>JARCFY010000014.1:0-10000000 GCA_029233225.1 Lepidodactylus listeri | reverse complement strand
AGCTGGCCATCCATGTTTGGTGCCAGGACAAACCATTTGTAAAGCATGCTGAAAGCTGTCTCAGGTGTGTGTGAGGAATCCACTCTGCAGTGACATAGCAGGTGTGCTCAGTAAGCATGAACAAAAAGCAGATTTCATTCACATCCCCACATTGTTTTGTCTTGCAGCTTGGGAAAAATGGATTGCCAGTCACCTGTGGGTACCTTAAAAACCGGCACGTTTCCTGGCTTGGCATTAGGTTTGGTACCATTGGAAGGTTAGGTAGAGTGAAGTGTGGGGAAAGCCGCATTTGGGCGGGGTGGGGGGAGACCTGCTAGATGCTTGCTAAGTTGTCAATTTCTAACTAAGGTCTGGAAGCTTCCTTGACATCTAGCGCAGCATCCCAGCAAACTGAACATTATGTGCTGTCATGAGAGGCAGAAGCTGAATCAGGCCAAGGGTTCTTCTGGTCCAGGGTCTCATTTCCAACAGTGAAAGCAGCAGTCTTCCCTCAAGTGTAGAAAGCTCCTCCCCCTTGCAGGTATCTCATATTCAGGGGTATCTTGCCTCTTATGATGGAGGTTTAGCCATCAAGACAGACAGGTTTGTGAGGCACAGTTCTGAGTAGACAAATGATCCCTGTACCAGGGTTAAGAGACACCCCCTTAGGGAAACCCTGGTTGTCCCTTCCAGATTGTTTTCCCCCAGTAGCCAATAGGCTGGTGTAATTAGAATTGCGAGTTGTTCAGTAAAATATTGTCAGTCAGTCAAGAAAGCATTCATTTGCAAACACAAAATCATGCAGTTTTTTTAACAAGTTGCATAATTTATAGCCTAGTCCCTTACAAAATATTTAAAGGCTCATGAGAGATTGTGTGGAAGGCCCAGGAGATTTGGTGGCAGTCCTCCTGACTCCTGGATGCCACCTGCATCGATATGGGCATTTTTGGGATTTCTTATATGGGCTCATTTGCAATGGCTTTAATTGTTTAGGGACTTGTTTAGCGTGCTGGTTTGATTCATGATTAGTCAACAAAATGTTTAAAGTTCACCTGGTTACTTTTTCATATGGTATAAAGGGTCTTTCTTAACAGATAACACTAATTGAATTGAAATGTTTGATGGGGTGGTAGAGCCAAACAAAGCACATTTAATGTAGCCTGAATGGTTTCTGAACTGGCTGCGGCCTTGTGGAATGGCCTTCCTTCCACCCTCCTGGCCTTCCACAAACAGGACAAAACTGAGCTCTGCAAGAGTGCTTTTCTGTACAGGTAAGGGGGTTGCCCTGTACAAAATGGTCTTGCAAGCTTGCTTGAATAAATGACTAAGGACTGTGGTCTGTTTGGCTGTGTTTAGCTTATTGTAAGTAGGATCCTGTTATGTAATTTCTGTACTGCTTAATGTGTCATGTTAATACTTCTGCTATGCTTCAGTTCTAATCTGATAGTTCCAGACTTCTGCAATCCTAATGTATTGGTTATTGAACTTCCCATTTTGGTCATTGTCCTGACTCTCGCAGTGTAGTCCGCCTTGAGTCCCTGTGAGAAAGGTGGACTATAAATAACATGAATTTTAAAAAATATTCAAGCGCCTCAAGGCTTTGTCTTGAAGACTTATTTTCACTGGAGTACTTTAAATACTTGGTCCAATTTACTTCCCTCACATTGTTCAAATGTAAAAGGAGAAAATGTTAAGGTGCAAAAAAACTGTTAACACCTTGGCTTGGGGTTGGGTCCTCTGAAACATTTCTACCAACGGAAGGTGTTTCAGTCAGCACAACATAACTTCCTTTCCCTGTGGCCCAAAATGCCCCCTGGGATGCTGTTTGGGGGGGGGGGGGGGCTGTCCTCTTTGTCAGCAGAAACAATCTCTGCGACGTCAAGCCTGAAATTTTGGCATGTGCCAAGAACACTTTATATGTTGCTGTTCTTCATCAGTCTGCTTCAAGCGCATATTTTGCTGACCGTTGCCCATGGTAGAACAGCTTGGTGGTGGAAGGTGCAGTCAACTCACACCCGGCTTATGGTTTTCAGGGCAAGAGACGAAGGGAGGTGGGTTGCCATATTTCCTGCCTTTGTGTAGCAACCCTGGTCCTCCTTGGTGATCTCCCCTTCAAATACTAACTAGGGCTGTGGCTGCTTAGCTCCGGAGATCTGGTGAGATCAGGCTAGCCTTAGAACTTCTCCATTCCAGTTCAGAATGAGGCAAGTTTGATTTTGAATCTCATTCTCCTGGTCCCACTTGCACTCAGTCTTCTAGTTACTTATCATATATGCTGCCTCCTTCACTAGTTGTGCTTGTAATCAGGTCTACGCAGGGAGAGGGAGTCGGGGGGGGGCAACTTCTGGGGGCCAACAAAGCCATGTGATTGTGTGTTAGTTTTTTTTAATAGCCCACCATTCCCATCCTAGGCTAGTAGGGCCCAGGGGGGCTCATGAGATGCTTGGGCTGGGCAATATGAGAGAGGTCCAGAGGGACTTTTGTCTAGGGGCTTTTGGGCTTGCTTGTCATCAGTGACGCAGGGTGGAAATTTTTCCACAAAGAAAAACAGTAGTGGGTGCATTTGCTCCCCCCCCCCCCCATTCCAGTATTCTTGTTCAGAGAAGCCTGCTTTTCTTCCACCAGATGGGCAGTGAGAGAAGTCACTGACCACGGTAGAGGGCAGTTAAGGGGTCTCCTGCTAGTCCTGTCAGGTTGGCTGCATTATAAAGCATTGTGCACGAATCCACAGCAGTTACCAGTTTGCAAGAAACATTTAGCCTGCCTGCTCATGGCTACCTTGCCTTCCCCATTTTAGTTTTTGCATTCTGCGAGGGCTGAGAAATCTCTGGAATATTTGATGATGTTTGAACGGGACCAAATAATCGGCAGTCATTTGGGTAGCATGGTATGCTGTAAAGGAAAAAAGTTTTGAATCTGCTACACCTTGGTTTGCATGCCTTTCCTTGCCCTGCAAAGGGCACCAGGTAAGTGGCTTAACTGATCTCATACGTGGACAATCGGAAGCTTGCACGGTACTGCTGTAGCTGGATTGGGTGTAGACAGTGGGGGTGGCGTGGGGTGGTGGGTGTCAGAATTGGGACCTTCAAGTACCAAAGCTCACGGTGCCCATGAAAGAAGGGGCCCGTTGCGGAGGTTAGTTTGCTGATTTCCTTTCCCCATAACCTCTGCAGCCTTGTTCTGCTCATTCCTCCTTTTGCTTATCTTGTGGCAAGTGGGTTGTGTTACATAAGCTGGATTTGAAGTGTTTGCTGAGCAGCTGCTAGCAGTAGCAGAGAGGAGAGAAGGCGCACACAGCCTGAGGGCCAAAGCAGAGCAATAGTCTGGAGTCTGACCCTTGCAAATTGCCTTTAAGCTGTGTGGCTTCCCATTACTTAGTGGAGAAAAGAGAGAAGTGCTGTGTGATGGTTGGTGGTATTTATTTCCGCCATCAGTGTCCCACTGCCTTGGCTCAACAAAAATCCTCCTAGCAGTTCACTAATCAGTAAAACACGGAAATATCCAGTGGCTAATTTGAAATCATAAACATAAAATCTAATTTTTTAAAAAACCCTATTTTTATTTATTTATTTTGGCTTATATTCCGCCCTCCCTGTGAACGGGCTCAGAGCGGATGACAACAAAAGTTAAAACATTTCACAGTATGCATGTATTCATTCATTCATTCATTCATTCATCACCTGTTTGCCCTGTCTTTACCCCATCCAAGGAGCTTGAGATGGCATATGCAGTTAGCATGTCCAGCTAGCCTGGAAGCATAATTAAGTCTCCTCCCCCCCCCCCCCCCCCCGGTCATGACTTAGGAAGCAAAAAATGTTTCAGGCTGAGTTGCCCCACGTATGGTTCACTACCTGTATCCAGCTTTCATGGAGAGCCTCCTGTTAGGATGGCCCTTGGTCCAGTCAAAAAAGATTTGGTCATGTGACCAGTCAGCACCGCGTGGAGTATTTTTAATGCATTAACTTTATTGGATAATGAAAATACATTGCTTATTAGTGAGCTTGTTCAGGCAGGTTAGGAAAGCCAATGAGGTAATTTCATTATTCCACTTTGGGTTGGATCCTACAAATCTGTTCTTTGCAAATGATGCTGCTTTACCCTGGTGCAGGGCACGTCCTCCTGACTCCTGTGTCGGAGAGGGTGTCTTAACCGTTGGCGTTGTAACTCACAGGACATCTCCCTTAAGCATATGCTTTGGGCAGGTCCAGTCAGAAGTTATTACTTATATTAATTCTGTATTAGAGTGTTCATTGATTTTTGAGGATGCTTATGTACTTTTAGACTCTCTGCCCATCTCTTGGAGGCTAACTGATGGTCACCGAAAGTGGACCCTCTGTGCCCTTACTACAGTTAAAAGAATTGCATCAAAACATTGGAGAGGGAAAGGCCCACCTCCAGTAAATTAACTGACTGAGGACCTTAGAACTTTGTCAGTAGTTGAGTGCATGGCATATAGATGATAGTTGAATGTGGAGTTATTTTTAGATATTTGGAAACCTTTTATAGAGACTTATGTGTAGATCTGCCACCACTGTTGATACATTTTTGTCTCTATTTTATGTATACTTTTTTATTTTAAAAAATTCTATGTAGTTGCTAGATTTTGAGGGGTTTCCCCTTGTTCTTTTTTTCTGGTTTGGTTTTTGTGTTTTGAAAGAAAGGAAGAAAAAGAACTAGAAGGAAGTGCAGCAGATGGAGCCATGGGCGTCAACCCAGTAACAGTAAACTCCCCCTCCCCCATTGGATTATTCCAACGATGATGAATATTGCTGGTACCCTGAATAGGTCTTCTCTTTGGCATTTACCCTGGAAGACTAGAGGTAGCCTAGCATTTAAAAATAAAACAAAGCAGAAGTAATGCAAATAAACAGCGGCTATTAAAAACCAGATGTGAGTTTTTTTAACGTGGTCATGCTAACTATGCAGCGGAAGCTTGTTTGGAAGCTATACCAGGGACCTATATAGGGAGAGCTTTGCTGCTGGATTCTCCCCCCCCCCCCCCCACACACACACACTGCAGGGAGTGGGAGCAAGGAGTCCTCCCACTTGGCCTTGCTAACAAGTGATACCAGAATTGGGGGCGGGGGGGGGGGGAATAAACAGCTGCTTACACAGCAGACAGCTTAGCTTCACAGAACATTTGGCACTCTCTTCTTGGTCAAATAGATTGTCAGCTGGACTCCACATCACCTGCCCCTCTCCTCCATGTCCCCCTACCACATTTTAGTCAAGATGTTTGACAAAGGGTTTTACCATGTTCTTAAAAGAGGGAGCAATGGCATCCAGAAGTCTTGCTTATCCCTGAGCATTCTGGGAAGGCAAATAGCCACAGCCTCTTTGCTCCTGGAGCCAGTCTTTCATTAAGTGTGTTTGCTCCTTGTTCCACCCAAGCTCATGTCCTAGATACAGGTAAAGATTTTAGCTGACATCACCTTCACCCTGCAGGCCAGTCATCCTGGCAGGGGCCAAACTAGTTTCTGGAGAACAGCCATTTCCATGGGAAGCAATGGTCAGTCTACCCTGGTCAGTCTACTATCTTGCGTGCCTGTCTGGGGAGAGAGTTCCTCAGCATGGGACCACTACAGAAAGGGCGCTGCTCCTCATGGCCTCCAACCATGCTTTGGATAAAAGAGGGCCCTTCTGCAGGGCCCTGTGAGTGATATGGGATTTTCTTATAGAAGAATGCTGTCCTTGAGATACTTCAGCCTCTGATGGTTTAGATAGGTTGCTTCTAAGAGACATGTGAGAATAAGATCCTTTTTAAAAAGAAAGGAGAAGGAGAAGTGAATTCTGGAGGGGCCAAGAGAAAAAGGCACTGCCGGGGTTATCTTGTCAAGTTGTTCTCCTTGCTTTTGTCTCCCTGCAGTGATTACCATAAGCGAGTCATCCCCACCCCCAAATTTGGCAGTTTAAACAAGAGCAGTCTCATATTTTAGGCGTGTGCTTGTACACATTTTGTGTTGACTTTGTCCCTATCAATAAACTGAGCGAGAGAACCGTCTATGATTTGCTGTTGAATTCTGATAATCTGAGATCAGCTTGATCCTAGCTCAGGGGGAATACAGGGAGTGTTGTGGAGGGAAGGGAATTGGTGCAGTGAACAGCTAGACAGGCTTCTGGGTGGAACAAGGCTTTGTCTGTCTAATGCTGTGATGAACCCCTTCCTCCAGGGCTGGAGATGTCCCAAATACTTGACCGTCCAGGTGTTACAAAGTGTAGTGGTAATCTTCTGCTGAAGTTCCAAAACAAGAGGCTCACAACAGCCATTTTCGTAGCTC
Source organism: Lepidodactylus listeri (assembly GCA_029233225.1). Classification (NCBI taxonomy): domain Eukaryota; kingdom Metazoa; phylum Chordata; class Lepidosauria; order Squamata; family Gekkonidae; genus Lepidodactylus; species Lepidodactylus listeri. The sequence continues at coordinate 9,993,743 of JARCFY010000014.1, read as the reverse complement.
ACCATGCTCAACTGCGCTGTGAGCTGAGCTCCCTTTGCCCTGAAGTTCTTATCCTGCTTGGACTCCTCCAAACTGATAGACTAATCTGTTAATCTGCTCTGATGGTCAGCCGGAATTGCTGTGTAACACAGTAGCTGAGAAAATGAGCCATACTCTGCTAAGTAGCTGGTTCAGACCTCTCCCCTGCCACAGACTTGCTTGACATTGGGCAAACCCCCCCCCACCACCACCACCTGCAGTGCAGGGGTCATGGTTCTGGCCTGCTTTACAAGGGCTGCAACCATTTAGTGTATGCAAAGCATTTTGAACATCCAGCAGGGCTATATAAATGCTAAATGCATTTATTATAATTTGTAGTGAGTTTATAAGAAAACTTTTTGAAATTGTTGAAATGGACAATTTGACATTAAAGTTAAATAACAAACAAGAAAGGTTTAAGCCAATGTGGAACAAATTTTATTGTTGGTATGATCGTAAATATGAGAATGTAGTGGAATAATTGTAAAAATTGGAATGTTATTATGATGTACGAATGGGTTTACTCTCCTTTTTTCTTTTGATATGTAAATTTTTGTGGTTGGTTGGTGGAAACGTGAAAACCAAATAAAATATTATAATAATTTGTAGTGTCCATTTCATTGACTATTAACTTGTACTATGATATTTGTTAGACTCAGTTATAAAACTAAAGTCTACAGAAAATATGTCTTAGGAGTGGATGTGTGGCTGGGTGCTGAAGGAGAATAGCTGTTTGCACATTTTTCTCTACCCCACGGATTCCATTGATTTGCTGAAATTGGCTCGAACTTTTGGGAACTGTACCTTACAAAACAGGATCCTAGCCTCTGGCAGTGAGTCTTGGTTGGAGTGGAGGAAGCAACTTTTAAAAAGGTGTTTGGAGATACCTTCTACATGATTGACAACTTAGTTATGATTTGAACCAAAGGGGGATTGGCCATCACTAAGAGCTCTAATATCATCTCTCTAGTGTATTTTAATTTTTCAGAGTGCTTTTGCATATGGTAAACTTTATAGCATCCTGGTATGGTAGGCCAGTAGTAGTGTTAGAGATGGGATGGAGGACTGAGGCTGAGTGGCCTATAAAGCCGTTGTTGCATGGCTGCACTGTGTGGCTTCCAGGATCAGTAGCCCAGCTTTTCACTAACTTTAGGTTGCAGTAAGGTTGGCTTGCTGCCTTTTTTGGTTTTCTGCTCCAAGGTCATTCTGTAGGAATCCAGTTCTTGGATACAGCTCTATAATTCTTCCAAACAGGAAAGCTACAGTTCCTTCTCTTCTCTCCCTTCCCCTGCTGTATACCTATCTGGGAAGGGTGGTGGAAAGGGGGTTTTCAAGGCAAGAGATGTTCAGAGGTGGTTTGGCATTGCCTGCCTCTGCATAGCAACCCTGGAGTTCCTTGGAGGTCACCCTTCCAAATACTAGCCAGTGTTGACCCTGCTTGGCTTCTGATGGGATCGGCCAGCCAGGACAAGGCACGTGGGAATGATGATAGAATAAGAGTTGAGAACATAGATTACAGAATAAGAGTTGAGAACATAGATTACAGAATCCAGCCAGAACTGAGTACTTTTAAGCCCCACATATCTCACTGGGACAGATTTGAAGAACATGCTTGGAGTCCCCAAAACTTTGGTTGGGTCGTGTTCGTGATAAGGGAGCTGTCTGGCAGATGTATTCCTGGTAGTGAAAAGGCATATTAGTGGCTTCTGGTGAAGGGGTTAATATCTCTCTGCAGCCGGGATATGCAGGCTCTCTCTTGCAGAGCAGTTGTGTTGGTGGTCACATGAACAGTTATGCAGTTCTTTTGTGAGTTGCCAGCATTCTCTAACCAACAGGGGCATTTTTTGGAGCCTAAATCTTTTTTTTGCTCAGCCTAATCTGTGCCTCGGTAGTTCTCACAGTAGCTTTGAGCAGCAGCTGCTCCCATCTTAAAGGTGGGGAACTGAGGCAGACAGGCAGTGGGCTCTCTGAGATGCCCTGTGGGGTCACATGCAAGCCAGAGCCCAGCACTGCCTTTGTGGAATCCTCTGGGCTGCAAGGCAGCCATGCAACTTGTGGTTCAAAGCATGTTTACCCCTGTCCAGCAAAAAGGAACACTGCTGCTCCTTTAAAGTTGTGAATGAGGGAGAGGGGTTGCACGCATGTGAGCTGCCAGAATTGCCCTGATCCCAGTTTCTGCTCATCCCCATGTGGAGTAGGTGGTTCACACAAACACACGTACAAGTGTGGCCCAGCTTTGAACTCAACTGTACCTTTGCAGGCTCCCGAGGTACTTCCATAAGGGCCCCTAATGAGGATTAAGTAACTTTTGATATGATGCTAGCCTGTGACGTGATGGGTGGTGGTGGAGAGGGGCGTGCAAGGGTGGAAGGGCTTGTCTGTTACGAAGTCCCTGGAAGGGGCCACCCCTTTGGAATCTTGTTAGTGGTGAGCCAGCCATCAAATAACGGAGCTGCTGCAGCCGTATGCCCCCCCCCCAGTTCAGTTTTTTTTTGGGGGGGGGGTTATGGGAAGAAGTTAAAGGGCACATTCAGGGAGGGAGCAAAAACTGCTCCTGCCCCTTGGTTTCCCCATCTGTCAAAATTCAAGTCTGCTTCAGTTTGCATGGGACCACTATCTCAGCAGCATATCACCATGCTGGATGCTGTTCTGGTCACGCTTTGAGTGTTACAAAATGTTTGGGAATGACTTATAGGGCACTTTCGCACAGGCTGAAGAGTGCACTTTCAGTCCACATTCAGTGCACTTGAGTGATTGTTTGCAAGTGGATTTTGTTTCAGACAGTAAAATCCATTTGCAAAGTGCACTGAAAGTGGATTGAAAGTACATTATTTAGCATGTGTGAAAGCACTCACGTTTACTGGAAAGGCAAATTCAGTCATTCTGCTCCTATAAATGGTAATATCCATGCTAACGTGTTTAAAATGTTTTCTTTTCAACAGATTGCTGCTAAAATTGGAGATATTCCCCACTTGAATAATTCCACACCCCTTGTGGATCCCTCAGTCTACGGTTACGGAGTACAAAAACGGCCCCTGGATGATGGAAGTAAGTTCCTTATTGGTCCTGTTCTCCCCCCTCCCCCGGTGCTTTGGATGATATTTTTGTAGGAGATGGGAAAGGCCAGTCAGCCAGAGTCCCGAATGCAAAAGAACAGAATGGTTCTGGAATCCCAGGTGACGGGGTAGTGGAGTAATGTTGTATACAGCAATGTTGCTTGGACTTGCCAGATAAAGCAAACTGTGGCTGTTGAACCTTACTGAGAACTCTTGTCAGGTGACAGGGAGTTTCATAGTTACTGGTGAAACCTGATTATAGATCCTGGATTAATTGAAAGCAAAGTTCAGTGGAACAGTTACTATAAAATATTTACATACTGTCTCCATACAAACATTTGCAAGGCGTCTTACAGCAGCAGGGGAAAAAATCTAAAAACAAACAGTGAAGCAGCAGGTCGTAGGACAGAAATCAGTGGAATCAGAACAAAATGCTATGCAAGAATTTAAACATTAAATGAAATTGGGAAAAGAAAAAAAATTGGGATGGCGATACAGCAACTTGAGGGTTTCCTGAATGTCACAGCTGCCTTTGGCCCATTTCTGCCTTCAGGCCTGGATTTGGTACCGAGGCAGCTTTAGTTTGCACTGGTGGATGGTCTTTCTTTATATCTGGACAGGAGACAATCTTCCCTGATGATACTGTTGGACCTCTCAGCGGCCTTTGATACAGTTGATCATACACACCCTGGGGGAGATTCTTTGTGTCTGGTCAGACAGAATAGAGAGATACCCCAAAGTGCTAGGCTCTTAATACCAACTCCATATCTATCTTATCTATCTAGCTGCCTACCACCCATCTTCTATCTGTCACCTAATCTGTCTATCCATCCTATCTTTGTGTCTCCTAAATGAGATTGTTTAGAGCTTTGGGGTTGGGCATCATCAGTATGCAAATGACACCCAGCTCTATATATCCATTATCCAGACCTCCAGATGCATCCCTCTTGGTTCTTAGCTGGTGCCTGGAGGCAGTGGATAGGTGGCTGAGTCAGAACAAACTGAATCTAGACAAGACAAGAGTGATGCTGGTTGGGAAGGCTGATATTCTGAAGGGACTGAATCCGCTTGTCCTTGATGGAGTAATGCTGGCTTTTTCTGAGCAGGCTAAGAGCTCGGGGGTGCTCATGGACCCTGCCCTGCTGTTTGAAAAGCAGGCTGACAATGGTGGCCAGGCGCGCCTTCTGTCAGCTGCATCTGATTTGCCACTTTTCTCGTGACCTTGTCCCAGCTGATCTGGCCATGCTGATCCATGCTTCTGTAACCTCACAGTTGGATTACTGCAATGTGCTCTACTTGGGGCCATCCTTGAAGACAGCCCAGAACTGCAGCTGCTCCAGAATGCAGCAGCCAGACTGCTGTCGGGCTAGCCGCCGGGAACATATTGCCCATTTTGAAACAGCTTCAGTGGCTGTTTCCGAGTTCAGTTCAAGGTGCTAGTTCTGCCCTTCAAAGCCCTTCATGACCTAGGAGCCGCATATTTCTCCTTCCGTTTATCCCTGTGCACTGACAACGGTTGTCAGGCAGCCAGCTGCTGATTATCCCACACTCAGGGTAGCCTGTCTGGCATCGACCAGAGCCCAGGCCTTCTCCACCGCGCTCTGTGGAGTGGGCCCTCTTTTTGGCGGTATTCAGGAGGCACGGCAAGGTCAGCCTCTTTGCCAGGGCATTTGAGGGAGTCTGAACAGCAGCCATCTTTTCCTTGGTTTTAGTTGAGGTTGTGATTATTATTGTTAGCTGCCCTGAACCAATAGGAAAAGTGGGATAGATATGGTCTTAATAAATTAAGTAAATAAAATCAAAGTAGCACAGTGTTACAAAGGGGAGGGGGTCAGGCGCCTGAAAGTTTATCGGATCAGTGCCAGGCTTACCATTGCTTGGGAAAAGAGGAGGGCTGTGAAGCGGCTGCGATCCTGGGCGGCGTTAGGCACGCCTGACCTACTTGTCTTTACCCCGTAGTGTTTGGACACGTGGAGTGGCTGTTAAACTCACTGAGCCCGCGCTTGTAGGCTGTGCACCTGGGAAGTGGGAAGTCTTTTGGAGCTGATGCTGTAGTTACCTGTCTGCCCGAGCTGCTGCTGTATTGTGCCAGCTCATACTTAAGGCAGAAGGCAGCAGATAACCTTAAAATGTATTACGTGTTCCTGTTGAGGTGGCATGCTGTTTGTCACCCATTTGTTTCTTCTCTGCAAGTAATCTGTGGCATGGTTTGGGCTGACAAGATCTGTGGAAGGAAAGTGTCTTGCTGGAGCTCGTAGACGGATCAAGTGGGATTCTTGCCACTTCCTGTGCAGGACGGCTGCTTGGTCCATCGCCGTGTGGGAGGCTGAGGAGCAGTCGTTGAGGGAAAGGTGGTGAGGCAGCTGATGAGGGGCAAAGAGCTGGGAACAATGAATAAGCCCCACCTAAATGGCTTAGTTCTCTTTCGAGGGGAGGAGGACACTTTGATAGCCTTGGGTTCCTCTTCCCATAGTCCCTGGAGGCAGGAAATGGATGGCACGTTCCATCTCGGGGGGGGGGGGGGAGGAAGCAGTGGATTTAAAGAGCTCCTGAGATTTTCCTTTAAGGAGCTCCTTTGGTTCCACTTCGTTTTTCTCTTCCCTGGTGTGTACCTTTCTGTGTGCCTCTCCCTTCGGTTAAAAAACAAACTTTGTTCTTCTGGCCTCGTCTTCCCCATGGCTCTTTGCCTTTTGCCTGCTGCTTCGGGCATGGTGATGTCTGCAGCTGAGGTCTCGGACCGTGGAACCTCCTCCAAGGGATAGTTGGGAGAGGTGGTCTCCAGGCAGCAGAGAAGGAAATCTCTGCAAACATGGCCTGTATCAGCCCATCAGGCCTGCTCAATGCTGCTATAGGGGTTGAAGGGAAACAATAGCTCCCCAACAGGGGGAAAGCCAGGAGGGGTTTGTTGTCCCACCAGACTTCTAGGACTATCTAGAACTTGTCTCCAGTCAATCAGAAGAAGAAGAAGAAGAGATTGGATGTATACCCCGCCCTTCACTGTAAAAGCACCTTCCCTGTTAGGAGCAATTATTCAAATTTCTCAAGACTACAGATCTGAAAGGGATTCCCCCTTAGGCTCTGAGGATTTTGATGCATATCTGGATAAAGAGGAAGGCCAGTTGTCTGCGGATGGACTCAACAGAGCAAGCCAGCTTACCTGCCGTTTTTCCCTCAGGAAGAGCTTCCCGCTCTCTTACATAAAGCATTTTTTTAAAGGTAGAGGTCCCCCCCCCCCAAGGAGGAACAGGATGATGACGATAAAGGGGCTCCTGAGGTTTTCTCTAGGGTTAGAGAGCTGGGTTCAACCTTTCCCTTCCCTTCCTTTTTTAATACTGAGATAAAAGAGAAATGGTCAGATCGTTTACCTTCTGGACAGGCTAAAAGAATGAACTCTTTTCCTCCCATGGTAACCAGCTTACTGAAAGTTCCAGGGGGTGGATGCTCCTGTGGCTAGCTTAGCATCAGGGTGGCTCTTCCAAAAATGGGAGAGGGCACCCTTAAAAGACCCCAATGGTCAAAAAAGTGACTCAGCTCTCCACAGAGCCCATGAGGCCATTGCCTTCTCCATTAATGTTTCTCCTGCCACGTCCATGATGGCAAGAGCCTCATACATGTGGCTGTCCCAAGAATACCCAGATTTAAATCAGCACCTGTCAAGTTACATGCACAATCTGGAGAGGGCAGCAGCCTTCATGTTTGATGCTAGCCTGGACACAATCAAGTTCTCAGCAAGAGCCATGGCTTCCACAGTGGAATGTGGACTCCCTTTCTAAGTCTCATGTGGAATCTTGGTCTTTCCTGGGTGGCAAGGTATTTGGGGACTGCCTAGAGGATATCTTAATGGAGATCAAGGACAAGGAGAAGGTCATGCCTTTCACCTATAAAAGGGAAGACAGACGGCAGAAAAATTATGGTTCATAGTCCTTTCGTTCTTACAGAACGCTTCCATGATTGGATCAGACTCCAAGCGGCAGTCATGAACCAAATCCAAGCTTAACTTCAGAGCCCAAGTCAATATGTCAGTTCAGCCCAAGCAGCAGCTCCAGTAAGGGAGGAAAGCAGCAGCAATAACCAAAGTAATGCCAGGCTAGCTCCAGTGGGGGATGGCTTCAAAAATTCCATCAACTCTGGAATTTATCAGCCATCAACAAATGGGTAATAATAATAATAATAATTATTATCTTATGACGTTGTGTGTCGAATAGCCAGGAGATTCTCTGACAGCCAGAAGTTCTAGCTCTTTTAGCCTTATGCACCACCAGGCAGCAAGCTAGACTTGTTTTTAAGGCAAGAAATGTTTCAGAGGTGATTTGCCATTGCCTGCCTCTGCGTCACGGCCTGGTATTCCTTGGAGGTCACCCTTCCAAATACTAGCCAAGGCTGACCCTGCCTAGTTTCTGAGATCTGACGAGATTGGGCTAGTGTGGGCTATCCAGGTCAGGGTGACAAATGGCTATTCAATAGAATTTGTCACCCTACCTCACGACAGATTCCTGAGCTCACCAGTCTCTCACTGCCCCATCAAGAGACAATGCATACAGGATGCCATCAGGCATCTGCTGGAAATTGCCACCATTGAACCTGTACAATCGACGCAAAGGTTCTTAGGCGTCTATTCTATTTTTTTCATAGTTCCCCAGAAGAATGAGGACTGGAGGGCTAACCTTGACCTCAAATTCCTGAACAGGTTTGTGAGGTACCGAAAGTTCAGAATGGAGGCCTTGAAGACCATTGTGGAAGCCCTGCAGCCAGAGGGCTTCATGGCCCAGAACTCCCCAGGACAGACAGTATCGAAGATTCACCTTCAATCAAAAACACTTCCAGTTCAGGGCCATGCCATTTAAGTTGGCATCAGCACCCCGGATATTCACAAAACTGATCATCTCACTTGTTGCAAGCTTGCGTCTCAAAGGAATCCATATCCATCCCTACCTCGACCTTCTTATAAGGTCACCTTCACAAGAGCAGGCACTCAGGGAGATTCAGAACACAATCCAGTGTGTCTCCAGTCACAGCTTCCTAATCAGCTTCCAGAAGAGCCAACTAACACCTCCCCAAGTCATCATGCATTTGGGGTTAGTGATAATTCAATGCAGAAAAAATGTTTCTTCTACTAGACAAAGCAGAGAAGATTGTTCAGACCATGAAACAGATTCAGTGTGTGAAATCAATGGACTTGATGATCCTAGCACATCTGCTAGGTTACAGGACTGCAGCTATTGAGACAGTCCCTTGGACACACTCTTGGGTACTTCAGTACATGCTGTTGCCATATCAAAGGCTCATAGCCCTCCAAAAGCGCAAGAGAGTCAGCATCAGAGACAACCAATAGACACTTGCTTGTAGACAAACCCTTCCAAGTGACCACAGACCTACAGCTCAGACATTGGCCTGATGGGTTGGGGAACCCATTGTGCACTGGGCCACATTCAGGGGGAATGGTCCAAAAAAGAAGCTTCCCACAGCATTAAACTTTTGGAAATTTTGTGCAACTTTTGTGCAATTCATTTGGCACTTCTCCACTTCTCCACTTCCATCTGTCTCAATTGAATGTATGTATACAGACACACAACACCACTGCCAAGCAGCACATGAACCACCAGGGAGGCACCAAAGCCAAGAAGCTACAGTAGGAGTCAACTATCCTCATGTCCTGGGCAGAACATCCGGCCTCTCTCAGAGCAGAACATATCAGCAGCACAGCAAATGTTCAAGCAGATTGGCTCAGCCACACCAGGCTGACCAGGGGGAGTGGTTCCCCAGCCAGGAAACATTCCAGTCCCTAGTTCTGCATTTCAACCTTCTGTGCCTAGATCTCTTTGCCTCCCTGGCCAATGCCAAGACACCCAGATTCTTCTCAAGTCACCAGTGTCAACAAGCAGAACAAGTGGATGTTCTGATGTCGCCTTGGCCATTGGGCCTTCTTTATGCCTCCCCCCCATACCTTTGATTCCAAAGGTTCTGAACAAAATGAAACAGGAGAAGGCAGAGTTAATTTGCCCGGCCCCATTCTGGCCCAGGAGACAGTGGTTTTCCAGCCTGCTGAAATCATCAGTTCAACCTCCATGGGAACTTCCACTGTTGCCCCATATGCTAACTTAAGGCCCCATCTGTCATCCAGACCCAGCTTCGTTTTCATCTGACAGGATGGAGATTGAGTAGCAAGTACTGATCGCACAGGGTTTCTCTGATCACTTCTTGGAAGGCTTTTGTTAGATGGTGCAAGAGGAAACACCTGCAAGAGGAAACACCCTGGATCTTCCTCAGGTCTTGTCCTTCCTACAGGATAAAATCAGGGTCTAAGAGCAAGCACTCTCTGTTGCCAGGTGGCTTCTCTGAGCACCGTACTTTCCCCACTCTCCAGGCATCCAGTGGTGAAGAGATTTCTGAAGGGAGTTACTTTGTCTCAGCCCCCCCCCCCCCCCAGTGCACAGGTTTCTGTCTCGGAGACTTCATGTCCTTCTTCAGGCTCTAACCAGTCCTCCATTTGAGCCTCAGACGGAGGTTTCCCTGAAGTTCCGTACCCTGAAGGTACTTTTCCTGGTTGCTGTTACATCAGCCAGATGGGTCTCAGAGACAAGTGCTCTTTCCATCAGAAAGGGCTTATGATAATGACACATTCTACTATTCCTTACACAATTAAAGAATGCATATGGCAAAACTCATCATTCAGACCTAAAACACTTAAAAACAATCCCTTTATTTCCCCTGCCTTACTTACATGGGACAAACTGCACATGAAAATGCTTCCTGCTATTTCTAGGCTGCAACCATACACCAACCAAAGCTGGTTTCAACCTGGTATAGAAAACCAGATTTTTCAAAAATGGTCACAAGCTGGGGCAGCTACTTTGCAGGACTTATATTTAAACAGTCACTTACTTTCCAAATCAGATCTTGAACAGAAGATCAAAAGTAAAGTTTCCTGGTTACATTATTTCCAGATCAGAGACATGTGCACAACCCAGAAAGTGGAAAAGGTATTAAAACAAACTCTCACACCCTTGGAATCTGTGATTAAATCTACAGCTGACTATCCAAAAGGATTAATTTCTAGATTATACACAATCATGCAAAACTCCAATGGACACCAGCCTCTGACATACCAAAAAAAAATGGAACAAAGATTGTAATTTTGAACTATCCAACGATCTATGGCATGAAATTTGGTCCTCCGTACCTTTCAAGTCAAAAATCACCACAATGAAACTACAATCCTTCAAGATCATGGCACATTGGTACACAACCCCTGTGCGCCTGGCTAAAATCAACCCAAAATTCAGCCCTCTTTGCTGGAGAGGTTGTAAACAGAAAGGTGACTATTTACACTGTTGGCTGTATTGCCCTAAAACTATACACTTCTGAGAGAACATTATAACCATTATAAACCAAATGTGTGATGTTAATCTTCTTCTCAGACCTGATCATCTGCTTTTGAACAGTTGGGTTGAACATTGCTTCTCTGCTGCAATCAAAGAAAGAGTTTCTCTTATGCTTTTCGCAGCTAAATCTGTCATTGCCAAAAATTGGAAACTGGCAATGATACCCATGCTTTCACATTGGCACCTGAAATTATGGGATTTATACAAAATAGCTAAACTCTCGGATAATCTTATGCGTGTTGACAGGCCCTCTTCAACATCAATCTTTTTTACTATATGGAACCCAGTGTTGGATTATCTTAACGAGCAGGACAACGTACCTTCTACTTCATCCACATTGTGGATGTGGTAGAAATCTAATAGAGTCTCTCTCTTATTTTTATTGATATTAAGGTCACTAGCCTCTCATTGTTTTTACGCAGAAAATTATAAAAGTTTCTTGAAATTTCTGTTGTTTTAGGTAACTAAACTGTACAATGTTGTTATAATTGCACACCTCAAGTTTATAACTATCTTAACAACCTATGAAAAATGATACTGACAAATTTATCTGTATTTGTAACTGTTTAACGTTTTGTTTGTTACTGTTCTACAATTAATCTATTTAATAAAAAAATATTGAACAAAAAAAAAGAAAGGGCTTATGCATCTTCCATAAGGACATGATGGTTTTGGGCACAGGTCCCACCTTCATTCCCAAGGTCAACACAGCTTTTCACAGCTCACAGGAAATATATTTGCCATCCTTTGCCCTGAAGCCTTCACATTCCAGGGAGAACTGGCACTTTTTTTTTAAATGACAGTTTATTGAACAACAAAGAATTGGCACATTCTTGATCTTCGCAGAACACTTCACATTTATATCAGACTAGCCTGATACTCATGCTTTGCTACAATATTTAAGTTCCATAAATCCAGTTATAATACTGATGATGTGAAATCTGAAATGTAACATTTGTTGTAGGAATTCTAATGGAGAAGATTGTAGTGTAAAAAAAATGAAGTGAGACATATGTACTGTTTTTTTTCTCTACTGAAGGAACTCTCTGTAGACCACATTGGTGGTTCTGCCCTAAGGTGTTAGGATCACCAGGCTGCTTGGTGAGGTCACTCTGAAGCAGGCCACATAGAACTGTCCATGTGAGAAGCAGTCGTCTGTTAAGTCAGTTCCTGCCACCTTCAGTGTCTAGCCTTGAGACTTGTTGATGGGGGGGGTTGTGTTTAAAGGCATTGGGGAGGCTGGGCTAGCAACAGCGCTAAGGCAGTCCTGCTGAACAAGCCTCCCTGATGGCTTTAAGGACTCTGCACCCCTTCCAACCCTTGACAGGAACAAGCATCCCTGAAGGCATTGGGGAGGCTGGGCCAGCAGGATTGCTAAGGTGATGTTGTTTGGGCAGCCTCCCTGAGGGTTTCAATGCTCTGCTCCTGCACCTGACAGAGTGTGTCTAAAGCCATTGGGGAGGCTGGGCCAGCAGCATTGCTAAGGTGTTTCTGCTTGGGCAGCCTCCCTGATGGATTAAAGTACTCTGGCCCTGTTCCTACACCTGACAGACACCTGCCTGTCTGGTGTTGGGGGGGAGTGTGTTTAAAGGCATGGGGGAGGCTGGGCTACCAGCAGCATTAAGGCAATCCTGCTAATCAAGCCTCCCAGCTGCCTGTCTAGTGTAGGAGGAGGGTGGGGGGTTGCAAGCCATTGTGGAGGCTGGGCTAACAGGATCTCTAAGACAGACAGCCACCTGACAGGTGTAGGAGGTGGGGGGGGAACATGTTTGAAGCCATCGGGGAGGCTGGGCCAGCAGCATTGCTGCACCTCACAGGTGGTTGGCCATTCCTGATTTCCTCAACTGTCATTATCTCTCTGCAGTCTCCTGTAACTGGTGTTTGGTTTTTTAGCCTCAGAACACTGAGCTCTGCGTGTGACTGATCAGAGAGTGCGGTGTGTGAGGAGGCAGCAGCCTGGCAGCCACATAGGAAGCAATGGTGGGAGGAGCACATTACCTCTTTTGAGTCCCTTAGGGATCAAATTTCTAAAAAAATCCATTCTTAGTGAGCATCTATGTCATGGTATGTGTGCTCTCCCCAAATTTCATGTTTCTAGGACCAGGGGTTTGGCTTGGGCATTGATTTTAATGGTGGGGGACTTTGTTTTATTTATTAGGACCAAGCTGTTTAGGAAGTCAGATTCCCTTTATGTGGCTTTTTATCCAGCAGTCAAGGAGAAAATGGTTTCTAAGGCTACCCTAAGCAGATGGCTAAAGGACTGCATCTCCTTGGCATATGAATCTCCAGGCCTTAAAGTCCCAGAGGGATCACAGCTCATTCAACACGAAGTGCTTCTGCGTCAGCAGCATTCAACACAAATGCATCCATTGCAGATATCTGCAAGGCCGCTACCTAGGCCTCAGTGTGAGTGTTTATCAGGCATTACAAGATGGACTCTGTCACCACGGCTGATGCAGCATTTGGGTGGAGAGTTCTACAGCAAGTGGTCTAGTCTTACCGTTATCTCTATGCTTGGCAGTCACTTTTCCCTCCATGGATCAGATGAGCTTTGTAACATCCCAAGCATATCAGAGTGTCCTCCTCCCTTCAAGAGAGAGCAGAATGTTGGACTTACTATGAAGGTTCCTTCTTCTCAAGGGCGAGGAGGACACTCTGGACCCACCCTAGCTAGAAGGTCTCTGTTCAGCCTATTATGCTTCCTAAAGGGTGACTGACTGTCAGTCTCCATATTCATTGTTCTTTCACTGTTCTAACAGTTTGTTTTTAGTGGTATAGTTTGTTTCATAGGGTTCTGTAAGCCTTGTTATCTGTCTGTTTGTTTGGCACACATTGTGTTACTGTTATCAGCTGTTATCAGCTCGGAAGTCTCCAGGCTGCGGGTGGGCTCTCCCCCCCATGGAAAGTGCAACCAATTTCTTGCCTCCAGGGATTGGGAAGAGGAGCCCAGGCATATCAGAGTGTCCTCCTCGCTCTCGAGAAGAAGGAACCTTCACAGTAAGTCCAGTGTTCACTTCTAGAGTTGTAAGTGGTGTTCATGTTTTCAGACACTTCAGTGAAGCCGCTGAGGGCTAGAAACTTAGAACATATTCAGCATGTCGAAGGGACTTGGGAGCAGGAGCCGAAAAAGTGGGCATAGCTATGTGACACACTTGCCCAGTAGGACTTCTGATAGGCCACTGGAGATCTGATGGGGTGTGCAGATTAAAATAACATTTCAGGGGCAGCGTGGCAACCAGCAAAGCGTTCGGTCGCTCCTGGAGCAGCCTCCGCACCACTATCTTGGAAAACTAAAAATAAACTCTCCACTGCTGGAAAACATCAAAACTGAGCCCAAGATATGGGGAAACTGAAAGGAGCACGGGTGAACAAAAAAGCACAACAAAAAACAACTTCTAAAGACACAAGAGTGGAATTGGAATCTTCTGAGCGAGACTCCTCATCTCCCCCCCGCCTTAGAAATGGAGCTGGAAGACACTGAAGAGGTGCGTGTGGGGAAAAGAAAAAGAGAGAACTCTATTACAAAAAAGCAAATACAAGAAATGCTAACTGATTTAAAAACAGAAATCAAAGAAATAATAACACCTTTATTTAACAAAATAGATGATTTGACAAACAAAGTTAAAGAAGTTGAAGGTACAGCAAATACGGCTCTTGATGGAACAACAACAAAAAATGCCCAGGAACTAAATGAACTAAAAACTTTTGAAACATGGGCAAAATCAAAGATAATGTTATTAGAAATCAAAGTAAGAGAGTGTAAATTAAAATGTAGAGGGGTCTTGCCCAACTTTGAAATGAACAAAGATAACTGCAGCTTTAAATCAATGGCTATTGGAACTCCTCTACTTATCAGGAACAATTGTAGTAAATGCCTACAGGCTGAACATGACATGTGCTACCTCACCGGCGTTAATCCCAGATGTAATTGCTGAAATTGTAGACATTAAAACAAAACCAAAAAACCCATTATGGATATGGCAAGGACAAATAGAGGTTTGAAATTAATAGACACTACCGCCCAAGTGTTTCCTGACTTACTAGTTGAAATACTGAATGCCAGACGCAATTTGTGTCCAATAGTGCAACGGCTAAATGAAATGAAATAGAGATACAGGTGGCTCCCACTTGGGCACTTATCAGTAACCTTCCGTGGAAAAATATTAACAGCATACAATACAAAGTTTGGAGAAGAGCTCATTAAGGAAATACAAGAGGCTCAACAGAAATGAAAAACTAAAGCAGGAAGAAACAGACACGACAAAGGGCTTTGAAATAAGACTGGAGAAATTATCTTAATTTCAATTATTTTGACAGACTCAAAGTTGTATAATGAGCTTCAAGAATGGTGGTGATGTTAGGTTTCCAGGGATTCCCCCCCCCCCCCCCCCATGGGAGAGTCTGCAGCACTCCCACGGGAGCAAGCACCTTGGAAGACGGCAGAGACTCATTTGGTGAACCCGAACCTTGAGGAGGGAAGTTCCTCTTGAGGACTTTTCCAAGAAACAAGATAAAGTGCAACCTGCATACTAATTTACTTTGCTTGTAGTCTAGACATACAAACTAGATGTAAGCTGAGTAGATATTTCAAGATATTAGTTAAAGTTTAATGGTTTATAATAGCTTAAATATTAGAAGATAAGTGGAATGATTCTGTTGAAAGCCATGGAGGGAAAAACCTCAAGAAGAAAGTAGATAGAGTAACAATCTTTCCAAACCCATAGTAAAAGAAATAACAATGTTTAGAAGATTGGGATTTGCCAAAACAATGAGTTTGGGCTGCCTGTAATAATTAAAGAAAAAGTGTTTTAAGGATTTTCTTTTAATTTATGAAACCTGTAATTGTTTCTTGTGCATGAAAAATAACAATAATTTTTTTAAAAAAATAATAATAACGTTTCAGTGGGAGATGCCACCACAGTTGGATTCTGTTCTCAATCTCTACCGTGCCTCGTTTTCAGTGTATTTTTAAAATTACTCCTCTTTGTCTTGTGCTCTGGGGCTTCCTCAGTTTGTGTAGCTCTGCCTCCTGCATCAGCCATTCTTCTGATTGTGCCCATCACCCTGTGTCAGCTGTGCCAAGGTGCTCACAGGCTCGGCAAGGTTGGGGACCCCTGGGCTAGAACATTTCTATGCACTTTCCTATTCACAGGATTGTGCTTCCTCCAGAAAGCTGCTTGGGAGGATTGGGGGTGGGTAGGGACCCTCTGGAACAGCATCCAAATTGCTGAATTTAGAAACAAGCTGGCCAAGTCCCTGTGCATGTGCAGAAAGCCTTCCTTTCAAGGTCGTACCCAATCTTCTTTAGATCCCAGCAGGTCTGTGTTTGTTTGTTTGTTGTTGTTTTGCCCTGAGTTTTGGCATGGAAATTCGAGAAATTGAAAAATACCTCTTAGCAAATTTATTTTATCATCCTGAAAGTGTTTTACTCTAACTGCTACAGCAGATCTTTATCCTTTCCCCAAATATACAGTCTTAAGGCATTTTATGTAAAACTGCAGTACATTTCCTGCATGCTGTAGCTTTGATAACTGCCACCCCATGGCATGAAACAGCTTCTGACTTGTATGCATTATTACAAAATTCAGCTAAATGTGCAAGTGACCTCCTATCCCTTAAGTAAATCACAGGGCAACAGCTTGTGGCTCCTTACAATCGTAATTATTTTTCAGAAGCTGAGGAACCCAATGAATAACTGCTGTTCCTCTAAAAAGCCAGGCATACCTGCCTTCCACTCCAGCATTTATTCTTGTGCAAGTCCTGTGTGAGGTTGTTTAGACTGAGAAGGTGTGTCTGGTCCAAGGTCATGCAGTGAATGTCATTATTTGAACTCAGGTCTCCCCACATTTTCTCACTATGCCACACTGCTGCACCCTGTGACAGTTCAGTGTTTGAAGAAGCAACATGATGGACATGTCCATCTATGTGAGTTAAGTTCAGGTGGGCAGCCGTGTTGGTCTGAAGCAGCAGAATGACGTTTATTTATTTATTTATTAGTTTGGCTTATGCCCCGCCCTCCCCGCGAGTGGGCTCAGAGCAGCCTACATATTGGTCTCCAGTGGCGCCTTTAAGACCAGTGCGTCCAATGGCGCCTTTAAGACCAGCTGAGTTTTATTTTTGGGTATGAGCTGTGTGCACAGGAAAGCTGATACCAAGAATAGAACTTTGCTGGTCTTAAAGGTACCACTGGACTCAAGCTGTGTGCATGAATTAAAGTTCAGATTAAATCATTATGAAATATACCTATTAAATATAGGTATGTGCTGTATGCCTATTTAAATGCAGTCATCAAAACAAAACCTAGCAAAACCTTTCTTTGATTTTGAAAGCTATGGCAATCAAGAGGGACATGCCTGCTCCCTCATTATTGTCAGACTTAAATTACTCATACCTTGTTTATGACTTGTTGAACCTACAACACATGTGGAAACATGTGAAGCTGCTTTGTGCTGAGTCAGACGCGTTGGTTCACCTGGCGCACTCTTTGGGTAAGCCCCGGGCCCTCTGCCTGAGACACTTTCACTGGAGATGCCAGGGACTGGAGCTTGCAAAGCAGGCATTTGTCCACTGAACCAAGGCCCTCCTGCAAGTGGAGGTGTCTTACATGGAGCTAGAGAGCTGGTCTGCATAGTCTTGTTTTCTCTCACCAGCCGCAGCTCACCAGGATCTCAGCTAGTTAAAGGGTTTTCCCAGTACTTGTTCCTGGAGATACTTTATGGCAATATGCTGGGGAGATTTGCTCCAGATGCCCAGGACTGAACCTGGGGACTTACGTGAGCAACGCACATCTTCACTGAGCAATGGCCCCTCACCTAATTGAGCTACTCTGTTCAGCCACTGCTGAAGTGATGAACTGGCATTTTCTGTGGCCAGGGGACATGCAAGAAAAGATGTGTGTTCCTTCTGTTTGGGGTCAGCCTACTGGGGTGTCTTTTACCTGGTCGTGCTTCAAGAGGGGCTGACATGGAGTGTTGTTAGGGCTCCTATGGGGAGTCCCAGAGGTGCACCTAAGGGCAGCTCATGATGCTCTCATATGGGCAGAACACGGTCACGTGATTTCTGCCAGCTGGAGATGAGAGGTGGAGTCAGGGCTCATTTCATAGCAGGAGCTCCTCTGCATATTAGGACACACGCCTCTGATGTAGCCAATCCTCCAAGAGCTTACACTAGCCCCTGTAAGAAGAGCTCTGTAAGCTCTTGGAGGATTGGCTACATTAGGGGTATGTGGCCTAATATCCAAAGGAGCTCCTGCTACGAAATGAGCCCTGGGTGGAGTGCTGATTGTCCAGTGGCTGTGGCAGTTCTGCCCCATGGCTTGCCTCCTTGGTCCCATAGCCAGAAGTTTCATGGTGGAAAAGCAGCAGGCTAATAGCACTTCAAGGAGGTGTTTTGTAAGTCCATGTAGAGCACCTCAAGTTCTTCTCTAAGGCCTATTTGTGACATTGGAACTTCCTCCCCCCCCCCCCCGCCCCCAGCTTCACAGTTTCTTCCAGGATTAGAGATATGTGGATGCCTTTGCTCTTTTGCTAACAGTTCAGGCTAGCATAGGTACCTATGAGCATCAGGCAAGCTATGATAAATTCTTACTTCTTCCCAGCAATTCATTTTTAAAAATGGGGCCATATTTGGTGTTTCACAAGGGCTGAAGTGCCAGCACACCTGTCTTTGTTCTGACTGAATGAAGTCCTAGGCAAAGGGCTCCTTTGACTCTGTACTGTTCAGTCTTTAATGACAACGGAGGCTCTGGTGGAGTGTAGCTATTTAATGTATTTATCCTGACGGTGCTGGCTCAGGGCCTCCTTATGTAGTGTGGCTGTTGCTGCCCCCCTCCCCTGGATCTTGGCTTGATTGGCTGAAGTCTACTAGTGGGAGAATTCTAGCAGATAAGTCTGTGTATTCCCGGGGGGGGGGGTAGGGTTGGGGTTGTGTGTTTTTTTAAAGCCCATTGCCAGTAGGAGAAAGTGTCTAAGGAGCATAGTTGCTGGGATAAGGGAGAAGCCCTTGGGACAGAGAAAGATTTTGGGCTAGTTTACAATCCCAAAGTCTCTAGTTGCTGAGCCCTAATTTAGTCTCCACTGTAGCCTGGGCTGGGCCATCTCCTCTTTGCAGAGGTTTCTCTTTCACTGTCTTTGCAGCTTGTGTGTGTGCGTGTGTGTTACAGGTAGCCTTGATTGGTTGGAATGGGCGGGGTGGGGGGGAGTCTTGCCTTGACAAACCCTTAAAGCTCTTCCTCCCTGTGTCTGTGTCACTCTTGCGTATTCTCAATCCTGCTTTCTAACGGCCCAAAATGACAACAAGCTTCATCATCAAGGATAACTCTGTGCCTATCCATCTCTGCAAATGGACAGCTGCTTGAGAGAGGATTATGGATCTGAGGTGCGACAGCGGGTCCCTCTGGTCATAACAAGTTCTCAGAGCTTTCTGGGGTTTGTGTGTTATCATATCACCCCCTCCTCCCTTCAGGTAGCCGTAATCTGTGTCTTGCAGTGATTGGAATTTGTGGGACTGACCTGGCCAGTGGGCAGGAAATGGAGCTTGAAATGCGAGGTTGATTCTGTCCCCTGCCCCAGTTTCAATTATGTGCCTGCCTCTCCTCAAAACAATCAACCCAAACCGAGTAGTAGTAATTGTCTTGCTCAAGACGCTCGCTTGCACTTCCATGATGATACTCTCAAGGAGTTGCTGTAAGGACATGGTGAGGGGTTGTAGCAGGGTGTGGGACAAGATGCATTCTGTGCAGAAGATCTTCATCTTCCAGCTTAAAAGTGCTGGAAAAGATCTCTTTCTTCCTGAGGTCCTGCAGAGCATCTGCCAGTCAGAGAAGACGGTACTGGGCTTAGAAGCACCAGTGGTCTGAATCTGTATAAGGCGCCATATGTTCATATCTAAGGCTCCGTCATTCACCTTCTCACAAGTCTGAGCTATTCTTAGTTTAATTTTGACTTCCCCACGCCCTTCAGATCTCACAGTTGCCAGTAAGTATGCAAGCGGTGGGCTTCCAAACCTTCGTGGTCCAGGGGTCCCCAGCGTGGTGCCTGGCACCCACCAGATGTGTTTAGAGGGGCTTGTCCAGTGGGGCATCTGATTGGCTGGGTGGATTTTTTAAAAAATTGCTTTGGAAGCAGCTGCCACCATAAAACAAGGACATTTTCTGTGTGACTGAAAGTAAGTTGTGTATCTGGAAGAAATTATTTTTAAACAATATATTAATGTTAAAAGATGTTCTCTTATTCAGAGCTTCTTCCTGAAGTATTGAAGTTACGATTAGATTTTTGCATAATCTCACTCCAGCAGCGATATGGGGCAGCCATATGGAGGTTGTGCCCCCCATCCTGGGTAAGAATTTCAAAGATGGCCACAGGCTCAAATAGGTTGGGGATCCCTGTAGCAGCCTATCTGCTCATGTGTATGTTTGTGCCCTGAAAGGGGCAAAGGGGAAGTAGAAAGACCATCTTGATAATACTTCCCCTGTGTGCCCCCTGGAGGTAATTTTGACATGCTGTAGGTTCCCGTGAGTGCCTAGTTACAGGACTGCTTCCTAGGCATGACCCTATGGGTTCTATCATGTTTGTTGCCAGCAAGACAGAATACAGTCCTAGCTGAGATGCTGGAGGCCACCTGAACAGTTGCCCCCCATTGGCTGGTGTTTTTCGCAGATGTTCTGTGGAGTTTAGAGGGAATGAGGACACTGTATGAGAGCTTAACAGTGCACATTGGCTGAATGAGCATGTGTATTGAATATTACAGATTGTGATGGGGGTGAGTGGTGCCACAGTTAAGGGGACAGTCAAGGGTGAGTCTTGGACCAGGAATGTCAGAACCCTGAGATAGTGACCTACCTTGGTTAAGGACTTGGTATTTTCAGAACTCAGAAGCCCTTTTATGGCATAGGAGACAATACGGTTGTGCTCTTTCCATCACTAACTATGATAGACATGGTCCTAGCCTTACCAGGCCCACAGGGCAGTACTTTCAGCCTGCTGCAACTCAGGTTCAAGCCCCCAGTTCCACCACTTGATTGCAGGGGCTCTGAAACGATTGTGCGGCCTTCACTATGAGGCCAGTTCTGTCTATCACACCAGATCCTATTTGTCTCTGCTTTCCTCCAGGAAGGACACTGTGCATGCATGGTCTTCATTTTATTATACCAACAGGTCTCTGTGGTGGGTTGGGCTGAGGGAGAGGGATGGACCCAAGATCACCCAAGTAACTTCTTGGTGGAGTGTGGGTTTGAGCCTAGGTCTCCCCAGTCCTCGTTGTACACACTAGCCACTACACCAGCTGGCCGTGTTTGGATGTCCAAGTTTCATGCCAATCCTATTAAGTGTGGCCATCCAGCTAAGTATATATTTCCATGGTGCAGTGCTCTATTGCTGAACAAAATCCTCTGCTCTGAATCTGAAGAGAGAAGAAACAGTCAAAATTCCAGAGGGACGACATCTGTTCTGTGTCTCTTAGATTTTCCAGTGTGATGGGAAGTCTGCCTCTGTTATGTTAGTACTGCTTTGTGTGACTGTTTCCACGTTCAATCCCAAAGCAAGTGACATCCAGAGGCAGCACTCCTGCAAGGTTTGGGGAGGTGGTTGCCTCCACCTGCTGATACTGGCCATTTAAATGTGGAAGATAGAAACAAAAGAACCTAAGAAGAGCCCTGCTGGATCCGACCAGTGGTCCCTCTAGTCCAGCATCCTGTCTCACACAGAGACCAACCAGTTCCTCTGGAGGGTGAAAACTGCCTCTGGTTGGGGAGGTTCTCTTTAGTCACCGTGGCTAGTAACTACTGATAGACCTGTCCTCCACGAGTCTATCTAGTTCACTTTCAAAGCTGTCTATGTGTGATTCTGCATCTGGCATTTGCTCCACATTTTCTCAACTGGGAGGTAAAAGTGCAGCTCAAAACCAGATTCATATACCCCAGGGCAATGCCTGCTGACTGCAGAGTCACCCCTGAACAGCCATAAAACGGCTGTAAATCTATGCAGAGGGTACAATAAAATCCTACAATCAAAGAGCTTGAAAGTGGCATGGAGTGTGGAAGCTACCATAAAACCCAACAATCAAAGGAAGTGAACCCAGCATGCAATGCAGAGGGCAGTTTCTGCTCCAGTGTGGGTTTTGTAAAACAACGGAGGGAAAAGCCAATTCAGAATCAGCCCGTGCCTGTGGCCATCACGACATTCTTCAGCAGCAAAGTCCACATTTGAATCGCTCTCTGTGTAAGATGGAGACGTCTGCTCTCTTTCTCAACTCGCATTTACTTCAAAGAGGGACCAGCAGGGGAACTTCACAGTGGATTGTGCTGCATTTGGAGTTCCCAGCCCCAATGTAGTTTCGCACAATCTCACTCCCTGACATGTGGATGTTGGCTCTGCCTGAAAATTTTGGTGATGCTGTTTTCTTTCATCTGCCTTGTTTTCCCCTTCCTTTGTTAGGGCCAGGCTCCGTTAAGGAGAAGCCAGCAGCAGGATGGGGTCCTTTGGCTGGGGAGGTTTGAGTGGGAAATGGGGCTGATTTTATGCAGTATTTTCCCTTATTTTGCAGTAAAATGACTGCCATTACACTTAAATGGTGTTCAATAGATGTGGAGGGGGCTGGGTGTAGCGTGAGCGTGGCCTAGGAGTTCAGCCGCCCCTCCTCTGCTATTTCAGGCTGATGGGAAGTTCTTCTGCCTGGGCTGTAAAATGGCTGCATGCGCTCCGGCTGCCTTTGCTTCCTTGCCCTTGCATTTGCCTCTCTATTAGGCGCTCCAGTTTCAGAGCAAAATGGCCTTGTTTGATGGCGAAAGGGGTTTCAGATTGTGCATGGCAGCCCTCACGGTTCCATGGGAGGGTGCCTGCTTTATGTCTGGATGACTTGCCGAGCACCTGTTCGGGTTTTGTGCTATGGAGGAGAGGGGAGGGATAGTTCTTGAATCGGATTCCGAGGCGTGCTTACCTGGGAGTGAGCCCCCGTGAATTTGGTGGGATTCACAAATCTGAATGTGTCAGCAGGGCTGCTGTGGCTAGGGGTGTGCAAAAAAAAATTTTGTTTTTTTTCAGATTTGGGTATATTGAACCCGAATTTTTTTGGGATTCCTGGAAAACCCGAATATCTATACCAGTATAGTGCTGATATCTAAAAATTTTCGAGATTCCTGAAAAATTCAGGTCCATTATACCCTATGGGGCTATTGTAATCAATGGCAAAAAACTTCTGAAAAGTTTTCAGGGGGTTGGGGGGAGGGGGTTTGAGGTAGAGGCTCCATATTTGGACTGTAGCTGCTGAAGCCTCTCTCCAAAGGACCCCCAAAGTTTGGAAAAGATTGGACCAGGGGGTCCAATTCCAGGAGCATCCAGAGGGTACCCCCATTCTCCATTGTTTCCTTTGGGAAAAACTAAAGGCAGGCAGGCAGCAGACAGTGTCTCCCCAAGAATCTGTCTAAGAAAGTAAGTGAGGTGGTGAGGGGGCATGTTTGCCAGGCCAGCAGCAGAACCTGTGCAATCTGCCCCCCGGAAACAGTGCCACTGTGTCAGTCAGTGCCCACCCGACAGTACTCACGCAGGTCAAACCAGAGAATCCCTGCAGCATAACCAGACTGAGGGAGCAAGTTTGCCAGCCAGGCCAGCAGCAGAACCTGTGCAATCTGCTCCCCAGAAGAACCTCTGCCACTGTGCCAGTCAGTGCCCAAACCCAACAGGACTCACTCAGGTCAAACCAGAGAATCCCTGCAGCATAACCCTAGGGACTAGAAACTACCACCCCCCCTCCCCACACCTACCCCCAGATTTTTTTTAAATGCCCTAAATATAATCAAACCAGTTGTAGGCACTGGCAGTCGCAGCAGCAGTCCAGGCAGGCGGTACTGGGAGGAAAGGAGGCTCAAGAGAAGCAGGGGCAGGCGGCAGAAGCTAGCCAGCCACACTATCAAGGCCAAGCTCTCTCTCTGACCACCAGCAGCAAACCAGGAACAACAGCAGAGTCAGGCTGCAGAGAGGCTGCTTTTATGCTCTCTGGGCATACACAGAGGATTTCAAAGAGAAACAACCTTCTGTGATTGGGCAGAGAGCAGATGCCAAAATCCTATTGGCCGCCAGTGCTCCTTCCCTGGGAAAGGAGCAAGCCAGTAGCTGGGAGTTCCAAAGATTTGCAAGCTGCAATGCATTTAGAAATGCATTGCAGTGATTGGCTCAGGCTTTCTAGAAGGTCTCTCTTCCCCCTTCCTCATGGAAACAGGAGCAAAAGGCGGGAAAGAGGGGGAAACGCGGGAGAACGTTTTTTCCAGTGTTCCCTTTAAATTTTAAACCCCTGCAGCGGCCAATTTGAAAATCCCAAAAAGCCGGAAAAAACCTGGATTTTTAAAAGGATTTATTTATTTATTTATTTATTCTTTAGTTTTATACCTCGCCCTCCCCGCAAGCGGGCTCAGGGTGGCTAACATGGCACAAAGTGCAACATACAGTACGATAACATTTAAAATCCACTATAAAATCCCAAAACAATCTATTTACAGTAAAATTCCAGTTAACCAATGCTTCCAGTAATAATATAAAAACAGGTGGCTTAGGGTCAAGTACGGCCTTCCATGGTCATCAGGCCTGGGCAGCCACCAGGGTAACCCACATCACCAGATAGCAATCGTGATGTGGGGCCAGCGGTGGTGGCTCCTATTTGAAAGCCTGGTGGAAGAGCTCCATCTTGCAGGCCCTGCAGAACTGTACAAGGTCCCGCAGGGCCCTGGTCTCGCCCAGGAGCTCATTCCACCAGACAGGGGCCGCCACTGAAAAAGCCCTAGCCCTGGTTCCAGCAAGCCTGGCCTCCCTGGGGCCTGGTATACAGAGTAGATTTTGGGCCCCTGACCAAAGTGCTCGCTGGGGTATATATGGGGGTAGGCAGTCCCTCAGGTATGTTGGACCCTGGCCATATAGGGTTTTGAAGGTAAGCACCATAACCTTGACGTGAACCCGGTACGCTATAGGCAGCCAGTGCAGTACTGCTAGCACAGGCTGGACATGGTCCCTCTTAGTGAGGCCCATCAACAGCCTGGCTGCGGCATTCTGCACCAGCTGAAGCCACCGGATTTGTGCCAAGGGCAGCCCCATGTAGAGAGTGTTACAGTGATCAAGCCTCAAGGTGACCGTCACATGGATCACTGTAGCCAGGTCGTCGCGGTCGAGGAAGGGAATCAACTGCCGTGCCAGCCGTAGATGATAAAAAGCTGACTTGGCAGTGGCTGCTACCTGGGCCTCCATTGTCAAGGAGGGGTCAAGGAGCACTCCCAAACTCCTTACCTCCGCCGCCGCGGGCACCAATGGCAACCCGTCGAAGTTCGGGAGCAGGACCCCTTGCCCCAAACCGCCCTGACCCAAGCACAAGACCTCCGTCTTCACCGGGTTCAATTTCAGCCAGCTCAGCCTAAGCCAACCAGCTACAGCGTGCAGTGCCCGGTCCAGACCTTGCGGGTCGGAGTCCGACCGGCCGCCCAACATCAGATAGAGCTGGGTGTCATCAGCGTACTGGTGACACCCCAGCCCATACCTCCGGACAATCTGGGCAAGGGGGCGCATAAAGATGTTAAACAGCATCGGGGAAAGCACCGCCCCCTGAGGCACTCCACAATCTCCACTCTGTGGAGCCTCCCTGCTATCCAGAAACCCGAAAAATCCCGAAATGACTTTTTTCCGGTTTTTTCCCCGTTTCGGAAAAACTGAATGCACACCCCTAGCCGTGACTTTAACCCCAGACTTCTCTGTTTGTTTAGAATTTCCTGTCTCAGCTCAACAGCTTTACCGGTTCTACTTGCTGTGATTAATCTCTCCTCCCAGCTCCAGACCCCTTTGTACTAATAGCTGAGCACCAACAAAGCCACCGTATCCAGCAGTTTCTACTTCTCAGCCTTCCTTCTGCTCTTACCTGTTGCATACTCCCAAGCAGAGCTTTTTTTGTAGAAAAAGCTCAGCAGGAACTCATTAGCATAATAGGCCACACCCAACAGCAGGAACTCATTAGCATATTGGGCCACACCACTGACAGCACAGCTTATTAGCATATTAGGCCACACCCCCGTGTTACCAGAAGAGTGGTCATCCAGCCACACCCACCTTTTGCTTCTTATTCTGTTTACCTTGTTTGTTGTCAAAACCCAGGGCTTTTTTTGTTGCAGGAATTAATTTGCATGTTAGGCCGCATACCCCTAAGGTAGCCAATCCTAATGAATGTCTGCTGTTGGGTGTGGCCTATTATGCTAATGAGTTCCTGCGGGGTGTGGCCAACTCAGGAGCCAGCCGGAACTCCGTTCCTGTGCGTTCCTGCCCCAAAATAGCCCTGCTCCCAAGTATGTTTTGAGGTGCTCTTTGACCTCCGAGCCTCACTTCCCCTTCCTTCTAAGAGGTTTTTCGTCCTTCGGGAAAGGCTGAATTGACACCCTGTAATTTTGTGTGTGTTAGCTAGCCTGATCTTAGATGTCTTGGGGAGATTCCACTGCAGCATCTCCAGGCAGACCCGAAGCTTAACCACAGCTAGCACCGTCCGTAGGTGCCTTAGTGCTGGTTAAGGTACCAGGCATACGAGAGGTTTCATCTTGTGCTTCGCTGAGCTTAACTCTACCTATTCATTGTGACTATATAGCGGCCCCTGCAGACAGAGCACTTGCGTAACTGCCTTCATCGTGGCTTGCTGGGTGCCTTGCAGCGCTTCACGACAACTGAGGCACACGATGGCTTCACACCTTGGGTCACAGGCAGTCCTGACCCATGGTATCTGTATTCAGCCACACCATTTAACCATGGCAAGAAAAAACACAATTGTACAATTATGCTTGTTTGATGTCAGTGTGGAAAAGCTGCAGGAAACCCGGTGGGTGAGCGGAAGGAGAGCAAATAATGTTTTCCTCTTCATGAAAAATATCACCAATTCCATTGCGGGATCCTATGCCTGGTTGGATACTCCTCTTGCCTTCTGCTGTGTCAAAGAGCCAGTACCTTGTAGCAGGGTAGAGCAGTTTCTGACTTGGGCTAAAGAGCCCTGGGTTCAGATTTCGCACTCTGCCGAAGAGGCTGGGCAGGGGCACGTCCTCTGCATCCTGCCTTGAGGTTTGGTACATGGGTGGGGAACATAAGTGGGATCGTGCTGAAGTACGATGGGAGGAGCTTCTGGGGGGGCATGAGTTTGCTGTCCCACAAGTGTTCTCAGAAATAAAATGGAGGATGGGCAAACCATTGGTGCTTCCCTGGGCTCTGAAGAGAAAGGGTAAGATGAAAAAACGTGAGAGATGACCTTGCATCCAGCCCAGCAGAAGGAGAACGGAGTGCTTCCACCTCCCCTCTCCTGCAGCCGACCCCTGCTGCTCCAGGAGTGTGTTCAGCACAGTGTGCAAGTCCACAGTGGACTGGGGGAGTTAATGAAACCCACCACCACCCTCCATTGGCAGAAGTGCCGTCCACCCAGTGGAGAGCTCCTTTTGGCGTGCATGCCAGACTTCAGAATGTCCCTCCCCCATGGGAAGACACTGTATCAGGGTGTGTCTGCTTGGATCACTGTAGCAGAACCCATATAGTGGGTGGGTGGAAGGAGAACCACAGCAAGCAGAAGACTGGGCCGGAGTAACTCGGACTGGCAGGGCAACAAGTAAGCGGTGGGGCTTGTGAGAACTGGCGTGTCACAGAGAAAACGAAAGAGGCTAAGCAGGATGAGGGGCGCCAAGGAGGGGATTGCCAGAGTCTTCTGAAACTGCTGAGCAGCAGAAGGGGACCAGGTCTCCCCCCATGGAGTCCCGCATTGTGCCCCATCACCGGGTTCTACCCTCCACCCCCCGCTGTCTTAGAAGCTTGCATCTGGTTTCCTTGGCTCCCCGCACCATGGCCACTTGTAGCCCTTTCTGGCCCACATCGGTTCTTCAGCCATTGATGAGCAGCCAATGAGAGGCACTTTCTCCTCACAATGAGAACATGCGAAGGGGGGATCTGGGCATCAATAGCACAGCGGCAGTCCCCTTCTCTGAGATGGAGAGCAATAAAAACATATGTATTTGGTCGATACTTGGGAGCCTGGACCGTTATGAAGCTATTGATGTAGAACAGAAATAGATTAGCCCTCCTCATCTGTGTTTATTTCTCTGCAACGTGTGCTTAATCGGAGAGTTGCGGTGTTTCCCCCCCTTTGCTTGCAATGCTTCCCATGCCCCTCGTTTTTGTTCCCCGCGTTGACTCCTGGAGCAGCCACTTCGTTTTGGGTCAAAAAGAACATGTAGGTGGCCTTGGGAAAATGTATCTGATCACCGCTTGCTCATTTTTCCGTGGTACTTGCCTCCTCTGCCCCTCAGCGATACGGTGTAATTGAAATGGGCTTCAGCTGGTTGTTAGATCTGAGTGGCCCATTTCCCTGTAATGTTCAGCTAGAGCTTGCATGAACAAAGTGAGCTGCGTTAGGTAGTTCTGCAGAGGTTCTTTGTGCACGAGGCATCTTGCATTGTGTTCGTGCAGGAGGGAACCTTGTGCCATGGACTTGTGTGACTTGCACAGCTTTCAAAAGAAGGAGGAATGTTTTTGGGCAGTGAGGGCCATCAGCCAGATGGAGCAATCTCAGATTGCTGGCATTTTAGGAGATGGGCTGGAGTCCTTTGTTTCGCTCCATCCCTCCTCGTTTGGGATTGGTCCCTGCTCTTGAGTGATCTGATCTTGCTGGGAGCATGTCATTGGATCCCATGAATCTGTTCTGCAAGTGGTGGTGCTTTCTGCTGATGGGGATCAAAGCAGAAGGCTCCCTATGCCAGAGGAGAGATCTGCTGCTTACTGTAACAGATTTGCGAGATCCAGCGTCA
Organism: Lepidodactylus listeri; assembly: GCA_029233225.1. Lineage (NCBI taxonomy): Eukaryota > Metazoa > Chordata > Lepidosauria > Squamata > Gekkonidae > Lepidodactylus > Lepidodactylus listeri. The sequence continues at coordinate 9,965,493 of JARCFY010000014.1, read as the reverse complement.
TAAAGTTGGCAAGTTGCATGACAGAAGAACAACGCTGATTTCATTGTACCCCACCCTTTCCCCCAAGAAACTCAGGGTGGCATACATTGATTCCCATTATTCATTTTAGCTTCACGGCCGTCTTTGGGAAGAGTAAGTTAGGTTGAGAGAGAATGACTGGTCCAAGGTCACCCAGCAAGCTTTCATGGTAGAGTGGGAGTTTTGAACCTGGTTCTCTTAAATTGTAGTCTGATCTTGGTGGTGGAAAGTGCTGGTGCATCATAGCCAGCTTACATCAACTGCACAGGGTTTTCAAGGCAAGAGCTGTTCAGAGGTGGTTTGCCATTGCCTGCCTTTGCCTACCAACCCCGGACTTCCTTGGTGGTCTCCCATCCAAATACTAACCAGGGCTGACCTTACTTCGCTTCCAAGATCTGACAAGATCAGGCTAGCCGGGGCCGTCCAGGTCGGGGAGTCTGACCTGAGAACGAGAAAAATCTCCAGAACCAGCTTCCAATTCTGAAGGTTTTTCTGACTCAAAAGGATAGCACCCACGTCTTCTACGGCTTCACCTGCCACATACACCCGTCCTTTTCCCTGCTGGCAGGTCCTGCACTTGTGGTCCATAGAGATGAATATGTCTGGGGCACTGATGCTCTGTATTCTTGGTGCTCTGGGGGCAACAGTGTGAAGGCTTCTTGAGTTCTGGCCCCACTGGGGGACCTCCTGATGGCACCTGGATTTTGGCCACTGTGTGATACTTTGGACTGGATGGGCCATTGGCCTGATCCAGCGTTGGCTTCTCTTATGTTCTTATAAAGATAATTTGAGCTCTGGAATCAAGGCGAAGAGCTTCTAAGAAATGTATAATCTAAGCTGGTCTCACGGAGCAAGGTCAGCTCTGCTTATTCAAGAAAATATTCAAAACTCAACTTCTCAAGAGGTTCATGTTATTACATTGCTAATTTCAAGATGGCAGCTATCTTGCAAAATGGGCTGTGACCCGTGAAAGCTCATAGTGAAATAAAGCCAGCCAACTCCGACCCTCTGTTTCTCATTGGTTTAGATATGGAAATTAAGATGACCCCCCCCCCATTTTTGTGTTCATGTTTGTGTGGGGAAAACTGCTTTTAAAACCCCCCATCCCAGCATTTTGAATTTACACACCAACCAAAAGTGAGTGGTTTTATCCAGTTGGTGCACAAAATGTTTCAGCCATGTCTGATCAGATGCCTTGTCCCGTTCCCTGGTCACACATTTCAGAAGGATGCCTTGTGTGGCTTCTTCACCGTCCCCTACCTCGGCTTAAATTTTCTCGCACAGGAAAGGTTGACACGGTCCAGGGAGGGGAGGACCATGACACACACTGTGGGTGGAGGCGTTCAGATGGGGGGGCGGGTGCCACACCGCCCATGAACCTGCTCCGGTTGAGTAGAAATGTGATAGCGCCTGCGTCTTGGTGGCACACGGTTCTTTAACCGCCCTATTCCTTTAACAGGTCTTCGTTTAAGTTGGCTCCATGGAGCACAGATAAGAGAAACCCAGAGAAGTAGGTCACAAGCCCTCTCTCAATGCTTTGTTGATTAGACTAAAATCTCCCCAAATCTCTGTGTTTTGGCTTCTTCTTTTATTTATTTTTAAAATGAATACCAATCTGCTTGATCTTTTTATATTGGGTTTAATTTTGGGAGGTTGCTTTGTGGCGGTCAGGATGGGGCGAGGGAGAGAAAGGAGTGGCCACACTTTCCAGGGATTTGCTGGGGTGGGGGGTGGGGGGGAGGCAGGATTCTCTCCCGTGCCTCTCAGCATGAGGGTGAGCTGGATCAATTTCCTATCCTGTGTTCAGCTGGACACGTTGCTTCTAGGCTGTTGATGATCAAGAAATCCCCTCCTGTTTTCGTCCCACGTAATGCATTCATTTCAGCCACTGAACCTAAATTGCTGTTTGTCCTCCTCTGCTGCCGCCGCTGCTGCTTCCTTTTCCCCCTTTTGTTTTGTTTTTTTGGGTCCCCCCCCCTCCCCTTGATGAAAATGGTAAGAACTCTTCTCTTCTATAGAGGTGAAGTTAGTTTATCCGTACTAATGCTTTGATTTTTCTTTTCTCTCTCTTCTCTGCCACAGTAGGTAACCAGTTAGGGGCCCTGGTACATCAAAGGTAAGCAGTGGGTTATGTTTTATTATTTATTGATCACTTCTAATTGTTTATTGATCCGCCCATCTGTACCAGAGAGTTAGGAAGTCAGAGGTTGAGGACGTGGCAGAACTGCGAAGACTCTGCTCCTCGAGTCTGCCTGCATTTCTAGGAACGAGGCGAGGGCTGGCAGGGCCAGAGTGAGCACAGGAGATGCTGAAGGGGGAGGCTGGGCAGAATGAAGCTAGTGGGTCAGATCCTGTGAATCCGTTCCACTAGTGGAGGCTCTTTCCTCTTCCCGGTCATCTCGCGACAGAGCAAACCTCCTCCTCATGAAGAAATTCACCTCTGTCGATAGGTTGCATCCCACAGTTCCATTCCAGCATCTTGGGCCCCAGGGTCCAGAGAACTGCTTTGAACAGCCAGTGCCATATTTCTTTGACCAGTAGGTCCTGACCATCCTATCATAGCCTGCCTGTTCTAGTCACCAAGGGCACCTTGCTGTGTGGCTTTTTGCAGGGTTGGGGGAGAAGTACAAGCCTGAAGAATCCCCCTTAAGTGCCTAAGGCCTCTTGCGCAGTTCTCTAGACCTTGGCTGTTGCTGTTGCAACAGGTAGCAGAACTACATCCTCAAGGGAAGGGGTGGGGGGGACTATCATCCTTGTCTGCTTTGGGGCTTCTTGGAGAAACCGTGGCCACCGAATAGTAGGGTGCTGGACTGGATGGAGGATTTTTGGCCTGTCCCATCGGGGCAGCTCTCAGGTTGGTTGCTCGTTGAATTTTTACGCCACCTCTCCGAGGACCTGCCTGAGGCAGCTTACAGGCTACTAAAAACTCAGCTGGCCGCAGCCCTTCACTGGGGTGCGCTTCCTTCTGCAACTGCAAGGAGGAATGAGACGGCGGACTGAGGGCAGTCCACCCTGGTGACCACCCTTTGGCTGGATCAGTGTTTGAACCTGGGGTCCGGCAGCTCAGTTTTGTAGCGAGATCTAGAACTCATCAACAAAGTCCTGGTTGGAATTGCTTCAGGTGTCTGGGTTTTTTAAAGAAAGAAGATGCATACAATTAGAAAGCAGTTCTAGGTGCTAGTTAAAGCTGGTTCTGTGCTGTCAGGTATGCATAGGGCAAAAGCTTGAGTTGAAGGAGACCAGTGATGGTATGCCACCATTAGGTGCAAGAATATGAGGTTGGATCCAGAGGTCATTTTCTCTCCCCCCCCTCCAATTTTTTGCACTATTTTGTGTGTGTGTGTGTGTGTGCTTGCATGCCTGGCAGTCGTGGCGACTCCTGGCAACCCCTACTGGAGGCTTGGGCGTTTTCCAGAGAGGTGGCTTGATAAGCTGCCTCTGCATCCCGAGCCCTGGTGTTCCTTGGCGGCAGGTCTCCCTTCCAGTTCCTTGCCAGGGCTGGCCCTGCTTAGCTTCTGAGATCTGGCAATGTCGGGTTTGCCTGAACTATCCAGGTCAGGGCAATCCAGAGGTCATTTTCAAGGAACAGAAGATGTGGGAAGGGTGATTTCCCCCACCCCAGATCTTGCACTGCACTCTGCAGCAGTGTTCCCAAGGAGGGTCTCCTGTCTCCAAGGAGCAGCATTTGGGAGAACTCAGTGGGCAGAAGTGGGGCGGGGGAGCTCTGTCACACTGGGAGAAATGGTTTATACCAGTGGAACCTCTGGTTAGCACTTGTGGCCTTGAAACACTGGCCTCTTGCTGGCTGTGAAATGCATTGTCCTTCCCTAAGTATGGGGGTAATCTGGATGGCTAAACATTCATTTTAAGGAACAAGTGTCCAACTTCTGCAGCAACAACTGTTTTTGTTAAATACTTTGTGAAAGAGGGTGCAGAAAGTGGTGAGGCTCCTGGGGTACTGGTGGACTTGGGGCAGGGGGCTGGAATGTAAAAATGGCCTTCCTGGGGAGACCAAGGGGCTGCATCTTGTCCAACATTCTGTTCCAGCCATACAGCCTCCCCTCCCTGACCCTTAACCCACATCATGTGACAGCCTAGTAATTACCTTTGCTGGAGGAAGCTCTCGCTGGAAGTGGTGTGCCCTGCCAAGGATGCTTGATGTGAGTTCTGTTAGGAATGCTGTTCCGGTGGTTCCCAACCTTTTCAGTGGTGACCCACAAATCCAGATGTACTTGGCAGTTCTCCCTCTAAGCCGTGGAGTCTTGTGAGCAAAAATTCTACTTTGTGAGCTCCTGGCATTAAAGTTGTGAGCGAGTGAATTGGCTGCTGCATAAGTTAGTTTGCTTTGGAGCCGTCCTTCCTGGGCTAAGACAAAAATGTGTGAGCCATAGGCTAAAATACTGAGCTAGCTCACAGTAACTCAGCTTAGAGGGAACACTGGTACTTGGAATTGTGACCCATCCAGGTTTTTTGGTATCCTGGGCAAACTGACCTTGGCATCTGTCTACTTCAGCATTCCATTTTCTACAGGGGCTAAGCAGATGTTTTTGAGAAACCAGCCAACACTGCACAAAGACCACAGCTTCCCCCACTATGAACCCCAAGCAAGTGGCATTCCGACAGGCATGGCCTCTGCATATGGAGGTTGCGTTCCAGCCTCTGACCACCCTCTCCTTCTCCATGACTCTCTCTAATACCCCCAAAGATACTCAGTCTAGTGACCATCAAGACACATTTCATTTGATGAACATGTGTATGCAGTGAAGAAAAAATGGATGATAATGTTTCCAGGGTCCGATCAGGGTTTCCAAAATACAAAAGAGAACAATGGAAAGGGGCGGGGGGGGACATTAGGGAGTCCTGGCCTATGACCCATTTGGGGTCCTGCCTCATAGGTTGGGGAACACTGCCTTATTCTTTTCTGTGTGTTTGAAAACAAAGGCTGGCCTCCAGGGACAAGACTGGCTCATTGACCAAAAGCCCCTCGCCTTCTTGCATGGCATGAGGGTTTTCTGTCTCTGGTTCACCATCTGAGAACTCAATGAGCTTCCAAAACATGGCATTCCGTGACTGTTGCCATTTGTGGGAAGGCTAGAATTTATCTCCATGATCACGAGTCTTCCTTTCTCTTCTTTTCAGGGCAGTAATAACTGAAGAATTTAAAGTGCCTGACAAGATGGTAGGATTCAGTAAGTATTCCAGTGGAGGCGATTTTGCTCTTTCCTGCACACGGGGCCTGCTGAACAGTTATTCCCGTTCCAGCCTAATCTGTATTATGATAGGTAGCTGTTTGGCATAACAGCACGAGTTCGATTAGTGCTGCTGAAAATGAGGCAATTTGGGTGAGAAAATGCATTTCCCCCCCTGTGAACTTTAAAATCTATTGAGGATAATTTAGTTACTTCCTGCCTGCTAGAGTGACCTGCAGTTGAAGAGCCAGATAGCAAACTTTGCTGATCACTCTGCCTAGGTGATGAATGTTTGGAAAATTGCGCTGGAGGAAAGTCATTACCGGGGGGGGGGGGGGGGGGAGCATATATTGCTAAACAAGAGAATCCCTAGAACTTGCTTTGCACACCCCAAGTCTCAGCTTCAATCCTTGCCAGTTCCAAATAAAAAGATGCTGGTGGTCAGGCTGAGAGAGAGAGACTCTTACTGGCGACTGTAGAGACTCAGCAGCTGGTTAGAGCCAGTACTAGCTGGACCGAGATGCTCACTTGGAACAAGGCAGCACCACAGGGTCGGTTCAGGAATTCTAGAAATAAGGGCATTAGCAGAATCCCCACTTTGCATTTTGCAGCTTGGCTGCATTGGAAATAGTGGCATCTATACTGGGTGGCTTCTGGCCTTGCTTCCTTGGCCAAGGTCTGTGACCTTCACAGTGCTTTCTTCACCCTGAAGAGTTGTCCTGTCATTCTGTGTCCCCCCCCCCCCAAAAAAAAACCCCCAAAAACCTAGTTTAACTTTTTGGTAATACGAAATTTTGCCTGAGCTTTTTAGCCAGCTATTACCTTGTGTTGTCACTGCTCTGTTCTCTCCCCACTCTGTCTTCAGTGTCTTGCTTCCCCCTGGCCCTCCTGCAAACCCTTTTTTAACTTTTATTTATTTGCAAAATGTGTTTCCTGTCTTATCTGCCCTTGCATGGGCCACCAAGGCTGCTAACCATTTAAAATGTGCATGAGAAAATTACATTTTAAAACCATTAAAATCAATCGGCTGCAAACTCACATCATTAGAACAGCTAAGAAACAGAGTTAAAATACATACAAAATATGAAAACAGCAATTAAAACAGCGGTTAGGAAGGAGGGTGCTGTCTTCACCCACTGGCAGGTGAACAGATGAATCTGGGACAGATGACTCTCCCGGGGGGGGGGGGGGGAGCGCCAGAGCTTTCTCCCCCAGTTGCCTTTGTCCTCATATCCTGCTACTTCCACCTGCTGGTTTTCCCTGACTGGGCTGCTCCTAAGATCATCCAGATATCCCTAGTGCCAGGAAATACCCCCGTATATTGAGGAGCATACCCGTTGGAGTCTCTCTGTGCTTGTGGCCCAGCTCAGTAGGGCAGGATCAGAGCAGAGACCAGTGGGAGTGGAAAGGCTGCCAAAAACGAGAGTGCTGGAGTTTCCCTTTCTCCTGTGGAGATGAGGCTGCGTTGACCCTGTTACAGTCAATCCACAGCAGCCATTGCAGTAAATGTGGTGGGGTATTTTTGAACAGTTCAGGGAAATCATTGATCAGAACGCATCTCCTATCCATTCCTCAGAGCCATGGACAACTAGTCTGGAATGTGCCTGCCTACCCTTGAAGTCAAAACTCATTCTGCTCTTCTGAAAGCAATGATAGTTAACTCCTGGGTTTTGTTTCAGTTATCGGCAGAGGCGGTGAGCAGATCTCCCGGATCCAGGCAGAGTCGGGCTGCAAAATTCAGATTGCTCCAGGTATGAGATAATTTCCCCTCTTCTGTTGCCTACCTGTGGAGCAGGTTGCCCTTGCAGTGTGACTGCTAGCCTTTGACTGGGTAATGTGCTTGGGATGTCTGCCCGGGACATTGGTTGAGACTGGCCCCAGGCAGGCCGGGAGAGCTGGACTCCCGTGTGCTCCTGGAGGATTCAGGCATGAACTTCAACTGCCTTCAATCAGGAAAAAGCCTTGCCACTTGATTCGGCTGAAATGGGTGCGCTGGCTCCAGCCGGGCAGGATGCATCTTCAAGTGGTTGCTGCAAAAGTCATTCCAGATTGATGGCATCAGATGTGTCATCCTCTTCTTGACCAGAGTTCTGAAGGCAACTTACATCGAGTGCAAGAGGTTCTGTTAAAATAAAGGAATCCGCCAGTTTCCTGCTCAAAAAACAGGGCCACAAGATAAATGGACCAGTGAGAGGAGGTGTAGTTGGAGAGAACAGGTTTGAAAGACAACATTTTAATGTGCAATGGAAAAAAAAAACCAGTCTTCAAAGTCTTTTCAAAAACTCACTCCCATATCTGTAGTGCATTTAGGTTCTCTGAACACAGGGCTGGGTGAGAAGCTGAAGAGCGCACCTCTCGGATCCCGAAGGAGGGGCGTGGAGGTGTCTCTGCCCACCTGCTCCTGGGAACCTTGGCAGCGGCGGACGGGGAAGTGAAAATGGCTTTAGAGCAAGCCGAGAGAAGAACTGCAGCTGCCAGATTTAAAGAAACAATCAAAGAATAAATGGGGCTGTGTAATGCCGAACCGTCTGGAAATAGGCTATATTGCAAGTATGTTCCCATATGGTTTGGTGTTACACAGCCCCGTTTATTCTTTGGATGTCTCTTCAGAGCAAGCCAAGCCAAGTGGCCCGGCAGTGCTGCAAACTGGTCACCAGCCATCCTCTAGGGCAGCAGCCCCCCGGGGACGCTTACGTGGCCGGTCTGCTCTCGTTCATTGAGGGGGGGTGAATGCGTGAGGCAGGTACAGAAGAGAAGCTGGAAGTGTTCCCCTCCGTACCTAAAGAGTGCTGAAAGAACTGGATAGTTCGGGGGGTGGGGGGCAGGGCCTGCATCATTGAATCAATTTTTAAAAAATCTTTTGATCACCAGAAGGACACTTTCTGGCTTATCAGGCAACAATTCTTTTTACATTAAAAAAACCCTAAAAGTGTAGCCAGCGAGCTCCCGAGGTATGAAGGAGGCACTCTCCCTTCTGCCGCACCACAGGGAATGCCTCTTCTGCAGTGGCTGCCTGCAACCTCACTTGAGCACGTCGCTTATTTTGTTGCATTTCAGATCCTGCCTTTTGACCCCAAGGTCCTCAGAGCACTTTGCGCCATTCTGAACAGGCCCTCTGACCGCTCGGTTCTCTCCTCCTCCCTGGTAGCCGGGCACTCTGCTACCAGGTGCCTGGGATGCTCTCCCCTCAGGGACTTCAGAATGGCCACTGCTGAGTGGAGGCCTTTCCCTATCTCTGCTAGGTTTTTATCCCCCTAATCTTCCTGGGAGCTGCCTTTTATCTTTACAGCAACCCTGCAAAGTAGGTTATGCTGAGAGGGGAGAGAGAGAGTGCACAGCTGGCCCAGGCTCATTCCTTGAGCTTCCATGTGATTGGGGACTTGAACGCCGATATTTCCAGGACTCACCTGACGCTCTGAATGTTAAACAGCATGTGGATTCTCCCAAACCTCAAGTTCCTCTAAAGTGTTTAATGACTTTTTTGCTTTGAAATGGGGATTTTCTTTTAAGGTAAAGTTAAAGGTTTCCCTTGCTTGAAAGCCGGTCGAATCCAACTCTAGGGTTGCAGTGCTCATCTCCGTTTCCAAGCTGAAGAGCCAGCACTGTCCAAAGACGTTTCTGTAGTCATGGCGTAAATAATAGGAGGAGAGGGGAGAGGGGCTGTGGCTTGGGTGCTGAGCCCCTGCTTTGCCGACATAAGGTCCCAGGTTCAGTCTGCAGCAGCTCCAGTTAAAGGATCTCGTAGGTGTTGGGAGGTCCAGCCAGAAATAAACATGGTTGGCCCAGAAACAATGCACTGCTGATGGAGGGGCAGGGCCCTGTCCTCCAGGAGCCGGTGGGGGAGGTGGTGGGGCCAGAGGTAGAGTGGCAGGAGCCAGAGGCAGCCTGAAATTGCAGCAAGCCAAGGAGGGACCAGTTGACCGGGCCCTGGGGGCCTGAGGGAAGGCATGAGCAGGAAGTGGAGTCGCAGGAGCCCCGAGAGATCTGGGGAACAGCAGCAGGCAGCGCTGCAGGACTTGGGGAAGCCAGAGTCCGGGCCTGGCAAGAGACTGGGCCATGGTGGCCCCTGGAGGCAGAGGTGGGCTGAAGAGAGGTCAGGAGGCCTGGGCTCAGAAGGCAAAGAGACTGACAAGGGAGAAGCCACGGTGGTGAGGCATCCCCGGGACATCTCACCTTGTGAGGGAAAAAGCCACCCGGGGAAAGAAGAATCTGTGTAGGGAGCCGAAGAGGAACCAGCGGGAACCCAGTCTGAGGCCTTGGGGGCTCCCGACACCTTCTGTATTTGAAACCGTGGAGAGCTGCTGCCAGTCAGGATAGACTCTGCTGAGCCAGAGGGGCTGGCCGTCCGGCTTGGCAGCTTCCCACTGTTTCTCCGCAGCACCCTTACTTCCCCCCGTCTGAGATCTCCAGCCCTGGAAAGTCAGTTCAGCCACGTGTCTGAAAGAGCCCTGCCCAAGGTCCCCTGGTGAGCTTCATGTCCAAGGAGCTGGATGGCACATGAACATTCGAGCCCTTTGGTCTACCTTGCTGCCTTGATCGTACTAAGTTCCGGCTCCTGTTGGGCTCCCCTTGGCTTTCCTGCAATTCTGGGCACGCACGAAGGCTCTGTCTTGGGGGCAGAACTGAGCATCCCGACACACTCGGGACCTGTCAGCTGTTTTCTAGCCCTCGTGGGGCTGGTGATGTTAGCAGGTGGCTTGTACCCACTGAAATCTCTGCATGCAGAAAGATGTCCGGCTGAGATGGCCTTCCGGGGGAGCGGGGCTCTGGGATTCAGTGCCCTGCAGGGGTCGTCTTCCCCCGTAGCTACAGGAGCAGAATAAATTATGCAAAACAAAAGCGTTTAAGCAAAAATGGTCTTGTTTTGCACAATCTGTAACCAGGTGCAGAATTGAGCTTTTTATGGTGCCGATCTCAGGTTCTGTTCACGCACAAGCTACAACCCTGGCTGCAAATCTGAATTAAAACACAAATCGCAAGCTTGGTGAAGGGTGGTAGCTTGAGAGCTGTGATATGGGCCCCATACATACGTCATCTTCTTCTTTGTCTTTGTAGACAGTGGCGGCATGGCCGAGAGACCCTGTGTGCTCACTGGGACACCAGAGAGCATTGAGTGAGTCTTTTAAAAATGTATTATTTGCTTTAAGCCCCTTCCTTCCCTTCTCTCCTCTTTCCTCTTCTGTTTCCCCTCACACACACGCCTTAACACTCTTCTTCTCTGTGTTGGTGCTCCCGTTTAGCCCCTGCAAAAAAGGGGTGGCCCCTGCCCAGCCACACAGTCACTCTTCTCCAAAGTCTCTTGGAACAGCCTGAGTTCACCTGTCCAAGGCTGCCTTTAATGTTACCCTCCTTCCCTTTCCTAATTCAAACTGGTCCGTACAGAAATATGCTTTTAAGGCACCTGAGGCATCTCCGACTATGCCAGCCTTGTAACTAGTGACACAGTTGAGACACTCCAAAGAAATCCTGCCTACCAGTGTCCATGTTAGCAGTACAAAACTAGCTCTCTTGTGCTTTGTAGAATCTTCTCTGTTTTGGTCGCCTGGAGCAATGCGCAGGTTGCCACAGGCGAACTTGCTGGTGGCTGTTTACAAGACTGGATTCCCTGACTGCTCAGATTGCCTCCTGTGCCCTTTCCCCACCCCTGCAATCTCCCCAGTTTTTTTGAACTGACCATCCCTTCCACCTAAGTGTGGGCAGGGAGTGCACAAGAAGGCTGTCCGAAGCACTGTCAGCCACACCTGAATAAATGTGGGTGGTGCTGTAGCAAAAAGACGCCCTCCCGCTCTCCCCCAGCCTGAGACCTACCCAGATCTTTTAATTTGGTCCATGCATGTCAGTAATCCCCCGATCACCACCATGAGTTTGGCGCAACACCACACACATGCTGTTGGGTTCTCCCCAAGCTCCTTGCAAGATCCTACTATGTGGCAGCCCAGTGGGGGGTTTCTGCGCTCTCTCTAGCCCTGTAGGAACTTCAGGGACAGTCTTTCCTCCCTCCCCCTTCCCAGGAGCTGAGTTTGCCTCTCCCAAGCCAGTTTGAGGACCTCCCCACTCGGATTCGGAGCCACGAGCCTCAGGCTTACGGGAACCCACTTAACAAAATGGAGCGGCTCTTTCTGTCCCCCAGCCTTTGGGGTAGGTGGGTTTTTTCCAAATCCATCCCAGAATCATCATCTTCTTTTTTAAAAAAGAGAGTTGCATTTTGGTGCTCTGAAAAAAAAAAGAGCCCCAAAGAAGTACCTTTGAGAGTCTCAGGCCTTAGAGATTGTGCTTTTGAGAAAGGAAGTCTGCTTTGTTTCTGCGTTTGGAGGTCTTGTAGGTCTGTAATTCCTCAAGCGTTGAAGTGGAATAAGTATGATTGACAGGTGCATGTTATAGGGCAAGCAATATGGGGATTTTTTTTTTTTTGCTAGTATTGAGGTGGGCTTCTCCCTCCTCCCCTTGCTGTAAATGGATGTTTTGGAGCAAGAAGGAAAATGATGAAAAGCTGTAAGATCTTTATTTTTTTAAACGTGTGCGCCTGATGGTGGGGGAGGGGACACTTCCATTGCCATGCCTGTCTTGTCCTGGGGCACCAGGCCTCCTGTCTGGCTTCTGCTGGCACATCTGGCTCTTTAGAGCTGGGTAGGAAACCAAGGCTGGGAAAGAGAAGGTTTTGTCGGGTGACCCTTTGAATTTTATTTTATCCTGCCCATGCCACGGCGGACACCTAAAACAAGAGATTGCTGTGAACAGGAGTGTCTTGGGGGGGGGGGGGGGGAAGGTATGTAGTTTGCCGGTGGTCACCCTGGGCTGCAGGAAGCACGTGTGGTACAGTCACCTGGGAGGGTGGGAGGTTCCTGAGCAGGAAAACCTGTGGACCTTGCTGTGGCACAAAGCTCGGACCCACAGTTTTGGCTGGCCTCGTCCACACCATGTTATAGAATCCCAGATGCACAACCAGCCCAACTGTGGGCCCGCACGGGTCCTGTTGTGCATCTTGAGGGTGGCCCTCGTCTCGTACTGCAGACTGGAAGTACTCTGCCCAGGATCCTTTGCCCCTGTTATCCTTGTGAAGGGTGTTTATTTCCGGCCCTCCTCCAAGAAGCTTAGGAGGTAGGGTACATACTTTCCCCTTCTCCTGTTCGGTCCCTACCGGAACCCTTCAAGAGACAGGCCTTGAAATTTATGGCAGAGCAGGAATTCGACCCTGGGTCTTCCTTGGCCCACTGGCTCTCAGTTCTAGTTGATGGAGTCGAAGGATCGAGTAAAGGCACTCTGTGGTACTGCACCAGCCATCAGTATTAGCCAGGCAAACAGGAAGTACAAAGAGACTTTGTGTTCCTGGGGTTTAAAGCAAATATTTTGCCCTGAGGCTAGTGTTGACCATATCTTAGCCTATCTGGATCAGCAGCAGGCCAAATGGGTATCTTCCATTCCTCTCCTAGTGTATGCAGAGGATAGCTGTCAACAGCCATCCAGGTAGAGGGTAGCAGTCAAGCCCTGGCCAAGTAGGGACCCTGGATGTGTGTGGGGTGGAGGACTGAAATCAGCAAAGGGAAAGTCTGACAAGGTGGGCTAAGTGGAAGGGCCTTTCCAAAACACCAAGTGAGAACATAGCATTTGAGAGGCCTCCTCATCTTTGTCATCATCTTCTCGCCCTCCCTGACTCCAGAGTCAAAACGTGCGAGGAAGTCTGATCCAAAATGCCGAGTTGCCATAGTGACTGCCAGTTTCCTTCTCGTTTCTCATTCCTCCTCCTTTCTCTCTTTCTTCTCTCCCCCCCCCCAAACTTCCTGCATCCCAGTGATATTTTTTCGACTAGACCCAGCCAGATGGGAAGAGTACAGTATAATTGTGTGTGTGGGGGGGTGTTCCCTTGAATTTTCTCTTTACGACTTTTCCCCCCCTTCCAAAGACAAGCAAAGCGGCTATTGGGACAAATCGTGGACCGCTGTCGGAATGGGCCCGGCTTCCACAATGATGTGGATGGCAACAGCACTATCCAGGAGATCCTGATTCCAGCATCCAAAGTGGGCCTGGTCATCGGCAAAGGTGGAGAGACGATAAAGCAGCTGCAGGTAGGCGGGATATCGTGTCTTCCTCCCCTGCTCAGCTCCACTTCCACGTTGTTGCAGACAAAAGCACTTTATGCTTGATGCCAGTTGTAGGCAGAGGGTACAGTCACAAGAGTTTGTTCCACTAGGGCAGGATATTTCTGGCATTGGAAGCCTCTTTCTTCCAGAGAGCACCTCTAATAGAGGAACAGATCTGGAAGACCTAACCCAGCGTCCGTTGTTTTCTATGCCACAGCACCATTGGACTATGTGACACGTGACACAATAACACAGCTTCAGGTCCTGCAACTCCCTTCTACCAAGTCTTTGTCCAATGCATAGACAGGGAACATCTTTCATTGGAGGAAGGCTTGGCAGAAGGGAGTTGCTGGCTCCAACCCATTAAAAGCATAGTTCCTGCCTGGGAATTAAGGTCCCAGGGAGAGGCCCTCCTGACTGTCCCACCAATCAAAGAGGCTCATTTGGTGGGTGCCCAAGAGAGGGCCTTTTCAGTGGCAGCCCCCTGATTTTGGAACAACCTCTCAAGGGACCTGGTCCCCTCACTTTTGATCTTCATGAGGCAGATGAAGACAGTTTTATTTAGAGCCAAAACCTCCAAAGGAAGTTTAGAAAACTAGTAAGGGGTCATAAATTAAAAACATCAATAATTATAGACAAAAGTACTTGTGTTTATTTCACAAACAGTTAAAAACCTTGTAGGGGTCCAAGGGCCTTCTCAGTGGCGGCTCCATACTGGTGGAATGAGCTCCCGGAAGAGATCAGGGCCCTGCAGGATCTTTTACAGTTCTGCAGGGCCTGTAAGATGGAGCTCTTCCACCAGGCCTTCAACACCACTATCATCAATAAACTCTACTGCAGAGTTTGGCCCTGGCTCTGATATCTGGCCTGTGTCGCCGCTGGCAATCGGAAGAACAGCGAGCAGAATGACTTTAGACGGTTGTTCGCACTTGTTTTATGCCATCTTGAGGAATTAAGGAAACATCACTAGCACCTGATGACCGTTTGATGTATAACTGAATTGTTTTTAGAGGATTTTATGTGGGTTTTATTGTGATTTCTGTATTAATCACTGTGAGCCACCCTGAGCCTGCCTTGCAGGGAGGGCGGGATACAAATCCAATAAATAAATAAATATAAATAGATAGTCAAAGTGACAAGTGCACAAAAACCTGATGCATTTTGGCCCAATCTGGAACTATTCACTGTACATATTGATGTTACAGTGTCCCTGATAAGGTGACTGTACTGGCATCTTTAGTTCAAGAACCTCATTTTGTTATCACAGACTAAGTTTAAACAGCAAAAGTGAGGTGTGGAGGTACTAGTGAGCTTGTGGTTGAGTCACTTGGTTTCAAGCTTCAGTCAACTCATACTTCAAGGACATAAAGAACTTTGTTGGATCAGAACAAAGGTCTGCCTAGCTTAGCATTCCGTCGCTGGCAAGAGCCCCTTTTCTCGTTCGATGTTCCATGCTGCTGTTAGCAAGCGGAATTCTGTGCCTTAGCCCCACTTTCGATCGCATGCCTGTCGAATGGCAGCAGACTTTTGGTGGACTACTTTGTGGGTCAAATATCCCACCATGTGTCCTAAGAGAGGATTTTCCTATAAAGCAAAATGGTGCATTGACGTCTTTCCTATGATTTTTGTCTTTTTAAAAAATGGAGCTGTCAGGACAAACTAGATGGATCAAGCTGCTTAACAGATTGCTGACCAACACTTTGGAGCTTCTGTTATTATTTTCTCTCTCTCTTTTTTTATGGCCTTCTGCCTGTTTTGGCATTCCATTTATTCTTGCTTTTCCGTTGTCTGCGTGTTGCATGTGCAGGAACGAACAGGCGTGAAAATGATTATGATCCAAGATGGCCCTTTACCGACTGGAGCGGATAAACCTCTTCGGATTACCGGAGATGCTTTTAAAGTACAGGTGTGTATCAAAGAGGATTTGTGGTCATGCTGATAGAGTTTTGGAGGATTTGGAATAATGGCACAGTTGGCGGTGCTCGTGAGCCACTCTCTCTCATGTGTGTGTGTTTGGGGAGGGGAGACTCTGAGGCCTGCAGGCCAAACAATCCTCTACCTATTTACTTCGGGTCCCCTTACATTAGCACCCTCCCCAACTGAGTTCTGCCAAGTAAAGAAAACCAGAGAGGCGTGCAAATCCCTGTGTTGCCGAAAAAAAGAAAAGAAAATGTAGCTATCTAGTTAGTGCTTCTTGAAATCACAATACAATGGAAGCTGTCTTTACTTGAAGGAAGGCATCTTTGCAGGGGGGATACGAAGCTGTGAGCCAGCTTGGCTGCAGCACCAGAACTTTCTGAGTGCTTTTGTACTGTGGCTGGCTTGGAACCTCCACTCTGGATTCTGTTACCGAGGAAGATTCCCCTCGGAAGGAGAGCTGTTGTTGCTGCGGGTGGGCAAAAGGAAGGGGACAGCCAGTGACAAGGGAGGAGTGTTTGCTGTTCTTGCGTGCTTTCACAGGGAAGGGCATTTTGATTTTTCTTCTGTTTGTTCGGGGGGGGTTAGAATCCCTGTTGCTTCTGCCTACAAGAGAGTGTGCTACCTTTATGTAAAAAAAAGATGCTACCTTTATGTTTTTGAAGCCAGCCTCTGCCAGGTGTAGCAATTGGCCTGATGGCAGTCTCTGAAAACGTAACCCAGGAAAGGTCAGGCTGTTGAATTTCCTGCTGGGAATCTGATTCTGTTCAAGTTTGCAAGAGGATTGCTACCCCTGGTGGATTTGAAAAGGGGCTGAGGGTGGGGAGGCAGCAATATTGTTTAACTCTAATCTCAAACCTTTTCTCATCCTCTTGCATCTATCTAGCAAGCGAGAGAGATGGTCCTGGAAATCATCCGAGAGAAAGACCAGGCCGATTTCCGAGGTATACGCAACGACTTTACCTCCAGAATGGGAGGAGGCAGCATAGAGGTGTGTACTGTCTTGGCATGTGACATCTTTTCCTGTGGATGAAGTTTCAGTGGCAGGGATTGGGGGGGGGGGGGGCTGGACTCTGTCTTGCATCTAGTGGGAAAGTCTAGCGCCAGAACTACAGAGTCAGACCACTGGCACAGTGTCTGCAGTGACTGCCAGTGGTTCTCCAGGCCCCTGGGTAAGGGAGTGTTCCCAGCTGCCCCAGGTCCTTTTAACTGGAGATGCCCATCCCAGGTACAAAGCGCACGTGCTGCCATAGAGGTATGGCTCATTCTCATGACCCACGGGGCCATCTGTCTCAAGCCATCTGCTCTGGCTAGCAGTGGCTCTCCGGGGCTTTTCCCAGGCCGCCTGAGATTATTTGGCTTGCTGATGCCAGGAACTGAACCCTGTGTTCTGCCTCTGGGTTTGAAGGTTAGTGGGATCTGGTAGCTGCTTGAAGATGGCTTTTTTGGTAGAGTTTAGTGGAAGAATAAATAAATCATTGTGCCCAGTGGCAATGCAACCTGTATGTTTTATTTATTTGATTTGATTTATGTTATTCACGGTCTGCCTTCCTCACGGGGACTCCAGGCAGATTGCACAGGGTGAGCCAGTAGAGTCGCAAAAATGGGACATTCAGTAGCCCGTGCCTTAGGACTGTAAAAGTCTGGAACCACCAGAAGGAACTGAAGACTAGCAGAAGTATTCACGTGACACATTAAGCAGTGCAGCAATCACATAAATAGATTCCTACTTTCAGGAAACTAAACACAACGGTGTAGGCTGCATTCCCTACTAGTTTATCCAAGCACATTTGTAAAACCATTTTGGGCAGATCAACCCTCTTACCTGTGCAGAAAAGTTCCCTTGAATAGTTCAGTTTTGCACAGTTTGCAGAAGGCCAGGAGAGGAGGAGCTTTTCTCCTCAGGCAGGGTGTCGCTATGCCCAAAATCACCCTGCCAACCCAGAGAGGGAAATAAATAGCGAAAGAAAAGACCAAGCTAGGCCTAAATGAATGACGAAGAAAGAAGAGTGGCCCATGGCTCCCGGCTCCCCTCCTGCTTTCTCTACCCGTCTCAGAGGAGCTTTGCAGCTCAAAGCATGGCTGACAAGCAGCTGCGTTGGGTGAGCAGCCGTGTTGGTCTGAAGCAATAGAACAAAGTTCGAGTCCCGGGGGGGGAGGGGGGGGCACCTTTGAGACCAACCCAGTTTAATTCAAGGTGTGAGCTTTCGTGCGCCTGCACACTGTGCCTGCACACAAAAGCTTGTGCCCAGAAAGCTGCTGCTTTGTCACGTTAGGACTGGCGCCTTGTTCCTCACTCAGGCTTAATTCTGAGCTTCCAGTGCCACTGGGCCTTTCTGCTGGGCCTTGAATGGGCAATGTTGAAAACCTTTGTTTCTAATTATACTTGTGATCAGTTCAGTGTATCCAAGGCATGTTTTCTGTTTGTGAACATTACAGAACTACGGTGTGGCTCTTTTCTGTTTATTTAGGTATACCCTCCCCTTCCCCCCCCCCCCCAGTAGGGGCCCAATCACCAGCGTACCTCATTCCATTTTATCCTCACAGCAACCCTGTGAGGTAGGTTAAGCCGAAAGTGTGTTAACTGGCCCAAAGTCACCTAGCAAGCTTCCATGGCAGATTTGGGGGGGGGGGAGGGGTCTGAACCTGGGTCTCCCAAATCCCGGTCCTACACTCTAATCACACTGGCTAGAGGCTTCAGTGGCTATGTGATGGAAAACTAGCGTAGGAATTTAATAAAACAAGTGAGTCCTTGAGGTCAGCTGTGCAGTGCTCTGGGTCGGGGGGGAGGGGTGCGGGACAGGGAAGAGTCACCCATCATGTCTGAGCTCCTGTTAAACTGCTGAGCTTACCCTTGGCATGGGGAACCGTGAGGTCTTAGGGCAGGCTCAGGGAAAGGGCTGTGCTAACACAACCGATCGCGACACTGGGTTTCATAATTCTATGGGTTCATCTAGCCCAGTGTAGCAAAGCCAGTCCTGAGAACCCTAAAACTTGTGGGCCCTCTACAGCAGGGAAAAGGTAAAGCTGTAGCAGGAAGGTCCACCAGGTTCCAAGAGTTTGGTGCTTCATCTGCTGTATATGAAAATGCTCAGTGGGAGGGAGGCTGGACATCTAATCATTTCATGACATCTGTCTGGGAGCTGTAGCGACTGGCCCAGCTGTCTCCTTGTGGCTGTAGACCCTTCAGGCCTGAGCCAGGAAGGGAAGAGAATCCTGACTTAATTCCTCCTCACTTTGTGAAGCAGTCTCAGAGAAAAGTGTCGGACTGGGTGCCGCCTGCCTCCTCAGAGAGGGCAACCGTTGAGTCCCTGGGGGTGCCGCTTGACTCTGTCTTGGGGGCACTCTCACTGGCTTAGCCGGGTCTCTGTACCGCCTCTCCAGTTGCCTCTGCTTCTCACTGCTCTCCCTTCCCTGGCAGGTGTCTGTGCCCAGGTTTGCTGTGGGAATCGTAATAGGAAGAAATGGCGAAATGATCAAGAAAATCCAGAACGATGCGGGCGTTAGAATTCAATTTAAACCAGGTTTGTAGGCCTTGCTGTTGGTCTTGCTCTGCAGCCGACAGTAGCCGGCTGGCTGGTGTCTGTCTGTCTGTCTGTCTCTTTCTCTCTCTCTCCTTTTGATGCAACCCCGTCATAAATGTGGGCGTGGGAGGTAAAGGTGGAGTAGAAGAGAACACTTTGTGGGGAAGAGGCATCACAAATCAATGTAAACGGGCAGAAACGTGAGTGCATGCACATTTCAAAATAAGACAAAGCGGCTGGACAGACCCTTGCCAGGGATGCTCTGGGCTGGTCCTGTGTTGAGCAGGGGGCGGGACGAGATGGCCCCTTCCAACTCTGTGATTCTGTGATATGCTGACAAAGCAGAAGCTGGATCCTCCTCACGGGTGTGTCAGTCATCCCCAGGCCTTTGCATTTACTGGCCACAATACTGGAAAGTGGGGATACTCCTCTTTAGGAAGCACGGTGCCTGTTTGTGCCTCCTTGTATCTCTTCAAGGCTCCTGCCGCTCTTCTCTTTCTAGCAGAAGCTGAAAATGCAGGGGGAGGGCCCAGGAAGGCACCCGAGGCGGCCTGGCCTTTTCCCACACTCTGTACTTCTCAGTGTCAACTTAGATCTGGCCTCGCTTCCTCCTGTGGCTGTGCTGATATGGGTGGGCTTCACCCTTTAGCATTTGTTACAAGGCTTTTGCAAAACTACCGTGAAGATGTTTTTCCTCCTTCCAAAAGTGCTGGGGGGCTGTTCCCTCACAGAGGAGAACCTGTAGCACACACCGCCCGCTTCTGCTCTTAATTTCGCCTCTGTCCTCTTTCTCCACAGATGATGGGATTAGCCCAGAAAGAGTCGCGCAGGTCATGGGTCTTCCGGATCGGTGTCAGCACGCAGCTCACATCATCAACGAGCTCATTCTCACAGCACAGGTGAGTGGGGCAGCCTCCAGCATCTCCAGGGTGTGTGGGCGGAAGCTGCCAGCACAGCCCTGGGGCGCACATTTGCATCGCTTGCTTCTTCCACTGGAGGGGCCGTGTCTCTGATGTGCCAGTTGGTTGCATCCGGGAGGGTGACAGTCCTCTGAGCGTTGAAGTGTCTGCCTGCCACGGAGGCTACACTTCGGCCCCTTCTGTGGAAGAGAAGGCGACAACACGGATGGAGTGAGATGGCCCTTGTCACGCTGGAGTTCAGCAGCACAACAGCTCTGTTCTGAAGTGCTCTCTGCTGCCTGGGACAGAAACTCCCGCAGCTGGCTTGGAAGGTGGGGGGGTTGGGGCCACCGGCTTTTGCATCGCATGGAATGCCGCCTCGGTGGCTGATTCCTGGCTGTTGCAAGCCAGAGTGATGGCGACAAGGCCCGTCTGGCTCCGAGGGCTGCTGAGTCCCCCCACTGGGGGTGGGGGGAACAGCTGACCCCTGTCCCCATTTGCTGTCCCTCCTCCCTGAAACTTTTTCTCTGCAGTTTCTCTTCTGACGGGGGGGGGGGGGGGGGAGCTGTGCTAGTGGAGAAACTTCGTGAAAAAGAAAAGGGAATTTGTGGAGGGTGCTGGGGAGTAGCAGTTAGTAGAAGATTCGGCTTTTCCCCTTCCTCCCCCCACTGCCACACTTCAAATCAGGGGTCCCCAACATTTTTGAGCCTGTGAGCACCTTTGGAATTCTGCCACAAAATGGCCACTGTGGGAGATGGAGCAACACACACACACACTCACACACACACACGAAGCGCCCAGCCTAATTTTTAAGAATGCCCGGGGGGGGGGGGGGAGGAGCAGGGGAGAGAATAAAACTAACCCTGGGGTGCCACCTGTGGCTGTCATGATGTCATTTTAACCTGTGCAGCCAATCAAAAGCCGTGCTGGGCGGGAGGCCCGCCTGGCCCCACCCACTTTCTAAGGAACACTTGACAGGCACTGAGGAAGGTGTCGGCGGCCGCCACAGCGCCCATGGACACCACGCTGGGGATCCTGGATTTCCGTCTTCCCCTGTACTCCTAAAGCAGAGATTCTGGGTTGAGCTGGACTGGCTTTACATCTCCTTGCGCTGGCAAGTAGGGGAAGCAGCTGCACCAGCCAATCCCCCTTTTCTCCCCCCCCCCCCCCGAAAACAGTTGTTCATCACACCCTTTGATGCAGGAGGCAGCCCCCTGCGTGGGGAGAACACTCCTTGTGCCCCGGGAAGGCACCAGCATCAACAGAGCTCCAACCCAGCATGTTTTTGCAGCAGTAACAGCAATGCTCCTCTATGGTTTCAGTGATGAAATTCTAATGCTTCTCCGTGCGTTGACATATGCCATGCTTCTCCCTTGAAGGAACGTGATGGTTTTGGAAGCCTCGCTGTGGCCCGGGGCAGAGGCCGTGGCCGTGGGGACTGGAGTGTCGGGACTCCTGGAGGCATGCAGGAAATCACCTACACGGTGCCAGCGGACAAATGCGGCCTTGTCATTGGCAAAGGTGAGCAGTTCGGGCATCAGAGCTCCTCCCTGTGAGCTTATTAAGGAGAGTCACTTACGTTTTTGCTTTGACCGCTTCACTGCCTGCACTGCCTTGTTGAGTTGTTAGTGGGTCTCTGGTGTCCGTCCCCCCCCTCCCCTTGCACACTCTGGGGGTGTCTGTGGGGTGCAGCTTGCCTTTGTTTTTTGAAGAAGGGAAGGCAGTCCTCCGATTGTCCAGTGCTCCCCTGCGTGCCAGCACTTGGAAACAGACCGCAGCCTCCATGGGCCCCTGGTGGATTTCCATGATAAAACGCCCCGATCTCGACAGATAATGCAGCCCAGCCCTGCTCTTGTCAACACTGCCTTTTATTGCTGTTTGATTAATTACTTTACAATTTTGCTGCCCAGCTGTGGGGGGGGGAGGCTGTGCAAGCACTGCTGTCCCCCCATCAGGTTGAAGAATGGAAGGCGCCTGTTGAGTGGCTCTCGTGGACGGGTGCCATGTGCTGAGCGGGTGACCTTGCTTGCCAGAAGGGGCGAGGAGCATCTCCTGGCACTGGCTGGCATTGCGCTTGCCTAAACCGTAGGGCTTCCCTGGGCTCAGAAGGGAAAGGCTCTTGGTACGCTGGGCCCGAGGCAAATACTGGAGAGTAGACAGCAGTGCGCAAACGCTGCTCCCGCTGTTGTCTCCATGGAGGCTCCGTGTTCGGGGGTTTTGTAGTACTTCCCAAACCTGCAAAACTTGTTTTGACCAGTGGGAACAAAAGAAATGAGTTCTCGCACTCCAGGAAACATGCTTCTTTTGTATCTTTTGGACAAAGCTGAAGCCTGTTTGCAACCAGAGCCGTGACTCTTCTCTGTCGGCTCATGAGTAAGGATTTACTTATAATTGGGGGGGGGGGGGAGCGAGATCACACAGCCGCCTTCTGAACAAACCCTGTTCAAAAATTAAATTGGCGTGGAGGTACATGAGCAGCAAGTCTCGAGTAAATAGCTATTTATCAACTCCCTGTTCTTGTTTCTGGAGGAAGGAAGCGGCTGGCACTTAGAATCTTTCTGAATGCCTCTCAGAGGGCAAAGGTCCTTCCCATCAAGGCCTTTGCTCCAAGGCCGAGGGACTGACGGACTGGACTTTTCCAGGGCCAGGGGGAGAGGATTACTTGCCCCCACGCTCCTTAGAAAGCACCTTATTGTCTGCAAAGAGGTTAATGATTGACACCTTGCCGGCAATGTATTTCAAATCGAGGCTGATCCATTGCTTCATTTTCAGTGTAAATAAGACTGGAGTAATTATTACCAATGAGGTGATAATTTTTAAAATAGCAGTTCAAATTTCAGAATAAAGTCTAGTGTTTATTCAGCAGCTTTTCATAGGTATGATGTTGTTTTCAGTTATCACTACATTGTTTTTGTAGTTAAGAAGGTGCTGAGAAGTCATGGGGGGGCAGTTTGTAAAAATCCCCATTCCATCCCCAAGGATCCCCCCTCCGTGGTGCAGCATGTTTGGGGGGGGGGGAGGGGGGGAGCTGGCTGACATTGTGGCTTTACTCTCCTTTCGTCCTTTGACTCTCAGCTGCACTCAGTCTTCTGTGCCTTTCTGGGACATGCAGTGTACTTGCCAGACTGGGGTCCCCCCCTTTCATTTAATTTACAGTGTGTCATTTTTCAGCATACCTGGGGAATGCCCCAAATAATTAGAGACCCCCCTGTGGTGCCTGTTTTAACCTGATTTTTCAAATTTCCCAATTGTTATGGAGGCCCACCCACCTGACTATTAGATATGGTGATAAACCAAATAGTCCATAATAATGAGTTACAATATAGAACATTTCAGGAAACCAGTCTTAAATGCTGAAAGTACTTAAAATATGTGACTGAGTTGTTTTGTTTGTTGTTGTGAAGACAGTTGCAAAATAATACAATCCGGGGGGACATGGAACAAGTAAAGCTCTGTTTAATTCTGCCTCGTCGTTTGTGCTAAAGTGTAATGAATCAGCTTATTTTTATCCCCTTTCCCCGATATCTGAGACCCAGCAAAGTGTCGTGGTTTACAGAGTTCTACTTCGGGGACCCGGATGCAAGTCCTCATTTGGGTCATCAAGTTCACTTTCCCCTTTCTTAGTCTGAGCAGTCCTTACAATGATACTGGCTAACAATAAGTGGTTAAGATGAGAAGAAGAAGAGGAGGTTGGATTTATACCCCGCCCTCCACTCCCCAAGGGAGTCTCAGAGCGGCTTACACACTCCTTCCCCTTCCCCTCCCCACAACAGGCACCCTGCGAGGTAGGGTGTCTGTCGGGCTAGATTGTCATACTTAGTCTTTCATGTATCAAAACCAAATGAGATCACTTTGTAGTTTTGCTTCTTGAATTTCATATTTCTGGTTGTACTGTTAGTATATTCTTCAATAAAAACGATTTTTAAAAAAAGTTTACTCCCCCCTTCCCCCCCATTGACAGGAGTTAGCCCAATGATCATAGCTGGCCTATTCTCTAGTAAAAACTACTCTATTCTCTAGACAAACAGCTCATCATGTGGTCAAGCTGTTGCTGGACTAGAGCAAAGTCTGAGTCCAGTGGCACCTTTAAGAGCAACGAAGTTAATTCTGCGTTCACCCAAAAACTTCTACCCAGAATTAAACTCTGTTGCTCTTAAAGGTGTCATTGGTCTCAGACTTTGCTCTCTTGCTTCAGACCGACACGGCTGCCCACCTGAAGTTATGTTCCTGGACTGTAACACTTAAAACACCATGCTTGAATTAATGGTCTGTATTAAAAACTACTCTGTGCACGGGGGGGTGGGCTGTGCTGGAGGCTTGAGCCTCTGTGTGTAGCTGCAGTCGGAAGGGAGGTGGCCGGTCAGAACTTTAGGCAACCAGACTTCCCAGCTTTGTTTGCATAGACCAGTTTATGTTCTCCTGGACCGGGACAGCAAGAAAGAATTACCTGTCGCCTGGCTATAAATAGACATGATTTGGGGGGGGGGGGGGGGGGGAGTGACCAGGAAAAGAGCACCTTGCCTTGTTTGCCTGCATGGGGAGGAGGGCAGGTGGTTGCAGATGCTTGCTACTTGGTGTTGTCCACTTCTTCACAACAGATTGCCCTCCTCGTTGCCGCAGTCTTAGATTTCCGCTGGTGACCCCCCCCCCCAGGATTGGGGAGGGGTCTTCCTGCCCCCTTTTGCTCTGCTTCACTGAGAAGAGCCTCCAAAGCTGTGTGAAATCCCAAAAAGAAGGAAAGGGAGAATTCATCCATTGTAGCTGCAGTAGAAGCCTTTGTTAGGCAAATTTCATCGAGACCAAGACACCTCCCCCCCCCACCCTTGCATTTGTACGTGTCGGTCTCCTTTAGGCTGCCGCCAGGTCAAACCAAACTTTCATTAGTCTTGCTCCTCCCTATGACAAGCCTCTCCTGTTTGCTCGTTTTAAGGAGTCTGCACTGGTAGGCGAAGGGGGATGTCTTCTTCAAGGCAGATGGGTATCAGTTGTCTTTGAAGTGTGTTGGTGGACAAAGCTGTGTGGTGGCATGCACACTATTGTGCTGTGAGAAATTTTCAAAACAAAGTTTCCTGTGATCTCAAAGTGTACCCCCCCCCTCCCGACTTTCCTAGGACTCTGCCTGCCTCCTGTCGTGGTTCTGCCTTTTCCCTCCACTGGTGCTGTTCCTTTCTGGTGCAGGGGCTGTGGCCCAGCATGTGAGCATTTCTTTGGCATGCAGAAGGTCCCCAGTTCAATCCCTGGCATCCCCAGTTAAAAGGATCAGGGGATGTGAAAGACCTCTGCTGGAGACCCGGGAAAGTGGCTGCCAGTCTGAGCGGACAAGGCTGTCCTTGTTAGTCTTCTTCTGGAGAAGGCTGCTTGGTGTGTGATTCTGCCCAGTGATCCGCTTGAATCCAGTGCCTTCTAGCTTTTCCCGACGTAGGCACGACAGAACCGTCTTATCCTTTGAGGAGGCTGCCCATTGTGTGTCTGTAAGAGTTAATGCTCTGGGCCTGCCTCCTCCCAGTGGGAATGCATGGCCAGTGACTTACGTGAGCTCCACTGAGGGTAGCCAGTTTTCACGGTTGCCCATTCCAACAGCAAGCAAGGCAGGAGTGAAGCCCGCCTCCAGTTTTAACTTGGGTGGTGTGGGCAGATAGTCACCTGTCTGCAAATGGGAAGCACTGCTGCAGTCGTTCAGTGATGGCCACTTTTGTGATAATTGTGAGTTCAGGAGGAGGGCCACAGAAGGGCTTTTCCTTGCTCTCCGTGGTTCCTACACCCTTGGCCACCAAAGGTTCTGTGGTGAGACTCCTGCTGAAGAGTTGCAAACAAGTGCCTTTGTTCTTCCGTAATTCTTGTGCTTGTACAGAGGTCAGCTCCCACATGACCCACTCACGTCACTTGTTACTGCCCGCTTTGACTGGGTCTGCACACCCCATGGGAGTTAGAGAAGACTCTGCCATTTCAGAGGGTGCCATTTTTGACTATGCAGTCTCCCTACAGTTAGAACTGGCACCTTGAGGGGAGATGTTCTCGCCCAGGGGTCCCCCATCTTTTTTGAGCCTGCGGGTGCATTTAGAATCCTGACCTGACCTATGGTAAGTGCAGCAATAAAATGGCTGCTGCAGGAGGCGGAGCCATCCACAAAATGGCTGCCATAGCTTGCCTTCAGTCACACAGTGCAGATTCTTATGCTGCGGTGGCAGCTGGTGCCAAAGCCACGTTTTTTAAAAGTCTGCGCAGCCAGTCAGAAGCCTTGCTGGGCAAAAGCCTGACTTCCCAGGGAAACTTGGCAGGCGCCAGAAGAGGGGTCAGCGGGCCCCATGGTGCCCAGAGGCACCTTGCTGGGGACTCCTGTTCCAGCCCATCCCTCTCGATGTTGTGCTCTTCCTGTTTACTTGGCAGGATTGTGGGAAGAATGCTAAAACAATACAGGATCCTTGACTGGCAGGTTGAGGTGGTCTTGTCTGTTTTTTCCACCGGAGGACTCTTCCACCTGTGCAGGCTGTGCACCTGAAGCCTATGCAAGGTGGTGGATCAGGACAGGAGACAACAAGCTGGGCTGTGTGCTGCTTTGCTCTCCAATGGAAGTGCAGTCTTGGTTTCTCTCTGCCAGCAGATCTTCCCAGCGCCGAGCCAGGAACCCTTTGCCCTTCCATCTAGGTTTTAAAGAGTCACCTGCAAGAATAGGGCAGAGGTTGAGCTTCAGGGCTGCTGGCAGGGTCTGGTCCCTTCTTTTCCAGGCCTTCCTGAGCTCTGCTTGGAAGGCCCCAGCACCTGTGGGTTCAGGCCGCAGTAAACCTTCCCCCTAAATACAATGATCGACTGAGCGTGAACATAAAGCAAATGACCAAAGCAACTGAACTCTACCGCTCTCTTCTTTCCCCACCCCCTTCGTCTCCTCTTCCACAGGTGGAGAGAACATCAAGAGCATAAACCAGCAGTCCGGAGCCCACGTGGAACTTCAGAGGAACCCACCTCCCAACACGGACCCTAACGTGCGGATATTCACCATCCGAGGAGTCCCCCAGCAGATCGAGCTTGCCAGACACCTCATCGATGAGAAAGTTGGCGTGAGTATAGCACTGGGCACTCCGGTTTCTCAGCCCCCACCCTGTGATGGAGAGCACACACACCCCCTCCCCGCAAGGTCATATCTTCTTGCCAGGTTAGATGCTTGGGGGGAGCAAAGGTGGGAGGAACTCCGCCGAAGGGTGTGGGCTGGGGGGGGGGCGGTCACAGCCAATCTCCTTGTGTCATGTTTGTGGAAATCCGAAGAAACAAATTGCTTTTAAACTAAAAAAAAAGAAAAAAGATGTTGAGGCGCTTTTGACAGCACCCTATAAGCCTCCTTTCTCTCCCCTCCACCCCTGACTTCTGTTTTGACAGGGTACTAGCCTGGGGGGCCCTGGAGGCTTTGGGCAGAACCCCTTCAGCCAGCCGCCTGCGACTCATCAAAAGTAAGCTGCTTCGCTTGCCTCGCCTAGCCCCTGAATCCAGCCCCCTCCCCCCCCCCCCGATGTCTTGTTTTCATTAGCATTTTTGCAGCGCATCCTGGTTGTGTGAGGCAGCTTGCAGTGTAACAAATAAGTTGAGCAGTCCCTGCCTTGGAAGAGAGCACAATATAAAATTTCGTGTGAGAAACCATGGGAAGGGGGAGAGACGCCAAGTCCGGGGAGGAAGAACGTGCGTTCCGTTCATCAGTTCAACAAGCTTAGTGTTGGCAGTGGATCTCGGGGAGGAAGAGGAAGTCTTTCCCTCAGTCCTGGGGTCCTTAAGCTAGAGGTGCTTGGGACTGATGCTGCGGTTTCCTGAGTGCAGAGTGGGTGTCTCTTCCTTTGAGCTGAGGACCCTCCCATGCCTATGGGCATTCATCTAGCCCCTTTTGTTGGGGACATACGAAGCCCTTTATACCGCTGGTCTGTCTTGTTCAGTGTTTCCTACTCTGACCGGCAGCTGCTGAAGCAGAGAAGGGCCATCCTTCGTGCTTGCTGCCTGAGAGCATGAGAATTGAACCTGGGACCTTCTGCATACAGAGCAGTTGCCCCGCCACTGAGCCAGGGGCCATCATATATAAGTGTGCTGTCCGGTGCCCTGAGTCGATGCATCTAGCTTGGTCATTGTCTGCTCGGAGGGGCAGCAGTCCGTGGAGGTCTTGGTCAGAGGCAGGACTTCTCCAGCCCCTGTTGCGGGGACCCTTTAGCAGGAGAGGCTAGGGGCTGGACCTGGGATTCTGCCATGGAGCACGTGCCGCTCTCCTGGTACGTAGACTTGGTTTGGGCAGCAGGTGGGTCTAAGGGGCTGGTGTGGGAGGGGGAGTTTGAAGATGGGCAGGGAGAGATGGCAGTTGGACCACCATTCCAGGAGGGAGTTTTAGGCATAAGGGACAGCAAGTGAGAGGTGTGTGGAGCCACTGCAGAAAGCAGAAGAGGTGTGTGTTTTATCTACGTCGTAAACCTCTTTTATTCATTTGTTTGTTTGTTTGTTCAATTTGTATCCCGCCCTCCCTGCCTTCCGGCAGGCTCAGGGTAGCTACCAACATATAATAAAATATACAATATCATTAAAACATTTTAAAACATAAAACCAACAGTTACATATCCCGCTACAAGATGGCATATCTTCTTTATCAGGGTTGCGTCTAAGATGTTAACCAATGTAGACAGTGGAAAAAACGTTCTTGAGCCCTTTTAGAAAGAAAGCCAGCTACCAAATGTTTTAAAGGACTGAAGAAAAAAATATAGCTGTCACCTTGGCTCCTACTTGGGCTGTGGAATTCGTTGGGGGCGGGGGGGGGGGGGGAGTTTACATCATGATGGGCTCTGACGGGTTGGCTGGTCTGATGCTGGGCTTCTTGTAGAAATAATATACGTTATAGTGTTTGGGTCTGAATCCTTCCAGGAGGTGGTTGGTCTTTGAAGCATGTGCTTGGGTGTATTTTATTTCTGGTTGGTCTGATGTGTTGTATTTTAAATTAATATCACAGTGTATTCGTTGTTATATTAAGCAGAATGTGGGGTATTCCTGTTTTAAGAGAAATAAACGCAAGAGAGAAAGGTTGGTTTGAAAGGTCTCCTTGACCACGAGAATGAGGGCTGCACAGTGTGTGCGTGGGGAAGGGGGGGAGCAGAGAATATAGTGCTGCCTCCATGGTAACTCCAACGCAGCTCCAGTAACACGCAAAGCTTCTGCCTGTCTGGTTATAGTGGGTTGCCTGTCATTAGACCAGAGGAGTGCGTGGGAGGGGTGCAGGGCAGCCAGCTTCCCCACCTTGTTCCGTTGACAGATGAGCCATGCCTCTTGGGGGGGGGGGGTGGAGAGAGAAGGGATTAGACCGGCTTTTGGCACCAGTGCCTGGTCTCTTCTGTCTTCCTGCACCGTTATCTGGTTTGGATGGTGTCACTTTGAGGGGCAGAGGCCGGCCAGCCAGTGGCTGCTTGGCGTGCAGAAGGTCCCGGAATCAGTCAGTCATTTATTATGATCAACAGATCAGTCAACAGAGAAGCACAGTTTACATATAAACACATTCCACTGTTTCGACTGTGTTCAGCTGGCAGGAGCACAGATGTTGCTGGTAGGGAATATGTGAGCATCTCCCTTCCAGTAGTACTGAGGGCAGGCAATTAAAATGGACCAGGGTGAAAGCTCTGTGGCATTCGGGAAATTCTGAAGCATACAGCGAGTTTGCTAGGTCAAAGTTTTAGCTATGATTCCCTGCCTCGGATAGAGATGGGCCTGAGCTCTATCGGCTTGGAGAGCTGTATCCCAGATTGATTGTTTGAGTATTTAATTAACTCCCGAGATGGCATCTTGCAAAGGGGGAGAGGCTGAGCAGTTGCATTTTATTCTCCACCGTGTCCACCCAACCTGAGCGGTGGCTGTCCACAAGAATTAAAGGGGGTTAATCCAGATGGGTTAAAATTTAGCTTGAGCCAAAAGCATACAGCTTGATACCAAATACAAGCTTCAAGTGACATCTGCCACGGTTCTGTTCTGAGAACTGCATTTGGTGCGCAGCGAGAAACACCCAAATAGACATCTGAAGAATTTAGACTGAACTGCTTCCAAGGGACGGAAGTCTTCGTACAAACAGATTCGTGAGCCATACAGAAGATGAGGTGTCAATTTACCTCAGAAAACTTTAATTCCATAGGGGATACGTGAATAGAAAAACCTCAGAATAGCTGGTGCCAGTCTGTTTCCACTCCTGGTATCCTGGGTCATCTGAGCCCCCCATGAACCTGTCAATTGAAACTCTGCCCCTAAATATTTGAAGATCTCTTCACCTGTTCTATGTCGTGTCCATCAATTTGCCATCTATGTTTAACATATCTACTGGTGAAGACTAGAATCTTGGTCTTTTGGACATTTATTTTTAGTAGTTCCCTTTTGTGGTACGCTCTTGCACAGCCATTTTATCCTATCACTTCAGAATAGGGTAAAAATGGGTGTGTTGCCTGCATCTAGTAGGACGGGTATCAATCGGTCTGTTTGCTAAATTTGGTGGGGAAAAATCTGTATTCGATGGAGCTTGCACCATTGAATTAATATAAAAGTTAAATAGTACAGGGGCCAGATCCTCTTCCGTCATCCTGCACCATTATCTGATTTGGAAGGTGTCACTTTGGGGAACAGGGCCCAGCCAGCAGATGGCTGCTTGGCATGCAGAAGGTCCCAGGATTAATCCCCGGCATCTCCAGTTAAAAGCATCAGGTAGGAGGTGATGTGATACGAAAGACCTCCGCCTGAGACCCTGGAGAGCCACGGCCTGTCTGAGTAGACAATCCTGGCCTTGATGGACCAGGGGTCTGATTCAGTATTAAGGCAGCGTCATGTATGAGCCTCGTAAGTCGGGTGGGCTCTGCAAGGCTAAATTAGTAAGTGAGCCCATCTGCGTACAAAGGAGGAAGGCAAGCGGCCCAGGTGGGACTTGGCATTCCAGGCTTAAATGTGTTCATTCCTGCCCAGCAGACTTTCCCGGGGTGGGGGGCAGTGTTTGGATGAGCTCTCCTGTAATCTGTTGAGACCAATACCCTACTGATCCAGCTTTTGCTCAGAATGGGTCTGAACATGGTGTTCATGTGATGCATTGGCGTTAAGGTTACCATCTTGCATCTCGGTGAGCGCTGATGATTGTTCACTGTGCAGCCCAGCTGTGCACTGAGCACAGGTGAGTCTGTCCTGCTTCGCCAACCCTCTTGCTTTGTCCTCCACAGCGGTCCTCAGGCGTTCATGACACAGAGTTGGGGCGGCACTTACCAGCCGTGGCAGCAGCCAGGACAGCAGGTTCCAAGTAAGTGTCTCGGGATCACGGAACTGGGGAGAGGCAGTGGGCTGTGGAGCGGTGGCAGAATCGGGACGAGACAAAGCAGAAGTGCTTCATTGCTGCAGGATGCCCTGGTGGCTGCCCCAAGACAAACAGGACAGCTCTGACGACCAGCTAATCAGAGCGTGTGAATGGACAGCGGATAGTGGCTGTTGGGCCCATCAGTGGCTAGCTAAACGGGGACCTCTGTGTTCAGCTGCAGCCTGCCTCTGCACCAGATGCTGGGGAGAGCGGTCGTAATCTTTGTGGCTGCCTTGCAAGATTCCACTAACGTCTGGCCACTGAATGTTAAAGAGTGCCGGAATTCTGGACTTTGTCTTCAGATTGCAGATTTGGGGAGCAGACAGTTGGGTTTCTGGGCACCTCCTCGTCCCTGTAAAACTCCCTGCTTTTCTTTTCTTTCTCTGTGCTCCAAAACTCCCAGTGTCCTGTTTTTGCCACATGTTGGGAGTATTATCAAACAGGATAACCTCGCCGGAAGTGGCACAGTCCTGTGGCATGGCCCTCATGGTGCCGCATGCGTGCAGAGCCTGGTCTGGTTTGGGTGCTGAGTTCTGACCATGCTGAGCACTAGAGGTCGGGAAAGGGGCATAGCTGATCTAAACGGCATGCACCAAGCAAAAGTTGCTGCAGGGGTGTTTCTGACGTGGAGGGCAGGAGAGGGGCTCCCGTCTTCCTGGGGCTGCTGATATATGGGGGAGGGGGCTACACATGCAATGAACAGATGGGCTTGGTCTTGAGAAGGGGAAGTGTGAGCCACCAGTAAACAGCTGCCTTGGAGACAGGAAGGAAGGAAGGCCACACCGGTAGGTAGGGGGGAAGAGAAGCACAAGGTGTAATGGAGAGGAGTTTATTTGACCTGCTAGATCCCAACACATTTTGCGATAAGCTCCTTCAGGGGATCTAATAAAAAAAGTTAAAATAGATTCAATTACGTCAATATATGTAAGCACTAATATTATATCAGTTAGAATAGACATATAATTTTTTTTTTTAATTTAATTTAAAAAAAAATCAGTTTAGGACCGACTCTGAGCATGGTATAGGAACCTAGCATATTCTCTATTGTGGGACAAACAACGTCTGAGCAGTTTATAGCCTGAAGCTTTTTAACATAAACTGAAACAGAGAATTCAAGGTAAACATTAACACAAGGTCCCTGTCAGCTGATGTTGACAGTGTGGTAAGCCCCAAGCAGAAGCTTCTCTGGCTCCCATCTTGGAACAAACGGGTCGGTTGGGTGGAGCTTAGGATGGTTTATAGCCAGGTACCATGCAAGAAATCCAGGCTCCCATTTAACCCTTCAAGGATGGGGCTGTGGTGTCTCTGTGGTGCAAACAGAGTGCGAGATGCTGGCTCCAGGGATGATGGCTGCCCTTGTGTGGTGCTTCATGCGCCATCTCAGTAGCCCTGTGGCCCTTCCGGAAAGGAGGCCAGTGTCATGGCCAGACTGGAGCGGAAGCCTGAGGAGCACTCTTGAGCGGGCGCCTGGAGCTCCTCGGGGTGCGGCGGGCTCTGAACTGCCCTGGGCCCCCTCTCAGCCCAGGAGGGGTAAAGCAAGGCAGTCCTGCCAAGCCCCGCCTCTCTGCCTCTCCTCGCTCCGCAAAACACAGCTCGCGTTTTAACTTGCAAAAGCCTCTTCTGGCATCTTTCTTTCCCGCTGTCTGCCGCTGCCCGTGTGCTGCCTTCTGCTTGCAGGGGCTCCGAGTCCCCTCTGCTCCCCTGCCCTCTAACCACTTGCCAAGGCTTCCGGCTAGCACCAGGGGCCGCTTGGCTTCCGGTCCTTCTCTCCCTTCCTTTGGCTTCCCTGTGGGGGTGGGGCGGGGAGAGGAGCAGGCCCCCTTGTCGGTGCGAGTGTGGAAGTGGCAGCATTGCCAACAAGAGCTGAGTCCACACTGAACTCCCACTTCCCTAGGAGCTCCTTGCTAAGGTGCTGTTAGCAGGTCTTGGCCCTTTGCCGCATGGGCAGGCTGCCCCTACCGAGGCAAGTCCAAAGTGTCGATTAGATTGGAAGACGGCGCTTCTTTAAAAAACTCCCATGACTATTAGCCATGATTGCAAGGTAGAACTTTCATGAACAGAGGCAGTATATCTCTGGGTAACAGGGAGGGGGGAGGCCTTCACCTCCTGCTTGTGGTGTTTCAGCAGGCCCCTGGCTGTGCGCTCTTGGGCAGATGCAACAGGGCTGGGAGGGACAGCTGTGCTCCAGCACGGTGGTCCTTCCAAGCTTTCCAGACCCCTGTGGAACCCCCTCCCCAGAGTGGCAGGCAGAGGCCCTGTGACATCAGGGTCATGTGACAGAAAGGGAGGCGGAGTCACGACTGGGGTCGGCCATTCAAAAAGCACCATTTCAATTCCCTTTCTGAAAGTTGGGAAGGGCACAGCTCTAAACATCAAGAATATTGCTACCGTTCACATCAGGGGAAAATCACGCCGGGGGAAAATTTATAAGCCTCTGGACTATATTCCCCAGTTAAGTAAAAATGGTAATCATGCCCTTTCTGAAGGAAATGCGTCATGTTTGAAATGCCTCTCCACCCCACTGCAAGGGGACAGGGAGGGAGAGGAAGCCTGCCCCAGCCAGTCCGTGGCCTCACCAGCCCTTTAAAAAACGGCAAGGGCCACTCATTCCTACAGGCAGCAGACCTGGCCTCCCATCCTGCCCTGCTCCTTCTGCCTCCCTGACACAAGTCCTGGTTCCAGGAGAGAGAGAGAGAGAGCGCGCTTGGGGTTTTCAAGGCAAGCGATGTTCAGAGGTGCTCTGCCATTGCCTGCCTCCACCTCACAACCCTGGTAGATTCCTTGGAGGTCTCCCTTCCAGAAACTAGCCGAGCCGAGCCGGCTTCACTTCCAAGCTCCGACGAGATTGGGCCAGCCTGGGCTATTCCAATATTAGGGCTGATTCCAATATTACAGGAGGCGGAAATACCAGAACTGGGAATCATCGGCAGGGCGGTTGCAAAATCGGACATTGCTGATCCAGTACTGGAAGCATCCCATGTTTTATCAGGTGGGCCACATCCGATGGCACGCCCCTAGTCATGACCCCCTCACCAACAAGGGCAGGGACGCTGGCAGCAGACGGAGAGAGCTCCAGACGGGTCGTGCAGATCAGTCATCAGCAGTCCCACTGCAGGAAGGAACAAGCCGAGGGTCAGACCGGGGGAGGACTCCTCTCCATCCCTGAGGGGCCCCTCCCCTGGCAGCCCTGCTGGGGCTTGGGCGGGGGGGCATCATCCTTGCTCTCTGGCTCACCCGCACCCCAGGGCTGGAGACCGGCCCTGGTCCGTGATGCCCGTGGCCAGACAGAGCCTGCGCTTCCCTGTATGACTCTGCTTGGGGCTGAAGGCCGCTCCCTTCCGAGCCTCCGTCAGACCTGGCTGTGCCTGGCTTCTGCTTTTGCTGGACTGTGGGCTGAAAGTGGCTGCTTTTGTTAGTAGCAGGATTGGGGAGTCAAAACCTGGTTCTCCTCCAGCCCCAAGATCCCTAAGTAACCTTTTTTAACGACAAAAAAAAGAGCTTCTCTCGGCACACGTGTGAGTGGTGCAGATAGGCCGGAGGAAATGAAATTGGCAGCCAGAGACCTCAGAAGGGAGTGAGCTTTGGCACTGGTCTCGATGCTGGTCTCGGACCATCCTGATGATGATGATGATGGGGGGGGGAGGGGGGAGGTGTGTTTCCTGCTCTCCCGGCACCCTCTTGGCCGTCCTCCGCGTGTGGCCAAGCTACAGGCTCCTGTGGCGGTCATGGGAGGGGGGGGTGAGTGCGGGGCCTGCTCGCTTCCAGTGGGGCTCACGGGTTTCTTCTCCTCCTGCTGCAGATCACAATGGCACCCAGTCAGGCCAGGTGGAGTTTACCAAAGCATGGGAGGATTATTATAAGAAACTAGGTAAATAACCTACAAAACTCCTCACGGCCTAGTTCTTTTTTTCCTATTCGTTCACTTTATTTTTAATCACAAACACCCCCCCCCCCCCATCAGTCTCCATTTCGTACGGCTCGAGATTTTCACGCTCCTTCAGCCCCTCTGCCTTTTGTTGTGTCGTGCAACGTAGGGCCCCAGGTCCGTGCGCTATACTTCCAAAAGAGCCCAAGGAAACCTGCATGAACACGGCTCTTGACCTTGTTGTTCTGCTTCCTGGGTTCAGCTATAAAATCAAGAGCCAGTTTCTCGCCCTTTTTGGCTGCAGTTATATGCTTGGAAACACGTGAGCAGTGCATGCTGGAATCTTGGCAGCTGGAGTTGGTGGCTGAAGGTGTCCCCTGGTTGGGAGCTAGGCTCCCGAGGGTTGCAGATAGTTCCCTGTCCTCCCCGTGACTAGCAAAATCCACGTGAAACATTAAAAATAGTGTCTTAACAGTGCAAGAGGAAAGCAGCCTGGCTTAATTGCTTCACTGACACAAGACCACAAGCTTGGTGTAACACTTGTGATCGTCAAAAAACACACAAATCAATAAGTGTGCACGAACTTGTGTGTGACGGAGCTGGATTTCCCTTGCAAGTCATGCACGTAGGAATGCAGGCGTGTGTCAGAACTTTGGGTTGTGCTCCCGAGTCTGGGCTATTCTCTTTTCTCGCCTTTCCTACAGAACATGTCCCTCTCCCAATAGTTTCAAGCCGCCTCCTCTGGCCGTTTTGCATGTGGGGGGAGAGGAGCAGTCTGTTCATGCCTGTACCCCCCCCAAGCCCCCCCCCATGTCCTCTTAGTTTTTAATTACTTCCCACCTCCAATAAATTAGCCAGCCCTGGGGTGAAAACACTTTGCCTTGAGACACTTTTTTTCCAGTTTGGCCTCTCGACCTGCCCGTAGCCTGTAATTCTGCTTGGAAGAAAAGGCGTTGAAGGGGGCCTTTGTTGGCATTAGCGGGGGTGGGGTTTGCCATGCAGGCCCTGACCCCTAGCCAGGCAAGTTGCTGACTTCCCGCTTTGGTGGAGCCTTTTAAGTGCCCCCCCCCCCCGCCCGCCCACCCGCCCGCCTCCCTCTGCCAGGCCTCCACCACCCCGCAGAAAGCTCTTCCCCTTCGTGGTTTTCATATGCTCCCCCCCCCCCCCGGCGCACTTTCCTTAAATGCATGCTGCTTTCCTCATGCGTGCATTTTCATTTGCCTGCTGCCTGAATCTTTTGGCTCTTGGCTTGTATGCGTTATGATGTGCTTCCTTTTTCAGGCATTGCGGGGGGAGATGAATTTAGCGGGAGATCTTTGAAGTTCATGCTGTTGTCTTGGGGGATGGGGAGCATCTCGTTCTCATGGATCCAAGCTGGGGGGGGGGGGGAGGAAGCCTCCTGTCAACTGTGACCTGAAAATCAGGAAGCCGCAGGCCCCCCCCCCTCCACAGCTTCCTTCCCCTCCCATCAGGAAGAGCCCTGTCTTGGTTGCAGTACCAGTTACTGGCGTGGCCCAGGTGGTTCCAGTGTAACCACATCCCTGCATTTGGCTTTCCATAGCAAGACAGAGCCCGGAGGGTCCTCAAGTCCCCCCTCCTACCCTTGTGTGCAGCTTCAACTCAGCCCTTGTGCTTTCTGAGCCAGCGGGGGTTCTCTGGCAGTCACACCCTCTGGCCTCTTCTCCCCCCTCCCCCATTTGACCAAGGAGCTGCCTTGGGTCTTCTGCTTCTGGGCTGAATTCAAAGGGTTGGTTATGACTTTTAGAAGCCTTCAGTGGTCTGGGTCCAGGGTATCCGAAGGCCTGCCCACTCCCGTGTAAACCTGCCTGGTTACTGTTCTCAGCATCTGACCACCCACCTTATTCCAGGTACCAATGGAATGTGGGATAGGTCCCACATTCCATCGGTACCTGAGATAAGGTGGGTGGCCATGCAGGGCGGGGCTTTTTCCATGGTGGCGCCTCAGTTCTGGAACTTGCATCCCACAGGCATTCAGCAGGTGCTGAGTTTACAGAGCTCGAGGCACAAACTGTAGAAGGCCTTTCTTTACCCAGGTTTTCTGTTCATTCTGAAATGTGATCTTAATACATGCTTGTCTGTATTTTTTGGCTCTAAGCTGCCTTGAGCAGTTCAGGTGGGAGGGGCTGGATAGAAAAGTTTGAAGGAAGATGGCCCCTGTGCTGTGGAATCTCAGTCTGGAGAGAAGAGCCCTGGCGGTCATTTTGATCCGGGCAAAATGAGCAATGCAGAACTGCTTGAATTTTCTGGTGCCATGCAGAAGGGGAGGGGGAGCATCGGTTGGGGTCTCTGCTGGCCTCCCCTGGAGCGCTGTTGGTCACGGGGCGAGAGGCGGTGTCCCGCTCCTGACGGCCCTCTGTCCGGTGTTGTCTTTGTGCAGGTCAACAGACCCAGCAGCAGAACAGCCAGCCAGATTACAGCAAGGCGTGGGAGGATTATTACAAGAAACAGAGTGAGTGGCATG
This sequence comes from Lepidodactylus listeri, assembly GCA_029233225.1. Lineage (NCBI taxonomy): Eukaryota > Metazoa > Chordata > Lepidosauria > Squamata > Gekkonidae > Lepidodactylus > Lepidodactylus listeri. The sequence goes on along the minus strand of JARCFY010000014.1, from coordinate 9,928,192 downwards.
GGCCTGCCGGGGGGGGGGGGGGAGCAGGGGAGACCGGGCTTCCTGGACTGGGTGCCTCAGAGTGGCAGGTCTCTGGTCGCTGTCCCTTCCTTTGTTTGCGCCAAAGTTATAGACTCATCCAGAGTCTATAACTTCAGAATACTTGCTTCTTTCAGCCCCAGTTGTTTACCAGGTCAATGGGAGTAAAGTTAAAAGGCACGAGGTACCACAGACCAACTCTTAAGTAGGGGAGAGCAGTGGGGCACTTACGGGCCCCAGTAAGTCGGAAGCTGTGAGCCATCCAGGTTGGTGGGTAGAAATCACAATGTGTGTTGGAAGCGGGCGTGAAAGGGGATCTGACCTTCAGAGTGGGGCTGGTGGAGACAGACAGTTCCATCTTGCTGCCACGCCTGTCCCCGCACAACGCCCAGGGGATGTCCAGCTGTGGCTCGAGGGCCTGTGAATCAGTCTCATTCCACAGTGATGGTTGCAAAATCCCCTCCCACCGACAGCAGTGTACCGCACCTTCCCCAGTGTTGGTGGCATCTGGCTGTTCCAGCGTCTCTACGGCACGCAGAGGCCTTGGGCTGGAATCCCTCCTTCCTGACATTCTAGCTTTGTTTGGCAGTGAGAGTTGGAGCTGGAGGGGGGAATGTTTTGTTCTGAAGCTCCTCTCCCCCCTCCAGCCTCTTGATGCAGCCATTCTCCTTGGGCCCTCTGTCCATTAGACAGTCCCTGCCTCTGGGCTGGCATGACGCTTTCCCATGCTGTTTTCCTGGCCAAGGTTCAGCGCTGCCAACAGAATACTTAAACCGTGGCTAAGGGCTGACCACAGGATGTCGACCGGCTGCCTGTAGTTGGCTTCTGATCAGCCTGTGTTTGTTGACTTCGTTTGTGCCCCACCTTTCTCCCCAGTGGAGGACCCAAGGTGGCTTGCATCATTCTGCTCGCCTCCATTTTATCCTCAGAACAGCCCTAAGGCTGGGAAAGTGTGACTGGCCCTAAGTCACCCAGCCAGCTTCCATGACACAAGTGGGGGCTCAAACGTGGGCCTCCCAGGCCAGCCCTCTGACCACTACACCACACGGTCTCTTCAGCATGGGGAAGCATGTCGTCACGCCCATCCCCAGAGCCATCCAGGGCTTAACCACCATTCACACTGATTGTCGTGGTTGAAAGTCGTGCCTGGCTTGGGAGTGGGCTTGGGTGCTGGGGCTCCGGCCTCCTCCTCTCCTGACGGTGCGCGCTTCTCTTTCCCCTCCAGGTCACGCTGCCACTGCGGCTTCTCAAGCCAGCTCCCAGCCGGACTACACGATGGCTTGGGCAGAGTATTACAGGCAGCAGGCGGCTTACTACGGGCAGACACTCGGACAGGCTCAGGCCCCCAGCCAGGTGGGTGTTCCCCTCTCAGCTCCACCCGTAGCTCAGCCGGCTCTCCTGGCTGGCCGCCCCGTGTTGGGTTCAGCCTCGCACACATCTCCTGGAGTGAATCCTAGGATCACACAGAGTGGGATGGGGCCACACAAGCCATCTAGTCCCACCCCCTGCTCCATGCAGGATCAGCGTTTGTCCAGCTGCTGCTTCAAGACTGCCGGGGAGGGGAGCTCACCACCTCCTTGGGGAGCCCAGTCCACTGCTGCACAGCTCTGACAGCCAAAGGTTTTCCGAAGATCCAGCCGGTACCTTCCCGCCCTTCATTTCAACCCATGATTGGAAGTCGTATCCTCTGCTGCCAACAGGAACAGCTCCCTGCCCTCCTCTTAAGTGACAGCCCTTCAGACATTTGTACTTAAGTTGGGGGGGGGGGGGGAGCAGCTGCCAGTTTCGAAACATTTATTTTCCGAGTCACTTGGAAGTGGATTTAACTCACCACAGGCCGAGCCGATGTGGCTTACCCAGGGTGGAGTGTCTAGCTGCCAGCCCAAATGGAACTTCAGTGTATGCAGCAACAACATACCTCCGAGTGTCAGGTGCCTGGAGACACAGGGTGGCTGGCTGGCTGGCTGACTCCTGTTGGGAGCAAATCAGAAGGCTAACCCTTGGATCAGGTCCAGAAAGGAGCTCTCATTATCTAGGCCAGGGGTGGCCAACCTTGCTTAACGTAAGAGCCACATAGAATAAATGTAAGAGCCACATAGAGATGTCTGAGAGCCGCAAGACAGGAACAAATATCACACACACGTTTTTATTTTTAAAAATATGCAAATTTGCTTTTTATTAACGTTAAATGGGACTGCCAAAAATAAAAACAAACGAGGAAAACCGGTTATTGATAATGATATTACTTGTTTGCTAATGATATTGAGAAAGAGAGAGAAAAAGAGAGAGATGGAAAGAAAGAATTAAAGAAGTGGAAAGAAAGAGAGAGAGAAACTAGCAAAGCAAATAGATGGGAGGGAGGAGGGAAGGAAGGAAGGAAGGAAGGGAGAAAGAGAGAAAAGGCATGCCTCCCCTTTGCTTCCCCAGCCGCCCTGCCAGGAGCCGCACAATATGTGTGAAAGAGCTGCATGTGGCTCCCGAGCCACAGGTTGGCCACCCCTGATCTAGGCACTTTCCAAAAGCCTAGGATAAAAAGGAAAGCCCAGCCCTCCTCCTCACTTGCCCCCTTCCTTTTAAAAAGCACGCATGCGCCTGTGGGAAATCACACGACTCTGTGTCTTAGAGGGTAGCTTTGTTGGTTTGCTGTAGAACACGTGAAGTTGAGTCCAGAAGCACCATAGAGATCATCAAGATTTTGAGGGTACGAGCTTTCGCAAGTCAAAGCTCCCTTCTTCTCTGATGCGGGTGACTGGACCTGGGATGTGCTGCATGCCAAGCAGACCCTCTGCCCCCGAGCCACAGCTCGCGGGAAGCTGCCTTACCCAGAATCAGACCCTCGGGACATCAAAGGCAGTGCTGCCCACTTAGACTGGCACTGGTTCTCCTGGGTCTCAGGGAGAGGTCTTTCACGTCACCTACTGCCAGATCTTTTTAACGGGAAGAGCCAGGGATTGAACCTGGGGCAGATGCTTCACCTCTGAGCTGTGGCCCCTGCCCTGTCAGCTGGCCCAAGCTTTAAGAGGGACAGTTAATACTTAGTATTAGACAGTAACACTTAGACAGTTAATACTTAATAAGAGGGACAGATAATACTTAGACAGCAATCCTTCAGAGCTCGTCCCCCCCCCCTTATGGGTACACAAATTAAGAAGCCCAAAGTATATCAACTTCCTGTGGGCCAGGGGAACAGCAGCCGCCTTGTTGGTGCCAAAATACCAGCAAAATCTTTGATTTGTGTTAAAATTTTACCCAGAAAGTGCCTGTGTGACACCTGTATGAGGATGCAGGTATGCTCCCAAGTATGTGCGTGATCGAAATCTCCAAAGGGTGGTTGAACAGGACTTCTGGTGATCTGAGAGCAAGACAGGAAGGGGAGGAGGCTCAGGTGGCAGAGCATCTGCTCAGCATGCAAAATGCCCTGAATTCGATCTCTAGCTTAAAAGGATCCAGTAGTGGGTGATGCAGACCAGTAGACTGAACCCATAGAAGGCCATTTCATGCTCAGTCAGAGATGCGTTAGCAAAAGCAAAAATGTATTTACTAATACATTTCTAACCCTGTCTTTCTTTATGGCTCAAGGTAGTTTACAAATCATATTTTAAAACATAACAATTTAAAACCAACCAAATAAAACACCAGGTAGTCCCCACCTTTCCCCAGATATACCTACAATTCATACCCCGTTAAAAGCTCTGGCATAGAAGATAGCCTGGCAGCCCTTCCTGACGGTTTTGAGAGACGGAAAATGGAGAGAGAGACGCACACATTTCATTCTTGCAGTGAAGTTTTACTGCCCCCAACTCTGGTTTGCCTTAGCACAGACCTTTGATTTAATTTAGCGTGTGTCCAAGTTATTCCCGTGGGAGGCTGGTAAAGTTCCCTCTCAGAGAGACAGAAGGCAAATGTTGCCTTCTCCCAGCGTTTCTGTGCTCCTGCCGAATTACCCTGGGAAATCAGAAGCTTTCTCCAAAGGGGTGGGAGGCAGCCACTGGGAGCAGGACGATGGCACGAGGTGTGCTCGGGGGAGCGGGGGCAATCAATGACTGTTAACCACAGTTAGTGCAATAGACTTCTCCTATATTTGGAGGTTCTGATTAGCTGGAGGTTCACAGTGAAGACCCACTGAACCCCATCTTCTGTGAATTTGTCTAATGGTTTTTGAAAGACGAGAAGACCCGTGCTAGGCCAGAACAAATGGAGCTTCCCTGTCCAACATCCTGTTTTCAACAGTGGCTGTCCAGATAACCTGGGAAGCCCCCAAGTCCAGCATGAAGGCCACGAATCCATGCTGTTGTTTGGCTTGGCGGCACAGGTGTCCTGCTTCTGCTCAAGGCGCTTCTCCGGGGAGCACGGAAGGGTGGGGCAGTTGTCTTATCGCCAAGTTTTTTGGTGCCCCTGGTTGATCACAGTGTAGAAAATGCAGGAGTCTGGTTTTCCATTCTAGAGTCTCACTGAGAAGTTTAAACTGATTTTTCCATTTCTTCTTTCTTGCAGGAGCAGTAAGACGAAGTCTGCGTGACCTCTTTTCTTTTCCCTCCTCTCTCTCTTTCTCTTGGAATCAATGTGGAAGTAAACCTTTTTGTAACAGAGGTTTCTAGATTTGAAACATTTTGATGAAGACTTTTTTGTTTGTTTTTTTGTGAAACACTAGTTGTTAGGATACTCTATACTGAACTTTTTCTAAGAATCAGGAACAATTAGTCATGTACTAAACTTCATGGACATGCTGGGTAATTTGAGGGGGGGCTAATTTTATTCTCTCCCCCACCCTTTGGCTTTTTTGTTTCCAAATTTGTAAAGAAAAAGAAAAAAATAAATAAAAGCAAATCTCTGGGATTCTTTTTGGAGGGAAGCCAGAGTATAGCCGGCACCAAAACGTACCCCAGAGCTGTGACATTTCAACATTGTGGATTTTTGTGTGTTCTCCCCCCACCCCTTGTGTTTTTAATTTTAAATCTTTTCTGTTGTAACAGAAAGAGGCTTGGAAGTCTTAGGTGGTATGTAACAAATTCTAAAAAAGATAAATTTTTAAAAAAACAGTATTTAAATATTCTTAAATATGTAAATTCATTAAATATTTTACTTCTAATTTCTTGTTATCTTGGCTGTCTTTTTTGATTTTATTGCATTTTTTAAAAAACTGAATTATGGTATGTATTGTAATTATGTGACTTTATCAAGACAGCCTCGCTGTCTTAATGTCCGGCAGGTTATTGTGGGGGGGGGGGGAGAATTTTGTAGGGGTTGTATAATTTCTAGAGATCTAAAGGGTTAATATAAAAAAAACAATGTTTAATTTTTTAGCGATACTATTTTTTTCCATGTCTCCGTTGTTGGTTGCATTTGTGTATCTAAGACCTCCAAGCTTTGTCTTAAAAAATAGAAAAAAAAACAAACAAAATACCTTTTGTCTATTTCAGAAATAAATACTGTTATTTTTAATATTAAGAAGAAACTGCTATTAGTACCTTTAACAAACACTGTGGAACATTAAAAACATATAAAATAGTAGTAGCTATTTTTTAATTCCAGGGTGTGTGTTGGCTTCCCCCCCCAATCATTTGTTTTCATTTTTGTTTTTTTGTTTCTCTTTTTAAGTATTTTCTTATCTTAATATTTGTCAGAATTTACCTAGAGAAATAAAATGAAATCTAGTATTAACCACAGGTATGCGCTAAATAATTTTTTTGATTTAATAAAAGGGACAATATGGTTTCCAATGTTCACGGTAGTGTTTTCTTGTACAGATAACAGTGTATTTTTAAAGGAGAAAAAAAAAACCCAGAAGTAAAGCTATTTTTCCTTGACATTTTTAATTGACCTCCGGGGACATTCCGTTTTGAAACGTATTGAAGTGACTGTTCTAAAATTCTTTTTCCCCCCCCACCCCCGCCGCCCTTTATTTCTTTATAATGCTTGAAATGTCTAACTATACAGAGACACAATTGGATAATGTTAAGCATGATGTGTTTTAAACAAAAAAAAAATGTTCTTTTTATTTGACTGACAGTTGCATTTTACACTCTCTCTATAATAAAAAAAATTCCACAAGGTGTCTTGTGGCTTAAGTATTAAATCTGTTTGGTCCCTGCTCCTTTTCCTACCAAGACAGCCTGTAGAAGAAGCAGCGGCCTTTGCAGTGAACACAGTCTGAGCTGCCCTGGTTTCTGCGCGCCTCATTTGGGACGTCTCACTGGGGGAGGGAGCCCCGACTGGCTGGTGGTTTCCATTGTTCCCAAGCTGGCTTTGTTTGAACTTGCTTTATGCGCCTTGCGAAAGTGCCATTTCTGTGTTGCTACGAAAAGTCCCGCGTCCCCCCCCCCCCCCAAAGTAAGGTGCCCATGATAGTGAAGTAGCCTGGGACAGGCCAGAAGATCACCCAGCGAAAGGGATCATCTGTCAGTCAGGCTGGGGCAACAGCTTCTCTGGTGGCGCGCTCTGTTGCTTGGGTTCTGAGTTGGGGGTGCGGTTATATCCCAGTTTCCCACTGTCTTTCCCACACTTTTATCCCCCATGCTCCTTAGAAGAATATCTTTGCCTCCACAACCACCTGGTAGTGTAGTCCTTTGGAAAGAAATTGGGTTTCCTCTTGCCCATTAATCACGCCCCCCCCCCCCCCAATCTTTGCCTTCGACTCAACAAAGCCAACGAACGCACAGTGCAAATCTCTTCCTCACTATGTTTCCCGTCTTCTCCCCCATACAAAGAAACTTTTTCACTGGTTACTCCCAACCTGAACTGCGCCATACCCTGTGATAATGGTACCATCTACAACCTTAGTTTCCTTTCCCACCCCACCCCCCGCCACCTCCGCCTGTTTACACCCCCTCCCCCAACGCCCTGGCATCTGCTCGATTAAAAAAAAAAAGACGACCCCATCTGCAAAAGTGGTGACTTGAAGGCCCATTGAAAGCCGGAAGAAAAAGGGGGGATATGACATCTCTTAAATACACCTCCAGAGAATCAAGACCGGCACACGCATGAAAGATGGGATGGTAAAAGCCACTCGGCCGAGGAGACGAGAGGGGGGAAATGGAGCGGGGGGGGGGGGGAGAGGAGGTATAAATGCTGATGATGGGGATGGGAATTAGAGAAGGGGCATTACTGAGAAGACTTCCTACTAATTCATCTTCTGAGCTCGGTGCCAAAAGAGCATTTGGCATAGGGTCTATGGGAGCAATTGTGTGATGATGAACCCTAAGGTGTCCCTTAATTGAAGAGAGAGTATTGTTGCCCATCAGACCAAGAGCCATAAATGGTGCGGGAGAGAAGACGAGAGGATGCATTTTCTTAAATGTATCTGTAAGTACAGATGAGTGACTCCCTAGTGAAATGTCCAGAATATGAATTATGGAGCTCCAACTCTGATGCAACCTTCATTTGTTTGTTTGTTTTTAATATCGAGTGGGCGGGGCATCCAAGTTCACAAAAGGCCCTTGGAACCTGGCCAGCCATTAAGGCATATGGCGCCTGGCGAAAGCTGGGTTTTTCATCAGCTGTCTGGTGTCGGGGAAGAAGTCTTAAGTGCTTGAAAAGTTACCAAATCCAGCAATCGATTTTCTCCCCCCCTCCCTTGTCTTCCCCTTACCCCCTCTTGCATTAGACCTGCAGAATCGTCGGTGAAAAGAACGGGAAGTCCAAAAGCAATCTGATGGGTCTCTTCTGTGGCACTGTATCTTTCCATCTTGCGTTGGCTCTTTGGGTCGCAGCCAGTTACACAGAACAAGGCTTGGCCATTACCAGAATCGCTGTTGACTCACACGCGCAATCTGTGGTACGCTCTATCCAGTTTGCTGGAAGTTAGCTATATTTAGCCCTCTACCTGATCGCCCCCTCCGTCTTTCCACTTGACATCTCCAGTCAGTGCTGAAACGTCCAACTCTTCCTCCTGTGTTAAGAAAATAAATTGTCCCTGCGCGTGAAACCAAAACTCCCATCAAGGCATAAGAGCATCCCTGCTGGATCAGACCAGTGCTCCACCTAGTCCAGCCAGGCAGCAGAGGGGCCAAGGCCCTCCCATGCTGCTTGCAAGTACAGGCTTAGGTGCCCTTGAGAAGCTCAGCGTCAGCCGCAGCCGCAGGTGCTGAGAGGTGTGATGATGCCGCTGGCCCCGCTGGCTTTTCTGGCTAATAGTCATGGGCTTGGTTGCTATGAGTTTGAATTAATTGGGTCCTTCATCACAACTGTGTGCTGGCCAGTGGCTAATGCCATGGATTCCCCCTGTCTACCGTTGTAGGGATATTCCATGATTTGAACCATCTATATACTAATAACAATGTGTGGTTCCCATCTGCGGACACCTAAATCTGGATTGGAGCTACACTGGCACTAAACAGATTTTTCTGCAAACTTGGGGGGCTCCCCAAGTTTGCAGAAAAATCTGAATTCAGAAATTAAGTATACGGGGGGTTAAATCCCACCCCCATACAATTGCATTGTCTGCACATGCTGGCAGCCACTGCGGGCCCAGCTGCAGCAGAGGAGCATGCTGGCAGCTGGACTCCGTGTCAGTGGTGGGGGCTGGAGCCTCACCAGGCTTAGAGATGGGGGAGATATGGGATTCCCCCCCCCCGAGTCTCGCAGGCCCCCCACTTGTGCAGATCTATTCCACTAGCAGAGGTGATTGCCTCCAGTGTCAGAGGGAACGTTCCTTCTGCCAGAAGAAATCTAGTCTGCTAGCATCATGGATCTGGGGGATCTAGCCCACATTTCTTGAGGTAAAGCTAAGAGATCATACATCACTCTTACAGCACCTAAGTCTTTATAGATCAGTAATCCCTACAGGCCAGGCCACCCTCTGCATCTCTGCATGAACAACTGCTCTGTATGCCGCTGCTTCCCATCCGAGCAGTGCCCCAAACACTGTTTTATGCACAGACAAGGCAATACTGACCTACCTTTGGAGGAAGACGATTTCATAGAGACATAGCATCAGAGTTGGAAGGGGTCCTACAGGCCATCTAGTCCACCCCCTGCTCAGAGCAGGGTCAGCCTAGAGCATCCCTGACAAGTGTTTGCCCAGCTGCTGCTTAAAGACTGCCGGTGAGGGGGAGCTCACCACCTCCTGAGACAGCTGATTCCACTGTTGCACAACTCTTACTGTCAAAAAGTTTTTCCTAATATCCAGCCAATACCTTCCCACCCTTAATTTAAACCCATTATTGTGAGTCCTATTCTCTGCTGCCAACAGGAACAGCTCCCTGCCCTCCGCTAAGTGACAGCCCCTCAAATAATTTGAAGAGAGCAATCATGTCCCCCCTCAGCCTCCTCTTCCTCAGACTGAACATTCCCAAGTCCCTCAGGCTTTCCTCATAGGGCTTCTTGGTCTCCAGGCCCCCGATCCTCCTCGTCGCTCTCCTCTGCACCCACTCCATTCTGTCCACACCCCTTTTGAAGTAAAGCCTCCAGAACTGCACACAATACCCCAGGTGAGGCCTGACCAATGCAGTGTACAGTGGGGCTATGACATCTTGTGATTTGGATGTTATGCCTCTGTAGATACACCCCAAGATTGCACTAGCCTTTTTTGTTGCCGCATCACACTGGCTGCTCATATTTAACTTTTGATCCACCCTTACCCCAAGATCTTGTTCACACTGCTACTCAAAAGTGTATCCCCCATCCAGTATGCATGTTCCTCATTTTTGTAACCCAGATATAGAACTCAGCACTTATCCTTGTTAGATTGTATCTTGTTCACATCCACCCACTTTTCCAACATGTTCAGATCTTGTTGGATTCTATCTCTACCTTCTGGTGTCTTTGCTGTTTGAAAAGAGGCCTCAGATGTACTCCCTCAGTCTCTGAAAGGGCTCTAAAGAATCGCATAACCAGCTCAACTCATCACTAAGAGACTGCGCCTGTTTCTCCCCACTGCACTTTTGGAAGGAGGGGGGAATGCACATGGCCTTCCATACTCCATCGGTGGCAGGGTAGGAGGCCCTGCAGTTTAGACCCCCCCCCCAAAAAAAAACCCTTCAGGCCTGCCCAAATAGAGGGAAGGGGTGCAAAACATCTATATATCTAATAGCCAAGTTGCCCCCTGTGTGTGGATATCTAAATCTGCACACTGGGGGCACCTAGGGGGCAAAGAGATTTTCCTGCACATCTGGGGCAATCCCAGAAAAATCTGAAATCTATAAAAAAACTATAGGGGGATACTTAAATCCTCCCAAAAGTAAAAGATGTTCCCTGTGCATGTGCAGAGAATGCTCAGAGAACTACCTCACTGCCATTGCTGCCACCACCGGGGGGTGGGGGGAGGCTTGGCAGGCCAGCCAGCCCTCGCTGCTGCTGCTGCTAGGGGAGGGGGGGGAGGGAGAAGACTTGGTGGGCCTGGCGGCTGAGAGCCACGCAGGCCTTTCCGTTGGTGCTGGGGGGGAGGGGAGAAGGCTCACCTGCGACTGCTTCCTTCTCCTCCATGTGGAGCTTCTCCCCCCCCCCCCCCCTGAGTATCACAGGTCCCCCTTCTTGTACATTATAATAGCAGCCCCCTTGGCCTTTCTGCAGACCAGGAAGACATCTCTGACCTCCCTGTGATGGAGGATTTTCTAACACTATCGTCCTGCTGAATATACACTCAGTAAAACAATCACGTGAAGAAATCCGCAACCCTAGAGGTGCTTCAAGAGAACCAAGAGATGTCTTCCTTGTCTGTGGGAAGGGAACCATCTTGCCAGGAAAGAAAACTATGGGGTAAGATTGAGCTGCTGGGCTCGATCTTTCTTTGTGTTAAGTCAGAAAACGAGTGTAGCTCAACAAACAGAAGACTGTGGGGGGGGGGGGGGCACCGTTTACAGGCTACAGTAGCAGACAAATTTAAAGAGCCCAGCTGAGGAAACCCAGAATCAATGCCTGATGCCCACTCGCCAGAGCCATCTAAGGGCAGGCCCCACTGCCTGCCACTCTGAGCCAAAACGTAATATGAAACTGAAATCAAATCACATGACGTCATTCTCATGAATAGGCTAATAAGTTCCCACCAATACGTACGTTATACATTTTGTATACATTTTGTATTCACGTTGCCTGTGAATACATATCCTCTCCTTCCCCCACGGTACTTGGTGTCACGTACATGCCCCCCCCCCCCATCTTATCCTCGCAGCAAGTTTGTAAGGCATGTTTGTTTGAGAGAGAACAACTGGCCTCGGATCCCATTTTCTAAATGATGCCTATATTTATTTTTGTCCCCAATGGGATTCAAAGGGGCTTAACAACACCATTCTCTCCTCCTCCCTTTTTGTGCAACAGCCCTGTGAGGTAGGCCAGGCTGAGAGTTTATGACGGGCCTGAGGCCACCCAGCCGGCTCCCACAGCAGAGGTGGGGATTCGAACCTTGATCCCACAGAATCCTAGTCCGCCACTCTATCCACTGCATGACATTACCCCCCCCCCCCCGTGATCAGCGGCCCTCTTCTCCACTCCTGCGGCTCGCTTGCTCCTATCCATTTGCCCCCAACTCTCATACCAGTTTAACCCACTTGTACATTACTAAATAATACAGAGAGACAGGAAATGCTAGATATCAAAGGCTGCAAACGGTCTTTAGAGTATACGTAGAAGGGAGACAATTTGTGTATTTAAGGTAAATGTGAAACCAAAATGAGGAAACCTTCTTTTAGGGTTGGCCAAAACGGGAAAGAGAGGATTTTATTACATTTTTGTCAGTTTGTGCAAATAAGGGGAGCTTCTCTCTTAAGAAGAAACCTTTATCAAATTATGTTTTTAAAAAACCATTTTTTTAAAAAAAATGGCAGAGTTGAGAACACAGTAAAGAACCCAAATCTAGGAGCCCCGGACCCTTTTGAGCCTGCAGGCCCCTTTGGGATACAGACACGGTGCGGGGGGGGGGGGGGGTGCAGCGACAAACCGGCTGTTGTAGAAGGGGGAGCCAGCCACAAATGGGCTGCTGCAGCTTCCCTTCAGTCCCACAGTGCAGATCTCTGTGCTGTGGTGGCAGCTGCTGCCAAAACAAGATTTTTTAAAATCTGCACAGCCAATCAGATCTTCAGCGGCCAACCTGAAGCCTTACTGGGCAGAAGCCACACCAGGCCTCACTCACTTTCTACAAATACTTGGCGGGCACCAGGAAAGGTGTCAGCAGGTGCAATGTATTGACCACCTACAGCGTATCCTCAGGGATTTTCTCCATATTTATGCCAATAAAGGTATATGTATGTATGATTTTCTCCATAACTTCAACAAAGCAGGAACCATCTTGGCCAACCCCCTGCCCAATGCAGGAACAGCCTAAAGTATCTCTAACAAATATTTGTCCAGCCTCTTCTTGAAAGCTGCCAGTGAAGGGGAGCTAACCACCTCCCTAGGCAGCTGATCCCACATTTGAACCACTCTGACCGTGAAAAAGTTTTTACTAATATCCAGCCAATACCTTTCTGCATGTAATTTAAACCCATTGCTTTGGGTCCTATCCTCTGCTGCCAACTGGAACAGCTCCTTGCCCTCCTCCAAATGACAGCCTTTCAAATATTTTAAGAGAGCAATCATGTCCCCCCTCAACCTCCTCTTCTCCAAACTAAACATTCCCAAGGCCCTTAGCCTTTCCTCATAGGGCTCAGTCTCCAGGCCCCCGATCCTCCTTGTCACTCTCCTCTGCACCCTCTCGATTTTGTCCACATCCTTTTTGAAGTGAGGCCTCCAGAACTACACATGGTACTCAAGGTGCGGCCTGACCAAGGCAGTATTCAGAAGGGCTGTGACCTGCAGTTTCGATGCTTATGGCCCTTTTAATACAACCCGAGACTGAATTTGCCTTTTTTCCCACCACATCACACTGACTGATCATATTTAGTTTACAGTCCACTCTTACCCCAAGATCTCTTTCGCATACACTACTCCCTAGAAACATATCCCCCATCCAGTGACTAAAACCATCAGTCACTGTGTCACTTGCTGCAATTTTTTTTTACTAACTCTTCAAACAGAACTCTATTGCCTCATTCTAGAGATTCCAGCAGCCCAAAGCCACCCACGCCAGCCAAAAGAAGCACCATACCATGCAACCTTCTTCTGCAGAAGGGTCTATCATCGGCCCAGTTTTTTCTCTCTCTCTCTGCCAGCTCTAGTGCCTAACACAGGGGAAGGGGGGACCAGTGTGGTGCAGTGATTAAGAGTCTCAGACTAGTATCTGGAAGACCCAGATTTGAATCCCAACTTGTGCTATGGAAGCTCACTGGGTCAATCACACCTTGTCAACCTAACCTACCTCACAGGGTTGTTGTGAGCATAAAGTGGAGGAGAGGGGAACAACATAAGTCGCTTTGAGTCCCCATTGGGAGAAAGGCAGAATATAAATTAACAAGATGGGGATCTGAACCTGGGTCTCGCAGATCCCAATCTGAAGCTCTGTTACATCACACTGGCTTTCATAGGGTGGCTGCTGATGAACAATAGCAAAGCAGCTGGGCCTAATTAAGTTGTGCAAATCAGGTGGTATCAAGTCACACAGAGGGTGCTACCTAGGGATGCCAGCTTCCAGGTGGGACCTGGAGATCCCCTGGAATTACTGCTCATCTCCAGAGTACAGAGATAACTTTCCATGGAGAAAATGGATGCTTTCAAGGGTGGAGTTTATGGTATTGTACCTCACTGAGGTCCCTGTCCTCCCCAGACTCCACTCCCAAATCTCCAGGAGTTTCCCAGCCTGGATCTGGATCTGCTGCTGGTGGCCGGGGGGGGGGGGGTACTTAACAGCCCTAGACTGCTGCCAATAAAAACCCTGCCTTTTACTGACAGAAAGAGGTAGAAGCCTCCCCCGAACATTTTGATCTCTCACAGTTGACGCCTGAGTTGATGCCATTTCAAAAGGTATTGGGGGGAATTCAACAGTCCCTGAAGTTTTTTTTTAACTTTTTGCATTTTTCTGCAGACCGAGGAAGCCCCCTGACTATGTAGGAAAAGCTGTTGGGGGAGAGTGAGCTCTCTTTTGGCAGATATATGTATCCACACAGAAAAAAAACTCTTGGAATTAGTATATAGATTTTTAAAAATATTTCCCAATATCATAAAATAGTATTAATTCTAAAACAAACCTCCTGGAAAGACTGCTGGGCTTTAGAGACCAACCGCTTCACCCCTCCATACACACACACATTTTTTCTGTGTCTGTGCATAACATTGGTGTTGTTTTGCCTTCTCTGCTTATGTAGATTTTCCATTCACAAATTGGGTACATTTAGTAATTCCAACCATAGAAAGCACTTTCGGGAAGTACTCCTATTGTTGAGACTAGCATATTCTTAGCATTTTTTCATGGCTAAATTCACAGTTCCTTTTGTTCTCTTTTCTTTAATAGATTTTTTCTTTTTAGCAAGAATTGTTGAAATGTCTGTCATCGTAATGTGCGATTCTGCTCAGTTATTGACCAAGTCTATTAACGTAAATTGTCTTGTCTAATTAAAGGTTTATACCACTATTTTATTGTATTTTTTATTTCTTTTTATCCTAAGGCTCAGAGAAAGGGGACAGGATAAAATCCAAAGCTCTGGCAACAACTGAGAATTTAGGTCTGCTGTTGGTTCACAAATGAATTTTTAAGTTACTGTCTGAGTTGTGGTTAAGTCGGGAGCAATTGCCAATCATCCTTGTTAGAGGGGTTATCATATCATCTAGAGAGACTTCCAAGGAAATGAATGGAGAATCTGGGATTTCTTCAACTTGCATATTGCCAGCTGGCTAGTTTTTGATTTTGCCCTTTCTGGCTGTTTGCTGCATTTCTTGTTATGTAATAATGAAAGGACTAGGAGAGATGCTGGGTTTTAACTGTTGCATGCCTTCAGGAATTTGCTACACTGTAGCTTTAAGAACTTCATGGACTAACTATGCAAGGGAGTTTTATTCTCATTTTCAGTGGAGGCTTTTTGCTGCACTGTAGCTTTAAGGGCTTCACGAACTAGCTTTGTAGGAGAGTTTTACTCTCACTTTCAGTGGAAGCTTTATTGTATCTCAAAAGTAAGCTTCTGTTTCCCTCCTGATATTTCCTCAACCAGAAAGGGGTGGGGGGAAGACACAGAGTGCTCAGCACCACTATTTTGCCCCAGGGTTGTGCTGTCTGGCAGGCAGGCTTGCCAGCCTCCAGGTGGGAACTGGAGATCTCCTGGAATTTCAACTTATCTCCAGACTACAGAGTTCCGCTGGAGGAAATGGCAGCTTCTGGGGGCAGGATCTATGGCAGCATATCCCTGCTGAGCAATCTTCCCTCCCCAGACTCTGCTCTCCTGAATCCTCAGCCCCCAGAACTTTTCCAAGCCAGAGACAACCTTAGCAGAAACTATGTGTGTTTGTGTAGGAGTACTTGCATGGGTTTTGAGCTCCCTGTGCTATGGGTTCACTTGGTCTGTACTATGACTTTGTTTCTTGAGAGATCAGTGGCTTTCCCTGGCTTTTGATACGCTGCTGTGCTCAGTTTCCTGAGTTCTGCCCTGAATGACTTTGAAGTTCTGTGTTATGGAGTCATTGATTATCTTTTCAACTAGAGACTTGCAGATCAGTGGAAATGGACCATGAGGGAAAATGGGGCAGTTCTCTACCAATTCAGGCTGCCCCCCTAATCCCTTCCTACCTGCCTCCTCACTGTCCTTACCAGGGAGTGACATTGCTGGCTGCCAGCTAAGCCAATCTCTGTTTTGTCTTTAATTCAGTGCTGTAAGCAAGTTCTGCCCTGCAAAGACAAAGCCCTTTTCCCCTTCCTCTTTAACCCAGGCCAATCTATACCAGGATGCTGGTTTGTTGGGTAAGGTGCCGTCTTTCTGTGCTCATGACCATTGTAGCTAATAGGGGCTGTGGAGAAATGCCCTGTGCCCTAGAATTCACCTCAATAGTTCAGCCGTTGGGGCTACACTTTGTTCATGAGTAGGAAACTGGCAAAAAGGAGGGGGGACAGGGAAATAAGCATTCAAGCCCCAAGCACAAGGTGCTTTAGTGCTTATAGATGTTAATGGCTTTGGTCAAAGCAGAACAATAAGTTTACCATCTCACACCTTTTTAAAATGTCACACTCAAGGGACAAAGACTTGGACAGCCAAATGGCTAGATAATGAAATCTCTTCCTCTCGTGGCAGGAAGATCAGAATTACAGCAGAGCAGGGTATAGACTCCCAAGGGGATATTAATAAATAATTCTCTCTGTGTGTGTATAAAATAACTGTAAATTTTATAAATTCCCATGATGCCGGAAAGAAGCTGTCCTCCAGCATGAGCTCTCTACTCCATATTGCTCCTCTCTGTGAAGAGACACAAGCCATGCAGGACTACATTTTTACCTTGGGATCCCATATTGCCCATGTGACGCTGGACAATGGGGGAGAAGTCCCAACTCTGAGAACAAAGGTAATAATAGGTTTTTAGATACTGCAACTTTTAAATACTCCAAGTAATATTAGTCTATCCTATGTAAACATCATTCAGGATAAGTGCTGAGTACAGGGTGAGAGGACTGCACATTTTCACCTTTTCTTTGTTTCCTTGCTCAGCCTGATGCTTGAACAGACCATGTGTACTCTTTTTTATTTCTGTACCTGGCTTCTAAAAGAAGATATATGTATTAGGATTTCATTTTCCTTCTGTTTGTTTTTCTTCCATCTGATATGCCAATAAAGGTTGTTGTTGTTGATGATTTCCTGTATTTTCCTATATTTTTAATAATTCTTATCTCTGTAAATACATTGTGCTTATTCAGCCTGACTATCTGAAATGCAGTAATAGGGAGGAGCAGCAGGTAAACTTGCAATTTTGAGCCATTGTGCTCAAGGGGTGGAGAAGGTGTGATAGATCATCCAGCACTAGCTTGTAGAAGGGGAGATGCAGCAACTAGATGAAGCATCTAAACAGCATCACAGGTATAGAGTGCTGGATGCACAAATCCATCCAGCAAGAGATGCTCTCGGATTTTCTGGTGGCATCAGTTACTACACAGTTTAGTTTTTGTACTTCTCCATGGCTGAGCACAGACTTGGGACAGCTGCGAGGAAGGGGGCTTGTGTAAACCATTGTCAGAATCTGCAGATTCTAACAAGGGTTTCTGGGAATTCATGCTATGCTTTGTAACCTGTCTATGCTATGCTTTGTAACCTGTTTCTGTATTAACTCTGTGACCATACATATTGCTTATTAGTTTGACCCCTGTGATTGTATATTCAGTGATCCTGGATTTATGGCTCTGACTAGGTCTGGTCTATGTAACCGTTTGCCCGGGAGAGTGGCAACTTCAAAGCATGAGAACAATGGGCCTCTCACACTCCTGCCTCCGCATTCCTTTCCTCCCTGCTGGGAGGACAGGGACCAGTTCTTATCAACGTGTGAAAGCCTTGGGGAAAGCTACTTGTTATGTGAAAGATGGTTACATCTAAGAGGTCTGGTTTAAGAAGGGAAATTTACTGCTTCACACCTCACCTTTTTCCTGTGGGAAGCAAACGGCCAAAGGATCTTTTGCCCGCGGTTTTCCCCCCGTTGATTGGTTACCTATGGGCAATTCAAATTGTACGGGAGGGTATATTAGACCTGCTTCTATTGTGTGTGTTATCTCTGACAATAATCCGAGGACCTGTAGTAATGTAGAAATTGGAAATAAAGAACTGTGTTTCATCAACAAAGATCTGATCCTTGACTACTTCGAGCAGAAGCCTCACAACCATTCCTTTGCAGGGGCATTTTACCACACAATACAAGGGTGTTGTGATCCTGAAATCCCCCCTTGAGCCAGGAGGCAGAGCTGGCCGAATCAGTTGGATGTCATTTGGAATAGCAATATTTTTGGGGTAGGATGGAAGCCACATATCACTGCTAAATTCCCTTTTAACCAGAAGTGTTCCTATTCTAAACCCAAACTCTCATTCTTTCAGCTGCAGAAAACATCACATTTCTTGGATGGTGCAGATCAGCATTGTGGGTGGAACTCTGTACCAACCAGCCCCATCCTGCTTACGGCCCTGGTTTGGCTTGAAAGGTCAAGGCTGTAGCTACTTTCTTGAGGGTTCCAGGTGAAGGAATAAAACCCCAAGATAAGGAGGACATGCCATTTTCTGCTTGGTTTGATAGGAAATTTTAATACTTTGGTCCAACTACATCATGCTCCTTCCTGAGGCCATCAAGCCTCACCCCCTAACCTGTCTGCTGATGGCTCCTGGCATATGCAGCTAAGCTCCCAAGTGTCTACCAATGCTGGATTTCAAACTCAAACCCTGAAATGAACTCTGCAGATACAGCTGGGTGAACGCTCTCTCTTTTCATATCTTTTTATATAGAGCAGAGAGGCCATGGCTCAGTGCTAGAGCATCTTCTTGGCACACAGAAAGTCCCAGGTTCAGTCCTCAGCATCTCCAGTCATTAAAAGGGTTGGATAAGTGTGTGATGTGAAAGATTTCTTTCTGAGACCCTGGAGAGTTGCTGTCAGTCAGAGCAGAGGAGACGGATCTTGATAAATCAGTGGTCTAACTCAGCAAGGAAGCTTCATGTGTCCATATCTTTTAAAAAATAACTTTATTAAGAACATTTATATCCAGGCTTTCTATTAAAAATAAATACTCAAGGAAACTTACAAAAACTTTTAAAGCCTCACAAAAGCAATATAAAGCAAATAGCATCCACTAAAGCCTCTTAACATTACCAAAGAATTGCTTTACTTTAAAAGGCCTTCTGGAATAAGAAAGTTCTCAGCTGATGCTGGAAAGTCTCTAATAGTGGAACCGTCCACAGTGCGAGGGGAAATAAGCTCCCCAGGACAGGGGTGGCCCTCCAGAAACCCCAGGGTGAAGTATCGTGGTCATGTTTGTACGAAGGTGAAAACCAAGGTGGATTGTGAAGAGCTACAGGAAAATCTCTCTAAACTGTGGGTGAATGGGGAACCACCTGGCAAGTAAAGTTCAAATACATGCCGACAGGCAGAACCGGCTCTCTCACTAGGCCAACTAGGCACGTGCCTAGGGGCGCAGCTGGCAAACGGGGTGGTCGAGTGGGAGAGAGAGACTCCAACAAGTCCACCCCCACCTCCCCGTGTGCAGCTCGGGCACCTGGGCAGGCACAGCGGCACCCCCAGAATGAAAAGTCACCTGCAGAGCATGGCCAGGCAGAGACTTCTTTCCCGCCCACAAAAAAAAACTTCTTCTCGCAGCTGGCTGGCTGGGGTCCCGCCTGGAGGATGCCGCGCTTGGCCCGGCCACTGAGCCCCGCCAAGAAGTGCTGCCTTCTCAGCTTACAAGGCAGTGCCGCCACCCCAATCTCCCGGAATTCCCCAGCCCAGAGTTGGCAACCCTAGCTAAGCATGTGCTTGAGTGGAGACTAGTAGGCTGCATGGGGTTGTTAAAATGCATTTATGTTTGAAGGGGGGGGCGCACGGGGGGGGGGGGTGCCAGAAGGTAGCCTGGCCTAGTGTGTAAAAAAAACCTGGGGCCGGCCCTGAACTGGCCAGGGGTCTGAACTGGCCAGGCCTGAGGGAGAAAGAGATCTTGGGGCTACAGAGAAAAGCTCAATGGAAACGCCAATCCAGTCTGAGGCAGGGGTGAAAAAAGGCAGATTCCACTCTAGACATTATTTGGAATGGGACTGGAAATAAAATGGTCAGTCATGTCATGCCCTGTGGCAGAGTTATGGCGCAGCCTCATTAGGAGTTTGCACAGTTCTGGTCACCATCTCTCAAAAGAGTTATTGCAGGGCTGGAAAAAGCACAGAAGAGGGCAACCAAGATGCTGAAGGGGTTACAGCAGTTTTCCTATGAGGAAAAGGTAAAGAGTCCTGGAATTTTCAAATCAGATAAAAAGGTAATTAAATGGGCACATGACAGGGGTTCATGAAATTATGAATAAGGTAGAGGGAGTGGATAGTGAGAACTCCAAAGCATCCATTTTCTCCAGGGGACTCTAATCTGGGAGAACCGGGTTTGATTCCCCATTCCTCCACTTGCAGCTGCTGGATGACCTTGGACAAGCCATAGTTCTGTCAGAGCTGTTCCCTCAAGGACAGTTGTCTCAGAGCTCTCTCAGCCCCACCTACCTCACAGGGTGTCTGTCGTGGGGAGGGGAAAGGGAAAGGAGTTGGTAAGCCACTCTGAGACTCTAAGTGAAGGGCGGGGTATAAATCCAATCTCTCTTCTCTTCTTCTCTCTTCATCTCTGTAGTCTGGAGATGAGCTGTAATTCCAGGGGATCCCCAGGTCCCACCTGGAGGCTGGAATCCCTGAAAAAGAAAAGAAGATCCTCTCTGACCACTCAAAAAAACAGAATCATGCAATCTGCACAAACACTACGCAGGGTGGGAGCTATGAGATGGAGGAGCGTTGGGTGAGATTGAGTGGGAAAGCTGGCTGGATCCAACCCCTGCGTTTAAAAGATTGGGGGGGGGGGGCGAACTGCATCACATTTGGCCAAATGGATTAATCTGATAGCATTTATGAAAGTTTTAGACAAATTAAAAACCTTCCCATTAACAACAAAAATTATTGTCACTAGTCACTAAGCACAAACCAAACGACACAGAGAGGGGGAGAGAGAGAGAGATTTGCAGTGTGTGAATCAGGTATCTTGGCCATCTGGGGACGAAGGTATCATAAATGCCGTACTGATTCCTAAACTCATCTTTGATGGGTCTGTTTTTATTACATATATAATATGCATCTACTAGTGATGGGGGGATCAAAGAATCTGCAAGGGGAGGCCAAGCACAGCCTGGGATATATCTTCCGACAAATCTGCGATGATTCTCAGGTTTGTGGCAGTGTCAGGCGGGGGGGGGGGGGGGGCAGAAGAATGGGAGTTTAAGATTTGGCAGGCATTTTAAGTTGCCTAGCAACCCAAGATGCCTATCTAAAAAGACCTTTAGAAAAATAGTGGGGATGGGTTTTTCCCTCATCACAGAACTGCTGGGGAGGGGACCAGATTCCAGGGACTGTGGGAAATTAGTATGTAGATGTATCTGCTGCTGTTCTCCCTAATAGGATCTAAAGCAACTTGCAACAAATAAAAATAAAATTAGATACAATAAAATAAATGCAATTCCAATATATAAAATTCCAGTAAACAAAAATAGATGAGCAACTGTACCTGGTACAACAATATTTTAAAAAACTGTACTCTGGGGCCAGTTACTCAGGCCACTGGGAATCTGCCATGGGCTATGAGCCAAGGACCAGGGCCGTTTGATCCTTTCCCTTTGCCTTCTGCCCACCTGAGACAGGAAGAGCAAACAAAAATACAACTGAAACATCCAGCAATGGAGGTGAGGCACTGTGGCTCAGTGGCAGAGCCTCTGCTTGACATGCAGAAAGTCCCAGGTTTGATCCCAATCATCTCATTTTAAAAAGGACCAAGCTGCAGGTGATGTGAGAGACCCCTCTGTCTGAGACCCTGGAGGGCTGCTGCCAGTCTGAGTAGACAAGACTGACCTGGATGGACCAGAAGGTCAGAAGGCCCCCCCAAAAAAACTTTTCCAGGACATGCTGAGCCTTTCCGGGAGACAATGGCCTGTAATGTCTCTGGCCCAGCCCCCCCCCCCCCCCCCAGGAAATTGGAAAGTCTACGCCCTTGGCTTTGTGTGTCCAGCATTGTCTTGTAATCTGCTCTCCCTGTCCCCTGAGGGTCACCCTGGATGGTCATACGATTACTGATTTTCGTGTTGGACCTGAGTCATATGAGGGGGGAGAGGGAGATGATCATGGGCCCAAAATCCACTAAAGACTGGGGGACCTGAAAAAGAGCCATATTTAACAAACCCAGCCAGCACATTTCATTTTCAACAGGTGCGATTTCAACATATTGTTGTAGGAAATGCTAATGTTAAACATAGGCAGGAAAAGGTGGGAGTGATTGGGGTAGAGCCCCATGCGAGTGGCGTCTGCAGGCACTGTGCCCTTACCACTCACTGCCACCTCCACCCCCACCCCCACCATATTCCTGCCCCTCTGGTACACTGACACGGATGCGCCGGCAGCCAACAATCCAACTCTGGGCTGGGAAATTCCTGGAGGTTTGGAGGTGAAGCGGGGGGGGGGGCAGGGCTTGGGGGGGCAGGGTCCTCCTCAGTGGGGTGCCGTGCCCTAGAGTCCCCCCTCCAAAGCAGCCATTTTCTCCAGGGGAACCGATCTCTGTAGCATGGAGAGGAGTTGCAATTCCAGGAGATTTCCAAGCCCCACCTGGAGGCTGGCAACCCTCCCCAGCAGCCTCCCCCCCCCCCGCCCCCCGCCCTTCCCTGCTTCACAGCTGAGCCACCCTTCACAAAGCACTGGAGCAGCATTGCTTGGGGGAGCCATGGAAGGGCTTAAAGGGGAGACTGGGACCAGCGGCAGAGGGGGGGCAGGGGGGGTTGATTTCAGGCACTGCCCCGAGAGGTCTTTTGCCTGCCTCCCTCGGTGGGAATGGGCACTTCAAACGCAAAAAACAAAACGTAAAAAAAAAAAAAAAACCCAGCAAGCCTCTCCCTCCCTCCTGGAGGGCTTGCCAGCTACAGCCGTGGCCTGCTGCACCTATGAGCTGGAGCCCCTGTCTTCCACCCCGCAGCCCAGCCAGATGGCCCCACTCCCCTTTTCCTCCCCTTCTCTGCCTGGGGGGCTGAGCGAGGAGCAGGAGGGCCGACCCCTTTCGGAGCAGGGGGAAGGCTCCCGGCTCCCTCCAGGCTCCTTTGCCAGCAGGCCCGGGCCCTGCCACCGACTGTCGGTCACATCTGTCCAGTTCGGGACCCAAGCCTTGGCTTTTTAAAAGAATGCAAAGCGTTGTTACCCCTGCAAATGATGCCCAAGTTCAGTGTGGCATTTGAATAGAACACCTCCATTGCTGGTTAAATGAAAAGGCTGGGTCTGCTGCTCCCCCACATTGGCAGGGTGAGTCTTCTCCCCTCCCTCCCTCCCTCCCTCCCTCTGGTGTTACAGTGTATTTACAGTAATTTGTATTAGCAGAAGGAAATTAGCTGCTGGTGGTCCAGGCATTTAACTCTGAAGTCCTTTTTTATTTGACAATACGCTGATTTATTGGGAACAGATTTCCCTTTACCACATTTATAATTTATTGTGAGGGGGGAGAACCCCCAGCCCATTCACAAACACTTGCTTGTGCAGACATACTTTCCTCCACTTGCTAATTAAATGGAACCATTTGTACCGGAGACGGGGGGGGGGGGGGGTGTCAAAGTGAAAGCTAACAGGGCACTGACTGATTCGTTCTCAGAGTCTTGAATCTTACATTTTACACCTGAATTTTGCACATGGAAATTGGTATCAAGACTGAAAGTGGATGTTCAGATTTTCCTTTAAACAGATGTTCAGATATCTAAATGGATGTTCATCATGTTCAGGTATTTATTTATCCTTGAAATACAGGCCTTTGTTTATCCTTTAACTGCCAGGAGGGTCTTTGTTCTTTGGCTTCAAGTTACACGAGGGGGAAAATGTCATTGTCCTAGCAAGGTGGGATCCAAATACTCCTCCCCAGCAGCATGTGGAATGACAAGCTGGGGGCTGCATGTTCATGCGCATGAATTCACACACATGCGTATGCAGGGGTCATTTCGTAGAAAAAGAGGTGCAGGAGCTCATTAGCATAACTCATTTGCATATGCCACACCCCCTAACATACCGAAAGTGTGTCAGAAGGCAACACCCACCCCTCAGGCTCCACTCCACAGGTGAGTGAAACTGACCTGCTCTTCCTCCATTCCCTTCCCCATCCAATACTTTGTGCAATAAAATAAGCGTAAAGAACACACCCTCATTCTCTTCCTGCTCCCTTGAAACCACCAGGTTTCAAGTAGACTTGAGATACCCAGGACATGTGCACCACCCATCCCTTCCCCTTCCCCTCCCCACAACAAGACATCCTGTGAGGTAGGTGGGGCTGAGAGAGGTCTTTTGAGAACTGCTCATGAGAGAACAGCTCTGAGAGAACTTGTGACTGGCCCAAGGTCACACCAGCAGCTGCATGTGGAGGAGTGGGGAATCAAACCCGGTTCTCCCAGATTAGAGTCCAACTCCTGACCACTACACCAAACTGATGGGGTGGAAGCTACTGAAGGGTTGGTGAAATTTCTCCAGTACTTATGTGCCATGTGCCCAGATAAAAAATGGTATACTTAGAAAATTTATATGCCACCTTGAGCAAGTCTCTGGAAAAGCAGCACACAGTCATAAAAGGAACAATGATAAAATTATCAATATTAAAACAAAACATTAAAAACAATAAAGACCCTAGCAGGGCTTTCCCCGGGGCGCTGCGCCTCTGCACTGCTCGGGGAAGCCGAGGAGGGGGCGGGGCTTGGTCATGTGCCCACCCCCTGGGCTCCTCACTCCTGGAGCTGCGCTCCTGTGCACTCCTGCTCCAACGGACCCCTGTGCGTATGAGCAGCAAGAGGCAGCCATCCTCTTCCACCACCACCCTGCCCAACTCAGAGAATTAACTGCTAGAGAATGGAGGGGTCGAGGCTTAACCCCAGAGAACACCAAAGGTAGCAACTCATGCAATCAACTGGTTTTTTAATACAGCAACCTCAGAAGGACAAAATAAGGGCAGGAATTTACCTGAGATAGGAGGACCAGAAAACAAGGATGATCCCTGGCAAAAGAGAGATATTTGGAGTGTATGGGACGGTATACGGTGGCTCAGGGGTCATTTAGTAGAAAAACAGATGGAGGCGCAGGTGTTTCCCAACTCAGAGCTACCGAGCCAGCTTGACACTTTGACTAAAGGCACTTGAGGTTGCCTTTGCTCTTGCAGGGAAGCTACCCTACAACAAGAATGAAAATACAGATCAAGTTAGTTTGCTTTTGCTTTTTTCCACAGCACATCACCGTCTGTTCCCGCTCCTGGGCTTGTTGCTCCCAGAACGGTACTCCTGCTTGGAATGACCCCCCTGCTGTGGCTCAGTCAAGGGCTCCTGACTTGCCTGTCAGCTGAGAGCATGCTGGTAGGATACAGAGATCCTGAGTCTTTAAAAGGTAGTCCACGCAGAATGGAATCCAGATCACTGCTGTCCTGCAGTGTGCCCCCAAGAGCCTTTTACAATTTGCCAGTGTTCCATCTCCGAAGTTAGATTTTCCAGCCTGAATCTGAATCGGATCTGAAACTGACCCTCAGCACTTCTCACCTACTCAGGCCCTGAAGGTGCCAGACTTCTCCCTTCTATTTACATGGCTAGCTCCGGCCCAGAACAGACAGTCCCTGAATGAACTAGCATTGCCCATCTCCAGGTGGGGTCTGGAGGGCTCCTGGAATTACAGCTGCTCTCCAGGTGGCTAGAGATCATCTCCTTGGGGAGAAAATGGCTGCCTGGGAGGGTGGACCACTTGGCATGATACCCCAGGCTCTACCCCCATATGTCCAGCAATCTACCAACCCAGAGTGGGCAGCCTCAGCACCAACCTTCTCCAACACCCTCCCTGCGCAGAGGCCAGGGATTTCGAGTGCGCTGTGTTCAGGCCGGGCAGCTAGGGTTGCCAGGTCCCCCTGGCCACTGGCATTAGGGTTGCCAGTTCCAGGCTGGGACACTCCTGGAGATTTGGGGATGGAGCCTGGGGAGGGCTAGGACCTTAATGGGGTACAGTGCCACAGAGTCCCCCCTCCCAAGCATCCATTTTCTCCAGGGGGAACTGATCTCTAGTCTGGAGATGAGCTGTAATTCCAGGGGGATCCCCAGGTGCCACCTGGAGGCTGGCATCTCTAAGGGCAACAGACATCCTGGGAGGAGCAGGCTGGAACAGCTGCCCTCAGCCTGAGCTGCGCTAGCCAGCTGCTTGGCCCACTGGTGCCTTACAGCCGGCCCCAGCTCTGGAACAGATGCAGCACTTATCCCCAGAGTCAGTTGCTAAGCTGACGGGGACTGCAGTGTCCTCCTTTCCAGCTGAGAGCTTCTCCTGGCTGCTTAGATGAGCATTCTGCTCCTTCCCTTATCTCTCAAGGAAATCCTCTTTCAAGGAGTTTTAGCAAAACCAGCCCTCTGAGCTCTGTCATTATTCCGCTCCCTGGGGCCAGCTGGCTCTCTAATCCAGGCCCAGCTCTTGTGCAGGTGCTTTCCCCCCTGTGGCGATAAGCTGGGCCTTCCCCATGATCTCGCCCCTTGCTTGCCCCAATGCCCTGCTGGACTGGCACTCGGAGTCAGGAACCCTGGGCTGCACTATTCACAGTGGGGATATTTAACTTCTCCACAGCCCAGCCAGAATTGCAGCCTCCCCAAAGTCCTTCTATCAGCTGCTGCTGCTATTATTATTATTATTATTATTATTATTATCCCCTCCTTTCTCCCCAACAGGGACCCAAAGTGCCTTACATTGTTCTCTTCTCCTCCATTTTATCCTCACAACAACCCTGTGAGGTAGGTTAGGGTGAGATCATGTGACTGGTCCAAGGGTCACCCAGCCAGCTTCTGTAGCAGAGCAGGGATCCAAAGCTGGGTCTCCCCATTCCTAGTCCAACACTTCAACCCCTATGTGTCTGTGTGTCAAGTGCCATCAAGTTGCTTCTGACTTATGGCAACCCAATGAATCAATGTCCTCCAAAACATCCTGTCATTCATAGCCTTGACTGGGTCTTGCAAACTTTGTTCAGTTCATCTCATGTTGGGTCTTCCACATTTCTTCCTGCCTTCAACTTTTCCTAGCATTATTTTCTTTTCCAATAAGTCATGTCTTCTCATAATATAACCAAAGTACAATAGCCTCGGATGAGTCAGTTTAGCTTCTAGGGGGAGTTCAGGCTTGATTTGATCTAGAATCCACCCATTTGTCTCCTTGGAGGTCCACGGTATCTGCAAAACTCTCCTCCAACATCACGTTTCAAAGGAATCAACCTCCTTCCTGTCAGCTTTCTTCACACCCGTACAGAGTAACGGGGAATACTGTGGCATGAATGGTCTTGATCTTGGTCGCCAGCGACACATCCTTACACACGAGCTCCTCAAACACCAAAATGGGTTTCACCACTTGAAGCTTTTACAAATCCCAGCTCATTTGTAAAACAAGGTGGAAATATGAAGATCTGTTGGATAACAAAAATGTTTTGAAAACAAAAGATACCTTCCAACGACAAGATACGAATTTGAGTTGGTGGGAATGGGTACAATTAGAATCCAGGTATGTTAAGGATAAACAAATGGGCTTTTGTGAAAAGCATACTGAGTTGGATAACATGTTGTTATACACTGATGAAAAAAATATTTAAAAACTATATGTAATTCTATTAGAAATGAAAACACAAGATGAGGTGGTTAAATGCTCAATGATTAGATGGGCACAAAATTTAGGCCATGATATTGAACTAGAGCAATGGTACAAAGTATGGGAAACAAATATAAAGTTTACTAAAACTATTTCTTATAAAGAAAATATATACAAGATATTTTATAAATGGTATGTTATGCCAGATCAATTAGCAAAATGTTATCCCAGTTTGTCAAATGAATGTTGGAAATGTAAACAAAATGTTGGCTCCTTTTTTCATACATGGTGGACTTGCAACAAAAGTAAAAAGTATTGGACTTGGATAAATAAGATATTGCAAAAAATGCTAGAAATGAACATACCTTTTGTACCAGAATTGTTTTTATTGAATATAATTCCAGAAAAGTACAAAAAAATCAGACTTGTATATGATTACGCATGTTGTTACTCCTGCTAGAATCTTGTATGCTAAATACTGAAGAAAAGAAGAAACACCATCAAAAGAATTTATAAATTAATGGAAACAACTGAAATGGACAACTTAACTTTGCTATTACAAGGCAGAAGAGAAGAGGTTTTTGAAAACACATGGTCAAGACTCTATAAATGGCTGGAGAAATATTTGAAATGAATTTTTTATAAACACTTAAAACATAAATGGAAAAGAAGAACTGCTGAAACAAAATGTGCAAAAATATAGAACAACATGCTAGATACAGAAACGCATCCTCCTCTGTTTAGTAAGAGAAGTTTAAGCATAACTAATGGAATGTCCTCCCTTTCAATGTTTGTCTTGTTGAGTGTTGTGTGTTAGTGGTGTTTTATGTAGTCAAAATAATAAAAATATATATTCAAAAAAGGATTTCTCTCTAGCTCCTCCATGGCTGCCCTTCCCAGGCTCCGTCTTCTGCTGACTTTTTGGTTGCTGTTGGCCTTTTGGTTGGTGATTCGTTGCCCACGCCAGGTTGGCCCTTTCCAGCCTCCTTCCGGTGCTACTCTTGATAGGGATATTCCAGCTGGTGGAGCTGGCCTGGAGCCACAGGCTGTGTGTCGGTCCCAGTAGGTGAGGGAGGAAGGGATTCTGCCACTTTTTGGTAAGAAAGGACCTCTGTCTAAAATAATCATAATTTTTTTGGGGGGGGGGGGAATTAAATTCAAGAACAAGGATCAAAATGATTTCAATAAATGAAGTAAATAGGCAGTTTCAGGTGGGCAGTCATGCTAGCCTGGAGCTGTAGAACTGGAGGGAGTCTCTTGGTCACACTGAACATGACTGAGAAGCAGAAACCCAGGCACACGGGAGAAGGCTTGGGATTCAATTTACTGGGAAAAAATGCTGCTGAGACTGAATTTGCTGATGGGGGAGACTCTCTAGGGTGACTAGTAGGGGAGTGTGTGGGACTGCATTGGTAGTGGGGCACGAAATGCACTTTGTACCAGCTCAAGGAGTCCTTTCGTCGGTCCTTATTTCATACGTTCCCAGATTGAGACCTGGAGTTGAGAACTGGCATCAAGGCCTGGTAAATCCTGCGGAAATGAAGCCCTGGGGAGCTTTGGTCCTCCATGGCTCCCATTAAGTTTGATGGGATGACTTAAGTAGACTTGAACTGGGAACCTCGCTAGGAGCCAGGTCCACACCTTCCTTTCTTCCTCCTGGAAGCGGGGACTTTGGGGCAGTGGGCACCCTCAGGTTTCACTCCAGAAGGGCCTCTTGGTTGCATCCATTCAGATTTGGCCACCCAAGTGAGCGGCAGCTGGCTCTACGAACAGAGAGTGTCAAGGATGCACGCTTTGAGAACAGCCTGCACCGAGGCATGACTGAAGGCCCTTGGGCTCCAGCTGCCAGTGCCTGCCTCGGGTTGCCACCTGCTAGTTGCTCCCCCTTTAGGTAGCCCACCTGCCATCTAGAAGAGCCAGTGCCTTTTCTGTCGTGGCGCCCACTCTGTAGAACAGTCTCCTGGAGAGCATGTAGGGTTGCCAACCTCCAGGTAGGGCCTGGAGACCTCCCAGAATTACAGCTGATCTCCAGACGATAACAATCTCCCGGAGGGAGAAAAGGGCTGCTTTGGCAGGTGGGGCTCCGTGGCCTTCTTCCCGGTGGAGGTCCCAATCCTGCTCAAGCACGGCTCTCTCCAGGCTCCACCCTCAGCTCCCCAAGGATTTCCCAACCCCTCGGGGCGGGGGGGGCTTTCTCTAAATGTCTCTTGGAGGCCCTGCAAGGCCTGTTTGCCAGGGCTTGTCACAGGGACAGATGGAGGGTTGCCAACCTCCAGGTGGTGGCTGGAGATTTCTTAGTATTACAACTGATCTCCAGGCAACAGATATCAGTTCCACTGGAGAAAATGGCTGCTTTGGAAGGCGGACTCCACAGCATTACACCCCATTTAAGTCCCTCCCCTCCCCTAACCCCGTCATCATCTAGGCTCCACCCTCAAATCTCCAGGCATTTCCCAACCTGGAGCTGGCAACCCTAGATACACTTCAGATCTCTTTTATAGTGTGAGGGGTTATTTGGGGCTTTGATTGAGTCAGTCAGTCTGTCTGTCTGTATTTAAATCTGTGTCCTGCCCTCCCTGCCGAGGCAGGCTTAGGGCGGCTTGTATTAAAAGTTAAAAAGCATTAAAACACAATTTCATCAAACGCAATGCACATCATAATACTCATATACATAACAGAATAACAAATACAAATAAGTGCTGTGGTGGTAACAATGCATCATGATCCCTATAGACCGTGATGTTGCAAATGTGACAGAAAAGTATGGCCAGAGGCTAGTGCTGTTGACATCACAGGCTGTTGCTGTATGTTTTAAAATGGTGGTTTAATGGCTGCCTTGAGTCACAAAGACAAGCAGGTTACAAATATTGTAATAAATAAATATCCTGAAGGCAAAACCTGCATCTTCCTGACTCTTGCGGGCCTGACTTCTGCTCAGATAGACTCTCCTCCCCCAGAAGGTGGGATCCAGAGTGCCTTAGGATACGTATCTCCCCCCCCCCCGGCAGTACACCCTGTAATATTCCATAACATGAACCTACCTGTTGTCACTCCAGCCATCTTTGGAGGGCCTGCTTCAGTTGCCCCTGCACACTGAGGCTAGATGGGTGGCGACACAGAAAAAGAGCCTTCTCAGCGGTGGCCCCAAAACTTTAGAATGCCCTCCGCAGAGAGATTTGTCTGTCTCCCTCAATCAGTGTCCTTAGCCAGCAAGGTGAAGACTTTTTTTGGTTTCATCTGGCATTCCCCCAATACCGCTCACTGCTGTTGTTTGCTTATGTGTTTTTAATTTAATTGTTTTATCAATTCAAATGTATTTTTAATTGCTCAAATGTTTTAATGTGTGTGAGAGAAAGAGTTTTAAGTTTGTCACCTTGTAGACCCTGCTGGGGTGGAAAGGTGGCATTAAAATGTTTTAAATGAGACCTAATAATAATTTCTCTTGCATTGTCTTTTTTAAAAATTTATTTATAATTTTTCAAAGTATACAAATAACAGAAAGAAAAAAAATACTATATAGGTTTACAGTACTTTTTAGTACCACATGTATAAAATGCCAAACATTATTTTCCCTTTAAACAACATTGTCCTTCAAAAATAAATCATGTTTTGATATCTAGAGTTGTCCGGGATAATTTCTTTTTCCAACATAAAACTTATTACTGGATACCATATAACAACAACTTTATCATAGTACTTATCTGGGGATGCATTAGACCAGGGGTGGCCAACCTGTGGCTCGGGAGCCACATGCGGCTCTTTCACACATATTGTGCGGCTCCTGGCAGGGCGGCTGGGGAAGCAAAGGGGAGGCATGCTTTTTCTCTCTTTCTCCCTTCCTTCCTTCCCTCCTCCCTCCCATCTATTTGCTTTCCTAGTTTCTCTCTCTCTCTTTCTTATAACTGGTTTTCCTCGTTTGTTTTTATTTTTGGCAGTCCCATTTAACGTTAATAAAAAGCAAATTTGCATATTTTTAAAAATAAAAACGTGTGTGTGATATTTGTTCCTGTCTTGCGGCTCTCAGACATCTCTATGTGGCTCTTACGTTTATTCTATGTGGCTCTTACGTTAAGCAAGGTTGGCCACCCCTGCATTAGACATATTAAAAGAAATCTTTTGGTAAATAAAGTGTTCCCAAATCTTGTTATACTTGAATGAGTGATGGGGGTTTCTTATCTATCCATTTAGAAGCAATCAAAATACGTGCTATTGCTAACGAGTTCGCTATTAATTCCTGATGACTTTTGGTTGTTTTAGTTTTTGGCCATTTTCCCAGCAAAAGCAACTCCAGAGAATAAGGTAAGTCTACAGTAGTAATTTCTTTAATTTTTCCATGTATATCTAATCAAAATTGCTTAATATGTGGACATTGCCACCAACAGCGCATAAAATCCGCAACAGCTCCACATTGTTTTTTACATGATGGACTATATGTTGAGTCAATCCTATGCATTCTAGCAGGCGTTAAGTGCCATCTCATAATTAATTTTACCATTTGGAGGTTTACTGATATGGTTTTAGATTTCTTACTAGTTGCATTCCAAATTTGCTGCCAGTCATCATTTGTTAAAACCATGTTCAAATCATTTTTCCATTGTTTTTGATGTTGTTTCCACCTCCTCTTTACTTTGACTGATCTGCCTATATATTATTGACATATTATTTTTCTTTTTCTTATAGGTTTGGTCCAGCAGTTGTTCAATTGGAGTCTTCGGTCTGTGCCTGGTACTCATTAAGGCAGGAGAATGTAATAAATGCCTAATTTGTAAGTATTTAAACCAGCGAATAATACTATGTTTAACTTTCTCTTTCAGTTGCGCCTTTGTTATTATGTCCTGTTTATCTAAAAAGTGGGTTATTTTTGTAATGCCTGCATTTTGCCAAGTAGTATATTCTTTCCATTCCAAGCCAGGTCCGAACCATTCTTGTTTTAAATAGGTCAACTGTCTTGAAATCCATGGTGCAAACTTTTCTTTCCATTTGTACCAAATCCTTAGAGTGTTGTATAAAAAGTGGTTTTTAGTACAACTACATGTTTTAAGTATCTTAGAATTCCATAATAATAATTATAGAGTACATGGGGCTAAAGATTCTATTTCAATTTGGGACCACTCTGGAGTTTTTTCAGCTGTTGCAGCAATGATCAATATACTAAGATTACTAGCTTCATAGTACCATAATAAATTTGGTATGTCAAAGCCTCCTCAGTCTTGTGTTCTATATAATGTTGTCGCCTTGGCTCTAGGTTTCTTTCCTGCCCAAATAAATTTATTTAAATCAGCTTGCTAAGACTGCAATTTTTTCTTATCTATATACATAGGAATTGTTTGAAACAGGTATACATATTTAGGTAAAACAAAGCATATAATTAAATTAATCCGTTCCATGGGTTAGTGTTTTGATGTCCCATTGTTTCAATTGATTTTTAATTTCGGTGTGTAATTTATAAAAATGTGCCTGCAAATAGCTGGTTCGATTGCAAGGGAATTTGAATGCCTAGATATCGCCATGCTATATTGGGCTCCTTTAGCTTAAAATTCTCCCAAATTTATTCCTTTGTTCTTTCTGTTAGGTTAATTGGGTATATTTTAGTTTTCTTCTTTGCTAAAATGAAGGCCTGAT
Source organism: Lepidodactylus listeri (assembly GCA_029233225.1). Taxonomy (NCBI): domain Eukaryota; kingdom Metazoa; phylum Chordata; class Lepidosauria; order Squamata; family Gekkonidae; genus Lepidodactylus; species Lepidodactylus listeri. The sequence goes on along the minus strand of JARCFY010000014.1, from coordinate 9,895,408 downwards.
ACTTTTTCAAAGTCTTTCAGTAACAAGAAAATCTGCGCAAGAGTTTCTTGCGGAGAGGTAACATAAAGTAATATATCATCAGCATAAAGACTTAATTTATGCTCAACTGTACCCACCTGAATTCCTTTAATATTGCTGTTGTGCCTAATAAGTTCAGCTAACAGTTCTAAAGCTAAAATAAAAAGCTAAAATAAAAAGCTAAAATAAAAAGAAGAGGAGAGAGAGGGCAACCTTGCCTCGAACCTCTCTTCATTAAAATATTGTCTGTAGTTTCTTCTCTTGCATTTTCAATGTATCCTCAGTGCCTGGTGATATTATCTGATAAGGGAAGACATTTGTGTAGTTTTAAAAGAAGTACCAGCCATTCAGGTGGGCCAGAGCTCAGTGGTAGAACTTGGCATGCAGAAGGTTCCAGCTTCAACTGCTAGCATCTTTACATCGGGGGCGGGGGGGGGGGGGGATCTCTGGTACATTTGCCTGATATCCTGGAACCCTGCTGCCAATCACTGGAGCCAAAATGGAGTGAGATGGACCAGTGGTCTGTCTCCCTATAAAGTAGCTTCTTATGAGGAAGGGCTGTGGGGTTTAGCGGGAAGGACATCAGCCTCACCTGCAGAAGATCCCAGGTTCATAAGAGCATAAGAGCATCAGAACCAGCCTGGTGGGACACTCTTCTAGGAGAGATCAGGGCCTGCAAAACAGAGTTCTTCTGCCGGGCCTGCGGCTGAGAGCAGTACTGGACCTCCAGCCGATAGCTACAGTTGGTCTTAGCCTCCCCCCCCCCCTTCCCTCCTTCCTTCCCTTCTATATATGTTGTATATTGCCCCTCTGTGTGAATTTTTACACAATCTTAAATTTTGTAGTAACTGTCTTATTGATCTTTGTATTTATTGTTGCTTTTTGGAAGGTTTTTAATTGTATATTTATACATTGTTGTCACCTGCTCTGAGACGGTTCTGGGGAGAGCAGGTTATTAAATAAATAAATAAATAAATACGTAAGTAAGTAAGAAAGAAAAGCCTTTCTGGATCAGACCAGTGAGGGTCCATCTAGTCCAGCATCCCGTCTCACACAGGGGCCAACCAGTTCCTCTGGAGGGCCAGCCACAGGGCAGAGAGGCCAAGGCCTTCCCTCTCATAAACACATCAGAAGAGCCCTGCTGGATCAGACCAGTGAGGGTCCATCTAGCCCAGCATCCTGTCCCACACAGGGGCCAGCCAGTTCCTCTGGAGGGCCAACAACAGGGCAGAACTGCTTTCTCCTGATGTTGCCTCCTGGCTCTGGGATTCAGGGGATTAGTGCCTCTCAATGTGGAGGTTTCCCTCAGTCACCATGGCTAGTAGCCATTGATAGATTTATCCTCCATGAATCTGTCTAATCCCCTTTTGAAGATGCCTCTGGCCATCACCACATCCTCTGGCAGCCAGCTCCACATTTTAATCCCTCTCTGTGTAAAGCAGGATTTTCTTTTGTCCGTCCTGATCCTACTGCCCATCAGCTTCATCAGATGCCCTCGAGCTCTGGTATTTTGGGAGAGGGAGAAAAAATTCTCTTGGTCAACTGTCTCCACCCCGTGCCTAATTTTACAAACCTCTCTAACATGTGTCCCCCCCCCCCCCCCGGTTTTCTAAAGTGACAAGACCCGGACTCTTCTGCCTTTCCTCCGAGGGAAGCTGCTCTAGCCCCCTCATCACCAGCATTGGCTGTGGTCCGATGGCAAAACCTCTGCTTTGTAGACAGGGGGGGTCCCAGGCTCTCGATCCCCAGTTTCAAAGGATCTCAGGGAGCAGCGTTTCCACCCGAGACGGAGGAGACTCTGCTACGGCAATGTTCACATGAGCCCTTCTCCTCCCCTCCCTCCCTCCCTCCTTGCTGCTACTTAATGCGTGTGACTCTTTTGCCAGAGTAATCAAGAAAACATCGTTGGAAGAGAGACAGGCAACGCAACTATCTCACTCGGCTTTGCCGGGACACCTGCCGAGCAAAACAGAGGCTCATAATGGCTGCCACTCCTGTCGAACTATTATTGTTGGACTGTTTACAATTTGGCAGTGCCGGAATGTGTTTGCACAGGAGCTGCGATACTGCCGAGAAGTCAGGACCCCGGAAACAAAGCAATCCTTTTGGGTATCGAAGCTGCTCCGGTACCAGACCGCTGGATAGCTGGCACCATGCAGATGGATTTCATAGTCCTTTGAGTGCCATCTTTCAAAGCTGAGGCCATTAGCACACAATGCAACATGCAATCGATTATTCCGTTGCTCCTTGGAGTTTCTAAGTCCTTGAACTCTGCAATTAATTTTTGAATGGGTTTTTTTCCATGCCTAAATTTGGAACACAGGTATTTCTGTAGGTTTCAGGCTTTGATTGGCAGAGGTGGCCGGCAGCAGAGAAGCAGCCGTGGCCCACTGAAGGCCTATTGACCTGGCTACCTTTGAAACAACGGCATGCAGGTGATGTCAGATTTGGTTTCTCCTGTCCACCTGACCCATGTGGGGCTTGGGGCTCCTGAATAGGCCTGGAGTCAGTAATGAGGCTAAAGGGGGGGCTGGCTATGAAACCACAGCTCAATCCAGACAAGTGGGAGAAGGCTGAGGATAGAATACCACCTCTGTCATCTGTGACATGATTTATCTTTGTTTGGAGTGTATTCATATGTCAGGTTGCCTTTGAGAAGTGTGCCTGTTCAGAATATGGCAGCCAGTTCATGAACTGAGGTTTACGGTGATGACGACAAACGTATTTTCACTAGAACAAGGAGAAAATAAAAGGGCCGCTCCAGTCAGTGAGAAATAAACTAAGTCCAAATCGAATGAGGCAAGTACGAGGGGGGAAAATATTTTATTACTCAACTAAAAATCCCCGACATGTTTCAGCAGCAGGCTGCCTCTGGAGAGATCTATAATATAATAATGCAAATGCAATGTAGAGTTCTCATGATTACATAATTTAGTTAAAATTATACCAGTAAATAAGTTATTTTAGAAATCAAACTGCAATTTGTGCACTGTAAGATCAAGTAAATATAAAAGCCATTAAGTATAACTGCTAGAGTTTATTCTGTCCTTATGACTGCATGAAAGAAAACCGGGGGGGGGGGGGGGGAGACTCCCCCATGTACACGAGGGATAAGGCAGGCCATCAGGCACTCAACGGATTTTGGATCCATTTTAAAAGAATCCTTCCTCAGCCTAGATGAATGCTACATACCTGTAAGGCTTGCAGTGTTCCTTCAACAAGAGTTCAAGACCAGTAGCCATTACCAGGTGGCTGAGTAGTAAAATATATATTTTCTTTTAATTGCAACATTGGTTTTGGCCTTATTTTTATCTGACAAATGTATTTTCCCAGGAATCAAAAATTCCCTGCTGGCTCACCGTTTGCTCTCAGGTACAATTCAAAGTACTGCTTTTGACTTAGAAGGCTAGGATATCTGAAGCCCCACCTGTCTCCCTCTGCCCACCCGTTGGGGTCCCCTGTGGGAGTTCCCTGCCAGGTGTTCCCCCTTCAGAGATGGGGCAAGCATGGTCTTCTTGGTGCTGACACCCACCCTGATTATAAGATTTCCTTCCCAATCTGGGAAATATGCAATTATTAGAGTCAGATGCCAGACTATGCCTGCTGTATATGGACAACCTGTTACAAATGGTAGTGTATGTCAGCTAATGCCTGGGAGGTGGGATGAGTGAACCCTTGACGTCGGGTGGGATGAGTGAACCCTTGACGTCGGGTCTGTGGAATGTTATGTTATACTTCTCATGGCATGCTTATTGCTCTTCGAGCTGCTCTGACCTTAGGAGACTGTTGGTGCTGTCCATGTACCTGTCAGACTCTAATTCTTCCTGCTTTTTCCCTGGGAACTGTATACCAGTATTTTAAGCCCTTTTTCTCTGACTTGGTGATTGGTTGCAATGCATTACCAGACCCCTTTCTGAATTCTGTATACTTGTCCTGCTTGGGGCTGTGTCAGCCATTACTAACACAAGAAGTGCAGATGACCATAGCAGACCTTTCTCAATAAAGCATTCCTGTTTAAGGACACTTGTTGGTGACTGACTCTCACAGAGTGTTAGTAATCTTTTACCTTGGGATCTTACCCTGCACCCAAAGATGGATGGCGAGGAGAAGATACCTGCATCCACTGCGCCTTCAGAGAGGCCAGTGTCTTCTGTGGAAGAGATCGTGGTTATAACTACAAATTGGTGGGTCTACGATAGACGATGGCAGAGCCAGTATTCCTGAACACAGTTTGCCACCACCCGGCTGGAAACGTGGTCAACACCACACCAGGGCTCTACCCTGGGCAAGGTCAAGCTCCCAACAGTAGCCACAGTACCCGGAATTCCCAGGGATGCTGGGCCCCCTGGTGATCTATGGGCTCACATGGATCGGAGATTCAAGGCGATGCACCAGATGATGCAAAAGGAGATGACGGAGATGTTCCTAGACCTTCCTAGAGTGATTGTAGCCGTAATCAAAGGGGAAGGGGAAGACGAAGAAGGAGCCGCAGCACCCCCTCCGCCTCCACAACCGCTCCCTCAACCACAAGGGGTCCCTGTGGGACCAGGCCCTGGGGAAGCCCCTCCCAAACCTGCAGCACCGGGACTCATGATGCAGCGACATCCCATGCCTCAGGAGTTGTTGGATGCCATGTTTGATGGGAACCCAAATAAACCGCAGTTTTTCGTGATTGAGACTGGGAGGTTTCTCCAGAATTGGGGCCATCTTTTCCCATTGGAGGAAGAATGCGTTGGTTACATCGGGTTGAGGATGTGGGAAGAGGCAGCTGACTGGTACGTGAGCCTCCATAACATGCCGGGACCCGAACTCAGAAGCACAGAAGAGCTCATGTGGGCGTTGAGACGTCAGTATGAGGACCCCATGGGAGAAGAAAAGGCACGCAACCAGATCCGCGCCTTGCAGCAAGGGAACAGCTTCATGCATGAGTACTTCACTTCTTTTACAAGATTTGTGGCTAAGATTCAGGGGTGGCTGGAAGATGTGTTTATCGAGTAATATCGGCAGACTCCCAAAGGAGTTTTAACTCCACTGATCACTGCCCCTCATGGTACAAAGGGACCCCACACCCTGAAGCCCTGAGCCCTACAACTTGAAGCTCAGCCGGAGCAAGAGCGAGTGGCAGTAGTGGAAGCTAACCAGCCGGCAGGAAATGGGCAGGACCTGCTCTAAAAGGCGCTATTCAGCAGGTCCCTCAACAATCGGTGCCACCCGTGGTGAGCAACCCCACCCCTCTCCTTTACGTTATACTCTCAGTTGTCAACCCAGACCTAGGAACCTAAGTCAGGGTACGGGCCCTAATTGACTCGGGGTGTGCTAGAGACCTGATAAGCCCAATAGTAGTCACAGGCCTGGGAATTGGGGTGACAAATTTGGATGAACCCTTATGATTCACCCAGATGGATGGGTCAGAGATGAAGGAGCCCTGTGCGTATGAGACTGACCAATTAATTGTTGGGATGGGGGAGCACTGGAAGAAAAGAACATTTGTCATTAACCCCCACGCTCAGTTCCCTGTGGTATTGGGGAATCCTTGGCTGGGCTCTCACAAGATCCTTACATTGTGTGGAGCGAAGGGAAGGTGCGTTTTGTAACCGACCATTGTGCAGCACACCAGAGGCAGCCCCATTGGGGGCCAGCACCTGCAAGTCCACCTCTCAACACTGCATGGCCAGGGAGGAATTTGACACTATCCCTGTGGAGTATCGGGACTTAAGTGAGGTGTTTGAGGAAACTGAGGCTGATGAGTTACCCCCTCACAGAAACACTGACTGTGCTATTGAATTGTTACTGGGCCATAAATTGCCCAAAGGGAAGTTGTATTCAATGAGCACTGCCGAGAGGATGAAACTACGCAAGTTCATTGACAAAAACTTGGCGCAGGGGTTCATTTGGCCCGCAACCTCCCCCTTTGCAGCCCCTGTACTGTTCCAGAAAAAGAAAGATGGGGGTTAAGGCTGTGCACAGACTATTGAGGGCTGAATGCAGTGTCAACCTCCAATGCATACCCCCTCCCTTTGATCAAAGATCTCCTAGTGGAGGCGGCCCAGGGAAAAATATTCTCCAAATTGGATCTCCGGGATGCATACTTCCGAGTGTGCATCCAGTAGGGGGATGAGTATAAGACTGCGTTCAATACACCCCTGGGCCAGTTTGAATGCCTGGTGATGCTGTTCGGACTTCAAGGGGCGCCTGGAGTTTTTATGAATTTAATAAATGAAGTGTTGCACAAGCACCTGTTTAAAGGGGTCCTCTGCTATCTTGATGATATCCTTTTATACTCCCTGGATCGGGAGTCACATGTGAAGCTGGTGTGCGAAATTCTCACCACCCTTCGGGCACATAAACTTTTTGCTAAGCTGTCCAAATGTGAGTTTCACCTGTCAGAAATTGACTTTTTGGGATATCACATATCTCCCTGGGGTTTAGAAATGGACCCTACCAAGGTGGTGGCCGCGGTAGATTGGGAGCCCCCCAAAACTTGCCGACAACTCCAGAGTTTTTTAGGGTTCATGAATTTTTACCGCACATTCATCGAAAATTTCACCCAATACAGCCTACCCCTCACAGATTTATTGAAAACAAAGGGGAAAGGACCAGAGTCTACACAACCAAGTGCGTGTCTTGATTGGACCCCTGAGTACCAAAAGGCATTTGAGGCTCTTAAGACTATGTTTACCTCTGAGCCTCTGTTAGAGCACCCTGACGAAAATAAAAAATTCATTGTACATGTGGATGCATCAGATGTGGGCATGGGGGGCAATCCTCCAAGAAGGGAATGATGGGAAGCTGCACCCCCTTGCCTATGTGTCCCAAAAATTCAGGGAGATCTAATGTAACTGGGCGGGTTGGGATAAGGAGGCTGCAGCCATTCGGCTGGCACTGACTATGTGGCACCACTGGTTGGAAGGGGCACGCACACCATTCAAGGTTTGGCCTGATCACAAAAACCTCAAGGCACTTAAGACTCATAGAACTTCAAATTCCAAACAGCTCCGGTGGGGTGAATTTTTCTTGAAATTTCAATTTACACTCCATTATTTTCTGGGAAAGTCAAACTCCCTCGCTGATGCTCTCTCCCGCCTCCTGCAACATGATAGCATTCGGGATGAGGTTATTGACTCAATGTTTACTCCTGCTCAGTTGGGAGGGGTGGTGGTGGTCACTAGGAGCAAAAGCCGGGCGGTTGGAAATCCTCCCGTTAATGCCTGGCAGGAGAAATGTGCCCAAGCTTACACGGAGGCAGACTGAGTTAACATACAGGGAGACCCCGATGTGGTGCAGGGCTCCGATGTTTGTTGGTACAAAGGTGACAAACTGGTTGGTCCCCTCTTTTTCTCCGAAGAGAAGTTATGTACTCTGTTCATGAGTCTAAACTGTCAGGCCACTTTGGATATTTAAAGATGCTTCATTTGCTGCAACGCCAATTCTGGTGGCCATGCATGCATGGGGATGTATCGTCTTATGTGAGCTCCTGCCAAACCTGTTTAATGTGTAAATGCTGGGGGGGGGGGGTGTCCCCTGGTTTCCTAAAACTATTAGAAACCCCTGGCTGACCTTGGGAGGTGATCTCTATGGACTTTATCACAGATCAGCCCCCTAGTAAGGAGAAAACGGTGACCGGGGGGGGGGGGTGGATTTGTTTACGAAACAAGCCCATTGTGAGAGTTCTGCTCGAAGTAGTCAAGGATCAGATCTTGGTTGGTTAACCACAGTTCTTTATTACCTATTCCTACATTAGTACAGCATCTCGGGTTATTGTCAGAGATGAGGCAAATAATACAAGCGGGTCTATTATACCATTCCAAGGAGTTTGAATTACCCATAGATAGCCAATCCCCTTAAGGGAAAATTGGCGGGCTAAAAGGTGGCTTGACCGTTTGGTTCTCACAGGAAAAAAGTGAGGTGTTAAGCAGTAAATTTCCCTTCTCAAACCAGACCCCTCAGATGTAGCGAGTTCACATAACAATTCATGGCTCCAAGGTTCTTTTGCATGAGATAAGAGATGAGAAGCATCCTCCCCTTGAAGTTACTGCCGGGGCAGCTGGAATGCGGAGGCAGAGATGTGAGGCCTCCTTGTTCTGGGAATTAATGGTTGTCACCCTCCCGACCCAGACAGGATTTATACATTACGGTTACATAAGTTCTAATAAACTCTAGATACATATGATAGGTAAAGACATGCATGCAAGAATACATTGGCTGAATTGACAGATTCTGACACCCTGCCCTCCCCATAATTCTCTTCACCTAGCTTTGTCAGGGAACATTTTATGAAACAGTTTCGTTAGTTTAGGGGCATGAACGTGTTCAGAGCGAATCCATTCGTTGTGTTCTGGGCCGAAATCTAACCACCTAACTAAGTAATATAACCGGCCTCTTCGCATCTTGGAGTCAAGGATTTCAGTTATCTCGAAGTGCGGGCTCCCCTCCTTCATCAGTGGAGGAGGAACTGGAGGAACAGGATGCCAAGCATTCGGCCCAGGATCTTTCTTCAACAGGCTGAAATGAAACACAGGGTGCACAGAACTCAGTGATTTAGGCAGTTCCAGTTCAAAAGACACATCAGAGATTTTGCGTAGCACTTTATAAGGTCCAACATATTTCCATCCCAGCTTCCTGCTGGGCTGCAGCCCATGGATATTTTTGGTAGAGAGATAGACAGAGTCCCCGGGCTGAAGATCCCATCCCGGTGCTCGCCCTCGATCCGCATATTTTTTGTAGTCCTCTTTGGCATGGTCCAATGCTTTGCCTATTAATGGCCATGAGTCTTGGAGACTGGACCACCACTTTTTAAAATCCGAGGGGGGAGCTTGAGGGACCTCCTCGATAGTAGGCAATGGCTTCCCCTCGAAACCCCCCACTGCCATGAAAGGGGAAACTCCCGTGGATGAGTGCACTGCATTATTGTAACTATATTCTGCAAACGGCAGCAATTCCACCCAGTTGTCCTGGTGATAATTTGTGTAACATCTCAGGAATTGCTCTAAAATTTGATTAGTTCGTTCAGATTGGCCATCGGTCTCTGGGTGGTAACCCGAACTTAGGGCAGGTTCTATGTCCATTAGTTTCAGAAGCTCCCGCCAGAAGGTGGCAACGAACTGACTACCGCGGTCAGAAACCACTCTCTTCGGAAAAGCGTGTAATTTGATCACGTGATTGAAAAAAGCTTTGGCCATCCCTTTAGCGGTGGGCAGTTGCTTGAAGGGGGTGAAATGTGCTTGCTTCGAAAAAGTGTCTACCACCACCCAAATCACTGTTTTTCCCTTGGAGGGGGGCAAATTAGTGATAAAGTCCATGGCTATAGCTTCCCAGGGTCTTGACGCGGTGGGTAGGGGGTGCAATAATCCCGGGACTTTCCCCCCCCCGTTTTTTGCACATTAGACAGGTCTGGCAAGCCGAGACAAAGTCTGAGACGTCTCGGCGCATGCACGGCCACCAGAATTGACGCTGGATCAAATTAAGAGTCTTTAGGAACCCGAAGTGCCCAGCTAGCTTGGAGGAGTGGCAATTTAACAAGATTTCCTTGCGCTTGGCCTTAGGCACCACTAGTTTGTTCCCATGTAGCCAACAGTGGTCCTCTCTCTTGGAACATTCCTCCAAAGCTTCCAGTTCCTCTATCTCTTCAGGAGCATAATCCCCCCCCCAATCGCATTTCCCAGTGTCCAACTCTGCCTTCTTGGCTTGGCTCCTGGTGACCACCACCCCTCCTAGTTGTTGGGGGGAGAACATGGAATCAAACACCTCTTCCTTGACACTCTCATGTTGGGGCAACCTGGACAACGCGTCTGCCAAGGAGTTAGCCTTCCCAGGAAAATGTTTAAGCACAAAGTTAAACTTGGAAAAGAAATCAGCCCATCGCAGCTGCTTAGCGTTGAGGGACCGCTGAGTGCGCAACGCCTCCAGATTCTTATGATCAGTCCATATTTCGAACGGAGTTTGTGCTCCTTCCAGCCAATGGCGCCACGTAGTGAGCGCTAACCTAATAGCTGCGGCTTCCTTGTCCCACACCGACCAATTCCTTTCCGTCTCGTTAAATTTTTTTGAAATGTAAGCCAAGGGGTGCAATTTCCCTTCGGGGTCACTTTGTAATATGGCCCCCCCCATGGCTACATCAGAGGCATCTACATGGATTATAAAATCCTTCGTTTCGTCAGGGTGTGCTAGAATGGGCTCTGAAGTGAAAAGAGTCTTTAAAGTCTCAAACGCCCTCTGACACTCCCCGTTCCAAGCCAACTTTTCTCCTGGCTTCCCGGCCTCGGGCCCCTTCCCCTTTGTTTTTAATAAGTCCGTTAAGGGGAGAGTGACTTTAGCAAAGTCCTTGATGAAGGTTCGGTAAAAATTACAAAATCCCAAGAGGCTTTGCAATTGCTTTCTCGTTCGCGGAGCCTCCCATTGCACCACAGCCTCCACCTTCCCCGGGTCCATTTCCAAACCCTTCTGAGAAATGCGGTAGCCCAGGAAGTCCACAGACTCACGGTGAAACTCACACTTAGACAGTTTCACATATAGCTGGTTTTTGAGTAAGGTTGTGAGGACGTCCCTGACCAAAGTCACATGCGCCTTCTTATCAGTAGAATAGATCAAGATATCATCTATGTAGCATAACACGCCCTTAAATAGGTGCTTGTGCAACACTTCGTTGATTAAACTCATAAAGACCCCGGGTGCGCCAGTTAAGCCGAACGGCATCACTAGATATTCAAATTGCCCCAAGGGGGTATTAAAGGCAGTCTTAAATTCATCCCCTTCCCTGATGCGCACCCTGAAATAGGCATCTCGTAGATCCAACTTGGTAAAAATCCTCCCCTTGGCCGCTTCCGCCAAGAGGTCCTTTATTAACGGGAGGGGGTAAGCGTTAGTGGTGGAGACTGCATTCAACCCCCGGTAGTCAGTGCATAGTCGTAAGCCCCCATCCTTTTTCTTTCGGAACAGCACTGGCGCCGCAAAGGGGGATTTGGCTGGGCGGATGAACCCCCGTGCTAAATTTTTGTCCAAAAACTTTCGCAACTCTTCCCGTTCCAACGGGCTCATGGAGTATAATTTCCCTTTTGGGAGTTTTTCTCCTGGGAGGAGTTCTATGGCACAGTCCGACAGTCGATGGGGGGGCAACTCATCCGCCTCAGTCTCGCTGAACACTTCCAGCAAGTCTCTATACTCTTTAGGGACCATGGTAGGGGTGAGAGCGAGCGCGGGAGCCGGGGGAGGAGGGGTCGGAGGTCCAGGTCCCCATTCTGGGTCCCACTTATGGCTCTGACAGCGTTTGTCCACCCACGAGATTTTCCCCTCGCTCCATTTTATGTAAGGGTCGTGCGCCCCGAGCCAAGGGCTGCCCAACACCATAGGGAACTGGGCGTTTGGGGTGATGACGAAAGCCCGCTTCTCCCAGTGCTCCCCCGTCCCCAAAATCAAGCTCTCGGTCTCTGCTATGCATTCCTCCTTCATCTCCGACCCATCCATCTGAGTGAACTTCAGGGGTTCCAATAACGGGGTGACTTTGGGTCCCAGCCCTTCCACTACCAGGGGGCTGATCAGGTCTCGCGCACACCCAGAGTCAATTAAAGCGCGAACCCGCATGTGGGTACCCGATCCAGGGGTCACCACCGTCACTACCATATATAACAGGGGGCCGGGGATGCTCACCGGAGATGGCGCTTCTTGGCGGGGGACCTGCAGCTCTGCGCCGCTCACTGCAGGCCGTTGGAGTTTCCCGACATCTGCGTTTCCATCAGCTCCAGCTCCCCCTGATCACTGGCAACTCCTTCCAGCTGCAACGCCCGGGGTTTCATTGGTGTTTTTCCACGGCTAGGGGTGCTCCCCGCTCCGGGGGTTGAGGTCTTCGGGCCTTTCCCCCCCCCTCTTGGACAAGCGGAGGCGAAATGGCCACTCTCCCCACACTTCATACACAACCCTTGTCGAAACCTCGCATCTCGAACATCTTGCACACTGGATCGGGGCTTCGCTCTCGGGGCTGCTTTGCTGGCTGCCGATACTGACGCTCCCATCTTGATCAGGGCGAATCGCTCCTCCATGTCGATGGCGGCTCTCATCCAGGTGGCCAGAGTGCCCGGGCGGCCTCCCAACAGCACGGTCTCGTAAATCTCCGGATTCAGGCCCTCCCAATACTTCTCCATGAATAGCTCCTCCGGCCATCCATGGATCTTGGCCGCGATGCGCCTGAACTTGTCAGTGTAGTCCCTCACCGACGATCTCCCCTGGAACAGCTTTCTTAGTTGATTACGGGCTTTTTCCTCACCCAGGGGGTCTTCGAACTGATGGCGGAGGGCCCACATGAAGTTGTTCAGGGAACGCAATTCAGGTCCGGGGTTGTCGTGCAGGCTCACATACCAGTCGCTGGCAGTGTCTTTCAGCTTGGACCCGATGTAGCCAATCCGTTCTTTCTCGGTGGGATAGAGGTGGCCCCAACTGTCCAGGAATCTCCCTATCTCCAGCATGAAGAAACGTAGCTTCTCCGGGTCCCCATCGAAAGTGGTCGTCAAAGGGTCGGAGGGGGCTGGGCGGGCGGCCGGCGCGACCGGGACCGGGGCAGGCACTGGAACGGGCCCTGGCGCTGGAACCGGGACGACCGGCTGGACTGGTTGCGCCGGGAGAGCGGGCGCCTGTGGCTGGACCGGAACCCCTCCGGGCGCCGGCGGTTGTAGTGGGGCTCCTACCCCTTGACCGGGGAGAGCTCCTTGTACTGCCCTCATAGCATCGCGAAATTGGTGCTGGAGATCGAGGGCCAACTCGCGGAGCTCGGTGGTGAGTTGAAGCCGCAGCTCTCCCATCATCTGATCCAAAGGGACCGTCTGCTCCTCGCGATACGGATCGGGCCCATACGGATCCGTCCCCTCTCCTTCGAAAGGCGGGCGACGCGGCCCTCCACGATAGATCGGCTCGCGGTCGTCTCCTAGATAGCTCGGTCTCCCTCGATCGAGCTGGTCTCCGGTGAGCGAAACCCTCACCCCTTTCCGGTCGTGCACCCACGAATCCACGGTACGCTGACCGAAATGGCTCCATGCGTACTTGGGGGTCACGCTCTGATGAGGAACCCGGCGCGGGATGTAGTAAGCCCCCTGGCTCGTGGTCACCGGCACTTCGGGACCTCCGCCGCCGCCACCACCCCCGTTCCCCGGATCCGCCGGGGTAGCGGGAGTCTCTTCTGGAGTAGTAGGCTTGAGGGGGACCGTGTCGTCGTCTGACATGGTCAGGAACGGCTGAGTCCCAATCACGGATCTCTGACAATCTGTGAGAGTTCTGCTCGAAGTAGTCAAGGATCAGATCTTGGTTGGTTAACCACAGTTCTTTATTACCTATTCCTACATTAGTACAGCATCTCGGGTTATTGTCAGAGATGAGGCAAATAATACAAGCGGGTCTATTATACCATTCCAAGGAGTTTGAATTACCCATAGATAGCCAATCCCCTTAAGGGAAAATTGGCGGGCTAAAAGGTGGCTTGACCGTTTGGTTCTCACAGGAAAAAAGTGAGGTGTTAAGCAGTAAATTTCCCTTCTCAAACCAGACCCCTCAGATGTAGCGAGTTCACATAACAATTCATGGCTCCAAGGTTCTTTTGCATGAGATAAGAGATGAGAAGCATCCTCCCCTTGAAGTTACTGCCGGGGCAGCTGGAATGCGGAGGCAGAGATGTGAGGCCTCCTTGTTCTGGGAATTAATGGTTGTCACCCTCCCGACCCAGACAGGATTTATACATTACGGTTACATAAGTTCTAATAAACTCTAGATACATATGATAGGTAAAGACATGCATGCAAGAATACATTGGCTGAATTGACAGATTCTGACACCCATTTCATTCCGTTCAAGCAAATACCCACGGCAAAGGCGTTGGCCAAAATGTTTATGAGTAATATCATCAAACTGCAATCAATCCCGCGCAAGACAATCTCTGACCACAGATCACAGTTCGTTGCCACCTTCTGGCAGGAGTTATTGCGAGTATTGAGGGTGGAGCAAGCACTCAGTAGTGCTTATCACCCAGAAACTGATGGCCAAACTGAAAGAGTCAATCAAGTTGTTGAACAATTTTTACGCTGTTTCTCGAACTATCAACAAGATAGTTGGGTTGATTTGTTGCCATTTGCGGAGTACAGTTATAATAATGCGTCTCCCCCTTTATGGCTTCCTGTGGGTATGAAGGGACCCCCCTGCCACAACTCGCCCCTGTTGGACTAGGCTTGGGAGACTCTCAAGACTGGTGGAAAGCATTACAGGACTCTTGGCCATTAATAGCAAAAACATTGGATAAAGCCAAGATGGGCTATAAAAAGCAAGTGGACAAGAGGAGGGCACCTGGGTGGGATTTGCAGCCTGGGGATTTGGTGTATTTGTCCACCAAGAACATCAGGGGCCTGCAGCCCAGACACAAATTGGGTTGGAAATATGTGGGCCCATTTACGGTACTCAGAAAGATCAATGAGGTGACCGTTGAACTTTAACTGCCTAAGTCACTGAAATCTTTGCATCCCGTTTTCCATTTCAGCTTATTGAAACGGGACCCCGGACCAAATATCTGGCAGCCCCAGCAAACAATTCCTCCTCCTCTGATTCTGAATGGTGAACCTCATTATGAGATTGCGCAAATTCTTGACTCTAAGCTTAAATGTGGTCGCTTATTTTATCTAGTACGCTGGAAATACTTTGGGCTGGGAGATAGTGAATGGGTTGCTGCTGAACATGTTAATGCTCCTGCATTGATTCGTACCTTCCATAAATTGTACCCACTGGAACCTGGAGGGACGGGGGGGCTTTGGGGAGGCAGAATGTCAGCTAATGCTGCCATCTCCTGCCTGGGAGGTGGGATGAGTGAACCCTTGACATCGGGTCTGTGGAATGTTATGTTATACTTCTCATGGCATGCTTCAAGCTACTCTGACCTTGGGAGACTGTTGGTCCATGTATCTCTTCTCCTGTCTGACTCTAATTCTTCCCACTTTCCCCCTGGGAACTGTACACCAGTGCAGATGACCATAGCAGACCTTTCTCAACAAAACATTCTTGTTTAAGGGCACTTGTTGGTGACTGACTCTGTAGGACTCTCACACTGATATGGAAGCGCTGAGGGAGAGATATTAAACTGTTTTAATGAGCAGCATGGCGTAGTGGTTAAAGTGTTGGACTCTGATCTGGGAAACCCAAGTCTGAATCCCCATTCCTCCACGGAAGCTGGTGGGGTGACCTGGGGCCAGTCACACACTCTCAGCCTAACCTACCTCACAGGGTTGTTGTGAGGATAAAATGAAGAATGATGTAAGCCCCTTTGGGTCCCCATTGGGAAGAAAGGTGAGGTATAAATGAAGTAAATAAATGTAAAAAGTAAAAATAAAATAAAGCCACATTGAGTAAAGAAATGGCAGAAAGAGCCATTAATAAAATTAATAAAATTTTATTTTATTAAACAAACAAACTTTCAGTTTGCAGTTAGTATTGATGCCTGGTCCGTCCTCATCCTTTGGAGATGAGAGCAGCCATTGGGGGAACCACTAAGGGAAGGGGCCATTGCTCGGTCGTAGAACATCTGCTCGGCGTGCAGAAGGTCCCAGGTTCAACCCCTGCTATCTCCAGTTAAAAAGGACCAGGCAGTAGGTGATGTGAAAGACCTCTGCCGAGACCCTGGGAAACTGCTGCCAGTCTGAGTAGCCAATACTGACCTTGGTGGACAAGGGGTGTGTGTGTCTGATTCAGCAGAAGACAGTTTTGTGTGTTCATTTGAAACAGACACCATCCCAGATCAAGAGCATTTGCTGAGGAATCACTAGGGGCCAGTTTTTACTCTTGTAATGTATTCAATGGCGACCACCACACAGTCAGGGCAACGCACATGGCTGGGCTAGCTACTGGAGCTTTGGTCTGGTAGACAATAGCCTGGCTGGATCATAATTCCATCTAATAAGGCACCTAGGATCTGCAAAGGAACCTATGGTGCACAACCGCGCGAAACTGACCCTATCAGGTATTTTGGGCGAGGCCAGGGGTGCAGCTAAAGTGTGTATAGAAGCTGGCCCCCAAGCCTCCGTCCAGCATGTTCATCTTTACCACCTCATAAACTATGAGCTGATTTCACTACTACGTGTCTCTGACTCCAGTACCTCATACTGGCGACTAAGGTGGGATCCCGATGAGCGACTCTCCAGCCAACTCCAGCATTGCATCGAGCACCGATCCACTGGCAACTGGGCAAGCTAGGCTCCAGCACTGCACAGCACTGCCAACCGCCTCACAAGACAACGCTCAATGCACTGCTGAATCACCGCGAGTCATGGCTGCTGCTCTGGGACAGATCTCAGCATACAACCCGACCTGAGCTTTGGGAAGCATGGGCCGACCAGCTCGGGTACTTCTTTGAAGTACAGGAGGTCACCAACGCTGGTAAGAAGAAGGCTTGGCTCCTAAGCATGTGTGGGGTTGACATGTTGTGCTTAGTTCAAAGCCTCGTCTCACCCCACACCCTTGCCGAAGCCTCATTCGATGACATCATCACAGTGCTGAACAGCTACTTCGCGCCAAAACCGTCCATGATGGCCATGCGCATGGACTTCTGCGGCTGCTCAAAGAAGCCAGGTGAGACCATGGCCATTTTCATGACCGACCTCCGTAGGCTAGTGGTAAGCTGTGAATTTGTGTCAGTTGAGGACAACCTCCTGACAAATTTCGTGTGGGGAATCCGTGAGCTGAAGCTATGACAGAAGTTGGTCGCCCTCTCCGACGTGATCTTGGAGAAGGTTTTCCAGACCACCTGAGCTTTTGAGAAAGTGCAAAAGGACCAGCACGGCTCCTCCACCTCCACACACCGCACCACCGCTTCCTCAGGATCCAAGACCTCAGAAGAGGTCAACGTCCTTCAGCTCTGCTTCTGGCCGCAGAAGGTTTCTGCCAGAGCCACTGCCAAGGGAAGCGCCACCACCAGCTCCAGGTTCACTGCCACATCTGCCATGGCCCCGCAACACAGCTCAGCAACCACATGCGCCAACTGTGGAGACCAGCACGACCGCCAGACCTGCCATTTCCGAGATGAAATCCTGCAGCAAGATGGGGCACATCACCCAGGTTTGTTGCTCTTGGGCCACCCGATGCACTCAAGCTGCTCATTCAGAGTCCACAGACGTACACTCCACAACGTCGTCCCACCACCAGGTAATGGACTTGCCCAGGGACACCCCCAAGAAGATTTTTGTCCCAGTCACCATAGAGGGGTCCCGCTGCCACATGGAGCTGGACACGGGGTCCGCCTATTCCATTATCTCAGCGGACACCTTTCACAAGCTTTGCCCACAGGGGGGCCCCCGACTGCGGAAACCCACGGGACTTAGGTTACAAGATTTCCAGAAAAACCCAGTAGCCATCAAGGGGTTGGGCAAGTTCAGGGTCCAATTCACGGACTTAATGGACTTTTGGACCTCCTGGTGGTGGAGGGCAAGCTTTCGAGCTTGCTGGGACAATCTTGGTTCAGGCCCCTAGGATGGAAGTCACAGGGGTGAACCAGCTACAAGGCACAGACTTCCAGGCAGTCTGTGACGAATTCCCGGCCGTTTTCAACAGCACGTTGGGCACATACATGGCCCCCCATGTCGCTGGACCTCAACCCCACGATCTGGCCAATCCTCTTGACAGCACGGCGGCCCCCGCTAGCTGTCCGGCCCAAGATTGACAAGGAACTGGACTGGCTGATCGCCCAGGGGGTCTTAGAGCCAGTCCCACATGCCCGGTGTGAAACCCCCATTGTGACCTCGATGAAGCAAAACGGGGATATTAGAATCTGTGCTGACTACAAATGCACACTAAAGTGCTCCAGAACCATGCATACCCGGTGCCAGTTATCAGTCATGTCCTTGCTTCACTAGCAGGAGCAAAAGTGTTTGGGAAGCTGGATCTGGTGCAGGCCTACCAGCAACTCCCAGTAGATGATGCCACGGCCGAGGCCCAGACAATTGTGAAGCATCGGTGTGCGTTCCAAGATCCGGCGGTTGCAATTCAGGGTCAACGTCGCCCCAGGGATCTTCCAAGAATTAATGGACCATTTGCTTAAGGGTCCATTAATTCATCAAAGTCCAGCCCTTCTTTGATGACGTTCTGATTGCCACACCAGACGTCAAGACCTTCGCGACCCAGCTCCACTCAGTCCTTCAGCGCTTTGACAACGCCGGCCTGAAGGTAAAGAGGGAGAAGTGCCTGCTGGGCATCCCATCAGTTGAGTTCCTTGGGTTCGCCATGGACGCACAGGGCATCCACCCAACCCCGGAGAAGGTCCACGCTATCACAGAGGCCCCAGCACCAATGTTGAAGGCGGAGCTCCAGTCATTCCTGGGCCTTCTCAACTTCTACCACGACTTCCTTCCTCACAAGGTGGCAGTGGCGAACCCCTTCATTGTCTCCTGGACAAGCATGCCTCGTGGGCATGGGGTCCCTGCCACGCAGCAGCATTTCGGGCCATTGAACTGTTAACATTAAATGCTGTCCTGGCCCATTTTGATGAGTCGCTCCTGGTGGTGCTGGCATGCAACGCATCTCCCTACAGTGTGGGGGCCATCTTGACACACCGCTTGGTGGGCGGAAGGGAAGTTCCCATCACCTATTACTCCCACACCCTGTTGGCTAAGCTCAACTATGCGCAGATTGACAAGGAGGTGCTGGCCATCATCACGGGGGTGAAGAAATTCCACAAGTACCTGTATGGCCGGGCCTTCACAGTCGCTATGGACCACAAGCCGCTACTGGGCCTCCTGGCACCCAACCGCCAGATGCCACAGATGCTCTCCCCCAGGGTGCTGCGCTGGTCGATATTCCTGGCCAGCTGGTCGATATTCCTGTGATGGTGATGCAAATAATGATGTCCTGCGCACGTCCAGTTTGGTGCAGAGCTATTTACAGTTTATTTACAATATATACACACACAGTCCATTACAGCAAAGCATATTCACTGACAAATTGCTTCGCCATGCAACCTGATACCAAACTGGCATACACTGCTAGGAACAGTTCAGAATATATACAGTCCCATGTCCAATGAGAGTAGAGATGCTGAGTCATGTAGCACCTCCTACAGTCTGATGCAATCAGTCCAGTCATGTGACTCCTAGCTGTCACTTAGATCAGTTTGATCAGTCTGACTAGCTGTTATCTTGCACGGCATTCACTGTTTACATGCTGACATCCTGGACTGAGTGGGGAGGGGGTGGCCCAGCAGCCTGCGGTCCGAGTTTGCCGTTTTTCCCGCCCAGCGCAATGAATTCTCCATGCACAAGGGGTGTGTGCTCTGGGGATCGTGGGTGGTCATTCCTGAGCCATTGTGAAAACGAGTGCTTGCCGCACTACATGAGACACACCCTGGCATCGTCTGCATGAAGGCCCTGGCCTGAAGCTACGTTTGGTGGCCGGGGCTGGACTGTGAAATAGAGGAGCAAGTATGGCGATGTGGGAAATGCCAAGAATTGCATCCCACCCCAGGCACCAGTACACCCCTGGGAGTCGTCCCACAAGCCGTGGGCCCGGCTCCACCTCGACTTCGTGGGGCTGTTCCAGGGTCAGCTGTTTTTCATACTTGTAGACACTTACACCAAGTGGCTGAAAGTGGTCCCGGTTGCCACCATAGCCTCCCAAGCGGCCATCCAAGCAACTGCTCTTAGTGGTTCCAGTTAATCATTACGGTTAATAGCCAGTGATGGATTGCCCGTCCATGATTTCCCCCTCTATTTCCTTTTAAAACCATTTAAATTGGAGACCTTCATTAGATCCAAAGGCAGTGAGTTCCACAAATCCATTACTCATTGTGCAAAGCAGTGGTAATGGTTTATTTTACTTCTCCTGAGTCTACTGCCCATCAACTTCCTTGGGTGTTTCCAAGTCCTAGTTTAATTGAAGGAGAAAGTATCCTCTCTATTAACTTTCTTGAAACCCTGCTTTATTATTTTGTAAAACACAGTCATCTTCCCCCCCCCACACACACACACACAACCTTTATTGGCATAACAAGGAGAGATTTTAAAAACCTAAGAGAGATTTGCGGGGGAGCCACACACACATCTTTTCTTTAGATTGAAAAATCTTAGACTGGGGTCCCCAAGCCAGTTTGGTGTAGTGGTTAGCAGCGCAGACTCTAATCTGGGAGAACCAGGTTTGATTCCCCACTTCTCCATGTGCAGCTGGTGTGACCTTGGGTCAGTCACAAGTTCTCTCAGAGCTGTTCTCTGAAGGGCAGTCCTTGAAAGAGCTCTCTTGGCCCCACCTACCTCACAGGGTGTCTGTTGTGGGGAGGGGAAGGGAAAGGAGATTGTAAACCACTCTGAGACTCCTTCAGGTAATGAAGAGTGAGGTATAAATCCAATCTCCTCCTCCTCTTCTTCTTCTGGCTGCGGGCACCTTCGGACTTCTGAAACAGCATGCTGGACACAGCCACAAAATGGCTGCTGCAGAAGGCAGAGCCAGCCACAAAATGCCTACTGTAACTCAACTTCAGTTGCACAGTGAAAATCCTTGTGCTGTGGTGGCATAGCCAATCAGATCTACAATAGCCAATCAGAAGTCTTGCTGGGCAAAAGCCGCAACTTGTCCCACCCACTTTTTAGAAGCATTTGGTGGGTTCCAGGAAAAGTGTCAGTGGGTGGAAACAAGGAGGACAGAAGTATCTCATTGGACAACGGGTCTAAGCAGGAACTTTTGGCTTCAGTGATTGGTGTGACAGGTGTTTCTAGGTGACAACAGTCACGATCACTTGTATCTCAGTGTGTCTCAATGGAGACCAGGTATCTCAATGGTGCCGCTATGGCACCAACTTGAGGTCCTGTTTCAACGCCATAGCGCTCCCAGTAGAACGTAAAAAACCCAACCACCTCAGAAGAAGATTGTGCACATGGCAAAAAAGGGCGGTGGGGGAAGTGGCAAAGCAGAAAGCACTAGGTAGCGGACATTACGTGTGTTTTAGATAGGCTGGTAGATAGTGCTGGGGAGGAGCCAGTGGTCATGGAACATGTTGGCACCAACGATGTGGGGAAATGTAGTTGTGATGTCCTGGAGAAAAAATTTAGGCTGCTAGGCAGGAGACTCAAGGCCAGGACCTCCAAGGTAGCCTTCTCGGAAGTGCTACTTGTTCCACGCGCAGGGCCGAAGAGACAGCACAGATCAGGAGTCTTAATGTGTGGATGAGACAATGGTGTAGGGGGGAAGGGCTCAAGTTTGTTAGGCACTGGGATGCTTTTTGGAACAAGAGGGAGCTGTATAAGAGAGACAGTCTCCACTTGTCCCGAGAAGGAACCAGGCTGCTGGCCCTTAAAATCAAAAAGGTGGCAGAGCAGTTTTTAAACTGAATATTGGGGGGAAGCCGACAGGAGATGAAAAATCTTTGGTTCGGGATGGTTCATCTCTTTGAGATGAAGGGGTAGCTGTTACTTTCCTACAAGGAAAGGAATTAAAATTGTACTCTGAGAATGTGGCAAATGATAGGGACTGCCTGGCAAGGTCTTGAGGCAGCAAGAGGAAGGTTGTGGGCTTAACATGTATGGGAAACTATAGATGTTTATATACTAATGCTAGAAGTGTTCGAGGTAAAATTGGGGAGTTGGAATGCTTGGTGTTGGGGGAAAACATAGACAATGTGGGTATTTCAGAAACTTGGTGGGATGAGGAAAATCAGTGGGATACAGTGATTCTTGTTTATAAATTATATCAGAAGGATGGGGGGGGGGAGAAAGTTGGAGGTGGGGTGGCTCTTTATGTCAGAGGGGGTATACAGTCCAGTAAGAATGAGAGGGTAGGAGAATTGGATTCGCTTCTGGAAATACTGTGGGTTGAATTAGTGGGTCCAAAAGGAAGCTTAACATTGGGAGTTTGTTATTGCCCACCAAATCAAAAGATAGAGGAGGATTATAAAATGATGAATGAATTCAAGATAGCAGCTAGACAAAATAACTGTGTTGTAATAGGTGACTTTAACTACCCACACATAGATTGGGTCAATATGTGTTCAGGTCGGGAAAACATGAGGAGCATATTGCAAAGAAAATAAAGACCAACAATAAAACTTTCTTCAAATACATTAGAAGTAGGAAACCAGCCAGGGAAGCAGTGGGGCCCTTGGATGACCGTGGGGTAAAAGGTGTAGTGAAGGATGATAAGGAAATCGCTGAGAAGCTAAATGCATTTTTTGCCTCTATCTTCACTGTGGAAGTGCCTGCCAGCTCCAGAACCACTGGTTTTGGGAGGGATGTTGAAAGACCTGAGTCAGATTGAGGTGACAAGAGAGGAGGTCCTACAACTGATAGACAACTTAAAAACAAATCAATCACCAGGCCCGGATGGTGTACATCCGAAAGTTCTGAAAGAACTCAAATGTGAACTTGTGGATCTCCTGACAAAAATATGGCCTCGTCCACACTGTCAATTTTGTCGCTCATTTCTCCCTATTGCTTCAGGTTCCCCCACCACCCATATGTTTTGTTCTCTCTAGTAGTCCCAGAGGGAGCAAAACACATGTGGAAAAGGGGGAGGAACCCAAAGCAATAGGGAGAAATGAGCAACAAAAGTGACAGTGTGGACTATGTAATCTTTCCTTAAAATCTGCCTCCATTCCTCAGGACTGGAAGGTAGCGAATGTCACTCCCATCTTTAAAAAGGGTTCCAGAGGAGATCTGGGAAATTCAGGCCAGTCAATCTGACGTCGATACCGGGTAAGTTGGTGGAAACTGTTATTAAGGAAAAAATTAGTAGGCACATTGCTGAACAAAATCTATTGAGGAAGACTCAGCATGGGTTCTGTAAGGGAAGATCTTGTCTCACTAACCTGTTAGTGTTCTTTGAGGGAGTAAACAAACACGTGGACAAGGGGGATCCAATAGGTGTTGTTTACCTTGACTTCCAGAAAGCTTTTGATAAAGTTCCTCATCAAAGGCTCCTAAGTAAGCTCAATAGTCATGGGATAAAAGGACAAGTCCTTTTGTGGATCAAAAACTAGCTAATTAAAAGGAAACAAAGAGTAGTATTAATGGGCAATTTTCTCAGTGGAGGGAGGTAAGCAGTGGGGTACGGCAGGGATCAGTACTCAATCTGATGCTTTTTAACTTGTTTATTAATGATTTGGAGTTGGGAGTAAGCAGTGAAGTGGCTAAATTTACAGATGACACGAAGTTGTTCAGGGTGGTGAGAACCACGGAGGATTATGAGGCACTCCAAAGGGATCTGTCGAGGATGGGCGAGTGGGTATCAACGTGGCAAATGGTGGCTGAGGACAGACTGGCAATGTAAAGCGGGACAGCCCCGCGTTGGAAGTGGAAGAAGGGAGCGCGTTCAGACATGCGCATCTGTCCGTTGGCTCTGTTTCGCACTTACCCGTCTCCCACTCGCTTTCCATCCGCTTTAACAGGACACAGGGAGAAACTGGTGTCCAGGGGCTGTCTTGCGCTTGCCTCCCACTTCCAGGCAGTGTGAACCGGAAGAAGGCGGGAGGCAAGCAGAGGCGGTAGTGTGAATGCGGCGTTTTGCCAGTTTGCGCATGTGCGCACGTGCGCAAATTGCCGAAACAGCCCTATTACAAGCTGCGGAGGCTGGCCCACGTGGGGCCACTCCACAGCAGTCTGAACGCTCTGTATCGGCACCATTGCGCAATACACCGGCCGGTGTGAACGGCCAGCCCCAGGGAGTTTTTCCCCCCGCAGCAGTTTCCTCTGCATTCATCTCACTCCAGATTGCCAGTCTGTCCTCAGCCGGGGTTTAATGTGGCCAAGTGCAAAGTGATGCACATTGGAGCCAAAAATCCTAACTAAATTCATGTTGATGGGGTCCGAACTGGCGGAGACTGACCAAGAGAGAGATCTTTGAGTCATAGTAGATAATTCAATGAAAATGTTGAGACAGTGTGCGACTGCAATGAAAAAGGCCAATGCTATGCTGCGGGTTATTATGAAGGGAATAGAAAACAAATCAGCCAGTATCATAATGCCCCTGTATAAATCGATGGTGCGACCTCATTTGGAGTACTGTGTACAGTTCTGGTCGCCACACCTCAGAAAAGATATTAAAACATTGGAAAAAGTGCAGAAATGGGCAACTAAAATTATAAAATGTTGGAACACTTTTCCTATGAAGAAAGGTTGAAGCGCTTGGGGCTCTTTAGCTTGGAGAAACGATGGCTGAGGGGTGACATGATCGAGGTTTATAAGATTATGCATAGGATAGAGCAGGTAGAGAAAGAAGTCCTTTTCTCCCTTTTTCACAATACAAGAACTCGTGGGCACTCCATGAAATTGCTGAGCAGTCGGTTTAGAACAGATAAAAGGAAGTCCTTCTTCACCCAAAGAGTGATTAACATGTGGAATTCACTGCCAAAGGAGGAGGTGGCAGCTACAAGCATGGATGGCTTCAAGAGGGAATTAGATAAACATATGGAGCAGAAGTCCATCAGTGACTATTAGCCACAAAGTATAGATAGGAACTCTCAGTCTGGGGCAAGTGATGCTCTGTGTTTGGAGGGGGGCTACAATGGGAGGGCTTCCTGCCCCCACTGCTGGACCTTCTGAGGGCACCAGGTGGTTTTGGCCACTGTGTGACAGAGTGTTGGACTGGATGGGCCATTGGCCTGATCCAACATTGGCTTCTCTTATTTTCTTATGTTTAGTAGGCATTTCATACAGTGCACCGTAGTGATTCAGAAATGCAAAAAGGGGTTGAAAAGGGAAGAAAGCAATTGATGTCAGAAATGCCTCAGGCACCCTTCACCAACGGGAGACAATCGGGATTGTACGAAAAGGTAAATAAATCCCACTAGCAGCCAGTTACTAAAATGGGTGTGTCTGAAATGACAGAAAACCCCCCATTTGTAACCAGTTCCTGAAATGGGAGTACATATGCTGCCTGAAAACAGCTGAAAACTGTTCCAAATGTAGCCATACCATAGATCTATACAAAGGCATTATACTACTGGGTGTTGTCGGTCCCTTTTCTAATAACCCCTAGCACAAGTGTTTGCCTTTGAAATCACTTGCCAAAATGTGGAGGGTGCACATGGACGGTGGAGGGTCATCTATGATTTGCCTCTCAAGTTCGGCGGCAAAGGATCTTGCAGATGGCTGCCCATCACTTGAGCTGACCTCCATTCAGTTCTGCACACTTCAGGATGTCTTTGTTTATTGGCAGGAACCAATCAACAAGGGTTTTGTCCTTTGTTGTCAAAGGGATGTTTTGTGATTTTGGACAACCATTTATTCTTTAAAATCAAATCCCTGGTTCATCCTACGCATGAGGCTATTGTTCCTCAGTGTTGAACACTCTGCACCTGTTCAGGTGTATTTTTAAACTCCTAGTTCACCTGTCCCTGGGTCTAATTCCCTGTGTTGCCAGCAGTATTTTTTTGGGGGGAGGCTGAATATTGCTGAAAAAACCTGCAGCCCAGGCGTGTAGGACTAGGGGATGAATGCAGCTCCCTCGTTGGGGAGTAACAGATATTCTGCACATGCTCAGAAGCCATTTTTACCATTCTAGGGCTGCTCCAATGAGTGCTGTGATACCCTGGAGTTTCGCTGTCTGTCTGTCTGTCTTTCTATCTACCCTTCTTCTTCTTCATCATCATCGTCATCTGCCTGTCTCGGGATGCCCTTGTTCTCTTACCTGTTGACTTACAAGTTTGATTTCTGGCAGTGGCCAAGGGTGCTCCAGTTGCCAGTTCTCCTGGGGAGGGGGGTTCTGGGGAGGGAAGGGGCCGCAGCAGGGAGTCCCCCCTCCAGGGACTAGTGATTGATCACAGCATGGGAGAAATTTGAACTCACACCATCCTTCTCTGAGACCCCCCTAAATAGGTTGCCAACTCTGGGTTGGGAAATTCCTGGAACTTTGGCAGGGGAGAGGGTTTCCTGCCAAAGAGTCCCCCCCCCCCCGGAAAATGAGAACAGATAAGAGAAGCCACGTTGGACCAGGCCAATGGCCCATCGAGCCCCACACTCTGGGTCCCACGGTGGCCAACACGAGACGCGTTGCAATCCCGGAAGATCTCCAGCCCCCACCTGGAGGCTGGCAGCCCTAGCTGAGGCTCCCTAGGCCCCAGCCCCCCCCCCCCTCCGCCGCCGAATTCTCCCCCCCCGCAGCCCGTCCCCAGCATTGTCCCTGTCGGGGCGGCCGGCACAGTTGGTGGCGTTCCCAAGCGCCGCCGCGCCGCTCTCCCAGGGCGCCCATTCAGCTCCTCTGAGCCCCGCCGAGCGCCACCGCCGAGCCCCGCCTGCCCCCCCGGGGCGACCACTCCACGTGCCCGTCACCGGCCGTCGCCAGCCCCCCCCCCCCCAAGAATCCCTTCTCCCTCCCTCCTCCAGGGCCCTCCCCTCCCCTCCTCTTCCCCCAAAGGAGCAGCTGCGGATAGGGTGCCGTCCCACCCGCAGCTACCTAGACAGGAGCCCCAGGAGCCACCCGGGCCTCCTTGAGGGTCTCTCAGGAAAGCCCCCTGCGCGGCAGCCGCCGGGTCCTCCTCTGGACGCGCTGGAAAGAGGCACGTCGGGGGGGGGGGGGTTGTGTCCTCGAAGGCCCGTGCCAAGGCCTCTGCCTGCCGTGGGGCATCCCTGCAGGTTGGGGGGCGGGGCTGGGGGAGAGCCAGGCTTGGGGGCGGCAGGGGCCACTGCAGGCTCTCGGCCGGGGAGATCAGCGGTCATTTCGGGAGGTCGCCTGGCCCCACCTGGAGGCTGCAACCCGACGGGGGCCGCGGGGGAAGAGCAGGGCCCGGCGGGGGGCGTCGGGAGGCTGCCCGGCCGGCTTGGCGGGGGGGGGGGGGGGGGCAAGCGAGAGGGCTGGGTTCTCGGGCGGGTGGGGGGGGGGGAGAGGAGAGGCCGCGCCCAGGGGCCGACTGAGGCCGACTCGTGTCGTCAGTCCAGACGTGCCCGCAGGTTCCGGCTCCCGAGGCCCCCGCGATGCTTTCCAGCCGGGGCCAGGAAGGCAAGCAGAGAGCCAACCCCGCCCGCCCGCCGGGGTTCCTGTCGCCGGGCAGCTGTTGCCGCGGGGGCGCCGGCCGGGCCGGAGGGGGGACGTTCCGAGGGGGGCGAGCCAGGGGGGCAGGCAAGGCGAGCAGGCCGCCCCGTGGGCCTGGAGCCGCAGAACAAGGCTAGAGTCCGGGGGGGGGGGGATAGGGGGGGTAGCCCCGGCCCGGGGGTGAGCTCTTCTCTGGCGTGCCCGCCCGCTTGCTCCCGGCTTGAGGAAAGCGGCCTGTGTCGGTCTGCAAGGTGACCCCGCTGGCCTCTGAGCTTGTTCGGCGGCTTCCGACCCCCACGGCTGCTGCCCCAGCCGGGCCACCTCTCTTCCTTCTAGGCAGGGGCTTCCGCGCGCAGGCCCCCTTCCTCGGAGCCACTGGCACAGACTTCGCCAGCCATTGCAGAGGATGTCGTCAGCCTCCACCGTTCAGGCCGCCCCTCTCAGTCCTCCTTTCTCCGCGCTGCAGCGCCCTCGCCTCTTGGAACTGGCTCCACTAGGGAGGGGTCCCCTCCGGAAGGAATTGGAACTCAGCTCGGGGGGGGGGGGGGGCTTTCGACCAAACTCACCCACGGAGGGGGCTTCCTCCCCCCCCCCCCGCCCCCCATCTGTTCAAGTTCTCCTTCAATCCCGCCTGGAATGCCCGACATGGGTGGGGACTCTCTCGTCCAGGCTCTAGGCATAAATTCGACCACACGCGTGTCTCAACACACAGGAGCAGAACTACAGTCCGGGACGCATGTAACGTGGGGACGGTTACTCGCCAATCGGCCGATTCCAGGCAGGTCTACTCGGGGAGAAAGCTGCAAGCCTGGGCTGTGCTCGCTGCTTTGGGAGTCGGGTCAACTTTACGGACTTCAGAAGATCCGCGTCACTACAGCCGGGAGGGTGCAATAGGCTGTATTTCACGCGTCTCGCCTCTCCCGTGGCTGCGGGGAAACCCGGGCCGGCCTCCTTCCAAATACGCGAATACGTTATTGCCCAGGGCCTTGCTGGGAACGGCTTGGCCCGCTCTCTACCCATCTGGCACGGCTGGCGGCGCGATTTCCTGGGAGTAAGCCCGGCTGAACAGACCCGAGCAGGAGTCTAAGGAGACCTGCCTGGAATTGATCTTGTGCCCTGCCGGACGAAAGCCCGCGAACTTCGAGAGAAGGGCGTAACCCGAAAGAGGAAGGGGCTGGCCCAGTCTCGCTCTCGCTCTCTTTCCCGGCCTTCCCTCCTTAAGGTCCCTTTTCTCACTTCTGCAAAACCGCTCTGCTGCCTAAACTGCGGGCGGACTGGCAAAAAGTTAATCCGGCCCTGGTTCAGACAGTGTTTTATGGGATGGGGGCAGCCCAGGGACACCCCCCCATGCCCCTTTCTCTCCTCCCCATTCACAAAATGGGCATTGTAGCCACAGAGAGACATTCGAGAGCTATTGAGGACCACCCTCTCCCAAAACAAGAGGAGCCAGGAAGAAAAGCCCACTCTCCCCCCCCCCCCCCCAGTGTTGGGTTTCTAAATGTGTCCCTCAGCTGCAGAAGCAACCGGCTCTGCCCCCTCCCTCCCCACTCCCCCCAAAAAGGAGCTGGAAAGAAAGAATTTTTTTTGCAGCCAATCAAATCCTCATCGTCCCCCGTAGATTATCTCTGCGGTCTTCATTTGATACCCCTTTAGTACAAAGGGGGCTTCCCAGGGCCCTCTTGTCTCTTGTCTCCCCGGTGCTCTTTAAGTGCAATAAATGTTCCGCCACAAGAGCCATAAATCAATCTTCCCTCTCCTCCACCCCTATTCATGCACCAGGGGGCTGAAAGGAGCTGGGGAAGAAGAACCCCTCCCAGTCCACCCCCCCCCCCCCACAAAGCAGCTGTTGGGGGCTAATCTCCTTTCTTGCTCTGACATGGCTTCTCATTTCCCTCCAAACTTCCCCCTCCCATCACTCCATCCCTGGTCTCTCTCTTTCTCTCTCTCTCTTTTCCCTCCTATCCTTCTCTTCCACATCAATCCCCCAAATGTGTCCAGTTTTCCCCTAGCCACCCCCTCCCTCTCTCCCTCCTTCTGCCCATCCCCTTGTGGAGGGGGGAAAGGAGAGAGAGAGAGAGAGAGAGACGACTCCCCCGAATGTCAAATTGCTGGCCAAAAGACCATGCAAGATTGATTTGCTCCACTGTTCTTCTCCCTGGCATTATTTCAGAGGGCTTCTGAATAGGAAACCAGAAAGTCTAAAGATGGAATAAAGATGTTTTCTTTCTATAGGAGAAAAGGAGGGGAACAGGAGGCGGGAGGTCCATCAAAATCTAGAGCGGAAAAAAAGGCGGGGGGGGGGGGAGAAAAAGAAAAGAAAAAGGGGAACTGTGGCTATTGAGTCTTTCGCAATATGTACACCTTTGAACAATGGCCCAATATACTCGGGGGCTCTTTATTAACACCCATGAATATTAAAAGTCCTTCAGAAAGAGCGACTATAGACAGGAAAATACCAGGCCCACAATGAGCTCCCAGGCAAACGGCTGCTCTATTAAGGGCCATGAATATTAAACTGGCTTCCTCCGAAATCTTTGGAGAAAGGGAAGAGGTTGGGGGGGGGGGGGGGGTTGCACAGAACAGGCAAAGAGGTTGGGCAGAGCGGTGGAGAGAGGGAATGGGCGCATTGGGGGCCACAGGTTTGAAAGGTCACCCATGTAAAGGCAGGAAAGGGTAAGTTCTTTACTGGAGAGAAGGCCCATAAGAACCAGCGACTCCATCAGACAGGATTTGGGCAATGGTGTGCATGGTTCAGCACCACAAACACTGGCCAGAATTCCATACTCCACGGGTGGAGGTTGATCCATTCCACCAATTTGCTCCAAATCCATGGGCACTGTGGCTACGCTGGCCTTCGCCCTGTGGCTGGGCCGATGGCCAGATAGGACTGGAGCAGGGGACAAAAGAAAAGGGGTGAGGGGTGCTCAGCATTGAGGTTAGGAACTGTGATGGCACCGTCAGGCATGGACTTCTAACTCTGAGAACTGGTTCTGCCACTTGGTAGTCGAGCCTTTTGGGAAGATGTTTTCAGTGCTACAAATGCCAGTCAGGGCACTTGCAATTCATGGAAAGATGTTCTCATTTTGAAAGGTACATTTGTGATGCCCACAGAGTGGTAGATTTGTGGCGCGATTTCATCAGCTGACCTTTATGTTCTGAGTCAAGGGAGACATTTGCTCTGAACCTGATAGGATCTGATACTAATGATGAAGCTGAAATAAGGTTGTTGTTTTGTGTTTTGTTAAAAAAAAACACCCTGAAACTAAGGACCCAAGTTTGCACTGATTTCTGTAAAGTGGAAAGAAAAGTTTGTAGAGGTTAACTTGGTCAGTTGCAAAGGCATAATGTGATCCAGGATTTACTTTCTGTATTTACACACCTGAGGGGGGAAAACCCACATTCGAGTGGAAAGTATACCAATTCTGGTTTTCTGAACTCCGTAGCTGCTGCACAGTGGGTGTCGTCCGTCCTGCCCACCACTTTGGATAATGTGTCTTTATTGCCTGATTCTGAATTGCTGTTATGATCCTAATGGCTAACGTAAGAAATTTCTCAATCCTTGGTGAGCGGTCTCTCCTGAAAGCGCAGTTCATATGCACCTTCTTTTCTTTCTACAGCCAGCAGAGTGTGGGATCCTGAGGAGGTAAAACAGAGTGTGTGGGTAAGAGGTGTCCCTTTGGAATGCTCCCACACATACAAATCTCCTTGGAAGTCAAAACTAGCCCAGGAGGGGAAAGGTGTACTTTGCTGGGGGATAGAAAAGAGCCAGAGTCCAGCAGCACCTTAAAGACTGATAAAGTTTG
The DNA here is from genome assembly GCA_029233225.1 of Lepidodactylus listeri. Taxonomy (NCBI): domain Eukaryota; kingdom Metazoa; phylum Chordata; class Lepidosauria; order Squamata; family Gekkonidae; genus Lepidodactylus; species Lepidodactylus listeri. The sequence goes on along the minus strand of JARCFY010000014.1, from coordinate 9,864,632 downwards.
TGGTGGGGAGGAGCTTTCCTGAGTCATGGCTCATTTCTTCAGGGATAGAATGTGAGTCCATCCGTCCTTATGTCTTGGAGAGTGGAGTTGTTTCAGATGCTGAATGCAATAGCAGGCAAATGAAGAAGTGAGCTCGCTGTGACTCACGAAAGCTCCTATCCTGCCATAAATTATGTCAGTCTTTAAGGTGCTACTGGATTCTTGCTCTTTTTTTCTGTTACAGACAGACAAATGTCTTGACCTATCTTGCTGGGTGGTGTGTGTGATCAAATATCTTTAACTGGACTTGGTCAGCTCTCTCTCCCCCACCCCTAGGAACAGAGTGACCCCGGAACGCAGCCCTCACATGTCCATGAAAGCTCTTGCATCAGGCCGTAGAATGTGTGCTTTGGCTGTGATTGATTCTAGCACTTCGCTAGAGACATTGTCAAACATCCCACCTCAAGCAGACTGATCGGTTTTGGAAACCAGGGCCAAAGTCAGCTGTTCTTGCTGGGTGGGGATGCCCTATATCGGAGTGGTGGAGGTTTCAGTGATTAACACCTAACCCATAGAAATGTCTAGAACTCATTTGCCATGCCCAAGAACCTGTGGGTATTTCATCTTCTATGAATCATTAGACTTACAGAGGTAGAGGTAGATGTGGAACTGAAAAAGCCATTTCAAAATTTGGAAACTTTTGCCTGCTTCAAATGAGCACCTTCCTTAAACAAGTAACAATGTCCTTAATTGTCCCGACAGTGCCTGGCGCTCTTGAAGCACCTTGCCACGCTCAGAGTCAAAGCAGCCCAAGGATTGTTATAATTTTCTTGAGAAAAAACCCCACCCTGGGTGGGCAGAGTTGTGCATACGCGTCCTGAGACTGGTGGGTGGGGACGGGCATGTGGCCTACCTCGGGTGGGGGTCCACTCCACCCATGGTTATTATTCTAAAAATCAGAAATTCTCCTAATCTGAAAACAAGTTCTGATTTTTTTCAAAAGAATCTGCCAAATCACAGCAATGAGTCTGGATGGAACAACAGTTGCCCCCCCCCCACGGTATGTGGGGTACAGCAGCAAATCCCCCTGCTCCACCTTGTGAAGAATCCCTGCATGCTGCAAGTGACACTGAAGTTACGTTCCAAAACGCACATGTCGTGCATGTAGGCCCCTAGTGGATGAAGGTAGTAATTACCTGTCCCTGGGGGGATCCCAAATCTTAGCTTTCTTTCCCGCTTAACAAAATTCATCAAGCTCTGCCCTACCTTACAGGGGGGTTGTAAGGAAGGAATAATGTAAAGTGCATTGAAAACAAATGCATTGTATTGATGTAAAATAATTAGGGTTGCCAACTGCCTGGAGAAAAGAATGCCTTGTCCCTTGCCATGTTGTTGACCAGGCGATGTTTTCAACCTCCATGGCACAGAAAGCTTCAGCTGCCCGTTTCTGCGTAGTAGGCCTTTGTTAAAGGGACAGGGCACTTTGTACCAGGCCTGTGGGTAGGCCTGAATATTCAGCATTGCCAGCAAGCTTGGAGAAATTAGGAACAGCCTCCATGAAATGCTAGGAGTGGAACCCACCAGGAGCCGGTGACTCTCCAGGCCAAGGACTCAGCGTGCAGTCCCCAGAACGCCTCCCGTGAAGGTCCCCCGGTCCAAAAGGCCCAGACTCTGCTTCATGAGTGGGGACTGGAGGTGAGAGGAGTTTATCCAAAGGGGTTCTGTTTACTTTATTTGCATCTTGCCTCCCCCCCCAACAGGGACCCAAAGTAGCTGACATCATCCTCATCTCTTCCGTTTTATCCTCATGACAACCTTGTGAGGTAGGTTAGGCTGGGAGGGTGTGATTGGCCCCAGGTCGCCCAGCCAGCTTCCAGGGCATGAGCAGGGATTCAAACCTGGATTTCCTAGATCCTAGTTCATCACTGTAGCCACTAGACCATGCTGGCTAATGTCGTGGTGAACAAGCAACCTTTGACAGGATCAGTGGGTCAAAGCAACGAGGAGGACTGGAGGCCTGGAGACCAAGAAGCCCTCTGAGGAAGGGAGGAGGGACTTGGGAAGGTTCAGGCTGCAGGAGAGGAGGCTGGAGTGTGGGGGACCTGATGGCTCTCTGGAGGGCTGTCACTTGGAGGAGGGCAGGGAGCTGTTCCTGTGGGCAGCAGAGGAGAGGACTCGCAAGAGTGGGTTTAAATTAAGGGCGGGAAGGTACCGGCTAGATATCAGGGGGAACTTTTTGGCAGTACGAGTTGTGCAAGAGTGGAATCAGCTGTCTCAGGAGGTGGTGAGCTCCCCCTCACCGGCCATCTTTAAGCAGCGTCTGGACAAACCCTAGTCAGGGATACTCTAGGCTGATCCTGCATTGAGCTGGGGGTTGGGCTAGATGGCCTGTAGGACCCCTTCCAGCTCTGTGTGATTCTAGGATTCTAGGGATACCCAAGTGTTTTTGCACAGAGTAAAGTGGCTTTGGCTGAAACCTAAGGGGGGGGGGTGAGAAAGAAAAATGTATGACTGGGGTGTGTGTGTGTGTGTGTGTGACAGATTCAGCTGGGCATCCATCAGCTACCGGGATTGAGTCCCAGATAAAGCCAATATTTAGCTAATAGCAGGTTGTTCTACACACATTGACATGAAATTAATGTGAGCCATTCACTCTAAGGTAGTATCCATGTATTCAGGGGTCATTTCGTAGAAAAAGAGGTGCAGGAGCTCATTAGCATAACTCATTAGCATAACTTATTTGCATATGCTACACCACCTGACATCACTGGAAGTATGTCAGAAGGCAAGAAAGAAAGAAGGGGGGGGGGGAGGGGACAGCTACTAATCCAAGCCTCAGAAATACCACTGTTCTGGGAGGATAGCTCCCAGTGGTGGCTGAAGCCTTCAGAAGCAGGCATTCTCCCGCGGGGGGGGGGGGGGGGGGGACTGGCACCAATTCCTGGAGGTGCGCTCCCCTGAGATCCTGCTTGAAATGACCCCTGCCTGTATTAAAAACAACCAATAGTGACACCTACCAAAGACATACTCTCTGTCTTGGTTAGTAAAGCCCCTGCTACCAGCGATTGGATGTTCAGGATTCTTCTGCGGCAGCTGGTGAGCATGCAGGCAGCAGTCTGAAAGGCAAGGAAGTGGCATCCTTCTTTCCAGGCCATGGCCCCAATCCAAATGCCCCCCCAACATCTGCTGTTTACCAAGAGCAGAGAGAGCAGACTGGAAGGCGCACTGCCCCCACCATCCCTAGTGTTGCCAACCTCCAGGTGGGGCCTGATGATCTCCCAGAATTACAACTGATCCTTACACAACATAGATCAGTTTGCTGCTGTGGAGGGTGGACTCTAGGGGGTGACACTCCACTGAACTGCCCCCATTTTTCTAACTCTGCCCTCCCCAGGCTCCATCCTCAACTCTCCAGCAATTTCCCAGCCCACAGCGGGTAAGCCGGTCCCATGTCTACCCTGCCAAGTCATAGGGTCACCAGGTCCCCCCTGGCCACCGGTGGGGGCTAGGGTTGCCAGCTCCAGGCTGGGAAGCTTCCAGAAATTTGGGGGTGGAGCCTGGGGAGGTCAGGGACCTCAGTGGGGTACGATGCCATAGAGCCCACCCTCCAAAGCATCCATTTTCTCCAGGGGAACTGATCTCTGGAGATGAGCTGTTCTTCTGGGGGATCTCCAGGTCCCACCTGGAGGCTGGCATCCCTTCCAAGTCAGGAGCAGAAAGAGGGCGTGGTGACAGAGCCCCTGAGCAGAGGGCTGGCCAAAGCAGGCCCTTGGTGGAAGCTGTGGGAGGAGGATGGGCTACCTGCCATGGCCTGCCTGGAGGCAAAGGCCTCCTTGAGAGAAAGGATCTCCTGGGCAGCAAGTCCATAAGGGTTGCTGGGGAGAGGCAGCTAAAAGGTGGAAGGAGGTGGCAGAGGGAAGTGGGACCCTCAGAGGCCTCTGCTTTTCACTCCTAGAGGGAACCAGGCTTTCTCCAGGCCAGAAATCCCCAACAGGGCCTGCCCACCAAATATTTTTGCCAAGCAAGGAGATTTTGACCGCTGGAGATTTGATTGGCTGCACAGGCGTTTCAAAATGTTGCTTTGGCAGCAGCTGCCACCACAGCACAGGGATCTGCAGCAGCCATTTTGTGGCTAGCTCTGCCTCCTGTGGCAGCCATTTTATGCCTGGGCCACCACTCTGTGTCAGAATTACAACTCAGGGCCAAGGGAGAAGGTGTTCCTGACCATGAGCGTGCAAGGCCTAGTTGGTGAGGGCAGGCAGTCTGGAGATGTAGCAGCTGCAGGGCCTTACCCTGCTGGGCAAAGGCGGAGCAGCTGGAGGGAACAAGGAGTTGGCCATGGGAGGCAGCCGGGAACCTTGGATGAAGCAAGTGGAGGCTGGTGGGCTGCCTGGTCTAGATGGTTGCCAAGCCCAGATTTGAAAATACCAGGAGATGTGAGGGTGGAGCCTAGGAGAGTGGGCTTGAGAGAGGGGAGGGACTTCGGCAGGGTATAACGCCATGTAGCTCACCTTCCAAAGCAGCCATTTTCTCCAGGAGAAGTGGAATTCATGCTTTGAATGAATGAATGAATGAATGATAAACATGTGGTTGATATCTAGGGTTTCCAGCCTCCAGGTGGGGCCTGGGGATCTCCCGCTTTTACAACTGATCCCTAGCTGACAGAGATCAGCTCCCCTGGAGAAAACGGCTGCTTTGGAGGGTGGACTCTATGGAATTGTACCATGCTAATCCCCCTCCCCTCCCCAAACCCCGCCCTCTCCTGGCTCCACCCCCAAAGTCTCCAGGTATTTTCCAACCCAGACTTGGCAACCCTATTGATATCTGGATATCAGCTGTAATTCCAGGAGATCTCCAGTCCCCCCACCCCACCCCTGGAGGTTGGCAACGATATCTGGATCAGGCTGGTGAGAACTAGAGCTTTTCTGTTGAAACGGATGCGTTGGATTGAAATGAGGCCCAGAATTACTCCTGTAGTGTTGAAATGTTCTTGAGGCAGATGCATGATGGAAGGCCTCGGTGGGGAGGCGGGCCTCACCGGAAGGGCTGGATATGCCTCCGGCTTCTTCCCTTTGGTTCCCATTTTTCCAGTTCCTATTGGGTTCCTTGGCCCTGCCGGGCCCTTGATTTCCTGCACTGGCTTTAGTGGCCTGGACCAGCCTTTGCTGTTACTGACCTCAGTGTTGTGTTTCTGGTCTACAGCTTTGCTTTGCCCCTCAGGCAAAAGGCCCGGCCTGGACCACTTTGTCTTGAAATGTGCAGGGGGAGCCATCCAGTGCGGAAATGATGCCACACACATATTCATGTAGTAGTTGAAGCTAGGATTGCCTGGTCCTCCCTGGCCACCACTAGGGCATGGGGGGTAGGGTTGCCACATTCAGGCTGGGAAACTCCTGGAGATTTAGGGGTGGAGCCTGAGGAAGACAGGGACCTCAGTGAGATACAATGGCATAGAATCCACCCTCCAAAGCATCCCCTTTCTCCAGAGAAATTGACCTCTGTTGTCTGGAGATGAGCTGTTATTCTGTAAATCCCCAGGTTCTGCCTGGAGGCTGGCATCCCTAGCTGAAGCTTCTTGCATGTGGACAGCTTCATGTGGATTTCCTAGAAGCTAGAGTGGCAATGTACATGTTCTCAATGTGGCCACAAGTGCAGTTATTAACTGAGACCGCCAGTATGGTCTCAAGGGAAGGCCAAGAACATCTTCTCATGGAGGAACTCAGCAGATGGCTTTCACTCAATGTTTGGAGTTGTGGACTTCACAAAGGATTTCTTCCCCCTGATCCAACTGCATATGAGAGGCACTGGAGGTAGAGTTGCCAGCTCTGGATTAGGAAATTCTTGGAGATTCAGGTGTGGAGCCTGGGGAGGGAGGGGTCTGGAGAAGGGAAGGACCTCAGCAGGGTATAATCTCATGGTCCACCATTTTCTTCTGCCATTTGGAGACCTGTTGCAATTCTAAGAGAAGTCCAGGCCCCACCTACACGTTGGCATCCTTAATCTGAGTTGGTGTCTTGTAGCTGCCCTCCTTCATTTTTTAGCCATGTCCATTTAGTGCCCCAATACAATGCAGAAAGGTAGCTTCAGAGGTTCTGTTCCAGATCTCCAGAAGATCCATCCAACTGCTTCACATGGATTTTAAACAGCTCATAGGAAGATGGACTCCGTTGCGTGTTACTCTGCAGGCCAAAGGCCATGGGCAGCACAGCCTCAGGGAGGATGTTGGAGAAGCGACAGCCAGATAAGAGTCTAATCGCTGTAAATACAGCTGAAAGAGTGATTTAGTCCACTTGTACCCTAGGGGGAGCTGTGGAGCTCTGTTTTCTCTTGCAGTTCAACCTACCTGTTGTTGTGTCTCTCTCTGCGGTGTGTGAGTCTGTGCTTGTGCTCTGAAGGCCTCTCTCTTGCAGTTGTGGCTGGCAGTCAGGTGTTGTCCTTTTTGCAAAATCCTGTGGCCGTAAATTCACTGAGAGCAAACTCCAGAGCGTGGAGTGGATTATTTCCTGAACTCTGCCAACAGAGGAAAGGAGAAGTAGCAAAAATACCACCCAGCGCATTCTGTGAAAATACTACAGTCAGTGGTATCAAAAGTTACTGAGAGACCTGTGGGGGAGTTTTAGGGGTCCCGGCTTCTTCCAGGGATCTCCAACCTCATTAGGGTTCTTTCCTATAGGTGGGTGGAGTCTGGCTAGGAACTCAGGCCTCCAGAGGGAGAGAGACACAGTTGCCTTAAACTAAAAGTATTTATCAACTCTAAACCCATACACAAGTAAAACTCAATAGCATATATTCAATACTAATACCCAATAGCATACCCAATAGCACATCTACGGGGCAAGGCTTTCGTTTTTATGCCTAGGCTGCCAGCAAAAGAGCTTATGGGATTTCAGAACCAAGAAACCAAAGTCAGCTATAGCAAAACCTACATAGCATAGAAGAACAGAAAGTCCCAGGCTTATGTAAACCCAAATTCTGCCACAAGACTCAGGAGACCCAGTGTCCTCCCCCCCCCCCCCCAATCAGCTGGCTAGCCCTGGCTGTTGACTAGAGCGATCCAGGTGGCTTCTGGCCTGACCTGGACCCAGATGGAGGAGGATCAAGATTATCTATCCCATCCAGAAACACCTGGAGTTTAGCAGCCACCTCCCTTTCAAGTACTTCACCCGAGGGTGGTCGATTGGAGACTAGCCTGTAATTACTCAAATCCTTTGGATCAAGAGTTGTTGCCATTTGTTTAATGGCCGGCTTGTCCCCAGCCTGAACATCTGGGGCCTCTCTGCTTCCTCCAGCCTCTCTGTTTATTTTCTGAAGGATGCTTTGGTTTGAAATGCTGTAGAGGTGGGAGCTTTTTGAACCACCAGATCCCCATTTGAAGAGTCCTGTGGTGGTCCCAAGACTGAAAGGATCAAAAAGCAGGATCCCTTTGAGGAAAGGTAGATTTCCTTTAGGGGAAATGCTGCCAAGGGGGAGGGTATCATAAAGGTCCAGAAGTTTTTCTCCCTCTCCCAGTAATAGAAGTTGAGGCCATCTAATGAAGCTGTTAGCTGGACAATGAAGAAAGCTGACAGGGAAAAAGTAGATTCCTTTGAAATGTGGTGTCGGAGGAGAGTTTTGTGGATACCGTGGATGACCCAAAAAGACAAATCAGTGGGTTCTAGAACAAATCATGCCTGAACTCTCCCGAGAAGCTAAAATGACTAAACTGAATACTTTGGTCACATTGTGAGAAGACAAGAGTCACTGGGAAAGACAATCATGCCGGGAAGACTTGAGGTCAGCAGGAAAAGAGGACAAGGATGGACTCAGACAAGGAAGCCACAAAGGCCCCCAGTTTGCAAGACCTGAGCCAGGCTGTTAACCATAGGATGCTGTGGAGGACATTAATTCACAGAATTGCCATAAACAGGAACCAACTGATGGCACACCACACACACACACACGATGAAGCTTCTTGGCTTTAGAAGAGACAAAAGGAAAAATTCTTCGAGCAAATATAGCTTATGGAATTCACTGCCACAAGAGATGGCTATGGCCACCAGACTGACATCTAGCTTATCTATCTATTTAATTTGGCCTTTCTTCCAAAATGGATACAAAGTGGTTTTGGAAAAGACTGGACAAGATTGCAGAGGAAGGAAGAATCAGTTGTTCTCTGGAGAGCCAGTCTGGTGTAGAGGTTAAGAGTGTGAACTCTAGGGAGGTGGGGGTACATCACATCAACATGGTCAACAGCCGGAATGGCTCCCAGCTACAACCAATTCTTTGGGTTTTTTAGAGAGATTTTCGGGGGATCCCAAACCCCACTGGACCTCCTGGAGGGAGGTCTGGAGCAAGGGACTTGATTCGGACCCCTCACTTGAGGCAGCAAGCGGGTGGAAGCCCAGGATCATCCCAGAAACAGAGAACGGAGGAGCACAGTTATGGCAGCCATAACCAGCACAAGATGTGAACAACCCCCAAACAGGAGAGTAATTTTGAGCCTCATCCAGAACACTGATGAAGATAATGCACTTGTGAGTACTTGTGAATAGCAAAAGCAACACTGAATAGTCTGATGATTTCTTCAAATAAGACCCTTTTAACATTCAAAGCAATGCAGAAGGGAGAGGTGGATCTGATAAGGTTCAAATAGCTTGGAAGGAGATCCAGGCTGGGATTAACGAAGCAATGAGCCAGGCAGTCAAGAAGATTTCTGAATGGATATTAGATCAAAAACCTTTAGTATCAAATCAAATCATTGACAAGAAACTTCAGCACCAAACTGTTCAAGAAACAGAACACTTCTACAATCAAGTTGACCCAACTTGCAATGAGAAGGAATTACAGCACTCAACTGTGCAGAACGCTAGACAGTACTACAATCAAGAGCAACTAATCTACTGTGAGAATCCAACTGATTTCAACAGTGAGAAAAATATTTTTACTAAAGGACTGTTAAAATCTGGAATCCTTAAAAGTACAAGGAGGAAAATACACCAGAGAGAAGATGAAATAAACCTAAATACTGAATGCAAATGGCAAATCATGAAAGAAAGCCTTTCCATGTACAAGGAGAAGAGATACAGATCCAAGACTCTACCAAAAAAAGAAACTTTAAAAAGAAGAAAAATTAAGATATAGGAATAAGACTGGCTTAGGGATTTTGTTATAAAATTGGAGTTTACTGAACCCTAGCCCAGATTAACTGGCTAAAATAGGCTGAAGAACATTTGTGTATCTACATATAAAATTTAAGCCCACATTTAAAATAGTTATGGGAAGAAGAAAACTAGTTTATTTTTTTCTGTGGTTGTTTACAAAGTTTAGGAAATATATATGAATGTCTACTAGAATAAGATTGTTTGAGGCTGATAATTGATAAATATGCAGAATGGAAATTTATGGAAGGTTAAGGTCCACATTTCCTATAAAAGATGTAAGGCAACTAATTTTGATTTAAGGATTCATTCCAGACGTCTTGATAACTAGTACAAAAAGAATTTAACCATGAAGTAGGGAAATGATATTTAAAGGCAACTTGCAGAAGACTAACTTAGAATGTTTAGACAAAAAGGCAATTAGCAGAAAACATGTTAACCTACTGAGATGTATAGAGAAACTAGCAGTGGAATGGTGAGATATTGCTTAAATAGTAATCATATTATGGTAGCAAGAGTGCCATTGAGATATATAGGTATGAGGAAACTTAAAGGGTATAGTGTTGGTAGTCTTAACTCTCATTTATGTTTTGTATGTTTGTTTGTCATGGTATGTTGGAAAACAATAAAAAAAAATTTTTTTTAAGGAGTGTGAACTCTAATCTGGGACAACCTGGTTTGATTCCCCACTCCTCCACATACACCTGCTGGCGTGACCTTGGGTCAGTAACAAGTTCTCTCAGAGCTGTTCTGGAAAGAACAGATCTCTCAAAGAGCTCTCTCAGCCCCGCCTACCTCACAGGGTGTCTGTTGTGGAGAGGGGAAGGAGAAGGAGTTTGTAAGCCGCTCTGAGACTCCCTTGGGTAATGAAGGGTGGGGTAGAAATCCAGTCTCCTCCTCCTCCTCCTCTTCCTCCTTGTTCTTTTTGCCCTCCTCCTCCTCCTTGATCGCTGTCTGCCATCAGCTGGCTGGAACACATGACACCAGGGCTGCATCACCTGCATTGGTCGCTTATTTGCTTTAGGGCCCCAGTCAAATGTTTGGTTCGCACTTTTAAAGCTCTTCATGGCCTGCAGCCCTCATAGCCTCTCGAACGCCGGCTCCTAGTATTATTTCTAGCCTGCATTTCTCTCTGAGACTCGGGCAGGCGACAAAATCTGAAAAGCGATTCAACTGAACCGCAAGGGCCTCCAATGCACAGTGCAGGAGGACTAGGATTATGGAACTGAAAAGACAATGCAAATGAAAAGCAAACTAAGGAAATGACAGGCCATGATGGAGAAAGGGGGTTTATTCCCGTGCACGAGTGTTGCCAACCTCTAGGTCGGGCCTGAAGGCCTCCCAGAATTACAGCTGACCTCCAGACTACAGAGATCAATTCCTTTCGAGAAGATGGCTGCTTTGGAGGGTGGACTCTATATCAGGGGTGGCCAAACTTGCTTAACGTAAGAGCCACATAGAATAAACGTCAGATGTTTGAGAGCCGCAAGACACGAACAAATATTACACGTTTTTACTGGGAAAAAAACAAATTTGCTTTTTATTAACATTAAATGAGACTGCCAAAAATAATAACAAAAGTGGTAAAAGCAGATATCGATAATGATATTTATTTTTCCGATGTTTGTTTGCTAATGATATTTAGCTTTCCCAGCCGCCCTGCCGGGAGCCGCACAATACGTGTGAAAGAGGCCCCCCCCCCCGCTCTATATCATGGCATCTTGCCTGCTGGAGTCTCTCTCCTCCCCATATCCCACCCTCCCCAGGCTCTACTCCCAAATCTCCAGGAATTTTCCAACCTGGGGTTGGTAACCCCAAGCTACCCTAAATGAAGTTGTTGTTCTCCCCTTCTCTGGATGGTCTCCTCACCTGGAAGGGTCCATTCCGCAACAGGGTTCGGGTGCCAAACATCTGCTATGTGTTTGATTTTTCAGCCATGTGCTTCAGCTGTGCCCTGGTTTTAACTCCATGCCGGCCACTGCTGAAGTTTTTGTCCCTCGCAGCTTTGGATATTCTTCATTAAGTGGCTAAATGGAACCTCCACAGTTAGAGGCAATATGTCTCAGAATAGTGGGGCAAACGACTGTCTGAATTTCTACAAGGCTTTGGCTGGCCAGCAAAGCTAGATAGACCTGTGGTCTGATTTCTTATCTTTTGCTCTCAGTTTGAAACAAACTTTGCTTACTTATGCACTGAAGCTCTGTGGGAAGTAGCCGCAACTGGCACATACTCATTTAATTTAATTTAATTTATTTGTAGTTTGCCTTTCTCACTTGGACTTAAGGTGGAGTAGACATACATTACCTGGATGGCTTTAATAGAGGATTTAACAAATCCATGGTAGACAGGCCCATCAGGGGCTAGCTGAATGGAATGTGGCTGTTCAGGAGCAGTATCCCTGGGGATGCCAGGGGCATCTTGCTGGTCCCTAGGATGCTGGGAGAGATGGACTGCTGGTCTTGTCCAGCAGAGCTTCATGATGCTTTTCAAGCAATCCCAATACATTAGATTTATTGAAAAAAAACAGCAAACTCCAACAAAACAGTGAAAGTTGCAGAAGTATGTGAACACATTTTCCCCCAAATCACATATTAAATCAATACTATCAATCCAATAGTATTATTTTTTAGGAAAAAAAGCAGTATTGTTGTTCATGCTTCAAAACTGCTAGGCAGATCAGTGTGGAGCTTGGATCAAGCCATCCAGATGCCTCCCCCCCAAAAAAAAACTACAACCAGAAGCTCATTAAAAAAAAAAAGTTTCTCTTTTTTTTTTAAATATAGTTTATTGGTTTTAGATATTTGTACATAAAGCAACATAACTTCGAATATGTTCCACTGCATCATTTTGAGCCTCGAAGTTCACAAGTTCTCTATCCAAACAAAAAGTTTTGACCAACAGTCTTTCTCCTTTTTTTTTAATCCTATCATATGTGATTTGGTCCATCTTGTCTAGCTCCGCTACTTCCAATATCTTTTCTAACAAATCATTTGTCATGGGCACTTCCATAGTTTTCCAGTTCTTTGCCCAAAGGATTCGCACCGATGTCAGTATATATACAATCAGTAATACATTATTCCTTTCTAGATCCAATGGTAGAATATTTAATAAAAATATTTCTGGTTTAAAGACCAGTTCTATTTGTGTTATTTCCTTAATAAATGTTCTTATCATTCTCCAATATTTTGTTACTTTGTGGCATTGCCATCACATATGAAAATAGGTGCCTAGTTTGATTTGACATTCCCAACATTTATTTTGAACATTACTATAACATTTGGCAATCTTTTGAGGGGTCCAATGCCATCTGTAAAATAGTTTATAAATATTTTCTTTATAGGATACCGCTTTTACCAACCTAACTGATTTCCAAATTTTTTCCCATTCATCAGTTTGCAATGGGTACCCAAAATCTTCCATCCAGCTAATCATTTCTTTAGTAATAAGATTTCCAGAGCAAACGAATTCACAACTCTCTCTCTCTCACAACTTTAATGCCAGTAGTTCACAAAGTTGAAATTTTGCTCACAAGACTCCACAGCGTAGAGGGAGCATTGGTGCTGAGGTCTGATGAGATCAGGCTAGCCCCTGGGCTGAATGTCATCACCACCACCACCATCAATCATCATGGTGCTTCCAGTGTTGAAAGCTCTTCACATGTTTATTAAAACATTGTGCAAACAATGTTCTAGAACCTTCTTTTGTGTGACCTTGGAATTTCAGTCAACTAACCACTGAAGAAGAGATTGGATTTATACCCCACCCTTCACTACCTGAAGGAATCTCAGAGTGGGCTTACAATCTCCTTTCCCTTCCTCTCCCTACAACAGACACCCTGTGAGGTAGGTGGGGCTGAGAAAGCTCTTGCAAGAATTGCTTGTGAGAGAACAGCTCTGAGAGAACTTGTGACTGACCTAAGGTCACACCAGCTGGCTACATGGGGAGGAGGAGTGGGGAATCAAACGCGGTTCTCCCAGATTAGAGTCCACAATCTCCACACTGCGGCCACCACATGGGACTTGCTTTACATAGTTCTGGTCGCCACACCTCAAAAAAGATATTATAGCATTGGGAAAAGTGCAGAAAAGGGCAACTAGAATGATAAAAGGGTTGGAACACTTTTACTGTGAAGAAAGGTTGAAGCGCTTGGGGCTCTTTAGCTTGGAGAAACAATGGCTGAGGGGTGACATGATTGAGGTTTGTAAGATTATGCATGGGATAGAGCAGGTAGAGAAAGAGGTCCTTTTCTCCCTTTCTCACAATATAAGAACTCATGGGCACTCCATGAAATTGCTGAGCAGTTGGGTTAGAACAGATAAAAGGAAGTCCTTCTTCACCCAAAGAGTGATTAACACGTGGAATTCACTGCCACAGGAGGTGATGGTGGCTACAAGCATGGACGGCTTCAAGAGGGAATTAGAAAACACAAGTGGAGACCCGCAAGAAACTTGTGGGATGGTTATCCCATTCCTCACACCTTTGCTTCCTCCCTTCTTCCCCTACCTCTCTCACACTCTTTCTCCCTTCTGCCCCCCTTTCTTACTCTCTCTGTCTCCTCCATGCATGTTACTTCCTCTCTCTTTCTGACCCGTCATCATTCTCTTTGTTTTTCTGCCTCCCCACCTCATCACTCTTTCTCTCTCTTTCTGCCCCCCACTCCATCACTCTCTCTTTCTGCCCCCCCACTCCATCACTCTCTCTTTCTGCCCCCATCACTCTCCCAGCCTCCTGCCTGCTTCCTCTCCCCCCACAGCGGCAGTGGCAGTGGTCTGGGAATCACAATGGATCTCCCAGCTGCAGAGATCAAGTCACCTTAGGGCTGCCAGCTCCAGGTTGGGAAATTCCTGGATATTTGGGGGTGGAGCCTTGGGACAGTGAGGATTGGGGAGGCAAGTAGCCTCAGCAGGGTATAATGCCATAGACTCAACCCTCCAAAGCAGACATTTTATCCAGGGGAACTGATCTCTGTCACCTGGACTACAGTTGTAATTCTGGGTGCTCTCCAGCCTTTGTCTGGAGGCTGGCAATGGTAGTTCAAGTGAAGGAAATGGCTGGTTTGGAGGGTGGAGTCTATGGCATTACACTGGTCCCTCCTCAAATCCCACTCTCCCCAGGCTCCACCCCTCAAATGTCCAGGAATATCCCAACCTGGCAACCCTATTTCCTTCCCACCCAACAGCCAACCTACCTTTATCTGTCTTCAGCTTTCCATCTCCACCCCCCTCCTCCACAGCCTCTACCTAGGAAAATTATAGTCTTTCTCCACAGTGGGGACTAAAGCAGCTTACATTATTATTTCCTCCTTGTTATCTGCACAACAACCTTGTGTGGTTGGTTAGTCTGAGAGTATGTGACTGGTCCAAAATTTCCCAGTCAGCTTCCACCGCAAGATGGGGATCTGAGCTTGGGTCTCGCAGATCCCAATCTGAAGCTCTAACTGTTACATCACAATGGCTTTCATAGGGTGGCTGCTGATGAACAGTAGCAAAACAGCTGGGCCTACCTGAGTCATGCAAATCAGGTGGTATCAAGTCACACAGAGGATGCTGCCTAGGGATGCCAGCCTCCAGGTGGGACCTAGGGATCCACTGGAATTACTGCTAATCTCCAGACTACAGAGATAACTTTCCATGGAGAAAATGGATGCTTTGGAGGGTGGAGTTTATGGCATTATACCTCACTGAGGTCTCTGTCCTCCCCAGGTTCCACCCCCAAATCTCCAGGAGTCTCCCAGCTTGGATCTGGATCCGCTGCCAGTGGCCGGGGCGGAGGGTGTACTTTGCAACCCTAGATTGCTGCCAGTAAAAACCCTGCCTTTTACTGACAGAAACAGTTAGAAGCCCCCCCCCCCCAACATTCTAATTTCTCACAGTTGATGCCTGGAGTTAGATCCCTGCAAAGGCCATTTCATAAGATATTGAGGAAAATTCAACAATCCTTGAAGTTTAAAAAAAAACTTTCTGCAGATTGAGGAAGGCCCCTGACTATGTAGGAAAAGCTGTTGGGGGAGAGTGAACTCTCTTTTGGCAGATATAAGTATCCACACAGGGAAAAAAACCTCTGGGAAATAGTATATAGATATGGAACAGAGGTCTATTAGCCACAAGGTATAGATAGGAACTCTCAGTCTGTATTCTTGGTGCTTGGCAGGGCCAACAGTGGGAGGGCATCTAGTGTCTTGGCCCCACTGGTGGACCTCCTGAGGGCACCTGGTATTTTTGGCCACTGTGTGACAGAGTGTTGGGCTGGATGGGCCAGTGGCCTGGTCCAACGTTGGCTTCTCTTATGTTTTTATGTTCTTATATTATTCCCCCTAGTTGCTCTCTACCACATGGTGAACCAGCCATTATGTGGACTAAGTGCTCCCCCGCTCCCCGCTGCCCACCTTTTCTTCCTGACTTCTCTGCCTGGCAGCTTCCACCAATTTGTGAATTAAACCAGCCTCTGTGGCTTCCTCTCTCTTTCATGGTTGCGTAGGAGAAAATTTCTGAAGATTCAGCTTTTCTTACTCATATGTAAAAAACTTGATCTGCCAAAATTCTCTCCTATTGTGTGTGTGTGTGTGTGTGTCTGTGTGTGTGTGTGTGCATGAAGTCCCATCAAGCTGCCTCCTGTTTATGGAGACCCTGTGAATTAATGTCCTCCACAGCACCCTAGGGTTAAGAGCCTGGCTCAGGTCTTGCGAAGCGGGGGCCTTGGTGGCTTCCTTGTCTGAGTCCACCCTTGTCCTGTTGGGTCTTCCCTGCTGCCTTCCACTTTTCCCAGCATGATTGTCTTTTCCCGGTGACTCTCATCTTCTCATGATGCGACCAAAGTATGAGAGCCTCAGTTTGGTCCTTTTAGCTTCTAGGGGGAGTCCAGGCTTGACTGGATCCAGAACCCACCCATTTGTCTCCTTGGGGGGTCCACAGTAGCCGTAAGACTCTCCTCCAACACCACATTTCAAAGGAATCAGCTTTCTTCCTATCAGCTTCCTTCACTGTCCACCTTTAGCTTAGGTTGTTAGATATTAGACCTAAAACAGAAAAGCAGGGTCAACCGAGTACTACCGGGTGTAGGTGTGTGTGGAAATGGAAATGGAGAGCGTGGATGTAGGAGAGCAGGTGTTTTGCACGGGGCTTCTGAGCAGGAGCAGTCTATTATTCATGTATCTATTTCATTTATCTGCCTTTTGTCTCCACTGGGGACCCCAAGTAGCTCCCATCGGTCTTCTTCCCTCCATTTTATCTTCACAACAGCCCTGTGAGGAAGGTGAGGCTGATAGATGAGTGACCCGAGGTCACCCAGCAAGCTTCCATGGCAGAGTGAAGATTCGAACCTGGGTCTCTCAGATCCTACTCCAACCACTACACCACACCAGCTCCACCAGAAGAGCAAGATTATTCTCAAGCAAAGAGTGGTTTCACACTGGATTGTATCGCTAAGAGTTGAACTGCTGGACCGATTGTGCTGCTGTTCTCTTCTAAGAAACGCAGCAATGCATGGAATCTTCTTTTGGTTAGGAATCCTGCTGTCAGGCGTTAGGAGTGGGGGCCATATAGTGCAGTGGAAGAACACCTGTTTGGTGTGCAAAAGGTCCAAGCCTTGGCATCTCCAGTGACAAGGATTTTTTTGATAGTTAGTGATGTGAAAGACCTCTACCCGGAGAGCCTGCCAGTCAGAGCAGGAAAGACCTCTACCCGGAGAGCCTGCCAGTCAGAGCAGGAAAGACCTCTACCCGGAGGGCCTGCCAGTCAGAGCAGGAAAGACCTCTACCCGGAGGGCCTGCCAGTCAGAGCAGGAAAGACCTCTACCCGGAGGGCCTGCCAGTCAGAGCAGGAAAGACTTATACCCGGAGATCCTGCCAGTCAGAGCGGGGAAGACTTATACCCGGAGAGCCTGCCAGTCAGAGCAGAAAAAGACTGTTACCCCAGACCCTGACAAGTGGGACATATTGACTGGGGTAGACGACCATCGGTGACTCCGTACAGCCCGCTCGGTGTGCTCACGGGGAACCGCGCAGGCTTCAGTTGCACCTGGAGGAAGCCTCTTTCCTGCTTCCCGGCTCTTCGGCCTCTGCTGCAGCCTGCGACACAGGAACGTCGTTTAATTGTCTGACATCCATTCATTCCTGGCTGTGTTTACTCTGCCAAGGTAGTCTAAGAGTTCGGTGACTTCGTTTTGGAACGTTGCATGTCGAAAGAACTCCCAAGTGATCATTACAAAGGAAAAAACCACCACCGCCACCAAGTCGTGCCCACAGAGGAACATGACCAGCACGCCTCGGGAGGGGCGCTGGCTCAGTGGCAGAGCCTCTGCTTGGCAGGCAGAAGGTCCCAGGTTCCATCCCCGGCCCCCGCCGTTCAGAGGACCAGGAGGTGGGTGATGGGCAAGACCTTTCTCTGCCTGAGGCCCTGGAGAGTCGCTGCCGGTCCGAGGAGACCAGACTGGCCTGGAGGGGCCCCAAGGCCACTTGGCGTGCGCACGAGCGGCGGGCATCCGGGCTCCCAGTCGGGCCGGCAAAGGAGGGCAAAGCAACCCGAGAGAGCGGGGGGCAGAGAGAGCTTGGGAGCCCCGGAAGGGGAGGAAAAAAATAAATACGTGGCCATGACGCAAGACGAGGAGTAGACCCCTTCCGCCGATTGGCCTGGCTGGCTCGGAAGCACCCCGAAGGCTGGGCAGACGGGTTGCCAACTGACCAGGAAAGAAAACGACCCTGGACGGCTCTTCTGCCTTCGCCAGTGGTTTGCTCCGCAGGAATCCGGACTCAGTAAACGCCCGCGGGTTTAGACTCCGCTGGAGGCTCCGCTACCGAGGCAGGCTGATAAGTTGGCAGCGCTCCTTGTGTACGCCCTAAGGTTAACCCTTCGAGGGCATTCCCACTGCGTTTGCGCCTGCCCACGCCTCCAGGACGACCGCCTCCCTCCGTCCGAAGTCACCCCTGCCCCTGGCGCCCAAGCCAGAGTTGCCACCTTTTGTAACCGGCCTTGCTCCTGTGCTTTTAAGGCGCACCCCCCCCCCCCCGCCGCCCGATATACCAAAAGAGTGACTTTAGGGGGGCGTCCCGACAGGCTGTGACTCCGGCCAGGTGTCCCCCGCTTAAGCAGCCCTTCTCCAGGCCGCTGTGCCGGGCAGAGGCGCAGGCACAACGAAGGGCCGATGGCAGCCTTTGGGCAGGGGCCAGGGGAGCAGGCGGGTCCCTCTTCCAGGAGGAGGGTTTCGAAGCATCCCGGGAAGCGACGCCAGCTAGGAAGGGCAGGGCTCCTAGGCAGGGCAGGAGCCCTCGGGAGGGGCGCCCCCCCCCCCCTCCCGAGGGCTCCTGCCCTGCCCAGGGGAACCAGTCTGCGGGCCTTGCCTGCCTGCCTGCCTGCCTCCGGGCCGGCTGGCCTGGGCTGCTGGTGGGGAGGAGCCTCGTCGCGGGCCCCCCCGGAACCGGGCAGGAATCCCGACCAGGCCTGACCTTTTCCGCGGCACCCCACCTCTTCCCCCCCCCCCGGCCCGGGGAAAAAGAAGGCCCCCGCCTCCCGCCCCAGCCCCCGGGCACCCGGGAGACCCCTTCCCCGCGAAAGGCCTCGTTTGGGGCACGTTTCAAAAACACCCCCAACCAAACCCAAAGGTTCTGGGGCGGGACCGACTCTACACACCCCCCCCCGGCCTCCCCCTTGAATGTTTGGTCCCCCTCGGCGCTGGTGCTGCCCGGCCCTCGGAAGAGGGGCTCCCCGGAGGACTTGGGAGGCGCGGCGGAGGCCGCAGTCGGGGGGCTCGTTGGCTCTTTCGGGCTCGGCGAGTCCCTTTGGCAAAACCCCTTCTCCAGCCCGCCCCCCGCCGCCCCCCCCCCAAAAAAAAACCACGAACCCCGGAGCTGCCGACAGGACATCCGGAGGAGTTACCCGCGTCCAGACTTCACCCCGGGTTTGTGCTCGAAAAAGGGGAACGGGCGAATCTTTAGTCGGACATGGGCCGGATGATCGTCAGCATGCTTTCCTCGGGGGTAAATCCCACCACTGGCACTCACTTCCGAGGAAACCTAGAATCGCACATAGTGACCCCCCCCCCCCCATCTATGTTTCTTCCTCGCAGTTAAGCACGTGCAGAATAAAGACAGCCTCCCTCTATAAATTTTTTAAATCTTTCCCCCCATCCCGTCAATTAAAACCTTCCTTGATTCCGAAACGAGAATTTAAAACCCCCTTTTGTCTTTGAAGGCACCTCCGGACACCTTTTCGTTTCGTTTCGTTTCTTTTCATTTAGTATTTAGACACAAATTATTTGGAGAGGCTGGTCCGGTTTTTGCACGGAAGGTTTGCAAAGGGAACCGCCGCCCCTTGAACCCGTTCGGTGTGGGTTTCACCTGCGTGGGAACTGGCGGCGAATGCGTGGAAACAAGTGAATCGGCGCCGCAGGAGACCGGGGCGGGGGGGGGGGGGGGCGCGGACAACCAGCCTCGCATTCGGCACCGATATAGCGGAAGGCCACGGTAGACAGATACACCGATCATCAATACGCTAAGAGTTATAATTCTGGTCTTCCATTAATTCAGTTCTAAAATGTTAAAAAGACCTCTCTCTAATCCAGTTCCGCTCCGGATTGAACAAAGTTTTGCTTTTTAAAAAAGGGGGGAAAGGATCGTGGTTCGGGAGTTGGCATCTGTTTCTCTTTTAAGGGGGGAAGAAATCGACCCTCCTGTATTTGATCTGAGTTGATTTAAAATCGTTTTCCAAACGAAAAACGAAGGCACACGGTGTCGCAGGGGGATGACAACGGAGTATTCGGGCAATCCGGAAAGACGCTGGCGTTTGCTTTGAAAGCCTTCCCGTTCGGCGCCGTTTCTCTTCGGGGAAGGAATTCGAATTGCCGGGGAACGAATTCAAGCGAGGAGGGCGACCCGCTTGCGCCCGAGGTGCTGGGAAGAAGGGACTCGATAGAGCCGAAGGGGAGCGGGCTGGAAGGGGCCTCGTTCCGGCGGAGCAGGCTCCGGGATCGCGCGTTCTTTCGGCCAGCCGTGCGAGCCTCCCGGTCCCCGGCTGAGCCGAGCCCCACGGCCGTGGCTTCGGGGAAACGCCGCCTGCCTGCCTGCCTTTGTCTCTCCGCCGCGGCCGGCGCGCCCCTGCCCCCGACGCCCTGGCCGGAGCCGGGGGAAAGGGACCGTCGTCTGCTGCCCCCGGGCAAAGCCCGGCCAACGCCGCCGTCTCCGGCCCAGAGCCCCGGTCAGGTCCCCCGAGGCAGGGCGCCGACCGCCTCGGCTTCCTTCGCCAGTTCCGCCGGCGCCCCCGGTCCCCTTCTCGCTCTTGATCTTGCTCTCGCTCGCCCGCCCGCCCGCGGACTTCCAGCACCCCCCCCCCCCCCGCTCGCCAAGAACCCTGGCCCTCCGCTCCCGCCCGGGAGGGACGAGCTAAGCCCCAACCCCTGGCGGCGGCGGCGGCTGCTGCTTTCCGAGACGCGCGGTCGCACTCAGGACCGGGGGGGGGGGGGGGGAGTCGCCCAGGTGCTTGTGTGGGGGACACGATTTTTTAACAACACAAAAAACAGAGCCCCCCCCCCGCCCCCCTCCCCGGTCCCTCCTTCCCTCCCCCGCTGCCTTCCTGGAGGTGAACTGGAAGCGGGGAGGCTTGGCGCGCGAGAGGCGCCGGGCGAGCAGGTGTCGGGGGCTGTAGGTTTCTCTCTCTCTGTCTCTCTGTCTCTCTCTCGATTGGCGGGCTCAGGGTGGGCTAGGAGAGGCAGACTCTCCGCCTCTCTCCCCCCACCCCACCCCACCCCACCCCTCCCTCCCCTCCCCTGCTCTCCGCCTTTCTCTGTATCGGCTCAACACCCCCCCCCCTCCAGCCGTCGAGGGTAGGAGGGAGGGGGTCGCTCTCTCCCCCTCTCTCTCGCTCTCCCTCTGAAGATTTGGCTCATTCGAGCGGAGCCAGTCTCCCTTGCGACGTCAGGGGAGGGGGGGTCATTAAGAGCCAATTAGAAAGGTCACTGGAGCGCATATATAGGACTCCCAGGATTGGGGCGAGCGAGAGCTGCCAGCGGCGCCGCGGCCGGGGACCCCCACGCCCGCCCCGCGCCCCTCTCGCGCTCCCTGCTCTCCCGTCCGGGGCCGCTCCCTGCCGCCCGCTCTCCCCATGATGGGCTCGGTGCTCCCGGCGGAGGCGCTGGTGCTGAAGGGCGGCCTGAAGCCGCAGAGCCTCTCGCTGGCCGAGGTCATCACGTCGGACATCCTGCACAGCTTCCTCTACGGCCGCTGGCGGAACGTGCTGGGCGAGCAGCTCTTCGAGGAGAAGGCCGGCGGCGGCGGGGGCGGGGGCGGCGGCAACCCCAAGACAGCCTTCACGGCCGAGGTGCTGGCCCAGTCCTTCTCCGGAGGTGAGTGCCCAGGCTGCGCCCGCCCGCCCGCCCGCCCCCGGCCCTCCAGGAGACGCCAGGGAGTTCTTGCCGCGGGGCGGGATCGTGCCCACGGCCGGGCGGCGCCGGTGAGCTCCGGAGAGGGGTGGCGGGCTGTCCCTCCGCGGGGCTCCCTCGGCCGCTCTCCCCCCGGAGGAGGTCGGGGCGCCTTCAGGGCGGGGGTGGCGGGGCGAGAGTCCGGCGAGGAAGGCAGGCCGAAGCCGACCGCCTCTTGCCCGGCAAGCCACTCTGGGCGCCTCCTTCTCCTCCTCCTCCTGGGTCGGCTGCGGGCTGGACGGCGCTTTCCCCACCGCTGGGGCGGGCGGGCGGGCGGGCAGGGAGAGGCGCTGTCCTCGCGGGGTGTGCCAGGGCAGCGCCCGTCCTCCCGGCCACAGTTGGCCTCCCGAAAGGACAAGGGAAGCTGCGCCCCCGACAGGTGCGTGTGCGGGCGCCGGAGCGCTGCTGGGCTCGGCCCGTGTCTCCGGCCAGGTGCCTCCTTGGTCCGCCAGCGCCCGCCCGCCGGCCCAGCCCCGGGCTCAGCATCCGACGGCCCTTGAATGCGCAGCGCGGCCCTTCCGACGGAACCCGAACCCGAAACCGCCCGGCTAATCGACCGAGATCCCCGCCTCGGCCGGGGAAGATTCCGCGCGGGGTCAGGCCGCCGGGCGCCTCTCCGGAAGGGATAGCCACGTCCCCCCCCCCCCCGCAAGAAGAGCCTCGGCTATCGTCGCAGGCACAGCCCCCCTCCGCCCCTCGGCCGGGGTTGCCCGCCACATTCCTCCGCACTTCCCACCAAGCCCTTCTCCGCCGCCGCCGCCTGCTTCTTCTGCTTCTTCTTCTTCTTCTTCTTGGCAGGGTCATAATCCTCCTCCTCCCCTCCCGGCCGGGGACCTCGGCGGCGGCCCTCTCCGGCGTGTAATCGCAGTTGACTGGCGGCGCAGGGGGCTCCATGCCTGGGGTTAAGTGGGGGCCCCGCCCGGCCAGAGTTCCCACTCCTCCAAGCGCCAACTTGGAAAGGGCCGGGCCGGGGGCGGGGGCGGGGGGGGCGCCTCTCCCCTCTCCTCCGGAGCGGCTCCAGTTCTGGGCTGCCATCCGCCCGCTCCGGGGCGACCCCCGCGACCCCCGCCGGCTGGGGGGGGCAGGGTTCTGTTGCGTCCTTAATGCGCCGTGAAGCCTCCATTCGGGCGCCTTTCAGGGGATGTCATCCAGCTAATCGCTCCCATTTTGTCCGGGGAAATCGCTGGGCCTCGGCGGACACGTTTCGGGGGCCCGGCCGGCCCGGCGCGGGGAGCGGCGGCATTCTTCCCGGCCTAATGAATTTGGAATGAGCCACTTCCCGGCCCAGGGCCGTCAATGGGCGCCCAGCCCTCTAAACGGCGTGACCAATGGCTTTGGGGACGCTCCGCTCTTCACCCCCGGCCCGCTCCGCCGACGCCGACGCCCTCTCGGCGCGCCCGGCCCGGCCCGGCCCGGCTCCCCCGGCGGCTTCCCAGGGGACGAGGCGGCGTCGATCCCCACCCCACCCCACCCCACCCCGGGCTGCGCCTCCCCCTGGACGGGGGTGTGCGGAGGGGGCGGCGGGGCGCCTGGGGCTCTGGGCCCGGGGAAGGCAGGCAAGGCAAGGCAAGGCAAGGCTGGGGGGCGGAGGGGGGGGGGGCGCAGAAGGACAGGCGTGGCGGTCTCTGCCGGGGGGGGGGCTCTTGCTGTTCGGCAGGGGAGAGCGGGGGGGGGGGGGCTTTCCGGCTTTCCGGCTTTCCCGCGGACCGGCGCCCTTCCTGCCGCGGGGCCCGGCTTTCTCCAGGTGCGCCGGCGAGTCGGCCACGAGGGCAGATCTGAGCGGGGCCCCCTTGCATGTGTGACCCCAGGGGCGGGTGAGTGGCGCCCAGCTGTGCAGAGAAGCCTGTGGGGCGGCCGGGCCTGGTGACCCCTGTGCCTGCGGAGGACTGGGCTGGCCCCGAGCATCTTAGGGACCCAGTGCCGTGTGCGCTGCGCAGGACCCATGCACAAGAGCTGCTCCGGCCAGGTCTCCAGATGTGGGGTGTCGATCTCTGCAGTCCACCGGAGGTGTGCCTGTTGTAGGCATACTCTGTCTGGCGCGTAATGAAGCGGGAGAGGATGGGGGGCGCCTGCCACAGGTCTCCACGGCCAGGGGTGTGCCTGGACTGAAGCAAAGCCTTGCGAGACTAGACCGAAACAAGGCCACCGAGTGACCGCCGTGGTTCCTGCCAGAGGCACAAGCGGCGCGTGAAGGCTCCGGCCCTGCTCTCCTCCCGCCCCGGCAGCACTCGGCGGTCACCCGCCGCTGGGGAAACGGAGGGCGCCGGTCCTCTGCCGAGCTGAGGCACGGGATGTATTCAGCAATCCCGAGGTCTACGGAGAGATCAAGACGGGCGGCCGTGCTCGTCTGTCTGTCCGTAGCAGCGGAAAAGAGCCAGAGTCCAGGAGCCCCTGAAAGACCAACAAAAATTTCTGGCCGGGGAGGAGCTTTCGTGCGTCAGGGCTCCCTTCTTCCGACTCACAAATGTTGTTGTCTTTAAGGTGCTGCTGGACTCTGGCTCCTCTCGACTGCTGCAGAGGTATACTGCGTCTAAAGATGGAGGTTCGCTTGGTGTGTCCTGGCTAAGAGTGGGTGATGGCCCTGCCTTGTGAATATTTGTGGTTCGTTTGTGGCGCCTCAAAAAAGTGTACGCACATCTGGTGTACAAATAGTGTCTAGGCGGGAGGAGTGGGATTCTGCCGATTAGCGTGCACAGAGGTAAGTACTGTGTGCGCCGGAGAAGGAAACAGAGGGCCGTGAAGGCGTAGGGGGGGAGGGGGGGGCTGTCTGTGTGTGCTGCGGACATCATTGTTCATCCTGTCTTGCATCTATCGTGAGTCCTCACGTATGTGCCGAGGCTGTGTGTGCCTGTGTGGAAATTGCCCTCAAGTCGCAGCCGACTAATGGTGACCCAGCGGGGTTTTCAAGGTGGAGAAATTCAGAGGTGCTTTGCCATGGCCTGCCTTTGCGTCATGACCCTGGACTTCCTTTGTGGTCTCCGATCCAAATACTACCGAGGGTTGAAAAGCACACCCACCGTTCACATGGAAACTGCATGGGCAGAGCCAGGGGTCCCTCTGCATAGCAGGAGCTGGGGGAAGCACAGAGAGGAGAGGAGAGGAGAGGAGAGGAGAGGAGAGGAAAGGCTGTCCTCCTCCTCCTCCTGCCCCACTTGTGGATTTCCCGGAGGGAGGCGGCTGGCTGCTGTGAAGAGCTGGTGCTTGACTGGACAGGGCTCTTTCCATATTCCCGGGAAGGCATGGGGAATGTGCCTGAGCTGACAGCTTCAATGGAAGTTCTGTACATTGTCCCGTCACGATCCTGTGACTCCAGGCAAAGCCTGGGAATGTACATTTATCCAGGGATATTTCTGCCCAGCCAGGTCTGCTTTTGTGGCTGGCAGCGATGCTGATGCCAAATCTCCAGCCCTGGAAGCTCGGCAAGAGTCCTGCGCTTGGTTTGGGGTTCTTAGTCTGGTCCTGTAATCATCACCTTCAGACTTTTCTGACAAGCCAGCTAATCTTCTGAGTTAACGAATGCATTAAGCAAAATTAGTTTTTTGGGTAATGCTTTTCAAATATTCTGAGTACAGTCTTTCAGCAACCTTTAGAACTCCGTACAATAATCTGGCGTTGCTATCAGCCACTTATGGGAGATGGGAGACAGACAGTGGCTTGCCTGTGGTGACATTTGAACTCTGGACAAGAAGCAACAATGGCTCTATGTTTGACCGGCTTTGAAAAGGATCAGACAGATACCTAGAGGTGTGGGTCTCCTGGCAGATATTGCCAAGATAGCCAAACTGATCTTCCATGTTTTAAGCATTAGCTTTCAGATGTTGAGGGAGTGAACAGCAGAGGTTAGGTCCTTCCAACACTTCTTGTGAAGCGGAAGCGGAAACAGAGTGCTGAGCTAGATGGAAGTTTGATCTGATCCAGCAGGATCAGATCAAGTTTGAAGTTTGATCTGATCCTTCCTTTCTTTGCCCTCGTTCTCAGTCATGAGGCTGTGCCAGCTTTCAGTGCCCCGGTATTGATGTGGCCACGACCCATGAGCAGTTCTGAGAGGTGAATGAAGCCAGCATGTGCCAAGGAGACTTGGCCACCTGTGTCGGGGGCTTAAACAAATGGTCACAGTGGGATTTTGAGGGCAGGTTCTCGGAGCTTCCCTGTCTGGGCATGGGCCACGCATGGTTGGGCTGCGCACTGGGCTTCGGCACATACCTTGGACCCATGCTAACATCCTTGGTGACATTATTAAAGGGTCTGCACGAGCCCTGATCCCTTGACTCACTCTCTGTCAACCCCCCTCCCTCCTCTCTTTCCTCCGTCTCCTGCAGAGGTCCAGAAATTATCCAGCTTGGTGCTCCCCTCGGAGGTGATCATTGCTCAGAGCTCCATCCCTGGGGAAGGCCTGGGCATCTTCTCCAAAACCTGGATCAAAGCTGGCACAGAGATGGGACCCTTCACAGGCCGGATCATCTCCCCAGAACATGTGGATCTTTGCAAGAACAATAACCTCATGTGGGAGGTAAGGGCTGGCGAAGACCCGGATGTGCCAGGAGGAGGGGGTGCTGGCCCAGCACTTGAGATCTGGCATGAGGGGAACGGTGCACGGGGAATGGGGCAGGCTCTCTGGGCATGCCACTCCAGGGACTGCGTGGGAGGGCTCAGCAAGGAGGCTGGGGATAGTTCCCGGCGGTCTGCGGGGGAGGGTTGTGTGTGGCTGGCATCGCCTCCTGAGCCCATGCTCCAAACAGGCTTGGCTCAGACCCGGCTGATGTCACCCTGGCTCAGGAGGGGATGGGTGTGCCTTGCTTGGGATGACAAAAGGCTTGGAATCAGCCTGGAAGGGCTTTGCCTTCCCACTTCTGGCATTGGGAGGGGGTTTCTCCCTCCCTCCCTCCCTCCCTCCCTCCCTCTCTCTGGTCATTTTGTCATTTTCTGTTGCTAAAGAAAGTCCACCAGGTGTGGGTAGCCATGAGTGGCGCATTGTTCTGCCATGTGCTCCCCAGTGAAAAGCTATAGTGACAGAACTACTGGTTTGACTTTCCTCAAAGGATCTGAGATGCTGAAAGGATGTGTCTTAGAAGGCTTTACCTACAAATGCACGGGGGGGGGGGTGTTGTACAGAAGAGTGGCTGTGGAATTGGGTGGAGACCCCCCTTTGCTTTGGGGAGCAATTTAGATCCAGAGAAATGGCACTGGAAGGGGTTACTCCCGGCCTCCCGGCCTCTCTGGAGCAAATGTGCCACTATTCTGTGGCTTCATGTGGCCCAAAGAAACAGCACTGCGAGTCTTGGTCAGGGACTGTGTAGTCTGGACATTGCAAGGCTGCAGGTGAAGAAAATGCCCGTTCAGGAAACATCCACAGTTGGCAAAAGACTTAATTTCAGAAGGGTAGTTCCCAAATTGCCCTGACCTGGAGGGCCCAGGCTAGCCTGATCTCGACAGATCTCGGAAGCGAGGCGGAGTCGGCCCTGGTGAGTTCTTGGATGGGCATGGGGGACTGCCGAGGAAATCCAGAGTCCCTGTGCAGGGGCAGGCAGTGGCCAACCCCCTCTGTTCGCCTCTTGCCTTGGCAACCTTATGGGGTTGCCAGAAGTCGGCTTTGACTTGACGGCACAGTTTCCACCCCCCCCACCCCCCCCCCACTTCCTTAAGTCTTCTGCGGAAACAGTGAACTGGAGTTTTGTGGCACCTTAAAGGAATACACGTTTTTATCCAAGTGTAGGCTTGGGAGGACTAGAGGCCTGTGGGCTGTCGCTCAGGAAAGCTTATGCTCAAATAAAAATGTTTTCCTTTAAAAGAAGCCACGCGACTCTGGTTTACTAAGGGATGTGAAGATCCTTTTGTGTGTTTGTGTTTTCTACTGGAAATCACTTTGAGACGCATTTCAGTGATGGAACCTTTCACCATCCTCAGACGGGCTTGTCAGATATCTTTGTTTTTTAACTGTATCGATAGACCTGCCTGTCTCACTGAGATTCCATGCAGAGTACACAATGCGACCAGGAGGACAAAGCATCTTATAAGCAATGTAATAGGACTAGGATTAGTGAAATCTGAAACATAAAGCAAGGGATACATTTGTGGCATTCCTGGAGAGCAGCGCATGCGTCTTGCTCACATGTGGCTAAGGCTTGTGTGTGCATCTTCAGTGTTCCACTACCATCTGCTCCCAGGCGCAGAGGCAAAGCCACCTCCAACCACGGTCATTGGGGATTGTACCATGAGTTCCTGTGAGTGCCTTTTAAAGTTTGGGCTTGCTAGCCAGGAAGTGTGGCTACCATGGCTTTTCAGTGTGAAATGGTGTCTTAGTCATGGAACAACCCATTTTGCTAATAGTTTTGCTTTTGGAGGGCATGATCCAGCCGATGTGAAGCATTTTAAAGTTCCATTCAGAGGAAGAATTAAGTACCTAGTGAAAGAATTAAGTAAGAATTACTTGTTGGGGGTTATGGTATCTTGAGTGGCTTGGAGAAAGGGGACAGAGAGAACTCTTCTCTTTAACACTATAACTTGGGGAGGGTCGCCCAATGAAACGGAGGGGTGATAGATTCTCAGGAGAGAATGAACGAAGTGCTTTTTCATACAACACTCTGTTCACTTATCTGCTGCAGTGGTGGTCCCTGTCTCAGCTGGTTTTAAAAGAGAATAAGACAAATTCACAAGGGGTAGATCTGCCAAAGGCTATTTGATATGATAGTTAAATAGAGCCTCCACGTTCAAAGGCAGTATACCTTTGAATTCAAGGTGCTGGGGGATGATGAGAGGGAAGTGCTTTTGCCTTTATGCCCTGCTTGTGAATTTTCTGGAGACCTTAGGGAGAGGGAGCCTGTGTGTCATAGCGTTTAAAGCATCCAACTATGGAGATCCGAGTTCAAGTCCCATATTCTGCCATGACTCTCATCGGCTGGCCTCGGGCCACCCTCTTTCTCTCAGCCTAACCTACCTTACAGAGCTGTTAGCAGGATAAACTGGAGGAGAGGATAGATCAAGACGGGCTGCTGCTGTGTTAGTCTGTCCGTAGCAGTAGAAAAGTAGCACTTTAAAGAGTTCAGTAGCAAAGACTAACAAAATATGTGGCAGCGGAGAAGCTTTTGTGAGTGACAAAGTATCTGGAGAAGTGAGCCATCACTCAGGAAAGCTCCTCCCCTGCCACAAATGTCCTTAGTCTTTGAGGTGCTCCTGGACTCTGGCTCTTTTCTACTGGGGGAGACTTGTGTCTGTTCTTCTCAGCTCCACAGAGACGGAGCAGGACAACAGTGGAACAGATCTGGGTGGCCGCTGTGGGAAACAGGGCGCTGGATGTGGCCGGCCCTCAGCAGGACCTTTCTTAGGCATGCCAGTGACAAGTCACTCACCATCTGTCATGGAAAGGTGCACTTGTCCTTCCATGTCCTTGGGAACGTTCCCCGTCCCCTTCGGGCTGCTGTTCCCAACTGCTGCTAACAGGCCGGGGTGAGCAGAACCGAGCAGGCTGAGAGCGGGGCAGTGCCTGCGGGATTCGGATCTGGCCCTTGGCAACATCGCCGGTGGCCACAGGGAAAACGAGTTGCTTACAGCCTTTCTATCCTGCCTGATCTCCATGGGCTTAGAGGGGCAGTGACTGAGTTGCAAAGGAATAAAGAACAGCCCAATTAACAAAATTAAAACTGATTAAAATTACACCAGTTACCTAGTTCAATGCATTCTGGTTTAAAACACAGGATCAGCCAATGAACAGTCAAATCTGCTAGGAAAATTCACGCTCTTCAAAAGCTCTCTGGAAGAGGATGCCCTTCGAAATGTAGCAAGCAAAAGCGCCCCCCCCCCGCCCTTGGGTTGCCAACTCTGAGTTTGGAAATTCCTGGAGATTTGGGGCTGGAGCCACTGGGAGGGCAGGGTGTGGAGAGGGGAGGGACCTCGGCAGGGTCTAATGCCGCAGAGTCCACCCTCCAAAGCGGCTGTTTTCTCCAGGGGAACTGAACTCTATAGCCTGGAGATCAATTGTAACTCACCCGGAGGCTTATATACTTCACTATGTGCAAGCCAAATATTATTATGTACAGCACAAACAGTGCGGTACAATTAGTGAAAACAGTCCCTGTATACAGTTTGCAATACCGTATGCAGTATTTTGGCTCCTCAGCTCACAGGCAAGTGGGACTGGTACAATTCTCATTTATCTTGGCTTCTTGCCATCACAGCTGTACATGAAAGATTACCCGAACGGCACATGAGAAATCGAGTCACAGGACTTTTTTGGAATTCTAAGTGTGAGCTCTTTAATTTCTTTTTGTTGCATCCTTCTTTTTTGTCTTTGTACTGTTCTTTCTACTGATTGGTGCATGCTTTATGTGTTACCAATATGTGTTTTAGATTCCCCCCTTTCCCCTCTATGTTTGGCTGATACAAACAGCCAGTGTCATTTTTTTTCTGCTGTCAATAAGCCCGCTTAGATGTGGCATCATACTTGAAGGTGCTTTGACGGACAGTCTACAACTGTACAAGGCCATTCGGCAAGGGGACTGTCCCAGAAACAATTTGGAAGAAGATATTGAAATGGTGTCTTCATTAGCCGGCAGCCTGTCAGTGGTTATATTTCACTAATTGTCATAATTCACTATATCGTGTATTGCATTTTTGTCCCTTAATGGTCATTCCTCACTGTATCATGCTTTGTATAGAAGGACTTAATTGTACTGTACTGTTTGCACTGTATATAATATTTGGTTTGCACATACTTAAGTACATCAGCCTTTACCCCCCCCCCTTTGTGTGGCCTCTAGTTCACAGTATCTTTTGTGGCTTCCTGCAGAGGTCTCCCCCCCCCCCTTTTTTGGTCACCTGGAGGTTGGCAACCTGACCTCATTTGCTCTGGCAGGCTGTCCTAAAGGACTGGGCCCACCTTGGAAAAGGCCTGTGATCTCCCTGCAGCCACAGCGACAGCCCTAAGGGGAGGCGCCTAAAGGGGGAGGCTGGCTGAAGAATGCAACTGGCGCAGGGGATTATTCCGGGAGATGTGATTTGGAGATCAAGTATGAGGGCCCCGGGCCGCGAAGGGATTTAAAGGCAACAACCAGCACTTTGAACTGGGCCTGCAAGCTTTCAGTTCCTCTTAAAGCCAGTGGAATGCATATGCAACCCCTGCCCCCAGCCCCACTGCTGGCCAGGCATCTGCAAAATTCTGAGCCCCAGCCCTGTGGGGACGGGGTGCCCAGCTGCCGGCTGCCTTGAAGCGAGACTTGGGCAGCCGCCTCTGCCCACTAACAGAAGATACTAAACATGCCTGCAACAGAGTGGAGAGAAATGGCCTCTCCCCATTTGACTGCCACAAGAATACATTCTTGTGGGAGGTTGGGGGTTCCCCACAGCATGTTGGCCCCAAGAAGACCCAAGCCTGGGCCTGCGCCAGAAGAGGGCAAAGGAGGCCGGAGGACCAAGCTGGGATACCAACCCTGGAGGGAGCCTAGAAATTCATGGCTAGAGGGTCCCATTTCATGCTCTCTTTCTCCTGTCCAGTTTTCCTTGGTTTCTCTGGGCTTGTTTGGGACTTTGTTCCGTGGAGGGCATCCTGCTCACGCTGGTGTCTCCACCTGGCAGACTGAGGGCATCAGGGGCTCAGCGGGGACACGGGAGTCCCTGTTGAGGAAGACTCACAAAGCAGCAATCAAAATGAAGAAATGCTTTGCTGGATCCTACTGAGAGTCTAGCAAACCGTTTTCAGCATTGGCTGGCCATGGAAGGCCACAAACACGCCATGAGAAGAAGAGGAGGAGGAGGAGGAGGAGGAGGAGATTGGATTTATACCCCACCCTCCATTACCTGAAGGAGTCTCAGAGCGGCTTACAAACTCCTTTCCCTTCCCCTCCCCACAACAGATACCCTGTGAGGTAGGTGGGGCTGAGAGAGCCCTGACAGAAACTGCTCTTTTTCAAGAACAGCTGTGCCAGAACTACAGCTTGTCCAAGGTCATCCAGCCGGTGCAAGTGGAGGAGTGGGGAATCAAACCCGGTTCTCCCAGATTAGAGTCTGCGCACTTAACCACTACACCAAACTGGCTCTCGCCATGACAAATAGTCTCTGGTATTCAGAGGTAGACTCCCTCTGCCCATGGAGGCTTCTCTTAGCCATTGTAGCTAGTGGATCTCTTCCAGTGCTCCTCTACCACCAGTGGCGTCCCCAGATCTAGTGACAGGGAGTCCCACAGATTAACTGTGCATGACATACCACAGTATTTTGTTTCATCGGTCTTGAACTTAATGCCAACCTATTTCACTGGCTGCCCCCCTCCTCCTGAATTATTCTGGTAGCACCACTTTGCTCCATTATAAATAATTCTATAAATTCATGTCATCTGTCCCTCTTTTGAGCTTGCTCCCCCCCCCACCCACCCAAAGCCTCATATGCTATAGTGTTCCTTTGCAGGGAAAGCGTCCAGCCTTCGGTAGTTTTGGTCACCATTTTCTGCACCTTTCTCAGCTCTTTGACATCTTTTGGGGAGGGGCTATGGCTCCGTGGGAGAACCTTTACTTTGCATACAGCGGTCCCAGGTTCAGTCCCCGGCAGCATCTCCGGTCCAAAAGGCCCAGGCAGGAGGTGATGGGAAAGACCTCCGCCTGAGACCTTGGAGAGCAGCTGCTGGTCTGACCCTGGTGGGCCCCAAGGGGGAGCCTGGTTCAGGAGAAGGCAGCTTCATGCGGGAAGCAATCTGTCTGGACCCCGGGATCCCCCGGTCAGAATCTCCCTTTGCATATCTCCGCCCATGACTCACAAAAACTCCTCCTGAAATACATTTTGTCAGTCTTTGAGGTGCCGCTGGACTGACTGGGGACTGACGGCGGTTGCCTTATCTCAGGTCTTCAACGAAGACGGAACGGTCCGCTACTTCATCGATGCCAGCCAAGAAGACCATCGCAGCTGGATGACCTACATCAAGTGTGCCCGGAACGAACAGGAGCAGAACCTGGAGGTGGTCCAGATTGGAAACAGCATCTTTTACAAGGCCATTGAGGTAAGGACCTGGGGGAGGGGGGGGGGGGCGGAGAGCGGAGGGGGGGGGCCTCCCATTGATCAGCGCTGCAGATTTCTCCAGGGGTTTTGTCTCTGAGTAGAGGACGAAACGCCGAGAAACGCTGACTGCTCTCCGGGAAAAGATGTTCTGGGCTGCGCACACTAGACAGTTATACTCAGACGCCAAAGAGCCACAGTTCTGCAGAAAGAATGTTAAAAAGTCAAGTTTCCAGCCCTCATGAGTGTAAACCTAAGTCTGTGGCCTTTCCCTGGGGAGTTTCAGAGGAAGAGACTGTATGCGTGAACTTGTTCTTGGCCAACAGAACAACACGTGGATGTGTTGCATACCTTGTGCTGACCTGGCTGGCTCAGACTGAAGCACTTTTGTCAGATCTCAGAAGCTGAGCTGGGTCAGCCCTAGTTAGGACTTGGGTGGAAGGGCCACCAAGGGAGTCCAGGGTTGCGACGCAGAGGCAGGCCAATGGCACAAGCCACCTCTGAATGTCTCCATGAGGGGTCGCTGTAAGTCATCTGCTCTTGGACAGCCTTTCCCACCCCCACTGTCTTCCTTTGCCCTGTGCTGGGCCAGGGCAGAAAGCAACTTGGTCTCCAAACTGGCTGGACTGTAACTGTTTGCAAAAGGGGGAATGCCACATTGGGCCCCCAGCACGTGACGTTCCGCCTGCATTCTCAAGCAGCTGCTTTTCTCTGTCTTGCTGTTGTCCCACGAAGTTCACAGAGTTAAGGGCTTAACAGACTCACGGCACGGATGGGAGATTTTCACCTGTCTCATTCAGTTTGCCTGTTTTGAAATTGCAGCATGGCCTTGCCAGAAGCCCGGGGCAGCAAGGAAACCCTTGGGTGCTGTCTCTTTTTACAGTCATTTAAAATCAAAGACATCCAGTGTAGGAGAGCGGCTGGAGTGCTGCACTATGACCAGTGGTATCTGGCTCTGAATTCCTACTCCGGGTCTCACGACAGAGGGCACTGCTAGAGGACACCGTGTCCCCGGGGACCACCTGGGGATGGCACCACCCTTGCAGAGCCAAATGGGGGCCACTTAAAAATGCCGCGAGGGCTCAGCCACAGCACAGAGGGGACCGGCGCTCTTGTCGTCCCCCCCACATGCCTTTTCAGGTGCCCCCTGGTGGCTGTTTCTAGTCAAGGTGTGGGACTTCATGGTTCCCTCCCAGGAGTAGGGGGGACCAGATTCCAACTGTTTATTTACTTCATTTGGATTGTTAAATTACTTCATTTATACCCCACCTCTCTCTCCAGGGTGGACCCAAACTAGCTTACATCATTCTCCTCTCCGACATTTGATCCTCACAACAACCCTATGAGGTAGAGTAGGTTGTGAGTGTGTGACTGGCCCAGGAAGCTTCCGTGGCAGAGTGGAGATTAGAACCTGGGACTCCCAGATGCTAGTCAGACACTCTAACCACAATACTCTGCTGTCTGGATTGGGACTGTGGAGGAGAGGAGATTTACGTGCCCCCCCCCCACATCCTCTCACCCCCAAATGGCTTCAGAGCCTCACTGTTTGCCTGCCCCGTTGGGGAAACGTAGTGAATAGCCTATCAGGATGTGTAAATCTTCCAAAGAGGGCAAACAGTGGCTCCCTGGGACTATTTCAGGTCAGGGAAATGATGCTGCGTGGGTGAGGGGGTCAAGCCTCCTCTTCCCATGCCCCAGCGCCCAAACACACCTGAGAAACACAGCAATCCCTGACTGCAGCCGTTGAGCTGATCCAGGAACACACCTGGGAAAAAGTATCGTGTGGTTAGTCCCTCAGTTGTGAGGTTTGCTGGGTAACTTACCTCACACAATTAGCCTAACCTACCTCACAGGGTTGTTGTGGCAGGCAAAATGAAGGAGGGAGGAGTCACGAACTCCACCATGAGCTCCTTGGAGGAAAGACAAGATAAAAGGGCAGTAGAGGGATTAAAAGTTCAGAAGAAGTGTAATGCTGCAGCCACGAGACAGAGCTATAAATCAGGAAGCCCCCCCCCCCTTTGCATCTCCCCTCTCCTGTAGACTTGCCTGCCCCAGCTGCACTATAGGGTGATGACACCGGCCTGCTTTATTGGGGTGTTGGAAACAGCTTTTGAGGCCATGTGTGTGACATGCTTTGAACTTTCTGAATGCCAAGGATTAAATCTCCTTGGGTACAATTTCCGATGTGTTGAATGCAGGGTGGAAAATGTACTCCCAAGTCCCGTTATAAGCTAAATAAATGTGACTGGAAGAGTGTTCCCTTCCATGTGAGACATAAAGGGGGGGGGGTCTTCTCTGCCTACCCCTAAGCTTGCAGTCTACATTTAGTGGGTTCAGGGAAGGGATTCAAGGACAGACCGAGGACAGAGGCAGTGGGAAAGTGTCCTCAGAAAGAACTTTGGCTGAGCTATAAGCCAGGAAATCCCTGGAGTCCATTTCTCCTTTGCCACGAACGAGCTCCAAAGCCCAAAGAAAGCCATGACCTCTCAGACCAGCAATGTGAATATGAGTGACCTATCTTGCAGGGGTGTAGGGAGGATCGTTCCTCCAGCCAAGCCCCTCCCCCAAGTGACTGCTCAGGGGCTCAGCAGCCATCATCAGCATGGGAGGGGGTGCAAACCCCCCCCCCCCCCCACTTGTGCTGTTGTTGGCAGCAGGGATCCTGGAAGCAAGACAGCCATCCCTTGCTGGGGGGGGGGGCAGGAATAAGAGACTTGAGCGAGGGGCTGTAAGGCAGGCGATGGAACTGGGGGAGAAGGAGAGGGGGGGGCAGTTGGGGTTGCAGTCCTCTCGATAGCCTTTTGAGAAAGAAGTTTTCTGGGTCGCAGCCTGGCCTTCATTTTTCCTGGCAGGGCAACTGTGCTTTTGACAGCTGCATGACTAGCGCCCTTTGGTGCACCTTGTTTTGGAAAACCACGAAAGGGCCGCAGTTGGCTGTCTTACCTTTTCCCGCATCGTGTTTTGCCTCTGTGACGCTGTCAAGGAGAACAGCATGGGTCAGGAGCTAGCAGCCTGGCACAGAGGTCTCCGGGGCTGGGCGGGATGTTTGAACATGCCCAGAAGGGGAATTGTGTGTGTCGTTCTTTTTAAAGACCTTTTGGAATATTGGTTGCCCGGTGAGTAACAGCAATAGTAATCTTCAGCATTCACTGCGTGCCTTTTTGGGACACTGCAGGTTCTTTATCAGGTGGAGGAGATGTCGGAAAACTGGACCGGGGACCTTGGCAGCCGAGGGGCCTGTGGGCAGAAGAGGAGGGGGGCTCACCCTCTCACCCTCAGACTCCCTTAGCAGTGAACACCCCCCCACCCGCGGCTGCTACCAGTTTGTCTATTTATCACAAATATTTATATATCCCCCCTCTCACGTTTCCCGGGCATCTCAAGACCCAAGGTGAATTCCAACAGTGTAAAAATAGTACGAAACAGAATTAATAAGACCACCACTGAAACAGCACTCTTTATGGCCGGCAGTGTCACTTTAAAGAAAAAAAGAGGGGGGGCACCCCTGGTTTTGTTGCCAGGGAATGAGAACTGCTGTCCAGGGAGGGCCCGGATGGCTTCTGTCACAGGACTCCGGTATAAGGCACAAGGCTGCAAGTTGTACTGGGTCTGCTAGATCCTGATGTGTTTCACTGATTGCTTTGTCAGGGGATCTCTATAAAAACTTCTGCCCCGCTAATTTGCGGCCACCCCTTCCCGTCTCAGCTCTGCAGAGGCATCTGGGCTCTGAGGGGCGTCTCCTAATGGCTGTCTCCCCCCTTCCCCCCTGTAACTAGATTTTGAGGTTTTGTCCCAGTTTTGTCTGAAGCTGTGCGTTTTGCACACGAAAGCTGGCCCTTTGAATAAAACTTTGCTCATCTCGAAGGTGCCCCTGGATTTTCAGCTTTGTTCTGAAGACCAGTTGTAATTCCCAGAGATCTCCAGGCCTTGTCTGGAGGCTGGCAACCCTAAACTTTTTTATATTATTACTCTCCTCTGACCTAAGGTATTGAGCAAATTCAAACAAATGCAGAATAAAATATAAATCAGCAGACATTAAAACACAGCAACGGAAGACAGTATTTTTGGACTGACATCCGCCACAGGATTTGACAGGCACCTGATATTAAACACCTTTAACATAGAAATCAGATAGATGTTGTATTAAGTTTATGAATTTATCCAAGTTGTAACCTGTTTAAACAAATCGTTTCACATTTAGTAGCTATGTTAATTAATGGTGTTTTTTTTTAATGTGTTAAGTATAAGTATAATGTTATTGTAAAAAAAAAAGATATTTACTCAGGATAGGTGTAATCCAGAGGTCTCCAAGTTTTAATCTCTCTTATATCAGAAGTGTACTGTTTTACTGGCTCTTGCTGTAATAAATTAGATTGATTAGTTGACCCCGAGGCGTTATTCCTGGAACTGGTTTGGTGGCTCAACCTCGTCTTCTTTGACCCTCTTGTTTAATTTTCCCCTCCTCTCTCGCTTTTGGTCACACATCCTCTCAAAAGGAGGTACTAAAGAAGCAGCATGTAATGAAAGTCCTTCTGAGTGTGTACAGAGTTCTTTTCTATTGGGCAGCAGTGACCTGCCCTCCCCCCCATTGTGGTACGGTGTAGTGGTTAGAGAGTTGGACTAAGATCTGGGTTCAAATCCTCTCTCTGCCGTGAAGCTTGCTGGGTTGTCCTTTCATGATTGTTGTGCCTCCCCGAGTTCTTGGATGAAGGGTAGGATTTTGAGAAGCTCACGTACCAGGCAGATTTAGAATTCCAGAGCAGAGTGGCAATAACAGTAAGAACAGCTCTACTGGATTGGACCTGTGGTCCATCTAATCCAGCGTCTGGTTTTTCACAGCAGCCAACCAGTTGTCCTGCAAGGTCAAGAAACAGGGCAGAGAGGCTGAGGCCTTCCCCTGATGCTGCCCCCCAGCAGTGGTATTCAGAGGTATACTGCCTCTGACTATGGAGGTTCCCTTTAGCCACCAGGTCTAGTGGCCCTTGATGGCTCTATCGGCCATGAATTGAGTTTCCTCTTAAAGCCATCTATGCTTGCAGCCACCACTACCTCTACAGGCAGTAATTCCGTGCTCTAATTACTCGCTCAGTAAAGAACTATTTCCTTTTGTCTGTCCTGAATCTATTTCCGAACAATTTCATCGCAGGAGAGGGAGGAAAAACTCCCTCTATAACTTTCTCCACACTGTGCCCAATTTTTTACAACTGGGATCCGATACCTTTCAAGTTGGCCCTTTTTTATAAACGTAGAAGCCCCAGAGTCTTCAGGCGCCCCCCCCCCCAGCCATACCAGTTCTTTCAAAACAAAATCCACTTAAGCGCTGCTTACGTTCTTTGTTGTTGTTCAGTCGTACTGTCAAGTCGGACTCTTTGTGATCCCATGGACCACATCACACCAGGCCCTCCTGTCTTCTGTTGTGCTCCAGAGTTTGCTTAATTTCAAGAATTACATTCTTAGGTGGCAGGAACAACTGCTTCTGATGGAGGGATGCAGTGGTGGGTCCCATTCTGGCCACGGCTCTGAAGTAGCCGTGACAGCAGGAGACACCTGAACAATCTCCCATGGTTCATTAAAAAAAAAAAGAAGATAAAACTAATTGAAGCGAAGGTGGATGGGATTGGTGCAAATTGGATCGGTCCACAGTGTTTGGAGGGATAAACTCCCTCCCCGCTTCCCCAATTTAAATTGCCCTCTCTGGGGGAATTTTGCTCCATTAGGGGAATGTACAAACATTTCCCCTGTATGGAAAAATAGAATATTTAAATTGGGAAATTACGGCATGGAATAAATGGACTCCGGCCCTCTCCCTGCTGTTAGAATTAAAACAATCAGTGATTTTTGCTGCCTCTAATAACCACTTGTCTTACATTGCGTTGCTGAGTCACGGGGCCAACCACTCAAAGGAGGACCACTTTGCTGAAATTGCTGGACTCAGTCCCTCTCCTTTAAAAACAAAGAGGAGAAAAAAGAAATTCTGGTGGGTGCATCGGCCAGAATCCAGCCCCAATCCAGCATTTTAAAATCTTGTCACTCTGGTCCATTTGAGCGAGTCTCCTGTTGGAACTGGGGGCTCCCGGCTCCCTGGCACACTTTTGTTCCGTTCTGCTTCTGTGCAATAGGTTCGAGTCCCGGAGTGACTTAGGGACCATCACGATTCTGGGGGCAGGAGGGTCGAAGCTCCCTTTGCCAGGGTCTGTTCATTGACTCTTCATTGACTCTCCAAAACTCGTATCCTGGAAAATTTTGTGAGGCTTTAAGGGGTTTTTTGCTGTCAAGTTGCACCTGACCTATGGTGACCCCTCATGGGGTGTCCAAGGCAAGAGACATTCAGTGGTGGCTTACCATGGCCTGCCTCTGCGCAGCGACCCTGGACTTCCTGGGTGGTCACCTGTCCAAACACAGACCAGGGCTGGCCTTGCTGAGCTTCTGAGAGCTGACGGGATCGGGCTTGCTGCCTGGGCAACCCGGCCGTTGATCGAGCTCTTCTTCTGCAGACTGACACGGCTACCCTGTGAAATGGGCTGCACCTGTGCGAAGCCTCTGCTGGAGACAGCAGGGTTTGTCCGAAAGGAAAACGGGTAATCTGAGCTGGGAGTCACAACGGGCTGTGTGTCCGTGCCACGTCTGGAGACATTTGCTTTCTCTCCAACACGCCTGACTTCTGTGGCAGTGCGTGAAGTGGCTTCCCAAACCACCGGCTACGACTGGTGGTCCTCCCATGCCAGCTGCAGTTAACGGGCTGCCCAGAACAGCTTTCCTCAGGCCTGCTTCAGTCTCTCCGGAGGTTACCAGGGCTTGTATTTTAAGAAAGCCTTAGAAAGAAAACAGAAATATCTTTGACGGTCTGTCCAGCAAATACAAATATCCTCCCTCCCCATTATCCCCTAATTAATCCAGTAAGGCTGCAATCTAATTATACAGTTGCCAACTCCAGGTTGAGAAATTCCTGGAGATTTTTTTTGGGGGGGGGGAAGACTGGGAAGGGCAGAGTTTGGGGAGCAGAGGGACCTTAGTGGGCTAAAACGCCATAAAAGCCCCCCTCCAAAGCGGCCGTTTTCTCCAGGCAAACGGATGTGTGTGGTCAGGGGAACAGCTGTAATTCCAGGAGATCTCTGGGCCCCACCTGGAGGCTGGCAACCCTAAATCGAAGGCACCCACATACCTGGGCAAGAAAGAGAAGCATTTGCAATTGGGGTGTGGGTGTTGGTAAGGCGTGTTTTTTACAAGTGAAAATGCACCCAGTTGCCTGGCAGGAGAGACAAGCCGCCTCCCGAGCCAGGCCATCCTGCTTCCTCTTCCGAGATGCTCCCTGCCTGCCTAAACTTTCCAAATCCTTCTGGCTTGTGTATGTGCCACCGCTCACTCCCATTTGCAACTGCCGGCCAGGGCTCCGTCGACCAGCCATTCCAACCCCATTAAAACTTGTACCCCTCAAATACTAAAATCTGGAACGTGTCGTCGTCTGTCGATAGGCGTACGCATGTGCTTGTGTGATTCTGCATCTCAGAATGTGAGGCAGTCCCCTCCGATGGCAGCCCCCCCCCCCCCGCCCGCCCGCAGGCCCCGCGATTCCATCGCAAAGTACTGTTATTATGTGGCTTCTTCCGTTTCTCAGGTTTCTCCTCCTAATGGGAAAATAACGGTTAAGATTTTAGCAAGAGCTGGGGGGGCGATTCCTCCCCAGAAGGCGGTGAAAGGCTCTTGGCAGCCCTTTTTTGCTATTTGCTTTCTAAAAAGAAAATAACACAGTGGAATGAGAGAAATGGGAGGGAAGGAGGAAGGGAGAAAGTGGCTGTTTGCTTGAAACATTTGACCTGACCCTTTGGCATCCTCTGCGCATGGAAGGAAGCCTTCTTCACCCTCCTTGGGATGTCATCCCTGCTTGGATTGGATTCTCTGTGGGGCAGAGACCTGGCTTGTTTATGCAAGGAGCTGGAAGCTGTTTGTGCAGCCA
This sequence comes from Lepidodactylus listeri, assembly GCA_029233225.1. Classification (NCBI taxonomy): domain Eukaryota; kingdom Metazoa; phylum Chordata; class Lepidosauria; order Squamata; family Gekkonidae; genus Lepidodactylus; species Lepidodactylus listeri. The sequence continues at coordinate 9,824,183 of JARCFY010000014.1, read as the reverse complement.
GCAGGTCTCCTGTGCTGCAGGAGCTCGGCTCGGACCCAGATGCTGGCGGCACCGGTCTGGGAGGAGCTGGCAGGCAGGAGCAATGCCAGTCACCTCCTCCTGTGCCACCAGCAGCCAGGAGAAAGGGGTGTTTCTGCAGGGCATGGGCCCCTTCCTCATAGTTCTGTGTCCAGAACGCTGTAGAAAGGGCTAATGCCTCAAAACAAACCACCCAGATGCCCACCCGGCAATGGACAAATGTGGGGTGTGCCTCCTGGCCTGCTCTGAACTTGGAATTCTTGAATGTGCCATTAAGGGGAACTACTGGATTACTCGTCCTTGCCATTTTGGCTGGGACCTCCCCCTTTCCTTTTGGCTCTGAGCAAATCGAACCCGGTTGTTGTTTTCTTGTGCCGTTGGTTGTTTCCTTGTATAGAATGTTTTGCTCCTATTAAATCTGTGCAGTTTTTAACGATGCGGAAAGGAAATGAAAATGGCCATGTTTGCACAGGGATCTGTTCTATCCCTGGGGAAGGCGGCAGGAGAGCCTTGACTTGCTGGCAGCTGATACCCGGACACAGCCTGAAGGAGGAGGGGGCAGACTGGGATGTTCAGACAACCCTGGAGCCAGCAGAGTCAAGAGCACCGTGCGGACCACTCGGTTCTGTCTGCTCCTACTGCTAGGGACCCTCCAAGATAACAACCCACTGGGAAATTTCTGGGTCAGGCAGAGGGGGAGTCTGCCCCTGTGAAAAGTTGCAAGGTCCCCAAATTCAGTTGCTCCTCGGTTTGTTTTGCACAACAGTCCCTCTCCAGGGACCAAAACCAGGAGGAAGGCTTTCAAGGCAAGAGACGTTCAGAAGTGGTTGGCCATTGCCTGCCTCTGAGTCGTGACCTGGACTTCCTTGGTGGTCTCCCACCCAAGGGCTAACCAGGGCTGACCCTGCTTAGCCTTTGAGATCTGATGAGACTGGACTAGCCTGGACCATCGAGGCCAAGGCAAGAGGTGAACAGAGGGGGCTTGCCGTGGCCTGCCTCTGCATAGCGACCCTGGACTTGTTTGGTGGCCTCCCATCGAAATACTAACCAGGGCCAACCCTGCTTCGCTTCCACAAGCTGACAATTGGGCTAGCCTGGGCTCTCCAGGTCAGGCATGGGATGCCCCCTACTTGTCTGCAACACTCCTCTTGGTTTTCAGATCCCAACTCCAGGTCTGGAAGGTGTCCTGGGACCTCGGCAAGGTTGCCTCGAGGCCTCCGTAACCATCAGCGTGTCCAGGAATTCGATCTGCCGGGGGCGCAGATCTGCCCCTTGGCTCAGATGAAACGGCATCCTGTGATGCTGCCAGCGTAATTCTGATGATCATTTGATGCGTAATGTTGCTGCTGCGTAAACGCGACAGCCACCAGTCCGATGCCCGGGTGCTGGGAGGCCGATGGAGGACTGTGGATGACAGCAGCGGCAGCAGCAGCAGTAGATGTGATTCTGCCCTTCTGAGCGAGGCTGGCTCTCCCCTTGGGGTCCCAGGGCTTGGCGGGATCTGCCCGTCAGGGGGGCAAGCCCAAGAAGTGGATTTGGCTCTGAGACTTTACGAGGTCCGGCCTGGGAAGCCCGCACCCATGTGAGCAATTCTGCCTCTCTCCGATGCCTCTGTGCATCCTGCTCTGCCCCCTTCCTTCCGGCAGCAGGTGGGACATTGCTCAGAGACCCTTGCAGTTCGGGGCTGTGGTGGCTCAAGTGGTTAAGACGCTGAGCTGCAGACCGGAAGATTAGCAGCTCGGCAGTTCAAGACCTGTGTGCTGCATGATGGAATGAGCTCCCATCTCTGGCCCCAGCTCCTGCCAACCTAGCAGTTTGAAAGCCAGACATTGCAAAAAGATAAACAGGTACCCCTTCGGTGGGAAGGGAACAGCATTCTCTGTGCCTCGGCATCTAGTCATGCTGGCCACATGACCATGGAGATGTCTTCAGACAGTGCTGGCTCTTCGGCTTGGAAACAGAGATGAGCACCGGGCCAGCCCCTAGAGTTGGATTCGACTGGATTTTGAGCAAGGGAAACCTTTACTTTTACCTTTACCTTGCAGTTTTGGAGGGTCACCCAGGAAAGGCTGGAGCTGCGCGTCGTTCTGCCTTGCAAGAGCCCGGCTCTACTCTGGCCCGTAGCTGCAGTGGGGCTACTGGGGATTCTGACCCAGGAGATTTTTTTGAGAAGATTTTTTGAGAAGAATGGGGGTATCGCGCACAGGCCCCCCTTCTTCTCAAAAGCATTTAAGGGTATCCTTTAAATGCTTCTGAGAAGAAGTGGGGGATTGCACGCCCCCCTCTCCCTCCCTCCCTCCTGCAAGAGTTAAAGGGCCCTCCAGCTGATTGGCCGGTCCCCTGTTCCCCGCAGATCAGCTGAAGGACCTGTTCAGTCTTGCCGGTGGGGAGGGAGAGGGGTGGCCGCTGGTGGGGCGGTCATGCTTGGGGGAGGATTGGACCTGATGTAAACATACTGGCAGCCCCGCCAGAATTTTTTTTGCCCCACAAGCCTCAGAATCCTGGCTACCGACCTGGCTCTACTGACTCCTTGGGGCCAGAGGACCTGCTGAAGAGCAGGGAACCCACCGCGGCAGTGGGGGTTAAGGTGCCCCCGCCATACTGACACATGACTGGCCCTCCGGCTGGAAAGCCAGCTTCCAGATGGGGGGGTGGGCTAGGGTTGCCGGGTCCAGGAAATTCCTGGAGATCTGGGGATGGAGCCTGGATTCCTGGCAGCTGTAATTTTGGGGGTCCCCAGGTCTCCCCTGGAGGCTGGCATCCTGGAAGGGGTGGAGTTCTCCTGGAAGTACGACTGGTGACTGGTCGCCAGACTGTTGAGATCAGTTCCCCTGGAAAGAAATGGCTGCTTGGGAGGGTGGACTCTCGGGCATTGTACCCCACTGCGGTTCCTTCCCTCCCCAAAACCTGCCTCCCCCAAGCTGCACCCCCCCAAATCTCCAAGAATTCCCCCACTCAGAGTGGGCTGTCTCTGCCTGAGGCATAAGCCCAACGGAAAAGGAAGCCCCAGGCCCCAAAACAGCACCCGCCTGAGGGCACGTCCTCTGGGCATCATCTCCTTCCACCACCACCCCTCGTGCCTGTGGGCTTTCCTTTGCTCTTGCAAGGCCGATCGTCAGCCTTCGGGGCTGTTGGCATGTCCCCCAGTTTTGCTTATGCTGCTCTATAGTGTTGTGCTTAAGAGTGTCGGACTAGGATCTGGGAGACCCCGGTGTGGATCCCCACTTGTGCCCTGGAAACTCGCTGGGTGACCTTGGGCCAGTTGCACTCTCTCACCCTAACCTCCCTCACAGGGTTGCTGTGAGGATAAAATGGAGGAGGGTAGAATGATGGAAGCGGCTTTGCGTCCCCTTTGGGGAGGAAGGCGGGATGTAAATGGAGTTAATAAATTAATAAATGTATCTTATCTTGAATGCTGAATGTTGTTATTGATTGCAAAAAAGTCCCTCTAACAATTCCTGACTGGACCAGGCATGAGTTGGATGGGGGTCCAGGAGGGGTAAGAAAACGGGACGGACAGTCAGGCAAATGGCCCCATTTCTACTAACATTGCCTCTCTTGCCTTTCTGCAGATGATCCCCCCTGACCAGGAACTCCTGGTCTGGTACGGAAATTCCCATAACACTTTCCTGGGTATCCCAGGGGTGCTGGGTCTCGAAGAAGAGCAGAAGAAGAGCAAGCATGGTGAGTAAGTTGAAAATGCTGCTTGTAGGAAAGGGAAATTCACACAAGATAATAGTCAGAATAATATTCAGGACAGACACCAATAGTTTCACACTGCAATAGACCAGCTTCTGGGTTCCACAGGGCTCTTTCTTAGACTGGATATTTGGTTTTGTTAAGCGGGGAATGGAGAGCTGTGATAAGGGAGCCCCCCCCCCGCCCCCCTCGTGGCTGTAGGCTTCCACCTGGGGGCTGCTCTCTGCGGCCAGCATTCTCTGGCAGAATTGGGGAAGCAGCAGGGGAGGCTATCCAGACCCGATGACAGGTTTTTTGCAAGAGAAAGGTGGGAGGTCTCTGCTGAAGGTTTCTGCGTGTCTTTGTTTGGTCAAAGTCTGAGTCCAGGGGCACCTTTAGGACCAACAAAGTTTAATTCTGGGTATTACAACCGTTCCTGTGCAGGCACGCTGCTCCAGCCTTCCTCAAGCCTTCCCTGTAGGGAGAGAGAGAGAGAGAGAGGATGACTCATTCAGAGAGGCGACTTGGAGTGATGTCCTGTATCTCTGCATCAGGGATGATCTCTTAATAGGCAGAGTGGAGGAGTTGCTCATCATCCCAGGCAAAGAAAGAAAGAAAGAAAGAAAGAAAGAAAGAAAGAAAGAGGCTCTCACCTAGGCAGGGCTTCTGCCCCCCCCCCCCGGCATGTGCTCCCCCTGCTCGGCTCTCAGCACATTTGCTCAGCACAAGCCGGTAGATGAGATGACTCTCTCTCTGTAGTGGAGCCAACGGTGATTGTTGACTCCTGTAAAATGTGGCACGACTGTAAGCCGAGGTTTTGCCTTGAACCTTCTAGTACTTCATTGAAGAGTTCCTAGCTCAGCATGGGAATGTTTGTGCTGTTCTCAGAACACAGTAGCATTTAACCCTCATATGTGCCCCCATATGATTTACATCTGGCTGCAGACATTGTATTCTGGAGCTGACTTTACTTTTTCCCCACCATAGAGAACAATGGAGGGAATGGGGCAACCCGTTTGGGGGCCCGTAGAATTGGACCCCCTGGTCTAATCTTGAAACTTGGTGGGTATTTGGGGGAGAGGCTCCAGGAGCTACCCTGTACGTTTGGAGCCTCTCCCTCAAACCCTCTCCCCTCCAGCCACTTTTTAAGCCACCGCCAAATTTCAGCAGCAATTTGGTGGTGGGCCAAATCAGATCAGAGAATCTGATTCGGCCCATGCCTGCCCTAGTGCCCACTCCTGGGCTGGCGGAGCACTGCTCCACCTCGCTCTGGCTCCAAATGACCCCTGCTTACAGCATTCTTCTTTCCTCCATTTACCCTCACAACAACCCTGTGAGGTAGGTTAGGCTGAGAGAGTGTGGCTGGCCCAAGGCTACCCAGTGAGCTTCCCTGGCACAAATGGGGATTTGAACCTGAGTCTCCCCGATCATAGTCTTAACCACTACACCCTCCTGGCTCTCACTGACTCAGGAGCCCTGAGGCCTACTCTAGGCATAAGGCAGGGGAATAAGACTGCAAACCCAAACGACAGTTCCCAGGGTTCCCTGGGGGAAACGATGGTACTTAAAAGGGGTGTCAAAGGGAATGTAAGTTGGGCAATTGAGATAGGTGGCCCTGGTCTGGCCGGAAGGTGGGCCAGAAATGCTGCAAGTGAATAGGCAAACAACACAGGTGTATTTATTAGGAAGCCCACTGAATGCCGGGGAATGCAGTGGCTTCTGTCTCTTTCTGTTTCTGTCTACCTGTAGGGGCAGTCTAGTTTTGCAATCTTGCCACCCCCCCAACAGCGCACACACTCTTGAGACCAGGCTCTGCAAGGAACTCTAAATATGGGATTAAGCAACTAGCTGGTATTTTTGGTGTCTTCTGTAAAATCCATAGACTAACCCTCATTGTATTAGTTGATGCAAAAGAATTCAAACCAGTCACTTCCTAACTCGGAGAACGAGGTTGCCTTGTGGGGACTGTCCCCGGGCCACAGAGATCGGACTGACCCCATCGCGGTGGGGCCCAGAGACCTCCCTGGATCATGACCAGCCTCCGGCCCACAGAGACCAGGCCCCCTGGAGAAAATGGCGGCCTCAGAGGGTGGGCTTGGTGGCAGGGGACCCTGCTGAAGCCCCTCCCCTCCCCAAGCTCTGCCTCCCCCAGGCATTTCCCAGCCAGGAGTTGGCAACCCTAGGTGAACACATCCACAGGCTGTGTACAATGAACTTTTGCTTGTTCTTTGGATGGGTGCTGAGTAATTCTCAGGTGACATTTAAGGCATATACAGTTGAATATGTGATACCAGCCCCGAATACATTTATCCAGGCACTCGTCCCCGGTTTCATGGCTCAAGTGACAGCGCCCTGGCTTTTCCTCGCAAGCAGATGTGCGCCTGCCCAGACAGGGTGTGCCTGCGCTCACTGTCCCATGAGAACAGGGCTCCTGGCTCTGGGCAACAGGGCGGCCCTGGAGGACGGAGGGGCAGCAGGACGCCCGGGCAGGACTAGCCCAGGGGCCTCTAGCTGCAAGCAGCGGCCAGTGCTTGGTGGTGCTTATCCAGTCCAGGGAGCCGAAAGAGGGAAGGCAGCTTATTCAGGGATGGGACACTGGAGGCATGGGACCCTCAGTCAGCTCTTGGAGAGGCCTCCTCGAATGTATCTGCCCTCCCATGCTATTTTTTGGTATTGCGCTCTCATTCTTTCTTATTTTTATCAACCGACTGGCGCCAGATACAAAAAGGGCTCCTCTTTCGGCTAGGCTCGATGCTTCCCCCTCGGCTGTTTTTTTTGAGGGGGGGGGCTCTGAGGAGTTCCCTGTGTGGGGGGAGGGGGTGAAGTGTGCCATCGAGTCACTTCTGACATATGGCGATCCTGTGACCTCCAGAACGTCCAATCATTAACAGCCTGGCTCAGGTCCTGCAAACGGAGGGCCTTTCTGGCTTCCTTGCTTGAGTCCATCCATCTCCTGTTGGGTCTCTCTCTCTTTTCCTGCCGCCTTCCACTTTCCCCAGCATGACAGACTTTTCCAGTGAGTCTTCTCTTCTTATGATGCGACCAAAGTACGAGAGCCTCAGTTTGGTCCTTTCAGCTTCTCGGGAGAGTCCAGGCTTGACTGGATCCAGAACCCACTCCTTTGTCTCCTTGGGGGGTCCACGGCAGCCGTAAGACTCTCCTCCAACACCACATTTCAAAGGAATCAGCTTTCTTCCTGTCCGCGTTGTCCGTGGTGCCAGGAGTAGACGATGTGCCTGGGGGGTGGGGCGGATTCTTCTTTGGTTGTGTCTCGACTGCCCCTCGGAGAGAGCCGTGGATACAGCAGGTGAAAGCGATGTTTCCCAAGGCTTCCTTTGTTTCTGTGTCTTCCCTGTTAGCCGATAACTTTGGCTATGGCTAGATTTCTGGCAGCAGTGGCTTCTGTGCAGGGATGGAAACAGTGGGTGGTATTTGTAAGATTGGTTCTGCCATCGGATTGTTAAATAAGGACCTGCCTGCTTATTCAGGGATGTATCTATATTACCATTATGGTAAAACAGCAGGAAAGCACTGCTTGTTGTTGCTGGAAATGATCATTTCTTCCTTTCTCCTTTGGCATGCAGAGGACTTCCACGTGGCAGAAGCAGGTGCCAGCAGCAGTGGGCGCATGCGCTGCGTCATCTGCCACCGTGGGTTCAACTCGCGCAGCAACCTCCGGTCCCACATGCGCATCCACACTCTGGACAAGCCCTTCGTCTGCCGCTTCTGCAACCGCCGTTTCAGCCAGTCCTCCACCCTGCGCAACCATGTGCGCCTCCACACCGGCGAACGCCCGTACAAGTGCCAGGTCTGCCAAAGTGCCTACTCTCAGCTGGCCGGGCTGCGTGCCCATCAGAAGAGCGCCAGGCACCGGCCCCCCAATGGCTCCCTGCAGTCTCACTCTCCCGCCTTGCCCGTGCCGCACCCCACTTCCCTGGCTCACCACATCCCGACAATGGTGCTGTGAGGAGCATGTCATTTGGCACGGCTGCCACATCACGAACTGGGTGGCACCGACCCATAGATGTGGGGGACGGGGATTGGGGATTCATGGCGGATCATTCAAGCAGCGGCCTTGAGCTGTGACAGCTTAATGGAACCTCCATGTTCAAAAGCAGTGTACCTCTGAGGAAGATGGAGGCAAGCCATCGCCTTCTCTGCCTGCTTGGGAGGTTCTGAGTGGCTGTTGGGAAGCAGAGAGCTGGGCTTGACGGACTTTTGGTCGGATCCAAGAAGGGCCAACGAGAGGAGGTGGAGCTCCGGGGAGGCACCCCCCCCTTCCTGCTCGCTGGGGGGAGATCTTGGCATATTTCATTTTACTTGTGAGAATCTCCAGAACTCTTCCAGAGTCTCCATCCATGGTCCATCTAAGGCACAGCTCCTTGCATTTTGGGGTAGGCTATCAGGCAGAATCCGAGGGAGAGACTGGGGGGAAGGAGGCAACGGTAGAGAGAACCGAATTAAAAAAGGGATGTGGGAGAGAAATCAGGAGAGGAATGGTGGGGGGAAAATCCACAGGATAATTTTGGGGGCTGCTTAGCAAGCTGTTACAAGAATGCAGTTAAGCAGCCCGGTTAATTGATTAAAAACCTTTTGCTCAACTAAAGAGGTTCCATGAAGTTACTGGGCAGCAGCTTGGGGGGGGGACGGGGGGGACGGGCCGATGGATTGTTTTTAACACAAAACTGCAGTGGTAGCTGCCCTCTACGAAGGGGCATGTCCACCCTTTTCTCCTCCCACCCATGTAAGAGGGAATGCTTCTTCTGACACAGTCTTAGAAGACACTCCCCCCCCACCCCCCCGCAAGTGGGGATGCCTCTTCTGAGACAGGGCTTGCTGCAGTGCATGAGTGCGTAGCCCAGACACAACTCTAGTTTTCCTCCAGGCTCTTATTTCCTTCCTATGCATGGAGCATTTTCCCTAGCTGGGAAAGCTACAAGATCAGAAATGAGTCTTGCAGAAAATCAGGTTCTGGCAGGGGCTGGAGGAGGATCAGCAAGGGAAAACGGGCATCCTGTCTCACCCACCCGTCTTGCCATTGCGTTCCCCATCAAATGGAGACCCCTGAGGCTCTCGTCTGCAGAGACGGTGTCTAGTTTGGTCCTCTTGACACACGTGGCTGTCTCAGCTCCCCGCCTGCAATATGGAAACAGGAACCCTGACTTGGGTTCCGGGGCTGTTGTAAAGCTTAACAGAAGCTAATAGGTGTAAAGCGCTTTGGACATGCACAGGCAGAATAAATAGGTTAAGTATTCTTATTTTTACATGTGATTGTAACCAGACTTGTATTTCCCCTGTGCTTCCAGCTGGAATGGTACAGTCTAGGATTTACCATGTGATGCTGATGAATGTATAGAGAATGTTGGAAATCTGGTGCCTCACAACCCAACTAAGTCGCTGCTGACGGTCTGTGTTTTATTTGCAAATGTGCAGGGTTGCCAGCCTCCAGGTGAGGCCTAAGATCTTACGGAATAGATCTCCAGATTACAGGGATCAGCTCCCTTGGCGAACTCGGCTGCTCCGGAGGGTGGGCTCCATGGCATGATACCCCACTGCGGCCCCTGCCTTCCCGATCCCCCCTCTTCCCTAGGCTCCACCCCCCAAATCTCCCAGAATTCCCCACCCCAGCTTTGTTAGCCCCAATCCAAATGGATGTATCTGTTTCACCCCCTGCTTAGCTTCTGAGATCTTACCCACATCCATGCCTTGCTTTCTTCTCTATGGCTGATGCTGGGTGGTTAAAGGTAGCCAGAGAATCATAATTTCACTCCCTCGAGGTTCTTCTCAGAAACTGTACCCGTGGCCCCCTTTGGCACCTCAGAGACCCTGGCGGGGCTGGCTCTTTCATACCCACCTACTACTCTGTTCCCACCTGGGTGGGATCAGATTACCCCAGAAAGGTCTCTGGGGTCTCCCCACGTTTCCTGGTGGGAGTGGACAGGTTAAGCACCTTTGGTTGGAGAGGCGCCCTCTGCCAGGCTTGTGGCAGGTGCTCATCCCTGCTGCTCTTGATGCTGACCCAAGCTGTCCAAGGAGCAGAGCAAAGATGGAGTCCAGGGGCACCTTTAAGATCAACAGAGCTGAATTCTGGGTAGAAGCTTTGTTGATCTTAAAGGTGCCCCTGGACTCAAACTTTGTTCTGTTGCTCCAGACCAACAGGGCTGCCCGCCGGAAGCTCTCAAAGGAGTGTTATGCATATTCACACCATCCTGTCTTTTTCCTCCCTTCTCTCCTCATGTGAAGCAAGCTAATGAGTCACAATCTCTGGTGTGCGCACAGCCGAGCAGCCAGCACTGAAAACCACAGTTTGTTCCCAGTTTGCAGTCTGGTTTTGCAGGGCAAATGATGGTTTCCCAGCATCCAGGGCTGTAACGAATGAGCTCATGGTGCAAAGGGGAAGAAGGGCCGGGGGAGACGGGGGTTTCGCCAGCAAGCCGGAGGGACTTTTCAGGTTTATCTGAACAGCACCAAACTGTGGTTTGCCATTGCACCAGAAGGAACCCAGCATATGTGCCCAGGTGGGTGAGGCTTATTTCCCATAAGCACTTCACGTACTTGCTGTTCTAAAACTGACAACCCCACCGGGTTCCTCTGTAGTTTTTTTAAAAACCCCTCTGGTCCTCCTTGAGAGGGTATGTGTGAGCCGACCACCACATCTCAAAGTACTGGCCACATGCTCTTCTGAAGCCCCACCCAAATCCCCAAGCCCAGCCGAGGAGAAGGAACGGCTGTGGAATTCCTTTATCTTGTTGATGTACCAGTGAGGCTGACAGCATTGGTCACGCGTATCCCAGTGTGTAAGGAGAAGCTGTATCGAGTTGTTGCGGACAGTGTTCGGACTTCCAGGAAATGATGGTCACTTTAACCTTGTAAATACTTCGTATAAAAGGCTATTTACAAAACTTTGATATTATATATTATTTGACTGTATCATGTACACAGCTGTATATATCTTTGTACCTCTCTCGCTCTCTTGTATTCTAAATAAAAAAAAGTTACTGGTGACAGACAGTGGTGCCATGTTCCATGCTGGGTCCTTTTGCGTGTTGTACATTTTTAAACTGAGAGCCAGTGGCCCTAATTTGGTTTATGATGCTTTCACACATCTGGAATAATGCACTCTCAATCCACTTCCAATCCTCTTTGCAACTGGATTTTACTGTGTGAAACAGCAAAATCCACTTGCAAACAATCACGAAAGGGCCCGGAGAGTGGGCTGAAAGGGCCTTTCTCCACGTGTGTAAAAGCATCATCAGAGTCGTTTGAATGCTGGAGGAGGACTGAGAAGCCTTGAGTTCAAGTTGCCACACAGTCATGAATTTCACGAGGTGACTCTGGGCCAGTTCTCTCCCCTCAGCTTGACCTAACTCAGAAGGCTGGTGTGAAGAGAAGGCAGGGGGTGAATCATGGACCTCCCCTGAGTGCCTTGGAAGGAGGGTGGAATGACGATGCAGTTGAGTTGACTGATCGGGGTCGGGGCTTCGTGGTCAGATTCTCTGACCTGTAGCTGAGCCTTAATAGGCATTTGCGGGGGGGGGGGGGGGTGGCACAGCACCAGGGGAGGGGAGGTTAGCTGATTGAAACTTCCTGGGGCTAATGGCAGCAGAGGGACACTTTAACTCTTCCCTCCCATACTGTTTCCTCTACTCAGCCCCCCCCCCCCGCCCCCCCAACTGACACCTCCCCTGCAAGGGAAGACCCATGTGGACCACTGTCCTGGGAGGCAGACTGCGGACGATCCACGTTGGTCTCCCGTCTGGCCTTCCTTCAAAGGTTGTTGTAAGTTATCATAAACAACTTCGGTGAAGTTCCACAGACAGTCTGATGTGCTGTGCACACATCCTGCAGCCGTCAATCTCTCCCTTCTACCCCACTTCCACCCGCAAGACACCCTGGTCCACTTCAGAGGGTTCTGTGAGGGTTGCTTATTCTCAGACAGCAAAAGGAAACATCCAGTCGCCGATCTGATCAGGAGTCTGTCACAATTCGGAGCAGGGAAATTCACACAAGTTATGCCCCGTCTCAAGCATCCCAAAAGGAACATTTTGGCAAGGATGAAAATGATCACAAGTTGATAACAGACTTGTTGCCTGGGGTCCCTCTAGGGTTACCAACCCCCAGAAGTTGGCTGGAGATCTCCCGCTATCATCATTGATCCTCAGGCTACAAAGATCAGTTCCCCTGGAGGAAATGGTAATTTCGGAGGGTGGACAAAAAGCAGAAAACAGCATATTGCAGCTTGGGGAGGCCTTGCCGGCATCTCCCAGGCTGGCAGCTGGACTTCTACAGGAAGGACTTCTCCTAGGGGGAGGAGAGGTCGGCCGCAGAGACAGGGAAACAATGGATGGGAGCTCCGGTGGTGAAGGGGGGTTGGAAACAGATGTGTTAGCTTCACTCCACGCCAAGGGGAGAGCAATCAGACCCGTAGCTATGGTGGGGCTTTTGGGGGCTCTGCCCCCTTTCTTAAATGCACAGCCCCAAAATAATTTATCCTGTAAATGCTTTTTTCAATAATTTAAAAACATTTTTGTTAAGTCATGCGCTCCTTTAAGCAGAGTAGGGTGCTGTAGTTGACTAATTCCCGCACTGAGCAAGGGGGTTGGAATAGGTGACCTGTAGGATCCCTTCTATGTCAAGAAACTGGTCTCCTTTAAGAGAGTTTTTCTGTCTAGGTGTTAGCTTTCTTGACTATAGAAGTCATCACCCCCACCTGCTGGCTTGTTATCAGAACTGTTGCTGAGGCTGGCAGAAGTGATTAACTTGCAGCAGCTGAGAACTGTCATCTCAAGTGGCTGACAGCTTGCAGTCTACAGCTCTATCCTGGTAATAGCTTCCTATTGGCTAAATGGTTTTTCTTTCTGCACTGAGAACTTCAGCCCCACCAGGAAAATGTCTGCCCCACAAACCACAAAATCCTGGCTACGGGCCTGAGAGCAACCCATTGGGGGCAAGGGCTGTCTGCCCAATTCTTATGGGGGAGGAGAGGGATTGGATGGCTCGGTGTGGCCTCACCCTGAAGGGGAAAACTTAAGCAGAGAGCTCAAGGTTGGCTGAGGAGGAAGAGTGAGGGAGAGACCAAGCGGGATCCATGAGCAGGAGAGAGGGACCAGGCCCGTAGCCACGGTGGTGCAAAAAGGGGTGGTGCCCCATCAATCATTTGTCACGCCCCCTACAATCAGCATTACCGGCTGGTGTGAAATCTGTCACACGTCTTTCAGGCATAAATTTTCTTAGTAAAAAAAGGAAGGATTTGAGGTAAAAAGTGTGAATCCTGTCATAAATCTTCCAATTCTCTATGCAATTGGCCAGAACAGGATCAGCAGTCAGGGCTGAAGAGTCCTGAATTTAGAAGCCTGCAGGCACTTCCCAACCCGGAGCTGGCAACCCTGATTGTACCCCCACCCCACTCACTTGCTAGCACTCCACCCCCTCCACCCCCCGCTGCTGGCATGGCTCCTGCCACTGAGGAAAGGGCTGCCAGACAGCTGCAGGGACTGGCAGGGGGGGGGGGTCACAAGCAGGCACGGGGACACACAGGCAACTGGGAGGCACACCAATGGGTGGGAAAGAAGGAGAATGCCAGAGGAAAGCTTGGGGTGAGCAGAGGAGGGGAGGAGGGCCCTAGGAACTCTCTGCCCTGGGCATCCCAAAACCTGGAACCAGCCCTGCCCAGTGATACCACACAGAACAGTAGGAATAACGGGAACTTCCCACTCAACCCCGGTGAATGTGTGACCTGCTGACTGACTGTGTGCTGTTGAAGAGACACATTATTCACACACGCACACACACACAAAAGAAAATGAAACTTAATTTTCTGCAAAGCATAAGATGAAGTTGCTGAATGCCAGGAGGCCACATCGGGGGAAGGCCTCGGCCTCTCTGCCCTGTGGCTGGCCCTCCAGAGAAAGTGGCTGGCCACTGCTGTGTGAGATGGGCTGCTGGACTAGACAGACCCTCACTGATCCAGCAGGGCTCTTCTGATGTTCTTATGTTTTGTCACACCCCACATCCAGTTTGCACGGGATGAATCCAGATGGGTAGTCGTGTTGGTCTGTCCGTAGCAGTAGAAAAGAGCAAGAGTCCAGGAGCACGCTTAAAGATTGACAAAATTTGTGAGTCTCTGCTCACTGTGATGGAATTTCTTTCTCTGCAAGTGTGCAGAGGTATCCTAGAAGAAGCTGGAGATTTCAGCCTGTTGCCCCAGAGCCCTGAGAATGAACCCCAAGTGGTCAGTCCTGTCCTTTCTGTCCCATTTTTCTCTTGCCTTCCAAGAGTACAGAGCAACGTCCAGACCCCTCCCTATCCCTTGGACTGGCAGCGCCTGCTGTCTGAGACCCCATCAGTTGGAGTTGCCGGAGTTGAACCAGGGTGCTTTGGTGGGTTTACCACGACGTTACTGCACTGCTGCAGTTTGTTACACAGGGACTCCCATCTAAAAGACCAGGAGTGGACTTGCCCATTACTTTACCTGGAAAGTTTCTGGCAGGCTGATGCTCGGGAGGGCTGCTGTGGTTGCCAACCTCCATGTGGCACCTGGAGATCTCCTGCTATTACAATTGATCTCTAGATGATTAAGATGAGCTCCCCTGGAGAAAATGGCTGTTTAGGAGGGTGGACTCTGGGGCATCATACTCCGCTGCCCTCCCCAGGCTTCACCCCCCAAATCTCCATGAATTTCCCAACCCAGAGCTGCAACTCTAAGGGCGGCTGGTGTGACCACAAATAAGCAGAGCCAGGTGAGCTCATGGGGAGGGGAGGGACCTCGACAATGCCTAATGCCCCAGGGTCCCCCCTCCAAAGCAGCCATTTTCTCCAGGGGAGTGGATCGCTGTCGTCTGGAGATGGGCTATAATCCTGAGAGTCCTCCAGGCCCCACCTGCAGGTTGGCAGTCTTCTCCAGAATGCTGAAGTGCCTTGTCACTCATGGACTTGGACGTTTATTTATTTTGAACGTTTTTTGCTGCCTCTCCAGGAGCCTGGCCAAGGTACCTTACAAAATTAAAGTAATAACAACAAAACATTAAAACATATTAATTAAAATCCAGCAATTAGAAACGCCCCAGCCTAGCATAAAACCATAGATGATACCATTTCCAGGCCAAACTACTGTTAAAAATTCAGCCCCTTAATTAAGAGTCTGGGTGAACAGGGCACTCCATCCCCTTGCAAGGGGCCACTACTGAAAAGGCCCTGCTTGTATTCATCCCCACATGCCTGGCCCAGGCTAGCTAGATTGCGGCAGATCTCGTAAGCTAAGCAGGGATGGGGGCTCTGATTAGTACGTGGACAGAAGACCACCCTGACCTGGATGGCCCAGGCTGGCCCCGTCTCATCAGGTCTTGGAAGCTAAGCAGGGTTGGCCCTGGTCAGTACTTGGATGGGATACCACCAAGGAAGACCAGGGTTGCTCTTAGGGTTGCCAGCCTCCAGGTGGAGCCTGGAGATCTCCCGCTTTAACAACTGATCTCCAGCTGACAGAGGTCAGCTCCCCTGGAGAAAATGGCTGCTTTGAAGGGTGGACTCTGTGGCATTGGACCATGCTGTGGCCCCTCCCCTCCCCAAACCCCGCCCTCTCCCGGCTCCACCCCCAAAGTCCCCAGGTATTTCCTAACCCAGACCTGGCAACCCTAGTTGCTCTGCAGATGCAGGCAGCAGCAAACCACTGCTGCATGTCTGTTGCCTTGAAAACCCTACAGGGTCTCTGTAAGTTGGCTGGCGCTTAACAGCATCTTCCACCGCTGCTGGTTCTTTAGGCCAAATATACCTAACAACTAAAAAAAATAAGGGTCTTTTAAAGATCAATAATGTTAAAATTGATCAATGGTATATTTCTTTAAAGCTTTATTAAGATTGTTTAATACTACAGTACAAAATTCTGTGAAGTCAACAATATGAACATTAACAAAACAAACATCTGGATACATATTATAGCAAACTGGGATTTAGATATACTGTTGTAATGTTTTATCATCATAATACAAAAAATAAATCCACCTTTAACATTGAAATCTTGATTTGAAGACTAATTAAAACGCTAACTTACTACCGTATTGCATGCCTCTAGGCGAGGGGTCCATTTGTCCCCTGGTCTGTTCCGCCCCTCTGTCTCAAGGGCATCCGTTGACTGACTAAACACCGCAGGAGACGGTGGGGCAGAGAACGGTTGTAATCACAGAAACCGGCACTGGAGGGCAGCAGAGAGCTGCAGATGTAAAAAGCGCCGCGGGGCCGGGACTCTCGGGATGCTCCGCCCAGCCCGCCCCTTTCCTCCCGCCGAGGCGGTGACGCCCGCCCCGCCCACCTGGGCCCGAGCCAATCGCGGCTGCGGCTGCTGCGGAGCCGAGCCGCCGCGGGGGTGACGAACTTTGGCAGACACTTCCGGCTCGACGTTGACAGTGCGTGGTTGAGGGGCGGCAACGGAGGCAAGGGAACCAATCGCCGGAAGGAGAGCCTCTCGCGCCGCCCCCAGAGTTCCCCATCTCGGCTCCTGGCCCCTCGGTGAATCCAGGGGGCGGGGCCGGGGGCGGAGTTCCGGCCCGGGCAGAAGCCCCCGCGCGCAGGCGCACTCAGGCAGGCCCCACGACGCCCGGGATTGAGCTCGGCGGGTCTGCCGCGGCCAGGGGCGTCCGGACGGGGGCGGGACTCTTCCGGCCGGGCTCTGGCGGAAGCGGAAGAAGGGGCGGCCAAGATGGCGGGCGTGGAGGTGCGGCTGCCGGGGGCTCGGGAGAGGCTGGCGGCGAGTCTGGCCCGCGGGGCCGGCGAGGGAGACCGGGACCTGGTGGCTCCGGGGGACACCATCACCACCGACCCCGGATACATGAGGTGAGGGCGGGGGCAGGGCAGAGGGGCCGGGGCCTCCCCCTGGCGCCGCCTCCTGAGCGCTGGGGTCCCGGGGGCTCGTGGCCGCGGAGGGAGGGGCCTGGCCTGGCCTGGTCCTCCAGGGATCCGCCTGCCCCCGGCCCCGGCGCTGCTCGTGGAGGGCCGCCCGCCCGCCCGCCAGCCCGCCCCTGCTGCCGCCTGTGGGGATCGCCTGGGGCCGCGCTTCCCGGCCACGAGTGGGGGTGGCAGACCAGCCCTCCCTGACCGCCGCCGCCCCCTGTGAGACTTCTGAATCGAATCAATAAGCCAGACCTTTGATGAAGCAAAGAGTTCTTTTGTTCTTAATGATGGTTCAGGGGCTTCAGGTTTGTTAGAGATACATGGTTGCAGGCATTGAGGCTTAATATACCCTCCACAGTCAGGTTAAGGCAGGCATAGGGCCAATCAGAATGAACATTAAAAAAGCGCGAAAACCCCCAACCCTTGGTTCTCACAGAAAAGGCGCCAAAGCACTAAAAATTCCCCCCATGCCCCATAGTGACCCCTACTTGCAATTCGCAAGTAGAAAATAGTTCAACAGTTCTCCAAGATTACAGAAACAGATAAAACACTCGAGTCTCCAGAGAGAAACAGGGAGCTGACGAGAAGAGATAACTAGACTGTTTATGTGACGCGATGGAATGCGGCAAGCCATCCTCCTGGGGAGAGGAAAGATACATTAAGCAGGACATGTAATAAAACCCAAGGCTAAACGTAAATTACAGAAATAGGCAGCAGATACACACAATTAATGGCAGAGACAGGGACAGGCTCTGACACCCCCACCCTTTCCGCTGTGCTCTCTCTCTCTCCCCCCCCCCTCTCTCCCCCCCCCCCCGCTTTGGAAACCCAGAGCTGACCCTGCAAACGGGGTGTCCCCTCCATTAGTTGGCAGGGTTTTTCCTTCCCCGCACAGACGAAGTAGATTGTGCCCTGGTGGTTACTGGAGTGGGGGTCTGAGAATCCGAGGGGCGATTAGAGGGAGCCATGGAGAAACGGAGAGGGTGCTCAGAGCCTGGAAGGCCACCTCCATACGCAGCAGAGGCCGTGTCTGTCAGAGCGCCACTCGCTTGGGGTTCATAGCAGGGGCAGCTGGGCTCTTTGTGCACTGTTGGCTGGTTTCTCAAAAGCATCTGGTTAGCCCCTGTAGAAAATGGAATGCTGAACTAGATGGGTCATTGTTTGCCCAGGGTACCAAAATCCTTGGGCCAGCCCTGGATGGGTTACCATACCAAGAATAGTTGAATGGGTCACCATACCAAGAATAGTTGGCCTTGTGGATCACCATACTGCAAAAGTTGGGAATTGCTCATCTCGAGGACTCTGAACAGCATTGCTTGCTGAGAAGTACCATCAGTGGATGGTGTTGGCTGCTGCCTGAGACAGGACGCTGGACTAGATGGGCCACAGGTCTGATCCAGCAGGGCTGTTCTTGTGTTCTCAGGTTCCTTTTAGCTATCACAGCCACTAGCAAAATGGCTGTCCTCTTCCATGAATTTGTCTAGTCTCTTTCTCAAACCGGTGGTCATTGCTGGGTTTTCTGATGATGATTTCTGTAAATCAGTGGCATGGTGTAAAGAAGTACTTCATGAGAGCCAGTTTGGTGTAGTGGTTAAGTGCACGGACTCTAATCTGGGAGTACTGGGTTTGATTCCCCACTCCTCCACTTGCACCTGCTGGATGACCTTGGGCAAGCCGTAGCTCTGTACCAGCTGTTCTCTCAAGGGCGGTTGTCTCAGAGCGCTCTCAGCCCCACCCACCTCACAGGGTGTCTGTTGTGGGGAGGGGAAGGGAAAGGAGTTTGTAACCTCCTCTGAGACTCCAAATGAGTGAAGGGTATAAATCCAGTCTCCTCCTGCAGTCTCCTCCTGCAGGGTATAAATCCAGTCTCCTCCTCCTCCTCTGTGTTGTCTTGCCTGAACCTCTCCCTTATCTGTTTAGTTGGGTCTAACATTATTGGGGAGGGCAAAAGGTTTTTGTCTATCAGTACTCACCGTTTTCCAGTATTCTACTGTGGCTGCTGTTTGTTATCTTTTTTAAAGTAAACTTCAAGCATTGTATAGTTGAATAAATAGCTATGTTACTGCATAGAACAGGAGGTGCTGAGGACAACTCAAATCCTGCAAGAACTTTGTTTATAGTGGGGTTTTTTTTATTTCTCAACAGGGGTCATGGCACATACATGGGTGATGAGAAGCTTGTAGCATCTGTGGCTGGTGTGGTGGACAGGGTGAACAAGCTGGTCTGTGTGAAAGCTCTGAAAACAAGGTGAGACTCTAAATTCCATTGGGGGATTTCTTCTAGCACAGTCTTATTGTGGCAGCTAACTGATACGTTGGGGAATCACTTTCATGGTCTGCAGATTTGTTCATCTGAGATACATGAATTACCACCCCCAATTTGCATATTATACGTAGAAATGCATGGCAGAATATATGTGGACAGTGGGGCCAAAATGCCATCGAATTCAAGAGATCACTTCTAGGTAAAACTCAGCTGTGTCCAAGACTGGTAACTGTTCACAGCAGTCCTAATTCCATTCACTTTCCAGATTTGTTGTGCTAGCTTAATAGCTGCAGAGAAATTAAACCTTCTTCATTAAACATTAAGTGCGCAGAATCAAACTAGCTAGTAAGTTTTAATTCAGTAGTTCATTGATTAAGAGCAGTGAAGAGCTTTTAGGCCGTTAGCTTCCTCAAGTACTTTACTTGATCTTCTACCTGCGTTTGGAAGACCAAACAAGCAGTTGTATGTTCAGTTGGAGAATGAGCGTTGGAAGACCTCAGCTTTGCATGTTCCTTCCTCCTTTTCTTGCCCACTACAGGGGGCTTTTCCACATCCTCATTTTCCTGGCTTGTGTGTTTTGCTTGTGTTTTCCTGTTGCTTCAGGTTCTTTTTCTGTTCCATGTGTGTTTTGCTCCCTCTAGTGGCTGCAATATTATATCACTTTGTGTCCAGCATATCTCCCTGCAGATTTAAACTCAGGGTTTTATGCCAAACGTAAAGCAATATAATATCCAAGTTGACTGCTAGAGAGCAAAACACATATGGAATCCCCCCCACCAGCAAGAGGAACACACAAGCCAGGAAAATGAGAATGCAGAAAACTGATAGACTGAAAACTGCCTGCTTTGAAACAAACTGCAATTTGCCATGATGTTCAAATTGGATGAAATGACGGTTCGCTGGTTTCTTGCCTTGCCTTGTTTTGTCCAAGCTAGGAAATTTTGAGGATCTGCATGTGAGAATGCATAAACCTGAGGACTATGGGTTGTGGATAGTTAAGCTGTCTGAATGCAGGCCATATCTAATAGCCTATTTAATGGCCAGCGCTCCATTCTGCTGTGGTTTGTACCAAAACCTCTTATGGTATCAACGTAAGACTGATGGAATACTGTGTAGCAACTTAAAATTAAAAACCATGTAATTCTGGGCACGATAAAGCTTCTATTCTAGAAAGGGGTCATCTTTCTGGGCCCTGACCTGGATGGCCCGGGCTAGCTCAGTCTCATTTGATCTCGGGAGCTAAGTAGGATCGGTCCTGGTTAGGACTTGGATGGGAGACCTCCAAGGGAGGTTCGGGGTCACTATATAGAGGTGGGAGATGGCAAACCCTCTCTGAATGTCTCTTGCCTTGAAAACCCTACTTGGTGGCTGTGACTTGAGTTGGCCTTTCCACCACCACCGCAAAGAGAGGGCCCTGACTTGAGTGGCCCTGCCTTGCTTGATCTTAGCAGATTTTGGAAGCTAAACAGCTAAACAGGGTCAGCCTTGGTCAGTATTTGGAAGGGAGACCACCAAGGGAGTCCGGGGGAAACCACCTCTGAAATGTCTCCTGTCTTGAAGACCCCGTGAGGGGTCACCAGAAGATGGCTGCGACTGGACAGCACTTTCAGCCACCACTAGTCTTTCTGGATGTGGCTCTTATGGCATTCTCCCTGCTGAGTTCCTCTGTTTTCACAACTGGCAGATCATGGTATTCATAACACCCTTTGTAGGAATGGTGTGGAAATGAGTGGAGAGGGGGAAAGTCTGTTTGGCGAAATTGTCTTAATTTTTTTTTTCCTTTTTGGTCAGGTATAACGGTGAAGTTGGCGATATTGTGGTTGGGCGAATCACAGAGGTATGGAGGCCCAGGCTAGCCCTGTGTAATATTTGGATGGGAGACCACCTCGGGAGTTCAGGGTTGCTGTGCAGAGGCAGGCAATGGAAAACCACTTAAAAATGTCTCTTGCCTATGGGGTTGCCATAAGTCTGTGTGACTTAATGGCAAAATAATAATAATAACAACTGCAAACTTCAGGGATCCCTCGGAGCATGTGGAATCTCCTACTTCATTTGTTGGTGGCCTTGTTGAACTGCTGTCCCAATTGGCACGGGGGCTGGCCGCATTCCTATTTAGATATGGTACCTAGATTTTAATATGTGTGTTAGAGATGTATGCTGTTTTAGTAAACGCTCCTCTTAAACTTCTTCTCTCTATGCTACTCTGGTAATAGGAGGTGGGGAATGGCAGCACCTATGTATGTGCTCCAAAGCAGCTCATTGCCTGTTTCTAATAACACATAGTGCATAATTAACCTGAATTTATGAGGGAGGGAGGGAGATTAAACCAACAATAAATCAAAAGCATTGGGAGCCTGGGATAGTAAATGGCAGCATTTATATCAGGTTTTAATGGGTTCAGAACGCCTTCTGTGCATCACCTTGTCATCTTTGCAACAATCCTGTACACAAGATTATCTGCATCTATGTGGGAGGGAGTTCAGTGGCTGGTCCAAGCAGCAGAAGTGATATTTGAACCATGGACTTCTGAAGTTGTAATTCAGTCTGTTAGCTGCTGTGGTATGCTGGCTGCAAGAACAGAATAAGAGCCCTGTGTCGTCTTAAAGACTGAAAGATTTGGTGTCCCATGAGCCTTTTTGTGGGCTTGAGCCTTTGCGTTAACGCAGGGTGCTGATGCTGCTAAGTTCCTTGTATTAATTTCAGTGGTTTAGATCTGAACCTCCTTTTTTGTCCACTCTTGGGCAGGGGGAATGATATTTGACCATTCCTTTCCCATCTCCCTGCAGACTTCCACCACTCCCCCCGCTGCTGTTCCCAAGGGTCCACTGGCCCCCAAGGATAGAATTCCTCTGTGTGTGTGTGTGTGTATTAAGGTGCAATGGGAGGAGAGAGCTCAGCCAGTTCTTTCTGTTTGCTGCTGCTCTGCTTGTGTGACTCAGAATCTATAGCAATGAAATAACTATTAATGTCATCACCAGTACCCCAAGCCTGGACGGGACATCTTGTGGATTTAGAACTAATGTTAATGTCGCACGACAACTTCTTTCCCTTCAGGTGCAGCAGAAACGATGGAAAGTTGAGACAAATTCTAGGTTGGATTCAGTCTTGCTTCTTTCCTCTATGAATCTTCCTGGAGGAGAGCTGGTGAGTGATACATTATGGCCCACGTTGCTAACATAGGTATCCCACAACTGACATAGACCTTTCTGGGTGGGTTTTGTGTCCTAAGAACGTCAGGACCTGAATCCAGATTTAAGCCACCCTTTAAGGTAAGGAAAGCTAAACATAAGAGATGTTAGAAAAATGCTGCCCTTGGAGACAGCAGAATCCAGTTCTTTAAGGGAAGGTTCATGCAAAGGTTGAACTGGTGTTTGAATATTTGTTTGTATGCTTTCCCCCTACTTTTCTCTGCTCAGTGTAGAATTAGGCTTATGATATCAACCTCCCCATCAATTCCACAATAAAATGAAAGGACTAGTCACTATACAACCAATCTACCTGCCATTGATAGGCTAACCCACAGGGTGGGAATGGCGGGGGGCAGTGCTGGTGGCGACTGCTCTGTCCTAGAGATGTTGAGTTTCTGGGAATTTTGAAGCTCGGGAAAAAACCCAGTTTTTTTCCAATTTCCTCCCCCCGGGAAAAACGGAAATTTTCAGAAAGACTGAAAAAAATGCTACATCAGCACTGCTTTTTTCTTTTTCAGATTGAAAGTCATTCTGTTTCTTTAGGAACATAAAATATGACTATGGACAATTTTACTGGGCATGAAATTATTACAACTAGCATATTAAAAATATAGTGTATCCAAACAATTATTACAAACAGAATTTACTTTAATAATATTCATTTGTGATTGTAACAGATGGAGCAACAATCTCCTGAACTGTTTACTAGTTTATGTGGAACAGACAAAAAGCGCCACAAAACAATTTTTAAAAATCCAGAAGTAACAATTATTAATATTTTCTCTCCACAGTATTAAATTTAAAAAAACCCCATTCTTATAAAAAGAATTGAAGGGGGGGGGAAGTATATAGAAGGGACAGCGGGACTAAGTTTCAGTGAATGCATCTTGTTCTTGCATTAGAGAGTTCAGTTTGTAACCTATGACTTGCTTGCCCTCAGTGCACAGAAATTATATTAATCTGATACCATACATATTTTTTTTAGAAATGATTTGGAAAATATTTGAACACCTTGTCTTAAAATATTTTATTTATCATGTTGAAATAAAACGTTCCATAATCAATTTTTTCCCTTTTCTTTTTCCATTTTTTTTGAAAACAACAACAACAAAAAATCAGTTTTTTCCCTGGGCTTTCACATTTTTACTCTGTCCTTGAGGAAATCAGTCTTTACCCAGGCAGTAGTAGTGGTGATGACTGCCTGTACACCTGGCCTTCTCTGTTGTGGCTCCTGTGTTGTGGAAGGGGCTGCCTGAGGAGGTCAGGAAGACTCCAACTCTCCTGCCTTTCCGCAAGTGATGCGAAACTGAATTATTCAAGAGGGCTCTTCTACGCAGGTGATAGACTTGCACTGCTACTTAGAAAAATGGTTAGGGACTGTGGTCTGTACTACTGTGCGTAGCTTGTTGAAACCGGGATCCCGCTACACAGTTTTTCATCATTTACTGTTCCTAACTGATGTTAAGACTCATGTTTTGCTTCAGTTCTGTTTTTAGACTTCTGGTTGCCTCTACAACCCTATGTCTCTAGTAATCAGCACTCAACAACGTTCCATTAAGCAGGATCAGTTTATTGCAGTCAGTTTACTATACTTCTCTAAATACTATTTGTGTTAAGAATAAAGGGGGAAAGCGGGAAAGGGATTTTATTCGGGGTTCAAACTGGGTGTCAGATGGCTACAAGCCAATGAATGCCACGTTACCCTCGTGTGGAAAATAACGGCTTTTACTTCCAAGCGGGAAACTCATAAGAGAAACCCGATATCTTATGTAAACAGGGACAAATACTAGAGAAGAGTTTAAACAGAGACAAATTAGGATCGAAAGTAACATTCCAGTGTCAACAACCTTCTCCCCCTTCTTTTTATAGCGACCACTCTCTTTACCCCCACCTTTTATTTATGGCAACCTAGCTGACATCCTGCCCCCCTAAAGAGGTCCCCCCCCCCGGCTTCAAAGGGTACAAAGAGTGGAAAGCACGTAACAACTCAGGGGCATCGACATGACAATCCTGGACTCATTCATTTTCTTCAGGACTGAAATCCTTCCACCTTACCAAGTAGAATTCACCTAACTACGCCATATTCTAGCTTCCAGGATCTGAGCCACCTTGTGATGTCGTTCGTCATTCAGAATCGGGGGGGGGGGGGGGCAGGGGAACAAGGATGCCGAGCATCCAGTCCAGGATCTCGCTTCAGGAGGCTGAAATGAAAGATCGGATGAATGCCCCGAAGGGATTTAGGCAGGGCTAATTCAACAGTCACTTCGTTGATTTTACGCACAACAGGAAAAGGTCCCACATAACGCCAACCCAGCTTCCTACTGGGTTGCAGTCCCTTTAAGTTTTTAGTGGACAAATACACACAATCCCCCAGATTTATGTCCCAAGGTTCAGCCTGGTGTTTGTCAGCCTAAGTCTTGTAATCAGCTTTGGCCTTATCAAGTGCCTTGCGAATCACTGGCCACTGGTCCTGCAGACCGCACCACCAATCGTGCAAGTCCACCCCCTTTCGCAGGGGTGCTCCTTCATAACTATACAAAACCATAAAAGGGGACACCCCTGTGGAAATCATTTGGGGTAATCTAATTGTTAGTTCGAAAACCTCTTGCTGCACTTGTTCCCACAAGCACGTTCCCATGCGCTCGACCAGTGCCTCGACCTCTCCGCCTCCATCCTGGTCCAGCGACTCTGGACGCCTGGGGTGTGCTGGGTCATAGCGGCTTGTCACGGCCACCAGAGGAGTCAGCATCCACGACTCCCTCGGAGCAGTAGAGAGGTGCACCCACGAATACAGGTCTCTTCCCTGGGGCCGAGCACCTCCCACCGGCCCCTGACTGGGAGCTGGTGTCTGCGTCCCCGTCGCGGGGACCTTGCTCACCGTGGAGATGGGAATCTCCGCCTCCATGACTGAGTGGTCTCCACCATTCCCAGCGCTCATGTTGAGATTCGGGGTGTGGAGCGCAGTCCAGGATGAGGAGCCTTAACGCTGTGTCAGAGTCTCTAGTAATCAGCACTCAACAACGTTCCATTAAGCAGGATCAGTTTATTGCAGTCAGTTTACTATACTATCTGTGTTAAGACTAAAGAGGGGAAGTGGGGGAAAAGGATTTTATACGGGGTTCAAACTAGAGTGTCAGATGGCTACAAGCCAATGAATGTCACATTACCCTCATAACAGCTTTTACTTCCAAGCGGGAAACTCTCAAGAGAAACCCAGAGATCTTATGTAAACAGAGACAAATGCCAGAGGAGAATAGAAAGTAACATTCCAGTGTCAACAATCTCCCCCCCCCCCCGCCTTTATAGTGGCCACTCTTTACTCCCCATCTTTTATTTATGGCAGCCTAGTTGACACCCTAATCCCGATTGCCTTGTTCACTCAATGTTCCCTTCTGTCGACCATGTGACTCACTCTGCGTCATCCACCTTGAGCCCACGTGAGAAAGGCAGGCTGTAAAGAAATAAAAGTAGATGATAATAAGAGTAATAATAATAAATAATCTACACTCAGCAGATTTCCTGTCTGTGTTTCCAGTATAAAGAAGGTGACTACTGTTGAAAATGAGAACAGCAGTACAAAAACCACCATACAGTTGTTTGACTAGTGAAAAGCCAATATTTGAGTAAAGTAATACAGATGAATGATGATAAAAGGAACTGAAACGTAATTTGTGTGGGCAACTGATTAGATTAATCAAATTATCTTTCGATCATTTTAGAAGTGGGACTCAAGGAGGCATCATCACGGATTTCTTCTGTTACACTCCCCTCCAAAAGCCGGGTTTCCAGTTTAGGAGTGCTACTTGATACAGCAGTCACCTTAAAAAGCCAGTTGGCTGCTGTGGTTTGGAGCACTTTTGCCCAACTTTGGCTGGTGCATCAGCAGCATGCATTTCTGTTTTGGTCAGATCTAGCCACAGTGATTCATGCCTTAGTTGCATCTAGACTTGCAAGGTGTTCTACTTGGGGCTCCCCTTGAAGAGTGTTCAGAGACTGCAGCGAGTGCTGAACACTGGCCAGACAGCTGATTGGAGCATGTGACCCCCCCGTATTACAGTGATGACCCTAGCTACCAATCCACTCCTGAGCCCAAGTCAAGGTCTTGGTTTTGACCTTCAGGGTGGCTACATGAGTATCTGAAAGACCATCTTCTCCCGTATGTTCCTGCCTGGGAATTAAGATTCCAGGGAGAGGCCCTCCTGACTGCCCAGTCAAGCAGAGAAGCATGTTGGATGGGTACATGTGAGAGAGGGCCTTTTCAGTGGCAGCCCCACAGTTATGGAGCAGCCTCTCCAGGGCGGTGCGCCTGGTCCCCTCACTTTTGATCTTTAGAAGGCATTGGAAGATGGTTTTATTTGGGGCTACATGTGGTTAAGTTGACTAGCAGTCCTGAATTTTGGGTTTGATGTTTCTTTTGTATTTTGTTTGGTGTATTTCATCTATGTTGTATGCCACCTCAAGCTCAGTAAGGAACGAAGGTGGTTAATGATTGTTTTAGATAAATAAACATGTGTGCTTATATCTGCAGCTGGCAAGTGTCACCGTGGAAGAGGCATTTCCACTCTTGCACAGGAGGGGATGCCTCCTTTCTTGCCACCTCCAAAGCGGCCTTTCCCCTTTTCTCTGTCAGGAAAGAATACCGCTCCTGAGCGGATGTCTCACCGGAAGACTGCGTGTTCTTTTTTTCTTTTAGATGATTATTTGTATGCATATTTAGACAAAGTAGGCAATAATGGGCCATGTAACCTCTGGGCCTTGGACAAGAGTGGGCAGGAGGGGCCTTTGGACTCTTCTAAGCCAAGGCTAGCAGCTCTTGAAGAGTAAGGGAGAAGGTGCAAAGCAGAGCTCTGCAAAAACACAAAGAGAGGGGATGGATTAGACTTGGACCGTCTTGATATCCCTGGGCTTGATATCCCTCACCTGCACATGTTGGCTGGTGAGGAAGCCCAGCTGAGCCCTAGGGACTTGCTCTGAAGGGAACCTGCAGCGGCTGGTGCTGTTTGAATTCCTCATCTCAACAAAACGGGCAATTCTGTGTATCAGTCCCGTGGCATCCAGTAGGGCTTATTCCCCGGGAAGCACTGAGAATTGCAGCCCTATCAGGTAAAAGGTTGGATCCAGACTGAATTGCTAATTTCCTCCCCGCTGCAGAAATCCCCTTCCCGCCAGCATCCTTCCCCTGTCATCCAGGAGGAGCACTTTGTAGAGTTCTGTGGGAGGGGGAGGCAGGAAAGTTCAGTCCTGCCACTGAAAAAAGTTAAACTAATCTTTTAGATTGATTTTTAAAAAAATACTAAAAGCTGTGATGTGGCTTGGTGGCTGGATTTTACTTAATAGAACCTCTGTTGGTTTGGTATTTTGCAGAGGCGAAGATCGGCGGAAGATGAACTCGCCATGAGAGACTACCTGCAAGAGGGAGACCTCATCAGTGTATCCTCCCTTGGACTAGGAGCTGGGGCTTAGTGGTGGAGCTCATATTGTGTGTGTGTGTGTGTGCATGTATGTGCAGTGAGGGCCCTCGTTCAGCCCCCAGCCCCTCCAGTTCAAGGATCCTGGCCAGCTGGTGTCTAGAGAGACCATTCTCTGCTTAA
Source organism: Lepidodactylus listeri (assembly GCA_029233225.1). Lineage (NCBI taxonomy): Eukaryota > Metazoa > Chordata > Lepidosauria > Squamata > Gekkonidae > Lepidodactylus > Lepidodactylus listeri. The sequence continues at coordinate 9,796,561 of JARCFY010000014.1, read as the reverse complement.
GACCCAGGAGAGCTGCTGCCAATCAGAGCAGGCAAGGCTGTGCTGATGGATGACCTGTGGCCTGACCGGATCTAAAGCAGTTTCATGTCTTAATTTTAGGAACGAGCAAATTAGACTGAAAAGCAAAGACTTGTTCTCATCTTGCAGCATTCTGTTGATCATAGCTGTGGTTTCTCCAGAATTGGGAATGGGGGAGTCACTCAGTCATGGGTGACCACCCTTTAAGCTGGGCCTTCAAGGTCATACCTGTGGGCCATAGGAATGCATGTATGCTCCCTGGGAATGGAGGCAAGGCCTCCCATGAAGCTACTTTGGGGGCACCAAACAGATACAGAATAGCAGAAGCAGATCTGGTGCAACCCCCTGGTCCATCCCCTGACATGAATGGGAGCTGAACTTAGATGGCCAGAGGTGTTCAGGAAGCACAAACAGTGTGCCTTTCATTTCCTCAAGTGATTCTGACAGGCAGAGGTCCAGGCAGTATTCTCGGATGGGGCTGTATCGCTGCATACCCGTAGTCTGAAATACGGGAAGGTAAGTCAACTTTTTAAATGGCTTGCTGTGGTTGGGTATCTCCCTCATTTAGTGACCACTCCCTGCACCTGGTTGAGGAGGCTGCTAAATTGGGTGATGTTGTTTTTATAATCTGTGGATTGCATTGCAATGGTGTTTGTTACCTGTAAGCAATACAATTACATTTATATTTGTTTGTACTGCCATTACATTTGCTACCTTCGGGCAGTGGTCAGTGCAGTGGCTAGTTAGCCACACAGTGCAAACCTTTCACAGGTACTTGGGTGCTTTTAAAAAAAGAAAAATCAGCACCAGGTACCAGTAGCAATTCACAGAGGGAAAGCTGTGTTAAAAAGCCTTGAAGTAAAAAAATAAACAGGGCATCCTTGTGACATCGTTGGCTTTTCTGCATTCTCATTTTCCTTGCTTGTGTGTTTCAGTTGCTTCAGGGCTTTCCCCCCGTTCCTCATGTGCTTTGCTCCCTCTAGTGGTCAAACTGATACTACATTGCTGTATGTCCAGCATAAAAATTGTCTGTTTAAGCCTAGAGGGAGATATGCTGGATATAAAGTGATGTAATAGCAAACCAACCACTAGAGGGAGCAAAACACAGGCAGAACAGACTCAAAGCAACAGGAACACAGAAGCGTGGAAACTGCGAATTAGGAAAAAGCCCCTTATGTATTCTGTTAGAAGCATCTGTGGCCTCTTGAACGTTGACCTTTCTGGGCTCTGTCCTATCTTTTTGCATTATTAGAAAAATGTCCACACCTGATTTCAGGAAGCAAACAATTTTTACATGTTGCAGCAAAGTTCCTCTAATCTCCCCCCCCCCTCCCCCCCCAAAATTGGATTTTAGAATGTATGTGATTGGAGATGTTTGGGGTTTTGGTTTCCTGTGTTTGATGAGTCTCTGCAAGTGTAGGTTGCAGTTGGAGAGTATCCTGCCCCCAGGTATTTAACACCTGGAAGACTAAAGGTGTCCTGCATCGAGTCCTGCTGTTCTTTTTCTTCTCTGCAGCTTGGCCAGGGAGTGCTAGTCCAGGTTTCCCCGTCTCTTGTGAAGCGGCAGAAGACTCATTTCCATGACTTGCCGTGCGGGGCCTCTGTCATCCTTGGCAACAATGGGTTCCTCTGGATCTACCCAACTCCTGAACAGAAGGACGAAGAGGCTGGGGGCTTCGTCACCAATCTGGAGGTGAGGCTTGGAGACCCTGGGCTGGAAAGACGCCTCAGCATAAGAGAACCTGGTTAGAGTTCAAGTGTACAGTCTGGGGGCCTGTGCAGATTCACACGGGGGAAGGAGGAACAATTTCGAAATCCTCCTTCTCCCTGAAATTCCCTTTCTAACAAACGTATGGGGCATAAATTTCTTTATTTTTATTTTTCACATTTATATCCCGCCCATCCCATAAATGGGCTCAGGGCGGGTCACAACATTTTGATAAATACAGTGAAATTTAAAACACGTTAAAATGTATAAAATCAATAGTCATGCTTGCCTTAGGGAGAATCCGGCCCACTGATAAAACTAGGTATGGCCAGTTATCAGTGGGTGGGAGACCACAGTCTTGGGGGGGGGGGCATATGTGGACGCCCACTGCCTCAGCCGAAGGCCTGGCAGACCAGCTCCATCTTGCAGGCCCTGCGGAATTGAAGAGGATCCCGCAGGGCCCTGGTCTCAGTAGGGAGCCTGTTCCACCAGGTGGGGCCAGGGCAGAAAAGACTCTGACCCTGGTCGAGGCAAGGCGGATGTCCTTTGGGCCAGGGACCACCAGGAGAGGTCGACTATCAGAGCGTATCGCTCTCCGACACGTATATGGGAAGAGGCGGTTCCGTAGGTATGTTGGTCCCAGGCCGTGTAAGGCTTTGAAGGTAATTACCAACACCTTGAAGCAGATCTGGAACTCAACCGGCAACAAATGCAGCTGACAAAACACATGCCGAACCGTGAGCCTGCACAGGTGTTAGTGTCAGCAGGCACACTGCCGCATTTTGCACCAGCTGTAATTTCAGGATCAGCTTCAAGGGTAAGCCTGCGTAGAGCAAGTTGCAGTAATCAAGCCTGGAAGTGACCATTGCATGGGTCACCATAGCTAGGTCCTGGGGGGGGGGGGGGGGGAGAGGGCTTCAGTAGCCTGGTCTGCCTAAGATGGAAGAATGCAGCTCTGGCGACTGCAGCAACCAGGGCCTCCGTGGAGAGGGAGGCATCCAGGGTCACTCCCAGACTCTTCACCGACTGAGCCGGCACCAGAGGGGCCCCTTCCAGAGTGGGAGGCCTGGGGCCCACCTCCAAACCCCCACGACCCAGGTACAGGACCTCCGTCTTTGATGGACTTAATTTCAGTCGACTCTGCCGCAACCATCCAGCCACAGCATCCAAAGCCTCAGCCAGATTTCCAGGAACGGAGGACAGATGTCCATTAACAGATAAAAGCTGAGTGTCATTATCATCATCAGTATACTGTTGGCAACCCAGCCCATAACTCCAGATTAATTGGGCGAGGGGGCGTGTATAGTTGTTAAATAGCATTGCCAATAGGATCACCCCCTGTGGCACTCCACATTTTAGCAGATACTGCAGGGAGACTCTTTTCCCCAGTGCCACCCTGTGTCCTCGACCAAGGAGGAAAACAATTTCAAGGTAGTCCCCTGGACTTCCATGTTGGCGAGGCGGTGGGTCATAAGATCATAACTGACCGTATCAAATGCTGCCATTAAATCTAATAACAGCAGCAGCGCTGACCTACCTTGAGCCAGATGTCTACAGAGGTCATCTGTAAGGGAGACCAGAGCCGTCTCCGTCCCATGGCCGGGACGGAAGCTGGACTGGAAAGGATCATGGATAGAATCATCATCCAGGAATTCCTGGAGTTGTTCGGCCACCGCTCTCTCAACCACCAGGAATGGCCACCACTCTCAACCACCAGGACACTGGGTGGTAGTTGGTCAGGACTGTTGGGTCCAATGATGGCTTTTTCAAGAGTGGGTGAACTACCGCATCCTTTGAAGCCTCTGGAAAAATCCCAGTAGGTAGGGACAAGCTGACGATTTCTTTCAGAGGGGCCTGAATGCTCTCCCCGCAAGATTTCACTAGCCAGGAAGGGCCTGGGTCAAGGAGGCAAGTTATCGGCCTCACTGCTGCCAGGGTCCTGTCAACTTCCTCCTGGGTGAGTTGATTGAAGTGGTCCAATAGTGGACCAGAAGATGGACAAGGGGCTTCCAGTTCCTTTACTGTCTCAATTGTGGCTGGGAGGTCCTGGCAGAGTGCCATGATCTTATCTGTGAAATAGCTCACAAATGCCTCACAGCCAATAGCCAGTTCCCTACTGTTTGGTCTGCCCGGAGGCAGAGTCGTAATGGACCGAATGACTCTAAATAATTGGGCTGGGTGCGAACTCGCAGACACCATGGAGGCTGCACAGAAATCCTTCTTTGCGGCCTTCACTGCCATCTCATAGGCTTTCATAAGCATCCTATAAGATGTTTGCAACACATCCCCTGCTTTTGTCCCCAGTGGTCTCACACTCAGTCTCTTTGCCTCCCTTTCCAGCCAGTGCCCTTGCCTGACCGGGAAGTGATCTCCCGCCTCCGCAACTGCATCACGGCTCTGGTTGCTCAGAAGCTGATGCTCTATGACACCAGCATCCTGTACTGCTACGAGGCATCCCTCTCTCATCAGGTAGCAGCCTGCGGTCAGCTCTGGGGGCAGCTCTGGGCAGGGAAAGGCCTTGGTGGGTTGCTGACGCGCTCCCACACACGCTTCCTGGTCTGCCTTTCAAGCAGAGCATAACAGACACTGCCAAGAGGACTGCTCCATTGTGGGATGGGGGGGGTCTTCTTTGCTTCTTTGGCTGTTCCTCATGCAAGGCATGGGCTTGTGGTCGTCACAACTCTCCACAAGTACTCAGGCATAAGAACAGTGGCGGGTTTGAAGCTCCTCCACCATTTTTTTGCTGCTAGTAACCTGTGCAGCAACTTATGCCAGTCCCAGCATCATTGTGTAAGAACGATGGAGCACATCAGGAGCTGACTTCTGTAGCATAAAAACAACCAGACTGTATGAGACCCAAGGCCCGTCTAGTCCAGCTTTCTGTTCGCACACAGTGGCCCACCAGCTGCCTTTAGGAAGCCCAGAAGCAGGAAGACGAGTACTATTTTCTTCTGGTGGCGGTACTAGCTCTCCAGTGAGGAAGGCCCTTCCCAGCACCTGCCACCAGCCTTCTGGTGGGCGTCGGCAGCGTGTGATCGGTGGCTGTTTTGCATTCTCTTAAGAGGGTGAGTGTTTGAGAGAAGGCCAGGCTGCATAAGCAGTGTCCAGTTATTACACAGCACCTTAACAGCAGTCACAGCAGGCTTTTCACTAGGGGCATGAGCTTGAATGTGGCCCCACTTCACAGCCCTCTATGCTTTCTGTCACCTGTCTGCCTTTTTTGACCCATGCTTGAAAAAGTTGTCAGTTGATTATAAACAAAACTAACTGATTGAAAACAGAACTTCCCAAGTATATTTGAAAAGCAGCTACTGCCTCAGGATCCCCTTTGTCCATGACATTACAGCTACTGGCCAACTGGTATCATCCTCAGCCAGCTTTCCCTATTCAAATTCAGATATCCAGAAAAACTTTAGAGGGTCCCGCAGGAGCTAAGCACAGAAGGAGAAAATGTATGTTTGGACTGAACATGATGAGGGCACTTCCCACCTGCCCACACTGCTCTGCTGACAGCGGGCCTGCTTTCACGCAGGTGCCGCGTGCGACACGTGGCGAAGGCTTGCGTATGCCGCTTTCTTTATTTTTTTTAAATTGCAGATCAAGGACCTTCTGAAGCTGGAGGTGATGGAGGAGGTCGTGCTTCAGACTCGGCAAAGGCTTCTGGAACTGGAAGGATGATTGCAGAGTGGGAGGCGAGGAATGACCCGTCGGACTCCCCGAGGCAGTGTAGGCTCTCTTCTTGCTCTGCACAGACCAGCTTCTCCAAAACATTCCATGGCCTGGAAAATCCATTGTGCATTCCTCTTGCTCTCAGAGGATCGCCTTTCTTTCTTTCTCCCCGTGGGATTTCTTACGTGCTGCTTAAAAATCCCAACCCAAAAAGGAATGCAGAAAAAACATGAAAGCAAATGGAGCTCTTGGTTGTGATGCTGTAAGAACAGCAGCAGAAATGGAGGAGTGGAGGGACGTTTTCTGCACAAGAAAAAAGGGTTTGCTTTTGCAGGACGGGAGGGCCGGCCACTCTTAAGGAGCAGCTCTTCTGGACCACGGTGCTGGTGTCTCCGAGTCTCTTCTCACGCCCTCCCTCCTTGCGACATCTGTGCATGGCCCTGTGCTTCAGTGAACAGTCCTCCAAAGCTCATCTTCACTGGGGGGGACTGGCCCATGCACGAAGGCACAGGCAAAGGCACACATGTGGGCGTGAAGGTAGGTCAGTTTGGGAATCGGCACACTTGCCGTCCACTGCCCCACTGTATGATGCTGCTTTGACAAATGGCAGGCAGACCCGGAGACTGCAACCTTGCTGCAACTCCTCCTGGCCCACAGCAGCAAGCTTGTGGCACTCTGGTCAGAAGTTGTTGCGACCCCACCACCGGCAGTGGCAAGCAGCCCTGGCACCTATTTCAAGGTCCGTCAGCTGTGCAGTCTGTAGGCATGGTCTGAATTTGCCAGTGGTGCTGAGCTTGGTGTGTGCGTGTGTGTCTCAGTGTGTGGCAGCCAGCCGGTTGGTCACACTCCAACCCGCTGAGTTCTTCAGCATGAGCAGCTGTCAGAGAGAGCAACTTTATTGCAGCATTGTTGTGAAAAGGCAGTTTCGCATCTTTTTTTGCATAACCAGCAATGTCGAGGATTTTTTATTATCTTGCATATATGTCTGCAAGACTGTGAACTTTACATGTGGGGTGTTCTAGTATTTTTGTACCAGAGATCTGTAAAAAAAACCTACCGTTCAATAAATTCTTTTCTTTTTTAAGAAAATAAGGTCTTGTTGTCCAAAGAATCATCTTGGTAAGGAGTCTTTAGAAATTAGTATCAGAAACGTGCATTGTGGACAAAAATGAAGTATTTCTGATTCCTAGGGTTCTTCAGATAGCAGAATCGCTCAACAGAAGGGTTGCCGTATAAATAACAAAGACGGACGGATTTGCTGGTCTGCCTGAGAGAATCCAATCTTCTGTCTCAAGAGGCTGCAACTCGTTTTGTGGTCCATTTGAGCTGGTCTTTTAACACTGAAAGATGTCTGCTGGTGCCAGTCCAGCTGCCTTGTTTCTCAAGTGCAGACCATACATTTAAAATATGCCAAGGGACTGAAAGGTATTTTAGTCTCTTCTTGGTGGGCAGGTGCCAATTATGGGTTCCTGTAGGGGGCGGATTTAGTGGCACTAGAGTGAGTGGCTTATCCAGGCTGCTAGGAATTTCTTCTGAGCAAGACTTGTCAAAATGAATGGGAGGCTTAAAAGAGGACCTGCATTTCTAGGGACAGTCCTTCTCTGAGCTGCTGCCTCAAAACGATCCTTGGGTGCTGTAGTCCTGAATGGTGTGGCAACTGGTTACCAGGGTACTTTCCAGGGAACCCTGGGTCTAAGGGGGTTTCCCAGCAAGGAAAGGCACCATTTCTCCCTTCCTGCTGTAATAGTTGGCAGTGGTGGGATTTGAATTTGGAGAGTTTGTGTTTCTCTGTTGCTTTTTTTTTTTTTTGAGAACTCCCAGTTCTTTGTGTTTTTTGCTGAGAAATCCCAAGTGAGAAATGTGAAATCAGATGGTGCTGAACTATTCCTCTCACACAATATGCCAGAAGCAGAATTAGAACTATGGTTCTGCAATGCACTTAGTGTGTCTTTATGTCGTCACTGTTCCACAAATTGTGGCTCGCATGTCCCGAGGCCTGATGAAGAACAACACGAGGGAGGTCCAAGTGAGGAGAATAACTAAATTATTTATTGCAATAAACAGGAAATGTGCTAAGCAATGAATTGCCCACAAAACCAAGCTGCGTTCTGACTCAGATAAGGAAGGGCAGAAGGTTATATACCCAGAATGACATAGGCAAAAGTAACAACAGGTAAAGGGGCATCATTTGAGGTGGCATGCATTCATTGGCTGACCCCAACAAGGGGTATTGTTACATTGTATTTTAATTATTTGATAAGGAACAAAGAGGGCTTCTTTGTCCATTATTAAGGACTCTTCATGTACAAGCAAAAAGACTCATTCTCAGATAAGGGGCATGAATCAATTGCTATAGGCCTTACACCGACTCCTTGGAACCTTTTATCATAACATGGGTAGAACATGTGAAACTTCCACCAGAAGTGTAGCAGGGAGCTATGCAGATTCATTCACTTTAAAGCCCACACTCCTCACTCTTAATGCTAAATTTTAAGCCTATTAGTATTGCAAGACAGCTGCTTTAGCCAAAGCACAGATAAGGTAAGAAAGTTTACTGGTTCAGCCTAGGCTTGGTTTGGTCTCTGATCAGTAAAAGAAGAGCAGATCACTAAATATTGGACATTCTAATAAATTATTTCTGATATTCAAACTATGGCTATATGTGTATAGGGTTATAGGCACAGTAAAATCATATTAACATGGAAATTAAATCTTTATTCCCTTTGTCAGTTCCACATCACTAATGCCCTGTCCCACACAGCAAGACGCAAAGTATGTTTCCTTAGAAGTAAGTCATTTGGGGCAATGGCATTGAACTCTTATCTACTGGTTGTATTATACTTAGACTTTTTAATCTCATTATTGTTTCCTTTTTGCAAACAGTTTGATCTTGGGGGGGGGGTGCCTCCAAATTGTCTTTACAACAACCTGCATTTATTTCTTTGAGCGTTTCCACATTCTCATTTTCCTTGCTTGTGTGCTCCTGTTATTTTGAGTTTAAATCTGCTGGATATAAATGGATGTAATATCAAATTGACCACTAGAGGGAGCAAACACATGCGGACCAGACCACCCCCCCACCCCCGCAACAGAAACGCACAAGTGAGGAAAAAGAAGAAATTGTGAAAATCCTCCATCTTATTCTTTTAGATTTACTGTAGTAGTACTGTTTCTGTATTTTATTCTACAGTTTTGATGTTTTTATCAAATTTGTACATTGCCCAGAGCCCTACAGTAGCAGGAATTGGGTGATCTGCAAATAATAATAATAATAATAATAATAATAATAATGGAATGCAGAAAATCCCTCTGCCTCTGAGTTCAGGAGTTTCTAGAGGGTTGTTTTGTGTCTTATTTTCCCAGTCTGTCAAGAATCATCTGGGTTTATCTCAAGTTCCATAGGTGTAACATTGCACAATATCGCCACTGGTGAATCAATTTAAATTAGCATTAAGCAGCCCCCCCCCCCCCCGGAAACTTTAGCTTCTCTTCCCCTTTATGTAACTGGCCCTTTCATTAAACATACCTTGATCTGGCTTCCTCTTTGCTCTCCCAAATGGTTAAAAAATAATGGAAGAAGGTACCCCCATACATTATGATATACTTGGAAAGGTCAGTGTGGTATTTAATCTATTTGGAAAGGGCAGTAAAACTAGGATCCTGCTATAGGTTATGTAAAATCCATGACAGAGGTGTTGAACTCATTTGTTATGAGGGCTAGATCTAACATAAATGAGACCTTGTTGGGCCAGGCCATGTGTGTCATAAAATCTAATACCAGGTAGCAGAGATATAAACTTTATAATAAAAATAAAAACATGCAAAAAACATTAGCCCTTGCAATATTTTATTTAGCAGTATCTGATAACTGACACCTCTTGTTCTGAATTACTGCATCAAAATGTCAGTGTTGCTGCAATCTTGAGTATGCTGTTCAAGTGTGTATCTGTAAGCTGCAAACCTACTTTTGATTTATTGACATTGACTACAGAAATCTCATGCTCAGAGTTCTGAGCCTAAAGCCCAGGGGAAAACATGAAATAGCTGGGCATTGCAAGTTTTTGTATATAAATTGCTTCATGGGCTGGTCAAGAACATGAGAAGGCAGTATGACATAGACTGAGGGCTATGTGTTTGTCTACAAAACTATAGTCTTCCTCAGTGATTAATATCAGCCTACTATCTAGGAAATCTAAGTTCAGAATTGCCAAAGGAAATGTGCTGGGTGAACTTGGTCTGGACACACTCTCTCAGCCTAATCCACACCATTGGTTTGTTGTTATTCTTCATCTAAATAGTTCACTTCGCTTTCCTACTGAGAAAGATTAAATCATGAGAGTGTGAATACAGTGAAAAGGGGGAAGTAATCCAGTTGCACCCAGGAGAGCCACAGCATAACAGGCCCAACAAAACATACACACTGTAGCAAGGCACACAAAAGCTCGCACCTTGGATAAAACTTTGTTGGTCTTAAAGGTTCTTTGTATTTCTCCTGTGCGATTAAAGCAGCCAAGCAAACAAGCTCTTCCTTCTTCCCTCCCTCTCTTCAGGGAGGAGCCTTAGCCAATGGAGGGGAAGAAAAGCTTGCCTTTGTTTCCTGTGCAATTGAGGCAGCCTGGCCAGGAAGCAAGCTCTGACTTGTTCTCTCCCTTCCCCCTGGGAGGGGGAGGGGAGGAGCCTCAGCCAGTGCAGGGAACAGAAACTTGCCTATCTATCTCTCCTAAGTGATTGAGAGAGTCTGGCAAAAAACCTATAACGCAGCAGCAGCAGAAGAGGAAAAAGAAGCAAGAGACAGCCAGTTCCACTGCAGGCCTGATAAAAGCTCCCAAGGACCTGATCTGGCCCGTGGGCCATATGTTTGACATCACTGATCTAGAGCTCGGCCACGTATTGGAAAAGTATTGATACTTCGTTGGGCTTCTTTGTTCTGACAGGCATCAATTGCAGTTTAATTTTTCAAGGCAAATCTCAATGCCTCATGCAGTGCTTAGATTGAGAGCCCCTGTTCCAGATGCATAGCGCCGTAATTCAACCCAGCAGGGTTCTGGAAAGAAAAGCGCTAATAGGTGTGCTGTCCTAATTGTTCCACAACAGGTAATCCTTATTGTTGCATTTCTGCAGCAATACATCTTGTGTTTTCATTTAGCCGTAATAAAGAAGAAGAAATCCGTTGCTGAAAGCAAAATGGATGTTGGTGGAAAAAATTTTTATAAAGCATTGGGGTGGTTTTGTTGTTCAGTCACACAGTCGAGTCTGACTTTTCACGACCCCATGGACCACATCACACCAACCCTCCTGTTTTTTCACGACCCTATGGACCACATCACGCCAGGCCCTCCTGTTTTCCTCCATCCTCCGAAGTTCGCCCAACTTCATGTCGGTTGCATCGATAACACTGTCTAACCATCTCATCATTTGCCGCCCCCTTCTTTTACCTTCAACCTTTCCCAGCATCAGGGTCTTCTCCAGTGAGAGGAGAGAGCCACAAGTACTGGTCTGTTGATTGCTTGGTTGAAGCACAAGAACTTTTCATTTCTAAAGGATGCCACTGCCCGGTGGAGTCAAGATTTCTTTTCCACTCTTGGCACATGGCAGCGTGAGAAGTTAGATAAATCAAGTCCTGTGTGTTTTATTGCCATTTTTATTGGGCTCCAGGGCTGTTTCAGTATCAGGTTGTGTGTGCTGCCTGCTTGCACTAATAAAGATAGAGAACCTTTTTTATACTTGCAAACGTCTTCTAGGCCCCCTAGGGCTCGGAAGATTTTTGTGCAGACAAGAACTAGTGCTGGATTAATGATCACGCTGAGAAAGCTGCAAACCAGAGCTGTGGCCAAAATGGAGTTCCCGCTGGAGCACAATTAACAAGGCATTAATCAGAATGGAAAATACCCACAACTTGGATTTGTGTTACTATCTCTTGCAGTACAGTACATGGTAGATGCCAGAATCTGGGAGCCATTACTGTATTCTCAACGGCAGAAAATCCCTCCCACGCTTGGATTCTGTCACACTGCTCCCTGTGTTAAACAGAAACACTGTTTTCTATGGAACAAAGTAATCCAGTTCTAATTTGGGACACAGTTGGGGGACCTCAGGTGTAACTGATACGATTAAACAGCAGAGCAAACAGCAAAACCTTATTTCTCTTAAAACATCTACATCATATTACATGTTAATTTGCTGTTCAGCATCTGTCTATAAGTTTGAACTCTACCTTCCGTTGCAATGTATTTGAAGAAGTATGCGTGCACACGAAAGCTCATACCTTGAATAACCTCTGTTGGTCTAAAAGGTGCCCCCAATGGACTCTAAATTTGTTCTACTGCTTGAGACCAACATGGCTGCCCACCTGGAACTTATTTCTCTCTGTCTTTTGGATCTACCGCTTCCTGTGTCTTTGGGTGGGAAACAGCCTGACTCCTGCCTGGAAGCCGTGCCTGTACTGCTGGACCATGTGGCTGCTGCAGAACTGCTGCATTTGAAAAGGTTAGTGCTGGCAAAGTAGAGGCAGAATTGCAACTGAGAGACATTCCCATATAGCTGACAACACTGAGTAACTGGCTATTTGTTGCCTTGCTCTGAGGTCTGACGCCCTCAATAAGGGTGCCATCTCTGAGCTGGGAGGTTCCCATAGATTTGGGAGCAGTGCCTAGGGAGTCTGCAGTCTGGGGTGGGGAAGTCAGTCGGGACACAATGTCCAGCCTCAAGAGTCACCTCTTCCAACTTCTCCCCTTCCTATGAGGTCACTTCTTCCCACCAAAATTCAATTTTTTAAATTCCCCTTGTATCATTTCCCCTGGCCTTCCCCCCCCACTTTACATGGCTTGTAGGCTTCTGTGTGCATGTGTTCTATATGGCACGCTAACCTTTCAGTCCTAAATGTTTGAGCTGGTACAACTGGCTGCTGTCCTTTCACTGAAGGAAAGGAATCCACTCTGAAAACTCATAGGAAATTGCCAGCTAGCAGCAGTCCCACCTCCCTTTCACTCTCTGGGTTTGTCTTTACAGACATTTTTTTTTTTAGTTGCTCTTGTATATATGGAGACCCAGTCTCCCTCTTCTTGCTGCCACTTGGTGGGGTAAACAGCCCGAAACTGGTGTCACATCAATGGTGCAATGTTTACATCCAGTGAATAACTGGAATTGCTGTTATGTCACTGACATGACTTTCTAGGGTTCATCCCAAACTCTGTGGTTTTACCATGCCTGATCTGACCATAGAGTTTTCTCAAATCCCAGATCATCATGTCAGTGATGTGGTGTCCCTTCTGGATAGTCACTGATGGTGCATTGTCATTCCCCTTGTCCCTGTTCCCTCCCATTGGTTGCCAGCTGATGGGTGGCAACCCTAAATACTGTATGAGAAGTGGCATTCCTAATGTATCCACCCTCTGTTGCTCTAGGACTTCAGTTTTTCTCAACTCTATGATATACTATAGTGCCCACCCTTCCAAGCTGCCACTTCCTCCAGAGGAACTGATATCTGCAGTCTGCTCTGGACAGTAGTTGTAATTCCAGGAAAATACCAGGCCCCACCCAGAGCCTGATAACTCCACCCCTTAGATCGTTCAGTTGGTGTACATGTTTTACTTGCTCTTCATATTAAAGTTGTTTTTAGCCATTCCTCACAATGGTAGTCTATCTGTGGACCCAGAAATATTACAGGCTGGAAACTACCAGGCACACATTTTTTGGATTTCACCATCATCTCTGCATTTTCTTTCAGCAATGGGGCGGGAAGATTAGATGTATAGCTGGTTGGCAGCTGTGCATCATGAACCTATTAGTGAAATGAATGGTACACACTCGCAAGTCAGTACACGCTGCCTGTACATATCTTGATTTGTCCTTGGCTGATGGCTGCTATGGTTACCATCAGTGTTCCCTCTAAGCTGAGTAAGGCTGCGGTCACACGGCCCTTAAATGTTGGAGGAAGGGCTATTTCCTCCCGCATTTAAAGGGGCCATCTACAACAGCCGCAGAAAGTCCCGTGCCAAAGCGGGCTCAAATGCGGGTTCCTCACGCATTTTCCGACCCCGGGAAAATCGACAGTTTTCCCGGGAGTCGCAGGAGGAACCCGCATTTGAGGTATCTGGACAGCTCGCTCTCGCAATCATTGCGAGAGCGGGGCTGTCCAGATGCTCCCGTCGGCCATCCCCCCCCCCCCCTTTTACACTTGGGCACTTGGGCAGTCAAGCGCCAAAGTGTAAAAGGGGAACCCCCCCCCCCCAAACTTACCAGGCGGCAGTCGGGTCCTTTGCCGCCGCTTCCGCTGCTGCCTCTTCCGCTGCTGCCGCTTCTGCCACAGCCGCCGCTTCCGCGGCCGCTGCTTCTGCCGCTGCAGGGGTTGGGATGTGTAAAAAAATGCGGCCCCTTTTAATCCGGGAGGGCTCCCAGATTTAAAGGGCCCATGTGACCGCAGCCTTAGTGTGAGCTAGCTCAGTTTTTTAGCCTCTGGCTCACACATTTTTGTCTTAGCTCAGGAGGGATAGCTCCAGAGCAAATTAATTTATGCAGTAGCCAAATCACTTGTGCACAACTTTAATGCCAGTAGCTCACAAAGTAGAACTTTTGCTCACAAGACTCCACAGCTTAGAGGGAGCATTGACTGGAGGTGGATGGGGTTGGTGCAAATTGGATTGGTCCATGGTGTTTGAAGGAGTAAACTCCCTCCCTGCTTCCCCAATTTAAACTGCTCTCTCTAGGTGAATTTTGCTCCATTAGGGAAGCTTAGAGGGAGCACTGGTTACCATTTTTTGAAAAGCAAAAAAGAGGACATATTTCCCAACTGACTGTTTTAAACAAGTGGTCACTATGACAAATCTCATTTTAAATATCCCTACTACTTGTGATAATTGCTACTTACTGGGAATAGCCCTAACCTTCCAACCTCCAAAGAAGACATTTTCATCAGTTTTTAAAAAAGAGACCCAAAGAGGACAAACACCAAAAAAGAGAGGACATGTCCTCTAAAAAGACAAACCAAACAGGCACTTTCTTGGGAGTAGGTCCTAAGGAGAAGGTCTGAACTGGTGGAGACTGAGAGGGACCAAGATCTTGGAGTTGCAGGGCGATAGATTATAATACATTGTCTTGGTAAGTCTTAAAAGTTACTTTGATGTTTGCGCTTGCAAAGGAATACTAAATAAGTTACAGCTCTTTATTTATTAAAACATTTATATCCTGCCTTTCCTTATGGTTCAAGGCAGCTTATAATCATAGTTTTAAAAACATTTCTTGTTCCCTGCTCCATCTGGGAATCAAATACTTAGTGGAATTTTAATTCCCACCCTGTCTTTATATCATGATGATACCTGTCTTAAGACGGTCATATATACTTGCACACTATAATGTGCTACCTTCAGCATAGATGAAGGGGCCTTTTGCTGGGATTCCTTTAGAACAACGTTTTTGTGACTGTCAATGGCCCATTCGTTATTGCATCTTTTCTTGTTCCAAACACACTTGTTGAACAGGAGAAATTTCTGGTGAAATGATAAGTAAAATATTCAGCTGCTTCAGATAACCCCCAAGTTAATATTGTTTCTGAGTGGCTTTTGTAAAGCCTGCATGGTCAATGTGGCTAAATTCTTCTTTGCTGTTGTTTTCAATTCTTGGTTTGTTTGTTTTTTGGTGAATGGCTTATGGGCTGTTAAACTTGAATAAAGTAAAGTAAAAAAACCACCCAATTTCCAGTGAAAACCGGAATAAAACAACAGAAACTAAATTGCTCACTCCTTCTCCCACCTTGAGTGGAAGAACCAAAACCCTTGCTTGGGCTCAGGGGTGAGAGCTGCCACCTTTCAAATTAGGGTTGCCAACCTCCAGGTGGGGTCTGGAGATCTCCTGGGATTGCAACTGATCTCCAGGTGACATAGATCAGTTTTCCTGTTGAAAATGGCCGCTTTGGAAGATGCACTACGTTGCACTAGGGTTACCATATTTTGAAAAGCAAAAAAGAAGACATATTTCCTGACTGACTGCTTCAAACAAATGATGGTCAGTATGACAAATCTCATTTTAGAAAAATCCAGGTGGGTAGCCGGGCTGGTCTGAAGCAGCAGAACATAGTTTGAGTCCAGTGGCACTTTTAAGAACAACAGAGTTTTATTCAAAGTGTAAGCTTTCGTGTGCAAAGCACATTTCTTCAGACAAATGAAAGATCTCCTCAAGGGGTAGCCATTAGGAGGGGGCACTCAGGGCCCAGATGCATATCTGCAGAGCTGAAACTGGAATGGGTGGCCAGCAAGATCAAGGGATGGCAGCAAATTAGCATGTCAATGCAAGACTTAACAAGGAGATGCGAGAATGAAGCCAGAGTCCAGCAGTAACCCCCCTGTATAAGTCGATGGTGTGACCTCATTTGGAGTACTGTGTACAGTTCTGGTCGCCACACCTCAAGAAAGATATTATAGCATTGGAAAAAGTGCAGAAAAGGGCAACTAGAATGATAAAAAAAGGGTTGGAACACTTTCCCTATGAAGAAAGGCTGAAGCGCTTGAGGTAGGGTTGCCAGGTCTGGGTTGGAAAATTCCTGGAGACTTTGGGGGCGGAGCCAGGAGAGGGTGGGGTTTGGGGAGGGGAGGGGCCTCAGCATGGTACAGTGCCATAGAGTCCACCCTTCAGAGCAGCCATTTTCTCCAGGGGAGCTGATCTCTGTCAGCTGGGGATCAGTTGTACAAGCGGGGGATCCCCAAACCCCACCTGGAAGCTGGCAACCCTAGCTTGGGGCTCTTTAGCTTGGAGAAACGACGGCTGAGGGGTGACACGATTGAGGTTTATAGGATTATGCCTGGGATAGAGCAGGTAGAGGAAGAGGTCCTTTTCTCCCGTTCTCACAATACAAGAACTCGCGGGCACTCCATGAAATTGCGACACAGAGTGCGGGACGGGGTGCCCCCCCCCCCCCCGCTGCGGGGCCGAGGCCGGCTTCCCTCCCGGTCGCTAGGCAACCGCGCCGGTCCCTGCGTGCCCCGCCCCTCGACGCCCAGGGGGCGGGGCCGAGCGGCCGGGTTCCCTTCCCGTCATGGCCGCCGGGCGGCCGCCTCTGCGCTCCTGGCCGCCGCCGCCGCTGCCGTAGGGGGGCTGCCTTCGCCGCTGCCGCTGCCGGGCCCTGCCTCCTCGAGCGCGGCGAGAAAGAGCGGGCCGGGAGGGGGGCGCGGTGTGAGGCGGCGGCGGCGGCGGCTCTCCCCGACCCCTCGGGCCTGCTGCCCTGACGCCCGGCCCCTCGCAGGGGGGCAGGAAAGGGGGGGGTCTGTTTTTCCCCCCCCCCCCGCCCATAGGGGCCGTGCTGTGCCGTGTGTCCCCCCTCCCCCCGTCTCGGGTCAGGCCCAGCCCTCCCCCCTCCCCCGGACGCCTGCCGGCCCTGGGGACCCAGAGGAGCCCCCCCCCGCTCACCCCCCCACCCCCACCCCCACTCCCGCTCAACAAGGGTTTAGGGTTTTGATCTCCGCCCAGCGGGAGATGGCTTCCATTCCCCAGCCTGGTTCCGGTTTTAGTACTATGTCCTGTTCGAGCTGAAGGTGGGGATGCTCTCTTCTCTGCCCCTCTTCCCAGCCACTAATAGATCTTTGAGTCTTGATCCCCCCCCCCCGCTCCCCCCTCCAAGGGAGCTTTGGTTTGCAGACACGTCCCCTTTCCCCCCACGGTGCCTCGCCATCGGCCTGTATTTCTCAGCACCCTGCTGTACTCCTTGGTGCAAGTTTCTGTGCTTAGGTAGCCCTTGTTCTCTAGTATTTTGCATCCTTTATGACTTATTTCCCCCTTTCTGATTCCTTCTCCCCCTTCCTTTTTCCCGCTCCTGTCCCTAAATACAATTGCACGTAGCTGACTCTAATTCCCCCCCTTTCCCATCCTTGTTGATACAACCGGAGCAGGCCCAGCAGTCATGTCTCCCACTTCAGAGGTGACTTTCTGAACACCCCGGCCTTCGAAAATACATTTTGATTCTCTGAATGGTGGGGCTCTGTAGGCGCCTTTGTGCCTTTCTTGGTTCTCCTGCTGGAGTGATCCAAAGCATCTGCCTTCAAGGATTGCCCCCCCCCCCCCAGCGTGTCCGGCACCAATCTGGAATGAAGCCTGCTCAGTTGCCACATCTGGATCACTTCTGGCTGCTGTGCGGAAACCTTCCTCCTGGAGAGCACATTTGGACTAAGCGCCTCCTTCGGTCCAGGAGTTGAGCGTATCCCACGCTGAGTGACACTGGGGCCCTTTATGTGAGCAGTACGGAGCAGGTCAGGGGGGGTGTTTATTTAAGCCTCACACTGGTGCAACCGCTACTTGCCATTTGCTGAGCGACTTTGATGACTCTTCATGTTTCCTTCAGAAGGAATCTCACATGCCCACTTTCCCATTTTGCTTCCATTGGAACATCAGAGAAGCATCAGTGGTGAGCGTGGCCTTGGTATGGGACAGAGAGAATCTGGGTGCGACTGAGTGCCACCTGAAACATTTGCTGCCTCTCACCTCCTGTATGGAGCCGCAGAAAGTTTGAACTATTTATGCCTCTTTGGGGGGATAAAGACTCTGGCACACATGTTTCTTGCATTTGAATAGTACTTGAAGCTGAGCACTTGTCAGTGTGACCTGTGATGGATGAATGCAATGCGAAAGAAAAGTGAGAGAATCTGGATCCCAGCTTACAGTGAGATGACTTATCCCTGCCCTGGGTGACCCTTACATAGTTTGCTTCTTGGTGGAAGATGAGCTAGTACTGATTTGCTCTGTGGAAGATTAAAGACAAGAACTTAAAAATACCTTTTTGTGTAGCTTTTGGGCTTCTAAGTGAAACTTCTAATTCATTATTTGCCAAATGAACGTTGCTGTTTCAGTACTGAACAAGGGTGCATTGGAACTGTGCCTTGAATTATCTTGGTTTGCCAGGCACAACACATCTCCTGTGAAGCTTCCTCCCAGTCTGGAAGATCCTTGTCTTCTTGTCTTGGGGATACCTGCCTTTAAGTGCTTTATGGGTCAGCAGCCTGGAAAAGTTCTTGGGGACCAACGGAGGCCGAGTCTGCCTGCCCTGCACTTTATCAAGGGAGCAGGGAAGAAAGAAACATCCAGGCATGGGGGGCCTCACTGTAATGTTTTCCTGGAACATGGTAAGAAGTATCATTTTTGTTCAGCTTTCAGGTGTTCTTTGCATGGAAACAAACTCTTCACATTTAGTCAGCGGTTTAATCAGCATTTTGCAAATGCAGCAAAATCTTATGCACTAAACAGCTATGGAAGAATATTGATGCTTAGGGTCTTTGAGTAGCTACAAGTTTGCATGAATGGATGTGTTCTTTGAATGTGGTGTGGGAAACCAGATGATGAACTTGAGATCGGTGAGACAGATACTGGCAGAGGACCTGCTGAAATCATATAATCGAGCATGTGTTACAAGCACTTCCAAGGACTGGAGGGCGTTTCCATCATAATTTAATCGGCACGTCTAATCCTGTGAAACTTTGTGTGTTACAGTGCTGGGGAAGAAACGTCTGGCGTGGTGGTGTCCAGATGTCCTTCCTGCATGGCCTTTGTGCTAAGGAATCCATTGAACCCTTGCTTGCTGCAGGGGATTGAAACAAACATTTTAGGGTTCTCACAGAGTTCATATGGGGAGCTGGTATCCCTGCCCTCTCCTGGACAACAAGCGCACATTGAAGGAGAACATGGATGATAGAGGACAAGCAGGGCCCAGGTTGTACTTAGGAGGCATCCAATACAGCCACTTTGCTGAAACTAAGCAGTGGGAGTCTGGTCAGTGCCTGGATGGGCGGGGAGGGGGGTCCTCCTTGGAAACTTGCACATGCCCCCTTGAGTTCCCTGATCGAGGATAGGCAGGTTGTGAATGTAATGATTAATTATTGTAAACACTTGGGAGAGGCTCGCCTGCCATTACTGATCTTCTAATTAAGGGGAACCCTGATAAGCTCCTTAGAAGTTTCCTCAGAATGCAGTTTAAAATAAGCTGGTTCAGATTCTAATTGGGGTGGGGGTGGGGAGTATGTGCTTGAGTAAAAAAAGTTTATTAGTTTGAAAAGTGAGTTGGGTGGGTTTGTGTGGCTGGTGTTTGTAGGATGCTTAGCAGATTTGATGTCATGCTTCATACGTCTGCAAGGAGGGATTTTTCCCTACAAAAGTTATTTGACCTCCTTGTGACACCATTTGAAAAAAGTTTAGGTATGTGCCTTGTGAGATGACTCCTTGAACTAGCAACAGCCTCTCCTCCGACTTTCTTATGTCCTGGATGCTGATTGCTCTACCTTTCGATGGAGGCGTCAGGACTTGGATGTGGGTGGTGCTGGGCCCTGGGTGGGATGGAGGGACTGTGAGAGCATCCCTGGTCATGTACAGGGGTGAGGAGGGTTTGGGTGGTTGGTGGAGACTCGGGATGGCATCTCTGACTGACTGCCAAATTGGGGAGGGGGGTTCCCCCCAGACTGGCTTGGTGGGCGGGGCTCAGGAATTCAATAAAGGGCACTCTTGAGCTGAAAGGAGGGGTCCTTTCTTGTCCCCGTTCACATCTAAAGGTGGGGGAAGGTCTCTCTTTCAGTCATGCTTGTGTGTCTCTCAAGATCTGTGTCTGTGTAAATTCTTGCTGAAAGCACCTTTTCTTTTGCCCTGTGCTGGTTTGGAGTTACCCTGCGGCGAGTGCATGCTGCTGCTGCTGCTGCTGCTGCTGTGTCTTTTTCAGGATGCGGTAGAAGTAGTGATAATAAAGGTTAGTGTTTATGTGTCACTCGAGGCATGTTCAGACTCTGCGTACTTTGTGTCCACCATCTTGTTAATTCTTACAACAGTGTTGTAAAGTAAGTTACTGTTATAATCTCATATTTTAGACTGGGAGCAGCTTTTCTTATGGCCACCTGGTGAATCCATGGCACAAAGGAGATCTGAACTGTTTTTCCCAGCGTGTGAATCCCAAAGTGGGAAGAACAGCAAGGGGAAGGGGAAAGCATACAGCACGCGAAGATCGTCTAAGTGTGCCACTCTGCCAGGATCCATACCCTACCAATACAGGCAGGTTGTCTGTGCTCATGGGCTGTTGGCTGCTGCTGCTGCTGCTGGACATTACTCATTCCTGTGCCTCTCTGGGCTCTTTCCAGGCAGCCCTTCCACGGGAGCAGGCAGGAGGATGGGCCCCATTCACAGCACAGTGACAACAGTGTGCTGAGTTTACGATATGACCGACAGCTGCAGAGACCAGTGTTCATCTAGTTACTTTGCTGTGGGGGTTACCAGTCCTCTTGTCCTAGGCAGGCTCTTGCACCAGGCTCTTGCACCGAGGTTTATAAGATTATGCGTGGGATAGAGCAGGTAGAGAAAGAAGTCCTTTTCTCCCTTTCTCACAATACAAGAACTCGTGGGCACTCCATGAAATTGCTGAGCAGTCGGGTTAGAACAGATAAAAGGAAGTCCTTCTTCACCCAAAGAGTGATTAGCAGGTGGAATTCACTGCCATGGGAGGTGGTGGCGGCTACAAGCATGGATGGCTTCAAGAGGGAATTAGATAAACATATGGAGCAGAAGTCCATCAGTGGCTCTTAGCCACAAGGTATAGATAGGAACTCTCAGTCTGGGGCCAGTGATGCTCTGTATTCTTTGTGCTTGGAGGGGTGTCAGCCGTGGGAGGGCTTCGAGTGTCCTGGCCCCACTGCTGGACCTCCTGAGGGCACCTGGTGTTTTTGGCCACTGTGTGACACAGAGTGTTGGACTGGATGGGCCACTGGCCTGACCCAACATGGGCTTCTCTTATGTTCTTATGTTCACCATTCCAAGCTGGCTAACAGGTAGTTACTTGCCCAGTACAGTTGCACCTATTGTGTGCATGTAGTGATAGTGGCAGCTCTCCCTGAGCAGCATCTGTGGTCTGCTAGTGCAGCTTTTGAAAGTACAGGAGTCTTGCTGGACCAAGAGTTGGCATGCAACCTGATGCATCTGCCTTGCTCTTAGGACTCCATTCCTGATACGTCCAGTAAATGTTTGGATTGGTCTCAAAGCTGCCTCTTTATTTTAAGGCTCTGTTTCCCCTCCCTGCTCATTACTAACCCCCAGATGCAATTTGCAGTGTGAGGGGATGGGGGGGGGGTCATGATCCCCTAATGTCTGCACAGCTGTGTGGCGGCAAGGGGGGATGACCTTCTCCTCAATATTCCCAGGTCAATGCTGCTGTGAGAAGCCATGCAGGCTACTGGATGGGATGGCCAGGTGGAGAACAAGGGGCGGTTGCCAGCAGGCAGGAATGCAGTAGATGGATGCCGACACGGGAAGAAACTCAGCAAAGGACCCTGGGCCAGCCAATCAGTAGAAGCGGAAACACGAGTCTTGCCTGACCCCCAGTGTTAGTAGGACTTAAACTAAGAACCTCTGGTTTCTCAATGGTGTTTTTTTGTATTTATTTAATAACGATGATGTTAAGCAGTTATTAGGTCTTGGCTAAAAACTTATCTTTTCTGCTGAAGGTGCTAGAGCAGGTCCAGGGCATCCTAGATAACTTTTCTGTCCTTGATCCATTTGAATCGGCTTCAGGCCTGGGTTTAAGATTGGCGCAGTGTTAGTTAAGCTGGTGAATTATCTTCATGGAAAACTGGACAGGGGACTGTCATCCCGGTTGACGTGGTTATATTCATTAGCAGCCTTTGGTACAGTTGACCACCAAGAAGCCACCCTGCTTATGGCCCCAGCCAGCCCATCATTCCACAGAGTCCCTGGGGAGGTTCTCAAAACCCCCAGGAGCTGCCTGGAAACCAGTAGGGTCCATCAGTCTCCCAGGGTAGGCTGTTGAGCTGTTGCGGAGGTGGCAGGGATGTGTTCTGTTAATATTCTGTTGTGTCCTCTGGTGTTGCTCACCTTTGTGTCTGTGTCCCTCTTGCTTTACAAAAAGTTGCTCCTAGGGACCTTCCAGTCCCTCATCCCTCTGACCTCTGGGAACAGAGCTCGTGATAAATTGTGGCAAGACTGCACACACTGTGATGTGACAGTTTTGTGGAACCTGTGAATGGGTACACTTCAGTATCCTAAATGAAACCAGATTATTTATTTATGATAGCCCACCTTTCCGGCTGAGCCTCGAGGTGGATTGAACAGTGTAACACAACACAGTTAGATGGCACGCTACCTCCAACAAGCAATGCAATAGGAGTAGGATCCCAACAATCCGATACCAGTGCAAAATAAATAAATAAATGGAATTACAAAAGTAGAAAGCATTGTAGAGAGACTATATAAGCAGTGGGATAGACCCCAATCCTGCTGGCTTTATGAAAGTACCCTCCATTGCCTTCTTTTACAGCCTCGTTCCCTTTATAGAAATGTTCTGAGCAACAGTAATAGTGGCATGTAACTGGGCCAGCTGGTGCTGCGTGTGGTGCTGGGGAATGGAAGCATAGCCCTCAGGCCTGGGTTGGCTTTTTCGCAGGTGCTGCGTTGTTTTGAATTTTTTGAAGCGTCCAAGGAATGCAGTGAGGTATTATGCAGTGTTGTGCAGCATCATTCTGCAAATGTTGAGTCAGAATCATGGCTTAAAGAAACCTTTATTTGGTGGTGGTGGGGGTTTGTGTGTGTGTGTGTGTGTTTGTGCTTGTGAGCCTGGAAGTCATGCTGACTTCTGGCGACCCCTAGTGGGGCTAAGATGTTTCAGAGAGGTGGCTTTGATATTACCTCCCTGGGCATCCCGGCCCTGGTATTCCTTGGAGGTTGCCCTTCCACGTACCTGCCAGGGTCAGCCCTGCTTAGCTTCTGAGATCTGACGGGAGCAGGCTTGCCTGGGCTATCCAGGTCTGGGCTCTTAAAGGAACTTGTATTTGCACATGTTGGGAGGGGAGAAGTGGGTGAGACAGGGACGACTGTTTTGCATGCAGAAGGTCTCAGATCCAGTCTGTGCTATCTTCAGGAAACAGGACTTGGAAGACCCCCAGCCCCTGTTCTGGAGAGCCGCAGTTCGCCAGAGTAGATGGCACAGGGCTAGTGGTCTGACCTCCAGCATAGGGCAAAAGAATCTTAGGCCATCTCTTGCACTTAAATTGGGTGGGCAGTTGTGATTTCCAACATTAGTTCGTTCCTGGGGGTTGTAGTCCTGTAGGTATTTGCTCAGAGACAGACAACCTTGATTTATATTTTCAGTACTTTTTTCCCTCAAAAAACCCTAGCCTCTTACCCTGTTCTTACAAGGAGCTCATGCTGATGCTACCAGGCATCCCCCCCCTCCCGCCCGAAACAGACTCACTGTTGAAATGATGAAATGAAGAACTCTGCCCAACTTTTAAAAGATGTGCAAGCCCCCCTCTTCTTCGGTGTGTGAATCGATGTGCTTTCAAAACCTATGATGTTTTATTTTCACCCCAGAATTTCTAACTCTGAGTTTGGGGCCAGTTGTGCCGTTTCAGTGACCATTCAGGAAAATGTCAAAGGGATTGTTGGTCGGGAATTCGGTTCAGCCTGTTTTCTCAGGGGCTGACGCCTTGTCTTAGTTTGCCCCTGTTTCAGTTAATGGAGTGAGTGTGCGTTCACATGCGCATACTTTCACAATTTTGAAGAGGTATTTGTCTTATCTAGCTTTTCATATGCACCTGTACGTGCAAACACTTACAAATCTGACGTAACATGCCCTGGAAGATGCTTTTGTCATTCTGTGCTGGTTTTTATTGTTGTGTGCTTCTTTTAATGCTTGTTGTGGTTGTTTATACTCTTCCTGCTTTAGAAGAGATGGAAATTTATTGGGTTTTAGAGTGCTTTCTAGTAGAAGAATGCATGATTTCAGCAGGCTCCAACCTCTTGATCTAAGATGTGCCTTGATCATCTAACAAGAAATGACAGATGGGAACTTCTCCCCCCCCCCCCCATTTCACTATGACGATGACCTCAGGTCAGAGAAGCTGCGCAGATTTGTAAGGGAAAATAGCTTCTATATTGTACCCCTCCGTATGCTTGTGGGAGAACTTTGTGCCTTAACTGAAAAGGGGGGTGGTGGGGAGGAAACATATGACTTGAAAGGGAACAGCCGGGCTCCTACATCTGGTAAGCGATCGTTCAGCCTCGCTTACCTGCATCCCGTTTTCAGTGGATGGGGTGGTTCTCGAGGGCGGCCCTGAGCAGAGTTGTTCTCGTCTGTCGACTTCAGTGGGCCTGGGTGGTGGGGGTGGTGGGAAGGGCCACCATGCTGCAGCCGACCTGGGGCGACCCTGTAGAGTCTTCAGAGCAAGAGCTGTTCAGAGGGGGTCTGCCAGTGCCTGCCTCTGCCTAGCAGCCCGTAGCAGTCTTTGGCGGTTTCCCATCCAAATACTAACCGGGGCTGACCTTGCTTGGCTTCCAAGACCGGACGCGATCAGGCTGGCCTGGGCCATGCAGGTCAGGGCGTGGAGGAGCCACTCAGGGCTAACGTGTGGCGGCGGAAAGTGCCTTCAAGTCACGACCCCACAGAGCAGAGGTGCCATTGGTTTTGAGGGCCGGATCCGACGTGAATGTCGCTTAATCGGGCTGGGCCGTGTGTGTCATAAAATGTAATGCCAGGTATGGGAGATACAGACTTCGTAAGGGACACAGGCAAACCCAACTAACAGCATTATTTTTTTTACTCAAAATACAAACACGACGCTTTAACCATTACAGTGTCTCCTTACAGCATCTCCCTGATGCCCTCCCTCCCGCATCCACCTCCCGTTACTCCTTAGCACTGGGACAGTGTGCAGGGACATCATGCACAGCCTCGGTCATCTGGCAGTAAAGGTAATGACCAGCTGCCTGCGGGCTGGAAAAGAGCCCTGGACCAGCTGCATTTTTGATACCTGTGCCATAGAGTTTTCAAGGCAAGAGATGAAGAGAGGTGGTTTGTCATGGCTTGCCTCTGCATAACAACCCCAGACTTCCTCAGCCCTCTCCCATCCAAATACCAACCGGAGCCAACCCTGCTTAGCTTCCGAAATCTGACCAGATCAGGCTAGCCAGCAGGGATCATACTCATGGATGAATCAAACCGGTCAAAGAGTATTTTCCTGTGCCTCAATAGAGCTTCTAGGAAGAAGCCCTTCTTCGGGGCCTCTGTATCGAGCAGCAGCAGTCTTCCAGGGCCGAGGGGTTTCCCTTCCAGGGTCTTTCCCTGCAGCCAGCGTGGTGTAGTGGTGAGAGTCAAGGTAGCCCATTCACTGGGAGGCCCTCGGGGATTGCCTGGGGTGCCAGTGCCACGGGGGGGGGGGGCACCAGCCTCCTCAGCCATCCCGTCTCCTGCCTGGCCACCCACCCACAACAGGGACAGGGAGGGGAGGGGGACAGCTTCTTATTCTGCGCAGTCTGCAGCTTTGTTGTTGTCTTCCTAGTTAGCAATTTATTTATTTATTCAAGTAATTTTTGTGCCACTTTTCTGCTTAATCAACAAGGCAGCAAACATGAAAACCTTTGAACAATTAAATATTATCAAACAGGTCATTAAAACACATGCAATTATAATTGATCAGGTTTTAAAAAATTGTCTTGTACCTTTTTTTGCTAATTACGAACTTATGCATGTTGATTTGACAGCTACTCACAGTCACATGTAATTCACACATCCAAAAGTGAGACCACCAATCAGTGTTCGATATAGCTCATCATAGGGGACCAGCCTGTTCCCTATTTTCTAATCCCTGTAGTCCTCTGGAGTGCAGTGATTTTACCATCCAGTTCTCCTGCTCTGTTTCTCCTGTTTCTCCACCCTCTCTGTGGATGAAGTATAATTAGTTCCAATTGGAAAGTGTTCTATTCAGTCGGTTGCAGGCAGATCATAAAATATAAAAGTAGGAAGCCTAATGATTTTACAGTAGCACACAGTTTGTCCTTTTTGCTTTAGTTTCTTGTTGCAATTCAGATGAATGTGCATGATATATTAAGATGAGTAGCTGTGTTAGTCTGTCCCTAACAATAAAAAAGAACAAGAATCCAGTAGTACCTTAAAGTCTAATAAAATTTGTGGCACGTTTCCGTGGTCATGTGGCCGGCATGACTAGACAACGAGGCACATGGAATGCTGTGACCTTCCCACCGAGGCAGTACCTATTTATCTACTTGCAATTTCTTGCTTTCGAACTGCTAGGTTGGCAGGAGCTGGGGCCAGAGACGGGACCTTCCAGTTTGCAGTTCAGTGTATTAACCTCTGAGCCACCGTAACCCCCGTGGCAGGGTATAGGCTTTCATAAGTCACTGCTCACTTCTTTAGACACACACACACACACACACACACACACACATACATGTAGTGAATCAGGAAAGCTCCTGCCTGGCCACAAATGTTGTTAGTCTTTATGGTGCTCCTGGACTCTTGCTGTTTTCCACACGATATCTGAAGTGTTCCACTCTATCTCCATAAAACTGTGGTCTGCAACATGCTAGGCCTGAGGGTCAAAAGGGTAGGATGGTGGGCTGGCCCAGGGTCCCACTCCCAGCTCCCACTTCCCTGCCTTATTTGTGAAAATTATGCTGCCAGTGTGATAAGAGAGACCCTCCCAAGAATTCTCTGCAGCCTTGCAGGTCTGGTGGGGGGTGGGGGTGGGGGGAGAGCACCTGTCTGCTCCAGAGCTCCGTGTGACGTAAGCGGGGTTCCCTGAGTTCTCTGCAATTCTGCAAGACCCCTGGAGAAGTGGGGGGGGGGGAACTTTGGGTGCTGCTGAGCATCTTTGCCTTTGCATTTGCAAGTCGGGGTTGGATGGGCTGGCCTGTTCTTCATGGCCTTGAAGACGCATTTCAAATAAGACCAACAGTTAAAAGAAAATCCCAAATCACCCATGCAGCTGATTCTTGAGAACCTAACTTTACATGACCATCTCTTTAAAATAAAGCATTCTGGCTGAAGAGATGATGGCTGTATCTCAGCAGCATATACCAGCACTAGTTTGTGACATGAATGAGTTTCCTTATCCTTGAGTTCGAGTCCTGTCCCCCAGAATTGAAATCAAATACTTCCTGGTTTGAAAAACAGACAGACTTTGGTATTTGAGTCACTTAAACTGCAGTTTTTTTCTTGTCTGTAAACTGGAATTCCAAACCACCATTTAATTCTAGTTTAGAATGCCAGTTTGCAGGCAAGAAAAAAATTGCTGTTTGTTAAAGTGATTCTGCAAAATTACTCGTAGGTGATGCTGGGACTTACACAGACAATAATTTTGGGGGACATGTATGCTGCTTGGGCAAAGAGTCCAGGTCCTGCATCGGTTACGAGAAGATTACAGAAGTGTGGTGGGATGGGGCAGATTAGGGAAAGCCTCTTCACCTTCTTTAAAAACCAACTTTACATGGGAGATGTGTGCACAGGAGAATGCATTTCTTTCAGAGGAAAAATAAAATGAGTGGGGAGTTCTGAGTTGCCAGGACATTGCTCCAGTCAGAAGAGAAAGTGGTTTTCTTGCAGCCTTCAAAACAGCTTCAGAAATCCTAAGGGCAAAAGTTGGTGTGATGTTGATGGGAGTTGCATGATTGACCCATGGCATTGTGCGTGCTGTGTAGGAAGTACCCTGGCAATTGCCTGTCTGCAGAAAAGGTGGAATTGTGAGGAATCATGCTGATCTGCGTTTTGAATGCTGAGCTCTGCTCCAGGAGAGTTGCCAGAGGAAAGGCAGATGCAGTCCCTGTACAAAAAGAATCACACGGGCATTCATTTTTCAAAAGAAATTTGTACAAATGTTGACTTTCTGCTGGGTCCAGCTTGGTTTTTGGCTAGTTCAGGATGCAGAAAAGACATCTTCCTGTTGCTCCTGTGAAATGCTGAGCTCATGTTTTCTTGCAGCGGAAGGCCGAGTTCAAGGTTCCAGCCCCCTAGTCTGGAATCTGCAACTTACTCGACAGAAAGGAATGAACTCATTGTCCTAAGAGGCTTGTAGGATGTGGTATGAAGTGGAGTAATCCAGAGTTCATTAGTAATGTACACAAACAGAAGATCTGGAGGAGGTAATGGAGCCAGTTAGAGCTTTAGACCAAGCATAACTGTGATAGAAGCACTCCAGAGCCTAGAAATGGAAAATAGTGTTTGTGGGAATGACAGATGGGTGACCCACAAGGACCCCTCTTCCCACTGGTTTTCCCTTTCCCGAAAGCCCCATAGCCTCTTCTCTTTCCCTTTTCCCTTTTCCTCTTGCCCCCTACCAGCAAGCCTACCCTTTATCTGCTGTGCTGTCTTCTCCCTCCCCTCCCCGGCAGCATCTACCGAGGAAAGCTGTGGCTGAGTTAGGTGATGTTAGGCACCAGACCAGATGGAGCCAGCCCACCCCCAGCTGCATAATGCTGGACAGAACTGGCGTAATGAGTAACCTGCAGTGACGTGCAGGGGGCATCTCCCTTTGCCCTGTATCCCCTCCCTGCAGGAGTTCAACTTTCCCTCCTCCTGGCAGTCCCTGTATTCTCAACTTTCCGTGCTTCATTCTGTCCTTCCCACCCACTAACTAACCAGACATTTATCTGTCCCCCCCTTCAGCTATTTTTATTAATTTACTTTGTTTATACCCTGCTTTTCTCCACAATATGTCATTCCAGGGCTCTTTTTGTAGAAAACCCCCAGCAGGAAATCATTAGCATAATAGGCCACACCCAGCAGCAGAAACTCATTAGCATATTAGGCCACAGCTTATTAGCATATTAGGCCACACCCCCATGTTGCCAGAAGTGTGGTCATCCAGCCACACCCACCTTTGCTTCTTATTCTGTTTACCTTGTTTGAGGCATCTCTCCTCTCCCTACAGGAGGAATTGCTACTTGGAAGATGGCGCCCACCTCCACTCACACATAGAGCCATCATGGTGTATGGTTAAGAGTGGCAGACTCTAATCTGGAGAACCGGGTTTGATTCCCCACTCCTCCTCCTCGTGAAGCCTGCTGGGTGACCTTGGGCCAATCACTGTTCTCTCAGAACTTTCTCTGCCCCACCTACCTCACAAGGTGCCTGTTGTGGGGAGGGGTCAGGAAGGTGATTGTAAGATGCTTTGAGACTCCTTAAGGTAGTGAAAAGCGGGATATAAAAACCAACTCTTCTTCTAAAAACAAAGTGCCTTTTGCTTCAAACCAACCATTTTTATTCATAAGAAGTTTATGCACGTTTAATGGGTTATTCAACTAAAACTCATATAATCAATCAGCTACGATTTATTTAATTAGGCAACAGCCCCAGAGTGGTAGAAGAAAGAGAAGAAGATATTGGATTTATACCCCACCCATCACTACCCAAAGGAAGAGTGGCTTACAATCTCCTTTACCTTCCCCTCCTCACAGCAGACTCTGTGCGGGAGGTGGGGCTGAGAGAACTCTTTTGAGGACTGCTCTTTCAAGAACAGCTCTGACAGAACTATGGCTTGCCCAAGGTCATCCAGCAGTGGAGGAGTGGGGAATCAAACCTGGTTCTCCTAGATTAGAGTCCACGTACTTAACCACTACACCAAACTGGCTCTCAAGACTTCAAATGAGGCTGCGTCATCAAACTATACAAGGGAGTTACAATTTTAGCTGTTTTATTGATAGTCCCTTTCCTAATAATCTCCACCACAGACTTGTCTTTTTGCTAGTGCCACACACCAAGTCAACATTTTAATCAAGCTATCCGTGGTAACCCAAATCTTTTCCCTTCCCGGTCACCACCAGTTCCAGTGTTCCCTCTAAGCTGAGTTAGTGTGAGCTAG
Source organism: Lepidodactylus listeri (assembly GCA_029233225.1). Lineage (NCBI taxonomy): Eukaryota > Metazoa > Chordata > Lepidosauria > Squamata > Gekkonidae > Lepidodactylus > Lepidodactylus listeri. The sequence goes on along the minus strand of JARCFY010000014.1, from coordinate 9,766,549 downwards.
CTCAGTTTTTTAGCCTCCAGCTCACAGATTTTTGTCTTAGCTCCAGAAGGATGGCTCCAGAGCAAACTAATTTATGCAGTAGCCAAATCACTCGCTCACAGTTTTAATGCCAGTAGCTCACAAAGAAGAATTTTTGCTCACAAGACTCCACAGTTTAGAGGGAGCACAGTTTAGAGGGAACTGCTACTCAGTAAAGTATCAAAACCATATAAAGAAGTCTATAATTCATTAGCTGAAAACTGTGTCAGACTCAAAGTAATAAAATCCTACATGATTCCAGGAGGGGAAGACATGGTCGATAAGCCCCCCCCCCCCCCGGGTTCTCTTTATGGTGAAAAGTTTGCTCCTGATTTCCAGTGTACAAAAAGCTGATTTTGCTCAGGGAAATTTTTTTTGCATGCACTCAACAATACTGGCAGAGTTATCATATTCTTAAAGATTCTGAGGCTAAGCTACTGCTAAAAGCAAGCCTTGTTGAACACTGACTTCTTAAACACAGTTTAAGAGGTCCAGCGTATATTCTAAAAAATTTGCTAAAGCCAAAGATTCCACTTAAGGAAGGAACAGGGGACATCCCCAAGAAGAAACACAGTGGGAAAGGAAAAAGTAGGTGAGAGAAAGCTGAAGCTAAAGGATCAAAAGAAAATGGGAGAAAAACAGGAAGAAAGGATGAAGGGCTAGGAAAGATGAGAGGATAGAAAGAAAACCAGGAAGAAGAGGAGGGGGAAGAGTTGAGGAGAAGGTAGGGGCACCTGCATGGTTACAACGCTCAGCTCCTCAGTGGCCAGTTCGGTGTGGTATTACAGCCAGGGGGGAGGCGGGCGCTAAGCCTTGGGGCTCTGGGGAGAGGCAGGTGATGCCTCCATGCAGCAGCCACCACTCTTACCAAGGGCTGCTCTGGAGAGGCAGTTGTGTGCCCTAGCGCAGCCCGGCCCCAGGGGAGCCTTGCCGCCCCCCTCCCTAAAACCTTGCCCCTGAAGTGGCCATTTAGGTTTTTCCAGAGCCTGCCTGCCAGCTTCGCCCGGCTTGGGGGGCTGTATCTCTTTCTCTCTCTCTGGCTGCCGGGATGGAGCGCTGCAAGCGGGCAGAGAGCAATTCGGACTGATGCGGTGGTGGTTGTTGCTCCTGCTCCAGCTGCTGCCTGGCTCGGCTCCAGCGCTGGCCTCCCAGGAGAGCTGGTGAGGTGAGGGAGGTGAAGGCCGGCATGGTGGTAGGTAGGCCAGTGCGGTGCTGATAGCCCCGGGAGAAGCAGCAGTGGAGGAGGAGGCAGGAGCCAGGCGGCGGTGGCGGGGAGGGGCAGGCTCGGAAGCCAGCCAGAACTGTGTTCCGGGGCATTCCGGCCCCAAAATAGCCCTGTGTCATTCTCCATTCTTCCATTTTATTCTCACAACTTGAAGGATGACAATACTGTTGTGGTTGCTTAGCAGTGGCTTCTGAGACCATTTATTTCTTACAGTACAGTACAGTACAGGCACTGCACCTGTCATTTTGGAGGGTATTCTGCAATGTATTAATAAGCAACTTGGAATGGGTTTAGCCTCCCCACAATATGTCCCCATGGAAAGTATAGTGTTGTCTATTTCATTCAGTGCCAAAACCTAGAAGGGCATGTGAATCTGATGCAGCTTGGTTCTTCTAACCTGACTAAGAGTATAATGCCACGTGGCATCCGCTTCTAAGTCTTGGTGTGCATACATTGCTCTTTGATGTCTCAACCACAGCATGTGGACGTCCCCCCTCCCCACACATGAATCCCTCTCTCTGGTTAGGAAATCAGGAGCATCTTTTCCTCCCTTGCACACACATTCCCTTCTCCCTTTATACTTTGAACCGACCATCCACTGGATAACTTCTGTGCTAGGATTTTTGCTGACTACAGTAGCGGAAGCCATCACTTGTATACCTACAGCCCTGCTTTTCACCAAGGTTGCAAATGGTGGCTTGAAGTTAACCACAGTTACAGAAACACCATTGAAGACCAGCCATATGTTTGGATGCGAAAATGAAGGGTGTGTGTGCAGATTTATGCCTAAGAGGAAAGGCCAATGGTAAGGACATTCCCAGTTTTGTAACTGTTGGGGAATGAACATAAGAACATAAGAGACGCCAATGTTGGAACAGGCCAATGGCCCATCTAGTCCAACACTCTTGTCACATATAGGCCAAAAGTACCAGGTGCCATCAGGAGGGCCAGGAAACTAGAAGCCCTCCCACTGTTGCCCCCCCCTCCCCAAGCACCAAGAATACAGAGCATCACTTGGCCCAGACTGAGAGTTCCAATCCATACCTTGTGGCTAAGAGCCACTGATGGACCTCTGCTCCATATGTTTATCCAATTCCCTCTTGAAGCCGTCCATGCTTGTAGCCGCCACCACCTCCTGTGGCAGTGAATTCCACATGTTCATCACTCTTTGGGTGAAGAAGGACTTCCTTTTATCTGTTCTAACCCAACTGCTCAGTAATTTCATTGAGTGCCCACGAATTCTTGTATTGTGAGAAAGGGAAAAAAGTACCTCTTTCTCTACCTACTCTATCCCATGCATAGTCTTGTAAACTTCGATCATGTCACCCCTCAGCTGTCATTTCTCCAAGCTAAAGAGCCCCAAGCGCTTTAACCTTTCTTCATAGGGAAAGTGTTCCAACCCTTTTATCATTCTAGTTGCCCTTTTCTGCACTTTTTCCAGTGCTATAATATCCTTTCTGAGGTGCGGTGACCAGAATTGCACACAGTACCCCAAATGAGGTCTCACCATCGATTTATACAGGGGCATTATGATACTGGCTGATTTGTTTTCAGTTCCCTTCCTGATAACCCCCAGGATAGTGTTGGCCTTTTTCATTGCAGTCGCACACTGTCTCGACATTTTCAGTGAGTTATCTACTACGACTCCAAGATCTCTCTCTTGGTCAGTCTCTGCCAGTTCGGACCCCATCAATTTGTATTTATAGTTAGGATTTTTGGCTCCAATGTGCATCACAGTGTGCATGAGAGTGGCAGGAGGAGCTTGTGGAGTGATCCTGGTCTTGTCAGTAATTCCCAAAATGATGCCTGCATGCACTATGGTGCCCTCTGATGTATTTCTTTATCTATCTGTCTGTCTTTCTGTCTGTCTCTCTGTCTGTCGGTCTGTAATTTTATTTTATTAGTTTCATAAAAGTTTTACAATACCAAAAGATGACAGTAAATAAAACACTTTGTTACAAAAGTTTGTTTACAACCGCTAAGTTAAAACGTCTCACAATTACAATGGATAGTACCAACCATATCAATGAGAAATGAAAATAAAAGTTTCCATTTCCCGTAACACAGTAGTATATTTGACATGTCCAAGATTAACAGTATTCTTAACAAAAGGATGCCATTTCTTTAAAAAATTTGACTTATGTCTGGGAGAACTTGTACCCTCAATGTCAACTGCAAGTTTGTCAAAAATAAAAGAGTCCCAAACCTTGGACTTCCATATTCTAATCTCTGATGTATTTCCTGATGCCTCCTTCCCCAGAGCCCCCAAACCAGCCCTGGCTTGCCTCCACCTCACTGGGGCAGGAGGGGCTTCCTCAGGTCACCGGGCAGAAGAGGATTTTCGGCGGGGGGGGGGTGGGACGGGCCCTCAGGACTGGGAATGACCCGCTGGCCAGTCGCGGCCTCTTGCCTAGCGGCTTCACTCCCACCGGCAGGGAGTGCTTCTGTCAGAAGGGTCTGCTTGCTGTGCTTTCCTTTCCACCAGACCTTTCTTGTACAGGAATCTTTTGTGAGGGGACCACTGGGTGGCAGGAGGAGGCGGCGGATGATTGGCGTGATGGGAAGCCTTGCCCGAAGAGCTGCCCGGTGTAGCTTCAAGTGTTCTGGAGATCAAGGCAATGTTACCCCTTCCTACAACGTCCTGACAGGCAGTTGCGTTTGCCAGAGGTTCACTTTGACCAGTGGGTGGGTGGGGCTTGAAAGCCTTTTGGCTCCTCACCTGTGACGGGCAATCCTTTCGGCGGGAGACCTGCCATGGTCCACTCTCCAGCTGTCTTGTGGATACAGAACTGTATTTGTGGAAGCAGACTGGGCAACCGTGGTGAGTGTGTGTGTGTGTGTCCATTACGGTATATTCCTGCAATGCTGATGTCAGAGGACTCTTGCTCTTCCTCTGGGGGTGGAAGCTTGCAGGTTTTTCGGTAGCCGCTGGCTTACGGTCTGCCTTTCCCAGGACAGTGTCTGTCTGTTTCAACGCAAGCGGCAACTTCTTGCTTGCAAGTTGCCGTTCCTGTAAAGCCGGGGTTGTTCATGGTGTTTGTTCCTCCAAGCAAGGTATGCCTGTCCCTGCCTTCTGTGCTGCGGCCCGCCGTTTGGGCCAAACCTGTGGCAATATGAGAGGGTGATGCCAGTGGTCAGGTGTGAGCTGCACCCATTTTCTTTGTCAGGCCGCCCCGAGAAGTTGCTCAGTTGGCCTGGATGGAGAACTGGCGCTGAAAGCTTCATTTTCCATCCTTCTATCGAAGGAAGGCACTTAAGGAAGGGTTGTGGCTCAGCGGCAGAGCCTCTTCTTGGCATACAGAAGGTCCTAGTTTCAGCCTCCAGCATCTCCAGCTAAAAGGGCTATGCGGTAATATGAAAGGCCTCTCTGCCTGAGATCCTGGAGAGCCGCCGCGAGGCTGAGAAGATAGTACTGACTTTGACGGACCAAGCGTCTTTTTCAGTCTGATGTGGATTCCTGTGTGCATGGTAGAGGGGGGTGTGTGTGTGTGTGTGTGTGTGTATACACACACACACACACACACACACACACACACACACACACACACGAGGGGACCTGCAACAAAATGTTGCGTACTTTGTTGTGGCTTGGTTTAACTTGTAATTGCAGTGTAGGTGTTGTGTCCTGTCGGTCTCCCCTACTTACAGTGTTATTCCTTCTCTCTGTTTGTCTGTCCCCTCAGCCCAGGGAAGGCGCCAGGTGACCAGAGCATCACTCCTCTGTGAAAGGAGCAGTGAAAAACCTGGAGCCTGGCCGCTACTCCCCCAACACTGCTGTCCGGTGACAGTGACTAAATGTAGACACTCCTTCTCATGATACAGAATGGGGTATATGCAAGTTCTTAAAGTACTATGAAGAAGTCCTTCCTTCTGAAGCCATCTAAGAAATTAGCCTCCATTGCCAAAATTGTTGCAGTGAGTTCCATAAGTTCCACTGTATGTTATGCTTGGGTTTTTTTTCTTGGCAGAGTGGGGATTTAAACCGACTGGAAGGCCGGTAGTTCAGCAGTTCAAGACCCGAGTACCATGTGATGGAGTGAGCTCCCATCTCTGGCCCCAGCTCCTGCCAACCTAGCAGTTCAAAAGCAAGAAATTGCAAGTAGATAAATAAGCACCACTTCAGTGGGAAGGTAACAGCGTTCTGTGCGCCTCGACATCTAGTCACGCCGACCACATGACCGTGGGAAAAGTCTTCAGACAGCACTGGCTCTTTGGCTTGGAAACGGAGATGAGCACTGCCCGCTAGAGTCAGATTCGACTGGCTTTTGAGCAAGGGAAACCTTTACCTTCTAGATCCTAATTTTATTCTCCAACCATTAGTGCTGTCAAGTCACAGGCGACTTATGGCAACACTATGGGTTTCCTATGCAAGAGACTAACAGAGCTGGTTTGCCATGACCATCCTTCACATAGCAACCCTTGATTTCCTTGGTGGTCTCCCATCCAAGTACTAACAAAGGCAGACCCTGCTTAGCTCCTGTGATCCAGCAGACTTGCAGCTGTTTAAAGGCAGAGCTGTCTTAATGGGTAGGAAGGTGGGGAGGGCAGCGAGGTTGGGTAGAAGGGGAGTGCCAAAGGTGGGGGGCTAGGTGGAAAGAGAGCGAGGGTGGGGATGAGTGAATGCCAAGGATGGGTGGGTAGTGGAGTGCCAAGGGTGGGGGGGGTAGTTGGGGAGGGCTGCAAAGGTGGGGCTGAGGGAAGTGCCAGGGGTGGGAGGGAGGGAGGGAGAGCAGCAGGGGTTGGGTAGAGGGATGGAGAAAAGGGGGAGGCCAAAGAGATGGGGAGAGACTGACAGATCAGGGAAAGGGGAGAACGGAGCAAAACAGGGGACAGGTTGACAGATAAAATGAAGTGGAGGAAGGGGGAAATGGGGCCAGGTTATCAGAGAAAGAGGGGCAGATTGAAAAAGAAGGGGTGGGGGTAGGTTGACATAAACGGGGAGGGGGAAGAGGGGAAGAGGGGGAAAGGAGGAAGAGCAAAGGAAGCAAAGAGCGGGAAAGGATGCGCTCCCTCCACAAGTTTATTATGGGTCCCCACGGGATGGGGGGGGGCTGTGAGGAGGAAGGTCGGAAGCGGATTCAGTGGCTGAGGAGGAAGTGCCAACTTCTGGGGGAGCCACGGGAGGAAGACACCGCTGTGCTGGAACCTGTAAGCTCTGAGGTCCTGTTGGGGAGTGGGAAGGTGCTGGGTGTGTGTGTGTGTGACCTGTTGCCTGTTCAGAAAGGGAGAAACTTCCTGGGGGGGGGGACTTTTCCCCGTCTTTGCTTCCCCACCCCACCCCCTGGAGGCTAAGCGGCCCTCCCTTTCTCTCCCCTCCTGTCCCCTCCGGCTGGGCTGTCACTTGCTGTCGCTGCGCCCCATCTCAGCTTGTAGCAGAGAGGCATCAGTGGGGAGAGCGGAAGGATCATCAGCCAAGGGGACAGGGTGCAGCCGGGCTTGGCTGAGACGCCTCCTTCCCTCCTTTCCCTTGCGCGGGGGAGGCAAAGGCCGACCGGCGTCAATTGGCAGAGGGGGCAAAGTGAGTGGTGGCTCCTGGGGAGTCCTGCAGGTAGACCATTGGCTGGGTTGGTTATCGCTGCGGCGGTTGCCCTCGCGGCTGCAACGGCTTCTGGTGCTCCAAATGGCGGTGGCTTCTCTAGCGGTCTCCAGCCCGTTCTCACAGCTTAGTTAAGCACGTTCTCTGTGCAGGCGCTGTTAATGCTATTCTACTTTTTGGCTGTTTTTAACCTCCCCCTTAAGTTTTTTAAAGTTTTCAGATTTTTCTGCACACCTGGGGAGTCCCACAAGTGTGCAGAAAAATCTCTCTGCCCCCCTAGGTGCCCCCGATGTGCAAATTTAGAACAGGTCTATCGGCTACTAGCCATGGTGACTAAAGGAAACCTCCATGTTCAGAGGCAGTCTGGGGAAGGCCTCAGCTTCATGCCCTGTTGTTGATCCCCCAGGCCCAGAGGAACTGGTTGGCCTCTGTGAGGTAGGTTAAGCGGAGAGGGGGAGTGTGTGTGTGTGTGTGTGTGTGTGTGTGTGTGTGAGAGAGAGAGAGAGAGAGAGAGAGAGAGACTTGGCCCAATGTCACCTAGCGAGCTTCCGTGGCAGAGTGGTTCTTCCCCCCTGGGTCTCCCAGAGCCGCGTCTGACTCTCTCTCTAACCACTATACCACACTGGTAATGTGCACTGATTTTTTTCTTTTGCGTTTCTCGACACCCTTTCATTTGTCTTTAATTATGTCTCAAGACTTGTTTATTTTGACTGCAAGAGACTACCGTTGCTACCCCTCATTGTTCTGCCTGTGGTTTGCGTATGAGATGCTAGCTGGGAATAGGGGAAGGCTCTTTTCTCCTGTTATCACATCATTCCAGTCTGCTGTTCATTGCCGCTATCACCCACATGGGTACTCTGCCAAGGCTGTGTGAAGGGGGGCTTGCTCTACTGCGGTCTCTGTGGTACTGGGGAGGGGGTGTCTGTTGTGCACGTTTCAGCACCTCTGATTTTCATGTCATACCAGACACGGCACTGAATGCTTCTCACGAACCCCATTCTTGCCGGACCCATAATGCAAAACAAGGTGGTATGTGTGCGTGCTGATTCACCACTGTCCCTGGGTGAGGTGCCAGTCAATAAATGATGAGTGCACATTTGCACCCCATGCATTTGCCTTCCAACGTGTTCCAGAATGCTCTGCAGCACACAGGGTCCCTGAGTGCAGGAAGTTGGAAAGGCACAGCTCTGAATTACTAGGGGAAGATCCAGTTAACTTCTCTCCTTAGTCTTGCTGTAAAGAGAATGGTCAGTGAAAGTCCGTGCGAGTGTGGTAGAATTCATTCTCCCAGGAAAGACCACGGCTGTTTCCCCTCTCCTTTGAAGTATTTGGAATTCACCTGCAAGGAGGGCAGGGCAATAGCTTTCAATTTGGAGATGGTTCAAGTTTCTGGTAAGAATTTCCCTTCATGCTGGTGAAAGTTGCACGTTTCCTCTCCAAATGTCATCTGCACTATTGGGAATATGTGTTTAATGAGCCAGTACCTGTGCCGCCTGTTGGATTCCTGGTTTCATTAACTCCTCTTCAAACAGCTACAACCTGTCATTAAGAACATGACTCTGGACAGGCAACTGCTGTTGTTCATCTTTTGTTTAAGGTTTTGCTTTCCATTAAAAACAAACCCATGAAAACCTGCATTATATTTTGTTGGCCACTAGATGTCTGAGCTGCTTCTTTACTTGATGAATGAAAATTAGTTTCTGCTCCTTTAGAATTGCATTTCCGGAGCCGTTCAATGAGAGGAGCCTGCTGGTTTAGCAAAAGCAGATGGGGTTATTTTGGAAACCGGAGACCCCTAAATTAGGAACACAGAAGCTTAGGCCCAGAATTAGACTTTGTTGGTCTTAAAGGTGCTGCTGGACTCAATCTCTGTTCTGTTGCTTCAGACCAACATGGCTACCCACCTGAATCTACCTCTTGCTTTGTATTTGTATTGGAACTAGACATTGGAGTAGATGCAGAGCAGTCATGAAAACAGCAGATGAGTGTCTCTTCCACACAGCCCCTTCGACAGATGCTGAATATGTGGGAGTTTCCCTGTGCCCAGAAGTGGCAGCCAGCAGAATTGGTATGTTGGGTATGCCTTGGATGTAAAGACGGGGAGAGCAGTTTTGCTGTTTAGGAGATGAATAGGCTGTCAAGTTGCAGCTGACTCACGGCAGCCCCAACCGTGGGGTTTTCAAGGCAAGAGATGAGCAGAGCTGGTGTGCCATTGCCTGCCTCTGCACAGCAACCCCAGTCTTCCTTGGGGGTCTCCCGTTCCAAGCACTGACGGTGGCCAGCCTTCCCAAGCGGTTTAACTTCAATGAAAAACTGAACCAGTCATCTGTCCCCTGAGATGAACAACTTGGTTGACACTTGTTTCCAAACATACAGCTAAGTGAAGGGTCCTCTCTATTGACCTAGGGTGTTTCTATCCTGCCCCTTCAAGGATCTCAGGATGGCGTATGTGATTCTGCCATCAGCATTTTATCCTCCCAGCCATCCTGTGAGTGATGTTAGGTGAGGGAATTGGCTGCCTTAAGGTCATCTGGCGAGCCTTGTAGCAAAGTGGGGATTTGAAGCCAGGTCCTAGGCCATTTCTCTGGCCACTGTAATATGGTGCTAATTTGCTGTTGGCTGGCTACAACACAAATCCCATAGGTTGGGGGGCAGATTTGACCTCAAACAGCCCATTTGCGTCTGTACTGGGTAGCTTCTCAATTCTTGCACGGCCTTGACAAGCAAGCTGATAAGCGGGCTGTGAGACCTAGTGTAGTCTGATTTATTTGCTGAAGTGTTTCTTTTCGTTTTTTTAATAGGCTTTAAAAGCTCATCTCTGTAACCATGAGGACTTGAACCTTTTTATCTTTTTTTATCCCAAGTGAGGGATCGTTGGGTTCCTTTTAAAAGCTCTCTGGACAGTCACGTGTGCACACGGGAAGAGTCTGTTGTTTTGCCCTGTTCACCAGGAAGCCTGCTGTAATGATGAGTTTTTAAGCTCTGCCTTTGCCTGTTTCTGAAAAGGTCTTTCTGATGATGAATATCTCTCTTGACACTACCAGCTCTTAGTGATTGAACTTCCTCATCTTTGGTTGGCAGACAGATACGATTCTCCCAGTGCATCAATTTAAGTACATCTTTCTCCATTAAAAAAGTCCAAAATATAAACATTCCGTGCAAATGCTTTTTACCTAGCGGTGTTTGGGGGTTTCTTTGCCCCCCCGGGTGTATATTATTTGCCTGTCCTATAAATTTATTCCTTCTATATTTGTCAGTACTGATCTCATTCTGAAAAACTTGTATTTAAATGGTCAAAAAAAATTGTGTGTGAGTGTATGTGTGTTAAAGGGAATATTCCGCAGTGGTATCAAATAACTGTTCAAAATCTACTGATTTGGGAATTGAGATTGTGGGTGTACTTTAAATTGTTCAAAGCTGACGTCTTGTGTACTGAGTGTTTTTTTAATGCTTTCTCTCTGGCTGCTTTTGAAAATGGCTTCTGGGTGAAAAATCTCTCTCTTGACAGTGCCTAATTAGAGCCCTGCGTCAAGTTTCTTAATTAGGGGCAGTTTTAACAATTGAAACAGGAGAAAAGAGTTTGCCATCTGTTTTGTTCTTTTTTTAAAATGTGATAAACTTTCCCCCAGATGTAGCTTGAGAGAGCCGCTTCTCTGTGTCCAGTTGACCCACAGTTGCTTTCAGAGTGAGGGCACCCTGGGGTGCTTTGCGGCTGGCACCATGGAAGGAAAGATGATGTATTTATAAGTGTGTTGGATGCAGAGTTAATCAAATGGCATCCCATTGATGTGAGGGGGAAGGAGGTAGCTTTATTGGTGTTTGTTTCTTGGACATTTGTATAGTTCTGTGGTACAGCGGTAGAAGGGCTGGGCTTGTAAATACATAGAAAAGGGCCCCAGACAGTGCAGTAACAGGAGTAGGCAAAAGGGGATATTGTGTAGCTCATTATCAGTGATAGCACAGGCACTAGCCAGTCCAAATTGCATATATTATCACATTAAATGTGGGGGCAGAAAGGGCACTGTCTAGGCCAGGGGTGTCAAACATGTGGCCCGCAGGTCAGATCGGGTCCCCGGAGGGCTTCTATCAGGCCCACAGTGAAAGTGGCTGTCTCCTGATTCTTCCAGTTCTGCTGCTGCATTGTAACTTGCTTTACCAGACACTCTCAGTCGCTCAGGAGAGACAGGCAAGCTTCTGTTCCCTGCACTGGCTGAGTCTCCTCCCCCTTCCAGGGGGAGAGAGGGAACAAGCCTGAGCTTGCTTTCTAGCCAAGCTGCCTCAATCGCACAGGAGAGAAAGGCAAGCCTTTCTTTCCTTCCATTGGCTGAGGCTCCTCCCCAAAGGGAAGAAGGGAAAGCTTGCATAGCTTGACTGCCTCAATCGCAGGGGAGAAATACGAAGCAACTTTGAAACCATCAAAGGTTTATCCAAGATATGAGCTTTTGTGTGCCTTGCTACAGTGTGTATGTTTTGTTGGGCTTATTTATTTATTTATTTGAATTTATATCTCGCCTAGCCAGCACAAAGCGGCTTGTTATGCTGTGGCTCTCCTGGTTGCAACTGGGTTCCCTCCCCCTTTTCACTGTATGCCGTTATGATCCAATCTTGCTCAATAGGAAAGCAATGTGAACTATTTAGATGAGGAATAACAACAAGCCAGTAAGGTGGATTAGGCTGAGAGTGTGTGTCCAGACCAAGTTCACCCATGCAAAGTACAGGAGTTGGAGACGCAGCATTGGTGAAATCAGCATAGTAGTTTATTGATGGGAGAAGATGGCATAGAAACATGGGCTTGGGGTCTTGTTTATATACACAGTAAAGCCGCACCCCCGACCTCACCCAAGGTGGCTAATAGGTTCAGTTTCCTGTGGCTGGGTGCGATAGGCTCCTTATCGGGATCCTAAGCCCCCTATTGGGGGAAATTATGATCTGGTCAGGCTATTGTCAACCGGACCGAAGCTCTGGCTGTGACCTGGCCACGTGCGCCGTGGCGACCACATGGCCAGTGCCATTACATACATTACAACCCAGCACATTTCCTTTGGGGATTTTGAACTTAGACTTCCCAGATAGTAGGCTGATACTGACCACTGAGGAAGACTATAGTTTTGTAGACAAACATATAGCTCTCAGTCTGTGTCATGGTGCCTTCTCATGTTCTTGACCAGCACATGAAGCAGTTTATATACAAAAGCTCACAATGCCCAGCCATTTCATGTTTTCCCCTGGGCTTTAGGCTCAGAACTTTGAGCAGGAGATTTCTGTAGTCAGTGTCAATAAATCAAAAATAAGTTTGCAGCTTACAGACACACACCTGAACAGCATACTCAAGACTGCTACAGCGCAGGCATTTTGATGCAATAATTCAGAGCAAGAGGTGTCAATTATCAGAGACTTATATAGACTAAATATTGCAAGAGTGCTAGAGTTTTAAGCATGTTTTTATTTTAAGTTAAAAAAAATCTTTGTGTTTGTGTCTTTTATAAAGTTTATATTTCTGCTCCCTGGCGTTACATTTCATGAGACACCTGGTCCGGCCCAACAAGGTCTCATTTATGACCGTTCCGGCCCTCATAACAAACGAGTTTGACACCCCTGGTCTGGGCCCTGGCCTCCTTTACTCGTGCATCAAGAATTTGCCCAACAGCTAGTCAGACAAGGGCAGAGGTGCGGCTACATGGACATCCAAGGCAATCGTCCCCAGTGCTGTAAGGCTTGGGGAATGAGTCCTGATGCTCTGAAGGCTGGAATGTTTCCCTTGGAATGGAGGCTGTGATATTGTCAGGATCCCAGGCTGTGCCAAATGACACCCAGCCCTGTTTTTCCTATGTACTCACAATGGCTTAATTGTGGCGCCCAAAACCCCTCCAGTGTCATCAACACTATGGTGGGTCATCATAGAAAAGCAGGTTGCCCCTCTTTGCAAAGCCAGTTATGTATTTGGGTTCTCCCTCTTATCTGCCATGGTACAGTTGAATTTACATATTTACCAGATGGGATCTTCTTGAAGCGCACCCAGAAGGGGGCACTAGAGCATTACAGCCTTTTTTGGGACTAGCGGTTGAAACCGAGGGATGTTCTCTTGGTCCTCCTTTAACAGGACCTTCTGTTCCACAGCAGGGGTCAGATTGGAATAATGATGGCTGGATTTCTGGCGGCTCTCAGCACTCTTGTAATTGTTGTGGCTGTTGCCCTCATTAGCAGTTGCCACCCTGCACAGTCCAGGCAGCACGACATTCCACTGGCAAAGTGCTGACGAGACAGTAGGCATGTGTCATTTGATGGCACTCAGGATTTGGAACAGAAGGATGGCTTTACACCATCTCTTAAAGACTACGGGCGCGATCCTATGCACCCATTTGCCATGGAAGAGGGACGATTCACCACCGGATCGAAGCAGCGTGATCACACCAGCACATCTGGGAAGCGTCCGGCAACCGCTGTCAAATCGTCGCAAACCATTTTGATCCGGTGGGGACTCATGGTAAAAAGCTCCTAGTGAAACTCCAGTATCAAATGGTTTGCTGCGGTTCACAGCTGGAGTTTCCCCATGTGATCACTCCAGCTCCAAAGTGTGGCATTGTGGATAGTGTGATCACACGCTATCCCGATGCCACACTGTTGTTGTTTTCCCCCGTTCTCTGGGTGCGCATCATCGAAAGCCCTTAGGGTGGGGAGGCAATTCATCAATCCCCCATTTAAGTGCCTCAGAAACCAACCACACACACACAAAAAAACACAACTTGCCCGCGGTTGCGTCTGATCACGCAGTGGCAAGTTGCCCTGGCAGGTCCACAGACCGGTGTGATCACACAACTGCGAGGCAAATTGCCCTGGAGCAAAAAAGCCTCACTTCCCCTCTAGATTATCTCACTCGTGTGGAAGGGATCTTTGGGTAGTAGAAAATGGTCTGTCTTGAATTTCCTGGTAGTCAAGAATTTAGGGACTTCAAACTTATGTTCTGCTCATTGCACTGAATAGCAGTAAGAGAAGGCTTTTAGTTCTGTGTTACATATTAGTAGCTTGCTGTGTATTCAGATTTCAGAACAATTAAATTCCATTTGGGTACAAAGACTATTTGTTGCCCTCCTCACTCACACCCCCAGCTCCCACCACCTCCTTTTTTTTGTGGGAAACTTGATCCAGGTCCCCCAGTTTGATCAAGTTCCAGTTCCCCTGACATCCCAGTGGGGGTGGCAGGCTGAATTGGAGTCTGCTTACCTCCTATAAACTGGGATTCTAAACCATGCAATTTTAGCAAACTCCCATGTGCTGAGGTGCCTGCTGTCCAAGAGAGTCAGCACTTGATTAGTCCAGGAAACTTTGCATCAAGTTTCATGCACAAGGAGAGGCAGAATGAGTAAACTGCGTCCATGAGCAGGACACCAAGCTGCATTCGTCCCCAGTACAGAATTAAATTGTGCCATTTAATGGGTCAGATTTTTGGTGGCTACTATTGGCCCTGTCCTGACTGATAGCCCAGGCTGGCCTGATCTTGTCAGACTCAGCAGCTTTCGGGTTGGCCCTAGTCAGTAGTGGGAAGGGAGACCCACCAAAGAATACCAGGGTCATGATGCAGAGGCAGGCAGTGGCAAACCACCTCTGAATGTCTCTTGCCTTGAAAACCCCTTGAGATCGCCATAAGTCAGCTGTGACTTGACAACTCCCTCCCCTTGGCTCTTGGCATTTTCCAGTACTTTCTGTAGTTAACTTTTGACTGATTCTTATAGCACTATCCAAAGCCCTGACTCTGAACGGGGTAATATGGCAACTGTGCCCTACACCAGTTTATCTCAAAGAGGCAGCCGTGCCAAACTGTGCTAGTGTAGAAATGGGTGGTATTGGGGATGTGCTTGGGGGGGATTGGGGCTTAGTCATTATCATCTGGATTGAGGAGTGGTTATTTCTGGGTTGGTATCTTGATGCAAGAATCCCAAACCAAAAGGCATCCCATGACCATGATGAGCCACATCCCCTGGCTGGGAGTACTTTCTCGGGATTCCAGCCTAGAAAGAACCTTCCCTTAATCTGGAGGATGTTTTTTAAAAAGAGCAACTCATGAGTTGGTGGTTTTCAGCTAAAGGTAAGTCTGTCGCTCCAGATTAGGAAGCTAGGCTCCTTGCAAACCTTGGTGCTGTTCATCTCTTGGTATGATGAATTTTTCAAGGCTGCTGGCTGATTTTTGAGTCATCTAGCCGTACGGATGTGTTTCTGTCCTAGTCAGAATGAGTCAGGGGAAAGATGGAGAGGAATGCAGTATTTTGGGTAAGAACAGGTTTTGTGGCTAAAAACCAAGAGGGCATGCAAAGCATCAGTTGTCATGAATGGAAACAGAGGTTGTTGGAGGCCATGGGATAGGTTAGGAGTGGCCTGTCGTCTTGGTCTTTTGAGAGTGCTTTGGGAGGGGTTGGTTTCGTACCAGTTACATGCCAGTGCTAGCTGAGCTTCTGGATTTGCACTGCATCCAATAAATGAATGGCTTTCGTTTTTTTTAACCTTTAGGAAGAATTTTTTCCACATTGATTTGTTGGCCAAGAAACTCCTGGGCATTTGCAAAGGATTTGGAGGCCATGCAGGTATTTCTCATGAGGGCAGTGGCCTGGCTGGTTGGACCTCGTTGCTGCTTTGTGACCGAATACCCAACCTGGAAGTTAGCCGGAGTTCTTGTGCGGCTGTTGAGAGGGATTGGTAACAGTTGTCCCTCAGGGAAGCTTCTGTACCAGTATGGACCTTCTCACTGAGAAGAACCTCTGACTAAGCCTTAAAGGGAAAGCATCCCCTTCTGCAGCCGCACTGCACCTCCCCACTCCGCCCTGCTTTTGAGGACTGAAGAATCTCCTCACTCTCCTTTCTTCTTATTTGGGTAGCTTGGCATCAGTGGCAGAAGACATATAGCTTTGGCTTAGTTCGCTGCCAAGCTATCCATCTGATCTATATCACTGATGTTTTCAACTGAGCCTGGTATCCAAGCTGTTTTCTAAAAGTGTAGTTTCAAAATGTTTCACTCCTTTAGTGGATCTGGGGTGACTAAGGATTGAAGCCAGGCAAGCAGTCATTTGTAGGTTTCCATTATTAATAAGTTATGTTTTTATTACTCTCAAACTGGAATTGCTAGCAGCGGGATTTTAAAAATGCACCAGTGTTTTTTTTAAAGAGTACAGTGGGCCAAAGGGAGCTGAACTGCTCAAGATAACCCAGTTGGTTACCCTTGAAAGGTAACATTCTTAATGTATGGAGTGTGCACACAACCTTGAGTGCTGAATCGCCCCAAACCTCAGGAATAATGAAGACAGATCAAGGTGGGTAGCCATGTTAGTTAGTCTGTAGCAGTAGAGAAGACCAAGAATCCAGTAGCACCTTTGAGCTTTCGTGAGCCACTGCTCACTTTCTCAGATGCAGCTAGAATGGGAGTCCATCTGTCCTCCGTCTTAGCACCAATTTCTCCCAGGAAGCACCGCTGAGACTGAGGACAGATGGACTCCCGTTGTAACTGCATCTGAAGAAGTGAGCAGTGACTCATGAAAGCTCATCCCCTGCCACAAATTTTGGTATTCTTTAGGGTGCTACTGGACTCTTGATCTTTTCAAGAATCATGTGTGAATCTGCACACCAGCATCGCTCTCCTAGCCAGGTAGGCAGATGCCTCAGAGGCAGTATCAGGTGGAAGATGCTGCGTGGCAGAAAACTGGAGGCAAACAGGACTGGTGGGTCCTCTGGGAAATCCTCCTGCGTGAGCCCTGCGACCGGGAGCCGTGCAAGGAATAGTTCACCTCTTTCATAACAACATCTGAGAAGTCTGGATTTTGATCTCAACCCTGTGAGTTGGTTTGTATGCAACACAAATGTGGGAGTGGGTGGGAGGTTGCCAGAGCAGATCTTTAAAGCTGTGTGTGTGTGTGTGTGTGTGTGTGTGTATGTCTAGCTGCATGGGTGAACATGTGGCAGGCAGAACTGGATGTTTTGCTGCACAGTAAAATCAAATGTTGTTAGCTGCCCTGAGCCTGCCGAGAGGCGGGGAGGGTGGAATATAAGCCTAAAATAAATAAGTAAGTAAGAAACCCCCCATTTTTCTTTTCTTTCTCTTGTCCTTGTGCCCCTGTCCCCAGCGGGGGTTTTCAGCTGTGCAGATCTTACACACGGAAAATACTGCGCAGAAGATATATGTTGCATTTAACTTTTCCTTACTTCCTTGATTGAGGAAGAGCTCAATTTTCTAATCATGATTCCTTCTCCACTTGGAAGCATGAACAAGGAAACAAAAAGGTTGTGAAAAATGCTATTGTAATAATAATAAATAAATCAAAGTGATGCAATAAAAATCATTAGTCCATTTCTTTCCAAAGGGGTTTTCACAAGATGTTTACAAGATGTTTGACGAGGTTTTCTAGAATAAATTCTCTCGTTTCTTCCGTCATGGACTTCATCCAAACAAGAATTTGGTATGTTGCATGAAGCATACAAAAGGGCAAGTTTATCACAATCACAGTCGAATAGTACTATATTCAGTCATGGTCAAACCATTTCTCAATGAAGGCTACAATGAAACATTCTAAATTAGCCTCTGCTTGGGAGCCAGCTTTGGGGAATTTTCCTTCCCCACAAAGTACTTTCTAGGCTTGTGTCTGCTCTGAGCAAGAGTTTCTTCCATACACAGATGTCTTTGGGCCTAGCTGCTTGTAACACACAAGTGTGGTGTAGTGGTTAGACTAGAGTGTTGAACTGGGATCTGGGAGACCGAAATCTGAATTGGGTATTTACTTGGATCTGAATTGGATATTTACTTGGATATTTACTTGGTGACCTTGGACCAGCCACACTCTCTCAGCCTAACCTACCTCACAGGGTTGTTGTGAGGATAAAATGGAGACGAGAAGCATGATATACACCACTTTAGGTCTCCAGTGGGGAGAAAGGCAGGGTATAAATGGAGGAAATAAAAGCTGGTAGCCTTGATGTTCTTTTTCTTTGCCGAGGAGTCCAGCTCGAGGGACAGGAATTCGGAGTGGAGAAGCGAGAGATGGGTGCTTAATGCTTTCCTTCCCCAGTGCTTCCCTCCTCTAGCTTGTGTCCCCCTCCCAAGGGTTTCAAAGTCCGCATGTTCGCATGGGTATTGCAAGCTCAGTGGGGTGCTACTGCAAGTGAGGAAATGGGGTGAGCATCTCTTTTTCTCCTTGCTTCTCCATTTTAGATTCCTGCATCTTGAAGCTGCTATTCTTAAAAGAAAATTAAAAACCCCACACAAGCACAAAAAAACCCAGCTGCCTAGCATCAAGGCGGCTTCATGTGTGCTGGGCTGTCTGTTTGCACCCACGGAGATCAAAATTCTCTCACTGGGAGTGTCTGCTGCTTCACCTCAATCGGATAAAAACTGAAAAGAGATGGGAGTGGTCGGTGTGTGTCACCATGCCTGGCCAGGCTTCTGTACCCTACTTGTCTGTCACTGTGAATGAGACCCACTCTCCCCATACTGGCTTAAAACATGCTCCCCTTAGAAAACGTTCTGTTTTCACTCTCAGTATTCCACCCAGGCTTGTAGAAGCACCTTTGACTTTGTCAGAGAGATCTCTTCCTTACACTATTTCAGTGTCGATTTGGCGTGAGAGTAAGAAGGCGGGGGGGGGGGGGCTCTCTTTCTGCTGCCTCTTATTCCCATGCCATAGAGTTGCTGGCTTAGTCCCATGCCTGGTTTATGAGGAGCAGCCCCAATCCAGGCCATGAGCCACACAATCTTTGAAAAAGTCGAAGTTGCTACAAGTTTGGAAGGAATGCTGAGAGAGTAAAAATAGAAATAAAGTTTGTTAAGGGGAGTAAGACCACCAGCTGGGCAGGAAGAGTGAGCAAACTCAAAACATTCACAGTAATACTCCACGGCTAGAAGCCCACCAGGGCCAGTGTGTTATTTCCAGCTTTTGACAGAGAGGAGGAGGCAAAGGTTGGGGGCTGAACAGGTAAGCCACTTGGCTGGCTGAAAGGGAGGAGGTGGGTAGTTTCAGGGTCCTGAGAAAAGGTTAAAAAATGTTTTAAGAAAGAGGAAGTAAGGGGTGTGTGTGAATGGGACAAGAACAGCTTTATCAGGCAGGCCCAATAGTCTCTCAATTAGATCCATCTGAAGCAAGAATCTTCTAGTAGGAAATTGTTATGTGGGGCACATTATTTCCTTGGCAAAGGAAGCTTTTGTGTGTGGAGGGGACTCGAGAATCTGATGGCCGGCTGCTGGGCCTCTCCTTCAAACGGCCTGATTCTTCCCCAGGAGAGAGAGATCCAGGTGGGCACAGCCGTGTTGGTCTGAAGCAACAGAACAAAGTTTGAATCCAGCGGCACCTTTAATACCCACGAAGTTTTATCCTGGGTATAAGTTTTTGTGTGCACTCAAACTTTGTTCTTATTCTTCTCCAGTTAGATTTGAGTCCAGCAGCATCTTGGAGACCAATAAAATTTTTAGGGTGTGAGCTTTCGAGAGTCACAGCTCCCTTCATCACACTGATGAAAAGCCAGTACCCTGAAATGCTTGCTGGTCTCTTAGGTGCTGCTGGCACCTAATCTAACTGTTCTACCCAAATCTAACTGTCCTACTGCAGACCAAAACGGTGGCCCTCTGAAATTACTTTTCTCCAGTTAGCATGATTGCTTTAGGTGCTGTCCTCTCCCATTTCTTTTTGTCATGCAAATGGGAAGAAACTCTGCTTTATTTGGCCCCAGTGTGACCCACAGTGAAGAGCTGCTCCAGCCATCAAAGGGGGGGGGGGAAGGCTATGTGTGAGAGAAACCAGAACAGAATTATGTTGTCAAAAGTGCCGTGCTCCAAATCCTTCAGCAGCCTTGCCCCACTAACTCCAGGTACACTTTAAAAAGCAAGTGTGATCAGATTGAGTCCTGCAGGACCCCACGGTGCCTAAAACAGAAGGTCTGATGGAAGGGTTTTGTACATTTCTCACAGATGTGCAGAACGCTTGTTCTCCACCACTCCCCAAACGACTTGCAATGGGGGGGGGATGTTTTATGCTGTTGCATTTTGATATTTCTGTAGCATTTGCAGCATCCAAAATACATACTGTGTTTGGAGGACCTGCCTTCGTTACATGAGACTCATGTCTGTACCCCCCCCCTCCCCCCCCCCGTGTCTGCCTCAGGACTTGTTGGTCAGGCATGTTCTGTACTTGAAACTGGCCAGTTATACAAGGTCTCCAATTTTTATTTATTTTCATTTATTTATTACTTTAATTTATACTCTGCCCTTCCCGCAAGCAGGCTCAGGGCGGCTTACATAATTGGCCATAGATGGCCATTAAAATCACATAAAATCATTTAAAAACGATTCAGGTACAATAAATCATACATCATAAAGTGCTAGTAAAAATACATTAGTTGCTTAAGATGGCGAGATGAAAATGCTTGCAGCAGACAGTTTACCAACCCATTTGGCTGGGATTGTGGCACGCAAGGGGAGGGGACTGAAGCCTTTGCCCTGCACTTTTGTCTTGGCCCCCAGGACCTGCTGTTTGCCCTGTTGGGGAAACTTGTGTGTAGCTCATAAGTACACAAGTAGCTCATTGATGAAAATAAGTTTCTTCAACAGGGCAAACAGTTGCTGCCCAGGGCTATTGCTGGTTGGGGAAGTGGCGCAGGGAGAAGATGTAAGCCCCCTCTCTTTGGGGGCATGTCTGGTTGACAGGACATGGGGTGAGAGGGGAAGGAAATGAGCGCCGTGCGTTGTGTAGTTAGGCTTTTGGAGTGAAACCCTCTCATTCTGTACTAGCTTAATGCATGCTCCCTTGATTTGTGTTACTACAAAACTCAAATCCATTATAAAATATCTCTGCTTTGCAATTTCTCCTCAAAAATTACTACTTTCCTTTAGCATGCAGTGGTTGCATGACCTGCCAGCTGAGTTTCTGGCCTTCTTGTGATCCGATTGTCTGATTCCATACAGCTGTATCACCTCCTTGTGCCAATGTATGGCCGACCTGAACTGTAATGAGGAAGAATACAAAATTAAGAGGAGCCACGGAATTTTTGCTTATGGCTATTGATAGCTCTGTCCTCCGCATGCACACACGAAGCTGCCTTATTCTGAATCAGACTCTTGGTCCATCAGGGTCAGTCTTGCCTGCTCAGACTGGCAGCAGCTCTCCAGGATCTCAGGCAGAGAAAGATCTTTCACATCACCTACTGCCTGGTCCTTTTAACTGGAGATGCTGGGGATTGAACCTTGAGCCTTCTGTGTTCCAAGCAGAGGCTCTTTCACTGAACCACATCCCCCCTCCATTAACTTGTCTTTTCCCCTTGTGCAATACATCCTCCAGCAGTGAGTTCTGCAAGTTATTTGTGTTATGTGAAGAAGTACTTCTTTTGATCTGTTCTGAATCTGCTGCCCTTCAGCTTCCTGGTCCCCCTGAGTTCTAGCATGTCTTGTGATTTCCCCGTCTAAATCAAGGGTGTGTCTGAGGTACAGTGTTGCTTTTTGTGCTGAGGGAAACCGGCTTCTGTGGCCAGGCAGATGCTTGTGCCAGAGCGGGAGCTGTCCCCATTGTTCCAGGCTAATTGGCAAATTGCTCCTTTGGCTGCCAGTTGCTGAACAGTGGGAAGTTTTAGAATTTCTTCTTCTGGATATGTGCTTGCACACAGGTTCTGTTGTTCTGGGTTCGTGGTTGAGTCTCTTGGCTCCTAAACTATGCTAGAACTCAATTTACATCAGATAAATAGCCTTTGGGGCAGGATGCAAGTGTTAAACATGTCCCCCCATGTATGGGTTCTAATTTGCGTCCCCCCAGTGGCTGCTTTGTAGTTGAAAGCATTTCCTGCTGATTCCAACCCTTGCCTTTTGCGCTGAATCTTCCCCAGCTGCATGAGAGATGACGTGCTTGCCTGTTGTGTTAGCCAGGGCATGCGTGGGATGCTGGAACCAGCACTGTGCTCTTTTTCTTCCTTTAGCTCCTGTTCTGTGGGTGGGTGCATGGAGCTGTTCTTCTGATGGTGGTGCTTCCCTCCAGAGCAAGTGTTCTGCTCTTGCAAGAGGCTCTTCGGCCAGAGGAAAGTGCTGCCGTTAGTGGGAAAGAACTAGAGGGTCTACTATGTTCTTCGTGTGGTTGTGGTTAGAATGTCCGACTCAGGTTCAAATCCCCACTCTTCCATGGAAGCTTGCTGGGTAACCTTAGGGCACTCACACCCTCTCAGCCTAACCTACCTCACAGGGTTGTTGCGAGGATAAAATGGAGGAGAGGTGGATGGCATAAGCCTCTTTGGGTCCCCATTAGGGAGTAAGGCAGGGTACAAATGAATTAAGTAAATAACTTTTTGTTTGTCACCAACTTCTTGTGTTTCTGTTTGTGGGATTCCGCTGAATTTTGCCTCTCCTCTCAGTTACGCGTTAGGTTTATTGAGAGTCTGGAGAGTGGAGGCTAGCAGAGCGCTCATTGAGTTAGTAGATGGCGGCAGCAATTGATGTTGGGGGATTTTAGGATGGATTCAGTCCTGGTGGGAAAACGGGAGCAATAAGGCGCTCATTGGTTCTGATTTCCCAGGTGACCCCGAGGGGTGCTGGGATGAGGGTGTTAGGGCTGCCACAACAGTTTAAAACAACAGGTCACAAAATAAAGCCATTGGATACTAAAAAAAGAAAAGAAAAAGGCAACCCCCCTACTGCTAGCAATTAATTTAAAACAACAGGAGCATTAAAAGCCACTAAATGCTCATGGAAACCAAAAGATTTCATGGCACATCTAAAAGCTGCCAGAGTGGGTGCTAGTTAAATGGATACTGGGCTGTGTGTGTGTGTGGGGGGGTTTCCCCACAAATAAGGTGCTACCACCAAAAAAGTCCCTGTCTCTGGTAGCCATCCACTCTGCAAATGTGGCCTTCTGATGAAGATCTTAATGGTTGGACAAAATCATGTAGGAACAGAAGAAGGGTTGATTTTAATGCCCCTCTTTTCTCTACCTTAAGAAGTTTCCCATTGGCTTACAATCACCTTCCCTTCCTCTCCCCACAAGAGGCACCTTGTGAGGTAGGTGGGGCTGAGAGAACTCTGAGGGAACTGTGACTGGCCCAGGGTCACCCAGCAGGCTTCATGGGGAGAAGGAGGAGTGGGGAATCAGACCTGGTTCTCCAGATTAAAGTCTGCTGATCTTAATCACTACACCACACTGGGTTTGGTCAACCAGATGAGCTGGTCTCAGTCTGTATTAGGATTTTGTAGGTTAAAGCAGCACGTTGAATTGTATCATGAAGAAGACTTGTAGCTGATGAAAACCTTTCAGTGCTGCAAAATCTGGTCAGTCCTGCTTGTTCCAGTTAAATAACCGTCGAGCCATATTTTGGACCTGTTGAAATTTCCAAACAATCTGTTCAATGCCTTAGAGTAGTCTCACCTGGATGTTACCAAGGTATGGATAACTGTAGGCAGTTATGCATTGCTGGTTTCATACTTGTGACGTTCTTGTAGATTTGGTAGTGAGAAAAATAAATTCTCCACTATGGACTGGATCTTGTGACCCTGTGTTGCTAGATAGAGCAAGAAGTCTTCCATTATGGCAGGAGTAAGTGGCTTGCTTCCAGTATCAGCTTTAGTAAAATTTCCTGTCTTCACTTCTTAGCTTCAGGAACTTGTCAAAGCAAGTTGGGTGTGGGACAGTGGAGGCTGCTTATTCCTTACTCTAACAGGGTTTTCTTGACTGCCACTTGGCTGTCCTCTTCAGGAATATGTTCTGGAAGTACCCCTACAAGAACACTTTTCTGCTTTATTTACGTAAAGGAAATGGTAAAATGTTTGGATTCTGTTATGAAGTTTGCCTTTTGGCCCAGGGCTATTGACCAAAGTTGTTTCCTTTTTTTTTTTAAATAATTTTTATTAAGATTTTCACCAATAAATACAATGTTCCACATTCTCTAACCAACTTTTACCCAAACGAGCACAACATATTATTCCAACCATGTAGTAAATTTGGACTATACACCAACAGGATCACCTTTGTTTTCCGTATTCATAAGATAGCTTAGCTTGTCCATTTCTGCCCATTCCGAGAGTCTGTTAATTATTTCTTCCCTTCTTAGTAAAGCAGACGATTTCCAGTATTTTGCCCGTAGTATACGGGCTGCAGTTAATATATATGCCATTAATTTTTGATCTGTTTTCCTCAAGCCATCCGGTAGTATGTTCAGCAAATATACTTCGGGAACCAGGTCCAAGTCATACTCCATAATTTCCCATATCAGTTTCTTGTCCAACAGCTATAGTTTTTGAACTACTTTACAGGACCACCACATATGGTAAAGGGTCCCAATATTGCTCCCACATAACCAACAAAGATTGGACATAGATTTAAAACACTTACTTAGTCTATCCGGTGACCAATACCAGCGGTAAAATAATTTGTAAATGTTTTCTTAATAGGTTACCACCTTCAGATATTTTATAGATTTCCAAACTTTTGACCAATTGTCTATGTTGATGTTATACCCAAAATCCTCCATCCATTTTAGACCAAAGTTGTTTCCTTAACTCCTTTGTGTGGCTGGATCATAGCCTCTAGGTGAAGTTCAAAGAGGCTGAAAAAAAATCATGTTGTATTCCACAATGAAAAAGCCTAGATTTGAAAGCCTGTATTTTTTCTTTCAGATTTCCATTATACTGGATGAGTCTTTGATTTCCACTTTGTTTTTTTCCAGTTGGTGAGACTCGACCTGTGGTTTGCTGTAAGGGTGGCAGTGTGTTTGCAGCATCTTAATGTAGGCAGCTGCTTGGAAGCTCTGTGACTGGCACCTTTTCTGTATTTGGCTCAGCTGATTTTTTGAAGGGACAGCTACAAAAATGGAACATATTTTTGCTGCCATTTCTTACTGCCTGCCACAAATACTGCACTGACCAGATACTAGTATCACTGACTAGACCAGTATCTCTAGATACTAAGGAATACAAAAAAAATACTCGCTCATTTTTTATGGAATGACTTAGTCCCCTGCTTTAAACAGGGATGTCTTTAGACATTCCTAGCCTACGAATTAACTTTTACAAGGTCCTTTTACAGAGGAATAGCCTGTCCTCCTTCCTTCAGTGCGTAGGTTTGGTGCGTAGGTTTGGTGTGTGTAGGTTTGTGCGTAGGTTTGGTGTGGCCTACAGAGCAGCACTGGGGTTATAAAAACTGTTTCTGCCCTGAGGTGGAGGACATTTTGGTGGATGATTCCCACCCTCCTATCAGGGAGGCAGGAACTAGATTTTTTCCTTTTCCTGTCTGTGATGGGAGCCACTCACCTCTTCAGTTCTGTTCCTGCCTCAACAGGGAGAGCAGCTGTTTAGTAGGCTTAGCCTCCTATTTTTTACCTATAGAGGGTTTTTTTTCTGTTCCTCTTCCTTTCCTACCCTAATACGTACCTTCTGCTTCTCCATTTTCCTGAATTTTTTGAAAGACAACTTAAGGCAGATTGCGCTTAGCCCGTGGCTAATCAGCTGTTTCCAAGCTTTGTCAAAAAACTCTATGCATTATCAGCCTTTGCAAATGAGATCATGCAGGTCCCCTTGGTGGAAGGTCCTATCACAGTTCTACAATAGTTTGGTCGCTTATCCAAAAACAGCCGTGGGTCAGTCCAAGAAAACTTAGACAAGAGGGCAGAAGCTGCCTTGAAAAAGGTGCCTGAAGCCACCGCCATGGCAACTAAAGCATCAGCCACAGCATCCATCATATTCAGGGCAGCCATAGTCTGGGCTCGGACGCTGATCCAACTTCTCCCAGAGAACAATAAAAGACTACTACAGGGGTGGCCAACCTTGCTTAACGTAAGAGCCACATAGAATAAACGTAAGAGCCACATAGAGATGTCTGAGAGCCGCAAGACAGGAACAAATATCACACACACGTTTTTATTTTTAAAAATATGCAGATTTGCTTTTTTATTAACGTTAAATGGGACTGCCAAAAATAAAAAAAAACGAGGAAAACCAGTTATAAGAAAGAGAGAGAGAGAAACTAGGAAAGCAAATAGATGGGAGGGAGGGAGGGAGGGAGGAAGGAAGGAAGGAAGGAAGGAAGGGAGAAAGAGAGAAAAAGCATGCCTCCCCTTTGCTTCCCCAGCCGCCCTGCCAGGAGCCGCACAATATGTGTGAAAGAGCCGCATGTGGCTCCCGAGCCACAGGTTGGCCACCCCTGGTGTAGGGCTTCAAAGGTCAATACCAGTACCTTGGTCTGGAAGCAAACTGGGACCCAGTGTACACGCCTGAAGCTGCCTTACACTGAATTGGACCCTCGGCCCATCAAGGTCACATGAACACAGGAAGCTGCCTTATACTGAATCAGAACCTCGGTCCATCAGAGTCAGCTCTGTCTACTCCGACTGGCAGCGGCTTTCCAGGGTCTCGAGCAGAGGATTTCCCCATCACCTACTACCTGGTCATCTTTAACTGGAGATGCTGGGAATTTAACCTGAGACCTTCTCCGTGCAAAGAAGAGGCTCTTCCACTGAACCACGTACTGTCCCAGTAGATGGAACAAGTTGAGAATGATATATGGTCCCTACGACCCATGCCAGTTATCATTCTGGCTGCAGCATTCGGTACCAGCTGTAGCTTTTGGATGGTCTTCAAGGCCAGCCCCACACCGAGCCCATTGCAGTAATCTAATGCAGGTGTTATTATTAGGGCTTGTGTCAGCTAATGCTGCCATCTCCTGCCTGGGAGGTGGGATGCGTGCCCCTGGTGACATCGGGAGTGTGGAATGTTATGTTATTCTTCTCATGGCTTGCTTATCGCTCCCTGCGCCATTCTGACCTCGGAAGACTGCCTGTGTAACGTTTCTTTTGTCTGCCTCTGGTTCTTCCCGCTTTTTCCTTGGGAACCTCAGGCCAGTATTTGAGCGCCTTTTATGTGATTGTATGATTGCTTACAAGCCATCGCCAGACCCCTTTTGAATTCTGTATAACTATCCTACTAGGGGGTCGTGCCAACCATTACTAACACAGGACGTGTAGATGACCACAACAGACCTTTCTTGAGAAAGACTTCCTTTCTTTAAGGACACTCCTTGCTGATTGACTCTGTAGGACTCTCACAGCTTGCACTGCTGTCAAAAGATCTCTCCCTCTCCCCAGGAAAGGCCATAGCTGGCTCAACCATTGCAGCCGGTGAAAGGCAGGCCTGGCCATTGCTGACACCTGTTAGTCTAGCACAGGGGTGGCCAACCTTGCTTAACGTAAGAGCCACATAGAATAAACGTCAGATGTCTGAGAGCCGCAAGACAGGAACAAATATCACACACACGTTTTTATTTTTTAAAATATGCAAATTTGCTTTTTATTAACGTTAAATGGGACTGCCAAAAATAAAAACAAACGAGGAAAACCAGTTATTGGTAATGATATTACTTGTTTGCTAATGATATTGAGAGAGATGGAAAGAAAGAATTAAAGAAGTGGAAAGAAAGAGAGAGAGAGAAACTAGGAAAGCAAATAGATGGGAGGGAGGAGGGAAGGAAGGAAGGAAGGAAGGAAGGGAGAAAGAGAGAAAAAGCATGCCTCCCCTTTGCTTCCCCAGCCGCCCTGCCAGGAGCCGCACAATATATGTGAAAGAGCCGCATGTGGCTCCCGAGCCACAGGTTGGCCACCCCTGGACTACTAGAAGGGGCCAACAGAATCCTGAAGGCCAGTGTGTTTACAGCAGATGCCACCCTGGATGCTCTAACCTTCTCTTCAAGAGCTATGGCTTCTGCAATGGGAGCGAGGAGTGTGCTGTGGTTACAGGTGTGGCAAGCAGATCTTCACTCCAAAAATATTGTTTCAGCCTACCTGTTTCAACGTGATAGGCTATTTGGAGACGCTCTCGATAAAATCCTGTTTGGATCCAGTGATATGAAGAAAGTGACGCCCAAGATGCTCAGATGCTCCGATAGGAGAACCTTCAGCAGCCATTCCTTTAGTTCGCAGCACACTTTACCCAGATTTAAGCAGATGACCAGACGACCAGTCTGGGGATCCCCCAGACAAGCATTTCAAAGAGGACCATTCAACCCTCGATTCAACCAGCAAACAGAACCGACAGAACAGATCATGATGGAAAGTCCTCAAAGGCATGACTAACCAGGCATTCCGGGGGGGCGGGGGGGATGGCTACTTCTTTTTTGAGATGCTTTGATCAACTCTCATGCAGACTCCTGGTCAATAGAGATAGTTTCACTCACAAGGCTATTCCATAGAGTTCGCCAGAACCCCACCGGATCTATTCGTCATCTCCCCCATGCACAAGAACTGGACAAAACAACGCATGACATTCAAGGTGATCCAGCACCTGCTCAGCATTCGAGCAGTAGAATTTATACCTCCAGTGGAAAAGAGCCAGAGAGTTTATTTCATTTTCTTCATGGTCCCAAAAAAGAGTGGGGATTGGAGAGCAATACTAGATCTCAAGTTCCTGAACAAATTCATCACTTTTGCATGGAAACTCTCAGGTTGATAACAGAAGCCCTTCAACCAGAGGCATTCCTCACCTCAGTAGACCTTGTGGAGGCCTATCTCTACTTTCCAATATTTCCCACATATAGAAGGTTCCTGAGGTTCTGTATTGGAAGACTACATCTGCAATTCTGAGCCCTCCAGTTCAGCCTCTCCACTGACCCAAGAGTCTTCTCCAAGATTCTGATCAACCCAGTTGTTCATTTAAGGAAACAGGAAATCTATATCCACCCTTTCTTGAACGATCTGCTGATCAGATCAAGCTCCAAAGCCAAGTATCATTTGGACACACAGAAGACCATTTGTTGCGTTCAAACTCATGGCTTCCTTATCAACTTTCAGAAAAGTTCCTTACAACCAGCCCAGAAAGTAGAACATCTGGGAAACTTAGAGTAGGAGTTAATATGTTACTGCTTTTTAGAGTTACCATAACTGAAGAGGCGGGTGATTCCCACCACAGTCAGGAAGAGGAAAAATCTAGTTCCTGCCTCCCTGTTAGGAGGATGGGAATCGCCCACCAAGATGTCCTCCTTTCCTCAGAGGAGAAGGACCCTTCACGGTAAGTGTCCAATGGTCCTTTCTGAATTGTACCATTCCAAATAGTGGATTGCATGATTGAATGCCCCTCCATGTTGGAGAGAAAGGCACCTACCTTTCTCCCTCATTTTTTATATGTAGTAAAGTTTGCCCCATGGGTAGAACGTTCACTCATGTGATTCTTGTATCTGAAGTGGTACAATCCAGGAACAGTTTTATCTCTTGCTCTGCTTTGCATAAATTGCACTGCAGCATGGGAAAATCCCTTTTCAGTTGAGATTATGATTATCAAGTAGATTTTTTTCCAGAGGAAAAAGGGATGGGAAGAAGAAGCCATCTTGAATTTTTCCTTTGGGCTTTGAGAGTTTGGTTCATGCTGGCTGGTGTGTTTTGTACCTCCAGTCTGGGGATGTTTTATCATCTTCCTGCTGGTTCCAAGCAATTACCATTTATTTTATCTTCAAGCAGCAGCCCGTAGCAATAAATTTTTGAGGAAATTCATTCCCACCCTTTATTAAGCCCTACATAATAGCTTCCACAGCTCACTCATACATTCATTAAGAAGAACTAAATGAGCGCTGGCAGCCATTAGCAGAGAGCTAATAACTTCGCTGCAGGAAGGTGCAGCAGATTGGAATAAATGAACAGGAGCAAAAACAAATGAAATAACTTCATGGAATTATGCACAACTAATTTGCTCTTTTTTTTAAAAAAAATGAAAAGACTGATTTACATGGATTTAGCACTTGTGAAAAGAGCTGGATTGACAGTCCTTGAAGACCAGCGTTTGACTCCTGCCAGCGGTGCACAAGTTGGAGAATGGGCCAGCATTTGCCAGCATTTCTATGCAGAAATGTGTTTCATCCATGCCGCAGGGCTGCCATTTTAGGCATCTCATTCAGTATCTAGTCATTTAGCTCACAGCTGAAGTAGGCACAAAAGCAGCAGTTATTTGTGTGTGTGTTTTACGGGGTGTCATAATGTGCTCATTTATTCTGTGTGAATTAGAGCATAGATGCCAATGTGTTTTTTACCTGTTACATGTCAGACTCTCAGCACTGGGCCACCTTCAACATGGTGCCACAGTGAACAGTAGTGTGGGGTGCTTTCACACACACTTTCAATGCACTTTGCAACTGGATTTTAGTGTGTGAAATGGCAAAATCCACTTGTGAACGGTCGCTGAAGTGGATTGAAACTGCATTATTTAGCATGTGTGAAAAGGGCCCATGTAATGGGAAGGTGAATGCCACATCAACAATTTGAATAGGAGAGTTCTGTTTTTGTTGGCGAAGGGTGCAAACTGAGCCAGAGTGTTCTAATGGGGTGCTTACATCATCATGGAAGGACATCCGCAGCCTGAGAGTCTTGCTGTTTTTGACCTACACCAGTGGTTAGCTTTCGAAAGAGGTAAATAGTTTACTAGCTAAAAAAAACAACAACAACCAGTTTGGGATGGTCGAGAGCAGCCAGGAGGAAGGAGAACCAAAACAGAAGCCTTAGCTTTCCTTTCTGTTTTAAGGAGCTTTGTTGGCTTTTGCTAGTCGTCCATTGAGAGCTGGTGGCTGACTTGTTCTCAGGAGGGGGTTGTTCTTATGCCCAAAGGAAGTGAACTTTTGCATTGTGCTTCGGTACCGAGGGCCCCTTTGGACGTTTCTCAAGTAGTAGGACGGCCTGTTGCTTTTCTGCACTGCTGAGGTAAGCATCAGAAGCCCTGGACAGAATGGTGGGAGAACCCAATGCAGCTCCTTTTGTTCCAGTTTCTCATCTCTTTTGCTGTGGATAAAGGGCCTCTGCTTCCGTCATTCTTGGTGCATAAGAGAGGGACATGATGTCTACACCATCTTCTGTAGCCTAAATCCTTCTTTCCTCCCAAGAAAAAAATATTCTGCGGATTAGTGCTAAGAACGGGGATAATAGACTCCCATGTTTGAGCCTGTTCAGATTTAGTTTTCTAATAGGGTTTTCCTTGAGTTTGTATATGGATCAGGCCTTGGGTCCAATGCTCCCTCTAAGCTGTGGAGTCTTGTGAGCAAAAATTCTACATTGTGAGCTACTGGCATTAAAGTTGTGAGCGAGCGATTTGGCTGCTGCATAAATTAGTTTGCTCTGGAGCCCTCCTTCCTGAGCTAAAACAAAAATGCGTGAGCTGGAGGCAAAAAAACTGAGCTAGCTCACACTGACTCAGAGGGAACACTGCTTGGGTCTGTGGATATCTTTCTGTCCTTGCCTAGATTCCTTCATTGTGGTGAGAACTGAATGCCAGAACTGGGAATCATGAGAGTTATCTGAATGCAAATTTCCATTGGCCCTGGGAGATGAATCCCACTTGATTGTCATGGAAGTTGCACATTAAAAAAAAGAAGAAGAAAAGTTGGATGTTCCAGTTATCACTCCTGTAGGGGGAGGCAGCACCTTAATGGATGTGAGCCTGAGCATTCCCCGAGGTCTCCATGAGGAGAATCACATGGAGAAAATAACATCAGAGAGGCTGTTTGTTATGAATCTGATGTCCATCTGAGTAAGGCAGGTGGCATTAGCTTCTGCCTTATGTAGGGCTGCCAAGTCCCCCGCTTGGGCGGGGGAAACACCGATTTTTAGAGCTTACCTCCCGCTTTTCCAAAGATGGCCACCGGGGGGACAAAATGGCTGCCTTAAAAGGGAAATGTCTGCAGAGAGCCTGCCCTGCAGTAAAAAGCCTCGCCAGACATTTCCCCTTTAAGAAATCAGCAAGAGAGCTTCTTCCACAGCAAGAGAGCCCCGCCCAGAGATTAAGGAGGGACTGAAGGAGCTGCTTTTGCATGTGGCTGGCAAGGTGAGTTTCTCTTCCAGCTCTTTTCATTCTCTCTCCCTTTCTTTTTTCTGTCTGTCTGTCTGTCTGTCTCTCTCTCTGTCCCCATGCAGCAGAGGTCTATCAGTGGCTATTGTAGCCACAAGGTCTAAATGGAAGTAAGTGCCTCTGCCAGTTTTTTCCCCTTCTCTCTCTCTCCCTCTTTCTTTCTTTTTTCTGTCTGTCTGTCTGTCTCTCTCTGTCCCCATCCAGCAGAGGTCTATCAGTGGCTATTATTAGCCACAAGGTCTAAATGGAACCCTTTGTCTGGGGCAGTGATGCTCTGAATTCTTGGTGCTTGGGGGGCAACAGTGGGAGGGCTTCTGGAGTTCTGGCCCCGCTGCTGGACCTCCTGAGGGCACCTGGTATTTTTGGCCCCTGTTGTGACACAGAGTGTTGTACTGGATGGGCTGTACTGGATGGGCCGATCCACTGTGGCTTCTCTCCTGTTCTTATGATATGAAAATCATATTCAGCACTTATGTAGCACTTAGTGCTTCATATTCTGCTGAGATGAGGAAGGATTCAGTAGGGCCGTTGCTCAGTGATAAGAGCATCTGCTTGACATGCAGGAGGTATCAGCCTCTTCAGCTAAAAAAGGATCAGGTAATAGGTGACATTAAAGATCTCAGCCTGAGACCCTGGAGAGCCACTACCAGTCTGAGTAGTCAATACTGACCTTGATGGACCAATGGCCTGATTCAGTATTAGGAAACTTCATGAGTTCATGTGTCAGCATGTGGAAGCAACATCACAGGATGTGACATCACAAAATGATGTCACTTCCTTTCTCCTGGCTCCACCCCCAAAGTCTCCTGGCTCCACCCCCAAAGACCCCAGATATTTCCCAAGTTGGACTTGGCAGCCCTAGCCTTATGTGAATCAGCTTGTTTCAGCCCTGAAGGTAGTGTACAGTGGTGTAATCGGCAAACGGTTTTGGATGCCAGCCCATCTAAAGAGCTTCTAATTGTGGTGTTGGATGCATTTGAAAATGATCCTGTGCAAAGTGCTTTAAGAGACTTCTGATGAACAAGGGCCAAACAGTGCTGTGTATCTACAGGAGAACACCCCTCCCCCCGGATTTCTGCTAACCTTTAAAAATAAAAACCGAAGTACAAAGCAACTGCTGAATCTGGCCAGTGATGGTCTTTATGGCCAGCATATCATAAATGGAAGCACTGACAACCTCAATTTCCTTTTGCTTCTCTTCCTGTGTTAGGGGTCTCGATTCAGAAGTAATTCAGGCTCTGAAGATGTTATTTTGGGGGGGGGGATGTGTGTGCATGTCTAGATTTTGTTTTCCTTGCTGCACTCATTGCTGGCTGCATTCGAAGTGCTCAAGCGCTCACCGATCTGAGAACAATGACACAATAATTGCCGCTATTGAGCGAGAGCTGCAGTTTTGAAGCTTCTACCTGGGTCACTATGTTTGATTGATATTTTAATTTGTTTTTTTGGCAGATGAAAGATAATGAAAATCAGTTTGTGGCTGAAAGCAGCCACCCTGGGGAATACTTAATTTTTAAAAAATTATTTCTTTACCCCTTTCACAGTAAATGCTGTTTCCCCTTCTTAAGCTTTTGTGTGCAATTTCTTAACAATGTGTAGCACATTAAGATAGTTAATATATGTAAGTCATTTCACTCGTTGGGGCACTGTTAATATATTCATGAGCGACTTGCTCTAAGATGTGGTTCTATAGAATTTTTTATTTTTCCTTTTTTGTTAATGTAAATTGAGCAGGAGGGGTGACTTGGAAACGAATGTACCAAAACTACTGGGGCCAGCTTCTAGAGAGAGGGGTGCTGGTAGGGAGGGACCAGGAGAGGCCCTTCTGAATGGTGATGCTTGACGCCGTGGCTCAGTCTTTGAAAGATGTACTCAGATAGTGGGATGGGTTAGGAGAGTCCTGTGGGTGACAGGATGAACCGTAGTACTTTAGGCCGTGGCTTTCCCCACATACATTAGTTGCTCGGGGTCTGATGCTGTTGGGAATTGGGCTTTCCCCCCTGTTTCTCCACAGCATCATGTTGCATTTGTGCACCTCTTGGAGTTTTCATGGCTTTTCTTCGATCTCTCCCAAATCTGCTTTGCTGTAAAGTTTTAGGAAAGATCACATCAAAGCCTGGATACCTGCTGTGTGGGTGGCGGAGTTCAGATTTTCTCAGTCCTGCCCACATGACAGGCATTTTCCCTGCCCCATCCCTGCAATGGCTATTTCTGCCCCCTGCCCCCTTGCGAGCTTTTTTCTTTTTATTTCAATTGACAGTGGAATATTGTTACAGGTGTGCAAAGGTCTGTCAGATTGCAACTGATTTTATGGCCGCCCCGTCGGGTTTTCAAGCCAAGAGATGTTCAGAGGTGTTCCGCCACTGCCTGCCTCTGCATAAGGACCCTGGACTTCCTCCGTGGTCTGCGATCCAAATACTAAACAGGGCCAATCCTGCTTAGCTTCCGTGATCTGACAAGATTGGGCTGGCCTGGGCCACCCAGGTCAGGGTGAATATTGCTATAATAACTATCTGTCTATCAGGTTCTCTGAATTCCCAGGTCACATGCTGAAAAAGCTCCTTTGGTTGTGGAAATAGAGTGAAAGCTGGGAATTCAGAGATCCTGATACACAGACTGTTTATCATTACAATGGTATTCATTTGCTTATTTTAAAGAAAACGTGGGGGGAAACCCCTGAAAAGGCACTGGTGGTGTGTGGGGTGGTGGTGGTAATGGGGTAATGGAACAGTAATGAAACCTGCCATGTGGAAGCCCCCTTGCTGCTGTATTATGTTGGCCACTGCAGCAGGAACAGGGAAACCACACAAGCCTGTCCCTATGTGGAACACATCTGCAGGTGAATAACTGCTCCCCACATTAAACAAAATCTCCCTGCAAGCAGAGGAGTGGCGTAGCAGAGAGCGGCTGCGGTAGGACTTCTCCTTCAGTGGGAGGAAGTCATCCAGGAAGTGGTTAGGTCACGCCTCTGCTCGCGCAGATAGGCTATGCAAATTTCTTTTAATTGTGTGGCTCCTATTGGAGGGACCTAGGCTGACCTCTTTCCCCAGTTCTGGGGTAGCCCTGCGCTCGGCAGGTCGTCTGGAGCTCCTGCTCCAAGCCAGGAAACCAAAAAAAGAAAAAGAAAAAAAAGGGGGGGAAAGAGAAAAAAGGAAGGAGACCATATTGCTCTAAAGCAAAAAGAGCAGGGACTCAGCTAGCCTTCAGAAGGGAACTAAAAGGTGAAGAGGGACGCCAGACTGAAGATGCCCCAGGAAAACGTTGGGACACAAAGGAGGAAGTGGCCCCCTCCCCCATCCAAGGCATTGGATGGAGGAACAAAGGCCGGAGTGACAGCGGCCTCCCAGGAGCAGCAATCCCTCACCTACGAGGCATCAGGGGCCGGGGAACGGGATGACCAGTGGCTCGAAGGGGCACCGCAACAACGTGCAGCCGGAGAAAGCACCAGAAACGCTCTCCGAAACACCAGGGAGAGCAGGGCAGGCAGGGCCCAGAGAAACCCCTGGAAGAAGGCGTCTGTACAGCATCAGCTCTGAACAGGCTGAAACAGCATCCACCATCACATCAGTGGGGGAATGGTCAGGAGATGAGGCTGAGATAAAACCTACTTCATCCAGATTATTTGGATCATTTTCAAAGACTGTTAAACAAAGTCATTTCCACACTGAACTACCAGATGGAAGTGACAGAGAAGCCTAGATCCTCAGTGTCTGCGAACCTTGACCCCAGAGGTTTTAAAAAACCAGTCAAGTTACAGACTTTTTTGCCCTTCCCTGACTTCTTTGACGACATCGTGAAGGCAGAGTGGGTCAACCCCAGGCGAGGGAACTCCCTGCTGTCTATTGCAAAACGCCTGTACTCTTTGACAGAGGACACCATGGAGGATCTGGAGGTTCCTTTGATTGATGCCCCAGTGGTAGCTCTCCATTCATGGGCGGTGCTGTTCAAGAACGGAGAGAATGCATTGAAGGATGCCATGGACAGAAAGAATGAGGCAGCACTAAAGAAGGCCCACAAAGCCACGTCCCTGGCAATTTGCTCCGCAGCGGCTCTATCAAATTTTATGAGAGCCATCGTCATATGGGTGGATACTCTTCTGCAAAATCCAAAGGTCCCCTCACTGGATCTAAGGTCAATACTGAAGATGGATAGAGCGGTAGAGTTTGCCTCAGACGCGTCACAGGACAACATCCAGTTTTGCACCAGGCCATAGGCTGCAAACATCATAATATGCCATAACATATGGCTCAAACATTGGAAGGTGGACACTCTGTCTAAAAGCAACTTAGCTACAGAGAAGTTCTCAGGCAGACTCCTATTCGGTGAATCCAACCTCGACAAGGTACTGGTGGAGGTGAAGAAGAAGAAGAAGGCCATGCCGTTGTTCTCCTATCGTAGGGAAGACATCCCAAGAATAGATCTACTCAGTACTTTCATGGTTTTCACACCCCAGGGCAAGGGCGTGAGGGACAAGAATTCAGGTCATACAGGACTTTCAAGTATGGAGCCAGACCCAACACGAAACCAGCTTCAGCTTTCAGAGGCGATAAAGGCGCACCAATCAAGAAACAGGCTGCATGACTTTTGCATAGGAGGCCGGCTCCAGACCTTCTCAAAGGTATGGAGCCTCACCACAAGAGATCAGTGGGTACTGTCAATCATTTCCCAAGGCTACAGAATAGAACACACATGCACACCACCTTGCAGCTTCACACCCTCACCAGCCCAAAGACAGAAGACCAGACAAATTCAGCTGCAAAAGGCAATTACACACTTAAAAGGACATAGGCACCATAGAAGAAGTGCCCAAGGAACAATGCTTCAAGGGAGTGTACTCAGTCCTTTTTGTGGCCCCAAAGAAGCCAGGGAACTGGAGAGCAGTTCTAAACCTGCGAGGTGTCAACATATGGGTGAAAAAGAGAAAATTCCTAATGGAGTCCCTATGCCATATCTTGCAGATTCTACAACAAGGGGACGTCCTCACCTCCGTGGACTTCCAAGTACTTGCATATCCCAGTACACTTGGACTCCAGGCAATTCCTGCGATTCTGCTTTTAGGAGCAGGATTTCCAGTACAAGGCATTACCCTCTGGCCTATCGTCAGCACCCAGAGTCTTCACCAAGGTCATGGTTGCTCTGGTAGCGTCACTACGTCTGGAGGGGATACGCATGTACCTGTAGTTAGGTGACATGCTGATATGAGCAGGGGACTACAAGGCGGCGATGCGCAACACACAGAGCGTAGCGGAGGTTCTGTGCACGCATGGTTTCCTCATCAATGAAGAGAAGAGCCAGGTCATCCCTACGCAGGACAGCATGCACCTGGGGGCCAGACTAAATACAAAGCGGGCCTCGGTCTTGCTACCAGAGGATAAGCAACAAAACATTCAACAATCAGTGCAGACCGTCAGGTTCAAGAGGAGAGTGGACCTGATGTGTCTGGCAGCCCTGCAGGGCCTAATGATCTCTACAATAAACATGCTACCATGGGTAAGACTGCATGCCAGACCCTTACAGTGGGTCCTCCTCCCCTTCCAGAATGAAATCGCCCAGAAGAAACACCTCCCAGTGGAGGTTACAGAGGAGCTCTGGACGGAGCTAGAATGGTGGAGAAGACCATCGAGCTTGGGCAAGACTATCAGCTTCCTCCATCCTCGACAAATTGTCATCACAATGGATGCGAGCAAGAGGGGATGGGGTACCCACTGTGGATGCCAGATAGCACAGGGCAGATGGTCTACAGCAGAGGCGACTCACAGCATCAGCTGGCTGGAGCTGTGGGCAGTAAAACTGGCACTGAAGACATTCAAAAGCCAGATAAAAAATCCCCACGTGATAGTGCGCACCAACAACATGTCAACAAAAGCACACAAACCGCCAGGGAGGCACCAGATCAAGGTCCCTCTTCTAGGAAGCCAGGAGTATGCTTCAGTGGGCGGAGAGACATCTCATAGGCATAAAGGCGGAACATCTAAAAGGCCTGTCCAGCCTCTAGGCAGACTGGCTGAGCAGAGAAGACCTGGACCCAGGGGAATGGACTTTGAACAAAGAGGTCTTCAACCAGGTTGTACAAAGATTTGGGACACCAATGATGGACCTGCTAGGGAGCTCAAAGAACCATCAGGTTGAGAGGTTTCTGTCCAGATACCAGGACCCAGCAACGGAAGGAGTCGATGCGCGGTCTCACCCCCCGTGGCTGGAAGGGCTTCTGTATGCCTTCCCTCCCACAGTGCTGATAGGAAGGGTACTCAACAGGATCAGAAGGGACAAGGCAGAAGTGGTGTTTGTGGCCCCCCCACTGGCCAAGACAATCATGGATCTCAGATCTCGTACAGATGTCTTCCACGAGGCTGTGGAAGTTACCATTGAGACCGGACCTACTACATCAAGGGCCCATCCTCCACCCAGACCCAGCTTGGTTGCAGTTGACTGTGTGGAAATTGAATGTACACAATTAGAGGCTAGGGGTTTTCTCAGAGATGTTGTGAATATCATGTTCCAGGCTTGAAGGCCGTCAACCCGACGCATCTACAGCCACACATGGAATGCCTTTTCCAAATGGGCAACCACCAAGGGAATACAACCACTGCGAGCCATAGACAAGGAAGTGGTCCTCTTCTTGTCTGAGGGTTGGAAGATGGGCCTTCTCCCAAATACACTAAAAAGGCAAGTGGCAGCCATCCAAGCATGTCTGAGTCAGGGGAGACAGAGTAAGGTGTCCACAAGCCAGTATGTGAAGAAGTTCCTGTTAGGAGCCAAACAATTGGTTCCACCAATCAAACACCGCTTCCCAATTTGGAGCCTGTCCAAGGTACTGCGTGCATTGACAAAACCACCATTTGAACCAGTGAAAACGTCAGAGCTATGTTTCCTATCATGGAAGGCGGCCTTTCTCATTGCAGTAACTTCGGCCAGAAGAGTTTCCGAACTTGCAGCACTGTTGGCTAGGAAGGATCTGTACATATTGCAAAAAGAGTCCGCTACCTTGAGAATGGGTCCATCCTTTATCCCCATGGTGAACTCTGTATTCCACCTTAATCAGCCGATTGTATTCCCTTCATTCTGCCCCAGTCCAAAGCACCCTAAAGAAAAAACCTGGCATAAGCTGGATGTACGGTGGGCTCTCCGTATATACCTCGACAGGACAGCACCATTCTGAAGGTCAGACGCGCTGTTTGTGTCACACTGTGTCCAGAACCAGGGGAAATGGGTGTCTAAGACCAC
Source organism: Lepidodactylus listeri (assembly GCA_029233225.1). Lineage (NCBI taxonomy): Eukaryota > Metazoa > Chordata > Lepidosauria > Squamata > Gekkonidae > Lepidodactylus > Lepidodactylus listeri. Next base: position 9,727,738 of record JARCFY010000014.1, on the reverse strand, counting down.
AGTGGCCTACTGGATTAGACAATGCATAACCAAGGCCTACGAGGTGTAAGGACTTGCACCGCAAGGCCTGGTGACTGCGCATTCCACGAAGTCAGCAGCAGCAACAGCAGCCTTCTCCGTGCAAGCGCCGATGGACGAAATCTGCAGAACAGCTACCTGGGCCTCTTTTTCCACATTTGTGAGGCACTACAGAATAGATCAAGTGGCCTCTGCTGAGGTGGCCTTTGGCAGACGAGTGCTTCAACAAGTTTTGGAGCTCTCTCTCTCTCTCTCTCTCTGTATATATATTTAAAAACAACCAGAAAAAGAATGAGACAAAAGAAATACACCCACCCAGAAGACCAGCTTGGGTACAGCTAACCACTTCCTGGATGACTTCCCCCCACTGAAGGAGAATGGTACATTGAACCTTACCTGAAGGTTCCTTCTCCTCAGTGGGGGCGAAGTCATCCACATCCCACCCTGCGATGGAGTACTACTATCTCAAAGTCAAGCCAAGGGTAGCAAGAGAAAAATGGGTGAGAATCAATTCATGATGAAAAAAGATATGAAGGACAGGGCTTGGATGTAACTGGAGAGGTCAGCCTAGGTCCCTCCAATAGGAGCCACACAATAAAAAGAAATTTGCATAGCCTATCCGAGTGAGCAGAGGTGTGACCTAGGCACTTCCTGGATGACTTTGCCCCCCCCCCCCCCTTGAAGAGAAGGAACCTTCAGGTAAGGTCCAATGTACCGTTTTCTCCCTAATGGGCTTGCTTTGTTTTTGCAGGGAGTAAAAAACTGCATGCAGGGGAATGTTCAAAAGCAGTATCTCCTGTCTACTGGTCTGAAATGGTGCAGTGCCCTCTGATGTTTTGTTCTCCGAGTGCCATTTGTTCATAGTGAGTAGCTATTTTGTCCAGGAGAGAAGCTGGCCAGACTCCCCCTCCCGCTGTCCTACCCAAGCCTTACAGAGTAGAATTCTGAGCTCTGTGTTTGTTTTAACTGATTGTCAATGCTGTCTAGACTGATGGTCAAGCTGATCCATTTGACACCTGCGACGGTAGAGTAATGGGCTGGACCTCCCTTACAGGTCTGGCTTAGTTATACACGGGTGCAGTGCAAAATGACCCCTTTTCAGTCTGTGATAGTGTGAAACCAGAAAAAACAACAGGGGAACCCGCGCACAGGAGAGACGCAAAACACAGAAAACTACTGGCTGAAATCACTTGAAGTGAACAAAATGAATATAAATATTTACTATCAATATAAACTGGATGAAACTAAGGTTTTTATAGAGCCACCACTAATACAGAAAGATAAATTCACAGAAGTACAGAAAATAAAGTCCCCAAAATCACAATATGTCTCACGCCTGTAGTAAATTAATTTCATGGTCCAGCTTGACATGTAATCATCATGGAGGGGACTCATATATTTCCAGGAGGCCCCAAATAGTCTTGAAAGCCATAAGCGACGGATAGTCCGGATGCAAGCTGCTGCATTTTGAATATTTCTTTTTCCAAAGCCAAAGGGCTATAATGGGACTAAATACAAATTCAAGGTATACATAAATGAGGATAAACAATCAATATGAAGAAATGCGAGAATTACAGAGAAATTCACCCCAATCTCAGTAGTAATACATATAGGGATCAGTTTGCTCAGTCACAAAGGGTCACGGGTCCTTATTCCCCCACGTGTTGCATCAGAATTTATATTTAAGTATCAGACTGCAGCCACACTGGTCAAGTAATAAGATCTAACTATACTAATTAAAAACAAAAAGGTCAGGCTGCAGTGCACCGGTTAAGCATTTTACATCTTGCTTCTTTAATATGCTTAGAGATAAATATCAGGTAGTAATTGTACAGGACCAGTAACTTAACTGCTAACCAATGTAGGGTGTAAAGTCTATACTTTGGTTCATACCAAAAGGATGATATATTTTGAATTCATAGGTAAGTCTAGTTTCCTTTTGTAATAGGATCTGTTCAGTGTTTTGCATTTGAAAGGGCTTGTTTTGATGGCGGTATAAAAGTGGGAACTTCATCCCACTCACATCATGACCTGCCTGTATATAATGCTCAGCCACTGGTGAATTTTCAGCAGCATTATTCACTCTTGACTGGTGCTCCAGCACACGAGTTCTAATTGCCCTGGTAGTCCTCCCTACATATTTTAGCCCACATGGACAGACAGGAAGGTAAATTATATTCTTTGTAGAACAGGTTGCAGTAAAATTAAAATTGTACGTAATCCCTGTGTCTGCATCAGTGTAACTGCCGCCTTCTACCATATGCTGACAAGCCTTACAGTGTCTACACTTAAGGAACCCTCTTGGATTAGTTGCAGCTGTGCTGCTCTTAAAGAAATCAGACCCAACCAAAGTGTTTCTCAGGTTTTTACCTCTGTGTAGACCTATGTATGGTGGCAACTGACAACCTGGAATATGGGAGGCTATATGCCAATGTCTAAAGACTGATCTAATTTGATTGGAAATGTTGGAATGTTGAAAACCACATGCAATTCTTCCTGATAGTTCGAAAGCTTTGCTAAGCTACCTGTGGCGTGGATGGCAGAGATCTGTTGCCATGCCTGGGATAGGCCCGTACGGTGCAGAGGTGGACCTGTGCTCCTCGGCTTTTTCTGCCTTGCTTTGCTGTCTGCTGAGCTAAGGAACCAGCGAGAGGCAAAACCAGAGGGCTCGTGGCATTCCAAGCTGTGCTCGGGTTCCACTGGGGACTTTTGGGGGTTTGTTTCTTTTTGCCTGGGAAACTATACTGTTGAAGATCTGGCTGGCAACAATGTACAAGCTGGATTCAGGTGGGTAGCCATTTTGATCTGACGCAACAGAACAAAGTTTGAGTCCTGTGGTACCTTTAAGACAGACAAAGTTTAATTCTGGGTATAAGCTTTTGAAGAAGCGTACATGCACACGAAAGCTTATACCCAGAATCAAACTTCATTGGTCTTAAAGGTGCCACTGGACCCAAGCTTTGTAATACATGGCTCTGTGTGGCATGGGGTGTCACAAGTTTCACAGGCACATTGTGATATGTATTTATTGCCGTGTGCAGTAGCAGAGAGGCACTGTCTAGTGGCATGTTTTCCAGAAAATGTTGGCCATTGTGGATTTTAAAGTGTGTGCTGCTTCAGGAGTTTGGACCGTGTCAGGGCTGAGAATCCGAAGGTAAGCTGGCGACTGATCCGAGGAATCAGGGATGGGCAGCCTGAAAGGATTATTTCATTTGATTTCCATTCAGTTTTCTAACTGTCCCTGTGGGCTGAGTGCCTTGGCCAGAATCAGCAACTTCATATGATCAGGGGGAACCCCCTCAGGCCCTTCATGTTACCTGGCCCTTTGGAGCTCCAGTACTGCCCCCTGGCCGATCAGTGTACAGCAGAGACAGGCAGCAGCTGTTCCCCCTGGGACGTGGTAGGATTGGTGCAAGTCGTAAGGAGGCTGGTTCCTGCTGCTAGAGGGCTGGATTTGAGAGAGCCCTTGTGTCTTTTGGACCAGTTACCAAGTAGAATAAATGGTGCTGGTGGTGGAAAGTGCCATCCGGTTGCAGCTGACTTACAGCAAACTTTTGGGGTTTCAAGGCAAGAGACACAAGTGGTTTGCCATTGCCAGACTCTGCATGGGAACCCTGACTGTCCTTGGTGGTCGCCCATTCAAGTACTAATATGGGCTGACCCTGCTTAGCTTCCGAGAGCTGACAAGATCAGGCTAGCGTGCACGCTCCAGGTCAGGCTGGAATAAGATAGCACAGGGGAAAGATGCATTAAATTCACATGCATTTTGAGATTTTGGTCAGGGCTCAGTGCTTCCTAATGAGAGGCCTTCCCCCAGTTCTTTCCCATTTAAACACGAGCTCATATGCAGTCTTGACATTTGATCCAGTGAAATCAGACAGCAGCTTGTTAATGGGTTTCTGTCTACATTCCTAGTCCATTCTCACATTTAAAGAAAGGACACATGGGCTGATTGCACTATCTGGCAAGTTTCTAAATCCCTTCACCATCTTATCGTTAAATTTCTCAGGAGGAAATTGTGGCGGGTCAAGTGGTTTATTTGGCCTCTTATCTAGGTAGAGAGGTAAAAAGCATATATTCTTTCCTCATGCAGGTGTCATTCCCACTTATTTTGCAAAATCAGTGTAGAAAACTACAAGGCAGTTGCTTCCCATGGGTTAACACAGAGCATCAAATGACTCCTCTAAATGGCTGATACATAGAATGTGCTGGGCTACATTCAGATGTCATTTAAACTGGCATGTGCACTAACCCGGGCTTGCATGTCTTGTTCTCCTTCATTCCAGTTACCTGTTGTGTTTGAATGCAGACATGTGGCTTAACCAGATTTAGACTTCCTTCCCAGAATCCTAGGATCCTAAGGCTGCAAACTTGTGCACGCCTTTCGGGGAGAAAGCGTCATGGAATTACTTTACTTTTAAATCAACAAACCAGAGTCTAATACCAGTGCAGGACCCCGATTACTGGGGAGAACAAACTCTGGTTAATCCCCCACTGGTATACCTCCTTCATGGGTTACTGGAATTAGTTTCTAACTGGATTCCTTCATCCTGCACTGCTTAAGAAGGAAAGGGGGAGGCATGTGTGCAAGCGCGGCAACTACTTGGGTTTGGGTACGTATTGATTTCATGTTAAGTGTGATGTCTGAATGCGACCTTAGTCTACAAATCCAGTCTGCCATAAATTTTTCCCCTGCCATAGTATTCTTTCCCCCCCTAGCTCAAAAGCTAACTGCTTTTTTAAATCTTTATTTATGAGTTTTAACAAAAAGTGAGCAACAAGCACCATATTTCAAGATATAATCATTTTGAGTCTTTTACATTAATTCTTAACCTATCCATTTATAAAACTTCGTCCACTTCTCCAAAAACAAAGCTTCATCTTTTCCGTACAGTATTATACTTAGTCTGTCCATTTCTGCAAGATCCATTAATTTGTATGCAACTCCTCCCGAGAGGGAATATGGTCCAGTTTCCAATATTTAGCCCATTGCATTCTGGCAGCTGTTACAATATATATCATCAAAATCGTCTCATTATGTTCATATCCTGCTGGCATTAAATTTAACAAATATATCTCTGGATTTAAAGGCAAGTTAATATTAGTAATCTCCATAATCATTTGCTGAGTCATATGCCAACAGCCTTGTATTTTCGCACAATGCCACCACATATGGAAAAAGGTCCCGACATTTGATCTGCACTTCCAACATAGATTAGATACATTAGTATAACATTTTGCCATCTTATCTGGAGACCAATGCCATCTGTAAAACATTTTATATATATTTTCTTTATACACGATAGCTCTCAAAAGCTAACTGTTGTGCTAGACACTTCTGCCTCTGTTCTGTTTTATATCTTGAGATTATTTCTATCTTGCTCTTCCGTCAGAAAGATCACCTGGGGCATCTTACGATTGAAATTGAAGACCAATACAATTCAAACCAGCCCAAACTTGGAAAGCAAAACAGCAGCCACCACCATAGGAGAAACATGATGAAAAAGACACACGGCGCATATCAAAAGGAAGAGATATAGGACTTAGAGGCTCTCTGAAGGAGATCCGCCTTAGTGATGATAGTGGAATGCTCATAGCGGGACTGACAAAAGACCTCTGGATTCAATAAACTTGGTGCTACAAACTTCTGTTAGTGAGCTATACACAGTAAAGCCTCCAGTAGTGATGACCTGAGTAATATCTTACGGGATCAGGTAATACTTTATAGATCTTACGTTTGCATTTGTATTATATGTATATAATTTTAACTGTGTTTATATCTGCCTTTCCCATAGAAACTCAAGGTAGATTAGGCAGTGTAAATCTATGTGATCGACTGGGTGAGACATTTAACAAGCTGTGTACTAAGACTAGGTTTACAGAAATCTGAAACAAGCGTAGAATATTAGACATGATTCAGAATGCAGATATAATGCAGAAAAAGGTATTAACACCAGTAATTATACCTTCTTTAAAGGATATTATTGACAATAACTTCTCTCCCTTCCCCCTCTACCTTTTGTGAGCCTGTTCAGGTACTACATTTTTCAGAGAACTACCAGTTTGGTTTGCATCTCGTTCTCTCTTGCACCCCTCTGAATGAATCAAGCTGTAATGCTTTCTGACTACCTGCCCATGAAAAGTATGGAGTCTTAAACTGGGTTGCTTTACAGATCAGTGCATTCAAATAAGGTCAATCAATTGGCATCACTCAGTTCCACTTATAACTTTATCTCCTTTGGTGAGTAGATGGATTTGTATAATCCCTAAACTCACATTAGTTCAAAACTTGATCCCAGGTTGATCTGTAAAATGTATACAGATCCCAGGAACCACGTATTTGGATAACTGGTTTGTCTGTGACTAAGGCATCCTCTGTTACTCTGATAAACTGGGATCAGTCAAGAGAAAAAGGGAGTTTCCTCTGGTTCCAGATCCTTTAGAGGGTGTGAGAGGCGAAAACATTGAATGGTGGAAGACTGTGAGGAGCCAGCAGAGATGTTTCACATCTGACCAAGAGAGAGATCTTGGAGTCATAGTAGATAACTCAATGAAAATGTCAGGACAGTGTGCAACTGCAATGAAAAAAGGCCAGTGCTAAACTGGGGATTATTAGGAAGCAAATTGAAAACAAATCACCCAGTATCACAATGCCCCTGTATAAATTGATGGTGCGACCTCATTTGGAGTACTGTGTACAGTTCTGGTTGCCACACCTCAAAAAAGATATTATAGCACTGGGAAAAGGGCAGAAAAGAGCAACAAGGATGATAAAAGGGTTGGAACACTTTCCCTATGAAGAAAGGTTAAAGCGCTTGGGGCTCTTTAGCTTGGAGAAATGACGGCTGAGGGGTGACACGATTGAGGTTTACAAGATTATGCATGGGATAGAGCAGGTAGAGAAAGAGGTACTTTTCTCCCTTTCTCACAAGACAAGAACTCGTGGGCACTCCATGAAATTGCTGAGCAGTCGGGTTAGAACAGATAAAAGGAAGTACTTCTTCACCCAAAGAGTGATTAACACATGGAATTGACTGCCACAGGAGGTGGCGGCGGCTACAAGCATGGACCGCTTCAAGAGGGAATTAGATAAACATATGGAGCGGTGACTCCATAGGGGTTTCAAGGCATGAGCTGAATAGAGGTGGGTTTGTCATTGCCTTCCTCTGCGCAGTGGCAGCCCTGGTCTCCCATCTAAGTAGTAACCAGGGCTACCCCTGCTTAGCTTTTGAGATTGGATGAGATCGGCCTAGCCTGGGCCATCCAAGTCAGGGCCTGGATGTTTTGGCGTGCGTGTTCCAAACCTCCTCTCGGTGTTCCTTGCTGCTGTACGTTTAGGTGGTTTACACAGAGAGATGTGCTTGCCACCATGGATCCAGCGTACCCTCTCAGATTCAAGGGCTCTGTTTCTGCTTTTGATTTACTTTTTTAAACTGTTTCCATCTTTGCATGGCTTATTCTGCTTTTCTATTTGTTTGTGAAGGGTATTGGCAAAAATGCATTGCTCGTGTGTTCAGTCTCCTGCCCAGTTACTGGTTAATGAGTGAATGCTGAGGAGAGTAACATGGAGTGCCGGTGTGGCCAGGTGCTGCTGGCCCCCAACACAGCTTTGCTGTCACGGCTGCCTGTTTTTAAAGGTCCTGTTTTCCTTCAGGCACCAGGCTCTGTGTCGCCTTCCCCAGGAGTCATCTGTCTTGTCCTGTTAGGCTTCCAGCTGTCTGTTTTATTCCCATATGGACTCTTGTAGTGGGGACATGGCTGATCTGCTTTGCGCAGAATGCTCAGGAAACAATTTGGTGCCCATGTTCCTCTCCCCCCAGCAGAAGTGATGGCTTTGTACTTGATCTAAAAGCAAATAATGGCAATATCTCTGATTTCTAGCCTGCATTTGATTGCAGCAAGCTGCCATTAAAAGGGGATCAGATAGATTCATGGAGGATAAGTCTGTCAGTGGCTACTAGCCATGGTGACTGAGGGGAACCTCTTCAGTCCTTGGAATCCCAGAGCCAGGAGGCAACCTCAGAGGAAGGCATCAGCCTCTCTGCCCTGTTGCTGGCCCTCCAGAGGAACTGGTTGGCCACTGTGTGAGACAGGATGCTGGACTAGAGGGACCGTTTGTCTGATCCAGCAGGGCTTTTCTGATGTTCATATGTTCTTAAATTGTGACTGGGCACCAATGCAGCTTGTTGCAGATGCAGGCACCAGGGCAGATTGGAGTCATAGTCTCCAGAAGCTGAGATCCTTAACACAGTTTAGAATCCTGATTGGTGTGATGTAAACTTCAGTCCACCTTGGTGGCTACATTTGGATGTCGCAGTGAACTGGAGCTTGATCAGACCAAGAAATTTTGCATTAAGTGTCATGCACAGAGAGGAGAGACAGGAGGGTGTTGCAGAAGCTGCGTTCGTGCCTGATTGGACACGTGAAGCTGCCTTATATTGGATCAGACCATTGTCAGTCAAGCCTGCTCTGACTGGCAGCAGTTCTCCAGGGTCTCCGGCAGAGGTCTTTCACATCACCTCCTACCTGATCCTTTTAACTGGCGATGCTGAGAATTGAACCAGGGACCTTCTGCAGGCTAAGCAGAAGCTCTACCACTGAGCCATGCCCCCTCTCCTAAAGCTGAAGCTTAATTGCAGCTTGTTGTGATGTCTGAATGTAGCCATAAAGTGGGCATATCAGTGTGTAGTATTCAGCATTCTCCCCCCTTTTTGTGGAACGGGGAATTCTGTGTGCAGGTGTGTGCAAGTGTATCATTCCACCTCTTAATTTTCATAGTCAGACTTCTGTCAATGTAAATTTGAGAGGGCCATGTCTGTCTATTGTAGCAAATCAAAAGTTCAGGGGTACCTTAAAGTCTAGTGATATTTATTCCAGCATGTGCTTTCATGAGTCAGAGCTACTTTTCTCAGACGCAATGAATCTGTTAATGTCTCTCATTGTACAGTTGCCACAAGTGTTCAGGAAGGCTGGTCTATGAATATATGCAGGCCTGATTAAGAAACATAATTTTTAATAATAAGGCATAAGAATTATTGAAGCAGCTGGTTGGAGCTTCAGGCAGGCTGTCAGGGACTTAGCTTGATTTTCTTCTCTTGATTGGATTGTTCTGTTTGTGGCTCTAATTTGGATTGTTTTTGCTCTTTTTGCATATACTGTTTTTTCATGGTCTGTGTACTGAAATGGCTGCCAGTCTTGTAGTCCTCTGGAGGGGAGAGGTGCTCCATAGGGAACAACGGAGCTGCCATACCTCCGTGCCTACATTTCCCAGAAGCTTTAGGGGGAAAGTGTGGGAAAGTAAGGACCCACCCCAGAGAGATAAAGGCTTCTGCCCATCCAGGGAGGGGCCACTCTCAGCCATAGTGGCCTACAGGTGGGACTCCTGCTGCTACCCCAGACTCCGTGGGCAACCCAGGCCACTACAGACCATGGTGGAGAGCCAGGAGGGTGGCAGTCGTGGTGGCCAGTCCTGAGGAGGGGCTGGGGTTTCTCTCTAACCGCAGGAGGGGGGAAGCAAATCCTATTCTGAGGCCACCACCTCCAGAGGCCGAGGACTTGCGTTTTGACCCCGTTTATTTTGTGCCCGGTTGTCTTGGAGTGCCTGTGTTATTTTCTGTGCCTAACTGTATATATAGTTTAAATAAACCTGATTTTGAGTTATAAGACCTGGGAGTGCCGAAACTATATAGTTCTCCCTGCTCAGCACATTACCAGAGGCAAAAGGAGGCCAGGGAACCCAAATGGGCCCAAATCAGAGGGGTTGCCAACTCTCCAGGGGGCACCCAAAGATTGAGGAATTCACTTTCCCGAGTTGGGGGATCAGCCAGAGGGGTCTCACTGTCCCTCTAGGAAGGCAGTGTAAATCCAGTGAGTGGTGGCAGCAACTGAAGAAGGGAAATCGTCCCACCAGGCAGGGTGGGCAGGCAAAAACGGGCTTGCGAGCCACAGAACGGCTGTTTAAGTCTCCCAGGGCTGAGGGCGGGTCCCCGTTTCATCACAGTCTGAAACAGAATGAAGTACCACGCACACACACACCTCACCTCATGCAAGACTTGCAAAAACCCCTGGCCTGGATTTTTAATCACTGTATGTAACTGATGACAAAAATCCCCCAACAAATCGAAATTGAAATAGTATATCCTCTACTGTCTCACCAAACCCCTTTATATTGCTGCAACTACATAAAATGCATCATAACAGCACGTGCGTTTGTGTCGCTCTGCATATTTATGAAACTTCAAAAGTATAAATGCCTTAGTTTCCTGCAAGCAAAGTTGTGAATGTAGCCCCTGCTACATTCCAGCCAGGAGACTGGAGCACCAAAGCGCTCACAGACGGAAGGCCTCGCAGAAGGACGCTGTCTTCTCAGCTTGGACTGGGGAGACAGAGGAGAGACCAGTTGTTGTAGGCCTTGCAGAGACACCCTCCCCTCAGCACTCTGGCTGGGAGTTTTGAATGAAGAGATCCTCTCGGACCATGGGCTGGACAGCTAGGGGCCTCACAGGGCTGCATTCATAGATGCATGGGCTGCGCTCATGGAGACACACTCTCCCCTTGCTGCCCTGCAGGGGGAGACGGGAAGGCGAGGCAGGCGCATCCCCGCTTTGGCCTGTGTGTGGGTCCTGTTGAGAGCAACAGCAGCCTTGGGGGCAGAGGGTACTCTGGGTTCCTCTCCAATGTTGAGGTCTTGGAGCAGATGGGGTGGCCGGGTCGTTAACTTGGCCTTGTACAGTGCTGGTTGCAAGGCCACCGTGGCAAGCGTGGGCGTTGTGGAGCCTGTCACAACTCTAGGGAAGGACACGGGGAACGAAAATGTGCCTATGCCTGACCTTCTCCAGGTTCGATTGATCAGCCGACTGATCTGTGAATGCAGCAAGAAGAAGGCGGTGGGGCCATGTCCCTTCCCCAGATCTCTCAGATGGAGAAAAGAATCCGTCCTTTCTCTGGCTGTGAGTAAAAGGCTCAGGAGAGACATAGGGCTGGATTTCATCAGCCCATGGTTGGTACCAACAAGGTAGAGTGGCCGCACAAGAAGCATGGAACCACAGCATGCAGGAAGTCCCTGGTTTGGTCCCTAATATCTGTGTTAGTAGCGGCACAGGGAAGGTCAACTTGGTCAACATGGCCAAGTGTTGGCTTTTATAGCCCTGCGGTCCAGCTCAGTTCATGACAGCTTGGTGTGTTCAGTTTTCTGTGGAGAGGAACAGAACACCCACATTTCAGCTTTGGGCCTTCCCCCTGGGTGCTGGGGGGTTTGTCTCTGACTTCTTGCAGGGTTTTCTGACAAGATTCCAGAGACAATTTCCTGGCTGGATTTTAGAAGCAGCAAGTATGCCATGGTGTGCACTCAGCTGCACTGGAGAACACGTTGGGATCTGAGCGGTCGCCTGATTGGCTTCTACTGGGCTGCATTCTTTTTATGTGGCTATAGGTGACCTATAGGTGGTGTGCTCACTTCCATTCCTCACCCTCATGTGCTTTGCGAGGGTGATGACATGGGCCTGCCTTGAGAGCCGGTGTGGTGTAGTGGCGAGAGAGTGCTGACCAGGGTCTGGGAGAGCCGGGTCGGAATCCCCACTCTGCCATAGAAACTTGCCAGTGATCTTGGGCCAATAAAGCTTCTCAGCCTGATCTCGCAGGGTTGTTGCAAGGATAAAGGGGAGGAGAGGAGAATGATGGAAGCTGCTTTGGGGCTCCCCCTTGGGGAGAAAATTGGAGGTACACATGAAGTAATGACTTGCTGACCATTTATTATGCTGACCTCTCAATTTTTAAGCCAGTAATATAAAACTGAAAGAGCCAATGAAATGATGTATTGCATATTTAATATCAAACCGCAATGGGGGAGGGAGATTGCCGCCTACTGCCGAGTACTACAGACTGCCACCACACGGAGTTGCTAACCATGCATTGTGGTCCATCAGAGATGTGAAAACCTCTTGTTTACAAGTGGCTGCTGAGTCGTGGTTGGCTTGAGGGCATCACAAGTTGTGCACGGGTCAGTCACACTCTGATCACTTAGCCTTTCAGTACTTTTCCAGAGCCTAATTTTGGCCCAATTTAAACATGATGCTGGTGGGCAAGAAGATCTTATTCATGCAGTGTTTTGTGCACCTGGCATCTTGCTACAATGGGGCTGTTTTACATGCAACTGTAGCACGCCAGAGGTCCATAAACCAGGAGTTAATTAATTTATTTGGTCTCCAGCCCTCCCTCGCCCAGCAGGCTCAAGGCGGGTTACAACAGTGCATATAGCAGTAACATAAACATAATTAAGCTTAGCACCTTAATGAAAACCTACATAAAAGATCAGTTAATACTAGCCAATAGATGGCCGTCTGCAGCACAGTCAGCAACTGAACTTAGAAGGCTTTACATATATGTGATCATAGACGATAAAACTACTAAGGCAAGTGGGTGGACAAGGAAGCACGCGAGTGGAGTGGGGGAGGCCGGTTCAGATGGGTTACTGCCGCCTCAACCACAGGCCTGGTGGAATGTCTCTGTTTTACAGGCCCTGTGGAACTGCATTATATCCCGCAAGGCCCCGATCTCTCTTGGGAGAGTGTTCCACCAGGCCAGTGCCATTGCTGAAAAGGCTCTGGCTCCGGTCCAGGCTAAGCGGATCTCTTTTGGCCCAGGGATCACCGGGAGATGTTGGTTCATAGAATGTAGTGTTCTTTGAGGCGCATGCTGGGAGAGATGGTCTTGCAGATACGTTGGTCCCAGACTGCACGGGGCTTTAAATGTTGAAACTAAAACCTTGAACTTGATCTGGTATTCGGCTGGGGGCCAGTGCAGCTGGCAGAGCGCTGGACGTTATGTGAGCTCTTAATTGTGGCAACCTTATATTGACAAGGTACTGTGCCTTTTAGGGCCACATGGGTAAGTTGGTCTTGTCAGCAGGACAAAAAGGGGAAATGCCTCGTGCTGGAGCTGTCCGCAGCAATTCTGTTCTGATTCCCCCGATGAAGCCTGCTCGGCGAAACGCATGGGGACTTGGTATAAGAAACCAGACATCATCGCTTGGCATATCCCCCTTTTTTTCTGTTGGCCCAGTTTTCCTTCAGTCTTGTCTGCAGGCATCAGGTTTAACTTTGATACACAACCTGGAAGAGCACGAACAAGATGGCGGAGCATCATTGGAACGAGTGGGGGCAGCAGCCTACAATTTGCCATGGTGGTGTTGGTGCCAGCTGTGTTTGTGCTTGCCAGCCACAAGTGGCTCCCCGGAGGAAGGGGGCAAAAGGGGTTTTATGCAGTCAGCAAGTGCTGAGCAGAATAATCGCAACCTGTGCCCAGATTATTTTGCCTGTGGCAGATTTCCCAGGGCTTTGGAGAGCCCAGGAGTTTTTCAAAGCCAGTCAGAAGATTTGGCATGTGCTGGTAGTCGCTGAGGAATGGGACCCCAATGCATGAAACAGGCTGATTCCAGGCATAACTTGGCCCAGACTGTCCTTATGTGGCTCATTCACGGCTGTGTTGGAGAACTATGGCCATGTAGTAGTGTCATGAAATGTATCACAAGAGCTTCATCTGTCTGTTCAGACTGAAACTTAGCACACACACTTTTTTTAAAACAAAAGAGACTATAGATCACCTTCTGAAACACATCTGTAAGAATGTTGTAGGAAGATACCCCCACTTTCAGAGCAGTGATAAAATAGCAGGCAAGCTTGCAGGTTCCCAGAACTCTTCGGGCTGAATGCTCAGTTCAAAAGGGTTATGGTGGTGAAGGAGATCAGGGAGTGTTAGAAAAGCTTAACATCTCTAGTTCATCGCCTTCTGGAAATGAAGACCAAGAGATGTTGTAAATTAGATTAGATTAGATGGAGTAGGATGCAAAACAGGTCTCAAAAGAGCTCCAAAATTGTGGACACAAAAAATAGCCACTCTGTGTTTGAAAATCTAAATTGGATCAGATCAGATCCTTCCTCAGCATTAAGGGGAAGGGATGGGTTCTCTGTGAGGCAGAGACTAGGTGAAAAACATGGTGGCCCTTTCCATTAGCAGAGCTGGAGATTAATTTTATGTGGAAGTATAAAGCCTGTTCTGCTTGGGACCTCCCACAATCCCCAAATCACATCTTGCAATATATGATAGTGGTATAATTCCTATCTTGCATTTTAGCTGGTTGAGCTTCTTAATCCTGGAAGTGTTTCTTTTGCTGATTTTAACATACACTTTGGCAGAGCGGCTTTGCACTTATGTAGAAAGAAAATGTTTTACTTCTGAGCCGCTTCCTGCTATCTAAAATCTCATGAAGGAATGGGAATTCTCCTTTCAAGAAAAGGTTAGGTACTTCAGGTCAGTGCTTACAACAACATCCCTGGAGTTGCATAAGTTACGAGAACCACTGGTTTGTTGCCTTAGGCAAGTCTTTGGCCCTCTCTGTACATTACTCAACTCAGCTGGAACATTGAATATAAACAGCAGGGAACTTAGTTGAGAATCAGAAACCTTTTCCAAGCAGAGTATTATAAAGAATCAAGGGCAACCAAACAATAGTGGGGGTTGTCTGTTACAATCAGATGTGGTAAATCTTCCTAAGCTTTCCCCCTAACGGTAGGGTTCAGACTCGGCAGCGGTTCTCAGGTGGGAGTCTTCCCCTAAGATCCTTTAAAGTGGAGCTGTTGAGGGCTGAACTGGCAATCTTCTGCCCGCACATATGAAAGCAGAGTTTGATCGGCAGAGCTTTCCCAAGAACACTAGGATATGGGGGGGAGGGGGGAGGCTGAGTAGTTGGAGAGCGCGAACGGGTTTCCGCGCTGTCCCTTCTTTTATCAGCATTTCTGTTCTGTTTATGGCAACTCCGGTTAATCAATACTTCTATCAAGAGGCTGCTTTGAGCCTCATGCCACACACAATCATTTTCAAACTCTTCAATCTTGTATCATTTATGGAGGACACATTGTCAAGAAATGTTGTGGCACTAAATATTTTATCAGCCTGCCGGTGTTTTTCCAGAGTGCCGGCTGAAATGGCCCTTGGTGTCCTGAGGAGCTCCTTGCTAGGTGTCGGATAATTTGGTTGTGGCAGGCAGGTGGTTGTAGAAGAGGCTGAGGCTGTATAAGTGCGTCTCTTTCACCCCACACATATTTTTCCCTTTCTGTGCGACTTTTTGCAGTTCCGTATAATATGGGAACTTCTGGTTCCCAAGAAACACCTTACAGTTGAAACTGATGACTTCCCGTGGGCCCCAGTCCAATGCTCCCTCTGAGCCATGGAGTCTTGTGAGCAAAAATTCTACTTTGTGAGCTCCTGGCATTAAAGTTGTGAGCGAGCGATTTGGCTGCTGCATAAATTAGTCTGCTCTGGAGCCATCCTTCCTGAGCTAAGGCAAAAACGTGTGAGCCGTAGGCTAAAAAGCTATGAGTGAGCTCACACTTAATTCAGCTTAGAGGGAACACTGCCCCAGTCACATTGCAACCATTCCACGATGCTCCGTAAACCCTCTCTCAGGGTGTTTTCCCCGTGGTTGTTAAAGGCAGCAGTCAGTCATCCATTAATCTAATCAGGCCTTGCAGGCCAACGCCAGGTCTTCCAGCATGAGGCGAGGTGTCTGCTCCAGATCCCCACCATTCTGCCCCCCTCAGGCTAAGCTGGGGGACCAAGACGGCGCTGGGGACTCCAGTTCATTGTCTCCATTTTGAAAACAGACAAGGGCTGTGGAGTTTTGTTGCTCCTGTTTTGGATTCGTTTCCAGCTTTTGATGTGCCAGACGAGAGCAACCTCTTGAGCCCCCCAGAAGCAGAAACGGACTTCAGAGGGGCGAGCTTTTGACTGGCTGAATGATTCCTGATGGATCGGACTCAGCTGCTCAGCTGATGGATCGGACCGGTTGCCGTCAGTTTGGGACTTGCCCTGTGGGGTCTCAGAAGGCTCAGTTTTATCCCCCGTGCGGTCAGTGCAAAGAGTAAAGCCCTTAAAGATAGATCGTTTGTGGATGTGGAGCTGAGTGTGTGTCATCAGTGTGCTAATATCACCCAGCTCTGTGTTTCTGTGCCCAAAACTGCCCTGCGTTACTGTAGGGGTCCTGAGCCAGGGCCTAGCTGCGGCAGTTAAATGGTTACAGGTCAGTAAGCTGTAACTGAACCGAGACAAGAGGCAGGTGACGCTGGTCGGAAAGGAGGAGATTTCACAGGGTGGTGTTGTTCCCACATTCTATGGGGTTGTGAGCTGGCCCTCACTGACTCAGTACAGAACCTGCTGGAAAGGCAAGTTAACTCAACTGTAAAAAAATGCTTTCTTTCCCTTAGCCCTGAGGATCGCTCCCTGCTTTGATCTGGTGGACCCGAGCACGCTGATTCACACTACGGTAATCTCACAGCTATACCACTGTATTGTATTCTACATGGGCCCACCCTTGAGGACAATGCAGAAACGCCAGCTGACACAGAACACCACAGCTCAACTACTACTGGACGGAAGGCAGATAATGCACACTACGCCTATCTACAGTTGTTCTGTTAGCCAGGTTCAGTTTAAGGCAGTGCTGGATATCACCTTGTATTGCCAGCAATCCACACCCACAGGGCCCTTTCTGGTATGAAACCCACCTACCTGCAGGATCGTCTCTCTCAATATGCTTTGAGGCAACAACTTGTTTCATCTGACCAAAACCTTCTGAGGGTGCCATATTGCAAATAGGTAAGATGGACAGCTGCCCATTCCTGAGCAATCTCTCTCTGGCTCTCAGATGGTGGAATGGCCTGGCTCATGAGGTCAGGAGCGCTCCCACACATTTGTCATTCTGCAGCACATGTGGAACAACAACACGAAGAAGAGGAGATTGGATTTATACCCCGCCCTTCACTACCCAAGGGAGTCTCAGAGCGGCTTACACACTCCTTTCCCTTCCCCTCCCCACCACAGATGCCCTGGGAGGTAGGTGGGGCCGAGAGAGCTCTGACAGAAACTGCTCTTTTTCAAGAACAGCTGGTACAGAGCTCTGGCTTGCCCAAGGTCATCCAGCCAGGTGCAAGTGGAGGAGTGGGGAATCAAACCCAGTTCTCCTAGATTAGAGTCCAGGCACTTAACCACTACACCAGACTGGCTCTCAAGAAATGTTCAAGAGAATATTTTATAATAAGAAATAAGGTGTTCACTTTGCAAATGGGCCAGGTGAGCTGCTGCCTGCCCCCAAGGTCCGATGAGGTCCAAGAAAGCTCCTGCGCTTTTATCCTTTTGCAGAATGGGTAAAAAAGTGGAACTGCTCAGGAGGGCATTTTTGTAATAGGGAATAAGGTTGTTTAATGCCTGTGAAATTCCGGAGAGTTCTCATTACTTTTTCCCTCTTATGTATGGCAGTGTTTATGGCATTGTTCCGGAGGGGTGACCATGCTAGTCTTATTGTAGCCATATAAAACAGAAGTCTGGTGGCACTTTAAAGACTAGCAACGTTTATTTCAGCATGAGTTTTCATGATGAAAGCTTATGCTAGAATAGATGGAGTGCATTTTTAAGGTTTTAGTCTTTATTCTTTAAGAAAGCCAGAATTATACCAAGGGATAACCTCCTACAAGATAGGCCCCCAAAACCCAACAGAACAGCAACAGAACACCACTTGTGGCCACATACAGCTCTCATCTGGTTTGAACCAGTTCAACGCATGATGAACAACCTACAACCTCTGCTGGACAAGGAGACTCCTCTCTCCCAGGCGTTGGGAGGCGAATGGTCTTGCCCGCAGGCAGCCTCTGAACCTTAAACAAATTCTCACCCACAGCAATACCCTTCCAAACACGGCCACAGACTCTGGCACCCTGCAACACACCAAGATGTCAACTCTGTCCTCGTAGCCACGCTGACAACACAATAACCGGACCTCACAGCACCTGCCACGCCATCTCACGATCATTCACTTCTTCATCTCCTGGTGTTATCTGTGCCATCAGATGTCAGCAGTGCCCTTCCACTCTCTACATTGGACAAACAGGTCTGTCCCTACGAAAAAAGAATAAATGGACGTAAATCCAACATTAAAAACCTCAGCATTCAAAAACCAGTGGGAGAACATTTTAATTTTCCAGGTCATTCCATTGCTGACTGAAGAGTGGCAGTCCTCAAACAGAGAAGTTTAAAGGGAAATTACAATTTGAGATTGCTGGATTTGAGTTAATTCACAAGTTGAGAAGAATAGACTCCCAACCTCCCGGGGGGGGGGGGGGCAGAATTCTCATCTCACTAAAGATGCCAATTTGCTGCCCT
This sequence comes from Lepidodactylus listeri, assembly GCA_029233225.1. NCBI lineage: Eukaryota > Metazoa > Chordata > Lepidosauria > Squamata > Gekkonidae > Lepidodactylus > Lepidodactylus listeri. The sequence continues at coordinate 9,709,510 of JARCFY010000014.1, read as the reverse complement.
CAGGCATTCCCCCTCTACTCTAATCAAGCTGGTCACAATATGCAGGGCACCTCTGCACCCTTTACAAGCATCCTTTACAGCATCCCTCCCACCTTCTGACTAGAATAAAAGGACTTAGGGATCGCTGTTGCTGCTTGTGTCTGACGAAGGGAGCGTTGACTCTTGGTAGCTTCTAACCTGAAACTCTGGCTGGTCTCTGAGGTGCTGCTGGACTCAAATCTGTTTCTGTTGCATGGTCCACCAGTTTTGCAGTTCATCTCTGTTACGTTATTTGGTTGTATTATACTGTTTTTAAAGTGTATTAATCAGATACGTTTGTAACCCAGTCTCATTCACTGTTGGCTGTATGTTCTCTGTTGTTCTTGTTGCATTGTTTTAAATTGTGTAATTCACCTTGAGACTCAGTGAAAGAGGGAAGTGAGTAAATAAATAATGCAGCAGTGAGGCTGCCTACTGGTTTGATTATTAGTGGCAGTGAGTTTCACTGGTGCATAGCGGTCATCTGAACTCAAGTTCGGGGAATGGGAAGCATATCTGTATATAAAAACAATCCCCATGAGGGTGTATCAGCCACGCAGCAGGCAAGTTCCTTAGCTGAACTCCACTCCAATTACAGCTACTTAAAAGTTGCAGTCTGCACCGTATGTGTTTGTATTTATCCATCAGCTATGGAAACTCCTCCATGAAAGCCACCCTCCTAAACCCGGGGGGGGGGGGGGTTACTGAAAATGTCAACAATGGCTTCAGGAACTGTTCTTGGGACAGCACAGGGACTTTACGGTAGTGGCTCTGTATATCAGGCTGTTAGTGATTTTGGAAAAAAACACAAGGCATTTGGGAAGATTTTCTGGGCATTTAGATCTGAGACCTTATTTCAGTTATTGCTGTGTTTTGTGTATGCTTAGGTGTCAGAACTCTGGTTGCTGGCTTCACAGGCACTGGGCAAGGAGTGGGGTGGTGATCTGCGTCCACTGAAGGGCTTGGTGGGGGGCTAGAACTAGGCTCCCAAAGCAGCACTGTTGAGACAACAGCCAGGCATTGGGGGGGGGAGGGAGGGGGGGAGGGAGGGGCCATGTGTCAGATGGAGCTGGTGATGGCCGAATCAGGAGCAGCGTGATGTACATCCCCTGGTGCTTATTTTTTAGTTTTTAATTTTTTAATTACTCTAAACTGAAAAAAAAATAGCAAAACGTAACAACTGTGGTGGCAAGTCGACCGATTCATTGTTGCCACCTAGTCACTGCCAACATATGATTACCCCATAGGGTTTTTCAAGATGCCAGATATCCCAGATATCAGAAACCAGCAGCGTTCCTTAAACAGGATCAGTTTATTGTTACAGTATTCTGCATTGCTCCAAACACTTCTCGTGTTAAGACTGCCGTTACAAAGGAGGGAAGGGGTAGATATACCAGGTTCAGACAAGGGTCGTCTGGCTGATACAAGCCACTAAGCAACAGGTTACATTTGCGCTAAAACTAACAGCTTTTAGTTCCCAGGTCAAGCCTTGTCAGGGTGGGAGATAAAGAGTCCAGGAGAATGGAAACTTAGAATACCAGAGGCCGAGGCTGAGCAGTCGTCCCCCCCCCACTCTCTATGGCACCATAGCTGACAGCAAGAGATGTTCAGAGGTGGTTTGCCTTTGTCTGCCTCTACATCATGATCCTGGTATTCCTTCGAGGTCTCCTATCCAAATACTAACCAGGGCTGACCCTGCTTAGCTTCTGAACCTGCTTGGCTTCTGAGGATGGTAGCTGCAGGTACGCTGAGATCATGAACACCTGCGAGCCGGACAAGGCCTTCTAATATTCACGTTAACCTATGAGGGAAATTAGGGTGCTGTCAGAATCTGACAATATACGCTTGTTTTCCTATGCCTATGATCTATTGTAGCCATGTGTCCTTTATTGCTTGCCTTGAAGTGTATTATCTGCTCTGCTCAATGTAACTGTCCCTTGCCGGGAGGATGGCATGCTACATTCCTGAACGTCACATAAACAACTGGGACTATCGTATCCGTTCACTCCCACCAGTCTTTGAGGCTCGAGGCATTTTTATCTTGCTATTCTAACCTTGGAGACTCTCGGATTGTTTCTAGCCAAATGATTAGCCTATCGTTCACACATTTGGGTCGCACAGGGCAAGAAGGGAATTTTTATTACTTTCCCACCTCTACTGTGAGAACCAAACGGTTGCCATTTTTCCTGCTTCTTTGTATCTCCTCTGATTGGTCAAATGTCTGTATTCAACTATGCCTGAAGGTATATTAACCCAGATTACCTGCTGTCATGTATCTCTAACAAACACCGAGAACCTGAACCATTATTAGAAATAAAAGAACTTTGATTCAAACAAAGATCTGGTCTGATAGTGTCAGCTCAGAAGCCTCACAGGTGCTTTGCCTCACAGTCCTTTACTAAAAAGGTGCTGTGCTGTCCAGTGTATCTCAAACATGTTTTTTGCTGAATAAATTGCAGTTTAAGGTCCATCAAAACAACAGGTATAAAATTTAGGGCCACTAATTACTAATTATCATATAGTGAGGAGACCCTAAGATTGTCTGGCAGCCTGAAGTTCTAGCTCTTTTTAGCGTTATGCAGCACTAGGTGGCAAGCTAGGCTTGTTTTTAAGGCAAGAGACTTTCCAGAGTTAGTTTGCCATTGCCTGCCTCTGCATCATGCCCCTGGTATTCCTTGGAGGTCACCCATCCAAACACTAGCCAGGGCCAACCCTGCATAGTTTCTGAGCTCAGACGGGATCAGGCTGGCCTGGGCTATCCATGCCAGGGTCATATCCCACTGTTTTGGCAAAACAGGACAATCTAGCTTTTAATCCCATTCATTACTGAGACTCTGCATGTCATACTTATTGACCAGCATCAAATATTTATAAAACAAATACTGCAGCTTTCATTTTCTGCATTGATTTTTGAGAGTTTGCAAGAGCATGGGAGATTCTGTAACACTTGTTGCTGCAGGGCCATATTTAGATACCCACAGATGTTGCATCTGTAAACAGTGCTGTTCAGGAGAAGCTGTCAGGTCACATCTAGACCTCAGCTGAGAAAATGACAACAGCTCTGTGGCCCCCTGGTGCCGGAAGTAAACTGCCACCAGGAACAGCCGCAGAAGAGATTGGATTTATACCCTGCCCTTCACTCGGCGTCTCAGAGCAGCTTTCAATCTCCTTCCCTTTTTCTCCCCATAACAGACACCCTGTCAGGTAGGTGGGGCTGAGGGAGCTCTCCCGAGAACTGCCCTGGAGAGAACAGCCCTGAGAGACCTGTGACTGGCCCAAGGTCACCCAGCTGGCTGCATGTGGAGGAGGAGTGGGGAATCAAACCCAGTTCTCCCAGATTAGAGTCTGCTGCTCTTAACCACCATGCCAAATTGGTGAACAGCCCAGGAACCTGGGCAGCTGAAGGATGAGGAGTTGGAGTAGAAGCTTGGGACGGGCCCCTCTTTCCAGCCAACATCCAAAGCCCTGAATATGCAGAGGGGGAGCCTTCTGGGCGGGGGAGCCTCCACCCACTCTCTTCAGGTACAAGGGTTCCCTGGAGGGCCACCTGTATGAAGCAAAAGGTGGCGTACGTGCCCAAAAGACACAAATTCCAGAGGGCCGCGGGGGGGGGGGACGGGGGACCAGGCACCCAAGAAACAGAAGGGGTGACGGGCACTGTGGGCCTTCTGCCCCCCCCCATCTTTAGAGGCTGTGACAGGCAGCTCAGTTTCTTCCTTGCTACGTAACAGCGCGCACACAGTGCAAGGCCATGGTGCTAGGTCTTCTCGACCCCTTCTCTAGCACAGTGATGGCCCATTGTGTGTTTTGTGGCACTTCTGCATGTTATCCGGGGGGGGGGGGAGAGCACGGAGTAGGGTGGCTGGAGGGTCTGGTAGCAGTCCTGTGTCTATGGCGATGTCCAGCCCCAGCCTTGTCCCCTGTGCAAGATGGTGCGGGGCAGTTGCCTACCCATGATGTGGGGGTTGGGGGAAGTACTGGGGAGGATGCGCCTCTCCGTGTTTCCTGGTGGGGGCACTTGGGATCCTGTGCTCAGGAACTCTTGAAATCTCCTCCTGGATTTGAGTAGTGGGGGGGGGGGGGCAAGTTACAGGCTACCTTCAAACAAGTGGGTCCTTGTTAACGTTTATGGAGCCAGGGCAAAGCTCTGGTATTGCCCCAGCTGAGCATTGTCTGTTGTGCCAGGGCTGGGAACTGCGTGGTCCTGCCGCATGTTAAGTACCGCACGGCGCCTTCTGAATGGAAACTTGAGTTGGAATGGAAGTTGTTCATGTAGGGGGCCGATGATGGGAGCAGGTGCTGGAGCTTCCACAACCCCATACTGCATTGTGGAGCGAGCCCTGGAAGTGGAGACTTCTCACGAGCTTGGGTGTGCGTGAAAATCCAAAGCACAGTCAGGCAGTGGGCGCTGTTGGGATCATCCCAACTTTTTAACATGCAGTATGTGCTGAACTTAGTTGGAAATTCCTAAGTGCTGGCTTCCAGAGTGGCAATTTTCGTCTTCACCACTTGGTGGCAGCCTTCCAAAAATGATTATGAAAATTGTTTTCTGAGGAGAAATGGAAACCAACATTGGACGAGAGCTGTTTTAAAAATTGCAAAGAAACAATAGTTGTGTGCCATGTTTACAGTCCCAAGAATTTAAGCTTTGTTCACATTTTATGACTGAAGTTCAAAGGTTTACAGTGCTGCAGTCAGAAGCATTAGAAAATGGCAAGGCATATCTGAAAGAATGTATGATAAATGATAGCAGGCTATTGCCTATTGGGTGGCAGGAATAACTGGGCAGCTGTCAAGAGCAATGCTTTCAGGCTGCATAAACTAGAATGGTTCTGTTTACTTACATTAGCTGTGGGTCCAGTCCACTATTCACCAGGTTGCCAGTGAGTGTGTGTGTGTGTGTGTGTGTGTATGTGAGAGAGAGAGAGAGAGAGAGAGAGACTGTGACCATGACTCAGTAAGTGAAGGAATGTTTGCTTGACATACAGAAAGTTCCAGCTTCAATCTCTGGCATCTCCAGTTTAAAAGCTCAGATAGCTGGCAGTGTAAAAAGCCTCTGCTGGAAAGCCACTACCAGTCTCAGCAGACAATAATTGGTGAACCAGTACTAATTCAGTATAAGGCAGCTCCATATGTCCGTGCATGCGTCTGTTCATGCATTTCTCCAGTGACCTGTGTGTGGCATAGATGATTCTCCCATCCTCCATTTTAACACTCCCAAACCAGTCCTGTGAGGTATGTTAGGCTGAGAAACACTGACTGGCCCAAGGGCAGCTGCTGATCTTCATGACAGTCAAGCGGATTTGAAAGAGGGGTCTCCCCAGACCTAACCCTACAGCATGCTGGATCCCCAGGCTAAAGTTTCACTTTAAGACCTAGCCCTCCAGGCTCCCCATATTTGCACTTCTTGCTGATGTGCAGCAGCTGAACGGTGCATTCAGAAATGTCCCAGGACTGCCCAAAGATCTCGTCAGATCTCGGAAGTGAAGCAGGGTCAACTCTGGCAAGTACTTGGATGGGAGACCTCCTTGGAATACCAGCAGTTGGGAGGTGGGGGCAGGCTTTACTCAGCCACTTCTCTGAATGTCTTCCAGGACCCCAGTCACCAGAGGTTGCCATGACTTCCAGGTGCACTCACACACAGACACACACACATGCACATATGCAAAATACAAAAAGAGAGAGAGAGAGAGAGAGAGAGAGAGAGAGAGAAATGCCCTAGGGCTGCTGTGTTCTTTCTGACTGCAGGTGTCGGGACTTCATGGTAGAGTTTCTCACAAGTGGAGGGGGCAGGAAAGTTAGCATAGGATGGGTGCAGGAACAGGAAGTGTAGAGAGTGGGGAGACAAGGAAGGGCTAGGCAGGCAGAGGGGCAGAGTGGCCAACCAGATGGAAACCAGGTGGTTGATGCACCATGAATGTGGGAAGCGTAGGTGCCTTGGAGTGGGGCTCCTGCTCCACTTTGGGAAAGACTCAGGCTTGATTCGTAACTCTGGCTCACAGCAGGTCTTCTGGATGCTGTCCTGGGTGTGGAGAGCCAGGGTTTGAATCTCACTGTGTACATTGACTTGTTGAGAAGGTCAGGAGCAAGCCAGTTTGACTTGTTGAGGAGGTCAGGAGCAAGCCAGTTTTTTCTTCCAGCTTCATCTCCCCCATTTGTTAGCAGTCTCCTCTTTGGGATTAATGCACAAGCTAAGAAAATGTGACTTGTCCTTCTTGGGGTGGGGCAAGCATCTGCCTTGTGACTGTAAAATGGGCACTCCAGTTTCCCTCATCTGTTTTGCGTCCGTTAGATGTGTTCTGCTGAAAGCTGGATGCATCTGACTCGCCTTAAATGTTCGAGGGGCTCTGATGTTCCCAGAAGTCTCCCTGTTCAGTCACTGCTATATTGTTTTAAACCTGAAACTGTGTCTTTCCCACACTCCCCCCCCCCCCAATCGCTCATGCCCATGGCAGGCCTCCCATCTCCTTAGCATGATGAGGTTGTTTGGGCTGAGCCTTTGCCAGGTGAATGAAAGCTGATCTAGGGCCGGAGTGAGTGGAAATAATGTGGCTCAAGTCGTGTGTGCTCAATTTGTACCGATGATTCAAGGAGTAGCCCTAGCAACCAGCAATAACAGAGGAAAAAGAAACCGAAAAAGCAGCTACAGAGCAAAAGCTTTGTTTTTTAAAATAGCGCCATGGCCATGATTCAAAGTGGCTTGGATGTTTTTCATAGCAGATCCATGAGGTACAGGATGGGTCCCTGCACTTCGCAGTGATGCACTGAAGGAAGCTGTGGGACGGAGGCAGCGCCGGCCCTTCTGGAGAGGGGCGACAGGGCCAGGCTGGGTCTGTGGGCTTGCTGCCTGCCTGCCTGGGAGCTGCTGGGCAGAGAGGTGCAGGGCTCTGTAAGCCCCTGGCCAGGTCCCCCCAGGGCACCTCTTGGGGTCTCATTCAGGGGAGCTGCAGGCGGGAAGGTTGTGAAGCAGGCATCGGAGACGGGCAGGGAAGCCACCGCTAAGTGAGCAAAGTCTTTGCCATGGAAGGGGGGGGGTCTGTGGGGCCTCTCGGGGAGACCTGGATTTGAAGGCTGCCCCGGGAGAAATCCAGGCCTGACAACGGAAGCCCATTCATAGGACCAGCGAGACCTGATGGGGCTGCCTGCAGGATGTCGCCTTGCCTGGAGGGGGACTGCCCTGCCCCTTCCTCTTCCCTGGGGCACTGGCTGTCCAGGATGGCCCAGCTTCATTTGCCACCCAGGGGCCAATGGCTGACGGGAAATGTTTTCAGGCTTGCTTGCCTCATCCCGAAAGGGAAGAGAGTCAACCGCTGGGAGTTCATGAGGGCCTCCCTTCGGAAGGGGAGACGGCCTTAAAGATACAGTGGTTTTGGCTTAGGGGAACGTTACTGGTCACGCCTGGTGGCTGAATGTTTTGCACTCGGCAGTCCCCAAAAAGAAAGGGGATCTCCTTGCTAAGTGAAACTTCAGACCAGAGTTTAGACTGTTAGGAGGGAGTTGACGCTTCGGATACCCCAACCAATATTTCTGTATGCAGGGAAGCTTTTCAAATTCTCTGTGTGTGTGTGTGTGTTGGCATGTGAATGAATCATTTTATTCCAAGGTTGTGGGAAGGTGTTTGTTCAGCTAGTTCATCTGCCTCTTCTGGCGTCCGTAACTTTTTCCTACTCTTGTCCAATTTGGGACTCTCTCTTCAGCATTTTGTGTCGCTGTTCTGAGATGAAAGCTTGTGACAGGGAGATAAGTGTCACCTACACCGCAGGAGGAGGCTGACGCTGAGAGGGATTTTGCAGGCAGATTGCAGAGCTTTGCTGGGCATACTGGTTTGGAAACAGAGCAGCTGCCAGATTGCCCGGTGGGGGGGGGGGTTTCTCTTTCCACTTGGATGCCTTCCACTTGGCTGATTGGGTGTGTTTCCTGGAAAAGTTTTTGAGGGGTTCCCCCCCCCCCACATATTGATTAATTATAAGATTTTTATCTCACCTGTCCTCCAGTGAGGTCAGCTTACCTCTGTTTTAATTTACCAAGAGCCCCGTGAAGTGGATAAGACTGGGTGATACTGACCAGTCCATAACCTAGTGATAAGAGGGGGATTTGAATCTGAGTCTCTTCCGTCCAGCCCAGCTTTTTAACCATTTCACTGCATTACAGGGAAATGGATCAGACTTGTGGCACCTTTTTGTACAGGCAGGCAACGTTTAATCAGCACATTCACCAATTCAGTTCTGTGAGATCTGGTAGAATGGAGGACCCCATTTTAACAGGCAAAGGTCCGTTTCAGGGAGGGCAGCTCCCTCTTTTGTGGCCCTTTTGCTTCTGGTTTGTTGCTGCTGCCTTCTTAGAAGTGGTCTTCTAATGGTGGCTGGTAGCATTTAATAAAAGCTGAGTCACGTTTTCATTATAACCTCGAACATTATAACCATTGAGATTTGTATAATGTGCAGCTTTATTGTCTCCACTAGGCAATCAGTTTATTGGCTTTGGAAATGTTGCTTGTGGTGTGGCCGATGGGGATGCCTTGCAGTGGCTGAGTTCCAGTGCTGTTAGGTCTAAACGGATTCATAATAAACTGGACCTAGGTAGCTCTGCCTGGACCTAGGGTGATCCTTCCCAGTATAGCTGTGTCATGCAACATGGGTGGAGTTTGAAGAAAGGGGGCGGGGTTATTCCTGCATGCTCACCAGTGAAATCCCATCCACATTGCCCAGTGCAGTCTTGATAGGCCAGTGCTGAAAGTAGGAGGGGACTTGGCAGCAGGCAGAGCCCACCCACATTTATCCAGCTCTGGTTTGGGCTTCCCCTGCTCCAGCTGGGTTGAATTAAAAAAAACCCCCAAACCTACTGTGAAAGACATGCAAAATGGCAATTTAAGTATGGTAGAGAGGGTAAGAGCCCAAGCTTTCCACCAGGAAATCCCAGGTTCAAATGCTAACCTTGGCTATATTCTCATGAAATGGGCTCAGTCTTTGGCCTCCTCCCAGCATGCACTACTTTTACAGGTTTCTCACACGCTTTCTGAATGTTCAAAGGCAGTACTGTTGGACAAGTATCCTGACAACAGCTACACAAGTAAGTGAATGCCATGGGAGCCAGACGGTCTCTCCCCCCCCCCTGCTTTTAAAATACAGGTAATCTGCATCAGGAGGGTCTGGTTGAGAGCTGGGAAGCAGCCAGTGGTCCATCCAGTCCAGCCTCCCATCTCACACAGGGGCCAGCCAGTCCCCCTGGAGGTCTGACAACAGGACATAGAGGCCAAAGCCTTCCCCTTTTAAGACCACCAGAGGAGCCCTGCTGGATCAGACCAGTGAGGGTCCATCTAGTCCAGCCTCCCGTCTCACACAGGGGCCAGCCAGTTCCTCTGGGGGGCCAGCTCCTGGCTTAGTGCCTCTGGACGTGGAGGTTCCCCTCAGTCACATTGGCTCGTAGCCATTGACAGACTTATCCTCCATGAATCGCTCTCATCCTCTTTTAAAGCTGAAAGGATCAATGGGTAAATTAATACTCTCTCTCTGCTCTGAACAACCCCAAGAAGCAGTTTTGCTTATGAAAAGCTCTTCACAGGTGTTTAAGAGAGTGAAAACGTATTTGCAAATCTGGGCAGGGGATGGTTCGGAGGAAGGAAATGGCCAGTGGGGAAAGATTTGAGTGCCCTTTCTCCCTGGCCCCTTCTCCACTCACCAGTCACCCCCTCCCCTCCCAAATTGGTTTTTCAGGAAGGAGAGAGAGAGGGGTTTGCACATAATGCGGTAGTGACCCCCTGCCCAAAAAGCAAACGAGATTTTGTGATGCTGTAGCTGTATTGTTGGGAATTTTGACAGGCAATGCTTAGATCTGTGTGATGTGTATATATACAAGATGGCTTTCAGCTCTAAAAGATGTGCCAGCTCTATAAATGGAAAATAAAAAGGGTATTTCTTTGGCCTCGGTGTTTCAGACAGTTTTGGTGAAGACAAACAAATCACAGTTTTCGCTTTCCCCATCATCTTGTGCTGGGATTTCAGCATGATGAATAAGGCCCCTTTCGAAGCCACTACAGTTAATTACAGCCCCAACTGCCCGAGAGAACCCTACCGAAATACTTGGGCTGTTAATTGGGCGTTATTGGCGCTGTGTCATGCGATGAGAAGGCTGTGGGCTGCCTCTTGGAAAGCCAGCTAATGAGGAAGGTCTTGGCAAAACGATTCTTCTCTGGTTTAAAGTGGTATGTGCTTTAAAGTGGTAAGCACTGTCAATTGGATCTTTCAGTATCTCCCTTTCATGAGCATATTTTGTTATGAGATTCTGTGCCAGTATCCCTCAAACTAAGTGCAGGGGAAGAGTTCTTTACACACCATGCAAAATAAATAATCTAAAGCTCCTTACAACCAAAAGCACCCCTCCACAGTATGTTGCCTGCTGCATCTCTGCATGAGTCTCTGCTCTGGCTTGGTTCACAGTTGTTCCAGTCCACAGTTGTTGGGCTTTAGTAACGTTGTACAGAATGTTGTCACCATGTGGGGAAGATCAGCCACTGTCTTGCCTTCCTTTTTCCTTCTTGCTGCCATCATCCTGGGTAAAATCCATACCCAGTAGCCAAGGCAAGTTGGTAAGGAAGTGTGCAGACTCCCTCTGAGTAAACAACTTTTTTCCTATAAGGCACAAACTCAGAGCATGGCAAGACTCAGCTGGGCTCACTAAGCCAAACTGACAAAAGGAGAGTTACTAGCTAGGTACCCACAATCCACAACGTATCTGGCCTTTGTTGCTGACATGATGTTGCTCGCTTCCTAGGTGCACCTGCAGCTATCTTTAGCATCGTTCCCCTCTCTCATCCTTCATGGCCAACACACACACACACACACACACACACACACACACACACACAGCCTCCCAGAAGGACCAACCAACAGTTCCACCAGCAAACCCTCAAACCCCTTCCCACGTGGCCTCTCAGGGCCTTAGCCAGTTGGTGCCGGGTCCTGGGGCTCAAGCCCACCAGAACATGGACCCATGAACACGTCAGGGGACTAGCAGGTTTTCCCGGTCAGCTGTAAAGGATGCTCCCTCTCCAGAGAAGAGCACCTTTCCCACGTTCTCCCAGACACAGAGATGGCAGAGTGCCCTTCCATTAGTATAACTGTCAGAGCATCTCTTGCCCCTCAGCTGTTTCATCTGCAACAATGTCATGTCTGGCTCATTCAGTCAAGCCCACCTGCGGAATCACTCCTGATGCAGAGATGTGTTAAGAGTTTGCCAGCTCTGGGCAGGGGCTTCCTGCTGGATCCGTGCTGGCTGCTGCTGCTCCTCTCCTTGAGGCCGTTCTACCCCATCTTTGCATGAGGTGTGATTCAGTCAGAACCAATGCAGAGCTTTGACAGTGTTCCCTGCCTCCTGAGGAGGCTACCCATGGATGGTCTACAAGAGTCACTGATCTGGGCTTTTTTGTCTGTCCAGATCTCAGGTAGAAACACGGGGGCTGAGAAGGGGAATACTTATTCCTACATGTTCTGAAAGTAATCCCTTTTGGCATGTAAGCATGAAGGGTGCCACCAATTTTGATTCAGAAAAAAAAAAGCCCTTTAGGTATTGGAGGCACAGTACCCCCTTGGTGGTAACCCATCCGCTTAGTCAAGCCCTCTTAAGAAAGCTCTCCATCCTACTGTTTTCAGCAGCAGTGATTTTAGGCCTTGGGCAAAAGTCAAGATGAGCCCCCACACCTCTCGTCTTCCCCACCCCCAGGGCAAGAATACAGAGTACAGTGAAATGCCTTTTACCCCTGAATTAGTGCCAAAGTTTGCAGCCTAAAGGGAAGATTCTTGGGTTTGTACTCTGTACGGACTTAGAGGCTGTCTGGACCTCGTGGCAGAATGTGCCTCCTCTGGCCTAGAAGGTTTTGTTCCGCCCTGCCCTCCTAGGGGGTCCCAACTCCCTGGAGGGCCTTGTCCTTTTACTCTTGAGTAGCCGCTACCACCACCTGATCAATGTAGGGCTTTCCCACTGGGAGGATCAGGACCCCCAGCCCACCCTTCTCAGTCCGGAGGCCTGGCCTCTGCGTCTCCCGCTTCCCTCACGCCTGGCGGCCAGAGGGGCCCTTCAGTGGCCTCGGGTGCCCTTGGAGGGACAGCTGCCTGCCAGCCCCCTGCAGCCCCTTTGAAAACAGCGTGGTCAAGACCGGGGGGGGGGGGGGCGGGGCGGGGATCTGCATAGGTAACAACAATATATCCTGCCACCGTAAAAGCACTAGGGCTAGGACAACGAAATCTCTCTCTCTCTCTCTCTCTCTCTCTCTTCTTTCTTGCCTTCTGGCATACTTCCTGGTGATGTCAAGTGGTGTAGCATATGCAAATAAGTTCTGCTAATGAGCTCCTGCACCTCTTTTTCTACGAAATGACCCCTGTTCAGATCCATTTAGATTTAACAGAGTTGTTGAACTCATTTGTCACAAGGGCCGAATCTGACATGAATGTCACTTTCTTGGGCCGGGCCATGTGCTGCCACAAAATGTAATGCCAAGGTACTGGAGATATAAACTTTATAAAGGACACAGGCAAACCCAATAAACAATAGGGTAGCTACTCCCTCCCCCAATTTTGGGGGGGCCCAATCTGCTGCGGCCCAGCTAGCTAGTGGGGGAAGTCCCACCAAAGAGAAGCCCCCTCCCAGCACTGCCAGTGTGATGGTGTCCCCTGGGAGTGACATCATCGCATTTCTGATGCCAGGGGTGACGCTCTAGGTTTTGGGGAAAACTCTGTGGTTTTGAGGCTCCCAAACCATAGAGTTTTGCCCAAAATCTAGAGCATCACCCCCAATGGCAGAAACGCAGTGACGCCACTTCCAGGTGAGGTCATCATGACGCGCGTGCCAGAAAAGCTGCATGAATGATCGGGAGTCCCCCCCCTGCCGGCAGCCAGGTAGGACCTCGCAATCCTAATTAACAGCATTATATTTTACTCAAAATACAAACACGACGCTTTAACCATTACAGTGTCTCCTTACAGCATCTCCCTGATGCCCTCCCTCCCGCATCCACCTCCCGTTACTCCTTAGCACTGGGACAGTGTGCAGGGACATCATGCACAGCCTCGGTCATCTGGCATTAAAGGTAATGACCAGCTGCCCGTGGGCCGGAAAAGAGCCCTGGAAGGGCCAGTTCTGGCCTGCGATCTGTATGTTTGACACCCCTGGATTAGAGCCTGCTTTTAACCCCTGTGATAGGTGAGCCCACCTGGGTCTTGCCTACTTCCCCCCCCCCCCCATTGCACTTGGTAGAAGTTGACTCTGATATGTTATTTTATCACCCGGGGGGGGGGCACCATTGAAGGAAACTTGAGTTTTCATTAATGGCAGAGGCTGGTGATGCAACGTAAATGGCATCAGGTACACTTCGGGTTGTGTCCTAGGCTTGAAATATGTTGGCAGAAATGGAGAGCAAGCCTAACTCTGGGGACTCTTTGCATCGTGTCCTCGTAGCTGGGAATGGTTGGCTGAGGCAGCACCGCAGATCTGCGGCCCTGACTGTTTCTCGGTGATATTTGCAAGTGGGAAGTTGTCCTTCTTCTCTCCCAAACCATCTATGTTGAGACATGCAGCGTTCGTCTCCGGACGTTCTCAGGATTCAGCCAAGATGCGCCTCTGGTTTGTTTCCAGAGCTCCTGTCTGGTGCCACCTCTTCGTGCTGAAGTTCCAAAGCTATTCTTTCTACATATTTGTGACTGTCTCGCATTTTAATTAACAGCTCTTGTGAAGGCAGAGGCGCATGTGAGTCGCATCATCTGATCCTCTGGCACCGGGAGCCCAAGCCTGGCCTCTTTTCCCTTCTGGCCATATGTTGCCTAGCTGACGCCTCCTTTTAATTATTTTTTTAAAAGCTGCATTGAGATGGTGATGAAGGAAATGCCTTTTAACCACTTTCAGTCTGAATTTCATTCTCTAAAACTTGGAGTTAAGGGACGTCTTGTTGGCCTTTAAGGAATTTGCACCGTATGGGTATGAACACTGATCTCGGTTGGCAGCATCCCTGTGCCGACTCTTTAATGTTTCCTGGTGCAGCACTGTCACCCAGCTATTGCTGAAGAATTGGTCTTGAACATCCAGCACCAGATGGCACCAACCCCTTCGGTACATCTGGTTTCACTTAATGTACTCTCTTTAAACAAACCCTGTTCCTGGAAGCGGTTTCGAAATAGGCTGTTCCCCCTCTAGCTTTTTGACTTCTCTTCTGCTTATGGGTGGAGAAAGGGGCTCTTGAAAGACGTACCCTGCACGTGGACTCTGCGTTGGAGAAGTGTTCGTGGATGTCAGGACAGCTCTACTGGTGCTGCGTTGGTCTTCCGTCAGTCACGTGGCATCTTTTCAGCAGGAAATATCCAGAGCAGCTGAGTGGCAAGTTACGTCTGCCTCGTGGACCCCTTGCGACCTGCCTCTGTAGGGGCTTCCACCATCTTTTCACTTTTAGTTTTAGGGTTTAATGTAGAGGTTCTCAAACTGTGGAGCAGAACAGCTGGAAGGCAGATGTGAAATTCTAGGAGGTGCTAGGATTCTGAGGCCGAGTAGAGCCTTCTTTGGTACCCTGTTAGCCAAGACCTGGGCAAGTAGGGTGCTCCTGGCAGAACGACATGGGGTGAATTTAGTTCATTTAGTTCATTTAGTTCATTTTTACACTGCCCCACAACCGTACGGTTCTTGAGGGAGCATACACATACTCTTAAAAATGTACCAGTAAAGTGATAGGACCAGCAGTGAACAGTTGTTGTTGTTGTTGTTGTTATTTTCATTTGTACCCTGCCTTTCTCCCCACTGGGGACCCAGAGCAGCTGACATCATGCTTCTCTTCTCCATTTTATCCTCCCAACAACCCTGTGAGGTAAGTTAGGCTGAGAGAATGTGAGGTCACCCGGCAAGGTCACCCGGCAAGCTTCCAAGGCACAAGTGGGTATTCGAACCCAGATCTCCCAGGTACTAGTCTGATACTCGTAACCAGTGCACCAAACTTACTCTCTAATCAAAACAATATAACAGTGGCAATTAACGGCATCCCCCCAGGTAGACTTCGAAATAGCAACAGATGAAAACATGAATATAGAGAGATGAAGGAGAAAGTCAGCAGTAGTGAAAGTCAGCAGTAAAACCTTAGAAACAAGGCAAGCCACCCCTTCAATGAAACCGGGAGCAGCCAGACTTGTGACAGAGCTAAACACTAAAGAGACTGGGGGAGCAAGGCTGCCCCCCCCCACGGGTGACTGCCCTGTGCTTGATGCTTTGGGGGAGTGGGTTCCCCCCCCCCTGCTTTCTCACAGCATCGTGGTGCCTTTGAGCATCGCCTGGGGTTTTCATTGACTTTCCTGTGATCTTTCAGAGGCCAAAGGGTCTGACTCTGTATACGGCAGCATCGGGTGTCTGTATTCCTGAAGCTGTTCCCAGGCAGAGTGAAGATCTCCACACTCCCTTGCTGGCTGGTGTTGGGCTGGTGGAGTCCAACCAAGGCCACGTATTTAGATGCAGACTCAAGAGTTCAAGACATTTGAAGAAACATTGCCAAGATCTAGCTTTGTAGATGGGTTTTCTACTGGTGCTTAGCTTATAACTATGGCACTGCATATCATATGTATTATCAGTCAGCTGTAGATATTATTCTGCTCCCGTTGCATTGTTTTCTACTTAGGCAATATTGTTTGACATATCATGTCTAATACTTTATGCTTTGTTTCAGACTTCTATAATCCTAGTCCTATTACATTTTTAGTAGATGCCTCATCCTGTTGATTGCCTCGACTTTCACCGTATAATATGCCTGGCGTGTCAGTGAGGAATGCGGACTGTAAATTAAATTAAATACATAAAGGAAGCAATACCTAGAGAAGAGACTTAGGCTCATCTGAGAAGAAGAAGAGTTGGATTTATATCCCACCCTTCCCTTGGAGTCTCAGAGTGGCTTACAATCTCCTTCCCTTCTTCTCCCCACAAGAGACGCTCTGTGAGGTAGGTGGGGCTGAGAGAACTCTCTCAAGAACTGCCCTCGAGAGAACAGCTCTCAGAGAACTGTGACTGACCCAAGGTCACCCAGCTGGCTGCGTGTGGAGGAGGAGTGGGGGATCAAACCCGGTGCTCCCAGATTAGAGCCCGCCGCTCTTAACCACTAGACTGGGGATCAGCACAGGCTGCGCATGAGTGCTGTGCTACTGACGGGGAACTGAGGCATCAGATCAGGGTGTTGGACTCCTGGAGGGAAGAGCCGTGCCGCTGGTGAAAGATGGCGACTGAAGGGGACCGGGGAGTCTCTCTTGGGGGAGAGTTCCAGAATTGGGGTGCTGCGAGCGAGAAGGTGCTCTCCCGGGTTGCCACCCATCGAATCTCGGGAAGCAGGGGCACCCCAAGCAGGCCCCCTGGAGATGATCTTAGTGGTCAGGTAGGGTTGCTTTATAAACCGAAGGTGGAGTTCTGAGAATGCTTTCAGAAGCTTCAGCCACCCAGTGGGAGCTCTGATTTCCTCCCCTTCCTGCCTTTGAACAGCAGAGGGACCATGCTTTACTGCAAACTGACTTTGAAAAACCGCTTTCTATGCAGCGAGAGGGTATGTGTATACGAAACCATCATGGGTCTGTGTGGTCCTTGGCCTCCTGGAGTTAGTGTGTTGCCTTTATAAATGTTCTTAAGGCTGCAATCAGAGATGGCTCTAAGTATTCTTTTATGCTTGTCATAGTGAATATCTATAATAAAAATAATCATAATAGCCAGTTGTGTGGGCCCACATATTCAGAGTCCTGGGGACAACCTCCCAACTTTGGCTGTTACTGGGCCATCTTTCCATGGAGCATTTGGCTGATCACCATCAAGGACAGATCTCCCAGTCCACCGATTTACTAGGCACGCTTAGCTGCAAAGTCTTATTTAGAGTCCAGCACACAGAACTTGTACAGAAAGAGAGGTGCAGGAGTCAGCTGGAATCCCCAGGAGAATCCAGAGGGATGCAGAGAGGGTTCTCATGAGAGTCTAACTGGATCCAAGGCTGGCTGAGCAGCTGAGGTATGGGAAAGGTCAGAGTGCAAGCTGGGGAGCCGGGAAGGGCAAGCAGGTTGATGCAAGGTCTATAGTGGAGCGACTAGTTATGTGGTGGTCAGTTGGTACCAGTAGTACGAGATGCTGGAGACCTGGTGCGGCTGCCGTCTCCTGTTCTGGCCACAGAGAACAGTGGCACACGTGGCAGAACCCTTCTGGAGCCCAGTAGTTCAGGAGCAAAGGAGAGTGGGTCATCTGGAATTCCTACATCGTTTCAGTCCCTCGACAGCTGGCAGTGTCTTGAGTGGGGCAGGCAGACCCCCACAGGCATGCTTATGTTAGGGTTTCCTTTGCAACCAGGAGGCCTCAAATCCTTTCTAAGCATAACTGCAGGGGTCTGGTAGTAACCATCGGCCGGCTGTGTCGGGGCTGCCTGAGCATCCTAATGGGTGAGATCTGTTGGGGAGCAGTGAGATCCGCAAACGTCTCCCGAGATGGCATAAAATTCCACAAAACGCTTGCTTGTCTCAGCTTTTTAAAAAATTGTGCAGTCACTTAAATACATGAATCGCTTCTTCCTTTTATTTCTTTTGGCTGTGTACCTAAATGGAATCTCCTCTGTGGCTTGAAAGGCCTTTCGGATTAGTTTGCCATTTCATGCTCAGTGAAGTGTCCCCGCCCCCCCCCCCCCCCCCCAAATGGTGCCTGGTTATTCTGCCTGCACTTGAGGGGTTGGTCTTGAGCCATGCTTTTGAAATGGGATTGTCCGACACCCTTCATAAATCTCCTCTAAGAAGTTCTTGGGTAGAATGTTTTGCGTGTGGAATATCCTTTCTGGAGGACTTCCAGTCACGTTCGCTGCTGCCATCTTCTTCTTTCACACAAACAAACACAGGAGGATTTGAGCAGGACTGGCACTTGCAGGGCAACCTAAGCTTGTGCCTTAGCTGAAGAGCAACCAGCCTTTAACCTTGGACTTCCTCATGTGCACCTTCTTTGGCCCAGCCGTAGTTGGTATCTTCTAGAGAACCCCTCCCTCCATTTCCCCTTTTTTTATCTCAGGAAAATAAAATGCTGGGCAGTTTGAGGATCCTCTGGGTTTTATTGTGCCTGGGGTGAGTTGAAAGCTCCCTTGTTTAAAATCAGGTCCGTGTCACATCCGGGGGTGCTGTGCCAAAGAAGAACTTTTTCCATGCTCAAGATGAGCCATGACACCCTGAGTCCAAAAGACAGCGTGGCTCTCCTGACTCCTTCACCATCAGGCAGAGCTGCTCTCTGTTAGTTAATTTTTCTAGACACCTGAGGGGAAGGCGTGGGTTTTTTTTTCTCGTTTGTTTGTTTGCACTGGTATAGTAAGAGTATAGTTTGTGGCTGCTCAGTGCTTTGGACACTGTATTTTTTAGGCTCTTTTATGGCTCATTCTCTGTGAAAAGGTAAGTGGTGATTCAGGATCCCAAATAAGCAATTTTCCTGACACAAGTCAATGTTAGTGGGTGGGTGTCATGCCCCCCCTCCCTGAGATTTCTGTGGTTAAATTGAATGCAGCCCCGCTGGCTGTAGCTCCAGTGCGCATCATCCCAAGCAGTTTAATGTTCTACGCTGGACTGGAGTTTAAGGCGGAAGCCTTTCCCACAAAAGGACTTGCCGGCACTATTCTCGACTCAAGGTGGCGTATTCAGTCTCCATTAGTCCACGGGCATGGGAAGGGAAGATTTCAGAACCTGAGTATTTTCTCAGCTGTTTGTAAGTCAAGAGAGGCAGCTTTGGGGTTGAGAGGGGGTGTCCTGTTGAGACTGGGGCATCCTGCCAAGGTTAGGCACAGTTGAGTAGGAGGGGAGTTGGTAGAAGCCCAGGAGCGGCTTCACACACATGACGCCTGTTATGAGAGAACAGCTGAGTGGAAACCCCATCTTTATTAGCATCAGGTATAAAAGGTGTTCATTTTTTGAGAGCTCCATTAATGTATTCTCCAAAACAAACAAAAAACAACAACAACCTGTAGCAGCTTAAAACATACACCATACAGTGAAACCAATAAGAATTATACATTAGACACTGCAACATCAACCTACATTTAGGAAGCTGAACAAGTGAAAGCTAATAAAAGGATTAAAAATGTTTTAACAGCAGTCACGATTTAGCAGCAGTTAAGACAAATGTATTTCTTCAAATACATTAGAAGCAGGAAACCAGCCAGGGAGGCAGTAGGGCCCTTGGATGACCAAGGGGTAAAAGGATTACTGAAGGATGATAGGGAAATAAATGGCATTTTTTGCCTCTGTCTTCACTGTGGAAGATGAGAAGTACTTGCTCACTCCAGAACCACTGATTTAGGGAGGGGTGCTGAAAGACCTGGGTCAGATTGAGGTGACAAGAGAAGAGGCCCTACGACTGATAGATGACTTAAAAACTAATAAATCACCGGGCCCGGATGGCATACATCCCAGAGTTCTGAAAGAACTCAAATGTGAACTTGTGGATCTCCTGACAAAAATATGTAATCTTTCCTTAAAATCTGCCTCCATTCCTGAGGACTGGAAGGTAGCTAATGAAAAGGGTTCCAGAGGAGATCCAGGAAATTACAGGCCAGTTAGTCTGAAGTCAATACTGGGTAAATTGGTGGAAACCATTATTAAGGAAAGAATTAGTAGGCACACTGATGAAAAAAATCTGTTGAGGAAGACTCAGCATGACTTCCATAAGGGAAGATCTTTTCACTAACCTGTTAGTGTTCTCTGAGGGTTGAACAAACATGTGGACAAGGGGGACCCAATAGAAGTTGTTTGTCTTGACTTCCAGAAAGCTTTTGATAAAGTTACTCATCAAAGACTCCTAAGTAAGCTCAGTAGTCATGGGATAAAAGGACAACTCCTCTTGTAGCCAATTACTAGGAAACAGAGAGCGAGTATAAAAGGGCAATTTTTTCAGCGGAGGGTGGTAAGCAGTGGGGTGCTGCAGGGATCAGTACTGGGTCCGATGCTTTTTAACTTGTTCATTAATGATTTGGAGTTGGGAGTAAGCAGTGAAGTGGCTAAATTTGCAGATGACACGAAATTGTTCAGGGTGGTGAGAACCAGGGAGGATTGTGAGGCACTCCAAAGGGATCGGTTGAGGATGGGTGAGTGAGCGTCAACGTGGCAAATGGGGATCAGTGTGGCCAAGTGCAAGGTGATGCACATTGGAACCAAAAATCCTAACTATAAATACATGTTGACGGGGTCCAAACTGGCAGAGACTGACCAAGAGAGAGATCTTGGAGTCGTAGTAGATAACTCAGTGAAAATGTCAAGACAGTGTGACTGCAATAAAAAAGGCCAGCACTATGCTGGGGATTTTTATGAAGGGGACTGAAAACAAATTAGCCAGTATCATAATGCCCCTGTACAAATGGTGCGACCTCATTTGGAATACTGCATGCAGTTCTGGTCACCATACCTCAGTAAGGATATAGCATTGGAAAAAGTGCAGGAAAGGGCAACTAGAATGATAAAAAAGGGTTGGAACACTTTCCCTATGAAGAAAGGTTAAAGTACATGGGGCTCTTTAGCTTGGAGAAATGACAACTGAGGGGTGACATGATCGAGGTTTACAAGATTATGCATGGGATAGAGCAGGTAGAGAAAGAAGTCCTTTTCTCCCTTTCTCACTATACAAGAACTCGTGTGCACTCCATGAAATTGTTGAGCAGTTGGGTTAGAACAGATAAAAGGAAGTACTTCTTCATCCAAAGGGTGATTAACACATGGAATTCACTGCCACAGGAGGTGGTTGCGGCTACAAGCATGGACGGCTTTAAGAGGGAATTGGATAAACATATGGAGCAGCGGTCCATCAGTGGCTATTAACCACAAGGTATAGATAGGAACTCTCAGTCTGGGCCGCAAGTGATGCTCTGTATTCTTGGTGCTTTGGGGGTGGGGGGCAACAGTGGGAGGGCTTCTAGTGCCCTGGCCCCACTGCTGGACCTCCTGATGGCACCTGATAGGAACATAAGAACAGAAGAGAAGCCAATGTTGGATTAGGCCAATGGCCCATCCAGTCAAACACTCTGTCACACAGTGGCCAAAAATACCAGGTGTTGGACTGGATGGGCCTTTGGCCTGATCCAACATTGGCTTCTCTTCTGTTCTTATGACAACCTGGCAATAGTGTTGTTTCTCCACAGAAGGCCCAAAGTGGCAAAATGCTTGGGCCACTGAAAAAAAGGTTTTCACCTGGCACCTGAAGTTTAATGGGCTGTGCAAACTACAAAGGAAGGGCTATTTTTTGCCTGGGCCCTCAAAACCGGACCTCAAATTTTGATCTAAATTGGCAGGCAGGTTCCTACAAGAAGGCAGTCTTCTTCCCGTATGGACATCAGAAGCTAGATGGATTTGCAGCTCCCACAACCTCCCTACAACCCCATCCCAAACTTTTCTCTCCTGCTCAAGACTGCAGTATTTTCTCAGGTCCATCACTGTTTTGCACACTCAAAACAAAAATACCTTTTCAGTTGTAAGTCTCTTGGTTCTCAAGTGACTCTGTGGAAGGATGTGCCGAGCTGGCGCTCCACTGAGGAGGCCCCTTTCGTGCAAGCCACTTTTGTGCACAAATCGCATCATCAAAAGAATGGGGAACTCTTCGGGAGCCCAGGGACACGAGGCTCCTGGAGGAGTAAGACCCCTCGCTGGTACTGGGCTCCAAGCTAACTTTTGTGCATATGGAATAAAAATTTTTTTGAGGGTGTGGGATTTCAGTCCCCAGGTACCAAATCTCTTGAATAGGGTTTGCCAGCTCTGGCTTGGGAAATCCCTGGAGATTTGGGGGTGGTGCCTGGGGAGGGCAGAGTTTGGTGAGGGGAGGGACCTCAGTGGGAATGTGAGTCCAGCCTTCGATGTTGCGGTTTTCTCCAGAGGAACTGATTCCTATAGTCTGGAAATCAGTTGTAATTCTGGGAGAACTCCAGGCCCCAGCTGAAGGTTGGCAACTGGCCATTGGTTGCATATATGGTAACTTTCCGCTAAAGGAGCCACATTGCATGCAGCTGTGTGTTCATACGGTTGGGATCCAGTTTGTCATTGCTGCATTGAAGTTTCTGCAATACTTCAGGCAAATGGAGGAAAAAAATAGTTTAGCCCTTTAAGTTTCATGCTTTCTGCCCTAACACTCTAGATGATAACAGTTCAGCTGTTCATCATCAGCTGTCTTTACAGCCCGCAGAGCTCCCCCCCTCCTTAATGAAGCCTTGAGTGCTGCAGGATGTGTGCCCTGAGTTTTCAAAATGATGTAATTCTGGATTGAGGCTCACAGACAACTGGTGCGTAGAGGCTGCTTGGAATCGTGCAGTACATTGTGGGGGAAAAGGTTAAGCCCAGGCTGGGCTGTCAGAGGAGGAGATCTAGATTGGGGGTCAGGTTGGTGTGTGGTGGCCCAGAGGCAGTCTGCCCCACTTGGCTTCTAGTGCCTCTGGCCCCCAAGTATTTGAGAGTGAGGGAGGTGTGGGGGCGTAAACCTTCGGGTAAGTCTCACTGATTCTAATATAACAATGTATGTTGTGGCACCTTAAAGACTAAACACATTTATTATAGAATAAGCTTTTTTTGAGACAGAACGTGCTTCATCGCGTGCAAATTGCACTGATTCTGATGCGGCTTGTATGTAAACAACTGTGCTTGAGTTCTCTGCAGGGATAAGCCTCGGTTTGCAGTAGTCATCCTGATAAGCTAGAGTTGATATGAACTGTGTAATGTTACCTGTATGGTTTGTGCAACAATTTCTGATTCATCTCTCAGAGGTAAGTAATGGATCCTAGTGTGTCTGTAATTCCCAGGCTTGTCTGTTTCTCATCTCTACTCCATCTCCTCCTAGCTAGGACATCCTCCCTATATTGCCACAAGGACTGGTGCTATTGGTGGCAGCTTATAAATGCAGATGTTGTAACAAACCATGGTTTGTACTAATTGCGAACAAGCCAGCTGCAAACTTTAGTTTGAAATCCCCGTTCGGTGCCAACTAATAGGTTTGCTGGACTGTCTACATTCATATGTTACAGCTAACTTGGGTATGAGCAGACCATGGTTTATGATCAGGCAGGCAGTGGCTGATCTGACACGCTTGGATGGGGAAACAGCTGGGAGCATTGAGCCTTCTCCCAGGACAGGGAAGACTTTTTAGGATAAAAGCCATCATCTTGAATTGGACCTAGAAACTGTTTTGAAATTGCCATGATATGGAGGCACCTATGCGCGCCAGATAAGCTGCTTTCCAGTTGAAGTTACCAGGTTGTCTTCAAGGGCAGCCCTGTGTTGAGTTTGTCACTGTGGCCCAGTTGCGAAGGTCAGATGCATGGATCCTTGTGGCCAGGAAGGAGCCCTGTGTTTGCTTCCCCCCCTCCCCTCACACAGTTGGAGCGAATTAGTTCAATTTCTAGTGTGGCACATTTGGACCTTATCCAGTGTTCACCTATTTTGCTGATTAATGTTATATTTAAGAATAGAAGAAGAGATTGTATGCTGCTCTGAGACTCCCTTGGGTAATGAAGGGCAGGGTATAAATCCAATCTCCTTTCCCTTCCCCTCCCCACAACAGACACCCTGTAAGGTAGGTGGGGCTGAGGGAGCTCTGAAAGAAACTGCTCTTTTTCAAAAACAGCTGTGCCAGAACTATGGCTTGCCCAAGGTCATCCAGCAGCTGTGAGTGGAGGAGTGGGGAATCAAATCCGGTTCTCCCAGATTAGAGTCCGCGCACTGCCATTGCCTGCCTCTGCATAGCAACCCTGGACTTCCTTGGAGGTCTCCCATCCAAATACCATCCAGGACCAACCCTACTTAGCTTCCAAGTTCTGATGAGATTGGGCTGGCCTGGCCCATCCAGGTCAGGGCATTATCAGTACACAGGTCCATTTTCCACCTAAATACAGAGAAGTGCTGTGTCTGGAGACAGTGAAAAACTGACAAGACTTCAGAGCTGTAGGTGGTAACACTGATTTAGGAATATAGGGGTTATGCCTATTTTGGGTGGGGTACAGATTAGGAGGGCTTCTTGGTCCAGCACTGCCCTTTGGTGTCTAAGATGAACTGGAGTACATTTTCACAGCTCGAGTTGGTTTGCCAGTGGTGGCTGTTTCCAGAGAAGGGTGGCTTGGCCACAGTCACAGATGCTTTGGTAATGTCTAAACTAGATTACTGCAACACATTCTGTAGGGAGACAAACTTTAATAGATGCAAAATGCAGTTACAAGGGTAATTTCCTGGGGCCTGTTGCAGTCTTTGTATTCAGCCAAAGCTGATCTAGTTTGCACTGGCTTCCAGTTTGTTTCCAGACACAATTAAATGTGCTGTTTTTGATCTTTAAAGCTCTAAATTACTTGAGTCCAATGATTATTTTTCTCCCTCTCTCCAAATACGAGAACTCGAGGGCATCCGATGAAGCTGATGGGCAGTGGGTTCAGGATGGACAAAAGGAAATACTGCTTTACAGAGAGAGGGATTAAAATGTGGAATTCACTGCTAGAGGATGAAGTGACGGCCACAGGAATAAACAGCTTTAAAGGGGGATCAGATAGATTCATGGAGGACAAGTCTATCAGTGGCTACTAGCCATGGTGACTGAGGGGAACCTCCACGTTCAGAGGCACTTATCCTCTGAATTCCAAAGCCAGGAGGCAACCTCAGGGGGAAGAAGAAGAAGAAGGAAGGAAGGAGAAGAAGAGATTGGATTTATACCCCGCCCTCCACTCCCTACGGGAGTCTCAGAGCGGCTTAGAAACTCCCTTCCCTTCCCCTCCCCTCCCCACAACAAACACCCTATGAGATAGGTGGGGCTGAGAGAGCTCTTTCGGTAACTGCTCTTGAGAGAACAGCTCTGACAGAACTACAGCTTGCCCAAGGTCATCCAGCAGTTGCAAATGGAGGCGTAGGGGATCAAACCCAGTTTTCCCAGAGCTCTATGCCCTGTTCCTGGCTGTCCAGAGGAACTGGTTGGCCACAGTGCGAGACAGGATGCTGGACTCGATGGACTGTTGTTCTGACCCAGGAGGGCTCTTCGTATGTTCTTACCGTGTTCTTCTGCAACTGCCTGCCTGCTTGGATGTTCCGGCACAGGCCTGGTGTCTTTCTGTTTGGCCTGGCAACGGCTGGGTTTTGCAGCGGGGGTGGGAGGGCATGCTGTCTGGCAATGACATGACATCGCTTCCCATGTCTTGCCTCCCTAGGAATCACTGGAAACTCTACTGCAAGTGACCTCATGCTATCATTATTTATTTTCCTCCCACCGACCGCAGGTGCAGCAGGAGGAAAGGAGGGGGGAGGGGGTCTCCCATTCCTGGGGACCTTAGTGGGTGGGCCTTTTTGGCCCTTGCCTCGAAGCTGTGACGCCCCCTCCCCCAAGAAAGGAGCTTAGCACCCTCTCTCTCTCTCTCTCTCTCTCTCTCTCTCTCTCTCTCTCTCTCTCTCTCGTGGTCTTTCAGACTGAATTGCTTTGTAGTCCATCTTTCTCACCGAGACTGAGAGCAGATTACAGGATGTCAAATAGTGCAGTCAAACAGCACAACGCAAGCCGTGAGCGATGTGCCAGGACTAGGGTTCCTGAATAAGAGGGCGTTGGGAGTCACAAAGTCCTGACTGGGTTAAACTGAGCAGACCGGGGTCAAGTGTGGATTAACATAAACTCGGTTATCACCACTTGCAGCTTCTGACGGGTAGTTGTCCATATCTTGTGCGCTTTTGCATTTCACAAACATGATATCAGCTTTGTGTGTTGCAATTCATGACTTTCGAGCCCTCTGTTTATAATGCATTCACTTTCTTTCCCTCTGCTGTGTATTCTGCTGAGTGAGATTTCACTTCATGTACCTGGCAAAATGGGCTCTTTCCCCCCCTTGCAGTCAAGTCACAGCTGACTTATGGCGACCCTGTAGGGTATTCAAGGCAAGGGATGTGCAGAAGTGATTTGCCATTGCCTGCCTCTGCGTAGTGACCCTGGTATTCCCTGGTCTCCATCCAAGTACTGATCAGGCCCAACCCTGCTTAGCTTCCAAGGTCTGACGAGATCAGGCTATCCTGGGCTATCCTAGCCTACCGCTCTTCATGCATCACGGTAGCTGGTACTGTTTAAAGCAGGGCCCTGGCTAGCACGGGGTGACGCCCCCTCCCGATTTCCCAGTGCCCCCCGAATGCCCTCAGAGCTGTAGCCGAAGTCAGAGGCGATGCGCTCCTCCCTCTGCTCCTGCTGCTGAGGAGCTGAGTCTCTGCGGGAGGAACGTCTGTCTGGTGCCAAGGCAAGACCACCAAGGCACCAACACTCAGCCCTGACGCAGGAGGGTGCGCCAGCCAACCTCTCCAATTGTACGCGGTGTGCAGGCGCTGCTAGTGGCACTCTGGGTTGTGCGGGGCCTACTCCAGCCTGTTGGCCCATGGCAGACTTTGCTGAGGGAGGGGGAGTGGTTTTGGGGGCCCGGGCAGGCAGGCAGGCAGGCTGGTGAGGGGCCGCATTCTGGGTCTGCTCTTGTGGCGTGTGCCTTGGAGTTGTGAGGTGGTCCTGAATGGAAAGAGGCCCTTGGGACTGGGTGTCTGAGGTGGGCTATCAACAAGGACCCTTTCTCAGTTATCCAGGCATCCGAAAGCGGATAAAAGCAACCACGATTAACCCATGTGTCTCCAACTTATATTTCCTACTTCAGCTTCCATTCTTTTCTAATTAATTTCCAAACACTGCCTGGACATATACTGAGCCACTCAGTATTAAACCCTTCCTCGAACGCGAAGACCTAGCTACAGTGATCCACGCTATGGTCACCTCACGTCTTGATCACTGCAACGCTCTCTACTTGGGGCTGCCCTTGTCCCAGATCCGGAGGCTGCAGCTGGTGCAGAATGCTGCGCCCAGGCTGTTGATGGGTCTCTCTTTGCGGGACCGCGTCCGGCTTGTGCTGCAGTTGCTGCACTGGCTGCCTATAGCATACCGGATCAGGTTCAAAGTGCTGGTGTTAACCTTTAAAGCCCTTTATGGTCAGGGGCCCGCCTACTTGAGGGACCGCCTTTCCCCATATAGGCCCCAGAGGTTACTGAGGTCAGGCAACCAAAACCGCCTGACTTGCCCCAGTCCGAAAGAGGCCCGGTTGTCTTGTACCAGGGCCAGGGCTTTCTCGGTGGCGGCTCCTTACTGGTGGAACGAGCTCCCGGATGACATCAGGGCCCTGCGGGATCTATTGCAGTTCCGCAGGGCCTGTAAGACGGAGCTCTTCCGCCAGGCTTTCAAATAGGAGCCGCCATCAGGGAGAGAGCCGACTATAACATCGCCCTGGCCCTGCTGGTCGCACCCCTGCTGCCTCTGTCTACCTGAGTGCTCTCAAGTCGCCATCTTCTGTATTTATAATGTAGTGTTGTTTTAACTGTTTTTATTGTAAACCTTGATGGTCTTTTATGTTGTAAGCCGCCTTGAGCCGGTCTAAAAAACTGGCAAGGCGGGATATAAATAGAACAAACAAACAAACAAATAAATAAAATGCCCCCCCCCGTCATCCAATGCCCCCCCCAATGAAAATCATCTAGCTACACAAGGCTATTTTCTTTTTGTTGCAGCAGTGTAACTCTGTGGGTTGTCACACTGGGACAGGCTTGTGTGGTTTCTCTGTGGCTGCTGGTACAGAACGCCGGCTGCAGGATTCCCCCACGGCAGGTTTCCCCACAGTTCCCCTGCCCCAGTCCTTCGGCAGTGGCCACCCCCCTTCCCTGGAGCCATTGCACCATTTCCAGTTTTTTAAAATTGGCAATTGAATATCATTATAATGACACGACAATGTATGTGCCGGTTTCTCTGAACCCCCAGCTTTTGTTTGTGTTTTTTTTCTTAAAAAAAAGAGTACTCTAACCCCTTTCATTGTAGAGATGTGCCTTTCCCCTTATATCTGCACAATAAAAGAAGCTAGACTTACTTTAAAAAAAGAATGATGGGAATTCAGAGAACTCGTACACATATTGTTATAACGTTCTAGTGATATGCCAACATTCAGTTGCTGATTGAAAAAAGAAACTGGTGGAGGAGGAAATAGCCACTGCTGAGAAAGGGTCGGGGAAACAGCTGCCATGCAAGCGTGACAGTCCACCCTTCTTCGTCCACACAGCGGCCATCCAGGCTTTACCACAAATGTCCCCCAAACTTTGCAAAGTGAGTTTGGGAAGGGTTGAAGAAAAGCCAAAGAAACCCTAGGAGGGACATGGAGACCCCACAGTGCTGTAGAGAAGCAGGAACACCCCGCCCCCCCTTCCCAGCGGCACTGAACCCCTGGCTAATAACCCATGCGGAAATGGCCTCTGCTGTCCCACAGGAAATAACATTGTGTGCATCTATAGATTTTATTTTTTTGGTATTTTCTTGATTTTCAGTCCCACCGTACAGTACATTTCCCCCCTCCTCGGTCCGTATGTTTGTGCTGCACTCAGTCTGTCTGAAAATAAATAGACTGATAGACAACTTAAAAACTAATAAATCACCAGGCCCGGATGGCATATATCTGAGAATACTGAAAGAACTCAAATGTAAACTTGAGGATCTCCTGACAAAAATATGTAATCTTTCCTTAAAATCTGCCTCCATTCCTGAGGACTGGAAGGTAGCGAATGTCACTCCCATCTTTAAAAAGGGTTCCAGAGGAGAGCCGGGAAATTACAGGCCAGTCAGTCTGACATCGATACCGGGTAAATTGGTGGAAACTGTTACTAAGGAAAGAATTAGCAGGCACATTGATGAACAAAATCTATTGAGGAAGACTCAGCATGGGTTCTGTTAGGGAAGATCTTGTCTCACTAATCTGTTAGTGTTCTTTGAGGGGGTGAACAAACACGTGGACAAGGGAGACCCAGTAGACTATAAATACAGGTTGATGGAGTCCGAACTGGTGGAGACTGACCAAGAGAGAGATCTTGGAGTCGTAGTAGACAACTCTATGAAAATGTCGACACAGTGTGCAACTGCAATGAAAAAGGCCAACGCTATGCTGGGGATTATTATGAAAGGAACTGAAAACAAATCAGTCAGCCAGTATCATAATGCCCCTGTATAAATCGATGGTGCGACCGCATTTAGAGTACTGTGTACAGTTCTGGTCACCACACCTCAAGAAAGATATTATAGCACTGGAAAAAATGCAGAAAAGGGCAACTAGAATGATAAAAAAAAAAGGGTTGGAACACTTTCCCTATGAAGAAAGGTTAAAGTGCTTCGGGCTCTTTAGCTTGGAGAAACGACGGCTGAGGGGTGACATGATCGAGGTTTATAAGATTATGCATGGGATAGAGCAGGTAGAGAAAGAGGTACTTTTCTCCCTTTCTCACAGTATAAGAACTCATGGGCAGTCCATGAAATTGCTGAGCAGTTGGGTTAGAACAGATAAAAGGAAGTCCTTCTTCACTCAAAGAGTGATTAACACATGGAATTCACTGCCACAGGAGGTGGTGGCGGCTACAAGCATGGACGGCTTCAAGAGGGAATTGGATAAACATATGGAGCAGAAGTCCATCAGTGGCAATTAGCCACAAAGTATAGATAGGAACTCTCAGTCTGGATGCTCTGTATTCTTAGTGCTTTGGTGGGGGGTGCAACAGTGGGAGGGCTTCTGGTGTCCTGGCCCCACTGCTGGACCTCCGAATGGCACCTGGTATTTTTGGCCATTGTGGGACAGAGTGTTGGACTGAATGGGCCATTTACCTGATCCAACATTGGCGTCTCTTATGTTCTTATTATACTGAAGGCCTTCCCTTCTTCCATTCTGGCAGTGTGTGTGCATGGACACGCATATGTGTGTGTGGGGTTCCCAGGAGATCTCACATGCAGGCATTTAGCCATACTCAGCTAAACTTTGGCAAAGCTTCCATCTTTCTTGTGCCTTCCAAGCATCTGCTGGTTGGGGACTCTGGTGACTCTCAGCAGTTCCCTTCAGTTTTAGGACATTCACAACATTCATTTGGGGTTCCTGGTGTTTGCAAAGGTTTAGACATAAGTTAGAATCCAGTGGCACCTTTAAGACCAACCAAGTTTTATTCAAGGTGTGAGCTTTCGTCTGCACCCACACCTCATCAGACAATGAAATGGAATTACACCTCGATCTATCTTTATGAAACGTTTAGACATTCACTGTAGCACATGTATTTTCATCGGCCACCTTAGTGCACCTAAACCCAGCACACCCCAAGGAAAAGTAATCTATTATCGTCTTCCTGATTGGGGAGGGGGAAAAGCAACATTTCTTTATTGAACTGACAGCTGAATCAAAATTTAACTCAGGGCTCTTTTCCTTTTGTTCCGTTTGTTCTATCTTCTGTGGTCCGTGCCATGCTGCTGAAACCACAAAGAGGATTCTGGTAGACAAAAGCCACCCATTGTACAGGAAAAGCATGGCAAACAAAATCCCTGTTTCCTGTTCTGGTACTTATTGTTTGAGGGCTTAAAGCGCACTGGATCAAAACCCATCTTTTTCTGCCCCTGATGGGCAGCTGCTTTGTTGGGGATTGTGGCCTCTTCTGCCATTTGCCTTTGTTGACGGCTGTTTCCCTTCAAATTTTCCCTCTTAACCACCCTCTGGGCAGCATCCCCAATCGGAATGTCTGCTCCGCTTTGCATCCCCGTCAGGAGCCCTTGAATAACTTGCATTGTCTTTTCGTTGGAAGAACAAATGGATCCAGGCAAGCCTGTGGAGCTGGAAACCCCTTTTTGTGGTTCATTGTGTGAAATTGGGAGTCAGTGACTGCAGAGCTCTCTCTTGGCTTGGAAACTAGTTATTTTGTTTGGTTTGTTTCTAAATCTGAGGCTGCTTGTGGAGCAATCAGTTCAAATGGTGCCCCAGGGCAGACTGGCTGATACTTCCCATGAGCAGTCATATTACTGGACTTTTATATAATACCCGTCAGGTGTTCAAAACACTCTGTGTGCATGATCTGTTATTCTAAAAACAGCCCTGTAAAGTAGGCCAGAATGATTATATTCACAAGTTAGGTCCTGAATTCTCTCTGGGAAGATATTCAGTGAGTTACTTCCGTGCCGAAGTGCTCAGCTTTGGAGCTGGGACAGGCATCCCAGAACAATCTGATAAAGCGTTTGCAGAGGGGGAAGGATTAAACCCATCCATGACGCAGTTTTGGCATACATCCCCCTACCCCAATTTTCTCCCCTCCTGGGATCCTTTAAGCCCCACCGCAGCACAAACAGTCCTCGAGACGGATGTGTGTGTGATATCTCCCTGCCAGCTCCCCCACCCCTACAAGACACGTTAAGTTGCAAAGGTGGTCCTGTTTGGCCTGGCTGGGCCACCCACTTTGCCGCCAGGGAGGGAGGGTTTGAGAGAGGCTGTCTCCGGGCCACCCACCAAGTCTGTGGCAGAGGCAAGTGTCCGGGGATCCGGAACTGGGCACCACCAGGGCACCCCTGCTAGGCCACCTACTGTACTGTGTGTGTGCTGGAGTTGTCTTTATCCTGACCTTCCTGCCCTAGCCAGCTGGGTCTGGCCGCGGTTTGGAGGCCCCGCTCCCGATGGCAGGGGATTGGCCTCGAAGAGCCGCATGCTCTGGGCCTCCTTCCTGTCACAGCACACAGGGCCTCAGCCCAGTTCTGTCAGTGAGATCCCCAGACAGCCTCCCAGATTGTCCAGGCAGCACTGACGGCGTTTCTGCCCTTCCCGGGCCATGCACCCCCCTTTGGAGGTCGCTCGCCTTCCTGTTCCAGGCCTGGTGGCTCTAGTGTGGGGGCGGCTCACAAAACTTTGCTCCTCTGCATCCCAACAGATGCGCGGGACAACCCCAAGAGTTGCAGGCCAGCCTCCAGCGGCAGCGCTCTGCTGGATTTTTCTTTTCCCAGCCAAATGTTTTGTTTTGTTAACCTTTGGAACAAACGGATGGTAATTAAGTATGGGTCGGGAAGGGAAAGAAAACTCCGGCTCTTGATTTATTCCCTAATAATTCTGCAGCTGCTATTTGGGAGCCAAGCGTGGTGAGCAGGCATTTTTTCGCCCTTTCCTTGAAATGCATCTGCAAAGCCCCCATTTGCTTGAGAGGGTCAGCAGCTGAAATCTCGGCTCCTCCTCTTTCATCCCCATCTCCCTGCTGGGTCTCGTGCTTGGCGGCTGCGGTCCAGCAGACTTGCTCCCCCCCTTCCCTTCCCTTTTCTTCTCTTCCCTTCCCTCTTTCTTCTGCTCCTTCCACCCCCTCCTCCAAAGTAATTTGACCCCACAGGCCTGGTTCTGGTTTGGGGGGAAGGCTCGCCGTAACTCTTTCCTTCCCAGTGACAGCTGAGCGTCCTTCTCCTCAAGTTCTGCTGCTGGGCTGTACTCTTCAGTGTGGGCGGGGGCGGCGGGATGTTTGTGAAGTGCTGCCCCCCCCCCCAGACATGTGGGCTGCCTCGAGTAGCTCATGCATCAACCGCTGCTTTGGGCTCTTGGCAGCCTTCCTCAACAGATGTGGCACTTCACATTGTAACATCCACCACGAAAATAAGAGAGAGAAAGAGAGAGAGACTCCGTGCCTCCTCCCCTCCCCAGGACTTCACAGTCAAAATCGGGGCAGCCTCCATGTTTCTGACTGTGGAGCAGCTCCTTGCTTTCTAGACTAGACTAGAAAGTGGAAGAATCCGTCACCGAACAAGACTTTGCAAACAGAAAGGGGGGCTGAACTGAAGCTTCTATGGGGCTTTCCTTTAAAAGGAGGGCACAAATAACAGCCATGAGAGACTGATCAAGGTCTGAAGCAACAGAGCAAAGTTTGAGTCCCGTGGGGACACCTCTTAGACCAACCAAGTTTTATTCAAGGTGTGAGTTTTCGTGTGCAAAGCACACTTCATCAGACAATGAAATGGAATTACATATCATAGTTGTATATGTAGGGGTGGCTTATTAAATTAGCATGCAGAATAGTGGAAAAATATTTTTCAACAGATCAAAAGAATGACAAGCTCTGGTTTCTGGTTATCATCTGTTTCGGTTCATGAGGGAGAGAGCACGCTAGGGAAGGAGGGGCCAAGTACCTTGAATAAACCTTTGTTGGTCTTAAAGGTGCCACTGGATTCTAAATTTGTTGTACTGTGTCCCGTCCACTGACCGCCACTGGGCGCCAGCGGCACATAGTCAGAGCTTGGCTCTGTGGAACAATAGGAGCCAAGGATCCTAGACCACCACTAGTCTACCAATAAGAACTCTGGTGGGAAATTCAAACCCGCCAATAGGACTTTGGGGTGTGTCCTAGGAGTTGTATATAGTTGGCCATCTCAGCCGGTTGTTGTTGTTGTGTACCCAATAAACCAATGCTGATCACTACGTCGTAGGCCAGACTTTCCATGCGTCAAACCAAGTACACAATAGTGGCGACAAGGATGGGATCCCGCTGAGCTAGCCAGGCTACTGGGGCCCCAAGAAAGACGAGGACCTCCGCCGCTGCTCCAGCCCTGAGCACCGAAGGCAACCAGTCTGCTGCTTCCACAGCGCAACAACCATGCAGCACAATGGCAGTTGCTCTGGGAGCGGGACTTGTCCCTCCGTTCGATCCTATGCGGCCCCAACACTGGGACTTCTGGGTCGAGGGACTCAAGTCCATCCTGATATTCTATCAGGTCACGGAGGATTATCGCAAGAAGGGTCTCCTCGTTGGCTTATGCGACCCCGCCACCGTCAAGCTGGCTCGAAATCTGCTCTCTCTAACAAGCTTGGATGGGTGTGCTAGGTGGATTCAGTTGGACCTCCTGGCATGTTTGGAAGCACATGACCCAAGCTTCACCCTCCGCATCAATCCCTGGTCACCACACATAGCTCCGGGCCACGGCCTTCATATGGACGATCCCTCAGTGAGCCTCGTGTAAGGCCTGGAGGGTGCGCTGACGGAGGGCACTGGGGACCACTACCCTGTCTCCCAACAGTAAATACCCTTTGGGGACAGACAGCTCATCCCTGCGGGCCATGAACGCTGCAAACTCCGGGCCCGCTGCAGCTGCAGGCTCACCACCCAGCCCAGAACACCCGAGAGGACGGGGTCCCAGGCTGAGTGGAGAATTACGTCAGCAGCCTGGAGGGGGGGCATCGGGAAGGTCGGGTCCGCTTCGATGGAGGGCAAGGGGAGGCAGCTGAGGGCATCAGCATGGCCCATGGCCTTCTCCGGGCGGTGCTGCAGGAAGTAGTTGTTGCCCAAGAGGAAAATCAACCAGCGGAGGACCCACAGAGAGAGCACCTGTGGCGTCTGCAGGTCCACCGTGAAAAGGCCGAGAAGGGGGCGATGGTCCGCGACAATAGTGAAGGGCCGGTTGTAGACAAAGTCATGAAATTTTTTTACGCCGGCCACGATCACTAGACCCTCCCGGTTGATCTAAGTGTAGTTCCGCTCCGTAGCCAACAGCGTCCTGGAGTAATATGCCACCAGCACCTCCCGCTCGTCTGGGAGTTGGTGAGCCAGGACGGCACCCACCCCATAGGGGGAGGCGTTGCAGGCCAGAACCACAGGCAGTGATTCATCAAAATGCGCTAACACTGTGTTAGATATGAGTAGTGCTTTTGTCTCCTTGGACGCAGTGGCCTGGCGAGGGCCCCAAATCCAGGGGGCCTGTTTGTCCAGCAGGCAGTGCAGGGGCTCGGCCACCGCTGCCTTGTGGGGGAGGAAGGCAAGGTAGAAGTTCAGGAGACCCCGGAACACCTGTAGCTCCACCTTGGACTTGGGCGGAGGGACCTCAACAATGGCCTTGATCTTGTCCCTTGCCAGATGGAGGCCATCTGTGTCGACCGTGAAGGCCAAAAAGTCGACAGAAAGGACCCTGAGGAGGAACTTCTCCCGTTTCACCTTGAGGCTGGCCTTGCTGAAACGGTGGAGAATGGAGCACAGGCGGGAGGCGAGGTTGTCAGGCGTGGCCACAGCGATCAGCATATCGTCGAAGAACGGTGTGACACCAGGGATCCCTTTTAAGAGGGAGTCCATGGTGCCAAAGCTGTGGCCGTGGCGCAAACACACTTTTTAATACTAAAGAAGGAAATGTTGGAAGTTCCAATTATGGATCTCCCACATACTGTGTTGATTGACCCTCAGTGCCTTTGACAAAGATAATGAATAAATTAAAGGAATATGAGGCGGGAGAAAAATTCGAATCCATGATCAAAGCAATATATAATAAACAAACGGCTAGAGTAAGAATTAACTCAGACACTACACAAGAGATTAAAATTGAAAAGGGTTCTAGGCAGGGGTGTCCCTTATCTCCATTATTGTTCATATTTGCTCTGGAAACCCTATGCGATCAAGTTAGGGAGGATAAAACTATTAAAGGCCTTAAATGTAAGGGGCAAGAATATAAGTTATGCGCATATGCCGACGATGTAATGTTTATTTTAGAAGATCCAGAAATATCTCTAGGTAGACTATTAGAAAAGATCAAAGACTATGGCGAGGTTTCGGGATTAAAGATTAATATACATAAAACAAAGATTCTTGTTAAAAATTACCCTACTCAGGAACAGATAAAAATACAGAATAAATTTGGAATGGAGGTAGTGAAAAGAGTGAAATACCTGGGAGTAATATGTACCAGTAAGACTAGCTCTTTGATAGAGGATAACTATGACACATTATTAAAAAAGATTAAAAAAGAATTGGATATCTGGAAAAATCTAAAGCTGTCTTGGCTAGGCAGGGTAGCGGCGATTAAAATGAATATCCTCCCAAAATTCCTATTCTTGGCACAAACAATTCCACTGTTGGCAGAAAGTGCTAAATTCTATAAGAATATTAATGAATTAACAAAAAAATTCATCTGGTTCCCCAAAAAACCTAGAGTAAAGTGGAAAATTTTACAAGATCAGAAGGAGGAAGGAGGGATTGCCATACCAAATTGGGAAATCTATGGGAAAGCCGCAGCCCTAGTTTGGTTGAGAGAATGGGTACTGTTAGACAACGCCAGAATTCTGGCATTAGAAGGGCATGACCTTTACATGGGATGGCATGCCTATGTATGGTATAATAAGCACAAAATCCATGCAAATTTTAGTACTCATACTCTAAGAGCAGCACTCATGAAAAATTGGCTAAGTATAAAAGAAAAATTTTATTTAAAAACGCCCAGATGGGTCTCCCCGCTGGAGGCCTTTATTAAGCCATCGCTGATAAACTCAAAAAATTTAGTGAGTTATGATAAATTGTTGGATAATAAGGGGAAATTAAAGTGCAAAGATCAGCTAAAAAGTGAACTAAATTTGCAATTATCGTGGTGGGAATGTAATCAATTAAATTCTAGGTATCATCTGGATAAAATGGTTGATTTTTATGATGTTCCGAATGGATTAGATCTAAATTGGATGAATAAAAACAAACTTAATAAAATTTATAAAATAATCCTAGCTTATGAAATGCAGGATGAAAAGATAAAACCCTCAATGGTGAAATGGATGCAAGACTTTGGCTATAATATTCAGGTTGATCAGTGGACAAAAATCTGGAAAACAATTAAATTTTTGGGTGTGATAAATTATAAAGAAAATATCTATAAACTCTTCTACCGGTGGCACTGGTCCCCTGATAGGCTTCATAAATGCTACAAAAATGTAACAAATAGATGTTGGATGTGTGAGGTGGAAATAGGAACATACTATCATATGTGGTGGAAATGTAAAAAAAATGCAAAGATATTGGTTAATGGTGCATAATATGATTAAGGAGATAATGGGATCGGAAATATCATTAGCTCCAGAAATCTTTCTGCTAAATATACTTCCTGAAGGTCTGCTTAGCCATGAACAAAGATTATTGGCTTTTATACTGACAGCAGCCCGGATAGTTCGGGCTAGCGCGTGGAAATCTGCAACGCTTCCGGGTGAAGATGCTGTGATTGCTAAACTTCTGGATTGGGCAGAGATGAGCAAACTAGGTTTTCTTTTGAATATGAATGACAGGACAAATCCGATGAAGATATGGTCCAAATTTTATGCTTGGTTAAACTAAGATGTGTGGCTCCAAAAATTATGTATATGTTTCTCTTTTTGTTATAAGTGTTTAACTTATAATGTATAAAAAACTACTTTAAAAATAAAGTTAAAAAAAAAAAAAAGTTAGTAAAGTTCAAACTACTTTCTCCTGTGGTTTAAACTGGGCTGCAGGAGAAAGTGCTTTCTCTTGCAGTCAGCCTGGGGGGGGGGGGGGCTTTATCTCTCTCTCTCTCAGTCTTTTTCTTTTTTCTTTCTCTTTCTGTTGAGGTGTGTGAGAGCAGGAAGTAAGGAAGCTGCTTCCCCGCCCTCACACTCTAGCCTGCCTGCCTGCCTTCCTCCCTCCCTCCCTTCACTTCTCTCTCCCCATCTATTTGTTTCTTTACATCTCTCCCCATTCCTTCCTTCCTTCCTTCCTTCCTTCCTTCCTTCCTTCCTTCCTTCCTTCCTTCCTTCCTTCCCCCCCATCTATTTGCTTTCCCTTCTTCCCTATCTACCCTCTCTCATTTCCTTCCTTCCTTCCTTCCTTCCTTCCTTCCTTCCTTCCTTCCTTCCTTCCTTCCTTCCTTCCTTCCTTCCCAGCCTGGGCAGGACAGGACAGGACAGGACAGGGGCCTCAGTGGGGTACAGTGCCATAGAGTCCACCCTCCAGAACATCCATTCTCTCCAGGGAAACTGATTTCTGTAGTCTGGAAATGAGCTGTAATTCCAGGGGATCTCTGGGTCCCACCTGGAGGCCGGCATCCCTAGCACCAGTGCTGAAATTAGTAACTGGTTCTGCTGTGTGAGATTTGGGGGGGGGGGGGGGGGGGATGCAGATCAGAGAGCTTTTAAAATTTTCTTTTCTCCTGTGTGCAGCCCAGAAAGAACATTGGCAAGAAATGTGCATTCTGTATACGTTCATGCTCTTCATTTTGCTGTTACTGTACACTTAAAATGGTGTGGTACAGTTTCAAAGGGACAACTAACTGGGATGTATAAAAGGAATGACAGGATTGTCCACTGGAAACAATGGGAGAGGCTTGAAGGCCCACTGGAGATAATGAGAGCCAGGAATGCCAATTGACGTGCATGGGCTCCACTGAAATACATTGCAGCCCCCAAAAAAGTTGCGAAGAAAATGTGGAATGGTTTTCCATTAAGGTCTTTGGGCCCAGATAGGTT
The DNA here is from genome assembly GCA_029233225.1 of Lepidodactylus listeri. Classification (NCBI taxonomy): domain Eukaryota; kingdom Metazoa; phylum Chordata; class Lepidosauria; order Squamata; family Gekkonidae; genus Lepidodactylus; species Lepidodactylus listeri. The sequence goes on along the minus strand of JARCFY010000014.1, from coordinate 9,671,442 downwards.
ACTCTGGGACTGGAATGACAGCCCCCAGAGTGGAATTACAGTCCCTAGGAAGAGAATCTGTGCTCTGGGATTGTAATGACAGTCCCCAGAGTGGAATGATGATCCCTAGCAATAGAATCTGTGCTGTGGGACTAGAATGACAGGTCACAGAGTGGAATGACAGGACAGCCCCTGGGAATAGGCTCAGTGCTCTGGGACTGGAATGATAGGTTGCAAAGTGGAATGGCTCTGAACTCTGTACATTGCTCAGAAACAGAGTGCACAGCAACTGTTTGGTATTCTGGCTTAGAGACTTCAGCCATGCATTTACCAAACAAAGGCATCTGTGATGCCTTAATTTAGTAAATTTCAGTATGAAGTCGCCCTTATGAATAAAGCAGAAACAAGACTCCTGTAAATGAATGCCCAGGAAAACTTTTAAAATGTCCCCCTACAGGCTTTTCTGTGTTGTACTCCTTACTTTCAACTTTGTGACCATTTGTTTGTCTTATGCACGTCTATATATCTAATAGCCAAGGTCCCCTCTGTGTGCGGATACTTATTTTCGTGGATCTGGGTCACATGGAGGGTAAACAGATCTTCCAGCAAACTTGGGGCAGTCCCCATGTTTGCAGAAAAATCTAAAATGTTTTAAAAAGTATACCGGGATACTTAAATCCCCCCAAAAGTAAAACTGCTTACTCTGCGCAAGCGTAGAAAATGGACTTACTGAAATGCGGGAAAGCTGTTGGAGCTGTGAGGGAAGCTGCCGCCACAGTAGCTGTGCGCCCCGCCACTGGGACAGCCCCCACCAGGACTGCCAGCAACAAAGACTATAGCTTCAGCGAGCAGGTTTGGGCACTGGACTGCTGAGTAAAGGCAGCCGGCGGCACCCCCAGGGAGGGAGGGAGGGAGGGAGGGCAGCCAGTTGGCCAAGGGAGCCAAAGGGGCAGTGGTGCCTCTCTGGGAGCCAGCCTGTCCTCTGCTGCTGCTGCTGCTGCTGCCCAAGCAGCAGTTGAAATGCAAGGAGGCAAAGCCTGCATGGTCACACACAACACACCCTCCTGCAACCAGATTGAGGATATTTGCTGGCCTGCAGCTGCAAAAGGAGAGGTTCTGGAAGGGGGGGAGAGACAGAGAAAGAATAGGGAAATTGTCTGTTGGGGGGGAGAAAGAAAAGAATGGGAGATTGAGGGAGGGGGAGAGAGAGAGGAAGGGGAGATTGGGGTGTAGAGAAATAGTGGAGAGAAAGAGGGGCAGACTGAGGGGGGGTGGGGGGAAAGGACATCAAGAAGGGCTGAGGTAAGAGGGGGTGAGACATATAAGGGGTGAGACGAGAGAAATGTGGTAAGAAAGGATTGCTAGAGAATGGGGTAGGGGGGAAAGCTGACATAGAAGGGGTGAGAGGAGAAGGGGACGTGAGGGAAGATTAGTAAATAAGGGGTGCGTGCAGAAAGAAAGAGGAGGGTTATTTTGACAGTAAAGGGGAGGAGAGGGGGGGAAAGGTAGGGAGATCCCCCCTCCCCACAAGTTCCTTCCGCGGACTGCCTGCAAGGAGGACTGCGGTAGGGCCACAACACATGCAAACATTTTGTTACGGGTCCCCTCTTGTAGTATGTCAATTTGCAGAACTTACAGTGGCTGTTCTAAAAGTGAATTTAAATAAAGTAGGAGACTGCTGAGATACCACTATACCCACTGGCCAACTCCCACCTTTTCCAGGGTTTAGCCCAGCCCAGGGGCATGGCTAGGGGGGATCCCAAGGGTTCCCAGCCCCCCCCCCATTTCTGGGGAGCCCCTTCCCAAATCCCACATGGCTCCGCCTCCATAGATCGTGACAGTGGCTTGTGATGTCACTGGCTCCCCCCTATGATGTCACTGGGCCCTGGTTCTTTTAAGGGCCTAGCATAGCATCAGCTCTGGCCCAGCCCCAGCCCCCCCAAATTGGGAAGTCTGCACCCTTGCCATTGAGAATGCTTTTCTGCCCTGTAAACCAGGGATTGGCCCACTGGTGACTCCAGTACAATTCTGCTGGGCCCTGGTTGTGTTTCGTCAGGTGCTCTAGAGTGGCAAAACCAAACCTGGAACAGCACAATGGCTGAGAGAATGAGCTATAGTCAGCACGGTCCTCAGTTCAAATCTTAGCTTTGCCCAGCTTGCAAGTAGCCTTATGCGGACCATTGCATCTAAGGGTCAGCCCGCTATTCTCAATATGGGGATAATAATACTGGCCGACTTTACAAGGCTATTCAGAGGATAACAAGATTATGCGTGTGATTTGCTTTGGACACTGAAAGTGCTATGCAAATGCTAAGTATTACTACTCAGGGCTCATTTCGTAGCAGGAGCTCCTCTGCATATTAGGCCACACACCCCTGATGAAGAAGAAGAGAAGAAGAGATTGGATTTATATCCCGCCCTTCACTCACTTGGAGTCTCAGAGCGGCTTACAAACTCATTTCCCCTCCCCTCCCCACAACAGACACCCTGTGAGGCTGAGAGAGCTCTTTCCCAAACTGTCCTTGAGAGAACAGCTGTGCCAGAGCTACGGCTTGCCCAAGGTCATCCAGCCAGGTGCAAGTGGAGGAGTGGGGAATCAAACCTGGTTCTCCCAGATTAGAGTCCGCGCACTTAACCACTCCACCAAATTGTCTCTCATGATGTAGCTAGTCCTCCAAGAGCTTACAGTAGCCCCTGTAAGAAGAACTCTGTAAGCTCTTGGAGGATTGGCTACATTAGGGGAGTGTGGCCTAATATGCAGAGGAGCGCCTGCTACAAAATGAGCCCTGCTAACTGTTAATATTAATATTCTTGATTTGTTGTTCCTCAGCTGCACCTCACTGTAGCAGACCTCGTAACTTCTGTGCACAAGTGTTCCTTGCCTTTCTCTTAGATTATGTAACTCCAAAGAGCTTGATTTATCCAAGTGGGGGTTGGTGACCCCTGTGCTAGTGTCTGAACCCTAAGAACGGCAGGGTTGGCCTGTCCTAGAAGGTGTTGGAAGAGGAGCCTTTCGACGGTGAGGCAGCATCATTGGTTGGTGACGTAAATGATGGGTGGTGGGATCACACAGCTCATGTCTCTGTGGCTAAATGAATTGTAAAATGTCCCGGGGAGGGAGGATCCGAGCGTGCCCTGTGGCCAAGGGACCAGATGGAAATATCTGTCTTCTTGTAAAGGAAAACTGGAAATTCAAATTGACCCACCCATTCTAAATTTTTCTCATTTGGTTTTCAAACTGGGGAAACAGAATGTTCTGTCTTGGTATTGGTCCTAATTTTGCGAGGTCAAGAAGAGAAGCTGGCATTCAAATCAGAAGCTGTTCAAATAATTAGGCCTTCTCACTAATTCCTGTGGCATTCACTGCATTAATCTTTGTTGTTCCTCCGCCCCCACTTGCGCTCAAGAGAGCCACTCTTAGTAATCCTGTTTAGTAATTCCACTGGAATTCTCCTGGAATTCCGCATTCCAGCCTCTGCAGTTCTGGAGGGCAGAAGAATCCAGAATTCCTCCGTTCCAGCTCTTGTGACACTCCCAACAACATGACTACATTGCCATTTCCCCGAACTGCCTTCCCATCAGAAGTGGGCTGTAGGCAGCTGCCCCCTGCTCCATTACATCACACTCTGTTCTTGTTTGTTAATCTCCCCCCCCCCCCCCTTTTGCTTAGTCCTGTCTGTTGGCGAAAGCATTACTTTAAACGCAGTAGTGATAGAAATTATGACAGCCCTTTTAAATCTAGGAATAATGCACTCGCTCTGTTTTAGGAACAGCTGTTTAGTTTCCCCAAAGGCAGTTAGCCAGCTCCTCCTGGCTTCTTTTGCCCATAGATGAGTCTTGCCATTGTGCGGTTGCAGCGGTGGACAAAGGAGAACCAAGCAGATGGATCTTCATTTGCTTCTGAGGAACAGTAAAGGTAAAGAAAGATGGAGGACTTAGTGCCCTTCATGGGGAAGCATGACAAGGCCCGACAGGGACGTAGGGCGCTTTCACACACGCCGAGTAAGGCACTTTCAGTCCACTTCCAATGCACTTTACCACGCATCTGCAAGTGGATTTTGCCATTCCACACAGTAAAATCCAGTTGCAAAGTACACTGAAAGAGCACTGAAAGTGTATTATTTAATGTGAAAGTACCTTCAGTTATGGTGACCTGCATATTAACCCTTTGTCAGCCAGCCTGAAGCTCATTGAGTGACCTTGGACCAGTCACTCTCTCTCAGCTTGACCTACCCGAAAAGATTGCTGTAGATATAATGGAAAAGAGGTGAGTTATGCACACCACCCTGAGTTTCTTTGAGGAAGTCTGGCCCTCTGACCACTGTAACACAACTGGCCTGGGCCTTGGTGCCCTGTCCACTGGCCCTAAAGGGCAACTGGGCAGTGTGAAACAGGATGCTGGACTTGACAGATCACTGGTCTGACCCAGCAGGGCTCTTCTTATGTAGGAAAGCTGATTAGGGGATGTGTGCATTGGGGGTACTGAATTGCTTAAGAGACAAGCAAGTCCGGGTTTATCTCTAGATATGAACTGTACCCAGCATACATAACCAGGAAGCATCTTGGGAGCACAGCCCCTTGGAATGGCTGTCAAAAGCAGCATGTCTGCTATCTGAGGGCCTGCAGGGTTAAGACTACTTTGAGATGCTGCTCACAAGTTGTACCTTTGCAGAAGGGATCCCAGCTCAGGGTTGGAGCATATGTCTCTACACATTCAAGGCCCCAGATTCACTTTCTGAGATCTCTAGCTGAAAGGACTGGGGATATTGGGCTGGGAAAGGCCTTGAACAGAGCCCTCCAGTGTATGGGCCAGTGGGTCATTTCCTTTGCATTAGAGCTCAGTGACCTCTTCGTTTCATGGCTTTCATGAGAGTCACTGTTGGCTGATTGGAAAGATACCTGTTTTGCTGCAGCCAGAACAACAGAAGGGGCAGTGGCTCAATGGCGGAACATCTGCTTGGCGTGGCGAAGGTCCCAGGTTTGACCCCTGGCATCTCTAGTTAAAGGATCTGGCAGGAGATGATGTGACCGACCTCTACCTGAGATCCTGGGGAGCTGCTGCCAGTTTGAGTAGACAGTACTGATCTCGATGGACCAAGAGTCTCATCTAGTAGAAGAGAGTTTCATGTGTTCAGCAGGCATAGCAAGAACAATGCTCTGGTGCTGCTGGGCACAAAAGCACCGATCCTGCCTCTTCTCCATCAGCCGAGGAAGCATTTGTTCCACAAACGAATCTTTCGTTTCTGGGCAAGGTAGTTGAGAGAGTGGCCTTTCTGGAGGATTCCTCTGTCCTGGACCCATTCCGATCCAGCTTCTGCCCTGGCTGTGGGATGGAGACAGCATTGGTCGCCCTCACAGATGACCTCCACAGACAGCTGGATCAGGGCGGGTCAGCAATGCTTTTGTTACTTGATCTGACAGCAGCCTTTGACCCAGTCGATCTGATGACCTAGCGCCTTGCTGATGTGGGGATACATGGGGTAGCTTTGGAGTGGTTCGTCTCATTTCTCCACAGTCGGGGGGTGGTGGTGCTTGGGGAGAGGGTTTCACCATGAGAGCCTTTGGTATGTGGTGTCCCTCAAGGGGCAATCCACTCTCCAATGTTATTTAACACCTATATGCGACCCCTCGCCCCGTTGGTCCAGAGTTGGTATACTGATAACACCCAGCTATGTCCATTGATGGATGGATACCACCTCAGACGTTTTCTCCGAGGGTCTGAAGGCTGTGGTTGGTTGGTTGAAGCAGACCTGACTGAAACTAAATGCATCAAAAACAGAGGTCCTATACCTGAGCTGTGGGAATATGGAGTCAGGGATCCAACTCCCGGCTCTTAATAATACGTCACTGACACCCACTCTAACGGTGAAGAGTCTGGGTGTGATTTTGGATGCCACCCTTTCTGGGGCGGCTCCAGTCACAAGTGTTGCCCAGCTAGCATTTTCCCACTTACGTCAGGTCAGGCAACCGGTTCCTTTCCTCTCTTCCACAGACTTCGCTCCAGTGATCCATGCAATGGTCACCTCCAGACTAGACTACAGTAACTCACTTTACACAGGGCTACCCTTGAGACTGACCTGGAAACTCCAGCTGGTTCAGAATGCAGCGGCTTGTGTCCACACTGGAACATCACCAAGAGCCCACATTGAAATGGTGCTCTGCCAGCTGGACTGGCTCCAGGTAGTGTACCAGGTCAAGTTCAAGGTATTGGTTTTGACCTTTGAGGCCCAATGCGATCTGAGACCAACCTATTGAAGGGACCGCCTCTCCTGGTATGTCCCCCACAGAGCTTCACGCTCAGTAGATCGAAATCTCCTAGTGATCCCCGGCCTGAAGGATATCCACTTAGCTTCAATCAGAGCCAAAGACTTTTTGGCTCTGGCACCAGCCTGGTGGAACACTCTCCCAGGTGAGATCTGGGCCCTGTGGGACTTAATGCAGTTCTGCAGGGCCTGCAGAATGGAGCTGCTCCACCAGGGCTACGGTTGAGGCTGTGGAAGCCATCTGGACTGGTACCCCCCCCCCCCCTCCTCTCTCCCTTGCCTGTTTGTCCTGCTCCTCTGTACTATTTTAACATCTATTGTTGCACTTGATGCAAACCCCCCCCCCCCGGGGGGGTGTATTAGTCTATTCTCATGTTTTGGCTACCATTGGATATTGATATTAGAGGCTGTTATAATGTTAATTTATATTTATTGTTTTAAGTGCCGGTATTGTTCTTGTTCTCCACTGGGAGCCTGCTTGCGGGGAGGGGGGGGCGATAAAGCAAAGCAGAGGAAATCAAGCAGAGAGGCCTTCAGGACTGCCTTCACAAGCAGGGTCTGCTCTCCTTGTGGAACATTAGGGAAACCTTTCTGGGGGGGGGGCTCCTGAGCCAGAAAGCAAAGGAAGGGAGATCCCGCCCCCGTATGAGCGTCCAGAGAGCGGCCGGCACCCCAGCAGCCGAGTCCCCTGCCTGACCCTGAGCCTCGGGCCGGCGGGCGGAGCAGCGAGGGGTTAAGCGTGCCGAGGGCGGGGCTGCCGCTCCTGATGTCACGAAGTCTGGCAAGCAGCGCCTGAAGGGGGCCCTTTGTTGGCAGTTCCGCGGCCGGCCAGCCGCCTCGGCCTGCGAGAGGAGGGCCCTTTGGAGGGCGGCCGGGGGTCCAGCGGACCGGGGGGGGGGGGGGAGCCCCAGCGCCTTCTCATTTGCCGGACCGGCCGGGGGGGGGGGAAGGGGGAGAGAGAGAGAGAGAGAGAGAAGGGGGCGGATCCTCCCTCCCTGCCGGAGTTGCAAAGCCAGAACTTGGGAAGGAGACGGGTCCCCAAAGCCTCGGAGCGCAGTTCGGGTTGGGGGGGTGGGGGGGATGGAGCGTGTCAGGAGCGGGTGATGGGCTGAGCGGCGGCTAACGGTGTCGAGGAAGGCTGGCTCCGGAGGCGGTCCCTCCCGGGGAGAAACTTTGCGTGCGTGCGTGAAGTTTTCAGCGGAGGAGGAGGAGGAGGGAGCGCTGGAGACCGAGGGCCCGGCTCCAGCAAATGAAAATGTTGGAGATTTGCCTGAAATTAGTGGGTTGCAAGTCGAAAAAGGGACTCTCCTCGTCCTCCAGCTGCTATTTGGAAGGTGAGTGAAGAGCCGGGGCTTTGGGGGGAGGGAGGGGGCTGTTCCTCCGGGAGGCCCTGCGGCAGGGTGTCCTGTCTGGAGCCCCCTTGCTTAGGCCTGGGGGAAACGGCTGGGACTTCACAGCCGCGGCGGCGGGGGGCTCGTTTTGCTGGGTCCCCCTGCCCCAAGGTCTGCCTGCGTCTGGCTGTTTTCCCGTCCCGAAATGGGGCCCAGGAGGAAAGCGGTGCTCTAGGTGGGAGGGGGCGTCTGCCAACCCAGGTGATTTCTATTAACTCCAGTCCACACACACAGTGCGTGTGAGTGCGTGCCTGACTCTTCCATTTATGGTTGAAGACTATCAAGAGGTCTTGCAGCCCATGCGCTAAACAAAACCATGTCTCCGTGCCTTGGCTTTCCTTTTATGCCCAGAGGAGGACTCAGCTCCCTTGGGGAGGAGGGAATGAAGCAGGCAGGGCCTTCCTTCTGCGAAGAGGGTTTTCTGGGTGGCTTTCTTTTCCTTACAGGTATTCACCTGTGTTCCAAAGCTACCCTGTAGCGTTTATCTTCCCACACTCTGGGTTTCTTGTGGTGTGTGCCTTTTATGGGTGACCTTGAAAGCCCCAGGAGAGAGAGGGAAGAGGCAGTGTTCGTTGAATATATAGTAATACAAAGATGGATTGATAATAACAGTGAAGGTCTTGAGTTCAGAATGCTGGAAGCCAAAACTCAGTTTTAGCTCTGCCACAGAATCTCCATTTTGAACTTGGGCAAGTTACTTAATCCCTTCAGGCCACTTGCTCATTTCTGCAGTTGACAATATTATGTATTTTTCCTGTATATTCACTTGTGGCAGCCTTTTCTTCGGGCAGAAGAAGAAAAGGCAGGCCATAGATTTCTTTTTTCCAGGGCTTTAGACAGTGGGTCCAATGCGGCTGGTATGCAAACATCACGTGGGCCACAAGCTCTCTACGCCTTTTGTCAGTTTAGCAAGCGGAAGTGGGTCCACGTGACTGACTGGAACCAGTCACAAGTAACTGTTGCATGAGTGATGAAGATTGGCCAGCAAACTGTCCCTGAGAATAGTATGAGACATTTATGAGTTATAAATTTCTAATAAGTGAGTTTGGGGTGAAAACATGGTCTGGTTGTAAATGTTTCTAACTTGCTTTCTTGGTTGCGTTTGCTGTTGTCATGGGAATGGGAAAAAGCATAAGAAAGGTGCTTTTCTCACCATGGAGATCTGAGTTCAAATCCTTGCTTGGCCATGAAGCCCCTTGTGTGATCTTGAGGCCAGTCACTGTTCCTCAGCCTCACAGGGTTGTTGTGGAGATAAAGTGGAGAGGAGGAGCCCATGTGTCACTACCTTGGAATAAAGGCAGATAAAAAATGAGATGGAATTTCCTTTTCCTCAGCCATTCTTGCTTTAAGCAGTGGTACTGTGTTGTCAGTTAAGGCTCAGATTGGGCATTGAAGACAAAAGTGTGTCTGTAAATAAGGGCTGAAAAAAGGCGTTTCATGTTCTTAGATGCTAGAAGTCAAGAGAGAAGTTTCAGGCAGCGGGTTTGTGTGGTGTTGACAAAATCCCTAAGGATGTAGAAATGTAAACCTGATACCTGAATGGGCCATATAAAGGTGGGTAAAGAGACCTGACCCCCCCCCCCCCATGCAATATGGAAACATTTCCCCATCTTGGAAAACTGTGTATATTTGTCGTTTTATGGGAGGGGCCACTTTGAGGAAGGAGTGGAGAGCGACCAACCAGAATCCCCTCCCCAGTCTTGCCGTGTGTGTGCCCTCATTGCCACAGCAACAAAGAGGGCCGGCGTGGTATAGCAGTCACAGTGTCAGACTAGGATCTAGGAGACCCAGTTTCGAATGCCCACTTGTCTGTGGAAGCTTGCAGAATGACCTTGGGCCTAGCCTACCTTACAGGGTAGCTGTGAGCATAAAATGGAGGAGAGAATGTTGTGAGCCACTGTCAGTCCCTGTTGAGGAGAAAGGTGAGGTATAAAGTAAACAAATAACTAGCCATGTGGGGGTGGGGGTGGGGGAGCTGAAACTTCCCCAGAGGCTGGTTTGGCCTGAGCTGCTTCTGCGCTTGCTGATCCCCAGCATCCTGAATTTGTTAAGGCTTTGTTAATAAAATAATTTCACAGTTTAAGTCTTTATTTTAAAAATGTATCTGAATTCCCCCCTCCAATACAAGGCCTTACCTCATTGTCCTGAGGGAAGAGGAGGAGGTAAGGTTGCCAAACTCCAGGTGGTGGCTGGAGAAGTCCTGAGATTACAGTTGATCTTCCATAGGACAGACCAGTTCACCTGCAGAAAACGGCCACTTTGGAAGCAGAACTGTAGAGCATTATGCCCCAGTGAAGTCTCTCCCTTCCCCAAACCTGGCCCTCCTCAGGATCCACCCCCCAAATCTTCAGGTATTTCCTAACCTGGAGGTAGCAACATGAGCAGGAGTTCATAATCACTTTGGTAACTACTACTTATTACACCTGCACTTCCCTCCCCCTCCCATGCTCATTTGGGTTCAGGAAGCTTATCTACATCCAAAAGTATATAGTAAAAGTTAAAACCTACACAGAAGGATACGGCAGCAGGAACAACTCTCAGCACCGCTGAAACTAAATGGGTGTGGCCTTTTTAAAAAGGGAAGTTTATGCCTCCCAAGTGGTGTCGAGAGTGCTAACAAGCCTACTTTAGGAAAGGCGTTCTTTAGAGCAGGAGCTACCACAGAGAAGGCCCTTATTCTGGTCACCCTCTGGGACTCGGGTTGCCAGGGTCCCCCAGCCACCCGTGGGGGATGGGGGGGGTAAGGTTGCCAGCTCCAGGTTGAGAAACACCTGGAGATTTGGAGGTGGAGCCTGGGGAGGACAGGGACTTCAGGGGGGTACAGTGCCATAGAACCCACCCTCCAAATCACCCACATTCTTCAGGGGAACTGATCACTGTAGTTTGGAGATGGGCTGTAATTCTAGGGGTTCCCCAGTCCTCACCTGGAGGCTGGCATCCCTGTTGGTGTGCTTCAGGAGGTGGGAGGGCCTTTCTAACAGATCTCAGCAGGAGGCTGCTGTTAAAACTCCTCAGGGGCTGGATTCTGGTTTGCAGCTTCTGGGTGCTGGTCTTTGCATGTGCAGGAAGTTAGGACCAAGTGTAACAAGGGCCTACAAAATTAGAGCTGGTACTTTAACGAGGGGCCCCCTTGGTGGCTGCCATGCGCTGCTATAGAGTCACTTACGAAGTGAATTTGAATGGCTTCTTGGCTATAACCACAGGGCCTTTTTTGTGGTGGCTCTCAGGCTTTGGAACACCTTCCCCCTCACATTTTTGAGTTTGTTTTCTTTTAGTTGCCAGTTTTAAAAGTTTTTATTCACCAATACCTTCACATTTTTTAAACAGCTCTCTTTCTGATGACTGTGGTTTTCATGCTTTTATTATAATAGTTGTAAACTGTGCTAAAGTCTTTGGTCATAATTCATCTTGGAGGTCTGGCTTAGGTAAAAAAGCAGACTATAAACTTGTTGGTAAATGAATTCTAAAAAATTGACCCAGGAAGGGCCATGCTACAGCATCTGCTTTGCATGCAAAGATTAACAAGCATCTCTGCTTGGAAGTCCTCAGGTAGCAGCAGGTACTGTGAAAGACCTTCTTCTACTGGAAGCCTTGGAGATCAGCTGCCTGTTGCAATAGACAGTGTTGAGCTAGTCTTGTGTGTGTGCGTGTGCGTGTGAGGAAGCTTCAGATGAGCTCTTGTATCTCTATCATGGCAACTTCTGCAGTTGCCAAAGCAGTGACCAGTCCACTTTCCAGGAGGCAAAAGTTGTCAGGGGTGAGATCCATGAGCAGCTGGCTCATGTTCTGCATTGTTCACATCAGTAAACTCCGGAGTAAAGTGGGTGTACGAAAGGAATGTGTGAAACCTGCCTTGAAATTCTTCTGGGGTGGGAATGCGTGTCTAACGTGTGTTGTGGTATCAGGGGCCATTTGAAAGCGCTGCTTTGGACATGCCCTGGCTCTCATGCATCAGGGACTGCCTCAGGACTGGTGATCCCTGCATTTCCCTGGCCATCCTCTAAATACTGATCTACATTAGACAGGCCCTTGGGAAGTCTGGGGTGGAAGGAGTTCATCTCATCTGTATGATTTCAACTTGATTTCTGGCCTGGGACAAGAAGGGTCAGCCTGGGGTGCAAGGCGCTGACTTGCACTGAGGGCTCAGCTAGGAACTCTTGAACTGGGAGCCACGTGGTTTGAAACTGTGGCCTACAGACTGTGTGCATTTTTGTCTCCAGAGCCTTTTTCAGACACAAAGATTGAAAGACACGTTCGGCTTCAGTTCTTTCTTGGCAGGCCATCGGAAGCCTGTGGATTGGTTGAGTCTGGCCTTCTGCCCTTGCTGGGTCAACAAAGCAGTTACCGTGACCAGCAACTGACCTCAGGAGATGCTGGCACAGAGGGCACAAGATCCAAGCCTGGATTCAGCTGCGGACACCCATTACCCTAGCCTTAGCAGAAGCTCATGTGCCTTTGTTGCCCGGTCACTTAAAGAGGCCAGCTGCAGGAACTCTATCAGTTGAATTCCTAAGTTGGTCTTTACTCCTTGGTGCCCAGTTCCTCCTTCCACTTTTCACCTCCTGTCCCATGGGCACGTCCTCCACCTTTCAATATTCCGGAACAGGGGGTGTTGCATCACCTTGTATGACAATCATGTCGATGCTCCCCAGTTCAATGTGGGATATATGTATATCTGGGTTATGGAACAGCAAGGACCAGAAGGGAGCTTTGGTGCTGTGCAATAAACCATTCAGAATAGAGTTGACTTCAAAGATCAAGTGCTGACACTGCTGTTGAGGACATTCCAGCTCTATTAGATAGTCACATAGGTATTTTCTGGACAAGAATTGGAAGGTAATTTTTACATTATTGATTTTTCAGTTTCAGTTATTACATTGGCTTTTATTTACTGTACTAGCTTTTAAAATACATTTTATTTTCCAAGATGTTCTAATTCAGCAGCTGTGCATTTGGCACCAGGCGCACAGCTCTCACCTTCAGAAGCCTCATAAACATCCTGGTCTTGTGTCTGTAGATCTTGCTGCTTAAGTAAGTGACAGAGCCATCTTTACCACACTGCACGTAAAAAAAAATTATTTGATTATTCATATTCAATTTTTTTTTTCTACAGCTTTCCTTTTTTGGTCCAGTATTGACTTATTGGTTATTTTGTTGTAGACAGACAGACATATTTTTTGCATGTGGCCAGAGGCCATCACAAAAGTTGTTTTGTTGAAACATCACAACATTGTGTCTGTCCCTCCCTCAAACGGTTTGACCTCTGAAGAAGGCCCCCAAGGGGCGGAAATGCACCCGGGCACTGGGATTGGCCCTTTGTGTTCAGGCCACTTGCACTTGGCAGCGAGGCTTTCCTTGGGCCCTTTTGTGTTTTTAACTGTTTTTCTAATAAATACATGTATTTTTGTACATAATAAGTTTACACGAGGTTTTCAATATTGGCCCCTTTGTCAGGCTTCTTCCTTAGCCTTGTGGTTCTTAATTCCAGTTACTGGGTCAGGTCTGTTTTCCCCTCCGTGGGTCTTCCTGACTCTGCTGCACCTGAAGCGTTTTGTCTGTTACGGTCTGCCAGGAGATACTTGACCTGGTAAGGTTTAGGAGCCAGACATTTCCAAGGGTGAATAACCTGTGCTTTAATCTGGGAGCACTTTATCATGCCTTCGTCCTCCATAATCTGCTCCAGGGCAAGATTTTCTTTGCCTTTTCCCCTCCCTTTGCACCTGTGAGCATTGGGTTTGGCTGCCTGACTGGATGCGTTGCAAGGTTTGGGGGCCCAGCAACCGCTTAGAAGAAGCCTTTAAAAAACAAACAAACCAAAAAACCCACAACCCCTAATAACTCAGTAAATAAATACACTGGGGAGGAGGGAAGAAGGACTCCATCAGCCAGGTGGGGGGAAGCTCACGTGAACATGCCATCTTGGATCACGGTATCTTTCTGACCCGCTTGCAACTGATGGCCTCTCTTCACGGGACTGTTTCATCTTTGACTTCATATGGCAGAGAGAACTGTTCCTTGTGCATGCTATGGGGTTGTGGTGGATAGGGAGGAAGTCAGGCTTTCACCTGGGAAAGCAATTTGTAAGCCTTTTCTCACGTGGAAAGGGCTCCCCCTCATTAAGAGAGCAGTGCTTTTGGATGAATGGAATATTCCTCATATATATGAGTTCTCTTTTCTTTTAAGCAGCTGTTTTTGTAGAAAACTCATCTGCCAACTCATTTTTGGCCAGTGTGAGTTGCATTTTATTCCTTTAATGCTCCCTGGTTTTGCTCAAAGCTTCAGGTCTTTTCCTGCCTTCAGTTTCAGGGAAGGACTTGCATGTCCAGCTAAAATGGCACCAAGTGGAGGTGCTGCGGAAGCCTCTCTTGAGACTATGAGGAGCCATTGCTAGTTAGAGGAAGCAATAGTGAGCTGCATGTGGTCTGAGCTGGCAGAGACTGACCAAGAGAGAGATCTTGGAGTCGTAGTAGACAACTCAATGAAAATTCCGACACAGTGTGCGACTGCAATGAAAAAGGCCAACGCTATGCTGGGGGTTATTAGGAAGGGAATTGAAAACAAATCAGCCAGTATCATAATGCCCCTGTATTAATCAGTGGTGAGGCCTCATTTGGAATACTGTGTGTGATTCTAGTCGCCACTCCTCAAAAAAGATATTATAGCATTGGGAAAAGTGCAGAAAAGGGCGACTCGAATGATAAAAGGGTTGGAACACTTTCCCTATGAAGAAAGGTTGAAGTGCTTGGGGCGCTTTAGTTTGAAAAAATGACAGCTGAGGTTTATGATCGAGGTTTATAAGATTATGCATAGGATAGAGCAGGTAGAGAAAGAAGTCCTTTTCTCCCTTTCTCACTATACAAGAACTCATGGGCACTCAATGAAATTGCTGAGCAGTCAGGTTAGAACAGATAAAAGGAAGCCTTTCTTCACCCAAAGAGTGATTTGCAAATGGAATTCACTGCCACAGGAGGTGGTGGCGGCTACAAGCATGGACAGCTTCAAGAGGGAATTAGATAAAACACATGGAGCAGAGGTCCATCAGTGGCTATTAGCCACAAGGTATGGATTGGAACTCTCAGTCTGGGCCAAGTGATGCTCTGTATTCTTGGTGCTTGGGGGGGGGGGCAACAGTGGGAGGGCTTCTAGTGTCCTGGCCCCACTGGTGGACCTCCTAATGGCACCCGGTATTTTTGGCCACTATGTGACACTGAGGTCCCTTCCACATGAGCGAGATAATCCGGAGGGGAAGTGAGGCTTTTTTGCTCCAGATCAATTTGCCCCGCAGTTGCGTGATCACACAGGTCTTTGGACCTGCCGGGGCAACTTGCCACTGCGTGATCAGACGCAACTGCGGGCGAGTTGTTGTGGGTTTTTTTGTGGTTGGTTTCCGAGGCACTTAAACGGGGGATTGATGAATCGCCTCCCCACCCTAAGGGCTTTCGATGATGTGCACACGGGGGGGGGGGGGGGGACAACAGCATGGCATCGGGATAGCGTGTGATCACACTATCCGCAATGCCACACTTCTGCGCTGGAGTGATCACACGGGGAAAGTCCGGCTGTGAACCATAGCCACCCATTTGATACTGGATTTTCCTCACTAGTTTTTTACTCTAGTTCTCTGCTGGAGCAAATCAGTTTGCCACGGTTCGCTGACAGTTGTGGGACGCCTCCCAGATGTGCTGGTATGATCGCGCCGCTTTGATCTGGTGGTGAATCGTCCCTCTTCCGTGGCTAATGGGTGCATATGATCACGCCCAGAGTGTTGGACTGGATGGGCCATTGGCCTGATCCAACATTGGCTCCTCTTATGTTCTTATGTCCTTAGATGGATGGGCCAGTAGTATAAAGCAGCTTCAGATTTCTGATAATGATTCTGCATGAGCTTACCATTGCCAGATGTCATGGGGATTGTATTCTTTTTTTTTTTTGTAAAGAATTTTTTTTTATTTTGTCAGAACATTAAAATTAATACATTTATCTTATACAAATCCTTTTTTCCATATTATATAACATTTTGTTCTATTTGTATAGTCTTATTTTTATCTTGTATTAGCGGTTTCCCACCACATCTGAAGCATAACACATTTTCCACTTTATCCAAAATAGTAATACTTATATCTATGTTTACATTTCTGGTAACGGTTATATATCTTTAAAATACTTATATACCAATTCTTACTTTCTGTATTCTTATATAATTGTAAAAAAACAACTTCATTATCTAATTATCCTTAGTACATTCATATACTCTAATTCTATTCCTTTATGCTATTATAACCATGTATAAATGTAATTTTTCATGTCCCAATATTTTTCAACATATTCTTTCAAATCCTTCCAATCTTCTAAAAAGGTCTCTGAGTACAGATTATTCAACTTTCTAGTCCATTTATCCATTTCAGCCATATATAACAATTTTTTCAACCATTCCCACACTTCTGGTATTTTTTCATTTTTCCAGTTTTGTGCATACACCATTCTTGCTGTTGTTATCATATACCATATTATTGTCCTTTTCTTTACATTTATCTCTTCTAGTTTAAGTCCAAGCAATAACATTTCAGGCAACTTCTTAAATGTACATTTCAAAATTTTTTCCATTTCTGCATGTATTATAGACCAATAAGTCTTCGCTTTATCACAAGTCCACCACATATGATAAAAAGAACCTTCTTTCTTTTTACATTTCCAACATTTGTTAGATAAATTCTGATTAATATTTGCAAATTTTTTTGGTGTCATATACCATCTGTACATCATTTTAAAACAATTTTCTTTTAAATTATAACATGTAGATATACTCATAGCATTTTTCCATAAAAATTCCCAAGATTCCATTTCAATATCTTTGTTAAAGTTTATCGCCCATTTTACCATTTGTTCTTTTACCATTTCATCAGAGTTAAAATGGGGATTGTATTCTTAAAACTACATAGCTTACAGTCACACTGCATTATCAGCTCTGTAGTTTTAAGGCTCACTTCTCTTAAAGCAGATCCAGGTGGACAGCCCTGATGGTCTGGAGCAATAGAAGAAGTCCAGTGGGGCACCTTGAAGACCCACGAAGTCTTATACCCAGGATTGAGCTTTGTTGATCTTTTTTTTATTATTCACTATCATAATCTTACAAGCATTTCAATTTTATACAACTTTATATTTTTGAGTCTGATAAACATTTTAAGAGTTTATCCATTCATATACTCTGTTCCATCTTCTCCTAAAGATATCTTCATTTAAATTAACACAGGCAATATCCATCTCTGCCCGCTGTAAAAGTTTCCAAATGATTTCTTCTCTGGGTGGTATTTTCTCAGATTTCCAGTACTTAGCAATTAAGATTCTAGTTGCTGTAAGTAAATATATAATTACCACTTTCTCTTCTTTAAACTTACCTGGTAGTATATTTAAAAGAAAAATCTCAGGTGTAGTTGGAAGATTAATATTAAGTATCTCTAAAACCATTTGATGCACTTTATTCCAGCATTTTTTTATTTTGTCACATCACCACCATAGATGAAAAAAAGTCCCCATATTGGTCTTACACTTCCAGCATTTATTTCATGCATTCGGGAACCATCTAGCAACCCTATCAGGCGACCAATGCCATCTGTGAAACAGTTTAAATATATTTTCCTTGTATGGGATGGATCTCATGTATTTTGTTGATTTCCAGATTTTAGACCAGTCATCTGTAGGTATGACATGTCCAAAATCTTTCATCCAAGCCACCATTGAAGTTTTAATTGTCTCATCTTCCAGATATTCATTGATCAGCCAACTATATAGTTTGCAAGCTAGCTTATCTCTTGAAGGTAACCATAGTTTATCTATATCTTTCTGTTTTTCCTCAAAACCTATTTTTTTTGTCTTCCATGTATCTTGAGTTTAATTGAATTCTTTCCCACCAGGACAATTGGGTTCCTTGTTTTTGTAGGAGCTCCTCAGATTTTAGGTCATTATTCTTGTCTAGTAATTTTTCATAGGTTTCTTTATTATGTTTTGTGAGCAATGACGGTCTAACAGCTTTGTTGGTCTTAAAGGTGCCACTGGACTCAAAACTTTGTTCTATTTTGCTTCAGATCAACACAGCTGCCTACCTGGGTCTTCTCTTAACAATACTTTGACTTCTCACATAGTTCACTCCCTGTTTCAAATGTCTGCAGTTAAAGTGACCTTCAGATAGCATAGCTAGTTGTTCACTAAGTTTTGCTTGATGTAACAGGATTTGTTAAGAGTTCTAGGAGGTGGTTTGATGCAAAAAAGATCAAAATACTGCAAAAATACAGAGTTGGCTGATGTGAGCATGATACAGCAAAATCTTCTAGCCCAGTGCTGTCAAAATTGTGGAACTAATTCAGGGAGGGCAGAAAGCAACATTCAGAATTGCTCCACTTGGTATGTTTTGTTTGCTGATTTTGGTGCCAAGTCTGATAGCACCTAGCCCGGGAGTATCTGTTGAGGAGGCTGGGGTTGAGGGCCGTGAGGCTGCCCCTGGCGCCTGTTCTCTCACCCTGTAAGCCCGTCCAAAAGGATTTTATTGTTACTTGTCTTTAGACTATCAGTTCATGGCGCTACATTGTTGCTATATTGTTTTAATCACAGTGCTAATTCTAGAGACAGTTTTTAGTGGTGGTTAATTGTTGCACACTTGTTTTTATCTGTGATCTAACTGGCATTTTCATGCTATTTATTATTCTGTTTTTATATCTAGCCTGTCTAATTGAAGTACTCTTTTCATATATTAGCATTGTTCTGATGTTCTGTATAACTTACTGGGACGATTTCTCGCCTTGATCTGGAACTCAGTTTTGGCCCTCCCTTTCATTGTTCCTGGGAGTGTTTTGAGTGTTAAGGCCTGAAATGAGGGGCCTCTTGCTCCTCTCAGGGCTCCTTCTGCCTGGGAGAGACGGAGTTCCTGCAGCATTCAGGGGTGTTCTTTTCAAAAGTAATTGGAGCCGAAGTGAGCCCGGCTCAGTGTTTAGGGAAGGGTGTGGTGGGAGGCAGTGGTGGTACTTTGGCCAAGGTTCTCTCCCCCCCCCCCCCCCCCCAAATCTCAGATGAGAGTTTTTGGGCCAGTATTTTGCAGGCATATGTTAGACCATGTGCCTCCTTTCCACAAACGGCTTATACATTTCCCTTTGGAGCAATTTAGACTCTTAGAACCCAAACTGACACCACTGATTGTCGCTCAGCTTGTTCTAGGGATATACAAATGTGCAGTTTTTCATTTGCTTTAGTTTTTGTGCTTACTGTTGTCTTACCTGTTTTTGTGACTGAAACTCCAGTTTCCAGAACTCCAGAGAGCCAGTCTGGTGTAGTGGTTAAGTGCGCGGACTCTAATCTGGGAGAACTGGGTTGATTCCCCACTCCTCCACTTGCACCTGGCTGGATGATCTTGGGCAAGCCGTAGTTCTGTAACAGCTGTTCCCTCAAGGACAGCTTGGGAAAGAGCTCTCTCAGCCCCACCTACCTCACAGGGTGTCTGCTGTGGGGAGGGGAAGGGAAAGGAGTTTGTAAGCCGCTCTGAGATTCCCTTGGGGAGTGAAGGGCAGGATATAAATCCAATCTTTTCTTCTTCTTCTTCCTAATCAGACCAGGTTAGTGTGGTGTGGTGAAAAGAGTGTCACACTAGGGTCTGAGAGACCTGGGTTCAAAATTCCACTTTGCTATGGAAGATTGTTGGACGAGTCACATTCTCAGCTTATCCTACCTCACAGGGTTGTTGTGAAAATAAAATGGAGGACGAGAATGATGTACTATATATATGTAGTATATAGTCACAAGGTTTAGAAACGTCTCCATCTTCTTTGCATCTAGAAGTCACAAACATGATAGTTGTTAAGTGAGCATGGGAATGTCGGAAGCCACGTTTTCCCCAGTCACCCCCCTCCCCCATTCTGCACCTGTTTTTTGGGGGGAGGTATGAAACCAAACTTTGATTTGTAGCTGAGCTTCACTGAAGAGCCCTCTGTGTGAGGGTGGGGCTGGAGCCCGCAGTGGCGGTGCCCAGATCCAGACCTTCCATGTGTTTCCTGACTCCTTGGGGTCAGTCACTGGAGTGTGGAATTCAGGAGGCAAAAGGTATTGCTCTGTTGGCCAGTCATGAGGAAGGACTAAAGTCCAGCTCTTCCTTTTTATGCCAGGCTTGGTCTATCCAGAGACTCCTTGTTGCCTGCCAGTCATCGAAACTGATGTTGCATTTTGTCCAAAGATGGCTGTAAATTCCAGGCAGTCGGTCCAGTAGGCCCAGATTTCAGGTCATGAGATTCCTTAGTTCAAGCCTGGAAGTTTCCCAGCATTCCAGTGGCAGGACTGCTTAACAAGAGCCTAGCAGAGATTCTCTGTAAAGAAATAGTTAAACAGGAGGGACACCAGGAGGTAAAAAAAGACCTTTCTCTCTCTCTCCCCCCCCCCCCAACTTAAAAAAGAAGAAGAATTGGCCTGTGCCTGGTTATTAAATAAAATGCACAACTTTCCAGCCTCATCAGCTGTTCTGCAGGCAGAAATGAGAAGCAGAAAGGGCAGCGAATTGCTAAAATATGAGCTTGAATACCAAGCAAGGTCTGTAATATCCAAGTACAGTATCTGGCACTCCAGTTCTATAAACCGGGCTGAAGTTCCAGCAGCATATAAACAATGACTTTTGCCTCTGGAGCAAAACTGTGCGTTTCAGGCAGGGTGACTGGATTCAAATCAAAACCCGGCAACTTGAAATCACCCAAAGACCAATTTTCAATCACTGATTTAAAATTTAAAAGTCAATTTATAATCCCTAAATAAATGCACATCCTAATATGTTACTGGAAGAAAGTTTGAGTCCAGTGGCACTTTTAAGACCAAGAAAGTTTTATTCTGGGTAGAAGCTTTCCTGTGCACACAGTTGCTGAAACTCCAGCAGTGCCCAGGAAGGCTTCTGCCCAGAATTAAACTTTGCTGATCTTAAAGGTGCCCCTGGACCCAAACTTTGTTCTGTTGCTTCAGACCAACGCTGCTACCCACCTGAATCTATCTAATAGGTCATTAGAACCCTATATATTATATATATAAATTATAACCCTAGCAGCAAGTTTTGAACAGTTCACTTAATATTTTTGTTGTTCCAAGAGACACAGTGCATTGCTTGTTTTCCCACAATTTAACATTGTTGGCCCCAAACAGGGTCTCTCCTGGAACCTGCAGCCATAACAGTTTTTGTAGAGAGGTGCTGGGAGGGACCATCCCTCAAATATGCATTTTTTTCCTCCCAGGAATCCATCCGCTGTAGTCTTCCCCTTGTTTTCTGTCATGCAACTGCCTTGCTAAGTCCTACCTCAGAAGTGAACAATCTGAACCAAAGCGTGGGCTGGTGAGGCAAAAAATGTCCCTGGTTCTTTGATAAATAAACATGCATCCTCATGTGTCATCATAATCACAGCAGCAGATTTTAAGGCCTGATGTTATAATTACAAAGCTACTGAGTTAATTTGCAGAGATCAGGTAGTTCCTAGGGGCAAAATAGGAATGGAAAGGCACTGAAACAGGAATAAAAAGGCACCTAGATGAATTAGTGGACAACCTTGGAGGTGACTTGTCTGTCGCTGTTCCCCAACATCAAGCCACGATAAAAATCCAGGAACTGCCTGTCTGTAATGACTGGTGGGGATGCTTCTGCCACAGTTCATTCCTAACAAAGACAAGCAAGTTTTTTCTAAGTTCCTAAAGAGATCGCAAGATCATCTTGAAGTGCTTTTACCTGTGCATTCAGTTCAGATTTCATTGTACACCATGGCATTTTCAGTTTGGTAAAGATTGTTTTTATTTTTAAAAAAGCTGATTCAAAAACGAACCCTGTTGACTTCTGCCCATCCTGGCCCCCTGGAACCTGGGAGGTGAGGACCACTGTGAGGATCAGGAGCAGTGGCGCCACTGTGCTCATGGGTTCGCAGCGATGTGCAGATGTGGGGGAGCGATGGGTGCCTTCAGGGGCCGTGTCCGTGAGACCCAGCAAGCATGGCCCTGTGGGCTACGTGAATTAAATGTGGGGAACATGTCCCAGAATCCTTTGCAGCGTGCAGGGGTTCCTTGGCAGACCAGTCAATATGGACATGATTTCCTGAAAGTAAAATAAAAAGTTATGGGGGAAGAAGGTGGGGTGTTTGCACTGGGGTCCTGGTGGATGGCCAGTGCCAGGTGTTGGGAGGCCATGGGAATGCTCTTCCCGCAAAGGTCCATAAAGCAAGCTGTCATTTTCTAGTCTTCCAGAGGCGAACAGGAGTTTGATGATGCATGTACAAGCCAGTGTTTACAACAGGCAAAAGTGACTTTAAAAGCCAGAGGGCTCCACATGCTTGTAAGCTGAGTTAGTGTGAGCTAGCTCACAGTTTTTTAGCATACGGCTCACACATTTTTGTCTCAGCTCAGGAAAGAGGGCTCCAGAACAAACTAATTCATGCAGCAGCCAAATCGCTCGCTCACAACTTTAGTGCCAGTAGCTCACAAAGTAGAACTTTTGCTCACAAGACTCCACAGCTTAGATGGAGCATTGCTTTTAATGGGTCAAAACGTTCAAATTTTTATTCTGTCCCGTGTTTCTGAGTTCATCCTCAGCTCCTACAGATTCTGTTTTGACAGGAAAAGAGGTGAGACCTTGGCAGGAGAAAATCCACACTGTGGGAAGGCTGAAGAGTCTGGGACTCTTCAGGTTGGAAAAGAGATGACTAAGGGGACAGACAGACATGAGAGAGGTTTGTAAAATTAGGCACAGGATGGAGAGAGTTGACAAGGACAATTTTTCTCCCCTCTCCCCAAATACTAGAATTTGAGAGCATCCAGTGAAGCTGATGGGCAGTAGGTTCAGGACAGACAAAAAGAAAGACTACTTTACACAGAGAGGGATTCAAATGTGGAATTTGCTGCCAGATAATGTAGTGATGGCCGCAGGAATAAACAGCTTCAAAAGGGGATTAGATAGAGTCATGAAGGATACGTGTATCAGTGGCTACTAGCCATGGTGACTGAGGGGAACCTCCACATTCAGAGGCACTAATCCTTGGAATCCCAGAGCCAGGAGGCAACATCAGGGGAAAGCATTTCTGCCTTGTTGTTGGCCCTCCAGAGGAACTGGTTGGCCCCTGTGTGAGACAGGATGCTGGACTAGATGGACCCTCACTGGTCTGATCCAGCAGGGCTCTTCTTGTGAAGTATTGGCATAGAGCCCTTTTTAAAAAGGAACTTCTAAAGGATTTCACCAACCATTTGTTTCTGCTTTTATAGTTCCTTCTGGGAAATCTGTAGATGATTGCCTATTCAAGTTGTCAGCCAAATATTTGTATGGAGAATTATTTACAAGATTTGAAGTCTTAAAATGGAAGTCTTTAAAATATGCTTTTTGGGGTTTTAGTTACTGAAATGGAACTAATGCAATCCTGGGCACAGTGCTGCCAGCAAAATTGGCAGCCATGAGTAGAAAGCCTCCTTTCCCCTCAGTAAATGTTACAGATTGGGAGCAGGGAGTAAGACATGGTTGCAGTTTGCAGCAGCACTCCTGTTGTGTGGCGCACAACCATGGTACCCCTCCCTTAGTGTGCCCTCTGGGGTGGGGCTGAACTCTTTCTCTCCATCAGAGGCAGCCATTGAGGTGGAGCAGAGGAGTGCAGAATGTGTTGACGCTTGGGAATATGTCCTGTGCTTTACGGGGGGTGGGGGCTCCTGGTGTGCCTGCCGCTTGTGACAGAAGGCCCACATTTCATTCAGGAGCTGTATCTGGAGAGGAGCCATGCTTAGGGCTGGGCTTTAAAGGGACGCCTGTAAAGTTCCCCCAGGGAATGCATTTGGGGAGTTGGGGGTCACGTCAAAAGTTGTCTTTGCTGGATCCGGGCGGCACCCATTTCTTAGCACATCCTGCTGCTTATGGGACTCTCCATTTGTTGCTTCAGCAGGTCGAGTTCCTTCCCTTTCTTCCCACTTGATTCCACCTGGTAAATATTATCTTTAGAGGCAGGAAGGGCCAAACATTTGGCAGCTGCAGCCCCTCTTCCAGCCTCCTCCTCTTTGCCAGTTTGGAGAGCCCTTTGCAAAGGCGGCGGCAGCGGGGGGGGGGGGGGGGGGGGGTTGCAGTGTGCTCTCAAAACAAACCATGCGCCCATGTCCCAAAATGGGAGCAAAACAATCTTGCTGTGTAATTTTTTTGAAAAGAGCCTATTTTAAAGACACATCTTCCTTAAGGTAAAAAGACTTTAAAAAGAAAAAAAATCCAAGTAAAATTGTGCTCAGATGAAAATAGGGGGGAGGGGGCTTGTTCAGCTGTGCCAGTAAAACCCCTTCCTTTGTGAAGTCACCAGAGAAGAGTTTCCCTTTTTTTATTGCCGTGACCCCAGAGTGGTCCAGCCGCTGTCTAGCAATGCTGCTTTTGTTCTTGGACCCACTTTTTGGCTCGCTGCCCTTTACTGAACTGGACTCTGTTCCCAGTGTGGCTTGGGCTGGCTGTGACAGGGCTTCCCCCTCCCTCGGTGGTATCTTAGATTCCGAGCAGATGACGGGATGCTGTCGGATTCCAAAGAAACATGCTTGGCACCCTGTCGGAAAGCATTGCCAGTAAATTGCATTGTTCTTGTGGGCACCATACTGTTTGATGATACACATTTTACAATTACGTTGATTATTAACGTGAGAGACGTGCATTTTGAATGCAGTTTTAAAAAGCATTCAGAGACAAGATGGTTTTGAGAATCAAGCCTGTTCCACGTTTTTGCTGCTCCACATGGAAGAAGAAAATGGAGAAAAACTCACCTGCCAGTGCCATTTCCAGATGAGAAAGTGTGGGGGGGGAGGCAGGAGCCCTTCTGCTCTCCCCCCCCCCCAGTGTACTGAGCCTGAACGGGCACTCCTTTATTTTTTAACAGCCATGACCCACAGCTGCTGTGTGGCTGCGGGGAACCTGAGTTGGGTTCAGGGAACCTGGACCTAACTCATTAAAAAAACCAAACATGTAGTTTGGCCTTTATGTGCAGACTTGGAAGTGAGCCCAAAAGATTACAGACTCACAGTTTTTTCTCCCAGCCCACCGTCTGATGCCTACTTTGGTCTGGCCCTTTCTTTTATCTTCCAGGCTTCGTTCCTCCGTTTCCACAACCTTCAGCCGCCTGAAGGTCTCTGGTACCCCCGCAGCTGACAGGTGCCCTTTCTCCCTTGCTGCCCTTTACGCTTGGCACGGGGCAGGTGAGCTCTTCAGCTCACTAGGAGGGAACCCAGCCCCAGGGGCTCTCGGATTGTTTCAGTGGCACTCGGCTTGCCTGCTCGATGCAGACTCATTACATGGAGCCAACCCCCTCCCCCTGCCTTTGGATTCCTCCTGAAGTATCCGCCCTATTCACAGTTCTTATCTGATTCCTGTCTTTGCTGACTCCTACCCCTTTCTCTCCTCTTCTTTCTGCTGGTTCCGCCAAAGGCAGCTTGGAGATTGTAAGCTCCTTGCGGGCAGTAGCTTGTTTTATAACTTGTTGCTTATATAGCGTTGAAGTGCCGTGTCAAATACTGTAATGGTAATTTGCACAACAATAATAACTAGCTATGATTATAAATTAGTAATTTTCTTTGGTGAACAAGGAAGGAAAATACCTAACTAGCTTCCTTCCATCTTGCGGAAGCTTGCCTGAATGCTACAGGTGACCACAGTGAATGGCTGGCTGCCAGTGATAAAAGTAGGGCACAATCTGAACGAAGTCCCTTATGACATGGGGATTTCAGTGGGAATGTCAAACAAATCTTTGTCAGTCAAAGTCATGGGGGAAGGCATCCAAACTCCTTTGGGGTTGAATCGTGCCCAGGAGCATTCCTTCCCCTGATAGATTTGCTCTTAAGTTTTGTGCCTCACCTCTTGGCCCAAATGGCTCCTGGAAGCAGCTAACAAAAGATGGAAGGGTCAAGAACGAAACCGGGAGAAAACCCCCATATAATAAAACATCCACTGATAACAGTGAAAGTGCATTCAATCAGCTACAGCTTGTTGGTGGAAAATAACATTTGGAGCAAGAATCCTAGAGGCCATTGGAAAAAACCTTGTATGAAGAATTCCGTTTCAGTCCGCCTCCTAAAGAAGAACAAATTTGATTTGCTGGTTTAAAATGTTGCTCTGTTGCCCAGGCACCAAAGTTGCCAGGATGGTGTGCAAAACAAGGCTCGTGACCCAATCCCCAAACAGTACTACTTAGCAGACCCTGAGAACATAACAGATTTCAAATGGTGGTGTCAGACTGGTTGCAGTGGTGAGTGTGTGTGTGTGTGGGGGGGGCAGTCCATAGGAAAGCTGCCCCTTGGAGAAAAGGTCATGTCTTTGACCATCTACCTCACATGGTGCAGAGCAGCACAGAGTGGAATATTTTAGTTGCTGGGCACATTCTTGGGTGGGGGGGATGATCCTTGAAGCACTCTGTATAGCTTTAAGGGTAATGCCCACCACTTTGAATTGTACCTCAAAGTGAATGGGTACTTCTTGTTTCCTTTAGGAACCGGCAAGGTCAATTCTCATTAACTGTGGGTCGATCCTACCGAATTTTTACCAGGAGATCTGCACGAAAGAACCCCAAATCAGAGAGTAAATTTTGTAAATTGATGCCTTTCTTGGTTCGTTTTGCTCAGAACTTACTGAATCTGATACTCTGAGGTTTTAGTAGACCTTTTTGGAAAATATGGGGATAAACCACTGGTAAAAGGGTGTGTTGGAGATCCCTGGAAGCTACAAGGGAGAGGCACCCGGAGTCATTTTTCACATCTCCCAACTCAGCAGTCTTAGAATTTCCACCAAATGTGTGGCTAAAGAGAGAGCTAGTTTTGAATTTCTCCTGAAGCGTACCTGGACAATATTTGCATGTGCAGAGAGGCTTGTTTGTCACTTTCCCCCACCCTGTTAGATGTAGGCTGCCATGTTCCAAGAAGCCCCTCAGTCTGGCAGGATGCCAACCCCTGGTGTGGGCTGGTCATGCTTGCATATTTTCGCAGTGATCATGAGGGCCAGCATCTTGATTTTAAAAAGCGAGAAAGAACCTCAGTGGTCAGAAGCTGGTGCTGCCAATGGCGGCCCAAATGGAGGCCTTTTATTTTGCTGCACGAAGCAAAACCGCTTTTGCTGAAGAGAAAGCAGCCTGCAGCGCATTGCGTTTCCCTCCATGAGGCTCTTCCTGTCCGGCCTGCCGAAGCAGACCTCCGCTGGGCTTGGATCCCGACTTTGGGCTGGCGGGTGACCTTCCCGTCACGGCTAGCCTCTCACTTCTTGGGGAAAAGCTTGGCTTTTGGTCGCCGGCCTTTAGCAGTCCTGACTTGTGCTGAAAGAGGAAGCAGAGTTTCCTGAGGATGTGCTGTTGTCCTAGATCTCACACTCCATGCCTCTCCCATGGGAAAAGCTGCAGGCATTCACAATCTCTGGCTTTAAAGAGAAGGCAGTGCTCTTAGGGGCTGTTGTTTTTGTAAGGTTGCCAGCTCCAGGTTGGGAAATACCTGGAGATTTGAGGGTGGACCCTAAGGAGAATGAGGTTTGGTGAGGAGAGGGGCTTCAGTGGGATATAATGCCATAGAGCCCACCTTCTGCAGGGGCCATCTGCTCCAGGTGAACTGATCTCTGGTGCCTGGAAATCAGTTTATTTATTATTACAATTTATATCCCGCCCTTCCCGCAAGCGGGCTCAGGGTGGCTCAAAACAACAAACACAATACAATCTTAAAAATAAGTCGGGAGTTAATAGATAACAATATAAAACAGTTCAATAAAACAATTTAGAGCATTTAAAACATTTAAAGTGGGCAGTGCAGTATATTAGTTCAGTTCCTACAGCCGGAGTGAATGGGCCAGCACCGAGCCATGTGGATCATCAAGCCTGGAAGTGACCATTGCGTGGGCTTCTGTAGCCAAGTCCCGGGGAAGGGGGGGGGGAGGGAGGGAGCCAGCTGCCTGATCTGCCAAAGAGGATGGGAGGCAGACCTGGGCCTCCATAGAGAGTGAGGCATTCAAGGTCATCCCAGGGCTCTTCACCTTCTGGGCAGGCACCAGTGGGGCTCCATCCAAGGTAGGGAGCCTGATTTCCAAATCCGCTCCACCCCAACTCAGTCACAGAACCTCCTTCTTCATAGAATTTAGTTTCAGCCGACTCTGACGTAACCACCCAACCATGGCCCCGAAAGCCCTGTCCAGGCTCTCAGGGGCGGAGTCTGGATGGCCGTCCAACATCAGATAGAGTTGAGTGTCATTGGCGTACCAGTGTCATCAGCCCAACCCAAATCCCCGAACCAGCTGGGCAAGGGGGCACATGTAGATGTTCAACAACATCGGCAAGAGGATTGCCCCCTGCAGCACCCCACATTCTAGTGGATATCGTGGGGAAATCCTCTCACCTAGCACCACCCTCTGTCCCCGATCATGGAGAAAGGAGGAAAACCATTGTATGACAGTCCCCCAGAACTCTCAGGCAGTGGGTCATAAGATTGTAATCGACCGTGTCAGACGCTGCCATTAGATCTAATAGCAACAGCAGCGCCGACCCCCCTCGGTCCAGATCTCTCCAGAGGTCGGGCATAAATAATCTCAAAATAAATCAAGCAGAAATGGCAGGATAAAGAATGCAGAAATAAAGTGTGCATTTGCTTAATCTGCACAGTCTGTGCAGAATTTGAATTTGAACACCTGGGTTGTACAGGTTGACTCTTGAAGGGTTTCTGTCCAGTCTTGCATATTCCATCCTTCTCAGAAGGGCTTTTGTGGAGGCCCCAGAAGGAAGGGGCTGGTCAAACTGGACAGATGGCGGTCTGGAGTTTAAAGGTCACAACCTCCAAGTGTCATCCAAACAGCTTGGTGGGTCCACTGGGAGCCCAGACAAATTTCATCTTCATCCGCTGGCTGACTCCTCACAGAGCACTTTTAGAAGCAAAGTGAAGAATCTGTTTCTTCCTGAATGAGCAACTGTGGTCAAAAAGGCAGCCATCAGGTGGCTCTTGGTTTGCCTGCCTGGCGGCCTGAGATGCCTGATCTGGTCACCAAGGGCTGAGTCCAGGTGAGTGGAGAGAGCTCGGGGTGGGAGGGGGGTGACCCATGTTTTTTAAAAGGCTTGTTAAATTGTTGTGCTCAGCGGTTAGGGGAGGGGAGCGATGAGATTTCCCGACAATGGAAGAAGCACAGGCTGAAAGAACCAGCCCCTGCCTGTGTGTGGGTAGGCGTGTGTTGGAGGATGGGAACTCCTGTGAGTGGATGACCAAGAAGCTCACCACTCAGATATGGCCTTTGCCACAATCCCATTCATTGGCCTTAGGCAATCCCCCTCCCCCACCCCCCCGGGGTTTAATCCTGGAATATAATCGTGATTCGTGACAACAGTTTTCCCACACTGCAGACTGTCCCCCCTGGCTGCTGGCGGGGGGTGGGGGTAGGGTTGCCAATTCCGGGTTGGAAAACTCCTGGAAATTTAGGGATGGAGCCCGGGGAAGATAGGGACCTTAGGGTGGTACAGTGCCATAGAGTCCCCTATCGAAAGCAGCGTCCATTTTCTCCAGGGGATCTGTAGTCTGGAGATGAGCTGTAATTCTGGGGGTCCCCAAATCCCCCCTGGAGGCTGGCATTCCGGGAACTGACTGATACCTAGCTCCATGGGAGTAGAGCACTGCTGCAGCTGACTTGCAGGCTCACCTAAACCAGGATTCTCTTTCCCACACTGGCTAAACAGATGCCCTCAACACCTGTCCCCAGTATTCAGAGGCATGAATGTTTCTGGACCCCTCCTCTGCTCAGAGCAACAGAACAAAGTTTAAGTCCAGGGGCACCTTTAAGACCAGCAGAGTCTAATTCTGGGAATAAGCTTTTGGGTGCATGCTTTATTGGTCTTCGAGGTGCCACTGGACTCCAGCTTTGTTCAGTTGCTTCAGACCAACATGGCTGCCCCCCTGAATCTAAGTTCATAGCAATCACTGTACCGTGAGGCCATGAGTTCCACCAGTAACTTTTGCATCACCTGCAAAAGTATTTCCTTTTCCCCATCCCAGCTCTACTGGCAGTCAGCCTCTCAAGTGCCTCATACGGCGGGAGACACAGAAAAGGATTTCTTTCCATTCCTTTCTCTGATTGGGTGGAATTGGTTCTCCGCCTGGGTAACATTGTCCAACTGAGAGGTAGCATGTTTGGGATGCCCATCATCAGTTATTATCATGAAATGTTTTGCTGTTGTCCCTCAGCCAGAACTGTGGTGGTTATGTGTGTGTGTGTGTGTGTGTGTGTGTGTGTATTGGTTGTGTAAGCAAAGTCTTAAGGGGAAACAAAAGAGGCAGCAGGCAGGGCTAGATTCAGAAGTGCGCCTGCACGTTTAAAGACAGTGTTGCGGGGAAGTGACAGTGGTGGTAATGATGGTCCTGGAAGCTGTCCGTCAACCTGGCGTGGCAGGCGACTTCCTTTACTATTTCCCAGCTTTGCAATTAAGTTATTGTGGATGAGCTCACAGTTTAATGCCAAGTGGAAGGTCCCTTTGTGCAAGAGTCTTTCTGGTCTCTATGAACAACATTTTGTAGCTCAGGTGACACCCTCCACCCCAAAAAGTCAGTCTTTTGGCATGCTCCGACAAGTGGCAGTTGCCCGAGAAGACTGTTCTTTGCCTCCAAAACAAAATTTGAGTCCAGGGGCGCCTTTAAGACCAACAAAGTTTGTGTGTGTGCACAAGGAAGCTTATACCAGGAATAAAACTTTGCTGGTCTTAAAGGTGCCCCTGGACTCCAACTTTGTTTTGCCACTTCAGACCAACCTGGTGACCCTCCTGATTTTTTGCCTCCAAGTTAGCCTTTGTCATATAGCCCTTTAGCACTGGAACTGAGCAATCCACAGAATAACCTATTCGTGATAGGTCAGTGTTTGTCTACTGCCTCCCTAGAGAGCTTCTTGAGGCAGCTCACAAAGTAGAAGCATTACAATAAACTTATAAAACAACCTCAGAATTATCAATAATAAAACAAGCTATCAAAAGAGTGAAAAACATTCAGCAGCCCAAAATGATACCCATAAAACCGTCCTCAAGTTAGAAGCAGGCTGTGGCAGAATGTGCTCTGGCTTGCAGGCCCTATTCCACCCTGTCCTGCTAGGTTTTTCTCAGCACCTGGAGAGGCTTTTCTCTCTCCAGTAACACATCACCACCAATGCTTCCTCTGAGCTGTGGAGTCTTGTGAGCAAAAATTCTACCTTGTGAGCTACTGGCATTAAAGTTGTGAGCGAGGGATTTGGCTACTGCATAAATTAATTTGCTTTGGAGCCATCCTTCCTGTGCTAAGACAGAAACGTGTGAGCCAGAGGCTAAAAAGCTGTGAGCTAGCTCACACTAACTCAGCTTAGAGGGAATACTGGCCACCGCCACCTGATCTTTGTGAGGGATTGCCCACTAGGAGGGTCAGGACACCCAGCTTCCCCTCCAAGCTCTGAGGTCTCGCCTCTGTGTCTCCCACTGCCAGTGCCTGGTTGCCACGAGGACAGATTATTGCCTTGTGCACCCCTGGAGGAATGGCCACTTGCCAACTGACTGCCATCCCCCTCCTGAAGCTCCTTTTAAAATAGCATGTCCGAGACAGTGGAGGTCTGTGTGGTACAGAGGACCACTACCAGCATCAAAAGTTATAAAGTATTTATTAAAAAGAAAAATGTTCATAACCATACTTTTAGCACAGTACCAGATTGAGCAAGGGGTCAGAAAGAAATGGGTAAAACACAAATCCCCTGTCTCTCTATACATGTGAGAAAATAGGGCAGCTCTTTAGCTTAGGAGTTCTAGATCTCTACAGAGTTACCATTCCCTTGAAGATCTCTTCAGCTTTTTAGGACAGCACATGGTCAAAATGGCTGCCTCCCCCAGACCTCAGCTAAGAGATCTGCCTCCTCTGATGGATCCAGCACAAAAGAGAGCTCTTCCTGCTGCAAGGTGTTTTTATCACCTCCCCCGTCCCAGGTCAGACCAAGTCAGCAAAGCGTTTCCTGGGTTTCTTTCTGGAGATTATTCCTTGATCCATTCTAGTCTAAAGTCCTCCAAACCTCTGTTCTCTGCTTGAAGAAAGGGAAGACCTTGACCCACCCATTATCTCTCCTGCTAGATCTATTAGCATTTGTATGAAGGTGAGCTGAGGTATGTCTGGGAAGCAATTGAACTGACTTGTTCCTCCTCCTGCCTGTTCTCTGCGGGGGGGGGGGGGGGGGGCGGGATCCTGTTAAAATGCAAAGAGGAGGTTTTGCTCATCTCAAACCTCCCAGGGAAAAATGTGTTTCTTCACATAGGCCATCAAAATGGCTTTTTAAAAAATGAAACTTCTCAGTTAAAAGCATGGATAAAAATAAATGCTTTGGATCGGTGTGTAAAGAATTCATGCAGGACTCAAGTAGGAGGAGGGCATGCCACAGGTGAAGTGCCAACTCCAAAAAAGCCCTGTCTCTGGTCACCACCCACCTCTCCTCTGCCAGCCAGGCTGTGGGGTATGGGTGGTGGTTGGAGGCTAAGGAGAGTGATGCACCCAGGACCGTCTGTCCTTATTCATGGTTGAGGCAAGACTTGAACCTGGGACTTGCTAGTTCATGGTCTCCTAACTTTGGATAAGACTTTGCAGGAAGAGATCAGTGGCACACCAAAGCAAGCACCTTTTATGAAAAATAAGCCTCTTTAGAACATTGTTCATTTAAAAATTGACCAGTAACCATGGTGAAACTGAATCTGGGTCTCTCTGGTGGCTGTAGCTCTTCTCTTTCTCGTCTTGCCGTTTAATGTTCCATAGAAGACGGAAGTTCTGTTGTCTTGGTATAGCAAACGTGTTAAAGGGAATGCCTCGTCTCATGGCTCCACAGTCTCATGGCCACATATGCTGCAGGCTGGGAAGGGATACCTAGAGGAGAAAGATGGACAGAGGAAGCTAGGTTCAGTGGGGCAGCCATGTCGGTCTGAAGCAACGGAACAAAGTTTAAGTCCAGTGGCACCTTTCAGGCCAACAAAGTTTAATTCTGGGTACAAGCTTTTGTGTGCAGGCACACAATTAAACTTTGTTGGTTAACAAAATGGACTCAGACTTTGTTCTGGAGGAAGGTAGAAGACGATAACAACAACTCGTAGAGTGAGCACTTGACTTGGTGCAAGTGGAGGCAAAGTCATATTGGGCGGGCTGAAGGGATCGTTGTGGTCTTTTGTTGCTTTTAACCCGCCAGTGTTGGTTTTGGTTCCCAGCTTATAGTATCTGCGATGCAGCAAGACATAAGTCTGTCCTCAAGAATGTGGGTTTTTTCTTCTCTCTGACCTGAGATTGCAATGTGATGATCTAAAGAATTTGGATCTCTTGTTTGGAACAGACGCTCTCTACAGAAAGAAGACAAAAAAGTGTGTGTGTGTGGGGGGGAAGCGGTATGGAGAGGCTGTTTTCCAAGTTTAAGAGGGGGTGGGTGGAGGGGGCCAACGCAAAGAGGATCTTTGAAACAACAGGCAGGCAGCTGCTTAGAATTGTTCCCCGTCCCTCTGACTTGGCACACAAGGGAATCAGTTGCAGGCCTCAGGGTCTCTGACTTCTGCCTAACCCTAACCCACAGCCCACATAGAAGGGAGTTTTCCCTGATATTGGATGCTTTCCTCCAGAGAAGGCTTCAGGAGGAAGTGGTTGAATCTGAGACCCGCTGTCCATCTCATTGGCCACGGTCACACGGCCCTTTAAATCCAGGAGCTCTCCCGGATTTAAAGGGGCTGGGTTTTTTTATCTCGGGTTGGGATGTACACACATCCCAACCCGAGCAGTGTTGTAAGGTGTGCGTCGGCAGTGTTGTAAGGTGTGTGTCGGCGGCTGGCGGGGCCTTTTTCTGGCGGTGGCGGCTGGGGGAGGCACCCTTCCCTGAGCCCCGCCGGCCACCTGGTAAGTTTGGGAGTTTTTTCCTTCTTCTTTTACACTTGGGCACTTGAGTGGCCAAGCGCCCTAAAGCCGGCTTGCTGGCTAGGCAGGATATAAGTCAAAATAAATAAATAAAGGGGGGGGGATGGCGGATGGGACCATCTGGGTAGCCCTGCTCTTGCAATGACTGCGAGAGAGGGCTGCCCAGATGGCTCAAATGCGGGTTCTTCGCGCAACTCCTGGGAAAACAGTCGATTTTCCCGGGGTTGAAAAATGCAGGAGGAACCCGCATTTGAGCCCACTTCGGCACAGGACTAGCCCCATCCTTTGTAGATGGTCCCTTTAAATGTGGGAGGAAACAGTCCTTCCTCCCGCATTAAAGGGCCGTGTGATGTGGCCATTGTCTTGGCCTTGAGAGCATGGGGCATGCCCAGCTGGGTGATAAACAAAAAAGATGCTGCTGTCGGGAAGCGGTCTTCCTGGATTTCCGTGCTGAAGCCTTGCTGCTTCCTTGGAATTTTGGCATGTAGCAGTCTGAAAACAAGCAGCTTTGCCTGCTCCTCCTCCTTCAGTTTTGACACAAGTGTGGACCAAGCATGAGAGGAGGGTTCTAGTGGCAATGTGGCATGCAGTGTGGCCCCGCTCCAACTGGCTGGAGCTAGCGAATGGTACTCCTCAGTCATGGCACAATCGTAGGAGAGAGCTTTTTGGATATCCGGTCTTCCTGTTGAATCCGTCCCTGCTGGGAGGCTTTTCCCTTTCTGACCGGTTCCACGACATCTGGCTGTGTACAGTTTGCAGTACATTCTATGCTTACTGAGGAGGGAGCAGTTTTTCATCATCACAGCAGTGCACCTTGTTGATCTTGCACCTCCAGCTGTTTGCTGTCTGTTTATTCCAGGTGTTTACCCAGCTGATGATGTAGCTGGGGGGGGGGGGGACACACGATGAGCTCCAGTCTGTATGGTGCCTCTTGCTTGATAAGAGAGCTTTAATGGGCTTGACAAGATCAAAAGTGTTCTTCATGGCAAAATGATTAATCAGCTTAATTTTCTCCAAGTGGTTTTTCTGTTTCTTCCGTAATTGTTGTCATTAAAGCACGGCAGGGACAACAAAACTGCATAATCTGTGTGCAAAAAGGGGGTGGGAGAACAGAATCCATAATGCACTTTAAAATCTTAATTGTTTTAAGACACATTTTTGGAGATCTTTTGCCTTTGTATATAAACACTCTTTGTCTCTCTTGGATAGCTCCCAGGGGCAGTTTAAGTAACCCAAATTGTTATCTGAAGCATTCTGTAGTTGTGCAGTGATCTGTAGTTGGTTTGAACAATATAGGTCTCCTCCAGTCTCCGACTCCCCATTCTTGTCTGTGTCCAGCACAAGTCCCTTCCCCTTCCCACCAGCTTATGCCCTAACTAGATGTGTGTTAGAGGAGGCAAGAGGAAAGAAATTTAAAGCAGAGGCGTAGCAGGCAGGAAATAACGCTCGGCTGTCCTCCTTCTGCCCACTGTTGGTGCCCTGTGCAGCCTTCTTCCCGGCCATGTATCTCCCCCACCTCAATCTCACTGAGCATCCCTGTGCAACCCATCCCTCTTCCCTTGTAAAGCCCCCCCCCCCAGTTTTGCAGCTGGGTGCCATGTGGCCATTGTCCTTAAGATGCAGAGGTGCCACAGCCAGGCCTTCTTTGAGGCCAGTTTCATTTTCTGTTTGTGAGAGGGATGTTAGCAGGTTTCCTCGGCCTGGGAAGTTGGCAGCATCCCAGGTTTATTTGAGTGCCATCTGTATGGGGGGGGGTGATCCACTGGAAGGCATTTATACACAGGCAGAGTTGGGTGTCTGGGTGGGGTGCAGTTAGTGCTGCATTAGGCAGGGGCCTGCTAGAAACACTCCACGGTGATGATGAATGTTTCAGGATGATGTGAGGTGGGGTTGGCCCCTTGGCCGGGTTCTTGATCTGCTGTGGGGATGGAGGAGGAGGCAGCGGCAGCCATGGCACTAAGGCCAAAGCCTCCTTATGTTGCATCTCTTCCGCCCGCCCCCCACCCCCACCCCAGTATCCACTATCCAAAGGTATGTTGCCTCTGAACATGGAGGTTCCTTTTAATCAGCATAGCTACCTTTTGATGGGCCTTTCTTCCTCCATGAGTTTTTATCTGATCCCCTTATTGTGGCACGTTCTTCAAGGTAATTTGTGTGCTGCATGAAGTTGTACTTGCTCTTGTCCGTCTGGAAACTACAGCCATTGGATGACCTTAAGTTGTAACTTTATAAGAAAGGGAGGAAAATATGTCTCTCCCCATTTCCCCCCTCACTCTGCTTAACTTTATAACCCAGGGGTCCCAAACGTGATGC
Organism: Lepidodactylus listeri; assembly: GCA_029233225.1. Classification (NCBI taxonomy): domain Eukaryota; kingdom Metazoa; phylum Chordata; class Lepidosauria; order Squamata; family Gekkonidae; genus Lepidodactylus; species Lepidodactylus listeri. The sequence goes on along the minus strand of JARCFY010000014.1, from coordinate 9,635,609 downwards.
CTCTCAGCCCCCGGGCACCCACCCAACACCATTTCTGGCACCTACCAAGTGGTTTTAGGAAGTGGGCGGGGCCAAGTAGGCTTCTGATTGACTTGGAGCTCTGATTGGCTGTGCAGGACCTCTGTCTTTGTTGGATGTCGTTTCAGCCCCGTCCAGCTATCTGGGGCGGAGTCTGGGCCACAGGGGCGTGGGTAGTTGGCAGGTCTCAGCGGGAGCAAAGGCAGCAGGCACCCCCTCTGGGCCAAGGCCACTTCTGGCCAAGTTCAGGTCAAGCAGGGGCTCGGCTTGGATCTGGCCAGTGGTACCGTGGGCTCAGGAGGGGACCGCTTCCAGGAGGGGGGCAGCAGAGTACCTTCAACCAGCCCCGTGCAGACACAGAAGCTAATCGCATGAAGATGCTCTGACACTGGCACATTTTTTCCTGAAGCCAAGTTTTCATTGTGGTAAAAAGGACTCCAGCAGGGATGCCTGAATACCCATCTGGCATTTTACTACCAGCTTCTTCTGTCTTCTTTTTGGGAGGCGGGCAGGGAAAGAGCAAAGGAAGTCAAGATTGCTTCCTAACGACTTTTGGAATGTAGCTTCCTTTTAAATCCCCAGTCCCCAACTGGGGGGCCATGGCACCTGCCAAGACCTTTTCTGATGCAGGCCAAATAGTTTTAGGAGGTGGGCGGGGCCAGGGAGGGCTTTTGCCCAGTAAGGCTTTTGATTAGCTATTGGAGGTTTGACTGGTTGTGTAGATTTTTTTAAAAAAATGTTGTTTGGGCAGTAGCTGCCACCACAGCATGAGGATCTTCAGTGCGTGACTGAAGTTAAGCTGTGGCATTCACCCTGTGGCTGGCTCCTGGAGCAGCCATTTTGCCGCTGTGCCCATCCTGCTGTGCCATCGCTCCAAATGTGCCTGCGGGCTCAAAAAGGTTGGGGACCCCTGAAATGTTAACACGTGTTTGGAGTTTTTTAAAAAATTCCAGGAGTTCAAGATTGCTGCATACTTTGCAACAGCAACAAGAACAAGCTTATTAAAACGTACTAAAAATGTAAAATAAAGCCCATGGCAACTCAGCTGGATAAAGCATTCCAGCTGCCGACACGTCAGTGGTGCATGTGCTTCATGAGGTCCGCCCTGCTCTTTCTGGCTGCATCTGGAGTCTGCAAAGCAAGCCATGCTGAGCAACCTGCAGCCGGGAGAAGGAGCCCCTGGCTATGGCTTGGGTTTGGAGGCTTGGGGAAGGGAGGGGCACACTTGCCTCTGTGGACCCCACCAGTGCCCTGTGGCACACAAGCCTGGCACAATGACATGCCCTTATCCTGCCACACAACTGGACTGCAACAGGTGCCCATTCTGGCCCTCTTTGTGTGGGGGCACGGATCCAAGAAGCAGAGTCCCCAGAAGCTTGGAAGCGCTTGGGCTCCATCCCACTGTGCTGGTGTGGCTTGGGGCAAGTGGTACTCACCCTGCAGCTCGCAGACAGCCACGTTTGCAATTGCCATTAGCCCAAAGAGCCACATTTACTTCCATCCTGACATAAAGCCTGCACCTCAGGGAACCAGCTGCCAGCCCCAAGGCCCACCAGGCAAGGAACTTGCCTGCTTTCTGAAAGGGAGGGCAGCTGCCCACCTTGGGGAATGGTGCTCAGAAGACTGTACGAAGGGGTCCCAGGTGCTTGTCAGAAGTTTCTACAGCGTCAACGCCCCTGAGTGAGTATCATGGGTTTAGGCTACAGCTAACAAGCAAGAGTGGCCAGGAGGCTGATCGATGGACCAGGAAGTCCCTGGTTCAGATCTTGCCTCTGCCATCTGTCATATGGTGGATAATAAAACACACCTACTGTACAGAATTGTTGCAAGGCCTGTAACAGTCTTTCCACTGCATTCAGCCATTGTGATAAACTGATCAAACCGAAGTGTGTCAGTGCCCAGCATGATCCCACTTCGTTCACTCTGCTCGCCACCCCCGTCCCTTGCTTTTCCTGCGTCTTCCAGCATGAAGCGCTGGACTCAAGATCTCCCAATCTGATCGAACTGGAACATCCAAATTCAGGACTCTGAAATGGAATTTGTTTACTCGCTATAAGCCAAGATTCTGATCCTCCTCTTCATCCATTTGTAGGAAGTCAACAGAACTCCAGCTTGCCCGACCCTCTTGCATGCGGTGAACTGGGACTTTTATCAGGTGGGGAAGCTTTCAGTTCAGGTGCTGCCTGTGGGGAGAGGCAGGAGCACCGAGGGGTGTGCGCAGGCACCATAAAAGAGCGGTGTCAGTGCCCAGGGCCAGCAAAGCCATCTTTAACGACGAGTTTTCTTGACATCTGAATGCACTCCATGCATACAGAATTGGAGTAGTAGGACCCTTAATGCTATGTGTTTATGAAAAGAACATAACGTTAAAAATGGAATCTGTACAAATAGGTTCTGTACAAGAGGAGACAAAAGTCCAGATGCGTTGGGTAGGACTTGGGGAGGGAAGGCATATGACAATACAGGTGCCTGCCACCAAGCACTGCCCTACTTGGAGAACAACCGTGGAGGACCAGCAGTGGAAGAGGAAGCAATTCCCAACTGCCCCTGGAGCCTGCGTGGCAGCCATGCCTTTAGTTGGCTCTCTCAGGTGGCAGAGAAAGGGCTTAGCCCCTGGAGCGATAGTGTGGGGTTTTAGTATCCATATGGAACAGTATGGGCTTCTAAAATTTTGTTCAATGGCAGACAGGTTTAAAAATGGTATTTTTTCACTTTTAATAATGTATTTTTTAAAAAGAAAAGAACTTCAGCACAGTGGATCAGGAATGGGAGGAAGCAGAGGAAAATGCCAAATTATAATAACTGAGAATAAACCTTTTCTCCCCCCCCCCCCGCCTTTTCTTTTCCAGAAGCCCTTCAGAGGCCAGTAGTGTCCGATTTTGAGCCCCAAGGTCTGAGTGAAGCTGCCCGCTGGAACTCCAAGGAAAACCTTCTTTCCAGCCCTGGTGAAAATGACCCCAACCTTTTTGTCGCCCTCTATGATTTTGTTGCCAGCGGGGACAACACTCTCAGCATCACCAAAGGTGAGAACATGCGCAAGACTCAGGTGTGAAAGCCTTACTCAGCAGAAGCCGGGTGCCTGGACTGGAAAGCGGTGGATCATTATTGTTTGTTTGTTTTAGTGCCTCCCCCCTTACAAGCCCACATGGCTAGCAGTCCACATTCAGTCGTTCAGAAAACAAATGTAAGATTCTTTAATAAAATCTTAAACTCACCACCAGCAAAAACAGAATATTACCCCCCCCCCAATACACAGCACAGCCCAAGAGCTTTCCTGAAAAGAAAGGTTTTAACAGTGTTTTAAACACCTAGAAGGAGTTTTCCAGGTGGGCTTCCCTTGGAAGGGAGTTCCAGAGGCAGCCTGGCGCAAGTGAGAAGACCCTGAGTAATATCCCTTCCCCCCCCCCCCCCCCCCCCGGCCAATGCAAGTTACCATTGGAACGAGTGGCAAGAATGTACAACTTCAGACGGCACCTGCAAACATCCAATTAAAATGGAATGAGCTTCATTCAGTACAATATTTTCTTTTTGGCAGTAAACCTTTTATTTGCTCTCAAAAACATGACATGTTTTTCGACAGAGAAACCACAGAGCCAGCAAGCAGCCTTCTGAGTGGCGCTGAGCTCAAAATCCAGTTTTAGAGAGGCTCCCTGTGGCATAACAGAACCTTCCTGGGTTTTGCTGCAATCCTCTCGTTTCATCTGCACAAATGAAGCTCTGTTGGATTGAGCTTGTTTCTCGCGTGGCTCTGAAGATACAAAACATGACTCGGCCCGATCCCTCGCAAAACTGAGTGCCAGTCTTTCCAGCAGGACGGTACTGTTGCCTGACCCACTTCATGCTTATGGGAAGCTGGTCAGCAGGTGCATGTTTTTGCCAAGGCAGGCCAGGGCAGAGATGCTTCAGCCCAAGCAGACGGGTTTCTTTCAGTTGTGGCGGGTAGTGGAAAGCTCTGTCAAGTCGCAGGCCACTTATGGCAATCCCGTAGGGTTTTCAAGGCAAGAAACATACAGTGGTGGTTTGCCATTGCCTGCCTCTATGTACCAGTCCCTGGCCTTCACTGGTGGTCTCCCACCCAAATGCTCGCCAGGGCCGACTCTGCTTAGTGGCCGAGATCTGATGAGATCAGGCTGGCCTGGGCCACCCGGTCAGGGCTTCATTCGGCTTAGACTGGAGTGATTCTGTGTATGCCTTCCAAGATCCTTATCTTATCAGAAGGCAACTGCGAGTGCCCACACGGCTACCAGCTGTGCCGAATTCTCCCCTCCCCTCCATTTCATGGCATGTGCAGAGATCTTGCCATCATCCATGTCATTGACATGCATGCACGCTTTCCCTTTGTGTGTGTGTGTGTGTGTGTGTGTGTGTGTGTGCATTTAGGATGATCTATTCCTCTCTTCTCCTTTAAACAGGCCCCAAGTGGCTTACAATAAAACTGGTAGACACTAAAATATGTTAAAACCATAAAAATAATAATTAATTACTGTAGAGTAAAAATGTTAGCAGGTAAATCCAGAGAGCAGATCCGAAGCAGAACAAAAAGAGCTTCGGCAGTGAAAATTTCAGAACCCAAAACAATAGGCAGAAGCCCAGCATGACGCTTGGGCCCCATTTGTATGTACAGCATAATACAGACAGCAGATTGGGACCAGATAGGTTGTGACTACAGATGCTTTTTGCTCAGCCGCTGTACCCCACCCCTGTGGGCAGCCACGCCACTCCTGCCTTGCCAGCTAGCTGGCATTTGATGCCTCCCTTTGTTGCTGAGCTTCTAGCCCCAGTGCTGCCAGCTGACAGACTCGGAGGGCCTCCTTTCACCTCGGCCTGCCTTGCTCTGATGACAACCAGCTCTTCCGGTGGGCCGCTGGACAGCTGGCCGGCCAGCCTGCCTGCCTGCCTGTTGTGAAGGGTTGGTGGGGAGGGAAGGATCCCACCAGGTCTGGGGGCTGTCCCAAAAGCATCCCCAAGGCTTTGGTCACCGTGAATTCCCCTGGGCAGTTGGGTCAGGCAGCACAAGAAGCGCGAGTCTCCGGCACATTTGATTGACTGGCAACCCCTGTTTGCTATGAGAGCCGGATAATAAAACTTTTTTACCGTAGTCCCCAAAATTTAGTTCCCCTCCCTCCAAGGAAAGATTGCAAAAACACCCCCCTCTCAGCCTCAAAACTTCCAGAAATTTTACATTTCTAGTTTTAATAGTTTTAAATTAGCGTTGTTGGCATTCTGGTTCCTTCTCCCTTGCCTTGGCGGCTTGCCAGGGCACGTTGGAAGGGATCTGGAGGATGACCTTTTCTCTCTCGGCCAGGTGAAAAACTCCGTGTCCTGGGCTACAACCACAATGGAGAATGGTGCGAAGCCCAAACCAAGAACGGCCAAGGGTGGGTCCCAAGCAACTACATCACCCCTGTGAACAGCTTGGAGAAGCACTCGTGGTACCACGGGCCGGTTTCACGGAACGCCGCCGAGTACCTCCTCAGCAGCGGCATCAACGGCAGCTTCCTGGTGCGGGAGAGCGAGAGCAGTCCCGGGCAGAGGTCCATCTCGCTGCGATACGAGGGGAGGGTGTACCACTACAGGATCAACACTGCATCTGATGGGAAGGTGAGCACTGGGCCCTGGCTGGCGTTCTGGCTTGCGTGCTTTCGTCCCCTGGCTTAAAATATTTAAAAGCCAAAGATTTTCCATCCACACTTATCTGTGTGTCGTTGGCTGGGTCTGGAAAGCGACTTCCCAGAAGGAACTGTTTCTTGTCCTCGTCCATGCCAACTAGAACAGCTCATATCAGGAGTAAAATAAGTTGGTGTCTCTACTAAGGCTGAATGCATCGTCCAAATATAATTCACTCTTTCACTGTGCACTGAAATACATTTGTGTGTGTGTGTGTACGCACGCATACACACACACATACACCAGAGGCTGGGCCCTGTTGGTGGAGGCTGGTATCTTCATGCCACAAGCTGTTTATACATTTCTGTCCTGCCTTTTCTTCAAGTGGCTCTGGGGTGCCATTCATGGCTCTCCCCTCTTTTGCTGCAACTCACAACAATGTTGCAAGGTAGGTCAAGCTGAGAGAGGCCGCTTAGAGGTCAAAGCCCCTGTTACAGACTGCATGTGTTTTGAACAATAGCTAAAGGCACGACTGTGCAAATTAGAAGAAGGGGAGTTGGTTTTTATACCCCACAGGAGATGGTGGCAGCTACAAACATGGATGGCTTCAAGAGGGAATGGGATAAACATATGGAGCAGAGGTCCATCAGTGGCTATTAGCCACAAGGTATAGATGGAATGCTCTGTCTGGGGCAAGTGATGCTCTGTATTCTTGGTTCTTGGGAGGGGCAACAGTGGGAGGGCTTCTAGTGTCCTGGCCCCACTGGTGGACCTCCTGAGGGCACCTGGTGTTTTTGGCCACCGTGTGACAAGAGTGTTGAGCTGGAGGGGCCAGTGGCCTGATCCAACACTGGCTTCTCTCCTGTTCTTATGCTTTTCTCTACCCTCAAGGGTCTCAAAGTGGCTTGCAATTGCCTTCCCTTCCTCCCCCCACAGCAAGCACCTTGTGAGGTAGTTGGGGCTGAGAGATTTCTGAGAGGACTGTGACTGGACCAAGGTCACCCAGCAGGCTGCATGTGGAGAAGGAGGAGTGGGGAATCAGACCTGGTTCTCCAAGATTAGAGTCTGCTGCTCTTAATGTTATTGTTTATTTATTTACAAAAGGCCTTTTTGCCCTTCAGAGGGCCACCAAAGTGGCTAACCATTGAAAACATCACATGATAAAATCGTATTTTAAAACCGTCAGCCCGCTTATCAAACATACATCAGTAAAACAGTTTTAAAACTGAGTTAAAAAACAAAGTTAAAATACAGACAGAGCATACAAACATTGGTTTGGAAGGAGGAATCACTGAAGGAATGTCAAATGAAATGATGCGGTCTTCACCTACTGGCAGAGGGGACAGATGAGTCTGGGACAGATGACTCTCCCGGGGGGGGGGAGCTCCTGAGCTTTGGCGCCATGACCGAGAAGGCCCTGTCCTGGGTTGCCAACCACCTACACTCAGAAGGCGAGAGCATCCAAAGCAGGGCCGCCAAAGATGACCGTAGTGGTCGGGCAAATTAGACCAATATTAAACATCTGGATTTTTGAAAAGAACCTAACCGGCATGCTGACAGAATCTGGCAGGTTGTTTTTGTTTTGTTTTTTTGCGGCACAGGATTTCTATAACCCCCCCCAGCATTCAGACAGGCAAACATATTGGGCCAGATGCTACTGTGGATGCAAGTCAGCTCCATGGCACATTAACTGCAAGATTTGCTGGGGGGAGGGGGGGTGTTGTATCCCAGCAGTGCCGTTTATACCGGGGAACACTCAAGCAATGCTAAGGTAATCAGTTTAGATTTGCGCTAAGCAGGTTAATAGCTTCCCTTTCCCCCAGAGTTGTTGTAAACGGCATTGCTGAGAATAAATACCGACAAGGAGAATTCATTAAAACAAACAGTCAGTGGCCTACCTTGAGAAACATATCTATAAAATAGTAAGAAACGAAGGAGATGGGAACAGAGGTAGGATAATGAGGCTCTCTGCAGGCGAAAGAGTCTATTTCTTGTGTTCAGGGTTGTATCAGTCAGAATTTCATTCTGAACCTTCATCCTGTAATGCAGTATTAGTCACCTGATTTTTTTATACACGCATACACACAGCCTGTGTTTAGCTGGAGGGGAGAAGCAGGCTGAGCACACAGCGGGACCCTGGCCTCTTGTGGTCTGGGCACCTGAGGCATTTCCAGACGGTGGTGGTGTTAACCCGCCTGCAGAATCTTCAAATGGGCACAATGTCAATATGACACTGAAAGAAAAGAATGTGTGTGCTTGGGGGGGGGGGGATTATGGTGTGGAAGATACCTCTGTACTGACAGCATTTATTTCACAGTGAGCTTTTGGGGATCGCAGCCCACTGTGTCTGATAGGTACGTGACAGGAAATCATACTGGGAAACCTTATGGGGCAGGTTGTGGTGGCAGGCGGGGAGTCAGGGCTCAGTGTGAATCACACTGTGAATTAAGACCCCTTGTGTGATTTGCAGCAAGCGTTGACTCCCTCCATACGCAAACCTGCCCCCCAAATTTCCTGGTTTACAGCTTCCCGTCGCATATCTATCCAAAAGTGAGCTGTGACCCATGAAAGCTCATCTCTCCTTATATATAATTGAGTAGTGGGGTGGCACTTTCTGAACATTTCACACGGTCCTAAATCAGTTGGCTCCATGATGTGTCACTCAGAAGCTGCCCCTATCCACTGGCTGCATTGTTTGAGTCTTACCTCCAGCATTCTAAACAGTTTGCTGTTCCTCCCCCCCCCCCACAGCCAGTCGGAACATAGAGGTCATTTGCGTACGTGGCCTTGATCTTCGACGTGGTCTCTGTGCTTCACACCTGTGGGTTTACTGCGCCTGTGTGGAAATCCATCGGTATTGTAGAAAGCTTTAATGAATTTTCACACCCAGCGCCTCTGGGCATGTGCGGAAGCCCCATCGTGCATGCCCAGAGGAGCAGGGCACGAACATCCCACCAGTTCTCTTCTGACCGCCACGCCAGTAACATCGTGTTACCTCGCTCCATTGGTTAGAGTTCTATGGAAAGCTTCGTCTCTTCAAACCTCTAGTTTGATTTGTTTGTTCCTTTCTTCTTCTTCAAAAAAAGGGAAGGACTATCTTTGTTTTTTCCAAGGTCCTTTGGGGCCTTCAGTCTCACCCCTTCCCCCCTCCTTCGTTTGCCAGTACTGCATGGCTAAAAAGTGGGGCTGTTTTAAACGCCACTCCTCTTGTGGTAGCAAGTTAGCCACCCCAGATGGTCTCTTTGTCTGATTTGCCTGGGGGAGGGACACTGGCCCACTGCGCAAAATTTTCCAATCAAATGAGGAAAAACAGAGCAGCTCGCCTCCGTGTTGCCCTTCTCGAACCAGCCTTGTCACCTGTTTCCCCTATGGAACCCAGGCTATCGACATCGACTGTCAGTGCTATGCCATCCATGTCGAGGTTGGCATCCAACATCGTCCAGTCGACATCGAAATGTCCTCTTCCATCTTCATCAGCAGCCTCCACACTGATAAAGAAGAAGGACAAGACGGAAAAACGTTGTAAGCTGGAGGGAGCCGCCGTGGGCAAGTCCCCTAGAGTGGAGGGCGTCTGTGCTGGCAAGCCCCATAAAAAATCCTCCACATCGATAGCGGCCCCTGCTCCACCTCCTGCTGCTACAATGCCTCCGAGTACTGAGGTAGTAGTACAGTCTCTTCCAGCTGCCGTGGAACTCCCAATTATCCACGTCCTCGACTCTCCCATTAGACCAGTGGAGGCTATACTCCCAGAGACCATCCTGGAGACGCAGGACTTCTCTGAGGCAGAACGTCATCATGATCTGGTTCCCACTCCTTGTTGACACCGATCACTCTCAAAATCCCCGGCCTCAGACCGTTCGCCCTCACCTTCGACACCAACCGCTATCGATACAGATGGCATCAGATTTTCGAGGCCTACCCACCTCCAGCCTACTGTCAATCCTATGACAGGGATCGCAGGGCAGACTACTGAGATTGATCGCTGCTACAGCGATCCCCTCGGCATCGATCCCCTATCCACTCTCAATGGGCTTACCCACCTCAACCCTTGATGCCGTGGGACCACCAACATCGCTATCTCTACGGGACTTATTCGTTTGTACCATGGTCGTCTCCAGCCCCGCGTACAGAGTGGGCCTGCTACCCTCAACATTGCCCTCATTCCCCAAGGGTTTCTTGTCAACCACTCTCGGCCTCCCTTTCTAGGCCACCAGATCAGGCTTCACTGGATCCCAGGCGCCGCTCTCCTCCCTCGCCTTTGCGAACCCTGCCTCTACCGTCTCAGGCTCTGATGCCAACCCTTGTTGCTACCGCTCAGATTGACAGCAGCCTTCCCCACCGAAACAGCCGCTGTCGACACCTACCCCACCACCGCAGAGACAATCCTTGGAGCCTATGGAGCTGTCGGATCTCCCGCCACCAACTTCGGACTCCTCGGACAATGACTCCAAGGATGACCAATCCAATGCTCCTTGTTCTCTGGACAAACCATCTCCAAAACAGGATTTGGCTGAGAACCTTCCTATCTCCCTTTCCGAGGATCTCACCTCTTATGGTGACCTGGTAAAGCGTATGGCACTGTCCCTGGGTCGGTCTGTGGTGCAGCCCAAGCCAACTATTATGGATGCTGTCTTTGATGTGGTCCAGTTGAATGTCTCCACATCAATTGCTCTACCTATGACTGTGGTTCTACTCCAGGCAGCAAAAACCCCATGGGATAAACCGTCTTCCACATGAGTTTTATCTAGGAGGCTGGACCATATGTACAGGGTCCAGGACACAGGAGCAGAATTTTATTAAAGACACACTACAACAACTTAGTGATTTTAAACAAGGTGAAATTTTGATAGGTTGTGACCTGAATTACATAATAGATCCAATTATAGACAAGACTCACAAACCTTCCAAAACAAGGATGAAAGTTAAAGAAAAAACAGAACTAGAATCTATATTTAATTTTTATAATCTGGGAGATGTCTGGGGATTATTTAATCCCGGTGTAAGACAATATATTTATTTTTCACCCAGACACCTTGTATATACAAGGATTGATTTTATTCTGACCTCAAAAAATTTGCTCTCTTATCTCAGTAGTGCGGAGATTGGATCCATTATACTATCTGATCACGCTTGGGTGTCATGCATTCTAAAAGAACAGCAGTCAGATGAGAAAGGCCCCAGTTGGTCCATGAATAAACTTTTATTATAAAATGAAAATATAGTACAAAGTTTAAAATCAAGTATTATGGAATGCTTCAGATTCAACTCTAACTGCGAGGCATCTCAACCTAATAAATGGGATGCCTTCAAAGCGGTTATGAGGGGTCACTTGATCTCAGCATCTTCAGCCTATAAAAAAGAGAAACAAAAAATAATTATAGACCTACAATCCAACATTAAGAGTTTAGAGACACATGAAATACGGAAAGAAGAAAACACTAAAAAAACTTACCCAAGGAAAAAAAAACTAGAACTGCTAGAAACATCACATATCCAAAAACAACTCCTATTACTAAAACAGAAATACGTTACCAAGACTCCTAAATCCATTAAAATGCTCAAATTCAGAGTAGCCCAAAAAAATTTCATCTTCACTGACACATGCAATTAAAGATGTCAAGGACAATATCTTCTTCAAAAAATATCAACTGTACTTTTTATGAATATTTTAAAAACTTCTATTCCTCTACCAGTCCAACTAAACTGATATACAATCCTACTTACATTCAATTAATTATTCAAACAAACTGTGTAATGATCCCTGTGAATTTTTAGATCACCTGGTGACTTTACAAGAAATAACTGAAGTGTTGTCTAGTTCCAGAAATAATAAAACCCCCGGTAGGGATGGGCTACCAGTTGAATTCTATAAGCAATTCAAATTGGAAATAATAGACCAAATGCAAAAAACTACGAATGAAATTTTGGCCTTGGGAGCTATGCCTAATTCATGGGCTATGGCTAAAATCATAGTCATCCCCAAACCTGGAAAAGATAAAACTTTAGCTTCTTCTTACCATCCCATATCTATTTTGAACCACAACTTCAAGTTATTTTCTTCAACATTGGCCTCACGTTTAAACAAAATAATAACCCATTATATTCATAAGGATCAAGCTGGGTTCATGCTAGGATGCACTATCACTGACAACATTAGAAAAACTTTAAATATTATTGAATATTGGAAAATGAAAAAAATAAATTCAGCCATACTATCGGTCAGTGCTGAGAAAGCATTTGACCGGGTGGAACCTAGATACCTAATTGAACTTCTGTCTTTCATGAATTTTGGACCAAAATTCATGACAGCAATTAAAGCTATATACAAAGACCCCAGTGCACAAATTAGTATCAACCTTTTTTGTTCTGATGAATTGCACCTAAAAAGAGGCACGAGGCAGGGTTGTCCCCTGTCTCCAACTTTATTTGCCATCTCTTTAGAGCCATTGGCTTATGCCAGGGGTGGGCAATTGTTTTGGCTTGGGGGCCACTTTGTGGGAGCAAAGGTTAGCGGAGGGCCGCACCTTTTAAAATGATTGCATTCATTAGTTAACTTTGCATTTCAGAAAAGGTATAAATTGTATCATAAAAATCAATAAATATAAATTAAATAAAATAGTGGTAGTTTTATTCAATTTATTTATTGTGCTAATTTCATATCATCTATAGCTGCAAGCACATTTAATTTTAGAATCAGTTTAATGAGACAAATGTACCCTATCACACTTTCCTACAAATTTTTTGAAATCAGGAGTGAGATTGCTTGTTGAGATTCTCATCACAGCCTGTAAGTTAATGTCTGTCAAAGAGCATCTATATTTACTCTTGTTGATCTTCATGCAAGAAAAACTTTGCTCACAAATATATGTAGACCCAAATATAGAGAACATTTCCCCAGCAAATTTCTTCATACATGGAAATTTTTCAGCAGACAGAGATTTGTAAAAGTCAACTAATGTCACAGCATTAAACATTTCTTTCATAGTGTGATCTGACTGCATGTCAGTAAGTTCAAGCTGCAGCTCCTCAGGGGCTGTATCAATATCAGCAGTGGAGAGAGGAGAGATTGGATTTATACCCCGCCCTTCACTTGTAGTCTCAGAGCGGCTTACAAACTCCTTTCCCTTCCCCTCTCCACAACAGACACCCTGTGAGGTAGGTGGGGCTGAGAGAGCTCAGAGACAACTGTCCTTGAGAGAACAGCTGGTACAGAGCTATGGCTTGCCCAAGGTCATCCAGCCAGGTGCAAGTGGAGGAGTGGGGAATCAAACCCAGTTCTCCCAGATTAGAGTCCGCGCACTTAACCACTACGCCAAACTGGCTCAGTGATGGGATAAGAGAGCAAATTGAATTTAGGCTCAATTTTCTTGAAGTCCTGAAATCTTCTTGTGACTTGAGAGACACACAGGAGAACATAGGGACAGAGAGAGAGGAAGACACACACAGAGACGGACAGACAGAGACAGAGAGAGACACATGAGGAACATAGGGAGAGAGAGAGAGAGAGGAAGACACACAGAGACGGACAGAGAGAGACAGACAGAGAGAGACACATGGGGAACATAGGGAGAGAGAGAGAGGAAGACACACACGCAGAGAGACAGAGAGAGACTCAGAGGGACAGAGAGAGACACACAGGGGAACATAGGGACAGAGAGAGAGAGAGAGAGAGAGACACACACACATAGGGACAGACACACACACACACACACACACATACACATAGGGACTCAGAGAGAGTGAGAGACAGGGACAGAGAGAGAGATCGCCGAAAGCAGCTACCTGCCTACTGCACATCCGTGCAACCCAGGGAAGGCGAGGGTGGGAGTGGACCGGGCTTCCCCAGAGCACTGCGCTTTGGCACGGCCCGGGGAAGGCGAGGGTGGGGGCAGGCAGGGCTTCCCTGGAACGCTGCGGCCCCGGGAAGAGGAGGATGGGGGAGGGAAGGTAACTTACCTTCCTTCTTCTGCCTCCTCATTGCCCAACAGGGCTGCTGGGAGCAGGGGGTGGGGCTTGGTAATGTGCCCACCCCCCAGACACTTCACTCCCAGAGCGCCGCTTCTCTGCGCTCCGGGCCCAATGGACGCCTGACTGAAACTATGTGGCCAACTGTCTTGGCGGGCTGCAAAAAACTCTGTGGTGGGACGCATGTGGGACTGTGGGCCACAATTTGCCCACCCCGACTTATGCTATAAGATCTGACACAGCAGTTAAGGGAATTGATTTCCAAAAGGAGCAATGTAAAATGAGTCCATTTGCAGACGATGCCATATTTTACATGAGTGACCCAAAGAATTCTTTAACAAACCTCGTGGCTCAGATTTCTAAATTTAGTCATATTTCTGGTTTTTTAATTAACTATAGTAAGTCTGAGCTATTTCCAGTGTACATACAAGATGACGATAAGAAGTTAATTTCTGAGACATTTCTTTTTGAATGGGTTACAAAACGTTGGAAGCACTTAGGCATCACAATACCTATAGATTTGAATAATCTATACCAAGATAACTACAAACCTCTTACAACGCTATTCAAAAAGACACTACCTGCTTGGCAAAAACTAAACTTTATTTGAAAAAATAGCATTATTTAAATGTATACTTTTACCTAAATTTCTCTTCTTCTTCCAAAATTTACCAATGCCACTTCTACACACAGATTGGGCAACCTGGAAAACTAATTTGTTAAAATTCATATGGAGAAATAAGAAAGCTAGGATCAAAACTACACTACTACAAAAATCACAACGTCAGTGGGGTCTTAGCTTGCCATCTCTAGAGACTTATTTCTTGGCAGCCCAACTAGAAATGATTTGCCACTATGCAAATCCTGAGTGTGAAAAGACCTGTGTTCTAATTGAGGGAAGATCTTTAACACCTGATAGACTACATGAAGCTATATGGAATGTATCATTGAATAGACACAAATCAGAGACACCGAATAGATTTTTCTCCCTTACCTTAAAGCTTTGGGATAAACATAGAAATGTTTTGGCCCCAGGGATATCTCTGGCAGCATCCTTTTTAGGACAGCAGTGGTTTATACCAGGTAGATCTCAGTCTGACTTCACAACTTTGAGAGACAATAACATCTTTAGGTTAAGTGACTTGATGATTCAGAAAAAGATGGGAACTAAAGAACAACTAGAACAAAAATATAAAGTGAAATTCCATTGGTTTCAGTACCAACAACTTTGTCATATGTTTTTAGAACTGAAAAAAGCGACTGAGTTTGAGACCTCTTACTTTTTTTGAAAAAACAGTACTAACTGGTGAATATAATTCAAAGGGTCTGATAGGTATCGTTTATAAACTTCTCAGTGATAGGGCCTGGAGGCAACCTTCTAACATCCAACAAGCATGGGAGAAAGAATGTTTAGCTCTAACTGATGATCTCCAATGGAAAGATATCTGGAAATCTTTTGCTTTTACTACTAATAACTTGATCAAATTGCAAGCGTTTAAAATTTACTCTAGATGGTATTTATCACCACACCAATTATTTTTATGTAAATTCAAATCTAATCTAAATTGTTGGAAAGGTTGTAAACAAAAAGGTACATTTTTACACTGTTGATGGGGTTGTCAGCTCATATTTAATTTTTGGGAACAAATATTTAAATAAAATTTGTGGTCATGTCATTCCAAATACACCAGAATCAGTGTTACTTAACTATTGGCCAACTCTACACCTATCCAAACAAAATCCTGAATTAATTATGTTACTAATCTCAGCTGCTAAATCCCTGTTTGCCCAATGTTGGAACCAATCGAAAATACCTACAGTAAATCAGTGGATAGCAAAATGCTGGGATGTGGCAGTATCAGACAAATTAGCTTCTCAAATAACAGCCTTTCAAGTTCCAAGTAAATCTAATAATTTTATAGATAGATGGTTTTCCTGTTTTGACAATATTTCTGCCACCTCTAATTCTATGTATAAAGTACCAAGAAAGTACCTAGAATTTGCATTCTATTGATAAGTATTTACTTGTTGTGCTAATTAAGACTTCTGTGTTATAAGCTGTGAGTGTTATATGTAGTTGTTATATATGTTGTAATAAGTTTAATTTTGTTACTGTTATTGTGGTTTTTTGATAAAAATAAAAATTATTTGTTTTTTTAAAAAAAACAATGGTGAATTCAAGCCAAACCAACTTGGGGGGGGGGGGGGGGCTGTTGCAAGTGCAACAGAATTGATATCAGAAACCACAGCAGCTAAACAGAACCAGGGCCAATGTGGCAGCAACCCCAACAGAACCAATGCCAAACCAGAGAATCCCAGCAGAACTCCTGGCAAACTCCCCCTAACATATGATCCCAGTTGCCTGTGAGGGTGGCCTCCCTGCCTCCTGTTGTCCAGGAAACCTGAAAAAATCACACACACACCCAGTTTGGCTTTTTAAATCACCAGCCCTGAATATGCCTGAATATTTCTGGGAATGTCTGGGATAGGGATAATGGTATTGACTGGGATCTCTGATGTGTATCTGTATCCCAAATAAACCCAAAATATACCAGTTAGGTATTTTTCGGGTACATTTTCGGACTCAGTATATCCAAGTGCTCATCCCTACTTCTGTTTTGCTTTGCTATAACAAACTTTGCTCTTTTGCAAACTCCTTGTGGAGCCACAGCTTTTAACTGAAAGGTATACAGGTTGCGGGTCTTTGAGGAATAAAAGTGGAAGTAAACATTTAGGAAGCTGCACCTCCTTCCATGAGTTCAAACCTCCCATCTGGATCTTCAGAACAGCAATTTCTCCCCCCCACCTTCTCTCTCCCTCCTCCGTTAACTAACTCTCCCTGGCTCTCAACATTCTATGCCTCATGGATTGCATGCAGTTCTCACCAGGCCAATTTGGGGTGGTTTTTGTTTTGGTTAATTTACAAAGACATATCCCCCTTGTACCTAGGGAGTCTCCCTTGAAATGTGTGGAAATGCCTGCCTTGTCTGTGAGTGGGCCTGCTATGCTGCTTTCATTATTGGTGCAAGCAATGAATGTAGGACCAGAAACTAAATAGAAGAAGAAGAGGAGATTGGATTTGTACCCCGCCCTCCACTCCCCAAGGGAGTCTCAGAGCGGCTTACAAACTTCTTTCCCTTCCCCTCCCCACAACAGGCACCCTGTGAGGTAGGTGGGGCTGAGAGAGCTCTTTCCCAAGCTGTCCTTGAGGGAACAGCTGTTACAGAACTACGGCTTGCCCAAGGTCATCCAGCCAGGTGCAAGTAGCGTGAGTTATTTTTGTCTTCCTCTTTGTTTGGCCCTTAGATACAGCCCTGTACTGAAACTGTCCCAGGGGGTTGGGGTTGGAGGGGGGGAGGGGCTGCTGTAGGACAGTTACTCCCCTCCCAGTGAGGTCGCTGGCTTCTTCCGCTTGCTTCCCTTCACCCTGTCAACTGGCCAGAAAAAGGCTTTCAGCTGCCGTTTCTCTTCTGCCGTGGGTGTGTGTGTGCTCCGGTCCTCAGTCTGCTTTGGAGTTTTCCCGTCTCCCTTGTGGAACGAATAGAGGCTTCTGTATTTTTCTGCATAGCTAAGGATGCCTTCCTTTTTATAACTTACCCCAAGGCATAATTTTGGTGATTGGCATGGGGGCCAGCCACCTAGCAAGCTGGGGAGCCCACAAGAATTGTGAGATGGGGAATAATTTAGAAATTCTGCCCCACAAATCTTTGGTAGTAGAATCTGCCATCAAGGGCTTTTCTGCATTCTCATTTTCCTCGCTTGTGTGTTCCTGTTGCTTTGCCCCCCCTCCCCCCAGTTTTGCCTGTGTTTTGCTCCCTCTAGTGGTCAATTAGCTATTACACCACTTTATGTCCCGCATATCTCCCTGCAGATTTAAATTCAGGTTTTTATGCGGGATGTAAAGTGATGTAATATCGAATTAACCACTAGAGAGAACAAAACATTTGCAAAACTGGAAGGAACCCTAAAGCCACAGGAACATACAAGCAAGGAAAATGAGAGTGCGGAAAACCCCAAGTCATAGTCCTCATGGCAGCCCCAAGTGCAGAAAACCTCAAAGTCAAGAGATGAACAGGCTCGCCATTGCCTGCCACCGCATAGCAACCCTGGCCTTTCTTGGGGGTCTCCCGTCCAGGCAGTAATCAGGACTGACCCTGCTTAGCGTCCGAGAGCTGATGAAATTGGTCTAGCCTGGGCTATCCAGGTCAGAGCTGAAAATCTCTATTTCAAATAATCTGATGACCCAACGGTCTTGGGGAACATAAATTGCACTAATAACGTTGGTGTTCCTGCAGCCAGAAATTCTGCCGTAGTCAGTGTTGTGCCAGAATTAGTTATCAGCTAGCAAAAAAGCTGCATAAACCGAAGGAGCACTAGAAGCAATCCCTGGCCAAATCCGGAAATCTGTCAAAGGAGCTACCGGCACACAGTCAAAGAAGAAGACATGAGCCAATGTTTCAGTTGCACCAGATCCACAAGGACATGGTCTGTCTGAGTAAGCTGTTCCTTGAAATTTACCCAACAAAACAGTGGAGGGAAAAGCAGTTAAGCGAGCCAAAAGAAAAGCCCTCTGATGTTTATGGAAGGTCAATTGACAAAAACAAAATGGAAGTGTAGGAGGAGGCACAAGACCAAAAAATAACTTGGAGCTCTGTGAGCCCTGGCTTGGAGCCAACTGACAGTCTAAGGCCTCCAGTGCTCCATCAAGAGAGAGCCCTGCGCCTTGCGGGACCAACAGATAGCCACCTCACGAATCCCCCCACCCCCTGCTTCTCAAAAATCTCTCGGGGACTTGAGCAGCTGATTCTCTCCCCCTCCCCAACTGACTCTCATCTGATCCTAACATTTCATGCCTTCTGGAGCTCTCTCAGTCCGCCTCTGGCATTTCCCCCCTCACATCTTTTTTCTTTTGATTAATTTACAAAGCCGCGTGTTCCTGCACACCTGGGGGAGATCTCTGATTAGGTAGAGGCTTCTGCCTGGCTTGTGGTTGCCCCATTGTGCTGATTTCATCATCTGTGCTGGAGCAAATGCATATTCTTTCAGGTGGAGCAGTGGTGGATGGTGTACAGTATGAAATCAAATTTTTAATTGCGTATTTATATCGATGGAGATACAAGCCAGCTCAGGATATTGTGTCACTCGGTAATAAAACTGAGAGGCAGATTGCAGAGTGGGGCTTGATTTCTCAGTGCCCCAGCATAAGGGATTCTACTGTTCCCCCCCCCCCCCCGGAAATGGTTTCCATTCCCTTCTGTAGGGAAAAGGAAAGTGCTACGCTCAGAAGCTCAGCTGCTGGGGAGGCAAAGCCAGCCCTCTGCCCCGGACAGTGGGTATCCCGACTCTCCCCGATGGGCTTGCTCCGTCTTTCTCTCTCTCTCTCTCTGGACAGACTGCACAAAGGGGTCTCCAGAGTGCTCTCCAGGGGTTCCTACAGCATAAACGGTCTCACTCGGTACAACAAAGTTCCAGTCCAGTCCAAAGTTCCAGAAAGCCAGTTTGGTGTCGTGGTTAAGTGCGCAGACTCTAATCTGGGAGAACCGGGTTTGATTCCCCACTCCTCCACTTGCACCTGGCTGGATGACCTTGGGCAAGCCACAGCTCTGTACCAGCTGTTCCCTCAAGGGCAGTTCTCTCAGAGCTCTCTCAGCCCACATACTTCACAGGGTGTCTGTTGTGGGGAGGGGAAGGGAAAAGGAGTTTGTAAGCCGCTCTGAGACTCCAAGTGAGTGAAGGGTGGGGTATAAATCCAATCTCCTCTTCTTCTTCTCACCTTTAAGACCATCAAAGTTTTGTTCAAGGTGTAAGCTTTCATGCGCAAGCACACTCCTTCTCTCCCTTGCTGAACACCCTCCTCTTTTCTGCCTTTTGTGTGGCAGGAGGAGGAGGAGGAACAGGAACAGGAACAGGTATCTGAAGAAGTGTGCTTTGCACACAAAAACTTATACCCTGAATAAAACTTGGCTGGTCTTAAAGGTGCCACTGGACTCAGACTTTGTTCTGCTGCTTCAGACCTACCTGGCTGCCCACCGGAGCCTTGCTTTGCACAGGTTTTGCTCTGCTTGTGTGTGCACAGACAAACTAATTTCCCCAGATGACGTCATGAGTGAATATAATGACGGTGGCTCGTTTGAGTCGGAGATGTCCAGGTCCATCTGCTTGCACTTCTGTCACCCATTTTTCTCCTTCCCTTCCCTTCCCTTCCCTAGCCAGTGGGGGGTGGACACTGGAGAGTCAGGCCAGTGCTGCAACAGGGCTGTCACCTAAACCAATTGGAGACACTTTGTAATGTGGTTTGTTATAGGGTGTTTGGGGATGAGGCAATGGTGTGCCTGGGGGGTGGGAAGTGAAGCTGCGGGCTTGCGATAGGAAGGGCTGGTCACAGTTGTCAGCGGCATTTGCGTGACTTCCAGATGTTGCTTTCCCTTTTTCAAGTGGGTCTGATGGAATGTTTTGCTTTAATG
Source organism: Lepidodactylus listeri (assembly GCA_029233225.1). Classification (NCBI taxonomy): domain Eukaryota; kingdom Metazoa; phylum Chordata; class Lepidosauria; order Squamata; family Gekkonidae; genus Lepidodactylus; species Lepidodactylus listeri. Next base: position 9,615,555 of record JARCFY010000014.1, on the reverse strand, counting down.
CAGACCAGTTGGCAAAGATGCTTGGCTTGCTCTGTTTGCAAGTGGTGATCCACTGGCCGGGCTTTTAGTGCTTAGCCTAATGAACCCGCAGGGGAGCTCCGCTTTCTGTGCAGATCTGAATATTTGGCTCTTGCACTGCATCAGTGTTGGGACACAAACAGCCGAGCCAAAAGGAAGATGCAGATCCTGTTGGGAGTGGGACCGGAATCGAGACAAAACCTTGGTGCAGACTCACAGGAGGGTCGCTCGCTTCAGAGGCTGGATGGATTGCCGGCCAAAATCTACAGAGGCGGAGGGAGTCAGGTGGTGAGCTGATAAGGAAGCTGGCAGGTTGGAGAGGAAACTCGAGGACAAGGAAGCAGCAAGGGGTAAAGCAGCCAGAATAAGACTTAGGGGCTACCCAAGAAGGCCAGAGTCTGCTCTTGCCAAGCAGAGGCCCAGGTCTTGCCCGGAGCTGTTTATGGCCATGCCAGATCAGCAAGATCCAAGGGCTGCGGCATATGCAGGAGCAGGAGCCAGGTTGGAGCATGGGAAGACCTTTCTTCATGGAAGTAGAAGAAGTCTAGAGTGACAGGCCGCCAGTGTGTTCATCTGCACTTCCAGTCTCAGATAGACCTGCTTTTCCACTCTGCACGTGGTCTTCGTTTCTGTCTTTGTTTACTTTATTTATAGCCCGCCTCTCACCCCAGTGGGGACCCAAAGCAGGTTACATCATTCTCCTTGCCTTCACATTATCCTCACAGCAACCCTGTGAGGTAGGCTAGGCTGAGAGTGAGAGATGCCATGGCCAACAGTAGTGCCTCTCTTGCACCTCTAATGGACTGTAGGCAGTGACTGAGCCCTTGTTTCCATTTTTGCCAGACATTCAGGCACATTTCTGACCCTCTCTTGACCTTTTCTGTCTCCTGTCTCTTCCCCTTCCCTTTGCAGTCTTGAGTAGCTGATCATGCCAGCTGGAAAGGTGGGCCTTCAAGTCCCAGTTGGGCTGCAAGAGAAAGATTCTCCCCCCCCCCCCAATCTTGCTTATCCTGGTTTCCCTTAACGTTGTTCAGGAAGCTTTAATGTGGTGGGAAAATGTGTAATGCGTTAGAGGCAGTCGATCTGAGCAAGAGCAAGCCTCCAAGGTAACAGGCATGACCTCCAAAGCATCAAGGAGAAGATCTGGCCTTTTAAGTCATAATCCCGCTTGCAAAAATGAGTCAAATCTGATGTTCAGAAGGGGTGCTGACTCGACCCTCATGGGCAGAAGATGGTGGAGGGGCGCTGTGCGTCCCTGTTGTCTGGTCACCCTGTGGGGCTGGTAGGGTTGAGTAAGCGCATCTCCACACACACCCCGGCAAAAGTTTGCTGAGGACAGGATATCCGTTTTTCAAGTTCAGGACCTAGTTAACAAGCTGGAAAAGGGACAGCCTCCAGGAAGGACTGCAACCAGGTGAGCTCTTTGCAGTTTGTATTTCTGTCGAGTCGGCAGGAGAACGTGGCTCATTGTGCCAGGGGGATCTATTCCAGTTTGTGCCACCCCTTCGTTTTTTCCCTCAGTAGCTTTTTCCTCCTGTGCTTTTCTTCCCTTTCCGGTGTTGTAACTTACTTTCATGGCAAAATGTCATGCACTAGGAGTTTATGCCTCTTCTAAGCTATTGATCGTTTCTTTAGCTGTGTTGTATTGGGCTGTATTATGCAGGGTGGGCTTCCATGCCTATTTGCTAAGACAGCTCACTGGAACCTCCCTTTATAGGGGCAGTGTACCATGGGAGGACCAAGTAGCTGGGAAGTCAGACACCAGGAAACAGCCATCGTCTCAGCGCTTGGCTGGTTTGTTTTCAGAGGCTTCTGGCTAGGTACTGTTGTAAAGGTAACACTGGACTAGGTGAATTTTCATCTAGTCTAAAGCAAATGCTTCTGTTACAGCTCCAAGATGTTGGGGAAAATGTACATAAATATTTATGCAACTTTCCTATTTAAAAAGAGCCCCTGTGCATGGATGTAGTTCTCAAGCTGAATGAAACATCCTCATCAGGCAGCTTGGAAAGGTATTCTTGTACCTCAGGTATGCATGAAGGCCTTTTAATTTTTTAAAAAACAAAACCAAACCCAGCTGTTACAGCTTGACTCTCAGTGCTTGGAGGAATCCCTGCAGCAGATACATTAACCCAGAAGGATGATCGTCAAGGCCTGGAGCAACTCTGCGTAGCTCAGAGGCGTGCACTATCCCTATGTCTGAATTTCCTGGCAGGAATAAAACTCACATGAGGGAGGATGTACAAGTGGTTGTTTCCTGCAGGTATTCCCCCCCCCCCCCCTTGCCGCCATGAAGCTCCCTGGATGACCTGGGGCCGGTCACTCTCTGTCAGCCTAACCTACTCCACAGGGCTGCTGTGAGACTAAAAAGCAGAAGGGACGATCCTGTATCCTACCCTGAGCTCATTGGAGGAAAGCCAGGAGAGAAATGCAGTGGGTGGGTAGTGTCGTCTCTGCTCTTACTGCCATCATGCAAATGGGGAGCAGAGAGAGGGACCGGCTTGCTTCATGCCCCCTGGGGAGTTCTTGGCAGAGGCAGGATTTGAACCTAGGACTTCCTGGTCCGCTCTTTAGCTGTCATGCTGCATTACAACTAGTTCAAACTTGTTAGGTGGTCTCAGGGACCCTTCTTTCACGCGGCCTCAGCTGCTCTCCCCCCCATATCTGCATTACTGGGGTAAATGGACCTACCTTACAGGACTGTTGTCCTGCTGTAGCACACTTTGAACCTTACACATGTGCTATATAAGTGCAAAGTGAGAGAAGCATGATAGGGGACTGTGTGACGCAGGCAGCTCTCAACTTCTGGTATTCAGAGGGAAGTTTGGAAGGGTGGCGTAGCGCTGACGGTAAACCCTTTCTTTGCCATCGCTTCCCAGCTGTATGTCTCTTCCGAGAGCCGTTTCAACACCTTGGCAGAGCTGGTCCACCACCACTCGACCGTCGCAGATGGGCTGATCACCACTCTCCACTATCCAGCCCCCAAGCGGAACAAGCCCACCATCTATGGTGTCTCTCCAAACTACGACAAGTGGGAGATCGAGCGGACCGACATCACCATGAAGCACAAGCTGGGCGGGGGTCAGTACGGGGAGGTCTACGAAGGTGTCTGGAAGAAGTATAACCTGACGGTGGCCGTGAAGACCTTAAAGGTAGGGACAGGGGTGCTTTCTGTCTTTAATTTATTATGTTTTTTGTAAGGTAAAGATCCTTTTGAGTATATTAATGTATAGAAAGGTATTACGAAACATTTACAATCTTTGACCTTTATACTTATTAATTGTATTTATTGTTGCTTACAGGATATAGCAATATTTATGCCTTTCTACTGTTTGACATGTTGATTATGGTTAAAATTTTGTACTATAAAAGATATAAATAAATCTTAAAAAAAAAAACAGTGTCCAGCGGGGGGGGGGGGGGTTCTGTGGGCCACGGAACCCCAGAGGGAACCGTTTGTTTTGCATGTATTTCCCCAGTGCCAGAGTTGCCGTACAGCCTAGCAATTTGGGAACGTAGCAGTTTAAGCTGCCTTATAACCTGCCATCATTGTCAGCAGGGGTCCTTTCGTAGAAAAAGAGGTGCAGGAGCTCATAACTCATTAGCATATGCCATTAGCTCATAACTCATTAGCACATAACTCATTAGCATATGCCACATCCCCTGACATCACCGGAAGTGTGTCAGAAAGGGAATGTCAGTTTCAGCCCCATTATACCCTATGGGCCATTGAAATCAATGGCAAAAACTCATAGGGTATATGAGGGGCTGGAGGGGAGGGGGTTTGAGGAAGAGGCTCCAAACTTGCAGGGTAGCTGCTGGGGCCTCTCCCCGAAATTCCCACCAAGTTTCAAGGAGATTGGACCACGGGGTCCAATTCTACGGGCCACCAAACAGGTTGCCCCATCCACTCCATTGTTCTCTATGGTGGGAAAAATGTTACTTTTTTCCTCCCATAGAGAACAATGGAGGGAATGGGGGCAACCTGTTTGGGGGCCCGTAGAACTGGACCTCATGGTCCAATCTTCTTGAAACTTGGTGGGAATTTCGGGGAGAGGCCCCAGCAGCTACCCTGCAAGTTTGGAGCCTCTTCCTCAAACCCCCTCCCCTCCAGCTGCTTTTAAAGCTGCCGCCGAATTTCGGCGGCAATTCGGCAGTGGGCCGAATCAGATCAAAGAATCTGATTCAGCCCGTGACTGCCCTAGTGGCCACTCCTGGGCTGGCGGAGCACCACTCCACCTTGCTCCGGCCCCAAATGACCCCTAATTGTCAGTACTGCCTACTCAGACTGGCAGCGGCTCTCCAGGGTCTGAGGTCTTTCATGTCGCCCACTTTCTGACCTGTTAACCAGAGGTTCAGGGGACTGAATCTGGGACCGTCTACATGTCAAGCAGATGCTCTACCACAGCCCCCCCCCCCCCCCGGCTGCCTCAGTCTTCCCTAGCTGTACAATGGAACTAATAACAGGATGGTATAAAGGAGGATAAGATGGTGGTGGGGAAGAACCAAGAATGCCACCCTGACCTCCTTGGAAGAACAGGGAGAGAAACATGTGGACGTAATATTCTATTAAAAGGCCCTCTCACTCACTCTGGGATTTTGTAATCCCCCCTGTTTGTGTGTGTGAGATGAGAACAATCAATTTAGATAATGCAATAAGTTGAGAGTGGTTGGTGGGAACAGGGGAGACGAGAAGCCGAAAGAGATGTGAGGAAGCTTGGAATGGTCAGAGAAACGTGTGTAATGTCCTATTCAGCCTTAGAGAAAACCACTTTCTGTGCTCGGGAAGAGAAGATCTTTTGCTTGTGGCAGCTATTGTATGTTTTAAATACACGCATACGCACCATTCCACGTGCTCACATGTCTTGGTCTGTGAAACTGTCATTCCACTGTACTGATGGATTGTGTTGTGGTTTCCAGAAGGATCGTCATGCATCTGTTGCACCCCAGCGGCTTGTCTTCTTTGTCGCAAGTTCTTGGTGGATTCACATTTTCATTTTGCCCTGAGAGAAGGACAGTTTCCAAGATGCCTTTGTTAACATATGGAGAGACTGACACCTAGTGTTAACGATGTTGATTATAATGCATTAGAGGGGGAGAATTTCCCCCTGTCCTTGCTTTTCAGTGAGTAGAGAGCGAACCTACAACTGTGGGTGTAGCTTGGGCTGAGAAGCCTGGGTCGACCGGGGGGGGGGGCGGGGGGGGGCTGGCTGGCTGGCTTTTGATGTCAAAAATACGGGTATCCTGCTCGGTTTACATCTTTGGTCATCAGGACGGGCAGAAGGAAGTACTTCATACAAGGCAGAATTTAATTTTTGGAACTGTCATGAAATGTGGCCAGGGGAGAGCAGAGGGGCTCTGGCGAGGAGCAAGACAAACCCACAGCAGTGCAAGGGAGTGGGGGTTTAAGGGGGGGCATGGCAGTGCAAGGGGGTGGGGGACATGATCGAGGTTCACAAGACTATGCCTGGGATAGAGCAGGTGGAGAAAGAAGTCCCTTTCTCCCTTTCTCACAGTACAAGAACTCGGGGGCACTCCATGAAATTGCTGAGCAGTCAGGTTAGAACAGATAAAAGGAAGTCCTTCTTCACCCAAAGAGTGATTAACACGTGGAATTCACTGCCCCAGGAGGTGGTGGCGGCTACAAGCATGGACGGCTTCAAGAGGGAATTAGGTAAAGATATGGAGCAGAGGTTGCTCAGTGGCTATTAGCCACAAGGTATAGATAGGAACTCTCAGTCTGGGGCCAGTGATGCTCTGTATTCTTGGTGCTTGACGGGGGGGCAACAGTGTCCTGGCCCCAGTGCTGGACCTCCTGAGGGCACCTGGTGTTTTTTGTCACTTTGTGACAGAGTGTTGGACTGGATGGGCCACTGGCCTGAGCTGTTTATACGTTTCATGCCACAAGCTGTTTCTACATTTCTGTCCTGCCTTTTCTTCAAGTGGCTCTGGGTGCCATTGATGGCTCTCCCCTCTTTTGCTTCAATTCCCAACAATGCTGCAAGGTAGGTCAAGCTGAGAGAGGCCACTTAGAGGTCAAAGCCCCGGTTACACACTGCATGTGTTTGAACAATAGCTAAAGGCACGACTGTGCAAATTAGAAGAAGAGGAGTTGGTTTTTATACCCCACAGGAGGTGGTGGCAGCTACAAGCATGGATGGCTTCAAGAGGGAATGGGATAAACATGTGGAGCAGAGGTCCATCAGTGGCTCTTAGCCACAAGGTATAGATAGGAACTCTCGGTCTGGGGCCAGTGATGCTCTGTGTTCTTGGTGCTTGGGGGGGGGGGCAACAGTGGGAGGGCTTCTCGTGTCCTGGCCCCACTGCTGGACCTCCTGAGGGCACCTGGTGTTTTTGGCCACTGTGTGACAAGAGTGTTGGACTGGAGGGGCCACTGGCCTGACCCAACGTTGGCTTCTCTCCTGTTCTCACGGGGGATCCCAGTGGCAGCCTCCTGCCCAGTGCCAGTTGGCTGGGAGTGACAGCAGCGGCCGTTTTCTTCCTTCTTGCTCTGCTCATGAGCATGCTCTTCTTCAGAAACAGAGGCTGAACTAAGTGAACTTTTTCTGTGATCCTACATGGCTCTTCTTATGCTCCGAAGCTCCCCATAATTGGTGTGTGTTGTATATTCCTGTTACTTTTTACCTCGTTAATTTGGCTTCTAAACCTTGGCTATAGATATACCTACTATCTTCTCAGACTGAGTGAGCACATCTAACAAAGCAGGCAGATGAAAGTCCACCCAGGATAAATACATCAGCTGTCCCGCTGGTGTCTTCTTTTACCTTCCTGCTCCCCCTCCCCACATATCTGAAAGGCTCTTCTAATTCTTCTAAAACAGAGGGGGGACTGGTCAGGTGACCTGTCCCTGTCTCAGCTGGCTCCCCGGGCGCATGGCTTTAGTTTCTCCCCTAGAAGCCATTAAAATTCCGTTCAGTTTGATGAGGAGAGTCACAGCACTGCATTTGGGGACACCCATACAAGGGGGAGGAGAGGAGGCCTGCTCTCTGCGGACGCTTGGTCATGACTTGGGGAAGAGCCCGTGCTTCGCGCGCCCAAGGTACGAGGGAATTGCATCTCTTTGCACATGGGCTTATCCAGCATACAGTCTCATCCCCCTCTCATTTTGCTGTTTTATATAAGAACCAGTGCTGGGCTGGGAGTGTCAAACGTTGGCCAAGGAGACCTTGGTTTGAAATCTCTCTTAGCTTCAAAACTCGCTGAATAATCTTGGTTGTATTATAATCTCTCACTCTAAACCTGCCTCGCATGGTGATGGTGAAAAGGAAATGGCCTTTATTTATTTATTTAGGATAATCTTTCTGCGCCACCTCTTCAGAGTCCTGCTCTAAGTGGCTTACAATGAAATCCGTGTCGCAGTGTTAAAAACAAGCCATTAAAGCGCAAGCCAAGCAGCCTTAAAAACCGTCCGCCGAACAGGAGCAGGCCATTCAAGAGCCAATAAGATAAAACTGCCTTTGTGATCCAGGTGTCTCCCCTGCCATGGAGAAAACAAAAAAAAAGACACAACTGCCTTGACCTGGATGGCCCGGGCTGGCCCAATCTTGTCAGATCTCAGAGGTGAAGCAGAATCAGCCCTGGCTGGTATTGGGATGGGAGACCGCCAAGGAATCCCAGGGTCGGGACACAGAGGCAGGCAGTGGCAAACCACCTCTTGCCTTGAAAACCCTGCAGGGTCACTATGTCAGCTGGGACTTGACGCCAACAACAACTACAAGATAAACCCCCTAATTAAAAGCCTGGGTAAAAATATGTGTTTTGGCCTGGCACCTAAAAGAAAGCAAAGCGGGCACCAGGTGAGCCTCAAGTGGAAGTGGGTTCCGAAGGTGAAAGACTGTAGAAAAGGCCACGTCCCTCGTGGCCACCTACCTCTCCTCCAAAGGCCAGGGGCACAGAGAGAGCACAGCTCGAGCGGCAGGTCTTAGTTGGGCCTTTATCCTGGAGGTGGTTAGCCCAGGCTCCTTGCAAGAAGAGCAGGTTGCTGTGCCGTTGGGATAAATGATGATGCACCTTAAAGGTCAACGTATTTATTCTAGCACGACCGTGTTCTATAGCACAGAATAAGCCACAAGACTCTGGTGGTGTTTAGGCGGCAAAGGACTAACTCAGCTTCCCCCTCTGGAGACTTGTGACAATGTACAACTGACCTTTTCAGTCTCCACTTGGGTCTGCTGTTCTCTTTCCCCCTCTTCTGCCACTCTGCAAAAGCCCTTTATGGTGCTCCTGGCACAGCCCCTCTTAAGGCTTGGTTCTCTGGAATGGCAAAGCTAGGCTTCTGCATCAGCCAAGGCAAGTCTTTTTGCTGAAGAAAGGCCTGATCAAGCCAGTGCCTCTCAGCCGTTGAGGGGCAGGGAGGAAGTTCACCTACGGGTAAGGGTCTCCTCTTCATCCTCCATAGCTGCAGCAAACACCCTCCCCCCCGCTGGGTCCAGACGCTGGGCCCTTTTTGATGCATCCTCATAAAATCACCATGCTTTTTGTGAGTCAGAAGCAGGTATTTTGACACGCTTCGCCGCCAATTCCAAAAACGCCAGATAAATACTTAATGAAGGATGACTAGGAGTGAGGGTGAAAATAATGCCAAGCAGGGCTCTCCGTGGGGGGAAGCGCTCCGAGCAGTGCTGAGAAAGGAGCAAGTCTGAAATTGTGAATGCTAAAAATGCACTTGAAAGCAGCCGCCTAATCCACCTCCCTTAAATCCGTCAATCTAGTCTTTGACGGGCAGGATTATGACTCTCTTCAAAGGTGTGGGGAGTGGGTTTTTGCTCCCCCCCCCCGTTTTTACTCCCCTTTAAATACCCTCAAATCTATATTTAGACACCAGCAGGGGGAGACAAGCTCTCAATCGTCTTCAGAGGAACGCTGAACGCCGGAGAGCTATAATTTGCTGCCCTGAAAAGCATTTGTGCCGTGTCCCTTGCCTCTGACCCTCCCTGGCCAAAAACAAAAAACCAACCAAAAAACCCCAACACATTAAAATAATAATGGGAAGAAGGCCTCCTCTGTAATTCTTAAGGACTTGGCTCTTGAGGAACTATTTTTACTGCTGTCTGTTTATTATCCCGTTTCAAGGTAGCTGGAAGCAATTTCAGAACTGGCTTGACAAAGTAGTTTCTGCAGAGAGGAAAATGAGGGCTAGAATGCCCCCATTCTGTGTGTCTCCAGCGCTCAGCTCCACCGTGCCATTAAGCAAGACTTCCGTGAGCACCTGGCATTTGCTGAAAGAATGAAGGAAGGAAGTTGTTTGAATCCCTGAAGACAGAAGTTGAGGGAGCCTCCTGCGAATCTCGCTGGGCATTGTTGGGGACAGTCTGCAATTAGTCCCAGACTTTACAAGCTGCCCTTCTCTGCGCTTGCAAAATCCCCACTTTCTGAGTTCGTTTTTGGATAGGCCCGCAGCTGGGGTTAAACCACTGACGGGTGCACTGGTATTTAGTTGGCAATTTCATTCAGTACCAGCAATTCACCCTGACCTGGATGGCTCTGGCTAGTCCAGTCTCATTATATCTCAAAAGCTAAGCCAGGTCAGCCTTGGTTAGTACTTGGATGGGAGACCACCAGGGAAGTCCAGGGAAAGGCAAACCCCCTCTTGTCCGTCTCTTGCCTTGAAGACCCTGCGGGGTTGCCATAACTCCCATGTGACTTTGGGGGCACTTTTCATCACCACCAGCACTTCTCTTTACCAGCGCAACCACGTGGCTACTGGCATATCTCTGCTCTGTCTATTCTTTCTCAGTTTTCTTCCCCCGTCCCTTCCCTTGACTCCTCTGAGCCACCTTCTCTTCCCATCCTCCTGCCAGAGATCTCCCCTCATTCCCCTTGACTTGCTTCCCCTTCTGGCCTCTGCCTCCCCGCTGCTTCTAGTCCCCCTCCTTACCTGCCTGAGCCCCCGTCAAGAATAGAAGGAACTTGTGACAGTCACAAGTTCTCACAGAGCTGTTCTCTCATGAGCAGTCCTCTAAAGAGCTCTCTCAGCCCCACCTACCTCACAAGGTGTCTGTTGTGGGGAGGGGAAGAGAAAGGAGATTGTAAACTGCTCAGACTCTGAGTGAAGGGCGGGTTATAAATTCAATCTTCTTCTTGTTCTTCTGAGGACAAAAAACTGGTTGCAATGAGACTGGATACAACAGAAATGCATAGCACTACATTGTAATTCTGCTTCACAGCAGCAGCAACAACAAATTATGTTCCCGAACTCACAAGGGGAGAAAAACCCTTCCAAACCTCCCAAATGAGATTTCCACATGTTTCTGTGTTTTATACTTTCAGCTGAAATGTCTTATAACACTTTCCAAAATGACAATGAGATTCATAACCTCCTACCATCAAATGATGACTACATGGATTAGAATGCTACCATTAAATCCATTAAAATTGGAATGTATTAAATACATGATGTGAAAAAAAAAAAAAAGAATAGAAGGAACTTAGGCAGGGGTAGCCAGACATCCTAGTTTGTTGTTCTTCAACCAGGGCTGATGCACCCGTTCTAAAGTCCTTGTGGCCGTTAACAACGCCTTTTGATCATCTGTCTGCCTGGAATTCCCTGCTGGGCACTAAATATCCAGGTGTAGTTGGTCTTCCTTTAGACGGAGGCCATGGCCCCCAGTTTCTTGCTCTCTGACATCAAGGAAGCTCAGCCAATCAGAGCGAGAGGCTTTAATGCAGGGGTGGCCAACCTTGCTTAACGTAAGAGCCACATAGAATAAACGTAAGAGCCACATAGAGATGTCTGAGAGCCGCAAGACAGGAACAAATATGCAAATTTGCTTTTTATTAACGTTAAATGGGACTGCCAAAAATAAAAACAAACGAGGAAAACCGGTTATTGATAATGATATTACTTGTTTGCTAATGATATTGAGAGAGAGAGAGAGATGGAAAGAAAGAATTAAAGAAGTGGAAAGAAAGAGAGAGAGAGAAACTAGGAAAGCAAATAGATCGGAGGGAGGAGGGAAGGAAGGAAGGGAGAAAGAGAGAAAAAGCATGCCTCCCCTTTGCTTCCCCAGCCGCCCTGCCAGGAGCTGCACAATATGTGTGAAAGAGCCGCATGTGGCTCCCGAGCCACAGGTTGGCCACCCCTGCTTTAATGCATTACAGTGTCAGTGTTTGCCATTACACTAACAGGGATGCGGACTTTTCTCTGTTGTTGATGTAAACCCCCCCCTCCACTATCACTGGGTGGGTTGGATTGTCTCCAAAACACTCTTCCTTTTGAGGGAGTGACTTCAGCGGCCTGCGAACAAGAGCAAGTCATGCGGATCTCCCTCTCCCCATCGTGCAATCCAGCTAGACGCTTGTTCCATTTCTTCAGCAGAAGTCCCTGTGATCTGATCGAATTCTGCAGTTTGAACCACCAGTGGGCCCTCAGAGGGTGAAGGTTGAGACACCCTTCTGGGTAGCCTCTGGAATTCTGGCCCTGTTGCTGACCACTTTCCAGCCCGGGCATTGGTCAAGACTGAAGGTCAGCCAGTCAGCAACTTTTTCATGCCCAGTAGATTGACAAACAAGTTCTTGTTCCTGTCATTTCTGGCGTGCTCAGGCCTTTCTTGAGGTAGGGGAGTTCTGACAGCAAAGAGAGAAGACGGAGATTCTGGAGGAGGTTTTCAGAGGAGAAGTGGGAGCCAAATTATATCGCCTGTAAATCCCACAGCAAGAACGGGGAGGGGAGTTGTGTTGGCCAGCGGGTACTGTTGAATTAGGACTGGGGAGATCTGGGTTCATGTTTTTGCCCCACGGGCACTTTGACGCATGCTGAATAAGGCAGTTTCGGTCCACTTTCAATGCATTTTAGCCGTTGTTTGCAAGGGATTTTCCTATTTCACACCATGTAATCCAGTTGCAAAGTGCACTGAAAGTGCATTGTTCAGTGTGTGGGAAAGCAAATGTGGACTGGCTGTAGGTAGGCTTGAGCCAATCACTCCCATGCCTCTCGGCCTTTTGGCTCAGGTCAAGTGGAGAGCTCCTGCTCCTTGTTGCCCTTCCATCTACCCCCACCCATGCCCTTGTAAACCGTTGGCAGATATGGGTCAACGCATTCTAAGAGTTGTGAAGGAAATCCTGAGGACTTGAAACTAGTTGTAACTTTTATGTTCCCAAGAATCTGCTCAAACCATTGGATTCTCAGCTATTAAGAAGAGCCCTGCTGGATCAGACCAGTGAGGGTCCATCTAGTCTAGCTTTCTATTTCACACAGGGGCCAACCAGCTCCTCTGGAGGGCCAGCAACAGGGCAGAGAGGTCGAGGCCTTCCCCTGAGGTTGCCTCCTGGTTCTGGGATTCAGAGGTTGACTGCCCCTGAACATGGAGGTTCCCCACAGTCACCATGGCTAGTAGCCACTGATAGACCCCCCTCCTCCATGAATCTGTCCGATTCCCTTTTAACCCATCTAGGTTATCACTACGTCCTCTGGCAGCAAATTCCACATTTTAATCACTCTCTGTGCAGAAGTATTTCCTTTTATGTATAAAGTTTGCCCCTCTTGTCTTGTTCTCGGTGGCGGCTCCTGTCTGGTGGAATGAGCTCCCGGAGGAGATCAGAGCCCCTCCAGGACCTAATGCAGTTCCGCAGGGCCTGCAAGACGGAGCTCTTCCCCCAGGCCTTCGAATAGGAGCCGCCACCGGTGAGACCACCCATCACATTTGACATCTGGGATGTAGCCTGCCCAGCATAGCCCAGGCATGGGCGGGGGGGCTCGGACCTACTACTGGGTTGCCATCGATGTTATGTTATTGGAAGCTTTTACAGTAATGTATCTTATGTATTGGAATGTGTTTTAGCTGATTTTAATCTGTTTTAATGTATTGTTTAGGCCTGTGTGCCCATGTAAGCCGCCCTGAGCCCGTTCGCAGGGAGGGCAGGGTATAAATTTGAATGAATGAATGAATAAATAAATAAATAAAATTCTGCAGTCAATTGTTAGGTGACAATTAGGGATCATTTTTAATAGCCAACCTAGTAGTTCGAAAGCAAGAAATTGCAGGTAGATAAATAGGTACCGCTTTGGTGGGAAGGTGACAGTGTTCCGTGTGCCTTGGCATTTAGTCATGCCAGTCATATGACCACGGAAAAGTCTTCAGACAGCACTGGTTCTTCGGCTTGCCAGCGCCCCCTAGAGTCAGATTCGACTGGCTTTCGAGCAAGGGAAACCTTTACCTTAGCTGTGCAGTTCCTGTTGGCAAAGGGTGGGAAGTTATCTCAGGGGCCCTGCCAGTGGGACACATTGGGGGCAAACAGTGAACAGGACAGAGCTGTTTGAAGAGACCATGGGGCAGAACCTCAAAACAGTGTGCCAGCTAGGGCTCAGTGGCAAAAAATCCAAATGGCACGGGGGGTGTGTCTGTGTCTGTCTGTGTGTGCCCCCCACCCCTGGCAACTTATGGGGGGCATCCTCCCCTAGGAAGCTTCCCTGGATAAATCCCCTTGAAACCAGTCTGGTAGATCCTCGGTTAGTTTCTGTGGCGCTTAAGCAGGAGAACTTCCTGGTGGGTCCTGCCCCTCCCTTTCAGCAGCCCCTGAAACGCGCTTCCCTTCGCCTCCTCTCGGGGGCCCTCCCTCCGCATGCCCTCCGCTCCTCCCAGTGCTGTTGCTTGTGCAAAGAGGCTGCAGCTGGTTAGCCGCCTGAGTTTTAATCGGTTTAGTAGATTAGGTCTGTGTAAATGTCCAGGTGGATGCATAGTCCTGGAGAAGAACTGCTTTTTTTGGGGGGGTGGGGGGGTGCCTGGAGGCTCCCTCTCAGAAGCGTGTGGGAGGAAGACCTGCTTGAATTGCCAGGCGGTCTCTGCCAAGGCTCTGCCCCGTGAGGAGAGATGGAAGGTGCCTCTTCTGAGACGGCCCCCCTGCCACTGGGGGGGGGGGTTCACTTTTCTTAATCAGTTTGATTCACCAAATAAATATGGTAACTCCAGTTTCCGAGTATTCCTAGTAGGTGGTCTTCCATCTTGGTGGCACTTTGCTGCCCAGTCTTCTGCGAGCCTCTCTCCGGAGCCAAGAGGACTTGTGAGCCGGATGCGTGATCTCGCTGCGAAAGGCGACAACCGCGGGTGGGAGGTGTGGGAGGGGCTGATGTGGATTGGGGCTGCCGTTTCCCCAGGCTGAAACTGACCCCTGCTGTCACACCACGAGCTTACCTTGGGTCAGTCTCTGCCTTGTTTGAACCTTCAAGGACAAAAAGAGGCTGAACAGAGTGCAAAGCGAGGGGAGACTCCTGGCAAGGACTGGAGCTCAACCATAATCTCATCCTTTGCTAGGGACATTCTTTTTAGGTCCCCCGGCTCCTTAGAGACCCCCAGTGACTTCATGGGTGACCTAGGAGTCAACGACCCAGTGTAAACACCCTGACTTGCTGAATGCCCTGGGTTCAGTTCCCATTCGTTCCAGTTGAACAAGGACCAGGCAGGAGGTGGTATCAGAGACCTCCAGCTGAGACCCGGGAGAGCCACTGATGCTCAGAAGAGACAATAACTGACCTTGATAGATCAAGGATCTGGCTCACTACATCACGTGCTCCTTATTGGTATACAAGAGGCAGGAGCTGTTTCAGGGTAGGAATCCCCTCTGAAGAATGTAAGGAACAAACAAAAGTCCCATCTAGTTCAGCCGCTTGTTTCCAGCAAAAGCTACCCAGATTCCTCTGGGGACCCTCGCATGCAAGGCACGCCGGCAGTGCCCTTCCTCTCCAGTTTTTGCTCAGAGACTCATAATCCCAGAGGATCATGGAGGGCCATGGTTACCAGCTGTTAGTAAACCCATCTTCCTTCATGTAGAGAAGCCTTGAAGATCAGGGCAGCTCAGTTCTAGTGTGAGATGTCTTGTTTGAAACAACCCCAGGTATGAACCAGTAGGAATGAGATCAGGATAGCTTCAGGGGCATCTCCGTCCACGTGGAAACACACATACAAATGTACCTGCTCCACGGTGCCAAGGGTACCAGACGCTAGACTGGTAGACATAAAGACTGGGCCTGTTCCAGGGGAGGCCCTGTTCTCCCTCCGAAGGTCTCGCAGGCCTCTTCTGTCTTTTGCTTCTAGGCTGAAACAGGCTTTCTTGAAAAGGCATTTGGAGCCTAGAGATTTTTTTCTTTAAAAAATTAATTACCTTAATTTTTACCCTACTTTTCTCCCCATGGGGAACCCAAAGTAGCTTACAGCGTTGCTCCCTTCTCTGTTTTGTTTTCACAGCAACCCCGTGAGAAGGTCTGTGACTGGCCCAAGGCCACCCAGCAAACTTTCATGTCAGAGGGGAGATTCAAACCTGGGTCTCTGAGGTCCTAGTCTGACCGCCATACCGTGCTGACTCTCTTTTTAAAACTACTGACTTCTCCCCTTTAATTTGACCTGCACAGCATGCTGGCTTCAGGGTGGGGGCTACCAACATTGGACAGCTTTAATTTCCTGTGATTCCTTTTTCTAGTCCAGATGCCAAAAGCTCTCCCCCCCCCCCCCCACTGTCCTTGCTGACTCCTTTTCCTTTCCCTCGCTCCCCCTCTTGCAGGAGGACACCATGGAGGTGGAAGAATTCTTGAAAGAGGCAGCAGTAATGAAAGAGATCAAGCATCCGAACTTGGTGCAATTACTGGGTAAGTGACAGAAATACCAAACAGGGTGACTTGAACTGAAGCCCCGCTTGCTCGGCGATAGGGATGTTAAGAAGCAGATAAGCTGCTTACCATACCCAGGCATCACACAGAGGCGTCCCAGTCCTCTGGCAGGAGCCAGCAATTTATAAAAAGTAGAGCATGGCTTTTAATGAACCCCCTTTAAAGTTGAGTTTAAGACTGTCTTTCGCTAGTTTGGGGGGAAACGGTTTCCTTCTCCCCCCTCAGCCTGCTCTTTGCAATGCAGATGTAAATGCTTCCCATTAAGAGCAGAGGCGGAAGGCCAAACGGCTCTTAGAAGCACGTTTGAGTGAGAGATTCTTTTGCTTCTCTCCCTGTCCACAGGGGTGTGCACCCGGGAGCCTCCATTCTACATCATCACTGAGTTCATGACCTATGGGAACCTGCTGGATTACCTGCGTGACTGCAACAGGCAGGAGGTTAATGCTGTGGTGCTCCTGTACATGGCGACCCAGATCTCCTCCGCCATGGAGTACCTGGAGAAGAAGAATTTCATCCACAGGTAAGGGGGAGGCAATGGAGCACCTGCCCCCCCCCCCCCCCCAGTCAGAGGCCCATTCCCAATGTTCTCGCAGGCGGAGTGTTGCATCTGTACATCAGCATGTGCTGCATCACCGAATGTGCGGGCAAATCCTTGGGGAGACCCTTCTTGCTTCTTTTCCTGCCGAGGCTGCTTTGCTCACGTGCAGTGCTGGCATTCAGCACGTTCTCACTTTTCAGATGCTACTCTGGGCCAGACTAGAGGTTGCACTGCAGCCGTGCGCACTGTTAGCCCCCACAGCCCCTGCAGGGACAGAGAGAAGGAGGGGCTGAAATCCTTCCTTTAGCAGATGTATCTCACCTGAAGCTCTGCCATCAGCAGCTTCCCCAGGCCTCCCCCCCAAAAAAATCTGATACTGAGGGCCTATTTTAACGTCCCAAACACAGGCTTAGAATCCCAGGAGGAAAATAATTGGATGTTTCAGAGGGAAGCGGCTGGCAGGGATTCGGCACCTCCTCTCCCAAGGCTTTACCATTGGTCTCACTTTGCACATGACTGCAATGTGACATGATGCTTGGCACTTAGTAGAATGCCTTGGGCCCATACCTGGCGATGCGTTTACCAGTCCACAGTGACTGCTGAGATCTCAGAGCAGACCCACCCCTGTGTGCAGGCTCTCCCGTGTCCACACAGCTTGCCTGGTTTGCATTCCTCCCAAAGAAGAGTTGGATTCATACCCTGCCCTCCACTCAGAGTGGCTTACAATCTCCTTCCCTTCTTCTCCCTACAACAGGGCTGCTCTGAGAGAACTGTGACTGTCCCAGGGTCACCCAGTTGGCTGCATGTGGAGGAGTGGGGAATCAAACCCAGTTCTCCAGATTAGAGTCCGCCACTCTTAACCACTACACCAATGTGGGGGGAGCAGTGAGAACAAGGTGGTAGTGGGTACTGAGCGAAATAGTGAGGTTCAGGGTCCATTCGCAAGACAGTGCGTGGTGACGTAGGCATATGATCTGGCCTCGTTTAGTGTACTCTCCAAAACTGAGCTGCAAATCTTGGGACAAATTCTGCCTCCACCACCAGGTAGCTGCAGCCCCGGTCCCCGGCATACCTTACCGCCAGCCCTGCTCCCCCCTCCCGCACGAAGGCGCAAGGAGCTACGAGCTCTGCAGCCATGCCGCTCTCCCCGGCCCCCTGCCCAGCTCAATTAGGCAGCCGTGGCTCCTCTTTTCCTGCCCTGCTGCAGCCGCTCGGGACCCACACAGGTCCAAAGGTGCCTGAGATCTGTCCAGGCCACGGTGGCTCAGGACATCCTCAGGCTGAGACATGCTCAGTGCACCAGCAGGCGGTGGCAGGGAGGACCCAGCTGATAGGGGGCATTCCTGGCCTAGGGTGCCCCAAAACCAGTCCATTGCCCAAGATTCACAGAGGTGAGTCCCGGCAAGGCTGAGAAACCAGCTCTCCTCAGCCTGCAAGCAGCGCCCTGTCCTGACCGGCTGTTGAAGTGTCTGTGTGAGACCATCAGAGGAAGGGCGGAGACGACTGCTCTGGCAGCCCTTGGAATGGCACTGTCCCTTCTGCATCCAGTTGGTCACCTTCTCTCTAACTTTAACCACCCCCCACTACCCTGTTTACCCAGAAACTGGACATAGCTGCAAATAATCACTCGGCTAGCCATGCTGGAAACCAGCCCTTGCGTCTAAGCGATCAAAGAGGTGTCAGGCAGCACTGCTCCTCGGGGTGGGCGGGAGATGTCCGGGTAGCCTCCGCCGGCAAGAGAGTCAGCCAGGGACTGAGGGAAAGCAGCCAGTGCTTATGTTTTTGGGGGCAGCAGGGGTGGATTCCAGACAAAGGGAAAAAGTGTTTCTTCGCCGTGATCTTGTGAAAGCATTTTCAGTGGCTGCTGACTCATCTAGTTGTGAAAGTGGGATAAATCCGTGGCGGAAGAGAGGTCTGTCAGTGGCTGCTAGCTAGCCAGGTTCAGTGGTGATGTGGCTTTGGCTTCCTTGCTCTGTCTGTAGTCCTTCTGGGGGTGTCTGGTTGGCTGCCTGGAGAAGGACAAGTCAGTGGGGATGCTTTCAGAATGGATGCCATAGAATCCGAGAGAGAGAGGAGGTTCTTTTTTGTGTAGTGCCTAATTAAACAATGTAATTTTCCATTGCACAACTGGTCCCTCATCCCTGATGAATTTTAATGACTGTTAGCCATGGATGGTCCAGGCTAGCTCAATCTTGTCAGATCTTGGAAGCTAAGGAGGGTCAGCCCTGGTTAGTCCTTGGATGGGAGACCTTTAAGCAAGGCCAGGGTTGCTCCACAGAGGCAGGCAGTGGCAAACCACCTCTTTTCGCCTCTTGCCTTGAAACCCCATGAGGGATCGCCAGAAGTCAGCTGTGACTTGGTAGCACTTTCCACTGTCGATGGTAACTAAAGGGATCCTCCAGGTTTGGGACAACTGTACCTGCAAGTGCTGGATCCAAGAGGTGAGCAAGGGGAGAAGGCGGTCTTGTGGTCCTGCTTGCGGGATTCTTGGAAAGCGGCTGGCCGACTGATTGTGGAGACAGAGTGCAGGATTCGCGAGCCCTTTAGCCTGGGCTGGTGGGGCTCTCCTTGTGCTCTCAAGAGGTGGGAACTTGATGGCAGCCACCGGCTCGGCTGTCGGATTCCCAGGCTCAGGAGGGTTCTGGACCCAGCCGGAATCCCCCTCAGTGCCCTTCTTTGGTCCAGCCCCAGCACAAGCCTCCTGGCACTCGACAGAAGGGGAAGTTGCCTTGGCTTGCTCTCAGGGGCATCTGCGCGCAAATGTACACGACTGCTGGAGTGTCTGTTGGCAGAATGCTCTGCCCAGGAGCCTGGGAGAGGGGAAGATAAGGCAGCCTGCCTTTCCACTGCACATGGGTAATCTCGGAAAGCATTGCCTCCGCACCTCTCGCGTGCACCCACATTTTGTATGGCCGAGGCGAGCCAATGTTTCTAACTCGTCTTGTGATTTTACAATAAGGCTCATGATGAAGCCTTCCTTCCCTAATCATCCGGCTCTTTGTGAAATAGACCCCCCCTCAGCCCCTCCCTTGAGAAGCTGACAAATCGCCCATAATGACACCTTTCCCCCAAAACCATCATTGGTGCTTTACCCTTATTGGAGTACTTGGGAAATCTGCCTCCCCACCCCCGCTGCCTTTTCAGTGTGCCTTCCCTCTCTCACCTTGTCATTGTGCGCTTTAGTGATTCCTTTTCCCACTATTGTCTGAATTGTGCGCCTCTCTGACTCTCTATTAAGCATCTTTGCAAGTCTTGCTGTCTGGAGGAGTTTGACCTTTCAGAGTGCTGCAATTACAGTTAGCGCTTTGCATTCTTTGTCTGGGGAAATGGCCTCTGAGCAATGTCATAGCAGCCCTCGGCGGGAGACTTGGTCAACTTTACCAGATTGTCTGTGTCTCGCATACGTGGCTGGGTGCTCAGGCCTCACTTGGTGATTCACGGATGTTACCAAAACTCCAGGAGAACTTGAATTTGCGGTAGCCCAAGATAACCAAGTTGCTTAGGAACACCTGAAATCAGGGACATCAGTACACATCTCTCCCTCTTGGATGTACTCCAGAGGGATTAGGTGCCTTCTGCACAGCTGAAGAAGCTGTGGGTTGGGTCCTGTGATCTGTCAGTGGAAGGCCCTGGCGGTTGTGGGTTTTTCCTACATTTCCCTTCCCCCAGCAGTCCTTTCCAACCCTGGAAAAGTCTCCCTCCGGGGATGTGGGACTCAGGTGCTGATAGCCACAGGGGTCAGGAGGCTGCAGTGAAGAGCAGAGAAGGGGGTGAAATAGTTCTGCCCTCACCCAGGCAGCCTCCCAACCCCCAAGGCTGCGAGGCACATGGGTCTCCCAATCCCAGGGTCAGAAAGAACTGCTGGGGGAGGGGATTGCAGGAAAGATCCACCATCCTCGCACGTGCAGATCAGGGATCCAAGCCTGTCAGTGCCTGTGCGGTCAAAAGATGCCCTGGTTACTAACAGAGTCTGGAAACCGGATGGGACCTTTACATTTACACCACAAGTCAAGATGTTTATCTCATCCCAGAGCATAGCACTTCTAGCACAGGGCCGGCAGAACCGCGCCAGGGACACAATGTCGTGTGACCCTTCACACTGAGTGAGAGTGTCTGTTGGGGGTGGGGGATGGAATGCCAGTCTGGGCCAGCAGCATGGCTCTGTGCTTTCTGTCTGGGGGGGGGGGGGCGTGCGTTGGAGAGAGGGTGTGCGTCGTTGCCTATGTATGTGTGTGTGTGTGTTTGCATGTGCTATATACAATTGCATAACAGTGGCCTTTTCTGCCCGACCAGAGAGGACCTGGCTGTCGCCCGTGCACCACCTCCTTAGCGACAGGCCTAATGATCGCGTATGAAATGCCAGCGGGTTGTCCTGCAGCCCTGCCGTTTCCTCTGCTGCTTTTCCAAGGCTGGTCGCAGTGACTTTGGTGCAGCGACCGGCCACCTCCCCACCAGTTTGGTTTTGCTCCTCGCCGAGCATTTCGCACCGGCTGCCTCTGCAGCAACTAGTGTCACGCTGGTTCCGGTTTCTTATGCACTCCTGGGCTTGTTGCTCTCTGGTTTTTTTTCTTGTGCTGCTGCCCCCCAGATCTCAAGAGCCGCTTTCTTCCCTCCTGCTTGATTTCCTCCCCCCCATGAGCTGCCCAGCCCTGCAGCCTCCTCCCTGGGCCCTTCTGGGGTGCTGCCACTGTTCTTGTCAAGGGATCCAAATCCTGGGCTGTGACCTCATTGAAGGAATCAGGAGGGGTGGGCAGAAGGAGGGGTTGGCACTAACGACGTGGTGCTTTTCTGTGCGTGCCGGGTTGCAGCCGCGCCTGCTGACGAGGACAGGACATGCCGGAACACCGGGTGACAAATTAATGTGCCCTTTGGTGCGATTCTCTCTCGTATTGAGCAAGGAGTTCATTACTAGTTTGGCGAGTGTCTTTTCAAAGATCAAGAGTCACAGACAGAAAGATACACATCTCTCGCTCAGATGTGAGGACAGAGTTGCAGTCGGATCAATTTCCAATTTAGCGTGACGCGGTGTGGAAGCATTTTCTTTCAGCCGTTTCTTGTATGTTACAAGTTCTAAGCCCTTTTCCGGTCTTGTTGCTTTCTCCCCCACACAACCCCAAACCTTTCCAATTAGTTTTATCATCCCCCGGGAGGCATTGTCGACTGATTTGATCTCCACCTTGACTCCCAGTGAGAAAGGCCTCGGCCTGTTCGTTGGCCCTCAAGGGCCACTGGCTGGTTTTGCTGTATGAAACGGGATGCTGGACTAGCTGGACCCCTGGTCTGACCCAGCAGGGCTGCTCAGGCAGGAGGGAACTTGGCTGCTGTGCCCCAAGTGAGAAGACTCCTTCATCCCACTGGGTTGTATGTGGCCATTGTGTTCCGTTGGCACCCAAGCAGAATGAGAGCACCCAACCCCCCAGTATGCAGTTCTGTGCTAGAGGAGTTTTTCTCCATTAGGCCTGCATGCTCCCTTTTAGTAACCTAACCACATGATGTCTGAGAGCGCTTTCACAGCCTGAGTACCTTCTCTGGTGTTCTAGGGATCTTGCTGCCCGGAACTGCCTCGTTGGGGAGAACCATCTGGTGAAGGTGGCTGACTTCGGCCTCAGCAGGCTGATGACGGGCGACACGTACACGGCTCACGCTGGAGCCAAGTTCCCTATCAAGTGGACTGCACCAGAAAGCCTTGCTTACAACAAGTTCTCCATTAAATCCGATGTCTGGGGTAAGAATCTATCCATTGCACAAGTGCTGCTTTGAAGCCGTTGGATGAAGGTTATTTAGCACCACGGTTGACTGAATGTACAGAGTCAGCACCGTGTCCCAAACAGAGTTCCCTCTAAGCTGTGTTAGGAGGTGCTGGCACACAAAATTTTAGCTGCCAGCTCAGGGAGTTTAAGCTTCAGCTCACACGAAGGCATTCCCACCTCCATTGGAAACAATGGAGGATGGGGGTACCTCCTTCTGGGTCCCATAGAATTGAAGCCCTGGTCTGATCTGTTTGAAACTTTGGGGGGGGGGGGGGGTTGAGGAGAGACACCGGCAGCTATGCTGCAAATTTGGTGCCTCTACCTCTATAAACTGCTGCCCCAGATACCCCTGGATTGATTCTCCATTATAACCAATGGGGCCCATTAACTGTAATGGTTTCCATAGGCTATAATGGAGCCAGAAAAATAGATTTTTTTTTTGCACACCCGTTATGCTTTTCAGTATGGTTTGTAGGCTGCCTTAAGTCACAAACTGTATTTTATTCATGTGCTTGAGACCTTTGGTCATGTAAGCTGAAGTAAATAAATGAAATGAGTCACAGGAAAAGTGGGATATAAATATTTGAATAAATAAGTAGTTTGGGCAGGTTGATAACATTTAAGCAACTTACTGTTTGTGAGGTTAGGCAGGATTCTGACGGTGGTTGTTCCACCTCTGCTATACTTGACCTGTAAATCTGTCATATTTCATTTAAAAAACCCCAAAGCAGATTGCAAGAGGCCCGGCCCCCCCGCCCCCGGGGTTGATATGTTTTCTAAGGCTCAGTTCAGGGCAACAGTCCGAGGCCAGAGGCAGACCTCTGGAAGCCAGGTCTACCAATATGGTGGAAAGGGGAGGGTAGACCCATTCTCTGGAGGCCTGTTCTCCTTCCATAGAGAACATTTTCTGTCATGAAATTTGACTTGATTCTGTTTTGTCTTATAATGTTTAAATTATTAAAATATAGTTTAAATTATAGTTTAAAAGAATTCATTCTGAGATTTTTACAAGGTTGTGGAAGTAAATCTACTAATTTATGCATTAGTCCAGTGTATATTCCCTCACAACTTGAATGCTACTAGTTTTTTTCACTCTCCTCTGCTTGGGAACGTTGAGCGGGGGGGGGGGGGTTCCCGGGCCGGCGGCCTGCTGGCGGCTTGGGAACGTTGAGCGGGGGGGGGGGGGGGAGGGGGGTTTCCCAGGCCGGTGGCCTGCCGCTGCCCGGGAACATTGAACGGGGGGAGGGGAGTTTCATTGAGCGGGGGGAGGGAGGGGTTTTTCCCCAGGCCAGCGGCCAGCTCAGGAATGTTGAGCGAGGGGGAGGGAGGGGGCTTCTTCCCCGGGGGGGGGGGGATCGGGCCTGGGAGATGTAGCTGGGAGGGGAAGGCAGCCTCCAAAGTTGTCTCTCAGGCCCGGAGTCCAATGCAGCAGCGGCCCTGCTGGGGGCAGGCTGCGTCATGTGCCCACCCCCATCCTCTTCACTGGCAGAGCGGTGCTCCACTTCACACCGGCTCCAACAGACCCCCTGGCTCTTATGTTCAGTGTGATGGGACAGTCCCTGTTTGTGCCAGACAGGCTGTGCAGCCTTCTTTTTGCATTAAGAGAGCGTGCATGGCGATTGAAGCAGGTAAGCTCGGGTGGCAGAAATGAAGGCAAAAGTCCGGTGCTGTCTACTCTGACTGGCAGGGCCTCTCCAGGGCCTCGGGTGAAGAAGGGGATTCCCCAGCACCCCCTACCTGAGCTCCTTTAATGGGAGGTGCCAGAGATTGAACCTGGGAACTCCTGCATGCCAAGCAGGCACACCTGTAGCACTCAGTCCCAGCCTGGCATGCAGGTTTACCAACTTCAAGGCAGGAACTGGTGTTCTCCCAGAACTACAACTGACCTCCAGATTACAGAGGTAATTTCCCCTGGAGGAAGTGACAGCTTCAGAGGGCATACCATATGGCATACCACAGAGTTTAGGATAAATGAAAGTCCTAGAGTGACATCTCCTCCCCACTGAGTTTCCTCCTTTCCCCCAACAGACATCACCCTCAAATTTCCAGGAGTTTCCCAGTTGGGCAACTGTACAAGCAAGTTCCAAGTCACTATAGATTGGCAGCCTTCTGGGATTTGCCCTGTCTGACTGGGACTGAGTGTTCTCACAGGGGTGTGTCAAGAATAGCAGGTTGCTATCTCTTCTGTCCCCCCGTCTCCCACACACACACATGCACACATGCACATCTGAGTATCGTGGACACACAACTTCAGTGCCGGCACTTGGTGAGAAGGACTGACTGTGCAATGGGCTGTGTGCCCTGCGCTGAGCATCCCTAGACAGCTGATTTCAAATGCTGGGACACGATCCATAACCAGGTCACCTGCATGCCTCAAGGGGAGCACGGTGGCGGCTCTGGCGCCATGAGTTGTTTTTTTGTTTTGTTTTTGTTTTGTAACCAGAGATGGGAAAAGAAGGTTGGATCCAGACGCATGGCTCCATGGGTGCAAGGATTCCTGCCCACAAAGCCTGGTTTCCCTCACTGCTTCGTGCTGCAGCAGCTCCAAATGCCCCAAACCGTAACCCTGGAGGTCCCCTCTCCCCCAGTAGCGGAATTTGGGGGGCATTTGGGGCTGCCGCAGGAGGAAGGAGGCAGGGGAATTGTGCTCCAGGAGCGGAAATCCTTGTGCTGGCAGGCAGTGCTCCCTCTAAGCTGCTGAGTCTTGTGAGCAAAGATTCTACTTTGTGAGCCCCTGGCATTAAAGTTGTGAGCGAGCGATTTGGCTACTGCATGAATTAGTTGGCTCTGGAGCCATCCTTCCTGAGCAAAGACAAAAATGTGTGAGCCGGAGGCTAAAAAACTGTGAGCTAGCTCACAGGAACTGAGCTTAGAGGGAACACTGCTGGCAGGTCTGTCTAGTCTGGATCCAAAACGGGGGGTGGGGGGTGGGGGTGGAGTGGGAAAAACGAGAGAAGGGGCAAAACAGACCCAGAAGGGGGACGGAAAAGACTGCATTAAAAGGAAAGACGAAAATAAAAAATGGCTCCCACATTACAGATTGAGGTCAAAGGTAAGTTTCCAGGATCTGGCTTTATTAGAAACCCCTGTGAATGTCCCGGGCCGGTCAGAGAAGGAGGCACCAGGCGGCTCTTGGGGAGCAGTCCTGCCCCTGCCCCTGCCCTGGCACCTCGTTTCAGCCTTGCGGTGGCCCTCAGTGCTGGCCTGCCCCCAAATCACAGGCCCCTGGCTCCACTGGGGTGGGGCTGCTTTCTCCTCTGCGGGTCTCACTCATGTTTCGAGGAGGAGAGTGCCCAAAACTTGGCCTTTCTGTTGCAGAGGAAGGTCTAATGAGAGAAGACGGAGCGAGTTGGGCGGGGGGGGTGAGACACAGAGGAGCCTTCCGATGCACGGCACTGGAGAACGGGAGATTGCAGCTAATCAGCTGTGACGTCTCTTAATTGGGCCTTTAAGAGGGCTTGAAGGATCTTGAGGCGTTTGGGTTGGAGACATGCTAGTAAATTGAAAATTAGGCTAATGCTGCCCTGTCATATCTCGGGAGATTTGACTGGATGGGTGGAGGGGCTTGTTACCCTTCTTTAATGTCTCACTGGCTGCCAAGCGTGGAACATGAACTGCCATGAGTGGGTGCAGGGGCTGGGGGAGCGCACAACACACACACGCATGCCAACACCACAACTTCACAGACTTGAGTAGTTTCCCGTACTTATGATTCCTGAGGTGTGAGGCCAGCTCAGTGCAGTGAGTCATGCAGAGAGGCAACATGCACCCTCCTCTCTGTTGCTGACTATGTATTTGGTTTGTGGGAACCTTGGATTATTTAACTGTCTAAGTGATTATCTTGCAACACAATGGAATACCTCCACACTGTGTTTGAGAATTGCAGCTCATAAAGCATTCTGTTGCCTTTCTCTGCAGCTTTCGGCGTCTTACTCTGGGAAATCGCAACGTATGGCATGTCCCCTTACCCTGGGATTGACCTCTCCCAGGTCTATGAGCTGCTGGAGAAGGACTATCGTATGGAATGCCCAGAAGGCTGTCCAGAGAAGGTCTATGAGCTCATGAGAGCATGTAAGTGTCCTCGGCACCAGTTTGGTGTAGTGGTTAAGAGCACGGACTCTAATCTGGGAGAACCGGGTTTGATTCCCCACTCCTCCAAATGCGGCTGTTGGTGTGACCTTGGGTCAGTCATAAGTTCTCTCAGAGCTGTCCTCGGGAACAGTCCTCAAGAGAGTTTTCTCAGCCCCACCTCCCTCACAGGCAGTGTTCCCTCTAAGCTGAGTTAGTGTGAGCTAGCTCACGGTTTATTAGCTTCTGGCTCACAAATTTTTGCCTTAGCTCAGGGATGGATGGCTCCAGAGCAAACTAATTGATGCAGTAGCCAAATCACCTGCTCACAAGTTTAATGCCAGTAGCTCACAAAGTAGAATTTTTGCTCACAGGACTTCATAACTTAGAGGGAGCATTGGCAGGGTGTCTGTGGTGGGGAGAGGAAGGGAAAGGAGTTTGTAAGCTGCTCTGAAACTCCTTCGGGTAGTGAAGGGTGGGGCATAAATCCAGTCTCTCCTCTTCTTCGTTTCTGGAGACAAAGGCTCCACCGACCTTTTCCCCTTTTACAGAGTGGGGGGATGGATCGCCTCTTGCACCCCAGTTAAGTTTAAAGGGGGTTTTCTGGGTGGGCAGCACTGAGGGTGGTTGCAGACCAGCCTCTGCAAGTTCTGACTGCTCTGACCAGCCTCTTCAGTCCAGAGATGAAAACCGCGGGGGCAGGCCATCAAAACATTCACAGATTTCACACGTTACCATTAGACAATAGTCTATGGCAACAATCACAGTAAAACAATTAATAGAGTAGAATTGGTGGTCACAATTCCAAAACACTTGTAACAGTTCAAAGAATAATTTCACAAGAGAAGGTATAAGAATTCAGTAGTGAAGAAAGGATCCAGCAGGCGGCTCCCCTGTATCCTTCCAGTATAATAGTGTCCTAAAGACCTCAGAGTCCACAAACAAGGCAAAGGATGTCCCAAAGATGAAACGTGCTTCCTAGGTATGCCAGGCGTTTCAAAGCATAATAAAAGTGGAACCTGATTTCCACAATCATCTAGGCACAGCTCATGTCTCAGGTTCCATTTTTACTGTGATTATGTTGCCATAGACTATTGTCTAATGGTAACTTGTGAAATCCGTGAATGTTTTGATGGTCTACCCTTGCGTTTTTCACCTCTGTACATTACATATGCTTGGGGGTCCCTATTGTTTGACTGACTCTTCTATCCTGTCAGCAGCATCAGGCCAGAGTCCGATACGTCTCCAGTTTTTCCCCTTCCTGCACCAGTAGCATTTGTTGCCTTGAGCGTGCTTCACTGTCTTAGGCTGCAGGCCCTGTGCCGGCCCAAAGCTGCAGTGGCTTCTGCCTTACCCGGCCTGCTGCCCTTCCTGAGCCGCCAAGGAAGGCAAGGCCCGGCCTTGTCATTCGCCTCCTTGAGAACCTGTCTGGTCATTCCAATCTGATAAGAAAGCATGGCAAAATGTAGCAGAGCTTTAGATGACTGTCTTGTGTATTACATGAGCTTCTGAAGTCTGTTGCGCACTTCGGTAGCCCCCACCCTCATGCGTGGTGGGAGGGAAATGCTCCCCCCACCACTCAGACGGAGATTTTGGCTTCCCCTGCTGGTCAACTTCACGTTTCCACAAGTCACACTTTAAGAAACCTGGATGTCTTCTGGCTTTCTTGCCTCTGCTGGACTTTGTGGCTCTCTTTTCTGGCCTTCTGCCTGCCTCCTGTGGTCCACTCCAGCCCCTCCTTCCTTCCTCTGGGTTCCTGGTCAGCTCACAGAGGTCCTGCTGGTCCCTGGTCCACCCCTGGCTTTGGCTGTCTCAGCTCAACCTCCAGACACCTATCAGGCCCCAGACCAGCCGCATCTCCCCGGCCCAGCCTGTCCCCCTCCTCCCCTGAAACTGGGCTGCCTCCACTTCCTTGCTGTGGCTCTCGCCCGGGCTTCCCCACCATCTGGCCTCCTCCTTTGATCCCCAGTCATCTTTTGACAGCAGGGCTGGCTGTGTTTTCTTCCTGCTGGGATGTTAGGAGTGCCCCAACGCTGCTTGGATCCTGCAAGTCCATTCAAGCAGCAACAACATGCTTTTATTTTCTTTTGTGAACAATTCCACCCCAGCTAGCCCTCAGTCAGTGTTCTGGCGTGAACCCCATCTGGGGAGGGAATTTGGTGGCATTCCTGGGGAGGCATCCCTATGACAGTGAGACAAAATTGGTTCAGAGGGGGTGTTAATGTCATGTGATGGGAGACAGGGGTGCTGAAAACTTTGAAAGGAGCATGATTGCCATATTTATTTATTTATTTATTTATTTAATTTCTAAGCTGCTCTCCCCGCGTTTGCAGGCTCAGAGCGGCGTACAAGACCTGGTACACCAGGATGCCATAAACATAATATTAAAACAATATAAAACATTTCATTAAAACGATTTAACAATTTAAAGTGCTCAACAGTCAATACAAACTCAGATGGCGACAGTCTGATCACACCGGTGCCCTTTTCCTCGCGGCAACTGACACAGCTGGCGGTCAGGTATTAATAGATATACAGCGGAGATTGGGGGGGGGGGGGAGGCAGGAGTGGCGGCCCTTACTCATAGGCCTGGCGGAAGAGCCCTTGCAGGCCCCGCATGAACTTACTGTGCTCAGCCTGTTTGTTTGTATGCAAGTTGAGCCCTTCACTAGATTTGGCTAGGGTTGGGAATCAAACGCCACATTGAGCCACCGGCCACCCGCAGAGCATCCACTTCGACAGAGTCCCCTGCATACGTTGCTTTGTATGCTGCAGGTTCATGAGCATTGGAAGGTAGCTAATCAGAGCAGCTCTTAGTCATGATTCAGGAGGAGAGACACAGAGTTGCATGGGGGTCTTCTCTCCCCAAAATAGTTTACTTCCACAAGACTGGGTGAAACAAGCAAACGCACCCAGGAAAAAAAGTCTGTTTCGCACTTCTCACCCTCATGCGTGGTGGGAGGGAAATGCTCCCCCCACCACTCAGACGGAGGATTTGGCTTCCCCTGCTGATCAACTTCACATTTCCACAAGTCACACTTTAAGAAACCTGGGCGTCTTGTGTACCCAGAGCAGAACGTGTCTGCGCACGCGCACGCTAACCTCTCACTCTGAAGCACTAATGCGTTGCTGCCCTTCCAGGCTGGCAGTGGAGCCCTTCCGATCGGCCTTCCTTTGCTGAAATCCACCAAGCGTTTGAAACGATGTTTCAAGAATCCAGCATCTCTGACGGTAGGCTAATTCTCACTCTGTGGGAGGCGAGATAAGTGCTTTGTTTTCCACATGATTGCTCCATCTGCATAACCCCACGCATCTCTCTCTTTTTTCCCCTTTGCAGTAGAAAAACTTTCTTTTAGTAAGTTAGGGCAGCAGATCTCCAAACTATTGGAGAGAGGAGAGTTACGCACAGCATTGTCTAGTATCTGTACATTTTAGGGAGTGGAGGGGAATATGCAATAGTGGATTTCCATCTTGCATTTGAGTTTGGTGAGTGATTGAGTGGAAGGTTCTAAGAACTGCAGAAGGTTGCAGGTTCCATTTCCTGTCATCTTTATTTAAAAGTGTTCTGAGGCACAGAAGCTGGAGGAACCCCAAGAGAACTCTTGCCGAGGACTGGATGAATCACTGGTCTGAACTGATGTAAGGTGGCATTATTTGTTCAGATGCTGTGTCTTAGGAAGGGCCATAACTTGGTTGCAGAGCACACTCCCTGCATGCCTGGGTTCCTCCAGAATCGCCACCTACAAGGATCCCGATAGCCAGGCTGCGAGGAAAGACTGAGATACTGGAGGGGGTGGCTGCCGCTCCAGATCAAGCGACTGGGGCTAGATGGACTGGTGGTGTATGACGCTGTCTAGCAGAAGGAGGGGTGGGGCCATAGCTCAGTGGCAGGGTGCCTGCTGTGTACGCCTGGGATCCCAGATTCGATCCCTGGTCATCAAGGTGAGGAAAGTCCTTTGCCCAAGCCAATGAGAAGCTGCTGCCCTCAGGATGCTCGGCCAGTGACCAAGAGGCTGACTCAGTGGAAGCAGGGGCCTCATCAGTGTACCTGGTGCTTTGCCAAATAAATAGCCCCCCCCCCCCTCTCTCTCTCTCTCTGGGGGGGAAAGTCCTTGCCTAAAGTGGCTTGTAGTGTGGATTTCAAAAGTGTGGAAGGCAGAGAGGAGAGGGGGAGGATGTTGCTTTCCACAGCGGCTTGCCTCACCCCCCACCCCACCCCACCCCCGTGCCCTTCTTGTCTTCTCCCCCCCCCCCCACGCGCCCTTTCCCAAGCATTTAGCATTCGTTACACAAGGCAAACAGAGGTGGCCAGAACCAAGGGTCACATTTAGACAGACAGACAGTCAGACAGACAGACGTTTGGGTCGTTTTGGCCTGGAGCACGTCCAGCTTTGTGGAATAAGCATTAGTGCCGATCTTGGGGGAGGAATTTGCATCCCTAAAAATCTCCTCCTGTGCAAAACGAAAGCATGTTTGGAGGCCGCACTGGAGGGAAACGGGGGAATGGACTGTGTTTTCTAGAAATGAAAACAGCCCTGAATGCAAGATGGCCTCCCCAAAACAAAGTTGCAACCCCTCCCCTCATTTTTTTAGTGGACGTAGCTGCAAATATAACATACACACACACTCTTTTTTGATGGTCTGCCGGGGGGGGGCACTAGTTTCATGTGGAAATAAATACAGTATGGGGGCAGTGTGTTTTGAAAGCTTTACAAGGAAGAGACCACCAAGCAGAATTGGGGGGTGGGGGGGTGGGGTGAGAAGAGCAATGGGGAAAAATGCGGGGGGGGGCGCTAGGAGGCAGAGGAAATGAAAGGAATCAGAGCGGGAGTTCAGTGTCTGTATTGGGTTTAGAGCCTGCTGACTGTATTGGGCTGTATTGGGTTAGAGCCTGCTGACTTTTTCTTTTTTCCCCCGTGTGTAACTCAGAGGTGGAGAAAGAGCTGGGGAAGCAAGGGATGAGGACTGTTGCAAACACTTTACTGCAAGCTCCAGAGCTGCCCACTAAAACCAGGACATCCAGAAGAGCAGCTGAATGCAAAGATGCCAGCGACAGCTTGGAGACGGCGCCCTCCAAATGCCCAGGGGAAGGGGGTACGTGCCAACTTTCCTCATGAGGTGGGCCAGAGGGGAAGTGGAGGCAACTCTGTCTGGAGACGAAGCCAAAGGGCGACATCTCCTTTTGGATCCCTAGCTTCTGGTTCCCCTGGGCGTAGGCAGACTGGCTTGTGACTTCCTAATGGGGCTGCCAGCTCCAAATTGGGAAACTCCCATAGATTTGGGGGTGGAGCCTGGGGAGAACGAGGCCCACCAGCAAAGCATCCGTTTTCTCCAGGGGGAACTGATCTCTGCAGTCTGGAGATGAGCTGGAATTCCAGGAGATCCCCAGGCCACACCTGGAGTCTGGCAACCCCTGATGCATTCTGGGCCATCCCTCTTCTCAGCCCTGGGCAGAGGACAGTGGCTGGAAGTAAGGCCAGTTCTCCAGTCAGGCCACCCAAGGGACCGCTCGGTGGGGCACAGGGGAGAGAGTGGTGAGGCTCAGCTGGTTCCCGGCCATCGGTGGCCCAGGAAGCAACTGGCATCGCCTCTGAGCCCTGCCTCTTGCCAGCTGGGCCCCAGCAGGCCCAGGAGGCCACAAGTGCACCTCACTGGAGAAGGGAAAATGCCCTGAACTGGTCCCGATTCTAAGTCAGGCAGGGAAGAAACGTCTTTGTGAGCCTGGGGTCCCTGGCTCCAGTGACCTCAAGAGGACTTGCTTGTGGAGCCGTCATTGGGCTGTGGGGCGGGAGGGAGACGGAGCCATCGGCCAGAGACTCAGTTCACAGCCTGAGGGGAGTGCCTGCTCAGAGGAGACCAGGCTGGGCCAGACCGACCAGCTGAGCGCAGCGCTTTGCAGAGTGAATCCGGTCCTTGCCCCAAGGAGCTAGCAGTCTAGATTTGGACAGAGGGGGGACAGAGGAGAAAAACGCACAGTGTGGTTCAGTTGCCAGGCAAAGCTTTACAGCAGCAAAGAAAGAAAGGGGGAGAACAGCCCGCAGTGGGCTTTGAGGGGCCTCCATGAAGATGTTCAAAACATGCGCAAATGTCTCGCCCCCACCTCCCACCCAGCACTTCCAATCAGTGTGGCGCATTGGTTAGGATAGAGGTCAGGGGCAAGTCCATGCTGCACTTCCGGAGCCAGTCAAGACGCACTCAGTGTTGAGGCTGAGTCCAAGCATTCTGCTGTTCTCTAGGCAGGCTCCCCTGACCCTCGGTCACACTCTTGGGCATAACGTTACATCCTCCCCCCCCCCCCCCCGCCACCGCCCCCACAGGCAGGCAGAGAGTCCCCCCACGGTTCCAGCATCCTTTCTCTCTTGAGCAAAATGTGGGACTGGATATTCATCCCCCCCGCCCCATTGTTATCGAGTGTCTATTCTGTACTTGTGGAAGACTATGGGTTTTGGCAGGTACCAAACATCTTTCCGACGAGGGGCACCACAGAGGTTATTTACAAAAATCTACCATGAAATTAAGCGTCCTTTCAATCAGTTGCCCGGAGCAGAGGACGGCTTGTGTTCTACAGCAGACAGATTCCAGAGGGGGCCATGCGGGGAGTCTGCCGGGGCAGACGCAACAGGGAGCCTCGAGGCCCCTTGAGGATGAGAGGGCTGGTGGCGGGAGCTTTGCAGGGATGGAGCCTGCTTCAACAGAGGCTTGGAAGGGGGGCGGGTCTCAGACAAAGCGGGCGCTGGCCCCCCAAGGCCTCCACTATTATCCAACTGGTGGCTGTTACAGGGGCATGAGGCTTTTCCCATTGGTATTGGGAGAAAATGTCAAGCAGGTCATTGTCTGTACATATCTGCGGAGGGCGTGTGACACTGGGGAGACTGGCTGCCGTGGTGAGGCCTCTCTCCTGGCTGGATCTGTACCCTGCTTTGGCTGAGAATGGAATTCCCTGGATCCTCAGAACTGGGCAGAGGGTGTCCTGGGCAGACAGTAAAGCCCAGGGGCTGCCCCTGGCTGTCCCGGAAGTTCCGAATTCTCTCCGTCCTTCAGCAGAGAGGGCGAGTTTCCCGGAGCAGCAGGGTCTCTTCCTTTGCCCTGATGGGGTCCTGTTCATGGGGTCGTGGCCGTGGCTGTGGCCGTGCCGCGTGCTTACAGTAGTCCCCTTCGTGTTCAGCCGTTGTTTGGTGGCTCATCTTTGTGGTGACGTCTGATTGGCAAGGAAGGTCCCCATTTTGCTGTTGGTGAAGGATGTGCTGCCCTCTGGGGCTCCCAGAAGTGGGTCCCGTGTGGCCGTGATGGTTCTCTGCCTAACATGCAGAAGGCCTGTGAGATTTTAGTTGGTGGTGCACGATCTGCCTTTGGGGTGAAGCGACAGGCAGCTGCTTTGCCACAGATCAGTGGCAACCCAGTTGGCTCCTCCAGCGCACTTCCAGACATGTTGAATGGGTCACGTGGAACGGGATTTCCGTGTGATGCTGGCAGCCAAGGAGAACTTACCTGGGTGATGTTGCTGGGCCTTCTGTGTCTTGCTTAAACTGGGCCCCTGGGAGCTGCGCATGCCATGTCAGCATACCAGAGACCTGTAGCCTAGGATGAGCATGGCGCTGCTTGGTGAACCTGCCACATGGCAGCATTGTGTAGGTAGGCGCCCACTTTAAATGCTGAGTGTGTGCGATGTCATGTGAGTGAATTTCTCTCAGCCATGCTGTCTTGGGGTGATAATCCTTATGCCCTGCCTTAAATCCATGCATGGTCTCTTGCAGGTGCCAGCATACAAATGGGCAGAATCAACAACTGCCCAGACACCTGGCCTTCTCTGTTGTGGCCCCCATCTTGCAGAATGGGCTGCCTGAGGAGGTCAGGAAGGCCTCCCCTCTCCTGCCTTTCAGCAAGCAATGCAAAACCGAATTATTCAAGAGGGCTTTTCTATGCAGGCAGCAGGGTAGCACTGTACAAAAGGCTTCACAGTTGCTTGGATAAATTGTTGGGGACTGTGGTCTGTGTTCCTGTGTGCGGTTGCTGTGGTTTACATCCTGTCATGTCAGTTAACACCTATGCTGTGCTTCAGTTCTGCTTTTCAGACTTCTGGTTGGTTCTACAACCCGAATCCGATTTCATTGTTCATTGAATGTCCCGTCTTCTTGATCATCTTTACTCCCTGTGTCATCCGCCTTGAGTCCGAGTGAGAAGGGTGGACAATAAATAACGAGAATAAATGGACTCACATGTTAAAAGTAAATAAATAAGGATGTCTTGTCCAGTTGCAGAGCACTTTCAGACTTAAGAAGAAGAGCTATGTCAATTGTTAAACTGCCTCATTACAGGAAATGTGAACAATCCAGATGGTACGTGCCGCTTTTCAAGGCCCCAACCAGGCACGGCCCTGGAAAGGGCCTCCTGCCCATCTTGTAGACATCGAAGGGGGTGAAAATTGGTTTCTTCTTTAAGCAAAGGGTAATCGAATTCTCTCTCTCCCTCCTAGAGTCTGCCGAGCATGAACCAGCTGTTTCTCCCCTGCTGCCGCGGAAGGAAAGAGTTGTCACCGAGAGTGGCTTAAATGAAGACGATCGCTTGCTCCCCAAAGACAAAAAGACCAACCTCTTCAGCGCTCTGATTAAGAAGAAGAAGAAGATGGCCCCCACCCCGCCCAAGCGCAGCAGTTCCTTCCGGGAGGTGGACAGCCATCTGGAACGCAAGGGAGGAGGTTGTGAGGACGAGAGCAGGGAGGCCAGCAATGGAGCCGTCCTCACCCACCCCGCGGAGGTAGAGGACCGTTCCAGGCTTCTGAGCCCCGGCAGTGAGGTGGGAGTCACCAATGGGAGCATGGCTGGGAATTCGGGGTTACTGTCCCCCCACCTCTGGAAAAAATCCAGCCACACCCCCAACAGCCGGCTGGGGCCCAGCGAAGACGAGGTTGGCACGAACTCCAGCAAGCGCTTCCTGCGGTCATGCTCAGCCTCTTGTGTTCCCCACGGGGCCAAGGACACAGAGTGGAAGTCGGTCACACTGCCCCGGAACCTGCAGTCTACGGGGCGCCACTTTGATTCGTCCACCTTTGGCGGACACAAGAGCGAGAAGCCCGCCCTCCCTCGGAAGCGGACCAATGAGACCAAGGCAGAGCTGGCCATCCGGGGGACGGTGACCCCGCCTCCCCGGCTGCTCAAGAAAAACGAAGAGGTGCCTGAGGAGGCACTCAAGGATGCCGAGTCCAGCCCTGGCTCCAGCCCGCCCACCTTGACGCCAAAACTTGGGCGGAGGCAGCCCCTTGCCCCTCCCGCCACAAGCCTTTCTCACAAGGAGGAAGCTGGGAAAGCCAGTGTCCTGGGAGGCAGCTTGACAACGGAGCTGGGCCCTAGCTCCAAAGCTGGCATGGGCATCTTCCTTGGCAAAGCTTCTACCGATGAGCCACGAGGGAGGAAGGTGAAGCAGGCTTCGGAGAAGGACAAGGGCAAAGCAGCCAAGTTGAAACCAGCTCCCCCCCCGCCTCTTTCCTCGCACGCCGTGGCTGGCAAAACTAGCAAAGGGGGTCTCGGGGCTGGCCACGAAGGACCTGATGTCCATGGGACAAAGGGGAAGCCCCCAGCTCAGGCTGTGGACACTGTGAATGTCGAGGCCCCCAAGCCTAACTTGTTAGGGGAGGGGGTGAAAAAGCCAGGGCTCTCACCTGTACCAAAGCCGCCCTCTTCCACAAAACTCTTGCTGACGCCAGCAGCTCCCTCCGCCGTTTTCTCTGTCCCCGCCACCTCCTCATCCACCCCAAGTGCGGACCAGCCAGCCTCCACTGCCTTCATCCCTCTCATTTCCACCCGAGTGTCCCTACGGAAGACCCGCCAACCCCCCGAAAAGATCGCCAGCGGCACTGTCACCAAAGGCATGGTCTTGGAGAGTGCCGAGGCCCTGCGGACGGCCATCAGCAAGAACTCTGAGCAGATGGCCAGCCACAGCGCTGTCCTGGAGGCTGGCAAGAACCTCTACACCTTCTGCACCAGCTACGTCGACTCCATCCAGCAGATGCGGAACAAGTTCGCCTTCCGAGAAGCCATCAACAAGCTGGAGAACAACCTCCGAGAGCTTCAGATCTGCCCGGCCACGGCCGGCGGGGGCCCTGCCGCCACCCAAGACTTTAGCAAGCTGCTCAGTTCCGTGAAAGAAATCAGCGACATTGTCCAGAGGTAGCAGAAGTCAGGAGGTTGTTTGTTTGTCCGTTGGCTCCCAGAGCCAGACCTGACTGCCCTTGACTCTGGGAAGGAAGTATAAGCGGGGGGGGGGGGGGGGGGGGGCATGGAGAGCATCCCTGGGGGCTGGCCACTTCAGTGCCTAAGGTGGAAAATCCAGATGGACCACATGCATGCTCATGAACATGGGACACATGCTCTGGGGCCACTCCTGTTTGATGCTGTCGGCCTTGGGCAGGAGAGCCCCCAGCTGGCCACGCTCCAAGACTCTGGCGGCATCCCACTGTGCCACCTGTTGCGTGAGATGGCTGCCTTACCTCAGCCCCCCCCCCCCCCCGCCATCAGAGTGTTGCGACACACCCGCCTGTTCCTCACGGGGGGGGGGGGGGGCAGGGTCTCATGGGGGACTCTTCCCTGCTGCCATTTGCATCTCAATGATGGAGTGTTTAACCCACTGAGGTCCCCTCATCTTTGTACTCTCATTGATATTGTATTATTCTCGTGACTGTGTTGCCCTGCTTCCCTGCCCTAGAGGGACCCCTTCTCTTGGTGCCCTTTCGCAGCCAGATCCCTCCAGCACGCCGTCCCACTGCCGTCTTTCCTTGCCCAGCCCCCCAAGAGGTTCATTTGGGATGAGGCTGGTGTTCATGGGAGATCCCAGCCTTGCCCAGGGAGCTTCTGCTGTTACCCTTCCCCCTCCGCCCTGACCATCAGAAGCCTCCCCGGTCCCCTTTCAGTTCATAATTCTGAGAAATAAGAACGGAAACATTTTGTCACTGGAAAGAGAGGCAGCTGGGCCACCAGTT
This sequence comes from Lepidodactylus listeri, assembly GCA_029233225.1. Lineage (NCBI taxonomy): Eukaryota > Metazoa > Chordata > Lepidosauria > Squamata > Gekkonidae > Lepidodactylus > Lepidodactylus listeri. The sequence continues at coordinate 9,578,590 of JARCFY010000014.1, read as the reverse complement.
ACAGCTGCAAGCCCTAAGCCAAGTTCTGGAGCAAGTGTCATCAGAAAAAAATTTGGGTGTTGCTGGCAATAAAATTGTAAAAAGGTTTCAGGGAACCCTAAATGCTCACCCATGGAGGAAGCTGCTGGTCTCCCTGCTTTGGCCTCACTGCCTCCCGATCAAGCCACACGACAGGTTGATAGTTTTGCCGTGCCTCTGCCGTGGAGGAATTTGGACCATCTGTTCACTCCTGAGGTAGTGACATGGCAAAATCACCCGTAGGCAGCCCGTGTGGTGTGGTGGTTAAGGGTGTTGGACAAGTCTCTGGGAGACCCAGGTTCGAATTCCCTCTCATGCCCTGGAAGCTCCCTGGGTGACCTTGGGCCAGTCAGAGTCTCTCAGCCTAACTTACCTCACAGGGTTGTTGTGAGGGTAAAATGGAGGAGAGGAGAATGGTGTAAGCCATTTGGGGGAGAAAGGCGGGGTGTAAATGAATTAAATAAATTCACTTCTGCATCTGTCTTCATATAACGATGACTTTTTCCCTGGCCTTCCTTCTTGGAGCTCAGGACAGCATGCACAGTTCTCCTGTCCTCCGTCTGATCTTCCCAAGAACCCTCTGAGGGGTGGCTCAGGCTGGGAGGGGGTGGCTGACCTAAGATCACCCAGGGAGCTTCAGGGCTCAGTTAGGGTCTTCCCAGGCTGCCCCTGTCACCGGCAGGCTAGGCTGGTGTATGAATTCCTGTTCTGGGCCAGCCTTCTTTCAGGAAGGGAACCATGTTCAGGACAGCAGCTCCTGCCAGAGGCACAAGAGCTGGGCTCCTCTGAGGAATGGTGAGTCTTCTTCTCGGGGCTCTCACAAACAGACCTTGCAGGGGGGTGAGAAGAACGAAGGTGCCTCTGTTCCCGTGACATTCACAGTGCGCTGTGGTGTCCGGAGGTTTAGGGCCTGCAGGGCAGAAGCGGCCAGCCGGGGGCCCTCCAGGAGCCTCTCTTTTTTGGTGAGTGGCAGTTCAGGGAGGCCACAAGCGAGTGGCCCAGGGTGGGGGTCAGCCAACAGGCTGGGCAGAAGAGCAGGGCTGTCGTTGAGACAGAGGGGAGTGGACATCTGTCCTCGGTGGAGTTTGCGTGGCAGTGATGGGCAGCAGCTGTGATCTCCCCAAAGCCCTCGTCCTTGCTGAATTTCTGGCTGTTTAGAGAGCCAGGCTGTGAATTTGAACCCCTCCACCTCTGAGCTGTCATTGGTGGGGAGCAGTGTGAACGGAAGAAGCCTTCATGCCTGGGAAGCCCCCCGGCCCTGTCCCCATCCCTCCTCCCCCCCTCTGCTGGCCTTTAAAGCGCTGCCGACTGCAGTCGTCCAGGACAGTTTTAAATACTCCACTTAACGAAGTCACGTGTGCCTTTGGGTGGGCTTGAATGCAGCTGCAGAAACTGTAGGGTGTGGGGTGTGACATGGTGAGGCAGGGAGACCTGAGAGGACCTGTCCAAATATGCAGCACAAACCCTGCTTTTATTTCTGAAAAGTGACAGGCTTGGCGGTGGGAAAACCAGCCCACCAGGGAGATGGAGAGGATTCCTGCCCCACCCTTACATGCTAGCTTTCTACATGCAGGGTGCTTACACATGAGGGAGTACCATGCAGAGGTGGGCCGGTGGCTGTGTGGCAGAGCATCTGCCTTGCGGATAGAAGGCCTCAGGCTCAGTCCCTGGGATGTTCAGTTCTTGTGGAAGGCTTTGGCCTGAGAGCCGCTGCTGGTCAGAGTAGCTGGCCAGTGGTCTGACTCAGTAGAAGGGGATGTCAGGTGCAGGTTCATAATCTCCTCCCCACCCCCCCACCCCCCAAAAAAACCCCAAGTGGTCTGGGCCAGGAGCAGGCACCATTTCCCCCTGGCTCGAGCTATTGGTACACGGGTGCGGTCAACAAACCTCAGTGCCTAGCTGGGGAACTGCAGGCAAGCCCCCTGCCCTCTCCTGTCTCTTGCTTTCCCCACGGCCACCCATCACTGCCGCAACTGGCATCCCAGTCCTGGTTTCCACATTCCTTACAATTTTGCTCATGGACCCAGCATTCTCGGTAACGGAGGGATGTTCTTTGACGCGATGAATGGCAAAGCGACCTTCCCCGCCATCTTTCTGTATATCTTCAGCACAAACCACTTTTAATTGTCCCCCCCCTTTCTTTAAACAATTCCATCTCTCAGCCTCCTTTCTTCCCCCACTTCTTTGCCAAACTGCCACAATTTTTACTGTACGTGACAAACAAAAAGTAAAACACAACCACAGGCTGCCTTTGACAACACCCGCACGGCGGAAAGGAGAAGGAAGAAAAGAAGTCCAGAAGAGTCCCTGTCCTCTTGGATTGTCCTGTTTTTCAAAGGGTACTGATCTTGTTTGGTTAATAATCTATCCTTGCCACTGTAGTATGCATTTGTATCTCAGTATTACACCTTTGTGTAGGCCTTTTCTTCTTTCTCTTTTGCCATTTGTAAATTGCTGCTGTGTCTCTTTCAGTTCTCTAATACCCACAGAGCCTGTTTTCTCTCCTTTCTCGCCCCAGCTTATGAGATTGTCCAGTACACACACACACACACACACACACACACACAGTTTTTTCTGTAGGTGGCGTTTTCTCTTTTTGACTTTGTGTTTGTTTTTTAAATAATTCCAAATTTTCTTCCTTAGTATTTTTTAAAATAAATCGATGTCAAAGAAAGGCAGTGTGTTCTTGTCAACAAACTACTTTCTCCAATTTAGGTGGATAAACACACTCTTGACGGTAGGCGCATTCTGGATTTCTTGCTGCTGCTGGGCTGCGGGAGGCAAAGAGTGGCGCAGCCAACGGAGCCAGAGAAGTGTCCAGGAGATCGGGATAGGGTGGATCCCCCCAAGGAAGGCGGGGGTAGGGTCTGAGCGAGGTGGCTCCCGAGAGGGGAGCTGGGAAAAGGGGGTCACTGGGCACACGGACGGGGCAAGAGCCCAGTAACACCTTAAAGACTGAAAAAATACTGGTGGCCAGGTGTGGGTCTCTGCTCCCGTGGGGCAGGCATGGTATTGTCCAGATGGGGGCCCATGTTCGTTTGAAATGGTCCTGGCTTACGTGGGACCCCCATCCAGCTGCGGTCTTCTCCCAAGTGTGCGCTCCTGGTGCAGCTGCCAGGGGTCACAGTTGGAGTGGCAAATCTGATGTCAGGAAAGCCCACCCTTGCCTCTGGGACTGGGTTTTCTGCCAGCCAGGTCTCTGGCCCGACCCCTCTTTCTCCTGGGCAGCCTTTTTAAAGAGAAAGGAGCCCCACCGTTTGGTTTCCAGTTCCCTGCATCCGCTCCAAGTGAGCTAGGAAAGGAAGAGGGACAAAGCAGAGGAACAAAATTCGGCCAGCAGGAATATATTTTTAAAAATACTACTGGCATTTCCCTGAGTCCATCCCACGCATGCCAGGCCGCCTCCTGGGGCAGGTGGATGGCGAGAGTAGAACTCGCGGTCTGTGGACAGAGGAGAGAACAGGGAAGGAGGCAGGGTCTCTTGCTGTGTCGTTTCCACATTGGCCTCTCTAGTCTCAAACTGCAGCAGACCCATCCTAGGCCCTGAGAGCTTTAATTCGGCAATTAGGCAATTTCGGCCTCTGGGCCAGAGGGTCTGACAGAGGCCCAGGTGGCAGCCCACCCCCTGCTGTTGGAAGCCCTGGCTTCTGCCTCACAGTCCCCCCCCCCAGTGGCACCGCTGTTGGCTTGTCTTTCATCATCACAAGAACCCGCGACTGGTTGTGTTGTGTCTGGGCTCCACCCTGCCCAGAGGAAGTGCCAAAGGCCATGCTGAAAGCGGCAAGGACTTTTGCCAGAGGCTGCCATGAGACGCCTTTGCCTTGGTTCCCTGACTCAGTGGCAGAAGTTGAAATCCCGCAAAGCCCAGCGGTCTGCTCAGTAGCCTCCTTGCCGATGTCGGTCCGTGTAGCCAGCTGCACTGCACTCTTGGTTTCTGATAACAGAAGTATTTTGTCTGTCAGAAAGACCACCTGCAAGCTCCCCACCCCCCCCAAAGTCCTGGCACCAAGAAAACTCACCCTTTGAGGGAGACAGTCCGGTCAGAGCCTGGTTCTGTCTCCACTAGTTATGGGGCATGCAGAAGGGTCCCAGAAAGGATTGTCATCCTCCAGGTGGGGCCTGGAGATCTCTCAGAATTACTACTGATCTCTAGGCTTCCGAGACCTGTTCCCCTGGAGAAAGTGGCTGCTTTGGAGGGCGGACTGTTAAGGCATTATACCCCAGTGAGGCCCTTCCCCTCCACAGACACCTCCGTCCTCAGTAGTTACCCTCAGATCTCCAGGAATTCCCAGCCCAGAGTTGGCAACCCTTGTCCCCTAGCACCTGCACACAGCTCTTCCTGTTTTGTGAGCTGGTCGGATGAGCTGTTTCAGGAGGTGGGTGGGCACTTTGGCGCTTTGCATACCTTGATAGGACTGAGCTGAGTCAGGAAGGTGGGCTGCCCGTGGGGACTTTATTTTAAGCTCTCTGGAGAAAAGCTCATTCAAATGCCTCCCCCAGAGGGGATTCTTTTGCCTGGGGCCATCTTGATTCTGTTACCAGTGTCTTTGCAAGGAGCTGAGAATCTGGGAGAGACGGGGGGGGGGGGGGGGCCCTAGTCAGTGCCCACTTTTCTTGCAAAAGTGGCAGGATGCCTGCTCCAGTGCAGTGTACTTTGGAATGCCAGCAGCCCCTCTTACATTTTAGGGGAGGGGTTCTGCCTGAGATCCTGGAGAGCCACTGACAGTCAGAGTAGATCCCACCAGCCTAGATGGAGCAAAGGTTTAAAAGGGAACTGAGGCTGCTTCATCCATGGGTATTCCTCCCTGTTATAGAACAAATGCAAGCAGGAGCATCCAGGCGCTGGAGGGAGCTTTGTAAGTCCTACACAGAACGCTCCCTTGTGCAAGTGCCAGAAAGAAGCAAAACTAGAAGCTGCCGAGGGGAAAGCCCTGGTGCTCAGCCATGTCCTCGTGCAGCCCCAGAGGCAAGCCTCCATCCCAGGGAGCGAGTACAAAGGCTCCAGGGACCCAGGGAGGCCTGCTGGGCTAGAGAAGGAAGAGCGAGCCCCCCTTTGAAACGACAGAAATCAGGGGTCCCACCCGGCCTCTTTATCCGGCCAGAACTTTGCAAGTATCGGGGCTGAAGATGAATTGTATCAGACCCACCACTTAGGAATCTAGAAGTGCAAGTGGCAGGGGCGGCCCTGGCTGCTCGTCAGAGAGAAGAAGACGTGCTTTTTCTTCCATAGAAAGGAGAACAGCCCTGCCTGGCTTGGCTACAGACAAGCCAGTGGATGAAACGAGACTCCTTATCTGCCTTGACAAAATCTGCTGCCCCCCCCCCCCTTCCCTGCATGGTGTTCTCTGCCTAGTAAAAGCAACAGGCCAACAAAGCTGTTTTTGGAGCTGCCTGGTGCCCCTTCCCCTTCAAGAGCTCAACAGCAGGGGGCTATTTACATTTTACATCTCAGGAATAAAAGATTTGTGCGTGCAGGTGAAGCTCGACACTGGGGTGCTGGCAGGCAGGCAGGCAGGCAGATTTCCAGCAGGCCTGGGGCGGCGGGGGGGGGGGGGGAAAGGACTTCAGCCACCCCCAAATGCAGTAATTTTAGGTCTCCTTCTCAATGCAGGGTGGGATCTCTGGCATAGCAGGGCCCATTGGAGGGGCAATGGGAGAAAGAGTCGGGACCCAGGCGCAGCTGGGTGACGGGGCGAGGGTGCTGGCACTTGGGTTGTAGACTAAACTTAGCCTAATAGAGTGGGAGTTGATTTAACAGATCGATGCGTTTAACAGTTTGATAGCTCCAATTTTCAGGGTTATTGAGCCTGAACATACGAGCGCCCTGGAGGGGGAAAATAGGTTTTGTTTGTTTGGTGTGGTGGTGGTTGAAGTGGGAATGTTTACTGTCAGGCCTATCTTTAATGCCAGCCTGCCCTTTTGGATGCTGCTTGGTGGAGGAAATCACTTCGGCTCCTCGCCGGAAAACTTGAAACAGCAAGGAAAGGAGGAAGCTGGAAAGATCAAAGAGGAGGGCTTGCTCTTGGGTTTTGCTGGCACTTTTTGTTCCGTGAACAAAGGCAGTGTGGTCTAGTGGTTCAAGGACTGGACTGACGTGGGGGCCCACGTTATCCACGAGCACCTTCCTGAGTGCCGCCCAGTGTGTTTAGAAAGCGGGGCTCTTGCCCCGCTGGGCTCCTAGTTGGCCATTGGAGGTCAGCCTGGCTGGGCAGATGTTTAAAAAGATGCTTCAACAACAGCTGCCTCCATAACACAAGGATCGCATTACTGTGCGTGTCTTCAAGGAAATATGCGTAAACAATTTGTTCCTTTAAAAAGCACATCCTGTTAAACGGAGTGTCTGCCTGAAATGGTGAAGAGTTCCAATTGGCATGCCTAATTTCAGTTGCTGATACGTTGTGGTTGGCTCCGCCTCCCATGGCAGCCATTTTGAGGGCCAGTCACACCATCTCTGCCTAACCTACCTCGCAGGGTTGTTGAAAAAGTAAAATGGAGGAGAGGAGAACCATGTTCTCCCCACTGGGGAGAAAGGCGGGGTCTAACTAAAGCAAATAAACCATACATTTTCTGCAAAAGCTTGTTTGAGTGTCTTGAGCATAGCGCAGGTGTGGAGAATGAACCACCACCCTCAACTCTGTTCTTGGTTTAAGGGTAACCATTCAAATTTATTACAAAATCATGTGTTTTGAGACAGCATGTGCAAAGATTTGGCGTAGGGGTTTTAGAATCCTAGAGTCACACAGAGTTGGAAGGGGCCACATGGGCCATCTAGTCCCACCACCTGCTCCATGCAGGCTCAGCCCAGAGCATCCCTGACAAGGGTTGGCCATCGTTCTTCAACCAGTCTTCCCTTGCTGGAAACGGGATGCTGGCCTAGATGGGCCCAGAGTGTGATCCAGCAGGGCTGCTAGGCAGGCAGCTGCCACTCAAAATAACAGCTTCGTATCTCGAAGAACTTCTCGACATCTCTGCCTTGCAGTGATCGGCATTTCCTGGCCGCCGCCCCCCCCCCCCCCCCAATGACCAAGTGCCGGGCAGAGAACTGGATGTCTTTATCACACGCTTTTCTCTGAGACTTGAGACCGATCACATGATGGAAGCAATGCAGTCCGGCATAATAAGACCCCCAGTAAGCAATGCAATAGGACCAGGGTTACAAAGTTAAATAAAAGATGCAAAACAAAAAGACATAACATGCCATAAGCCATCCAGATAATTGAATCTGAGAACTAGAAGATCGTGCTGTTGGAGCAGGACAAAACATCCAATGAGCATTGGAATCCAGTCCTGTTCCTTTTTATAAAGAAGCATCCCTGTCCTCATGCTGCAGCTCTCTGGCCTTTATAAAGATCCCCTCCCGAACAGTCTGTGGAAAGGATAGAAAGCCCCAGGGTGGGCGGGGGGCGGCATCCTGGCCTCCTCAGACAAGCTGCTAGGCAAGGTGGGACCCACGACAGAGAAGGGGAGCTGACCCATTGCTGGGTGGCCTCTTCAGAAGGTCTTATTCAGATGAAGAGTGCAGTTGCCACGGCAGAGTGAGGCCGGTGAGGGTTCAATGCCACGAGAACAACGCCTGCCCACCAATGTCCCTCCCCTGCTGGGTTGGCTAGTGTGTCTTCTGTCCTTGCTCCTCTTCTGGGCAGGCTTGGGATTTGGCCTTTGCTGCCCAAAAGATGTCAGCCGGAGCTGCCAAAGGGTCAGAGCCAGCAGAACTTCCTGCAGCCTTCTTCCCTTGGCTGAGCTGCTCACACCCCTCATGCGAGAAACCTCTCCTTGGAGGAGAGTTTGGCTCTAGGGCCTCAGGGTATGGCGGGTGCGGGAGAGGGGAAAGGGTGCGCTGCCCTCAAGTTCCGAGAGCCCCGTGCAGGGGAATGAACAGCTCTCGTTTCCTTCCCCTGGCCTGAGCCGTCCCTGGGTGCTTGCTGAGCTAGCCCACCTTGCTGACCGGGGGGGGGGGGGGCGGGGGGATGTTCCCTCTGTGTTACCATCCCTTGCACTGGACCAAAGGTGCTCAGGCGGCTATTTAAAGTAATAGGCTGTATCCATGGGGAGGTTTTGGAACTGAAGGCTGTCGTCCTTCAGACACCATTTCACCTCTTTGCAGCTTGAGATAAAACTCAATTTTTAAAAATAAAATATTGTAGCAATTGACCCTGGGAGAGGTGGCTATTATATGACCTAAATGAGAAAGCAGGTTGATAAACCAACAAGGAAGATCATTTAGAAGGCGAGACTTGCTCAGTTTTTCTCTCCCCCCCCCAGTATTACAAAGCTCCACCCCTTTTCCCATCAGCTCCACCTCTGAGCTCCCAGGCTCCGCCCGTGTGTCTCATGATGCTGCCTCGAGAACTGGCAAGCGCTGCTAATCCCAATGCCTCTCAAATACGCTCAGTGATTGCTAGAGGAAGGGGGATCTTTGTTCCATGCCTACCTCATTCCCCCCCCCCCCTTTAATAAACTAAAACCACATAACTTGCCACTGCAAAATGTAGCAACCACAATAAGAAATAATCACATTAGGGAGCGATCAGGGCAAAAATCTCCCTCATCCCTGTCTCAAAGCAAACAAGCTCCCCCGGGTTTTATCACCATGGCTGCGTCCATTTTTTTTAAAAAAAGCACAACATTCCCTTTTGTGGTCTTAGTTTTTCTTTCGTCACTAAGATAAAAAATGCTCTCAGGGTATCACAACTTGCACTGCTTCCTTGATCTTGGTGAAGTTTGTAAAGTCTATTTATTGTGGCTCAAAAGAGAATTGATGGGTTGAATATTTATTAAGGATTTCAACACTTAAGGAGGGAGGAAAAAATCAGTCAGTTCCCATAGTGACATCAATAAAAGCTCCCTGCAGCTCTGCTGTTCAATCAGACCAGTGCACGGATGCTCTCCAGAACCGAGACCTTCTCTGGGCTGGGACTAAAGCCAAGGGTGCCGGGTGCATTTGTAAAGGCTCAAACCACCTGGGCCTCTGCTCTCTTGATCTTAACAAGTCTTCTCTTGCAGTTTCAGTGCAGCTGAGTTGCTTTTCGTTTATGGTTACATTTGCAAAGGCAGAAAGAAATGGATAATGTTTTTATAGGAAATGGAGATACTTCTCAATGGTCCATGGAACAGTAATTTGAGTCCAAGATGAGCCTTGAACTAACAACCCAAAGGATTTGGCCTGCCTGCTGCTGCTCAGCTCTGACCAAATAAAGGGATTGGAGGGTACCACCCACTTCGTTGAGGGAGCTTCTTTACAGCCCATAGGCTAGAGCCGGTCAGGTGGTACTCCTGCCTCCCCTATAAAAGCTTCTCTGTCCCACTCTGGTATGTGTGAAACAGAGAGGGGGTTGTGGCTCAGTGGTGGAGCAGCTGCTCTGCATGCAGATCTCAGGTTCAAGCCAGAGAGTCTAAAGTTCAAAAGCATCAGGTAATAGGTTCTGTGAGAGCATCTGCCAGAGTAGACAATGCTGATTTTGATAGACCACAGGTCTGACTCAGGGCAAGGCAGCTTCATGGGCTCATGTGGACGTTAGCACTGATTCCCCTGCCACATGTATGGATCAACTTTCCTCTGCCACAGGAACTTGGTCTGCCATGATTTAAGATGTGGTGGTGTTGTATGTATTGTGGTAAGGACCATGTAAGGCCCTTTCTACACTAACTGCTTGCTCCAGAGAATCTGAGGAGTCCAGCCTTAAAGGTTGACTTTGCAGTCACATGCATTCCCTCTGCAGTTCCCCCCCCCCCCCCCCCGGTTTATTTATTTGTGCATTCTGTATGCATTCTGCATATACAAGCAAAACCCACTTTTTTTAAAGCTAACAGGCTGCTTTGTCTAAGATGAAGAGAAAGGCAAACCTCTTTCAAAACTTTTAACTGCAGAGCCAAACCCCACTCCCCCCCTCTGTGATTCTGCAAAAAGAAAGGGAAGGGAAGGGAAACTCCAGGCCCACACAGGCAAGACTGACACGTTTGGGAGCAGAGAATCCCCCTCGTCCTTTATATTTGCCAATTCCTTCTTAGGCTCTCTCTGGCTTTTTAAAATTTGCTTGAGTAGGAGGGCACATACCCTTTTGTCTTTGGAGAAGGAGGGGTAGAAAACAGAATGTGGAGGGAGAATCAACCTAAAGAGAGAGAGGCAGAAACAGGGAAGGGCAGTGGGCAGCACTTGAATACCCTCAGAAACAATTCTACTTTAGAAAGGATTAGTGATCTGAAAGCAGATGAGAACAAAGAATCGCAGCAAAAGGAGTTGTGGTAACTGCAGGTCAACTGTGCTGGAAGCGGTCTGAATGCAGACTCCTGTAAAACAAATGCAGAAAGAAGAAAAAGCCCCAACACAAACTGGAAGTGAAAGTGGGAGGGAATGCAGAATGGAAGAATAGGATGTGCTTAGAAACCGAGGCAAAATACGGCGCAGAAAGCGCTGTAATTCTCAATGAACTATGTTCAGTGCTGGTTTGGGCCTGTGGTTGGCCCGTGGGATCCCTGTTTGACTTGCTTCCCTTTTTATTTCAGGAGCCTGATTTGGTCCAAGCACTGGAAATTAGTGGGCTAGGATGGAGGCTTATCACAAGACTTTGTTGGCAGCTGCTAGGATTACTGAGGCAGGCAAGAGGGGAAAAAATTACCCAGCACGAAAACCTGAAGACCCACCCAGTTTTGGAGCCTGCCGTTAGGCTCCCTACAGAGCTGCCTCTGAACTTTCTGCCCTAAGTCAGCCATGTTAGTTTTGCTGCCCTTTAGGCAGGTGCAGTGAAAAACAGTTCTGAGGGTCCAGTTCTGATGTCACAAACCAATTGCGATTCATTTCTGGCAGGCACAAACCTGGCTAACGGCTGGTTTCTCTCCTTCCTTGGGTGGTGCGATGAATTGGACGGAATCGCTAACCAACTCCCAACTAGTCATGTTGCCTAGATGGCAGCATTTTAAACCCAGATTACTTTACCTCAGGAACCAGGGTTCTCTCCTGGGGTTAAACCCTGGTTAAGAACCAGGGCTTCTAGGGGAAGAAAACAGTTATTTAGTACACCCACTTTTCAGCGTCACACCTCCCCGGTTTCAAAGAGCAGCCGTGTTAGTCTGCAGTTGAATGACCAGATTTGTGTCCGGGAGCCTCAGAGACCAACCAAATTGGGGGGGGGGGGGGGGGCTGTCGGGAGCCAAAGTTTTGACTATCTGACAAAAGAAGTTTTGACTCCTGAAAGCTCATGCCCTGGTTCAAATCTAGTTGTACCACTCGCTGACATTACTTGATGCTTTCCATCTCTGGTTGTGGTGTATGGGGGGAGGGTGCCCCCTCAATGGGTTGTACCCTTCGCAAAGTAACAGCAGTTCGTGGCTTCTAACCTGAGCCCTGGAATCTGCGTGGCTCTCCTCTCCACTGCCAGCTGGAGGAGGGCAGCACGCTTCGCTCGGTGGAGGGCTTGTCTAGACAGCCCTGCTTTCCAGAACTGCTATTTCTGCACTTCTCTCAGAAACAAAAAAACCCTCTTTTTGTTAACATTTCAGCTACCATTCACAGAAAATATTCCCAATTCCATTATCAAAGCAATTGCATTTGCATCTCCCAAAAGGGATTTTGATAACATTTTTCCAATATGCTTAACTTTATATGATAAATGTCAGGTACAGATTAAGTAATCGAGAAGGGTTTTTTTTTTCTGGGCTGACATTTTGACACAATTTTTTAAGTTTCTGCACAATATATAGCTGCAGAGAAGACAAACACTTCAAGAGAACGGTTTAAAAGCAGCTCTCTGGAGAGGGGGCACACACATTCCCTACATAAATAAAATGCTGCATGTAATGATTTGTTCCTTCTTTTGCCACTGTAGGTGAACAGGTCTGGCTGGTTTTTCCAAAGAAACGGAACCTGTACAACCTATTCAGGGGAGCCAGAAAAGGGAGGCGTGTATAGGAAACTGCCATCAACTCTGGAAAAGGTTGCTTTTCCCAGGATGAATGCTGCATCCCCCCCCCCCCCCGCCTTTCGACTGGCTTCAGGCTGGGCTGCTCCCTGACACTCCCATCCAGCACAGGCCGGGGCTGCCGTCCACCTGGCTGGTATGCTGGCCTCAGGGTCCGGCGAGGACAGGCTTCCTCAGCTGCCCGCACTCCTAGCTGTGTGCTGTGGCACTCCGTCCCAGCACAAACATCCCGCGGAAGAGCTTGAAGGGTGCTTTGAGGTCTCGACTGGAGAGAGCCTTCTGCACATCACACCGTCCCATAGCCTCTCTCTTGCTGGCTCTCCCAGGCTGGCACCGTCTGCTTCTTCCCAGCCACCCCTCTTTCCAGCCAGCGGCTCTCCACCAGGTGTGCCCCTGCAGAGAGTGAGAGGAGCCAGCCACACCTGTTTTTCTCCCAGTGGGACAGGGGGAGGCTTGGCTTCTGTGCCGTTGAAAACTGCTCCTGAGGAGGCGTCTCCCCTTCTGCTTCCCTCTGCAGCCCCCCCCAGTCATCGAAGGAACCTTTTGGTGGTGGGGGGGATGCCCCTTGCAGGGGAACAGCTGTGCCCGAGGATTCTGCCCACTTGCCAGCAAAGAGCTGGCTGCCAGAGGTTTAAAAGAAGGACTCTGAGTCGGGAGTGGGGGGGAGGAGCAGGGGGGAGCGTGCTCACCAGCATGGGAATGGGAGCCCCTTTCTAAATACCTGTGCTCTTCCCTCCAGCCCTTCGAAGCACAGAGAGGGGCAATGGCCGAGCACTTGCTGGGCGTGCAGGAGGCACCGAGGTTCTGTCTTCAGCTGGGATCTCAGCAGACATCTGGAAGAAAGACCTTGCTCTGCCTGAGATCTTGGAGGGCAGCTGCCAGTCAGAGCAGGCAAGGGCTGAGGTCGAGAGGCCGACAAGTTGACTGGGGGCAAGGGAGGCTGGACCACAGCTCCGTGTCAGAGAGCCCCTGTCTCATGGGCAGAAGGCCCCAGGTTCCAGTCCAGCTCTGGCTGAGCGGTCTCCGGCCGCTGCTGCGAGGAAGACCATTTCCTACCTGCCCGTCTCTGGGTAGAGGGTCCTGCTCTCGGAGGGGCCGGAGGGCAGCCTCGCGGGCTCACTCCCCACCAGCAGCCGGTTGGCTTGGGGGGACCCTTCCTGGCTTCCCTGCAAGGTTTTGCATCCCAACCTGCCACTTGGTGTCTAAATGGGGCAAATTCTGAAGCGAGCAGAAAAACTGCCCGATCACGGATGCAAGGTAGATGTGACCCGACAGCCAAGTGCAATTGGCGGGGAAGGCTCCGGAGAGAGTGTCTGTGCCACTTTATCGCTTGTGAGCACTTTAATAACAGTTAATAAAAAGGCTTCTTTCCCTAATTAGATCTCGGAGTGGGCTGTGCTGTCTGCAGGTGTGCTGAGCTTGCAGGAAATGGGAGATTCTCCCGGGGTGTGTGTGTGTGTGTGTTAGGATCCTTGTTTGTGCCTGATGGGATTTCAAGGGACGGTGGCAGCCTCTTGGGCCATCCCAGTTTCTGCTTTGCTTCCAAGCCCCTGGGAGCCTTTTCTGAGTGGCAGGGGCCATGCAGGAAGAGGGAGCACGGTGTAGTGGTTCCAGTGCCGGACGAGGCCCTGGGAGGCCCGGTTTGAATCCTCACTTGTGCCAGAGAACCTGGTTGGGTGACCTTGGGCCAGTCACACGCTCTCGGCCTAACCTACCTAGCAGGGTTCTTGTGAGGACAAAATGGAGGAGAGGGGACCAATGTAAGTCACTTTGGGTCCCCGCTGGGGAGAAAAGTGGGATGTAATTAAAGTCAATGAAATGTGGGAAGATGGCCAGGGGGGGGGGGGGGGGGGAATGGTCCCTCTCCCCACCCCCCGTACATCCAATGCCACCTCCTCGAATCACTGCTTTCCACATTCCTTTCTGGAATGGGCCTCCCCTCTCCTCAACATGGAGTGATTGCTATCCATTATGAAATGAACATTTCAAAGGCACAAGACCCTTAAAACCTGGCTGGGGGCAGAGTTGGCGGCTGTGGGTCGGCAGATCCCTGGGGATTTGAGGCCGGACCTTGAGGAGGGAAGGGAGCTCAGCAGGGATGTGATATCCACCCTCCAAAGTTGTCGTTTCTCCCAGGGGAACTGATCTCGGTTCTCTGTAGAGCTGTTGTAATTCCAGGAGAACTCCTGGCCCCACCTGGAGGCTGGCAACCTTAAGAGGGGGTGGGAAATGGGTTTGATCTGTGGTTGTCCTTTTTGAAAAGGGGGCTGCAGCCTGCCTGCCGGCCTGCCTCAGATGCTCTGCCAGGCCGGGCTTCCAGTGTCTTCCCTTTCCTCTTGTTGCGATTCAGTCTTTAAAGGCCCCTCATTCCAGCTTTTGAACAGCCTTCAAGGGATGGCCTTTACATCTGGCTGGGAATCTGCTGGCCCCCACCGGACGAGCTCCAGAAAGGCACTCCCTCCAAGTCTTGGCAAGGCCAAGCCAGGTCTGCTGCTGGAGGCCTGTGGCTGTTCATGGGACAGAGAGCCGGCACCTTGCCCGGGGGGACCCATTTCTCCGGCCTGAGCCCGTCACCCCAAATATCAGCTGCAGGCGGGCCCCCGCAGGACTGGCAGCGCGTTGATTTGCAGTCCTGAGCAGTCCCGTCCACCCACCTTCTGCTCCAGAGTGGGGCCGGGGTAGTCTTCGCCCCCTCTCCCCCCCGGGCCCCTGTCTCAGAGTGCTGTCTGGCCAGGGGGCTGTGCAGAGCAATTCGCTGCTAGGCCACAGCTTTAAAGGGGGGTGAAATGGATTCGTGGAGGACAAGTCAGTCAGTGGCTACTAGCCCTGGTGACCGAGGGGAACCTCCACCTTCAGAGGCACTCATCCTCTGGATCCCAGAGCCAGGAGGCAGCCTCAGGGGAAGGCCTCGGCCTCTCTGCCTCATTGCTGGCCCTCCGGAGGAACTGGCTGGCCACTCTGTGAGGCAGGATGCTGGACCAGATGGACTCTGGGTCTGATCCAGTGGGGCTCTTCTGATGTTCGTATGATCTTAAAAAGTCTGGGCTCCGCTTGCCTTGGCGGGAGGCAGACTGGCAGCTCTTTAGCAGAGCAGGCCTGACTTGGAGGCAGTGGTCAGGTGTGGCTGGCGTTCTCTTGCAGCTATGCGGGCACAGGGGCTTCCTCGAGCCCTTTTCTGTGGGACAGCCCCACACCACTTGAAGCAGTGGCCACTGGCTGACATTTTGCTGCATAAACAGATGGGGGGGGGGGACTGCAGGACTGTATAAAAAAGGAAGGGCTCAATTCTTTCTCCACGACTGTGGTTTGCAGCCTTTTTCTGTTTGCAGCGGGACATCTCTTGGCTACAAGGGCAGAGGACTGGAGGGGGACGTGGTCTGGCGGGGGCTCTCGCTTCTCACAGGGCTACTGGCCAGGTTTCTTGAATGACCATGAATGCCACAGGTCCCCCGTGCAAGAGATCAGATGCTACGGGGAACAGAGCCTTGGCTGTCTTTCGGAGACGCCCCACGGAGCCCCTGCATCCCCTCAGATGCTGTTGGGAGGGGGCAGGGGATCTGCAAGGGGGGAAGGGGGGGAGTGTTTGTGCCAAGAAGGGCATGAACTGAAGGGGCCCCGCAAGAGACCAGCACTGGGAAATGGGGAAGACTGAAGAGATGAGCCACAACTTTGCACAGAGAAAATCCCGGGTTCTAGGCAGGTAGGGTTGCCAGCCTCCAGGTGGGGCCTGGGGATCTCCCGCTTTTACAACTGATCTCCAGCGGAGAGAGATCAGCTCCCCTGGAGAAAATGGCTGCTTTGAAGGGTGGACTCTATGGCATTGGACCCTGCTGAGGCCCCTCCTCTCCCCAACCCCCCCTCTCCTGGCTCCACCCCCAAAGTCCCCAGGTATTTCCCAACCCAGACTTGGCAACCCTATAGGCAGGGTATCTGGCAGCAGGGCTGGGGGGGGGGACGGAACCCCTGCAGGTGCTTTTCTGGCTGGTCCTGCAAGACAGCCCTGCCTTGCGCAAACACCCTGAGTTACTCGTAAACTGGCAGTGGCATTTTGCCCTTGGGAGGCAGGCGGTATGGCTCGGAAACCCAGAAGGTCCCAGTGTCAGAATCTGCTAATTCAGACATCATAGTAATCATGCCTGTACCCTTTATGTTACCCTATGTTTTATTCTGTGCTTGTAACTGCCATGTTCTACGGTTCTACTGCTTGACCAGGCCTGGAGTTTGTAGCAAATGAAGCGGGAGGGTGACATCTGTAAAGTATGAGAACAAGGAGGCCTCTCACATCCCTGCCTCCGCATTCCAGCTGCCCCGGCTGAGACTTCAAGGGAGGATACCTCTCATCTCTTATCACATGCAAAAGCCTTGAGGCCATTGATTGTTATGTGAACTGGTAACATCTGAGGGGTCTGGTTTGGGAAAGGAAATTTACAGCTTGACACCTCACTCTCTTTCCTGTGAGAACCAAACGGTCAGAACACCTCTTTGCCCGCCAATTTTCCCCTATAGTGATTGGCTACCTATGGGTAATTCAAACTCCTTGGAATGGTATAATAGACCTGCTTGTATTATCTGTCTCATCTCTGACAATAATCCGAGAAGCTGTACTAATGTAGAGATTGGAAATAAAGAACTTTGGTTAACCAACCAAGATCTGATCCTTGACTACTTTGAGCAGAACTCTCACACCCAGGTCCATTCCTGGCCATCTCCCATCCAAGGATCTCCAGGAACAAATACTGGGAAGGGACTGACTCTGGCCAGCGCTGCCCCATTTGGAGCAGAGAGTTCTGAGCCGGAGGGAGCTGTGCCCCTTGTGTCCGGACGCCAGAAGGCGGCCTTTCGGGCTTCATAGGCCTGCCTTAGGCAGAAGGGGCGGTCCAAGCCGGGCATTCCAAGACCCAGCAGGGGGCGCTGTGCTTCATGCAACTCCCCACCATCTCCTTGTACTTGTATGAGGTATGAAACACAGGACTGAATCCCCACGCCCAGGAGAAGTTTCAGGAAAAGGAATTTAATTTGTTTCTCACATTCTCTCTGTGCGCTTGGGTACGGCTTGGGTCACATTCTCTCTTTGTGCTTGGGTCTCTTTCCCGCCCCACTGTTAAAGCCACACCGACGCCGCTTCCAGTCCACACGTGGCCATTCTGTTATGGGAGGCCTTTTCTGGACTTTCTGTCTTTGGGGAACCTGCTTCAAATGGGCTTGCCTGCTGAGTTGCCGAGGGTTCTGGGGGAAATCCCAGGTATCCTGCTGGGCCTCACTGTTGCTTTGCACAGACTAAGATGCAGGGCCAAGAATGCACCTGTTTCCCCTGTGTCCAGAAGTGGCCTTGAAGCACCCATCTCAAACACCCCCTTGGACTGGAGGGCAGGAGGTGGCTGCAGAGGGCAGGAGCCAGTGGGACAGGATAGAGGCCTCCCAGGGGAGAGGGCGGGCCAAGCTGAGCTGTTGGTTTGGAGCAGTGGGCAGAAGACGGGCTGGGGTTTGTTGGTCTTTATGGGGAGAGGCAGCACAGAATATGACCAGGCAGGGACTCCCGTTCTAGATGGGAGAGGCTTTCAGAACTGTGCAACCCTCCTGCCAAAGCGGAAGCTGAACCCGCCCTTCTTTCGGCTGTAGCCGTTCAGCTCCTCTGCCAGGCTCCCCAAGGTATCGCCTCGTTTCATGCCCTCTTCCTCCGGCAGGTAATTGATGGCCTCGTTCTCATCTTCTCGGTCCCTCCCAAATCGGAACTGGATGCCAGCTCTCTCCTTCCCAAAGCTTTGGAGCTCCTTAGCTATGCTGAAGAGGGAGTGGAGGTCTTCAGCCGAACGCCTCCACTTCAGGGGGTTGGCGTCGCCCCCAAGACCAGGCTGCTCTTCTCTGGCCACCAGCTCCTTTCCGGGGTGTCTCCTGGGCATCCGGCCACTGTCTGGAGGGAAGCAGGCGCCGAAGCTCAGCAGCAGAAGGCAGAAGGAGCAGGGAAGTGTCATCTGGAGAGCGGGAATCAAAAGAAACACCAGTGGCTCATTGGTCACGCCAGAAAGAGTTCTCCTGCTCACAATCTTTCGTACCCCCACGTGAGAAACTGGACCCCCGGCTGGCTGCATGCATTTGGCACTTTCCCTCTTGAAAAAACAAAAGACCATGCACCCAAATAAATCAAATTCTGTGCGCCAACTAAATGACAGGAAAACAAGCAAATTCGCTTGATTTCTCACTCCGCAAAAGTCGTTCTGCATCTGCTAATCCTGGGAATCTTGTTCAGCCGCCTGGCTGTGGCTTGTTTGCATGACAGCAATGGGGAAGCCTCCTAAGGGAAAAATGAGATGGGAGACGGGGCGCCTGGATTTTGTTTCGTGCTGTTTTCGGTGCAGCCATGGTGGGAAAAGGGACACCAGATAACATCAGCGTGGTGGGGTGGGGTGGGGGGGGGTTGTGTTTGGGGGAAATGTGTTTTGGGGACTGGACGTTGGGAAGAAAAGGTAAAATACAGACAATGTCTACTCTCTTATTGATCCTAACGTAAAATGCGTGATTTATCACTTTAGTATATAAACTCGTACCATTTGGTATATTGATGGAATTTAAAAGTGTAAAATCTTATTTCTGCAAGAAAAACTATGAATATGCTCAGTACCAGAGAGTGAGAGAGCTGCAAATGGCCCACGTGTCTTAGTTTTTTGTCATCAGAGTGATAACAAAAGTTGAAAATCAAAAACCTTTTTTAGTGTGCAAACTGAAATGTATTATTTGGATAAAAGTGGTCTCAAGGGGACTAGAAGTGTATTCGGCTGTTTACTGAAAACACTGGACTCTTCAATAGTTTGTTATCATAACACATTATAGCATGGTCATTGTAGACAAAAATTTGTCACCCTTGAACAAAAACATATTCTTGAAATATTGTATATACTCTAGATGTATACAACAAGCATTATCTATATATCTAATTCCCAAGTGGCCCTCTCCGTGCGGATACCTAAATCTCATGGGGGGCATTTGGGGGGGGGGGGGAGGTTTTTCTGCATACCTGCGAGACTCTCCACATTTGCAGAAAAATCCAAAAATGTTCAAAAAATATCCCCTCAAAAGTTAAAGAGCATTCTCTGTGCATGTGCAGGGAACGCTCTCAGAACTGCAGTGGCCGGTGGTTGGGAGGCATCCAAGATTCGCCACCAGAGCCACGGGGGGGGGGGGGGGGGTCGGCAGGCCTGGCAAGAGCCGCTCAGACCTCGCTGGTGCTGGGGGGGGGAGCCGCGGGTTGAGCGGGGTGGGGGGAGAGAAGCGGCAGGCCGAGCACCTCTGGGGCACTCAGGCCTGCCACAGCAGCCAGGGGGAAGAAGTAGCAGGCCTGAGCACCCAAGAGGTGCTTGGCCCGCCACGGCAGCTGGGGGGAGGGGGAGACCGGCTACTGTGGCAGGCCCACTCAGCCTGCGGCTCCCCCCCCAGCACCAGTGAGGTCTGAGCGGCTCTTGCCAGGCCTGCTGATCCCCCCCCCCCGGTGGCTCTGACGGCGAGAAGACTCACCTGTAGGTAGTTCCTCCACTCAGTGGAGCTCCTTCTCTCCCCCCCGCGAGTATTGTGGGTCCCCCCTTCTTGTCTATATATCTAATAGCCAAGGCGCCCCCTACGTGTGGATATCTAAATCCACACATTGGGAGCACTTGGGGGGCAGAGAGATTTTCCTGCACACTTGGGGAATTCCCCAGGTGTGCAGAAAAATCCGAAAAGTTAAAAAAATTATTGGGGGGATACTTAAATCCCCCCCCCCCAAAGTAAGAGAGCATTCCCTGCGCATGCACAGAGGACACTCTGGGAACCAACCGTCCATTGCTGCCGCCACCACTGGGAGGGGGAAAGAGAAGGCTTGGCAGGCCGGCCTTGGGGGGGAGGGAGAAGGGCTCACCTGCTGCCGCTTCCTCCTTTTCTGGCGCTCCTCCAGCTTCAGCGGGCCCTGAGATGTGGGGGATACACCACCACCATCCCCGCAAGTATCATCATGGCCCCTGCTTCTTTTAATTCTCTAATGCTGTAGATTTATATGCAAGAGAATCTTCATGCTTCACATCTTGAGTAGGGTTGCCAAGTGTGTAATACTCACCGGCGACGTCACCGGAAGTGACGTCAGCACGTTTGAGAAGTCGTCCTGGCTGGTGCTGGCCGGCGGATCAGGAACCCCTGTAGCGGGGGATCCCCCGCCCCCCGGGCTGACTTGGCAGCCCTAATCTTGAGGGAGTAAAACCTTCCCTTAAAAAGTGTTTTACTAATTTCTAAAGAGAAAATGTATCAGGAATTTTCCCCCAATGGAAAATAGGGGGGAGGTCTTGGGGAAAACTGGAGGGGTAAAAAGGGTCCCCCCCATATTTTTTCATTTTTCTTTTCTGGGCCATCACATTTCTACTTCCTGTGCTGCGCATGTTTCAGACCTGAGACTGGACTGCAAATGGGAGCTGCCCAGTGGAGTCTCTAAGTGCAAGATCACACTGTTCCCTGAGTCTACAACTGAGCTCTGATGGTGTTTTTGTGGCTGCCACAGGGATGCTGCTGCAGGTCTTAAAAGCTGCACCCACCGTGCTGTGCTCTTGTCCCCACTGCGCCTTTTCATGCACTGAAACAGCCATGCGTGAGCTCTCTCTCGCTTTCTCTCTGCACAGCTGTTTTGGCACTTCACAAGGCACGGAGGGGGAACAAGAACACACGACCGACCCGGCCGTGCTGCAGGCCCCATCTGGGCCAGGCCTTTGTGACACTGAGGAAGGCCTCGAAGACCGGGGTGGGGTGGGGTGAGGGGTGTCCCCATGTCAGCCAGAAGGGAGCCACCACGTCCCGTTTGGCCCCGACGGACTCCGTCTTGCCTGTCCAATTAATTCAGGGCTTTGCTGATTTTACAATTGATTTATTTTGCAGTACGTACTCTGCTTTACTAAGAGTTCTGAGGAATCCATCGGATGTCATGGATGCGTCTGGCACTTACTGGCAGTTTCCATGACTGATCTGGTAACTTTACCCAACTTTAATAAGAGTCTGGTAAAAAGTTTGCTTCATGCACAAAAAGGAAAGACCATCTTCATGCTGGATGTCTGCAGTCTAATGCTGCTTCCCAGGTTCTGGGCCCCTCCACACATCCAGCGAACGAGCTCATAACCTTCGCATGCTTATATTCCCATAAAATTCCACAGGACTCTTCCTGGGGACGCCTAATGCCCACTTCCAGCTGGGACCTGGGAATCTCCTGGAATTACCGCTTATCTCCACACTACAGGGATCAGTTCCTCTGGAGAAAATAAATGCTTCAGAGTGGGGACTCCGTAGCGTTGTCTCCCACTGAGGTCCCACCCACCCCTCCCACACCGGTCGCCAGAAGGGACCCACTGAGCCCACCCTTCCAGTCTCAGGCAAGCGGACCTTCACTGGCCCTGCCTAACCCAGTGGGCTGAGGGCTCTGCTCTGATTGGCAGCAACACTCAGAGCGCCAAACAACACATTTGGGTTTTTAAATGAGTTGGGTACCAGTTCCCCAGACCCAGCTCATGTTCCCCGCAGCCACACAGCAGCTGTGCTGAATGCCATCAAACAGACAAGGGGGAGCCCAGAACACTGGCTTGGAACACTGCCCTGCGGGGGAGGGCGGAAGAAGGGCTCCTGCCTCCCCTCCCAGCTGTTTTCCCATGTGGAGACAGTGTGTGTGTGTGTGTGGGGGGGAGTTTCACTGTTTTTCTGGTCCATGTGCACAGAGTACTGCATGTGGAGCAGTGAAAATGGAAAGCCCCAAATGGGAAAATGGCGGGCAGGGCAGGACACCTTCCTCCTGCTGCAGAGGGGTTCTGAGCCCAAATGGGACCTCCTTGATTTTTAAAAATCCATTCATTGCACCTGCTGTGTGGCTGCAGAGAAGCAGAGAGGGGTACGGGGAATCTGTGTCCAGCTCACTGGAAGCCTGAATGTGTGGCTCAGCCCTAAGACCTGGGGCAGACAGAAGGCCCTTTCCACCGGGGGGGGCTGAAGCTCTCTGGGCATGCGAAAGCACATTCTCCATTGCAGAACTATGGCCAGTTAGCAAATAAGCAAACGAACAGCCATACTGACGCTTTCCTCTGCCAGTGCTACAGGGTTGCCAGGTCTGGGTTGGAAACTACCTGGAGACTTTGGGGGTGGATCCAGGAAAGGGTGGGGTTTGGGGAGGGGCCTCAGCATGGTACAATGCCATAGAGTCCACCCTCCAAAGCAGCCATTTTCTCCAGGGGAGCTGATCTCTGTCAGCTGGGGATCAGTTGTAAAAGCAGGGGATCCCCAGGCCCCACCTGGAGGCTGGCAACCTTAGCAAGCTACCCTAGCCCAGGCCTCTCTGCGCTGAATAGCAGCCATTCTCTCCTGTCTGGCTTTTTCTATCCCAGCTAGTTGGAGGTGGTGGTGGTGGGTTTTTGATTTGGCTTGGCAAATGGGTACTCTGCCCCCCCCCCCCCCCCAGGTAGAGCACTTTGGAGAGCCAGTCCAGGCAGACTAGTCAAAATAGCCACGGGGGTGGGGGTGGGGAGCCTGCCTCAGCTGTGTAAATGTCCTGATGGGGCAGGAATGAGAGAGATTTCGCTGACTGGATCTATCTACTTTGCCAGTATATGCTTACAGAGGCATTGGGGAGGATCTAACCTGTAAGGGATGAAGCCCAGGAGTGTGATTGTGCAATAGTTACATTACTGGAATAAATAAAGGATGATAGAAAAGGAACATCTCGGACATTGATCCATGCAATGGTCCCCTTGAGATTAGACTACTGCAATGCTCTCTACATGGGGCTGCCCTTGTCTCAGATCCGGAAGCTGCAGCTAGTGCAAAATGCTGCAGGCAGGCTGCTATATGGGAACATATCCGGCCTGTGCTGAGATCTCTGCACTGGCTGCCTATAGCACACCGGATCCGGTTCAAGGTGCTGGTGTTGACCTTTAAATCCCTATATGGTCTGGGGCCCGCCTACTTGAGGGACCGCCTTTCCCCATATGTGCCCCAGAGGGCACTGAGGTCAATCTCACAACACCACTTGACTCTCCCTGGTCTGAAAGAAGCCTGGCTAGCTAGTACTAGAATCAGGGCTTTCTTGGTGGTGGCTCCATGCTGGTGGAATGAGCTCCCGGAGGACATCAGGGCCCTGTGGGACCTCTTACAGTTCTGCAGGGCCTGTAAAATGGAGCTCTTCCACCAGGCTTTTGATTAGAAGCCACCACCAGGGACTGAGGACAGCTATGTCCCTGGAACTTGCTGGCCGAGGCCCTGCCAGAGGCGGCTGGATGGGATGCTGCCCCCTTCACCGTTGTGAGTCTGAATGCTGCCATCGTCCATCTGTTTGGTTTTTATGTGTAAATTATGCTGTGTTATAAATTTTGTAAACTATTGTTTTATTGCATTTTAATTGTTGGAAGCCGCCTTCAGCCAGCGTGTCTGGCAAGGCGGGGTAAATAAATAAATACATAAATAACGTCTGGATCCTGTTACAGGTAGGGTTTTCAGCTCTGGGTTGGGAAATACCTGGAGGTTTTCTTTGGAGGGGTGAAGCCTGGGGAGGGGCCTCTGCAGGGGCAGGGCCCTGAGTCCACCCTCCCAGGCAGCCGTTTTCTCCAGGGGAACTGGTCTGGAGTAGATTTATTAGACTTATAATAAACGGGCTCGGGGGAGGTCCCAGCATTTCAGTCAACAACAGCATAATAACAATAAAACATTAGAGTTTAAACAGAACGAATTAACAAAATTAACATTAAAAGATGAAATTTGAAATCGCGTTTCAGTCCAATCAACTGGATGGCAACTAGTCAAGGCAGATTCACGGGGCCTCCTGTGGCAATGCTCTGTGGGCCGCGGTGCGCAGGGCACATTGTGACGAGCGCTGGAAGGCCTGCAGCAGTGGGAGCAGGGGAGACCCAAGAGGTGGCTGGACGACAACCCCCTCACCTAAAGGCCTGGTGGGACAGCTCTGTTTTACAGGCCCTGAGGAACTGTAATAAATCCCGCCGGGCCCTGATTTCACCTGGGAGCCTGTTGCGCCAGAGAAAGCCCTGGCCCTGGTTGTGGCTAAGCCGACATCTTTCAGCCTGCCAGGAGATGTTGCTCTGCAGAGTGTGAAGCTCTCCGGGGCGCCTACAGCGAGAGATGGTCCCGTAGGTATGTTGGTTCCTGGCCACACAGGGCTTTAAAGGTCAGTACCATAACCTTGAACCAGATCCAGTACTCATTTGGCACCCACATAGATGTTGCACCCACACAGACGTTGCTGTCAGCAGGCATGCCGCTGCAATGTGCACTGACTGCAGTTTCTGGGTCACCGTTTAGGGCAGCCCCACATAGAGCGAGTTACAGTAATCCAGCCTGGAAGTGACCATTGCATGGTTCACTATAGCCAAGTCCTGGGGGGGGGGGGGCGGTGGGGGGAGATAGGGAACCAGCTGCCTGATCAGCCAAACACGGTAGAAGGCTGACCTGGCAGCCATGGCAACCTGGGCCTCCATGGAAAGTGAGGCATCCAGGATCACCCCTAGGCTCCTCACCCTTGGCGCTGGCTTCAACGGTGCCCCACCAAGAGTTGGGAGCTGAATTCCTGATCCCAGACCTCCATGGCTCAGACACAGGTCCTCTGCTGTTGCTGGGTGAGCCAGTTTGGTGTAGTGGTTAAGTGCGCGGACTCTAATCTGGGAGAACCGGGTTTGATTCCCCACTCCTCCACTTGCACCTGGCTGGATGACCTTGGGCAAGCCATAGCTCTGTACCAGCTGTTCTCTCAAGGACAGTTCTGGAAAGAGCTCTCTCAGCCCCGCCTACCTCACAGGGTGTCTGTTGTGGGGAGGGGAAGGGAAAGGAGTTTGTAAGCCGCTCTGAGACTCTGAGTGAGTGAAGGGCGGGATATAAATCCAATCTCTTCTTCTTCTTCTTCTTCTTCTTCTTCTGGTTTAATATCAGCCAGCTCTGCTGTTGCCATCCAGCCACGGCCTCCAATGCCCCATCCGAAACATCAGGGGCAGAGTCTGTTCGTCCGTCTATCAACAGGTAGAGCTGGGTGACAACCCAACCCAACCCCCCCAGACCAACATTGGTGAGAGGATCCGGCCCCTGTGACTCACCACATCTTGATTGCCTAGAGATCAGTTGTAATAGCAGGAGATCTCCAGGTAGCACCCGGAGGCTGGCAACCCTAGCTACTGCCCTGTTGCTCCGCAGTTGTTAAGAGGAGGGAGGGAGATGGCCCTGCCTGGATGGCCCAGGCTAGCCAGATATCGGAAACTAAGCTGGCTCCACCCTGGTTAGGACTTGGATGGGAGTCCACCCAAAATTGGCCAAGCTGGCTTTCAACTGCTCCTTCAAGCACTTGTGTACACATCCGTGATGGAACTCCCTCCTGTCAGAAATGTATCTATTTACGGTATTTAGATTTTTTTAAAAAATCTGCCTCTCCTGGGGAATCTGCAGGAGATGGCTTACAAAATAACATAATAAAACATGACATTAAATTAGCACTCAGCATTAGCAAACTCCATCAGGAGAATTAAAAAAAAAATCACTGAACAGTTTAAAATGATATTGACCATTTTCAGACTAAAAACACAGGATTAAAAGATCTCCCGGTTGCTCACATGCTCCTCATTAAATGGAAACTCTCTCAAATGAAAAACCTGGGTGTTTAAAAAACAACAACACACCAATGCCTTGGTGGGGCAAAACAGTGCACCGGGTGGAACAGCGGATCCTTACAGAGCAAACTTCAACCCCGACCCTCCACTGGAGATGTATTGAGGTCAGGGCTCCCCCCGCCCCCAAGAATGCACCCAAACGGAGTTCCGGAACCTCTTCAACAAAATTCTTTTTGAAATGTTTAAAAGTTCATGAGTTTTCAGTATACAGATTGAAAACTTCTTTGCCCTTTTGAGAGTTCTGGCACCTTTATTTTTAAAAAACAAGACAAAACAAAAAGCCCTGATAGAGGACGATGCTATTTCTTTGCATTAAAAAAGAAAAGAACTCACACAGTCAGACCAACAGGTTGAAGGGCTGAGCCCCCCTCGGTGTGGTGTGAGTCTTTGAAGTGATCCAGCCCTGTTCCCTCTGCTGGAAACTAAGGCCCAGGTCCCCTGCCCCCCGCCCCCCCCCCCCCGTACTTACTTTGCTCCTTCGGGCTCTGTCGCTTTGTGCGGCTGTGAATGAGGTGGCCTGTCCCCCCCCCTTCTTTAAATACGACCCCTCATTATCTGTGCCCCTCCCCTCCACCTCGATGGGCTTCCTTCCCTGCATTCCAGAGCCTGGGATCCCTTTCTGCACACCGCAGGCGGAGGCAACGGGAGCCTGAATGGCCCGGTGTGAGTGAGTGAGTGGCCACAATGCCAGCAGAGGAGTTGTCTTGATTAGTGTCTTTGAGGGTTTGTGTGTGTGTGTGTGCGTGTGTGTATACATATATATATATATATATATAGCTCGTTTGTGGTATTCTTCAAGAAAACTTCCCAGGGCTATGCCGTTTGCTAGCTAGCTGTGAGTCAGTGTTGAGTGATCACAACCAGGGAATATGAGCGGGTGGCTTCCGAACGGCAGGTTTGCTTGCTGGTCTCAACCCTGCAAAGCCCTTCCATGACCTGGGGCCAACACGGCTGATGGACCGCCCCTCCCTGGATCAGCCTATCTGCTTGGGGTGGGCCAGGCGCAGGGGTTCTTCTGCTCCCATCCGCTCCTGGAGTTCAGTTGTGATACCAGGTGATCTTCAGGCTCCAACTGGAGATTGGCTACCGTGGGCCTGGCAGCACCCTCTGGGTGACTTGATGACACCTAACTGGCATGGCTTTATGAGGCCTGGCTGCTTGCTCCTGTTCACCACCAGCAGCCCCCCAGGACAGTCAATGAGGCGTAGCACTTAGTCTTTCAGAGCAGGGTCTGCCAGACCCAGGTTCTTGCTGTGGAAGCTGAGTGGGTGATTTCAGACCAGTCACAGACTTTCAGCCTAACCTACCTCACCGGGTTGTTGTGCAGATCAAAAGGGGGAGAGGAGAATTATGTAAGCTGCTTTGGTCCTTACTGTGGAGACTGTACTTTTCCTTTTGGGGAACCACTGCTGCCAATCTTCAAGTGAGGACTGGAGATCACTCAGAAGTACAAGTGCTCTCCAGATGGCAGAGATCAGTTCCTCAGAAGAAAATGGTGGACTCTGTGTCCTTATAACCTGCAGAGGTGGTGCAGGGGTTGCCAGACCCAAGTTCTTGCTGTGGAAGCTGATTGGGTGATTTTGGACCACTCACAGAGTTTCAGCCTAACCTATCTCATCGGGTTGTTGTGCAGATCAAAAGGAAGACAGGAGAATGATGTGAGCTGCTTTGGTCCCCACTGCAGAGAAAGACTGTACTTTTACTAAGTAGAGGCTGCAGGGAGCAGGGAGGAGTCAGAGGGGCAGATAACAGTAGGTTGATGGTTGGCTGGGAAGGAGACAGGGTTGCCAACTCCAGGTTGGGGAATTCCTGGAGGTTTGAGGGCTGAAGCCTGGAGAGGTTGGGGTTTAAGGAGGGGTGGGACCTCAGACAAGTCCATAGACTCCACCCTCCAAACCAGCTATTTCCTCATGGGGAACCATTGTTGCTGATATCCAGGTGAGGGCTGGAGATCACTCAGAATTACGAATGATCTTGGGATGGCCGAGATCAGTCCCCTTGGAGAAAACGGTGGACTCAGGTGTTGGTTGGGCCAGTTCTTTTGATTCTGAAGAAAACTGATAAAGAGTTATTCTTTTTAATTCAACGGACCAGGGCAGGGGTCCCAGACATGGTACCCATGGGCATAATGGCACCAGTGCCCACCAAGTGTTTTTAGGAAGTGGGCTGAGGGCCACCTGGGTTTTGTGTACCAAGGCATCTGACTGGCCACTGCAGATCTGATTGGCTGTGCAGATTTTTTAAAAAATGTTGCTTTGTCAGCAGCTGCCACCACAACACAAGGATCTTTACTGTGTGACCGAAGAGAAGCCATGGCAGCAATTTTTGTAGCTGGCTCCGGCTCCTGCAGCAGCCATTTTGTGGCTGCACCCACCACGTTGTGATGTCGGGATCCCAAAGGTGCTCCCAAGGCTCAGAAACGGTTGGGGAGCCCCGGACTAGGGTGGCCTTGAGGTGGGAAAATGGCTGGGCTGGCTGTCCTTTTCCTTGACGTTAAGCCGCACTGCTCTGGCCTGAGTGGTGCCGTTTCAAATTTCATCATCTTTTTCGGCAGAAGACTTCAGGGCCTGTTTCGTGGTTCTTCCTGAGAGCCCAGTCATCGCTGGTCAATGTGCGCTGCAAACTGCAATCTTTGCATGCCCTCTTAGATATCTTCCCAAAAGATCAAGGATGCCAGCTTCATTCCGAACTGCCCTTGAAGCATTTGGTCAGGCCCAGGGCACTGGGAACCTCCCAGCAGAAACCTCTTTCCCCACAACCAATGTCTCAGTGGCACACGGGACCAGTGCCAGATTCCCATGGACAAAACCACACACTAGGAGGAAGGGCAATGGGTTGTTTTACAATTAGGGTTGCCAACTCCTGCTTGAAAAATTCATTGAGATTTGGGGGTGGAGCCTGGAAAGGGTGGTCTGAAAACGGCTCAATGCCCTAGATGCCACCCTCCAAAGCAGCCATTTTCCCCAGGGGAACTGATCTTTATTATCTGGAGTTCAGTTGTAATTCTGGGAGATCTCCAGTTCCCACCTGGAGGTTGGCAACCTTATTTACCATGTTGGGTTTCCATTCTTGACCTTTATGGACAAGGCTCCCCAGATCACTCCACTCCTGTCCTATTAGAGGCCATGTCCTTCTATTACAACTCTTTTTGTGGATCCCATTTTATCCCGGTCTTCCTAGAATGAGCTTAGGGGAGCATACATGGTTTTCCTCTTCTACATTTTATCCTTGGCGGTAGGTTGGGATGCCAGCCTCCAGGTGAGACCTGGGGACCCCCCAGAATTACAGCTCATCTCCAGGCTACAGAGATCAGTTCCCCTGGAGAAAAGGGATACTTTGGAGAGGGGATGCTGTGGCATTGTGCCCCACTGAGGCCCCTGCCCTGCCCAGGCTGCACCCCCCAAATCTCCAGGAGTTTCCCAATCCGGAGCTGGCCACCCTACCCCCCCACCCCTCACCGGTGGGCAGGGACCTGGCCGACGTAGCAATAGGTTTGGCTAAGAATAACTGCCCAAGGTCACCCAGTGGGGAATGAGGGGAGGAATTCGATCCCTGTATTCTGGCATGATAACCACGATAGACCACCCTGGCTTTTTGATGATATACTTTGGATGCCAAGAAAGAGCTATCTAAATGCTAAATTTGAAAAGTCTACTTTTTCCACCTACCATGCCAATTGCAAGTACCCTTTCCAGGCTTTCTGCTTGCCTACCCTGACCTGTTTACTGAGGAATATCTGTGTGTTTGTGGCAGATCCTGTGTATTGTAAAAAAATTGGGGTCCCCAACCCTTTGGATCCTGCAGGGGCACCTTTGGAATTCTGACACGGGACGGTGAGTGGAGCCACAAAATGCCCGACACAAGAGGTGGAGCCAAACACAAAATCTCAGGGAGTAGGGTTGCCAAGTCTGGGTTGGGAAATACCTGGGGACTTTGGGGGTGGAGCCAGGAGAGGGGGGGGCTGGGGAGGGGAGGGGCCTCAGCATTTCAGGCAGAAGCGCTGGTTAACAGGATGCCTTATTGTTTAAAAATATTTTCTTCCATACTGTTTATCCTCATTCACATCCTTGTGCTGTGCTGGCAGTTATTGCCAAAGCAACTTTTAAAAAACCTGCACAGTCAATCAGATCTCCAGTGGCCAATCAGAAGCCCCGCTGGGCAAAAGCCCCACCTGGTCCCACCCACTTCCTAAAAACACTTGGTGGGAGCCAGGAAAAGATGTCCACGGGGACCCCGTTAGGGAACCTTGCGCTAGAGCTCAAACCAGGCCCCAGCTGGGCCATGCAGGTACTATGGATGCATACTAAAAAACATACCCAGTACTCTCATGGAGGCGCACCTTGCAGGGCAAGATGGGTGCTGTCAGTCAAGGAGGAGGGCCACCATAGCTAACCTTCTCATTGAGAAATCCCTGAGAAGCTCCTGAGGACTCTTCGTTGGGGTCTCCAGAATGCTGTTTAAAACACCAGCTCTAACAGGATGTCTAACACAGTCAGGATCCCTCTGACCTGGAACCAAACCCTGTCAAGAGGACTTTTTCTCCCTGGATCATGGCCGAAACTAATGTGATGCTGGAAATGAATTAGGTACTGTCCAGCCCTGAGCCCACCAGTGAAGATCTCTTCCCAAGAAATGTTATTCCGTGCCCTTACCTACCAGGGGCCAAGAGGAAAGGTAGGCGCCAACCTAAGGCCCCTGCATGGTGGCAACCAATGTTCCCTCTAAGCTGAATTAAGTGTGAGTTCACTCACATTTTTTTAGCCTCTAGCCCACACCTTTTTGTCTTGGCTCAGGAAGGACGGCTCCAGAGCAGACTAATTTATGCAGCAGCCAAATAGCTCGCTCACAACTTTAATGCCAGTAGCTCTCAATGTAGAATTTTTGCTCACAAGACTCCACAGCTTAGAGGGAGCATTGGTGGCATCTCCCCTTTTTCTGTGGTGGCATCTCCCCTTTGTAGGGTTGCCAGCCTCCAGGTGGGGCCTGGGGATCTCCCGCTTTTACAACTGCTCTCCAGCTGACAGATATCAGCTCCCCTAGAGAAAATGGCTGCTCTGAAGGGTACCATCTATGGCATTGTACCATGCTGAGGCTCCTCCCCTCCCCAAACCCCGCCTTCTCCTGGCTCCACCCCCAAAGTCCCCAGGTATTTTCCAACCCAGACGTGGCAACCCTACCCCTTTGGAGTGCCCTCTGCCTTGAGGATCACCTGGGTCCTGGTTTCCTTTCCTTCAGACACCAGGGCAAAACATCTTTCTTTACCCAGGCCTGAAAAGTTCCATCTTTTTAAGCTGTTTTACGGTTCGCTTCTAGCCAGAGGACCATTTTATTAATGTAATTTTAGACAGCTCCATTTGTTTTATGGGCTTCTATGCTCTAGTCGTTTTTATTGGCATGACTTGTTTTCATTGATTTGTTTTTGTTTGTTTCATAGATTTGTTTTTATTGGTGTGATTTTTTTACTTGACCGTCTTGGTTCGTATTGTTTTAGTTGTGAGTCTCTTTGTGCAGATCGGGAGAGGGAGCACACACGTTTCCCAAATAAATCATACTTAAGGACCCATATACCTTTTTTCCTTTGAGAAACAGGTGTCTGGGGCCGTGTTTTGGATGGGGACCTGGTGTGGAGGGCAGGCGGGCAAGGGAGCCTTCCCTTCCTCCGCCCTTATCTGGGCCTTAAACAGCCCCACAGAGTTGCAGTTTGCTCAGCTGGGACAAAGAGGCATGTTTTTGTGCAGGGTGCAGGAAGGTGTCTCTGCAAAGGGCACATCCCACCTGGATCCTGCAGGCATCCTTTTCTGTCCCTCCCATCCTTTTCCATGCCCACTGCACGTGCCCTGTGGGGAATTATATGAGCCAAACGGAGACCCTGTACCTAAACCATCCCTCTCACAGTGATGGTACTTGATGATGATCACCGTCTTGTGTGGCTTTCTCTGCATGCACATGGAAGCTTATACCTTGAATAAACCTTTATCGGTCTTAAAGGTGCCAATAAACTCTAACTTTACAGCTATCGGCCATGAAAGCCTGTGCTCAAATACGAGCAACTCATCCCAGGGAAATTCACCAGGGATGCCGTCTTAGGTGGATGTGACCATTGTGTGGTTCCTGAAAGCCTTGTTGTGAGGAAGATGGTAGCCACAATTAATATTCTGCCACAGTAAATCCATTAGCTGTGAAAGTACCACAAGGTTCTTGTCTGGTTTTTGTTTCAAAGAAGGTTCTTCCCAAGTTAGTGGCGGTTCTTTGGGTTTGATCCAATGTTCATGCAGCTCCTACTGGCTACTTTTCACAGCTGGATAGTGCTGGGCTTGGGCAGGAAAGAGCTGGGTTCACACCTTGCTTATCCATGAAGACGATTTCAGGTCCATCAGTCCTGCTCAGCCTCCCCTATCTTACAGGGCTGCTGAAAGTCTGAAGCAAGGAAACCTTCACGCATGCCCTGGGGAACAGCAGGACAGAATGGGATGTGAGCATTGGGCTTTGAGGGAATGCTTAAAATGAGAGCTCAGCAGGGGGCAACCTGTAGTGACACGAAACCCACAAGATCCCTGAAAACTTTTGATTGACATGTGCAATGAGGAACCAACTTGGAACAAGCTAGGGCAGGAGTCCCCAATGGGGCCCCCTTCAACAGCTTTCCTGGTGCCCACCAAGTGTTTTTAGGAAGTGGGCAGAGCCGGGGGGGAGGCTTCTGCCCAAGAGGGCTTCTGATTGGCTGTGCAGATTAAGAAGTGTCCAGTTAAGCAGTGTTCATGTGTGAAATATTGAAATGTTACTCTTGGAAGAGTGACATCACTTCGCTCCCTGAGATGGTTGGTTCCAACTCCTGCAGCAGCCATGTTGTTGTGCCCACAATATAGGCACTTTCACACATGCTGAATAATGCACTTTTGAACCATTTTCAGTGCACTTTGCAACTGGATATTACTGTATGAAATGGCAAACCCCACTTGCGAGTGATAGCTAAAGTGCACTGAAAGTGGATTAAAAGTGCATTATTTAGCACATGTGAAAGTGCAGCTATGTGTGTCAGAATTTCAGATGTGACCACAAGTTAGAGCACAAGCAAGGGGGAGTCCCTTATTTATTTGCACATTCTCTAAGCCATCTCTCCAGGAAACCTGCCCAAGGCAGCAGGACTTTTCTGCCTTCTGATTTCACTGTTGAGAAAGGGTTACGGAGGCTGAATGCAAAGAAACAAGTCTTGAACTGCATGAGCAATATGTCATAATGAGTTCCTTTTTATTAAGAAGTTTAAGCAAGTCCACATGTTACAGCATTGGGCACCAACAACACACTAGATCTACTTTACCAGATGGGTAGACAAGATGTGATCTGTCCAGTTCATTGAGACACAAACAGGCTGCCTCCCAGTTGCAGCTCCGTCACTGTCCTTGGGGTGCCTTGAACCCATCCTGGGAAAGCCAGTTGGCCATGCTGTTGGCTCTCCCCTTCCTCCCATCCACGGCAAGCCCTCCAGTCTGTATTTCAGGATCTACTGATGAAGGTCAGGCAGCATACAAAAATAAATCCATAAAGTTGTGCTTGAAATAATGGTTGGCAAGAAGTCGGCATAGCATCTCTCTGGACCACCGTAACCCAGTGACACATGCACGGGGGTGGGGGAGGCAGATCTTAGATTCTGGCGCCCCTGGTCCTAATGTGCTGCCACTCGGACATCAGTGGCATCCTGTCTGTTTTTGTCTCCTTCACAAAAGACCAGAGACCAGGTTTCCGGTGCCCTGAGCTGCTTCCCAGAGTCGAGTGAGGCGGGAGGACTGCAGAAGGAGCTCCCAGAGATCCTCTGGAGCCCTGGCCAGTCGCCACCTTTGCTGGAGAGCCACTCGAGAAGGGGGAGAGGGCAGGTGATCCAAGGCCTGCCTCAAATGCCTTGCTAGCAAATTCTGTTTTTAAAAAACACCAAATATCTCGGCTGGCCGTTGGATGACCCAGCAGCTTGCCTCCATAGGACACCTTTCACCCAGGATCCAATCTGTTGTGACCCTCAGTCAATGTCCCTCCTGAAGCAGGATCTCACCTACCTAGGGTGTGCCCACCCCAAAATCTTTCCTCCTTTGCCTTGAACATTGCCTTGGAAGGAAACACCCCCCCCCCCCCCGCAGCCCCATCCAGAGCAAGCCAGCTGTGCTTTTAACCCCAGGGAGACTCATGGCACTGCTGCCCCTTGACCCATTAGCTGAACTACTATTTACCCCACTGATTCCTTGGCTTTCTCTGGGTTGTCACTCTGGGCAAAGCATCCTGAGTTTTTTGTCCTCATCTGACTCCTCCTTCGATGGCCAAGTTTCTTTTGCTGGGTCTCCCCCACCCCCAGGAGCAGAGGGTCCCAGGAACCTTCAGCTGGAAGGGTCAAGTCCAAGAGCACTCTGTGATGGCCAGGGGAGAAGCCTTCAACAGACGGGGCAAACTGGGAATCCTCAGACGGATTTCCACGCAACCCCTTTGAACAGTTCAAAGAAAACTCACAGGGGCAGGGAAGGCTTTTGGACCTCCCCAAGACAAGGCCTCTGGCTTAATAATCTCTTCCTTGATAAAACAGTGACATGAAGAATGAGCAAAGCCAGAAAGCAGTGGCGGCCCTTCTCACTTGCCTGCCATGGCATTGTTGTATTGAGCTAACTGGATAGGCTTCACACGAGTTCTCTTCTGTCACAAACTTTAAAAAAACCCAAACTATAACAAAAACTATTTACACCTTGTTCTGGCCACTATCCTATATAAAAAGAGCGTTCTGATTTCGCACAGTCCCTTGCCAGGGTCCGTGCCTGCCCTGAGACCCGTGGGAATGCCCTTCTGCCGGCTCTTTGACCTCCTTTCCAAAGGCCAACTAATTTCGGGGGGGGGGGGGGTGTCAAGGCCTTTCCAGCTATGCAAGCTGTACCTAAACTCCTGGGTAGCTATACGGAGCTTTTCCCTGGTGGTGGCAGGTACCATTTCGGCAGGGGATGCAAGTCAGTGGGGTGGAATTTGTTGGATTTGGGGGCTTGTTGGATTTGGGAGCCAGTTTGGATTTGTTGGGGGCTTGTTGGATTTGGAAGCCAGTTTGGTGTAGTGGTTAAGTGCGCAGACTCTGATCTGGGAGAACCGGGTTTGATTCCCCACTCCTCCACTTGCACCTGGCTGGATGACCTTGGGCAAGCCATAGCTCTGTACCAGCTGTTCCCTCAAAGACAGCTTGGCAAAGAGCTCTCTCAGCCCCACCTACTTCACAGGGTGTCTGTTGTGGAGAGGGGAAGGGAAAAGGAGTTTGGAAGCCGCTCTGAGACTCCAAGTGAGTGAAGGGCAGGGTATAAATCTAATCTCTCCTTCTTCTTCTTTAATTCTGCTGCCAAATGCCCCATTTTCCCCACCTGCCATATAAAGATAACCCCTCCTTCTTCCTTCTCTGTTGGTTACATTTTGTCCCTTTGTTGTGTGCGAGGCCTGTAGTAATTCCATTGATGGAACCACAGGAGGGTTGTCTTGGGAGAAAACTCTCAGACTTAAGCTCAGCATCGGGCTGGAATTCTAACATTTCCGTTGTGTGAGCCTCCCCCTCCAAACAGCTTCCCACATCTTGTTCAGATGCTAAATCGCAGGATTATTCCCCCCCCCCATTTTTTTTAAAAAAACTTCTCTTTTCAATCTCTGGATCATTGGAGGAGGCTTTTCCAGACAATCTTTTGTGAAATGAAAGTGCATTTGTTACTTAGTTATGCAGGCTGGAGGGGGCAGGGAGGGATCCTAACTAGGGCTGCCAAGTCAGCCCGGGGGGCGGGGGATCCCCCGCTAAAGGGGTTCCCGATCCGCCGGCTAGCATTTGGCCGGCAGGGGGAACCCCACCCCCGACGTCGTCCAGTGAGGACGACGTAATGACGTCACCAGAAGTGACATCAGCACGTTGGGGGCGTTGCCAGGCGCGCACCAGGAGAAACTCCCGGCCGGAGGAGGACTCCCCCCCGCCGGTGAGTTTTGAAGACTTGGCAACCCTAATCCTAACTTAAAGCTACAGACTGGTTGCAGGGAAGTGACATTTCCCCAGGGCTTCTCTCACCACTTTTTGTGGATGGAATAACGCAACCCCCTTCCCCATCCTCCTCCACCTCCTCCTCTTCAGCTGTTCCCGAGTCTTCTGGTTTGTTGGTGCTCTGGGAGCAAGACCTGGCCTTGCTTTGCCATTTGGCACAGTGATGGTGCCCTGGCTCAGGTAACGGACTTGGTGGTACCGGTTCAGGACAACAACTCATCACTAGTATAACGTATTATAATTTCCCCCTCACCGCTATGGTGGGAAGGATTTGGATTTTCCTTCCTGATAACACCAAGTTGTCTTGGGCCACCAGTGGCTGTGTGGAACAGATCTATGCATGTGCCCCTATTTAGGGAAGCGTGTCCGTCCGCTCTCAAGGGATCACCAAGGCATACCAGCATCAGGAGAGAACACAGTAGAGTATGTTGTTGCAATAGTTACACAAGTATCCAATGTCACCTGGCAGAGAAGCTGATGTGGCATCCTTCTGTGCAGGAAGGAAAACCTCTTGAGATAATTCCCAGGTTTTATTTGACGAGTTGACGGCCCAAGGAATTGTGGGAGGGGCAAAACAATTTGGAAACCCTACTCCTCAAAATCTCCCCCCCCCCAGACTTTATTCTCTCAAAACATCCATCAGGCCAGTGTTTTTCTTTTAGGAGACCCTCAGCCACTTTCAGCATCCTCGGCATCCGCGGGGCCATTTTTTTCTTTGAGCTAACTTCCAGAGTCAGGTTTCCTACACACTGGGCAGTCTCCCAGTTAGGTAGAGGCCCCTGTGCTGCTGTTTTTATTCTCCACATAGGGGCCAGCCCATCAGCTGTTCTAGCGCTAGACATGCTGAGAAGATGCCCTTAGTGAGAGCCAACAGAAGTTGCCCCAGCTTCCCCCTGGGCTGGAGAGGACCAATGGTACCTAAAGGTTTGTCTGCTCCTCTATAAACCTGTGCAGGTACTCAGGTCTTCTAGGCAGGCTAGTCCCACTTTAGGTATCTCCGCCTCCTGAATAACAAGGACTTATTGGTGCTGGCACCCAATCAATCCTACCCCTGGGTCATGTTAGGCAGGTATCCCATGCTGTTGGTTTCTTAGGCCTCAGCTGAAAGCTTTATTGAATCAGGTTAGAATTGTTCCTAATTTTTAAGATTTGGATCAAGGGTGTTTTGTAACATCTTGGGTTTCTGCCTTGCTGTCACTTATAATATTGTCTCATTTAATTTTGTTTGTTTGTTATAACTTCCTGCTTTAAACCGTTTTAGAAAATGTTTTCAAAGTCAATGTGGGGACTGTTATTGGAGGACAGATGAGGTACAACTAAACAGACAGTTTTTAAGAGCGGTCTGGGTGGTCCAGAGAGACTTTGCTTCCTGCAGAATAAGCCCTTTGGGCATGGAACCAGTTTCTGAAACAAAGATGCAAACCACTTGCCCAGTGAGACAATGGCGGGCACCGAAGCTTGGATCATGTCTCTTCAGTCTCTGCAAAAAAAAGAGGCTTCTTGTCTTTGTCCTCCAATCTTGGCTGCAATGTTAATAATTCTTTAAACAACAGTTACAACAACAACAAAACCATAAAGGTAGACACCAGAGCACTTAAGATGCAAAGCCCACAAGGGTGTGATATGGAGTCTAAAGGTAGACCAAACCTCCCCTTCCCACCAGGTGAAGAAACATTGCTCCCAAGCAGCTTGGGTAGGCCCTGATCCCTCAGGCAGGGCAGAAGGCAGCTACACTAGGGTTGCCAACCTCCAGGTGAGGTCTGGAGATCTCCTGGGATTGCAACTCCTCTCCAGCCTACAGAGATCAGTTGACCTGGATAAAATGGCTGCCTTGGAAGGCAGACTCTACAGCCTGCTGAGGTCCCTCCCCTCCCCAACCTTCACCTTCCACCAGCTCCATGCCCAAATCTCCAGGAATTTCCTAACCTGGCGCTGGCAATCCTTTGACCCAGCTCTAGAGCTGGGTTCCCTGGGTTCTGTAGCTGGAGTGGATCAGGTGACAGGAACTGTCCAATTTCCCAGGGAGAAGTGGCAGGCAGCCAGTCTCCTGGGACTGGGGTCAGGCCTGGTCAACTGGAAGGCTTTGTGCCTGCCCCTTGCCAGGGCTGAAGTCGCACACTCCTGTTTGTTTCTGCACCTGGGGGGGGGGGGGGGGGAGAGGAATAGGGACGACAACAACAACAAGTGTTTTGTGGTGTTCAAATGGCAACGTATGTCCCATTTTTGGAAGCCAGAGAGGCAGGCAGGGTCAGAGCAGAAAGTTCCCCGATCCCATTGCTCCTCTCCCCTCGGTCCTTTCTCTCAGCCCAGGGCCTTCCGGCATCCGAGCCCCCCCCCCCCCCCGGGGGTGGGGAGTTGCAGGGAGGGGTTTTCTGCATCCCTCGCCTGGGTGTCCCCTCAGGCCTCCCACTCCCCTCTTCCCGTGCCCTGTTTTTAAGCGCCTCTGCCTCTAGGTCCTTGAGGATCTTCAAGGAGTCCCAACATTCTTGTCTTCAGGGTACCATCTTAGAAGAGGACCCACTTCGAAAGCATCTTTTCTGTAAATCTGGTGAAATAGAGAGAGAGTGAGTTCCTAGTTGGGGCCCAATCTTGCCCCTACTGTTCTGGCACCAGGAGAGCAAGGCCGGCCTTTAGACAAACATGGATCCAGCTGTTCAGACCGGCTTTTTAGCACTGGACATTTTCTGATTTACACAGGAAACAAAAGAAGGCATGTGGAGAGAGAGAGAGAGAGAGAGAGAGAGAGAGAGAGAGAGAGATGGCTGTTCTGCAGACAAAACAAACTATCCCCATCCAAGCAGGGTCACGGATATTCTTCACCTCTAAATCTTGCTTCAGGCAAGGGGCCCCCAACAATTCTGAGTCGGCCTTCTGACACAGCATGATAGGGGTGGAGACAAAATGGCTGCTCCAGGAGGTGATGCTAGCCTTCCTTTATTCACATGGTGAAGATCTCTCCGCTGTGGTGGCAGCTGCTGCCAAAGGAACATTTTTTAAAAATCTGCACAGCCAGTCAAATCTCCAAGGGCCAGTCAGAAGCCTTCCTGGGCAAAAGCCCTCCCCCCTTTTCTAAAAACACTCCGTGGGCATCAGGAACGGTGTCCGCGCCCACAGGCACTGCGCTGGGGACCCCTTCTTTAGGCCACCTCAGTGGCAGCTTACAAAGATGCTGCTGTTTTGATCCTAAAAATGTTGTTGACTCCTGTTTCTGCCGAATGGGAACCGGGGGGGGGGGGGGGGGGCTCAGCCAGCCTCAGGAACGCTTTCCCCTTCCTGCCACCCACCCCATCCCTCTGGCTGCAAGCTCTTTAACCCACAAAACAGTTTTCTGCAGCATCAAAGCCGGCTTTGTCCCCTAAATGCTGTGGGGAATCAGCTGCAGCAAACCTGGGCAAACGTCCCGCTTCCGAACATCTGGGCTTGATGGAGAACAGCTTGGTCTGCTAAATGTCTCCCTGGCAGGGGAACAAGAGAACCTGCAGTTGCTTTACAAGCCAGGCATGCAGATGGAGATGGCAGCGCCACTTGAAAGTCTCTTTGGCAATCCTGTCCCCCCCTCCCCATTGTATGCTTGCAAGAACCCAAGACAGTCCTTTGACAGAAGAGGCAATGCTTGACGCTTCTTCACAAAACCCTGGCACTGTTTCTAGCTTGCATGCCACAGCTGCCAGGGCAACTGAGGGGGGTGGGGCAGTGGGAGGAGATCCCGGTGTTATCAGCTTCCTACAGATCATCATCAGCTGCCTCGATTGCTTTGGCG
Organism: Lepidodactylus listeri; assembly: GCA_029233225.1. Lineage (NCBI taxonomy): Eukaryota > Metazoa > Chordata > Lepidosauria > Squamata > Gekkonidae > Lepidodactylus > Lepidodactylus listeri. The sequence continues at coordinate 9,539,212 of JARCFY010000014.1, read as the reverse complement.
ACCCTTAACAGGACTGGAAGGAATGGAAAGCAAGGAGACTCTTTTAAGGTGCACAGCTCATTTCTGACGGGACTGAGTCCACCGAAACCTGTCCTCTGGGAGACGTGGAGAACACCGCTGTCATGATGCAGTTTGGTTTGTATGTTCTACCCCCGATGAACAGTCAGCCCCTCTTCAGCAAGCCCGGTCAGCAGGGTGAGAGGTTAGAAATGTGAGTGGCAATTTACTGGGGAGCAATTTGGAACCTGGCTCTCCTCGACAGATAGGTGTCATGAGTTCACACACACATGTGTGTCCTCCCCAGGCAGCAAAATCTGCAGAGATGATCGTTACTGATGTCTCCATCCAGAGACATGGCCTTGATTTTTGGAGTTCCGGGTTTTCCTTGGGCCGGATATCTCTCTGCTACCTTCATGGAAGGGAAGCCATCCAGATCTCAGGGACCTTTCGAAGGTGTTGCAGAGCAGTTGGGTTGTTTGCTGTTTGGTGTTTGGTTTGCAAGCAGACTGTGGTCATTTATAAAGTCTGGATGTCGAATGAACGGGATGATGGCGAGGTGGTAAAGAGCTGCAGAGGGAACTGGCAGCAGAAACAAAGCAGATTTGGAAGCTGGGTTGAAAGCAAATCCATAATGTTTTTGCAAGGAATACTAGTGCTCTCTCTCCCCCCCCACCTTCAACCCCCACCCCATGAGAGTCTGCTGACAGCTGCCTCTTCACCAGTCCACGAAATTTCGGCGTGCAACATCTCCTTGTTAGGGAAGGAGAGCAGCCCAGGGAGAGCCAGGCAGAGTGCTGTTGCCGGATGATCCTGACAGCTGTCTGCAAGTGTCTCTTTTGCCACATCACTGGAAACAATTTTCATCGTACATTTGTGTAGCGAAAACATTGTGTGTAAAAGCAGTGGCATGCATTACGTGTGAGGAAACAACCTGGAATTATGTGGGAGCCATCCCTTTACTCAGATCAATCAAATGGCCATTTGCTCTGCACAAAAGGAGCCTTTAAAGACCCCCTTGTCTCGCTGCTGTGGAATGCCGAGGGCTTTGCTGAACACCTGGGGTAACTGAGGCGGTGGCTTTTGTCTTGGTTGACCCAGCAGCTGAAATGTGAGGCTGAAGTAAAAGAGTCTTATGGTGCTCGAAGCTTCATGATTTCATCTCAGCCTGTAAACCTCCAAGGCTTTCCTCCAGCGGGGACTGGACTTTGACGAGACTGCCCTGAGAATTGTCCATCTCCTGGGGAAATACCGAGGTGGACTCCTACCAAAGTAGCTACTGAGAATACAGAGACTGACTGTCCCCAGTGCTGTGTCAGCTTAACACAACATGGCTTGGCTGCCGTGTTCCCTGCTCCCAACTCTCACCTGCTAGGAGGGCCAGAAGTAAAGTAGTTGGTCCCATGTGCTTAAAAGTAGCTTAGCTGAGAGGAACCTCAAGTAGATCTCCTCAGACTGCAGTGACCTGTTCATCAGCTATTCTGTACACAAGGATGGAAACTGTGCCTCTGCGGAGCTGATCCCACTGCTGCCACCAGTGTTACGCTTGTCCTGTTCTCAATCTCCCCAGCATCCAGACTTTGGTGCCTTCCCCACTGGTGTCAAATGTAGCATCTTCTGATGGCAAGGCAGACGTGCATCAGTCTATACAGGCATCTCTTTATATCAATCCATGCCATACTGTCCGCAGCAGGAATTTCGTCTTGGCTTTGACTTAACATTTCCTGGTCCTAGTAGAATGTTGATAGGCCTGGGTATTTCCCTTTTACCAGGACTTGTTATGCAGGGTCTTACAGCCAACCTCTATGGCCACCGATTCCTAGACGTGCTTGGATCAAACAAAAAACAAGCATCACAGGGCAGATTTTCTTTGGATATCAAAGCATCTCTTTTAAAAACTGTGTCTTGGGAGGAGGGTTAAAACCTCACCCATTGCATACCTGGTCCTTCTCTGGTATTCTTGCTTGTGTTTCTACGTGAGAGAGTTACTGGTTTAAAGGAACCTTGTTTGGAATTGGGAAAAAGAGGTAGAGACTGCGCCTTATCCAAAAGCCAACTGTACTTGTTGGGGAAATTTCTGAAGCATTAGAAGAACATCATTGTTGAGGTGGGGGGCATTTAGTTCCTGCTGCCCCAGACTCAGACAAAATACCACTGAGCTACAGGGGGCGGGGGTGGGTGGGGTAGAGAAGAGGTGGGTGGAGGGGGCTTAATTTTCGTCTCGGAGAGGTCGGATCTTCATTTCAGTAAATTTGAGGGAGTACTGCCAGCCCGTCCATGAGGACCACTCAATACCATCCGCGTAGGAGCTGTGGTGGCCCTTGAGGTACTGCCCGTTCAGGTTGGAGGTGTGGCAGTTGCGATACCACCAGGCTCCGTGGTAGAAGGCAGCGCAGTTGTTCTCTGAGTGGTCGTTGTCCAGGTCTTTGGTGGTGAATTTCATGCTGTTGTGTTTCAGGAAGGAGTCACCTGCAGAAGGGAGACGTAATTCAGCAGGGCACCCTGGGGAAAGGCTATAGGATAGGGTTGCTGTTCTCCTGGTGGCGGCAGGCGATCTCACAGAATTACAACTGGCCTCCAGGTTACAGAGATCACTTCTCCTGGAGGAAATGGCTGCTTTGGAGAGTAGACTCTGTGGCATTATACCTTGCTGAGTTCCCTCCCCTCCCCAAACCCTGCCCTCCCCAGGCTCTACTCCCCAAATCTCCAGGAATTTCCCAACCCAGAGCTGGCAACCCTACTGTAGGATCATCTCACTTCACAGCCCCGTCAGTGAAGAGAGACACTCCCCCTCCTCCTCCTCCCAGGGTGTGAGCCAAAGAGAATCTCTCCCCCGGTTTCTCCTCTCTGGGTTTTGATGGCAAACACTCTCCTGATGTGGAAACACCTGATTGTCAGAATCTGCTAATTCAGACAGTATATTAATCATGCCTGTACCTTATGAGTAGCTCTATGTCTTTCTTTGTGCTTGTAACTGTTATATATTACAGCTTGTCCAGACCGGGAGATTATAGTAAGTAAAGCGGGAGGGTGACACCAGTAAAGTATGTGAACAAGGAGGCCTCTCACATCCCTGCCTCCGCATTCCAGCTGCCACGGCTGAGACTTCAAGGGAGGATACCTCTCATCTCTTATCACATGCAAAAGCCTTGAGGCCATTGATTGTTATGTGAACTGGTAACATCTGAGGGGTCTGGTTTGGGAAAGGAAATTTACAGCTTGACACCTCACTCTTTTTCCTGTGAGAACCAAACGGCCAGAACACCTCTTTGCCCGCCAATTTTCCCTTAAGGTGATTGGCTACCTATGGGTAATTCAAACTCCTTGGAATGGTATAATAGACCTGCTTGTATTATCTGTCTCATCTCTGACAATAATCCGAGACGCTGTACTAATGTAGAGATTGGAAATAAAGAACTGTGGTTAACCAACCAAGATCTGATCCTTGACTACTTTGAGCAGAACTCTCACACTGATTCTCTCACAGTGGTGCCGTTTGGATGTCACAGGAAATTATGGTTTATTTAACGATAGTTAGTTTGTCTTAAACTTTTTCCTTAGTGGCCCAGTGAGAAACTCTATAGGTACTTTCTTTTTAAAATATATTTTTATTGATTTTCTACAACTACATACATGCTAAAACTACTACACTAAAAACCTACCCTACCCTAAGGTATACAGAATCAAATTTCTATGCTATTGTAAATCTTTTCTTCAAATATTTCAAGAAAAACTTACAACAACCAGGCATTTGTAAATGCTAAACACTACCTATCTTAGATTTATAACAAAGTTCATACATGGCTAAAATCTAAAATGGGATACGTTAAACAAATATAGCTTTTAACACATTGCTCATTATTTATCCAGGTACTTGTTGAGGTCTCTAGCTTTGAATTCGATATAACTCTCCTCGCATAGCAGAAACTGTAAGACAGAAGTCAAATTTTCAGATGTAAAGTTTTTAGGTCTGCCTTGACAAATGCTGCTTTCATTACCCCACTAGGGAACAAGCCAGGGTGAGAGCGAGCTGTCCACATTCATACACCACACGTGAAGTGACAGTGAAGACTAGCTGCAGTTGAGGTTGCCACTCCCACTTGGGAGATACCTGGAGATTTTGAGGGTGAAGCCTGAGGAGGGAGGGGTTTGGGGAGGGGAGGGCCGTCAGAGGGGTATAATTCCATACAGTCAATCCACCCTCCAAAGCAGCCATTTTCTCCAGGGGGGTTGGTCTCTGTCACCTGGAGATCGTTTGTAACCCCAGGGGATCCCCAGCCCCCATCTGGAGGCTGGCAACCCTAACTGCAGTTAGCAAACCTACTTCAAGCCATGGCTTTACATCCGGTTTTGATGGAAGGCTGGCTAACCACAGTGGGCCCTCCTAGAGAAGGTTTGCGGCCAGACAACCATAGGAGGCTGAGCACCCGCCAGGTGAGGCCTGGAGTTCTCCCGGAATTACAGCTGATCTCCAGACTGCGGGGATCAGTCCCCCCTGAAGGAAAGGGCAGCTCTGGAGGGTGGATTCTCTGGTGTCGCATCCCTGCTGAGTTCCCTCCCCTCCCCAAACCTCCAGGGGTTTCCCAAGCCCGGGTTGGTTACCCTAACCTATAGTTAGTTGAACTAAACCACAGCTGGCTCCCGATGATGTCTTCATAGCGCTCCAGTGTCTATCAGCATAAGTTGAGCAGTCCCCTTTGACTACCTCCTGCTTCGCCCTCAGTCTTTCCCCCACTTGTTTCCCCTGAAGAAGTGACTGCCCTGACTCACGGAAGTGCCTCCCCTGCCACACAGTCTGTTGAGCCTTTTAAGGTGCTCCCGGACTCTTTTCTCCTGCTACAGTCAGACTGACACGGCCACCCGTCTTGATCTACCCCTCCCTGTTTCTTCCTGCTGTGAGAGTCGGCAGGGCTGGGGGGAGCCCATGGGGGGGGGGAGAGATGGCCCACTGTGGCAGGCGGGCAGGCAGCCCAGCAGGCCTAAGGTCTGGCCAGCTCAGAGGCCCTTCAGGACGGCCCCCGGGATTTCCTGCAGTGCATGACTCTAGACAGCTTTCCAAGCAAGAATCCGTCCAGAAGCCGGGCCTGTGTTCCTGCCCCTTTCATAGGTTGGTCTTTTTCAAACTGACAAAAATTCCAGGGGGGAGTGAAAAATCAAAGGTAAGTTTATGCGGGGGGACGGGGACGCACAAAACTTTAAAAAACCAGCGTTTAACAGAACTTACTTTTCAAAAAGATACCTCAGTTCAAATAAAATATTTTCCCTTTCCTGTCAGGTTAGACTTAAATATTTGTGTCTAAGTCAGTCAGTAACCACTGATATCCAAATTCTTCCTTGGAAATTGGATGTTCCAACTCTCACACATTCTTACCACAGGGTGAAATGTTGATTTCTGACATGAAATTTCAGTTCAGAGTGGATGTCTTGAAGTGGAAATTTGCCATTCTGACAGGCCAAATCGTTTCAGTGTTATTAGCACTGGTGCTGCATGGAATATAATACACCTTATTTTGAGCCCAGAGAAAAATACTCTCTTTAGAGTAATCCATGACAAAAATATACCCCCAGATTCCTATATTTCCCATTAGAGGTCAACAGATTTCTCCCATTTTGTTCTTTTGATGTCCCATTCCTCTCTTATTCCCATTTAATGAGCAGAGTTTCTAGAATTAATTCTGGAATTGGATTGTGCATTGCTTGACTCTGCTTTCTGTTCTTTTTTCTGATTTGCTTCCCCCACTCCCCAGCAGTACCAGTGCTGGTGAACACATGTGAACACTTCAAAGGCTTCATCTTGTGGGAACGTGCGCCTGACTGCATCAAGATTCTTTGTCGGCAGTGCTTTGCTGATGCACTTATGTGCTCTTGTGCATTGGTGCAACACCACACAAAAGGAACTTTGGTGCAATGTATTATAGTCACATCAAGATCCTGTTTTATTTTTTGCCCCTTTATCAATGCCTGTTTGTACATCCATGGTGGTGGTGATAGGGATGCTGTGCCTCCAACTGCTCTATACAAAATGCAGATATAAAAATAAAAGAGAGAATCCCTGTTGCACCTGTTCTATTTGAGAAGCAAAAGCAAGTAATTCAGAACTTCCAAAATCTGGGGAGATGTTTGGGTTAAAAGACTTTGGGGAGGATCTCTATACACACGCTCACCCCAGATACTCACCTGCCGTCCCTGAGTAGTCAGCCACGTTGACTGGGTAGCCATCTTCCTCGGGGTCAACTGAGAACAGACCTACAGAAAAGGTTCCATAGTGGGCATAAGCGGTGCCGTTATCAAAGTCCTCCAGGTCAATGCGGAGCTCGTAGCTGGCTTGAGTGCTCAAGGCGTGGATCCGCTTCAGCCCTAGGGCAGCAAAAGAAGGGAAGGGTCACCCTCATGGTGTGAGCCATCTTTGGCAGGTGGGGAGAGGCAGATGCATGGATTTATTTACTATATTTTTTATCCTATACACACACACACACACACACACATATACACACATTTTTCAGACAAAACTTTGCTTCCCAAGTGGTTCACAGGGATTCAGATAAAATACAAACAACCAACTTCAAGACAAAATCATGAGCGTGTGAAGCTGACTTATAGTGAAACAGACTCTCGGTCCATCAAAGTCAGGCTTGTTTACTCAGACTGGCGGTGGCTTCTTCAGGGTCTCAGGCAGATGTCTTTCACATCAGCCACTACCTGATCCTTAACTGGAGATGCTGGGGATTGAACCTGGGACCTTCTGTATGCCAAGCAGAGGTTCTTCCACTGAACCATGGCCCATCCCCCTGGGGAATTGGATCCTGGCCTGAGAGAAGAGTGTCTGGCTGTTTCCAGCTTTTCTCTCCAACGCCTCCACCAGTGGCAACTGTAAGTCAGCCGCCACCTTCCCTCAGCGATGCTGGGTGAATAGTTCCCTTTTCAGAAGACCCAGGAATGTTTGCCATGCCGCCAGTTCAGTTTTAGGAAATCCAGGTTGTGCTCACAAGTCTTTGTTTTTATAACTTCTTTGTTTTAACCTTTTGTGATCATGGTAATCGAAGAATGCCGGGACTTGTAGCTGTGCAAGAGAGGACAGGTAATTTCATCACGGAAGCCAGAGGACATCTATAAATTAAGCTAGTGTCAAACATTTCCATTGGATGTGTCCTTAAATTTCTCTTATCACAAAAGTGAAATATAGTTTTGGGCCAAGCTTGCCACTATCCTGCTGGGGATGGGGAATCCCACCCATTAGTGGGCACTCTCCTGTTGCCATTCAGCTGGCTGGCCGGGGGGGGGGGGGGAGATTAGCAGGACCCTGATAAATGTTCCCTCTAAGCACCACAGTGTTGTGAGTAGAAATTCTACCTCATGAGTGAAAAAAGCTAGTAGTATTAAAGTTGTGAGCGAGTATACATTTGATTATCATGTAAATTAGTTTTTTGGAAGACTACTTCCATAACCTTGTAAAAATCTCAGAAAAATTCTTTTAAATTATACTTAAACTATATTTTAAGAATAATTTAAACAGTGTAAGAGAAAACAGAATCAAGTTAAATTTCACCCACCCCTTTCCACTATGTTGGTAGACCTGGCCTTGTGCTGAGCCATAGAAAACATACCAGCACTTGGGGGGGGGGGGAGGAACTCTTATAGTCTGCTTTGTTTTGGGGTTCTTTTAGTGAAATATGACAACTAGCATTACAGGTCAAGTACAGCAGAGGAGGAACAATCACTGTCGGAAGCCTGCCTAACCTCACAAACAGAAGTTGCTTAAATGTTATCAACCTGCCCAAACGACTTATTTATTCAAATACTTATGTCCCGCTTTTCCCTGTGACTCAAGGCAGCGTACAAATCAAACTGAGAAGCATAATAGGGTTGTGCAAATGGGTTATAATGGAGAATAGTTACGGAGGTATCTGGGGTTTGGTGTGTGTGTATTTTTTTAGGTAGAGGCACCAAATTTGCAACACAGCTGCTGGTGCCTCTCTTCAACCCCCCCCCCCCCCTTGAGCTGCCTGTTAAAATTTTGTGGACCATCGCCCCCTAGCACAGCTTAGCAGGGACTGTGGTCCTGATGTGCTGACATTACTTCCTGTGTGCCTGGTTGTGACATCAGCATGTTGCCGGCAATGTCATTATGTTGCTGGTGAGGGTCCCCGAAACTAGAAGGACACCCCGCTGGTTTCCAAGACCTGCCTGGCAACCCTGTTGGGCCTCCCTGCTGGGAGCCATAGGCCCTGCAGAGAATTATGGTGATGCAGTTTGAAGAGTACCCAGATGTTAGCATTTGGACACAGCTGATGTGTTGTCATTGTGTAGGAGATGAGAGATTCAAGAAGAGACTGTGTAACGGTGGGGTAGCAAAACCTTCAGGATCTCTTTCCAGCCTCTTCAAGAACTGGCATCCTGGCGGGCCTGGGGGGATCTCTCCCTGTTTACCATTCAGTTCGACCTCCCAGTTCAAACCTATGTTGAAAGCCATTTTCTGTGAGTCCCTTCACCCGGATGCCAAGAGACACGATTTCATTGTCTATCAGTCAGGACTGGGAAAGCGTGCAAGTTCTCCTGTCCGTTTTATTATCTCTTGATTAAGAGGTGATTTAATTAAACATTTTAGGAGTGGCCATCACCAGTGAATGATGGTTCATTGAGGAAAAGGCTGGATCCTCTCCTCTCCTCTGTGCTCTTCTGTCTACTTAAGCGGGGACTGCAGAAGTGACTGGGATGGGCAGTCCTCTTGGGAGCTTCTCGGCCTTGAGGCTTCTCTTTTCCTTATGCACTTCAGGCTTTTTTTTTTAAAGGAAAGGATCTCAAAAAGACACAGCAGCATCAGTCTGCCTTTTAAAGCCTGGGTGTTTCTGTCCGAGGTGCTGTTCGCCGGCACCGAGCTGATTCACAGATGAGATGCAGCACACCAGTTGCTGCTGAAATTTTGCCTTCAGCCAAATTCTAATCAATTGTGGAGGTTTCTCCTTGAGGTTAAACATCTGAGGGATTTCAAGGGATGCCAAAAGAACTTTGCTACGGTTAGTGAAATTTCTCCCCGGGGATTCCTTGCTTCTTTGCATGCAGTTGTTAGGTTAGAGCCAGTTGGTTTTTCTACTCTCGAAAAGGGTAGGAAGGGTTCCCCTTTGACCACTGAAAAAGCTATGCTGTGGATTATGAGATCTGCTTTGACAAAAGTTGTAAAGGGAAGGAATTGTAGGAAGAGGGTTAGGTGAGATCGTGTGAGAAAATCTGGCAGATCCATCCAGATCCATGCTTGTCACTAAGGGTCATGCTGAATTCCAGTGTGAGGAGGCCACATCAGGGGAAGGCCTCGGCCTCTCTGCACTGCTGATGGCCCTCCAGAGGAACTGGTTCGCCACTCTGTGAGACAGGATGCTGGACTAGGTGGACCCTCACTGGTCTGATCCAGCAGGGCTCTTCTGAGGTTCTTCTCAGGGGAAGGCCTTGGCCTCTCTGCCCTGTTGTTGGCCCTCCAGAGGAACTGGTTGGCCACTCTGAGAGATGGGATGCTGGACTAGATGGACCCTCACTGGTCTGATCCAGCAGGGCTCTTCTGATGTTCTTATCGGGGAAGGCCTTGGCCTCTGTGCCCTGTTGGTGGCCGTCCAGAGGAACTGGTTGGCTACTGTGTGACACAGGAGGCTGGACTAGATGGACCCTCACTGGTCTGATCCAGCAGGGCTCTTCTCAGGTTCTTATGAAAGTCTTGGCCTCTACGCCCTGTTGTTGCACCTCCAGAGGAACTGGCTGGCCACTGTGTGAGATGGGATGCTGGACCACTGGTCTGATCCAGCTTATGTTCTTATGATACCAAGAGCCTACTCCATAATAATCATTCGGTACAACCCGTGTCACTCTGCTTACTCGGAATCATTTCCCAGTCTCTGAATAATGGCCCACATAACACCACCCAGAACTGTAACAGACCAGGATGGGCATACCTAGCCAGTGCTCTCCGGTGAGTTTCCCAAATCCATCCCGATAAGCTTCCCATCCGCGGAAAAAATTCACAGAGCCATCCTCACGCCGCTGGAAGACCTAGGAAGACACAATGCAACCGAGAGATCATGAGAGGGATGGAGAGGAAACCGCAGAGCGCAGTGCTTATCCAGGGTGAACCTCTGTCATTCCCCCCCCGCCCCCGATGCTTCTTCCATTCATCACAGCTGTGATCTCAGTGGCGGAGCAGTGGAGCCACTTTATTAGGTCTGAGTGCAAAATGCAAATTAAAAACCCTTCAAATTAGCTAATTACATTGAAGTGGCTGAGCACAGAGAATTCTGAAAAGGCTGCCTGTCATGATTAATAGGTGGCCGAGGCCACAATTGGACCTCACAACGTAAATGTAGCTGCTGCTGAAAATGGCGACGGCGTGTTGGCTTCCCCTTCCTGTTCTCTCATGGGTATAATTTACCCATCTCCCAAATTCTTGATGTTGCCCCACTCTGGGTGAGCTGCTGGTGGAGAGATGCATAATGTGGAGACAGCAGTACAGAGATAAGTTATACTGGATATTACGCAGGGTGAGGGGGAACTAGATGCACAACTTCTGTTTTCAGAGGTAGCTGTGCAGATAAATGTCTAGCTCTAGACTGAAGTTAGATTTTTTTTTTTTGCTGTTAAGTCACAGCCAACTTATGGAGATCCCACAGGTTTCCAAGGCAAGAGACCTTCAGAGTTGGTTTGCCATTGCCTGCCTCTGTGTAGCAACCCTGGGCTTCCTCGATGGTCTCCCATCTTTATAGAAAGTGCAGGATAAAAATTAGGTAAGTAACAAGAAAAGCTGCTGTTCCTTTGGGCTCCACAGGCCAGCAGTAATGGAGATGTTACGGTTCATGTGCGGGGGATACCCTACCTGAGGACATTCCACCAGATCTCCCCTCCCCCACACCATAACCTTATATTTCTAGGATGCAAATAACCTGCTGTTGAGGGAGGGCTCTTTAAAAAGAGGATCGACCCTGGCTGGACTGTGTCTTCCCTCTAAATGATTCTTTGTGATCTTCCCCAACATTATTTCTGAATTGAAGGCAGAAAGAACTATAATTTCCATCAACTCTAGCAATCCAGTACACTCTGAGAAAAAGTGCTGGTTTTTATACCCCGTTTTTCTGTACCCAAAGGAATCTCAGAGCAGCTTATAATCATCTCCCCTTCCTCTCCCCACAACAGACACCCTGTGAGGCAGGCGGGGCTGAGAGAGCTCTGAGAGAACTGTGACTGTCCCCCAAGGTCAACCAGCTGGCTTCATGTGGAGGAAGAGGAGTGGGGAATCAGACCCAACTCCCCAGACTAGAGGCCGCTGCTCATAACCACTGCACCACACTGCTTTGTGTGTGCCAACAGTGCCAGGGTCCCCAACACAATGCTCCCCACGGGTGCCACGGCACCTACCGACACCTCTTCTGGCACCCACCACATATGTTTAGAAACTGGGTGGAGCAATTTGGAGCTCTTGCCCAGCAGGGCTTCTGATTGGCCACTGCAGATCAGCTTGCCTGTGCAGAATAAAACAGTGTTTCAGCTGCACCTGTCACCATAGCTTTGGTTTTATTTTCTCTCACTCCGCTTTCTAGTGTATTGCGTGTGTGAATCAGATCCCCTCATGTGCTCCCCAGGGCTCATTTCTCAACGAATTAGTGTCGTGCAGCAGCAGAACATATGAACCCCCCCCCCCCAAATGTCTTATTTGTGGCAGTGTGAGGTAAAACAGCAGTTCTGCCAGCCGTATTGGCCATTTCACACACATGCGAGGCGTCACTTGGTGATACAATCCTACCAAGCAGTGAACGTGAGTGAATCTGCCTTTCCTTTTGGGACCCAAAACCCAGCATTAGAAAAAAGAGTTGTACCAGCCTGATTCTCTTAAACTACTGAATCACACTCCCCCCCCCCCCCCCCCCCCGCTTTGTGTGTCTCCAATTAGTCTTGTAAAGTGCCTTTCTTGGCATTTTTCATGTTTGATTAAACCTTGATCTATTGACCGGGATCGAGAAAAATGCTGCAGACTTTCAGGTCTGACCACCTGCTGTTAATTAAGCATCCATCTCTTGGTGTAATTGCACTGAACTCGGCTAAGTCCACTTTCCTTGGAAAGGACCCAGAGAAAACCTTGACTTCCAAAACCTCTGAAGGCCCAGATCCCAGGTTTCACCTGACTTGCTCTCTGAGTAGGGTCTGAGCCAGGTCCTTACCTTCTGCCAGCGCAGGACTCCAGCCTTCTTTCCTGGATGTTCTTGCATGTGCGCGAAGTGCACACGCTGCAATGACGTCACCCAGAAGTGCTGTCATCACACCGGGCACGTCAAGCAGGGGACACTCTAGCATTTGGCCAAAAACTCTATTGTCACCATAGTGTTCTTAGCCAAATGCTAGAGCATGGGACATGTCCAGCGTGATGATGTGATGTCTGCCAGACTGACCCCAGGGGACTGATGGTCTGATTCAGTGTAAGGCAGCTTCATGTGTTTGTGTGTAAAAAGGTCTCAGGCAGAGATCTTCCACATCACCTCCTACCTGACCCTTTTAGCTAGAGATCTCCGAGGCTGAACCCAGGTGCTTCTATGTGCATGGCTGAAGTTCTAGTATTAAGCCACAATCCCTCCCCAAGCCCAGCGGCTTTTCTTGTTGGCTGCTCCTGCTTCCTTCTCCCCTCCCACTGGGAACTGGCTATCTGGCCTTGCATTCAACAGGTGGTGGAAGGTGCCGTCAAGTCCCAGCCAATTTATGGGGACCCCTCATAGAGTTTTCAAGGCAAGAGACACACAGAGGTGGTTTGCCATTGTCTGCCTCTGCGTAGCAACCCTGGACTTCCTTGGAGGTCTCCCATCCAAGTACTAGCCAGTGCCGACCAACAGGGAAGAATTGGTTGACAAGGTGAAAGTAGCGGGCACCTTGGGTAGCAGTGACCATGTAATTTTGAAATTTACAGTCTTGGGGAAGGGAAAAGCTCTTTGTAGTCAGACATAGAAGTTGGACTTTCAGTTATGCTGGGTAGAATCCCAGGGTCAGAAACACTTAAGGAGAAGGGAGTTAAAGAGGGGTGGGAATTTCTTAAAAGCAAAATACTGAAGGCACAATCACAAACGATTCCTATGAGAATGAAAAATGGGAGGAGTCTAAAGAATCACAGAATCATAGAGTTGGAAGGGACCTCCAGGGTCATCTAGGCAGGAGATTCACAAATACTCCACCACGCCCCCAGGGACCACTGTTCCATGCTCAGAAGTTGACAAAAAAACCCTCCAGGATCCCCAGCAAAACTGGCCTGGAGAAAAATTGCTTTCTGACCCCAAAATGGCTCCATAAACAGCTTTCTAAAGATTTGAGAAACAAAAAAGACTCATTTCAGAAATGGAAGGAGGGCCTCATAACCAAGGATGATGTCCCGCTCCTGGAGGGTCCCTGGGGGAAGGCTACCAGTAGCCGTGATTGCCGCCACTCTGGAAGCTCCTGCCACTCCGCCTTCTGGGGTCGCAGACCGGGAGGGGGAGGAGGTGCGAGGCCAAAGGGGTGCCTGACAGCAGGAGGGTAGGCTTCAGATGGGGAGGGTTATGGGGGTTATGTCACCGCTCCGTCCCTCCCTGGAGTCTGCTCTCCCTCACCACTCTCTCTCACTCTCAATGTCCTTGGCTGGCTCCACCTCTCACTGGCCTTCTCCTGCTTCTTTTTATTCCCTCCTTGAACCTCACACTGCCCTCTTCCTCTGGCCCCACCCCCCTACATAAGGGAGGACGTGGGCCCTCCTCCTTCACTCCCACCCTGTTGCCACGGCTCGTCTGCGGTGCAGGGCCTCGCCACTGCAAGGGACCTGTCTCCCCAGAGGCTGCTCCATCTCCGAACCCCGGCCTGCCCCTTGCTGCTCTGCCGGGTTCCTTTGCCGCCTCCACCCCATTGCCTCTTGGCCATCGCCATCTGTCGCTGCTGACTCATAACTGCCGACGTCCCTCTCTCTGGCTCTGGCTACCACCTCGCTGCGATGGAAATGGTGCTCAACATGGCAAAAACAGAACAGAGGGAAAGGAGTTGCAGCCTAGGATCGGCATAGGGGTAGTACATAAACACCTAATGTCTTTAAATGAAACTAAGTCCTCGGGGCCAGATGAACTGCATCCAAGGGCACTAGAAGAACTTGTGGATGTAATTTCTGAGCCTCTGTCCATTATTTTTGAGAATTCTTGGAGAACAGGTGAGGTGCCAGAAGATTGGAGATGGGCAAATGTTGTCCCCATCTTCAAGAAGGGGGGAAAGGAGGATCCAGGTAACAACTGACCCATCAGCTTGACCTCTATACATGGAAAAGATTTAGAGCAAGTCATCAGTCAGTCAGTACAAATAATCAAACAATCAGTCCTTGAGCATTTAGAAAGGATGGCTGTGATTACTAAGGGCCAGCACAGGTTTCTCAAGAACAAGTCATGTCAGACTAACTATCTCTTTTTTTTTTTTTTGACAAAGTTACTACCTTGCTGGATCAGGAGAATACTTTAGACATCTTGATTTCAGTAAAGCTTTTGATAAGGTTCTACATAATATTCTTGTTGGCAAATTGGTAAAATGTGGTTTGGATCCTATTACTGTTAGGTGGATCTGTAACTGGTTAACTGATCGCACCCAAAGATGGCTTGATAATGGTTTCTCATCCTCTTGGAGAGAAATGACAAGTGGAGTGCCTCAAGGATCTGTTCCGGGACCTGTTTTGTTCAACATCTTTATAAAGATTTGGACCAAGGAACAGAGGGAATGCTTATTAAATGTGCAGATGATACTAAATTGGGAGGGGTAGCAAATATGGTAGAAGACAGAGTCAGGATACAGGATGATCTTGACGGGCTGGAAAACTGGGCTAAAACACATAAAATGAATTTCAGTGGGAATAAATGTAAAGTTCTGCATTTAAGTAGGAAAAATCAAATGCATAATTATAGGATGGGGGAGACGTGTCTTGGCAGTAGTATGTGTGAAAAGGATCTAGGGGTCTTAGTAGACCATACACTGAACATGAGTCAGCAGTGTAATGCCATAGTTAAAAAGGCAAATGTGATTTTGGGCTATATCAACAGAAGTATAGTGTCTAGATATCGCTCTGGTTAGTGTCTAGATATCGCTCTGGTTAGACCTCACCTAAAGTATTGCGTTCAGTTTTGGGCACCACAATTTAAGGAGGATATAGACAAGCTGGAACATGTCCAGAGGAGGGCAACAAGACAGTGAGGGGTCTGGAGACCAAGTCCTATGAGGAAAGGCTGAAGGAGCTGGGTATGTTTAGCCTGGAGAGGAGATGACTGAGAGGTGATAGGATCACCGTCTTCAAGTACTTGAAGGGCTGTCATATAAAGGATGGTACGGAGTTGTTTTCTGTTGCCCTAGAAGGTTGGACCAGAACCAGCGGGTTGAAATTAAATCAAAAGTTTTCAGCTAAACATTAGGAAGAACTTCCTGACAGTTAAAGTGGTTCCTCAGTGGAACAGGCTTCCCGGGGAGGTGGTGGGTTCTCCTTCTTTGGAGGCTTTTAAACAGAGGCTAGATGGCCATCTGACAGCAATGCAGATTCTGTGAATTTAGGCAGATCATGAGAAGGAGGGCAGAAAGGGCTGCACCAGTATTTAATTCTCGTGGCCCTTTCTTACATGCCCAGGAAAATCAGGCCCATATGTACAGTGGGGCTTTGGGGGGCTCCGTCTCCTTTCTTAAAGGCACAGCTCCAGAAGAATTTCTCCTGTAAATGCTTTTAAAAATCATTTTAAAACATTTTTAAAGGGTGTGCACTTTAAGCAGAGTGGGGTGCTGTAGACGAATTCCTGCACTGAACAATGGGGTTGGAGTAGGTGACCTCTAGGATCCCTTCTAACTCTTTGTCAAGAGACTGGTCTCCGTTAAGAGAGTTAAGTGTTAGCTTTCTTGACTATAGAAGTCAACACCCCCACCTGCCAGCTTGTGATCAGAGCTGTTGCTGAGGCTGGCAGAAGTGATTAACTTGCCACAGCCGAGAACTGTCATCTCAAGTGGTTGACAGCTTGCAATTTAGAGATCTATCCTGGTAACAGCTTTCTGAACTGAGAACTTCAACCTCACCAGAAAAAAAATTGCCCCATAAGCCACAAAATCCTGATTACGGGCCAGAGGGAAATGTTGATCACCACTTTGGGGTTAGGTAGCAATTTTTCTCCAGGTCAGTTTAGCTGGAGATCCTGGAGGTTTTTGTCATCTTCTGGGTGTGGAACAGTGGTCACTGGGTGTGTGGAAGGGGAGGTATTTGTGTATTTCCTGCATTGTGCAGAGGGTTGGACTAGATGACCCTGAAGGTCCCTTCCAGCTCTATGATTCTGTGATTCTATGACCCTGCTTAGCTTCCAAGACCTGATTAGATTGGGTTAATGTGGGTTGCTCTCAACTATTTCAGCTCAAAAAACACCCCTCACAATCTCTCAGCCCCCCCCCCCCTTCACTAAAGCAGAAGTCAAGAGCTTCTCCAATGCTGCACAACTTTCCCACTGCCTTCATGCCAGCTGGGCTACAAAAGAGCAAAGGGGCAGCAGAAGGATAGTCATGCCTTAGTGCTTCTTAATGAAGGACCCCGTCTGGATTAAACAGAACACCCATCAGTGCAATGCCCAACTTTAGCTGTGCTTCAAGGCACCCAGGATTTCCCAAGAAGATTTTAATTTTTGTTAACTGCGTAAAAGCAGCTCTTCCGTTCACTCTAAAAATGAAGTGGGGGAGAGTTTAAGATTGGTAAACTGTGCTGCTGGCAGAATAAGACTTGTGATTCCTCAAGCAAAGTTTTTGTGAGCCAGACTCCACTTTGGCAGAGGCATGGAGCCTCAAAAGCAACTTAGATACGCTCAAGAAGTGGAATCAGATTTGAGAGTTAAAGTCCTGCTGGGCACTGAGGAGCTAACTTTCAAGAGCAGGGTTAGCATAGGATCTAAGAGAAGGGACTGGGATGTGCTTGGTTGGAATTTCATTGCAGCAGGGCCCTTTTTGTGGCTCCCGCATGATTCCAGGAGTCTTGCTTTGGAGATTCACCAAAGGCCAAGCCTGAGTATTATTCAGAAGTGTGTCAAAATATTCTTTTTATCTGAGCTTGTTTTGACAGCTGGAGTGCTAGTTTGGACATGAGGTGTCTGTCTGTCTGTCTGTCTGTCCGTCTGTCTCTCTGTCTACCCATCTATCCCATTGACTGTTGGGCTCATCCTTACTGGTTTTCCTGAACCTCCCAGTATCTTTTGATGCCACACATCAGGGCTCTGCACCCCCCTTACAATTAAAGGGTCAAACTACATAAAAATTCAGAGTAGGAGATCAAAACAGAGCTAAAATAAGAAAGTCTGTTTGCACAGCAGAACCTCTGCAACTGAACTTGACTGATAATTGAGGAGTTCATTAATAATTAGGGTTGCCAACTGTCATGCCTCAGTCCTCTGTTAACCTAAGTTACTTTAATTTCTATAGCAGAATTGAATCTTGGCCTCTGTTTCCCAGGAGGCTTCAGGACTCTGCTAAGTGCGGTGGCCTTCTGTGCTGATACCCCTGCACACGACTTTGGCCTGACATGAATTTTGCCTTCTGGAATGTTTATACACTTCTAAATAGATAGGATATCTATAACTAGCTGCCTTGACCCTCTGAGTCACCTTAGCTTTCCCTTAACTTTCCTTGACCTTCCTGAACCCGGAGGAGGAGGAGGAGGAAGAAGAAGAGGAGGAGGAGGAGAAGGAGGAGGAGGAGATTAGATTTACACCTTGCCCTTCACTCGGAGTCTCAGAACGGCTTACAGTCTCTTTTCCCTTCCCCTCCCCACAATAGACACCCTGTGAGGTAGGTGGGGCTGAGAGAATGCTTTCGAGGGCAGCTCATGAGAGAACAGCCCTGAAATAACTTGTAACTGACCAAAGCTGCATGCTGAGATAGAAAGAAAGGACTGAGCTTTGTCGAGTATGTCGGGTACACACCAGATGCTTAGCAACAGACTTGACTGACAGTTACACTAGCCCCTATGGATGGAAAAGGGTACTTGATGTCTGAATTTAGTCTTGTTCCTGGTTGCTCTGGCCAACCACCCTCCGTTATGGGTCTTGGCAGAGCAACTAAGGATATCCTTTACAGAACTTCAAGCACACTATGGATGTACTGGGGGGGTGCTGAATACTGAAATGCCACCAAAGTGTCTTCTGACGTAAGAGTACGTAACAGAATAGACTGAGTTTTGGTTTAGAACAACCCTCTCTCTCTCTCTCTGCCATTGGGATCTTGGCTGGCTTCTCTCCCTCTCCAATGAACACAGTGGGGGGATGGGAGTCCATGAAAAGGTTCCTGAACTCCTAATTCCACCAACCCCAACCTCCAGGAGGGGCCTGGGATTCCAGCTGATCTCTGGACTATAAAGATCAGTTCCTATGGAGGAAACAGCAGCTTTGGAGGACGGATTCTATGGTATTACATCCCCACAGGGCTCTCTCTTCTCCCCAAATGCTGCCTGCCCCCAAATCTCCCAGAATTTCCCAAGCCAGAGTTGGCAACCTTGTTAATAGGTTATAAAATTCCTGCATCCCAAACGCTTGTTCTTGCGAGTCCTTTCTTAGGAAAAGACACATGCGAGGTCTTGCAAGAAGTAAGAAATGGAACACCCCCCCTCCCCGCCTTGTTAGTGTGCTGGAATAAATCAGTGCACGGTTCGCGCTTGGATGACCAGCAGCTGTTCCCTTCTGTCATTTCCCTTTCTGTCAAGCATCTCTAAGAAGCCCGTCGGTCCCACAAGAATCTTTGCCTGCCACCCTAGCATCCCACCTACCCCTCCAATATTCCTTAACTTGGAGGTTTGGTTTTCTTTTCTAAAGAGACGTGTTTGGTTCTGTGCTGAGATACTTTGGCTTCTGGGGCTGTCTGCTGCAGACCTCTGCCTTGCAAGGAGGCGTCTCGGGGTTTGTAGTGGTTCTGATCCTTCCCAGAGCCCAAAAGATGGTTCTGGGGATGTGCTGCTCCGCCTCTGTGTCTTTTGCCATAAGATTAGTCTCCCATGTTATTTAACATAATAAAGCTGCCGTGTCAAACGTTTGAAGTGAGATGTCATCGATATGCAGGTGGCAGTCAGCTCTCTCTCTCTCTCTCTCTCTCTCTCTCTCTCCTTTCCATCTTTCGATCTGAATGTAGCCATGCTGACTGTGCAGCCCACCAACATTCTTGTGCGTATGTGCAGGAAAAATTGCTTTGCCAGAGCGGATCCAGGTCCCCAGAGTTGCAGCATTTGGTTTCTAAAAGTGACCAGCCAGATACCTCCAGGAAACCTACAAGCCAGGCACGAAGGCAACAGCCATTCCCTATTGTTTGACCCCAGCATTAGGTGTTCAAAGGCAAGACTGCATCAGTGCATGGAGGCTCCATTGAACTATGGGGACCAGCTGCTATGAATTGATGCAGGTTTTAAAACCATCTCAGCTAACAGTCATCCGCACCTCTTGCAGAAGTTAATTCCAAAAATGAAGCATGTGTGGGGGGAACAAATACTTTCTTCTGCCGATCAATTCCATGGAGCAGCCAAGAATTCTACTATTATGAAAGAAGAAGGGAGTGGGGGAATCACTTCTCCGCTCTCTCGCTCTCTCTCTCCCTCCTGGTTCCCCCTTTTAGCTACCCAAACATCTCCCCGAGCTCTTTGCACGGCTATGGACAGTTCTTCCCGAACAGATCCGGGCAATTTCATGCTGCATAAACTCCCCGTGATTACATTATTGCAGTATCTGGATGTCAGGAGCTGCCTGGGATGCATATGTTCCAAGTTCCTGCTGTGGTTCAGTGGCAGCATTATGTTCAGGGGCACCCAGGAAGCATCTTCCTTGCAATCTTAAGACCAAACAAGATGAGGCAGCTGCAGTCCTTTGTCTTTAGAATGTGGAATGACTCCCCAGCCTTCCAGAAAAAGAACTGCTGAGAAGCAAGGGGGGGGGGGGGACCCAGTCACCTTAGAGGCCCGTGGCGCTGGGAAAGTCTTGTGCTTTGTTTTCCTGTGGTGTCTGGACTGGATGCGGGTAGCCGAGGGGGGAAGAAAGGGTCCAGGGTAGGGTTGCCTGCTCCCTCCTGACTACTAGCAGGGGATAGGGGGTTAGGGTTGCCAGATCCAGGTTGGGAGATTCCTGGAGATTTGGGGGTGGATCCTGGGGGGAGGGGCAGGGACCTTAGTGGGGTACCATGCCACAGAGTCCCCCATCCAAAGCAGGCATTTTTTCCAGGGGAACTGATCTCTCTCGTCTGGAGAGGAGCTGTAATTCTGGGGGATCCCCAGGTCCCACCTTGGCATCCCTAGTCCGAGGTGGGTCTGCAGCTCTGCATGGAAAGAGGGGATGAGGGAGGGGTGGGCTGATGGTGGTTTCCAAAACGGCATGTGGAGGAGGGCCGCAGTGGCTTCCTCCAGCTAGCATCTGACCACTCCTCCCCTGGCCTGGTGTTCGTCTCAGCCTAAAGGCTGGAGATCCGGTTCCAGAAGCAACTGGGGAGAGAAGCAGAATCATTCTTTTAAGAAGTTTAGGATGAAGAAGACTCTGTTGTTGTTATTGTTGTTTCCCTCCAAATGTCCACCAGTTTCTTGCTTCTTTCACAATGTAATGTAGTATGCTCTATGTAACAACCGGCCTGCCATGTGCTCCCAGGTAATGGCGCCCGCCGCATGGCCAGAGCACATGGTCAGACAGAGAGGGGAGCTTGAATCTGGAGGAACAATAGACATCCGGATTGAAAGCCTCCACCAATGTGGGACCTAGGTTCTCCCTAGGGAGCCAATGCGGCCAAAGGCTCCTCCAGGGAACCTATGACAAACACGCGCATATGTTAAGCCCCTATCAGGTCTTTTGGGTGCGGCCGGAGGTGTGGCTCCAGCCAGCATATAATGAGGGCCCTGGAAGCATGCTTGTTCTGACCATCTACTGGGCATGCTGAATCACTCAATAAAGGCTTCATGAATTCACTGTTCGTGGCCTCCCGAGTCCAGTACTCTTCACTGGCGACAAAGGTGGGATCCTGATGAGCGACTCCGCAGCCGACACCAGCACTGCATCGAGCCCAGACCAGATCCGTCAGCCACCAGACCTGCTCAGCTCCAGCGCCACCACACCACCTTCGGTTCCTGAGGATCTCGTTCAACACACTGCTGCACATCCCAGAATGGCTACCGCTCCGGGAACCACCCACCCATTCGATCCAGCCTGCCCTGAAGACTGGGAAGCCTGGACGGACCAGCTCACATCCTACTTCGACGCACAGGACATCACGGATGCCGGGAAGAAGTAGTCCTGGCTCATGGCCTCCTGTGGGGTAAAGACGCTGAAGTTACTCCGCAGCCTGCTTTCCCCTCATACCCCGGTGGAGGCCACGTACGACGACATCATGGCGCTTCTAAGGAACCACTTCTCGCCAAGACCCTCCAAGAACACGCAGCAGGTGAAGTTCTTCCGCCGGCTGCAGCAGAAGGGTGAGTCTGCCTCCAATTACCTGGCAGAGCTCCGCCATCTCCTGATGGGGTGCGAGTTCATGGCCATAGAGGACACGCTATACTCTGCGTTCCTGTGTGGGGTTCGTGACCCCAAGCTTCAAAGGAAGCTGATGGCCAACTCCACCGCCACCCTGGATGTGATGCTAACCATGGCTTGCACCTTTGAGGTCTCTCAGCAGGAGAAGCTAGACACATCCACGGCCGCCCACCAGACCAGGGCCGCTGCAGACTCTGATGTATCCGAGGATGACGAGACGCTCCAGATACAGCGCCGGCCTCTGGGACAGGGGTCCCGCAACTTGGGTGAGAAGGCTTCCTGCTCACCGACGCCACACTCCAAACATTCCACGCGCGCTAGCTGAGGCGACCAGCATGACCGCTGGACCTGCTGTTTTTGGGAAGCAGAGTGCCGGTCATGTGGCAAGAAGGGCCTGCTGCACCCGCTCCAACCGCCACACCCAAGCCATGCACCAGGAGTCCGCCAAACTCCTCCAGACAGCAGCAACCCGCCACCACCGCCGCAAGACACAGCAGGTACTGAACTTGCCCCCCAACACCCCCAATAAAATTAAGGTCTCAGTTTTGATCGAGGGGACCCCATGCCAGATGGGAGTAGACACCGAGTCGTCCTACTCTATAATCTCGGAGTCCACCCTTTGCAGGCTCTGCCCCGGGGGGGCCCCGACTTCGGAAAGTCCAGGGCCCAACCCTGTGGGACTTTCAGAAGAACCCGATACTGATAAGGGGGTTGGGCAAGTTCTGGGTCCAATTTAAGAACTTTACGGGATGCTTGGGCCTCCTGGTGGTGGCGGGCAACCTCACAAGCCTGCTGGGACTCTCCTGGTTCCAGCCGCTAGGGCTGGGCGTCACTGGGGTACACAGCCTGCAGCCCACAAATTTTACCGACATCTGCGAGCAGTTTTTGATGGGGCACTGGGCTTATATACGGGGCCGCCCGTCTCCCTGGGACCTCGACCCCGTGGTCCGGCCCGTGGTCCGGCCTGGGACCTCGACCCCGTGGTCCGGCCCGTGCGCATACCGGTCCACCATCCGCCGCTCGCAGTGCGGCCCAAGATCGAGCAGGAGCTTGATAAGCTGGTCGCCCAGGGAGTACTAGAACCAGTGTCCCACGCCCGATGGGAGACCTTGATTGTGACGCCAATGAAGGCAAATGGGGACATCCGCATCTGCATGGACTATACCATCAATAAGGCACTTCAGGCCCATGCCTACCCAGTCCCGGTCATCAGCCATGTGTTGGCCTCCCTGGCCGGGGCGCAAGTTTTTTGGGAAACTAGACCTGGTCCAGGCCTACCAGCAGCTGCCAGTCGACGATGCCACAGCAGAAGCACAGACCATTGTGAGGGCATTTAAGGGGGCATTTAAGGTAAAGCACCTCCAGTTCGGGGTCAGCGTAGCCCCCGGGATCTTCCAAGAGTTAATGGACTGTTTGCTAAAAGGTCTTCCAGGGGTGCAGCCCTTTTTCAATGACGTCCTGATCGTGGCTCCGGATGTCAAGACCTTCTTGGCCAGCCTACGCTCCGTCCTCCAGCGATTCCAGGACGCCGGCCTGAAGGTGAAACGCAGAGGATTCCATTGCCTTTTAACCCACACACCCATTCTGCTGTTGAAGACGGGTGGTCGCAACTCTTCTGGGTCTGAACATGCTGAGCCACCACTTCAGGTCTGGTTTGGCCCTTGATTTGGTGCTCGCGCAGCAAACTGAAATGCTGGGGAAGCCAGGAAAAATAGGTATTTAAATAGGTATTTAAAAGGAGTGTCCAGTAGCACCTTTAAAGATTAACACAATTTGTGGCAGGGGAGGAGCTTTCACGAGTCCCTGCTCACTTCTTCAGATACCAGACTCACGAAAGCTCATCCCCCTGCCACAAATTGTGTTAGTCTTTAAAGGTGCTACTGGACTCTTGTTCTTTTTTACTTGTTATGTTCTGTACACAATTGTCTAGTTGGACTTAAAGATTCCCTAGTGTGAACTTACTTCCGGTATGCACCCTGCGACATGTCTGGGCATGTCGCCTGGAAGGCCAAGCGTTACCTGCCTGAGCTTCATTCCCAGAGAACAATGGACCCTCGGATCCTGATTGTCCCCCTATCAGAGCCTGAGGATATTCAGATGGACCCATGATTGCCGCTGGCGGGAACTGAATCCCTGTTCACCCAATCCCCCGTGGGGTGGGAAGTCGGGGGTGCGGTTTACCTGTAAATATAAGCAGGCTCCCCGACCACCTCTCCCCATGCTTGTTCCTGACCCCTAATAAAGAGCTATGGTGAAAATCACTCCACCGGCCTCCCAAGTCCAGTACTCTTCAGTGGCGACGAGGATGGGATCCTGATGAGCGATTCACCAACCCGCGACTCCAACACCGCTCGAGACCGGTTCATCAGCCGCACCCTGTACCGCCTCGCTGCTCCAGAGAACCAGGTTCCTCGCCTCGCTGATCCAGACGTTGCCGAGATGGCCACCGCTCCGGGACAAGGCATCGAGCCTTTCGACCCTTCCAAACCCGAATTCTGGGAGGCCTGGTTTGACCAGGTGGGCTTCGCCCTCGAAGGGTGAAGCTGTGGCCGTCTTCCTGGCCAAGCTCCGCTAGCTCATAGCCGGCTGCGAATTTGGCGACGCGGACGTAATGCTCTTAACGGCTTTTGTTTGTGTGGTCCGGGAACCAAAGATGTGTAGGAAGCTAGTGGCGATTACAGTAAATTACTGCAGTTTACCTGTAAATATAAGCAGGCTCCCCGACCACCCTCCCTCATGCTTGTTCCTGACCCCCTAATAAAGAGCTACGCTGAAAATCATTCCACCGGCCTCCCAAGTCCAGTACTCTTCACTACTGCTGTAGACATCTGGGTTGATTAAAAAAAAAAATCCTTTGCCTAGAGCATGTCAAATATCTGCAGAACCACAAACTGTCTCACATGCCTGAGAAATGCATGCAGCTAATCTTAAACCTCTCTTTAAGATTAAGAGTAAGATTAATCTTAATCCTAATCTTTGGCCAATTTTAAAATTCACAAAAATCTGCCATCCCACCTCCAGCTGCCTCCTGTGGTTAGATGACTGGCTTCACTGTGTTTTGTGGAAGGGGCATTCGGTGAGGAGGCGAGCCAGGGCCCTTCCATTTCTGGTTGCAGGGACTGCAGGCTTGGACAAGTTGTGACTCACCAAGCCAAGCACAACCTACTGGGGTAGATGCCCCCCCCCCACAAAATACTTGGCAAGCCTGTTGTTTTTGCTACATGCTGGTGGCTACAGAACTGGGGGGGATTGCCAGAGCCCAGCATGCCATAAAACACGGCTAAGGAGTTAAATTCAGCTTAGGGAAGGGGTCGTGAGTTGTGCAGGCCCGCACTGCAGGGGGGACCAGTACGATGTCAAAGCTCAGTGCCTGCTGGGTACTTTGGTTCTGCAATCACTGCTTGTAGGGAAAGTGGAGAGGGAACAAAATCTATTAAAGAGATAGCTGCATGTAGGTTGTGGACAATCATCATTACAAAAAAAAACAACAATACCAAGATATTCTGTTGGCTGTGTCAGCCCAAGTTTGCGATTGCTCCCTTGAAGGCACCTGCTGCTGCAGGGCTGGCATAGCACGCCCTGAGGAGGGGCCGCTGCCTGGGCCCAGGGCTCCTGGTGGGTCCCACGGCTGCTGACCCTTGCCCATGCACCCCCCTGCCGCCTGTCGGCATGCCCTTCCCCACCTGCTTGCTGTAATTGCTCCACTGCCCCTGCCCCCACCTGTGCGCTGTCCTTGAGGAAGGCCCTGTGGGGGGTGCTCAGTTAGGGTAGCCAGCTCTCGGTTGGGAAGTACCTGGAGATTTGGGGGGTGGAGCTTCGAGTGGGTGGAGTTTGGGGAGGGGAAAGGCCTCATTGCCATGTAGTGCCATCGAGTCCACCCTCCAAAGCAGCCATTTTCTCCAGAGGAACTGATCTTGGTTTCCTGGAGGTAATTTGTAATATCAGGAGATCTCCAGCTGTCACCTGGAGGTTGACAACGCAATGCTCAGTCCTGGCTCTCTCCTGGTGGTCACTGCACTCAGCTGTTGGCTGCACAGGTGCTCCATGGGCCTGCGAGCAGGAGGGGGGATGCACGGGCAGGTGGGGGTGGGCAGGTGGGGCCTGCGGTCATTCTCTGCCTGAGGCTCCCCGAAATCTGGAACCGGCCCCGTGCTGCTGTGTGGTGCACATGGAGAGAAGCCGCAGGTCACTCATGACACTTGCTCAGGGCTCTCCTCCTGATCCATGCTGTACTTACCCTTTAGAGTTACAGCCTTCATTTCCTGAGCTCTTGAGAAGCTACTGCTAAGCCCCTTTGAAAGGGGTTTTGGCTGGAGAGGGCTGGCTGACAGCAGAAGGAGGCTTTGTTGGACAGAGGCCCAAAGCTGACTGTGACGGAGGGCAGGGGCCGCTCTTGGTACCCATCTCCACATGCCATGGAGGAGGGAGGGAGGTTGGGGGAGCAGGCTGATTAAGCAGCGCCCTTGTTAATCTCCTTTGACCTCAGGCCCTGAATGTAGGCCAGTTGTCCACAGTGCTTACAGCAGAGGGTTGGGAGGGGCTCAAGTGCTTTAGCACAGAACCCCTTTCTCCCCCCCCCCCCCCATGTAATAAGGCCTAATTACACAAAATGCCCTTGGGAGATTAGTGGCACATACAGCTTTGCTGGCAAACGCCTGCAACTGATGATCCCTTTCGGAGGGGTGCAGAGACAGACCGATTTTGCAGACAGCCAAGCGCCCTGCAAAGCTGCACCTGTGCTACTCAGCTCTCTCTCTCTCTCTTTCAGGATTCGGAAGCCAGCTTTTCAGTGGTGACAAGGGGTAGAAACTTGACCCCCAAAATGAAACTTCTCATTTCCTTAAACGTATTGTTAGTTGTTAACATAATAAAGTGTGACTGTGTGCAGGGTCAAAATGTCTGATCATGCCGCACCCAGCAGATTTGACGGTCACAGTGAGGTGTTGCCAGGACTCCGACTGGCAGCCCCTGCTTCTAACACAGCTTTTCGTTTGTCAGCCGCTGGGTGCAGGAGCAGCCTCTGCTCAGGGGGAAGATTAAGCAGAGGTCAGCAGAGTTTCTGAATCAGACTGGAAAACGAGGGCTTGTGGAATGATATGATGGCATGCACACAAAAGCTTCAACCCGGAATTATACTTTGTTGGTCTGAAAGGGGCCCCTGGACTCAAGCACTGTTTTATGGCTTCAGATCAACCCGGCCGCCCACCAGGATCTATCTTTATGCTCGTTACTGCATCCAAATCTTGGCCCAAACTTCAAAGCTGTCTCATTAATAGCCATCAAGGCAGCTGGCATGGGCCACCCGGGTTGCCCCATTGCATATTTAGGTTTCTGCGTCACAATGCAACAAATTTTTCTGCAGCATCCCTGATATAAGCAGTCATCCTGTATACCCATGTGCTTGAGGACTTGGTTCCACTTCTGGAGCCCAGAAGTGGTATTCGTGGGCATCGAGTAATGGTCATGCATCGCCTACTCCAAGTCAGAGAATGAATTGACATTGGTTGGGATGGCTGTCAGTTTGTGACTGTTAAAAGACTAGCTTCCTGGGGAGGGGCTGGGTGGAGAAACTATTGGGTTAAGAGTGATGCTTGGCTGCAGATTCTGGATGTTTTCTATTTTCTCAGAACCCAGCCTTGACTTTCTGATGGTTTTCTTAGTCAGACCAGAGGAATAACGGGCTTCGCTCTCCCCCATCTGGATTGTGTGTCTCATCCTCCTCTTTTCCCTCCCCATGACCAAAGGAGGAATTAACAAATGGTTGGAAATGGAGAGGAGATAATGACCTGTTAGAAATGTTATTGGCTGGAGCCAAATTCGAGGAACCCAGAAGCCACCTCGAACCAGGGGGAAAGGTGGGATATAAATGTTTTGTAACAGGGTTGCCAGGTCTGGGTTGGAAAATACCTGGAGACTTTGGGGGCGGAACCGGGAGAGGGTGGGGTTTGGGGAGGGGAAAGGCCTCAGCATGGTACAATGCCACAGAGTCCTCCCTTCAAAGCAGCCATTTTCTCCAGGGGAGCTGATCTCTGTCAGCTGGAGATCAGTTCTAAAAGCAGGGGATCCCCAGGCCCCACCTGGAAGCTGGCAACCCTATTTAGTATTTTTCAATGTTGAGCTTGTGTTACTGTGCGCATGCTTACTTCTGTTTCTGTCCAAACTGTACATATTTCGGGGGCGCAGTGGGTTTTGACCTTGGTAGAGGATGCTTATAATGTGTTCAAGCATTCAGACAATCAGCTTCAACGCCTCTTCCCACCTATTACCTTTTGAGGGCTGTATCACTCTGGATCCATCCAGGCACATTAGAATTTGTGAGAGATTGAAATAATAATGTGCAGTTCTTAATATGGGAGTAAAAGCTGACAGCTGCCTCTTAAGTACCTAACAGACAGGCTTAAAAAGATCAGATGAGGGAGACATTTGCTATGGTTTTAGTCCATTTGAAAGGAATGGGACTGCCACAGTTTACTGGAGGGAGGGATGAACTGAAACTTTGCAGCTGCACTCTCAAAACCATTTACTAGCCTGTTAGTGATCTCTGGTATATTGCACAGAAACACAGAACTGGTTCTACCTTACAAAAGCTGGTTGCCTGGAGGCTATGAATAGTCACCACAAGCGAGCAGCTCTTGGGAAACCTGAGGAGAGCACTGAACTTTTTTTTTTGCAAACACAAATCTCCCTTTTCCCGCCTTTCAAGCTAGATGTGAATTGTGCATTTTTGGCCAGGAACGGAAGCGTTTCAGTTGTCATTGAGACAAGACCAGCATCTACCTCCGGTGAGTTGTGGCAAAAATATACAAGGCAGAAGTGACACAGGAAATACAAATGGCTGTGTCTCGGGTGAAATTCCTTCTTCCTCATGCTCCTCAGGTAAGGGCACTATATCCTGTTAGTTAACCTCCTTCCCAATTCCTGTCAGGTCTGAACAAAAAGAAAATTACTGCTTTCATTTTGGGGAATAAGCTTGATGGAGGTTTGGTTGTTTTCCCTCTGAGGTTGCTGACCGAACAGGTGGATGACGGTGCTGTCAAGATAGATTTGACACTGAGGGCCAACTAGCAAGCTCTCTTTATAATACGTGTAGCGGCGTGGAAGAAGTCAGAAGCCTG
This sequence comes from Lepidodactylus listeri, assembly GCA_029233225.1. NCBI lineage: Eukaryota > Metazoa > Chordata > Lepidosauria > Squamata > Gekkonidae > Lepidodactylus > Lepidodactylus listeri. Next base: position 9,510,582 of record JARCFY010000014.1, on the reverse strand, counting down.
CCATGGTTCCTGGTATGTAAAGAAGCATTGGTTCACCTCAGGTGTCTGTTCTGGGATTGTGAGAGGTGGCCTAACGTTGGCCAAGTGTTTAGAAGCTGTCCTGTCTCCCATAATTCCTCTGTATCCAAGGTACAGAGAAGAGAATTACGGCCAACAGTGTTGATGGCCAATGAGCGCTCATTCCAAAGCTCCAAAGCCATTCCATTTTGAGCTGGTTGCCGATGGTCAAAGAAATGCCACTTGAAAGCCTTTGATTATGTGTATGTGAGCATGCATGGAGGGAAGGCAGCGTGGTACAGCCTGATTGCATCAGCTCTCGGAAGTTAAGTAGGGTCAGTACTTGGAAGGGAGAGCACCAAGGAAGGCTCTGCAGAGGAAGGCCATGGCAAACCCAACCTCTGCCTAATCGCTTCCCTTGAAAGCCCCTTGCTGGGGTCACCATAAGTTGGCTGTGACTTGAGGGCATTTTACATCATGTGTAAGTCTGCTTATTATACACTTACACACCCAGAGTGCCTCACTTTATGGAGTATGTTAATTTAAAAAAAACACGCTACAGGTCTCTGCCTCAAGGAGTATACAGTCTTGTTTGGCTTATAGGTGACACTCGCAAGGCAGAAGAACTTACCCATGAGGCTTTGCACTCAGACCATGTCTTGTGTAAAGTGGTATACTGTGGAGCTGCTCTGCATGGGTCGCAGCCCAGTTCAAACTAGACCCTGGCCATAAAAGCATTTTAAGTAAAATAAATAGATAAAATGAGTGCAAAGTCCCACACAGGTGAAAAAATCCACCTTAAGTCCTGGCAGTGCTGGAAACACTGAAGGGAGGGATGGAAAAGAAGGTGGCAAGGGTAAAAAAAAACCCATGGATTTGAGCAAAAAGCACCATGGATGTTTTGGCATCAATTCAGGCAGGGTGGGGACTGAGCAATTCTGCCAGGAGGCTCAGAGGGGAGGTGGATTTAAGGAGGAGGGGTCTGAAGGGAGACAGAATGGGGTGGCACCACACTGAGTTTTCTTGGGGGGGGGTATCCCAAACACAGCTGGCCACAAGGGAGAAGAAGGTAGAGGCAATTTTAAAAGAGCAGGAGATCTTGGGGGGGGGGGGCCTGAGGGCAGTGTTCCCTCTAGGCTGAGTTAGTGTGAGCTAGCTCACAGTTTTTTAGCCTCCGGCTCACACCTTTTTTTCTTAGCTCAGGAAGGATGGCTTGAAAGCTAACTGATTTATGCAGTAGCTAAATTGCTTGCTCACAACTTTAATGCCAGCAGCTCACAAAGTAGAATTTTTGCTCCCAAGACTCCACAGCTGAGAGGGAGCCTTGGCTGAGGGTAGAAGAGTTCTGAGGGTCAGCTCAGTTGCAGCCACATTGGGGTTCTGATTCACTGTGGGCCACACAGGGAGGGGAGAATGGGTTTAACCCTTTCACCCCTCCATGGCTATACACACTGGAACTGAAATCCCAGTGGCAGTCTCTCCTCCTTCAAAGAGTTGGTTTGTCTTTAAAAGACTAACAAAGACTCATGATCTTTGTGAAGAAACATACTTTTCCCTGGGAGGTTTGAACTGAGTTTTAAAAGATTTTTTCCCTCTGGGCAGAGAACAGGCAAGGGAGGGAGGAAGTCAATGCTTTGCTTCCCAGACGTACCCCAGTTCACCTTCATACAAATGCCAATAGATCTGGCAGGAGAGATAATGGGTGGGTCAAGCTCTTCTTCTCCAAGCAGGGGACAGAGCGTTAGAATCATAGAACCACAGAGTTGGAGGAGACCTCTAGAGTCATCTAGTCCAATGCCCTGCACAATGCAGGAAATTCACAAACACCCCCCCCACACACACACACACCCAGTGATCGCTGTTTCATGCCCAGAAGATGGCAAAAAATCTACAGGATCTCCAGCCAAACTGGCCTGGAGAAAAATTGCTTCCTGACCCCAAAAGTGGTGATCAGCATTTCCCTGGGCGGGTAAGAAAGGGCCACAAGAACTAGGCACTGATGCAACCCTTCTTGCCCTCCCTCTGATGATCTGCCTAAGTTCACAGAATCAGCATTGCTGACAGATAGCCATCTAGCCTCTGTTTGAAAACCTCCAAAGGAGGAGGAGTACCATGGATGTTTGGAGGACTTTAGGCTAGAACAGATCCAGGAATAATCTCCAGGAAGAAGCCCTAGGAAACACTTCTCTGACCTGGCCTGACTGGGGGAAAGAGAGGTGATAAAAACTCCTTGCAGGAGGAAGGAGCTCTCTTTTCCTTGGGTGCTGAGGCCATGAGAGCAGGCAGGACTTCCAACTAAGGAGTCAGCCATTAACCATGTGTTTGGCGGGGACAGCTGAAGGGAACTTCAAGGTAATAGACACTCTGTAGAGAGCTGTAACTTCCTACGCTATAGAAGCCTGTTCTATTTTAATATCTGATCAGGCATGTATAAATAGAAAGACAGAGGAATTGCTTTTTTACCCATTTCATTTGTATCCCCTTGCTCAAACTGGTGCTGTCCTAAACGTGTGCTTCTAATTTTTTTTTAAAATAAATACTTTATAACTTCTGATGCTGGCAGTGGTTGTCTGAACCACATAGACCTCCACCATCTCAGACACGCTATTTTAAAAGGAGTGCCTGGGGAAAGGCAGGCAGTTGGCAAGTGGCCATTCCTCCAGGGGCACGCGAGGCAGTAAACTGACCCTGTGGTGACAGGGCATTGGGCAGCGGGAGACAGAGAGGCAAGGCCTCAGAGCTTGGAAGGGAAGCTGGGAGTCCTGACCCTGCCAGTGAGCAGTTCCATACAAAGGTCAGGTGCTGGCTGTGGGTTACCAGAGTGGAAGAAAAGCCTTTCCAGGTGTTGAAAAAAAAACCCAGGAGGGCCGGGTGGAATAGGGCCAGAGCAGGCCAGACATGTTCTGCCACTATTTTCATCACCTCTAGATGACCTTCTGAGTCAGGAAATGCCTGAGCTGAATCTCAACCACGAACTCCCCCGGTTGCCTATGGGAAGCCCCCCCCCCCCCATAATACTGGGGCAATCATGCCACCTTACAGGCACTACAGCTGGGGAAAGCATGTTGTAAGAAAATGTACTTTGGATACTTGAAAAGACAGGACTAATAATAAAGGCAAAAGGTCAGGGTGGGAGAAGCTTCCAACAAAAGAACAATTTGGATGCAGAAGGAGGAGGAAACCCAGAACAGCGAGGCACTGATGGCCTGAATGATGAGAGAAGTGAGTGGTTTTGACAGGGGGAGTTTGGATAGATGTGCGGCCAGTGAAGGCCAGAAAGAAGGCTGCGGTAACAAAGCGGAGTAGGCACTACGGGAAGAAGGAGAGAGATGGGCTTTGGCAGTGAAGCATGGGCAGGTATGTCTTCACGGCTGGATGAGTAGGAAGCAATGGCCTGTATCGTGAACTTCTCTTTGAAGAACCCTCTCTGCCTTCCCCTTCTGCACCCGCTCCGTAACTTGCACAGATCGGTGTCAAAGCACAGACTTCAAGCACCGCCGAATGCTTCAGGGCCCTCTGGCATATTCTTGCAACCCACGACTTCTGTGTGCTGCTTAACTTCAAGGGCTGGATTCAGTCCTGAGATGTCGCTAGGAGCTGACAGGTGCTTCTGATGGACCTGTGGGGGCCTTTGCTGCCAACATACTGCTTTGGTGCTCAACCATTTTCTTTTCAAAGAGGAGAGGGTCCTGCTGACCCGGTAGGCTCTAAATAGACACTTAAACGTCTCTGTTATCATTGCCTACTGCCCTGAAGGCGGCCACCCCTTTGGCGTTCGGTGTCCGTGGAGGGTCTGAGGCAGAGAAGCCACGGAGGAGGAGAGCTGTCCTGCCTCTTTGCTCCTGATCCTGATGGTGGTGGAAGAAAAGATGTCGCTTATTTTCCCCTTAGGATGACAGACACACGGCATTTTCTGTTGTTAGTTGTTTCTCACAAGCACCGAATGGCAATTCTGCGCATCCCCACGAAGCGCAATTTGAAAACGTATACAGAGAAGACAAAATGGCCACTTTCACAAATGCAGCTGACGGCACGTTCTCCATGCAGGGTAGGGTTGCCAACCTCCAGGTGGGACCTGGGGATCTCCCGCTTTTACAACTGATCCCCAGCTGACAGAGATCAGCTCCCCTGGAGAAAATGGCTGTTTTGGAGGGTGGACTCTATGGCGCTGTACCCTGCTGAGGCCCCTCCCCTCCCCTCACCCCGCCCTCTCCCGGCTCCACCCCCAAAGTCCCCAGGTATTTTCCAACCTGGACTTGGCAACCCTAATGCAGGGTTACCAGCAGGCCTGGGGGAACACATCCGGTCCCTTTATCAGCAGCTTCAGGTGTGCAAGTGGGCAGCTAAGGCTCTTCGCAGCATGGAGGGAAACCACATCACATCACCCGGTCACTAACATCCTGTTAAGCCTCTGTTGAAAGGACAGGGGGCTTTTTTCCTTCTTCAGGCAGTTGGCAACCCTGTCCCCAGAAGTACCAAGCAATCTAGTCAGGAGAAAAGCCCACAAAGCAGGTGTGTGTGTGTGTGTGTGAGAGAGAGAGCGAGAGAGCTGCTCTCGGGGTTTGTGTGCTGCTCTCTCCAAGTCTGCACTGAAGCACACATCCAATTGCTTCTGCCTTGAAAGCAGAAAACTGAGCCGATTCTCTCCCTCCCTCTCTTTCCAGCTTGGTATTTGTGGGCACCTTTGGTTTAAGAGGAGGAGAACGTCTGAGTTCCCCTGCAAGGATTTGTAGAGCAACACAAGCAATTTGGCCTGCACGCTGGGGGGTTTCAAAACTGAAGTGGGGAGGGGATGTAACTCAGAGATGCTCAGAGACTTTTTACAACCAGATGCAGCTTATGCAGGTTATGACGACTGTCCTAGAGTGAGCACGTACTAAAAAGAAAATGGCCACACTTCTTTCAGTGCTGCTTCATGCTTTCCCCACATTGTAAGCACTGGCAAGAGTACATGAGCACCAATGTTCCCTTTGAGCTGTGGAGTCTTGTGAGCAAAAATCCTTCTTTGTGAGCTACTGGCACTAAAGTTGTGAGCGAGCGATTTGGCTGTTGCATAAGTTAGTTGGCGCTGGAGCCGTCCTCCCTGAGCTCAGACAAAAATGTGTGAGCCGGAAGCTAAAAAACTGTGAGCTAACTCACACTAACCCAGCTTAGAGGGAACACTGAAGAGCCCCCTGCAGATATATAATACTTTGGGGGATGGAAAGTGCCATCAAGTTGCACCTGACTCATGGCGGCCCCTCATGGGGTTTTCAAGGCAAGAGATGTCCAGAAGTGCCTGCCTCTGCACAGCAGTTGCCTCTACGTAGCAACTGTGGACTTCCTGGGTGGCCTCCCCTCCAAGTACTAGCCAGGGCTGACCCTGCTTCGCTTCCGAGATTTGATGAGCCTGGGCCATCCAATAAACCTTTAGAGTGCAGTAATCCTACATACCTATGTTTATACATGTCGGTGTAGTCTAACAGGGCCAAGTTGCCCACTTTGGATGGTGGGATGGGAATGGAAGGGATGGCAGCCTTTGATACCGCCATGTTACTTCTGGCTACACAACCAGAAGTAACATCATTGCATCGGGGAATGCTGTAGGATTCCCTGCTGTAGGATTTTTATCATAGAATTTTGTGGAAATCCTAGAGCGTTCTGCAACATGGTGATGTCACTTCCAGTTCTACAGCTAGAGGAGACATTGCAGCTCTGCAGGAGCACATTTTGGCAAATCTCCATCTCTCCCCTCCGCCCCGCCGGGCTCCTCGGGGGTTGGTGTACACTTAATAAGAGGTAGCAGCTGATGGTCGTTTCTTATCCTGTGTACGCACACCAGCACACTATAAACATGCCGTTGAAGTGTTCAAAGGTTTCATGTCCATTCTCTTGGGCTTGGTTCACACACATGGAAGAATGAGTTGCCAGAGCCCTGAGGTGTTCTGCACCACTTCCAACTTGCATATGGATCTGAGTTTTGCGCACACCCCAAAAACTGAGCAAACAGGAGCCTTGCATGGCAAGGAGAAAGAGTCTTCCCCCTCCCCAGAGCCAGTTCAACCAGTTCCCCCCAGCCTGCCTCAGGCCCACGCTGCTGCTGGACAGGTCCAAGCCAGTTGATGCCGGGGCTTTGCTTTCACCAGGCTAGCAGTGGTGCCGGCCCGAAGGGGATGCTGGTCCCCGCCCATGCCCCTGGTGCCAGGGCTGCACTGGCTTTCTGCTCTCGGGGTGGCCCGGCCCTGATCCTGCACCGGCAGCCAGAAGTAGTACAATCTGTTCTGTCATGCCAGTCTAAAGTTGCCAACTCCAGGTTGGGAAATTCCTGGAGATTTGGGAATGGAGCCTGGGGAGGGCGGGGTTTGGGAAGGGGAGGAACCTCAGTGGGGCCCAATGCCATAGGGCTTACCCTCCAAAGCAGTCCTTTTCTGCAGGGGAACTGGTCTCTGTTGTCTGGAGAGGAGCTGTAATTCTGGGAGATCTCCAGGGGGTTGGCAATATCTTACCCCACTTCTGCATATGTGAACCAGAGTTTAGCTATCCTTGCCCTAGCCCTGTAAGGTAGGCCAGTATTACCTGCCCAGGGTACATGGTTGGCTCAAGCTGAGAGAGTGGCTGACTTGATAGGGGCTAGTTGCCAGTCACATGGGAGGATCAATGTTTGGACTTTCAGATTTTCTTTAAAATGAAAAGGCAGCTGCTTGGGAAGGGTGGTTTGGAGCTGTGGCACAGCGGGTTTCAATCCTTTCTCCAACTGACATTTACTTACTATTGCGGGGGGGGGGGGGGGAGAGAGAGAGAGAGAAGGATGACCTGGATATCCTACTTTTCTTCTTAATTTCTGAATTCGCTTGGTTCTCTATTAAAAAATGTAGGCAATGGATGGGAGAAAGGGCAGAAACCACAAAGTTTGATTCCATTCAGGCCACCACAAAAGGGTTAGGGGAACAGGTCATCGGAGAGATACAACAGCCTCTTTGTGACTTGATAAGATGAGAAAACTCTGTGGTCTGCTGTGATTGTTGACCAGGGCTGCATCTTAAAGGGAAGAAGAACAAAATGACAACGTGTCTAATGTCTCAAGATGGAGAACCGAAGCGGCCTTCATGCTCTCTCTGGAGATCAGTTGTAATTCCAGGGGATCTCCAGATCATCCTGTGGAGGTTGGCAACCCTGGCAGATGCAGGATTATTTTTTTTGGGGGGGGGGCAGAAATTACACACATTGCCCTTTTCTTTCTTTTTTCTTTTTTTTTAAAGTTTTTTTTTTAACACATTGCCTTTTTCTCTGCCATTTAGAAGTACAACAAGCCCTTTCCTGGAAGCTCATTTCTTGGCTCATATCATTCTTAGCAAAGAAATGACACCTCAAATGGGGGAAGAGAATCCACAACTGTACAGGTGTGATTGGGACAGGGGTTCTGTTCCCAGACACGCTGAAACGCACATCATGTCTCTGCAGCTATTTTGCAGGGGTGTGCAATCTCCCAACATGTTACCCAAAAAAACTATCTTTAAAGGATTTCCCCCCTCCCCTTGACCACAAATCTGTGCATGTCTAGAGGGGAAGGGGATCACACAGCTGAGGGGAGTGGCAAAAGCTGCAGAATTTGGCATGTCACAGACCTCCTGATGATGTCCAACCTCTCTTTGTTTCTACAGAACAGCCTGGTTGTCTGGGGATGATCATTTTTTAAAAAATCAGATGTCAGCAGCCAAAATATGACGAGGGTGATTGCCTCTTTGGCTTCCATTGATCTGAGAACTCAGCCCTGTTGTGAACCCAGAGGGGATTCCATAGGGTGCCTCTTAGCCAGAGCGCTGATGGCGGGGACTCAGGCTGCAAGTGCAGAAAGATGGATGGGTCCCAGGTGACAGTCTCTGCTTTTTCTCTTAACTAACAAGCCGCAATTGAGTCCCCAAACAATTTGCTCTTGACTGGTGTCTGTAATAGATGTGAGCAAGATTGGCTCGAGCAGAGCAGGGAACAGATATTACTCATATCCTGCCCCATTTCCCTGCAAGACAGGTGCCTTGGCCAATTGTACATGATGTTTTGTCGGAGATCTAGATTGGAGAAGCCGCTGGGAATCAGCCCTCCTGACCTGGCCTTTCTGCCACCGCTGTAGATACCTTTTGCATCAAAGGTAGACACCTGCCAAGTTGTCATCAGTGCTCTGCCACTTCGTTGCCCGATTCCAGGAAAAGGACGCTTCCAGCTGTCTCCATCTGCCCAACTGACCAGCCCCTCTCCCTCTCCTGATCCACCTCTGAACAAAAGGCGACCAAGCTCTCATCCGTCTCTTTTATTCTTCCTTTGCTATTATCTTTCCTCCTGTATTTATTTTTTGTTGCTGTTGTTGTTTCAGGTGGAGAGCCATGTCAGGCTGCAGTACAAGAGCAAGATTTGAATTCGGGAGCACTTTAAAGAGAAACCAGATTTCCAGGGTGTAAACTTTTGGATTAGTCTTTAAGGTGCTACGGGACTTAAGTCTTGCTTTTTGTTTTATCTGTCACCTTGCCTTACAATAGAAAAGCGCAAGAGTCCAGTAGTACCTTAAAGACTAACAAAATTTGTGGTGGGGGTGAGCCTGTTTGAGTCAAGGCTCACTTCTTCAGATACAGCTAGAATGTGAGTCCATCTGTCCTATATTCTGGAGAGTAGAGTGATTTTAGATGCTGAATGACATTAGCAGGCAAATAACAATAGCAGATGATTGGCAACAGCAGGCATGATTGGTTTAGGTGTGCCATGCCGAGGGGTAGTAGGCATGGAGAAATCAACATTGGTAATGATGCATTGTCTTGAGTAAGGATGAGCATGAACCAAATTATGAACCAAATTATGAAAATCTGTGGCAAACTGGGCCCAGTTTGTGGTTTGTGAACCTCGGTTCGTACTATCCTGCCCTCACGAGCCACACAAACCTCCCACAAACCTTCCAGGTGGGTTTGTGTGGTTCACATCGGCAGACACACTGGCGTCACCGGCAGGGCTTGGAGAAGGCATTTAAAGAGACCACTGAAAGGGATGCAAGGCTGAAATGGATGCAAGCCATTTCAGCCATCTGTCAGAATCTGTCAATTCAGCCAATGTATTCTTGCATGCATGTCTTTACCTTTCATATGTATCTAGAGTTTATTAGAACCTATGTAACCGTAATGTATAAATCCTGTTTGGGTCGGGAGGGTGACAACCATTAAGTCCCAGAACAAGGAGGCCTCACATCTCTGCCTCCGCATTCCAGCTGCCCCGGCAGTAACTTCAAGGGGAGGATGCTTCTCATCTCTTATCTCATGCAAAAGAACCTTGGAGCCATGAATTGTTATGTGAACTCGCTACATCTGAGGGGTCTGGTTTGAGAAGGGAAATTTACTGCTTAACACCTCACTTTTTTCCTGTGAGAACCAAACGGTCAAGCCACCTTCTAGCCCGCCAATTTTCCCTTAAGGGGATTGGCTATCTATGGGTAATTCAAACTCCTTGGAATGGTATAATAGACCCGCTTGTATTATTTGCCTCATCTCTGACAATAACCCGAGATGCTGTACGAATGTAGGAATAGGTAATAAAGAACTGTGGTTAACCAACCAAGATCTGATCCTTGACTACTTTGAGCAGAACTCTCACAGATTGTCAGAGATCTGTGATTGGGACTCAGCCGTTCCTGACTATGTCAGATGACGACGCGGTCCCCCTCAAGCCTACTACTCCAGAAGAGACTCCCGCTACCCCGGCGGATCCGGGGAACGGGGGTGGTGGCGGCGGCGGAGGTCCCGAAGTGCCGGTGACCACGAGCCAGGGGGCTTACTACATTCCGCGCCGCCCGGTTCCTCATCAGAGCGTGACCCCCAAGTACGCATGGAGCCATTTCGGTCAGCGTACCGTGGATTCGTGGGTGCACGACCGGAAAGGGGTGAGAGTTTCGCTCACCGGAGACCAGCTCGATCGAGGGAGACCGAGCTACCTAGGAGACGACCGCGAGCCTATCTATCGTGGAGGGCCGCGTCGCCCGCCTCTCGAAGGAGAGGGGATGGATCTGTATGGGCCCGATCCGTATCGCGAGGAGCAGACGGTCCCTTTGGATCAGATGATGGGAGAACTGCGGCTTCAACTCACCGCCGAGCTCCGCGAGTTGGCCCTCGATCTCCAGCACCAATTTCGCGACGCTATGAGGGCAGTACAAGGAGCTCTCCCCGGTCAAGGGGTGGGAGCACCACTACAACCGCCGGCGCCCGGAGGGGTCCCGGTCCAGCCACAGGCGCCCGCTCTCCCGGCGCAACCAGCCCAGCCGGTCGTCCCGGTTCCAGCGCCAGGGCCCGTTCCAGTGCCTGCCCCGGTCCCGGTCGCGCCGGCCGCCCGCCCAGCCCCCTCCGACCCTTTGACGACCACTTTCGATGGGGACCCGGAGAAGCTACGTTTCTTCATGCTGGAGATAGGGAGATTCCTGGACAGTTGGGGCCACCTCTATCCCACCGAGAAAGAACGGATTGGCTACATCGGGTCCAAGCTGAAAGACACTGCCAGCGACTGGTATGTGAGCCTGCACGACAACCCCAGACCTGAACTGCGTTCCCTGAACAATTTCATGTGGGCCCTTCGCCATCAGTTCGAGGACCCCCTGGGTGAGGAAAAAGCCCGTAATCAACTAAGAAAGCTGTTCCAGGGGAGATCGTCGGTGAGGGACTACACTGACAAGTTCAGGCGCATCGCGGCCAAGATCCATGGATGGCCGGAGGAGCTATTCATGGAGAAGTATTGGGAGGGCCTGAATCCGGAGATCTACGAGACCGTGCTGTTGGGAGGCCGCCCGGGCACCCTAGCCACCTGGATGAGAGCCGCCATCGACATGGAGGAGCGATTCGCCCTGATCAAGATGGGAGCGTCAGTGACGGCAGCCAGCAAAGCAGCCCCGAGAGCGAAGCCCCGATCCAGTGTGCAAGATGTCCGAGACGCGAGGTTTCGACAAGGGTTGTGTATGAAGTGTGGGGAGAGTGGCCATTTCGCCTCCGCTTGCCCAAGAGGAGGGGGGAAAGGCCCGAAGACCTCCACCCCCGGAGCAGGGAGCACCCCTAGCCGTGGAAAGACACCAATGAAACCCCGGGCGTTGCAGCTGGAAGGAGCTGCCAGTGACCAGGGGGAGCTGGAGCTGATGGAAACGCAGATGTCGGGAAACTCCAACGGCCTGCAGTGAGCGGCGCAGAGCTGCAGGTCCCCCGCCAAGAAGCGCCATCTCCGGTGAGCATCCCCGGCCCCCTGTTGTATATGGTAGTGACGGTGGTGACCCCTGGAGCGGGTACCCACATGCGGGTTCGCGCGTTAATTGACTCTGGGTGTGCGCGAGACCTGATCAGCCCCCTAGTAGTGGAAGGGCTGGGACCCAAAGTCACCCCGTTATTGGAACCCCTGAAGTTCACTCAGATGGATGGGTCGGAGATGAAGGAGGAATGCATAGCAGAGACCGAGAGCTTGATTTTGGGGACGGGGGAGCACTGGGAGAAGCGGGCTTTCGTCATCACCCCAAACGCCCAGTTCCCTATGGTGTTGGGCAGCCCTTGGCTCGGGGCGCACGACCCTTACATAAAATGGAGCGAGGGGAAAATCTCGTGGGTGGACGAACGCTGCCAGAGCCATAAGTGGGACCCAGAATGGGGACCTGGACCTCCGACCCCTCCGACCCCGGCACCCGCGCTCGCTCTCGCCCCTACCATGGTCCCTAAAGAGTATAGAGACTTGCTGGAAGTGTTCAGCGAGACTGAGGCGGATGAGTTGCCCCCCCATCGACTGTCGGACTGTGCCATAGAACTCCTCCCAGGGGAAAAACTCCCAAAAGGGAAATTATACTCCATGAGCCCGTTGGAACGGGAAGAGTTGCGAAAGTTTTTGGACAAAAATTTAGCACGGGGGTTCATCCGCCCAGCCAAATCCCCCTTTGCGGCGCCAGTGCTGTTCCGAAAGAAAAAGGATGGGGGCTTACGACTATGCACTGACTACCGGGGTTTGAATGCAGTCTCCACCACTAACGCTTACCCCCTCCCGTTAATAAAGGACCTCTTGGCGGAAGCGGCTAAGGGGAGGATTTTTACCAAGTTGGATCTACGAGATGCCTATTTCAGGGTGCACATCAGGGAAGGGGATGAATCCAAGACTGCCTTTAATACCCCTTTGGGGCAATTTGAATATCTAGTGATGCCGTTCGGCTTAAGTGGCGCGCCCGGGGTCTTTATGAGTTTAATCAATGAAGTGTTGCACAAGCACCTATTTAAGGGCGTGTTATGTTACATAGATGATATCTTGATCTATTCTACTGATAAGAAGGCGCATGTGACTTTGGTCAGGGACGTCCTCTCAACCCTACTCAAAAACCAGCTATATGTGAAACTGTCTAAGTGTGAGTTTCACCGTGAGTCTGTGGACTTCCTGGGCTACCGCATTTCCCAAAAGGGTTTGGAAATGGACCCGGGGAAGGTGGAGGCTGTGGTGCAATGGGAGGCTCCGCGAACGAGAAAGCAATTGCAAAGCCTCTTGGGATTTTGTAATTTTTACCGAACGTTCATCAAGGACTTTGCCAAAGTCACTCTCCCCTTAACAGACTTATTAAAAACAAAGGGGAAGGGGCCCGAGGCCGGGAAGCCAGGAGAAAAGTTGGCTTGGAACGGGGAGTGCCAGAGGGCGTTTGAGACTTTAAAGACTCTTTTCACTTCAGAGCCCATTCTGGCGCACCCTGACGAAACAAAGGATTTTATAATCCATGTTGATGCCTCTGATGTAGCCATGGGGGGGGCCATCTTGCAAAGGGACCCGGAAGGGAAATTGCACCCCTTGGCTTACATTTCAAAAAAATTTAACGAGACGGAAAGGAATTGGTCGGTGTGGGACAAGGAAGCCGCAGCTATTAGGTTAGCGCTCACTACGTGGCGCCATTGGCTTGAAGGAGCGCAAACTCCGTTTGAAATATGGACTGATCATAAGAATTTGGAGGCGTTGCGTACTCAGCGGTCCCTCAACGCTAAGCAGCTGCGATGGGCTGATTTCTTTTCCAAGTTTAACTTTGTGCTTAAACATTTTCCTGGGAAGGCTAACTCCTTGGCAGACGCGTTGTCCAGGTTGCCCCAACACGAGAGTGTCAAGGAAGAGGTGTTTGATTCCATGTTCTCCCCCCAACAACTAGGAGGGGTGGTAATCACCCGGAGCCGAGCCAAGAAGGGCGAGTTGGACACTGGGAAATGCAATTGGGGGGGGGGATTACGCTCCTGAAGAGATAGAGGAGTTGGAAACTTTGGAGGAATGTTCCAGGAGAGAGGACCACTGTTGGCTACATGGGGACAAACTAGTAGTGCCTAAGGCCAAGCGCAAGGAAATCTTGTTAAATTGCCACTCCTCAAAGCTAGCTGGGCACTTCGGGTTCCTAAAGACTCTTAATTTAATCCAGCGTCAATTCTGGTGGCCGCGCATGCGCCGAGACGTCTCAGACTTCGTCTCGGCATGCCAGACCTGTTTAATGTGCAAAAAACGGGGGGGGGAAAGTTCCGGGATTATTGCACCCCCTCCCCACCGCATCAAGACCCTGGGAAGCTATAGCCATGGACTTTATCACTAATTTGCCCCCCTCTAAGGGAAAAACCGTGATTTGGGTGGTGGTAGACACTTTTTCGAAGCAAGCACACTTCACCCCCTTCAAGCAATTGCCCACCGCCAAAGGGATGGCCAAAGCTTTTTTCAATCACGTGATCAAATTACACGCTTTTCCAAAGAGAGTGGTTTCCGACCGCGGTAGTCAGTTCGTTGCCACCTTCTGGCGGGAGCTTCTGAAACTAATGGATATCGAACCCGCCCTAAGCTCGGGTTACCACCCAGAGACCGATGGCCAATCTGAACGAACTAATCAAATTTTAGAGCAATTCCTGCGGTGTTACACAAATTATCACCAGGACAACTGGGTGGAATTGCTGCCGTTTGCAGAATATAGTTACAATAATGCAGTGCATTCATCCACGGGAGTTTCCCCTTTCATGGCAGTGGGAGGTTTCGAGGGGAAGCCATTGCCTACTATCGAGGAGGTCCCTCAAGCCCCCCCCTCGGATTTTAAAAAATGGTGGTCCAGTCTCCAAGACTCATGGCCATTAATAGGCAAAGCATTGGACCATGCCAAAGAAGATTATAAAAAATATGCGGATCGTGGGTGAGCCCCGGGATGGGATCTTCAGCCCGGGGACTCTGTCTATCTCTCTACCAAGAATATCCATGGGCTGCAGCCCAGCAGGAAACTGGGATGGAAATATGTTGGACCTTATAAAGTGCTACGCAAAATCTCTGATGTGTCTTTTGAACTGGAACTGCCTAAGTCACTGAGTTCTGTGCACCCTGTGTTTCATTTCAGCCTGTTGAAGAAAGATCCTGGGCCGAATGCTTGGCATCCAGTTCCTCCAGTTCCTCCTCCACTGATGAAGGAGGGGAGCCCTCACTTCGAGATAACTGAAATCCTTGACTCCAAGATGCGAAGAGGCCGCTTATATTACTTAGTTAGGTGGTTGGATTTCGGCCCAGAACACAATGAATGGATTCGCTCGGAACATGTTCATGCCCCTAAACTGACAAAACTGTTCCATAAAATGTTCCCTGACAAAGCTAGGTGAAGAGAATTATGGGGAGGGCAGGGTGTCAGAATCTGTCAATTCAGCCAATGTATTCTTGCATGCATGTCTTTACCTTTCATATGTATCTAGAGTTTATTAGAACCTATGTAACCGTAATGTATAAATCCTGTTTGGGTCGGGAGGGTGACAACCATTAAGTCCCAGAACAAGGAGGCCTCACATCTCTGCCTCCGCATTCCAGCTGCCCCGGCAGTAACTTCAAGGGGAGGATGCTTCTCATCTCTTATCTCATGCAAAAGAACCTTGGAGCCATGAATTGTTATGTGAACTCGCTACATCTGAGGGGTCTGGTTTGAGAAGGGAAATTTACTGCTTAACACCTCACTTTTTTCCTGTGAGAACCAAACGGTCAAGCCACCTTCTAGCCCGCCAATTTTCCCTTAAGGGGATTGGCTATCTATGGGTAATTCAAACTCCTTGGAATGGTATAATAGACCCGCTTGTATTATTTGCCTCATCTCTGACAATAACCCGAGATGCTGTACGAATGTAGGAATAGGTAATAAAGAACTGTGGTTAACCAACCAAGATCTGATCCTTGACTACTTTGAGCAGAACTCTCACACCATCCCTCTCCCTCCCCGCCCCCCCCCCCCCGCTTGCAAGTGTGTGTGCGGGGGGAGCGAAAGGGATTGCTGAAAGGGCTTGCAAAAGCAATTTAAGGGAACGTTCCCTTTAAACAGCTTTTGCAAGTCTGAGCGGTGAGCTCACATGGAAGTGGTGCATTCACTGCTTGGACTTCACTCGTGTGTGGTGCCCACTTGCAAGAGCCATTTAAACAGAACGTTCTCTTTAAATGGCTTTGCAAGATTTCCAGACTGGTTCATGAAGTGGGGGAGATTCGTCCCAGTTTGCGATTCGTGGGACCTCACACAGCATGAACTGGGACGAACCTTCATTTTCCTGGTTCAGGCTCATTCCTAGCCTGGAGCTTCATTATCAGTTGCAATTGATCTTTCCATAAAATGTGCATGGTAACTTCAGAAAGCCCTGAAACCATCCATTGAAACAAAGGAAACTGAAACCTAAAACGCAAGCGTTGACATAGCACTGTCGGATTATTCAAAGTGCGTGCCCTAGAATGCCTCATTGGCCCTCCAAACAACCCGGCAAGGTGTTCCATGGCACAAACTGCAGTTGCAAGGCGGGTGTGTGTGTGTGTGTTTGCCTGGCATCTTCTAATGCATTTGCAACAGCGGTGAGATTTGAACTGGAGGCGTCTCCTGTCTCATGGCCAGCCAAGAACGTGCCAGGCTACACTAGCTCCCAAGACAGGGCGGCCAAGTCAGCCCGGGGGGCGGGGGATCCCCCGCTACAGAGGTTCCCGATCCGCCGGCCAGCATTCGGCCAGCGGAGGGAACCCCACCCCTGAAGTCGTCCAGCCTGGACCACTTTCCCCAACGTGGTGACGTCACTTCCGGGCGAAGAAGGACTCCCCCCCCGCCAGTACGTGAGTACGACTTGGCAGCCCTATCCCAAGACCAGAGAGGTACCAAAGCAGAAGTAAAGTAATATTTATGAATCAGGAGGGGGGGGGGGTTATTCTTTTTTTAAAATCCTCCATGGTCAAGATGACCTTTTGTATCTCATCTGTTTTCTTTGGCAAATACCTGTTTGTCTGTTTCCTTCTTTTTCTGCAATTGCTGCAAAAACAGGTGTCGATTTTAACATATATTTTCTATTAAACAGTTTACTGGAATTGTTTCTGTTAATTTTCTATCAAACAGGGACAGCTGACATTTCATTTTGAGGGTGAGAAACCACAAAAAGAAGCTTTCAGATCAAGCCAGAGTTTGTCGCAAAAGTCAGTAACATCCTTGTGGTTTCAGAGTGGGCAACGGTGTGGGTCCGAAGCAATAGAACAAAGTTAGAGTCCAGTGGGGGCACCTTTAAGACCAACAAAGTTTTACTCAGGGTGTTCCTCCCCGCCCCCCCAGTTGAACCCAAACAGCTGATAACCGGAAGCCAAGCTTGTTATTCTTTATGTCTGTTAAAAAAACAGACACACGTAAAAAAAGAGGTGCAGGAGCTCATTAGCATAACTTATTTGCATATGCCACACCCCCTTCTGCGTCTGCCTTCTGACACACTTCCAGTGACGTCAGGGGTGTGTGACCTTCTGACACTTCCGGTGACGTCAGGGGGTTTGCATGCTAATTTGACAAGCCCTATCTACATATACAACTATTATCGGTAATTCCCTTTCATTGTCTGAGGAAGTGTGCGTGCACACAAAAGCTCACATCTTGAATAAAACTTTGTTGGTCTTGTAGGTACCTGACTGGACTCTAACTTTGTTCTATCCTTGTTATTGAAAGCTATGAGAAATAGAAAGGCAAATCCCATCAGCTTGGAATCAAAGGATCTTCATCATCTGCTGAAGCTCAGTGGCCAAAGTGAGTAGAGGGTCTCTTACGGGAAGCCATTCCCCTCCGTGAAGGTCTTGCCCCATGTACTACACCAAGGGTCCCCAATGTGGTCCCCATATCATCTGCCAACACATTTCCTGGTGCTTTTTCCAGGTGGAGCTTTTGCCCAACAGGGCTTCTGATTGACTGTGCAAATGAAAAGGCATCCTATTAAACAGAGCTCCTGCCTGAAATGCTGAAGACTTCACTCCCTGAGATATTACAGTTGCCTCTGCCTTGGGCAGTGGCCATTTTGTGGCTGGCTCCACACCTGCTATGGCAGCCATTTTGTGTTTGTGCCTACCACACTGTGTCAGAATTCCAAAGGTGCCCGCAGGCTCAAAAAGGTTGAAAACCCCTGTACGACTCAATAGAGGGTGCACAAAGCAGAGCCGCTGCCACCACCTCCTCCTCAGATCCAAGGGCAGAAGCAAGAATATGTGGCTGAAGATGCCACCCAACGCCTCTCAAGCCCTACAACAGAGAAGGTCCACAGTCCTTTCCCATTGGTTCCCCCTGTCTTTTACAGCCTGTCCTTTCTTCAAGCTAAGGCGCCATGTAGCAGGACTGTCTTTTCTAGGGTTGCCAGGTCTGGATTGGAAAATACCTGGAGACTTTGGGGGTGGATCCAGGAGAGGGAGGGGAGGGGCCTCAGCATGGTCCAATGCCATAGAGTCCACCCTTCAAAGCAGCCATTTTCTCCAGGGGAACTGATCTCTGTCAGCTGGAGATCAGCTGTAAAAGCCAGAGATCTCCAGGCCCCACCTGGAGGCTGGCAACCTAAGTCTTTTCTGTGGCACCCACTTTATTACAAATTTATTTAGCATCTGCAGATACACCAGAAACAGCAGCCACCCAAAATGGTAGGTGAAAATTGTGGGGGAAAGCCCTGCCTGGGGAAACCACCTGGGAGGGATCTTTTTAGTTTTTTTTTCCTGCAAGCAAGGAAAATGATTTTTCTCACCTCCCGAAAGGAGCTCTTAACATTAGCATGTCCACAGGCCTCTCCTACTTAAACGAACCTTCCAACTTAATTTGCCTGTCTCTTCTCGAGCTCTTGTTTCTCATGCAGCTTCTCTGCCCTTGGCATTTCTTCACGCCTGTTTGTTAATTTCTACCGGCAGCTTCTAGGTCCCCCAATCAGCTTTGCTGTAGACATGAGCAGCTACTGTGACCCGGGCTCTCCGAGGGAAGGTCACATCGATGACTGTTCTCCCAGAGGGCAAACTTGTCAGATGTTGCCAATAACTTCATCTTGGCTTTAGAAAATGGCAGGTCACATAACTGATGAAATGGCCTGTTAAGAGCCAGCCACTAATAGACTTTCAACCACTCTATTACATCTGAACTTCAAACATTCTGGGGCACATGCTTAAAAATCACTTTACGTGGATTAGTTACTCCTTGCTGTCTTGTGATCAGCCTGTCATATAGAATCAGAAGTGCCCCCCCCCTACATCCCCCCACCTTTTCGGTTCATGCTATGGGTGAAATGGGATTCTGGACAAGTGGGGTTCGAACTGTGTTCCAGAGAACTGTGGGTGGGGCAGGGCGTGGGGGTCTGCGGGACTTTCACAATGATGAGAGCAACAATGGCAGACAACTTCCTTTATAAGACACTTGCACACTTCTGGTCTTCCAGTGCCATCTGCAGCTGTAGGGAGCTGTGGGTTCCCTTCATGTCCCCCAACATGTCACAGATGAAATGACATGTTTAACACAACACCCCTCTTCTCATACGAGGGGATATTCCCCAGGCCCTCACCTCAGGCGTCTCTAGTCCACATGCATGTAAACACACCTGCACACGAACGCTACAGTGTCATGTAGTAAATAGCCTGTGGGTGCTGTGATTCTCTGATGAAAATAGATTATGTGACAACTATATTCTTCCAGCTCGTCTTCAAACTAAGTGCACATGCATGCACGCATGCACACACGAACACACACTTCCCTGGCTGTTGAAGCAGTGCAGGGCAGGGTGTTACAGACAGGGTAGAGACTAGGCAGGATTCCACTGCGTACCACTGCTCTCTGCTAGGGCTTCCCAAGCCAGTGGGAGAATACTGGGGGGGGGGGGGGGGGGACGACACACCAGGGCAGGGACAGCTTTGTTAGCATTGTGCTCTAGAACCATAGAGATTTGGCAGAATCCCATAGCTTTGCTCCCTGACTGAATGATGTCACTTCTGGTTTTCACTGGAAGTGATGTCACATGTTGGCACATGTGGCTCACCTGTCGCCCCCCCCCCCCCATTCTTCCCAGGGGATTGCCAGCCAGAGCTGGCAACCCTGGTAGAGACTTTCAGCAATGTATATTTTATTGTATTTACATCATTTATAGTCCACCTTTCTCACCAGGACTCAATGTGGAATACCTATAGTGAGTAGGGTTGCCAAGTCGAATGTACTCACTGGCGGGGGGGGGGGGAGTCCTCCTTTGCCTGGGAGCTCCCCCGGAAGTGACGTCACCACGTTGGGGGCATTGCCAGGAAAGGCTTGGGACTGGCTGGGAGCCTCAGATTGTTTCCCCCTTCTGCCGTTCTTCATAGGCCCCCCATTTCTAGAGAGAATACTGGCAACTGTTAAGCGACCAGCATATGGGAAATCATAGTTGTGTACACACTAGGTACATTTATGGACTCTCTCTTGGAATTTTGCATTTCCATTTGGACAGATTGCTTTCCCAGCTGATTTTCTACAAATTTCTGCATATCATATCTGCATAACAATGCTAAGGCAGGCTCGGGGGTTCTCTGTATATGATCATTCTAAGCCCAAAAGATGAAACCAGACCTAGAGCTGATAGGCAAGCAAGTGCTGTAAATATGCATGCATTTGCTTTTCAAAACTTCTGGAAACTTCTGTCCTATTTCCTCCCAAAATCTCCAGAAGTATTGTAACGGTAGTATTTCCCCCCCAAATCCAGAAGCATTTAACGGTAACAAATGAACATACCTGATCATGAATGACTGTTGTGTTGACCTTTGGGATTATTTTATTGTTTTGCTTGGCAATTGCAAAAGGCCCAGGGGTTGCCCAGATGCTGGCTGATGCCCTCCTCCTGCCACCACACTGGTACAGCACCTCCATGACCCAGCGGGCCCAGCCCGTCAACCCGCAAAGAATACCAGCACCCCCCTTCCCCTTCTTAAGGACTCCAGGAGCTTGCAGCATCTGCTCCCTGCCACCACCTTTTGCTTCAACCTTGACGGAAGGTCGCAGGGTCTGGGCCAGCCTGTGGAGCTGGCAAAGCTGTTGGGCCTCTTCCTGAAACAAGCACTCAAAGAGACTGGGGCAAGCGACGACGAACCCTTACCGTCCACCCTCCGCCGTCTGTCGTCATGTCACAGTAGACCTGGAAGCCTTCAGGGTAGTGAGTGGGGAAGACAGAATAGACGCCATCCTCTTGTTGTCCGCTCGCATAGATGTCAAAGCAATCCCGGGGCCGGGAGCCTGCAGTGCAGCAGGGGAGGGGGTGGCGGGGAGGGAAAGAAAGCGATGCGGAGCAAGGCTAATTAATTGTCTGAATTACAACCCTCAGTGTCTTAAGCTCTTGTGCTTGGGCTCTCTCCCCTGTGATAATTGACTGCCTTAACTCAAACTCCCTCCACTCCACTTCCTCAGTGGCTCTGGGCAAACACAGTCCTCGGACGACTCTGGCTCTGAGGGAGACCGTTGGCTGCAGAAACAAAGCAGCGGGTGGTGCTTCTGTGTGTTGGCGGAGAAGGGTGCTGCTTCCTGCTGCCTTGGCCAAGCCATGCTCACTGCTCTCTCTAGCCGGGTTCCCAACCTCCAGATGGGGCCTGGAGTTCTCCTGGAACCAAGACTGTTCTTCTGACTACAGAGATCAGTTCTCCTGGAGGAAATGGCCACTTTCACGGGTGGAGTCTATGGAATTAAACCAGTGCTGACATCCCCCTCCCCTCCCCACACTCTGCCTTCCTCTGGCACTGCCCCCAAACATCCCAAGAATTTCCCAAGCCAGAGTTGGCAACCCTAAGGTAGAGTTAACAAAGAGCTCTTATGATTGGGGCTAGCCACCAGCCTAGGATATGGTCAAACTGAAGGCTTTTTTTTTTTTTAAAAAGGATTCTCTCACAGTCAAATTTCAAAGGTAAATTCAAAGCCATCTGCAGAGCATTCCACTTCAGCCTAGCTTCAAGTGAATAGGTAAGCAACTGGCTCAACATGGTGCCCGAGGGCGCCAGGGCACCTGCCAAGCTTTTCAGAAAGGGGCAGGGGGACTGTAAGGCAGGGCTTGTTATTGGCTTCCCTAGTTCAGACGAAAAGGTTTTCCACTGGAGGAGGAAGAGGAGGAGGAGGAGGAGGACTGGTAAGCTATCAGACTATTGTTAGTCAGTGTGTGGTTGCATTTGCCCTTCGGGACTTCCTTCTTCCCAGGAGGGGGGAAGAGGGAGGCATCCCATGTGGCTCTGCTTCTGCGGGCAGGGCCTTTAGGGTCTGGCTCCACCTCCTGTAGCAGCCATCTTGGGGTGGTGCTCAGCTCACTGTTTCCTCTCAGAAGCCCAAAAGTGACAGAGCCTGGCAACTGGCTGAGGGATGTCATCCCTGTCTGCCCAGAAGTGGCCTCACTGTATCACTGGGCAAGCTCTGGCAATTGGCACAGTGCCCCAGTGACACCCTGGTGTCCCTCCCAGGCAGATGGGCAAGACATCAGTGGATGGCGACGCTACCTGCATTTCCCTCCTCATGTTTCCTGACAACCCCCCCGCTCTGGCCCCAGGCAGCCAGCTGAGTGGAAGCCAGGAAGTGCCTGCTGGTGGTCGGAGGTCCCCACTTCCAACAGGGGAATGGCAGGCCTATGCCCGCAGCCTCACACAGGCTGTGGATCCCTGCTCGATGGGACTGGCAGACTGAATGGAAGTTCTACTAGAGAGTAGCTCCATCTTCTTGGCTGATTCTTCCTGCCCAGGAGGCGGCTCTCTCACCATTGGCACATCCCTTTGGCCGGGCACTTCTGGTTGGGGCTTTCTGAAGATCAGCCTTGAGGCGAGGCCGGATGGCGCCACGGTCCTTCTGCAGGGCATCCAGGATATCACCGACGGAGCTGACCAGTCTGGCCACGTTGGCCTGGCTCTCTGAAAGCAGCTGTGAGGAACAAAGAAGATGGCCACAGAACCATGAAGACGTGGATGATTCTGAAAGGTGTCCTGCGTGTCCTGGGTCTTTCTAAGAGTTACATTTAGGTATTAGAGAAAAAAATGCTTTTCATGTATGATTATAACAGAAAATGCATTGAGAAGAGCCATATTATGCAGTCCTATAGGAGGTGATGAGTAAAATACAGATGAGTAAAATACAGATGTGTAAAATACAGATTTAATTCTCAGAACCCAGCTATTTTGCAAGGAGCTGAAGATGCCAAGTTACCTCCTACGGCTGCACATTTCACTCTGGTCACCAGTGAAATTATTCAAAGGAACAAGCAGTGACCAGGCAAACTGTAATTTCAGTCAGCGTACTAGTTTAAATTTGCTTTCCAGTTGTTGGTTTTTTAAAAAAAAAAAATTAACGGAAAAGGCATTCTGTTGGTATTAAAGTTGTTTTATTTAAGTGATCCTGAGACAGGAAACATAATGGACTGAAGTGTTGCTATGAGCGGTATAAAGAAAATCTAATTAATGATACTGCCTTTCGAAGGCAGCTCCTGAAAACAGATGTGGCTCATCGCTGAGCCAGCCAGAACATGAGACGGTACACAAAATGTCCCCAAAGCACTCAGGTCTTCATCCCTCACCAGGTCCCATTCCATAGGTGTCATCTTCGGGGGGCTTGAGGGCTGTGGCTACCCCTGAAATTTTCCAGGGGTGAATGAGCCCCCCCCGGGCAACCAGTGCCAGCACACCAATTTCCTTCTTGGCGCAGGGCTAGTGGGTTCTCCCACCACCTGCACTAACTATAAAGTGGCCACCCACCTTCCAGCAAAGTGGAGTGATTTCAGAACTGCTGCTGTCGCTGCCAAAACTCAAGCCGCCTTCTCACAGACGCTGCTGCACCCAGCCATCCCTGGAGGGGGAGGTAGCACAGCCGGGATTAGAGTGCACCTGCGTGCCAGCTGGTCGGAAGGACAGAGGCTGGGGAGGAGAGGTGGGCAAGAATGGAGGCGGGGGAGGTCAGGGAGCCTTGGGCTGGCAATGCGGCTGACTGGCACTCCTCTGTGGCCTCCAGTTGCCAGAACCATCAGCAGCGAGTGGCTCACTTTCTCCTGCAGTCAGCGCAGTGGGGGGCCCTTCTCTGTCTCTCACCCTCTCTCTCTCTCTCTCAGTGTTTTTCTCTTTTCTTTCTCTTTCTGTTGAGGTATGTGAGAGCAGGAAGTAAGTAAGGAGCTGCTCCCCCACACACTCCAGTCTGACTTTCCTTTCTTTTTTTCTTTCCTTCCATTCTTTCTGTCTGTCACTTCTCTCTCCCCATCTATTTGCTTTCTTTCTATCTCTCCCCTTCCTTCCTTCCTTCCTTCCTTCCTTCCTTCCTTCCTTCCTTCCTTCCTTCCTTCCTTCCTTCCTTCCTTCCTCTCTCTCTCTCTCTCGCTCTTTCT
This sequence comes from Lepidodactylus listeri, assembly GCA_029233225.1. Taxonomy (NCBI): domain Eukaryota; kingdom Metazoa; phylum Chordata; class Lepidosauria; order Squamata; family Gekkonidae; genus Lepidodactylus; species Lepidodactylus listeri. Next base: position 9,486,982 of record JARCFY010000014.1, on the reverse strand, counting down.
CTCTCTCTCTCTTTCTTTTTCTTTCTCTCTCTCTCCCCCATCTATTTGCCCTCCCTCCCTCCCTCCCTCCCTCTCTTTCTTTCTTTCTTGCTTGCTTGCTTGCTTGCCTGGGCAGGACAGGGGCCTCAGTGGGGGACAGTGCCATAGAGTCCACCCTCCAGAACATCCATTCTCTCCAGGGAAACTGCTCTCTGTAGTCTGGAAATGAGCTATAATTCCAGGGGATCTCTGGGTCCCACCTGGAGGCTGGCATCCTTGGCACCAGTGCTGAAATTGGTAACTCTAGTTCTACTGTGTGAAATTGGGGGGGACATGCAGATCAGAGGCCTTTTTAAATTTTCTTTTGTCCTTTGTGTAGCCCAGAAAGAACATTGACAAGAAATGTGCACTCTGTATACATTCATGCTCTTCATTTTGCTGTTACTTAAAATGGTGTGGAACAGTTTCAAAGGGGCAACTAACTGGGATGTATAAAAGGAATGACAGGATTGCCCATTGGAAACAATGGGAGAGGCTTGAAGGCCCATTGGAGATAATGGGAGCCAGGAATGCCAGTTGACTTGCACGGGCTCCACTGAAATACATTGCAGCCCAAAAAAAGTTGCAAAGAAACTGTGGAATGGTTTTTCTATTAAGGTCTTTGGGCCCAGATAGGCTACTCTGGCACTGGAATGACAGCCCCCAGAGTGGAATTACGGTCCCTAAGAATAGATTCTGTGCTCTGGGACTAGAATAACAGCCCCCAGAGTGGAATGATGATCCCTAGCAATAGAATCTGTGCTGTGGGACTAGAGTGACAGGTCACAGAGTGGAATGACAGGACAGCCCCTGGGAACAGGCTCAGTGCTCTGGGACTGGAATGATAGATTGCAAAGTAGAATTACTCTGAACTCTGTACATTGCTCAGAAACTGTTTGGTATTTTGGCTCAGAGACTTCTGTGATGCCACAATTTAGTAAATTTCAGTACAAAGTCACCCTTATGAATAAGGCAGAAGCAAGACTCCTGTAAATGAATGCCCAGGAAAACTTTTAAAATGTCCTCCTACAGGCTTTTCTGTGTTGCCCTCCTTACTTTCAACTTTGTGACCATTTGTTTGTCTCATGCACATAGTATGTCTATTTGCAGAATTTACAGTGACTGTTCTAAAAGTGAATTTAAATAAAGTAGGAGACTGCTGAGATACCACTATAACCACTGGCCAACCCCCACCTTTTCCAGGGTTTAGCCCAGCCCAGGGGCATGGCTAGGGGGGATCCCAAGGGTTCTCAGCCCCCCCCCCCCTAAATTTCTGGGGAGCCCCTTCCTAAATCCCACATGGCTCTGCCTCCATAGATAGTGACAATGGCTTGTAATATCACTGGCTCCTCCCTATGATGTCACTGGGCCTCAGTTCTTTAAAGGTCCTAGCATAGCATCGCCTCTGGCCTAGCCCCCCCCCCCCGGAGATTGGAAAGTCGACACCCTTGTCCCATTCAACATGTGGCCCACAGAGGAACTTCTTGATGTAAGTGGTTTCATTCCCCCTCACCGCCCCTTGATGCCACACAAGGCCAGTTCCAGTGGAAGCAGAGGCTGGTGGACAAAGGCAGGGCATTCTTCTCAACATTCATGAGAAATGTGGTCCTTCTGCAGGATGGGAAGGTGTGTGGGTGAATGCCAGGGCCAGCATCAGCATACCCCAAGGTGGGGGAGCTGCCAGGGCCCAGGGATCCAGGGGGGGCACTGCCACTGTTCTGTGGACCCCAGGCCTGCCCTGCCCCCTGCCAATGTGCCTTCCTCCCCATAAGCATGGCACTCTACCATCCATGGTCCCTGCCACACACATCCCGCGCACCCCCCCCCCGCATCACTGGGGAAGGGTGAGCAGGTGGTGCAAAACGAGGGCATTTTTGTCAGGCCCCACAGGAGAAAGGGCATGGGGGAGGGCTTGCAGTAGGGTTGCCAGGTCTTGCTTGGAAAACACCTGGAGACTTTGGGGGTGGAGCCAGGAGAGGGTGGGGTTTGGGGAGGGGAGGGGTCTCAGCATGGCACAATGCCATAGAGTCCACCTCCAAAGCAGCCATTTTCTCCAGGGGAGCTGATCTCTGTCAGCTGGGAATCAGTTGTGAAAGTGGGAGATCCCCAGGCCCCACCTGGAGGTTGGCAACCCTAGCTTGCAGGCAGCAGAAGACTATGCAGGCAGGCGGTTGGCAGGAAGGAGATGTGGGTCCAAGGGGGGGAGGGGCCCCTGGGCACTCACTGCCCACGACCCCCTACAATCTGGAAATGGCCCCGATGAACGCCCAGCAAGCATTCCAAGTTGAACATGGATGATGAAGAACATCAGAAGAGCCCCGCTGGGTAAAACCAATGGTCCCTCTAGTCCAACATCCTGTCTCACACAGTGGCCAACCAGTTCCTCTGGACAGCTAACAACAGGCACAGAGGCCGAGGCCTTCCCCTGATGTTGCCTCCTGGCTCTGGGATTCAGAGGATTGGTGCCTCTGAGCATGGAGGTTCCCCTCAGTCACCAGGGCTAGTAGCCATCGACAGACTTATCCTCCATGAATCTATCTGCTAAAGCTGTTTATTCCTGTGGCCATCACCACATCCTCTGGCAGCGAATTCCACATTTTAATCACTCTGTGCAAACTAGTATTTCCTTTTGCCCATCCTGAACCTACTGCCTGTCAGTTTCATTGGATGCCCTAGAGTTCTGGTATTTTGGGAGAGAGAGGAAAAAGTTCTCTTTGTCAACTCTCTCCAGCCCATACATAATTTTATGACTCTCCGTCATGTCCCCTCTTAGTCATCTCTTTTCTAAACTGAAAAGTCCCAGACTCTTCAACCTTTCCTCATGGGGAAGGTGCTCCAATGTCAGCTATGGCTCCCGGCCAGGAGGTCAGGGGCGTAGACTTTTTAAATCCCTGGGGGGGGCGGGGGCTGTCTCATGCACACGCGCGCCGCCGCTCTCCCCCCCGCCCCAGGGAGCTGCCGCCGCCACTTCCCTCCCCCGGGCTGTGCCCGCCCGGCCACCTGCCCGGCCGCCGCGCTCCCCGCCCCCTCCCTCCCTCCCTCTCCCCGCTCACCGATTGCTGCTGCCTGCAGCCGGGGGCCAGCGCGTCGCCCTTGCGAGCCCTCGAGCCCCCCCATAGTTGACGCCCATGCAGGAGGTGGCACAGCCCTGCCCAGTCCGAGGCCTCTGGCCCCCACCTATGGAATGTCGTCTCAGTTCTCACTCTCCACTCCTTATCTCACGCTGCTCCCTAACCTTGAATGTGTTGCTTTCCGCAGCTTCTCAGGCGCTTATCTTTTGCCAGGTGAAAACTGTAATTTTTCCTGCTTTTGGGCCTGGGAAGAACCGTCTGATGATTTTGAGCGCTATTTTCTCTGTATGGGGATTGGAGGTTTCCATGTGCATTCCATTGTTTGAATACATTATAATTGTACCCTGTCTAACCCCCCCTCCCATTACTGACTCAAGACGTGTAGGTGACTAGTAGATCCACTGACAATAAATGAATTTTCTGGTTAAGAACTTCTGGTTGCAGTTTGAAACCTCTTGGACTCTCACATCCAAACCCCTCATCAACTTGGTCACCCTACTCTGTACTTTTTCTGGCTCTGCAATGTCTTTTTTGAAATACGGGGACCAGAACTGGACACAGTAATCCAAATGAGGCTACACCATAGATCTATCCAGGGGCATTACAATATTGGACATTTTATTCTTCATCCCTTTCCTAATAATCCCTAGCACAGGGATTATTCACCTTTTTCACAGCCACAGCACACTGGGTTGATACTTCCATTGAATTATCCACTACGACCCCAAGACCTTTTCCATTTTCCATCTCCAGATGAGCAAAGAGAGGACTCCTTCTGTGCTTGCAGCTGATAAGGGGGGCTTTGGCCACACAAGAAAGAAAGAGTAAAAGCTTCAGGCTCCTTTTTGTTTTCCCTAGGAGAAGATCAGCAGGTCATGGTTTCTGCCACCGTGGAGGGTTCTGCACAGAGCCAGTCAGGCAGATGTCTGTGAGTGTGGTGAGAAAAGAAGCACCAGCTTGACTTCTGCCTGTCTTGGAGAAAAAGCATCTTTGCTTATCTGGACTCATCAACTCCACTGGTTTGTTGGGTGTCACTGGGATGAAGAAGGACCCGTTTCTTAAAGCAACCAAAATCTGACAACTCGATGACACCCTCCCCTCCTTATTGCAACCAGAAAGCGATCATGTTACATCCAGCAAGGCGATTATCTTTTTCTCTAGGCTTTTGTTTAGCTAATAGCTAAAGGTGTTTCTTTATTGGGTGCTGACAGCTGAGAGATACTTGCTTAAATGAGTATTGATGGCTTCTGATGGCAGGTGGCTATTAGCTCTGGTCGCATCCCCTCCCGCTTGCAGAAAGGAAACAGGCTTAGCAGTTCTGCACAAAGCCAGCAACCGCGAATCAAGAGTTGGGAGTTGGCAGCCGGTTGCCAAGAAAAAGCTTTTTCGGGAGGAACTTCAAGGGCATGTTGTTAGCTGGGAGGGGATGCTGTTTCAAAAGTGAATTGTCTCTGTCAGAATGCCTGCTTGCTCCTGGCTGTTCGGCTTGTATATCTTTCCAAATAAACAGATCTTACAAGAATGCCACAAGCCTCCAGTACTCTCTCCTTGCTATGCAAGGCTGTGCCCAGATATTTCCCCCTGCTCAGAGAAGAGGGAAAGGCAGAACTGCTACGTTGTATTCCTCCTTGTGCCCAGACCGGAATGGCCCAGGCCAGCCCCATCTTGTCAGATCTCGGGAGCTGAGCAGGTTCAGCCATGGTGAGTCCTTGGATGGGAGACGACCGAGGGAGCCCTGGGTTGGCTCCGTGGAGGCAGGCCGTGGCAAATCACCTCTGGACGCCTCTTGCCTTGAAGACCCCACGAGGGGCCACCAGACGCCGGCTGCAACTTGACTGCTCTTCCCGCCATCACCATTACACATTGTGGGTGGCATGTGCCATCTTCAGCCACACACGCTAAGAACCATCACTGAATCTGACCCCTGCCCTCCCTCGCCTCCCGTTCTTCAGACAGAAGACTGTCCCAGAGAAGTCAGGTTTTTTCAGAATGGAACATCGGAGCTTCCTCTCCTCCGCAGCAGGAAGTCCTTGTCAAGTTACAGGATGCATCGAAAGATAAAGCATTTCAAGTTGTTATCTTTGTCTCAGTGGCTGTCATTTGGGGGGTGGGATGAACGGGACACTGGAAAAGATTCCTGGACTGTTCAAAAATAACTGTCTTGATGAAGCCAGGATTGATGTCTGTCCTCTGACCTTCCCAGAAAATGACAGCAACAGAATTAAAAGGTTCTTGATCTCCACCTACCCATCCGCAGACATGAAAGGACATGAGAGAAAGATCTTAGCTTTGCTAGGCAGGAAGTGGACAAAATACTCAGGGCTATTTTTGGGCAGGAACACACAGGAATGGAGTTCTGGCTGGCTTCTGAGTTGGCCACGCCCACAGCCTCCCCCCCCCCCCGGGTTCCCCAGGTGCCTCACAGCTGCTGGGCACCTGGGGAAACCAATCCAGAAAGTGCCTGCCTTCCTTTGGGTTCCCCATGTGCCCTGCAAGCCGCGGGGCACCTGGGGAAGCCAATCCTGGGAGGGAGCTGCGCGGTCAGGGGTGTGGCCTAAAATGCTAATGAGTTTCTGCTGTTGGGTGTGGCCTATTATGCTAATGAGTTCCTGCTGGGCTTTTTCTACCAAAAAAAGCCCTGAAAATACTTAATCCAAAACAGTCATGTCACATTGTGTCACAAAGGGCCTGTGCTTGCATCTTTCGGGAAATCTGGGAAATCAAACTGCCCTGCTGCATTCAGGAGGAGCAAGAGGGATTCTGGTGCCAACTCCTGAGTTTAGAAATAGTGGATCCCTGTGCTAAACCAGTGGAAGGAGAACCTGGGTGGAAGCTGGTTGGGTTCCCAGGTCTCCTGCTGCGGTGGAGTCTATCACAGAGTTTCTGGCAATTCCTAGAGTGGTGTAATGTCACTTCAGCATTTCTCTTGCAGTGACATCATGGCACACACAAAGCCAGTGCCCCACCCCCACCCGTCCCCACCTCCAAGCTTCTCCCAGTTGCCACGCACAGCTTGGCAGCCTGGAGCCACAGAGAATCTGGCAGGCCATGGAGAGAGGCAGGGCAAATATCTGGAAGGCTGAGGGGAGCATCAGGTTGCCAGATCCCCAGGTGGAGGCAGGGATCCCCTGCCACCAGGCCCTGCCCCCCACCTGCTGGTCAGCTGGCCGGCAGGGGAGATGTACCAGGGGAAAGAGGAAAGCCCAGGCCACATGGCTGGCACCACACGGGAAGGGATGTTATCACACCAATGATGTGTATTTGGGGGGGAAAACTCTATGGTAGAAGCTGCTTTCATCATTGAGCTTTTGCCCAAATAACACAGCAGAACAATGAGACAATGTCACTTCCTGTACAATGCTGGTGACATGGCCCTGGGCCTTCCTCTTTCTCCTGGTAAATCCCCCCACCCCACCCCTGCCTGTTGCCAGGAGGGACCTGGCAGCCCTAGGGGAGCTTGGGAGCAACCTGAGTCCCCAGGCTGAGCAGCTGCACTGGTTGGGCCAATGAAAATACTGGCAGCCTGGTGAGTTCCGGGCCATCAGAAAGGCTGCAGAGATGAGCTGTAGCACAATGGGTCTGCAGGGCAGGGGCACAGATTTCACCGTCTCCCAGGGCAGAGGCAGAACTCAGGCAGAAACTGCGGAAAGTGGTGAGGCCAAACCCGGAAAGAGCAGTGGGCCAAAGCTCAAGTCCAAACAGGCAGCTAAAAATTTATTTATTCATTTATTTATTAAATTTGTGTCCCGCCCTCCCCACGGATGGGCTCATGGCGGCTCACATACATCAGCACATTGTGCCTGGTCAGCATAAAACATTTAAAAACAGGGTTAAAACAATCATACAATAAATAATCAACAAGTTAAAGTGCTCGCAGTGATGGTCATGTCTTCAGTAATTCAAAGATGGCGTACTGTAGGGTGTAATACCAATATCCCGCTCCAGTGGTATTCCGGCCTCCCGCGGCACTGTGACTCGCGCTCCATACAGGGCCGACCTTCTACCACAGGTGTTACTGATACTAGTAGCTGGTGGTAGAGGTGATAATGATGGTAATGGTGGTAGTGGTGGCGGCTCCTAGTTGAAAGCCTGGTGGAAGAGCTCCGTTTTGCAGGCACTGCGGAACTGCACAAAATAAGTTGTGCAAGGTCGCCTAGGGTTGCCAGCCTCCAGGTGGGGCCTGGGGATCTCCCAGAGTTACAGCTGTGTTCTCCTGGAGGGGATAGCAGCATTGACAGGGGCTTTCCCAGATTCTAGGTGAATCCCGCCTCCACTGGCACTGTTCCCCAGGCCTGTAGCCAGGATTTCCTTTTTCGGGGGGCATTTAAATTTCTTAGGGGGGATTCTGTGGGTTGTGGTGGAGTGAAGCGGTCGAGACTTGGGTGAGCTCCTGTGAATCACCGATACTCCGTGCCAGTAAGGGGGTGCTCTGGTTTTCCGAGACCCCATCGATTCTCCTGAAGAGAGAGTTGACTACAGGGGACTTGTCCTAATGGTCCCATGAGCTGCAGCGAGCGGCTGGACCAGGGCTGTCCTGAAGCACGGCGTGGTGTGGTGCAGTCATGGAGCCATGACTGCAACAAGCTGTGTTCACCCGGCCAAGGGAGCTCGAACCTCACCATACCGTCGGTGAAGATAAGAATTGCTCTACTACTTTATCACTTCAACAGCTACAATCTCTACCACTACGTGGAATTTATATTTTTGCTTTTATAATGCAGCATTTTCTTTGTCTGCTTTATGGGATTTAAAAATAAAACTTAAAGGACTTTAACACTTTTAATAGAACATTTTCTTAAATGGATTTTGGCTATCTTTTGTTGGTGTGACTGCCTTTAAGACTGTGTTTTCCTGGGATATCTATCTAAAAGCAATTGCCTGTGAGAAATATTAAAGAGACTCCATATTGTTTGGGCTACGGAAAGATTCCCGGATTTTAAGTGTGCCACTGAGTCTGGTGTGGGCAGTTTAACAAGGCTGCTGGGAAAGTAAACAAGAGAGTTGACCTTGAATAAAAGATTGGAACTGTGTCTCAACTTTAAAATGGAGCTACAAAATCTTGGCGAGGAAGTGGATGAGCCAGAAGCAGGAGTCATTTTGTAGAAAAAGAGGTGCAGGAGCTCATTAGGATAACTCATTAACATAACTTATTTGCATATGCCACCCCCCCCGGCATCACCAGAAGTATGTCAGAAGGCAAGAAAGAAAGAAGAGAGAGAGAGAGAGAGAGAGAAAGGAAGAAAGAAAGAAAAAAAGAAAGAAAGAAAGAAAGAAAGAAAGAAAGAAAGAAAGAAAGAAAGAAAGAAAGAAAGAAAGAAAGAAAGAAAGAGCTGGCAGAGAGGGGACAGCTACTAATCCAAGTTTCAGTGGTGGCTGATGCCTTCAGAAGGCTGATGGGAGGAACAAGGACCTTCCCAGGGGATGGGGTCATTTTGCTGCAGCCATGACACAAGCAGGCATTCCCCCGCGGGGGCGGGTTGGCACCAACTCCCGGAGCTGCACTCCCCCGAGCTCCTGCTCGAAAGGAACCCTGATTTTATGGAACCATATCTTCAGTCAACGAACCCAAAAGAAGCAAGACAGGACAATGTAACAAAATCATGGAAAGAGCAATAACCTGTTCAACTTTTGGAATACAAGATGAACTTACAGATGGGCTGTCTTTTGCAAACAAAGAGAGAATGCAAAACAATTTAGGACAGGAAATCTCATCCAGTAGAAATAGGGAAGATAGAAGGATGAAACAAAATACACTTTTTGCACATAGAAAGAAAAAAGGCACAGATTTGCGATCATCATGAAAAATAAAATGCAAAAAAGAGAGAAAAATATAAATACTATGATTAGACTGTTATAAGGAATGTTGCTATATGTTCAATGGTCTAACTGGAGCTATAGCTCGAAACAAAAACAACATAACAGAAAAATATACACAGATGTAACATTTAACTATAAAATAATAGTGAAGGTACAGACAGGCAATCTGTGTATGCTAAGAAATAGATAACTTACAGCTGTAACCCACTAAGAAAGATATTTTGGACTTATGTCCAATTTTACTATGAGATTAACAGATAGAAACTGTTACTCTTTCTTTTCCCCCTATAGTACTATTTACATGTTTTTCTTGAAAGGGCCTACCTGAAACTGAATTCAGATTAATTTACACGAGTTCACTAAGAGGGTTAGCAATGAAAGGTTAATGTTTTGACTTTTATGATGATCTCTAATACTATGATTAGACTGTTATAAGGAATGTTGCTATATGTTCAATGGACTAATTGGAGTTACAGCTGAAAACAAAAACAACATACAGAAAAATTGACAAGAAAAACATACAAACATAAATGAAACATTTAACTATAAAATAATTCTGAAGGTACAGACATGCTAAGAAACAGGTAATTTACAACTGTAACCCACTAAGAAAGATACTTTGGACTTATGTACTGGAGATACTCAGCAATTTTACTCTGAGGTGCAGATAGAAACTGTTAACCTTTCTTCTTCCCTTATAGCACTGCTTATATGCTTTTCCTGAAAGGGCTTACCTGAAACTGAATCTAGATTAATTTACAAGAACCCACTAAGAAGTTAGCAATGAAATGTTAATGTTTTGATTTTTATGATGATCTATATAATTTCTTTATTCCCGCCTTTTTCTCAAATATGATATTTAGACTGATGGCTGTTGTTTGTTAGAAGAAATACTAGTAAAAAGTTGATAGTTTTACCAGAAGGCTTTAACTGTTTATATTAGTTATATTAGTTACAGTAATTAAAACTTATAAAAGTTTTATATAGCAGATAAACATGTAGGTATATAATACTGTAAAAGAAATCAGCAAATTGCTAAAAATAGAAAAGGATGCTAGAAGTATTTTTGTTAATATAGAGAAGAAGAGAAGAGATTGGATTTATACCCCGCCCTTCACTCACTTGGAGTCTCAGAGCGGCTTGCAGTCTCCTTTCCCTTCCCCTCCCCACAACAGACAGACACCCTGTGAGGTAGGTGGGGCTAAGAGAGCTCTATTCCCAAGCTGTCCTTGAGACAACAGCTGGTACAGAGCTATGGCTTGCCCAAGGTCACCCAGCTGGTTACATGTGAAGGAGTGGGGAATCAAACCCGGTTCTCCCAGATTAGTCTGCGCACTTAACCACGACACCAAACTTTAGTAAGCTTTAGGTAAATTTTGTTTATATGTTATGTGTGAGGGAACTAACTAGACACTGATACAATGTAATACTCTCATCTTTTATTCTTTTCTTTTTTTCTTTGGAAACTAATAAAATGTTTATAAAAAAATAAATTTCTTAGGGGGCACCAAGTTGATTAAATTAAAGTTAAAGCTTCCCCATTTGGGACCCCTCCCCCCCTCACCGACTCACTCATTCCCTAATTTCAAAGGGAAGCTTCCCAACATCCCCCTCGCTGGCTGGGATCAGGTCCTCCTATGCCTCTCTTGCCCGGTGCTCTGCCAGCAGGCAGGCAGGGTGGACGCTTTCCCCGGAGACGGAGGGCGGCTGAAATCTGGCAGGCATACTGGAAGAGCAACATCTCCTCTCCTGCGGCGGCTGCTTTTTCATCTTCCTCCTGGTCAGCCATCCGCAAACCCAGCCTCCCATACCGGTGTGCCGTGCACCCACCACCCACTGCTCGCCCTTTTACAGGGACCGGGTAGGAAAGGCAGGCAGGTGGCAAGGCAAGGTGGTGGAGGAACATGTCGGTGTGCTCACCCGCTCAGAGAGCTGCCAGCCAGCCAGCCAAGGCGAGTGTGGCCGCTGCCCCCCCCCCCGCTCAGGACCCATAGCCCCTCCCCTCCCCCCCAACCACCAGCCCAGGATGGAGCCAGCAGGGCTGCTGTCAGACAGAGAAATCACTTCTAGCAAGCCCCACTTGGGAAGGGGTGGCAGCAGCTGGGCGGGGGGAGTACTCTGGGAGGCCTAGAGTGTTGGGGGGCCTGGGATGGAGGGAAACTCAAGGGGCATTGGAAGGAAGTTGGGGGGCCTGTAGCTACGGGTCTGCTGTTCCCAGATTTCCAGGAATTTCCCAGAGTTGGCATCCATAATGCAGGTCTTTATTACATACATTAAAAATAAATGTATTACCACCGACTAAAATATTAATTGGAATCTAATACAGCGTATACATATATTGCTAGGATTATTCAACACTGAATGCATTTCTTTTAAGTGGTGCTCTCTTGCTAAATTCATTAGCTATAATATTACGATCCCTCTCCCAAGAGATCTGTTCGTGTCGGTGTGAAACAGACAAGTGATTGAGCCTAGTTTCTCTCATGCTCAACCACAGGAAAAGTCTTTATCCTACAAAGGCATGTCAGAATGACTTTTTGGATGTAAAGGATGAAACAGGTGTAGAAAGATCTTAATCAACTTTGGCCCTTCTGGTAGCAGCTCCTGCAGATGGTTTCCTTCTTTTCCTCTCGGAAGACCGACCACATCCTGAGAAGCTAAAAGTTTAGCTTTCCTCTCTCTTAAATAAAATTTGATTTCAGTAGCTCCTTTGAGACCAACAAAGTTTGATTCTGGGTATGAGCTTTCATGTGCATGCAGACAATAATTAAACTTGGATGGTCTCAAAGGTGCTACTGGAATCGTTGTTCAATTGCTTCAGACCAACAGGGCTGCCCACCTGAAGCTAGGAAGTGTGCCTGCACCCAAAAGCTGATAGCCAGAATTCAACTGTGTGGGTCTGAAAGATGCCCCCACTGGACTCCGACTTTGTTCTGCTGCTTCAGACCAACATGGCTGCCCATCTTTCTTCTCCCTTGCATCACATGCAAAGAGTACATGAGTCAGCCTGCAATGTATGTGCAGTGTATCCTCTCCTCTGTGCAGTTTTTTAGTTTTGCTCATATGTTAGTAACACATCTGAGGAAAAGCAATTGTGTCAACTGCTGTTGATATTACCCAATGATTTCATAAAATATTTCCCCTGTAGAATTTCTTAGGAGAATCAAACTGGTGAAGTTCATACTTAGCACCAAGTTATTTTGGAGGCTTTCTGCGCCTCCAGATCGAAGTCTTCTGCTGTCATGGTGGCCTTTGACCAGAGTTTTCAGAGTTGTTCCACTGTTGCTTTGTGTTCTCCCTGGCAAAAGGAAAAAGGACTGCCGCTTTTTTGATGAGCTGTATTTAGCGTGTCTGAATGGTCAAACACAAGCAGTAACATCTGCAGCATGAAACGGGAGGCCACTCTCTGCACGAGTTGGTCATCTGCTTTTGTCCCTAGGAGCTTTCTCTTCCGATGACACATCCGCAAGCAACTCAATCAATTCCCTGTAATTAGAAGAAACCAGACTGCTCCCTGTGGGGCAAAATTGCCTCTCAGATGAATTCTTTCCTTTTCCTGTTGAAAAGGTTTAAACAAACCAAGGTGTTTGGGTGATGTTTTCACAAAGGAGATCCAAGCAGTTTCCTTACCCAAACATTTTCTGTACATGCCAACATTTTCTGACAAACCATACACAACTGAGTCCACATGTGCTGTACACTGAACAGTCAGTGCTCTTTATTCCTCTTCCTTTAGAGAGAAGAAGAAGAGAAGAGATTGGATTTATATCCCACCCTTCACTACCCAAGGGAGTCTCAGAGCGGCTTATAAACTCCTTTCCCTTCCTCTCCCCACAACAGACACGCTGGGAGGTAGATGGGGCTGAGAGAGCTCTGAGACAACTGTCCTTGAGAGAACAGCTGATACAGAGCTATGGCTTGCCCAAGGTCATCCAGCAGGTGCAAGTGGAGGAGTGGGGAATCAAACCTGGTTCTCCCAGGTTAGAGTCCACGCACTTAACCACGACACCAAACTGGCTTTAGTCCATTATTACGCCAATTTATTGGACTTTCAAAAGGGGCAGTTTCGGGAACAGTTAGGAAATCAAGATCACAGTCCATATGTTTGGATCAAGGTAGCAAGTCTCACAAAGGCCCAGTTAAAACTTAGTTAAAAGAAATGAAACTTCTGTTCTTGCGATGCTGGAAAAAAGGACATGGAGGTTGCGTTGCCACACATGAATCAGCTGCTGGGTTGGTGGTTGCAAATCAGCTCTGAGAGCGCTTGGTGCATGGATGGTCCATTGACCAGCAATTCCCTTGGCAGAACTAGCCAAAGTGACCCCAGCAGTCAAAGTGGTCCGATCAAAGATCTCTCACATTCTCCATCGGAAAGTGGGTTTTTAAAGCCAGGGTTGAGGAGGGGCCATTCCACTCCCCCCCTTCCTGCCCCAGTGCTCAGGAGTCAAGGACAAATAAGATTTCTTTCCCGGCTCCTTTCTGTGATTTCCAGGAGACAGATGAAGCATGTTACCAGCTCCCAACATCAGAAGGAAGAATTCTACTTTAATTTTTATTGTAACTTTGAGTTCCATAAGGAAGAAAGGATAGTGTAAAAGACCAACAAAAGATTCAGCTCCTCAGATGCATAGAAATGTACATTCATCTGGCTGAGATAACGACGCAGAAGAAAGGGAGGGGGAGATGTTAAAAGATGGTAAAATGGGGAAAAATATTTTCCAACTATGGGGCGTAGCCAGATAAATGGAGAAATTTTTGCCTGGTTATGTCTTGTGGTGGGTAAAGACACTGGGCTGTGGAGAGTCACTAAAGATGATCTTTCAGCATTTAGCAAAAGCCAAAAGCAAAGTTGCCTAGTACATTGTGAGGGTGGGTTTGCGGGTGGGTTTGAAAGAAAGAAAGAAGGAAACTCTGTGTGTGTGTGTGTGTGTATGTGTGTGTGTGTGTGTGTGTGTGTGCGTGTGTACCTGGAAGTCATGGCAACCTCTGGTGACTGACCACTACTGGGGGCCTGGAAGATATTCAGAGAGGTGGCTGAGTAAAGCCTGCCCCCACCTCCTGACTGCTGGTATTCCAAGGAGGTCTCCCATCCAAGTACTTGGCAGAGTCCACCCTGCTTCACTTCCGATATCTGACGAGATCTTTGGGCTTGCCTGGGCCATCCAAGTCAGGGCCAAGCTTCTGGCAATATAAAGAAAGAAATAGTTCTGTACTTTAATAAGAGTGTGTTAGGGAGATGGGAAGTGTAATGTAATGCTCTGTGTAGCAACCAGCCTGCCATGTGCTCCCAGGTAACGGCGCCCGCCCCATGGCCAGAGCACATAGTCAGGCAGAGAGGGGAGCTTGAATCTGGAGGAACAATAGACATCCGGATTCAAAGCCTCCACCAATGTGGGACCTAGGTTCTCCCTGAGGAGCCAATGCAATCAAAGGCTCCTCCAGGGAACCTATGACAAACATGCACATATGTTAAGCCCCTATCAGGTCTTTTGGGTGCGGCCGGAGGTGTGGCTCCAGCCAGCATATAATGAGGGCCCTGGAGCCCTGGAAGCATGCTTGTTCTGACCATCTACTGGGCATGTTGAATCACTCAATAAAGGCTTCATGATTTCACCGTTCCTGGTCTCCCAACTCTTCAGGAAGGAAGGATAAGAAATCATATAAAAGTAACAATCCTGGACTTCCGGAAGAGACGTGCGCAATGGCGGACGCCTCTCTCTGCTTATGCAGGAGAGGTGATCCATGCCCGGTAGGGAGAAGGGGTTCTGGACAGGTTCTGAACCCCCAGAGACCCTAGTGAAGGGGCTCTGCCTGGGGTGGCACGAGGAGGAGACTCTCTTGATGGTGGCGACCACAAGATTGAGACCCCCCTCATCACCCCTGTAGGTTCCCCTGCCGAGGAAGCCTTCGGGCTGCGTAAGCGTGACCGAGAAGCAGCAGAAAATGCCTTGTGGAGAAACAATCAACATTCCTGATACGCAGTGGTGAAAACCGTGAGTTGTAAAACCTAACAACAAATAAAGCGACGGGGAGGGAAAGGGAGGATCGCGTTCTCCCCCCCCTCCTTACCGAAGCGAATGAGACTTTCCCACGGTGTTACTGCAACTACAAAGGTGTTTTGAAAATGCTGGAGGGCTGGATCGCATACACGGAGAAAAAACCTTTCAAAAGACATTAGTGCGACTACGATTGCTTCTTTTACGGCCCTTCTTATCTAAGTGTAAACAAAAGCAAAGCTGCAATAATGACGGGGCGGCCAAAACCCTTCCCTAAAACAGAAATGAGCTCAATGTTTTCAACACTGCTGCGGCCACTAGTGGACCAGCTGACTGCTCTCAACACTAAGATGGATTTAATGCAAAATGAACTGAAAGAATCTGGCAAACGAACAGAACAGCTGCAACTGGACCTCTTGGAGGTGAAAGCGACTACCAGTAAACATGATTCAAGACTACAAAAAATTGAGAAGGAGAAGGCTTTTCAATGTGATAATGTTTTGAAATTGCAGATGGAACGTTCAAGCTATTTCCTATGACTTCAGAATGTTCCTGAAAAAAAAGGGGAGGATCTTAAAAAGCTAGTGAGTGAAGCTTTGGCACCAGTGACAGGTTTAAAAGTGGAGGAATTAATAAACTACATGGATTTGGTTTACCGGACCTATCCAGAGCTAGTCAAAAAGAAAAACCTGCCAGGTGAAATTATGATAAGATTCTCCAAAAGATCAACAAGGGATGTGGTTTTAAGAGCCACCAACAGAACAACGCTGAAGATCCAGGAGGAAGACATCAAGGTACTAAAGGACATTCCATTTGAAATAAGAAAAAGAAGAAAAGCCTACAGAAGTTTAACTACATGGCTCCAGTCTGAATCGATTATATACAGATGGAATACTCCAGAGGGACTATGTTTCAGCTTCAAAGAAAAGAATGTTAAGATTGATTCTGTTGAACAAGCGAGAGCCTTTTTGGAAAAATGCAAGAAAAAGAAAAAAGAGAGAGACTCAGACGATTCGCTTGCACAGCAGGAAAGTATATACGGCTTGGATAGCTCAGAAAGTGAAGAAGATAATTCAGACTTGGAGAAGGGAGCTGCGGCTCCAAAACCTTTGGAAGAGACTAAAAAGATAAGAAGAGGATGAAAGAAGAAATAAACTTTTTATTTGTTGTTAAAAGACGAGCACTAAGTATATGTTAATGGGAAATAAGCGTGCTCCAAAGTTATGTGTACCAGCAAATCAGCTATGTGATGTTTAGAAGCAGTAGCATATGTAACTAGTTAAACCAAGAATTTTTTGTTTCTCAAATTTATTAATCTGCTAAAAATGATTATTTTACTCAGCATTTTCTGTATAAGGTAATTTAGCTTAGAATTTAGCTGTGTAGTTTTAGAAATAGTTGAAAAACTAATAAAATTTTTATTAAAAAGAAAAAAAAGTAACAATCTTAAGCAAATACCAAAAAAGAAATGGGATTCAGGTGGGTAGCCATGTCGGTCTGAAGACATTTCCCCTCACAACCGCACCGTTCTTCCTGCCTCTACTGCTGTTCTTCGTGTCCCTTTCTGGCACCCTCCCTCCCCAATAGCATCACTGTTTCTTCCGGCCTCCCTAGTCCCTTCTGTCAGCCCCCCTCTTAGTCTTATCCTCCACACTAGCATTTTGGCCATTCCAGGTGCTTTGCTAGCCAGCAAAGCTCAGGTACCCGTACCACTCACCACTCAGCTTTTTCACTCCCCCTCTCCATGCATCACCATGTTGAAGGCTGTAGACGTGTGTAGGGAAGATAGGGTTGCCAGTCTCCAGGTGGTGGCTGGAGATCTCCTGCAATTACAGCTGGTCTCCAGGTAAAAGAGATCAGTCCTCCTGGAGAAAATGGCTGCTTTGGGAGGTGGACTCTGTGGCATTAGATGCCCCACTGAGGTCCCTCCCTTCTTCAAACTGCCCTCCCCAGGCTCCTCCCCCCAAACCTCCAGGTATTCCCCCACCCAGACCTGGTGTCAGAATCTGCTAATTCAGACATCATAGTAATCATGCCTGTACCCTCTATGTTACTCTATGTTTTATTCTGTGTTTGTAACTGCCATGTTCTACTGCTTGACCAGGCCTGGAGTTTGTAGCAATTGAAGCGGGAGGGTGACATCTGTAATGTATGAGAACAAGGAGGCCTCTCACATCCCTGCCTCCGCATTCCAGCTGCCCCGGCTGGGACTTCAAGGGAGGATACCTCTCATCTCTTATCACATGCAAAAGCCTTGAGGCCATTGATTGTTATGTGAACTGGTAACATCTGAGGGGTCTGGTTTGGGAAAGGAAATTTACAGCTTGACACCTCACTTTCTTTCCTGTGAGAACCAAACGGTCAGAATTCCTTTTTGCCCGCCAATTTTCCCCTAGAGTGATTGGCTACCTATGGGTAATTCAAACTCCTTGGAATGGTATAATAGACCTGCTTGTATTATCTGTCTCATCTCTGACAATAATCCGAGAAGCTGTACTAATGTAGAGATTGGAAATAAAGAACTTTGGTTAACCAACCAAGATCTGATCCTTGACTACTTTGAGCAGAACTCTCACACCTGGCAACCCTAAAGGAAGATAAAGCAGCTGTGTGAATGGGTACAAGAAATGTCAGGCCTGCTGTTGCAAAGAAGGTGGGGAAAGGACAGTAAAAGGGCTGGTATTTTTTTTTGGGGGGGGATACAAAGTGTTTTGCACACTGAACATTCCTAGAGGCTCCACCCATCAAGGCTCCTCCAAGGGGCTTCCAAGGTGACTGGTGAGGTTGCTGCTACAGGCAGAAGCTTCCTTCCTTCCTTCCTTCCTTCCTTCCTTCCTTCCTTCCTTCCTTCCCTCCTTCCTTCCTTCCTTCCTTCCTTCCTTCCTCAACAAGAGCTGGTGGCTCTGACTTCTTGCCTTGCTCCCTTCTGCCTCTCCTCCCCCTCCCCCTCCAGCTCAGAGTCTTCTCAGGCATCTGTGGTTGCAGGAGCTGGTGAGTGGCCCCTTGGGTGGAGAGAGGGAAGGAGCACTCCCTTAGCAGGGAAGCTTATGGGGTTCCCCTTCCCACATCTTCCTCCAGCCAAGTTCTCCTCTCCCCGGCTGCCATTTTGCTTCTCATAACTGAGGCTTGGCTGGCAGGCAGTGATGTGTTTGTGCACCCTGCATCTAACTGGAAGCCAACTCAGCGACATATCCGCTGCTCCAGGTGGGAGGCTGCCCTTTCATTCACGCTTTCTCTCTACCTGCCTGTTATGCCCTGGACGCAATTCCACAGACAACCAGGCTGCGATTCTCTATGTGTACATTTGCAAGATTCTTTGATGTGACCAAACATGTAATGGCGCCGGACATGCAGTCTGGAAAAGGTACAAGCTTGAGTTAAAAGAACAATAGCACCCAGGCTCCTAAAGATCCACCTATCAGGGGCTTAGCATATTCAAATGAACCAATGTAATCTCTGATGGGAAGATTAACCTATCCCGTGGTGTGGGTGTGGACGGGGGTGAGGCTTTTCTGGGCATATAAACTGACCCCTGGGCCACCTCAGGGATGCTTGTTCCTGACCCCTAATAAACTCCACTATGCTGAAACTCACTCCACCAGCCTCCAGGATCCAGTACTTTTCACTGCCCTTTTTTGGAGGGCCCCCAATTTTAAAAATATTAGCATAGGTAGATTGAAACCTAAAGGCAGTGTGTTTATTAAGAAGTAAATTTCATAGTATTCTACGTACTTAGGATTGCAAGTCTGCCATCTGGTAGGTCAGATTCAAAATCCATTTTTAAAAAAATCTCCCTAGCCTGTGCATATGGTCCAATACTTCTGAGAACTGTAGCGGAGAGGGAGGCAGGGGCTGCTTCTTTTCTTTGCCATGATCGAAATGAAAATCCCCAGCTAACAGCTGCTAGAGTGGGGTGGATTTGATGGGAAAGGGAAGAGTTAGACCCCTAAAACTATACTTCTAATATTTTTATTTATTCCAGGATTATACTGAAATTCTGCAACTGCTGCTTTGCTTAAAAATTCTGTAAGAAGATGTCTGCAAAAGAAACTGCTGTTTCAAAGAGACAAAAAATTGCAGATGAGCACTGTGTCTTTAATGATAAATGGACTACTGAGGATTTCTTTGTTTTAAACAAGGATAAAGCAGTTTGCCTGATATGTCTTGAAACTGTCTTAGTATTAAAGGAGGAGGATCGGGGGCCTGGAGATCAAGAAGCCCTATGAGGAAAGCCTGAGGGATTTAGGAATGTTTAGTCTGGAGAAGAGGAGGTTGAGGGGGGACATGATTGCTCTCTTGAAGTATTTGAAGGGCTGTCATTTAGAAGAGGGCAGGGAGCTGTTCCTGTAGGCAGCAGAGGAGAGGACTCGTAAGAATGGGTTGAAATTAAGGGCGGGAAGGTACCGGCTAGATATCAGGGGAAACTTTTGGGCAGTGAGAGTTGTGCTACAGTGGAATCGGCTGCCTCAGGAGGTGGTGAATTCCCCCTCACTGGCGGTCTTTAAGCAGCGTCTGGACAACCCCTTTTTTTTTTTAAATTGATTTTATCTATTACTACTACTACATCGCTACTTTTCTAAGCTACATTTACCTTATACAGAGTGTGCTTTAACATTTGCTTAATATTACCTTACCACTAATAGTATGAAGCATTTTAAACCTTGGTTAATTTTCAATTAACATTGTTACTGATGATATATGAAAAATAAAAAAGCTGTTTGACAAACATGCTCTTATGAAGGAATGCTTAATTATACAAATTATATAAAATATATAAGTGCAATTTAAAAAAAAAAACATTTCAGCCCTTATTTCTTCTTTCGTCCTCTTCTTGTCTTAACAGTCTCTTCTTGTGCCTTTGGAGCTGCTGCCCCTTTTTCCGAGTCAGAAATTTCTTCTTCACTCTTTGAGCTATCAAATCCATACATGCTTTCTTGCGATGCCAGCGAACCATCTGAGTCTCTCTCTTTTTTCTTTTCTTTGCTTTTTTCCAAAAAACTTTTTGCCTGTTGAACAGAGTCAATCTTATATTTTTTGTCTTTGATGCTGAAGCTCAGTCCTTCCAGAACATTCCATCTGTAGATAATAGATTCAGACTGTAGCCAAGATGTCAGTTTTCCATAGGCTTTCCTTCTTTTCCTTATTTCAAATGGGATATCTTTCATCACTTTAACTTCTTTTCCTTTGATCTTCAGAACCGCTTTATTTGTGGTCCTAAGCACCACATCTCTTGTTGACTTTTTGGAGAATCTTATCTGAATCTCACCAGGCAGGCTTTTCTTTTTAGTATAATCTGGATAGGTTCTGTAAACCATATCCATATCGCTTTTTATTTCCGCTGCTTTTAAGCCTGTCACTGGTTCAAGCGCTTCACTTAACAGATTTTTAAGGTCTTCTCCTTTATCTTCTGGTACATTCTGAAGTCTTAGGAAAAAATTCGATCTTTCCATCTGTAGTTTCAAGAGCTGATCAGAATGGAAGGCCTTTTCTTTCTCCGCTTTTTGTAGCCTTGAATCATGATTTTTTACTGAAGTCTTAACTTCCAGAAGTTCTCGCTGCAGCTTCTCTGTAGTTTTATTCGACTCCTTCAGTTCCAACTGCATTTTATCCATCTTGACGTTGAGAGCTGTCATTTGGTCCACTAGAGGTCACAATAACGAGGAGAACACAGTGCTCATCTCTGTGGTATCAACCTTTGAACTCGGAGCTGTACTTCCCAGTTTGGGGGAAGGTTTTGGTTTCCCCGCCATTGTTGAGGCTGCGCTTCTTTGTTGATAGTTAGATAAGATGGATGAAAGAAGCAAATTCTATGACTGCGCTTATAACTTTTTAAAGTTCATATCCTCTAAAGCGCGATGCCGCCATCTAGCAAGCCGAACGTACTTTTTTTCATGCAGTAACGCCACGTAAAGAGTCTCGTAAGTACGTCAGTCTCGAGGGGGGGGGGTTTCCCTCCACCCGCCTTTCCCGCTGTATTCTGTTTGTTTTTACTTCAGACTCACATTTTCTCCGTGCGTAACTATAAGTTCCAGCTTCAAAGCTTCGCGCTCTCTGCTGCTTCACGGTTTTGCGCTTTTAGCCATACGGCTCCCACGGACGGGGGAACCTATGGGGGTGATGAAAGGGAACCTCGATCCCTCGATCGCCACCATAGGGAGAGATCCCCTTCGTGCCACCCCAGGCAGAGCCCCTTCACTAGGGTCTCTGGGGGCTCGGCACCAGTCCGAAGCCCCTTCTTCCCGCCGGGTACGGATCGCACTCCCCGCAGATGCGGAGGAGCACGTCCGCCATGGTCGCAAGTCTTGCCGGAAGTCGCGTCTGGACAAACCCTTGTCAGGGATACTCTAGGCCGATCCTGCATTGAGCAGGGGGTGGGACTCGATGGCCTGAATGACCCCTCTTAACTCTGTGATTCTATGATTCTATGAGAACAATGTTAAAAGGCACTTTGAATCCTGTCATAACAGCTACTCAATATATCAAGGAGAGATGCAAGTGAACAAGTTGTTGTTGTTCAGTTGCACAGTCGAGTCCGACTCTTCGCAACCCCACAGACCGCAGCACACCAGGCCCTCCTCTCCTCGACCGCCCTTCAAAGCCCGCTCAACTCCATGCTTGATAACACTGTCTGACCATCTCATCCTTTGCAGTCCCCTTCTTCTTTTACCTTCAATCTTCCCCAACATCAGGGTCTTCTCCGGTGAGTGCTCCCTTCTCATTTGGTGGCCAAAGTATTGGAGCTTCAGCTTCAGTATCTGGCCTTCCAGGCAACAGTCAGGGTTGATTTCCTTTAAGATTGACTGATTTGTTCTCCTTGCAGTCCAAGGGACTCTCAAGAGTCTTCTCCAGCACCATAATTAGAAAGCATCTATTCTTCGGTGCTCAGCCTTCCTTATGGTCCAACTCTTGCAGCCATACATCACTACTGGGAATACCATGGCTTTGACCATACAGACTTTTGTTGGCAGGGAGATGTCTCTACTTTTTATCATGCTGTCTATGTTTGCCATCACTTTCCTCCCAAGGAGCAGGTGTCTTTTAATTCCATGGCTGCAGTCACTATCTGCAGTGATCTTGGATCCCAGGAACATGAAGTCTGTCACTGCTTCCATGACTTCCCCTTCTATTTGCCAAGGAGTGATGGGGCCGGATGCCATGATCTTAGTTTCTTTTGATGTTGAGTTTCAAGTCAACTTTTGTGCTCTTTCACTTTCAGCAAGAGGCTCTTGAGGTCCTCTTCACTTTCTGCCATTAGAGTGGTATTGTCTGCATATCTGAGGCTGTTGATGTTTTTCCCAGCAATCTTAATTCCGGCTTGTGGATTCATCCAGGTTCGCATTTCACATGATGTACTCTGCATATAAATTAAATGTGACAATATACATCCTTCTTGCACTCCCTTTTCCTATTCTAAACCAATCAGTTGCTCCATGTCTGGTTCTAACTGTCGCTTCTTGACCCTTATGCAGGTTTCTCAGGAGACATGTGAGGTGGTCTGGTACTCCCATCTCTTTAAGGACTTGCCACAGTTTGTTGTGATCCACGCAATCAAAGGCTTTAGCGTAGTCAATGAAGCAGAAGTAGATGTTTTTCTAGTACTCCCTTGCTTTTTCCATAATCCAGCAAAGGTTGGCAATTTGATCTCTAGTTCCTCAAACTCTTCAAAACCCAGCTTGTTCTTCTGGTAGTTCTCTATCCATGTATTGGTGAAGCCTGACTTGTAGGATCTTGAGTATGACCTTGCTAGCATTTGAAGTGAGTGCAATTGTGTGATAGCTTGAACATTCCTTGACACTGCCCTTCTTTGGGATTGGAATGTGAACTGACCTTTACCAGTCCTCTGGCCACTGTTGCGTTTTCCAAATTTGCTGGCATATGGAGTGCAGCACCTTAACAGCATCAGCTTTTAGGACTTTGAATAGCTCAGCTGGGATACTGTCACCTCCACTAGCTTTGTTGTTAGTAAAGCTTTCTAAGCCCATTTGACTTCGCACTCCAGGATGTCTGGTTCGAGGTCAGCAATCACACTGTCATGGTTGTCAAGGACACTGAGATCCTTCTTGTATAGTTCTTCTGTGTACCTCACAGGGTGTCTGTTGTGGGGAGGGGAAGGGAAAGGAGTTTGTAAGCTGCTCTGAGACTCCAAGTGAAGGGCGGGGTATCAATCTCTTCTTCTATTCTTGCCACCTCTTCCTAATCTCTTCTGCTTCTGTTAGGTCCCTACCATTTTTGTCCTTTATCATGGCCAGCTTTGCATGAAATGTTCCCTTGATTTCTCCAGTTTTCTTGACGAGATCTCTAGTCTTTCCCATTCTATTGTTTTCCTTTATTATGTTGCATTGTTCATTCAGGAAGGCCTCCTTATTGTCAAGCTCGAGCCTCACTTGTCATTGACTCTGTGGCCTCAGGGGTTAATTGCTTTCTCAGAACAACTTAATCCTCTGTTTTTCTTCTATAGGCTGTTTATCTTTCTAGCGAAAGGGGTATGTGAATGTGAGTGTGTGAGTGTCAGCTTATGTTATGTAGTACACACTTAGAGTAGTCTACAAGGCCCTGGGAAACATGATCTCAGCACCCGCCCTGACCTTGGGTGAGGAATGTCTAGATACTGCAATGGCTAATAACAGGTGTGTGGGGGGTGGGCTTTTGGGTGATTGGATCTTTGGTAGGCTGAGTGGGAACATTGATTGGGCAGTATGACTGAGGGGGGACTGTCCTGCATGTAGTATAGGGTTGGTCTTGGCTCTGAATGTCAGTTCTGACATAGAATCTGTCTGTACTTGGAACCTTTCTACTTTTTAATAAACAAATCTTGCTGATATAAGAGGGTGGTGAGAGTGAATGCATCTGAGACCTGACACTTATCTCTCCTTGCTGTTCTCTGGAAATCTGCATTCAGTTGGGTAAATCTTTCCTTTTCACCTTTGCCTTTCATGTTCCTTCTTTCTTCAGCCATTTGTAAAGCCTCATCAGACAGCCACTTCACTTTCTTGCATTTCTTTTTCTTTGGGATGGTGCTGATTGCTGCCTCCAGTACAATGTCATGAACCTCCGTCTGTAGTTCTTCAGGCACTCTGTCTATCAAATCTAGTGTCAGGTTACTGTCATATTCTGCTTCCTTGTAACTTTCCCGGTCACAGATCCCGGCGGGAGCTTGGCATCAGTTCCTGCTCTGTCGGCTCAGTTCCCCCTCCTCCCCACTCCAGCCTCCTGTGGGTGAGCTCATGTGTTTTGCTAGACTTCAGTTATCTATGTTGATTTCTATTGTAACCTTGGGCAACTGGGCTCTGCTTTTCCAGGTGTCTTACATGGGGGAGGCGAGTAGCTTTCACACAGGGTCAGGGTGCGAATTTAGTTTCAGGTTACGCGCCTTTTCTTCCCTGAGAAAGTAACGGTAGATTTTTTGGCGCTTGATTATTTTCCTTCTGATTGGTACCTATGCTTATGTTCCTGTTTGAATACAGTATATGAATCCCCTCCCTACTGTATGTGGTATCACAAACAAAGCAAGTGTTCCTGAAAGACCATTAAGAAATAAAGACTTTGTTTTAAACCACAAGACCTGACTTTTTGGATCTATTCAGAAGTCTCACATCTAGTCCCTTAAACCTATTCTTCACCTCCACTGTATATTCATAAGGGATGTGATCTAGGTCAAACCTGAATGGTCTAGTGGTTTCCCCAACTTTCTGCAGTTTAAGCCTGAATTTTGCAATGGGTAGCTCAAGATCTGAGCCATAGTCAGCTCCAGGTCTTGTTTTTACTGACTGTCTAGAGCTTCTCTATCTTTGACTGTAGGTTATATAATCAGTCTGATTTCGATGTTGCCCATCTGGTGATGTCCGTGTGTAGAGGTGTGTAGAGTCACCTCTTAGGTTGTTGGAAGAGGGTGTTCGCTATGACCAGCGTGACTCTGTTAGCCTTTGCCCGGCTTCATTTTGTTCTCCAAGGCCAAACTTGTCTGTTATTCTGGTTACCTTTTGACTTCCTGCTTTAGCATTCCAGTCCTCTATGATGATAAGGACATCTTTTTTTGGTGTTAGTTCTATGAGGTGCTGTAGGCCTTCATAGAACCGGTCCACTTCAGTCTCTTCTGCGTCAGTGGTTAGAGCATAGACTTGGATTACTGTGATGTTGAATGGTTTGCCTTGGATTCGGACCGAGATCATTCTGTTGTTTTTGAGACTGTATGCCATTACTGCCTTTCGCACTCTCTTGTTGACTATAAAGGCCACACCATTTTTTCTACGGGATTTGTGGCCACAGTAGTAGATATAATGGTCCTCAGAGTTAAATTCGCCCATTCCCATCCACTTTAGTTCACTGATTCCCAAGATGTCGATGTTCAGTCTTGCTATCTCATTTTTGACCACATCCAGCTTACTGTCACGACAGAGCCTCTGGGTCGAGGCAGAAGATGCAACAGTTCAGGCGTCTAGCCAGGAGTTTCTCAGCCGGCCGGTAGTTAAGCAGGTTGCAGAGCAAAGGTTATTCAACAGTCCAGTAATCAAGCTGTAAATTACCGTCAGAGCCTAAGGACAAAGTAGGGAGGCGTTGTCACAGGAATGCCAAGTCAGATAGCCGGAGAGAGCAACAGGAACAGGGCCAGAACGCCGAAGTCAAAGTCCACAAAGCAAAGTCCAGAGTCCAGAGTCAGAGGTCCGAGGTCCAAAGCCGGGTCAAGGGTCCACAGGAACGCACGGAAGTCAGGAGGGTGCAGGGCGAGGGCTCGTCAAGGACGATCATTTGTTGCCAGCACGCTTTGCTGAGGCCAGTGATCTGCTGATATAGCGTGCCGGCTTGTTACACAATTAGCAGCTGCCAGACACAGTCCTGCTTCTGCTAATACTCCGGACTTAGAGTTCTTCTCCCCCGCATGCGTGCCTCACTCCTCCTGTTTCTTAGCTCCTGGCGTCTCCTTTCACGGAGCCGGCTGACAGGTGGTGGAGATTCAGGGAGTTCACTCGGTCCAGGTATAGCCTGATCAATCTCAGGTGGCTCTTGCTGCCGGCTTGACTCTTCAGGACTTACGTCCAGGTCCGTTAAAGGAGCCTGATCTTGTTCTGCAGGGGCTGGGTCAGGAGCAGGGTCAGGAGCAGGCATGACACTTACCTTGATTCACGGATCTTACATTGCAGGTTCCTATGCAGTATTGTTCTTTGCAGCATCAGACTTTCCTTTCACCATCAGACACATCCACAGCCAGGGGCGTCAAATTTTAAAAATCTGGGGGGGGGGGGGGCTCTTTGTGCGTGCACTTTGCATGCATGCATGCCGGGACCAAGTCCCCGCCTCTGCCTCCGCCTCCCCCCTGCCTGACCACTCCTGCTGCCATCCCTTCCTCCATCCATCCAGGAGCCAGCTGGGCATTTGCTTAGCTGGCCCCTGGACGGAGGGAGGGAGGGAGGGAGGGACAGAATGGCCAGGCCGGGGGGGGGGGGAGAGAGAGATGGCAACGGCCCTAGGAAGGGCCCGGGAAGGCGCGGCAGAGGGCACTCTGTTTTCCGGGGGGGGGGGCTCAGTCCCCCCTAGGAAATTTCGGGGGTGGCTCGAGCCCTTGAGTCCCCCCGTAGTTGACGCCTATGTCCACAGCTGAACATCCTTTCGGCTTTGGCCCAGCCGCTTCATTATTTCTGGGATTACTTGTACTTGTCCTCTGCTCTTCCCCAGTAGCATACTGGACACCTTCCAACCTGAGGGGCTCATTTTCTGGCATCATATCTTTTAGCCTTTTGTTACTGCCCATGGGGTTTTCTTGGCAAACGTACTGGAGTGGGTTGCCACTTCCTTCTCCAGTGGACAAGACAATCTCTTAAAAATTAACGTTTTTGCAGGAAAATAGTTTTAGAAAGCATATTGAGAACTGGCCTACAATGAAGGCCAGCTATCATGTTGCTAAATGTACTTCTGAGAGTGGTAAACCATCCACTGATGGTGAATTTGTTAAAAAAAAAATGCAGTTAAAGTAATGGAGGAAATGTGTCCTGATAAGGTATCTTGTGTTAGTTGTGTCAATTTATCTGCATCTATAATCAGCAGGCATGTTGAAGAACTAGGAGACAAGCTGCATATGTCACTGATTGTCAAGGCAATTTTTTTATTTTTTCCTTTGATATTAGATGAGAGCAATGACATTATAGACACTGCTCAAATACTAATTTTTATCAGGGGGATAGAGTCCAACTTCAGAATTACAGAAGTGTTGTGTGCACTGCAGAGTTTGAAGGGCACTACAATAGCAGAAAACATATTCTTGAAGGTGTGTAAATCAGTAGAAAATTTTGGTCTGAGTTGGGATGAATTGAAAAGCATCACCACTGATGGTACAAGAAATATGGTGGGAAGTAAAACTGGTGTAGTTCCAAGAATCAATGAAGAGATACTGAAATTAAATGGTCCACTTCCCATGCAATTTCACTGCATCATCCATCAGCAAGTCTTGTACAGTAAGATTCTTCAGTGGGAAAGTGTGATGCATATTGTTGTATCCAGAATTAATTACATCAGGCATCATGGCCTTAATCATTGTCAGTTTCAAAATTTTCTCTCAGAGATAGATGCAGAACATGGAGATATAGTGTACCATGCAGAAGTCAGGTGGCTTAGCAGAGGCAGAGTCCTCAAACATTTTTTTCAGTCTTCATCATCTCTTTTTCAAGGAGAAAGGAAAAGATCAAGAAGTACTTTCTGACCCTGAATGGATTTTTGATTTGGCTTTCTTAACTCATATCACAGAGCATCTGAACACATTGAATCAAAGGTTGCAGGGAAAAGGAAAGCTTGTGTGTGACATGTACTCTGAATTGAAAGCTTTTAGAGCAAAACTAAACATTTTTGTTAAGCAAGTTAGTGAAGGTAACTTTTCAAACTTCTCATGCTGCAATGGACTAAAATTTGAGGAGGATGGGATTTTACAGTTCAGTGTTGAAAGACACATAAAAGCACTGAACCTATTGCAGGTGGAATTCCAGAACAGATTAACAGATTTGACTGATGAGCATTTTAAATTGTTGTTGGTTTTAACTATATGTTTTATATTGTTTTAAATATTTATTATGTTAGTGAATCCTGGCATACCAGGTCCTGTAAGCCGCTCTGAGCCTGTGAATGTAGGGAGAGCGGCCTAGAAATCAAATAAATAAATAAATAAACATTGCCATAAGCATGGGATGGAAATAAGAACGTTTCAGAATCTGTTTGAAGTGGCACCAGAAGATGCAAGTAACTTTTTTCAGACACAACTAATTGATTTGTAAGTCAGTGATCATCACAGAGACATTTACAAAGAAAATAGTCTGTTAGATTTCTATTCTGGTCTACCTGATATATTTATCAACCTAACGAAACTCGCTGCAGGCATGTTCACAGTCTTTGGCCCCACACCCATCTGTGGACAATTTTTTCCCATGATGAAAACTGTGAGATCCAAGTGCAGGTCAAGACTTACAGAGGAATATTTGCATGACATTTTAGGGGTGTCTGTCACAAACCATGACTTGGACATTAATGCCCTGGCTAGCAGAAAGCATCCACAAAAATCACAATGACTACGTATGAATGCATAGCTAGATTTAAAAATTCCACAGTAAAACATTGTTCCAAAATGGATTGTGTTCAAGTTAACATTTCTTCATTGACCTCTGAATGCTTACCTTTGATCTAAATAGGTAGGTTAATAATTTTGTTACGTTTTGATTTAAGATGTGTCCCTCTTCAGGCACTGGGCACTCTAATGCAGCCCCCATGTGCCAGAAGGTTGGGGACCCCTGCTCTAAGGCATTATACTCCAAGGTTCCTCTCTTCCCCAAACCCCTCTCTCCCCAGGTTCCACCCCCAAATCTCCAAGAATTTCGCAACCTGGAACTGGCAGTCCTAGAGATGATGTAGAGTTGTGGCTTCAGGCCTTTCTGAATGGATGAACTGCAACCAGGCAAGGCTGAACTGGGTGAGAGCTCCTGAGTGCTCAACATCAGGGAACCTGATGTCCTATCTAGGAGCTGCCTAAGACTCGATACCAGATTCTGGGGCTCAGTCTTCACACAATTAAGCCTTGTCTGGCTGCTGAGCATTGAGACGACCATCCATTTTGTTTCAGGGTTTTGCATGTTCCAGTTGCACTGCAAAGTATTAATGGTTCTTCTCTTTCCCACTAACCTTGCCCCAGGCATCAGTACTGAATTTGCAATTCCTCCTTGCATGGCTTAGGTAAAAATGAGAAGAGGTTCACTGAGGTAAGCCAATATCCTGAGGGCTCGATGGTGTTTAGCTACCTTTTTGGCAAATTAGCTCTCAAGCCCCATGTGGAAAACGTGAACCAACTGCCTTCCTTCCCTCCCCTTGCTGCCGTCTGACCCTCCCAAGTCTTCTTGTAGCCCTTCTGCAAGGAGGTAGAAGCTAAGATCCTTGTAGGCCTGTGCAAAACTGAAGGCGCAACTCTCCTTCGCTCCATGTGGTGCCCCGAAGGGAGGGAGGGCCGGGAGTCAATGGCACTGCAGAATCAAAGGAGGCTGCAATCCGGGCGCCTGTATGATGTCCCTCAGTTGCTTTGTCTGTGCTGCATCTGACTGGGTGTCATCTGCGATGGGAAATTCCTGGGGATTTGGGAGATGGAGCCAGGGGCGGGGAGGGTTTGGGAAGGACCTCGGCAAGCCATAATGCCACGCGATCCACCTTCTCTGACAGGATTGACAGCCTCCAGGTGGTAGCTGGAGATCTTCCATTATTACCACTGATCTCCAGGTGACAGAGATCAGTTCACCTGGGGAAAATGACCGCTTTGGAAGGTGGACTCTGTGGCATTATAACCCATTGCAGTCCCTCCCCCATAAACCCCGCCCTCCTCAGGCTCCACCCTAGGAACTGCCCTTCATATTCTGGAGATCAGTTGTAATTCCAGAAGATCTCCAAGCCCCACCCGGAGGTTGGCAACCTTGGGCCCCAAAAGGGCACTGCTGGAGGGTATAACTTCTCCAACTCATGGTGACCGGTCTGCACAAGTCTTTGTTGAGAAAGCAACCCACATCCAGTTGGACTTTGGGCTAAAGGAACAGTGATGAAGCCATTAGTGCAATCATATATCAAGCAAACAGAGTTGCTCGCTCAGGGCTGGGAAATATCTGGAGATTTGTGGGTGGAGCCCGGGGAGGGCAAGAGTTGGGGAGGGAAAGGACCTCCGCCAGCTATAATGCTACACACCCCACCCTCCAGAGCAGCCATTTCCTCCAGGGAACTGATCTCTCTCATCTGGAGGTCAGCTGTAATTCTGGGAAATCTCCAGGCTCCAACTGGTGGTTGGCAACCCTATCAGCAGATGTGATGAAGCCCATCTGGCTGCTGCCCTTACAGCTCATATTTGACATCTGGGTGGGAGCCGGATTAATCCTCACAAGGGGCACATGGCTCAGGGAGGCGTAGGACTGGCCAAAGACCCTGTCAAGTGGAAGGCAAGGCCTCTTGGTGTGGGGACTGAGCCCCAGAATCTGGTATCAAGTCACAGGCAGCTCCTAGACTGGTTACCGGGGATATCTGGGTTCCCTAGTGTTGAGCCCTTGTGAACTCTCACCCAGCATTACCAAAAATGGTAATTTAGTAGTTTTTAGCAAATATTTTCTATTTAGAGGTCCCTTATAATCTGAGGCCCTAAACTGTAGTTTACTCGCTTTGTGCATCAGTCCAGCCCTGCGTCAGTTGCCTGATCTCCTCTCCCTCCATTCTCCCAGCCTGATACAGGAAATAAGCTGGGCTGGCAGGAAAGTACTAAGGAAGATAAGGAAGGTCCAGATCCCATGTGGTCTTTTTTGACGTTAATGTTAGACCTCCAGTTATCTTCAAGACCCGATTAATTCTGTTCTCCATTCATTTTCGTTCATCCAGGCCATTTTTTCACCAGAGCATTCATTTTCATTGGCATCATTTGTTTTGTCCTGCCTGAGACCTGGGTGTTTTGCATCCAAGCAGTATTAAATTTTCCAAACATTCTACAATTCCCTGAAGGAATCAGACCTGCCAATTTGTAGAGAGCTCAGACACCCGCTTTAGAAGCACGTAGAAAGAAGTGGAAGTGGCTGTCTGGGGCAAGTGATGCTCTGTCTTCTTGCTGCTTGTGGGAGGGCCACAGTGGGAGGGCTTCTGGAGTTCTGGCTCCACTGGTGGACCTCCTGAGGGCACCTGGGTTTTGGGCCACTGTGTGACACAGACTGTTGGACTGGATGGGCCATTGGCCTGATCCAGCTTGGCTTCTCTTATGTTCTTAAATTCTTGCACTCTCCTTTGCTGCAGCTGGGAAGGCCTTCTAGTCTATGGCTGGTTCCGCACAATTGCTTGTCCTGGTGTCATCCCCCCCAAATATTCTCGGGAAGTGATCATTTCCCCATATGTTGGTGCAGGGTCAGCATTTGACCCGAATCCAATGGTGTTACCCCTGGATTTTCCCTCCTTGCCATCTTCAGGATCTTTTTTTGGACTACAGGGTTGGAGTCGGGGTATTCTAGTGGGGAACTCGCTATTCGCGGCTGTCTTCTCTCCACCCCTTTAATGCCCCTCTGCTTCTTTTCCTCCCCTTCCTGCCTCTCCTCTGTCCACCTTCCCACCTCTCTTCAATTTTTTTGCTGCTGTACCCCCCTCCTTGGAGTACATATATATTTTTTGGTTTTTTTCTCCATGTTGCGTTGCAACGCAATAATGAGCCAGCATTAGCTGGCATTTAAATGTCCTCCTTTGTGTCGTCATTGCTCATATTCATTGTTTTATTTTTTTATTGTTCTTTGTCTGCACCAGGAGGAAGCCTGCAGATCGCGGAGAAACTTTCTTCTCCATCGAGAACTTTTCATAAATGCAAAACACACATTGAGGGAGGGAGTAAGGCTGAGCGTTATCACCTGTAACAGGGACAGGATTACTCCTAGAGCTCTCACTCACCTAGGAACATGATGGCAGCAAAGATGGATGGGGGATCCTATCTTCAATAGAGTTCCTTTTTTGTGGGTATTGAGGTTCAAAAAAATTAAAGGGACCAATCACAGACCTGTTGCATTACAGTGCAACCGTGCATGTGCATGTGCAGTGCACCCACCCACCATTGCACGAAACAGCCATGCTTTACACAAGCATGCATAAAGCACGGCTGTTTCATGCAATGGTGGGTGGGTGCATTGCAACACAACCATGCATGCAT
This sequence comes from Lepidodactylus listeri, assembly GCA_029233225.1. Classification (NCBI taxonomy): domain Eukaryota; kingdom Metazoa; phylum Chordata; class Lepidosauria; order Squamata; family Gekkonidae; genus Lepidodactylus; species Lepidodactylus listeri. The sequence goes on along the minus strand of JARCFY010000014.1, from coordinate 9,454,907 downwards.
AAAGCACAACTGGTTTCCCTGAATGGGTGGGTCCATTACAATGCAACCACACCTCCGATTTTAAAAAAATCAGGGGGAGGAGAGGGGAGGGGGCGCTAGATGTGGGGAAAGGTGAAATGTGGAAATGCAGACCTGGGCCAAACCCGGGCCAGACTTCTGCAATGCAGAATTCCCCCAACAAAATTGGGCCAATTATACCAGTGGGGAACAGAGAACAAACCATTAGTGCAGAATCAGCCTATCTGCTGCCATTCCTTTCCCCACTGTGACCAATACAAAGTGCTTCCACCCCATTGCTTTGCATTGCCAATGGAAAGGAATGGAAAAAGCAGTGAGATTCCCCCCCGTTAGTTTGGGTTTCACTATTCATTATAAAATTATAATTAAATCAATTGGGGGGGCATTCATTTCATTTCCATTCATTTTAGGAAAGAATATGCACACCCATACTCTAGTTTAGCACCATGGGAACTGACCCACAGTGCCTCTCAGGGCCCTCTCTTCTCAAAGAGGCTGGCCAGCGACGTGAAGCACCAGGAAGAGTCACCGGAAGCCTTGGCTCTGGGTGTCTCAGTACGGTGCTGATGCCCAGTTCTGTACCCCTGACCTGGATGACCCAATCTTGTCAGATCTTGACAGCTAAGCAGGGTTGGCCCTGGTGAGTACTTGGATGGGAGACCACCAGGGAAGTCAAGGGTTGTTCCACAGAGGCAGGCAAGGGCAGACCACCTCTGAACATCTCTGGCCTTGAAAACACTCTGGGGCTGCCATAAATTGGTTGTGACCTGATGGTACTTCACACGCGCACACACACGCACACACACACACACACACTGATTTGTATGCCTTCTTCCAGGTCTGGCTGCCTTGGCCCTATAATCGATTGCAGAAAAAGACTGAAGAAGAGTCCTGCGGCACCTTAAAGACTAACAGATACAGCCCATTTGTTAATCTTTAAGATGCCCCAAGACTCTTCTTTTGTGCATGGGTGTTTAGTGAATGATATAGCCAGCAAACTGCATTCATTTCATGTGTTGTACTTATATCACTGGGGGGGAGGGGCATGGCAGAAAGTGCCACCATCACAGCTGACTTATAGCAACCCCATGGCAAGAGACTCAAGGCAAGAGACTTTTGGTTTGCCATTGCCTGCCTCTGTGTACCAACCCTGGACTTCCTTGGTGGTCTCCCATCCAAATAGTAACCAGGCCTGATCCTGCTTCACTTCCAAGGTCTGATGAAATTGGGCTAGCTGGGGCTATCCAGGTCAAGGTATCACTGTGTGCCATTTCCTACTTGAGGCTTTGAGTTTTTACTGAAGGAGTCAAAGATGTCTGGCAAATCTATGAGCCAGTAGGTAGGCAAATAGCTTTCACCCCAGCTCCTTCTTCTAAAGGGCCTGTGCTATTGGATTGTTCTGTGTGGATTAGTTGCCTCTTCCCATCTTTGGTCATTCTGTTCCACATACAGTAACAGTAGCAACAGGGTCGCAATGGGATAGATTTTGCCTGCTTTTCCAAGACATTATGATTGAAGTTGAAATTCGAATCTGTGGTTAGAGACTGAATGGGATTGAGGACAGTGATCAAATTGCATAGGAATATGGAATAAGTACCAAGCAATCTTTAAATGTTGCACATTAGGTGTATGTCTCTGACTTTGTCCATTCATTGGTACCCTTGAGTGAGTGATGGTGAAAGCAACAGCAGGGCTACTGCTGCTTTTTGCCATACGGTCCTTAAGCAGGTTCAGTTTATTGGAGTCAGTATTACTAATACATTCTCTAAACACTTCTGTGTTAAGACTGGAGAGGGAAAGCGGGAAAGGGATTTTATTCGGGGTTCAAACTGGGGTGTCAGATGGCTACAAGCCAATGAATGCCACGTTACCCTTGCACGGAAACTAACAGCTTCAACTCCCAAGCGGGAAACTCACAAGAGAAACCTGAGATCTTACGTAAGCAGAGACAACAAGGACAAATGGCAGAGGGGAATCAAAAGTAACATTCCACAGTTAACAACCTTCCCCCCCCCTTTTATTTATGACAGCCTAGCTGACAGCGGTAGGCTCAGGAAAACCCTGTCCCTTAATTTTGTTCTAGGAAGATCATACAGTCATCACAAATTCATTAGAAGAGCTAGATTCAAGTTTAGGAGCACCTTAAAGATTGTCAAGATTTCCAGAGAATAAGATTTCGAGAGTCAAATCTCCCTTTGGTTAAAGACCAACAAGATTTCTGGGAATAAGCTTTTGAGACTCTTGAAAGCGTCTACCCTGGAAATCTTGCTGGTCTTTAAGGTACTCCTGGATTTGAATCTTGCTCTTCTACTGCAGACCAACAAGGGAACCCATCACAAATTCTTTAACGAGGTTGCTGGTACATTCCATAAACCAGGATCTCAGAGTAGCTGATGGTGCAAACTGTATGGAGGAGATAAGTAAACAGCCAAGAATCTCCACTTCTTAAATTACAGCAGCAACATAATGGTTGCCTGACGGGAAATGCAAAAGAACCCAACATTTTCCATGTTAGATTTAAAAGCAGTGGGCAGAGAGCTGACTTAAATTCAGGGCTTTTTTTGTAGAAAAAGCCCAGCAGGAACTCATTAGCATACTAGGTCACACCCAACAGCAGAAACTCATTAGCATATTAGGCCACACCCCTGACAGTGCAGCTTCCTCCCAGGATCGGCTTCCCCAGGTGCCCTGTGGCTTGCGGGGCGCATGGGGAACCCGTGGGAAGGAAGGCAGTTTCCGGATCTGCTTCCCCAGGAGGGGAGGCAGTTTAAACTGCTTTCCCTCCCTGGATCGGCTTGGCTTCCCCAGGCGCCCCGCAGCTTGCAAGGCACCTGGGGAACCCGGGGGGGGGGGGGGAGGCTGTAGGCGTGGCCAACTTGGAAGCCAGCCAGAACTCCGTTCCTGTGCGTTCCTGCCCCCAAATAGCCCTGCTTAAATTGAATCACCAAAGGGGAGGGAGGCCTAATTTTGATACTGAATCAAGTAGATGCCACATGACTTCATTCAGTGGTGGTCACCAAAGCTACTTTTCAGCAACTGGTTTTGTACAAGGGTACCAAAGGAACAGGAACTTTGGCTCTGTCCATTGATTCATTTCTGCAGCCAAGACAAAGAGTTCCTGGAGGTCAGGGACCAGAGTGAAGATGATGTAGGGTTGCCAACCGCCTGGTGGGGCAGGGAGGTCTCCCAGAACTACAATTCATTTCCAGACTACAGAGATCAGTTCCCCTGGAGAAAACGGCTGCTTTGGAGTGTTGCCTCCAGTGTTCCCTCTAAGCTGAGTCAGTGTGAGCTAGCTCAGTTTTTTAGCCTCCAGCTCACACGTTTTTGTCTTCGCTCAGGAAGGATGGCTCCAGAGCAGATTAATTTATGCAGTAGCCAAATCGCTCACTCACAACTTTAATGCCACTAGCTCACAAAGCAGAATTTTTGCTCACAAGACTCCACAGCTTAGAGGGATCATTGGTTGCCTCCATGGCATTATACCTCACTGACGTCCCTTCTCTCCCCAGACATTGCCCTCCCCAGGCTCCACCTCCAAATCTCCAGGAATTTTCCAACTAGGGTTGCCAACCTCCAGGTGGGGCCTGGGGATTTCCTGGAATTGCTGTTCATGTCCATATTACAGAGATCAGTTCCCCTGGGGAAAGTGGCTGCTTTGGAGGGTGGACTCCATGGCCTTATACTTTGCTAAAGTCCCTCCCCTCCCCTCCCCGCCCCTCTCCAAAACCTGCCCTCCCCAGGCTCTACCCCCAAATCTCCTGGTCTTTCCCAACCCAGAGCTGGCAACTCGAGAGGTGGGCCTTACGCCACCAGTGGCTTATCCTCTCCCATAAGAAAGCTACCATGGAGTTGGAGGCCCAGTCGATGTCCTTCTCCAAGGGGCACCTGGTGGTTCTGGCCAGTGTGCTCCCTCTCCTCACCTGTATGAGGCGGCCTTGCTCGTTCTGGAGGGTGTTGAGCTCCTGCCCCATCACGCTGTGTCCCTTCTTCAGGCTGTCGCAGTCAGCTCGCAACTGAGTGGCATGAGTCAGTAGCTTGGACACCTCGTCTGCCAAGCCGACCAACAAGGCCCTCTCCTGCCCCTTCGATGACTTTGTTTCGGCATCATGGTCGGTCACGGCCCTCAGGAGAGAAGACTGGAGGCCTTCCAGACGGGTCAGGCCATTGACTTGATCCGGGCAATTGGGGTCGATGAATATGTTGATGCGAGAGCTGTCGGCCTTCTCGATAGTCACCAAGGCATTGGCCTCGTCAGGATTGGTGTTGATGACCGGCGGGGATTCTGTGACAGGCGTGTGGTATTGGTTCATGAAGAGAATCGCACCGGTGACGGTCACAGCTAAGAGAACTGCCACAGACAGCAGGACGGTGCACAGAATATAGCCACAGCTCATTCTCTAGAAGCAGGAGGGGGGGGGGGAGAGAGAACATCTGTGTGCTTAGTGTACCGAAATAACACAGCCTTTCCACAAGTGACTCTTAAGCATACTGTTTGCTTTCTTGCACCAAAGGTTTTTAAACTTGTGAAGGCTACATTGGCGTGTAGTGTAGAAGAAGCCTTTGCAAAATTCACTCGATTTATTCCTTGTCTTTCCCCTCACAAAGGGACCTACATCCTCCTCCTCTCCTCCATTTTATCCTCACAACAACAACCCTGTGAGGTAGGGCTGCCAAGTTCTACTTACTGATTGGCGGGGGGGAGTCCCCCGCCCCCCGAGGTGATTTAGCAGCCCTACTGTGAGGTGGGCCAGGCTGAGAGTAAGTGAATGGCCCAGAAAGCTTCCAGGGAAGTACGGGGATCCCAACCTGGCTCGTCTGGCATTCTGTTCACTGTGGCGCACGAGCAACATGGTCCAAAGTCTACCTGTGTTTAGGATTGCACTGTAAGTCTACCAATTCCAGCATTGCCCCTAGTAAGGAATGCGGCAAAGCACTATGTTATTGCAGTCCTCTTTTAATATGAAACACACCTCTTCAGGGGAGAAGAAAAATGCTCCCCTGCCAGAGCACTGGAATTATTAAAAGGAAATACTATCATCATCCACCCTGTTTGCCTTGATCTTAGGGTTCTTCTTCACACCCATGGCCTTTCCTAACCCAGGAAGCCTGTTGGGGAAGGACATATTTCTGACTGCACACAGAGACTAGTATTTGAGCATGGAAGCAGCACTGGTCTTGTACAACCTGCAAAATGCAAAACCTGCTCAGTTCTTCTTCTTTTTTAAAAAAAACCTTAATTTTATTGGAATATTAAACAATAAGGTATAAATGAAAATTAAAGTACTGCAATAATAACACAAGATTAGCACAGAGAAAGTAGTGGATGTTTATGTGGAATAAGAGTGCCATGTGTGAAATGCTGAGAATTCCATGAATGGAAATTCCAGTAGTCCAACCCCCCCCCCCCCCCGTTTATATGCTTGGGGCCCTTGTTTTGGTCAGGGCCGTGGGGCACGGGGATAGAGCTTCAAGACCCCCCCCCCCCCGCCATGATGCCAGCCTCCAGAATTGCAGCTTATCTCCAGACAACAGAGATCAGTTCCCCCGGAGAACATGGTAGCTTCAGACAGCAGACACTATAGCAGACATTATAATATACTATATATTCTAGGGGAAATCCCTTCCCAAATCCCCCCTCCTAGAGTTGCCAGCCTCCAGGTGAGACCTGGGGATCCCCTGGAATGACAGCTCATCTCCAGACTATGGAGACCAGTTCCCTGGGAGAAAACAGATGTTTTGGAGGGAGCACTCTGGCACTGGAGCCCACTGAGGTCCCTGTCCTCCCCAGGCTCCACCCTTGAATCTCTCGGTGTTTCCCAACCTGGATCTGGCAACTCTACTTGCCCATCCCACCCACCCACCCCTCGTGGCCAGGAGGGACCTGGCAACCGTAGCCACTGTGTGTCATTTCCCTTGTTTGAAACCGCATGGCTCTGTTTGCACGGCTGGAGCAAACTGACAGGTGTCCGTTTACTCCCAGTGGGACAAAGAACAGTTTCTCAGGGCCAGTTCCATTGAGTAACATATCAGAAGGGGGAAGGTTACCCCTCCCCCCCCCCTTGTGCTGTGATTCCAGCTGGGACAGCGCCCCCTCCACACGTGGGTTGTAAAGAAAACAAACGCTGGGAGCTCTATTTGTGGACCTTCCAGGGTCATGCTCCAGGGGCTAATCAATTTCATAAATGGAAGACAAAAGACCAACTGAAAACATAGTCATAATGGGATGGATCCCATGAAAAAATCTAAGTAATGGAAGGGGGGATGATTTTCACAGCTGACCCCCTCTTGCTGCAGACCTCAGACTCCCCCCCCCCCACCATGCACTGGGGGCTGCACTGGGGGAGGGAGAGGCCTGGAAATCCTTTTGGTCTGCAAAGACTGCCAGTGAGACTGAAGCCATTACAAGTATCATAGGACAGTCTTGGTGTGGTTTCGGAAACAATGTCTATAAAGTCTATGGAATGGAGAATAATCGTGGTAAAAGCAATATGAGTTTGCGTTTCCATTTCCCTGCTACATCAGGGTGAAGCTGGGCTCAGGGGTAGGGCTGCCAACCTCCAGGCAGGACTTGGAGATCTCCCCGAATCACAAGTGATCTCTATGGAGATCAGTTGCCCTGGAGAAAATGGCTGCTTTGGAGGGCAGAATACATGGCATTATCTCCTGTGGCGTTCCCCCCTCTCCCCAAAGCCCATCCTCCCTAGACTCCACCTCCAAGACTCCAGGAATCTTCCAACCAGAGTTGGCAACCCTACGCACTGGTAGAGCACCTGCTTTGCATACAGAATTGGGATCAGCTGGTAGATAATGTGAAAGCCCAGAGACTCTGGAGAGCTGCTGCTAATCTTGACCTTGAGAGTCCAGTAGTGTGACTCCATACAAAGCAGCTTCCGAGAATTCATACATGATTTTATCCCATGAGAAATGATCTCAAATTCCATTGGACCTTTTCAAACTTATTGTAATGTAGCATTGCCATGGGGTGTCTATAAACTCTGCCAAGAGACCAAAAGGTTTTGTTTTTGTATGCAGTAGGTGTTCTTGATCCTATGGGAAGATACTTAGACTCACGAGGATTGCAATTTTTTAGCCTCTCTTGAGATGCAACGGTATAGCGAAGAGCAAGAGGCATGATGGCTTCATTTCGAATCTTAACTCATGTCATGACCTCACGAGGTAATTGTAGGCAAGTGATGGTCTTTTCAGCTTCAGCACATCTGCATACAGCTCTCCGATAGGGTGCTATGGGCTGCCGCAAAGATTACTGAGATTATCTACATGAACACTTGAAATGCACTCTGTAAATGCTAAGCATTGTTATTACATTTGAAAGTGCCCTTTGGTGTGGTCCTTGGTTTATGAGGATCACTTCAACTGAGTGGTAACCAATTCAGTTCCCTGTGAGAGGAAAGGTTTCCACACAATAAGATATTCAAGTATAGAAGATGCCAGTACAGTCGGGGGCCCATGATTTATGAAGGAGATGGTAATCTGTATTAACAACGAGCTATTGAGGTTACCTGAAATGGTGGCATCAAGTTACAGCCAACTTATGGCGACCCTGCAGGGTTTTCGGGGCAAGAGGCACTTGGAGGTGGTTTGCCATTGCCTGTCTCTGTGTAGAGACCACAGACTTTCTTGGTGATTTCCCATTCAAGCATTAACCAAGGCCAACCCTGCTTAGTTTCTATCACAAGAGTTGTCTGACCCCCCCCCCCGCTATCGCTCAATATGGTGCCCCCCAGGGATTTCGCCACCTTGGACCTGGTTCCCCCAGGGCAGCAGGGGCCTCAGACATCGGAGCGGGGAGGGGGGTTACACCACCACAGCCTACCACCCGCTCCTCCTGGATGGCTAGTCCTCCGTCTCTCTGGCTGCAACTCCACCAGCTCCAGGTAATCCTCCCTGACCCCCTTGTTGCCGCCCTGTTTTTATCCCCTCCCCACTCCCTCTGGCCTCTCCTGATCCCATCCCCACCCATCCTTCCCTTCCTGGCCCTGCCCCCTTATTTAACTGGAGACGCCGGGCCCTGGGAGAGACCTCAGTCCCAGGCATCTCTGCTGCATGCGGGTGGGGTGTCCAGCAGTGCTGCAGCCACCGCGCTTGGGGTGCTGCTGCTGCCCTCGTCAAGGCCTTTGCTGCTCCCTGTGGGCCCTCCATTGTCGCCCTGCTTGTCCTCCTGGGGGCTCCGGGGCATCAGGGCAGCTTCAGTGCTGCTGCTTCAGTGCGGGGCTTTCTCGCCGGCCCCTCCCCCGATGCTCCAGGCCTCCAGGTAGGTGTTGGGATGCCGGTTGGGGGCTCTGTGCCCATCAGCAGAGGTGCTCCTGGTTGGGAGGGGGCGGGGAAGTCCCGTTGCCGGGACACCCCCCCCCTACCAAAGTGATGGACTGTAAAACAAAAGGGCAACAAGACTAAGTATGGGCAGAGAATGCAAGGGTTTTTGTCCGTAGAGGGGAGTGTGATCTACTATTAGATGAAAGGGGTTATTCGTGAGGTAAAATTGAAGAGCTCCCATGGCCCACTTCGCCACAAGGGCTTCTTTTTCTATGGTAGAATAATTCTTGGCGTCCTGTATCTTTCTGCTGATGAATAAGATCGGCCTCTCCGCTCCCCCGACCTCTTGTGTCAGGGCGGCCCCGGTCCCTGAGGCATCTGTCTGGAGACTGAATGGTACGTCAAAGTTGGGGTTGTGCAGAACGGGACCCCCAGAGAGGCTGGATCATAGTGCTTCGAAGGCCAGCTCTCATTCAATAGCAGGCGCGTGAGCTTTCGCTAGGCAGTCAAGCAGGGGACTGGTTCCCGACCCAAAGTGCGGTATAAAATGGCTATAATAGCCCACAAATCCCCCAAACTTTTGCAATTGCTGCTTGGTCCATTTGGGGGGGGGGTGGTCTGGTTTTTCAATGCTGCAACTTTATCTGGCAAGGGTTTGAGTTGCCCATAGCTGACCAGGAACCCCAAGTACTGGAGCTCTTGGAAACCTTGGTGATTCTTACGGTGGTTTGCCTGCAGGCCGGCCTGCAAAAGGGCCTCCAACACCATCCGTAGATGTTCGAGGTGCGAGGGCCAGTCTGGGCTGTAGACAATAATGTTGTCAATGTAGGCCCTAGCGAATCCCTCACACTGAGCTAGGACCATGTCTACCAGACGTTGGAAGGTGGCGGTAGACCCTTGCAGACCAAACAGCATCCTCTTAAACTGGTACAGACCCCGGGGCGTGGCGAATGCCATTTTTTCTCAGTCTTTCTTGGCTACTGGTATCTGCCAAAAGCCCTTTGAGAGGTTGAGGGCCAATAAGTAGCGAGTGGAGCCGAGATGGTCTATCAGGACGTCAGCCCTGGGCATGGGGTAGGCATTGAAGCTGGAGATCTTATTTACTTCCCGGTAGTCCATGCAAAACCTTATGGAGCAATCTGGTTTCGGGACCAGGACAATTGGGCTCCGCCACGCACTGTGTGATGGTTCGATGACATCTTCCACCTTCTTGTTGACAATGTCCCACTGCTTATGGGGGAGTGGATGCCATTGGGTATGGGTGACCTGCCCTAGTGGGGTGGGGATTTGATGAACGGCTGCGGTAGTGTAGCCGGGCAGGGAGGAGAAGACTCCCCATACCTCCTCCTTCTGGTGTGTCAAGAGGACATTGTCTAACGCCGGGTCTTCAGGGGGTCCATCACTCACCTCCCAAGGGAGGTGCCCATTGAAGGGTTCTGCCGGGTCAGCTGCCAGGTGTACCTCCTCTGGGGTCCCCTCCTCTTCTCCCCTGTGGGGGTTATCCTGCTGACTATGCTATTCCTTGAGGTCATTGATGTGGATGTGTTTCTTTTGTCAGTGCCCAGGGCTGCACTTGACCTCATACGTGAGGGGTCTAAGCGTCTGGGTCACTGGGAATGGTCCTTGCCAGGGGTCCCCATGAGGTCAGGCCATTACTGCCCGTGACATGAGGACCTGCATGCTGGGCTGTAACACATGTTCCTGGGTGCCCTGGTCATAGTGCTGTTTTTGGTGCTGCTATGCCCGGGCCAGTTTCTGTCACGCTTCATCCCTTATGTACTTCAGCCAATTTTGTAGATGTTTTACGTACTCCCTTGGTGGCCTGGCTCACGGGGGCTCCAGTCCTCACCATGTGTTCTCTACCAGACTGAGTATCCCCCAGGGGGTCCTGCTGTACAGTAGCTCAAAGGGTGAGTACCCCATGAAGGCCTGAGGGGTCTCCCGTAGGGCGAACACCAACGTATTGACGTAAAGATCCCATGACATGGGGTTCTCCCGTGAGACCTTCTTTAGCATGCCCTTCAGGGTTTGGTTAAGCCATTCCACTAAGCCATCTGTCTGGGGGGTGGGGTGGACTGCCATCAAGAGTGGTTTGATCTGCAGCACTTTGAAAACCTGCTGTAACGACTTGGCTGTAAAAGGGGTCCCTCGGTCTGTGAGGACTTCCATCGGGACGCCAACATGCACGAAGAAGTGTACCTATGCTTTTGCCACTGTGGCGCTCTTCATGTTGGAAAGGGGGATGGCTTCGGCATAGCAGGTTGCATAATCCATCAGGACTAGCAAATATCTGGTGCCCCATGGGGTCCGGGGTAAGGGCCCTATGAAGTCCATGGTGACCCTGTTGAAAGGCATTGGGGTCAAGGGCTCTCAGAGAGCAGCTCAATTAGACAGCCGCTGACACGCTTCACAGGAGTGGCAATACTCCCACACATCTTTGTTCATGGTAGGCCAGTAAAAATGCTCCAAAATTCTCTCTAGGATGTTCTGCTGACCCTGATGTCCCGCCCAGGGGTTGTCATGGGCGGCCTCCATCACCTCTTTCCGGTATGTCCCTGGTACAATTAGTTGCTGTCGGGGGCCCAGGCGCCCCTTTGCCTCCCAGGTCCGGACCCCCTTTTCCAACACCACCCATGGTAATCGTTGGCTCCGCCTCAGGTCCTGAATCACCCCTTCATTTACGACCACTCGGTCTCTCAGGTCAGCGAGGCCATCGTCCTCTTCCTGAGCTCATCGGAAGGTGGGGTTTTGCTGCCACTGACGGGCCAGTCCTCTTCCAGGTTCTTCCACGTCATCTCCTCCCATGGCACCTGGTGCCAGCTTGTCATCTACCTCATTTTTCTCCATACCTGTGGTGACCATTTTGACTTGCACCATGCCTGCTTGCCTCACCAGTTCAACGAAAAAGGGGCATCCCTCCCCAACAACACCGGGAATGGCAGGTTCTCTACCTTCACCACAGGGACCTGGTGTACCTGGCCCAGGTAGTTGAGCGGCACCATGACTATGGGGCTGTGGTCCATGTGTCCATGGAAACATACGATGGAGGTGGTATGCAGGATGGGGACCTGCCAAAGGATGAAGTGCTGGTGTATCATCGAAATGGAACTGCTGCTATCCAGGAGGGCTGTCAGGAGTCTCCCACCCAACCGCACCTGTGCCATCCAGGCTGGTGTCCATGGCCCCCCCCCCCGCTTGCATGGAGATCTCGGTCCCCAGGTCCCATTCCATCAGTTGACAGTCTCATTTGTAATGGCCCCACTGCCCACAAGTGAAGCAGGGACCTTGCCCTCTGTGGGTGGTGGTGGGCTTGGGACAGGGCCCCAGGGGCTTCCAGGGGCCCGATCTTTCTGCATTGTTGGTGGCGGGCAGCCTAGGACTCCTCTCAGGGGTCCACTTTCTTGTGACCCTATTCTGGGGCCAGTACCTCCTTTTCCCAGCCGCTGAACTTTGGGACAGCCAGTTCCTTCCCTACCCTCAGCAGCCTGAAAATTTTCCCACAATTCCTGGTCCTTGCTGATCTTGGTGGGTCGCCAACAGGCCACCCAATGCCAAGCCCTGGAGGGAAGGATTTGGAGCAGCTGCTCGACAACCACAAGCTTCATGACCTGCCAACCATCTTCGGAGGTGGGTTGCAGTCAGTGAGTAGCGGAATTGCAGAGGGCGGCCAGTGTTGTGTGAGGCTGCCCCACTGTCAAGGAGCAGAACCTCTGGCGATGCATCTCGGGTGTGACTCCATAGTGGTCCAAGATGGCTGCCTTTAGCTTATCATAGTCGGCGCCCTTGTTTTTGTCCAGGGATTGCATGGCAGCTTGAGCTTCACCAGTGAGATAGAGGCCTATGGCAAAAGCCCACTGTGCCTTGGGCCACTGAGTGACTTCTGTCAGCCATTCAAAGGCTTCGAGAAAGGCTTCTATTTCACCCTCGAGGCCTAACTTGGTCAATGAGGCCCCAGGACCCCTGTTGAAATGCCCTTGGGGTGGGGGATTCTTTTGGCCATCCCCTCCTCCTCCTCAGGTTGCTAGGGCCTGCTGCAGGTCCCGCATCAGGGTGACCTGGGTTGCTTGTTGTTGTTGGGCCAGGTCTCGCACCAGCTGCCTGAACTGGGTGAGGTCCATGGTGGTGGGGGGCATAGGCTGCCCTACAGTGGTTGCAGTGCTGCCCCAGGCATCTCCTTTCTCCAGGGTCCTGGGTGTAGCAAGGGTTACCTGAGTCGAAGTCCAGCGGGCTGTCCACCCTGCAGGGATGGGGATATGTGGCGAGGGGTATGCCAGAGGCGGGGCTATGTTCACATTCTCCACCACAATGTCACAAGAGTCATCTGACCCCCCCCCCTTGCTGTCACTCAATATGGTGCCCCCCAGGGATTCCGCCACCTTGGACCTAGTTCCCCCAGGGCAGCAGTAGTGGCTGGATGGCAAATCCTCTGTCTCTTTGGGTGCAACTCCAGGTAATCCTCCCTGGGCCCCTTGTTGCAGCCCTGTTTTTATCCCCTCCCCACTCTCTCTGGCCTCTCCTGAGCCCACCCCCACCTGTCCTTCTCCCTTATTTAACTGGAGACGCTGGGCCCTGGGAGCAACCTCAGTCCCAGGAGTCTCTGCTGTGTGCGGGTGGGGCACCCAGCAGCACTCTGGCTGCTGCACTTGGGGTGCTGCCACTGCTGCTCTCATTGGGGCCTTTGCTGCTCCCTGTGGGCCCTCCATCATCACCCCACTCATCCTGCTGGCAGCTCTGGGGCGTTGGGATGGCTGTGACGCTGCTGCTTTGGTGCGGGGCTTTCCCACCGCCCCCTCCCCCGATGCTCCAGGCCTCCAGGTAGGTGTCGAGATGCTGGTCGGGGGCTCTGTGCCCATTGGCATGGGGCTCCTGGTCGGGGCGGGGGGCGGGAAAGTCCCGTAGCTGGGACAGATTCCAAGATCTGATGTAACCGAGCTAGCCTGGGCGATCCCAGTCATGGTGTACAGGATTTGCCTACTTCAATAATATATGTCAAGTGTGCTGAACACGTTTCATGTTCCCTGCTTTCTTGCATGGTGAGAAAGTCCCAGGGCAGCACTTTCAGGGCTGGGTTTCCTATTGATTAGAGAAGCTCATAGGTTTATGGTATTTTTGTAACATTTCCTTTATTTGTGCTCATATAAGCAGAGCCACAGGTGGAGCCAGAGAGACTTTTCTACAGGTAACCCATGCAAAATCCTTAGAGGGAAAGAAATCCTGCAACCCCTGGTGCTTCACCTTCAGCTAAAGTTGCTAGCTCTGGGTGGGGAAATACCTGGAAATTTTAGGGGTGGAGCCTGGGGAGAGAGGTGTTTAGGGCGGGGAGAGAATTCAGCAGGGTACAATGCCACAGAGTCCATCTTTCAACAGCCATTTGCTCCAGGGGAACTGATTTCTGTCATCTGGAGATCAACTGTAATAGCAGGGAATCTCCAGGCTCCACCTGGAGATTGACAAATCTACGTCCAGCCAATTTACAGCTCCTTCTGTCTGCCTCTGTCTCTTGCTCTTTCTTCCCACGTGTACCCTTCCCCTTTTGTTGGAAGAGGGACCTCTCCAAGCTCTGATGGGTTCCTCAACAACAACATGAAAAAATCAATCAGACTATCCTCATAATTAGCCATTGAAGAAAATCAGCATTCTTTTGTCATGGGCCCCAACTGCCACCAGGGGCAGTGCTCCCTCTAAGCTGTGGAGTCTTATGAGCAAAAATTCTACTTTGTGAGCTACTGGCATTAAAGTTGTGAGCAAAAGATTTGTCTACTGCATAAATTAGTTTGTTCTGGAGCCATTCTTCCTGAGCTAAGACAAAAATGTGTGAGCCGGAGGCTAAAAAACTGTGAGCCAACTCACACTAACTCAACTTAGAGGGAACACTGACCAGGGGTGCTCTTTTCCCTCAACATCAAGTAGGGTTGCCAACCTCCAGGTGGGCCTTGGAGATCTCTCAGAACTACAATTGATCTCCAGATGACTGAGATCAGTTCCCTTGGAGAAAACGGCTGCTTTGGAGAGGGGTCGCTCCATGGCATTATACCCTGCTGAGGTCCCTCCCCAAACCCTGCTCCCTCTCGAGGATCCATCCCAAAATCTTGAGGAGTTCCCAGACCCTGAAGTGGAGCTGTCAATGGAACAGCATCTCAGGACTTGGCCCCTCCCTGCTTGGTTCCCAGGAAATTAAGAATCTCTCGTCTGAAAAAGACCTCTTCCTCACCTGTTGGATGGCCCAGGCTAGCCTGATCTTGTCAGATTTTGGAAGCTAAGCAGGGTTGGGCCTGGTTCATATTTGGATGGGAGACTATCAAGGAATTCCAGGGTCCCTGTGGGGTCACCATAAGTGAGCTGCAATTTGATGGGGGGGGGGGAGTCTGAAAAAGATAGGGCTCAAGAGTACACCAGCCAGAAACTACCATAGCATTTGAGGGAGAATAGCAGGGAACAAATTGGGGGTGGGGGGTTGTCATGTTAAGATCCAAAGGATTTTGGGAGTGGAGCCTGAGAAGGGTGGGGTTTGGGGAGGCATTTTAATGGGGTATAATGCCTCAGAGCCCACCTTTCACAGGGGCCATTTTCTCCAGGTGAACAGATCTCTGTATCTAAAGAAGTGTGCATGCACACGAAAGTTTGAATGAAACTTTGTTGGTCTCAGAGGTGCTAAGGCCCCTTCTAGTTGTTGTCCCTCCTCCTAGAATTTAGTATTCAGGGGTACACTGCCTCTGCCATGGAGGTTCCATTTAGCCATCAGGGTGTCAGCCTCTTGAACAAACTTTCTCCCAGCAACACTCTCTTGGCAGTGATTTGTTTACTGAGAGATAAAGATGTTTCAAGCTGAGACGATCTGTGTCAGAACTGACCCCTTTAGCGCCACAATTATACACAATTCAAACAACCCCCCCCCGACCAGTCCATCACACAGTCCCATTCAGCCTGCCAACATTTACCATGCACCATTACCCCTCCCCCTAGCACCTGTAAGCGTAGCGTTACATTATCTAGCAGTGTCTGGCAATGCTCCCTCTAAGCTGTGGGAACAAAAATTCTACTTTGTGAGCTACTGGCATTCAAGTTGTGAGCAAGCAATTTGGCTACAAAAATGTGTGAGCCAGAGGCTAAAAAACAGTGAGCTAGCTCACACTAACTCAGCTTAGAGGGAACACTGTATGGCACCCAAGGTCAAAGCAAGCACTCTTCCCTGGTGAAGGGAGGCCCCGCATAAATGCAGTTACAAGTTAAGTGAGCACTATCCCCAGCCAAGCAGTCCTCACACCCCCATACTCACACGCTCCCCCCCTTCCCAACCAGAATGAACAGGATGATAGGCACACAATGACAGACAGTGCGGGAAAACATGGCAGGTGAGATCTGAGTTTGACACATGACCAGTAGCCATTGATGGACTAACTCACCATGAATGCATCTCTTCATGACTACTATTTTCCATCTCCCCCATTCCAGGGGACCACCTGATAGTCTTAGATTAAGCAGCTGGGGATCTTTTACTTCCTCTGTGGTTTGTACAAATCTTGGGTATATGGATAATATAATGAAGTTGAACTGGATGATGAGATATTTTGAGAAAGTAGTTTTGACTAACACGGCTGTAATAACAAATTGGGAGCGAGTTTTAGGCTTCCCGGCAATGTTGAACACGATCTAATTTTATTGTTTTGATTAATTAAATTGTTCACTTTGATATTTTTATATGTAATAGAGACTTTAAAAAAAAATTGTGTGGGGGCGGCCGCAGGGCCTTACTGTAAGGTGAACACATAGATATTGAGCCCTAGGAGATGATTTTACCAGGCAGTTATGCAGAACGCAAAATTGATAGATGACCCCTTCTGGGTGCTTGCGCTATGAAATAATAACGAAGGAGGGTCAGGCAGCAGATGCGCTTCTGCAGTTGAATCATTTATTTAATGCAACAATAAGCAGCTCCCACTTCCAGAGGGGCAAACCGCGAGACCCAGTCCTGGTTGGGAGTTTCCTCTGCCATGACTCCCATGCCACCCGGGCACAAGGGGTTACCAAGCCTCATGACTCTTTAATGAGGCTGGTGGTTTTAAGCATCAAGCTGTCCACTTGCGGTATGAATCACGAATCTCTTTTGTTGGTAAAAAGCAATAAGGAATGAGGGAGGGAGGGAGGAAGGGCGGGAGACAGAACGCTGTGGAGAAGCAAGCTTGATTTAGAAATGCTCTCAGTGCATTCCTTCCCAACACCCGTGTTTTTCTCCGAAGTCCTGCAAGGCTGCAGCAGAAGCCGGGCAAATTTGAGGCTGAGGACAGACTGGCAATGTAAAGCGGGACAGCCCCATGTTGGAAGTGGAAGAAGGGAGTGCGTTCAGACATGCGCATCTGTCCATTGGCTCCGTTTCGCACTTACCCGTCTCCCACTTGCTTTCCATCCGCTTTAACAGGACACCGGGAGAAACCGGTGTCCAGGGGCCGTCTTGCGCTTGCCTCCCGCTTCCAGGCAGTGTGAACCGGAAGAAGGCGGGAGACAAGCAGAGGCGGCAGTGTGAACGTGGCGTTTTGCCAGTTTGCGCATGAGCGCACATGCGCACATGCGCAAATTGCCGAAACAGCCCTATCACGAGCTATGGAGGCCGGCCCACATGGGGCCACTCCGCAGCAGTCTGAACGCTCCGTATCGGCACCGTTGCGCAATACACCGGCCGGTGTGAACGGCCAGCCCCGGGGAGTTTTTCCCCCGCAGCAGTTTCCTCCGCATTCATCTCGCTCCAGATTGCCAGTCTGTCCTCAGCCTGAGACTCTCTGGAAGGGCCAAGTGAAATGTGACATCTGACACACAACCACCTCTGGGCCTTGCCGCAGTCCAACTTCAGTGGCAAGTTCCCCTTGGGAACACAATCCCCAAGTGCCACAGGAAACTGATGGGTGTCAATGGGGGCATGGTGCAGGGGGACAAGTAGGGTTGCCAGCCTCCAGGTGGTGGCTGGAGGTCTGCTATTACAACTGATCTCCAGGCAACAGAAATCAGTTCCCCAGGAGAAAATGGTCATTTTGGAAGATGGACTCTATGGCATTGTACCCCATTGAAGTCCCTCCCCTCCCCAAACCCCACCCTCCTCAGGCTCTACCCCCCAAATCTCCAGGTATTTCCCAACCCAGAGCTGGCAACCCTAGGGACGAGGATCTTCAGCTATCCCCCTGTGCCATTTCCCAAACCCAGATGTTACTTGCAAGTGCTCTGAATACTGCACATGTAGCCCCCATCCATAGGCAAATAGCACCCCTGGGGTAATTTTGGGTCAGGAAAACAATGCTGGTGGGAGGCTGAAGTGCCTTCTCCTCCTGTGCCATGGTCCTGATCCAAACCAAGTTCTCATGGAACTTGGAGAATTGAGTTCTCGAAGGAAAACTGCTGCTGCTGTCTGACTGCCAGTCCTCGTGGCAGTCACACATCAAACATCACATCTAGTTAAGATCCAAGAAATCTCCCCCTTCTTCCCTTTCCCTGGAGCATTTGCAGCTTTGAAATATGTGGGCTTCCCCAGTGAGTCAAATAGTACCACATCCCAGCGCCCCCCCCCCCAATCATTTCAAGTCAAGTAAATGGCAGGGTGGGAGCCCTGCCGTTTCTTCTCTGCATGCGCTACTGTCGCAATCCGAATCGGGCACCCCGTGCGTGGGAACTGAAGAGACCCTACAGGTTTTGTGTGATTTTGACACAGGGTGAAGACTCTGGACCCAAGTATGGGGGAAGACGCAGCTGACCAGTCAGGTGCTGTTTGATTTGTGCCCACTCAAAGGGACAGGAAAGCTGGGCGTAGCTTAGGGACATTCTGTAAGTTCTTCTGATGCCACCTCTACCTTCTCCTTAACCCAGGGGGTCCCCAGTGTGGTGCCCATGGGTGCAATGGCACACAGTGTTCCCTCTAAGCTCGATGGTGTTGTGAGCAGAAATTCTACCTTGTGAGCGAAAAAAGCTAGTAGCGTTAAAGTTGTGAGCGAGTTTATATTTGAGTATTGCGTAAATTAGCTTTTAGATTACTTCCATAACCTTGTAAAAATCTCAGAATAAATTCTTCTTAAATATTTAAACTACATTTTAAGAATAATTTAAACTTCATAGGAGAAAGCAGAATCAAGTCAAATTTCACCAACCCCTTTCCACTGTATTGGTAGACCTGGCCTTTAGAGAAAAAGGTCTACCCGACCCAATCCACTATATTGGTAGAACTGGCCTCGGGCTGTTGCCCTCTGCTGAGCCTTCGAAAACAAACCAGCACGAGGGGGGAACTCTTGCAGTCTATTTCAGGTTTTTTTTAGTGAAAATGACAAATTACAGATCAAGTAAAAATGAGGTGGAACCATCACTGTCAGAACCCAGCCTAACCTAACAAACAGGAAGTTGCTCAAATGTTAGCAACCTGCCCAAATGACTTATTTATTCAAATATTTATATCCCACTTTTCCTGTGACTCAAGGCAGCTTACAAATCATACTGAAAAGCATAATAGGGATGTGTGTGGGGGGAAATCAATTTTTTCCAACTTCATTATAGCCTGTGGGGACCATTATAGTCAATGGGCCCCATAGACTATAATGGAGGATCAATCTGTGGGGTACCTGGGGCTCTTGGGGGGGTCTGTTTTTTGAGGTAGAGGCATCACATTTGCCTCTCCTAAAAAAAAAAAAACCTCCCAAGTTTCAAAACAATTGCACCAGTTCTATGGGCCTCAGAAGGAGGTGCCCCCATCCTCAATTGTTTCCAATGAAGGAAAAAAATACCTTCTCAATTTACTTGTGAGCTGAAGCTAAAATCCCTGAGCTGCCACCTTTCCTGGTTTCCACCAAGTATTATTATTATCTTATCGCGCTGTGTGTAGTATAGCCAAGAGATTCTAAGAATGTCTGACACCCAGAGGCTCTAGCTCTTTTTTAGTGTTATGCACCACTAGGTGGCAAGCTAGGCCTGTTTTTAAGGCAAGAGACATTTCAGCGGTGGTTTGTCATTGCCTGCCTCTGCCCTTTGGAGACTGCCCATCCAAATACTAGCCAAGGTGCCAAATACTTTTAGAAAATGGGTAAGACTAGGTGGAGCTTCTGCCCAGCAGGGCTTCTGATTAGCTGTGTACATTAGAAGATATCCTATTAAACAGAGTTTTTGCATGAAATCTTGAATAGTTAATTTTAGAGTGAAGTATCAGAGCAATCCCTGACATTTTGTGGTCAGCTCTGCCTCCACAGCATCCATTTTGTGACTGGCTCCACCTACTTTGGCAGCCATTTTGTGACTGCACCCACAACCTGTTGTCAGAATTCCAAAGGTGTCTGCAGGCACAAAAGGGTTTGGGACCCTGCCTTAAATGATGTGGCCATGGAGAAGGGGTGAACAGGTACCATTAAAACATCCTTATTTCAGTGTCATTTCTCTTTTGTGACAGATCTGTGGCTTTATTTTTGTAGCGCGTTAACTTTCCCACACCAAATTTCTATTATTCTTTTAGCACCAACTGCATATAAACAATCTACACCTGCAAAATAGCGAATCAATAGCATAACAATAGTGCGCCTGTATGAAACCCATAAACAAACTGAGAGAATCATCAAGAAAATGGCAAAATTAGGCAAGCCACAAAACAATGAAAGAACATAAGCAATTTTTAAAAACGACTTGAAAATGGCCACATTGTCTCCTCTCTGTGCACGCTTTGAAAACTGCAAACATCAAACCTGGGACTCCAGAAGGTATGTCTGCTGACTGCCACCAGGCGCCAGCGACATACCGTCAGAGCTTGGCTCCTAGACACAATAGGGGCCAAGGATCCTAGACCAACGTAAGTCCTCCAATAAGAACTCTGGCGGGAAATTCAAACCCGCCAATAGGACTTTTGGGTGTGTCCTAGGAGTTGCATATAGTTGGCCATCTCGGCCGGTATGGCATATGTTGTTGTGTACCTAATAAACAAATGATGATCACTACACTGTAGTCCAGACCTTCCATGCGTTGAACCCAGTATGCAGTAAGTAAAAGAATCCCTCAAGGACCTCAAATAATTAATTCAGGGGTCATGGTTTAGCTAGCGATGTGACTGTTATGGGTTGGAGGGTCAAGATTGGGGAAGTGGGAACCTTTGCACAGAGAGTGATTAAAATGTGGAATTGGCTGCCCGAGGATGTAGTGATCGCCACAGGAACAAACAACTTGAAAAGGGGATGAGATAGATTAATGGAAGACAAGTCTATCAATGACTGATAGACAGAGGCACTAAGCCTCTGAATCTCAGAGCCAGGAGGCAACATCAGGGAAGGGCCTCAGTCTCTATGCCCTGTGGCTGGCCACTGTGTGAGACAAGATGATGGACTAAATGGACCACTGGTCTGATCCAGCAGGGCTCTTCTGATGTTTTATCAGGGAAGGCCTCAGCCTCTCTGCCCTGTGGCTGGCTCTCCAGAGGAACTGGTTGGCCCCTGTGTGAGACAGGATGCTGGACTAGAGGGACCCTCACTGGTCTGATCCAGCAGGGCTCTTCTGAGGTTCTTATCAGGGAAAGGCCTCGGCCTCCCTGCCCTGTTGTTGGCCCTCCAGAGGAACTGGTTGGCCCCTGTGTGAGACAAGATGCTGGACGAGATGGACCCTCCCTGGTCTGATCCAGCAGGGCTCTTCTGAGGTTCTTATCAGGGGAAGGCCTCAGCCTCTCTGCCCTGTTGTTGGCCCTCCAGAGGAACTGGCTGGCCCCTGTGTGAGACAGGATGCTGGACTGGATGGACCCTCACTGGTCTGATCCAGCAGGGCTCTTCTTAGGTTCTTACCAGGGGAAGGCCTCAGCCTCTCTGCCCTGTGGCTGACCCTCCAGAGGAACTGGTTGGCCACTGTGTGAGATGGGATGCTGGACTAGACGGACTATTGGTCTGATCCAGCGGGGCTCTTCTCAGGCTCTTATGTTATATTCTTAATCCACTGACTGGAATCATTCTAGTACTAGCAGCAGGTTTTCAGAACTGGATGCTTGACAGAATGCTGTATTACTGGATAGCAGTATTTGGACTGATTGGCTGCCCCTGTCTCCAGAGAAGAGGTCCAGGGTATTCTGGGAAGATGGTTGCAATAGTCTGGCTGGGTCTCTTTATGACAGGAATTGTGAAGCTGACAACCCTGACCCTCCCTCCCTGCCAGGCAGCTTTGCCTTATGGGGAGATTTCATGCAAGACATGAATAGATTTCATTTTCAGTTAGTCTTGTTAAGAGTGGTGATGGAGCAAATTTCCATACATGGTAGTGTCGCCAACCTCCAGGTGGGGCCTGGAGATCTTCCGGAATCACAACTGATCTCCAAATGACCCAGATCAGTCCCCCTGGAGAAAATGGCTGCTTTGGAGGGTGGACGCTACGGCATTGTACCCTGCGGAGGTCCCTCCCCTCCCTGGACCCCACCCTCCCCAGGCTCCACCCCCCAAATCTCCAGGAATTTCCCAACCCAGAGCTGGCAGCCCTATCCCTGGCCACTGGTGGGGTTGGGGGGGGGGGGGTAGGGTTGTCAGTTCCAGGTTGGGAAACTTCTGGAAATTTGGGGCTGGAGCCTGGGGAGGAGAGGGACAGGTACCAGGCCACAGAGCCCCCCCCCCCAAGCATGCATTTTCTCCAGGGAAACTGACCTCTGTAGTCTGGGCCGAGGTCTTGCTGGGCTCTTCTTACCTGACTTGGCTACATCTGAATGTGCTCTGGAGCAGTGGTCCCCGATGTGGTGCCATGCCAGAGCCTTCACAGATGTGTTTGTGGAATTGTGGTTTCCTATTTCCTTCTTCCCTGAAGCCAAGACTCCCACTTTCCCTCCACTTCTTTGGAGCAGTACTGGTTCATGGAGGTCTTCCCCGGCAGCTGAAATACATCCTACAGCACCCCCTCTGTCTCCCATGGAAGACCTCCACAAACCAGTACTGGAGCCAGCAGCCCAAGAGCAGGAGCAGGCTCCACGGGCAACCACCCCCCAATGCTCAGGGCGAGAGTGACGCCGTCCCACCTACCTCAAGGACTATGTTACCGGGGGGGGGGGCGGACCATGGAGGGAGGGGTGTAATGTATGCAATGGCGGTCACCATGTGCTCCCTGTAATGGTGACCACCATGTGGCCAAACGCACATGGCCAGGCCAGCTACCTGAGCTTGGGTCAGGAAGAACAATAGCTGGCCGGATCGTAGCTCGCCACCAATCTAGTGCCTAGGATCCTCTAGGGAACCTATGATCTGTAACCACAAGGTCCTATCAGGACATTTGTGCAAGGTCGAAGGTGTGGCTCTGGCTGGAATAAAAGAGGGCCCTGCGCCCTGGATTGCATGCTTCATTTTGACCAGCTAATAAATATGCTTGCTGATTTCACATCAAAGCATCTCCGACTCCAGTACTTTTCACCGCCCTTAATTTCAACCTATGATTGTGAGTCCTCTTGTCTGCTGCCAACAGGAACAGCTCCCTGCCCTCCTCTGAGTGACACAGCCCTTCAGATACTTCAAGAGAGCAATCAGGTCCCCCCTCAACCTCCTCTTCCCCAAACTGAACATTCCCAAGAAGTCCCTCAGCCTTTCCTCACAGGGCTTCTTGGTCTCCAGGCCCCCGATCATCCTTGCCACTCTCCTCGGCACCCGCTCCATTCTGTCCACATCCTTTTTGAAGGGAGGCCTCCAGAACTGCACACAAGACTCCAGGTGTGGCCTGACCAGTGCAGTGTACAGTGGGACTATGACATCTTGTAGTTTGGATGTTATGCCTCTGTTGATACACCCCAGGATTGCATTAGCCTTGTCAATGTATCTCAGTGGAGTCAAGGCATCTCAGTGGTGCCACACTAACACTGAAATGCTATATTTCACATTGGGGGGGAAAGAGCTACGGATAGGGTTGTCAGGTCCTACCTTCTTCCTGGTGGGGGGATCTTGGGCCTTGCCGGTATCTCCTGCTGCATGCGCTTCATGCATGGGGTGTGATGACACCATCTGGAAGGGATGCCATCACATCACATCACTGGTGCTGCATGGCGATGCTCTAGTTTTTGGGCAAAACTCTATGGTTTGAGCCCAAATTTACCATAGAGTGTTGCCCCCAAACTAAAGCATCACTGCACAACGTTGGCAACATCATGATGTCACTTCTGGGTGATGTCATCATCACGTCATGCTCTGGGCCATTTGTGAGCGGGGTTTCCCCCTACTGGCCAGCTGGCCAGCGGTGGGGAGTGTTAGGACTTTTGTCCAATAATCAAGAAAAATTCAGAGTAATGAATCTTGCTTTTCTGGAAAGAAGAGATTGCTTCTTTTAGTTTAAAAGAAGTTTATTAC
The DNA here is from genome assembly GCA_029233225.1 of Lepidodactylus listeri. Classification (NCBI taxonomy): domain Eukaryota; kingdom Metazoa; phylum Chordata; class Lepidosauria; order Squamata; family Gekkonidae; genus Lepidodactylus; species Lepidodactylus listeri. The sequence goes on along the minus strand of JARCFY010000014.1, from coordinate 9,431,313 downwards.
TAAAGGGAAAAGGTAAACGGGATTAGCTACAAATAAACAAAACATGCTTTCTAAGGAGCTGCATTGTGCTCCGTCTTCACACTAAGACATACTGATAGAGAGTGAGAGATTGTAATGGAGGATCTCTCCTTCTTCTTGACCCCTGAAAGGAAACACCTGATATCCCTGACCAATTAGCAAGACAGTACACCTTCAGTTTTCCCGGGCTTACAGATAATTGGCCAGCTGCCAGGTATCACTTCCAGGCTAACATAGGTAAACAAACAAGTTGCATAGTTAACCCTATAATGACTGAATTTCTCAGGCCTTGCATTACATGCTCATTTCTCCAACACCCCTTCTCAAGACCTGAAATGCAAGTCATTATACATGCATACACAAACATTATTCAACATTAGCATCAAGCATATTCAACATTTCACGAAGTCTTTCAAACTTGTCTTTGGTCAGTGGCTTAGTCAGAATATCAGCCACCATCTCTTCTGTACGACAATGCTTAATCTCTATCAGCTTTTTCTGGTACAAATCTTTAACTAATGCACATTTAATACCAATAGATCTACTTCTAGCAGTCGTGCTCTTCCTTACATATAGTTATACAAGCTTGATTATCCTCTAACATAAGTATAGGTACAGGTTCAATTATTCCAAAATCTTTCAACATCTCAAAGATCCATTCAAGTCTGCTGCAGGCACTTGCTGCTGAAATGCACTCAGCTTCTGCTGTGGATTGCGCTACAACAGTCTGCTTTCTACTAGTCCAGTCTATCAGTTCATCTCCATAAAAGAATAGGTATCCACTGGTAGACTTGTAGTTGTTCATCTCTTCTCCCCAACTGGCATCCATGTAGCCAACTAGTCTTGGTTGTTCAGTTGGTGCAATTTTTAGTTTTAAGTCCATTGTTCCTCTTAGGTAACGTGCCATCTTCTTTATTGCACTCCAATCATGATGATTTGGCGAACTTACTTTTCTACTTAGAAATCCAACTGCCGCTGTAATATCTGGATGCGTTGATTTGCTCAGGTACAAGAGCTCTCCGACAGCCTCTCTGTATCCTCCTATGTCCTTTAGTGGTGTGCCGTCCTTCTCCTTCAGCTATCCAGGTTCAAGTGGGATTGTTGAAGCTTTGCAGTTCTTCATGCCAACAGAATCTATAAAGTCCATAATCTTTCTTTTCTGGCATAAAAGAAAAGTTCCATCCTCGAGTCTCTCAATTTGCATTCCGAGGTATTGTTGAACATCTCCTAGCTGTTTGACTTCCACTTCCTTATTCAGTCCATCAGCTATTGCTTTGATGTCTCCTCTGTTTTGACAAGCCACGATCAAGTCGTCAACGTAAACAAGAACATACTGGTATTGTCCATTTCTGATTCTAGTGTACAGACAAGGTTCAGCTTTCCCTTGCTTGAAGCCTTGCTTCTTTAAAAGTTCAGTAAGTTTGTCATACCAGGCCTTTGCGCCTTGCTTTAGGCCATAGAGTCCTTTATTAAGTTTGTAGACTAAGTTTTCTTGACCTTTGACCTTGAAACCTTCAGGTTGTTCCATGTAGATTTCCTCAGATAGTTCTCAGTTGAGAAAAGCAGTCTTTACATCAAGATGCTCTACTATCATGTTCCTAGATGCTGCAACACTTAGAAGTGTTCTGAATGTTGCTTGGTCAGTAACTGGAGCAAAAGTTTCAAAATAGTCAGTCCCATATTGCTGTGAGTAGCCTTTAGCTACTAGGCGTGCTTTGTATAGCTCCACAGTTCCATCTTCCTTGTGCTTAATTTTGAAGACCCATTTACATCCAACAGGGTTTCTGCCTTGAGGTAGTTGAGTGAGAGTCCAGGCCTCTTTTTCGCTAATGGATAGCAGCTCCTGTTCCATTGCTTCAAGCCATCTGCCTCTTTCACTCGCAGGTAAGTTGCAAACTTCCTTCCAGTTCTTGGGTTCCTTTGCAGGTTGCACAAGTTCACAAAATCCATACTTCATTGGAGGTTGTCCCTTAGTGCTCCTTTCTGATCGCCTCACACTGGGTGTGGGTTCTGCTGTGGGTTCTGCCGTGGGTTGAGCCGCTTCCTCTGGTGTGGCCCCTGCTTCCCCTTCTGTTTCAGTAGTTTCCTCAGAAGGTGGACCTGCTGCTTCACTTGCCAGTTCCCCAGCCAGTTCCCCAGCAGTCACTACAGGTAGCCAAGCAACGAACTCATCAGGTGCAGTCCCAGGCATCTTTGGATCAGCTGCAGTGGAAACACTAGGCAATACAGTCTCATCAATAAAAACAACATTGCGTTCTTCAACTGTGTGGGTTTGGGGATCGTATATCCTGTACCCTTTCCCACCAACAGGATAGCCTACAATAAGTCCAGTTTCAGTTCTGGAATCAAGCTTTCCCCTCTTTTCCTTTGGTATGTGTGCATACCCTTTTGCGCCAAAAGCTTTGATATGCCTTAGACCAGGCTGTCTTCCAAACCAAGCCTGAAAAGGGGAGGTTCCAATAATCTTTGAGGGTAATCTGTTGTGTAAGTACACTGCTGTGTTCAGGGCTTCTGCCCATAAACCATTTGGCAGTCCAGAATGCATTAGCATAGCTCTGCACATCCCTTGCAGTGTTCTATTTAATCTCTCAGAAGCTCCATTTTGTTGGGGTGAATAGGCAATGGATACTTTATGTTGAATTCCTTGCTCTTGTAGAAATTGTTTGAATTCAGCATTACAATATTCACCACCTCCATCTGTGAGTAAGCTCTGAGGTGCTTTGCCAAATTTATTTTTAACAATAGCCACATAATTTTTAAATCTACGCAGTGTTTCATCCTTACTTCTCAGCATATACACATAAGTGTATTTTGTTTTATTCTCTGTGAAAGTCACAAAATATTTGTTCCCACCTAGGGATGCAGGTAAAGGCCCAACAAGATCACTGTATACAGTTTCCAAAAATTCTTGATTTTGCGCTGGAGTTTTCCCAGAATAACTTGGGGCATCTCCCTTTGCTCTGAGGCATGTCTCACATCTAGTTTCACTCTTTTCACAATGCACAACAGGTATTCCACATTGCTTTAACAACTGCTCAACAGATTTCAAATTTCTATGTCCCATTTTAATATGCCACGAAAATAAACATTTTTCATGTTTACAAGCATCATCACAAGCATCCTTAGTCTGGCAAATCTGTTCCTTATCATCAACAGTCTCTATTTCCTCATCAGGATCAACATCAAAAGTTTCTATCTCCTCATCATCACAAGCTACAAAGTAATGAAAGCCATTTTTCTCTTCCACTTTAAATTCAAGCTCTCCATCCATGGTAGAGACCTTGCTTCCTTGCTCTGGTTTGAGCACTACAATATGGCCAGTATTCATAAGGCTTTTTGTTGAAATCAAGTTCTCAACAGCTTCAGGCACATAAGCTGTATTTTGCAATTCAACTTCAATTAATTGATTACCTGTAGTACATAATTGTAATTTTACACTCCCAACGCCTTCCACATTTAATAATTCCCTGTTAGCTTGGTAAATTCTTGGTTTGTTTTCAACATCTATGTTACTAAACCAGGCTTTTTCTCTACACACATGTGTACAAGCACCAGAATCGATTAAAAATATTTTCTTATCATCTGTGTTAAAATCATCAGTGATCCTAAAAGCATTGCCTTTGCTCTGTGTCTGTGCTACAAACTTCTTTCCTCTGTGCTGTTCGTGTGAAACGTGACCTCTGCTCCTCCCATAATGGCTTCCCCTTCCACTGGCTGGTTCTTTGTTACTGGAACCATGTGCTCCTGTGGCTCTTTGTTCTTGGGGCTCATCATTAGGTGCATTCTTAGAAGAGCAGTACTTTGCAAGATGATTTTTCCCACATATAAAACACTCTATTTTCCTTTTAAATCTCTGTCCATGCTTTAGACTCAAAACAGACATCTCATCAGACAAACTTTCTTTCAAATTTCTAGAATCATATTCCTCAGTTAATGCAGACAAAAGACCTTCTAAAGTCAGATCATCTTTCAGTCTAATCATACTGGTTACAGACTTATAGGAGCCAGGCAGACCCTTAAGAATTGAAGAAATCATATCTGTATCAGAGGGTGCTTCATTCAGGTCTTTAAGCTGTGTGTAAATGCCCATTAATTTGTCCATCTCTTTGGGAAGGCAGTCTCCCTCCTTCATTCTGAAATCAAAAATCTTTCCCTTGAGGGAATAGATTTTACTCTTGCTGTGTTTATCAAATTTGTCCTTTAGCTTTTGAAGCATCAATCTGGACGTGGCTAGCCCTCTTAATCCTGGTACCTCTGTGTAGGGGATACTCCCTAAAATCAGGGCTTTAGCAAAACCATCCATCATAAGGAATTGTGTCTTATCAGGGTCAGATTCTGGAGGATTTTCAGTTGTTAATACTTGAAGGGCATTGTGAGTCTGCAGGCGACTCTTCAAATACTCCTCCCACCACTGATAGTTAGCCTTTGTAAGTCTGAGGTTTGGCATTTCTTTGGATGGGGCATTAAAAGCCATTTTGTTACTCACGTCCCTTTGGATTTGAGGTAGAAGCACAGGTTGAGCAGCTTCGCTGGAATCTGGCTCAGCTCATCTACTTCTCCAGGAGCTGGCAGGGTTAATCTTTCCTTCTCTGCAGCAGCGCGAAGTTCAAAAGCTCCTTTGCCTCGCCTTCCTTTGTTCTCCTGGCAGCAGCATCTCTGGTGCCCAGCTCAGCTCCACTTACAGCAGGCAAAAATTAATCCAGTCAAAAAGATCCTTTGCTCCTGGCAAACTACAATCCAGCATAGGTTTTCCCCTGATCAGCAAGGAAACAGGGTTGGGCCTTTCTGGCTGCAAGATTGCTCTGAGAGCAGGAAGGAAAAAAAGTGGTCGTTTTAAAAATCCAAGCCTCTAGCTCTTATTCCCTGTTTCTCTGTCTCAATCAATCCAGAAAGCTTTTAAGAGAAGAACCATCTTTTAAGAACCATCCTCTGCTACCATTTGTTAGGACTTTTGTCCAATAATCAAGAAAAATTCAGAGTAATGAATCTTGCTTTTCTGGAAAGAAGAGATTGCTTCTTTTAGTTTAAAAGAAGTTTATTACTAAAGGGAAAAAGTAAACGGGATTAGCTACAAATAAACAAAACATGCTTTCTAAGGAGCTGCATTGTGCTCCGTCTTCACACTAAGACATACTGATAGAGAGTGAGAGATTGTAATGGAGGATCTCTCCTTCTTCTTGATCCCTGAAAGGAAACACCTGATATCATTGACCAATTAGCAAGACAGTACACCTTCAGTTTTCCCGGGCTTACAGATAATTGGCCAGCTGCCAGATATCACTTCCAGGCTAACATAGGTAAACAAACAAGTTGCATAGTTAACCCTATAATGACTGAATTTCTCAGGCCTTGCATTACATGCTCATTTCTCCAACAGGGAGAAGCCCACAAAAGCAGGGGAGCCCCTGCCGAATGGGGGGGGGCTGGTAACCCAAGCTATGATATTTTAAACAGCACAGCACAGCAATTCAGAAGCACAATAATGAGGTGAAAACGGAAGAAAGCAGCTCTCCTAAAAAGGGCTCAACCCTGCTTTGCTAACCGAATGCAAGTGGCTTTGTATGAACAGGTAAATAAAATCTGTTAGCAGCTAGTTGCTAAACTGGTGGTGTCTACAATGGATTACAAAGGCTGTCTGAAAGGGGCCAATGAGAACGAGGCCAGAGGTGAGCCCGCAACAGGCTTCAGCCCTGGTTGCGCCGGATGCTCAGGAGCGGGAAGGAGTCCAGCGTGTTGAAGCTTCTCTGGAGACCCGCCCTGCTTTCGGCAGTGCTGACTGCAGCATCCCTCACTGTTGCCTCCCAATATATCACAGCTGTAATAGTCTACTACAGAGTTGCTGTAAATCTCCACAAAGGCACATAAATAGTGTCTATTAGGAAAAAAAACCCTCCCCAATCACAAAAGAGTATGGGAAATTTGAGGTCACACAAGACGTCTGACTGATGCATGTGGTTTTGTGATATTTTGCTTGGTCCTGATAAAAGGATAGGCTTGCAAAACTCCAGGTGGTGCCTGGAGAACTCTGGAAATGACGACTGCTCTCCAGATTACAGAGATCGATCCCCCCTAGAGAAAATGGCGGGTGCCCAGAGATTTCCCACTACTCAGAGAAGAGGGAGATGCAAATTACTACCACTCAGGCCCCACCTCCCAAATCTCCAGGTATTTCTCAACCTGGAGTTGGCAGCCCTAGACCACTGTGACAAGGAAGGGACCCATATGAACCTGTCTGTAGATTGAGCTCTTTCAGGTCTGGCAGGGGTTGCCAGCTCTGGGTTGGGAACAGGATTGCAAACCTCCCGGTGGTGGCTGGAGATTTCCTGGAATTACAACTGATCTCCACACAATAGAGATTAGTTCACCTGGAGAAACTGGCCGCTTTGGACAGCGGACTCCATGGCATTGTACCCCACTGAAGTCCCTCCCCTACCCCAAACCCCACCCTCCTCAGGCTCCACTCCCAAAACCTCCAGGTATTTCCTAACCCAGAGTTGGCAACCCTAATTGGGAAATACCTGGAGATTTTGGAGGTGGAGCCTGGGGAGGGCGGGGTTAGAAAGGGGAGGGACCTCAGTGGGGTAGAATGCCATAAAGTCCACCCTCCCTTTTCTCCAGAGGAACTGATCTCTGTCACCTGGAGATCAACTGTAACTGTAATAGTGGGAGAACTCAGCTCCCACCTGGCAAACCTAAATTTGGCCTTTCTCCACCTGCCTGCCTTGTGCTTGAGAAAGTGGCCTCAGACTGTGGAATGCTCTCCCTCCAGGGATCTGGCTGGCCCCTTCATTCCCAGCCTTTGGGAAGTTCCTCAAGACTGTCCACTTCCAGGGGGCCTTTACAAACTGTGGCAAGTCCTTAAAGAGATGGGAGTACCAAATCACCTCACATGTCCCTTGAGAAACCTGTATAAGGGTCAAGAAGCGACAGTTAGAACCAGACATGGAACAACTGATTGGTTTAGCATAGGAAAAGGAGTACAGCAAGGATGTATATTGTCACCCTGCTTGTTTAGTTTATATGCAGAGCACATCATGCGAAATGCCAGCCTGGATGAATCACAAGCCGGAATTAAGATTGCCGGGGAAAATATCAACAACCTCAGATATGCAGACGATACCACTCTAATGGAAGAAAGTGAAGAGGAACTCACGAGCCTCTTGTGGAGGGTGAAAGAGGAGAGCGCAAAAGTTGGCTTGAAACTCAACATCAAAAAAACTAAGATCATGGCATCCAGCCCCATCACTCCTTGGCAAATAGAAGGGAAAGTCATGGAAGCAGTGACAGACTTCGCCTTCCTGGGATCCAAGATCACTGCAGACAGTGACTGCAGCCATGAAACTAAAAGATGCCTGCTCCTTGGGAGGAAAGCGATGGCAAACCTAGACAGCATGATAAAAAGTAGAGACATCTCCCTGCCAACAAAAGTCTGTATGGTCAAAGCAATGGTATTCCCAGTAGTAATGTATGGCTGCAAGAGTTGGACTGTAAGGAAGGCCGAGCGCCAAAGAATCAATGCTTTTGAATTATGGTGCTGGAGAAGACTCTTGAGAGTCCCTTGGACTGCAAGGAGATCAAATCAGTCCATCCTAAAAGAAATCAACCCTGACTGTTGCCTGGAAGGCCAGATCCTGAAGCTGAAGCTGAAATACTTTGCCCACCAAATGAGAAGGGAGCACTCCCTGGAGAAGACCCTGATGCTGGGGAAGACTGAAGGTCAATGAGGAAAGGGACGGCAAAGGATGAGATGGTTAGACAGTGTTACCGATGCAGCGAACATGAAATTAAACAAACTCTGGAGCGCAACAGAAGACAGGAGGGCCTGGCGTGATGTGGTCCATGGCGTCACAAAGAGTCGGACTCGACTGTGCGACTGAACAACAACAACAACAAAAAGCCCCTTCCTCCTCTTCCAACCCCTCCCCCAGTTAACGGTTTCATGCCAGGCTTTTATGAGCTTTAGTTTTTAGTACTCCTGGGTTTCTTAAATAGAATAGGGAATTTTTGTTGATGCTTTTTAAAAGATTTAAGTTCTAAGTATCTAATGGAGGGGTGTGGACTTCACTACAATTGCTGCTGTTTTTTAGTTGATTTCATTTGTTGTTTTTATTCTCGCTGTTATATAATTCAGGATTTCAAGTTTTATATTTTCAATCTCTATATTGCTATACCCCCTGAATATGTTTGTAGGTGTGAGGCTTCTGAGCTGACACTATCAGAGCAGACCTTTGTTGAAAGCAAAGTTCTTTTATTTCTAATAATGGTTCAGGTTCTCGATGTTTGTTAGAGATATATGACAACAGGTAACATGGGTTAATCTACCTTCAGGCACAGTTGAACACAGGCACTGGACCAATCAGAGCAGATACAAAGAAGCGGGAAAAAGTGGCAACCGTTTGGTTCTCACAGAAGAGGTGGGAAAGCAATAAAAATTCCCTTCCTGCCCTGTGTGACCCAAATGTGTGAATGATAGGCTAAACATTTGGTTAGAAACAATCCGAGAGTCTCCAAGGGTAGAATAGCAAAATAAAATACTTGGAGCCTCAAAGGCTAGTGGGAGTGAACGGATACAATAGTTCCAGTTGTTTATGTGACGTTCAGGAATGTGGCACGCCACTCTCCAGGAGAAGGACAGTTACATTTAGCAGAGCAGATAATATACTTCAAGGCAAGCAGTAAATAACAAATGGCTACAATATAGATCACAGACCCAGAAAGACAAGCATACTATTGTCAGATTCTGACACCAGGACAGGATATAAATCTTAGAGATACATAAAATAATGTATGGACTATGGCTGCCAGCTCCAGGTTGGGAAATACCAGGAGATTTTGGGAGACCAGGATTTGGGGAGAGGAGGGTCTTCAGCAGGGTACAGTGTCACAGAGTCCACCTTCCAATCAGTCATTTTTTCCAGGGGAACTGATCTCTGTTGCCTGGAGATTAGTTGTAATCCCAGGAGATCTCCAGCCATCACCTGGAGGTTGGCAACTCTACTGTGGACAGTGTCACTTCCTGCAACCTTTGTCTATTCCGTAAGTCTCCAATGCTCTCTTCTCAAGGAAAATGTAAAGGCATCTCTTGTGATCAAACCAGAGATCTGTGATTAGAATCAGTTTTTTAAAAAAAATTCAAAAGTTGGAGCGAGAGGGCGAATAAGATTGGGGAGACCGTTGTTGGGATCAGTGCGCCCTCTCAGCTGTGGAGTCTTGTGAGGAAAAATTCTACTTGGTGAGCTACTGGCATCAAAGTTGTGAGCAAGCAATCTGGCTACTGCATAAATTAGTTTGCTCTGAAGCCAGCCTTCCTGAGCGAAGACAAAAATGCGTGAGCCAGAGGCTAAAAAACTGTGAGCTGGCTCACACTAACTCAGCTTAGAGGGAACACTGGCTGGGATGTAGATTATTATTTCTCCTTGTGCCGTTTCCCCCAATCTAAACTGCTCCTTGGCTGAGGAGGACAGATGTTTCCATACAGACCTGCATGTTTTCCTCTGCAGAACAAATTGACCCATAGGGGAGGTGCGGCTGGGAGGCTGTTGAGATTGGGGAAAATGTGAATTGTATCCCACCAGCATCCCTGGTTTGTGGATGCATTTTTGGGTGTGTGTGTGTGTGTTTACTTTAATACCCCTTCTCAAAGCACAGTTTCTCCTCTCTCTGTGGCTTTGGAGTTCTTTAAAATGAAACTGCAGGAAGTCATCTTGATCATGAATTGCTTGGCTCAAGCTCCCCTTGCTTAGGGAAGGGAGAGAAGGAACAGTCCGGTGACAATACTGGCTCTGCAGTGATGTACCTTACAGGTACTGCCAGTTTGGCTCCTGGGCCCCCCATCACTGTTTAAGCCTTTAAAGGAACAAGATAACAGAATTCCTGTATAGTATGTACTGTTACGCATTCCCCACTCCCTGAGTCTAGCCCAGTGGTGTCTTTCTAATATTTGCTTTAATTGCATAAAGACACCGAAGCTGTTGGAAGCAAGCTGACCCTATAAGCAGACAGTGGATGCCCAGCAAGACAGCAGCTGTACCCACAGGGAGGCTTCAGCCAACTTCTCAGCCTCTACAAAAACCAAAAGTGCCAGCTTTCCCTTTCAGTCACTCACTTCCACTGGCACGCGTACAGCTGCAAAGTACTCATCTACTACAATTAAAAAGCATTCATGTTCTTTTATCAAGTCCCTGGCTACTCGTTCAGGGCAATTACATTGGCCGAAGTCAGAATATTACAGCTCTGAACTAGAAAAGAAATTGGCCTGGGCCTGAACAAAAGCAAAGAGAACGTGGCCCTCACTGCACCCAGGACAACTCAGGAGAACAGCAACACCCAGGTAGAAAGAAAGCCGGGCTGCTTCCCAGAGGAGATTTCAAAATGGTGTCACCTTGGCTCAGCTCCATCAACCAGTCAGATGTGGTCACTGCAGCAACAGAGGCACAACTCACTCAGATGTTTTGCAAGGCTAATCAAAGAGAAAGGCTTGGGAGGGACTGCAGCTCAGTGGTAAGGAGCATTCCCTTTGCACCAGGTCCACTCCTTGGCCTTTCCAGTTACAGGGATCTGGTAGAACAAAGTCCGAGTCCAGGGGCACCTTTAAGACCAACAAAGTTTAATTCTGTGTATAAGCTTTCATTTGCATGCATACTCCTTCAGATACATTCAAACAGACTCCTCAAGCCTTACATATGGGGGGGGGGTTTAGTTGCCAGGAAGGGCTAGTTAGAGTCAAGATGCATAAGTAACTAGGCGATTATAGCTTACATTGGATTAAAGCAGCTGGTAAGATCTGTGAATGGTAGTAAATTAGCATACAAATACAAGAGTTAACAAACAGACGTGAAAAGTAAGTTTGAGTCCAGTGGCACCGCCAAGACCAACAAAGTTCAGTTCTGGGTATAAGGGAGAACTGAGAGACTCAGCATGTGTAGATGCACACTTCTTCAGATACACTGAAACAGATTTCTTCAAACATTACGTATAGGTGTGGGGGGTTAGTTGCCAGGAAGGGCTAATTAGAGTCAAGATGCATAAGTAACTGAGTGATAAGTATAGCTAAGATTGGGTTAAAGCAGTTGGTAAGACCTGTGGATTGCAGCAAATTAGTATACAGATAATAAAAGAGTTAACAACAGATGTGAGAACTAAGTTTGAGTCCAGTGGCGCCTTTAAGGCCAACAAAGTTTAATTCTGGGTATAAGTGACAACTGAGTGACTTAGCATGTGTAATGAGCTAAGAACCCAATATCTCTATTAAGCCCTGGAGGTTCCATTGCCCAGAGTGTTGTAATAACTTGTAATTCAGCAATCTCCTGTTCCAGCCTGTTTCTGAAATTCCTTTGTAATAAAGTGCCCTGGGAGGCTGAAATGATCTCTTCAGTTTTCCCAGCTCTAGTAGCTGGTGATGGGAAAGACCTCTGACCTGAGACTCAGGAGCTCTACTATCAGTCAGAATAGGCAAGAGTGTCATTGGTACACTAGTGGTCGGAGTCAGTTTAAATCAGCCTCCTGTGTTCATGGCTGTGGTCACATGGCCCCTTTAAATCTGGGAGCCCTCCCGCATTAGGGCTGCGTTTTTTTACCTCACATTGGGATGTTTACACATCCCAACCCCTGCGGCGGCAGGCGGCGGCAGGCAGCGGCGGGCGGAGAAGGAGGAGGCAGCAGGCGACGGAGGAGGCAGCAAAGGAGGAGGCGGTGGCCTCGCCGGACGAGGCAGAAGAAGCGGCGGCGTTCCTGGGGGAAGCGGCAGTGGTGGCAACGGCGTTCCCAGGAGTTCGGCGGCAGCGACTGTTGGTGGTGGCGACTGTTGGCGGCGGCGGCTGCCGGGTGAGGCACCCTTCCTCAAGCCCCGCCAGCCATCTGGTAAGCGTGGGGTTCCCCCCCCCTTTTACACTTGGGCGCTTGAGTGGCCAAGCGCCCAAGTGTAAGGGGGGGAAAAATGGCGGGGGGGGCCATCTGGACAGCCCTGCTCTCGCATTGATTGCGAGAGAGGGCTGGCCAGATGGCTCAAATGCGGGTTCCTCCCGCAACTCCCAGGAAAACTGTTGATTTTCCCGGGGCCAGAAAATGCAGGAGGCACCCGCATTTGAGCCCGCTTCAGCGTGCGGCCGTTGTAGACGGCCCCTTTAAATGCGGGAGGAAATAGCCCTTCCTCCCGCATTTAAGGGCCGTGTGACCGCGGCCCATGTGACTTTGGAGGCAGACAGGATGAAAGCAGGCTTTTGGCATTTCAAAGGGACATTTGTATTGATTCACAGCATTATTAAAACTTTGCTTTATGTTGCTATCTAGCCACTTGTCACTACAACACTGAATAAAGGAAATCCTATTTTCTTCCAAAAGTATCTGTGCAGGTTTTGGTAATTGTGGTTTGATTGTGTCAGTCCTGTAGCTAGATGATGGGGGGGGCACTGGGTGGAGGAGGGGGGGAAGAAAACGGAGGCACCTGACAGTGAGGGGCGTGAGTGTGTGCGCAGGACAGAGGAAGGGGGTGTGGCAGAGGGGGGCTCCCATCTCCTCTCAGGCACCTCCCGCGGTTGTGGCGTGCCAGGGGGAGGGGGCACTGCTGGCCTGCCTGGGTGGCTGGACAGGGCCGGGTTGGACATGCCCCCAGTGGTGGGCTCCACGGACATGGAGGGGGGACAGTGCCTTGCCTCTGTAGCCCCCTCCCACGAAGGAGGGAGGCACCCTTGCCTGAGCCATGCCAGAGCCACCACCCGTGCACCACGCCTTTATACTGCTGGGCTCAGGGTGGGTCCTGGCAGCGACTGAGAGTGGCACACCTGGAAGCAGCCCCAGGCCTCCCTCCACCTTCTGGGGGAAGGGGAACAGCACATTTGTGAGGGGGCATCACCCCCCAGGGCCCCCAGGAGCTACAGGCCTGGATTGAATTGCAGAGAGGCAAATCAGACACGCTTGTTGCATTGGTTTTGGGAAGGATGCAATGCTAGTAGGGAAATGGAACAGAAAGGGATTTTGACACTCCCCCCAAAATACGAATATGGCAAACTAAATGACAAAAGGCTTCTGCTTTTCCCAATCCTATTAGTGATACCTTAATTAGAAACTGGGATGAATGCTTTAGCAATCTTAAGTTTACTTATTAGGACTTGAAACCACAAACCTGTTTGTTGGAATTTCAGAAAAAGTTACAAGCTGGGAACTTTGACTTGTGGCTTAAGGCAGATTAGGTTATATTCAAGACAGGTGATTTGTTGACCTTTGAGGAAGTAACAAGAAAGGCTGCTCCAGACAGAATCCCATTTTTCAGTACTTTTAGCAGAGCACAAAGTATTCAGCAGGTACTACAAACCAACCGCTAACACATTTAGACCTCTAAAAGAGATAGAAACGAATAACGATGCTTCCTGCTCAAGGGCAGATTGTTGGCTAAGGGGTACTCAGCAGTGTTCCCTCACAGTTTTTTAACCTCCGGCTCACACATTTTTTGTCTTCGCTCGGGAAGGATGGCTCCAGAGCAAGCTAATTTATGCAGCAGCCAAATGGCTTGCTCACAACTTTAATGCCAGCGGCTCACAAAGTGGAATTTTTGCTCACAAGACTCCACAGCTTAGAGGGAGCATTGGTACTCAGGCCTACAAGAAGATGACAAAATAAGGCAGGATTATGAAAGGGGATGGAGAATAGATTTCAGGGTCTCAATCCCATGAGAAAATTGGGGGAAAGCATTTAAGGACATTACAAGAATTTCTGTAATTACAAGAATCAGGGGAAACTGTTTAAGATGTATTATGGATGGCATACGACCCCAGTCAGTTTAGCTAAGATTTGAGGCGCATCGGATTTATGCTAGAAATACAACAGATAAAAAGGTACTCTTCCCCCCCCCCCATGCTAGACTTGTCCATCAGTACAGAAATGCTGGAATTTAATACCCAAAGAGACAGTGGATATATTGGGTTATACCTTCATTGATCCCTGGGATTCATAAAGATGTTTATGAATAATCGAAGAATGACAATTTGTAAAGATGGGATTGTCTGTCTTATTGTTATTTTCGTTATTCAATAAGTTCAGGACAACTGTAAGTCACAGCTGCTGTTAAAGGAAATAACAGCAGCAGCAGCAGCAGCAGCAGCTGAACAAAAAATTTTATTCTAAAAAAAAAAAAGGGAGTCTAGTTCCCTCACAAACACGCCTGTGCTGACAGTTCCAGGAGGGCGGCCATGTCAATCTGCAGCAGAACCGCCGAGTTCGAGTCCCAGGAACACCTGAGAGACCAACAAGATTTTAGGGATCGAAGCTATTGAGGGTCAAGTTTCTGACGAGAGGAGCTTTGACTCTTAGAAGTTTATACCATGAAAATCTCATTGGTCTCTCAGGTGCTTCTAACTGCCTCTATGGTGGTTTCTGTAATTGTGGTTTAACTGTGTTGCAGAGAACCAGCTCAGACATGATGAAGGTCACAAATCTCCATTTATCCGCAAAAGGCAAACTGCGGGGGTGGGGTGGGGGGTGGCCCTGCTTCGGATTGGGGCCCACAGGGAGAACTGAAAAATGGCTGAACCTTTCAGACCCCTCTGTTTTGCTCACCGAAATCAACCTGCCCCTGCTCTGCTTCTCTCACCCGAAAGGTGAAGGGGCCAGTCCTTTCCAAAAAGACCAAGACGGGCGCCTTTGCTTTCAGCGCAGGTTGTTCACTTATTTCTAATCACCTTATTGAGATACGTTGTGAGTTGTGGAAGGCGCCCTTTGTGGGGAATGAGTGTGAGTGTTGGAAATGTAAACGGCGTACAAAGAAAAGGCAAAAACTTTAAGGTTATCACTGAGGGTTCTAATCTTTCATGTGCTCACTTTACACCCCCTGGCTGGTTTCCCCTCCCCCTCCCCCCACGGTGAGGTCCGGTGCCTTTTCCCTTTTGGGTTCCCTGTGGTCCAGCCCCTTCCCTCTGTGCTGTCAGTGTTTTGCACTTAGATCTCCTGCTCTGTCACCGTTTGCCTCCTCCATCCCACTAGACTTGCAGAAGGAAGGCGATGATTTTCACCTGACCTCAGACTGAGCTGTCAGAAGGAATTGTAGACTTGGGGAGGGGGGTAAGGGAAGCATTGCATATTCAAAGAGACAAAAGGCTACTTTTCTCTGGGAGAAAAAGGGGGAAACTGCTGTCTCGGCAAAGTGTCCTGTCCCCCCCCCCCCCCGCACGCTTCCCCCCCCCCCCTTCCCTGTATCTCGAGGCGCGTCTGCCTAGATTGACATCTTCCTTCAAGCACCCTTCATTCCCATCCCTGCAGCCATTTGCATTAAGGTGACTGCAGCTAAGCTCTGGGAGGGAGGACGGAGGTTTCCCCTGACAGTCTCCCCCCCACCCCGTCCGATCACAAGCTGCTCTGGTGTGCATATGAAATTGGACATAATCCCGTGACCCGGAGGTGTGCTGTGGTGGCTGGCGGAGTGTTCACTGACAAAGCCAACCCAGGGGAAGGTGATTGTTGTAAAGCAGGTGCAGAAATCCTGGGCTGTCGTCTTTTAGCTTGGAAGCATTCACAAACAAGACGACAGTCAGTCAGAGGCGAGGCTTTGGACTTAAACAAATTGGTGCTTATAATAAATACACTCAGATCTGAGAAAGGCACGGGGGTGGGGTGGGGACACCCTGCAGAATTCTACTCACATTGTGCTAAAGCTGAATTGCAGATCTGGAGGTTGCTGCTCAGGTGAACTCGCGGTGGAATTTTAAGAGAAACAAAAAGACTGTGGAGAGAAGTCTGGCAGTGTTTCCTGCAGAGGGACAGACAGCAAGGGCGGAGACTTTCACATTTCCCAGGGGGGGGGGGCTCGGGCTGAGCCAGAGTTGGCCAGTGGTTATAGTGGTAGCGGTCTCCTGCTGTGTCCTTTATTTAAATTCACTTTTAGAATAGATCTGCAAATATACATACCATGTGCATCAGACAAAGTAATGGTCACAAATTTGACAGTAAGGAAGACAACACAGAAAAGCCTGTAGGGAAACATTTTAAATGTTTTCCTGGACATTCATTTAGAGGAGTCTTGTTTCTGTCTTATTTGTAAGGGTGACTTTGTACCATAAGGTACTAAATTATGGCATCACAGATGCCTTCATTTGGTAAATACATGGCTGAAGTCTCTGAGCCAGGACAGAATGCCAAACAGTTGCTGTGCACTCAGTTTCTGAGCAACGTACAGAGTTCAGAGTTCTTGAGAGCCAGTTTGGTGTAGTGGTTAAGTGTGCAGACTCTAATCTGGGAGAACTGGGTTTGATTCCCCACTCCTTCATTTGCACCTGCTGGATGACCTTGGGCAAGCCATAGCTCTGTACTAGCTGTTCTGTCAAGGACAGTTGTCTCAGAGCTCTCTCAGCCCCACCCACCTCACAGGGTGTCTGTTGTGGGGAGGGGGAGAGAAAGGAGTTTGTAAGCCACTCTGAGACTACAAGTCGCTCTGAGACTACAAGGACGGGGTATAAATCCAGTCTCTTCTTCTTCATCTCTTCTTCTTCTCACTTCAAACTCATATCCGAGGAGTAAGTGTGTAATGTATGTAATGGCAGCAGCCACATGGCCCCAGAGAGCATATGGCCCAGTTAAGCCCTGAGCTTGGGGCCACAGAACAATAGTACACTAGGATCCTAAACGTCCCCCTGTCAGAGGCTTAGGGTATTCAAATAGTCCGATGATAGCCTCTGGCAGGAAACTTATCCAATTACCTTGTTTGTGCGAGGTCAGGGGTGCGGTTTACCTGTGCATATAAGCAGGCCCCCTGACCTCTGTCCCTCATGCCTCATCTGATCCTGCTCAATAAAATGCATGCTGATTTCACTGCAACCGGACTCCGCTTCCAGTACTTTTCAGTGGCAATGAAGGTGAGATCCTGATGAGCGACCCTTCAGCTGAACCAGGATGCAGTGCCACACCGAGCACTGATCTGTCGACATCTGGCATCGCTGGGCCCCAGCACCCCGAAGCAGCACCACCTGCCCTAGAGGAGATCGCTCACCGTGCCGCTCCAGTAAATATGGCTGCCACTCTGGGACAAATCACCCCATTTGACCCATCCCAACCCGAGACCTGGGAAGCACGGGTTCCCCTTCGTCGTCTGGGGAATCACCGACACGGAGATGAAGCAGCCTGGCTCCTGAGCTCCTGCTGCATGGACACGATGCATCTCGCCCAAAGCCTAATTGGACCCTGGGACCTCCTGGAGGTCTTGTACAATGAACTCATCAAGGCCCTAGGGGACTACTTCACCCCCAAACCCTCCATGATGGCCCTCAGAATGGACTTCATCCGGCGACACCAGATGCCAGGTGAGACAGTGGGTACCTTTGTGGACGACCTCCACTGGCTGGCAGTCAGCTGTGAGTTCCAGCACATGGAGGACCACGTACTAACAGGGTTTGTAGGTGGGGTGCGGGAAGCTGAGGAGCAGGTTGATCGCTCTTTTGGAGCCCATGCTCGAGAAGGCGCTCCAGGCAGCAGTTGCATTTGAGACGGCCCAAAAAGAACACCGTCATCTACCACACACTGGACCTCCGCATCCTCCGGGTCTGAGGAAGAGGACGACGTCCTACAGGTCCACAGACATTCCCAGAGAGAGGCTCCTCGTGCTAAACCAGACAGAGGCAGCTACAGATCAGTCACCCCGTCAGCTGGGACATCCCGTTCCCCTGCCCCCACCAAGTGTGCCAGTTGTGGCGACACGCATGACCGCTGGGACTGCAGGTTCCGGAACGCAGAGTGCCGGTCATGCGGGAAGAGGGGGCGCATCACTCGGGCCTGCCGTTCCAGGGCCCCTCGATGTACCCAACCTGCCCACTTGGAGCACATCAACCTCCGCTCCACAACTTCATCCCAGGCTCAGGTAATGCAACTGCCCCGGGGCACTCCCAATAAAATATTTGTGCCAGTCTCCATAGAAGGGTCCCCCTGCTCTATGGAGCTCAATACGGGGTCCGCCTACTCTATAATCTCGGCGGACACCCTCCATAAGCTATGCCTCAAGGGGGGACCCCAGCTGCAAAAGCCAACTGGGCTACAGCTAAGGGACTTTCAGAAAAACCCTATAGCCATTAAGGGACTGGGCAAATTCAGAATCCAGTTTAAAGATTTTGATGGGAAACTGGACCTCCTGGTAGTGGAGGGTAAACTAGCCAACCTACTGGAATTGGCCTGGTTCATGTCCTTGGGGCTAGGAGTAACCGGGGTAAATCAGATTCAGCATCCAGACTTTCAGAGGGTCTGTGAAGAATTCCCCTCTGTATTTGACGGTACACTAGGTACCTACAAGGGACCACCTTTGTCTTTGGACCTCGATCTGGCCATCTGCCCAATCCGCATCCCGGCCAGGCAGCCTCCCCAGGCTGTCTGTCCCAAAATTAAACAAGAATTAGACCAGCTAGTAGCCCAGGGCATTCTGGAACCCGTTTCTCACGTGCACTGGGAAACCCCAATAATGACCCCCATGAAACCCGACAGGGATATATGTATTTGCACTGACTATAAGTGCACATTGAGCAAGGCGCTTCAGGACCATTCCTTCCTGGTGCCGGTAGTGAGTTATGTCCTGGCCAGACTAGCCGATGCAAAAATATTCAGAAAGTTGGACCTGGCTCAAGCCTACCAACAACTCCCCGTGGACAAAGCCATGGCGGAGGCACAAACTATCTCTAAACATAAAGGGGCATTCAAGGTACGCTGCCTTCAGTGTGGGGTCAACATAGCACCAGGTCTCTTCCAGGACTTAATGGATCGTCTCCTGAAAGGTCTTCCAGGTGTGTTCCTGTTCTTCGATGACGTACTGATCGCCACACCAGATTTCTTGTCCTTCACATGCCAGCTCCGCTCCATTTTGCAACACTTCCAAGATGCCGGCCTGAAGGTGAAATGGGAGAAATGCCATCGGTTGAATTCCTGGGGTTCACCGTGGTCACACAGGGCATCCACCTCACCCCTGACAAAGCTTGCGCCATCACCGACGCACCAACACCCCCGTGTAAGGCGGAGCTCCAATCCTTCTTGGGCCTCCTCAACTTTCATCATGCTTTCCTTCCTCACAAAGCAGCCGTCGTGGAGCCTCCTCCCCGGCTCCTCGACAAAAACGCCAAGTGGGTTTGGGGGCCCCACCACCCCACGGCGTTCTGGGCCGTGAAGGACCTTCTAGGATCAAATGCTGTCTTAGCACACTTTGATGAGGCTCTGCCTGTGGTCCTGGCCTGCGACGCCTCCCCCTACAGCATCGGGGCTGTCCTGGCACACTGCCTTCCCGACGGCTGGGAGGTTCCGGTCGCCTACTACTCTCGGACTCTATCCTCAGCTGAGCACAACTATGTGCAAATTGATAAGCAGGCCTTGGCGATAGTCGCGGGGGTCAGGAAGTTCCACAACGACTGGCACCACAAGCTGGCCGTATTCCTTTTCAGCCAGTGGACGACTCCGCATATGGCAACAGGACGTAGCCTCGCAGAGCTCCTTATGGGAAGAAGGCTCACAACACAGCTGGACCATCTACATCCGGACTGGGCCCCAGAGCACAGTGGTGAGGTAGAGCAGCACAAGGCGCCACGAGGGTTCTTCCCAGAAGACTAGTTTATGTCCAGAACTACACAGCAGGACCGACGTGGTTGCCCAGGTGCATCATCCGCACGATGGGTCCTCTCTCCTATGAGGTATCGGGGAAGAGGGACAGGTATGGAAGTGACATATCGACCAGCTGCGCCATCACCTCCTGTCACCGGGCATCGAGACGCCTGAAGTCCTGGACAAGGAACCACAGACACACACACCCGAGGTGAGAGAACAGTTGGAGCAACCGCTGGAGATAACAGAGCACCCTGTCATCCACAAGCCGCTGCCAGACCCCAGTCCAGCCACCGCTGAACCAGAAATTCCTCCAGCATCCGTCACAACAACGCCAGAGGCCACCCCCTCTCAGCGGCCCTGTGGCGCTCGGGTCGAGAGTGCAAGTCACCATCCTACTTAAAAAACTATGTGTGCAACTAGGGTGGTGTCTGAACTATGGGGGGAGGGGTGTAATATATGTAATGGCAGCAGCCACATGGCCTGCAGAACACATGGCCTGGTTAAGCCCTGAGCTTGGGGCCAGAGAACAATAGTACACTAGGATCCTAAATGACCCCCATTCAGAGACTTAGGATATTCAAATAGTCCTATGATAGCCTCTGGCAGGAAACTTATCCAATTACCTTGTTTGGGCAAGGTCAGGGGTGAGGTTTACCTGTGCATATAAGCAGGCACCCCGACCTCCATCCCTCATGCCTCATCTGAGCCTGCTTAATAAAATGTATGCTGATTTCACTGCAACCGGACTCCGCTTCCAGTACTTTTCAGAGTGCAAGTCCCAGAGCACTGAGCCTATTCCCAGGGGCTGTCATTCCACTCTGTGACCTGCCATTCCAGTCCCAGAGCACAGATTCTATTGCTAGGGATTGTCATTCCACTCTGGGGGCTATCATTCTAGTCCCAGAGCACAGATTCTATTCCTAGGGACCATAATTCCACTTTGGGGGCTGTCATTCCAGACCCTGAGTAGCCTATCTGGCCCAAAGACCTTAATGGAAAAACCATTCCATATTTTCTTTGCAACTTTTTTTTGCTGCAGTGTATTTCAGTGGAGCCCATGCACATCAATTGGCATTCCTGGCTCCAATTATCTCCAATGGGCCTTCAAGCCTCTCCCATTGTTTCCAATGGGCAATCCTGTCATTCCTTTTACACATTCCAGTTAATTGTCCCTTTGAAATGGTACCAAACCATTTTAAGTAACAGCAAAATGAAGACCATGAACATGTACAGCATGCACATTTCTTGCCAATGTTCTCTCTGGGCTGCATACAGCAAAAGGAAATTTTAAAAGGACATTGATCTGCATGTCCCCCTCCCCATCTTGTTCATGCAGATCGGCTTACCATTTAAAAATAGACACCCTGTGACTAGGCAGGTGGGGCTGAGAGAGCTCTTTTGAGGACTGCTTTTGAAAGAACTTGTGACTGACCCAAGGTCACATCAGCAGCTGCAAGTGGAGGAATGGGGAATCAAACCCGGTTCTCCCATATTAGTCCATGCTCCTAACCACTACACCAAACTGTAACTCAAAAATCTCTTTTAGAAGCAAGTGGCTCAAGTAGTTAAGATGCTGAACTGCAGACTGATAGTTCAGCAGTTTGAGACCCGAGTGCTGCATGACAGAATGAGTTCCCGTCTCTGGTCCCAGCTTCTGCCAGCCTAGCAGTTTGAAAGCAAGAAATCGCAAGTAGATAAATAGGTACCACTTCAGTGGGGAGGTAACAGTGTTCTGTGCACCTCAGCGTCTAGTCATGCCGGCCACGTGACCACAGAAATGTCTTTGGACAGTGCTGGCTCTTCAGCTTGGAAACGGAGATGAGCACCGCATCCCTAGAGTTGTATTCAACTGGCTTTCGAGCAAGGGAAACCTTTACCTTTACCTATAAGAAACATAGAACACCCTCTCCACCACATCAGAGCCTTTAAGCAGATCATTTCCAAAACAGTCCCTCAAAGCCTAATTACATGAATTAAGCAGCAAGCAAGTTCCCTCATAAATACCCAGAGATCCTGTTGTCTCCCAGCAGTGACATTTATTCACTCCAAGGAATGCCAGGGACATGATGCAGAGTCAGGCAATGGCAAATCACCTTTGAATGTCTCTTGCCTTGACAACCCTAAAGGGTTACCATGAGTTGGCTATGACTTGCTAGCACTTTCCATCCTCACAGGGCAACTGCGTTCAATGCCCAGAACCATTTGGGCAAGGCCTAATGTGTAACTGCTGTCAGTAGCATGAGATGGACCCACAGCTCAATTGGCTCTCATATCACTGCCATAACATACAAAATAGTAAAAAGCTCAGTAGCTCCTTTAAGACAAACAAATTGTATTGTAGCATAATTATTACTATAGCACAAGGGTTTTCAGAAAGCCACACACTCTTTTCTAATCTCACTTTAGTGCCAGTTCCTGTCCTCAAATTCACAGAGAAACCTAAACCTTCCATTTTTGGTAGAATGACACCTTTCCCTTCCTCCAACTGGCTGTTGTGTATCTTATATGAAGAAGGGTGATTTAGCAAATGCAAACCAATGCCAGTGGTTTGCATGCACCAACTCACATAGCAGAACCAGACCTTCCAATTTCAGCACTGGAGCTAGGGATGCTAGCCTCCAGGTGGGACCTGGGGATCCCCTGGAATTACAGCTCATTTCCAGACTTCCAGATTCTTCCCCCTAGGAAAAAAAAATAAACGTTCTGGAGGACAGCCGCTATGAGATCCCTGTCCTCCCCAGGCTCCATTGGGTCACCCCTCTCCCCATCCCCCAGAGGTAGCCAGGAGGAACCTGGCAACCCTAACTAGGGCTGTTTTAGAAAGGGAGGGAAGGAGGGAGGGGAGAGGTGAAAAGAAAGCAAATACTTGGGGAGAGGAGGCAGGCAGGCAAGCAGGCAAATAGATGGGAAGAGAGAAGTGAAAGACAGACAGAAAGAAAAAAAAAGTCAGGCTGCAAAGAAAGCAGAATAAAGTGAGGGGAAAAGTAGCTCCCCAGCCTCTCCTTGCTTCCAGCTCTCACACCCCTCAACAGAAACGGATAGAGAAACAGAAAGAGAGAGAGGGACAGAGAGCACAGCCCCCCCCCCCCCCCCCCCCCCGACTACAGAAGAAAGCCCAGGATTTTCTGTGTGCTGGAGCAACGTGCTCCGTGCAGCACGAGAGTTCTTGGGGCTGCAGGAGAAAGCAAGACGGCACTGGCAACCCGAGGAAACTGTGAGAAGGAATCGAGGCCTAGCTTTCCTGAGCAAACAGGCTTCCTTATCTTGCTTTGTGTGCGCGCACAGCACAGGAAAGCAACAAAGCCAGTCTCCATATGCAGCCCTCCAGCTCCTCTAGGCTGAACTGAGGGCTGCTGGGGGTGGAGCTTAGCTTCCAGGAGAAAGCAAGCCCTTGCTGTGATTTCCATCCTTCCCTCTCTCTCTCCCTCCCAGTTCCAACCCAGCCTCCGAACGTAGTCTCTGAAAGCTTCAGAGTAGTCTTCAAAATGGGCTGGAACCTGCCCCCGGGGGAGGCTCAGCACTGACTGGAAATGTTCGGAGGAGCTCGCACTCCCCAACCCCCCTGAAGATGACGCCTGTGACAGACAGTTCACATCTCTTTCTCTTAGATAGTTCTGAAAAGGGGATTTGGCAAATTCATGGATGGCGAGGTCCGTCTATGACTATCAAAAGAGTTTTCAGCTAAACGTTAGGAGGAACTTCCTGACAGAGCGGTTCCTCCGTGGAACAGGCTTCCTCAGGAGGTGGTGGGCTCTCCTTCTTTGGAGATTTTCAAAGAGAGGCTAGATGGCCATCTGACAGCAATGCGGATTCTGTGAACTTAGGCAGATCACGAGAAGGGAGGGCAGGAAGGGTTGCCTCAGTGCTTAGCTCTCCTGGCCCCTTTCTTACACACCCAGGGAAATGCAGATCACCACTTTGGGATCAGGATGCAATTTTTCTCCAGGCCAGTTTGGCCGGGGATCCTGGAGGGTGTTTTTGCCATCTTCTGAGCATGGAGCAGGGGTCACTGTGTGTGTGTGTGTGGGGGGGGGGTATTTGTGAATCTCCTGCATTGTGCAGGGGGTTGGACAAGATGACCATGGAGGTCCCGTCCAACTCTATGACTCTATGATTCTAAGCCAGAATAGCTTGATGGAACCTCCATGTTCAGAGGCAGTGCATAACTGAATACAACACAGGAAGCTTTGGCCCCCATGCCAGTGTGTGTGGGCCTTCAAGGACCATGTGGCTGGCTACTGTGAGTAACAGTGTGCTGGGCTTGTATCACAGGTCTGATCCAACAGGGTTCCTCTGACGCCACTGAGTTTACCTAAAGTGGAACTGAAGGGCCTGTTCAGGAGCTCTGCCTTCTGGGAAAGCCTCCAAGGAATTTCAGAGAGGCTGAGGTTCCATTTAGTGACTATCACTGGTAGGGCTGCCAGCTCCGGCTTGGGAAGTACCTGGAGATTTGGGGGGTGGAGCCTGAGGAGGGTGGGGCTTGAGGAGGAGAGGAACTTCAGTGGGGTATAGTGCCACAGAGCCCACCTTCCAAAGCGGCCATTTTCTCCAGGGGAACTGATCTCTGTTGCCTGGAGATCAGTTGTAATCCTAGGAGGTCTTCAGCTACCACCTGGAGGTTGGCGAATCCTAATTGCTAGTAGCCTCTTCTAGTCCCCTAAAACTTTAGGGCTGCCATCCCCCAGATGGTGGCTGAGATCTCCTGGGATTACAACTGATCTCCAGGTGGCAGAGATCAGTTCCCCTGGAGAAAAAGGCCACTTTGGAAGGCGGGCTGTGTGGTATTATACCCCACTGAAGTCCCTCCCTTCCCCTAATCCCACCTTCCTGAGGCTCCACATCCCAAATCTCCAGGTATTTCCCTACACAGAGATGGCAGCCCTACCTAAGAGCCATCTAAACTAGTTCCCACTGCCATATCTTGTGTGAAATGCACTGGATGGGTCACAAACATCTATCTGTGGGTTTGTCAAGAGGATAACATGGGGAAATGTCCATGAATGCTATTCTGGGCTCCTTGGAGGATGGGGGGGGGGGGGGGGAGGAACAAACACCTGTGAGATAAATTAGTATTTCCTTCAGGGGCAACAAACACCTAGGAGAATGAGAGCCAACAAACTGAACTACTAGAATATCCCTGTGTCTAGCAGGTGAAACGTCCCATTACTAGGGGTAGCATATTAAATTGTATTAGCGTTCTTAGCTGTGCCTAATTCATCTTTCTAGAAATTCTCTGTTGCTTGAAGAGGGCTGGGGGGGAGGTGTCCTTTCGGTAAGTTACTGCCTCTTTGTCTTTGCTGAAGGTCTTTGCCATCTCTGGAGGGTCTTTAAGCAGTTACATAATAAGCAAAAATAAGCAAAAGGCAGAGCTTGTAGCACGCTTACCTCACCAGCTAGGAAAGAGCGGGTGCCAAGTTTTATGCACTCTCTTAATTCGGCTTTTCTTCCCTCCCTAGAGGGAAAGCTGTGCAGTTGGTGCAACATCCATTGTTCCAAAGCCCTAGAAGCAGACTTTCTCCAAGGTCTCCAAAAAAGGGAATGGCACAATCATATGCAGTGAAAAAGCCTCCTCCTCCTCCTCCTCTTCTACTTGTTGCTGCTAGCAGAGCTCTCATGCAATTTCTAAATGGCCAGATTTCCCCCTGCAATGGCATTGTGGTGACAGATGGCACCCATGTCCTACCAGAACGTGTAGTTTGGCTCCCAGTGCAGAACTGCACACAACTGTCTTCTTTTGTGGAAACCGGCTGGAAAGAAGCAAAGCCAGAACAGTGCCTCATGCAGGGACAACGGGCAACCTCTTCTGCGGAAGGGCACTTGAGGTTCACAGAGGGTGGTGGGTTGGCATTTTTGTTTGTTTCTCACAGCAGGTTAGTCCTTCCCAGCTTACAGCTTGGGAACGGCTGTATTAATCAGACAGCAGAAGTTCCCTGTTTTTGTGGGGGTCCAAACTTGGGAGATCCTGATAGGTCTGGGCAGGAATGAGAGACAGGGTTTTGCTCACCCTCTAAGCTGCCTGAGCTGAGCACGGCTCAAACCGAGATGGCCTCAGGTAGGGATGGGAATGCCCGCCAGCTCCTGCCAGTGCCGCTCAAACAGCAGGTATCCATTTTGTGTCATCCAGTTGCAACCCCCTCATGGGGACCCCAGGGCCAAGGGGTTTTCAAGGCAAGAGAGGAGCAGAGGTGGTTTGCCATCTGCCGGCCTCTGCACAGCAACCCTGGGCTTCCTGGGTGGTCTCCCGCCCAAGTACTAACTGTGGCCAATCCTGCTTAGGATCCAAGGTCTGGCCAAGATCAGGATAGCCGAGGCTATTCAGGCCGCTACTGTTCCTGCTTGTGTTGGCTTCATTTGTACCCCGCCTGTCTCCCCAGCAGGGACCCAAAGGGGCCCGAGGTAATTATTTCCTCCATTCTGTCCTCACTACAACCACCCTGTGAAGTAGGACAGCCAGGTCCAAGTCCAGGAGGACCTTAGAGACAAACAGGACTTTCAGGTATCCAACTTTTGAGAGTCAACGTTCCCATCGTCAGATACATTTGACTCTCGAAGCTTCTACCCTGAAAACCTTGTTGGTCTCTCAGGTGATCCTGGCCTCAAATCTGGATGTTTTGCAGGGTAGCTGGCCCTCTGGCCAGCTGCCCTCTGAAGCTATCTTCCTGTGAAGTACAGTAGGCTGAGTGTGACCGGCCCAAAGTCGCCCAGCAAGATCCCATGGTAGAGTGGGGGATTTGAACCTGGGTCTCCCAGATCCTAGTCAGCATGCTCTAACCACTGTACTACACTGCTTGTCTTCACATTCTAGCTGCCAGGACTGGGCTGCCCTGGAATGGGAGACAGACCCCACTTTTCCCTACTTAGTAAGGGGCTTACAAATGCCTGCATGGAATGGCAACAGAAGAACCGCCACCTGGCATTTAGCAGCGGAAAGAAGCAAATGAAATTAAATACTGGATAAATGGGAAGAGTATGTTGGCCAGATCTTTAAGCCTGTGGGAAATAATGTTTCAGGTCTTCAAGTGGATAGTTTTCCTGGGTCAGACGAGAATGACCCATGTTCAGCTGTCCCCCCACCCCATAGCCATTTTAACTGGCATGCAAAGAGGGTTCACTGTGTAGAAGCTTTCCATAGGAGAACCTCCCCCCCCCCCCCCCCCAAAAAAAAAAACAGACTGAACAAAACATCATGGTGGAAAGAGGACACACATTTCGGGAACGAAAGAAGCAGTGTGGATGATGCATGCTCTGTGCTTTTGAGAGACTGAGGCAAAGGCAGCATCTGGAACAGGGGCGCTGGTCTTCTGGGTCCCAGAATCACTGATGCACAGAGGGGCCTTCACCCTGCAGGAGGTGGGCAGGAGCCACTGCTGTCTGAACCCCAGATGGGGCTGGTGCTGGGGTGGCAGGAGCCTGCTGTTCTTCTCCCTCCCCCATCTTTGAAGGAGCAGGCCAGTAGTCACATGCCCCCCCCCCCAACTGGGGGCCTAGGGCAGCTGCCCCTGTTGCCTGCTGAGTAGGACACCCCCCCCCCCCCGTGTCAAACACCAGCACTCCTGGTCGCCAGCACAGCCATGGGCCAGCTACCCAGCCTAGACCTGAAGGGAGCCACAGCACCATCCTGCAAGTGGCGGCTCAAAGAACTGCAGCCGAGGCCAGCCCAGGGAGGGCATGTGACTGGAGGGACCAGTCAGAGCACAGCTAGAACTAGATAGGTTCTGATTTGACCCCTCCCTCCCAAAGGCTGGTGATGGAAAGACCTGGCTTTGCCATGCCCGCATCTCTGAGCCCGAGGCTGCCGTGGTTCTGACCACGCTTCCTGGCTCTGCCCCCTGGTCCGGTGGCACTTAACCCCTGGACTGACAGTGACTATGCGCCTGGCTCTGCTCTTCCAGCTTCCTGCCCCATGAGGCTGGATTAGTCTGACTGGATAGGAGCCAACCCCCATCAGAGCGGGGAAAGACATTTCATGACTCGTCTTCGGGATTAAAGCAGGTTCTCACCCTCGTTTTGGAAGGGGTTTTTTTTGGGGGGGGGGGGAATTGTTGCAAACATTCTAGGAATATATTCATTGTATGATCCCTGATTGCCTAGGATCACCTATATAAAAAGCACTGCCCTTGCTCTAAATCAGCCTCATTTGCTCTTAGACATCAGCATTAGCTTCGTGATGTTGTGATGTCATCACATCCCGTACAGGATCCATGGCTGGCTGAGGAGGAACAAAACGGGGGGAAATCTGGCCACTCTAGGCAGCAACTTAGGTTTCAAACAGCAGCAAACAGCCATGAGACAACACCGGCATCAGAGTGCAGTGGGTATCACAAGAGGACTGGGGGGGGGGGGGGGGGGGCAGAGATGCAGCCCTCCCCCAGCCGAAATGAAAAATGAGCTTGGAAAACATTTAGTTTAGCCTGTAACCATCTTCTGTTACAGTCCAAAAGACACATCCCTTAAACATATGCTTTGGGCGTGTCCAGTCATTCAGTTTTTCTGGGGAGAAGTTATTACTCATATCTGGTTTGTATTAGAATGTTCTCTGATCTTCGAGGATGCTTATGTATTTTTAAACAAGCTGTCCAGCTCTTGGAGGCTAACGGCGGGGGGGGGGGGGGAATGAAAATGGACCCTCTGTGCCCTTACAACAGTTAAAAGGCTCATAGGAGAGATAAAGGGATGAAAGGAAGTACTTCTTCTCCCAAAGAGTGATTAGCACATGGAATTCACTGCCACAGGAGGTGGCGGCAACTACAAGCATGGATGGCTTCAAGAGGGAATTAGATAAACACAAGAGGCAGGACCCACAGGGAGGGGGGAGGAGAGAAGGAGCTCCAGTGGAGCAGCGGCCCAAGATAAGGCTTCCTCTCCCCCCCTGCCTCCCCCCCCACCCCCAGTTGCCCTGGTGAGGCCCGTGCAGCACAGAGCCACCGGGCCTCGCTGATCTCCCCCGCCCCCAGTTGCCCCGGCGAGGCCTGTGTGGCGCAGAGCCGCTGGGCCTCGCCGATCTCTCCCCCCCCCCCCGCCGATTGCCCCAGTGAGGCCCGCGCGGCACAGTTTTTTTACCTTTTAGGATTTTTCTACACACATGGGGACTCCTCCACGTATGTAGGAAAATCTCCAGTGAGGCCCGCGCGGCAAAAGTTTTTTTACCTTTTAGGATTTTTCTACACACATGGGGACTCCTCCACGTATGTAGGAAAATCTCCCTTCCCCCCAGGTGCCCCCCCTGGCGTGGATTTAGATATCCGCACGGAGGGGGCCACTTTGGAATTAGATATATAGATATGGTGCTGAGGTCCATCAGTGGCTATTAGCCACAAGGTACAGATAGGAACTCTCGGTCTGGGGCCAGTGATGCTCTGTATTCTTGGTGCTTGGGGGGGGGGGGGGCAACAGTGGGAGGGCTTCTAGTGTCCTGGCCCCACTGCTGGACCTCCTGAGGGCACCTGGTGTTTTTGGCCACTGTGTGACAGTGTTGGACGGGATGGGCCACTGACCTGATCCAACATTGGCTTCTCTTATGTTCTTATGAATGCCCACCTCCTATAAATCAAAGGACTGAGGACCTTACAACTTCATCAGTATTTGAATGCATGGCATATAAACGACAATTGTGTATGGAGCTATTTTTAGATATCTGGAAATCTTGTAGAGAAATTTATGTGTTGATCTTCCAGCACCGTTGTTATATTTTTGTTTCTACTTTATATATACTTCCCCCATGCTTTTTTAGTTCTTGGATTTTTAGTTTCTCCCCCTTTCTTGTTCTTTTTTCCTGTTTCTTTTAAAGAAATAAATAAAGGTTCAAAGGGTTGCATGCACAATGTTTTTGTAAATCTTATTCATAGCCCTAGATAGGATAATGTGTGACAGTTGACAGATGAAACTATGGAATGTAACTATTGACAGACATTTACTTTCCATAAGGAAGGTTGAGCTAAGAGAATCAGGAATGGAAAGGGTGGACAGTTTTCTGGGTTTGATCCTTCATATCTGGAGCAGAGAGACAGGATTGCTTTGCTTTGTTCCTCTTTGATTCAATTTGTATGTAAATAATCTGATATTAGAACTGCAGCATCCAGCATATTTCGCCCCCAGCTGTCAATGCAAAGGGAGCATGCATGTTACTGTACTACAGCAGAGGACATGGCGTCACCGTCTGCAAGATGGAGGGATCTGGGCTATTTATGCAGGGGTCACAGAGGCAGGGGGAGCTGGGCAGGGTGGCAGACTTGGTCACAACATCGGTGGTGGTCAGGAGCCATCCCATGTTGCCTCAAATGGACTCTTCCTGTTCAAGGAATTCAGGAAGTCGGGTGCTTTAACAATCTAGCAGCGAGAGTGGGGTGTTTTTTTTGGGGGGGGGGGTGTAATTGGAATAGCAACTGCCAAGCTGAAAGCATCAAGATCTTCTGATGCAGCCTGGGGACTTGCAAGAACTAAAGAAGGAAATCTAGTCTAGCCGGTCTTGAGAAACGTTGCAGGGAAGGTGCCTCCCCCCCCCCCCCCCTTCAGCTGATGCATTGGGATTCTTAGATGCAGATCAGTTAGAAATCCTGCAGCACGAGTGTCTAAGATCCTTGCTCTGCCTTCCCTCCAGAGCTCTCCTGCTGCTTGTTTGAGAGGGGAAACCAGACTTACGGCTGTGAAGCTCCCTGTCTTTTATGGCCAGCGTCTTGTCTTACTTCAAGCTGTGTGATACGGCTGAAAATAAGCTTATTATAAGTGGGTTTGGGAACAGATACAGACCCCCAGATCAGATTAGCCCGACAAGCTGATGTGGAATTGGTGGTCCAGGGCCTCCCTCCCTCCTCTCCTTCAAGGCACGGGTTCAAAATGTTTCAGCTCTACAGAGCCTTTAAGGGAACCAGGTTCGATTTTCATCCTGCTGTTGTTTTTTCCTTTATTGCCGCTGTGGCATTAGGAGTTGTTGTTGGTTGTTCACCTTGAGTAGGATTGTGTAGTTCGGAATGCTTTTATATATTTGGATTTCATGGATTGTGAACTGCCTGGGGCATCTTTTTTAAAAAGTGAAGGACTGGGGGATAAATGTGTTAACTGATACATAAGGCTTTGCACACAGAAGGTCCAAGTTTAATCCCTGCCATCGCCAATTAAGAAAGGAAAAATTATGTCAGCTCACAGAGCCAGTGCAGAGTCTCAGCCTGGATCCCTGCAAAATTGGTGCCAGGGAGAGTTGACGCTTGTGGGCAACAGGGCCCCAGTTTCCTGACCTGGAACAAGGCAGGACATGCATAGGGACTGGGATGGGTTTTTTCAATTCCTTAGGGTTCCCAGCCTCTAGGCAGGGCTTGGAGTTCTCCTGGAATTCAAACTGAGCTCCAGAGATCAGGCCCTCTGGAGAAAATGGCTGCTTTGGAGGGTGGACTCCATGGCATTACATCCCTGCTGAGCTTTGTCCCCTTCCCAGGCGCTGCCCCCCAAATCTCCAGGAGGGTTCCAACCCAGAGCTGGCAACCTTTCAGGCAGCAGAGCTGGGAAAGGCCCCAACCTGAGAACCATGAAAGCAAACAGGCGAGCACCACTAACCCAACTCAGTCCAAAGGCAATTTCATGTACTAAAATCTAGTTATTTACCCTGGATCCTCGAGACTTAAAAACATGGATTCTGGAGCAGGTGTGCAAGTATATTTTAAAAGTTTTCTTGGCTATCGGGAAGATTTAAGACAGTTTTTTCTCCTTTCTCACACATTTTTAGGGCAACTTATACGTTCAAGAATCATTTCTATGAACCACAATCCTTTGTTTTGTGCAACTGTTTGCAAACAACACACTTGCTATATGAGAAGGGCCTTTTTTGGTAAAATCCTCCCCAAAGAATGGCTGTGATGCATCTGCAGAGCGAGGAAAGCAGGAATCGTCTGTGGGTTCTGCATTGTGTTCTTTGTGAAGAAACCAGGAAGAAACTCACTGAAAATTCCCTTATTGATTTGTCTCTTTTAGAAAAGGCAGAAATGCTCTGTGGACTGACAGAGTGACGGAAGCTGCTTTCCCAGATGCCAGGGCGGCAGCCATCGAACAATGAAGAGACCGAGGTTAAGGGAAGGAGCTGGGAAGCACCGCTGAACATCAACAGGGTGGCTCCTCAGTGGACTGTCCTGAGGGATGAGGGATGGCCTCTTGTTCCCTTTCTTTCACCTTCGTTTTTCTACTGGCTCAGTAGGTTTCATTTCTCATGCAAAAATCATCTTGTAGATTATTATAAAGCAAGGTATGCATTTAATGTATGCCGTTTACACATATGTCAATGTGATGCCCAAGTAACATTGAAAATGGAACACAATTTGCCGGAAAATTTGGGGCAAAAGAAACAAATCGGTATAGAAATGAAGAATCGGGTATGATTCGCTCAAGGGAATCAAAAGGGAGGTTTTCATATGGAAACAGCAAGGTTGAGAAATGTGTGTAGACACCCAGTGCTCTTTTAGGTCATTAGTAATTGTGACTGATGCCACATGATTGATGTGCTTGAAGCTCTTGCTCCACTGAATCTGATTTTTCCCTCAAACTATTTCTACTCATTAGCAAGTCCTACTCTGCGTGCCCCCACGTTTCATGGCGAGCTGAATGGCTGAATCCACACATCATTGGATATTGGTCTATGTCAGACTCTGTCTTTAGTTTGCCATAATGACTGGGAGATGGGAAATTCCTAAGGGGGGCAGTGAGGGCTGGAGGGTGTGAACCGCGGGGTTGTAGATGCTGTAGCTGTAACTTTTTCTGCAAGATACCTCCCTAAATGCCAGGGACAACCTTGAAGCCAAAGCTGTGCCTTTATCACTTTCATAGATAAGGGAGCCATATATTCCCGGGGGGGGGGGGGGTGTAGATGCACGAAAATTAGGCGGAAGGTCTGCAATTTGCGATTGGTGCAATTAACCGGGGGGGGGGGGGTTGTTTGAACTGTCTATATTTGTGGAGTTTCCTGCTTGGACCTCAGTTCTGACACAGTACTGCTCTGACTTGAATCATGCAGATATCTCAATAAACAAATCACTGCAGAAGAGTGTTGTTGGGAGTTCCTTGACCTGGGGTCTGACAGTCTATTGTAATAATGAATGATTGGGATTTTCAGGAAAAAGTTGGAAGTGAAGGTTTCCTATATTGCTACAGCCAATAACATGGGGAATCTCCCACTGGACTGGCCACTGAAATCCACATTTGTAGCCTTTCACCTGCCACATTTTTTTTTACAAACTTTTGGTGAGATCACATGAGTTTGTCTTCTGCTTGATGCCTTTGTCAGGTTTCCTCAGTTGTTTTCTTTGTTCAGTTGACCCATTTTTATATAGGGTTGCCAACAGGTCTGGAGAAAAATGCCTTGTCTCTTTAAGACAGGCTTAATATGTGTGGAAATGGAAAAGTAAAACTTTTCATGGCGTGGAGACAAATAAAATCACCCAATAAATAACAACCCATTAAGCCTCTGTTAAGGGGACAAGACATTTTCCATCCAGACAGTTGGCAACCCTAAATTAATTAAATCAATTAAATGACAACCCTAAATTAAACTAATGTCTCTTCTCCAAGGAGCTCCAAGGACTTTCATTTTATCCCCACAACTCCCCTCTGAGAGAAGTCAAGTTGAGAGAAGGTGATGGGGTCCAGGTCACACAGAGAGCTTCCAAGGCAGAGCAGAGATCTGGACCTCCAAGTCTGATCCTGTAATTGCTGCATCATCCTAACAGATAGGATGATAGTCAGCCCACAAATATCTGAAGTGCCTAAAGACATTTGAATGATTGGAAGCTGTTGTGAATATTTCACACCCACCCACCCACCCTGATGGTCATTATATTTGATTAAATATCAAACTTCTCAAAACAGAGTTGTCTGAGTAGTAATTCCAGGGGCTCCCCAGGTCCCACCTGGAGGCTGGCAACCCTATTTCCATATTTCAGCCTTGCCAGACTACAGTCCCCACAATGTTTGGCTCCTTCTCGGATCACCTTTTCTGAAATACCACAGTGTTGCAATATCAATTATTCCTGCCCCTACTCCTCCTCATTAACTCTGTCAGGTGTGTTGTTGTCTTGACCGGTCACCTGAATGCATTGACGATAAGGCACTGACAATAATGCACCATAATGCGCTGATTATGATAATTTATATGGCACTTGTGCACGCTACTGCTGCAATCCTCAAAAATAGCATGTCTGAAAATCAAATTTACCCAGCTCACAGTTCCTCTTTTCTCTCAAGTGGAGCACTCCACAAGCTTTCAATTATAAATTGTTCACAAGTTAAAGTGAGAGGGATTTTTCATATATTTGTATCTGTGCAGTCAGCTGCATTCATTGTTACCTTGGCACATGTTCAGAATTTAGTGGCTTGCATGTGGATGACGGGAACTGGAGTGTTCATAGACTTCCCCATATAATGCTGGGGAAATTGAGAAGAGTAATTCATAGGCCCTGTTCAGAGCATATTACCACATATGGCAGGTCTCCTGCCCCTGTTAGAGAGACTATGACTGAAGGAGATCTGCGTTCAGATCCCTACTTGGCTATGAGGCTGGCCTAGGTGGCCTTCGGCTAGTCACAGGATTGTTGGGTGGATAAATGTGCCCCCAGCGCAGCCTAGGAAATCAAAAGCAAAAGTGTAGAAAGGAGATAGGTGGGCCCTGGAGATCTCTTGGAATGAGGGTTGCCAGCTTCATGTTGGGAATAGGGCTGCCAAGTCAGCCCGGGGGGCGGGGGATCCCCCGCTACAGGGGTTCCCGATCCGCCGGCCAGCATTTGGCCGGCGGGGGAAACCCCACCTCCGAGGTCGTCCAGCCTGGACGACCTCCCTCACGTAATGACGTCACCCGGAAGTGACGCCATCACGTTGGGGGCGTTGCCAGGGCGACGCTCTGGCAATCGCCTCAAAACTCTATGATACCATAGAGTTTTGGGGCGATTGCCAGAGCGTCGCCCTGGCAATGCCCCAACGTGCTGACATCACTTCTGGTGATGCTGCTCGGGGAAGCTCCCGGCTAGCAGAGCTTCCCTCCCCGCTGGTAAGTTTAATACACTTGGCAACCCTAGTTGGGAAATACTTGGAGTTTTGGGGGGCGAAGCCTGGGGAGGGACTTCAATGGGGTATGAGGCCATAGAGTCCAACCTCCAAAGCAGCCATTTTCTCCAGGTGAACTGACCTCAGTCGCCTGGAGATCAGTTGTAATAGCAGGAGATTTCTAGCCACCACCTAGAAGTTGGGAACCCTACTTGGAATTACAGCTGACTTCCCGACTACAGAGATCAATTCCCCTTGAGAAAATGGCTCCTTTGGAGGATGGACTCTGTGGCATGATACTCATCCCTTCTCAGGCTCTACTCTCAAATCCCCAGGAATTTCTTGACCCAGAATTGATTAATTAATTAATTATCATATGGCATTGTGTGTGGTATAGCCAGGAGATCCAAAGATTGTCTGGCAGTCTTAAGTTAAGTTCTAAGTCCTTTATGGTGAGCTAGACTTATTTTGGGGGGGCTGAGAGAGACTGACCCAAGGTCACCCAGCTGTCTTCATGTGGTAGAGAGCAGAATTGAACTCAGTTCTCCAGATTAGATTCCGATGCTCTTAACCACTACACCACACTGGCTCTCAACCCAGAGTTTGCAACTCTAAAGTTAGATCAGTTTCGACATGAGGTTACCCCTGTTCTTTAGTGTCATCATGAGCACCCCATGTTCTTCCATCATCATAAATCTGGCAGGTGACCTCATGTGACAAATTCTTCCCGGTAGCACTAAGACTGTGGAACTCCCTGCCTCATGAGGTATTTTTATTCCCATCCTTTATGTCCTAAAAAGAAAGATGACCTTCTTCCAGCAGGCATTTGGATTCGAATTGGATAATCTTGAAAAAAAATGAATTATAATTCATAGTCATTTATTCTGTTTGGGATTATAATTCATAGTTTGGATTATAATTCATGGCTGGATTATAAATCATAGTTCTTTTAGATTCTTTAGCTACTGTTTTAAAGTTGTTGATTATGATATATGTTTGCATGTTATATACTGTGTTTTTAAACTGTGGTTTTGTTGCGTAAGCCACTTTAGAAGGGTTTTTAAATATGTGACATAAAATGCTTAGGTATAGACTTCCTTCTCAGTCCATTTGCCTAGGATCAGGCAGCAAAGGGTTAAGCTTTGTGGAAAGGAGAAGGTGGTGTGAGGAGTGGTTTGAAAGGTCAAATCACATCCCAAGATATGGTTTATTTACATCATTTCTTTTACACATTTATTAGCAGCCTCATTTGGCACACAGAGCAACCTACAATAAAAAAGGAATAGGCAAGATGAAAAATCCCTATAAAAGCAAACTGATATACAGCAAACTATGAAATGCATTGTGTATAAAAACAAAGACATGCGCACACTCCGGCACAGCAGCTAGTTAAGAAAAGCGCTCTACAATAATAAGTCTTCAGTTGCTAGCTGACCGGCATATTTTAAAAAGAAGAGTTCAGCAAGCCTCTTCGTACAGGAGTGGAGATTTCTAAAGTCCAACACTCCTGTTCTGTTGACCAGACATAGAGGGCCAACTTCCTGGTATTTTGCAAGTCCCAGCCAAGCTGGAGGCTTCATACTGGGGTTGCCAGGTGTGCTCGTCGTGCTGGCGGGGGGGATTGGGGGGGCTGGCTGGCGGAGGGCAGAAGCCCTGAAAATGAGGGGATGCCCCCACCCCCAGATCGCGGGTCTGGGAACCCTACTTCATATCAGCCACCAGAGGCTGATGTTGCCCTCTCCTCAGCCGGGGGGGTGGGGGGTTGAGTGCCCAAACCACTAGGCATCTAACTTTATTAAATCCTAGTTAGCTGAGTTTCTCTCTCTCTCTCTCTCTCTCTCTCTGACAACTGAATGTTGGAAGTAAACAATGTATAGTTGATGTGTGTGTTTAAACTGTGAAACTAGCAGATGGGCACTCGAAGGGCACTCAAGCACCAGGCTGAGCCCAACCTGGACTTGTGTATGGCCACTTCACAGTTGCCCTGCAATGGACCTATTGAGCCGAGGCAGGCAGGACAGCTGTGGCAGAGTGGCTAAGTGACATGGCCAGGGCAGCTGTGCACTCACCTGTGTGGTTCTGCTCCCTGACCCGCCCCAGCTGCTGCCTCAGGCCTTGCACAGGTGCCAGAATTTTTGAAATCAATATTAGGCAGGTCTCAACCCATTAAGATACCAAATTCAAGCCCTGAAGTTTCTGAACCCATGGGATAGACATGTGCAGCGCAAGGAAGGGACAAATGCCACCTCCCCCCCCCCCCCCCCCCGGGGCAGGTGTTTCTGCTGTCAAAAACTGCATGGGTGGGAAGCCTAAAGCAATGGAGAGGTTTCCAAAGGTGAGTCCCCGTGTGAATGTGTGACGGAGAGTCCTGTCTGGCCCAAGTTATGTCAAACCTAGTAGGTATTTTGGCCCTTGGTCTCATTTGCTGATTTAAAGAGACAGAATGCTTTAGACAGTGCCATGTGGTGGTCAGACAGAGTATCAGACTAGGATCAGACTAGGTTCAAAACCCCACTCTGCTGTGGAAGCTCGCTGGGGGACCTCAGGCCAGTCACACACAGTCTCAGCCTAACCTGCCTCACAGTTGAGGATAAAATGGAGGAGAGGAGAATTATGAGGCCGCTTCAGGTCCTAATGGGGGAGAAAGGTGGGCGAGAAATGAAGTAAGACAATATAAGTAATATACGGAAAGCAAAACATAGTAGCACAGTATTATTAAATTATAGGAATTTGATCTGAATTTGATTTTGGACTAGAAGAGGAAGAGGAAGAAGAGAAGAGATTGGCTTTATACCCCGCCCTTCACTCAGCGTCTCAGAGCAGCTTACAATCTCCTTTCCCTTCCCCTCCCCACAACAGACACCCTGTGAAGGTAAGTGGGGCTGAGAGAGCTCTGAGAGAACTGCTCTTTCAAAGACAGCTCTGAAAGAACTTGTGACTGACCTAAGGTCACCAAGCTGGTTGCATGTGGAGGAGTGGGGAATCAAACCCAGTTCTCCCTGATTAGAGTTCGTGCTCTTAACCTCTACACCTAACTGGCTCTTATTTTGTTTATGAAATGTGTTATTTGAATTTTTCAGTGTTGTGATGACACACTTTATTGTGTTCAGGTGACATTTCCAGGATAAGACGGGTACTTGGTGAATCTCAACTCTGAAACCGGAAGTCCCAGGTGCCCGTGTCACCTCTGCCATGACGTCACTTGGAAAAGCAGAGGCCAACCTTTGTTAACAGTGTCTTATACTGTTAAAGAGAGAGGGGTCCCTCTACTTTGCCTGAGTCTTGCCGGTGAGATGATAGCAGGATGGGATCCTGGCCGCAGATGTAGGGTTGCCAAACTCCAGGTGGCAGCTAGAGATCTGATGGGATTACAACTGATCTCCAGGTGACAGACCCCAGTTCCCCTAGAGAAATGGCTGCTTTGAAAGGTGGACTCCACGGCATTGTGCCCTACTGAAGTCTCTCCCATCCCCAGACCCCTCCCTCCGCAGGCTCCACCTCCAAAATCTCCAGGTATGTACCAGTCTGGAGCTGGCATCCCTATGCAGAGGGGACGAGAAACGCTTCCCTCAAGAATTCCTGAGTTTTTGCCTGAAAAGTAGACCCCGCACCTCTTTTGATCCTCACTTTAGGGAGTAGCCATTCTAGGCAGTGATGTAAGGGAAAGAAAGTGACTGAATGAGAAAAGCGGGGCGGGAGGGGGGGGGGAGGCAAAGCTACAGTTAAGCCCGTTCTAGCAGCCGCCTCTTTAACAGGCCCACAAAGCGGCGTGGTTATGAACTCATGCTTGTTACACGGTTAGATTGGGTTAGGTGAGCCGCAGCCGGTGTGAAATGAGGGCTGTTATTTTTTCACCTCTTCCCCCCCCTTCTTCTGTCTCTGCAATGGGAAGGATCAGAGCTTTATGTTCTGACTGACAGATCACATTTTGGGAAATGAAAGGAACCGCGAGAAGAAAGCTGCTCTCCTCGCCCGGGGAATGAACATGGCAGAACAGAGGCGCTTGTCTCACCAGAGGGGAAAGCAGACGAGGGCTTCAGACAACGGCCTTCTCTCATCCTTTGCAACCAGCTCCCGGCAGACGCTGCCGCAGGAAGGCCGGAAGGGCTGAGAAGCTACTTGAGGCAAATGCCGGGCTGCTCTTGGCTGGCAAGGCCAGCAGGCAGAGCATGGGTCATCCGCAGCTGGGATGGTGGTTGAGCATTTTTGGCTCATTTGGGGGCTATATATGGATTATGAGAGTACCTGAGGGACAGGTGGGTTCCAAACAAAGAAGAAGAAGAGATTGTATTTATACCCCGCCCTTCACTCACTTGGAGTCTCAGAGTGGCTTACAAACTCCTTTCCCTTCCCCTCCCCTCCCCACAACAGACACCCTGTGAGGTAGGTGGGGCTGAGAGAGCTCTTTCCCAAGCTGTCCTTGAGAGAACAGCTGGTACAGAGCTATGGCTTGGCCAAGGTCATCCAGCCAGGTGCAAGTGGAGGAGTGGGGAATCAAACTCAGTTCTCCCAGAGTCCACACACTTAACCACTACACCAAACTGGCTACACCAAACAAAGGCGCTGAATTCCCCTGAACCCGAATCACCCTCCAAAGAGCCTGCCCTGGATAATCTCCATGAAAGTAATTTTTGTTTGCATTTCCTCTGACCCTCCCGGGAGCTCAGGGGTTGTCCATGTCCTTCAATCCATTTTATACTTCACAACCACCACATGAGGTCAGCTGGGCTGAAGGACAGTTAACTTGGGGCTTACATCTTTTAAATTACTTAAAATTAACTGATTAAATTAATGCAAAATTGACTTAATTCATTTAAAAGATGTGAGCCCCAAACTTCCTCCCACAAAGGAGTCTGCCTGCGCTGTTTCTCTGAATGAGTCTCTGCTCCGGCCTTCGCTCCTTCCAGTCTGCTTGAATCTGTCAGGTGTCGATGGCGCCACGCCACTGCTCAAGTGGTTCGTTCTTGATCATCTGTGTCCGTTGTCACCACTAATGGGGGGTTTCTGGGCAGGGTGATGGATTGCTTGTCACAAGATGCTGTCTGTGCTGCTGGACTGGATGGCCACAAAAAGGATTCCACTCAAGTGAATGCAACATTTCCCAGCATGGGAGGGCCTGAAAATCTCACCCGGGGGGCAGCCTCAGCTGCACAACAGAATTCTCCCTGCAGACCAAGGACTGCCACCCTCATCAAAGCTCCCTTTGGCTTGGCCAGAGGTTCACTTCAAGGTCTGGAAAGTACCTTGTCAAGTCTTCGGGTACACAGCGGAATGGCTTGAGCCCCTGCTGGCAGGTATTGCTCTGTCAAGAGGGAGAGAAATCGGTTCTGGGTGACATGGGAGGCCTGTGTGTGTGTGGGGGGGGGGGGGGTGCCTGGAGGTGCGGAAGTGAAAGGAATGCCCTGCAGTTGCCAGGAGACGTGGACAGCAGAGGGCAGTGGATCCCCACACAGTTCTGAGCTGCCTGGCTCAGCCACTGCCTGTGTAGAGGGACAGATGGGGGCAGCCCAAAACCTTTCTGAGAGGCACCCTTGGAGTGGAGGGCAGGCTTCGGGTTGCCAATTCTGGCCTAGAAAATTCCTGGAGATTTGGGGGCAGCGCCAGGGGAGGGGGGAATTTGGGGAGGGACTTTGCCTAGAGTCTGTGATGTACCAGAGAGTTGCCCTCTAGAGCTGCTATTTCCTCCAGGAGAATTGATCTCTGTAGTTTATTTGTTTATTTATTATATTTACACCCCACCTTCCTGCCAAGGGGAGGGGGACTCAAAGCAGCTTACATCGTTCCCTTCTCCATTCTATCCTCACAACCACCCTGTGAGGTAGGGCTGAGAGACTGTGAATGGCCCAAGGTCACCCAGAGACCTTCCACAGCACAGTGAGGATTTGAACCTGGGGGTCTCCCCGGTCCTAGTCCAACATTTCACCCCACTATACCATATGTCGTCTGGAGATCTGCTGTGCTTCTGGGAGATCCCTGGGCCCCACCTGCAGGCTGGCACCCTGAGGGCTGCAGTGGGTGATCTATGG
The DNA here is from genome assembly GCA_029233225.1 of Lepidodactylus listeri. Taxonomy (NCBI): domain Eukaryota; kingdom Metazoa; phylum Chordata; class Lepidosauria; order Squamata; family Gekkonidae; genus Lepidodactylus; species Lepidodactylus listeri. The sequence goes on along the minus strand of JARCFY010000014.1, from coordinate 9,390,700 downwards.
CCAAGGACATGTACAAAGCACAAGCATAAGCAGCCACAAAAGATGTGTGAGATTAGCTAGAGGGCTTCTGAGCCAAGAACTGTGCCTTCTGGGCAGTCCATCATGCCCGCACACTAACAGGGAACATGGCAGGGCCTTTAAACCGCCTCTGGGTCTTGGGAAATGCCAGCACCGGCTCGCCATGGACTACGGCCACGGAAGTGAAGGAAGAGCTACAGGTGCAGTGGCATGCTTTCTTCACAACTGCATCAGAGCGGCAGGAGCTTTCCTAGCAGCCAGATTTCTGCAACAAAGGCATGGATCCTGTGATCTAGGAATCCACTGGGTAAATTTTTCCCGTTTGCATCCTTCTACCTCCCCCGTTGTCCAACTTCCGTCCCCTGGAGCTTCTGCGACACGTTCTCTGGTCCTGGATATTTCCCAGAATGCCTTCTAGGAGTTTTCCCAGGATGCACCTGCAATCTGCGCAGTGAGGGCCCCAGGTTTTTCTGCCCACTAGCTGAGGATACATTCTGGCAAAAAAAATACAACCATGCGGGGCGGGATGGGATGGGGTGGGCGCTGGAGAACCTGCAGCCAGAATGGCACCCTCGTCAAGCTGTCGCCCTAGGTGATGGTCTAAAATTTAACAATAATGGGCCGGCCCTGAATCTGGGCGGACTGGGTCTAGAGGGTGGAGAGTGTGATGTAAAGGGGGGGGGGAGGCACAGGTTTAATAAAAGCCCTTTGTTCTGAGAAGAAAGTGTCTCTTGGGGCTGATTCTTCGAAGGGAACAGACTTCTGCATGATGGTCAGTTGTTAGGGTTGCCAAGTCAGCCCGGGGGGCAGGGGATCCCCCGCTACAGGGGTTCCCAATCTGCCGGCCAGCATTCAGCCGGCGGGGGGAACCCCACCCCCAAAGTTGTCCAGTCAGGAAGACTTCCCCAGCATAATGATATCACCCGGAAGTGACATCATCACGTTGGGGACGTTGCCAGGATGACGCTCTAGCAATCGCCCCAAAACTCTATGGTACCATAGAGTTTTTGGGTGATTGCCAGAGTGTCACCCTGGCAACGCCCCCCAACGTGATGATGTCACTTCCAGGTGATGTCATTGCGGCGCGTGTGCAAGTGCGCATGCCAGGGAAGCTCCCGGCCCCAGGAGGACTCCCCCCCCGCCGGTAAGTCAGAAGGACTTGGCAACCCTATCAGTCGTGGCGGCCATCTTTTGCTGGCCATGCGGTCTCCCAGATAATGGGATGTAGACAGGAACTTTGTAACTTCTTAAGATTATTAGTGCCTGCCCTATTTTAGCATCAGTTAGGGTAAGTCCAGAAAATGGAAAGAGGATTGCATTTATGACCAATTTTCTTTTGAAATTTGTGTGCTGATTTACTGCTGTGCTTAAGGATGCTTGTAAATAATTTCTTTTCAGTAACTGTTTTTTGACTTTGGAGGCTGGTCCTCAGTCTCTGTACCACCCGGATTCCCCCACCATCTTGGACACGCTAGTGCAAGAGGGGCCCCTGGGTTGGGAGGAAAGCAGCCAGTCCACACGTGGCTATTTCTCCAGGGGAGCCCCAAAGTTGTAATTGCTCTCTGGGTCATGGAGGACATAGAGGTGGTTGGACATGGAGGCCTCAGGCTGGAAAGGGGGGCTAACAGCCCTGTCCCTCTGAGCAGGAACCCCCCCAAAAGGCATGTGGTAGCAGTGAGCACCCTAGTAGAAGGAAGAAGTAACCCCCTCCAGGAGTTGTCAGTGCCAAGGTGGGGTGGGCAGAGCAGGGTCTGCAAGTCAAAGCAGACCTGTACTGCCACACCACCCATCACCTTCCAAAGCCCTTCAACTCCTCCCACCTTTAACAAAGGCAATAAGCAGCCAAAGGGCTTTTGTGGTGGTAGTGCCCCAACTGTAGGGTGCTTTCTCCTCAATCATCCACTTGGCACTGGATTTACTAAGAGTCCGGTGCCTGGTAAAAACATATGTTTACCGAACCCTCTGGAGTTTATTTTCTGTTTTTGTGGGTTCCCCTACGCAATTGTCCCCCTCCCTTCTTTTTGTGCTGCTGTTTGAACACAGGGGGTTCTCCTCTTACTTCGGTTGTGACCTGATTCTATGTTACTCAGCTTTAATGCTACCATTGGAATGTTAGATACTCGCTGGTTTGCATTTTCAGATAAAAAGTTCCCTTTGGTTTTGTTCATGTGTATTTCATTTTAAATGTGTAAGCCATCCCAGGGATCCTTTAAGGGAGGGGCAGGATAAGAATTTTTAAAAGAAAATTATAAATAAAATGGAGGCGGTGCCTCCTCAAAGGATGGAGGAGGAGGACGGTCTTAGTGGGTGATGCTGTTAATTTTTATGGAATGCTGGAAGATGCGGTAAGCACAAAACAGACCGGCTCCCTGCGCCAAGCAGCTTACAATATAAATGTTAAAATTAGGTGACTACAAAGCTTCAAATTCAAGTTAGCCTTTATTGGCATAAATTGTCGATACAGATTATACAGTGTAAGAGCAGATTAAAAACACACCTACAAAAATACTATGTATACATACCTTATTGAACTGCCCCCCCCCCCCAAGAGTTGCCAAAAGTCCCCTAAGGCCTCTCCCTGAGGCTCACCCAGTATGATGGACTCTTCTTGTCTTTACAACCATAATCAAAAAAATACTTTTGCCCTCCAGCTGGCTGCAAGCAAGCATTTATCTGTGAGTTAATGTTATGGATATCTCACCCATTTCCCCTATGGGAATTTGTGACGCTGCCCTGTGCTGCATCAGACGACTGGTCCATCAAGGCCAGCACTGTCTGCTCCAGGGGCCCCATCCTTTTTGAGCCTGTGGGCACCTTTGGAGGTCTGACACCGTGTGGCGGGTGCCGTCACAAAATGGCTGCCACAGCTTACCTTCAGTCAGACATTTGAAGATGCTTGTGTGGTGGCAGCTGCTGCCAAAGCAATGTTTTTAAAAATCTGCACAGCCAATCAAATCTCCAGTGACCAATCAGAAGCTTTGCTGGGCAAAAGCCCCACCTGGCCTTTCCAGAAACACTTGGCAGGCACTAGGAAAGGTGCCCACAGACCCCCCCTTGGGGAACCTTGGTCTGCTCCGACTGGCACCTGATCCTTTTACCTAGAGGTGCTGGGGACTGAGCCTGGGACCTACTGAATGCCAAGCCAGATGCTCTGCCACTGAGCCACAGCTCCTCCCTGTGGTCAAGAGAAAGAAGGTGCTCGACAGGCCTTCTAAGAGGTGGTTCCTAGCATCAGGGGCAGCAATGAGGCAACAGATGGAGTGGGTTTAAAAGAACAGCAGACATGGTAGCTCTTGATGGTTCTCAGGCTGGTGCAGTCCTCAAGAAGGTACAAAGCACTTCCCCTGAAGGGGAAGAACTGCATTGGTTTGATGCAAAATGGTGATTCTTTTGTGTCCGTTTAGCATGCAGAGCAATATCATGGTTGCTGATTATAGTCATATTCAACTCATAAAGGAAATTCCACCAGTTTCTCTATAAAAGCAAATAGACACCAATATTGACACCTGTTGGTTCAGTGTTTGAGGATTAATGCAGCTGTGCTTGCTAATTTACATCTGAACTGGTTGAACAGCCCTTTGCTTCGCGGATAACTCAAAATGTCAGCTGATGTTGCTTCAACTGGTGTTTAATTGTTAGGGGATAATCCCCTGGAAATGCACCCTTCCTAATTAAGCTGGAGAAAGTTGATGCAATTTATACATCAGGAGAAAATTACAGTTATTTGGAAAAGCACTAAATGATGGGTGTAAAAGTTCAACCAAAATGTGGTGAAACAGCATATTTTAGTTTTTTAAAAAATCATGCAGGAAGAATTTGGAACCTTCAATATCTGAGCAAACTGCCATCAAATCACAGCTGACTCAGGGGAACCCCACAGGGGTTTCAAGGCAAAAGACACCAGCAGAGGTGGTTTGCCATGGCCTGCCTCTGCGTCGTGACCCTGGACTTCCTTGGTGGTCCCTCATCCAAGTACTCACCAGGGCCGACCCTGTTTTAGCTTCCGAGACCTGATGAGTCTGGGCTAGGCTGGGCCATTCTGGTCACAGTAAGCGTGAGTGGAAGAGAAACCCTAACGAAGCCAACATGGACCAGTTTGTGCATCCCAGTGCAAACCTAGAGCCAGCCTTCAAACGTCTGCAAAGAAGGGTCACGGGGAAATGAGGGCAACGTGAAGCAGGAGCCAGGAAGCCTCATTTTGTCACAAACTGTTGTGAATCCATCACCCTGGAATTGCAGAACAGAATGTCACTTGGTGGGTACTTTACTCCCACATTCTAGCCTGAGTACAGTGTATCCAAACCATTCGTGACAGTTGCCTGACTACCCTTTTGCCTTAAAAGGAGGAAAGTCCATGATTTCCCTATGCAGCTTGTTGAGGAAGTGAAATTCCATTTTTTTAAAAAAATTCTACCATCAGGTCACAGCTAATGCATGACAACCCTGTACGGGTCTCAAGGCAAGAACCACTCAGAGGTGGTTTGTGATTGCATGCCTCGGCGCAGTGACCCTGATATTCCTTGGTGGTCTCCCATCCAAATGCTAACCAGGACTGACCCTGCTTAACTACAGAGATCAGATAAGACTGGGCTAGCCAGGGCTGATTCCTATATGTGTGCCTGTTAAGTGCCATTAAGTTGACCCTATGGATTAATTACCTCCAAAATGTCCTATCATTCACAGCCATGCTCAAGTCTTGCAGACCGAGGGCCCTCATGGCTTCCTTGATTGAGCCAGTCCATCTCCTGTTGGGTCTTCCTCTTTTCCTCCTTCCTTCAACTTTTCCTATCATGATTGTCTCTTCCAGTGACTCTTGTCTAATTCCTATACAGACTGAAAATTCTGCGTGACACTTTCCTAAATCTAACTTCCCTGCAACTGAAAATCACTCCTCCTTATCCACCCCTCCGCTGGCAAGGCGAATAACTGCTCCCCTTTCTCTCAGATTGGAATTTTTGCCCAATCAATAGGATTGACACCCAGTGCTGTAGCATTTTTGAAGCTAATAAGGAGTGTGGACCTGCTCTTCACTCAACTGTGCCTAAGTAAGCTACTCTGAACTTCCTAAAAGGAAGAGCAAGAGACAATTAATTATATCGAAGAAGTGACCGACTTGTCTGCAAGGTTGTCTTAAATATTTGAATATACTTCCATCATCACCCCCCACACTTAATCTTCTTTACTGTAGGCTAAATGCGCTGTTCTTCCAGCCCTCGGTCTCATCGGATTTCCTTTCTAGTCCCTGTTATCTTGGTTGCTCCTCTCATCGGCATCCTCTTCCAAACAATCAACAGTCTTTTTGAGCTGTGATGGCCAGAACTGAACTCTGTTCTCCAAATGGAATATTACCAGGTTTGAGTGGAGCGCATTACTATAATGTTCCAAGCCTGGGAAACGATGAAGCAATATGAAACGGCGTTTGCATTTTATGAGTGATAACAGGTTCAGATGTCCACAGTAAGACCTAAATCTTCCTCAGAGTTGCTACTAACTGGCTGGGAGATCTATCCCTGGCCCGTTCTCACCACTCCCTCAGCCCTGGTAGTGGAAATTTTGAGCTAAGGAAGTTCTCTATCTCAGTAATAAAGCCCATCCTTTGTGCGAAGAAGAAGCCGAAGGTGATAGGCCTGGGAAATGCCCTCTGCCCAAGACCCCCCTGGAGAGAGGCTGTGGGCTGGTCAGCATAGCCACTAATTACATCTTTATCCCGCCCTCCTCCCAAGGAGCTCAGGGTGCTGTACTAGGTCCTCACCTCCTCCTTCTTATCCTCACAACAAAACTGACAGATCAGCAGGGGCTCCAGCCTCCAAGCAGCACCTGGAGATCTCCTGCAATTACAACTGATCTTCAGATGACCAAGACCAGTTCCCTGGGGAGAAAATGGCTGTTTTGGTGGGGGGACGCAAAGGCCTGGGGCCCTGCTGAGGTCCCTCCCCTCCCCAGGCTCCACCCTCCACATCTCCTGCTATTTCCCAACCCAGCGCTGGTAGCGCTACAGTCAGGTGTGCGCGGGAGCAACTGGTCCAAGATCACCCGACTAGTGGCAGAACAGGGATTTGAATTTCAGTCTCCCCACTCTGATTTGCTTATTATTTTATTTACTTACAAAATTTATTTTCTGCCTTTCTACCCCTCACAAGAGCCACTAAGGCGGCTAGCAATTCAAAGCCACTAATATCAACCAGCTGCACACTCACATCATTAAAACAATCAAAACCAGAGTTAAAATGCAAAGAAATAGAAATTAAAACGTTGGTCAGGAAGGCGGGATTCACCGAGGGAATGCCAAACCGAGCAAACCTTCATCAGCTGGTGGGAAATGGCAACAGAGGGAGAAGACAGATCTCCCTGGGAAGAGGGTCCCCCCATTTTGGTGCCACGAGAGAGAAGGCCCTCTCGCAGGTTGCCACCCAGCTCATGTCAGAAGGGTGCTGGGTGCGCATTGGGAGGGACAGAGCTGCTGCTTTGCACAGGCAAGACCCTAGGTGCAGTCCCTGGCACCTCGACCTTCACAGGGTCTACTCAGAATATTTTTATTCTGCTCCTCCTCCAAGGAATTCAGGGAGACATACAGGATGGTTCTTCCCTTCTTCTCCATTTTATCATCACAACAGTGACCGGCCCAAGGTCACCCAGCAAGCTTCATAGCAGAATGGTGACTTGAACCCAGATCCTAATCCAGGACTCTAACCATTATACGGCACACAATCTTGGGTAGCAGGGCTGGGAAGACCGGAGGACCACACTGATCAGGGACAACACAAAAGTCGATCAACCAATGGTCAGCCTCCGCATAAGCCGACTTCACCCACAGATCCAATCTACTCTGATTTACAGACATGGTTGCCATGTGCTCAGGCACCCAGTGCCCTGGACAAAATCTGAGCCCGCTGCCTACCCTCCCGACAACACTGGTATGTGAACGTGCCATTTCCCCACTGATTTTTGTTGTTGTTCATAGTCATTGTGAGCATTTTTGTCCCACCTCGTTTCCCCATTGTGTTCATTTCTGTTCTGCTCACAAAACAGGCATCGATTTTAATGTCAATCAGATTTAATGTGGCCAGGAAGCCAGTGGCCACAATGTTGTCCTGAAGGCCAAGAAACCATAAAAACACCAGCTGTTGAACTAAGCCAGAGTAGCCGTGACACCCAATAAAGTCCTTGTCATAAAAGTAGTAATGGTAGTGCTTGGAGACGTGGCCCTCAGTCCGCAGGGTCAGTTCAAGATGTGTAGCCACCCCCAGCAAGGTACACCCACCCCCTTGTAGGGAGGCTTGTCAACCTCCATCTGGGGCTCCCCGAATTACAACTGAGCTCCAGATGACAGAGATTAGGGGAAATGGCTGCTTTGTAGTGTGGGCTCTATGGCATTCTACCCCACTGAGGTCCCTCCCCTCCACAAACCCCACCCTCCCCAGGCTCCACCCCCAAATCTCCAGGAATTTCCCAACCCCGAGTTGGCAACCCTACTCATAGGCCTGCACCCCTGCTGACTGGGCCTTGCTTGTGCCTTTGGAAGGGGGTACCTTCAGTTTTCATCTCACTGCACCACTGCCCAGCAAATACCGGTTTGCCAACCTTCAGGTGAGGCCTCCTGGAGATCTCCTGGAAATGCAGCTGATCACCAGACTACAGAGAACAGTCCCTCTAGAGAAAATGGCCATGTGGGGGGGTAGACTCTATTGCATTATAGCCTGCTGAGGTCCTTCCCCCCTCCCCAAACCCAGCCCTCCCCAGGCTCCACCTCTAAATCTCCAGGAATTTCCCAACCCAGAGTTGGCAACCATAAGCGAAGAGCTGAACCAGATCCCTGGAAAAAGAGGTCCGAGCTTTAACCCGGGCTCAAGGGAAGTTCTGTTGACGCCCCCTGTTGTGCATAATACTTCTCCGGCTTACACAAACCCTCTCCTAACTCCATTAGAAAAAGAATGCAACAGCGGCTGCGTTTGACCTCCCCCGGGGATAACAAGGACTGATCCTCTTCAGGTTAGCTCCCTTCTGTAATCTAGCCTGAGCCGACACATCTGTCACCTTCCCTGCAATGATTTTACACCACAGAATGCTCTGGGGGGAAAGGATTAAATACCGGATTCTCAAATCTGAAGCATCAGCCTCAGTGCCCTGTTCTGGGCACCTCTCCATCACGGCAGACACAAATTCAGCTGGCAGCAAAAGACATTTTCAAAACTTGATACAAACAGACGGCACATTTTTTGAGAAGTGGGTCTGTTTTGAAAACACTCTCAACATGTTCAGTACAAACATCTCTCTTTCTGTGCATGTTCCAGGAAAGAAAAAGAAATCTGTCTTAATTTTAGGCAACAGGCAAAGGGGGATTATTTGCTTAGCTGAAGGAGTTGTTAGCGTGATTCAGGTGGGTTGCCGTGTTGGTCTGAAGCAGCAGAACAAAGCTGGAATCCAGTGGCACTTAAAGGTGGTTGTGTGCTCTGCTGCTGACCACTATCAGGTGTGTGGGGGGGGTTTAATTGCAGTTTTAATGGCACACTTGTTTTGGGAGTTTCCCTGAAAGTGATGTGTGGAGAGTTTTGGAAGGATATATTTTTTCTTTAACTGAGGAAGGAGATTTCCCTCTGACAATAGTCTCCCTACTTTTCTTGGTCAAGTGCTCTGAAAGCGTATCGCTCTAACATTAGCTTTCGATCCTGTGCTAATAAAATCTGTGGCGGGGTATGACGTTTTGTGAGTCACCGCTCACTTCTTCTGATGTCTGAAGAAGTGAGCCGTGACTCACGAAAGCTCCTCCCCTGCCACAAATTGTTAGTCTTTCAGGCGCTCCTGGACTCTTTTCTACTGCTACAGACAGACTGACACAGCTGCCCATCTTGACTTATCCTGTGCTGGGGTGCATAATAGTTGGCACAAATGTAAAGGTGGGCAGCCCCCCCCCCCCCCATTTTCATAGCTGTTGTGTGGAGGTGAGCATGTTGGGAGCTAATCATGCAGGGTAGAACAAGCCTACTGAGTTGTTAATGAGATCGCTAAAGTTAAAGTATGTGAAGTGCTCCGAATGCTGCAGAAAAGTGCTACACGTATAATTTGGTCTGCAAGGTTTAATCAGTAGATCCCAGCAACTGAAACTTTTGCTGCTTCCTCAGTGTGCATGCCTTTAAACTTGCAAGGAAGAGAGGCAGACCACCTTTGGTTTATCTGTGCAGCTACTTTGAGGCCAGTGTGTTGCAATAACAGGATGTGAAAAATCCTGTCTTGACCCATACGACTGGGTCCTTGTGTCAGATCTTTGCACGTCCTCCCGTGAATGTGTTCGCTCTTCAGAATGTCACCACAACTTTGTATGTGCCCCTCCCCTCCAGCCCCAGTGCATCTTTGGTGCTAATAACTGGTCACTTGTGCTAGTTAAATTACTATCTCGCACTTCCTTTGATTTCTCAAAAAGCCACTGACTCTGACATTTTTGGCAATGTGCAAATTTATTTAAGTTGCATCTGTGATTAATCCACCGAGGCTGGGCATTCTAACTGGGAGCAAGTTCCCTAAGAAATCAGTGTTACTTACTTCTGAGTTAATGCAAATGACTTATCTACTAAAAAAAAACACTTTACTGAGTACAAAGCCTGAATTGAGGGGAGGGAGGAAAGAGGAGAGAATCCCTGCAAAATTTTCTGATTGTCAAAAAAACCTGGGAAGGTGAGTGACGTGTGCATTGGGGGTTGGGGCTTCTGCTTAAGGCAGCCTGTCCCATTTTGCCTGCCTTGTTGGGTGCTGCACGTCTTCCCTCTCAGTGGGTCTGCAGAGTGGGAGGGGGAAAGGAAGGCTGGGAGGGGGCAGGATCTCCCAGCAGAACTGGCTCCTGGTTTCATTCCCCTACAGGGCAGTTCCTTAAGGGCCTGGCGTCCGATGTCTCTCTTCGACAGGACTGAACTGGGCAATGTATGTGTCCTCTTTGCCCATGCGACAGACGGCACTTGGGGGAGAGGGGTGGGATTAGCCACCTATTACCAAGTCAGTTGCAAAGCAGAGGCCCGTGTGTGTGTGTGTGTGTGTGTGTGTGTGTGTGTGTGTGTGTGTGTCTGCGTGTGCTTGCACCCATGGGGCTTTTAAAGAAGGATTTCCTGCTTGGCTTGTGCTGCCTAGGTCACAAGTGTTGGGGGCCTTCCGAATCCGTTGTCCAGCGGGCTGTCCTAGGACATTCTGGGCCCTGGCTGGCAAAGGCAAGCAGCATCTCCTGTTGTCCCACCAATTAAGAGGGAGGGTAAACTCTCCCGGGGAAGATCTCCTGCACAGCCTTCCTAAGAAGGAGAGCAATCCTGGACTGAGCCTTCCGTGCTGACTCACCGGAGCCCTGCACTGTGTTCCTGTGCAGCCCCTGCTCCCTTCAGGGGGTCTTCTGCAGGAGACCTTCCCTCTGTGGGGCTCCTGCACCAGCCCTGCAGACCAGTCACAGCCTCTGCTACTTCCACCATGGCGGTGTCTGCTGCGCACCTCTTCCAGGAACTGGGGCCTTTGTGGGGAGGAGACATTCAAGGACACCAGTGCCTGGTTGCGGGGGCGGGGTGGTGGTGGTGGTGTCAAGTCATGTCCCAGCAGACACTCTGCTCTGCCCCCCTGGAGCAATGCCTCTGGCTTGCTGGCTGACTGCCTCCTTCCCACCTTGGTGCTCCAAGCCTCTCTTCCCATTTGCTGCTCTTCCTTCCACCGAGAAGGATCGGCTAGAGACTACTTTCTAGCTGGGAGCTGGCCTTTTGCAAGCACAGAAGACATTCCTCTCCCCCCCCCCCCCCCATGGAGGGCCCTGCCGTGGGTTATGTTAAAAATAAACACACACACACACACACACACTTACACATCCCCCTTTGTACATAGAGTACCTGCACTTGAATGCAAACTGTTAAGTGTGCAACGCTCTTGAAGAAGTCTTCAAAGTGTTGACGCTGACACAGCCTGTGTTGTGCACACAGAACGGTGCATGCACCCTCTTCTGCCACCTCATGTGCATATCTTTCTTCCTTCAAATGCAGCCCCATTCTAACGTCTGCGGGGCTATTTGTTTCTACAGCATCTGCCACAGGTTTACACAGCTGGGATTGTTTCCACATTGCCTTCGGTGTGGAGGGCAATGTGGTGGTGCCAGCCAGCTCTCACACTTATGACCACTGGCTTCTGGATCTCATTACACAAACCCATGCGCTGGTTCACCCTGTGGATGTGGAAAGGTGCTTTTTTCTCCTTTGCCGATGGTTACCCAAGCCAGTCAAAGTCCGCCTGTGCCAAGCCAAGTGTGCCCCCCCGGATTTCCCCCCTCCCCCTAGAGTGTCACAGCATGGCATGGACCCTTCACCTGGAGAGCAGTTTCTGCTGGATCTAATGCCTCTCTGGGTGCACACTCAGAGAGGCGCATCCACTCTCCAAAGGAGGCTTGATTCTGACAACCACCTTTGGAAGCACTTGGGGGGGGGGATGGTTGTCCTTTGGAATGGGGCTATTGGGGAGGGGGGCTGGGATTTCAGCGCAGAGGAAGCCCCTCTTGGAGAGGGTCCTGGGCCGGTGTGAGCCGCTCAGTCCCGGCAGGTGAGGGCGCACCCAGCCTCCTCTTGCCGCCCAGCCGGGGAGCGGGCTACCTGGGACATTCTCTGCAAATAAATAAGCTAAATGATTCCGGGAGGGTTTGCCAACAGCCAGCAGCGCAGGTTCCCGGCAGGTCCCTGGGGAGGCGGGCAAGGGGAGGCGCAGCCTGGGCACAAGCCAAGCCTGGCGAGAGGGGCAGCCCCGCCGGGACGATGCCCGCACCTGTTTCCACAGCGCCGGGGGCCATGCACCTGCGGCCCCGGCCCGGCTCAACTTGGCAGGACCGGAGAGGGATCCGGGGGCTCAGGTGGAGGGGGGGCAGCGTCGAGAGCGACTCCAAGGCGCGCAGTTTGCCGCCGCCCCCCGGCCGCCCCAGGGCGAGCCCTCTGCAAAGGCAGGCGGCGGAGCATCAACAGGAGGGGGGAAAGTTTTTTGGGGGGGGAGGGGGGGGGGAGGGACCAGATCCCGCGCTGCCCCGTCCGCAAGAGCAGGCAGGCACCCTTCCCTCTGGCGGCGTCCCTAACCCGGCTCAGAAGCCCCGGAGCGCATTCGAAGGCGGCGCCCCCCCCCCCCCCCCCCGCCTACCTGGGCTTTCTCCTGCGGGCCGTCCTCCAGCTGCGCGGCGGCGCCCCCGACGTTCTTCCAGCGCTCGTTGACCATCTCCGCCCAGCGCGCCCCGGGCCGGGGCAGGCTCCGGCTGGGCAGGGCAGGGCAGGGCAGGGCGGGAGGGGCCGGGCCCTCCGGGCGGGGACCAAGCGGCTCCTCCGGCGGCGGTGGCGGTGGCTGCTGCTGCCGGAGCGGCTCCTCGCGGGCTCTCGGGCTCCGGCTCTTCTTGCTCGCTGCCTGCCTGGCTGGCTGGCTGCGCTCCTCCTCCCCCCCCTCCTCCTCCCTCCCCCCTTCGGGCGGGCGGGCGGGCGGGCGGGGGGGGGGGGGAGAAGAGCAACTCCGGAGCCGGAGCCAGACAATCCCGTGGCGAGCTCGCGCGGGGGGGGGGGGGGGGGGGGGAGGCGGCGCGAGAGGGGAGGGGGCAGCTGAGCCACCGCAGCCGCCGCTTTCTGGAGACACGCGGGTCGCGGCCGGTCGTGTGGACGGGGCTTGGCGCGTCGGGCGCACGCCGCCCTGGAGTTTACAGGGCCCGGTGGGTCGGTCGGTGGGTGGGTGGGTGGGTGAGCTTGGCGTTTCCCCCCTGGAACTGCAAAGCGACTTTGGGCCCCCTCCCCCCCCCCCGCCGTCGGGAAGCCCAGCCGGGTCCTGCGGGCCGGCCCTGCCCCGGAGCCCCGATGGCAAGACTCCCCCCCCCCCCCCCGGGGTGTGTTTGCGCCAGGGGAGGCGGCGCGCCCTCTGTGCTCTTGGCGCCGCCCTCCCCCGAGAGCCCGGCCATCTCCGTTTGGTCCCCCCCAGTCAGCTTTCGGGGGTGGGGGGCTTGTGCAAAACTTCCTCCTGTCCAAAGCACCGGCCCATTCCGCAGCGTCTTGTGCCACCTAAGAACGGCGCATCCCGTTGCCAGCCTCCAGGTGGTGCATATTGTATTTAGTGTTGCCACTTTCCAGGAAGTGCCTGGATATTTTCCAGAATCACAGTTCCTCTTCAGACAACAGTTCCGGGGGGGGGGGGGATATCTGCATTAAACCCCACTGAGCTCCCTCCCCCCAAACCCCATTCTCCCCCCCAAATCTCCAGCAATTCCCTTACCCAGTTGGCAGCCCTATCAACCTGGGAGGCCCAACTTCCTGGGCCTGGCCATCATCCCAGAGACCCCAGGCAGTTGCCAGAGAACCAGCACTGCCCGCCACACCAGGAACCTCTGGGACTGTGCCCACATGCCTGTCCCATCACCGGACTTGGCCCCTGTGAATGAAACCTTTCCTCTGAGGCAGTTGCCTCCCCCCTTCTGAGCTGCGTGCTCCAAGGGGCTTACAAACAAGCTAGCTGTTACAGGTCATTACTAGTCTCTGGGGCACAGTCCTGTTCCTTGGTGCATGGGAGCCCATGGCAGGGCCAGGCAAGCAGACAAGGTGCCACCACAGAGAAGGCCCCGTGCCCGCTTCTCACCTGCACGACTCTTGTGAGGACTGCCAGCACCCAAAGAGGGGCCTCTGAGCTTCATGATCGGGCAGCTCCACACTGGGGTAGGTTGGGTCTACAGGCACCCCAGACTCGTAATTCATTTAGCTATGCAAGCCTTTAGAACTGTTTTCCCGCTGACAGAAGCCACCTGGCCAGCAGGGCCAATTTAACCTTTAGGGATACCTTTAGGGGCCCATAAAAAGGTTTTTTTTCTTTTAAAATCAGAAAGGCAAAAAAAAAAAAATTAGGGTTAAAGGAAATGCTTTAATTTTTTTCTCACATCAGAAAAAAAATGTTGAAGTATTTATTTAAATTTATATCAAAAATAACGTTTAATATTTCTATTCTTATTGTGGGAGGGGCCCACGAAGGCAAAAGTGCCGAGGGCCCATGGAAGTCCTAATGTGGCCAGATAAAAACCAACAGGATAAATGAGCAGAAACAGAGGAAACCAGCGGAACCACAAAAAGTCAGATTTTTTAAAAAAATGTATTTACCTAATTTATACTCTGCCTTTCTCTCCAGGGGGGAACCAAAAGTGGCTTCCGTCTTTCTCTTTTCCTCTCTTCCATCATCACGCCTCCGAGAGGGATCAGGCTGAGCGTGCGGGACTGACCTGCGGTTACCCAGTGGGCTTCCAGGGTGGAGTGGGGCTTCCAACCTCCCAAGTCCTGATCCAGTCACCACACCCAATAAGAGAATGAATCCAGCTTGAAAACTGCAAAGGATTAAAAACAAAACAATCCCCCCCCCCTTAATCTGACACCAAACTGAAAGCAATGTGATAAATGATAATGTGATGATGCGAAAATAGTGTGGTAAAATCTGCCTGGGAGTGCTCCATACATGGTGGGGCCAGCACTGGGAAGACCACCTTACTGGCCACCAAGCCTTCTAACTGTTGGCGGAGTTTAAATATACAAAGGAAGCAGAGCACGGACTGTTTAGAGAAAAATAAGTAGGTTTGTTTAAAGAAGAACAAACTGTAATAGAATTTAGAAGAGAGAGCGCCTTAACTGCCTAGCCTAACTGCTGTGTGAGGAACAACAAGAAGGAAGCTCTGCAGGAGCAGGAAGTCTCCAGAAGAGGCAATCAGAAGACAGAAAGGAAGCAAATTGAAACTGAGGGCAGTCCCAGATCTAGCTGTGCTAACTACTGGTCCTTCACCTGTAGGGTGATCTTCAGATCTTCTTCGTAAGGCTGCATGCACTATAGACCTTGCATATTCCAGCACCCCTTCTCAAGGTCTGATTTATTCTTCTTCATAGAATCTCAAATTTAGCACGAGGAAGTGGTTTGGTAAGGGCATCTGCAATCATGTTCTCAGTGGAACAATGTTTTAGTTCAACAATTCCTTCTTTTAGAAAATCCACTCGTGTTTCACCTTCCTTTCTGGAGGAGGTTCTGCAAACATCCCTTTTTGATCCTTGAATGGAGATTTAATCTCTCCCTCTGCCGTCTTCCTCCATTTTTCTGCTTGGTCAGTGTGCATTCTGTTTATGTCTTCCCACACAGAGAGTTCGGTCTCAGTCTCTGTTTCGGTCATGTAAGAGGGTCTCCTTGGTGATACGCCCTCGCTGCTTCTAGTCAGATCTCTGGTTCTGGATCCCCTTCAGGTTCCCGGGGCTCTAGTGGTGTGTGTCATCTGCATGATCCACAGTGTTTAGCAGCACTGCTTCTGGCTGCTGTACTTTATTTCCTTCCATCAGTGTAGATTCAATTATGTCTACATTTTCTGCAGTTTTGAATTTTTCTTTTTCATCTCCATCCACCTTGCAAATTTTTATGGTTTGTGTCTTTGGGTCAAGAATTCTATATCCCTTACATCACCAGGGATAACCAACAAAAATACCTTGCTCAGTCCTCAGATCCAATTTGGACCACTTTTCTTTGGCAATGTAGGCAGAGGCTTTTGACCCAAATATCCTTAGATGTTTCATGCTGGGGTTTTGCCCATACCATAGTTCGTGTGGTTTGGCACCTTTTGTGGGTAGCTGTGAGGTTGTCCCAAAAGATGCCGTCTGCAACAGGTCTCCTGAGCCAGAAAGTCCTGTATTTGCCAAGAGGTTCTTATTGGAATGGTCACACTTTTCCTGTTAGTAATGACTTTATTGTAAACACACTAAGCAATCGGAATCCCCCTCCCTGCAACTACACCAATCATAAAACATAAAAGGTTGTTCGAGCCCCTGAATAAGTTTCACACAGAAATGGCGGCAAACAGGTTATTGTGCTTTTTGTTCCCAAGGAACTTCTACTAAATGTTTTCGAGAGCAGCTGCAAAAAGAATAACATGGTAGGGGAGGATTTGCCCCCGACCTTGAGCAAGCTGGGAGACAAGCAGGCAAGCTGGGAGTGTAGCAGACAAAAACAGGGTATGATAAGCCAGACACCTAAACAGCACATGAGCACATTCCAACGAGTGGGGTTACTGGTCGAGTCCCAACCCCCGGGCGGGAGATGGCAGCGTAGCTGACAGTAGCCTGTTTTGCAGATGTGGCTGTTGATGGCTTCTCCCCAGTATATCTCTGATAGATTTGCTTCTAGCAATATGCATCTACGCAGGGGGCCGTTGGGGCCGGAGCGAGGCAGAGCAAAGCTCCGCCAGCTCAGGAATGGCCAGTAGGGCAGCCACGGGCTGAATCAGATTCTCTGATCTGATTCAGCCTGCTGCCGAATTGCTGCCGAAATTTGATGGCGACTTTAAAAGTGACTGGGGGGGGGGGGGGCGGAGCGTCGCTGGGTGATGGCAGATGCAGAAACCTAAAGCTCCTGATCCCGCTCCTGAAAAACGACTAAAATAACAGACACAACTCAACAAAAAGCTTCCAAAAATATGGGAAAGAAAGGAGAACCGAAGGGAAAACAAATTTTGAAAGAAACAGCCTCGGTAAAATCCTTCTTTCCCCGGGAAGAGCCGAAAGCACCGGCAGAGAACAACGATCCCTCTGGACCCAAGATGGCGACCGGGAAAGACTCAGCGGACACAGAGAGGTATTTAACCTTAAAAGATTTATACGAACTTAAATTTGACACCACTAAATCTATTAGAGAGACTATGGAGGAAATGTTAGACCCCGTAAACACCAAGCTGTCTGACCTTACTAAAACTATTCAAGAAAATTCAGCAAAGGCAGAAACTGCAATGGCCCTGGGAGAAACCTTGCAAACAGAAATAAAAACTTTGCAAGACAGGGAGCAAGTTTTAACTGCAAAGCTGGCTAACCTAGAACAGAGGTGGAGACAGCAGAACCTGAAATTTAGGGGTCTGGAGGAAAACATTGAAGGGAACACTGACTTGGCAATTTTTATCTCAACTTGGCTAGCTAAAACGTTGCACCTTGAAGACGGCATTGCACCGGTTATAGTGCAAGCCTACAGAGTGGGACCCAAGTCAGTAGCAAGGCGTGGAAGACCTCGAGATATTATAGCACAGTTCGGCTACCCTCGAGTCCGTAATAAAATCCTGGCAGAGGCTAGAAAACAAGGCACGTTAACTTGCAATGGGGGAAAAGTGCGAGTACTGTTGGATCTTACCCCAGAAGCTTTAGACAAACGGCGTCTACTAAAGTCCTTCGCAGCAAAACTCTTTGGCGCCAAAATCCGTTTTAGCTGGAGTCAAACATCAGACACCTTAGTTTTTAGAGATGGAAACCTACTGCAAGCCACAGACGTGGACTCAGGAAGAAGATTACTGGCAAACCTGAACTTAGTATTTACTCCAGAAGAAGAGGAAGAGATGTACCTGCTGAATTCTAAATTGAAGAAATGACTCTGAAACGAAACTTATTTTTATTTTACAGTCGTGGAAGCATACCTTACAAGAATGATTAGCCCTATTATGGGGCAACCTAGTTTAAGAACTTAATAGTTAATAAGTTAAAGTTATAAGTGGTAATAACACATGGAAATAATTTTATATCAGTTATATAGTTGATTAGTAAAGGTGAAGTTATTTGATAAGACAAGTATGACTATAAAAGAGGGTGTATTATAGGATATATGTCTAAAATATATATAAATATAGGTGAATTTATGGTGTGTTTATGTTAGATAATAGATTTAAGCGTTTGAAATTTATGATATAGAATAGGGATAAGTTAAGTTAAAATAGTGATAAGTTATTGAATTTAAACCAATACTAACAAATTTAAATATGGTTAGACCATAATTGATAATAATATATGGAAACAATTTTGTAGTAGGTAGATAGTTGATGGAATTTAATAGTTTACTAGTAATAGAAATTTATACAAATGTTGGATACTTAAAAAGTATAAATATATGTGACTTTGTAATAACTTCATAGTTATTTGATAGATATATAGAATACCACTTTTATAGATATACTTAGATAAGAGAGTTTAATGCTATTAATATAGAGTGTTTATTAATATGACAAGGGAAAGTCAGGAGTGGGTAAAGGGAAAGTTTTGATATTTTATAAATTTTATAGGTACCCCCCACATTTTGGTTCGTTTTTTAGGAAAGGGAAATACCTTGTTATTTCCCATTATCCTCCTAGTGAGGAGACTCCTAAAGAGTTAGCCTGTAAAAGGCTGGTTAATTTAGAGTTTGTTGTTGTTAGCCTGATTAAGGCCCAGTTTTATTGTTGGTATTTTTATTTTATTTAAAAGTATATTAATCAAGTTATTGGCAACTGTTCACCAGATAAGGAAACTATAGTACACAGACATAAAGAGTAGGAAGAAGAGACAGCTTGGAAAATTATTGTTGAATTTAAGAACATTATTATTAGTAGATTATAAAAGCAAATTGATATATAACAATTCTTTAGGTTAAGAGTTCTTTGAACTTGGGTAATTATGAACCAAGAATACAAGTTTATAACTTGGAATTGTAGAGGTTTAAATAATGTTGTGAAACTCAGGAGAGTATCAAACTTAATGAATAAGGAAAGACCAAATTTTCTTTGTCTTCAGGAAAAACACCAAAGAAGGGTAACAAGTTCTTTGCTGAAATCTTCATGGTTTGAACAAACATACCAGGCAAAAGGTACTTCTAAATCTAGAGGTGTAGCAATACTTATATCAAAAAATATCCCTTTTAAAATTAAACACACTGAAGCAGATAGTAAAGGCAGATACATCTTTATTAAGGGTGACCTTGGTGAAACATCTCTAACTATTGCATCAATTTACGCACCCAACAGTAACCAACAACAATTTATTTCAGAAACCTTGGAAAAGCTGCAAGCTTTCCAGGAAGGAGAAACATTAATAGGCTGCGATTTGAACTTAATTATCGATCCTAAAATGGACAGAACACACAAACTATCTAAAAAAAAGGAAATTAAATCTAAAAAAACAGAATTAAGTAACATTTTGGAAACTTTTAACTATCATGATGTGTGGCGCAACTTAAACCAAAAAGAAAAAGATTTTACATATTATTCATCAGTACACGATGTGTATACTAGAATAGATTATGTTTTGACCTCAGCATCGCTTACTACTCAAATTAGGGAAGCATATATAGGAACCAGAACACTTTCAGACCATGCATGGGTTTCCTGTTACTTTTCAAAGAAAGAAAATGATGGAAAAGGTCCAATGTGGTCTTTAAACAAACTTCTTTTACAACAACTATCTTTTAGTGATAGTATAGAGAAAGATATTCAGGAATATTTTGAACTCAATTCAGGCTGTGAGGCATCACAGGAAAATATTTGGGATGCTTTTAAAGTAGTGTTACGAGGAAAACTTCTTTCTCTGGCTTCTTCCTATAAGAGAAATAAGCAGCAAGTTATTACTGAGCTACAAACTAAGATTGCAAAACTAGAAGATAGGCATAAAAAATTTGGAGGGAAAAAGACTTTTAAACAATTAACAATGGAAAGGAAAAAATTGGAGGTGTTAGAAACTTCATTAATACAGAAAAAAATACTTTACTTAAAACAAAAATATGTAACTAAAACCCCAAGATCTATGAAGTGGCTTAAATATAGAGTTTCAAAAAAGCAAACACTAACACAAGTGCATGCCATTCATTTGAGTAGTGGAAGCAAAGCACTTTTACCAAGAGATATAACAAAGGCCTTTTATACCTACTATAGTAAACTTTACAGTTCAGACCACCCCCAAGAGTCATCAATAAGAGATTATTTAAAAACAATTAATTTTAATGTCAAAGTGAGTAAAGAACATCAAGATTATTTGGAGAGGCCATTTGAAAAATCAGAACTAGAAGCAGCCATAGGAAAAAAAATAATAAATCAACAGGCCAGGATGGATTTCCTATAGAATTTTATAAACAATTCAAATCTTTAATTATAGAGCCCTTGCTAACAACTTGTAATTTTGTAATTACTAAGGGAATAATGCCTCGCTCTTGGAGTGAGGCTAAAGTTATAGTTATACCCAAACCAGGAAAAGATAAAACCAAAGTAGAATCTTATCGCCCAATTTCAGTTTTGAATCATGATTTTAAATTTTTTTCCACAGTCTTAGTAACCCATTTAAATAAGATTATTTCAAAGTATATTAACCCAGACCAGGCTGGATTTATTCCAGGAAGGTCAATTTCGGATAATATAAGGAAATCACTAAACATTATAAACCATTGCAAATTGCATAAAATAAATTCGGCAATTCTTGCGCTTGACGCGGAGAAGGCCTTTGACAAGGTTGAAATTTTATATTTAAAAACGGTATTAGCATGTATGAATTTTGGCCCAAATTTTTTATGTTCTATAGAAGCAATCTATAAATCTCCAAAAGCCCAAATTGTGGTAAATAATTATAGAGCTGACGATTTGGTATTGAATAGAGGTACACGTCAAGGTTGCCCTCTTTCCCCAATTTTGTTTGCAATTTCATTGGAACCCTTAGCACATGCTTTGAGACAAAACACAGCCATAGAAGGTATACAAATAAGACAAAAAATATATAAATTAGGACTGTTTGCTGATGATATGGTAGTTTATTTTAAAAACCCAAAAATTTCGTTAAAACCACTAGTAACTCAGATAGCCTTATTCCATTCAGTTTCAGGATTTACAATTAATTTAAATAAAACAGAACTATTTCCGATCTATATGT
This sequence comes from Lepidodactylus listeri, assembly GCA_029233225.1. Classification (NCBI taxonomy): domain Eukaryota; kingdom Metazoa; phylum Chordata; class Lepidosauria; order Squamata; family Gekkonidae; genus Lepidodactylus; species Lepidodactylus listeri. The sequence continues at coordinate 9,370,007 of JARCFY010000014.1, read as the reverse complement.
CGGAAGAAGATAAAAAATATATTACAAACATATTTCCCTTTAAATGGGTTAATAAACATTGGAGACACTTAGGGATAAATATACCTTTTAAATTAAAAGATTTATATAATAGCAATTATTTGCCACTAATAAAAGAGGTAAAGGAATCCATTGAACAATGGGCCAAATTTAATTTATCTTTATTGGAGAAAATTGAATTATTGAAAGTAATATTGTTTCCTAAATTTTTATTTCTTTTCCAGAATTTGCCTATACCTATTCCCGAAAAAGAATTTTGTAAATGGCGTGGGTTGTGGAAGGCTTTTATTTGGAATAATAAGACCCCTCGTATTCATTATACTTTATTAACACGCCCTACAAGATTGGGGGGCTTGGCACTACCAGATTTGAAGAACTATTATTTAGCAGCACAACTTAGAAATGTACTTTATTATGCTATATCTGTAGATTATAAGGATTGGGTCTTAATTGAAAAAGAACAATTTTATCCCCAACCTATGCATGAGGTTATATGGAATAAGTTTAAAGATAGGACAAAAACCATATTAGAAAACCCTTTTGTTGAGCACACATTACGTATTTGGGACAAATACAGAGATATTATGGCACCAGGTGTTTCGCCGACAATGGCTTTTTGGGGACAAAAATGGTTTGAACCAGGGAAAAATGTTGAAACATTTAAAACATGGAGGAGAAAACATATATTTAGATTAAATCAAATAAGTCAACAAGGGAAACTTTGGTCGAAAACACAAATAGAATTAAAATACCAGTTAAAGATCCCATGGATACAATACCACCAACTACATCATGCATTTATGACTAATGATTTGGCAAACCATTTAGACAGACCATATACAGGCTTTGAGGAGCTTATTAAGAATGAGAGATGTGTAAAAAGAGGTATTATTAAAATTATTTATGTAATGTTAAATCAAAAACAGTGGACTGGTTTATCTCCACAACAACGGGCATGGCACAAAGATTGTAATACCCAATTAACAGAATTGCAATGGTCACAGATTTGGGCTTCTCCCCTATATACTACACAATCTTTGAACCTTAAACTGCAAAATTACAAAATGTATGCGAGGTGGTATATGACACCACAAAGACTATTTTATAGTCATGCAATTAAATCACCCACCTGTTGGAAATGCGGTGAAGAGATTGGATCTTTTCTGCATTGTTCGTGGACGTGTCCATCTGTTTGTATTTTTTGGAATAAAATATTGAATGTAATAGGAAAAATAGTTAAGGTTAATATACCTGCAACACCAGAATCTGTACTATTGAACTTTTGGAAATCTGAATCTGTGACTAAAACAAAAGCTGATTTAATGGCCTTGTTATTGATAGCAGCTAAGACCCTTTTGGCGCAAAGTTGGAAATTGGTGAAAATTCCAACGCTGAGACAGTGGTTCTTAAAGGTTTGGGATGTAATTGTTCAAGATAAAATAGCAAGTCAATTGTTGACAGCAGAAAATGTAAGTCTAAAATCTAGTTTTATGGGAAAATGGTATTATTTTTTTCAATATATTGAACATGACACGAATGCTATGAACAAACTTCCTGAAAGATATAAAAAGTTTGTTTTCTATTAGTTATAAAAAGAATGTAAATTACTATTAAGTTGAATAGTTGCTGAGTAAGTTATATTGTTTATGGTTTATTGTTAAAGTGTTAACGTGTTTTATATTTTTATATTTTTATATTTTTGTTATTGTTTTGTTATGTTGTTAAAAAATTAATAAAATATAAAGTTATTAAAAAAAAGTGACTGGAGGGGAGGGGGTTTGAGGAAGAGGCTCCAAACTTGCAGGGTAGCTGCTGGGACCTCTCCCCCAAATACCCACAAAGTTTCAAGAAGATTGGACCAGGGGGTCCAATTCTATGGGCCCCCAAACAGGTTGCCCACATTCCCTCCATTGTTCTCTGTGGTAGAAAAAAAGGTAACATTTTTTCCCACCATAGAGAACAATGGAGGGGATGGGGCAACCTGTTTGGGGGCCCATAGAATTGGACCCCGTGGTCCAATCTTCTTGAAACTTGGTGGGTATTTCAAGGAGATGCTCCAGCAGCTACCCTGAAAGTTTGGAGCCTCTCCCTCAAATCCCCTTTCCTCCAGCCCCTCATATACCCTATGAGTTTTTGCCATTGATTTCAATGGCCCATAGGGTATAATGGGGCTGAAACTGACATTCCCTTTCTGACACACTTCCGGTGATGTCAGGGGACGTGGCATATGCTAATGAGTTATGCTGATGAGCTCCTGCAGCTCTTTTTCTATGAAAGGACCCCTGCATCTACGTATTTCGGTCAGAGATCAGTTCTTTCTTTCAGCGACACCATTTTGTTCTGGAGAGTATGAAGTAGTGAGCTGGTGATCTATACCTTGTTCAGCAGAGTACCTTTTAATGTCATGTCCAATATACTCTCCTCCATTGTCAGTTTGGATCACCAGCAGTTTCCTCTGAAACCTGTTGCTAACCATTGCAATCAAATACTTCATTCTTCTCCCTGATCAAGTAGGTAACTGTATATTTGAAGAAATTGTTTCCCCTAGGAGTCGCTGTTCTCATTGGACCACAGACATCACTGTGAATGAGCTTTGGAAGGGGTTTTGTTTGGCTTGGTTAATGATTCTAGCTAAAACTTGGTCTTGTCCCTTATGCTTGAATGCAATATATGCAGTCCCTCTCAACTGTACATTCATTTATTTTCATGCCCTTTGTTAGATTTTGGTTCTCAACAAGGATCTCTCCGATCACACCGCCTGGGAGCCTGCTTTCTCTAGTTCCAGACCCTACCCCTTTTGCCACGGCAGAGCTCCCATCAGCTACAGTCAGTGTTTCCTTTTTCTCTCCATTTAGAATCTCAAAGAATACTCTGTGCCCACTCATATGCACTGAGCATGCACTGTCTAAGAACGATGTATTATTTTTAGTTGCACTTTTGGTTAATATGAAGCACTTCTTTAGGGGTGGCTGTTTCCAGCTCTCCCTTTTTATTTGTTTTGGAGGGGCACCTTTCTGTTTGAATGCAATACGGTTCCTTTTTAATATGCCCTTGTTTTTCACATGAGTAACAAGTTACTTTACTTTTATTATTCATGTATAAAGCCATTTGGTCAGGATTGTGTTCAGTCTTTCTATTAGGCTCCTCAAACTCTTTGTGTTTGAATGCCTGCTTCAGTTCATTAATTACATGAGAGAGAAAGAGGTTTCCTTTTGATTCTATCTGACATACAATGTTTTCATAATTCTTGGATAGGCTAACCAAAATCAAAACAACCAAGTCCTGATCTGTTATTTTCTTGCCAGTGCTCCTCAGCTCTTGACTCAGAGCAAGCATTTCATCTAGGTGCTCTCTCAAAATTGCCCTCTTCAGCCACTCTTGTGCCAAATAGCTTCTTTTGAATATACAGCTGACTCTTCAGCGAGGAGTTAACATAAAGCTTCTCCGCTTCACTCCAGACTGCCTTTGTGGTTCACATTTGAATAACTTGCAGAACATCCCTATTGGACAGAGCCCTTATTAGAGTACCTCTTACTTTTTCATTGTCCTTGTGCCAAGATTTCTGCTTTGCTGAGTTCTCTTCTGGCCTGGAGTCTGTAATGACATATCAGAGTCCCATCTCAAGTAAATGGCTCTTCATTCTCTCCTTCCAAACAAGATAATTGCCATCTGTCAACCTATCTAGTAGGTAGCTGTGCTGAGCTGTACAAAAAGTAGCCATTTTCAGTTTCCTCGCCTACAGATTTGTCTAAAAACTTTCCCTTTTTGCAGTGGTGCTCACACTGGGCCCATAACCCTGTTGGCAGAGCCCTAACTGTTTAGAGAAAAATAAGTAGGCTTATTTAAAGAAGAACAAACTGTTATAGAATATAGAAGAGAGAGCCTTAACTGTCTAGCCTAACTGCTGTGAGAGGAATGATAACAAGAAAGAAGCTCTGCAGAAGAGCCAATCAGGAGACAGTGAGGACATAATTTGAAATTGTGGGCAGTCCCTAGTTATGCTAACTACCAGTCCTTCAACTGTCCCTCTATAGGGTGATCTTCAGATCTTCTTCATAAGACTGCATTATAGACCTTGCATATTCCAACACTAATCACAGCAGCAGCACCCACAGCCGCACCCATAACATACATCTGAAGGACTCCCAAGGGACCAATGTGTCATGCTGTTGCAGCAGCATGAAACAGAAGCACAGTGGCACTTTAATGACTCACACCATTTCTTCCAGCAGAAGTTTTCATGAATCAGAGAGCTCGCTTCATCAGACTCTGGGCCTTAAGGAGATGGTAGATTTCTTTCTTTAGTAGGTTAATAGATCAGCCTCAAAACTCAAAGGCTCTTGAGGTGGTTCCTGCAAAATCTATCACATCTTTAACCAGCCATCCTCCACTGAACTGGAGGAAACATTCATGGTTTCTTCCTCCTCCATTTTATCTTCACAATAACCCTGGGAGGTAGGTCCCACCAAGACACAGCAAGAGGCCCGAGGTCAGCTTAATGGCCAAGGTGGACTAGAACCAAGAGCTCCACTGTCCTAGTCTTAAACCGCTATGTCGAGCTGGTTCTCATTACAGAATAAGTATGCTCAAAATGCTAAAACATAAAAATAAGGGCAATAAAATACAGCAAATGTAAAGACTTGAAACCATTAAGCAGCAAGGGGAGGAGGGTACAAGCAATTGAAAGCCCATTTAAAAGTGAGCAAATTCCCAGCCAGATTACATTCCAAGATGGGGGAGTGTCAGGTTCCCAGTCATGTTTGCTTCCTTTTCTCAGTCCCTGTTTCAGGTCCCGGTGGGAGAACGGCATCGGCTTCCCTCCCGACAGTCCCCCCCCTTTTCCTCCTCACCCCTCCTTCCTCGGAGTGAACTCATCTGTTTTGCTAGACTTCAGTTATCTCTGTTGCTGCACTTGTAACCTTGGGCAACTGGGCCTCTGCTCTTCCAGGTGTCTTTTGCGTGGGAATGCATGTAGATTACACACAGGGTCGGGGATGGGAATTTAGCTCAGCTTGCACGCCTTTTTCTCTGAGAAAGTAACGGTAGCACATTTTGGCACTTGATATTTTTATTCTGATTGGTACCTGCCCTTTTACTCATGTTTGAATACAGTATATCAGTTCCTCACATTCTGTATGTGGTATCACTAACAACGCAAGTGTTTCCTGAAAGACCATTAAGAAATAAAGACTTTGTTTTGCAAAACAAGGCCTGGCTTATTGGATCTCATCAGCAGTCTCACAGGGAGGGGGGGATCAGCAGACGCAGGAGCGGGAGGATCCCAGCCACCTGTCAGCTACGCTGCCATCTCCTGCCCGGGGGTTGGGACTCGACCAGTGACCCCACCCGTTGGAATGTGCTCATGTGCTGGTTAGTCGTCTGGCTTCCTTATCACTCCCCACTTTGGTCTGCTACACTCCCAGCTTGCCTGCTTCGCTCCCAGCTTGCTCATGGTCCGGGATAAATCCTCCCCTACCATGTTATTCTTTTTGCAGCTGCTCTCGAAAACATTTAGTAGAAGTTCCTTGGGAACAAAAAGCACAATAACCTGTTTGCCGCCATTTCTGTGTGAAACCTGTTCAGGGGGCTGGAACAACCTTTTACATTTTATGATTCGTGTAGTTGCAGGGAGGGGGATTCTGGTTGCTTAGTATAATACTATTTGTTTACAATAAAGTCATTACTAACAGGAAAAGTGTAACCATTCCAATAAGAACCTCCTTGCAAATAAAGGACTTTCTGGTTCAGGAGACCTGTTGCAGACGGCATCTTTTGGGACAATCTCACACCACCAAACATTCAGGAGAACAGAACAGAGTCAAATAAAATCACCTGGCTATAAATGCTCAACAGAGTCAGTGCCAAGCAAATGGCAGTGGGGAGAGAATTCGGTGTAAGGCTTTATAGGTTGAAGCCAACAGTTTGAATTGTGCCTGGAAACAAACTGACAGTCAGTGAAGGTCTTTCAACCTGGGCAAAACAAACAACTGGTGGAACCATAGTGATGTGTATTCAGAAGTTAACTAGGGATGTGCATTTGGCTAAGCCGAACCAAATAAATACCTGACAAATTGTAAACAGCCCTGAACGTGGGGAACAACAGTAAAAAAATCTAATTAATTGAAGTTGTTCCAGTTTTGGCAACTCCAGTGGTGGGCATGCCTTGTCAGAGTTCTGACAGAGGCAGCCCATAGCCCAGTGGCTGGGAGGGTACTGGACGATTCTGGACACCCCCCTCCCCGAGCCCTTGCGGGGGGCTCTCAGCCTTGGGTGCAAGGGATGCCTCTCCCAAGGTGGCAGCCAAGGGATTGAGGCTCCCCTTTGCCCTGTTAGGTTCTACCACTGTGGCGTTCCTATGGAGCAAAGAGTCACACACCGGACAGGTGATCAGGGAATTCCAAGAAAAAGTCTTCCTTACCTCCTTTGCTGTGTTGAGGGAAGCATGAAGCGTGAGTCTTCCTTTTAAACTAGACATCCCGTAAAGCGATCCGAAGCCCCGATTGAAAGCAGTGGGGAGGGGGGAAGGACTGTGCTACCCCCCCCCCCCCCATTCTAAGCAATCTTCAACCGACTTAATGGGCTAGGACTACTGGCGGCTCTGTGATGTAGCCAAGTGAACACAGATCTATACAAAGTGGCTCTTTAAATGAACTTTTCCTGACTTTGTTAAACTTTCCCTGAACTATAAACAGTGACTGGCAGGGGAGAAAAAATGGTGACCAGGACCAAGCCTTCTCCAGGAACTGCAAAGTCAACACTTCCAGCTCTTAAACTGGACAAGTACTGACTTTCCTAACATGCTAGCTGCAGCATCACACTCTCTATTGGATCAAATGACTAATCTCAATAACAACTTTGAAGCACTTCAAAACAATTAGACTGCCTTTAAAACGGAGAAAATAGCAAAATCTGTGAAAAAAGTTGAAGCCAAGACAAAAATCATAAATCAGAGACTGGATGTGGTGGAGAAAGAGAGAACCTCTGATAAAGATCACTTTTAAGACTACAAATGGATAAATCAGGTTATATTCTGAGATTTCAAGGTGTCCCAGAACAGAAACGTGAGAATCTGAAGCTTTTGCTAACTGAGGCGTTAGCTCCAATTACAGGGTTACAAGCGGATTTACTTCAAAGTGATATGGATATGATCTATAGAATATATCCAGAATTTATCAAGAAGAAAAACCTGCCTGGGGAGATACTGGTGAGATTCTCTAAAAGATCTACAAGAGACGTGGTGCTCAAGGCCACAAATAGGACAACCCTAAAAATCAAGGATCAAGAAATTAAAGTCTTAAAAAACATACCATTTGAAATAAGAAAAAAGAGGAAACAATACAAAAGCTTAACTAACTTTTTACAGAAAGTCCGCTCCCTACAGATGGATAAGGCCTGAAGGACTTGTCTTCAACTATAAAGAGAAAAAGGAGAAGATTGACTCTCTAGTAAAAGCAAAGCAGTTTTTGGAACAGCAACAAGTCCAGTGAAAGATAAAAAAAAAAACCAATGGAGGAAGAGGAAGAAGAAACCAGCTTGTGTGGATTGGAAAGCTCAGAAAATTCCTCAAGCAGCACCCCAGAAGAAGATTTGGAATCAGAAAAAGGAGCGGCAGCTCCCAACCCACTGAAAATCAAATGGTACTTTGAAAAGAGAAAAGCAAGGGGAAAGAAAAAGAAATAATGTGAATAAGTTAAAATGTGAAAGTTTGAAATTATCTAACTATGTTCATCTGATTTAATCATTAAATTGTCAGTTTATAATAGAAAGTAAACATAAATACTACGCCCTACCCTAATTTACTCTAATTTAAAGGAAACTTTTGTTTAAGCTGGAACAGAAACTATTATACAGTTCCTTGTATAGCTTTGTTTTATTGTAGTGTTTAGTGTTTGTAGTATTGTAGAGGTTTTTTTAGAGTTTAATCTTTGTAGAAGAAAAATAATTTTAAAATCTCTCCAAAAATCTAATTGATTGATTGATTGATTGATTGATTAACACCTTACTGATATTTTTCAGGTATTCATTCAGTCGAACCAGATTCTCTAATCTGATTTGGCAAACCGATAAGGTGATCCCAAATAAAAGCCACTTTTATCTGGGTGCATTCACTGTACCAGAGCTGCTGGCCTTTTAAACCTAACAATTAACACGTGGTCTGCCTGTAAGCTGTTAGGTTTAAATGGCCAATGGGAAGTCAATCTTTCCTCCGTTACCCAGCCAGCCCACTGCTGTGAACAGGCTGGGGAAGGGATGGGAGGCATGTTTAAATGCCCCCCCCCCCCCGCTTCCTATCTCTGCCAGTTTGCCGGGGCAAGCCAGCTGGGGAAGGAGCAGGGAGACCTGTTTAAATACCTCCATGATTTCTCTAGCTTTCCCCAGCCTGCCCGCTTCAGCAGCAGGCTGGGGAAATTGTGGAGTGGCATTTAAACATGCCTCTGCCATCTCTCCAGCCTTCTCCAGCTGGCCCGTGGCTGGAGGCCAGCTGGAGAAGGAAGAAAAGATTGTGGAGGCATTTACCCCCCCCCCCCCCCAACTTGCCCTGCAGCTGGGCACAATCCCTTCATTGAAGGGAAGGCAAATGAAGGGAACATGCCACTGTTGCAACATGACTCCAGAGAGGGGGGATTTAAACTTTAAACCCCCTCAGTCTCTGGAGTCATACCACTGATTGGTTCATTGATTCATTGATGGGACCCTGCCGCCACCAGGAGCAACTCCAGAGGGGGGAGGGAATCAGTGTTCCCTAAGGGGACAGTCTGATTGAGCTGAATAAATTCAGCAATGCCCACCATTTCCCAGGGATACTGGGATTTGGGGATATTGGCAAATACCAATATTTTTCAGGTCTGGTATTTTTGAGGCACACCCCTAAAGTTAACTAAGCAAAATCTGAACTGCATCCATACTACTCTTGAATGTCTTTACTATAAATTAACCAATTCAGCAGTCTCCAGAAGTTCTTGGAAATGACCATTACTCTAATTCAAGGATTCTGTTTTTCACAGTTACAGAAAGTGAGAGAAGGGGAGAGGGGAGGGGAGGGGAGGGGAGGGACTGACTTGGCAGATAGTCTAAGTGACAGAGGCATCTTCCAGCCAGAGGAGTGAGCCGATTTGTGGGCAAGAGGAGCTAAATTCTGCACCCTCATCCCAGTGCTTGAACCACTGTTTTCCCCTTCTCTGGTTCCAGTACTAAAGTCAGAAAGGTTGAAAGAAAACGGGGAAATCCAAAAAGCACAGCAAGATGAGACTTGGAGAGTAGTTCCCTTCACCCTGCATGCTTGACTTTTGTTGAAAAATTGGATCTCAGGAAAGGGGGTCAACTGTAGGCCCCCCCTGGGCCAGGGCTGCAAGCCAGAATTTTAATTGTCTATAGAATGGGGACCTTTTCTTCTGCCTGTCTCCCAAATTTGATGGAGAGGATCCCTTGAATGAATGAATGGATGGATGGATGGATGAATGAATGGTACAGTCCCTGCATATTTCATCTCAGCTGGGCAAAAGGCAAAAAAGTTACTGCCTAAAGTGTGTTTTCCATTGAAACCAGTGGAAACCGATAAATAATGCAATTCCTGAGCTTTATACATTGACCCCCAGATTATAAAGGATCTGAAGATATTTACAGCAAGGTATCTACAGCACTTCTATAAGTACTGTCAAGATAATGCATTAATTATAAATTATTCTAAATCTAAAGTATTCGTATTTTCAAAATGCTGGTTCCCGAGTAAATGGAGAATCGGCAACACAGAAGTTGAACAGGTTAAAACTTTCAGATAACTATGGGGTAACATTTCAGTACAACTTAAACTGGACGACACAAAGAGTTAGATCAGTTTCTCAGGCAAAGCAATCTATCACCCAACTCAAGCAATTTTTCTTTATTAATGGAAACCAACATATTCCTTCAGCAATAAAAAAATATGAAACTTAAAGTGCTTTCCCAAATACTCTATGATTGTCCAGTATGGATAAAGGCACTTAACATCAAGTTTGAGGGCACTCAAGCAAACTTCTTTCGCCAAATCTTAGCTGTCCCAAGGTGTGTGCCACACTCAGCTCTATGCCTAGAATTGGGCCAACATCTTATTCAAACAAAAGGTTGGCTACTAACCTTTAAATATTAGCTCAAAATTCACTTTAAAGCCTCACCAAACTCTTTAATTTCACGTTTAAAAAATGCTATACACAGCCCCCTCTGGTTTTCAAAAATAGAAGAAAAAATTCATCAAATAGGTTTTTCGACTGATTATTTTCTCCAAATGGACGAAACCTCGATTTTTAGATCTATTAGGCAATGACTACTTGAACTGGAATTACAGAGTTTCTGTCCTTTACACTCATATATCTATTCACAAGCTCATCTTAATCTCTCAATCCAGCATAGCCAAATGGCCCACTATTTACACAATCTCAGCCTTCCTTCCCACCGTAGAGCCTTCACACTGGTTCAGCTGAACATCTTTCCCTCAAACATGCTGTGGGGTCTATTTAACAATATCCCCCCTCAAGAAAGACTCTGCAAATGTTCCAGGATGGCCCCAGATTCAATATTCCATATCATTCTGGACCGCAAGCTGCACACATCCCCACGTGTGACATTCTTATCCCTTCGGCTACACTTGTTTACTAGTAATCTTAAAACTGTGCAGCATTTTCTGAATGATGTTAATACTGATACCACAATTATAGTTGCAAAATTTTTAGCAGAATCAGCTGCACTTAGATACAGATTTATTATATAATATGCATATTTTATGGTCCTAACTTACTCACCGGAATTAGATGTATCTTTTAAATGTATCTACCATATTATTATACCATTAAAGGTGTCTGATCTGGTCTGATTCAAATTTTTAGAAACACAAAAAAGGGAAGATTAAAGACCTGCATGTAGAACTAAAAAGAGAGAGAGAAGGAAGGAAGGAAGGAAGGAAGGAAGGAAGGAAGGAAGGAAGGAAGGAAGGAAGGAAGGAAGGAAGGAAGGAAGGAAGGAAGGAAGGAAGGAAGGAAGGAAGGAAGGAAGGAAGGAAGGAAAGGAAGGAAGGAAGGAAGGAATTTTCCATACACCATTTATTAGGTGGTATATCCCCCATACATAAAAACTTCAATTCCAAGAATGGCTGGATTTTGCAAGAACATAAGAGCATAAGATGAGTCTCCTGGACCAGCCCAGTGAGGGGCTGTCTAGTCCGGTATCCTGTCTCATAGAGTGGCCAACCAGTTCCTCCAGAGGGCCAACAACAGGGCAGAGAGAGGCTGAGGCCTTCCCCTGATGTGTCCTCCTAGCTCTGGGATTCAGAGGATTAGTGCCTCTGAATGTGGAGGGTCCCCTCAGCCACCAATAGCTAGTAGCTGTTGACAGATTTGTCCTCCATGAATCGATCTCTAATCCCCTTTTTAAAGCTGTTTATTCCTGTGGCCATCATAACATCCTCTGGTAGCAAGTTCCACATTTTAATCATATTAAAGTAGTAACTTGCTTCTAGAAAAATGGTTAACTTGCTTTTAGAAAAAGAAAAGATGGAAGGCAAGCTTCTTAGGAAAGTTGTAGTTAAAGGTAGTTAAGATCTGATGCTTTCTCTGAAGAATTCCTACACCCAGCCCTGAGATTTCATGGCCAATCTGCCTCGGCCATTGCAACGCTTCAAACGCTGGTTATTTCCCCCCCTCATGCGGTGTGGCAAGGGGGGGGGCTCCACCCCTCTTTCTCTCTACATGGCAGTCCTTTTCCTCCTTGATCCAAAGGAAGGCGAGTTTTCCCTTGGGCAGCCACCAATGCTCCCTCTAAGCTGGAGAGTCCTGTGAGCAACAATTCTACTTTGTGAGCTACCGACATTAAAGTTGTGAGCAGGTGATTTGGCTGCTGCATAAATTAGTTTGCTCTGGAGCCACCCTTCCTGAGCTAAGACAAAAATGTGTGAGCCGGAGGCTAAAAAAACTGATCCAGCTCACACTAACTCAGCTTAGAGGGAACACTGGCAGCTACACTTTCACCCGGGGGGGGGGGGAGGGCAGGAATGAACAAGGTTCTACCCAAATTAAGGACTATAATATCTCTCCTTGCTATATCAGACCAAAATCCATATAATCCAACAGTGGCTTCGAAAAGCAGCTGGCCAGATTGATTTTATTTTATTTAAAATGTGTAAATCTCTTATCTAATTTTAAAAAAGACAGTTTCCAAAGTGGCATGCAAATGAAATGAAGATCAATGAGATATAAAACCACAGCAAAAAAGACATAAGCTGCAGGATAGCAGATGATAAAAGAAAATGCTTCCAGGAAGCTGAAAACCGTTTGTCCCCCAAACCTAGTATTTACAAGTAGACTGCCTCTGATCATGGAGGTTTCATTAGCCACCCAAAGACCTACTCCCAGGAACTGGTCAAATCTCTTTCTTATGCCAGTGACAATTATCCCATCTGATGGCATCAAATCCCATAAGCTGTGAGATGTACTCCCCCCCAGGCCCTGAATCTTAAAAGAACTTGAGCTTTAATTTCTTTCTATCTGTTCTCTTACTACCGTTCATAGTTTGATCTTCCATCAAGCCTCTCCTTTACTCTTCTTCCCTCTAAACTGAAAAACCCATGCAACCCACCCCCCAACCCTAAAATGACTAATGGGACACCTCAGACACTTTCTTCTAAGCTGAGATAGTGGTGGTGGGAAGTGCCACCAAGTCTCAGCTGACTTATGGTTACCCTGTAGGGTTTTCAAGGCAAGAGATTAACAGAGGTGGTTTGCCATTGTCTGCCTCTGTGTAGCAACTCTGGACTTCCTTGGTGGTCTCCCATCCAAGTACCAACCAGGGCAGACCCTGCTTAGCTTCTGAGATCTGATGAGACTGGGCTAGCTGGGCCATCCAGGTCAGGGCTAGCTGCAATACGGGCTCCTTAACCCTTATCTTTAAGGTCGTAAAGGCCAGAGTCGCCTTTGCTGCTCACAATGGGGCGGAGGACTCAAAAGCACTACCTTTGCAATGTGGATCACTGGAAGTGAACCAATGGACAGAGCCAGTGACTTCAAGTCCTTGCTCAGCTTCAAACCGGGTCCCTTGCCTACTTCCCATCCAGGCACCCAAGTTCAGACAACCTGCCGTTCAGCTTGCTTCCTGTTCGCTGGTCGCAAACAAGGACCTGGTTTTTCAATGTTCAGATTGATAGTTTGCTGATGGGTTCCTCGGTGTTTGACAAATTGCTTTCCTCTCTTCATTCCCTGTATTCCCTCCTAACCATGTCATACATCACAGTGTGCATTTTTTGAGCCTGCACATTCTTACACAGCCTGATCAAGTTTCACTGCACTCACCCCATCCTTGCTTAGGGGAGGAAGTTCAGTGGTGGGGCATCTGCTTTTCATGCTGAAGGTCCCAGGTTCGATCCCTACCATCTCCAGCTAAAAGGACCAGTCAGTGGGTGATGAGAAAGACCTCAGCCCGAGACCCTGGAGAGCTGCTGCCAGTCTGAGTAGATGATTCTGACCCTGATGGACCAGGCGGGGTCTGATTCAGTGGAAGGCAGCTTCTTGCATTTACGTTTTCCACTCAACAGGAGATTGTTTAAATAGACAGTCAGGTCACTTATAAATCATATAAATGAGTCATCCTATAAATGAGGGATTGCGCTCCTTCCCTGCCACACAACCGGTTGATGGGATTGGATGCTTGCTTGTTATTTTTGAATGCCCTGCACCCCCTGCTGCTCTGTGGGGTCCCTGTGGCACTGGACATGTTGTGCAGAACAAGGGGATTGGCTAGAGCCGCATGCAGGTGGTCTGGGTCCAGAGTCACATGGTGGAGGGACACCCATCTCATCTCTCCCCGTGTGGCACCCTGACCCAAGCTGCCCGGAAATTTCCCTTCGGGCAAAAGTCATTCACAGCAGGGAAACCCAGCCTTCTTCAGCATGTGGGCACCTTGGAACTTTGACCTCGGGGCGGGTGGGTACAACCACAAAATGGCTGCCATGGCAGGTGGAGCCAGCCACAAAATGTCAGGGACGGAGGTTATCCATAATGCTGACAGTTGGTCTTTAACATTTCAGGGAGCTCTGTTGAATGAGATGCCTTGTAACATACATACAAAATAAGTATACTTGTAGAACTAGCTGAGAAGCCTTCATCTGTCTTCATGTTTGAGACATGTAATACACTTCGGCAAAAGGAAAAGGGTAAAAATAGTGCTTTACATTAAGCCACTGTTTGTGCTACAACAGAAACATCAAAGATACTTTGTAAAAACGCAGGAAAGGAGCAGGTGGGTGCCATGGGGCCCCCGGGCACTCCGTTGGAGAGCCCTGCTTTAGAGTCCCATCAGGTAGACAACAGAGCTGCTGTTCCTAACAGGCGAGGTGGGGCACCTTGGGCCTGCGAGGGGCTGGAAGTAAGGGAAGCTGGCTGAAGGACGTGTGATTCTGTCGATTCAGAAAGAGAGGCCCTTTGGGTTTCATTAGCCAAGCTCTTTGCTTTGCAGATAGCCAATTCCGGGTGCCTTTGCAGAGGGAGGAAAGGAGGCTTATTGTCTCCCAGCCCTTCTCAAGCTGTCCTTTTGCACGTCCTGCACTAATTAATTATACAGCATAGTCAATTTAGTCGCAACTGTGCAACCAATCAGAGGCTTTGTGTGTGTGGTATCCCTCTTGCCATGAATCTCTGCAATTGCTTCCTTATTGCACATGCCTCAAGTCGGTCTCCGAAGATTAACCCTCATGCTTCTGGTCAAGGATGCAGGGGCAGGCAGGGGCCAGGCCGGCCACCTTGACACCAGGTCAGAACAGGAGAGATGTCATGTCCTGCTTGACCCAGGTTCTGACCTGGAAGATGCGAGTTGAAAGAGTGCCCTTAACAGCCTCAGGTGCTTCTTCAACCAAGTAAAATATTAGTCAAAACTCCCAGTGATGCAGAGAGCTTTGACGACATGCAGTCCATCACCAGGCAAATTTAACTTCAACCCAACTCTCTCACTTACATGTGGAGTGAGCTCCTGATCAGATCACCTTGACATCTTCTGTGGAAATTCATTTCACACATTTTGCCAAACAGTTTTGTGCTTCGGTTGTAGTGGCTTGTTCTACAGTAAATAAGTTTGCAGCTGCTTTTGAAACAGTTGACAAACATAATCTTCATAGTTACTGGAGAAGAAGCATGGAGTGACTGGAGAAGAAGCACCGACCTTCTGGCATCATGGCCAGGTCATTAAAGCGACCCTCTCATCAAGCACAGAATCCTTCACAGTTTATTCCCAGTGCGCCTGGGCCACCAGTCTCATCCTGTGAACAACCCTACAGAGGACAGACCAAGATGGGCAGAGCCGTGTCAGTCTGTCTGCAGCAGTAGAAAAGAGCAAGAATCCCCGGAGCACCTTAAAGACTAACAAATTTTGTGGCAGGGGAGGAGCTTTCCTGAGTCACTGCCCACTTCTCCAGATACAGCTAGAATGTGAATCCGTCTGCCCTTGTATCTCAGAGAGCAGAGTGATTTCAGATACCTGCTATTGTCATTTGCCTGCTATTGCATTCAGTGTCTTCTGCCGCTCTACTGTGACTGAAGAAGGGAGCTTTGACTCTCAAAAGTTTATGCCCTGACTGGAACTCTTGCTGGCCTCTGAGGTGCTACTGCCCTCCTGCAGGTACTACGGCAGCAATGGCGGCAGTCTCCTTGGAATAAGAGGCCGCTTTGCCTTGGGAGCTGTCCCAGGTCCTGCACAGCCCTGCTCTGGCCACTGCAGAGACTCCAGCGGGGACCTGGTGCCAGACTCTTCTCAGAAGGAGTCCCCTCTGGACCTTGTCCAGTCCCCTGCAAGCTCCCAGCTTGGAGAGAAAATAACGGGACCCTGAATTCCGGTCTGGAGATGAACAGATGGTGGGTGCCAGTACAAAAGAAGACCCCCCCCCACATTGGATCAGAACCAGTTTGTTATACTTTGACTGAGGACTGCCTTCAAGGAGCTCGCACATGGGTCTCCTCCCCTCCATTTTATCCTCACAACAACTCTGCAAAGTAGGTTATGCTGAGAGAATGGCTAGCCTAAGGCCACCTAGCAAGTTTCATAGAGGACTGAGGATTTGAGCCTCTGTCTGCCGACATCTGGTGCAATTTAGGACCCATCTCTCAGCCCCACCTCTCTCTCAAGGTTGTAAAATGCAGTGCGAGGATGCAAAATGGAATGTGAGATCATTGTGAAAATAAGGCAGGGTGGAGGAAGCCAGAAACCATTGGTGCAATAAAGACACAATAAATAAATGGAAACATTCCACCGTTCACATTTCAGATACCCGATCTGCCTTGTCTGTGCTACATTTTTATTCGGAATTCAAGTTCTGCAGAGCTCTATCAGCTTGTTTCAAGCACAACAGAGGTCAGACTAGAGATTCTGACCACTCTGACATGACAAAGATTGTCCATCCCCTCCTCCCCCTGCCTATCTTAATGAGGCATAGAAAGGACAGCCAAGCTAGATTCTTCCCAGAGATCTTTTAAAGCTGTGTGTTTTGGGGGACCCGAAATAACATCCGCTTTTGTTTTTCTCATGGACTAAAGGGAGCTTTAATGAAGCTAAAAGAATGCAAGATCTGGCCTTCTCATGGTCCATTAGCATTCCAGTTTGCCAAACACTTTGGGCCACAGAGACCAGAAAAACTGGAGCCAGAGAGGACCAGGGAAAGCATTTCCATCACAAGTCACTGGGGCCATATTGTCTGGGTATAGAGAAACAATTTGAATGTCTGGGGACGCATTAATTCATACAGTTCTGTTTGATTCTGGGAAGAAGAGGTGAGGCGGGCAGCATCCCTGATCTTTTTGGCATGGTTGTCTGGCTCTTTGATGACAGGGCAGGGCAGGCTGGGATATGAAAACTGCCCTGGATCAAGCAGAGGCAATTAGCCCCTGCAGTGATGGCTGCCCCATAGAGAGAGACTGCTCAGTTCAGATCCAGGCTGTGGCAATGAGGACAACAATTTTAGGCTTAAGGATGCCCAGTTGTCTTCATGGCCACGGCCAGCAAAACGGCCCCTGTGAAGCTGCTAGGCCCCCCTGCCAGGCAGGCTACCCGTGGCCCTCAGGGACTTTTCTGTGGAGTTAAAACTCTCAGCCCCCCAGCAGCGTGCCTGTTGCAGCCACAAAGAGCAGCGGGAGAATCCCTAGCTAGAGGAGAATCCAGCTGGCCCTGTGGAATGGTGCTTACTCAAGAGTAGACCAGTTGGCAGGGGAGAACTTGAGAGGCAGCTTTCACTAAGGAGGTCATGGAGCAGAACTGCTTGCTGGGAAGGAGGCTGCTCCTGGCGGTGGAGATACACATGAGTAAATCCAGCTTGCCGAAGACCTTAGCACCCACCAGGGTAGCCAGTACATGGCTAATAACGGGGACGGGATAAGTGTGCACCTGAAGTGCGGTGTTCAATGTGCACTTGTAATCCACGCAGGTGCAGATGTCCCCGTTGGACTTCAGGGGAGTCACTATGGGGGTTTCCCAGCGGGCATGTGACACTGGTTCCAGGACTCCCTGGGTGACAAGCTGGTCCAGCTCCTGCTTGATTTTGGGCCGAACAGTGAGCAGGGGCTGACGGGCTGGGATGTGGACCAGCCAGACTGTAGGGTCAAGATCCAGCAACACCGGGGGGGGGGGGGCCTGTGTAGGAGCCTAGTGCTCCATCAAATACAGTGGGGAACTCCGCACAGACTGATTGGAAGTCCCTGGTGTGGTTATTGACTCCAGTCACTCCCAGGCCCAGGGGTTTAAACCAAGAGAGCCCCAGGAGGCTGGTGAGGTTGCCTGCCACCAACAGGAGGTCCAGTTTCCTGTAGAAGTCCTTGAACTGGACCTTGAACTTTCCCAGCCCCCGAATCATTATAGGAATTTTTTTTGGAAATCTCTCAGTCTCAGTCCTGTGGGCTTCCTTAAGTCCCCCCCCCCCCCCCCCGCAGGCAGAGTTTACGGAGCATGGCCTCCGAGATAATGCAGTAAGAGGACCCATGTCCAACTCCATTAGGCATGGGGAGCCCTCTAAGAGGACAGAGACCGAGATTTGTTGGGGGCATCCCAGGGCAAGCTCATTACCTGGTGTCGGGGTGATGAGTTGGGGTCCAGCTCTGATGACTCGTGGTGGGCTGCTAGCAAGCGGCATCCAGTCCCGGAATGGCAGGCCCTCGCGATGTGGCTGGTCTTGCTGCAGACCCAGCAGGTCATGTCTCGGAAGAGGCAGGAGCAGTGGTCATGCAGGTCTCCGCAGCTGGCACAAGGTGTCGTAGAACTGGAACGAGGCACAGCGGGGACAGCTGGGCTCGAGGCTCTGGAACTGGAACCTGCGGCAGTGTGGGGTGCTGTCTTGTGGGGGGGGGGGGCGAAGCTGCTGCACTTCACCATCATCAGAGGCCGAGGAGGCCGAGGAGAAAGTTCAGTGCGAGGCAGTGGCAGAGCCTTGGCGCTCCTCCTGAGCCGTCTCGTAGGCACAGGCTGCCTGGAACACCTTTTCCAGGGTGGGGTCCAAGAGGGCGATCAGCGTTCGCCAAAGCTTACTCCCTCAGACCCCACAAACAAATCCCTTCATGAGGGTGTTCTCGACCGGCAGAATTTGCAGCCGACCCCCAGCCTCCGGAGGTCAGCCATAAATGCTGCGACAGTCTCCCCTGCCACTTGAGTGCGGTGGCTGAATTTGACCCTCATGACTAGCATGGAGGGCCTGGGCAAGAAGTCGCTCTTCAGTGCCCGGAGGAGGTCCTCAAAAGGCACCTCCATCAGAGTCCTAGGGGATACCAGGTTCTGCACTATTTGGAACGTGGCAACTCTGCACGTGCTCAGGAGCCATGCACGCTTCTTACCCTGGTCAGTGACTCCATGTACTTCCAGGAGGAACCCCAGCTGGCTGGATCAGGCATCCCATTGCTCGGGTTTGGAGGGGTCGAATGCTGCAATGTTCCCCGGAGCATCAGCCATGGAAACCAATTCAGTAGTGGTGTGGGGCGATCGGTGGTCCTCTGGGGCGATCGGTGGTGCTGCTGGGCTCTGGAGCCTAGCGGTGCCAGATGCCAATGGATTGGGGCTTGGTGTGGTGCTGCTCGGTTCGGCTGGAGAGTCGCTCATGAGAATTGCACCTTCATCGCCAGTGGAAAGTACTGGAGTCGGGAGACTGGTGGTAGTGATTTCAGCATATCAAGTTCTTTATTGATGGTCAGATGAGGCATGCCAAAAGGGCTCCAGGGCTCGCTTTTTATGCTGGCCGGAGCCACACCTCTGGTCGCACCCAAACGACCCAATAGGGTCTTACATTTACATGGTTTGTCATAGGTTCCCCGGGGAGAACCTAGGTTCCTTATTGGGGGCCACATTAGGATCCGTCCATCTATTGTTCACCCTGGCCGAAGCTCAGGTCGCTGCCTGGCCATGTGCTCAGACCCTGTGCTCAGGTCCTGTGGCGGTCGCCATTACAGGAGCACATGGTGAGTAGCCATTGTACACAGCCCGCCTGGTACATTACAGTCTGTCTCTTGCCCTGAAACTTGACAGCCCTTCCTACCACCATTGTTGTTGTGTTTGGGTGTTACAGATTCTGGGGTTTAAAATCGCACCCACTTTGCCACATTAGTAGCCCCCCCCCCATGTCTGCTCATGAGAAAGCAACCCAAGATGAAAAAGTAGTAGTGAATGGCGTTACCTGGAGGTGACTTCATTGTGTCAGGCACAGTTTGGGGGGATGTTCTATAATTCAAGGGAAAACTCTATGGTTGTCCCTCGAATTACAAAGGTCCCTCCCCAACGTGCCCGACACAATGACGTGGCGTGTGTGCATGCACTTTGTGTGCACACCAGAAGACTCCCAGAGAAGCAAGGACTCCCCCCCCCCCCCCCGGCTGAAAGCAAGGTTAACACTTGCAACCCTAGCATAGAGGCCAAGCCTTCCCCCTGAAAAGATGATCAGAAGAGCCCTGCTGGATCAGACCAGTGAGGGTCCCTCTAGCCCAGCATCCCGTCTCGCACCGGGGCCAGCCAGTTCCCCTGGAGGGCCAACAACAGGGTGTAGAGGCCGAGGCCTTCCCTTGATGTTGCCTCCCGGCCCTGGGATTCAGAGGCTAACTGCCCCTGGAGTGGGGGGGGGGGGGGATTCCCGCTAGTCCCCATGGCTAGTAGCCACTGATAAACGCTATCCTCCACGGATCTGTCTAAGCCGAGACTGCCCACTAGGCTGGCGAGAGGGAATGTCCCTCAGGGCCAGTCGCCAGCGTGTGCAGACTGCTTTTCCACCCAGTGTTTGTGGGACCAGATTAGTCTGAATTAACTTGCTTTGGTCTGCAACTGTTGCCATGGCCTGCCTTGTTAGTGGCTTTAAATCACTGGCTGGAGACTGAATGTGCTGCTTTAATGTATCTTCTACCTGTTTCAGCATTCTGTTTTCTACTCACCTTGGGGACCCCATCAGTGACTCTAATGAGGGTGGGGAAAGCGGGGAAACAATAACAGAGCCCATTAGCTGAATGGTTTGACAGGATTTGTAACATTTGCAATGATATACTGGGCCTGTCTTTGAGGAGATGCTGGTGCCGCGCATCTTTGGCTTCTGGTCGCTCCCAGGGCCAAAACGGATGGGAAAGCAGCAGACCCAGGGGTTGAAACAGGGAAGGAGCCCAACCACATTGGAGAAAGGGGGGATCCAGGGGCCTGGGTTTCAGTCTAAGGGATCACAAGAGGGGCCCAAAGCAGCTTCCATCCTCCTCCTCTTCTGTTTTATCTTCACAACAACCCTGTGAGGTGAGGCTGAGAGGGTCACCCAGCAGGGGATTTGAACCAGGCTTCACTAATATGTGTGTGTGTGTGTGTGTATGACATTATTTTAGGAAGGAGGAATGGTGCCTGCCCTTCCTTAGTGGAAAGTTCTCTTAGACCATGGGCTCCCTGGAATTTACCCTGATAACCAGCTGCCACCACTCAGGACCTCCTGAGAACATCTAGACTGACCTGCTGAGAAGGAAGCCTTCCAGTGCAGTTCTAGAGTAATAACAAAGAACTCGTAACCAACCTAGTAGCACTCGTGCAGTTAAACACATGGGGAAGAGATTAAAAGGAATGTCCCGGAGAAATAGATTGTACTAAGTGAAGCCAAAACAAATGTCTTTATAAAAAGGTTTATTGTAAAAGAGAGGGGGAAAAAGGGAAGGGTGGCTGGATTTAAAAAATGGCGAGGAAAGGCCAAACAAAACACAGGGGGAAGCACGAAGCGACAACTCATATTCAAATGAAAAGCAGGACAGTGGAACTAACTGCGCCAAACAGGCTGTAGCTGATTGCAGACCGGCAGAGTGCTTTTTCTCTCCATTCCCCAAAACTGGCACTTGGAGGCACACACTGAAGCAGGTGGGCAACTGATTCAGGGCAGACCAAACAACCTGAGGAAAGCCCTGCCCATGGAAGTCATGATGGTCATTAACTTACATGGCTTTAAAAGGGATGCGACAAATAGGGAGTTGCTATCAGTTCAATGGACCCTCCATGTTCAGGGGCAGTCTACCTCAGAATGCCAGCTGCTCTCCATAGAAAGTTTAGGCTTCTGCTGGGCTGCCAAGAGCCACTACAGGCCCCCAGCAGGAATCATTCCCACCCAGTCCAAACATCCTATAAAAATAAGCACAGGACTCGCCCAACCCCTGTGCCTTCCAGGGCAACCAGGGTGTCTGCAATGTTGACCCCCAAGTGCTCCAAGTGTCCCTGAACCTCTGTGTTTCTGCTTGCAGGCATTCTAGGATCTGTGGTTGGCCACTGAAGGAAGCAGGAGGCTGAAGTAGATGAAACTGTGCCCAGATCCAGCAGGGTTCTTTGTCATATGTGTTCCCCTTCTCACGACCTCTGTCCAGGCACTTTGCTTTAGCTGGCGCTCCGATACTAGGAGGGAACAAGCATTAGGGCCCAGCCTTTGGGGAGGGGGCTTCCGAGAGGTAAGCAATGGAAAGGGAAGGGTTCAGCTCCCCTGTCTCAAATGCCCCTTTGGCCTTTAAAAACAGATCTCCCACCTCTCTGCCCCCACGGGTGGACCTTCTGAGGGCACCTGGTGTTTTTGGCCACTGTGTGACACAGAAGGTTGGGCCGGACGGGCCACGGGCCTGACCCAACATTGGCGTCTCTTATGTTCTTACATTCTGATCTCTCTATTTCTACCCCACCTTTTGTCCTGGGGGCTTAAGGGAGAAATGCATCATTTTCCCTTCCCCATTTTATCCTCACAACAACCCCGTGAGGTAACTTCAGGTGAGTGTGTGTGAGCGGCCCAGAATCACTCAACAGGCTTCCACCCGGGTCTCTCAGGTCCTAGTCGGACCCTGTAACCACTCTACCACACTCTCTTCCTACCTCACTGGGGCATGGCTTTGTTTCTTCTTGGGATGCACGGACTTCCTCCATTCTGTTCCTTTCTGGTTCTAGAATGATGCTCTGTGCTGCATGCCACTCCTCCTGAGGCAGGGGGGGGACTGGGATATTAGAACAGTTCCAGCCCAAATGATGCCCAGTGGCCCCTAGTGGGTCTGGCTGCACCTCAGAGTCCGCTTGGCTTGGCCTTGGCCACTGGGCATAGGCTCACCATCACCATGGCTGCCGTGGTACCTTTGGGTGAAAGGTCGTACCAGGGGGCTGAAGGCCCTTTCTGTGGTGACCCCTCCTCTACGGCCTGCCTCCCCTGTCCCCCTGGCGCCAGTCGTCTGACCTTCCTGCTCTCTTGTGACGTTCCCAGGCACTTGTTCAGCTCCTTCTTCCTCTGGTGTATTTGCTCTTTGGCAGAAGGCAGTTTTAATTCATGCCGACATTTTGTATTTCGTGACATGTTGTGTCGTTTATGCTTTTGTATCCTGGGGGGGGGGGGCTCTGTGCTGCAGCACATATTTGACTGCTCCGTGTTTTTATGGTTCCAGATAATTCTGTTCCTTTCCCAAGATCTGATGGACTTTTGGAAGTACTTTGAGCAAATTTGGGTTGGAGTGGAGAATGCAGTTTTTGAGGTCCACTGGGGTGCCCGAGCCTCCAGCAGCACTATGGCCCAGCTGGCTGCCCTGACTGCAAACGGAAGAGCCAGAAGAGGGTTTGAGCGGCTGGTGTCTAGAGTGGAAGTATCCAGTGCTCAGTCCAAAGCCCATGAAAGCAGGGAAGAAAGCCAAGGAGGAAGGGCAGGGTCACATGCCTGTCCTTCAGCAGAGCCTGGAGCTCCAGATATCAGAAGCTAGAAGGGGGCCAACACCAAGAAGACCCACACAGTTGAGATGACCCTTTAGGGAGCTGGACAGAACGAGGAACTAGGAACCTGGGCAATCCAAGTTGGAATTCCCTCCTTCTACTGTGGAAGCTCACCGGGTGACCTTGGGCCCATCACAAATGCTCAGCTGGCCTACCTCACAGGGTTGTTGTTGCAAGAAAGTGGAGCGGGGGAAAGCAAGGCTCTAAAAGCTGCTTTGAGTCTCAACTGGGGAGAGAAGTGGGATATAAACAAGCAAACAAAAGCATGGCAATGCAGTGCATAAATGTACACAACTTCTCTCTTTGGGGGTTCCTACCAAGGGGCTGGGACTGCAGTGTGGAGGCCCCTGTAATGGACCTCTCCACACCGCAGTGTACACATTACGTGCAATCCTTCCACAAGCATTCTGAGGATCTGAGAGGGATGGAGCCGATTCTATTCAGACCGGCGTCTCTGTCCGGCTCATTTCACCCCTGGCAGGTTCCCAGCCCCGAGAGCAGTGACCCCGCCATCTCCGAAATCAGCCAGGGGGCCTCCTCTTGCAAAAAGCTGTTTCGACTCAGCTCTGACAATAAATTTACCATTAAAAATAAATTTATCTTGGCTCTTCGCGGCCTGGAAATCTACAGAGGGAGTGATTCAGTGGGCTTGTCATCCTGTGGCAGTGCAGCACACCAAGCCGAGCAGCTGGCCGTTTCCCAAGACCAGCAACTCATTTTCTGCTGCTGGAGTCAGGACTGTACAGTGGGCTGAGGTTTAATTTCGCATCTAACATACCTTGACAGCAGCCCCTCATGCAATCGCAGAGGGCGGGGGAGCCGAAGGAGGCGGGAGGGAGGCAGGCAGGAGAGGAGAGGAGAGGAGAGGAGGAGAGGAGAGGAGAGGAGGTCTAGCCGGTGGGAGGCATTCCTTGGTCTCCCGGTTTTGCCCTGACCAGAGTCACCACATATGGCAGGCTGAGGTCTGTAATAAAAGGAGGACTGGGAAGGGGAGATGGGAAAGGAATGTGGGCTTGGTTCTTGGCACATTCTTGTTGGGACAAAGTTTGCACTCCCAACAGTTGTGCATTTTCTGTGTGCATGTTCTGTCTCACATACGCTCAAATGCTTTTAGAAGCAGTGCATTTTCTGGTGGTCATTTTCCAGCTGCAGCTTTTAAAACAAACACTTACAAGCATTCGAAAGTGGCCTACAACTCTTGCTGTTGAACTGTGGAAGTTTGCATTTGCTCTGAAGGATGGCATTTCGTCTCCAGCTGAGCTGTGAGTCATTTCGACTGGAGTGGCTTGACTTGGGCCACTTCAGATGGGAAATGTCAGAAGCTGTTTGCTAACTCCAGAGATTTGGAAGCAATATGCAAGCGGTATTTTAGTCTTTGTGCGAATTATGCAAAGCATTGTAATTTTATGACATTTATGAGCCGGTTTATCCGGAAATGGCGGGATATAAATAAATAAATAAATGATACAAGTGACACATCTTACGCTGGCTAGTCCTTCCTACATTTGATCGACCTGCTGAAATCCTGCGACAAACGGATGTCGTTATCTTTTGTTGACTTGTATCTGGAAACATTATGAAAAATTTAACATCCAGAGTTAAGGGGGGGAGGAGAAAAAGAAAAAGCCAGACTTGTAACGAATGGGACCCTGTGTTACCACTAAAGGCTGCCAGATGCTATGGTAGCCCTACAATTCACAGGTGTCAGGGATAATTTCATTGTACCCTAGGTTGCCAACATCCAGGTGGGGATTACTGGAATTTCAACTGATGTCCAAACAATGGAGATCAGCTGTCCTGGAAGAAACAGCCACTTTGGAGGTTGGCATCTATGGCGCTATACTCTGCTGAGGTCCATCCCTTCCCCAACCCCAACCTTCCCAGGCTCCACCCCCAAATCTCCAGGAATTTCCCAATCCAGAGTTGGAAATCTGATTTGCACCCCAAATACAGTTGCATTTGCAAGTCCACCATCAGTTACCCTCAGATATTGGTGATGGAAAGTGACATCACGTCACAGCCAACTTAGGTGAACCCATAGGGTTTTCGAGGCACGTGGTAAACAGAGGTGGCTGGCCATAGCTTGCCTTTGTGTAAGTGATCCAGGGCTTCCTTGGTGGTCTCCCATCCAAATACTAACCAGGGCTGACCCTGCTTAGCTCCTGAGTTCTGACAGGATTGGGCTAGCCTGGGCCATACTGGTCAGGGCATCTCAATTATCACATACGTTTATATGAAACTCCCCTCGGACAATAGAACAAAGTTTGAGTCCAGGGGCACCTTTAAGACCAACAAACTTTTATTTCGTGCATGCACACAAAAGCTTATGCTCAGAATTAAACTGTGTTGGTCTTAAAGATGCCCCTGGACTCAAACTTTGTTCTGTTGCTTCAGACCAACATGGCTGCCCACCTGGATCTATCCCCTCTGACGAGTCAGACCTTCCACCCACATAGCCCAGTACTCTCCCCTCTGAATGGCAACGTTCTCCAGGGCCTCAGGCAAAGAAAAGTCTTTCCCAACAGTTTCTACCTGAGATCCTTCTGGCATCTCCCCAGACCGGAAGACCCCAGTCTGGAGCAGGTGCTCCACCCCTAAGCCATGGCTACTTCCACAGAAGTTAGACAGATCTCTCTTTCAGTGAATCAGACCCACCTGGCCCCTAACTGGGTGCTCTGACAGCCAGCAGCCCCCTGGGGTCCTTCCTGAGCCCTGCTCTCTGCAGTCCGTGGTCTTCCCTGCCCAAGCACCAACCCCCCTTTTGCATCAGCTACCGGACACCATCACACATTAACTGTTGAAGACCGAAAGAGAAGATATTTCGGAAAGTAGCAGGCAGAAGTTTTCATTTTTGTCAAGTGGCTTATTTGGAGCATTTCTGGCCTGCCTTTCTCCAAAACGAGACCCCAGTGTCAAATATTTTGTCTGTCTCCATGGCTGACTTTGGGTCGTGGAGCAGGCAGAGTTCTCTCTTCTCCACAGTGGGGATCCACCTTGTAGGTGTACCTGGGATCCCCCCTTCAGGGGTTGTACTAGGGTCTGCTAGGTTGGACTCTGCAGGAATAACAGGAACACCCTAACCCAGGTGAGCTGGATGAACCAGCAAGGCCCTGTGGGCTGCCTAGGAGAGGGGCAGAAGGCCCCCACCCCCATTCCTGGGCTGAGTGTGGGGAAGGCCTCATGGAGAGCAGACCGTGCAGACAACTCGGCACCATACAGCAGGGAGCAGGTCTGCCTGGGGTTTCTTCACCATTGTGTGGCCTCTTTAGGACCCCCTGGCTCTGCTGCTCATACCAGGTCAGGTAGGATTGCCACAGCTTCCAGGTGGTGGCCAAAGATCTCCTGGAAACTCAACTGATCTCCAGGCAACAGCGACCAGTTCACCCAGGGGCATAGACTTTTGGAAATTTGGGGGGGGGGCTCCTTAGCGCTGGGGTGATGTTCTCCCCCCCGGGAAACCGCTACGCCTCCCCGGTGCCTCTCTCCCCCCCCGGCCACCACTTCCGTCTCCCTCTCCAGCAGCAGCGGCCGGGCCTCGGAAGGACCCGGGGAGGTGTGGCGGCAGGCGTCCATTTTGCCGGGGGTGGCTGAGCCCCCCCGGGAAATTTCGGGGGTGGCTCGAGCCCTCGAGCCTCCCCGTACTCTACGCCTATGAGTTCACCTGGAGCAAATGGCTGCTTTGGGACAGGCTTGTAACTTCAGGGGGAATGGCAACTTACCGCCTAGGCCTTATTTCTCACCAAGCCATCATCCTGCCCTGTGAGGCCCAGCAAGTCCGGCAGCTGGTAGAGGTCGCCCTGGGCTGGGGGCCAGGCAGAGAGCGCTGCCACCACAGAGGAGCTCACGGCCTCCCCACCATCGACAGCAGGAGTATTAGCCAAACAGTGCATGGGCGCTAGGCGGAGGGGACGCTGTGGCTGGAGGAGGAGGACGAGGAAGAGCAGCAAGGGGGCGGGCAGTGGGTGGAGGAGCAGCGGTGGCGGCAGGTGGGAAACAGAGGCAGCCTCCCTAGTCACTGCTCTCCTGCTGCTCCCAGACCCAGAGCCGGGTGCAAGGGTGTGTGGGGGGGCGCCTTGGCAAAGTCACGGTCTACTGGTTGTCCCAGCCCCACAGGAGATAAGGCCAATGAGGCTAAAATCCCAGACAGGCCACCAGGAAAGTGGGGTGGGGAGGCCACTACTCCCTTCCTGCCCAGAGTGTGCAGGTAGGGAATTGGCCTTTCTGGCTCTCACACAGGGAGAGTGGCATCTGCTCCTCCCTCCAGGGTGTGTCAAGGGGGATCCTGGGGCTGGCTCATGGTGGTGTGTGTGGGGGGTGCCCCCAACTTATTTAAATGCCCCCAAAGAAAAATGCTGGCTACGCCCCTGCTTTGGGAGGCAGACTCTAGGGCCTTATACCCCACGGAGGTCCCTCCCCTCCCCAACCTCTGCCCTCCTCAGGCCCCATCACCCAAATCTCCAGGTATTTCCCCTCCCAGAGCTGGTAACCCTGGCACAATGGGGGAGAACCTGGAGGACTAGTGGCCTGACTTGGCCACCGCTGTGGCGCCTCGGTGCTCTGGGTCCAGCCTGCTAATGCTGGGCATCACCCAGGGGAGTCAGCTTCCTGCGGGCAGCAGGAAACCTACACACACACACCCCCTCCCTGCTCACTAGCAGTCAGCTGGGTGGTCAGAAGTATTTCCTGGGCAAAATGGCGATGTGTGTGTGTGTGCAGTTGGCATCCCTGGCAGGATGTTGCTTCCAGCGCAACCTGGATGTGACATCATCATGCCAGGGGCCACTCCAGTATTTGCCTGAAACTCTGTGGTCAATTCGGTCTAGCATTTGCCCCCCTGGCATTATGGCATCCCTTCCAGGTTACCGTGAAGGTATTCTGGAAGCACGTGGGCCACGCTTGATGAAATCGCACGTGCCGAAGGGCTGCTGAACGAAGATTTCAGAGATCTTTCTCATTCGTTATACTTCCCATGACTTGGATTGTGCAAAAAGGGAAAGTGGCAGAACAAACCACAAGACAAATTGTGAACACACATGAAGCTGCCTTGTACCGAATCAGACCTTTTTGGTCCACCAAACTCAGTCTTGTCTACTCAGTCTGACAGCGGCTCTCCA
The DNA here is from genome assembly GCA_029233225.1 of Lepidodactylus listeri. Classification (NCBI taxonomy): domain Eukaryota; kingdom Metazoa; phylum Chordata; class Lepidosauria; order Squamata; family Gekkonidae; genus Lepidodactylus; species Lepidodactylus listeri. Next base: position 9,341,661 of record JARCFY010000014.1, on the reverse strand, counting down.
AGGTCTCAGGCAGAGGTCTTTCACGTCTCCTATTACCTGATTCCTTTCAACCGGATACGCTAGGGCTTGAACCTGGGAGCTCCTGCATGCCAAGCAGATGCTCTGCCACTGAGCCACAGCCCCTCCCTCTACAAGGCTACTTAACAGGGTCAAACTAGGACAGAGTCCCCAACCTTTTTGAGCCTGTGAGCATGTTTGGAATTCTGACACCGTGTGGTGGGTGTGGGCACAAAATGGCTGCCACAAAATGGCTGCTGTAGGAGATGGAACCAGCCACAAAACGACTTCAGCCACACAATGAAGATCCTTGTACTGTGGTGGCAGCAGCTGCCAAAGCAACATTTAAAAAAATCTGCATGGCCAATCAAATGGCTAATGGCCAGTCAGAAGCCTTGCTGGACAAAAGCCCCACCAGCCCCACGCACTTTCTTAAAGCACTTAGTGGCTGCCAGGAAAGGTGTTGGCAGATGCCACGGCACCCATGGACACCACAGTGACTCCCTCCCAGCCTCACCTACCTCAGAGGGCTGTTGTGAGGATCAAATGGAAGAGAGGAGAATGAGGTAAGCTGCTTTGGGTCCCCACCGGGGAGAAAAAAGTTTTAAATGAAGTAAAAATTAATAAATCAATAAAAAGAAATGTTCATGTGATAAACCTGACACAGAATTCAGAGTCTCTGGAACTGCACAGGCGCACAGCTTGAATTCTCAGGACAGCCGAGGCACGGCCTAGATAGCCCTGACTACTCAGCCCATGGTTAAGCGTGAGCCCCAGTCTTCTGACAACTGTGGACAGGTTCAGCTGCTTTGTCTGCTGGGCCCCCTGGAGAGTTCTGGGCCTTGGGATGATCAACAGCAGGATTTATTCCGCCGTAGAATTTGTGAGAGCTCTCCTGCTTGAGACAGCCGGCTGGAGTGTTTGCAAGACATCTCTCGTGCTGCCGCAGGATCAAACCCACACCCAGCCTCCCCTGTGGCCTCTGCAACTCTCTGCCCGCTGCCAGCCATTTAACAGCCTCCAAGGGGAGGGGGGGAACAAAGCCCAGTCCAGACTTCCTGGCCTGACTAATAAATACACAGCTCTCTCTCTCTGCCTCTCCCTGCCAGAGTTCTCCCAACGGGGACTGCGCAGACGGTCGGCAGGCGTTCTTTCCTCTTGCCTGCATAAGTGTGTTTAAATTCACATTGCTAAAGTTCCCCAGAGGAGGCGGCAGCTAGAGAGAGGAAGCGAGCGAGCAAGAGAGACCTGGCAGCATCCCGGAGATGCAAAAAAGACTGAGCGGCATGTCTGTTCCGGGGTGTTTTAAAGAACATCCATAGTAGGACATACCGGGGTGTGCTCCTCTTATGGAGAAGCCCCAGGAAAGGTGGCCGGGCCCTGGGCCAGTGGCTCTGGTTCGGGAGCTCGTTTGCTTGACTGCAGAGCCACAGGGGGAAACCTTGGGGCATCAGGTCACCTGCACACTCCTTCAAAGACTTCAGGGCATGCTGGCTGGCGGTTGCTTCTGCACATGGACACTGGCAACGGGAGGCAACAATGGGTCAGCAATAGCTTGATGACATTTCTCATTGAGTACACAGCCACTTTCCATGTCCTCTCTCTCTCTCTCTCTCTCTCTCTCTCTCTGTGCGGCAAATAGTCAATCTCTTCAAAGCCACGGGTTTTACGGCCACCCAGTGTGGTTTAGTGGTAAGAGTGCTGTCTAGACCCAGATTCAAATCTCTCCTCTGCCATAAAGCTCAGTGGGAAGTCTTAGGCCAGATAGCTCTTTCTCTCTCTCTCTCTCAGCCTAACCTACCACACATGGTTGTTGCAGGGATGCCATCCTCCCAGTGGGACCTGGAGATTTATTTATTTTATGATTCATTCAATTTGTACCCTGCCCTCCCTGTGAGCAGGCCCTGGAATTACTGCTTATCTCCAGGTGACAGAGATCAGTTCCCCAGGAGAAAAATGGATGCTTTGGAGGGTGAATTCTATGGCATTGCACCCCACTGAGGTCCCTGTCCTCCCCAGGCTCCACCCCCAAATCCCCAAGCGTTTCCCAACCTGAAGCTGGCAACTCTTCCCTCCCCCCTCCCCGGCCGATGGCCAGGGGGGACCCAGCAACCCCAGGTTATGACAATGAAAAGGAAGGGGGGAGAACCATCTATGTTGCCCACTCTAGAAAGAGTGGGATAAAAATGAGCTTAAGTTGTTAATAATGACTCCTGTTGCCCGTGACATCACCACCCTCTTGCGTCTCAGGCTCTGGGGGTGCTCCAGGCCCAGCAACCCCTATCCCCAAAGCTGTTAGGTTTGTCAACTCTGAGATCGGAAATTCCCCTCCCCAGGCCCCACCCCCAAATGGCCAGGACCTCAGCTGGGAGTAATGCCAGAGACTCCACCCTCCAATGTGGCATTTTCTCCAAAGGAAATGATCTCTTTCGTCTGGGGATCAGTGGCAATTCCAGGGGATTTCCAGGCCGCTCCTGGAGGGTGGCAACCCTAAATATGGTATACAAGTGGGTTTGGGGTGCATAGAACCATAGAGTTGGAAGGGACCTCCAGGGTCATCTAGTCCAACCCCCCTGCACAAGGCAGGAAATTCACAAATACTTCCCCCTCCAACACCCGCAGGCCAGTTTAGCCAAGGATCCATGTCCAGAAGATGACAAAAAACCTCCAGGATCCTTGGCTAAACTGGCCTGGGGAAAAATTGCTTCCTGACCCCAAAGTGGCAATCAGCAATTCCCTGGGCATGTATGAAAGGGCCACAAGAGCTAAGCACAGATGCCTGAATGGCTGGCAGCATGGTGCAGTGGTTAAAGAGCTGGACTAGGATCTGGGAGGCCCAGGTTTGAGCCTCCGCTGTGCCATGAAAGCTGGCTGGGTGACCTTGGGCCAGTCACACCCTCCCAGCCTGATCTGCTTCACAGGGCTGTTGTGAGGTCAAAATGGAGGAGGAGGAGGAGGAGGAGGAGGAGGATGTGAGCTGCTTTGGGTCCCCACTGAGGAGAAAGGCTGGGTATAAATGGAGTAAATAAATAAACAGAGGCAGAACAGAGCCAAATACCAGATGCCAGAAATTCACAATCAGTTTTCTAGTTCAAAGCAGCCATCAAAAGAGGGAGGGGAAAATTGGATCAGGGCCACCATACTGTGGGAGGAGATATTTTTTTTCTTCCATGCCATTTTCCAGATATAAATCTCCACCACCAGCAGTTGCTGCTTGCCCAATGGGAAAAATCATATATATCCCATAAAGGGACATGTATTTTTCCCCCTTCACTGAGTAAATAGCATGGAGGAGTGCAATTTAGATATGGAAAATGATGTGGAGGCAAGAGATTCTTTCCCAGCACTTAAGGAAAAGGTCGTCTCCTTTGCCCCAGCATCATGGGCTAATTCCTCTGCTCACCTCACTCCAGCTGTGTGGAACGGTAAACAAAACACTGGATTGGGTCCTATGGGGAAAACCCATCCCTGTAATTCTGAAAAGAATGTCAGAAACTCACTTCCCAGCATCTCAGATATCACCACTTTTTCACTCTGCACATTGGAAGGTTAGGAAGCACCCCCACCCCCACCCCTCAAAGTAAGATGCTGCCTACTCACGAGAAGGCCAGGGAGGGAAGGCACTGCCATGTCCACAGTACCGATTCAAACATATTATTAATCCTGGACGCTTCCTGAACCTCTGGCAAAGAGACTGGCTTCCCGAATCTCTCGATTAATAGCATCTGGCCCTGTGTTGTCTTGTGGAGGCTGCCGTAGCTCTTCCCTAATATTAACTTGGTCCTCTACCGCTACAAACTAGCTGGGACTTATATTGCTTTTCTGTTCTATAATTGTTCACAAGGGACCCGAGCGCAAAAGCTGGGAGATTTGTTATTGTTTCTTTAAAAAAAAAGAAAGACAAGAAAAAAAATGAAAGAAAAGCACGAGTGGAAGAGTTTTTATTTATTTGATTTTAGTCCCCTTGATAGAGTGGACAACATTCCTTGGCTCTTGTTGGGGATCACCACCCTAAAGTCAAATGGAAAGGGTATCCAAACAGGCAGCAGAGTCCCCCGGAGGCAGAGGAGTCGGACAGAGCTGCAGCAGAGCGAGCACCATGTGACTTGACGGGGGGAGTCCACGTTACTGGTTGCCAGGGGAAGGGGCACTGGTCAGAGCGGGATGGGCAAGGGGCCTGTCTCAGAGGGCACACTTCTAGGAGGCACCAAAGGGCAGCCCCCTGACCTGGGTGGCCCGGGCTAGCCTGCTCTCATCAGATCTTGGAAGCTCAGCAGGGTCGGACCCAGGTAGTACTGGGATGGGGGACCACCAAGGAAGCCCAGGGTTGCTGCGCAGAGGCTGGCAACTGGCAAACCACCTCTGAACAGCTCTTGCCTTGAAAACCCCACGAGGGGTCGCCATAAGTTGGCTGGGACTGGCAGCCCTTCCCGCCACCCCCACACGGAAGGCAGCAGAGTGCATGAATGCTTTATTTGTCAAAAGTTGGCTACAGCAAATCTGTGAAGTGGGGATAAATGGAACTGCAGAGCTTGTTGTGTTCTGCACTTTAACAGGACAAGTATCACTTTACATAGATGACACAATTCAACATTCTTTACATAAAACAGTATTGATTCAGGAGGGTAGCCGTGCTAATCTGAAGCAACAGAACAAAACTTGAGTCCAGTGGCACCTTTGAGAGCAACAAAGTTTAACTCTGCGCTTTTGTGTGCATGCACGCTTCTTCTTGGTCTTAAAGGTGCCGCTCGACTCAGTTTATATATGCTATTCTGTTTATAGGCCTTGCTCTGCGTTCAGTACCATGGACAGTTCCCCTGATGAAAAGGGGCCTCTTCGCCCTGATCTTTGGTGTGTGATTTCTTTTGACAATCTAGGCTGAGTCCAATGTTCAGTGGACATTTGTTTTTTGCAAGGTCTGGGCTCAGGCATTGTTTATGCGTGCGATGCTGAAATGACAGATTGAGGTCCACAGGTGGGTTGCAAAGTGCCGGCTACGTTATCATCACGGCTTGTTTAGAAAACCTGCAAACTTAATAAGCGGCATTAGTTGGCATTTGATTTAACTTGAGCGTATTGGTAACCAGATTAATGCTGGCATTTACTTTGCCTGCAATGCGTCTACACACTTGTTCAAACTCTGAGTGCTGCAAAAAAACACTTGGCTTGAGCCTTTTATTCTTCTGAGACAAAAGGAAACACCATTTTATTATAATTATTAATCATTTCTATAGCACTCTTAGTATGCAGAGCTCTTTAACATCCTGGTGACATTCATCCTTGCAAGAGCCCCCTGCATGAAGCATTCTGCTTTGGGCCAGCTGGTGTAAACAAAATGCAACCACAGCCATGTACTGGATTTAAGGCACACTGGAACTGCCCCTGCAGCTCTTCTGTTACACAGCCAGGGCTGCGATCACATGCACAATTCGCCCCAACATAGGCATGAATGCCAGGTGGATTAAAGGAGTGCGATCAGACGCTAACATCTGGGAAGTGCCCCGCAGCCGTCGGCAACCCGTTTCGCTCCACCGCAGAAGTGGAGTTAAAGACACCTCAGAAAGTCCTGTAGCAAACAGGTTGCTACGGGCCACAGACAGACTTTCCTCATCTGATTGTGCCAGCGCGCTCCCATGGCACTGAGATAGTCTGATCAGGCTACCCCGACTCCATGCCGTTTCCCCCCCCCCTGCAATATGCACATCAGTGCAACCCCCCACCCTGCACATTCCATAGGGAGAGGTGTGAATCACCGATTCCTTGTGTAAGCGCATCAGGATCAAACAGTACCAACCCGCCCCCCCCCCCCGATTCACTGGCGGTTGCAGCTGATCACGCAGTGGTGGGCTGTGCCCGCATCTACAAAAATCCATGTGATCACGCAACGGCGGGTCAACTGATGCCGGAGAAAATAGCCTCACTTCCTCCCCACTTTATCTCAGGCGTGTGACCGCAACCCAAGTAAACTTTAAGCTCCCAACAAGGAGGATCCCATGGGAGACTAAAAGAAAATCAACCTTGGCTGCCTGGTAGAGCTTTCAGACAATTACCTTGCCATGCATCCAGAAACGTGCGCGCAACCACAGTTAACTGCTGGCTGTGTGGACTGGCTCTTTTTAACCCCTTGTGGTGAAGAGAGAGCAACGAAGGTAAATCAGCTTATGGAGCAACAAAGCCAAAGTTATCTGTGGCATTTCTCCCTGCCTTGGTGTCTCCTTAAATTTCTTCTTCATCTTTCTCTTGCCCCCTACAAGGCACTGCCACCAGAAAATGAAGGAACCCATTTTCTCTTCTAACAGGAGAACGGAGTGTCATTTAAATTCCTGATGGGTACGTGCTTCCTGACTAATATAAATGTCCCTACTAATGATTTTATGGATTGTACAGACTACTGTGAGTTTAGTTCATTGCCTTTCCTGAGGAATGATAATTAGAGTAGGAAAGCACCAACACCTGCCCTCTCTTGGAGCTCTCCTGGGTCCTGCAAATACAGACCATGGTAGTCTATATACCTGGAACCTACCAGTTGTTTTATTTCTCTACTTACTTATTTCATTTATACCCCACACGTTCCCCCAATGGGGACCCAGAGCAGCTTCCAATGTCCTCCTCATCTTCATTTTATCCTCACAACAGCCCTGGGGTTAAGTTAGCCTGGAAATATGGTACTGACCCAAGGTCACCCAGCAAGCTTCAATGGGGGAGCAGGGCTTCAAACGTGGGTCTCTCACATCCTAATCTCACATTTTAACCACTACACCATGCTGGCTGATTAATGATTCCTGCTGAAAATCAATCCCACCCTGTACTACCAGGGCTTATAGTTTGGCTGGCACAAAATGCCACCATTACCTTTATGATAGACCCCAGCACCAAAGGCACACTGCCTCTGATCACGGAGATTCCATTTAGCTGCCAGATGTAATTGCTGCTGTTGTTTCAGGCATGTGGAACAAAGAGAGACGATTATGGTGGGGCAGGTGGCAGACAGGAACAGTCAGGCAGGTAGTCTGGTAGCACAAAGAGATAACCTGGCAGCCTCTGCCAGCAAAAAGAGGGATTACAGAAGATCTGGTAGTTTTATATCAGGCAGCAGCAGGGGGTTGACAGTCTGGTGCTGCCTGTGGTGCATCAACTTGAACTGAAGTGCAAGGCTCTCCCTTAGCCAGCAGCCCATGTGGCTGAGGAAGCAGGAAATCAGGCCCTGGTTGACAGGGTTCCAGGTTTTAGCTCTGTGGCAGACCTCCTGCATGCACTTTTCTAACCTCTGCAAAGCCATCAAAGTGAGCCACCATCGCCAAACCTGGATTCTAGAGGTCTGTGACTAGCCTGGGCCAGCTGCCTTTCCCCTGCATGCTGGCGTCTTTTCCTCCGTGGCTGGGAGTTGTTAATAAGAGATGCGAAGAACAAGGAGTGGCGGGGGAGAGGGAGAACAACAGCAGCCTCTGTTTCGGCCCCCTGAGTTGGAGAACGCGCTTGTCTTGGAAACATGCCATTAGAGACGCCAAACAGTCACTGCACACACACCTCATCAGACATCATAATAATATTAATAATGAAAGGGCAGCTCTTTCAAAGATCTTAGACCCTGGCGTACCACGGCTGACAGGAGCGCCGCATGCAAAGGAGTTGCGTGAGGCTCATTCCAAGCAGAAGCCAAAGAAAACATGGAGGGGAGGGGGGGGGGAGAACCAAACACCCACCCAGTCCTTTCTTCAGTGCGCACTGGAGAAATTAACGTTGAGTGCTTTTTGAAATATATCCCAGAATCTTTGTGTTCTGACTGGAATCCTACAGGTCTTGTTCCTATGAATAGAGGCAGGGAGGAGAGGGAGGGGAAGGCACCGAGAGACGAAAGCAAGAAGGGGGGGGGGGGGTGGAGAAGCACCTTCAGTCCTAATCAGACAGTATTTAAGAAGCTTCTGCCTAAAAAAAAAAAAAAAAAAAGTCAAATCCAGAGATTTCAGCCCCATTTTGCACAGCCATTTGGAACTGCCAGGGCCCCAAAGTGCTGAGTGTTCATCGAGGCTGCTGGGTTGTCTTGTGCGCCCACTGCCCATTGACTTCAGCAGGTGGGCCTCAGGGGTCCAGAGGACTCTATGCTCCCAGCAGAAAGTAGTCTCTTGCTGTTCCCCCCTCCCTGCACACTAGCCATGGGGGGAGGCCTTTCAGCTCTGGCCGGCACTCATTGAGGGCCAAACCGGATATGATTTCTCCCCTGAGTTGGGTCTGTGGTGTTTTCCTGAGCTGACTCCCATTCACCACAGTCAGACATCAAAGAGCCAGTTTGGTGTCGTGGTTAAGTGTGCGGACTCTAAGCTGGGAGAACCGGGTTTGATTCCCCACTCCTCCACTTGCACCTGGCTGGATGACCTTGGGCAAGCCATAGCTCTGTACCAGCTGTTTTCTCAAGGACAGCTTGGGAAAGAGCTCTCTCAGCCCCACCTACCTCACAGGGTGTCTGTTGTGGGGAGGGGAAGGGAAGGGAAGGAGATTGTAAGCCGCTCTGAGACTACAAGTGAAGGGTGGGGTATAAATCCAATCTCCTCCTCCTCCTCCTCCTCCTCCTCTTCTTCTTCTTCTTCTTCTTCTTCCTAATTTCCCAAACACCACAAGATCAGATTTGTATTGGGAACATAATGCAGGGGAAGAAGAAGCTTCAACCTCCCCCCTGCACTGTTTTCCAGACCTGAAAGAGGCCCAGGGGGCATTAGTTGCTCTGTTCCTGATAAAAAGCAGCAGGGAGCAGCAAGCAGGGGGATAAATGACTTGGAGCCATTTAAACTCCTGCTTTCTGGTCCTCACTAATTTTTGTGGGAGCAGAGAGGAGGGGTTCTCCTTGCAAAAAGTGGTGGGGAGCAGAAAGCAGGGGTTTAAATTGCTCACAGCCATTTAAACCCCTACTTTCTGCTCTTCATGAACTGCCACAAACCAATGAACTGCCTTAAAATTTGTGGAAGTTCATGGCAGCTCTTCAGTTTGTGAACTTTGTTTCGCAAACCACAAACCGGCCAAAATTCATCACAAACTTACCTTCATGAGCCGGTTTGTGCCCTTCCCTAAGCTTAGCCCAACCATTAGTTTTGCCAGGGAGGAGGCCCCCACATAGAACACATTCCAGGAATCCAGCTTTGATGTGACTGCCATATGGAGTTCAATGAAGTATGAAGTTCAGTGTTGGTAAGTGTAAGGTGATTGTCCAGCATTCTGTGGATGAAAATTGGGGCATACTTGGAACACCCACCCTCCGAGACGGAGGATCATCTCATCAGCCTCCCTTCTGGATTTTGCAGTTTGTGAAGGGTTCTTTCACCTGTGTGGTAGGCTTAATTCATTTACTCTGCAAATTGCCTCATCTTTCATTGATTTTCAAACCAAGAGGCTCTTTGGGTTAAAGGAAAACATAATTGTCCTGCAATTTATTATCCTGAGTTCAAAACCTTTCTTGGCAGCTGCAAAGTGTGAAATGGCAGGCAGACATGCTGCAAATCTTGCAGTGAACAGGTTCGATAGGCGAATGTGCCATGTTCGACAGTCACAAGCCCCAGTAGCTGAGCCTGGATCTGTTCAATTCGCCACTGTCTGCCTTGAGCAGTTGTCAAACAGCTTTGTGGCTGTGCATTAGATGCACTGTTTCAGCTTCTCCCCAGGATTATAGAAGGTGAGGACAGGTGATTACTTAATGTGGCTGAGGGGGCAGAGTGGTGTAGTGGTCAAAGTGTCAGATTTAGGATCTGGGAAACCCAGGATTGAATCCCCACTCTGCCATGGAAGCTGGCTGGGTGACCTTGGGCCAGTCACACACAGTCTCAGCCTAACCTGCCTCACAGGGGTGTTGTGAGGATAAAACAAAGGGGAGGAGAACAATGTAATCTGCTTTGGGTCCCCATTGAGAGAGAAGGGAGGGATATAAATAGAGTAAGTAAGTAAATACTACGGTTCCCATAAGACTGTGCAAAAACGGGCAGGTAGGAAAACCCCTGACGATAACATGGACTTCAACAGTAAATGGTAAGACTTTTAGGAAAGTGCATTTTTTATTTATAATCACTGTCTGACTGATTAATTTCCTCACTCTTTATCCATATGATTGGCTGCCAAGCAGTAAGCAGAGATGCGAGGTCTGTGGGGACAGAGAAAAACTAGGACTCCCATTGAGCATTGAGCTTTGCAAGAGCGATGCATGCAAGAAATCCTGCTGACTGCATTGGACTCGATGGCACTCTTGAAGTACAAGAAAAGTAATCCAATGAACAGAGTCAAGCTGCCAGCATGCAGCTGAACACCCTGTTCGAAGTTTGGCTCCCTGTGACGAGCAGAGCTTACTGTACCGGCATCCCTACTCAGCAGGGTTGTTGTGAGGATAAAATGAGAAGGCGCCTGGGGGCCTGTCCTGAGCGGGTTTGTAGAATGGGCAGGATCAAAACATCAAATCAATAATTTAAAAAATGAACAATCCTTCCTGCCTTGGGCTCCAGGTGGAGATCTCCTGGAATTACAACTGGCCTCCAGACAACAGAGACCAGCCCCCCCCCCCCCGGAGAAAACAGCGGCTTTGGAGGGTGGAGTCGATGGCATTATGAGACTCCTCCCTGAGCCCCTCCTCCCCCAGGATCCTCCCCCCAAATCTCCAGAAATTTCCCAAATCAGAGTGGGCAACCCTATTTCCTGCCCTCCATGTGCTTGACAGCCAATGACCCCGCCCTGGTCACCTTTCCTTGGACCCCTTCCCTACTCCCAGGGCATGTGGCAAACTTCATAAGTGATCCCTCTTGGCTCCAGTTCCGAATACTTTGCCCCTGTTGTTTGGCGCTTCCTTCATCGTGGAGTCCTAATTAGCTTATACGGAGGGGAAGCAAAACTGAGAACACTCGCAGATTGAATCCCCAAGAAAACCAGAGGAGGGAAGGTTAAACAAACACCTGAGCAAGGAATGCCACTCTCGCAAGACACTGCGGGTTGCTCACCAAACGGCTCTCTACAGTTTTCTGCGTGTTCTGCTGAATTCCAATTAGCAATGAGGAAAACTTGTCTTCCTCCAGAGGGAGGGGGACAAGAAAATCTGTGGGTGAGGACAGAGGGCCCTGTGGAGAAGAATCCATCCATGCCTTTGTGGGTTTCTTTCTCTACCTGCCCCCATGGCAAGTGGGGGGGGGGGGGACATGACTCCACCACAGTAATAAAGCAAGGCCAGGCCTGAACCATCACAAATACCTCTTTGTTTCTCTCGCATGCCCAGTTTGATTTTATTCTCGCTTTCTCGCCTCTGAGCCTTTTTCCTTCCCCTTACACATCTCCCTCATTCTCTTTCCCTCCGTCATTCTACCACAGAAGAATATTGATTGGAAGGCCTTGTAATCCATTGTTTCTGTGGAAATTTGGCTTTGAACAGTCCCAGGTGGAAGAGGGGGGGATCTGCATGTGTTAGCAGCAAAGGGGTGGGGGTGAATTAAGAGGAGAGGCTGCTGGCAGTCTGCGTGGCATGGAAACCTGGCCGTGGTAATAAAGACGGCATCTTGCTGCTGCGTAGGGAAGGCCAGCCTGGTTTACCAGAGAGCAGCCCAATTCCCTGTTATGTGCCCCAGAATAAACTCTCACCCCTGTTTTCTCCTTTGTAGAGGCGTTTGGGGTGTTTTTGTAACATAGTCTTAGGGGGCTCGGCACATTTCATTGCATGGCCTGAGCTTGGTCTTTCAGATTACAAAAAGGCAGGGCCCTGCCCCAAGGAGCTTACAGTTGGAGGTTTGGCTCCTACCTGGAAGACTGGGCCATCCGGTAGGTGGCATCTTGGCTCTGGCCCCCAACAATTGGGCTATCACACTTGGCAGGCTTCGATCTGCTGTCCCCTCACGCTGTTTACCTTTTTTGTGTTGGCTGAGGTCAGAAGCAGGTTTGAATCCTCACTGTGCCCCGGAAACTGGCTGGGTGACCTAGGGCCAGTCACCCGCTCTCAGCCTAACCTGCCTCACAGGGTTGCTGTGAGGATAAACTGGAAGAGAGGAGAACGACATAAGCCACTTTGGGTCCCTGTTGGGCAGGGTATAAATGCATGAATGAAAAAGGTGGGGTATAAATGAATTAAGTAAACCCACAGATTTGGAACAAGGAGTCCTCATGTGCAGGTGCCCATCTGCTTATGTGAGCCCATGAACATACTTGAAGCGGCCTGATACCGAATCAGACCCTGGGGGCCCATCCAGGTCAGTCTTGTCCACTCAGCCAGCCAGCCACTCTCCAGGGCCTCAAGCAGAGGTCATTTGCATCACCTACGGCCAAGGCCTTTTTAACTGGAGATGCTGGAGGTTGAACCTGAGACCTTCTGCATGCCAAACCCAGATGCTTCTCCTCTGAGCCACAGCCCCTCATGCAGCCAAGAGAACATAAGAACATAACAGAAGACAACGTTGGATAAGGCCAGTGGCTCATCCAGTCCAACACTCCATCACACAGTGGCCGAAAACACCAGGTGCCCTCAGAAGGTCCAGCAGTGGGGCCAGAACTCCAGAAGCCCTCCCACTGTTGCCCCCCCAAGCACCAAGAACACAGAGCATCACTTGCCCCAGACGAAGGAGAAAAAAAGATTGGATTTACACCCCACCCTTCACTTGGAGTCTCAGAGCAGCTTACAATCTCCTTTCCCTTCCCCTCCCCACAACAGACACCCTGTGAGGTAGGTGGGGCTAAGAGAGCTCCTTTGAGAACTGCCCTTGAGAGAACAGCTCTGACAGAATTATGGCTTGCCCAAGGCCATCCAGCAGCTGCAAGTGGAGGAGTGGGGAATCAAACCCGGTTCTCCCAGATTGGAGTCTGCACATAAGTGGCCCCAGACTAAATACTAGTAACGCGGTGGGTGGCGGGGACAGCGCTTCCCAGATTTTGCTCATTTACAGTCAGATTTTTTAAAAACTCCAAGTCCCACAACTCGTTAAAAGGAGTGTTTGGGGGCAAGACTGCAATTACCCAGCTGCCCTGCAGCAGTCAGGGATTGGATGGATTCAGGTGGGCAGCTGTGTTGGTCTGAAGCAGCAGAACAAAGATGTGAGGCTGCCAATGTCCTGCATCAGTGCCTGAAGGCGGTAAATGGGGTGGGTGCGAGTTACTGCAGGGACATTCCCTTCAGGTGAGGTGGAGCTGTCATTAGGAAGGGGCTCTGCAGGCCAAAATGGTGGTAGATCACCTGTCCTGGATGGGAACAGGTTTGCAATATGGGAGAGCAGCTAGATCTGACTTGATTTTTGGATGACCAGGGCCATTTCCACATAGGTTGTTTGCCCTTACTTTGATGCTGATTGGAAGAACACCCCCCCCCCCCCCCCCCCCCCCCGCACACCCTTCCCCACAGCATCATGGCAATTTTGGGCTGGTGGGGCATGGGGAAATACTCCAGGACAGCAGGGAAGGGGAAAGAAGGAGGGGGAGGGAGAGGGGTGGCTGCAAGCCTTCCCTGAACTCCAAGCAGTGATTTTGCTGCTTAGAGATCAGGAACAGGAAGCCCCTGCTAGAAAAACAACATTGAAGGGTTCCCGTTAAATGCTATTTTTCTTGCAGGGGCTGCCCATGCCTGCCCTCCAAGCAGCAAAATCGCCGCTTGAAGTTCAGGGAAGGTATGCGGCCAGCAGTCACCCCTCTCCATCACCTCCTGCAAGATTTAAAGGGCCTGCTGATCAGCTGGAGGACCCTTTAAATCTTGGAGGAGGGGAAGGAGAGGGGGCAGCTGCAAGATTTAAAGGGCCCTCCAGCTGATCAATGGGCCATGTGCTCCCACCAATCAGCTGGAGGGCCCTTTTAATGTCACATGAGGGGGAGAGAGGCAGCAGCTGTTGTGGGGGCGTGTCTCATGTTTGAGGGGACGGAGCCCCAAAATGCCCCACAATAGCTACAGGCCTGCTTGCAGGATTTCCACAGCTTTTCTTAGATCTCTTCCAAGCCTGCTTTGCTGTGAAATTATGGGAAAACCTGGATGGCTGCTATGTGAGTAGAATAGTTCAGGTTTCCCCACTCCCACCCCCACAACAACATTCCCCCTACCCCTATCCTCTCAGCAACCATTTCTGCCCTTGCACCCTGGGGGAGGGGTTGGGTTTTTTCCAAATTGGCAGTTTAATATTACATCATCCTGTGGCCATCACTACATCTTCTGGCAGAGAATTCCACATTTTAATCAGTCACTGTGTAAAGTACCATCCATCTGGGTGAATCGTAGAGGTTCGGCCAACCTCGTCACCCCAACTTCCGGACATGTGACTACCATTGGGCTAATCAGGTCTCTAGCACACCCCAAATCAATTGGGGCCTGCACCCTAACTTGGGTTCCCAGGTCCGGGTTGACCACGGTAAGGATAACATAAAGGAGGGGGGTGGGATTGCTCACCACTGGTGGCACCGATGGTTGAAGGACCTGCTGAGTAGCACCTTTTAGAGCAGGTCCTGCCCATTTCCCGCCAGCTAGGTAGCTTCCACTACCACCACTTGCTCTCGCTCCAGCTGAGCTTCAAGTTGTAGGGCTCAGGGCTTCAGGCCTGGGGCCCCTTTGTACCACGAGGGGCGGCAATCGGTGGAGTTAACACTCCCTTGGGGGCCCCCGCCTGACAGGATGAAGTGTAATGGCCAGCTTCTCTGCAACGTAGGCAGAGCCTCTGTTTCAGTCATAGGTCTCTGAGGTCTTGAAGAGGTTGTTTCAATTTGGCTTGGCCGGCTTCCCAGCAGCTACTGGGGTTTTTGGGACCAGCTTTAGGACATGCATATGGATAAGCTGGAGTCTGCCTTCTGCATCTTCCGCTGCCCTCACCCAGGCCGCCAATGATGTGGGGTTCATGTTTCTGAGTACTATCTCATATATATTATGATTTAGGCCCTGCTGATATTGCTCAATAAACACGGCTTCCGTCCACCCCTGTATCTTAGCCATAAATCTTTTAAAAGCAGCAGAGTACTCACACATGGAGCTGTTCCCTTGCATGCCTTCCCTTGCAGATCTGGTTGCATGCCTTTTCTTCTCCCATGGGGTCCTCATACTGACATCTCAACATCCACATGAACTCTTCCGTGCTTTTGAGTTCGGGTCCCGGCATGATATGGAGGCTCACATACCAGTCAGCTGCCTCTTCCCACATCCTCGACCCGATGTAACCGACGCGTTCTTCCTCCAATGGGAAAAGATGGCCCCAATTCTGGAGAAACCTCCCAGTCTCAATCATGAAAAACTGCAGTTTATTCGGGTTCCCATCAAACATGGCATCCAACAACTCCTGAGGCAAGGGTCAGCGTTGCACCACAGGTCCCGGCGCTGCAGGTCCGGGAGGGGCTTCCCCAGGGCCTGGTCCCGCAGGGACCCCTTATGGTTGAGGGAGCGGTTGTGGAGGCAGAGGGGGTGCTGTGGCCCTTTCTTCATCTTCCCCTTTGATCATGGTTACAATCACTCTAGGAAGGTCTAGGAACACCTCCATCATCTCCTTTTGCATCATCTGGTGCATTGCCTCGAACCTCTGGTCCATGTGAGCCCATAGATCACCAGGGGGCCCCATGTCCCTGGGAAGTCCAGGTACTGTTGATATTGTCAGAAGCTTGACCTTGCCCCGGGTAGAGCCCTGACACAGTGTCGACCCCATTTCCAGCGGGGTGGTGGCAAACTGTGTCCAGGAATACTGGCTCCGCTGTGGTCTATCGTAGACCCACTGATTTGTAGTCATAACCATGACCTCTTCCACAGAAGACGCTGTTCCCTCTGTGGGTACAGTGGATGCAGGTTATCTTCTCCTTGCTATCCATCATTGGGTGCAGGATAACATCCCAAGGTAAAGATTACTAACACTCTGTGAGAGTCCTGCAGAGTCAGTCATCAACAAGTGTCCTAAAGAAGAAAGTCTTTGTTGAGAAAGGTCTGTTGTGGTCATCTGCACTTTTTGTGTTAGTAATGGCTGACACAGCCTCAAGCAGGACAATTATACAGAATTCAAAAAGGGTGTGGTAAGGAATTGCAACCAATCAACAAAGCGAATCGGGATCTGTCAAGGATGGGCGAGTGGGCATCAACATGGCAAAGGGGGTTTAATGTGGCCAAGTGCAAAGTGATGCACATTAGAGCCAAAAATCCTAATTATAAATACATGGGTTGGTTTTTTTTATAAAATTTTATTGATTTTACATCTATTTCTACATTTATACACTAAATTCTATACTAAATTACCTTATACAGAAAATGCTGAATAAAATAATCATTTTTAGTAGATTAATCAGTTTGAAAAACAAAAAATCTTGGTTTAACTAGTTACATATGTTACTGCTTCTAAAAATCACATAGCTGATTTGCTGGTACACATAACTTTGGAGCGCGCTTATTTTCCATTAACATATACTTAGTGCTCGACATTTAACAACAATGCAAAGTTTATTTCTTCTTTTGTCCTCTTCGTTTCTTTTTGGTCTCTTCCATGGGTTTGGGAGCCGCAGCTCCCTTCTCTGAGTCTGAGTTTTCTTCTTCGCTTTCTGAGCTATCCAAGCCATATATACTTTCCTGCTGTGCTAGCGAATCGTCTGAGTCTCTCTCTTTTTTCTTTTTCTTGCATTTTTCCAAAAAAACTTTCGCTTGTTCAACAGAGTCAATTTTAACATTCTTTTCTTGATAGCTGAAACACAGTCCCTCCAGAGTATTCCATCGGTATGTAATTGATTCAGACTGAAGCCAGGTAGTTAAACTTCTGTAGGCTTTTCTTGTTTTTCTTATTTCAAATGGAATGTCCTTTAAAACCTTGATGTCTACCTCCTGGATCTTCAGCATTGTTCTGTTGGTGGCTTTTAAAACCACATCTCTTGTAGATCTTTTGGAGAATCTTATCATGATTCCACCTGGCAGGTTTTTCTTTTTGACTAATTCAGGATAGGTCTGATAAACCAAATCCATGTCGCTTATTATTTCTTCCACTTTTAAACCTGTCACTGGTGCCAAAGCTTCACTCACTAGCTTTTTAAGATCCTCCCCTTTTTTTTCAGGGACATTCTGAAGTCGAAGGAAGTAACTTGAGCGTTCCATCTGCAATTTCAATACATTATCACGTTGGAAAGCCTTTTCTTTTTCAATTTTTTGTAGTCTTGAATCATGCTTACTAGTTGTCGCCTTTACTTCCAAGAGATCCTGTTGCAGCTTTTCTGTTCGTTTACTTGATTCTTTCAGTTCATTTTGCATTGAGTCCATTTTGCTGTTGAGAGTAGTCATCTGATCCACTAGTGGCCGCAGCAACGCTGAAAACATTGAGCTCATCTCTGTGGTTTTGCCCTTTGAACTCGGAGGACCGCTTCCTAGTTTAGGGGAGGGTTTTGGCCGCCCTGTCATTGTTGCAGTTTCGCTTTTATTTACACTTAGATAAGAAGGACCGTAGAAGAAACAATTGTAGTCACACTAATGTCTCTGAAAAGGTCATTTCTCCGTGTATGCGATCCAGCCCTCCAGCATTTTAAAAATGCTTTTATAGTTGCAGTAACGCCGTGGGAAAGTCTCAGCCGCTTCGGTAAGGAGAGGGGGGGGAACGCGATCCTCCCTTTCCCTCCCCGTCGCTTTATTTGCCATTATATTTTGCAACTCACAGCTTTCACCATTGCGTTTCAGGTGTGTTAATTGCTTCTCTGCTGGGCATTTTCTGCTGCTTCTCGGTCACGCTTACGCAGCCCGAAGGCTTCCTCGGCAGGGGAACCTACGGGGGTGATGAGGGGGGGTCTCAATCCTGCGGTCGCCACCGTCAGGAGAGTCTCCCCCTTGTGCCACCCCAGGCAGAGCCCCTTCGCTAGGGTCTCTGGGGGTTCGGCACCCGTCCAGAACCCCTTCACCCTACCGGGCATGGATCGCCTCTCCCACCATTGAGCGCGTCTCTTCTGTAAGTCATTATAAATACATGTTGATGGGGTCCGAACTGGCAGAGACTGACCAAGAGAGAGATCTTGGAGTCGTAGTAGATAACTCAATGAAAATGTCAAGACAGTGTGTGACTGCAATGAAAAAGGCCAACGCTATGCTGGGGGTTATTAGAAAGGGAATTGAAAACAAAACAGCCAGTATCATAATGCCCCTGTATAAATCGATGGTGTGACCTCATTTGGAGTATTGTGTACAGTTCTGGTCTCCACACATCAAAAAAGATATTATAGCATTGGAAAAAGTGCAGGAAAGGGCCACTAGAATGATAAAAGGGTTGGAACACTTTCCCTATGAAGAAAGGTTGAAGCACTTGGGGCTTTTTAGCTTGGAGAAACGACAGCTGAGGCGTGACATGATCGAGGTTTATAAGATTATGCATGGGATAGAGCAGGTAGAGAAAGAAGTACTTTTCTCCCTTTCTCACAATATAAGAACTCGTGGGCGCTCCGTGAAATTGCTGAGCAGTCGGGTTAGAACAGATAAAAGGAAGTACTTCTTCACCCAAAGAGTGATTAACACGTGGAATTCACTGCCACAGGAGGTGGTGGCGACTACAAGCATGGATGGCTTCAAGAGGGAATTAGATAAACAGAAGTGGAGACCCCCGAGAAACTTGCGGGATGGCTATCCCATTCCTCACACCTTTGCTTTCTCCCTTCTTCCCCTACCTCTCTCACACTCTTTCTCCCTTCTGCCCCCCTTTCTTACTCTCTCTGTCTCCTCCATGTATGTTACTTCCTCTCTCTTTCTGACCCGTCATCATTCTCTTTGTTTTTCTGCCTCCCCACCTCATCACTCTTTCTCTCTCTTTCTGCCCCCCCCACTCCATCACTCTTTCTGCCCCCCCTCCATCACTCTCTTTTTCTGCCATCACTCTCCCAACCTCCTGCCTGCTTCCTCTCCCCCCACAGCAGCAGTGGCAGTGCTCTGGGAATCACAATGGATCTCCCAGCTGCAGAGATCAATTCACCTTAGGGCTGCCAGCTCCAGGTTGGGAAATTCCTGGATATTTGGGGGTGGAGCCTTGGGACAGTGAGGATTGGGGAGGCAAGCAGCCTCAGCAGGGTATAATGCCGTAGACTCAACCCCCCAAACAGACATTTTATCCAGGGGAACTGATCTCTGTCACCTGGACAACAGTTGTAATTCTGGGTGCTCTCCAGCCTTTGTCTGGAGGCTGGCAATAGTAGTTCAAGTGAAGGAAATGGCTGGTTTGGAGGGTGGAGTCTATGGCATTATACTGGTCTGTAGTCCCTCCTCAAATCCCACTCTCCCCAGGCTCCACCCTTCAAATGTCCAGGAATTTTCCAACCTGGAGTTGGCAACCCTATTTCCTTCCCACCCAACAGCCAACCTACCTTTATCTTCAGCTTTCCATCTCCACCCCCTCCCCGGCAGCCTCTACCTAGGAAAATTACAGTCTTTCTCCACAGTGGGGACTAAAGCAGCTTACATTATTATTTCCTCCTTGTTATCTGCACAACAACCCTGTGAGGTTGGTTAGGCTGAAAGTATGTGACTGGTCCAAATTCTCCCAATCACTGCAAGATGAGGATCTGAACCTGGGTCTCACAGATCCCAATCTGAAGCTCTAACTGTTACATCACAATGGCTTTCATGGGGTGGCTGCTGCTGAACAATAGCAAAGCAGCTGGGCCTAATTAAGTCATGCAAATCAGGTGGTATCAAGTCACACAGAGGGTGCTGCCTACAGATGCCAGCCTCCAGGTGGGACCTGGGGATCCCCTGGAGTTACTGCTCATCTCCAGACTACAGAGATAACTTTCCATGGAGAAAATGGATGCTTTGGAGGGTGGAGTTTATGGCATTGTACCTCCAGCTGTCCCTGTCCTCCCCAGGTTCCACCCCCAAATCTCCAGGAGTTTCCCAGCCTGGATCTGGATCTGCTGCTGGTGGTCATGGGGGGTACTTGGCAACCCTAGACTGCTGCCAGTAAAAACCCTGCGTTTTACTGACAGAAACAGTTAGAACCCTCCCCCCCTCCCCTGAACATTCTAATCTCTCACAGTTGATGTCTGGAGTTGATGCCATTTCAAAAGGTATTGGGGGGAATTCAACAGTCCCTAAGGTTTTTTTAAAAAACTTTTTGGATTTTTCTGCAGCCTGAGAAAGGCCCCTGACTATGTAGGAAAAGCTGTTGGGGGAGAGGGAACTCTCTTTTGGCAGATATATGTATTCACACAGAAAAAAACCCTCTCGGAATTAGAATATAGATATGGAGCAGAGGTCCATCAGTGGCTATTAGCCACAAAGTATAGATAGGAACTCTCAGTCTGGGGCAAGTGATGCTCTGTATTCTTGGTCTGGGGGGGGGGGGGCAACAGCATCCTGGCCCCACTGCTGGACCTCCTGAGGGCACCTGGTGTTTTTGGCCACTGTGTGACAGAGTGTTGGACTGGATGGGCCACTGGCCTGATCCAGCATTGGCTTCTCTTATGCTCTTATGTTCTTATGATTCCCCACTCCTCCTCCACATGCAGCCAGCTGGGTGACCTTGGGCCAGTCACTGTTCTCTAAGAGCTCCCTCAGCCCCACCTACCTCACAGGGTGTTTGTTGGGGGGAGTGGAAGAGAAGGAGATTGTAAGCTGCTCTGAGACTCCAAGTGAAGGGCGGGGCATAAATCCAACTCTTCTTCTTCTTCTCATCGCCTCTAACCTAACTGGCTAATATTAGTGTACAGAAACAACAGCTTAACTCTTTCATGACTGAAGAATAACACTTGCAAATACTTGGCGCATTCTGGGAGGGACAGAAAGGAAGAAAGGAACTCCACAAAGGTGGAGTCTGTGGGAGCTAGACTTTCAGGAGCTGCTCTGCAAGTCTCCAGGGTTTGAGAGAGTCTTTAGCTGAGAGAGCCGCCTGGTGACTTGGTGGTACCGGCGAGTTGCAGCCGATTAATGGTGACCCCCTCATGGGGTTTTCAAGGCAAGAGTCACTCAGAGGTTGGTGCCATTGGCCTGCCTCTGCATAGCAACCCTGGACTCTCTTGGTGGTCTCCCATCCAAGTACTGACCAGGGGCCAACCCTGCTTAGCTTCTGAGATCTGATGAGATCAGGTTAGCCTGAGCTATCCAGATCAAGGCGAAAACCCTTGTTGGCGGTGGTGGTGGAAAGTGCTATCAATTCACAGCTGACTTATGACCAACCCCTCATAAGAGTTTTCAAGGGAAGAGAGAAGCAGAGGTGGTTTGCTGTTGCCTGCCTCTGCATAGCAACCCTGGACTTCCTTGATGGTCTCCCATGCGTCCTAATCAGGGCCAACTCTGCTTAGCTTCTGAGATCTGATGAGTTCATCCTAGCCTAGGCCTTCCTGGTCAGGGCACTAGAGATTTAGATAATATGATAGCATGTTATTTGCAGAATATAAATGGAGGCAAATATAGAAGAAGAAGAAGAAGAGATTGGATTTATACCCCGCCCTCCACTCCCCAAGGGAGTCTCAGAGCGGCTTACAAACTCCTTTTCCCTTCCCCTCCCCACAACAGACACCCTGTGAGGTAGGTATATACTCCTATAAGAAGACAGCAAAGCTGCTAACCCTGCATCATTTTCTAGAAAAGAGCGAGAGTCCAGTAGCACCTTAAACACTAACAAAATTTGTGGCAGGGTAGGAGCTTTTGTGAGTCATGGCTCACTTCTTCAGTTTCTAGGGATTGATTTCAGTAGCACCCTCCCTCCACCAAAGGGCACACCAAATGGCTGTTAGATCGAGGCAGGTCAGCACTGCTGTTGCTACTCGATCTAACAGCAGCATTCAACACAGTTGATTATGATCTTCTGACCCACCGTCTCACCGATGCAGGGATATGGGGGACTGCTTTGTGATGGCTGTCCTACTTCCTCCAGGGTTGGGGACAGAGGGTGGTGCTTGGGGAGAGGGTATTTCCATGTTACCGTCTGGTGTGCAGCATCCCGCAAAGGGTGATCCTCTCCTCAATGTTATTTAACATCTATATGTGCCCCCCTTGCCTAATCTGGGGGTTTGGACTGGGTTGCCATCAGTATGCTGATGACACCCAGCTGTATCTCCTGATGGACAGCCGGCCTGACTCCACCCCAGAAAATTTGGCCAGGGCTCTGGAGGCTGTGGCTGGTTGGTTGCAACAGAGCCAGCTGAAACTGAATCCAACAACGTCGGAGGTCCTGTACTGGAGTCGTGCAGGGATAGGATCGGGAATCCGACTCCCAGCCCTGGGTGGGGTGCCATTAATGCTGACCCCAATGGTGAGGAGTTTAGGGGTGAGCCTGAATGCCTCCCTTTCCATGGACCCCAGGTCACCAGTGCTGCCAGTTCAGCCTTTTATCATCTTCAGCTGGTCAGACAGCTGGTTCCTTATCTCTGGCAACAGTGATCCATGCAATGGTCACTTCCGGGTTAGATTTCTGCAACTCACTGTATATAGGCCGACCCTTGAGTCTGACTCAGAGGTTTCAGCTGGTACCAAATGCAGCAGTGCGCCTGCTGACGGGGATGTCTTTGCGGACACACATTTAGCCAGTGCTGCACCAATTGCATTGGCTGCCAGCTGAGTACCAGATCAGATTCAAGATTCTAGTATTAACCTTTAAGGCCCTATGCGGCCAAGGACCAGCATCCCTATGGGGCCATCTCTCCCCATATGTGCCCCAAAGAGCCTTGCGCTCCTCTGAGCAGTGCTGCTTAGCAGTCCCCAGCCTGAAGGATGTCTGCTTTTCAGCCCTGCCCCCAGCCCAGTGGAACAGGCTCCCAGTTGAGAGCAGGGCCCTGGGGGACTTATTACAATTCCGCAGGGCCTGCAAAACAGACCTGTTTGCCAGGCTTTTGGCCTGTTAATTTGCCTCATCTGCCTCAGGGCACTGCCTATACCAACCTGGCACTAGAACCAACAGACAGAAATGGGCCCTCCCTGACATGATTGCAGCAAGCACTGCAATGAGAAGGATGAGGCTGCCATCAGATATTTTAACTGATTTATTTTAGAGAAATTAGTGGTGGTTGTATGAATTATTATTTATTGTTGTGATCTGCCCTGAGCCTGCTTGTGGGGTAGGGCGGGATACAAATAAAATAAATAAATGTTTGATGATTCCAAACAGAAATCCTCACACCTTTCTGCTTCTCTTAGCCTCTCAAATTTGGACTGGGCCCAGCAGTTTCTCTTTCCCTGCCGGCCAAAGGGTGTTGCTTCTCAAAGGCTGCCATCTACGTACATGAACACTTGCAAGCCCCTCCGGAGGACTTGGCTGGCCACGGTGTGAGACAGGGTGCTGGCCTAGATGGACCCCTGACTGGTCTGATCCAGCGGGGCTCTTTTGAGGCCATCCTGCCAGTCTTCCAGCAGGGCCAGGGTGGGGGTGGGGAGGCAGCCTTGCTAGCCATTTGGCAGGCTACTGCTCTGCGGGGAGCCACCCAGAAGAGATCACTTTAGCCAGCCTGGGGGGAGGAAGGGAATGGGAGGCTGCCTGGCCAGTGAAAGCAAAGTGATTACGCGGCTATCCTGGAGGCATCGCAGGAGGCCTGTTTCCAAAGAGCACACTTTGTCCTTTCCGTAGCTTGGCTGACCAGCGGCTGAAAGGGACTCATTATCTGACTATCCAGCAACCCCTGGAGGACAATAGTTTCCCTTCTGTATTATTATTTTTTTCTCAATGGGGGTGAAATGACGAGGAGGAAACCATTAGGGAAGAGCCCCTGCTGGAGCAAAAGGAAACCTTTCCCTCACTCTGGCACGCTCCGCTCCCGCTGCAATCATTACAGGCAGCCATGTCTCTCTTCCCCTCTGTGCTGGCTCTAGCTGCTCCACGTGCAGTTGGGTTGTCACTCAAAAAATCGCCAGAATGGCTTTAGTTTGGAAAAGTCCTCTCTGGCTTGGGTGTGGAAGGAAAGTCACTCAGCCACATGGAGGAGTTGGCCCCATGCCTCCCTCCCCCCAAGTCTGAAGGCGATAGAATTTTTCAGAGTATTTGTGTTTGGGGGTTTGCTTTCTTTTGAAAAACCCATATTGCCATCCAGCTCTTCATCCCTACTGCTAGACCAGATGGTGTGGGACTCTGGGGCCTTCTCTGGGCCAAAATACTCAGATATGGCTGGTTTGGATTCACACCTGTCTCAGGGGCTCCTGTCATGTCCAATTGTCCATGGAGAAATTCGTTGTCTCCTGGAGGGTTGGCTAGCAGCAAAAGCCTTCCGTGTGCATTCTACCTGGGTTTGTTTGTTTTTGTGTCTAGTTGGAGGAGAAAGTCCGTTGCCTGGTTAGGGTTGCCAGGTCCTACTTTCAGCTGTGGCGGGGGAGTCGTGGCCCTTCTCCAGGACTTCTTCAGCATGCGTGTTTCACACACACACCATGATGACGTCGCCCAGAAGTGACATCATCACATCGGGCACATTGGGGGTGGGACCACTATCATTTGAGGGGGAAACACTTTGGGGGTGGGGTTCCCCCTGGTGGCACAATCTGGGCTGGTGGGTAAGAGGCCCGTTGAGCGGGCAAACCCCTGCCCGCCTGGGGGACCTGGCAACCCTGTGCCTGGCACATCAGCTCACCTTCTTACAAATGCTAATGACTCCAGCAGGAAGGATGATGGGACAGATATGCCTTCCCCCTTTCTCTCCCCTCTTCAGGCAGAGAGCAGGGGATTGGAGGTGTAAAATGCCAGGCAGGCTTCAGGAAGCAGCTTCCTAGAGACAACAGGAAAAGAAGCCTTGACCTGGGCTGACTGGGGTCAAGGGGGAGGGGAAACAGAGGGGATAAAACCTTCAGGCAACAGGAAATGGCTTTCTTTCCTTTGGGATGCAGCTGGAGGGAGGAGTCTGAGTTGGGGCCTGCGAACAAGCAGCCATTTTGACCATGTAGTCAGCCTGAAGGGCTGAAGGATGCTGGAAGGTAATGGCAGCTGTGTAGGGGCACTAGAACAGCTAAGTTAAGGAGCATGTCCTATATTTTACCATCGGACAAGGCACATTCAGAGCAGGGACAGAGGATTTGCGTTCCTTACCAGGTTCTTTTGTTTTCTTTTGCTCAATCTGGCGCTGTGCTAAAGGTATGCTTGTAAACATTTTCTTTTTAATAAACACTTTATAACTTTTAATCCTGGTAGTGGTTCTCTATACCACATAGACCTCTACCATTTCAGACACACTATTTCAAAAAAGGAGCCCTAGGAGGGAGAGAAAGCAAGCAGCTGGCAACTGGCTGTTCCCCCAGGGGTGCACAAAGCAGTAAACTGTCCCCATGGTAGCCAGGCACTGGTTAGTGGGAGACATAGAACTGAGGCCTCTGAGCTGGGAAGGGAAGCTGCGAGCCCTGATCCCCTCAGTGGGAAATCCCTGTATTGATTAGGTGGTGGCAGTGGCTACTGGAGAGTAAAAGGAAAAGCCCTTCCACTGGAGGGCAGAGTGGAATGGGGCTTGCAAGTCAGAGTGGGCACATTCTCCACAGTGTCATTACAGTAAAATATGGCTGATATGATTGTCTGAATGCAGGCGATAGTGTTATTCACACTTGGGGCCCATCGAGCCAGGATCGGAAGCTGGTTTATGAACCACATTTAGTCTTAATGAGGGTTTAATTGCCCTGACCTGGATAGCCCAGGCTAGCCTGATCTCATCAGACCTTGAAAGCTAAGCAGGGTCAGCTCTGGTTAGTACTTGGATGGGAGACCTCCAAGAAGTACCAGATGTGGAGGCAGGCAAGGGCAAACCACCTCTGAACGTCTCTTGCCTTGGAAACCCTGTATGGATGCCATAACTGTGATTTGATGGCAAACAATTAAAAGGTTTTAACCCTAGTTTAATCCTAGTTTGCTCTCTAGCACCGACCTCTCGGGCAACAAAGCAAAACCAGTATTTGTTGAATCCAGGGATCATTTCATAGAAAAAGAGGTGCAGGAGCTCATTTGCATAACTCATTTGCATATGCCACACCCCCTAACATATCGGAAGTGTGTCAGAAGACGACACCGACCCCTCAGGCTCCACTCCACAGGTGAGTGAAACTGACCTGCTCTTCCTCCATTCCCTTCCCCATCCAATACTTTGTGCAATAAAAATAAGCGTAAAGAACACACCCTCATTCTCTTCCTGCTCCCTTGAAACCACCAGGTTTCAAATAGACTTGAGATACCCAGGACATGTGCACCATCCATCCCTTTCCCTTCCCCTCCCCACAACAAGACACCCTGTGAGGTAGGTGGGGCTGAGAGAGGTCTTTTGAGAACTGCTCATGAGAGAACAGCTCTGAGAGAACTTGTGACTCGCCCAAGATCACACTAGCAGCTGCATGTGGAGGAGTGGGGAATCAAACCTCCCAGATTAGAGTCCAACTCCTGACCACTACACCAAACTGGTGGGGTGGAAGCTGCTGAAGGACTGGTGAAATTTCTCCAGTATTTATGTGCCATGTGCCCAGATAAAAAATGGTATACTTAGAAAATTTATATAGCACCTTGAGCAAGTCTCTGGAAAAGCAGCACACAGTCATAAAAGGAACAATGATAAAATTATCAATATTAAAACAAAACATTAAAAACAATAAAGACCCTAGCAGGGCTTTCCCCGGGGCGCTGCGCCTCTGCACTGCTCGGGGAAGCCGAGGAGGGGGCGGGGCTTGGTCATGTGCCCACCCCCGGGCTCCTCACTCCCGGAGCTGCGCTTCTGTGCGCTCCCGCTCCAATGGACCCCTGGTTGAATCAAACCAGGGTTTGAGTGATTGTGAGCCGAATCCTCTTTTCACAAACCAACTGTAGTAAAACAAGCTGTAGTTTGCATCACATTTGACCTCTGTCCTCAGGAGATTGATCTGTCTCCCTCTATCGGTATCTTTCGCTAGCTGGTGAAAAGGTTTTTGTTTTGTCAATAGCGGTTACTGGCCCTCCGTCTTATGTAGTTTATGTGTTTTTAATTGAATTATTCTGCAACTTTAAATGTATTTTAAATGGTTCAAATGTGTTAATTTTTTAATGTGTGCTGCCGTATGGACCCTGATAGGGTGGAAAGGTGGCATAAAAATGTTTGAAATGATGATGATGTTAATAATAATACTAGTGTGTGTCTGTTCAGACATGCACCGTCATCATTTGATGTCTTGCATCTGTGAATGGAGTCTCAACACAGACAGCCCGTAACGCGTGGTTGGATGGATGAAAGTGGTGACTGCAGACGGACAGAGCTGGGGGGTTGCCAGGGGGTGGGGAGGGGGAAAGGGCAGGTGATTGCAAAGGTCTGGGGCAGCTGAGAGTAGGTCAGGAAAGGAATAAAGAATGAATGTGGCCCCCAAGACTGCATGCGCAGCTGTAGCCTGTTAAGGATGCCCAAGTGGGAATCTCACCTCAGCCCCAATACCAAGCGGCTGTTCCTCATGCCCCAAACATGCAAGGACACAGGCGGGGGCGAATAATATTGACCTACTTCACAGGGGGCTGTGACACTTGCAGCATGATCATGCATTCATTTAGGTGAAAGGTGCATACCCTTGTCCTGTCAAGCAAACGACCTTCAAGGCAGTTTACGGCAGATTATAAGGAGGCACTTGAGCTGCAGCGGGAACATGGCTCATCTCTTGGCGGGGATGCTGGGGGGAGATGGGATGCAAAAGTCTCTCCCCGCCTCCACCCCAGCTCTCACCCACTTGCTTGCTTTCTGTGGACACTTGAAAGCACTCAGTGTGGCTTAAGTCACATGACAGAGGGGAGGTGGATGGGAGAGTTTAGCAAAGGAGCCCCAAGCTGATGGGAGGCCTGCATGATCGCTCGGTTCTGCCGGACCTGGAGGGTCCAGGCTGGCCCAGTCTCATCAGATCTCAGAAGCTAAGCGAAGCGGGGTCAGCGCTGGTCAGTATCTCGATGGGAGCCCACCAAGGAAGTCCAAAGTCACTATGGGGGGGCAGGCAGTGGCAAACCACCTCTGAACATCTGTTGTCTTGAAAGCTCCACCAGGGGTCACTGTAAGTTGTCTGCGACTTGATGGCAAGAGGGGGGGAAAAGAGGCAAGAGTTGCTTCAACTGGGGACCCTGCATAGAATCTGCAGCTTTATGAAGTTAGAGGGGACCTCATTGTGTCCATGGGTCACCAGATCTCCGCGGTGCTGGAAGCTTAGTAGCTGCGCTGTTGCTTCTGAAAAAATGCCCTGCAAGTCTGAGCCCCAGCATCAGAAGCAGAAGTTGTTTCCCTGGTAATGGCTATGGTTGCCAACTCCTTCCCATGGAGCCTGGAGACCTCCTGGAATTGCAACTGATCGGCAGCAGGAACTTAAATTACACTGGAGATCAGTTGTAATCAAGGGCGTAGACTTTCCAATTTCCTGGGGGGGGGGGGGCCTGGGGCTGGGGCTGGGCCAGAGACATCACAGGCCATTGTCTCTGGGGGAAACTCAGTACTTCCTGGAAAAGTTCGGGGGGGGGGGGGCTCCAGCTCCCCAGCCCCCCTGAAGTTGACGCCTATGGTTGTAATCCCAGGAGATCTCCAGCCACCATCTGGAAATTGGCAACCCTAGGATGAACGCAGCTCACTCCTGGTGTAAGCACCACCATGCTAGCATCTACATTCCTCTTAACAATCTAGCAAAGACACCAGTGTATGAACCTCTATCTCAAAATTGCCCCGATATCTAAGAAAACTAAATGGTTTTCACCTGATGCCTCAAGTTTTACCTACTTGGCACAAAAAGAGTCATGGGGAGGGTGTTTTACAGTCAGAATGCTACCCTTGAGAAGACCCTGTCTGTAGTGACCGCCTCCTCCCTTCCACAGGCTCCGGCCTTAATAGAAACCCTGATTACTGGATTAGTTCCTATGGGAGCCCTCAGTCCATTACATCTTATCCTTATCCACGGTCTGCTGTGAAGAAGAAGAAGAAGAAGAGATTGGATCTATATCCCGCCCTTCACTCACTCAGAGTCTCAGAGCGGCTTACAAACTCCTTTCCCTTCCCCTCCCCACAGCAGACACCCTGTGAGGTAGGCGGGGCTGAGAGAGCTCTATTCCCAAGCTGTGCTCCACATCATTTGGGATGCTACCAAATTTCAGTGGTTTCAGTGTTCTCGTGCGTGAATCAGATCCCTGAGTCTTGTTTTCATGCAATTTTCTCTTTCTTTGTACTGAATCTTTACTGTCAAATTTACACCTTTTTTAACATTAGCATCTTTCTGCATCAATTGCATGTAAATGGGATATGCATAAGTGGTGTGAAAGAAACACAGAAATTGGGAACACCAGCAATAGAAACCGGAACAAGGAAAATGTTGGCATCAACCACATATGGAAACAACAAAAGAAAAGGCTGAATGTGTACAGATTATACAGGGCTGCAGGATTCCAGCAGTGGCCATGGGTTTCCTGCTGTGTTTTTCTGGTAACTTTTGAAAGAGAGGAGCTCTGGTGCAAAGCATGGCCTCAGCTTCCAGCATCTTGCAGAAGGGTGAACGAGGCTGGTATATGATTCCAAAGTTAGTGTCCTGCTAGGTTTGGCTGCTGGGAAGGGAGTATGGATGGGACAAGGAACCCAAATGGCTGCTGCAGAAGTTCCCAAACAGTACACTCCAAAGGGACTTCTATTGCACTGCAAGCAATAAGTATTGTATTAATTTAAACACTCCTGTGAGTCCTACTACTTTATTATTCTGGCCAGGCCTCCTTAAAAACCACCTTCCACTGAGGAGGGGAGAAGTCTAAAGGGATCCTTTGAGTACACCCAATCTAGAGATGCAACAACCTTCATAGAGGAAGCTGCCCATCGCATCTGTGCATGAGCTACTCCTCCTCACTTTCAAATCAGGAGGCATACCCATAAAGGGACTTGTTCAGAGACATAGGGAAGTGGTTCCTAGGAAGGTGAGTATTCTGACATAGTGTGAAAAGTATGCCTTTTGATGCATGTGTGGAAAGGACACCTGCAGTGATTTAGAAAATAGCATGCCAGGATCTCCTAGTATCCTTTCAAAATACTCAAATAAGTCCTGGACTTGTTAGGATTTTCCTGATTTCAGTCAAACCCAAACCTAAGCCTGTAACTTGCCCAGAGAAGGGCAGTTTGGGGTAGGCTGGCCAGCTCTGGGTTGGGAAACTTGGAAATTTTGGGAGTGGAGCCTGGGGAGGGCATGGCTTAGGGAGGGACCTTGGCAGGATATAATGCCATACCGTCCACCCTCCAAAGCAGCCGTTTTCTCTAGGGGGACTTGCCTTGGTTGTCTGGAGACCAATTGTAATAACAGAGGTCACCAGGTACCACCTGGATGTTGGCAATCCTAGGTTGGGGGGAAGTTTCATTAGGAATTAGGAGGTTGCATGTTGTGGGGAGGATTGAACCATTATTCAGTTCAGTATAGTGTCCATCGTCCCACCCACCCCCATATTTACAGCATTTAAAAATACTGTAGGAGATCCAGACCCCTAAATAAGCATGGTTTAGTCTAGTGTGGTCCTCAGCCTTTGGAGCTGGTCAGTGACTAGGTTGGGCATCTATGGGGCTGCACATGTGTCTTCTTCATACCTACACTCTCATACACATATGCATGTGCAAACATACCCATACTGCCCACCTGTGATTGCTTGTAAACCTAGCTGAGAGATTCCAGTTTTCCTGTCTGTGTTTGCAAATCTCATCTCGGATGCAATTGTTAATGTTTGCAGTAAAAGTAATTAGGAGTTCCCAATGCAAATTGGAATTTGCAAAAAACAAAAAACAAAACAACAACACCCGGGTCTGTTGTAAGAGATTAATTCTGTGGCTTAATTGAAAGCGGAGGAGCAGAACTGGGGGGGGGGGGCACTTCCCTATATGAAAAGGACGGAGACAACGTTGTCCATCATTCTTGTTCACTCAGTGGTTCTCCACATGGGTGCCCAAGACGTCCACTGTCATTTCTCTCAGTTAAAGGTGCAAAAGTTTATTCTAAATGTCACACTTGGTTCTTGTTCATTTGCTTGCCTGCCTTTGCAATGGCCCTTTGCAGGAGTGTGAGATCGATTTCCCACAAGGCACTGCTCCGCCGCTGCTCTTCCCTTTCCCCCGATTATGTGGGTCAATTTCCCACTATTTGCCCTGCACTGCATTTTGACCCATGGCTTCGTCCATTTCCCCCCACGGCTTCGCAATCCTAAAAAAACAGGCTCACAAAGCCATGGGGGAAAATGGGTGAAGCTGCGAGTCAAAATCTGGCATGGGGCAAATAGTGGGAAATTGATGCACGCAACCGGGGGAAAGGGAAGAGCGGCGGCGGAGCAGCGCTTCATGGGAAATTGGTCTGAGGTTCCAATCCAGTCCAGTTACCTTTATTGGCATGTAACCCTTGCAGACTCATGTACAACAAAAAGAACAACAGCATAAAGTAATATTTGCAAAAAAAGAAAGAAAGAAGGAAATATAAGGGATTACCATGTAACTATACATAACAGTTAAATAAAGGGCGAATAGAAACGGCACCAGAAAGAAATTAGCGACAGTTTCCATTATCTCAAGGTTTGAATTACCAAGAAGAGTAAGGATCTTTAGGCCATCAGGATATTCTTCTAACTCAGCCAAAGTAGAGTTTAGAGATTCCAGAGGTAGCACATGATAGAAGGGGCACTGAAACAAGACATGGGAAGTGTGAGGTTTGTGTTGTCGGAGGGGTGTTGTGTTAATCAAGAGCTCTTTTTTTTTTTTTTTTGGTAAAAAAAATTTTATTTTTCAAAACATTAAAAATAATACATTTTTCTTATACAAATCCTTTTTTCCATATTATATAACATTTTGTTCTGTTTGTATAATCTTGTTTTTATCTTATATTAGCGGTTTCCCACCACATCTGAAGCATAACACATTTTCCACTCTATCCAAAATAGTAATACTTATATCTATGTTTACATTTCTGGTAACGGTCATATATCTTAAAAATACTTATACACTAATTCTTACTTTCTATATTCTTATATAATTCTAAAATAAAAAACAACTTCATTGTCTAATTATCTTTGATACATTCATATACTCTAATTCTATTGCTTTATGTTATTGTAACCATGTATAAATGCAATTTTTCATGTCCCAGTATTTTTCAACATATTCTTTCAAATCCTTCCAATCTTCTAAAAAAAGTCTCTGAGTACAGATCATTCAACTTTCTAGTCCATTTATCCATTTCAGCCATATATAACAGTTTTTTCAACCATTCCCACACCTCTGGTATTTTTTCATTTTTCCAATTTTGTGCATACACCATTCTTGCTGTTGTTATCATATACCATATTATTGTCCTTTTCTTTACATTTATCTCTTCTAGTTTAAGTCCAAGCAATAACATTTCAGGCAACTTCTTAAATGTACATTTCAAGATTTTTTCCATTTCTGCATGTATTTTTGACCAATAAATCTTTGCTTTGTCACAAGTCCACCACATATGATAAAAAGAACCTTCTTTCTTTTTACATTTCCAACATTTGTTAGACATATTCTGATTGATATTTGCAATTTTTTTTGGTGTCATATACCATCTGTACATCATTTTAAAACAATTTTCTTTTAAGTTATAACACGTAGATATACTCATAGCATTTTTCCATAAAAATTCCCAAGATTCCATTTCAATGTCTTTGTTAAAGTTTATCGCCCATTTTACCATTTGTTCTTTTACCATTTCATCAGCATTAAACCATTTTAGCAAAACTTTATACATTTTAGAAATCATTTTTTCCCACCTTCCTCCCAAACTTGTTCTATTTCATTATTTTTTTCCCTAAAGCCGTATTTTTTATCACTTCTATACATGTCATATATTTGTCTATATCTTAGCCAACCATAATCAAAGTCCATCTGATGCTGCTCCTTCAATTTAAAGTCTTTACCATGTCTTGTTAATAAGTCTCTATACTTCAGCCAATCTTGTCCTTTGTAACGTGATGCTGGATTTAAAACTTCTGCGGGTACAATCCACATAGGTATCTCTTCTTGAAAAAAGTTTTTGTATCTTGTCCACATATCCATTAGCGTTCTTCTCAAATAATGATGTTTAAACATATTGTCCATTTTTGTTTTACCATAATACAAATACGCATGCCACCCAAATCTACAGTCGTGACCTTCCAGGGACAATAACTTTCTATCTTGTAACATAGTCCATGTCCCTACCCAGGTCAAACATATTGCATCATGGTATAGCCTTAAGTTTGGTAACTGAAACCCTCCTCTATCTTTAGCATCACACATTGTTTTCATCTTAATTCTTGGTTTTTTCCCTCCCCACACAAACTTAGACAATTCCTTCTGCCAGCATTTGAATGTTTTTACATCTTTCACAATTGGAATAGTTTGAAACAAAAACATTAATCGTGGTAACATGTTCATCTTAACCACCGCAATTCTACCCAACAATGACAAATTTAATACATTCCACTTTTTAATATCCTGTATAATTTGCAACCATAATTTTTCATAGTTATTTTTATAAAGATCAATATTTTTCATTGTTAGGTTTACACCTAGATATTTTGTCTTTTTCACCACCTCACATTCTATAAGGTTTTGTAACTCATTTTGTTTGTTATTTGACATATTTTTGCACATCACTTTCGATTTGTTCTTATTTACATAAAATCCTGCTAAGTCACCAAACTCTTTTACTCTCTGTAACAAATATGGTAGTGTAGACAAAGGGTCTTCCACTATGAACATCACATCATCTGCAAAGGCCCTATATTTAAAAGAAAAACCTTTAATTGTTAAGCCTTTAATATCTTTGACTTCCTTCACATTTAGCAGTAGAACTTCTAAAATCCAAATAAATAGCAGCGGCGAAAGTGGGCATCCTTGTCGTGTTCCTTTTTCAACTTTAAAATCGTCCGTCTTTTCAGTATTAATTATTAAAGAGGATTTCTGCTCTTTATATATTGATTTAATGAGGTTAAGCATATATTCACCAATCTCAAGATGTTCTAAAACCTCAAACATAAAATCCCAATTTAAATTATCGAATGCTTTTTCCGCATCCAAAAAGAAAAAACCCACTTCCTTTTCAGGGTGTTTGTCATAGTATTCTATAACATCCACTACTACTCTTAGACTGTCCCTTATTTGTCGATTAGGTAAGAACCCTGCTTGTTCTGTTTGTATAGTTTCTTTGAGATGCTCTTTTAATCTGTCCACTATAATCTTAGCAAAAATCTTATAGTCATTGTTTAGTAAAGAAATCGGTCTATAATTCTTAACATTAGTCAAATCTTTTTTTTTTTTAAGATTTTTATTGATTTTATCTATTTCTACTACTACATCGCTACTTTTCTAAGCTATTTTTACCTTATACAGAGTGTGCTTTAATATTTGCTTAATATTACCTTACCATTAATACATATGAAGCATTTTAAACCTTGGTTAATATTCAATTAAAATTGTTACTGATGATATATGAAAAATAAAAAAGCTGTTTGACAGACATGTTCTTTTAAAGGAATGCTTAATTATACAAATTATATCTAATATATAAGTGCGATTTCAAAAAACATTTCAGCCCTTATTTCTTCTTTCGTCCTCTTCTTGTCTTAACAGTCTCTTCTTGTACCTTTGGAGCTACTGCTCCTTTTTCCGAGTCAGAAATTTCCTCTTCGCTCTTTGAGCTATCAAATCCATACATACTTTCTTGCGATGCCAGCGAACCATCTGAGTCTCTCTCTTTTCTCTTTTCTTTTCTTTTTTCCAAAAAACTTTTTGCCTGTTGAACAGAGTCAATCTTATATTTTTTGTCTTTGATGCTGAAGCTCAGTCCTTCCGGAACATTCCATCTGTAGATAATAAATTCAGACTGAAGCCAAGATGTCAGTTTTCCATAGGCTTTCCTTCTTTTCCTTATTTCAAATGGGATATCTTTCATCACTTTAATTTCTTTTCCTTTGATCTTCAGAACCGCTTTATTTGTGGTCCTAAGCACCACATCTCTTGTTGACTTTTTGGAGAACCTTATCTGAATCTCACCAGGCAGGCTTTTCTTTTTAGTATAGTCTGGATAGGTTCTGTAAACCATATCCATATCGCTTTTTATTTCCGCTGCTTTTAAGCCCGTCACTGGTTCAAGCGCTTCACTTAACAGATTTTTAAGGTCTTCTCCTTTATCCTCTGGTACATTCTGAAGTCTTAGGAAAAAGTTCGATCTTTCCATCTGTAGTTTCAAAAGCTGATCAGAGTGGAAGGCCTTTTCTTTCTCCGCTTTTTGTAGCCTTGAATCATGATTTTTTACTGAAGTCTTAACTTCCAGAAGTTCTCGCTGCAGCTTCTCTGTAGTTTTATTCGACTCCTTCAGGTCCAGCTGCATCTTGTCCATCTTGACGTTGAGAGCTGTCATTTGGTCCACTAGAGGTCGCAATAATGAGGAGAACACAGTGCTCATCTCTGTGGTATCAACCTTTGAACTCGGAGCTGTACTTCCTAGTTTGGGGGAAGGTTTCGGTTTCCCCGCCATTGTTGAGGCTGCGCTTCTTTGTTGATAGTTAGATAAGATGGACGAAAGAAGCAAATTCTACGACTGCGCTTATATCTTTTTAAAGTTCATATCCTCTAAAGAGCGATGCCGCCATCTAGCAAGCCAAACGTACGTTTTTTCATGCAGTAATGCCACGTAAAGAGTCCCGTAAGTACGCCAGTCTCGAGAGGGGGGGGGGTTGCTCCACCCGCCTTTCCCGCTGTGTCCTGTTTATTTTTACTTCAGACTCACGTTTTCTCCGTGCGTAACTATAAGTTCCAGCTTCAAAGCTTCGCACTCTCTGCTGCTTCTCGGTTTTGCGCTTTTAGCCATACGGCTCCCATGGACGGGGGGACCTATGGGGGTGATGAAAGGGGACCTCGATCCCTCGATTGCCACCGTAGGGAGAGATCCCCTTCGTGCCACCCCAGGCAGAGCCCCTTCACTAGGGTCTCTGGGGGCTCGGCACCAGTCCGAAGCCCCTTCTTCCCGCTGGGTACGGATCGCGCTCCCCGCAGATGCGGAGGAGCACGTCCGCCATGGTCACAAGTCTTGCCGGAAGTCCCCAACATTAGTCAAATCTTGATTTTCTTTCGGGATCAGTGAGATGGTTGCATCTTTCCAGGTTTCTGGGACCTCATCAGTGACTCCTATATCGTTCATCAATAGCAGTAACACCGGTGAAATCGACTCCTGTAACGTTTTATAAAACTTCGCTGTAAATCCATCTGGTCCAGGTGCTTTTCCTAATTTTGAGTCATTTATTGCATTTTTAATCTCTTGTAATGATACTGGATTGTTGAATAATTCTTTAATTTTCTCTGTTGGTTTTGATAACTTTAACGTTTGCAGGTATTCTTTAATCTTTCTTCTGTCTTTGTTTTCCTTCTTAAAAAGTTTTGCATAGTATTTAAAAAATTCTCTTTTTATTCCTTTGTTGTCTATTATCTCAATATTATCTCTTATCACTTTAGTGATAAATTTATTTTCACGTTTTTTCTTTAATTGCCATGCTAAGTATTTTCCGGGTTTGTTTGCACCTTCAAATGCTTTTTGTTGGAGTTTTTTTAAGTTCCAGTACATCTCTTGGTTCAGAATAGCTTTTGCTTGGTCTTGTAGCATCCAGATTTCCTTTTGCAGTTTCTTTTTCCCTGGTTTACTCTTCAGTTCTTCTTCCTTTGTTTTAATGGCTTGTACAATATTTTCATATTGCTCTCTTTTCTTTTTATTGTCTTTAGCATTTAGTGATATCAATAGTCCTCTCATCACTGCTTTATATGCATCCCATACGGTTTGGATTTTTACTTCTTTCTGCATGTTTACTTGGAAGTATAGGTCTGTTTCTTCAAGTAATTTTTTAACTATTTCTTGGTTGTCTAGTAAGTCCTCGTTTATTCTCCATCTCTTTTGTTTTTTTACCTGCCCAGCCGTCCATAAACACGGATTATGATCTGAAATTATTCTGGGTAGAATTTCCACTTTTCTTGTCTTGAAGGTTAAGTTAGTAGTCATCCAAATCATGTCAATTCTTGAATGCGAATCATGTCTATTAGAGTAAAAGGTAAAATCTTTTCCTTGTGGGTTAGCTTTCCTCCAAATATCTTCCAGCTTCTCTTGTTTTATCAGTTCAAAAAAGTTTTTTGGAAGCTTCCCTAATGTCTCATCCTTTCTCTTAGAGCGCCTGTCTAATTTGTTATCTACAGTTCCATTGAAGTCCCCTAACATCATGATTTGATCATAATTTACATTGTCCAATTCCACTTGTAATTCTTTAAAAAAAATTTCTTTGGCTCCATTCGGAGCATAAATGTTCACAATCAAAGTTTTCAGTCCTTGTAGTAAAATTTCAATAGCTAAATATCTTCCTTCTTTATCTTTAAATATTACTTTAGGTTCCAAATCTTTTTTGACATATGTTACAACACCATTCTTCTTATTACTTGCTAAAGAATAAAATTCTTCTCCCAATTTTTTCCTTATTAAATATTTGTGGTCTTGTTTTTTAAGATGAGCTTCTTGTATACAAATTATACTACATTTTTGTTTCTCCAACCAATGACCTACCATTCTACATTTTTGGGGTGAATTTAGTCCATTTACATTCCATGTAAATATTTTGTAATCCATCTTGATGTATTCTTAAATATCTCCAAGGTCATCTTTATTCTCTCCCAGGAATGCGTACATTTCTCCTGTACTTTTAATCACTACTCTGGTGTTGCCATAGTAAAAGCTTAGTCCTTGAGGTATTTCCCAACGGAATCTAATTTTTTTCTCCTTCAGTTTATCCGTCAGACGCTTGAATTTTTTCCTTTCTTGCAGTATTGCTCTGGGCAATTCTTTCATTACTATAATTTTCTTTCCATCTATTTCAAAAGGATCAGTAAAGCACTTCTTGTAGATTTGTTCTTTTGTCCTTTTCATTGTAAATTGGACAACCACATCTCTTGGTATGTTTTTGTCTCTTGCGTATGTGGAATTGACTCTATAAACAAGATCCATGTGTTCTTTAACGACCTCTTCCTGTTCTTGTAAAAAATCTGCTATTGCTTCTTGCATTCTTGTAAAAATTTCTTCACTCAATTTTTCCTCAATCCCTCTAAATCTCAAATGGTTTTGCATGTCTTTATAATACATCATCTTTTCCATCCTGTCATTCTCTCTCATTGTCTTTTGGGTGCTTTCTTCCAGTTCTTTTACTTTAGTTTCTATGTCTTGTGTTCTTGTGGTTAATTTTTGAAATTCTGCTTTTAAGTCCATAAAATTTTTGTCTGCTTGAGCCGCTATATTGTTCATTTTAACATTTACCTCTCCTATAGCGTCTAACATTTTTTTCCCATTGCTTCCATAACAGCTAGTAATTCTTTTTCTTTTTTTGCTGCCATTGTAGGAGAGGACCATGTAGCTGCTCTCGATCTCAGTCCGCGGTCCGTCTTGTCTCTTTAAAAAAGATCGATTTTATTTTGTTTTCCAAATCAAACACCAATTAGTGCATTCAAACAAGCTAATCTTGCCAAGTCAAATTATGTTGGTTTCAGCCTTCTAAGTTATATAGTTTTTGAGATATTGCAGTTTAAAAATTTTATAAATCCAAAATGGCGGGCACGACTTCTCTGTGGTTTGTGTCAAAGGTTATAGTCTTTTTACCTT
The DNA here is from genome assembly GCA_029233225.1 of Lepidodactylus listeri. Taxonomy (NCBI): domain Eukaryota; kingdom Metazoa; phylum Chordata; class Lepidosauria; order Squamata; family Gekkonidae; genus Lepidodactylus; species Lepidodactylus listeri. Next base: position 9,303,185 of record JARCFY010000014.1, on the reverse strand, counting down.
GCTTCTGGCTTGCCGTAGTTTCCTTTTGTCCCTTCCTTTTGCTTCCTTGTCTGCTCTCTGCACGTCACTTCCTGTTGTGGTCTTTTTGGTCCGGCAATTTTTAAAATCCCCTTTACCTTCTTCCGGTTCTTCTCCTTTTCCCTTCTTGTCTGCTCCTCTAGCCGTCACTTCCTGTCTCAGTCCTCACATCTTAGTCTCGCGATGCTTGGTTCCCTTCTCCCTCTTTATCTCGCGATGCTTGGCTCCCCCTCCCGACTCTTCTTAACCGCAGGAATGTTAAACAACTTGTTTTTTTGGCTTTTTAAGTTCAAATTCAGCTTTTTAACGTTTCAAAACTGCACTCATCCAATCTGCAACAGTCTATTGCTTCACCCGATCTGCTTTTCGTCTTTCAAAACGCGGTAATGGTAAGGCAAAAACTTTTTTTCCGTTACCTTTTGTTGTTACTTCACTTCAGATGTGGTCCCAACGTTTAAACTTTGTCTTCTTTGTTAAGGAATCAGGGGAATTGGAGGTTTTATGCTGAATTGATCAGCTCAGCTCGGCTCCTTAGAGGTACTTGCAAGAATCTTCTTCGGCTGCAGTGCTCAAGGTGTCAGAAAAGTCTCCTCCGAGACTTTCCCTTCACCGAGCTTGCTCAAACCTGGATTATATTGCTTGCTAGTCCTCACACTACCTGTGTGAGGTTGCGTCAGGTGGATTAATCCACCCAAGCTGTCAAGAAGAGCCGCTGTCCGCCTTGCACATTTGCAAAGCGTGTCAGACCTCCATTCCTCCGACCGGAAACTCGTGTTAATCAAGAGCTCTTGAGCAAGGAAGCAGGAGGAAAGACTACGCCTGAAATGCACAAGTGTGTTGCAAGAAATAAATGCAAGAAAAGTTCCTGCTAGCTCAGTGCACTGACCCCCAGAGGAGGCTGCCTGCTGCTTCTCTGCTTGACGTCCTGCTTGGGCCTGCCAATCACTCCCCCACTGGGGATGGCCAATTTGGGACATTTGGCAGTGGATTACTGAATAATTTGTTATCAGGAACCATTACAATCCCACCCACCCCCCAAACAAAAGGATTCAGGGGAGGCTGAAACAATCTGGAAATCTTAAAATGGGTGGGGGTGGGGAGAGTCAGCAGGGGTCCCAACAGGATGCATTGTGTGCAGGGGATGTTAGGGTGGTGGGATTCAGATTGGCCAAGTCAAGGGTACATAGTCAGATCAGATGTGTGCCTCCATTGTGGTCCCTTTTGAGGGCTGCTAGACTCCAGGTAGGGCCTGGAGATCCTCCGGAATCACAACTGATCTCCAGATGACATAGATCAGTTCCCCTGGGGAAAATGGCTGCTCTGGAGGGTGGACTCTGTGGCACTATACCCATGGAAGTCCCTCCCCTCCCCAAACCCCACCCTCCCCAGTCTTCACCCCCAAATCTCTAGGGATTTTCTGGTTTGGAGCTGGCAACCTTTTTCCCTTCCCAATCCGAACGATGCTGTGAATCCACCACATCTCAATTGCCTGTTGTTTAATGGCAATTGATCTTGGATAATCTGCCAGCCTGGTTGGATTAACTGGGGGGGGGGGGGCTTTCCTAGCTCTCCCCACCAGGCTGTAGGGTACAGGTGCAGGCTGCTTCAGCTGACGAGTGTCTGTGTCCATGTGCATGTGTGCCAGAGAGGTTGATGGCAGGACTATCACTTCCTTTTCCCTGTCCCTCAGTGTGCTGGTTTTGAGTGCATGTGTCTGGCGTGAGATGAACTGGAGATTCTGTTGGTGTGCTGTCCATCACAGTACCAGATCAGACTGACTGAACTGGACTTCCCCAGACTGGTTGTTCTGGGGACTTCATGAAGAGGCCTCTCAGATGGAGCCAGCTCACATGTTCATGGCCACCATGACAAACAAGTGGTGGTGGTAGTGGTGGAGAGGGCCAAGAAATCACAGCTGACCTATGGCAACCCTTGATGAAGTTTTCAAGGCCAGAGGCTTCAGAGGCAGTCTGCCATTGTCTGCCTCTGCATCACAGCCCTAGACTTCTTTGGTGGTCCCCAATCCAAATACTGAGCAGGGCCATCCAGGTCAGGGCTGACAATTCAGGGTCTGTCTGAATTGATGCTGGGCCTGGTGCACAGAGCAAAAGACATTTTCAACCTAAACGTGATTTTTAGGGCAGGGATAGAATAAGAAAAAATCAGCACAAGAAAAGAGAGCTGGTATTATGGCAGATTCATGGGGCTGTTTCTCAAAAAAGACAAAGAAAACCAAAAGTAGGGATGCTACCAGATTCCTTTACTGATCTGACTGGGATTTATTTAATATGTCCTCAAACTGAAATTAGTCATCATTTTCCGAACCCAAACAGTGAACTTCAGTAGTAAAAGATGACATTAAAACGGATACCTATACTTGTATATAGTTTATGTTGCATAAATAATGAGAAAATGATGTACAAATTATATTAAAAGTGAATGAAGTAGGAATACTATCAAAGAAATAGGTAGGAATAATAATAATAATAATAATAATAATAACAACAACAACAACGAAAAGAAACAAAATATTGATACACTCCTAATCAAAATGGGGATACTCAAATCATACCAGACAACTTTAGGAATTCTGCCAGAAGAGTGTGATGTGGGCACTTCTTGGGGTGCATAATCCCTGTTTTTGTTCCACACCCAAAGCTTTACTTAGTTGTGGACTGAAGTGTGCCTTCTATTTCAATTCAGAATAAAAATGCGCCTCCGCTCTCAGGTATTTAGGAAACGCGTAGAGGGAATCATGTATGTCAAAGGAAGCCAGTGTAAAAAGGTTCTCTCTCTGTTTTATGATGAATGCCGATCTGATTTCCACAGATTTCTGAAGTGAATGCCAGTCTTCCGCAACCAAGTCTGGTTGATTGGTTGGGTCAGGCCTGGGCTTTCTTGATGGGGAGGGGGGATCCCCAACTCTACCCGTGATTTGGGGAATGCTCATTCAAGCAGTCTTCATTGGGCCCCCTGAACATATGAAAATCCCTATTGGATCAGACCTGAGGTTCCCCATTCTATTCCCAGATGCCTTCAGGAAGTCCCCAAATAGGCCAAGGAGGCAAGAATTTCCTTGCGCTGTTGTCCCCAGTATCTAGGAGTATAATAATGAACACGGAGGCTGCCCACCTACTGCCCATGGCTGCACAGGAAATTTCCCCCCTATATCAGCGACATCATTTTGTCACAGGAGGTCTATGGACACTTTTTGTATGTCATCTGAGGGCCTGATGCATATATGTATTCTGTCATGTTCAAGAGCTATTGTTGTGAAGTAGTGCTTGGAAGCATAGTAACTTCATAAACAGTTATTATTGGGTTGTGATCACCAACCTCAATACAGAATTAACGCATTAGCATGAAATAGAAACAATATGTGACAGACTATTGCTTAATAATTTTGTTTTTATTTTAGTACCGAATACACTCATATTGTTGATGGTTTTTCCTTAGCGTTTTCTTTCTTTTTTCACATCAGACCCAGGACAAAAGCAGAGGGCGAGCACCAACCGGTCTGTACAGCAGAATCTTTCTGGGCTGTGCCACCGAAAGCTGCAGGGAAAGTGGCAGAATCTTGTTGGAACTGCGCTCACCACGGACTCCTTTTTCTCCCAAGAGGCACCCACCTCCTCTGCCAGTTGGGCTGGACTGGCTCCCAAACCCTGAAATCTTTTGCTAAAGCCACGTAGGCTGTTCTCTCCCTTCCCCGCTCCCAATCCTGCCTATAATATTCATAATTGCTTTGAGTATGGCAAATTACTGCATTTCCTCCTCACTTCTCTGGGGAGGGAGCTTTGCCAACTAATAGATTTAGTTGTCAATACCCTGTCCTGGCATCCCAAGCCAAACACTTCCCTTGCTTCATTTGAACTCATTCCTTTTTGGCCCTGCAATTTCACCTTTCAGGAATTCCCTACCTTGATCTTTTTTTCAGTCAACTGGCTCCCCCAGAGTTCCCTCTTTCTACACATCTGTATCTGACCCTCTTTCATGCTGCCTCTCTGTTATGGATCCAGCCGTACCAACGCTGGTTCCCATCCTTCCCCAATAGCCAGACTACATTTATCAATTTTAAGAGAGAGAGGGAGAAAGAGCCAGTTTGATGTAGTGGTTAGGAGCACAGACTCTGATTCCCCACTCCTCCACTTACAGCTGCTGGGTGACCTTGGGCCAGCCACAGATCTCTCTCTCATACACAGACTGGATCTATACTCCAATCTCCTCCTCCTCCTTTGTCCACCTTAACTGTCACAATCCCCCCATGGAATCATGGGAGTTGTAGTCTGTGTGGTGCTGACAGAGCCAGAGTGTTAGCCTTTGACAGGGAGACCTTAGTTCATATTCTTACTCAGTGATAAAGTTTGGGTGGCTGATGGGGGTGGCCGTCTACCCCTATTTCACAGGGTTGGTGTTGGGGTAGAATTATACCATGTGTACCATCCCAAGCTCCGTAAAGGAAAGATTGGCTAGAAACATGATAGCAGGTGAAGGAGCGGAGAAACTTTGATCAACCTCACAGAACTACAGAGTTCTCTGGGGAGAGGGAATGATAATTCAATTTGGGCGACCCCCAAAGAAGTCCAGGGCTGCTACACAGAGTCAGGCAATGACAAACCACCTCTGAACGTCTCTTGCCTTGACATCCCCACAAGGGCTCATCCCAAACTGGCTGCGACTCGACAGCGCTTTCCACCATCAATGCTGCTTGACTGGTCAGGATCATTGTGAGAGAAGTATAAGGGAAGGGCAGTTTGGGGATGTCCACCACATTCATGCTTGCCAACTCACAACTGGGAATTTACTGGAGATTTGGGGGGGGAATCTTGGAGAGGGCAGGGTTTGGGGCAGGGAGGGACCTCAGCAGGGTGGCATGCCATAGAGTCCCCCCACCACCCCCGCTTGCATTTCTTCCAGGGGAACTGATCTCTGCAGTCTGGAGACCAGGACATTCCCAGGCTCCACCTGGAGGTTGGCAGCCCTAACCAAACTGCTGTGACACTCGACCAGCAATCAGATGAAGCCATATGGCTAGAAGCTACAGTTGCCATCACCAGCTCGTAAAATTCCTGGATATGCCTCAGGCGGAGCAGAGTTTGGGGAGGAGGGGATGTAGTGTCCTAGGGTCTGCTGTCCAAAGCTGCGCTTTCCTCCATGGGAACAGATTTCTGTATTCTGGAGACCAATTGCAACTGCAGGAGAGCTCCAGGCTACATCTGGAGGTTGGCAACACTACTAGAACCTGTTCCCCATTTTTGCAAAAGCCCGCAGCTATGGCGGGGACAGAGAACTCCTGTCTGAGAAAGGAAGCCACCTCTGACGTGACTCTCTCTCTCTCTCTCTCCCTCTCTCTGAGAGGTGGATTAACAATGCTCAGCTAGGCCTCTATGTCTCTCCCCCGTCACATATATATATATATATATATATATATATATATATATATATATGATGTCCTTGAAAAGGTAAAATTGCAGGAAGCTCCAGAGTGACATCCTGTCTCTGCCTGAATGTTTGCACAGTGATCCGACAAAGCAAAGCTCCTGCGTCTGATTATTGCCATTCTAATTACAATCTTGGCGCTCCAGTTGCCAGCCGCTTCTTTTCTGAATAACGCTGGGTGGCCTAGAAACAAGTTTCTTTTCAAGGTGGAAAAGGTGGGTAAAAGGGGGGGGGGGAGAGAAGAACTGGAGTTTGTCAGCTAAATAAGATCAATAATTGAAATATTTCTTTTTCTCCTTTGATATTTGCCGGCTTGAAAAGAAACATCCACAGATCGATGGGCGTCCCATTTTGTGGGACAGTCACAGCCATGAAAAAGTTCTCCTTCCTTTTAATAAAAGCAACAAAAATGCCCATTATTTGGATGGTTCAAAACTGGGAGGAATCCTACCTCCATTTCTGATACTTTCAAATGGGGAAAAAATGACTTGAGTTGATAACACCGGTTAGGGGTAAGGATGGCGGGGTAGGGTGTGTGTGTAGTGTTCCGTATTTATTATGGAAGAGACAAAATGCACCATAAAACCTGCAAAATGAAGTTTTCAGTTGAGAAGGACCAAAATATCTTCTGGGTTCATCTCTTTACAGTATTTTTATTGTTGGCACATAAAACCCCCACACATCATTAAAGCAACATTTTACGTTTCGGCTGACATAAACAGCATTGTTGGCTTTGTATTGCCTGGTGAAAGTGAGTGACAGAAGGTATGGATGAAACTTAGATTGAATGAAACCCTGCAAAAAAACCTTCCTTCCTTCCTCCCTCCCTCCTTCCCGCAGGACTGCATAAGCAATTAAACAAAACCTTAATATCAGAAAAACATAGCAGAAAAGGGATGTAGATGCAGTTGGGCATGAGTTCACTTTTGGAGCATTGTGATCAGTGTGCATGCTTGCATCAATAACAGCATGTGCGCACGCATCTGTGTGCTCACAAGCATGTGCAAAGGGGCTGAAGGTGGTTCATGTATGCATGTGCTGTCAGGGCACAACCGACTTATGGTGGCCCCAGCCAAGGGGCTTTCAAAGGAAGTGAGAAGCAGAGCTGGCTGGCCATTGCCTTGCTCTGCAGAGTCTTCCTTGGTGGTCTCCCTTCCAAATGCCAACCCTTCTTAGCTTCCAAGATCTGATGAGATCAGTCTATACCACTGTTTCCCAACCTGTGGGTTGGGAGGGACCCAAAAGTGGATTGTGAAGCCTCTGGAAGTGGGTCGCAGCAGGACCTAATGACCAACCCTGCCCTTTCCGTTCCTCTTTTTTGTCCCTTGGAAACCAAGATCTGACCCTGGAAACAGTAACCTCCATGTCCTTCATTAGTTGGTATTTCTTCTTCCCTGCATGTACATGTTAATTAAGTAAAATGTGTCCTGATAGCTACTAGAGTGAGGTTCTTAGACTCTTAGGGGGGGATTAGAGGGAGTCATGGAGAAACAGAGAGGGTGCTCAGAGGCTGGATCGTGACCACCATATTGCAAAGGCCGTGCCTGTCAGAATGCCACTCGCTTGGGGTTCACATCACAGTGGGGGCAGCTGTACCCTTTGTACGAGGTTGGTTGGTTTCTCAAAAACATCTGGATAGCCCCTGTAGAAAATGGAATGCTGAAGTTAACGGGTGCCAGAGTCATAGTTTGCCTGCCCCCCCACAACCCCTGGGCCAGCACTAGATGGGTCACCATACCAGGTAGAATTGGGCTTGTGGGTTGGGAACTGCTGGTCTATACCATACCTTAACACATCCCTGAAAGCAATTTGGAAGTTTCAATAGCCAATGCCAGCTTTTGAGATCATGCCTCTCCTCTGTTGGAAGAACTGTAAGTGGCTGATTTATATATTACAAATTTATCGTATTTATTTATTTGTTTGCTTGTTTTTTGTATTTCTGTCCCACCCATCCCACAAGTGGGCTCAGGGCAGTTAATATCATGTTACAGTAAATACAATTAAAAATTTAAAATACAGTATAAACATTAAAATTGGAGGTTACAGCTTAACAACAGAAATCAGCTGGCTATGAGAGATTCTGGCCTGTTGGTATAGAAGTCTAATGGCTGGTTATTAGTGGGTGGGTGACAGCAACCTCAGGGAGGCCATACATGGACGCCTGCTGCCTCAACCAAAGGCCTGGCGAAACAGCTCCATCTTGCAGGCCCTGCAGAACTGAAGAAGATCCCGCCGGGCCCTGGTCTCAGTAGGGAGCCTGCTCCACCAGGTGGGGGCCAGGGCAGAGAAAGCCCTGGCTCCAGTCAAGGCTAGGCGGATGTCCTTTGGGCCAGGGATCACCAGGAGATGTCGACTCTCAGAGTGTAATGCTCTCTGAGGCGTATATAGGAAGGGGCTGTCCCTTAGGTATGTTGGTCCCAGGCCGTACCAACACTTTGAAGTGAATCCGGTATTCAACTAGTAACCAGTGCAGTTGGCAGAGCACATGCCAAACGTGAACCTGCACAGGCGTTGACGTCAGCAAGCACACCACCGCGTTTTGCGCCAGTTGTAATTTCCAGGTCAGCTTCAAGGGTAAGCCTGCACAGAGCGAATTGCAGTAATCAGTCCTGGAAGTAGCTAAGTCCTGGAGAGAGAGGTGGGGTTTCAGTAGCCTGATCTGCCTAAGATGGAAAAATGCAGATCTGGCAACTGCAGCAACCGGGGCCTCCATGGAAAGAGAGGCACCCAGTGTTACTTCCAGGCTCCTCACCGTCTGGGCTGGCACCAGATGCACCCCTTCCAGTGTGGGGAGCCTGGTACCCATGTGACGGAATGAAAAATCTGGGACCAGCAAAAATGTAAACACAGAGCATTGCTGAGTCACATGACTAAGTGAGGAGGGGGCCAGTTAGCTCCAAACACTCAGTGACTGACACTTAACGGGCACAACTGACAGTTGAGAGGGGGAGTCTCTGAGAAGACGCTCTCTCGGTAGCTCTGCGTGAGCTTGGTGTGGCTATCTGTAGCTCTGTGTGAGCAGCATAAAAAAACCAGTTGAAGCAGATAATTGGTGCTGAATAGTCTGGTTCACGGGACAGTGAACAGTCTAGTGAAAGCAGAGCACATAAGCGGTCACAAACACCAACTATATAACTCCTGAAGAACCTGGGATAGGTGGTTAAGTGAGGGCTGAGGCAAGGACGGTCAGAGTTTGGACATCTGGTTGGTGGCCAGTTGGGACTCAAGGAAAAGGGCCGAGAAGCCAAAGCCAAAGGCTAACCACTAAGCAGGGCAGGAGAGAGTACATAGGAGAGTGTTGCGTGAACTTAGGAACAGCTAAAGAAACTGAAAACAATATAGCATACTGCCAAAGTGTATTCTAAGCAAAATGTGCCAGCCTATAAAGAAACAAAGGGTCAACTATATGTACATCCTCCATTCCCCCGTTTGGTTCTGGAAATAAAGTTCTGTTTTGTTGTGAAGTAAAAAGCCTGATTGCCTGACTCTCATAACCAACACCGAAGATCTCTAGCAGTGGTCCTCAGCGTACCTAGAAAGTAATTTAAAATAAACCCCGAAGAGACTATAAGGTCGACAGAGGGTGCTGGTCAGTAAAGCAAAGTCAGGCCTGATCAGTCGTCTCACAGAATGCCACAAAGCAGCAGATTAATAGCGGCGGGTGTCATAACCCACATCCAGCCCTGCCCCCCAACCCAGGTACAAGACCTCCATCTTCGATGGATTTAATTTCAACTGACTCTGCCACAACCATCCAGCCACCGCGTCCAAAGCCTTGTCCAGATTTTCAGGAACGGAAGACAGATGACCATCCATGAACAGATAGAGCTGGGCGTCATCAGCATATCGATGGCAATCCAGCCCATAGCTCCAGACTAATTGGGTGAGAGGATTGCCCCCTGCGGCACTTCACATTCCAGTGGGTAACATGGGGAGACCCTCTCACCAAGCGCCACCCTCTGTCCCCGACCAGGGAGAAAGGAGGATATTTCAAGGCAGTCCCTGAACTCCTATGTCAGCAAGATGGTGGGTCAACAGATTGTAGTTGACCATGTCGAACGCTGCCATTAGATCTAATAGCAACAGCAGCACCAACCTGCCCCAATACAGATGTCTGCGGAGGTCATCTGTAAGGGCAACCAGAGCCATCTCCATCCCATGGCCTAGGCGGAAGCCAGACTGGAAAGAATCAAGGATGGAAGCATCATCTAGGAAAACTTGGAGTTGTTCAGCCACCACTCTCTCAACCACCTTACCCAGGAACAGTAAGTTCAATACTGGGCAGAAGTTGGCTGGGACTGTAGGGTCCAGAGATGGCTTTTTCAAGAGTGGACGAACTACTGCCTCCTTCACAGCATCTAGAAAAGTCCCAGTAGAAAAGGACAAATTGATAATTTCTCCTAGAGGGGCCCAAATGCCCTCCCCAGAGGCTTTCACTAGCCAAGAAAGGCATGGATCAAGGAGGCAGGTAGTAGGCCTCACTGCTGCCAGGGTCCTGTCAAATTCCTCCCAGGAGAGTCAGATGAAGTGGTCCAGTATTGGACCAGAAGATGGATAAGGGGCTTCCGGTTCCCTTACTGTCTCAGTTGTGATTGGGAGGTTCTGGCAGAGTGTCACAATCTTATCTGCAAAATAACTTGCAAATGCCTCACAGCCAATAGTCAGTTCCCTACTATTTGGTCTGCCCTGAGGCAGAGTAGTGATGGACCAAATAATTCTAAATAATCTGGCCAGACGCAAGCTTGCAAACACAGTGGAGGCCATGTAGAAATCCTTCTTTGTGGCCTTCACAGTCATCTCATAGGCTTTCCTAAACGTCCCATTTGTGACGCTTTGTCATGAGCTTGTGGCCACTTCCACTCTAGCCGTCTCAGCTCTCACTTCATCCTTCGCAGCTGTGTTGTGTACCACAGTGCTGCTTTGTTGTGGGGGCGTAGAGGACACCGGGGGGCAATCTCGTTGATGGCTTTAGAGAACCGGTGTTCCTAGTACTCCACCAGCTCATCTAACAAGTCGCCAGGGGGCATCAGATCCTGCAGAGCTTCTTGAAGCTGACTACGGTCCATCTGACTCCATGGGTGAGCATAAATGCCCTCGCCTCCTAAACAGGGCAGGTGTGGCATGCTCAGCCGGACCTTCAGGGCAAAGTGGTCAGACCATGGGACTACATCCGTCGTCATCAGATCCACATGTATCCCAACCCCAAAAATCAAATCCAGTGTGTGGCCCACTTGATGTGTGGGAGTCAATATAAACTAGGAGAGTCCCAGTGCATCCATGGATGCCACTACGTTCCTGGCTTGGGGAAACGCTGCATCGTTGGCATGGACATTGAAGTCTTTAGCTGTTGGGAGGTGTTTGAATGGTATGAGGTGAGCCTGTTTGGAAAATGTATCTACGACCACCCAAATGACTGTTTTTCCTCGACTGGGAGGCAAGTCTGTAATGAAATCCATGGAAATGGTGTCCCACGGTCTGTTCGGGGTTTCAAGGGGCTGCAGTAATCCGGGGACCTTTCCCCCTCAATTCTTGCACATTAAACAGGTTTGACAAGTAGATACATAGTCAGACACATCTCAGCACATGCGCAGCCACCAAAACTGTCATTGTAATAGGTTCAGCGTTTTTAGGTATCCAGAATGCCCCAATAGTTTGGATTCATGGCCGGCAGGCATAATTTTAGTGCGTAGGGCTGTGGGAACCACTATTTTGTGGTCCCAGAACCAACACCCCATGAGATCTTTGGAGAGGGTTGGGTCCCCTCCAAACTCCGCTTGTTCAAAGTCTGTGTAGGACTGGGCACAGGTTACGTTCCAATCTGGGGGTGTGATAGTGTTGTGTCTTTTTGCCTGACTTCTAGCCATTACTGCTCCCCCCAATTGCGCTGGGGTGAACATTGAGTCTGTTACATTGTCCCTTTTACACTCATGCTGTGGGAGGCGAGACAGCGCGTCTGTCAGGGGGTTGGATTTGCCAGGGAAATGGCAGAGAGTGAAGTTGAATTTAGAGAAAAAATCGGCCCATCTTACTTGTTTAGCGTTGAGGGAGCATTGGGTTCTAAGAGCTTCAAGGTTTTTATGATCAGTCCATACCTCGAAAGGCACTCTTGCCCCCTCTAGCCAATGCCACCACGTAGTTAGAGCTAAGAGGATTGCTGCCACTTCTTTGTTCCAGACCGCCCAGTTCCTTTCTGTATCCCCAAACTTTTTCGATACATATGCTAGCGGATGTAATTTTCCATCACTACATTTCTGTAGGATGCCCCCCATGGCAGCGTCTGATGTGTCAGCTTGTACAATGAATTGTTTATACTCGTCAGGGTGGGCTAAGATGGGTTCCGAGGTATGGACTCTCAGTGAGAGCCCAAGAGATTTCAAACTGCAACCAAAGTTCTTAACTAGAAGACTCTTTATTGTCAGTGGATCTAATAGTCGTCTACATGTCCTGAGTCAGTAATGGAGAATAGTGGTTGCCCAGGCATATTATACTGTATTCAAACGGTTAGTACAAAAGCAATGTTCAATCAAGGGGGGAGAAAAAGGTGCTTAGTTATACTGGACATTTCTTCTCAGGGAAAAAGCGGGAGATACAGATGCAGCACCTGTGGGGGGGAATTCGGCTTGGGAAACTGTGAGTGCAAGAGCTCAAGGTTAAAAAGGAGGCGGGTGCATGATAAGTGGCTGAGCTAATGAGAACCAGACATTCCAAAGGAGGGGGCTGACGGAGGGAAAGCGGAGTGATTCCTAGTCCCGCCCATACCACCTCGCACCCGGGAATGACAGCAATCCCCTGGTGAAGGTGGGAGTCCCCCACCCCCAGGCCCCACCTCCCCACTGCCAATCAGCTGACTGGTGAGGGACACTCACCCAGAAAAATCCAGTGTCATTTCCCATGTAACCAGGAAGTGACATCATCACTTCCTGAACATCGGGGGGAGCACTCTGGTATTTGGGCAAAACCTCTATGATAGAAGTCAAACTTACCAGAGTTTTTTCCCAAACACCAGAGTGTCACCCCAACATACTGGACATGATGACATCACTTCTGGGTCATGTGGGCAGTAATGTAGATGCGCCACTGTAGGAAGGCTGGGCCTCCCTGCTGCTCCCAGTAAGTCCCCACCCCACCCCCTGCCAGTTGCTAGGAGGGACCTGGCAACCCTACCTGGGATACATGTAGATTTCCCCAACGGGTCAAACAGGGCTATTTCAGATTGGGGAAAACAGCACGGGAAGAATGCTGGAACTGCTTCTCTGCATGCTCTGTGGTTCTGACTGTGACCCAGATATCTGGGTCTGTTCTTGGGCCATATGTTCCTGCCCATCCATTGAGCTTATGGTTGGAGCCCTTGCTTGTGAGAGTTCTGCTCAAAGTAGTCAAGGATCAGATCCTGGTTGGTCAACCACAGTTCTTTATTTCCAATCTCTACATTAGTACAGCATCTCGAATTATTGTCAGAGATGAGACAGATAATACAAGCAGGTCTATTATACCATTCCAAGGAGTTTGAATTACCCATAGGTAGCCAATCACCTTAAGGGAAAATTGGCGGGCAAAGAGGTGTTCTGGCCGTTTGGTTCTCACAGGAAAAGAGTGAGGTGTTAAGCTGTAAATTTCCTCTCCCAAACCAGACCCCTCAGATGTTACCAGTTCACATAACAATCAATGGCCTCAAGGTTTTTGCATGTGATAAGAGATGAGAGGTATCCTCCCTTGAAGTTCCTGCCGGAGCAGCTGGAATGCGGAGGCAGGGATGTGAGGCCTCCTTGTTCTCATAATTTACTGGTGTCACCCTCCCGGTCTGGACAAGCATCAGTACATGACAGTTACAACGGAAAAAGAAAGACATATAGCTACATTGAAAGTACAAGCATGAATAACATAATGTCTGAATTAGTAGATTCTGACACACTGGCCTCCTCATAATTAACTTCACCTAGCTTTATCAGGAAACATTTTGTGAAACATTTTAACTAGTTTAGGAGCATGAACATTCTCAGAGCGAATCCATTCATTGTGTTCCGGACCGAAATCAAGCCATCTAACTAAGTAATATAATCGGCCCCTACGCATTCTTGAATCTAGAATTTCAGTTATCTCGAAGTGAGGGGCCCCCTCCTTCATCAGCGGAGGAGGAGCTGGAGGAACTGGATGCCATGCATTCGGCCCAGGATCTTTCTTCAGTAGGCTGAAATGAAAAACAGGGTGCACAGAACTCAGTGATTTAGGCAATTCCAGTTCAAAAGACACATCTGAGATTTTACGCAACACCTTGTAGGGCCCTACATATTTCCAACCCAGTTTCCTACTGGGTTGCAAGCCATGTATGTTTTTTGTGGAGAGATAGACAGAGTCCCCTGGCTGGAGATCCCAGCCTGCAGCTCGGCCCCGATCTGCATATTTTTTGTAGTCCTCTTTCGCTTGGTCTAGTGCCTTGGCTATCAATGGCCAGGAATCTTGCAAGGCTGTCCACCAACTTTTGAAGTCCGAGGGGGGAGCATTGGGCACATTTTCAATGGTGGGCAGCAGTTTTCCTTCAAAACCACCCACCGCCATGAAGGGGGAGACGCCCGTGGAAGAATGCACAGCATTGTTGTAGCTATATTCCGCAAATGGCAATAACTCCACCCAATTGTCTTGATGGTAATTGGTGTAGCATCTTAAAAACTGTTCCAAGATTTGATTAGTTCGTTCGGACTGCCCATCGGTTTCTGGGTGGTAACCCGAACTCAGTGCAGGTTCTATGTCCATCATTTTCAGGAGCTCCCGCCAGAAGTTGGCAACGAATTGACTGCCCCTGTCGGATACCACCCTCTTAGGGAAAGCGTGTAATTTTATCACGTGGTTGAAGAAAGCTTTGGCCATTCCCTTGGCCGTGGGCAATTGCTTAAAGGGGGTGAAGTGGGCTTGCTTTGAAAACGTGTCCACCACCACCCAAATGACCGTTTTCCCTTTCGAAGGCGGCAGATTAGTGATAAAATCCATAGCTATCGCTTCCCAAGGGCGAGAAGGGGTGGGTAGAGGATGCAACAGTCCCGGAATCTTCCCTCCCCGCTTTTTGCACATTAAGCAGGTCTGACATGCCGAGACGAAGTCAGAAACATCCCGGCGCATGCGCGGCCACCAAAACTGCTGTTGAATTAGGTTAAGCGTTTTTAGAAATCCAAAGTGCCCTGCTAGTTTGGAAGAATGGCAGGCCAGTAGTACATCCTTACGTTTGCTTCGGGGCACCACCAGTTTATCTCCATGAAACCAACACTGGTTGTCCCTTTTTGAGCATTCGTCTAAGGCTTCCAATTCTTCGAGTTCCTCAGGAGCATAGTCTCCCCCCCAATCGCACGCCCCAATGTCCAACCGGGTTTTCCTGAGCTGGCTCCTAGTGACTACTGCCCCTCCCAGCTGCTGGGGGGAGAACATGGAGTCGAACACCTCTTCCTTCACGCTCTCGTGTTGAGGCAATCTGGAGAGAGCGTCTGCTAGGGAGTTGGCCTTCCCAGGGAAATGTTTCAGCACAAAATTAAATTTGGAGAAGTCTGCCCACCGCAGTTGCTTTGCGTTGAGAGACCTCTGCGTGCGCAGAGCTTCCAGGTTTTTATGATCAGTCCAGATCTCAAAGGGGGTTTGCGCTCCCTCCAGCCAATGCCGCCACGTAGTGAGCGCTAACCGGATAGCCGCGGCTTCTTTATCCCACACCGACCAATTCCTCTCGGTGTCGTTGAACTTTTTTGAGATGTAAGCTAGGGGGTGTAACTTCTCATCCGGCCCGTGCTGTAATATGGCCCCCCCCATGGCCACATCGGAAGCATCCACATGGATTATAAATTCTTTAGTTTCGTCTGGATGGGCTAAGATGGGCTCCGAAGTGAAAAGGGTTTTTAATGTCTCGAACGCCCTTTGGCACTCCCCATTCCAGGCAATTTTTTCTCCCGGCTTCCCGTCCCCCGTCCCCCTCCCCTTGGTTTTTAACAAATCCGTTAGCGGGAGGGTGACCGTCGCAAAGTCTTTTATGAAGGTTCGATAGAAGTTACAAAATCCTAACAGGCTCTGTAATTGTTTTCTTGTTCGTGGAGCCTCCCACTGCACCACCGCCTCAACTTTTGCTGGGTCCATTTCCAGCCCTCTCTGAGAAATGCGATACCCCAAGAAGTCTACCGACTCACGGTGGAACTCACACTTCGACAACTTAACATACAGCTGGTTTTTTAGCAAGGTAGAAAGGACTTCTCGGACTAATTTCACGTGCTCTTTCTTATCAGTAGAATAGATCAAGATATCATCTATGTAACATAACACCCCCTTAAACAGGTGCTTGTGCAACACTTCATTTATCAAACTCATAAAGACCCCAGGTGCGCCACTTAAGCCGAACGGCATCACCAGGTATTCAAACTGCCCCACTGGGGTGTTGAATGCAGTCTTGGACTCATCCCCCTCCCTGATGCGCACCCTGAAGTAAGCGTCCCGCAGATCTAGCTTGGTAAACATTTTCCCTTTAGCCGCTTCGGTCAGTAAGTCTTTTATTAGGGGGAGGGGGTAGGCGTTCGTAGTAGAGACAGCATTCAGCCCCCTATAGTCTGTACACAGGCGCAGCCCCCCGTCTTTCTTTTTCCGGAATAAAACGGGGGCGGCAAAAGGGGACTTCGCTGGACGGATAAAGCCGCGCGCCAAGTTTTTGTCCAGAAATTTGCGCAGTTCCTCTCGCTCTAAGGGACTCATGGAATAAAGCTTTCCCTTAGGGAGTTTCTCACCCGGGAGTATTTCGATGGCACAATCCGACATTCGGTGGGGGGGCAACTCATCCGCCTCGGTCTCGCTGAATACTTCCATTAAGTCTCTATACTCCTTGGGCACCAGGCAAGGGGCGAGGGCGAGGGCGGTGGGTTGGGGAAGAGGGGTTGGCGGTCCTGGGCCCCACTCCGATTCCCATTTGTGCGTTAGGCACCGGTCATCCACCCAGGAAATCTTCCCTTCACTCCACTTGATGTAAGGGTCGTGCGAACTGAGCCAGGGGCTTCCCAGCACCATGGGGAATTGGGCGTTCGGGGTGATGACGAAGGCTCGCTTCTCCCAATGCTCCCCTGTCCCCAGGATCAGGCCCTCGGTTTCCGCTACGCACTCTTCTTTCATTTCCGACCCATCCATCTGGGTGAATTTTAGGGGCTCCACCAGCGGGGTAACTTTTGGGCCCAACCCTTCCACCACCAAAGGGCTAATTAAGTCTCGAGCACACCCAGAGTCAATTAAAGCGCGGACTCTCATGTGCGTGCCCGATCCCGGGGTCATTACTGTCACTACCATATACAACAGGGGGCCAGGGATGCTCACCGGAGATGGCGCTTCTTGGCGGGGGACCTGCAGCTCTGCGCCGCTCAATGCAGGCCGTTGGAGTTTCCCGACATCTGCGTCTCCATCAGCTCCAGCTCCCCTTGCTCGCTGGTGGCTCCTTCTAGTTGCAATGCCCGGGGTTTGAGCGGGGTCTTCCCTCTGCTGGGAGTGCTCCCCGCCACAGGCGTCGAGGTCTTCGGCCCCTTTCCTCCCCCTCTGGGACACACTGAGGCAAAGTGGCCACTTTCCCCACATTTCATGCACAACCCTTGTCTGAACCTGGCATCGCGGATGTCTTGCACGCTGGGCTTCGGCTTTGCTCTTGGCGCTGCTTTGCTGGCCAGGGTGGCTGATGTTCCCATCTTAATTAGAGTGAACCTCTCTTCCACGTCGGTTGCCGCCCTCATCCAAGTAGCCAACGTTTCCGGGCGGCCTCCCAGCAACACAGTCTCGTAAATTTCCGGGTTAAGCCCCTCCCGGTACTTCTCCATGAAAAGTTCCTCGGGCCAACCGTGGATTTTGGCCGCAATGCGCCGGAACTTATCGGTGTAGTCCCTCACCGTGGACCTCCCCTGGAATAGCTTCCGCAGTTGGTTCCGGGCCTTTTCCTCTCCCAGGGGGTCCTCGTATTGGTGCCAAAGGGCCCACATGAAATTGTTCAACGAACGTAGCTCAGGTCCGGGGGCATCGTGCAGGCTCACATACCAGTCGCTGGCGGTGTCTTTCAGCTTGGACCCGATGTAGCCAATCCTCTCCCTCTCGGTAGGATAGAGATGGCCCCAGCTGTCCAGGAACCGCTCAATCTCTAAGAGGAAGAAACGCAGCTTCTCGGGGTCCCCATCGAAAGTAGTTGTCAGAGGGTCGGAGGGGGCTGGGCGGGCGATCGGACCTGCCGGCACCGGTACCGGGGCTGGGGCGGGACCTGGAACCTGTGGAGGGACGACCGGCGGGGCCGGCTGCGCCGGCTGTCTCGGCTGCACGGGCGCCTGTGGCTGAACCGGGGCTCCTCCGGGAACCACCGGCGGCTGCTGAACTCCCGTTACCGGGCCTGGGAGAGCCTCTTGCATGACCCTCATAGCGTCTCGAAATTGGTACTGGAGATCGAGGGCCAATTCTCGTAGCTCGGCGGTGAGTTGGAGCCGCAAATCTCCCATCATTTGGTCCAGTTGGGGCATCTGATCTCCCCGATACGGATCGGGCCCATACGGGCCGGTCCTCTCTCCTTCCATGGGCGGGCGACGCGGCTCTCCTCCGTAGATCGGCTCGCAGTCGTCTCCCAGATAACTCGGTCTCCCTCGATCGAGCGGATCGCCAGGGAACGAAACCCGTGCCCCTTTCCGGTCGTGCACCCAAGAATCCACGGTCCCACGACCGAACTGGCTCCAAGCGTACTTGGGGGTCCCGCTCTGACGAGGAGGTCGGCGCGGGATGTAGTGAGCCCCCTGAATCGTAGTCACCGGCACTTCGGGGGCCCCTCCGCCGCCTCCACCACCGTTCCCCTGATCCGTCGGGGTGGCGGGGACATCTTCGGAGGTAGGGATAGGGACCGTGTCATCGTCTGACATAGTCAGGAACGGCTAAGTCCCAGTCACAGATCTCTGACAATCTGTGAGAGTTCTGCTCAAAGTAGTCAAGGATCAGATCCTGGTTGGTCAACCACAGTTCTTTATTTCCAATCTCTACATTAGTACAGCATCTCGAATTATTGTCAGAGATGAGACAGATAATACAAGCAGGTCTATTATACCATTCCAAGGAGTTTGAATTACCCATAGGTAGCCAATCACCTTAAGGGAAAATTGGCGGGAAAGAGGTGTTCTGGCCGTTTGGTTCTCACAGGAAAAGAGTGAGGTGTTAAGCTGTAAATTTCCTCTCCCAAACCAGACCCCTCAGATGTTACCAGTTCACATAACAATCAATGGCCTCAAGGTTTTTGCATGTGATAAGAGATGAGAGGTATCCTCCCTTGAAGTTCCTGCCGGAGCAGCTGGAATGCGGAGGCAGGGATGTGAGGCCTCCTTGTTCTCATAATTTACTGGTGTCACCCTCCCGGTCTGGACAAGCATCAGTACATGACAGTTACAACGGAAAAAGAAAGACATATAGCTACATTGAAAGTACAAGCATGAATAACATAATGTCTGAATTAGTAGATTCTGACATTGCTCCACCTTGGGCCATTTCTAGAGGTGGGTAGGATTGCCTCCCAGAATTTAAACTGATCCAGAGTACAGAGATGAGTTCCCCTGGAGAAATTGGCTGCTTTGGAGGTTGGACTGTATACCATTATACTCCACTGAGGTCTCTCCTCTCCCCAAACCCTGTTCTTTCCAGGCTCTATCTCCAAAGCTCCAGGAATTTCCCAGCCCAGAACTGGAAACCCTCATTTGGGCAGGTATCAAATAGGAGAGAGCCTCTTCTGTTGTGGCCCCCACCTTTGGGACATTCTTGCCCTGAATGCCTGAATGTCA
This sequence comes from Lepidodactylus listeri, assembly GCA_029233225.1. Taxonomy (NCBI): domain Eukaryota; kingdom Metazoa; phylum Chordata; class Lepidosauria; order Squamata; family Gekkonidae; genus Lepidodactylus; species Lepidodactylus listeri. Next base: position 9,283,932 of record JARCFY010000014.1, on the reverse strand, counting down.
GGATTCTAGGATCCTAACAAAGTTTTCTTTATGCATTGTGTAGTTTGCTATGTGCAAATGCAATTGTAACTGTTTGCTATCTCTCTCAAGCTGTCTCAGGTTTCCTCCCCTTCCTTTATTGCCCTGAGTTATATTGCTCTTTGAAGGTCTGGTCAATGTAACCATTTCATCCGGGAGAATGGCGACCTCGCATACTCACACGTCACCCGAGACCAAATGGCCTCTTTCCCCATCATTCCTCCTCTCCCTGCCCTCGGAGACACGGAACTGTCTTATCGCTGTGAGAAGTCCTTGAAAGGCCACTTTGTTATGTATATGCCTAGCACATCTGGGGCGCCTAATTCAAGAGGGGAAAATTTATAACTTTCACACTTCACCTTTCCTGTGGGAAGTAAAACGGCTAAGATCTTTAACCGCGCTTTTTTCCTTTTTTGTGATTGGTTGAATATCGGGGTTTCAAACTGTACTGGAGGGTATATTAACCCTGACTGTTTTGTATATGGCATCTCTAACAAACATTCGAGAACCTGTCATGCAGTATTAAGAAAATAAAGAACTCTGTTTCATCAACAAAGGTCTGATCTTTGACTGCTTAGGGCAGAAGCCTCATACTGAATGCTTGGCTCCAGATTTATCTTCCTGGCACCGGTTTCAGATTGACTTCTTCTCCCCTCCCAGGCTTTTAGGTTAAGGTTTAGGTTAAGGGAACCCACCTGTTCTGAGATTTTAAATCTTGGACTGTTCTACTTCTTGTTTCTGATGAATGTTTCATTTCTGTAGTTTTAGCACTGCCTCAGTGTAACTGTTTCTAGGGTTTTTTTTTAAAGTATTATTGTTTTATGCTTTGGCATTGGAGGTAGGGATTTTAGACTTTTATTATTGTTAAAAAAAATTCCCCCCAAATAATTTTATGAGGTGTCCCAGGAGCCAGGTTGTAGCTGAGGGGTGGGAGGTAAATGTTTATAATCCATAAATAATTATAAATCAGAAACGATAAGCCTGAATGCTACAACAAACTATAGGTCATTCAATTTGAGAATTAATTGTAGAAACCCTCTTTGTTAAACTGGAATTAGGGAGGAGTCGAATGCTGCATGCCCTGACCTGGACAACCAAGGCCTGGTCTCCTCAGATCTCAGGAGCTCAGCAGGGCTGGTCCTGGTTAGTACTTGGATGGGAGACCTCCAAGGAAGTCCAGGGTCACTACGCAGAGACAGGCAATGGCAAACCACTTCTGAAGTGTCTGGTGGTCTCTTGCCTTGAAAACCCCATAAGGGGTCACCATAAGTCAGCTGTCCCTTGATGGTACTTTGCACCAGCACCAAAATGCTGCACAGGGGGCAACTTTGGGGCAACAGAAGAACAGACTGGGATAGTCTTTGCCAATGATACCAGCTGAGGCATTGAGGTGAGTGGGGCTGAGCACTGCGATTGTTTGCAGAACAGCATTTGAGTCGGGCTTTCAGTAAGGCTTCCTGCTGAACCTGAAAAGCAGAAGCACCTCTGGAGGTTGGGTTGCCAACCTCTAGATGGTAGCTGGAGATCTCCTGAGGTTACATCTGATTAGGCTGAACCACATGGGTGAACCACAAACCGAACCACAAACTGATAGCCTGGTTTGCAACTGAACTGGTTCGCCACATAACTGACCTGAACTGGTTTGCCGCATAAAGCAGCAGGGAGCAGAAAGCAAGGGGTTAAATGGCTCCAAGCCATTTAACCCTCAGCTTTCTGCTCGCTGGGTCTTTTCATGGCAAACAAAACACAGGATGTTAAATGGCTGGGAGGCATTTCACCCTCTGCTTGCTGATGGCCATGGCTTTTCACAGCAAGCAGAAAGGTAAGGGTGAAATGGCTTGGAACTACTTAAACCCCTGCTTTCTGCTTCCCACAGCTTTTTGCAGGGAGCAGAAGACAGTGGTTTAAATGGCTCCAAGCCATTTAAACAAAACAGCTGACTCTGCCACTCAGCTGTTTTTCATAAATAGCAGAAAGCAGGGGTTTAAATGGCTCAGCACATTTACAAACTGCATCGAAATTCATGGAAGTTCATGGCAGCTCTTCAATTCATGAGCATCAGTTAATGAACCACAAACCAGCCAATATTTGTTATGAACTTTAGTTTGTGAGCCAGTTCATTCCCATCCCTATAACTGACCTTTAGGCAGCAGGAGTCAGTTCATCAGGAGAAAATGGCTGCTTTGGAAGGTGGATTTTATGGCTTTGTACCCCATTGAAGTCTCACCCTTTCCCAAACCCCTCCCTCCTCAGGCTCTGCCCCCCAGATCTCCAGAGCTGGCAACCCTATATGGAGACCATTTTGTACCAGACTGTAGGCTCCGGGTTTTTCTCTAACAGCAGGGCCTCGCCCTTCTGCCGAGTAGGGCTGCCAACTCAGGGTTGGGAAATTCCTGGAGACTTGGGGGGGGGAGCCTGGGGAGGGCAGAGTCCACCCTCCGAAGCATCCATTTGCTCCAGGGGAACTGATCTCTGTAGTCTGGAGATCTGTTTTAATTCTGGGAGGTCTCCAGGCTCCACCTGGATGTTGGCAACTCTAGAGACTGCATCTCTAGTTAAGAGCCTTTTAACTGGAGTCACAGAACTGGGACCCAGTAAGCCCGTGTCCTTGGATCAGTGGCCCAGGTGTCCACTCGGACTGCCAGCTGCCTTGAACGGAACGTCAGGGGTGATGCTCTTTGTGTTTGTGTCACGTCAGGCTTCAGCCGCCTATTTCCATGCATTCAGCCTCTACTAAATGGACATTCTTCTCCTGGCCTGTTGGCAACTTTGGTGCCCAGTCTTGTAGCCCCTCTGGGTACCTTGGGGATTTGGGGGAAGGCTAGTGGTCACCACTACAAGATGACTTCCAGGGAACAGGTGTCTGTCACAAAACGTTGGGAGATCCCAACAGTTGTAAATCAGAGCATGGAAAGCCATTTCATCTCAGTAAAGGCTGGCATCTATGGAGATTACAGCTAGGCTGGAAAGATCTCATTGGTCCCTGAGCGATATATTCTCACATCCTGTGGGGGAAGTCATGAATCCCTCTGGTGTGGGCAGCACCCAGCCATGGGCCAGTCCCGTCTGGCAGGCTCCAGCAGTCAGGATTTCAGAGCCAAAACTGGCCCAGGACCTCTGATGCACTGGGCTGGGGTGGGGATACTGAGAAGCAGTGGTTCTCTCTGTGGGGCAGGTGGAGGGAGGGAGCGGCTGTGCCTGCAACCATTTGCTCCAGCCCAGCGGGGGGGGGGGGGGGGGAGAGAAAACAAATGCTAAGTAGCTATACTTTTCCAAGTTGGGTTAGGAATCGTTCTCTGTTTTCTTTTATTTCTTAGAACCTGCTCCCAAATCCCTTCGTGAGGTGCTGATAGTAGAATCGACCATCTTGATTCCTGCCCACGAGCCTTGCGGTGCCCGTGTCACCAGGCAGCCCTGTCTGGTGTCCCTCCTGGCATCAAATCAGTGAGAGGGGAGGGCTTGGAACTTGGTGGTGGCTACCGGAGGAGAAGAAGCCCCCCCCCAAGCATTTAAGAGAGGGGGGGCAGTGAAGGATTCCCACAGAGATAGTTGTGATTCCCTCAGACAAAACAAATCCCCCGAGCCTCTCGGCAGGGCTGTGTTCTCCCCTAGTGCACCGAGAAAGAGAGAGAGAGAGAACCCTGGGAGGGGCTGGGGCTGGACTGTTACAGCAGCTTCCCACCAAGCACACTCCTGTAGTGGACAGAGCACTTCCGGCAGATGCAAAAGAGGACACATCCTGGGCTCTTCTGAAGCACATCTTGCTCCAAGGAGATGAAGGAAGCTGGGGTCCATTTTTTGACTGGGGGAAGAGGCAGTCTTTGGTTTCAGTTTCCAAAGTAACAGGAGGGTTTGCTCCCTGGGTGCCTACAGAGATAGGTTTCCACACCCAGAGACAAAAGAATACCTGCATCTGTGGACAAGCTGAGGGCTAAGAGCCCTGAAGTCCCTGTCCAGGATGAGCTCAGGGCTTTACTAGTCAGTCAGGTGGCAGGAAGCAACCTGAAGCTCTCTGGTTTTGTCCTTCCTGTTCTATTCAAGACCCTTTGGATTTTATCTAGTGTTACCAGGCTTGCACCCACAACCCCTGGGAGACTTTTGGGACAGGGCTGGAAGCAGTGTCACTTCTGGTCGATGCTCTAGGAATCCCCTAAATCTCTATGGTAAGAACCACAGAGATTTAGGGGGATTCCTCCTAGAGAGCCCGCCAGCCTAAAGTCACCATTGGGGTTGGATACCATTCCCTCTACCCTTCTCTCCTGCTGCAACCATCAGCAGTGATGGGCAGGCAAGGATGGTGGTGGACAAATGGTTGCTGGTGGTGAGCAGTTGGCAAGCCCTAATTTTATTCCCAAGACTGAAACAGAACAAACTGGGGGGCACCGCTACGCTCACAGGCACCACACTGAGGATCGCTAAGGAGACTTCCAGGGTTCATGTGACAGGGCTTCTTTATTATTGCAGAGATGAAAGCCAAGGACCAAGTGCACTCTGGGCAGCAAGAGGACATGAATCCTGAGTCTGCAGTCATGCCCTGCCTGCTGAATCCCCATTTGAGCTGCACAAGTCCTTGCACTTTGTTGTTCTTTTAAAAAAAAAATTGGCCCTCCCAAACGCAGAATGATTTGAGACCCAAAGCCTATTAAAGCAATATGACAGAGCATTTCTCTGCCACCTTCCTTTCAAGGATTTCAAAGCCCTTCACAAACATTACTTAACTAAAACCAACAGCACCTCCAGGATATGTTATTATTCTATTATAATACTAATTCTGGAGGAAGATGCAATGAGTTGTGAGGAAACCAGAGCGAGCCGAATTCTTCTTACCGAAGGACTTTTATCCGTTCTCCCCACCCCCACCCCCCTGAGCGATGTCTGCACATCTTGCAGGTTTTCATTATGATTTTTATTCAAGATTCATACAGGAGCTTTTAATGTGCAAAGTGTTTAACATACCTTGTCTCACTCATCTTTGCGATCGCCTTGTGAAGTGTTGTTGTATCACTCCCCCTTCCTCCCCCCCACCTCCTCCAAGCAAAGGAATTCAAATTCAGAGCAGCTTCCACAACATTAATTTAATTTTGGAAAAAACCGAGCGCTGGAGACTTATCAATTTTTAAACAATCCGTTTCTCTCTGAGCTGAAACTGATATTTGCAAAGATCCAGAATTCAGAAAAGTTATCCAATTTTGCCACTCAGATTTTGAATACGATTAGGTGTTAACAGTAAAATTGGAAAGGTTTAGACTTTTTTTGGCTTCTTCGGGTGCTTTGGAGTTTGACAGGCCTCAAACAAGAAATCATTTCAGCTGTCAAATACTGTTTACTACTGATAAAGGACTGGGCTCTCCTTGTCTTGATTTGCAAGCTGATCGTGAATTGTGAGCGACACTCTCAGGCCGCGGTCACACAGCCCTTTAAAGCGGGAGAAACTGCTGTTTCCTCCCGTATTTAAAGGAACTGACCAGACCAGCCGCAGCTACTCCCATGCTGAAGTGGGCTCAATCACAGGTTCCTCCCGCATTTTCTGACCCCAGGAAAATCAATTATTTTCCCGGAGGTCATGCAAGGAACCTGTGATTGAGCTGATCTGGACAGCCCTCTCTCACAATGATTACAAGAGAGGGCTGTCTGATCATTCCTCCCGAGGTTTTTTTTTCTTCCTTTTTTGCACTCGGGCGCTTGGGCAAAAAGGAAAACTCTGCCCCGTGCTCTGCTTTGGGCTCCGAGCCGCACTGGCTGCCACCTGGCACACCCCCCCCCCCGGCATGCTTCTCCCCAAACTTACTTAGCAGTGGCCGGCAGGGCTCGGGGCCTGGAGCGGAGCACGGAGCGAGCCAGCCAGCCAGAACGGGTCCAGATTCGCCATCCCGACAGCAGCGGCAGTGGCAGGGGGGGGTGTAGAGCGCTTTCCTGCGAGCTGAGCTGGAAGGGTGATTCCCCCAGTTGCTGCCGGCGCCACCAGTGTGAACATCCCAACCTGAAAGAAAAAATCCCGGATAAAGTCCCAGCGGGCCTCAAACACTTGAAAAATGATTCAGGTGGGTAGGCATGTTGGTCTGAAGCAACAGAACAAAGTTGGAGTCCAGGGACACCTTTAAAACCAACACAATTTAATTCTGGGTATCAGCTTTCGTGTGCATGCACAAAAGCTTATACCCAGAATTTAACTTTGTTGGTCTTAAAGTTGCCACTGGACTTGAAAAATGGTTCACTTTTTAAAAACCCTTGGAAGTATGCTAAATTGTATTGCACATCTTTGACATATGTAATTCTCCCACTGCTTTCCCACAGCACTCCCTGCTCCTCTAATCTACCACTGGCTGAGTCTACTCGACAGAAACATCCTTAAAAGATGTGCTTTCCTTGAATGTCCTGTGCTTGCTGAAGTTTGGAACAGCTAGAAGAAGCTGCCTGGCTTATCTCTGCAGTTTTCCAGCCTGATCCGTTTGCCAGCCCGACTCCCTAAACTGAGGCCCGCTAGGATTTTATCCAATTTGTTTTATTCCGGGTTGGGATGTTTGTACATCCCAACCCCACCGGCGGTGGTGGGGGGAGGCACCCTTCCTGCTCGCAGGAGAGCGCTCTACACCCCCCTCTGCTGCCACCAGCTGCTGCCGCCGCCGCTGCCAGTCGCCGCCGGACCCGTCCTGACTCACCCCACACTATACTCCAGGCCCTGAGCCCCGCCGGTCGCCGCCTGGTAATTTTTTGGGTTAGAGAATGCGGGGGGGGGGGGGGGGCGAGGCAGTGCCCGGTGGGGTTCAGGGCCGGGAGCGGAGCGTGGGGGGGGGGTTCCCCCATTTTTGCACTTAGGCGCTTGAGTGCCCAAGCGCCCAAGTGCAAAACAGGAAAAAAAACCAGGGAGGGACGATCTGAACAGCCCTCTCTCGCAATCATTGCACGAGAGGGCTGTCCAGATCAGCTCAACCACAGGTTTCTCGCACGAACTCCCAGAAAATACTAGTTTTTCCAGGGGTCGTGAAACGCAGGAGAAAAGCGGAAGGGTTGCGCGAGTGAGCGAGCTTCAGAGTGAGATCCGTCTGAACAGCAGATTAAAAAGCGAGAGGAAACAGCAGTAATTCCAGCAGTAAAGTCCCCGTGTGACTGCACCCTGAGTATGTAAATCCAGTATTCTAAAAGGAATGGAAATACTTGGCACAGCCTCGCTCTGGCCCCTGGGAAATGTTGTCCAGTAAAGTCTGAGCATGCACCAGTGTAGCGAATGCTGCAGGCTACAGGCAGAGCAGGCACAAAAACAGCATATACTCTCAAAATGTAACTTTTTGAAAAAATGTTGCATGTTCTTTGGGGCTCAGTAAACCAAGCAAGCTAGAAAATTGTGACAGCTCCCAGCTGAATGTGGAGATAGGGCAGATGCTGAACCCCTTGAAAAGGTGGTGATTTTGAATTGCAAACAACTCATCAATGTGATCTTATGTGGTGCCCAGCTTGTGGCAACCTATGCTGCAAACAAAGTAAGTTCCATTTTTGAATGCCTTATTTACAAAAACTGAATCATCCCTAATTCCCATTGCCTGTTTTCTGTCAAATATTAAAGGATACTAAACACCACTCCATGTTATCTATGAAAGGCTGGAAGGAAAAAGGAAACATTGTTACAAGTCAGCTGTTGAGTATTTAAATTAGATCCACAAGGCTCTGGATTCTTTAGAAACTGATCAGAGTTCAGCAACAGGAAGATCAGTAATGGTGGATGAGTGTCCCCAAAAGGCAGTACGACTTGCCTGTGAAATGAGAAGGGACAGTTTTGAGTGTCTTTTCCCGGCTGTTCTGTGACCCCAAAACTTGCTTTTTAAACCCTTTTTTTTCTCCCATGATTTGCATTCAAAATGTACCCCTTTTCCAACATTATTTCAGCATCCATAAATCACCTTATGCATTATATGATATTAATATAGTAATGTTGTACATTGTACATATCAATACTGCACATAGTGCATACAGAATCCAGGTGGCATATGCATTTATTTGTTATTTAAAATATTTTTATGCTGCCTTTCCACCCAATCCGGGTTTGTAATGCAAATCCAGCCATGAAAAACCATAAAGACAAAACTGCAGAGACTCCAAAGAGAAATAAAGCCCAGACGGTTCTCTCATTCCTCATTCAAAAGAGGCAGCCGCAGCCGCGGATGGTGATGAGGGCAACTGAGCCCCACAAGGAGGAAGCACGGGGGTTTCTGGAGAGACAAGCGGATGTGAAGAGTGTTCCCTGCAGGTGGAGAGCTTGCTTTGTTTAGACAGTGACACCATTTCACGGGCGGCAGACAGCTTGCTGGGCTGAATGCTGCAGATCCATTCTTCTAGTGGTAGCCTTTTCCTCAGGTGTAAGAGGATTTCCCCTGAATATCTGCATCAGGGGAATTCAAAGGATCACAAGTTAGCTGAATGGATCTGAACTCTTCAGCCCCCAAGGAAGTGACAACCTAAAAACGGACAATGAAGACAATAAAAAATACGGAAAGGAGGTAGAAACCAGTGTGGCAGGAGGACTCATGTGAGAACGTTCAAGTTACAGGTACAAAAACTTGTTTTAATAGGGAATGACGGACAGGAGGTTCAGCTAAAGGAAAGAAGTTGGGTTTAAAGAGGGATTTGATCAATGGGGGGGAAGGGTATCATGTGGGAGTTCAAAGCATTAGGAGCAGCAAGGCCAGGGCTGGATCACACCCTTTGGAGGGTGCAGTGTAGGGTTGCCAGCCTCCAGGTGGGGCCTAGGGATCCCCCAGTTTTTATAACTGATCTCCAGCTAACAGAGATCAGCTCCCCTGGAGAAAATGGCTACTTTGAAGGGGGGACTCTATGGCATTGTACCATGCCAAGGCGTCTCCCTTCCCCAAACCCCGCCCTCTCCTGGATCCATCCCCAAAGTCTCCAGGTATTTTCCAAACCAGACCTGGCAACCCTAGTGCAGTGTGGTGAGGGGAGAGAGCTCAGTGAGACATGATGCCACAGAGTCCACCCTCCAAAGCAGCCATTTTCTCCAGGGAAACTGATTTCTGTCACCTGGATATCACTTATAATTATGGGAGATCTCCAGGCCTCACCTGGAGGTTGACAAACTAGGGAGGAGAGGGTAGGGCACAGCTGTGAGGGTTCTGCTTGGACTACTGCCACATGCCAAATAATTTTGCGCATCAGCTATTGAATATTGTCAGAGCTCATTTGCAGGACATCAAAGATTTAAACCAAATATCAAGGTATGTAAAATAGGTAGAGAATTTGGGGTATATATTTGAGCATGCCAAGAAAAAAATTGGTTGAAAAAATTCTCAAAGGCCTGTGAGGGGGAAATGCTGATATCAAATTCATTTGCAGGTGCCCAGGATCATGGGAAGGCATTTCAAACAATGCTGCCAGCATTTCCCTGTCGGTTTAAGAAGAACATTTCCCTGTGGCTTACCTTACACAAGAGAAAATTGCTGAAATACATAATATAAGGAAATTCTTGGAATTGAAGAACGGATAGGAAACCCTCCTAATCTGACTAAGACATTGATCATGAGTTGATCACCCCCTATTTTGGGAGGTTGTACTGAAGGGATCTGACAAAAGGAGAGGGAGGGAGAGAGAGCACCCTCCTTTATAGTTTGTTCCCTTGGCATTCAGTGGTACACTGCCTCTGAACATAGATGTTCCATGTAGCTGTCATGGCTGCTCATGACTGAGGAACCTCTGTACTCCATGACTTACCTGCTCTCCTTTGAAGACCATCTAAATCAGTGGCTATTAGTACACCCTGCGGCAGCAAGTTTCACAAGTTAATTGGGTGAAGAAGGATGTTTGTTTATTTTTTTTAATTTTTTAATTTTTGTTTATTTTATTAAACTTTTACCCCGCCCTTCCAGCAGAGCTGGCTCAGGACAGCTTACAACTATAGAAACGATATGGAATGGCAATTCCATGCACAATAAAAATTCATTAATACAAAGTTTTTAAAAACAGTATAAAATATATTAAAGTGCTAGTAATTACTCCTCAGGTACAGCGGCTTTCTTAAGATTCCTATCAGCTGATCTTGATATTCAGTGTTTCGTGCTTAGGTCAGGCAGTGGCTGAAAAGGGGGGGACCCAGCAAGGTCGGGCTCGCTCATTGTACACCGTCCGATGTCACAGGAACAGTGGCGGTGGTAATAATGGTGGTGGTAGCGGTGGTGATGGTGGCAGCCCCAAAAGCCTGGTGGAAGAACTCTGTTTCACAGGCCCTGAGGAATTGCAAGAGATCTCGCAGGGCCCTGGCCTCCTCTGGGAGCTCATTCCACTAGAATGGGGCCACCACCAAAAAAGCCCTTGTCCTAGTTGTGACCATCCTGGCCTCCTTAATGTTCGGGAGGGCCAGCCGGTTCTGGGTCCCCAACCGCAGTGCTCTCTGAGGAACATATGAGGAACATGTTGGGCCTCCACCAATATCATTCAGTGCCCTCAGTATTGGGGGAGTCAAACTCCTTAGTCTTTCTCCTTGAGTGCTCCATCATGGATTAGTTTGGTTGTCCTTTTCCTGTCCTTTTCCCTGCTTTAGCAATGTCCCCAGAGCTAGATACTGGATTCCAATCACATCAGCCATTAGAGCTGGTGTTCGCAGATCCAGGAATCATGCCATGGCAGGACCAGGACCATTGCTCTGATGTTGGGAAGTGGCATCTGGGGACACATCCAGATGAGAGGAGGAAGTTGAAAAGAATCTGCTCCCAACCATTCTTCTTGACATTCTGCCCTGTGATTTGGTATCAGGTATTCTCCAGATGTTCTTGGAAAGCTCAAATGTTTGCTGAATATTCTCCCGAGTGTTTGGCATCTGTGTTTGATATCTATTAACACTTATATTTTTATAGCTGGTGTGTAATGCTATAGTGGCTAACATGCAATGATATTAACATTTGACAGCCTCCATCGAATGCAACTTCTGATGTCTGCCAAAATAGTGAAGAGACATTGGTAAGGCTAAAGCACCCACGTTTCAAATGCTGAGGTAAGACTGCACATTCAAAACACATGTGACAATGCTTGGAAATTTGCTGTATCTCGAACATGAGCAAATATACGTTCAAGCTCTCATTAAAGAGCTTCTTGTGTAAGTCTTGGCTTGGGTGTGAGAAATAGCAAAGGAGCATAATAGAGACCCGAAGCTATGTTGGAAGCCAAACGAAATGTTGGGGCAGGGGGAGAGGGCAGATTAAACACTGGGACAAAAAACTTCCAAGTACAGACTGTTGGGGTCCAGACTTGCTTAGACTGAGAGGGAAAATGATCTTGGGGTCGTAGCAGAGAGCTCCGTGGAAGTGCCATCCTCGTGTGCTGCAGCAGTGAAAAAGGCAAATATGGATTATTAGGAATGAGAATAAAACAGCCAATACTGTAATGCCCCTGTATAGATCTATGGTGTGTAGAGTTCTGGTCCTGAATCTCAACAAAAGACACAGCAGAGCTGGAAAAAGTACAGAGGAAGGCGACCAAGATGATGAGGGGGTTGGAGCACCTTCCCTAGGAGAAAAGGCTGAAGATTCTGGGACTTCAGTTTAGAAAAGAGATGACTGAAGGGGGGACATGAGAGAGGTTTATAAAATTATATATGGGGTGGAGAGAGTTGACAAAGGGAACTTTTTCTTCCTCTCCCAAAGTACTAGAACTCGAGGGCATCCATTGAAGCTGATGGGCAGTAGGTTCAGGACAGACAAAAGGAAATACTACTTTACACAGAGTGATTAAAACACAGAATGTGCTGCCAGAGGATGTAGTAATGGCCACAGGCATAGACAACTTGAAAAGGGAATTAGATAGATTCATGGGGGATAAGTCTATTAATGGCCACTAGCCAGGGTGACTGAGGGGACCCTCCACCTTCAGAGGCACTAATCCTCTGAATCTCAGAGCCAGGAGGCAACATCAAGGGAAGGCCTCTACCTCTATGGCCTGTTGTTGGCTGTCCAGAGGAACTGGCTGGCCACTGTGGGAACCTGGATGCTGGACTAGATGGACTATTGGTCTGATCCAGCATGGCTGTTCTTATGTTCTTAAACACCTGAACTGCTAGTTGCCTCTCTTTACAGCAAGATAAACATCAGCATTCAGTAGGGATGAACACCCTGCCCCTAAAATTTCCCTATAAATTGCATGCATGTTTCAGCATTATTTGCACATCAGTAAATCAGCATGGTATGTATAAATACTTCTCCATACATGTGGTACATCAAAGTCATGAGATGGGCACACAACACAAACTTAACAGCAAAATGGCAGAGAACCAGAATGAGAAAGAAACAGATATCATGAAATTAAATAGGGGAAATTTGGTCTTCCCTAGTATTATGAACACATCTATACTGAGGACACAGGGTGGGGAAAAACCTTCCTATTAAATAGGCCCTGTTGGCAGGCTGACCTAGATACCCCAGGCTAGCCCCATCTCATCAGATCTTGGAAGCTAAACAGGGTCGGCCCAGGTCAGTATTTGGATGGGAGGCCACCAAGGAAGTCCGGGGTTGCGACATGGAGCCAGGCAATGGCGAATCACCTCTATTCATCTCTTCCCTGGAAAACTCCACGGGATCATGGAGGAGGAAGGTTGCAGGCCTAACGTGTCTGGGGAATTATAACTGTTTATATGCAAATACTAGAAGTGTCTGAGGTAAAATGGGGCAGCTGGGATGCTTAGTGTCAGAGGAGAACATAGACATTGTGGACATTTCAGAAACTTGGTGGGATGAGGATAATCAGTGGGATACAGTGATTCCTGGATATAAATTATATTGAAAGGGTAAGGAGAGAAGATGTCAGAGGTGCAGTGGCTCTGTATCTCAGAGGGGGTATACAGTCCAGTAAAACTGAGAATCTAAGAAAAATAGATTCACTTAGAAAAATGCTACAGGTGGAAATAGTGGGCCCAAAAGGAAGCTTAACTCTGGGAGTTTGTTGTTGCCCACAAGATCAAAGGTTAGAGGATGATTTAAAAGCAGCAAAAGAATTAAGGAAAGCAGCTAGATGAAACAACTGTGTCATAATAGGTGATTTTAACTGCCCACAGATTGATTTGGTCAATATGTGTTGAAGTCAGGAGAAAGAGATTAGGTTTCTAGATGATTGTGCCATGGAGCAGATGGTCACAGAACCTACCAGGGGGGAGGCAATCCTGGACTTTGTCCTAAGTGTTGGAATATACAAGGGCTATAGTAGGGCTTTGCATGAACCAAATTACAAACTTCAGTTCGTCACAAACCGGGCCCAGTTCATGGTTTGCGAATCTCGGTTCATGCCTTCCCACCCTCATGAGCCCCCACGAACCTCCCACAAGCCTCCCAGTGGTTTGTGTAGGCAGACTTGCTGGCGCAGACAGCGGGGCTTGGAGAAGGCATTTTAAGAGAGAGTGGTCTCTTTAAATGCCTTCTCCAAGTTGCACTGCCATGGTGACACAGCTTGCAAAAACTATTTAAAGGAATCCCTTTAAATGGTTTTTGCAAGCTGTGCTGCCGCTGCCCAGTTGGAAGCCATTTTAGTGATCCCTTTTGCCCCCCCCTGCTTTGAGGCTCCCCCCCCCCCCCCCCGCTTTGGGAGCAGAAGGGATTGCTGAAATGCTGAAATGGCTGGCAAAAACCATTTAAAGGGAATGTTCCTATGACAAACCCCTGTATCTCCCCCAACTGTCTGGCAGATTTTCCGCACCAAATCTTCAGTTTCCCCCAGGGACTGAGTTGCCCTATAGTACCATGTCTTTGTCATAAAATACTTGACTGTCCCACTCTATGTTCAGATATTTAGTTTAGGCTTTTTCTCAGCTCAGGAATTCTACTGAAAATACAGGAGCTGTCCAGTTTTCTTTAAACTCTTGAGAAATTGCACAAGGCAAATTAACTTTCAAAAACAGAATAAAGATTTTATTAAACAGGAAAGGAATATATGTATAACAGGAATAGTTAAGGTTTTGAGATTGCTGTGGTAAAAAACTTTCTAATATATACAGAGTTGAATTCTTAGAACATTCCAGGGCTCCGTTGGGGCCGGAGCGAGGCGGAGCGCCGCTCCGCCAGTGAAGATGCTGGGGGGCGGGCACATTACAAAGCCCCGCCCACAGCACGGCCGCCGCTGGGTCGGACCCCCTCCCACCCCCCCGCTCAATGTACCCGGGCCGGCGGCAGGCCGCCGGCCGGGGAAAAAACCTTCTCCCACTCCACACCCCCGGGCAAAGAGACTCCCTCCCTCCCACCCACCCACCCCGCTCAGTGTACCCGAGCCGGCGGCAGGCCGCCGGCCGGGGGGAAAAAAAACCCTCCAACCCACCCCCACTCAATGTCCCCGAGCCGCGGGGAAAGGATCCTTTCCCACCCCCCACCCCCCGCGCATAGAAACTCCCTCCCACCCACCCCACTCCATGTCCCCGAAAGGATCCTTTCCCACCCCCCACCCCCCGCGCACAGAAACTCCCTCCCACCCACCCCACTCCATGTCCCCGCGCCGGCGGCAGGCCGCCGGCCGGGGAAAGGATCCTTTCCCACCCCCCACCCCCCACGCATAGAAACTCCCACCCACCCACCCCACTCCCCATGTCCCCGTGCTGGCGGCAGGCCGCCGGCCGGGAAAAGGATCCTTTCCCACCCCCCACCCCCCACGCATAGAAACTCCCACCCACCCACCCCACTCCCCATGTCCCCGCGCCGGTGGCAGGCCGCCGGCCGGGGAAAGGATCCTTTCCCACCCCCCACCCCCCGTCCATAGAAACTCCCACCCACCCCACTCCATGTCCCCGCGCCAGCGGCAGGCCGCTGGCCGGGGAAAAAATCATTTCCCACCCCCCCCGTAAAGAAACTCCCTCCCTCCCACCCAGCCACCTCACTCCATGTCCCCGCACCGGCGGCAAGCCGCTGGCCAGGGAAAGGATCCTTTCCCACCCCCCACCCCCCCGCGCAAAGAAACTCCCTCCCACCCACCCCACTCCATGTCCCCGCGCTGGCAGCAGGCCGCCGGCCGGGGAAAAAAATCCTTTCCCACCCCCCCCCCCACGCAAAGAAACTCCCACCCCAACCCACCTCAACCCACTCAAATCCTTTCCCACCCCCCCACGCAAAGAAACTCCCTCCCTCCCACTCACCCCACTCAATGTCTCTCTCTCTCTCCCCCACCTACCTACCTACCTACCTTCCTGTTCCTTCCCTCCTTCATTCCTTCCTTTTCTTCTCTCTCTCTGTCCCCCACCTACTCACCTACCTTCCTCTTCCTTCCTTCTTCTTTCTTTCTTTCTTCTCTCTCTCCCCCACCTACCTACCTACCTACCTTCCTGTTCCTTCCCTCCTTCATTCCTTCCTTTTCTTCTCTCTCTCTGTCCCCCACCTACTCACCTACCTTCCTCTTCCTTCCTTCCTTCCTTTCTTCCTTCCTTTCTTCCTTCCTTCCTTCCTTTCTTTCTTCCTTTCTTTCTTTCTTTTTTCTTTCTTTCTTTCTTTCTTTCTTTCTTTCTTCTCTCTCTCCCCCACCTACCTACCTTCCTTCCTGTTCCTTTCGTTCCCTTCCTCCCTCCCTCCCTCCCTTCCTTTCTTCCTTCTAACACACTTCCAGTGATGTCAGGGGTGTGTGGCCTTCTGACACTTCCGGTGACATCAGGGGGTGTGGCATATGCAAATGAGTTATGCTAATGAGCTCCTGCACCTCTTTTTTTACGAAAGGACCCCTGGAACATTCTATTTGTAGTTTTGTTTCAAGGCTTTCTATTTCTTTTTTTTGAGAGGAGGGACTTTGTTTAATATATTTCAGCACTCGCCCAGTTCTTATTGATGTTTCTAGATTTCTTCCTTCGGAATTCTAGGTTTTCCTTTAGATAATACAGCTTTTCATTAACTCCCGAGGAGTCAAAGCTTCTCCCGTTTATCACTGACCAGGCTTCTCTCCCCAAACCCTTTCACTGGCAGGAAGTTATTCTCCTTGTCCCTAAGAAGCAATAACTCCTTTTACTGTTTGGCTTGTATGGGAGTTCTCTCTGACTACCCAGACCTTCTGCCAAATCCTTCTCCAGTATCCTTTGTATAAGGCTGTTCTGTAGCTTTCCTGAGAATCTCAAATTCTCCCTCAGAGCAATTTTAATATATATCTAAGACAATGGGGTTTCTCTTATTCTCTCTGTAGAAGTTCTTTTCTGACTATTGCCTGTCAGAAAACACTGACTCCCAAATGTCTTTACCCTCAGAAGCCAAACCCTCTGGCTTCTGATCCAGACATTAGAAAGACCAAATTACAAAGGACCAAACAGCAAAAGACCACTTTCCCCTCCAGATCAACTGTTGTTGAGCCAGTTTGGTGTAGTGGTTAAGTGTGCAGACTCTAATCTGGGAGAACCAAGTTTGATTCCCCACTCCTCCACTTGCAGCTGCTGGATAACCTTGGGCAAGCCATAGTTCTTGCACTGCTGTTTTTGAAAAAGAGCAGTTGCTGTCAGAGCTGTCTCAGCCCCACCTACTTCACAGGGTGTCTGTTGTGGGGAGGGGAAGGGGAAGGAGTTTGTAAGCCACTCTGAGACTCCTTTGGGTAGTGAAGGGCAGGGTATAAATCCAATTTCTTCTTATTATTATTCTCTTGTATTTTCTCTCTCAGCTGATGCTGGTCAATCAGAGAGCAACTAGAGCAGCCAATCACCTAAGCTTTTGTCACCAGGGAAGATTAACTCATGAACTCTGTCTCTCTGACACTAGAATTTTTTAAAAAAATTCTGCATTTCTGAGCAATCCAACACAGTTCCCTTTAAATGGCTTTTGCAACCCATTTTAGCAATCCCTTTCACTCCCCCCCCCCCACTTCCAAGCAGGAGGGAGTAAAAGGGATTGCTGAAATGGCTTGCAAAAGCTATTTATACAGAACGTTCCCTTTAAATGGCTTTTTCAAGTGGACACTGTGGCCAAGTAAAGTCCAAGTGGCAAGTTCACTTGCATGCAGTGCCAGCTTGCAAAGGCCACTTAAAGGGAACGTTCTCTTTAAATGGCTTTTGCAAGTTCTCTCCCACTTCCATTCATCCCAGTTTGTGGGAGCTCATGAACTTGGACAAACCTGCATTTTCCCGGCTCATACTCATCCCTAGTCTATAGTGCACCAACTTGAAGAAGATCAGAAGAACAGCCTATAGGGGGTAGCTGAAGGACTGGTAGATAGCAGAGCTAGGTTAGGGACTTCCCGCAATTTCAAATGTTGTCCTTCCTGCTCCAGCTGAGCACTCCTCCTTTGTTCCTTTCTCTCACAGCAGTTAGTCAGTTAGATAAGCCTCTCTGCCTCTCCTCTGTCCTATCAGAGTTTATTCTTTAATAAACTGAGTTATTTTCTTTAAACAGTTGGTACTCTGTTCCTCTGCATGTTTAAACTTTGCCGATACTAAGTAATGCTCAAGACCTGGTGAGAGATGTAAATGTGATAGCACCAGTTGGGAACAGTGACCATAATGCTGCTAAGTTTAGCATTATGTAAATATGGAGTTGCCCCAAAAGACCAGCACAACCCCATTTAACTTTAGAAGGGGTAACCTCTCTCAGATGAGGGGACTTTGTGAAGAAGAAACTGAAAGAAAAGGTAAAGAGGGCCAAATCCCTTTCAGTAGCTTGGAGACTATTTAAAACTACAATCCTGGAAGCTCAGATAAAATGTATACTACTGGTTAGGAAAGGTACAAACTGGTATTTTAAAAAGGCCTGCATGGTTAACAGACAAAGTAATGGAAGCAGTAAAAAGATTCCTTTGAGCAGTGGAAGGCTAGTCTGAGTGAGGTAAATAAAAGGGAGCACAGGCTGTGGCAAATAAAATGCAAGATGATGATGATTTATTCAATTTATACCCTGCCCTCCCTGCCAGCAAATAGAGACTATGAGAAACATACTACAAAAAACATGAAGATCAACAATAAAAATTTCTTCAAATACATTAGAAGCAAAAAGCCAGCCAGGGAGGCAATGGGGCCCTTGGGTGACCGAGAGGTAAAAGGGTTACTGAAGGATGATAGGGAAACAGCAGAGAAGCTGAATACATTTTTTGCCTCTGTCTTCACTGTGGAAGACGGGAGGAGCTTGTCCACTGCATGATTGCCAGTTTCAGGAAGAATGTTGAAAGACCTGAGTTGGATTGAGGCAACAAGAGAGAAGGCCCTACACCTGATGGACAAATTAACAACTGACAAATCACCAAGCCCAGATGGCATACATCCAAGAGTTCTGAAAGAACTCAAAAGTGAACTTGTGGATCTCCTGACAAAAATACGCAATCTATCACTAAAATCTGCCTCCATTTCTGAGGACTGGAAGGTAGCTAATGTAAGCCCCATCTTTTAAAAATGTTCCAGAGGAGGTCCAGGAAAATTATAGGCTGGTCAGTTTAATGTTGATACCGGGTAAGTTGGTGGAATTTGTTATTAAGGATAGAATTAGAAGGCACATTGATGAACAAAAGCTATTGAACAAGACTCAGCATGGATTCTGTAAGGGAAGATCTTGTCTCACTAACCTGTTATAGTTCTTTGAGGGGGTGTGAACAAACATGTGAACAAGGGTGACCCAGTAGATGTTGAGGAATTTCACACAGCCAATATGTTCCGTTTCAGGAACTCTTCAGTAACGGTTTCTGTCAGGCATTTCACACAGAACCGTATTAGTACCAGTTCCCTAATGGAACATATTGGACCTTTCACACAGAAATGTGTCTCTCCCATTGGGGAAGCGTTCCTGAGCCAGTTTACCTTGAAACCTCCTCCCAAGCGTTCTTCTGTTCTTGTACCGGTCCTGAAGTGCTACGGGGTGCTGTTTGAAATGCCCTGTTGTTTACCTAAACTTCCAGAAAGCTTTTTATGAAGTTCCTTATCAAAGGCTCCTAAGTAAACTCAGCAGTCATAGGATAAGAGGACAAGTCCTCTTGTGGATTACAAACTGGTTGATTAACAGGAAACAGTTTTTACAGGGCAGTTTTTACAGTGGAGGGTGATAAGCAGTGGGGTACTGCAGGGCTCAGTACTAGACCTGGTGCTTTTTAATTTATTCATTAATGATTTGAAGTTGGGAGTAAGCAGTGAAGTGGCTAAGTTTGCAGGTGACACGAAGTTGGTCAGGGCGGTGAGAAGCAGGGTGGACTGTGAGGCACTCCAGAGGGATCTGCTGAGGCTGGGCGAGTGGGTGTCAGTGTGGCAAATGAGGTTCAACATGGGCAAGTGCAGAGTGATGCACATTGGAGCAAAAATTCCTAACTATAAAGATACATTGATGGGTGCTGAATTGGTGGTAACTGACCAGGAGAGAGTTCTTGGAGTCGTATTAGATAACTCACTGAAGATGTCAATTCAGTGTGTGACTGCAATGAAAAAGGCCAATGCTATGCTGGGAGTTATTAGGAAGGGAATTGAAAACAAATCAGCCAGTATCATAATGCCCCTGTATTAATCAATGATGCTGTCTCATTTGGAACTGTTTACAGTTCTGGTCACCATAGCTCAAAAAAGGTAGCATTGGAAAAGGTGCAGAAAAGGGCAATTAAAATGATTAAAGGGATGGAATACTTTCCATATGAAGAAAGGTTAAAGAAGTTAGGGCTTTTTTTCTTCGAAAAATGATGATTGAGGGGTGGCATGATTATGTATGGGATAGAGAAGGTAGAGAAAAGTACTTTTCTCCTTTTTTCACAATACAAGAATTTGTGGGCACTCAATGAAATTAATGAGCAGTAGGCTTAGAACAGATAAAAAGAAGTACTTCTTCACCCAAAGAGTAATTAACACGTGAAATTTACTCCCGCAGGAAGTACTGATGGCTACAAGCATAGACAGCTTCAAAAGGGAACTGGATAAACATGGAGCAGGGGTCCCTGAGGGTCTATTAGCCACAAGGTAGAGAAGGAACACTCTTGGTGCTTAGGGGGCAGCAGTGGGAGAGTTCTGGCCCTGCTGGTGGTCCTCTTGATGGCACCTGGGTTTTGTGCAACACAAAGCATTGATCCAGCATGGCTTCTCTTATGTTCTTATGTCACCCTAAGTCAGCTGAGACTTGACAGCAACAACAATAAAATACAATACAATTGGCAGCAGCCGGATCTTGTCAGATCTTGGAAGCTAAGCAGGGTGAGTCCTAGGTAGTACTTGTGTGGGAGACCACCAAGGAAGCCCAGAGTCGCTACACAGGCAGGCAATGGCAAACCACCTCTGAACATCTCCTGCCTCGGGAACCCCAAGAGGTCTCCTTAAATCGTCTGTGACTCGATGGCACTTTCTACATACATTGGCAGGCACAAGGAAGACAGAGAGATTGGAATGAGGCTCCCCCCCCCAGCCCATTTCTTGCCAAATTACCCCAGCCTCCGCCTCCAGCCCACTCAGTTTAATTTGCCATTCACTGCTTTAGTAGTCGTGGAAAGTGAACCTCGCTCTGGTTGTGACAGCGAAGGGAGGGGGGCTGGGGCGGGGAACGAAGCCTGTCTCTGAGCTGTCAGGCTGGATTTTCACCTTGACGCTTTAATCGAAGATTCAGACTTTTTGCACGGAGGATTTGAGTCTAAAAGGGGACCCTGACTTTGACTTTCAATGGCTGCGTGCCGAGGAGAAAGCCGGCTGGCGCTTCACACCTCCCCACAGGCGGCTGCTCCCAGTCGCCACCCTTCCCACAATTACCAGGCGACCTGGGCAGCATTAATGATCCTCTTTTTGTTGTGGACACTGGGGGGGGGGGGGGGGGAACAGGTCAGCAGCCCAGACTAGTAGTTCTGTTTTGCTCTGTTGCTAGGCTATTCTTAGATCTTATTCCCCTCTCCCCCCCCCCACACACACACCTTGCAAAGAAGTTGGAAAAGTGCAGGGAGTAATTCTTGGACCTCAAAGATACAACTGCTTACCCCTGTGACTTCAAGGCACCCTTTGGCCCCGAGCTGAGGCTTTATAGCTTGGGCCACAGAGCAGACGAAGAGCACCAGGAAGACCCTGCCTGGCCCAGGAGCTAAATCAGATGCCCATGCCAGGCCTTGCTGAGGGAAGGTCAGCTGAGATCCTTCCAGAACATTCTGTCAGGGCTGCCAAGAGGCCAGAGGGGAGGGGAGCATTCCAGCGGGGAAGATGATGTGTTGCTTCAATAGCACTGCAGAAGTCTCCCCAGGAGTGAGAGAGGACCGCCACGGGTCATTTCGAGCAGGAGCTCGGGGGAGCACAGCTCCGGGAGTTGGTGCCAGCCCCCCCCCCCCCACGTGCAGGGGAATGCCTGCTTGTGTCATGGCTGCAGCAAAATGACCCCGTCCCCTGGAAAGATCCTTGTTTCTCCGACCAGCCTTCTGGAGGCTTCAGCTACCACTGAAGCTCTCCTCCCAGAATAGTGGTATTTCTGAGGCTTGGATTAGTAGCTGTCCCCTCTCTGCCAGCTCTTCCTTCCTCCCTCCCTCCCTCTCTCTCTCCTTTCTTTCTTGCCTTCTGACATACTTCCGGGGATGTCAGGTGGTGTAGCATATGCAAATAAGTTATGCTAATGAGTTATGCTAATGAACTCCTGCACCTCTTTTTCTACAAAATGACTTCTGAGGACAGCCATCATTGCCGGGTGCTATGCAACATTAGCAAGGGCAGTTTCTGGGTACCAGGTTCTGGGCCCAGTGGTCAGGTGCTGCCAAAGTCAGATGAAGAGCTGTTCCGAAAAGGAGCGGGTTCTCTTCTCTGTATGCCAAAGGTTGGAGAAGGGTACTGCAGGCAAACCAAAACCAGGGAATGGAAGACTTCTAATCTGAGGAACTGAGGGATTCTGAGAATCCAGTGCCATACCACTTCCTCCAGATCTGCCATGCTCCTACAGTCTGGGTGATTGTTCTGTAGGAGGCCCTTAAGTTAACCTGATTACTTTTTGGATCTACAGCCTGGAGTGGAGGGGCTATAGAGTCTGCCCCTGCCCACCTCCCTTTCTTGGTATCTGCCGCTAGAATTGCCTGGACTCACAGTTTGACTCTACAATTCATGATTTAGCTTCCCTCTGACGTATAAAGATGCCGTTTAGCATAGCCAGCACCATGTTTAATGGTTTTGTGACTTGCCAGAGAACAAGCTCATGCTGAGCACTGAGATAAGCTTATCAAGAGGAGTCAGCGAAGAACATCAGAAGACTGTGACAGACCCCAAGGACGCTGGTTTGTGCAAACGGCCCTTGAGATGTGCAGAGGGGTTGGCAGGGAGAGTTTACTCGGAAGTCTTCCATTTTGGTTCATGTTACACAGCTTTTGCCCATGCCTATAAAAGTATGACTAAAAGGAACAGCCCTGCAGGGGCATGATTTCTCATTGCAGACTTGTTTCTGTGATCACCATTTGCCTGGCAAATAAATCTTTAAGCTTGTTACCCAGTTGCCTGTCTACTTAGACTTCAGCTAGACAATGAATCTGGTGAATTCCACCACACCTCTCATGGCCTACCTTTGGCTGAGTTGGTTGATTTGGTTGTGTTGTGCTATCAGGTTGCATGGCTTTCATATGCAATTCGTATGGTATTTAGACATGGAGATGCAGGACCTGGGTGCCAGTCATGCTTGGCAAGCAAACATACCATTTTTCGCAGTCACGGACAGACAGGAATTGAACCTTGGCTCTCTTTGCCTCGCCACAGACTGACGTGAGCAGCTAGCAAGCACAAAAGGCCTGGCTCAGCGCAGGCCGCCATTTGTGACGCTGGGTGGGGACGTAGAGGTGACCAGATGCCAGGTGGGCATGGAGCAGGAGAGCAGCAGGAAAATCAGGTCCTCTCTCCCTTCCCCAGGACCAATAGCTCTGGAACAGCCGGGGAAGTGGAGGATTTATAAAGGGGAACCGGTGGCTTGCCTCTCCTGCCCAGCCTTTGTCCACCACCAAACAGTTTGCTTACCCATCCCACCCTCTAAGTATGCCATTTGGGGATGACACAGTTCAACTGTTTACTGGTAGGGGGTACAATGCTTTCATTGATGTATAATTTGGAATTGTTAGTTTTGCCATAAGGCTTGATTTGTATAATCCTTCTATTGTCACAACTGCTTAGGCAGTAACAGCATAAGGCTGGATCCATTTACGGAAATAGGCCTGCGTGCCATTTTCTGGATATGGGGACCACCTTAAAGGGTCTTGGCGTGAGAGCTGATGGGAGCAAGCCTTCTCAGGGACTACCAGCGCTTGCCCTCACGGCCAGACGGCAGGGGAGATCATGAAGGGGCAGTCTTCCATATGATCCCCAACAACCTGCCATTCCGTGATCTTCATCCATGCTGGCTGGCTGGTGGCGGGTCAGCTGATGCATCGGATCTGGTGGACCCATACTGTGCCAATGCTTCTTACAGCTGTCATCAATAAAGTTGTGGCCAATTTAATCCACTTATTTCCAAATCTGTAGTAAGTGTGATGATTTCAGGCAGGATCAGGGGCATCTGATCAAACCTCTCTATCCCACTTAAAAACTAGAGCCACAAACAGCTTTGCAGCTGCGCAGTTACTATGGTTACTAACTTTAGTTTCTTTATGATCTGTTCAAGTGGCAGGTTTGGTTCCTGTTTGATGCACTTGCTTTAAGAATGTGTTTTTTCTGCACAGTCAATGTTTAACTTTTAAGTAACTAGAGATTTTTTTTAAAAAAAATCATTTTAAAGACACATGTAGGTGTGGAAAACTACAACTCCCAGCAGGCTTTGAAAAGAAAAAAATAGTGTATTCACAAAATGCTGGTGATCTAAACAGATCAGCAGCAGTCATTGCTGTAAATGGATGTAGACTAACACCAAATGGTAAGAATAAAACAAACCAACCATATTTATTTACATTTGGTCTATGACGGGAATGGACTGCTTTGCTCATTCTGTATTTAAACAACTGACTGAAAAACGGCACTCAGCAATAGATCTCTGTGTTTGGGGGACTGGTGAACTGCTCAACAAAAATGCATGTGCATGAAATGCTGCTGATGGTGCTGTTCTGTTCTAATAAACTGAAGAAATGACCTGCCAAACAGACTCAAAATGCTCACAAACAGGCAAATAATCTGTTGAAAAACTGGTTCTGTGCTCACAACCAGCAAACAGAATGTGAGTTGAATGAGCGAGTGTTCTAGTATTCCTGATTATATGTACAGGGTACATTACTTATAAGATATAATGCTGATTTATTGTAGCACAAATAAGAGTTGGAAAAATGTGTAAATTTCACAGGAGAATTTTGGTGCAAAGAAACAGAAAACGGCATCTGAATAAAGAATCATACCTTTGATTCACATGAGAAAGACAGATTAAATTGGAATAGAATCTGGGGGCTAAAACAGCAGAGATGAGAAATTAGAAATCATCCCTAGTCTCCAGGGTAAGAAATAAAATCTCATGATCAGGAGATGAATCAAGGGGCTAGACTTCTTTTTGCTTGATCTGATGGAAGCTTTGACTGTTCTTTAGATTTCATATTTTTATCCCACCCAGCCTCTGAAGGAATCATACATACTTCTCCTTTCCTCCATTTTATCCTCACAACAATCCTGGCTAGGCTGAAAGAGTATCAAGCTCAAAGTCCCTTAGTGAGTTTCAAGGCTGAGCAGGCCCAAGTGTCCCTAGTCCTAGCCCAATACTCCAGCTTCTTTGCCACTGTCTGCCCCCCCCCCCCCAAGAAAAATGCCACTCAAACTTTACCCCGAGCCATCTGGCAGAGTTATGCTTTTCCCTCTGAAGTGTCAGATATCATGTCCCCCATTACCTCACCAGGCTCCTCCCACTGGCCTTTTAGGGACCACCTTTTAGCTCCCGGGCTCTGCCCCTCTGATCTGAACCTCGGGGTACCTGGCAGCTGTACCTCCTCCAGCCTTTGAAGTCTGACACTACCAGTGCTTCAAACTGGACACAAAGTAAATGGCACAACAAGGCTTTCTAGGTTTTGTGCTCTGCCAAAGTTGTCAGGATTCCCAGTTTTTCAGCCTGCTGCCTTATTATTTCTTGGAGATCTGTTTATTAGTAAAACAGGCAGCAACTTTATAATTAATTAAAATATGCAGGTAGTAGCAATGCTAAGTTTCATTTCCATACCCTGAAAAGCTTCACCTGATCAAGCCAGACTGGATTTTCCCCCAAGGTCAGTTTGCAGCCCCAACTATAGCCAGCATAATCTTCTGCACCATTTCCACCACTTGCAGAAAGTTTGCCTCCAGAGATAGGGTTGCCAACCTCCAGGTGGGGCCTGGGGATCCCCTGCTTTTAAAACTGATCTCCAGCTGACAGAGATCAGTTCCCCTGGAGAAAATGGCTGCTTTGAAGGGTGGCCTCTATGGTATTGTACCATGCTGAGGCCCCTCCCCTCCCCAAACCCCGCCCTCTCCCGGCTCCACCCCCAAAGTCCCCAGGTATTTTCCAACCCAGACTTGGCAACCCTATCCAGAGAAGAGATTTCCAGAGCATCTGCCCATAGCAGGAGGAAATCAGCTTTATTTATTTATATTTACTTATTTATTTGTTCGATTTATAGGCCGCTCTCCCCGCTTTTGCAGGCCCAGAGCGGCTTACAGACTTGGCTTACAGACTTTAATGGGCAAGTAGCCTTCCAGGAAACTATTGTTCACAATTCCTGTATTGAATCAACACGCTACTAGAATTCCAGGAGATTCCCAGGCCCCACCTAGAGGTTGGCAACCCTAGGTGATGTGACTAAAACAGACTTTGATTACACTTCTTTTAATTATCATGGTTTCTTTTCTTTATTTCTCTTTCCTGGAATTTCTGTTTTTAGGTTTAGCTGCTGCATGAGGGAGAAGGGAACGGAGACCTGGAAACAGCCCTTTGTGGCCAGAAGACTGGACGAGTGGGGGAAACACTACTGTCTGAAGATCTTTTGGGTGCCCACTTCCCTTCTGACCCTGCCTGGCCTCAGCCAGATTCATCCCTCTTTAGGGAACTGTGGTATTTCAGCCCCTGCATTTGTGCTTCTTGACTCTTTATCTAAGGCTTCTCTATCTTGCGTGCCCCCCCTCCTCCCCATCCACTCTCCAACTGCAGACAGTGGTGAAATCCCTGTGGTAATTGGCTCAAGCTCACTGTTTCCCACAAGAATATTAAGTCAGACCCACAGCTTCAGCCTCGAGTGACACATATTGTGCATCTTGAGTTCAGTTTGGTCAATCGGTTCAAAGGCAGATATTCAACAACAACAACAACAACAACAACTTTGTTTCACCTGCCTTTTCTTTCTGCCTTTATTAAAAGCATTTACAGGCCTACCTCTCTTCCTGTCAGAATATCTACCGGTTGGAACATTAAGAATTCTAAAAAAAGTAAAACAAGAAAACAACAAGGTAAAGGGTTAAGAATGCAGAGGGAGAATGCAATGAGACAACTAAACTAGGAGAAGAACTAGGGGATAAAAACAGGGCTGGCTGTTTAAGTGAACAAAACTACTCCACAGGGGAGGAGAAACCAAGGCCCCTTTCGCATTACCATTCTGAACTGGATGTTATTTGTTGTTGGCCTGGTTCTGAGTAAAGCGATTAGGGCTGCCAAGTCGTACTCACCTACTGGCGGGGGGGAGTCCTTCTTCGCCCGGGAGCTGCCCGGGAGCCTCCCTGGCGCGCATGCTTCACGCGCGCGGTTGGTGACGTCACCATGTTGGGGGCGTTGCCAGAGCGTCGCCCTGGCAATGTCTCCAACGTGGTGATGTCACTTCCAGGTGACGTCATTACACTGGGGGAGTCGTCCAGGTTGGACGACTTCTGGGGCGGGGTTCCTCCGCCGGCCGAATGCCGGCCGGCAGATCGGGAACCCCTATAGCAGGGGATCCCCCGCCCCCCGGGCTGACTTGGCAGCCCTAAAAGCGATACAAGGACCAGACAGGAGTTTCATACAGCAAATTTCATTCCCTTTGAAGCGCTCTGGCCAGGGCTTTTTTTGTAGAAAAAGCCCAGCAGGAACTTATTAGCATAATAGGCCACACCCCTGACAGCACAGCTCCCTCCCAGGATTGGCTTCCCCAGGTGCCCTGTGGCTTGCAGGGCACGTGGGGAACCCAAGGAGGGGAGGCAGTTTAAACGGCCTTCCCTCCCTGGATTGGCTTGGCTTGCCCAGTGGCTTGCAAGGCACATGGGGAACCTGGGGGAGGCTGTAGGCGTGACTAACTCAGAAGCCAGCCGGAACTCCGTTCCTGTGCATTTCTGCCCCAAAATAGCCCTGGCTCTGGCCATTTCAAACAGTGCTGCACTTCCCCACCCCACCCCTTCTTTGCCGTGCAGTCTTCCTCAAACTGTTTTGGCACCAAGGCATCTCAGTCTAGACTCTAGCACTATAGCACTCATCTTAGAAAAAAAAGTTCGAGGAAGATGGTGTGGCGAAAAATTGTGGGGGGGGGGCGGGAAGTGTGGCACTATTGGAAGTGCTGCAGACATTTTAAACAGCACACTACAGCAATTCAGAAGTGCAAAGAAGAGGTGAAAACGGAAGAAAGCACTTTACCTCAAGAATGGCTCAACCCCACTCTGCTAACTGGATGCAAGTGGCCTTGTATGAGAGCGTGAATAAAATCTGTTAGCAGCCGGTTGCTAAAATGTTTGTGTCTGAAATGACACCAAAAATTCATTTGCAACTGACTACCAAAATGAATTACAAAGGCTGTCTGAAAGGGGCCTTAGAGAACTCAGAGAATGAAGGTGTGTAAATCTGACACCAGAGGTGCTTCTGTGGCGATGGAACCCCTGAGCTTGGGCATCTCCACAGAAAAGTCCCCATCTCCGTTGCTTGCCCACCTAGCCTAGGGAAATGGAGCAAATGGGTCTCGGCAGGGTAGCAGGCCCAATCTTTTCATTGTTACAGGGTCCATACTAACTGAAACGCAGTTGACTTGAAGTTCCATTGGTGATTTTTTGTTTCCCCCTCAGTGTGATCCCTTGAAGGTGCTCATGTCTAAATCCTTGCATTTGTGGAGAAACTTCTGTGGGTCTGTCCTACCTGATGACCACCCTGGCAGAGAAAGAATCTGGCAGCTAGATGGGACACACCAGTAGAGAGACAAACGCACTGGCCTCATCAACAAGCGTTCCAGAATGCTTATATTACCACAGCCACTGGGTGCCATGCAGAAAGGTTGTGTGTGTGTGTGAAGGAAGTTTCATTTCTTTTCTCTTGGGCTTATTTATTTATGACAGTTTTATCCCCTTGTTCATCCTAGGCGCCACAGTGGTGTACACAGTTCTCCTCTCCTCACTTTCATCCTCACAACAACCCTGTGAGGCAGGTTAAGGGGAGAGAGAATAACCAACCCATGGCAAGTAAGGATTTGAACTGGGATAATCCATATCCTAGGCTGACATGGTAACCCAGGGGTCTCCACTGTCTTTTCGAGCCTGCAGGCACCTGTGTGGTGGGTACAGCCACAAAATGGCTGCCGTGGAAGGCAGAACTAGACACAAAATGGCTGCTGCAGTAGCTTAACCCCAGCTAGGGCTGCCAAGTACTGGCGACTTACCGGCGGGGGGGAGTTGTTCTCCCCCCGGGAGCTCTTAAAGCACACGCGCCACGGCGACATAATGACATCACCTCCAGGTGACATCATTACACTGGGGAAGTCGTCCGAATGCCGGCCGGCGGATCGGGAACCCCTATAGCGGGGGACCCCCCGCCCTCCAGGCTGACTTGGCAGCCCTAACCCCAGCTGAACAACTAGTGCTCGTGAAGTCATGGAGGTGTACGTCTTCCCTCCAGTCCCCTGAGCAATTTTAAAAACATTTTCTTTGGGGAAAAAAATGAGGCGGGTGAACACACAAATGTTATGTATATGTGGCATTTTTTAAAAAAGTGGACAGCCTGTGTGAAAACTATGGGGCGGGTCAAGACTATTGGCTGACTCAGAGTCAGAATTGATAGGATATACATTTGGCATGTTAAGCTGCAAAGCTCTGAAAGAAGCTGAGCTCCCACACTGGGTGAAGAGTCCATTGTCAGGGACGGTGTGATTTTCTGCACAAAAAAAGCAATCAAAAATGTAACTTACCTCGTTCACAGTGCCTGTTTTGTGTTGAGACTAACTCTTCATATAATCACCCTGATGATTTGCTTTGCAATTGAAAATGAACTGCTTTTCAAGTAAGATTGTTCCTACACAGTTGTGGAGTCTGGTATGCTGGCTGGCTGGCTGGGTAAGCAGCTGTTGACTCAGACTGTTTCTGCACCTCAGCAAACCCTTACATCAGTGTCCTTAAATAATCGAACTATGCAAAACTGTCTGCACAATATTTTGCCTCCCCGGGAGGAGATCCAAATTTTGTGCCCCTTTACCCTGCATTTTCAAAATCCTCTTTTTTCCGTAATTTTCCCCTTCAGATCTTAACTCACAGTTTTCCAGTGAGGAATTCCCAAATTCAAATTTTGTTTCCCATGGCACTGCCATTCTGTGTCATCAGTGATACATGTTCTCCTTGCCTACCACCTCCTGCCCCCTCCCAGGTTGTCCCTGAGACATCCGCCATTAAAAAATTATATATTGACTAGGAATAAGGCCCGTTGTGGGAATAAATACAACGGGCTCTAGAAAGAGGCTCTGGGAGAGTGCCAAAGCCTTGCCAACCTCAGCAGGGTATAATGACACAGAGTCCACCATTTTCTCCAGGGGAACTGATCTCTGCTACCTGAAGAGCAGTTGTAATTCTCAGTGATCTCCTGCCCTCACCTGGAGATTGGCAGCAGTGGTTCCCCAAGAGGGTATAGGTGGTTTGGAGTCTATGGCATTGTACCTGTCTGAGGTCTCACCCCTGCTAAAACTTCACCCTCTCCAGGGTCCCCCCCTCAAATCTCCAGGAATGTCCCCACCTGGAGTTGGCAACCCTACCTCCCAGCCAACTGTCAGTGTATTGTTATTTGTTCCCTGGCTTCAGCTTTCTATCTCCTCCCCCCTCCCCCCTAGAAAGCTGTTGTAATTCTGAGTGATCTCCAGCCCCCTCCTGAAGATTGGCAACAATATTTCCCCATGAGGGACTCGCTGGCTTGGAGGGTGGAGTCTATGGCATTGTACCTGTCTGAGGTCCCACTCCTTCTCAAACCTCACTGTCTCCAGGCTCCACCCCTCCAAGTCTCCAGGAATTTTCCACCTGGAGTTGGCAACCCTATCTCCTTCCCAGCCAATTATCAACCTCACTCTTCAAGTTTCCATTCCCCCCCTGCAGCCTCCACCATGCTCTGAAGCCCTGACTGCTATGTCATATTGGCTATCATAAAGGGTCCATCTCAGCAGAGTATGAGGGCATAGAATCCACCATTTTCTCCAGGGGAACTGATCTCTGCCATCTGGAGAGCACTTGTAATTCTGAGTGGTTTCCAGCCCTCGCCTGGAGATTGGCAACCATACTTCCCCTGGTGGAAAAGTAGTCTTTCTCTGCAATGGGGACCGAAGCAGCTGACATCCTTCTTCTCTCCCCCTTTTTGACTTGCACAACAACCCTGTGAGGTACCTTAGGCTTAAAGTCTGTGACTGGCCCGAAATCACCCACTCAGCAAGAACCTGGGTCTAAGCAGATCCTCCTCTGAAGCACTGACTGCTATGCCTAGGGTAGCCAACCTCCAGGTGGAGCCTGAAGATCGCCAGGTATCACAACTGAACTCCAGATAACAGATCTTCCCCCCTCCCTTGGAGAAAATGTCTGCTTTGGAGGCTGGCCTCTATGGCATTCTGTTCAGCTGGCCCCAATGAGTTTTCTCCCAAAGGCCATCATTGGTGTGGAAAGGGGCTTTCAGAGAAGCAAGCTTGGTTGCCTAGCAATGGACACTGAGGAGAAAGTTGTCGGCTCTGATGATGGTATAGGGTTCCCAACCTCCAGGTGGGGCCTGGGGATCTCCTGCTTTTACAACTGATCTCCAGCTGACAGAGATCAGCTCCCCTGGAGAAAATGGCTGCTTTGGAGGGTGGACTCAATGGCATTGTACCATGCTGAGGCCCCTCCCCTCCCCAAACCCCACCCTCTCCTGGATCCATCCCCAAAGTCTCCAGGGATTTTCCAACCCAGACCTGGCAATCCTATGATGAAATACCTGAAGATTTGGGGTGTGGATCCTGTGTGGGGGGGTAGAAGGACACAGCAAGCTATAATGCCATAAGGTCTACCCACCAAAGCAGCCAGTTTCTCCTGGGGAACTGATCTCTGTCATCTGGAGATCAATTGTAACAGCGGAAGATCTCCTGGTCCCACCTGGAGATTGGCAACCCTAGGGGAAATGTCAGCCACACAACAGGGGGTTGAGGAGAGTGGTTTGATGGTCGCTAGCCCACCTCATTAGCCAGCCAGCCGTGGTGGAGCCAAGCAGGAGAGAGAGCCTGAGAAATTTCACACAGCCAATATGTTCCATTTCAGGAACTCTTCAGTAACGGTTTCTGTCAGGCATTTCACACAGAACCGTATTAGTACCGGTTCCCTAACAGAACATATTGGCCCTTTCGCACAGAAATGTGTCTCTCCCGTTGGGGAAGCGTTCCTGAGCCGGTTTACCTTGAAACCTCCTCCCAAGTGTTCTTCAGTTCTTTGTACTGGTCCTGAAGCGGGGTGCTGTGTGAAATGGTCCCCCTGTTTCTGACAGTTTATTCTGACGGGGTGCTGTGTGAAATGGCCCCCTGTTTCTGACAGTTTATTCTGACAGTTTATTCTGGGCATGTTGGCAGTGTGTGGGGGAGGGGAGTTATGGTGAAAGTCCATTGTCTTTTCACTGACAGAAGCAGGCCACTGAGGGGACAGTTAGACCCACCTGGCAGTGGGCGGAGGAGAAGAGTGGACCCAGCACCCAGTCGGTCCTTCCCCTCCGCTGGCTCCCTCCAGACTGAGGCCAGGATGCTCTGTGGGCGGGACTGAGGCAAAGCAGGGAGAGAATGCAGCCAGTGGCCAGGGTCCCCCTTTTGAGTGGCAGTCCATCCAGCCTACTGATTTTGGCACCCCATGGAATCTTGCCCCTTGGAATCTTAAAACGGCTTTATATAATAGGAAAGATTGTATTATGACACTTTTTTTTCATTACAATACAACATTATAATGTCATGACAAAACAAGCAGTACAGGAATAATTGCTTGATGTGATGTCATAATTTTTCAAGTGGAAGTTGGGTAATGCCATAGAGTCCACTTTCCAAAGCAGCTTTCACCATAAAATACCCAGGGCAACTGATCGTGGTCATCTGGAGATTAATTGCAATAGCAGGAGAACACCAAATACCACCTAGAGGTTGACAACCCTCTGTCGTCCTGTCCCTCTCCCCCCCCCCCCCGGTTGTCCATGACACATCTGATACTTTTTTCTTAAAACATAAATGGTAGCATTTGCGAGTTACAACTCAGATTTCCCCCTTTATAACACAGCAACATTATAACGTCTGGAGAAAATGGACAGTTCAGTTCCATGAGACTGCCTGTCCACCAAGTTTCTCTCCTTTGCTTTCCATTCATAATTTCAGGGGGGGTTATGGGTGGGTTATGCCACCTTGCACTTGTGTTGTTTTCACACGCCCCTTTCTCCACACACCCCCAGCTCCCCATGGTGTTTCAGATGATGGTTCACTTATTCATTATTCAACAGTAATGGAATAATGTGACACATTTGAGATGTTTATTGATGTTTTATAAATTTGTTTGCTTGGTGTGGGAAATAAACATGTGTTTGTTCTCCATTATCAAGTAACTACGAATGTTAGGGGGATGTTATTACATTGTTATGGATTTGTATTATGTAGAGAATTGGTGCATGACGATCATGGGATACTTTCCGTAGGAACATTTTGGGACTCTTCCACAGCCATTTCATGTTTACACATCAGGGGGGCAGCAACCATGCTGTCCCCCTCAGTTTTCAGACATGGGTGGGGACCAATGTTCCCTCTAAGCTGTGAAATCTTGTGAGCAAAAATTCTACTTTGTGAGCTGCTGGCATTGAAGTTGTGAGCAAGCAATTTGGCTGCTGCATAAATTAGTTTGCTCTGGAGCCATCCTTCCTGAGCTAAGACAAAAATGTGTGAGCCGAAGGCTAAAAAACTGTGAGCTAGCTCATACTAACTCAGCTTAGAGGGAACACTGGGTGACTAAGCACATAATGTCACAGAACCTTTCCAATGCCCTTGCTAGAATACAAGCTCTCACCAATGGCAAACGCTGCTGCATGTCAGCAATCCTAATTCTGCCAAGTCCCTTGTGGGGCAAGAAATAAGACTGAAGAAATACAGAACACAAGGGCAAACAAAGTTTATGGGTTAAAATGAAGACAAGTTGCAGTTTCAAAGTTTTAATGGCCCTTTAAATGGATGTTTGGAAGGCACACCTAATGACAGGAATCAAAATGGCAACTCAATAAAGAAACTTTTGACAGGGTTCCCCATGATGCTCTGATGGGTAAACTAGAGGACTGTGGACTGGACTCTAGGATAGTTAGGTGGATAGGGTACTGTTTGGAGAACCGCACTCTGAGAGTAGTTGTGAAGAGTACTGGACTCAGGAGACCAGGAACGGTGAAATCAGGAAGCCTTTATTGAGTGATTCAGCATGCCCAGTAGATGGTCAGAACAAGCATGCTTCCAGGGCTCCAGGGCCCTCATTATATGCTGGCCAGAGCCACACCTCCGGCCGCACCCAAAAGACCTGATAGGGGCTTAACATATGCGCATGTTTGTCATAGGTTCCCTGGAGGAGCCTTTGATTGCATTGGCTCCCCAGGGAAAACCTAGGTCCCACATTGGTGGAGGCTTTCAATCCGAATGTCTATTGTTCCTCCAGATTCAAGCTCCCCTATCTGCCTGACCATGTGCTCTGGCCATGCGGCGGGCGCCATTACCTGGGAGCACATGGCAGGCTGGTTGCTACACAGAGCATACTGCATTACAAGTTGTCAATGGCATTTCATCTGAATGGAGGGAGGTGTCCAGTGGGGTGCCACAGGGCTCGGTTCTGGACCCAGTACTTTTCAATATTTTTATAAATGATCTGGATGAGGGCGTGGAGGGGCTACTCATTAAATTTGCAGATGACACTAAATTGGGAGGAGCAGCAAACACATCAGAAGATAGAGATAGAATTCAATGAGATCTGAACATGCTGGAAAAGTGGGTGGATGTGAACAAGATGCAATTTAACAAGGATAAGTGCCGAGTTCTACACCTGGATAACAAAAAGGAGGAACACACATATTAGATAGGGGATACGCTTCTGGGTAGCAGTGTGTGTGAACAAGATCTTGGGGTACAGGTGGACCGCAAGTTAAATATAGGTAGCCAGTGTGATGCGGTGACAAAAAAGGCTAATGCAGTCATGGGGTATATCGACAGGGGCATAACATCCAAATCACAAGATGTCGTAATCCCACACCTGGAGTCTTGTGTGCCGTTCTGGAGGCCTCACTTCAGAAACGATGTGGACAGAATGGAGCAGGTGCAGAGGAGAGTGATGAGGATGATCAGGGGGCCTGGAGACCAAGTCCGATGAGGAAAGGCTGAGGGACTTGGGAATGTTCAGTCTGGAGAAGAGGAGGCCGAGGGGGGACAGGATTGCTCTCTTGAAGCATTCGAAGGGCTGTCCCTTAGAGGAAGGCAGGGAGCTGTTCCTGTTGGCAGCAGAGGAGAGGACTCGCAATAATGAGTTTAAATTAAAGATAGGAAGGTATCAGCTGGTTATCAGGAAAACCTTTTTTACAGTAAGAATATTTCAACAGTGGAATCAGCTGCCTAGGGAGCTGGCAGTCTTTAAGCAGCGGCTGGACAAAGACTTGTCAGGGATGCTCTAAGCTGATCCTGCACTGAGCAGGGGGTTGGACTAGAAGGCCTCTCTGGCCCCTTCCAATTCTGTGATTCTCTGATTCTATGTGGTTGGGATGGTAGTTGGAGGCATGTATATATGTTGGCACATCTGTCAGTTTCTGGTATAATGTGGTACTTATGTGTCCCTTGTGTATCCATACTGTGGTATACAGGAAATTCATTTCTTGTGTAGAGTAATTCATTGTTAGATTGATGGTGGGGTGGAAGTTGTTCAAACCCTGATGAAATCTCTCAAGGGCTTTTTTGCCAGTGGTCCAGACAATGAAAATGTCACCAATTCATCTCAAGTGAAGGAGAGGTGCTAATGGGTAGGTGTTCAGAAAATGCTGTTCTAGATACACCATGAAAATGTTGGCATATTGTGGAGCCATGTGGGTGTCCATGGCTGTGCCATTGATTTGGCGGTATAAGTTCTCACCAAACCTGAAGTAGTTATGGGTGAGAACAAACAGGAAGAGTTCAGTAGCAAGATCTGCTGCGGTGTTATCAGGGAGTCCATATGTCCTGATATACAACCAACCAACACAACCACTTTTAACGTTAAAAGGGGAACCTCTCTGAAATGAGGGGACATGTGAAGAAGAAACTGAAAGGAAAAGTAGAAAGGGTCAAAACCATTGGGGAAGATTGGAGACAATTTAAAACTACAATCCTAGAAGCTCAGATAAATATGTACCACAGGTTAGGAAAGGCACAAATAGGTATTTTAAAAGGCCTGCATGGTTAACAAACAAAGTAGAAGAAGCTGTAAAAGGTAAGAAGGATTCCTTTAAGTGGTGGAAAGCTAGTCTCAGTGAGGTTGATAAAAGGGAACACAGGCTGTAGCAAATAAAATGCAAGTTTGTGATCAGGCAGGCAAAAAGGGAATATGAGGAGCATATTGCAAAAAACATAACGGCCAACAATAAATTTTTCTTCAAATTCATCAGAAGCAGGAAACCAGCCAGGGAGGCAGTGGGGCCCTTGGAAGATCAAGGGGGTAAAAGGATTACTGAAGGACGATAGGGCTGAGAAGCTGAATGCATTTTTTGCATCTGTCTTTACTGTGGAAGGTGAGAAGTGCCTGCCCACTCCAGAACCACTGATTTTGGGAGGGGTGTTGGAAGGCCTGAGTCAGATTGAGGTGACAAGAGAGAAGGTCCTATGACTGAGACAACCTAAAACTGATAAATCACTAGGCTCAAATGTGAACTTGTGGATTTCGTTAAAATCTGCCTTCATTCCTGAGGACTGGAAGGTAGCTAATGTCACCCTCATCTTTAAAAAGGGTTTCAGAGGAGATCCAGGAAATTACATGCCAGTCAGTCTGACATCAATCTGGATAAGTTGGTGGAAACCGTTATTAAGGAAAGAATTAGCAGGCACATTGATGAACAAAATCTATTGAGGAAGACGCAGCATGGGTTATGTAAGGGAAGATCTCGTCTCACTAACCTGTTAGTGTTCTTTGAGGGAGTGAACAAACACGTGGACAAGGGGGACCCAACAGATGTTGTTTACCTTGACTTCCAGAAAGCTTTTGATAAAGTTCCTCATCAAAGGCTCCTAAGTAAGCTCAATAGTCATGGGATCAAAAAACAAGTCCTCTTGTGGATCAAAAACTGGCTAATTAATAGGGAACAGAGAGTGAGTATAAATGGGCAATTTTCACAGTGGAAGGAGGTAAGCAGTGGGGTACCACAGGGCTCAGTACTGGGTCTGATGCTTTTTAACTTGCTCATTAATTATTTGGAGTTGGGAGTAAGCAGTGAAGTGGCTAAATTTGCGGATGAGACGAAATTGTTCAGGGTGGTGAGAACCAGGGAGGATTGTGAGGCACTCCAAAGGGATCTGTCAAGGATGGGTGAGTGGGCATCAGCGTGGCATAGGGGCTCAATGTGGCTAAGCCAAGTGATGCACATTGGGGCCAAAAATCCTAACTATAAGTACATGTTGATGGGGTCCGATGGGGTCTTGGTGGAGACTGACCAAGAGAGAGGTCTTAGAGTCGTGGTAGACAACTCAATGAAAATGTTGAGACAGTGTGCGACTGCAATAAAAAAAGGCCAACGCTATGCTGGGGGTTATTAGGAAGGGAATTGAAAACAAATCAGCCAGTATCATAATGCCCCTGTATAAATTGATGGTGTGACCTCATTTGGAATACTGTGTGCAATTCTGGTCGCCACACCTGAGACAGGATATTATAGCATTGGAAAAAGTGCAGAAAAGGGCAACTAGAATGATTAAGGGGATGGAACACCTTCTCCTTAAAGAAAGGTTAAAGCGCTTGGGGCTCTTTAACTTGGAGAAATGACGACTGAGGGGGTGACCTGATAAGAGCAGATGGGTCAAACTCATTTGTTACGAGGGCCGCATCTGAAATAAATGTCACTTTGTTGGGCCGGGCCATGTATGCCATAAAATGTTATGCCAGGTACCAAAGATATAAAATTTATAAAGGACACAGACAAATCCAATAAACAATGTTATTTTTTTAACTCAAAATACAAACAAAAGCAATTGATTTTGAGCAGTGAAAGCAATTGATTTACTGAGGAATCCACAAAAGCCCCAATAAATGTATTTAATCAAGACTGGTTTTTTTTCCTCAAGGGATACCATAAAGGGGGGAGTACCTTACATTTCCATACATACCAGGAGCTTGCAGGCTGGGTAAGAGGCCTGGGTGGGCCAGTTCTGGCCCCCAGGCCTTATGTTTGACACCCCTGTAATAGAGGCTT
The DNA here is from genome assembly GCA_029233225.1 of Lepidodactylus listeri. Lineage (NCBI taxonomy): Eukaryota > Metazoa > Chordata > Lepidosauria > Squamata > Gekkonidae > Lepidodactylus > Lepidodactylus listeri. The sequence continues at coordinate 9,246,451 of JARCFY010000014.1, read as the reverse complement.
ACAAGATTATGCATGGGATAGAGCAGGTGGAGAAAGAAGTCCCTTTCTCCCTTTCTCACAATACGAGAACTCGTGGGCACTCAATGAAATTGCTGAGCAGTCGGGTTAGAATGGATAAAAGGAAGTCCTTCTTCACCCAAAGAGTGATTAACACGTGGAATTCACTGCCACAGGAGGTGGCGGCGGCTACAAGCATGGACGGCTTTAAGAGGGAATTGGATAAACATATTTATTTATTTATATTTGTATCCCGCCTAGCTAGGCAAGCTTGCTCGAGGTGGCTAATGACAGCTAAAATCATAAAACAATGGTGTTTAGTTAAAATGAAGTAAATTATACATAAAATTACAGAATAAAACAAGCAGAAGATGGTGGCAATTCTGGTCACGCCAACAAAGAAGGCAGCATCCCCTAAGTCCCAGGCCAGGAATGTTCCACTGACCCATTTCCTCGGTGGCCCATTTCCTCAGCGGCAGCTCCTAATCAAAGGCTTGGTGGAAGAGTTCCATTTTACAGGCCCTGCAGAACTGCAGAAGGTCCCGTAGGGCCCTGATGTCTTCTGGGAGCTCATTCCACCAGTGTGGAGCCACCAGTGAGAAGGCCCTGGCTCTAGTGGTCACCAACCTAGCCTCTCCCAGGCCAGGGAGGGTCAGGCGATGTTGTGAGCCTGAAAGCAGTGCTCTCTGGGGTATGTATGGGGAAAGGCAGTCCCTTAGATAGGCAGGCCCCTGACCATATAGGGCTTTAAAGGTTAAAACTAGCACCTTGAACCGGATCTGGTACGCTATAGGCAGACAGTGCAGCATCATCAGCACAGGCTGGATGTGGTCTCGTACAGAGAAGCCCATCAGCAGCCTGGCCACGGCATTCTGCACTAGCTGCAGCCTCTGGAGTTGAGACAAGGGAAGCCCCATGTAGAGAGCATTGCAGTAGTCTAGCCTCAAGGTGACCATTGCATGGATCACTGTTGCCAGGTCATTGTGATCAAGAAAGGGAACCAACTGCCTAATCAGCTGTAGATGATAGAAGGCCACCTTGGCAGTGGCTGCTACCTGGGCTTCCATTGTTAGGGAAGCATCCAGGAGCACTCCCAAACTCCGAACCCTCAGCGCTAGCACCAAGGTTCCCCCCCCCCCGAAGGTTGGTAGTGGGATCCTTACCCCTGGCCCATTTCGACTCAGGCACAGGACCTCCGCCTTCATTGGATTCAGTTTCAGTCGGCTCAGCCTGAGCCAGCCTGCTACATCCTGAAGTGCCCGTTCCAGGTCATCTTGGGTGGCTTCAGACCGGCCGCCCAACAACAGATATAGCTGGGTGTCATCAGCGTATTGATGATCCAGATGCTGTTGGAGGTCATCCATGAGGATGACCAGTGCCGACCAGTGCCGTCTCTGTCCCATGGCCTGGCCAGAAGCCGGAGTGAAATGGGTCTAGAACAGAAGTGTCATCCATAAAGCTCTGCAACTGAATCACCACCGCCCTCTCCAAGACTTTGCCCAAATAGGGCAAATTGGAGACTGGCCGGTAGTTAGCCAATTCGGCCGGGTCCAGAGATGGTTTTTTCAGGAGAGGGCAGACCATCGCTTCCTTGAGTGCCCCTGGGAACAGCCCCCATATGGAGCAGAGGTGCATCAGTGGCTATTAGCCACAAGGTATAGATAGGAACTCTGGGGCAAGCGATGCTCTGGATTCTTGGTGCTTGGGGGGGACAACAGTGGGAAGACTTTTAGTGTCCTGGCCGCACTGCTGGACCTCCTGAGGGCACCTGGTATTTTTGGCCACTGTGTGACAGAGTGTTGGACTGGGTGGGCCATTGGCCTAATCCAACATTGGCTTCTCTTATGTTCTTACTCCTACAGTGATGGTTCCTGTGCTTGAGACAATGGGACGTCCAAGGCTACTAGGTTTCTGTATCTTTGGCAGGAGGTAGAAAGTGCCCGGTCGAGGTTCTTGGGGTATATCCATATAAATTAGTTCCTGTATGTGTGTTGGGACTTCCTTCATGATTTTGTTGAGTTCTTGCTGGATATTCCTGAGGATAGCAGCCTGTAGAAACTGACAATGGCTCCTCTGGGGTGCTGAGTCTCTATATACCAAGTACTGTTTTATCATTTGCAGTGTACCAAGACAAATTTATGAAAGGCTGAAAAACATGTGGAGTTGTTGCCTGCATGTTACTGTGGCAATCATGAGAAGTCCTCCATCTGTGAATTTGCCCAATGTCACTTACGTTGGTTCTCTCAGTCACAATGTGTTGGTTTGGGGCTGAACATACATTTATCTACCTGCAAATTTCCAGCTCATTATGTGCCAGCCCAGCTCCTCTGTGATCAGGCACTTGTTATGACTACTCAGGACCCAATGATATAATTGGATGTAAACAGCAGCTTTGCCTGCTTGATTGGAATGTCGCATTACTTTCTGCAGTCTGTTAGGGAACACCATCATGGGATGTTACATGACTCATTATGCTAAGGGTGAGAGTGCAACTATAACCACGGTTCAAGTTTGAATTCTAAGGCAAAGGTCTTATTCTGGCAAAAGCCTCTCACCCAGGTAAGCTTATGCTACAGCAATGTTTTGTGATCCTGCAATGCCCCCTTTTCGTCATAAGAAATATGTGCTGCAAGTGAGCGTACAAAAAAACAAACAGGATGGCTGCACGAATCTATACTCCACTCTATTACTGTGCAAGCCTCTGAAAAGTAGATTCACCTCCTTTTAATTGTGTTTTTAACTGTGGGAGGTTTGGAGAGAAATCTTGCACTACATACAACAAAAAGGGGGGGAAATATGATTCCTGTGGGTAACCTATGGGGGCAGTACCCTGAAACCACATCCGGTTGCCAACAGCTGGGAGAAAACACAGTGCTCAGTTGGTGGCGGTTGTATGATGGTAAAACGTCTATTGGGGTTTCTCTTGGCAGAATATAGCAACAGATGGGTGGAGACCATGTAAGCCCTTTTTAAAGGGTCAGGACATTTTACTACCTAGTATGCTATCCATGACCCTACTCACATAAATAAATGTTTGGGTCAGTGGCCATGGTGGTGTTAAGCCATGGAGCATGGTCTGATCATCCATACACCCAAGATGAAACTTTGGTTCTGTGCCACAGGGAAAGCAGCTCGTTAGTGGCCATTTTGCATTGCTATTGCCTGGCTTCTGATGGGATGAAATGGTGGGCATGAACAGGAGTACAGGAGAGATGTCTGCAGAGATAAGGCAGACATGGGCCATTTGCAATTAACCCCCCCTCCCCCCAAAAAACCAAGCCCAGTGCCCAGATCTTGGCCATCTGGCTAGACCAAGGTCAACTGTACACATATAAAGCTGAGTGCTTTAGAAGGATTTTTTTATTATTTAAATGAAATGGTACAGATTTGGGCAGTTTCTTTCCGTAACACCCCCCCCACACACACACACTCAATGCCGACCATAAGAAGTATGTGTTTGTGTTCATCAGCATTTCCATAGATGTGAGCTTACAAGTTTTTTAAAATGTTGAACACTGAAAACAGATGCTTCCCTCCCACCACCAATGAAGCAATGCTGAGCTGAAGAAATTAATCTTTTCACTCTTAACAATAAATACAGACTCGGGCACGCCGTTTTCACAAAGAACCTTTGACAAACATAAACAAAAAAAAAGGCTTCCTAACCCCCCACCCTACCAATGCTTGGCTAGAATGGCTTCTTTCTTTTAGGAATAAAGCCAAGGGACCCCCCCCCCCTTAACTATGCTGATTTTGGAACATAAAGTTAGCCAGCACCTCCCTAGCTTTCCCTTCTGGCCAAATTGTGAGGGTCATGGAGATCATTAGGGGTGGGCACAAAAAAAATGGGTATTTCTTGGATTCAGGTAAATCGAGCCTGAATAATATCGCTATATACCAATATTCCTGAATCCCAATTTTGGTATGATATTGGGTTCAGGAAAAATTGGTATTGCCAAATATATTTGGCATCCTTATACCCTATGGGGAAATGCCCCACAGAGTATAATGGAACTGGAGCCTTTCCTTCCCCAGGCGCTAACTCTGGTCAGTTTCACTCTCCAGGGATCAGCTGGGAAGTGAAATTGACCAGTGGAAGCAGCTGGGGCTGAGGAAGGGGGCATGTTTAAATGCCCCCTCCCTTCTCCAGCCTGCCTGCCTCCCAAGATCAGCTTCCCCAGGTGTCCCGTGGCTGCAGGGCTCCTGGGGAAGCCAAGGGAAGGTATGGAAACATGCCTCCTTCCCTCCCTGAGCCTCTCCACTACTGTGGAGAGACTCAGGAAGGGGAGGGGAAAGACAGTGCAGGCATGTTTAAATGCCTCTCTTTCCCTCCCCCAACTCCTGGGGCAGCTAGAGAAGGGAAGGCAGGGAGAGGAGGCTTTCCCTGGTCAGTTTCACTCCCACAGCAAGTCAGCTGTTCCCTTTAAACCTAACAGCTGACTGGCTGGGAGTGAAAATTGACTAGGAAAGCCACAGGGGAAGGGAAGTTGGCATTCAGAGACTCAAAAAGCCAAAAAACCTGAATAAATTCGGGAAACTCTATTTGGTAGCCAAAAAGTTTCCTGAATTTGCATTTGGCTTAGGAATACCAAATAAATACCAATAAGGCATTTATCTGGTATTTTTTCATCTTGGGGAAGCCAAATGCACACCTCCTAGTCCTCATCTGGCAAAGCTCTTACGATGGTTCATGCCTGCGATGGTTCATGCCTGCTTATAATTTGTGTGGTGGAATAGGCCTACTCCAGCCTGCAGGCCTTATTCCGCCCTGGCCTCCTAGGTTTTTTCATAATAACTGGAGAGGCTTTTCCTTATTGCTCAGGTAGCCCTCCACCACCACTTGACCTTTGTAGGAATTGCCCACTGGGAGGGTCAACACTTCCAGCTTCCTTTGCAAGTTCTGAGACTTTGCCTCTGTGTCTCCCACTGCCTAGTGCCTGGTCATCATGAGGACAGTTTACTGCCTTGCAAGTCCTTGGAGAAATAGCCACTTGCCTTCCCCCTGGCGTTTCATTTAAAATAGCATGACTGAGGCAGTGGAGGTCTATGTGGTACAGAAGCCCACTGCCAGCATCAAAAGTTATAAAGTGTTTATTAAAAAGAAAATGCCCACAAGCATACTTTTAGCACAGCACCAGACTGAGCAAAAGGTTCAAAAGAAATGGGTAAAATGCAATTCCTCTGTTCCTTTTTCTATACCTGCCCATCAGATGTTAAAAGATAGGACAGGCTCTTTTAGCTTAGGATATTATAGATCTCTATGGCAGGGGTGGCCAACCTTGCTTAACGTAAGAGCCACATAGAATAAACGTCAGATGTCTGAGAGCCCCAAGACAGGAACAAATATCACACACACGTTTTTATTTTTAAAAATATGCAAATTTGCTTTTTATTAACGTTAAATGGGACTGCCAAAAATAAAAACAAACGAGGAAAACCAGTTATTGATAATGATATTACTTGTTTGCTAATGATATTGAGAGAGATGGAAAGAAAGAATTAAAGAAGTGTAAAGAAAGAGAGAGAGAGAAACTAGTAAAGTAAATAGATGGGAGGGAGGAGGGAAGGAAGGAAGGGAGAAAAAGCATGCCTCCCCTTTGCTTCCCCAGCCGCCCTGCCAGGAGCCGCACAATATATGTGAAAGAACCGCATGTGGCTCCCGAGCCACAGGTTGGCCACCCCTGCTCTATGGAGTTGCCATTTCCTTGAAGCTCTCTCCAGCTCTTCAGGCCAGCACATAGTCAATGGCTTCCTTCTCAGTGGAGAGTTCTGTCTGCTTTCCTGGACCCAGCACACAAAGAAAAGCACTCCTCCTTGCTGCAAGGAGTTTTTATCACCTCTCCTTTCCCCCATCCACTGACCTTGAGAGAACAGCTGGTACAGAGCTATGGCTTGCCCAAGGTCATCCAGCAGGTGCAAGTGGAGGAGTGGGGAATCAAACCCAGTTCTCCCAGATTAGAGTCTGTGCACTTAATCACTACACCAAACTGGCTCCTGGAAGTGCTTCTCCTGCCTGGGCCATAGCTCTGTACCAGCTGTTCTCTCAAGGACAGCTTGGGAATAGAGCTCTCTCAGCCCCACCTACCTCACAGGGTGTCTGTTGTGGGGAGGGGAGGGGAAGGGAAAGGAGTTTGTAAGCCACTCTGAGACTCCAAGTGAGTGAAGGGCAAGATATAAATCCAATCTCTTCTTCTTCTTCTTCTTCCTGGAGATTATCTCTGGAGCCTCTCTAGTATTTAGCACCTCCAGCTCTGTTCCCTGCTTGAACAGGCCAATTCCCTCCAGGCCAGTTTGGCTGGAGATCCTGGAGGTTTTTTGTCATGTTTTGGGCGCTGGGGGTGTGGGCGGGAGAATGTGTGAATATCCTGCATTGTGCAGAAGGTTGAACTAGATGACCCTCGAGGTCCCTTCCAACTCTATGATTCTAAGAAGGTGGGAGAACTTGACCCACCCATATCTGTCCTGCTTGATCTATTAGCATTTGTATGAAGGTAAACTGGAAAGCAATTGGACTGCATTTCCTCCTTCCAGCCTATCTGCACTGGGGGGGGGGGATCTTTTGAAAACACAAAGTGAAGGTTTTGCTCATTTCAAACTTCAAAAGGCATTTTTTCACAGTCTGCTTCAGCCAATACATGTCACTTCTCCTCACAAATATTGTGCTGGGTAGCACATGCAGTGACCACCACAGTGACATTTTCAGGAAACAGCATGAGGCAAGCAGAGAGGCAGCGCCAGTGTGCCTTCAGTCACCCAAAAGCACACTCAACCACATTTCGTGCCCTGCACAATGTGTAGTTGAAGTTCCTCTTGTGCTTGTCCTTCAGTGTTCTATAGAACTTTATGAGCCATCACCTCTTGGGGTACACACCACCAGCCACAATCAGAGCAGGTACAGTCACCCCTTCAAGATGGAGTGTCAGGTTCCCCGGGACCAGTACTGCTGAGTCCATGGGTTGGCGAAAACGTATGCATCGCAGCTCCATCTGCTCCTGCCAGCCTCAGCATTAATGAATTTCCCTGTGTGGTCCACAACTCTTTGAAGCAGAATGGACAAGTAATTTTTCTGATTGCCATACTCGGCAACTCTCCAACCAAGTGAACAAATGGCAAGGTGTGTGTGTGCTGTGTATGGTGCCAATACAGTGTGGGAACCCCAGACAATTGAACTCATCCATGATCTGAAAAGCAAAGCATGACAATGCAACAATACTCAGCTTATAAATGGCAGAATTAGGTGAAAGAATGTGCATTGCAAGTTCTCTCATGGTCAACTAGGAGAGTAGTGGCTCTTGCATGGGGAAAATAATATAAGAACATACTCTTGCTAATTTAAATATGCAAGCAGAAAGGGATCTTTAAAAACGCTTACCTTTGCAACCTTGTAAGAGCCAGTTTGGTGTAGTGGTTAGGAGCATGGACTCCAATCTGGGAGAATAGGGTTTGATTCCCCACTCCTCCACGTGCAGCTGCTGGTGTAACCTTGGGTCAGTCACAAGTTTTTTCAGAGCTGTTCTCTCAAGAGCAGTCCTCAAAAGAGCTCTCTCAGCCCCACCTACCTCACAGGTTGTCTGTTGTGGGGAGGGGAAGGGAAAGGAGATTGTGAGCCGCTCTGAGACTCCTTCGGGTAGTGAAGGGTGGGGTATAAATCCAATCTCCCCCTCCTCCTCATTGCCCAGGCACACAGTCTTTCAGTAAAGCTCGATTTCTAACATGACACACTCCCTGATGGTGGCGAGGCCAACCCCGAACTGTTGCATGACCTCCCTGCAGGTGTTGGGGCTCACCAGGTACCAGAGGGCTACAGCCCACGTTTCTCTACCAGAATAGGCTCCTGCATGCTGGTCCTTTTCCGCTCAAGCCTTTCTCTAGTTGCAGCCACAGTCTCCATAAAGGTGTGCTTAGTCATGTGACAATTGTATAGCCACCACTCATCTCCCCAGAGCCTGAAAACATAATTGTCCCTTCAGTCAGTGGTCCTTGGGTACATCCAGTAGTGATGGGGAATGGGAACGCCAGCTAGGGCAAACCAGTACAGCCGGGCACAGCGGCTGAATGTCCGGGTGTGGCATCTAGTAGCCATCCGTCTTTGCACCCAAAGGCTGGCAGCCAGCACTCTATGATTCCCCTGTGAGTGATGCAAGTAGAGAGAGCATAGAGCCAGGGAGTCTCTCATGCAAAATGTTATGACCTGCAGTGCCACCCGGACCAGCTCCACAGAGTCCATGGCTGCCAAGTTTTTCAACACGATAATGGCTAGTATGGCCAGTCTCTCTGGTTTTTAAAATGGCAGCCTGGCAGTGGGTGCCAAATAAAACCACTGCACAGGTGAGGAGACTCAACCTAGGCTAACAGCCAATCGGAAATGGATATTTTAAATTTCCTCTGCCTGGAAAAAAAAGGAACCCAGGAAACCTAGGAGCTTGCTTCTCTGTTGTACAGCGTCAAAGTATCGCTAGTGTGTTAACCTGAAGAGGGCACAGAATTCAACAATGACCAGGTGAGTAACAATCAGTGGTATTGTTTGCAAATTATATGCATTGCTGAAAGCTTTATGGACTGCTGAGCGCGAACAATCATGGCATGGTGAGTTCCCACCAAATGGAGACAACGCACGTGGGGCAACCACCGCCTTTCCCTTCTGCCCACAACACTTGGCTGGAATGTGTGTTTATGTGTGTGCGTGTATGTTCGAATATGTGTGTGTTGGGTTGCATAGCCAGTGAAAGCGCTGGCATTCCAGATCACAGCATGGTCACCATGGTAAGTGCGGGTTCAAGATTGGGGATGGAATGCCCTGAGAATTAACAAAATTGAATGTGAGCTCCCTATGTGTTCCACATTGCAAAGGGCAAAGGTTGAGTCCAGCGCCAATGAAATTTGCCAACAGACATTTTTTTCTTACTGTCACATATGCGTTAATGAGACTAGATGTAATGGCTGTGAAGGTCTGTTTCTGTGTACCTGATAATCAGCACATGAACAAAGTAACCGCTGAGCTTTAGGGTGGCCTAGATTGCCTTAAGCGTTCAAATGGTTTCCAACTCATATGATTGCTTCAGAGCAACCACCGGAGTCCGTTAAAGGAAAGGAGACATTGTGAACAATTGCCACACACGCTGTGCCACCACTGAATCCCCTGTATTTGCAATTACCTCCAGACAATGTTACGTTGTTCCCTTGGTGTAAATCCAAGGCAGCAGTCCACTCTGCTAACCACCCCCCTCCCCAAGTAGCATCAACATGATGCTCCATTACACAAATTAGATTGCTTTCCCAAACTGAGACTTGCGCAAATCGGGAGTGCAGCAGTGCAGGGGGATGCATGCAGAGAGTGGATGATAAGGAGGCAGAGTGGGCGTTTTGGATTAAAACACAGGCATTTCCCTCTTTTCAAAGCAAGAGACATTAATGCCAGCATGGACCAACCAGCATTGGGGCACACAGTTACACAGAGGGACCTCACCCAAATGAAAATGTTGGTGGTAAGAACCACATAACTGCACAGTCACGTGCATGCCTAAGTGATCTCCTAGTTTGGTGTAGTAGTTAGGAGTGCGAGCTCTAACCTGGAAAAACCGGGTTTGATCCCCCACTCCTGCGCATGCAGCTACTGGTGTGACCTTGGGTCAGTGACAAGTTATTTCAGAGCTGTACTCTCATGAGCAGTTCTCACAAGAGCTTTCTCAGCCCCACCTACCTCACAGGGTGTCTGTTGTGGGGAGGGGAAGGGAAAGGGATTGTAAACTGCTATGAGACTCCTTGGGGTAGTGAAGGGTAGAGTATGAATCCCATCTCATCCTCTTCCTCCTCCTCCTCCTCCGTTGGAATCAACGCCATGCCACAAGATTCCTTTTTGCACCAGTGTAGCCATCACCCAGGATTTCCATTGTGAATCCTTTGCAGAGATCCCTACCCCCAGCAGTTGCCTGGTCATGCGTAGTGAACCCTGTGTGGCAAAGCTTCTAATGAGAATGGGGGACCATCTTGAGATGACTGGAATAGCTCGTTCTGTTTGCCCTTCCTAATATGGCAAGTAGACCCCTTAAGGATACCTGGCCCTACTTCTACTCAGTGTCTTTTGCTTCTGTGCAATAGGCCAACATTCTGGACGCAGACAGCCAAGATCGCCTATCAGGAGGTGCATAAGAATGGGAAGAAGACAGAGACAGTGTAGAAGGCGCTCTTCTGCCCTTCGTGATGTGGTGCTCCACATGCTGCTTCAGTGCGAAAGGGAGGAGGACAGTGCCAACAGGCACCATGAACAGAGTCTTGTGGAGGGCAGAAGGCACCATAGAGAACTGATGGCAGAAGAGAATCACAGGTTTGGCCAGATGGTGGAGTATGGTAGGAGGGAAAGGCAGGACTTTTGGGACGCGATGCAAGGGAACATGGATGCAATGCTCACGGTCATCAGTGGCCACAGATCCCTTGGTGAAAGGCTGCTACCCAGGCAGTTTGAAGTCCTAAGTGATGGGAAACAGTGATTGGCCATCCATGACTATGCTGTTAACTGTTGCTAGTAATTGGGTGGTGGTGGGGAAACGGTTGACTCTGGGAACCATGTCATATCTAAAGTGGCCACTGTTGCCAGTGTTGTTGGTTTTTTTTGTTTCTTCCTACTGTTGTTGTCATCCACCCACACACCTACCCCAACCGCAAAATAAAGCACGTTGTAAGTTAAAATGCTCGGAGGCTGCAAACAAGGGGGCTGCAAACATATATGCTGCAGTTCTCCAGGTGGGTGCTGGCCATGAGACTTTCAGCATGCCCCCTCTGCTCGCTGCAGGACAGCCTCCTGTCAACTTCCTCCCTCTGCCAGAAGATGCCTCTTCTCCTGGGAGACATTGTGGTCAACTTTTCGATCAGTCAGCCAAGTGGCAACTTTAAACTGTGGCTGGTGGGGTTCGAGCTGGGGTGAGCCAATCACTTACCCTCTCCCCAGAAACTATTGGAGTTTGTAACTTTTTGGAGCTGATGAAAGGCATTTGTGTAGCTGAAACTGACAGAGATTGCTGTAATGATCCTTTGCAGGAGCGATGAACTGAGAACGGTAATGGAGGAGGCTTCTTTTGCAATGCAGTGTTTGTTCAGGGAGTGAGGGTCTGGGGGTTGCAATGCTGCTGGTCAGGGTCCCAAAGAAATGTTCTGAGTGCATGAATGAACGGCTAAAGCATAACCACAACAACTTTACATTCAAGTCTCACTAGCAAAAGCACACAAATTCATCCCTGCTGCATGCTTTACTATTTGGAGTGCTAGAGTGGAGGCCAAGTTTTAGCCCGCCCACACCCCCCTTTGGAGCATTGGCAATGTTTCATTGTGTTCTCCTCTGCATGGCCAGCTCAGCAAGCATTTTAGTGGTCATGCTGATGGTTGGAGAAGGCATCACAGTAACATGCAAAGACACACCATCAATGGAAAGTAATTGCTATGGGGCAGTGGGGGGGAGGAAATGTAGCCTTCAAAGGGGACATTTTGCAGGATGTGTGTCTCCCAGGGCTATTTTTGGGCAGGAACGCACAGGAACGGAGTTCCGGCTGGCTCCTGAGTTGGCCACACCCAGCAGGAACTCATTAGCATAATAGGACACACCCAATAGCAGAAACTCAGTAGGATTGGCTACATTAGGGGTATGCGGCCTAACATGCAAATTAATTCCTGCTACAAAAAAGCCCTGGGTTTTGACAACAAACAAGGTAAATAGAATAAGAAGCAAAAGGTGGGTGTGGCTGGATGACCACTCTTCTGGTAACATGGGGGTGAGGCTTAATAAGCTAATAAGATGTGCTGTCAGTGGTGTGGCCTTATATGCTAATGAGTTTCTGCTGTTGGGTGTGGCCTATTATGCTAACAAGTTCCTGCTGGGCTTTTTCTACAAAAAAAAGCCCTGGTGTCTCCCATCAGCATTTGTGCCACTGGAACAGCACTGAGTTGGAAAATGGCCACAGAGTAGAGGGGACAGTGGAGGATGGGACTTCACAGGGCAAAAATAAATGAAATGCTTGCTTTTGCTCCTCAGGAACTGGTCTCAGCTGCCAGGATATTAGTGTGGATTCCAGATGTTGTAAGTCAACCTGAAACCAGTGGCAGCAAGGACTTCTTGGAAGAAGAGGAGCTGTCTGCAGCCAGGCTGGAGGCAATAGAAGTTCAACAAGGGGTTGAGAAACCGGCTGATCATGACTCACAGCCCACAGCTGTGGCCAATCCAACACCCTGCAGGCCTGGATCAGCAAACAAGCCTCCAGAGACAACTCCCAGCTCACCTGGTTCCCCCACACCCTTGGAATGCCGGAGATGTCAGTGGCATGCAGAGTTGCAGTTAAGGAGAAAGAGTGCGTGTCTCCTGGGCCGATGCCTGCTGTCAACTGATAAGGCAGATGAGTAGTTGCTGGATGGCTGCCAAGTAAGCTGACTGTAAGCATGACTCATTAAAGCCTAGCTATAAAAACCAGCCAAGATCTGATCCTAGACATGGACGCAACAAGTACGCTTGAGACTGAGTCACCAACCTTGCTGATGAGCTGTTCTCTGGAACCTTTGACCCTGGACTGGACTTGCATGCCTGCTGTCTGGAACCCCCAACACTGGACTGGACTTGGATGACCTGATTTCTGAAGTCCCTGTTTGGTGCTTCTTGAACTCTGTAACTCCTGCCTCTGTCCTGACCAGCTTAGCCCACCGTACTTGACTCCTGGCTGGGCTGGGTCTGTACACCAGGAGATCTCCTGGCTTCACCTGGAGGCTGGAAAGCCTACGTGGCCACTTTTGTATATATTTTGGCAGTTGAAAGTTTGTTAACCCAATACTCAAGCCAAGCAGGGAATGGCTAATGGTTGCCAACCAAGGGGCTGGGAGTGGGGGTGAGCTCTATTATGGTCCACCCTGCATTAATAAGAAATCTCTTTTTGACAAAGTAGCCTGTTGGTAACCACACACTAGCAAATCCAATTTGGGGTGCTTTGTTGTACGATGTCAGTTTGCTTAAGTGGAGGCGGGGGCAGGGAGAGAACAAGCTTTCCCAAATTAGAAATCTTAAGCCAAAGGAGGACTGGTTAACCTGATGTTATGTGCAAGATGACTCCGCCTAACCCCTTCAGTCTCAATACTCTTTTGTCGTGGGAGACTGCACAGTGACAACACCTCAGTCCGGTCTGAACTTTTTCCTGGGGGGGGGGGGGGGGAAGAAGTGGAGATCCATTATAAAAAAGAAACATGTATGGACAGAAGAGTCTGACATTTCATGTTATCCACTAATATTTTTGACACAAACACACCCAGTGCCATGCACCAGCTGCCCACTTCTTAGAAAAAGATTAAACTAGTAATTCAGGTTCAGCTCCTCACAATTACGATGTAGCTTGGTTTAGTGACCCTGACTACCGTGGTTCTCTTCAGCACAACAGCTCAGGTTTGTTACTATGAAGAAGAAATGGGGGAGGGGCGAATGACATTTTGAGCTGGTTTGGCTCCTGGTTGGACCAAGGCATAATATCAAATACTCAGGGGTCATTTTGTAGAAAAAGAGGTGCAGGAGCTCATTAGCATAACTCATTTGCATAACTCATTTGCATATGCCACACCCCCTAACATACTGGAAGTGTGTCAGAAGGCAACACCCACCCCTCGGGCTCCACTCCACAGGTGAGTGAAACTGACCTGCTCTTCCTCCATTCCCTTCCCCATCCAATACTTTGTGCAATAAAAATAAGCGTCAAGAACACACCCTCATTCTCTTCCTGCTCCCTTGAAACCACCAGGTTTCAAGTAGACTTGAGATACCCAGGACATGTGCACCACCCATCCCTTCCCCTTCCCTTCCCCTCCCCACAACAAGACACCCTGTGAGGTAGGTGGGGCTGAGAGAGGTCTTTTGAGAACTGCTCATGAGAGAACAGCTCTGAGAGAACTTGTGACTGGCCCAAGGTCACACCAGCAGCTGCATGTGGAGGAGTGGGGAATCAAACCCGGTTCTCCCAGATTAGAGTCCAACTCCTGACCACTACACCAAACTGATGGGGTGGAAGCTGCTGAAGGGTTGGTGAAATTTCTCCAGTACTTATGTGCCATGTGCCCAGATAAGAAATGGTATACTTAGAAAATTTATATGCCACCTTGAGCAAGTCTCTGGAAAAGCAGCACACAGTCATAAAAGGAACAATGATAAAATTATCAAGATTAAAACAACACATTAAAAACAATAAAGACCCTAGCAGGGCTTTCCCCGGGGCGGTGCGCCTCTGCACTGCTCAGGGAAGCTGAGGAGGGGGCGGGGCTTGGTCATGTGCCCGCCCCCTGGGCTCCACACTTCTGGAGCTGCGCTCCTGTGCGCTCCCGCTCCAACGGACCCCTGCAAATACTGCATACATTTCCAAATGAAGAAGCAAACCTGTTGAAACTTTCCTGGAAAGAAGGAAAGAAAGAATATGAAGCTATGAATATGAATATGAAGTTCAAGGTTTCTAATATAAAAGTAGCACATACTCCACAGCATAGGCGTAGACTACGGGGGGGCTCAAGGGCTCGAGCCTCCCCCGAAACCTCCGTGCCTCCCCGGGCCCTTCCGAGGCCCACCAGCCGCTGCTGCCGGTGCCTCACCCTCCCCCATCCTTCCCTCTCCCTTCCTCTTTTCCCGGCAAAGGGAGAGGGAAGGGGGGGGGAGAGAAAGAGGCCCCGGCAGCAGTGGCTGGCGGGCCTCGGAAGGGCCCAGGGAGGCGCGGAGGTTTCCCGGTGGGGGGGGAACATCGCCCCAGCGAACGCACGTGCTTCGCGTGCACGCTAAAGAGCCCCCGCCCCCCGCTGGATTTTACAGAAGTCTATGCCCCTGCTCCACAGGCTGTGTGCATAGACTCTTGCAGCCATTGGAAATGACTCCTTTACCAATGCAGATTTTCAAACATCACATAGCTAATGATATAAGCTATAAGCAGCTTTCCTGCCATAAGCAGCAAAGCACAAAAAAGGCAGTAATGGGAGCCAAACTGCCGGAGTTCAGGCTGGGAGCCAAGTAAGAGCCCTAACCCAAGTAGTATAGTCAAAGTCTGGTCCAAAGGTCATTGCACAGAATCAGCAAGTCATCAAGTAGCAGGTTCACAGATCAGTAAAAAAAAAAAAAAAAACAAGGTCTAGCAGTCCAAGGGTAGATCTGAGAGTTGGTCCAGGGTAGATCTGAGAGATGAAGTCAGATGACAGTCCAAGACATCACAGGAACAAGGCAAGATCCAATTCAGTGGTCACAGAGTCAGAGGATATTCAACTTGTTGCTTCCATACCTAGTAGCCTCCCTTGGCTGGTTTTTATAGCCATATACCTAATGGTCAGGTCTGCAGCCAGCTGCTTCAGGAGTAATCCTGCAATCACTCATCTTGACTACCAGCATGCAGCTGGCGTTGGGCCAGGAGGCATGCATTTTGTCATCTCTCCTGTAGTTCTGTTCGTAGCTTCTGTCTGTGGTGCTCTAAGGGTGTGGATTATGCTGGAGGGCTGGAAATGATCAGCTGAGTTTCACCTGTTGAATCAGGGCTTGAGGGTGTCAGTAGCTCTGCATCAGCTGTTGGGTATGAACCCTGACAAGCCTGCAGCTCTTCTTCCTGCTCGCCAGCTTCTGCTGACTCAAAGTTGGGCTCCTCTTCTCCTGAGGAGTCCTCACTATTGCTGAGCCCTGGCTGACCCAAGACACAAATGCTGGTGAAATGAGTCAATGAAAGTTTTTAAAGGTTTATTAAAGATAAAAAAGAAAGTCAAAACATGGTGAATATCCAAACCACAAACCAGTAGCTATGAGTAGCCAGACTTCAGAAAGCAATGAAAAGGTTCTTCCAAAAGGGTTGAAAACATCAGTTGCCAGCCCACACACATGAACCCCAACAGCAGCTTTCTGAGGTTCACTCATCCAGAATACGGCACTGTTGATATGCAAAAGGGACCGAACAAACAACTAGCCACCGATACCCGAAAAGTGGTGCTGGTTGGCAAACATGTGTCTGGCCACTTAATTACTCACTGCCTTTTCCTCTAGAACATGGTGCCTGCCTCTGTGATCTCCCTGGTTGAACAGAACCAGCTGTTCTGGCACTGTGTGCTGGGCTAGTGGGGGGACATGCTTGAAGATGGTGTCATCGTCATCGGGAGCTGTGCTTGCGCTCCTGCGACCGATTGTGTTTAGCCGACCCAAACGCACAATAACAACAACCACTGCCCTGGTCGATGACTGGGAAGGGTATGCCACAGGGCGTAGAACAAGACCATCTCACCCAGGCTATTCCATCAGATATGGCTGAGGCTGAAGCTTGCCGATAACGCAGCAGGCAGCCGGGCATTGTGGGCGGCGAGGGCCTGGGGGCCCAAATCAACAGCAGCCGGCATGTTGCGGCCCGAACTGACACTGGGCCGAGATCAACCAGGCTGGGCGCTCAGGACTGGGCTGGGCTAGGAGAGGGGATGGCCCAAGCCCAAGAGGGACTGTGCATCCAGACCAGGAGGCCCAGGGGCCGGACTGGGAGAGATTGAGGAGCCGAGGAGCCCTAACTGGACTCAGTCAAGGGACTAAGTTGGAGCCAAGGGAAGAGTGGAGACTGGAGTGCCCTCTGGTGGCCGTTCAATATCGAACATTAAAGGAGTGTGATGTGATGGCTTATTTTTCCCTTTCTATAGTGGCAATATCTGGAGGGGCTGTAGACCAGATTAGTGGATGAGGGAAAGGAGAGGAGAAAGTTTTGTTCTCCTTTTTTCCCCATCTTCCCTCACTGGCATGGTTAGAGGTGGACCAGCAGATACCTGAAGTGACTGGGCAGGCAATATTCTCAGGTTGGCTGTTGGCTAAGGGGGGGACCATCTGCATTAGAGGATCTTGGACAGGGGAGGTGGGAGGGGTAGGAAGATTAGGATACTCTTAGCCAGAGACCTGTCCTGCTAAAATGAGGGTAGCCATTTGTAATGGACTGAGCTGGTTGCTAACTGGGATTGATTAATTAGGTTACTAATAGTTTTTCCGGCTTTATGTTTTTACTGCCGGATGGGGAGGATTAGTAGCAATCATAGGATTAGTTCAATTAGTGGGATAGAGGATATTGCTCCAACGGCACCAGAGGTGTGTGCCTGCTACCAGGGTATGTTAGCAAAGCTCTGTGCTCGGCTGCTGATGGTTTGAGGCCGCTGTGAAGAATGGCCAGCAATGTCTGGGCTACAGATTCCGGTGCTCCTGGGGAGGGGAAAGTATAGCGGTGGGTCCAGGCAGAGTAAGGAGGGAAGGGCACTAAGAAACAGGACAGCTCGACACCCTTCCAGCCTGTGACCCATCCCAATGGTGGTTGGCAGTGGGGCTAGGATAAATAATGCCCCTCCGACACTGGTGTTGTGCAATGCCAGGTCGATAAATAACAAGGCCAAAGTCCTTCAGGACTTTTTAGTACATCAGAAGGCTGACCTGGCGTGCATCATATAGGACATTTATGAAAGCCTATGAGATGGCAACCAAGGCCACAAAGAGAGAGTTCTGTGCGGCCTCGATTGCATTGGTGAGCTCACGCCCAGCCCAATTGTTTAGAACGATTTGGTCCTTAATAGCTCTGCCACAGGGCAGACCAAATACTAGGGAATTGGAAATCGGCTGTGAGGCATTTGTGAGCTATTTTGCGAATAAAATCTTGACACTCCGCCACGACCTCTCCGCCACAGTTGAAACAGTGAGTGAACTTGAGGCCCCTTGCATGCCTTCAATCCCGGGTTTAGATGGGTTTGGCCTGCTCAGCCTTGAGGAAGTTGACAGATTACTCATGACTATGCCCAACCACATGCAACCTTGATCCGTACCCTTCCTGGCTTATTAAAGCAGGCCACAAGGGGTTTCGAGGTGCCATCCAGGAGATTATCAACAAGTCCCTTCTCGAAGGGCAGTTCCCAGGGGCACTCAAGGAAGTGATGGTCCATCCTCTCCTGAAAAAACTAAATCTGGATTCGGCTGAATTGGCTAATTACCGGCCAGTTTCCAATTTGCCCTATCTGGGCAAATTAATTGAGAGGGCAGTGGCATAGCCACAGGGCTTTCTGGATGACGCTTTGGTCTTAGACCCCTTCCAGTCCAGCTTTCGCCTGGGACATGGGACGGAGACAGCACTGGTCACCCTTACTGACGACCTCCGGAGACATCTGGATTAGGGCGGTGTGGCGGTGTTGCCGTTGCTAGACCTGTCGGCTGCGTTCAACACGGTCGATCATCAGCTGCTGACTCGCTGCCTCACAAACATGGGGATACGGGGGTGGGTCCTACAATGGCTCGCTTCCTTTTTCCAGGGTCAGGGACAAAGGGTCATGCTGGGGGAGCAGCAATCCAGGAGGCACCCACTTGAATGTGATGTGCCCAGGGGTCCGTTGGAGCCGGTGTGCTGCGGAGCGGCACTCCAGGAGTGAAGATGCCAGGGGGCAGGCACATGATGAAGCCCTGCCCCCAGGGCCTCCTCGCGTTCTCCAGGCCAGGCGCCGGATGCCGGGCCTAGGAGACAACTGTGGAGGGTGCCTTCCCCTTCCCGCCACGTCTTCCAGACCCGATCCCCTCCTGGGGAGAAGCACCCCATCCCTCCCCCTGCTCACCCTTGCCGGGCCGCGGCAGGCCACCGCCCGGGGAAAAGCCCCCATCCCTCCCCCCGCTCTCCCTTCCAAGGCCGCAGGGGGGTGGGAGGGAGGGAAAAGCTGGGCCTGAGTGGTGTTAAGCCACTCGGGCCAAAGCAAGAGCGAGCAGGGGGGGAGGAGGGGGGGAAACGCTGGCTGAGTGGCTGACAGCCACTAGGCCTGAGCGAGGGGGGGAGAAGCGCCTAGTCTGTCTGTCTGTCTGTCTGTCTTCCTTCCTTCCTTCCTTTCTTCTCTCTCTCCCCCCCACCTACCTACCTGCCTTCCTGTTCCTTTCTTTCTTCCTTCCCCCTTTCCTCCCTCCCTCTCTTTCTTTCTTTCTTCTCTCTCTCTCTTCCCCCCACCTACCTACCTACCTACCTTCCTGTTCCTTTCCTTCCTGTTCCTTTCCTTCCTGTTCTTTTCCTTCCTTCCCCCCTTCCTTCCTCTCTCCCTCCCTCCCTCCCTCCCTCTTTCTTCCTTCCTTCCTTCCTTCCTTCCTTCCTTCCTTCCTTCCTTCCTTCCTTCCTTCCTTCCTTCGCCATCTGATAGGCTTGCCAGCTCTGAGTTGGGAAATATCTTGGAGATTTTTGGGGTGGAGCCTGAGCGGTGGGTATTGCCATCTGACACACTTCCGGTGACGTCAGGGGTCTGTGGCCTTCTGACACTTTCGGTGACATCAGGGGGTGTGGCATATGCAAATAAGTTATGCTAATGAGCTCCTGCACCTCTTTTTTTATTAAAGGACCCCTGGGTGTGCCCCAAGGGGTGGTGCTCTCCCCGATGTTGTTTAACATCTAGATGTGCCCCTTTGCCCAGATTGTCCGGAGGTATGGGCTCGGATATCACCAGTATGCTCACGGGGAGAGCCCGCTCGCGGGGAGAGCGGGGTATAAATACAAATAAATAAATAAATAAAAATAAAAATGCTGATGACACCCAGCTCTATCTGATGTTGGGCTGCCGGTCGGACTCCAGCCCAGAAGATCTGGAACAGGCATTGCACGCCGTGGCTGGTTGGCTTAGACTGAGCTGGCTGAAATTGAATCCAGTGAAGATGGAGGTCCTGTGCCTGAGTCAAGGTGGCCTGGGGAGGGAGGTCCCACTCCTGACCTTTGATAGGGTGCCATTGGTGCCTGCATTAGGGATTAGAAATTTGGGGGTGCTCCTGGACCCCTCCTTAGCAATGGAGGCCCAGGTAGCAGCCACTGCCAAGTCAGGCTTCTACCATCTCCAGCTGACCTGGCAGTTGGTTCCCTTCTTCGACTGCAATGACCTCACCACAGTGATCCACGCAATGGTCACCTCGAGATTAGACTACTGCAATACTCTCTACATGGGGCTGCCCTTGGTGCAAATCTGGAAGCTGCAGCTGGTGCAGAATGCCGCAGCTAGGCTATTGATGGGGCTCTCTAAATGGGACCACATCCGGCCTGTGTTGACGGCACTGCACTGGCTGCCTATGGTATACCAAATTCGCTTTAAGGTGCTGGTGCTTACCTTTAAAGCCCTATATGGCCAGGGTCCAGCATACCTGAGGGTCCAGCCTTTCCCCACATATACCCCAGCGAGCACTTCGGTCAGGGTCGCAACCAGTGTTCCCTCTAAGCTGAGTTAGTGTGAGCTAGCTCACAGTTTTTTAGCCTCCAGCTCACACATTTTTGTCTCAGCTCAGGAAGGAGGGCTCCAGAGCACACTAATTTATGCAGTAGCCAAATGGCTCGCTCACAACTTCAGTGCCAGTAGCTCACAAAGTAGAATTTTTGCTCACAAGACTCCACAGTTTAGAGGGAACATTGGTCGCAACATCGACTTCGGGTCCTGGGCCCCAGGGTGGCCAAGCTCACTGGAACCAGGGCCAGAGCCTTTTCGGTGGCAGCTCCTATCTGGTGGAATGAGCTCCCGGAGGAGATCAGGGCCCTGTGGGATCTTATGCAGTTCTGCAAGGCCTGCAAGATGGAGCTCTTCCGCCAGGCCTTTGATTAGGAGCTGCCACCACTTACCACCTACCATCACTGTAACAATTGCGATGAGGGCTGGCCCTGAATGAAGCTTGGGCCTGGCAGCCAAGGGGGGCTGGACTATGACCCTGGTCTCCAGCATGAAGGGTACCTGGAGGAAGCCATCTTGATGTCTAGTATGTATCATCATTGCGAGCACTTTATTTGCAACATTATGTCAGAGTCTGTCCATTCAGCCTCTGCCATTTGTTGTTGTTATCTGGAGTCTCCATCTGCAATTAACGGTTTGCCTTGAGGTTTATAGTCTGTCTCGCTTAATGTATCTTTCTCTCCCCGGGAGGGTGGCTTGCTGCATTCCATCACGTCATAAACCAGCCCAGCTATCTTGTATTGTCACCTCCCTTTTCCCTCTCCGGATACTTGAGTGTTTTATCTGCTTTCGTAACCTTGGAGAACTGCGGAACTGTTATTCTAACCAGGTGTCTGGCCTGCAATCTACACTTAAAGGTCACTGGGGGAATTTTAGTGCCTTGGCGCCCTTTTGGTGGGAACCAAACGGCTCAGAGAATTTCGCGCTTTTTTGTAACCATTTCTATTGGCCCTCTGCCTGCTTGTACCTGAAGGTGGGGGGTATATTAATCCCTGTTGTGTGTAGCCAAGTATCTCTAACAAACATGAAGTACCTGAACCATCATTAAGAATAAAGGAACTTTGCTTCATCAAAGGTCTGGCTTATTGATCAGATTCAGAAGTCTCACACATTATTGCAAATTGGTACATTGTTGCTGAATTTTAAATGTTTTAATTGTTTTATTCTGACTAGGCACTGTGTGACGTATTGTAAGCCGCCCTGAGCCCGCTTGCAGGGAGGGCAGGGTAAAAGTGTGAAATAATAAATAAATAATATCCATGCTGAGACCATCTGTGGTGCATGTTCATTTTGAAGTTGGAAAGGTGAAGGGAGGCACTTCCAACAAGCCTTTAGCCATCCAAAAGCACAACCCACAACATAATGCGCACAGCCTCATGCCCCATCCACAACAACCAGGGCTGGTACAGCAACACCTTCCAGAACAAGAGTTCGGTATCCCTGAACAAATCCATGGCAGCACATACTGCAGATACGACCAACAAGGTGGAGCCGTGGCCCTTCCTGCCGCTGCATGTGATGTCAGCATTTATGAACCATTTCTTTTGCCAACCACTGCTTTCACACACAACGTCCAAAAAAAGGGATGGGGAGCAATCGTATCCATGGCGCTACTGCAGCGTGGAAATCCCAGACTGTTGAATCCATCCATTATCTGAAAGAACAAGCAGTGTTAAAGACCAGACATTTCCCCAAAGTTGACCAGTCGCAAGCTCAACTAGTTGGCCTTTTACCTCAATCAAACTCCAACATGCAAAGGAACAAGCATTCTACAATGTGGGAAGGGCCACACATTTAAAGATGAGTGGCAAGCTGGACCTGCTGGACTCACACTCTACTAAATCACCAGCCAAACTACACTAGCGCGGCAACGCATTTGTGAAAACGGAATGTTTTTAATAGAAAAAGTACCCCCACTACATCCAGACCCAGGCAAACAGTCTTCCCAAGCAGCTTGCTCCCGATTACCAAGCAGATATCCAAGGCTGTGTCTGCCACTGTAGATGCCTCAACACAAAAGGGCTCCACGAGGTCCTTGAATGGATTGTCCCTGGCGAGGTAAAAGAGGGCAATTGCCACATGCTTCTCTGCTGAAACGTGCTCACGCGTTGTGATCTGCTCTGCCTGCAGGTGCCCTTTCAAAGTTTCCACTGTTTGAGCCAAAGTCACCTTGGTCGTTCTGAAATGATGGATTCATTCCTGCCAGCATGAAAGTCTCCCACTGTAAGAAGGATGGCCACACACAGCGTGGTGGTGAGACACAAGCAAGAGCATGCCAGTGCCTCCACATGAGATGGGGCCGCTGAGCCATGTTCTCCATCAGTACGGCTTGTCTGATTCTCCTTTTCACTATGGCCAGAACTGTACATTGGTGAAATGTGGTTCCTCTTGCCCATATTCCCCCGATTTCAATATTTGCCAGATCTTGACAGTTTCTGACCAAAACAAGAATCAGAACCATTGCCGCCATAAGAAGAAGAAGAAGAGATTAGATTTATTCCCGCCCTTCACTCACTTGGAGTCTCAGAGCGGCTTACAAACTCCTTTCCCTTCCCCTCCCCACAGCAGACACCCTGAGAGGTAGGTGGGGCTGAGAGAGCTCTTTCCCAAACTGTCCTTGAGAGAACAGCTAGTACAGAGCTATGGCTCGCCCAAGGCCATCCAGCCAGGTGCAAGTGGAGGAGTGGGGAATCAAACCCGGTTCTCCCAGATTAGAGCCCGCGCACTTAACCACTACACCAGACTGGCTCCTGCTGAGGACCCATCACTGCTAAGATGGCTACCCGAGAGTAAATACACTTGAAGAATCTCTATCCTATTTCAAAAAAACACGCCCAGCACAAAACTGACCAATAAGGAATTTATCGCTAAACCTGATGCACTAAACTGAGGCGAGGAACACAGCGCCCCCTACTGTAACACAACTGTGCAGCTGTAGGGCTGCCAAGTCCTACTTACCGATTAGCATGGGGGAGTCCCTTGCCGCCTGGGAGCCGCCCTGCCGCGCGCACGAACACCGGAGGTGGCGTCACCCGGAAGTGACGTCACCACGTTGGAGACGTTGCCAGGGCGACGTCACTTCCGGGTGACGTCACTACGCTGGGGAAGTCGTCCAGGCAGGACGACTTCGGGGGTGGGGTTCCCCCCGCCGGCCGAATGCCAGCCGGTGGATCGGGAACCCCTATAGCGGCGGATCCCCCGCCCCCCGGGGTGACTTGGCAGCCCTATGCAGCTGCGATAGACCAACCATATCTCCCCCCTCCCCAAAAAAATGGAAATTTCGGCACCACAACACAATGTCCAGTTTTTCTCATTGGTATGCAGCATATATACTCAGGGGTTCCTAGGAGAAAAACCAGAGAAAAATGAAAGGTGCGGAGTGCCTGCACAGCATTCAAAGTCCAGCCCTACAACTCAGCTTCAGAGAAAATTGGAAATAAGCTGGGTGTGCCTAACAGGTCGAGGTGCCATGAAGTCAGGCCCTGAGAAGGGACATCAGATAGGACTTCTAGGAGGAAACTTTCAGGCATAGTAGTTCTCTTTCCATTCTATGGGGAAACCGGCCAGGGAAGCCAAAGCTAAGTCTTGGCTTTACCTGTAAGTTTCCTTTTCTCCAGATAGCAGAATCTGAAAGAAATTCACGGTGCAGAAATAGAGTACCCTGGGAGACAGAATCCCCTTTGGTGATACACAGGGGGGGGGGTTTGGGGGGGGAGGGTTGTCTTCACCCTGAGGGGGTCATTTATGGTCAATTCTCCACCCACTGACTGTCTGGAGGAGGAGAGTGGGATGAGTCTCTTTGGCAAAGGTGGCCTCAGGTTATGTGAACAAGCTCAGTAGGGGGGCTTCTAGGGGGAGCCCAGCTGGACCATTTCAGGGATGGGGCTGAGGTGGTTTGCCATGGTGTTGGGAGTGGCCCAGGACAGGACTTCTGTTATCAGAAGTATAAGCTTCGACAGCCACCTGCTTCATTACTTAGAAAGGGTCTCTTGGGGTGGCGTCAACATCCCTGTGATATGGCTGGAGATTAGCGGAGCTCACAGCAGTGTCTGAACCTGGTGTTATCAGGGGACCGGCTCTGTCCTTGGAACAGGTTCCATTCAGGATGGGCAAAAGGACGCTTTCTTTGCACAAAGGGCCGTTGACTTGTGGGACTCACTGTCGCAATGGAAAAACCACCCGCAGGATAGCTTTTCCCACAAGAGAGCTAGACTATTTCCAGGCTATTCAATGTGATCGTTAAATGAGCCTGCGTGGTCGGGAGCAACGTGTCACTGAGTCCTGGATGCTGGGGACCAACGACAGGGGAGGGCCGCTGCCTTGGTGACCTGCTCCCCAAGGTATCTGCTGACCCACTGTGGGAAACAAGATCCTTGGTCTGATGATCCATCAGTGCCATTCCCTGTCCCCCAGTGATCCAACACAATCTCATCTGAACGGCCCATCAAAATGGAGAGAAGAGTAGAGCTGCTGGAATAGTTGCCACCGCAAGGCCGGCATCCACATACCCTCAAGTGGGGCAGCTGCCAGGGCCCCGAGTGATTGGCAGGGCCTACGGCTGCCGACACCCCCTGCCCACTACCTGGCTAGCACCGCAGCACCCCTGCCTCCTACTCCATGCCCTGCCCGGGGTTACTGGGGAAAGGCCTGAAGGCAGCTGTGAGCATGGGTGGTGTGAGGGCTTGTGAGCAAAGCAGGAAAGGAGGCAGAGGCAGGTGGGTGGAAGGGCATGCGTTCTCGGTGGAGGGCGGAGGTGGGAAGGGGCCCCTGCAAAATATCTGCCCAGAGCCCCCCAAAACCTGGAACCAGCCCTGGGTTGCGGGGATAATGGGAACATGAGCTGCAGAGTAAGGGGAGGGATTCACAGCACAAACCTAAGCAGATTCCTCCAGTCTAAGCTCATGGATTTAAAGGGGTTTAGAGTGGAGTCCTCTGCCTAGAACTGCACTGTAAGCTGTGAGTCTGCCCTTGCCTGTGTATCAGGGAGTCCTTCTTTGCCTACCCCAGCCTGCTTCTGTGGGGACAGGCATCTCCTGCCTGCCAAAGGTTTTATATCTGCAGAAAAAGAGAAATTCTGTTTTTTCTAAGAAGGAAAAGAGATCTGATTGCTAACTGCTTTGGAATCAGTTGCCAGGAGAGCAAAGCTCTTTCCACCACCACCACCTGGGTTGGTTATATAAGCAACCACAACTTAGACTGTCAGGGAATAGCTTCAGTATTGGGCTGTGCTCCCAGACATGCCCAGAACTGCCTCTCTCTGCCACGGTGCTCTGTCCAGGGATGGAGGGTTTGGCCTTCAAGCACTGGCCACCCTTGGGGGAGGCAAGTGTCCCGATGCGGCTGTGCTCTCAGACCACCGAATGCCTCCCTTCCCCTCTGTCCACCAACATTTCACAGAGAAAAAGAGGGACAGGTTGCCAACCTCCAAGTGGGGCCTGGAGATCTCTTGCCATTGCAACCGATCTCCAGACAACAGAGATCAGTTCCCATTGAGAAAATGGCTGCTCTGGAGGGTGGACTCTATGGCATTATACTCCACTGTGCTTCCCCCCCTTCCCCAAACCCTATCCTCCCCAGACTCCACCCCCACATCTCCAGGATTTTCCCAAGCCAGAGTTGGCAACCCTAACTGTTTTCCTTTGCCTGCCATGTGCTAAATCTGCAACAGTGAATGCTCAAAACCTGTCTCAGCCACGGAACAGCAAGGTGTGTAACTACACAGTGCCACCGCCTTCTTAGTGTTCATGGACATGCACTGAAAAGCAGGTGCACTAGTGGACCCTAGAATGGAGCACACAAAGGCCCAGAAGAGGAACTGAGCCCTGGAGGATGACAAAGCTCGCAGCTCATGCTAACAACCATTCAATAAGGCAGGGCCAGAAGGCAGAACGGGGGCTAGAGAACAGGGCCATCCCTGGGAAATAAAGACAGTGGGACTGGCTGTGTTCCTGTCCAAGAAAAATAATGGTAAAGAACCCCTTTCTCTTATTGCCCGTGCAAAAAAAAAATAAAATGCTCTGTAATCTCTTGACCTGTTCTTTCCTCTTAGCGAAAACACTCCCCTGAAGTCTTTTAAGACCTCTTCAAATCTTGCTCCAACATGCTGTCCCTTTAAGAGCTGGGAAGACAGCCCAGCAGAGCAGAAAAATGGCAAGCAGAGTGTAAATAATGTCTTGAGTTTCTCTCTTTTCATATGGGTTTATTTTGTAAACCTGAACTTTACAAAATGTCAGGGAATAAGTAAATGTGAGGCTCGGGAATAACTAAATCTCTATTAGAATTCCTTGTGATGACAACAGCCCTCCATATGCTTGCCCGGTATTAGCGCGCTACGGATAATCCTTGCTTAGGCGGAGAGGATCTCGGGCGCTGTGGAACAGGAGAGGTATTTAATTAGCACTTTCATAAATAAAATGGTGACAATCCCTCAAGATGCCGTGACAAGGAAAGGGAGTGCGTTGAAGCAAGGCTTGATGGACGGGGAGCCAAGAGGCTAGTCCCTAAGATTATTGGCTTTTTATCTCAGGCTCTCCAAGGCTAAAGCTTTGTTCACACAGGGATTCTGCTTGCGGTAAGGCACTTCCCTCCCTTCTTTCTTGCGCTCTCCCCCCCCCCCCCCCCCCGTGCGCGCACGACGGTTCTGGATTTTTCAGCCACATTCTTTTGGCAAACAGGTTGTATGAATCATTCCCTGCAAGTGCAACGTTTTCCAGAAGTGAAGGTGAAAGTGGCGGAGTGAACATTTGCATCCTGGGGAAATGTATTTCTGTTATGCATGTAAACGAGTTTCTTTTTGAAGAAAAAAGTACCGTGAATCCTCTCGGTTTCCATGAAACTGAAATTCAAGGGGGCTTATTTAAAAAAAGTCAAAACAATAGAAGAAACAAACAATAATACAATCCTCAGCCCTCTCTCAAACCCTGTAAAAGGTCTTTGAAAACTTAGGCCCTCAAGGGCTTGGGAGCTCAGGGATGGATACTGCTGGAAAAGGAGGCAGGTCTGTTGGTACCTGGGGAAGGCAGCGCTCCAGCCAACCATAAAACAGCCTGCCTTTTGATTCTGCCCCCCTCCCTAAATTGCCCTTCCATGGTTACTTTGCAAAGAAAGTGTTTACATGACACTAGTCTTGTATAGTAGGTTGGTCAGTATGGTATATTGTGGACTGGGAGGTCAGAGATCCAGGTTCAAATTGTCATGTTGCCAGGAACCCCACTGGGTGACTGTGGGCCAGTCAGGCCAGGGGCGTAGACTTTTTAAATCCTGGGGGGGGGGGGCTCTCTCATGCGCGCGCGCTCGGGACCATGTCCCCGCCGCTCTCCCCCCCCCCACCCCAGGGAGCCGCCGCCGCCGCTTCCCTCCCCCGGGCCGTGCCCGCCCGGCCGCCTGTTGTGCTCCCCGCCCCCCTCCCTCCCTCCCTCTCCCCGCTCACCAATTGCTGCTGCCTGCAGCCGGGGGCCGGCGCGTCGCCCTTGCGGGCCCCCGGCTCCCGCTCCGCCTCGCGCGCCAAAATCCCGGGGGGGGGGGGCTCAGCCACCCCCGGCAAAATGGAGCGCCCGCCAGTGGCCAGTCAGCCGGCCGTCGCCGCCTCTCTCCCCCCCCCCCTGCCCCAGGGAGGCAGGAGGGCAGGCCGGGGGTGGGGGGGAAGGAGAGGCGGCGACAGCCGGCTGACTGGCCACCGGCGGGCGCTCCATTTTGCCAAGGGTGGCTGAGCCCCCCCCCCGGAAATTTCGGGGGGGGGCTCGAGCCCCCCCATAGTTGACGCCCATGAGTCAGGCTCTCTCCAGCCTCACCTACCTCACAGGGTCATTGTGTAGGAAACACTGGGGGAGCCACATATGCTGCCCAGAAAGGGTGGGATTAGGATTGCCCATTTCAGAAAGGCTTAATAGGATTGACCAGTTGATGTTATTTCCCTCCAGGCCATGAAAAGCTTCAACTGCCGGTTTCCACATATAAAGCTTCTATTAAAGGGACAGTACATTTTTCTTCAGGCCTGTTAGCAACTTTTAAGTAGTGGGTTCAAGAGGCTATAGTGATTTTGACATAGCTCTTTATTCAGGAACATAACAACATAACACATGCGGCAAGCCACAACTATATACACAAACCCCAGTCCCAAAGCACACTCACAAATACAAGTGCACCAACAGGAACACCCTCATTTGCATGGCATCATTTACACTTCTGTTACCTGACTGGCCGGCTCGGCAAGGGCGGCCAATCTGAATGTAGCTGCAAGGAGCCTCTCTAACAATGACTGTTCATTCGAAGCTCTCATTACACAGCTGCTACCCTGGCTGGGACAGGGATACCTGGCTACCTCAAGAAGTCCCTGAATGAGGGTCTCACCTCCGTCACAAAACAGAGGCCCCCAGCTTCCTGTCTCAGACCCAGATATGGGGCTAAGAGTATTTTCCGACCTTGCAGGGTTCTTACAAGGATGGCGGCAGGGTGCGTGAAGAATTCTGATCCTGCAGAAATGTTTTACAAATGGGAAGAAGAAGAGGAAGAGGAGGAGGAGGTGATGAAAGAGAAGGAAGAGACTGGATTTATACCCCGCCCTCCACTCCCCAAGGGAGTCTCAGAGCGGCTTGAAACTCCTTCCCCTTCCCCTCCCCACAACAGGCACCCTGTGAGGTAGGTGGGGCTGAGAGAGCTCTTTCCCGAGCTGTCCTTGAGGGAACAGCTCTGTTAGAACTATGGCTTGCCCAAGGTCATCCAGCAGCTGCAAATGGAGGAGTGGGGAATCAAACCCGGTTCTCCCAGATTAGAGTCCACACATTTAACCACTACACCAAACACTACTCCAATAATTGTAATAAACCCTGCATTCTAGCCACTCTAGCTGCCAAACTCCAGGGGGCACCTGGAGATCTCACACTATTTCAACTGATCTGCAGAGGACCAAGATCAGTCCACCTGGTGCAAATGGCTGCTTTGGAGGGTGGGCTCTCTGGTATAATGCCTCGCTGAGGACCCTCCCCTCCCCCCTCCCCACTCTCCAGGCATTTCCCAACCCAGAACTGGCAACGCTCACTGTAATCATTTTGTATACCTCAGAAAAGCAGAGGAGTGCTTTGCGTTCCTCTGAGACATTGCCTCTTTGAAGGTGGGGGGGGGATCTCTTCCCAGAGCCACCCGCTTGATGCTTTAGACAAGAAGGGAAGCCTGGTTATTCAAGGGAGGGGGGCAAAGCCTAGCCTTTGTTGCAGAGCTTGGATTCATGTGAAATCCCAGCTAGTTTCTGTCTCAGACAATAGCCGTGGGCCAGGGCCAGCCCTCCCCCCCTTTCAGGCTCCCCAGCCTTTGAACAAAGCAACGCCTGGCTCTCCGCAGAGCTGGAATCATTTGTGGTCTCTTCAGATGCTCGACAGTCTCTTCGGACTTCTGGGGTCAACGCAGATCTAAAAGCAAACAAGGCAATGTGGGGGGGGGGGCAAATACAATGCCGCTTAAAAAAAAAATTATCTGTCTGGATTTTTAACCTGATAGCTCAGGGCAGATATTACATTGGAATAATATGTATGAATACTTTTTTTAAAAAAATCAGCCACTGAAAGAAACCAGGGAAATAAACCAATACAGAAAATTTTAAAGATCCGTCCTGCGGGCTCCGACCAAAGGCCCACCTCGGCAGGCACCCTGTTTCCCAGAGTGGACAGAAGCCTCTGAGAGATTCACACGCAAGGCATGGCTCAAGCACAGCCTTCCCTTCTCAGTGCTCCCCAGCAACTGCTGTTCAGAAGGTCACTGCCTCTGCACATGGAGGTTCCATTTAGCTATTTTGGATGCATGTTCAAAGGCATGCAGTCTACTGGGATACGCAGCAAGTTTCTGAAAGATCATCCAGAAGGACCATCAGAAGAGTTGGGCCTGAAATGTAAATTGGTAAGTATTTTGCCATTGGTTTGCATGGCCTAAATTGCCCCATGGCACTCCCTGATCATTTTCTAAATGAATAATTCCTAGTTAATTGAGGGTTGCCAGGTTCCCCATACCCACCGGCAGAGGATTGGGGGGGTGGGGGGGCGTGTAGGTCTGTCAGACCCAGGCTGGGAAACTCCTAGAGATCTGGGAACGGAGCCTGGGGAGGACAGAGACATCTGGGGAGGGGCAATGCCAGAGAGTCCACCCTCCAAAGCATCCATTTTCTCCAGGGAAACTGATTTCTATCGTCTAGAGATGAGCTGCAATTCTGGGGGACACCCAGGTCCCACCGGAGGCTGGCATCCCTAGAACAGTCCCGGGAGCATCTTAATCAGGGTTATTTTGGGGCAGGAACGCACAGGAACGGCGTTCCGGCTGGCTCCTGAGTTGGCCACACCCAGCAGGAACTCATTAGCATAATAGGCCACACCCAACAGCAGAAACTCATTAGGATTGGTTACATTAGGGGTATGTGGCCTAATATGCAAATGAATCCCTTGTACAAAAAAGCCCTGGGTTTTGACAACTAACAAGGTAAACAGAATAAGAAGCAAAAGGTGGGTGTGGCTGGATGACCACTCTTCTGGTAACAGGGATGTGGCCTAATATGTTAATGAGTTCCTGCTGTTGGGTGTGGCCTATTACGCTAACGAGTTCCTGCTGGGCTTTTTCTACAAAAAAAAGCCCTGATCTTAATCCTGTTGGGCTGTTCTCACAGTGCTCTCAAACGGAGTCAAGCCAAGCGTTAGGCAACTGATTCACTCGGCACAAGCAATTCAGCTTTGCAGAGACGTTTCCCTCACCGTGGGGCAAGAAGTAGTGCTGGCTACAGGCCGAGGGGCCCCGGGGTGGGGTGGGGCCTGCCCCAGTGGGGTGGGTGGCGGCTGCCACAGGATTCCCTTGTCTGCTGCTGCTGCTGCTGCTGCACTTACTTTGTACTAACTCCCTCCCAGACAGAGATGCCGACTGGCTCCTGGTTCAGCCTTTGGCCAGCTGGAGGAACTCAGCCAGCTCAGGGCTGGGAAAGAAGCCCAAGAGAGCCCGTGCCATGCCAGCCGGGGAAGGCCAGGGTCTCCAGCATGGTGCCCGTGGGTGTCCTGGTGCCCACCAATATCTTTCTTTCTTTCATTTGGTTATTTAATTCATTTCTGTCCAGCCTTTCTCCCCAGTGGGGACCCAAACCCGCTTGCATCACTCTCTCCTCCGTTTTATCCTCACAACAGCCCTGGGGGATAGGTGAGGCTGAGAGGGCATGAATGGCACGAGGTCACCTGCTGAGCTTCCGTGGCACCTGTGGGGATTTGAACCCAGGGCCCCCAGACCCAGGTGCGACCTCCTTAGCGACCACGCCACCTCTACCACACTGGCTCACCAAGTGCTTTGAGAAAGGGAGTGGGGCCCGGGGGGAGGGGCGGAGGGGGTTGCACAGCGGAGCTCCTGACTGGCCCCTGGAGAGCTGTTTGGCTGTGCAGATCTTTAAGAACGTTGCTCCGGCAGCAGCTGCCACCACAGCACAAGGATCTTTATCGCGTGGCTGAAAGGAAGCTGTATGTATGCAAGGGTATATTTTAAAGCAATATTTCATTTTAAAAGGCATTGTGTCCGTCGGCGCTTCCTCCTAAAAATGTGGAAGAGTTCCTGTTCAAGAGTCATTCGCTGACGTTTTGTGGCTGGCTTCGCCTCCTGTGGCAGCCATTTGGTGACTGCAGCTTCCTTCCACCCTGGGTCAGCATTCCAAAGGTGCCCACAGGTTCAAAAAGTGTGAGCCCCCAGGCTAAACACTGCAGGCTTGATGGATCCCACTTGGACCTGAGGCAGTTTCCTAGCTCAGGGGCGCATCATGTGCTTTGCATGCCAAATGCTCCACGCTCAGGCCCTGGCTTCTCCAAGCAACACATTCCCAGGTAGTCCAGCTGGAAAAAGAACCTCTGACCCAAATCTCAGAGAGCTGCTGGTGCTGCATGAAGCAGCGTGTGCCTAAACAATGGGGGTGGGTCATTTCTTTTTTCTTCACATGACAAAAGACCCCCATTAAATGGTTGCCAACCTCCAGGTGGGTCCTGGAGAGCTCCCAGAATTAGAGTTGCTCTCCAGGCAACAGAGATCAGTTCCCCTGGAGAAAATGGCTGCTTTGGAGGGTGGCATCTATGGCATTACACCCTGCTGGAGTCCCTCCACTGCCCAAACCCTGGCATCTCCAGGTTCTACTCCCAAATCTCCAGGAATTTCCCAGCCTGAAGTTGGCAACTGTGCAACATCTCCATTTAAGGATAGCAGGCCATGAATCATCATTGTGTAGTTTGAGCTGTCAGCTGACAAAGATCAGAATCCTCCCCTTTGATATGACTTTTTTTGCCATCAGGACCTTTCAGGAATGCTGGCGGCAACATCCAAAGCCGCCCTTAGAAACTCCTCATTTGGAAGGCTCTGGGAACCTTGATCGGATTCCAGAGTCAGCAGCTGCCCTTCCTGGCTCAAATGCAATTAAGCCCCAAATCCTGGCTGTTAGAGTGAGTAGAAAATTTATCTCCACCTTCACCCTCTCCCTTGCTTAAAAACCTGCAGCTGCAAAGCAGAGTTGCCAGCTTCAAACCCCCACCGTTCAGGGCCAATGGATCCGAATGTGGGGATATAGGAAGAGCCCTGCTGGACCAGGAGCTCCGCTGTTTGCACTTAGGGCTGCTAAGAGCCACCACAACCCCCTGGACTGAGATCCCCTCACACTGCCCAGACCTGAGCATCAGACACACAAAACAACACACACAACTGGCTATTTGCTTGAGAGTTCTGTTTTCTTTATTTGCGCCATTCATTTTCTCGATACTGCTCCTCCCCTTTATATGCCCCCTTTCTCCCCCAGTTCAAGGCACTCTACATGCCTCCCCCCTTTTAGCTTCACAACAGCCCAGTGAGATACAACATCAGGCTGAGAAAGAGTGACTGGCTCACAGTTACTTTTCCCACCTCCCTCCCCCAATTCCGAGCATTGCTGAATCTAGGTAGAAAAGCAGGGTAGAAATGAAGTCAATAAATGAAAGGTAGCTGTACCACAGAGGGCCTTGGGGTTTTGTCCCACCCCTCTTCGTAGCCAATCAGGTGTCCACAGAATGCCTGCAAGCAGGATACAGAGGCCAACCCCTCCCCCCTCTTCTTGTGTGCTGTCTCTGAACATGGAGGCTCTGTTTGGTCACCCATGAATCCGTCTAATCCCCTTTTAACACTATGCAAGCAAGTGGCTGTCAGTGTGCCCTATAGCAGTGAGTCCCTGCTAATAATGGGGCTAGAAAGAAACAGCCGGGTTCCTTTTCTACTGCGCCTGATGCCATTTGATTAAGGCAGTCCTAGACTGTTTTGTTACAGAGGACACAAGGAGATAAACCTGTCAGCAATCACACTAGTGGGTTTAAAAAAAAAAAAACAGTAGTTGAAAATGCGTAAGTACCTCTGAACGGGCACACCATCCCAAGCCCTCCCCACGAGTCACCACAAGACCTAAGGGAGACAGCTTTCAAATCCAGTGATGTGGCTCTCAGGTGGGCAGGCACCCCACCGTATTCTCTGGCATGAAACTGGCACTGCTGTTCTGTTCTGTAACTGGGCAAGTGATGGAGCTCTCTGCATCTTTGTAGATCCTGGGAGCCGATGGGGCAAGTTGCGTGCTTAAGAGGAGAGGTGGCTGGTGGCTGGTTGCTGGTTGACTTGGTTCCCACCCTCCTCTGGTCTTAGTGTCTCTTGACTCACAGCCCTCGGCAAGGTGGCCCAGATTCTGAAACAGTTCTGTCAGGTTGCGAAGAGCCAAAGTCTGGGAGACCCACAGTTGATGTGCTGAGGTGGATCAGGGCCAGCAGCACAGAAGGAGGGGAGATTAACCCTTTCCTTCTGCTGTATTTTCCCAATAGAAATGGGGGGGGGGGGCAAGCTCTTATTAACCCCAGTAATGAAACAAGTCAAGCACCTGGATCGAACCTCTTTTAATGGGGCTGATAGAAATTGCCAGGGAAGAAAAGTTTGACCCTAACTGCCCTGCCACCAATCCCGGTCTGCATCAATCCCCCCCTCCCCGATGCTTTTTAATTGGGGGGGGGGGAGAAGGAAGATCTGATCAGGGGTCTCTTTCCTCTGTGCTGTCTTGTCACTGCCCCTGCCAAGAGCTGGGGGGGGGGGGACCCACCAACTAAAAGCCTGGTGAAAGGAGTTTAGGGTGCCAGGTCCTCCCCTCGACCACCAGTGGGGTATGGGGGGGGGGTAGGGTTTCCAGCTCCAGGTTGGGAAACTCCTGGAGATTTGGGATGGAACCTGGAGAGAACAGGGACCTCCTCTGAGGGGTACAGTGCCCCAGAGTCCATTCTCCAAAGCAGCCATTTTCTCCGGGGAACCGGATCTCTGCAGTCCGGAGATTAGGTGTGATTCCGGGGGGGTCTCAGGCTCAGCTGAGTTGTATGGATTCCTTTTGCTGAGAATTTGGCACTGCCTGTTTGCTTGCTTCTGCACCCAGAGCCTGAAGGCCTGCTTGTGGGAGGTGCCATTGCTCAATGGTTAGAGCCTCTGCTTGGCCTGCAGAAAGTCCCAGGTTCGATCCCCGGCGTTTCCCCACTCCAGTTAAAAGGCCTGTGCAGGAGGTGATGGGAAAGGCCTTTCTCCCAGTCTGAGTAGGCAACACTTTGATGGACCTGTGGCTGGACACGGTCGACGGCCGCGCCATGTGTTCACGTGTGCTTTACCTTTTTCAGTCATAAAGAAAGAAAGCCAGTGGTGGTTTCTTAGCTAGGGTGTGGCAAGGGAATTTTTGAAAGGGAACTGTGGGCAATTGGGTTTTTTTGTCACTCTGTTGTTGGTGTGGCTGTAGGGATTGGGGAAAGGACCTGGTGAGTTGGGGAGCTGGGGGTGGAAGTCTCCAAGCCACAGTATCGGGATCGCGTGTAGCACTTTCAAACCCAGTGTGGGGTCTGCCCAAGTCTCCCAGATGGCTTGGCCGGGCTACCTGCAGCACGATCAAGGATCGATGGAACTGCTGAGGGCTTGCTGGGCTTCCCCTGGAGGCAGGGGACACCCCACTTCCAGCAGGCTCTTTCTGCTGCTGCCGCTCAACTGATTCCCGGGGTAAAAAACAGCCCCAAAACGGAGGAGGACATCAGCAGTGTCCTGGCATGCTGCTGTCTCTCCCCGTGTACCCAGAAGGGACGTTGGCTTGTTGCCAGAGGACACTCTGGCATTTGGGCCAAACTCTATGGGAGTGACATCAGCATGTCACTGGTGACCACCCAGTAAATTGCCCCCCCCCACACCAGTTGCCAGTCCACCCTTTGTGGAAAATCTGTGTGGGTCCCCCCCCCCCCCCGCCGCCGCCGCCCCCTTTGGTCTGGATTTCAGTGGCAGAATGGGGACAGGCTGAGGGTAACCCAGTGCAGAGAACCTCACCCACAGTCACCCTCAGCCAGAAGAGCCACGTTTACTCTCAGCCGTGGCCTCAGGCCTGCACCTCAGGGAGGCTTGTCGCTTTCCTGTCCTTCTAATGCTGGCTGTTTCAGGGTGAAAAAACACCTGTCAATCACAGGACCCCCTGGGCAAGAGTCTTTGCTAACTTACCTGCCCCATGTTTCAGGAGCCATGCTGGAGAGCAGTGCACAGAATAGCCACAGGTGGCATGTCAAAGCCCCTGAGAAGCACTGAGGTAACGGATTCCTTTTGCAATACAATAGGGTACATTTGATTTTGCTGGTTTCGCCAGGCTGCTTTGGAAGTGTTTACTTGCCTGTATTTGTCAGGTTTTACAGATCACGATGAGACACTGAACATCAGACAAAGTGAAATTTGCTAAACTGGATAGTGCTGTAGATTAATTAAGCAAATGAAGGAAGCTAAGTAAGTTTAATTGAGCTGGCCGAGAAGACAATTGAACCAACGCTGAAGACAGACAGAAGTGGAAGATCTGCAAGATGGTAAATTAATCAAACATAGAACTCAAATGTTATGAGAAAGGAAACTTCCAGAGGATTGCAGCTGTCCTCACGTGGTTTCAGTGGGCTGCATTTGCTCAAAGGGGAAAGACAATGCATTGGATCAGGTGTAGGCAGTTGGACCCATCTAGGGCAGTATTCCCCAGAGTCACTCCTCTGAGCCCAAAGTCCCTGCCCCCAGAGGAGTCTGCCCAGTGCATCTCTGTCCTGGCCTTTGACCCCTTCCCGTGGGCATCTACGGTGACTGGCTCATTCAGCCACTCGCAGTGCAGAAATGGACAGGATTACCGGCTCCCAGAGGAGGCAGTCCAACGCATCTCTGCATGATGTACCACTTGCCTTCTTCCAGTTAGTGTTTGCTGGGAGGGAGGCAGTTCTGCCAGTTCTTTGTGTGTGGCACGATGGGCTCATTCAGACGTTCACGGTGTTAAGACCTGGTGGCTCGGCCTGCTCTCCAAGGAAGCTCCCTTGTTGTAGCCCTCTGTGTGTCATTGTTCAGGCTTCAGACTCTGGAAGAAACGCAGGGACTGTGGAGGAGGGGGAAACCTCAGTAGGCGAGGAAATTCATTTTTTGGCAGATTTTAAAAAGAGACCCTTTGGGGGGCAAGACCAAAGCATGTGCCTCCAGTTCTGAGCTGGGAGTGTTGGGTGGGGGGAAACCCTGAGCTGTTTGTCTGCAGAAGTGGGCATTTGCATGCATACCTGTATCTGGAGGGGGGAACCATATGTGCAGATCAGTTCAGTTCTTTGATCAGCATTATTACCACCCTGGTGTAGCAGACAGAGTGGCAGACTAGGACTCTGCGTGACCCGGGTTTGAATCTCCACTTCTGCCACAGAAGCTCTCTGGGTGACCTGGGGCCCGTCTCAGACTCTCAGCCTGGCCTACCCCTCAGGGCTGTCGTTGTGAGAAAGTTTTAAAACCTGCTCTGAGGCCCAGCTGGGGAGGAAAGATGGGTTATGAACAAATAAAAGCACAATCAAACACATCCCATCTGTTCTTACAGTCCTAAATGGCTGTGGCCCTTGCTGGCGCACAGGTGCACTCCTGGATCAGGCCCACTGGGTGCAGCCAGCTGCTTTCAACAAATCTGCCACTGATTTCTAGAAGTCTGTGGTGATGGAGGGTAAGGGAGAAGCCAGAAGTTCTGTAGTCATTTAACCCACCCGATAATTACATATGCATGTGAGTCTGTTTAAATGTAAATCAGATCTGTTAACCAGCAATGAATTCCCCAGGTTTAATTTGCCACTTCAGCTCTGCTCTGCAATGAAGTGGTCCACCGTCTTGAGTGGATGAAGTCAGAAAACGGGTTCTAGCCAGACTAGCTGCTGAGTATGACTTCTCCGGTAGCACCACAAACTGGCTTGGGGGGGGGGGTATGGAATATGCCCTGACTGCGAGTTAGGGGCCAGCTGGCCAGCTTCTTCCCTGGCCCTGCTCTCAGGCTTTTGACTGCAGTCACCAGTGTGCAGAAATGTCATAAGCAGGGGTCATTTCGTAGAAAAAGAGGTGCAGGAGCTCATTAGCGTAACTTATTTGCATAACTCATTTGCATATGCCACACCCCCTAACATACTAGAAGTGTGTCAGAAGGCAACACCCACCCCTCAGTCCCCACTCCACAGGCGAGTGAAACTGACCTGCTCTTCCTCCATTCCCTTCCCCATCCAATACTTTGCGCAAAGTAAAAATAAGCGTAAAGAACACACCCTCATTCTCTTCCTGCTCCTTGAAACCACCAGGTTTCAAGTAGACTTGAGATACCCAGGACATGTGCACCACCCATCCCTTTCCCTTCCCCTCCCCACAACAAGACACCCTGTGAGGTAGGTGGGGCTGAGAGAGGTCTTTTGAGAACTGCTCATGAGAGAACAGCTCTGAGAGAACTTGTGACTGGCCCAAGGTCACACCGGCAGCTGCATGTGGAGGAGTGGGGAATCAAACCCAGTTCTCCCAGATTAGAGTCCAACTCCTGACCACTACACCAAACTGATAAGGTGGAAGCTGCTGAAGGGTTGGTGAAATTTCTCCAGTACTTATGTGCCATGTGCCCAGATAAAAAATGGTATACTTAGAAAATTTATATGCCACCTTGAGCAAGTCTCTGGAAAAGCAGCACACAGTCATAAAAGGAGCAATGATAAAATTATCAATATTAAAACAAAACATTAAAAATAATAAAGACCCTAGCAGGTCTTTCCCCAGGGCGCTGCGCCTCTGCACTGCTCGGGGAAGCCAAGGAGGGGGGTGAGGCTTGGTCATGTGCCCGCCCCCTGGGCTCCTCACTCCCGGAGCTGCGCTTCTGTGCGCTCCCGCTCCACCGGACCCCTGGTCATAAGTGTTGCTTTCTCTCATCACTTTATCTCTCCAGGCTGTGGTAAACTTTGCCTGCCACATTTCCGCCTTTTGGGCTGTTCTTCAGGTACGGAAGCAGGACTGGGATGGGGGTTAGGGTTGCCAACCTCCTTTAAAGCCGCCTGCAGTTTTCGCTATGAAGAGGTAAAAATGGTTTTGCAAGGGGGCAGCTGTGTCAGTCCATTGTGGCCAAACAAAACAGAAGTCCAGTGGCCCCTTAAAGACAAACAACATTTATTCCGGGTGGGCAGCCATGTTGGTCTGAAGCAACAGGACAAAGTCTGAGTCCACTGGCACCTGTAAGACCAGCACAGTTTAATTCTGGGTATCAGCTTTTGTGTGCACATACACCTCTCCAGATACCCTGAAACAAATTTCCTCAAGCCTTACATATATTGGGGAGAGGGTGTTAGTTGCCAGGAAGGGATAGTTAAAGTCAAGATGCATAAATAACTGGGCAATAAGTATAGCTGAGATTGGATTAAAGCAGTTGGTAAAACCTGTGAATGGCAGCAGTGTGAGCTTTTGTGAGCCAGAGCTCACTTCCTCAGATACAATGGAAATAAAGAAAATAATTTCCCTCATTATTACCCAGAAAATTACAGAAGGGGAGTGGGAGAGAAAGAGATGTTGAGCAAAGAAAAGCCCCAGGTGTGATTCTCTATGTCCCAGGATTGAACTGCTCAGGTAGTTATAACAGATGATGACCGAGGTCAGAGGTTCGACACTATCAAAAGCCTCAGATATCAACATTGGTGTACACTCTAATTGCACTGCATCATGAGCTTTGTAGTCTGTAAGACTGTGCAGTTAGCTATGTTTTATGGCTTGCACCACAATGTAAGAGCTATAGTCTTGATCAACTTCAGACTACTGTTTGAAAAGTGGGATGTATAGATCAAGGGTCCCCAAACCTTTTTGAGCCTGTGGGCCCCTTTGGAATTCTGACATACTGTGGTAAGCACAGCCACAAAATAGCTGCTGCATCTTACCTTCAGTCACACAGGGAAGATGCTTGGGTTGTGGTGGCAGCTGCTGCCAAAGTAAGGTTTTAAAAAATCTGCACAGCCAATCAAATCTCCAGTGGCCAATCAGAAGCCATCCTGGGCAACAGCCCCATCTGACCCCACCCACTTTCTAAAAACACTTGGCAGGCACCACGTTGGGGATCCCTGTTATAGACCGTGAACGCATGTATTTGTGGGCAGCATTGCATCATGGGTTTTTTTAGCCTCAAGACTGTAAATTTGTCTTAATTCTCATCATGTCGTAACAGGATTTGGCAAGACTAGAAGAGACAGTTTGCAAGAAAGGGGCAAAAGAGCCCCCCACACACACTTTGTACCACAGCAATACAGGCTGTATTGTAGAGATTGCTGTGGCACTGAACACCACAACAAATAAGCCATGGGTGCGATGCAGATTCTGGTATGTCTGCCTGCAGCGCTGCAACACTATGTCAACCCAGGGGAAATATTTCAATTCTGTTTGAAGTGGAATTTGGCAGCAAATTTTGGAGCTGACAATAACTGTATTTCAGGGAGCGTTTACAGACGAAGTTGTTTTATTTCTGGTGAAATGCTGGTTTTAATCTTGTTTGTGTGATATTATTGATGTTGTTTGAAAATGTGCAGTGTTTTATAATTTGGGGCTGGTTTTATGATTTAGTCCAGGCTGTAAACTGCTCCAAGAGTTTTGCTCTTAAGTGATATTCAGAAATAAAGGAACAAAACAGTTTACATAAAATATAAAAATAAAAGACTTGATTACTAAGCGGAACATGCAATCCAACAAGAGCCCTGGGGTACTTGTTGTGTTGTGTGAACTGCACAACAATGGGTGCCTCTGTGCTTAATTATCAAATATTTATCAGCCACAAAACAAAACAACAAACCAGAAGAAGTACCTGCCAGATCCAAGCAAAATTCGGGCTGCATCAAGAGGAACCAGTGCTGGCGATCTGAGGCTGAACACCCTCCCAAGCACTGAAGATAGTGGTGACTAACTGGCTGGAACAGGAAGCAAACTGCAGGACTGGGCCCACCACTGCAAGCGGCTGTGATGTGTCTGCTGGAATTCAGTAAGACATAAGGGCAGACTAGAAAAGGGGATCAGCCCTAGTTTAATCCTCTGTCAACTTAGTTTAGCCATGTTTATAGAGGTTTATAAAATTATGTATGGGGTGGAGGGAGCTGAACTTTTTCTCCCTTTCCCAAAATACGAGTTGTTGGAAAATACCGGGGGCGACACTAACCCCAAACGGGAGCCGTTTTACCTTGAACGCTCCCTTGTGTGTGACGATGGTCTGTGCTGCTGCCATGGCATCGTCTACAGGAAGCTGCTGGTAGGCCTGTGCCAGGTCCATCTCCCCAAATACCTTGGCCCCAGCTACGGAGGCCAAGATGTGGCTGACCACAGGCACCGGTTACGCGTGGTCTTGCAGAGCCAAGTTCAAAGTACATTTGTAATCCGCGTGGATGCGGATCTCACCGTTTGCCTTCATGGGGGCGACTATTGGTGTCTCCCACCTAGCGTGGGAGACTGGCTCGAGCACCCCTTGCACACGAGCTTGTCCAGCTCTGCCTCTACTTTCAGCTGGATCGCCGGGGGGGGCACTGGGCCGGCATGCAGATGGGGCGGACCACGGGATCTAAGTCCAGGGAGACTGAGGTCCCCCGGTAGGAGCCCAGGGTGCCATCAAAAACGGCCAGGAATTCCACGCAGACCGATGCGTGTCTGTGGAACCCAAGCGGTACACCCCTGTGATTTCCAAACCCAGGGGTTTGAACCATGCATGTCCCAGGAGACTGATGAGGTCTCATTCCACCATGAGGAGGTTGAGGGGGCCATTGAATTTGCGGTACTGGACCTTGACTTTGGCCAGCCACTTGATTGCGACTGGGTTCTTTTGAAAATCCCGGAGGACTAGACCTGTCGGCTGGCGGAGCCGGGGTCCCTCCCGCGGGCAGAACTGTTTAAAGTTTGCTGCGGAGACTATGGAGTACACTGACCCAGAGTCCTACTCCATGGAAAAAGAGGTACCCTTGATCTGTAGGTCCACTGTAATCGCCCCGGGAAGGGGCTGGAGTAAGTTCAGTACCTGTACTGCTGTCGTGAGGCTATCCACCGTCTTGTAGTTTGCGGCGGTTGAGCGGCGGCTGGTCTGGGTGTGACAGGCCTTTGCAATGTGCCCCGTTTTACCACATGATCAGCAGATGGCATCCTGGAAACAGCAGGAACGTTGCTCGTGGGGGTCCCCGCAGCTAGCTCACGTTGGGGGTGGCCTGTTTTTGGAAGAAGAGGGAACAACGGCAGCAGATGCCGGGTGCCGGGAGCGGGCCTGGGAGGAGCTGGATTCACCCTTCTGCGAGTCCTGCTGGAGCCAGTGGACATCCTCATCCTCAGATGATTCAG
Organism: Lepidodactylus listeri; assembly: GCA_029233225.1. Lineage (NCBI taxonomy): Eukaryota > Metazoa > Chordata > Lepidosauria > Squamata > Gekkonidae > Lepidodactylus > Lepidodactylus listeri. The sequence continues at coordinate 9,204,583 of JARCFY010000014.1, read as the reverse complement.
ATCCGGAAGTTGCAGTGCGATGGACCTTGGTGGCCAGTTTGTCCTTTAGAGTTGCCTTGAAGGCCACAGCTGTTCGTAGCATCTTCTCGAGGGTTGGCTCAGGAAGCACTACCAGCCGGCACCATAGTTTGGCTTCTCTCACTCCCCCCCCCCCCCATGAACCCTGCCTCCATGTGGTTGTCCACGTGGGGGAATTCACAGCCCACAGCCATGTGGCGGAGTTCAGCCAGGAAAGTTGCAGCTGACTCTCCCGGTTGTTGTTGGCGCCGGATGAAATCCAGGTGCAGGGCCATTTTTGAGGGTTTGGGGGTGAAGTAGTCCCTGAGGGCCTTGAGTAGGACATCGTAAGGTGCCTCAAGGGGATCTTGGGGGGCGAGCAGGCTCTGGGCAACCCGCATCGCATCCACCATGCAAGAGCTCAAGAGCCAGGCTCACTTCATGTCCACATCGGTAATGCCCCGGACAATGAAGGCGCAGTCCAGCTGCTTGATCCATGCCTCCCAGGTCTCTGGGTGAGACGTGTTGAATGGGGGTATTGGTCCTGGAGCATCAGCCATAATTACCAGAGCAGGAGCGGCACGGTGAGCGGTGTCCTCGTGGGCTTGCGGCAGGACCTCAGAGCACTGGAGCTTGGCGGTGCCTGGAGCCGGCGGATTGGTGCTCAGTGTGGGGCTGCTTGGAAGCTCAGGTAGATTCTGGCCATGTGCGATGACCACGTGGCGGTTGCCATTACAAGAGTCCCTGGCGACCGCGGTCTTGATACACAACAATTTCCAAAAGGCTTTTGTTAGGGGATCTCACCAAAGACTCCTATGAAAGCTTTGCAGTCTTGGGATAAGACAGTAGGTCCCTCTTGGAATTGGGAGTGAGCAGCGTAGGGGCAAATGAAGTTCAGTGCTGGTACATGATTCAAGCTGGAATAAAAAATTCTAACTCAAAATATATGCTGGTGGGTTTTGAACTGGTTTGAGATCAAGATTGAAAGAGATTTTGGAGTTATAGTGGACAGCTCAGTGAAAATGTTGACTGTGTTTGGCAGTGGCAAAAAACAGCAAACTGCATGCTGGGGATTATTAGGAAGGAAACTGAGAATAAAATATTAAATATTGTAATGCCCTGTTATAGATCTGTGATGTGGCCTCATTTGGAATACTGTGTTCAGTTCTGGGGCCGTATATTACACAGCTGGGAAAAGTACCAAAAAAAAGCAACCAATATGATCAAAGGATTGGAATACCTTTTTCAGTGAGGAAAGGCTAAAGTCTCTGGAGCTTAGGGAAAAAGGCAACCAAGGAGGGAGAGGATAGAAGTTTATAAAATTATTATGCACGGGGATGGGATAGATAAAGGGGACTGCGACAGTTTTCTCTCCCTCTCTCATAATACTTGAGCTTGGGGGGGCTCCCAATAAAGTTGAATCAGGATGGACCAAAGTACTTCTTTACTCAATTAGTAATTAAATTTCAGCAACCCAATTTTAAATCATTTCAGTTAAAAGGCTTTCCGTGTTCTCTGTCTTGTTGGATTTAAAGCTTAAAACTGGCTCTGAACCTTTTCCCCCTGCCTGTCCTACTTGGTGGAGGGCTCCACCTTCCAAAAGCGGGGCAGAAATTCCAGGCCATCAAAAAACCCCACCCCAGTCATTGGGGCAGATTAAGCTTCTTTTGTCCCTGACCACGCACATGCACACACCGTTGTTGTCTGTTTTCCAAGCTCTAGATTCACAGTGATGAACATGGCTAAGTGCACAACAATATATTTGGAAAGTCAAAGGAGTGACGGTGGGAGTCTTTTCTGTTGTTGTCGGTGGCTGGGGAGGCTTATTTAAATGCGCACGAAGCCCTCCTGTTCGTTGCCGCCTCTAATCCCATCTCAGATGCCACCAGCAGGATGTTCAAAGGATGCACTCAGAATTGCAAAGGATGCGCTCCGGTAAGGAGAATGAAAAGAGAACATGCACTGAACGGCCCCCAGAGAATCTTTTTACCCGCAGGTGCTGCGGTATATTGAGGCAGGAAGGGGTGGGGAAGATGATGCTGGGGGGGGAGAGGTGCTCCTGCCCAAGATCTTGATTAAGAACAGGAAGTCAAAAAAGGCCCCGTGGTTATGGTTTTTAAATTGAATTGCAGAATAAGAGCCAAATGATACTTAGAGCAGCCGGCTTTGAGGAGGAATACCTGGTGGAGGGCAGGGCTGGGGGGAGGCGGATTCCTGTATCTCTGGGGATCGAGCCCGGGCCACTCCCCCAGTTTAATACGCAGAGAAGAAGAACAGATCTTATTTGGTGAGTCAGGAGCTGTGTGCTGAACTGTCACACAGCAACGGGAGGATTGCGGGTGCCAGAGAAGAGTCAGCATGTGAAGCGGCCTTGTAAAGAGAGGGGCCTTTGGTCTCTGCAGCTCAGCAGCTCTCTCTCCTGACTGTGGCATCAGCTCTTCCAGGTCTCAGCTAGCAGAGGTCAGAAAAGACCCTTTTTCCACCCGAGACCCTTTCAACTGGCAGAATTTCGCCTGGGACCTTTCGCATGCCTGCCACACAGGTGCTCTGCCACAAGACAACAGCCCAGTGTGAGGGGTGCATGCACGGCCGGCTGTTAATGCTCCGCTGCGAATTGCTCCGTTTGGGGAGCCAGGCCAGAATCAGGAGGAGGACCAGTGTTGATGATGATAATAAGCAAGTATACAATGTGTTAGTGTTCAAGGCACTCCACCTTATTACAGTTGTCTGTACAACAGTTTTATGAGGTAGGACAGTATAATTATCCCCATTTTGCAGACTTTGAGAAGGGGAATGCTGAGGATGAAAGAGAGTGGATTGTTTAAAAAAAAACCCCTTAACAAGTTCACAACAAAAGCAGGACTTAAGCTGGGGATTTTACCATTCATAGCAGACTCTCAGTGACAATGTGCCAGACTGGTGAAACCCTTTTGGTCTGTTGTGTCACCTGACCCCTGCTGAATTGGAAGCTGCAGTTCTACTTCCTGGCCATTTGTGGTGCTGGGGAGCAGCAGGGGGCGGGTGAGCCACTCCCTCAAATGAAGGGCTTTTCCACTGCACTTCCACTTCTGAGACCTATGTTGCCCTTAATTGCCTGCATGCTCCCCCAGAGAGCAAAGAGGGAAGCATTACATCCAAATGTGTAGCAAATACACACACTCATTGTCATTAATCAAACATTAAATTAAAATGCTGTCAAATGGTGAGCAAAATGGATGGGTCATTTGCTTGCATGCTTGAAATGCGGAGTTTCGGTTTTGCGTGTTTAAATGCTCGCTCACAAGACTCTTCCAATGAAACAAAAAACAGCATGTCGGGGAAGAGGCAAGGCCAGCCTATGTTGAGTCTGTGGGCACCTTTGGAATTCTGACACAGGCTGGGGGGCACGACCACCAAATGGCCACCATGGGCCACCAAACACACACGCACACACATATAGACACAGAGGAAGCCCAAGTCTGAGGGACAAGAGGAATAATTTTTAAAAATACATAGAGAGCAAAACCAATACTGTTGTGGCAGCCGCTGCCAAAACTCTGTTTCTCAAGAGTGCCCCCTCCATCTGCGGGTATCTAAATCTGTGGATTGGGGCCACACTGATGTTAAATAGATTTTCCAGCAAACTTTGGGGACCCCTAGGTTTGCAGGAAAATTTGAAATCTTTAGAATAATACTTGGGAGGGTTAAATTCCCACTCCAAATAAAGAGGGCTGTCTGCACAAGAACAATCAATGCACCTTCCTCCTCCTCCTCCTCCTATAGAAGCCTCAGTGCAGGCTGGGAGCTGTATGGAGCTCACCAGCATCATGGGGGGGGGGGGGCTCAGTGAAGCTAGCTGGTGGCAACGGGGAAGAAGCCCTCACCACCTCCCCCCCATAAAACTGGCAAGGAAAGGAGCTGGGCGAGAAGGGGCACAGGAGTCCTCACTGCCCTCCTGCTAAGCCAGCAAGCCCACCTGTCTGCCCATCACATTGGCAACACATGTAAGAACTTCAGGAGAGCCCTGCTGGTTCAGACCAGCAATCCATCTAGTCCAGCATCTTGTGTCCATGCTGAGCCAGCAAGGCCCACCCTCCTGCTGAACTGCCAACAGGCAGATGGGATGGGATGGGATGGGATGGAGTCCTTGCCCCCCACAGAGCCAGTAGCCAGGGAGTTGGGTCAGTCCTCAACACCCCTGGCTGAGCTGGCCATGTGGGAGCCGGGTGGCAGACGTGGCAAGAGACACCGTGGCAGGCCCAGGGATGGAGAATGGGAGTTGGGCTCAGCAGCTATGAGGGGAGGGGTCCCCCCAGAAAAGTATCATGGCCCCCCTTGGATTAATTTATTCTGCACAGCCCGTCAGATCTACGGTGGCCAATGAGAAACCCTCCTGGCCCTGCCCCGCACATTTGGCCAGGCCCACCTGGCCCCAAACACCTGCTGAGTGCCAAGAAAGGTGTCAGCAGACATTGCAGCCCTGTTGGTTAGGCTTTATCCCTCTCCCTCCCGGAGAGGCTTGCCTTCTGATTACAGTGAGGTCCCCCCCACCCCCATCCCAAAGGGGTATAATCCAGGCAAAACTTCACCACTTGATTGTTCCAGCTGGGTAAACTGCCTCCTGAGGGCAGGGAGGCATGGGGTCAAACTTGACCCCTTGCTTGCAAACTTAAGGGGTTAAACATTTGCAGCTGGGAGCTGCTGGGATCTCTCCTGGCTCCCCTGACTGAGCCATTTTCCATGCTAAAGGGTTGATTCCACCTCCACCACTTGAGTTCCCCCGTCACAACCCAGTCTAAGCTCTGTGCTGGCCGAAATTCTCGCTTTGAACTGGGGGTGGGGGGAGGCAGGGATTTTCTGCTCTCGCGCCCCCCTCCTTGCCTCTGCGCTTGCCTTGTCAAGTCTGATCAGGAGGAGGATCAGTCGGGCTGGCTCTCCCTCTCTCTCCAGATTTAATTAACGGCCCTTTCATCTCTACCCTGAAGGAATCTGCTATCTTCTGTCTTCTTAATTAACGTTCATTAAGCAAATCAGAAGAACGTTTTCCCTTCAGTGCCTGGAAGGTTCTTAACCCTTGCGAGATGCCACGTTTGGGTTCCCCCTAAACCGAGGACCTGGTTCCAGCACGCGGCAGGGCAAGGTGGCTGCAGGCCCAAACAGCAGACAGGACAGTACCAGTACAGGCGGGGGAGGATCACCTGTCGGAACTCTCTTCTCGCTCTCAGAACTCTCAGCACGCAGACCGGCACGTGTAGCAAGCAGACCCGAGGGCCAGAGTCTCTTCTTACTGTGCTCATTTTCTGTTTCTTGGGATTTTTCTTTAACGGGAGGAATTTTTGGAATCCTCCATTTGCCATCTGAAGAGGTACCGTCCATTCTGTCACCTGAGGACTATACCACTTTGTTTGCACCTCCTTCTCAGGCCTGTGTGAAAAGTCCCCAAAGCATAGTGTGAGGTATGGTTGCCAACTCTGGCCTGGGAAATTCCTGGAGATTTGAGGGTAGTTCCTGTGGAAGGGGGAGTAGGGATTTCACGTGGAATCTATGGGGTGACGTATGGAATCTGCCCTCCAAAGCATCTGTTTTCTCCAGGGGAACTGGTCTCTGCAGTCTGAAGAGCAGTTGTCCTTTCAAGAGAATGCCAGCCCCCACTGGGAGGCTGGCAGCTCTACATACACGTATTTGCCTTTCTTTATTTATATCCGACTTTTCTCCCCAGCAGTGACTCAAAGCCGCTTTTAGAGCATTGTTTTTCCCTCCTCCATTTTCTCCCAACAACAATGCTGAGAGGTAGGCCAGGCTCAGAGTTTGTGACAGGCCCAAGGTCACCCAGCAGGCTTCCATGGTAGAAGCAGGGATTTGAACCTGGGTTGCCCAGGGTCCTAGTCTATCCACTGCACCATGCAAGCTCCCTCCACTATACCAACCCGCTTGAGGTCACAGGCCAAGGATGGGAATTTCATCTGTCAGTGATGGAGGCCCCCAAAACAATATGGCTGCTCACATTAGCTGCTCAAAATGGCTCCTCGGGCCAGCTATCTGCACACAGGCAAGAAGCATCCTCCAAGTGTGAGCCACTCCCAAACTCTGATTCAGAAGCAACCAGATTTTTGTCAGGCAGAAAATCTGAATGGAGCCAAGACTTGAGAGCGTAACCTGCTTGCAAGTCCTGCTGCAGTGGCCAGAAGCCCCCCCACCCCCAGCCTTGTGGCTTGTTGTCTGCCTCCTTCTCTGTTGCACTCAGTGGCTCTCAAAATGGCTGCCTTGTTTTATAGCCTGCCCTGGCTTTCTCAAGGCCACTGCAGGCCTGAGGAGAATATGTCGGCTTGTTGCTTTCGAACAGAATTCATCCCCAATTCAACCTCTGGCATCTCAGTTGGCAGGGAAAGACTTTTCTGGGCCTGACCCTGGGGACCCCCACCAGTCAAAGCCAGCAACTCTGAACTGGATGGACCAGTGGTCTGAATCAGGATATGGCAGCATCATGCGTTGAATGGCTTTCAAGACATTAATGGAGGATGGAACCTCCTCATTCAGAATACCAGTTGCTTATAAGGGGGAAGCAAGAAGGGCAGGCCTAGCTCTCTGTGCCTCTGGTTGTGGATTTTAAGTTGGCATCTGGATGACAAACGTGGGAAAGAGGATGCTGGATTGGGCGTGCAGTTGGTCTGATCTTGGCGGGCTACTCTAATGTTAATGCAGTCACCCCTTTGCACGTGAATAACTCGCTGAATGGAGAAGGAGAAAGCCTTCCCTGGGAATGATGTTTAGGGCAGACTTCATAGGAGTCACTGGGTGGCTTAGAGTGTTTCAACTTGAGCTCAGGACAGCTGGCTGGCCTTAGACCAGTCCATTTCTCTCAGCAAAGTTGTTGTCAGGGTTTTTGTGTGTGTGTGTGGGGGGGGGGGGTTAAAAAGCCATGTGATGTAATGTTTAGTGTGCTGGGCTAGGGTCTAGGAGACCCAGGTTCAGCCTCCCCTCTTCAGGGGAGCTTGCTGGTTCACTGTGGGTCAGACCCTGTCTCTCAGTCTAATCTAACTCAGAGGACTGTTTGCCTAGACCAGTGTTTTTCAACCACTGTGCCGTGGCACACTGGTGTGCCGCGAGATATTGTCAGGTGTGCCACGGGATTTTTTCAATGAAAGAAATGTGCCTTCTGGGCTGACCTTCCGGGACGCGTTTGCGCATGCGAGAAAGAACAGTGGCGCTCTCTCGCTGATTCTGCTCGCACGCTCTGTGGCCGGCCTGAGGTAGGAGGGAGCCGCCGTTGAGGTGCAGCTCCCCTTGGCCTTGTGAGGACTCGAGGGAGGGAGGGAGAGTGCCGAGGGGCTCTGTCTGTTCGCCCACCTGACCTGCCAGCGCCATGATGGAGGCAGCAGCCATGAGCGACCGGGAGCAGCTGCTGCAGCAAGCCCGCCTGGCCGAGCAGGCGGAGAGATACGACGACATGGCTGCGGCCATGAAAGCGGTGAGTGGCTGGGTGGGGGAGGAGGAGGAGAAGGGGGGTCCTCCTCAGGAGATGCACGGCGCCCCCCACGGGCCCCGTCGTTGCAGACTCCGCTTGGCTGCGATGGAGCCAACGCCTTGGCTCGTCTGCGCTGCTCCCCCCATGAGCCTCGGAGGGGGCAGCTGAGCCTTTCCAGGTGAGGGCTGTCTTCTTCTGCGTGGCCTCTCAGCCCAGAAGGTGGAGGTGGGCCTCCGCGGGTCCCGCTTCACGGCTGCTCTTTTTCCGTCTCTGGCCCTGGCGCTGATGTTGGCCGCCTCCAAGCCGTGTGTCGGCGGCGGCAGTCGGGTGATGCCCGCCTGCGTGTTGGAGAATGAGCAGGGCGAGGCGGCGGACTCGAGCGGCATCCAGTTCGTGGGGGCCGGAGGCAGGCTCGCACACGGCAGATGGTTTTAAATGAATGAGGAGGACTCGTGTGCTGAATCAGAGTCATGCTAGACCTGTGGATGTTAATACAGAGGACAGGAACATTCGGTACCAAGGGCATTCACTCCTCCAGCAGAGTAAGCTGGTTTCTTCCAGTGTGTGTGTGTGTGTGGGTGGGGGGGTGATTTGCACCAAGACATTCCAGTAAACATGAATATGTTTGATGGTAACAGCTAGCTGTTTCTGTCAGGGTGGGGTTCAAATCAGTAACTGTCCCTCAGCGAAGAATGGGTGTACTGTGTTTCTCTTCAAATCACTTATGGTCAGTGGAATGCCGTTCACATAAGAGTAAGAGTTTAAACTCTCTATTTGAAAAATTTTTAGCAGAATCGCAGTATTAAAATACATCCACATTATATTTCTTCTGAAACTCAGGTCAGTGTTATGGGAAGGAGCCATTACACTTTGGATCTGTAACTTACGATTTCAAGTTGAGTGGCTATTACGTGTATTTGTCATACTGTCGTAGTTAATACTTGAGCTGAGGCAACTAATGACCCATTTATCTTGTATTTCAGTGTTTTTCAACCACTGTGCCGTGAGATATTGTCAGGTGTGCCGCGGGATTTTTTCAATGAAAGAAATGTGCCTTAGCTCGAAAAAGGTTGAAAAACACTGGCCTAGACAGAATGGAGGAGGGGGAAAATGCCTTGAGCTCTTTGAAAGAAGGGCAGGATACGAATGTTCTAAATAGGTAATAAAATTTGTGGCAGGTGTCAAGGAATACAGGCGTACAGTTTTGAGCTTTCTGGATGAACCGCAAGAGACATACCGGGGTGTTTCAAAAGTGTAGTGGCCACTGGCAGGAGTCCTTCATTTGAATCTCTCCCAGCCCTGTACTTTTGAGGAAGGACAGAAGAACGCCCGCCTTTTGGTCTCCAAGAGTCTCCTCTGCACTGTGTGAGGATTGTACGTATTTTGAACCTTTGTACCCAGTGCTTATGATCCAGGCAATAAAACAAATGTTGCCATAAAAATTCAGCAAACCAACAGGATAATGTATTGCACATTAAAAATACATCAGACAATAATAGGTGGCTGTAGGAATAATAATAAAGCAAGAATAACATAACCCTCAGCAGCAAGAAGGAAAAAGAACAAGTGAAAGACCCAGCTACTTAAAGTAAACACCACTAAAAGCCTGAGAAAAGAACAACATCTTTACCCAGCACCTAAAACCTGGCAGGCGAATGGATGCTGGGAGGGAATTCCATAGACAAGGAGCCACCAGAGACAAGTCCCTGTGACACTCAGGCCGCGGTCACACGGCCCTTAAATGCGGGAGGAAGGGCTGTTTCCTCCCACATTTAAAGGGGCCGTCCACAACGGCTGCAGAAAGTCCCACGCCGAAGCGGTCTTAAATGCGGGTTGCTCCCGCATTTTCCAACCCAGGGAAAATCAACAGTTTTCCCGGATGTTGCGGGAGGAACCCGCATTTTAGCCATCTGGCCAGCCCTCTCTCGCAATCATTGCGAGAGCAGGGCTGTCCAGATGGCCTCCCCCTGCCATCCCCCCCCCCTTTTACACTTGGGCGCTTGGCCACTCAAGCGCTCAAGTGTAAAAAGGGGGGGGGAACCCAAACTTACCAGGCGGCCGGGGGGGGGGCTTGGGGAAGAGTGCCTCCCCTGGCCGCCACTGCCGCCGCTGCTTCAAAAGCCCCGCAGCTGCAGAAAACGCCGCCACCGCACGCTTCGAGGCTGGCCAGCCACCGATTCTTCCGCCACCACCACTTCCGCTGCCGCCTCCAGCCACCACCGCTGTCTGCCGCAGCCTCCCTCCACCGCCTCCGCCGTCCGCTGCTGTCGCCTGCTGCCGCCTCATCCTCCTCCCGCCGCCGTCCACCGCAGCAGGGGCATCCCAGCCCGAGGAAAAAAAATGCGGCCCCTTTAATCCCGGGAGGGCTCCCGGATTTAAAGGGGCCGTGTGACTGCAGCCTCAACCTGACAGGGCTGAAGTAAGGATTGTTAAAATAATGTACACCAAGTCTTTTGATCATTCCATAAGAACTTAATAATGATAGCTGGTAATAAAATGCTTAATAGTGATTGCTAATAATAGTAATGCAGAGCCAGTTTTGCTCTTCCCTCCAGTGAAGAGTAACACATATTCTTTAAAAAGAGCTGGTTACTTGGATGACAGGGGAGGGGCTGTGATTCAGTGGCAGAGCCTCTGCTTGGCATGCAAAAGGTCCCAGGTTCAGTCCCTGGCAGCATCTCCAGTTAAAAGGAGTAGGTGGGAGGTGCTGGGAAAGACCTCCGCCTGAGACCCTGGAGAGCCTCAGCCAGTCTGAGTAGACAAGACTGACCTTGATGGACCAGGGGGGTCTGATTCAGTAGAAGGCGGCTTCATAAAACATCACAGACCACATCTGTAGAAATACACTGATGAGGCAATGTAGAGTAGTGGCTAAAGGACCACTCTTCTTCAGAGGCTGGGAAGCCCACATAAAGAGAGTGCTCAGCCACAAATCAGTTGTATGGCCTCCCATGTCACTTTTCTCTAAGTCACAGTCAGCCTCTGAACCAGCCTCCACCTGCTCCACTGCCAGAGACAATTTCCACAGATGCCCTTCGCGAGCCCCTGTCAGTTAGCACTGCCATAGATATGGGTAACTGTCTTGTCCTGATCAATAAGGTTGCTGAACGTATTACATGTGTCAATGCTTGCTGTTTTACCATCGGGGTTGCTGATCTATTAACATTGCTTTGTGTTCCAAGGTTTTCCCTGACCCCCTTACATCCCGCTTGGAAGATAGCGTTGGGGACCCGACTCCCACCTTTGGAATGCGAGCCTTGCTTGCCTGCTTTGCTTTGCGCATGCTCCTCACTCATTAGCTTTTCCTCCCCTCTTATCTCTAGCTGGCTATTCCCTAGCTAACGGCCTTGAACAGAAGAGCCTCCTGTTATGTGTTACAAGAATCACAGGTGTTATGTATTTCTTTGCTTAGTTGTCTCTGGGATCATCTTCTCCAAAAACCTTCAACAGTGTTTTTCCCTGAGAACCTGTTTTCCAGTGCTTTCCTTGGGAAAAGTGGGCCAGTATATTTGGGCGCCAATAATTTTTACTATTGATTGGTAGGTGGTAGACGACCATATTTCATACCAAGTATAATTGTAATGGCATTTCTAAACTTGGGCATTACCAACAGGAAAAGTGTTTGACCAACATGATCTTTTCTACAAATAAAGGACTTTCTACTTAAGGAGACCTGTTGTGGACTATATCTATTGGCACATTCTCACAGCCCCCCCCCCCAACTCTCCTGGTGCCCCTCCTGCTCACTTGCCGCGTGGAAGCCCCCGGCTGCTTTGAAGAAAGGTGGACCGGCCATATGCATTGTTCACTTGTTCCTGCACTGTTCAAAGAAGCCAGGTGTTCCCAGGAGGCAGGCAAGTGAACAGCAGTGGCACCAAGAGGGAGCTTTCCTTGAGTGCGTGTCACTATCGGTTGTGACAGCTGCTGCTACAGCTGCCCGGAGGCTTTGGAGCACTTGGTGGCTGGTGCACAACCCACATCCGAAGAAGGAGAATACAAAATAAATCACTCTCTGAACAGCAGGTGGAAGAACACAAGAGAAGCCAAAGCCCTGTCATACCTGAAGGTTTAAAAATCATCTTTAAAGACAAGTCTTCCAGCCTCATACTGAGACTCTGGTGCCAGCATATTGCAGACACCGGCTTCAGTCATGCACCCACAGTGCCCGTCAGTGGTCTATATTTGCACAGCGGAGGGGGAAGAAGTTAAAAAACTACTTTAGCCTTAACCACCTGTCAGAACCCTCCAGCCACAGAGCAGCCTGGTGACCAATGCTCCCTCTAAGCTGTGGAGTCTTGTGAGCAAAAATTCTACTTTGTGAGCTACTGGCATTAAAACTGTGAGCAAGTGATTTGGCTACTGCATAAATCAGTTTGCTCTGGAGCCATCCTTCCTGAGCTAAGACAAAAATGTGTGAGCCGGAGGCTGAAAGACTGGGAGCTAGCTCACGCTAACTCAGCTTAGAGGGAACATTGCTGGTGACCATGCCCCCCCCCCCCCGTGACAGGCAGAGATCCAAGCAGCCAACCAGCGCTTGCTGATGTGGCCATTCCCCCATGTCAGCCCACCTCTGGCCATATGCAGAACACAACCAGGGAGGGAACAAAAGGAGTGGGAGGCTCTGTGGCAGGCTTCGCTGCAGATCCGAGTCCCTTCCTGCCGTGGTGATCCTATTTGTTCGTGTTGCAGCAGCAGCAGCAAACAGCAAACAGCAAATGAGCCCCCGTAATGTGTCTTTATTTCTTAATTATTTCTTTTACTTAGCTGAACCCTGCCTTTCTCCCCAGTTGGAGCCCAGAGTGGTTCTTCTCCATGCTAATCCTCACAACAACCCTATGAGGTGGAACAAAGTTTGAGTCCAGTGGGGGCACCTTTGAGACCAACGAAGTTTTATTCAAGGTATAAGCTTTCGTGTGCAAGTACACTGCTTCAGACACCTTCAGAAGTCTGCTTTGCACACGAAAGCTGATACCCTGAATAAAACTTCGTTGGTCTCAAAAGTGCCGCCGCTGGACTTAAACTTTGTTCTGCTGCTTCAGACCAACACGGCTGCCCACCTGAACCTATGAGGTGACTGAGGCTGAGAATGTGTGACTGGCCCAAGGTCATCCAATAACCTCCTGTGGCAGAGCAGGGATTTGAGCCCAGGTCTCCCAGATTAGGGAGTGCTTCTTAGGGGACACAGGGTGGCTTTTAAGACAACGCTCAGCTTTTCCTTGTAGGTGACTGCCTTTCCTTTTTTCTTTTTCTTATTAAAATATTTATATTCCACCTTTCCCCATGCTCAAAGTGGCTTATAATGCCACATTTAAAGCAGAAAATACAATAAAACCCCACATAAACCTTCCCCAGTGTGTGCAGTCTACACTAATAACCGGGCTTTGTATCAATACCTCTAGAGTTCTGACCCCTCTCCCCTCCTCCCCACTCCTCTCCTCAGGGAGTCCATTCTCTCCAGTCGAAAGCTTGAAGCTGCAACAGAAAAAGCATGGGCGCTGGTGGTCAGTGCTTGGCAGGCTACCCTAAGGGGGAAACAGTTAGCAGGTGGTGTCAGAATCTGACAATACTGTGCTTGTTTGCTGTTACTTTCTGTTTCTGTGATCTCCACTGTAGCCATCTGTTACTTACTGCTTGCCTTGAAGTATATTATCTGCTCTGCTAAATGTAACTGTCCTTCTCCGGGAGGGTGGTGTGTCGCATTCCTGAACGTCACATAAACAACAGGGACTATCGCATCCGTCCACTCCCACTAGCCTTTGAGGCTTGGAGTATTTTATCTTGCTGTTCTAACCTTGGAGACTCTTGAATTGTTGCTAACCAAATGTTTAGCCTATCGTTCACACATTTGGGTCGCATAGGGCAGGAAGGGAATTTTTATTACTTTCCCACCTCTCCTGTGGGAACCAAACAGTTGCCACTTTTTCCCCGCTTCTTTGTGTCCCTTCTGATTGGTCCAGTACCTGTATTCAATTGTGACTGAAGGTATAATAATCCATGTTGCTTGCTGTCCTGTATCTCTAACAAACATCGAGAACCTGAACCATTATTGGAAATAAAAGAACTTTGCTTTTAAACAAAGGTCTGGTCTGATAGTGTCAGCTCAGAAGCCTCACAGGTGGCAACCTCCGTACTGCAGCTGTCTGCTGGAGACGAGGCGAGGGTGGGGGGAAGAGATGGTTCTTTAGATATGTGGGCCCTGAACTGTGAAGGGATTTGAAGATCATAATTGGCACCTTGAACTGGACTGGCAGCTCATGTAGCTGTTTTTAAAACAGGAGATATGTGTTCTCCTCCGCCATCCCCCAACAATAATCAAGCTGCTGCATTCTGGTCCAACTGCCATTTCCCTGCTGTCTTCATGGGCAGCCCCACACAGAGCACCTTGCAGTAATCCAACTGTAAGGCTTGGGGCTGCTCCATATAGAAATCTGATCCTGCAAGGCAAAAGGTACCCTTCACATTTTAGCAAGCAACACATACAGCAGAGTGGTTTTTGCAGTACAGCCCTAAGAACCTATTCCCAAGAGAACTGGACCTGAGTAGACCTGCTCAGGATGGCACTGGTAGTCACGCAAGTCTGTGTGTGTTCCCGGTGACCCCCAATTACGGGGGGGGGGGGGAGGATACACCACTGCACAGACAGCAAGGTACTATACTGGAAGCACATCTACAAGGCGGACCCCCTCCTTGCTGCACTGTATCTGTTTCTTGATAGAAATCATAGAGGTGGGGGAGTGTTGGAGGAGCCATACAGAAGGGAGGATGGGCGCATAGTTGCAGCACCTGCAGCTTGGGACAGGCCCCCCCCCCTTTTCTTTTTTACCTGTGTGGAGTACATCATCTTTGCACCCCCAGTTGGAAGAGTAGAGGAGGCTTTGGTGTTTGTGTCTTGAGGTGTACAGATGCAGGGCGGAGCAGAGTTCAACATATGCTTGGAGGGGTTTGCTCCCTCCCCTGACTGCTGAGAAATTTCTTTATTTATTAAAACATTTAAATCCTGCCTTCCTTCATGGTTCAAGGCGGCTTCCAGCAATAGTTTTTTTTAAATTTACAGTTAAACCTAAAAACAAAATAGCAAACCCCAGATCTCCCCCACCCTTTAAAAGATGTCCACCATTCAAATTCCCTCAAAAACCCTGTCAAATGCCATGACCTGGATAGCCCAGGCAAGCCCAGTCTCATCAGATCTCGGAAGATCAGCAGGGCCGACCCTGGAAAGTACTTGGATGGGAGCAGGGGCAGAGACCTTCCGATTTCCGGGGGGGGGGGGGGGGAGGGACTGAGGCTGAGGCTGGAGCTGGGCCAGAGGCGTTGCTTTGCTAGGTCCTTAAAAGAACTGGGGGCTGGCGTCACTATCTATGGAAGCAGAGCCATGTGGGATTTAGGAAGGGGCTCCCCAGAAATTTAGGGGAACCCTTGGGATCCCCCCTAGCCATGCCCCTGGGCTAGGGTTGCCAAGTCTTCAAAACTCACCGGCGGGGGGGAGTCCTCCTCTCACCGGGAGTTTCTCCTGGCGCGCGCGCGAAGCGCATGCGCCCAGCGACGTCACCGGAAATGACGTCAGCACACTGGGGGTGTTGCCTGGCAACGCCCCCAACGTGCTGACATCACTTCTGGTGACATCATTACATCGTCCTCGCTGGACGACGTCGGGGGTGGGGCTCCCCCCGCCGGCCAAATGCTGGCCGGCGGATCGGGAACCCCTTTAGCGGGGGATCCCCCGCCCCCCGGGCTGACTTGGCAGCCCTACCCTGGGCAGGGCTAAACCAGGGAAAGGTGGGAGTTGGCCAGTGGTTATAGTGGTATCTCAGCAGTCTCCTACTGGGTCCTGTTTTTGAAATTCACTTTTAGAATAGTCACTGTAAGACCTGCAAATATACATACCATGTGCATAGGACAAACTAATGGTCACAAATTTGACAGTAACTTTGAATTTCTATCGAAAACTCCTAGATCTTGTTATAAACATCTTATTTCCATCCTTTACTCCATAATTATGGAACCGTCTAATACTCCTCTGCCATCTTATACTACTTATTGGCATGCAATATGCAATCAAACCTTCACCCATGCAAACTGGCAGTCCATTTGGTGCTCCTCGTTCAATCTAAGAGAATAGTTATCAAAATGCAACTTCTTAAATTGTTATCTCAGTGGTACCTCATGCCACAAAAATTACATCATATACACCCATCATCGACACCCCCACTCTGCTGGAGGGGTTGTGGTGAAATTGGGTCGTACAGACACTGTTGGTGGGACTGTGCACATGTCAAGGCTTCCTGGCAACTGATAGTTAATCACATCTATAACAATACTGCTTTCCAACTACTACTTGACACAGAATCCTTATTCTTAGGTACATGGCAATTTAGCCCTTCATCCCCGCTTCATAAGGAACTGATTCTCCTCTTATGTGCAGCCACCAGGCTTTTAATTGCCAAATCCTGGAAAAATAATACTTACATTATCAGCCTGGCTACACAAAGTCTGTGATTTCTGTCTGATGGACAAACTTACTGATTCTCTTCTTTCTAGGGTCATGTTCATATGGCTGTTTTGAGCCGTGACAGGCAAAAGTGCCTGGTGGATTCAAAGTGCATGTCCAGATCACAACATCTGGGAATCGTGCCACTTCCGTGATCAGCCCGTCGATCCCCACTGGGGATCCTTACTTAAAAGATACTGGTGAAAGTCCAGTCCTAAGCTGGCCGACAGGCCAATGGCAGACTTTCCCCCATCTAGTTGTTCCACCAGTGCACAATCAGCCTGTAGGGATGGTCTGCAGACACAGCCACCATTTTAAAGAAGTCTTAGCAATGCGCGCATAACCGCTTAAACATGTGACATCCACAGAACTCAGCTCAAATGATCCAAACAATTTTATGTTTCTGATGGTCCCGTGAACTTTATTAACTGAAATGGTACCTAGAGGAAGGTACCGCTGGCGGTGCTTTCACCATTTTAGTCCACGCATGCACAGAAAAACCAGTAGATGGTGAGGCACATATGCGCATGCGCAAACAGGATTTTTTTTAAAAAAAAGCCAACCACATGCAGGGGTCCGTTGGGGCCGGAGCGAGGCAGAGCAAAGCTCCGCCAGCTCAGGAGTGGCCACTAGGGCAGCCACGGGCCGAATCAGATTCTCTAATTTCGGCAGCAACATTAAAAGCAACTGGAGGGGAGGGGGTTTGAGGGAGAGGCTCCAAACTTGCAGGATAGCTGCTGGGGCCTCTTCTCGAAATACCCACCAAGTTTCAAGAAGATTGGACCAGGGGGTCCAATTCTATGGGCCCCCAAACAGGTTGCCACCATTCCCTCCATTGTTCTCTATGGGAGGAAAAAAGTTAACATTTTTTCCCACCCTAGAGAACAATGGAGGGGATGAGACAACCTGTTTGGGGGCCCATAGAATTGGACCCCGTGGTCCAATCATCTTGAAACTTGGTGGGTATTTCGAGGAGAGGCCCCAGCAGCTACCCTGCACGTTTGGAGCCTCTCCCTCAAACCCCCTTTCCTCCAGCCCCTCATATACCCTATGAGTTTTTGCCATTGATTTCAATGGCCCATAGGATATAATGGGGCTGAAACTGACATTCCCTTTCTGATATACTTCTGGTGATGTCAGGGGACGTGGCATATGCTAATGAGGTATGCTAATGAGTTATGCTAATGAGCTCCTGCACCTCTTTTTCTACAAAAGGACCCCTGACCACATGGCTCCTTATGGTGGATGCCATCTAGACAATCCACCATGGAGTCATGCGCAATAAAGTGATTCACAGGGTTGATCCTGGATGGGCCACACTGAGTGGAGGGTGAACCAAAAGATGGTTGCCTGATGTCCACCGTGGTGCACAGGAACATATGGAGGGAGACAGTCCTTCTTTAGAGTTCCCACTACCAACGGGCATGTGTTCTAAGACACAGTGTCTTGGCTGGGGTTTAAACAGCACTTAGGGGAACTGCAATTGTCTGTAGACTTACTGGGCACCTGAAGTTGTGCTGTGGCTTTGGGGACACATCAAGAGATGGTGAGATAGGCTAGGACTCTCATTCTCTCTCTGCATGTGCTGTGTGGGAATTTTGGAAATGACCTCCAGGGTTGTTGCTGGCACAATGTTACTGTAGTACTGGGAATATGACCAAGACTGGAGAGGCTTTGGATACCAACAAACCCCCACTCACTCTTTCCCTCATGTGACCCCAGTGCCACCTATTTCTACACCAGTGTCAGGATTACATGTGTGTGGCAGTGCAGGGCTTAGCTGCCACCCTAAAACGTTCAGAGGCAAGGCTTAAGACGTGGCTGTAAACTGTTCATGTCAAAAGACCAAGGTTGTGACTCTCAAGTGATAACGAATGTCATAGGGTTGCCAAGTCTTACCTGTTTTTTAGCAGGGGGGAGTCCTTGCCGGTCCGGGAGTTTTCATCATCACATCGGGCACGTTGGGGCAAGACCTCTGTAATCTGAGGGGAAACCATAGAGTTTCCCCTCAAATTATAGAGCATCCCCCCCGAAACATGCCCATTGTGATGATGTCACCTCCGGGTGACGTCATCACGCCAGGCACGTCTCCGCAACCCAGCAGTTTGGGGGTGGGGTCCCCCCCGGTGGCCCAATCCAGGCCGGCGGGGAGCAGGCCGATTGAGTGGGGTTTTCCCCACACTCCAGGGGGACTTGGGAACCCTTGAATGTCATGAATGTGGAGTGTTTGTCATCTATAGTGAAACAGGATTGGCAGGTTTCTGGAACTTCAGTAATCTGTTTAGTCTAGGGGTGTCAAACTTGTGGCCTGTGGGCTACAATCAAGCCTGAGAGCTGCTGACTCTGTCCTGCTTCTAGCTTCCTGCTTCCAACATCACAGTTCCTTCTGGGAAGTCTCTCCTAGTTCCTGCTTCATAGGAGAAAAAGAAAGCCTTCCCTTGATTGGCTAAGGGTTCCTCCCCCACCTTCTCCTCCTCTGGGGAGGGAAAGAGCCAGAGAGAGGAGAAAAAATGGCTAGGGTTGCCAAGTCCGGGTTGGAAAATACCTGGGGACTTTGGGGGTGGAGCCTGGGGAAGGTGGGGTTTGGGGAGGGGAGGGGCCTCAGCATAGTACAACGCTATACAGTCCACCCTCCAAAGCAGCCATTTTCTCCAGGGGAGCTGATCTCTGTCAGCTGGGGATCAGTTGTAAAAGCAGGGGATCCCCAGGCCCCACCTGGAGGCTGGCAGCCCTAAAAATGGCACCTTGTGGGACTCCTAAGAGAAGACCAGCAACATTTTATTCCAGGAAGAAGCACACTTTTTCTTGAGAGGGGGAGGGAGCCAACCAGCCAGCCAGGGGCAATACACCAGAAAAAGAGAGAAAGTCCAGTGTTAAAGACCAAAAACGTTTTATTCCAGGTATGGGGGGTGGGGGAGAGTTCTGTGTTAAAGACCAAAAATGTTTTAGTCAAGGTATAAGAGAGAGAGAGAGAGAGAGAGAGAGAGAGAGAGACCATCCCATGGCACTTGGAGAGAACTCCCTTTCCATTTCTAACAGATTGGGGGGGGGGGGGAAGAAACCTAACAGCACAGCTTGCATTCCTTATTTGTCAAAGGGAGCAAGAAAGAGTACAGCAGCACCTTAATGACCGACAAAATTTGTGCCAGGGCCTGAGCTTTCATGAGTCACTGCTCACTTCTTCAGATATAGCTGGAATGTGAGTCCATCTATCCTTATATCTTGGAGATATAAAGGTGATTTCAGATGCCAAAAGACAATAGCAGGCATTGGTAATGAGAGAAGAAACCTAGGTCTCAATTCAGTGCAGGAGTTTGCATTGTCTTGAGCCTCATGATCAGTTGCAATTCAGCAGTCTCTCTTTCTAATCTCCCTTTGAAATTCCTTTGTAAGGGAACTGCTGCTCCTAGGTCAGCAACTGAGTGCCCTGGAAGGTTAAAATGTTCCCCCACTGGTTTTTGAATGTTGTAGTTTCTAATAGTAGAAAGAGTGAGTCCAGTAGCACCTTTAAAGACGAACAACATTGTGGTAGGGTATGTGTTTTTGTGAGTCACTGCTCACTTCTTCAGACTTATTTCCATTAATTCTTTGCATCCTCCTGTACCGAATCCTCCTGTACCAAACTGAGACCTAGGTTTCCTGTCTCATTACCAGTGCTGATATCTCCACCCCTCTGCATATCACACCTAATCCAAACACGCCTGCTATTGCCATTCAGTATTTGAAATCATCTTTATAAAGTTGATATCTCTGGTACCTTGAGTTACATTTCATGGCACACGTAGCCCGGCCTGACCAAGTGACATTTATGTCAGATCCAGCCCTTGTAACAAATGGGTTTGACACCCCTGGTTTAGCCAGAAAAGACTGTGGGTCACAAGAAACTAGGGCTGCCAAGTCAGCCCGGGGGGGCGGGGGATCCCCCGCTATAGGGGTTCCCGATCCGCCGGCCGGCATTCGGCCGGCAGGGGGAACCCCGCCCCAGAAGTTGTCCGGTGAGGACGACTTCCCCCGTGTAATGACGTCACCCGGAGGTGATGTCATCACGTTGGGGGCGTTGCCAGAGCACCTCCGGGTGACGTCATTACGTCGCCATGGTGCGCACGCAAAAGCGCACATGCTAGACGAGCTCCCGGGGGGAGAACAACTCCCCCCCCCGCCGGTAAGTCGCCAGGACTTGGCAGCCCTACAAGAAACGAGTGTAATATACCACAAATAGTGGAGGGGTGTGTGTGTCCTACGGTACACATCTCTCTTTCCAATATTGTCTGCTGCAGTGTGGAGTCAACCTATCAGACAAGCTTGGCATGAAGCTTAAAATCTGCTCCGAGCTCCTCAGAGGAAGGGTGCGACATGACAGCAGAAAGTAAATAAAAATTTTAGCGCCAACATCAAACAGCCAAAGACCCAGGGGAAATGCTATTTTGAAAGATGGAGAACAAGTTATCCAGTTGGTGAAAAGTTGTAAAATGTATTTTGGGAATATATATCGGAAGATTTTCTTTAACTATTTAAAAGACTCTATTGGCTGGAAAGGAAGGGAGCGGGCAAAATGGGCAGGAGGCAGGGAGGAAAGTGCAGCTGACTGGCTGGAGACTTTGGAAACGTGCCGGCCCAAGTTGCTGGCAAGCTGTGCCTCAGCGAACAGGATTCCAGTAGGAGGTTTGTTGCGCATGACTGGATGGCGCCCCCTGGAGGGTGCAGCTTTCACGCGGGACTTTCTTGCTTGCTGTCTTGCTGTCAAGTCACAGCTGACTTACGGTGATCCCTCATGGGGTTTTCAAAGCTAGAGATGAGCAGAGGCGGTTTGCTATTTGCCAGCCTCTGCACAGCAACCCGGGACTTCCTTGGTGGCCTCCCATCCAAGTACTAACCTGGGGTGACCCTGCTTCGCTTCCAAGATCTGACGAGATTGGGCTAGCCTGGGCCATCCAGGCCAGGGTACACACACACACACACACACACACACACACACACACACACACACACACAAGGCATTGCTGCATATAAAAGCAGACCATTGGTCTGTCTAGCGCCGTGCAGTCTATTCTGACAGGCCATGGCTCTCCAGCTAAGGAGGGTCTTTCCAAAGAGTTGCTGCCTCAAAACCTTTTAACTGGAGATGGCAGGGACTGGGCCCAGAAAGCTGGTGCTGTTCCACTCAGCCACCCACAGCCATTCATGGATAGGCACTGGGCCATTTCCAGATGAGCTCATGAAACCGCTTTATACCCAAACCTCGGTCCATCTAGCTCAGCACTGTGAACTCAGATCGGTAGCAGGTTCCCAAGGTTTCAGGCGGGTGGTCTATCCCTGCCCAGTGGTTTGGGGGCCTTTTAATTGGAGGGGGTGGGAGCTGAACTCACATTCCCACCACCTGCATTCATCTTGCCCTAAGCTGAGTCAGGCCATTGGCCCATCAAGCTCCATCTAGCTGCCTCTGTCTGGCATCAGCTGCAGGGTCCTTCTGTTGGAGATTTTTAATGGTCAAGTTCAGGGACTGAACTGAGGACCTTCTGTGTGCCAAGCAAATGGTCAACCCCTGAGTGACAGCTCCTCCCCTTACACCTGAGCTTAAGCAGTTTGGTACAAGATCTCCCAATCTTTAAGGCAGTAGAGAAAGAAGAAGACCCAACATGAGATGGATTAGCTCAATAAAGGAAGCTACGGGCCTTCAGTTTGCAGGACCGGAGCAAGGCTGTCTATGACAGGATGATTTGGAAGAGGAGGAGGAGGAGGAGGAGGAGATTGGACTTATACCTGAAGGAGTCTCAGAGCGGTTTACAATCTCCTTTCCCTTCCCCTCCCCACAACAGATGCCCTGTGAGGTATGTGGGGCTGAGAGAGCTCTTTTGAGAACTGCTCATGAGAGAACAGCTCTGAGAGAACTGTGACTGATCCAAGGACGCTCTGAGAGAACTGTGACTGATCCAAGGACACACCAGCAGCTGCACTTGGAGGACTGGGGAATCAAACCCAGTTCTCCCAGAATAGAGTCCACGCTCCTAACCACTACACCAAACTGGCTTTCGTAATTCATCGGGTCGTCATAAATTGGAAGCGACTTGATGCTTGGCATGCAGGGGGGTAGCCAGGCGGTCATGACACATGGCTGGCTGTGATCAGATGGCTACCCATGAGGGGTAATTGCAAGAAGGCTTGGCTGCCACTTCTCTCCATGTCTTGCCATCCGTGCAGCCAAGTGGACACAGAATCCCATTGCAGCATATTTTGGCACAAATGTGTCCCTGACAGCCAAGAGGTGTGGTTTTAAGAAGCAGAACTACAACTGAAGATCAGTCAGGACCAGCTCACCCCAAAAAGAAGCAGTTGATGCATCTCTAAAATTTACCTGGCCTGACACTGGTATGATTGGTTGCCAGAAGGCAGGTCATTAGCCAAAGGACTTGTGGCGAATCCTGTACACGCATGGTAAGCAGAACAGGACAGATGGGCTTTGTGTTTCACATGCGCCAGACAAATCCATGTGTTTCCAAGCAGCCAGCAGAGGCTGCCCATTTTGGTGACAAGGCACAGATTCACCTGCTCTTGCTGCAAATGACAATTGCGGCACTGGTTTCCAAGCAACATTCCCTGTGTGTTGCTCTTCCCATGACCCATAACTGTAGCTGGCTTCTGGTTAGCAGCATCTCTGGGCTCCTTCCCTTCTCCAGGTGCCTGTCAGAGATGTGACAAATCACGGGGACACGGAGGAGATTCTGCAGCTCCGCCAGGCTGCCAATCAATCAACAAAGGCCTGACAAAGCCCATTTGGGAAACACGCTCTCAACTTTCTGCCAAGGTGCCAACTGCAACCAGCCTGACAAAGCCACAATGCCTCGACCAGGACAAGGGCCTGGTCCTCTGCCAAGGTGCCAATCATGGGTGGCATGATAAAGCAAGATGCACGTACATGGGGTGAATAAAGTTTTTAAAGCTTTCCCAGCAGACACTGCAAGAAAACAGCCTCCTCCACTGGTAGAACTTACCAATCACCCTTCATTAAAGTCAAGCGAGCTGCAGTTCATCATTTGGGTGTCGGACTCAAGAAAGGGCATTTGCCTGTTTTTCTTGTCACTTGCTTCTTCACCAAAGGGATGAGGATGCTAGGGTTCCACACAAGCCCAGGGAGAATACAGACTGTGGCACTGGCTGCAACATTCAGCTCTCTGCGAATCTCAGTTTTCATTCCTTACAACTTTTTCCCCTTAAAAAGCAAGTTCTTTGCCTTTATGATTGCAAAGGTAGGGTTGAAAGGATGTGACTGATGCCTGCTGGAGATCTCAGCGACGAGGAGAAGACTGGGCTGGCTCCCCGCCCTTCCCCAGGACTAGCAAAAGGGCTACCTTCCCACAGAATTTCATCCCGGTGGGGTGGAAAACAAAGACGTGATCAGCCAGAGATGTGACTTGTTTCTACTTGCCTCTAAAGCTGGGACTATTTCTTACCCTCGCTCTGAAATGTGGGGATCCCTTCGGTGAAGGGGGCCATCCTTGTAAAGAGGCATCCCAACTGGATGGGAACTTGGGATTTCCTGCTGGAAATGCATTCCCCCTCGAAATCAGTTGAAAGAAAAACACCAAATGAATGAATGCAAGCTTGAATGAAAATGAACACGAGTTGAATTGGGAAGCTGAGAAAAGCAAATGAAACGATTGAAAGGCACATGCATTCCCTGATGAAGAATATTCATAGCCTTGATGCTAAGCATTCACACAGCACACTCACCCTCTGTGCCGGCGCCGTGTGTGTGTGTGTTATGTACCGTCAAGTAGTTTCCGGCTTATGGTGACCCTCTGAATAAACCTATGAATAAGCCCTTGTCTCATTAACAGCCTTGCTCAGGTCTTGCAAACTGAAGGCTGTGGCTTCCTTGACTGAGTCCATCCATATTAGGTTAGGTCGTCCTTTTTTCCTTCTGCCTTCAACTTTTCCTGGTTTGCTCTTTAATTTATTCTTTATTCTTAATTTTATGTCTATCCCTCACTCTTTCCAAAGAGCTCAGGGTGCCATATATGGTCCCTCCCGCATTTTGGCCTCGCACCAACCCAGTGTGTTAGATGAGAGTGAGTCACTGTCCCAGTCACGGACAGTGTGGGGATCTGAAGCCAGGTCATAGATCAACACTGTAACCACCACTGCACCACGCCAGCCTTGAAGCAAGAGCCATGCATCTCGGAGGAGCCTTCGACTTCATTCAGACCTATAGCGCTTCTACTTCCATCCATTCCAATGAGTGGTCATAAACATTCCCCTGTCTGAACTACAGGCAGCCAGGTGTTCTAATAAGTTCTTGTGATCCTCGCTTTGAAGAAGTCCTTTTCTCCCTTTCTCACAATATAAGAACTCACTGGCACTCGATGAAATTGCTGAGCAGTTGGGTTAGAACAGATAAAAGGAAGTACTTCTTCACCCAAAGAGTGATTAACACATGGAATTCACTGCCACAGGAGGTGGTGGCGGCTACAAGCATGGACGGCTTCAAGAGGGGATTGGATAAACATATGGAGCAGAGGTCCATCAGTGGGTATTAGCCACAAGGTATAACTGGAATACTATGCCTGGGGCAGTGATGCTCTGTATTCTTGGTGCTTGGGGGGACAACAGGGGAAGGGCTTCTGGAGTTCTGAGCCCCATGGATGGACCTCCTGATGGCACCTGGTAATTTTGGCCACTGTCTGACACAGAGTGTTGGACTGGATGGGCCACTGGCCTGACCCAACATGGCTTCTCTTCTGTTCTTATGACCAAGTTGCTATTGTGCATCATGCTAGGCTATCACTCACCATCATTGTCATCCACAGAACAGGCTGGTTTGGCTTTCAGTAGGGCTGTCTGTTGTGTTACTGGACTGTTGCACTTCCCTCCTGGGAGTTTGGACTGTGGCTCTTCCCTCTCCGTTCTGTGGAACTGGTTTAATGAGAAATGTCTCATGCAATGAGCTGCCATCTTTTTCCTTCATGCCTGTGTTCAGGATAACAGTCCAGAAACATATTGCTTTATTCAGGATGCTGACTGGCAACTGTGAATTTGTACTTTTTCTCAAAGGATCTTGATCATAGATACTGATTGCATACCTACTTATTTAGAGCTTAAAAATGAAGGGTCCATTGGCTTTAGGCCTTGTTGGTCTCAGTTACGGAAAGATCCATCAACAAGAAGCATTTAGTATTTCCAACAGACTTTGAAGCTAGACAGAATGGGGGAAGAAACATAAGACCGAAGGCCAGGAGAGACTAAGAACATATTTTCCTGGCAGTTTTGAAGGCGATCCAGTACACATCCAGCCTCCAATCAATTGAGGGATCTCCCATTTAACCCCTTAAAGTGTTTTTGAAGCTATTGTAACTCCTTCCCCATACTTTTTCAATCCTTTGAAGTAGCTGAATCAGGCTTGGCTGCCTGGGAGCCTTGGAATGGGGCTGTAAATCTCCAAGTGGAAGAAAGAAGAAGGAAGGAAAGGAAGAAGTTACCAGTTCCTGAGAGTTACATCTCAGAACTTCCCAGTGAACAGTCTGAATCAGCGCCCCCAAGGGCAGTGGAGAAGAGGGGTATTCAACAGTCCTAGAATACCTCTCCTTAGAATTCCTTCCAACTTTATTTGAAGAGTGGGTCTGTGGCAGCCATCAGGCCTTGCTTGAGCTTATAAGCCCGGTATTTGGTGGAACAACCTCTGTCTTCCCTGGGAACTCTCCAAGGTCCTGAAAAGCTTCCTGCTAAGTTTCCTGAAGCCCAACACAGATCAGCCCTTCTTTTTGCAAACTACCTCCAGTACAAAGTCAGGAGTCTCCACAGGGCTGTCGGGACAGGATAAAAGAGGCAAACCCCAGTAAGACTGTCTCTTCTAGTATGAATGCCCTGTGGTCTTGTGAAACTTTTCTTTGAAGACTATATCCTGTCAGTTAGCACTGCCATAGGCGTGGGTATGATCAATGTATTGCTGAGTTACATGTGTCAATACTGGCTGTTTTCCACTCAGATTTGATGATCTCATAACATTGCTTTGTGTTCCAAAGTTTCTTTCAACCCCTTTAGGTCCTGCCCGGGAGATAGCATCGGTATCCCGACTCCCACTGTTGGAATGCGAGTCTTGCTTGCCTGCTTCGCTTTGCGCATGCTTATTACTCATTTGCTTTCCTTCCCTTCGTATCTCTAGCTGGCTATTCCTTGGCTAACGACCTTGAACAGGAGAGCCTTCTGTTATGTGTTACATGAATCACAGGTGTTACGTATTTCTTTTGCTTTGTTTCCTCTGGGAAAATTTTTCCCAAAAATCCTCCACAGTATTTTCCCCTGAGAACCTATTTTGCCGCGCTTTTCTTGGGAACATTGAGCCAATGTATTTGGGTGCAAATAATTCTCACTATTGATTGGTAGATGGTAGACGAGCCATATTTCATATCAAGTGTAATTGTAATAGCATTGCTAGGCTTGGGCATTACTAACAGGAAAAGTCTTTGACCAACATGATCTTTTCTACAAATAAAGGACTTTCTATTTAAGGAGACCTGTTGTGGACTATATCTCTTGGCCCATTCTCACATATGCCCCCAACCCCTCTGTAGTGCTGCAAAACAAATCTCCTCTGATTTAAAAGCAAACAAAAGTTTCATTTACAGAAGCATAAAGTGATGGGAAATCAAACTTGAAAACTGAACTAAACATCTAGTATTAGACTTTGGATCACTGTTGCAGTGCTTAAATAAATACAATACATAAGATCAAGAGAGAAAAGGGTTCAATCCTTGGAGGTTTCTGAAAGTGTTTTATATCGGAAAACGTGCTCTGTCAGTGATGCCTATGCAGCCGGGCATTCCGTCTCCATCAGCAGCCAGACAGATGACTCTGGGAAGCCCAAAAGCCAGATGCAAACATCTCCTGTGGTTTGCCCCTCCCTTCAGCATCTCCTATTCAGAAAGAAGCTGAATTCTGATAGTGCTGCGCACTGGTGAAGGTGCTGAACAAGATGTTCCCCTGCCAGGAACTTACTGTGGGAACTAAAAGCCTTGAACAGATCATGGGCAGAGATCACGGACCTATCAAAGGTACATTTTATATGTGTGTGCACGCGCACTGGTGGTTCAGAAAGCACAGGAAGCATAGAGAAGATTTAACCCTTTGTCACAGACTGAGGTGCTGGCTCCCCCTCACCCGGAGGAAAATCCAGTGATTCTTAGGAGGAGGGGACTGGGGTGTCTGGAACTGACTCAGGAGCAGTGTTCCCTCTAAGCTGAGTTAGTGTGAGCTAGCTCACAGTTTCTTAGCCTCCGGCTCACAAATTTTTGTCTTGGCTCAGGAAGGATGGCTCCAAACAAACTGATTTATGCAGTAGCCAAATCAATCGCTCACAACTTTAATGCCAGGAGCTCACAAAGGAGAATTTTTGCTCACAAGGCTCCGCACCTTAGAAGGAGCATTGCTCAGGAGGCAAAAAAAAGGCACCTCCAGAAGCCCCCCCCCCAAGCCCGAGAAATCAAATAGCCTTTCTCATCCCTTGCCTTGGTCCTTGTACTCGAAGGCCTCTGCAGCCTTGGAGGCCTCACCACAATGGCAACATCAAGACCCAAGAGCCCTGGAAGCACGGCAGCCCCTCTGGAGTCGCTGCCTCTGAACTGAGGGGCCGTGGCTCCCTGGCAGAGCCTCTGCTTGGCTTTCCAAAGGTCTGAGGTTCAGTTACCTGGCAACTCCAGTTAAAAGGGCTCAGGTAGTAAGTGATGCAAAAGACCTCAACCTGAGACCCTGGAGAGCTGCTGCCAGTTTGAGTAGACAGTACTGACTTTGATGGACCAAGGACCTCTTAACTGCTGTTAGCCATGATAAATAAGGCAGCTTCATGTATTCCTCTTTAATTCTAGGGGCCTCTTCCAGAGAGGGGATGGGCTTGAACATGCACCCTCCCTCCCTGCAGGACTACTTAAGCCTCTGAGGTAGCCTTCAGCCTTTGCAGGAACAACATCCTAAGCTCTCCCCTTGCCTCTACCCAGCCTAAGTCTTCCTGCCACCAACCAGCCAGTCGACGGGGGCTTGCCTTGCTCTGTAGGCTGAACTTGGAGCAGGACTCCCTTCAGTCCCCGCTCAGGTTTTGTGACTGAAATGGTGTTCTCTTGACAGTTTTAAAAGGCAGGTCCCCCCACCTTTCTGCCAATAATAATGTGCAGAGCCTGGATTTGATTAGCCAGATTTGGGGGGGGGGGGGGGGGGGTTGTAGGGTGAAATCTCCTCCTCCATGTCTCTTCAGCCCCAGACTGAGTCATGGCTGTGTGTGCAATTTAACTTTTATAGACTCACGGCACTCTGTGATCTCTGCCGTGTCTGTTTTGACTCTTAGGCAATCCATGAACCTTCAGTTTGGTGTAGCCAGTCTGGTGTAGTGGTTAAGAATGGTGGACTCTAATCTGAGGAACCAGGTTTGATTCCCCACTCCTCCACATGCAGCCAGCTGGGTGACCTTGGGTCAGTCACAGTTCTCTCAGAGCAGTTCTCTCAGAAATCTCTCAGCCCCATCTACCTCACAGGGTGTCTGTTGTGGGGAGAGGAAGGGAAGGAGATTGTAAGCCGCTCTAAGACTCTGTGAATGGCGGGGCATAAATCCAATTCTTCTTCTTCATCATCATCCTCTGTAGCCCTCTGTAGGATAGGGATAATAACTCTAACCTACCTTACAGGAAAATTATAGGGGGGGAAGACCTGGGATAAAGAATATGATGTGCTGTGCACACTTCAAAGCACTGTGCACATTTGTAGATAGCTAAATTGAGCCTCCATATACAGAAGCAGTATGTCTAAGTTAGTAGAAAGAACAGGGGAGGGATTTCACCTTCATGTCTTGCTTGTTAGAGGCATCTGACCGATTGATGTTCTGATCCTGTAGGTATGAGCAAATTTTCTCTTGTCATTTATTTTTATATTTCTCTTGTCATTTGTTCATACATCTGCCAGTGGCAGATATCTTCCCTTTCTGCTTCCAGCTTTTTTAGATTCATTTGTATTTGGTACACACGTGCAACTGATGTAGCATTTATATGTGTTAATGTACACACAGGCTATAATGCTGATTGACTGATGCTCAAATGGCATTCAAAATAATGAGTAATGCATTCATTTTCAAAGGAAGAATTTGGCACAAGGAAACTGCCAAATGATGCAAGAATAGCAGCTCAATTTGTGCAAAGAAGCAAAGTTGCAGTGTGGGATTTTTGGATCTAAACAGCCAGGGTGAGAAATTTGAAATCATCTCCATGGACCAGCAAGATGATGTTGGTGTGTTCTTATGCTGTTGCACAAAAAGTAATGGTGGATATAATTTCTTTTACAATCATAGAACCACAAGGTGGGAAGGGGCCGTATAGGCCATCTAGTCCCACCCCCTGCTCAGAGCAGGATCAGCCGAGAGCATCCCTGACAAGGGTTTGTCCAGATGCTGCTTAAAGACTGCCAGGGAGGGGGAGCTCACCACCTCCAGAGGGAGCTGATTCCACTGTTGCACAACTCTTCCTGTCAAAAAGTTTTCCCTAAGATCCAGCCAGTGCTTTTACGCCCTTAATTTAAACCCACTCTTGCAAGTCTTCTCCTCTGCTGCCTCTCCTGGGCTTAATTTTCTTATATTTTTAAAAACCCTAATTTTTATAAAAAACCACAAGAAGTGAACTCAAGTTATGGAATCTCCTGAAGCAAGATTATCCTTCATTGAGATAATTTTTTTGTTCATATGGCCAACTTGCGCGTGGGCTATACCACTGCAGGCTGCAATGAGGGTTCATGTAATTGCATGCTTCTTCTCCATACAAAGAACAGTTCATGCACAGAGAAAGCTAGCAAGTCTAGCTTAGCCTGCTCCCTGACAGGCTGGTTTTCTAGGTGCAGGAAATTTTGTTTGTTTGGAAGAAACAAGGGAGGGAAGGCAACATGGCATAGGCTGATCTCATCAGATATCAGAAGCTAGTAGGGTTGGTGCTTGGAAGGAAGACTCTTCCGAGAAAGGCAATAACAAACCACCTCTGCTTCTCACTTGCTGGGGTTGTTGTCAGCTGCGACTTGACTCTGTACACGCACAGAGAGAAGAAATTAGTCACATGAGCTCCTGTTTGCAGTCCAAAATAGTACAGTCCTCGCATGAGTTTATCACTTCTGTGAAATTAGGCCAAAGTGGTGATGAAAGAATATGTTCCTTGGGCTGAATACATGGGTTGCGGCTATGTACCATTCTGGTTGTTCCATCTCGAAAAACAAACTGTAGAGCTGAAAGAACCACAAGAAAATGAAAACAAAGTGACCGATTGTCACACCTTCTATATGCGGAAAGTGCTTGGGACATTTTGGTTGAGGAACAAAAGGTCAGCTAATGGAAGAAGGGTAGATATTTGCAAAACTGGGGAATGAGAGAGAAATTCTCTTCCTTCTGTCATAATCCTAGAAATCTTTACATAGCTGAAGGGAACTTTTATGTACGAAACAACACACCTCAAAGTAACCGAGGGGCATTAAGCTCCGGACACACCAAAGGGAGAACTTCACACTGGCCAGCACTAACCTGCGGGAGCTGCTGCCACATGGTGACTTCCGAGATGAGAGAGACGAGATGGCCTTTTAAAAGCGCTGCATCCATTTGCAGAAGGGGGCCTCTTAATGGCTGTTAGCCATGATAAATGCAGCGTCCCGTTAACGGGCTTTTTCTCCGCTTTGGATCCTGCCTTTCCAGCTGGCACACTTCAGGCAGCTGACAAAATGTCCATCGCACAAAACAGTAAATGGCTCTATTAGTACAAAATTGTAGCAAGGTAGGGTTGCCAGCTCTGGGTTGGGAAATACCTGGAGATTTTGGGGGTGGAGCCTGGGGAAGATAGGGTTTGAGGAGGGGAGAGACCTCGGCAGGGCCCAATGCCATACTGTCCACCCTCCAAAGCAGCCATTTCCCCCAAGGGAACTTATCTCTATTGTCTGGAGACCAGTTTAAATGGCAGGAGATCTCCAGGCCCCACCTGGAGGTTGGCACGGGATAGCAAGCTAAGTATGGAAGATGGGGACACGGGTGAGCTGACTGAGTTGGCTGTCAGCTCAAGGCGACAATGATGGGAAATGGTGGGTACAATTTTGCCCCCTCCTGCTGCTGCTGCTGCCCGTGGGTGCTCTTCTATAGACCCCTTGGTCTCAAATGCTGGGGAGCATCCGGCACACAGGCTAACCTGAAGCCCTCTGACTGACCCCTCTTGGAACCAGGCTGCTGGGCCGGATGGACTCTTGGAAGGCTTTCCTTATGGACTGTGGACAGTAAAAGTGTACTACTGAAAATGATCTATCTATCTATCTATCTGTCTGTCTGTCTGTCTGTCTGTCTGTCTGTCTGTCTGTCTATCTGAAAGGGCTGGAGCACGCCCCCCAATGGAAACCAGGACAGAAGGGTGGGGGTGAGAGCTGGGGCTCCCTGCCCCTGCCTCCTCTTGTATTGTTTTCCTCCCCTGAGAGAGAACCCAAAGCAATCTTCCCGCAGCTCCGGGGTTTCCGCAGCATCCTTGCCTCCCCCCGCGTTGCCTCACAGCAGCCTCCTCCCCCCCAGTGTCTCTGTCGAATGCCAATTTCGCCCCTCTTTGGTGTGGGGCTGAGAGGAGCTAAATGGGTGGGGGGAAGTGTCAGATGAATTTGCTCCAAAACACTTTCTTCCTTCTTTGGCTTCCCAGTCATGCCTTGTTGCTTAGCATGGGTGAATAAGCTCATCCCGCACCCCAAGCTTACAGCGAGTCTGATTTCGCTTCAGAAGAGCCAGGTTATTTTTTCTGTGCACAACCTGGCCATTTGCCGGGGCTATGTTACAACTTTATTATTAAATATATTTAATCCTTCATTATAAATATTCTTATTGGTATTAATTTATTTGCTTGGTTAGATTTATGTTATTTACTAGGTTATATTTAAGCATTTATATATACCACATTTTGAGTGCTTGCCTTTACAACAACCCTGTAAGGTAGACTAGTAGTAATATACCACGTATTGCAGGTCTTAGTTCTGTATTCCTGTTTTTGATTTCTGCTGGGGGGGGTTTCAATTACACCATTATTGTAGTTGTAGTGATTTTTAAAATTCTAATCTGTTTTGTAAGGAAAAGCAGAGTATGTGTAATAAATGCATATACTTAGATTGTATATTCCTCAGGAGCAGGGACTAGTCAATTTTTTCCTTCTGGAACTCAGTAACACACCATGTCCACCACTGGTGGTATAACAGCTGAAGCGCCGGTTTGCGGATGTTTTTACAGAGGTTGTTATGGAGCACCTCCCCAGTGTCCAGAGTCCACAGCTCCAACCCTCAAGGAAGCTGGACGGAACCTTACCTGCAGATCCCAGACTGTAAGATG
Source organism: Lepidodactylus listeri (assembly GCA_029233225.1). NCBI lineage: Eukaryota > Metazoa > Chordata > Lepidosauria > Squamata > Gekkonidae > Lepidodactylus > Lepidodactylus listeri. The sequence continues at coordinate 9,172,303 of JARCFY010000014.1, read as the reverse complement.
AGAATTAGCAGCGGGGGTATGGGTGTGTGTGGGGGGGAAGCACTGCTCAAGATATACTTTTTTACAGTGCCTATTTTCCCCAGCCCAGAGATTAACTTCCATGGTGACTGAAGAGCCCTTCAGTTCTGCCTCTTCTGTGCTGCTGCTGCTGCTAAATTTCTCAAGACAAAATCATGGCATGCCAGTGGACACACATACACACACCCCCCCGCCGCCACCACTCCCACCCCACATACACAGAGTTCCTTTGCCTTAGGGATGAGTAGAGCTCTCCAGTTCCACCCCTTTATTGGCTCTGGGATTTCTGCTCTGCCAAATTTTCCTCTCCACCTTGTTTCTGTTTCAACCAGGAGAATTTCAGAAATTTGTTTATAGTTTTAATTTCTGAATGCTCTTCTGAGCCTTTCCTCATCTTCCGTGTTACCAAGGAACACCAATAACACTGCAAAAAAGCCATCTTAATGTGATTATCTGCATGATTGCATCAAGATTCTTTTGGTGTAGTGTTTTATACTGATGTCGGTGAATTAATCAAATACTACACCAAAAGATTCTTGTTACAATCCTAAGCTTGATACAACAGTATGTACACTGTGTGTGTTTGTATGACAGACATATGTCTGTGTGCATCAGAACTGCTTCTTTACAGTGTTTTATCAGCATGCAGTTGTGCATCAGTCATGCAGAGGGAAGGAAAAGATTAAACTGAATGGAAGGGACAGAGTTGTATCAAACTGAGTGCAGTGTTTTGTGCAGAAGTTAGAAATAGGAAGGGAGAAAACTGAGAATTCCTGTTCTTAATACATTGGTTCCACATTAGAAGCAAGGCCAAGTGTTTCAGAATTACTTGGTCCTCCCTCCTTTTTCTGCTTTGTGCCTACGTGCTGTATTGTAAGCAGACATGCGACTTACAGTTTTTCCACTCATCAGATCTTTTTGGAAAGTCTGGCTGCCTATTTAAACTTCCTCTGGTTCCACTTGTCTGTTTACTGAATATTGTCAGTGCTTAATGTTAATTAAAGGCCCCAGAGGTTTTCCTGCATATCATATCTCACAGTCACACTGCTTCATGGGGTTTGAATTGTTATTGCTGTTTCCATGTTTGCATCCCTCGTTTTGCAGACACACGGCATGAAGGGCTACATCAGGGGTTTCCAGTGTGGCTCCCGTGGGCACCAGGGGGCCTGCCAGTACCTTGTCAGGTGTTTGCCAAGTATTTTTAGGAGGTGGGCGGGGCCGCCAAGTAGGGCTTTTGCCCCCAGCAAGGCTTCTGCTTGACTACTGGAGATCTGATTGGCTGTGCAGATTTTTTAAAATGTTGCTTTGGCAGCAGCTGCCACCGCAGCACAAGGATCTACACTGTGTTGCCAAAGTTAAGCTGCAGCAGCCATTTTGCAGCAGCCATTTTGTTTCTGCACCCACCAGGCCATATCAGAATCCCAGAACTGCCCACAAGCTCAAAAAGGTCGGGGGACCCCTGGAACAAGACATTGCAGGAATGAAGGCAGTTAGTTACGGAAGGGATACAACATCATGTTAGTACATGCACGATTTGTCAGTGGATTGGTCACTGATGAGGCAGAACGCTACGCATGATCAGATTTCTGTCATCCCAGTCCTTCCTGGTAGGTTGCTTGTCAGGAGTCTCCTCATGTCAACTGCATCCATTTACACCATGTCAGTCTGGTGAGACCACACCTGGTGTACTGTGTTCAGTTTTGGGCTCCACAATTTAAGAAGGATATCGACAAACTGGAAAGTGTCCAGAGGAGGGCAACAAAGACGGTGAAGGGTCTGGAGACAGAGTCCTGTGAGGAAAGGTTGAAGGAGCTCTGGGTCTGTTTAGCCTGGAGAGGAGACGACTGAGAAGTGATGGGATAACCACTGAAGGTTATCCTACCAAACACTTGAAGGGCTGTCATATAAAGGATGACGCGGGGTTGTTTTCTGTTGCCCCAGAAGGTCAGACCAGAACCAGTGAACTGAAATTAAATCAGAAGAGTTTTTGGCCAACCGTTAGCAAGAACTTCCTGACAGTTAGAGCAGTTCCTCAGTGGAGCAGGCTTCCTCGGGAGGTGGTGGGCTCTCCTTCTTTTGGAAGTTTTTAAGCAGAGGCTAGATGGCCATCTGACAGCAATGCTGATTCTCTGTGAACCTGGACAGATCACGAGAGGGAGGGCGGGGAAGGATGAGCCAGTGCTCTGCTCTTGTAGCCCTTCCTTACATGCCCAGGGCAATACTGATAGCTATGCTGGTGTCAGGAAGGAATTTTCCTCCAGGCCAGATTGCCCCAGGGATCCTGGAGGGGTTTTGTCTTCCTCTGAGCATAGAGCAGGGATCACTGGGGGAGGGAGGGGTGGGAGGTAGCTGTGAATTTCCTGCAGTGTGCAAGGGGTTGGACTAGATGACCCTTGAGGTCCCTTCCAGCCCTGTATTTCTATGTGTGATCCATTTTGGGTCTCAGTGAGAAAGAGGGACTATAAATAGGGTAAATAAATAAATATTCAGATGAGGATTTTGAGAGTATTTAACATAAATCCAGTTGTGTGTAGGTGTGCACTTTTCAGCAGAAAGGATAACCAGGAGGAAAAACAGCCACGGGGGGGGGGGGGGGGGATCTACCCAGCTGAGGGGGTGAGCTGAAATTCCCCACCTCGTTTTGTGGCCTTTGCCCCTCAACCTGTTTTAATTGTAATGTTTTAATGTAACTTATTTATTCGATGTAATTTATATGTTTTTATGTAAGCTACCCTGAGCCAGCTCTGGCTGGGCGGGCGGGGTAAAAATCTAATAAATAAACCAATAAGCAAGCAGCTCCTCTCTGCTGCACGCATTGGGAACGTGTCCCCCTTCCTTCAGGGCTGCTCTTTCCCGCACCACTTGCCTCCTTCCGCCTGTGCTCCCACAAGGGTCTCGGGTGCCCACCTGGCCACTTGATACGATTGGCTGTGCAAGCCGCATGGTTTTTGCCACTGGTGTCCTGATGCCACATTTGACACTCACAAACTTCAAAGGTGGCCAACAGCCCCCTTGGGGCAGAAAAAGAAGGAAGCCACATGGTTGTGGGAGCAAAAGTTGCAGCTCCGCATCGAAGCAATCTGAATGTCAGGTGAAAGGAGCACGTTTCCGGCGGTAGCTAATTCAGCAGCGTCAGATGAGCTTCTTTTGAAGCAACGATCAGAACAAGGGAATATTCCCTAGCTAGAAAGCCAGTCAGAGCTTGATAGGTTGGGGTCCTGGGTGACTAAGTTTTATATAGTGTGGGAATGGATCCTGCGGCTCTCTTCTGCAGCTGGGGGAGTTTTCCTTGGATGTAAGGCACCTTCCTCTGGAACTCGACCCATGGGGATGCCATCCTCCAGGTGGGACCTGGGGATCCCCTGGAATTACAGCTCCTCTCCAGACTACAGAGGTCAGTTCCCCTGGAGAAAATGGTTGCTTTGATGGGTGGACTCTACAGCATTGTGCCCCACTGAGGTCCCTGCCCTCCCCAGGCTCCATCCCCAAATAATCTCCAGGAGTTTCTCAACTTGGAGCTGGCAACCCAATACATGAGGCTGTTCAGCTAGCATCAGGGAAGGTGGCTTGTGCCAGATTCCTGGGATCCCAGACCCTTGTCAAACAACAAAAGCAGGGAGCTGGGATCCACAGTAGGGCTGTGTGGGGATGCCCGTTTGGGGTTCTTTTTGCTTTCTTGTGCAGCCACCGTGAAGTTGCCTTGTTCCTTTGTTCTAGCAGACTTTACCATCTGCCCCTTATCTGTGTCTCCCCCTCCTCTCCCTGCTAGTTGTAATGCTCGCTTTGAAGTATAATGGTTGCTCTGTTTAATGTTGCCATGCTTGGGCGGGAGATGGCGACCAACATTCCTAAGTGTCATCTCTAAACAAATGGTGGCTACTCCCTTTCGTGTTCCCTCCTCCTTTCTCCCTGAGCGTATTGGTGTTATCTTGTTATTGAAACCTTGAAGAAGTTCTTTATGGCTGGACGCCTGGAAAAGTGTTATGTTTAAGCTGATACATGTGGGTCGCTGAGATCAAGGGGGGAATTTATAACTTTCTCACCTTCTGTGGGAATTGCAACGGTCCCTGTTCTGTTCCCGCACTCACCCCCCTGCCCTGATTGGCTTAAGCCTGAGGTTCAATTGAAAGCCTGAGAGTATAATAATGCTGTCTGTATGCCATTCTGACATCTCTAACAAACATTCAAGAACCTGTTTGCACTATTGAAAATAAAGAACTTTAATTCAACAAAGTTGAATTCCTTGCTGACTATACAGAAGCCTCACACCTTTCCATTTCACCTTGCTTCATTGCTGGTGTTGTTGATTTTGGGATTTTTAATTGCCATTTTATGCCCCTGGATCCGAAATAACATTACAAATGCATGCTGACTGTTTCCTGATGAGCCGTGGGTCTCAGGCCCACCCTTCTCTCTCCTGTATTCGCTGACTGCCTCCTCACCAGCTCTCCTTGAGTGCCCCATGTGCCTCTTCTCCCCCCAGGATTTCCAGAGGAGGGCACCAGCCAGCCTGGTTTGTCTCAGCCAGCTCCGGCGTTGCCTTGCCCTCCTTTTCCCCGGGGGCAGGCTTCAGTCAGGTAAGTGGGTTCCCACTAGGCTCGCCCTTTGCCTGGGTGAGTAGACTGCTGCCCTTGATGACCAGTCTCCTTCCCGGAAGAAACTGGCTAGAAAATAGGGCTGCCAAGTACCAGCGACTTACCGGCGGGGGGGAGTTGTTCTCCCCCCGGGAGCTCTTCTGGTGCGTGCGCTTTGCGCGTGCGCCACGGCGACGTAATGACGTCACCCAGTGACGTCATTACACGGGGGAAGTCGTCCTCACCGGACGACTTCTGGGGCGGGTTTCCCCCCGCCAGCCGAATGCTGACCGGCGGATCGGGAACCCCTATAGCGGGGGATCCCCCGCCCCCTGGGCTGACTTGGCAGCCCTACTAGAAAATGGCCTCCATACTGAGGCTGTAAGGATCACCTTAAGTCTCCGTGGTCTTTACCATAGTGATCAGAGGGAATTGCTTGAGCGGGGGTCCCCAGTGCGGAGCCATGGGTGGCATAGTGCCCGCCGACATCTTTCCTGGTTCCGGCCAAGTGGCTTTAGGAAGTGGGCGGGGCTGGGTGGGGCTTTTGCCCAGCAAGGCTTCTGATTGGCCCCTTGAGATCTGATTGGCCGTGGGGATTTTTAAAAACCTTGCTCTGGCAGCAGCTGCCACCACTGCACAAGGATTTTCATTGTGTGACTGAAGGGTAAGCTGGGGCAACCGTTTTGTAGCTGGCTCCATTTCCTGCAGCAGCCACTTTGTGGCAGCCGTTTTATGGCTGTGCTCACCATGCAATGTCAGAATTCCAGGGGTGCCTGCAGGCTCAAAAAGGCTGGGGACCTCTGTCCTAGAGGGTCAACCTGAAGGGACATCATATCCCAACCCCACCCTCCCCAAACATCAGAATTTCCCAGCATGAGAGCCAGTTTGGTGTGGTGATTGAGAGCAGCAGAGTCTACCCTTAAGGACCAGGTTTGATTCTCCACTCCTCCACTTGAAGCCAGCTGGGTGACACTGGGTCAGTCACAGTTCTGTCAGCCCCCCAAAATAAACCTGGCTTGCCACAAAAAGAGCTAGAGTTTCAGGCTGCCAGACAATCTTCGAATCTCCTTGCAGCACTGCACCCACTGCCATACGATAATTGTTATTAATTCTCCCAGCATTTGGGACAGGCTTCCCTCAAGCATCCCTCTGTCTTCTGCTTCTGAATCCCTTCCAATCTCCTCTGAGCCATGGGGTCTGGACCTGTTCTGCTGACTTCCTCGTGGCTGCATCATTGGCATCTGGGCAGGGCAGGAGGGATGGGGAGCTGACACCTTGCAGGCCTCATGGGACCACATCTGGCCCGCACGGGCAGTGGACAGGAAAGAAACAGAATATGGTGCTGAAAGTGGGGGAGGGGGTGGCTCATTGGTTTGTTTCACATGAGGAGGAAGGGACAATGAAACTGATTTGCAAGTTCACATAATGGGGCTTTTAAGTCAGCAGTCCCCATAAGCCGTCGTCTTTCCCATTTCTTTTATGTGGAGAATTCAGGCTGGGTAAGAGCCTGATGCCTTCTTCTGTTCCAGCAAGTTCAGAAGAAAAGGCACACAGGTGCCTGTCTGGTGAAGGCGGGGGGGGGGGGGGGGAGTGTGCAGTTTGGCCACCATCCATGGGGCTGCACCCGCAAACTTGCTCTAGTCCTGGGAATCTACCCGGCTCAGGGATTCAGTTCCAGCTGTCAAAATGCAGGTCAATATATGTTAATGAGCCTTTGAAATTGCTGAGCTGTGGGAGTCACTTTTTAGACTTCCTAAGACCTTCATAATTCACGGTTATTCTCTAGAGCTCTAAGACGAGAGAGAGAGAGAGAGAGAGAGAGAGAGAGAGAGGCATGTATATATAAAACAAGAGAAGAGAAGGAGAGAAAGAGGCGTAAATTATGAATGAGGGCTAAATTTCAAGAACCTTTGGCAAAGTGTTTGTACAAGGCAAATTAGTAGAAGCAGCAAGGAGCAGCGCTAGAGAGAAGGTGGGCGCTCCCCCACTAGTCTGGGCCTGTTATTTGCAACACAACTTGGCTTGCAGAGATGAAAGAATGAACAGAGAAGGACACTGGGATCCATTGACTGTGAAAATGTAAGGAGCCTGTCCGAGTCAGAAAATCTGTCCACCTAGTGCAATGTTGTGGTTGTTGTTGTTGACTCATACCAGCAGCTGGGGTTGTCAATTCCAGGAAATTTGGAGGTGGAGCCTGGGAGGGTGGGATTTAGGGAGAAAGGAGAAGAGGAGGAGGAGGAGGAGGAGGAGGAGATTGGATTTATACCCCGTCCTTCACTACCCAAAGGAGTCTCAGAACAGTTTACAATCTCCTTTCCCTTCCCCTCCCCACAACAGACACCCTGAAAGGTAGGTGTGGCTGAGAGAGCTCTGAGACAACTGTCCTTGAGAGAACAGCTGCGCCAGAACTATGGCTCGCCCAAGGTCATCCAGCAACTGCAAGTGGAGGAGTGGGGAATCAAACCTGGTTCTCCCAGATTAGAGTCTGCACACTTAACCACTACACCAAACTGGCTCTCAGACGGGGAGGGAGCTCAGCAGGGTATAATGTCATATTGTCTACCTTCCGAAGCAGCCATTTTCTCCAGAATATATGTTTAAAATAAATAAGAAATAAATGAATTAGCAATTGATGTAGAGATCAGCAGTACTTCTGGGAGATCTCCAGTCCCACCTGGTGGCCGGCAACCCGACCCAGCAGCAGCTCTCCGAGCTCTCAGGCAGAGAAAGCTCTTTCCCGTCACCTGCGGCCTGAGACCTGGTAGCCAGAGGGGTCGCCCAGGGCTGAGCACGATGCTGGGGTGCTTTGAGAATTCTCCCAGTCTGAAATTCTCCCTGGATTTTGAATTTCCTCTTTATTCAGTCTTATTTCTGAAATGGAAATGGTGCATCAAGGAATGTCCTTGGCTCTGTATTTTTTAAATGCCTGAGCTGCATTGGGTGCTCTGCTCGGGTCATTTCCCTGGGCCTTCTTGTCTCTTCCATTACCTTTGAGCCTTCTTCTCCTTTACCAATCCTCATGTGTGTATTGAGAAAACACAACAAAAAAGCCACGTACAGTCCTAAAATTGGGAGGGGTGCCTAATAAAGCACAGGAAGTTGGAAGAAGGGGGCCGCTGCCCGGGCCCAAGGCAGGCTCCTTGTGGGGCCCCCTGCTGCTGACCTCCCCTGCCCTCCCCCCCATCTGCATGCACTTCGCCACCAATGACTTGGCTTGAAGTGCTCTGCCACCCGTGCTCATGGTTGCCCACTGTCATTGGGGAGAGAGACCCGGGGACCCCGAGGACTCCCTAGCCGGACCTATGCCCCAAACTCCCAGCTCTGAATAGACTCCAGGGTGAGTCTATGAGACAGAGAAGTAACCACCTTGGGGCTAACAGTCTGGGGTTCAGCAATCCAGCCTCCAGATTCCTTCCCCCGGGAGCCTGGTCCACCTCACCTCACCCTGGAGGATTCCCGAGTCCAGACAGTGGTGGTCCGTATGGTGAACTACGGCCTTCTGCCCCTTTATTCTACACCCAGCGGGGTGGGTGCCTCAGCAAGGAAACACTGCCAGCGAAGTAATGGAGGACACGAGTACCGCGGTCGAGATGACGGTGCCCGCCCAAGACCGCACAGCAGCCAACTTTGACCTTGCCCAATTTACCCAATGGATAGTAGGAAGCCAAGAGCAAATGATGCGGGAATGGGCCTGCCAACACCAGGAGACTCAGGAAGGGTTAGTACAGGACTTGTGCAAAGCCTGGGAACAAACCCATCCAGCCCCACCTGCCCCTATGCTGACCAAGTTGACCCCTGAGGATGATGTGGAGGTATACTTGGAGACCTCTGAGCATGTAGCCAAGATGGCGCAGTGGCTACGGGACCAGTGGGCCAGTATGCTGGGCCCTTATCTGATGGGAGAGGTACAGGCGGTGTTGCGGACTCTGTCTAAAGCACAGGTGAAGGACTATGCAGTAGTTAAACAGGCCATTTTGGATCATTTTGAGATCACTGAGGAGAACTTCCAGCAGAAATTTTGGGGGGCGTAAGTGGAAAGCAGAGGACCGACCCCACTTGTTAGTGGCCAAATTGATGGAATCCACCGAACGGTGGTTAGGCCCCAAAACTCCAGGTGAAACGACTTTAGTGCAGAAGGTTGTGATGGAGCAGGTGCTTCAAATCCTGCTGGAGGACATCCGCCTGTGGACCCTACGAAACAAGCCCAAGGATATCTCCACCCTTACAGGGCTCATGGAGAACTATCTAGCGGCTGAGGGGGGCCGGCAGGGAACAGAGCGGAGCTGCTCATCACCAGGGGGTGCAGGAGCATCACCTTCAGGGGTTCGTAGTTTCCCCGCCCCAATCTTGTGGAAAGGGTGAGCCCACCTTGGGGTCCGGGGGAAGTCCTTTGAAGCTCCCTTACGTGGGGCATTCCCTCAGCATCCCCTGCCATGAAAGGAGCCAATCAGGGAAGGTGGCCTTGAAAATGAAAGTGAGAGAGGTCGTGGAGGAATGACCCCAACAGGCCGTGGGCCGTGTTTTTTGTGCAGTCATGGGCCACTTTCAGTGGGAGTGTCCCATAATGGATTGCAAGGCCGGGTAGGATGTTGCCCTGCCGATCCAAAGTCTGGCGCGAGGGTGGGCCCTGTTTACAGTACCTGTTCACCTATTTGGGAAGAGGTGTTGCTAGGTGTTGCTAGACTCCAGCAGTTCCATCTCCATTATTCGGGCTGACCTAATCCCTAAATATGAGAAGCCCTGCAGGTGGACCCAAATTCACTGCTTCTTGAAACACCTGCACCAGTGGCTGGTGTTTTGGTTACCAGTGATAGTTCAGGGCGAGACCCATATGCTGGAGGTGGCCAAGGTGGCTACCCTACCATACCTGGCCTTGCTAGGAAGAGATCTTAGGGTGTTCCAGCAGTTGATGCATCAGGCCACCTGAGAAGAAGTTGCAGTACTGGAGAGAGAGGAACTCAGGGAGAGCTTCAACTCCTGGGAAACAGATTCCAAATCTCAAGGCGAAGAAGGGGTGGGAGGCCCCACAGAAGTCCTGGAGAAGGGAACAGGGATCATACCCCCAGAACCCGACACCTGGAAAGGGGATGGGTGGTTTCTGCAGGAACAACAGGCTGATCCCTCCTTCGAAGAAACTCGCCACAAGGTGTCGGTAAGTGAGGGCAAGGTTGTGGACGAACAAGCAGCCCTACGGTATCTGTGGATTGAGAAGCACCAAGGGGTTTGGTACAGGGTAGCAAAGAGGCCCCAGGACCCCCAAGAGTACCTCCAGCTGCTAGTGCCCCAGTCCTTTCACCCTCAGGTCTTACGCATGGCTCACAATCATTCCTGGGTCAGGCACCAGGGGACAGCCAAGACGGTGGCCTGAATCCTAGATCATATCTTCTGGCCAACCTTGTACCAAGAGGTCCGCCAGTTTTGCCAGTCTTGCCCCTGTGCCAGAAACATTCTAATTGACTACTCCCCTGGGCGCCTTTGCAACCCCTGCCAAAGGTCCAGGAGCCGCCATGGGGGTCATAGGTATATCCTGGTGCTGGTTGTCTATGCAACCCACTTTCCAGAGGTGATACCCCTGCAGACGATGTGAGTGGCAGTAGTGAAAGCTCTATTTCAACTTTTCCCCCAGCTTGGGATCCCCTGGGAGCTATTACTGGGCCAGGGGTCTACCTTCCGGGCATTGGTGTTGCATTGTCTTTGCGATGCCTTAGGGGTGCACCAAGTATTCACCTCTCTGTATCACCTTCAAATGGATGGCTTAGTGGAACAGTTCAACCACACGCTGAAAGGGGTGCACCACAAGTTGGCCATTGACAAACCCCATCAGTGGGACCTCTTCATGGACCCCTTGCTGTTTGTGCTGTGGAAATGCCTCAGGCCTCTACCGGGTTCAGTCCATTCAAACTAGCAGGGCTCTTTTTCTAGCAGGAACTCCTTTGCATATTAGGTGACACACCCCTAATGTAGCCAATCCTCCAAGAGCTTACAGAGCTCTTCTTACAGGGGCTACTGTAAGCAATTGGAGGATTGGCTACATTAGGGATGTGTCGCCTAATATGCAAAGGAGTTCCTACTAGAAAAAGAGCCCTGCGAACTAGTATTTGGGAGACAACCCAAGGTGATCCTGGCTTTAGTGGAGGAACAGTGGGTCCCTACGGAGCCCCCAGCCATGCTGGAGCCCCAGGAATATGTCCAGCAACCGAAGGAATGCCTGTGGCGGGCCCACCAAGAGGTGCAGTGGAACGTCGAAAGGGCTCAAAAGGAGCAGCAACAAACCTATAACCAGGGCACTCGTGAGAAGACCTTTGAGGCAAGGGAACAGGTTCTCATCCACCGGCAGGCCTGCCCGAACCCCGGGGATACTGTGTGGGAGGGTCCGTTCCAAATCCACAGGGTCTTGGGGCCCGTTACATATAAGGTCCAATGTGGATCCCAGGCTCAAGACCCCTGGATGCTTCAGGTTAACCAGGTAAGCCTGGCGGGAAAGGGGCCCAGAGGGCAGCACCCTGTCGCAGCCCTCAGACACCTTTCCTTTGCCTTTCCCAACCTCCACCAGTGGGGCCGGTGCTTTGGCATTGCCAGAAATTGATGGAATGGTGACCTCTGGTCAGAAGTTCGAGGTGCTGCAGGTGATTAGGAACATTCCGGGAGTGTTCTCCACCAAGCTGGACATGACGCACTGTATCGAGCGCATTATACCCACAGAAATGGGACATGTAGCCTGGGCTACCTGGAGGCCAATTCCACGAGCTCGTTGGGCAGAGGTGCAGAAGGAGATGCAGGAGATGTTAGCAATGGGGATCATTGAACCTGCCAGAAATGCTTGGAGGAGCCCTATTGTCTTTGTCCCGAAACCGGACAGCAGTACTCGGTTCTGTATTGACTACTGAGAACTAAATAATGTTAAGGAGACATCCAGGAGCACTCCCAGACTCCTGACCCTTGACGCTAACACCAACGATGCCCCATTGAAGGCCGGTAGTGGGATCCCTACCCCTGAGTCACTCTGATTCAGACTCAGGACCTTTGTCTTTGTTGGATTCAATTTCAATCGACTCAGTCTGAGCCACTCAGCCACATCCTGTAGCGCCCGGTTCAGATCTTCTGGGGAAGAGGGAGACTGACTACCCAGCTGTGAAAATGTTCCAATGAATATAGTTCACAACAGGTCTTGTAAATAAAAGTCCTTTACTTGCAGAAAAGGTTATTGGAGTCATACATTTCTTCTGTTAGTAATGAATTACTTTGGGTTACATGCATTGATATACTAAACTCATAAAATGGCTACAGGTGCCCTACCAATCAGAATACAATACTTTAGGCACACAACCAGAGACAGAAGCAGTTCCCACAGAATCCGCGGGAAACCCTTTTCTCAGGGAATAATGATGCTGAACATTCTAAAAACCAGTTCACAGAGACCTGAGATTATAACATCAGAATAGTTTCTCTCCACACCAGAGCCTTTCATGTTCAAGGACAAGACACAAGATAACCAGCCAGAATGGAAGGTAGCTAGGCGTCTGCGCAGGCGCTAGGAACAAGCCAAGCAAAGCATAAGCAAAGCTGAAGCAAAACAAGAAAGGAGGCGGGGGTTGCGGGAGGAGCGCCGGCTGACTCCGCATTCCTAGGGGCTGGGTAGGAGTCCCGTTGTGAACTCCCAGGCTGGACCTATGGGGAGGCTAGAAGCACGGTTAAATGTAGGTAGGCTGAAAGCAAGGTCAACATACTAGTATGGCATAGATATAACATAATGCATGGCATAATGCATGGCAGGCACAGAATATATGGCAGATACTGACATTCTGCCCCCTCAGAAATTAGCCCCCCGGGTCTGTAGGTTTTAAGGGATACAACTTGTGAAACGCTTTGATTTTACCAGGGGAATGGACATGAGAAGCTTCAACCCATTCATTATCCTCAGGACTAAAATGAACCCATTTAATCAGATAATATAAACGACCCCATTTAATTTTAGAGTCTAGAACTTGGTCAATTTCATAGTGAGGTTGGTCATTCTTCATCAGAGGAGGAGGAGAGGATGAGGAGGACCTCCATTCATTCGGACCAGGATCTTTCTTCAGTAAGCTGTAATGAAACACAGGGTGTACAAATTTCAATGATTTGGGCAGTTTCAATTCAAAATACACTTTGTTAATACACCTAATCACAGGAAAAGGTCCTACATATTTCCAACCCAACTTTCTGCTGGGTTGCAGTCCTTTGATATTTTTAGTAGACACATAGACAGAATCTCCAGGCACTAAGTTCCATCCAGGATCTCGTTTTTGGCTGGCATATTTTTTATAAGTAGCCTTAGCATCCTCCAAAGTTTTAGCTAGCAATGGCCAAGAGTCTTTCAATGAGTTCCACCAATGGGCAAAGTCTGTGGAACCTTGAGCAGGCTGCAGTAGATTCGGGAGGGGAACACCTTCAAACCCCCCAACAGCCATAAAAGGAGAAACTCCAGTAGATGAATGCACCGAGTTATTATAACTGTATTCAGCAAAAGGCAACAACTCAACCCAATTGTCTTGTTGATAGTTAGTGTAACAACGGAGGTATTGTTCCAAAATTTGATTAATTCTTTCGGTTTGGCCATCGGTTTCTGGATGATAGCCACTACTCAGTGCAGATTCGGTCCCCATAACCTGCAAAAGCTCCCGCCAGAAGGTGGCAATGAACTGAGGGCCCCGATCCGTAATTACCTTCCTCAGTAAACAATGGAGCCTGAGCACATGGTTCACAAAAGCTTTAGCCAACGTTTTAGCATTAGGGAGAGTTTTGAAGGGGACAAAGTGAGCCTGCTTTGAAAAAGTGTCCACTATTACCCATATCACAGTCTTTCCTTTGGAGGGGGGTAAATCAGTAATAAAGTCCATAGAAATGACCTCCCACGGTCTATTGGGGGTTTCCAGAGGTTGCAGCAGACCAGGGGGCTTACCCCCTCGGGATTTACTCATTAAACAGGTTTGACAAAAGGACACATAAGTAGACACATCCCCACGCATTCTTGGCCACCAAAATTGCCGTTGCAATAAGTTCAAAGTCTTTAAAAAACCAAAATGTCCAGAGAGCTTAGACTTGTGAGCCGCATACATTATTTCTTTGTGAAGGTTTGCAGGGACCACTAGTTTCTGATCTTTAAACCAACACCCCTCTGGACTCTGTTTCAGGGTTGGTATGGCATGGAACTCACAGTTATCTTCCTCTGTGTATGCTTGTATGAATTTGAGAACCCACTCCGACACTGAACTAGGCGGCTGGGATTTAGCTTGGCTTCGGGTTTGCACCACCACCCCTAATTGTTCCGGGGTGAACATTGTTTCTACCACCTCTGCTCTCTGAGAATCATGTTGAGGTAGACGCGATAGCACATCCATTAGGGAGTTAGCTTTGCCAGGAAAATGACGGAGGGTAAAATTAAACTTAGAGAAAAAATCATCCCACCGTAACTGTTTGGCATTAAGGGAATGTTGGGTTCGCAGAGCCTCTAGGTTCTTATGGTCCATCCAGATTTCAAATGGCTGCCTGGCCCCCTCCAACCAATGCCTCCATGTGGTGAGGGCTAGACGGATAGCTGCAGCCTCTTTGTCCCACACCACCCAATTCCTTTCGGTCTCCCCAAACTTCTTAGAGACATAAGCCAATGGATGCAACTTCCCATCCGACCCCTCCTGTAGTATGCGCCCCCATAACCACATCGGATGCATCCACTTGGACAATGAATTTTTTGGTCTCATCTGGGTGAGCCAGAATCTGTTCTGAAGTAAACAGTTTTTTTAGATCATTGAATGCCTGTTGACATTCAGGAGTCCATCTCAACTGGGCTCCCGGCATAGTGGCTTCAGGACCCTTTCCCTTCGTTTTTAACAAGTCTGTGAGGTGCAAACTATATTGGGCAAAGCTGTTGATGAAGCCGCGGTAGAAACTGGCAAATCCGAGAAATGACTGGAGTTGTTTGCGGGTTTTAGGGACCTCCCAACCCTCGACCGCCATTACTTTCACTGCCATTACAGGGGAGATCCGGTATCCCAAAAAATCAATCTCAGTCTTATGGAAATCACACTTAGATAGCTTAGCAAACAGCTTATTCTGTTTCAAAGTGGCTGACACTTCTCTCACCAATGGAATGTGTGAATCTAAGTCATCAGAGTACAGTAAGATGTCATCAAAATAACAAAGGACCCCTTTGAAAAGGTGCTTGTGTAACACTTCGTTAATGAGATTCATAAAGACCCCTGGAGCCCCCTGGAGGCCAAAGGGCATAATGAGGTACTCAAGCTTCCCCAGGGTGGTATTGAAAGCAGTCTTGTATTCATCCCCCTCCTGTATGCGCACTCTGAAGTAGGCATCCCGGAGATCCAGTTTAGAGAAAATTTTCCCTTTGCTGGCTTCATTCAGCAAGTCTTTTATTAAGGGGAGGGGGTAAGCGTTGGACGTTGACACAGCATTCAAACCCCTATAGTCAGTACAAAGCCGCAGGCCCCCATCCTTTTTTTCCGAAATAGTACAGGAGCGGCAAAGGGTGTCATGCCTGCCCCTGACTCAGAGCCAGGCAGCCAGAATCAGGTGGACTTGGCTCCCTTAACAGAAAACGATGTAAGTCTTGGGGAGTCAAGCCTACAGCAAGACTCACCTGACGCTGATCAAGCCCTGCCTGGCCCCAGCTCATCGCCTCCAGACTCTCCCCCACCTGTGAACCGTCTCTGTGACAGAAGACGCCTGGAGTTAAGAGACAGGCGAAAGGAGGCACACATGCGTGGACGACGCTCGCTAAGTCCTAGCTATTAGCAGAAGACTGGACTGCGTTTCTAGCTGCTAATTGTTCAACGAGCCAGCACACTATATCAGCAGGCTGGCTGATAGGAACAAGTTGTGCTGGCAACGTCGATATCTCGACAGATCTCTGCGCTGCACCTCTGGAATTGGAATCTGCTCGTCTCTTTGGCTTTTGGACTCGGCTCGGATTTAGGACCTTTGGCTTCGGTTTCCCTGACTTGGCATCCCGGCTTCCTGACTCTCCAGCATTCCTCTGACCAACGGCTTCCAGCTCTGCTCCTTTGAACTCAGGTGATTTACGGCTCTGAACTCTGGCACACTTTGACTCTGGCTTCGCTCATAAATAAGGACTTGTTAGCGTCTCTCTCTCTGATGGAACCCTCAGCTGACCTCAGACAGTGTTTGAACTTGCTTTGACTATCTCAGCCTCCTGGCCCTGTCGTGACAAAGGGGGAGGTGGCAGGTCTAATAAACCCCCGCTTCAGATTTTTGTCTATGAACTTCCGGAGCTCAATTTTTTCCTGAGGCGACATGGCATACAATTTCCCTTTAGGCAATTTCTTCCCTGGTAACAGTTCAATAGCACAGTCAGTATTACGATGGGGGGGGGGTAGTCATCTGTATATTGGTGACACCCTAGCCCGTGCCTCCAGGCAATCTGGGCAACGGGGTGCATATAGATGGTAAATAGCATCCGGGAGAGCACCGCCCCTTGAGGCACTCCACAGATTAGTGGGTGTCTTTGGGACAGCTGCTCCCCAATAACCACCCTTTGTCCCCAGCCTTGGAGAAAGGAGACGAGCCATTGTAGGGCAAATCCCCGAATCCCTGTGTCGGTGAGGTGGTGGGTGAGCAGCTAGTGGTTGACCATATCGAATGCCGCCAACAGGTCCAACAACAGCAGCACCACCATCCCACCCCGGTCCAGATGCCTCTGGAGGTTGTCTGTGAGGGTGACCAGTGCTGTATCCATCCCATGGCCTAGATGGAAGTCAGACTGGAAAGGATCTAGCACAAAAGTGTCATCCAAAAAGCTCTGCAACTGTATCGCCACTGCCCTCTCTAGTACTTTGCCTAAACAGGGCAAATTGGAAACTGGCCGATAGCTAATTCGGCCAGATCCAGAGATGGTTTTTTAAGGAGAGGGTGGACCATCACTTCCTTGAGTGCCCCCAGGAACCGCCTCTCAGAGGGGGACTTGTTGATAATTTCCCTAAGGGCACCTCGAAACCCCTCATAGCTAGCTCTAATTAGTCAAGAGGGGCACAGGTCAAGGCTGCATGTGGTTGGGCGTACAGTTGAGATCAGTCTGTCAATTTCCTCTAGCCTGAGTGGAGTGAAATAATCCAGAATGGGACTAGAAGACATGCATGGAGCCTCGAGTTCGCTCACTGTCTCAACTGTGGCAGGAAGGTCACGGCAGAGTGACAACACTTTATCTGCAAAATAGCTCGCGAAAGCCTCACAGCCAATATCCAATTCCCTAATGTTTTGTCTGCCCTGTGGCAAGACTGTCAAAGACTGAATCATTCTATACAATTGTGCTGGGCGTGAGCTTGCAGATGCAGTCGTGACTGCATAGAACTCTTTCTTCACAGCTTTGACTGCCATCTCATAGGATCTCATAAACATCCTATAAGATGCTCTTGTTGCTTTGTAGCGAGCATGCCGCCACCATCTCTCTAGCTGTCTAAACCTTTTCTTCTCCTAGGTATACCAGGAAGCCAGCCTAGAGCGAGGGTGCAGAGGGCGTCTGGGAGTGATCTCGTTGATGGCCATCGAGAGTCGGTCATAACAGTCCTTGACTAGCTCATCTAGTGAGCTGCCAGGGGGCATTGGATCCCGAAGACCCATCTGAAGCTGCAGAAGGGGGCATTGGATCCCGAAGACCCATCTGAAGCTGAGGCTCCACGGGCGAGCTAAAATCCACTCGTCACCCAAACAATGTTGGGGTGATGCACTCAACTGGGCCTTCAGGGCATGGTGGTCCGACCATGGAGCTGCCATTGCAGTAATCCGGTCCACTGTAACCCCTGCCACAAAGATCAAATCAAGCGTGTGACCGGCTTGATGGGTGGGGGGCGTTACATATTGGGAGAGTCCTAGCACTGCCATGGACGACACCAGGTCCACCACATGTGAGGAAGCCGCATCATCAGCATGGACATTGAAGTCATCCAGGACTATCAATCTAAGGTGCTCCAACGCCCAACCTGACACAGCCTCCACCAGGGATGACAGGCTGTCAGCCAGTGCATTGGGCAGTCGGTACACCAGCCAAACATCCAAACTCTCCCCGGCTTCCCACACAAAGCTGGCATACTCAATGCCTGTGAGCCTCACTGCCAGGAGCGCCCTGAAGGAGTAAGCCTCCCGAATGAACAGAGCCACTCCTCCCCCCCCCCCCCGCCCTGTAGTCCGAGACTGGTGAAGGACCAAGAATCCAGGGGAAGCCAACTGGGAGAGAGCAACTGTCTCCCCATCTCGCACCCAGGTCTCGGTCATGCATACCAGATCCACGTCCTGTTCCAGCAGGAAGTCCTGGAGGACTGAAGTCTTATTATTTATGGACCTGGCATTGCACATCACCAATGTCAGAATGGGGTTTTTAATCCTAGCCCCACTGTCTGCCACCTTTGGGATGGAACACAGGCTGGAAGGTGGCTGAGCTTCTCTCTTTCTCTGCCCCCTTCCCTTCCATTTCTGCCTGGTCCCACCGCTATACTTCCCCCTCCCCAGGAGCTCTGGTACACCCTGGTCCTCTAACATAAAGTTCCAATTAAGGTTATCAAACGCTTTCTCTGTGTCGAGAAAAATCAGTGCCATCTGTTCTACCGGATGCATTTTAAAATACTCCAAGATGTTCAGGATAGTCCTTACATTGTTTTTTAAGTATCTTTTGGGTAGAAATCCTGCCTTGTCTTGATGAATTATTTGGCCCAGCACTCTCTTGAATCGTGAAGCCAGAATCGAAGCATAGATTTTATAATCTACGTTCAGTAGGAAAATTGGGCGATAGTTTTTAACGTCTTTCTCGTCGGTCTCTTGTTTATGTATTAGTGTAATTAATGCTTCATTCCAGGATTCAGGTATAGTTTTCTTTTGTATAATATTATGTATTGTCTGTTTTAAAGGGAGTGCTATCTGTTCTTCAGATATTTGGTAAAACTCAGCTGGTATTCCGTCTGGTCCTGGGGTTTTCTGTTTTTTCTGACTTTTAATCGTGTCTGTTATTTCTGACATTGAGATTGGGTCATTCAAAATATTCCTTTGGTTTTCGGTGAACTTTTTAATATTTGCTGTCACAGACACGTTAAAGAAGAGCCGGCCCAACCAGCTCTGCTGGGGTCTGAGGGAACACCAGGCATTTTCAGAGGCCCGGGAGGCCTTAGACCAGACCACATCATTGCGCAACCCCGACTTTGTTCTACCATTTCTGGTGCAGGCTGATGCCTCTGAGACCAGTCTTAGGGCAGTTCTGGCCCAAAAACAGGCAGGAGAGGAAGTACCTATCCTATTCCTCAGTTGGAAACTGCAGGACGTGAAGCGCAACTATTCTACTGTAGAGAAGGAGGCCTTGGCTCTCAAATGGGCTGTTGGGGCATTAAAGAATTATCTGTGTAACAATCGCTTTGTCCTGGTCACCGATCATGCTTCCTTGCAGTGGAAGGCCAAGATGAAGGATGTGAATGCTCATGTACTTAGATGGTATATTTCCCTCCTACCATATAGGTTCACTGTCCAACACCGGGTGGGGAAATCCCACCTGAATGTGGACTGCATGTCCTGGCTATTCAAGGATTATGAGGGACGCGCCATCACCGGGGGGGGGGGTGTCAGGAGGGGGTGGCTGGCCCAGCCCTCCTGCCTCCTCCCTGCCAGGTTCCAGATGACAAGGGGCCACCTGGTGTATGGATTATCGAGAAGGAGGAGTCTCCCTGCAAGTCCCGACCTGCCACCCCTGCTGACCCCTATGATGGACAAGCTCGACACCCACCCCCCGGAGCAGACACAACAGCAGTTCTTGCGATTTTCCTTCTGGCCTGGGCCCAAGCTTCCTGGGGTTGGTCAGAGAGGAGAGTTCTTCGGCCAGCAAGGGGATTACCTACCAGAAAGGGATGGCATGGCAGGAGGCTGGCTGGGGGCCGGTTGTGAAGCTAGCCTGATGAGGAGGCCAGGGGATGGGAGTCATTCTGCAAGTTTGGTTCCCGGGCTCAGGAGTGGTAATGAGGGAGGTGGGGCAGCTGAAAGAGAGAAGAAATAAAAAGGAAGCAGAGGAAGTGACCGAGGAGGATTACCCCTGGAGTGTATGTGGCAAGAGTGAAGGGAGTGACAAGGGGGTCTGGTCAGGCGTGCCAGAGAGAGAGAGAGACCCAGGGACCCCGAGGTCTCCCTGGCTGGACCTATGCCCCAAACTCCCTGCTCTGAATAGACTCCAGGATGAGCCCACAAGACTGTGAAGTAACCACCTTGGGGCTAACAGTCTGAGGTTCAGCAATCCAGCCTCTGGATTCCTTCCCCCTGGAGCCCGGTCCACCCCACCTCACCCTGGAGGATTCCCGAGTCCTGACACTGATCTCCAGCTGATAGAGTTCAGCTCCCCTGGAGAAAATGGCTGCTTTGGAGTTTGGCATTCTACCCCACTGAAGTCCCTTCCCTCCCCAAACCCTGCCCTCCTCAGGCTCTACCCCCCATGTCTCCAGGTATTTTCCAACCCAGAGCTGGCAAATCTGGCCATGGCAGCCACACTCCCAGCTGTATGCCCTGGCAAGTGTGGTTGAGGGAAAAGGTGTGCAGGTGGGAGAAGGTGGGGGCAAAGAGATGGGGTGCTGGAAAGACTTGGGGGGCTGGTGGTGGACAGACAGGGATCACTAGGCACTGTCTGCCCAGGGCCCCTCAAGACCTGGAACCAGCCCTGATTGGAGACAAGAGCTTTCCTGAAAGATGGCTGTGCGGACTGTGCTCAAAGACCTCTAGTGAGGGGGAACGTGCGCCCCCCTCGCTAATTGGTCTCATTTCTCTTACCGTTGGGAAGCTTCTCTTAATGCACTTTCAGCCTAGTTCAAGTTAATGTAATCAGTTACTTAAAGGAATGACTTCTCAGCCTGTCCAATTGGAACAGGCTCTGCTAAAACATTTTCAGTTGGTAAAGGGTCTCTCAGTCAATGTCAGCCGGCAAACAGGCCCTGGGGGGTGGGTTTCGAGGAGGTGAAGACCATGAAGACAAGTTACACTCTTGAATGTCTTAATAAATTACCCATCTCTATTTGGAAATTGCTAGTGCCCAAAGTATTCCCACGCTGTTTAGTAAAAATTAATGGCCGCTCAATGATCTTTTAACGTTTTCAATCCAATGTTTTCTTTTTCTCACTTAAAAAAGTTTTGAAATATTGCTTGTGAGCATTAAACTCCCAGATTTTTCAAATGCAGAGCTACTAGACGTTGGTGCATATGTGTCTTTCCAGAATGATGCAATATTTACTGTTCTTTAAATATACAGGAGGCGGGATCCACGATACTTGCGGGGGGGAGAGAAGGAGCTCCACGTGGAGGAGGAGGAGGAAGCAGCCACAGGTAAGCCTTCCCCCCCCCCCCCGGGCAATGATGGCGAGGCCTGGACCACCAATCCTTCCCTCCCCCACACCAATGGTGAGGCCCATGCAGCTCTGAACCACGGGCCCGCCAATTCTTCCCCCCCCCCACACACCAACAGTGAAGCTCATGTGGCTCTGAGCCACCGGGCCCACCAATCTTCCCCCCTCAGTTCCGACGGTGAGGCCTGGGCCCGCTGTTTCCCCCCTTGGGCACCGATGGAGAGGCCTGAGCTGTTCTCAACCGCCAGGCCTGCCGATCTCCCCCCCCCCCCGCCGCCACAGGCACCAGCGGTGAGGCCTGAGCAGCTCTCAGCCGCCCAGCCCGCCAATCTCTTCCCCACTCAGCACTACCAGCGAGGCCTCATCAGCTCCCAGCCGCCGGCCCACCGCAGTTCCCAGAGCATTCTCTGCGCATGCGCAGGGAATGCTCTTTTACTTGGGAGGGGATTTAAATATCCCCCATACTGTTTTTTAAACTTTTAGGATTTTTCTGCACACCTGGAGAGTCCCCCAAGTGTGCAGGAAAATCTCTCTTCCTCCCAAGTGCCCCCAATGTGCGGATTTTTAAAATGCATGATCAGATTTCAAGATCAGTCTGTATTTTATAGTGCCTGGTAGGGATGCCAGCCTCCAGGTGGGACCTGGGGATCCCCTGGACTTACAATTCATTTCCAGACTACAGAGATCAGTTTCCCTGAAGAAAATGGCTGCTTTGGGGGGTGGACTCATGACGTTATACCTCACTGAGGCCCTTGTCCTCCCCAGGCTCCACCCCCAAATCTCCAGGAGTTTCCCATCCCGGATCCAAATACCCACAACACATATTCCATGTGCAGTGCACACAGAGGTCCTTTGAAGACATGCAACCAGTCTTTAAGCTTGCTTCAACAGTCATATTCCGGATATAACTTTTGCCCCTGGTTTTACCAGGGAGCTAGTTAAATGTCCCAATTCTTTGTAAAGTACAGAATACCCTTAGTAATAAAATGAGGGCCTTTGTGACTTTCTTTATGCAAAGCAGGTATTCCGACTTTCAGCCCTTTTGTTTCAGGATGAAGTACTTCCGCATGTTTTCAAAGGTGAGAGATGTAAAAACCAGTCCCCAGCTGGTTTTCACTGCAGGCTTAGTCAGGGCAGCAGGCCACGCAGCACAATGCCATTGTGTCTTCTCTGGCACCCAGGAAAGCACCCTCGGCTCCGGTGGGGTATAATCCCATAGAGTCCACCCTCCAGAGCAGCCTTCCCCCCCCCCCCGCCCCCCGCCCCAGGCCACTGATTCCTGTTGTCTGGAGACCAGCTGCAGTGACGGGAGATCTCCAGGCCCCACTTGGAGGTTGGCAACCCTAGGAACGGTGGTAGGCCTTGGCCAGGGATCCTTTTTTGCCATGAAGCTGTCCCTCTTTTTCTCCGTGAAATGTTGGTGGGCAGAGGGGAAGGGAGGCATTCGGTGGTCTGAGAGCACAGCCGCATCGGGACACTTGCCTCCCCCAAGGGTCATCAACACCCTTGGAAAGGCAAACCCTGGTAGCTGGATAGAGTCCGGTGGCTAGGGTGGCCAGCTCCAGGTTGGGAAATGCCTGGGGATTTATGGGTTGGAGCCTGAGGAGGGTGGGGTTTGGGGAGGGGAAGGGAAGGGAAGGGAAGGGAAGGGAAGGGAAGGGAAGGGACTTCAGTGGGGTATAATACTATAGAGTCCACCATGGAGCCAGTTTGGTGTAGTGGTTAAGAGTGGCGGACTCTAATCTGGAGAACCGGGTTTGATTCCCTCCTCCTCCTCTTCCTCCTCTTCCTCCTCCTTCTTCCAAAGCAGCCATTTTCTCCAGGTGAACAGATCTCCATTGGCTGGAGATCATTTGTAATCCCAGGAGATCTCCAGCGACAACCTAGAGGTTGGCAATCCTACCAGTGGTAGAGAGAGAGAGACCTCTGAGCGGGCCTGGGAGCGCAGCCCAAGGCAAAGGCTGTCCACCAGCAGGATCAGTTGTTTTTTATGACCCACCCAGGTGGTGGTGGTGGTGATCCGTTGTTATTCCGGGAGAGCTCCGGGCCCCACCAGGAGGCTGCTAACCCTACCCTCAAGGAAAGGCGGAATTTCAATATTTCCAATAAAGAAATGGAAAGCACCAGGGAACTTGAGCAAAGCGAGACCGGCCTCGCTGTCAGCTTCAGTTTTCTGCTGCCTGCACAAACTGACCTGCTTTCCAGGCTGGTGCTTTAGGTGAAGCAGTGAGCCTTGAAAGGAGGCCAAAACGTGGTGACTCTGAGGAAGGGGGCCGGGGGTCCTCAGGGAGGCCGTGTCAGAGCCATCGGTCAGCTCAGCTGGCCTCCGCCACCAAGCAGCCCTTGTGGGAAACGCTCAGGAGAACAGAACAGCCAGCCAGCCAGCCAGCAAGGAAGGAAGGAAGGAAGGAAGGAAGGAAGGAAGGCTAGAGAACAGCTGTAAAAACCTTCTGGAAGGATTGAAAATTTGTATTACTCGAGTGCACTGTCTTGCAGGAAGTGCAGGGTGTTGAAAGGTGATGCACGTGGGGACAAAAAATCCCTGCTTCAAGTATAAGTTGATGGGGTCTGAGCTTCCTGAGACTGAGAGGGGAAAAGATCTCGCGGTCGTAGTGGATGGCTCAGTGGATGTGCCATCCCCATGTGCTGCAGCAGTGAAAAAGGCAAACTCTGTGTCAGGGATTGTCAGGAAAGGGATGAAAAATAAAACAGCCAATATTGTAATGCCCCTGGATTAGGGTTGCCAAGTCCTAAAAACTTACCGGTGGGGGGGAGTCCTCCTGGCGCTGGGAGCTTCCCCGGCGCGCGCGCTTGCGTGCACGCCATGATGTTGTCACCGAAAGTGACATCATCACGTTGGGGGCGTTGCCAGGGCAACGCTCTGGCAATTGCCCCAAAACATAGGACGACTTCGGGGGTGGGGTTCCCCGGGAACCCCTGTAGCGGGGAATCCCCCGCCCCCCGGGCTGACTTGGCATCCCTACCCTGGATAGATCTAGGGTGAGACCTCATTTGGAACACAGTGTCCAGTTCTGGTCACTGTATCTCCAAAAGGACATCACAGAGCTGGAAAAAGTATAGAGGAAGGCGACCAAGATGATGAGGGGGTTGGAGCAGCTCCCCTATGAGGAAAGGCTGAAGAGTCTGGAACTTTTCAGTTTAGAAGAGATGACTAAGGGTGTACATGATAAGAGATTTATAAAATTAGGCATGGGTTGGAGAAAGTTGACAAAGAGAACTTTTTCTCCCCCCCCCCCCCCAAATACCAGAACTCGAGGGCATCCAATGAAACTGATGGGCAGTAGGTTCAGGACAGACAAAATACCTTTTTACACAGAGAGGGATTAAAATGTGGACTTCACTGCCGGAGGATATAGTGATGGCCACAGGGATAAACAGTTTAAAAATGGAATTAGATAGATTTATGGAGGATCAGTCTATCAGTAGTTCCTAGCCCGGGAGACTGAGGGGAACCTCCACCTTCAGAAGCACCAATCCTCTGAATCCCAGAGCTGGGAGGCAACACTGGGGGGAAGGCCTCGCCCTCTCTGCCCTGTTGTTGGCCCTCCAGAGGAACTGGTCAGCCACTGTGTGAGACAGGAAGCTGGACTAGATGGACCCTCACTGGTCTGATCCAGCAGGGCTCTTATGTTCTTAGGTGCTCGGGCTGTTATTAGGGGATCGGCAGCCCCATCCAAACTATCCCTGTGGCACTGATGTGGCACTGGATGTGCCAGCATAACTCAGAGACATGCTGGCATCATAGTCCACATCCTATACCCTTTTGACCTGTTTGAGAGCCAGACTGGTGTAGTGGTTAAGAGTGGCAGACTCAAATCTGAAGAACCGGCTTTGATTCCCCACTCCTCCACATAAAGCCAGCTGGGTGACCCTGGGTCAGTCACAGCTCTCTCAGTGCCCTCTCAGCCCCACCTACCTCCCAGGGTGTCTGTTGTGGGGAGAGGAAGGGAAAGAGATTGTAAGCTGCTCTGAGACTCCTTCAGGTTGTGAAAAGTGGGGTATAAAAACCAACTCTTCTTCTGGGGCTTAGAATGGGCAGCTGATGGAGAGGAATAGTTTTGTATTTGGGGGCAGATCTATATTAAGGCTGCAAACCAGTTCTTCGTAGAGCATGGCTCCAATTCTCATTAATGTCACTGAAACAACGAGCCGGCTTTCCGAGACAGTTAGAGCTTTACCACCGAAGTGGAACGAATGGGGGAACTCAGATGTCAGTCAGGTTTGCTTCCTGCTGTCTGCCCAAGAGAAGCATGTCACCTGTAAAACATCTGCGTTAGAACGCAGCTTATAAAACCTGACACAAAACCACCCAATGGGTTGCTGGGTCTTGGAGGAATGATCGTCCAGTCTGACTGCAATGGATACCTTCCTTACTCTCCCCTAATTTGAAAGCAACCCCAAACCACCACCCCAACCCAATGCTGCCTTTTAATCTGAGCATTTTGAATTGTGTAATTTCTCCTGTATTTTTTATTTCTTCCATCCCATTTATATCGTGCCCTACCCCACAAGTGGGCTCAGAGCAGCTCACAACATATAATAAAACAATAAATAGTAATTCATACAACCATCACAGATGCGTCCATTTAAAATCCCAGGTGGCAGCGTAACAGTTCTGACTACAGCGACTGCTGCAGCCATGTCAGGGAGGGCACATTTCTCCCAGAGCCAGGATCAGCTGGTGCTGGTGCCGGTTGGTGTAGGCCGGGCCCTAGGCAGATGGGGCAAATTAAGCAGATTGGTCAAGTTGAGCAGGGAAGGCCAGTGTCATTTAGATGTCCGCCGCCTCAGCCAAAAGCCTGGTGGAACAAATCCATTTTGCAGGCCCTGTGGAATTGTAATAAATTTTGCAGGGCCCTGGTCTCAGTTGGAAGCACGTTCCACCAGGCAGGAGCCAGGGCTGAAAAAACCCTGGCCCTGGGCAAGGTGGACATCCTTCAGGTGAGGGACTACCAAGTGGTGCTGTTCAGAAGAGCGCAAGGCTCTTTGGGGCACATAAGGAGAGGGATTGTCCCATAAGTATGCTGGTCCCTGACCCCATAGGGCCTTAAAGGTTAGTACCAGAACCTTGGATCTGATCCAGTAACTCAACTGGCAGCCAACACAGTTGGCATAGAATGGGCTGAATGTGCATCCGCTTAGGCATCCCCGTCTGCAGGTGCGCTGCTGCATTTTATACCAGCTGAAGCTTCCAGATCAGACTCAAGGGTAGGACTGCGTAGACCGAGTTGCAGTAATCTAACCTGGAAGTGTCCACTGCATGGACCACAGTCGTGAAGTCATGGGGAGAGAGGTCAGGAACCACCTGCCTGACCAGCTGAAGATGGCAGAAGGCTGATCTGGCAGCATTGGTGAGCTGGGCCTCCATAGACAGGGAGGCACCCAGAATCACCCCTAAGCTCCCCGCTGTTGGGGTCGGCACCAGTAGTGCCCCACCAAGGGCTGAGAGTCGGGCTCCCCATCCTGTTCCCCCTATTGTGGTGGCAGATGGTTATAAACAAGAACTGTGAACGTCAGCTTAGGGAAACTGCTGCAACTCTCGGAACATGATCCTCTGTATATAGTTTAGGGAGGATACTCATAAAAAACAGAAGGGTGCAGTTCAACAGAGTTAAACTTCCCTTTCCTGGGAGGGAACCTTACTGAATAAAATGGGACTTCACGCCTGAGCAAACTTACCTAGGGTCACTCCCTGAGCCCACTGATTTCAAACAGTGCTGAGCTCGGTGCTGATTATGGCCTGTATCTAATTGTACGGTTGCTTGTTCCTGGCCACAGGTGGTGCCAGAGGCAGTGCATTGCCCTCATGGAGCAAGAGGGCCATCAGCTCCCCCCCCCCCCGCCCCCCATGTCAGAAGGGTCAGCGGAGTTCAGGAGTCAGAGGGCCAGACTGGGATCCTGGAGACTCATGCCTGAATCTGACTTTTCTCGGGAAGACTGTGGTGGGCTAGTCGTAGAGCCTCACCTGCCTCACAGGGTTGTTGTGAGGATCAAACAGAGGAGCAGAGGATCCCACTAGGGGAAAAGGTGGAGTATAAGTCAAGGAAATAAATGAGAGAGTCTCCTTGTGCAGGTTTCTTTATGGACGCCTCCCAGGCGTGGTATGAGTTTGAAGTCACACACTACCCCCATGAAGCACAAAAGGTGGTTAAACGAAGCCCCACCCCACCCCCCACCCCCCCACCCCCCACCCCACCCCCCCACCCCACCCCCCGCCGCAGCTGCCTTCTGCTTCCTCCTGGTCCTTGAGAATTCTGCTCCTGCAGCCCTCTGATGACCTAACGTTTCCTATTGGGAAATGACCCCCCCTCCCAATTCACTCAGAATCAACTTTTCTGAGCCCTACTTGTCAACTTTACTCAGCAACGATCCGCTTCTGCCATCTACTGGAGGAAACTGTCTTGGGCCACCAATTCCATGCTGCCAGGAAAGCTCTGTGACGGTCACAGATGCCTCTCTTTTGAGCCAAAGGGGGGACCTTGTGCCAGGGCACCCCACCCTCAGTCCTGCCTGGGAGGAATCAGCTGGGACTCGGCCCAGGACCCTGCCAACCTGTGTCACCGAGAGAGCAGCGTGGAGAAGGGGGGGGGGGTTCCCTTTCCAGTAGGTGCCCATGAGAGTCACCGGACACACATGCTTTCGGTCTCGGCAATGGGCTCTCGTGAGGAGGGCAAGCATCATTTTGACCTGCAAGTGGCGGCACAAGTTCTAAGCTCTCTGGAATAAGGATGCGATCGAGACGAAGGATTCTCTTGTCTCCACCGCAAAACCATTGCCAGAATGGCTTTGGTGTGGACACATTTGAAACTAGTCCAAAGCAGGCCCTAACACTGGCGTCTCATCTACCTCAGCCTTTCAAGGAGGCATGTCGTTTCCCCAGGGCTATAGAATCTCATCCACCTGGCGTGTTCCCAGCACAAAGAGATGCAAGGCCAGCGGAGAAGGGATGAGTTTGGTTCCAGGAGGACAGCAGCTGTGTGGCCACCTAAGGACTAGGGGGACTCCTGTGGCCTGTGAAGGGGCACGCTGTAAGCAAAGATATTGGTTGGTCCTGATCTAAGGGTAGATGTTTTTTTTAATTGTACAGTAGGGCCAAAAGCCCCGGCGGGAAGGTTGCAGTTCTGCACAGAACACAGATGAATTCAAGGGCCCGTCTTGACCTGCAGCAGTCTTTACGATTCTGTAAGCACCTGTTTGGAGAGGGAGCCGAGAGCACCAAAATGGCTGCTGCAGGAATCAGAGCCTCGTGTCAAAATGGCTGCCACAAGGGATGGAGCCAAATGCAGCGCCCCCCGCCCCACTTTGCGGCCGCAGGAAAGCCTTTCTTTTTAATGAGGGGAGCCCAAGCCCTGCCTTACAGTGGCTGCACCCGTTTTCTGAAAAGCTTGGCTGGCACAAAAGGAAGTGTTTGCAAGCATCATGGTGCCCACGGGCACCATGTTGGGGGACTCTGATCGACCATATCAGGTTTATGAATTAATTCCGTCTCTCCAGCTTCATGCTGAAGCCCTCTTTTGAAGCTTTTTGTGTTGAAGGAACGTGACTTCAAGATTTGCGACAGAATGTCCTAGGAAACCAAACCCTCCCTCCCCCCCCCCCACTGCCTATTAAAAGTTGCCATTCCCCCCTGCAGTTCTATTGCACAGAGACTAGATGAGCTGTGATGTTTCGGCAAACATTGTTGACAAGCAATGGCTTCTATCAGGGCAGGTGAAGGAACCCTGAAGATAATGGCTGGCATGATTTCCCCCCAGAATTCTGTTGTCCAAGTTATCGCGCAACTGTTCTCATTATTACCTTGATCCTGTTCAGAATACCTTAAACTTGCTACAGTTGCCAGGTTGTTGAGGTATACTGCACATGCTCAGAAACATTCTGGTCTTCCAGAGATCCCCCCAAATCTGACTCTTGTCATACAGGACTGTGTAAAATGGGCATCCTCCTTAGGGCTGAGTCAGATGTTCTGTTGCAGATGTTTCCAGCATGAAAGGGTGCTT
The DNA here is from genome assembly GCA_029233225.1 of Lepidodactylus listeri. Lineage (NCBI taxonomy): Eukaryota > Metazoa > Chordata > Lepidosauria > Squamata > Gekkonidae > Lepidodactylus > Lepidodactylus listeri. The sequence continues at coordinate 9,143,320 of JARCFY010000014.1, read as the reverse complement.
GTGGGGGCAGGGGGCTGGTGTGCCCCTGAGCATCCCCTAGGCCTGATGCTTGCAGCTCAAGCTAGCTGCTGCGTGGCTGTGCAAATCAGCTGCTTCTTTTCCTGTAAACAAGTTGTGTGCAAGAGATCTGCCCCTTACTTTAAATTAGTTCCTTTTGCCCTCACTTATAAAAACGTGTAGCCAGAGCTTATTGGCCAAATGACAGCTTCATTATGTTTGCTGGAAGAGAAGAGACCAATTACACACACACACACACACACACACACACACACACACACACACACACACCAAGCTCAGTGAAGCAGCCGATCAAGGGTGCAAAGAGGTTTGATTTTGGAGTGCTGCCTGCCACCACCCACAGGTTATCACGACTGCCCCAGAGGCTGGCCACAAACGACCCCACTCCCTTTTGAGCACACTTATGAATGATCCCCAAAGGGAGGGGGGCACATTTGCCAGGCTGCTGCGCTTTTCATGGGATGCCCTTCTCCCCACACACACTAAGCATGCCTGCTTTAGCAAGGGGCTTGGCTTTACGAGGTTCCTTTCCCTCAGTTTGGAGGGTGGCACGGTCTCCCCCCTCTCTTCCCCCAGGAGCAAAAACCAAGCTAGCTATTTAAAAAGGGTTTTCCCAGAGTCCTGTGCTGAAGGCTCAGTTTGAGCGCCAACAAATGCTAAGGCAGGCATTGCCCATCGCTGTCCACAAGATGGAACTGGAGAGAAAAGATCAGCCCTGGTTTCCGTGCTCCACTGGAGAAGGAGGGGGGGGAGACCTGCGAGTGTCTCCAGAGGCTGGGACTCTGCAGAAACTGTCTGAAGGATCCTTTGAGACTGATCATGGCCGAGGTCCTCTGCTTCCTGGCTGTAGTCTTCTTGGAGCTGCAGCTGGCCACAGGGGCCATGGATTCCTGCTACGATACCCAGGGGCTTGCTCACCACTGCATGCCCATCTTTGAGAATGCGGCGTTTGGGAAGCAAGTACAGGTGTCGAACACATGTGGCACCCCACCAGAGGATTACTGTCTCCAGATGGGCACCCGGGACTCCAGCGCATTGTGCCACCGCTGTGATGCTGGCAACCCTTTGCTCCACCACAATGCCACCTATCTGACAGACTTCCACAGCCAGGAGGAGCCCACCTGGTGGCAGAGCCAGTCTATGGCCTTTGGAGTCCAGCACCCCAGCTCAGTCAACATCACTCTCCATCTGGGTAAGTCTGGGCAGTTGCGTTTGGGCTGGCTTTAGCCGTTCCATCTCTGGGATGGTGTTGAGGAGGACCAGTCTCAGAGTCATCGCTTCTCATTTTGACAGTTGGGAGGGAATCCTAAGGGTAGACTAACAGACCCAGTTTCCTCCCAAGGCAAAAAATGCCAGAGGTTTTGAATGCCTTTGCTAACAGTTTATTTACCACAGCACAGGTTGAGTCAGTGGGAAATAAGTGGGCAGTGCTAGTTTCTCTATAAAAGCAGTGTAGCTTCCCCATATCTTAGAAGTGACTTCTGCTGCTCAGAAATCTCTCGGCACCCTTTGCTCCAGCTCACCTCCTGATTATCCTCTCTGCTGCTCAGGGTTCAGTTTAGCATCCCCCCCTCCCCGCCCCCGGCAGGCAGGTGGTGAGTGAGACACACTCCAGAGGGTGAGAGTAGCCATCAGAGGCCACTGATGAATGCCCCAAGTGGGCATCTGATCAGCCCAGAGAGAGAAAGAACAACCAACTGATGGAAGAACGACCACGTAATATAAAAGAGACACCTAGGTATCAGGTTCAGTAAAAACCGTTGATAAATTCAAACCAAAAGCCTACCAGAACAAAATCATTCTAACTAATTTCTGAACCCAAAAGATAATGGGGCAAATGCGCCTCACTGCGGACAAAGTTCTCTAATCTTGGTAGCACCAAGAAGAAGGCCCTGCTGGTGAGGGAATGCTGAACACAGTCTACTTCCTGGAGGATCAGTCTATCAGTGTATTGTGTACTGGGTCCAACGCATGGAGGAGCAGGATGAGGTAGTGATGAACAGCTCAGTTTATTAGGTGCACAAAAAGTTACCAGCCGAGGCGGACAACTATATACAACCCCCTGAGACACACCCACAGTCCTATTGGAGGGTTTGAATCTCCCGCCAAAGACCCTATTGGTGTACTCCTGGAGGTTCAGGATCCTTGGCTCCTATTGTTTCCAGGAGCCAAGCTCAGGCTGCATGTGGTTGGCGCCTGGTGGCAGTCAGTGGACATAACACAATGGCTACTAGCCATGGTGACTGAGTAAAACCTACACATTCAGAAGCACTAATCCTCTGAATCCCAGAGGCAGGAGGCAGCTTCAGGGGAAGGCCTTGGCCTCTATGCCTTGTTGTTGGCCCTCAAGAGGAACTGGTTGGCTGCTGTGTGAGACACGATGCTGGACTCGATGGGCCACTGGCCTGATCCAGGAGGGCTCTTCTTATGGCTGTATGTTCTGCAATGGTACCCTCATGTTGGAGAAGCTAGTAATTGAGATATCCTGGTCCCAGAAAGGGTTGCCCACCTCAGGTGGTGGCTGGAGATCTTCTAGGATTATGACTGATCTCTGGTCAACAGAGATCAGTTCCCCTGGAGAAAATGGCTGCTTTGGAAGGTGGACTGTATGGCATCCTACCCTATTGAAACTCTTCCATCCCCCAAACCCCAAACTATTTCCCAACCCAGAGCTGGCAGCTCTAGTCCTGGAGCAGGGTGATCTCGAACCTCAGTGCAAGAAAGTAATCCCATAAGTAATCCCTATTCCTCCAACTGTGTGTGTCAGATATGATTTTGCTTGTATTTTTGGTCGGATTGCCAACTCTGGTTTGGTAAATTCTTTGAGATTTTTTTTTTTGGGGGGGGGGGAGTCTGTGGAGCTGAAGGGCTTCAGCAGGGTATAAATGCCACATAGTTCACCCTCCAAAGGAGCTGTTTTCTCCAGGGGAACTATTTATTTATTTGATTTATATCCCATCCTCCCTGCCAGGCCGGCTGAGGGTGGCTTACATTAAAAAGTTAAAAAGCATTAAAACACAGATAATAAACATCATAAAACTCATGTATATAACAAAGTGCTGGTGATGGTATAGTCATCTGGAGATCAGTTCTAATTCTGGGAGATTTCCAGGCTCCACCTAGAGGTTGGCAATTCTAATGATTAGTTTTGTCCCCTGGTAGGCAACTCCTATTTAGCAGGGACCCTCTTGTGAGCTGAGCTGGGGACTGGCCGCATTGTTACAGTACAATTCATCCGGATGCAAGCTAGGCACAGGGCTCTAGAAACACTCTGTCTCCCAATGTGACCAGCTTTGGCCATTTGCCTCCGGTCTTGCAGACAGGAGTAAGCAGCTGAGGGTGCCCGGGGGGAGAACCTGGCCAGAGCCCAGCTGCTGCTCAGTCTGCGGAGGAGTAGAAGAGCCCTTTGCCCACGTCTCCACTCAGTTTGAGAGGGAGTGGCTGAGGTGCATACTGGTGGTATTATGAGGAAGCTGAGAGCTGCTTGCAAAAGCCACATGCTTGTTCAGTGCTGCAATCCAATGCCCACTTATAGGAAGTTGGTCTTATGGAATACAGGACAGTGGGGGGCGCTTACTTTCAGGTAAACCGGGCCTGAAACTGGGCTGTGAGGAAGAATCCAGGCACCCTCAGGGTGGTGGTTATGTCTGAGGTTGAATCTGTTTGTAGTTGATTGTTTCGCACATTATTTGGAGGGTTCTAATCCGAGCTCTGGATGGCCCAGGCTAGCCCAGTCTCATCAGATCCAGAAGCTAAGCAGAGTCAGCCCGGGTGTCCAAGGAAGTCCAGGGTCGCTACACAGAGGCAGGCAACTGCATTGTGGCAAACCACCTCTGAAGGCCTTGGCTGCAACTCGATGGCAGTTCCCACCACCACCCCCTCTGAGGGCTGCTGGGAAGTTTCTGAGGATCTGCTTTGCCTGTCCCTGGGCCAAAGGGGAGGGTTGAATTGAAAAGACTTTTGGGAAGGGGTGTGGTGTGAGACTTTGTTAGGGGTGGGGAGGCTCCAAGATGCTTTGGAGGGGAGTGATTCAGAGCAAGACCCGAAAGCTGGCTCTTTGATAGATCAGGGCTGAATTGCCAAGAAGCAGCATAATGTAATGGTGTGTAGTGTAGCTATTATTTATACATCACAGCTAGAGAAAAAATATCAGCAAAGGGGCATGTACCCTGAAGTGTATTTACTCTCAGAAATTCTCCTTTATAAATGCTGATGCTGGATGTTTGTTTTCTGAATATATATCGAATGACTGAATATTTGCCAAATAGGTGATATTTATATTTGATGTCTGTGGATTGTGGATTTCAATATTTGCATGATAGTTGGCATATAATGGTTTTTAGTATTGACATTTATCATCAGCCAGCATTTGAAGAAAACATGTGGGGGTCTTCAGTGCTTGATAATATTTGAGTGGAATGAGAAAATTGAGTGGAGAGCCAGTTTGGTGTAGTGGTTAAGTGCTCGGACTCTAATCTGGGAGAACCGGGTTTGATTCCCCACTCCTCCACTTGCACCTGCTGGATGACCTTGGGCAAGCCATAGCTCTGTACCAGCTGTTCTTTCAAGGACAGCTTGGGAAAGAGCTCTCTCAGCCCCAACTACCTCACAGTGTCTCTTGTGGGGAGGGGAAGGGAAAAGAGTTTGTAAGCCGCTCTGAGACCCCAAGTGAGTGAAGGGCGGGATATAAATCCAACCTCCTCTTCTTCGTCTTCTTCAAATGTTCTGTATTTTATTTTTATATTTTATATACATTATATATGTATGCACATATAATTTATCTACATTGTCAAGAAATGGGAAACCCAGCTCTTTAATTTTTTTGTCAATCATTTGAGTCCCCCATTTCTTGACATTGTAGATTATTTTTGTAACGATTTGTTAGTATTGCATGCATATTGTACTGTGTTTATACCCAGCTTATCTGGTGGTTAAAACCTAGAATGTATTGGATGCAACCAGATTTTCCACTGGTGAAAAAGGGAAGACAGGCCCATGTTGACCACAAAAATGTCTGTGCTGGGGACTGTGGGACCTGCACGCGCAAAAACCTGGTGTGATGAGGAGAGGAGACGAGCATGACTAAATGAGGAAGTTGGCTGAATCCAATCCAGTGTCTGGGTTAAATCTCACACAGTAATTTCTACGAACAGAAGGGGTTTGCGGCTGGAATGGGACTTTTTCACCTTCCACCCCCTGCTTGGGGTTCCTAACCTCCAGATGGAGCCTGGAGATCTCCCATAATTAACTCATCTCCAGACTACAGGGATCACTTGGGGGGGGGGGGAATTGAACCTTCTCATAGAGGACAGACTCTATGGCATCCCTCCCCCTCCCCCGGCTTTCCCCCCCCCCCCTTCAATCTCCAAGAATTTCCCAACCCAGATTTGGCAGCCTCACTCATACTGTGGCCCCAAATGTCCTCTGAACTCCTGCTTCTGGAGGACAAGGAACTCCCCAGGACAGCATGAGGGGAGAACTGGAGGTCTGCCCAAGAAGGGGAAGAGTTAGATTAGTCCAGCGGCACCTTAGAGACCAAGAAGACTTCCAGGGGATAGAAGCGACTGAGGGTCAAAGCTCCCTTCCCCAGACACGGAAATCGAACTGTTTCCCTGCAGACCAACAGGGCTGCCTCCTGAAGCTACCTGAGTGGAAGGGGAGAATCAGCCACCATTGCCGCCCTTCTGTCACTGGAAATCCGATTGCTGGATTCAGCTCCATGCCCTTTATTGTTACCATGCATGCATGTATGTATACACACATGCATAATATATGGTGCCAATTTATTTACACACACAAAACTGAAAAATACATACATCCTGCAGGAAAAGGTTGATGCAAAGGAACAGACATTGTATGAAAATAAAGGATCATGTGTACTATTCACAGGCGGGAGAAACAAAATCAAAATGGAGATTTTCAGGACAAAACATCAGGGATGAGAAATTTTAAAAAATCATCCTTCATATTTGACAGCTAACAATTTGTATGCCTGCCAAATTTAGAGCCATCAGGAGATGCAGGAGAATTCTAAAGCACTTAAGTTTCACATTAAGAATTTATTTAAAATACACATTTTACATACAAAATCTTGCATTTTTAAAATTGGAAAAACTGGCACAGTTGGAATGTATAACAAACTTGATATTTTTGTGAATTTTGGTTTCTCCACTCAGCTTTTGGTCTTCTCAGTTAGCATGGTGGATGCTTTTATAACAATAGATAATGAGTGGAATAAATCAGCCAGCCTAGTATTCCTGCAGAATACTCACATATGGTCTGAAAAACAGGGGCAGGGGGGAGTCTGGTGTCTCCCTTTCTCCCTAAAGGAGAGAACACAGGCGCAAACCCACTTGGGTCCAACATCCTGATTTCCTCTGCTGGCAAAAATCCCAGTTCCTAAGATTTTTTCAGAGTTCTCTTTCCTTGTATGAACAGATGCCTTTCCTTTTGCAACAGTTAAATTGGACCTTGTCGTGTTTTGGGTTTGCGGCATCTTCAAAGTGGGATTTGTTTTCCCTGCATTAGAAAAGTTTCTGGCTTCATTATTTTTTGCATCCTGCTGCCCTCCCAAGCATTGGCTCCATGGGATTACAAGATAACCTCCAGTGGGCGCTAAACAAATAACCAGCAGTTGTGCTAGCCTCCCCAGCTGCTCCAAAGTTGGAATGCTCTCTCTCTCTCTCTCTCTGTCTCTCTCTCTCTCTGTCTCTCTCTCTCTCTCTCGTGTGCAGGCGTGGGCCATGCTTCTGCTGCCTCTGCCTCTGCGCTTGCTCTCACCCCCCAGTAGGTCCAGCTGGCCGAGATGTCTGAGAGGAGAGCAGAAGGTTCAAGTGATGGCCATCAAGTCCCAAAGGGGACAAGGGGTCCTTCAGGCCAAGAGAAGTTGGAATGTCATGTCTCAGAGAGAGGTCACCCCTTTCCCAGCCCCCCCCCCCCGGTGAATATGGCGACATCTGTTCCCAATTGACAGGAAGTTTGGACTGGGCTTCCTGCCTAGGATGAAAGGCGGCATGGAGAGCGTGGAGCCCGCCTCGTTCCAGATTCCGACACCTCCATCAAACCAGACTTCGTTCTCCTGACATTGTTCTGTGCCGCAAGAGAAGGGCAGGGGGCCAATGCAGCCTCCCTTCGGCCAGCCTCTGGGGAAGCCCTGAGCCACGACACCCAAGCTTGGCAGTGTTTCTATGGAATTTCAGGGAATGAGGGGCAGTGTACTGGAGCAGAATTTGGTAGCCAGGATTTTTTATCCTGGGGGGCTCTGGGATTGGGGGGGCTGCTGATGCCGGGGGGGGGGGCTTAATTTAAAATAAAATGCGCCTCCCCTCTCTTCCCCCTGCCAGCCAGCTGAACATTGGATACAATGGAGAAGGTGCAACTCCCGAGAGTTGCACCTTCTCAGCTGGCTGGTGGAGGGAGGGAGGGAGGGAGGGGGCAGCTGCGTGGCCTCCATTGCCGGATGCGGAGTCTTCTTCCTGCCAGCAAAGGAGGAGGGAAATCTTGTGGGGTTGAACCCCCATTAGTCGCACCATAGTTACGGCCAGATCTACACTATAGATTTATCTCAGTTTTATGCCATTTGGCCAACCTCTCAGAGTCCACAAGCTGCTAGCCGATAAGGATATTTACTCATACATCTGTAATTATGTTCCTGTGGCCAAAAACAATTTTTGTCAAGGTTCCTAGTACCTTGGAGGGAATATTTATCTGTCACAGGTAGGGTTGCCAGCTCTAGGTTGGGAAATTCCTGGAGATTTTGGGGGTTGAGCCTGGGAAGGATGGAGTTTGGGGAGGGGAGGGACTTCAGCAGGGTCCAGTGCCATAGAGTCCACCCTCCAATGCAGCCATTTGCTCCAGGGGAACTGATCTCTAGTGTCTGGAGATCAGTTGAAATAGGGGATGATCTCCAGGTCCCACTGGAGGTTGGCAGCCCTAGTCACAGACAGTGAGCAAACTATCCTTTCATGTTGTTTGGGCTCTGAGAATTCTCTGATGGGAAAAACAGTTCCCCGAATTAGAGAGAAGAAATTAATGATAACCTAGTTAAAGCCAGTGACCCCAGTATGGGGGCCTACTAGTGTGTTTCTTACCTAAAACATGTTCCCAAAAGCAAGGGTCAGCCCTGGCTTTCCTCCACCACAATGGAGCACCTTTACGTCTGCCCACAGCTGTCATTCAAAAACAGACACCTTCACTGTAGGAGTGACTGCTGAATTGCAACTGCTAAAGAAGTCAAGACAATGCATCCTCCTGGACTGGATCAAGACCTAGGTTTCCTGTCTCATTACCAATGCAGATTTTTCCACGCCTACTACTACTCTGCATATCACACCTAATCCAATCATGTCTGCCATTGTCATTCACCTGCTATTGTTGTTCAGCATCTGAAATCACTCTACTCTCCAATTATAAGGACAGATGGACTCACATTTTAGCTGTATCTGCAGAAGTGAACAGTGACTCATGAAAGCTCCTCCCCTGCCACAAGTTTGGTTAGTCTAGAAGGTGGTACTGGACTCTTGCTCTTTTTCTACTGCTACAGACAGACTAACACAGTTACTCATCTTGATCTGTCTTCATTGTAAGAGGATGCTTGGCTGACAAACGCCCAACATTTTTCTGGAACCTTTGAACAATTTTGATTGGCTCCATTCTCCATGGCAGCCATTTTGTGGTGCTGCCATCTACCTGTTCTCGAAATTCTGATAATGTTCACTGGCTCAAAGAAGGTTGGGGACCCCTGTCCTAAGCCAAGAGGCTCCAGCGATGGGATTTTATCTGTCTGTTCCATCATCTGACCTGGAGGTGAAACTGCTTCTGCACAACATACTTCCTTGATCTCCATTGCTGACAACCTCTCGCAAAAGTGCCCAAAATCTATTGACAGGGTTGCCAGGGTTGCCAGCTCTGGGTTGGGAAATACTTGGAGATTTTAGGGTTCCTGGTCCAAAGTCCACTTCTTGTGCCAGCTGCTCCAAAGTGGGGTGCCCCCAGACAATCGCACAGGCAGACACGGGGCCCAGGCTGCACCCCAAAACAACCTTTGGACCACCCCAAATGACCATCCCCATACTCCAGACACTGTCCCCTGCAAGAAGGAATAGAGTGGTGCCTGGTCGAAACACTGGTTCTGGCACCATATAGAGGGGTGCCTGGTCGAAACACTGGTTCTGGCACCATGAGAATCTATTTGGGTTGCCCTTAAGAAGCTTCTATTACAAAGAAATTTTGAATAAGGAACTGGAATGACTGCATGCCCTCCGCACCTGATGAGGGACGGGGGGGCAGGGGTCTCCCATTTTCAGCCCCCACCGTTCCATCACCAGCCAGCCGGCCACTGAGAGAGAATTACCCCCCCCCCCCGAAAGGGAGGAATGCTGTGTGAAGTAATGCTGGAGATTAATGCAACATGCCTATGTGACCTGAAAGTGATGTAGGCATGTTGGGGATGTCAGAAGGGGTGATGCTCTGTTTTTTTGGCAAAACTTTATGGTAGAAGCTAATTCTACCATAGATTTTTGCCCAAAAACCAGAGCTTCACACCCCGCCCCCCAATGTGCCTACATCACTTCTGGTTTGGACTGCCACATGTCACACACCCCACATTCAGGGGACTTTGCCCTGAGAGAACATATGCTGTTTCCTAGTCCAAAGCCCACTTCTTGTGTCAGCTGCTCCAAAGTGGGGTGCTCCTGGGACAATCACACAGGCAGACACTGGGGTCAGGCTGCACCCCAAAACAATCTTTGGACCACCTGAAAAGACACATCCCCACATTCCAGGCACTGTCCCCTGCAAGGAGACATATAGTGGTACCCGATCCACACACTGGTTCTGGCACCACAAGCTTCAATTTGGGTTGCCCCCGACAAGCCTCCATTGTAAGGAAGATTTGAATAAGGAACTGCATGATGCCCAATGACTGCATGCCCTCTGCTGCACCCAAAAATAAAGTTTGGGCTACCATAAATCATATACCTCAACCAGGCACCAGCATAGATCCTCTCAAAGAGGAGAGTCCCCTGGACGTCAGGCTGTGTGATTTATGGTGGTCCAAACCAATGTTCCCTCTAAGCTGTGGAGTCTTGTGAGCAAAAATTCTACTTTGCGAGCTACTGGCATTAAAGTTGAGAGCGAGTGATTTGGCTGCTGCATGAATTAGTTTGCGCTGGAGCCATCTTTCTTGAGCAAAGACAAAAAAGTGTGAGCTGGAGGCTGAAAAACTGAGCTAGCTCACACCAACTCAGCTTAGAGGGAACACTGGTCCAAACCTTATTTTGGGGTTCAGAGCTTTTATACTCTCCTCAATATTTGTGCTTCAGTTTACAAATAAGTCATGAATAAGGAATGAATAAGGATCTGGGAACTTCTGGGAACCAACTCCAGGTTGGGAAATTCCTGGAGATTTGGGACTGGAGCCTAGGGAGGGCAGGGTTTGAGGACCACCCACCAGAGCAGCCATTTTTCTCCAGATGAATGGATCGCTGTAGTCTGGAGATCACTTGTAATCACAGGAGATCTCTGGGCCCCATCCTGGATGCTGGCAACCCTGCCTTTAGGTTTAGCCTGGCTTCAGGTAGATGCTCCCCCTTGAAGGCAGGGTTTCCTCCCCAAGGGTTTATAGCAGAATATTTTCTCTCTTTAACCACTCCTCACTATCGAAGAGCTTTTATGTTAGGCCGTTTTAATGTCCTGCCTTTGGCTGTACTGAGTGGTAGGTTCTCTAAAACTCCGTATGTGGATAGATTATGTCCTTGTGGTGTTAATGAAACCGAGAGTCTGGATCATATCCTTCTGCACTATATCTTCTGTTGTGATGTTCGATCATTATATCTTGAGCCTTTGTTGAGAAACCTAGTAAATCATTCTGATGTATGGAAGATATCTTATTTACTCTCTACTCGCTCCTTAGTGATTATGGAAATGGTGGCCAAATTTCTGTTTTTTGGCTTCTAAGAGGAAAGAATGTATAATTAAGTGTATATGACTTGTATTTCCTTGCTTGTCAGTTCTAATATGATATGCCAATAAAGGTTTGATTGATTGATTGGTTGATTGATTGATTGATTGGTAGGTTCAGTTCCAGGTTGGAAGCCCTGCCAGTTTCAAGACCCTCTCCAGTCTTGCTTCCAACCTCCCTTCTAGCACAAGGCAGAAAATGGCCTTTGGACGTCTGAAGGATGGAGTGAATCTCTTTCATGCTCATCCAACACAGATGTTAACACTGGCCCTTCAGTAGCTTTGGATAACTCAAAACACACAGACAGCACCACCCCCGCCATGGTGCTCTTGGGCTCAGAGCTTCCTCACAGACATTATTCATGTGGCTGCGATCCTTGTGGTGTTCCCCCCCCCCCGCCCACCAAATACCAAAATAATTCTTCCTTCCAACATCTTGGATTCATCATAGTCTCTCAAACTACTCTCTCCAGCAACGTTCATCATTGTTAATTTTGCCACAGAGGAACTTGTAAGATGCAGGGGTCATTTCAACCGGGAGCTCAGGGAATACCTGCTTGTGTCATGGCTGCAGCAAAATGACCCCGTCCCCTGGAAAGGTCCTTGTTCCTCCGACCAGCCTTCTGAAGGCTTCAGCCACCACTGAAGCGGCCCTCCCAGAAGAGTGGCATTTCTGAGGCTTGGATTAGTAGCTGTCCCCTCTCTGCCAGCTCTCTCTCTCTCTCTCTCCTTTCTCCCTTGCCTTCTGACATACTTCTGGTGATGTCAGGTGGTGTAGCATATGCAAATAAGTTATGCTAATGAGTTATGCTAATGAGCCCCCGCACCTCTTTTTCTACGAAAGGACCCCTGGTAAGATGTACTAAGACCAGACTGCCTGGCCCAGGGACAGGAGGAGTCTATTTTTCCTCTCATGGTCTTAGTCATGGTCAGAAGACTTGGTCTTCATGGTCAGAAGACTTGGTCTTCTGAACCCCCCCCCCCTTCCCGGGACCTGCAGTGAATTTGTGTCCTAGATTTGAGGACTGTTTCTGGGCAGGCTGCATTGTGGTCCAGCTTCTTTGAATGTTTGCTTCAACATTCTGTCCTTTCCCACGTGCAGCATCTTCCTTTTCCCAGAACACCTCCATGCTGGTATCTCTCTCACCTCCTTTAAATCCTTCCTCAAAGCCCACCTTTCCCACAGAATAGCCCCTTTTCCCTACCCCTAAGCCTAAGGACATGTAACTGAAGTGAAGGCTGATTCTCCTGTTTATCTGTCCTTTGCTTCGCTTCCTGTTGCCTTCCTTCTGTCAGAGTGTGGCTGGTAAGCTCTTTGGAGCAGAGAATTACCTTTTACAGCCTGTAAAGCAGGGGTCTCCAATGTGGTGCCCACGGATGCCTTTCCTGGTGCTTGCAAACTGTTTTTAGAAAGTGGGAGGGGGGTCGGGGGGGGGGGGGCTTTTGCCCAGCAAGGCTTCTGATTGCCCATTGGAACTTTGATTGGCTGTGCAGATTTTTTAAAAGGTTGCCGTGGTAGCAGCTGCCACCACAGCACAGGAATCTTCCCTGTGTGAATGAAGGTATGCTGCAACAGCCATTTTGTGGCTGGCTCTGCCTCCTGTGGCAGCCATTTTTGTGCCTGCACCCACCACACCGTGTCGGCATTCCAAAGGTTGGCTCAAAAAGGTTGGGGACCGCTGCTGTTGTCAGGTAATCCTGCCACTCTCCAGGGCGGGAAATGGGATTTACTGGGCTGGGCGAGACAACTCCACTCCTCTCCCCCCCCCCGCGCTGGAATGTACTCCCTCCCCTCTGCTTGCTTGCTTCTCAGCGTTGTTATCTCTATTCAAGGCTACTGGTAACTTCTCACAGCCATGTTTTTTTAGCTTCTTTTGCAGGTGTCATCTATTAATGCCTTCCTGCTCTTTAGCCTGGGAAAGCTTTTAGGCAGGATTCATCCCGGGGCGCAGATTGTGTCTGACAATACATGTTTGAAATCACTGTATCTATCCTAACACTATTGTTCCAATCCATTACTAACTCAACAAGTGTACCCTGAAGAAATTCCCCCAATAAAGAAAGTCTTGGTTAAGATCCTTTGTGTGGGGTGAGTTCATCCAGGAAGTCTCACAGCTGTATAGCATCAGCATCAGACCACAGGTCTGCCTGACGCCATCATTGAACTTCCAAGAAGGGCCAACTAGGGTTGCCAAGTCCCTCAAGCTTACCGGCGGGGGAGAGTCCTCTGCCGGCCGGTAGCTTCATTGGTGCGCGCACAAAGCGTGCGCCGGCTGACGTCACCAGAAGTGACATCAGCACATTGGGGGCGTTGCCAGGGCAACGCCCTGGCAATGCCCCCAACGTGCTGACGTCACTTCCAGGTGACGTCATTACGTGAGGGAAGTCGTCCAGGCTGGACGACTTCGGGGGCGGGGCTTCCCCCGCCGGCCGAAAGCTGGCCGGCGGATCGGGAACCCCTGTAGCGGGGGATCCCCCGCCCCCCGGGCTGACTTGGCAGCCCTAGGGCCAACAGATGCCTCACAAGCAGGGTGTGAAGGCGATTGTCATTCCCTGGTGTTTGTTCCCAGGATTTGGTACTCAAAGATACACTGCCTCTGAACACAGAGGTTCACAGCTAAAGGGAGCAGTCTTCATGGCCTAGCCCAGGTGGGAAGGTGCAGCTTTGATGAACAGGCCTGTCCCATCCCTCCCCAGGGCAAGCGTTGCTGTTGTCTGAGAAGATAGCCGGAGCACTGTTTGTCTTAAGCAAACATTGGTTGTCATATGAGGGTTTTTCAGGTTCTGCCCCAACTTTGGGGAGTGGTTTTCTGCTAGGCGCAGACACAGTAGGCAACTGCTGTGATTGGAATGCAGCCATCAATTGTATAGTTTGTAAAATCAGCAATTTGCATAATATGTCAAGTAAGCTGCCCAGATTGGGGAATTCGGATGTGGTGATAACCATCTTCAAAGTTGCAATGGCAGACAAGATGCCCTGACTGATAGATGACCAGTCCTGATCTTCCAGGGCCATTTGTATCCATGGCAAGGAAGCATACTGAATGCACCCTGGAGCCCTTTCCCTGTTCAGACAAAAAAGGGGTCTGGCTAGTACCTGAAACAAACTTGTTGGAACCCTGTAGAGCCTGGAATGGGGCCACGGTTCCTCAGCAGGTGAGTTGCTGTGAATGGGGTTTCTGAGGCTTCGGAAGTGGGCGTGTGCCCGAAAGCTTATGCCCAGAATTAAATTGTGTTGGTCTCAAAAGTGCCACTGGACTCAGACTTTGTTCTGGGGCTTCAGACCAACACCTGAATCTATCTTGATTAAGAAAGTTTCTGTTTGAACCATTTGGCTTCCTTTTTAATGCTCCACGAGCACAGAGCAGCCCCTGGGGAGCTTCCTTTGGATGGAATGCATCTGTTTGTTTGTCTAGGGGGAAAGATGGAACAGAGGAAATAAGCATTTAAATTTTAGATCTAAAAGATACCCAGGGAGGACACATGCTCTCGTTTCAAGAACGTTTGATGGGCTTGCTGACATGGTCTGGGGACAGAATGAATGGGGAGGTCTGTAAACAAGGAACACTTTGAGATACTTCGAGAAAGTGGCGAAAAGACCATCTTTTTGCCCTGAGTTTGCAACTACGTCCTGCAGTTTCTATTCATACTGTTTGTTAAAGCTCCCAGTCTTAACCTACTGTTTCTCTCACCTTTCAGTCAGCATTATTTATTTAAATGTGCCCAGGTTTTGAATGGGGCAGCCACAATCCTGGGACCTAGGGTGGCATCTGGAGATCTCCTGCTATTATGGTTGACCTCCAGATGACCAAGATCAGTTCCCCTGGAGAAAATGGCTGCTTTGGAGGGCGGGCTCTGTGGCGTCATAACATGCTGAAGTCCTTCCCCTCCCCAAACCTCACTCTCCCAAGACTCCAACACACCAAATCTCCAGGTATTGCCCAACCCAGAGCTGACAACTCTACTGTGACCACTAACCTGGCCCTTATAAGACTAAAAGGGTTACAGTATCCCAGCACAAAACTTTCATGAGTCAGAGAGCTCACTTCATCAGGCATTCAAGTGACTGTCCAAAGCAGTTATAGGCCGTGGTCACACAGTCCTTTTGATCGGGTTTCACCGCTGTTCCCTCTTGCATTTAAAATTGCTGATCTGATGCCCACATCCGTCTCCCACACCAAAGTGGGCTTGGGTTGCCAGGTTCCCCCGGGGTGGGGGGGAACCCCACTCAGTGGGTCTGTTACCTGCCAGCCCGGATCGGGCTGCCGGGGGGAACCCCACCTCCATATTGCTGGGATTGCAGAACATCCCCAGAAGTGACATCATCGCATCAGGCATGTTGTGGGGGGACGCTCTATCATTCAAGGGAAAACTATGGTTTCCCCTCGAATAAAAGTGGTCCTGCCCACAACATGTCCGACGTGATGATGTCACTTCTGGGTGATGTCACTGCAGTGCACGTGCTTTGCATGCATGCCGAAGAGCTCCAGGAGATGACCAGGACTCCCCCACTGCAGCCCTAGGTAGGACTTGGCAACCCTAAAATGGGCTCACTTGCACAATCCTCCCGGTTCAATAGCGAGTTTTCCATCACCTGGAAAATCAAGTACTTTCCAGATATTTGCACTTTGAATCAGCAATTTCACTGATCTGGACAGCCATCTCTTGCAATGATCATGATTAGGTCATCTGAACATCCTTCTCACAATGTTTTTCCCCCAAGCTTCCACCATTGTGCGCATGAGCAATCCTGCACTGAATATATAAACGGTCAAGCACACATCTAGACTCCAGTGCTCGGTTGTATGTCGCTGGTTAATTTTATTCACTGTTGGGGGAGGGGAACCTGCAAAAACAAGGGAGTACAGCAAGTCCCAGTGTGAGCGGTGATTTGGCCATGTGCATATGCGCATGCACAAAGCCAATTTTTTTTTTAAAAATCCACAAAAACTTATACCCAGAATAAAACTTCATTGGTCTTAAAGGTGCCGCTGGACTCAAACTTTGTTCTGCTTCTTCAGACCAACACAGCTACCCACCTGAAAATAACAGTAATTTGTATGCAAATAGCTCAAGGTGGGTACCCATGTTAGTCTGTTGGTAGCCATAGAAAAGTGTAAGAGTCCAGTAGCTCCTTAAAGACTAACAAAATTTGTAGTAGGGTAGGAGCTTTTGTGAGTCACTGCTCACTTCTTCAGACACCTGAAGTATCTGAAGACCCTGAAGTATCTGAAGAAGTGAGCCATGACTCACAAAAGCTCCTGCCCTGCCACAAATTTTGTTAGTCTTTCAGGTGCTCCTGGAACCTTTTGTAAGTCTTTAAGGTGCTGCTGGGCTCTTGCTCTTTTCTGTTGTAGGTGAGTGCAAGACAGCCCCGCTTTTTATGATGCGCCTTGGTGGGGCAGGGAGAGGACTAGCCCTTCATTGGAGTAAATGCAGTCATTGGTCCATTCCGAATGGGTGAGATTTACATCCAACTGTTCATGGAAAGGCAGGGCAGTATTAACATAAAACCTAATTATGGAAAATAAAGCCTGAGATTTGTTGGGGTAAATTCATTTGGGGCAGTTCAAGAAGCATATAAAGATAAAGCTGGATGGATTAACATTTGTAATGTTGGTTAATTATCAGTAATGCTGAGCAATTAACACCATTTGAAAGTGAGTAAATTCTGCAAGCCAGTGGGAGTTGGGATGGCGTGGGGGATAATATACTTCTTGCTGGTTTCTGATTCAGTAATTTTGTGTTGGATCCTCCCCCCCCCCCCCAATGTTCCTTCAAAGGAGAACAGGGAACTGTGGGGCACACTCCCTGGAAGGAGGTTTGGAGGAAATCAGCAGTTGGACTTCACATCACTCCAGCCTGACATGGCTGCCTCCAGTGCAGAGTGAGAAAATGCTGCCTGTCAGATTTGGTGTCATGGAAGCCTTCTAGTAGCATTCTGCCACAAAATCTGACATTTCCCGACATGACACCAGCCATTTCATCAGCCTCTGTGGCTGGGGAGGTCCTTAGTCCAGGGAGCCATCTCCAAAGTGCCTCACTTGCTGCCTTTTCCCTTCAGTGTGGCTGGCTCCAATTCGAGGCACAGTTCACTGTTTTTGTCTTGTCAGGGAGAGAGCAGTTAAAATCCCCGAAACGACTCCTCCCTGTTTACTTGTGTGGTGTCAGAAGGAGAGGAGGCTCACCTCCCAGTGCTGCAACTTCCAGCACCACTCTAGACTCTTGAGCTGGCCCCATCTCACTGGTAAGCAACATGGTGGACCAGTCAGCTATACTTGACTTAACAAGCCCGCTTGTTGGCCATGGATTGTGAGAATGTGCCAATAGATATAATCCACAACAGGTCTCCTTAAGTAGAAAGTCCTTATTTGCAAAAAAGATCATGTTGGTCAAACACTTTTCCTGTTAGTAATGCCCAAGCTTAGAAATGCAACTACAATTATACTTGATATGAAATATGGCCCGTCCACCATCTACCAATCAATAGTGAGAATTATTGGCGCCCAAATACACTAGCCCACTGTTCCCAAGGAAACCGCAGCAAAATAGGTTCTCAGGGAAAAACACTGTTGAAGGTTTTTGGAGAAGATGTTCCCAGAGACAACTAAGCAAAGAAATACATAGCACCTGTGATTCTTGTAACACATAACAGGAGGCTCTTCTGTTCAAGACGGTTAGCTAAGGAATAGCCAGCTAGAGATAAGAGGGGAGGAAAAGCAAATGAGCATGCGCAAAGCGAAGCAGGGAAGCAAGGCTCGCATTCCAAAGGTGGGAGTCGGGTCACCGATGCTATCTCCTGAACGGGATCAAAAAGGGTCGGGAAACACTTTGGAACACAAAGCAATGTTAATAGATCATCAACCCCGATTGTAAAACAGCAAGCATTGACACATGTAACAAGTTCAGCAACCTTATTGATCAGGACAAGACAGTTACCCATATCTATGGCAGCGCTCTTGTGCTTTGGGTAAAAGTTGTGCTGCAGATGTTAGGAAGGAACTGCTTTTTCAAGGCATCTTGAGCTAGTTTGGTGTAGTGGTTCAATGTGTGGACTCTAATCTGTGAGAACCAGGTTTGATTCCCACTCCTCCACTTGCACCTGCTGGATGACCTTGGGCAAGCCATAGCTCTGTACCAGCTGTTCTCTCAAGGACAGTTGTCTCAGAGCTCTCTCAGCCCCACCTACCTCACACGGTGTCTGTTGTGGGGAGGGGAAGAGAAAGGAGTTTGTAAGCCTCTCTGAGACTCCTTCGGGTAATGAAGGGCGGGATATAAATCCAATCTCTTCTCTTTTTCTCTTCTCATCTGTTGGACATGGCAGCTCCAGCATCTGGTACCCTGCTACAGAGCTGAGCCCAAGGCCATCCCTGTGCCACCAGTGGCTCATAAAGATATGTGTGGAGGAGTGGAAGAATAGTTTTTTACAGGCTAGTAATTTATGGGGAATTTGTTTTGGTAGACTGTACTGTCTTTTGGAAAACAGTAAGTAGGGTTTTCAAGGCAAGAGATGTTAAGAGGTGGTTTGTTGTTGCCTGCCTGCATCTGCATAGCAACCCTGGACTTCCTTGGTGGTCTCCATCTAAGTACTAGCCAGGGTGGACCCAGTTTAGCTTCTGAGATCTGATAAGATCAGGCAAGCCTGGGATATTCGGGACAGAACCTCTAATAAATAAATGCTTTAAATACTTGAATCTTATTCAGTTAACTGACCAGCTTCCTTGACCTTTCAAATGCCAACCCTTGTTTCATGTTGGCAGATCTCTCTGATCCTTTATCTTTTCCTTCTTTAGGAAAATCCTATGAAATTACCTATGTGAGGCTGAAGTTCCACACCAGCCGCCCAGAAAGTTTTGCCATATACAAGCGGAGTCAGTCTGAGGGACCCTGGATCCCATATCAGTACTATAGTGCCTCTTGTGAAAAGACCTATGGGAAACCAGAATGCCACTTTTTGCGGCCTGGAGAAGACGAGCAAGTAGCCTTCTGCACAGCGGAATTCAGCGATATCTCCCCACTGAACGGGGGCAATGTGGCCTTCTCCACCTTGGAAGGACGGCCAAGTGCCTACAGTTTTGACCAGAGCTCCATTCTCCAGGTACAGGTTTTGGGATGGTTGGATCCTTTGGGCTGGTTGTGACCCAGCCTGGGTGTGAATCAGGGGGCTTCACTGCCACCACATGACCTTTGTACAGAATTACTCAGTGGGAGGGTCAGGGTTCCCAGCTTCCCTTCCAAATTCTAAGGCCTTGCCTCTGTGTCTCCCGCAGCCCAGTGCCTGATCACCACAGGGACAGTTTACTTCCTTGCATGCCCCTGGAGGAGTATCCACTTGCCAACTGCCTGCCTTTCCCCAGGCACTCCTTTTAAAATAGCCCGTCCAAGATGGTGGAGGTCTATGCGGTACAGAGAACCACACACAGCATCAAAAGTTATTAAATATTTATTAAAAATAAAATGTTTACAAGCATACTTTTAGCACAGCACCAGATTGAGCAAGGGATTCCAAAAGAAATGGATAAAATGTGAGTCCTCTGTCCCTCTTTCTGTACATGCCCTATCAGATGTTAGAAAATAGGACAGGCTCTTTAGCTTAGGAGTTCTGTATCCCCACAGAGTGGCCATTACCTTGAAGCTTCCTCTAGCTCTCTAGGTGAGCACATGGTCAAAATGGCTGCCTCCCCCAGACCTCAGCTAAGAGATCTCTTTCCTCTGATGGACCCAGCATGAAAGAGCCCCTCTTCTTGCTGCAAGGAGTTTTTACCTGTTTCTCTTCCCACTGACCCAGTCATGCCGGGTCACAGAGGCTTTTCCTGGAGATCCCCAGGAATCTCTTTCCTGAAGACTTTCTAGCATTCTATTCCTCCACATCTCTGTTCCCTGCTTGGGGAAGGGGAAGAGCTTGACCCACCCCTTGCCTCTCCTTCTAGATCTATTAGCATTTGTATGAAGGTGTGCTGAGGTATGTCTGGGAAGTAACTGAACTGACTTCTCCCTTCTCCTGCCTCCTGCCCAGAGGGAAAAAATAAACTGTTAAAATACACAAAGTAGAGATTTTCCTCATCTCAAACCTCCCAGGAAAAAATTTAGTTTAAATTTTTAAGTGGATACAGAAAGAAAAAAGGAATAGGGGGGAAAAGCATACAGAATATAATTACCAAAACCATAACATAAGGGCAATTTGACAGATATTTAGGACATTCCTTTATCAGAATACATGTGTGTATAAAAAAGTATATGGCATAATAGTTTAACAAATATATATCACGATATATATGATGTAATGGCGTAAGAATATAGCTTAAAATATTTATGACATGGTAATGGCAGTAGATTGTTGAAGCTGTGAAGAGGCTGTCTGTCCAAATGTGTTCTGTTCTTGTGCTGTGGTGAAAGTATTCCTTTAAACGTAGATGGTGGGAAAAGGCCTCCAGTCTCCACAGAGCTGTATTGTCTGTGTGGGTTTAGTGGGGCAGGATGATTATCCTCTTGAAAAGACAGATTCCTCTGCTAAGCTGAGAGTATGCTGGAAAAGGTTAACAATATTGCTGGTAGAGTTGTTGTTGTTGTTGTTGTTGTGACTCACTGTGGCTTGTAAAAGGCTGGGAAGTTTCTTGTCCTTCTGCTTTTGTAGAGAAGTTGGTTGCATATTGTAGATGCCTTGTCTCCTGTTGTGAAATTCCCCTGAAAAAGGTCTGAGTTGCAGAAAGGAGAAGTTACATCAAACTGGGGAGGGGGGGGGGGGTCTGAGTTGACATGGTGGGGGGTCTGAGTTGACATGGTGGGGCTGCAGAATGGGAGAGCAGCCCTAGTTCCAACATAGCTTCACCTACTCCAGGGAGCCTATTGGCTCCCCCTGGCATGGCTGCAAGTGCTTCCAGGTCACAACTTGGTCTTGGCCTGGGGAACAGCCTGCTTCTGTCTCCAAGGATCTCCAAGTGTTTCCCACCTTTTACTATCACTTCTCTGGGTCCCCTATGCTTGTCTTCCCAGCTCTGGTAAGTCCCCCTACTATAAGTGCCTAGTGTCTTCTCCTGGGTTGCAGTCCCATTCTGCCAGGACTGACACCCCCAGCTCCTCTGCATTCCTAGCTCTGTCCCCTGACCTGTAGGGCACCGTCTCTTAGCACTCAAGCCTCCCCCCCCCCCAATACTTTGGATCTGAAGATGGATTCACACACTATGAAGCTGAACTTGTGGCACCATACAGACTTTCTGTCTATCAGTTGTGCCCCCTGAGTTCTCCACTGGGCATTCATTTCCACTAGCCATGTGGGGGCCTGATTCAGTGCAGGTCAGTGATGTGCCAAGAAGAGAGGCTGACACCTTCCTCTTGCCCTGTTTTCCCAACCAGAAAGCGTCCTAAAGGGTGGATTTATGTTCTGCTGGGAAAACTTATGTATTAAATTTACCCAAGTTTGGAGAAATTGGCAGGGGAGAGGCTGAAGTCTGTTCTCCCTCCTGTGCCGAACTGAATCAGACAAGCATGGGGAACAGCATTCCCATTAGGAAACACTCAGTACACCTCTGAGAGAAACATGTCTGGCAGTCAAGGACTTTGTAATATATGGATCCTCTCTGAGCCTCAGGAGAACTGCAAGCCCTTCTTTGTGAAATTTCATTTCTATCCTAGCCTCTTGTCAACACTGCGCTTCTAACTTCACAGGAGT
Organism: Lepidodactylus listeri; assembly: GCA_029233225.1. Classification (NCBI taxonomy): domain Eukaryota; kingdom Metazoa; phylum Chordata; class Lepidosauria; order Squamata; family Gekkonidae; genus Lepidodactylus; species Lepidodactylus listeri. Next base: position 9,121,674 of record JARCFY010000014.1, on the reverse strand, counting down.
GGGTGACGGGCACAGACCTGCTAATCTCTTTGGACCGGCTCAATACCTTTGGGGATGACATCTTCAAGGATCCCAAAGTGCTGCAGTCCTACTATTATGCTATCTCAGACTTTTCTGTTGGGGGCAGGTAAGGCAACAGAATGAAGGTGTGCTAAAGGATGGTTTGGGAGGTGGTTGCTTTGAGCTGGGGAATGAGAGAGGAGATCGTGGCTCTTTTCAGAGAAGAAAGAGAAGTTACACCGAATACAGAATGGCTGCTGAAAATGACTGCTGATAACGTCTAAGTAGAACTTACCTGTGACATGATGTCACAATGTTTTGCATTTCCTTCCTCCACACTCCACATTATTGGCTATTGCAGGTTTTGGGGGAGGGACAGGGGAACATGGTAGTTTGTTGTGGCAGTTAATCTCTCCTAGACATTAGGCATGGAAGAGCTAAACATGTGACAGGAATGGCCACATATTTAATATGAGCTTGATCCACACATGGTTGAATATTTCACCACTGTAATCATTCACCTCCTGTATTTTCCTTTCTGGACAGGGGGAATTTAGGAGGTGAATAATTACAATAGCAGGATATCCAGCAGCATGGCCCCCACCATAGTTTGCCTCTAACTGTCTTTCTTGGTGGTAGTGATTGGTACCCAAACTGGACCCAAAGTAGGGGGATAATGCAGGACCTTGTAAGTTTGTTTATACCAGGGTGGATCTTGGTGGGGATACCCCAAAATAAAATCATGTCGAGAGTGATAGTGATTGTAAACACAAATAAATAGTTTTATTGTATACAAAATAAAATAAAAAGAATACAAATGTAAAGAACCTACACTAGGCACCGGAGGACTACTTCCCTAAGTAACCACACACACACAACAACAAGATGGCACACTTATAAAAGGTAGGAGGGAGGAAACTGGGACCTGAAATCCTGAGCTAGTGGTCTGGAAAGTTCGAGGGGCCAGCACAGCTGGGTCCAAGGAGCAGAGCGAGGAGCTAGCTAAGCAAGGAGAAAGGGCTGGCAAAGTGCAGCCGGGGTTCTCAGCAGGAAACCAGAGTTCTGACCAGCAGAGATCTGGACCAGGGATCTGAGGAACCATTTGCTATGGCAAGGGGTCCTTCTTTTATGGACAGAAGTTCCCCAGGGTGGTTGGGATTTGGCCATCCTGGCTTTGGGTTGGGTAAAGATAAAAAGTTTGACTCTCAACTGTCTGGTTTTAAATTAACTGCTGTCAAACTTTGGCAAGAAAAAGTGGGGGAAATGCCTTGATGAGGCTATTGTCAGCCCAGTTTGCATGAGCCCAAAGAGCCTGGGTGACCCTGAGACAACATGATTAACATACTTTAATTAGGTTGAAGTGAGCCAGATCTGCATTGACACAAAAGTTTGGGTGAGTCGAGATAGCTCCTGATACAGGATGGAGCATAAATTAATGACTTGAATGCTCTTCTTGATTGAGTAAAAAAGGGAAGAAGAAGAACCAGATGTTGGTTAATGAAACAGCAACTTCCTTGAGCTAGACAGATGCCTCTGGGATACTGGGTGATGTCTCCAGTAGTCCTTTTGTTACTGAGAATGATATGCCACTGAGCTGGGGGAGATTGCATTTAATCAGTTTCTAATTCATCACACTCTTCCCTGGGATTTTCCAATGTCATGGCTGTGCCCAGGTGCCTTTATAAGTTTCAGATCCCCTTGGCTCTTAGGCTATAAAAGGGAGTGCCTATTAAAACAGCTAAGTCCAAAATTACAGGGGGGCCCCACTAATCAAGGGGGTCTCAGCTGGAGGAGGGGTGAAGAAGAAGAAGAAGAGATTGGATTTATATCCCGCCCTTCAGTCACTTGGAGTCTCAGAGCAGTTTACAAACTCCTTTCCCTTCCCCTCCCCACAACAGACACCGTGTGAGGTAGGTGGGGCTGAGAGAGCTCTGAGACAACTGTCCTTGAGGGAACAGCTGGTACAGAGCTATGGCTTACCCAAAGTCATCCAGCAGCTGCAAGTGGAGGAGTGGGGAATCAAACCTGGTTCTCCCAGATTAGAGTCCACGCACTTAACCACTACACCAAACTGGTTCTCTTAGAACACTTCTATAGATCCTTCACAGACATTGTTTGAGTAATCCAACAGCCTTCTTGTATGTAAGAGAAAAAGGGAGATCTTTTCTAAGATGGCAGCTTGGTCAGTAGTACTTTTCATGGAAAAAAATCTCCTTCCACCTCAGTTAGTCAGGAGCACCATTTCGGTCAAAAGATTTTCAATCAATTAATTGTTCAAACATTGTAGCCTTAGTCTGGAAATTTCTAAAATGGTTAAATAAATGATGTGAGGGGAGTATATGAAGAAGGCGGCTGTGTTCAGACATCACAACCAACCTTTGGTTTGTTCATGACAAGAAATGGCCTATTTTTTTTTCTCATGCTCTCTCCCTCCCTCCCTCCTCCCCTCATGTGTGAAGTCAGGAGCAAAGATTAGTAGGTTTAAGAAATCTTTCACGTAACCTATGGTTGCCAACCTCCAGGTGGCACCTGGAGATCTCCCACTATTACAATTGATCTCCAGCTGACCAAGATCAGTTCCTCTGGAGAAAATGACTGCTTTGAAGAGTGGACTCTGTGGCCTGCTGAGGCCCCTCCCTTCCCTAAACCCTGCCTTCCCCAGGCTTCACCCCCCAAATCTCCAGCTATTTCTCCACCCAGAGCTGGCAACCCTAACACAGTTCCTTGCAGTATTCAAATTCAGGCCTTTTTGAGTTTGTTTTTTTACCCACAAAACTGGGATTCCAAACTGGAATTAAACCACAGTTTAGAAACTTGTTTTGTGGTCAAGAAATAAACTCCAGTTTATTGAAGTTGCACATTTGGATGACAACAAATTATGTTTAGACTAGGAATAAGGCCCGTTGTGGGAATAAATACAACAGGCTCTAGAAAGAGGCTCTGGGAGAGTGCCAAGGCCTCGGGCACTCAGCGTCAATTTGCTGTGGCAACCTCAGCAGGGTATAATGACAGAGTCCACCATTTTCTCCAGGGGAACAGAACTCTGCTACCTGAAGAGCAGTTGTAATTCTGAGTGATCTTTTGCCCTCACCTGGAGATTGGCAGCAGTGGTTCCCCAAGAGGGAATAGCTGGTTTGGAAGGCAGAGTCTATGGCATTGTACCTGTCTGAGGCCCCACCCCTCCTCAAACCTCACCCTCTCCAGGCTCCACCCTCAAATCTCCAGGAATACCCCACGTGGAATTGGCAACCCCATCTCCTTCCCAGCCAAGCATCTACCTACCTTAATTTCCCCCTCACTATTCAGCTTTCCTTCCCCCCCACCTGCAGCCTCTACCGTGCTCTGAAGCCCTGACTGCCACGTCACATTGGCTGTCATGGAGGGGGGGCATCTCAGCAGGACACAGAGTCCATCATTTTCTCCAGGGGAACTGATCAATGCCATCTGGAGAGCAGTTGTAATTCTGAGTGATCTCTAGCCCTCACCTGGAGATTGGCAACAATGGTTTCCTTGGATGGAAGGGCGGAATAGAAATTTAAATAAAAAATTTTCCAGGAGGAAAAGTGGTCTTTCTCTGCAATGGGGACCAAAGCAGCTTACATCATTCTCCTCTCCCCCTTTTGACTTGCACAACAATCCTGTGAGGTAGGTTAGGTGAAAGTCTATGACTGGTTCAAAATCACCCACTCAGCTTCAACAGCAAGAACCTGGATCTAGCAGACCCTGCTCTGAAGCACTGATTGCCACGCCTAGGGGCCCGTCCACACGAGTGCGATAAAGCGGACGGGGAGCATACCTGCGTTGCATCGCTGCATAAAAAGGCGCGTTAATGCGATCCCATGGTACGTCACAGAATCGGACGGCAAACGTCGGTGCACGATCACACAGCGGCGTAGGTGCGCTGCTGCGATCCCACGCACGCCTGCTTCTGGCTTTTCCGGAAAAGACTTCTGTTTTAGTGGTCTCTTTTTGAAGCGCATCAACGGGCGTTCGCGACGTTGTTATGCCGGGTACACAACGCTTCGCAGATGTGCTCGTCTGAGCCCGCCGATTTGCGCCGTCGCTTCATCGCACTGCTTTCGTCGTAAATGGCTGCGTATGATCGCACCCCTAGGGTACCCAACCTTCAGGTAGAGCCTGAAGATCTCCAGGGATCACAACTGAATTCCAGACAACAGATCTCTCCTGCCCAGAGCAAATAACTGCTTTGGAAGGTAGACTTTATGGCATTCTGTTCAGCTGAGGCCTCTCCCCTCCCCAAACCCCGGCTTCCATAGACTCTACCAGAAAATATCCAGGAATCTCCCTACCTGGAGCTGGCAACCCTAGTCAGGACTGATCCCAATGAGTTCTTCACAAAGGCTTGTGAAGGGTTTCCTTCCTTTGTCTGAACCAAGCTTGGTTGCCTCCTGTGGCAAAATGGGCTCCAGTTTACAACTCAGCTGTTCGCCTCCCACGCTCGTTCCATGGGCGTATCTCATTCCTTAAGTACCCTGCCACCAGTCACTGAATTGTCACTGCCTTTTTAGAGGGACAAATCTCCCTATTTGGATATGGAAACCCAATCTTTGGGGGATCCCTGGAAAGCTGGCAACCCAAGGGTCTGGCCCTTCCTTGCTTCCCTGGCTACTCCCTCCCTTTGGTATTGGCAGAGTGTGGGAGACCATGGGGTCAGAGCACAACACAGATTATTGGCCCAAATAGAATAATTTATTTTAGTATTTACGCAGTTATGGAGCACACACACACACTAAATGAATAAGACACAGCTGTAGAAGTAAGCACACACTATGAACCAACAGGGCATAAATCAACAGCTTGCCCGGCAAGTCGGGATATAAATATGAATAATAAATAAATAAATAAAACGGGTTAAACACAATCCCCCCTGGATGGGCTGGAGTCTATATTGATGGTGCCCCGCCCCTTGGGACAGTCCCTCTTTTTCAGCACTTTTTGGCCTTAGGGCAGCTGGGAACTGTAGCCCAGCAGATGAGGAAGCCCCATTCAACCCAGTGAGTGATACTCCTGCAGGCCCCTCTCTGGAACTACAGCTCAATTGAACTTTATGGGGGAACATTTTAAACAAACCACAGACAGCAGCCATCTTATAAATACAAGTAACTGCCATTTCGTTTCACCTACCAACAGCCACTGAGGTAACAGTTAATCCCCCCACAGGAGGGAAGCAGGAGAAGCGTCTTCGTCAAGAGATAAAGCCGTCTGCCAGAAATTCTGACAGGGCACCGAGGCTGAAGGAGTGGGCGGGGAAGAGGAGCAGACCCAGCACCCAGCCAATGGCATATGAGTATTCACAGCCAGTGGATAGGGACAGCTTCTGATTGACAGGCAAAGGGACCAAAGGCTGGGGTGGCGTGTGGAATGTTCAGGAGAGTGCCACCACCAACAGAGAATTATGTATAAGAGAGATTGAAGATTCCTAAATCCAAAAGACATCCATCTCCTGGGCAATGCTCCCTCTAAGCCAGGGGTGGGCAAACTTGCTCAGCATAAGAGCCACCTAGAACAGGGGTGGCCAAACTTGCTTAACATAAGAGCCGCATAGAATAAACATCAGATGTTTGAGAGCCACAAGACATGAACAAATATTACCTGCTTTTATTGGAAAATAAGCAAATTTGCTTTTTATTAACATTAAATGAGACTGCCAAAAATAATAACAAAAGGGGTAAAAGCAGATATTGATAATGATATTAATTTGTCCAATGATTTTTGTTTGCTAATGATATTTAGCTTCCCCAGCCACCCTACCGGGAGCCACATAATATATGTGAAAGACCGAGCCACAGTTTGTCCACCCCTGCTCTAAGCTGTGAAGTCTTGTGAGCAAAAATTCTACTTTGTGAGCTGCTGGCATAAAAGTTGTGAGTGAGTGGTGTGACTGCTGCATAAATTACTTTGCTCTGGAGCTAGCGTTCCTGAGCTAAGACAAAAATGTGTGAGCTGGAGGCTTAAAAACTGTGAGTCAGCTCACACTAGCTCAGCTCAGAGGGAACACTGCTCCTGAGGAAGAAGCCGGCTGGCTGAAGAATAAATCAGTTTTCCCCCCCACCATGTTTGTATATGTCCTTTCTTTAGGAGGGTAGTCTTACATGCAGCCCATCTTACAACCAACTCTGCAGGATTGTTTGAGGCGTCATAGTTTGCTGTAGTAACACTGCCAACTTCAGTCACACCATGAGCCAGACGTTAGAGACCAGATGGTCTGTTCTTGCCAGAGATCCTGCCTATGAGCTGAAGCAAGTCATGCGGACATGATGCTGGATACTTTTGGCTTCCAAACCAGTAATTTTGGGCTATGACTCACTGTCTGACATTGCTTTAGAGTTTTAAATTACTTTTATTCTTAGCCACCTGGAACTTTTCAAACAAGATGGGTTTGTAATTGCTAGATAAATAAGCAAACAAGCTTTCTCTGGGGATGGGGGTGAAGGGGCAGGTGTTTCCCATTTGCCCAGACCCCTTACTTCCTCTGCTCTGCTCTCCCCATTGCAGATTTTTGTTCCCCCAATTTAAGCTACAGCATTGAAACAAAACACCAACCCAGCAGAAGAAGCAGGGGTGACTTTATATAAGCACACAACCCAGACCACACTGGTTTTATCTGTCCTGAGCAGCTGGGAAGTGTTATCTTGTGAGTAGACCACCCGTAGAGGCAATGACCCAGCCCCCAGCTGACAGATATAACGGTGTCAGAGGATTAACAGTCAGGGTTAGTCCTGACCACGAAGGGGGAAAGAAATGCTCTGCAGCTTGGTTTCTGTTGTGATTGTTTGTTCTTCTCCAGAACAGCCCTATATTTTATTGGTCTCAGGAGGGGCAGGATATGGGGACTTTTAAAGGGCAGAATGTTACAGCATCAAAGATATGAGATATTATGGCACTCTTCCGGCTGAGTTAGGACACTGGTCCAGTTAGCTCAGTATTTAACTGGCAGTAGAGCTAAACTAGACATACGTGTGTCATGAGTCTGGGCACGGGTGCCTAACTCAACTGGCTGTCACATGGAAGAACCAGGGAACTTATTAGAAAGCTCTTTGTTGCACCAATTAGCTCCAGGCGCATTTCACGCTGCAGGCGGGATGGGGGGGAGGCTTCTGGCTTCCCTACTGTGCTGTTTTTGCCTGTGGGAATGGCCTGGAGGGGCGGTTTCCCCTTTCTCTGACTCCACGTATCCTAGGAAGGATATGCGGAGTCAGAGAAAGGAGTAAATGGCACAGTAGGGAAGCCGAAAGACCCTCCTACTCCTCACAGCCAAATGGAGCAACAGAAGACTCTCAAAGTAAATTCTCCACTTCTGTGTGATGGCGAGTTGGGTCAGACACTCGTGTTCTGATTTTTGTCACACATCATTTCTAGTTTGGCTCTCAGCCCTCTTCCTTGAGGTCCTTGGAACTAGAGATGGTTGAGACTGAATCTGGGACCTTCTGCCTAGAAAAGCATGAGAACATAAGAGAAGCCAAAGTTGGATCAGGCCAATGGCCCATCCAGTCCAACACTTTGTCACACAGTGGCCAAAAATACCAGGTGCCATCAAGAAGTCCACCAGTGGGGCTAGGACACTAAAAGCTCTCCTATTATCCCCCCCCCCCCACCAAGCACCAAGAATACAGAGCATCACTGCCCCAGACCGAGAGTTTCTATCTATACCTTGTGGCTGATAGCCACTGATGGACCTCTGCTCCATATGTTTATTCAGTTCCCTCTTTAAGCCGTCCATGCATGTAGCTGCCACCACATAAGAACATAATGTTAGAAAACTTAAGAACAATAAATTTAGACGGTCACAACTTGTTAATGGGTTGGCATGCTTATGTATGGTACGGTAGGGAAAAAACCCACTCAAATTTCCGACACCATACAATAAGAGGGGCATTGATTAAGGTTTGGAAAGAGATAAAAGATAGGTATTATGATAAAATTCCTAAATGGGTCTTGCCACTTGAGGCATTTGTAAAACCTTCATTAATAACAAAAACAAAAAGGGAACCTTATGAATTTTTATTAGATAAGAATGATGAATTAAAAAAGATGGATAGTAGTATGTGGAAAGATTTGAATCTGATATGGTGGGGAAAAATACAAATAATGACCAGATACAACGAAGATAAGAAAAAAGGTTTCTGTGAAGTAAAAAATGAGTTGGACAAGATATGGCTTTCGTCAAGTGACAAATTAATACAAAAATTGTATAATTTTCTGTTAAGTGAATATGCAGTGGATGTATCGGTAAAATCTGTAATGGTGAAGTGGATGCAAGATATGAGATATACGATAGACATAGAGGAATGGCCCCAAATATGGAAAGTTGTAAAATATATGAGAGCAATTCCATTCAAAGAAAATATTTATAAGATGTTTCACAGGTTGTATTGGACACCGGATAGAATTGCTAAATGTTGTAGTAATGCATCGACCTCTTGTTGGAAATGTAAAACTTATGTTGGAACTTTTTTCATATATGGTGGAGATGCAGTAAAATTCAAAAATTCTGGTCAAAGATACATAAAATAATACTAGAAATTACAAGTGAAGATGTTCCAATATCACCAGAAGTATTCTTATTGGATATACTTCCAGATGACTATGCTAAGGACAATAAATATCTTATAACTTATATTTTAACATCAGCTAGAATGCTAATTGCAAAGGGTTGGAAGAAGGACAACCTACCCTCAGAGGAGGATCTAATACAGAAATTACTAGATGTGGCAGAAATGGACAGATTGAGTACTATATTACAGGGAAAAGATCAAGAAGTATATGATAAAAGATGGAAGAGAATGTATGTATGGATAGATTGGGAAAAAGGAAAACAGGCTCACAAAAAATGTATAAGAATGTATTATGCATGTGATATGTTTATATTGAAAAATCATAAATAAACTTTAAAAAAAAGAACATAAGAGAAGCCAATGTTGGATCAGGCCAGTGGCCCATCCAGTCCAACACTCTGTGTCACACAGTGACCAAAAACACCAGGTGCCCTGAGGAGGTCCAGCAGTGGGGCCAGGACACTAGAAGCCCTCCCACTGTTGCCTTCCCCCACAAGCACCAAGAATACAGAGCATCACTTGCCCCAGACTGAGCGTTCCTATCTATACTTTGTGGCTAATAGCCACTGATGGACCTCTGCTCCATATGTTTATCTAATTCCCTCTTGAAGCCATCCATGCTTGTAGCCGCCACCCCCTCCTGTGGCAGTGAATTCCACGTGTTAATCACTCTTTGGGTGAAGAAGTACTTCCTTTAATCTGTTCTAACCTGAATGCTCAGCAATTTCATGGAGTGCCCACAAGTTCTTATATTGTGAGAAAGGGAGAAAAGGACTTCTTTCTCTACCTGCTCTATCCCATGCATAATCTTATAAACCTCGATCATGTCACCCCTCAGCTGGTGTTTCTCCAAGCTAAAGAGCCCCAAGCGCTTCAATCTTTCTTCATAGGGAAAGTGTCCCAACCCTTTTATCATTCTAGTTGCCCTTTTCTGAACTTTTTCCAATGCTATAGTATCTTTTTTGAGGTGTGGTGACCAGAACTGTACACAGGGCTCCAAATGAGGTCGCACCATCGATTTATACAGGGGCATTATGATACTGGCTGATTTGTTTTCAATTCCCTTCCTAATAACCCCCAGCATAGCGTTTGCCCTTTTCATTGCAGTCTCACACTGTCTCAACATTTTCAGTGAGTTATCGACTATGACTCCAAGATCTCTCTCTTGGTCAGTCTCCGCCAGTTCGGACCCCATCAACGTGTATTTAGAGTTTGGATTTTTGGCTCCAATGTTCATCACTTTACACTTGGCCATATTGATCCCCATTTGCCACGCTGACGCCCACTCACCCATCCCTTTGGAGTGCCTCACAGTCCTCCCTGGTTCTCACCACCCTGAACAACTTCGTGTCATCTGCAAATTTAGCCACTTCACTGCTTACTCCCAACTCCAAATCATTAATAAACAAGTTAAAAAGCATCGGACCGAGTACTGATTCCTGCAGTACCCCACTGCTTACCTCCCTCCACTAAGAAAATTGCCCATTTATACTCACTCTCTGTTTCCTTTTAATTAGCCAGTTTTTGATCCACAAAAGGACTTGTCCTTTTATCCTGTGACTATTGAGCTTACTTAGGAGCCTTTGGGTTTTTTTAATGCTTTATTTATAGTTTTTCATTACGTTTATACAAAAAACAATGCACCAGTATTAAGTATACATTTGTTTGAATCATCTTTCCTTATTTTATCTAACCATATATACATATTTTTCCATCTTCCCATATGCACATTTTGGTCTTTCCCTTGTAAGACAGTATTTAGCTTGTCCATTTCAATAATATCCAACACTTTCTGTATTAGATCCTCTTCTGAGGATAGGCTATTTAATTTCCAACATTTTGCAACTAAAATTCTAGCCGCAGTTAAAATATAGCATATCATGTACATATCCTTTCTCTTATATAGATCCGGTAACATATTCAACAAAAGTACTTTAGATGTGAATGGTATGGCATTACCAATAATATCTTCTATTATTTTATGTATTTTTAGCCAAAAGTTTATAATTTTAACACAACTCCACCACATATGGTAAAATGTTCCCACCTCTTCCTTACACCTCCAACAGTTATTTGTGGCATTAGGGTAACATCTGGCTATTTTCTCGGGTGACCAATGCCATCTATGGAATATTTTGTATATATTTTCTTTGTATGGAATTGCTCTCATAAGCTTTGCTGTTCTTCATATCTTTGACTATTGTTCTAAGTCTACACTTTTCCCAAAATCTTTCATCCATGCCACCATAGTATTTTTGACTATTTCTTCTAACATATAGTCCTCTATTAGGAAATTATATAGTTTTTGAATCTGTTTGTCACTTGACAACAGCCAAATCTCATCCAAATCATTTTTAACTGTATAGAAACCTATTTCCTTATCTTTATCATATCTAGACTTTATTTGTATCTTCGCCCACCAATCTTTTGCCATATCTGATTTTCTTCTGTTTTTAATTTATTGTTGCCATCTAACAACCCTTCATATGTTTCTCTTTTCTCTTTCATCATTAGAGTGGGTTTAACATAGGCCTCTAATGGCGATACCCATTTCGGTATCTTATCATAGTATCTTTCTCTTGTTTCCTTCCATATTTTATTTAATGCTCCTCTTATTATGTGTCGATTAAAACATGTATGTACTCTTTCTTTATCATACCAGGCATAAGCATGCCATCCCATAGGTAAGTCATAACCTTCCAAGCTCAACAGCCTTGTATTTTCTAATACCAACCACTCCTTTATCCAACCTAAAGCCACTGCTTTATAGTAAAGGTTCCAATGTGGTAAGCCAAATCCCTCTCTATTCTTTTTGTCTTGTAGTACTTTCCATCTAATTCTTGGCTTCATTTTATTCCATATAAATTGACTACACAGTTTATCTAACTCTTTAAAAAATCTTGTTGATCTTAACACTGGTAGGTTTTGTGCCAAGAAAAGGAACCTAGGAAGTATATTCATCTTGATCATAGCAATTTTCCCCATAAATGATAATTTAAGGTCTTTCCATTTCGATAGATCTTTTTAAATCTCCTGCAGCAATTTGTTATAATTATCCTCTATCAATGAAATATTTCTACTAGTCAATATTATACCTAAATATCTCACTTTTTTTGTTATTTCCATGTTGGATATTTCTTGGATTTGCAATATTTGTTGCTTTGTACAATTTTTTGTTAATATATTAGTCTTTTTAAAATTAATTTTAAGCCCAGCTACTTTGCCATATTCCTGTATTATCTTTATAAGGTATGGTATAGATACTAATGGTTCTTCTAGCACAAAAGCTAAATCATCAGCGAATGCCTCCACCTTCAATTCCTCCCCCTTTACCTTAAAACCTTTTATCTGTCTATTTTCTCTTATAATATCTGTCAACATCTCCAATGCAAATACAAACAAAAATGGGGATAATGGCCATCCTTGCCTCGTTCCTTTTTGGATTTTAATATCTTGTGTTATATCCCCATTTATTATAATCTTTGGCTGAGGACAAGTAGCAGTTATTAGCCCATTTTATAAAAAAGGTAATAAAGAAGATCCAAACAATTACAGGCCAATTAGCCTGCTAAGCAAAGTCAGTAAACTTTATGCGAGGCACCTCTTATGGAAATTCAGGGACTGGCTGGAAAACGACTCCTGTCTGGCAGAAGAGCAGGCTGGCTTTAGAGAGGGGCGTGCCACTTTAGACCAGTGTATGATATTGGATCATCTGGTTGCCAAATATTCATCCAACTCAAAGGTGTCTCTTTTTGTTGCCTTTTTGGACTTGAAGTCGGCTTTTGACTCAGTCTCCAGAATCATTTTATGGGAGAAACTAAGAGCTTCAACTATCGACAGAAGGTTACTATTTCTTATTCAGGGTCTTTATAACAACACATTTATAAGGGTTAGGTACTCTCCCCAAGGTCACTTGACAAATCTTATTAGAGTTGAGAAAGGAGTTAAACAAGGATGCCTATTGGCACCACTTCTCTTTAACTTTTATATCAACGATGTGATAGCCTACTTAAACAGGCCTGAGTTTCATCCCCCAAAGCTAGGCAACAGACACATTGGGGTGCTCCTATATGCAGACGACGCCATCCTACTTGCTAGGACACCCATAGGTCTTAGGAGAGCCATGAGTTCTTTTGCCCAGTATTGCCAGAATAACAAACTAGAGGTTAATTATTCAAAAACTAAAGTAATGGCCTTTACTAAAAGATCCTCCAAAACTTTCCTTCGGCACTTAAACTCTGTTCCCATTGAACAAGTTACCTGCTTTAAGTATCTGGGTGTTAATTTTCAGGCGAATAGTTCAAGAACTGTAAATATAAATTCTATTGCCACAAACGCCAAAAGGAGTTCGGGAGCAATACAAAAATTTTACTGGCATAAAGGGGGCAAATGTCTTGTAGCGGCCCTTAGACTATTTAAGGCCAAATCCCTTAGTCAACTTACCTTTGGTGCTCCCATCAACATTACATCTAAATACAAGAAACTGGACACAGTGCAATCAAAATTTTTGAGATCCGTCCTACAGGTACCGAATGGCATTCCAAATGCACTTATTCGAATTGAAACTGGAATGATCACTGTGGAGGCAAGGTTATGGATCATGGTGATTCATTATTGGCTGAAATTAGTTTTTCTATCCAAAGGGCTCACATGTTTAATTTTGCAAGACGCCTTTATACCTCCCTGGCTTAAGGCCATAGAAGAAAAACTCCCTCACTTTGGCCTCACAAAACAATATCTAAGCTCTCTTGCATATGATAAAGCTAGAGAATTGACAAAACAGAGGATTATAGATATTGATAGGCAGAACGATATTGGCAGAGTGGAGAAATGGAATAGACTTCTGGACCCTTCTAACAGAATTAGTCCTATGGCTTATCTCCACCAATTGTCAAACAATGAACATAGGAGAACGTTTACTCTGATGCGTTGGGATGCCCTTCCTCTAGCAGTTACAGAGGGAAAGTATAAGAAAATCCCATTTGAGGAACGCATTTGTCCCTGCTGTAATAATGGTATTGAAAATTTAGAACATATCATTTTCGATTGTAAGGCATATGATAATCTCCGGAACTCACTTCCATTCTCTAAATCTTTACCTCTTAGTAGCAGGCAAAGAGTCCATATTATGAAAAATCTCCTGGCAGACAGATATCCAGAGGTAACACTTTTAGTGGCTAGATACGGATGGCTAGCTCTAAGAACTAGAAAATTTATAATAGAGGAAATCAAATCACCTAATTGTTAACTGCCTGTCTCTTAAGAATCTAAAATGCATTTTACTGTTTGCCTTTTGTAAATTTTTAAATGCATTTTATTCCTGTTTTAACCTTCTTTTATTGTCGTTTGATTGCTCTTTTAATCCTCTATTACTTTTAGGCGCAGGGAGAATACAACTTTTATTCTCATTTTACAAGTCTCTTACAATGCCATCAGGACTGGATGCCCCATAAGTGAAATGTTACTATTAGTTGTGCTCCTGTTCCATTTAACCTGTACGTGTTATATAGAAAATGTTTTATTAGCCACAAAAGTTTTTATGCAATTCATGTGTAAAACTATTTTTATCTGGTCTATGACTGTTATAATAAACTTGACTTGACTTGACTTGGCTGAGGACATATTGGCAGTCTGCCGCACCTCCACGGCGCGGCAGACTAAGGCGAGGGGAATTTTCCCCACGGCGCGGTGTTCGCACGCTGCCGGAAGGAAGCCGCCCACAGCGTTCAGACTGCAGGCGGCTTCCTACGGTGGCGGGCGGATGCCACGCGGCTCCCCCTGCCCGCGTGCGTTCACACCCGCTCCGGTGGGTGGAACGCACGCCGCAGCAGCCAAGCACCACTTTGAAGTGGTGCTCGGCTGCTGCAGGAGGAGTGCGGCGCCGGACGCAATGCGTCCGGGCTGCCTCCTCAGGGCAGATGCGGCCGTCTGAACGGCCGCTCTGCCTCCGTTTCTGAAGCAGAGGCAGAGCGGCCGAGACTGCCAATCTGTCCTCGGCCTTTGCATGCAGAGTTTTATATATTGCTTTAATTATCGAAAGAAATTTTTGTCCACAATCCCAGGCTTCCAGTTTTTTTATCAGAAATTCTCAGTTTACATTATTGAAGGCCTTTTTGGCATCGAGGAATATTAAAGCCATCTCCTTATCTGGGTGGTTTTCATAGTATTCTATCACATTGGTAATAACCCGTATGTTGTTTTTAAGTTGTCTTCTTGGTAAGAACCTAGCTTGGTCCTGATGTATTACTTGTGCTAATACCTTTTTCATTCTGGTGGCTATAATTGTAGCATAAATTTTGTAATCTGTGTTAAGCATTGAGATGGGTCTATAATTTTTTATTTCCTTTTCATCTGTGTTTGGCTTATGTATTAAAGTGATCCCGGCCTGGTTCCATGACTCTGGGAGTTGCTCTGTTTTACTTATGTCTTGAAAGAGTTTTTTCATGGGAGTAGCTATTTGCTCTTCAAATCTTTGATGTACCTCCATTGGTATGCCGTCTAGTCCTGGTGTTTTGTTCTTCTTTTGTTTTTTTAATGCTTCTATTATCTCACAAGTTGTTATTGTTTCATTTAGAATTAATTTCGGGCTTTCATCACATTTTTTCTTATTTTGTTTGTCTAGATAGTCACTTATCTCTTCATTTTCTTGTTGGTTTTGTTGGTATAATTTTTTTTAAAAAGTCTTCTGCTAGAAGCTTGCACTCTTGTGTATTATGTTTCTCTTCTCCCTTTTCATTCCTTAAAGTTTTAATTAACTTCTTCTCTCTTTCCTTTCTCAATTTATATGCTAGCCATCTCGATGGTTTATTGGCATTTTCAAAAAAGAAAAGTCTTGAATATTCTATTTTTCTTGCTAGTTCTGTGTTAATATCAAGTTCATCTGATGGTGTAATGATCTTAACTTTGTTTTACAACTTCCATCATCCCTGTTTATCTTCATCTTATCCTCTTCTGTTTTTATCATTTTTGTCAATTCCTCATATTGTATTTTCTTTTGTTTTCTTTTCCATGCGTCTTGATTAATGAACCATCCTCTTAAAAAAGCTTTAAAAGCTTCCCAAACTGTTTTTATAGATATTTCCTGCTGTATATTTCTTTTAAAGAAGTCTGAGATCTCTATTTCCATTTTCTTTGTAAATTCTAGGTCTCTAAGTAAATCCTTGTTCAAAGTCCATTTAGTCTTTTTCAAATTACCTTGGATTGTTAACATCAATGGACTATGGTCTGCGAAGGTGTTAGGTAAAATTTCTATCTCAATTATTTCATTTATCATGGATGTGGTTATCCATATCATATCTATTCATGACCATGAGTTGTGTCTTGCCAAACAGTATGTATAATCTTTCTTCTAAATATTTCTAGTTCTCCACACATCTATTAAATTTTGTTCCTCTGCTAATTTTTGGAAAGTTTTACGGAGTATATTACCTGCTTTTTTGTTTTTAGCTTGATTTTTCCGATCCATTGCTGTATCAAGAACTGCATTGTAGTCTCCTACCATACAAATCTCATCAAAATTCTGCACCGCAATCCACTCACGCATTGATTCAAAATACTCTTCTTGATTTTGGTTGGGAGCGTAGATGTTAACGATTAATATTTTCTTTTTATAATTCCTAATTGTAATGGCTAACATTCTTCCATCATCTGAGGCATAAACCAATTCTTGATCTAAAAGTTCTTTAACGTATATGGCTGCTCCTCTTTTCTTTTTTGCATCTGCCGCATAAAATAGTT
This sequence comes from Lepidodactylus listeri, assembly GCA_029233225.1. Classification (NCBI taxonomy): domain Eukaryota; kingdom Metazoa; phylum Chordata; class Lepidosauria; order Squamata; family Gekkonidae; genus Lepidodactylus; species Lepidodactylus listeri. The sequence continues at coordinate 9,105,361 of JARCFY010000014.1, read as the reverse complement.
TTCCTAACTTCTTAGACTCTAAATATTTGACATCTTCCTTCTTAATTTGTGTTTCTTGTAGGCAAGCTATATCTACCTGGAACTTATTTATTTGTAAAAAGGTTCATTTTCTTTATTGAGGGCTGTTTAAACCATTTATATTAATCGAGAGCAATTTAAGCTTTTTCATCTTCTCCATCTTTTCTTCCGTTTTCCTTTGGTTCTATGTTGGTACCTCGTTGTGATTTGTGTTGGTGTAAAGGTTATTTGCTTCTTTCCTCTTCTTTTCCCTTCCTTTTTTGTCTTTTTCTTTCTTGGCTTTCGCTGCTGCTTCTTCTACTTCACTCTCTTCTTCTTCTTCTTCTTCTTCTTCTTCTTGCCAACCCAAATTTCCTCCGTTCTTGTCCAAAAAATCTTCCACCTTAAATATTAAATCTATCTTGTGTCTTCTTCCATCATAATTAAAGAGAACTCCTTCAGGTAGAATCCATTTGTATGTAATGCCATTTGTTCTTAGTAGATTTGTTTGCACCGTGTAATTTTGTCACTTCTCTCTTACTCTCCGCAGTACTTCTTTTAATATTTTAATCTCTTTTTCTTGTATAACAATTGTGGTATCATTTGCCTCTCACAGAATTTTGTCCCTCATTCCCCTTCTAATAAACTTTATGTGTACTTCCCTAGGTACTTTATTCCTTTTAGCATATGATGTGTTTTTCCTATATATTTGATCAATTTCTCTATCCAGCTCTTCTTCTGTTCCCAGTTTCAGCTGTTCTGCTAAGTTCTGAACTATAACTTCTTTTAAATCTTTTTCAGTCGTTTCGGGTACATTTTGGCACCTTATCATTAATGCAGCCTATTCCATTTCTAGTCCAATCAATGCTTCTTCCATCCTGTCCGACTTTGTCTTTAATTCTTGTAATTCCTGGTCTATCTCATACATCTTTTCTTCACTATTTGCCAACATAATCTTTTGTATTTCTATTTTGTTCTCATTTATCTGTTTTTTCATTTCCTCAGTTTCTGTTTTAATCTTCTCTGCTGTTTCCCCTATTTTTGTCTGCCTAGGTTCTAGTTCCTTTTTACTTCTGTTTTAATCTTCTCTGCTATTTCCCCAATTCCTTTTTGATTACTGTGGGTAAAGTTGTCTCAATTGCATTCTTCATTTCCTGTGCTAGGCTCTCCTGGATCAGCGTTTTTAGATCCTTTATAGAAATTTGAGATATGCTCATTGTGTTAAATTTAAGTTGTGTCTGTAAGCCTGCCTGGCCTGGGGATTTTATGGATGATTTTCTAGTACTGCCTGAACCTGAGGCCATTTGTTTTGCATATTTTGTCTTTATCTCAGTTTATTCTAAATTTAGTTCTCTTTCCCTTTAAACAATAGTTTATAATATGTTAAGGTGCGGTTCTACTCAATTACTTCTACTACATATCAATTCTACCTGAATATCCACTCCTATATATTTTAACTCTTCCTACTTGGCTTTCTTGTTTATGTAAGTGTCTCTTCACTTTATTTTCTTAATGTCTTAATTATTTATCACACTTTTTTCTCTTTCTCTTCCCTCTTCTAACTTCCATTCTCAGATCAGTTCATTTAGCCTTTGTTCCAGTCCATTTGCCTATGGTCCTCTTCTTTCTTCCATTCCTTGAGTCCACTCCGCTTTTTGCAGCTTTCCTTTTTGCCAGCGGCTCCCTCTGCATCTCTGCCCCTCTCCTGCTTGCACACTGACTCACTTCCACATTCAGATCGTCTTTCTGTTGGTCTTCTCTGCCCATCTGCCGATACAAGCCTCTCTCACACACCAGCATGCAAAAGAAAAAGAAAAAAAAGGAAAAGGTGTAGCAATGCTTAAATTAGGTTTCTTTGCCTCTGTCTCTTCCCTTCTCCGAATGCCTTGCGTGCTTTTCTTCAATGGTTAATCTGGCTTCCCCGTTTAATGGCTGCCATAAAGCTATAACCCTCACTCACTTAGTCAGGCAACCTGAGACAATATTACCTCAAATAATGGTCATAAAACTTATCTCCTTCACACCTCCTGAGGAAAGTTCAAAGATACTTTGCTTCGTTGGTGCGTTTTTTCCTTTTATCTATGTCTATTCGTTTGTTGACTCTATTGGCTCCATTTTCTTTGACTTGCCTGGCATTGCCATCAGATGCCCACATCAGCCTCCCGCTTTCGAGCAGCTCTAGAGGGGTTCCAGGAGAGTTGCCATTCTCCCCCAGACACCATGACCAAGCTCCTTGCTTCTAGGTTTTTTTCTACTAACAAAAAAAAAACCCTTTTGGGTAGCTGGAATTTCACCCTGGAGACAGTGGAATCCCAGCATTGCAAGCAGCTCCTGCAGCTTGCGTCTGCTGCAGTCAGATCCTGAACAGGAAGTCGCTTAGGAGGCTTTGATAAGGAACTTTATCAAAAGTTTAGTGGAAGTCAAGGTAAACAACATCTATTGGGTCCCCCTTGTCCACATGTTTGTTTACTCCCTCAAAGAACACTAACAGGTTAGTGAGACAAAATCTTCCCTTACAGAACCCATGCTGAGTCTTCCTCAATAGATTTTGTTCATCAATGTGAAACTGATTTTTTCCTTAATAACAGTTTCCACCAGCTTACCCGGTATTGACGTCAGACTGACTGGCCTGTAATTTCCCGGATCTCCTCTGGAACCCTTTTTAAAGATAGGAGTGATATTCGCAACCTTCCAGTCCGCAGGAATGGAGGCAGATTTTAAGGAAAGATTACATATTTTTGTCAGGAGATCCACAAGTTCACATTTGAGTTCTTTCAGAACTCTCAGAAGTATGCCATCTGGGCCCAGGGATTTATTTGTTTTTAAGTTGTCTATCAGTCGTAGGACCTCCTCTCTCATCACTTCAATCTGACTCAGGTCTTTCAACACCCCTTCCGAAATCAGTGGTTCTGGAGTGGGCAAGCACTTCTCATCTTCCACAGTGAAGACAGAGGTAAAAAATGCATTCAGCTTCTCGGCCATTTCCCTATCATCCTTCACTACACCTTTTACCCCTTGGTCATCCAAGGGCCCCACTGCTTCCCTGGCTGATTTCCTACTTCTAATGTATTTGAAGAAAATTTTCTTGTTGGTCTTTATGTTTTTTGTGATCTGCTCCTCATATTCCCTTCTTGCCTGCCTGATCACAGATTTGCATTTATTTGCCACAGCCTGTGTTCCCTTTTATCAGCCTCACTGAGACTAGCTTTCCACTGCTTAAAGGAGTCCTTCTTACCTTTTACAGCTTCCATTACTTTGTTTGTTAACTATGCAGGCTTTTTTCTATACCTATTTGTACCTTTCCTAACCTGCAGTATATATTTTCTCTGAGCCTCTAGGATTGTAATATTAAATAGTCTCCAAGCTTCCCCGATGGTTTTGACCCTTTCTACTTTTCCTTTCAGTTTTCTCCTCACATGTCCCCTCATATCAGAGAAGTTACCCCTTTTAAAGTTAAAAGTGGTTGTGTCAGTCAGTGGTTGTGTCAGACCCAATCAATGTGTGGGTAGTTAAAGTCACCTATTACAACACAGTTATGTCATCTAGCCGCTATATTTAATTCATTCATCATTTTATAATCCACCTCTGTCTTTTGATCTGGTGGGCGATACCAAACTTCCAATGTTAAGCTTCCTTTTGGGCTCACTAATTCAACCCACAGCATTTCCAGAAGTGAATCCAATTCACCTACCCTCTCAGTCTTACTGGACTGTATACCCTCTCTGACATACAGAGCCACCCCACCTCCAACTTCCCCCCCCCCATCCTTCCGATATAATTTATAACCAGGAATCACTGTATCCCACTGATTTTCCTCATCCCACCAAGTTTCTGAAATAGCCACAATGTCTATGTCTTCCCTCAACACCAAGCATTCCAACTCCCCGATTTTACCTCGGACACTTCTAGCATTAGTATATAAACATCTATAGTTTCCCATACATGTTAAACTCACAACCTTCCTCTTGCTGCCTTGAGACCTTGCCAGGCAGTCCCTATCATTAGCCACAGTCTCAGTGGACAATTCTAATCCATTTCCTTTTAGGAAAGTAACAGTTACCCCTTCATCTCTTTGAGATGAACCATCCCAAACCAGAGATTTTTCATCTCCTGTCGGCTTCCCCCCAATATTCAGTTTAAAAACTGCTCTGCCACCTTTTTGATTTTAAGCGCCAGCAGCCTGGTTCCTTCTCAGGACAAGGGGAGACCGTCTCTCTTGTACAGCTCCCTCTTGTTCCAAAAAGCATCCCAGTGCCTAACAAACTTGAACCCTTCCCCCCTACCCCACCTCCTGTGGCAGTGAATTCCATGGGTTAATCACTCTTTGGGTGAAGAAGTACTTCCTTTTATCCATTCTAACTCAACTGCTCAGCAATTTCATTGAGTGCCCACGAGTTCTTGTATTGTCAGAAAGGAAGAGAAGTACTTCTTTCTCTACGGGCTCTATCCCATGCCTAATCTTGTAAACCTCAATCATGTCACCCTATGACACGCAGCCTTCTAATCTGCTGTTTTGTGGCGTTCTCTGAGGAGACTGATCAGGCTCAACTTTACTGTTCTGACCAGCTCCCTCCTCACTCTTACTCATCTCTTTGGGGTTTGTTTTAAATTGCTTTATACGTAAGTTGAGGACTACTGCTAGATATCTTTGTCCTTGTTTTTAAGAGTCAGGCACTAAGGCTTTTTGGTTCAAAACACAACAGTACTTTATTTCCAGAACCAAACAGGGGATGGAGGATGTATATACAGTGGACACTTTGTTTCTGTATAGGCTGGCACGTTTGGCTTAGATGATACTTAGGCAGTAGGCTATATTGTTTGCTGTTTCCTTAACCGTACATAAGCTCACTCAACACCTTCCTCAGTACACTCTCCTGTCCTGCTTAGGGGTTAGCCTTTTGGCTTTGGTTTCCTGGCCCTTACATCCCAACTGGCCACCAACCAGCTGTCCAGACTCTGCCAGTCTTTGCCTCAGCCCTCCCTTAACCTCCTATCTCAGGTTTCTCAGGAGTGATGTATTTTAGGTTTGTGACCACTTATGTGTTCTGATTTTACTAGTCTGTTCACTGTCCCGTGAACCAGACTATCCAGCACCCAGTTATCCGCTTTAACTGGTATTTTTGGCTGCTCACACAGAGCTACAGAGAGACACTCAGAATCCTCACAGAGCTACCAAGAGACTGTTCCCTCACAGACTCTCACTCTCCGCTCTCTCTCCAACTGTCAGACCCAAACTGTCAGTTTTGCCCATTAAGTGTCATTCACTGAGTGTTCTGAGCCAAGTGGCCCCCTCCTCACTCAGTTATGTGACTCAGCAGTGTTCCTTGTTGACAGACTGCTGGTCCCAGATCTTTAATTCTGTCACACACCCCTCAGCTGTCATTTCTCCAAGCTAAAGAGCACCAAGCACTTCAACCTTTCTTCATAGGGAAGGTGTTCCAACACTTTTATCATTCTAGTTGCCCTTTTCTGCATATTTTCCAATGCTATAATATCTTTTTTGAGGTGTAGTGACCAGTTCTGTACACAGTACTCCAAATGAGGTCCCACCATCGATTTATACAGGGGAATTATAATACTGGCTGATTTGTTTTCAGTTCCCTTCCTAATAACCCCCAGCATAGTGTTGGCCTTTTTTTATTGCAGTCACACTGTCTCAACATTTTCATTGAGTTATCTACTATGACTCCAAGATCTCTCTCTTGGTCAGTCTCCGCCAGTTCGGACCCCATCAACATGTATTTATAGTTAGGATTTTTGGCTCCAATGTGCATCACATTGAACTTGGCCACACTGAACCCCATTTGCCACATTGATGCCCACTCGCCCATCCTCGATAGATCTCTTGGGGGGGGGCATCACAATCCTCCCTGGTTCTTACCACCATCAAAGGTATGTGCTCTTCCACAGAACTATTGCTCATGCTCATAATTAAGGTACATGCGGCCTTACACATTGAGTCAAAGAATTGGTCCATCTTGATTGGATGCGCTTTGATCCATGGAAGTTGGGCTTTGATCCATGCAGCCACAACTGTTAGTGCCCTCAAGACTAGAATCACAGAATCATAAAATCATAGAATTGGATCCAGGGTCATCTAGTCCAAACCCCTACACAATGCAGGAAATTCACAGGTACCAATCCCCCAACCCCAGTGACCCCTGCTTCATGCCCAGAAAATGGCAAAAAACCCTCCAGGATCCCTGGCCTAAAGTGGCCTGGAGAAGATTGCTTCCATCCTGACCTCAAAGTGGTGATTGGCATTTCCCTGGGTGTGTAAGAAAGGGACCACAAGAATTAAGCACTGATGCAACCATTCCTGCCCCCCTTCTCAGATCTGCCTAAGTTCACAGAATCAGCATTGCTGTCAGATAGCCATTTAGCCTCCTCTTAAAAACCTCCAAAGAAGGAGAGCCCACCACCTCCCGAGGAAGCCTGTTCCATGGAGGAACCGCTCTTCTTCCTAATGGTTAACCAAAAACTCTCTTGATTTAATTTCAACCCCTTAGTTCTGGTCCAACCTTCTGAAGCAACAGAAAACAACTCCGCACCATCCTCTGTATGGCACACTTCAAGTACTTGAAGATGGTTATCATATCACCTCTCAGTCATCTAAACATACCAAACTCCTTCAACCTTTCCTCATAGGACTTGGTCCGTAGACCCTCGCCATCTTCATTGCCCTCCTCTGGACACGTTCCAGCTTGTCTATATCCTTCTTAAATTGTGGTGCCCAAAACTGAACACAATACTCTAGGTGAAATCTAACCAGAGCAGAGCAAAGTGATATGATCACTTCGCATGATCTGGCCTCTGTACTTCTGTTGATAAAGTCTAAAATCACATTTGCCTTTTTAGGTACCGCATCACTTCTTGGTTTTGCTGTAACAGGGTAAAGTGGTTACCACTCTGCAATATGAGTTATTACACACCGTCCTTATGAGTTTTTGCCTGCATTTTGGTTTAGATCTACTAGTTTTTGCTCAGTTTAAAATACATCAGTGGACCATGGGGATGCTATATTGCAAGAAGTGAGCAGTGACTCACAAAAGCTCCTACCCTGGCCACATATTTTGTTAGTCTTTAAGGTGCTACTGGACTCCTGCTCTTTTCTACTACACAAGACTACGGTCAGCCTGTGGCTCCTTTCAAATGTAACATAATGTCATGACTGGTTTTCGCAGTGGTTAGTTTGTTAAATCAAGATTCAGTTCATAGATGATCATTCAAATCCTGTTTTGCCTCCACAAATTCTGGTATCATCATCATCTCTCTTTCCTCATCTTCTCCCACAGAGGTCCGGTTGCTGTCCTGGCCTGCATTGTCGTGAAAGCAGTTTGGAAACAGTGATGTTTGCAACGAGCATTGCATGAAATCATAGCTAAGCTATATAGTGGATAACAGACAAACCTGAATCCATAGTTGCAGATTCTGGTTTGATAACATTCTAAATAACCATAGTTAGTGGAGTTCCCACATTCAAATGAACATGCTAAATATTGTTAGTTTAACTGAGCCATGGTTTGAGATAATATCCCAACCAAGTCTATTGCTGCTTTACAGATTGTCTGAAGGGTGGGGGGGAGCCAAATATTAAAAGGGTTTCTCTCCCCTGCTCGTGTCCCTTGTAGGTGCAAGTGTAATGGTCATGCTAACAAATGTATCCCAAATGAAGAAGACGAGCTGGTTTGTCTCTGTGAGCACAACACCACGGGGGTGGACTGTGAATCCTGCCAGCCCTTCTACCAGGACCGCCCATGGGCACGAGGCACGGCTGAGTCGGCCAACGAGTGTCTCCGTGAGTAATATGTTGGAGTCTGTCCCTGGTGAAGAGACTGGGTCCAGTCAGGGATGTATTCATCAGCAGAAAAGCTAGCAGCACCACCATAAGCTCTAAGACAGGGGTCCCCAACGTGGGGCTCTTGGGCACCAGAGGGCACTCACCAGCACTTCTCCAGGTGCCCGCCAAGTGTTTTCAGGAAGTAGGCAGGGTTAGAAGGGGCTTCTGCCCAGTAGGGATCCTGATTGGCTATTGGGGATCCAGTTGATTGTACAGATTTTTTAAAAGGCTCCTTTGGTTGCAGCTGCCACCACAACACAAGCATCTTCATCACACGACTGAAGGTGTGTATGCAGGAAAATACTGTAAAACAATATATTCATTTTAAACAGAGTTTCTAATTGAGACACTGAAAAGTTACTATTGAGTTACGCATACCCTCAGTCCCTGCCGTTTTGTGTTTGACTCTGCCTCCCGTAGCAGCCATTGTGTGGCTCCGCCTCCTGTGGCAGCCATTTTGTGATTGTACCCACTGCTCTGTGTCAGAATTCCAAACATGACCGCAGGCTGGAAAAAGACTGGAGATCCCCCCCCCCCCTTTCTAAATGTTTCCAAAACAGTTTTTGGCCTCTGCTCTCAGAAACTCCTCAAGGGAGGAGAGGGCTGCTGTGTAGTGAGACAAAGCATGAGAGAGAGAGAGAGAGAGAGAGAGGCCTGAGATCAATGACTTATGACATGTACAGAAAACAAGCACTTCTCTGTGTCCCCATTTGGGTCCCCACTCCTCCAGAGTACCTCAGACAAACTGTAGCAAAACTGAAAAGCTATTTATATTTGCTGAGTCCCAGCTTAGAACTTACTTGGGGTCGCCAACTGCAGGTTGGGAAATTCCTGGAGATTTGGAGGTGGAGCCTGAGGAGGGTGGGGTTTGGAGGGGGGAGCCACCTCAGTATAATACCATAGGGTCCACCCTCCAAATAAGCCGTTTCCTCCAGGGAAACTGATCTCTGTGAGCTGTAATTAGGGTTGCCAGCTCTGTGCTGGGAAATAACTGAAGATTTTGTGGGTAGAGCCTGGTGAGGGTGGGGTTTGGGGAGGGGAAGGTATGATGGAGGGTATAGTGCCAGAGAGTCCACCTTCAAGAATAGCCATTTTCACCACGGCACCTGATCTAGAGCTTCTGGAGATCAATTCTAATAGTGGGAGATCTCCAGGTGCCACCTGGAGGTTGGCAACCCTAGTTGTAACAGTGGAAGCTCTCCAAGCCCCACCTGGACGCTGGCAAGTGTAAAATTACTCAGAGACTGAAACTGGGTAACAGAAGCAGCGCTTAGTTTTCTAAAAAGGTGCTGGGGCTGCATGATAACAGCCCTTCTCTTGCCTTCTCTGAGCTGCCACCATGACACTTTCTACCCAGCATGCAACTGCAGTGGCAGGTCGGATGAGTGCTTTTACGACTGGGAGCTGTACCGGCGTACCGGGCATGGTGGCCATTGCCAGAACTGCCAGGATCATACGGACGGGCCACACTGTGAACACTGCCGCCAGAATTTCTACCGCTGGGACACCCGGATGGCGTGTCAGCCCTGCAACTGTAACCCAGCAGGTACACAGAGAGGGGTCAGAGAGGGGAGGGAAGAAATGTCCAGGTGGCCATTCCAGACTTGAGCCCGCCAATAAGTATTGCGTGGGGATCAAAAACAAATAAACGCTAGAATTGTATCCCTGAGTACGTGTTTTATTTATTTATTATTTCACATTTTTACCCCGCCCTCCCCACAGGCGGGCTCAGGGCGGCTTACAGTGCGGCACACAGTGCCAAATAAGAATAAAACAATTTAAAACATTTTAAAATATAGTACTAACAATACAAAACCTATTTGCAATATAAATTGCACAAATGCTCGCAGAGATGTTAATCCTGTTTACAGTGAAATCCCCTGAGGAGTCCTCCGTGTCAGGAAAACATGTTTCAGATTTGGATGAATGTAGACAGAGCTTCCAAAAGTGAGGGGACTGAACAGAGTCAGTTCTCTTCATTGGATGTATGGTTAACACAGTAATACACCACGGATGTGAGGCTCAAATGGAAGGGCCCAGCCTGGAGTTAGCAGCTTTATCCCTCCCAACTGAGTCTGACTGGCCCCTTCATTCAGCTGACCCTAGCTGCTCTGACTGGCCCCCTCCAGGCAGGGTGCAGGGCACACTGGGCCGGCAGCTCTCTCTGTAGGGCAACCGCTAGGGTTGGCAAGTACTTACCTTGTACAGGCGGGGGGAGTCCTCTTCATCCCGGGAGTTCTTTGGCGTGCGTGCAAAGCGCTCGCGCCGCCATGATGTCACCGGAAGTGACATCATCACGTTGGGGATGTTGCCAGGGTGACGCTCTGACAATCGCCCCAGAGTTTTTGGGACGATTGCTAAAGCATCACCCCGGCAACGTCCCCAACGTGATGACGTCACTTCCGGTGACATCACGCTGGGGCAGTCGTCCTGACTGGATGACTCCGGGGGTGGGGTTCCCCCCACCGGCCGAATCCGGGCCAGCGGATTGGGGACCCCTGTAGCGGGGGATCTCCCGCCCCCCGGGCGTAATTGGCAGCCCTACAAGCCGCTCAGCTGGCCCACGGAGTAAGGCTTTGGGGCTGTTGGACTCAGGTTCTGGCTCTGAGTATGAGAATCCCAAACCTAACCAGATGATACTCTAGAACAGGGGTATCAAACATGCACCCCGGGGGCCGGATCAGGCCCCCGGAGGGTTTCTATCAGGCCCGCAGTGGAACTGGCTGTCTTCTGCTTCTTCTTCCAGTTCTGCTGCGTCATCGTAGATTTGCAGCTTACAGATACACAGCTGAACAGCATACTCAAGATTGCAGCAGCACAGACATTTTGATGTAATAATTCAGAGCAAGAGGTGTCAGTTATTAGACACTGTTAAATAAACAAAATATTGCAAGAATGCTAATATTTAAAGCATGTTTTTTTTTAAGTTAAAAAAAACCCTTTGTGTCTGTCCTTTATAAAGTTTATATCTCCGCTACCTGGCGTTACGTTTCATGACACACATGGCCCGGCCCAACAAGGTCTCATTTATGTCAGACCTGGCCCTCATAACAAATGAGTTCAACACCCCTGCTCTAGAAGGTCTGTGACCTGCACCTTTCTGGACATTGTCCTGCTGTCGCATTATAATAATGCTTAGTTGTGAAAGAGTGCTAAAGCACAACAATTGTGCAATATCCAAAGAAGTGTGGATGCAACATTTCATAGGTCACTGCTATGAGCAGCAATCCATTCATAAGAACTTAAAAAGAGCCCTGCTGGATCAGACCGGTGGTCCATCTAAGCCAGCATCCTGTCTCACACTGTGGCCAAACAGTTGCCCTGGAGGGCATAGAAGCCAAGGCCTTTCTCTAATGCTGCCTCCTTGCCTTGGTGTTCAAAGGTCTGCTGCTTCTGAATATGGAAGTTCTCTTTAGTCGCCAATGCCATAGCAAGTAGCCAGGGATAGACCTCTCCTCCATGGGTCTGACTGAAGCCCCTTGGAAAGCCATCAACGCTCATGACCACCACTGCATCCACTGGTCCCCTGTGCTGGAGCCCTGTCAGTCTTCCATTCAGCCCATTCTCTAAACCCTGAAGCAGGGCCCCAAATGGGAATGCCTGGGCCCTCCCTCTCCTCCGTCTGCCTGTCGCTCTTCTTCTTCCCAGGCTCCTTAAGTCTCCAGTGTGACAGTTCAGGGGCCTGCCAGTGCAAAGCCACCGTGACGGGCTGGAAGTGCGAGCGGTGCAGAGCAGGGTTCCACTCCCTCAGTGAAGGCGGCTGCAGGTGAGAAGGAAGGGGCTGCCACCCCTTGGACATTTGTGGGGACGGGTTCTGCAGGGAGGTCAGGGTCTTGATGTTCAGGCCGTCTTCAGTTTCAGGATTCGGAGAGGGTGTGGTCTTTGGGCAAAGCAGCCTCAAATGGGCCCCCCTAACATGTGCACGACTCAAAGCTTCTCACACACACCTACCAACCTCCAAAGGTGCCATGCACAGAGGGAGAGTGGGTACCTATGCAAAAAATGCCCAGCCACCTGAACCTTGGGGGCTGCCTTTTGGGAACACAAAGTATGCCAAGGTAACCACAGCCAGCCTATTGGCTTCATTCGGTTTCCTCTTTCGCAGACCATGTGCCTGTGATGTCGCCGGCAGCATAGGGACGTGTGACCCGAACACGGGGCACTGCACCTGTAAGGAGAAGGTTGAAGGATACCTGTGCAACAGGTGAGTTAGCCCAAGTGAATGTGTGTGCAAATGCTTCAGGTGCAATAAAGGCTGAAGACAGAGGCCTTCAGGATATGAGGAGGCGGAGCAGGTGAACCTCCCCTGGACCCTCCCTAATTTCTGTGTGCCAATAGATTCAAGAACAACTGGTAGGTCCATTGGCAACGACTGTCAGCAGAAATCATCTCCCAAAGCTGCCTCTGTCCACAAGGCAAGCCTGAAGCCAGACTGAAAAGGGGCATGATTGACCCCCACCCACTCCCGCATGGGCCATTGGCCCCTGTTGCCCACTGGCTAAGACGGCTTTGGTTTATGCCTCTTCATCACAAGCCAGGTCTGAACGGAGGGACTGTGTGGCTGTTGTTGACAACAGGCCGGGGCTGGGGTCTGATCTCCCACCCATCTAGTTTGGCCTAAGACTGCAAAACTGGGGGGGGGGGGGTAATGATTGTTTCAAGTGTGGGGGAGTATCTATTTTCTTGGATGCTTTTTAAATAAAGTATGTGTTGCTGGATGCAGATAATAGGGGTGTGGTATTCCCAGAATATAGGGTTGCAGTGGCTCAAGTGGTTAAGACGCTGAGTTGCAGACTGGAAGGTTGGTAGCTCGGCAGTTTGGGACCTGTTGTGTATCAATATTGTGGTCGCCATATGCTCGCGTAATGGTAACCGCCACGTGGACATTCGCACATAGTCTGAACCTACCTGAGCTTCAGTCAGGTAGAACAGTAGCCGGTCAGATCCTAAACGACCACCAGTCCTGAACCTAGGTTTCCCCCCAGGGGACCTATGAAATGTAACCAAAATCTTAAGGTCCTATCAGGACATTTCGGCGAGGTCGGAGGATTATCTCCGACCAGAATAAAAGAGGGCTCTGAGCCCAGATTTGTTCATGTTCCATCTTGACTCGCAATAAACTACAATGCTGTTTTCACTGTTACCAGTCTCCCGGCTCCAGTACTTTTCAAGACCCGAGTGCCACGTGATGGAGTGAGCTGCCATCTCTGGCCCCAGCTCCTGCCAACTTAGCAGGTCAAAAGCAAGAAATTGCAAGTAGATAAATAGGCAGAGGTCATTTCGAGCAGGAGCTCAGCTCCAGGAGTTGGTGCCAACCCCCCCCCCCCGGCGGGGGAATGCCTGCTTGTGTCATGGCTGCAGCAAAATGACCCCGTCCCCTGGAAAGGTCCTTGTTCCTCCGACCAGCCTTCTGAAGGCTTCAGCCACCACTGGGAGCTATCCTTCCAGAATAGTGGTATTTCTGAGGCTTGGATTCGTAGCTGTCCCCTCTTCCTTCCTTCCTTCCTTCCTTCCTTCCTTCCTTCCTTCCTTCCTCCCTCCTTCCCTCCCTCCCTCCCTTCCTTCCTGCCTCTTTCTCTCTCTCTCTCTTTTCTTTCTTGCCTTCTGACATACTTCCAGTGATGTCAGGTGGTGTAACATATGCAAATAAGGTATGCTAATGAGTTATGCTAATGAGCTCCTGCACCTCTTTTTCTACGAAATGACCCCTGTAAATAGGTTCTGCTTTGGTGGGAAGGTAACAGCGTTCTGTCTGCCTCAGTGTTTAGTCATGCCGACCACATGACCACAGAGAAGTCTTTGGACAGCTCTGGCTCTTCGGCTTGGAAACAGAGATGAGTGCTGCATCCCTAGAGTCATATTCGACTGGCTTTCGAGCAAGGGAAACCTTTACCTTTATGTATTCTCAGAATACATGTTGCTGAGGAGGATATCAGTTTTCAGTGTCAAGCAAGCTCCTAGTCCTTACAGGCACTGAGCACTGATGTCCCTTGCTCTGGGTCATTCTGAAGAGGACAGATTATAAATCTGAACCAAAGAATAATTGCTGAGGCTCTGGCACATGCTTTCTCTTTGTCCAGGTGCCAGCCTGGGAACTTCAACCTTCAGCCCCACAACCCTGCTGGGTGCACCAGCTGCTTCTGTTTTGGCCACTCAAGAGCATGCACAGTAGCTCCTGGCTATGAAGTTCACAATATCATCTCTGACTTCAGCCAAGGTAAGTAGGAAATGTTTTTCTCTAGGTGTTACCTGCACAACACACTTTTAATTGATATATACCAGTCTAGCAGTCATGGCTTCCAATTAGGAATCCTGGAAACTGTTTTGGGGAGGAGGTGTTGGAAATTCTTTTTTTAGAGCTCCCTAGCCTAGACCCTACTCCTGGAAGTGCAGTTAGCAGAAGACCCCAGAAAGAAAAAACCTGTACAAGCATGAAGCTAGATGGTAGTGAAGGGCATCAACCTCATGTCAATGAAAAATAGCAAAAATGTAAATACGTGCAAGGTGACAAGTAGGAAGACCCTTTCTGCTACACCCCCCCCCCCCAAGTCTTATTATGACCTAGTTCATGGTCTGGAGAATGGAATTATTGAACGGATTACAGAAGATGGCCACCCCCAATCTAAAGCGAAACTAACAATGCCCTCAGATTTTGGCATTCCAAATGCCCCAGTCTTCTTTTCAAAATGAAACCAATGCATTGGGAATTCTAAACTGGCCCATTTCCCTCCCCAAAATTTTGTACAGAGTAATGTGTGTGAGCAGTTGGGCACTATCCTTCAAGTCATAGGCATTGCCCCCTCCTTGGTGTTAAAATGTACACATGCCCATTGTGGGAATGCGCAGGAACCTAAAAAACCAGGTTTGGCCTGCACCCAAACCGAGCCGGTCTAGTGAGTTTTGTTCCCCCTTTCTCCCAGGAAAGGTTAAATGGCTGGCAGCCATTTAACCCACCCATTTTACTACCCCCCACTTTGAAGTGGGAGGAGAGTGAAACTGACAGCTTTAATGGCTCGCAGCCATTTAAACCTAACAGCTGACAGGTGGACCCACCCTGCTGTTAGGTTAAAATGGCTGGCAGCCATTTTACCCATCAGTTTCACCTCCCCCCGCTTCAAAGCAGGGGGAAACAAAACCCGTTGGTGAAATGGCTTGCAACCATTTAAATCTAACAGCAGGGTGGTTCCACCCATCAGCTGTTAGGTTGAAATGGCCTCAAATAGCTGCACCGGACAAAAGTCCAGTAATTAATTGGCAGAAAGGTGCCTTCCCCGAACATTAGTTCGGGGGCTCCAGACCGGCCCCAGTTCGTGCCAAATTTTGACTTGTGAGCTGGTTCACACTCATCCCTAGCATATTGATCAAACACTGCAAAAAAACAATCAGAACGTGATTACATGTTCAGCTCTTCCAAGAGTCATTTTTATGGTGTTTTAACGATGCAGAAGCGCCCACGTGTACACTAGTAAAAGACTGCAGAAAACTAGGTGCCCTCATATGTACAACAACAACAAGATTGCTTTTTTGCAATGTTTTACCAGTCATTGCACATGTACACTGGTAATGGAGGGAGGGAAGATGCAAATGAATTTAAACAAGAAAAGGAAGGGGAGAATCATGTGCAGTGCCCTCAACCACCTTGGAGGCTGAGCTAGACAAAAACATGAAAGATGAGTAGATTCTGGGATGGATGAACAGGGGAGAGAGTTGAAGGTGGTTTTTTCTTCCCCTCCTCTTCTGCCTTGGGTGGGGCAGATGGGGGGGCTTCATGCCCCTAGCCAGTTTCAGTCACTCACCTGTCCAAGCAGGCAGCGATAACAGCTAGGAGCGGGGGCTGCCACCTGGTGGGGGAGGGAGAACAAAGTTCCCCAGCTGCTCCTTCCAGTGGTGACTTGCGGTCGTTCTCCCAGGTAGGTAAGCAAGAGGAGCCATTTGCCTCTCTGTCTGTGTCACAGCTGTGCCTGGTCCTGTAGAGAGAGGGACCCCTTCAAAACAAACCGGCCGTTGGGGTTTCCAGTCGGAGGAATGGTGATCTGACGTGCTTTGCAAGTGGGCAAGGCGGACGGCGGCTCTTCTTGACAGCTCGGGTGGTTAATTCCACCTGACGCAACCTCACACAGGTAGTGTGAGGACTAGCAAGCAATATAATCCAGGTTTGAGCAAGCTCAGTGAAGGAGAAGTCTCGGAGGAGACTTTTACAACACCTTGAGCACTGCAGCCGAAGAAGATTCCTGCAAGTATCTCTAAGGAGCCGAGCCGAGCTGATTAAATCAGCATAAAATCACCAATTCCCCTGATTCCTTAACAAAGAGGACAAAGTTTAAACGTTGGGACCACATCTGAAGCGAAGTAACAACATAAGGTAACGGAAAAAAAGTTTTTGCCTTACCATTACCGCGTTTTGAAAGACGAAAAGCAGATCTGGTGAAGCAATAGACTGTTGCAGATTGGATGAGTGCAGTTTTGAAACGTTAAAAAGCTGAATTTGGACTTAAAAACCGTAAAAAACAAGTTGTTTAACATTCCTGCGGTTAAGAAGAATCGGGAGGGGGAGCCAAGCATCGCGAGACAAGGAGGGGAGGAGGGAGCCAAGCATCGCGAGACCAGGCTGTGAGGACTAAGACAGGAAGTGATGGCTTGGGGAGCAGACAAGAAGGGAAAGGAAGAAAAACCGGAAGAGAGAAAAGAGACTGTAAGAACTACAACGGACCAAAAGGACTACAACAGGAAGTGACGCGTGGAGAGCAGACAAGCAAGCAAGAGGAAGGGACAAAAGGAAACTATGGCAAGCCAGAAGCAAGGTAAAAAGACTGTAACCTTTGACACGAACCATAGAGGAGTCGCGCCCGCCATTTTGGATTTAAAAATTTTTTTAAACAGTAATATCTCAAAAACTATAAAACTTAGAAAGCTGAAACCAGTGGAATTTGACTTGGCAAGACTAGCTTGTTTGAACACACTAATCGGTGTCTGATTTGGAAAACAAGATAAAATTGATCTTTTTTAAAGAGACAAGACGGACCGCGGATTAAGATCGAGAGCAGCTACATAGTCCTCTCCTACAATGGCAGCAAAAAAAGAGAAAGAACTATTAGCCGTTATGGAAGCAATGGGGAAAAAAATGTTAGACGCTATAGGAGAGGTAAATGTTAAAATGAATGGTATAGCTGCACAAGCAGATAAAAACTTCATAGACTTAAAAGCGGAATTACAAAAGTTAACCACAAGAACACAAGATATAGAAACTAAAGTAAAAGAACTGGAAGAAAATATTCAAAAAACAATGAAAGACAATGACAGGATGGAAAAGATGATGTATTATAGAGATATGCAAAACCATTTGAGATTTAGGGGTATTGAGGAAAAATTGAGTGAAGACATCTTTACAAGAATGCAAGAGGCATTAGCAGATTTTTTACAAGAACAGGAAGAGGTTGTTAAAGAACATATGGATCTTGTTTACAGAGTCAATTCTACATATGCAAGAGATAAAAATATACCAAGAGATGTAGTAGTCCAATTTACAATGAAAAGGACAAAAGAACAAATTTACAAGAAATGTTTTACGGATCCTTTTGAAATAGATGGAAAGAAAATTATTGTAATGAAAGAACTGCCCAGAGCAATACTGCAAGAAAGGAAAAAATTCAAGCGTCTGACTGATAAACTGAAGGAGAAAAAAAATAGATTTCGTTGGGAAATACCACGACTAAGCTTTTACTATGGCAACACCAGAGTAGTGATTAAAAGTTCAGGAGAAATGTACGCATTTCTTGGAGAGAACAAGGAAGACTTTGGTGATATTTAAGAATACATCAAGATGGATTACAAAGTACTTACATGGAATGTAAATGGACTTAATTCACCCCAAAAACGTAGAATGGTAGGTCACTGGCTGGAGAAACAAAAATTTAGTGTAATTTGTATACAAGAGGTTCACCTTAAGAAACAAGACCACAAATATTTAAAAAGGAAAAAGCTGGGAGAAGAATTTTTTTCTTTGGCAAGCAATAAAAAGAATGGTGTTGTAACATATGTTAAAAAGATTTGGAACCTAAAGTAATATTTAAAGACAAAGAAGGAAGATATTTAACTATTGAAGCCTCTTTACAAGGACAGAAAACTTTGATTGTGAATATCTATGCCCCCAACGGAGCCAAAGAAATTTTTTTTAAAGAATTACAAGTGGAATTGGACAATGTAAACTATGACCAAATCATGATGATGGGGGACTTTAATGGAACTGTGAATAACAAAATAGACAGGCGCTCTAAGAGAAAAGATGAGGCACTGGGGAAACTTCCAAAAACTTTTTTTGAACTGATAAAACAAGAGAAGCTGGAAGATATTTGGAGGAAGGCCAATCCACAAGGAAAAGACTTCACTTTTTATTCTAATAGACATGACTCACACTCAAAAATTGACATGATTTGGATGACTACTAATTTAACGCTTAAGACAAAAAAAGTTGAAATCTTACCTAGAATAATTTCAGATCATAATCCTTGTCTATGGACTGCTGGGCAGGTAAAAAGACAAGGGAGATGGAGAATAAATGAGGACTTACTAGACAACCAAGAAATAGTTAAAAAACTACATGAAGAAACAGACTTATATTTCCAAGCGAATATACAGAAAGAAGTTAAAATTCAAACTGTATGGGATGCATACAAAGCAGTGATGAGAGGATTATTGATATCATTAAATGCTAAAGACAACAAAAAGAAAAGAGAACAATATGAAAATATTGTACAAGCCATCAAAACAAAAGAAAAAGAACTGGAGAGTAGACCAGGGAGAAAGAAATTGCAAAAAGAAATCTGGATGCTACAAGATCAAGCAAAAGTTATTTTGAACCAAGAGACTTACTGGAACTTGAAAAAACTTCAACAAAAAGCATTTGAAGGTGCAAACAAACCTGGAAAATATTTAGCATGGCAATTAAAGAAAAAACGTGAAAATAAATTTATCACTAAAGTGATAAGGGACAATATTGAGATAATAGACAATAAAGGAATAAAGAGAGAATTATTTAAATATTATGCAAAACTTTTTAAGAAGGAAAACAAAGACAGAAGAAAGATTAAAGAATATCTACAAACATTAAAGTTACCAAAACCAACAGAAAAAATAAAAGAACTATTTAATAACCCAATATCATTACAAGAGATTAATAATGCAATAAATGACTCAAAATTAGGGAAAGCACCTGGTTCAGATGGATTTACAGCGAAGTTTTATAAAACATTACAGGAGTCGATCTCACCAATATTACTGCTATTAATGAACGATATAGGAGTTACAGGTGAGGTCCCAGAAACTTGGAAAGATGCAACCATCTCACTTATTCCGAAAGAAAATCAAGATTTAACTAATGTCAAGAATTATAGACCAATTTCTTTACTAAACAATGACTATAAGATTTTTGCCAAGATTATAGCTGATAGACTAAAAGAACATCTTAAAGAAACTATACAAATAGAACAAGCAGGGTTTTTACCTAATCGCCAAATAAGGGACAACCTAAGAGTAGTAGTGGATGCTATAGAATACTACGATAAACATCCAGAAAAGGAAGTGGTTTTTTTCTTTTTAGATGCGGAAAAAGCGTTCGATAATTTAAATTGGGACTTCATGTTTGAGGTTCTAGAACATCTTGAAATTGGAGACTATATGCTTAACCTCATTAAGTCAATATATAAAGAACAGAAATCCTCTTTAATAATTAATACTGAAAAGACGGACTATTTTAAAATCGAAAAAGGAACACGACAAGGATGCCCACTTTCGCTGTTGTTATTTATTTGGATTCTGGAAGTTCTACTGCTAAATTTGAAAGAAGATAAAGAAATTAAAGGCTTAACAATAAAAGGCTTTTCTTTTAAATATAGAGCCTTTGCAGATGATGTGATGTTTATAGCTGAAGACCCTATGACTACATTACCATATTTGTTACAGAGAGTAAGAGAGTTTGGTGACTTGGCGGGATTTTATGTAAATAAGAACAAATCTAAAGTGATGTGTAAAAATATGTCAAACAATAAGCAAATTGAGTTACAAAATCTTATAGAATGTGAGGTGGTGAAAAAGACAAAATATCTAGGTGTGAACCTAACAATGAAAAATATTGACCTTTATAAAAATAATTATGAGAAATTATGGCAGCAAATTATGCAAGATATTAGAAAGTGGAATGTATTAAATTTGTCATTGTTGGGTAGAATTGCGGTGGTCAAGATGAATGTGTTACCACGATTAATGTTTTTGTTTCAAACTATTCCAATTGTGAAAGATGTAAAAACATTCAAATGCTGGCAGAAGGAACTGTCTAAGTTTGTGTGGGGAGGGAAAAAACCAAGAATTAAAATGAAAATAATGTGTGATGCCAAAGATAGAGGCGGGTTCCAGTTACCAAACTTAAGGCTATATCATGATGCAATATGTTTGACTTGGGTAGGGACATGGACTATGTTACAAGATAGAAAGTTATTGGCCCTAGAAGGTCATGACTGTAGGTTTGGGTGGCACGCGTATTTGTATTATGGTAAAACAAAAATGGACAATATGTTTAAACATCATTATTTGAGAAGAACATTAATGGATACGTGGACAAGATATAAAAACTTTTTTCCAGAAGAAATACCTATGTGGATTGTACCTGCAGAAGTTTTAAATCCAACATCACATTACAAAGGACAAGACTGGTTGAAGTATAGAGACTTGTTAACAAGACATGGTAAAGACTTTATATTGAAGGAGCAGCATCAGATGGACTTTGACTATGGTTGGCTAAGATATAGACAAATATATGATATGTATAGAAGTGATAAAAAATCTGGTTTTAGAGAAAAAAATAATGAAATAGAACAAGTTTGGGAAGAAGATGGGAAAAAAATGATTTCTAAAATGTATAAAATTTTGTTAAAATGGTTTAACGCTGATGAAATGGTAAAAGAACAAATGGTAAAATGGGCGATAAACTTCAACAAAGATATTGAAATGGAATCTTGGGAATTTTTATGGAAAAATGCTATGAGTATATCTACATGTTATAACTTAGAAGAAAATTGTTTTAAAATGATGTACAGATGGTATATGACACCAAAAAAAATTGCAAATATTAATCAGAATATGTCTAACAAATGCTGGAAATGTAAAAAGAAAGAAGGTTCTTTTTATCATATGTGGTGGACTTGTGATAAAGCGAAGACTTATTGGTCTATAATACATGCAGAAATGGAAAAATTTTTGAAATGTACATTTAAGAAGTTGCCTGAAATGTTACTGCTTGGACTTAAACTAGAAGAGATAAATGTAAAGAAAAGGACAATAATATGGTATATGATAACAACAGCAAGAATGGTGTATGCACAAAATTGGAAAAATGAAAAAATACCAGAAGTGTGGGAATGGTTGAAAAAATTGTTATATATGGCTGAAATGGATAAATGGACTAGAAAGTTGAATAATCTGTACTCAGAGACCTTTTTAGAAGATTGGAAGGATTTGAAATAATATGTTGAAAAATATTGGGACATGAAAAACTACATTTATACATGGTTATAATAGCATAAAGGAATAGAAATAGAGTATATGAATGTACTAAGGATAATTAGATAATGAAGTTGTTTTTTTAGAATTATATAAGAATATAGAAAATAAGAATTGGTATATAAGTATTTTAAAGATATATAACCGTTACCAGAAATGTAAACATAGATATAAGTATTACTATTTTGGATAAAGTGGGAAATAAGTTATGCTTCAGATGTGGTGGGAAACCACCAATACAAGATAAAAACAAGACTATACAAATAGAACAAAATGCTATATAATATGGAAAAAAGGATTTGTATAAGATAAATGTATTAATTTTAATGTTTTGAAAAATAAAAATTTCTTTGCAAAAAAACAAACAAACAAACCGGCCGTTCACTGGGACACAGGGGCCTGACACCACCTCCTATTCCTCCTGAGGCTTCCCTTAGCCTGGTTCCCTCCCTGTGCAAAGGCATCTTTCCAAGCTGAGCTCTGATGGAGAAAGTGGCAGTTTGCTTGGCTCTGGACAGTTGGACTCCACAGGAATTTGGTGAAGCCGAAGCAAGTGGGGAGCCCCATCTTTTGTGAAGCATCACCCTCTGCTGACAGCCCAGGAAACGCCAGTTATACAACCTCCCAAAATGCCAAGAGGCAAGGGTGGAAGCCCCAGGTCACCACTGATCTATGGGGACCCCTCGGGGGGTTTCAAAGCAAGAGAGGCTCAGAGGTGGTTTGACACTGCCTGCCTCTGTGTAGCAGCCGGGGGTCTCCCACCCAAGGACTAATTTAGGCTGACCCTGTTGAGCCTGGGAGATTTGACAAGACGAGGCCAGCCTGGGCCATTCAGGTTGGGGCTTGTGCTAATTAGTCCCTGATTCTCAGGGCAGCGCTAAGCAGAATTATGCTGTCCTAAGTTTGTTGATTTAAAAGGGTGTCGCTCTGCTTAGGACCACACGGTCAGTGCTGCAGTTTATTGACAGTATCAAAATTTGACCTTGGGATGCCGTTACTGAGCTACGGCTTCTTCTCTTTTCAAAGGAAATGGTGTGAAACACTGTCCTATTAAAATCCACCCTGACTGTATTCAAAACAGAATTTGAATTGCCACATTAATTTTAATGTGCTCCCAGAGTTTATATTGGATCTGGCCTTTATACTTTATCATTGCCTAGGACAGGGGTGGGCAAACTGTGGCTCGGGAGCTGCATGCGGCTCTTTCACATATATTATGCGGCTCCCGGCAGGTCGGCTGGGGAAGCTAAAAATCATTAGCAAACAAATATCATTGGACAAATTAATATCATTATCAATATCTGCTTTTACCCCTTTTGTTATTATTTTTGGCAGTCTCATTTAATGTTAATAAAAAGCAAATTTGCTTATTTTCCAATAAAAGCAGGTAATATTTGTTCATGTCTTGTGGCTCTCAAACATCTGATGTTTATTCTATGCAGCTCTTACGTTAAGCAAGTTTGGCCACCCCTGTTCTAGGTGGCTCTTACGCTGAGCAAGTTTGCCCATCCCTGGCCTAGGATATTAACTCCAGCCAGCCACTTAAATGCAAGGTTTTAGAATATTTGGGAAATCATATTTTTAAAAAGTGAAAAGTGGAATCTAATCAGTTCTGAGTACATATAAAAATGCCAGGAGCTGTGTTATACTGGACCAGACTCAGACTATTGCTCCATCTATGACCAGCAGTTTTTCCAGTAAGAGAGCTTTGGGATTCCTGTATAGCAAACCACCTCTCTAAAAGTAGGGGACCAGACCCTCCCCGCCAGATTGGTGGGACGCTGTGACCCAAAACTGGGTTGAGTTCCTAACTATGAAAGGTTACACCAGCAGAATTCCCACCATTGTCACCTCTTTTTATATTTCAGTGTCTTTTAAAGAGAGAAAATAAAAGAGAGAGGTGGATGGAGGAGCGGAAAGATGGGCAAATATTCTAAACATTATAAGTGGGTAATGGGGCAGGGTTCCAAACTGAAAGTGTTCCAAATTGGAAACATGAAAAATACCTCTCTAGGCTTAGCCCACTGTTATCTTCTCCAACTAGCAGTGATTCTCCAGAGTCTCAAATGGGGCATTTGCCAGCCTTGCTAGCTGCGACCCTTGGATGGGAGGTCCTTGGAATGGAACCTGGAACCATGAGTGTGCTCCCACTTTACTACTACATACACCCTTCCTCCTCAGCTGGTGACATACACAGACAGACTGTCCTTCCTTCCTTCCTTCCTTCCTTCCTTCCTTCCTTCCTTCCTTCCTTCCTTTCTCTTGTTTTCTTACACCTCCTGGTGGCTGCCATATTTAAAGTGCTGCAAGCATTCTTTAACTAATGTGCATACAACTAGCAATTGGCATCCTTGCAAAATGCCTTTCTAAATGTATGCAATTTTTAACACTGCTTTTGTTTCAGTTGATATAAATGGCCTTAAAGACACCAGTGAATCACGGACACCAGCAAAGAAAATGGGCAAAACTAAAAGTCCAGCAACAGCAGTGTACGAAAGATCAAAGGGTGCCTTTTTACACCCCCTTCTTTCCTCCTGTTCAGTCAGAGGTCTTTTTTACTGGTCAGCTGACACCAGAACAGTGGCTCCAGCCCAAGTGGGGACCTCTGTAGTGCTTACTTGTGCACAGAAAAATACAGAGTGGACTTCACCCCTTTTCTGTTGAACCTCAAAAGATCTACATGGAAATGTCTTCTCTTTCTCTGTGCAACCAGGGCTGGAGGGCTGGAGAGCAGAAACGCTGGTGGGCCAGGAGGTACCGTTGAGCTGGGAAGAAGGAAAGATCTTCCTAGAGCAAGGCAAACAGGAAGCAGCTGATTTCTTGGCACCAGGTATAGCACCTGCAAAGAGAACATGGGTTTTTTTTGTGCTGTCCTTCAAGGAATTATATTCATTATATTTGCATGGGTATCCTAATTGTCCCATCCTAATTTCTGAGGGTTAGCAGGTGTGAGAGTCCTACAGAGTCAGTCATCAACAAGTGTCCTTAAGGAAAGGAAGTCTTTGTTGAGAAAGGTCTGTTGTGGTCATCTACACGTTCTGTGTCAGTAATGGCTATTATGAGGCCCAAGCAATGTAATTATACAGAATTCAAAAGGGTCTGGCAAAGGAATGTAACCAATCATAAAATCATGTAAAAGGCACCCAAATACTGGCCCGAAGTTCTCATGGAAAAAACGGGATGAAACAAAGCCAGACACAAGAAAAGATACATAGGCAGGCACCAGCAGTCTCCCAAGGTCAGAGTAGAGCAGCGAGCGATAAGCATGCTAAGAGAAGTATAACATAACATTCCACACACCCGACGTCACAGGGTGACACATCCCACCTCCCGGGCAGGAGATGGCAGCATTAGCTGACATTCTGCCTCTCCAAAGCTCCCCCCACCCCACCAGGCTTTAATGGGTACAATTTATGGAAGGCATGTAGCAATGCAGGAATGTTAACATGTTCCACAGCAACTCATTCATCTTCTCCAGGCCCAAAGTCTTTCCAGCGCGCTAAATAAAATAAGCAACCGTGTTTAAATTTAGAGTCCAAAATTTGCACAGCCTCATAGTGCAGTTCACCATTCAGCATCAGAGGAGGAAAAGTCAGTTGCTGGGGCTGCCATATATTCGGTCCAGGGTCCCATTTCAGTAAGTTGAAATGGAAAATGGGATGCACAGAGTTCAGTGATTTAGGTAGTTCAACTGACACTTCATTGATTTTTCGAAGCACCTTGAACAGCCTTATATATTTCCAGCCCAACTTGTGACTGGATTGAAGGACCCTGATATTCTTGGTCAACAAATACATGAAGTCCCCAAGTAACAACTCTTACCCAGGTGTTCTCTCCTTGTCTGGTTGTTTTTTATAATCCGACTTGGCCTTATCCAACGTTTTTGCTATCAGCAGCCAAGAGTCTTGTAACGATTTCCACTAGGCCTGGGAGTCCCCCACTCTGAGGCCCATGGGGTTGAGTTGCAGAAGGGGGGCCCCTCGCATCCACAAGAAGCCATAAAGGGGGAGACGCCCGTAGATGAATGAACAGCATTGTTATAACTGTATTCCGCAAATGGCAATAAATCAACCCAATTATCTTGTTGATAGTTTGAGAAGCAACGTAAAAATTGTTCAACAATTTGATTGACTCTTTCGGTTTGGCCATCGGTCTCTGGGTGATAGGCAGGGGTCCTTTCGTAAAAAAAGAGGTGCAGGAGCTCATTAGCATAACTCATTTGCGTATGCCACACCCCCTGACGTCGCCGGAATGACGTCATGGGCAGTGTGTCAGAAGGCCAGACGGGAGGGAGGGAGGGGGAAGGAAGGAAGGAAAGGAACAGGAAGGAAGGTAGGTAGGTGGGGGAGAGAAAAGAAAGAAAGAAAAAAAAAGGAGGGAGGGGGGAAGGAAGAAAGAAAGGAAGGAAGGAGGGAGGAAGAAAGGGGAAGGAAGAAAGAAAGAAAGGAACAATAAGGTAGGTAGGTAGTTGGGAGAGAGAGAGAAGGAAGGAAGGAAGGTAGGGGGGGAGAGAGGGAGGAAGGGGGGAAGGAAGGAACAGGAAGGTAGGTAGGTAGTTGGGGGGGAGAGAGAAGAAAGGAAGGAAGGAAGGGGGAAGAAAGGGAGAAAGGGGGGAAGGAAGGAACAGGAAGGTAGGTAGGTAGGTACGTAGGTGGGGGAGAGAGAGAGAAGAAAGGAAGGAAGGAAGGGGGGAGAGAGGAAGGAAGGGGGGAAGGAAGGAACAGGTAGGTAGGTGGGGGGAGAGAGGGAAGGAAGGGAGGGGCACTTCTCCCCACACTGGGGCTGGCGTTTCCCTCCCCCCCCCCTTGCTTGGGCCTGAGTGGTGTTAAGCCACTCAGGCCCGGCTTCTCCCTCCCTTGGGCCCGGGGAACTGTTGAGTGGGGGAGGGAGGGGGGGTTCTGGGGGTGACTGGGGGAGGGAGAGTTTTTTTCCCGGGCCCCGGGGAAGGCGACTGAGGTAGGGAGGGGTTTTTTTCTGGGGCCGGCGTCTGGGGGCGGGACGGGGCTGTTTGGCGGGGCTGGTGGCCAGCCGCGGCCCTGGGGAAGGTGACGGGGGGCGGGATGGGGCTCGTATGCGGGGCCGGCGGCCAGCCGCGGCCCCGGGGAAGGTGACGGGGGGGAGGACGGGGCTCGTGTGTGGGGCCGGCGGCCAGCCGCGGCCCCGGGGAAGACGACTGGGGGAGGGAGGGGGTGAACGGGGGAGGCTTTCTGCTGGGGGGCGGGGCTTTGTTATGTGCCCGCCCCCCGGGCCCTTCTCTCCCGGAGCGGCGCTCCGGCTCACTCCGGCCCCAACGGAGCCCTGGTGATAGGCACTGCTGAGCACTTGCTCCACCCCCAATACTTGCAACAGCTCCCGCTAGAAGTTAGCAACGAACTGCAACCCGCAATCAGAGATTATTTTGCGTGGGATGGAGTGCAATTTAATAATGTTACTCATAAACATCTTGGCCAATGCTTTTGCGGTAGGTACTTGTTTGAACGGGATAACCATTTTCCCCTTGCTAGGGGGCAAGTCTGTAATAAAGTCCATACAAATCACCTCCCATGGCCGACTGGGGGTTTCCAATGGGGGGAAGCAGAATGTCAGCTAATGCTGCCATCTCCTGCCTGGGAGGTGGGATGTGTCACCCTGTGATGTCAAGTGTGTGGAATGTTATGTTATACTTCTCATAGCGTGCTTATCACTCCCTGCACTGCTCTGACCTTGGGAGACTGCCGGTGCCTGCCTATGTATCTTTTCTTGTGTCTGGCTTTGTTTCTTCCCACTTTTTCCATGAGAACTTCGGGCTGGTATTTAGGTGCCTTTTACATGATTTTATGATTGGTTACATTCCTTTGCCAGACCCTTTTGAATTCTGTATAGTTACACTGCTTGGGGCTCATAATAGCCATTACTGACACGCTGTCATAGGCCCACAAATGGGTAAGCCTCCAGGGGATCAGCAGTAGAGGCCTTTTACAATGCACGTTGGCTGCTAGGACCCTGTGTGAGCCAAGGCCAAGGCAAGTGGGAGGGACCAGCTGAGGTGCATCACAAAGGGAAGTTCCTGCCAAAGCCTTTGTCGCTGTTTCAGACTGGGGAGGAAGTGGTTAAACAGTCTTTTACCTCTATTACCTAGGCTCATGTGAAGGAAAATGTGGGAGGGGGGTTTCCCTTTTTTTTCAGAAAAAAAACAGAAATTTGGGGGGAAGTTGAAATATTTGCAATATTTGGTGTCCTCTCGAACCTAAACTAATTTTACTGCTTTAACAACATAAAATGTATCATTTATAACTTATGTAAAATAGCAATATTTGACATATTTATAGAGTTTAATGCCTTTGTCTTGGCTGAGCGAAACTGCAAATATACCCTGTACTTGAGAGAAAACTGCAAGTCAATGCACCCTGATCTGTTTTGGCACATGTACCTTAATTTTTGCTATCTGGTTAGAGAGAAAGCTAAGTTTTCAGTGAAGCATTCAGTTTTACTCTGAGGCTTTGGTGCAGTTTCTCACCCACCTCCTTCTGATCTTTTTTCTCCCTCCTGCAAGCTGAGCAATAAACTGCTATTTACCCAAGCTGTGGGTATGCGTGTTACAATGGTTTGAGGAAGAGGTGAAAATGTCAAGCACAAGTCAAGTCAAAAAGGCAACAGAAGGCATGCAACTGTTGAAAAGCAATGAGTCCTGCATGCTGCCCTTGTGAATAAGTATCCTTCTAGGGGCAGAAATAGGTCTTGGATTTAAGAGCTGTCTATCTATACAGCATGCCCACCTTGTCTTTGAAAGTATTTCACTCATTCTAAAAGAGAAAAGATTTTATAGAAGGGTTTTTTCCCAGTAATCTCCCAAAGTGCCAATTTTTCTGTCAGAAAAACTGGGGGGAAGGTCTCAGGAAAAAAAGCGGGAGGAAAACAGGATTTCCCCCCCTGAATTTTTCCATTCCTCCCCCCCCCCCAGGTCTTTATATCTCCACATGGGACAGCTGATGGAGTTCCTTGCTATTGGGGGCTTACCATATACAAGAGAAACGAGGCCTCTCAGCCCATTAAAGAAATTTTTGTTGATGAATCACACTAGTTAACTAATTCCATTTGCTTACATTTGAATACATCTCGAGCTAAAGTTTCCAAGACGAGAAATGAATGATGCACCACGTTCCACAGCAGGTCTCATCTTCAAAGAGTCATTCCCACTTGTATAAAGAGGAAGGCCTCTTTTAAGGTCCCCTCCTGTGTGAGGGTGAAGGAAACTGGAGCCTGCCAGCAGTTAGCACTTCTAAACTAGAGCCTGCCAGCAGCAGTTGTTATAAGATCATCTTTAAAATACTGAACATTTTGTTTAAGACCAAAAAAGTATTGCCAAATTAATCAGGAGTGCCTTTTCAGTCAACAAAGTGAACAATTGATTTTAGCGAATAGGAAAATCCTCTAAAAACAGGATCTGTTTGCTCCAGAGAAACTCCGGTGCAGCACGGCGATACTCCAGAGCAAAACGTGAGCCCGGAGCAACTGGTGTGAAATGGACCAGAAGCTCCGGAGCAAGCATGAGGGCAAACCCGGGGCAAACGCTAGTGCAAAATCGGTCCAGTTAACAGCCTACCATTTGGTGTTCTGAACCACATCTTTTAAAGGAGATTGAAGCACACACCCTAAAAAGATTGTTACTCACCACAGGCCCCTGAGATGTGTACCCACAGGGAAGGGAATTGTGTGTTTTCACAGTCTAATGGATGAAATGGTGCAATGAGTCCGTGTAACGAACAGGCCTTTCCCATAACCTCCACTTTGCCAATTGTCTTTATCCTCCTTCCAATTCCTAGAAAAGTTCCTGCATGACCAGCATCTCAGCTATGGGCAGCAGTGCTCAGTGCTGTTTCGCACTCAGGACAGTGCCTCCACTGCTTCTCCTTTTTCCATCTGGCTGGTTTTAGAGAGGGATGGCATTGTGGTGTCAGCAAAGCACTCCAGCGTGGAAGGGCACATGAACAACACACACCATGGAGAATATATGGTGACATTCAGGTATTTATCTTTCCGCCTCTCTCCTTCGCCCCTCCTGTGTCAATTCAAGGCATTGTTCCTTTACAACCATTTAAAATTCAGAAGAATGAAAATTTGAAACAGCAGAATCAAAGCAATTAGCTGAAAGGCAAAAACAGGATAAACTATAGTCAGCTTAGAACACTGAAGTCCAAATTAAAAAGGAGCTTTTTGAAAATAATCATCTCTGTCTGTATACTGTCCGCACTAGCCCAATCCTGTCAGATCTTGGAAGGGAAGCAGGGTCTGTGTTTGGTCTGTGTTTGGCTGGGAGGCCACCCAAGGACTCCAGGGTCACTGTGCAGAGGCCGGCCACGGCAAGCCCCTTCTGAACATCTCTTGCCTAGAAAACCCTACAGAGTCACCCTAAGTCAGCTACGACTTGATACAAAGAGAGAGAGAGAGAACTATAGATATGGCTGACATACTGACTGTTTCTGTGGAAAGTTAAAACAATTACGACAGGATGTTTAGTGCATTTTGGTGCTGTTCAGTTAACCTAATAAACGTTGGGTAATACCAGGGAGGTTGGACTAGCAATGCTTTAATAGTACTCTGGGATGTAAATGGCTATTAAAAGGTCAGCTACTGAGATATGGGATAGAAGTGAACAGAGACCCGAAAAGGTGAGCAGCAGCCTTTTGTTGTTGTTGTTGTTCAGTCGCACAGTTGAGTCCGACTCTTCATGACCCCACGGACCATATCGCACCAGGCCCTCCTGTCTTCCATCGTGCTCCAGAGTTTGTTTAATTTCATGTTTGTTGCATCAGTAACACTGTCTAACCATCTCATCCTTTGCCGTCCCCTTCTTCTTTGACCTTCAGTCTTTCCCAGCATCCAGGTCTTCTCCAGGGAGTGCTCCCTTCTCATTGGGTGGCCAAAGTATTTGAGCTTCAGCTTCAGTACCTGGCATTCCAGGGAACAGTCAGGATTGATTTCTTTTAGGATTGACTGATTTGATCTCCTTGCAGTCCAAGGGACTCTCAAGAGTCTTCTCCAGCACCATAATTCAAAGCATCTATTCTTTGGCGCTCAGCCTTCCTTATGGTCCAGCTCTCACAACCATACATCACTACTGGGAATACCATGGCTTTGACCATACAGACTTTTGTTGGCAGGGAGATGTCTCTACTTTTTATCATGCTGTCTAGGTTTGCCATCACTTTTCTTCCAAGGAGCAGGCGTCTTTTAATTTCATGGCTGCAGTCCAAGGAATGTGAAGTTGGTCACTGCTTCCACGACTTCCCCTTCTATTTGCCAAGGAGTGATGGGGCCAGATGCCATGATCTTAGTTTGTTTGATGTTGAGTTTCAAGCCAACTTTTTCGCTCTCCTCTTTCGTCATGAGCAAGAGGCTCTTGAGGTCTTCTTCACTTTCTGCCATTAGAGTGGTGTTGTCTGCATATCTGAGGTTACTGATGTTTTTCCCAGGAATCTTAATTCCGGCTTGTGATTCATCCAGGCTGGCATTTCGCATGATGTACTCTGCATATAAATTAAATAAGCGAGGTGACAATATACATCCTTGTTGTACTCCTTTTCCTATGCTAAACCAATCAGTTGTTCTGTATCCGGTTCTAACTGTCGCTTCTTGACCCTTTTACAGGTTTCTCAAGAGACATGTGAGGTGGTCTGGTACTCCCATCTCTTTAAGGACTTATTAAAGGCTTCAGCATAGTCAATGAAGCAGAAGTAGATGTTTTTCTGGTACTCCCTTGCTTTCTCCATAATCCAGCGAATGTTGGCAATTTGATCTCTAGTTCCTCTACCTCTTCGAAACCCAGCTTGTACTTCTGGCAGTTCTCTGTCCACGTTCTGCTGAAGCCTAGCTTGTAGGATCTTGAGCATGACCTTGCTAGTGCATGAAATGAGTGCAATTGTGCGATGGTTTGAACATTCCTTGGCATTCCCCTTCTTTGGGATTGGAATGTAAACTGACCTTTTCCAATCCTGTGGCCACTGTTGCATTCTCCAAATTTGCTGGCAAATTGAGTGCAGTACTTTAACAGCATCATCTTTTAAGACTTTGAATAGCTCAGCTGGGATACCATCACCTCCACTAGCTTTGTTGTTTGTAATGCTTTCGAAGGCCCATTTGACTTTGCATTCCAGGATGTCTGGCTTGAGGTCAGTGATTACACCGTCATGGTTGTCAAGGACATTGAGGTCCTTTTTGTATAGTTCTTCTGTGTATTCTTGCCATCTTTTCCTAATCTCTTTTGCTTCTATTAGTTCCCTACCATTTTTGTCCTTTATCGTGGCCAACCTCAATCAATCAGACGTGGCTTTGCGTGGAACAATCCCTTGATTTCTCTAATTTTCTTGAAGAGATCTCTAGTCCTTCCCATTCTATTGTTTTCCTCTATTACTTTGCATTGTTCATTCAGGAAAGCCTCCTTATCTCTCCTTGCTGTTCTCTGGAAATCTGCATTCAGTTGGGTAAATCTTTCCTTTTCACCTTTGCCTTTTGCTTTCCTTCTTTCTTCTGCTATTTTTAAAGCCTCATCAGACAGCCACTTTGCTTTCTTGCATTTCTTTTTCTTTGGGATGGTAGTACAGGATGCCTCCTGTACAATGTCATGAACCTCCATCCATAGTTCTTCAGGCTATCTATCTATCAAATGTAGCCCCTTAAACCTATTCTTCACCTCCACTGTATATTCATCAGGGATGTGATCTAGGTCAAACCTGAATGGTTTCCCCAACTTTCTTCAGTTTGTCTGAATTTTGCCATGAGGAGCTCATGATCCTTTTACAGCCTTTTACCCCGTGCATAAAGAACTCTGCATTTCCAATCTGGATTGGTCTTCCACAGGCTTCATGAGACCGAGGGAAAGATACAACCTGCAATGCCGTCTTTCCAGTTCCAGCACCTCCTGTCCAACCTGACAGCGCTTCGCATCCGGATTGAAAGCAGCAACGGACTGGGTACGAGACCAGAGGAGATGGGGGAGGCCAGGTGGCTCCTGACACACTAGACTCAATGGGGCTAAGGTGGCAGCTCTTGTGAGGAGAAGGTGGTTTTGTTAAGCACGTCTGATTGATTCAGGTTGCGCTGGAGTAGAGGAGATTCAAATGTATGCAAATAGCATGTGGGGCAGCCATTTCAAACTCCCTATAACCCCACTGAGTTGTACCACTTGAGACTCCATATAACCGCGTCTTTTAGAAAGGCCCTGTATAGGGAAAGCAAGCATAGCATGGAGATGGCTAACCTAGATTTCTAGACTATGTGCTAGATTTCTTTGTGCAGTGAGGTTTTTGTTCTTATGGCGCTTTTAAACATACAACCGCCCCCCCCCACCACCTGCAGTTTGGAGTCATAGAGCTAAGAACTATAGGAAGGGCTCTATATCTCATCTGTACAGCAAAATAATTGCTTAAAAGTGTAATTGCAGAATGCTAAATCCAGTTTCATTTTTGCATTTTGACAGAGGCAACATGTGTACTTTCTTGTGTTTATTGACAACTGTTGTCTGAAACTGATATAACAAAGATGGTTTTATTGAAATAGTCATCAAAGCTGTTGTCTCCGCTCAGGGCTGCATGTCCCCTTCCCATAAAGCTGAGTGGCCCCCTTTCCTTGCGATCTTGAGGGCCTTCTTTTGCTCATAACTGGTAGCAAAACTGTTTTCAAAAATTAAACACGAAGCAGTATTTTTAACAAGGGTTGTGGCAAGAAAGGGTAATGGTGAACACTGATGATCTTTGGGGGGTGGCAAAGGTCTCCTAAGGTACAGAGTACCCCATTCAAAGTCCTCTGACCGAAGGGGCATTCATTCCCCAGCTCAAGCCGCTGTCTTGCATCAGGGGAAGGGGCCTTCTGCCGCAGGGCAGCACCTGCTGCAGAGGAATGGATCAGCCGGATCCAGCACGCAGGCTGTTCACAAGGTCAGAAACAGCACGGGATGGCAGTGAAGGAAACCAACAGACTGAGCACAGTAGAGGGTCCAGGGCCCCATCCTTGTCCTCACAAAGGCAATAGGCAGGCAGGTCATCTCGCACAGCAGAGCTGTGGCAAAAGGCCGCTGCTGGAATCAGAAATCAGTGCCTCTTTCTGGCCCTCCTGGATGCTACAGGGACTCCATGCACAGACCCCGAGGACCTAACTGTGCCTTATGTTGTCTCTACAGCCTCCCCAGGTCCATCACGAGGAGTTTTGATCAGACACACCCTGCAGGTGCCATGCTCAGAACTCAGTTCTCAGGCATGCAGGGGCCCAACTCGGATCAGGACCATGGTACATAGAGAGAATATGGCCCCCCACTACTTGCTCTTGTGGAGAAACTTGCATGTAATGTGTGTAAATTTCCTCAGCAGAACAAACAGCAGCTCCCTGTGTGGTTTAAGGTCAGGAAAACGGTGCCGGGGTGGGGGTGGGGGGAGTCATAAACCACCTTCTTCCTGCAAACCACTGTCCCAATCTGAGCTGGACACCCCTGGGACCTGAGCTCAGTGAATGGATCTTGCAGGACATTTCTGAATAAAAGTCCAGGCAGGATGAAAGGCCAGTACTAGGTATAACCAAGCCCTCGGGCCACCCCCAACTGAACTCTTATCTTCACACAAGCAGAATGATACCCTTTCAATCCTCTTTCAGTCCACTTATTAGCAATCTTCTGCAAGTGGATTTCCCCATTTCTCACAATAAAATACAGTTGCAAAGTGTATTGAAAGTGCGTTATTGAGCATGTGTGAAAGCACCAATATTAATAAGAGACTTGATTGTACTCCTAAGAAATTTGGGTGTGGAACTGATTAAACTGTCATTGCTTCTTTAGGAAGGTTCACTGCTTTCAGATATGGGCTAGTTCTAGTCGTTGCATCTCTCATGGAGACATGCAACTTTGAGGTTGAGACCTGGGTACCTGAAATACAGCCAGCTGCTGTTCATGCCGGTTTGTGAACTGAGATCTTCGTCTGAGGCCTCGATTCGTCTCCCTCCCTTATTGGAGGTGAGACAAGGCTTAACAAAAGACAGGGCCTTTTCAGTTGCAGCACCCCAATTATGAAATGCTCATCAACCTGCCTGGTGCCAAGCTTTTGGCACCAGCTGAAAACTTATTAATTTTATCCAGCATTCTGAGTTTGAATGTTCCTTTTAAAATTATTGATTGATTTAAATGCTTGTTTATGTTTTAATGAGGTACAGTCACCTCCTGTAAGACCAGGGGTGTCAAACATGCAGCCCAGGGACCGGATCAGGGCCCCAGAGGGCTTCCATCAGGCCCACACTGGAACTGGCCATCTCCTGCTTCCAGTTCTGCTGCTGCTGCAGCATCATAGTTTGCTTCGCCAGACTCTCTCAATTGCTCAGCCGTTTCACGTTTTTCCCCTGGGTCCTAGACTCAGAACTCTGAGCATGAGATTTCTGTGGTGAATGTCAGTAAATCAAAAGTAGGTTTGCAGCTTTCAGAGACACCCCTGAACAGCATACTCAAGATTGCAACAGGACAGGCATTTTGATGCAGTAATTCAGAGCAAGAGGTGTCAGTTATCAGAGACTGTTAAATAAACAAAATATTGCAAGGGTGCTAATGTTTTCAGCATGTTTTATTTTAAGTAAAAAAATATCTTTGTGTTTGTATCCTTTATAAAGTTTATATCTCTGCTACCTCGCATAACGTTTTATGACACCCATGGTCTGGCCCAACAAGGTCTCACTTATGTCAGATCCAGCCCTCATAACAAATGAGTTCGACCCCCCTGTGTAAGACACTCCAAGAGCCCACATTGGCTGTGGAGCCCAGGATACTGGTTTTAAAAAATGACTAGACAAAACTTGTGCCCTTTGAAAACGATAGACAGGCACTTTTACAGAGGTGAACATGGTCTGTTTTCTTTCTGATGATCCCTCGATATTTCCACAGGCAGATTTTCCTTGAAGGAGGTCCGGCTCACCTCTGCTCGCCCAGGTCTCTCCCAGCCTGCCTCGTGGGTGGAAGAATGTATCTGCCCTCAAGGGTACATGGGTCAGTTCTGCGAGTCTTGCGCTCCGAACTTCAAGCGGGAGGTGCCCTTTGCTGGCCCATTTACCAGCTGCATCCCTTGTTCGTGTAACCAGCATGGCAGCTGCGATCCTCTCACAGGTCAGAATTCCTCTCTCTGTCTGCCTGCCTTTCATGTTTCTGCCCTGCCTTTTCTTCCGAGGATCTCAGGAAGTGATCTTGCTGTATCCTCCTCAATGCCCCGTGCCCTCCTAGAGGGTGCCAATGAAAATGTACTTGCGCCACCCCAATGCCCATGCCAAAGGTCTTCTCCTTGTGAGCTCCTTTCCATCCCGGCAGCCTCACTGCTGAAGGTTCTGCCCTGTACAGCATTTACTCATTCTGCAAATAGCCCCGTCTGCTGTGGATCTGAAAGTCAGGAGTTTAGACCAACGAAGGAAGTGGCTTGCTCTAGGACCACCCAGTCTGTATGCTAACCAAGCAGGGATTTGAATCCAGTTCTCCTCCAGTCTGTGTACAATGGGATTATCCCTGATTGATCCCTGGGTAGCTCTTCCTGCCTGAGACAAGTTCACCTCAGGAAGCCCGATTAGCTATCTAATTACTGTGCAATTACGCTGTGAATTGCACATAATATATCTGCATAATTTTATCTTTGTGGAGGACACTGGGAATAGCACTTGAAGCCTCAATGCCCAGCGTGCGAACGGTTAATCGCCTTGGAAATGGCAGCAGGGGAGGTGTGTATGTGGAAGAGACAGAGGGAGAGACAACACTCTTTTTTCCACGCGCAGGATGCTGTCTCGCAGAGCTATAATCATGGCAACAATAGCTGAGCATAATTGACGACCACAGCAGCAGAAGTGTGCTTTAGAAGCCTGTGAAGGGAGAAGGAGGGCTGGGGCTCCAGAGGCGAGTCAGCCAGGGGCCAGGCAGGCCAAGAGTAGTTTGCTTGTGCCCGACTCTGCACAAGTTGATCAGGCTGAAGAGTCAGAATCAAGAGCTGGATAGGAACAGCTGTCACCCAGTGCTGCCTGCAATACTCCCTTCTGGCCAGCCACACTCGGGGCGCTGAAACACAGCAGAGACGGCAAAGCTCTGTGGGTCTCGACCCAGGATTGCCAGGGCTCCTGCGGCTTAATCTGATGAAGGATCAAGCTATGTGCCTTGGAGATGCCACCTCACCCGTATTGCAAGCCCCTCGCAGGTTTGGCACCCAGGCAGCCACCCTTCATGGAGCTGTGATAGATCAAGCATCCGTTCTCCACTCGAGCTGCCACTTCTGGAACCCCATCCTTTGCCTGCCTTTGACTGTACTGCGTTCCTCTGGCCTCCATTCAGCTGGTAGCTGGGATTCCCTCCCATTCTTGGAGCTCTGGGCTTGTTACCACTTGGGATTTCGACCCACAGCAGACTCTAATGGAGAACATGCCAGCATCTCCCACCCCTGGCAAGCTGCCTCCGTGGCACAGAGAGGACAGCACATGACTTCCGGTCCCAGAGTCCGGGACTCTGGTTCCTTACAGGAGGGCAGGTGAGTACATGACATGGACAGAGGAGGACATTACTTCTAGGAGGAAGAGGAATGGAATGGTCTAAAAAGGGGGAGTGATGTGTTGTGGTAAGTGCTACTGGGATCCCACTAGGGCTAGCCAGGGCTAAACTCCCTGTCCCTGGACCTATATTGAGGATTAACCCAGCCTCTCCTCCCACTGGGGACCCAAAACACCCTCCATTGTTCTTGTCTCCTCCCCTTTTAGCCTTTCAACCACTCTGTGAGAGACTGGCCCAAGGTCACCCAGCAAACTTCTATGGCAGAGTGGGGATTCAAACCTGAGTCTCACAGAAACTAATCCCGCATTCCAACCACTACCTTGCACTTGCTGTCTGTTGGCTCTCTGGTAGAATGAGCAGATCTTGTTGAGAACAGAATATCTGTGTGATGTTTAGATTCAGGCGAGTATCCACGTTGGTCTGAAGCAATAGGACAAAGTTTTGAGTCCAGCGGCACCTATAAGACCAGCAAACCTTAAAGACCAACAGAGTTTTATTCTGCAGGCACATGAAAGCTTCTGCCCAGAATTAAACCTTTGCTGGTCTTCAAGGTGCCCCAAGACTCAAACCATTGTTCTGTTGCTTCAAACCAACACGGCAACCCACCAGAATCAATCTTCTAGGGAAATTGTGCTGTCACCAATTGTGTTGCCGTGAATGGGCTCTTTTCTTCATTACGTTTGTATTTGTCATAATATCATCACACCCTGTCCTCCTTGGATTTCATGGCCCGTTGACCCTATTGTCTGCCATGTTTCTTTCCGAAACCACCTCCATCTCTCCCTCCCTCCCTCCCTCTCCCTCCCTCTCTCTCTCTCTCTCTCTGAGTCTTGCATCTGAGCATGTGGGCTCCAGTCCATGGAAGCTTCTGCTTCAATAAAAGAAGGTGTGAATCTTCCAGATGTCTCAAGACTCTTGTTCATTTTTGCCGGAACAGATTCACACAGCTACAGTCTTGTGGCTGGGGAGGGCAATGGGGGGC
This sequence comes from Lepidodactylus listeri, assembly GCA_029233225.1. Classification (NCBI taxonomy): domain Eukaryota; kingdom Metazoa; phylum Chordata; class Lepidosauria; order Squamata; family Gekkonidae; genus Lepidodactylus; species Lepidodactylus listeri. Next base: position 9,067,468 of record JARCFY010000014.1, on the reverse strand, counting down.
AGGGGGTGTGGCTGCCTGCTCTGGATGATGCCCAATTTATTCCAGTTGACTCTGTGAAGAGTTTGGGGGTCTGGCGGGATGCCTCCTGCACCTGGATAAACAGGGGTCCTCGGTGACAAAACAGGCTTTTTTCTCTCTCCTCCAGGCCCATCAGCTGTCCCCCCTATTTCTCTGGGTTTGGCCTGGCCACAGTGATTCATGTGACAGTCACCTCCAGATTAGATTACTGCAATTTGCCCTATGCCGGGCAGTCCTTGAAGGTGCTTCAGAAAACTTCAGGTTGTTCAAAACGTGGCTGCCAGGCTGTTTGACTGACTCACCCTGGCTTGTACACGTCCATCCCATTTTGTGGCAGCTGCACTGGCTTCCAGTTTGTTTCCTGGTCAAATTCAAGGTCCTAGTATTAACTTTTAGAGCCCTAAATGGTGCAGGACTGCCATACCTAACGGACTGCCTCTCCCGGTATGACCCCCTGCAGTGTTTTGCTGCATGTGGGTATTTGGTGGTGCCAGGCCCTCGATTTGCCTGTTTGAGTGTGACAAGGGCAAGGGCCTTCTCCATCACGGCCCTAACCTGGTGGGATGCTGCGTCTACGAGGACTCTCGCCCTCCGTGTCCTGACAGAGTGAGTCCCCCAGGTGTTCCACTACAGTGATTTTTGGACGACTCTACCATCAACGCTGTTGGGTTTTATGCAAAACGTTTTGCTGTGTGTTGAGTTTTTAATTGGATTTTATTGATATTATGGTTTTATTATTGTATTGTTATATAGATAGTAGTATTAAGAGGATGAGCAGGAGTAGGAACCTGAGATGGTCCGGCTGACGTTGCTGGGGTCTACAGGAGAGCAAAGTCGGCATCTTGGTCTGTTGCAGGCCTTGGGACCAGAGTCCATGTGACTGTTAAGGAGTTTGTCATTGCGGGTGAGAGGTTGTTTTAGGCCAGCAGCAGGCTGTCTGTCAGCGCCCCCAGTGCCTGTGTGAGAGAAGGGTCCCTCTCCGGCATGGGTCGTGGGGCTGGCTTGAGTCGCGAGCTGCAGGGGACCTCCAGTGGTATTCACTTGTCATTTTCTTTGGGCTCGTCTTGCAGCCGGCTGTCCCTGGGTATCTGTCTGGATATCATTCTGTTAGCCACCCCAAGCCTTGTTCTGAGGGAGGGATGAGACAAAATCTAAATAAATAAATACTCCTCTTTAGGAGCTCCAGTACAAGTGTGGGAAATGGCCAGTGCTCTCAGAGTCCTGCTGAGAGAGGGGAAACAGCGTTCAGCTTCTCAAAGGAGAGGCCGATGCAAAAGCCCAGCGGTGGGTCCGGGAGGCGGCCCCGGTTCCAAGGGCCCCAGCAGGGGTGATCTATCTGCGTGGGCAGAGCGTCTGCTCTGGTCCCCAGTCTGGAGGCAGGGCACACCACGCATCCCCAGAGGCTGCCAGCATCCTGCTTGTTCTTCAGCTCCACAGCTGGAACATCTGGATCGCTTGCCAGGGAGCAGCTGAGATGGCAAAGGCTTGTTCAAAGGAAAGTTTCTAACAAGTCCCTGAGCTTTGCCAAGTGGGAGCAGCACAATGTCCTGCCCAGTCTCCCTGTGCGCCTGGTTTCCTTTTCTGGCTTCACATAATCACCGTGGATGCCGTTCCGGGGCTTTGATCTCCCTGTTCTAGGGCTGCCAGTGAAGCCATACATCCATCAGATGTCTGATTTTTCTCTCTCCTCATTCCTTTCCACATCTACTCTTTTCCTGTTGGGGTGTGTGGAAGAAAACTCACATGGAAAAATGGAGGAAGAAAGCGAGGCTGAATGTGTTCCTTTAACATGCCTCACATAGAACTACAAATCCTGGCTGCAGGAACAAACCTGGGGGGGGATCCTGGAGCTTATACCCACACCCTCATCTCTGCACGTGGCCCCAAAATGAAAGACTTCCATAAAGTTTGTTATATACAAACTGTGGTTTGCTATTTTGTTTGCCCTCCAGACCAGCATTCCCACTTGTGGCTTAGTCCTGGTTTCCCTGGTAGAGAATCAGGTATGAAAAAATATATACAGATGTGTGCTAGATGCCCACAGAACAATACAATAACCAGGGGTCCGTTGGAGCGGGAGTGCACAGGAGCGCAGCTCCGGGAGTGAGAAGCCCAGGGGGCGGGCACATGACCAAGCCCCGCCCCCTCCTCGGCTTCCCCGAGCAGTGCAGAGGCGCAGCACCCTGGGGAAAGCCCTGCTAGGGTCTTTACTGTTTTTAATATTTTGTTTTAATATTGATAATTTTATCATTGTTCCTTTTATGACTGTGTGCTGTTTTTCCAGAGACTTGGTCAAGGTGGCATATAAATTTTCTAAGTATACCATTTTTTATCTGGGCACATGGCACATAAGTACTGGAGAAATTTCACCAATCCTTCAGCAGCTTCCACCCCATCAGTTTGGTGTAGTGGTCAGGAGTTGGACTCTAATCTGGGAGAACCGGGTTTGATTCCCCACTCCTCCACTTGCAGCTGCTGGCATGATCTTGGGCCAGTCACAAGTTCTCTCAGAGCTGTTCTCTCATGAGCAGTTCTCAAAAGACCTCTCTCAGCCCCACCTACCTCACAGGGTGTCTTGTTGTGGGGAGGGGAAGGGGAAGGGATGGGTGGTGCCCATGTCCTGGGTATCTCAAGTCTACTTGAAACCTGGTGGTTTCAAGGGAGCAGGAAGAGAATGAGGGTGTGTTCTTTACGCTTATTTTTATTGCACAAAGTATTGGATGAGGAAGGGAATGGAGGAAGAGCAGGTCAGTTTCACTCACCTGTGGAGTGGAGCCTGAGGGGTGGGTGTTGCGTTCTGACACACTTCTGGTATGTTAGGGGGTGTGGTATATGCAAATGAGTTATGCTAATGAGCTCCTGCACCTCTTTTTCTACGAAATGACCCCTGACAATAACAATACAATAACAGAACAATACAATAACAAAAGAGACTAGACTGAAGCCATAACATCATTTAGTGTCTGGTAAAAACAACAACCACTTATTCCTTCATAGAAAAAATACAAAGGTCGATAAGATTTCACATACCAGACTGCTCTAGACTCTCCCAGTATATATCCCTTCAACAGTCTTGTATTCTCAAAAGCCGTCTGCTTCGAATTCAATCCCTCTGTGTCTCTCTTTCAACACTTTTCCCAGATATTTAAGTGTTTCAGACCTCTGGTTTTCCCTCAGGAACAAATCCTGTACAGGAATCTTACATTCAATGTTACATTCAAGTAGACACTTTCATTGATTTAATCTTCTGTTAATCTACCTGGGCAAGGTCTCCTCACTTCTTTCCAAGCATGCTGCTGCCGCCGCCAAAGTCATAGGGACCCAAACTATGTGAGACATAAGCTCCTGCAGTATGGCCTTAGGGACTCAGCTTGCAGTAGGGTTGCCAGCTCCAGTCTGGGAAATTCTTGGGAGATTTCAGGGTGGAGCCTGGGGAGGGTCTCAGCAGGGAGGTGATGCCATAGGGTCCCCCTTCCAAAACAGCTGTTTTCTCCAGGGGAAGTGATCTCTGTTGTCTGGAGATCAGTTGTAATTCCAAGAGATCTCCAGCCTCCACATGGAGGTTGGCAAGCATGGCTTTCACCCAGATGGTGGTGGTGGTGATGGCAGCAGGGGCTGTGGTGGGCGCTCAGGAGGGAATGCCCCTCCCATGCCATTGACAGCTGTGCCTGAGCTGAGCCCTTGTGCTCCATCCGTACCCTCCTCTTGCAACCCCAAGCAGTCCCTCCGGTGGCTGCAAGGGCATAGACTTTCCAATTTCCCGGCGGGAGCGGGGGCTGGGCTGGACTGGGCCGGGGGGGGGGGAAGAGAGAGAGAGAAGGGTTGCCAAATCTTACCTTTTTGCTTGGAGTTCCTCACGCAAAGCACGCGCGCTGGGATGATGTCCCCACCTATGCTGCCGCCGCCGCCGCAAGAGCCTCTCCCCCCCACCTGTCTCCCCCACACACTCCTCCCCATCCACTCCTCCCTCCCTCTCTCTCTCCCCCTATGGGGGCAACTGCTCAGTGTGATGGCATCACCCGGAAGTGACATCATCACACTGGGCACATTGCCGGGGCGATGCTCTGGCCATCGCCCTGAAACTCTATGGTGCCATAGAGTTTTGAGGTGATTGCTAGAGCGTCACCCTAGCAATGTGCCCAGTGTGATGACGTCACTGCCGGATGATGTCATCACGCTGGGCAGTCGCCCCGAGAGAAAGAGGGAGGGAGGAAGGAGTGGGTGCAGGGAGCTGGGGGGGGGAGGCTCTTGCGGCGGCAGCTTCTTCTTGGGCCGGAGGCCTGGAGGGCGGGGAGGCGTGGCAGCGGGCAGGCAGGCACTTCGTTTCACCCGGAGGGCTCAGTCCCCCTGGAAAATTTCAGGGGTGGCCTGTACCCCCGAGCCCCCGTGTAGTTGATGCCTATGGGTGGCTGGAATGGACAGGTGGCCCTGTCCCAAGTTCAGCCCTGTTCCTATTTCCAATATAGGTTCCACCCCCAGGTGGGATAAAGAAATCTGGAATTACATACAACTGATTTCTCCAGACTGCAGAGATCAGGTCCTGCGGAGACAATGGATGCTTTGGAGCGTGGAGTCTATGGAATTATACCCCATTGAGGTCCCTCTCCTCCCCAAACCCCGCCCTCCCTCCCTAGGCGCCACCCCCCAAATCTCCAGGCATTTGCCAACCCAGAGTCGTTGACCCTAGTACAGCAAAACCAGTCTCCCTCCCAAGTCTGTCTTAAGGCAGACTGAGCTCTCAGGAACACGTGAGTGACAATGGACTTTTTAAAATATATATAATGTCTGGGGGATTTGTTGGTGACCTTCCAGTTTTATTCTTGGCGAGTTTTTTACATTTAAAAATATAACTATCCCTTGAACTCTTTCCTAAATCTATGTCTGGGCGACACACCACTTCTGTCCGCCTGCAGAAAAATGTGTTGTTGATTATTTCCGATACAGTTTGGATTTCGTATTGAAAACAGCTTTCCTCTGTCTGGAGCCAGGCCTGAGTTGTGAAGCTACAAACCAAAGCAGGCCCCCGTCTCATGGTTTTGTGGGACTTGACATCTGAGACGTTTATAAGCTGCATCTGTTTTGAAAAGGGCATTGCTTCTTCTTTTTTTACTGTTCTCATTTGTTTTGCAGTGTGAAGCAACTGATGGTTCATAAGAACTCAAACAGCACAAAAACGTTGCATCGATAAAGTGGTTTTTTGGGTTTTTTTGCATTCTCATTTTCCTCAGTGTAAGTTCCTGTTGGGGGGGGGGGGGTGTCCTGTTCCACATGTGTTTTGCTCCCTCTAGTGGTTAATTTAATACTGCACCGGTTTATATCCAGCATATCTCCCTGCAGATTTAAACTGCAGGTTTTTATGCTGGAAATAAACCTGTATGATATCTAATTGACCATTAGAGGGAGCAAAACATGTACAAAACAGACCCCCCCCCCCAAAAAAACCAAGGAATTTACAAGCAAGGGAAATGAGAATGCAGAGAAGCCCAGGTTTTGCAGTTGAGCCTTTTTGAGGGCATTGAGCAAGCTTGCTTGTTGTACAGCAGACATTGCTGGTTTCATTTCTATGATGTTAGGCAGGACAGCAAAGATTGTTTTATTTTCTACAACCCACTAACAGGGACGATCTGGCTGAGTGGACAAAACTATGAAGCAGGGTGGAGGGAAAAGAAGAGGGAAACAGACTGCTGGAAACAGCAACCATACTAGGACCGTTGGTCAGCCCTAAAGTGGCTGCTGTCTGTTACATCCTTTCTGGAAACATTAGCTGGGGTCAGGAGAGCCTTGAACTGCCTTTCCTTCTTGTTCCTCCCTCTCTTCTTCCCTCCCTCCCACAGGACTGTGCCAATGCCTGCACAACACAGAGGGGCCTTCCTGTGAACGCTGCATTCCTGGTTTCCATGGCAATCCCTTCCTAGGTCATCCTGATGACTGCAAGCCTTGCCCTTGCCCAGGCCAGACTCCTTGCACAGCCCTCCTGGACAGCGGAAAGGTGGTCTGTACACATTGCCCACCAGGACAGAGAGGTGGGTCGAACAGCCTGGAGAGAATGCATTACACCCCCAGAAAATGGACAGGAATGGTGTGTTCATCACCAGTCTTTTAAAGCATGCTCGTGGGCATTTCTGTTAGGTGTGCTGGCTTTGTGTGGAATGCCGGAGAGGGTTTGGCTGTCTGGCTGGTGCACCGACCACCCAACACACCAGCGAGCAGCCTGCCATCCCTGCTGGAGGCTGTATCAGGCTGGGCGCTTGAGTACCCTCGACTTTTAGTCTTGGGTGACTTCAGTGTCCACGCCGAGGACATGACCTCCATGCAGGGAATGGATCTGGTGTCGTCCAAGTTGTTACGGCCCTTGTTACGGGTTCAGGGTTCTGCCCAACCACCTGTAGTCTTGACCCGTGCCCATCATGGCTAATTAAAGCAAGCCATGAGGGGGTACGAAAGGCACTAAGGGAAGTTATCAACACATCCCTTGAAAAAGGGGTGTTCCCTAGGGCCCTAAAGGAGGCTGCTGTATGCCCCCTTTCGAAAAAGCTATCATTGGATCCGGCCGAATTAGCCAACTATCGGCTGGTTTCTAATTTACCTTATTTTGGTAAATTGATTAAGAAGGTGGTGGCGGACCAATTGCAGGGCTTTTTGGATGACACCCCCATATTAGATCCCTTCCAGTCCGGGTTTCACCCAGGCCATGGGACAGAGACGGTGCTGGTCACCCTCACAGACGACCTCCAGAGGCATCTGGATTGGGGTGGTACAGCGGTACTGATGCTGTTAGACCTGTCAGTGGCGTTTGACATGGTCGACCATCAGTTACTGGCCCACCGCCTCACCGACATTGGGATCCAGGGGTTGGCCTTACAGTGGCTTTCCTCGTTTCTCCGAGACCGGGGACAGATGGTGGTTGGGGAGCAGCTCTCCCAAAGACACCCACTGATCTGTGGAGTGCCACAGGGAGCAGTACTTTCCCCAATGTTGTTTAACATCTACATGTGCCCCCTCGCCCAGATTGCCTGGAGGCATGGGCTGGGTTGTCATCAATATGCTGATGATCAATATGCTGATGATACTATCTGTTGTTGGGCGGCCAGTCAGCCTCTAGTCCAGATGATCTGGACCTGGCACTGAAAGTTGTGGCTGGTTGGCTTAGGCAGAGTCGATTGAAATTGAATCCAACAAAGATGGAGGTCCTATGCCTGAGTTGTCACGACAGGACCACGGGGCTTAGGCAAAACAACGCAGGTCAGATAACAGTTCCACAGTCAGCCAAGAGTTCAGTCCGAGAAGAGAGCTCAAACAGTTCTAATTGATGAGCCGAGCGGCAGTTAAGCAAGCCAGAGGTCAGAGCCATAAATCACCTTGATTCAGAGGAGTTGAGCATGAAGACGTTGTCACAGGAGTGCCAGAGGTCAGAAAGCCGAGATCAGATGCAGGAGAGTCCGAAGCCGAGAGTCCGAAGTCAAAACCAGGTCAGAAAGCCGAAATCAGATGCAGGAGAGTCCAAAGCCAAGAGTCCGAAGTCCAAACCAGGTCAGAAGTCCAAGGAGACGCACGGGAGTCAGAGAGGTGCAGAGCGAAACCTGTCCAGGAATCAACGTTGCCTTGCTAAGTCCCAGCAGTCTGTTGATATAGCGTGCTGGCTCGTTAAACAATTAGCAGCTTCCGGACACTGTCCTGCTTCTGCTAGTATTCAGGACTTAGAGCTCGTCTCCCCTGCATGCGCGCCTCACTCCTCCTGTTTCTTAGCTCCTGGCGTCTTCGTTCACGGAGCCGGCTCACAGGTGGAGGCGAGCCTGGGGGCGATGAGCATGGATCGAGCAGAGCCTGAACAGCTGCAGGTGGGTCCTGCTGCAGGCTTGATTCCCCAAGACTTATGTCTGTGTCTGTTAAAGGAGCCTGATCAGGGTTGTCAGGGGCTAATTCAGGAGCAGGCATGACATGAGTCGGAGTGGACCAAGGGTGGGGATCCCTCTCCCGACCTTCGATGGGGCGCCACTGGTGCCAGTGTTGGAGGTTAGGAGTTTGGGAGTGCTCCTGGACCCCTCGTTAACGATGGAGGCCCAGGTAGCAGCCACTGCAAGGTCAGCCTTCTACCATCTGCAGCTGATCAAGCAGTGGGTTCCCTTCCTTGAATGCAACAACCTGGCTAGAGTGATCCATGCTCTGGTCACCTCAAGATTGAATTACTGTAATGCTTTCTACATGGGGCTGCCCTTGTCTCAAATCCGGAAGCTGCAGCTGGTGCAGAATGCTGCAGTGAGGCTAGTGATGGGCCTGCCTATGCAGGAGCACATGCAGGAGCACATTCAGCCTGCCTATAGCATACCGGATAAGGTTCAAGGTGCTGGTACTTACCTATAAAGCCATATATGGCCAGGGACCTATCTACCTGAGGGACCGTCTCTTCCCTTATGTACCCCAGCGAGTGCTGCAGTTGGGGTCCCAAAATCGCCTGGTTGTCCCAGGGCCAAGGGAGGCCTGGTTGGCAGTTATGAGGGCCAGAGCTTTTTTGGTGGTGGTCCCACACTGGTGGAATGAGCTCCCAGACAACATCAGGGCCCTGCGGGACCTTTTACAGTTCCGCAGGGCCCTGCAAGACGGAGCTCTTCCACCAAGCTTTCAAGTAGGGGCCGCCTCGATCTTACAGCCTGGCCCCACTATTTGAACCTGCCAACCTAGACCATTCAGCATGGACTAGAACTGGTTACCATCTGTGACGCTGTTCAGATATAGTTGTCGAAGTTAAGCCATCTTGCTGTGTTATCTGTTGTGTATTGTAAGTTTTTATGTTTTTATGGTTTTAATGTGTAACAAATTTTGTTGGTAGCCGCCCTGAGCCTGCCATAAGGTGGGGAGGGCGGGGTATAAATTTCAAAAATAAATAAATAAACAAACCTTTCCCCTCCCACCATTCTCCTCTCTGCATCTATTTCCATGGCAGCCTGAAATTCCAGGGACCAAATGGTCAAATGCTCCCTCTAAGCTGTGGAGTCTTGCGAGCAAAAATTCTACTTTCTGAGCTACTGGCATTAAAGTTGTGAGTGAGTGATTTGGCTGCTACATTAACTTAGTTTGCTCTGGAGCCATCCTTCCTGAGCTGAGACAAAAGTGTGTGAGCCGGAGGCTAAAAAACTGTGAGCTAGCTCACACTAACTCAGCTTAGAGGGAACACTGGCACCCATACTGAATTTTGAAAATGTTTTAATTGCAGGATTTAGAGGTGTTGTGGAACAGGAAAGCTTTTTAGGATGGAAGGAAAAATACACCACCCTCCCTTTGTTAGTAGAATGAAAGTTCTAAAATCATCTAACGATTGCAAACATTAAAACACCCAAAAGTGGTTCCCTTTGTTTTATTCCTTGTGGCCAAAGGGCATGCTGGTCGCTACTGCTGAAGGCAGAGCAGTATTTTTCAGAGAGCTGAAGGTACTTAGAATAAGGGGTTTCAGCTCATGGTCTGTTCACTCATCTTGCTTTCTTCTTTTGTTAAACAGGCTTGTCAGGCTTTGGGGTGGTTTAAAAAAACCTTCACCACCGCTTTGAACAGCAGCGATAATGGCACAAAAGCAGTATACAACCTTTTCCGGACCACTTTCAGCTTTGTACAGACATTAGGGGTGTGCAGGGAGGAAAATTTGACTAAATACAGATTCGGGGCTATTCAGGGCTAAGATATTTGGGATGGCCGAATATCCCCGAATATCAGATTCGGCACTGCTGGCTGATTCGGGAGATATTCGCCCATCCTTAATATACGGCTCCATTATACCCTATGAGCCATTAAAGTCAATGGCAAAATCTCATTGAGCTGGGGGGGGGAGGGGGTTTGAGGGAGAGGCATCACATTTGCACTGTAGCTGCTGGAGCCTCTCTCCAAAAGTGTCCCCAAGTTACAAAAAAAACTGGGCCGGGGGTCCAATTCTGTGGGCCCCAAAACAGGTTGCCCCCATTCCCTCCTTTGTTTTCTATGGTTGGGGGGGGAAAGTCAAATTTCCCACAGTGTTTCTGGTGGGCGGGGATGGTGGTGAGGGAGAGGCACCAAATTTGCAGTTGAGCTGCTGGAGCCTTTCCTCACATGAACCCCCAAGTTCCAGAGATATTGGACCAGTGGGTCCAATTCTATGGGTCCCAAAATAGGTTGCCCCGATTCCCTCCATTGTTTCCTATGGGGGTAAACCTAACCCAACAGACAGCAAGGCAGGCAGGCACCCAGCAGTCAGACCCTCCCAGAGAATCTCATGGAAAGGGAACTGTTGGGAGCTGGCTTGTTTGCCAGGAGCCTAGTGCTGCTATGTGCACTGCAGAACAAGGGCCACTACTAAGCACTCACAGACCATTAAAGAAACCTTGGGTGATCCAATCCAAAACAACAATAACAACAACCCACACACACCCAGCCCCCCCAGCAACCACAAGGAACAATTTACTAAAAAACAAACAAACAGGAAAACTTTCAAAAACCTCAACCTTCACTACAACAGTACAACAACTAACACAAATCAGAACTTACAAGGCACACTATTGAACAACAACCCACACCCCACCAGCTCCCACCCAACAGCAATCAAAAGGAATTACTCCTAAACAATTTTTTAAACTAAACTCAACCTTTACAACACCACAACAACTAACACAAACCACAAGAGAAGTTGTACTAGTGTGAACAAAAATGCACGCTAGAGAAGAACAATCACCCCGCCCCCTAGCCACCAGAAGGCACAATCTAACAGGAAAACTTTCAAAAAACCCAACCTTCCCAACAGCAGTGCAACAGCTAACACAAACCAGAACTTAAAACAAGACATACTATTGATTCTGAGCATCAGCAACCCACAACCCACCAAATCCCCCCCAAGGAACCCAAAGGAATAAACTACCAACAATAAAACTTTGTTAGACAAGAAAAGAATCTTTTAAACTTTTAAAACAATTAAAGTACTAGTATGAGTTGAAGAACTGAGCAAAGCCAATTCCCCCTGCCAACACCCACCCCACAGAACCCACCCAGACCAATCCACCCAACCAACACAGGAGGCTATGGAAGAAAGACTTTAAAAAAACCTTTTAAATTTTCTTTTTAAAAAAAACCCAAAATATTTTTCCAAGCCAGCTGATGAATTCTCTTCAGTCCAGGAGGAGTCCAGTCTACCACGGTCCAGCAGTGAGGAAACAGGCTGGCCAGGCACAGAGCAGCAGCAGCTATAGCCAAGACAAGGCCAGCAACTAGCTACACAGTCTCTAGCCAAGCAGCCAGCAATGGAGTCTAGCCACTGTGAGAGTCCTACAGAGTCAGTCAGCATCAAGTGTCCTTAAACAGGAATGCTTTACTGAGAGAGGTCTGCTATGGTCATCTACACTTCTTGTGTTAGTAATGGCGGACACTATGGTACCCAATACAGTTATCCAGGATTCAAAAGCAGTCAGGCAGTGTAAGGAAACCAATTCGCATATCAAGAAAAAAGCACTTAAAATACTGGGTCCTTGTTCCCAAGGAAGACGCGGGAAGCATTCTATCCAGACAGGGGGAAAGATACATGGCCTGGTACTCACAGTCTCTCAAGGACAAAGCAGCCGGGAGAGCGATGATAAGCATGTCTATGGGAAGTACAACAGGACATTCCGCAGTACTGACGTAGGGAGTTCACTTATCCCACATCCCGGGCAGGAGATGGCAGCATTAGCAGACAGCCACTAGGCAGCAGGACTCCTACTCATATGCTCTCTGCCCATGCACAGAACAGTTTCAAAAAAGAACCCTATCTTGTGATTGGACAAAGAGCACTGCAACTTGCAATCCTATTGGGAGAATTGCAAGTTCCCCCTCCCCCCTCCCAAGCAAGGTAGGTGGCGCTGTGCTAGGTGGACCAGCAACTAGCAACACCAGCCTTGCAAAGAGCTGCATATGCATCTGCAATTTGCAAATGCATGGCAGTGATTGGCTGATGGCTGCCCTCTTCCCCCTCCCCCTCCTCCTTTAGCCCAGGGAAGCCAGGGGAGAGACGGGAAAAGGCAAGATTTGGCGAGAAAAGAGAAAGGCAGAAGGAGGTAAGTGGCATTTAAACTTTAAACCTCCTTGCTGCCTTTTCCCGGCTGTTATTTGGGCTGCCGAATAGCTGCCAAATAGTTCGGCCACTATTCAGGGTCACTATATTTGGCATGTAGGGCTGCCAAGTCAGCCCGGGGGGCGGGGGATCCCCTGCTACAGGGGTTCCCGATCCGCCGGCCAGCATTCGGCCGGCGGGGGAAACCCCACCCCCAAGGTCGTCCAGCCTGGACGACCTCCCTAACGTAATGACATCACCCGGAAGTGACGCCATCACGTTGGGGGCATTGCCAGGGCAACCCCAATGTGCTGACGTCACTTCTGGTGACGTCGCTGGGCGCACGCGCTTTGTGCGCACACCGGGGAAGCTCCCGGCCAGCGGATCTTCCCCCCCCCCCCCCACCGGTAAGTTAAATACACTTGGCAACCCTATTGGCATGCCAAATCAGATCAGCGAATCTGAGCAGGCCAAGCCAAAGGCACACCCCTAACATACATTCATTAGGAGGATCACAGAGTGCTTTGAGCTCTGGTTTTGACATGCTTGTGTCTGTGGCAAATGTGCTACGCTCTGTGTGCCAGTCTCTGGCTGTTCCGATTCCAGCTCCTCTTTGCCTCAGGACTCCTGATGAGGAGGATTAAAGTATACTATATTGCAGGGATTTTCGTTGTCTTGGAGCCAGGCCAGGAGTCCGGCAAAATTTCACCAGGTGGTGTTAGCAGCAGGCCTGGATATCACCTTACAATCCATTATTCATTTATTTTTATTTAGATACAGATACTGCATTTTTCTCCCCACATCATCCTCCCCTTCTCCATTTTATCCTCAAAGCAACAACCTGGTAAGCGAGAGCTACTGGCCCAAGACCATCCAGTGAGCTTCCACAGCAGAGTCATCAGGATTTGTGCCTGGCTGTCCCCGATGGTCGCCCAGCACTCAGGTCACGAGACCACGTGGGCTGTCTTGCTGGCCTCAGATTCGATTCTTTGCAGTCAACCAAACTTGTGTGATGCTGAAGTTCTGTGACTGAAACTGCAGGCGGGGGGGGGGGGGGGGGGGGGCGGGGATATATATCAGGGCTCAGGATCCTAGGGAAGGGAGGTTAACTCTTCTGCCCGGGCTGTTTTTCTGATAGAAAATGACCCATCCCACTGCAAGACACTGTAAGCTTGGGGAAGGGGAAAAGACAGGTGCCTCAGTTTTGACTGTGTTTTCCCCCACCTAGGCTTAAAATAACTGGGAGGGGGGGGGCATTTCTGAGAAAAGGAAAGGCATGTGTGGGAAGAATTCAGCTCTCCTTCCCTTGCCCCAATCCACATCAAGCCTGTCTGCCTGAAGATGTGTTTTAGGCCTAAATAATAACACATCTGGAGTTCCAGTCACAGAACTCCAGTGTCACATGTAGCCTACTGCTGCCTTGGTCAAAACCCAACCTCTTCTGGTTTTTTTACAGGGAGACTCTGTGAGCTATGTGACGATGGCTTTTTCGGAGACCCCCTGGGAAGGAACGGCCTGATCCGCCCTTGCAGTCCCTGTGCATGCAGTGATAACGTGGACCTCAATGCTGTTGGCAATTGTGACCCTGTCTTGGGCCGGTGTCTCCGCTGCCTGTACAACACTGTAGGGGAGCACTGTGAGAGGTGCTCAGAGGGCTTCTATGGGGATCCACTAGCTGCCAGCCCTGCCAGGAAATGTGCTCGTGAGTACAGACTTTCATCTCTGCCCGAGAGCCACCCTGGAAACATTTGCCCAGTGTTTCAGCCAGGGTTTCATTTTCTGCTTTTCTAAAATGGATGTCAGGGCTGGTTCCAAGCTTTGAGAGGCCCTGGGCAGAGAGCTTCCACAGACGGACCCCTTGTCTGCTTACCACCAGACCCCACTGGCTGCACCTCCCTTTCTACCCCCCTGTGCCCCCCCCCCCACTGGCCTGTGGGCCCTTTCCCTGCTTGCAAGCCTTCCCACCACCTCCACTCACAGCTCCCCGGACTGCTTGCTTGCCCTTTGCCTGAGGGCGCTAGAGAGTGCACATAGCTGAGATCCTGTTACCATAGAGCTGCCATGCAGCACCTGCAAGCTGCTCTCCAGTGCACTTTGCCAGCAGCATGGGTAGTGGAGCACTTGTGAGCGGGGGGGGTGGGGAAGGTGTTTGACTGTGTGGGGGTGGCTGGTAGTGAGACCAGCAGCTGCCCCAACTTAGGGTAGGCTGGTGCCGACCTTGCTGAACATGCCCCTACTGATCTAGAAACCACCTCGTGAGCCAAGACAGGGGGGAGCTGTCTGTGGGAGAGAGAGAGAGAGAAAGCACTCTGCACATGCTTGAAGACACTCAGCTTTAAAAACAGCAACACTGTTTACCTCATCTTGAAATAGGAATGCAAATCTGCCATGTTCCAGCATCATCCTGGTTGGTTCTAAAGCACAACGCAAGGCAGGGCTGTTGGGAAGCAGGGGGAGGGGTGTCCTGTTCCCCCGCAGCCTCCTGGTGTATGCATGTGCCTCCCAGGCTTTCCCCAAATGTTCTCTGATCTTTCTGAAACCTCTTTTGTTGCAAAGTTCTGGGAATGATCACAGTAAGGCCTGGAAGGCTGCCACATGGGTGGGAATGTTGAGACTTTCCCCTACCTACATGGCAGCCATTTTCCCTGATGCTGTCCCCATGGCAGAGATTCCTCCCACCACCACCAGGAGACCTTTTTTTTTGGTCTTAATAGGCAACTAAATATCATTATACTGATATAATGGTAGAACAATAACAGGTTCTCTAAATTTTTAAAGTACATTTTTTAAGTCTCTAGTCCTTTCCATTGCAGAGATATAAGGGAAAAGGCAGATCTCCTCTACAAAAGAGGCTAGAGACTTAGTGCCAAACGAAATGTGACGATGGCCACAGGTCCATCCTGTGACCACTGACATTATTTTAGAAGAAGAAGAAGAAGAGATTGGATTTATACCCCGCCCTTCACTCACTCGGAGTCTCAGAGCGGCTTACAAACTCCTTTCCCTTCCCCTCCCCACAACAGACACCCTGGGAGGTGGGTGGGGCTGAGAGAGCTCTGAGGCAACTATCCTTGAGAGAACAGCTGTGCCAGAGCTATGGCTTGCCCAAGGTCATCCAGCAGCTGCAAGTGGAGGAGTGGGGAATCAAACCCGGTTCTCCCAGATTAGAGTCTGCGCACTTAACCACTACATCAAACTGGCTCTCTCTTAACCACTACACCAAACTGGCTAGAAGCAGTTGCAGTCCTTTGAAAATTGCTGCAAGGCCTCAGTCTGGGTTGGGCAGGTGGTACGGGGCCCCCCAAGAGCCCTCATTCCCTCCAGACTAGTTGGCAACATCAGAATCCTGAGACCAGGCAACGGTTTTCAGCAGCTGGTTGCCGCACAGTCACACCCTCCTGTTTTTGTCTTGCTCCCTAGCCTGCGCCTGTAACCCCGGAGGCTCCATCCCTGGACCGGAGGCTTGCCACAACGTCACAGGCCAGTGCCCCTGCCTCCCACACGTGACTGGGAGGGACTGCAGCCAGTGCCAAGAGGGTTCTTATGCTTTGCAGATGGGGATTGGCTGCAAGAGGTAACCAGACTGGGGCATGGGCAGAGGGATTCCTGCAGAAAAGGCATCTGGGAAATAAGGAGCTTAGGGGGTGGGTCTGGCCGTTGAAGGATTGCCTCCTTTCCCATTGTCCAGCCTGCTGTTTAATATCTGCCTTTCAGGCCTGGCTCTCTGTGTCCCCGCCTTCAGAAATAGGGCTGGTGGCACCCAGAGACAGGGCTTTTGCAGTAGCAGCACCTCACTTTATGGAAGGCTCGTCCCCTCGGAACGTGCTCACTTTTAGGCACCGGGCCAAAATATTTCAGTTTACTCAGGCTATTAATTAGAGGTTGACTCTTTAAAAACACCATTCATATAGGGCTTTTAGTCTGAACAATGTTAAAATCATTGTAAACTACCCAGTGTTCTAAGCTCTGGATAGGCTTTTAATACTGGATTTTAATTGATAACTCCTATATGTTTTATGTTGTTATGTTTTGTTTTGTAAAGCGAATCAGGCAGGTTCCCTGGAAAGGCAGCATTTTTTTAAAAAATAATTTTATTTACAAATATTCAGATTCAAAATGGATACAAGACATTAAAACCTAAAATGTTCAGTACCCTTTCCCTGTTTTCATTTCTAGCAGTTGGCGTAAGACAGGAAATCAATACCCCGCTTAACATGATACCCCTTCCCTAAATGGCCCACATACTGCTTCTTGGGATAAAGGGAAAAAAGAACTTTCCCAGATATTTGCATGTAGGGCATAAAAAATTTCTAAATAAATAAATAATGAAGTAAAGCACTCTGGACATGCTCAGAGGCCCATCCTTTCTTAATGATCATTTTATATGTCCCAAAACGAAGGCTATAAAAGAGTTACCCTATTTTTCGCTCCATAAGACGCACCTGAACATAAGACGCACCTTGTTTTTAGAGGAGGAAAACAGGAAAAAATGAAACAGAAAGAAAGAAAGAGAGAGAGAGAGAGAGAGATAAAGGAAGGAAGGAGGAGAGAGAGAGAGAGAGAGAGAAAGAGAAAGGAAGAAAGAAAGGTGGGGACAGAGAGAGAGACAGAAAGACAGACAGACAGACAGAAAAAAGGAAGGAAGGAAGGAAGGAAGAGAAAGGAAAGAAGAGAGATGTCGGCATGCCATGCAAAGCCAGGCCTTTCTGTGCAAAGTAGCCACGGAGCTTAATCTGTGGGCGGGGCTTTCTGCTGCTGGCTGTCTTAAAGGGGAAAAGCACTTAAAGGAAAAGAGTACTTAGCCTGGTGGGGGGTTTTCTGCCGTTTCCCTTTTAAGTCTTAACAGCTCAGGCCCAGCAGGGAGGGGCGGGGAAGGCTGGGATGCCAGCCTGAATGGCGTTCCCCTGCGTTCCTGCTGAAGAAAGAGCCCTGTTACAGGTAAGAAAAGCTCCATATTCGCTCCATAAGACGCACACACTTCCCCCCCCCCCCCACTTTTTTGGGGAGGAAAAGTGCGTCTTATGGAGCGAAAAATACGGTACACGGAACCCCTTAACTTGTGTTTGAAATTGAATCCCCTGATGTCTGTGAGACTTCTGCTCAAAGTAGTCAAGGATCAGATCTTTGTTGATGAAACACAGTTCTTTATTTCCAGTCTCTACATTGGTACAGGTTCTCGGATCATTGTCAGAGATAATGCATATGACAGAAGCAGGTCTATTATACCTTTCAGAACAATTTGAATTGCCCATAGGTAACCAATCACCAAAGGGGAAAAACGGCGGGCAAAAGGGGTCTCTGGCCATTTGCTTCCCACAGGAAAGAAAGCTAGGTGTTAAGTTGTAAATTTCCCTTCCCAAACCAGACCCCTTAGATGTAACCATATTCACATAACAAATGCTGGCCTCAAGGCTTTCGCACGTTGATAAGAAATGGTCTCTGTCCTCCCTTGTCTTCCCAGCCAGGATGAATGGAATGCGGAGGCAGGAGTGTGAGAGGCCCATTGTTCCCATGCTTTGAAGTTGTCACTCTCCCGGGCAAACAGTTACACAGACCAGGCCTGGTCAGAGTCATAAACCTGGGGTCACATAGCATACATTCATACTGGCCAAAGATATGGTTACATGGTGGGCATAGGGGCAACTAGAAGCAATAAGCATGGATACATAATGGGTGCAGATACAGGTTACCATAGACAGTACATAATGGGTGCAGATACAGGTTACCATAGCAATAGAAATCATAGCAGAAAGCCCCAGAAAACCTTGTCTGAATCAGCAGATTCTGACACAGTCCCAGTCTGACTCTCTCTTCCCACATCCCCACACTGTCCACTTTAAGCCTTTACATCGCTGTAGGTTTTACAGTCAAGTTGACTGATGACAGAGAATTAATCTTCTCTCCTTGTTACCACACAGGCAGGACTTCATCACAAATGCTAGACTTTTGGACTTGGGAGGATGTGGGCATCCTTTAGAAGAGCAAAAGCTCTTTTTGGGCATCCTTTAGAAGAGCACAGTGGGCATCCTTTAGAAGAGCAAAAGCTCTTTTTGTGGCATAACTTGGCTAGGACAGTCAGATCTCATGGTCCTACTTGAAAGCTGCCCAGCGAGTGTTATGCAACAAAAACAAACGTCAGAAGAAACGCAAGTCTAAACTGTTCCGTGCGAGCGAAGCAAAATAAAATCTCTGAGCCAATCAAAAAGCACAACCTAGCGTGAAGAATTCACTGGAAACTCTTTTCCAGGCTGGTTGTTTAGACATGTAGAAAAAAAAATTTGGGGGGGGGGGGGACATGTTTCTGAACAAGACAGAAGCCACAATCTGTCCTTGAATTGAATGCAGGAAGCATTCTTTGCAGATTTAATAAGTTCTGCAGGGCAGACACAGCCTAATCTAATTAGGCCTCTGGAATGCCTCCTCTTTTGCATCTTCAGATAGTTGTGAATCCAAAACTGGTCCTCCCATATGAGCCACTAATGGCTTACATTTCTTCCTCCCTCCCACCAATGCTCCCTCTAAGCTGTGGAGTCTTGTGAGCCAAAATCCTACTTTGTGAGCTGCTGGCGTTAAAGTTGTGAGTGAGCGATTTGGCTGCTGCATAAGTTAGTTTGCTCTGGAGCCATCCTTCCTGAGTGAAGACAAAAATGTGTGAGCCGGAGGCTAGAAAACTGAGCTAGCTCACTCTAACTCAACTTAGAGGGAACACTGCCTCCCACCCACCACCCACCCCAAACCCTAGATTCAGTGTTTTCTGGTTGGCTTTTCACCCACCCTGACAAAAAACTCTGGTGGAGTTGAAAGGTCACGTACTTCCAGGGGTCATTTGGGGCCGGAGCTAGGCGGAGCAGAGCTCCGCCAGCTCAGGAGTGGGCACTAGGGCAGCCATGGGCCGAATCAGATTCTCTGATCTGATTCGACCCACCGCCAAATTGCTGCCGAAATTCAGTGGCAGCTTAAAAAGCAGCTGGAGGGGAGAAGGTTTAAGGGAGAGGCTCCAAATGTGCAGGATAGCTGCTGGAGCCTCTCCCCCAAATACCCACCAAGTTTCAAGAAGATTGGACCAGGGGGTCCAATTCTACGGGCCCCCAAACAGGTTGCCCCCATTCCCTCCATTGTTCTCTGTGGTGGGAAAAAGTAACGTTTTTTCCCGCCATAGAGAACAATGGAGGGGATGGGGCAACCTGTTTGGGACCCCGTAGAATTGGACCTCCTGGTCCAAACTTCTTGAAACTTGGTGGGTATTTGGGAGAGGCTCCAGCAGCTACCCTGCAAGTTTGGAGCCTCTCCTTCAAATCCCCTCTCCTCCAGCCCCTCATATACCCTATGAGTTTTTGCCATTGACTTCAATGGCCCATAGGGTATAATGGGTCTGAAAGTGACATTCGGCTGGCCAGCTGGGGAAGGGGAGGGGAGGCTTTTGAAGATGCCCCCCCTTTTGCTTCCCTTTCTGACACACTACCAGTGATGTCAGGGGGTGTGGCATATGCTAATGAGTTATGCTAATAGGCATGCTAATGAGCTCCTGCACCTCTTTTTCTACGAAATGACCCCTGCGTACTTGTTGAGATTTTGGGTTGTTCCTAATAAAGGTGATGCTTTACTGTCCTTGTCTGGAATGTTTTGAAAGGATCAAGGAGGCAAATTGTGTTTATATAACTCTGAACCTGAGTCTAGTGCTGGTTGGTCTTGAGAGAACAACGTGGGATATTTTAATTAATTTCCTATTGTGACTAATCGGTCCTCACGATAAACTTCCTGGGTTGGATCCAGCAGATCTATTCCACTAACAGGGCCACATTTTTCTGGTGCAAGGACCCTTCTGCTGACTCGAGGGTTGAGGCCACCCCTTTATTGCACAACAAATTTAACAACACAAATCATGAATGTACTTTGAGAAGTTTCATTCAGGTGGGTAGCCATGTTGGTCTGAAGCAGCAGAACAAAGTTTGAGTCCAGTGGCACCTTTAAGTCCAAGTTTTAATCAAGGTATAAGCTTTTACGTGCATGCACATTTCTTCAGATGCAGAAGAACTGTACATGCACACAAAAGTTTATACCTTGAATAAAACTTTGTTAGTCTTAAAGGTGTCACTGGACTCAAACCTTGTTCTTTGAGAAGTTTCAGTATCCTTCTTTGTGCATTAATGCAGGGATACATTCCCGGAAGATTAGTCCAGAGTGGTGTGTGTGTGTGTGTGTGTGTGTGTGTAAATTAAGTACCATCAAGTCGCTTCCAGTTTAAGGCAACCTTATGAATTAATGGACTCTAACACATCATATCATTAACAGCCTTGCTCAGGTCTTGCAAACTGAGGTCCTTTGTGGCTCCCTTGACTGGGTCCATCCAACTCATGCTGGGCCTTCCTTTTTCCTACTGCCTTCAGCTTTTCCCAGCATGATTGTGTTTCCCAGTGCGTCTTGTCTTCTCATAATGTGACCAAAATACAATACTGTCAAATTTAGTCATTTTAGCTTCTAGGGAGAGTTCGGGTATTACCCACGATAGATAATGGAACCTCCTAGAAGCAGGAATGCGAATTCCTGGAGGACACAAAAACAAGGATGGGTTGTTGCCATCAGGTCCTGCCTCTGAGGTTCCTGAAAGCATCTGGCTGGGTACCGTTAGAAGGAAGATGCTGAAGTAGATGGATCTTTGGTCAGATCCAGCAAACAAGTTCCCCTTTTATGAACCAAGACTGATCTTCCCTTTGCTGAGAGAGGAGGGGAAGCCAACATCCCAGCAGCCCTTGCACCTCTGGCCAGCTTCTGGAACTCAATTCCCCCTCCCCCCAAAAAAAGATAATCTAATCATGTCAAACACATGCTCCCTTTCTCTCTCTCTCTTCTAGCTGCAAATGCCACCCGGTGGGGTCCCAGCACAGCCACTGTCACCCACTCACAGGGCAGTGCGTCTGCGGACCAGGTGTGGAAGGGCTGTCATGTGACCAGTGCCAGACAGGATTCTTTGGTTTCTCCTTCCAGGGATGTCGAGGTAATGTCAGTGCCGGGACAATTGCCTTCATAAGTGGCCCCCCTCTGGATGGTTTTCTCTGTAATGCTACGGAGTCTAAACACCTAACAAGAATGGGACATAGGAAGACTCAGGATTAGGCTCCAGTTCAGCTAGGGAATCCTGGCATGAAGTTTAGGAAGCACTCACCCACGTGCATTCTTCAAAGGACTAATCTGTCAGACCCCTGCAGCAATCAGTCCCAACAACTTCCATTCAAAAGAGTAAAGTTTATTGGATACAGTAAAGGCAGGTCTTCTGTGCATACATTTCACGTTAGCACTAACCAAAAGCGCATGCAGCAGGTAATTATAGGTCATTCAAGGGGGGTCCCCTGGAGACTTAAAGCCAATCAAGGAGCAAAGCACAGCCCACCGAATCTAAGGGGTCCCAGAGGAAAGCTGCAGCTAGGTACCAAGGTCACAGGCTTCAGTTACAATGATAAGAAAAGCACTGAAGAAACGAAAGGCAAGATTCCATCCCAGGAGTAGGCCTCCCTCCCCCAAGCTCATGGCAGCTAAGACAGAGGCTTAGTTGACATACTGCCCTCCTGAAGAACACACACACACACACACACACACACACCCCTGGCTTCTCCGGGTACAACTTATGAAAGGCACGAAGCAATCTACGAGCATTCACATGACAGTCTCTAACTTACTCGTTATGTGAGGGATCAAAATCTTTCCACTTAATGAGACAGTATAAGCCCCCCCCCCCCATGGCTACATCAGAAGCATCAACATGAATTACAGTTTTTTTGTTCTCATCTGGGTGGTGCAGAATTGGCTCAGAAGTGAACCGTTCTTTGGCCTGCTGGCATTCATCGGTCCACTCCAAGTGGGCACCTGGTTTGGTGCTGTCCTGCCCCTGCCCCTTGGTCTTTAACAGGCTTGGTCAGAGTCTGAGCCATGTTCAATCCATGCAGAAGCATGAGGAGCTAGAGACTCCCTTGCACATCGCAGAACCCCCACAGATGTTTCTCTCCCCAGTCCCAGGTATTTTAGCACTTGAGGAAAATTCAAAGGGCGCTCTTCATGGAGGTAGACATAAGTGGTGAATGATTTTATGTGTTTCTCTGATACGCCCAAAGCTGCCACCCCAGACAAACTGCCATACCCTGTGGGGCTGATACTGCTGCCCATTTCCCGAGGGTGTGTGCGGAGAATGCAGGAAAATACTGGGCTGACCTGTCCCTGGTAAACTGGTGGAAGCATTATTCATGCTGGGGTGATGAAACATAGAAGAGGATGAAGAAGCATGACTTCTGCATTGGGAAGTCCTGCCTCTCCAAACTTCATAAAATTATTTGAGAACGTCAGCAAATATGTGGCTAAGAGTGATCCAGGAAACATTATGTAGTTGGACTTCTTCCAAAAAGTTTTTGACAAAGTCTCTCTCCCAAGAGACAGTTGCAGAGGGCAGCCCCGTCAGTCTGCAGTGGGAGCAGCCAGATTTGAGCCCAGGAGCAACTCAGAGACCGACAAGCAGGGCTATTTTGGGGCAGGAACGCACAGGAACGGAGTTCCGGCTGGCTCCTGAGTTGGCCACACCCACCAGGAACTCATTAGCATAATAGGCCACACCCAATAGCAGAAACTCATCAGGATTGGCTACCTTAGGGGTATGTGGCCTAACATGCAAATTAATTCCTGCTACAAAAAGAGCCCTGGGTTTTGACAACAAACAAGGTAAACAGAATAAGAAGCAAAAGGTGGGTGTGGCTGGATGACCACTCTTCTGGTAACATGGGGGTGTGGTCTAATATGTTAATACGCTATGCTGTCTGTGGTGTGGCCTAATATGCTAATGAGTTTCTGCTGTCAGGTGTGGCCTATTATGCTAATGAGTTTCTGCTGTCGGGTGTGGCCTATTATGCTAATGAGTTCCTGCTGGGCTTTTTCTACAAAAAAAGCCCTGCCGACAAGAGTTTCAGAATGTGAGCTTTCAAGAGTCAAAGTTGTGAAGAGGGGAGCTTTGGCTTGTGAAAGTTCATATTCTGGAAATCTTCTTGGTCTCTCAGGTGCTCCTGGACTCCAGTCTGACTGTTCCATCTGCAAATCTCTGCCGTCAATGGCGCAGCCGTGGGCTACGGTCCTCTTACGGATCACAAACTCCTTAATGAATAGGAGCCCAAGGACAGGAATCAGTGGGCTGTTTTCATCGTAAGGAGAAGCACGTAGCAGTGTTCCCCCAGGGTCTATCTTATTTAGCCTCCATAACTGATCCGGTGAGCCAGGGAAGCTAAGTGTGGGGGGATGTCAGAATCATCTGGGATGAGGGAAACCTACACAGACTCTGGGAGGGAACAGTTCTATCCAAAAGGAGGGAGGGAGGGAGCCAAAAATGGCATCATGGGAGCCAAAAAAAAGAGGAGGTCCTATCTTCTTCAGTTCACTGATGGGGTCTGAAGAGGCCAGGACTAACTAGGGGGAAGATCTTGAGGTTGTGGCAGGTAGACAGGTGGAAAATGACTACTCAGCATTCAGCAGGTGTGAATAAAACAAATTCCGCATTGGGGTTCTTAAGAAAGGGAGTGGAAGTCAGATCGGCCATATTGTAATAATGCCTTTGTATGGATGCAGGCGGCTGCTGAATCTGGAAGCCATCATCCTGTCTCCACAAGAATGTCACAGGACTACTAAAGGCAGCCCTAGTGCTCAAGAAGCTCTGTAGAAAAGGCTGAAGTATTGGGGGCTTTTTAATCCTGAAAGAAGGCTGCTAACATTTGCCTGTCAGAAAGTCCTCATCCCTCCCCCCACATCTCCCCACTCAAGTTCTGTGGACAGAAGACTTTTGGGAGGTCCATGGTCAGAATTTAATTTTCAGGCATGGAGGGGCCCAAACTGGACCGGAACTGTGGCATTATGGGGAGAGCAGGCCTGGTCCATCTCCTCCCATCCCCGTGCTGTTTTTTCCACTTGGGGAAACTTCTCGGTCCTGAGGGGCAACATGTCAGCCTCCCCAGTGGTGCAAACTGGGGCTCCCTGGGTCCATTTCTGGTTTGGAAATGGTGGGGAGGGCGGGATATAGATTTAATTATAAATTATAAATAAATGGAAGAGACATAAATTTAATCATAAACTAGAAATTAATTAATTAATTAATTAATTAATTAATGGAAGGCTGACACTTCCTCTCTTTGTCTTCATCTGCATGGGGCCTATGTGTGCCTGGGAGTTAAGTTCCAGCCACGGGACTCCGGAGTACGTCTGTTGCCAGGACATGTGGGAGACATGAGGACTTTGTAACGTGTGAAGTGGCCCTTAAGAGGGGACATGAGGGAGGTTTATAAAACTGAGGAAACGGGACAGAGAGAGAAATCTTTGTCACTTTCTCTTCATACTAAAACTCAACATGCTCCCTCAGTAAAGTTAATTAGCAATTGGCTCTTATGGCAATGAATTCCAGAAGTCAATTACAGATACCGGAGATAGTTCTTCACCTAATGTGGAATTATCTTGTATGACATTCACTTCCACAAAACGTGGTAATAGCAGCTAGTTTAGATTTCTTTAATAAGGAATCAAACAAATTCACAGAGGACAGGGTAGTAGTAGCTATGAGCCATCAATCCCAAATGGAGCATCCTTGTTCAGATGAAATGTACCTTTGAACACCAGGTGCCAGGGACAAATAAACAAGCAAGGGGCTGTTGACTTCCCAGAAGTATCTGGCCGCCCCCTCTTGGAAACAGAAAACGATACTTCATGGACTCTTGGTCTAATCCTGCAAAACTCGTCTGACATTCTTATCGCTTAGAATAGGATTCTATTCAGCATTCTACAGGATAAGTCACTGAGAAATCGCTGGTCACCTTTTGACATGCATATTCTTCCCTTCTTCCAGCCTGCAACTGCTCCCATTTAGGTTCTGTCTCCCACCAGTGCCACGAGAACAGCACATGCGTGTGCAAGAGGGGATTCGTGGGCTACAAGTGTGACCAGTGTGAAGAGAACTACTTCTTTGACCCTGAGAGCTCTCAGTGCAAAGAGTGCCCAATCTGCTACAGTCTTGTGAAGGAGGAGGTGAGATCCTGCCCTGCCTTCCATTGCTTGCTTTCACCACCCAATTGGTCCACCAGCCAGTTCGTCAATCAGCCTTAGAGCCAGCTAAGTTCCATTCATCCTCTCCTACATGCTGGAGGGAGCATCTAACGTTCTAAAGTGTTCACACTTTTCTGGCCTTTTAAGGCTCACAGCAAATAAATCACAGCTCGTGATGCTGTAAACTTCATGGCCATCACCATTTGGCAAATGAGTGTACTGTGGCTTAGGAAGGGAAAGAATACTTCAGATCAATGACTGGCTATATAGATGGTGTCATCAGGAAAGGTTTGGATTTTTGGATCATGGCTTACGTTTTCGAGATGGAGAGATGGTTTGCAAGGGTAGGAAAAAATGTGTTTGGAAACAGCCTTGTAAACCTAATAAGGAGAGCTTTAAACTAAATCCTATGGGGGAGTGAGACAAAAATGCAAAGCCCAGTATGATGCCAATAACTGGAGATAAGAACTCTAAAATTTTGCGGGGAATGGCACGTATGCTTGGTAACATTAACTCACATGTAAGCACAGTAACGAAAACCTCAGGGTGCATAAAGCATGGATTCCAATGTCTCTACACTAATGCGCAGAGTATGGGAAAAAAGCAGGGGGAACTTGAAGTCCTAAATCAGGAAGGGGACTATGACCTAATAGGCATTACTGAAACTTGGTGGGATGACACTCACAATTGGAACATTAGAACTGAGGGGTACAACTTATTTAAAAGGGACAGACAGATAAGGAAGGGTGGAGGAGTTGCATTATATGTAAAGGAGTTATATACTCGTGAGGAAATGTCCAGTTGAGCATGAAAGTCCAGTTGAGAGTCTCTGGGTAAAAATAAAAGGAGGAAGAAATAACAGAGATAGGATGGGAGTCTGCTATAGACCACCAAGCCAGGCAGAGGACTTGGATGAGACACTCCTTGAACAGATTACAAAGTTCTCAAAGAGACAGGACACAATGGTCATGGGAGATTTCAATTACCTGGATATCTGTTGGAAGTCCAACTCTGCTAAAAATGAAAGGTCCAATAAATTCCTGACTTGTGTAGCTGACAACTTCATTTTCCAGAAAGTGAAGAGGGAAACAAGGGGATCTGTTATCTTGGACTTGATTCTTACCAACAGGGAAGGTTGACGAGGTGAAAGTAGTATGTATCCTGGGTAGTGGTGACCATGTGTCAAGGCTCCAGTTCACTGAGGCCAAATCTACACCTCCCCTCTGAAGTACTCTGACTGCTGTTGTTTTCCTACACTCATTTCACACTGGTTTCAAATTTCACTTTGATTTTTTCCCCTGGGTCTGAAGAGCAGTAAGCAACAGGATCTCTTTAAAGCAGTGTAATGCTAGCTTGACCACAAGAGAGCAATTAATGAATATAGATGGTGATTTTTAAACTAGAACAAGTATGGTTTGAAACTAGAAACAAGTATAGATGTTTTTTTTTAAAACTAGAATGATTCCAACGGAAAAGTCAGATGTAGATTTGACCTGAGTTTCAGTTCAGTTTCATTTCTTCTTGCTTTGTTGGTTTACTGCTCACCTGGCCATGCTTTGGTGGGAGGGAATTCCTGAGGGGAGTGTGTGGGTGCCTGCTTATTGTAGCCATAACTGTTTCCTTCAAGTCGTGCCCCTAGGCATTTCACATGAGAATGGCCTTGGAGACTCTTTCACCAAGCTACCATAGATAAGACACCATATATCTGTCAGGGTTGTCATAGTAACGCTGAGGCCGAGTGGTATGTGTGTGGGATGAGGGGATGTATTGGATCTTACCTATAACCTTTGGGTTTCGGGCGCTTTCTTTATTCCTGACAAGGAGCCAGTTCCACAGTGAGCATATCTCTAATAAAGCATTTCAATAAAGAAGCTGTGGAGAGTGTCTTCACTGGGGACCTGACACCATGTAATTTTGGAATTTATAGTCTTGGGGAAGGTAAACGCTGTACATAGTCAGACATATTGGTTGGACTTCAGGAAGCAAATTTTGACAAACTTAAAGTTATGCTGGGTAGAATCTCATGGTCAGAAAAGGAGAAGGGTGTTCAAGAGGGATAGGAGTTTCTTAAAAGCAAAATACTAAAGGCACAATCACAAACAATTCCTATGAGAAGGAAAAATGGGAGGAGCCTAAAGAAGCCAAGGTGGCTCCATAAACAGCTTTCCAAGGACTTGAAAAATAAAAAAGACTCATTTAGAAACTAAAAGGAGGGCCTTATAGCCAAGGATGAATATAAACAAATAACCACTGCTTGTAGAGAGAGGGAGTTAGGAAAGCTAAATCTCAGTATGAGCTTAGGCTAATGAAAGATACTAAAACAACAAAAAAGAGTTCTTTTCTTATGTTCAAAGTAAGAAAAAGAGCAAGGACATGGTAGGCCCATTGCAAGGACAGGAAAATGAAACTGTAACAGGCTGATGAAGAGAGGGCAGAACTGCTCAATTCCTACTTTTCCTCAGTCTTCTCTTGCGAGGAAAACAGTGCTCATTGTGGCAAAAACAGAACACATGACGAGGGAAGGGAGTTGCAGCCTAGGATTGACATAGGGGTTGCACATAAACACCTTGTGCCTTTAAATGAAACTAAGTCCTCGGGGCCAGATGAGCTGCATCCAAGGGCACTAGAAGAACTTGTGGGTGTAATTTCTGAGCCTCTGTCCATTATTTTTGAGAATTCTTGGAGAACAGGTAAGGTGCCAGAAGACTGGAGGCGGGCAAATGTTGTCCCCATCTTCAAGAAGGGGGGAAAGGAGGATCCAGGTAACTACCGACCCACCCGTCAGCTTGACATCTATATCTGGGAAACTTTTAGAACAACTCATCAAGCAGTCCTTGAGCATTTAGAAAGGACGGCTGTGATTACTAAGAGCCAGCATGGGTTTCTCAAGAACAAGTCATGTCAGACTAACCTTGACTCTTTTTTTGAGAAGGTTACCACCTTGCTGGATATGGGGAATGCTGTGGACATAGTTTATCTTGATTTCCGTAAGGCGTTTGATAAGGTTCCACATAATATTTTTGTTCACAAGTTGATAAAATGTGGTTTGGATCCTATGACTGCTAGGTGGATCTGTAACTGGTTGGCAGATCGTACCCAAACAGTGCTTGTGAATGGTTCCTCATCCTCTTGGAGAGGAGTGACAAGTTAAATGCCTCAGGGATCTGTCCTGGGACCTGTTTTGATCAACATCTTTATCAATTATTTGGATGGAGGAATAGAGGAAATGCTTATTAAAGTTGTAGATGATACTAAATTGAGAGGGGTAGCAAATATGGTAGAAGACAGACAAGATGATCTTGACAGGCTGGAAAACTGGGCTAAAAGAAATAAAATGAATTTCAATGGGGATAAATGTAAATTTCTGCATTTAGGTAGGAAAAATCAAATGCATAATTATAGGATGGGGGAGATTTGTCTTGGCAGTAGTATGTGCGAAAAGGATCTAGGGATCTTAGTAGACCATATACTGAACATGAGTCAGCAGTGTGAAGTGGTAGCTAAAAAGGCAAATGTGATTTTGGGCTGTATCAGCAGAAATACAGTGTCCTGAT
This sequence comes from Lepidodactylus listeri, assembly GCA_029233225.1. NCBI lineage: Eukaryota > Metazoa > Chordata > Lepidosauria > Squamata > Gekkonidae > Lepidodactylus > Lepidodactylus listeri. Next base: position 9,038,797 of record JARCFY010000014.1, on the reverse strand, counting down.
CACGTGAAGCGATGGTATCACTTTACTCAGCTCCAGTTAGGCCTCACCTAGAGTATTTTTTTCAGTTTGGGGCACCACAATTTAAGAAGGATATAGACAAGCTGGAACGTGTCCAGAGGAGGGCAACGAAGATGGTGTGGGGTCTGGAGACCAAGTCCTATGAGGAAAGGTTGAATGAGCTGGGTATGTTGAGCCTGGAGAGGAGATGACTGAGAGGTGATATGATCACCATCTTCAAGTACTTGAAGAGCTGTCATCTAGAGGAAAATATGGAGTTGTTTTCTGTTGTCCCAGAAGATCGGACCAGAACCAACAGGTTGAAATTAAATCAGAAGAGTTTTTGGCTAAACATTAGAAAGAACTTCCTGACAGAGCGGTTCCTCAGTGGAACAGGCTTCCTCAGAAGATGGTGGGCTCTCCTTCTTTGGAGGGTTGAACTAGGTGACCCTGGAGGTCCCTTCCAACGCTATGATTCTATGATTTTTTAATGGCTACAATCACTCATGAGTAGGGTTGCCAAACAGGGGCTGTGGCTCAGTGGTAAAGCATCTGCTTTGGATGCAAAAGGTTCAATCCCTGGCATCTCCAGTTGAAAGGACAAGGCAGGCAATGATGTGAAAGATCTCTGCCTGAGACCCTGGAGAGCTGCTGCCAGTCTGAGCAGACAGTACTGATCCTGAGGTACCAAGGGTCTGATTCAGTAAAAGGCAGCTTCATGTGTTCATGTATTCCTCATTTCAACTGGTGGGAGATGGGGAGGCTTACTGGGAGCAGCAAGGAGGCCCATCCAATGTACAGTGACATGTCCACATCACTGCCCACATGACCTGGAAGTGACATCATCATGTCCAGGACATCAGGGCAATGCTCTGGTATTTGGGCAAAAACTCTATGGTAAATTTGTCTTCTACCATAGAGTTTTTGCCCAAATACCAGAGCATCACCCTGGCATCCCAGATGTGATGACATCACTTCCAGGTTATGTGAGCAGTAATGTGGATATGTTGCTGCATGTTGGAAGGATCTCTCTCTTTTTCAAGGTAAGTTCTCCCCTGCCGGCCAGCTGATCAGTGGCGAGGAGGTGAGACCTGGCAGTGGAGGACATTCCACGGGGGGGGGGGGGGGGGGGCGGTCTGGCAACCCTGCTTGTGAGTTGATCCTGTAAGCTGTTCAGATCACTGCAGGAGCCTGTTTAGCAAAGTTAGTGCTACGACTAAGCATGTATATCCTAAACAGCTCTATTAAAGGAGATATCCCGGGTGAATTCACCTTTATGGCAGGGACAAAAACTAGTAGAGTTGACTATATGTTGGTGGATAGAGCATTGCTATGCCCGGTGAACAATTTTCAAATTCTCCCCTATCTAGAGGGTGATCATTTCCCACTCCATCTCCAAGTGTGCCTAGACATGAAAACTATACATACAACACATCCTATAAATATTATGCCAATGGAACACCAAGGCTGTTATGTTCAATGGTCCCCTAAACTCAATCTAAAGGTGAAGGAAGTTCTAACAGCTGAGAATCTCCAACTTCTCTGCCAAGCCTTTAAAGCCCCTTTAAATCCAAGACATTCATTAAAAATGTATGACAACCTGATTCAGTCCTTAAGGTCATTCCTAGTATGCTTTCTGGAAGGAAGGCAAGCTGTGGTGCATTTTCCTTCAAAGCCATGGTTTGACCAAAGCTGTATTAAAGCTAAAAATGCCCTATCCACAGCATAGGATTCAGCAAGGAGGCCTGAGGAAAAGAATAGGCAGGATCACTGCTATCAGCCTTTTATGGCTGTTCAGTAACTGTGGAGTTTCAGTTTCTTTCCCTTCTGCTTTGCAAAACCGTTTCTATAACTGCAGAGTAGGTAGAATGAGTTATTTCCTTAGGGGGTTTAAATCTGCAGGGAGATATGCCAGACATAAACCGGTGTAATATCAAATTGACCACTTGGAGGAGCGAATCATCTGCAGAAAGTGCACAAAACCCCAAACTCCCCTCTCCCCAGCAAAGACAGACATAATATCTGCTGTAAAAATGCCCTCTCTCAGATGTGTTTAAATGTACCTACTCCATGTCAGGGTAAAACTCAGGATAAAAAAATTAGCTGTTTGTCTGGCTAATACATTCATATATGTTGTAACCTGAAGGTAAAGTGTGCTGTCAAGTTGCAAACACCTCATGGAGTTTTCAAGGCAAGCAGTGAACAGAGGTGGTTTACTGTTGCATTCCTCTGCATAGCAGCCCCAGTTTTCCTTGTTAGTCTCCCATCCAAGTCCTAATCTTGCTCAGCTTCAACATCTGACAAGTTTGGGAGAAGAAGAGGAGGAGGAGGAGGAGGTGGTTTTTATATCTTGCTTTTCACTACCCAAAGGAGTCTCATAGCAGCTTATAGTCTCCTTCCCTTCCTCTCCCCACAACAGACACCCTGTGATGTAGGTGGGGCTGAGAGACCTCTGAGAGAACAGCTCTTGAGAGAACAGCTCTGAGAGAGATGTGACTGACCCAGGGTCACCCAGTTGGCTTCATGCAGAGGAGGAGTGGGGAATCAAACCTGGTTTTCCAGATTAGAGTCTTCCACTCTTAACCACTACACCAAACTGGCTCTATTTAGTCTAATACAAACTCTTAAATCTACTGGTTTGATATTACCATTAAAACTACACTTAAAATCTTTAACCTACCAGTGAAATATTATGATTAAAATTTTAATATGAGAATTTGCAAAATCAAAACTCTGTGCCATATACAAGCATAAAGTCACATACAAGCATCAAAATGATCCAACTTAGTAATGTTACAGTTAGAAGGGTTTGGCTGTGCTTGGTGTGGAATTGCCATCCCCTAATGACAGGCCCCAAGAACTTCCCCCACTCATTCCCAGAGTCCCCCTTCCCCTGTTAAAGGATTAATGGACAGGGAAATGCAAGAATATTAATGTGGCAACTTCATCAATGAACACAAAGTGGGACCCCCTGTCAGAAGCAATAGAGGAAGACGGGATAATACTGACAGGGGAGCCAGGCTTTTACTCACCATTGTGCCCTTTCTGATGCAAAGCTGGGTTCAGGGGTCTGTGACCCTATCTGTGCCCTATGTGACCCCTTGGCCGAATTGGAATCACACTGTCTGAGTCCAACAAGTGAGATGAATATCTGTTTAATGAATCCATAACAGAGAATACAGGGCTGATGAGTGCCTTAGCACTCCAGCAATTCCAAAGCTGTATTCTGCTATAACCAGGAAGGGCAGAAGGTCTTATACCCCAAATAACATCAGATTTAGTTTACATATTGAAGAATCTCTAATTGGTACCGGGCAGTTAACTTCAATACAAGCATAATTTGACTCTAAACCTTACTATTGGTCTCTCCTTATATTGGTCATTTATATCAGTGGTTGTATTTACTTATCTGGTTTCCAGGACAATGGGAACATTAGAGAACAGTAGGTTGCTTTCTGACCTGCGCATGGAGGATTTGTTGATAAGGGGTCATGAATCACATTAAACTTGCCCTCGGCATTCTTGCATCTTGTGCATTCCATTTCTATTGCAAACTAATTCCATCTACAGAGGCTTTTAATAATACTTTTGCTTAATATGGCTTCTTATACAAAAAATGCAGTTATAAAATATATACGTTCTGTTATAAGTTTCTCTAATCAAAAGCTTCTCAGTTACATACCAGGATTTGGATCTGTTATGATTAAACTTTTGAAGGCACAGTGACAGCTGTATATACATATACCAAGGAGAAAGTGTCAGAAATCACATTCTTTTTCCCTTGTCCTACAGGGGTGCCCTGTGTCCTTTTCTGTACCATCTGTCTTCCTCCAAAGCTGCCTCATCGAAGCCTTTTTCTCCTGCAGGCAGGCAAACTGAAGAACCAGCTGAACACCATGGAGTTGTGGCTACAGAAGCCAGACTGTAGCCGGCACAAGGCCCATTACGTAATGCTGGGAGAGGCACCATGGGAAGACAGCATCCACAGCCGCTACTTGAGGAAAGGTACAGAGCATGATGGGAGTCAGAGGGACCTCTCTTCCTATCTGAACCAAGAAGGGATCTGGGGGACTTTGGATACTACCTCAGAGTCCTCCAATGTCCACTGGGTGTGGTTCTCTGTATACTATAGCACACCGTATTTACAAAATGAAGATGGACAATCTTGTTTTAAGGTGGGTGAATATGGTTTAAACATAGAACATAGAAACATAGAGCTGGAGGGGACCTCGGGGGCCATCTAGTCCAAGACCCTGCATGATGCAGGAAATTCACAACTACCGCCCTCACTTCCTTCCCACTCCTCCCCCACACCCCTTGCTCAATGCCCAGAAGAAGGCAAAAAACCCTCCAGAATCCCTGGGCCAATCTGGCTTGGAGAAAAATTCCTTCCTGACCCCAATGCCAGCGTGGTGCAGTGGTTAAGAGTGGCGGACTCTAATCTAGAGAACTGGTAGAAAAGAGCAAGAGTCCAGGAGCACCTTAAAGACTAACAAAATGTGTGGCAGGGTAAGAACCTTTGTGAATCACTGCTCACTTCTTCAGATAACCAGGTTTGATTCCTCACTCCTCCTCCGCATGATCCTGCTGGGTGACCTTGGGCCAGTTGCAATTCTCTCCAAACTCTCTCAGACAGACCCATAGCCATGGTGGGCTTTGGGGGGCTCCGCCCCCTTTCTTAAAGGTACAGCTCCACAAGGATTTCTCCTGTAAATGCTTTTTTCAATCATTTTAAACATTTTAAAGGCATGCATTCCTTTAAGGAGAGTGGGGTGCTGTAGTTCACGAATTCCCACACTGAGCAAGGGGATTGGAAAGGGTGACCTCTAGAATCCCTTCTAACTCTGTGTCAAGAAACTGGTCTCCTTTAAGAGTTTTTCTGCCTCAGTGTTAGCTTTCTTGACTATAGAAGTCATCACCCCCACCTGCCGGCTTGTTATAGGAATTGTTGCTTAGGCTGGCAGAAGTGATTAACTTGCAGCAGCTGAGAACTGTCATCTAAAGTGGTTAACAGCTTGCAATTTAGAGATCTATCCTGGTAACAGCTTTCTATTGGGTAAATGCTTTTTTTCTGCACTGAGAACTTCAGCCCCACCAGAAAAAAAAATCGCCCCACAAGACCCTGGCTACAGGCCTGCTCTCAGTCCACTTACTTCACCAGGTGCCTGTTGTGGGGAGAGGAAGGGAGGGCAATCATAAGCTACTTTGAGACTCCTTAAAAGGCAGAGAAAAGCAGGGTATAAAAACTAACTCTTTTTCAAAGGGGTGATCAACATTACTCTGGGCATGCAAGAAAGGGCCGTGAGAGCTGAGCAGCACTTACTCATCCTTTCCCTCCCCCCACTCAGGATCTGCCTCATTGAGAGAAGGAACCATTTTCCTTGGGGCACACACACATTTCTTCCATCTCCCTGATCAAACAGGTATTGAAACAACACCAAACATTGCAAGATCCATTTGACTGGAGGGAGTTTTGTCCCAAGGGCCAAGAAACCCTAAAAGAAACTCTGACTTTCTAATTGAACCAGAAAAATCACACCATTCAGTAACTAGTATTTTGACATGCTAGTTGAATATAGAAGAAGAAGATATTGGATTTATACCCCGCCCTTCACTCACGTGGAGTCTCAGAGCGGTTTACAAACTCCTTTCCCTTCCCCTCCCCACAACAGACACCCTGTGAGGTAGGTGGGGCTGAGAGAGCTCTATTCCCAAACTGTCCTTGAGAGAACAGCTGGTACACAGCTATGGCTTGCCCAAGGTCATCCGGCAGCTGCAAGTGGAGGAGTGGGGAATCAAACCCAGTTCTCCCAGATTAGACTCCGCGCACTTAACCATTACACCAAACTATACATTGAGGAGGGAGTTGTTGGTGCTGTTCTGTACAGGAGGACTCCAAAATGTGGTCCGTCCGTCCCCCCCCCCCCCCGCCCCCCCCCCGGCAGTCTGAATGGTACAATCAGTTCTCCTACATCAGATATGGACCACCTCACTCTGCTGAGCACGGAAATCAGACCTAGAGTGAGTTGGTTGTCTTGGTTGTCCCTGGCCTTCAAGAACGGGACCTGTTCTGAGGACCCTTGAACCAGCAGGAGTTTTCCTTTTGCTATGGCTGTTTATTTCATGCCAGTGACCCAGCAGAGGCTGAAGGTAAGCTCTCTCCGCCCCAACACTGGATTTATGAAGAAGCAGAGATTGGATTTATACCCCGCCCTTCACTCACTTGGAGTCTCAGAGCGGCTTACAAACTCCTTTCCCTTCCCCTCCCCACAACAGGCACAACATTGTCCCTCTCCATTCCCAAAGGAAGTGTACCGAGCCCTTTAGGGTACCCAGCAGGAGTCAAGTCTTGTGCCTGACTGTACTTTGGCCCCGCTCCACTGACGTGAGTGTAAAGGCTGGCGTCTTGCTTGCAGGTGCCAAGGCCGCATTCCTAGAAGAGGCTGCAGAGCTGGAGAGCTCCGTGTCTCATGCATGGAACCACCTGAGGAATGCCAGGGGCATGATGGGCTGCCGTGGCAGCGGGGGCACCAAGGCCTGCATCCTCTTTTCTGACATCCTTTCTGCCCTGCAGTCCACGCAGCAGGAGATCCAGCTGGCCACAGAAATGCTGGCTGCAATGGTATCCAGGCGCATTCTCTCTGGTGTTTGGGGGGGGGGGGGCGCCTGCCAGGCTCCTTGTGAAGCAGAACCCCGATTTGCTTGCTTCCTTGTATCTGGAAGATGTGAATCCCGGGACCCTTTCCCCATGCACAGCTGAATTATTCAAGAGGGTGTTTCCACACAGGTAATAGGGTTGCACTGAACAAAATGGATCCAGGCGGGCAGCCGTGTTGGTCGGAAGCAAGAGAACAAAGGCTGAGTCCAGTGGTCCCTTGTCTTAAAAGGTGTCACTGGATTCCACCTTTGTTCTGCTGTACAAAATGGTTCACAAAGTTACTTGGATAAATGGTTAGGGACTGTGGTCCCTATACTCTGTAGAGCTTGCTGTAAGCAGAATCCTACTATGTGATTTTTGCTTCACTTAATGTTTCATGTTAAAGTTGATGCTTTGCTTCAGTTCTGTTTTTTAGATTGATAGTTGGTTCCAGACCTCTACAATCTGAATCCTATCTCATTGTCTATTGCGTGTCCCATCCTGTTGACTGTAATCTGTCTGTAATCTGTCTTGAGTCCCAGGGAGAAAGGCGGACTGTAAATAACATAAATAAAAATGTCCAGGCAAAGCTCCTGTGCTGGAGTTGCGTCAGAGGATGAGCCTCATCTTCAAAAGAGAGGGATGACTCCTCCCTGCCCCAGACTTGCTTCAGAATTGGGCTCAGGAGAACTGAGGTCTCTAGGGTCACCAGCTCAGGGCTGGGAAATTTTTGGAGACGGAGGGGGGGTGGAGCCTTGGGGAAGGCAAGGTTTGGGGAGAGGCGGGACCTCAGCAAGGTATAATGCCATGGAGTCCACCCTCCAAAGCAGCCATTTTCTCCAGGGGAACACAGCTCCAGGAGTCCTCTTGGCTCCCAAAGAGAGATACGTTTTGATGTTTTGTTTTCTCCATTATAGGAGTTTCCTCCTGAGATTTCACACCAACCCATGAACTGGAGTCGCCAGGCCCTGGAGTCTAAGTTGTTGGCCAGAAGGTATGCTCTCTACATTCACACTGAGCTTTCCTATATTTGCTTATTTTTACCCCCCTTTTCAGCTCCCAAATATGGCTCTTAAGCCAGTTTATTGCCATTAAATACCAATATCTGTTCAAATATAGTTTTAGTGAGTCCTGTCAAGTGCTGGGGCGGGTCGTTCAGAGCCTAGGTCAGAGAGCCAGGGGTTTGGAGCAGAAGCAGAGTTGTTCATAGCTGAGGTCAGGGAGCCGAGAGTTCAAAGCCAGAGAGAAGTTGTTCAAAGCCAGAGTTAGTCACCCGGGGGTTCAGAGCAGGAGCAGAGTCATCAAAGCTGAGGTCAGACAGCAGAGAGTTCAAAAGAAGGACGAGGTTGTGTGGAGATGGGGTGGGCGCAAGGGCAACGTGAGTTCGACTAGTTTGCTTCCACAAGAGACCCGTCCACAGCGGGAAGATAAATACCCCTGTGTTGTTGCTTCCAATTAGTGATTGGTGCGTGCGCCCATGCTTCTGCCAAAACTCAGGGCTGAATGACCGCCTGCTCCTCAAGCATGCTTCATGCCACTGGGATGCCAGATCCTGGCGGAAGCGGTCCCTTAATCGTGTAACCCTTGGAGGCGAGTTAGGAGGGCTGTCTGCTGACAGCTGTTCCTCCTCTGCTCTTACTGATATGGGCGGCGGCGGCGGCGGCAAACTATCGGTTCCAGACACTTCAGTAGGGCAAGGTGTGGATTTTGCTGCCACCGTCAGCTCCCGTCACCTATGCCCGTGACAAGTCCAGACACAGCAAAAGAGTGTCTGGTTTGTGGTCTCTTATCTCTCTGACATTGCTGATGGTGTCTGTTTAAGTGGCAGATTAATCAACTAAAGCCATAGTTGATCAATTGGTGGGACTGGCAGTTAGAAGTACACTTATTTACTGGAGGTGATGGGGGGATTTTTTTAAAAAACAGAGCAACTCAGTACGAGTGACGGTATTTTTCTTCACAACCAATGATAGACAGTTTTTGTTTATTAAATTGTCAGCACTTTCATGCTCCCTGTGATAACTCAAACTGGCACCTGTGCTGAGGTGCATTTAGTAAGGTACAAATGCATTTAAATGCATTTAGTAAGATACAGATGCATTAATCAGTAAGAAACAAAACAAAACGGAAGCAGGAAAGGTTCTTGAGTGGGCTGACAGCCCATCTCCCTCTTTCCATGTGCCTCCCAAACAAGCAAACAAACAAAAGGGAATCAAAGGCGGGGTCTGTACAAGTGAAGGGGTGGGATTATGTAGATGGGACCATTCCTGATTCTCTCCTCATCAACATCCACAGATATTTCCTTTTTGGACACAAATTCATGTCAGCTTTGCTGCTGTATCACCCTGTAGGATACACTCTACAGATTTTGGGGCATCCTTGTTTTGTTTTGAGGCAGTCCTGGTGTCATCAGCACGCCCTGATGGGGTGGGGCCGCTGCCTGGGCCCACGGCTCCTGGTGGGTCCCACAGCTGCTGACCCTCGCCCATGCACCCGCCGCCACCTGTCGGCATGCCCTTCCCCGTCTGCTTGCTGTAATTGCTCCACCGCCCCTGCCCCCACCTGCTGCGCGCTGTCCTTGAGGAGGGCCCTGTGGGGGGCGCTCAGTCCTGGCTCTCTCCTGGTGGCCACTGCAGCAGCACTCCCAACTGCACACCCTGGCCCCTGCTGCTGGCTGCACAGATGCTACACGGGCTTGCAAGCAGGAGGAGGGGGTGGACAGGGAGAAATGAGGGGACACCTGGAGGGGGTGGGCAGATGGGGGCCCTGGATACTGTCTGCCCAGGGCTCTCTGAAACCGGGAACCGGCCCCATTTTGAGGACTTGGGTCCGGCAACAGGGGCTGTAACTGTCCTGGGGCCTTCTCTCCACAGCCATGAGGAGGCAGCAGCTTTGGTTGAGGATATTGCAAGGAGGGCTCTGGTTATGTCCAATGCCAGCTACCTTCTTCTGCCAAGCATCTTGACGGACAATGCCACACTGGAATTCAGGAAGCAGATGGAAGAGAGGTGAGCTTGAGGAAGGTGTGAATCCCCCTGGAGAAAAGTCTTTTTGGGAAAACCCTCAGGGTGAAGATAGGCAGAACATCTCAGGAGAAGACACAGTGGCTTCATCAGCTGTTGTATGAGCCCAGCTTTGCAACTAGAATGAGAGGTGTACATGTTAGAAAGATGAGTGCTGGGTTAGCTGTCTTTCTCTCACCTCATTGCTTCTGCTGGATTTTTAAAAAATAAGTATCATAATGAATAAGTATTTGTTTGCACATTCATCTATCTCTTTCTTTAAAAGGCAGGAGGGAGAAAATGTTTAAAACAGTGTGAAATCTGCTGCAAAAATTGGGAAGGTGTGTGTCTTAGTGACATCACAGATGCTAATCAGGCAATGCCATCCTTAGCCAGCTTTTGCTGCAACATTTGTAGACCTTGAGAGGCTGACTCTGAAAAGGCACCAGCAGGTGGACTGAACACAGGGAGGGCACTTCCAAGGTAGCCCCTCCTGCTCTGCAGCTAGTGCATCTCCCCCTGCCCTCAGGCTTCTGATGAAATTCTTCATTCTCTTGGTGATGTTTAGCCTGAAGGAGAAACTCCAAATTTTGCTTTGCATTTTGCATGAGGTGAAATTTCTTTTCCTGTCCTTTCCTTTGTCCAATAAAAGCTCTATAACTCAATGCCTTGAGCAGTATAACAAACTGAAATTTCATTTATAATCGCTATTTATTTCCCCAAAGACAAAAGGAACAAAAGAAATTGCAACGTCCAAGGTTATATTAGGATTTTGATCTGAGAGTTGGAAGGGGACTACCCTGCTTGGATTAAAATCACTGAAATTCACCAGCCACGCTGAAGAAAATAGCATCTTAGATTAGAATATAGAGGGCATTCCAATAAAGTATGAGGGACTGAATCTATTTTACAAGGAAGCAAGAGCAAATTCTATCAGAGTGGAGAAGATGCAAAAAGCAGTGTCTCATAGCCACCCTTGAATGGGCATTTATTCTAGCAAGAGTAGAAGCCCTGAGGAGACCAGGTGAGGTCAGATGATAAGCACAGAAGGGAAGAGAATTAAGGGGAAGTGTTCCAAAAAATTGTGAAGTACAAACTAATCAAGCGTGAAGAATAGAACTCTTGTAATCAATCTGCCAAATCTGTTTTTAATTGTAATTGCTGGTTCCGTGGGCCTCAGTTCCTTGATGGATTTAGTCAGGACTTTTTTTGTAGAAAATCCCAGCAGGAACTCATTAGCATAATAGGCCACACCCAACAGCAGAAACTCATTAGCATAGTAGGCCACACCCCTGACAGCGCAGCTCCCTCCCAGGATCGGCTTCCCCAGGTGCCCCGCGGCTTGCGGGGCACATGGGAAACCCAAGGGAAGGAAGGCAGTTTCTGGATTGGCAGGGCACCTGGGGAACCTGAGGAGGGGAGGCAGTTCAAACTGGCTTCCCTCCCTGGATTGGCTTGGCTTCCCCAGGTGCCCTGTGGCTTGCGAGGCACCTGGAGAACCCAAGAAGGGGGGAGGCTGTAGGCGTGGCCAACTCGGAAGCCAGCCGGAACTCCCGTTCCTGTGCGTTCCGGCCCAAAAATAGCCCTGGATTTAGTGGTAAAACCAATAGCCGACCATTTCTTTTCCGCAGTGGTCATTTTAAGCAGGAGCTCGGGGGAGCACAGCTCCGGGAGTTGGTGCCAGCCCCCCCTTTCCATGGGAGAATGCCTGCTTGTGTCATGGCTGCAGCTAAATGACTCCATCCCCTGGAAAGGTCCTTGTTCCTCCGACCAGCCTTTTGAAGGCTTCAGCCACCACTGAAGCTATCCTCCTAGAATAGTGGTATTTCTGAGGCTTGGATTAGTAGCTGTCCCCTCTCTTCCAGCTTCCTTCCTTCCTTTCTTCCTTCCTTCCTCTTCCTCTCTCTTCTTTATTTCTTGCCTTCTGACATACTTCCAGTGATGTCAGGTGGTGTAGCATATGCTAATGAGTTATGCTAATGAGCTCCTGCACTTCTTTTTCTACAAAATGACCCCTGCTTCTCCATGATCCGAAGCCATGATGATTTACAGGAATTCGGGGTGAAATTTCAGTACCAAGTTGAAAGTCCCATCTCTATGCTGCAGTCCTCTTTCTGCAGCAGAGATGACCCTCTTCTCTTATTTCTTGTCTTTCTACACATCTGGCTACTTCTCCTTGCAGGTATCAGGGAATCCAAAAGGCACAGCAAGAGCTCAGCTCTGAGATGGAAAAGGCTACATCCAAGAAGACCTTTGCTTCAATCCAGCAAATCAACTTGGAAATGTCAAAGAACCTGGCGCAGATCACCACTTTAGAGCTGGTAGGCAGCAGAAAGACCACTCAATAGTATTTTTCATTTACCAAAGCGGCTGAAAATTGTTTGACATGTGAAGACACATAAACCTGCCTTACACTGAATCAGACCACTGGCCCGTCACAGTCAGTATTGCCCACTCAGACCGGCAGCAGCTCTCCAGGTTCTAAGGCTGAGGTCTTTCACATCACCTCCTGCCTGGTCCTTTTAACTAGAGACACCAGGGACTGAACCTGGGACCTTCTGCTTGGCCTTTTATGCATGGGTGTTTCCCCTCACATTCACCATGCATCTACGTTGGGTTATTTTGTCATTCTGCATTTCCCCTCACTTCCAGTGTGCATGTCCACTGGGGTTTCTTTTCCTTTCTGCATTGATTTTCCAGACTGACTTTTCAGTTGCTGTTTCCCCAGCTTTTCTAAGAACGCTTTTGCACCAATTTTTTCCCTTGCTTCACTTTCCAAGCCAAAGTTAATTCAGAAGAGGAGGAGGAGGAGGAGATTGGATTTATACCCCGCTTTTCCCTCAGAGTGGCTTACAATCTCCTTCCCCTCCCCACAACAGACACCCTGTGAGGTAGGCAGGTCTGAGAGAGCTCTCTCAAGAATGGCCCTTGAGAGAACAGCTCTGAGAGAACTTGTGACTGACCCAAGGTCACACCAGCAGCTGCACATGGAGGAGTGGGGAATCAAACCTGGTTCTCCCAGATTAGAGTCCATGCTCCTAACCACCACACCAAACTGGCTCTCATATATATTCCCTCGGATTTTTCGGGGGGGGGGGGACCCCTGGCCCTGGAAGGCCTCAGTCCCTGCCCACATCAAGGTCAGTGTTACCTTTCCTTCTCCCCCCCTGCCTTCCAGAGCTTGCAAAGAGGCCTCTTTTTTTCTGCAGCCATCTGAGCCTTGCGAAAGACTCCTTTTGCTACACTTGTGCCTCTTGCAAAAAAAATAAAAGGAAAAACTTCTTACTCCAGGACCATTGAGCCTGGCCAAGGATTCCCTCCTCTCATTTCATCTTCCTTGGCGGGCTCGCTCGACCTCCTCCCAAAAGACGCACCTGCTTCTTTCCTCCTCCCTTCCCCTTCCCTCCACTGCCAACCCTCCGGCTGTGACAGCCGCGGCAGTGGCCGCTCCCACCCCTTGCCTCCCCCATGGTGCCGAGGCCGGCAGCAGCGCTCCTGCTGCTGCTGCTGCAGCTGTTGTAGTGGCTTTCATATCATGCTTCTACCCATGCTTCTATGGTGAGGAGTGCCAGTTCCTCCACGAGGAGCCTGGCAGCAGCACCGTCTCTGCTGCCTGTCTGGGCCCCCCACCCCTGGGCACCCTCGGCGTGCTACCTGGGGCATGGGGAGTGTTCTGTATGGAGCCTGAACTTACTGGCAAAAGGACTCAGCTTGGGACGCATAACAATAGATCGCCGGGATCCTAGAATGGGCCAGTAGAGAGACAGAGATCCTAGAGGAAACCAATCGGGAAACAATAGAGTGTAAATAGCCTATCATTGGGAGTGGGGTGTAAAACTTTTCAGGCAAAAATACTGGGCTTCGGCCAGGCATAGCCAGTCTTCTTTTCTCCTTGCTGTAATCACTAATAAACTATGAGCTGATCATTCTACACATCTGAACCCAGTATATTTCACTGGCGACGAGGATGGGATCCTGATGAGCGACCTGACCTGACCTCCAGCACCGCACCGTGCAACGATCTCCAGAACTCTGCACCTCGCATTGCTCCGTGGGTCATGGCTGCTGCTCCAGGAATCATTCCTGCATTCGATCCTGCTCACCCTGAGCTTTGGGAAGCACGGGTGGAACAGCTGAAGTACTTCAATTCCAAGGCATAGATGACGCCGACAAGAAAAAAATCACTCCAGCTCAGCACATGCGGCATCGCCACACTATGCCTAGTCCAGGGCCATCGCTCCTAAAACCCTGGAAGAAGCCACGTATGATGAACTCATCAAGGCCCTCACCAACCATTTTGCACCTCAACCAACCAAGATGGCGAAATGCATGGACTTCTTGGCACGCCACCAAAAGTCTGGTGAAGCAGCCACTGACTTCATGGCTGATAGATGCAGGCTTCCATAAACTGCGAGTTCTCAGATCTAGAGAACACTCTCTTAACCCAGTTCATCTGGGGCGTCCAGGAGCAGGAACTCCGCTGCAAACTCATCGGCGCCAATGAACTCAAACTGGACAAGGCACTACGCACGGCCACAACTTTTGAAAAGTCACAACGGGATCACCAGGCCCACTCGGTGCATCAGGCCTCCACATCCCCGGTCTCCGATGCCTCAGACAAAGAAGAAATACTGCAGGTGTGCCACCCGGCTCGCAGGGACTCGCGTCCACCATCCTCGACCACCCCACGGCCCGCGAAGACCCTCACTCAAGCATCATGCGGCAGCTGCGTTGAAGAGCACAAACACCATTCCTGCCATTTCCGCGATGCGATCTGCCGAACCTGAAGAAAACCAGGCCGCATCACACGTGTCTGCCGCTCCCAAGGACTCTGGCAGCATCCAACCGCTCACCAGGAATCCACAGAACTCCACAATACAGCCGTCCACCAACACCAGGTACTACACTTGCCCCAGGACACGCCTAACAAAATTAAAGTAACCGTGTTCATTAGGCGGGTGCATTACCACCGGCCGCAGCCCTGCAGAACTCCTGATGGGAAGGCCCCTCACAACCCGTTTCAATCGATTACACCCAGACCGCGCTCCGGAGCACAGCTCGCCTCCAGAGAATCAAGCTGCTCCCCGCAGGTACTTCCTGGGCGACCCCATTTATGCACACAGCTTCTCCAGCAGCCCAGCCTGGGTCCCCACCAAGTTTATTAGGGTGACCGGGTCTCTCTCATATGAGGTATCCACAGAAGATGGCCAGAGGCTCCGCCGACACATAGACCAGCTCCGCAGTCATCTCCCCCCCGCAGAACCCGGGATACCCCCACCAGGTAACAGTGACGAGGATCTGCTAAGCCCGGAGGAGCCGGAGACAGAGGAGAACACGCCCACTGGCAGCGCTCAACAGGAACTCAGCGGTCAGCCTTCGGAGGCCACCGACAGAATGCCAGCACCAGCCACCTCCAGCCGCCCCGACATCATCCCAGTGCCACCACCCACTCCCAGTCCAGCGGCGGGTCTGGCCCCTGAAACGGCTCCGGAATCTGCAGCCCCGGCAGCGGAACCACACCACTCAAACCGCAAGTGGCACCGACCAGGGTACTTAAAGGACTTTGTCAGTTGGCGAGGCTCTGAACTTTGGGGGGAGGGGTGTTCTGTATTGAGCCTGGACTGACTTGCAAAAGGACTGAGCTTGGGACGCATAACAATAGATCACTAGGATTCTAGAATGGGCCAGTAGGGAGACAGGGATCCTAGAGGAAACCAGTCGGGAAACAATAGCCTATCCTTGGGAGTGGAGTGTGTTTTGGGGTGTGATCCTTTCCAGGCATAAATACCGGGCTTCGGCCAGGGGTAGCCAGTCTTCTTTCTCCTTGCTGTAGTCACTAATAAACTATGAGCTGATCAGTCTACGTGTCTGAACCCAGTATATTTCAGGGAGGCAGCACCAGTACCTAAGAAGCCTCCAGCGGTGGACATAGAGGAGTGAGTGACGGAATGGGGGTGGAGAGAGTTGAAGTTTTAAACATGTGGCACTGTTTTGAAACAGAGATGCATCTGTAACTCCCAGGAGTATATCCAAATCGCTCAGAACATGATCAGCATCTCTTAAATAAAATACCTGTTTGCAAACAAAATGGGAGGGATCGTCAGCATGGAATGAAATTGACATTAGATGTGAGAGAGAAAGACTGGGATGGAAAAGCTTTGAAAACATTTTTCCCTTTAATTCTTCAGGGGACAAATGGGAGGGGACCATTTTGACAGTCTCTGGAAGCCTTAAAATGGAACCTTGCTGTTTTAATTTTAAAAAAACAAACAAACATTGGACACCACCCCTCACATGTCACAAGTGACGTTCCCACCGCAGTTAAGAAAAACCGTGGGTTTGGGTTGTAGCTGCAGAAAAGATACAGAGAGAAAAAAAGAATGGTGCCGACGGCAGGCACAGAAATCTGAAGCCTGGCTTAAAGGCTCAGCTGCGGGGATTCCCTGCTGTAAGGCTGTCCGTGCGTGAAGGGCCTCTGCCCAGGAGATGCTCCATCACTGAGCTGTGCCCCCTCCTCATGGATCGTTGTCAGTCTTGAGCAAACCTTAAGCCGTTGGCACGTACCAACATTGGCATATGTAGAAAAGTCAATAAGAGTGAGTTTTCCTAGTGATGAGCAAACCTCCTGGAGAGATTCCAGTGTGGAAATCAAATGCTAGTGACAGCCGGGGGGCTGCTGTTCTGGGGCTGTAGCAGCCCTGCGGGGGGTTCTCCTCCTGCCCCCAAAATGGGTGCCTGCAAGCTGGGTGTAGTTTTGAGGAGCGGCTCTCCTCAGCCGAGGCTAGCAGCCAGTCAGCAGCTCTTTCCCAGTAGCAGCAGCCGCCGCCGCCATGGGAACACCTGCAGGGCAGTGCCCTCTGCCTCCTGGGGGCAGGGTGGATCGGCCCCTTTGCTTCCCAGGAGAGTCCCCAGGGGGTTGCTGCCCAGAGAGCCACAAGCAGTCAGGAGCCGAGCTGAGGCCACAGAGACTACAGAGGTGGGCTTTAGCCAATGTTGCCCCTCCCTGGGTCCCTGAGGGGCCTCTGTGGTGCTGCCAGCCCTGCAGGGGGCCAGGGTTGCCAACTGTGAGTTGGGGAATTCCAGGAGAGTTGGATGCAGAGCTGGTGGAGGACAGAGCCTGGGGAGGGGAGAGAGCTCAGCAGGGATGTGATGCCGGAGCCTCCACCTTCTGAAGCGGCCGTTTTCTCCAGGGGGACTGACCTCTGTGGTCTGGAGTCAATCAGCGGTAATTCTGGGAGATCTCCAGGCCCCACCTGGAGTCTGGCAGCCCGTTGCAGGGCCCACTTGGTTCTGCTTCCTCCAGAACAGTTTTAACACCCTATTTTGCCCGCTGCCTGTTATCTTGACACATGGTTCTTCTGGCCTGGTTCTCTCTCCTTTGCCTTCTACAGAATGGCTCAGCTGTTAGTGGAGTCCCCAAAAGGGAAAGGAATAGGGAGCCAGAGGGCCAGGCAGTCTGATGAAGGAAGCCTCATTCCTGCAGAGAAAGGTATCCATTGATGGAATAATCCCCCCCCCCCCAAAAAAGGTCAGCCTTTGATTGTTCCAGAGAAAGGGACTGGAAAGGCAGGGGGGCTCGGGGGCTGAGGCTAGCCCCGAAATTTTCCAGGGGTGAATGAGCCCCCCCCCCCCCCGGGCCACCAGTGCCAGCACACCAATTTCCCTCTCAGGACAGGGCTAATGGGTTCCCCCCACCCTGCCTGCACTAACTATGAAGTGGCCACCCACCTTCCAGCAGAGTGGAGCGACTTCGGAGCTGCTGCCATCACTGCCGAAACCCAAGCCGCTTTCCCACGGACGCTGCTGGAGGGGGAGGTAGCAGAGCCGGGATCAGAGTGCGCCTGCGTGCCAGTTGGTGAGAAGGATGGAGGTTGGGGAGGACAGAGGTGGGCAAGATTAAGAATGGAGGCGGGGGAGGTCAGGGAGCCTTGGGCTGGCAATGCAGCTGACTAGCGCTCCTCTGTGGCCTCCGGTTGCCAACACTGTCAGCAGTGAGTGGCTCACTTTCTCCTGCAGTTTAAACTGGGCTTAAGGCACTTTCTCCTGCAGTCAGCGTGGGGGGGGCTTCTCTCTCTCTCTCTCTTTCAGTCTTTTTCTCTTTTCTTTCTCTTTCTGTTGAGGTGTGTGAGAGCAGGAAGTAAGGGAGCGGCTCCCCCACACACTCCAGTCTGACCTTCCTTCCTTCCTTCCTTCCTTTCTTTTTGATTTTTGGATGGAGCCTGGGCAGGACAGGGGCCTCAGTGGCGTAGAATGCCATAGAGTCCACTCTCCAGAATATCCATTCTTTCCAGGGAAACTAATCTTTGTAGTCTGGAAATGAGCTGTAATTCCAGGGGATCCCTGGGTCCCACCTGGAGGCCGGCATCCCTAGCTCCAGTGCTGAAATTGGTAACTCTGGTTCTGCTGTGTGAGATTGGGGGGGACATGCAGATCAGAGGCCTTTTAAAATTTCCTTTTGTCCTGTGTGCAGCCCAGAAAGAACATTGGCAAGAAATGTGCACTCTGTATACGTTCATGCTTTTCATTTTGCTGTTACTTAAAATGGTGTGGTACCGTTTCAAAGGGACAACTAACTGGGAGGTATAAAACGAATGACAGGCTTGCCCACTGGAAACAATGGGAGAGGCTTGAAGGCCTGTTGGAGATAATGGGAGTCAGGAATGCCAGTTGACTTGCACGGGCTCCACTGAAATACATTGCAGCCCAAAAAAAGTTGCAAAGAAAATTTGGAATGGTTTTTCCATTAGGTCTTTGGGCCCAGATAGGCTACTCTGGCACTGGAATGACAGCCCCCAGAGTGGAATTACGGTCCCTAGGAAGAGAATCTGTGCTCTGGTACTGGAATAACAGCCCCCAGAGTGGAATTACAGTCCCTAAGAATAGATTCTGTGCTCTGGGACTGGAATGACAGTCCCCAGAGTGGAATGATGATCTCTAGCAATAGAATCTGTGCTCTGGGACTAGAATAACAGGTCATAGAGTGGAATTACAGTCCCTAGGAATAGAATCTGTGCTCTGGGACTGGAATGACAAGTCACAGAGTGGAATGACAGGCCAGCCCCTGGGAATAGGCTTGGTGTTCTGGGACTGGAATGATAGGTTGCAAAGTGGAATGACTCTGAACTCTGTACATTGCTCAGAAATTGAGTGCACAGCAACTGTTTGGTATTCTGGCTCAGAGACTTTAGCCATGCATTTATCAAACAAAGACATCTGTGATGCCTTAATTTAGTAAATTTCAGTACGGTCACCCTTATGAATAAGGCAGAAGCAAGACTCCTGTAAATGAATGCCCAAGAAAACATTTAAAATGTCCCCCTACAGGCTTTTCTGCGTTGCCCTCCTTACTTTCAACTTTGTGACCATTTGTTTGTCTTATGCACACAGTATGTCTATTTGCAGAACTTAAAGTGACTGTTCTAAAAGTGAATTTAAATAAAGGACACAGCAGGAAACCACTGAGATACCATATAACCACTGGCCAACTCCCACCTTTTCCAGGGTTTAGCCCAGCCCAGGGGCATGGCTAGGGGGGATCCCAAGGGTTCCCAGCCCCCCCTAAATTTCTGGGAAGCCCCTTCCTAAATCCCACATGGTTCTGCCTCCATGGATCGTGACAATGGCTTGTGATGTCACTGGCTCCTCCCTATGATGTCACTGGGCCTTGGTTCTTTTAAGAGCCTAGCATAGCATCACCTCTGGCCCAGGGCCCCCCCCCCCCCCCCCAAATTGGAAAGTCTACGCCCTTGTTCTGAAGCTGAGCTCTCTGAAGCTCGAGCAGTTTGGACAAGAGGGTCAACTACATGCTGGAATCTCTCTCACTGAAAGCAAGTTGGCTTCAAAGTGCTTAACTCTGGCTGGTGTTTGAAATCCTTGTTTGCTTATTAAAAGTTATGTGCTACAGTCAAATTCCTGAGGCAGCCTTAGGCATAATTTTAATACCCATCACTGTGGAATGTTGTGCTTGAAGAGGCTAAAGTACTTTGGTCTTTGATCCTACAGCACCCCCTGCTGCAGCAAGTGGAAAATCTTACTCAAGAAGCCGAAGAACTGAAGCGGCTTGTGGCATTAAAGGCAGAGGAGGTGGTGAACGGGTCCCTTGCTGTGCAGGCTAACCTAGAGGAAGAGCAGCGGAGGATGCAACAGCTGGAACAGGTTAGGTGAAATTTTCCTCTTCCAAACTTCTTCCCAGGTTTTGGAATCTGAACAGCCTGCTCTTGTTTCTGCAGTGGAATCAACGTGCTAGGAATCCTGTATTGTTCTGCATTTTGTTTTGCTGATTTTGTACAGAGCCTTGTGTGTGTGCAGATTTCTCTTCTCTTCCACTATGCTACCAGTGTGCCTTCATCAACCTCTGCAAATAAGGCAGTCACAGATGTGGATTCTTTTTTTGGGGGGGGGGTGTTACCAACGTGCAGGAATGCACATGCTACCAAAAGACAACCTAATGAAAGGCACTTGCTTGAGTCACAGGCACAGCTGCACTGAGATTGCTCTTTCTGCAACATCAGTGCACATGTGCATATCAGTAAGACAAAGCTGTCCAAACCTGACTGGCCCAGGCTGGCCCAATCTCATCAGATCTTGGAAGCTAAGTAGGGTCCGCCCTGGTTAGTACTTGGAAGGGAGACCACCTTGGAAGTCCAGGGTCCCTCCACAGATCCAGATAATGACAAACCACTTTGGAATGTCTCCTGCCTTAAAAACTATGGGGCCACCATAAATCATCTGTGACTTGACGGCACTCCCCCCCCACCACCACCACCACGGAAGTGGGAAGCAATTCAAAGTGAATGAAAGGAACAGAAACCTGCGGCAAACTACGCATGCTGAAATTCAGCAATTAATTTTAGACATTCTGTGAGTTAACCTGAAACTTAGTGCAGTGAGAAGGCCCAGTCATTTTGGAACTTCAGACTGATAATCTGGAGTCTTGGGGCAACTTAAATACTAAGTAACAACATTTTATTGCAGTGTAAACTGAAGCAGCAGGATCTAGTCCACAAAAACTTCAAACGTTATCTTTTGAGGCACCACAACAAGAATGGAAATCAACTAGTTTTCCTCTGCTGTCTAGGGATCAAGGGATTAGTTAAATTTGCTTTTAAAAGGGGTGGAGTTGAGATTTTTCAAGCTCCATTTGTGGTTTATTGGAGCCAGGCCTTGGTAAGCAGCAGATTTAAGGTCAGTCGGCAACCTTCAGTGCTGAGATCGAGAGGCGCAGGTCCCTGGGGAGGGCCTATCACAGGCACCCATGTAACATCGCAAGCCCTCAAGGGCTGGAGGCAGGAGCTCCTGGAGGACCCGGGCTTTTAACTAAAGGTTTATCCCATCTGTTTTCATATTTTATGGCCTCTCTTGTTTGCTGATACTGGTGCCGTTATGACCAGGCTGTTAAAATTAATACTGCTGTCCTGGAACCTGCTGAACCGGAACAGTTCTATTGCTTGGGGGGTTAGTTTGCAGATGTTGTTTTAATTGATTATCATTTTGAATTGTTTGTTTTTTATTGCCAGCCATCTCAAGGCGGGGGAGGGGGGAGTGTATGTGTTCACTAAATAACAATAACTAAGTCATCCAATCATCAACTGAAACCAGTATTACAAACGAAGGGGATAGAGTTCACACTTGAACTTGAGTTTTTCAATACTGATCCATCCATTTTTATGGATGGGGGCAAATGTTTCATCATGTATGACAGAAAGAAATCATGTGCAAAGAAGGCATTGCAAAACAGGCTGCAAATACAACAAGAATAAGGGCTGGGGTTGCCTCCTTTCTGCTCGTGGAGGTGCTTTCTACCGACACCACTGACAGAACAGCTCCAAACATGAGAGATCCTGAAGTTAAACAACTGGTACAATTTCATTTAGGACCAATTCTGCTGTTGTTCAGCTCTCTTATCTTCTGATCAAGTTGTCTGGTCTGTCTTTTCCTCTTTCCTACCAGGAGCAACCAGGACCCTTCTGACCTGTCTTCCATGGCTTCCAGTCTGGTGTAGTGGTTAAGTGCGCGGACTCTAATCTGGGAGAACCAGGTTTGATTCCCCACTCCTCCACTTGCAGCTGATGGATGACTTTGGGCAAGCCATAGCTCTGTCCCAGCTGTTCTCTCAAGGGCAGTTGTCTCAGAGCTCTCTCAGCCCCACCTACCTCACAGGGCGTCTGTTGTGGGGAGGGGAAGGGAAAAGAGTTTGTAAGCCGCTCTGAGACTCCAAGTGAGTGGAGGGCGGGATATAAATCCAATCTCTTTTTCTTCTTCTTCTTCTTCCATGGATGGGTACAGAGAGAGGGCTAAGACAGCAAGATTTGTTTCCTGGGATCCAGCATAATTCCACCTACTCTGGCAGCCCATTGGCTGCCCCTCACATGGCATGGCTATAAATGCTTCTGGATCAGATTTGGGTAAAATCCAGGCCTTTATCTGTAAGGCCCCCCAGATGTTTCCCAAGTACTTGTGTGCCCCAGTATCCCTCCCTATTCCCCATATTCTCTCTCTCGCTCGCTCTCGCTCTCTCTCTCTGACAGCTTTCACAGTGTTCCTTCAGCCTCTTAAAGCAGAACTGCTACAGCTAAAGCAGAACTGCCCACGCACAATCCAGCATTGACTCAATCAGTGCTGCGGACTTTGGGGACTTCCTTGTTATGAATATAGCTCTGGGCAAAAACTAACAGGGCAAAAGGCATGGTTCTTAGCTGATCCAAAAACCTCAGTTCTCCTGAGATGGATGAGTCACATAGGCAGGTGGGATAGAATGCTTCCCCTAGAGATCTAAACACCTAGCCCAGAGGTGTCAAACTCATTTGTTATGAGGGCCGGATCTGACATAAATGTCACTTTCATAGAATCATAGAGTTGGAAAGGACCTCCAGGGTCATCTAGTCCAACTCCCTGCATAATGCAGGAAATTCACAAATACCTCCCCCCACCCCCTGTGACACCTGCTCTATGCTATGTCAGGCCAGGCCATGTGTTCCATAAAATGTAACATGAGGTACCGGAGATATAATCTTTGTAAAGGCAATTTCAGGTGCCAAATGGCAATAGCAGGCTTAATTGGATTAGGTGTGATATGTGGAGGGGTAGTAGGCGGGGAGATATCAGCATTGGTAATGAGACAAGAAACCTAGGTCTCAGTTTGGTCTAGGAAGATTCAGTCCAGGAGGATGCAAAGAATAAATGGATATAAGTATGAAGACATGAGCAAAGATTCATGGAAGCTCATACCTTACCACAAATTTTGTTGGTCTTTAAGGTGCTACTGGACTCTTATTCTTTTCTACTGCTATTAGAAACCACGACATTAAAAAAACAGTGGGGGGACATTTTAGCCTTCCAGGACATTCAGTTGCTGATCTAAGAGTAGCAGCTCTCTTTCAAAGGGAGATTAGAGAGACTGCTGAATTACAACTGATAATGAAGCTCAAGACAATGCATCCTCCTGGACTGAATTGAGACCTAGGTTTCTTCTCTCATTACCAATGCCTGCTATTGTCATTTGGGATCTGAAATCAGTTCACTCTTCAAGATATAAGGACGAATGGGCTCACATTCTAGGTGCATCTGAAGAAGTGAGCAGTGACTCATGAAAGCTCATGCCCTGTCACAAATTTTGTTATTCATTAAGGTGCTACTGGACTCTTGCTCCTTCCCACTAAAAAAGATTGCAAGCTATGCTATTAGGGTTTTTTTCCCATCTGTTAGAACTAGAAAAAGGGATCTCTACAAGTGAAATAATGTCTTGATTTCAGACTGGGCAAAATCCATTCAGTGCTAGTGATGATAATGTAACAGTTTAAAAAGCAAAGGGGGAGGGGTTTAATGTGAAGAAAGGCAGCCAGTAAGGTGGGAGGGGAGAGCCATCTACTTCCAGTCATTAAACAATGGAATCCAATCCAAGTGTTGTAATTCCAAATCAAGATCTTTCTGGGGGGAAAATGCAATCCCAGATAGGCACAGAGAAATCTAATTTAAAAAAAAAAACTTTTCAGAATAAGCCACAATATTTTTTTAAAATTCCACTTATCCCAGATGCATCTTCTTCCTGTCCCCCTTCCTTTTTTAACTTGCATGTGTGTGATCAGGGCTCAAAGTAAACAGCAGAGCAGGGAAATCTTAATGTAAACTGTGCTTATCAGAAGAATCCCTCTCCCTCCCTCCATCCCTCCCTCCCTCTCTTTCTCTCTGAAGAAGTGTGCGTGCACACAAAAGCTTATGCCTGGAATAAAACCTTGTTTGTCTTAAAGATGCCATGGGACTCCATCTCAGTCTCTGTTGTGCACGTGTGCTCTCACTCTCCCCTTCCCTTCCTCCCCAAAGGAGGAGGAGGGGGAGGAGACCTCAGCCAGTGGAGCAAAGGGAGGCTTGGCTTTGTTTCTCTCCCGGTGCATTGAGGGAGATGGGCAAAAGCAAGCTGCAAGGCAGGGGCAGCCGCAGTAGCCCCTGAGAGGAAGCAGAAAAAAGCCAGTTGCTTGTGGGCTGGATGCAAGCCTTTCAGGGAGCAGTTCCAGCCTGTGGGCCGTATGTTTGACACCCCTGATCTAGCCTGTCACAGGGGCCTCAGAAGCATCATTCTAGATATCAAAGAAAAGTCTTGTCCAGTTGCTCCCACAGACACACGTTGCCCTTGCTCACAGCCTTCAAGCCTTCCACCCGGCCCCCAAAACTCCCAGGTGCCAAACTGCACCCAATCCTGCAAAACAGTTCATGGACCAAACTTCTGTTGGTGGGAATTTTGAACCAGAACTCCTCTTTGGTATTGGTCAAGAAGAGACACACCCACCTTCCCAGAGCCAGCCAGATATGTGGAATGAGAGGAAAGAAGACTTCCTGGATAGGCCCAGCCACCTGAGGTTGGTCTGTCCATCAGCATGTAGTTGTTGGAACTTGAACGTGTGGATAGATGAGTTTTCCCATCCCATAGAGGCAAACCAGGTGTAAGCCAGATGTTGTGTTTAGCTAGCCTAAAGCTGTAGCTTTTGTTTTATTGTCCATTGCTCTGTATTTTCTTTTGCCAAATCTCCACTGGCACTCTCTTGTTTTTTTGTGTGTGTTTAGAACATAATGTTGGACTTTAACCTTCTTCCTCCACCAAGCAGTTTCATCAGTCAAAACCCATTTCCTGCCCCCATGTCGTTAGCAGCCCTGGAAGAGGGAAAAGCCAAACAACCCATCTTTCCTTAACTTTTATATCTTCCAGAGTCGTTAATTGCCTTCAGAGGTCAGTCCTGATCAGTGAAATCTCATGAGGTTAAGCCTCCTTTTTCTGCACTTCACTGCAGCTGTGACTTGAATTGGGGTGGGGGTCTGCAGTTACAATTTGCCTTCTTAAAACTCTGGAAGAACCAGGCACAGATCTTGCAGCCTGTTGTGTGGTTTGACTGTCTGGCAACCAGCTTCTCAGGCACAGACAGAACTTGGAATGACCATCCCTCCCTCCTTCCTCCCAGCCCACCGGATGATAAGGAGGCCCTCCTTGCCAGTGAGCCCAGAGTAAAGGGGAGTCCAGTTGGCCTGCTGGAGGGCTAGAGCTGATGGACCACATCACACGTTACAAAGCCCTCGTGACCTTCACAGGTCCTGTCGATGTCATCTGGGAGTTCCATGCTCAGAATTTAATTCACACGTATTCACGGGCCCAATGTGGATTGGGACCATGGCGCATAGGGCAACGATGCCTAAGCCTTTCCCCCAGTTCCATTTTCCCATGCTGAAACAAGCCTTGGGCCTGCTGGGGGAAATTGCCTATCTTGATGGCTACACACAAGTTTTCCCAGTGGAGCACAGAGCAGTCCTTTCAAGGAGGGGAAATGGTGCTGGGAGGGGAAGCAAAAGCTTAAACCCCGCCCCCCTCCCTGTCAGTTGTGGCCCTCATGGGCGTCAACTACGGGGGGGCTCGAGGGCTCGAGCCTCCCCTGAAATTTCCCGGGGGGGGGCTCAGCCACCCCCGGCAAAATGCTCGCCCAGCAGCCGGCGCCGCCTCTCCTTCCCCCCCACCCCTGGCCTGCCCTCCTGCCTCCCTGGGGCGGGGGGGAGAGAGGCAGCGGGGACATAGTCGCGCGCACGCGCGCTTCACGCGGGCGGCAGTCAGCCAGCCAGCTGGCTGCCGCCGCGGGTCTGCCTCCCCGGGCTGGGGGGGGGACGGAGCGGCAGGGATATAGGCGCGCGAAGCGCGCGCGCTTCGCTCAGGCGGCAGTCAGCTGGCCAGCTGGCCAGCTGGCTGCTGCCACTGCCGCCAGTCTGCCTCCCCGGGTGGGGGGGGGGGGCGGAGCAGCAGGGACATAGGCGCGCGTGCGCGCGCTTCGCTCGGGCGGCAGTCAGCCGGCCAGCTGGCTGCCGCCACCGCGGGTCTGCCTCCCCGGGCTGGGGGGGGGGGGGACGGAGCGGCAAGGAATCCCTGGGGGGGGGGACGGAGCGGCAGGGATATAGGCGCACGTGCGCGCGCTTCGCTCGGGCGGCAGTCAGCCGGCCAGCTGGCTGCTGCCGCTGCCGCCAGTCTGCCTCCCCGGGCCGGGGGGGGGGGGCGGAGCAGCAGGGACATAGGCGCACGTGCGCGCGCTTCGCTCGGGCGGCAGTCAGCCGGCCAGCTGGCTGCCGCTACCGTGGGTCTGCCTCCCTGGGCGGGGGGGGGGGGGGAAGAGCGTCCCGTGCGCGCGCGCGCACGAGAGAGCCCCTGCCCCCCCCCGGGGATTTAGAAAGTCGACGCCCCTGGTGGCCCTTATCAAAACTGTCTTTCTGCATGTCAGGGAATTAAGTCTGAGCACAGAACTGCAAGTATAGGTACAGGACCAGCAGTGGACGCCAGGACTTGCTGACATGAGAGTTGGCCCAAGAAACACAGACATGTTACTAAGTCACGGACAGGATCTCTTTCTGGCTACACTTGTGCAAGAGTCTCACTCCTGGCTTCTCTTCTGTTTCACAGCTATGGCGAAGAGCAAACAGCACTCACCTACTGGCCACCTCATCACTCTCAAACGGAGAGGCCGTCTTCTCCGAAGCCAAGACCCTCCTGTCCAGCCTGGATGGTAACAGTAGGCAGCCTCAGCAAACCTCCCAAAGCAGAACACTCCCACTCAACCCTAGGGCTTGCTGTCTTCTTCTCTCTCTCTTTTTAATGAATGTAACTCCTAGTGGTAAGAACTGACAGCAAAGGATGTGGACTGGGATTCTTAAAACACTTCCCAGATTGTGTAACAAAATTCTGTATTTGCTTTTCAGTTTGATGCATAGTTTGTCCAGTTGTGACTTTCTATGAAGATATTCTCTGCATAGGTTTACATGTTACATCTTGCCCAAGGTACATTGTCAAAAAATTGAAAGTTTAGATCCAAATCTGTCCAAATTTGGATGGGCTCCTTTTTTTTTCTTTTTCTTTTTTTGCTAATGAAAACTGGAAAGGAAAGAAGAGAAATGTTACCTTGAGTGGGAACATGTGGGCTGGTAGATGGGTGGGTGGAGCTTGTGGATATCTGTGCTGGCTAAAGATCTCACATCCTCTGGATCACAGAAGACTTTCCTCAGCTCCTTGTGGCTTCTAGGGCTCAAACTGGCTGGGGAGGGGGGGTGATGTGTTTTGGGGTGTGCTCCCCCCACCCAATTAGCATCTCTGTGTGAGTGCTTTGAAGACTGAGGAAGTGGGGGGGGGAGGGTGTTTAACCCTTCAGGCCCATGTGTTTACACACACACTCAAACATCCCTGCCCTTTTCTCCCTTGTCACCTCTTCTGCCTCTTGGAGTACCTGTATGGTTTCACCTTGTCTCAGTGCCTGCAAGTCCCTCCACAAAACTTACCCTGTTCCAAAAAGCCTTTGGTGCAATTCCATAGCCCCACTTCTATGCTGAAAACTAAGCTTTATACAGCTCAGATTAGATAGTAGAACATTTAACAAGTTGGGTTACTCAGCCCAAACCCTCGGCCCTCATAGTCACACAGGATCTTCAGGGAACTACCTTTTAAATGCTCCTGGGGTTGTGTTATTTGCCCCATTCTGGGGCTGCACATAAAGCTCCGGAACAGATCAAATAATGCCCCTTGAGACTCTTTCAAAACAGAAAAAGGCACGGGGGGAAGGCAGGATCACTTCTTCCATTCACTGTCATCCAATCAGGATCCAACCCCTACAGCGCTTTCTCATCTCTCTATATAATAATTCTCTGATGGTGGTGGCACTCTCTAGAACATTCCACACGCCACCCCAGCCTTTGTTCCCCTAGCCTGTCAATCAGAAGCTGTCCCTATCCACTGGCTGTGAATACTCACATGCCATTGGCTGGGTCTGCTCCTCTTCTCTGCCCACTCCTTCAGCCTCTGTGCCCTGTCAGAATTCCTGGCAGATGGTTTTTTGCTCTTGACAAAGACACTTCTCCAGCTTCCTTCCTGTGGGGGGATTAACTGTTACCTCAGCGGCTGTTGGTAGGTGAAACGAAATGATAGTTACCTGTGTTTATAAGCTGCCTGCTGCCTGTGAATTGTTTAAAATGTTCCCCCATAAGATTCAACTGTTACCTCAGTGGGTGTTAGTAGGTGAAACAAAATGGCAGTTACCTGTGTTTATAAGAGGGGGTAGAGGCTGCAGGTGGGTCGGGGGATGGAAACCTGAAGAGTGAGGAGGAAATTAAGGCAGGTTGATGCTTGGCTGGGAAGGAGATGGGGTTGCCAACTCCAGGTAGAGAATTCCTGGATATTTGAGGGGTAGAGCCTGGAGAGGGTGAGGTTTGAGGAGGGGTGGGGCCTCAGACAGGTTCAATGCCATAGACTCTGCCCTCCAAACCACCTATTCCCTCTTGGGGAACCACTGCTGCCAATCTCCAGGTGAGGGCAGGAGATCACTCAGAATTACAACTGCTCTTCAGGTAGCAGAGATCAGTTCCCCTGGAGAAAATGGTGGACTCTGTGTCATTATATCCTGCTGAGGTTGCCACAGCAAATTGACGCTGAATGCCCAAGGCCTTGGCACTCTCCAAGAGCCTCTTTCTAGAGCCCATTGTATTTATTCTCACAACGGGCCTTATTCCTAGTAAGAATATAAGAGAAGCTAATGTTGGATCAGGCCAATGGCCCATTCAGTCCAACACTCTGTCACACAGTGGCCAAAAATAACAGGTGCCCTCAGGAGGTCCAACAGTGGGGCCAGGACACTAGAAGCCCTCCCATTGTTGCCCCTCACCCCCAAGCACCAACATCACTTGCCCCAGACTGAGAGTTCCTATCTATACCTTGTGGCTAACAGCCACTGATGGACCTCTGCTCCATATGTTTATCTAATTTCCTCTTGAAGCTGTCCATGCTTGTAGCCACCACCACCTTCTATGGCAGTGGATTCCATGTGTTAATCACTCTTTGGGTGAAGAAGTACTTCCTTTTATCTGTTCTAACCCGACTGCTCAGCAATTTCATGGAGTGCCCACAAGTTCTTGTATTGTGAGAAAAGGAGAAAAGTACTTCTTCTCTACCTGCTCTATCCCATGCATCTATATATATAAAAGAAAGTCCCCTCACCTTAAAATCAATGCCCAGGCCAAACCACTGGACCCAGAAACACCAAATTCGGGGAGAGCGCTCCTACCATGACGTAGATGCTCACTAAGAAGGGATTTTTAGAAATTTGACCCCTAAGGGGGTTAAAAGGAGTAAAATGTGTTCCCCTATTGATTTCTATGTGGCTTCCAAGCTGCTGCCTCCTTGCACCCCCCACTCTCCGACTGGTCAGCTGCAGAGCTCAGCATTCTGTGGTTAAAAAAAACAGTTACAGCAGACTGCAGAGAGCTAATGACAGTTGAGGAAATCAGGAATGGCCAACAACCACCTGTGAAGTGCAGGAAAGCTGCTGGCCCAGCCTCTCTGATGGCTTCCAATACACTCCCACCTCCTACACTGGACAGGTGGTTGTCTGTCAGTTGCAGCAGTGGTTGCAGAGTGCTTAAAGCCATGAGGGAGCCCACCCCAGCAGTACTGCCTTAGTGATCCTGCTGGCCCTGCCTTCACAGTGGCTTCTAATACTTCTCCTCCCTCCCCCTTCTGCAGTGAACAGGCAGCTGCCTGTCAGGTGTTAGAGAGAAGGTGGGATGGTTACAGCCACCAGGGAGGTCTGCTCGGCAGGATTACCTTAGTCCTGCTGCTGGTCCAGCCTCCCCAATGCCTTTAAATACAATCTCCCCCCAACACCAGACAGGCGGGTGTCTGTCAGGTGTAGGAGCGTGGCCAGGGTACTTTAATCCATCAGGGCACCACCCCAGCAGGATCACCTTAGTGATGCTGCAGGCCCAGCCTCTCTGATGGCTTCCAACACACTCCCCCCACCTCCTACACCTAATAGGCAGTTGTCTGTCAGGTGCAGCAGTGGTTGCAGGGTGCTTAAAGCCATGAGGGAGCCTGCCCCAGCAGTAATGCCTTAGTGATTCTGCCAGCCCCACTTCTACAGCGGCTTCTAATACTCCTCCCCCTCCCCCTCCTACACTGGACAGGCAGCTGCCTGTCAGGTGTAGGAGAGAAGATGGGATGCTTACAGCCACTGGGGAGGTTTGCTCAGCAGGATTACCTTAGCTGTGCTGCTGGCACAGCCTCCCGATGCCTTTAAATACAATCCCCCCCAACACCAGACAGGCAGGTGTCTGTCAGGTGTAGGAGCAGAAGTAGGGTACTTTAAACCATCAGTGACACCGCCTTAGCGATGCTGCTGGCCCAGCTTAGCCACACTCCCATCCACAATTGAAATATAGCCCAAATCTGTAGAAAACTGGTTTGCACCCACCTGCCTCTGATTGTTCAGCTGTGGATCTCAATGTTTTGAGGTAAAAACACAGTTAGAAGAGACTGCAGACAGTTGAGGGCAG
Source organism: Lepidodactylus listeri (assembly GCA_029233225.1). Classification (NCBI taxonomy): domain Eukaryota; kingdom Metazoa; phylum Chordata; class Lepidosauria; order Squamata; family Gekkonidae; genus Lepidodactylus; species Lepidodactylus listeri. The sequence goes on along the minus strand of JARCFY010000014.1, from coordinate 9,008,326 downwards.
TTACAGAAATCAGTGATTCGAGACTCCTGAATAGGCATTTTTCAAAAAAGCCAGCATGGCAATTGAGTTAATGAATGTTCATGGGGAGATAGTAAAGGACCTTTCTAGGAGCCATTTTGATGGTGCCAAAAGACATTTGCACATAATACTCCTACGGGGCACTGAGCTGCACAGGCCAAGTATCAACGAGATCACCCTGAGGTCCTCAGAACAACACAGTCTCCTTAAGAGCAAAACAATCCAGGAACAACAGTAGAGAGGCCATCACTTTCGTGGAAGGTGACAGGAGTTGACCTAACAGACGACTGCTTCTTAACTGGACAGTTCTCTGTGGCCTGCTCCAGAGTGAGCTCACCAAGCAGCCTGGTGATCCCAGCACCTGAGGGCAGAACCACCAACATGGTCTACAGAGGGGTCCTTCAGTAGAGAGAGAGAAAACAGTACGTATGTCTCACTTCATTTTTTACATTACAGTCTTCTCCATTAGAGTTCCTACAACAAATGTTACATTTCAAACTTCACATCATCAGTATTATAACTGGATTTATGGAACTTAAATACCATAGCAAAGCACAGGTATCAGGCTAGTAATCTTGTAAACCTCTTATCATGTCACCCCTCAGCCGTCGTTTCTCCAAGCTAAAGAGCCCCAAGCGCTTCAACCTTTCTTCATAGGGAAAGTGTTCCAACCCTTTTATCATTCTAGTTGCCCTCTTCTGTACTTTTTCCAGTGCTATAATATCTTTTTTGAGGTGTGGCGACCAGAACTGTACACAGTAGTCCAAATGAGGCCGTACCATCGATTTATACAGGGGCATTATGACATTGGCTGATTTGTTTTCAATTCCCTTCCTGATAACCCCCAGGATAGTGTTGACCTTTTTCATTGCAGTCGCACACTGTGTCGGAATTTTCATTGAGTTATCTACTGCAACTCCAAGATCTCTCTCTTAGTCAGTCTCTGCCAGTATGGACCCCATCAGCGTGTATTTATAGTTAGGGTCTTTGGCCCCAACGTGCATCACTTTGCACTTGGCCACACTGAACCCCATTTGCCACGCTGACGCCCACTCACCCATCCTCGACAGATCCCTTTGGAGTGCTTCACAATCCTCCCTGGTTCTCACCACCCTGAACAACTTCATGTCATCTGCAAATTTAGCCACTTCACTGCCTACTCCCAACTCCAAATCATTTATAAACAAGTTAAAAAGCATCGGACTGAGTACTGATCCCTGCAGTACCCCACTGCTTACCACCCTCCACTGAGGAAATTGTCCATTTATACTCACTTTTTGTTTCCTTTTAATTAGCCAGTTTTTGATCCATATTTGTTTCATTAAAGTCATAACATCTAGTTTGAATCTTCTCCTGCCCATCTCCCCCCTCCCTCCTGTGACTTCCATTTTTGATGGTAAGCTCTTTGGCGTAGCGACATATCTTCCTGTCTTATGTAAAGCTCCATTGCATTCTTAAATGAATAATGACAACAACCAGAGGATGAGGAAAAAACAAATAATGGGCTGGGGCTCAGTGGCAGAGCACCTGCTTTGCATGCAGAAGGTCCCCAGTTCCGTCCTTGGAATCCCACTTGAAGGATCTCGGGGAGCGTTGCCCCCCCCCCCCCAGTCGGCAGAAAGAGACGGACATCAGATTGGGTCAAACTATGGGCCGCTTTATTTGATTATTTATAACTCTGTGGCAAGGGCAACCCCCAAGTGTAAAAACAGGCCAAGGTCAGGGGTCGCTCCAAACCACTTCCTTGCCATACGCTTGGGCAAGCCACCTTGCTCCAGGTGTGAACCATCCCTTTGGCTCGCCACTGGCTGGCATAGCAGATGGGTGCTGCACTAGAGCCCATCTGCCCTAGTGCCCAAGTCACATAGCAGCCATGAGGCCCGGTCATCTGCCCCCAGGCCCTGCTTGCCCTTGGCCTGTGCTGGCGGCCACCGGGCCCAAAGGGAATGGCCATCGCTGCAGGGGCCGCTGCCTTCGTCCAGTCTGCTGCTTGGGTTGGATCTCCCGCCCTGGGTCCTGCTCACCTGCTGCCTGCCCCAGTAGCTGCCCATCTCTCCAAGGACAGCAGCCGCCATTGTGGAGGCTGTGGGTCCCTGCATCCAAGCCTGCTCATCCCTGGCCTCCTTCAGTCATCAGCGTGCCCCCTTGGCAACTTGCCACTGCCTCCCCCACCACTGCCAAGCCCTTGCAGAGCCACCACAAGCACTGGGAGTCCACATGACTGGTCGCTCAGAGCTCCAACCTTCCCAGCTCTGAGCACATGGTGAAGAGGAAGGGGGGGGGGGGCAGAGCCACGCTTAAATCCCAGCTGGCCCCACCCTTCCGCAGTGACATCAGGACACTGGCATCACCTCCTCAGGTGCCTCTCCCTCCTTCTGGGGCAGGCAAAGTGGCCCCTGCCCATGAGTGCCATCAGGCTACACTGACGGAAGGAGCCGGAGGTGATGGGAAGGACCTTCCTCCTCCCGGGACTTTGGAAAGCCGCTGCCAATCACATTAGACAGTGCTGAGCTGGAAGGGACACTGATCTGACCCTGTCCAGGACAGCTTCATGCATTCACCATTTCCCTGATCTTCAAAGCTATCACATGCTACTGCTGATCATTAAAAGCGAACCAAAGCAGGAGACCCTGCTCACAGACTCCATACTCTCTCCTTCAGGATTGGTTCACCTGTGTGGGGCAAATCAGAATTCCTGCTCACAGTTCCAAACAAGAATGGCCAACCTCTTTTTTCCCCCCACAAGGGATGAAAAAGCACAAGGGCAGCCAGTCTCTTGTGAAGAGGAGAATGACAGCTGTCCGAGAGAGGGGGATTGTGGATGCCCAGAAGAAGGCCAGGGAAGCACAGAGGATTCTGGGAGATTCTGCCTCCATCTCTGCTAAGGCCTGGAAAACTGCCGGAGAAGTGGAGTCACTCACCAAGGAGGATGCTCAGGTGCGCAAGGCCAAGCTGCATGAGCCCCACCTGCAGATAGCAGGCCTTGTTTGTTTATTTATTCCCCCCCCAAAAAAAGGGGGGGAGAACAAGAAGGGGACAAAACCCCTCAAAATTGAAGAACTACCATAAACTTCCAGAAATTTTGATGTGGTTCATGGCAGTTTATGAACAGCAGGAAGCTTTTTGCAGGGGAAAACAGCTGTTTAGAGACCCCTGCTTTCTGCTCCTCATGGCTTTTCATGAAGAGAAGAAACCAGGGGTTAAAATGCTCTGAGCCATTTAAATGACCCAGCTGAGTGGTAGTTTACACCCCTCAGCTGTTTGGAAACCCCTGCTTTTAAACTTTAAATGGCTCATAAGCTGATACTAACCAGGTCAGTTCATGAACCAACCTCCTGGTTTGTAGGGATTTGTGATTTGGTCCGTGGTTCAGCCACAAACCATGAACTGAACCACGTGCCCTTCTCTAAATTAGACACTTCACTAAAGAGTCGCTGTGGTGTCCAGTGGATCCCAAACACAATTTTTTGCTGAATATGTCACCACTTAAGATCCATAGAGAGAGCAGGTATTAACTTCAAGGCTCATTGTTTTGACAAAGTAAGGCGGGTCCCATTCCCTTGGAGGCGTGTTTTCTCAGTAGTGGCCGCATGAACATTTTGATTGACAATAGTGGTGTAAGTGTAGCCTGTTAGCTATTCAGAACAAATGGATTCTTGATAGTGATACAAAAGCAGTCCAGAAACAGGTTAAGAACAGAAGAGAAGCCGTGTTGGATCAGGCTAATGTGGCCCATCCAGTCCAACACTCTGTGTCACATAGGGTTGCCAAGTCTTACCTTTCTTTCGGCAAGGGGGGGGGGAGTCCTTGCTGCTCCCGGAGTCTTCTGGTGTGCGCGCTCTGCACGCATGCCACAATGACGTCACCCGGAAGTGACATCATCGCATCAGGCAAGTTGGGGTGGGACCTCTGTAATTCGTGGGAAAACCATAGAGTTTTCGGCTGCAGTCACACGGCCCCTTTAAATCCGGGAGGGCTCCCGGATTTATAGGGGCCGCATTTTTCAACCGCGAGTTGGGATGTCTATACATCCCAACCCCTGCGGCCGCGTTGGTGGCGGGATCGGTGGCCGCGGCCGCTGAAGAGGCGGCCGTGGCGGGAATGGCGGCCGCAGCTGCAGCGGAAGCAGCGGCCGTGGCGGCGGCGGAAACAGCCACCTCCGCCGCGGCCACTGAAGAGGCGGTGGCAGCGGCGAGAACGGCGGCCGCGGCGGCCCCAGCAGCGGGAGAAGCGGCGGTGGCAGCCAAGGACCCGCCAGCCGCCTGGGTGAGTTGGGTTCCCCCCCCCCTTTTACACTTGGGCGCATGAGTGGCCATGCGCCCAAGTGTAAAAGGGGGGGGGGGGAAATGGCCGGCGGGGCTATCTGGACAGCCCTGCTCTCGCAATGCTTGAGAGAAAAATTCGGAAAAATTCGGGGTCGGAAAATGCGGGAGGAACCCGCATTGGAGCCCGCTTCGGCACGGGACTTGGGGCCGGCCGTCTGGTCGGCCCCTTTAAATGCGGGAGGAAATAGCCCTTCCTCCCGCATTTAAGGCCCGTGTGGTCGCAGCCTTCCTTTAAATTATGGAGCGTTCCCCCCCCCCCCAAAAAAACTTGCCCGACGCGATGCCTGGGAATTTGGGGGTGGGGTTCCCTCCGGTGGCCCAGTTTGGGCCAGCAGGGAGCGGGCTGCTTGAGCGGGAGGTTCCCTGCTCCCTGTGGGGACTTGGTAACCCTAGTGTCACACAGTAGCCAGAAACCCAGGTGCCCTCAGGAGGTCCAGCAGTAGGGCCAGATAGCCAGCTTTATTCAATCAAAAGGGGCATCATTACAGGCTTAGTGCCAACCACTGACCGAGGGGCTACATGTTCTTGGGCACCCAGGCATTACAGCAGCAAGCAGCCCTGTCGTCAACACGACTTTCGTTTAACTTAACCTGTGGCTGACTCGAAGTCAGTAAAGACCAGATATTTGATGGGAACCTCAGAATCCAGGGATTAGGAGCTGGAGCAGTGCTCCCTCTAAGAGCACTTAGTGTGAGCTAGCTCACAGTTTTTTAGCCTCCGGCTCACAAAAAAAGGATGGCTCCAGAGCAGACTAACTGATGCAGTGGCCAAACTTTAATGCCAGGAGCTTACAGGGTAGAATTTTTGCTCACAAGACTCCACAGCTTAGAGGGAACATTGAGCTGGAGTCTCTGAGCCTGCCTCGAACGGCAAAGCTGCCGAGATCAGACAGGCAGCTTTCCTCCCGATCCGTCAAAAGACACTTTTGAAGGCCTCTGAAGCAGTTCACTGCATCACCTGCGGACATGGCAACCACACTGCAGTGATGTCTTCCTGCCACTGGCCTCAGCAACAAGGTGATCCAGGAGAAAGAGGGAGGCAGGATGCCTTGCAGTCCCCAGCCTCTCTGGCAAATGCTGGCAGTCATGCGGTGGTCAAGTATGCCGGCGTATACAGATCCCTTCATCTGCTCGTTCTGATCCTTTGTGCAGAAAGTCCAGGCCGTGTTCAGAGATGCCAAGGAAGAGAACCAGCGTGCCAGTAAACTTCGGGCCCAAGTTGATCTGACTGTGGCAGAAATCTCCAGGCAAGAGCATGAGGCTGACGACCTTGGCCGCAAGCAAGAGGGATCTGGCCAGGTCAGTTCCCTTTGCAGACCCTGGGGGGCAGGGTTTCTGGGGGGGGGCAGTTCATTCCCTCTTCCTCTCTAGCTCCACCTCTGGCTTCCTTCCCACACTGTTTGCACACACATCTCAAGGCCTGTGTCTGATAAGCTCTAGGACATATCTACGGGCTGATGACTTGAGAGAGAGAGAGAGACGTGGCTCAGTAGCAGAGCGTTTGCTTCGCATGCAGATCATGAGAGGTTCATTCCCCATCACCTCCAATTATAACTAACAGGCAGCAGATGAGGTGAAAGACCTCTGCCTGAGACCCGCGGGAGTGCTTCTGCCAGTCTGAGTAGAGTAGACAGTGCTGACCTTGGTGGACCAGTGGCCTGACTTCTGATAAGGCAGCTTATTTATTTTATTCATTTTGACCAGGGCTTTTTTTGTAGAAAAAGCCCAGCAGGATCTCGTTAGCATAATAGGCCACACCAAACAGCAGAAACTCATTAGCATATTAGGCCACACCACTGACATCACAGCTTATTAGCATATTAGGCCACACCCCCATGTTACCAGAAGAGTGGTCATCCAGCCACACCCACCTTTTGCTTCTTATTCTGTTTACCTTGTTTGTTGTCAAAACCCAGGGCTTTTTTTGTAGCAGGAGTTAATTTGCATGTTAGGCCGCATATCCCTAATGTAGCCAATCCTAATGAGTGTCTGCTGTTGGGTGTGGCCGATTATGCTAATGAGTTCCTGCTGGGTTGCCAACTCAGGAGCCAGCTGGAACTCCGTTCCTGTGCATTCCTGCCCCAAAATAGCCCTGATTTCTACCCAAAACAGCTGACATCCTTCTCCTCTCCATTTTACCTTCACAACAACCCTGCCAGGTAGGGTAGGCTGGAAGAGTGTGTCTGGCCCGATGGCACCCAGAGAGGTTCCATGGCATGAGTGACGATTCTAACCCAGGTCTCCCAGTTACCCTCTGCGTCACTCTTAGCCGCCACATCACACTGGCTCTCAGGGGTTCATGTGATGTCCGTGACAGACACATGAGTGGGACAGCCAGATTCCAATCCCTGCGCAGCTGCAGCCCTCTCACTGAAAGGTCATTTGCAAGTCACCCTGCCAACCTTCTGTCACCGGTATGTTGTGAGGAAGAAATGGAACCGCCCTGCAAAGGCCACCCTGAGCTCCCTGGAGGAAGGGCTGGATGCGTGTATATGAGGCATGAGGAAGTGCCTGCAGTCAAGGAGGTTCAGGTACCCCTTCTTAATGTCAGCATCTTAAATTTTTTATTTTATTTCATTTTTATTTTACAACATTTAAATCCCACCTTCCTCCCCTCAACAAGGCAGCTAACAAATAAAACATACTTAGAAAATCATATTTAAAAAACATTAATACCAATCAAACAGCGACAGAAAATCATTGAGACATTAAAAACGATAATTTAAAAATATAACAAAGACATAAAAACAACAATTAAAGCATTTAAAACCACCAAAACATTGGGCAAGTGAAGATGATGGCCATAGGGTGCGAGCATTAACAGCATGAAATCTGAAGCAACTCTACCCAGCAGGGCTGAGAGGGAGGAGACACGCCTGGGCTGTCCTCTGCTGAGAGGGAGTAGTTTCGTTTCGTTTCACTTTTGTTTTAGCTTCAATACTTTTCTATTTATATGTATTTTGCTTCTGACTCCCTCCCTTCTCTGTTTTTGGAGGTGGGGGGAGAAGTAAGGGTTTTGACAGGAAAGAAGGGCCAGTCGGGTTCAGGCTTCAGTTTATTGCCTGTCGCCACAGGCCGTCACAATGTCAGAACAATATATAATATATACTATATAGCAGGGGTCCGTTGGAGCAGGAGCGCACAGGAGCACAGCTCCTGGAGTGAGGAGCCCAGGGGGCGGGCACATGACCAAGCCCCACCCCCTTCTCGGCTTCCCCGAGCAGTGCAGAGGAGCAGCGCCCTGGGGAATGTCCTGCTAGGGTCTTTATTGTTTTTAATGTTCCGTTTTAATCTTGATAATTTTATCATTGTTCCTTTTATGACTGTGTGCTGCTTTTCCAGAGACTTGCTCAAGGTGGCATATAAATTTTCTAAGTACACCATTTTTTATCTGGGCACATGGCACATAAGTACTGGAGAAATTTCACCAAGCCTTCAGCAGCTTCCACCCCATCAGTTTGGTGTAGTGGTCAGGAGTTGGACTCTAATCTGGGAGAACCGGGTTTGATTCCCCACTCCTCCACATGCAGCTGCTGGTGTGACCTTGGGCAAGTCACAAGTTCTCTCAGAGCTGTTCTCTCATGAGCAGTTCTCAAAAGACCTCTCTCAGCCCCACCTACCCCACAGGGTGTCTTGCTGTGGGGAGGCAAAGGGAAAGGGATGGGTGGTGCACATGTCCTGGGTATCTCAAGTCTACTTGAAACCTGGTGGTTTCAAGGGAGCAGGAAGAGAATGAGGGTGTGTTCTTTACGCTTATTTTTATTGCACAAAGTATTGGATGGGGAAGGGAATGGAGGAAGAGCAGGTCAGTTTCACTCACCTGTGGAGTGGAGCCTGAGGGATGGGTGTGGCCTTCTGACACACTTCTGGTATGTTAGGGGGTGTGCCATATGCAAATGAGTTATGGTAATGAGCTCCTGCACCTCTTTTTCTACGAAATGACCCCTGCTATATAGCAATATGGAGCATTGTTGCAGGACGTTATGAGGCAGTGCTCCATCTCTAGGACTTTTATTTTTCATCTTCTACTGTCTCAGCTTTTATCTATTTGTTTTAATTCCTTTTATCTCAGCTCTAGTATTTTACCTTTGCTCCATTTTATTCAGCTTTTATTCTGGCTTCCTTTTTCCTTGTATCTCTGATTTGTAGGTTCAGTGTTGAAGTCTCCCTTCCCCTCCCTTCCACCCTTGGAGGATGGACACGAAAGGAGTGGGTGTAAAAACAGGGTTTCTCACACTGACTGCGCTCCCTTTGTTCCTTTATTATTCCTGGTCTCTCACTCTTTCTTCTCTACCATTCCTTTGAGAAACTTATAGCGCTGTTTTGGCTGTGAGGGAAATGAGAGAAGTGTTTTTGAAGTGTTCTTGAGTTTTGAGTGCCTGTTGCGCTTATGCACATATCTGCTCATTTGTATCTGTGTGGTGGGGAGGTTGTTTGTATGTTAGGCTTTTTGTATTGTATATGATCTGTGTGCTCCATGCTTTCCATTTTAAGTTTTAAATTTTAGAATTAGTATTCATCAAATTAATTAACCAGTTTTGTGCTGGTCATACTAATTGACAACACTTGGCTAGGCTATTATCTGACTTAATTATCTATTAACTGCTTGGCTTCTAGTCAGTCTGCCCCTGGCTAGTAGAGATTAACCCACAATTTAACTCCTTCTATATTCTGGTAATTTAGTTCTCCTCCTTTCCTGACACTGAGGAGGGAGGGAGGGAGGGAGAGCAACTTTTAATTACCTGCTGGAGTTAACAGAGTTAACAGGATTTTTAAAATGTATAATTAACTGATCTTTTTTTAACCAGTCTCTGGATCTCTCTTTGTTTTATTATGTCTAGTAAAAGACTTTTGTAGTTTTCCAGCCAACAAACTAAGCTGGATACCTTCTTTGACTAGAACGTTAAAACTAGTAACCATCTTTTGCTTCTTAACTCTTTTTTCTTAGAGGCAAATGAATCACAAGTCAGTTCTTCCACTCTGCTGCTCACTCCCAATCCTATACTGCCTAAACATAGTTCCGTGTTGCGCTCCCCTGACCTTCTCACTGAGGGGAAGGACTTGTGTGTCCTGAGAAGGATACCTCTCAGATTCTGGCCTCTCGGACCTTTCTAGCTGCTGAAACCCTAGGAAAGATTTACGATAAAACCAATACCAGGCCCTCTCTATCAAGTTGGGGTGTGTGTGTGTCATACTTTATCTCAGGTTCTCTCTGGAACCCATTGCTGTACTCAAAAGCAATTTACAAAGAGGCTATGAAATACTACCTAGAAAGCCTACAAAAACCTCTCTGGTGCTAGAACCTTGGAAAATATCACTGTCCATATGCCCCTTTCGAGGGAGAATTAATGACTGGACAGGAAAATGGCACATTAAGGAGGATTTGGCTTATCTCCTTAATTGCTCTCCCAGAGATGTCAGCATGAAATTTTTTGAGGTCCTTCCTGGCCCTGTTAGAGAAAACCGGCTTACACTTACGTTCTATTCCCCCATGTTCCTGCACTGATTATAAACGAACAGAGGTGGTTCGCTTCACATGGTATTATCCCTAAAAGATGTTTCCGTTCTGCGCCAACACCACTTTTCCCCATGAAAACCTACTTTAAGAAACCTGTGGCAAATCTCCTACAACCAACAAAGGGGAATAAAATCACCCCTAGGCATCATACATGACCTCTAATTGATCTTTTCCCAGTAAAAAATGATCCATGCCCAATCTTGATCCCAACAGCTAGGAATTTAGGCATGAATAGTAAGGAACTGCCTGTGACCCTTAGAGACTCGTCCACATTTTCAAACTTATTAAAGGATGAGCCCTTGTAGAGGGCAGACTCCAGCCTGACGCAGCCTTTTTGTGTCTTGCCAAAAGTGGAACAGATTAGCCTCACTGACAGGCTAGAGAATCTTAAAGAAAAAATGATGCTGCTAACGAAGAACCGGGCCAGTTCAGTTCACCTCATTCTTGTAGAGAAGAACCCTAACAATGATTTGTTAAAACTGGAAATCCAGCCCCAATCTAACTCTATGAGCATAATCTAACTCTGTGAGGGAGACTGATTCCTGCCCTGCTAAAAATTCCTCCTGTGAAATATCCCCACATAAAGAGTTATCCACAATGTGCCTTGTCTGGAAAGACAGTCGGAACTCATCCTGTTCCCCTGGAACCCACCATCATAATTCACTCCATTAACCCCAGTGTTGACTAAATTACCCAGACCTTGGCTTGACTGTCTCCTTCCACAAGAATGTTAATCTGGAATGTGGCAGGCTGGTCTTTCCAGGTTTCCTGTGAGGACACCAGGTCATTCTTGTCTGCTTTTGATATCACATATATTCAGGAGACCTGGATGGTGGAGGAGATATATTACCCAGCACCACTATTTGGCTTTCTTTCCAAGTGCATCAAAAGGCCCTTTGGGCTGTGCGTCCTCAAGGAGGGCTAGCATGTCTAATCTCTACAGCATTGCCCACCCATGATTCTGAAGTGACTCTGGTGCAGGATTTTGTTTTCGTAGCTAAGCTAATACTGGGGTCCCGTTCTATAATTTTATTCACAATATCTATGCCACCTGCAACTTCACGTGAACTGAATGATAAACTAGGCCTTGCTGGATGAAATATTCAATGAAACTAAAAGCAACTTCCCAAACAGCTCATTCCTCATAGCAGGTGATTTTAATGCAAGAATAAGGACTGACAATGATCATTTAATCCATATAGTCCTAACAATGGAAATTTCCTTAGTCCCTGGAGGTTTTGTCGGTCATCAAAAGATGTTGTAATAAATGCCAGTGACTTGAGGTTGGCCACTTTTGCTATCCAAAGGAATTTAGTCATTTTGAATGGCTACCAGGGAATCAATCCAGGCAGGGATGGTACCTTCTTGGGCTTCAAGGGAGCTAGAGTCACAGATTACTTCACTGTTTCTTCTGATCTCAGCTCAGTAGTCAGCTTCCTGGGAGTTTTGTCCTTTTGGGGCAGTGATCATCTCCCTATTGCTTTGCGCATGAATATGCCTTATGTCAGATTCTCTGTAATCAGGCAAGACTGTACATTCCAGAATCAAAACTCCCTGTGTCCCATCCACTGGAATGACAACACTGCTCACGTGGCCCAAGATACGATGGCCTCCCCAGAAGTGTTATCTTTAAGGGGCTCAGTTCTTGGGTCTGATGTAGCTAGGAGTTCCCTTACCATCTTGTATTGTCCCTCTTCTTGTACTCTACAATTATGTCTGATAGTGCTCTTCTTGTGAGGCCCCTGGTCCCCAAGAATTCTGGTACATGGTTTGATAAAGAGCGCAGACTTATCAAAAGAGAACTACAGCAACAACATAGGGAGTTAAAGAACAATAATACCATACTTATTCTGAGGGAATTCTTGTCTCTTAAGAGATACTATAGAGATTTAGTAAAACATATGAAGAAGGAGAACTTTCATAGGAACGGAGGACATTTAGTTTTGGCTGTAAAAACTAAAGACAAGGCATTTGGGGCTGTTATTAATAAGGGCACTAGAATGTATGGCATTCACCCAGAGGTCTGTATTCACCCAGAGGTCTGGGAGTCATATTTTAAAAACCTGTTTGGTATTCCGAGGGAACTTTTTACTTTAGTGATGCTTGAACCCACATTTATTTATTTATTTATTTATTTCGATTTCTAGGCCGCTCTCCCCACACAAAGGCCCTCTTTCAGACTGGCTCGAGGTGACCCCTTCTCACGTTGGACTTGATCCACTGCCTCCACTCAGGGAAGGCCCCTGGAGCAGACCTTATCCCAAACAAATTATTCAAATCAAATCCATCTTGGTGGGCACTGGACAGAGACCCTAGCTCCACTGTTTTCACAAATAAACATGTCTGGGGTAATCCCAAAATTTTAGAGGCACACAATAATAGTTCCTATCTTCAAGAAGGGTCAATGCGCAGACCTAAACTGCTATTGTTCAATCCGTTTATTATCTTACTTGAGCAAATTACACTCTTCATATTTGCTAGATGCCTTAACTGACTGTCTTGAACAGGGTGATATTCTGGGACAGGATCAGATAGGGTTCAGGAGGGGAAGTTCAACCTTGGGCCATTGCCTAGTTCTATATCATCTGCTAGAAAAATATACCAGTTTCCCAAATGGCACCCTTTGCATAGGATTTATTGATCTGAAAGGGGCTTTTGATACCATCCCTCAAACAAGACTCTTGGAAAAGCTGTGAAAGTAGGATTTAGTAGATTACAAGACCTGGTTAAAAGAGGGACACTCCACCCTAAAAACCACTTTGAAAACCAAGTGCACTCTAAGATCTCATGGTTAAGATACTATCAACTCAGAAACCTAATAGACTGGACAGGGAAACAGGGAACCTTGTTTAGATCCAAGACCCACATTTGAACTTACCTTGGACAAATTTTCAGATGATCAGAAGGGACTATTGTCGATTCTTTACAAAACCTTGATGGACTCTGAAAAAGAAAAAATAAAGACTAATGAAGTTGCGTGGCATAAGGATTTTTGAAAAGAAATAACACCAAATCAATGGGCAACCATTTGGGACTCACACACTAGCAAATCAAAAATCTTCTCAATAAAATTAAAAATTTTCAAACTTCACACAAGGTGGTACCTTTCCCCAGCATGCTTGCATCACATGCACTCTAACTATAGTCCTCTGTGCTGGAAAGGGTGTGGTGAAGTCAGCGATTTCTACCATTGCTGGTAGTCTTGCCTGATAATTCAGTCTTTTTGGAAGCAAGTCATAGAAGAAATTAGTAAAATCACATCTCAACAATTGCCATTCGATCCAATCACCTTACTCCTTAACATGGCTGATGCAGATAACCCAGACTTGAAAATGTCAAAACTCACCTCCACTTTGCTGGCAACAGCAAGACTGACCATCGCAGCAACATGGAAGTCCTCTAACCCTCCAGACACAATAATGTGGAGAAACAAATGTTGGGACCACTTCGTGATGGACAAGATAGCAGATACCTCTGAAGACAGGTTTTGCAAGGAAGTGAACTCAAACTCAACATTTGTCCGGACATGGTTCCCTCTGATCCAATATATGGCAGGAAACAATGTTATACCCTCCAACCCACATTACATAAAATGGCTTCATTTTCAGGCTTCCTCAACAGTCTGAGCACTAATTACACCCATACATAATTTTATCAATGAACACTAGCAGACATAAACAAGGTGATCTATGGTTAAGTAACTGTTTATACATGCAATAATATCATAACTTAATGTAACAAACTTATTCATATTATGTTTATACTGTTTAAATTTTCTTGAATAACATTTTTTTAACGAAAAATAAAAATAAAAAACAACTGACAGAAGGCTGCTGAGACTCTTGCAGCACCTTCATGGCGAGCGTACAGCTCAGATCCCCGGTGGCTATGGCGGTGAGCTGACTGAGCCATTTGATCTTGCCTTGATAAAGGGGTGAGGCAGGGCTGGCTTTTGGCCCTTTTGTTGGTTCAACCGATATCTGAGAGTGGTCTCTCGTCTTGATGAACAAGCTTTGTCATCCCCCCGCCATTTGGCCAACTGCCATGTTCCATTTTTGCTTCATGCTGATGAGACTGCTCCGCTCTCTCGGATAAGAGATGGCCTGCAGAGATCATTATTTTTTTTCCTCAGAATATTGTATTAAGGAAGGCCTGAAAACAAACTACCAGAAAACGAAAGTAATTGTTTTCTCCCTCCCCCCCAAAAAAGGAATCCTTCAGTGTTCAGATGGACTCTGAATGGGAAAGAAATTCAGCAAGTGAAGGAGTTTTCATATTTGGGTATCCCTTTCACATCTAACCTAAAATGGGGGCCTCATCAGTCACTGGGAAGGAGAAAAGCAAAAACCGGTGACAACGGCATACTAAACTTGTTTTGAAATTGCGGTGGGAACTCGGTTCCAGGTGCTGTTCAAGTTTAACCTAAAAGTTATTCCTATTATCCTTTACAGAGTAGCTGTAAGGATTGTCTCAGTAAATGAAAACATTGACCATCTTCTTTTATATTCCCTGAGAAAATTATTAAACATCCCACGCAGTGTGGCCAGTGCTTTGGTGAGAAATCATGTAAATTCTAGCTCCAAAATCTCTTCCCTCCTGTACCTGTCTGTTGTCTTCCCAAAGCCTACTAGGGGTGTTCATTCTGGCCAGACTCCTCACTCCTCAGCATTTATGAGGGGTCGATTCAGACATTTATTCAGAATGAATCTGCCCCAGGCCCTTAGGTAAGATGGGCACGATAGCACATATCCTTCCGGAGTGTCCTTTGTGTGCTAGTCTCAGGAGATATTATATTTTACGGCGTTCGCAAGATCATTTGGACATATATTCCCAGGATGTTCTTGTGCATGAATAGAGCCAAGATACAGCTGATGAGATTAATCTGTCTGGGTTTGGTGATGGGAAACTCCTGAAATGGAGCATCAGTGCTGTAAACGCATCTTGTTTCCAGGTTGGCCTGGAGATGAAGGATCTCGACCAGAGCCTCAGAGAAGCCCAGAGCTCCTTGGAGAGGGACATTGCAGCCCTGAACGACCTGCTCCTCAGTCTAGGTGAGCCACTGATCGAGACCCCGCCACCTTCATCCCAAAGGGGGGGCCCCAGCAGTTTGAAAGAGAGGAATGAAGCAAGGCCAGAATACTGAGGATTCATTTAATAGAAACATTTTAAAAACATTCTGAAAAGACCTCTTATGCGAAGCAGAATCTGACAGGAGCCTATCAGGAAGATTCCTAGCTAGCTAGGTTTAACAGCAGGCTACTTTCCCACCCATAGAGAGAAAATTTTAGGCACTTGCTGGGGGAAATTTTGAATGCAGAAATGCTGGGTCTCAGCAGCTTTTCTGCCATCTCTGATCAGAATTCCAGTCTATTATGGCTGCTTAAAAATGTTTGCAAGCCATTAGCTAGCGAGTACAGACTATTCTCTCTTGCAGAAGTGCTAAGAATTCTGCAAGAGAGAATAGTCCGTACTCGCTAGCTAATGTGCGCAGCATCCTCTTTTTGAACAAGCAAATTCTTCTAAAAGATGCCAGTGCTGTGCTTAGATCTGAGTTAATGGCCAATTCTGCATCTGGCATTCGCTCCGCATTTTCTCAACACTGAGGAAAAGGTGCAGCTCAAAACCACATTCAAATACCCCAGGGCAATACCATACTGACTGCAAAGTCACCCCTTTACAGCCATAAATCTATGCAGAAGGTACCATAACACCTGATGATCAAAGAGAGTGAAAGTGGCATGCAATGGAGAGGGGAATTTCTGTTCCAACATGGGTTTGGTAAAATAACAGAGGGAAAAGCCAATGCAGAATCACCCAGTGTCCCTTGTTTTGCTTGCCCTGAGCCATTGCCTTTGTTTGGTATGTAGAGATTTAGATGGAGACATTTTTCCTGGCATGGAGTAAGTGTGAAAAGCCTGAAGAAGTTTGATTTCTGACTGAAAGGCTGCTGTTGCAAAGCTGGTGGTTTCAAGGCTGACGCCGGTTGCTAAATCAGTCTCCAGAGTCTTTCATTTCCCCACCAATGACAGCCAGAGCAGGGCCAGGAAAATGCAGAGCAGGAGGAAGATGGAACAAAATGGGAAGTGGTCACATTTTAGGAGGAGAGGTGGGGCGGGAGCTTGGACGCAGGGATGCCATTTTCAGAGGCAGCCCTGTGGAAACTGTGACACCATCATTCTGCTTGGTGCAGGCAGCCTGGATCCCACCAGCCAGACGGCAGCAGCACTGAATGCAAGCAAGTTCCAGCTGGACCGTTTGCGGCTGCACCTGGCCGGGTCGGGAGCCCTGGGGCAGAAGCTGAGGGCCTTGCAGCAGGAGGCTGAGCAGCAGCAGCAGAGGATCGAGGCCTTTGAGAAGGACCTGGAGGAGATCAAAAGCGACAGACGCAACCTGGAGGCCATTCTGCAAAGCTTGCCTGAGGGATGCTCAAGCTGGCAGTGAGCAGACTGCCTTAAGTGTACCCATCCACCCTGCTTGGAACTGCAAGGGGCAGTTGTGGGTGGAAGTTCTGGCTTAAGAGAGGTACCTCCAAGGCTAGTGTTAACAGGACAGTTCAGGTGATGGACCAAGATCAAATGCAGTTTGGGCTGTGTACAGGTTTGGAGCCTCTGTGGACGTCAGGCTGAAAACAAACCTGGAGTTTTTCATGGAGGTAGCTCAGATTTTCCAGACGTGGCCCATACTATCTCAAGCATAGCTTTGCAAACATTAAAGACTGAAACTTTAACCTGTGCAGTTTTCAGGAAGCATGATTTTACAGCTCTTCTGCACTTCATTTTTTGTGTGTGTCCCAGCACGGTTTCCGGTCAAACTGCTTTTGCACATATTTGTAGCATTTCAGGAAAAGCCAAAACCAGCCCCCCAAAATGAGGCAACAGGATTTCCCTTCATTTGGCAAGCCCCCCACCCCCTGGGTCTTCTGTTGCCTTCATGCAGTTACCAAGGTTATCTTTTTAAAATGTTTGATTTTTCCAGAAGCATGTAATGGGATGCTCAAGGTAAATCATTTTGTGTGGGTGGAGTAAATGTGCATATTTCCCATGCATGCACAGCTTTGGTACGTGTGAAGGAGTCCCAATTTTTTTGAGGGAGTGCATTTGTGCACACTGAAGCTCCTTGCACATGGAAAGTATGCTCCTTTTGACCCATTCTCCCAAAATGGTGACTGTGTGTATTGACAGGATGGCACATAGTATGCATGGTTGGAGAACTGAAATTGAACACCTGAGAATGGCTGGTAGCAGGCTGGGATTGGAGCTAGTGCCACAGAAGCAATGAAAGGGCACAGAAGCAATGAAAGTTGCTCCCATCCGTCTGCAGCAGCCATCATCTATGCACAGCCTCCGCCACCTGGGATCAGCTTTCCAAAGCTGGCACACTGCCTTCAGCATAGAATGGGAACCAGCCCACCACAGTTTGCCATGTGCAGGAGAGCCCCCCTCTTGCCCCTCTGTCCCAAAGAGGCAAAAGCCCGGACTCCTGCAGCCTGTCCACAGCACAAACACTGCATCTTTTGAACAGCCAGTTTGATTCTAGTTAATTTCTCCCAAGGGAAAGCTTTTGTAAATATATCATTTGGAAATACAGGACTCAACAGTGTGCCGTTGCATGCCATGATTCCTTTTAACAGACCTTTTTCTCGAAAATAAATAAATAAAAATCAGGTCTGAGGATGGAACTTAGCGAAAGAAAATTCATCTCCACCAGCATCTCTGCTCCCATCGTCTGCATTGTTAATGATCCAGTATTCTGGAACGTTTCATGCAGGGATTGCTTGTGTGGGAAGGGTGGGCAACTGATGGCCTAGATGCTCAGTCCAGCCCCCTGGGGCTTCCCAGCAGAGCTCTTGATCCCCTTTATCTTGCATGGGGGCAACTTTTTCGGGGGGGGGGGGTGAGAGACACTAGCACGGGGCTCCTCCACCACCTGCTCCCTGGAATGATTTTGCTGTTATTTGCAATCTGTCTCCCAAGTGCTCTTAGCGTCTCCCTGTTTTTGCCCACCATTTCTCCAAGGAGCTCAGCGGGGTGTCCATGGTTCTCTCTTCCCCATTTCATCCTCACAATAACCCAGTGTGTTAGGGGAGGCTGAAAGGGGCCTCAGGTCATCCAGGGAGCTTCATGGCTGAACAGGGATTTAAACGTTGTGCTTCTGGACCCTGGCCCAACACTTTAGTTTCTACACCACACCAGCTGTAATTAGCACTTTACATGGCCTTTCATCCCCTTATGAAATTTCTCATTGGTCTCCTGTGACTGCAGATGTGGTGATGGCAAACAGAGTGGGAGAGAAGATGACTTCAGTCTTCATTAGGGACAGGAAAACTTAACTGCTTGGTTTTCCTCTGTGGTCTGCGTAAAGCTGCACACATTTGGATTCCAGCTCTCAGGCAGTAGAGCAGGCTGATGCACTGCATGGACCTCTGCCCTGTCAATGACTGCATTTTCAAGACAGCAGTGCATCTGGACAGTTCCAAAACTTCACAAAACCCATTCCTCCTCCTTGAACTCTGGGTTTATGGCTTTACTCAGAAAGGGAGACATGCAACGGCCCCTCTCCTGCCACTGTCCTGCCTCCAAAAGAGGCACAAAACATTTCACACCTCTTGGAAGCCGATGAATGCGAAGTGCTTGGGGCATCACTCCGTTAGCACAGGAACAGATCCCTCATTAAGGCAAACAAAGGGGAAGATATTGGGAAACAGACAGTTCCACTGGAAGGATAGCCCTGAGGTTCCTGGTGGGGGTTGGGCGCAGGGGTGGCCAGGGCCACAGGGGTAAGGCCACTTGGCATTGGGCTGTATGCTGTTCGGGATAGATCTGGTCAGGCCTGATTCAGGCACAGGAGTGCACTTAAGAAACCCTCAGCATCTAGTTAGCTTTCTTACTCCTAGCCAGCTCAGTAACACTATGGGCTCATTCTGGGTATAGCACACAATAAATGCTACTGGAGAATCTCTGCTTTCATTCTAACCTCTTTTTTAAACCATAAGCATGATAGTCTTAATACAGACTAAATCCATAGAGCATTATACCATCCATCCCGCATTGTTACATAGATAATTAAAGGAGAGCAATTGCGTGAGTCCATAAAGGTATCTTACCTCAAAAGTAAGCAGGTCACAGACAAGGAGCCCTTTCTGAGAAGAAGTTATCAGTCAATAAAGTTTTCCATATTTGTAGGATTTTAAAATCCTCTCCTAACAACAACTGTCTCCCTTGATAGGGCACACATTCTTGGCTCAGTCATTATCTTATAACTTGGAGAACCATACAAGTTTATCTAAACTTAAAATATCTTTTTAGAATATATAAAAAGTCAGTTCATTCTCACCACTTTTTATCTTAGCAAAGCCTACTTAAAAATAATGATTAGAAGTTTCTCATACATATCAATGTCTTTTGGGCCTCAGCCCAGGCTCCCATCCTTGAATCATCACTTCTGTGAAATGGTAGAACAATGTCTGAGTCCAGGGGCACCTTTAAGACCAACAAAGTTTAATTCTGCATGCACATGAAAGCTTATAATACCCAGAATTAAAATTGGTTGGTGTTAAGGGTGCCACCAGACTCAAACTTTGTTCTGTTGCTTCAGACCAACATGGCTACTTCAGACCTGAATCTATCTTCTGGGAAGTGGGGCATTCTTTTGATTCTCAGACACTTCTGCACCTCGGTTTCAACAAATTGTATCCACTAGGGCTGCCAAGTCAGCCCGGGGGGTGGGGGATCCCCCGCTACAGGGGTTCCCAATCCGCTGGCCAGCATTCAGCCGGAGGGGGGAACCCCACCCCCCTTCCCCAACGTAATGACGTCACCCGGAAGTGACGTCATCACGTTGGGGGCGTTGCCAGGGCGACGCTCTGGCAATCTCCCCAAAACTCTATGATACCATAGAGTTTGGGTGCAATTGACAGAGCATCGCCCTGGCAACGCCCCCAACGTGCTGACGTCACTTCCAGGTGACGTCGCTGGGCGTACGCGCTTTGCGCGCGCGCCTAGGAAACCCAGACAATGGAGGACTCCCCCCCCCCGTGGTAAGTTAAGAACACTTGGCAACCCTAGTATCCACACAAATTGAATCTACACAAGACAATATAATTGCTAGCACCTTGTGTTCTTCTGACTGTTCCTCAAGGCTATTCTATTCTGGGTCCTTTCTCAGCATGCTTCCATGAGAGGCCAGGTTTGTTCTGAACTATCTGTGCCACAACATCATCTATCATACTTTTGGTCAGTCTAGCAACTGTTTCCCTATATGACTGGCCATATGCGTGACAGTGCATTCCTCTGGTGGGGTGTGAAGAGTCACACCTATATTTTCACCACACTCCAGCAGATAGGCCCCTTCCTCTCCTCTCCTGCAGAGTGGCTTGCTGGTCAATTGCCAGAACAGCCACTTCCTTTCTCACTGTCCCCTGCTCCTCTACCTTCAGTGGATGCCTGCTGGCAGGCAGGCAGGCAGGCAGACATTCAGCAGGTCAAGCTTGGACTGGCGCAGAGATGGGTGAGGAACAAAGAATCCCCAGCTCCATTTCTTAGTGCCAGTCTGTTCCTAAAGAAACAGGGCATGAAGAAGTCATTTTTAATCTATAGCAGGGGTGTCAAACATGTGGCCCGCAGGCCGGATTAGGCCCTGGCAGGGCCTCAATCAGGCCCACAAGGCCCTGGCTGTTTCCTACTTCCATTTGCAGTTCTGCTGCTGCCATGTTACAGTTTGCTTTACCAGACACTCTCAATCGCACAGGAGAGATCAATAGGCAAGGCTCTCTTGTGCGATTGAGAGAGTCTGGTAAAGAACTGGCTGAGGCTCCTCCCCCTCCTCCTCCTCCTCCCAGGGGGAGGGAGGGAACAGCCAGAGCTCACTTCCTGGCCAGGCTGTAGGAGACAAAGAGGAGCCTTTCTTTCCTTCCATTGGCTGAGGCGTCTCCCTAAAGGGAGGGAGGGAAGGAGGGAGAGTTTGCTTTGCTGGGCTGCCTCAATCACATGGGAGAAGTACCAAGCACCTTTAAGACCAACAAAGTTTTGTTCAAGGTATGAGCTTTTGTGTACCCTCATGATCCAGTCTTTCTCAGTAAGAAAGCTATGTGAACTGTTTTAGAGGGGGAATAACAACAAGCCAGTGAGGTGGGTTAGACTGAGAGTGTGTGTCCAAGACCTTTGTAGGAAGCTGTAGTTATTTCTCTGGGGAAGAGTATCGTTTTGTAGACAAACACATTGCCTTCAGTCTGTGTTAGGATGCCTTCTCATGTTCTTTACCAGCGCATGAAGCAACTCGTGTACAAAAGCTCATAATGCCCAGCCATTTTCATGTTTTCCCCTGGGTCCTCCGCTAGGAACACTGAGCATGAGATTTCTGTAATAAATGTCAGTAAATCAAAAGTAGGTTTGCAGCTTACAGATACACACCTGAACAGCATACTTAAGATTGCTAAAGCAAAGACATTTTGATGCAATAATTCAGAGCAGAGGTGTCAGCTATCAGAGACTGTTAAATAGACAAAATATTGCAAAATTGCTAGTGTTTTAAGCATGTTTTATTTAAAGTTTAAAACATCTTTAATTGTGTTTGTCTGTGTCTTTTATAAAGTTTATATCTCTGCTACCTGCCATTTATGACACACATGGCCCGGCCCAACAAGGTCTCATTTATGTCAGATCCGGCCCTCATAACAAATGAGTTTAACACCCCTGATCTTTTTAAAAAAGTAATTTTTTTTAAAGTATCTCTTTAAACCAGTTTTCCCTTTAAAATGGCCATAGCAGCACTTAGAGGCCTAGCTTCAGTTAGCAGAGGAGGAAGAGTTAAACCCCTTCCTGCCTAGACCCAAGCCAAATCACAGCTGCTCACAACCAATGAACCTTTTACAGTTGACTTGAGCTCCTGTTTTTGTCCTGAAGTAGACAGATGGAGGTAAGGAAGTCAGGTTTTTTAGCAACATGGAGTGGCAAGCAGAAAGGGGACTCATATCAAAAGCCAGAGTATGGGACTGGTATTTGGAAGACTTGGATTTAAATCTCCACTTTGGACCTAACTTCATGTTACAAAGCTCTTTAATCTTTCAGTTTATCTTGATTTCAGTAAGGCTTTTGATAAGGTTCTACATAATATTCTTGTTGACAAGTTAGTAAAGTATGGTTTGGATCCTGTGACTGTTAGGTGGATTTGTAACTGGTTGACAGATCACACTGAAAAAGACTTATAAATTTGTTTGTTTGGCTTATACCCCGCCCTCCCCGCTTTACAGCAGGCTCAGGGAGGCTCACACTGGTCAAAACACACAATTAAAATCACATAAAATCATGAAACAGTTCAGTAAAACAGTCATAACTTATAAAGTGCTGCATAGTTAGTTAGTTGTAAAAGATGGTGAACATTAAAAATGTCCACAGAGTCTCGCCATCGTTCTGCTCCTGATCTTCCTAATATTCAGGTGGCGCAGGCTAGATGTCACAGGCCAAGGGCCAGGGCTATAATTGAGGTTGTTACCATGATGTTAACATAGCGGCGGCTCCTAATCATAGGCCTGGTGGAAGAGCTCCGTCTTGCAGGCCCTGCAGAACTGTATAGATTCCGCAGGGCCCTGATCTCCTCCAGGAGCTCATTCCACCAGTGAAGAGCAACCACTGAGAAGGCCCTGGCCTTGGTAATTGCAAACCTGGCCTCTTTTGGGCCTGGGAGGGTCAATCGGTGTTGTGATCCTGACCGTAGTTCTCTCTGGGGTAAGTATGGGGAAAGGCAGTCAGTCCCTCAGGTATGTCAGACCCTGGCCATAAAGGGCTTTAAAGGTAAGAACCAGCACCTTGAAGCAAATTCGGTATGCTATTGGCAGCCAGTGCAGTGCCTTTATCATAGTCTGGATGTGCTCCCACCTGGGGAGACTCATCAACAGCCTGGCCGCAGCATTCTACACTAGCTGCAGCTTCCGAATTTGCAACATGGGCAGCTCCATGTAGAGAGCGTTACAGTAGTCTAGTCTCGAGGTGACCAACGCATGGATCACTGAAGCCAGGTCATCGCAGTCGAGGAAGGGAACCAACTGCCTAATCATCCGAAGATGAGGAAAAGCTGACTTGGCAGTGGCTGCTACCTGAGCCTCTATTGATAAGGAGGTATCCAGGAGCACTCCCAGACTCCTCACCCCAGACGCTGGCACCAACACCGCCCCCTCAAAGGTTGGGAGTGGGATCCCTACCCCCGCGCCGCCCCAACCCAGACACAGGACCTCCATCTTCATCAGGTTCAGGTTCAGTCGACTTAGCCTAAGCCAACCAGCCACAACTTGTAATGCCTGGTCCAGGTCTTCCAGTCTGGAGCCAGATCGGCCACTCAGCATCAGACAGAGCTGGATGTCATCAGCGTACTGGTGACAACCCAGCCCATGCCTCCGGGCAATCTGGGCATGGGAGCGCATGTAGATGTTAAACAGCATCGGGGAAAGCACAGCCCCTTGAGGCACACCACATTCCAGTGGGTGCCTCTTGGACTGCTGTTCCCCTAGTGCCACCCTTTGTCCCCAGCCATGGAGAAAGGAAGCAAGCCATTGCAGGGCAAGCCCCTGAATTCCAGTGTTGGCGAGGCGGTGGGTCAGTAGCTGATGGTCGACTGTGTCGAATGCCACCGACAGGTCCAACAACGTCAGCACCGCCACCACACCCCGATCCAGATGCCTCTGGAGGTCATCCATGAGGGCGACCAGGACCGTCTCCATCCCGTGGCCAGGACGAAAGCCGAACTGGAAGGGATCTCAGATGAATGGTTCCTCATCCTCTTGGAGAGGAGTGACAAGTGGAGTGCCTCAAGGATCTGTCCTGGGACCTGTTTTGTTCAACATCTTTATAAATGATTTGGATGAAGGAATAGAGAGAGAATGCTTATTAAATCTGCTGGTGATACTAAATTAGGAGGAGTAGCAAACATGGTAGAAGACAGAGTAAGGATACAGGATGATCTTGACAGGCTGGGGAACTGGGCTAAAACAAATAAAATGAATTTCAACAGAGATAAATGTCAAGTTCATCATTTAGGCAGGAAAAATCAAATGCATATTTATAAGATGGGGGAGACTTGTCTTGGCAGTAGTATGTGCAAAAAGGATCTAGGGGTCTTAGTAGACCATACACAGTCTGACTCAGTAGAGTGATGCGGAAACTAAAATGGCAAATGTGATTTTGGGCTGGATCAACAGAAGTAGAGAGGCCAGATCATGCAAAGTGATGGTATCACTTTACTCTGCTCTGGTTAGACCTCACCTTTTGGGGCACCACAGTTTAAGAAGGATATAGACAAGCTGGAACGTGTCCAGAGGAGGGCAATGGAGATAATGAGGGGTCTGGAGTCCAAGTCCTATAGCATGGAGAGGAGATGACTGAGAGGTGATAGGATAACCGTCTTCAAGTACTTGAAGGGCTGTCATATAGAGCAGTGTTTTTCAACCACTGTGCCGTGGCACACTGGTGTGTCGCGAGATATTGTCAGGTGTGCCGCAGGATTTTTTCAATGAAAGAAATGTGCCTTCTGGGCTGACCTTCCGGGACACATTTGCGCATGCGAGAAAGAACAGTGGCGCTCTCTCGCTGATTCCGCTCGCACGCTCTGTGGCCGGCCTGAGGTAGGAGGGAGCCGCCGTTGAGGCGCAGCTCCCCTTGGCCTTGCGAGATGGTTTTAAATGAATGAGGAGGACTCGTGTGCTGAATCAGAGTCATGCTAGACCTGTGGATGTTAATACAGAGGACAGGAACATTTGGTAGCAAGGGCATTCACTCCTCCAGCAGAGTAAGCTGGTTTCTTCCAGTGTGTGTGTGTGTGGGGGGGTGATTTGCACCAAGACATTCCAGTAAACATGAATATGTTTGATGGTAACAGCTAGCTGTTTCTGTCAGGGTGGGGTTCAAATCAGTAACTGTCCCTCAGCGAAGAATGGGTGTACTGTGTTTCTCTTCAAATCACTTATGGTCAGCGGAATGCCGTTCACATAAGAGTAAGAGTTTAAACTCTCTATTTGAAAAACTTTAGCAGAATCGCAGTATTAAAATACATCCACATTATATTTCTTCTGAAACTCAGGTCAATGTTATGGGAAGGAGCCATTACACTTTGGATCTGTAACTTACGATTTCAAGTTGAGTGACTATTACGTGTATTTGTAATACTGTCATAGTTAATACTTGAGCTGAGGCAACTAATGACCCATTTATCTTGTATTTCAGTGTTTTTCAACCACTGTGCCGTGAGATATTGTCAGGTGCGCCGCGGGATTTTTTCAATGAAAGAAATGTGCCTTAGCTCGAAAAAGGTTGAAAAACACTGATATAGAGGATGGCACAGAGTTGTTTTCTGTTGCTCCAGAAGGTCGGACCAGAACCAGCAGCTTGAAATTAAATCAGAAAAGTTTTTGGCTAAACATTAAGAAGAACTTCCTGACAGTTACAGCGGTTCCTCAGTGGAACAGGCTTCCTCGGAAGGTGGTGGGCTCTCCTTCCTTGGAGGTTTTTTTTTTATAATTTTTTTTTATTGATTTTACATCTATTTCTACATTATACGCTAAATTCTATACTAAATTACCTTATACAGAAAATGCTGATTAAAATAATCATTTTTAGTAGATTAGTCAGTTTGAGAAACAAAAAATCTTGGTTTAACTAGTTACATATGTTACTGCTTCTAAAAATCACATAACTGATTTGCTGGTGGACATAACTTTGGAGCACGCTTATTTTCCATTAACATATACTTAGTGCTCGACATTTAACAACAATACCAAGTTTATTTCTTCTTTTGTCCTCTTCTTTTCTTTTTAGTCTCTTCCATAAGTTTGGGAGCCGCAGCTCCCTTCTCCGAGTCTGAGTTTTCTTCTTCGCTTTCTGAGCTATCCAAGCCATATATATCTTTCCTGCTGTGCTAGCAAATCGTCTGAGTCTCTCTCTTTTTTCTTTTTCTTGCATTTTTCCAAAAAAGCTTTCGCTTGGTCAACAGAGTCAATTTTAACATTCTTTTCTTGATAGCTGAAACACAGTCCCTCCGGAGTATAATTGATTCAGACTGAAGCCAGGTAGTTAAACTTCTGTAGGCTTTTCTTCTTTTTCTTATTTCAAATGGAATGTCCTTTAATACGTTGATGTCTACCTCCTGGATCTTCAGCGTTGTTCTGTTGGTGGCTTTTAAAACCACATCTCTTGTTGATCTTTTGGAGAATCTTATCATAATTTCACCTGGCAGGTTTTTCTTTTTGACTAATTCAGGATAGGTCTGATAAACCAAATCCATATCGCTTATTATTTCTTCCGCTTTTAAACCTGTCACTGGTGCCAGAGCTTCACTCACTAGCTTTTTAAGATCCTCCCCTTTTTTTTCAGGAACATTCTGAAGTTGAAGGAAGTAACTTGAACGTTCCATCTGCAATTTCAATACATTATCACTTTGAAAGGCCTTTTCTTTTTCAATTTTTTGTAGTCTTGAATCATGCTTACTAGTTGTCACCTTAACTTCCAAAAGATTCTGTTGCAGCTTTTCTGTTCGTTTACCTAATTCTTTCAGTTCATTTTGCATTAAGTCCATTTTGCTGTTGAAAGTAGTCATCTGGTCCACCAGCGGCCGCAGCAACGCTGAAAACATTGAGCTCATCTCTGTGGTATCGCCCTTTGAACTCGGAGGACCGCTTCCTAGTTTAGGGGAGGCCCGTCATTGTTGCAGTTTCACTTTTATTTACACTTAGATAAGAGGGACTGTAGAAGAAACAATTGTAGTCGCACTAATGTCTCTCAAAAGGTCTTTTCTCCGTGTATGCGATCCCGCCCTCCAGCATTTTTAAAATGCTTTTATAGTTGCAGTAACGCCGTGGGAAAGTCTCAGCCGCTTCGGTAAAGGGGGGGGGGAATACGATCCTCCCTTTCCCTCCCCGTCGCTTTATTTGCCGTTATATTTTGCAACTCACGGTTTTCACCATTGCGTATCAGGTGTGTTAATTGCTTCTCCGCCAAGCATTTTCTGCTGCTTCTCGGTCACGCTTACGCAGCCCGAAGGCTTCCTCGGCAGGGGAACTTACAGGGGTGATGAGGGGGGTCTCAATCCTGCGGTCGCCACCGTCAGGAGAGTCTCCCCCTCGTGCCACCCCAGGCAGAGCCCCTTTGCTAGGGTCTCTGGGGGTTCGGCACCTGTCCAGAACCCCTTCACCCTACCGGGCATGGATCGCCTCTCCCGCATATGCGGAGAGAGGCATCCGCCATTAGCATGTCTCTTCCGGAAGTCCCTTCCTTGGAGGTTTTTAAGCAAAAGCTAGGTGGCCATCTGACTGCAATGCTGATTCTGTGAACTACTGGAATCACATCTAGATTGCCTCTGCATTCCCATCTGTCGCACAAGAGCAGCAGTGTCTGGGGAACGGTAGTACCAGAGCTTGGCATAATTAACTCTTGTGAATGATTAAAAGGAACCAGAGGAAAAACAAGTCAAGGGTTACTTCTAAAAGGCCCATTTCTTCACCTTGAATTCTGAAGATCTTACACCGTTTTGACCAGTCTGCAGATCAAGTAGAAGATTATTCCAGCTCTTACCTTGATGGCCAGTTTGCCTGGACTTGCTGGCTTGCATTGTTTGAAAGAGACATTGTGAGGTCTTTGCATATTTGGGAGACTGTTTCTCCTTTAAAACACACTCTGTGTACGTGAATTTAGTAGATTTCTGCTGCCACCAGGAACTAAAAATTCCAACTCTCTCTATTTTGGTAGAATGACCCAGTGTCTGGATGCTTCAGAGGACTATGTGGCCCTAAGGAAGGACTGATCTGATTGCTGGGATAAGTTTAAACAAATAGGGATTTATTTATACAAGGACAAAATAGGTTTCTGGGTAATTTTGAACTGTTGTTGAAGAAAGGAAATTTAACTGACAAAGCTTGGTGTCACACACAGTCACTCAAACACCAAAACTCAACTCTGACAGGCTTAGACACTCAGTCTAAACTCTCTTTCTCAAATAGCCACACAGGCTGAACTGTTTGTCTCTCTTAGCCACACAGGCTAGACTCTCTCATATAGCCACACAGATTAAACTGTCTTGCTCATAGCCACACAAGCTGAACTCTCTTGCTCATAGCCACATAGGCTAAACTCTCTTGCGCATATATAGCCACACAGGCTAAACTCCCTCCACAACATTCCACACTCGTCTCTTCAAGAACACCAAATCTCCTCATAGACATCTCTCCTCCCACACTCTCAGTCATCAGCCAATCACACGCACACACATCACATCAACCAATCACATCATTTGCAAAATTTGGAAGAAGAACTCAGGAAACTGAATGGAAGTATATGTAACGGGTGATACAAGATAATAGGAGTTAGAACAGGAAGTAATTCTTGTTTAGTAATTAGGCATAATAGGAGTCAGTGGATGAGCCAGAGAATACTTTCTATTAATAAAGGGGGTGAATAATATAAAATTGATCATTGGAAAATAAGATTAATACGTTCACTATAGAAATTAATAAATTGTGAATGAAAAAAAATCTGACTTCCCCCTGTCTTTTTGTGCAAGCTTTGCATGTGGAAACACTTTCTGCAGAGTTTCCAAGACTCTCTGAAATGTGTTTTCAAGCAGTGGTTTTGCAATGGTAGAGAGTGCTTGGTCAGGTGAGGACACGGCCTTCAGAGAGTCAAGTATGGTTTTGTGCATAGCCACTACAAAATCTTTAGCTGTTATGTTAATAGAAGAAACATCCAACTGTAACTTTGCAATGCTGGTGTAAATTTGAGGATAACGTCGATGCAAGGCACACAAAGCAGCTTTAGTGCATATAGACTTGATGTCAGCCTCTGACTGGCTGGCTTTTTCTTTATGTCCTTTAACTCAGGGTCTGTCTTAATTTCTCTCTTGGACTCTTCAGAGTTTTTATTTTTTCCTGCTTCTGTAACTTGGGGATCTTCATTAACACTCACAGGAGTCTGCCTGATTTCTCTCTGCCTCCTGAGACATATCAATCGTATCTGTTGCTATCTTAGCCACACAGGCTAAACTCCCTCCACAACATTCCACACTCATCTCTTTAAGAACACCAAATCTTCTCATAGACATCTCTCCTCCCACACTCTCAGTCATCAGCCAATCACATCACACTTGTCTCCCTCTATCATTCTACTTGCATTACCGCAGTCACACTAAACATTTAAAAACACACACACACCAAAACATGAAATCAGACATCTTTCAAACTGACCAAGGAGTGGGGGTTATTCCTGTGTTTTCCTGGAGATCTTGAACAGCCTACCCAAGGGAGGTGAATGAAGATAGGTCAATGAAGATAGACACACACAACATGGGATAGCCCAGCTGCAGCCTATTCATGGAAACCTTGGGACACAACAAGAAAATGCAAGTCAGTGAAAAGCCGGCTTCAGGTCAGAATTTGGTGTTCTTGTGCTCACTTAGGCAGCACATATACTAAAATTGGAAGAATTTGGTGTTCTTGAAAAGCAGTACAGATTTGCCAGCTACATTATCCAGAAGAAAGGACTCTGGCAGGGTGCCTGCCTAGACTCTTGCCTACCCACCCCTTGAATGAAACACAACACCAGTTATGGGTTAAACTGGGAACTTTGTTTACACATAAGCTGATCTACACCATTTAATTAACACATTAAAGCACGGGTTGTATTGCCCTTGCAAAACAAGCTTCCTAGCAGGGGCAAACCCATCCTGACTCAGGTCCAGGTCCGGGATCCTTCTGGACCTTACCTGTCATGGCCCACACACCAGTGCACAGAGGGAATGGAGAGGATTCCTGCCCACGACTGCTCAGTGTTAAGGTTCGTCATAGGCTCTCCCAACCCCGAAGAGACCCCCAACTGAGTCACCCAGACTGCCAAGCCGACAGGTACCCAGTTTGAGGACCCCCTACCCTATTGCTGATATCTTGGGGTGCTTGCCAGCTCAAAATCCCCTCAACCCCTGCTTTTCCCACCACAGAGGCTTAACTGCCCTCCCACCAACCAAGTAACAACCGGCTCACAGATCAGCTAAGAAAATGTCTCTCCCAGCAACCCCATCGGGTCCAAAAAGATGCAGCAACAAGGACTTGTTCCCAAGGTGGAGGCTGCCGACCTGGTACTCAGACCATCCTCGCCTAAAGGCATGGCCACAACCTAGGGAGGCGCTCCTGCCAACCAACAAACATAACGGAGGGGTAACAGCTGGCTCTTCTCCAGCCATTCAACAGAAGCCTAATATCTGATGTCTAGCTGGGTACCTCTGCTGGAGCCCCCATCCCTCCTGCCTGACCCATACACAGTCGAAAGCCTGCCAATCATTATACTGGTGATGCCTGTCCTTGTGCCACATCCTGTAAAGGAACACACCATCAGCCACCACCACTGACATCCGTCAACCCGATACACCCGGATGGGGGCCGCCATTTGAGCATTTCCCAGCAATGCCCTGGCATCCGGGCCTGTTCCCCCAGGATTTGTGAACTCACCCATCCCACGGCCTGAATGCTGGACCTCAGAGGAGCGAAACCCCCACCTGGGGGCTCCCTCCCTGCACCCACTCTCGACCACTTTTTCTCAGTACTTCCTCATATAACTTGTAAGTTGACAAAGTAGGAATACGTTAATCATATCAAGCCACATTCCTCAACTCTTACTTCCCCCTGCTCTTGAAACCACTGCTGAAGCTCACTGTTTCTGTGCTTGGTTGCTGATTTTTCTGCCTGAGAGTTAAAGGCGCTGGGCCCTGAGGAACAAAATTTAGTTTGAGCCATAAATTAATGGAGGTGAGGGATAACCTGGCCCATACTTTAACTAGGCCTAATTTTAAGCGCAGACTTGCATTGGAGACACAGCTGGGCAGTTGGAAGAAAGATCTTAGGAAGATTGACTGTACTTGCTCAGGTGGCGGGTAGCTAGAAGGGGATAGACCTAGTGTTGTACAACTTATACCATACATAAGCTGGGGCACGGTTTTAGCCTGGTATAATCTGTGGGCTGCTGGAATTAATTGCCCTCCTTTAATACGTGAGAATTTCACTATGGCGTGGGCAGATTTATGGCCAGCTTCGGCCATGTGGACATGGTGGGCTTTCCTTGCCCCAGAAGATTGTAACACCACCCCCAAGTACTTATAGCTTGTCACCTGTTCTGTCTTGTGACCAGTAATGTTCCTTGTCCTAGTGTTGGGCCGCTTGCCAAATGTCATAATTTTGGTTTTCTGATCATTGATCACTAACTGGTTCTCTTCACAAAAATGAGCAAATGTTTTTTGTGCTCTTCTGAGACCCACTGGTGTTCTTGATAATATAACTGTATCGTCAGCATACAGTAATAAAGGTATTTTACAGTCAGCTAACATGGGGGGATGGAAGTCTGGATTACTTAAGCTGTTTACCATATCGTTTATATAAAAAATAAACAGCAAAGGTTCCAGGACACATCCTTGCTTCACCGCTTTTGATGCTGGAGTGGAGTCTGAGAGGTGTCTTTTCCTATTACAAGTAAACTTGAGAGATGTGTTGGAGTATAAAGCTTGGATTAGATGTAAAAGTCTATGGCTGTACCATCTCATTTCTCCCATAATTTTTTTTCTGGAGATGGAGTGGAATGCAGATTTTATTGTTTTTAAAAGCTGCATGCAATGAAACCGAACTGCTAACTGCATATTTTTCTGATACTGCATGATCAAACTATGACTTAAGGTGGTACTTCTCTTCCTGAAGCTGGCTTGCTCTTCAGTGGTTAGATTTTTCTCTTCAATCTAGCTTTGGAATTTATCCACCAGGTGACTAGCATAAAGTTTGCTGGTGATACTAAGCAAACTAATAGGTTTGTAATTAGCTGGATTGTCCTTCTTCCCTTTCTTAAAGAACAGGACTATGATAGCCTGCCCCCAGAGTGTTGAGAATTGTAAGCATGCATTTCACATGGTTAGACAGGGATAATATTTATGATATGAATACTGTCATACAGAATAGAATAATATAACCTTTAATATTGCATGTGAAAAGATACAAAAAAACTACGAATATAATAAAAATCTAATATAAAATCCAGTCTAATAAAGTGTCTATGCGTCCTTTGTGAATGTAGGTATTTTAAAAATAAGTAGAAACCACAAAGATAAAAATTGTACATACATATACATATATACAGAATAAATAAAAAGGATGTGGCTATTCAGCATTAGATGCTATAAAGCACATGTGCACATTTCATAAGCTTCCAGAAGGCCCAACCAGAGTGCCTCAGCCTGTCGCGCAGCGTCTCCTCACCGCATTCTGAGAGGACTTTAAAACAGCAGCGGTGGCCTTGCGACAGCCAGGAAGATACTGTCACATCTAGTTTGGCCCGGAGAGGTGTCAGAGACATTAAGGATAGCCAAACATAACAGATGTGTCCTTTTCTTTCTTGCGCTCCACAAAAAACTGCACACGCCCCAAAGAAGTCCACCGTGCTGCCTCCTCCCTCTCTTTTTGAGCTTGTCGCTTCATCATCTCCCTCCTGGGGCGTTGCTCCTCTGTGATAGGGGTTGAGACTTCCAGGTCCTTGGGGGGCGGTTTCCAGTTTCTGAAGGCTAAGGCAAAGGGTAGGACGGGTGGAGGTGGATAACATTTAAGAACCAGGCCATGATCTCTTGGTAGTGTTCGTGGGCGAAAGTTGATCATTGTGCTTACTGCTCCCTTAGTTTGGCTGTGGCTCGGCCTCTGATTCTGTTGCACTGAAACGCCATGCCTCCAGTCAAGAGTGGATGTTCTTCCAACAACATTGGGTAGGCTCTTCTTCAGTGATGTAACTCTTGGAACTGGCTGTGGAACCAGGACAGGGATCAGTGATGGTTTAGCCAACGAGGAGGGCGGTGGTTTCGGCAGTGAGGCTGGTGGCATTGCTTTTGTCAGAGTGCTGGCCAACGGTTTTACCAGTGGTTTAGGGATTGACATAGGCAGAGCTTTTTGAACAGGCCTCACAGATGTGGACATTGGCTTCACTGGAAGAATGGATGAAGAAGTACTTGAGGAAGCCTTCTGAGCAGGCATGGTGGAAACACTGCTTTTCCCCAGTGGATAGAAGACCTGCACAGACTCCATCATACGCAAAGCCAGATTGCTCTTGGGCACTGGTTTTAAAGGTTCCACGCCCGGTTTGGCCTGCGTCTTATTTTTTGCAGTTGTTACTTTAGGTGCTTGTGCCTTCTTAGGCTGTGTGTTTTTCTTGTCCATTTGCAGACCTTTAGCTCTTGAACTACTCACTTTTATGTCTAGAGACTTTTCTTTTGGTCTTAAAGTTTGTGGATTTGAAATATGGATCTTTATTTTGGCTCGTATGGGTGAAGCTTGGTCAGCCATCTTTCTCTTTCGCCATCGTTTTTTGGGTGGTAGTTTCTCAGTTTCCAGATCTCTTTTGAGAGTCTCTGTTGCATTCAGAACAACTTTCTTCGACTCCTCTGAAATTGCACCTGTTGACACTGAAAGGATTTTTGTCTCTGTCACCTGACCACTCTGAACTGGACCAGGGGAATCCGGTTTCTGAGCTCCTAATGTCCCTGAGCCTTCATCCTCTACTGCACACAGGTCAATTATTTCTATCGGCCCTTCGCTTGGAGTCTGTAGGGATGCCAAAGACAATGAGGCTGTCTTTGTTTTGCTTAGGATCGCCAGTGTGGGCATGTTGGTGTCCTGGCACTGTCCTCTCCCAGTGTGGACAATGTTAGTTCCTCTAGCTTCCTGGGTGTCAGGGGGAGCATTTGCCACTATAAGAAGGAAGAAAAGTAATAATTAGAGAGCAAAGAATCCCTTCTTGATTACTAGAGCAAGGTGTCAGGAAGGGTCCTAATTAACATGAGACCTCAGTGATTTCAGTAACGAGCAGGGGTCCGTTGGAGCAGGAGCACACAGGAGCGCAGCTCCGGGAGTGAGGAGCCCAGGGGGCGGGCACATGACCAAGCCCCGCCCCCTCCTTGGCTTCCCCGAGCAGTGCAGAGGCGCAGCGCCCCGGGGAAAGCCCTGCTAGGGTCTTTATTGTTTTTAATATTTTGTTTTAATATTGATAATTTTATCATTGTTCCTTTTATGACTGTGTGCTGCTTTTCCAGAGACTTGCTCAAGGTGGCATATAAATTTTCTAAGTACACCATTTCTTATCTGGGCACATGGCACATAAGTACTGGAGAAATTTCACCAACCCTTCAGCAGCTTCCACCCCATCAGTTTGGTGTAGTGGTCAGGAGTTGGACTCTAATCTGGGAGAACCGGGTTTGATTCCCCACTCCTCCACATGCAGCTGCTGGTGTGACCTTGGGCCAGTCACAAGTTCTCTCAGAGCTGTTCTCTCATGAGCAGTTCTCAAAAGACCTCTCTCAGCCCCACCTACCTCACAGGTTGTCTTGTTGTGGGGAGGGGAAGGGAAGGGGAAGGGATGGGTGGTGCACATGTCCTGGGTATCTCAAGTCTACTTGAAACCTGGTGGTTTCAAGGGAGCAGGAAGAGAATGAGGGTGTGTTCTTTGCGCTTATTTTTATTGCACAAAGCATTGGATGGGGAAGGGAATGGAAGAAAAGCAGGTCAGTTTCACTCACCTGTGGAGTGGAGCCTGAGGGGTGGGTGTTGCCTTCTGACACACTTCCAGTATGTTACGGGGTGTGGCGTATGCAAATGAGTTGTGCAAATGTGTTATGCAAATGAGTTATGCTAATGAGCTCCTGCACCTCTTTTTCTACGAAATGACCCCTGGTAACGAGAATGTATTTGGTAGTACGAGGCAAGAGTTAAAACAGCAAAAGGCCCGAAGAAGGGTCTGAAGAAATGAAATGGTATATGCACCCAAATCTGCATCATTATTTCTGGATTTTTTTTCATTCTGCATCCCACAGAGGTTGTAAGCAATTTGCTGGTCTTTATATAGTCTTAACAGTATCCTTGAAGCCAGGCCAAGGGAAGGGCAAGTCTCACTTGTAGA
The DNA here is from genome assembly GCA_029233225.1 of Lepidodactylus listeri. Taxonomy (NCBI): domain Eukaryota; kingdom Metazoa; phylum Chordata; class Lepidosauria; order Squamata; family Gekkonidae; genus Lepidodactylus; species Lepidodactylus listeri. The sequence continues at coordinate 8,973,525 of JARCFY010000014.1, read as the reverse complement.
AACTTCAGCAAATACCCACCAAATTAGACGGTGCCTGGAGCAAATGCCAAACCTAGCAGTCCACGACTGATGGCCTGGACTTCTGTAACATATTCTGAGCTTGGGCTCTCCAATGGGAATGCAGTTGGTACCGGGGACTCCTGAGGCAGGCCCAAAACACCAGTCACCTGAGAAGCATTGGGTGCTGCTGTTGGAGGCTTGTTGCTGAACAGGAGCCCAGGGAAAGTGGTAGAACATCGGCCAATTCCCGGCCTTGGCCTCTCAGAATAAAAAAGCCAAAGAGTGTTAGTCAACATGGAATCCTGTTCAGTCTCTGTGGATGAAACGAGGCAACGACATCCCATCATGATGAAGCGCTTGGGAACCTGATTGTGTGCACCATGTCAGTGGCACATCTCTCTGCAGTGTGGCTAGACTGCACAAGCAACACAAGCAGTCATATGGCATGGAAATAATCATAAGAGTTCAACAATACCAAGAGAAACCAGGACATTTAAAGGGAAGTCCTGGGTGATTTCTCCATATCAGCCTTAAGTACTCAACAGCAAGAGAAGGAAGGAGACAGATCTGGCCCATTCCACCACCTCTAGCAGGAGAGAAAACCCTTGGATCAAGCTCTAGTTAAGCTTTTGCATTCATGGGACCGATGGCTGCAGAACCAACCCTGTGTCACAAAGTTTCTGGCTTGTGGGGGATTATGGGACGTGTCTTAGTGTGCATTACTCAGCTGTCAAGCTGGCCAGGCCTGTTGGGGCATCTCATTCCCACGAACTAAAAATTCAGCGTGCTCTAAAACACATCCAGCCCTGTTTTCTGACTGTGGGGCTGGGAAGATGGCCATTGTTGATCTCCTCCTGCCTGATGACATCGAGGCTCCCTGGGAGACTCTTTGTCAAATGAGAACTATGCAGGTAGGACCCCAGGAGTGACTGCAATCCCACACAAAGACACATGTGCCCTTTGACAAGTCAGACTAGCACAAACCTTTTGTCCTCTGATTACTAGCCACAGGCTGCAAGTGAGCATGCCACTGCTCCACTGGACAGTATTCAGACGACTTTGGCCCCAGAAATGGGCCAGGAACACTGCCAGTCATTCCCCAGCCATGGATCGAAGGATGAAGAGCCATAGACTGGGGGATTTGTGGCGGTTCATCCCTCCTGAAAGGTGGCTGCAAGAGAGAGGTGTGTGGTGGCAGATAGTTCAAAGTGACGGCCGTTCTTGAAGTTGGCTGGACCAGCAGTGCGGGAACCAAAGGCTGGAGCCAGGCTGCACTCAGATACGGTGCAGACGTCCTGAAGAACCACTGAGGAGTCTCTGCAGGAATATTCAGAGGCTGGTGATTTGAACCCTCTGGCTGGCACCCGTCATGGGCCTCATCTAAAAATTAAAAATAAAATGGATTGGGCGTTGAGTTTGTGAGCCTTGAAAGGACTATCAGCAGCAGATAAACCCCAAGCGGCCTTCATTGTCTGCATCTGGCAGTGCCAAGGTACTTGATCTCTGCAGCCCATTCAAGGGCCTTGTCTGACTTTGTTAATATTGTTAACCCCCCTTTTGAGCAGCAGGAATAGCTGAGACTGGGTGAAAAATGGCTTGCTTAAGGCCTCTTAGTGAGTTCCTGGCTCTAACCAGATCTGGACCCCAAATTTCCTGTTCAGGGCTCATGTCCTGTGTGGTGATTTGTACTCTTTAGACCTGTGTTGCTACCAACCTGGACATCTTGATGCTAATATATCCATCTGCTTAAAGCATATCAAGCAAATTGTTTCTGTTCTTTTAGCTCTCTTCCCCCCCAATTTAAAAACTCTCCTTCCCCAGGAATCCTCTGGCATAATGCAGGATGAGCCCATTCAACATAACACTAGTAATATGGTAGGGGTTCTCCATCAGTTCACACCACCATGCTTTTTTCAAAGACCAGCTGCTACATGGAATTGTGTGGGTCTCTCTCACCCATTTTCCCTCACACTAAACTCAGATGTAACCTTGATGTATCAAGACAAGGTAGGAAAGTCACTGGCACAGATTTCCCTTGCATGTAACCTTGTGTCTCTTCCTTCTTCATCCCCTACCCTACCTCTGATGTTTCCACCATTGTCATAATTTGCATTTTAAAATGTCGCATAAGATACTGCGGGCAGAGTCCAGCCAATGGCATCACTAAGTCCCATCAGAATCCATTGAGTGGATCTTCCTCTTCACCAAACAAAGTGCCACGGACTTGACTGAGACTTAGCTGTAACTTGTTTTGCTGCATTAGATCTGGTATCCTCCAAATTGCATTCTGAGTGTCGTCGTCCCCCCCCCCCCCCTGCCTTGGCTGTCTGCAATAATTTTTCAATTAATTTGTTTCACCTTCTTTAACCACCACAAAATTCATCCAGCTATGAATCTATGGCCTCAAGATGGCACTCTGCTAAATACCTTGGGAAAGGGAGAACTGGAGAGGCCTTTTGAACATCAAATTCTAAGGATTTCCTACCTGACATGATGAATGAAAAAGTCACAATTCAGAAGGTTTACAGAGGTATCTCACCACTCACTGGCGTGAGGGACCACCACCTCTGACCCTCATAACAGACCAAGTGTCCGGTAAGGGCGGAATACCCCAGAGGAATGTTATGATTTAAGATTGTTTATTTCCATCCCTACGGTAACCCTGCAGGTTCTGAGGGAGGGAGAAAAAGAATCTTTGGAGAAGAAGGTGATGATGAAAGATGATGTCATCCTGGAATGCAGAAGAAGGGACCAGAGGCTGCAAGCCAAGGAGAAGAAGAAGAAGAGATTGGATTTATACCCCACCCTTCACTCACTTGGAGTCTCAGAGCGGCTTATAAACTCCTTTCCCTTCCCTTCCCCTCCCCACAACAGGCACCCTGTGAGGTGGGTGGGGCTGAGAGAGCTCTTTCCCAAGCTGTCCTTGAGAGAACAGCTCTGACAGAGCTACGGCTTGCCCAAGGTCATCCAGCCAGGTGCAAGTGGAGGAGTGGGGAATCAAACCCGGTTGTCCCAGATTAGAGTCCGCGCACTTAACCACGACACCAGACTGGAGAGGGAGGGAAGGTTGAGGTGGGTTTGTTCAGGCTGCCTGGCAGACAGCTCTAGGATTGCCTACCTCCAGGAGAAGGCTGGGGGTCTCCCACAACAATCACAACTCATCCGGAGAAAATGGCTGCTCTGGAGTTTATCATTTATGGCATTATATCCCACACAGGTCCCTTCCCTCCCCAACCACCCCCCCCCCCAAAAAAAATCTCCAAGAATTTCCCAACCCCAATTTGGCAACCTTAGATAAATTACCTGTACAGTCTCCCTATATCTATACGTCATCCATCCCGTTGACTTAGGGAAGCAAAACTGCCAGAGATTCTGAGAATCAGGTTTTCAAGGATACCCAAGGGTTTGATATCTGAGTGGAAGTCCATCTTGTGATGCCTTCAGGTCCCCCAAGGCCCAATTCCACGTTGTTTTATGGAGAGCTCACTGCTGTTGGATGCTCTTTCTTCATAGGATGAAGGAGGAGATGGCTGCGTGGCCATGTCTTCTTCTGTCTTCTTCTGCAGATTGCAGAGGGCCACTCAATACAATCTACATGATGGGATACATAGGTGTAAACTTTGCAGGGCTAGGGGCTCAAGCCCCACCCCCAGATTTGGCGGGGGGGGCTGAGCCTCCTCCAGTTACCTAGTGCTAGGCAATATTCTTGTATGCACAGTTTATGAAACACTGGCATACACGCTTCTATTTATTTTATTATTTATTTATTTATTTATTTGGATTTCTACCCCGCTCTCCTCGCCGTACGGCGGGCTCAGGACTCTGTACTCTGCCACTGATTTGACATGACTAACCTTGGTGAGCACAGTTAGCATCTTTCTAGCATAGATAGGCATACATATGCTAAATGCCATTGATGGTCCTAACCACAGAAATTGAAATCAGTCGTGAATACATGATAGTTAGAAGTAAACTTTGGTTCATTGCTTTAATACATTCTGGGAAATGGCCAAACGCTGACCAGTGGCTATTCAGCCAAGACTGTGGCCTTGCATTGCACCAGCTACAACGGCGCGTGTTTCTGATGTCAGTTAGCTTAGTTCAATGAAGAACACACAGCACTGTGTACCTATATCTGTTACAATAGATACATTTTAGAGCTTCATAGCCTGGGAAAAAGAAGGCCCATTGTTTAGCTAAAAGTGATACATCTCTGCTTGAGAAAGCCCAACCCTCAGATCCGAACCCAATCAGAAAGTTATGATGGAAGTTTGACAAAGTTTGATGGAACAAATAGCTTTGCCTTGTTTGTGTGAGTATAAAATCTTATGTCCCCCATTGTAACTTTGGGACAGCCGGTGGGTATTTGAGGGTCCAAAGCCTTGTTATACCTGTGCTTCCCCTTTTATTAATAAAGTTCTAGATAATTTCTCCTCTATAGGAATTGGGCCGTGTGTTTTCTCTTATTGGGCTGGGGAGACACAACCAGAGACAGGATTTCTGTCTTTCAAATTTGGAGGTTCCACCGAGATCCTTGCTGCTATCTGAGAGGGCTTCTGCCGTGCCGTGACCTTCCAAAACTTCGGGATCCCTGCGCGCAACAGCTGATTTCAGCCATCCAGAAGTCTTTTGGGATTTACTCCTGCGAGCAGTGAGTTCTCTTGGTGGACCAGCAAAGGCTGCAGTCACACACACTAAATAATCCACTTTCAGTGTGCTTTCAATGCACTTTCAAACTGGATTTTTACTATGTGAACTGGCAAATCCAGTTTGAAAGTGCACTGAAAGTGGATTGAAAGTGGATTATTTAGTGTGTGTGACCGCAGCCAAAGAGCTCCCACCTGGGCTGTTCCTATAGACCAGAGTCCCCCTCTGCAGCCGGCTTTGAAGGAACAAGGCACCTCTGGGGTTGCTGGGACCTGCAGCAAAGGGATTTTTTTTTTTTGGCTCCTTGTAAGCCAGAAAGGGGTCTCCCCCCACCACCACCCTGTCTGGTCTGTTTTGAATGGCCATTCCGCTGGGTTTTTCTTTTTTTGAGTTCGTGAGTGCAAATTCCTCACTGCTGCATTCTGGGGACTGGAGTCGCTACTCAGAAAGGGGGAGTTGCCACGAACTGCTGCAGAGCTCTTCCCCCACTCCACTCTCTTCTCTGGAAGAGATCTGTTCTGTTGGATTCTGGGAAAGCATTCTGCTGTTGTAATGTAATCTCTCTCCTTACAGAGAGTGCTGTTTGGTACTTTAAGAAACTGGGTACTGGAAAACTGTTCTGAATCTGTGAGTCTGTGTGCTGCATGTTTAGTTTTCCATGGGGCAGTTCACCAGGGCTGGGCGTATTCATTAAGAATTTCACCCATGCCCCAACTGTCAGCTCCTAAATTCCTGAATGTATTGCCTTTAACACCCTCGAACGGCTGTGGGAAAGTTCTTCTCTGAGGCACGACTCAGGGCCGGCTCTCTCACTAGGCCAACTAGGCGCCTGCCTAGGGGCACAGCTAGCAAACGGTGGCGGAGTGAGAGAGAGAGACTCCAACAAATCTGCCCCCACCTCCCTGTGTGCAACTCGGGCACTTGGGCAGGCACAACAGCACCCGCAGAATGGAAAGTCGCCTGCAGAGCATGGCCGGACACAGACTTCTTCATCCCACACACAAAAAAACTTCTGCTCACAGCTGGCTGGCTGGGGTCCCGCCTGGAGGGTGCCGCACTTGGCCTAGCCACTGAGCCCCACCAAGCAGCGCTACCTTCTCAACTCAGCTTACATTGCAGTGCCACCTCCCCAATCTCCCGGAATTCCCCAGCCCAGAGTTGGCAACCCTAGCTAAGCATGTGCTTGAGTGGAGACTAGTAGGCTGCATGGGGTTGTTAAAATGCATTTATGCTTGAAAGGGCGCACGGGGGGGGGGGGGGGGGGCGCCATAAGGTAGCCTGGCCTAGTGCATAAAAAAACCGGGTGCCAGCCCTGGTTGGCCTCCCTTTCAAAGCGATTTTCACTCATAGGAAGGAAAATTGCAGGCAAGGGCGATTCCAGCTGAGATCAGAACAAAGTACCAGCTGATTGCTTGTTGGTTTTTTGACTGCACGGGAAGGTAGCCTTCGGCTGTGAGACTTAGAGAGAAACCCAAGGTCGCCTGCTTCGAAGGGGGTCTGATTTCATTCAGCTCCTAGAAGGAAAAAGGGGTTTGAGAGCACACCCAGAGCCATTTGCAGTTCAAGAATTGGGTCCTAAAGTTCCCTCCCGTCCTTGCGTCTTGTCTGAGGCACTGTTTTGTGAGGAAAAAAAATGTTTTGTGGATCTAATTCATTGTTTAGCCTATAACTGCTTTGGAAAAGAAAATTTTCTTTTGTGGGTCAGAATAGTTCATTTCGTGTCCTGCACTACCATCTTGTGGCTAGAATCTGTATTGCCCTTCGTCAAAGGTTTTTTTTTTCTGGTTTAAAGGTTTACTGACTTGATTTATAGAACGTGGGTAATTGTAGCAGTAGGAAGTATGTTCAAGGACCTGATACCATTTCCACGATGGAGTTTGTAATCAGTAACTGGAAGCATATTGTGGAAACTGAGCCGGCCATGTCTGGGAAAGACCATCCTGTTGAAAGACTTGCCACTCTGCGTACAGAGGGGTGGCCACTCTACCCCATTTCAGCTCATGGCAGATGGCCTGCTCAGGGCACATATAATCTCAATAGGCTGCCAAGTACCGGCAACTTACCGGTGGGGGGGAGTTGTTCTCCCCCCGGGAGCTCTTCTGGTGTGTGCGCTTTGCGCGCGCGCCACAGCAACGTAATGACGTCACCCGGAGGTGACGTCATTACACGGGGGAAGTCGTCCTCACCGGACGACTTCTGGGGCGGGGTTCCCCCCACCGGCCGAATGCCGGCCGGCGGATCGGGAACCCCTATAGCGGGGGATCCCCCGCCCCCCGGGCTGACTTGGCAGCCCTAAGTCTCCACATAATTAATAAGCTTTTGCGATATTGCTGTGCTCATCTGCAATGCTAAAGGAAGCCCTACTGACAGTTAGGACAGTTGCCTCATGTAAAGGATTCCTGTTGAGATGCAATAAACTGCTGCTTGTTGAAATCACTCTGCCTTCGCCTCTGCTGTGTTAAACCCACTGTGTAACAGTAATGACACAGAATGTCTTCTCCCACTCCTTAGATTTTACTGCTGCACTTTTACAGTGCAGTCTTTAACAGATTTACACCTTTCTGCCCACTGACTTCAATAGGCTTACAAGCATGCAGCTCTGCTTAGAATTGCATTGTAAAATCCCTAAACCAAAGGGCCCCTCCCTGAGAAGTGTGCTATTGAGAAGTAAGGACCAGGTAACACCAGCAGGGGTAGTGACTTCTCTTCCCCTGGGCAACTGGAGTTTGGGGCCCTTTCCAGCAGCAGCCATCGGCGGAGGAGATCTCAAGTGCTCTCTGAGCCAGGGACATCTAGCATTGGCTCATTCCATCTTGGGCTACGTTCAGCTCACTTGCCTCCATTTCAGAGGATTTGCCGGTAGCAGTGTTGAGGGCAGCTGGGGACTTGGTGGGACTCAGAGCCATTGAGGGTTTCACCACACGATCAGCTCCAGCAAGGCTCTCAGAAAGGCAGGCTCTGGAGGCGGCAGGGGGAACAGCTGGCTGCATTAGCAATTCTCTGGGCCCACGTCCCTGATTCTAGACAGTTGTTCTTTAGCCCAGAAAGATCCTCGGCTTGTAGGACATGGTGCCCCTTATTTCAGATGCCAAAACACCAAGATATCGAACAGTAAGCTCTGCAGTAGTCTTCCCGTACTGATAAGGTCTGCAAACAGTTTTTCACAGAGAAAGGGGAATGCCTGGCTGTGTTGCCCTGACCTGAGTGGTCCAGGCTAGTCCAGTCTTAAGAGATGTTGGAAACTGAGCAGGGTCAGCCCTGGATACGCGACAGCCCAGGGTTCTCCAACTCAGTGCCTGTGGGCTCCATGGTGCCCATCAGTACTTCCCTCGGTGCCCACCAAGCTTTTCAAAAAGTTGGCAAGGCCCTTGTAAGGCCTGGCTAGTTTTTGGCTGCCCTCATCTAAATGGAGAGGTTTACAGAGGAGGAGCAGGAGGACCGGTGAGCAGCCCTCCAGCCCTCCAGGCTGTACTTCTTCCCAGGAGTTCCGTCTGGCACCTCCTCCCGCAGAATACTTTATTTTTATAACAAAAAGAATAGTATAGTTGGTTGACACCAATATGAGCATCCTACAAGAATGTGAAAAAAGATCTGCCATCTTCCAAAATGGCAGTTCCTCTGCAACTAATGTAATAGTGTATTTGGCTTTATCAACCTCAAAAACATATTTTTGACGCCAAAATGAGCATCCTATGTGAACTTTAAATATCAAAATAACAATATCTGCCATCTTGGAAAATGGTGGCTACAGGAAGAACATCCCAACATTGCAATGTCTACCAAAGAAAATTTTAGAGCAGTAGGTGTCCTGACTCCTGAGACAGAGACAAACAATAAAATTCTCTGTGCACTTTTTTGGAAGGGGTCTGTTGTGGGTCCGGGACTGCCTCCTGCACTCTCTCATTCCAAAGTGGGAGATCAGCTTAGTGGGATGAGAAAAGGGCCTCTGGATGGAAGGCCTTTCCGAGACAGCAGTTCCTCTTTTCCTCTCATAGCTAGAATGAGCTTGACAGAATCATACCCTCCCTTCTCCAGAATCCACAGGCACACAGGGGCCTCTCAGGATGACTTGCGTTTCCTCAAGAAAGGGGGACCACACTGCAGAGGAGGGAGCAGGCCACAGTACTCCGGCACTTCACTACTGCTCAGCAGCAACCCCTCCCACTGAGAAATGGACCAGCCCATCGACTCTGGGGAAGGCCTGTGGATGGCTTGGGGGCAGCAGCCAGTCCCCACCCAGAACGACCCTCCTGAAGCCTGGCCCACACTGGTCCTCCACATTCTTCAGATTCATCCCTAGCTTCTGAAAACAAGCCAAATCTGACCTAAAGTGTCAATAAATGCATGTCGTTGTTATACCCAACCTCCCTCCCTCAATTGAGCAAGCAGTCTGCCATGTAATGAGAAACTTCGGGATGTATAAAAATGCTCACTACAGAAGATTCTCGCTTCATGTACCAGAGTCAAGGTTCAGTCTGCACCATCCATAACGGAAAGATCTTGTGCAGCACAGGCAAGAAAGACCCCTTCCTGCGTAGCGACAAAAACATTGTCCTGTCAGATTCTACCCCACTTTAAGCAACCAGAACCACTTTCCACAGTCGAAAGTTGCCTAGCACACAGAGGCTGTTTTTGTTGCACTGAACAACAAAAACAGGAAATCATCAGATTTTGATTATTAGCATGAAAGGGACTTACCACAACTCAGATCCAAATAGAATCAAACCTCCTGCTTATGTTTGAATGCAGCAATTTTACACTGGGGCTCTTTCACCAACAGAGCATCCTGGGAGACTGAAATGTCCTCCTACAAATTCCTTCAGAATTGCCATTTTAATGTCTGCTTCCTGCCTGTTCATTCTTTCACACAGAAGCTATGCGTCCTCTGGACCCAGCATTGCCAGCAGCATGCAATGGCCTGGAATCACAAGGGAGGATCGCAAGTGGACACCGACTGGCTGGTAGAGGGGACTGGTCGGTCAGCTCCGGGGTGGGAGAGCTACTCAGCAACTCCGACAGGTTGCCCGAAAGGGACAGAACAGGAACCGGGATCCACAACCAAGACAATCCAGATCAATGCTCCCTCTAAGCCATGGAGTCTTGTGAGCAAAACTTCTACTTTGTGAGCTACTGGCATTACAGTTGTGAGTGGGTGATTTGGCTGCTGCATACATTAGTTTGCTCTGGAACCATCCTTCCTGAGCTAAGACAAAAATATGTGAGCTGGAGGCTAAAAAAACTGAGCTAGCTCACACTAACTCAGCTTAGAGGGAACACTGATCCAGATGCCAGCTTTTACCCCCTTATCCAGTCAAGCAACACTACTCCAAACAGCATGAGCTACACCATCTGGGCACATTCACCTGCTCATCTACTGCAGTTTCTCTGCAAGTCTCATAATTGGCTTTTCTCCCGTCATTTCATTTATTTATTTTTCAAACTGATATTCCGCCCTCCCCACAAGTGGGCTCAGGGCAGCTCACAGGGTCATTCGACATCACAATATGAATACATTAGTAAACAAGTTAAAGCAGTTAAGAACAGCCATTGAAAACAGCTGGCACTATTTGTTTGTGCCCACAGTCTCCCGAGCTGGTCTCCGAGGTCTGCTTGCTCCGAGGTCTGCTTGCTCCGGGCCACAGAGAGAGGGTGAAAACTTCAGCAGGGGAGGCCGACTTCTTCACTGGACGGCCGCTGCCTCAGCCAAAGGCCTGGTGGAAGAGCTCCGTTTTACAGGCCCTGCAGAATGGCAGGAGGTCCCACAGGGCCCTGATCTCAGACGGGAGCATATTCCTGAATCTGGGCAAATGGCCTAAGGTCACCCAGCACACTTCGCAATACAACGGGGACTTCAGCCCAGTTCTCCCGTACCCTAAATCTGACACTCCAGTCCAGTGACTGTACCATACTGGCCCCTCACCCGCCAAAATATAGCATAAAAATGGCAACATTCAGAAAATAATGGAAGAACATTTCAGTCCCTCAAGATATTCTGCTGCTGGCCTGAAGCTCAGTTTATTCAATAAAAGAACTACACAGACACAGTTGAGCACAACGCTGCTGAATTAGAATAAAACTTCTTTGATAAATTCTTTCTGTTTAGGCCTCAGTTGCGATAGTGGTCTGCTTTCACACCCATGACCACTGAACATGATCATCAGTCAAAGCCCCACTTCAGAAGTGAGGCAGGATAGTAACAGGTTTCGGGGCTCGCACTGTCTGCAGTTTGTGGACATGGTGGAAATACCTCGGGGTTGTTTTCAATTTTTTGTTGCTTTTTTTCTTCTTTGAGTTTGGATGTCTTCTGTTGTTGGTTATTCCAATTGTTTAAGCTTGCAATACAGCTCAGGTGCCTGAGATGGGGGGAAAGGAGGGGTTTAAAGAGATCGTAATTAAATTAATTACCCAGTGTAGGAAGTTGTGACATCAGTGATTACTGCTGTTGTGAACAGTCACTACTGGCCTTATCTTGTTCACATCTATGCTTTGCACTGAAATGGCACCGAATGAACATTTCATGGCCCTTTAACTCTGCTGGCCACAGGGTTTTCCTTTAGCTTTCTCCCTCCTGAGAACAAACTTCATGAACCTGAGTGTCTCATTTTATCAACATTACTTTAAACAATCAATGGACTGTATCCAGTGCCCATTAAGTGCTAGATTATCTTTCTTCACTGACAGCTGCTCTGAACATACTCACTGGCTGCCAGAGTATTTTCTGAGTTCAGTTTAAAAGCCTGGGACTTACTTGGGTAACTCTTTGCTCCCTGAAACCTACAGACCTGCAGGCCCACCTCTGTACCCTCAGCACCAACGGAGGGCTAGCTGACAGGTTTAATTAAATGTCCCACCTATTCACCAAGGGCAAGACGGGGGAGGGAACAAAGGCGCTTTCTCTGTGGGATTCCTTCTCTCTGGAACTTTCTAGAATAGGTCAGGAAGGGTTCCTTGGGTTTAGTAAGGGATGCAAGACATCTTAGTTTACAGCTCTAACTAACCTGAGGGAACAAATCTGAGGAGCCCGAGCAGAACTGTGAACATTGTCAAAACCTCATCACTAGTGTTTTTGCAGTTTTATTTATTGATTTAACTTTGTTTTCTTTGGTAATAAAATTCTTGGTATTGTGTAAACTGGTGGTCTAGAAATAGTTTTAATAAACAAAAACTCACTCTTCACTCACCAATTACTAACACTGAAGAAGAAGAGTTGGATTTATACCTCGCCTTTCACTTGGAGTCTCAGAGCAGCTTACAATCTCCTTCCCTGCCTCTCCCCACAACAGACACCCTGTGAGGTAGGTGGGGTTGAAAGAGCTCTGAGAGACCGGCTCTGAGAGAACTGTGACTGACCCAAGGTCACCCACCTGGCTTCATGTAAAGAAGTGGAGAATTGAACCTGGTTCTCCCAGATTAGAGTCCGCCTCTCTTAACCACTACACCAAACTGGTGTAGTTACTATATTCATTCCCCTCCCCCTTCCCTGCTGCCCTAGTCTGGTAAAGTTGCTTCTTCAAAATATATATAGAGAGAGACAGACAGAGAGAGAGAGAGAGCAATCAACCTCTAAAGGAAATTTGACACAGGAACCCAATTAAGTGGCTAACGGTAAAACCAGGCCTGTGTTTTTTAACACTGTAGCAGGATGAGGAATCACACAGACAAACAGGAAAGTTTGCATGGTGTTCCCCTCCCCAGTCGGACAGTGAGGAATATATGCTGAATCACAGCCAAGGAGGTTTGGGCCCAAAATATAAACAGCATCCAAGACATTACAGACAGTAGTTTTATTAACAGGTCCCTCAATAATCCACTTCAGAACAGGTAAAAAAATTCCGCTAGGTTCAGTTCATTTGAAGCAGGAGAAACCATCCACTAAGTCTGGCTCATTTGGAGCTGGCTTTCTCCAGATCCTCAGGCAAGACACGGCCCTTCTTGCGGGCCTTGCTTTTCTTCCACTCCATCTTGGCCAGCTTCTTCTTCTGGAGGTTCTTGCGGCGCTTGTCCTGGCGCTGCTGCATCTTCTCCACCACTTGCTCAGTCCGCTTTTCCCACTGCTTCTGGCGCTGGGCCTTGCGCTGCTCTTTCTGCTTGAGGGCCTTCTTCAGCCGGTTCTCATCGTCATGAATCTTGACACCTTCGGCCTTGTAGAGGATGTTAGTCCATCTCATCTTGGTCTCCAGCTCCTGGGCCTTCTTCTCATCCTTGTCCTTCAGGTCTTCCAGCTTGTTCTTCCGAATCTCCAGCCGACTCAATAGCTGCTTGTAATTCTTCCCTGTCAGCGGGGTGAGGTTGCCTTTCAAAGTCTTCCTCTTCTCTTTCCTCTTCTCCGCTTTGCTCAGCTGCTCTTCATGCACTTCAACTTTGTTGAAGGCCATGTTGGACTTGCCATCGTTCTTGGGGGGCGCGAGCTCCAAAATGGCTCCTGTCGACACCTCTCCTGCTTCCTTCTTTTCAGTTTTCTCCTTCATCCTTAATTCTTTTCTCCGGCGTTTCTTTCTCTCCTTCTCGTATTTCCGCCGCTGCTGCTTCTTCAGTGCAGCTGGTGACAGCTCTTTGGGCCTTCCCTGTTAAGAAACAGCAACTTGAAAAGAAAGCAGAATCACTTCTGGGACCTGGACAAGGTTTAGATATTAAGAGGCAGGGAAAACCATGTCCTTTGCACTTCAAAAAAAATTGCAGAATGATACTAAACTGCGCAATGTGTATAAATTACCCAAATGTACTTGAGCCACATGTTTTGGTTTATTTGCATAATTTATTCTGCCTGTCCTTGTAATGAAGAGGAACAAGGAGGCACGCAGAAAGATCTCATCTCACTAACCTGTTAGCGTTCTTTGAGGGGGTGAACAAACACGTGGACAAGGGGGACCCAATAGATGTTGTTTATCTTGACTTCCAGAAAGCTTTTGATAAAGTTCCTCATCAAAGGCTCCTAAATAAGCTCAATAGTCATGGGATAAAAGGACAAATCCTCTTGTGGATCAAAAACTGGCTCGCTAATAGGAAACAGAGAGTGAGTATAAATGGGCAATTTTCACAGTAGAAGGTGGTAAGCAGTGGGGTGCTGCAGGATTGGTGCTGGGTCCAATGCTTTTTAACTTGTTCATTAATGATTTGGAGTTGGAAGAAAGCAGTGAAGTGGCTAAATTTGCGGATGATACAAAATTGTTCAGGGTGAAAACCAGGGATGACTGTGAGGCACTCCAAAGGGATCTGTCAAGGATGGGCGAGTGGGCATCAACGTGGCAAATGGGGTTCAGTGTGGCCATTGGAGCCAAAAATCCTAACTATAAATACATGTTGATGGGGTCCAAACTGGCAGAGACTGACTAAGAGAGAGATCTTGGAGTCGTAGTAGACAACTCAATTAAAATGTCAAGACAGTGTGCCACTGCAATAAAAAAAAGGCAAACGCTATGTTGGGGGTTATTAGGAAGGGAACTGAAAAAAAACCAGCCAGTATCATAATGCCCCTGTATAAATCGATGGTGCGACCGCATTTGGAGTACTGTGTACAGTTCTGGTCACCACATCTCAAAAAGGATATTATAGCTTTGGAAAAAGTGCAGAAAAGGGAAACTAGAATGATAAAAGGGTTGGAACACTTTCCCTATGAAGAAAGGTTGAATCACTTGGGGCTCTTTAGCTTGCAGAAACGACGGCTGAGGGGTGACATGATCGAGGTTCACAAGATTATGCATGGGATAGAGCAGGTAGAGAAAGAAGTACTTTTCTCCCTTTCTGACAATACAAGAACTTGTGGGCACTCCATGAAATTGCTGAGCAGTTGGGTTAGAACAAATAAAAGGAAGTCCTTCTTCACCCAAAGAGTGACTAACACGTGGAATTCACTGCCACAGGAGGTGGCAGCGGCTACAAGCATGGACCGCTTCAAGAGGGAATTCGATAAACATCTGGAGCAGAGGTCCATCAGTGGCTATTAGCCACAAGGTACAGCTAGGATCTCTCAGTCTGGGGCAAGTGATGCTCTGTATTCTTGGTGCTTGGGGGGGGGGCAACAGTGGGAGGGCTTCTAGTGTCCTGGCCCCACTGGTGGACCTCCTGAGGGCACCTGGGGTGTTTTTGGCCACTGTGTGACACAGAGTATTGGACTGGATGGGCCACTGGCCTGATCCAGCAGTGGCTTCTCTTGTGCTCACAGCCACTGGACAATGCATTGATTGCGGAGGTACAGGCCAGTCTTTGCAGCCATTCTGTCTAGAAAGCTGATGTTGTGAGAAAAGGGGGAGGGGGAGAAACACATTAACCGAGATCATCAGCCAGCTGAATTCTGCATTTAGTATCATATCGGGGGGGGGGGGGGTGTTGCATACAGAATACTGGAAACAGATATACTCTGAACTATAATAACTCCCATCCCATCTTGTACTCAGAATTCAGGTAACATCGCAACAAAAAGTTCTTTAGTTTGTCTCAATTGCAACACCTATTCTTGCGTAGGGTTTAAGTTAGGATCCACATAGCAGCTAGAAGGCACCAGTTGCAGGTGCGGAATTGCCAGGATAAAAACTGGTGGGGAGCCACCTATCTGAACTGGTTTAACTATCAGGTCCTTCACCATCCTTTGAGACCCATTATTTTAACAAGGGTGCAGACCATACCTGACCGGAGACTTCTTGTATTTTCTCATGCAGCCTCTGACGCAACAGAGTCATGGTGGAAAAGGAATCGGGCCTGCTCTGGCTACCTGCATGGAAAGAAGGACGGAGTCTCTTTAAGCAAGAGACAGGAAGCAGCAGTGAAACCAAGAAAGGACACGTTCTGCTTGTCAGACACCAGGCCCTCTCTGTTCTTCAGTCAAAACAAGAAACACACGGTGGAAAGTGAAGAGGGCAGCTAAGAATCTTGGGATCCCCAATACCCAGTCCTGCACCTGTCTAAAAGAGCACGCTGTCTGCTTCATCCAGCATGGAGTTCATGGCCTCAGGGAGCTGGAAACCAGGGACAAGGGACCACTTCCAACTCTTCAGGAGGGACAAAACCCCAAAACAGAGGGTGGTACGTCTCCCACGCACAGCACAGGACCTTGCTCAGAAAGGGGACACATGCAGATGAGCATCTCACAGTCAGGGCTAGACCCACAGGGCAGTCCCAGAGGCAAAGAGCAAAAGGTGTCTGTACAGTTTCCTGACAGTCTCAGCTGTTTTCTTCTTCTAACCCCTATGGTGACAACAACATGCTTGTCTGCACATGACCAATCCCTGCTAAACTCTCAGAAGCTAGTGGGATGGCTGAGTAAGATTTATTTAAGGAGGGGAAAGAGAGGCAGCGCTTTCAACATCCTGCACAGCTCCTTGCACGAATCTGAATAAATTATGCCAAAGAGTGCAATTGTATTCTCCAACGGGCACATTGGCTCTGTTTCCATAAACAATAATAGGATTCAGGTCACCTTGCTACGGAATTCCCAGCCCACCTCCAGCATCAAACCCTTCACTAACCGGGCTGGGGGCACCGGCAGGTGGAATTTCCTGCTCCCGCACCAAGTCAAGACAGTGTACGTAACACACTCCAGGATTCACTAAGGAAATGCTGAGTATGATGGACGAGCAAAAGGCCTGTGAAAGTTATAGGGCATCACGTCCCATTAACCGCAAGTTCACTGTGATTCCCAAAGCTTTCTAGCAGGCGAGGAACATCCTCCCGCCTCTGGTGCTCTCCCACTGAAATGATCACATGACCAGGAGGAGGGGCGCTACTCCCTTCGTTCTCTCCATGTGGCTGCCAGAGAGCCCAAGGAACTAAAGCTCTAGAGGTGCAGGAGGCAGGGATGTGTCCCTGCACAGAAGACCAGTCGACGAACAAGTTCCAGGTTAAGTGCAATCCTGTTCTGTATTCCCACCTGCCAGTACTTCCTCCTCAGTATTTCCCTGATTTCCTTCCCAGCCCCAGCACCCCATTTGTGTCTCTCCCAGTCCCTCCCCCATGCCCTGAATGGAAGAAAATAGAGAGATGTGCCGGGGGGGGGGGGGGGGCATGGTTGGGAGCAGCTCTTTGCCAGCTGGATGAGAACGGAGCTGAGCTTCTCTTTGTCCTCCATATCAAGTATTCAGCCTGGGTGCCGCCAGAGGCACAAGCCAAAGGGCTCTTGTGCGTGTTTTGTGGCCTGTTGCCTGCAGCTGTGGCCCAGAGGGAACCAGAAAAGGAGATCTAGGACTAGCCCAGGACGTGGCATATCACACTATTGTTTTTTCTTCTTGTGTGTTTTGTACATTTCTTGGGTCCCCTGCCAGGGGGAAACGTGGGATGGAAGCACTTTAACAAATAATCCTCACAGCCCAGATGACCACAGAGAATCCAGCCTGACCCCCACCTGCACAGTTCCCACCATGACTCTGTTTCTCTGTCCCACCAGCCCACTCCCTGCTCTTGCTGACCACAGAAACATCCTCACCTGTAATGCCATTCTGGCCTCTGCTCCCTTTCTCCCCAGCAGCAGCCGACTTGCTGGCACTGGATGCAACATGGACCCCAGGACCTGGCTTCTTGGCCTTTGCTGCTGTTGGCTTAGCCTCTGCACTGCAGGCGTCAGTGTCTGCCGGCTTGCCTGGAGGGGCCCCTCCCACACCCTGGGCATGCTTCTTCGCCTTCCTTCTCTTCTTCTTCTTCTTCGGCTGAGCACTGTCCTCTCCTGAGCCAGTTCCTGGGGAAGTGGGACGGCAGAGAAATGAGTTTCATTTCCTGAGAAACAATCTAAGTCTGTCTTTGGCATGCCAAAAAGGGCAGGCCAGGGAGCTTCTGCCTTCAGTACAGAAGGGAACCCCAACAGCCCCAAAGAACCCCCACTGATAGGGATGGCCCTTGCCCTGTGCCCTGAAAAGAAGACAGGAGACAAACTGGACCAGGCTGCCTAGGCTACCCGAAACAGCCAAATGCCCAAGACAATGTCTGTTGCTCATTGTTTTTGGGTTCTTTTTTTGTATTTAAGAAGAGGAGATTGGATTTATATCCCACCCTTCACTACCCAAGGGAGTCTCAGAGCGGCTTATAAACTCCTTTCCCCTCCCCTCCCCACAACAGACACCCTGTGAGGTAGGTGGGGCTGAGAGAGCCCTGAGACAACAGCTGGTACAGAGCTATGGCTCGCCCAAGGTCATCCAGCAGGTGCTAGTGGAGGAGTGGGGAATCAAACCCGGTTCTCCCAGATTAGAGTCCACACACTTAACCACTACACCAAACATTTAAATTGCAAACTACTTTTTGGCAACTAAACAGAAAGAGTGGTATGTTCTTACATTAAACACAGAAATAAATGCCCCAAATTCTGGACAAATTCTCTAAGTTACTAATTTGAAAGTTTCACACCAATGTGAGTGGAAATTACCGGGGGGGGGGGGGGAGGAGTTTTTCCATAAACCTGCCTTCTGAGATGTGAAGGATATATTTATTTATTTCTCAGTTTGTCTTCTGCCCTCCCTGCAAGTGGACTCAGGGTGGAGCACAAGTAAATTTTGAGCCATTCAGCTCATCACAATGAGCAGAAACATTAATAATTAAAAAGTTAAAACAACACGATTTAAAACAAGTTGCACTATTTGTTTAAGTGCACAGTCTCCAAAAACTGGTGCCACTGGGTACCTGAGGTCTTCTTAGTCTGGGCCACATAGAGGTGGTAAAAACTTCAGCAGGGGAGGCTGGCTTTTATTGGACACCCACCACCTCAGCCAAAGGCCTGGCAGAACAGCTCCGTATTACAGGCCTTGTGGAATGGCAGGAGGTCCCATAGGGCCCTGAGCTCCAACGGGAGCCTGTTTCACCAGGCCAGGGGCAGGGCGGAAAAAGCCCTGGCCCTGGCCCAAGCTAAGCAGATGTCCCTTGGGCCGGGGACAACCAGATCTTGACCGACAGAGCACAAGACTCTCCAGGGCACAGATGGGGAGAGGCCCTGTGTCAGTATGTCAGTCCCAGGCCATGCATCCTGATAGCTAAATTGAACCTTCATGTTCAGAGGAAGTCTATCTAACCTAAATGCTATATGCTGAGGATAACCAATGGGGGATAGCAATTGCCTCTGCACCCTGCTTACAGGACTCAGAGGAATCCAACTAAAATGGGTGGCTCTTTAATTGGACCCAACAAGACAAGCTCCTACAATAAGTGTTTTAAAAGATTTTTTTAAACTGAGGCTGTTGAACTTTGGTCACATTATAAGAAGACAAGACTCACGGGAAAAGACAACAAGCAGCAGGAAGAGTTGAAGGCCGTAAGAAAAGAGGCAGACTCAGCATGAGCAAGGTTGTTAATTACCAGATGTTTGGGTGGTCATTAATTCATAGGGTCACTGTGACACACACAATTGCTGTGAACCTCCCCAAGAGATGATTTTCTTTAAAAGGGGCAATCAATGAGCCTACAAATGAATAAATGTTCACTCAGGAGGAAAATCAAGTGGCTGGCTGGCCCCGATGATCCTGGATGTCACAGCATCTTCAGAATCCCACAGATCACCCAGTTTTGGAGCAACAGCTCTGTTTTCAGAGGGCATCGTGCAACTGTGTTTGCTGGAAATCAGGGAATCCACGTTTTGACGGCCAAAGCAATTCACTTATCCCAAGCTGTAGTATAACCATTTGCGGCAATGGGCTCTTTGCCCAGAAGACCTTACAGCCTAAGGGGAAGCATATTTGGTAATACAGCAACCATGAAGACCAATGTAAATCCCAGAAACCGTACCAAATTTTCTTTTTCGTGGCTCCTGTACTTCCTGGGTGCAAATTTTCTTAGCCAGCTGCTGTAAATAAGAGTCTTTGTTGGCTAAACTGGCCATTTCTGAACAAGGCCTTGTGAAGGGGTAACCCACAGTTTGTAAGTAAAGCACACGGAAAGATAACAGCACCGCCTCCTTGGTCTCCACCGAGCTCCTCTGGGCCAGCAGCCTGAACAAGAGTCTTCCTGCTGCAAAGAGGCCTCCGCACGGGACTTTACCTGTCCCTCGTCTCGAGCGGGGATGTCAAACCTGGAGAACCAGAAACAAGAAATATCAACAGATGTCAGCAGAAGGACATGTGTTGTGTTGCAGGTCTTCAGTGGCTGCCCAAGCGTCAAGGAGAAGTGCAACAAGGCACAAAAGGTGCCACAGCACCTTCAAAGTGAGCAAATGGGGCTTCCAGGCAGAGACTCCAGCTGCCTCCTGATCTCAGGTCCACTGGGGCAGGAAGAGTCAGGTGCACTAGCCTGCCTGCCTCGGTCTGCAGCAGAAAAACAAGGTTTGAGTCATGGGGCACCTTCTGGGTGCCAGCTCCTGTGGGTGTTGTTGGCCTTAAAGGTGGTTCGGTTCAGCAGAAAGGAGGTTGCAAACCTGAGGGCACCCAAAACGGGGGGGGGGGGGGGGGGGGAGCAGCAGTGTCCTTCCCTCGCCGCTGAGAGAGTGAGTGAGTGAGTGGGAGCCCTCTGGCTCGGCTCCCGCATGCCCGTCTGAGCTCAGGCTTCCGGGAGACTGCCCGCAGAGCCAACGGCTGTGTGCCGCAGTCAAAGGGCTGGCGCCCCATTTTCTTGCCGCCAGGGGCTCCCCCCCGCCCGGCCAGGACCTCTGCTGCTGCTGCTGCTGCTGCTCACAGGGCTCGGCGGCGGCGGAGAGGGCGCGCCCGGGTCGGAAGGAGAAGCCCCGTCGCCGGGACCCAAGCGGCCACCTCGGGAGGGACCCCTCCGCTGGACCGCGCGCTCTCAGCCCGCCTGGGCGGCCGCGCCTTCCAAACCCAGCGCCTCCTGTGGCCCGCCCGCTCTCCCTGCCAGCCAAGGAGACACGCGTTCGGCTCCGGCCGGGGCACCCGCTTGCCCGCCCGCCCGCCGGCCCGCCGGGACCCACGTGCTTGGGCCGGAGCTGCCGGCCCGGGAGAGCTCCGCGCAGGGGGTTAGCGAAGGGGCTGGGAACGCGGGCTCGTGTCTCTCGCCCCGCCGCCACCACCACCACCAGGGGAGCCGAAGCCACGAGGCGCCGCGCCCGGCTGGCCCGCCAGGAGGAGGAAGAGGAGGCGGAGGAGACCCACCCACCCGTCGGGCAGCCCTGCGAAAGGGGGCGGGGCCTTCCCCCCCTTCCCCCCCCCCCCCCCCCGCGGGAAGGAGCGGGCGGGAGCCGAGCAGCGCGCAGGGCCCGCGGAGGAGCACGGGGCGGGAGGTGGCGGCGGCCCTCGGCGGAGACGCCTGGCCGGAGAGGCGCGCCTCGGGAGAGGGAGAGAGCGCCCTGCCCGCGAAGCCCCCCCCCCCCCCGCCCCTTGCCGGGCTCGACCTGCGCAGCCAAGGATGCGGCCCTCCTCCGCGCGGCCTCGTCTCCTGGGGGCGCCCCCGCCACACCCGGGAAGCCAAGCCAAGCCGTGCGCGCCCCGGGGCCGGAAAGCAGCAGCACGGAAGTCCAGGACTGCGCGCGGCCGGTGCCGGCCAGCTCGCTCTGCCCGCCCCTTCCCGCCGAGGACACCGCGAGGGGCTGCCGTGCGCCGGCGGCCCCTGGAGAGCACAAAAGGAGGTCCCCGAAGGGCTGTGGCGGAGTCACGTCAGGCTCTGGCCGCGCTGGAGACCTCCTGGTGACCCCCGGGCGACACTGGATGGACCACTGGCCTGACCCGAGCGGGCTTCTCTTCTGGTCATGGGACGAGAGAGACGTCCTGGAACGACCTCGAATTGCTCGTAGGATCCTCAAGACTGACCGGACACTGATAGGGTTGCCAACCTCCAGATGGGGCCTCGAAATCTCCCAGGACTTAAACCGCTCTCCAGATGACAAAGTTCAGTTCCCCTGGAGAAAAGAGCTGCTTGGGAGGGCGCACTCTACGGCATGATGATGCCCCACGGAAGTCTGTTCCCTTCCCAAACTCTGCTCTCTCCGGGCTCCAGCCCCACATCGCCAGGAATTTCTGTACCCAGAGTTGACAAGCTGAAGGGAAGATATAGAGTGTGTTCAGACAGGCTGCTAAGCCTGCCATTGGCCCAGCTGTAATTTGAGCTGTATCTTTTTGATCCAGGGTTGCATGACCAGACAGCTGCCCCGTGAAGTGCTTCACCACACGTGACTCCCATAGTGGATTGTCTAGATGGCATCCATGTGAGGCGCTGTGCAGTCGGCTTTTTTTTAAAAAAATCCTGTCAGTGCATGCGCATAGGCGCCTCACCATATACTTGTTTCTCCGCACATATGCATACTAAAAATGGTAAAAACACAGCCAATGGTACCTTCCTCCAGGCACCGTTTCACTTAATAAAGTTCACAAAGTTCAGGGAACCGTCAGAAACATAACATTGTTTGGATCACTTCTTGTTTAAGGGGTTATGCGCGCATCGCTAAGAGTTTTTTTTAAAATTGTGGCCGTTTGGGATGGTCTGGAGACCATCTGGCTGCTTGCGCGCTGGAGGTACGACCTGACAGTGGAAAGTCCAGCATTGGCCCAATGGCCAGCTTTAGACCGGACTTTAACTACTATCTTTTAAGTACGGATCCTCGACCGGGATTGACAGGCTACTGATGAAAGCAGCACGATTCCCAGCCAGCTGAGGACCATTTTCATAAACTTTTCCACATTCCCATTTTCTTTCCTTGCGTGTTCCTGTTGCCGGGGGGGCCCTGATCCACAAATGTTTTGCTCCTAGTAGTTGATTTGATATTACATCACTTCAATGTCTGCCATTAAAACCTGCAGGGAGGTATGCTGGACATCAAGCAAAAGAAACACGAACCAGGAAAATGAGTGTGCGGGAAAGCCCCTTGAGCAGCAGTCAATCCCGGGCACTGCAACGGAAACCGGGTGGGAGGACCCTCTGCACAGGCAGCAGTTAGACAGAAGCTTGAGTCTTTCATGGGAAGAGGGGAGGGGCACGGCTGCCAGTGAGGTCCCTGCCTATCTGGACAAACTGTTTGCAGTACTGAAAGTGTCTATGAGGTCAGGCAGCACATCTCGGGGCGGGGAGAAACAGCTTTTGGAGCCTGAATTAGGGGTGTGCATTTGGGATTGCTGAATCGGGGGAAAAAAACCCCCAAAAAGTATTTTTGGCTTTTTTGGGGTTTTGGGATACCGGGAAAGCTCCATAGAGCATTTTCGGCTTTCTGGGGGGAAAAAACCCAAAAATTTTTGGTTTTTTCCCGGATTTTTCAGGATTTTCAAAATGGCCACTGGGAGAGGTCTAAACTGTAAAGGGCACAAGGGAAACGGTGTTTTCCCACCATTTCCCCCTCTTTCCTGCCTTTTGCTCCTGTTTCCAGGAGGGAGGGGAAAAGAGGGACCTCGACAGCCAATCCCTGCAATGAGGTTCTGCTGCCGGCCTGGCTGGCAAACAGGCTCCCTCAGTCAGTTATGCTGCAGGGATTCTCTGGTTTGACCTGAGTCCTGTTGGGTTTGGGCACTGACTGGCACTGTTTCTGGGGGGTAGATTGCACAGGTTCTGCTGCTGGCCTGGCAAACATACCCCTCACCGCCTCACTTACTTTTTTAAATTCTTGGGGAGACACTGCCTGCCTGCCTTTAGTTTTTCCCATAGGAAACAATGGAGAATGGGGGCACCCTCTTTGGTTGCCCCTGGAATTGGACCCCCTGGTCCAATCTTTTCCAAACTTTGGGGGTCCTTTGGGGAGAGGCTTCAGCAGCTACAGTCCAAATTTGGAGCCTCTATCTCAAACCCCCTCCCTCCCAGCCCCCTGGAAACTTTTCAGAAGGTTTTTGCCATTGATTACAATGGCCCGTAGGGTATAATGGACCCGAATTTCTCGGGAATCCTGAAAATTTTCAGAAATTGACCATATACCGGTATAGATATTCGGGGTTTTGGGGAATCCCCCCAAAAATGGTTATAATATACCCGAATCTGAAAAAAAAGATTTTTAATTTTTCTTGCACACCTTTAGCCTGAATTTTTGCTTCAGGTCTTGGGTCACTTGACATTTTATTTGACCTGGTGTCTAGGTTTTTATACTGTTGATTGCATTATTTCAATGTTGTGATATATTATTTTAATCATTTTTATAAGCCACATTGCAGATCCCTACAGAGTGGAAAGGAAATGTTTTCATTAAGAAACAAACAGGAGGGGGGGTTTGCTTCCCCCTGTGCAACGAAAGAGGACACGGACAAATACTTTGATGGGGGAGCTGCCTTCTCTTTCCTGCTCTTGTCTTGTCCCTCTGCAATCTGTCCCATCCCAGCGAACAAAACAGTCACATGCATACCTTTGTAGCAACACAAAACTCAGTGGGCTTTATTCAGCCATCTACTTACACTTAGAGAAAACATTTCACCCTACACACAAACTACAGAACACTGAAATATTCATGGCTCAGGTTGCTAGCTTTTCTTACTGGCCTTGCTCCTGGGCCTCTAGCAGCAAGATAAGACACAGACAGGAAGGCTGCATGTAGTCCTGCCCTTAGAGGCCCCGGAGCAAGACCACGCAATCAGGGGTTCCTCAATAGCTCCACATTGGCTTCAGATGGCCCAGTCCCCTGCCACCTGCATATGCTGCAATCCCTCGCTTGTACCGCAGAGTAGGATACCAACAGCTGATGGCCATTTTTATTGCTGTGGGAGGGAGGAGGGACGTGATTTCTGCTGAGCCCATTTATGATGTTCATAAATGGGGGAGGAGAGGAAGAGAAGTCCTGCTTTAGGACTCTGCTCTCAGATCTCCTCGGATACAAGACCATATCCCCAAATCCTGGGAGACCAATTCCAAGTAGGCCGACTAAGCATTTAAGCTGATGGCACCTTCTTCCAGCAAAGCGTGCTTGGAATTGCAGCTGTAGTCACCTATAAAGCTCCCGAGGAAAAGGAGAAAGACTGTATCGGGATGAGCCTTTCACCAGTATCAAGGAGAAGCCAGGAGAGCCCCCGGAGACTGGGAAATGGTCGGGGGGGGGGGGGGGGGGAGTTAAAACGTGCAATCAGCATTTGTGGGAGGGGGAGGGCAGTCCTGGTTTAGCTTACACGTCTGATCTGGAAGAACACTGAAAATGAGACACCCAAGTATTTTGGGCCAAGCACCGTGGAAAAATGGCTATGAGCTCCTTCCAAAACTAGCCCTGCTCCCGTGCTATCAGAATAATGCAGGCAGAGCTTTTCCCCTCATTTTGTCTCCATGCCCAGAAAACTTCACCCAGTTTTATGTGCTGGGCTACTCAAAAGGCACAGGGGCAGAAGAAAATTTTAAAAGGTGGCCAAAAGGGCCCAGGTGGAAAGCAGGGGCATCGATCTCTGCTTGTTCTATTGATCCTGTGCCTCTGAAAGCCAGACAAACGTGCAGAAATTCAACAGACAAAAGCCTTCCAGGGCCAAGGCGGGTGATGCGAAACATTTCATCTGCTTCCTGCCCGTCAGAAGGCCAGGTGGGGGAGGCAAAAGAGAGCTCC
The DNA here is from genome assembly GCA_029233225.1 of Lepidodactylus listeri. Taxonomy (NCBI): domain Eukaryota; kingdom Metazoa; phylum Chordata; class Lepidosauria; order Squamata; family Gekkonidae; genus Lepidodactylus; species Lepidodactylus listeri. The sequence continues at coordinate 8,948,534 of JARCFY010000014.1, read as the reverse complement.
TCCAGTCTGGCCCCTCCCTACAAAGAGCACTTAACACCAAAATCCAGATGACCTACCTGAACAGGTATGGAGTAGGTATTCCTGAAGCTTAATTCCTTTGTGGTCCAGAGAATAAGATGCATGTAAAATAAAAAACCCATTCCAAAATCCCTACTGAGGTAATATGAGCATCACACTGTAGATGAACATCTATTCTGCAAAGAGGAATTCTGTCAGAGGAAGAATTGGGACTCGAGGCCAGGAGCATCTCAGAGAGCAACAAGATTTTCAGGGTCTGAGCTTTTTTGAGTCAAAGTTCTCTCTGTCAGACATGAGACACAAAGGGAGTGTCAATACTCTTAAGCTCATACCCCCCCCCCCAAATCCAGGTGGTCTCTAAGGTGCCCCTGGACCAAAACGCTGACTCAGAGAGAAATAACCCCTGACTGTCCTGTCTGAAGCCTTCAGGCAGTCAGTTCAAGCTGACTCAAGCCCAAACATTTTGCTCCCAACGAGGCCAGTGTCCTATTGAAATCACCAGTTCCTTTGCCTCTAGCTAGCTAGCCTCCCTTTGTATTTCCTCTGCTGTTTTGCGAGATGCAGCTGAGAACGGTCTCTGGCGAATGCAGCAGACCTCCCAAGAGCCAGAAGCTGCTGGGTTCAACACAAGAACCGAGACCTTCCAGCCTCAGAATGCAGCCAGGCTGCAGCACAGGGGGGGTCCCTTTCAGGTATGCTCCGTGGGGACTGCTCCATGTCCGTTGACGTGGGGGTGTGAAGGGGTAGGCCCCTGGGGGGCTGGGATGGCTTGCTCCATCATGGCAGCCGCCAGAGGCATGGGGAGGCCTTCAGGGGAGCCCCCGGCAGGTTCTTGTCTCCAGTAGGCCTCACACAGTGGAAGGTCGTTGGCATCACACAGGCTGTAGCTTCCCAGCCGAAGACAGGCAGGAAGGAGACGGAAGCAGAAAGGAGCAGCGGAGGAAGAGAAAGAGGGAGAAAAGCGAGAGAGGCAAGCGTTAAGAAAACAGCAAACTGTCATTGGACACAACAATAAGGTTCTCCCACCCCTTCTTTTAGACTTAGCAGCTTATCTTGAAATAGACATGGTGATGGGGCAGCCTTAAATATTCTCTTTGGGTAAACGCAGTTAAGTTGATCATGTCTGAGCGACAAATTTGTTGTTTGTTTTTGGGCTAGGAAAGGTAAGAACTCTGAAGAGGCTTTGTCCTATGGGAAGAATCCATGGGAGTCCATGGAACTGAACAATAATAATAAAACATTCAAAATAAAGGACACAGGGCCAGTGTCTCTGGCAATTAGAGATGACACCTTGAAGAAAATCATGATTTATAATTCATCTTCATCTTGCTTTTTGACCAAAAAGTCTAAACGTTCAGGAACTAATTTCAATGGGAATGGCAATGGCCACCCCCTCTCATGCCCATATCCCTCAGGGGAAGGCTGGAATTGGCCTTCTGTGGCTGACCTCCCCATATCTCTTCCAGAGCCAAAGACTAATTTTCAAGCTTTCTCGTGGGCAGATGTTTCAGGGAAAGGGAGGGCAATGCAGATGCAGATCTCCAGTCTCACAGCAGGAGGGGAAGAGAGGGCACAAGCTGCCTTGGCACACTGGGCAATATCTGCGCATGCCACGAACACACAGGAACAAACTAGTGCATGGCCTCCCACTGCGCTGACGCAGGAGTTGCCAAAGAGCAGGCTGAATGACTGGCAACATCTCTCAGCCCTTGTCCCGGGCTGGAGCCCCCCTCTGGAGTGCTCAGATGCAAAAAGAAGTAGAGGGAACAGTGAAAGTCTGAGAAACAAAAAGAGGCAGAGAAGCAGGCCGTGCACGGAAAGGAGGGCAAAGGAGCCATGAGCCCAAAGGCTGGGCAGCTTTCGAAGAAAAAGAAAATAAAACCAGTCCAGGACAGCCATGGCAGTTTTGTTCACGGCTGTTTTATTTATAATAATATGCAGAGATTTTTATGGGACATATCTTAGGTATAAATAGAGGCTACACGTATATTTTTAGCTATATATGTGTATATAGATATATAAACGCATGACTCAGTGCTTTAAGGTAAATATTTTAAACTATTATGTAATATCATCTTAACCTGTCGGCATCAGACCCAGTCACCATGGAGGGCCATGCAGAAAAAACCACACCTGAAACCGGAAGTGTGAGGAGTGGCGCTTGGCCTGGGACGTGGGGGCACAAACAAACAGAGAGAGAAATCACGGAAACCACTATATCAAATAAGATCAATCTGCGATAGACTAACTAATGTTTCGTTGCAGTTTCGTAATTCGTTGCAGTTCGTAATTCGTTGCAGTTTCGTAATTTTTTAATAATTTCCAAATAAACAGTGCAACACGTATGAAAATATTCAGCGAGTTCCATTGAAAAATACAATCTTTATTTGTTCTTAGTTCAGAAAATTCACTCAGTAGTGTTAAGTCCTAATTGTGGAGAGTTTGACAAAAGGGAAGAGTCTTCTTAAGAAGTGGAGGATGCATTTCACACCTTGTCAGCGTATCCAGATCAAAGCAGCTTCGAATCCTGCTTGTGGGGTTGGGCCGGGTACAGATCTAATAAATAAATAAACAAACAAACAAACAAACAAGAGCGCCCTGCAACACAGAGGCCAGCCTGGAGCTGTGTTTCGAGAGACTTTTTCAAGGCAGGAGTAGCCCAGGCAACATTCTTTGTGAACTGATGGCAGTCCAGCTTTTAGGGAAGGGAGCTTTGCCAGAAAAAAAATTCTTACGTTCATTTGCTGCTATCAATTCGCTAAGAATGTTTCCTGGGCTACTCCTGCCTTGAAAAAGTCTCTCGAAACACAGCTCCAGGCTGGCCTCTGTGTTGATCCAGATACGCTGACAAGGTGTGAACTGCATCCCCGCCCCCACTTCTTAAGAAGACTCTTCCCTTTTGTCAAAGTCTCCACAATTAGGACTTAACACTACTGAGTGAATTTTCTGAACTAAGACCAAACAGAGATTGTATTTTTCAATGGAACTCGCTGAGTATTTTCATATGTGTTGCTCTGTTTATTTGGGAATTATTAAAAAATTACAAAACTGCATCCGTAAGTAATTATCATTCGTCTGTCACGGTTTAATCTTATCTGACATACTGAGAAGTGGGGGGCCTGGGATGACGAACAGACTCCCGGGTCCAAGGGCCAACAGGAACTACCACAGGTACTTCCCGCCCCCACCCCACAGGGCCATAGGAAGCCTCTGGCTTCTCCGGGCTCCTGCTCCTCAAGCCTGGCCTCCTGCGCTGGCCCAGTCAGCAAAGAAGGATGCGCTGTCTGCTGCAGGCCATTCCCCACCCACTGACCACAGGGCAGCTGTGCTGGAGACCCCATGGGCCAGACAGATACTTCCACCCGGTTGCCAGCCTTGCGCTTAACAGAGTAAGAGTTTGGTTTCTTTGGTGCATATGACACAAAAGGTCACCAGAAGGGTGCAGGAAGGAAAAGGCTGAACAGGAGGGCCAGTGGAGAACTTTGGCAGCTCTCCTGGAGGCAGGAGGGGGCTTGTGGCCTAAAGGTCGCTGCAGAACAGGCTCCCTGGATCAGGCCAACACCCCTCCTAGTCCAGCCCTGGTGACATTCACAAGCTGGGCCTGAAGGGAATAGCCACCCTCTGCTCTTCTTCATCCCCTGACCTTTACAGGTACGCTGCCTCCAAACATGGAAATACCATTGGACCTAAGCTGCCATGAATACATTATTTTTTAAAAAAAAGAGCCATTTAAGTCAATGGCTCTCACATCTTGTGGCAGTGAATTCCATACAGAAGGGACTCACACATCCTGTGAACCACCTCCTTTTTCAAGTCCTGAACTGACTGATGGGCTCACCAGGTGTCCTGCGAGGAGGCAAAAATTCTATCCCCTTTCTCAGAACAATGCTGTAAAGACTAACACTTGAGGAAGATTGATTGCTAAGGTGGAACTGGCCCAAAGGAAAAGCTTTGAAACCAGCTGCCTTTGGAGAAGAGGCAGGGGAGGAGGAAGCCTCCCAGCACCCGCACGACCCAAATGCTCCCTGCACCAAGCGTCACTCGTAGCTTACGCAGGAGGGGGGAAACCCAAACCTTTGCTGCCTAAGCAGGGTTTTTTAAAAAGCATACAAGCCAGATTATGGAAATCAATAAAAAAGGTCAATTTTTTCTCTAAACAGCTAAAGAACCCTCTTTGGATAACTCACACACACACACACACACACACACACACAGAGAAGTCAACTGAAACCTTACAGAGACAAAAGGATTTGGCTGGCCAACTTCTCCTGTCTGTGACGGCCACTGCCACCATGCTGGACTTTGGCAACAAGCAGGAGCTGCCCAGGTGTTGCTGAGTCAAAAGAGGTTTCCTGTTTCAGGCACTTCTTCATTCCATACATGACTGGCCTATGGATAGGGTGGCCGGTATAAAAAAACCCCAGCTCCGAAGGCGAGTAACTGTTGTTGACGCACCTGCAAGGTGGACACCGACTGCAGAGCGATCCCATTAGAATGAAGCCCTGTTGTCAACTTGCCACTCTTCTAAAGCATCTTAATCTCCAGTTCCTCACCCCATCAAAAACAGTTATTTGTTTTACATTATACACAGAATAAAAATATCCATGCTATAATGCAACACCAAAGTGCAAAAAAGCTGTTCACCTGTATCAAGCCACCTGGGGAGCTGGCAGTGTCGGTAAAAATATTATAAAAGGCTTCTTGGAGTTCTATATCGTGTTAAATATTTCTTTTCCAGTCTTGGAATAAAGACAGGTATATCCACCCCCCCACCCCCAAACAAAAGACAGCTGACAACACCTGGAGCAGGAGCAACACACCGACAGGGCCAGTGATGGTTAGAACTCAAACTATCAGCTGGCAAAACCTGGAGATGCCATCTGGGGAAGACGCTCTGACCCTGCACCCCCACAAAGCAAGCCCCGACTTCCACCGCACACTTTTGCCACCTAACTGGAGGCACTGAATTGCAAACAGAAAGTGCTAATCCAATTGCTTTGGGGCTGGACCCTGCCCTCCAGTGCAGATTCAGCTGCCTTAGCACTGATGCTTCGGGAGGTCTCCCAGAGCAGCTGCAGTCTGAGGGTCAGAGACAGGCCATGGCGTGAGGTGAGTCTGGGTCGCCCAGGGCTTTATTTATACCTGGAAGAGTAATACTCTTCTTCCAACTCGTAGAGGTCAATGGAGATCTCATCCCGCAGCGCGATCAGCTTCTTGTCACACTCCTCCTGCAGGCCGCGCAGCTGCTGGTTACGCTGGTTGATGGCTTCGTTGACGGAGGGGAAGTCATTGAGGATCAGGAACTGCTTCAGGTCGGAGACGAGTTTCATGAGCGACTCTCCAGCCCGGACCTACTTGGAACAGTCAGAAATTTAAACAATATAGCTGCTCTCTCCTGAAGACAACAGCTTTCGGTTTTGTTTTTTGCCAAAAGTCAAAGCCGACTTATGGCAGCCCCACAGAGTTTTCAAGGCAAGAGGCATTCAAGGCAAAGAGACGTTTACACCATTGCCTGTTTCTGTGTAGCTGCCCTGGACTTCCTTGGTGGCCTCCCACCCAAGAACTAACTAGGGCCGACCCTGCTTGGCTTCTGAGATCTGTCAAGATCAGAGGCAGGAAAAGACAAGAGTCTTAACTCTGGGGAGCCTGAAACCTGCCCGGTGAGGAGTGGCCCTCAAATGCCCGCCCTCCTACGACCTGCAGAGGGCAGTAGCACTCCTTTAGACAGGCTCCTGTGCCTGCCTCGAAGGGTACTGATCTGGCAGGAGCCCACCTTTGCCTGTCCAGGTCCTCCTGGTGCACACTCTCCTTCCCCATCTGCCGGGGGCAGAATCAATCCCACTTGCCTTGGCAAACAAATCAGGGAGGAAGAGCAACAGACCCCAGAAGGAAGAGGGAGCTGGTGCATTAAACCCCAGAAGGAAGAGGGAGGAAATCCATCAGTATGGCTAAAGGTGGATTCTGCACTTCTAGACCAGGTTAGGAACCAACCACAATGGACCTGCCACCCAGCATCCCATTCCAGGGGCTCAGGCCACCCGACTCACAATGTTTGCTGCTCTGACGTGCATCTCATAGTTGTCTTGCTCGCCTTGGGTTGCCCGAGACACCTGGGTTTCTTCTTCAATCTGCACAAGGAAGTGGAACACAGCATTCTGGGGCCTTGTGAACTATCTAAAGGGTGACTTCTTCATTTATTTTGTTCATACCCCACCTTTCTCCTCAGTGGAGACCCAAAGCAGTTTACATTAGTGTCAGCTAGGCTGCCATTGTGCGTGGGGGAAGGTTGGTAGTGGCTGGCAGCCTGTATTGGCTGCCTGTATCTCTTGGCATTTTAAGTTCCACTTCTTGCTCTGTGTTTTAACTCCCTGCCTAGCTCTGACCTTGGTGTCTAGTTGCTCTCATTCCTTTGGGAACTTATATTCGTTATTTTAGGCACGCTTTCTTTCTTTTTATGACTGGCTCTTGTCCATCAAGGGATTTTCTTTGAATGCTGTATAACTACCCCACTCTCACCCTGGGAGCCATTCCTGACACAAAATGTGTGCACAGGTGACCTGCCTTTACTGATCTCAATAAACTTGATCCTGCTTTAGGAACGTTGTTGGGACTGATTGCTGTGCGACTCTGACAATTAAGTCTCTTCTCCTCCATTTTATCCTCACAACTACCCTGTGAGGTAGGTTACGGTGACAAACCCAAGGTCCCCCAGCCAGCTTCCCTGGCAGAGTGGGGATTTGAACCCGGGTCTCCAAGGTCCTCATCTGACACTCTAACCGCCACAACCCATTGGCTTGCTTTCTGTTCCACAGCAGGGTTTCCATCGCACTCAGAAGTTTTAGTTTTTGGTTGCACATCTTTTCTTTGCACCTGTCACTGCTCTGCAAAGAACACAACTGGTTTGGTAAAAGACCCATCAGCCAGTGTTATTCCCAATGCCAGGGATTTTAATGCACTGGCTCTTTAAAAAGGTTCTGAATCTTCCCCAAGTCAGACTGGGTAGCAACCCCAACATTTTTCATCATCCCTGCAGCACATGTCTCGGCTCACTGATTTGAGCTGCCTGAGTTATTTTACAGCAGTCCTGATCAAGAGTCAGATCTGCAAAAATTGGGGAATGTTGGCAGGGGAAAGAGGGGAAACAGAAGAAGCGACTTTGTGAGGTTGTCTCCCCCAAACACACACCTTTGCGGTCTTGATGATCTCTGTGAAGTTATCCATGACAGACTTGATATCATCTTTCAGTCTTTTATTAAAGGACTGAAGGAGGGTTTCTTTACTCTGAGGGAGGACACGTTGCTGTGACATTATGGGAGAGGAGATACCTTAGCTGGGAACAAGGGAGGAAAAGTGTTAGAAGGCAGAACCATCAAGGCCTGTATTTTCCTTATGCCATTTCAAAATCTGTATGTTGCAAAGCTAGTAATCTGTCTACATAAAGAACTTACTTTCTTACTTTCCTTTCCTCCACCTTTCTCTCTGAGACTGACACCAGATTACAGGAACACACATATATAAACTTCAGCCCCCCAATAGCCTGGAACCAAAATTCAAAGAGCAGAATGTTTATTACCATGCTCTTTCTTGGCTCCATCTCCCAAATATGCAAATCAAAGAAGTGGAAATGAAAACCAGCATCTTAGACCCTCCTGAAACAACCGTGGAAGTTATTCATCTGGCAAACTGATCTTTCAACAGAAAAACCTCCTGTTCTTAGTGATGCACAAATCTGTGCCCTGTGTGACCCCTTGGCCAAATTGGAATCACACAGTCTGAGTCCAACAAGTTAGATGAATATCTGTTTAATACATTCATGACAGGGAATACTGGGCTGATAGTTGCCTCAGCACTCCAGCAAAGCTGTATTAAGCCATAACCAGGAAGGGCAGAAGGTCTTATACTCCAAATGACATCACATATAGTTTACACATTAAAGGGTCTCTAACTGGTACCAGGCAGTTAACATCATACAAGAATAATTTGACTCAGTGCATCTCTCAGTGGTGTTAGTAATTTCTCTTGTTTATCTTGTCTTCAGAACACTGGGAACTTTAGAGAACACTGGATGACTTCCTGGGCTCGTATGTGGAGAGCTAGCTGATAAGGAGGACTGTGAATTACACTGAACTTTGTTCTCGGTGGCCTTGCAACTTTTAAATAACATTCCATTCTTATTGCATCCTAATTCCTTCTACAGAGGTTTCCTATACAAAAAGTGCAGTTATAAAATATATATATTCTGCTAGAAGTTTCTCTAATCAGAAGCTTCTCGGTTGCATACCAGGATCTGGGTCTATAATGATTAAACTTTTGAAAGCACAGTGACAGCTGTCAATGTGTATATATTAAGGAGAAAGTCTCAGAAATTGCATTCAGAAATCATACCCTCTCCCCCTTGTCCTGCATTAGCACACTCCATTAACAGGAATGGGAGTTTGTAGCATCCAGCTTGGTTTCAATCTTTTTTGACCGCCTGTGCCATCCTAAATAGAGCCCACTGAAGGCTTAGAAGGGTGTTGTTCTATTGAGGCTCGCTCTGTCTTCTCCCACCAACACATGCAGTCCATAACTTTACCCATTCTAGGCAACAGAAGAAAACTGTAGGGAGATGCAGTGACCCTTGGGAACCCCCAACAACAACAGCTGCATAACAGGTTTTTGTTTTCCAACAAAGACCAACACCCCGAAAATGTCATCTTCGTTAAAACTCTTCAGACAACTGAGCGCCAGCGGCTTCTCCAACACACCGGGCAGCACTGGCCACCGGGAGACGGGGTTACAGACATCCCTGGGTATTTGGGGGAGGGGCCTAAAGGAGGCCGGGTTGGGGGGAGGGGCCTCAGCGGTGGGGAGCCGGGCCACAGAGCCCCCACCCCACCCCCTCCCCAGCGGCCCTTTCCTCCAGGGGGACTGACCTCTGCAGTCTGGAAATCAGCGGTAATTCCGGGGGAACTCCAGGCGCTGCCTGGAACTTGGCAACCCTACAAAACCAGGCCACTCCTCTCCCAGGCCGGGCCGTTTTCCCGGGAAAGGCCGGCCGCTCCCTCCCCCCTAGAATCACAGGAAGCCCTCTCCGCCTCGGGCCGGCGCCTCCCTTCAGCCAGCGGCTGGGCTTCCCTCGCCCGGAAGCCGCGCGCCGAGTTCACACAAGGAGCCGCAGGCCGCTGGAACAGGAGGAAGCGACGTCGACGGGCGGGCCCCCGCCACTTCCGCTTTCCTTCCGCCCCCGGAAGAACTTCCCCTCGCTTCCGGCTTGAGTGGGAACGGCCATGCCGGGGTTCGTCTCGGGAAATGTGTGTTTGGGGGGGGGGGGTTGTTTTAAAAAGGAAATTCCAGACGTGCTTCCGTTAATCATATATTTTTTAAAATCCTTATAACTTGATAGAGAAATCACAACGGGGGTGATTCTAGAAATGAAGCCGGAGTCCCGGGGCCCCTTGAAGGCCCACAAACGTTCATTCTGGGCGGAGGCTTGCTTGTGGGCACGAACTAGGGTTGCCAAGTCTGGGTGGGAAAATACCTGGGGACTTTGGGGGTGGAGCCAGGAGAAGGTGGTGTTTGGGGAAGGGAGGGAATTCCGCATGGTACAATGCCATGGAGTCCACCCTTCAAAGCAGCCATTTTCTCCAGGGGAGCTGATCTCTGTCAGCTGGAGATCAGTTGTAAAAGCAGGAGATCCCCAGGCCCCACCTGGAGGCTGGCAACCCTAGCACGAACGCTGACCAGGGGGGCGAAGGCTCCGTTGGCCTTCCAGGGGACTCCGGCCTCCCTCTGCTGCTCCAGACCGGCCCGGCGCCCCCACCGGCAAACGAGATGCAACTGTAACAAGCGCCGCCCTCCTCCCCTGGCTGAACTGGGCTGCAGGTTCCCATCGGCTCCAGCTTTTCACCACCACGATGCAAAAGCCCCGTTCCCTCCCGTGGTTCCGCGGGGCAGCTGGCGCTCGTATCTCGCGTGCAGCGAACCAAGCCCGGAAGTAGGGGGCGGTAGTCCGTCTGTCCCTACCTTTGTCGCTTCCCGCGCGATTTCCGCTCTCGCGGGAGCTGGCGCCGCTTAGATTATACTACCCGGCATACCTTGCGCTCTTCCTTTTCCCTCCCGCCGGACAAGATGGTGAGGGGCAGCCGCGGCCGGGGCTCGGGGGGGTGCTCTCAATCCGTCGCCATCCGCCCTCTGGACGGCGGACCGGCCGGGCTGCGGCTGGCGGGCGAGACACGGGGCAGCCGGGCGCCTCTTTCGGGGCTTAGATCTCTCCCTGTGGACCTACGGGGCGGTTGCGGTGAAGCGGGCCGCAAGGGCCGGTGGAGGCCTTGGCCGGAGTGCCAGCCCCTCGGGGGTTCTTTGGGGCGCGCTGCCCTTGGAGCCGGTTCCGGGGCCGGGTTTCCCGAATGGGGGTGGCCGCCGGGGGAGCCCTGTGGACTGAGGAGGCGCCCTGCGGACGGAGGCCGGCTGCTTTTCGCCCCCGGAGCGACTCTGAGCCGCACCCGGGCCTCGTAGGCTTCTCCGGGCCGGTGGGGGTGGATGATGATACAGAACTCCCGGCGCTGCGGCTGCGGCGGGTCTCGGCGGCTTCTCGTGCCGGAGCGTCCTGGCCTTGGCCCCCGGGAGGGAGGAGAGGCGAGGCGGGCGCGGCCTTGTACTGGATCAGACCTCCTCCGACGGGCGTCGGCTCTCCAGGGCCCCAGGCCGGGGGTTTGCATATCACCCGCCAACGGAGCTCTGAACGGGAGTCGGGTGCTGTCGATTGAACCTGGGACTTTTCGCATGCCAAGCAGGGGCGCTGCCACTGGGCCACAGACCTTCCCTCTTTGGATGATGAGGTTTCTTTTAATTGCGCTCCCCTTCCAGAGATTGAGCCTATAGAATTAATAGCATTGCCATTTCTTGATACAGAAATGGAGTTTCCTTTTCGGGGAAAAGAGATAAATGTCACCTTTTCTCCCTTAGTGCGTCCCTGTTTACTGCAGTGTGATTCTGGCTTGTGGTTAGACGGTGGCCATCCCAGACTGAAGAAGTTTAGCATACTTTGCCTTCGCTGCTGGTTGTTCAGTGAATTTCAGGGGGGAAGTAGCTCTGGATCTTTGCATACTTTTTTTGGGGTGGCCCTCCCCCCCCACGTTATTAAGAGGGTAAATTTATTGTGTTTAGAAGCATCAGATAAGATCACTACAATGCAGTTGGAGGGGGTCTTGCATACCTGCAGGGAGCTGCTATTTCATTCCGAAAGCAAAGTTACTGTGGCTGGGGAAGACTGAAGGCTTGTGACTTTCCAGAGCTTCAGTGTCCTTGAGATTTTGTGAGCATTGCAGACTTGTCAGGTTCTTCTCACGTACTGTTTAAGGTTCCATTGTTGCTACAAATTGTTAAGAAAAGTTATTTATGAATCTCCTTATGGTCGGGGGGGGGGGGAATCCTGGTTTCTAACTGGGATTGAGTCTCTGTGGGAGCGTGGAGGAATGCGGTGTGCATGATGTGAGCCCAGCACAGATCTGAGTTTGTGTATGTCCCAGCTTAATGTGAGTTGCTTGTGAGGTCCGCCAGAGGCGGTGTGTTTTCTTTTTAAAGGTAGGGGTTCCTTGAGGCAGAGATGTCTTAACTGTATTGCATTTCAACTCAACAGCCCAAGGGGAAGAAGGCCAAGGGGAAGAAGGTGGCCCCCGCCCCTGCTGTAGTCAAGAAGCAGGAGGCCAAGAAGGTGGTCAACCCTCTCTTTGAGAAGAGGCCCAAGAACTTTGGCATTGGTGAGCATGTGGAGAGGCAGGGGGAACAAGGGGATGCGGGGATAAAGTTGGTTTACTCCAGGTGACTCTCAATAACTGATGTGTTGTTCAGTAGTGGACAACTGCAAGTCTGTCATTCCCAGTAAGGGAAGGATGTTATTGCTGAAATGAGGAAAAATACAGTCCAGCTGTTTGGGAAATTTGAGTTTCATTTTTATAAACCACCTCAAACTATGGAGGAGGCAAGCAGTGCTATTTGCAAGGTAAAATGTGTACATGGAATTTACTTCGTTTCAGTTGAATATGGCACATGGTCTCCAGAACTATCTTGCCTAAAGCTCAGAATTCTCCAGCTTGAAAACCTGGTGGTGGCTTACAGCGAGGTGTTTGCTTAATTATAGGCATCTTTCCATCTGGCTATCATGTGAAAGGGGCACAGATGGGGATGTGCCTGGGTGTATCAATTGCAGAAAAACTGTTTGGTTTTTAGCTAGCCTAGAGCTGCCGAGAGGGTGTAGGGCCACAAGCAAATGATGCAAATGAATATTTGCTATCTGAGTGATAGTGCTGACAAGATATCCACCAAGATCGCTGATGCTTGGCCCCTTTGACCCCAAATGTGGCCCAAATGCGGGTCAGGGAGTGGTGGTGAGTTGTGTGCTGTCTTTCAGGGCAGGATATCCAGCCTAAACGGGACCTGACCCGCTTTGTGAAATGGCCCCGTTACATCCGACTTCAGCGCCAGAGAGCCATCCTTTACAAACGGCTGAAGGTGCCCCCAGCAGTTAACCAGTTCACGCAGGCATTGGACCGCCAGACAGGTAAAGGACGTGTCAGAGCTTTCTGGCTTATAGCTTGTGGGTGTTTTTCTGGCTCAGATTGATGTGCAATTTTAAAGTAGCTTGGGAGTTGGAAAGGTAAAATTTGGAATGACTGGGTGGGTGGTATTGATGCAAATACTGTCAATAGCTCAGGCAGCAGACTCCCCAAACTGGATTTTTAAACATTCAGATTCCTGTTTAGGCCTGCTGCAGGGGGGTCACTAATAAACAGGCACAACTTTAGCAGACTTTGTGGGGCTGGTTCCCTCCCAGGACTTGGCTACAGTGACCCATGCAGTGGTCACTTCCAGGCTTGATTACTGTACACGGGCTTGTCCTTGTGGCTGATCTGGAAACTCCAGCTGGTGCAAAATGCGGCAGTGCATCTGCTGACTATATATCGTCTATGTGGGTACACATTCAGCCAGCATGGGATCTTGTCCTTAAATATTGTATTCAGGGGTCATTTCATAGAAAAAGAGGTGCAGGAGTTCATTAGCATAACTCATTAGCATAACTCATTTGCATATGCCACACCCCCTAACATACCAGAAGTGTGTCAGAAGGCAACACCCACCCCTCAGGCTCCACTCCACAGCTGAGTGAAACTGACCTGCTCTTCCTCCATTCCCTTCCCCATTCAATACTTTGTGCAATACAAATAAGCCTAAAGAACACACCCTCATTCTCTTCCTGCTCCCTTGAAACCACCAGGTTTCAAGTAGACTTGAGGTAACCAGGACATGTGCACCACCCATCCCTGCCCCTTCCTCTCCCCACAACAAGACACCTTGTGAGGTAGGTGGGGCTGAGAGAGGTCTTTTGAGAACTGCTCATGAGAGAACGGCTCTGAGAGAACTTGTGACTGGCCCAAGGTCACACCAGCAGCTGCATGTGGAGGAGTGGGGAATCAAACCCGGTTCTCCCAGATTAGAGTCCAACTCCGGACCACTACACCAAACTGATGGGGTGGAAGCTGCTGAAGGGTCGGTGAAATTCCTCCAGTACTTATGTGCCATATGCCCAGATAAAAAATGGTATACTTAGAAAATTTATATGCCACCTTGAGCAAGCCTCTGGAAAAGCAGCACACACTCATAAAAGGAACAATGATAAAATTATCAATATTAAAACAACACATTAAAAACAATAAAGACCCTAGCAGGGCTTTCCCCGGGGCACTGCGCCTCTGCACTCTCGGGGAAGCCGAGGAGGGGGCGGGGCTTGGTCATGTGCCTGCCCCCTGGGCTCCTCACTCCCGGAGCTGCGCTCCTGTGCGCTCCCGCTCCAACGGACCGCTGATTGTATTAATTATTGACCCATTGTAATGGGCAGTAGGCTTGGGAACCTGTTATGTGATTCGCCCTGAGCCCACTTGCAGGGAGGACAAAATACAAGTCTAAATAAATTTTTAAAAATAGTGTTTCTACTGGAGGGTCTCTGGTACAAATCCAGCTGATAACCAGGATACACAAAGGTGATCAGTACCTTTGATTTGTGGGCAGAAGTTGCTGATCAGGGTTTGTTGCTGTTAGTTGGAAGTTAGAGACTTGGGGGAAAATGCAGATGAAAAGCTAGTGGAACTCAGGAGACTGGTACCAAGCGAAGGCCTGTCCCAAAAAAGACAGAACCTGTCCTTAATGTGCAGATGATGCTAGCAAGTATTTGCTATCTGAGCTTTCTTGATGACTCCCAACCACCAAGATCGCTGATGCACAAAGATCTCTCCGGGGGGCGGGGGGGTTTGCAGTAAGGCATTGACTGTTCTTTAACAGAATCTGCACTGCTTTAACAGCTACTCAGCTTCTGAAGTTGGCCCACAAGTACAGGCCTGAGACCAAGCAAGAGAAGAAACAGCGGCTGCTCGCTCGGGCAGAGCAGAAAGCTGCAGGAAAGGGAGATGTCCCTACCAAGAGGCCTCCAGTGCTGAGAGCAGGTAACGTCCTAGAATCGACATGCTGAAGCTTGAATGACCTGGAAGATGGGTCAACCTTGTGCATGCATCTTCCTCGGAAGAGTATTGGAGGCTGAACAACAAGCTATTGCTATGATGTATGAATTTCTTCACCTGAGCTGCAGACTGAAGAGCAAAAACACGAGCTTTTTAACCCTGAGCTTTAGCAGGTTGCTTCCGTCCTGTTTTTTACTGTGCCCAGCAACAGTTTGATGGCTGCGTGTTGTGCATTAACATCTGTCGGATTTATAGGCCATTTCACTGGACCTCCCTACAGAGAGTGATCTGAATTTTTGCTGGGAAAAATGTAATCCCCTCTGTTAAACTGATTCATGTTGCAGGTGTTAATACAGTCACAACCCTGGTGGAGAACAAGAAAGCCCAGCTGGTGGTGATTGCTCATGATGTAGACCCCATTGAGGTAAGAAGCTTGCTCAAAGTTTGGAGCCCTTTGCCTCAAAGGTTTAGAACTTTGAGAGCATTTGAACAGTGAATTTTGAACAGAACAATGAGAGCATTTGAACAGTGGCCTGCAACAAAAAATACATAGTGCTTATTGCCATATACTTGTCATGTTTCACACAACAGAAAAGAAAGAGAGAGGCTTTCCCATCCTCCCCGCTATATAACCCTCAGAACAGTGGCTTCCTGAATAGTTCATTTCAGAAGCATTGGGGGTTGATGAAAGTGGGATTGGGTGACTTCTGGGTTCTGTCCACAGCAGAACTAAAAATACAGTTGCCGGTGGGGAGATCACTACATCCCCTGTCAGCAAATGTTATAATTAATGAATTTTTGACCAAGTTTCTCATTTTGTCTATCCTGAATCCACTGCCTGTCAGGTTCATTGTGTGCTCCAATATACAGTGTGGTGGGAGAAAAAGTTGTGTCCACCCTTCACTTCAGAAGCCCCAGACTCTTAGCCTTTCTTCATAGGAAAGTTGCTCCAACTGCTTTAATCATCTTGATTGCCCTTTTCTGTACTTTTTCACAGCTCTGCAACATCTTTTTTAGGTATAGGATTCAGAGTTGTGCCCTCACCTGGATGGCCCAAGCTAGCCTGATCTGGTCAGATCTTGGAAGCTTGGTGGGGTCGGCCTTAGGAAGTCCAAGGTTGCTATGCAAAGGCAGTCAGTAGCAAACCACCTCTGAACGTCTCTTGCCTTGAAAACCCTATGCGGGTCACCGTGTCAGCTGCTGCTTGATGGCGCTTTCCACCACCACATTCAGAGCTGTACACACTATTCCAAATGTGGCTGCACCATAGATCCATACACGGTCGTTATAGTACTGGCTGTCTTATTTTTAATCCCTAGCATGAAGTTAGTTTCTTCACTGACTTGAGATTTTCATTGAGCTATTCATCAGTTCAGACTCCGTTGCCATATTTAAAGTTAGGAAAAAAATTTGCTGCGATGCAGATCATCTTGCACTTACACTGAACTTCGTTTGCTGTGTTGCTGCCCACTCACCAAGTTTGTAGCTATCACTTGTAGCTCTTCAGAGTCCACTTTTTCAAGATCCTAAACTTAGTATCTGCAAATTGGCCACTTCTCACACATCCCTATGATAAATCATTTACAAACAAGCTAAGTAGCACTGAGGTAAGTGGAAGTCTCATCAGTGGCTACTACCCACAAGCAATGCTCCCTCTAAGCTGTGGAGTCTTGTGAGCAAAAATTCTACTTTGTCAGCTACTGGCATTAAAGTTGTGAGCCAGCTGCTGCATAAATCAGTTTGCTCTGGAGCCATCCTTCCTAAGCTGAGACAAAAATGTGTGAGCTGGAAGCTAAAGAACTGTGAGCTAGCTCACACTAACTCAGCTTAAAGGGAACACTGCCCACAAGGTATAGATGGAATCCCCTGTCTGGGGCAGTGATGTTCTGTATTCTTGGTGCTTGGGGGGCATCAATGGGAAGGCTTTAGGATTTCTGGCCCCACTGGTGGGCCCCCTGATGCATGTGAGTTTTGGCTACTGTGTGATGCAGTGTTGGACTGGATGAGCCATTGGCCTGATCCAACAGGGCTTCTCAACTATAGAAGGTTGATGAAGCAGGATTTCCCTTTGTGGGAGCCAAGCCAATATTGGGTTCTACTGATTTAGAAGAGGAGATTACATTTATATCCCGCCCTTCACTCACTTGGAGTCTCAGAGAGGCTTACAAACTCCTTTCCCTTCCCCTCCCCACAAGAGACACCCTGTGAAGGTAGGTGGAGCTGAGAGAGCTCCGAGACAACTGTCCTTGAGAGAACAGCTGGTACAGAGCTATGGCTTGCCCAAGGTCATCCAGCAGGTGCAAGTTGAGGAGTGGGGAATCAAAACCTGTTCTTCCAGATTAGAGTCCGCACACTTAACCACTACACCAAACTGATTTACCCAGAATAATTGTTATGCTAACTGCCCTGTAATTTCTTGGCTCTTCCCTTAATCCCTTTTTTAAAAATCTGTTATATTTGCTGCCTTCCAGTGCTCACAAAGCAGCGTGTGGCTACTGCAATGATGTTTGAATTTCTTCACCTGAAAAATACCCATGAAGAGCAAAATGATACGAGCTTTTTAACCCTGAGCAGTGGCCTACCCAAAAAGAAATTGGCATGCTTGTTGCAAAGAACCCAAACCATGGGCTCCTCCACATGTTAATAAGTGTCCTGCCTGTCTTCTTTGTTAAAGCTGGTGGTGTTCCTTCCTGCCTTGTGTCGCAAGATGGGAGTCCCATATTGTATTATCAAGAGCAAGGCCAGGCTGGGCCGCCTTGTCCACCGGAAGACCTGCACCTGTGTTGCTTTCACACAAGTTAACCCGTGAGTAACCTGTAAAGACCTTTGAAGAAACCCATTTGGGGGGGTGGGGGATCAGATACCGGCTGAGCACTGGGTTTCAGGCAGTTTTATAAGCCCCTGACTGTCTCGTGACATTTGCAGTATTCAGTCTGATAACAAAGCAGGATGCCAGTGGAATCTTTAAGGCTAACTGGCTTCCTATTTGTGTGCAACAGACCAACATAGCTGCTGCTCTGTATTTATGCTCTGGTAAATGTATGCTCAGGCAAGCTGAGAAAACAAGAGACCCTAATGGCCAGGCTTTGCGTAGAAAGCTGAAGAATGCCATTATGCTAAGATTTCTTCTGCACTGAAAAGCTATGCAAGTCACAATGGTTCTTTTTAGGAAGGTCCCTTGTCAGTGAAAACTGGTACCAACATATTGTTTTCCTCCAAAACTGTTCTTGCTTTGCAAAATTGTGTTTTTCCTCCATAGGGAAGACAAAGGAGCCCTGGCTAAACTGGTGGAAGCTGTGAAGACCAACTACAATGAGAGATATGATGAGGTAAGCATGTGCTAATTTGGTTCCTTAGGGCTAGCTGTCTTCTAGTTTGTAAATGCTGGAAAAGCTGTTTTCCCATGCTTTTGGTGGTGCAACGTGGGCCAGTGTCTGGCTTTAATAAGATTACAGCAAGTAGAAGAAAGATTAATTTGTCGTAGCATTATGTGTGCCAAAAACGATGGAAAGGAACACAAGGCAGTAGACATAATAAATCCAACTTAGCCTATTGAAATGTCTCAGGAAGTCTCAACATATGAGAAACTTAAATGTATGACTACATCTAAAATAAGTTTTTTATTTTCCTTCCAGATCCGTCGTCATTGGGGTGGTAACGTCCTGGGGCCCAAGTCTGTGGCTCGCATTGCTAAACTTGAAAAAGCCAAAGCTAAAGAATTGGCCACTAAGCTTGGGTAGAT
Organism: Lepidodactylus listeri; assembly: GCA_029233225.1. NCBI lineage: Eukaryota > Metazoa > Chordata > Lepidosauria > Squamata > Gekkonidae > Lepidodactylus > Lepidodactylus listeri. Next base: position 8,930,282 of record JARCFY010000014.1, on the reverse strand, counting down.
GGATCAGATTTGCCTCAGTCTTTCTGTACATAAAAATAAAATTGTAAAAAAACCAGAGTTTCATAGAAAACACTTATTATCCCTTGTAATGGCTGAAGTGAGTGGTGTTGCTGACTAGTACATACATACATTCCACCAGCCCAGCTGAAGGGGAGGAGTTTTGACTGCCTCCCACTTTACAAGATGTCTGTTAAACAGTATCCTGGGTTCAAATATCTTGCAAGTTCTTCCAGGAAGGGCATGGCTGGGATAGAGTTCAGCTAGATAAAACAGGCACTGGATTCACTATAAACATCTTGCATTCTCTGCATAGATTCTGCTCTTTGTAACTGCCCTTGTTTTTTTAATGCAGAGGAAGGCAGGGAAAAATGCAGCCAACCCTCTCTTCAGACGTACATGGTGGAGTATACTACAAAAACAGTGGCAGGGCTTCAGTCTCTTCATAACCATAAAAATGACTAAAAGCTGAAAACACCTTAGGATTTATTTACCAGCTCCAATATTTCAAGAGAACTGATTTCTTAGGTTTGGGTCACAATTCTGGCATCCTGCCCCAAACTTTACAGTCACTAATTTTCCATATGTTTCTCAAGTTGAACGAGAGCCTTCATGCAACAGCCACATCCTGTTTTCTCCCCTTTCAGCTCTGCATTTAATGAGCCCTGATTCAAGTAGCCGCCTGGCCCTCCGAAGATTAGTTTGTACTTATGACAGCTGTAGCCAGCTTCCAGTGGAACTCCTAGATGCTGTCTTCTAGCCATGATCAGTGACCTCTGAAATAGGCAGCTCTTTTCTGGCTGAACAAAACAGCTGCTTTTACAAGCCATTGCATTAAGGAACTGAGGCTCAGAGGTGCACTTTCTGGATAAACTTCTTGTACCACATGAAGGATGTGGCTGCACACAAGCCATACCTGTGGAGGAGGAAGGAACAAAAGTAAATTCAGGAGAACCCACCAGGCTAAAACTTTTATGTACATACAGTTCAGGGCCCAAGTGGGTTAAAGTTCATGATCCTGTTCTTTAACACAAACCCCAAACTAGAGCTCAGGGCAGTGTACATGATTCCCCCCCCCCCCCAACAATTCTGTGAGGCAGATTAGGTGGAGAGACTGGTCACCCAACAAGCTTCATGGCACAGTCAGGATTTACTTTAATGATACAGTTCCATCAGCCTAAAGACCATGAGCTGAATCACACTTATCATTTTCTATCATTATTCTAACAAGAAATTTGCAGCTGATATAGTTACATTAGGACCTGACCAATGCTCCCTGTAAGCTGTGGAGTCTTGTGAGCAAAAATTCTAGTTTGTGTGCTACTGCCATTAATGTGAGCAAGCGACTTGGCTACTGCATAAATTAGTTTGCTCTGGAGCCATCCTTCCTGAGCTAAGACAAAATCTGTGAACCGGAGGCTAAAACACTGAGCTAGCTCACACTAACTCAGCTTAGAGGGAACAGTAAATCTGACCCAGCCAGCAGGAATTTCAATTTGATGCATCAAGAACTCCTTGCTAACAAGGAGAAATCAATATCTTTCTTATGTGTGACTAGGCTACACTCTTGAAAAAGTGTTCCAATGTGTCTTAACTATCCGATGCCTATTTCCTATCAGAATAAGGCCTATTGCTATATCGACCATGTATCTGAGACAGTATTTGAACCTGGTTCATCCTAACCACAATAACTTGTGATTAATCAAATGTATTTTCTTGCAACTGCAATCGGGTTTTCTACACCCAATAATATATTTTATAGTTTGACAAGCCCAGACCTGCCATGATTTGCAGGGAGGTATCCTGCCTGATTCCACCTTCCTAGCCCACCCGCCCAACGCTTGCTTCAATGGCCCAGCCACAGTGGAAGAGCAGGAGCTCTATCAGTGCTTGTGCAGAAAGCAGTCTTTTATTTTGCAGGATTTAAACTCCCACTCCGTTATTTTCAGTCTGCAGATTTTGTTGAAAAACCTGGGGGGTCCCCAAATTTACTGAAAATATGCCTTCTGTCAGTGTGGCCCCAATCCACAGATTTAAAAATCCACAGATGGGGCCACAGAGGGAACCCTAAAGGAGCTTTGCCGCCTAAAGCAGTCCTGTGGAGCTAAGATATGAGAGGGACTAGCCCACAATCACCCTGTGAGCTTCCACGAAAGAGTGAGGATTCAAACCTGGACCTCCTCGACCCTAATCCAGCACTCTAAAAAAATATATATACTGCTTTTCTACATAGTACAAGCCTAAAATCACTACAAACTAATTCTAAAAAGCTAAACAAGGATCATAAAAATGCTTTTTTTTTTTTACAGAGTTTAAACACAGTTGTCTTATTTTAAAAAAGGTTATAATGAAGCGTGATATTAAGCTTTCTTATTTAAGCTGGTATTGCATAAGTAAAATCAAGCATTAGTTTAAATTTTTCAAACTTTCAAATTGGGTACAGTATTAGTTCCCCTTCTTCCCTCGTCGTTTTGATTTATCAAAGTCCCACTTGACTGCCAGATGCTTTGGGGCAGCCGCCCCTTTTTCAGATTTGGAATCCTCTGAAGAACTACTCGTAGTTTCGGAACTTTCCCCGTCATGTACAACGCCTTCTTCCTCTGCTGTCATCTTTTCTGCAGATCTTTGTTGCAATTCCCAAAAAGTCTTTGCACTTTTAGGAGAGGTAATCTTTTGTTTATTCTCTATGTAGTCCTTCAGGGAAAATCCATCTATAAGGGGTAGAATTTTTCTGCAGAAAATTTGTCAAGCTTTTATACTGCTTCCTTTTTTTCCTTATTTCGAATGGAATGTCTTTCAAGACTCTGATTTCAATGTCTGATTTTTAGAGTTGTCCCATTTGTGGTCTTGAGTACCACGTCCCTTGTAGACTTCTTAGAGAATCTCACCACAATCTCTTCAGGCAGGTTTTTCTTCTTCAAAAAATCAGGATATGTCCTGTAGATCATATCCCTCTCGCTTTGTAGAAAATCCGCTTGTAAACCTGTCATTGAGCTAATACTTCACTTAAGATTTCTTTGAGATTCTCAGTCTTTTGTTTGGGGACACCTTGAAATCGTAGAACATACACTGATCTTTCCATTTGTAATCTTAAAAGTTGGTCCTTATCGGTTGCTCTGTCTTTCTCCACCACTTTTAGTCTTTGATCCATTACTTCTGTCTTGGTTTCAACCAATTTAGCTGATTTAACCGCCTCCTCCACTTTAATATTGGTTTCTTTGATCTGTTTCTGGAGTGCATCAAAGTTTTGATTCAAATTTGTCATCTGATCCAGCAAGGAGTGCAGTGCTGAGGATAACGTGGGAAAGTCTATGGTAGCTTCCAGTTTGGGAACTGGAAGTGTTGAAGATGTCGTTTTTGGAGAGGGTTTTGCTCTGGTCGCCATTTTTTCCCCTCTGCCAATCATTGTTTACTTTTTGAGAAAGTTCATAAGTTTGTTTAAAAACGTCATTTTGAAGATAATCACACTTCGCTTGTTTTTCCTCTGCCACGCCAGCAAGCCAAGTCCCCAGGTTTAAAATGTTTAATGTTTAAAATGAAGGGGGGGAACCATTCCTTCCTCCCTTGCCGCTTTTTTGGGGGACTTTGGTACACTTTATCACGTCCAATTAAGTGGACTGTTAGATTCATACTTCATTAATATGCTTGATCCTTTGCTTGCCAGTCTGGTGTGAACCTCTTGGTGCCATGGCGGCACTGCAGTGGCAGGACCTTTTGGAGCAAAGAGGAACCTCAATCCCTTGGCTGTCACCTCGGGTGAGGCACCCCTCGCACCCCAGGCTAGAAGCCCCCTACAAGGGCTCTGGGGTGGCCAGAATTGTCTGGCACCCCTCCCATTCACCGGGCTACGGGCTACCCCAATTGGAGCACCCCCACCATTTGAGTCGCCGAAACCGGAAGTCCCCTAATCCAGCACTCTTAACTGCTCCACCATGCTTAGTAGTTACTTATTTCTCACAGGCCCCTACGAATGCAGAAGATCTTCGTAAGCAAGTCATGCTACTACAGCTGCTGCTTTCTTCATACTTCTCGGTTTGCCCTAGGCTGCCAGTTGCTGATTCCTTAACTTTACAACACAAGATTCTCCACTGGTTGTGAGGGTTAATCCTCCCACTATATGCAGCCATGCAAATTGGGCAGCATCCATCAGCACTCCTGTTGCTTCCACTGTGTCCAAAACCAGGAGCAGCTGGACAGGTAGGATGTCTATCACCCAAACAGGCTAATGGCATCTTTCACCCCCTTAAGTCACAGCCAGTGTTCCCTGTGAGTCTTGTGAGCAAAAATTCAACTTTGTGAGTGACTGGCATTAAAGCTGTGAGTGAGAAATTTGGCTAATGCATAAATTACTTTGCTCTGGAGCCATCCTTCCTGAGTTAAGACAAAAGTGTGTGAGCCGGAAACTAAAAAACTGTGAGCTAGCTCACACTAACTCAGCTTAGAGAGAACACTGGTCACAGCAGACAGGTAGAGCGAATCCTAGCTTCCTAGAAAGTGCCTCCAAGCCCTATGGTAAAAACCAGAGTCAGACATGACATCCAGCCCAGCCCTGAAGAGCTGGGTGCTGGAGCAGCAGAGATCCATCCGGGATGCTGAGTTTGCTGATTAGCATTCATCAGGATACCTGTCAAACTTGGGAACTCCTTTGCTATGGGGGCTGTCTCATCCTGTATGCATTTTGCATGGGGGGGGGCTGATGAGAGTGTGTGTGGGGGAAAATGCTTAGCTGCTTCGTAACTGTTTTCTTAAGAGGCCTCCCGACACAGGGAGTATGTGAAATGACCTTGGATGCCTGTCTCTGCTAGCCAGCCTATTTATTGTAGGTTGCAGGTGTGGGAAGGAGGGCTAACAGTGCGCGCTAGATTTAGGCAGGCTGTGTGAATGGACCGACTAGACGGGTCACTGGGGGAGGCTTGTCTGAATCATGTATAATTCCTGACCTGGCGCCAACCTGGTCAGTTCTGACACAAGATAGTCTTAGCTTGAGACATTCTGATCTCTCCATAAACAAATCACTGCCAAGAGAGTGTTGCTGGGAGTACATTTGTTCAAGAGTCTGACAATACCCTCCATCCGCTGAAGGAGGACAAAATACGGGATCCGCCACGAGGATTTGTATCAATGAATGGGAGACAGAGCCAGAAGCCTCGCTCACATTCAGCCCTAGGAACAACCTTCATGGTTAAGCCCAGTGTTGTATGACCCCCTAACTCCCAGCAAAGAGGGGAAGGCTTACTCACCAGGTGATGATGTACTGCATGTGCTCATTTCTCAGGGTCACTCTTGTCTGGCCTCCGACTGGCCCCCCTGGGACTGTGCTCTCTGTGGATGCAGAAGTGAATCTTAACTAGACTATGGGGAAATAAGACATGCATTGATTTGAGAAGGACAACACAGCACAGATGGGGGGGGGGGGTGATGTGAAAGGGATCCCCTTCCCAGTCCTCTGCCAACACCCAGAGGCTCTTCCTGGGAGAACCGCCTGCCCATCACAGCCACGTGTCATTTATCGCCCTTGTAGAACTGAGCTGTCCCATGCAGCACTGAGAATGTTTGCAAATGTTCTATGCAGCACAGCTACTGAACTCATTCAGCCTGTTCATGGGGGCTCTACAGTGGTCAAAGGCAACCCACCAGAGGCCTCTCTCCTGCTTTAAATTGGCCTCCTGCAACCCCAAAGGCAAGGCATCGCCAGTTTCCATAGAACTTGATCTTCATAACTGTGACACTGCAGAACTGGGAGACCTCAGAGGAAAACAAAGTCAGGTTCTCCCAGCAAGGCAGTGCTTCCCCAACCCACTTTCTGTCATTCTCTGCACTGCTTTCACCATCAGTCCCAAAATCAGGAATGGGAAAGCGGGGGAGGGGAGGAGAGGCTTACTGTAATCGGCATCTATAAAAATGGGCTCTGCCCCAGTCACTCTTGCCATGGCTTCCAGGTCTCGGTAATGCCAGCGGTTCTGTTCCACGTTGTTCTCTGGGACAAAGGGCTTGCGGGTTTCAGAGAGCCTTACCACTCCAGTGAGCTCAATTTCTTCCTGGATCTGAAACAAAGAGTCAGAGAGAGCAGCTCCCTTCTGCTTCTGCAAAACCCCGTCAAAAATTCTAGCATTTCCAAGCCCTTGTCAGAGAATTCAGCAAGTGTTCTGGCTGCATTTCTGTGATTTAATGTGGGGCTTTGAATGTACGCTGCTGTGAGTTAAAATGTAGAGCTCTAGAGTGAGAAAGGGGTGGCTGGATGAGTGACTGAAGCGTGTTATGATGGAAGGTGCACCCGAGGGGGCACAGGTGACTGGTTTGTAGAGGGGGTGTTTGTTCACAATGTGTCTGGAAGGAGAATGAGAGCATGTGAAGAGTGCAGAGAGAGAAACCATGGTTCTGTGTGAAAGTTATGAGCCTTTGTGGCTAGGTCTATTTAAGGAACTTTGGAGAAAGAACTGTACATATCTGAAACCATTACATGTCTGAACTAGGGGTGTGCAAAAAAAAAATTCGGGTTTTTTCGGATTCAGATATATTAAACCTGAATTTTTCGGTATTCCCAAAAAAACCCGAATATCTATACCGGTATAGGGTAGATATCTGAAAATTTTTGGGATTCCTGAAAAATTTGGGTCCATTATACCCTATGGGGCCATTGTAATCAATGGCAAAAAGTCTGAAAAGTTTCCAGGGGGCTGGGGGGGAGGGGTTTGAGGTAGAGGCTCCAAATTTGGACTGTAGCTGCTCAAGCCTCTCCCCAAAGTTTTGAAAAAATTGGACCAGGGGGTCCAATTCTAGGGGCATCCAAAGAGGTTGCCCCATTCTCCATTGTTTCCTATGGGAAAAAAGGCAGGCAGGCAGCAGACAGTGTCTCCTGAAAAATCTCTCCAAGAAAGTAAGTGAGGTGGTGAGAGGGGCATGTTTGCCAGGCTAGCAGCAGCAGAACCTGTGCAATCTGCCCCCCAGAAACAGGGCCCCCATGCCAGTCAGTGCCCAAAGTTTGACCCAACAGGACTCACTCAGGTCAAACCAAAACTAAAGCCCTAGACTGAGATTTGTTTCAAGATATTATTGGAAAATAAACCTACAACCTTTTTTTAAAGCCTATTTAACAGTGGTGAGAGGGCAGGGGCAGCAGCCAGCCACACTCTCCAAGCCAAACTCTCTCAACTCTGACCAGTCCAGCAGCAGCACCAACCGTTCAGGAACAGCAGGGAGTCAGGGGTGCAGGTCTGCTTTTATGGTCTCTGGGCATACACAGAGGTTTTCAAACAAAAACAACCTTCTGTGATTGGCCAGAGAGGGGATACCAAAATCCTATTGGCTGCCAGTGCAAGCTGCCTAGTGCCTAGGAGTTCCACAGTACTTGGAAACTTTGCAAGGCAAGCTGCCCTGATGCAATGCATTTGCAAATGCATTGCAGTGATTGGCCATCCATGGTCCCTCCCCCCCGGCCCCCTCCTGGGACCATGAGCAAAAGGCGGGAAAGAGGGTACACAATGCCGGAAAACGAAAGAGTAAGTGATGGGCTTTCCTTTGCAGTTAACTCCCCCCCCCCCCCCCCCCCGCGGCTGCCATTTTCAGTTTGCCGAAAAGCCGGATTTTTCGGGGTTTTTATTTTCGGGATACTGGGGAGTCTCATCAGAGCCTTTCTAGTATCCCGGAAAGCCAAATGCATTCCCCTAGTCTGAACTTCGATGAAACCATTACATATTACACTTCTAAATAAACTTGATTTATGTTTCTGAAAAAACTTTTTATGGCAAATAGAAAGGATCCCCTTTTACCTCTGAGCCATCCCCACACTGACTGTTCCACCATTCTACAAAATGTAACTAAGCCATCCTGTACTTTAGGTTAAACTAAAAAGTTTAAAGCAAGAGCTTTGGTGGCAGCCAAAATTAGTGGGAAATGCTAAGGCAGGCCAGGAGGCAGCATAACAGACGTCATCTCAGCGCACTGCCGCGGTGTGCCTTTACAGGTGCGACACGTAAGAGGAACTCTCAGCCTTTTTTTAAAAAAAAAAAGCCAATGTCTAGTCCTTGGTTTCAAAAATGTGGATGATACATCTCAGGGTGTAGCTAGGACTATGACCTATTTCAAGCAACTCACACTCTGTGCCAAAGGAAGCCAGACTTTGCCTTTCTGTGAGTAACGTCTGAAGTTAATGGTATCTGGAATACTTTGGCAGGACGGGGGTGGCAGAGGGCAAAGCAACAGCAAACCAAGGAAAGCCTGCTTATCAGCGCAGGCAGCTTTGAAATGTTTAACACCTCTACAACCCGTGAGGGCCACATACTTCTTGATTTAAAAAAAAAAACCTATGGAAAACAAGGAGCCTTGCAGGTGGCACCTGCCGGTTACATTGACAGAAAGCCACGCCCCCAATGAGGAAAGGAGTGTGATCAACCCGAGATGCCTTGCCGGATTTAGACGTGACATCACACAGCCAAGGAAATATACTACGGGCTTGGCTTGCTTCTCGCTCACCAGCACTGAACAAAGAACTTGTATCCCAGCGATCTCTCCTCCTGCGATGGATGCTCTGGCCTCCGCCACCCAACGGAGGAAAGGAAGAGAAGGGAGATCAGTTGGTCAGTTCGAGACCTCTAGGAGGTGAGCGGCTGACTGGCACAGGCAGTCTCAGAGCAGCTTACAATCTCCTTTCCCTTCCCTTCCCCACAACAGACACCCTGTGAGGTAGGTGGGGCTGAGAGAGCTCTTTCCAGAACTGCCCTTGAGAGAACGGCTCAGAGAGAACTTGTGACTGACCCAAGGTCACACTGGCAGCTGCAAGTGGAGGAGTGGGGAATCAAACCCAGTTCTCCCAGATTAGAGTCCATGCTCCTAATCACTACACCAGAGTACAGCCAAAAGGTACTGAAGGAGATGCCCAACAGTCAAAGGGCTATGGATCAAGCCCACTAATTGGGCAATTCTTCCTACAATGAGAAAGAGATAAAGCAACCTACAAAGCACAACTGCCTCTCCCCCATCTGACTTGTTGAGGCAAAGAGTGTGTGTGTGTGTTTTCAGTGTCATCAAGTCATTTCTGACATAATGGGGACCAGTGTTCCCTCTAAGCTGAGTTAGTGTGAGCTAGCTCACAGTTTTTTAGACCCTGGCTCACACATTTTTGTCTTGGTTCAAGGAGGATGGCTCCAGAGCAAACTAATTCATGCCATAGCCAAATCGCTCGCTCACAACTTTAGTGCCAGTAGCTCACAAAGTAGACTTTCTGCTCACAAGACTCCACAGCTGAGAGGGAGCACTGATGGGGACCCTCCGAATTAATGCTCTCCGAAACGTCCTATCTTTAACAGCCATTCTCAGGTCTTGCAAACTGAGGGCCGCAGCTTCCTCGACTGAATCCATCCATCCAGCACTATCTTTTTTTCATTCTGTCACATCACAGGGTTTCCAAGGTGTGCATTGGTCCGGTGGTTGACTGTTGCCTCCTTCTGTGCAGTACTAACCCCGGTTAGCTGAACTGTCCACTGCCATGGCCTACGAGAGATCCTCTGCCAGGACCCCCTTCCACCCCTGCTGCTGCCCAGTAGCCGCCACCACCAGGGGAACCGTCCCTTCTCTCTTCTGCGGATGTGGCGGCTGATTCCCAAAGGGGGTGGATGCATCTCAGTCTGGTGTCTCAGCTGTGACCATTCTGCCTTAACGCTGCTAGGAATTTAGACCCCTTATGGTATTGCTCTTAGCTGCGCTGGCACACACAACCCCACTCACCACCTTAATGTGTGCGTCCTGGGGGGGGGGGGTGTGTGAGGCAGAATAAGTTCTAAAGGAACACATACATTCGCTTCACTGGGAGAGGCTGCAAAAATCAGCTACTCTTAGTATACACCCAGCCCTGCTTATATGTCATGTGAGCAAGTGGGTATCAGTCCAGTGACTTTGGGCACAACCATGATAAGGCCCTACCCGTCCAATCACATTGCTCCTGTCCAGTGGAAAATTGCCTCGGTTTATCTAGCAGGTGGGGGGGGGGGTTGTTTTTCACCAACTGGCCACTGGGACCACGCCTACCCTGTTAGCAAAATCATTATATGGCTGTCTAGCCCTACAGTCCTAAGCAGAGTTGTGCCCTTCCAAGTCCAATAAAGTCAACGGGCTTCGGAAGGCCCTGAGTCTGTGTACGACTGCACTGCACTGCAGCGACAGCCCCAGGTGGCCCAGATGTCATCACAGTGTGGTTGTCTCCGCCTTCACCTGGCCCTGCAGTCTGGTCTCTGGCTTCACCTTCTTTCTAGGCACGAAGCCCCTGTTGACGAGAATTGTGGTTCTGTGAGGAACAAGAGGGAGAGAGAGGAAGAAATACTTCAGTCAGGACGTTAAGACTTTCAATACCCAAAGTGGATCTTTTTCCAAACAGAGGAAAGATTTTTAAAAGAACAGAAGCCACCAACGTACCCTTGCCGGGATATCGGATGCCCTTCCTCTCCAGCAACCTGCTGCTCCGCCTGCACGCTTCCCGTTCTGCCAAAATGATTTTCTCCACCCCCACCCCCCCCCACTCTCACTGGCCTCTCTCTCTGTTCACTCATCTGGCCACTCCATGCATATGAAATGGGCTCTGCCCCACCCAAATTTATGGTGCAATGTTATTTGTTGGTCTTGAGGATGCCACACAACTCTGTGTTATTTCGGATGTACCACAAAAGTGGGGGAAAGAAGCTAACTAGTGATGTGTTGATAACAGCTTGTGAAATAATGGCCGCCACAAGAAATGGCCTGCTTGGAAGAAGCTGAAAGAAAAAATTGGTCGGCTGAGATGAGGAGCTCAGTGTGGCTGTTATCAGAACAGTCAGAAGCTGTCACTGGAATGCTTGAAAGCTCTTTTCATCCTTGGAAGAGGGCGGCCTGCTCAGATGACTATGGGAGAAGGGCGGCAGGGGCTTTGTGGAGACCCAAGAAGGCTCAGTTTGGCACTACTTTTTCTGGCTGCTCCTTTTCTAACTACCTTTCTTCTTCTTTTTCAAGTTAACATCATTTTACCGAACACTCTACACTGGGAAAAAATATTTCATAAAACTTTTTCCCCGAGACTTGTTCTGAAGGTTCCATATCAGGACTCAAAAAACTGAACACTAAACAGCTTCCCTGCCCTCGCCCTGGTTTTGTTATGCATCTTTCCCGATGCAGCACATGTACAGCTTCACCCTTCTACAAGGGCACCCAGTGAGGCCCCTCCTCCAAAACAGTCATAGGTTGCTCTCAGTTTCTGAGGTGCTGTTCTTTGAATTCCACGAGTGCGGCCAAAATCTGAGCGAAATGCTCAGAGCAGCTGAAAAGGCACTACTGAGTATTTAGCAGCATCCCAGCTGGCCACAACAAGCATGATGCACAACTGTGCTGCCTTCAACTTTTGCTCGTGGAATCTGCCCCAGTTGAGAGGCAGAGAATGGCCAGGGGCCTCCACGAGGGAAGTGCAAGCGCCTGAAGCCCAGGAGTTTTATTAGTCACAGGCACAAGAGGCAGCAACTTCAGCCCAGAAGATGGAGCACTACCCGCTCCTGCAGTCAGAGGGGATCACACAGAGACGCCCCCAAGCACACTTGCACTGCAGTCAGAAGCAAAACCAAAGGCAGAGACTTAACTGTGTAAAGGACGCTGGGCCAGTGGGCTGCTACTGGCTACTCAGGGGTCTTGACTACACTGTGAGTCACACAACACAGCCTCAGAAAGAGATCATTCACAGAGTCAAAAATTACTTTTATAAGCAGAACAAGTTTTTAGTCTTCTAGCTCATCTACGATACAGCAGCGCTCCTGTCTGAGCCTTCTAGCAGCTAGCCAACCTACCCAAGATCCGTGCAGTAAAAGGGTGTGATCACGTTTGCACCATTCTGTGGATTCGACATCAGCTGGCCAGCGGCCCTGGTCTCTTTCTCCACATCTACCAGGGAACGTGGAAGGACGTACAACTCCTTTGTATGGTCAAAATATCCACGGACTCTGACTGGCTTGTACTCCAACTCCTTCAACTCCAGGAGGCTGCAAAAGAATGGGGAAATAGCTGCAGCCAAGAGCAAAAGCCCAGCGAGGTGTGATACCATCTCCGTTTCCTTGCTGGCGCAAATAGTTCACACACCATGGATGTGATCACTACTTATAGGTGGCAGAACGCGCCAGTTCTGGCTTGCAGGCCCCATTCCACCCTTGGGGGTTACCAGCTCCCAGGTGTGTGTGTGGGGGGGGGGCTTCTCCTTTACTCTCAAGAACCACCACCTGATCCATATAGGGGATTCCTACTGAAGGGACCAGGACCCTCAGCTCCCCTTCCAAACTCAGAGTCTCCTGCTAGCCCAGCACCTGGCTACCACGGGGATAGATTACTTACTTATTTATTGATTTAATTTAGGCCCCCCCAGCCCTCCCCGCAAAAGCAGGCTCAGGGCACCTTACAGTTTAGTTACATAAATAACAATTAAAATCCACATAAAACCATCTAAAACAGTTCAATTATAAACAATTTAATGGCATAAAGTGCTGGCCATATTTAATTAATTGCTTAACGATGGCGTACTGTATGAGTGCATACAAAGGTCTAACAAATATTCTGCTCCATGATCTACCTGATACGAGCGGCAGCACAGGCTGTAGACGTCAAAGCCAAGGGCCAGGGCTCTATAACTGTGTTGGTGGTAATAGTGGCGGCGGCTCCTTGGTTGAAAGCCTGGGGGAAGAGCTCTGTCTTCCAGGCCCTGTGGAACTGCAAAAGATCCCGCAGGGCCCTGATCTCTTCTAGAGCTCGTTCCACCAGTACGGAGCCACCACTGAGAAGGCCCTGGCCCTAGTAGTAGCAAGCCTGGCATCTTTGGGACCCGGGAGGGCCAGTCTATTTTGAGACCCCGACCGTAGCGCTCTCTGGGGTATGCATGGGGAAAGGTGGTCCCTCAGGTATGTCAGACCCTGGCCATAGAGGGCTTTAAAGGTAAGAACCAGCACCTTGAAATGAATTTGGTATGCTACTGGCAGCCAGTGCAATGTCTTCAGCACAGACTGGAAGCGCTCCCACCTGGGAAAGCCCATCAGAAGCCTGGCCGCAGCGTTCTGCTCCAGCTGCAGCTTCCGATCTTGCAACAAGGGCAGCCCCATGTAGAGAGTGTTACAGTAGTCTAATCTCGAGGTGACCATCGCATGGATCACTGTTGCCAGGTTGTTGTGGTCGAGGAAGGGAACCAACGGCCTAATCAGCCGAAGATGGTGGAAGGCCGACTTGGCAGTGGCTGCTACCTGGGCCTCCATTGTCAAGGAGGCATCCAGGAGCACTCCCAAACGCCTAACCTCCAGCACTGGCACCAGAGGTGCCCCGTCAAAGGTCAGGAGTGGGGTCCCTACCCCTGAAATGCCCCAGCTCAGGCACAGGACCTCCATCTTCATCGGATTCCATTTCAGCCGGCTCAGTCTAAGCCAACCAGCCATGGCTTGTAATGCCCAGTCCAGATCTTCCAGTCTGGAGTTGGACCGGCCACCCAACATCAGATAGAGTTGGGTGTCGTCAGTATGCTGGTGACATCCCAGCCCATGCCTCTGGGCAATCGGGGCAAGGGGGGGCATATAGATGTTAAACAGCATCGGGGAAAGCACCGCCCCTTGAGGCACTCCACAGTTCAGTGGGTGCCTCCTGGACTGCTGTTCCCCCAGTGCCACCCTTTGTCCCCGACCTTGGAGAAAGGAAGTGAGCCATTGCAAGGCAAGCCCCTGAACTCCTATGTCGGTGCCCCTGGGGAAATAGCTGCTTGCCAACCCCCTCCCTCGGACTCCTTTTAGAACAGGGTGTCCGAAACCGTTGAGGATCTATGCAGTACAGAGAACTACCACCAGCATCCAAAGTTATGAAGTATTTATTAAAAAGAAAAAGTTTACAAGCATACTTTTAGCACAACACCAGATCTGAGCAAGGAATACAAAAGAACTTGGTGAGAAACACAAATCCTCTGTCCCTCTCCATGTACATGCCCGATCTAATGGTAAAATATAGAACAGGCTCTTTATCTTAGGTGACGATGCTAAAAGGGTCAAGCTAACCTCAAAATAAAGATCAAAGATCAGACTACACAGAAGTACACGAGCTTTACATAAGCTCAGGTTGATGTTCTATGTAGTCGGATCTTCAGACTGTTTGTTTTTAAATATTTTAATGTTTGCCATTGTGTATACCACAAATAAAAATATATTTTTGATATTTATTTATTTATATTTATTTTCATATTTGTATCCCGCCCTAACTTTTGAGGTTAGCGTGACCGTTTTAACACTGTTGGTACATTTGGGGTTGAGTTTGTCTTTCCCCTTTCTCATCCTTTCTTTAGCTTAGGTGCTCTCTAACGATCTCCCATGACCTTAAGCCTTGCTCCCAGCTCTTTAGGCCAGCTGCATGGACCAAAAATGGCTGCCTGCTCCCATCCTCAGACAAGAGGTCTGTTCAGCTCAGCATCCTAACGAAAAGAGACCAACTTTCTCTTGCAAGGAAGTTTTATTAACTTTCAGTCGCCATCTCCTTGACCAGGTCAAAGAAGCATTTCCTCCAGTCCAGTCCTGGAGACTGTATCTGGGGGGCTGGCCTAGCCTAAAGCCATTTCCTGCCTGGGGGAGGGAGCCATTGTCTCTAGCCAGTCCCATTAGCATTTTTAGGAGGTGTGCCTCCTAAAAAGCCATCAATGGACATCCTACCTCCCAGCCTGCATAGAAAAAAAGAACTTTTAAAAATGCCAAGTGGAGGCTTGCTGCTTGCCAGCCTCCCTCCAGGAGAAAATGCATTTCTTCACAACTTATATCAAACAAAACCTGCTAGCTGCTTCTAATGCGACTGAAGGAAAGAGCAACTTACAAGACAAGGTGATTGGGATCCACAGATCCATGCCACTCACTAATCACAGAGCTTTCCTCTCACATAAAAACCTTTTTCTAAGGCAAAAGGCTCTTCGTTCCTCCGTTGTAAGGACCCTTCTTTTCCTGACCTTGATGGCCCAGGACAACCTGATCTTGTCAGATCTCAGAAGCTAAGCAGGATATCAAGGAAGTCCAGGGTCCCTACACAGAGGCAGGCCAATGCAAACCACCTCTGGAAACCCCTTGAGGGTCACAATAAGCTGGGTGCAACTTGACAGCTCTCTCTGCCGCCACCAAGGGCCCTTCTGACACGGAGGGAAGCACCACCACCACCACCACCACCACCCCCGGTAGAACTGATCCGGGATCAAACTCTGGTACATTTGGATGAGGCATCGTTGATAGGTTATATAACTAGGTCTATGTATGACTTCTTGCCACAGTCTGAAAATAGAACTCTCTTGTTTTATCTTTTACCTGTGATCCCTAAGGAGGTCTGGCCAGTTCCTGGTAGACCCATCGTCTCAGGCTGTGGCTGGGTCCTAGAACCCCCGGCATATCATTTGGAAGATTTTCTAAAACCTTCTATTCCCCAAATGAATACATATTTAAAGGACACCATGGACTTTTGGGGACAGATGAATCAGATACCGAAGGAGGCTGAGGATATATTATTAGTCACAATGGATGTGGTATCATTGTACAGAAACATACCATGAGGCGGCTTTGGAAGTGATTCAGGAGAAGAGAGAGAACAATGGCATCCCCCACCTTCTTTTTATGCCAATTGGCTGAACTTTGTTTAAAAAGAAATTACTTCCAATCCCAGAATAAAGTTTTTTGGCAGGTTTCTGAAACAGCCATGGAATGTAAATTTGCACCTGGGCTGGCCAACTTATTTATGACAAGATTTGCGAACCAATTCATCCTGAACAATGACTTCTATCTTAAGACCATCATTGTCTTTAAACGTTTTTTGGATGATATCTTCTTCATTTGGAAAGGCCCAGTGCAACTCCTATTGGCATTTAAGCAATTTGTTAACAGTGTCCACGATACTAACAAATTTGAGTTGAAATATGACAGCAAAAAGATAAATTTTCTAGATGTTGAAATCAAACACGTGGGGGACAGGATTGAGACAGATACTTTTAACATCCCCCCCCCTTTTTTTTCTTACTGCAGATCAAAAAACCTGAAAGACAGACTTGTCAGGAGTAGTTTAAAATCTTCTTCAACTAGACAGAGGGAAGTGGATTGCAAGGCCAGACCAGTTGGGAATCATCCCGGGGGAAGGGGGGTGTTCTGTGAGTTATGGGTGCCGTTTTTCTTCCCCTCTTTTTGTGGGTCTGGTACATTTGCACCCTTGATGCAAGGGGGAGACAAGGAAAGGTAAAAGGAGAGAGAGGAGAAGCAGAAAAGGTACGGAGTGAACAGATGTGGCAGGTCCAGGGTCAAAGACTGCCAGGGGAAGAAACAGAGGTGGGTGGAAAAAGAAGAGCTGGTTGTTACACCCCACTTTTTTCTATCTTCAGGAGTCTCAAAGTGGCCTACAATCTCCTTCCCTTCCTCTCCCCACAACGGACACCCTGTGAGGTAGGTGGGGCTGAGAGAGCTCTTTCGAGGGCTGCCCTTGAGAGAACAGCGCTGAGAGAACTGTGATTGGCCCAAGGGGTGGGGAATCAAACATGGTTCTCTAGATCAGAGTCCACCAATCTTATCTACTATACCACACATGGCTCACCACATGGGAAGAGAAGGAAAGGCTGCAGACTAGTAAGAAGCAAAAGAGGGAAAGCAAGAAGGAGGGAGGGAGTTTGGAAATGAAGTTCTCCTCAACAGGTTCCCCACTCATTCAGGCATATTAACAGTATCTGTTGCAGCAGCAGATTTATTACTATCCTTATCAGTACAATGCCATTAATGGACAAAGCTGCATAAGAGGCCCTTATCCCACAGCATTTTCAATCTAAGGCCAAGCAGGGACCTGGCAGAGGAAGGGGAGGTCTACAAAGGGCGAATGAGCAAAAGGAGGCCCCGCGGCTTCTCTCCTGGCCCCACTCCTGTGCCACTGACAGAAGCCCAAGAGGCTGGTGGAAGCTTCTCCCCACACTTTCTCTCTGTTGAAAGGAAAATGTCACCCACTTCAGTTCAGGAGCCCAGCCAATGAAAGAAATCACAATGACTTGCAGAACACAACCCCCCATTTTCACGGGATGATGAGCCAGCTCGTAGACTTACTCAAGTGGCAACGGGACTGGCTCTGCAGCAACTCGTGCCTCCAAGTCGGCAATCAGCTTCAGTTTCCATTTCCGCCGCTGAACCTGATAAGCACACAAGAACTTAGAGGCCTTGTGGGACAACAGGGTACCAGAAGAGTATCCCAGCCAGCTGAAACCGCGTCTTTCTGGACCAGACCCAACATCATGCCTGGTAAACCACACAGGCTCACACTGACAACAAAATGAAATTACTGTCCCCCTCTCGGAACTTAGCAAAGCTAGGACCCAGGTATCTGATGAAAGGACCTTGGACCCTCAAAAGCTTATACCACAAAAGTCTTGTTTATTTCTAAGGTGCTACTGGACTCGAATCTATGATTCACCAAGTCGCTTGGCAAGAAGGGACAGGAAACCCTTAACAGTAAGTGATGAACCTGCAGGAGGAGGAAGAAATCCTAAAGCACACAGTGCAAAGTCACGGTAAAAGAGGGGCAGCATGCATCTAGCGGCCCCTCACGTGCCACAGCCTCCACAAGCCGTTTCTCTGAACAAAGCTGGCAACAGCTTTGGAAAGTAAATGGTGACATAGATCAGCTTTTCAGCTGATTATCTGGCAAGGCTTCAGGAGAAACAGTAACAACAACAAAAATGCACCAACTATGCCAATTATGAGTGTTCAAAGAGCTTCAGGCAGATTAACTCAGCAATCCTAACAAAACTGATTCAGGTGGGTTGGTGTCACCATCACCCCCAGACTCCAGGAGGGGCTCACTTTAGGCCACATGGTGCGTCCTTGACTGAGGAAACCAGGATCGTCCTGGCTCCTACTCTTAGCTGCAGCTGCTCTCCACTAAGCCCCCCCCTCCCAAAACCGAGCCTCAGATTCACCTGCCACGTGCCAAGGCAAAATGTAACCACGGGGATAGCAAGGAGGCCCCATCTGAGCACTTTATCCTCTTCAGATTTGGCAGCTGCGGCACTGGAAATCCCAGATGTGCAAGGCCTCCAGGAAGTCTCTGGGAGAACAAAGCAAGATGCAAAGTGTTTATGCCAAATGCAGAAAAGCCCAAAGACATATGGCACCGGATGCAGCGCACTTGGATACTCAATGACTATTCAACAATAATGGACACAATTGTGCATCACAGAACAGAAGCATCTTCTTTTAATGAACACACACATGAAGCTGCCTTAAACTGAGTCAGACCATTGGTCTATCAAAGTCAGTATTGTTGCCTCAGACTGGCAGTAACTCTCCAGGGTCTCAGGCAGAGGTTCGTCTCATCATCAAAGGTCAGGTGCGTTAACTGGAGATGCCAGGGATTGAGACCGGGAACCTCTGCACACAAAGGAGGGGCTCTTCTGCTGAGCCAAAGACCCTCCACACAGTTGTGAAGGCAGGCCAAGGCAAATGAGGCCCTATGTCATTAACACTCACGCTGCCCTAAAGAAAAGGGCAGGAGTACCAACTACTTCTCCACCATCCCACAATCCCCAGGGAGCAGAGAAACTCATCAGAAGGGGAGAGCCTGGGCAGTGAAGGACTGTAGCTGGGCTGGAATCGTTGGGAGCACCCCTCGGGCTCCTTTTATGGGACAGGTGGTATCTAAATGTCTGGATATAAGAACAGACAGTTAGAACCGCCAACAGCTAAGCCAGAAGTAGGTCTACTTTTTCTACCCAGGTTCCAAACAGGATCCAGCACATGAAACATCATCGTGGCCTTCTCAAAAGCCTCCCACTGCTCACCTTTCCGCAGCCGTGTCAGGTCGGGAATGGCTTTGGAGTGGGGGCAGCCAAAGAATGTCCTTCGGTCCACGCAGTTTGGTAGCTAAAAGCAAAATAGAGACCTCCTGTATTACCTCCCTTCGTTTTAAAAAGATAAGTGACTGATTTCAGACCTCTTTTTAGGAAACAGGAGCGCCAGCTTCCAGGTGCAAAAGCTACACTGGAAAATACTGGAATCCAAATGCCAGAGTCAAAAAATTCATCTGGATCTCTCAGTTCCATTTTCCACGTGGCATCAAGCCGGGCAGTTGCCTGGCTGGCCTGGAGAACCACAGTGCTGGATGCAAAAATCTGAGTGTGACCCTGGCTGACCAAGAGGGTGGGAAGCAGGAGGTCCCGTCTTGGAAGCCACGCCATACACTGCAAGTCAACACGTCCCCATGTCACAGCAAGGACAGTGAGCCGTGTGATAGCCCCTCCCCAGCCTAAACAGGGTAGACATATAGCTACTTTTAAAAGGCTCAAACAGGGTTAGGTTCAGTGACTTTTCTTCGATTTTTAATACAGGCAACACTGTAGAAAACTAATTGTTTTACAGAGAACGAAATTTCAATCTCAAGCTCCATAAAAGCAACATCTATCATGGATCTTTCGGAATCTACTGAAGGTAGAACAATGAGAGATGATCTACTAGGAAAGCAGTCATGCTTGAATATCAAAATGAGGGTGTGACTGAATCCTTCAAAAAAGGTGTTTGTGTATATAATCTCTCTTCGACTTAACTGTGTTGTCATTGTTGTAAATAAATAGCCAACAACCTATGATGTCAGCAGCTAGGACAACATAATAGAGAGTTCATCAGATTAGGTTTAGCAACACCTGGGCTAAAATCTTCACTCTGCCATGAGTGTCACTAGACAACTGTAAGCCAGTGACTTTCTTGCAGCCTAACTACCTCACAGGGTTCTTCTGAGGATAAAATGGGGAGGGGGAACCATAGCATCATGTAGCATCCAATGAAGCTGGGACGCCACGGGAGCTCCCAAGACTTGACGGCCACCGGAGGGAGGGGGCCACGGCCGGGCCACCCGGGCAGGTGGCTTTCAAGAGGTCGATGGAGACATTCCTGGGGCAGGAAAAGGCCACAGGTGGCTCTCAGCCACAGAGGCTAAGTGGGACTCCCACGACGACCCAGAGAGGAGTCTCGCCCTGCCAGCGCGGAGCAGCAGCAGCCCAAGCAGCCGGGGACCAGCAGTCCGCCCTACCTACCTGCCCAGCGCCCCGCAGGCGGCCCCCGCCCAGCACCCGCAGCCAGCCGGCCATTCCCCGCCTCGCCTCCGCCCGCGGCCGGACCTTGACCGGGAGGGAGACGCCGCCGCCGCTGCCGCACGAGACTGACTCGGGGGGGAGGGGGGTGCAGGCGCGCAGGCCGAGGGCGGGGGGGGCCGGGAGAGTCGCCGCCTCGCCGCACGTGAGCTGCCGCCCGGAAGGAGACCCGGCCCGCCTCCCCCTTTCCACAGACACTCGGGCTCTCTCGTCACCGGAAGTGACGCGGTAAGACGACACGCACGCGCGCCCCTCTGTCGCCGGAGGGTTTCTCTTTTGTTTCAGGGAGCCGGAGAGCCGGACGCGGGCGGAAGTGCGGGAGACATTCACGCGGGCGCATTTCCGGTTCCCCCGCGGAAGTGGGGGACGGTGCGCGGGGGCGGGCCAAGGCGCTCGGATTGGCTCCTCGCGCTGCGCGTGCGCCCGTAGCCACGCCCCTGCCGGAGCGGTCTGAGAAGCGCGCGGAGCCGGGCCATGGGCGAGCCGGGCGGGGAGGCGCTGGAGCGGTTCTTGGCGCAGCACCCGGCCCTGCAAGTCCTCCCGCCGGGGAACCGGGTGAGGCAGGCGGCTGGTGGGGCCGGGGTCTGAACTGCGCTTCCCCCTTCTCCGTGGCGGCGGCGGCGGCGGCGGGAGAGGGGGGCTGGGGCTCTGCGGCAGAGGAGGGGAGAGGGGTCGCCTGCGGGACGCACGGCCGGGGGGGGGGGGCGACGCCCGTCCTGTCCCGCGGAGGACTCCGGTGGCCGGCGTCTAGGGAGGATCTCCAGTGACGTCTCGCCTGTCCACTTCGCTTAGTCTAGTGATGCCTCACTTTTCTCTCCCCAACGGGGGCCCAAGGAGCCCTTCGCCCCGCCCCCATTTTATCCTCACGCCAACCCTGTGAGGTAGGCGAGGCTGAGAGTGTGTGAGTGGCCCCAGGTCACCCAGCAAGCTTCCAAGGCAAGAGCGGCGATTTGAACCCAGGTCTCTGAATCCCACTCTAGCCACTACCCCCCCCCCCCCACACACACACACTGGCTCTTGATGCTTGTGAAGAAATGCATTTGCTCCTGGGATGCTGGGAAGCAGCAAAGCCTCCATGTTGCATTTTAACAGTTTTTTCCTCTAGTCAGAGGTGGGAGTTAGTTGGCTTGTTGCACCTCAGCTCATCTTCCTGGGTCTAGACAAAAGGGATGATCATGTTTCCCCCTTCCTCCCCTTCAAGTCGGGAACAAAGAGTTGGGGGTGTTAAACTCTAGTCTAGAGAGGCTCGATGAAGGAACTTCCTGGAGACAACAGGAAAAGCTGCCTTGACTTGGGCTGACCAGGGTCAGGTGGGGAAACAGAAATGATAAAAAAATCTCCTTGCAAGGGGAAGGGGGGCCCTCTCTTCCTTGAGTGCTGCGACCAGGAGCACACACAGACCTCTCCTCTGGAAAAGGCAGCCATTTTGACCATGTGCTTTTCTGGAGATCTGAGGGAAACTTCAAGGTAATGATATCTCTGTAGGGATTTGTAACTTCCTAAGCTAAAGGAACCTGTCCTATTTTAAGATCAAATAGGGACAGAGAATTTGTGTCTTATCCCATTTCTTTTGGATTCCTTGCTTAATTTGGTGCTGTGCTAAAAGTATGATTGTAAACATTTTCTTTTTATTAAATACTTTATAACTTTCTATGCTGGAAGCAGTTCTCTGTGCCACATAGACCTCCACTGTCTTGAACACACTATCTGAAGGGGGGGCAGAGGAAGGCAGGCAGTTGGCAAGCAGCTATTCCTCCAAGGGTGCTCAAGGCAGGAATCTGTCCCTGTGGTGACCAGGCACTGGGCAGCAGGAGACACTGAGGCAAGGCCTTTGAACTTGGAAGGGAAGCTGGGAGTCCTGATCCTCCCAGCTTTAATAGTTATTTCCTTCTCTCCAGGGAATTCTGGACTGTAATTTATCTGGGTGTTTACAGGGGGAATCTCTTAACACCCTCAGCAGAACACAGTTATGTGGGGAAAGCCATGACATGATCTGACATGGAACTGATGTGCTTCTCGTGCTGACTGTGCACTCTAACTGGCCCTATAGAAAGTGGTTTATGCTTGGCTTGAGGCTCACACTAGAGTTGCTGTTGTCTTCGTTCATTGGGTCTGGCACATCCCTTACACATTTTTTTTTAATTCTGCCCTTTGTCCAAGGAGTTCTGAGAGGCTTTTGGGGTGATAGTGTTGGCTCTCCCCCCCCCCCCCCCATCCCACAACCCTCCTCAAAGTTCCACAGCAACTGCTCCCAAAATCCTGGAGTGCTAGAAGGCAGACTCTTTTGGAATAAAATGTGGATTTGAACAAAGCAAGTTACAGCGGAATAAGATTTGTTCCTCTAGCGCTTTACCACCATATTGGTACAGCTTTCCCCAATTTGTGCAACAACACCAGATGTTTCAGGTTCCCTCTGAAAGGATGCTCATTTGCAGGTGCAACATGAGACTGGTGGGTACTATTGTTTTGGAGCCATAAGGAGGGCAGTGCAACACAAGATAAGTAACTGTGAGCTCCAGTGATTTCAAGGGATTTTAGCACACGCCCAGCCCAAAGAAGGTGGCTTTTCCTTTCCATCACTCTGCACGTGCTTCTCTCCCCCCCCACAATCACTGCCCAAGGGAGAACAAGGGGGGAGAGCTGTGCATTTTTTAAAAAAGGACCCTAAGGTTAAAATGTGTCTGAGCATTGCAGGGTCCCTTTTACGCCTGCTTTGGGTTTAAAGCGAATGTGTTTTAAGGACAGAGTGACTCTGACCATGTGCAAAGTTCCCTTCTGCCCCATGCAAAGACACTGCCTGTTGACTCAAGCCCTTCTCCTTGTGTTGTTCACCCAGGTGCAATGCACGTTGACTGGTCATGAGCTGCCATGCCAGCTGGCTGCCCTCCAAGCCTTCACTTCTAGCAAAAAATACCTGCGGCTGAACAAGGTCCCTGGAGCCTGGGACTACCAGAAATACGAGCCCCACATTGTGCCGAGCACCAAGAATCGGTAGGTGTTGCCCCCTTGCTGCTCAGCCCTCTGATGGCCTCCTGGAACTGCGGGGGACTCGAGGCTCATACTACTAGGCTAATACCGCCTTTGCTGAGTTGATATTCTCGGGCAGCGTATGTATATCCCTCAGTTTCAAGCGCTTTAGAATAATAGGTCTCCTAATATGAGACAAAATGTTATTTTTATTTCAAAACACTGAGGCTCTTGAGACAAGGTTAAAAGGAACAACAATAATTTTATTCTTCTTTTCCAAAGGGTTTAAATGTTTTAAGTTGTCAGAAGTGCAGTGCACGAGATTCGACTGGTAGCTGATGCTTATTCAGGATAGATGTATTCCAGAGGTCTCTTAATGTTATCCATTGATCACAAAATAAGATGATGTGATCTAGGATCTCTATTATTCTTGCTGGTCTAGTTTGCTGTTTTAGATTTGTGATTGTGTATTAGTAGTGGAATGGCTTTTAATGGGTGTTGTTAACTACCCTGTGGATTGATAGGCTAGAAGTCATAATGTAAAAGGCCTTTGCCTTCTTTCTCTAGACATCAGCTGTTCTGCAAGCTCACCCTCCGGCACTTCAACAGAACTCCAGAACAAGTTCTGCATCACGTCCGAGGGCAGCGGTATCAGAAGGCTTTGAAGAGATGTAGGTTGTCCTGACTACTATTGCTCCAGATATTTGGGGATTGCCTTATGTCAGTCTGGTTACTCCGTTAATAAATTAATTTACAGCATTTTAGTCCATCTTCCACTAGAAGCAGATTCAAGTGGGCTATAGTAATAATACGATTAAAAAAACCCACAAAAACCAACCCACATATAAAATCAACCACTAAGTGGCAGGGTCAAAACTGCTCTCCAGAATAATTCCATCTTGGACAACTTCTGAGATGGCCCTGGCGGCTGTTTGGAGGAGGAAACTTCCCCAGAGGCATTTGGTTCTAGTCCACTAGGCGGGCATGACACTCCAAGATAAAATTCTCCCTCCTCAGTCTTTACAGTGCTACGCTTCTGAAGGCAGGTTAAAGGGGATAGCAGAGGTGCGGTTTGGGTGTGTGCCCCCTGCCCAAGCCAGAGGAGCTGGGCTTGGACGTGGGGGCAATGAAGAAGCCATTCCCAGCTCCAGCACAGTTTCTGGGTTGGATGGGGAGGATTCCATAGCCCCTCGTTCTTGGGGCCTAGAGGCCATGTCTGCTCTTGGGGAGAAACCCTAGGGAGGGCTCCTTGTCATGTCATGACAGTGGCTTTGGGGATGGGCTGATGTCCTCTCTGAAAAGAAGTCCCTGCAGTGCTGTTGAGCAGCTTTCCTCTTGCAGATGAAGAATGCCAGAAGGCAGGTGTGGAGTATGTCCCGGCTTGCCTGCTCCAGAGACGGTGGCGGCGGCGGCGACAGCAGCAGCAACGAGACCAGCAGCCAAACTGCAGCCAGCAGTCCTGCCAGACGGGGGACTTCTGGGAGCCTCTGCCCAGTGATGAGGGTGGTGAGGAAACAGACGACAGCATGAGCGACCTGTACCCACGTGAGTAAAGGTGGGAGGGCCCCCCGGGCTCAGTGTGACCCAGAAGAGGAGCTGTGAGTCGCCCAAAGAGCCCTCCCTGCTTGAGCTTGACTCTGTGTCCTTCCCCCCCCCCCCCCCCAGCCTGGCAGAAACGCTGAGAGCAGCTGAGGAGGCAGATCCCCCTTTTCTGGACCGGGGGTGTGCTCAGGGTGAGGAGCGTTCCTTGCACCCCTGGCATTTCGTCCTGGGGACTTGGGGAATCTCTGCTTTGCAGCAGCAAAGCTCTCGTCCTCAGGGCCTTGACGGTGGGCCTTCAAAGTGTGTGGACAGGCCTGCCAAAGCAGAGTGGTGGAATAGCACAGCTGGGACTGGGTCGACAACATAGGCGTGGTGATCCCCACTTACTGCTTCCCTGTGATCAGCTGCTGTGCCACGCTGGAAAAGCAAGATGGCATGATTGGGATATCTTAATGTGTTAACTGATCCTGACAATTTGGTGTTGCATTACTGGATCGGACCCTCAAACCCACCCACCCCCCATTCAGAGGGTTTTTTCCCAAGAATCACAGCAACCAGTTGGAGTGAGGTAGTCCACAGTGGACCACAGTCTGCCCTTCTAAGGAGGCAAACCATCTGGAAGCACAGGAGCTTTTTCGCAGAATCTCCGATCCTCCACATTTCCCAGTTAAGGGAAAATGCTGTTCAAACAAAGTACAAGGATGATCTGACTTCAGTGGTAACAAGAAATTTTACTTTAAAAAAATATAACCACATCTCACATGACCTGTTCATGTAGGTACTTTTAACTGATTGTGAAACGATTAGCTTCAGAAAGGGGAACTTGCTAAAAGCTCCAAGCCCAGGTGAGCGAGACAGAGAGAGAGAGAGAAGAGAGGTCCTCTATAAGTGATTGCAAAAGGCCAGAAAACCGGTGAGAGGAGGGTGGGGAGTGTACCCGAGTGAGAGAATCCCCTTTAACCCTTCCCCTCCCAGGTCCTCTTGCGTGCAGGATTGCCGTGTCCAGTACTTTCAAAGGGTGCAGCATTCTTGTACAGCATCAGGGAAGACACATCAGTTCAGCACTGAGGATTAGAAGTTAACAGCAATGGGGGGTCCAATCACCCCGTTTCCACCCGACTGCCTTGGTCTCTCTACCCAGTTACTGTCCCATCCTGATCCCTGCTGCACACATTGGTGCTCTCTGCTAGAGTCACCCTCATGCCACCAGCGTTCATGCAGATCTGAAGATGACTGCTTTTCATTCTAGCTGAGCTGTTTCCAGAAAGAAGTCCAGCCGACAAGGAGGGCAGCAATGAATGCGTGATGGACAGTGACGAAGAGGTAGCCAAGCCAGCCCCGGAGGGCGGCAAGGGAAGGGAGGCCGTGGCTGCCAATTCAGTGGTGGGTGGCAAACGAGGAAAGGTGAGCCAACGTGGGGGAAATAATACTGCCGTTTTCCTCCCCCACCCCAGCACTCAGTGCTGGAGGGACCCAGCAGATATGGCATGGGGAGGCAGGGCCTGTAGTGAAGCCTGGCGGCTTCCCCTGCTGGTCTGTGGAGGCGTCTGAAGAGCAGGCTTCTTGCAGAGAGGGAGGGGATAGTTCTGTCTTGACTGCCTGGCCAGGAAGTTCTCATCCCCATCCCCCCAAGTGTGCCTGCTGGTTTGCAAGACAGGAGCGGTTCTACAGGGTAGAATTTTAGACTGCCTGGGAGGGTGAGGCGGTGAACCAGTTCTTCATGTTTCTCCCTGTCAAAAGATTCTGCTGAACACAAGGGGAAAAGAGAGGACTCTCCCCTAACAGCCACCCTAGGGAGGTAGCCTGGGCTGAGAGAGTGGCTGGCCAGTGCTACCCAGTGACCGGATGGACCTTTGAAGCCCAGTCTCCCTGACCCCAGCCCAGAGTTCTGGCCAGCGTGCGTGTGGGTGCCTGGCTCCCAGGGTGCCCTCTTTGGGGCCAAGTGTTGGCTGAAAAGTATCCAGTTTGTAAAAAAGTAGATGGCACCGATAAATCATCAAAGTGAAAAAATGGCAGGGCAGAGGAGAGGTGTCCATGTCGCACAGGAGGCGCTGTGGCCCAGGCCACACTGCAGGGGTGGGTGTTGACCGGGAAGCCCAGCCCTGTGATGTCACATTGCGTGCAAGTGGCCGGAAATAGTTGCAGATGCTCAGAGCCATGGCTAATAAGTCCTGGAGCTTTAATAGCTCTTAGAGACCCTGAGAGCAGGCAAGGTGTTCAGTTTAAAGTTCTGTCCTGGTCACTCATTTGGTGGTGTTTTTTTTAAAGCAAATGCCACAGGCTAGCCTGGTTCTCTTTCTCCCCCCCCCCCCCCCCCCAAATGCTTACATGGCCCTCCTTTCCTTTTTGCAGAAGCAGGCAGGCAGCTCCCTCAAGAAGCTCAAAAGTCAGCACAGAAAACCCAAGAACCTTCATAAAGCGGCGAATGGGAATGATGTCATGTGACCATCCTGGGGTTGCATCTGTGATTTTCTTCAAAAACATTAAATGCCACTTATACTCTTTTCGTGTGCAATCTATAGATGCCTTGTAAAGGAGCCTAGTTAATATATGTGTGATTGTTGCCAGCACCATTGTTTGGGGACTTAAAAAACCCTCCTGTACCTGGTCACTTGCTGAAGACAATTTTTCCTTGCTGTTGGGGGAAACAGGCAAGATGGGTATTTAGAGCCCGACTTCGCCCAGTGGCAGAACTCTGCTGGGGCGTGTGTGTGTGCAGAGTTGACTATGGCTGGATCAGAGCTTGGTGTGTGGAACCAAAAAGATGGACCCAGGCCACTAACAGCAGCACTTTCCCCTGCAGCAGCCTCCAACACAAACCTTGTACATGCCCCTTAGTCCTTGCTGAATTCAAATTCTCTTCTAGCAACACATTATACAGGAATAGAGCTGGTGTGAGATGCAGAGCCTTATAGAAAACTGTTGCGTTTGGTGTCTCTAGATCAAGACTCTGGCACAGAAATCCCTCCAAGTTGCTCCAAGAGATCTCCCAGAGTTACAACTGGTGTCCAATGCTCCCTCTAAGCTGTGGAATCTTGTGAGCCAAAATTCTACTTTGTGAGCTACTGGCATTAAAGTTGTGAGCGAGTTATTTGGCTACTGCATAAATTAGTTTGCTCTGGAGCCATCCCCCCTGAGCGAAGACAAAAATGTGTGAGCAGGAGGCTACAAAACTGTGAGCTAGCTCACACTAACTCAGCTTAGAGGGAACACTGCTGGTGTTCCGATGACAGAGCTCAGTTCCCCTGTAGAAATGGCATTATGCCTGCTGAGGTCCCTCCCCAGGCTCCACCCCCAAATCTCTAGGAAAGATTTTTCTCTGAACTTCCTTCTTGGCACTTCTGCTGGCTTTCAGCAGGTGCAGTTATGGAGAACAATGGTCCCAAGTTCAGCCCTCTCTCCCCCCCCCCCCCCACTACTTGGTGAGGGGTCACTGTGCTGCCTCTGCTGCCATGGGTCTGGAGTGCAACAGCCGTGCATCTTCCGGCTTCATGGGAGGAGAGGGGGGGGGTAAAGTTTCTGCCCTTAAAAGGTCTGGATTGCTCTCTGGAAAAATGGATAGCTATTCATACAAGTGCATGCACCTTTTTCTTAAATTCCAGCTGCAAAATCTGGGGTGTGGCAAAGTAACAAATATCACAAATGTGATGGAGAGAAGGTTATTTTCCCATCACTGGAGCCTCGCTTTCAAGGACTCTGGCTAGCTACCTCCGCTGGTTACAAGGATTAATCTCCTTGTGCTGTCTTTAAGATGAACAATGGATACTGTCAGGTAAATTCATCATGGCACAATTGTGAAAACACCAACAGTTCAAAAGTAAAAATATTTCACACACTGGTAACAGAATTCACTGCCACCTTAGTGCTCTCCCCCCTCCCCCTCCCTCCCTCCCTCTCTCTCTCTCGATATATATATATATAAAGGCTAGGGTAGCTGGTTCAACCATTGTCTGTAACCACCCAGGTCTATTTTGGGGCGGGGGGGGCATAATGAAGCAGGTGTTTTGGTGTAGCAGAGGGGCCTGGCCCAACCACAGGATGCTACTGGCTGTTCATGGCCCCTGGAGTTTGTTTTGTTGCCTCTTGCCCAAAAGACAGCACTCACCAGCACATCCTGAGGAATTTCTTTTTCTCTTTGGAAACATTTTATCCAGCCTCAAGAAAGGTAATGAACTCAACAACTCAAATGTCATTTGATTGGTCCTAGTCAAAGCTATTTTGGGGACCATTCCAATTTTTTAAAAAAATCCTTTGGGGCTGACGTGGCTGGTGCCCGCTCTTGGGTCATGCCAACATGGACCTGGCTGGCCACCGCAGTGGCCCAAGAGGGGATGATCATCCCAGCTCTCTTCTGCTTGTGAGACCCGAGTGCCGGGCAGTGGGGCTAGATGCAAGGAAGGCTCTTGATGAACGCAGAAGGACTTCAGTGGTGATAACCTCTGCTCCCCCCCCCCCCCCCCGAGCAACTGCTCCCAAAACCCCAGAAACACTTTTCAAGTAACATGTGGGTCTGAATGGGCTTGGCATTCCTCTTGCCTAAAAGTACAGCAAAGGATTCCCGCTTAATCCGTTTCTTCCTCTGTGCCTTTACCACCATACTGGTACAGCTTCCCCCAATTTTAGTGTGAGAGATCCAGATATTTCAGATTCCCTCTAAAAAGAGGGAATCTAACATTTGCCTCTGTAACAGTCTTTTGGACCCACAAGGAAAACAATACAGCCCAACATGAGGAACTTTAAGCACCGATGATTTCAAGGGAACAGATTTCAGCACTTGCTCAGCCCAAGCCCAAAGCTGGACAGCACAGGTCAGCATGATCTCAGAAGCTAAGCAGAGTCAGACCTGGTTCACATTTGGATGGGAGACCACAAAAGAAGTCCAGGGTCATGATGCAGAGGCAGGCAATGACAAAACCAACTTGAGGTCTTTTGCCTTGAAAACCCTACAGGGTGGCAATAAGGCAGATGTGATGGTGGCAAAAACAAGCCCAGCCCAAAGAAACTGATAACACCGAAAAACCCTCTGCAGGTGAACCATGCCTCAACTGTCCCTCAAAACCACTTTCCATAAGCACAAGCTACACTCAATCCATCCCTTAGGGTGTCGGTTCTCAACCTGGGAGGTGACTTTGTTTAATTACAAGAATGAAACA
Source organism: Lepidodactylus listeri (assembly GCA_029233225.1). NCBI lineage: Eukaryota > Metazoa > Chordata > Lepidosauria > Squamata > Gekkonidae > Lepidodactylus > Lepidodactylus listeri. The sequence continues at coordinate 8,900,516 of JARCFY010000014.1, read as the reverse complement.
AACTAAAAAAAAATGAACCATCTCACTGAAAAGTATACAACCAGTTATCTGATCACAGTAGTTTAAATTTTTTTTAAAAAATCAAGGAGATGAAGTGGAGGTTGTGGTGCCCCCCCCCCCACCACCCACCCCGTGGCCCCAGCCAGCCAGTTTCTTCACCCCAATTTTAGGGAGTGACAAAAGAGAGAGAACCACAGTGACCCTGGCCAAATGTTCCTCACAAAGTATGATCGAATATTGGATTATCAGTGCGGCTGTACGTTTTTTAGAAAACTGAACTCTCTCCAGAAAAATCTGTGCCCTGAACAAGGGAACTCGGGCACGTCTATGTAAAATGCTGGTGGGGGAGGGGGTTGTGTCCCCCCACTGAATTCCTCTTGAGAGTCAGGTCCCAGGCTCTGAGATGACGCGGGGGGGGGGTGTTCCTCTCCTCTTCTACCATTCTTTTTTCTTCTCATCCATCGAGACGCCCCCAGGGCCAAGCGCCACCACCAGGAGGAGGCCTCCAATGACGGACATGGTCTGGAAGAAGTCATACTTGAGGAAGTCGTGCATGGGCTTGTAGGCCGGGATGGTCCAGAAGGCGTTGAAATAGACATTGATGGCAAAGAGCCAGATGACCAAGGTCAAGGCAGCCAGTTTAGTCTTGAAGCCGATGGCCACAAGGATCATCAGAGCTGTGCCCACAATGTTCTGCAGAATCTGCCGGGGAGGGGAAAAAAAGAGGTGACTCAACGTCAGAGGAGCTCTGAAGCTGGAACAACATGCCCCCCACCGCTAAGCGGATGCCCCAGAGAAGAAGAAGAAGAGATTGGATTTCTACTCCACCCCTCGCTCAGAGTGGCTTACAATCCCCTTCCTCTCCCCACAACAGACACCCTGTAAGGTAGGTGGGGGTGAGAGAGCTCTGAGAGAACTGTGACTGACCCAGGGTCATCCAGCAGCTGCATGTGGAGGATTGGGGAATCAAACCCAGTTCTCCCGGACTAGAGTCTGCATTCTTAACCACTACCCCGAACTGGCTCTCTCTGGCCCAAGCATCCTGACAGTGGCACACATGAATGTAATATGCACTGAAGACGCACAGGAGCCAGAACACAGTCGTTTCAGGGGAAGATATGAACTTCAGCAGGGGAGTTGGAGTGTGGCTGGTAACTCAGGGGGCCTCCCACAGAAAAACAAGGCTCTGGGCTGGGCTTTTTCCTCCACAGTGTGACAAAATGCACTAGGAAATCCTGGCGGGAGAAGGCCCTCCCCTCTCCCCAGGTGGCACAAATGGACCCAATCCTCCTTTGAGCGCTCTAAGCAACACACAGCATTCTGCTGGTCACAGATGACTAAGCATCTGCATGACAGTCTGGAAGCAGTCAGCTCCAGGATTCAGAAGTCATGAATGAGATCACAGGGCAGGTGAGAGAATGCGTGGGGCACATCAAAGTTTTTCCATGCTCATCCACGTTACCACCAGACCTAGAAAACTACATTTAAGAATGTATGAGCAGAGCAAGTTAAATGGAGAGATCTGGTCACGTTCAAACAGGCACTGTTTGGACAGAAGAAATCCTGCAACCGCCTCACTACTTTATTGCATACGGGCACGCTTTTACTAGAGTGGCCACAGCAGCAAGTACGACCGTTTCTCAACTCATGGCCAGGTTGCCCTGTCTTTTTAACAGGTGTCAGTGTAAGCAAGGAAACCTCAGTCTGGGACCCTATGGAATCTAGGCAGGCAAAGGAGATCCAGAACAACCTATTGGGACCATGAACCATCTTGGCCCAGTCCCAGCGAATGATGTGCAGATGGTCCTGCTGACCCTTGGAAGCTCAACCCCAGCTCCTGTTGCCCTGGACAGCAGGATGGGCAGCCTACATGGCCATGATGCCGGTGACTAGAGGCTGAGAATTATTCTCTCTTAATAGGAGCCGGCTGGAACCAGATATGCAGGCTGCCACCCAAACTGACAAATCCTTATATTCTCACCAGTTGAGACGTTTATTCACCATTTGTGAAAGGTGCTTTGTTTTTAAAGATCCAAGCACTTACCGAAAAGAAACTCGAGTCAAAATGTAGTAGCGTCATGAACATAAGGACTAGCAGCACCCGCCCACCCAGCTGCATGTACTGCTTTGGGGAGCTCTCCCGCATGGTGGGCACACCAGCAAACATGCTCTTCCCCTCCGACCGAGACTCTGCCAACAGCAGCAGCAGACCACCCCCAAGAGCAAGGTTCCTGTTCAGAGGAGAGAGAGAGAGAGAGCACACACAAAAAGACCTAAACACAAAAAAATGCAAACAGCTACATCTGGCAAGGCAAACTGATCTCGCAAGATGTATGCACCATCCAAAAACAACAACGACGACAGATGCAGGCAGAAGTTCAAACACGCCAGTCGACCAGGATTTTTTGCCCAGTGCTTCCCATTCTTTTCTGAGCACACCTCACCAGAGAAGAGGTTCATGCCCAGCTATCAGCGACCCCAGCAGGCAGAGCGCTCAAGGCGGCTGCTGTGGACGGTTTTCCCTCGGTCCTCCTACCCCCAAATTGGAAGCCGCCAACATTTTAAGCTAGAGCTAATGAAAGGAAGCAATCAAAATTAGCCATACCTCATCAAAAACTTCAGGTCCCATAGAATGCTGTATGCAATTGTCTAGGAGAAAACAACCACATGTCAGTAAACTCTAAGAGATCCAGAGCCATGCTCTTATTGAGGGCTTTTACTAAACCTCTTTGGGGTCAAAGCCAAGGGCGGGTGGGGAAACGTCAGCAGTGCGGCACCGGCAAGACTTCAACCCAGGCCATGGTGACGACGGCTGCTCGTGTGGACTGCCACCGCCTGCTCACTGCCATTACCACCAGCACCATGGAAAGCAGAAGGGTGTGGTGTTCCTCCCTCCTGTCCACCAGCAGCCCTGGCAGAGGAATGTCCCATCGGGAACTTCCCCAGCCCTCTGAAAGGCCGCTCCACCCACAGCCAGAGCAACCAAATGAAGGCAGAGACCCTCCACCTGCCTGCCTCTGCTCACAGCCAAGTCCCCTTTAACCCCTCCCTTCATCGCCTCCCCCACTAATAACATTCGGACTATAAACTCCACCAGGCAGTGGATTTCCTCCTTGGCTGATTTGGCTCTGCAAAGCTCCATGCACTTTATTGATTTGAAACATTTATTAGCTGCCTTTCCTCCTTGTGGAGCTCAGGACGGCTCACAATATAAAATACCCCTAAAACCAAAATTTCCAAAAATTCACAATCTAGGACTGCTTTAATCACACTTATCCTCAGCTGCCTCCTAAAGATCAGAAGTGGGGGGGGGGGGGGGCCAGGCGCACCTCCTTTGGGGAGGGTGTTCCATCATTGTGGGGTCTTTAGCCAGGCCAAGGCATGTTGGGGGTTCCCTTTTCAAAATATTAAAGATTATTCTTATATATAATTCCAGGTTATATACTTTCTGAAATTTTAATCCTGCCATTCCTCCAAGGAGCCCACATGCTGTCCCCTCCTCCAATCTACCAATACTTTTTTTTTTTAAATGATCCCGTTTTCACACAGAGTGGCAGGGTGCCCCCCACAGCCACCCACTCCCCGGTCAATGCCAATGGTTGCCACAACATTGGGGTGGGGTGGAAAGTAGTTTAAAATGGAGACCATGCCACCCTCCAAATCATTTTTAAAAATGGGTGAGAAACACCACTCTAAGGTAAGAGGTGAAGAAAAAGGCAGATAGTAATTTTTCAAGAACGTGTTTTGGGATTCAGAGTTGCATCCACTGCCCACCTGTAAAGCTATTATTCCAAATAATCCAAAGCAGGCGTACTGGACAAAGTTCCTACTCAGCACCAGGATACAGCCACCTGAGAGAGGGGGGTGGGGGGTGGGGAGAGAAAACAGAGACGGGTGATTTGTGGTTCCAGACCAGCTACCATCCACACACTCCGCCTGCCTTCCTGCGCAGGTACAAGAATGCAAGTGCCATGGGACTCAACAGGACTTCCTTCTGAGTAACCTTAGGATGGCACTGCGGGGCAAAGGGTACATGTACCCGGCCTGTCCTGAACAAAACCTTCAAAGCTTTCAATGGCAGGTTTGCCCCATCCTTCTCCCTCATTTCCTGACATATTCCTGCCTGTGACCTCCGCCTCCCTGAGATCTACTGCTCTTCTTCCAGCCTTCCTCTTTTGCCACTTTACCCACCCAGGCCTTCCGCCAGAGCACCTGGGCAGGGCCCCCATCCCTTCTCCTCCAGATCCCTCCTCAAAGCTAATGTTCTTTGAGAAGCCTTTGCACCATGCACCTTGCACCCTGAATTCTTATGCCCAGCAGAAGAGACCTCAACTGCTGTTCAGCTGCAGGTAGCTTCAGGAGCAGGTGCTGGGAAAGACCAAGAGCACTGCCAGTCACAGGAGACCAGTGTGGTCCAATCTGTGCATCAGGACCCAAATGAAAAGATTCTGACCTCTTTTCTTCTTCATGCAGCTTGGACCAGTCTATGAAGGTGGTTAAAGGTGGTATAACGCTCACCATTAAGCAGTTCTGAGCAACAGTTGCTAACGAAGCAGCTACCCTCCCATGCATGGTGGTTCTTAAGGTAAAGGTTTCCCTTGCTCGAAAGCCAATCAAATCTGACTCTAGGGTACAGTGCTCATCTCCATCTCCAAGCCAAAGAGCCAGCACTGTCCGAAGACTTTTCTACTGTCAGGTGGCCGGCGTGACTTGATGCCAAGGCTCATGGAACACTGTTACCTTCCTACCAAAGCGGTACCTGTTTATCTACTTGCAATTTCTTGCTTTCAAACTGCAAGGCTGGCAGGAATTGGGGCTGGAGATGGGAGCTCACTCTCTCACATTGCACTAGAGTCTCAAACTTCCAGTCTGCAGTTCAGCTTCTTAACCTCTAAGCCACCGCAGCCCTAACCTAGTTCTTACCCAGTGGCCAAAGAACCATGTCTGCCTTCTAACTTTAGTGGGAAACGAGGGTTCCTTTCACAGCTTGTAACACGCTTAAGCCCCTTGCACTGTACAGATGTTGAAATCTAAGCCATTTCTATGTAATTTACTTGCATTAATATTTCTGCTGTCTTGAGAAAAGAACATATATGAATAAGCATGCATGCACACAAAAGCTTATACCTTGAATAAAACTTTGTTGGTCTTAAAGGTGCCCCTGGACTCAAACTTTGTTCACATGCTGTCATATTTGGTGAATGTAACCAATTGTGTTATCTCAGTAAGCAAAATATGAGATCTGACATGAGGTGATAGGTATACACATTTTCCTGCGTAGGATTATATCGGTAGAATAGCTAGATTAAAGTCCAGTTAAGATGCTAATGGACTCAAATCTAAGTGTTCTACCGCAGACCAACACGGCTACTCTCTGGGACTCTCTACAGGAAAACCATCATGTATGAAGCAATTCCTAGAAGAACCAACTTCAGTATTTAATTTGACGCATGGCTTTGACCTGTATTTTGGAAACCAAGTCCTGACCCTGGAAACAGCATCTCCCAAGTCATACAGTAGTTACCATTTTTTCCTCACTGAACGTTGATTGAAAAAGAATCAAATAGAATGTGTCCTGATGTGCCTCAGAGTGAGTTTCTTAGAATCGGGGGGGGGGGGGGGGGTTAAGAGAGAGTAATGGAGAAAAGGGTGGTCAAATGTCACCTCCAAACATAATGGCTGTGTCCTTCAGAACACCACTTACTTGGAGGTCACAGTGGGGACAGCTGCACCCTTTGTGTGCTATTTGTTGGCTTCTCAAAAACATCTGGTTGGCCACTGGAGAAAATGGTTGGTCATAGGTTGCCTAGGGTGCCAAAAACCCTTGGGCTAGCCCGGGCTGGGTCATCACACCAGGTAAATTTGGACTCGGGGAGTCACTATACCAAGAAATTCAGGAATCTCTGGAGTAATCAGTGCAGAGCTATGTGAACCAATGGCTTGACTAAGCAGAAGGTGCCCACAGCTCAGAGCGGAGCATCAGTGGGGTTCAGTGGCTGGCGTCTCCAGCTGAAGGGTCTCAGGCAGCGGGGACTGGGGAAGACTTTCCTCTCCGTGAGACCCTGGAGGCAAGACTGAGTCTGATGGACCAACTGCCCTATTTGGTATAAAGTATCTACATACACGGGAGTTGAAACTGAAAGATCAGGAGCTTGCCTAAGGCAGTCAACCGAGCATTGACTCTGAGGCGGTCCTGGATCACCCAGCCCCTGTGCCACACCAGCTCAGGATTCCCTGGAGGTCTGCTTTAGCAGTGGTGAATGAATATTGGGTCACCGGCCCCTTCTAAGGGCTCAGAGGGGGCTGCTGAGATTCCCGTTTTATCAGCACCACTGTCCCGTGAGGCAGATCTCTTTCCGCCCAATGAAACACCAGAATATCGACACCTGGACTCACCCATCCCGCTGTGCTCAGCAGCCACAAGCTGGAGCTTAGAATTCAAAGGTTCCTGGTTCAGAGTTTGTAATCTTGTCTCTGAACAGGGCGCCATACAAGCCATTTGGGGCTACTTACTTAACTGTCCGAAGAGATTTATGAACACGAAGATGGAGGCCAGGAAATAGCCGCAGCTCCACGTGGCGTCAATGTAGTCCCTCTGCTCACTCCACTGGAACCACATGCGAATGCCATCTTCGAGGAACGTGCTGATCAGGCAGAGCCGGGCCACGTGGGGGAGGTATTGTTTCGTCACCCGCAAGAACTGCCACAGGGAGGAGGAGGAGGAGGAGAAAGGCGTGAAGGCCAGGCAAGGAGCAAGGCAGCGCTACCAAGGGGTGTGACACCTGGGTGCCATCTTACCCTCCTCTATTACTAGAGGGGGTTTGTTCTACAAAGGGAGCCTCCAAAAGGGTTTTCTCCTAGATTTACCAGTGTTCCCCTAACTCCCAGCAGGAGATAAAATTACATTTGGAAGCACATTACACTCTGTCAGCTGACTTTCACAGAGCACAGAAGTCTTACCCAAGTAGCCCAACCCATGTTTAGGCACGCTTGCCAGTTTGGTGAAGTGGTTTGGTGTAGAGCCAGTTTGGTGTAGTGGTTAAGTGCACGAACTCTAATCTGGAAGAACTGAGTTTGATTCCCCACTCCTCCACTTGCACCTGCTGGATGACCTTGGGCAAGCCATAGCTCTGTACCAGCTGTTCTCTCAAGGACAGCTTGGGAAAGAGCTCTCTCAGCCCCACCTACCTCACAGGGTGTCTGTTGTGGGGAGGGGAAGGGAAAGGAGTTTGTAAGCCGCTCTGAGACTCCCTTGGGGAGTGGAGGGCGGGGTATAAATCCAATCTCTTCTTCTTGCAAGGAGGGAACCTTGCAGAAAACTGACTGTGCAGAGACACAATGGGCAGCCTCATCTGAGGGGAGGCAATTCTGCTGCATCTCTGTACTGGACGTGATTAATAATTCAATCAGCAGCTGATGCAGAAACGCCACAATTTTACCCACCTACTGCCAACAAAGGCTGGCCGAACACAGTCAAGCCAGACTTGTGACTTATGCAGAAACATAGCAGACAGCCGCCTCTGTGGGCCGATATGATTCCCCACAACACTCTGGCATTCTCACGCCCCCATAACACCGGCACCTTTGCATTATCTTCTAGTACCAGAGAAGGGAGAAATTAGTACGTGGGACTCTGAGTGAAGGGCGGGGTATAAATCCAACTCTTCTTCTTAATCATTGAGACTTTTCAGTAGCAAGCCAGGGAGTCTGGGCAGCATGAAAGTGATTTATAAGAAGAGAAGAGATTGGATTAATACCCTGCCCTTCACTCGGAGTCTCAGAGTGACTTACAATCTCCTTCCCTTCCCTTCCCCACAACAAACACCCTGTGAGGTAGGTGGGGCTGAGAGAGAGCTCTGAGAGAACTGCCCTTGAGAGAATACCTCAGAAAGAACTTGTAACTGACCCAAGGTCACACCAGCAGTTGCATGTGAAGGAGTGGGGAATCAAACCTGTTGGAAAGGTCAAGCTAGCTGACACGTCAGCTAAGGCCTGAGCATATCCTGTTCTTCTCCTCTTCCCTACACAATGTACATTGTTCTCTTGGGGTTTCACTACTGATAAGGCTGTTTGCCAGGAGAGAGCTCTAGGAGACATCTACCTGTGCTGATGTGATGATGTGGATTGAACGCAAGAGTGTTGCGTAAGACTGTCAGCCTGGGCTTAAAATAAACGACCACTGCCGAATTCAGGCAGACTGGGTTCTACTCCTTCCACCCATGTCTCGTGTGCAAAGTCCTTCGTGTGGCACCCGAACAGGGACATGTGAGAGGGTCACACCGCGACTCACCAGCGCCTGGCACAGGCTCCTTGAGTGCACTCTTCTTGTCACTGGGACTCCGCGACCCCTACAACTGGTGAGTATGGGCGGAACTTTAACACTCGCCCAAAAACAGCACGCGAAGGAACTTAAGTATTTGATACAGGGGTGCGGCGGGTCCACAACTCTGTCTCAAGTACAGACTCTTTTGAAACTCATCGAAAAAGAGTATCCCTGGTACCCCCTTGAGGGATCCCTACAAAGGCTCTCCATTCTCCCCCAAGGGCACCGGTGGATATGCTGTGTGTCTAGCATCAGGCTCGACATGCTGTCGAAATGCATGGCCCCATTCAGGCAAAAGTGAAATTAACTGACAACCCTCCCCCTTATTCGGTCTGTCAGGTGGCTGCCCCATCGCCCACTGTTCCCAGTTGTCCGACTGGACAACCTTTAGCTCCAATGGCCCCCACTTGTAATTCAACCGGGGGACCAGCCGACCACCCCAGGAACATGGTCCGCCAGCTCCTTGAGGCAGAACTGGAGCATGGGAATGCTGATTTAGAGGATCTTACTGAAATGTTAAGTCTCTGTCCTGTCCATTACACTGGCCAATGGCCACAACATTGTGGAGTACAAACCCTTGCCTTACAATTTATTGATGGAGCTCGGAAAGGGGATCAGAGACATGGGCCTTAGCAGTCCCTATGTCCAGGGTCTATTAGAGGCCACCATGAGGAATCATCTCCTGGTTCCCGAGGATTGGAAAACCACCATATGGATACTCTTAACTCCTGCTCAGTATGTGGTTTGGGACAGTGAATATCAACGGCAATGTCACACCCGGGGTCTTAACTCCGGGGGGCAATACACGGCAGTGCAACTCTATGGACACAGTCTTTTTGCCCCAGTTCAACAAATTGTTCTGCCTGAGGCCACCATTCGGGTCACCTCCGAGTGCGCTTTTCACGCATTGCAAAAAGTCCCACCTACTGGCATTCCCTTGCAATCTTTTTCCTCCATTCGCCAAAAGGCAACCGAGCCCTACCCGGATTTTATCAATCGCCTGCAACAAGCTTTAAAGCGCCAAATTGACAACTCAAGAGGCGCAGGCTGAATTGATGGAAAAACTGGCTAAAAAAAATGCAACCGCCAAGTGCTGCCGGGTGATTCAGGGCAGTCAGCGCACTCTAGAGCGTGCTGGACAAGGATTAGTGAAAATCGTTTTCCCTTTTTCTAAGCAAGATTTTCAAACTGCTCTGTTACTGTCTCCTTCTCTGCAACTTGCTCTAGCTGACTTTGTGGGGGAAACTGCTTATCGTTTCCCCCCCCCCCCCCCGATCCTCGCTCTACTCTGATGCAATCTACTCCCTGCTGCCTTGTTTCTGTCATATCTCCTTCTAATCTCATTTCTGACTCACTGTATGTAGTGAAGCTGCTTACTTCTCTTCCAGGAGCTTACCTGGCTCCGCGCATAGACTCTAATCTGCTTAGCTTGTTTCTCACTTTGCAAAATCTGTTAGCTAGCTGCACTCAGAAGTTTTTTGTTGCCCACATTAGAAGTCACAGTTCCCTTCCTGGGTCTCTCAGGGAGGGCAACACCCATCATGATGCTGCAGTGCACTCACTATTCTCTGACGCTTTAGAGAGCCATCAGTTTTTTCATCAAAACGCTCGAGCTCTTTCTATTGCCTTTAATATTCCTCTTTCTGAGGCTCAGAGTATCGTGGCTGCCTGCCCTAGCTGTGCAGGCTTCCACCATGTCCCCGAAGCTGGGCTCAACCCCCGTGGATGTGGCCCTTATGACCTGTGGCAAATGGATGACACTCAGGTCCCTGAATTCTCTCCCTGGAAACACCTCCATGTTTCTATTGACACCTATTCTGGAGCCATCCATGCAACCCCTCAGAGGGGTGAAACGGCAAATCATGTCATCACTCATCTTTACAGTGCTATTACAGCCCTGGGTCGGCCCCATTGCATAAAAACGGACAATGGGCCTGCCTATGTTTCTTCTGCCTTTGCTGCCTTTTGCAAACAATGGGACATTGTCCTCACACATGGTATACCATATAACTCCAGTGGTCAAGCGATTGTGGAGCGCGCCAACCGCACCTTTAAAACCTTTCTTGCTAAACAAATAAAAACATGGGAACTTTCCCCTCCTAACCTGGTTAACATCCAACGGGCCGTGGCCCGAGTTTTATTCACTGTTAATCAGCTTAATGTTACCTCTGGAGCTGATCATGCCTCACAAACAGCTTTTGACTGACATTTTCAGTCTGGTCCACCTTTGCCCCATCCTCAGGTGATGTATCGGGCTCTGCTGGATCAAACCTGGCTGGGCCCGGTCCCTTTGATAACCTGGGGGAGAGGGTATGCTTCTGTTTTGTCTCCAACAGGTCCACTGTGGGTTCCTGCGAAGTGTGTCCGACCCAATCAGGGCATGGCACAGCGTCACAAACTTTAACCCAGTGCCCGAGATGACCACAGTCAGCCTGTCAGAAGCTCAGCACTCATTCTGGCCCTGGCAGCCCCAGCAGAGGGCACCTCCGATAACCTGGGAAGCCATCAACAGACCACCAACGGAGCGCAGTGCCTCCTGATGGAGTAGGGAAAGGAACAGACCCCAGAGAATCTTTTTGCTGCAGTTTGTGCGGTTATAACTGCAAATTCTACTCTCACCATTCTGTTTTGCCTTTGCTTGCTCTCCCGCCCCCTGGGGGGAGCTGTGAGCCCGCTGCCAGCAAACTCCTTCTCTAGGCCACGTTGCAGAACCGCGCAGCAATTGACTATTTACTCTTACTCTACCATCATGGTTGTGAGGAACTGGATGGTATGTGTTGCTTCAATCTCACTGACAACTCCAAGGCGGTCCATCGTCAGATCCAGAATCTGCATGCCCTGGCAGAGTCCATCAAACGAGATATCCTGCCTGCCTAGTGGGCAGCTCTCTGAAGCTGGATCCCCACTGGGTGGTTAGGCCAGATTATTCAGTATTGTGTGTTGTTTGCTGTGTTGGGAATTATGGTTTGCTGTATTTTACAATGCCTTCCTAGCCTGTGTCAGCTTTGCCGGTCAGTTAGCCCAAAGCCCTCAGCTCTTGGGGGCCCCACACCCGGTTCTGGGCAGATCCCTCTGACAACACATCGGATGAGGGGTCTGATACAGAAACCTTGCTTTAAAACAGAGAATAGTGGGATGTTGAAAAGGTCAAGCTAGCTGACACATCAGCTAAGGCCTGAGCATATCCTGTTCTTCTCTTCCTTACACAATGTACATTGTTCTCTTGGGGTTTCACTACTGATAAGGCTGTTTGCCAGGAGAGAGCTCTAGGAGACATCTACCTGTGCTGATGTGATGATGTGGATTGAACGCTGAAGTTGCTGACTGCAAGAGTGTTGCGTAAGACTGTCAGCCTGGGCTTAAAATAAATGACCACTGCCGAATTCAGGCAGACTGGGTTCTACTCCTTCCACCCATGTCTCATGTGCAAAGTCCTTCACAAACCTGGTTCTCCCAGATTAGAGTCTGTGCTCTTAACCACGACACCAAACTGGCTCTCAAAACAATAAATGATGTGTGTTTTATGGGGGCTGGGTAGTGAAGATGGGGGGTTGTTTTCTCCAAATAGAAGAATTCAAGATCATCCATTTAAAGTGTCAGGCAATGAAGCATGGCTTCAGGGAATCCAGTTATCCTGTGCAACTGATTGCTACATGATACTGGGATGGTCACTAACGTAAGAGGCCCCTTGTAGTAAAAAGAAGTCAGCTCGTCAAGATACAAGCTGTACTCCAGAAACTCTGTGGGTCTTTAGAAGCATAATCAGGGTTCTGATTATGAAAAGAATTGTTAATGCTGGAAAATATCCCAGAGAGAAGCTGCATTGTTGATCTTCCCCAGATTGCCCTAACACTCTTGCCACTAGATTCAGAAAAGGCCTTTGATCAAATTTATTTAATTTACTTAGGCAGATGAAAATCTGGCACATGGTTTGTTAGAACAAATGAAGCTTTATATCAGATGTCTCAGGGACACGTAGACAGTAAATAGGAGGTGACTTCTATGTAGGAAATTTTTTTCCAATTATACCAAATAGACCAGCCACACTAACCAAAACTTAGTACCAACAATATATCCTGTGGTTGCAATAGCACTACAACAATTTAAATGAACAATCACAATGTATTCTAGTGATAGATTATATAATCAAAATATTACAGAAGAATTTGAACAGAAGTTTTATCCAACATATAATATTCTCAAAAACAAAGAAACATGGTTCTTCCTTCTAATGCTCTCTATGTATACATTCTTACTGTGTATAGGAGTCCATAGATAACAAATAGGAATCTTCCCTTTTTAAATGCTGACGTGTTTTTCAGATGCCAGAAGCTTCCAGATACTCACCCACGGTATCAATATTTCTCTTAAGGTGAGGCAAGGGTTCACAAGATATATAAACTGACTTACAGCTCTGCAATCTTTATCGCTCAAAATGCCTTCACAAAATGGCTTATCATACAACATGCATTTTATCCACTCCCCCTTCTTACAATTGCCATTTGTCCCAAAGGTTTTTACACAAAACAGGATAAATCTAAAACTGAATTGAGACCACTAGGACTTACAGTGTTACAGGTTTCATGATACTGTCAGCATTTAAAAAAAGAAGATTCCTATTCTTTATCTATGGACTCCTATACACAATAAGACTAGAGAGAGAGAGAGAGTATTAGAAGGAAGAGACACGTTTCTTTGTTTTTGGATAAAATTTTCCTACATTAACTGTTTTGTTGCCTTAGACAACTCTTCAGTCCAAGCCCCACTGTCTTATTTTGTTTTGTTAAGAACCTTTGCTATTAGACTGAATTATTTTGTCACATTCTGTACTCCGCTCTCGGTTTGACTGAGCCGTCTTCCGTGTGACTGTCCTCCACCCAGCCTGCTGCCCTGTTCAGTTTCACTGGGGACTTCTGCTGTTAAATTCAAATGTTTTTATATCACACTCTCCAATCCGGTCATCAAGCAGATTGCACAGTTCTCATCATACTTGTAATCCGCCTCGAGTCCTAGTGAGGAAGGCAGACTACAAATGAACAGTGTATCATCATAAATAATCCTCAACGGAGGGACAAGGGAGGGATACCCCTCTCTACACTGTCCACAGAACGACTTGCTAAAAACCACTAAAAATAACACAGGAACCAAAAGGCCTGCAGATGAGAAGGCTCAGCCATAAAAACCAGGTCACCAACAGAAGCCAAGCTGAATAAAAGATTGTGGTGAAATATCAGGATTTTGTGTCAACTGTACAAAATCTGAAATTTCAGTTATTACACTAACTTAAGATAAACATTAAAATATTGCTCTTCAAACTTTAATGGGTTTCCACTACGGAGAAGCAGTCAGTCACCTATGAACATAGATAATTTAATTATTTTAGATGGTTATTTAAGAAAGACCTTAAGAAAGACCTGTTTCTTATACAAGTTTCCCTGGCTAAGTAATGACAATATTTTACCCCAGATATTATTACTTTTCCAAAAATTACCAATGTTCTCTCCAAAAATATTACAAATGGTAAAAAAAAGACCTTTTTATTTGGGATGGGAATAAAATTTGATTTGCCTGTGACATCCTATCGACTCAAGACTCCTGTTCTTCCTCTTATCTTCCACTCAGCTCAGAGGTATTTTCCCCTCAGGGAACGAGAAATTCTGGTAAAGACTAAGGAGACATTGAGGGCTCCCTATACCAACCAATATTTTTAGAGGAAAGTATCTGAGGCAATATTTATATTAAATACTCCCTTTTTCACTTCTCCTATCAACATTTTGGATAAATGAAAGGGAAAACTTTAGCTCCAGATACATCCCCTTACCCTAGTAAAAACTGTCTTCGGTTAGGGCTACGACTTGTCTTGACCCCACCCAGCAGAGACTAGGGACCTTTTCTATTCCAAAAATGCATAATCTACAAGGGATATATGCCAATTCTACAAAAACACACAGGAGAGGATTTCATCTATATATCTAATAGCCAAGTGGCCCCCTCCGTGCAGATATCTAAATCTGTGCAGGGGGGCACTTGCGAAGCACGGAGATTTTTCTGCACACTTGGGGGACTACCCACGTGTGCAGAAAAATCCTAAAAGTTAAAAAAAAACTTTGGGGGGGATATTTAAATCCCCCGAAAAGTTAAAGAGCGTTTCCTGCACATGCGCAGGAAATGCTCTTGGAACAGTGTGGTGGCCCGGCGGTTGGGAGGTGTCCAAGCCTCGTTGCCAGAGCCCGGGGGGGGGGGGGGGTAATCGGTGGGCCTGGCAAGAGCCGCTTAGGCCTCGCCGGTGCCTGTGGGGGGGGGGAAAGTGGTGGGCCTGAGCAGCTCTTAGGCACTCGGGCCTTGCCGTGGGGGGGAAGCAGCAGGCCCGAGCAGCTCTTGGGTGCTTGGGCCTCGCCGCGGGTGGGGGGAGAGAAGACTCACCTGTGGCTACTTTCTCCACTCGGTGGAGCTCCTTCTCCCCCCCCCCCCCCATGAGTATCACGGGTCCCCCCCTTCTTGTTTTATCTAATCCCCTGGATTCAACATCTTTGATCACAAAATGTCATAAACCACCCAGATTTTTTTAAAAGCACCAAGGAGCAACACATTTCAAGAACATAATAACAAATCACACTACACATTTACATAAAACTGAAATCTATTTTATATAAAATATTGAGAACGTATTCTTGGCACTTGATTCCAAACTATGGCCCCGATCATATGCAACCATTAGCCGCGTGAGAGGGACGACTCACCAGCAGGTCAAAGCACTGCAATCACACCAGCACATGTGTGAAGCATCCTGCACCCACGGGCAAGCCATGGGCAAGCCGTTTTGCTCCGTGGGGAGAAGTGGAGTAAAAAACCACTAGTTAAACTCCACTATCAAACGGGTTGCTGCGTCCCACAGTCGGACTTTCCCCGTGGGATCGCTCCAGCGCGGACTTGTGGCATCGGGGATAGTCTGGTCAGGCTATCCCGACACCATGCCTGTTGTTTTTTCCCCCTTCTCAATATGCGTATCATCGCATACTGCCAGAGGAAGACCCCAGGTTGGAGAGGCGAGTCATCGATCCCCTGTTTAAGCGATAAGCAAATCAGAAATGAACGACCCAAAACAAACCCCAACTCGCCCACAGTTGCATCTGATCACGCAGCGGCGAGTTCTGCTGGCAGCTTCACAGACCTGTGTGATCACGCAACTGCGGGTCAAATTGCTCTGGGGCAAAATAGCCTCGCTCCCCCCACCCCCACCCCGGATTATCTTGCTTGTGTGGCCGGGGCCTGTGTATATCATTATCAGCAGAGAAAAGGTACTGGCCTGTGTTTGGTTTGACATATAGTAGGACACGCTATCAATTCACGGCCGACTTATGGCAACCCATCATAGGGTTTTCAAGGCAAGAGATGTTCAGAGGTGGTTTGCCATCACACCTGCCTCTGTGTAGCGACCCCGGACTGTCTTGGTGGTCTCCCAATTCAACTACTGACCAGGGCTGACCTTGCAGGCTGGGCCCTCCAGCTCAGGGCAGTCTTACCTCTTCTTCTACCCACCCTTTACCTCTTCTTCTATTAGTATCAGATCTGTTAAGATTTTAACCTGATCCTATTTGACCCCTGACACAGTGGAATTCCCTTTTTCTCAGCCCCTTCTGAGCCTTCTGATGAGCCTGTATTTAAACAAGCAACAATGGTAACAACAACCACCATTCTTGCAAAGGGCACCGAACTTCTCTCGGGAGGGGGTGGCTGTCTCTGAGACTGCTCCATGATACTTTCTGCGTGCGGGAATTCCAAGAGGAGTTCAGACCTTTGCAGAAACTGGCAAATGTCCCTTTTCCTGTCAGATTCTGGAATTCCACAGGCAGGAAGGTTCAGTCTGCAGGTTTCAAGGACTCGGCGCTTTAGGTGCAAGGGCAGTGTTTGTCAAGGGCAGTATCTGGAGCTACTGGCAAACGGGCGCCCACTGCCTTGCTGGCTCTCTCGATTACTTCCAGCAGCCTGGTAGAGACTCCTTCCACCTTTTCCTCTGGAGGCTTTACTGCCTCATGCTTACCCATGCTAAGTCTTCCTTCAGTACTCTCAGTTGGCTGCTCCTCTCAGAGATAAGACCTGAGGAGGCAGGGGCTGGGTCCCTTCTGCCCACGGAGAAGGTGCCAATGGCATTCTGTATAACAGCCCTTTTAGGGATTTTCAACTGCCTGTTTAAAGATAGCTATTAACTATTTTGTCCAACTGGAGCAAAGGGTGCCAGAACTGGGGCACCCTCTTGCCCACATGACATCACCCCTCCCCCCACACACACAGATTTGCATCCTTTCTCCACAGGACTCAACTGTGCTGCAGGTGGGGGGGGGGGAGCAACTTGTTGCCAAAAGCAGAATATCAATTTAAAAAAATACCATGCCAGGGAAGCAGTTTCTGCCTCCCTTCCACACATGCCCACACAGCCGGAAGGGGTGCAATTCAGAAAACAGCCCCCTAGGTTTGGTCAAGTGATGAAACTGAGCCCTCCCAAGAACCAGCTGAAGACAGAAGAGGCAAGCTGGGTAGGCTAAAAGCTGCATTTCGAGTCGTGCCAGGCAAGGCACCTTATCTCCACCTGTCACTCAACTAAGCAGCCATTTCCGCAGCTCACCAGATTACAACGATCACTGAATGTCACCATCTGCCTGTAAGATTGTGCCAATAGATGCAGTCCACAACAGGTCTCCTTAAACAGAAGTCCTTTATTTGCAGAGAAGATCATGTTGGTCAAATAAACTTCTTCTGTTAGTAATGCCCAAGCATAGGAATACAACTACAATTATACCTGATATGAAATAAGCCTCCCTCAACTTCCACCAATCAGTTGGGGGAATTATTGGGGCCCAAATATACTGGCCCACTGTTCCCAAGGAAAGCACGGCAAATTAGGTTCCCAAGCAAAGACACTGTCAGGATCTGTGGGGCGGATGTTCCCAAGGGTAAAATCAAGCAAAGGAGCAATTTGCACCTGTGAATAAAATAACATGTAGCAGGAGGATTCCAGCTCAAGGCCGTGAGCTAGCGAGAAGCGAAAGAGAGATAAGAGCGAAGAAAAGCTAATAAGCAGCAAGCAGGCGCAGAGCGAGCAAGAAGCGCATTCATGCGGTGGGAGTCACTCTACCGATGCTATCTCTCATCCGGGACCCAGAGGAGCAGGTATGGAACTCAAAACAAAGGCAATGTTAAGTGACCATCAGAAAAGGCAATAGAAACCATTGGCAGTGGTAACTGACATGACCGCAACAGAAACCATTGGCAGGGCTAACTGACACTACCCAGAAAGATGATTTTATTATCTGCAGCTCTTTTCCCATATGGCCTAGTGGTTAGGATTCCTGGTTAGGGGAGGGACCATGGCACAGTCGAAAACTCTCTGCATGGCATGCTTTTGGTCCCAGGTTCAGTCCCCACCATCTTCAGTCGAAAGGATCAGGTGGTAGGTGATAAGAAGGACTTCTGCCTGAGACCCTGGAGAGACAGTCTGGCCTTGATGGATTGATGGTCTGATTCAGTATAAAGCAGCTTCATGTAACAGCAGGATGGAAGAAATGCAAAGCTTATATAAGGGAAGGGCTGCCTGATTCAGTGTAAGAGCCACTGCGTGGCATGCAGAAGGGCCCAGGTTTAATCCCTGGCATCTCCAATTAAAAAGGACTGGGCAGTAGGTGATGGGAAAGACCTCTGCCTGAGACCTTGGAGAGCTGCTGCCAATCAGAGTAGACAATGCTGACCTTAATGAACCAAGGGTCTGATTAAGTGGAAGGCAGCTTCGTGTATGTGTTCATGATGGTTGAGTGGAGATTTGAACTGGGTTCCCCAGCCACCCATCCTCAAACCCAGTCTAGGCCAAACACCTTAACCACTGGCTCTCCACACTACCATTCAGGCTTTTGAGTTCACACACCATTGCATACTTGTAGGAAACTATTTACTTACTTTGAGGACATCCACCCTCACCTGTCCTTCCCAATGAAACAGCCACAGAGGATCAAAACAGTAGAGCAAGAGTGAAGTGAATCACACAGTGAACAAGGGGAAGCATCCTCCTCACCCAGGTCAGTGCCACAAAACCTATTCCCTTCCAGACCTGACCACCAGTGGCTAAACCACACGAGACACAAGCAATATGTAGGTTCTCCTTCCCACAGAATTCAACAATCTGAAATAGCCTCATCAGGGGAGGGATTTCTTAAACTTTTCCCCACAAGTCATTCTTCCACACTGAAAAGTCAACCTGTTTCATAGCCAATGGGAGAAAATACAGGTTATGTGATGTGCAGCTGGGCCCTGGGGAAAATAACGGCAAGTCTGAAACAAAAGTGTGCTGTGCACAGCACTGATTGGTTGGCACCCGTCATATCACTCACACACATATCCACGGCAGAGTGCCACGTTCTTAAGATTCCCCTTTTTAACAAAAAGAAAAAGAGAAAAGGACAGCATGATAAAAAATGCGATATCCATGGAGGATGGTTCTGCCCCTGAACCCTTGCAACCACCACCCAGCGAGGTAGGTTAGGCTGGTCCAAGGTGCTCTAGGGCAGAGTGAGGATTAGAACCCAGGCCCCCTGACCTTAATTCAGAACTCTAATCACCACGCAAAGGACCACGGGTATCCTTGAGCACAGCCATTTACCCCTTCCCATGGGAGTGAACAGAGAAAGGGGGGGGGGACTTGGGAACAATTCACTATCCTGACTTTGCTCCTACAGCTGTGCCAACATCTTTCAAAGAGACCCATCCCCACTGCTGAGGGCACAGGCAGAGCAGCCTTCCAGGGCTGGAAGCCACTCTGCTGTGCCACCCACCTCTGTCAGAATTGCACTGCCCCTGTCTGCCTCTTGTTCACTTTAAGCATGACGAATTGACACTTGGAATTTCTATAGAAACAGACGTTAAACCACAGCCATGGGAAGATGTCTGCTTTCTGTACGACGGATACCCCCAACACCAGGTGGATACAGGGGATCTTAAGGAAGCTCACTGTGAAAAGGCCTGACCAATTGAACCTCTGATTTGACCCAGCCAGACCCTCCTACAACCCAAGTCTAACTGGTTTCTAATAACAGATGACAAACCACCAACGGATGCCTATGTCACGGCACAGTCAACAAGGCCGTTTTCCTAGATCATTAGATCTCGGAAGCTAAGCAGGGTCAGCCTTCGTTGGCACTTGGAAGGGAGACCGCCAAGGTCTACCTTGGCAAAGGCAGGCAATAGCAAACCACCTCTGAACATCTCTTGCCTCGAAAACCCCAAGGAGTCACCATAAGTCAGCTGGGATGGCACTTCCCACCAGCACTGCTACCGGGACGGGATCCTGCCTCCCACCACCAACTGAGGCTGAGGCAGAGAACCAGTTCACCTCACGTCACTCAGGGCTTGTTTCCCATTTGTTTTTTTCCACCTGTACAATCTCTGGGGAGACCACCCAAGAGAGAGGATGAGGCTGGCATTACCAGGGCTGCGGTCCACTGCACATGGGGCCGGGGGGAGAGCACAGCATGCGGCCCTGGCTACAGAATTCAGGTCCTCCACAGAAGAGAGGGGCACCTTGCTAACCCTCCCAGCTGCCAAGAGATGCTGCGGAGGGCGTGGAGAACGCCTGCCAGGACCTCAGAAGCCACAAAAGGGGCTGGAAGATTGTCATTAGTTTGGGGAAGGGGCTTCAGAGCCCCCTTCCCCCTACAATTAGCAAACCGGGCAATACTAAAATAAGAAAATCTGCAAATGTGCTTTATTTGTATAATTTATGCCCTTGGCCAAATTCAGTGTTGTGCTTTTAAAGCAAAGAATATACAGAGCCCAAGGATCAGAAATTCAGTCGTCAGTAGTTAACCATACACATGGACACACACACGCAGCTGCCTTATACTGAATCAGCCCATTGGTCTACCAAAGTCAGTCTTGTCTATTCTGATAGGCAGCAGCTCTCCAGGGCTATCTTTTCATTATCTACAACCTGATCTTTTTAACTGGAAATGTTGGGGGCTGAACCTGGAGCCTTTTGCATGCCAAGCAGAAGTTCTACCAATGAGCCACACCCCCTTGTTAAATAAATATCATAAATATCCCTCCAGCAATTTCCCCACTCTTTGGTGTCCAGTGCAAAGAGCTCTCTCCACTCCAAAGTCTTCTGGGCATGCCAGAGCTCCGGAGGAAAGTGGCAACCACAAATACTGGTTGACTACCCAGGGCAGCCAGAATTGGGATACCCTGCTCAGAAGTTAACTGGCCAGCATATTTTTCTTTCCAATTAATTTAGCTGGAGACAACTAGTGACAGGGCAGACCACAGCTGCCAACCAATCTGACATTTTTGTTAGGAAACACAATTTTGCCTCCCTACTCATCTGAACAAGCTTCACCTAAGCAGATACTTTTCAGGAGGTCCCGTTTACTCAAAGAACACAGAAGTCCAGGAACACCTTAAAGACTGATGCTTATTCTGCTGTGAGCATCTGCCTGCCAACTGCACAAATACATGCAGCCCATACACATAACCTGCTATTTTGCAAATCTCTGCACACCATACAGTTATGTGGCTCAATGTTATCAGCAGCAGTACAGGTGGTAGTTGATATGTCTGAATCACTTGGGGAGGCATGAAAGAGAAGGAGGGATCAGCAGAGGAATTACTGGTCTGTATGAAACATTAACAACTGATTTGCAAGAGGATGGCAAAGTACTGGGATGCACAGTCTGCCATTGCAACCCGAGTCCATCACAGATGTGAGAATCCAGGGTTTCTACAAAGTTTAATGGCCAAACCAGCCCAGTGGCTCCCTTTCTTAAAACCTGCAGCCTCTCCTGGAAGAGGCAAGAGAGCACAAAAGTGGCAAGGAAAGATTATGCAGTCGAGTTTCCCACATTTGGGGAAATCGCAGGGGTCAGCACACCCTTCCTGCAACTGTAATTTCTCCACTCCAAATCACCCCGAATGGCATTTCCCCCCCTGTGAGGTTTCAAATGCATGAAATACTCCCTCCCCCCACGAGATTTGTACTGGGGACTGTGGCAAATATATATCTGCAGCCACACAGAGAAAGAGTTGTTTGGGGGGAGAAAGCAATTTGAAACAGTATAAATTGCAGGTGAAGAAAAGGTTGTGCAACCCACCTTCCTGCTCTTTCTCTGTTCTCAAGGGCCCCTTCTCAATGACTCCCCTGGGCACCTGTTAGCTTCTGATATGTGAGTCAGGCCATCCATGGGAGGTGGGAGCTGCTCTGCCCAGCTGTCCAGCAGCCACAGAGCAGCAAGTGAGAAACAGTAAAAGTTTCAGTGCTAGCCTTCAAATAAATTACACAACAGAAGATTCAGATTTTTGTACAACTAAACAAGCGCCAAGTGCTGATGAGTCATCCTTTCGCCTTTGTACTCACTAGCTCAAACACAAACCAAGCCAAATCCATCACATGCATCCAATGAAGTTGCCCCTGTATAAATCAATGGTGCGACCTCATTTGGAGTACTGTGTACAGTTCTGGTCGCCAAACCTCACAAAAGATATTATAGCGCTGGAAAAAGTGCAGAAAAGGGCAACTAGAATGATAAAAGGGTTCGGACACTTTCCCTATGAAGAAAGGCTGAAGCGCTTGGGGCTCTTTAGCTTGGAGAAACGACGGCTGAGGGGTGACATGATCGAGGTTTACAAGGTTATGCATGGGATAGAGCAGGTAGAGAAAGAGGTACTTTTCTCCCTTTCTCACAATACAAGAACTCGTGGGGCACTCCATGAAATTGCTGAGCAGTTGGGTTAGAACAGATAAAAGGAAGTCCTTATTCACCCAAAGAGTGATTAACATGTGGAATTCACTGCCACAGGAGGTGGTGGCGGCTACAAGCATGGACGGCTTCAAGAGGGAATTAGGTAAACATATGGAGCAGAAGTCCATCAGTGGCCCCTAGGTATAGACAGGAACTCTCAGTCTGGGGCAAGTGATGCTCTGTATTCTTGGTGCTTGGGGGGGGGGGGCAACAATGGGAGGGCTTCTAGTGTCCTGGCCCCACTGCTGCACCTCCTGAGGGCACCTGGTGTTTTTGGCCACTGTGTGACAGAGTGTTGGACTGGATGGGCCACTGGCCTGATCCAACATTGGCTTCTCTTATCTTCTTATGTCTCCAGCCCAAGAAAACTTATACTGCAAAAAGCTGTTAGTTTTTAAAGTGCAACAAGATTTTTTTGGGGGGCGAAGGAGAAAGTCCTGGCTTTTTTTCTTTTTTTTTAAAGGGCACAAATAAGTTAGTGTTAGGGGAAGCAAGAAATCGCTTCAGTCTGGCAATTTATACCTGAAGAAGTGAGGTCTCATATTGAAATGAAAGCTATTAGTCTTTAAGGTGCCCCCACTGGACTTTGTTTTCATTTGGTACGCAGGGTCTTTCAGAAGCCCTTCTGTGCATGGTCTCCCAGCACACAAATGCACAGATGCCTCTCTGGTCATGCTTTCCAAGAGCTGAGAGTCTGATGGTCTTGTCAAACTGGGCAAAAGATAATGGCAAACTGCTGCTTAGAAACCTGCTCTTACCTGCCGGGCAACTTCTCTGTGGACTCCAAAGCTTGGCAGTACACCGAGCCGTACGGCTTGGCAGTACACCGAGCCGTAAAGAAGCCCATTTCTGCCTCGAGACTCACAGGCGACAGAGAGAGGGGAAGAAGCAGGGGCCAGAGGAGGAGCCCAACCTTAGGTTTTGCGCGGGGGGAGGGGATGGGGGGGACCGAGGGGGTGTGAAGGGGTTGAGCCAGAGAACTGAGCTTTGGAATGGGGGGGAGGGAGGGCCCAGCATGGTAGAGAATTATGACCCGAAGAGCTGCAGGGGGAGCACCGCTTCAGACAGCACAGGGCACAAGAGTTGGATGCATGAGGACTGCTCTTCTGACATCACGGCAGGGAGACAAGCGGAGGTCAGGGGGTCACAGAGGGCTCCCAAGGTAAGGAGAAGGAGCTTGCACCGGATGCAGAAATGGGGGGAGGCCAGTGTAGGGGGCCAAGGAGGGGCATACTTCTACCTGGAGCTCTGGAGCCCCTCACGCTGCATTCAGGCTCATGGCTGAGACAAGTGCTGACCCTGGGCATTCCCTGGTCGCGGGCACTGGAATGCAGGCCCTCCAGCATGCGCGCGCACAGACACACACAGCACAGCATTAAACCAGAGCCCAATGACCCCTTAAAGGCCAGCGATACTTATTCCTCCGCAAGCTTTCCTCACTTCATCAGATGCACTAAGTATTCATCCATTGGGCAGATACAGCCAAGGAAGCCAGCTTCGACTTGAGAAAGTTCACATTGGAATAAACACAGTCTTTTAGGTGCCCCTGGACTCCTGTTTATGCTCACTGCAATAGAACTAACACAGCTACCTTCTCCCCTCCCCCACCCTGCATTATCCCACAATACAGCGGATCCATCAGGGCAACAGAGGAGTCCAGCCAAGCTCCCAGCGACCACACATTCAATATACTTAGCAGTGCACCACCCTAGTCTCAGAAGACAATTTATCCTGGGGTAAACTGGGCTCACGCAGTTAAGGAATCCATGACAAAGGGGCCATTTTTTTTCCTCCTTCGATCCCAGAAGAGCAGGTTGTTCTAAGATAATTACGTGCGGCCATTTACTACTCCAGGGCATGTACCCCTGTGCAAAAAAAAAACCCCATGATCACCACCAGCTGTTTCCTTCAGGACCCGCCAGACACACAAAGCTGCTTAAAACATGGCCTGTCGCAGACATATGTTCACCATCACAGGGTAAGAAGTGACTGACTTGTCTTCTGGGTCAGTACACTTTTACAGGGCCAGTTTACAGGTGTTTGGGAGATAATATTAGTTGTACGTATTTGGAGATCCAAGTTTGTGCCTTGGCAGTTGTGCACTTTAACGTTAATGGAGAACAAGCAAAACCTCACAGCAGCTGTTTGCTGCACTTTCATTTTCCCTGTTATACTGGTTGACATTCAGTGAATAACCAAATCTGATTCTTGGATGGGATCATTTTCTGTGAGCCAGAAACCAGAAGACAGGGAAGAGGGGAGGAGGTGATACTCTGTAAGGCAGGTCATACAGCTCTTTGGGATGACGCCTCTTTGAATACTTGCCTGAAACCACACAAAGATGCCAACTTTGTACTACACATATTCACCACCCTGCACACACCCCTTGACTGCTCTCCTTATAGGGACCCAGTCTCCAAGGAAATGCCACCTCACACCCCCACCCCTTATTTGGGGGACATACCACAACCCTGAAGACCACAAGCAGTGCAAGAACTTCTAGTTTTAACTGCTTCCCGGAAATGGGTTCTGCAAAAAGGTTCTTTGTGCTCCTGCCTAGAACCTCAAGTGTAGGGAAGCCGGAGGTTCCCGCACACGTCTTTTCTACAGGAAGAATTAAAGGGGGGGGGGGTGGAGGCCCCTTCTCCCTGTCCTCCACAGATAGACTAATTCCACTCTCACACACCCCCAGGTTTGCAATACCACTTTATAACCCCTTCCACTAGCATTATAGAGTTACAAACTTTCTACTTCACATTCTGGAAAGGAAATAATCACAAATCCTACTGGGGCTAGATAGCCGCGGGCAGACTTGGTGTAACACAGGCAGATGGTCCAGGTGGCACAAACCCCTCCTAAGCCGGGATTGCTGACAGGCACTTCCACAGGCTCCAGTTCCCTAGGAGGAGGGCCTCCATTCCCAGAGGGGAATTCCCCACCGGGGGAGGGGGGGGGGGTTCATCGGAAATGGATCAGAGATTGATCCCTCTCCAAACCCTTCCTCAGGAAGAGTCATTTACCCAATACATTAAGTTATTAATAGAGCTATTAGCAACCCCCCCCCCAATTATTACAGAGACAAAAAGGAGATAGATGGGTAAACCCTCCATCCCCTCGATTAAGACACAACTCTGATTTACGCCCTCCCCGGGGGGGGGGGGGGGGAGGCGTGTAAGGGAGCAGCTCACACCACCCCGTCAGGCAAACAGACCACTATCTTTGATGAGATCTCTTGAAGACGTTGGGGTCAGGGTCCCTCCCCCCATTTTTGCGGGTGCAAGATATTCATTTTCCTTTTCAAGAAACAGATCTTGAATTCCCTGCGAGGGGATTTCAGTCCAGAGAAAACCCCCTCGCCGGCCATTCCATTCCCCTCCTCTTTTCTCCCCCCCCCCTTCCCCAGACTGCACAAGACCTCCATCACCAGCCCCTTCCTCGGAACAGCAACCCGGTGCGTGAAGGGGGGAATGACTCCCCCCCCCCCCCCAGCCCTTGCGGGGGTCCCACGCGCCGCAGGCCTCCCTTCCATCCCGGGAGAGGGGACCCCAGACCCACCTGGTCTGCAAAATCCTCCGCCGTGCTCATCAGGTCGTTCTGCCCCATGGCTGCCAGCTGCGGGCGGGGTGGGGGGGCGCTGCAGATGTGGAGGAGGGAGGAGGGGGAGGCTGCTCCAGGACGGGCGGCTGGGGGCACGGCGCCGGGAGGCCAACGAAGCTGGCTCGCAAGCTCGGCCGCGCCCTCCCCTCCCGCAAGCTCGGCCGCCGGCTGCTCGGGCTGCTGTTGCAAGAGTGAGCGCACAGGAAGTGGCGGCGGCGGCGGCGGCTGGGCTCCTGCACTCTCCTCCCCGCGACTGCCACGTAGGCCAACCCTTAAAGGAGCAGCGGGCCCGGCGGGGAAAGGCCAGGCGCGAGGAAGCCGAAGCCGGCCCCGATCCCCCGCTGCGGCGGCGGCTGCTGCTGCTGGCGCCGCCCGCGCACGTTGCCTGGCGAGCGCGGGATAAACGGGCGACGGCGAGCAGGCAGCGGGGCCCCGCTTTCGGAGGGGCGGCACGCACGGCGGTTAAATGGTGCGGGCTGCCGGTGGGCGAGGCGGGGCCTCCTGACACGTCTGCTGCACCCGGGAAGAGGAGAGCCCCGGCGGGCGGCGGAAGGCCTGGCTGGCTGGCTGGCTGGCTGGCTCCGAGGGGGGAGGCGTGCATGCAGAAAGACCGCCGCCGCCGCCCTCCCTAGCGACTCCGAAGCCGCCCCGCCGCCAGAGGGGGAATGGGAGTTCAGCCCGGCAGGCTGCTGCCCCGTCGTTTTCCTGGGCGGAGGCAGATCCCTGGCGGGAGGGAGACACGCCGCCGCCGCGGGAAGGAACAGATGACGGCTTCAAAGGAGAGGAGAGCCGGCATTTAGATACTGCGCGGTCTGGGTGTTCGAAGCAATACATTCGCTGGGGGTAAATTGAGATCGGTTAGCACCCCTGGATGGCAGGCCGCGGTTCCTAGGCCCAGACTGCAGCGAGGGTGGAGGCTGTGGGACAGGGTTGCCAACTCAGCCTTGGTAAATTCCTGGCGAGTCGGAGGCAGTGCCTGGGGACAGTGGCGTTTGGGGAGGGGAGAGAGAGCGCAGGAAGGAGAGAGTGCTCCAGAGCCCCCCCCCCCCCCCAAGCTGTCATTTCCTGCAGGGCAGCTGAGCTCTGAGGCCTGGAGTGAGGGTGAGAAGTGCCCTCAAGTTGCAGCCAACTTATGGTGCCCCCCCCGTAGGGTTTTCAAGGCAAGAGGTTCAGAGGTGGTCTGCCATTCCCTGCCTCTGCATAGTGGTGCCCCCCCCCCCCCCCGGTTTTCCTTGGTGGTCTGCCTTCCAAGTGCTAAGCACTTCTGAGATATGACAAGATCAGGCTGGCCTGGGCTACCCAGAGGGCCTGGAGATCAGTTGTCATTCCAGGAGAACTCCAGGCCCCACCTAGATGCTGGCAACTCAAGAATTTATGGCAGAAGTGAGATCTGGACCAAGGACCGTCCCAATTTGTGGTGTAGAGTTGTCTTTGTGCATACATAGAATCATAGAGTTGGAACGGCCATCTAGTCCCACCCCCTGCTCAATGCAGGATCAGCCTAGAGCAGTGATGGTGAACCTTTTAGAGACCGAGTGCCCAAACTGCAACCCAAAACCCACTTATTTATCTCAAAGTGCCAACATGGCAATTTAACCTGAATATTGAGGTTTTAGTTTAGAAAAAAACAACTCATACATTAACATTGACTGATGGACATTGTTCCCATACGCAAGGCCACCTGCATAAAACACATTCTAACAAATAGTTTTTAACTGAGTTCAGTGGGATGACAAGAGGAAGGAGAGAGAGAAGAGATTGAATTTATACCCTGCCCTTCACTACCTGAAGGAGTCTCGGAGCGGCTTACAATCTCCTTTCCCTTGTCCTCCCAGGGTAGGCGATCGGCTCCCCCACCCAACTGAAAACTGATGGATTTAAAATGGCAGACGAGCTTTAGAGATTTTACTATGTAAAAATGCATGGCTAAGCAACAGTATAAAAGTAAGATGGAGATGCAAGCAGGGAAGAGGCACCAAGATCATGAAGAAGAGGATGGTGGCGCAAGAGAGAAGGGTGTGAGACGGGAAAACAAGCTGCAAGGGAGCTGGGAAAGGCTGCAGTGGGTGAAAGCTTGGAAAGGACCTGGAACCGACTGACCTCTGAGTACATTAGAAAGGGCAGCAACTTAATCAAAAGGAGCGCCTTACAACTTCTTGTCCAGGGATAGAAAGACGTTTGAAGTCAAGTCTGTTTTTCAGTCCAAAGAAACCAACGGATAAACTTCCTTTATCAAATTCCCAATGGATAAAAGGAGTCCCACGTGCAACTGAGTCCCACGGCATCATCCTCGTCTTGGCCAGGTGGCACACCTCACTGCACGCTCCCCCCTTTTGGTGGCAGGGCTGGGCAGCGGCGGGCGGCTCGAGGATGCTCTTAGCGCCCAGCTGATGGGGAACTTTCCCCGTTGGTGGCGGGCGGCTCGAGGATGCTCCTGGGGGAGAGCTTGCCTGGGGAAGGGGCGGGAGAGTGCTCGGAGCATCCTTGAGCCACCTGCCACTGCCCAGCCTCAGCGCCAAGAGGGGGAGTGCATGGCGAGCGGCTCAAGGATGCTCCAGGCGCCCTCCCGTTCCTTCCCCAAGCAAGCTCCCGCTCCGCCACCCCAACTTAACCTGGCTGGTGGCAGCGGCAGCCAGCACATGCAGCTTCCCGCTCCCGGTCTAACTCTGTGCTGGGGCGACGGTGCACATGCCCACAGAGAGGGCTCTGAGTGCCCCCTCTGGCACGCGTGCCATAGGTTCGCCACCACTGGCCTAGAGCATCCCTGACAAGGGTTTGTCCAGACGCTGCTTAAAGACGGCCAAGGGAGGGGGAGTTCACCCTCTCCCTGGGCAGCTGATTCCACTCACTGCCCAAAAGTTTTCCCTGATATCCAGCTGGTACCTTCCCGCCCTTAATTTCAACCCATGATTATGAGTCCTCTTCTCTGCTGCCATCAGGAACAGCTCCCTGCCCTCCTCTCAGTGACAGCCCTTCAAATACTTAAAGAGAACCATCCTGTGTCCCCTCAGCCTCCTCTTCCCCAGACTGAACATTCCCAATTCTCTCAGCCCTTCCTCAAAGGGCTTCTTGGTCTCCAGGCCCCCGATCATCCTCATCACTCTCCTCTGCACCTGTTCCATTCTGTCCACATCCTTTTTGAAATGAGGCCTCCAGAATGGCACACAATTCCCTTCCAGCAGTCTTGCCCATGGATTGATTGTCATCATACCTCTGAGTTTACTAAAGTCTGCCTTACCAAAATCTAATGTACACATGTGGTTACGAGCTTCCTTGGTCCCCCCCAGCAAAAGGAATTCTAGCAGGACATGGTCACTTCCCCCTAAGGTCCCCACCACTTTCACCCCATCGACCATCTCTTGCCTGTTGGTCAATATTAAGTCGAGTATGGCTGAACCCCTTGTAGCTTCCTCCACCATTTGATGAAGGAAGTTGCCAGCCAGACAGGTCAGGAACTTGCGTGACTGTGGACGTTTTGCAGACTTTGTCTCCCAGCCGATGCTCCTTCTAAGCTGTAGAGTCTTGGGAGCAAAAATTCTACTTTGTGAGCTACTGGCATTAAAGTTGTGAGCAAGCAATTTGGCTACTGCATAAATTAGTTTGCTCTGGAGCCATCCTTCCTGAGCTAAGACAAAAATGTATGAGCTGGAGGCTAAAAAACTGTGAGCTAGCTCACACTAACTCAGCTTAGAGGGAACTCTGCACATCAGGGAAGTTGAAGTCACCCATAACTACCAGGTCATGTTGTTTGGATACCCTGTCGAGCTGTTCAAGGAGGGCAGCAGCCACCTCCTCATCCTGGTCTGGAGGTCTGTAGCAGGCGCCAGCCATCATACTGTTTGTCCTTCCTTCCCTTATCCTCACCCAGATACTTTCCACTGGGCTGTCGCCCTCCCCCTGCGGTATTTCTTGACAAACAAGCCCTCTCCTCAGATACAGCACCACTCCGCCTCCTCTTGCAGCATTGCATACATCAGGGGTTCCCAGCCTCTTAGAGCCTATGGGGACCGTTGGAATTCTGACACAGCATCAGGGGCATAGCCACAAAATGGCTGCCACAATAGTGTCAGTTAACTGCCATAAATTCTTCTCAATACCTGTATGACTGCTACTGAGTGTATTTACATGACCCCTGAAAAGGTTATTGGTTTTCATGTGGATTTCCCTCTTGATTGGTGACAGGTCCGGCCCGGGAGTTCTCAAGGGAGCCATGACTCCCTCCTCTGGAATGTGTGCTCTGCTTCGCTTGCTTGCTTAACTGCTTTGTTTGCGCATGCCCGCCTCAGTGCTTTGCTTCTTCCCTGTTATCTCTGTGCCCTGTCCTTGAACAGGAGTGCTAGCCGTTATGTGCGAGCCAAACACCCTGGTATTTTGTATTCTTCTTATCCATGTTTTGAGAACTGAACTTTAGAGATGTTCAGCATCATTATTCTCTGGGAACTCCTTTTCCCACATTTTCTATGGGAATGTCTGGCCAGTATATTTGAGCGCCTAAAATCCTGCCTAGTGATTGGTAGAATATCCTTAAGCCATATTTCATATCCAGTATATCAATACCTGTAATCCCTAATCCCAGTATTACTAACAGTGAAAGTGTTTGACTCCAATGATCTTCTCTACAAATAAAGGACTTACTGCTTAAGGAGACCTGTTGTGGACTATATCTTTTGGGACATTCTCACAAAGAGGTGGGCCCAGTAACAAAATGACTGCCACAGCTTACTTTTCTTGTGCTGTGGCAACAGCTGCTGCCAAAACAATGTTTTTAAAAGTTTGCAGAGCCAATCAAATCCTTAGTGGCTGATCAGAAGCCCCCCGTGGCCGCACCCATTTTCAAATAAACCCTGGGTGGGTGCCAGGAAAGGGGTAGGTGGGCAGGAACCCTGATATACACATGAACAGCACAAATGGCCTCTTCTGACTTTGCATCTTCTAATGTTGCCAGGAGCATTCTAGCCAGGCGTGAAAAATGATGGCCTCTGTCAGTTGAGTTTGTCCCTATATTTGTGTGGCATTGACCAAGTTATTTCAGCTTCAGCCCAGGAAGCTGGGGGTTGCTTCCACCCACAGCCAAACGCTGGCAGCCATTGCAGGGCTAACTGACGTGGGAACCATTTTCTGCTGGACATTCATATTGATTCTGACCGCTGATCGCTAGTGTAATTGTGTCTCATCAGTGTATTATTTATTGCTAGCAAACAGGCAGTTAGCAGTGGCTGCAAGGAGCTCTGTTGGTCCACGAGCCAATACCCCAAAACAAAATTTATGTAATGCTTTTTATTAGGACCAACAAAAATATTTTATAACATTTTGGTTGGTCTTAATAAAGGCATAGCACAATTTTGATCTAGGAATTAGTTTAATAGCATATGTAGAACAAACCCCCAAGCCACCTCTTTTCACAAAAAGTTCTCTTTTTTTACATACACTGGAAGTTTGCCCTTTTTTAAAAAAAATCCCTTTGTGTGTGTCAAGTGCTATTAAGTTGCTTCCAACTTATGGTGACCC
Organism: Lepidodactylus listeri; assembly: GCA_029233225.1. Classification (NCBI taxonomy): domain Eukaryota; kingdom Metazoa; phylum Chordata; class Lepidosauria; order Squamata; family Gekkonidae; genus Lepidodactylus; species Lepidodactylus listeri. The sequence goes on along the minus strand of JARCFY010000014.1, from coordinate 8,869,310 downwards.
TATCAATTAATGTTCTCCTGAACGCCCTATCATTAGCAGCCATTCTCAGGTCTTGCAAACTGAGGGCCATGGCATATTTTATTGAGGTACACCATCTCATGCTGGAGTCTCAGAGCGGCTGAGAAATTCCTGGGGATTTGGGGGTGGAGTCTGGGGAGGGCAGAGTTTGGGGAGAGGTGCTTCAGTGGGGTATTAGGGTTGCCAACAGCATTCCCTCTAAGCTGAGTTAGTGTGAACTTGCTCAGTTTTTTAGCCTCCGGCTCACACATTTTTGTCTTAGCTCAGGAAGGATGGCTGCAGTGTTCCCTCTAAACTGAGTTAGCATGAGCTAGCTCACAGTTTTTTGTCCTCTGGCTCACACATTTTTGTCTTAGCTCAGGTAGCACAGCTCCAGAGCAAACTAATTCATGCAGTATCCAAATTGCTCACCACAACTTTAATGCCAGTAACTCACAAAGTAAAATTTTTGCTTACAAGACTCCACAGCTTAGAGGGAACATTATGCCCTAGCTAAATCGCTCACTCACAACTTTAATGCCAGTGGCTCACCAAGAAGAGGAGGAGGAGGAAATTGGATTGATACCCCGCACTTCACTACCCAAGGGACTCTCAGAGCAGCTTACAATCTCCATTCCCTTCTCCTCCCCACAACAGACACCCTGTGAGGTAGGTGGGGCTGAAAGAGCTCTTTGGAGAACTGCTCCTGAGAGAACAGCTCTATAACAACTTGTGACTGGCCCAAAGTCACACTGGCAGCTGCATGTGGAGGAGTGGGGAATCAAACCCGGTTCTCCTGTTTTAGAGTCTGTGCTCCTAACCTCTACACCAAACTGGCTACACGAAAAAAGTAGAATTTTTGCTCACAAGACTCCCCAGCTTAGAGGGAGCATTGGTTGCCAAACTCCAGGTGGTGGCTGGAGGTCTCCTGGAATTTCAGCTGATCTCCAGCCAACAGAGGTCCGTTCTCCTGCAGGAAATGGCCACTTGGGGAGGTGGACTGTATGGCGTTATGCCCTGCAGGTGTCTCTCCCCTCCTCCACCGCAGCCTCCTCAGGCTCCACCCCCAAGATCTCCAGGGATTTTTCAACCCAGAGGTGGCAGTGCCACAGGTACAGTGCCTAGGTGTACAGTGCCTAGGTACAGTGCCACAGAGCCCACCTTGTAAAACAGCCATTCCCACCCCCACCCCGGAAAAGTGATCTGTGTAGTCTGGGGAGCCGTTCAATTCTGGGATATCTCCTTGCGGTTGGCAAGCCCAGTACGAGAGCGTTGCGGTGCCGGCCGTGAGGAATTGGGGGCGGGGGGGGCGCAAAAAGAAACCGCACCACGTAAATCCCTGGGGGGGGGGGGGGGACCGCGTGCGCTGCGCGGGGGGGGGGGGCTGGAGGTGCGGGCGGGGCGGAGGGGGGGATGTGAGCCGTTGGTCCCGACCCGGCTGCCCCTCCCGCGCGCCGCTCAGTGATGGAGAACTACGAGGTCGGGGAGGGGCGCTTCAGCGGGGGTGGGGGGGCGGGGGTCCACGGACCACCCCGCTCAGGTCCCGTCCCGGGGAGGGGGGAGGAGTGGAGAGCAGCCCTAAAGGGGTCGGGGGGGGGGGGCCGACCTCAGGGGGAGCAAGACTCCACTCCCACCCCCCGCCCGGGTCTCTGAGGCAGGTGGGGCAGCGGTCGCGGGGGGGAGGGGGAGAAGCGGCTGAATTCCCCGGGGAGGGTGAGCAGAAGGGAGGGGGGTGCCTCGGACTACCCCACCCCACCCTTTCTTCCGCCCTTCTTCCCTCCAAGGAGCCGTGGGGCGAGAGGGGGTGTTAATGTCCCCTCTGCCTTCACTTTAGCCTCACAGCAGCCCGGTGAGGTAGGCTTAGGCGCCAAGGGAGTGGCTCGTCCAAGGCCACCCAGTGCGTTTCATGGCCACCTGGGGATCTGAACCAAGGCTGCCAACTCCAGGAAATTCCTGGAGTTGTGGGGGTGGAGCCTGGGTGGGGAAGGAGGGGCCTCAGCAGGGTAGGATGCCATGGAGTCCAGCCTGCACAACAGGCATTTCCTTTCCAGGGCAAGTGACCTCTTTTGTCTGGAGATGAGTTGTGATTCTGGAGGCTGGCAACCCTCATTTGAACCCTGGCCTCCATGGCCTTAACCCAACGCTGCAGGTTCCCCAGGTGTGCCGGCTCTCATACTGGCTGCCTCGGGCAGTGCAGGTGGGCACCGAAAAGCCATTGTGGGCTGCCTGAGGCGTGCCCTTTGGGCTTCCGAAATTCACTTGTGGGAATCCTGGAAGTCCACAGGTTTTTTCAAAGAGCCACCTGAGACCGGGGGGGGGGGGCAGTGTGAAGATGGCCCCCAGGAGGGCGGGGTAATGGACCACTGTGGTGGTTGAGACAGAGGAGGACACGCGCGGGGCCTGCCTGGGTAGAACACGGCACTCTGGGCGTGAGGGGTGAGGAATACTCTGGAGCACATTTTACCCCTAAAATGGCTCTGTTAGGCCTGGCAGGAATAGGATTCTGCAAAGACAAAAGGCTTCCTCATGCAGCATTACATGGGTTCACTGTGAGGTTGCCAACCTCCAGGTGGGGCCTGACACTCTCCCAGAATTACAGCTGATCTCCAGGCAATAGAGATCAGTTTCCCTGAAGAAAATGGTCACTTTGGAGCGTGGTGGACTCTGTGGCATTATACTCCACCGAGGCCCCACCCCTCCCCAAACTGTGTCTTCCCCAAGACTCCACACACACACACCCAGTCTCCAAGAATTTCCCAACCTGAGCTTGGTAACCATAGTTACCAACCTCTAAGTGGGGCCTGGAGTCCTCCCAGAATTACAGTTGAACTCCAGACTGCAGAAAACAGTTCCCCTGGAGAAAATGGCTGCTTTGAAGGGGGGGATTCTGTGGCATTGTAACTTGCTGAGGTCCCTCCCCAAGCTCCACTCAAAAATCTCCAGGAATTCTCCAGCCCAGAGTTGGGAACCTAGCTCAGTATATAACTTAAACTTTATTGCCACTGCATTGTATGTAGTTGGCACACCAGCACTGCATTGACAGGGCTGTGGATGTCTGGTGTACACTTTAAAGGAGATGCTGAGAGCGTGTGTGACGTTGTGCAGGGAAGCTCTTTTGCCTTGCTAGCTTCAGGTTCGTGAATTGCTTACATGGGAAAAGGAGCCCGGTGGGTTGAGTTGTATTTTCCCCCTGAGGAGAGAAAGCTGGATAGGAGATACTGTTCATCTTCCATCTTCTAGTTCAGCCCTACATTGGGACTGTACGTGTGCAGGCAAGCTGTGGGCATATTCTTTCCTACCTTCCAGAACTACTAATGGGGGCACTCTGCTGCAACTGGAGCTGGCGCATGTGTAGGGTTTCCCTCCATGGGGTCACGTGCTCTAGGGTGGAGCCCTCCATTCCTTTTTTGCTGCCATGAGGATAGGACATCTTCTTACTAGCTCCGTAGTACTCTGTTGTTCAGACTCACCTTCTTACAATCATAGAATAGAATCATAGAATCATAGAGTTGGAAAGGGCCGTACAGACCATCTAGTCCATCTAGTTGCTTTCAGACCAACATGGCTGACCACCTGGATCTATCTTTTCCCTTCAACAATGCCATTGCAGAGGCTTCCTGCCGCCTTTATTTTGGACACTGAGGAAGCCTGACTTCTCCTGTTTACTTTCGTAACGGGCTCAGTGCTTGTGGTCCCAGCAATGGCAATGAAGGCATTCTTTAAAAATTTGCCAAATGCAGCACCAGAATGACCTATAGCAACGAACACGAGCTATGCCTCCTTTGCCTGGGGAAATCACATAATGTGAGCACCTGTCGGATCTGTCAGCATTTTACCCCCAGGGCCCCCTCGGACACAGCTTCGAGATTAAAAGCAGCTCTGTAGGAGAAGGCACTGTCTGCCTCACCACTGCCTAAGCTGGTTCCAGACCTTCGGGCATGGTTCCACCCGCATCAGTGCTGACCAGGGGGTTTGGTTCTCAACTCCCCTCAGTTTGGTTGGTTCCTTCGGTCCAGGCCATGAGTACGATCTTGGTACTGCCTAAGAGAGCCTCCTCAGTTGTTCCTGAAATGGAACCTGAAAAGTACTGGAGTCGGGAGTCCATGGAATAGTGAAACAGCTAGATCTTTATTGCTGGTCCGGATGAAGCATACAACCCAGGGCTCGAAGCCCTCCTTTTATGCTGGTCAGGGATAATCCCCTGACCTCGCCCAACTGGCCTGATAGGCTATTATCAGTCTATTTACATCTCATAGGTTCCCTGGGAGAAACCTAGGTACATGATTGGTGGCCGGTTTGAATCCACCTGGCCTTTGTTCTACCTGGCTGAAGCTCAGGTAGTTTCTTGGCCATGTGCTCTGGTCACATGGCGGTCGCCATTACTGGAGCACATGGCGACCGCATGGTCAATCCATAACAGAACCCAAACACCCACATTCAGTATTGCCAGCACAACAGGCCAAGGTTCACTCACACTCCAACCCCCCTGCCAAGAAGCACAAGAAATACAAACATAAGGACCGTGCTTCATCGAGCTCCTAAAGGCCACTCCCTGCCCAACTGAAAGAGCAAGCATTGAATCGGGAGTTGAGAAGCCCACACCTCCTCTCTGCACCTTTCCTCTGCAGCCGGTTCCTTCTCAGATCTTGAGGCAGAAGAGCTTAGCATTCCTCCCGGACAATGTGACCCTTGGGAGTCTGCTCCACCAGTCTCGTGGCAACCTGGAGGGCCTGCACAGCCCTCTTACTTTATGTCCCTTGCCTATTTGAGCAGATGGGATTCACACCACTTCCAGACTTTCAAAGATCACGATCCACACCTAGATGCATACACAGCACCTCTGTGTGTTCTCGCAGTTCCGATCCCCCTGGCCTGCCAGGGATGTGACCTCTATCACCTCCCAGGGTAGTTCCGATACTGCTTCCGAACCTTCACCTGAAGAGACAGTGGGGGACCTGTCACCAGTTTCCCCGAGTGAGGATTTCCACTTATACAGGGAACAAGTGCTCCATATGGCTAAGACCCTCAAGATTAATGTGGCAATGTCCAATAACCGCCTAAAGGGCAAAATTCTAACCACATTGTATTTGGACTCACCAGAAATTGGCTTTCCCCATAATCGAGGGCTTGGCTGATCTGAACATTCCAATTTGGAAAAAGCCTTCTTCCATTCAGGCTACCCCTTTGAAGATAATTTAAACAGGATTCTTCCGAGTTTGTGTCCCCCCCACCTTCCTGATTTTTTAGTTAAGGCAGACGTGCAAGCATGACAGAGATTGGGGCAACGCTCTTCTCCAGTAGACAAGGAAGGTCGCCGCTTGGACTCATTAGTTAGAAAATTCTACTCCTTAGTGGCTCTGAACTATAGAGTCTCTAATTACCAGGTTCTAATGGGAGGCTACCTGTTATTCTTATGGGAGAACCTCTCAGTACTTGGAACAAGCTATCCAATTATGTTAAGAACCTTGCTAAGCTCATCCAAACTGAAGCTGTCAGTCTCTTCAAGCAGGAGCTTAATGCGGGCAAGCATGCAGCAGAGATCGTAGCCAGATCCACTGAGTCCAGCATAGTCCTCCTCTGCCATCCGTGGCTCCACACTACAGCCCTTCCTCTTGGAACCAGATGTCAGGCGAAAGACCGACCCTTTGAAGGCACCATTTTGTTCTCTGAGTCCACTGATGAGTTCCTGCCTGCAGTGAGAAAAAACTGCCAGACTGCCAAGTCACGGAGCGTTTTTCCTTGGTTCCAGCACAAAGACAGCATTTCTCCCCCTGATGGCATGGGTTTGCTACCCCCTTTTACATAGGACAGAGGCAGTAGCAGCACCCTGTGTATCCTCAACAGCCCTTTCAGTTCCCTTCTTTTACCAAGAGAAAGGGTACCCCAAGATCCACATGACAAAACCGCAGAGAGAGCAGGTTCAGCAGCAGCATCCCCAACTGAAATTTTGACTATCTGCTCCACTTACTGTGTTGAACTCTTAATATCAGGGAAAGGTTAGCTCAGGGTTTTTTTAGGTTTGGTGCCAGGTTACTCTTGGTACCTGAGTACTCTCCATAGCGAAGGAGGGCTAGAGTTTTCAGGGCCCCCCCCCCCCAGTTCTCCTGCCCTTACGGCCATTGACAGCCCTTATTCTGAGGTCCAGTTAAGGGAATTCCTGCATAAAGGAGCTGTGGAGGAAGCTCCCAAGGGCCTGTCCTTCTGGGGGTTCCACTCAAGGTTTTTCTTGGTCGACAAGAAAGATGGCGGTTGTAGGCCTATTTTGGACCTTAGAAAGTTGAATACGTTTATTAAAGTTTTGAAATTTGGGATGGTGCCCCTCTCATCTGTAATTGAATTTGTGTCCCCAAGTATGTGGTTAGCAGTCCTGGATTTGAGGGACATATATTTCCACATTTCAGTCCACGAATCTCAGGAAGTTTTTGAGGTTCAGACATGACTCATGGGTTTTCCAATATACCTCCTTCCCATTTGGGTTTGCTATGGCACCCAGAGTGTTCACTAATGTTGGTTATGGTGGTACACATGTGAACACTGGGATGTTCCATATTTCCACGCTTTGATGATTGGCTCATTGTTGCTCACACCTCCGAGCAGTTCTGCGAGGTCATTTCCACTTGTAGGAACTAAGGCCTGATGGTGAACTGGGATGTCCCACCTAGAACCATCTCAATGCATGCAATTATCAGGGCTTTCTTGGATACCATTGTAGGCAAAGCCTTCCTACCTAGCTGACAGGGCCAGGAGTATTAAAACCATGGTGTTATGTTTTATGTCTAAGTCTTGATGGCTTCCACTATCGCTGTGATCCCAAGCTATTTAGACTCCGAGCGAAGGGCGGGAAAACCTGTGCATGCGCCAGCTCTGGTCACAGCGGAGCATCCCCTTTAGGAGTTTTGGAAGCTAAAAAAGAATGTCTCTGGATGGCCTGCACGTGTGCAGTCCCAATGTGTGTCTGCACAGAAGACATAGATGAACAACAGTTACAGGTAAGTACAACTCTGTTGTCCCTGGATGGATAATGGACTTAAAACCACTCATCCCATGTTGGTGGTGGAAAGTGCTGTCAAGTCACAGCTGATTTATGACAACCCCTAGGGAGAGCCAGTTTGGTGTAGTGGATGGAAGCATGGACTCTGATCTAGGAGAACCGGGTTTGATTCCCCACTCCTCCCCATGCAGATGCTTCTGTGACCTTGGGTCATTCGTAAGTTCTTTCAGAGCTGTTCTCTCAAGGACAGTTCTGGAAAGAGCTGTTTCAGCCCCACCTACCTCACAGGGTGTCTGTTGTGGGGAGGGAAAGGGAAAGGGATTATAAACTGCTCTGAGACTTTCTTTGGGTAGTGAAGGGTGTGGTATAAATCCAATCTCCTCCTCCTCCTCCTTTTCAAGGCAAGAGACGTTCAGAGGTGGTCTCCCATTCACATACTAACCATGGCCAACTCTGCTTAGCTTCCTTCCTTCCTTCCTTCCTTCCTTCCTTCCTTTCATTATAAAACCAATTAAGACCATAAAAAATCCATATTAAAACATTCAAACATTTCAGTATTGGAAGACATTTTAAGAACAAGATGGCATATCTAGCATTCATTCATGGGGGAGAAGGTGGGGGTGCTGGGCAAATGTAGAGAATGGTTGCTGGCCTCAACCAAAGGCCTGGAGGAACATCTCTGCCTTAAATGCCCTGTGAAACTTTAATAGGTTGGACAGGTCACGGATGTCATTTGGCAGAGAGTTCCACCAGACTGGGGCAAGGGCCAAAAAGGTTGAAGCCAGCTAGATATCTTTGGGGCCAGGAACTACCAGGAGAGTCTTCTCCAGCCCTTTGGGGGACATATCTGAGATCTGATGAAATTGGGCTGGCCTGGACTATCCATTCTGCTGTGCTCACAATGGGGGTGCTCAATGGATGCCTTATCCCTCTTTTTTTTTCAATGCCTGGTTATGGTTTAACTCCCTGGCTAGTTGTGGTTGTAAACTTCATCTGGGATTGTGATTGTGAGAAGCACAATGGAATGCTTTGTCTGGCTCTGTGGACCAGTAGGCTGACCAGGGCCCCAGGGATTTTGTCCATCTGGTCCCCCTCCCCGACAGCTCTGGCACAGGGTGTTCTGTACCAGATGGGAGGAACAATGGAAAGGTATTTCCCTAGGAAAAGTGAGAATGTTGGCAGATATCACTGTCTTTTATGGGGAATGCCAGTGGGGCAAATTATATGAAGTGTTCCAGTGTTTCCATTCAGGTCGCAGCCAGCTTGTGGTGAGCCCACACAGGGTTAGTCAGGTCAAGAGACATTCTGCATGGCAGCTCTGGACTTCTTTGATAGTCTCCCATCCAAGTACTAAATAGAGTTGACCCTGCTTAGATTCTGAGATCAAACTACATCAGTCTAACCTTGGCTATCCAGTGGAGGGCAGGGGTATCTAGTTTAAATGTTTTATTATTAACTCAGGAGCTGTGGGAAAGATCACAGCACCATACTTTATATTTTTGGTGTAATATATTTTATGTAGATACCTAAAGCATGTAGGGTTGGATCCTGCAGTGCTTTCTTTTGGTGCAAGGGAAGAGGCCTTGAATCAGCGGAAGGTTCCTTGCGTCCAAAGGAAGCACTGCCTTGAGCAGAACAAGTCTGTTGAATCCCACCCAAAATGTGTCAATTGATTTGCTTAGCTGGCATTTCATGGTGGTAACTGTTGGATTCTCTAGACTTGGTACTGCCAGAAAACCATGGGAAAGTAGCAGCGCTGGGGCTGGGTGTGGTGACAGACTTACGAAGTTACACGGAGTCAGCAGTCAGTTCAGAAAATAATAAGCAACTTTTATTAAAGGAAATACATGCTTGAGAGTGCAGGTAAGAGATAGATCTAGATTACCTGTTATAGCTAACTAGATGGTGTTGGATGCTGGATGCATGTCCAGCCTCCATGGTGCAAGATGGAGAGATCGTGCACTTTCTTTGTGTGCCTGCGAGGGGAAAGAGAGTGAGAGAGCGGAAGCAGAGGAAATTGCCCCTAAGAGTAGCATTGTACGTCAAAGGAAAGGGTCAGATAGCAGGAAGGAAAGGATGCTCTGTGTGTCCTGACCTCTCTATCTGTCTAAACTCTTTGGTGCCATCTTCTCAAGTTTGAGACAGGAGACAGTGCCACGTCCTGCACTTCTAACAGTAAAACACCTTGATCATTCTTATTCTGGATTGATCTGTGGTGGTAGAGGTATGTATATGTGTATGCAAACTCGCTATTTAATAAAATAATAAAATAAAGTATGCAGTTTGAAATCCCTATTTGTACAAGGGAGACTCTGTGTGTGTGTGTGTATGTGTGTTTGTCTTGAGGTTCTCCCTTGGCCCACATGGGAATTCTGTTTCTGCCCTTTTCTTCACACACACCCTTTACCTGTTGGCTTGTGCATATCTGTCCCCTTTTGAAGGTGCTGAAGGAAATGCATCCTGGGGCTCTTGGAACAATGCTATTAGTGGAATCAAGCACAGAGGAAGAAGAAAGTGGTGCCAGAAAGAAGTACGTTGTAAAAAAGGTAAGAAAGATGGGAGCAGTAAAGAGGCAGTCTCCGTAGCAACAAGATGCTGCTTTCTGGCACATCTGAAAGACCAATCCCAACCCTATTAGAAAACGTGCATGTTCAGAAAACTATCTGGGCAAAACTGTTAGTGAAAGGAAGGTATCAGATGCCTTCTCTCGCTCCCCCACAGGAACCGAGGAACTGTATTTTGCTTCAAGATTAGTCACCGTGTCAGTCTGTCTGTAGCAGTAGAAAAGAGCAAGAGTTCAGTAGCACCTTAAAGACTAAAAAAAAATGTGGCAGTGTTATGTATTGACCATGCGGTCGCCATGTGCTCCGCATGGCGACCGCATGGCCAGAGCACATGGCCAAGAAACTACCTAAGCTTCAGCCAGGTAGAACAAAGGCCAGGTGGATTCAAACCGGCCACCAATCATGTACCTAGGTTTCTCCCAGGGAACCTATGAGATGTAAATAGACTTCTAATAGCCTATCAGGCCAGTTGGGTGAGGTCAGGGGATTATCCCTGACCAGCATAAAAGGAGGGCTTCGAGCCCTGGGTAGTATGCTTCATCTGGACCGGCAATAAAGATCTAGCTGTTTCACTATTCCATGGACTCCCGACTCCAATACTTATCAGGCAGGATGTGAGCTTTCATAAGTCACAAAAGCTCATACCCTGCCACAAAAGGTAGGAACTAATACATTGTTGCAATAGATCACTGTAACACTATAGTGCTATAGCTATAGCTGATTTTTTTTTAATGCCCAAGAAAGCCTGGGCAGGGAGGCCGTGAGGATCAAGGCAAAGGAAATGGCACTGATGTGGGCAGGACCTGGAAAGATGCACACCTTTCCATCCATGCATCATGAAGAGTACTGGACTCAGGAGACCAGGAACGGGGAAATCATGAAGCCTTTATTGAGTGATTCAGCATGCCCAGTAGATGGTCAGACCAAGCATGCTTCCAGGGCTCCAGGGCCCTCCTTATATGCTGGCCGGAGCCACACCTCCGGCCGCACCCAAAAGACCTGATAGGGGCTTAACATATGCACATGTTTGTCATAGGTTCCCTGGAGGAGCCTTTGATTGCATTGGCTCTCCAGGGAGAACCTAGGTCCCACATTGGTGGAGGCTTTCAATCCGGATGTCTATTGTTCCTCCAGATTCAAGCTCCCCTCTCTGCCTGACCGTGTTCTCTGGCCATGCGGCAGGCGCCATTACCTGGGAGCACATGGCAGGCTGGTTGCTACACAGAGCATACTACATTACACATCATCCCAAGGTGATTTCCCCCAAAAGATTGTACCAAACCAGGACTGGAAATGATTGCAGCAAAGTGGGGGAAACCACTGAGGCAGGGCGAATACAGGATGACATCATGCCAGTGTTCCCAAAAATAGCAGTAAGGAAGCCAAAGCAGAGCAAAACATCGATGTGGAAACTACATAGATCACAGGGGGAAAGCAGCCAGGCCACTTTACTGACAACATCTTGGAGCAGAAGTAATGCTGGTTGGGAAGGCAGAGGCCTTTCAGGACACTGTTCTCCCCACTTTTGATGGGGTTCAGCTGACCCTTGCCGACTCAGTTAAGAGCCTTGGGGTTATACTGCGCCCAATGTTGTTGCTGGAGAAACAAGTTAACACAGTTGCAGAAAAGGCTTTCTTCCATCTCAGCCTAGCTCGAAAAATGGACCCTTAATTTGGCCAACTGGATCCATGATGTTATGGTGACATCGAGACTAGACTACTGTACTGTTCTGTACATTGGTCTCCCCGCAAAATCAATTCAGAAATGCCAGTTGGTGCAGAATGCTGCAGCTCAGCTATTATCGGGAGCTAGATGGCGTATGCCTGGTAACTCCCATCCTGCAGTCAGTCACCAGGCTCAATTTAAAGTATTGGCTATCAGGTAATAGGATAGCACTGTACAAAACAATTCACTTGGACAGATTTTTAGGGACTGTGGTTTACACTACTGAATATAGTTTGCAATAAGTTGTATCCTACTATGTAATTTTGCATCGTTTAATGTGTTATGTTAACATGTGCTTTGCTTCAGTTCTGCAGCCCTAATCCTGTTGCATTGTCTATTGAATGCCCCATCCTGTTGACTGTATTGACTCACTCTGTGTAATCTGCCTCAAGTTTCAGTGAGGAAGGCGGGCTATAAATGAAATAAATTAAATAAATAAATTAAATTTAAATAGATTATCCTGGGCACTGTAAATGCTGGCTATTCCATTTATATAAGTCATACATTTCCTTGGCTGTCTGTAGGCAGAAAGGCACTTTTATAAATCACAAAGATAAAAGTTTTAATCTGAAGAGACAGGTCAGATGAAAGCTCTTAGTAATTCTCTGTTTTGTTTTGCTTTCACAAAACTTCTTTTCTCTTGTCGTTTGGTACAGGTTGAATGTATTGATGAAAACCAAGCAAACGATGCCCTCAGAGAGGTGGTTTCTCTTCACTAACGTTGTGTATCACACACCTGACCTTTCCTGCTTGTGCAGCACAGAAGCTCTTGTCACAATGAATCTGTTCGTTTTAGAGGATCACAGGCGCACTGTTGTTTCTTTGCTCCTATACACTGTGCCATCCTAAGGAGGGCTGAAGTAAATGGGATCGGAAGGCTGTAACTCAGCCCAGGATTGCACTAGACCACCGCTGCTTGCTGGGAGGTTGTGTGTTATGTGAAGGAGAGTCCAAGCAATTTATTAGTAACTAGGAATAAGGCCTGTTGTGGAAATACAATGGGCTCTAGAAAGAGGCTCTGGGTGGGTGCCCTGGCCTTGGGCACTCAGCGTCAATTTGCTGTGGTGACCTCAGCAGGGTATAATGACATGGAGCATACCATTTTCCCCAGGGGAACTGATCTCTGCCATCTAAAGAGCCGTAGTAATTCTGAGTGATCTCCAGCCCTTCACTGGAGATTGGTAACAATGGTTCCCCAGGAGGAAATGGCTGGTTTGGAGGGTAGAGTCTATGGCATTGTACCTGTTTGAGGACCCACCCTCTCCAGGCTCCACCCCTCAAATCTCCAGGAATTTCCCAACCTAGAGTTGGCAACCCTATCTCCTTCCCAGTCAACCATCAACTGCCATTATCTGCCCCTCTGACTTCAGCTTTCCGTCTCCCCCTGCAGCCTCTACCCTGCTCTGAAGCCCTGACTGCTATGTCACACTGGCTGTCATAGGGGTGCCATCTCAGCAAGATATAAGGACACAGAGTCCACCATTTTCTCCAGGGGAACTGATCTCTGCCATTTGGAGAGCAGTTGTCATTCTGAGTGATCTCCGGCTCTTCCATGGAGATTGGCAACAATGGTTCATCAAGAGGAAAAGTAAGTCTTTCTCTGCAATGGGGACCAAAGCAGCTTACATCATTCTCCTCTCCCCCTTCTGACTTGCACAACAACCCTGTGAGGTTAGGCTGAAAGTCCATGACTGGTCCAAAATCACTCAGCTTCCACAGCAAGAACCTGGGTCTGGCACACCCTGGTCTGAAGCGCTAACTGCTACACCACACTGGCTGTGGTATCACCTGGTATCACAACTGAACTCCAGACAACAGATCTCTCCTCCTGGAGAAAATAACTGCTTTGGAGGGTGGCCTCTATGGCATTCTGTTCAGCTGAGGCCACTCCTCTCCCTAAACTCTGACTTCTGTAGACTCCACCACTGAAATCTCCAGGAATTTCCCAGCCTGGAGATAGCAAACCTAGTTAGGACTGGCCCCAATGAGTTTTCTCCCAAAGACCAAAATAGGCATGGAAAGGGTCTCCTCCATCCGCCTTTTACTGATCGAACCAAGCTTGGTTGCCTAGCAACAGGCACTAAGGGGAAAGTAGGGTTGCCAGCTCTGAGTAGGGAAATGCCTGGATATTTGGGGGTGGATCCTGTGGAGGGCAGTGTTTGGGGAGGGGAAGGACTCAGCAGGATATAATGCCATAGGGTCTACCCTCCAAAGCAGCCATTTTCTCCAGGGGAACTGATCTCTGTCATCTGGAGATCAATTGTAACAGTGGGAGATCTCCAGGTCCCACCTGGAGATTCGCAACCCTAGGGGAAAGTCAGCCACACAGCAGGAGGCTGAACATAATGGTTTGATGGTCACTGGCCCACCTCTGTAGCCAGCCAGCCAGCTATGGTGGAGCCAAGCAGGAGAGACAACCATTTTTGCAGTTTATTATTTGCTCATCTGAGCAGGGTCTTCTGCAAGTGCCAGCCTGCAAATGTGCAAAATTGGCATCTGTCTGCACACACACGGCTTCTCTGCTGTGGCCCCTCCACCTTGAAGAACGGCCAGCCTGAGGAGGTCAGCAAGGCTCCCCGTTTACAGTTTATTCTGACAGGAAAGTGGCCAAGCTGGCAGTGGGTAGGGGAGAGCAGCAGACCCAGCATCCAGCCAATGGCATGTGAGAACTCTTGAGTGGCGGTTGATGGGCCAATGGCTGATGGAACACACTGCACAGCCAATGGGAGAGCTGGAAATGGCCAATACATAAGAGAATTATATATATAGGGTGGCTTAAATACATAAATGTTATTTTATTAATTGCTGGATTAATGCATACTATACTTCCTTCCTAGCTTCTCTTTTTTTTGTTAATTTGATTATTTGTATTTAAATGCAAAAATGTATTTGGCATTAACTTTTTTCTCTGTAATGGCAGCCATATATCCTTGCAGGGCTGTCTGGTATAGATGGTAAAAGATGAAATCATCACTAGTGATGACATCATCATAACAGAGACCAAATTCTGTGAATGATTTTGTTCCTTGAAGACTGAAGAACCAGTTCACCAATGGAAGGAACGAAGTGTGTTAAACCTGTTCATATTAACAAGAGCATAAACAAATGATTGGCTGCATCCCTGATGCGTCCACAATTAGGCCACAACAGACACCTGCTTCTCAAGTCAGCTGCCTCCCATTCCTGTATTTTCCTCTAATTCATACTCCCAAGTAATTTTAAAAGGGTCCCTTCTGGATGTCGGAAGAGCTGCTGAGTCACAGAGCCAAATCATGAGGCCTCTCCAGTTGAGCTAAAATCCCTAGTCTAAAGAGACACAAAGACAATCTTTCACCATTCAGTGTACACAAGTTAACAAACCAAACCATGGATCTGGCTCAGCTTAAACAAAATACCTGGTGTACCTGGTTTACAGGTACACAGGAGTAAATCCCATTAAAACTCAGCATAAGAACATGTGCTTGGATTCAGGCTGCTACAGTTTGGATGGAATCACAAGGTAGACTTTGGTAGCTGGGGTTAATATCAACCCACCAGTTTTGCTTGAATGGTTATTACTCTACATTTTAGACCTTTTCCTCACTTGCTGTCTTCCTGACAGGCAATGATCTTGCTGAAAGTGAAGCATCGGAACATCTGTGCCTATAAAGAATTGTTTATCATCTGGGACAACAGTGTAAGTAAAAAATGGTGTCTATTAAACTTGCCCTCCTTTTTTTTACTTGCTTGGGAGTGACTTATGGCAACTGCAGCAAGGGGCTTCCAAGGCAAGAGAGAAGCAGAGGTGGTCGGCCATGGCCTTCCTCTGCAGAGTCTTCCTTGGTGGTCTCCCATCCAAGTACGGACCCTGCTTAACTTCCAAGATCTGATGAGATTGGGCTATACCATGCTGCCTTCCCTCCCCAAAGGGACTTACTTCCAAGTAAACATGCATAGGCTTAAGCATCCATTCCAAACTGGTGAACACCATACTCATGCAATGCTCCCTCTAAGGTGTGGAGAAATTCTACTTTGTGAGCAGAAATTCTACTTTGTGAGCTACTGGCATTAAAATTGTGAGCGAGCGGTTTGGCTACTGCATAAATTAGTTTGCTCTGGAGCCCTCCTTCCTGAGCGAAGACAAAAATGTGTGAGCTAGCTCACAGTAACTCAGCTTAGAGGGAACACTGGTCATGGGTGACTTGTGGGTCAGTGTGCTGCAGTGGATAGTGGATTAGACCAGGGGTGTCAAACATATGGCCTGGGGGCCGGAACCGGCCCATCCACTGGCCTGTCCAGGGCTCTTCTCTGGCCTGTCTGACAAGCGACTGGTGCGAGGGAGGGAACATGGGAGGCTGCTAGAGGGGGGCACACGGGCACACAAGGTGACAGGTATGAGTGGTCAAAGCTGTTGAAATGAAAGGAAATGGCTAGGGGGTGGGTATGGTATAATTTGGGGGGGGAAACTAGTCTTGTATATGATTAAATGCATTTATGGGGGCTTTTGTGAATTCCCCATAAAACAATTGCTTTCACTCCTAGGAATCAATTGCTTATTTGTTCTTTTGAGTAAAAAATAATATTGTTAACTTGGTTTGCCGGATTCATTTATATGGTTGTATCTCTGGTACCTGGCATTACATTTTACGGCAGACATGGCCGGGCACAACAAAGCTACATTTATATCAGATCTGGCCCTTGTAAAAAATGAGTTTGATGCTTCTGTATTAGACCTTGGAAATCAAGGTTCAGATGCAAGCATAACCGTGGGCAGAGCTGATCAGCAGACTGACAGGATGTTCCCACTGCTGGATCGTTACCAATTTATCCAATTTGAACACTTGAATGTTCTCCCATATTAAAAAGCAACACAAAATACGACTCCTTCTATGGACAAAACGAGTATGTCAGGAGAAGACTTCTAAACTGTCTCCACAAACTTTTTTTTAAAAGTTCTGACAGCAAGTTCATTCCCACCCCCCCTTTACAGCCCAGTCCTACCAGATTAGATGCACTAAGTTAAATTGAGTTCAGTGGTTAGTTACATTTGGAAATGCTCAAACTCTTTTTTCCTTGAATTAGATGGGAGTAGGGGAATATTTTCTATGAAAGCCTCTGGGGTAAGCGACGTGATGGTTTTGATTTTCATTCTGTTGCAGATTTCGTCCCTCTTCCTTTGTCTGGTAATGCATCACTCAGATCGAGGGGATCTTTTGGCTCTGATCAAGGCAAAAAGGCAGAAGTGTGAAAAAATTCAGGACTGGGTAAAAAATACAGATTATGTTAAAACAGCATTGTAAAAAATTTACTCATGTAGCGTTTGGGATCATTGGGTTTCACAAAGGTGATAAAACATCCAGAGCTTGAAAACACACTTGGACCTGAGGCAGAATGTTTCTTTTGCATCGATTCCACCTCTCCCTTTTTGCATACTGAACCACTCACACCACTGTGGTTTCTTTGCAAAGCTATTTTTAAAAATTTAGAACAATGAAAGCAATGGCTTGAACCTAAAATATTAGACAACTAACCTAAACTTTCATAAATTCTAAAGGAAAACATTAAGAAACATCTAAAATTAATAATTCCTAGTGTTTTTGATACTTGGGGTATTTTTCTACCCCATGACTATATCTCTCTATGGTGAGAGAAATATTCTGCATTGTCAGGAAGGGTCTTCAGGCTGCCAGCCAGGGCTGTGTATCTCTCCAGGGTACTTAAAAATGGTTCCCTGGACCAGGGTTTTCTTTTTTTACCCCATATTTTAAGTGGGTTTGGAGTAGAAAAACTGCCCCAAAGGCAAAATGTAGAGATTTCTCAGGGGTTTTTATTAGCTTGGAGCCTTTTTGTTTGCAGACAGCATCCTGTAAGGCAACTGTTTCTACTTTGGAGCCACTTTTCTCTGCATGCTGCCAAAAAGTACAGCCAGAGTGGGACATACACCCCAAGCATATTTAATAAAGATAACAATAATTATTAAAGTAGTATGCACATTGACAGGATTGCGAACACCTTGCATACCACAAACAAGTACAAGAAAATCTTACTTCTATTTAATCAAATTTAAACAAGAATAAAAGAGGAAGAGATAAAAAAAATGCACTGAAGTGGATGATTTCTTTAAATTTACAAGCACAGATGAATATCTAAGGAAAGGAAATGAATGACTGCTCTCTAGATTGTTTGTTTAAACTTACCCTGTATATACATCTGTACTTTTGTTTCCACAGAACAAATATCAGTTTAAGGAGTGTGGTTTAAATTGGAAAAACAGTGTGGGAGGAGGAAGGATTAGCCTTCATCCCAGTGCCACATCCCCAGTCAAATGGGCCGTGTCCTCCTGGAGCTGTTCAGGTCAAGGAAAAAACATGTGTGTGGAGAGGCTTAGGGCCAAACTGGATGCGGTGGCCTCCTTGTGTCCGCCATGGGGAGACTGCTGCCATTTTAAAGTTATTTTAAAATGCCCCGAGGGTCATGTATAGTTTGGCTCTTAAGCCTTTTCTCCTCATAAGCCAGTACTGATCCAAATTGGGCCCACGTGTACCTGAGATTTGTTGGAAGTGAAGGACTGGGCGCTGTCCCCTGCCACAGGCTCCAGACTTCGTGGCAAGAGAGTCAGATGGCCAGAGAGGCAATCCCTGTGTTTTCTTCCTGTGTTTACTCTTCTGCCACTGTCCCCTTTGAAATGTAGAGTGTGCTCTCAGGGACAACTTCCTTCTTTCCTTCCATTCACTCTTGCCCAGACCTCCCTTCTCCCTGCACGCCCCAAGAGGGCAACACACCGTCCTCTCTGGTGTTGTGTTCTAATGGTGACTGCGCACACGGTTGGAGATTGCACACATGGTCGGGCAAACTACCAGAGCTTTGCTTCGGTAGACCATAGCCCAGGCGGATCGTGATTTGGGCCAATCAGCCACCCAGGATGCGAAAGGGGACCTATGGTCAAAGGTGCCTTGTAAATAATCCTATCAGGGGAATAGGGTGTGACCGGGGGTGTGGTTTGTACCTGCATATAAGCAGACCCCCGAGTCCTGCCCGACATGCTTATTCTGACCCACTAATAAAATATGAGCTGTTATCACTCAGCGCGTCTCTGGACCCAGTACTTTATACTGGTGATGAAGGTGGGATCCCGATGAGCGGCACTGACTCCAGCACTGCACTGAGCACTGATCCTCCAGCCCCTGAGCACTGCCAGGCTCCCGAGCCCCCAGGCATCACCGACCGCGCCACAGGACACCGCTCACTGCACCACTCCAGAGTCACGGTTGCTACTCTAGGACAGATCGCTGTCTTCAACCCAGCTCATCCCGAGCTGTGGGAAGCCTGGGTTGAGCAATTGACCTACTTCATCCTAGTCCAGGAGACTACCAAGGCCAAAAAGAAGACAGTGTGGCTCCTCAGCACATGCGGAGTCTCAACAATCCAGTTGGTGCAGAGCCTCATTGTGCCAAAGACTCTTGCTGCTGCCTCCTTTGACAAGCTGATAACCGCACTCACAAATTACTTTGTGCCAAAACCATCTAAGATGGCGATGCGAATGGACTATTTTGTGTGCTCACAAAGGGCCGGAGAATTGGCCGTGGACTTCATGGCCAACCTATGCCAGCTGGTGATAAACTGTGAGTTACCGTCTATCGAGGACACCCTCCTAAACCACTTTGTCTGGGGTGTCTGCAAACCGAAGCTCCACTGCAAGCTTGTGGCAATCGATGACCTCAAGCTGGAGTCAGCATGCAAAGCGGCCGCTGCCTTCGAGAAGGCACAGAAGGATTGCCAGGGCTCCTCAACGCACCGCATGGCTGCTATCTTCTGCTCCGAGGCATCCAACGAGGAGGACATCCACCAGGTGCGCCAGCCGGACCATCGAGGACTGCCACAGCCATCTGCTGCACCCGTACAGGTCAACCCGCAACCCCATCGTGCCAATGTCATGCGCCAGCTGTGGGGACACCCACGAGCACCAGACCTGCCAGTTCCAAGTGGCGACCTGCCGGTCCTGTGGCAAGATGGGATACATCGCCTGTGCCTGCCATTCCTGAGGATCCCACCGCACACAAGCTGCACATCAAGAGTCCACGGATCTTCATTCCATGACTTCTACCGCCACCAGGTAATGAACTTGCCCTGGGCTACCCCTAACAAAATATGTGTAACGGTGTTGGTGGAGGGGTCCCCCTGTGAAATGGAGCTGGACACCAGTTCCTCCTTCTCTATAATCTCAGAGGATACATTGCATAGACTGTGTCCTAAGGGGGGGGCCGTTACAGAAGCCCATAGGCCTAACACTCTGGGACTTTCAGAAGAACCCGGTAGCAATCAAGGGGTAGGGTAAGTTCAGAGTCCAGTACAAGGACTTTAACAGACTGTTGGGTGTACTGGTGGAGGAGGGCAAACTCACCAGCCTACTGGGACTCTCCCGGTTCAGACCCTTGGGGTTTGGGGCCCTTAGCTGTCTTCTGTTGTCGTCCTGCAACCTGGACCCGGCTCCTGTGCACCACATCGCTGCTCTTGAGGACCTGCCTGTCCAGCCCATCCAGGTGGCAGACATTTCCCACCACACTGCCCGGGATCACACCTTGTCCTGGGTCTTGGACTGGATGGGGAGGGGGTGGCCCTACAGCCCAGGGCCAGAATTTGCCGCTTACTTGTCCAGATGGGACGAGCTGTCCTTGCACAAGGGGGGTGTACTCTGGGGAAGCCAGGTGGTCGTGCCCCTCCACTGCACAAGTGCCCCCTCCACTGCTCACCACCCTGCACAAGACACACCTGGGCATAGTGCAAATGAAAGTGCTGGCCAGGAGCTATGTATGGTGGCCAGGACTGGACCAGGAAATTGAGGACCAAGTTAAGTGATGCCTGAAGTGTCAGGAGGCTCACCCAGACCCACCACAGGCACCAGTGTGACCCTGGGAGTCATCCCACAAGCCATGGGCCAGGCTGCACTTGGATTTTGCGGGTCCCTTCCAGGGCCAACTATTTTTCATGTTGGTGGACGCATACACCAAGTGGCTGGAAGTGGTTCCGGTGTACTCCACATCCTCACAATCCGCCATCTATGCCATGTGGTGAATCTTCAGCTCACACAGCATCCTGGACACCCTCGTGACAGACAACAGCTCAACCTTTACATCAGGGGAGTTCCAGGAGTTTGTGGAATACTATGGGATTTGGCACGTGCACTCCGCCCCATTCCATCCAGCCACTAACGGCCAGGCGAAGTGCATGGTGCGCACTACTAAAGAAGCCCTGCACCGCATGGATCATGACGACTGGAACGACAAACTCACAGCGTTCCTGTTTGGCCAATGGACAACCCCTCACACCACAACAGGGTGCAGTCCTGCGGAACTTATAATGGGGAGACGACTCACAACCAGGTTAGATCGCCTGCACCCAGACCATGCCCCGGAGCACAGTGCGGCCCCGGATCAACAGGAGGCCCCCTGTGGGTTCTTCCCTGGGGACCCAGTCTATGCCAAAAACTTTGTGAGGGGTTCTGCCTAATTTCCCGGCCGGGTAGTTTGGGTGACCGGGCCCCCATCCTATGAGATTTCAGGAGAAGACGGTCAACTGTGGAAGTGTCATATTGACCAGCTGTGCCGCCGTCTCCTGCCGGTAGACACCAATGCACCCAGAGAGAGCGAGGATGAAGCACCCACTCCAGAACAAGACGAGGAGGGCAAGCGCGAGTCACCTGCTTCTACGAACCCCCGGCCAAGCACATCAGTTGAGGCACACACCGACATCCCTCCAGCACCAGCCCCGGCTGACAGACTGGACTCTTCCCCCAAACCAGCAGAGGCAGCCCCCAAGCAGCCCGCCATGGAACCGGTACTACGCCACTTAGCCAGGGAACAGCGGAGGCCTGCCTACCTAAGGGACTATGTATGCTAAGGAAGGTCTGAACTATGGGGGGAGGGGGTGTTGTGTTCTAATGGTGACCACGCACACAGTCGGAGATCGCACACGTGGTCGGGCAAACTGCCGAAGCTTTGTTTCGGAAGACAATAGCCCAGGTGGATCGTAATTCGGGCCAATCGGCCACCCGGGATCCAAAAGGGGGCCTATGGTCAAAGGTGTCTTGTAAATAATCCTATCAGGGGAATAGGGTGTGATCAGGGGTGTGGTTTGTACCTGCATATAAGCAGACCCCCAAGTCCTGCCTGACATGCTAGTCCTGACCCTCTAATAAAATATGAGCTGTTAACATTCAACGCATCTCTGGTCCCAGTACGTTATAGTTGGCACCACAAAGCAGATGGCCCTCTTGCCATCTGCCTCCATCTTTAGCCAGTCAGCTTAGTACTCCAACCTATCTCTCCTCTTTCCTATCCAGATGGTAGTTCTAAAATAAAGAGATAAGTATTTCTCTTTAAACTGAAAACGTGGCTTTGTGTAACTTTGTGGCACTCTATGCTTTG
This sequence comes from Lepidodactylus listeri, assembly GCA_029233225.1. NCBI lineage: Eukaryota > Metazoa > Chordata > Lepidosauria > Squamata > Gekkonidae > Lepidodactylus > Lepidodactylus listeri. The sequence goes on along the minus strand of JARCFY010000014.1, from coordinate 8,847,630 downwards.
TTACCCTGGTTGGACTCGCTCCTGCGCGAGAAGCTTTATGCACTCTGCTAACTTGTTAGTGGTTGCTGGACTAACTATACCTCAATAAGATTAAGTTCCCACCATATAGGGTTGCCAGCCTCCAGGTGAGGCCTGGAGATCTCCTGCTTTTACAAGTGATCTCCAGCTGACAGAGATCAGCTCCCCTGGAGAAAATGGCTGCTTTGAAGGGTGGACTGTATGGCATTGTACCATGCTGAGGCCCCTCCCCTCCCCAAACCCCACCCTCTCCCAAATCCACCCCCAAAGTCTCCAGGTATTTTCCAACCCAGAGTTGACAACCCTACCACCACAGTACCCACAATAAACTTTTGATCGTGTAGACTCAGAGAGGATCCAGGGCCCTGTGGAACCCTAAGTTTTACCTGGTTCTGGGCACTCTGAGGCCCTGTGGAACCCTAAGTTTTACCTGGTTCTGGGCACTCTGAGGCCCTGTGGAACCCTAAGTTTTACCTGGTTCTGGGCACTCTGAGGCCCTGTGGAACCCTAAGTTTTACCTGGTTCTGGGCACTCTGAGGCCCTGTGGAACCCTAAGTTTTACCTGGTTCTGGGCACTGCTGCCCACAGTCACAAGCCTGATCCTGACACACTCCACAGCAAAGCACAATAGTAGACCCTCAAAACAGCAAACAAGTAGTTTCTGTGTGTAGATAACTTCAATATAGCTGCCCTAGAATGGAAACCAATATTCCCCTGCTCAACTCAACTTTCACTCAGCAGAGAGTGAAAACCTCACTGGAAGCTGTCAAGCAGTGGCTGGATAGCAATTTGTCAGGAGTGCTCTAGTTAGGATTTCCTGTATTAAGTAGCCTTATAAATCCCTGTAATGTAGTGTGTTCTGTGTAACAACCGGCCTGCCATGTGCTCCCAGGTAATGGCGCCCGCCGCATGGCCAGAGCACATGGTCAGGCAGAGAGGGGAGCTTGAATCTGGAGGAACAATAGACGTCCGGATTCTAAGCCTCCACCAATGTGGGACCTAGGTTCTCCCTGGAGAGCCAATGCACTCAAAGGCTCCTCCAGGGAACCTATGACAAACATGCGCGTATGTTAAGCCCCTATCAGGTCTTTTGGGTGTGGCTGGAGGTGTGGCTCCGGCCAGCATATAATGAGGGCCCTGGAGCCCTGGAAGCATGCTTGTTCTGACCATCTACTGGGCATGCTGAATCACTCAATAAAGGCTTCATGATTTCACTGTTCCTGGTCTCCCGAGTCCAGTACTCTTCAATCCCCTTTCAGCTCTGTGAAGAGAATAAACACGGAGCGAATTATGTGATCACATCCTTAAGGACTTGACAGAGTCTCATACTGCTGTTTACCTTTGGTCAAGGGTGGACAGTGGAGTGGTGGAGAGCGGAATATGTGCTGGACACAAGAGTGGACAGTGGGAACCCTCGGCTGTTCTTTTTTTTTCACAAGAAAGTTTCTCTTAATGTTCAGCTGAGGGATATCCTCCTGTAACCTAAGCACAATGGATCTCTCTCTGTGTTTTGTTTTTTCTTTCTATAGGTGATCCAGATATTCCTCGGGCAGATGATGGATGTTTTGGTTTACCTCCATCAGCAAAACATTTTCCATAGGTGAGGAAAAACCCTGTTGCTTTTTTTGCAGCGTCTCTGTGCAATAGTATGCGGTGCAAAAACTAAACTCCATTCAGAGGCAGTCATGAGGGAAGGGCTGTCTTTTGCACAGGGCTGTCTTTTTGTTGATGAAAATATTCTGATGTTTTGCAGGAACCTCAAACCGTCCAATATCCTTCTAGATGGTGAGGCCTCCTTCTTGCTTTGTGATTTCAGCTCTGAAACCCTTATGACTGATGAGATGAAATGGAAGATAAGAGTGGAAGAAGGTAGCAAGGTCCCCCCCCCCCAATCAGTAGCCTTTTTCTTAAATAAAAGATATTTAGCTACAAGAGTTTTAAAAGCCCTCAAAATCACTTTACAGCATATTTATGTTAATAAACAAGAAAAAGATAGAAGTACCAAGTCTACAGCTCATAATACTCAGGTATTTCTCCTCAAGGCATTAATGGTTTAATTGTAGTTGTTGTTTTCTTTGAATTATACATGGGATAAGTTTAGTGGCTCCTCTAGATAAGGACTGACAGCCAAATCACATCTTCATATCCTTCCGCTCGCAAGGTGGTCAAGTAGTGCCAGGCATTTCCCACCATTCAGGTTGAAGGACTTGGCAGAAAGGTTAGGTTCTCCTTCAGTGGGGGAAAGCATCCACACTGGTTAGGCCATGCCTCCTCTCTCCAGGTAAAGCTATGCAAATTTTTGAGCATGCCTAGTAGGACCTAAAAAGCCTTTTGCTCATGGTGAAAGAGCAGAGTGCAAAAGTTGGCTTGAAACTCAACATCAAAAGAAACTATGATCATGGCATCCGGCCCCATCACTCCTTGGCAAATAGAAGGGGAAGTTGTGGAAGCAGTGACAGACTTCATGTTCCTGGGATCCAAGATCACTGCAGATGGTGACTGAAGCCATGGAATTAAAAGACACCTGCTCCTTGGGAGGAAAGCGATGGCAAACCTAGGCAGCACAACAAGAAGTAGAGACATCACCCTGCCAACAAAAGTCCGTGTGGTCAGAGCAATGGTGTTCCCGGTAGTAATGTATGTCTGTGAGAGTTGGACTATAAGGAAGGCTGAGCACTGAAGATTAGATGCTTTAGAATTATGGTGCTGGAGAAGACTCCTGAGAGTCCCTTGGACTGCAAGGAGAGCAAATCAGTCCATCCTAAAAGAAATCAACCCTGACTGTTCCCTGGAAGGCCAGATACTGAAGCTGAAGCTCAAATACTTTGGCCACCAAATGAGAAGGGAGCGCTCACTGGAGAAGACCCTGATGCTGGGAAAGATTGAAGGTCAAAGAAGAAGGGGATGGCAAAGGATGAGATGGTCGGACAGTGTTACTGATGCAACGAACATGAAATTAAGCAGACTCCGGAGGACAACGGAAGACAGAAGGGCCTGGCGTGATGTGGTCCATGGGGTCACGAAGGGTCAGACTCGGCTGTGCGACTGAACAACAACAAGTAGGACAGAGTGAGGGTGTCCTTCCAGTTTGATAGCCCTGCCGCTTCAGGAAGGTCATTAGAGCCTAGTTCTATTCTCTACATTAATTTTAAAAGGAGATAGTTAAAGACATTGTAAAAGAAAACATGAAGGCACCAGAGATGGACACTAAGTCCTCAAGAGAAGCTCCGGTCACAGGACCCTCAGGGAAAAGGGACCCTCAACAAGGCAAGCCATGCCCGCCCGAGACCTCAGGAAAGGGGGAAGGTCTGAGGGAAACCGCTTTGGGATTGTGCCAAAGAGAAAAGCGGGTGGGTGTCTCCACGGCCTCGGGGAAACACCTAGCCCTGACAGGAACAGTGCTGCTAGCATCCCTATTGGCCCCAGAGGCCTCTGGGCAGCCAGAAAGGGAGGAGAAGGAGAAGTGCCGTAATGGCAAACACAACGGCGACCATGCGAGGCGAGTGGTTACAAGCACAGCTGACGGCTCCTTCACAACAGCGGGCAGTGAGTCTAACAGGGCACCGCCAAGCCCCTGTAACCTCTCCCAACCAGTACAAGACCCCAGGCTCAATAGAGTATACTATTCTGGGGCATCTTTTATCCCAGCATTTTCTACCATGGCTGGACCAACCTCTGCAGTCAATGCAAACGTGGCAGCCACGCCTTCCCCCCCCCTACTATTCATGGGCAGCCCCACCACTGACTGGAACACGTGGTGGGCAGCCTGGTTCCCACAGACTATACCTGCAGGGTCAGAAGTGCAGCCGAGGGGTCAGTCGGGGGAAGAAAGGGTGACTGAAGTCAGCCCCAATCAGAGAGGATGTTTCCCCAGTGCTCCTGTAGAGCCTAACGATCCAGGAGAGGCAGCCCAGGCTCCTTCCATACATCAACCTCTTCTGATTCTTCTGGATTGACTACAGGGAGGGGGAGACCTAAAAGGAAAGGGAAAAAGAGGTCCTTTAGTAATAAGAAACCAGACAAGGATGAGTCTCAGCTATCACCTTCCCATATTAAGAAGAGAGCAAGGGGACTGACTACTGGACATGATTCAGAGGGGGAAGAAGACCCATCCCTCAGTTATGCAACAACCACTGGCTCAGACAGAGAGGGAGGTGAGTAGTCTGGGGAGGAATCTGACATAAAAGAAAGCTCTACCAGACTCTTCCAGCCAGAACATTTTCAGAGACTTCTCAAGAAGGTGGTTTTGACTCTTAACTTCATCATAGAGACAGAGGAACAAAAGACCTCCCAGACCACTCCTGACCTGGATACCAGAGGCTTTAAGAAACCAAATAAACAATTAAATGGATATCCCTTTCCTGAAAATTTTGAGGAAGTTATTAGGTTGGAGTGGGCTGTGCTGGGTGGCAGTACTACTCTACAAACCATAGCCAAAAGGTTTTATGTCCTTCCAGATAACATCATGGAGCACCTTTAGTGGATGCTCTGGTTGTGACACTACACTTCACGGAACTGACGTCACGCTTCGGGACTCCTCAGATAGACCTTTTCGCTTCAGCAAGGAATCGAAAGGTAACAAGATATTTCTCAAGGTTCACCAAGGGAAGCAGAAGGCTTGGACGCTCTCCATGTAAAATGGCTGAAAGGTCTTCTGTACACCTTTCCCCCGATTCCTATCATCAGCAGAGTGATAAGAAAGATTAGAGAAGAGGCAGCAGAGGTGATTCTGAAAGTTCCATACTGGCCGAGGAGGATATGGTTCTCAAAACTGATTCAGATATCAGTGGCGAATCCGTGGAGACTTCCAAGTCAGAGGTACTTACTACATCGAGGGCCTGTCCTTCATCCAGATCCAGATTGGCTTTAATTGACGGCATGGAGGCTGAAAGGCAGGACCTAGAACTATCAGGTCTGCCCAAGGACATTACAGACATCATGTTTCAGGCACAACGTCCAATTACACCTGGGCTTTTAACAGTTGGATGATTGGCCAGGGAGTAGACCCTATGAAGCCAAATATTGGGGAGGTCATAACATTTTTACATGAGGGTTGGAAAAAGTGTTTATGACCCAACACATTAAAAAGGCAGGTGGCAGCCATAGCTGCAGTCCTCAGTAACAGGGAAATGGGAAATTTGGCATCAAATAACTTCATAAAAAGATACTTAAGAGGCACCATGCAGTTGGCTCCACCAATTCAACCTTTTGGGTTAAGAAGTGCATTCAAGAAGCATACACGGTGCAAGGGCTTAGGACACCAACAGGTGTGACAGCACACTCTACCAGAGCTGCTGCAATGTCAGCCGCATTTTCCACTAGGGCCCCCATTGAGGAGATATGTCGGGCAGCGACCTGGTCTACATTTTCTACCTTTGCCAGGCATTATAGAATAGATCAGCAGTCCTCTATTGAGGCAGCATTTGGAAAAAGGATACTACAAAGGGTACTGGAAGATTAATTTAAAAAAACCCAAAATGGTACCCACCCTGACTGATCTTTTCTACATAACCAGTGTGGATGCCTTCCCCCACTGAAGGAGAATGAAACATTGTACTTACCTTTCTTCTCTTCAGTGGGGCGAAGGCATCCAGTTTACCCACCACTAGTTTTTTTCTGTTCCTTGAGGGGAAGTTATGTGTTCTCATGTTGCAAACAAGTTATTTCAGAGTTGGGTTTGGAGTAACATTAATGAACATTGTTTATTGTTCATGATATGTCACCAGGGCTATTTTTGGGCTGGAACGCACCGGAACGGCATTCCGGCTGGCATCTGGCCCGGCCCTCTCCTCCCCTCCCTGCCGGCATTCCTAGCTTGGCCGCCGACATTCCTAGAGCCCCCACCCCATTCCTAGCTCGCTCGCCTAAACATGCAAGCTAGGAAAGGCCCGGGAGTGCGCAGGGAGGCATTTAAATGCCTCCCCGTGGCTTTGTCTGCCTTCCTCTTCCTCGGATCCCTGCACTTAAAGGCTCCCGCATGCCTTTCAACTTCCTGCACTTAAAGGGGCTCCCTTTAAGTGCAGGGAGCCAGCCTTGCTGGTGAGGTGGGGGTGACAGGGGGGTGGCGGTGGTGGGGGCTTGAGCCAGGGTGGGAGAGCCTCCCTCTGTCCCCATCTCTTTGCCTTCTTTCTTTCCCTCCTTTCCTTCTATCTTCTTTTCTCTCTTTCCCTTCTTTCCCTCTTTTCTTCCTTCTTTCCCTTTTCCTCCTCCTTTCCTTCTCTCTTTCCCTCTTTCGTTCCTTCTTTCCTTTTCTCTTTCTTCTCATCTTTCCTTCTCTTTCCTTCTCTTTCTTTCCCTCTTTCCTTCTCTTTCTTTCCCTCTTTCCCTCCTTCTTCCCTTCTCTCTCCCTCTCTCTCTTTGCTGTCAGGGGTGTGGCCTAATATGCTAATTAGATTCTGTTGTTGGGTGTGGCCTGTTATGCTAATGCGTTTCTGCTGGTTTTTTCTACAAAAAGAGCCCTGCATGTCACCAATATACACCAATGTATATACAATATACACCAATATACAATATACCTTGTCGTGTTTCAGTCAAGTTGTTGTTTGGTGTTCTTAGTGTTAACCTTAAAGAAGATTGGTTTTTTCTGATTTAATGTTTCTGAGAGTGGTGTACAGCTATTTTTTGTCTAGGCTATTTTATGTCTGGAAGGACACTCTCACTCTGTCGTACCAGGCATGCTCAAAAATTTGCATAGCCCTGCCTGGAGCAAGAGGAGGCGTGGCCTAACCAGTGTGGATGCCTTTGCCCCACTGAAGAGAAGAAACCTTCAGATAAGTAGAGTGTTTCGTTTTCCATGCAGATAATTCACTACTGGACTCTTACTCTTTTCTATTGGTTCAACTGTTTCTGACTCAAAAAGATGTGACAAGGCTACGTTAGCTAGTTTAAAGAGAGAATGCTCTCCTTGAGAATAGGGAATCACCCTCTATGGAGAACCAGCATGATGTAACAGTTTAGAGCATTGCACGAGGATCCAGGAAACCCAGATTCAAATCCCTACTTTGCCATGGATGCTTGCTGGGTGACCTTGGGCGAGTCATGCACTTTCAGCATAACCTACCTCACAGGCTTGTTGTGAGGGTAAAATGGAGGAGAAGAGAACAGTGTAAGCTGTTTTGAGGCCCCAGTGGGGAGAAAGGGGGATGCAAGTGAAGTAAATAAATAAATAAATAAAATCTAGAAGTAAAAAAAGAGGAGGAAACGTTGGAATAGCACTTTACACATAGGACAATGCGTTGCAGAGAGTGTTTTCGGAAATCCCAGGGTTCTATGGAAAGTTTGTGTAGGGAGGGGATGGGAACCTCAGTGTCAAGACGATGCAACAGAATGTATTTCACCAAAATCACCAGCTTGAAGGCTCAATAGGACTGGTCAGTGCTCTGGTTAAAGTGAGTGTGTGCCTTATAACATGCCCCAGAATCCTCTGCAAAGCACAAGGGTTTCCACACCAACTTCTCAGATGTTCAGAAGGTTAAAAGTTTGGGAAGCACTGAGACTTGCTTTTCCTTTCCACAGAATATTTGTTCCATTCATGTTGACTTCTGTATCAGAAACATTTCACTTCTGTCCTTTGTTCCCACAGCTCCTGACCACAAGTCCTGGATGGCACCAGAAGCACTCAAGTTTTCCTTCAGTGACAAATCTGACATCTGGTCTCTTGGCTGCATTCTGCTTGATATGCTAAACTGCTCCTATTTGCACGTATGTAGGGGTTTCGTTTCCTGACAGTAACTATGAAAAAAGGATTTTAGAAGTAATTATAACCAAACCCAGCCTGACACTGAACTGATACTTCTGATTATGGTGATCACTCATTGCAGATCTAGGCAGACAAAAGAGATTCTATTACAGCCCATAGTGTCTTCTCAGGATCTATGTGAATATCCTGATGTTCCATTAAAGTGCTTTAGTACAGAGCCAGAAATGTGGCAGAGCAGAACTTGAAGGAGAAGGTACAGTAGTGCATAAAGATTTTTGTCATGGGCTGAGAACAGTATGTCAGTACTATTTGGCACTCAGAAAGTGAGAAAATATATTCTGTAGAAGTTGTTGTTGTTGTTCAGTCACACAGTCGAGTCCGACACGTTGCAACCCCCATGGACCCCATCATGCCAGGCCCTCCTGTCTTCCGTCGTGCTCGGGAGCTTGTTTAATTTCATGTCCGTTGCATCGATGACACTGTCTGACCATCTCATCCTTTGCCGTCCCCTTCTTCTTTGACCTTCAGTCTTTCCCAGCATCAGGGTCTTCTCCAGGGAGTGCTCCCTTCTCTTTTGGTGGGCAAAGTATTTCAGCTTCAGCTTCAGTACCTGGCCTTCCAGGGAACAGTCAGGGTTGATTTCTTTTAGGATTGACTGATTTGATCTCCTTGCAGTCCAAGGGACTCTCAAGAGTCTTCTCCAGCACCATAATTCGAAAGCATTGATTCTTTGGTGCTCGGCCTTCCTTATAGTCCAACTCTTGCAGCCATACATCACTATTGGGAATACCATCGCTTTGACCGTACGGACTTTTGTTGGCAGGGTGATGTCTCTGCTTTTTATTATGCTGTTTAGGTTTGCCATCGCTTTCCTCCCAAGGAGCAGGCGTCTTTTAATTTCATGGCTGCAGTCACCATCTGCAGTGATCTTGGATCCCAGGAACATGAAGTCTGTCACTGCTTCCACAACTTCTCCTTCTATTTGCCAGGGAGTGATGGGGCTGGATGCCATGATCTTAGTTTCTTTTGATGTTGAGTTTCAAGCCAGCTTTTGCACTCTCCTCTTTCACCCTGAGCAAGAGGCTCTTTAGGTCCTCTTCACTTTCTGCCATTAGAGTGGTATCGTCTGCTTATCTGAGGTTGTTGATGTTTTTCCCAGCAATCTTAATTCCGGTTTGTGATTCATCCAGTCCGGCATTTTGCATGATGTACTCTACATATAAATTAAATAAGCAGGGTGACAATATACATCCTTGTTGTACTCCTTTTCCTATGCTAAACCAATCAGTTGTTCCATATTTGGTTCTAACTGCCGCTTCTTGACCCTTATACAGGTTTCTCAGGAGACAGGTGAGGTGGTCTGGTACTCCCATCTCTTTAAGGACTTGCCATAGTTTGTTGTGATCCACACCATCAAAGGCTTTAGCATAGTCAATGAAGCAGAAGTAGATGTTTTTCTGATACTCTCTTGCTTTCTCCATAATCCAGCAAATGTTGGCAATTTGATCTCTAGTTCCTCTACCTCTTCGAAACCCAATTTGTACTTCTGGCAGTTCTCTGTTCACATACTGCTGAAGTCCAGTGTCAGCTAGGCTGCCATAAAGAAGGTGGGGGGTGAGGAAGTTGACACTGGTATGCTAACTTTCCATTCTCCCCTAGCATTTGTCTTTGTTTAGACAAGGTCTCTGGTTTCTCTTGTGAATTTCCTGCTGGGAACTAGGGGCCGTTATTTTCCGTGTGAAGGTAACCTGGCATTCATTGGCTTGTAGCCATCTGACGACCCAAGTTTGAACCCCCGTATAAAACCCCATTCCCGCTTTTCCTCTGTAGTTGTAACACAGGTAGTGTTTAGAGTAATGTAGTAACCTGACCAATAAACTGATCCTGTTTAAGGAAACTTGTTGAGTGCTGATTACTGGGGACTCTGACAGAGTGTTACAACTCCCTCATCCCTGGACTGTGCTCCACACCCCAAACCTCAACGCGAGTGAGGTCCCAGTGATGGGGGCACAGACATCGGCTCCAGATCAGGGGCCGGTGGGGGGTGCTCAGCCCCGAGGGAGAGACCAGAACTCATGAGCACACCTCTCTACTGCTCCGAAGGAGTCGTGGATGCTGACTCCTCAGGTGGCTGTGTCAAGCCACTATGACCAGGCGATTCCCAGCTGGCCAGAGTCACTGGACCGGGGTGGAGGCAGCGAAGTTGAAGTGCTAGTCGAGTGCATGGGAACACGTTCGTGGGAGCAAGTGCAGCAAGAGGTTTTTGAACTAACGATTGGATTGCCCCGAATGATTGTGGACGCAGTGCGTGATGAACTGAGGCAACAGGCTCCCCCCCAGCACCGGTGGGGCTGCTAGCCGGGCAACTGGGAGTACCTCCTGCACAACCTGTGGCACCTGCTGGGCCACCTGGGGTTCCAGTGGGGCTGGGGAAAACGGCTCAACCTCCCCCCGGCTCCTGGGGTCCCCGGACTGCAACAACCCAAGGAGCTACTTGAAGCTACGTTCGACGGGAACCCCTGAAAAGTTGGCATTCTTTCTAGTGCAAGTGTGCAGATTTCTGAGAGATTGGGGCCATCTGTTCCTGGATGGTGAGCACCTTGTTGAGTTCATCAGCGTGAAGCTGAGGGACCGGGCAGCAGACTGGTACGTGGGGCTGCATGAGATTCAGGGTCCCGAGCTACGGGATGTGCAAGCCTTCATCAGGGCACAACGAAAGCAGTATGAAGATCTGCTGGCAGGCAAGAAGGCGAGGGAGCGCCTTTGTACCTTGAAGCAAAGAAACTGCACGGTTCGTGAGTACTCGGAAGAGTTCAAAACAATTGCGGTGAGGATCCAGGGGTGGCCAGAACCCATGCTGATGGAGCACTTCCAGACGGCTCAGTCACCAGATCCTAGACATGGTTCTGCGTAATGTGCAGCTCCTCACCCTGGGCACCTGGATGCGAGAAGCAGAGGACGCAGAGAACCGCCTGCAGATGATCAAGATGCGGGCCCCACGGGTGTACCCTAAAACCCCAGGGGTCCCACAAAAGACGATCCAGCCCAGAGAAAATGACCTAATTAAAGAACAGTGGATGTGGCAAGGGCTCTGTCTCCGGTGTGGCAAGGCCGGCCATTTCGCAGCGGCCTGCCAAACGAGCACAGCTCCAACCCCTCCAAAAGCTGGAGAGAAGAAAACCACAGGGACCCCAACACAGCCGAGCGGTAAGAAAGGGAAGTTCCCGAAGGCACTGCAACTGGGGGCACAAGTGGAAGGCACCCTGTTGAGCGATGAGGACATGCAAAAGCCACTGGGAAAAGGCCAGGACCTATTGTAATGGGCACAAAAAAACAGGTTCGAGAGCCTTTGGCGCCACCCGTAATAAGCACTTCTAACCCCATCCTGTTTGTGACTGTGACTATTTTAAACAGAGATATGGGCATGCAAATTCAAGTCCGGGCACTGATCAACTTGGGATGTGCGAAAGACACAGTCCAAAAACTACCCAAGCCATAAGTCTTTGTTCAGATGGACGGCTCCTCAATGCAAGAGCTGTGTAAATATCAGATGGTCCCCTTGCTGATGGGGGTGGGAGTACATTGGGAGCACTGCTGTTTTGTGATTAACCCCAATGCCCGGTTCCCTATGGTATTAGGCAGCCCTTGGTTGTGTGGGCACAATCCTTATATTCAGTGAAGCAAAGAGGTTGTGCGTTTTGTTGATCCTAGGTGTAAAGCCCACGTGTGGGCACCCGAAGAGGACGAGTCTCCTCCAGCAGAACCAGTGATTGCTTGCTTAGTAGAGGAGGGGGGGGGAATTCCCTGTGAATATGAGGACTTAGCTGAGGCTTTTGGGTAGGTGGAAGCAGACAAACTACCCCCTCCACCAGAATTGTGACTGTGCTATTGAACTATTGCCGGGGCACAAGTTACTGAAAGGAAAGTTGTATTCCATGAGCCCTGCAGAGAAGGGGGAGCTTGACAAAAACTTGGTGCGAGGTTTCATCCGCCCCGCCTCCTCCCCTTATGTGGCTCCCATTCTTTTCTGGAAAAAGGACGGTGGGCTCAGGTTTTTTACAGATTATTGGGGTCTCGACAACTACCAACGCTTACCCCCTCCCACTGATCAAAGACTCGTTGGCAGAGGCTTCCAAGGGAAAGATCTTCACTAAGCTAGATCTGCGGGATGCTTACTTTAGAATGAATATAAAATGGCTTTTAACACACCCCTGGGGCAATTTGAATACTTTGTTATGCCCTTTGGCCTCCAGGGGGTGCCTGGAGTTTTTATTAATCTGATCAATGAAGTCTTGCACAAGCACTTTTTTGGGGGGGGGGGCACTAGTTTATTTAGATGACATTCTTCTGTACTCCCCCAATAAGGAATCACATGTCAAGCTGGTGCGAGAGGTCCTCCAAACTCTCCTGCAGCATAGGCTATTTGCTAAGCTGTCTAAATGCGAGTTTCATAAGGAGGAAGTAGATTTCCTAGGCTACCACATCTCCCATAGGGGCCTGGAGATGGATCCAAAGAAGGTGGCTGACGTGGTGGGGTGGGAGGCCCCCACTACCCGGCGCCATCTCCAGTCATTCCTAGGCGTTTGCAATTTCTATAGAAACTTCATCTCTAATTTTGCCCAGGTAGCCCTCTCCCTCACTGACTTGTTGAGAACAAAGGGGAACGGTGTGGATAGTACAAAGCCCAGGGCCAAGTTAAACTGGACTGAGGAATGCCAGCAGGCATTCGAGATGCTAAAAACGCTGTTTACTTCAGAGCATGTGCTCACCCACCCCAATGAGAATAAAAAATTCATTGTCCAAGTAGACGCGTTGGACGTTGCCATGGGGGGGCATCTTGCAGGAGGGAGCGGATGGGAAGCTCCACCCCCTCGCTTACATCTCTAAGAAATTCAACACCACTGAGCGCAATTGGTTGGTGTGGGACAAGGAAGCTGCAGCTATCAAATAGGCCTTGTTGACAGGGCATCATTGGCTGGAGGGGGCGTGGGTGGCTTTTGAGATTTGGACTGATCATGAGAACTTAGAGGCCTTGCGCACCCCCCGAAGTCTCAATCCTAAACAGCTCTGATGGGCAGAGTTTTTCTCCAAATTCCATTTCACCCTCCACCATCTCCCAGGGAAAACAAACTTTCTGGCCGATGCCCTGTCATGCCTGCCTCAGCACATGAGTCAGAGGGAAGAGGTGATTGACTCTATGTTCACACCCTCGCAGTTAGGAGGGGTGGTCCTAACTTGCAGTCAGGCAAAAGGGGAGCGGGGGAAGAAGGCAATGAATTATCAAATTCAGGGAGGGTGTGTCTGACAAAGACTGGGAGGAACTTGCCTCTATGCCAGGACTGGAGGAGCATGAGGACGGCTGTTGGTATAAGGGGCCCAACATATTCGTGCCTGTTTCCTTGAGGGTAAAGGTGATGCGCTGGGGCCACGAATCCAAACTGGCTGGGCACTTTGGGTTCCTGACAACTTTGCATTTGCTACAACGCCAGTTCTGGTGGCCATATATGAGGGCAGACATTTTCCAGTATGTTACTTCATGCCCCACCTGTCTCCTGTGCAAAAGGCAGGGTGGGAAACCTCCTGGATTGCTGAAACCTTTGGAAACCCCCTCCAGACCTTGGGAGGTGATTTTGATGGATTTTATTACTGACTTGCGTCCCAGTAAGGGAAAGACTGTGATTTGGGTGGTAGTGGATCTGCTCTCAAAGCAAGCATATTTTATTCCCTTCAAGCAGCTGCCCGCTGCTAGGGCTTTGGCAAAGATATTTATGCACCACATCGTTAAACTCCACTGTTTTCCGAGGAAGGTAATTTCAGAAAAAGGAACGCAATTTATTGCCAAGTTTTAGAAAGAACTGTTGCACCTGTTAGACATTGAACAAGGACTTAGTAGTGCTTACCACCCAGAAACTGATGGTCAAACAGAGGGAATTAATCAAACCCTGGAACAATTTCTCAGGTGTTTTACCAGTTATCCGCAGGATGATTGGGTGGACTTGTTGCCTTATGCAGAATACAGTTACAACAGCTCGGTGCATTCTTCCACAGGGGTGTCCCCATTTATGGCTTTGTGTGGTTATGAAGGAGTTCCCCTCCCTGTGATTCCTGATGACACCCCGACACCCCTGCAATGGTGGGGGGGGGGGGACTTGCATGATTGGTGGCGAGGGCTGCAGGACCAGTGGCCAGTGATTCACGAGGCACTTGATAAGGCCAAAGCGGATTACAAAGCTCAGGCTGACAAGCACCGGGCTGAACCATGGGACATTAATCCAGGTGACTGTGTGAATTTGTCCACAAAAAACTTAAAGGGGCTGCAACCCAGTAGGAAACTGGGCTGGCGGTGTGTGGGGCCTTTTCCTGTAGTGCATAAAATCAACAAAGTGACTGTAGGATCTTGAGCATGACCTTGCCAGCGTGTGAAATAAGTGCAATTGTGTGATAGTCTGAACATTCCTTGGCATTGCCCTTCTTTGGGATTGGAATGTAAACTGACTTTTTCTAATCTTGCTCGATTTAAATCCAGGAGCATCTTAGAGGCCAACAAGGTTTTGGGGGTACGAGCTTTCATGATCTGTCAAAGGGAGCTCTGACCCTCAAAACAGATTCAGGACATACAAAAGGAAATACTTCTTTATACATCAAATAGTTAACAGTGTGGAATTAGTTGCCAAAGGATGTAGTGATGGCCACAGGCATAGACAGCTTTAAAAGAAAATTAGGCAGATTCATGGAGGAAAAGTCTATCAGTGGCTGCTACCCATGGTGACTGAGGGGAACCTCCACATTCAGAGGCACTAATCCTCTGAATCCCAGAGGCAGGAGGCAACCTCAGGGGAAGGCCTCGGCCGCTATGACCTGTTGCTGGACCTCCAGAGGAACTGGTCAGCCACTGTGTGAGACAGGATGCTGGACTAGTTTGACCCTCACTGGTCTGAACCAGCAGGGCTCTTCTAACGTTCTTATGAAAGCTCATACTCCCAATCACCTTGTTGGTTTCTAAGGTGCTACTGGATTAGGATCTAGGTGTTCTGCTGTAGACCAGCACAGCCATCCTCTGAAACTATCTTACTAAAACTGTACACTGTCCCAGAATTACCATAAAATTCCTTCAGATAAGCAGAAAAGAAAGGGAGGAAGTGGGACTCTGTAGGACCACAGCATGGTTTAAAGCAGAACATGCATCAGCAACCACTGCTACAGTGAGAAAGAGAACACCGAAGACTAGGGTTGCCAAGTCTTCTTTACTTACTGGCGGGGGGGAGTCCTCCATCGTCTGGGAGCTTCCCTAGCGCGCGTGCTTTGCACGCGCGCCCGCTGACATCACCTGGAAGTGACATCAGCATGTTGGGGGCATTGCCAGGGCAACGCTCTGGCAATTGCCCCAAAACTCTATGGTATCATAGAGTTTTGGGGCGATTGCCAGAGCGTCACCCAGGCAACGCCCCCAACGCGATGGCGTCACTTCCGGGTGACGTCATTACATTGGGGAAGTCGTCCTGGCTGGACAACTTTGGGGGTGGGGTTCCCCCTGCCGGCTGAATGCTGGCCGGCGGATCAGGAACCCCTGTAGCGGGGGATCCCCCGCCCCCCGGGCTGACTTGGCAGCCCTACCGAAGATACAAATTAGCCTGGTGGAGGGATTTTTCTGGGCCTTGGGCCCTTCCTCTGAAGTCCCTAAAGGGACCTGCTTCACCCTTTCAGAGCTGTGGGCTTTTTAAAAAGACCTCTCTGGCATGGCTGGTTCCACCACAATGAGTCTGCAGAGAGACTGTGTGCAGACGTGACGCTCTCGTTTCTTTCTTTTCAGGAAGAGGAGGCCATTGCACTGTTGGGCAGAATTAAAGAAAGTAGTCTTAGTCTTGAGAATGCCCTGAAGTGCACGAGGCAGGAGGGCACCCCCATCTCTGCCCTTCTGCTCCTGATGCTGCAGATCCAGCCAACGATGAGGCCCACAGCACAGTGAGTCCCTCTTCACTTCTCCCAGTCACCGGCACACCTAAGCTGTGGTTTTAAAATTTGGGTTTTATGTACTGTGTTTTATGTATTTTCACTATATTCTAAGCCACCTTGAGCTCCTTAAGGAAGAAAGGCAGCTAATAAATATTTTAAATAAAATAAAATAAATAATAGCTATTTGCTAGCACCTTGCGGAACTCCTACTTTGTTCTTGACCAGCTTCATGATTTCTCCAGCTGCTTTTCACATCTCTGCGGAGCAGCTTCCTTGGATCTGTTGAGGAACGAGGGCTGTCAGGATCCTATGATCCTAACAGGGTTTTCATTGTGCTTTCTGTAACTTGCTATCGCTTAGCTGAAAGTGTAACCATTGCTATCTCTTTCAAGCTGTCTCCTGTTTCACCCCCACTGTTTATTGCTCTGAGTTATATTGCTCTTTGAGGGTCTGGTCAGTGTAACCATTTCATCCGGGAGAGTGGCGACCCCGCATACTTGCACGTCACCAAAGAACAAATGGCCTTTCCTCCCATGCATTCCCTCCTCCTCCTCCTCTGGAGAGACAGAACTTTCTTATCGCTATGTGAAGACCTTGAAAGGCCGCGGCAACTACTTTGTTATGTATATGCCTAGCACATCTGGGGCGCCCAGTTCAGGAGGGGAATTTTTATAACTTTCACACTTCACCTTTCCTGTGGGAAGTAAAATGGCTAAGATCTTTTAACCGCGCTTTTCTACCTTTTTTGTGATTGGTCGAATGTTGGGGTTCAAACTGTACTGGAGGGTATATTAACACTGACTGTTTTGTATGTGGCATCTCTAACAAACATCCGAGAACCTGTCATGCAGTATTAAGAAATAAAGAACTCTGTTTCATCAACAAAGGTCTGATCTTTTGCTGCTAAGTGCAGAAGCCTCACAAGGGCCCCCCTTTGGACAGTGTAAAACCAAGCTAGATTTTTATTGCAGGAGAGGATTATTATTTAGAGCTCTTGGCTTCTTGTTTTTAAATGTCTCTTCAAATCAGACTATCCTGTAGAGGCTCTGTAGTATGGCACTTAAATATTAGACGTGCCTTCTATAAGGAAACTACAATGGCTTCCACTGTACAGTTGTATTTGTCCGGTGTGTGTCTTATGTCCTGCCTACATACACTTTTCTTTTCTAAAAAGAGAGCATAATGGATTATGTCTTCAAAGAAAAGTCAGGAGTCTTTAAGATGAATGCTTCCACCTAAAGAAATGGGACAGATTTGTCATCTGCCAAAATTGTATTTCTTTATATTTTAAGCTGCCATCTCACCTAAGCTTATGGTTTATGGCATCAATTAAACCACCTGATTCTCTTTCACTATTTAGGGAGCTAGTTATTAACCCATTTGTTAAAGAATGTTTGATTCTGGCTGGCTCTCCCCTAATCAAAGTGAAGAAGCCTCTTCCTCCAGGAATAATCGAGGTAATTTGTGAAAGTGGAATCCGTACTGTTCTAGGTAAGTTCAGAACACAGGTAACCTATCTCTGAAATGCACGATTTTGGTTGTCTTGAAAATATGAGGAGATACAATATGCAATATAGAGATAGTTTGTTTGCTGCATTCAGCTCCCCAGTATCTGAGGTTGGCCTCCTGCTTCAGCCCACGGGGGATGAAGGCGCTGGCTGGCTGGCTGGATTGGGCCAAACTGGATCACAGGAACCTGGCTGCAAGAAGCTGTTTAGGACTTAGAACTAGTTAAATTCAGGTGGGTAGCCATGTTGCTTTGAAGCAACATAGCAAAGTTAGAGCCCAGTGGCACCTTTAAGACCAACAAAGTTTAATTCTGAGTATCAGCTTTCATGTGCATGCATACCTTGAATAAAACTTTGTCGGTCTTAAAGGTGCCACTCGACTCAAACTTTAGTACTAGTTAAGTTAAAGAGCTGTGGAACTAGGTATGACCTTACTCCTCTTTACAAGCTGTGGTTTGAACTTTCCCTCTGAGGGAACAGATCGGCCCAGCGGTGTATGAATACTACTCAGATCCCTCTCTTCTTAACTAGTCTCTTCGGGGATTGGTTTTTAAAGTATGAGTCAGGCACCAAGGTTTTTTCAAGATAAAATAAAACTAATTTATTGGTAGAACACAACAGGGGAATATCGGTTGTTTGTACAGAGGACTCTTTGTTGCTGAAAGGGCTGGCATTGGTCCTCAGACTACGTTCAGGCTGTATGCTTATGGGTTGTTGTTGTTGCATACAGATGGTTACACGTTCACTCAACTCTTCTATTATACTCTTTCCTGTCCTGCCTTGTGGTTCCTCTATAGCTGTGTCTTACTGGCCTCTTTGAGTCACAGCTGGCCTCTACACAGCTGTCTAGACCCTGCCAGAGTTCAGCCCTCCCACACCCACATCTCACAGGCTCGCCAGGACTGATGTATGTTAGTCTTTGTGTTCGCTTAGTTCACTATGATTGAGTCTGTTCCTTCCTAGAAACAGAATTCTCCACAGAGTCTCTTCAGAAGGCAAAAGTCGCTTCACTCCCTCAGCGCTTCCCTTCTGAGTCTGTCACCCGACAATAACCGAGAGCTCTGAGCCCAAACGGCCCCCCCCTCCCTTGTCATGTGACTCAGCAGGGTTCTATGAACACACTCTGCTGGTCATAGGGTTTTTTTTCTTTCTTTCTTTAATCCCGTCACACTAGGGTTGCCAGGTCTGGGTTGGAAAATACCTGGAGACTTTGGGGATGGATCCAGGAGAGGGCGGGGTTTGGGGAGGGTACATGATACAATGCCATAGAGTCCACCCTTCAAAGCAGCCATTTTCTCCAGGGGAGCTGGCCTCTGTCAGCTGGGGATCATTTGTAAGAACAGGAGATCCCCAGGCCCCATTTGGAGGCTGGCAACCCTATGTGAAACCAGCAAAGGCTAAATTGCAACGGTAGGCCTAATATAGGGAGCTGGCACCTCACCTGCTTCCTGTAGCCAGAGCTGGATGCTGGTTTTGCCAGGGCTCAAGGAGCGACATCAGCCCCCTGGGCACAGCTAGAGGGGGGAAAGGCCCTGGCTGCCAGGCATGCACTCCTCAGCCTGATCCAGACTCCACCCCTGGCTGTCTGCTTCCTTTGCCCTCGGGGGAGGCTGCGGGGGGAAGGGGGGCCGAAGGGTGTCCTGATTAGGGCTGCCGGCTCTGGGTTGGGAAATACCTGGAGATTTTGGAGGTGGAGCCTGAAGGAGGTGGGGTTTGGGGAAGGAGGGACTTCAGTGCCATAGAGTCCACCTTCCAAAGCAGCCATTTTCTTCAGGTGAACGGATCTATATCACCTGGAGGTCAGTTGTGATAGCAGGAGATCTCCAGCCACCACCTGGAAGTTGGCAATCCTCCTGATCCCCCGAGACTCTTGCTCTTGAGCAGGAGTTGGTCCCTGATCTGCCTGAGATGCTGACGGAACCAGTTGTAACAGAGACAGCTGGAGGTCTTCCGAAGATCTTGGAGTCAAGGAGACCATGGGGTGCTCTTCTTCCTTATGTCACCTCCCTCCCTCAAGGAGTTGTCCTCCTCCAAGAATCTGGGAAAGACCTCGATGCATAGCTAATGTCCTACTGTTGCTTTGAATCCTCCCCTGTGGGCCCTAACTGGCAGAGCAGGGTGAAGAGTCTGCTACCACGAATATGTGTGTTTGGGGGGTGGGGGGGTGATAGGAACCAGGAGGTGGAGGCCTTGTGCTGGGTTTGAGGCCCACACAGCAGGTCGAGGGATTCTTGTGCATCTGGAGCCTCAGGTGTAAGGACAGGACCTGAGGTTTTGCATCTCTTATTCATGAGAAAACTTTAATATGCGCTTCCGTGGGTGAGATACTTTGGCTAGCTTGTAACATACAAAATGGAGTAGGATCCTCAGATTTATGACTGTATACAGCTGGTTTTATTTGTGTGGCATAAAGTTTGCTGATACAGCAAGCTGGCACAATCCACTAGGAAGTTCTGCTGTGCAAGCCACATTGCTTTTGCACAGCTGACAGGTATTTCATCGTGGGCTTGTGCAGGAGCACTTCCTGGCAGATTGCGCTCTTATCTCAGCTGAGCCCTAGGACTGATTTATTCTGTAATCTTTACCTGGCATACTGTCTGAATGATTAGGAATGGGTTTATTGGTCCCCTTGAGCCAGCTTTGAGCAATATCTGCATTGGACAAAGAGCTAGTTTACATGTGAAGAAGAAGAGGAGATTGGATTTATACCCCGCCCTTCACTACCCAAGGGAGTCTCAGAGCGGCTTACAAACTCCTTTCCCTTCCCCTCCCCACAACAACAGACACCCTGTGAGGTGGGTGGGGCTGAGAGAGCTCTGAGACAACTGTCCTTGAGGGAACAGCTGGTACAGAGCTATGGCTTGCCCAAGGCCATCCAGCCAGGTGCAAGTGGAGGAGTGGGGAATCAAACCCGGTTCTCCCAGATTAGAGTCCACGCACTTAACCACTACACCAAACTGGCTCTCTTTATGTGCATAAATATCACTGTGATGAGTCTTCACTGTGTACTCTTTGATGGCTCATTCACCTGATGGGGTGACCGTGGGTGCCGTGGTTCCTGCCAAGTATTTTTACGGAGTGGGTGGGACCAGGTGGGGCTTTTGCCCAGCAAGGCTTGTAATTGGCCACTGGAGATTTGATTGGCTGGGCAGCATTTTTTTTAGTGTAGTGTGTGTGTGTGCTTGCGTGCCTGGAATTCATGGTAACTTTTCTTTTAGTGACCCCTTACTGGGGCTTGGATGTTTTCAGAGAGGTGGCTTTGCTATTGCCTGCCTCTGTGTCCCGAGCCCTGGTATTCCTTGGAGGTCTCCCTTCCAAGTACTCACCAGGGTCGGCCCTGCTTAGCTTCCGAGATCTGACAAGATCGGGCTTGCCTGGGCTATCCAGGTCAGGGTGGCTGTGCAGATTTTTACAAATTTGACACCACAGCAGAAGGGTTCTCCACTGTGTGATTGAAGGTGAGCTGCAGCGGCCATTTTGGGGCTAGCTGCACCCCCTGTGGCTGCCACTTTGTGGCATCCATTTTGTTGCTGCACACACACACACACACACACACACCCATCTGCATTCCAAAGGTGGCCACAGCCCATGGGCTCAAAACGTTTGGGGGCCCTGCTGTAATGCCTGTCTGCTTCCGCACAGCAAGGATCATTAGAGCATGATGTGGTACAGCATGATGTGACCCTCCCCCCCCAAAAAAAACCTGCTGTAGTTTGGAAGCAAAGTTGGGGGAGGGACCCTCTGTATGGAAGCAACCCAGGAGTAATTAAAAGAGCTGTCTTGCTGAGATAGAGACTGCTTTTCGCAGCACTTCATATGTATATGGTACTTTCCCCTAAGTGTGCAAAGTAGTTCAAGTATAATTATGTCTGTAATCCTTATGACTCAGACAAAAGCTGTATTAGTATGCCTGCTTTACCTGTGAAGGGACTGAGAGGAAGCCATGGACAGACATCTGGTTCCAGCCTACAACAACCCTCTCCTGTGGAGAAAATCTTTTGCCATCAGAGGAAATCTGTCTCATTGGAAAAAGCCTTTCTCCATCGTAGGAAGGCTGGGCAGAAAGAAGTAATGGCATCCAAGAATAGAAGGCCGGGGCAGGATCCCGTCCATAAAGAGAAAAAGAGATTGCTGTGCTCTGGAGGCCACACTCGCCTCATTCCTCAGAGCTGAGCCTGAGGAAGACAGTTGTTCGCAGCCACAACTGACCCTTCATGGTGCTCGTGGGCTCAAGTGTGTGCGATCACAGATCACTCTTCCCAGAGGAGTTTGACCTCTTGAAAACTAAATTAATTTTTTGTTTTTAAATAGGGCAATAACTCAACTTTTGATTGTTTAAATGTTTAAACGCGCTTCAAGACCCCCCCCCCCCCGAAATTGGAAAGGCTACCTGAATCATAAGGGTTGGGAGCAAGACAGGTGACAAACTCAGTCGGAAAACCTCTGGTAAACCTGCGCTCAGTGTAGTATGAAGGTGGGGGAAAGGCAAGCTTATTCTGCAAGGGAGGAAAAACGCACAAACATTCCTTTTGCAGGCTTGCTGTCTGTTCCTCAAGGTGTCTAATGAGTTTGTGCCTGGGATGGGATTTGAACCAGGGAGTTCCAGCACCTATGTTCTCACATGTTTAATGCTTATGTTACATTAACTCTCACTCCCCAGCAAGTGTGGAAAAAGCTGTAACTTTAAAGGTATCAAGTCTTGGGCATTTATGAGGGTGTGTGAAAAATAATAACTGATGATGACTTCTCTGACATATTTTTGTGTACAAAGGTGCAAATGTTTTTATCTTCTGCAGAATTTATGTTTACTTACCCAGACATAGAGGAAGCTCAGGAAAAGGGCATTGAGCGTCTTCATGCCCTCTTGAAAGATGCCAAGGGTAAGTTCTGACTCCAAAACTGTTTTCATTTCCCTTGGGAGTTTGATGCACAAAGATTCCACAGTGGCCTGGGGCACAATCCAGTCTGTGGCCCTGGCCACGGAGGCCCCACTAACAGAAGGGCCCAGTGGTCTGAGGAAGGAGGGCCATAGATACTTGATGGTGCAGAGGTGGTAATCCTTCCCCTGTTCCAGCACACCGGACATCGGGGCTCTCGCACAGGCTACCCGTCTTTGTTGGGCTCATTCAGAGCCTCGTCAGATGGAGAGAAGTCCTGTTGGTGAGGAGAGCTGGCAAAATTTGTGCCAACATGTGTGTTGCAGCACATATCCGTAGACACTGCTGCATTGCCAGCAACTCCCCAGAGATTGGGAGGACACTGGCTGCTGCATGGTGGCAGTTTGGTGATGGCCCTGCCACTTGGCTACTCTCAGTCTGGGCAGCCTTTGTGGGCACTAATGTAGGGTAGCCCTTGTGGCCATGTCTGTTCTCATGCATTTCTTTAGCAGCTGTGCAACTGGGGCATAGGCCCACGTAGAAATTTTAAGAAAGTAAAACAATGAAAACAGCTAGAAAACAGAAATCGTTACTCAGTAGCAAAAAATAAAATAAAGCCACTGTGGTTTCTTCCCCACAGTCAACCTAAGTAGTTGCCTTGAAATTATCAGTTTTGTGATCCGTGCAGCGTAGAATCACATTGATTTTCTTGAGATCCTGAGATGAAAATATACCCCTTAAATACCTTATTGGTATTTTTGGGGTATATTTCGGCATCCCAAAAGTATCCAGCATTTTTGGGGGGGGGGGGATCTCAGATATTTTTGGAACCAGGAAGATTAGGAAAACAGCTGTGAGGCCTGGAGACTGCTCCCTGCCTCTCAGCTGTTTCCTCCCCTTATTCTGCAGTCCCTTTAAAACCAGCTTAGTTTAAAGGGACTGCAGAAAAATGAGGGGAAACAGATGCAAGGCGGGAGCCATGTGCTCTCACTGCTCAGCTGTGTTTTGCAGCTTTGCCACTCCTGATTTGATTTTTTCCTAGTTTTTCCCCATCTTGGAACTATTGGATCCCCCCAAAATTGGGATTTCCAAAAAATCCTGAATCCAAATACTTTTTCAGCATTGGGATCTGGAATTTTTTGGAAATCCTGAATTTTTTTTTTTTGGGGGGGGGGGGGGGTTCCAATAGACCCAAACCAAAAAAAATAAGGGGGGCGGGATTGCACTCCCCTAGCAAAAGGGAGAGGCTGGCAGATGGGAAGGAATACCATGAGTAGGTCATAGTTTCCAGATAGGGTTTCCACAGGTCTGGGTTGGAAAATACCTGGAGACTTTGGGGGTGGAGCCAGAAGAGGGTGGGGTTTGGGGAGGGGAGGGGCCTCAGCATGGTCCAATGCCATAGAGTCCACCCTCCAAAGCAGCCATTTTCTCCAGGGGAGCTGCTCTCTGTCAGCTGGAGATCAATTGTAAAAGCAGGAGATCTCCAGGCCACACTTGGAGGCTGGCAACTTTATTTCCAAGTCATTGAGGATCCACAGCTTTCAAGTGTCCTGACTTGATGGAACACTTTCCACATCCCAGGGCTGTGGCTAGCACGGGGCCATTGTGGGTGTCCCCCACCAGTATCCCTCCCACTGAAATGGTTCTAGGGGGCTGCTGTTTTCCCACTGTTGTAAAATACTGGTAATTGGTATCCGTACTGGTATGTTTTTCTAGTGGCACAAGCAGAGGCCCTTTCAGATCTGGAAAAGGCTTAAACACTCCCCTCACCTGCTTCATGGTCCCAGTGCAAATCAGGCTCCTGCACTATTACATCTGTTAAGAGTCCTCAGGATAGATCACCAGTATCCTGCGTTAGTGATGCTGGGAAAAAATCTTAAAGGGATAGAAATAACTGATTGGGTTTGACGAAGTGTGCTTGCACATGAAAGCTTATACTCTGAATAAATCTTTGTTGGTCTTAAAAGTATTTTGAAGCAAACCATTATTTGTTTAAGGGAGCTGTTTGCTGTAAGCAGTTAAAAGCTCCAGAACTTCAAAACAAGGGAGATGAGATGCTAATCGCTGATGCTAAAATACCCAAACACCTGCACACAGGGTTCTGGGAGTTCCTTTTGGCTGTGAGGGAGACCCCCTGATTCTCCAGTGATTTCCTGAAATCCCCACCTGGCCGACTGCAGCCTGGCTGCTGGGGAATCCCTGAGCACTCGGAGGGGCTGGGGCCAGAGGCTTGGGAGCGGAGGTGAGCAGCCTGACCAGGTCAGCTGTCTGTACCTCTCTGGCCAGGGTTGGGCTTCCTTTGAGGAACCCTTGGGGCACCCCACAATGTTTTGTGAAAACCACAAATGGTCCTTTAAATTACGTATGGTGAGTTTCATCACCAAGCTGTCTCATCATGATCCAAGGAGAAGCAAGTCTCACTGCTGCCCTCTTCACTCATGCCGGGCTGCAGGCTGCCTCTTGAATCACATCGCATTTAAAAACAATACATGGACGAGCTGCACCTCATGGTCATATAGCGTTTATACAGAGCAGCAGTTAGCAAACTTTCTGCTTGCAGGGATAATTTCCCCACGGACCGGGCTGCCCACAAGCTTCCTGCACACGTTTGTTTATTTTTATTTTATTTATGTCCTGTGTAGTCCATCTTTCTCTCTCAGATTCAAGGTGGGTCGTGCAGCATGAAACCAATTCAGGCCAACAGGAATGGGACATCCAATAAACAATGCCCTTGTGGCAGGGAAGTGCTGTCCAGTCGCAGCCGACTTCTGGCAACCCTCGGGGTTTTAAAGGCAAGAGGTGTGCAGAGGTGGTTTTGCTCTTGCTTGCCTCTGTGTTGTGACCCTGGACTTCCTTGGGGGTCTCCCATCCAATTACTGACCAGGGCCAACCCTGCTTAGCTTCTGAGATCTGGCGAGATCAGGGTAGCCGGGGCCGTCCAGGTCAGGGCCCGTGAGGACTAGGAGTGGGGGGGGGGGGGGGGAGAATGGCTGTGGTGTGGATGGGACTGGGAAACGTCACTTTCCTGCCCATTTGACAGCCAGCCCAGGTTGGGGAGAGATTGCAGAGAAGGCGGGGGGGACACACAGTAGTGCAGGGAAACCGGGGTGGGGGGAGCCTACTTCCCAAGAGCAGTGAGTGAGGGGACAAATCACCTTCCTTTCACAGCACAGACACAGCTTGCCGAAGGCGTAGGCCAGGCCAAGGGTGGCCAGCGTGTCCTGCTGCTGCACAGGATGTGGCAGGGGAAGGTCCCCTGTGGTGAAACTTCCGGGACGTTTGTCCATCAAGTCTGATCTTTTTTTTTTTTTTTAATTAAATTTTTATTGATTTTTCTCTATGACTACAACTATAACGCTACAATCTAAGCTACATATACCTTATACAGAGAGTACTTTATCATTTGCTTAATACTACCTTATTACATAATATACTTATGAAGCATTTAGAACCTTGGATAAATTTCAATTACTTTGTTACTGCTACTATAAAAAATATCAAAACTATTTGGCAGACACGCCCACCTAGAGAAATACGGTTAATTAAACCATTTGTAATACATAAGTGCAATGCTTAATAAAACAGTTTAATCACTATTTCTTCTTTCGTCCTCTTCTTGTCTTAACAGTCTCAACTATTTTTGGAGCTGCAGCTCCCTTTTCCGAGTCAGACACTTCTTCTTCACTCTTTGAGCTATCAAATCCATACATGCTTTCTTGCAAGGCCAGTGAACCATCTGAGTCTCTCCCAGTTTTCTGCTCTTTGCTTTTTTCCAGAAATTTTTTCGCTTGTTGAACAGAGTCAATCTTATACTTCTTATCTTTGATGCTGAAGCATAGTCCTTCTGGAGTATTCCAACGATAGATGATAGACTCAGACTGGAGCCAAGATGTCAATTTTCCATAGGCTTTCCTTCTTTTCCTTATTTCAAATGGGATATCCTTCATCACTTTTACTTCTTCTCCCAGGATCTTCAGAGCTGCTTTGTTTGTGGTCCTAAGCACCACGTCTCTTGTAGATTTTTTGGAGAACCTTATCATAATTTCACCAGGCAGGCTTTTCTTTTTAGTGTAATCTGGATAGGTTCTGTAAACC
Organism: Lepidodactylus listeri; assembly: GCA_029233225.1. Lineage (NCBI taxonomy): Eukaryota > Metazoa > Chordata > Lepidosauria > Squamata > Gekkonidae > Lepidodactylus > Lepidodactylus listeri. The sequence continues at coordinate 8,821,480 of JARCFY010000014.1, read as the reverse complement.
ATATCCATATCACTTTTTATATCCGCTGCTTTCATGCCTGTCACTGGTTCAAGTGCTTCACTTAGCAAATTTTTAAGGTCTTCTCCTGTATTTTCTGGCACATTCTGAAGTCTTAGGAAAAAATTCGATCTTTCCATTTGTAATTTCAAAAGCTGATCGTGGTGGAAGGCCTTTTCCTTCTCTGCCTTTTGTAGTCTTACATCTTGGTTTTTTACTGAAGTTTTTACTTCCAGAAGTTCTCGCTGCAGCTTCTCTGTGGATTTATTCGACTCTTAGTTCTAGCTGCATTTTGTCCATCTTAACGTTGAGAGCTGTCATTTGGTCCACTAGAGGTCGCAATAACGAGGAGAACACCGCACTCATCTCCGTGGTATCAACCTTTGAACTCGGAGCTGTACTTCCTAGTTTGGGGGAAGGTTTCGGTTTCCCCGTCATTGTTGCGGCTACGCTCTTTGTTTATAGATAGATAAGATGAACGAAAGGAGCAAATTTTCAAACAGCACTTATGTCCTTCTAAGGTTTATGTCTCCAAGAGAGCGATGCTGCCATCTAGCAAGGCGGATGGGCTTTTGTTTCTGCAGTAACGCCACGTAAAGAGTCTCATAAGTACGCTAGTCCCGGAGAGGGGGGTGGGTGGATTTCACTCCTCCCGCCGTCTTCCCGCTTTGTTCTGCTTTTCTTACTTCAGACTCACGTTTTCTCCATGCGTAACTGTCAGTTCCAGCCTCATTGCTTCGCACTCTCTGCTGCTTCACGGATTTGCACTTTCAGCCATACGGCTCCCACGGCGGGGGAACCTATGGGGGTGATGAAAAGGGATCTCAATCCCTCGATCGCCACCGTAGGGAGAGATCCCCTTCGTGCCACCCCAGGCAGAGCCCCCTCACTGGGGGCTCTGGGGGCTCTGCACCAGTCCAGAGCCCCTTCTTCCCGCCGGGTACGGATCGCGCTCCCCGCAGTTGCGGAGGAGAGCGTCCGCCATCATCGCAAGTCTTGCCGGAAGTGATCATCAAGTCTGATCTTGACAAACTTCTAAGGAACGCTCAGACTCTCTGGGAAACTTTTTGAAACTAACAGGTGTGTTACTTTTAAAGCGTTCCCAGCACTTCAGAGACATAATCCCCGTAGTTGCCTGCAATGCAGGCAGCATTATGATAACATCTGTCTATAGTGAGGACTGCGCAGAGGGAGGCTGAGAAACAGTGGCCTCTATGAAGCCACTTTTGTGAGTTCCCATCAACTCCCAGTCATGAGCACAGGCCGTGCTCCATCTGAGAGACATAATACACCACCTCTGGTATCTCAGTCTGTCTCAAGCACTTTTGCTGCTGCGGTTTGTGACACAGATGTTCTGACACACAATGTTGCCGGATCATGTCTCGTGCCCACTTAGGAAGAGCTGCCTTGTTTATTGGCACACCTTCAGTGCGAAGAGAAGGCAGCTAAGGCAGCTGATGGCTCCTGTCCTCTGTTCTGCTTCTGGCAGCTGTGGGGAAGGACCCAGATGTGGAAATGCTGGCCAGCAAAAAAACCATCCGTGGCCTGATGAACTCCATGAAGGTGTACGCGAATAACGAAGGCCTGCTGCAGGTGATCTGCACATTATTCATGATGATGTCGAGTAATGGTGAGTGAACGCTGCTGTCTTCTGTCCCACCCATTACTCTGTCAAAGGCTAATTTTAGGGGTCCCGGCCTCTTCCAGGGATCCCCAACCCCATTAGGGTTCTTTTCTATGGGTGGTTGGAGTCTGGCTAGGGAACTCAGGCCTCCAGAGGGAGAGAGAGACAGTTGCCTTAAACTAAAAGTATTTATTAACTCTAAAGCCCTACACAAGTAAAACTTAATTGCATATATTCAGTATCAGTACCCAACAGAATATAGAAAAATCCCACTATCTGATATAGTGTACACTTCAGAAAGAACAAAGAATTCAAGCCTAGGTGGGGTGTTGGCCAAACAGCCCCACACAAAGTCCAAAGCCTCTTTAACCTTTAACCTCTTTAACCTCTTTTCATCCAACATGAATCAAGGGAGAAATCATTTAAACGGTACCAGACTTTCCAAATACCAGCCCATCCTAAGCTGATGATATGAGCTTTTGCTAGTATGAACTTTTGCCCAGATATATTTTATTAACTGGAAGTCAAAAAGACCTAGATAGATATGTTTAGGCTTTGGAGCCTGGCACTTGGAAGCTTTAGTTTTTACGCCTAGGCTGCCAGCAAAAGAGCAAAGGCTTATGGGACTTCAGAACCAAAAAACAGAAGTCAGCTATAGCAAAATCTACATATCATAGAGAAACAGAAAGGCTCAGGTTCATTGAACCCCAAATTCTGCCACCTGGGTCCCACCATGAAAGAAACAAAAAGCCCACTTGTCCAAGGAGGACATTGGTATCTTTACAGGTATTCTGCTGTTATTACTAGCAGGCCAGAAGGTCACAGATAGATAATCCATGGCAGGCAAGGTTGGCAGAAGACAGCAGGTCACACTTGCATGCAGAAATAGGGATTGAGGCCCAGTGAATCCTTAGTAATTGTCACAAAGGCCCTAGACTCCCCAGCACAGTTTCCTCTAATGCACAACATTTCAGAGGCCAGCTCCGAGGATCTCTGCTCACAACCAAGCTTCCATAGGAGACAATGGGGGATGTGGGCACCTCCTTCTGGGGCCCATAGAATTGGACCCCTTGGTCCAATCTTTTTGAAATTGGGGGGGGGGGGGTTTGAAGAGAGGCACCAGCAGCTATGCTGCAAATTTGGTGCCTCTACCTCAAAACAGCCACCCCCAGAGCCCCAGATACCCCTGGATCGATTCTCCATTATAGCCTATGGGGCCCATTGACTATACTGGTCCCCTCCCCATAAGCTATTATTGAGCCAGGTATTTTCTGTACGATTTGTAAGCTAGCTTGAGTCACAGGCAATGCTCCCTCTAAGCTGTGGAGTCTCGTGAGCAAAAATTCCACATTGTGAGCCGTTGGCATTAAAGGTCTGAGCAAGCAATTTGGCTCCTGCATAGATTAGTTTGCTCTGGAGCCATCCTTCCTGAGCTGAGACAAAAACGTTTGAGCCGGAGGCTAAAAAACTGTGCGCTAGCTCACACCAACTCAGCTTAGAGGGAACACTGGTCACAGGGAAAAGTGGGATATAACTATTTGAATAAATAAGTAGTTTGGGCAGGTTGATAACATTTAAACAACTTCCTGTTTGTTGGGTTAGGCAGGCTTCCGACAGTGATTGTTCCACCTCTGCTATACTTGACCTGTAGTGCTGGTTGTCATATTTCACTAAAACCCCCAAAATAGATTGCAAGAGTCTCCCCCTCCCCAAGTGCTGGTATGTTTTCTAAGGGTCAGCACAGAGCACCAGTCCAAGCCAAGGTCTACCAGTACAGTGGAAAGGGGTAGGTGTCAGCTAATGCTGCCATCTCCTGCCCGGGAGGTGGAATGAGTGGGCCCTTGACGTCAGCACTGTGGAATGTTCTGTTATACTTCTCATAGGCATGCCTATCCCCCTCCCTCCTGCTCTGACCTTGAGAGACTGTGAGTACCAGGCCATGTATCTTTTCTCCTGTCTGAGTATAATGCTTCCCGCATTTTCCTTGGGAACCTTTAGCCAGTATTTCAAGTGCCTTTTTTCTGCCATGATGATTGGATACAATGTATTACCAGACCCCTCTTTGAATTCTGTATAACTATCCTAATTGTGGTGGTGCCCGCCATTACTAGCACAAGAAGTGCAGATGACCATAGCAGACCTTTCACAATAAAGCTTTCCTGTTTAAGGACACTTGTTGTTGACTGACTCTGTAGGATTCTCACAGTAGGTAGACCTCTGAAGGCCTGGTCTACCCTGATAGAGGACATTTTGTGAAATTTGACTTGATTCTGTTTTCTCTTATAATGTTTAAATTATTCTTAAAATATAGTTAAAATATAGTTTAAAAGAATTCATTCAAATTTTTACAAGGTTATGGAAATAATCTTAAAAATAATGTACAGAATAGTCAAATGTAGACTTGCTCACAACTTTAATGCTACTAGCTGACCACTGACCTAGCGCTGAATCTTGAGTCCAGTAGGCAAAGTAGGTGCCTGTCTTCTTCAAGCTAGGATCATTTTTGCAAAATAACTCTGTTCTTGGAATAGTAGCCACTTGTTCTGAGTCCAGATGGTGGTGGTCAGAGTGACAGTGATGCCTGCCAGTATTGTCTGCTAGCAAAGCCCGTGGCCACTCCCATCACACTGGAACTACTCTAGGGCTCAAAGAGACACGCAATTGATGCAGGAAGACAGCTTTGATGCACTTTGAGTAGGGACAGTCAGCCACTGGCTTGATGGTTCAGTCTATGAAATGAAACACATATTTTAGGGGTCCCCCACGTGGCACCCATCAAGAGCTCTCCTGGCGCCTGCTAAGTGGTTTTAGAAAGTGAGCAGAGGGCCAGGTGGGGCTGTTCCCCAGCCTGACTTCTGACTGGCCACCGGAGATTTGATTGGCTGCACAGGTTTTAAAAAACATTGCTTTGAGAACAGCTGCCACCACGGCACAAGGATCTTCACTGTGTGACTGAAGGGAAGCTGCAGCAGCCATTTTGTGGCTGGCTCTACTTCCTGTGGCAGCCATTTTGTGACATGTCATGTCAGAATTCTGAAGGTGCCTCCAGGGTGCCCTAGGTGTGTACTGAGGGACACAGACCGAGGTCTCTTTCATTCGCTGCCTTCCAGCATGAACAGCATTAGAGTCTCCATCAGAGTTCTCTTTTATGAGCTTTGATGGCTCACTCCACTCTGCCGAGGATTCTGCCGCTGCTCACACAGAGAAGAGCGGGTAGATTGACTATAAAATTTATATCCCACCTTTCCTCGGGGCTCAAGACAGCTTATGCCTCACAATTGAAACTTAACAATTAAAACCAAGAGAAGAAGGCTCTCTAGGTCCCCCCCCCCCAAAAAAACCCTGCAATTTTAACTCCATTAAAAGCTCTGGCAAACAAGGTGGGCTTGCAGTGCCTCCTAGAGGTGGCTTACAAAACAACTGTTAAACCATTCTGAGCTAAAACCAAAGATAAAATAGCAAGCTCCAAATCTAACAGTGCACTCCCCTCATCTCCTCAGGGTACCCGTTCCACAAAGTGGGAGCTCCAGTGGAGATGGGGGGGGGCACTCTGGTTGATGTTTGGGAGGGCTACCTTAAGAGGGGGATCAGCCGGTAGGTGGCTGCTCGAAGAGCCCTTTGCTTTCTTTTTTAGACCTTCCTCAAATCAGAAGATTACCCCAGGCTGAAAATCAGTTGCTGACTAAGTTCCTGCTGACTGCTAGCAAATCAAAAATGTAATTGGATAAAAAAAAATGGAAGACCCTGAAAAATCTGGGCACAAGTCATGTATATGTCGTGTGACACTGCATATTTGAAAATTTATAAATAAACGGGGGTAGGGAATCTGGGCGCAAGCATATAATCTTATTTTGTATTAGGGCTCCCTGTTAGGATTCCTAATCGTCTGCCCCATGGGTTTTTACGATGCACCTCCAGTTCATGATTTGTTGATTGGTTGCCTGTATAAACCAGAGACCTCTAATCTCTCCTTTCCTTTGGTTACCAGACACAGCCGTGGAAGCCTTGAGGAAAGCGGGGCTCTTCTCAGAAATCTTGACCGTTCTGAGCAATTGTGCCTACAACAAAGATATCAGCCTTGCTTGCTGTGGGGTCATCTGGAGCTTGGCAGCAAATGGTATGCAGAAGGAGAGCGCAGCAGAGGACTTGGCTTTTGTGGCTGGAGAAGCACTCGCAGGCTTCCACCACTCCCATCTCAGAGCTTCTGCAGACAATGTTTGTGCTCCTAATGTGACCATCCTTGGGACCATGGTCTGAGAGAACTTGGAGGTGGGTAGATGTTGGGTCATGTCTGAGCAGAGGCAGTGACCCCTGTATCCAGAACATGGGAAAGACAAAGAAACGAGAGTGCCTTTGGGCATGTACAGAGACCATGCTGTTTCCCACATCACATTTACTTTTTTTTCTTATTTCAAATGGTCCATCCATTTAAAATTGATCCCATGCCTCAAAATAATTCAAAATAATCTTATTTCTTTATTTTAATTTATACCCCACACCCTCAGCAGCTTACAATATTTAAACTACAATAAATACAATACAAATACTGCAATATAGAGCAATAAAACCAATCAAGTGCTTCTAATTTCCCATCATTTTGAGGCGGTGATGCTTGATAAATGCTAAATCATCAAATGCAGAGTAACTGAGCAAAACTGCCTTTTCAGCATCAGGTGCTGTTTTGGAACAAATAATGTTTTTGCATTACTAACATTGTCCCCCCCCCCCCCCCCAAATTTGGGTTTTCTCTGTTTTTTCCACTGTGTCTGACTCTGTAGAAGCCAGGGGAATCTGTTGGCCCACTGAATCTGGTGGATTTTCCTGTCTTTTAGAAACTCAGTCAAGGCACAGTGGCTCCTGTCCATAGAGTCAGTCACACAGAAGTCCCTCTGAAATGAACGGACGTAACCTAAATAGCAGTTTATTTCTCCCATTGATTAGAAGAGGATAAATTTGACTCTCTCTGAACTCAGGCTCATATATTTTGGAAAATCTCCAGCACCTTTTTCATCATGTTAGGAGCTATTTGCCTAGGACCTTTGGAAGGGAGAAAGATGTAAATAATCTGGTCGGCCTGTTACAGTATGTTTTCTGGTCAACTTGTTTTTGTTTCTCCATGAATCTAGTAACTGATGTGTCTGAAATCCCACTGAAATGTGCTATTGAGATTGTCTCTACAATCCTCCACATGCACCTTCAGCATGGAGATGTGGCAGAATCCGCATGCTGTGCTTTCTGGACCCTGGCCCTTCACGGTGAGTTTTCATTATCCGGCTGTAGAGGAAGAGAACTTAATTTTGGAGTGAGATACCTTAACTTTCATCTATGGCTGGTATTTTTCAAGTCATGTTGCTTTCCTAGTCACTCTGGGCATACCAAGGTGTCCTTTCCTTAGAAGGCTGGTGATGATAGAAAAAACAAGACAGGTTGCCCACCATTACTAATTTTACCTTGCAGTGTTGGGCATCCACATCATGTAGGATAACACTTGAGCTCAAAAGCCCCATGCAAACTCTAGAGCAAAGGTGTTGAACTCATTTGTTACCAGGGCTGGGTCTGACATAAATGTCACTTTGTTGGGCCGAGCCATGTGTGCCATAAAATGTAACACAAGGTACCGGAGATATAAACTTTATAAAGATGATTTCAGATGCCGAATGGCAATAGCAGGTATGATTGGATTAGGTGTGATATGCAGACGGGTGGAGATATCAGTATTGGTGTGATATACAGAGGCATGGTGGAGATATCACCATTGGTAATGAGACAGGAAACCTGAGTCTCAATTTGGTACAGGAGGATTTAGTCCAGGAGGATGCAAGGAATAAATGGAAATAAGTGTGAAGAAGTGAGCAGTGACTCTCAAAAGTACATACCCGACCACAATTTTGTTAGTCTTTAAAGGTGCTACTGGACTCTTACTCTTTCTACTACTATTAAAAACCACAACATTAAAAAACCAGTAGGGAAACATTTTAATCTTTCAGGAATCCAGGGCATTCAGTTGTTGACCTAAGAGTAGCAGTTCTCTAACAAAGGAATTTCAAAGGGAGAATAGAGAGACTGCTGAATTGCAACTGATCATGAAGCTCAAGACAATGCAAACTCCTGGACTGAACTGAGACCTAGGTTTCTTCTCTCATTACCAATGCCTGCTATTGTCATTTGGCTTCTGAAATCACTTCGCTCTCCAAGATATGACAGATGGACTCACATTCCAGCTGTATTTGAAGAAGTGAGCAGTGATTAATGAAAGCTCATGCCCTGCTACAAATTTTGTTAGTCATTAGGGTGCTGCTATAGTCTTGCTCCCTTTCATTAATAAGGAATGCAAGCTGTGCTGTTACATTTCTACCCCCACCCCCCAATCTGTTAGACATGGAAAGAGGGATCTCTCCAAGTGCCATGGGACCGCCCCCCCCCGTGCTCTCTCTGGCTCTTTCCCTCTCCCTCCCTCTGAAGTAGTATGCTCATATACCTGGAATAAAAAAAAATTGGTCTTAAACACAGGAGTCTCTCTCTTTCTCTCTCTCCCCACCCCCAGCTCTTTCCCTCCCTCACTGTCTCTGAAAAAGAAAAAATGTGCTCGCACACAAAAGCTTATGCCTGGAATACAATGTTGCCGGTCTTCTTAAAAGTCCCTCAAGACACCATTTTCCTCCCTCTTTGTGGCTCTTTCCCTTCCCCTCCTTCCCCAGAGGAGGAGGGGGGAGGAGCCCTCATCCAATCGAGGGAAGGCTTTCTTTCTCTCCTCTGAAGCAGGAAATAGGAGAGACTGGGGAAAAGGAGCTGCAACATTAGAAGCAGGAAGCAGCACAGTGAGCTGCTCTTGGGCTGAATTGGAGGTCTGCAGGGGCCAGATCTGGCCTGCGGGCCACATGTTTGACACCCCTGCTCTAGAGCATAGACCCTGCAACCTCCAGCAATATGCAAGAAAGTTGCATAGGTCAGTCTGTGTACAAAGGAATCTCTAACGATGGGAAGTTTGAAAACTTCGCCCTCCTCACCAGCTGGGTAGTAGAAAGAGGGTGGGTCTCTAGAGTTTGTTCCCTGGGGGATGCAGAAAGTGTTCCAGGATGTTTCCCCTCTGAAGTCGGGATGAGCATCTCAATCATCTAGAGTCGTACTTCATTGTAAGAAAAACATTTCCTCATCACCACCGCCTGCAGCGGTTCTCCTGTCTCCTCCAAGGAATACCAATCAATCAGTCAACTTAGATAGTGTTGAAGTTTGATGCCCCAAATCCTTTGCTTAATTTCGGGTTTAGCTTTGGAATAACCCAAGGCTATTAAACTACTGGGAGAATGTCCAATGGATTGTAATTACTCTTAAAGGGGCCTTTCCCATTTTGACTGAAAGGTGACTGTTGGTGTTGAAGATGCAAGACCCACAGGAGAGAAAACAAGCTTCGGACAGTAATGAATCCTTGTGAGGCTTCTGTACTTAACAGCAAAAGATCAGACCTTTGTTAATGAAACAGAGTTCTTTATTTCTTAATACTGCTTGACAGGTTCTCGAATGTTTGTTAGAGATGCCACATAAAAGACAGTCTGGATTAATATACCCTCCAGTACAGTTTGAACCCCGACATTCAACCAATCACAATTGAGACAAAAACGCGGGCAAAAAGGCTTGAGCCGTTTTGATTCCCACAGGAAGGTGAAGTGTGAAAGTTATAAAAATTCCCTTCCTGAACTGGGCGACCCAGATGTGTTAAATCCTTGCATATCAAACGGCCCGAAGTGGCCACAACAGACCTTCAAGGTTCCCACAACAAGATAAGGCATTCACAGTCCCAGGAAAGAGGAGGAGGGAATGCATGGGAGGAAAAGCCATTTGTTTTCTTAGTGACGTGTGAGAATGCAGAGTCGCCACCCTCCCGGCTGAGAATGGTTACATTGCCCAGAGTTGCTAAAAGCAATATACTTCAAGGTGAGAGCCAGGGGAGGGGAGGGGGGAAGACAGAGAAGGAGACATGTAACATTTCATTAGAGCAGTAACATAGTAAAAACAATGAATCTTTGTCAGGCCTCCTGACAATCCTGCGCCGCCATGCATGAGATTCCAGAGAAATCAAACCTGATGCAGAACTCCTTTAGGAACACAGCAAGGGACCTCAAATATGACTCCCAGGAGTTTGATCTGAATTGTTTCAGAGGGTCTCAAGTTGCCATATAAACATAACTGGAAACCATACAGCATCCGTGTAATAACCTTGGCCACAAAGACACGGATAGCTGAAGGTCCCCAAAGCAGAGACACTTCTATATGCATTCCTCCAGGGAATGCCAGTGTTTGCATCTGTTATTGCTCCTGGGGAGGGGAACTTTGGGGCCACCTGTAAAGCTGCCATCTGCTTTCAGGAGGCACTGTAAGATTGACACCTTTGCAGTGGTGAAGTTCTCTTTGGGTGGAACTTCCGGCAGAATCGTTATGCCCCCAATATGTGATTGTGAGCAGGGAATTTGAGCAAAGGGTGGATTCATCCTCTCCCTGAGATGAACTGGTTGAACATCCAAGAAAAAGAAAATCTGAATAATCTCCCTGTGCGAGCTATTGTTATACTCTTGCTTTCCCTTGATATTTTAAGTATACTGATGACTGCATACAATGCTCCAATTTTTCTTTCTGCTGCAAAGTTGTAGAAAAACATAATGGGTTTTATTTCCCTGGATACTTGTGACTTCCCCCTCCAGACTGTGTTGATGAAGCGAATTACGAGCCCTATGCCTTGCTTCTGCTGAACGCTCTCCGGCTGCACCCCGAAAGGCCAGTGCTGGTGAAGAATGCGTGCCTGGCATTGGCAAGCCTTTTAAGGACATCAGGTGAGAGCCTGAAATAGACTGGGGGGCATGGCTGCCCAACTAGGCAGGCCGAGAGCCTGTGGCCTGCAGTGCGAGGCAGAAGAAAGCAACCAGGGATCTTGCTGCTGCTCTCGCTCCATGCCTCAGCGTGGCCCATGTGCATCATGCAAGGTTTTGCATATGGCAGATGTGGCTCCTGGAGAGACAGGCAGCACGTGTGGATTGGCTGGAGCTGCGGGGGCTGGCCTTGTTAACACAGACAGGTATATGTTCAGTGCTGCAAAAAATAAGAGAGCCCAGACAATCCACTGAGGCCCGTCGGCCCGCTCAGAGCGTGAGAGTGGGGGGAACCCGATAACGTGGTTGTGCCACAAAACCACTACCTTGACATGACCAGTGACTGCTGCGGCTCCTACACCACCAATGGCTTCAAGTCCACGGAGCAGATGCAAAAATGAAAGTGAAGTGAGCTGGAAGCAGATGAGACAGAGGATCCTGGCGGCAGTAAATGCCAGGCCATTCTCAATGGTGGCACTGCTGAGTCAGCTGGTGTCTGGAAGCATCCAGAAGGCTGGGCTCTCAAGGCGGTCCTTGTACTGCTGGACTCTGGGCAGGAGAGAGGCAGGAAATGGTTTGTGTTTAAATCACAACAGGCCTGCCGGTAGTCTGAGCACTGCCAGCCATGAAGACAGAGCCCTCCCTTCCCGACTTCCAGCCTTGTGCAGAAGGACATTAATACCGGTTTGAAGGTCTGGTTGTTTAATTGATAGTTTTGTTTGCTTATTGTGTTTTGTAAGCCACCCCAAGATTCCGGAGAAGTTTTCAGTCAGCGGTGTCTCCCTCTTTCCAGAACTGTCCGGTTTCCGATTCATCGTCACGGATGAGAAGGGCAGTGGCATGACCATGCTCAAGGAGTGCTATCAGCTTCACCATGAGGACCCTGAAGTGGTGGAGGACATGTGCGTGCTGATTGACGAGATGTTCAACTACGGTAAATCTTCTGCTGCCCCATAGCTTCCGCTTCTTTCACAAGCCAGGAGGAGACATGGGACTTGGATTCCCCGCCTCATTCACCCCCAGCCTTGCCAGCTCCAGGGGAACTGAAAAGTACTCACAGTAGTGGCCTACCTCAGGAGCAAGCTGCAGGACAAGGAAGCTTCGCCCCAAACTTTTGAGAGATGGAGTGCATCAGAAGTGGAGTGGAGGAATCCCCCTCCTTGACATCCAGGGATGGTTTGAGCCATCTCATCTCATGGGCAATGTGATTCCAGCTTAGCTGGCCCAGTCGCTCTGTGGAATGCTGGGTGGCATCTAGAAACCTCTTTGAGTACTTTCAAGCCCTCTGTAAATGGTAACTATTATTTAATTATGGGCAGGAGGGGGGGTGGCTCTCCTAGCAGTGGATTACGTTATCAGAATCTACACACTAAGTTTCAGAGTAGCGATATTAAGATAGTCAGAATTTTGAACAGAAATTACTGTGTGAAGTACAATGCACCATTAATCCAGGCAATTTAAAAAGTCCAAATAAGAGGTAAGGAAAAGTAATAAGCCCTGGTCATCGTTCGTGTAAAGCTGAACTGGGGGAGGGGGGCGGGATTGAAAGGATCAATTTAGCCCCACAGAAGTAGATATATTACAATTTCTGCTTATCTTACCTTTTTATTACTTTTGCCCTTCCTTTAAAGAGCTCCAGGTGGCCTACGTTGCGTGCGTGCGCCCCACCCCTCCTTTAACAACAATTTGATGGGGCCGGTTTGGCTGAACCACTGGATCTGAGTCCAGGAGCCCCTTAGGGACTAACAAGATTTTCAGAGTCGGAGCTTTCAAGAGTTAGATACATCTGGCAAAGGGAGCTCTGGCTCAAAAGCGCACACCCCTCGAAATGTCGTAGGTTTCTAAGGTACGGCCGGACTTGAATCCAACCATTCTACTGAAAATTGGCACAGCTACCCTCTGAAACTGGCCTGTTCTGCTTTTCCAGTGGCTGAGACAGACGAGCTCAGTCCTGAGGCAGACGAGATATACAAGAAGACAGGACATGAGAGAAGGGGAGCGAGCAGGCTGAAGGAGGAGACTGGTTTGACAGAATTTATAAAACTGGGCCAGGCTAATCTTGCTTGGTTGAACGCAGGAGAACCTTCCACGGGCCCATTTTCCTCTGGCCAGCGATGGAGCCCAGGGCCTCCGTTCCCTCCCCCTCTCCTGGCCAGGGTCAGAGCAGCTGAAGCAGAGTTCTTTTTGGTAGGGAAGGAGGGAGAAGCAAGCTCCCCATGTCTGCTTGTTCTCTGGCCAGCCATGCAGCCATGCCAGCCTTCCCCTTTTCCCCAGTCAGCATGACTCTTCCAGCTGCTGAGACAACCCAGAACCACGGGGCACCTATTTCCTACCACAACTAGGGCTGAAAACCCGTTCTTGTGGTGACCAGAACATTCTAACTTTTCATGTGATGCTAGTCTCGGGTGCCTTTCAGAAACAATTTGTGTTGCCACTTTTGGATATATTTCCCGCTCTTTCCTGAGCTGTTTGTGCTGAAGACTGATTCTCCCCTTTCCTTTGACTCACAGATGAAATTGTGGTGGAGATGGTCTCTCAGAACATCACAGAGATGCTGACAGAAATGAAAAACAGGTTTACATCCAGTTTGGTAAGCAAAAATATCAGTGATTGCTGAAGCTTCAATAGACGGTCCTTTCCTGGCTATGAGGGGCACGGCATAATCCATACATTCTGGCATGCAATTACTCTGCTGAGATTAATACTTGTGATTTAAGTCTGGTTGGTTGCCTTTCGATTCTCAGCTGTTTATATTCACTCTCAGCCTTCACTATTTCCTACTCTCTAATCTGAAAGAGGAGTGACACTGGATATTTGGGGAGAGGCAGGACACTGAAGCGGCACAGTAAGAGGAGAAAACAAAACATGAACCCGCTGAAGTTTTTTTTTCTTTCTTTGCATTCCCACCTCCAGGAAATCGTTACCTTGACAGACAAGGCACTCTCCGAACTGCAAAAAAAGAGGTAAATTAAAAAACAAAACCTCCAGCAATTTTAATTAGAAAGGTCTCAAGTATTTCTGGAACATCTATTGGGTTGAATCCTGGGGGTCCATTTTGCTAACAGTTGTGCTTTTTCCCTCTACTTGCAGGGTACCTCCCCTGAAATAAGACATCTGCCAGAGCAAGAGACGCCATCTTTGTCAGCAATGTCAAGACAGACAGCAACAAGATTCTAAGGAGTTTCCAGTTTTGAGGAATTTTAATTTCTATGTTTCTATGACATAAGATGTTTTCAAACTGTTGCACAGTTAATAAACATGTAGCCAGACTAGCATGCCCCTGCAGTCTATAGAATAGAATAGAATAGATTTTATTGTCATTGTACATAGTACAATGAAATTAAAAAGTGCCATCATTCAGTGACTCACAACATATAATCATGCGCACTCACACAGACAATAAAGTTCAGGCAATAAAGGCGTGGCTTTAGTTCAGAAGCTGGTGATCCAAAGAGCTACTGAGGCTCGTGGAAGGGATTTGCATGAGTCCAGTGAGATTTTTTGCTTCTCTGTGAAATGCTTACTCAGGGATGAAATACAAGTGACAGAGGCCATGGGCCCATCCTGTGGCCTCCGCTGCCATTTTAAAAGCATTTGTGGCTCTTTAAAAACTGCCGTGTCACTTGTATTTTGGCCTTCAAACACTGTATCCAATTGCTTCTGAGCATTCTGTCAATTACAGACACACAGGTGGCTGGCAAGTGAGGCCAGCAGCGGTTCCCAGCCTGCTTTTTCACTCCTCACAGTCTCATGCTCATCAGACGAACCAAATGCAACAGCAGGAACACTCAGAAGTCAGCCGCACGAGGCACAGCACTGTATGCAAAAGGAGGACATTGCTGCTCCGGTGTTTAACCAGCAGATGGAGAGAGAAATCGGGGCTCAGTGTAAGCAGCCAGTGACACCCCCTCCCCCCCCCCCCCCCCCGGTGAGCTCTTCTCGTGCTGCCCTTAGGCAGGCAACCAGGATACTGGAAGCTGACCAATGCAGTAATAAAATAACAAGTACACTTCCACTGCTCTCCATACCCATGACTGCAAACATGGGAAGGCTCCAGGACATTTTTGATCATAAAAGACACCACAAAGTGACGTTTAGTAACCAAATTATTTTAAATTAGATCCTGCATGGTGACAAATTCAGCACAAAGAGAAGCAGTCAGAGAAGAAAAGCCATTCTGGAGCTTCAGAGATTTCAGTCAGAACAGAATGGTAATATCCAGAGACTCATTTTTTCTCAGCCTTTACTGGTATTTTGAGCGATGCTTCCCACTGCTTTTTCACCATCATGTAGAGCCTCATCGCAGCCTGGGCATCCTGGATCTGAAAAAGGAAAACCATCCGTGAGTTTCAAATCCACTAAACCAGCGGATCCAGGACCCCAGGCACAGGTGGACAGGACACGGGTGCGATCTCATGGCTGCCCTTGTCTGAAACGCTGCAAAAGGGCTGCAGCAGCTCCTGGCAAATCTCAGGCGAGCCTGCGTGGCTCCGTTTCTCTCAGGAGGAACAACTTGCTATTCAGCAGTGGGAACACACTGTGGCGGGTTCAACAGTCTAACACCACCATGATGCTTGAAAATTCTACTTGGCCTACTGCTAAGATCCCTGGTGCCATCCATCTGAATTGCGATATGGAGGATCTTGCCCTGAGGAATGAAACCTGGCCCAAATTTCAGAAAAATGTTATGGCGGACTTATGAAGTTTAAGATTTATCTTGAAGGTGCTGAAAATGTGCAACTGATATTTGTGAATCAAAAAGCAAACCTCCAAAAGATCCCTTTGCTAGTTTAGGTTCTGTTTTAAAATATCACAAAGAGCTGGTGCTTGTGTTTATCTAAATGTTTCAAAGGGGCCTTGTGTGTCGGTGTGTATACAAAAGCAGGGTATGATTTTTTTACACACACACACACACACACACACACACACACATATAAAGGGAAAAAAACCTGGTGATCGATTGCTATGATTGTTTTCTTTCCTGTATTGACTAGTCAAATTGATTTTGGAAGGCAGATATCTCCACTGGCTTTTGTCATTTTGGAGTGCCCTCTCATCTGAACAATTCACGGCTGAACTGGTTGCTCGGGTTGATGGAATGAAGTATTAGAATTCTAAGGATTGCTGATGGAGATTCCTGAAGCTATCTCTCAACCTGCCTGGCCTTTTCAGATGCTCGTCTTATCAAACGAACAAAGTTTGAGTCCAGTGGCACGTTTAAGACCAACAAAGTGCACATGAAAGCTCATACCCGGAATAAACCTTAGTTGGTTTTAAAGGTGCCCCTTGTGACTCAAACTTTGTTTTGCTGTTTCAGACCAACACGGCCACTCACCTGGATCTGTCTTGTCAAGGTCAGGGCAGTGTGTAAACCACCTCCACTTAAAAGCACAGGCGTTAAAGTGATAGATTTTCTATCAGCAGTCACAAATCTTTAAAGGCCATTTCATAATATGAAGTGGTGAACAAGTATATGTGAACTCATCTTTATTTTTCAGTCTAAATAACAAAAAAAAACCCTGCTGCTGATGCACAAGCTAAATTGTTCTGACACGAGCAGCAGGAGTTGTAGTCCCCATGCCAGAAGAGATTCAGACAAAGCTCAGTTATGATGAAGCTGATCTAAAGTGAAGACAAAGGAGGCGCGACTGCCTAGCACATCAAAGGTGGCGCCCACTGTAATAAGAATAGGCCAACTGGGCCACATTGCAGCAATGTAAAATGGAACTTCCACGTTCAATGCAATAAAACTCTGATTAGTATATAAGCTGTAATTATAGCCCATTTAAAGGCTTTTGGAGATAACGAAAACCACCTCCCTGCAAAAACATAATACATTCCTCTTCCCTTTCCTTCAGGAATGTCTGGCTGGCTACTCTTGAAGGCCTAATGCTGGACTCCGTGGGCCTCTGGTCTGGTCGAGTGAAGCAGTTTTTGGGACAAAATACATACCGAGCTGTGCTCCAAATGCTGTACTTTCACATTCAGCAGTTTCATACAGAGCAGTTTCAGGGACGGTCTCCCACTCTATGGAAACAACAAGAAACCACTGTGTTTGAAGACAATACCTTTGCTCTGTCCCCACCCTGTTTTTGGGAAGCTACCCACAACTTGGGCTACAAGGACAACCAAATGGACTAGTTCTTCAGAAAACCCAAGGGATACAAGATCCTAAGTCTGGAAGCACCCAAACAAACATATGAACCTGTAAGCAGAATCAGAGAGAGATGATCCCCTGATGGAATGCCAGCAGAAAGAAGTGGAGAACTGCTCCTGAAGTTCTTTATTTGCGTTATTTAGCATAAGATGCTCTGAATATGAGGAAAATAGGATATGAATCTAAATATATAAAATGACTTCCATTTAAAAGAAACAAAGCAAATTAGTCCACGGGTGCTCCCACCTGCTCAGACTGGCAAGTCACTTCCCTGTATTTGCTAGATAAAAGCAGAGCCCACAAGAGGACACCCTTGCTGCCGTGAGGAGCCAGGCTCCAGTTCAGGAAGAGAACTCCTGCAGCAGCTTGGCAGTGAGTCTTTCTCCCATTTGGAGAAGACAAGGCAATGGCATTTCTCTCCAAGAAAAGGAAAAATCAGAAGTCAAATGACAACCAGGTTTTTTGCACTTTATTCCAGGTGCCTGACTGGCAATTGAGTTCTCTGGACAACTACACTGGTTCTGTGGTCTGTAAATATACTGGAACTGTCCATTGTTCTGCTATTAATTGCTCCTGGTCTCCTCAATCAAGGCTGAACTTCAGCTCAGGGCTTACCTTGACCTGTTGTTTGAAAGGCTTGTATCTCTGCGTGTCCCGGATTCTCTTTTTAGGATGGTCAAGAAACAGAATCTGAAAGGTCAAATGCATCTCCTGTAATCACTCAGGAAGCAGACAGTGGGTACTAATCAGATCACTTGATAGATCCAAGTGGAAGACTCAGCTGCCAGACTGTGCAACAGTTGCAATTTATAAGAAAAATAACCCAGGGCAGAAGCAACCAACATTTTGCACGCCTCTGCCACCACAGGAAGGCTGCCGCACTCAGCTAGAGAATATTGCAAAACAGGAAACTTCTGTGAGGTATTAAGGGTGAGAGGAGATTATGCATCTCTGGTGGAAGAAAGGAACTGTTAAAAAATCCACAGATGTCAATACTGAAATGCAAGGATGTGGTCCTGTACCTTTAAGTCATTGTGAAGAGCGTGTCCAACCAGAATCCTTCCCCTTAGGATGTCAGCTACCTCCTTTTGGACAACTTTGAGGTCCTCCCCTAAACAACCAAAAGGCACAGGGAGGAAACAGGCTCAGTCAACACCCAATGAAAACCCTCATCCAAGGGTGGACACTTTCCAGAAATTCCCACTGGCATTTCTGGGCAAGCGCCGTGACGCAAACGCTGACCCATATTAAGCAGCAGCTAGAAAAGCTAGAGGGCTGCGGTGGCTCAGAGGTTAAGACGTTGAGCTGCAGACCAGAAGGTCAGTGGCTCGGCAGTTCAAAACCCGAGTGCTGCATGACGGAGTGAGCTCCCGTCTCTAGCCCCAACTCCTGCCAACCTAGCAGTTCAAAAGCAAGAAATTGCAAGTAGATAAATAGGTACCGCTTCAGTGGGAAGGTAACAGCATTCCATGCGCCTTGGCGTTTAGTCATGCAGGCCACATGACCACGGAAATGTCTTTGGACAGCGCTGGCTCTTCGGCTTGGAAACAGAGATGAGCACCACCCCCTAGAGTCGGATTCAACTGGCTTTCGAGCAAGGGAAACCTTTACCTTTACTAGAAAAGCAATGCTCCCCAGGAGCAAAATGGCCCCCATTTCCAGAGGGTTCCATGCCTTCCATTATTTTACATGTGCACAAAATAATTACCATCAAAGGCCTTCTGGAGGGAGTTTAAGGGAAGCACCCAGACTACCTCTGAATGCCCCCCCCTTTCAGTCTTGCCTTTGCAGCCCCACCACTGTGGGTCTCCAAAACAGCTCACAAGCTTTGTGATTTAAAAACATGCACACACAAAAACCAGTTTAAACCACTCAACCATTAATTGAATAAAACAGCAACAGCATAACATGGGCGGCAGCAGGCCAGCATGGTGCCATGGTCGGAGCCTCAGACTAAGATCTGGGAGAGCCAGGCTTAGCGCCCCATTCTGCCACAGAAGCTGGCTGGGTGACCCTGGTCCAGTCACACACACTCAGTCTAACCTACCTCACAGGGCTGTTGTGAGGATAAAATGGAGGAGAGGATGGTGTATGCCTCTTTGTGTCCCCACTGAAGAGAAACGTGGGGTATAAATGAAGTAAAGAATCATATGGCAAAGCGCATGGTAAAAGTACACGTGCCGAGCACATGACTTGCACACAGAGGTACAAATCCAGGCTGAATTCCTGGAATTTCCAGTTTAGGGATCTCAGCTAGCTAGGCTGAGAAAGATCTCGGCTTAAGACTCAGCAGCTGCTTCCAGTCAGAGCCAACAAGACTAGGCTAGGCAGACCCATGGTCTGACTGAGTATGAAGCAGTACGAGCCTTAGATTATGAAGGCAAGCCACGGCTTCCAGAGCATGTATGTTGCCTGTGAAAGGTCTCCCCCCCCAACCCCTCCTGAACTGAAAGATCTCCGGTAGCACAGCTGGGACTGGCTGACTAAGGCAGCTCCAGATGTTCGCAAAAGCACAGGGGGCACCTACCTGTTTTTAAGTTCTCCGGCCGAATCCCACTAACGGCTGTTCTGTAGTCTGTCACTTTTTCCGTGGGCTTGACATACTTGTCATAAACACACTTGCCAAACTGATTCACAAGGGACACACGGGCCACAATGCTGTCTTCACCCTTTGGTCCCACGCCCACCATCTCGCAGTCCATGGCCACGGCTCGGGTCAAACTGCCCAAAAGAGAGTCTTGTTAAGTCACACGCGGCCACTGCTGGCTGGCTCCCCACATCAGCTTTGCACCTTTGAGACAGGGCAATGCTCCCATTCAAGGGCACCCCCACTTGGAGGGGGTGGGGCAAGCCATACACCAGACTCCAAACACTAAGCCCTCCGTGAGTTTGCTCTCTTGGAATCACTTAAGAAAAAGATTCAGTGAGCACAAGACTGTATGTAGCGACTAGCAAATAGCCAAGCAAAAGGTTTATGAATTATCACTTAAAGGGTAAGGATAAGCAATGGGGGATCAACTCGAGCCCTGAAAGGGCAGCACACATTATCATCTATTTCCCTTCCTTCCTCCCAAGCTGAGGCATGGACCAAATACTCTGCAATGCCCTTCCCTGCCCTGTGCACCATGCAGGAGGCTTTGGCAAAGCAGTCCCCTTGTAGCCATAGCTCTCCAGGGTCTCAAGCAGAGGTCTTTCACATCACCTGGCCCTTTTGAACTGGAGATGCTGCTGGGGACTGAAGCCGGGACGGTCTGCATGCCAAACAGAGGCCCAGACACACCATTACGGCACACCTCAGCTACTCACTCCCACATCCCGACCAAGAGACAGGAAATGGTAACGAACAGCTGAGATGCCAGGAGGAGGGGCAAGCCTCTGGGGTCGCTCACCCTGGGGAGGAGGCAGTTTAGAGCCCTCTGCCTGGGTCCCAACTCCGAAGGGGGGGGCAGCCAGGCGATGGAGCTGCTGCTGCTCCCCACCCCTGCCCTGCTCAAAATACTGTCCCAGCTAAAAATGAATTGCTGCCACCAGGAGTTTCAACAGGGAGCTTCTGGCCTGATCTGCACCTTTCACTGCAGGAGGACCCTGATGGGTGGTTGGCAGGCTCTGTGCACTCCTTCTGCTAAATATATGTTCAAATTCTGCACCTAAGACTCTGAACCAAGAAAAGCTGGCTTCTTCAACTGAACACTTTCATCCTTCTATTTCGCATCATCTGCATTTTTGTTGTTATACGGAGTGTTGGTGCTTAAGATTGCTGGACTGGTATCTGGGAGACCCATGTCTAAACCCCCACTTCTGCCGGAGGGCGTTCCCTGGGAGATCGGGGGCCAGCTGCACACCCACTTGGCCTCACCTGCCCCACAGGGCTGTTGTGAGGATAAAATGGAGGAGAGGAGAACAGTGTGAGTCGCTTTGGGTCCCCACTGGGGAGAAAGGTAGGGTATAAGAGAATAAATAAATAATTTTGCAAGTTTTACTTTGCCCTTGCTAGTCCTGGGAAGGACAACAAGTTATGCAAAACACTCAACCCCCCCGCCCCCTCCACTTTTAAGGCTTCAGCAGGGATGGCTTCAAGCACGTCTTCCCAGCCAGAACAGCTCGAAACTGACTCAGCGATGGAGGCAACGTCAAAGCCAAGGGAGGCCAGGTGAACTGGAGGGAGCGAGCTGCTGCTCCCCACCCCCATTCTCATTTTCGAAGACTAACTGCAGTGTTACAGAACAGAGTTTTAACCAATTTAACTTAATCCACTAAGTCTTCAGCCGATTAATTGGGGACCCAAAGCGGCTCACACCGTTCTCCTCCCCTCCATTTTATCCTCACAACAGCCCGGTGAGGCCGAGAGGGCGTGCAGCTGGCCCCCGATCACCCAGTGAACGCCCCGGCAGAAGTGGGGATTTGAGCCTGGGTATCCCAGATACCAGTCCGGCAATCTTAAACACCAACACTCCGTAGAATAACAAAAATGCAAGTGATGCGAAATAGAAGGATGAAAGTATTCAGCTGAAGAATCCGGCTTTTCTTGGTTCAGAGTCTTAGGTGCAGAATTTGAACATATATTTAGCACAAGGAGTGCATAGAGCCTGCCAAGCACCAATCAGGGTCCTCCTGCAGTGAAAGGTGCAGATTATTAGCAAAGGCAAATTTTAAGTTGAGGACTGTGAGCTGAGAAGCTTGATTTCTTTCAGGTTCTGGGATGTTGGTGGTACCTGAGAGCTCTCACCCTTCAGTATCTAAAATGCACCAGCAGCATCCCAGCTTATGAGAAGATTAATCAAACAGTATAAAAGCAAATGTCTGTTGAGCTACGAATCCTTTGATGGACTGGCCGCTCTGCCCAATCAACAGATTCATGCTGGAGCAGATCATTATATATTCCCCTTGAAGTTTTTTTTTTTTTAAACAAAACAGTGACATTCAAATCTGCAACAGCCTGTCGAAGGAGACAGAGGTATCCATCCACTGGCCTCGGAGTCTTGTGATTTCATATGATAGATACCCTTCAAAAGCCTCCTCCTTCACCAGCGTCGGCTCTGCCAGCTGCTGGGGCTTCTCCTCAATCCCCAGGCGCTTCCGGGCGACGTTGGCCGCTTCTCGCCCCAAGGCTGCTTCAATGTCATCTGGATCCACGTCGTCAAACCAGATGCTGGAAGGTAACACAAAGGCCACATGGCAATCATGCAGGGAAGGCTGCCAGCGCCACGTAGCGGGCAGAGGCTTGGTCTCGGTCTAAGAGGACCAAGATTCAAGATTCAAGGTAGTCACTGCCCCTCAGCCTTGTTGTGAAGGTAAAAATAAGATGACCCCACTTAGGATTCCCCGATCCATGAAAGATGCAGAAGTTGCATCTGAAATAAAAGTTCACTGGTGCACATTCGTCCATCTGTTTGAAGCTAGATGAGTGGCTATTGCAAGCCCACATTAAAATCCCTGGTAGTGCTGGGTGGGGTGCAGGGCCATGCAGATGCATGCAGGTGTTTGTGCATCCCTTCCCCTTCATCACCTCACTCATTTTTTTGCAAAGCACACTGCCTGTGGGTGGGGCCACAGAACACTTTTTAAAAGGGTGGATTGGGAGGTTTTAATAAATTACATGCAAGTAAGACGGGACTTGTGTCATTCTGATCCAACCAACTCGCGTGTCTGACTGCCCAGGCGCATGGAATCTGATATGGGACCTAAAAAGCTGAAATCCCTTTCTGGCCATAACACTTGTCAACATTTGGGGCTGACACCACAGAACCAGAATAATTCTTCCCATTCTGCCAAAAGTTTCCTAAGCAAAGTACTTACTCTGCCAGCTCTTCAGGTTTCCTTCTTGTATGTTTAATATCCCCAGAGTCCTGCACCACATGGCCATTTATTTTGCCTCCCTTGCGCTCTTTCTTATCTTTCTGGGCTTGGCTCAAGTTCCTTCCAGGAGCAGATCTCTTCCATTTTGGGAGAGCTGGGCACACTAGGCCCTCAGCATGGTCCTGCTTGGTGTTCTCCACAGATTTGCCTTTCAGCACCTTCTCAGCTCTGTTTACTTCTGCCAGTCTGGGGACAACGCCCTCCGCTTTGGTGGCATGTTTCTTCTTGGAGGACATGTCATGTCCCGTAACAGCAGAATCCAAATTAGCAGGTTTTTGCTTCAGAAGTTTCTGTGAGAGGAAAATCCACACATTTGAATTCAGCAGAGGTCCAACAACCCTTTCAACCCAACATCCCTCCCATCCTGCAAGGCACTGGTTGTACTGGTCCATGCAAGAACAACAGCCAGGTAATACTTTTTATTAGGGCCAACCAAATTGGGACAAAAAACCGCATAAGTTTTTGAGCTCATCAGAGCTCTTTATTAGGCTGGATGATATAAAATGTAAGAAGACCGAAGGGAAGGCAGAATTCTCAGGCCAGGATCTTCAGGCCTGATTTTAGAGGCATCCTTCGCCAGGCCTCATGACCAAAGCATTCTACCTTATACTGTTTTACATTTTGTAACATCCAGTCTGACGAAGAGCTTTGGCACATGTGGCAGCTTGCACTGAGTTTTGTGCCAGGTTGGCTGGAAAGAGCTCCATAACTTCACCAGTGTAAATGCAAACATGGGCACAGCTCGGCTGCTGATTCAGCAGGCAAAGCAATTAGCCAGATTCAGGGAAGAGGACTTGATTGTGAGGGTCAGCAAACTTGGGTCAAACCTGGACCTCTGAAAGGAGCTGTGTGGCCCTCCAGCTGCCAACCAAGAGGCAAAAGATAGATGTGGTGGTGGTGATTGTGGGAAGGGAAATGGGAGGGGAGCGTGCATTTTTGCTGTCAGCCAGGACTTGGCCCATCACTCTCCCAACTCCAAAACTGCTCACCAGCAACTCAATATTGGGCAGCAGCCTAACAACTACCATTGTGTGTGCATAAAGTGCTACCAAGTCACAGTTGACTTATAGCGACCTCAGCAAGGGGCTTTCAGGGCAAGTGAGAAGCAGAGGTGGTTGGGCATGGCCTCCCTCTGCAGAGTCATCCTTGGTGGTCCTCCCATCCAAGTACTGACTTTGCTGAGCTTCCGAGTTCTGACGAGATGGGGCCGCTACACTGTACCATTCCACATCCCCAACTACTATTAGTCATGATAAATATAAACACGCCAGCTAAACAGATCCTCCTTACACGGCGGCAGTATACCTCTGAATAGTAGATCTTAGGGACAGACAACAGGGGCTTTGAGCTTCTGACAGAATCTGTTAACTGGCAGTGGGAAAAGAATGCTAAATATTTATGCTGAAGTATCCCCCCCCCCCCCAAAAAAAAGATCCTCAGAGCAGTTTCCAACAAAAAGGTCAGAAATGCCAGGAGCCCATAAGTTCAGACTTGGCTTATCAGCCAGCCATTATCTAAGGTTAGAATAGATCCTTTCCCTCTGCTGTGCAGAGAGCTCAGGGAAAGGCAAGGAGGCTCTCTCTGCCCCTGCTCTAAGCTCCTGCAGAACCACAGAGTTGGCAGGGACCTCCAGGGTCATCTAGTCCAACCCCCTGCACACTGCAGGAAACTCACAGCTACCTCCCCCCCCCCAGTGACCCCTGCTCCAGGCCCAGAAGAGGACAACAACCCTGCAGGATCCCTGGCTGGGCAATCTGGCCTGGAGGGAAATTGCTGCCTGACCCCAAGCTGGTGATCAGCACTGAGGCCACCCTCCCTGCCCTCCTCCTCACCATCTGCCTAAGTCCACAGAATCAGCATTGCTGTCAAATGGCCATCTAGCCTCTGTTTGAAAACCTCTAAAGGCGGTGGACACGACAATCTTGCTGCTCACTCTCGAAAAATACTAAGGACAGAACAACCTCTGCATCACTTAGAACCCTCCCACTGGATGGGGCTGAGCAAACAAAGCCACAACCAGCCAGAGTCATGACAGGTTCTCCTCAGTTTGTATTCAGTTCATCATTCTGCAACTCTCCAGTAACTACTGTCCACAAGTAAGCATGCAGTTCCAAAGATCCACTAAGATGTCAAACAAATATCAAGTTACATCCACCTCAAACTCTCTTGCGGCCATCTGGAAAATTAGCCATTTGGGACAGACCATCATAATGGGTCCTCCCATCTTTTACCAGATAGTGATCAATTCATAATAAACTTCCCCATCCACAGATCAT
Organism: Lepidodactylus listeri; assembly: GCA_029233225.1. Lineage (NCBI taxonomy): Eukaryota > Metazoa > Chordata > Lepidosauria > Squamata > Gekkonidae > Lepidodactylus > Lepidodactylus listeri. The sequence goes on along the minus strand of JARCFY010000014.1, from coordinate 8,796,709 downwards.
CCCCAAGCTGGCTTCTTTCATCCAGGTCTTTCTAAAGAAACCAGGTGTCTTCCTTCATCTCTGATGGTATAGTGATTGTCCACTATTTTATTTTAACCTGACTTTAAAATAGTGGACTGATTGTCCACTATTTTATTTTAACCTGACTTTAAAGTTGCAAATGAAAGACTGGTATGCTCACAAAAATGAAGGGTTCCATAGAGTGACAGAAGAAAAGAAACCCACAAACATTCAACTCTTCTTCCACAAATACACTGCAACAATTTTCTCTTGTATATACAATTTATGGAAGACTTTCCTCCATACAGGAAAGCTGTATTGCATGGTTAAAAAACTATAAATAAATGCTTTTTTAAAAAAAACATTTAACTCCCAACAGACACAACATTCCCCAGACACACTGCAGCACTCTCTAAAGTTTCCACAGAGAAAAATTAAGAGTAGGACAGAGAAAACCAAAGAACAAGACTAGATAGACCTTTGGGAGTGTTCTTAAATGAGTGTCAACAATCTTCTCAAGCAGTAAGTATCATGGCCCAGAATGGATACAAAATTAGACCACCTCCTCCAAGCCCAGACCTCTGTGTACTGCAGCACACAGCTTCAGAGGAGAAACCACTGCTAGATCCTACCTCTTGCAAGGCCTTCCAGTTAAATGAAACTTCCTGGGGAGTTTTGGGTGGCAACCATGTCACCCCACTGGTACTTCTTTGCATCTTTGTCTCTACCAGCTTGAATTTTTGTTTCCAAAATAATCTTTTCTTCTTCTTTCTGTGGTGGTTTTTAAGATTCTCAGGCTTGTCTGTGCCACTACTTGTTGGAGCTTTTGCATCTTTGTTTCTTATTTTTGCCATCAAGATGCTCAATTAGTTCTGGTCCCAAACATTTCTGAACACAAAAACAAACAAAAAACAATTACACTGAACGTTTACATACTGAAATTCTTTATATGTACTTACATTGTTTACTAACAATAACTTAATACCTGTTTTTTTGTAAAACTACTCTTCCATTTAAAAAAGTGAACACCATGGATTTTTTAAAAATTATATGCGGCCTCTTAAGGCAGCTCATCATGTAAAACCCCCCAATAAAATAATAAAAATATAAGAATTTTCAATAATCAAGCTACTAAGAAAACCTATCTTAATTTTTATTAATATTGTTATTTTTCTCTATGTAAATAATTCTCTTTAATCCTCCTTGGGGGTCTTTATAATATTTGCATATATAAAGATAGAAAAACTACACCTCTGTGTCACTCAGCATTAACACAGCAGAATACCTCACTGTCATCTGCAATAATATCAAAAAGTCATTCTTGGAAATTGCTTCTCCACCACAACAGTGCCATCCTAAGCAGATATACACTCTTCAAAGTCGTTTAAAACCAGTGGAATTAGAAGGGTTTTTTTAACACACGTGAAGCTGCCTTATACGGAATCAGACCAATGGTCTATCAAAGTCAGTATCCAGCTACTCTTACTGATAGTGGCTCTCCCCTATCTCAGTTTGACGTCTTTCTCATCCCTAGTGCCTTTTTAGCTGGATATGCCAGGGACTGAACCTGAGATTTGCCACACAGAAAGCAAATGCCCTACCTTAGAGCACAATCTGTATAAATTGATGGTGCAGCCTCATTTGGAGTACTGTGTACAGTTCTGTTTGCCACACCTCAAAAAAGATACAGCATTGGAAAAAGTGCAGAAAAGGGCAACTAGAATGATAAAAGGGTTGGAACACTTTTCCCTCTGAAGAAAGGTTAAAGCACTTGGGGCTCTCTAGCTTGGAAAAATGATGACTGAGGGGTGACATGATTGAGGTTTATAAGATTATGCATGAAATAGAGCAGGTAGAGAAATAAGTACTTTTCTCCCTTTCTCACAATATAAGAACTCGTGGGCACTCCATGAAATTGCTGAGCAGTTGGGTTAGAACAGATAAAAGGAAGTACTATTTCACCCAAAGAGTGATTAACACATGGAATTCAATGCCACAGGAGGTGGTGGCGGCTACAAGCATGGATGGCTTCAAGAGGAAATTGGATAAACATATGGAGCAGATATAGATAGGAACTCTCAGTCTGGTGCAAGTGATGCTCTGTATTCTTGGTGCTGGGGGGGTGGCTTCTAGTGTCCTGGCCTCCTGAGGGCACCTGGTATTTTTGGCCACTGTGTAACAGTGTTGGACTGGATGGGCCACTGGCCTGATCCAACATTGGCTTCTCTTATGTTCCTAACTGTGCTTAGGAGGGTACAGCACTGTTAACAGATTAGACTGTCAGCATACAATGTGCCCTTCGGGGGGGGGGGGTAGCTGTCATAGCCCCTCTAAGTGGAAAAAAGTATTCTTGTGGCACCAAACCAACAGATTTATCACATTGGATGCAATCGGAGTATGGTTACTATATTTTGAAAAGCCAAAAAGAGGACATATTCCCCAACTGACTACTTCAAACAACTGATCCCTAGGACAAATCTAATTTTAAAGACCCCCTACTATTTAAACGGTGATAATAGCTACTAACTAGGAATATTCCTAGCCCTCCTCGCCCAACCCCAAAAGAGGGCATTTTCATCCGTTTTTTAAAAAGAGCCCTCGAGAGGACGGCCACCAAGAAAGCGCCCGCGTCATCTGACAAGAGGACATCTGCTGACACTAAGTGACGCACGCGCGGGCTTGAGCATCAAGAACTGTTGTTCATATGCCGTTCATGGAAGCTGATTTCTAAGGAAGTGTCTACAATCTCTGGCAGCGGGGGCTACTAGGTACCGAATAATTGATGGTTGTTCTGTGGTCACACTCGCGCCTTTCTTGCGCTGCCCCGAGAGCCGGCAAGGCCCTCCGGCCTTTGCTAAGCACTCTGCACACGCCCAGAAGCACGTTGCACCGCCGCAAAGGGAAGGATCGGCGAGCCCGTGCGGCAACAGCTGCCTCCCCCTGCGCCCCCCCCCCCCTTGCACGAGAGTTTCTTCTACCCTTGCGCGGGTAGCGGACCGCCCCCCCCCCCCCCGGTCCTTGCCTCTCCCTGCCCCGCGACCAGTGTTCCCTCGAAGCTGAGTTAGTGTGAGCCAGCTCAGTTTTTTAGCCTCCAGCTCACACATTTGTGCCTTCGCTCGGGAAGGAGGGCTCCAGAGCAAACTAGTCTCTGCAGCAGCCAAATCGTTCGCTCGCAACTTTAATGCCAGCAGCTCACAGAGTAGACTGTTTGCTCACCAGACTCCACAGCTTAGAGAGCGCTTTGCCCGCGACACGCGTCTTCCCTCCTCCGCGCGAGAGCAGCCGGAACACCTCCTCTTCCCGGCCCGTCCCCAGAAGCGCGCCGACGGGGCACACGAGCCTCGCCCTCCTGGTTCCGGCTTGCCTCGGGGGCGACAGAGCGCGGGGGCGGGGGGGGGGGAGGCTCTGAGCCCGGGCCGGGGGATTCTGGAGTAGGCGGCGGGAGGGAGAGAGGGGTGGCGATGCCGACATCCAGGTGGGCCCCACCTCCCTCTCGCCTGGAGGGCTCCCTCCCGCAAGAGCCACTGATTCCCGGGCTAGAAGAGATCAGTTCCCAGTGGGAGGGGATGCGATGCGATGCGGCTGGGTCGCCGGGTTGCGTTGCGCTGAAGCAGCAGAACAACGTTTGAGTCCAGGGGCACCTTGGAGACCGACGAAGTTGAATTCTCGGTAGAAGCTGCGAGCTGTGCACTCGGAAGCTTATACCCAGAACGAAACTTTGTTGGTCTGAAAGGTGCCCCTGGGCTCCCACTTTGTTCTTGGAGGAAATGGCTGCTTTGGAGAGTGGACGCTTCCCTCCTTAAACCTCATCCTGCTGCAGGCACCACCCACAAATCTCCAGGAATCTTCCAAGCTAACTCTGGGCTGGTGAGATGATGCATACTGGCAGGTGATCCCTTAGGAGTCACTTAAAACACACCACCCATTGCCCAGGGCTCACAGTAGGTGAAGGTCCTTCCAGGTGGTCAGGCATGTTGGTCTGAAGCAGTGGAACAAATTTAGAGTCCAGTAGGGTTGCCAGCCTCCAGGTGAGGCCTGGGGATCTCCTGCTTTTACCACTGACCTCCAGCTGACAGAGATCAGCTCCCCTGGAGAAAATGGCTGCTTTGAAGGGTGGACTCTATGGCATTGTGCCATGCTGAGGTCCCTCCCCTCCCCTCCCCAAACCCCGCCCTCTCCTGGCTCCACCCCCTACATCTCCAGGTACTTTCCAACCCAGACCTGGTAAACCTAGAGTCAAGTGGCACCTTTAAGAACATCAAAAGTTTATTCAACTAGCCAGTTTGGTGTAGTGGTTAAGTGCACAGACTCTAATCTGGGAGAACCGGGTTTGATTCCCCACTTCTCCACATGCAGCTGCTGGATGACCTTGGGCGAGCCACAGTTCTGTCAGAGCTGTTCTTGAAAGAGCAGTTTCCGTCAGAGCTCACTCAGCCCCACCTACCTCACAGGAAAAGGAATTTGTAAGCCACTCTTGAGACAACAAGTGAGGGGGGGTATAAATCCAATCTCCTCCTCCTCCTCCTCTTTCTTCTTCATATGAGCTTTCGTGTGCAAGGCACACTTTCTCAGAAACACTGGAATGGAAGTTAGAATTCAAACTTTATAGACAGGCTGAACAGCAAATTTACATGTTTTTGAAAAAGTGTGCCTTGCACACGAAAGGTTATACCTTGAATAAACTTTTGTTGGTCTTAAAGGTGCCACTGGACTCTTTAAGTATGTGAAGTTGTTAATGTATCAGTTTTTTCTCTCATCTAGGGATGCCAGCCTCCAGGCAGGACCTGGGGATCCCCTGGAATTACACCTTATCTCCAGACAACAGAGATCAGTTCCCCTGGAGAGAGTGGCTGCTCTGGAGGGTGGACTGTATGGCACGATGCCCCACTGAGGCCCCTGTCCTCCCCGGGCTCCACCTCCAAATCTCCAGGAGTCCCTCAACCTGGATCTGGCAACCGGTGGTCCCCCCTGGCTTGGCCACCCTACTCCTGCCCTCTCCCCTCAACATACGGCTGTTGTCCATTTTACCCTCACAGTAACCCTTTGGGGCACATCGTACGGATTGTGGCTGGCCCAAGTTCATCTGTCAGGTTTTAATATTTGAGAGTGGGTTATATGAGCCTGGGTGGATCCTCCTAGTTTATTTATTGAGTTAACTGGCTCAAGGTCAGCAGCCAGCTTCCATGGCAGAGTGAGGACTGGCATCTGGGCTTTGGGAAGCGGAGGGACCACCGTGGGGTATAATGCCAGAGAGTCCACCCTCCAAAGCAAGCATTTTCTCCAGGGGAATTAATCTCTGCAGCGTGAAGATTGGTAGTCCTTTTGTGGATCAAAAACTGGCTAATTAAAAGGAAACAGAGAGTGAATGTAAATGGGCAATTTTCTCAGTGGAGGGTGGTAAGCAGTGGGGTACCGCAGGGATCAGTACTGGGTCTGATGCTTTTTAACTTGTTCATTAATGATTTGGAGTTGGGAGTAAGCAGTGAAGTGGCTAAATTTGCAGATGACACAAAGTTGTTCAGGGTGGTGAGAACCAGGAAGGATTGTGAGGCATTCCAAAGGGATCTGTTGAGGATGGGTGAGTGGGCGTCAACGTGGCAAATGGGGTTCAGTGTGGCCAAGTGCAAAGTTATGCACATTCAGAGGCCAAAAATCCTAACTATAAATACACGTTGATGGGGTCCGAACTGGCAGAGATTGACCAAGAGAGAGATAAGAATATAAGGACATAAGAGAAGCCAATGTTGGATCAGGCCAATGGCCCATCCAGTCCAACACTCTGTCACACAGTGGCCAAAAATACCAGGTACCATCAGGAGGTCCACCAGTGGGCCCAGGACACTAGAAGCCCCCCCCCCCCCCAAGCACCAAGAATACAAAGCATCACTTGCCCCAGACTGAGAGTTCCTATGTATACCTTGTGGCTAATAGCTCCCTATGCTCCATGTGTTTATCCAATTCCCTCTTGCAGCCGTTCATGCTTGTAGCCACCACCACCTCCTGTGGCAGTGAATTCCATGTGTTAATCACTCTTTTGGTGAAGAAGTACTTCCATTTATCTGTTCTAACCCAACTGCTCAGCAATTTCATGGAGTGCCCACAAGTTCTTGTATTGTCAGAAAGGGAGAAAAGTACTTATTTCTCTACCTGCTCTATCCCATGCATAATCTTATAAACCTTGATTATGTCACCCCTCAGCCGTCGTTTCTCCAAGCTAAATTGCTCCAAGTGCTTTAGCCTTTCTTTAGAGGGGAAAGTGTTCCAACCCTTTTATCATTCCAGTTGCCCTCCTCTGCACTTTTTCCAATGCTATATCTTTTTTGAGGTGTGGCAAACAGAACTGTCCACAGTACTCCAAATGAGGCTGCACCATCAATTTATACAGATTGTGCTGATCGCCTGGTGTGTGGCCTGGGTGCCACCAGGTGTGACCTCTCCCATGTGGTTGAGGCAGACAGGGCGGAAGTGAGGGTACACTTCTCCGACTCCATAATTTTTCGTTTCAGCTTCTCCTCTCAAAGATCACAGACAAATTGATCTTGTAGAGCCATCTCCAGGTGCGCCCTGAACTCACAGTCAGATGCCAGATGGCGCAGCTCTGCCAAGTACCCCATGGCAAACTCGTTTGGTTGCTATGATCGGCCATGGAATGCCCTGTGGCAAGACATTTCTGAGGGCCGGGGGATGAAGTGGTCTTGTAGCGCCCGTTCTATCTCTGCGAACATGGCATCCTCCAGCTTGTTGGGCAATAGGTTTTGCACGAAATCCACTACGGTGGGGCTGCAGGACCCCAGAAGGAGACCCTTCTTCTGGTCCTCCTCTGGTAGAAAGTCAGCATTGACTTGAGGCCAGTCATCCATGCGTACCATTGTTGTGGACAGGCTGTTGCCCAACAAGCTGGAGGATGCCGTGCAGCAGGCGACGTCGGATACCTGGACAGGCCGATCCGGGAGATCCTCGAGGAGAGCCACGTGGAACACAGGAGCCAGGTCTGGGTCGCAGGACGGCAGCGGGAGGTGGCTGAGGGCATCTGCGTGACCCATGGCCTTTCCGGGGCGGTGCACGAGGTCGTACTGGTAGCCTGCAAGGAAAATAGACCACCGCAGGACCCGGGCGGGACAACATGTGTGGGGTCTGGCGGTGGGGGGCGAGGAGGCCCAGGAGAGGTTTGTGGTCCGTGGCCACTGTAAACGCCCTACCGTAAAGGTAGTCGTGGAATTTTTTCACCCCAGCGACAATGGCCAGGTCTTCCTTGTCGATCTGGGTATGGTTGCGTTCCGCCGATGATAGAGTTCTGGAGTAGTAAGCCACAGGCACCTCCCGGCCATCGGAAAGCCGATGGCCCAGGACTGCCCCCACCCCATACGGAGACACATCGCACGCAAGAATTACCGGCAAGGAAGCAGAGCCTGGGGAATGTGGAGCTTGGGGAGGGGGCTCAGCAGGGGTGTGAGTCCACAGTCCCGTCTCTTAAGTTGCCATCCCCTCTGCCATCAGGGGATCATTTTTAGCTTTGTGTCAGCTCCCAACCCCACCTGGAGGCTGGCCACCCTGTGTTTGGGGCTCAGTCTCAGGGCAGTGGGTGGGAATCTCAGGGCCCTCAGTGGTCTCCACACACTTGATGGCATCTTCTAATAACCTGTTGGGGTAACTTTGGCACATGTAAATTAGAATGAGAGGCAGCGATTCGGCATTAACAGCTGGACTGAGTTTCATGCTTAGCACATAGCTGATTCCCACGCTTCGTTTTGTTTTGGACTGTGTGGTGAAGAACAGTCCACCTCTTCCATGCAACATGCTTGTTGCTCTTCCCACTCTCAGATCCCCCGCTAAAGGGGTCCCCAATCCACCGGCCCGGATTCAGCTGGCGGGGGGAACCCCACCCCCGAACTGGCCCGATCGGGTCAACTGCCCCAGCGTGATGACATCACCCGGAAGTGACGTCATCACACTGGGCACGTTGCTGGGGCGATGCTCTAACAATTGCCCCCCAAACTCTATGGTACCATGGAGTTTTGGGGTGATTGCCAGAGCGTCGCCCTGGCAAAGTGCCTAGCGTGATGATGTCGCTTCCGGGTGACGTCATCACGGTGCACGCACAGAAGTCCCGGACCGGGGACAGGAGTCCCCCACCGTCAAGAAGGTAGGATTTGGCAACCCTACTCAGATGCCATGTGGTGTGTGGAAACAACAGTTCTGACATGTTGCCATTCGATCTGACATCACCAAGCCCTGTTCCCCATATCTGATGCTGGAGATCCTGCAACTTTCTCAGAGTGGCGCAGTCTGCAATCCCATCCGGATGCAGCCTTGAGAGCTCCACTGAACACCACAGGACCTATTTCTGAGTAAACATGCGTGGGAGTGGGCTGTGACCTGTGAGTAGCACAAATGCCTCCTCCCCTTAACTGTTTCTTTCTTCCTTCTTTAAAATCCACCCTGCAGCTCCTGTTTCCATCATGACTTGCTGCTGCAGCCAAACAAGCATTGCTCAGGAGTGTCCTCCGCCCTCTGGATCCTCTGGCAGAACTCTGGCCTTGAACTGGCAGCGAAGTCACCCCCAGGGAGACAGGCTGCCCCTCTCTTGTTTGTTCAGACTTTGCACACTTCCAGGCTTCTGCTCCATGCCAGCCAAAAGGCCATCTGAAGTTTCTGTTTGCTCAGTGGTGTCCATTGCAGCTGAGCTTTCACATCATGCCTGTAACTCCCCTGGCACTCCTTCTTGCTGCCTTCTCCCTGGGAGTCTGCGGGCTGTCCAGCCCACAAGAGGTAAGTCTGACCCCTGGCAAAAGACAAGAAACCTAACCTTTCCTTTGTGCGGACCAGATTGTTCCAAAATATCACCCACGAAGCATCCAGCCCTTTTAGGTAAGAGAGTGATGGCAGCCCCCTCTTTAACCCTACTTAAAGAAAGTTTTTGCAACAGCTATATTTCTCATTCTCAATAAGGCCGTTGTTCTGTTTTGTTTTAAACTGAGTTTTAAAACAATGTTTGAGGTTTGATTAGGAACTTTTTTAATTATTAGGAACTGAAGTTTGATTAGGAACTTTTTGAAACTTCCCTGTTGCCTAACAAGGTCAGTTCTATGCCTTTTGATTTCTTCCTTGCTGGCCCTTCAAACGGCATGTTATTTAAAAACAACATAAAAATAATATTTCAATTGTCCTAATTAAAAGTATTTGCTAGGAAAAGTGGAAGGCAGAAGGAAAGGCGGAAGCTCCATGCGTGCAATGGACGGGCTCCGCCAAGGAAGCCACAAAGGCCCTCAGTTTGCAAGATCTGAGCCAGGCTGTTAAGGATGGGATGGGATGGGATGGGATGGAGGACATCAGTTCAGAGGGTGGCCACAAATCGGAAGTGACTTGAGGACACTTCGTGCACACACGCATTACTCTGTTGCTGTATTTTAATTTTTTCTGATGTCTTTTATTTGCCAATTGGAAAGAGAAAGCTTTTTTTTCTTTCCTACAGACATTTCTAGCTTCTTTGGATGCCCAAGATATTTTCTCTTATTTTGATACCACTTCAGACTTGGAGGGTAAGAAGGGCCTTTGCTTTCTCTTTTGGAAACATGTTGCTCTCAGTGGGGGTTGCACAAGGGGGCTCTGCGGGTGGGGTGGGCTTCATCCATTGGGCCCCATCCGCCAGATTTGGCGTTGTTGCTCTGAACAGCATCCTAAAGATACAACCTGAAGTGGGGTCACTGGCCCTTGGCCCCCAGGAGGGCCACCTCTGTAGACAGTTTATCAAACGGTGGTCCATGTGTGATGAAAATAAGCTCTCCAGGAAAACCCTTCAGCCATGGCAGCTGTTGGGGGTCACCTGCACAGACTGGACCTGTCCTGAAAAATGTTTAAACTGTGTATAGTGGGGTCCCCAGCATGGTGCCCGTGGACACCCTGGAACCTATTAATGCCTTTACCGGTGCCCACCCAATGCTTTTAGAAAGTGGGCAGAAGGCCAGGTGGGGCTTTTGCCTAGCAGGGCTTCTGATTGGCTGTGCCAAATAAAAGGCATCCTGTTAAACCGGGCTTCAGCTTGAAATGTTTGAAGACCTACTGTGAGAGTATTATATTACCTGGCTCCTTGACGTTTTTGGTTTGGCTCTGCCTCCTGCAGCAGTAGCCGTGTTGTGATTGGCTCCACCTCCTGGGGCAGCCATTCTTTTGACTGTGACCACTACTACCACCACCACTCCCCATGTCAGAATTCCAGAGGTGCCTGCAGGCTCAAAAAGGTTGGGGACCAATGCTCCCTCTGTGAAATCTGGTGAGCAAAAATCCTACTTTGTGAGCTAGTGGCATTAAAGTTGTGAGTGAGTGATTTAGCTGCTGCATAAATTAAGTTTGCTCTGGAGCCATCCTTCCTGAGTGAAGACAAAAATATGTGAGCTGATGGCTAAAAAATGGTGAGCTAGCCCACACTAACTCAGCTTAGAGGGAATACTTGTTGGGGACCCCCATTGTATGGACTGAAAGAGTGATGAGATGTGTTTCAGCGATGTCAGGATTCATTGCTTCTGTTGACACCTGACATTTCTACCTTGCCTCTCAATTTTCACAGTGCCCGAGTTCCAGGTTGTGCACCTCACTTGTTCCTGCAAAGAAGGACAGTTTGGGCTAACACCCTGCAGAACCCAGCGATGCTCCCTTACAGCTTGGGGGGAGCTCTATGCCTTTGAATTCCTGGAGGACTGTGCCCTCCTGTCCACCTCGTTTGTCAGTGAACAAAGGCTGAATTCTTCCACCAGTTTGCTGAGGCGTTTCCGGGGCAATTGCTTTGCTGGAGGAAAGGTCCTGAGGAGCCCTCCTGGGGCGGAAGGCCGATTCACATACTGCAAAGGGCAGTTGGTGAGTTTAGTCTCAGCTCAGTATATTTTGGGGGGTCACATGATGTCCTGCACTGGAGGTGAAAATAGAATGGCCCGCTCTGGGTTGGGAAATACCTTTGGGGGTGGACCCTGGGGAGGGGAGGGCAGGGTTTATGGAGGGGAGGGACCTCAGCAGGGTACAATGCCATAGAGTCCGCCCTCCAGAGCAGCCATTTTCTCCAGGGGAAACTGATCTTGGTCATTTGGAGATCAATTGTAATAGTGGGAGATCTCCAGGTACCACCTGGAGGCTGGCAACCCTAAGGTGAAATTCTGCACTGATTTATTAGAATGTAATCAGTGTAAGCTCCCCCTCATTCTTAGACAGAAAAGCTTGTTCTTATATTTCGTTTTTTATCCATTAACAGGTTAGAACTAAAACAGACTTTTTTAAAAAAGCACCAGAGAATTCAGCTTCTGGCTCTCAGCCTCACAGATGGGCCAGCACCAATTAGCAGATGAAATCTGTAGTTTCTCAATCTACCGATGGAATCAGTTCAAGCTTTGTAGCCCTCCTTATTTTGCACACATTGGCTCAAACTCTACAGTTTATTTCAAGTCCGCAAGCTGAGCATTTCCAAAATCTGGAATCTGTTTAGAGAAAAGAAAAACTGCTGTTAAAATCTGTAGAGTTGCCAGCCCTGGCTTGGGAAATTCCTGGGGCTTTGATAGTGGATCCTGGGGAGGGTGGACTTTGGGGAGGGGAAGGGTCTCAGCAGGGTATGATGCCATAGGGTCCGCCCTCCACAGCATCCACTTTCTCTTGGGCAACTGATCTATGTTGTTTGGAGATCAGTTATAATTCCAGGAGATCCTCAGGTCCCCCCTGGAGGCTGGCAACCTTATTTTCTAAGGTTTGTGTGTTTACCGTATTCCAGTAATTATTTCCTGAACACAACTCTTAAAGAGAGTTTTGACTGAGGACCAGAAACATCCTTCTTCAAATACAAAAAGATATTATTGTCTCAGCCTAGGGTTGCCAGCTCTGGGTTGGGAAGTACCTGGAGATTTGGAGGATGGGGCCTGGGTGTCAGAATCTGTCAATTCAGCCAATGTATTCTTGCATGCATTCTATGTATCCTATGTAACCTTTATGCAATATGTATTAGACCTTTGTATTAATCCTGTTTTGGTCGGGAGGGTGACAACCCTTAAGGGTGAGAACAAGGAGGCCTCTCATCTCTGCCTCCGCATTCCAGCTGCCCCGGCAGTAACTTCAAGGGGAGGATGGCTCTCATCTCTTATCTCATGCTAAAGAACCTTGGAGCCATGAATTGTTATGTGAACTGAGGGGTCTGGTTAGAGAAGGGAAATTTACTGCTTAACACCTCACTTTTTTCCTGTGTGAACCAAACGGTCAAGACACCTTTTAGCCCGCCAATTTTCCCTTAAGGGGATTGGCTACCTATGGGTAATTCAAACTCCTTGGAATGGTATAATAGACCCGCTTGTATTATTTGTCTCATCTCTGACAATAATCCGAGATGCTGTACTAATGTAGGAAGAGGTAATAAAGAACTGTGGTTAACCAACCAAGATCTGATCCTTGACTACTTTGAGCAGAACTCTCACACTGAGGAGGGCAGGTTTAGGGAGGGGAGGGTCTTCAGTGGGGTATAATGCCATCGAGTCCACCTTCCAAAGCTGCTGTTTTCTCCAGGTGATCTGATCTGTTGCCTGGAGACCAGTTGCAATAGTGGGAGGTCTCCATCCACTACCTGGAGGTTGCCAACCCTTTCACAGCCTCACAGACCCCAAAGCACTGAACTATGAAGTCCATGACCGGCAATGCAGATAATCAGAGTGACCTGTTCAGTATGTCGTAGTCCAGACTCTCAAAGCAACGAACCCAGTACACAACATTGGCAAAGAGGATGGGATCACACTGAGCAAGCCGGGCTGTCGGGGCAACAGGGAAGACGAAGGACTGCTGCTGCCGCTCCCGCAGATGAGCACCGAAGGCACGCAGGCCGCTTCTGCGCCACAACCGAGCAGCACAATGGCAGTCACTCTGGGAGCCGGGCTGGTTCCCCCATTCGATCCGGCCCATCCACATCAATGGGGAGCCTGGGTCGTGGGACTCAAGTCCATCCTGGTTTTCTACCAGGTGACCGATGAGGAAAGGAAGAAGGGTCTCCCGCCATCGTTGATCTGGCTCAAAACCTCATTTCACCGGTTAAGCTGGAAGAGGCCACTTTCGAGCAGTTCGTGATGGTGCTACAGGACCATTTCGTCCCCCGACCATCTGCTGTGTTGCGCCGCATGACTTTCCACTACCGGAACCAGCTACCAAGGGAATCTGCCATGGAGTATTTGGCCGAGCTCTGCCGCCTTGCCTCAGAGTGCAAGTTCTGGACCCATTTGGAGATGGCTCTCTGAGACAGGTTCGCCTGTGGCCTACGGGAGGAGAAGCTCAGGCAACAGATTATGGAAGCCGAGACCTATACACTCAGTTCTGTCCTCTTCACAGCCATCGCTTGGGAGAGATTGCATCTGTCCGGATCTGGGTCACCATCCAGTCATCGGACCACAGGCACGCATCAGGCAAGTCCTAGCCCAGGTGACTCCGACGAAAAGAAGGTCCACAGGACCCAACAGCCCACGAGATGCGAAGATTCTGGAGTTGTGCTGCGCTTTGCCTGGGTCGAGGATTCCGCCAGACAGGAGGGTGCCAGCTGCGGGGACCAGCACGACCAGAAGACATGTAGGTTCTGGGACGCCATGTGCTGGAGCTGTGGGCGCTCCGGCCACATTGCACCTGCTTGCCATTCCTGGGGGTCCAGAGCACTGAATGCACCGCCACCTCAACGCTGCCGGGCCACCGTGCACTACGAGGCCGACACAAACCCTGACGAGCTCTACCTTTTCACGAGCAACCCTCCAGAACAGGTACTGCGGCTCCCAAACCAGAACTCAGCCCCAAAAATCCAGGTTAGGGTTAAGATTGAGAGGCCCCCCTGCACCATGGAGGTAGACTCCAGGTCTGCAGCCTCCATCATCTCTGTGGAGACACTTAAAAGACTGTGTCCTAATGGGGCCCCGCCTGCGACCCTCCACCGTGAGGTTGGTGGACTTCCAAAGGAACCATGTTCCGATACGGGGAGTGGGGACATTCCGGGTCCAATACCAGGATTTCAACGACTACCTGAACTTGATTGTAGTTGAAGGGAACCTGGTCAGTCTTCTGGGCCATGCATGGTTCGCTCCCTTGGGTATCACCATCGAGGAGGTCAAGCCATGTGCCACACGGGACTTTAGCGATGTTTGTGGGGAGTTCTCATCCATGTTCAATGGGTCTCTAGGGCACTATATAGGGCAGTGGTGGCGAACCTATGGCACGTGTGCCAGAAGTGGCACTCAGAGCCCTCTCTGTGGGCACACACACCATCGCCCCAGCACAGAGTTTGCAAGATTGGACAGCAAAAATCAAATTAATTGTTCAAAAGCATGCCAAATGCAAACTTTTACCTTTCAATAAAAAGTTGTTTGTATCATTGAAAGCTCTGTTATTGTGGGGGGGGGGGGGGGTTAAGACAAAAGATGTTAATGTATGAGTTGTTTTTTCTAAAACGAAAACCGCAGTATTCAGGTTAAGTTGCCACGTTGGCACTTTGCGATAAATAAGTGGGTTTCGGGTTGCAGTTTGGGCACTCGGGCTCTAAAAGGTTCACCATCACTGATATAGGGCCTCCGGTCTCGCTGCAACTCAAACCAAGGTGGCGCCCATCCACATATGGTCCCATCATGTCCCGTTTGCCCTACAGCTGAAAATTGATGCGGAGCTGGACCGCCTGGTGGCACAGGGGATCCTGGATCCTGGAACCAGTCTCCCATGAGGCCTGGGAGACCCCCATAGTCACTCCCATGAAGCCCAACGGCGATGTCTGCATCTGCACGGACTACAAATGTACTCTAAATAAGGCTCTGCAGGACCATGCATACCTGGGCCCGGTCATGAGCCACGTGTTAGCCACACTGGCAGGGGCAAAGATCTTTGGCAAGCTGGACCTCGCCCAAGTGTACCAGCAACTGCCGGTAGACAAGACCACGGCTGCTGCCCAAACTATCGTCACCCACCGGGGGCATTCAAAGTGAAGCGGCTGCAGTTCGGGGGGAGCGTGGCCCCGGGCATATTCCAGCACCTAATGGATGCTCTCTAAAAAGGGATACGAGGGGTCATGCTGTTCTTTGATGATGTCTTGATTGCCGTGGTGACCCCAGAGGAGTTCGCAACTCGCCTGTGCACCGTCCTCCGCCATTTCCACAAAGCCAGGCTCAAGGTGAAATGGGAGAAGAGCCAGCTCAGGGTCAACGAGGTTGACTTCTTGGGGTTCACAGTCGATGCGGACAGCCTCCACCCTGCAAGAGATAAGGTTAAGGCCATCGTAGAGGGTCCTCCGCCCAAGTCCAAGGTGGAGCTCCAGGCGTTCCTTGGCCTCCTCAACTTCTACCATGCCTTCCTTCCCCACAAGGCAGTGGTGGCAGAGCCCCTGCAATGTTTGTTGGACAAGAAGGCCCCCTGGTCCTGGGGCCCCTGCCAGGCCGTGGTGTTCTGGGGAGTCAAGGTGTTCTTGATCTCCAACGCGGTGCTGGCCCATTTTGACAAATCACTGTTGGTGATTCTGGCCTGCGATGCCTCTCCCTATGGTGTGGGCACTGTGCTGGCCCACCAACTGCCTGACGGCTACGAGGTGCCAGTTGCATACTACTCCCGCACCTTATTGGCCACCGAGAGAAACTACACCCAGATCAATCATGAGGGCCTGGTGATCATCGCCAGCATGAAGAATTTCCACAACTTCTTGTATGAACGGCTCTTCACCATCGCAACAGACCATTGCCCGCTTCTTGGCTTCTTCGTGGCAGACAAACAGACGCCTCAGGTCCTTTCCCTGCGGGTCCTCCAGTGGTCTATTTTCTTGGTAGGCTACAACTACAGTCTGCAGCACTGCCCTGGGAAAGTGGTGGGACACGCAGATGCCCTCAGCCACCTGCCATTGCCCTCCATCAAGGATGACCCGGCTCCTGCGCATGGTGTGTTACTTATGGAAGATCTCCCAGAACTGCCACTGCAGGCTGCCGACATTGCCTGCCGCTCAGCCAGGGACCCTGTCATCTCCCGGGTTCTGGGCTGGGTGGTGAGGGGGTGGCCCACTGCCTCTGCAGGCCCAGAGTTCACAGCCTTCACGACCCGCAAGGATGAACTTTCCGCCTACAAGGGGTGCCTACTGTGGGGGGGACAGAGTCGTGGTCCCTGGCGCCTTACATCACCGCGTCCTCACAGCACTCCGTTAGGCCCACCCGGGGATAGTCAGGATGAAGGCCCTGACCAGGAGCTATGTATGGTGGCCAGGAATTGATGCGGAAATAGAGGCATGGGTGAAGAGATGCCAAGCGTGTCAAGCTGTCAGCCCAGCTCCACCCACCATGCCAACACAGGCTTGGGAATACACCTGCACAGCATGGTTGAGGCTCCACATCGACTTTGCTGGCCCCTTCCATGGACTACTGTTCTTAGTTACGATGGACTCGTACTCCAAATGGTTGGAGATAAGCCCAGTCACAGCTACGTCCTGTAAGGCTGTCATCTGTGCGCTACGCCAGATCTTCACGACCCATGGGTTGCTGAACACCATAGTCTCAGACAACGGAATGGCCTTCACGTGGGAGGAGTTCCAAGAGTTCCTATGGGGGAACTTGATCCGGTGTGTGAGGTCTGCGCCCTTCCACCCCACAACCAACGGACAGGTGGAGCAAATGGTGAGGACTGCCAAAGAAGCCCTCAGCCGTATCACAGAAGGAGACTGGGAGTTCTGTCTGGCTTGTTTCCTCCTGGCCCAGTGGACCACGCAGAACCCTGTCAATGGTAGCTGCCCAGCCGAACTCCTGATGGGCCGGTGACCCACAATATTAACAAACAGGCTGCACCCGGACAGGGCTCCAGAGTCGCGGAGGCTGTCCAAACAAGTGGAAGCTCCCAGGGGGTTCTTCCCGGAGGACCCTGTCTTCATTTGGCACTTCGGGAAAGGGCCCCCGTGGCTGGCTGGCAGGATCATACAGCCGACGGGGCCAGTTTCCTATGAAGTGTCCACAGATGATGGCCAGATCCTGCGGAAACACGTGGACCAGCTGAGACGGTGCCAGCTCCCTATGTCATCCAAGACTTTGACATAAGGGGACACTGGTGGAACCCATCCAGAGGAACCAGGCGTTGACCTTCCTGAAGCGAGTATAGGGGAGTCGTCATATATTCTGGCTGAGGAATCCTGCGACACAACGCCACCCTCTGTTCCTGAGCCTGAAGTGGGTCAACACTGCCACTGCAGAACATCCAGGCCGTGCTACCGGAAAATGCTCTTGATTGTCTCAGAGCTCTCTCAGCCCCACCTCCCTCACAGGGTGTCTGTTGTGGGGAGGGAAAGGGAAAGGAGTTTGTAAGCCGCTCTGAGACTCCGAGTGAAGGGTGGGGTGTAAATCCAATCTCTTCTTCTTCTTAGCCACCTTTATACCTTATAAGAATAAGGAATTCGAGGCCTAGTAATGCTGCTGGCAATAAAGACTTTGGGCTCTTGAAAGTGGAACAGAGTAGCCCCCTTCCAAAATTTGCCCTCACGGGGGCAATTTCAGGTTGGAAAAATGGCACCAGAGAAAGCCCCCACTCCTCACCAGCCATGTGTTCCCTTCCTGATCTGAACTGGACTCCCATGTGCCTGAAAGTCAAGTTTAAAAGCTCCAGTCAGAGAATTCTTGGCACCTTTCTGGTTTGGCCCTCATAAGCAGTGTTCCCTCTAAGTTGAGTTAGTGTGAGCTAGCCCACAGTTTTTTAGCCTCCAGCTCACACATTTTCGTCTCCACTCAGGAAGGATGGCTTCAGAGCAAACTAATTTATGCAGTGGCTGAATTGCTCACTCACAACTTTAATGCCAGTAGCTCACAAAACAGATTTTTTGCTCACAAGGCTCCACAACTGTTGCGTACGTGTACTGGGTTTGACGCACGAAGAGGCTGGACAACAGCATGATGATCAGCTCATACTTTATTGGTACACAACCAGAACATACCGGCCAAGGCGGCCAACTATATACAGCCCTCTGAGTCACACCCACAGTCCTATTGGAGGGTTTAAGCCTGCAAATGCGGGGAGAGCGGCCTAGAAATCAAATAAATAAATAAATATTTAAATTTCCTGCCAAAGTCCCTATTGGTGTAATCATGGAGGTCCAGGAGGGTTTGAGCCTGCAAATGCGGGAAGAGCGGCCTAGAAATCAAATCAATCAATCAATCAATCAATATTTAAATTTCCTGCCAAAGTCCCTATTGGTGTAATCATGGAGGTCCAGGAGGGTTTGAGCCTGCAAATGCGGGGAGAGCGGCCTAGAAATCAAATCAAATCAAATCAATCAATATTTAAATTTCCTGCCAAAGTCCCTATTGGTGTAATCATGGAGGTCCAGGATCCTTGGCCCCTATGGTTTCCTGGAGCCAAGCTCAGACTGCATGTCGCTGGCACCTAGTGGAACAGGCTGGCAAAGTTGATGTGGAGCCTTGACCACAGCGTGCGGGTGGATTCCCAGGCCTGGGGCAGTGCGCTCGGTGGATTCGGGCGGACTGCTTGACACGCTTGGCAGCGCCTCACCCATGCCTTGATCTCCTCGTCGATACCCAGCCACCATACAGAGTTCCTGGCCAGAGCCTTCATACGGATGATCCCTGAGTGTGCCTCATGGAGGGCCTTGAGGACGTGGTAATGCAGGGCACTGGGAACTATGGGCATCCCTTGTGGGTGGGCAACTCATCCCTGCGAGCTGTGAAGGCCATAAACTCAGGACCCGCTGCAGCAGCGGGCCACCCCCTCACCACCCAGCCCAGAACCCAGGAGACGACAGGGTCCCTGGCTGAGCAGCAGACAATGTGGCCACCTGGAGGGGAGAATCAGGGAGGTCTTCCATCAGGAGCACGAGGTGCGCTGGAGCCGGGTCTTCCTTGATGGAAGGCAAGGGCAGGTGGCTGAGGGCATCGGCATATCCCATAGCCTTCCCGGGATGGTACTGCAGGCTGTAGTTATAGCCCGCTAAGAAGATGGACCATTGAAGGACCCTTGGGGAAAGGACCTGAGGCGTCTGTTTGTCTACTGCAAAGAGGCCGAGAAGAGGGCAATGGTCCGTTGCGATGGTGAAAGGCCAGCTGTATGCCGAGGAATTTTTTAATGCCAGCCACAATCACCAGGCCCTCGCAATTGATCTGGGCATAATTCTGCTCCACAGCCAACAGTGTCTGGAAGTAGTACACAACTGGCACCTCCCTCCCGTCCAGGAATTGGTGAACCAGCACGGTGCCTATGCTGTAGGGGGAGGCATTGCAGGCCAGAATCACTGGCAGTGATTCATTGAAATGGTCCAGCACCACGTTGGAGATCAAGAGCGCCTTGATTCCCTTGAATGCTGAGGCCTGGCGAGGGCCCCAAGACCAGGGGGCCTGCTTGTCCAGTAAGCAGTGCAGGGGCTCAGCCACCGTCGCCTTGTGGGGGAGGAATGCATGGTAAAAGTTCAGGAGGCTGAGGAATGCCTGGAGCTCCACCTTGGGTTTGGGTGGAGGAGCTGCCACGATGGTCTTTACCTTGTCCCTTGCTGGATGGAGGCCATCGCTTTGACGGTGAAACCCAAGAAGTCAATGGAGGGGACCCCGAGAAGGAACTTCTGCTTCACCTTGAGCCCGGCCTCATGGAAACGGCAGAGAATGGCATGAAGTCAGGTGGCGAACTCATCCGGCATGGCCATGGCAATCAGCACATCATCAAAGAACGGTGTGACACCTGGAATCCCTTTCAAGAGAGAGTCCATGAGATGTTGGAAAAGACCCGGGGCGATGCTCACCCCGAACTGAAACTTTGTTACTTTGAAGGCTCCCCATTATGTAACTATGGTTTGGATGGCAGCTGTGGCCTCGTCAACAGGGAGCCGCTGGTATGCCTGGGCAAGATCTAGTTTGCCAAAGATCTTCGCCCCTGCCAAAGTGGCCAGCATGTGGCTCACAACCAGGACCGAGTATGTGTGGTCCTGTAGAGCGTCGTTCAGTATGCACTTATAGTCCGCACAGATGTGGACGTCCCCGTTCGGTTTCACAGGGGTGACTATGGGGGTCTCCCAGGCTGTGTGGGAGACTGGTTCCAGGACCCCTTGCGCCATGAGGTGGTCCAGCTCTGCGTCTGTTTTTTGGCCGCAGGGCAACTGGGACTTTCCAGAAATACATGCAGATGGATGCCACCCCGGGTCAAGTTGCAGGGACACTGGGGGGCCAATGTAGTGGCCCAGGGATCCATCAAAGATGGACAGGAACTCGCCACAGACTTCGCTGAAACCACGCCAGGTGCATTGCTGAACTCCTTCGATTGAGACCCCCAGAGGTGCAAACCATGCACGGCCCAAAAGGCTGACCAGGTTGCCCTCGACTACAATTAAGTCTAGGTAGTTGGTGAACGGGTACTAAACTCGGAAACTCCCCACAACCCATATCGAAACACAGTTCCGCTGGAAGTCCACCAGGGTCATGGGTGAGGGACGCAGGTGGGGCCCCCCACTGGGACACAGTCTCTTAAGGGTCTCCACCGAGATGATGAGGCCACAGATCCAGAGTCTAGCTCATGGAGCAGGGGAACCCCTCTAGTTTAACCCGGACCTGAATTTTGGGGGCTGGCTTGGAACCTGGAGCAGAGATTCGCTTGTGAGGAGGTAGAGCTCTTCTGTGGTTGTGTCCTCTTCGTGGTGCGGGGAGGTCTGGCGGCACTGAAATGGCTGTGTAGGCGTGGCATGGGATCCCCTGGAATGGCAAGCATGTGCAATATGGCCAGAGCAGCCGCAGCTCCAGCAAGTGATGTCTCAGAACCGGCCCGTTTTCTGATTGTGCCGGTCCCCACAGCTGGCGTACTCCTGATGGCCGGACTCCTGGACTGGGATGGAGCATGGCACAACCCCTGGATCTCACCTTCTAGTGGGTTGTTGGGTCCGGTGGACCTCTTCCCCGTTGGAGTCAATGGGGTCTGCACTCGTCTGGTGTGTGTCTGATGGGTGTTGACTGGCAGAGGACCCGGTCGTGGATGGATGTGACCTCTCCCAAGCAGTGGCAGTGGAGAGGACAGATGCGAGGGTGCAGGCTTCCGCCTCCATGATGCGTTGCCAGAGCTTCTCTTCCCGCAGGCCACAGACGAACCAGTCTCATACGGCCATCTCCAACTGGGTCCCGAATTTACATTCTGGGGCGAGCTGACAAAGCTCAGCCAACTATTCTGTGGCCAGTTCCCACTGTAACTGGTTCCTATAGTGGAATGCCACGTGGCGCGACATCTCCGATGGCTGGGGAATGAAGCGGTTCTGTAGCGCAGTCACTATCTACGCGAAAGTCGCCGCCTCCAATGTAGTTGGTGAGAGGAGGTTCTGCGCCAGATCTATGATGGCGGGGCCGCACGAGCTGATGAGGAGACCCTTCTTCCTCTCTTCGTCTGTTACCTCGTAGAAGGTCAGGATGGCCTTTAGTCCAGTGACCCAGGCTCCCCATTGCTGTGGGCAGGCTGGATCGAACAGTGGAACCAGCCCGGCTCCCGGAGCGACTGCCATTGTGCTGCCGGTTGTGGCATGGAAGTGGCCTGCGTACCTTCGGTGCCCGTGGCTGGAGCAGTGGCGACGGCCCTTCTTCCTTGGTGCCCCGGTGGCCCGGTTCACTCAGTGGGATCCCATCCTCGTCCCCAATGTTGCGTACTGGTTTCGACGCATGGAGAAGCTGGGCAACAATGGGATGATCAGCTCATACTTCATTGGTACACAGCCAGAACAACACGCCGGCCGAGGCAGCCAACTATATACAGCCCCCTGAGTCACACCCACAGCCCTATTGGAGGGTTTGAATTTCCCGCCAAAGTCCCTACTGGTGTAATCATGGAGGTCCAGGATCCTTGGCCCCTATGGTTTCCTGGAGCCAAGCTCGGACTGCATGTCGCTGGTGCCTAGTAGCCGTCAGCGGACATAACAACAGCTTAGAGGGAGCATTGGCTCGTAAGAGACATTTCCCTTCCGTAATTCAGACGCTTCTCTCTTTTGCTCTGCTTACTGCTTAGGGTTTTTTTTTTTTTTTTGCTTTGTTTTAAAAATCGCAGTGGCCATCAAGGCTGATAATGTGCGGATGGGGTTTTATTTCCTCCAGCAAGGAGTTGCCACAGTCCCTGGCGAGAAGGTTCACATTCGGCCTGTAGGAAGCAAACACTTGAAGCTGCGGAAGGGCCTGCTTCATCCCAAGCCTCACGTTGTCTTCAAGACTCCCCGGAGCCACGCCACAGTCCTGCCAGGTAGTCTTCCCGTGGGCCCACGGCAGAGCCCGGAGCGGGTGGGGCAGAGCAGTGACTGTTTTCTGGGGAAACTTAACCTGACCTGTCTCTGTGATTTGCGCCCCACGACTCCCCTCCCCCAATCGGTTCCCCAGGTTTTCTGCTTAATGCTGTTTCAGCTCAGCTTTATTAATTAGAAAGGGAACTAAACACCATTCTGTAGGGCTCTTCTGTTCAGTAATGAGGCTTTTTCAAAAGGCAAACAAACTACCAGAGTATCCATCCAGAGAGCATCGGACTGCCATTCAGACTTCTACTCTGAGTTTTTCCCCTCCCCGAATACTCTTTGTGTCATAGGAAGAAAGCTTCTATCCCGAGTCCGGAAAGGGGCTGAGTTGACTGTGAAACACTTGGAGCTGCTTGTCGTGGTGGGACCAGATGTCTTCCGGTTCCATAAAGAAGACACGGAGAGGTACATCCTCACCAATCTGAATATTGTGAGTCATTTCTGACTGTGCTGTTTTCTTATGGTGGTGCACAGGGGCAGCTTGTGTTACTAAGTAAAATGGTAACTAAAACACACAGTTGCCCGTTGAAAATGGCATCCATGAATGCAGCACTCCCCCTCCCTCTCTGGGAGGTCTAGCAGAACTGAGCTCTTTGTCCTGGGATCAGAGCAGCCTGGGTCCCCCTCTTGCTGCCATACTATTCTTGGCTGCCATTGGTCAGGCCAGGGGTGGGGTGGGCATGCAAGTCCCCCTGGCCCTTGTGGGGGGGAACTTGGTGGGCAGGGGCAGGTTTGACGGCAGCTGTGTTTTTAGCATCATGTCTACTTTGGTCTGAAGCTTTTGGGGGTACTGTTTGGAGCCACTCTGAGCTAAGAAGACCATGAGCTCCTGGGAATGTCACTTTCCCCTAGGGTTGCCAACCTCCAGGTGGTGGCTGAAGATCCCCTGTTATTACAGCTGATTTCCAGGCAACAGAGATCAGTTTCCCCTGGAGAAAATGGCTGCTTTGGAAGGTAGATTCTATGGCATTGAAGTCCCTCCCCTCCGCTCCCCCCCCCCCCCAGGCTCCAGATATTTCCCAACCTGGAGCTGGCAACCCTACTTTCCCCCCTCCCCCTAAGGCTTAGGGTTGCCGGCTCTAGGTTGGGAAATATCTGGAGATTTGGAGAGGGGGGAGCCTGGGTAGAGTGGGGCTTGGAGAGGGGAGGGACCTCAACAGAGACCATAGGCGTAGAGTACGGGGGGGCTCGAGCCACCCCTGAAATTTCCTGGGGCTCAGCCACCCCCGGCAAAACGGAGTGCCTGCCGCTGCGCCTCCCCGGGTCCTTCTGAGGCCCGGCCGCCGCTGCTGGAGAGGGTGAGGGAAGGGGTGGCCGGGGGGGGGGAGGAGAGGCAGCAGCAGCTGGCGGGCTTTGGAAGGGCCTGGGGAGGCACGGCGGTTTCCCGGGAGGGGGGGGAGAACATCGCCCCAGCGCGCGCTAAGGAGCCCCTGCCCCCCCCCCCTGGAATTTCCAAAAGTCTATGCTCCTGACAGAGACCATCCTCCAAAGCAGCCACTTTCTCCAAGGGAACCAATCTCTATTATCGAGAGATCAGTTGTAACAGCAGGCGATCTCCAGGTCCCACCTGGAGGTTGGCAAGCCTACTAAGGAGAGTGGCAGGATGAGACTGCTTCTGCATGGAGAGATGCTTCTTTGTTCACACGTGTAGGGAAATGAGGTGGCAGACCCCTGCGTCAGTAGAACAGACTGTACCCCTTCAGGCTGTGGGTGGGGGATTCTGGTTCTGAATCATGGAAACTGCCATTGCAAAGTACTGGAGTCGGAGACGCGGTGAAGTGAAATCAGCAAGCATGTTTATTAGCTGGTCAAGATGAAGCATGACAACCCGGGCTCAGGGGCCCTCTTTTATTCCGGCTGGAGCCACACCTCTGGCCTCGTCCAATTGTCCCGACAGGATCTTTTTTTATTATTATTTATTTAATTTTTTAATATACTGTACAACTTTCAGTACATCAACATTTGCTAATAAAGAGAGTGAACTGATACATCATCTTATATCATTCAGCTTATCACTTATAAATAATTATTTTCTTTCATACCAATAATAAAATTTTTCCCACACTGTTTTAAATGTGTCTTGTTTGTTTTTTAACCTTAAACTTAAATTATCTGTTTCCACCATTTCAAACAGTTTGGCTATTATTTCGTCCTCTCCAGGTGTTTTTTCATTTTTCCAATATTTCGCATAAAGTATTCTTACTGCAGTAACAACATGAATAATCAATCTTCTGTCCTTATATTCATAACTCTCCGGGACAATATTAAGCAAAAACATTTCTGGTATCATAGGGATCTCAATTTGTAATATTTCCTGTAGTATCCTCCCTGACTGCTTCTGCGTGGAGAGATGCTTCTTTGTTCACACGTGTAGGGAAATGAGGTGGCAGACCCCTGCGTCATGACAACCCGGGCTCAGGGGCCCTCTTTTATTCCGGCTGGAGCCACACCTCCAACCTCGTCCAATTGTCCCGACAGGATCTTAAGGCTGTGGTTACAGATCATAGGTTCCCTAGAGGACCCTAGGCACTAGTTTGGTGGCAAGTTACGATCTGGCCAGCTATTGTTCTTCCTGACCCAAGCTCAGGTAACTGGCCTGGCCATGTGCGTTGGCCACGTGGTGGTCGCCATTACAGGAAGCACATGGTGACCGCCATTGCATACATTACAGCCATGCAAACTGAAGACAAGCATGGCAGGAAGAAAGGATCTCTCTACCCTGCCCCAGTTGCGGTGCTGGATTTCTACTTGCTGGGAATTTTGGGCAAAGGTGAACATTTCAGAGTATGGTTTGGTATCTGCTGTCAAGAAGCAGTGTGGTCCATTCTGCCAATCCAGGTCTGCCAGCTCACTGCCTCCCAAGCCTCACTTGAGGTCCATGTAGCCAATGAAGGTACCAGCTACAGGTCTGGAAATCCTTGGAAATGTGGGGGTGGAGCCCAGGGAAGGCGGGGCTTAGAGAGAGGAGGGACCATTCTCAGCAGATATGCAGTGCCCTAGAGTCCACCCTCCAAAGCAGCCATTTTCTCCAGGAGAAATGATCTCTGTCATCTGGGAATCAGTTATAATGGCCCCACCTGGAGGCTGGCAATTTCACAGCACTTTGTGGAATCATGCAGAAAATTTGATGGACAACCAGCTGCACTGTAGTTGCTTTATACTTTATGCTGTAGCTTTAATTGGAAGAATAATTAATTCAGGTGTCTTATCGCAACAGGGAATGAGAATATGTACATTATGTATTTATTATTAAGTAAGTAAATAAATAATGTACATATTCCCATTCCCTGTTGCGATAAGACACCTGAATTAATTATTCTTTCAGTTAAAGCGAGAGCATAAATAAGTGCAGTAGCTACAATTACTTCATTTGTACCCTGCCTTTCTCCCCAATGGGAACCCAAAGCAGCTTACATCATTCTCCTCTCCTCCATTTATCCTCCCAACAACAATCCTGTGAGGTAGGCTGTACAAGTGGCCCCAGGTCACCCCAAGAGCTTCCATGGCAGAGTGGAGATTTGAACCTGGTCCTTCCGGATGCTTGTCTGACACTCTTAATCACTATATCACACATGGAATGAAGAAAAAGGCATTAATGTTAAAGATGGTTCTTCCTTCTAATTTTTTTGAAAAAGCAGATTAATCTATTAAAGGGTTTGTTTATTCCAAAGTGGACTTAAGACTTCCTTTAATTTTTTTTTGGACTGTGTTTTTCCTCTGCAGGGTGCTGAATTGCTCCGAGACGTCTCACTGGGACCTCAGTTCAGGGTTCACCTGATCCGAATGATCATCCTCACAGAGCCAGAGGTGATAAAATCTGTTCAGTTAGGGGTGGCTAATAAGGCTGCCAGCTCTGTCTTGGGAAATTTCTGGAGGCCTGGTGGGGACTGTGCCTCGAGCGGGTGGATCTTTGGGGGGGAGGGGGGGAGGCAGTCAGAGAGTCCACCCTCCAGAGCTGTCATTTCCTCCAAGGGAACTGAGCTCTGCAGTCTGCTGAAGGATGGTAATCAGGGAGAATTCCAGGCCCCACCTGGAGGTTGGTGACCCTAGGCAGAGTCTGTCCAGGACCCTGGGGATTCTGAGGGCCCCTCATGAGAAGAAGAAGAAGAAGAGATTGGATTTATATCCCGCCCTTCACTCACTTGGAGTCTCAGAATGAGAGGAGGAGGCTCTGGAAAGAAGCCAGAAAGCCCACCTGACTTTTTTAGGAATGGAAAGGCCTTGTGTGTGCCTTCCTGTTGTGCTCTTTAAGGTCCAATTTACACCTCCCCTCTGAAGTAGTTTGACAGCTATCTTTTCCCAAGCTCATTTCATGCTGGTTTCAAATGTCACTCCAGGGGGTCTGAAGAGTACTAATCAATAGCATTTGTTTAAAGCAGTATAATGCTAGCTTGACCACAAGAGGGCAATTAATGAATGTAAACAATAATTTATAAACTAGAACAAGTATGGTTTGAAATTAGAAACAGGTATAGACAGGTTTTTTTAAAACTAGAATGATTCTAGCGGGAAAGTCAGATGTAAATTTGAGTGGTTTCTTTCCAAGTATGGGTGAAATTATACAGGATAGTTATGTGTCAGTTGCCCCGGCTGTGTTTCTCTTACATGGAATGCCACTAGGGAAAGCTGCAGTCCGGAGTGGTAGAAACAGTGTGAAATTACTCTGGATGTACCTATTAAAGAAGGTTTAATAAATACTTTCAAAAATCAACAATTTTTATAATGGATTATTTATAAAGATTAATATTCAGTAACACAGTAACATTAGCACCAAAACAATAATTTAACACCCAAGGGAAAACAATGTCATTGTTGTGGAAATCAATCCACAACAAGTGTCCAACAGAGCTTGTCACAAAATAATCTCCTAAAATATTAGTCCATAGAGTCACCCAAGATCACACCGAATGGAAGCGATCCAACAGTCCTCATTCCATTCTGGATACTGACTGGACGGTGGTCTCCGGTGATGACGGTCCCAGCCTCTAACGGGCAGGCTGGCTATAACCAACCGTGCCAAGGCTTCCTCAAGTTTGGAACTGCTTTCCAATTCTATGACAAAATCAGGAAAAATATTTCTCAAATCAATCACATTTTGCCAAAGCTTTCTCAAAGTTGGAACCGCTTTCCGATGCTGTCAGCATTGCTGAATGGGAAGGTTCTTTGCAGCATAAGCACTTTGAAAAATATTTTTCCTGATTTTGTGCACAGAATATTACTGGTGCCTTTAGGAAAATAGTTCCGACTTTAAGAAACCCTTGGTGAAACGCAGTTGATCATAGCCAGCTTGCCCGTTAGAGGCTGGGACCGTCATCACCGGAGACCACCGTCCAGCCAATATCCAGCTTGGAATGAAGATTGTTGGATTGCTTCTATTCGGTGTGATCTTGGGTGACTGTATGGACTAATATTTTGGGTGATTATTTTGTGACAAGCTCTGTTAGACACTTGTTGTGGATTGATTTCCCTGTTGTGTTAAATTATTGTTTTGGTGTTAATGTTACTATGTTACTGAATATTAATCTCTATAAATAATTCATTATTAAAATTGTTGATTTTTGAAAGTATTTATTAAGCCTTCATCCAGAGTAATTCCACTCAGCTTCTGTTTGGTGGTTTGCAGGGGTCATTTTGTAGAAAAAGAGGTGCAGGATCTCATTAGCATAACTCATTAGCATAACTTATTTGCATATGCCACACCCCCTGACATACCAGAAGTGTGTCCGAAGGCAACACCCACCCCTCAGGCTCCACTCCACAGGTGAGTGAAACTGACCTGCTCTTCCTCCATTCCCTTCCCCATCCAATACTTTGTGCAATAAAAATAAGCGTAAAGAACACACCCTTATTCTCTCCCTGCTCCCTTGAAACCACCAGGTTTCAAGTAGACTTGAGATACCCAGGACATGTGCACCACCCATCCCTTCCCCTTCCCCTCCCCACAACAAGACACTCTGCGAGATAGGTGGGGCTGAGAGAGGTCTTTTGAGAACTGCTCATGAGAGAACAGCTCTGAGAGAACTTGTGACTGGCCCAAGGTCACACCAGCACCTGCAGGTGGAGGAGTGGGGAATCGAACCCGGTTCTCCCAGATTAGAGTCCAACTCCTGACCACTACACCAAACTGATGGGGTGGAAACTGCTGAAGGGTTGGTGAAATTTCTCCAGTACTTATGTGCCATGTGCCCAGATAAAAAACGGTATACTTAGAAAATTTACATGCCACCTTGAGCAAGTCTCTGGAAAAGCAGAGCACAGTCATAAAAGGAACAATGATAAAATTATCAATATTAAAACAAAACATTAAAAACAATAAAGACCCTAGCAGGGCTTTGCCCAGGGTGCTGCGCCTCTGCACTGCTCGGGGAAGCTGAGGAGGGGGGCGGGGCTTGGTCATGTGCCCGCCCCCTGGGCTCCTCACTCCTGGAGCTGCGCTCCTATGCGCTCCCGCTCCAACGGACCCCTGGTGGTTTGTATTCTATACTGTGTTTCTCACTTTCTTTTTATCTGAAGAGGTAGAGCAGAGGGTGTGGGGTGGGGCTTCCTTCCCCTGACCATGGTCCCCTCCAAAGCTTCTTTATCAAAGGGAAAGGCGTGGGTCCTCTTGAGGGCAGCTGGACTCACTTGATGAGAGTGGAAGCTCATGGGCTGATTTTGCTGTGCTGAATTTAGGGTTTGAGCATGTTCATTGACAGCACTTTAATAGTATGAGTATGATAAATGAACTTTTTTAAAGATGATTTTACGGAATTTTAATTGATGTTTATATTATGCAATATGTTTTAATTATTGTGAGCCGCCCTGAGCCTGCTTTGCGGGGAGGGCAGCGTATAAATATCACAATAAATAAATAAATAAATAAAATAATCCAAATCCCATTCTTCTATACTATTCTTGTCACTGAATTTGAAAATGGGCTACAGTTTCTGAGAATTTCAGCCCGGTTGGTTAAGAGGGGGGAAAGTAGTTTCCCATTGTACCAGTGGAAACTAATAAAGCATGGAATACGGAATGTGAATGCATGAAATAATGAGAATAAAGAAAATGCACACCGGGGTAGAGGAGCTGAGTGCAAATCCTACTTCTGAGCGCCCTCCTGCTTCTCTCCCAGGAAGGCATCAGCATCACCACCAACCTCACCGCTTCTGTCGCCAGTGTCTGCGAGTGGGCCAGGAAGGTCAACCCTGGGGATGACTCCAATCCCAGCCATGCGGATCTTGTTCTCTATGTGACCAGGTAACAAAGCTTCTTTCATGCACGAGGGACCCGGGAGTGAGCCCGCAGCCAATTTAAATCTGGGAGGGAACAGCATTGAATCCTGATTTAAAGGACTGTGTGACCACAGCCCTTCACTGGACATGCATCGAGCAGGGTGGGGCTGCACTGCCTTCCACACATTCTGGGGCACGTTTGAGGCCAGCAGCTCCACACTTTCTCTCGGTTGGTTCAGCTCTCTCCCTCTGGGTCTCTTTCTCTTAGGTTCGACCTGGAGTTACCAGATGGGGACAACCAGGTGAGGGGCGTCACCCAGCTGGGCGGGGCCTGTTCTGCCCTCTGGAACTGCATTATTGCTGAGGACACTGGATTTGACCTGGGAGTCACCATGGCGCATGAGATCGGGCACAGGTCGGTGGAGGGGGAGGGGGAGACTCTGGAGAAGGTCTCTACCACTTGCAGAGGCCAGGAGGCTTTAAATGCATTTTGGTTTTAGCTACTTTGATCTCCCCCCCAGAAGTAGGGTTGCCAGCCTCCAGGTGGGGCCTGGGGATCTCCTGCTTTTACAACTGATCCCCAGCTGACAGAGATCAGCTCCCCTGGAGAAAATGGCTGCTTTGAAGGGTAGACTCTATGGCATTGTACCATGCTGAGGCCCCTCCCCTCCCCTCCCCAAACCCCGCCCTCTCCTGGCTCCACCCCCAAAGTCCCCAGGTATTTTCCAAGCAAGACCTGGCAACCCTACCCAGAAGGGGCTAATAAATTGCTTAAATAAATGGAAATCCGTCACTCCCATGGTCTTACCTCTGAAGCCTGAAGGAAGCAGGGCAAATTCCCCAAGTGTGCAGTGGGATTGCTCTCCACAGACAGCTGAACTTATCCAGAATTCAGCAATGAAAATACAATCAGTGTATTCAGGGCTGGCGTCAGTCAGCATACCCTGAGGTGGGGCAGCTGCCTGGGCCCCGGGACTTCTGGGGAGTCCCACTGCTGCTGACTCCCGCCCCCCTTTTTCCTGCCTGCTCCCTTGTGTAGTGCTTCGCCCACCACCCGTGCTCCCAGGTGTGCCCACTCAGCCCAGTGCCATTAGGGGAAAGTGCTGTGGGCAGTGCAGGGGTGAGTGAGCGGGGAGGGGGGGAACTCTCTGCCCTAGGAACCCCCAAAATTTGGAACCAGCCCTGGGCTTATTTTTGTGTCCATAAAATCCTGTTATGACTGTTTTTTGTCATCAAGTCAAAATTTAGATTGTAGGATATTATTTGCTCTGAGCTGGTCTCTGAAGGATTGTTTGGGTTAGCTCAGGGCACATAACACAGCACAGCGTATCTGGTTTGTGTGTGCTGACAAGAAACAAAGTCACACACGGAACTTTATCTTTTCAAAGCTAATATGAGCCCTGTATTGTAAGGAACTCCATTCTAGACAGGATAGGAATAGGATTCTCATCTAGTCTAACTAGCTAGGATGGATAGAGATGCAGGAAGCATGTCTTGCCCTCATGGCGCCAAGATGGAGAAGAGGGGCACAGTGAGGAGAGAAGGTGTCAGGCCCGAAGGAAGGAGGACTCCCTGAGAGTAGCAATCTACACATCAAAGGGATAGTATCAGAGAGTGGTAGAAAAGGAAGGGTGAACAGTGTCCTAGCCTGTCTGTCTCTCTGACTCTCTTATAGTCTTCCTCTGAAGTCTGAGGCAAAGTCCTTCACTTCCAACAGTCTCCACTTGCTAGGTCTTGTGGTCATTCTACTGCTTAAAAGCAGCCCTTTAAGTTTTTAGCCGTGGTAACTGTCATGCCCCTAGGTTAAGTGATCTGGAGGCCAGCAACCTTGTCTTAAGCCTTGACTGCCAAGGTGGCTAAGCAGGTTCTCCGGACCTCTGGGGTCCCCTCGTGCTCCTGGGGACCCATTAAATTTGCCTCACCCCCAGCCTGGACGCACTGGCGTTCCTGGTATGAAGAAGAATGCGCCATCAAGTGGCAACTGACTCGTGGAGACCACCTCCACAGAGCATGCCCGGCCAGAGGGGAGCAGAGGTAGTTTGCCATTGCCTCCTCCCAGCCGCAGCCAAGGGCCAGCCGTGGCCAACCCTGCTTAGCTTCCAAGCACAGAGAAGCTCAGGCTAACCAGGACGATCCAGGGATTCCTCCTACGTTGAGCTGTTTTTTACAAAAGGACACATAAAAATCCCCCCTCCCGTTTGCCCTTCTGCTCCTCTTTCATGTTGGTCACAGCTTTGGGGTCCGGCACGATGGAGAGGGGAACCTGTGCTCTGGGAGTGGACACATTATGGGCTCTGAGGGAGCTCTCAACAGCGTAGATCTCGCGTGGTCTGCATGTAGCAGAGAGCAGCTCCTCACCTTTGTCAGGTAAAAGGGCCGGTATTTGGTCTGTTTGGGGCTTTGCACGCATACTTCTGGGCAGGCGGCTGACAAGACATGGTGGGGCTTCCTGCCTCAGGCTGTAGCAGCAGCCCAGTACTGGGAATGGCTCTAGACCCACAAACTCCAATGAGCCCATCGTGGTTGCGCTGCCTCCCCCAAATCCACCGGCCGTCTCTCTCTTGTGGTCTGTCCCCAGTACAGGCCAAGCAGACTGCATGGACGACCTGCCGGACCATAAGGACAGCATCCCAGGCGGGAAGCCCGGCCTGTATTACGGGGCAGACGAGCAGTGCAAGATAGCCTTTGGGGGCACAGCCACTGCCTGCAGTTTCGCCAGGCACGACACGGTGGGTACAGCTGGGCCACTTAGAGCAATTTGTATGTCTTGTCTACAGAAGCACCTTGAAGTTTGTACATTACAACCTAGAGTGACAACAGTCTACTATCTTTAAAGAAGCACTTTATTCCTTCCTTTCTTGGAAGATCAGAGTATTGGACTATTAAGGGTATATGAGATTGCCTGTGGTTTCCACTACAGTGTGATTGGATTGTACAATATATGAGTTTTGCCTTTACCATGTGAATGTATAGTTATGACCTGTTGAGACTGCACTCTTTAATATTGTTGAAATATATACTCCATTAATGTAAGCACAGTTTATTGTTTGGATTATATAGCTCTATCTTTGTGATTCTCTCCTATGTTGTATTCTACCTGGAGGTTGGCCAAGAGTCGGACACGACTGAATGGCTAACAACAACAACAACAACAACAACAACATCTCCGTGGTTCTCGCCTATATTGTATTGTAGTATTTATTCTACCTGGAGTTTGGGAGCCCTACTGTGCAAGAGAAAGGGATTCTACTCCATCCAGGAGCACTGAAATTTCCCCCGTTTCTCTCCCCCTCCCCCTC
This sequence comes from Lepidodactylus listeri, assembly GCA_029233225.1. Taxonomy (NCBI): domain Eukaryota; kingdom Metazoa; phylum Chordata; class Lepidosauria; order Squamata; family Gekkonidae; genus Lepidodactylus; species Lepidodactylus listeri. The sequence continues at coordinate 8,763,947 of JARCFY010000014.1, read as the reverse complement.
CAGGATATGTGCGGAGTTCTCTCTTGTCACACAAATGCAGCCGACCTGACTAGCTGCACGCGGCTTCTTGTCCCCCTCCTGGATGGAACTGAGTGTGGGGTCAACAAGGTAAAATGGTCCTCTGCTAAAGGAGGATGCAGAAGGTTGCAGTGGGGACAGCCAGCAGTGCAATTGGCAGAACAGTGCAGCAGGATCAGGCCTTGACAAGGACTCAGCTCAGGTGAAAAGCCGAGACTGAGACCAGGTAGCTGGACTGAGCTGGGTGTCATCACAGTGGAGCAGAGGTCGGTAGCTAGGCATCCCTTCTGCTGGAGGATTTTTAGGGATGGGCAGGAGGTGGGGATCTCGAGCCCACCTGAGGAACAGAGAAAGAGTCTGCAGAAGTAACTCTGGAGGACAGTCCAGAGAACAAAAAAGGTTGGCTGAATTTAGGAGGCTGGAAGGAACACGAAGAAGGAAATGCTTCTTTCTCACTCAGACCATGTCCCTGTGCCGGAAGAAAAGCATTCAGGCTTCATTTAAGACCGTTTGGACCTCAGGAGCTCCAGACACAGCCTTCGGTGTTAACAGTTAGCTGGCAAACACCATCCCATAAGAGTCCCTTACAAGCCAGGTTTCTGCCTAACTCGTTGCCACAAGTCACAGCCAACTTATGACCACCCCACAAGGTCCTCAAGGCAAGAGATGTTTCCAAGGTGGTTTGCCATTGCCTGCCCTGGCATCACGACCCTGGTATTCCTGGGAGGTCTCCCATCCAAGTGCTAGCTGGGTCCAACCCTGCTGAGCTTCCAGGGTCCGACACGACTGGGGTAGCCTGGGCCATCCAGGGCGGGGCCATGGGGCCGCGGTGTGTCAGAAGGGGTATTACTGTTAGAAAAGGATCATACCAGTCTAGGAACATCTTTCTTTTCTTCTTTTTTACAATAACTAAAATGGAACTTCTGTGGATAGAAGCAATATACCTCTGCACTAGATGTTAGGGTCCAACTCAGGAAGGTAATTGCCCTTCTGGCCTGCTTGTGAAGTTCTGGAGCACCCCAGCGTGGTGCCCAGGTAGGGTTGTCAAGTTTGGGTTGGGAAATACCTGGAGACTTTGGGGGTGGAGCCAGGAAAGAGTGGGGTTTGGGGAGGGGAGGGGCCTTGGCATTAGGGCTGCCAAGTCAGCCCGGGGGGCGGGGGATCCCCTGCTATAGGGGTTCCCGATCCGCCGGCCGGCATTTGGCCGGCGGGGGGAACCCCGCCCCCGAAGTCGTCCAGCGTGGACGACTTCCCCAGCGTAGTGACGTCACCTGGAGGTGACGTCACCACGTTGGAGACGTTGCCAGGGTGACACTCTGGCAACGCCCAACGTGGTGACGTCACTTCCGGGGGCTCCCAGGCGGCTCCCGGGCGAAGGAGGACGCCCCCCCGCCAGTAGGTAAGTTTGACTTGGCAGCCCTACTTGGCATGGTCCAATGCCATAGAGTCCACCCTCCAAAGCAGCCATTTTCTCCAGGGGAGCTGACCTCTGTCAGCTGGAGATCAGTTGTAAAAGTGGGGGATCCCCAGGCCCCACCTGGAGGCTGGCAACCCTACATGCCCAGGGGCACCATGTTGCCCCCCAACACCTTTCCTGGGGCTGGCCAAGTGTTTCCAGACAGCAGGCAGGACCTGGCGGTGCTAGAGGCATTTGCCTGGCCACTGTTAGCAACAGGCCCACCTGTGTTCTGGCCCCTGAAAGCAAGGTGGCTGTGGCTGTGGCTGTCCCCAGAAGCGGCTTTGCTTTTCTGCTGTGGTGCTGTGGCCAGGAAACAGGAGATGGCCCTGGAGCCACGCACCACCTTCCCCGGTCCGTCCCCGGTGAGGCCCCTCGGTAAACGGGTGGTGCTGCTGATGGCTTCTCTGCTGTCATCCCTCCCAGTGGTGCTTCAAAGGCCGTTGCAGCTCCCTGGAAGACCGGGGCCCCATCGCAGCTGCCCACGGGCACTGGTCCAGCTGGACGTCTTTCACGGCCTGCTCCCGCAGCTGCGGAGGAGGAGTCGTGGCTCGGAGGCGGCAGTGCAACAACCCCAGGTGAGGGAGACCTCAGTCGGGCCCAGCCGGGGTGGCCGGCTGTGGGGGGGAGGCTGTGGGGGCGGAGCTGGGAGACAAGGGGCATTCGGACTCTGTTCTGGGGTGCTCGGGGGAACTGTCCCTGGAAGCCTCCTGGGGCCCTCAGGGACACGACCGGTGGCGGCAGGGATGGCTCTTTGGGTGACGACTAGCTGGCCATTGCGGCCAGTGCTGGGTTTGGAAACTCCTGGAGATTTGGTAATGGGACCTGGAGAGGGTGGGGTTTGGCGAGGGAAGGGAAGGGAGCTCAGCAGGGTACAAAGCGGCCATTTTCTCCGGGGGAACAGATCCCTGTCATCTGGCAAAGAGGTGGAGTTCTGGGGGATCCCCAGGCCTCACCCGGAGACTGGCCACCCCACATCTTCCCCTGCCATGTGCAAAATGTGCAGACGGAGGCAGACTGGGCCCTTAGGTTCCCAATGTGCTGCCTGCCGGTGCTGCAAGGACTCCTGGGTTCAGCTTGCTGGGGGCCCATCCCAGTCTCCCCTTGTGTTCTCCTAGGATGTGGCCTTAGAAGGGGTCTGAGCCAAAGCTCCCTTTAAGCTGCGGAGTCTTGTGAGCAAAAATTCTACTCTGTGAGCTACTGGCATTAAAGTTGGGAGCAGGCGATTTGGCTGCTGCATAAATTAGTTTGCTCTGGAGCCATCCTTCCTGAGCGAGGACAAAACTGTGTGAGCCGGAGGCTAAAAAACTGTGAGCTAGCTCACACTGACTCAGCTTAGAGGGAACACGGGTCTGAACTCAGGAGCGCTTGGGAGGGAAGGCCTAAGTGGCTCCAGGGGCTTGGCGGAGGAACTTTCTCAAAACAACAGTTCTTCAGAGGGAGCTGTCACAGTTTTGTTGGCCCGGGAAGGTCCTCCAGGGCAGGAAGTCTGGAAGCCAGACTGTTGCAGCGAGGCCCCTGCCCCACCTAGGGTTGCCATTGGTGATCCCCTAACTTTGTGGGCTCCTGCCCGCTGCTGGCCAGCTGACTGGCACGAGAGAATCCCACCTCCAAACAGCAATGTTGCGCGTGATTTGCCTGCGTCACCTGGAAGTAACGTTGGAAACATCGGGGGGGGGGGGCGCTCTGGATTTGGGGCAAAACTCTATGGTTTGGGGCCAGTTTCACCATAGAATTTTGCCCAATGTCCAGAGCATTCCCCCCAACATCCCTGATGTGCCGATGTCCCTTCCAGGTGACGCAGCCATGTCACGCGCAACATCACTGTTTCCGGTGGGATGGGGGGGGGGGGGCGAGGTCACATCCCACTCCCGGAACCATCCCCCCGCTGGCGGGCAAAAGGTACCTGGCAGCCTGAGCCCCGCAGGAGACTGGCCTGTGCCTTCTCTGTATTAAGAGGAGATGAAATAAAACCATGGGCTGCTTCACTGCCAGCTGCCAGCTGCTGGCCAGACCCTCGTAGTGGCTCTGCCGCCTCGCTCTTGCGCCCATCTCAGGGCATTGGCTCTCACGTGTGCTTGGCGTGTCTGTGGTGGTGGGTATCTTTTCCATGCTACGATGGCAGCCTCGTGAGAACCGTCAGGGTCTGGGTCCCCTTTCTAGTCTCTCACTCTGCCCCCCCCCCCCCCCCCGCTCTGTCCTTTCCTTCCAGGCCTGCTTTTGGCGGACATCCGTGCGAGGGGGAAGCCTTGCAGGCTGAAATGTGCAACACGCAGGTGAGCCCCCCCCCCTTCCCCCTTTTCTCTCTGCTGCACACCTTGTGTCAAAAGTCCAGGTGGGTTTTGGTTGGGCAGTGCAGCCTCTCCCTCATACGGGCAGTGCTGAATTGTCTCCTGGAATCCCTTCAGCTGAGGAATAGGAGGCCTGCTGTAGATCTGCTGAAGGTTTTGAGTTTTTACTTTCCAGTTCACAGGCCGTGTCAAACATTTAGCTGGAGTCTCAAGATTGCCGGGAAGGTTAAAATGTCTAAAATAATAACAACAACAACAACAACAACAACAATAATAATAGACTGCCGGGAAGGATTCTACAGACTCTCCTTGGCCATTGCTTTGGTCCCTCCCCGCTGTGGAGACAGGTGGAGGATAAATGAAGTAAATAAAGAATAAATATAGCTGAAAATGGGAGGCAGACAAAAGGGAGGTTGGTGAACAGGTGAGAAAGGAAGGAGGCAAGGGAAGAGGATATGGGGGTTTGCCAGGGGAGGGAAAGAGTAAATAGTGTGGGGAGAGGGATACACGGGGAAGTGAGGTGCCACCCCACAAGTCCCTGAGGGTTCCCTACCATGCAAGTGGGCCTGGCCCAGTGGCCGGCACCCCATAAATGGGCCACAGTTTTCTTGGTAGAGGCTACTGGGTGGGGGTGGGTGGGTTTAAGGTAGAGGCGCAGATAAAGGTAGGTTGGCTGTTGGGTGGGAAGGAGATATGGTTGCCAACTCCATGTCAGGAAATTCCTAGAGATTTAGGAGAGTGGCGAGTGAGGAAGGTGGCCTGAGAGAAGGGGACCTTTGAGGAAGATGGCCTCAGAGGGATACAATGCTTTAGACTCCACCCTCCAAAGCAGCCATTTCCCCAGGAGAACAAGGGTTGCCAACCTCCAGGCGGGGGCTGGAGATCACCCAGAATTACAGCTGTTCTCCAGATGACAGAGATCGGCTCCCCTGGAGAAAATGGCTGCTTTGGAAGGTGGATTTTATGGCGTACCCTGCTGAGGTTGCTGCTCCCCTAGCCAGACTTCACCCTTCTGATGCTCCGCCCCTCAATTGTCCAGGAATTTTCCAACCTAGAGCTGGTAACGCTAAGGGGGAACTGATCTCTGTAGCTGGAAGATCTGTTGTGATTGCAGGAGATCTCCAGGCCCACCTGGAGGTTGGCAACCCTTGAGAAGAGGGAAGAAAGCATAAAGCTTTCTGGAAAGGGAAGGGGGGAATTAGATGCCTTCCGCAAGTCCTTGCAGGTTCCCACTTGTAGTATTACAATCAGGGGTCATTTCGTAGGAAAAGAGGTGCAGGAGCTCATTAGCATAACTTATTTGCATATGCTACACCACCTGACCTCACTGGAAGTATGTCAGAAGGCTAGAAAGGAGAGAGAAAGAGAGAGAGAGAGAGAGAAGGAAGGAAGGAAGGTAGGAAGGAAGGAAGGTAGGAAGGAAGGAAGGAAGGAAGGAAGGAAGGAAGGAAGGAGCTGGTAGAGAGGGGATCGCTACTAATCCAAGCCTCAGAAATTCCACTATTCTGGGAGGATAGCTTCAGTGGTGGCTGAAGCCTTCAGAAGGCTGGCCGGAGGAACAAGGACCTTTCCAGGGGACGGGGTCATTTTGCTGCAGCCATGACACAAGCAGGCATTCCCCCGCTGGGGGTGGGTGGGGGCGGGGCTGGCACCAACTCTTGGAGCTGAGCTCCCCGGAGCTCCTGCTCAAAATGACCCCTGATTATAATGCTATAGTAATATTGCCGCAGCTATCTTTTTTTAAAAAAAGAGCAGGCAAAAACTGGTGGAAGGAAGAGGTTCTAGGGAGTTGGTTTGGTTAATGGAAGGGCTGGGGTGAAGAGAAGAAAACAGTCATGCCCCCAGCCGCCCCCTGGCTTCCTGTTTTCCAGATATGGGGGAATCAGCAAGTGGGAGGGGATCCCAGGCCTCTCCCTGTGGAAAGGGTTTTGCCAGCCCCAGTGCTATTTTCTGTATCTCCGTCATACCCACTGGCTCAAGAGGTAACTGTATGGTACCTGGCCTTCCCCCCCACAAAGAATACTGCAGATGTACGCGTGGGGTTTGAGAGAGAGGCCAGTGTGGGTCTAGCCCTCAGTGGGTTTGGCTTGTCTGCTCCTTCTGCAGCCCTGTCTGAAGACCCAGCTGGGTTTCATGGAGGAACAATGTGCCACGACGGATGTGGAGCCCCTTTACCTCAGCCTGGAGTTCCCGTCCTTTTACCAGTGGATTCCAGCTGCTAATTATGCCAAAGGTAACCTGGAAGAGTGGTGTGACTGCGAGGATGCGTTCCCCCTTCCCCCTAGGACTGGGCATGCATGTACAAATCTCTGCACAGGGCCATCCATGCACACAGTGCTTTGCCAAAAGATAGGGCCCTGCCCCTCTAACCTTGCAGTCATACCATTTCAAAAGCATAGGAAGCCACCCCAGGAGGGGCAGGAGGAAAGCAAGAGATCTGGGGAAGGAGTACAAGGTAAAGGTAAATGTTTCCCTTGCTCGAAAGCCAGTCATGTCTGACTCAAGAGGTGTGGTGCTCATCTCTGTTTCCAAGCCGAGGAGCCAGCACTGTCCAAAGACGTATCTGAGGTCATGTGGCCAGCATGACTAGACGCAAAGGCACACAGAATGCTGTTTACTTTCCCACCAAAGTGGTATCTATTTATCTACTTGCAATTTCTTGCTTTTGAACTGCTAGGTTGGCAGAGACGGGAGCTCACTCCGTTATGCAGCACTCGGGTCTCGAACTGCTGAACTACTGATCTTCCGGTCTGTAGTTCAGCGTCTTAACCACTGAGCCACTGCAGCCCCTTCTGGGGAAGGAGAGGGAGAGGCAAAGGCTGAAGATGAGCATTTGGCTTTGGGTGACTGTTTGGATTCCAGCCCACCCTTGCTGGTCAGGCTGGCATTCCTTCCCTGGATTTCAGAGACAAAGGACACCCCATTTAGGTAGCTCTGCTCTTTTAAGGCTCCCAGGTGGGACTTGCTGGCCCTTCTGCTTCTAAGGCCAGGCAGCAGAGAGTATTATGGGCTACTCCGTATGTGGTCCTTCACACAACACATCCTTTAATTTGTATAGCTCACTGCCACAAGTTGTGGTCAGTGCCAATGGCTTGGTGGTGGTGGTGGTGGTGGTGGAACGTGCCATCAAGTCACAGCTGACTGACAGTAGCCCTGGAGGGTTTTCAAGGCAAGAGATGGTGGTTTGCCGTGGCCTGCCTCTGCATAGAGACCCTGGACTTCCTTGGTGGTCTCCCATCCAGATACTAACCAGAACCGACTCTGCTTAGCTTCCAAGATCTGAGAAGGTTGGGCTGGGTTGGGCCAATGGCTTAGGTGGCTTGAGACAGGATTTGGACACCATGATGCAGGAGGATGGGTCTGTCGATAGCTCTTAGCCACGGTGGCTCCATGGCACCTCCATGCTCAGAGGCGGAGTGCCTGTGTGATGGGCTGGGGAGCCAAGGAGCAGTGGAGGGCCTCTGTGCTTTCAGGTGTACCTGCACGGCCATCCTCAGTACAAAACACGGAGGTCAGGTAGGCTGTTTGTCTGTCCCACCAAGGCCATCTCCAGCGGCAGCTCCACTGGTGGCTCTTGTTTAATTGTGGAAGCAGGAAGGTCTCCCTAAGATATGGGATGGGGTGTTTCCTGCTTTACCGACCCTGCCCTACCTATTCTCCTTTCTCCCCTAGGGGACCTGCTGTGCAAACATGTGTGCAGGGCGCATGGGAAGGACTTTATGGTGAGTCGAGGGGAGCAGTTCATAGATGGGACGAGGTGTGAACGAAGCGTCCGGGGAGATGAAGAGGTGCTCGCCCTGTGCGTGGCAGGCACCTGCGTGGTAAGGAAGACGGCCTTTCAGAGGCAGAATGTGACAGGACTCCAGTACCAGCCCCCCATGACTTAAACTGTTGGTTCCAGCATTGGCTTTCTCACGAGTCAGAGCTCAGTTCTTCAGATTCTACAATGAGAAAATCATCTTCCTCATTTGTATAGGGAAAATTACAGAAGGGGAAGGGAGAAGGCAGGGGAAGAGAGGGGCTTGGTGTGAATCCCATGATATAGCTTTCATGTCACACCTCTTGCAAGGAACAGGAATGATAGAGGGGATGGCACTGGTGTGTCTTCTCTGTGCACCCCCCCCCCCAAAAAAAACTTTTCCAGGGAACTTTTCACCTGCTGGTTGGTGTTAAAGCCAGAGTCCCTAACAGGGGTTTCAGCCTGTGGAATTCTAACACAATGTGATGGACCCAGCCACAGAATGCCTGCTGCAGGAGATGGAGCCAGCCACAAAAGGGCTGCCACAGCTTCCCTTCAGTCCCACAGGGAAGATCTTTGTGCTCTGGTGGCAGCTGCTGCCCAAACAAGGTTTTTAAAAACCTGCACCGCCAATCAGATCTCCAGTGGCCAATCAGAAGCCTTGCTGGGCAAAAGCCCCACCTGGCCCTCGGCCCACTTCCTCAGAACACGTGGCACGCACCAGGAGAGGTGTCAGCAAGTGCCAGGGCACCCACGGGGACCCCGTCGGGGACCCCTGTACTGACGCACCGAGTTGGAAGAGGAGCCTTTTCACAGGGTTTGTGCTGCAGCTGGGCATCGTTTCCTTGCTATATCCCATCACAAGGCCTTGTCAGTCCCAGGAGCAATTCAAGCCGGTTGTTCTTTGTGTTTGCTCACTGCTCAGGCTTTTGGGTGCGATGGCAAGATGGATTCTGGGAAGAAGATGGATGCCTGCAGGGTGTGTGGTGGAGACAACTCGACATGTTTCAGCATGAAGGGCTCATACACGGAAGGGAAAGCCAGAGGTATAGTCGTGGCTCCTCCTCTTGCCTTCCGTCTTCTGCTCTAGGGCTTCTCGTGGAAATGTCTCTTGTACAAGCACTCTTTGCCTTTTGTACACCATTTGTATGGAATCAAGGCATGAATACCATTTCCATTGTGTACATGTAATGGGGGAAAAAAGAAAAACCGGCAGGTGTGAATCACACAAAGGCAACGTGGAAAAAGAAGCTGGGAACTGTGAGGCAAAAGGGAGGGGGGGCAGCAGAATTCGGTGGTGTTCTTGTTTTAGACTTGACCAGACGTGTGACATATTTTTGAGCGGAGATCCTTTTGCAGAGTGATAACAGCATGGGGCAACAGTTGACTCAAACTCCGTAAGACATTATCCTTGCTCTGGGTTGTGTGAACAGTAATGGCACAGTCTCTGCTTTTCTCTTCCCGGATCTTCATGGCACGACTGGGACCATAACTCCGCTCTGTTTTCCCCTTCCCAGAATATGCTACCTTTCTGGTGCTTTCTTGTAACACTACCACAGTCCACGTGACTAACCGGAAACCACTCTTCACTCACTTGGGTAAGTGCAGCGGTAGAGGGCAGGCACATCAGGGAACTGGTGCTCTCGCACAACTACTGTTCAGTGCAATGGGGTTGTGTAACAGATCTTCCCTCTAAGAAAGGAAAGCGCCAAAAGATGGAGTCCCTGTGAATGGCAGGTCTCATGGCAGGCAGCCCTGTCCAGCAAGTTGCATTGACTAAATTCTGTTAATGTTTTCTTATTCCCAGAAAGTTCCATAGACAGGAAAATGATGAGAACTGACCGTTGTTTTATTCTAGCTGTGAAGATCCAAGGACGGTATGTGGTCGCTGGGTCGGGCAGTATTTCTTTGAATGTCACATACCCCTCTGTCCTGGAGGACAACCGGCTAGAATACAAGGTCTTTCTTACGGAGGACAACCTGCCTAGCTTGGAGGAAGTTCGCATGGATGGACCAGTGCAGGAGGATGTAGAGATACAGGTAAGATATCGGAGAGGTGGTGAAGCCACCCAGGTGGAGGCCATGTTGAGCAGGGATGTTGAGGCAGGCAGAACACGCCCAGGAAACATTGGATGGGCAAGCTGGCAGGACTGGGCCAGCGATGGGCTTCTCCTTCAGAGGAGAGGTTATTAGATATCTTTGGAGGTAGGACTATGCAAATATCTTGCTGCTTCTCCAGGCCAGACTCCAGGCTGGCCTTGTTTCTTAGGGCCAAGATAAACATTATATATTTTTTATTTATTTGTGTTTATTTATCGTCCACCTTTCTCACAGGGGCTCATTGTGGGTTACACAGAGCAAGTCAATAAATCAACAAAATAGGACATTAGGATTGTTGAAGTCTGGAACCAACCAGAAATCTAAAAGACAGAACCGAAGCATAGCAGAAGTATTAACCCGACTCATTAAGCAGGGCAAAAATGACATACTAGGATCCTGCTCTCTCTGGTTTTTTGCCCTCAAGTGACAGCTGTCCTGTCGGGTTTTCAAGGCAAGATATGTTGAGAGGTGGTTTGCCACTGCCTGGCTCTGCTTAGCAATGCTGCTGTTCCTCGGTGGTCTCCCATCCAAGGACTGGCCAGGGCCGACCCTGCTTAGCTCCCAAGATCTGACAAGATCAGCTAGCTTAGGCTATCCCGGTTATGGGTCCTGCTTACGGTGGGCTATACACAGCACTATAGACCACAGTCCCTAATCATTTATCTAAGAAAAAAGTTTGTGAACCTTTTGGTACACTGCAACCTTATTAACTACAGAAAAGCCCTCTTGACTAATTCAGTTTTGCATTCACAAGCATGTTTAAAAACATGTTTTAAAACCTCTCGGTCATTCTGCATGGCTCCAAATGCTGCAAGGGGGAAGGGCGGGCATCAGGCTTCCCTCCCACATGGTTTGTGCCAGTGGAAACGACTGCTGGGGGGGGGGGGGGGCTGTTTGCCCCTTCTTCAAGCTCGTCCCCTGGAATGGTGAAAACAGCATGGAACAGAAGCCTGCAGCTTCTCCTTCCCCCAGCAGTGTTTGGAGCCATGTGGAGTGACTGAGAGATCTGAAAAGGCTGGTCCCCACGCGAACATAAGAACATAGGAGAAGCCAGTGTTGGATCAGGCCAGTGGCCCATCCAGTTTCACACTCTGTCACACAGTGGCCAAAAACACCAGGTGCCCTCAGGAGGTCCAGCAGTGGGGCCAGGACACCAGAAGCCCTCCCACTGTTGCCCCTCCCAAACACCAAGATTACAGAGCATCATTTGCCCCAGACTGAGAGTTCCTATTTATACCTTGTGGCTAATAGTCACTGATGGACCTCTGCTCCATGTGCTTATCTAGTTGTCCTTTTCTGCACTTTTTCCAGTGCTATAATATCTTTTCTGAGGTGTGGCGACCAGAACTGTAGACAGTACTCCAAATGAGGCAGCACCATCAATTTATACAGGGGCATTATGATACTGGCTGATTTGTTTTCTATTCCCTTCCTAATTGTTAGGACTTTTTGTCCAATATTAGTGATAATTTAGAGTTATGGATCTTGCTTTCTGGAAAGAAGAGGCTGCTTCCTCTAGTTTAAAATATTTATTACTAAAGGATAAAGGGAAACGGGATTAGCTACAAAAGAAACAAAACATGCTTTCTTAAGACCAGCATTGTGCTCCATCTGCACACTAAGCCATCCTACAACAAAGCGAGAGATTACAATGGAGGATCTCTCCTTCTTGACCCCTGAAAGGAAACACCTGATATCAGTCACCAATCAGTACAGCAATACCCCTCTAGGTTTCCTGGTCTTGCACTTAATTGGCCAGCTGCCAGGTACTTCTTCCAGGTTAGCCTGAGAAACAACAAGTTACATAGGTTAACCCTGTAATGACTAAAATGGTCAGGTCTTGTCTTACATACTCATTTTTCCAACACTAATAACCCCCAGCATAGCGTTGGCCTTTCTCATTGCAGTCGCACACTGTCTCAACATTTTCATTGAGTTACGACTCCAAGATCTCTCTCTTGGTCAGTCTCCACCAGTTTGGACCCCATCAAAGTGTATTTATAGTTAGGATTTTTGGCTCCAATGTGCATCACTTTGCACTTGGCCACATTGAACCCCATTTGCCACGTTGATGCCCACTTGCCCGTCCTTGACAGATCCCTTTGGAGTGCCTCACAATCCTCCCTGGTTCTTACCTGTAGCTGAGCTTGGGTTGGGCACCCGTGACCCAACCTGTGTTACATGTAATGCGTATTTTGGACCTTAGCCAAGTGTTAGGGCCTGTTGAATAAGGAACAAGGGAACCCAGAATAGAATAGCCTTGTAGAGAGACTGAGGCTGTGGTCACATGGTCATTTTTATTGGGTTTCACTGCTGTTCCCTCTCGCATAAATTGCTGATCAGATGCCCATATCCACCTCCCGCACCAAAGTGGGCTCACTCGCGCAATCCTCCCAGTTCCCTAGCGAGTTTTCCTACACCTGGAAAATCAAGTACTTTCCAGGCATTTGCACTTTGAATCCGCGATTTTGCTGATCTGGACAGCCATCTCTCACAATGATTGCGATTAGGTCATCTGTATGTCCTTCTTGTGATAGTTTCCCCCCCCCCCCCCACTTTCACTGTTGTGTGCATGACCATTCCTGCGCTGAATGTATTAGATGCATGAATGCTCAAGCACACATAAAACAGTGCTCAGTTACATGTCAATAGTTCATTTTGTTTTTTAAAAAATTATCTGTGCATGTGCAAACAATTTTTTAATTTTTTTTTTGCCATGCCACCATTTGGGTGGTGCAGCTGTCTGGACAGTGCCTGGCGCCTTGCTGTGCAATGCAAGCGGCTGGGCAAGGGATGTGTGATCATCTGAACCCGCTGAAAAATATCCCAATCAAATCTACAGCGGGAACAAATCGTGGCAAGCTTGCTGTGTGACCACACCCAAAGAATAATAATAGCCTCTAGGAATATAAAAAGTGTCCGGCTCACATGGATTGAGGTCCAGGCGCAAGAAGTGTCTGAGAATGGAATGTTCAAGTGAGGACAGAAGTGCAGAGACGCTCCAGAGATGGGGGGAGGGGGCAGATAATATTATGTACGAGAAACTTATTATTTTTGATATTTTTATGACTAAAAGTAGCAAGAATGTATTGATAGTCCCTAATTTTAAGGAACATCTGGGTATGCATGGTGTTTGAAGATATAGTCAATTGGCTAAGAATGTGCACCCTGCCGAGTGTGACAATTATGGGTCAATGTGATTCTGACAGCCTATAAGAAGCAGGGTCTGAACTGATGACCAACATCTTCTTGGGGGAAGCCCCTTGCCTTGCAACATTGCTTGCCTTGGAGTAAGAGACATTTGCTGGACGCGTGCACTTGCTCCCCTTTTGGGAGAATGGTCTGTGTAGAATGAATGGGTGTTATTATCATCCCTACCTTTTAAGGCAGGTGTGAATAACGGTGTCTTGATGACGGATAAAACGAAGGCAAAGTATATTCTCTAATGTAGATGCGTGCTGTGCTCACAGCAAAGACCCCGGCCTCTTGCCATAGGGTCAGTGATCTGATGACCCCATCATGGCATCCTAGGAACTCGCCTACCCCTGGGTCAGGCTGGGCAACCGTCACCTGCAACGGCTTCTTTCCTTTCCCTCCAGGTTTATAGGAGGTATGGGAAGGAATACGGGAGTATCACCAGCCCAGACATCGTCTTCAGCTACTTTCAGCCCAGTGAGAAACAGGAGTTCACGTGGGCTTCCCGGCTCGGGCCCTGCTCTGTGACCTGTGGGGAAGGTGAGCCATGTTGCCCTTGAGTGCCATATCTATTACCCTAGGAAAGAAATGACATGCAAGGAGAATACAGGTGTGCAATGTCAGTTTAGGGGCCGCAGTGGCTCAGAGGTTAAGACGCTGGGTTGTGGACCAGGAGGTTGGTAGCTCGGCAGTTCGAGGCCTGAGTGCCGCGTGAGCTCCCGTCTCTGGTCCCAGCTCCTGCCAACCTAGCAGTTCGAAAGCAAGAAATTGCAAGTAGATAAATAGGTACCGCTTCGGTGGGAAGGGAACAGCATTCCATGTGCCTCGGTGTTTAGTCATGCAGGCCATGTGACCACGGAAATGTCTTTGGACAGCACTGGCTCTTCGGCTTGGAAACAGAGATGAGCACTGCCCCCTAGAGTCGGATTCGATTGGCTTTCGAGCAAGGGAAACCTTAATGTCAATTTAAGATGCTTTCAAAGCTGTGTATCTGTTGTGGCAGGCCCAAGAATTCCTGGGAACTGTAGTTTCGTGAGGGTAATCAGTAATCACTTGTTGTACAAGATCCCCTGAAGTCCACAGGATTCATATGGGCAGTGGTGGCTCAGCAATGGCCCTCCACCTTGCACCCCTTCCTCACTGAGGCATCTGGGGGGCTGAGGGAGGGAGGAGTGCTTGGTGCTCCAGCTCCTGCTTGGATGGCAGCTGGGGGGAAAGGGGGGTGGAGGAGGAGGCGGCTACCCCCCACCCACGGCCTTTGCCTCGCCTCATTGTTGTGCCAGCTGTGAGCACCGTGAGTAAAGAGGCCTGGAGCGGATGCGCTGAGCGGGAAGGAAGGTGGGCAGAATGGAGGGGAAGCATCCCTCCTCCAAGGAGCCCTCCCCAGCCTGAGGAGCCCTTCCGCCTCCAGCTGCCCTGTTCGGTAGTGCAGCAAAGGGGCACAGCCACCGAAGCAGGGCCGGGCATGCCGTCAATGAATGCCAGACAAGGCAAAATGGAGATTTCTTGAGGTAGATTTGATTCACATCTGTGTTGCTGAAATGAGAGAGAAACACCTGATCCATTTTATTTGTTTGTTTTATTTCATTCATTTATTCACTGGCTTTCTCCCCAAAGCACCTTACATCCTTCTTATCTCCTCTTTTTTATCATCACAATAACCTTGTGAGGTAGGTTCGGCTGAGAGTGTCCGAGAGAGTGTGACTGGCCTGAGGTCACCCAGTGAGTTTCCACGGCATGAGTGGGGATTGGGGCCCGGGTCTCCCAGATACTAGTCTGACACTCTTCCCCGCTGCACCCCACTGGCTCTTTCTGACACATCCTAGTCCTGTGGTGAGGGACCAGCTAATCCGGCAGCAGGCATGTCTGAGAACTGTTGAGGCTCAGGAAGGGCTCAGGAAGAGAAGGAGGAGTCAGAGAGAAGCCCCCAGGCTAGACGAAGAGAGCCATCCCATTCATGAAGAAGGCATGCACCCATCTAGAGCAATGTAGTATTCCCCCCCCCCCCAAGTCCAGGTATGCTGAAATCACCTTACACCAACATTTCATGGCTCTTTCTTCCGTGGAAGGCCCTTTCAGTGGGAGGAAGGCTTCAAACTTGAGCCAAAGGGGAAGGTGGCGTATAAATATTCAAGCATTGCTTTGTGGAGTGGAAGGATGGGGGTAGGATCCACCCCAGTGTTTAAGGAGACATCCCAGGAGGTTCATCCTGCAATATGCACCTGGCTTCACCTCGGCTTCACAGTTTGCGTGGCAAGCCATATATTAGATGAAACTGAATGCTTGACCAGACACATCCCCCTCCTCCACCAATGCACCATGGGACATCTTGCCTTCATGTATTATTATGTCTCTTTTGTATTGTTCTGTTTTCAAAATCAACAGCCTTTTTCAGACAGTTGCAAAAGTGCTTTGGGAATTGGGGCAGTGTCTTGTTGACATTACAGGCCCTAGTCAATAGCAAGGCTCCTTCTGAGCTGTGGATTCTTGTGAGCAAAAGTTCTACTTTGTGAGCTCCTGGCATTAGAGTTGTGAGTGAGCGATTTGGCTGCGCCAAAATTAGTTTGCTCTGGAGCCATCCTTCCTGAGTGAAGACAAAAAAAAAACGTGTGAGCCGGAGGCTAAAAAAACAGTGAGCTAGCTCACACTACCTCAGCTTAGAGGGAACACTGGTCAATAGTTGTTGTCCATAGCTGCCACTTGCTTGCATTCGTCCAGAAGTTCTTCCCATAGCCCAACTAGGAAGAAGAAAAGGTTTGCTTGCACCAGATATGGTGACCGTGCTTCTGAGCCAAAGCAAGTCGTGTACAAATGCTACCCTGACATTTGGCTGTAGTGGTCTCTTTCCAAACTCCCCTTGCCTCCTTGGGAATCTCAGCAACGGGACGTTTGATCTTCTCTTGGTGACTCCTTTTCCAGGGATCCTGCAAGTCAATCACTCCTGCTTTGACCAGACAAGAGGTGAACTGACCAGCGACCTGCATTGTCTGAAAACCCCTCGCCCCCTCGCCACGCAGGAGCCTTGTTCCCTGCCACCCTGCCCGCCTCAGTGAGTAAAGGCTCTTTCCGCTAGTCCTGTTTAAGAGAAAGATGGGGTTTTGGGAAAGGACAGGGACTCTTTATTTCCGTTAATTTTATTTATTTATTTATTTAATTCCATTTCTAGGCCGCTCTCCCCGCACAGCAGGCTCAGAGCGGCTTACAAGACTTGGCGAACCAAGATTCACATTATCAATAAAACAGTTAAAACATTATAAACTTTCATCATTAAAACAATACAGTTAATAAAGTGCTCAATACAATTTAATGGCGTGCAATATCGCAATCTAATGTTGGGCGTGCAGTATCGCCAGCGACTGGATGGCAATGCATGTGGCCGATCATTGGTAATTGCTGACATCAAGGGGAGGATAAGAAAGGCGGCGGTCCCTATTCATAAGAGCTCCGTCTTGCAGGCCCTGCGGAACTGCATCAGGTCCCGCAGGGCCCTGATCTCTTCTGGGAGCTCATTCCACCAGTGAGGGGCCACCACTGAAAAGGTCCTCCCCCTAGTGGCAGCGAGCCTGGCTTCTTTCAGGCCAGGTACGACCAGGCGATGTTGGGCCCCAGACCGTAGTGCTCTCTGGGGTATATACGGGGAAAGGCGGTCCCTTAGGTAGGTCGGACCCAGGCCATTTAGGGATTTAAAGGCAAGCACCAGCACCTTGAAGCGAATTCGGTATGCCACTGGTAGCCAGTGCAGTGCCTCCAGCACCGCTCGTATGTACTCCCGTCTAGGAAGACACATCAGCAACCTCGCTGTGGCGTTCTGCACCAGCTGCAGCCTCTGAATTTGCAGCAAGGGCAGCCCCATGTAGAGAGCGTTACAATAGTCTAGCCTCGAGGTGACCGTTGCATGGATCACTGTGGCCAGATCGCTACTTTGCACTTCTGTGGCAATTTTGAAAATGCCAAACTGTAAATTCCAACAGTGCCATCCTAAGCAGAGTTATACTTTCCAAAGTCCATTGAAATCAATAGACTTAGAATGGCCTAACCCTGTTTAGGATGGCATCATTAGTCCCCTTTTTGTGAACTGAAATCTCTTAGCTGTGTCACGTCACCTGAATTTGCGGCTGCTCTTGCCAAAACTTGCAGGTTTTTCATGTTGATGTGCATTTATTTGGAATCCTGAACTGTGCGAGCAACATGACTACGTAGCTACCACTTTGCCACTCACAGGACCCTCCATTTATGCTCATCCTGTCTAATCCAGTAACCACATAGTCAGAAAGATGCCAAAAGCAATGGAAAAACAGTGTGTTCCTTGGAGACATTTTGGTCTGTTCTTTGGCAGGAGGAGGAGGAGAAGAAGAGGAGGAGGAGGAGATTGGATTTATACCCCGCTCTTCACTCAGAGTCTCAGAGCAGCTTACAATTTCCTTTCCCTTCCCCTCCCCACAACAGACACCCTGTGAGGTTGGTAGGGCTGAGAGAGCTCTGTCAAGGACTGCCCTTGAGAGAACAGCTCTGAAGAATTTAGGACTGACCCAAGGTCAGGTGTCCTTTCGTGCAGGAGCTCGGGAACGCAGCTCCGGGAGTTGGTGCCAGTCCCCCCCCCCCCCCCCCGTGGGGGAATGCCTGCTTGTGTCATGGCTGCAGCAAAATGACCCCATCCCCTGGGAAGGTCCTTGTTCCTCCAACCAGCCTCCTGAAGGCTTCTGAAGCCACCTCTGAAGCTCTCCTCCCAGAATAGTGGTATTTCTGAGGCTTGGATTAGTAGCTGTCCCCTCTCTGCCAGCTCTTTTTCTTTCTGTCTGTCTGTCTGTCTGTCTCTGTCTCTGTCTCTCTCTTCTTTCTGTCTTGCTTTCTGACATACTTCTGGTGATGTCAAGGGGTGCGGCATATGCAAATAAGTTATGCTAATGTGTTATGCTAATGAGCTCCTGCACCTCTTTTTTCTACGAAATGACCCCTGCCCAAGGTCACACTGGCAGCTGCAAGTGGAGGAGTGGGGAATCAAACCCTGTTCTCCCAGATTAGAGTCCACACTCCTAACCACTACACCAGACTGGCTGTCAAGAAACAAAACAAAGGCCACCTCCCTTCTCTGAGAACTTGCACATCAAGGGGGCTGTATCTGGTAAGAGGAGTTTTGACTCTTGAAAACTGATACCCCCCCCCCCCCCCCAATCCTGTTGTGCTCCTGAATCCAGATCCAGCTCTTCTACTGCAGCTCTCCTCTAAAATTCAAACAGCCAGGGTACCGGAGGCCAAATTTGTTGTCACGGCACACCAGTTTTTGAGACATTTTATAGTGAGGTGAATCCATGCAACACATGTTCTTCACGCCCCAGGTGAGCGATGTGAATTGGCTCTGGAGATGTCAGGTTCAAGGCAAACTCGGCCTGTCCCCTGCTTCACAGTTCACTTCCTGCATGACTGTGGGCAGCTGTAAGGGGCACTTCCTGTCCTCCGTGTCCAAGCTGGGGGAGGGGGCCGGTGCAGCGGACTTTAAGCCTTGCAATGTGTCACACTTGATGGAGCAGTTAGTCCAACATTCAAAGGAGGATGAATCACTGTGATGAATCCACATAACGATAATGAACTCTGGAAGTTCTGTGGTCAGAGAACCTAGGCTTTTAAAAAAAATAAATGCTATTTGTTTTCAGGCACCGAGGCACTAGGCTACTGGCTCATTGTATGCCTTTGTCATAAAGCCCTTGGGCTTGGAGCAGTCTCGCTAACCTTCAGGGTGACAGTCTAGGGATGCCAGCCTCCAGGTGGGGCTTGGGGATCTCCTGGAATTACGGGTCATCTCCAGACTACAGAGATCAGTCCCCCTGGAGAGAATGGATGCTCTGGAGGGTGGACTCCGTGGCATTCTACCCACTGGGGTCCCTGTCCTCCCCAGGCTCCACCCTCCAGATCCCCAGGGGTTTCCCAGCCTGGTTCTGGCACCCCCCCCCATCCCCTGCTGGTGGCCGGGGGAGACCTGGCAACCCCAGGGGGACCACGAGCAATGATGTCAGGCAAAAAGAGGCTCTGCGGCTGATTAGAGCCGTAGAAGTCTGCAAGGGATCTGTGGAAGGCCGTCTGGAGATCTGGGCTTTATTATCAACCACATACAGATGACACCTCGTTCTGTCACTTGGTGGCTGAGGGGAACCATGGTCTGATAGCGCAAAGAAGGCCCTGACTACCTGATGTGGCACCCAGGAGGCTGTCAGGAAAGAGATGGGCCCAGGAGGGAGCAGGGTTCCCTTAATAGGGAGGGTCTGGTCAGCTACCCACTCTGTGGCTAGTGGCATCCATGGCTGTGGGAAGAGAGGGTGTGCCCTTGGGGTTAAGGGGGGGTGGGCAGACCAGGAGAGGAGGGTGGGTAAGAGCCACAGGGGCAAGTTTGAGACATAAATGCCAATATGAACTGTCTCCTGGTGATGTGAAGTGCTTTCATGCTGGCATGAGGTATGGAGTCCAGGCTTTTACCAATCCCCCCCAAGCAGCCGTGCTGCCCTCGCTCTTCTGTTTTCCCCCCGTTGTATTGGTCAATTTCACTCTTTGCTGCATGGCCACATTTTTCCCCTCATCTCCCCCCAATTTCCCCCACGTCTTCTTGATCCTTGTTTTTTGAGATCAAGAAGACACGGGGGAAATTGGGAGGAGATGTGGGTCAAAGTGCGGCTGCGCAGAGAAGAGTGTGACATTGACCAATACAACGGGGGGGGGGGACAGAAGAGTGAGGGCGGCACAGCTGCTTGGGGGGGATCGGTCCCAGTCTGCTCAGAGCCCAGGTGTTGCAGGTGCCCGGCAGGCAGGGTTGCCACCCACCATCAGGATGCCTTAAAGTGATGACATCACAGAAAAAAATCCAGGAATGTAGGCAGGACTGTGTTTATAAATTTTGTATTGCATTAGTACCATTTTCTATGGTCTATGACCACAGACCTATATAGATTTACTTGTACTCATGAAAAGTATTTTATACAATGAACGTTTGTTTGTTTATCAGATTTCTACCCTGCCCTCCAAGCCAAGGTTGGTTCAGGGCGACTTATATAAAAATAAACACATAAATTACATTAAAACATAAATTACAGTTAGAACAGTTTTAAAACCAGGGCTATTTTGGGGCAGGAACGCACAGGAACGGAGTTCCAGTTGGCTTCCAAGATGGCCACACCTACAGCCTCCCCCCACCCCCGGGTTCCCCAAGTGCCTTGCAAGCTGTAGGGCACCTGGGGAACCCAAGCCAATCCAGGGTGGGAAGCTGATTCAGAAACTGCCTTCCTTCCCTCAGGTTCCTCATGCACCCTGCAAGCCACGGGGAACCTGGGGAAGCCGATCCTGGGAGGGAGCTGTGCTGTCAGGGGTGTGGCCTAATATGCTAATGAGTTTCTGCTGTTGGGTGTGGCCTATTATGCTAATGAGCTCCTGGGCTTTTTCTACAAAAAAAGTCCTGTTTAAAACCATCTGACAATAAGGTGCTAGTTTATGATAGATATTTGCAATATAAAAAGTATAACAGAGTGTGCTAAAATTAACAGAATAGTGGTTTCCCTTCAGTGAGTTTCATTTTTCTCTCAGCGTTTGCACCGAAGCCTGTTTCTTTGATACATAATCCACCAGATGGAGCCTGGGGATCCCCTGGAATCACAACGGATCAACAGACGACAGAGATCAGTTCCCCTGGAGGGTGGACTCTGTGGCTTTATATCCTGCTGACATCCCCCTCTTCCCCAAACCCCACTTACCCCAAGGCTCTAACCCCCAAATCTCCAGGAATTTCCCCAGACAGACGTGGCCAGCCTGTGTGGGAGCCATGGCAGTTAGGCCCACAGTCGCACACTCCTTCTGGAGGATGCAGCGGAAGTCTGAACCTGGGAGCCAGTGTGGATTCGTAGTGAGAAGGTTGGACCAGGATCTGGGAGACTCAGATTTGAATCATCACTTTGCCAGGAAGCTGGCAGGGTGACCCTGAGACAGTCACACACACTCAGTACACCAACCTCACAGGGTTGTTGTGAAGATAAAATGGAGGAGAGAATGTTGTAAGCCGCATTGGGTCACCACTGGGGAGAAAAGTTAAATAAAGGAAGTAAATGAATTATGAATACCATCTCCAGTGGTTTCCAGTTAATGTTGGCCTTTAAAACCCACAGATCTGTCTGGCCGCTGAAGTCTTCTCTGGAGGGTCCCCTCTGGAGTCCCACTCAGTCACCTGTGAGGCAGGTGGCCCACGAGAGAAAGAGAGTGCCTTCCCACTCGATGCACCACGGCCGTGGGACACACATCCCAGGGAGATTCCCTGGTTGTTAAGTTTTCAACCGCTCTTGAAAACAGTCATTTTCTGGAGCGTCTGGAGTCCTTGAAGTCTAGAAAGTCAGGCTGGTTTTTCTGACTGGGACTTGCCGCTTCTTTCTGGCTTACACCATTTTTCTTTCATGGTTAATTTTATTTTTGCTAATTTGATTGGCCCAGTAAAAGGCCGTACATTGATTTTGTTCTTGGTTTTGTAATTTTATTTTGCCAGTGACGACTGGGCTTTGTTGGTCTGCCTTTTTCTCCTGCTGGTTATCACTGTGTTTTTTGCCGGCTCCTTTTGTGGTTTCTGCTTTGCCGTTTCACATTGTTTCAGCAGCTGTCTTGTAAACCCTGGGTATCCTACACTGGAGAGAAGGGCAGGGTATTGCTGGTTTAAGGAAATAAAATACTCTGTTGACCTTGCAACTGCTGTTTCTTCCCATCCAGATGGAAGGCGCATAAGCTGGGCAAGTGCTCTGCCATTTGCGGCTTAGGGATCGCCCCACGGAATTCATCCTGCATCCAGGTTTCTGGTGGCCTGGAGACTGTAGTGGAGGATGCCCTGTGCCCAGTGGAGAAGAAGCCCCTTGCCTTTGTCTCTTGCACAGTGAACGTCTGCCCTTTGGGATGGCACAGGGTATGTATGGCAGTCACCCAAGTGCATGCCCGTGTGTGGATGTGCTGAATACGAGCTTCCTCTTCCTCCTCCCCCTCCCCCTCCTCTCAGAAGGGACGGGGGCGGAGCATAAACATGCTCTGATTGGGACATGGGTGGGCAATGTCTCCTTCCTAGTTCCCACTGCATGTCCCAAACTGCAAGGACTGATTTCTAGTTGGCACTGACGCTAGTTTAAGAGGCTGTCTGGTGATGGGACCTGCCCTGGACTTGAAGGGTCAACTTACGTTGGCTGAGACAAGCCATACACAACCGGCAGCTGCAGCAGCCGGGCCAGGATGTGCCCAGAACAGGCGGGTCAAGGCTGCAGTCTCTGGGTTCAGTAGCAGAGTCTGGCAGCTGCGGGAAGCCAGTCCCATCTGTTAGGACTTTTGTCCAATATTCAAGAAAATGCAGAGTAATGGATCTTGCTTTTCTGGAAAGAAGAGATTGCTTCTTTTAGTTTAAAAGAAACTTTATTTCTAAAGGAAAAAGGGAAACGGGATTAGCTACAAATAAACAAAACATGCTTACTAAGCAGCATTGTGCTGCATCTGCACACTAAGACATCCTACTACAGAGTGAGTGAGATTACAATGGAGGACCTCTCCTTCTTCTTGACCCCTGAAAGGAAACACCTGATATCATTGACCAATTAGCAAAACAGTACACCTTTAGGTTTCCCGGGCTTAGAGTTAATTGGCCAGCTGCCAGGCACTTCCAGGTTAAACTAAGAAACACAACAAGTTGCATAGGTTAACCCTATAATGACTGAAATCCCAGGTCTTGTCTTTCATACTCATTTCTCCAACACCACCATCCAGCCCTGCCTGGGAAAGGGAGCAGCCTGGGAGGCAGCAACCGGTGAGATGGGACTTCAGGACACTTCCGGTTGGGGGGAGGATAGACGGGAGGGGACTGGAAGGGTGGCCTATTCCACCTCCAGAAGGGTGGAGGAACAAGGCGGCGCCACCCCCTCCCTTTTCCCACTGAGGCCTTGCAGGTCCTCCACGGCAGGGGAGGTTGCAGCAGAGCAAGGGTGACACGGCAGAGAAGCCGGGGAGGATTGATGCTTTCAGTCTGCAAGACACACGTCAGAGCACTCCTGTTTCCAGCCCCTGCTAGGTTTCCACTCGGCTCCCACATTCATGCCCTGTCGAAGCCGCCTCCGTGAAATGTTGTGCTTTTGCTGCCCTTTCTGAAGGAGAGTGACGGGCCTCCTCTGGAGTCTTCTGCTGTCCCCTTTTGGCCCCATCAGAATGGCAGGCAGGCAGTCTATGTCTGGAGCCCTTTGGCTGGAGAATGCCCCGTCAGCTGTGGAGGAGGTGAGCTGCCTTCCATTAGGGTTTCTTGTCAGTGAGGACACCCTCCATTCCATGAGAACAGGAGGACTTGTGGGTGGCTGATCGTTCCTGCCAGCGCACTGGAGCTTTCTATGTCTGGACCTTTGTAGCTCAGAATGGAGGGGCAGATTGGTTGGGGATAAGAATTGAGAGGCCAACTGACAGGCTTGGGACATAACGATGCGATTCACCTGACCTGTGTTGGGTCATGGGTACACGATCAGACTTGCAGTCAGATGTACATCAGGGGAACTCACCTTTAAAAGCACCCATTCATTTGGTGCTGTGGGCGGGGGACAGAAGGAGCTTCCAGTTTCCCTCTAGCCTGGGTTTTGCCAGTGGCATTACCAATGCAAGAATGCCAAATAAGTTATTAATATTGACATTCCTTTTGTGGATCTGGTGGGTTGTCCTCTTTAAAAAACACACTAAACCAAGTATGCTTCTATCTGAACCACTGCGACATTGTTCTGTGGACTGAATGGGAAGGGTTGGTAGCACTCAGGCACTAGCCAATAGGTGCCTTCCACAGCTGTCCTTTCCCTTGTTAAATGGTTCATGCTGGAAATTTGCAGAATTCACTGAAAGTACCTCTCAAACCACCCCCTTGTTCCATGGTTAGGTTTGCTTTCACTCGATGGGAAAGTTTCTGAGGAGGAATTCCAGATGGGAGAAAGCCCCTTATAACTAACAACAGGCATTCCGACCACTTTGTCTTCCAGGCTCATTTCTGTTGCGCTATGTCTGTCTGGACTTTGATACCAAAGAAGAAACTGAGGAGGAATATTGCGACCAGGCGCTGAAGCCAGAGAGCCAGGTGGAAATCTGCAATCCTTTGCCATGTCCACCAAGGTAAAGTGCCCAGCACGGAGACGGGAAATGCGACAGGAGAGCCAAAGAACCCTACAGAAACATTTGCAATAACTAGTCTACGTAGCTCAGCAGCCTGGCAGGTCATCCTGTCCCTGAGGTTTCCTTCCTGTCTGCAGCCTCAGGTGACTTGCCGGGGTG
This sequence comes from Lepidodactylus listeri, assembly GCA_029233225.1. Classification (NCBI taxonomy): domain Eukaryota; kingdom Metazoa; phylum Chordata; class Lepidosauria; order Squamata; family Gekkonidae; genus Lepidodactylus; species Lepidodactylus listeri. The sequence continues at coordinate 8,739,856 of JARCFY010000014.1, read as the reverse complement.
GGCCACTGCTTCCAGATCTGAAGGGTTCGTGTTCTGGCACCCTGCTGGCTGTTCCCCGGCTCAGATCCGGTAGCAGCTTTGAACTGCAGGGTCTGATCAGTCCTGTGAACTCTATGCCAGCTGCCCGGGTCTTTTTTCAGAAAGAGCAGGATATAAATCTGAAAAGTAAAATGTAGACCTGACCTCGTGAAATCCTTCTGCACAGGGGTCCCCCCCCCCCCAGGCGTGACTCGGGGGCCTCCTGGGAAAGGCGGGGTGACTGCAGCCCACGTGGCTGCTTTGCCTGCAGCCAATAGGAGGGCAGAGGTAAGTTCCATATTCAGACTGGGAGAGTTCAGCTCCGCGTTCCCCTCCCACACTCCTTTGGCCATTTGAAGGGCTTATTTCCTCTTCCCAGCTGATCCATGGCCGAGCTTCACACTCTGGCTCTTCTGGGAAAGGGAAGGGGAAAGGGGGGGGGATTGCTGGGCTGCAGGTGAGGCAAATGTGGGGGAGTCAAATGTGGTTGGAGGCAAAGATGGGGGGTAGCAACAGTGGTGAGCAGCTGAGGCACAGGGCGTGTGGTGGACTCAACCCCCACCCCCTTCCAGGCCACTTGCTGCAGCCGTGGGGAGGCATTTTTGCTCCACCACGTGGATCTTGCCACAGGCCCTGTTTTGAACTGAGCGTAGCGTTGCCAGCCTCCAGGTGGGGCCTGGGGATCTCCTGCTTTTACAACTGATCTCCAGCTGACAGCAGTTCCCCTGGAGGAAATGGCTGCTCTGAAGGGTGAACTCTACAGCATTGTACCATGCTGAGGCCCCTCCCCTCTCTAAACCCCACCTTCTCCTGGCTCCACCCCCAAAGTCCCCAGGTATTTTCCAACCTGGACTTGGCAACCCTAACTGAGCGGGTTCAAACTCACACGTAAACCAAGTCCATTGATTTGGATGGAAGCATCCTGTGGGGGTCAGTGTGTTTGAGTGGCAAAAGGAGCGCACTTTGCACATTCTTAGAGGCAGTCGAACTGCTGTGAAGCTCTCTTATGCTGAATCAGACCATCACCACCCCCACCCCCGGCCCACCAGGGTCGGCCTTGTCCGCTCAGAGTGACGGCAGCTCTCCAGGGCCTCAGGCCGAGGTCTTTCTCCTCACCCCCCCCCCCCCCGATCCTTTTAGCTGGAGATGCCACCAGGGGCTGAACCTGGGAACTCCTGCATGCCAAGCGGATGCTCTGCCACTGAGCCACTTCCCAGTTGCTGCTTTCTTTATTGTTTCAGGGCTGGGCCTTGACCTTGACAGGTTGTAGGGCTCAGCCCTGCCAATGGTGCAAGGAAACAGCAGAGGCTGCCCTCACTACGGGGGGCACTTTCAACATTTGGGCTGTGGTTCCTCAGCTGGTTTCACAAACAGGGCCCTTGCAGTGCGAGCTGCAGTGGAGGTGTGATGCGCAGCATCCTGTACTGTGCGCAGCAGGTGGAGGAGAAGGAGGAGGAGATGCTGCCAGACACACACTGCAAGGATTTGCCCCGCCCCAAGGAGCAGGAAGCGTGCAACCTGCAGCTGTGTCCCCCAAGGTCATTAGCTGGGCACTTGCTAGGCAGGTGGGCTCTGGAGTTCCAGGATGGGGAGGAGTCACTGCCACCCCCACCCCCACCCCCACCCCTGACTGCTGATACCAGGAGGACAGGAAGACGAGTTGCCGCAGGCTGTCCAGGAAAGGCCAGGGGGAAACAGAGACAGAGGGGCCTGCTTCCCAGGCTCCCCGGAGTCCGCTTGGCTATGGCTTGCCTCTGGAAGAAGAGCTCCTGCACCCTCACTGTGGGGTTGCCAACTCGGGACTGGGAAGTTCTTGGGATCTGGGGGGCGGGAGCCTGGGGAGGGCAGGGGTTTGGGGAGAGGAGGGGCCTCGGTGGGGTAGAATGCCAGAGAGTCCCAGAGTCAGGGATGTGGTGGGCAGCCCCCCCCCCCGCACCCCCCCCCCCCCCCCGCTGTGGGGTCCTCTGGGTCCACAGAAGCCCCTTTTGCACAATCAGATTATTTATTCGGTTTTTTAAAAACAACATTTTTGTGCCTCCTTTCCATCTAGTTTAGAGCCTCCAAGGTGGTAATCAGAAACAACTTTTTAAAAAAACATTTTTTAAACCTGTTTTTAATGCATTTACTGCAGCACACAAATTTGGCATCCTGTCACCTTTGAAAGCTAGATAGAAACACTTGATCTGCAACTTTTTGCTGACCGGGAAAGGTAGTTTTAGTTTGATCTGTGAGCATTCATGGAGTGCAAAGTTATCAGTGGCCTTGTGACATTCTAAAATTTTACCCAGCTCTCTGGGGATGAAGTGTTTTACTGCAGAGCAGTGGGAAAGATGCAAAGCCAGGGTGAGACCCCATCCCTGCCTCAATGAGGGGGCTGTATGGACAGTAGCCACATGTGTCTCTGCCCCACTGGTCTGTTTTCCTTTCCCATTCTGAAAAGATGGAAAGTGGCCGGTCTCGGCCCGTGCTCCTCCTCCTGCGGGCTTGGGGTAGCCATCCAGACCGTTATTTGCGTACAGTTTTCCCGAGGCCGAGAGACTGAAGTGACAAATTCCTCTTGCCTGGAAGCAGAGAAGCCTCTTCCCAGCATCCCTTGCATCGACCGGATCTGCTCTTATGAGTGGAGATTCACCAAATGGACAGAGGTACTTTTCCTGTTTTTTGCCAAGGTATTTTATTTTTCTAACAGTCCCAATTTTTGTCAGCTCTTTTTCTTGGCTAGGGTAAATGCTGTATCACCTGCAGAATTGCCAGGTCTCTGCTCTTATGGAAGAGCTGTAATTGAAACTTTATCTGATTTTGTATTTAGCTGTTATTTGTATTCATCTATAAGAGTTAACTATATAAAGGTTTCCCTTGCTTGAAATCCAGTCAAATCCAACTCTAGGGGGCGGTGCTTATCACCGTTTCCAAGCTGAAGAGCCAGTGCTGTCCAAAGACTTCTCTGTGCTGCCTTTATTGAACAGGTTTCCTCTCTGCTCACATGATATTCATCTGTTATATCTCTTGACTGGTAATGATGGGCATGTTACTTTGTCTGCGGTAAAGTTTATATTTTGTGCCCTTAGAATTTGGCAGGCATACATTAAAATTGTCTCTGGGGTTAAGCATTTGTGGGGCGTTTGTTTTATTAGCTTTGCCAAGGTGATTTGGGGCATGCAGGTGCTCTGCTTGTGAAGCAGAAACGGGACCGAGGTACCTGCTGGAGCCGCCACAGGATGCGGAAGGGCTGGAGAACTGGGCTGACTTCCAGGGGTCAGATCTTGAATCCAGCTCTTGACCTCCGCCTGTTCAGCAGCCTCCTTTAGTAGCTGAAGGCCAAAGATCCTGAAGGGGCCGGGGATGGGAGTGCTTAGTGACAAAAGTGTTTCTTGTTCCTTAGGATGTGCCCCTTCCAGTCTGGGTGGGGCTTGCTTTGAGTGCCTGGCTTATGTGCATTTAAACACCGAATTTCTCCTTTGCCAGTGCTCTGTGTCTTGTGGGAATGGCATCCAGACCCGGGAAAGTTTCTGTGTCAGCCCCCAAATGGGAGCTCGAGTGAACCCCCTCCTGTGCAGGCATTCCCCCAAGCCCCTGGTCGTGAGAAGCTGCTCCCTTGGCCCCTGCCTGGAACCAGCCAGGGCAGACGGCCGCCTTGGGTGGGAGAACGGAACCCCGGCGCCAGGGGCTGATCGAATGGCCACAGGAGCCACCGCCAGCCCTGAGGAACCAGGAGAGAGAGCCCCGCATCTCCCACGGCCTGGCAAAGTGGCTCTTTCTGGGAAGCAACTGGGGAAGGAGAGACCAGGGGAAGGCAACACTGGTGAGTATAGTTGGGTAGCACTGTTTATTTTTATGGGGATCTGGTTGGAGGCAGGTGTCGGGACAGTGCCTAGGAGTCAACTGCACAACAACCTCGTCTTCTTTTTTCAGTTAGGGTCAGATTGAGCCCAAGTGAAACTCTTTCCAGTTCTTTGGATTCCTCTGGGAGAGATTTAAACTCAGGCAGCCCTGGAGCCCGGACTTTTTTGAGGGGGAGGGTGCCACTAATGAAATTAATTTAAAATAAATGTAATTGCATTAATGGAGCAGGGGAGGGAGAGGACTGTTAGTGGAAGAATCTACACAGACACGTATGTCATGCTTCAGGTCTTCTCAGGTCTACTCAGACTGCGGGCAAGCAGGCTCCAGCCTTGATGTTGCCGGCTGGGGCTGCTGCTGCTGTGGCTGGCCGGGCCATCGGGGAACACTTAGCATGCGACGAGAGTGGCCGCAGCAGCCCAGCCTGGCTTGGGATGCTGCAGGAGGCGAAGGCAGCAAGGGAGGCCCAGCTGGGAAGGAAGGGGAGGGAATGAGCCATGCCAGCCATGGCTTGCTGCCCCCACCCCTGTCGATAACTAGCCAAATTTGAACGGCTGGCTGGGCTTTCCTTGCGTGGGATTTCCCGGTCATGGGGAAGCAGCTCTGCCTCAGCCCTGCTTAACCCTTCTGTGGCGGCAGTAGAGAGAGACAGCTGCTGAGGCACGGGCTGGCCCGGAGCGGGTTCCACAGCGGGCAAGAGAGCGGCGTTCTGGAAGGCAGGCCAGGCCGACTTGGGCCCATCAGAGCAGCTGCAGTCGAGCAGGATGGGGAGGGAGAAGGGCTGCAGGGCCCCCCTTCAAGCCACATGTGCCAGGTCGCCGTGTCCTCTGGCTGCAGCGGATGGGGTCAGAGATTGGGGTGGGGGCCGCTGCAAATGCCAAAGGGGCAGAGCCCCATGTACCCCACTGCTGGCTACGGCCCTGAACACAGGTGACTGCCATTGGAATGAAGGGGGCTGATAGCATAAATGTGGCTGGATTGTGCCCCCATGTTTCTGCCCCTTAGAGCTGCAAAGATGGGCTTCAACACACATAGACAGAGGTGAGGCCCCTCAGGAGCTGAGCCTGGAGATGCCAAGGGAGGGGGCTCAGGGGGCTCCGTGTCCCTCCCCTGCAGTACCTTTGTCCTGGCTGCCCTCCTCCCCCCTGGGACCGTGGGAGCCTCCCCAGACTCCTTCCGCTTCTCACCCATCTGGGAAGGCTCCGAAGAAAAACCTCAGCATCCAAAAACAAAATAGGCTTAATTTTAAACTGCAGGTCCTGGTTTTGGAGGATTGCATAATAATTCCTTTAATCTTTTTTCCTTGGACACATTAAGCTTTTGTTTAAACCAGCTGCTCCTTTTCTGGATTTAGCATCAGCAGTTTGTATTTCAGCAAGGATCAATTGGGGAACAGGTAATGCAAGGTGATCCATTGCACATCCACTCCCATTGCTTGAGATTTAGAGCAACTCATCAAACAGACAGTACCCTTGAGCATTTAGAAAGGATGGCTGTGATTACTAAGAGCCAGCATGAGTTGCTCAAGAACAAGTCATGTCAGACTAACTATCTCTTTTTTTTGACAAAGTTACTACCTGGCTGGATCAGGGGGATGCTGTAGACATAGTTTATCTTGATTTCAGTAAGGCTTTTGATAAAGTTCCACGTAATATTCTTCTTGACAAATTGGTAAAATGTGGTTTGGATCCTATGACTGTTAGGTGGATCTGTAACTGGTTGACAGGTTGCACCCAAAGAGTTCTCATCCTCTTGGAGAGGAGTGACAAGTGGAGTGCCGCAAGGATCTGTCCTGGGACCTGTTTTGTTCAATATCTTTATAAATGATTTGGATGGAGGAATAGAGGAAATGCTTATTAAATTTGCAGATGATACTAAAGTGGGAGGGGTAGCAAATATGGTAGAAGAGAGAGTCAGAATACAGGATAATCTTGAGAGGCTGGAAAACTGGGCTAAAACAAATTTAATGAATTTCAGTGGGGGTAAGTGTAAAGTTCTGCATTTAGGTAGGAAAAATCAAATGCATAATTATAGGATGGGGGAGATTTGTCTTGGCAGTAGTATGTGCAAAAAGGATCTAAGGGTCTTTGTAGACCAGACACTGAACATGAGTCAGCAGTCTGATGTGATCCGCTCTGCCTAGAGGAGGTCGACAAATTGCTCCTATCAGTCCGCCCAACCACCTGTAGTCTCGATCTGTGCCCATCATGGCTAATTAAGGCCAGCCGGAATGGGTTGCGAGGGGCTCTAAGGGAAGTTATTAACACATCCCACCCAGAGGGGGTGTTCCCTAGTGCCCTAAAAGAGGCAGTTGTCCGCCCCCTTTTGAAAAAGACATTGCTTGATCCGGCCGAATTGGCCAACTATTGGCCAGTATCCAATCTACCCTACTTGGGTAAATTAATCGAGAAGGCGGTGGTGAATCAGTTGCAGGGCTTTTTGGATAACGCCTCCATACTAGACCCCTTCCAGTCCGGCTTCTGACCAGGCCATGGGACAGAGGCGGTCCTGGTCGCCCTCACAGATGACCTCCAGAAGCATCTGGATCGAGGCGGTATGGCGGTGTTGATGCTGTTAGACCTGTTGGCGGCATTTGACATTGTCGACCATCAACTACTGGACCACTGCCTCGCCGACATTGGGATCCAGGGGGTGGCCTTACAGTGGCTTTCCTCGTTTCTCCAAGACCAGGGACAGAGGGTGGCGGTCGGGGAGCAACTGTCCTGAAGACACCCGCAATTATGCGGTGTGCCACAGGGGGCAGTCCTCTCCCCGAAGCTGTTTAATATCTACATGCACCCCCTCTCCCAGGTTGCCCAGAGGCACGGGCTGGGCTGTCATCTGTTGTTAGGAGGCCAGTCAGACTCTAGTCTGGGAGATCTGGATCTGGCGTTGAAAGCTGTGGCTGGTTGGCTTAGACAGAGCTGATTGAAATTGAATCCGACGAAGACAAAGGTCCTATGCTTGAGTCGGAGTGGTCCAAGGTTAGGGATCCCTCTCCCGTCCTTCGATGGGGTGTTGTTGGTGCCAGCGCCAGAGGTTAGGAGCTTGGGAGTGCCCCTGGACACCTTGCCCAGGTAGCAGCCAGTGCAAGGTCGGCCTTTTATCACCTACGGCTGATCAAGCAGTTGGTTCCCTTCCTTGAATGCAACAACCTGGCTACGGTGATCCATGCCTATAGCATACTGGATACCGTTCAAGGTGCTGGTGCTTACCTATAAAGCCCTATATGGCCAGGGACCTATCTACCTGAGGGACCGTCTCTCCCAGTTTGTACCCCAGCAAGCACTACGATCGGGCTCCCAGAACCACCTGGTTCTTCCAGGGCCTAAGGAGGCCCGGTTGGTGGCAACGAGGGCCAGGGCCTTTTCAGTGGTGGCCCCCACTGATGGAATGAGCTCCCGGATAACATCAGGGCCCTGAAGTTCTGCAGGGCCTGCAAGACGGAGCTCTTCCACCAGGCTTTCAAGTAGGGGCCACCTCGATTCCATAGCCCTGGCCTGACCATTGAAAGCCACCAATTTGACCATCTGCACCAATCGGAAGCTCAGAAATGCCTGCTGACGCCACTCAGATGAGGGTGATGAAGTTTTGCCATTGTACTGTAATTTCAAAGCATTGTATTGTATGTTTTTATACTGTGGTTGCTTTTATGGAATTTTATTGTACATGAACCGTGTTGGTAGCTGCCCTGAGCCTGCCAAGAGGCAGGGAGGGCAGGATAGACATCTACTAACTAACTAACTAATTAACTAACTAAATGTGGTAGCTAAAAAGGAAAATGTGATTTTGGGCTATGTCAACAGTAGCATAGTGTCCAGATCACATGAAGTGATGGTATCGCTTTCCTCTGCTCTGGTTGGACCTCACCTAGAGTATTGTGTTCAGTTTTGGGCACCACAATTTAAGAAAGATACAGACAAGCTGGAACATGTCCAGAGGAGGGCAATGAAGATGGTGAGGGGTCTGGACTCTGGAGACCAAGTCCTGTGAGGAGAGGTTGAGGGAGCTGGGTATGTTTAGCCTGGAGAGGAGACGACTGAGAGGTGATAGGATCACCATCTTCAAGTACTTGAAGGGCTGTCATATAGAGGATGGGGCGGGGTTGTTTTCTGTTGCCCCAGAAGGTCGGACCAGATCCGATGGGTTGAAATTAAATCTGAGTTTTCAGCTAAACATTAGGAAGAACTTCCTGACAGAGTGGTTTCTCAGCGGAACAGGCTTCCTCGGGAGGTGGTGGGCTCTCCTTCTGTGGAGGTTTTCAAGCAGAGGCTAGAGGGCCATCTGACAGCAGTGTGGATTCTGTGAGATCATGAGAGGGCAGGAAGGGTTGCCTCAGTGCTTAATTCTTGTGGCCTTTTCTTACACACCCAGGAAATGCTGATTGCCACTTTTGGGGTCAGGAAGGAGTTTTCTCCAGGCCAGTTTGGAGAGGTTTTTTTGCCATCTTCTAGGCATGGAATGGGGGGTCATTTGGGGTATGGAGGAGAGGTATTTGTGAATTTCCTGCATTGTGCAGGGTTTGGACTAGATGACCCTGGAGGTCTTTTCCAGCTCTATGATTCTATCTGTTGGGGACTGGCTGGACCTACTTTCCATTTGCTTTGCCTCAGCCCATGTCTCTCACCTATTGGCTTCACTGTTTCCATGCAGGCGTCTGTGGGAGACTGTTCCTCAGTTCTACTGGGTTGATCAACATGACCGGCTTGCAAGCCAGCGACTGCACCATTGCCATCGGCCGCCCCTTAGGAGAGGTGGTCACAGTCCAGGTGCTGGAGAGCTCCCTCAACTGCAGCACAGGTGGGAGTCCGGGTCAGTCCCCAGTCGCCGCGTCACCTCGAAACTCCCTCAGGGGCCCTGAAGGAAGTCGAGTCTGACTGCCCAGACTGAGCCCCCCCCCCCATCCACATTGTGCCCCCAGATGTGGTTCAATGCCTGATCTCATTTGCAAGTAACTGTACAGCACGCCCTGAACATCTGCCGCTTAGAGAGAGAGAGAGGCACCCTCAGGGGCTGATCCCTCAGGCACGCCAGCAGCAGCACAGGGACTGAATCCACATCCTCTCTCCCATCCCAGGTGCCATCTTGCCTCTTCAGTGTGCATTAAGTAGTTCCCACCAGGTATGTGAGGCAGGAACACACAAAGGACGATGGGAACTGTAGTTTAGGGGTGAGGAAATGCAGGACTGAGCAGAGGTTTTCTTTGTATTTGTAAAACTGCAAGTTCTTGGAACTTTTCAAAGTTGACAAAGATTGGAGGCAGCCATGTTTAGTCCATAGCAAAATTCCAGAAATGTTATACTTGTTATGAGGACCTACCAACTAGTCACAGTACAGCAATATTACCTTTAAGTTTCACCTGGTAATATGTGTTGGTGTTAACTGGTGTAGCTCGTCCAGTTACCACTTGTTAGCAGAGTGCTTAAATAAAACTACAGACACAGGAGCGTCAGTTTACAAAGCTACACAGAGCCACGTTGCAAGTTTAGAAGAGAAATGCTTCTCTCTTTATTTGAGAAGTACACTTTGAATAGGAAAGAGTAGGGATAGGATAGAGCACTAACTTACTAGCTAAGGATGGAAGCAGATGGTGAGAGGGCCATCTGCTGTATGGTGCACTGCCAAGAGAGGACAGCATGCTGTCCCTCTGGGTGTGTGTAGGGAGGAGGAGGACCTTCGTCTGCGAGAGTGAACAGCGGGAAGGAAATGGCCCCTGAGAACACAATCTACATTTCAAAGGGGACAGTGGCAGAAGAGTAAACCCAGGAAGGAAAGGCCAGTGTGCCTGTCTAGCAGTCTACTCTCTCTTGCCACGAAGTCTGGAGGCCGAGACGGGGAACAGCACCTTCACTTCCAACAAGATGTTCAGTATATTACCACTACCCCCAAATGGAGGGGGGGGGGAGAGAATTCTCCACCAGGCCCTGAAACATTGAGTGCCCCCCCCCACACACTTTTTTTTTTTTAAACTGAAAATCCAATCTGATGAAGAGTTCTGGGGCAGTCAAAAAATGGCTCTTTTTGTGATGGGGAGGAGACAGCTGACCTGTGCCCCTCTGCGTCTTTTGGCTCCAGGAGCGATGGTGGTGTTTTCCAGCCGAATGATGTGGCGGGTGGGCTGCAAGAGGTTGACACGATCGGTCGTAAACGCCCGGACCAACACCCTGATGGTGAGGCAGCGCCTCCTGCTGCCCAGCGATGGAGTTGTCCTTCAGTATAGCAGCACAGTGGCAAGGAAGAAATACCACCCAGGTGTGCTGCCATGAAACCAACGCTGCTGCTTTTGGAGTCCAAGTGGAGCTTTGGGGTTAGGCTTGGGGATGGGTGGCAGGTTCAGCAGGATCTGCTTGGGCCTCAGCAGAACCTCCCAGCCTCAGCTGCTGGCGCCTCCACGCACCAGGAATGGCCCATGCAGCTGTCATTTTGATCATGACAAGTGAAAAGCCATGGGGACCAACAGACATGACGCAGATCCTAGACGTCTGTCCACCTAGAGAAGGCCCCGTGGGTGTGCACGCAACCCCGACTCGAATCAGGCCACTTGTGGAGGGGGGGGGGGGATTTTAACCCTTCAGCTCCTGCTTGGTTTGACTCACTGGTCTGGACTTTGCACACTGTTATGATGGTTTTAAAAAACCTGTCCTGTAAACCCTGCCTTTGCCTCTTTAAAGGGCTAATAATGGTTCTGGGAGCCTGGTTTTCCAAAACAGGAGTGCTGAAGGGTTAAATCCTCCTCCCCTTCTGTGGCCCTGACCTGAAGCATGGGCCACTTGCCTTTTACTCATGCATGGAGAACTGCAGTCTGTATCATGTCTTGGTTTGTCCTGGGTGGAGCAACTGGTCTCAGAAGATTATCCCTCGTGGTCAAAGAAGTCGGGCCGTTTTCCCCTGCGCACCAGTGCTCATGCTGAGGCTGCCACTGTGTTTGTTGGCTCCTGCACCTTTCCCTGAAGCACAGAAAGGAAGCAGGGTTGCCAACCTCCAGAGGGGGCTCTGTGGCATTATACCCAGCTGAGGCCCCTCCCCTCCCCAGGCTCTATCGCCAAAGCTCCAGGGTTTTCTCCGCCCAGAGCTGGCAACCCTGCAAGGAAACCTCCCCTCTGTCATCCGTGCCTGCGAAGCGCTGGCTGCCCGGCTCCTGCAAGCATTCCAAGGGCTCTGGGGCTGTCCCCACATACTTGTGCCCGGGCCTCAGCCACTGCCTCACCCTGCCCTTAAAGAAGGGCAAAGCCATGCCCATCTTCTTAGCAGCAGTTTCCATCTGCAGCAGGTTGGTGCAGCCCCGCTCATGAATCCCTCATTCTCTTTTTGGCAACCCAGATTGCGATGTGCAGCTCTTTGGTCCCCGAGGAGAAATAGCAAGCCCCCCTGCACCACTGGCTGGCGTGGGCACGCAAGCAGCATGTAGGACCTTCATCGACGTGGCTCCTCGGCACCGCATAGCCATCCACGCCGCGCATGTGGATCTGAGCGTCCAGGCCAACCAAGCACACTCCCCTTACATCTTGGTGAGAGCACCGTACATATTCCCCCCGTGGCACTCGTGGGAGGGAGTTTCCAAGGGGCAATTCGAGGGCTCAGAAGTGCTTCCCACACATTTTCTCAGGGATCTTTTCCAGTAACCCTGTCCGATACCAGCAGTTGAGAGTGCTGTGAAGTTGTGGAGACCCCTCATGGGGGCCGTTCAGAGGTGGCTTGCCACAGCCTGCCTCTGCATAGCAACCCTGGACTTCCTTGGTGGTCTCCCACCCAAATACTCACCAGGGCCAACCCTGCTTCGCTTCTGAGATCTGAGAAGCTTGGGGGCTCGTGTCCCCTTCTGCATCCAGCATGAATTTCTCATCCTTACTGTGAAATTTCTCCATGGCCTTGCCCACCCTCCCTCCTCTCCCCTCCCAAATTGCTGCCAGTGAGCTTCATTTCTCCAGTTTACTGAAAGATGCTGGGGGTGGAAAGTGCCATCAAGTTGCAGCCAACTTATGACAATCCTGTAGGCTTTCCAAGGCAAGAGATGACTAGAGGTGGTTTGAACACAGCTGCCTTCTGCTGAATCAGACTCCCCCTTGGTCTTGTCTACTCAGACTGGCAGCAGCTTCCCACGGTTTCGGGCATAAGTCTTTTTTATCACCTACTGCCAGATTTTTTAACTGGAGATGCTGGCGATTGAACCTGGGACCATCTTTCCTTAGGGTGAGATATAACAAACATGGACATCTTACTGACCCGGTTAGAACTTTTAAAGGAGTCAGACAGGGCTGCTTTCTCACTCCTTCACTATTCAATTTTTACATCAGCGACATGATTAAATATTTGACTGACCTGATGTTTCACCCACCGAAATTAGCTGTAGGCCACCTAACATTACTGCTATATGCAGATGACGCACTGTTACTAGCAAGAACTCCAGCAGGTTTGCGGAGGGCACTAGACAGTTTTTCAACATATTGTAATAAAGAACAACTTACATTTAATTGCGGAAAAACAAAAGTAATGGTATTCGGCAAATGGCCAAAAAAGAAAAGTTGGTCAATGAATGGGAACAGAATTGAGCAGGTTAATAAGTGTATGTACCCAGGGGTCGTATTTCAAGAGAACGGGCATATGACAGCTCACTGTAACTTGAGGGTGGACTGTGCTGAGAGATCTGCGAATGCGGTTCTAAGCTTCTTTCGGGTTAAAGGTGGCCCCTATGTCCCTGCAGCCATAAAAATTTTCCATGCCAAAGTCATTAGCCAGCTTCTTTATGGCACTTATATAGGGATTCCAGTGACTAACTTACATTTATTGGAGAAAGTACAGTCTGAATTCCTTCAATCTGTCTTACAAGTTCCACCCAATGTCTCCAATTCTTTACTTCAATTGGAAGCCGGACAAATAAAAATTGAAGCAAGAGTTTTTCTTGCCTCAGCATTCTCCTGGCTTAGGTTACATAAAAATGTAAAAGGTTTATTCCCTCTAATAGCTCAGGATCAGTACCAACCAAAATGGATGTGTTTGATGGAGGGTAACTTAGAAGTGTATAGGTTTTTCTTTTGATGATCTGTTGGTCCAAAATATTAATGCTGCAAGATCTTTAATCAAGCAAAGAGTCTTGACATTGAACGCCAGCAAGACCTGATAAGACATCCAAACTTTAGGGTGCCTGAAAAAGACAGGTATACTATGAATCTGGCCCAATATCTTAAAAACACAGAATACCCTCCAGATAGAAGGGCTTCTGCTCTTGCCAGGTGTGACATTAGGCCCTCTAAGGTAAGAGAAGGGAGATATCGATGGCTTCCATACAGCAAAAGAACCTGTACCTGCCCCCTCAGTGAGGTGGAATCACTGGAACATGTTTTTATCCATTCTCCCCTATACAAAGATGCTAGGGATAAGACAATCCTCCCTATTTTGAAGCCGGTTAAGGTGCGAACTCACAAGATGATCGTGGGGAAATGAAATACCATCAATCACCAGAGTGACAGCTAGATTTTGCGCCCAAGTAATCCAACAGAAATGCGGTTATAAATTATAGGTGGCTTCTTTCGCATTGCAGCCTTGTCTCAGCTTCCTCCAAAGGGTCATGGGGATTGTAGTCTGATGAAGGTGCTGAGAATCCTCCCAGGAGTATTGGCCCCCAAGGTTGGGATTGATTTATTTAGTGTACTTGTGGTGTCCCACCTTTCTTCCCAGTGGGGGCCCAAGGTGGCTGACATCAGTCCTTTCCATTTGAGCCTCACAAGGGCCCTGTGAGGTGGGCTCGGCTGAGAACGCATGACTGGCCCAAGGCCCCCCACCAAGCTCCCAGGGCCCACGTGGGGCTTCAAACCCTGGCCTCCCAGACCCTAGCCCAGAACTCCAACCGCTACACCACCACACTGGCTGATAACGGTGGATACTAGAACAGCCCTGGAGGAAACTGAGCCCAGTGGGCCCTGCGTGCTGCTAATGCCCCAGGGGGGCCACTCATATCCAGCCCCAGCCACCCTGACGATGGCAACAAATGCAGGCTCAGCTGCGTGAGTGGCACTGTGCATCTCTGGCACCCCGGAGCCACTCAGCTGTGCTGGCTGCGGCCACCCCGGGCCCTCCAGTGCAGCAGCCCACCCAGAATGCTCCCAGTAAACGTAAAGGAATGGTCTGCCCTGCTTCACCCCTCCCCATGATCCCAAAGTATATCCCCCAGAGCAAAGTGAGCACTTTGCAGAGCCCAGAATGCTTGAAACGTCACTGCTGACCCATGGTCACCTACTGATTCAGAGTCCCGCTGTGTTTTGAGATTCGGCCTTTCTGTGTTCCACACGTAGCCAGCAAAGCAGCTGAAAGAGGCTTGAAGGGTCCTGTGTGGATTGGGGTGGGGGGGAGGAATGGCTGCTAAATGGGCTTAAGTTTGTGCGAAGACAGGCACTACCAGCAAAGAGATGGAAAGAGAAGGTCCGAGAAGCGTGTGATTGGGCGATTGACTGACACCTTCCTTTCTTCAGATTCGAGATGTGAACAACATGAAGACCTCTGTCTTCTCTGGAAACCAGCTGTTTTACTGGCAATCGACCGGGAACCGGGCGGAGATTGAATTTAACAAAGACTTCGCTGATACCCGTTTCCGAGCAGAGTACTGGGTCATGGAACCCTAATAAAAGCAAGTGGCCATGTTGTTATGGCGGAGGAAATGGCCCCTGGATGGCTGCCTCGGAGGCCCTGCAGCGGGGAAGAGGCTGGCAGGGGTGGGGTCTCTTGCCACAACCCCCCCCCCGGTACTGGCTCACAAGTTCTAGGGACCGAGAGCTGTGGGAGGGGAGGCAGCGAGGGAGACCCCTCAGTATTCCCGCATGGGGTGAGGCTTGTGTGTCCTCCTCTGCTGCTGGGACTCCTGATGCAGCAGGTGGCAACAACAGGGCATCCCCATGGTGGCAAATCCCCCCCCTTTCCCTGCCCCAATTCCTGGCAGGAGCCTCCACCCCCACCCACCCCCGACACACCACCAGGGATTTCTCATTTTTAAAAAAACCAGCAACCAAATGCTATTGCAACTTTGTCACCATCTGTGTTTCAGGCCCTCTGAATCCCTAGCTTTCATTTCAGAAGGCAGGTCTCTGGCTCCTGTCACTGTGGAGATAGAAGGGGGAAATCACATCTCTGCCATGAAAGGAGACTTACCTTTTAAAAATGAAAACTCTATTATACAGGTTCTTGTAACCATATTCAGTTACTGATTTTAAAAAACAAAACATAAGAACATAAGAGAAGCCCATGTTGGGTCAGGCCAGTGGCCCATCCAGTCCAACACCCTGTGTCGCATGGTGGCCAAAAACACAGGTGCCTTCAGGAGGTCCAGCAGTGGGGCCAGGACACTAGAAGCCCTCCCACTGTCCGCCTCCACCCCCAAGCACCAAGAATACAGAGCATCACTTGCCCCAGACATAAGAACATAGGAGAAGCCAACGTTGGATCAGGCCAGTGGCCCCTCCAGTCCCACACCCTGTGTCACACAGTGGCCAAAAACACCAGGTGCCATCAGGAGGTCCAGCAGTGGGGCCAGGACACTAGAAGCTCTCCCACTGTTGCCCCCCCCCCCAAGCACCAAGAATACAAAGCATCACTTGCCCCAGACCGAGAGTTCCTATCTGAATCTTGTAGCTAATAGCCACTGAGGGACCTCTGCTCCATATAAGAACATAAGAGATGCCAATATTGGATCAGGCCAGTAGCCCACCCAGTCCAACACTCTGTCATACAGTGGCCAAAAACACCAGGTGCCCTCAGGAGGTCCAGTAGTGGGGCCAGGACACTAGAAGCCCTCCCACTCTTGCCACCCCCCAAGCACCAAGAAGACAGAGCATCACTTGCCCCAGACTGAAAGTTCCTATTTATAACTTGTGGCTAATAGCCACTGATGGACCTCTGCTCCATATATTTATCTAATTCCCTCTTGGGGTGCGGGCACATGGCCCTATAAAGCGGGAGGAGCTCCTGTTTCCAGCTTTTGCTTTAGTAATAGAGTCTATTCTATTTTTATCCTTGTATTTGAAGATGACGCCTTCTGGTACCAGCCATCTGTAGATTATGGAATTTTTCTGCAAAAACAAAATCAAATTTTTGTAGGGTCTCCTCTTTTTTCTTCTCTCAAATGGAATGTCCTTTAAAATTTTATTTCTTTGTCATCGATTAAAAAAATCCTAATGTTTTGACTGTGTGACTTACAAAGCCATCCTAAACTGAGTCACACGCTTCTAAGCCCATTGACCTCCATTCTAAGCCCAATCTCCCCCCGTTTGACCCCTCTGCCTGCTTTCTCTGAATGCTCAGTCAATGCGCATGCATGCACACACCCCCCCCTTGGGGATGCCAGTAAAACTGTGATATTAAACTTAACCTTTTAGCCTGAAATTAAATGATTTCTGACTGCATTAAGACAGCTTCACCGAATTACATGATAAGGATATTGCAGTAGGTGTATGGATGAGAAATTTTACTGTGCCAAACACCTTTGCAGTTGTGTCTCCTACATGTATGCAGCCAGGGAGCTGCAATTGTTCTTGAAAGGCCCATTTTATGTAGGAGACTGAAAAACTGAACCGTGGGGTTATCCTTGTGAGTGGAAGGCATTCAGCCTGTCACATTTCTTTCTGACCCCATAACTGGAAAAGCAGCGGACTCCATCCACTGAACCATCTAAAGGCTGTGTTTGGCACAACTCCACTCCTCGAGGCAATGGAGGCGCTCCAGGCACTGAATTTGGGGCATCATTAAGGGAAGAAGAGGAGAAGACAGAAAGATGGATCTAACCTGTGGGACCCAATCCAGAGGGAACTGTGGAGCTGCAGAAGGACAGGCAGGTCCAGATGCCTCCCTGCCAGGAAGTGTGACCAGAAGGCGAGTTCTGCCTGCCATTCAATGGAAGGTGGACAGACCTGGCGCATTAAGAGTTCTCCAGTGCAAACCCTGTGGGAATGAGTGCTGGCAGATGTGTGTGGACACCCCCCCCCTTTAAAAACTTGGTTATTATTATGAAAAAAGGGAAATTCAAAGATAAAAAGAAGCCCTTCCCAAGCATCTGAGATGAAGAGATGGTCCATCTGGAAATGCACAGCCCTTTAATCACCCTGGTCACAGTGTGTGTGTATTGGTGTTCAGGGATAATGGCCAGTACCTTGAACTGAGCCAGAAAGCAGACAGACAGACAATGAACAGGGCACCATATGACTACTCTGGCCAATGGCAGACAACTGTCTTGCTCCTGCATTCTGAACCAATTGTCATTCTCAAACCACCTTCCCAGGCAGCTCCACTGAAAGCATGTTGCAGCAGTCTAATCTGGAGGCAACTGGAGCAGGGCAGCCTAGTCACCCGGCAACCTCAGAACCTCCTGCCCACCCGTCAGTCCCATCCCCCTTTCGAGCTGTGTATGTCCGCGGCCTGAGTCTCCCACCTATCCCTGAGCCCTCCCAGTTCTAGTATTTTGGGCAAAGGGAACGAATGGCCTTTCCCCAGTGCATAATTCAGAGAAGCTCCCGCCCCCCAAGAACAGAAAGCTGCCAGCTCAGCCCCGCAGGGCTCCCTCCGTGGCTCACAGAGAACCACACCTGCAGTTATCACCCGAAGAGCTGCCTTTCCTTTCGTCTTTGGCACAAGGCCTGTGCCTCTGGGAGGCTCACCGCTCTCAAGTCATTCCTGGGCGCGGCACCTCTTTCGAGGAGAAGACCACCTGCCAGCCGGGCGCCCTACCAGGCGGCGCGTTTACCCGCCCCCCTGAGGCGTGGAGCAGGGGCCACGGTGGGGAGTGGGCTCAGAGGAGCCCCAGGCGGTGTGTCAAAGGGCCACACGTGGCTCCCCAGCCACTGCTTTCAGGCCTCCTCCTCGAGCAGGTGCGGCATGCCAACTCTTGGGCCTTCTGGTTGGTGGAGGAGACTGTGCTGCAGGCCCAGATGGGCCTCCTTCGGAGCCAGCCCCCCTGGCCGCAACAGGAGCGCCTTCCAGACAGCCACAGGACTTGGCGGCCCAGTCTTGAGGGAAGAACTGGGCGTCAGAACGTCAAGCGGAGGGGAGGGGAGGGGAGGCTCTGGGCGGCTAGGCAAGCTCCAGCCCCCTTGGGCCCGAATGGTCCGCGGGGCCGCCCGGGCAGGATGGGCGAGGAGGGCATGGGCTTGAGCGCCTGGAAAGGGCTCGGGGGCGACCGGCGCAGGTAGCCCGGAGGGCCCCGCTTCTCATGGCGTGCAGGCGGAGGGAGGGGGCGGAGGGCAGGAAAGGCTCTCCCGGCCAGGCGGCTCCGGCCAGCGCAGCGGGCGGGCGGGCGGGGGCATTTCCGAGGGAAGGGCTCTCCCCAGGCGGGGGCCCGGCAGCAGCCCCCCCCCCGCCCTCCTCCAGCCGCGGAGGGGGCGGGGCACGTCCAGCCCCGCCCCGCAGGCTCCCTCCCTCCCGCGGCCCCCGGAGAGGCTCCTCCTCCCGCCCCCCCGCCCCCCACGATGCCCGGCGGAGGGGGAGGGAGCGGCACCGGCCTGGCCCCGGCCATGAGCGCCCCGGAGGAGCCCGCCGCCCCGGCCGCCCCGGCGGAGGACGAGGAGGGCATCACCTGGTGGTACCGCTGGCTGTGCCGCCTGGCCGGCCTCCTCGGCGGCCTCTGTGAGTCGGAGTCGGGGGCGGGGGGGAGTGGGGGGAGGCGGGCTCGAGGCGAGAAACACCCTCCCCCTCCCCGGCGGCGGCTTCGGGGCGCCAGCCTCCCGGTGGGGCCGGGGGGGGGCTGGATGGGCCACTGGCCTGGCGGCTCTGGGCTTCCGAGCGTCCCGTTCCCCTGGTGGGGAGGGAGGCTGGGGAAGGCGGCCTCTCCCGACCTGGAGCGAGAGGCACCGCCGGGCCTCCAGTCCCCGCCGCGGGGGAGGCCGCCAGCTGGCCCGGGGCGCACCGAGGCCGAGCCTTCCAGAGCAGCCCCCGCGGGCGTTCCGCAGACGCGCCCCTCCGGCCCAGCGCCGGGCTCTGCCGGCCCGAAAGGCGCCCCCCCTCGGGCCCCGCCGCTGCTGCTGCCGTCCCACCCCCGGGGAGGGGGGTTCGGAGATGGCCAGTCTCTCTGCCGGCCCGGAACGGGGAGGGCCTCTCCGGACTCTGCCAGCTCTGCCCTCAGTCCGAGGCCTCTGGAGCCGGAGCTGCGCCTGGCACGGCCCTCGGGAACGGGCTGCCGGACATCAGAACAGAGAAGAGAAGCCAGTGCGGGGTCCCCCGGCCCGCCGCCCATCCCGCAGGGGCCACCAGGAGGCCGGCCGGCCAGCCTGCCTTGGGGGGGGGGGGGGCTGTAAGGGACTGCTGGTGGTGGAGGAGGAGGAGGAGGAGGAACCAGTTCTCAAGTCGCAGCTGACTTTTGGCAGCCCTTCATGGGGTTTTCCAGGCCAGAGACTTGGAGAGGCGGCTTTGCTATTACCTGCCTCTGAGTCACAACCCTAGTCCTTGGTGGTCTCCTGTCGGAGGACTCACCCGGGCCGACCCCACTTAGCTTCTGGCATCTGAGGAGATCAGGCCGGCCTGGGCCATCTGGGTCAGGGAACTGCCTCTGCTACTGACAGTAGTTCTTTCCTTCTGGCCAGCTTCAAACCATGGTGTAAGGATATTGTCCGCTGAAAAGCCTGCACACAATAAGATGGGCAGAAGCAAGGTTTCTTTATTTATTGCTTCTTTGGACAGTTTATGCCACCCAACCGGGGTCCCCACTGGGGAGGAAGGCAGCATAGAAATGATGCAGGTAGATAAGTCACCTTTATTAGTGGTAGCAAAGACAGGTGCCGGATGAGTCGAGGCGGGGTCCAGACATGTGACTGTACCCTGCCGGCCTGGGCGCTGAGAGGGGCCAGCCCTCCCCACGTGGCTGGTGCTTCTCTCGGTGTGACCCCTGCCTTGCATACACATCACGAACTCTGGTCTTCGGTCACACCAAGCGGCGTGTTAGTGTTTGCAATTCAGGGCTCATTTCTGTGGGAGGTACTAACTTTTAAAAGTCATGTTGTGTGTGTTTTGTAAAGGCTGACCAGGTTGGGGGCGATGAGCAGAAATTTCTTCTCTATTTGAGGAATGTCATTTATTTATTGACTTCCTTTGTTTGTCCCTCTTCCTCAGGGGAGTCCCAAAGCAGTGTGACATTGTTCTCTATTTCTCCCTTGCTATCTTCACCACAACCCTGTGAGGTAGGTTAGGCTGTGAGTGCGTGACTGGCTCAGAGTCACCCGGCAGGTTTGCATGACAGAGAGGGGATTTGAACCTGGGTCTCCCAGCTTCTAGTCTCGTGCTCTAACCGCTGTGCCACGCTAGCTGTCAGTGTGGGTGGTAGGTGTTGTGAAAGACCTCAGCCCAGCCGAGACCCTGGAGAGCCGCTGCCAGTCTGAGCAGACAAGACGGACCTGGATGGACCCAAAAGGTCTGATTCCACACAAGGCAGCTTCGTGTTCTCCCCCTCCCTAGCTGTGGGCTGGACCTGAATTTAGTCTATTTCCTTGCTTCTTGGCCCCATACTTTTTTCTGGTCCAGGGGGTGTTGGGTTGGACTTTGCTTTGGGGGATCCCGTCCTTCCTTTGGTGCAAGTGCTGCCTTGGTGGGGCTCCTCTGTGCTCAGCCTGCCAAGCTGGGATAATACTGGCCTGCCTCGCAAGTCTGCTGGGGCAATGCAGTTGTAGGAAGCATGCTTGGAAGCCTGTCGAACAATTTGCTGGTCATATCGTTTTATATAAATCATCGCTCTTGGCTCAGAGGGGGAGCTGGGTTCAGATTCCACCAGAGCCTTGCTAGGCAGCCACAGTGCCTCCGGACAGCAGCCAGTTTGCTTGGAGGGCAGCTCTAACCCGCCCTCCTCACCTGAAGGCTTCCAAAATAAGGACCTCTCACTAGTAGCTGAATATTAACAGGACTTTCCTAGAATATTTCTCCCTTTCAATGCATTTCTTCTTTTCCGTGGCTATTTCTGTAATAAGTATAGATTCAGGTGGGTAGCCGTGTTGGTCTGAAGCAGCAGATCAAAATTTGAGTCCGGCGGCACCTTTCAGACCCACAGAGTTTGATTCCTGGTATAAGCTTTTGTGTGCACGGACACTTCTTCAGATACATTGAAATGGAAGTTGCCAGTCCACGCATACAGGTAGAGGGTGAGCAGCAAAATAGCATACAGCACAATGAAAGGTGTTGGACAGATGCAAGGGCCAAACTGGGATATGCAGCTAAGTTTATGACACGGTCGCCATTTGTGTGGGTTTAATTCCAGCGGGGAACCATAGTGAAGGAAATAAACACATCAGAATACAAGACTGATGGCAGATGTACTCTTCTTAATTGTGGAATGTTAATGTGTAATAAGTCAATAAGGAACAGAAGGCAGGGCAGATCCTGGGGAACTGTGTGCCGGCAAGCCCATTGCTGGGGAATATTCTTTGCAAATATTTATAGATAGGCTTACAGCACGCGCAAGAAGGAAAAGAGAAAAGCGCCAGTAGCCTTTGGGTTTCTGACCCATCGCTCAGGCCAGGCTGATCTCCCTGTGGATATGGAACATGAGGGACAGAATAGAAAGGAGGAGGGAAATAGTTGATTTTTAGGTTCCCGTCTGAAAAATGGAACGTGTGAATGCGACTGCAGTGTGCTTGAGAACAGATGCCTCCTGCAGGTGTGCTTGTCAGAGAGTCAGCTCTGTCTGTCTGGGGCGTACTTTTGGGGACTGACCAAGCCATCTTTCTCTCACTGCGTGCCTGCCCCTTCCAGGGACATAGCCGAAGGTGGAGAGGAGAGCCTGATTTTAAAGGGGCCCTCTGGGGGGGAGGCAAGCTGACCCTCACCTCTGCTTGAGGCCCATTTCTGATCCTGGAGCAAAGCTGCACTGCAGAGCTGGGGTGGCATAGGGGTTCGAGTGTCAGACTAGGATTTGGGAGTCCCAGATTCGAATCTTTGCTCTGCCATGGAAACTGGCTGGGTGACATTAGGCTGGTCAGATCTCCTTCAAAGAGTGGTGGTTACAAAGGTGAAATGGGCAAGGGACAAAGGATTGTAAGCAGTATTCCCTCTAAGCTGAATTAGTGTGAGCTAGCTCACAGCTTTTTAGCCTCCGGCTCACACATTTTTGTCTTAGCTCAGGAAGGGTGGCTTCAGAGCAAACTAACTTATGCAGTAGCCAAATTGCTCGCTCACAACTTTAACGCCAGGAGCTCACAAGGTAGAATTTTTGCTCTCAGGACTCCACAGCTTGGAGGGAGCATTGCTTGTAAACCCCTTGGACAGATGCAGGGACCAAACTGGAATAACTGGGGAGAAAAACAGGGTTTAAATAGTTAAATAAAGAATACATATGTAAAGCTCCAGGAGCATTTGGGAAGAAGGTTCAGTTTCCCTCTTCTGGACACTTCTTGTTGTAAAGATCAGACCAAGGCAGGCTTGTGGGATAAAACAATATCACAGTGTCTAGGTTGACCCCAAGCGAGGAGGAGGAGGAGGTGAGGAGCTGAGGCAACTCCATGCTGTGCGTGTAACAGAAACAAAATCTGCATGACGTGTGGGTGGAAAGACCCTCATGGGTCTTGAACTGCACCCAAGGGTACTAAAAGAACTCACAGGTGTAATTTCTGAGCCTCTGTCCATTACTTTTGAGAGTTCTTGGAGAACAGGTGACGTGCCAGAAGACTGGAGGCGGGCAAATGTTGTCCCCACCTTCAAGAAGGGGGAAAGGGAGGATCCGGGTAACTACCAGCCCATCAGCTTGATGTCTACACCTGGGAAAGTTTTAGAACAACTCATCAAACAGACAGTCCTTGACCATTTAGAAAGGACGGCTGTGATTACTAAGAGTACTATAAAGTACTACTACTACATGGGTTCCTCACGAACAAGGCATGTCAGACAAATGTTGCCTCAGAAGGTCTGTGAATTTAGGCAGATCCTGAGAGGGAGGGCAGGGAGGGTGGCACCCAGGCTTAGCTCTCCTGGCCCTTTCTTGCACACCCAGGGAAAGGCTGATCGGCACTTTGGGGTCAGGAAGCAATTTTTCTCCAGGCCAGTTTGGCTGGAGATCCTGGAGGTTTTTCGTCATCTTCTGGGTGTGGAACTGCAGTCACTGGGGGGATGTGTGGGGGGCTCCCACAATCAACTAGCTCCCACAACAATCAGTATTTGTGAATTTCCTGTACTGTGCAGGAGGAGACTTTCAGAAGTGGTTTGCCATGGCCTGCCTCTGCATAGCAACCCTGGACTTCCTTGGTGGTCTCCCACCCGAGTACTCACCGCGGTCGACCCTGCTTAGCTCCCGAGGTCTGATGAGAGTGGGCTAGCCTGGGCCATCCAGGGCAGGGCAGTCCACACAATACCCTGTATTAAGTCCACCCAAAATGGCACGGCCTCATGTGCATTCTCCTGAAAGCTCATATATAGACCCAGAATTGAACTTGGCTGGTCTTCAAGGTGCCCCTGGACTCGGGCTGTGTTCTGTCGCTACAGGATCATGGGCAAGTGTTTGCATCCTGCAAAACCTTTTGTCCAGCAGGGGGTGTTGCGTTTCCTCCCCAGCAGCAGCCAGGGACGCGGTGGTGGGTGGGGCTTCTGCTCTGCTGCCATCCTGGCACTGGCACTGGTATCCGCTGTGGACTTCTGGGGTTCCTACGCCTAGTGAAGCTAGACCAGAAGCCTGTTTCAGCCCTGGAGTACTTTGCGTTTTGTCCCCGCGACCCCTGACTTGGCAAGAACTGACTCTCATGAGCAGAAGGTTCGTCCCCTGGGCCTGAGCAAGGTGCCCAAGACCAAACTGCGCCTGGCTAGTGGAGGAGGGGCTGCAGCTGGAGTCTCTGAGCTGGCGCCGATTGCCTGCCCCCTGCCCAGCTCCAGTGTCTGGACTTTCAGGGAAGAAAGAAGAAGAGACTGGGTTTATGTGGAATTCACTGCCACAGGAGGGGGTGGCGGCTACCAGCATGGATGGTTTCAAGAGGGAATTGGGTAAACACATGGAGCAGAGGTCCATCAGTGGCTATTAGCCACAAGGTATAGACAGGAACTCGTGGTTTGGGGCAAGAGATGCTCTGTATTCTTGGTGCTTGAGAGGGAGGGCAACAGTGGGAGGGCTTCTAGTGTCCTGGCCCCACTGGTGGACCTCCTGAGGGCACCTGGTGTTTTTGGCCACTGTGTGACAGAGTGTTGGACTGGTTGGGCCACTGGCCTGGTCCAACGTTGGCTTCTCTTATGTTCTTACCCCGCCCTTCACTCAGAGTCTCAGAGTGGCTTACAAACTCCTTTTTCCCTTCCCCTCCCCACAACAGACACCCTGTGAGGTAGGTGGGGCTGAGAGAGCTCTTTCCCAAGCTGTCCTTGAGAGAACAGCTGGTACAGAGCTATGGCTCGCCCAAGGTCACCCAGCAGGTGCAAGTGGAGGAGTGGGGAATCAAACCCGGTTCTCCCAGATCAGAGTCCGCGCACTTAACCACGACACCAAACTAGCTCCCACCCCCCCTCCCCCTGTGATGGTTTTTGTTTTGGGGTTCTTTGTGCATTCAGCAGATGAGCCCCGTGCAAACCTGGCCCATGGCCGCCTCTCTGCTAGTGGGATAAAGTTACCTGCTGGCTACTTGAGAGGGGATGGAGCGGGTCTCGGATGCAGGCGAGTCTGTGCAAGTTTCATGAGGGCCTGGCTGGGAGCAGAGGGCAAGCCCCTTCTGTCCCTTTCCGGATCCTGTGGCAGAGGGGATTTGGGGGCTGGGTAACACAGCATTGCCAGGGCTGAGCAACTTTGAACTGGCAGCAGCTGAAGATGGGCACTCTTACCTTGACCTCCCTATTGAGGAAAGTTTCATGTGCTAAATTTCTATGGGTTGTCTGCTTTTCAAGGCGTAGGAGCCGGGGGGCAAAAGTTAGGCTGACAGTCTTGCTGAGAAAGGAACGAAGTTTGAGTCCAGGGGCACCTTTAAGACCAACAAAAATTAATTCTGGGTACCGGCTTTTCTTGGTGCACCTGCAGCGTTACTGTTTTACCTATCGTGGGGTGGGGGGGGGGGGGGGGAGAGACCCTGTGTCATTTCAGGCAAGGCTTGAAAACAGCCCCTGGTGTCTAGGTTCTAGTTTGATTGTCTTCTGTGAGTAAACCCCTGGGGGGCATTTGGTTTCGAAGCTTTTCTCTGTTGGAAGAGGCGGTTGGCCCCTCGTCCCCTTCCAACAGGGCAAATAGCGACTCCCAGGACAGAGGTCAGGATGACGGCTTCAGGAGGGGAGGGAGAGAAATTTCTTGGCCCGGCTGTGGCCCTGACCCAAATTAGGTGACCTTGTGGCTTCCATTTACCAAGGAGGAAAGAAGAATGCTGAGGTGCCCATACACAGACTTCCTCCATATTTTGCAATATCTTGTCTGGTTTGACTCTGAGTAGCATTCGAACCCAGGTCTCCCCAGTGTACTCTTGTCTACTGTATTAGCTCTCAACCTGCCTCAAGTAGGCTGAGCTGAGTTCATTGCCCAAGACCTGGGCTGGATGCATGCTGCAGTTTGGCAGGGGCATAGAATATAATACAGGGCCCAGAATCCAGCTTCCTGTCGTTCTTTGCTTTCACCTTAAGAACAGCAAGTTTCTAGTCCTGATGGCTGCAGGGATCTGCTTCAGGGTGTGTGGGTGCTAAAGATCTGGTGAAGTCCCAGGAGCCCCTGGAGGTGCTGAAGAAGTGTGCAAGGGCTCCCTGCAGCTGCCCAGCCTGTGCCTCTGGAACAGGCAAGACCAGAATCAATTTGAAAAATGCTAAAAAGTGCCGGAAATGGGACCAGCTTGCCTAATGTGTACAGGTTGCATAACACACATAGTAGTGGGAAGTCCTGGAGCACAGTGGGAATCAGATTGGCATGGTCCGGCAGCCCTCTCCCAATCCTGGCCAGCTGCTCAGTCCTGTGCCCACGCAAAAAAGTTGCCCTCCCTCCGACCAGGCTGGGAGCTGCAGCTCTTGGGCATTTCTCTTGACCTCTTTCTTTCCCCCACTTCAGCCTGTGCCTCAGCTGGCCTCTTCAACTGCATCACCGTCCACCCGCTCAACATAGCAGCTGGAGTTTGGATGATGTAAGTCGCTTGGGTCCCCTGGTTGCATCTCCTTTGCTCTCTTGATCTTGGAGGCTGCGGACCAGTGTGGTGCATGCGAGGCAAGCAAATATGGGCCTGCTCGGGTGGCGGGAAGAGGAGGGCGTTTCCAGGGAAGAAACAGCCCGCTGGAGGCCAGATGCTCAGCCACTGCCCACGGACCACTGCCCCAGCACCCCTTCCCCACTTGGCTGCTCCCTTCCACCCCCTGCTCTGCTCTGCTGGTGGCTGAATTCCCCTCTCCCCCCTTTTCAGAGGGAGGCATCCTGGGCCTAGCTGGGCTGCTGCGGGAGGCAGGATGCTGGTCTAGCCAAGCAGGGCTTTCCCCGTCTGATCTGCTTAAGGGCTGGCAAAGCCTCCTCTGCAAAGTCCTTTCGATGCCCAGCGAGCCAGTGAGTGGCAGCTGTTGCCCCAGGGCTCCTGGCCTGAGTTTCTGGACCTTTTGGTAGAACTCCTTCGTTTGCCCTTGGCCGCCTTCTTCAGGTTTTGCTAGAAGGGATACGCTGCTTCTCCATCGTTTGGCCTTGTTTTATTTTCCTCTCTTCTTGATTTGGCTGGCTGTTAAAATCTTTTTTTTTTGGTGGTGGTGGTGGGGGGATGATAGTTGCAAAGGCCCTGGAAATCAGGTATCCAGTGATCAGAAGGGCAGCAGCAAGCAAGGGTGGTGAGAAGTTCCATCCAGTTGCTGACAGCATATGGTGACCTCCCCCCCCCCCCCTTGGGGTTTTCAAGGCAAGAGAGGAGCAGAGGTGGTCTGCCATGGCCTGCCTCTGCGTCATGACCCTGGACTTCCTTGGAGGACTCCCATCCCATGCTGGCCAGGGCCAACCCTGCTTAACTTCCAGGGCTATTCAGTCTGCTTTCACCTTTTTTGCCATCAATTCATGGCCAACTTATGGCAACTCCACAGGGTCTTCGAGGCAAGAGCCGTTCAGAGGTGGTTTGCCATGGCCTGCCTCTGTGTGGCACCCCTGGGCTCCTTTGGAGGTCTGCCATCCAAGTCCCAACCCAGGGCCAACCCTGCTTTGCTTCCAAGATCTGTCAAGACTGGGATAGCCTGAGCTATCCAGAATGGAATTTGAGGACTACATCCATCCCTGCTCAAAGCAGAGGAGACCCAATCAGGACCCACAAGGCAGTGAACATAAAAAAATTAAAATATTTGAGCAATTAAAAATAGACTTAATAATTCAATTAAAAATACATAAACAACCAAAAGGAAGGCCAGTAACTGTTACTGGGGGTATGCCAGATGAAACAAAAAAGTCTTCACCTGCTGGTGAAAGATGCCAATACAGGGAGACAGACGAAAGTCCCTGGGGAGGGAGTTCCAATGTTTTGGTGCCATGACCAGGAAGGCCCTTTTTCCATTTGCCCCCCCCAATCTAGCGTCAGAGGGCATGGGCGTCCAAAGCAGGGCCTCTGAAGATGACCGTGGTGTATGGGTAGGCTCATACGGGAGGAGATGGTTCTTCATTGCTCGGGAAACATAAGTGTGGGTGTAGAGACAGGAAGGATGGACTTGTGCAGGTTTTGAATCTGGCTTTCTCGTTCCAAAGGTTGAATGCCTTCATTCTCTTCCTCTGCGAAGCACCGTTCTGCTGCCAGTTTGTCGAGTTTGCAAATGCCGTGTCGGCAAGGGCAGATAAGCTCCGCCCCTGGCAGAAAGCCCTTTTCTACTGCGGGTGAGTGAGTGGGCCAGAGAGCATGTTCGTGCACCTTGGGAGGGAGGGCCTGCCGGGCGGGGCTTTGTCCGGAGAGAAAATGAGCAGGAGCACAGCGGATGGGGCTGCTTCTCCCCTTCTCTCCACTCTTCAGAAGACTTCATAAACACCCGCCATCTACAAAGTTGTACGAAGAGCAGCACAACACAGAAAACACTCCCAGTAGTGGAAGCCCAGGGCCTTTCCTAGAATCATCGAGCTGGAAGGAACCTCCAGGCTCATCGCCTAGACAAAGGACACAGGCGCTGTTCTGCCAATGCCAGCCGTTGAGAAAGAGCAAGGAGTGTAATGGTTCTTGGCAGGTCAATAACAACAGTACTTCAGCCTCTTTCAGATGGCCCAGCCCCACAGGCCTCCCTCCCGCTTTCCCCTCACATGCGGAGCACGATTGACAGTCTCAGTCTGCTGAGACACTGCCACGAATGGGCCTCATTGGCAAACTGGAGTTTTCCTCCCCACACAATCAAGGAAGTCCAGTTTGCATTCGCAGTGTCACAGCAAACTGGAATTTGACCCGAGGCTTCCCAAACCAGGAAGTTTTCCGTCAGGAATGAGCTGCATTTGTGCCACTCAAGGACAAGCAGAGGGTGGTTCTGACTCCCGAGGGCAAATGGGGTCTCTCTAGGACTTAGCAGGGTGACGCCATCCTTGCAACAAGGCAGCCCCCAAGGTGTTGCCTGGGAGCACCACCCACTGGCCCCTGCCAGGAGTTCCTTAGGACAGGGCCAGGGGGGCTTCTGCCCAGCAGGGCTTCTGATTGGCCATACAACTGTACAGATTAAGGTGCGATTTTGGTGGCAGCAGCTACCACAGTGTTGCTTCTGTTGCCTCCCACTCTTCTTTCCCAGAGCCTGTTTTAACATTACCCCTTTTCTCCCCATAGGGTTGCCAGCTCTGAGTTGGGAAATTCCTGGATATTTGGGGGGGGGGTGGAGCCTGGGGAGGGGAGGGACCTCAGCAGGGTATGATGCCCTAGAGTCCACCCTCCAAAGCTGCCATTTTCTCCTGGGGAGCTGATCTTGGTTATCTGGAGATCAATCATAGCAGCAGGAGGTCTCCAGGTGCCACCTGGAGGTTGGCAATCCTATCTCCCCAGCCTTTGGGCTTTCTCTGTGCGTGTGGCTCTGTCTCCTGGGGCAGCAAATTTGTGGCTGGCTCCACCTCCTGTGGCAGTCATTTTGTGGTTGTGTCCACCACCCTGTGTCCAAATTCCAAAGGTGCCCGCCGGACTTACAACAACCCTTTAAGGTAGACCAGTAACATTGCATTTAACGGTGGGGGCTCATGCTTAGCTACTGTGAGGCTTCTGAGCTAACACTATCAGACCAGACCTTTGGTTTGAAGCAAAGTTCTTTTATTTCTAATAATGGTTCAGGTTCTCAATGTTTGTTAGAGATACATGACAGTAAGCAACAGTGATTAATATACCTTCAGTCATAACAGAATACAGGTAGAGGACCAATCAGATTCATTGCATAGAAGCGGGAAAAAGGGTGACCGTTAGGTTCTCACAGAGAAGGTGAGAAAGCAATAAAAATTCCCTTCCTGCCCTGGGTGACCCACATGTGTGAATGATAGGCTAAACATTTCGCTAGAAACAATTAAACAATTCCCAAGGCTGTAACACTTGATAACATTCTCCGAGCCTCAAAGGCTAGGGGGTGGGGGGAGTGGATGGATGTGATAGCCCCAGTTGTTTATGTGACGTTCAGGAATGCGACACGCCATCCTCCTGGCCAGAGAAGG
The DNA here is from genome assembly GCA_029233225.1 of Lepidodactylus listeri. Lineage (NCBI taxonomy): Eukaryota > Metazoa > Chordata > Lepidosauria > Squamata > Gekkonidae > Lepidodactylus > Lepidodactylus listeri. Next base: position 8,710,494 of record JARCFY010000014.1, on the reverse strand, counting down.
GTAACATTTAGCAGAGCAGATAATATACATCAAGGCAAGCAGTAAATCACAAATGGTTACAAAGGAGTCATTGAAAGACAGAGAGACTATTAAAAAGGACAGGCATACTATTGTCAGATTCTGACAGCTACTCTGCTAGTCCAGTTTCCTGTTGTCTTAAAATCAGATTTATTTTATTTTTCACCTGTTGTTTATGTGCACTGCCATTGTTTTCTTCCCCTGTACTTACTGTAGCATAATAAATTCAGACTCTTGTATTAAACTGTCATTTTATATTGGGTATTTCTGTATTTATTATTTAAACTGTCCTGCACCTTGCCTGGAGTATGGTTGTTAGAAATACAATTAAATATTTAAGATAAAAAGAAGAACTGTGATGGACTTCACATCCTGATTCTTTTTTCCTGAACAAGTTTGGTTCGAGTTGGGTATGGTTATCATCCCTGCCTCCAGATTTCAGAGAACTTGATTTCTAGGGCTGGGCAGCTTTTTATAAGGTAAACTTCTTGGCAGAGTGTCTGTGGACAATGCATATCTGACCCACCCTGCCATTCTGTACGGATGGTGGCTGCCGCTGGGCACCATCCGGGGGTCTCACCTGTTCCTTCTCTTCATCCAGGATGGCTGTGTTTCCGGTCATACTGAGCCTGACTCTGACAACCTTGCTGGGCAATGCCATTGCGTTTGCGACGGGCGTGCTGTACGGACTCTCGGCCCTGGGCAAAAAGTAAGAGAAGACTTACTTCCCCGCCCCTTTACCCTTTGCAGTGAAATGGGGGTGGGGGTTGTTCATGTTTGTGTGAGCATTCACACACGTGCGTGGAAAGAGCGTGAAGCATGGATGTCCCTTTTACAGGGTCCAATATTTCAGAGATGGTTTATAGCAGGAATGTTTTGAAACTAGTATTCTTCGGGTCTGCTGCTTGTGTTTTATGTTTACACGGTGTCTCTGCCCAGTGGAAGCATAGCTAATCTCTCTAAGTGACCCTCAGCAGTCTTGCTCAAGACTAAGAGCATCAGGATCAGGCCAAATTCCGTAGTCCAGCATTCTGTGCAAGAGACCCAGCAACTGACAGTCACTCAGTAGTCTGACCTGGATGGCCCAGGCTAGCCTCGTCTCAGAAGCTAAGCAGGGTAAGTCCTGGGTTAGTACTTGGATGGGAGATCACCAGGGAAGTCCAGGGTTCCTACGCAGAGGCAGGCCAGGGCAAATCTCCGCTGAACATCGCTTGGGGTCATCATAAGTTGGCTGCAACTTAGTGGCTCTTTCCACCCCTAAGTGGGCAGCTCCAAAACTGACTGATAGTCTTTGGACTCCAGTCAGACCCCTGCTTTACAGAACCTTGAAGCCATGGCTCTGGGAAGGGCGATCGTGGCCTTGAGCTGCTGTTTCTTGGGCTTCTTCTCAGACAGCCAGTGTCTTGTCCTTTGCCTTTGTAGGGGAGACCGTAAGATGAACACTGTGTAGAAGTTGTTCACCTCAGTTAATATACAGTAAAGTTCAGTTTTTACATTAACACTGTGTTATTGTATTTCTTATTACGACATCACAATCTTGCATCAACTTCCAAATTTGTTACAATTATTCCATATCTCTCTTATATATAATTCTCTGCATGGTGGTGGCATGCTCCTGAAGATTCCACACACCACCCCAGCCTTTGATCCCCTGGTCTGTCAGTCAGAAGCTGTCCCTATCCACTGGCTGTGAATACTCGCATGCCATTGGTTGGGTCTGTTCCTTTTCCCCGCCCACTCCTTCAGCCTCTGTGCCCTGTCAGAATGTCTGGCAGACGGCTTTTTCTCCTGATGAAGATGCTTTTTGTGCTTCCCTGCTGTGGGGGGATTAACTGTTACCTCAGTGGCTGCCGGTAGGTGAAACGAACTGGCAGTTACCCCGTGTTTATAAGATGGCCTCTGCCTGTAGTTTGTTTAAAATGTTCCTCCATAAGGTTCAATTGAACTGTAGTTCCAGAGAGGGGCCTGCAGGAGTATCACTCACTGGGTTGAATGGGGCTTCCTCATCTGCTGGCCTACAGTTCCCAGCTGCCTCAAGGCCAAAAAGTGCTGAAAAAGAGGGACTGTCTCAAGGGGCGGGGCACCATCAATATAGATCCCAGCCCATCCAGGAAGGATTGTGTTTAACCCATTTTATTTAGTTGTCGCTTATTCACTTACTGTGTGTGCGCGCTCCATAATTGTGTGAATACTAAAATAAATTATTCTATTCGGACCAATAATCTGTGCTGTGCTCTGACCCCATAGTCTCCCCCGTTCTGCCAATACCAAAGGGAGGGGGTAGCCAGGGAAGCAAGGAAAGGCCAGACCCTTGGGTTGCCAACTTCCCAGGGATCCCCCAAAGACTGGGGATTTCATCTCTAAATAGGGAGATTTGGCCACAGGGGTCTCACTGTCCCTCTAAAAAGGCAATGACAATTCAGTGACTGGTGGCAGAGAACTTAAGGAGTGAGATACGCCCATGGAACGAGCGTGGGAGGCGAACAGCTGAGTTGTAAACTGGAGCCCATTTTGCCACAGTAGGCAACCAAGCTTGGTTCAGACAAAGGAAGGAAACCCTTCACAGGCCTTTGTGAAGAACCCATTGGGATCAGTCCTGACTAGGGTTGCCAGCTCCAGGTAGGGAGATTCCTGGAGATTTTCTGGTAGAGTCTCTGGAAGCCAGGGTTTGGGGAGGGGAGAGGCCTCAGCTGAACAGAATGCCATAAAATCTACCTTCCAAAGCAGTTTTTTTCTCTGGGCAGGAGAGATCTGTTGTCTGGAGTTCAGTTGTGATCCCTGGTGATCTTCAGGCTCTACCTGGAGGTTGGCTACCCTAGGCGTGGCAAGCAGTGCTTCAGAGCTGGGTCTGCTAGATCCAGGTTCTTGCTGTTGAAGCTGAGTGGATGATTTTGAACCAGTCACAGATTTTCAGCCTAACCTACCTCACAGGATTGTTGTGCAAGTCAAAAGGGGGAGAGGAGAGAAAGACCACTTTCCCTCCTGGGAAATTTATTTATTTAAATTTCTATCCCACCCTTCCGGCCAAGGAAATCATTGTTGCCAGTCTCCAGGTGAGGGCTGGAGACCACTCAGAATTACAACTGCTCTCCAGATGGCATTGATCAGTTCCCCTGGGAGAAAATGGTGGACTCTATGTCCTTATACCCTGCTGAGATGCTCCCCCCTCCATGACAGCCAATGTGACATGACAGTCAGGGCTTCAGAGCACGGTAGAGGCTGCAGGTGGTGGGGAGGGATGGAAAGCTGAAAAGTGAGGGGAAAATAAAGGTAGGTTGATACTTGGCTGCGAAGGAGATAGGGTTGCCAACTCCAGGTGGGGAATTCCTGGAGATTTGAAGGGTGGAGCCTGGATAGGGTGAGGTTGGAGGAGAGGTGGGGCCTCAGACAGGTACAATGCCATAGACTCTGCCCTCTAAACCAGCTATTCCCTCTTGGGGAACCACTGCTGCCAATCTCCAGGTGAGGGCAGGAGATCACTCAGAATTACAACTGCTCTTCAGGTAGCAGAGATCAGTTTCCCTGGAGAAAATGGTGGACTCTGTGTCATTATATCCTGCTGAGGTTGCCCCAGCAAATTGACGCTGAGTGCCCAAGGCCTTGGCACTCTCCCAGAGCCTCTTTCTAGAGCCTGTTGTATTTATTCCCACAACAGGCCTTATTCCTAGTATTCACATAAATACACAAGCGGCAAGCAAAATACTCTGCATTCAGTGATGCTTCAACCGTTTAACAATGTTGCTACATACAAAGAAGTGAATCAAGTATTCATCTATGAGTGAAGGTCAACTATTCTGAGATTGTAGGGAATGAAATTTTGTGGCAAAGACAGTATTAGTCCTGGATACTTGATTCACTTCTTTGTATGTAGCAACATTGTTAAGTGGTTGAAGCCTCATTGAATGCAGAGTATTTTGTTTGTCACTTGTGTATTTATGTGATTATAACGAATATATGTAACAAATTTGGAAGTTGATGCAAGGTTGGGATGTCGTAATAAGAAATACAATAATATACTTTTAATGTAAAAACGGAACTTTATTGTATATTAATTGAGGTGAATGATTCATCTTGTGGTTTCTACTTTCTATACTCTGCCCCCCCCTTTTTTTGTAGGGGAGACGCCATTTCATACGCGAGGATGCAGCAGTTGCAGAAGCAGACCAATGAAGAGGGGCAGACAGGGACCGTCGAAGGGCAGGTGGTGTGACCTCCCACTTCAGAAGGATTCCTTCCGGGGCCAGTAATTCCCATCTTGACCTTGAAAAAGTGAATCCTGCGAATCCCTCCCCGGTGGTAAAACTGACCTCAGGACGTTTTTTGAAGCTCTTCCAAACTTTCTTTCCAGGAAGGACGGAAGGAAACGTAACCCCTTTCTCCTCAAAACGTCTTTCAGAAAACTGAACAAATGTAACACTGTGAATCAAATATGCTGCACCTTTTAAGGGGGTGGGGCATAAATCAGGACCTCCCGTAGCCCCCTCCCACTCAGTTCTCAGGTTGTATTGGAACCAAATAGGGTGAAAAGCCCGTTCATCACAATAGCGGGCTGTATTCTCAGACAACACTTCATATGCTGCTTGACAACCTCCCAGTTTGGGGGTTCAGTGTGGTACTTCTGGGACCAACCGGGGCGGTATTTTCTTGGGGGTGGGAGTGATGGCATCAGCTGTCCGCCAGAATTCTAATTCTGTGAGCTGCCACGCTCTCTTTGGGTGGTGGTCCCCCCCAGCTGTGACTTCTAGAGGCTGCAGACTTTGGTAACTTTGCCCCTTCCCCCGAAGGGAGTCTTCCGGTGCACACTGCAGAATTATCTTTTGAGTGTAGGTGTTCAGTGAAATAGTTTAGTACTTTTAGAACTTAATGGTGGACTGCTGATTTGGAGATGCTTTTTTGTAGGCAGAGGCGTGACGGGTGTTTTCCCACGGATTTCAGTCTCTCCTAGAGACTGCTATGTAGAGGGACCACAGTTTTTACTATTTAATCAAATAGAACATTTTGCAAGTTTGACCAGGATCATCTCCAGAGGTGGGCATTTACTGGGGTCCTGGGACTATCAAAGCCCACCCCCCCAGTGATCAGAGGTGGGGTGTTTGGATGGTATATCCCAAGCCTTCCAGTTTACAGTGCCTTTATCTGTGTCCCACCCACCCCAGTCCTGGCTATACAGTAGAGAACTTGGATTCTTGGAGGCACTGAACATTCTGTGTTTCTGGTTGCCCTTTTAAAAGAACAGCTTCCCTGACCTGGGAAGCTGACAGCCTTGAATTGATTCTTTTTCAGTTTTTCAGTTTTAATTCTTTTTCAGCTGCTAACTGTATTTATAAAGTTATCTTTCTGTGCTTCCTGTTTATCCCCTAGGTTTATCACCATCCCACTGGGGATTAGCTTTAGGCAACATAACTATTTAATTCTTTTTTAATTTCAATTTATATTCTGCCCTCCTCGCAAGCGGGCTCAGGGCGGATCACAACGCAGGTTCTAAAAGACATCAAATACAGCATTGGTAAACAGTTAAAACACGATTTTAAAAACCACGATTTAAAAAACAAGCTGCACTCTCTGTTTATATGCAGAGTTTCCAAGCTGGTGCCGCTGGGTCTCTGAGGTCTTCTTGATCTGGGCCGCAGAGAGATGGTGAGCTTCAGCAGGGGCGGCCGGGTCTTTATTGGACCCCGCTGCTTCAGTCAAAGGCCTGGCGGAAGAGCTCCGTTTTACAAGCCCTGCGGAACAGTAATAAGTCCCGCAGGGCCCTGATCTCAGCCAAGAGTATGTTCCACCAGGCTGGGACCAGGGCAGAAAAAGCCCTGGCCAAGGCTAAGCAGGCATTCCTCAGGCCAGGGACAACCAGCAGATCTTGATCAGCAGAGCACAAGGCACATATGGCCTTTATTTAGGACATTTCTGATTCCTTTTGGGTATGGAACATGTGACATTGGTGCTTTCTTCTTAGGAATTGATTACTTTTTATTCATGTTAAGCCCCTCTTTCTAGGAAAGGAGATGGGTCTTTGTTGTTTGGGAACATTTTCCTTAATGGTGTAAAATGGAAATGAAGGATTTAGATGCTTGAGGATTTTACCTGCTGGCTGTGGTGTCCTATTCAACCAGCAGGGGCCAGTATTTGCCACAGGATGTGGTAGGAAAGGAAGCCCTGGGCAAAATGCTTCTTTTCTAAAGAAACCTAGAGATGGGACAGGAGTTGTCTGGTTTTGTGTGGCTTATTTATTCTTTTCCTCTGAAATTTCCAAGAGTGAATGAAACTGGGCTAGTACCATTTTTCTCCATGTGGATGGAGGGAATTGACCAAGAGCCAGGTGACCTGCCCTCCGGTCAGCTTATTTCACTGACCTGCCTCCTGCAGTTTCTGGAGACACTGAATCAGCACAGTTGCATTTTCCCTGCCTATTGGAACTTCTTGCCCAGGCGAACAGGGGCTGCTTCTCAGGATGCTGTCCTGTGTGGATCACACACAACCTGGTTGACCTGCCCAGTGTGTCTCTCCTGCTTTGTTTGGTGTCATGGTTAAGTGCGCGGACTCTAATCTGGGAGAACCGGGTCTGATTCCCCACTCCTCCATTTGCACCTGCTGGATGACCTTGGGCAAGCCATGGCTCTGTACCAGCTGTTCTCTCAAGGACAGTTGTCTCAGAGCTCTCTCAGCCCCACCTACCTCACAGGGCCCTCATGCCCTCCCATCTTGCAGGTGTCAGGATTTCTCCCTCAGGCACGCCCCTTGTTCAGGGCAGGTGCCTCTCACCTGGCCACTTTCCAGGGAGTTTCTGCCTTTCCCCTTTCTCTGTTACCGTGCCTGGCTTGCCCCCTCCTGGGGGAGCACCTGAGAGAAATGGTGGTGGGCCCCTGCTGGGTCCTCAGCACCTCCAGTTAAAAAGGATCTTGTGTAGCACAGCTGGAACAGGCCTTGGGATCTATGACCTGGGGAGCTGCTGCCAGACAGAGCAGGGTATAGATGGGCCAGTGGACTTCCCAGGCAGCGGCTTCAGTTGTTCGAAGACGCTTGCAGTGGCCTGTTGCTGTGGGCATCTGAATGGCAGCGATGTGGGAGGAGGCAAAGCCAGAAAAAGCGGCACCACTATGGCACAAGTTCTGAGGATAACCATGGGGCCTGGTACATTTGCTGAGTGGGGGAGGGGGGACCCCCCCCGTGATCCTGCTTAGGGCTTTTGGGAGGGTCTCAGCTCTGCAGTCCATGAGAAGACAGCGGAAGGCCTGGGGATCAGCCCATCACGTTCTGGTCTGTCATCATCATCATCATCTTTTTTTAAGGTATTAGTGGAACAGATTGGGGGGGGGGGGGCTAGATGGCATTACTATCTGGGTTGGCTGGTTGTGTACAGCAAAGAGAGCTAGCGCTGGATCAGGGCCAGTGTCTCTTGCTCACTCTCTTCTTTTTAGAAGAGAGGAAGAAGAGGAGAAGAGATTGGATTTCTACCCCGCCCTTCACGTGGAGTCTCAGAGCGGCTTACCATCTCCTTTCCCTTCCCCTCCCCACACCAGACGCCCTGTGAGGTAGGTGGGGCTGAGAGAGCTCTTTCGAGAGCTGCCCGTGAGAGAACAGCTCTGAGAGAACCATGGCTTGCCCAAGGTCATCCAGCAGCTGCATGTGGAGGAGTGGGGAATCAAACCTGGTTCCTCCAGATTAGAGTCCGTGCTCCTAACCGCTACACCAAACTGGCTTTTAAATGAAGGTTTGATTGACGGAGTACACTGTGGAAAGCTTTGCTTTTCAGGGCTGTTCAAAGACATTTTCCCCCCAAGTAAATGACCTGCTGACCACATGCGGGCATGGTGGAGCAGGGGAGGAAGACCCTTCCAGCTCATTTTAGTCTTTGGGGCTGGTGTGGCTGCAGTGTTGGATTAGATGCTAGCCAGCAAGCCTATGTGCCAGAGATGTGATTTAAGCGTTTGTGCTTCCCACATGGTCCTGTGATGGAGTCTCGTGGGAAACTTTCTGAAATGCAAAGAAACCATCTTAGAATACAATATCAGCCTGTTCCGGAGATCCAAACTGCACTTTATCAGAGGGACCCATGACTGATTATTCAATTTGTTTTTTACTGGATTTTACTCACAAATCTGGATTTGACTGGAGCTGTGTGGGGTCAGCCCATTACCGATCTAGATTTCCCATGAGAGGGTTAAACCCTCACCCTCCCTGCCAGTGACCCACCAGGAACTTCCCTGCCAAGGTCAAGGCCCTGCCTGGGGAGGTATCGTTTCTTGGAGGAAGTTGGGTGGGCTACTGCCATTCTCTGTGAATCCTCCTTTTCTGGGTAGACATCAAGGTAAACCATGGCTCGATCAAACCTCAATTAATTATCCCATCAGGATGTGGTTCATCTAGCAAACCAGGGTTTGTTGGCTGGCACCAAATCAAAATTTCAGACTAGAGCTTGTAGTTGTTTTGTTACCCACATTCACAGAGGTATCCTGGATAATTCTGTGTATGTGAAGCAGCAGAAATGGGGAATGAACTCCCCCAGCACTGTTTCTGAAGGGGGAAATGGCTTGGGGGGGAACGCAGGAGCCCTTCTACTCCTTTCCCCACCCTCCACGGTGGCGTTCTGAGCACCTTTGGGCTGCTGTTTTTTTAAAAACCCATTCCTTGCAGCTGCTGTGTGGCTGTGGGGAACGTGACTCGGCTCCATAGACCCTGGACCCAGCGTGTTGTTTAGCCCTGAGCAGAGCCCGTTGCACAAACTATGGAGTCCACAAACTGCAGCCGATTGCCTGCACCAGCTTTTTTAAGCCATCGAGCCCAGAGGCAGCCTCCCCTTCAGTGGGAATTGGGCCTTCCTTGCGTCCATCGAACAAAAGGTTCATACTTTGAGAACTGCAATGTGTGACTTGATCCTGAAAGAACTTCAGCATTATCAGTGGTGTGTACCGACGGTGCCTCTGCTGGGTTGGGTGGCACATCTGCACCTCTTGGGCTTGGCAAGCTGGCCACACTGGAGGGAAGGCTGTTTGGGCTGGGCTTCAGGGGCATGACTAGAGGGTAGGGTTGCCAACCTCCAGGTGGGGGGCTGGAAAGTGCCTGGAATTACAACTGATCTCCAGATTACATATATTGCTTATTTATTTAATACATTTATTCTACTCCTCCTGGAGAAAACGGCTGCTTCAGAAGGTGGACTGTGTGGCATTATACCCTACAGAGGTTATTCCCCCCCCTATACCCATTCTCCAGGCCCCACTCTCAAATCTCCAGGTATTTCCAAGCCTGGAGTTGGCAACCCTGCTAGAGAGGCCTGTTTTTGTGAAACATTGAAACTCAAGAATGACTATTTTGTAGAGCTGTCTGAACTGCTCCTCTTTTGTGTATGCAGTGAATAAAGAGACCTTTCTACCTCTGGTTAAGAACTCTGTGGTTTCAAAGCCTCCTTCACTGCAGCTGTGTGTTGGGGGGGCAACTCTTCCTCTAAAGCACATGATGTGCAAGCAGAAGAAAGTGTGCACAGTGCTTTGAGTGTCTCCTTCAGGCAGAAGCCAAATTCTAAGTTGTCTGCTTTGACTTGGGTGTATGTAGCTTCTCTGCTGCAGGAAATACATTCAGTACCTGTTTCAACCTTTTAAAGTTTCTAGCCGTTATAGATACAGTGACTAATTTGGAGATATGTTGGTGACTGATGCAATTTCAGAAGCCACAAAGAGAAGGGGCAGCTAAGGAGCTCACAGGCCTTCCTGGGACTTTGGCTTGCACTCAACAAATCCTTCCTCTTCTTCAAACAATTCTAGATGGGCTGTAGAGCGCCAAGTGGGTTGAATGGGTGTGGGTGGGGCAGAGTGCCGTCCTTGCCACTTTTGGTGGCCTCTGCCCTTTTGACAGAGTCAGAGACATCAGGGTTGTCAGCTTGTTCCTGCAAAGCCCGTCAGGCGCCAACAGTGCAGGTGGAGGGGGAGCAGGAGAGTGTTGCTTTTACTGGAAAGCAGCTGTGGGGAGTGTGAGTTTGATCCATGAAGGAGGGCAAGGAAAGTGCAGAACTCTTTTCCCAATCAAAGTTGCCCTCCCTGTCGATTTTTGGGTGCAGTATATCCCTCTTCCCCCAAGAGATGGAAAAGCAGGGGAGAGGGTTTGAAATGGGGGACAGGTAGGGATGGGCACGGACCAAAAAACCTGCCGGCTCATATAGATTTGTGGGTTTCATGGACCACAAATTTTCAGACTTTTCCATTTAATAGACTGGTTCGTGGTACATGGAGTCTGTGCTTCGGGATGTGCTAGAATGCCCCCCGGGGGCTGGAGACGCCAAACTTGAAGCAAGCCTCCAGCTGACTCTTCTCTACCTCCCCTCCAAGTTTGGTGAAAATTGGATTTAGTGGGCTGAGTTACGCCTCCCCCCAAGGCAGGTGCCCCCAGGAAAGTGCTGTGGGGAAATCACAGCCAGAGGCCCAGGACTGTGTCACACTTGTAAGCTAGAGGTGTCAGACTTGCTGAGGGCCTCCCTGGGATGCCCCTCTAGCTGCTCTCCCAAGTTTGGTGAGGATTGACTGTGGCGGTGGTGAGTAGCGGCCCCCCAAAGCAGTGGCCCCCAGGAAACTGCTCTCTGTGGAACTAAATCACAGCTGACCCTTCTCCTCTGGCCTGGGAGGGAGTCACCCACCCACCCACCCACCCACCCACCCACCCGCCTATTCACTGGGGACATTGTTCCTGTAGACGGGCATAACCACATTGGGTGTGATCAAACAAGCTTGCTCATATGGGTAGAGGCTTGGATTGGTATTGTAGAGGCTTGGGTATTGTTCCACGAGGTGAGTGTGTTGTGCTATGAGGCAGATCTGGGTTCATGAGGTAGGCCATAGAATCCTAGAACCACAGAGAGTGGGAAGGGGCCCTACAGGCCATCGAGTCCCACCCCCCCACCCCCGCTCCATGCAGGGTCAGCCTAGAGAGCATCCCTGGCAAGGGTTCGGCCAGCCGCTGCTTCAAGACTGCGGGCCGGGCGGGAGTTTCCCACCGCCCGAGGCAGCTGATTCCACTGTTGAACAGCTCTTACCATAAAAAAGTTTCTCCTCGGACCCAGCCGGAACCTTCCCGCCCTTAATTCAAACCCATCCTTGCGAGTCCTCTCCTCGGCTGCCAAGAGGGGAAAAAATCCCTGCCCTCCTCCCAGTGACACAGCCCTCCAGAGACTTCAAGAGAGTAGTCCTGTCCCCCCTCAACCTCCTCTTCCCCAGACTGAACCTTCCCAAGGAGTCCCTCGGCCTTTCCTCCTCGCAGGGCTTCTTGGGCTCGAGGAGTTGCGCTGTGAGGTGGCTGTCAGGCCATTAGGTGAGTGCCGCGTGAGGTCGATGAGGGGACAGGGCAGACGTGGGCCCGGGGAGGCTGGAAGTGATCATTCCTGGGGGGGAGGGGGGGTCTTAAAAATCCCACTGCCGGGGGGCGGGCCTTCCGGGAAGGGAGCCTGCCCCCGATGACTCCTGAGACCCTCTGCTTGGCTCTAGCAGGAGGGCACTGGTGGACTGGGGCCAGGACTCCATATCCCAGCAAGGGGGGTGCAGGTCCTCCCGGCCCCTGACAACTCTGAGGCCCACAGGTCTAGGGGAGGCAAGAGACACCGATTCATGGGGAGACACAGCTTGTGGTGTGAAAATTCCCCATTGTGGCGGGTGCGGCTGCACATCAGACCACGTGCCTCGCCCTGGCCCAAGCCCTGAGACTAAGAGACAGGCCCTGAGGAGGGGTTTACCCAAAAGGTCCCCATCCAGGGCAATGATTGCCTCCTGGGCCTTCCCCCCAGCCCTCCTGCTTGGGAGAGCCCCTGCCCCTGCGGGAATGACCTCCCGAAGGTGGACTGCCTGCAGGGTCCCCTCCCCCTCCCACCCACAGCACCCTGGGTGTGAGTCCTTTGCCTTGTGGTGGACTCCCCCCCCCCTCCATTCTCCCTGCTGAGCAGGCCTCTTCTTCGCCTTGCTGGGTGCCACCTTCACCACTCGTTGCTCCGGAGGCAACAGATTTGGGTGGCACCTCTGCCGGTGCCTGCGGAGGGTGAGTGGTGTGGATGCAGCACTCTGCCACTGGGGTCGCTCTGGAGGGCTTGGAATCACTGCCAGAGTTGAAATGGGTACCCAACAGTAGAGCAGGTGGGAGACTTGGCCACCGCATTCTGGTGCTGGGCTGGGAGGGCTGAGGGGGGGGGGGATTGACTAGAGGCAGGAGCAGTTTGGGATGTGGAGGAGCTGGATGTTTCCCCCCCACCCCCGCCCTGAGATTCCTCCTCCTCCTCCTCCTCCTCCTCCTCCTCTTCCTCCACCAGTTTCAGGAGCTGATCTTTTTTTGGGGGGGGGGGCAATGCTAAGAGCTCCTCTGTCTCCAGCTCCATCCCCATAACCACACCGGGGAAAGGAGGCTGCTCCTCTGATACCCCTGTTGAAACCCCAGAACAGCTGGGCCCCTGTGGCCTGGCAGGGTGAGCTGCTTCCAAGGGGAGAGAAGAAGAAGAAGAAGAGATTGGATTTATACCCCGCCCTCCACTCACTTGGAGTCTCAGAGCGGCTTACAAACTCCTTTCCCTCCCCCTCCCCACAACAGACAGACACCCTGGGAGGTAGGTGGGGCTGAGAGAGCTCTGAGACAACTGTCCTTGAGAGAACAGCTGTGCCAGAGCTATGGCTTGCCCAAGGTCATCCAGCAGGCACAAGTGGAGGAGTGGGGAATCAAACCCGGTTCTCCCAGATTAGAGTCCGCGCACTTAACCACTACACCAAACTGGCTCTCGAGGGAGAGAGGGAGTTCTTCTTCACCCTGCGATGAGCGCCCTTGACCCCCACATTCACCCTCCTCACCCAGAAACGTGTACCGTGTGCTGTCTGTTCACAACTGGGCAGGAGTGTATGGGTCCTCAGCCCCAGTAGCTTTGCCCTGCTGCCCTGAGGTGGGCAGGAGGATAGGTGGTGGCTCAGAGCCCAACGCCACCCCCAACGGGGACAGGTGCCAAAACCTCCCACCCAGTCGGAGTGGGGACACTCCCTGAGGAGCCCCAGTAGCTTTGCCCTCCGGCCCTGAGGTGGGCAGGAGGACAGGGGGTGGCTCAGAGCTCTGAGACCACGCACAACACCACCCCAGTCGGTGACAGGTGCCTAAGGGCCTCCCCCAGGTGGAGTGGGTCCTCAGCCAAGCTGGAGGACCGGTGGAGTCCACAGACACACCTCCTTTCCTCTGCCTCTAATAATTTCCTCCTCTCTGGATCCTAGTCCTGCCACTGCCTGCTGCAAAGTGAAACCAGCTGCTGAGCGTATATATGCAGTCTGCTCCCATAGACCAGAATGGGAGCTCCCCTATTGGCAGCCAGAGCTGCCTGTCAAGCTTTGGAGAACCGTGTTGAAATGTTTCCAGGGCTGCAGAAGGGCTGTAGAAGAACATCCCCCCTGGCTGCCTTGACAATTAATTCCTCTGCGCTGGGTTGTCTGGCCCATGGACCACTCAAACGGGCCGCCTAAAACACAAATGCAGTCCATGGACAGTCTGTTGAAAATGCTAAAACATGGACTGGGCAAACGGACCACAGACCTGCCCCCGGTCTGTTACGAAATTGGGTCCATGGTTCAGTCCGTGCCCATCCCTAGAGACAGGCATTCCTGCCCAGTCTTCCACTCTTCAGTGTGGCTTTAATGGAATAAAACCCCAAAACACTGGTTGACATTCTGCAGGTCCCCTGCCTCTCCCCATATATATAATTAATAATTGAATTGTGAGGCTGCCCCGGCTGGGCATGCTGAACTGGGCCTCTTTCAGCCTGGCCAAACGTGGCTGCTTGACATGTGGATGTGACCCTTGCCAACATTTTTAGCCAGCCCCGGTCGTTGTGCAGCCTGAAATGTGGACAGGAGCAGATCCCAAGCCATTGTTCCCAGTTTGTTTTCTCTCTCTCACCGTTTTTTCTCTCTGCCCCAGAAATCGTGGCATTTTGTTTTCACATCTTTCAGAACCAAAGTTTAATTTATTGGGGAGGGAGGAAGAAGTCTAAGTACTCAAGGACCGCATCACTAACTTCTTTGTTGTTATGCAATCATGAGCCATAAAAGGTGACTGATCAGAAATGTTACTTTTAACTAGTCAAATCTATCCAATTCTGCAAACAGAGTGTTTAAAGCACCCCAGAGAACCAGCTGGACACCCCCACACCCAATACCCTTGCGGCTGTTTCTTCTTTTTAAAAAAATATCTGGGATCTGTTAAATCATGGATCTGTTAGGCTCTCACCCAGTTTTGCTCTGAGCTGCCCCTCTTGGGCTTAGTTCTCAGCCATGTCTGCCGTTGGGAGCCATGAGGGCTTGGGTGATGACTGTTGGGTGATGACTTGGGTGAAGGCCTCAGAATGGTCTGAGCATCTCTGGCAATTCCCTCAGAAATCTTTTTGATGACCCAACAAGACTACGTGGTGGTGGTGTTCCTCTTCTGCAGGAGGGCCAAGGCGAAGAGGACAGGTGTCTTCCCAAAGACCACGTAGTGAGTTCACGGTCCGTGTGGAGTTCACACGGGGGTTTCCTGCTTCCCAGTGCAGATCCCCAGGCTACACCAGCTCTTGGCCACCAGCAAGCTGACCCCTGAAGAACTGGTGATCCCTCTTCTTCCCCCGGAGGACAGTCATCACATTTGGTCATCCCACGCTGGCCTCAAAATTCTCCCACCTGCCCTTCTATCTTGAATTAGTTCTCCTGAGTTTATCTATGGCGCCGGAAGGATTCCAGAAAAGACTTCCGCCCAGTCCGGAAGTACGATTCAATCCGTTCTAAAGACCTGCCTTTGGTTTCGGGAATCAACCATTTGGTGAAGATCAGGTTGAACACGCAGATGATGCTGAAGAAAAAGAAAGGCACTTCCAGGCCAAAGGAATCCTAAGGAATGAAATAAATGTTCCCAGTGACCACCAAGAAGGAGGGAGGGGGAGTGATGTTAAACCTGAGGACAGTTCCAGGTGGGTTGCCGGATTGGTCTGAAGCAGCAGAACAAAGTTTGAGTCCAGGGGCGCCTGTAAGATCAACAAAGTCTCTTTCTGGGTATAGGCCACGGGTTGGTCCTTGGCCACCATCACCCCTCGCTGGGCCCTTAAGAGGGACAGGCCCGAAGTCACCCAACAAACTTCTGTGGGGCAGGGGAGGGGCTGTGACCTGGGTCTCCTCAGGCCTTTCCTCCAGTGGGGAAAATACAGGTTGCTTACCTGTAACTGAGGATCTTCGAGTGGTCATCTGTGCATTCACACCTATGGGACATAGTGCGCCTGCGCCAACCCCAAATCGGTATCTTCTAAAAGCAAAAGGGATTTTCGCGCCCCCTCCCCGTGCAGGGCTCCAGTGTGTATGACCAAGGGAGGGGCACAACAATCCCGCCAGTTCCTTCTGACCGCTGCCATCAGTCTCCGAGCAAGACAGGAAAGGCTGACAGCAGAGGGGAAGGCGGGCGGGTGGTGTGAAAGCACAGATGGGCACTCGAAGATCCCCAGTTACAGGTAAGCAACCTGTATATCTTCTTTGAGGTCTCTATGCATCACACCTCTGGGAGATTAACAAGTGAGAAACCCCCCCCCCCCCCCCACACACACATACCTGGAGGAGGGAACTGGAGGTCTTAAACTTGAACCGCCTGCAACACAGCTCGCCCCACTGCGGAATCTTGGTGAAGATGGACATCGAGGGCGTAGTGCCTCACAAACGTGTGAAGGGAGGCCCAAGTAGCTGCACTGCAGATGTCTCCCAAAGGTGTCCCTCTGAGGAAGGCTGTGGAAGTACCTACTGCCCTGGTGGAATGTGCACAAAGCGGACCAGGCAACAGCTTCTTTGCCAGTAAGCAGCACAGTTTAATTGTCTCCACAATCCATTTGGACAGACGCTGAGACGATAGCTTCCGACCTTGCCCTGGCTGGGCATGGAAGACAAAGGGGGCTGGGGGTCTTCAAAAAGACCGAGTCCTGTTCAAGTAGAAGAGCAAAGCTCTTTTCACATCCAGTGCATGAAGACAACGCTCTTCCTCATTCTGAGGGGCCAGGAAGAACACTGGAAGGGTGATATCTGCCCTCATGTGAAACTCCGAGACTATCTTGGGTAAGAAAGAGATGTCCGGAGCCAGGGTAACACCATCCTGATGGAAGATGAGGTAAGGTGGGTCACAACAGAGCACCGAGAGTTCACTCACCCGTCTAGCAGACATGATGGCCATCAAAAAGGTGGTTTTCCATGAGAGGAGTTGCAGGCTACAGGTGGCCATCAGCTCAAAGGGCTTGCCCGTCAATCTCGCCAGAACCAGAGGTAAGTCCCAAGCTGGCATTGGGCCTCGGGTTGGGGGAAACAGGCAATTGAGGCCCTTCATGAATTGTTTTGTCCTTGGGTGGGAGAACACTGAATGACCTTCTACTTCAGGATGATTTGCGGAAATAGTGACCAAATACACCCGTAGAGAGGCACAACTGAGGCCCATGTCGATACAGGAGAGGAGAAAGCCGAAAACAACATTCAGATCCGGAGGAGGTGGGATCAGCCTTTCTGAACTAAGGTAAGCCACAAACTTCCTCCATTTCCCGTTGTAGGACCGACGTGTGGAAGGCTTTCAGCAATTGAGGAGCACGTGTGCTATTCTGTCACTTATTTTCAAAACAGGATCTGCCATGCTGTCATCCTGAGATGAGGCACTTCGTGATGCAACACTTGTCCTCCCTGTGCCAGGAGGAGATTGGGCACCACAGGAAGTGGACAAAGGAGCTCTTGGACAGGTGTAGAAGGGTGGGGAACCAGTGCTGTCTGGGACACCACGGGGTTACCAGAATGCAATGGGGATGGTCCCTCATCACCTTGTTGATCACCTTGGTAAGTAGAAGAATTGGTGGGAACAGATATACGTCTCTGCGTGTCCATGGGTAAAGGAGTCCATCTCCCAGGGAGGCAGGATCTCTCCCTGCCCTAGAGCAAAACAGGTGGCATTTCGCATTGTACCTGGATGCAAACACATCTATCCCCGGGTAACCCCACTGATCAAATACTGGTCAAAGATAGGTCCAGTTGAGTTCCCATTCATGCAGCAATGTTCCCCCCCTGCTCAGGAAGTCTGCCTGCACATTCAGGAAGTCTGCCTGCGACCAGGAACAACACTTGTCCCAGATTTCCAGGTCTAGCCGACACAGGCCTCTGGACACTGTCCCACCTTGACGGTTGAGGCGACACATAGTGGTCATGTTGTCTGTCAGGACTGCGACAGTGCTGTTGTGCACTAGGTGCTGAAAGGATCAAAGAGTGTATTGCACCACAAGCATCTCCAGAAAGTTGATGTGACTGTGGATCACGTGGGGTACCCATTTGGTCCCAACACACAGTCCCATGAGGTGGGCACCCCACCCCCAGAGGGAGGCGTCCGTAGTCAGAGTCACGGATGGGGTGGGTGGGTGGAAAGGGGCTCCCATCAGTAGATTCTGTGGATTCATTCACCAAATGAGGGAATCCAGTACTGACGCCGAAAGGCGAAATGTCTTGGACTGGGAATGAAACTGAGGACGAAAACGATGGAGAAACCAGAGCTGGAGCGGTTTCATGTGCAGTCTGGCAAAAACTATGACGGCTGTAGTTGCCGCCATCAGCCCCAGAAGGCATTAGAGTTGCCTTGCTGTGGCCTCTTTCTGCTGACATAAGAGGCGTACCAGGATGATGATGTCGTCTGCCCTCTTGGGAGGAAAGAAGGCTTTGCATGCCAGGGAATCCAGGATGGTCCCTATGGACTGGACCCGCCTTGCGGGGATGAGCACAGATTTTGCCAGGTTGACTGTGAGTCCTAAGGCTTCCAGTGTGCACATGGTCAGGACAATGTGGTCTCACAGAGTAATCTCTGAGTCCTCCACGAGCAACCAGTCATTGATGTACGGAAAGATCCGTACACCTTGCAGGCGAAGGTAGGCCACAATGACCACCATGAGCTTTGTGAATATGCAGGGGGCGGTGGAAAGGCCAAACAGAAGGGCCCTGTACTGATAATGACCTTCCCCCATGGTGAAGCAGAGAAAATGCCTGTGATCTGGGTGGATCATGACATGAAAGTAAGCATCTCTCAAGTCCAGGGTCACCATCCAAACCCTGTCCTCGAGAAGTGGAAGGATGTTCTGAAGGGTTGTCATCCAGAACTTCTTGTACCCTATGAAGGTATTGAGGTTTCTGAGGTCCATGATAGGGCGGAGGCCCCCATCCTTTTTGGGGTCCGTGAAATAACGGGAATAGAAACCCTGAGGGACAGGTTCTATTGTGTCCTTTCGAAGGAGGTTGCGGATTTTGTCTAGTAGTGTAATGGAGCTGGGTGTAGGGATGAAATATGACTCTGTAGGCACCTGAAGAAACTATACGATAGCCCTCTGCAATGACAGAGAGAGCCCATTTGTCCGATGTTATCTCCAGGCAGACAAAAATGGGGACAGACGGGTGGGTGTTTTGGCCAGTTGGCTTGAGTCAAAGGCTCTGCTTGGGGGACTTGGTAGCCTTGGTCCTCAACTGGGAGGCAGTGGTGAACTTCTGTTTTTTCCCATAGGGCTGTGATTGGAAACCGGAGAATTTCTGCCACTGAGGTTCCGGGGAGGACTTTAGAGACGATCTGCGGGACCAGGATTTGTTCCAGGACTTCAACTTGGATTGTTTGGGCTGGGAAACGCCCAGGTTCCGCGAAGTCTTGATACTTTTGTCCAGTTCTTGCAAGACTGTATCCATAGTGGAACGGAACAACCCCTCACCTTCGAAGGGCAGATCCTCAACAAAGGCTTTAGTGTCATTGGGTAGGGACGTGGAGCGCAGCCAGGCATGACATCTGAGCGTGACTGCTGATGAGAGCGTTTTGGCTGCCACATCCAGATTGTGTTTAGCGGCATTAAGATGACGTTCAGCCAGCATCATACCCTCTTTCTGCAGCCTCCTGGCTTGATGGCTCATGTCATCAGGAAGGGAGGCAATAAACTCAGTCATTTGCTCCCAGAGGGCATACTGGTATCTACCCATGCAGGCCGTATAAATACAGGTTGCTTACCTGTAATTGGAGATCTTCGAGTGGTCATCTGTGCATTCACACCTCTGGGATTATGTGCGCCTGCGCCGATCCCGATCGGTAATCTTCAAAGCCTAATGGATTTTCGCGCCAACTCCCCGGTCACGTGCACACCCCACTGCGCATGACCCGGGGAGGGGCACGAGGATCCCGCCAGTTCCTTCCTTCTGACCGCTGCCAACAGCCCCCAAGAGGAAAAAGGGAAGATCAAAAGCAGAGGGGAAGGAGGGCGGGTGGTGTGAATGCACAGATGACCACTCAAAGATCTCCAATTACAGGTAAGCAACCTGTATATCTTCTTCGTGGTCTCTGTGCATCACACCTCTGGGAGAATAGCGAGCAATAAACACACCACGTACCTGGAGGCGGGTGCTGAAGGTCTCACACCTGAGCTGCCTGCAGAACTGCATGGCCCACCACAGATCGCTGATGGGCATGGACGTCAAGAGCATAATGCTTCACAAACGTGTGAGGAGATGTCCAAGTGGCAGCATTGCAGATGTCTCCCAGGGGGATGCCTTTGAGGCAGCCACAGCTCGAGTGGAATGAGCCCACAGGGACACCGGTAACGGCCTCTTGGCCAGGAGGTAGGCAAGCTTTATCGTCTCCACGATCCATTTTGAAAGTCTTTGAGAACGACAGCTTCTGTCCCTGTCTGGGCAAGGCATAAGCGACGAAGAGAGCTGGAGATTTGCGGAACGACTTCGTCCGATGCAAATAGAATGAGAGAGCTCTTTTGAAGTTGAGGGAATGCAAACTGCATTGCACCGGATCCTGAGGATCAGGGAAAAACACCGGCAAAGTAATGTCTGCCTTGATGTGGAAATCAGAGACCACCTTGGGCAAGAAGGCAACATCAGGAGCCAAGGTAACGGCGTCATGATGAAATGCGAGGTATGGAGGAGAGCCGACAACTCACTCACACGTTGTACCGAAGTGACGGCCACTAAAAAAGCAACTTTCCAAGAAAGGAGCTGAAGGCTACAGGAAGCCATAGGTTCGAACGGCTTGCCCATTAACTTGGTGAGGACCAGAGGCAGGCCCCAAGCTGGAACGGGGGTCCGAACCGAGGGGTAGAGACGACACATCCCTTTCAAAAATTGTTTAGGAGAAATATCAGTCCGAAAGGCTTTCCAATAGGAAAAGAGAAAGAAAACTACCGACCGAAGCGGAGAGGGATCCTCACGACGCGGCGGTCAGAAGAGAACTGGCGGGATCCTCGTGCCCCCCCCCCCCCCGGGTCATGCACAGTGGGGTGTGCACGTGACCGGGGAGTTGGCGCGAAAATCCATTAGGCTTTGAAGATTACCGATCGGGATCGGCGCAGGCGTACATAATCCCAGAGGTGTGATGCACAGAGACCACAAAGGAGATTTGGAAGTTTTAATTCCTAGAACCCCTGCTGAATAGAATCTGTGCCCAAAGGAGTCAAGTTTCTTCCCTTCCTTGTCAGGAGGAGAGGAGTGGCCACGTCTGCCCTTAGATGAGGGTGTGACGACAATGGAGTTGGGTTTAGGGTGGATGAATAAAAATTCGGCTCCTGACTCCTGCACCCTGTACATGTGGTTGATCCATTTGCTAGAAACAGGAGTAGAAGCCAGGTGAGACCATGGTGCCTTGGCAGCTTGCAGTAAGACCGAGGTTAACAGTAATGCAACCGCTGTGGAAGTGTCCATCTGTACTATGTCAAACACTGAGTCTGTCACAGTGGGTGGAGGCTGAACAGTGGAGAGCGTCAGCGTATCGGCCATCCTCTTGATGAAATCCCCATATGATTTAAGATCCTCCGATGGGGAGATTAGGAGGCTATCCGCCACTTGTTGAGGCGGGGAGAATTCTTGAGTAGGGCCTTCATCACCAGATGAGGACGATGATGAAGACGATCCCGAAGGTTCAGAATGCTCTGAAGGCTCGGAGAAAGTAATGGGTTGGATCAGCCTCGACGGCATTGGTGTCGGCTGCTCAGCATGGTTTGTGCATCCTGCCTGTTGGCACCAACAGTTGCAGCCCCACGAATCCCGGTGCCAGGGGGTGCTCTCAGTATCAAGACAGGTGGGAAGATGTTGACTGGCAATCTCAATCTGCCGGGGCACGCGGGGGGAGCCAGGGCGCAGCAGGCATGGGATAGGCTCCATAGAGGTATTGCCATCGACTGCTGTCCCGAGGAGCCGGAGGGTAATGCCCAGCTGATCGATCCCGATCCTCTGATAGATGTGGAGAAATGGCTGAGGCGCCAGTGTCCCTGTCTAGATGCAGACTTCTGACACTGGGCGGCCAGGGCACTTGGGTTAGATCCATGTCCAGATCAGAATCCATGAGATGGATAGGATGCAGCAAAGGCGAGGTGGAATCACCTCGTAGCTGCCCAAGGCCCGCAAAGTCAAGCACTGCAGCCCCCGCCAGGGCTGTGTCCGACGCGATGTGCGTGGACGAAGCACTTGT
Organism: Lepidodactylus listeri; assembly: GCA_029233225.1. Classification (NCBI taxonomy): domain Eukaryota; kingdom Metazoa; phylum Chordata; class Lepidosauria; order Squamata; family Gekkonidae; genus Lepidodactylus; species Lepidodactylus listeri. The sequence continues at coordinate 8,689,005 of JARCFY010000014.1, read as the reverse complement.
AGAGAAGGTCCCCTTCTGCCTGTCATCCTTGCCCTCCTTGCGCTTCTTGGCAGGAGAAGGGGCTTCGGACTGGACAGTCGACATCGGTCGTTTCGGTATCGACTGGTTGACGTTGATGACGCTCGCCGTCGGGGATACTGCAGTCACTGATCCCAAGGCTGGGGTCGAGAGTGAAGCATGCCCAGATGTCTCTTGCAAAGACATCGTTGGAGAAAGAGCCTGTTCCAATAACGTGACGTGGAGTCTCACGGCTCGGTTCTTTCTCATGTGTTTCAAGAGCTTGGCGCAATGAGCACAGGAGTTCACCCAGTGCACTTCTCCAAGGCACAAGAGGCAAAGAGAGTGTCTGTCCGGGGGGGGGGGGATTTTGCTGCCGCACTTCAGGCACTGTTTAAAGAAGCCCCACCGTTTGGCCATAGGCTGGGGGTGGGGGTGGCGGAGAATAAACTGCCAAGGCAGAGTACTCGAATTAGTTCAGTCCAGCAAACAAAGTCTTTTGAAGGCAATCCGAAGAGAACAAGGAGAAAAAAAGAAGAAAATACCGACCGAAGCGAGGAGGGTCCTACCAGCACGGCGGTCAGAAGAGAACTGGCGGGGGCTTGTCGTGGTCCTTCCTTGGTCATGCGCACTGAAGCCCTGCCCGTGGCCGGGGAGAGGGTGCGAAAATCCCTTCCGCTTTTAGAAGATACTGATCGGGGTTGGTGCAGGTGCACTATATCCCAGAGGTGTGATGCACAGAGACCACAAAGAAGATCCTGCAGGTAGCCATTATAAATTTCCTCACTGGAGGCAAATAGTCGCACCACAGGACCATTTCACACCAGGGATGCGATCTCACTGGGGATCATGCCCATCTGCTCAGGGGCACACACAGTTCCCAGACAACCCCTTTCAACCTGTTAAAGAAACACACACACACACACACACACACACACACACACACACACACGGGCCCTCGCGGAGCAACAGCTCCCAGGGGAGGGGCCGAGGCCGCTTGCAGAGTTCACACCCTTGGTGCCTGTGAGGTCCCTGCTATTTGGGAGGACTGCTTTTACTTTTAATCATAATCTGCATACGTAAACTAGGTAGTTTTCTTGCTGCCACCAGGAATTAAAAATCCCAAATCTCTCTCTCTCGGTAATATGATCTAGGGTTTGGGCTGCTTCAGAGGTTTATGTGGCCCCGAGAAAGGACTTCACTGATTTCTGCGATATGTTTAAACAAAATTGGATTTATTGAATAAAGAACAAAATAAGTTTCTGGTTAACTTGAACTGTTTCTGAAGAAAGGAACTTGTAAATGTAACTGGTAATACTTGGTGCTTCAAACTCCAAAATCCACACTGACTAAATTTCACACAGACTCTCTTCGAACTCCTTCCACCCTTAGGACTCTCTCCCAAGACACACACAGAATTCCGTCCTAAAACACCCCCCCACCCAGATTCCTCCCAGAGACATCTCTCCTCCCACTCTCTCTGTCCTCAGCCAATCACACCTGTCACCTTCTGTCACGACCCCTGCAGTACTGCAGCCACACTAAACATTTAAGGGAACACACATATACCAAAACATGAAACCATTACATTCTGCCTCACTTACCTTAACCGGCAGAAAGGCTTTTGTCAGGACAAAGGCTGTCAACCAGCTCACGAGCACGCACAGGCCGGACACCACCCCTCGTGCTTTCAAGGGGAGAACCTCGCCCATCAGCAGCCAGGTGATGGGGCCCCAACCCATGGCGTAACCTAGAGGAAGGAAAGAAGGACCCGTCATTTTGGGAAGAGGCCAGCAGGAAGGGCCTGCCAGCAGATTCCCTCGATTCGACCTCCCTGGCCCGATCTTCCAGGGCAGCCTGCTCTTCCAGACCCTGGGCCCCTGGATGCCCCACTGAGTGGTTTTGCTTTTTATGGCTTTAAAACATTTGTTGGCTGCTTTTCTGCCTTGCAGACCTCAAGGTGGCTTACAATGTAATTATAACGGATAAAAACACATAAAAGACCATAATCTGGGGAGCAATCATGTGACCTTTGGAGGAAGGTTCCTGGGAGGGTGTTGTGCAGCCATCATAGAGATGGACAAGTCCCAGGAGCCTTCCATCCAACATTCAAACGGCTTCATCTTTTTACGCAGCCAAAATAGCGTCTGCGAGTTCCCGCCCAGCCCAGTTATTTAGGACAATTCGGTCACTAACGACTCTGCTGATGAGCAGACTAAACGGTAGAGAATTGGATATCGGCTGTGAGGCCTCTGGGAACTATTTCACAGATAAAGTCTTGTCACTCCGCCGGGACCTCCCTGCCATGGTTGAGACAGTAGCAGAGCTTGAGGCTCCGAGCATGTCTTCTGGTCACATTCTGGATTATTTCAGTCCACTTTGTCTGGAGGAGGTTGACAACTTGCTCTCACTGGTCCGCCGAACCACCTGCAGACTTGATCCGTGCCCATCATGGCTAACTAAAGCGAACCATGAAGGGGTGCGAGGGGCACTTAGGGAGATCATCAATACATCCCTTGCAAAGGGCATGTTCCCTAGTGCCCTAAAGGAGGCTGTGGTATGTCCCCTCCTAAAAAAAAACATCATTAGATCCGGCCGAATTGGCTAATTACCGGCTGGTACCTAACTTACCCTATTTGGGTAAGTTAATTGAGAAGGTGGTGGTGGACCAGCTGCAGAGCTTTTTGGATGACACCTCTGTGTTAGATCCCTTCCAGTCTGGTTTCCGACCAGGCCGCGGGACAGAGATGGTGCTGGTCACCCTCACAGACAACCTCCGGAGGCATCTGGATCGAGGCGGTACGGCAGTGCTGATGTTGTTGGACCTGCCGGCAGTGTTCAGCACGGTCGACCATCAGTTACTAGCCCACCGCCTCACCGATACTGGGATCCAGGGGTTGGCCTTACAGTGGCTTTCCTCATTTCTCCAAGATCGGGGACAGAGGGTGGTGGTTGGGGAACAGCTCTCCCAAAGGCATCCGCTGGTCTGCGGAATGCTACAGGGAGCAGTACTTTCCCCAGTGTTGTTCAATATCTATATGTGCCCCCTTGCCCAGATTGCCCGGAGGCATGGGCTGGGCTGTCACCAGTATGCTGAGGATACCCAGCTCTATCTGTTGTTGGGCGGCCAGTCAGACTCTAGTCCGGGTGATCTGGACCTGGCGTTGCAAGCCATGGCTGGTTGGCTCAGGCAGAGCCGACTGAAATTGAATCCGACGAAGACGGAGGTCCTATGCCTGAGTTGGAGTGGACCAGGGGTAGGGATCCCTCTCCCGGCCTTTGATGGGGTGCTGCTGGTACCAGTGTCGGAGGTGAGGAGTCTGGGAGTGCTCCTGGACCCCTCGTTAACGATGGAGGCCCAGGTAGCAGCCGCTGCAAGGTCAGCCTTTTACCATCTACGGTTGATCAAGCAGCTGGTTCCCTTTCTTGAATGCAACAAACTGGCTACGGTGATCCATGCTTTGGTCACCTCAAGATTGGACTACTGAAACGCGCTCTACATGGGGCTGCCCTTGTCCCAAATCCAGAAGCTGCAGCTGGTGCAGAATGCGGCGGCATGGCTGTTGATGGATCTCCCCGTGCGGGAGCACATCCAGCCTGCCTTAAAAGCACTGCACTGGCTGCCTATAGCATACCGGATAAGATTCAAGGTGCTGGTGCTTACCTATAAAACCCTATATGGCCTGGGACCTATCTACCTGAGGGACCGCCTCTCTCCATATGATTCTCAGCGAGCGCTTCGATCAGGATCCCAGAATCACCAGGTTCTCCCAGGGCCGAGGGAGGCCCGTTTGGCGGTTACAAGGGCCAGGGCTTTTTCAGTGGCGGCTCCACACAGGTGGAATGAGCTCCCGGATAACATCAGGGCCCTGCGGGACTTATTACAGTTCCACAGGGCCTGCAAGACGGAACTCTTCCACCAGGCTTTCAAGTAGGGGCCGCCCAATAATTACATCTGGCCCTGGCCCGATTTAGAATCTGTTTTAATGATATTGTATGTCTTATTGTAATGCATATGTTGGTAGCCCCCCTGAGCTTGCTGTAAGGTGGGGAGGGCTGGATATAAATCACATAAAAATCAATCTTCACCTCCGATCCATCCCCAGCCTGCAGCAGAGCCAAACAGTTAGGGCTGAGGGCTGCTAAAAGCTGCAGAGTGGGAGAAAAGAATCACCCCTGGAGCTCTGTCTGCTTCCGAGAGCTCCAAGTTGGATCCGTTATCCTCCTGGAAACAGGAAGGGCCCAAGGCCACCCTGCAGTCCTCAAGTGCGTGGCACTTATCCAAGTTGGGTCTTGCCTGCCGCAGGTGATGCCTTAACAAATTGGTTGTCATTCAGGTGCTGTTGGATTCTTGGCAGTTTTGCCCCAGCAGGCTAATGGGGCAACTCTCATGGTTGCTTGCCCTCCTTTTGGATTTTCCCCAGCAGCCCAGCTGGTCAAAGGAGCCTGCCTGCCTGCCTGCCCGCCCAAGGTGGACTCCTGGCTCTGAATCATAGTGACATGACTTCTAATTTCAAAATATGGTTCCCCTGGCATAGTTTTCCAGCAGCTATGGATTTGTCATGGGAAAGTGTAACATGGCCAGGGGGCTGGCTAAAACCGGACTCCGATAATGACTAGGTTATGCCTGTTCACTGGTTCTTTCCAGGGAGAACACGCCTCTTTGGGTTTACACCACCTGTGGGTGGAGGATAAGTCAGATAGAAACTTTTCTCAAGAAGTCCGGCACCAGGGCTTTTTAATGGCAAACTGTGCAACTCTTTATTCACTTAAACACAGTGGGGGTGGGATATTTACACAGGATAGATGGTTGCTTTTTGTATGAGTGCTTCACTTCAACTTAACATAGGCAGGAGTCACACGATTCTAACTTGGACACACACTGTCTCTGTTACACTGAGACCTGTTGGTGTTCCACTTCTCCTGGTACTATCTGCAGTTATGCATAAGACTTTCTCCGTCTGGCTCTCTCAACTGACCGGTGAGGCTATTCTAGCTGTCCTCAGCCTTTTCCAGACACCTAGTCTTTCCCTTAACCACCTCACAAGTTCTCTTGGAGAAGTGCGTGTGTAGCTTTGGGAATACCGAGGAGTGCTTCAATTTCTCCTTTCGTATCACTACCCTCTCTCTTTAGAGGAGACCAGTAGAGAGCGTTCTCTAGCCCCAGTTTCCCTCCAAACTGGTGGCTTGCTTTTGCACTCAGCTTCATAGGCTCCTTCTCCCTCCAGAGCTCTCGGGCTCGCTCTCTCCAACTCTCAACTCTTTCCCCCCAAACTCCCTCAGAGATGCTGAACGACCTGCCCCCCCACCCCGGCCAGTCCTAGTCATGGGACCTAGCAGGTCTCTTGCTTCCCTGCTGCTTACCCACAAGCCTTCTAGTCCGTCACAAAAAGGTTCTCTCCCTTCTTTTGAAGGTGGGGATCACTGGAGAAAAGCCTACAGAGGTTTTAAGGGAACAGGGAAGCTCCTGTGGGAGCAGAGGGTCCTTGAGAGATGCCCTGGAGGGGTCTAGGTCATGTAGAGCGTTAATGGGTCAAATCTGAATTGCAGAGGAAACAAATTGGGAGTTGTGAAGCAAAGCAACCTAATTTCCCTCAAGGGTGAATGTGATTTGGGACTTCGTGCAGCTACCTTTCTTGTCTCTTTCATGGCTGGACTCAAGACTATAGTATTTAATTAATCGTGAGAACCTACACTCAGTGGTATAACAGATGGGAGGGGGGAATTGGGAGCAGGCAGTGACATCTTCTGGAAACTTCCATCAAGGGGGACTCCTGATTAGAGCCAAGAGATCACCTCATGTGAGTGGGCAAAAGCTATAACAAGGGTTTAGGCCGGAGAGAAGCCATGCTAACTTTATGCTCACGCCTTGCCAGTATGCACTGATATGCTGTGCTTCATCATGATGAACTGCAATGTATAGAATGTACTTATGGATTTATGCCGTACGCAGATGTGCCATCGGATACTCAGGTGTGCAATGTACTCGAACAGCTGGCTTCTTCATTTTCTTTACTGCTGGGCTGTGGAGACGGCCCTGCATAGCAATAGCTGTTTTCTAACCGTTTAATAAACCTTTATATATTGTAAGGTCTGCTTTACTCATGTGTCTTTTAACCTCGAGGAGCCACAGTCTGGAGTGTTGCTCAAGGGACGAGGAGCATTCACCCAGGGGGGCCCAGGCTTGGGTCTCGGACAGGAGTACAAGCAGATATTTCAGTACAGTTGAAAAGTGCTGGTTACTGCAGATCCCTGTTAAAGGTTTGGCGGAGCGGCTAAATGCCTACAATGTATATACAAGAATTTAGGTCTAAAGTGTGTACCAACTCCTTTTGCGCACCTGGTGTACCATAGGAACATCCACAATGCCACCTTCACGGCCTGGCAAAGTAATGTCATCAGCCAGGGGGGGGCATTCATCAGACTTGCCTTGGTGCTATGGGCCAGGCAGATCCCAAATGTGATGGGCCTTGCATCATAAGGTTACAGTTCACTGGGGATTGGCTCTCTCTGAGCTCCAGCATCGCCTGGCTGCGGGAAGGTGTCATCTGCCAGGTGATCTGCCGTCTTCCATATCTGGGCAACTTCCACCTGCAACTAGGCAACTAAAAGGCAGGAGCGAAGTATTTTCCCTCCGCTTCCCACGTCCACGCATCCTGACCTTCAGAACAGACCCTCAGCTACATACCTACAATGAAGGACATGGTGGCGATCAAAGGAAGGACGGTGAGGCTGTTTGCTGTAGGGGGGGCAGGACTTGGGTGGCTGCTGTTGACAGCCATTGCAGAGGCGTTGGTAGGGTGCAGAGGGACGTAGAAGTGGATGTAGAACCCCAGGGTCAGGTTGGAGGCAAGCATGATGAAAGCTAGAGGGGAAAGAAACAGCAGGAATATCCATGGTTTCTCCTGTGAGCCAAGAGCTGGTCTCACAGGGCCCCCTCCCCCAACCTCTAGGCCCACTGGCAACCATTTTGCCCAGGTCCCCCCCCAAACCGAAAGTTTGCTCAGTAGTAGGGTCACCAACGCCAGGCTGGGAAACTCCTGGAGATTTGGGAGTAGAGCTTGGTGAGGGCGGGGTTTGGGGAGGGGAGGGGCCTCAGCAGGGCACAATGCCATAGACTCCACCCTCCAAAGCAGCCATTTTCTCCAGGGGAACTGATCTCTGTCATCCGGAGATCAGTTGTAATTCCGGGAGATTTCCAGGCCCCACCTAGTGGCTGGCAAGCCTCCGTCAGTATGGCAGTGTGCCACAGAAGACGACCAGAACCTGCTTTTGTCTTCACAAATAGATACATGTGACTGGGCAGTGCCGGTACCTGAGGCATAGAGGAGGATCTTTCTCCCAGCTCTGTCCATGAAAGAGGCAGCAAAGATCACCGACACCAAGCGCACGGCCCCCACAATAACAGCATCATACTGTGACGCCTGCGAAGAGCAAAGGAGATGCAAAACTGAGCAGGCCCTTCCTTTTCTGCAGGAGCTGAGGGATATGGCGGCGTGTCGGCTCTTTGGTAATGGTCGCGGGCTTTGAGACACAAGCCCCTGGGACTCCTTTTACAGCAGCTCCTCAGCCAAAGCCCATCTGAAGCCCGACTCTTGAACTTTCCTCTTGTCCTGTTGTCCCTGTCAAACGTGATACGGGCAGATCTTGGTGCGTCTCTTGACTGGGACAGCCCTATGTCTGGCTGCACATCCTGAGCACTGGATCTTCTGGCTCCCGGTGGCGCCTCTTTATTCTAGACTGCAAAAGGACATCACATACTCCCCCCACCCCATTCCTCAGAGACCCTCTCTGTGTTATTTGGAATTGGGAAGGGGGAAATCTCTCTAGTTCAGGAAGTGAAGGAAAGTGGGTCTCATCTGCGGCACTCCCTGACGAGGACTTGCCCTGCTGAAGGCCCCAGGGGAGATGGGCCTGCTACAAGGAGGCCTGGGGAAAGGACGCATCCCTCACCTGGGGTCTCCAGCATGGGCAGGCCCTGCACCCCAGTGACCCCCCCCAGGCAATATATGGGCCACGACATCACTTCAAGGACCCCCCAGGATAGGCTCCTAGAGATCCTGCTGTAGCTAATAGACAACCCCCCTTGTGTAGAACGTGTGGTCCTCCTCCTGAGCTCCAGCTGTCTGGCGCTGGGATGCATGCAAAGGAGTGGGGAGCTGGGAGCTGACGCAGAAGACAGGTACTTCCAAGGTACTGAAAAATGCTGCACGCCAGGAGAGAGCCAGTCTGGTGCAGTGGTTAAGTGTGCGGACTCTAATCTGGGAGACCCGGGTTTGATTCCCCACTCCTCCACTTGCACCTGGCTGGACGACCTTGGGCAAGCCATAGCTGTGTACCAGCTGTTCCCTCAAGGACAGCTTGGGAAAGAGCTCTCTCAGCCCCACCTACCTCACAGGGTGTCTGTTGTGGGGAGAGGAAGGGAAAGAAGTTTGTAAGCCGCTCTGAGACTCTTAAGTGAGTGAAGGGCGGGATATAAATCCAATCTCTTCTCTTCTCTTCTCTCTTCTTCAAAAATTCAGGCAACACCAGCCCAAACCTTTGGCTCTCCCAGCGAACAGCTGTACCTTTTGATCTCTAACAGGTGAAGTGAGCAGCAGAACAAAGGCTGAGTCCAGGGGCAGGATGAGGAGGCTTCATGTGCACGCAGGGCTCCTCAGCTCAGGCGGGGTGATGGGTGAGAATGGGATTCTGCTGTGATGTTTGTGGCCTGGAGTGTTAAGGTGTGAAGCATGCTCTCTGGCTCCGTTTCAGCTGGGGGTGGGGAAGGGGGCCTGCTGGAAATGTGGGTTTCAAGGAGGGAGCTGAAAATGGGGGGAGTGGTGCCCCGGAGATGGAGGGGAGAAATGTCCAGGAGGACCCTGAGGACCGCAGGGGACGTGCAGGCCCCCGAGTCTGGAGAAGAGGCTGGGGTGGATTGGCCCTTTGCCTTCCCAGCGGAGCTTCAGGTGGGCCGCAGCCCTGAAAGACCACGCATGGCCGGCAGTGTGCTGAGGACTGTGGCCACTGATCTGGTGTTGGCAGTGGCAGCGGCAACAGCACAGGCGCTCAGCTCAGAGGTGGGGTGCAGCAGCCACAGCAGGAGGCAGCCCCTGAGACACGGCCAGCACCAGAGAAGCTGGCAGAAGGGAAGCCCCCAGGCAGGGAGGCAACGGGGGGGGGGGAGAGAAAGGGTGAAAGGAGTCTGAGGCCAGGCCCCAAGGAGCTCCAGACAGCAGGACAGGGAAGGGAGGACAAGCTTACCAGAATGACCTCTGTGCTGTCAAAGATCACCTGCAGATACACGAGGATGGGGGTGACGCCGCAGAGTTGCTGCAGGAACCGCATCAGCAAGGTGATGGCCACTGGCTTGTAGATGTAAGGGGTTTTGAGCTCCGCCCAAGTGACTGGTTGGCTCTAGAAGACGTGGAGAGGGAGGGACTAAAGGAAAGGCCTTCATCCATCTGCCACACCATTAAATGTCCCGGCACAGCCTCCCTGCCCCCCCCCCCCATCCTAGATGGGAACAAACTGCTCTGAGAATGGCTACAGCTGCCAAACCTCCTTGTGGGCCTGGAGATCTGGAATTACAGCTGACTTCCAGAAGGCGGATCAATGGCTTCACAGGCTTGGCACTGAGGTCCCTCCCCTCCCCAGGCTCTACCCTCAAACCTCCAGGAATTTCCCAAGCTGGAGTTGTCTGGAGCCCTGTTATCTGCACACGTCAATGATGGAGCCACGGGCAGGCTCTACTGGGAAAAGCTGGTGTCCGAGCACGGACCTTTGCTGCAGATTTAAGCACGGCACAGCGGCTGGAGTGTCAGACTAGGATCTGGGAGAGCCAGGTTCAAATCCCCACTTGTGCGATGGAAGCTCGCTGGGTGACCCTGGGTCAGTCACACTCTCTCGGCCTAACCTACCTCACAAGGCTGTTGTAAGGGTATAATGGGGAAGGGAAGGACAATGCTTTAAGCCCTGGGGGGGGGGGGGGAGGAAAGCATATTTAAATAAATAAATACATATTTATTTAACTACATATTTAAATAAATAAATCTGTTTCAAACCCTGTTTAATGGCAGTGGCTCCCAGCCAGGGGATTTCAGAAGTTGCGGTTCTTGGCAGAGCCAAATCTCCATCAGCCCCTGCCGTTTCTAGACTCAGGTAGGTCACCGTGTTGGCCTGAAGCAGCAAGACAAAGTTTGAGTCCAGTGTCATCTTGGGAGACCAACGAAGTTTAATCCTGGGTATAAGCTTTCGTGTGCACACAGGTGCACCCAAAAACTGATGTTCAGAATTCAGCTTTGTCGGTCTTAAAGGTGCCATGGGACTCAAGCTTTGCACCATTTCTAGAATTTGTCTTGGGGGGGGGGTTTAGGGTGCATGGAGTGGACTTTTTACTTGGATGCTTGATGACATGAAGACTTTCCTTGGTGGTGCTAGATTTGCCACGGTTTATTTCTACACCATTTTCCTCCCCAGTGCGGACCCAAAGGGACTTTCCACTTAACCCACCCCTCCTCCGTTTTATCCTCACGATAACCCTGTGAGGTACATTCGGTTCGGAGAAAGTGACAGGCCCAAGGTCACCCAGCAGCCTTCTGTGGCGGAGTGGGGATTCCAACCTGGGTCACCAAAAGCAAAGTCCAACACTCCAACCACTACACAGTTCATTTTATTTTTTAAATGTATCGGCCACCTCTCTTCCATGATGAAGCTCAGGGCGGCTTATGACATAGGTTAAAACACACATAATATAAAATATGTTAAAAACATAAAAACCAAAACCTGAGATCACACCACTCCTGACTGCTAGTAGACTTAACCAAATGCAGTCCTAAATAAAACTGTCTCCAACTGCCTCCTGAAGACTGACACTGAGGGCGTCTGGCACACCTCCCTGGGGAGTTTTTTCCATCATTGTGGGGCTGCTACTGAAAAGGCCCTGTCTCACGTACCCCCCCAAATGAGCTTTTTTGACCAATGGGACAATCAGGAGGGCCTCTCCCTGTGATCTTGATTCCTGGCCAGGAACACAGCACAAGCAATCACTGATGTTCATGCAGGCGGGTACGCTGCCTTACCCCATTTTGATTTCAGCCGGGGGGGGGGGGGTGTCTAGCATATAGCAGCAGGCAGGATCTTGAGGAGCTAGAGGAGAAGCCAGGATGGAATCTGGCTTTTAAGGCCTCAGCTCTAACACAGCGTGCTTTTCCTTCTTGGACCTATAAAACACTCGTGGCCGGGTTAGCAACGTTATCCTTGGGCCTGATCTTCTTCTCTTTCAGCCAGTCATTCTCAAACTATGGGCTGGGGTATGTGAGTGTGCTGCAGTCAAACAATTAATCCAATAACTGAACACTCCTAGGGCCCAGCCACCCTCTCCTCCAAAGAGACAGTCCACTGCAGCTATAAGAGCATAAGAGAAGCCATGTTGGAGCAGGCCAGTGGCCCCTCCAGTCCGACCCCCTGAGTCACACAGTAGGTGAACCCCTGCCATTCCCCACCTGCTCCTTCACGCTGTCTTTGATCTGTTCGTACTCCCACCAGTAATTGGCATCCTGGCCCCGCAGCCAAGTCAAGGCGCTCAAGGCCTCGTCCTCCTTCCCCTTGGAGATCAGGAAACGCGGTGACTCTGGCATGAAGCACAGCAAGACGACCATGAGCAGGACCGGCACCTCCCCGGCCACGGCCAGCCAGCGCCAGTCGAGGACAAGGCCTGGATTGGGAGAGGCAGAATGGCAAGAGGTCACTCACGGAGAGCCCAGGAAGATCCCACTGCCTGCTCTGCGGGGCAGCCGGGTCGCGCATCCTCTCTGAGCACTGTTTATTCTTTCAGAAATGCTTGTGAAGAGCAGGACAGTTTGGGTCCTTTAAAAAAAGGCTGGGGGGGGGGGCAAACATTCCATATCAGGGCTGCCAACCTCCATGTGGGGCCTGGAGATCTCCCGGAACTATGACTGAACTTCAGACTACAGAGATCAGTTCTCCTGGAGAAAATGGCTGCTCTGGAGGGTGGCACCGCACCCCCACTGAGGTCCCTGTCCTCCCCAGGCTCCACCACCCAGATCTCCAGGAATTTCCCAACCCAGAGATGGCAACCTTATATCTTTGAGCTAGGAACTCCTTCCTCTCAGGATCCCAGATCCAGGAGATGATCCCAGGAAGCATCCTGCACGTGCTCAGAGATATCCTAGCCGTAATTTGCTTTACTGTCACTGTTTACAAAGTAGGGTTGCCAAGTCCAACTCCAGAAATATCTGAGGACTTTGGGGGTGGAGCCAGGAGACTTTGGGGGTGGAGCCAGGAGACTTTTGTGATGTCACTTCCTGTGATGTCACTTTCTGTGGTGTCACTCCCAGGTCAAGTGGCAAGTGATGTCACTTCCCCTTTAGATGATGTCACTTCCAGTACACTCTTCAAAATACCCAACAGAAAGGTCTAAGATCCTAAGGCTGAACACTGCCAAAAACCAGAACTACACCTTCATGCAGCAGAGTCACAACTGTCTTTTAAAAAAATCATGACTAGAATCCAGAGAGCTAAGTTACATTTGAATACATGTATTTTGCATAATCACATCTGCCCAGGGGCTGCTTCTAGATGAGGAAAGGACAATTCCCAGGGCTTTTTTTCTTTGACAAATTTCTTTTAAAAATGTTATAAAGTTCATAATTTTTCAGTATACGTATTGAAAACTTCCATTTCCATCTTGAGAGTTGTGGCACCTCCCCCCCCCCCAAAACCCTGAAAATTCCAAATAGCTGTATTGGCTTAGCTGGACAGTGTTCCCTCTAAGCTGAGTTAATGTGAGCTAGCTCACAGATTTTTAGCCTCCAGCTCACACATTTTTCTTAGCTCAAAAAGGATGGCTCCAAAAAAACCTAATTGATGCAGCAGCCAAATTGCTCGCTCATAACTTTAATGCCAGCAGCTCACAAAGTAGAATTTTTGCTCACAAGACTCCACAGCATAGAGGGAACATTGGCGCTGGAGCTGGAGGGAGGAAAATCAAAACTCATAAGAACATAAGAGAAGCCAATGCTGGATCAGGCCAGTGGCCCATCCAGTCCAACACTTTGTGTCACACAGTGGCCAAAAATACCAGGTGCCCTGAGGAGGTCCAGCAGCGGGGCCAGAACTCCAGAAGCCCTCCCACTGTTGCCCCCCAAGCACCAAGAATTCAGAGCCTCACTGCCCCAGACAAAGGGTTCCATCTAGACCTTGTGGCTAATAATAGCCACTGATAGACCTCTGCTGGATGGGGACAGAGAAAGAAAGAAAGAAAGAAAGAAAGAAAGAAAGAAAGAAAGAAAGAAAGAAAGGGGGAGGGGGAGAGAGAGAAGGAAAAGAGTTGGGGCAGGCAACTTACCAGATCAGGGAGGGCAAGGCAGCCTTGCAAGCCAAAGCCAGGCCTCTCAGTACAAAGGGCCTAGCCTGGGCGGGGCTTTCTCTTGCAGGCTCTGCTGTTAAAGGGGAAGCGTCCTATAAGGCTTTTTCCTGCAGGCTCCCTGCAGGAACTTTTCCTTTAAATGGTTCAGGCCTGGCTGGGAAGGGGCGGGGCAGGCTTGGAGGCTCGTTCGGAAAAAGAGCCCTGCTTACCAGCGCATACTAGAAAGAGGCTGGAGGACTGAGCAGCCATTTTGTCCCCCGCCGGACAATTTTGAAAAGGCGGGGGTGAGGAGTTAAAATCGGGGTTTCCCCCGCCCTCCCGGGGGGCTTGGTAAGCCTATTACAAAGTGGAGATCCTGGCAATATCCCCCCCCCCCCCAATGTCGGTTCTGGGGTGGGGGTGCTCAACCCCCCATTTGTGTGAACTGTGCCGGCTGGAATCCTTAGAGCTGCTTCCCTGCCTGTTAGGCACAACCCTGAAAAAGAGAAGGGGGTTGTTCGTTCTCTTTACAAGAACAACGGCAAAGAGGCCCTCACTGTAAAAGGTGTGGCTTGCAGGGTTCTGGAAGGAGATGGAACCTTGATGCAAGAGAGGGAGAAAATTCCCCTTCAGATACTTTTCTGTAAGAGGCAACCTCAGCCTCTGGAACATACACCCCAGAGGGGCAGCCACGATGAAGTCTCTTACGACACAACAAAGTGAGTGTTTGTCCAGGTGTCAGTTTCGTTTCTCTTCATTCTGCTTCACTGTTCAACTTGCCATGCTTTAGGGGGGAGGGAATTCCTGAGGGGGGAGTGTGGGTGTAGGAGTGCCTGCCTGCTGTAGCCATAATTTTCCTCAAAGTCGTACCCCTAGGCGGCTAGAACTAGGGCTGCCAAGTCAGCCCGGGGGGCGGGGGATCCCCCGCTACAGGGGTTCCCGATCCGCTGGTGGGGGGAACCCCACCCTCCTTCCCCAACGTAATGATGTCACCCGGAGGTGATGTCATCATGTTGGGGGCGTTGCCAGGGCGACGCTCTGGCAATCGCCCTGGCAATGCCCCCAACGTGATGACGTCACTTCCTGGTGATGGCGCCGGGCGCGCATGCTTCGCGCACACGCCTGGGAAACTCCTGGACGATGGAGGACTTCCCCCCCCCCCCACCGGTAAGTAAGGGACACTTGGCAACCCTAGCTAGAACAGATAAGACACCGTATATCTGTCAGGGTTGTCCTAGTAATGCTGGGGCCGAATGCTGACGTATGTGAGAGGTGTGGGGGCACCTTATGGTTTACCTAGAACCAGTGTTCCCTCTAAGCTGAGTTCGTGTGAGCTAGCCCACAGTTTTTTAGCCTCTGGCTCACACACTTTTGTCTCTGCTCAGGAAGGATGGCTCCAGAGCAAACTAATTTATGCAGGAGCAAAATCGCTTGCTCACAACTTTAAGGCCAGTAGCTCACAAAGCAGAATTTTTGCTTGCAAGACTCCACAGCTGAGAGGGAGCATTGCGTATAACCACTGAATTTCGCGTGCTTACTTTATTTCTGACAAGGAACCAGTTCCTGTAGTAAGCAATTCTCTAATAAAGCATCTTTATACAAGAGCAGTGGAGAGTATCTTAACTGGGGATCTGACAGTGTTGCAGTGAGTGACTCAGCATGCCTGGGCATTGGGGGGGGAGGACACGACACACTACATCACCCTAAGGGTGTGTAGGTGTTATCTCCATGGATGGGATACCTCTCTTGGTCTTAACCTGGGAGCTGCCCTCTGAGGCCTCCTCCTCTTTTTCGCTCGCTTTGTCCTCTCGCTCATTGCACGTGGCTTTCCATGGAGACACAGGTCTCTCCCATGGATGCCGTGCCCTCCGACTCCCACACACGCGATGCCAGGCCAGCTGGCCATTTGGGACAGGGAAAGGACTCTTTAGAATAGGCTTCTGTTTTCTCTCCTTTCCACTGCAACCTGACTACGAACTGGATCTACTTGAAAAAGTGTCAGATCACCTTTTTTTTGCAATATACTTCTTGGGAGATTTATTTACTGCACTCAGGATCATACTTCTATGACTGGGAAAAACTCTGCTATATGAAACAAATATCCATGAGCTCTGTCTGACTGACAAAAATGCACGCTGGAATAAATATTGTTAGTCCTGAAGGTGGAATGGGACTTCTGTCTTGTTCTGGTACATTAAAACAGGATAACCCTGATGGTTTGTAAGTTAGATTAATGCCAGGAGCCAAGTCCACTGAGACTGGTACAGCATCCTCTAGCACAGGGACAGAGTACCATTTAGAGCCTGCATCCTTACTTTTAAAATGCTTTTGGGGACCATGGATGGTGTGGAAAGTTGAGAGGCTCCTGTCTCCCCCTCCCCCACACCATTTTTAAGAGCCAAAACACAGCCCCACATTGTAGTCCCCAGGATCGGGGCACTGCAGTGAATTGAAAAGTTTTTTAAAAGGCTCTAAAATGTCCCCATGGCGGATTCAGGGAGACAGCATCATGCAAGGGTGTCAAACATAAGGCCCGGGGCCCAGAACTGGCCCATCCAGGGCTCTTATCCGGACCATGAGCAACTGGTATGACGGAGGGAACAGGAGGCTGCTTGGGAGGGGGAGTGGGCGGAGCCTCTCAGATTTCAGCTTCAGCATGGCAGAACAACTTCATCTGCAAGCAGCCTTGGCTTGAGTGGTAGCCTCATTGGTAAGGTGGGATGGGCCACAGCCACGTTCATGCCAGCTCAGGGACCCAAGGCAAGGTCACACGCCCCTCCGCTCAATCTGCAGCCCTGGGGATGCTGTCCCAGATGGCCGCAGGGAATGGCGTTTGCACATGGTGGGGCACAGACAATCCTCTGGTGGGGGCCGCTGGTGGCCAGTGCCACTGCCGTATTAATTCCCCCCCCCCCCAATGTGTCGGCTGTGCTGTGGCCCATGAGGGGGCGTCCTTCGGCAGTTTCTTCCACACGTTGGGGGCCTAGTCCTGCCACTGAGCACGCAACTCGGCCTTCCGCCGTAGGTGGCTGCCGCCTCGTGGGGGTGCTGGTGACTTCCACCTAGCCTCTGCTACACTCCCCCATCCATTTGTGTTTTGTGAGAAATATGGTTTTAACTAGTTGATTATATGGTTACTTTGTGATTTGTAACCCGCCCTGAGCCCGCTTGCAGGGCAGGCGGTATAAAAATCGAATTAAATCAATCAATCAATCAGTCTGGCAGCCTTCGACCTGGGGCAGCTACCACCACATGGAGATGGCACGGCTTGCCAACAATCTCTGGCTTGAACCCCCAGCATCACCCCACCATGGATCGCCTAGTGGCCTTGGCCGGAAGCAACTGCTGCTGCATGGGCGTCTCCAGCTTATCAGGCTTTGCTTGGCCTGGGTTAGTCCAGCATCTTCCGAGTCCCCTTTCATGGTGGCTCAGAGGTGTGTGAGTGTGTGTGTGTGTGTGTGGGGGGGAGTTCACAACACCCAGCCGCTTCATGTTTTTACCCTTGGGCCCGGGCCTACCGCATCGGTGATGGGAGCAGGCTGGGGGATGGGTTTGCCCCCCCTCCAGGCAGGGTGGGAGCATCTGCCCAACGCTGCACCATGCGGGTTTTCCTTTGTATCCCCCCAGCCTTGGAGTGAGGACACACCAGTTCAGAGAGTTTGTATCTTTGGTTCTGGCCCACAGTTATGGTGGGGCTACTGGGGGCTCCACCCCCTTCCTTAGAGCGCCCCCAAAGCATTTAAAAGGATCCTTTAAATGCTTCTGATAAGAAGCAGGGGGTGGCATGTGCCCCTCTCCTCTCCCTCACGCAAGATTTAAAGGGCCCTCCAGCTCATCAGCAAGGAGCATGTAGCCCACCACTCAGCTGGAGGGCCCTTTAAATCTTGCAGGAGGGAGGGAGAGGGGCACCCCCCCATTATGGCAAATAATGACAGTCCTACCCAGAATAAGTTTTGCCCCACAAGCCACAGAATCCTGGCTACGGGCCTTTTGCCTGGCATTACGCTTTATGGCACAGAAGGTCTGGCTGAAACCCAACCCCCTTGCTTCATCGTGAAACATGAACCTAGCTTGGTATCAAGTCTGTTAACGTTTGTCTGCTGCCCAAATCAGCTTTCTGTCTAGATCACCCTCCTCTTAGAGAAATGTGTAGCCTGGCTGTGTTCCACACTTGCTTGGATACTTCACCACTGTCATCATTCCACGCCCCCCGGTATGCTCTCCAGACAGAGAAATCGAGAAAGTGATCAGTTACACCAGGGCCGTAGCTGATTCTGGGTGGCTTGTACCCTGATGGCCTCTTGCCTTTTCCCTGCATTTCTCCACGTTACTGGTTGCTGGTCTGGGCTGTAGCAGAGATACCCATGTTGTGATATCACATTTCCTTAATGACACATTTGAGTGGGGGCAGAGAGCAAACACAGTGGCACACACAGGGCTGCACTAAATGTTCCGGCTTCCACAGGTCCAACTCATGGACGATGACACCATTTTAGAAAAGAATCGGGCCATTTAAAAATGCTGTGAGACCCATGGCACGCCAGGACCAGGCGATCTTGCTTCCCTCCCATGCACCATTTCAAGTGAAAAAACAGCCATGGGGGGGGGGGGGAGGGAAGCACTGTTTTGGCACTTGAAATGGTGCACGGGGGGGAAACAAGATCGCCTGGTCCTGCCATGCTGAATCCTTCATTAAATGGCCACATTCTTCTTTCAACCCATGGACACCATGATATATAGTCTGGCACACAGGTGCTGTTTTCAGTGGCAAAGATAACATGGTCGGAAACGCTGAGTTTTGAACTTAAATTTCAGGTCAAAGGCAGTGTGGCTGGCATGCTACATGTCATCTTACAGTGTCCCTTGCACAGATCTGCCCAGTTTGCAGCACGGCCCAGGCAACTGACATTTATCTGCAAGCTCTGGTTGCTATTTGCCCAAAGAGGCTAACAGGAGGGACTTTTATAGAACCAGATCAAATGCACAGCCTTCCTCCAAACCAGACAACAGCCCAGGGAATCAGGCAAAGAAGGATCAGTCTCAGGAGGGACTGGGCTGGTCTTACCTGTCCAACCAGCTGACAGGAACCCGGAGAAGAACAGAGGAGGGAAGAGGTGGAGCACCGGGGGTGGGGTGGGGGGAGGCTTTGCCTTTGCTCATTTGAGAAAGAGACAACCCTTTCGAAGACTGCTGCACCTCAGCTGGGGAATCCCAAGACCCCCTGCCGCTCTTGTTCCACCTCGCACACCATACTTGCCTAAAGCGTAGAGGACAAGGGCACCCAAGACAGCCATGATCTGCGGGCAGGAACCCAGAGCTCCTCGGACCCCAGGGTGAGAGATCTCGGAAATGTAGACCTGGAAGGACAGAAGGAAGGTAAGGGGTGTGCTTGGGGACACACCAAAAGGATTTGCTACGTTGCTGGCTGGCCAGACAGTATTTCGGCGGTTGTCCCTGGGAACCAGAGTCTGCCAAGCTAGGAAAGGCCAGCCCCCCAGCAAACTCTAGCCCTGCCAGACCCATCTCCCCAACATGCCAGATTTCTTCAGGCTCTACTAGCTTGGCTGACCTCCAGGTAGGACCTGGTATTCTCCTGGAAATACAACTTATCCCTATCAGTTCCCTTGGGGGGGAAATTGCAGTATAGGAAGGTGGGCTCTGGGGCATCTCAACCCCACAGAGCTCCTCCCCTTATCCAAAGCTCCTGGTAATGCTGCAGTGGTTAACTGGCCAAAACTGAACAAATTGATACTCAACCCTGAAGAGACGGGTAATGCTAGTTGGGAAGGTGGAGGCCGTGTGCGTAATGGTAGCTGCAAGGGACTAGATCAAAGGGTCAAACACAGAAGCGGGACACACACAGTTGTATGGATGCTTCCCCAAAAACACACAAACAAACAAATGCTGCACCGTGGCAGTCAAGATGGAGCAAAACATCTACGTGGAAGTAACTCGAGTCTTTGAAATGGGTGCTGAATTCCTATGGTGTGATTTCTGAGGATGTGATAGGAGCAGCAAAGCGACCAATCGATGACCTGGTCAAAAGAATCCCTTCTTCTACCCAGTGGTAAGAATGGGAGGGGCTGTGGCTTAGAGATGGCTCCAGGTTCAATTCCAGCATCTCCAATTGGCCACGTTGGTCTGAAGTGGCAGAACAAAGTTTGAGTCCAGGGGCACCTTTAAGACCAACCCAGTTTTATTCTGGGTGTAAGCTTTCGGGTGCAGTGTGTGTGGCTCAGAGGCAGAGCACTTGCTTGGCATGCAGAAAAGACCCCTGCCTGAGGCCCTGGAGAACTGCTGCCAGTCTGAGCAGGCAAGACTGACCTGGATGGACCCGGGGGGGGGGGGGTCTGATTCAGTATTAAGGCAGCTTCATGCATTCCAAGCCAACCCATCCCTAATTCAACTTTTTGAAGTCTATTGCCTTGTTTGCTTTGGTGGTGGGAAGGCACTCTGCATATGCTCTAAGATGCTGCCTCTGCTCAACCAAAACAGTGGAGGGCTTAACTCTTTCCCTACAGGACATATTCTGATTGGAATTCCCTCCCCAAGTGCTTTTCCAATGGAATCTCTACATCTCTCCCCCACCCCCACCCCCACCCCGAAGAACAACAACAGTGAGAAATTTTGGTCAGAAAAATGCCATCAGGAAAAGGTTAAGCAGCCCCCCCCCCTGCACCAATCAGATGCACAGACGTCTCTCTTGGGAGGGGCAGTCGCTCAGTGGAAGAGGCTCTGCTTGCATGCAGAAGATCCCAGGTTCAATCCCTGGTTAAGTATCAGGCAGTAGGTGATGTGAAAGACCTGAGACCCTGGAGAGCCACTGTCACTCTGAGCCCCAAATACTGACCCTGATAGAATTATGGTCTGATTAAGTACAAGGCAGCTTTGGGTGTGTTCATGTGAGTTCTCTTGAATCTACAGTTCAAGACTTTTAAGAGAGAAAGAGGGATAGGAAATAGTTCCTCCCCCTGTCTTGACCGGAATTATCTCAGACAGTGGGCAAGACCAAAGTTTGACCAAACAAGACCAAAACCCGGTGGCACCTTTAAGGCAACAAAGGTTTGTGAGCTTTCATGAACACATGAAGCCACCTTATATTGAATCAGACCAGGAGTCCATCAAGGTCGGTATTGCCACCTCAGGCCGGCAATGGCGTCGCAGGGTCTCAGGCGGAGGTCTTTCCCATCCCCTCCTGCCTGGTCCTTTTTTTAACTGGAGATGCCAGGGATTGAACTTGAGACCTTCTGCATGCTAAGCAGAGGCTCTGCCTCTGAGCCACACACACTGCGCCTGAGAGCTTACACCCAGAATAAAACTTGGTTGGTCTTAAAGGTACCCCTGGACTCAAATTTTGTTCTGCCACCTCAGACCAACATGGCTGCCCCACCTGAATCCATCTTCAAGGTGGGCAAGACCACCTCCCTGCTGGCCAGGGTGCTTTGTGGGTGATCTTAATCCCTACAGAGAGCTGCTGGGCCCACAGCAGGCCCAGGGGAGGAAGTAGCTGTCAGCAAGAGTACTTTGAGGAGACAGAAGAGAGAACTGAAGCCCAGGTTATTTCAGACTCGGCAGCCTCCGCCTTCTCCATTTTAAACATTGCTCAATATAAGTCTGTCAAGGCATCCAGTAAATGGAGGAGGAAGGAAGAGTGTGGCAAAGGCAGATATCACTTCCCTTGCCCTGCCCAGAATTACAGGCTCTCAAGACCATTTGTGTGTGTGTGTGTGTGTGTGTGTGCGCGCGCGCAGGCGTGCACACGGTGGTGGAAGGAAGACAAGGAGAGCACCCTTCCCCACCTTCCTTTGCATGCGGTCCCAGAAACTATGACAGCACAGGAGCTGAGAAAGGAGGAGAACCATGACTTGTTTCCACTTCAGACAAATCTGAGCAGTGCTAAAACCACCAAGTTGTGCTTTTCCAGAGCCGGGCGTGACTTGGACTTGTTCGGGGGACAGATCTTGATGCCATTTGCGGTTCAGTGGGAAGGGCATCCAGGAGACAGGCAGAAGCCCATGCAGCAGTCCTCAAATGTTCGCAACCCAGGGTTGCCAGCTCTGAGCCAGGAAATACCTGGAGATTTTGTGGGTGGATTGTAAATTGTAATCGTTTGTTACAAAAAATGACTTTCGGCGTTACTCCCGAGGAATTCCGCTGAGTGGCAGTATGGGGCACCTTTTTCCTCTAGCTATATAGAAGGTGGCTTCATTTCATTGTATATGTACTCAACCATATAAAAACATGATATATCAACTGTAAGAGCAATAACATTGAATGCAAGACATTGGACATTGGGAAGGCAGGATTGGGGGAGGGAAGGGACCTCAGAAGGGTATAATGTCACTGAGTCCACCTTCCAAAGCTGCCATTTCCTCCAGGGGAACTGATCTCTTTGGTCTGGAGATCAGTCATAATTCCAGGAGGTCTCCAGGCCCCACCTGGAGGCTGGCCACAGCAACCCAAGGTCTTTCATTCTGATCCAAAATCTTTTGTGTCTCCCCCACAAGCCCTCTCCTCCTTCCATCACTAGCTAATGACACACATGGGACAGCTCCTTTTCACTGTTTGTGTGTGTGTGTGTGTGTGTGTGTGGGTAAGCTAAACAGACCCTTCTGAAAGCTCACAACCTCTGAACAAAATGGTGACAACCACTGCATCCGCTGCACTTTAAAAGCATCTGAAAAAAGCTGAATCTGAAGCAGCGTGCCTGCACACGAAAGCTTATACCCTGAATAAAAGTTTGTTGGTCTTAAAGCTGCCCCTGGACTCAAACTTTGCTCTACTTTAAAAGCAAGTTTATGTAAAACTTGCCAGTGTGGTGCAGTGGTGGTTGAGTGCTGGGCTAGGGTCTGGGAGAACTGGGTTCGAATCCCCACTCTGCCATATAGAAGCTCACTGAGTGACCTGGGGCTCAGTCTCAGCCTAACCTACCTCACTGGGTTGTTGTGAGGAGAAAGTGGAGGAGAGGGAGAACGATGTTAGCTGCTTTGGGTCTCCACTGGGGAGTCAGGTAGGGGGCACACCTGAGTTAAATAAATAATAAACACAATGTTTGTGCTATCTGGATGTGGCTTATGAAGTCAGGTCTCAGAAGGCAGCAGATTCCATTGGGACGCTGCTCAAAAGCCCCCAACCCTAGTTCTAATTACCCTCACCCCTTGATTAGAAGGGGCTTTTTACTGCAGACTTCCTTTTCAGTTAAGGCCTTCTAGCCAGAGGCCAGCTGAATGACCGTGTGGGTGTGTGTGCAGGTGTGTGCGCGCGCATGGGTGTGTGTGTGTGTGTGTGTGTATAGAGTAAGGAGGAGTCTGGAAAAGCTGGCAGAGGTGCTCACAGAAATGGAGGAGGCAGTGCCGCCCCAAACCTGAACTTCTGGTTTTTTAACTGAGCTGCACCATTGTCTATTATCGTCTATGTGGCACCTCTCTATGACCACAATATTTGCCTTAGAACAGAGAGTGAAAACCACTTCCATTTCACACAGGAAGGAAGTAGGATGACTGTGTTAGTGATTAAGAAATGTGGGCACAGCCCTTGCTGTCCACAGTGTTAACTATCAACAGATATATTAGTCCTTTGGATCAAAAGACATACTGATTAAATCAGTCTGCTGACACCAAACGGGCCAGTAAAACAGGTGGTAGGCACCCCATGGAACAGTTGGCTTATATCCAGGGTTGCCATCCTCCTGTTGGGACCTGGAGATCTGCCAGAATTGCAACTGATCAGTTCCCTGGTGAAAAAGGCACAGGTGGCAGGTGGGCTGCATAGCATTGCCCCCTGGTGAGGTCCCTCCCCATCCCAAACTCTGCCCTCCTCAAGCTCTAGCCCCAAATTTCCAGGAATTCCCAACCCAGAGCTGGGCCTGTCTTGGAAAACCAGACTCAGAAGATAGGTGCCAGGCTGCTAACCAGGGCAGGCAGCATAGTACATCTTGCACCTCTTCCATTGGCTCCTGGTCAGTTTCTGAGTTTCAGAGTGCTGATCTTAAGACTGAAAGTCTGACCTGAACTCAAGGTCCTTCTCGCCTGAGCTTTTTAGAGAGCATAGATGAGGCCTTTCTTCAGGAATACCACTGAAATGTAGTAAAGAGCTTAGAAGCAGCAGGGCAAGGCCTCTTTGGTGGTGGCACCCCACAGGCGGAACTCCTTCTCCACAGAAACTTGCCTGATGGTCCTTAGGAGACTGGTCAAATCGTTTCTTTTCAAGACTGATGTTTTGGATGCTTCTAAAAAAACATTCCTGGATTTTAGCTTTTCACATTGCCTTTATGTTTTAAAGCTTTTAGATTTTTAAACTCTTAGAGGTGGTTCCCAACTGATTTTTACAATGGAGTGATCCCTCTTTGGATCTGAAAGGCAAAACCTTCTCCGGATTCTGGAGGAGAAAGGAGGGAACTGGCCGGCTGGCTGCCTGAGTAAGAGAGACGGCTCCTCTGGCCTTTCCCTGTCCTGGCCCTGCTCTCGGCACAGCTTGCTCCTGACCACCAGCCTCCTCCTAGGGCAGCGGCCCACCGGGAAGCACCAGTCCCACGTCCACTGCAGGCCTGTCCAACACGTCAGCCAGCAGCCTGACAAGGGGGCCCACCAGCATGTCCGCCAACCCGTTTCTGTAGCTGGCCTGAGGCTTCCTTACCGGTATAGAGGCAGAAGTCACTCCGCCTGCAAACCCCGTCAGCAGCCTTCCCACCAGCAGCATCCAGACTTCTTGTGCGCTGCCCATCAGGAGGTACCCGAGGATGGAAGGAATGGCAGAAAACATGATGCTCAGCTTGCGGCCCAAGCGGTCATTGAAGTACATGGTGCCCAGACCACCTGCAGCAGTTCCCAGGGTGAAGACAGACTGCAATGCAGGGAGAAAACAAGAGAGCATGCGGGAGGGCGGGAAGCATCTGTAGCAGCAGGTGACCAAGGGGTGGGAATGCAAGCAGCAGCAGCCTCCTGGAAATCTGAGCTTTCACCTTTTTCTTTTACTTTTTCTAAAAATCACATTTCCTGTCCTTTTGCTTGCAACTGTGTCTGTGTGGACCACTTGGTGAATCATGGGGAACTGGTGGTAGAACTGAGGACCGGGGGGGGGGGGGACAGGGAGTTATGGGCAAAGCCTGATGACCGGGCTTATTCTTCAGGAGAATTAAGCCTGTATTTGGACAGCTAGAGTTGGTGGTTTGAGCCACTGCTCACGAACAGCACTGTAATAGCAGGATACATCAAAGAACATAAATACAGCTGCCAACCCTTTCGTTCAATTGATTAAATTTAAATATATTTGCATATATCTGAAGCCTCAACATAGATGCCTTTTTGAGATAACAGAAAAAGTGTGAAATGAGAAATGACGTACAATGTGATTTATTTTTTTTCTTTGTTGTTTTCACAAAAACAGGTCCTTGGCAGCCTGAGCCCTTGAATTTGTCACCCCCAAATCGGGAGGGCCTTCTGTGCTGTGAGAAATTAAATTAATTAATAAAACAATTAATAGCTCCTTTGACTCCAGAGAGCTTGCTCCCTGAGGAGGTGGCCTCTCTGCCCGAGTCCTTGGTCTAGCTTGACACCAGTCTGCTCCAAACAGCCTCTATTGGGAGTGGGTGATACCACTTCATCTCTGTATCAAGTGTGGATGAATAATTCAGTCAGAAACAATATAGGGAGGCAGCTGAATTAGGGTTGCTTCTCTGCATGAGTCCCTGCTCTAAATTTGTTTCCTTCCAATCAGGAAGTGCCCCCAGATCAAGGACTCATACAGACCATACTTCTTTCAAGGCAGGTCATTCTTACTGCTTCATGCTTTACAGCAGAGGTGGCAAACTCATTTGCTACGAGGGCCGGATCTGACATAAATGTCACTTTGTTGGGCTGGGCCATGGTTGCCATAAAAGGCACCGGAAATGGAAATGGTACAAAGGACAGCCGCTGGTAAACTCTGAGTTGATGTACCCTCACTGCAAGGCCCCATGGTCTGGGAGGGGAGTGCAGAGGAAAACCCACACGGGCGGACTGGAGAGGCAGCAGCGCAGCGCTGGGCAGACGCTCCCACACTGCTTGACTGCTGCAGACGAGGTTGTTCTGCCGTGCTGAAGCCACAGTGGAGTGGCTCCCCCTCCCCCCTCCCTTGCATCAGCTGCTCGTGGGCTGCAGAGGAGCCCTGGATGGGCCGGCTCTCGGCCCTGGGCCTTATGTCTGACACCCCTGCTCTACAGGGTTGTTGTAACAGTTAGATGACAGCTTCAGTTTTGATTCAGAAGTGTACAGCTTAGCTATCAGAAGTTTGGGGAAAGCTCCCTTAGAGCCCACATCCTTCTCACAGATGGATACAAGAGGCTGCAAGAGACTCACCTGGACCCCAGCTTTGAAGCTCCCTCTAAGCTGTGGAGTCTTGTGAGCAAAAATCCTACTTTGTGAGCTACTGGCATTAAAGATGTGAGCAGGTGATTTGGCTGCTGCATTAATTAGTTTGCTCTGGAGCCATCCTTCCTGGGCTAAGACAAAAATGTGTGAGCCGGAGGCTGAAAAACTGTGAGCTAGCTCACACTGACTCAGCTTAGAGGGAACACAGGGACACACATGAAGGCTGCCTTACAGTCAATCAGACTGTTAGCTTAAGTCAGCCTTGTCCATTCAGCCTAGCAGCAGCTCTCCAGGGTCTCAGGCGGAGGTCTCTCACATCACCTGCTCCCGCATCCATTTAGCTGGAAATGCTGGGGTTGGAACCTGGGACCTTGTGTACACCAAGCAGATGCTCTACCACCGCCCCCTGAAGGTGAGTGGGGCCCTTGTCCCACTTACACAGATGCACTCTTGGTTTTATGTATTTGCTGTTGTTGCCACCAAGTCGCAGCTGACTTATGACAACCCCCTCATGGGTTTTTAAGGCTAGAGACATTCAGAGGTGGTTTGCCATGGCCTGCCTCTGTGCAGCGACCCTTGTAGTCCTTGGTGGCCTCCCATCTGAATACCGACTGGGGCCTGTTGGGATACGCAGGGTCTCTAGTGCAGCCTTATGAAGAAGATCTAAAGATCACCGGAAGGACTGCTAGCTGGCATAGGCAGATCGAAGTGGGCAGCCGTGTTTGCCTGAAGTGACAGAACAAAGTGAAGAGTCCAGTTTTATGAACACTCACACCTTGAATGAAACTTTGTTGGTCTCAAAGGTGCCCCTGGACTCTAATTTTGCTCTGTTGACGTAGCTAGATTAGGGACTGCCCACAATTTCAAATTGTGTCCTTGTTGTCTCCTGACTGGTTCTTCTGGAGACTTCCTGCTCCCATTAGACTGGTTAGTTTAGGCTAGTTTAGGCTTTCTCTCTGTACATTCTGTAACAGTTTGTTCTTCAATAATAAACCAGTTTATTCTTCTCCAAACAGTCAGTGCCCAACTTCCTTTGCATATTTAAGCTCTGCGAACAGGGCCGACCCTGCTTAGGTTCTGAGATCTGACGAGATCGGGCTTGCCTGGGCTACCCAGGTCAGGGATTCCTTGCATGCCCCTCCCTTTCCCCATGGATCTCCGGGTGGGAAGTTGCTTTCATTTTCTCCTTGCATCAAGCCTACCAAGGAGGTTAGGCCAAGAGACAGGGTCTTGCTCAAGCCCAGCCAGAGGGCACACAGCCTAACCCATGGCCTATCCACCCCTCACCTTGGGTACTTCTGCAAAACTAAATGATGCTGGGTGGTGGCAAGCATGGCCAGACCCTAAGATCAGGGGTGGAGCACGAGCCTCAAAGGTGAGGGGTCAAATATACGCGGGGATGGAGCCTGGTGGGGAGGGGGGCACCAGCAGTGGTCCGCCTACACCTGCATCCTGTTTGACACCACGCCTCCCCATTGGCCCTGGAAGACCGAGGGAGGCCAAGAACTTCCCCTTGTGTTGCCTCCTAGCCCTGGCCGCTTCAGGGCATTGCTGCCTCTGCATGTGGAGCTTCCCCGGACTCATCTTGACTAGAACAGTGGTTGGCCCAGGCTAGCCAAGTCTCACCAGGTCTGGGGGACTCAGCAGGGTCTGCCCCGGCTGGTCACTGGATGGGAGGCCACCGAGGGAGTTCAGGGCTGCTATGAAACGGCAGGCGATGATGGCAGCCCGCCTCTGTCCGTCTCTTGCCCTGAAAATGCTACCAGAGGTGGCCATAAACTGGCTGTGACCTGACAGCACTCCCCACCCCCAGTTCAGCAACCTGGGGCAGCCCTCTCCTCTGTGAATCTGTCCAGCAGCCCCTGAAAAGCCAGTCATGCTCCTGGCCACCAGCGCCTCCCCTGGCAGGCAGCGCCCGCCACAGCTGAATCACCAATGGAGGAAACAAGTGCTGCCTTCTCACCTGTCCTCTTCCCAACATTCTCAGTGGGGACCCCCCCCCCCCAAGTTCTATGGCTCTGGGAGGGGAAGAAAAGTCCTCTCTACCCACTTTCTCCATCCCAAGCAGTGTTCCCTCTAAGCTGAGTGGGTGTGAGCCAGCTCACAGTTTTTTAGCCTCTGGCTCACACATTTTCATCTCCACTCAGGAAGGTTGACTCCAGAGCACACTGATTTATGCAGCAGCCAAATTGCTCGCTCACAACTTTAATGCTGGTAGCTCACAAAGTCGAATTTTTGCTCGCAAGACTCCACAGCTTAGAGGGAGCACTGGTCCCAACTCAAGCATAATTCTATGACCTTCTATCCCATCTTCCCTCAGCTGTCTTTCTTCCGCAGTGAACGCCTCCTCTCACACTGAATAATGCCTTTCCAACCTCCTTGGGCTGCACTTTGCAATTGGCTTTCACTGTGTGACATGGCCACGTCCACTTGGAAACGATGGCGAAAGGGCACTGGAAGAGGCCTATTCGGTGCATGTGCAAGTGCTGGGGCAGGGGGTGCCCCGTCTCCTTGGTGCTTCGTGTTCTGGCCCCGCTGGTGGCCCTCGGGAGGGCCCCTGGGTTTGGGCCCCTGTGTGGCACACGGAGGGCTGGCCTGGAGGGGCCACCGGCCTGACCCAGCAGTCTGTCTGGCTTCTTCCGCACTGATGTGCACTTCTCTTGCAGGCCGCCTTTCTCCCCAGGGCGGCCGAGGCGAGTTCGAGCCCGGCCGGGGGCCCCTCCCTCCCCGCGCCGCAGAGGCTTGTCGTCGTCGTCGTCGTCGTCATCCCGCGGGGGGCACACCCGCCGCACCCGCGAGTCCCCCCACCCACCCGGCGGCGGCGCCCCTCCTTACCCCGAACCAGGACTCGGTGTCGCCGGTGAGCCGCAGGGCGCGGCAGCGAGACCTCTCCAAGGCCGGGATGACGGGCGAGGTGTAGACCAGGGCGAAGCCGAAGCTGAAGTTGCCCAGCACGGCCGCGAGGGCGGCGAGGAAGAGGCGCCGGTTGGGCAGCGTCCTGGCGGGGCGAGAGGAGGGGAGGGGGCGTGAGAGGGCTCCCGGGCACTCCGCCTCCCCCGCCCGCCCAGCCCCAGCCCCAGCCGCAGCCCCGGCCTCACCGGTAGTAGTCCTTCTCGAGCTGGCGGGCGTCCAGCTGGCCCAGGGCCTGGTAGTCCTCCCCGGGCTCCCGGCGCAGGAGGGGCTCGTGGACGTTGGGTTCCATGGGTCCCGCCGGCGAAAGCGGAAGGCGAGGAAGGCGCAGTCCCCGGAGGAAGGCGGAATCTCTTGCGCCGCGGCCCCGGAGACCGAAAGTGGAACACGCGGCCGGGCCGGGCCGGGCCGGGCGGGGCCGGGGAGAAGCATCCTTGAGGGCGGGCCCCGGGCCCCCCCAAGGCAGAACCAAGAAGAGGAAGAGACTGGACTGGTATCCCGCCCTTCACGCCCCAAGGGAGTCTCAGAGCGGCTTACAAACTCCTTTCCCTTCCCCTTCCCCCAACAGGCACCCTGGGAGGTAGGTGGGGCAGAGAGAGCTCTGAGACAACTGTCCTTGAGAGAACAACTGGTACAGAACTACGGCTTGCCCAAGGTCATCCAGCAGGTGCAAGTGGAGGAGTGGGGAATCAACCTCGGTTCTCCCAGATTAGAGTCCACGTACTTAACCACGCCTCCAAATGAGGAGCAGGGAGGTTGGTGGCATTCCTTCCATGTAAGTTGCCCCCCCCCCCCCAAACAACAGGGTGCCCCAAGTCACCTAGCCTGCTGCATGCAGCTCCCGCCACCACATCTCCTCTTGCCTGCTCTCCCTCCGATCAGGTGTGATGGCTAAATGGAACCTCCATGGCCAGGGGCAGCCTGCCTTTGACTCACAGAAGCAGAGGGCAAATGGCAGGAGGGGACTTGGAAGCCTCTCATTTAGGGTTACCATATTTCGAAAAGCGAAAAGAGGGCATATTTCCTGACTGACTACTTCAAACAACTGAGCGCTACGGCAAATCCCATTTTAAACACTCCTACTCCTCCCCCAGATCCCAAATTGCCTGTTCATCTTTGCAAAGCAGGGGAATTTCCATCTGCAGAAGTGCCCCATTGTGGCAAAAATGAAAGGAAAATTGATTAGTCACAGTACGAGTCACTTCTGGAATTTACTACCCCTGCATGTGATGCTGGGTCAACTGGGTTACTGTCCCAAGAATTCACAAAAGAGAGATCTGTTGCCAGCCGTTAAGGGAAATCTGTCCTTGGCCTGGCAGCATTTCCAGGCTCAGAGGCCGTTTGTCTTGGAGGTCTTCAAGCAGAGGCTGCTTGGCCATCCAGTGGGAATGCTCTCGCTTTGGACAAGACCTCCCTCAGACACAGTGACCTCGGAATACAAAATGATGGGGACGAACACAGGGATTTTTTTTGGGCGGGGGGTTCACGTTCATGCCTCCAGACCCATCTGGCTCGTCCTGTCTGATGAAGTGGTTAGCATGTTGGGTGCAAATCAGGCAGACCTGGGTTGAAGGCCTCACTCTGCCACCTTGGGCCAGTCTCACACAGTAGGAATGTGCACAAAAATGTGATTCAGGTTGACCTCATTTGGTTCATAAACCTCCCTCCCCCCTTGACATCCTTACTGTTATGTCTGCTGATGTCCTCGAGGTGGCAGCGACATAAGGCTCGAGTCAACCCTCTAGAGCCCACCAATAAGATCTCTGGCGGGAGATTAAACCCCACCAATTGGGCCTGCAGAAGTCACGGCTACTGTATATCGTTGGCCCCTCGCGGCCAGTACTCCTTGTTGGCCCCTCCGCGGCCAGTACTAGTGATAGCTATGTCGTCGTCCGTGTCTCCTCAGTGCCTTGAACCCAGTAGACAAAACTTACGACCTGTGCTTGCAGAGAGAAAATGTTCTCTTTTGGTGACACTTGCATTCGTTTCAATGGGAAGTACATTCCTACTTGTTACTTTTCTTTGCCTTCCAATCAACCAGGATGAAGTTCTCAGATGGGCGCTCCTTCTGCCCAGACAGTTTCAGGAAGGCAGAAGACAGTGCCAGTGGCAGCAGCTAAGACCATGCGCCCTTCCAGAAGAGGCAGGTGGGGGGAGTTCCAAGGAGCCAAGCGCTCCGGTCAGTAAGACATGGCAGGATTGGCCTCCAGGTGCTGCACTTTTGTACAAACGTAGCTCCCCCACTTTTCATGGGGACAGGTAGATTCCTCCATAACTGAGCCCCCCCCCACCTGCAGGGGGGCTGCTTTAGGATGAGCATAAGCATATGCTCCTTCTCACCCGGTGGGATTTAAAAAAAAAAAATGGGGGGGGAGACACTTGTGTTATCTTTCCTATTATATAAAGCCGTTTTAAGATTCCACGGGGCGCCAAAATCAGTAGGCTGGATAGACTGCCTCTCAAAAGGGGGACCCTGGCCACTGGCTGCATTCTCTCCCTGCTTTGCCTCAGTCCCGCCCACAGAGCCACCGGCCAGCGTCTCGGCCTCAGTCTGGAGGGAGCCAGCGAAGGGGAAGGACCGACTGGGAGCTGCTGGGTCCACGCTTCTTCTCCGCCCACTGCCAGGTGGGTCTAACTGTCCAAATGAAACAAAGAGAATGGGTGGGGGGAGAGAAAGGGAATCCAGGCACTTCTGCCTGACAGAGTGACCAGAGCGCCCTCCTTCTGACAGGCAAAACTGCCCGGGATCCATTCTCTCCCTTCCCTAACTGTCCCTTCAGGGGCCTGCTTCTGTCAGTGAAAACACAATGGACTATCAGCATAACCCCTCCCCCGCACACTGCCAAACTGCCAAATTTCCTCTCAGAAGACACTGTGAAACAGTCAAAGAGAAGGGGGGGAAGGGAAAGGGTGCCCCAGGCTGGGATCCCTGCAGCCCGCCCACCAAAGCTCTGCCCGCCCAAATTCATGTCACAATGTGGCTTCACCTCAGGAGAGAGGATGCCATTTGCCTTCCATTCCCATCACCTCCAAACACAGCAAAGAGAGGGGTGGGAAGGGAATCCAGGCGCTTCTGCCTGACAGAGAAAACAGAGCACCTTCCCTCTGACAGACAGAACTGCCAGGGATCCATTTTCTTCCCTCTCTCCCTTCCCATCACCTCCAAATGGGGCAAAGAGAAGGGGAGGGGAGGGAACAGCTGGGCCTGGCTAGGGGAGGGGGGAGCAGCAAGAGAGGAAAAGGGGAGAGCCTGCCTCCCCACAATGTGAGCCTACTGCCAAGGAAGACCAATTGCAAAGAAACAAAGTCCTCAAGCCTCCTGCATGATGCAGCATGCTCAAGCCATTAATGTTAGTGTATAAGTGGATCAGGGCAAAAGGCAGAATGGGAAAGGGGGCTCTCTATTATACATACAGGTAGTGACGGGGGGAGGGGGGGAGGACGGCTTCCTCACAGCCCTATCCTCGCACTCCTAGCTTTGCCTACTCACATTACACTCTCAACCAATGCTCCCTCTAAGCTGTGGAGTCATGTGAGCAAAAATTCTGCTTTGTGAGCCACTGGCATTTCAGTTGTGAGCAAATGATTTGGCTACTGCATCAAGTAGTTTGCTCTGCAGCCATCCTTTCCAAGCTAAGACAAAACTGTGTGAGCCGGAGGCTAAAAACTATGAGCTACATCACAGTGGGGAATTTCACACAGCCAATATGTTCCATTTCAGGAACTCTTCAGTAACAGTTTCTGTCAGGCATTTTACACAGAACCGTATTAGTACCGATTCCCTAACGGAGCATTCTGGCCCTTTCACACAGAAACGTGCCTCTCCCGTTGGGGAAGCGTTCCTGAGCCGGTTTACCTTGAAACCTCCTCCCAAGCGTTTGTCTGTTCTTTGTACCGGTCCTGAAGCACTACGGGGTGCTGTGTGAAGTGCCCGAAGCTCTTCCTCCAATGACGAGTGTGTGTGTGTGTTTGTGTGTGTGTTTGTGTGCATGTGTTTGTGTGTGTGTTCTTTGTGTGTGTGTTTGTGTATTGCGTTAGTGTTTGTGTGTGTGTGTTTGTGTGTGTGTGTGTGTGTGTGGTGAAGAGGCTTGAAAAAAAACGGCAGTCTGAAATGGCAAACTGCTCCGAAGACGGCTCCAAAATGGTAGGGGAAGGGCTGTCTGAAACAGCTGTCACTGTATCAGTTTATTACAAGCTGGTAAGCAGGATCTGCTAGACCCATTGTTGCCAATCTCCAGGGGAGGGATGGAGATCATGCTAAATTACAACTGCTCTTCAGATAGCAGTGATCTCCCCCTGGAGAAAATGGTGGACTCTGTGTCATTATACCCAGCTGAGGTCGCCACAGCAAATTGATGCTGAGTGCCCAAGGCTGGGGCACTCTCCCAGAGCCTCTTTCTACAGCCCGTTGTATTTATTTCCACAATGGGCCTTATCCCTAATTTATTTATATACCGTTATTTGATTTATATACTGCCCTCCCCACGAAGCAGCCAGGCTTTGGCTCTGTGGTGGCCTCCTCAAGTGCTGGCCTTACAGAGGACTACTACAAAGTCTTGGCCTCTTTCCCGAGTGTGCCGAGGGTCTCCCGGTAAGAAGAGAGGCTGTCTTCTGTGCCCCCACTGGCTTCAAGCAAGGCATTTACCCACTCCTGCCAATCGGACATTGGCTCAAGGAGCGCCCTGCTTTAATAGAGCTGGTCTCTAAGTTATCTCAAGACTCTTTACAAAGTGGAGAGTAAACTTCCGGTGCTGAAGGGGGGGGGGCACAGCAGTGGGCAGGGAAAACCCAACAGTCGAGCAACTCTCAGTCACCCTTTGCTCTTTGTTTCCCTCCTTCCTGGCGTGCCTGTTCAGGGCGATGGCACATGGCTGCCTTGTTGCCCCCAAAACTTGGGCCCTGCAGGTGGCAAGTGGGGTGGTCAAGTTCTGAGGGGGCAGAATGGCCTTTCTGGTCTCCGTTTGCAGCTGGGAGGGGGAGGTGCCACCGTTTGAATGCTTCCCCATGCGTGGTGGACAGAAGGGCTGCCCCCTGCAAGGAGGAAGCACGCGAAAGGAGAAGAGCTTTTTTTGCCAGCCCTTTCCCTTCTAGACCCCAGGGTGGCCCGGCCCTTTGTACCCCCGTTGGACTCTTACCGCCTCACTCTGCCACCAGCCGAACACAGTCCTTTGTCTCTCCGAGTAAGGGAGGTGGAAAAGGAGGACTGCCTAAAAACAGTCCCGAGGGCGGCTGTCCCTGATGCAAGTGCCAACTTCCAGGTGAGGCCTGGAGTTCTCCTGGGAAATGGCTGCTTTGGAGGGTGGTCTCTATGGCACTATTACCCCATTGAGGTCCCTTCCTCACCAGATCTCCAGGAATTTACCAAGCTGTAGTTGGCAACCCCACAGCCACTGAAAGAGTAACATGCAGGTGTTGAAGGAACTCTCTGAGGCTCAGCACACGTCTCCTTCTCTGAGGGCAAGGGGTCCTGTTTGCTGGGACCACTGTTCCCTCTAAGCTGAGTCAGTGTGAGCTAGCTCACCGTTTTTTAGCCTCCAGCTCGCACACTTTTGTCTCCACTCAGGAAGGATGACTCCAGAACAAACTGATTTATGCAGCAGCCAAATTGCTGGCTCGCAACTTGAATGCCCGTAGTTCACAACGTAGAATTTTTGCTCACAAGACTCCACAGCTTAGAGGGAGCATTGGCTGGGACAGTCTGAGTTTTTGTGCTCTTCTATCCCAATCGGTTTTCTTGCCTAGTTTGCCTTTGGGGGCTTCAAAGGCAGGGCTAAAGAGCAGGACTGAGCAAAGGGGCTTCTCCCCCTCCTGCTGCCTCTCTGTCTTTTTCTGCTGCTGACATCCCAGTCCTGACCACCCCCACCCCCACCCCCCCCCCCCCGTGTCGGAATTAGGATGGGGTGACGGGAGGCCCTGAGAAGTCATGTGGCACGTTGCAAGTTTTAACAATAATGGTCTGTTGCACAGTGTTTCCTGTTCCTTTACTTATTACTTTTCAAATTTATATTCCACCCTCCCCGCAAATGGGCTCAGGGCAGATCACAACAACCGAGAGGCCATTCGGCTGTGTTGGAGAAATGAGCATGTAATGCAAGGCCTGAGAAATTCAGTCATTATAGGGTCAACTATGCAACTTGTTTGTTTACCTATGTTAGCCTGGAAGTGATACCTGGCAGCTGGCCAATTATCTGTAAGCCCGGGAAAACTGAAGGTGTACTGTCTTGCTAATTGGTCAATGATATCAGGTGTTTCCTTTCAGGGGTCAAGAAGAAGGAGAGATCCTCCATTACAATCTCTCACTCTCTATCAGTATGTCTTAGTGTGAAGACGGAGCACAATGCAGCTCCTTAGAAAGCATGTTTTGTTTATTTGTAGCTAATCCCGTTTACCTTTTCCCTTTAGTAATAAACTTCTTTTAAACCAAAAGAAGCAATCTCTTCTTTCCAGAAAAGCAAGATTCATTACTCTGATTTTTCTGATTATTGGACAAAAGTCCTAACAGGCTGCACAACGCAATAATAAATAATCAGTTAAAACATTAAAACAAGCATTTAAAAACAATCTGCATCAGTACTGGTGCCACTGGACTTTAGGTTCATTTAATCCGGGCTGAAATTGCATCCATTGAAGACGGAGGTCCTGTACCTGGGTTGCGGGGGACTGGGATTGGGGACTTCCAACCTTTGACGGAAAGGTTTATTGGTCCCAGTGCCACAGGTGAAGAGCCTGGGGGTATTCCGCCACTGCCAGGTCTGCCTTTTCCCATCTGAGACAGATCAGGCAGTTGCCCCCATATCTCACTCCCCGGGATCTGGCTACAGTAACCCATGCAATGGTCACGTCCCGATTAGATTATTGTAATTCTCCCTACATGGGACTGCCCTGGACTCTGCTCTGGAAACTGCAGCTGGTGCAGAGCGCAGCAGCACGGGTACTGATGTCGCTGCCTGTGCGGGCCCACATCCACCCAGTGCTGCGTGAACTGCACTGGCTGCCTATTGAGTACCGGATCCATTTCAAGGGGTTGGTGCTTGCCTTTAAAGCCCTATATGGCCAGGGGCCTGCATAGCTGTGAGACTGCCTCTCCCTCTATGAGCCCCGAAGGGCTTTACAATCTGCCAATCAACATCTCGTGGTCCCTGGCCCCAGGGACGTCCGTCTCACCTCGACTAGGGCCGGGGCCTTTTCAGCCCTGGCCCCTACCTGGTAGAATGAGCTTCCATACGAGATCAGGGCCCTGCGGGACCTTTTACTGTTCCGCAGGGCCTGCAAGACGGAGCCCTTCCGCCAGGCTTTTAACTGGGGCAATGGATGTCCCTCTCTCTCTCTACTGGGCCTCCCCTCAACGGGTCAGAACTGTATACTAGATCTGTGAGGTTTCAATTCCAATGACAGTGGCACCAGATGAAGGCCATTGTGATATTTTATTAGTGTTTTAATTGTATTAATTATGCGTATTGTATTTTATCAAATTTGATGGAACCCGCCCTGAGCCTGCCATGCAGAGGGTGGGATATAAGTCAAATAAAATAAACAAACAAATAAATACAGAATGTGTCTTCAATGGGGGGGGGGGGATCTTTTTTACTGTCCACTGCCTCAACCAAAGGCTGGCCCTAGAGGAACAGCTCTGTTTTACAGGCCCTGTGGAATGATAAAAAGTCCCACAGGGCCCTGATCTCACGTGGGAGCATGTTCCACCAGGCTGGAGCCTGAGCAGAAAAGGCCCTGGTACTGGTTGAGGCTAAACGAACATCCCTTGGGCCAGGAACAACGAGCAGATCTTTCCCAGCAGAGCTCTAGGCTCTCCAGGGCACATATGGGGAGAGGCAGTCACTAAGGTATATTGGTCCCAGGCCACGCAAGGCTTTGAAGGTCAATACCAAAACCCTGAAGTGGATCCAGTACTCAATTGGCAGCCAGTGCAATTGGCTTAGTGCCGGCTGAATGTGCACCCACGCAGGCCACACTGTCAGCAGGCGTGTCAATGCATTTTGCCCCAGCTGGAGTTTCTGGATCAACCGCAAGGGCAAGGCCACGTAAAGCGAGTTACAGTAATCAAGCCTGGAAGTGACCATTGCATGGGTCACTGTAGCCAAGTTGATAAGTATTGGAGTCGGGAGTCCATGGAGTAGTGAAACAGCTAGATCTTTATTGCTGGTCTGGATGAAGCATACAACCCAGGGCTCGAAGCCCTCCTTTTATGCTGATCCCCTGACCTCGCCCAACTGGCCTGATAGGCTATTATAAGTCTATTTACATCTCATAGGTTCCCTGGGAGGAACCTAGGTACAGGATTGGTGGCCGGTTCGAATCCACCTGGCCTTTGTTCTACCTGGCTGAAGCTCAGGTAGTTTCTTGGCCATGTGCTCTGGCCACATGGCGGTCGCCATTACGGGAGCACATGGCGACCGCATGGTCAATACATAACACAAGTCCTGGCGGGAGACGTGATCATTAATGAAGCCTGTTGTTTCAGATGGAGGCCCGCCTGCCTGGAGGCTTAGTGAGGGCAGCAGAGCATTTGTCACCCCTGCCATTCCTCACTGGCCCTGTGCCTGCAGTCCAACAGTCAGGCAGATCCAGCCATTCTGCGCTGCCAGGGTGTGTAAGCCACCCACTTTCCCATCTTTTTCACTTCCATGAAGAGAGGTGGTATCTCACAAGACCTGTGTGTCCTGCAGGCATCTGCGCCAGTCCTTAAGGGAGGGGTCCCCAACGTGGGGCCCATGGGCACCGTGCAACCTGCCAACACCTTTCTTGGCACCCACCAAGTATTTTTAGACCCTGGGCAGGGCTCCTGCTCAGCCGCCGGAGGTCTTGTTGGCTGTGCAGAGGAAAGCTTCTTCCTGGAATGCTGCTGAAGACTTGCTGTTAGAGCTGTGCACAGTCGCCTCGCGCCCGGACTGGCTCTGCCTGCCACAGCACTCAGTTCGTATTGGCTGCCTCCTCCTGCGGCTGTGCCTACTGCCAAAGGTTCCTGCAAACTCAAAAGAGCCGGGGACCCCTGCTTGGAAGGCGTTTGGGCCACATCGCCTGTTTTCTTGCTGGTCAGGCATCTTTTCCTGTTGTTATGAAGCTCCAGCAGGTTCCTCTGCTTATGAGCTCTGATTGCATCAGGTCTCTCTTTTATCTTTGACAGTTAATTAAAACATTTACTGAAATATTAGATTTATTGCCTTTTACTAGAGACTGAAGAGTTATGTTTGGCCTACTAATCTTGCATGAAAAGACAGCAAGCCCACATCAGATGTACGTTCAGATGATCACATGTTTAAGTGAGGAAATATGTAGCATAAGATAAGATCACTATTTTTCTATAAAATGCATTGATGGGATAAGCAAACCAGATTTCTTTGGATGGAACTCTCAGAAGAGATCAGGTGAGATTTCTCCATGTGTGTGAGAGAGGGACAGGCAGAGACTTGGGGTTAGAAAAATTCCTAAAAGCCATTTAAAGATAATAAGTGTTTTGCTTTAGATTTTATTAACTCTAATATGGTTGAGAAAGATTCAGGTGGGTAGCCATGTTGGTCTAAAGCAGCAGAACAAAGTTTGAGTCCAGCGGCACCTTTAAAACCAGCCAAGTTTAATTCTTTGTATATGTGTATCTGAAGAAGTGTGCATGCACACACGAAAGCTTCTACCCAGAATAAAACTTTGTTGGTCTTAAAGGTGCCTCCGGACTCAGACTTTGTTCTCATGGTTGAAAAATATTAGGGGATTTGCTCATTTTGGCACTTGTTTTTGCAGCAGCTATAGGGTTAATTGTCACATGCCTGTGTTTTCTAATGGCTTGTCTAAAAAATAGTATTATTTCTTTTTTTGATAGAAGATAGGAACTCTTTGAAAGTTTTCTGCCTGGGTAATAGTTCAAAGAACCAGAACCCTCAATTAATTTGTGTGTACTTTCAGAAATAAAGGTTGCAAACAACTTTTATCAGACAGACCCTGGAAATACCTGGGGTTAGATGGTTTGATAGATTGATGCGTAGGAAGCTCTGGAGTCCAGATGCTTTCTTTGGATGTGAGAGCAGATCATTTTGTTGCAACAGGACTTCAGGTTTTTTAGCTGTCCTTCTTGGAATCTGATTGGAGTGTCTCTCTCTTTTTACTCCCCGCCCTCAATAAGTGTCGGATGTTGGAGTTTTGTTCACGGACAGTCACAGAAAATGTCACAGCTCCAAGCTGAAGGTAAGTACCTGGATTTGTTTTTCAGATTTCCTGATGCTCTCTGGTTGCTGGCTCTGGATGGACAAAAGGAAGTCCTTCTTCACATGATGAAGAAGCATTGGTTTTTATACCTTGCTTTTCTCTACCCAAAGGAGTCTCAAAGCAGCTTTCAATCACCTTCTCTTCCTCTCCCCACAACAGGCAACTTGTGAGGCAGGTGGGGCTGAGAGAGCTCTGGGAGAACTGGGACTGGTCCAAGGTCACTCAGCTGGCTGCATGTGGAGGAGGAGTGGGGAATCAAACCCAGTTCTCCAGATTAGAGTTGGCCAGTCTTAACCACTACACCAACCTGGTGTAATTGATGCACAGTCAACTTTTTAAAAAATCATTCAACATACAAAATCAGAACTAGCAGGGGCCATTTCATAGAAAAAGAGGTGCAGGAGCTCATTAGCATAACTCATTAGCATAACTTATTTGCATATGCTAAACCACCTGACATCACTGGAAGTATGTCAGAAGGCAAGACAGAAAGGAGAGAGACAGAGAAAGCTGGCAGAGAGGGGACAGTTACTAATCCAAGCCTCAGAAATACCACTATTCGAGGAGAACAGCTTCAGTGGTGGCTGAAGCCTTCAGAAGGCGGGTCGGAGGAACAAGGACCTTTCCAGGGGACGGGGTCGTTTTGCTGCAGCCAGGACACAAGCAGGCATTTCCCCACAGGGGGCGGGGGTGGTGGTGGTGGCCTGGCACCAACTCCCAAAGCTGCGCTCCCCCGAGCTCCTGCTCGAAATGACCCCTGAGAACTAGTACACAAAGTAAACACATACACCTCACAGAGTAAAAACAGACAGAGAGAATGTACACAGTTTCTTCTTTTCTTATCCATTCAATCCTAACAGTTTAAGGATTTTTTTTAAAATGCAGCCAATTGCGCCAATTTGTCATCTAAAATATTCTTAAGAGTTTTGAACTCCTGTTAGTTTGGCTATTGATAACAATTCCTGCATCTTTATGAACCATTCTATAATTTGCGAGGCGCATTTAACTTGTGCAACTCACTTCTGCAAGACATGATTCCTAAGTTAGATGGCTTTTAAAAAGATAGCATACTGTCTCTGAGTATGCAAGCCACCATCTGTAATACAGGGGTTCTGAGACTCCTTTACGGGGTTGCTGTGAAGACTGCCACACAATCAGGCATTTCAACCCTAAAAGCCGGGGCTTTCCGCTTTAGGCTTTGCTCTACCCAGCCAGCATTTGCAGAGGGTTCTAGTCCTGGTCCTTTGGATCTCAGCCCAGTTTTCCATTTTGTTTTATGATGACCTGAGGGGAGCCATGTGTATTCTGCTCTAGAAAAAAAATACAAACTCACTGTTTCATGATTGCCAGGACCAATATACAGTACACGCATTAAGGAAATCTGCACTCATGTCCTTATTTTGCAAAATTTATTCTGCTCCGGCTAGTCATGGAGAGGAAGAGCTTTGTCAGGATGAGAAGACCCAGCCTGTGGTCACTGGGGATCTCTGCCAGTCCTTGCCCTAGCTCCAGAGTACTCAACAGGCACTGCTGACTCACTTCCAGACAGCCCTGAAGGCCAGCTAAGTATTTGTTCCCCTCCCCCCTTTAAAATAACAGCCAAGGGTCTCAAAGCACTGAATTCTGCAGCAGTAACCAGAATGTGTGCTGAACTGCAGAATGCAGAGCCCTGATTGCAGTAGTTTTGAATTCACTGCAGAAGCTGAGGAAATACTGGGACTTGGTTTTTCTGGTGATTGCTTCACACTTGTATGTATTGCTTGATTGTCCAGGGCTTGCCAAATGTGTACATGGACTCCACTGGAAACCACCAGCAGAGGTAGAGATTAAACTGTTTATTCCCCACCCACCCCCGCTGCCACCGCCATGAACAAATTTCTCAAGGAATTGCTTTCTTGCTTCACCTTTTGTGTGTTCTCAGTTGTTAGAATTAGGATTGTTCCTATGATGTTTTCAGCTCCAGTTCCTGGGCTCTCCAAGGTTCAGCTTCAACCAGACATTAGACACTGGGATCTTGGTTATTAAATAAAGCTTTGTTTTGGTCCAAAAAGAAAAAAAATGACCTTGTAGATGTTCTGAATTAAATGTAACTCTGGATTCAACTTAGCCTTATATCTGGGGTGCTTTAAAAGCCTCCGTTAAGAGGCTTTTTAAAAGGCTCCAGAGATAAAGAAAATGGCCTCTTTATAAGAAGTTGGTTAGAAGCACGAATTTTTGAGTTGGAAATAGATCCGAAAAAGGATAACTGAGAGAATATATGGATAAATAAATATATGAGATAATTGAACTTTTGAAAGCACTATTAGAGCTCCAGAGAGCTTAGAAATGAGAAATGTTGAATTTCTTACAAACTTTAAAAAAAATTGGCAATAAGCTCAACAGAGAAAAAATAATATTGAGCATCGTATAGTAAATGGAGGGAAAGAAGGTATTCGGTAGATATTCTGGATAGTTTTAAATGGAATTTTTTTAATTTTTATATGAATGAGTAACCAAGAACGAAGTGAAGTCAAAAAGTTTATCTTAAATCTTGATCTTATTATGGAGATGGAAAGCTCCTTTTGCCATAGAATAAATTAAATTTGCTTTTGTGTGTGCATAAAGTGTCGTCAAGCCACAGCTGACTTCTGGGGACCCCAGCCAGGGGCTTTCAGGGCAAGTGAGAAGCAGAGGTGGTTGGCTGTGGCCTTGGAGGTCCCTCGTCCAAGCACTGGCCAGGGCTGACCCTGCTTAGCTTCTGAGATCCGACAACATCGGGCTGTACCGTGCCTCCTTACCTCCTGAAACCTGGTTTTAGGAAGCAGAAAAAGAGTGTAAAATACCGGGGCCAATTGACCTTACATAAGATGTTTATGAAGTCCTGAAGGGTAAAATTAGCAGTCCTTGATTATTAGCAATGTATGAATCCATTTCATAATATACAGACAAAAGTCACACCAGTTTTCTCAGTGGCAGATACTGATATTCTGATGTGCAAAAACTGATAGATGTGATTCGTAACAGTTTTTTAAAAACTACAGAAAAGCTGATTTTACTTTTGCTTTGTCATGAACCCAAGCCGGGATTCCCCTGGGTGACAATGAAGCACAGAACCGTCCAAGAAGAAGGCACACGGACACCAGGATTAGGAAAAACTAGTTTTTATGGTACCATAAGTCTCAGCCTGAATAGAAGCTTCAGAATCAAAATGCCGAGCCCCGATTTTACTTGGGCTTGGCGTTATACACTAAGGGGGTGGGGACGCACAGAAAGGAAGGGATCAGTGTCATGCAGCATCATATTTGTTAACAAATCACACCATTATATCTCCACCCATTTATTTGTTAAACTATAAGGAATATTTCTATCTAAGTGTTGCTAACTGGCTAAGCTTCTCACGGTTTCTTAGCTGGGCTAAGGAATGATACAGTTGCGTGTTGAACAATTGAAGCTTGTCTGTTAGGTGTTGTAACATTAGGAAATCTTTCCCTTTGACCTAGCATTTTGTAGCTTTGGCTAACTAAGCAATTATGCAGAGTCTGGATAAATAATTATTAATTAAAATCTATTGCTTCAACAACACCTTTCCTGAGCAGTACCCAGTCAGTGCGGTCACAAGGGGAGTGCACACGTGTAAAGCAGAGCCTTTAAAAATATATAAAGGTTTACTGAAGCTTTCAAAGAACAGGAAATCCCTAGACAGCACAGTTTCTATAGCCCAGAAGCATAAAACCAAGAAAAGTTAACTTTCTGTCTAATACATGAAATATCTGGCATTAGATGGCACTTCTTGTTGCAGCATAAACCAGCTGTAGCCTGAGTTACTTTAAGTAAGGTACTCTAAGTAAGGCAAGACATCATCAAAGCACACTAGCATGGCTTCCCTCCGGTCTGTACCCTTATTATACTCTCTACCTCATTAAGGTCAGGTGGTCCCAATGAGCCAATCAAGGGTCGTTCTTGATGGAACTTTCCAGAGGCCATCAGCACACTCCTAACCCCCCCCCCCCCCGGTTGCACAAAGGAACACAGGTTCCCACAATTAACCAGTTACCACATTCTTGAGTCCTGCCTTGAAACAGGTAAGGATGTGACCTGCAGAGACTCAAATCACAAGCACCTGCAAGCGAGACTGGGACACGGAACCATCACATTAATCCTTGAGGGGGACTGGGCCTCACCTGCTTAATGCGCAAAAAGCATTTGAGGGTGTAGAGTGGAGATACGGTATGTTCTAGACTGTTTCAGTCTGAGTGGCAAATTTACACGCTGTATAAAAACCCATGGGGTAAAGTCGTTGATAGACATACATCAGTGAAATTTAGCATAGCCAGAGTCACCTTATAGGGATGTCTGTTATTTCACCTGTTACTTATTTTGGCAACTG
This sequence comes from Lepidodactylus listeri, assembly GCA_029233225.1. NCBI lineage: Eukaryota > Metazoa > Chordata > Lepidosauria > Squamata > Gekkonidae > Lepidodactylus > Lepidodactylus listeri. The sequence continues at coordinate 8,645,822 of JARCFY010000014.1, read as the reverse complement.
AACCTTTGGTCTATTTCATTCAGAAATTGTGAGATAATGAAAAGAGTTCTGTTTGGTAACTGGAAAGAAAGCTTTCACTTCACATAGACGCTTTCTTACCCTCTTCTTTGCCTCCTCTGATAAACTTATCCAGGAGTGGAAAGTATCTGGCTAAACAAATAATGTTAAGAAATCTGAGTGGTTAGGTTTTATCTTCTCTGTGGACCAACATGCCTGAACTGAGCTAAGAAAAACCATCCAAATTAAATGGAAACACCCCCCCCCACCCCTTTGAGATAGTTAGAGTTTGGATCCACGAAGAATTAGTTGTGCCAAATGGTGGGAGGTTAATGCCTAAGCTTTGGTTAGGAAGGAGAGCCACTGTCCAAATGCATGTTTCTCCCCTGGCTCTGTGTTCTGTTTAGGAACGTTCCCCCTCCTTTGAATCTGAGATTACTGATAATGGCACGATTCCATTTTAAAATTCATCTGGCAAGATAGGCCATGGCATGTGGCAGACAGACTTGAAAATGGAGGGCTGGCTGTACCCAATAGTCAACGTTATTATATTGCAGCCAGTTTGCCATTTATAAAATAATGGGTTTTATCAGGAAATTATGTTGCAATAATGGAAAAATTTTTATACAGTGTTAGACAGCTGACTTGATTCCATTTGAGATGTTGGAATTGTAGGTGCTTACACTTACTTCAGAGCTGAAAATCTGATGAAAGTTAAAACTTGTTTTTAATCCCGGTATCTCAACTTTTAGAGCATTTATAAAATAATAATGACCAGTTAACAAGATAATAAATTGTGAACATCCTTAGGTTTAAATCAAGTGAATGTTGTCAAATTAATCAGAAAACACATTGGTTGTCGAGCAAAATCTGAACAATTTTTCTGCGACATCATTTTATACTGTGCTGGACACAGATACCCTGTCGGTTTCTTCAGACAATGGGTAGGGAAAAGGTAAAAATAAATGGTGGAGGGGAAGTCCAGTCTTTTCACTCCTAGCGTTCTGAGCCTTGAAATGCCTACATTGTTGGTGGAAGATGGTCCGAGCAGATCCCCAGGAGCAGAGGGAGGTGGAAGTCCTAAATGGGGTGCAGTTGGAGGAATCCATTCATTCTGAGGCCTGAGGGGGTGCAGTCTGCTTGTACCACAGGAGGGCTGCAGGGAAGTACTCCTTTGGGTAAAAAACAAGCCAAGTAGTGCAAAAGTTTCTGCACTCAGCGGTTACTACCCTGTGGCACTTCAGGCAGATGCTCTATTTCAGTGGTTCTTAACCTGGGTTCGATCAAACCCTAGGGGTTCAGCGAGTCAGTCTCAGGGGTTCGGTGGGGCCTCCAACTTAGTACTATTACTAAGTACTAAGAATTATTTTTCACTAAAGAAGGGTTCGGTGAATGCGCATATGAAACTGGTGGGGTTCAGTACCTCCAACAAGGTTAAGAACCACTGCTCTATTTGTTCAGTTCTGCCACCCGTGTGCAGAGCCAGACTGGTTTTGCTTTAACATCCTGCTGTTGGTGATGTTTTTGTCTGTTTTTCACATTTGTTTTTTGTATAAGGAGAAGAAGATCCCCAAGCGGCAGGAAATGCAGAGACAAGAGAGTTAGACTGTGGGAATGTTCTAGACCCTTGCTGTCAACCCTGGGGGTGCATGGAGGCTGAGGCCAGAGAAGGGGTGGCTCCTTCAGCATTCTCAGAAGCGCTTTTGCCGGAGCCACCAGAGTCCGACTGCTTCCCATCTATTTCCCTTGCCATCCTCTTGGCCCTTGTTTTCACCTTGGTGTTGCTGTTCCTGCTTTCTCACGACACGAGCCGCTTGACTTTCCATGGCTGCCTGGCCTTGACTTCCCACAAAGCCTGCCCACACTCCTGTAGCCTGGCATTGCTTTGCCTGCTCTTCCCAAACCAGCCAGAATCGACGTGTCACACTCTCCAGAGATATGTGTACGGGCAGCAAGAGGGGAATCATCCCAACAGGGCTTGGATCCTGACTGCCATTGGGCTGGGTGACTCCAGGGGGACCCTTTTGTGTCTCGCCAAGTCAACACTGTCATTGCTGACTGATGAGCATAATGTAAGAGTTCAGTTCTCAGAGCAGACGCGTACCTGGCTTCCCTGGATGGAATTCCTGGAGAATGGGACATGGGGGGATTCCAACACCAGTATTTATGTGGGGCAAAGCCTGGTACCGTATGGCATGATGGTTTCCCTGCAGAGCTCCCTGGGTGGGAAGCATTTGGCCACCAAGATCAACCTGGCCCTTTTGCTGAACGGTCCAGAACAAGCCAGGGAAGAGTTCCTCCTTCAAGCTGCGACTTCCATGGTGGTGTTGGACATTTTGAGCGCTGTCCACTTTGCTGACAGGGCACCAGATCCACTGATAATCCCTGACGGGAGCCTTCCTGTCCTCGTGGTGAGGGCCGAACAGTATTTGGAAGGGAGTTTCACTTGCTGAGGAGCAAAACCCAGCATGTTCAGGCCTTCGGGAGAGGATGGCATCCAGTTGTTGCTGGTGTGGCCACAGAAAGCCTGGGTGACAATGACAGGGATGAGATATCTGTGTCCCCTCAACAGTGAAGGATTTGTAATGGAAAATAAATCTGGCCTGCTTTTCACTTCTTAGATGAGACGTCACAGTAAATGTTGTGGGAAATGGCTGCTGAGTATCCAGTTCTGCGTCAAGCGAAGGCAGCAGGTGGTGGGGTCCTGACACACACTCATGCTGTGGCCCACCACTACTAGCGGGGAGTGCTGACCAATGCGCACAACTGGATGGCATCTCTCTCTCTCTCTGTTTTTGTTGCGCTCTTTATCCGAGAATCTCAGGCAGGGCAGTGTCTGCCGTTCTCCACACCACTCATCGTATCACATATTTACATCATTCAGTGCCCCCATGGATGGCAGGGGAACCTGGCACATAGATGACCTTCCCTAGCATGCTTTCCGGAATGAAGGCAAGCTGTGATGAATTTTCCTTCAAAACTATGGTTTGACCAAAGCTGTATTAAAGCTAAAAATGCCCTATCCACTGCATACAGTTCAGCAAGGAAGGCTGAGAAAAAGAATAGGCAGGAAGCCTATAGCTTTCTTTCAGCTCAAAAGAAGGAATATAAACTCCTGGTAGATAGGCGAAAGAAGGAATACACTAGAGAAAAGTGGGCCAAATTAATTGAAGCAGCCAGGAATAAAAGTACATCTCGATTCTGAAGACTGGTGTCCAATACTACATCAACAGCTGCTTCTCCCTTAGCCTCCTGATTCCCCCCAGATATATGGATGTCCTATTTCCAAAAAATGTATGAAGACCCCATAGAATTCTCTCCTGTGCCTACAATAGGAAATTTGGAAAACTGGGCCCCAGTATCTGTTCAAGAGGTAAAAGCCTATATTTGTCAGCTAAACAATGATAAAGCTTTCTCCTCCTTTTTCTTTTTGAGGTCTTTAATTTATGAAGCTTAGTTACTTACATGTTATTGTTACTTTAAGCTTTAGATTTAAGTTTTCAGTATTCTGATTTCAGAACGCTTTGACATTGTCTACACAGATCCCAGTTATCTAAACATTAATATTGTATGCACTCACCTGCCCTGATTAGCTGACAACTGTATAATTCACCACATTGGTATATCAATTCTTGATCAGTAATGTTAACTTACTGAAGGAATCCTGTAGTTATCTTAAGGCACTGGCAAGCCATGTCTATAGATAGCTAAAACACCTATAGAATGTTTGGCACACCACATCTGAAGGTCACAGAGAATTCCTCTCTCATCTCTCTCTGAGCATAATAGAAATGTAACCATTAGATTAAGCCAGCTCAGCTTTCTCACAGCAGAAACACTTTTCCCCAGGAACTGTATCTTGTAGCAACATTGTTTATGTATTATGTACAGCATGCATGTCCTCCTGCTGACTGAACAAATAACTAACTACTGATGTAGCAAATATAGCCAATAAAAGCAAGGGCCTCAAAGCCCTGACTTTATGCCTCGCATCACCTCTGTCTCCGTGTGTTTGTTTCACCACCTCTCATCTGAGGAGGTGGTCCCTTATCGTCAGCTTCCTGGCAAGGTGACTGCGTCACAGGTGATCGCTCACCGCTTCAATTTACCATTCTCAGTTTCTAAGATATTTTCTTGTTGTTCATAATCTGTTTTCAATTGTTCTTAATATTGTAATGTCATACAGCGTTTATTGGATTATGTATTATTCTTATGTTTTATCAGAAAATAAGATAAAAATTTAAATGGAAAAAAATAATAATGATAAAGCTCCTGGTCTTGACGGAATCCCCCCCGGAATTACTGAAGGCAGATAAGGACTGGTGGGCCCCCTTGCTAGCCTCCGTTCCCCTTTATTGACGAAACTGGCTTCATCCCCAAAGACTGGGGTATGGCCATTGTTGTCCCCTTTTATAAGAAGGGAAAGAAAGAGGATCCGTCAAATTATAGACCAATCAGTCTTTTAAGTACTATAAGTAAGCTCTATACTAAACATCTGCTTGAAAATCTTTTGGATTGGTTAGAGCTGGAGGATATCATAGTGGAAGAGCAAGCAGGTTTTAGAGCTGGTAGGTCTATGCTAGATCACTGTTTGACGTTAAAACATCTTATTGAAAAATACGGCTCTGGAGGATGAACATCACTCTACGCCAGGGGTGTCAAACATGCGACCCGGGGGCTGGATGGGGCCCCTGGAAAGCTTCTATTAGGCCTGCAGTGGAACTGGTTGTCTCCTGCTTCTTCTTCCAGTTCTGCTGCTGCTGCTGCTGTGTCATTGTAGCTTGCTTTGCCAGACTCTCTCAATCACTCAGAAGAGACAGGCAACTTTCTGTTCCCTGCACTGGCTGAGGCTCCTCTCCCTCCCCCTTCCAGGGGGAGAGAGGGAACAAGTCAGAGCTTGCTTCCTGACCAGGCTGCCTGAATTGCACAGGAGAGAAAGGCAAGCCTTTCTTCTCTTCCATTGGCTGAGTCTCCTCCCTGAAGGGAGGGAGGGAAGGAGGGAGCGCTTGCTTTGCTTGGCTGCCTCAATTGCATGGGAGAAATACAAAGCACCTTTAAGACCAACAAAGGTTTATTCAAGGTATGAGCTTTTGTGTGCCTTGCTACAGTGTGTGTGTTTTGTTGGGCTTGTTATGCTGTGGCTGTCCTGGGTGCAACTGGGTTCCTCCCCCTTTTCACTGTATTCATGTCCTCATGATCCAATCTTGCTCAGTAGGAAAGCAATGTGAATTATTTAGATGAGGAACAACAACAAGCCAGTGAAGTGGATTAGGCTGAGAGTGTGTGTCCAGAACAAGTTCACCCAGCACATTTCCTTTGGGGATTTTGAACTTAGACTTCCCAGATAGTAGGCTGATACTGACCACTGAGGAAGACTATAGTTTTGTAGACAAACACATAGCTCTCAGTCTGTGTCATGGTGCCTTCTCATGTTCTTGACCAGCACATGAAGCAGCTTATGTACAAAAGGTTCCGGTGCCCAGCTATTTCATGTTTTCCCCTGGGTTCTAGGCTCAGAACTCTGAGCATGAGACTTCTGTAGTTAATGTCAATAAATCAAAAGTAGGTTTGCAGTTTACAGATACACACTTGAACAGCATACTCAAGATTGCAACATTACAGACATTTTGATGCAATAATTCAGAGCAAGAGGTGTCATCAGACACTGTTAAATAAAATATTGCAAGAGTGCTAATTTTTAAAGTGTGTGTTTTAAGTTAAAAAAATGTGTTTGTGTCCTTTATAAAGTTTATATCTCTGATACCTGGCATTACATTTTATGACACACATGGCCCGGCCCAACAAGGTTTCATTTTTGTCAGATCTGGCCCTCATAACAAATGAGTTTGACACACCTGCTCTACACTGTATTTGTAGATCTGAAAGCAGGTTTTGACACACTTTCCAGATCTAGGCTTTGGGGGAAATTAGAGGCTTCCACAACTGATAAATGACTGCTATTTCTAATCCAGGCCATTCATGAGCAAACTGCCCTTAGAGTGAGGTGCAGTCATCTAGGGCATCTGACTGACCCCGTCCAAACCTCTAAGGGAATCAGGTAGGGTTGTCTTGCAGCCCCCTCTGTTTCTTTTTTACATCAATAATCTGGCAAATTTTATGTCAGATCCTGGATTTCATCCCCCTAAACTAGCAAATTGGCACATTCAAGTGTTACTATACATGGATGATGCTGTAGTACTCTCCAGAACTCCCATAGGGCTGAAACAGGCACTGAAAAAATTCTCCCTTTACTATGACACTGAATATCTTATAATTAATTATCAGAAAACTAAGGTTCTTGCTTTCGGGAAAAATTCTAAGATCAGACAATGGGATCTTCAGGGGCATAAGCTGGAACAAGTTTCCAGTTTCAAATATCTGGGCGTAGTATTGCAAGCTTCCGGCACCAATACAATTAATTGTAGTTGTGTCGCCAATACAGGAGAGAAAACAGCAAATAGTATTTTGAAATTTCATCGTTCTCACGGGGGGCACTCTGTTCCAGCCGCTCTTAGATTGTTTAAAGTCCAGTTGCTGGCCCGGCTGACTTACGGAGCATTCCTGGGGCCACCATCCTCCTCCTTTACCCCACTAGATGGAGTCCAGTCTAAATTCCTTAGAGCATTATTACAAGTACCTGTGTGTGTGTCAAACACTTGGGTCAGACTGGAAACAGGAATGCTTCGGGCAGAGGCTAGAATTTGTATCCTCTCAATTTATAAATGGGTAACAGGAAATATAAACCCCAGGGGCCTGTTCCCTTTAACCCTTCAGGACCAATTCCAGTCCAGTTGGCATAGAGCAGTCTTGAATTCCATCCAGAAATCAGGCTTTTCTCCCCAAGCCCTTCTGGATCTCAGTGTAGACCAGGCAAAATCACTCATATGCTATTTCTCTTCAGCAAAGACCAGATATATGGTCACTCCTGCAGCCTATTTACATTTTCTTGAATCCAATAACTCAAGAAGGGCATTAGCCAGAAGCGTGTCCTTGCCGTCTGCAGTACTGGAAGGGAAGTTTAAAGAGACCCCTTACTCACTGAGGTTTTGCTCTTGCTCCCTCCATGAAATAGACTCTCTAGAACACATGTTTTTCAACTGTGTATACCATAGAGTGTATGGAGATTATTAGTCCACTGTTAGAAAGGTTTCCTGGCAGGTCAAATAAAATTAAACTCGATTACCTCTGACAGGAATCATCAGACAACAAGGCAGGTGGCTAGATTTTGTGCCAAGGTTTACAAGGAGCATAAAATGCATGGCAATTAGATTTTCTAATCTTTTATCTAAATTATACACAAATTTTATGGCTGTCTTATTTTATCTCTTGGTTGTATGTTATCTCTACGTTATAGTCACAGATTTTTAAATTTAAGTATGCCACTGGTGGTTTTATCTCATTTTTTAAAATTAAATTTTATTTTCTACACCCTACACCAAAAGCTAAAAACAACTAAAAACACTAAACTACCCTAAAGTATACAAAGACCAGGCTGTACTAAATATAAAATACGTTTCTTCTAATAATTCAAGATGGAAAATTAATATATCAAGGCAAGTTACATCTTCAAACAGTTATTAACGCTAAAAATTTCAATTAAAGAAATGCCAAACTTCAAAACAGACAAGATGCAAATGCCAATAATCAAACTTTCAAAATAATAAAAAAGGGTTATTCATTCTTCTTTCTTTTCGCTTCTTCAACAGTTTTTATTTGATTTTCTGGGACTTTGGAGCTGCTGCTCCTTCTTCCCCATCAGAGTTTTCTCCCTCAGATTCCAATGACAACTTGGAAGATTAAAATCCGTACATACTTTCTTGCAGTTCCAATTCTTCCTCTGTGGATGTTTTCTCTCTCGCATCTCGATATTTTTCCAGAAATGGCTTTGCCTTTGCAACAAAGTTAAGCTTATGTTTCTTATCTTTGAAGGAAAAGATCAGGCCCTCAGGTGTGAGCCATTTATACATGGTACCTTTTGCTTGTAGAAACATGGTTAAATTTTTATAAGATTTCCTCTTCTTTCTGATTTCAAATGGAATGTCTTTTAAAACTTTGATTTCTTCCATGATTTTCAGGGTTGCCCTGTTGGTGGCCTTGAGCACCACATCTCTAGTAGATTTTTTAGAAAATCTCATCATAACCTCTCCTGGCAGGTTTTTTACCTTCAAAAATTCAGGATAGGTTCTATAAACCATAGCCATATTGCTTTGTAATATATCTGCTTGTAGACCTGTCATTGGAGCCAAAGCTTCACTTAACATCTTCTTGAGATTCTCATCTTTCTGTTCTGGGACACCTTGAAATCTTAAAAAGAAAGTTGACCTTTGTATCTGTAGTTTCAAAAGTGCATATTTTTCTGAGGATCTTTCTTTTTCTACCATGTCCAATCATCGATTGATAGATTCTGTCTTGACTTTGACCTTTTCCATCTCTTTTGCTGTTTGATCTGACTTGGCATTGGCTTCAGACACCTGCTTTTGTAGAGAATCCAGCTTAGCATTTACTGTAGTCAGTTGCTCCATCAGAGGGCGCAATGCAACAGCCAACACAGAAGAAAGCTCTGTACTTGCTTCAGATTTAGCTGCTGGAAGTGTAGAAGTCTTGGGAGAAGGCTTGGGTCTCACCGCCATTTTCCACCCCTTCCAGTCATTGTTTTTATATCAGAAAGTTCAACAAAGTTCCAGAAAGTTGACAAAATGCCAGTAATCCGCTTACAAAGGATTTGTAGCCATCTGCCCAAGGCTAAGTTATTTCAAATGCAAAAAAGTTTCAACGATGTCCGATCAGAGAATCGCCACGTCTGCACAGAGGGGGGAGGATTTAAACTCCCTCTCTTGCTGCTTAAGATAACATTGGAGAATCACTACAGGGACTCACAGTTCTTGTAGAATCCTGCCAGCATGCTCAGGTAGGATTTCTTCTTGCTGTTTCAGCCTTGGGCTTTGCAGCTAACCGGTGTGCACCTCTCTTTGCCATCAGGCACCACGACAGCCGGTCCTATAGAGGCAAAGGGGGTGCCTCGATCCCTTGGTCGCCACCTCAGGAGAGGCTTCCCCTCATGCCTCAGGCAGGATGCCCCCTACAGGGGCTCCTGGGGAGCCGAAAGCCAGTCAGCACCCCCCCCAAACTGCTGGTTCCTGGTCACATCTCCCAGAGCTCTCCGGGGATGTGCCCGCCATGGAGTCCGCCAAAACCAGAAACCTCATTTTATCTCATATTTCTTAGTCATATCTTTTTATGTAAAATGATCAAGTGCGCTGGTTGTTGACTGTAACAATAAATTTGATTTGACCTTTTTGGTAGCCAATGTGCATGTACAAGAACATCCAGCTTAAGGTTTAATGGATCCAGAAGCGCAGCAGTGAAAGGAGGTGGTGGTGGAGTTTTAGGTGTAGATTAAGGGATGTACGAAGTGAGATCTTTTTAACCAGAGGGGTGTATGTAAGTTGCTGACTCTGATGTCCCCCTTTGTAGTATCGTAGGCCTTGACGTATGCCCACGTCAGTGTTTTCACACTCACATCCCCTTGACATGTTCCATTTCCTGCATGGATGCTGCTACACTTGCATCCAGCCCCAGCCTGGGAGTCAAAAAGCAGACCTCCAATTTAATTATTTTTGCCACACCTCTTAATTGTGTTGCTGTGCAGACATTTAGAAATTATGGGTTTAAAGAGAGAGGGAGTGGTTTTTTTTTTCAAATCAGTAAAACTCCCAGAATCTTCTCTTCAAGAAAGGAGCACCAGAGCTAAAATCTTGGGCCTCCTTAGGTACCTGGCAACAGGGCAAGTGATTGGGAATTAGCCTTCTGAAATGGTCAGCAGAAGGCGATCCTGGCAGGTGTTTCTAGGAAGGGCATTTTTTAAAATTATGGTGCCTACTGTGGAAAATGCCCTTCTCTGCGTTCCTGCTGGTCTTGCGGGTGGGGACAGGAAAAAGAGCTTCCTCTGATGAATGGGCTTAGGCTGGTGAGGGCACTCCAGAAGAAGGGCTGGGGCTGTCTTCTCACTTGATGGGGCCAGGCACGGCACGTGTAGGGCCTGAGCACTCTTATGTGGACCTGCAGAAACAACTTGAGTGGCCACAGCATCCAGCATCCAGCATTCTGACCAAGGACATATAAAAGGGGTCTTCACCAACTCTGGCAAAACATTTGCCACAGATGTAAGGGCTTGGAAGCCATCTTGTGAATTCCAGTGCATGGAAGTTTGTGATGTGAACTGTTTGTCCACCAACATGGCTGGCAACGGTTGTGTGCATGTCATTCCACAGGAATGGGGCATCCTCTGTGCGAGATGGTTCCCAGAAGTGGTCAGTCTATTGTCACACAGCTCTTCAGCATATATCCCCCTGTCCCATAGGGGAACTGGCCTGCAGTTTTCTCGCTAAAGCTCCACAAGACTATGTGGGACGGTGGTCTCTCTTTGATAGGGCTGCCAAGTCCAACTTGGGAAATATCTGGGGACTTTGGGGGTGGAGCCTGGAGACTTTGGGGGTGGAGCCAGGAGAAAGGAAGTGACATCATTTTGTGATGTCACATCCTGTGATGTTGCTTCCACATGCTGACACATGAACTCATGAAGTTTCCTAATACTGAATCAGGCCATTGGTCCATCAAGGTCAGTATTGACTACTCAGACTGGTAGTGGCTCTCCAGGGTCTCAGGCTGAGATCTTTAATGTCACCTATTACCTGATCCTTTTTTAGCTGAAGAAGCTGATACCTCCTGCATGTCAAGCAGATGCTCTATCACTGAGCAACAGCCCTACTGAATCCTTCCTCATTTCGGCAGAATATGAAGCACTAAGTGCTACACAAGTGCTAAATATGATTTTCATATCATAAGAACAGGAGAGAAGCCACAGTGGATCGGCCCATCCAGTACAGCCCATCCAGTACAACACTCTGTGTCACAACAGTGGCCAAAAATACCAGGTGCCCTCAGGAGGTCCAGCAGCGGGGCCAGAACTCCAGAAGCCCTCCCACTGTTGCCCCCCAAGCACCAAGAATACAGAGCATCACTGCCCCAGACAAAGTGTTCCATTTAGACCTTGTGGCTAATAATAGCCACTGATAGACCTCTGCTGGATGGGGACAGAGAGAGAGACAGACAGACAGACAGAAAAAAGAAAGAGGGAGAGAGAGAAGGAAAAAAACTGGCAGAGGTACTTACTTCCATTTAGACCTTGTGGCTATAATAGCCACTGATAGACCTCTGCTGGATGGGGACAGAGAGAGAGACAGACAGACAGAAAAAAGAAAGAGGGAGAGAGAGAAGGAAAAAAAACTGGCAGAGGCACTTACTTCCATTTAGACCTTGTGGCTATAATAGCCACTGATAGACCTCTGCTGGATGGGGACAGAGAGAGAGAGAGAGAGACAGACAGACAGACAGACAGAAAAAAGAAAGAGGGAGAGAGAATGAAAAGAGCTGGAAGTGAAACCTACCTTGCCAGCCTCATGCAAAAGCAGCTCCTTCAGTCCCTCCTTAATCTCTGGGCGGACCTCTCTTGCTGTGGAAGCTCTCTTGTTGACTTCTTAAAGGGGAAATGTCTGGTGAGGCTTTTTACTGCAGGGCAGGCTCTCTGCAGACATTTCCCTTTTAAGGCAGCCATTTTGTCCCCCCGGTGGCCAACTTTGAAAAAGCGGGGGGAAGGACTAAAAATCGGTGTTTCCCCCGCCCTACCAGGGGACTTGGCAGCCCTACTCTTTGACGATGGGGTCCTGTGTGACCCTTGAGGCTGACCTGGAAGAGTGCTTCAGAAGGGCCCGACTCTGTGGTTTATTTCCACTGGTGGAACTCTGACAGAGTGAGAGAGCCAACTTGCCTATTAAAATTTATTATAACAGGTTCTTGAAGCCAAGTATAGGTGATCTACAGAGCAGTGGCGTACTACCTAGCCTATTTAGCGATGGGGGTGGATAATTTTTTAACACCCACTCCTCACTTTTTTTGCCATCAAGTCACAGCTAACTTATGGTGACCTCATACTAACTTTTACTAACTAACACTAGCCAAAGTATCAGAAAATAGAGATTGCAAGCTTCACCAGACTGGATGTTAAGCAACACAGTACCTCCCCCCTCCCCAATCCTTTTTTGTTTCCAAAGGACTAAATTCAAACCAGAAAATCTCTACAGTAAAAACTGAAGGGGGGGGGGGGATTTTTTGCAAGCTCAATAGAACTAGTGCAATGTACAGAGGACCCAGCAGTACCAGTGCAATCACAGAATGCCTAGCAGAACCTAGTGCCATGGTGGCAATGCCAGCTCAACATGACTGATGGCAAGCACAGAATCACAGTCCCAGCAGCAAAGGGGTGGGGGAAGCCCAGAAGAGCCAGTGCAATGTGCCTAGCAAACCCAGTGCCATGGTGGCAATGCCGACTGATGTCAAGCACAGAATCAAAGTCCAAGCAATGGGTGGGGGTGGAAGCCCAGCAGACCCAGCACCCAGCAAACCCAGTGTCTTCTGTTCCTAATATTAACAAAGCTTTGCTACTATAGTATTCTACAATACATTCTGTCATGAAGCACAATAGGGATGAGAAGGACCTGAGACCAAGAAGTGAAAATAAAGGGGCAGGGGGACACACAGAAAAATTAGGTGAAGGGAGACTGAGAAAAATAGGGAGAGAAATTAAGAAAAAGAGGGCAAGTGTGTTTTATCTTGCTGCAGCACCCTAACTACTGCGTTGCAAGATCATCTGACTGAGCTGGGTGCAAGGAAAGGAAGAGAGAAAGGCTCAACTTTTGGAGAAAATTACCTGCAGGCTGACAATTACAGTCGCAGCTGTCAGCATCCTGGCTTGGAGAAAGGGAACTCTAGCTGATCCAAGAGTTCTTTTTGCTATGCTCAGACTTCCCTGTGCCCCCTAGTGGCTGCAGCCAGAACTGCATTTTAAAAATGAAAGAAGTTTGGCTGGACACAGCATGACCCTGGCTTCAGGGGCCCTCCTTCAAGGAACTTCCTTAAGCTGCATCTGGGTTGGAGCACATCCCCCCGCCCCACCCTCACTGTGCCACTGCTCCAGAGAGTGAAAAGTAATCTAGAAGGGGACTTATCGTGTGGAAAATTCTGTTAGGCTTAGGACTTTGGTGAGAATCATGGGCCTAATGGCAGGAAGGGAGCAGGCTGAGAAGTTCCTTTTTTCTCTTTGGAGGATGGGAACAGCATTCAGAGTTCATGAAGCTGCTCTTGCTTTGGAGATTGGAGCCGCTTATTCTGGTGCCTCGCTGTGGAATGTGAGTTCCCAGGCGGTGAGAGAAGAGAGTGAATCAGCACAGATGTGCCTCATGCAGGGCTGTGTAGTTAGCTTATGTTCCTGCCAGACAGGATCACCCCCCACTTGTCTGCAAGCGTTGGACCGCCTCATTGGCTTGGGGTAGGCTAGGCTGTTCCAGTGTAATTCAGTTCTAATGTCTTTATAAAAATACCCTCCTGAACATTTCTGTCTCACCCCTGGCATTGGAACCCCTGGTTCTGAGAGGCCCAGCCTGCAATGAGCTTGGCCAGCACCACTGGCTTTCTCGAAGCCTCTGCTTCTGCCCTGCCAGGATTAGAACTTTGTTCCCTGAATGTGCTCTCTATGAAACTGTAATGTAGTATGCTCTGTGTTCTAACCAGCCTGCCATGTGCTCCCAGGTAATGGCGCCCGCCGCATGGCCGGAGCACATGGTCAGGTAGAGTGGGGAGCTTGAATCTGGAGGAACAATAGACATCCGGATTGAAAGCCTCCACCAATGTGGGACCTAGGTTCTTCCTGGAGAGCCAATGCAATCAAAGGCTCCTCCAGGGAACCTATGACAAACATGCACATATGTTAAGCCCCTATCAGGTCTTTTGGGTGCGGCCGGAGGTGTGGCTCCGGCCAGCATATAATGAGGGCCCTGGAGCCCTGGAAGCATGCTTGTTCTGACCATCTACTGGGCATGCTGAATCACTCAATAAAGGCTTCATGATTTCACCGTTCCTGGTCTCCTGAGTCCAGTACTCTTCAGAAACACTTCTTGCACTCTCTTTTTCCAAGGATTTGAAGGACTCATTTAGTGGAATAAATGCTTTATAAGACCTAGGGAGTGACCCACCTCTCCCATAGGCTGTCTAGTTGGCAGTTTTAATGTTTGTCCAGCAGAGGACAGTAGAAGAACATTATATGCTTTCAATTCTTCTGCTGTGTTCTGCCTACTTTACAGGTTAGGCTGAAGAGTTCTTGGGATTTGTCTGCCCTCCCAGTGCCAGGTGACTTCTAAGTCGCTCAGTGATTTGACAGCAGGTTTGGGTCTGTGGAAAGAAAATGCTTCATACAACATGTAATTCAGCAACTCACTGCCATGAGCATGGGAATGGCCACATGGCTACACTATTTCTTTGAAATATTTACATCCTGCCTCTTTATATTCACAGTATCTTACAGTATAAAATAACAATACAATAAAACATTAAAAATAGAAACCAGCAGCAGATAAAACAGCAACAACTAGACTAAAAGTGGATAAGATGATAAATATCCAAAAATCACATGAAACGAGTCTCTAAAACCTCAGCCTGAAATTAACAACAGGATAGGTTAGCTAAATGTAACTGCAGGGCTTTAGAGATTAAACAACATTGTCACCTGTGCCTAAAAGAATACAGGTTTGGTGCCAGGTGAGCCTCTGTGTGTCTGAGTGTGAGGGGGGAAATACCAATCCCCAGGGGCCACCCCTGAAAAGGCTCTGTGCCTGGTGGTTCCAAACTGGCGGTATGCAGGATAGGGCCTCTAGGGGTGACTTCAGCCACTGGTCAAATTCGCCCTTCCTCTGACAACACGGAGAATAGATCTATCAGCACTCATTAGCCTTGACAGCAGTTTGGAATCGCTCTGTGTGGAGACAGCTTGTGCATTACATGAGACCCCAGCTGACTTCCCTTGGGAAGAGCATGTCGTTTTAGGTGGGCCAGTGGCCTGATCCAGCAAAGTTTAAGTCTAGTAGTGCCTTAATGACCAACTCAATTTTCCAGGGGAAAAGCTTTCATAAGTCAAAGCTCACTTCATCAGATATCACACAGGTAGCATGAAAACATCTACTCTGGAAAACGCTGTTGGTTTTCAAGGTTCTCTGAGGCTTGAATTTTGTTCTGACCCAGCAAGGCCCTTGTTCTCATGTTCTTCAGGAGCGACATGGCTGTGTTGTTACCATTTGGAGGGTTGTGGGTTTTTTTTAAACCATCAGCTTTTGTACCTCTGTGAAGCTGGAAGAGCGCTACTGTGATCTTTTCAGAGGGCTGCAAAAAGTGAAGGACCAAAGGAAGTACTTCTAGTACCCTAACTTTTGGAACCCTGAGGTGGCTGAAAACAGGATTTAGCAGAAGGCCCATCAGTCTCCAGGCATAGTAGCAGTGAGCCTCAGGGAGAAAGGTAAGCTATGGATTGAGATGATGATATAGTAATAAATAATAAATAAAAATACTGATGGTTGTAGCAGGCAACGCGAAAGATCTAAAGTCCAGTGGAACTTAAAAGACAAAAGGATTTTTGTTTCATGTTGCTGCAATAGACTAAGATGGCTACTCCTCTGTAATCAGTGTGGAAGATCATTGCCTTTCTGGGGTCCTCTGGAGGCCTGTGATTGGGATACTGGGCTACTGTCAGACCCTGGTCAAGTTACTCTCAACAGCTCTCTCTTTGGTAGAGATAACCTTTATTGATAAGCATGCATGATCCAGAACATCACTGTGTTAGAACTGAAGCATTTTGGTGGGTACAGACTTCATATAGGTAAAATGGGTAAAAAGCCCCCTCCCCACTCATATGTCACACACAGGCCAAGTGTTGCCATCCCGACCAGGGAGTAAAGATGCGTAGCCTGGCTATCTCCTGACCAGGCTGGCACCAGTGCTACTTCAAGGACAACCTTCCATGAGAATGCAGAAGGAGGCACGCTTAAAAGGAAAAGTTATGGCTGCAAAAGTGAAAGGTCTCATTCATTCACACTCATTCACACACCTCCTCCCCACAGGAATTCCCTCCCCCCTAAATCATGGCAATCTGAAGCGAGCTAAGTGAGCAAGGTTTGACATTCTGCCCCCCCTCAAGCCACACCTCACCCTCCAGGCTTGAGAGGGTTACATTTATGTAAGGTTTTAATCAAGTTGGGAGCACTGACATGCTGAGATTGCACCCATTCATTATGGCCCGGGCCAAAGTCTCTCCATTTAACTAAATAGTAGAGACGACCCCTCTTCAACATAGAATCTAGAATATCTTCCACTTCGTGATGTGCTTCTCCGTTGACCATCAGAGGAGGAGGAGCTGGAGGACGTGGTTTCCATTTCGAGGGTCCAGGATCTCTCTTCAACAGACTAAAATGAAACACAGGATGCACAGGACAGAGGGTTTTGGGTAATTCCACCTCCACAGTCACTTTGTTAATTATCCTAACATGGGCTTTTTTTGTAGAAAAAGCCCAGCAGGAACTCATTAGCATAATAGGCCACACCCTTGACAGCCCAGCTCATTAGCCTATTAGGCAGGGGGTCTGGGAAAGCACAGGGCAGGCAGGGAAGCTTGCCTCTCCCCCCCCCGAGCTTCTCCGCCCCACTTCAGCATCACCTTTCTAGTCACCCCCTCCCTCGAACCAGATGACCGGGGAAGAAGAAGAAGAGATTGGATTTATATCCTGCCCTTCACTCACTTGGAGTCTCAGGGCAGCTTATAAACTCCTTTCCCTTCCCCTCCCCACAACAGGCACCCTGGGAGGTAGATGGGGCTGAAGGAACTCTGAGACAACTGTCCTTGAGAGAAAAGCTGGGACAAAGCTATGGCTTGCCCAAGGTCATCCAGCAGGTGCAAGTGGAGGAGTGGGGAATCAAACCCGGTTCTCCCAGATTAGAGTCCGCGCACTTAACCACAATACCAAACTGGCTCTCTGAAAGATCCCTGGAACTTCAGCATCACCTTTCTAGTCTCCTACCCCCCCCCCCGAAAGATTGGGAAGGGAAGCGAAGCAGGCATGTTTGCCTGGCTGCCCTCAGTCTCCCCAGCCAGCCCGCCAAGGTGCACAGGCTGGGGAGACCGAGGGCAGCCAGGCAAACATGCCCCATTCCTTCCCCGAGCCTCTTCACTTTTGTGGAGAGACTGGGGAAGTGTGTGTGGGGGGGCATGGTTAAATGCCTTTCTCTCCCTTCCCCAACTTGGGGAGGGGAAGAAAGGCATTTTCAACATGCCTGGGGTCCCTGCCTGCCCTTTTCAGTTGGGATGTCAGCTGGAGAAGGGAAGGCAGAAAGAGGCTTTTCCTTGTCAATTTCACTCTCAGCTAACTGGGGTAGGGGTGGGGGTGAAATTGACAAGGAAATCCCCAGGGGCTCCCCAGAGGGAAAGACAGCATTTTAACATTCCTCCTTTCCCTCTTGTGTGTACCCTGGGGAGGACAGCATGCTCTGTAGTCACGCATGCCACTGGTTTGGGTTATAGGCGTGGCCAACTCAGGAGCCAGCCAGAACTCCGTTCCTATGCGTTCCTGCCCAAAAATAGCCCTGATCCTAACCACCTTAAAGGGGCCAATGTACTTCCAACCCAGCTTTTCCCCTGGTTGTACCCCCCGCAGGTTCTTTGAGGAGATATAGACTGAGTCTCCAGGTTTAAAATCCCACTCAAGATCCTTGCCCTTGTCAGCATAACATTTATAGTCCTCTTTAGCATTAGCAAAAGTCTTCTATAGTGTGGGTTAGCCTTTGGTTACACTGGACCACCAGGTTTGAGCGTTTCCAGCGCCTGGCAAGTTTGATGTTGAAGTAGGCAATGGGCCCCCTTCATATCCATGCTCGGGGAAATGCCGATAGAACTGTGCACTGAGTTATTGTAACTGTACTCAGCAAAAGGGAGCAGTTCCACCTCACCTAGTTGTCCTGCTGGTGACTGATGAAACACCATAAAAATTGCTCCAAGACCTGATTAGTTCGTTTGGTTTGGCCATCAGTCTCAGGATGATGGCTTCTGCTAAGCCCTTGCTCAATCCCCAGAAATTTCATGAGCTCCCACCAAAACTTGGTAACAAACTGGGAACCCCAATCCAATATTATATTTCGGGGTAAGGCGTGGAGTCTTATCATGTGTTGCATAAACAGTCAAGTCAACTGCTTTGCTGTGAGTACTTGTCTGCAAGGAACAAAATGGGCCTATTTTGAAAATAAGTCCTCCACCACCACCCAAATTGCTGTTTTTCCTTGGCTTTCAAATGCCTGTTGACACTCCGAGGACCACCCGAGCCAGCTATTTGCTTTCTTGCCCTCTTGGCCCTTCCCCTTGGTTTTCAGTAAGTCAATGAGGGGCAAGGTGACCTGGGCGAAGTTTGAGATGAAGGGCCTATAGAAATTGGCAAATCCCAAAAATGACCTTCTACAATTCCACAGGGCCTGTAAGACAGAGCTCTTCTGCCAGGCTTTCAAGTAGGGGCCATCTTGGCTTTGTAATTTGGCCCTGGCCTGGCTAACATCGACCGCCAACCTGCCCACTTGACACCAATCGGGAGGATGGTGTGCCTGCGGACTGTTATTGGTATGATAGTGTAGCTCACCATCTTGTTTTTAGGATTTTTAAGGATTTTCAGTATTTCAGCTGTGCATAGTAGGGTTTATGATTGGTTGTTTTATCATATGTATTTATTGTATTACATGAATTGGTTGGTAGCCGCCCTGAGCCCGCCATAAATGGCGGGATAGTTTGGTGTAGTGGTTAAGTGCGCGGACTCTAATCTGGGAGTATCGGGTTTGATTCCCCACTCCTCCACTTGCACCTGCTGGATGACCTTGGGCAAGCCATAGCTCTGTACCAGCTGTTCCCTCAAGGACAGCTTGGGAAAGAGCTCTCTCAGCCCCACCTATCTCACAGGGTGTCTGTTGTGGGGAGGGGAAGGGAAAGGAGTTTGTAAGCTGCTCTGAGACTCCCTTGGTTAGTGAAGGGCGGGGTATAAATCCAATCTCATCTCTCATTTTATCAAATAAAATAAAATAAAATAAAAAAATGACTGTAATTGCCACCGGGTGTGTGGGGCTTCCCAACCCACTATGTCCTGAATTTTCTTGGAGTCCATGCCCAGACCCTTTCCATACCCCAGAAAGTCCAACTCCTTTTTATGGAATTCACACTTGGAGAGCTTGGCATAGAGGTGGTTGTTGTAGAGGGCTTTTAGGACCTCTCGGACCGATTTCACATGGGACCCTTTATCTCTTTGATATACCAACACATCATCCAGATAAACCACCACCCCCTTGAACAGGTTCTTATGCAAAATGTCATCAATCAGATTCATGAACACTCCAGCTGCTAAGTATTCCATTTGTCCTGGAGGGTGTTAAAGGCAATTTTGTGTTCATCCCCCTCCCAAATGCGGACCCTGAAGTAAGAGTCTCATAAATCCAACTTGGTAAAAATTGTCTCTTTTGACGCCTCTGCCAACAGGTCTTTAATGAGCGGGAGGGGGTAGGCATTAGACTTGGAAACTGCATCCAATCCTCTATAATCCATGCACAGTCTTAGCCCCCCATCCTTCTTTTTCCTGAACAGCACAGGGGCCGCAAATGGGGAGGTGGCAAGGTGGATAAACCCACAACTTAAGTTCTTGTCTCTGAACCTTCACAGCTCCTCCTTCTTGGCTGGGCTCATTGCATAAAGGTTTCCTTTTGGCAACTTGTGACCAGGCAAAATTTCAATGGCACAGTCAGTGTTACGGTGTGGGGGTAATTCATCTGCCTCCCCTTCCTCAAAGACCCTGGCCAAGTCTCTATACTCCGCAGGGATCAAATTCAACTCCTCACATGCCAAACAGACTTGCTCAGCGGCAGGGTGTGGCTCCTCCCCCCTTTCCAGGCACCACAGGTACTCCTTGCACCGTGGCTCTAATAAAGTCAAAGTCCCTATACTCCCCTGCACATAGGGATTGTGCACTTGAGGCTATGGCCCGCCCAGGACCATGGGGAACTTGGCTGAGGGGTTTATTAGAAATGATTGCATTTCCCAGTGTGCTGACACCCCCCACTGGCATGTCAGCCGCTCGGTCACGTAGTCAGGAGCCCACGTAGTCTACATGATGCTGATCAGAAGTGAAAGTGTGGCCCCTCTCTCAGGAGTTTTCTCACCTGGATGGCAAAGAAAGCCGGCTTCCCAGGACTGCCCTTGAAGGTTGCCTCCATGTTGTCTTGAGGCCGCTCTCACTCGGGTCACTGGTCCCCTCCTCGATTGGGAGGTGTAGGCGCCGGGGTCTCAGCCTCAGCTTCCCCTTCCAACTCCTCTGAGTCCTCCTTCACCATCAGCTCTTTGACCACTTTAGGGAGATTTTTGACAAGGTACTGGAACTCTTCTCTTAGTTCCTTTATCTTGGCCCTCAGGTTGGTCTGGTTACGGTCTGGCCCCATGTCTTCCTCCCATTCTTCGATCACTTTCACTCATTCAGGGTCATCACGGAAGGTGCGCAAGACTCTGCATCTCTCGCACTCTGAATGACTTCTTGCCCCTCTGAAGCTCAGGGTGCTGACCAGCCAGACCAGGTCTTCCCACCTGTCAGGGCTGTTTTGCCTTTGATTGGATTTGAAGAGGACATGCTTCTTAGGCTTTTCTTGTCGGGGTTGAGATTGGGGTTCTTGGGTTTGGACCTGGTCCCCGTGCTCGTCCCGGCGCCTCCGTCCTTATCTGCCATGCTTTCAGTGACAGTTGGAGGAAGTAGGGAGTTCTAACACTCTGTCAGACCCTGGTCAAGTTACTCTCAACAACTCTCTCTTTTTTTCAGTGATAAGTTTATTGACGAGTATGCATGATCCAGAACATCACTGTGTTAGAACTGAAGCATTTTGGCAGGTACAGACTTCATATAGGTAAAGCAGACCTCTCCCCAGTCACACGTCACTCACATGCCCAGCATTCCCATCCTAACCAGGTATCGAAGATGCGTAGTCTGGCTATCTCCTGACCAGGCTGGCACCAGTGCTACTTCAAGGACAACCTTCCATGAGAACGCAGAAGGAGGCACGCTTAAAAGGAAAAGTTATGGCTGCAAAAGCGAAAGGTCTCATTCACTCACACTCATTCACACACCTCCTCACCGCAGGAATTCCCTCCCCCCTAAATCATGGCAATCTGAGCGAGCTAAGCAAGCAAGGTTTGACAGCTAGATGGAGCCTGATCCAATCCACCTGGGCTCTTCTCTGTCCTGCGGCAGGCTAGTGGGGAGAGAGGGATCAGTTATCGGCTTGACTTGGGAGAGTTTAATTATGGGGAGTGAGCCAAAGTTACCCCACAGGTGTGGGCTTTGGATCCCAGAAATTTTCTGTATCAGTTTTGTGTTTGCCCTCTCGGAGATTCTGCTAGGATTCTGGCCACCACTGGGGTGAGGGCTGCAGTGGGGCAGAATGTCCCAAGCGGACTCCGGTGGGAAACTTCTGTATTAGAGGATGATGAGGTAGGATTGCATTAATGGAGGCTTAAGCCAAAGTGAAAAATGTCTTCCTTACTGCATGTGTTAAACTAGTGTAAGGTTGCTGCTGTCCAGACAAAGTTCAGCCTCGCTGGCTCCAGCGCTGTTAACAGCCACTTGAGCGGGAGCTCTTCATTGCAGGGGGAGTCATGTGACCATCACCTGCTCAGTGCCTATAATCATTTGTTTTAATGGTAAAGGGCTGGCAAAAAGGGCTTCAAAGCAAAGTGAGCCTGTTCCCTTAGCAATAGTTGTATTACATTTTGGAGTTTTGCACACAAATGTCACAAATTGACCTCTTGCTGATTGCAATGGACAAATCTGGCCACTAGAGGGTAGTCTAGCCACACCTAGCAATTTGACGGGCCCCAAGAGGCTTTCGCACAGGCTGAATAATGCACTATCAATCCACTTTCAGTGTACTTTGCAGTTGTTTGCAAACAATAGCTAACATGCATTGAAAGTGGATTGAAGAGCACTATTTAGCGTGTGTGAAATCGCAGGAGTTCAGTTCTCTTTGGAAGTGGATTTGCTCTGGCAGGGCCAAGTGGGTTCCCCAGCACAGCTGGCTCCAGGATGTTAGGAACTCACAGGCCCCCTCGGTGTGGAAGCACCTGGGCATGCAGAAGCCCCCCACCCCAGGGTTGCCAGCTCAGGACTGAGAAATCCCAGGGGGGTTGGAGGGTGGAGCCGGGGGAGGGCACTGAGTGGGGCATCTAATGCCGCAGAGTCCACCCTCCAAAGCAGCCATTTTCTCCAGGAGAGCTGATCTTGACTGTCTGAAGATCAGTTGTCATTCCAGGAGATATCCAGTCCCACCCTCATCCTGTAAGGGGCTCTGGGGAGACCACCTGCCCTACTGGTGCAGCAGGGCCTCTGCCAGCAGTAGGAACCTCTCGCGTGCTCCCCCCTCACTCCCCTATCCCGTGCTCCCCCCACTCCACAATCCTTTGGGCTCCTTGGCAGAACCTAGAAACTGGCACTGATCCACTAGGCATGAAAACACAATTCAGTCGATTGCTCTGGTAATGAAATAAATTGATTGCCCTGGTAATTATTATTCACTGTGAGTTTCAATTGGTTTCACTTGTAGGTGAACAAATCAAAGTTTTCATTGATAACTGGTTTTAAGCAGTGATATTGCAACATTTAAGGGAACACATTGGGGGGAGCAATTTCAGTTCTGATCCATGCCTCAGAGTGAGAATTATGCCAGCGCCTCACCGCCAAGCTCTGCTCCTCCCTCTGTGCCCCTCTGTGCCCCTAGATGCCATCTCACCCCCTGCCAAAGGGCACCAGCCTCACCCTAGCAGGCAGCAGCTCTTCAGATCTTGGGCAGAGACACTTTCCTAGAGGAAGAGTCTCTTTGTGAAGGACAAATGTCAAGAGGGGCCTTTCTAATTGTCAGCTTGTGCTGAGAGGTCCTTTTTAATCATTTTCGTTTGTTTATTCTCAGCCGGGCTGTGCAGCTGCAGGGGGCTACAATTGCCAACCTCCAGGAGGGGCCTGGAGATCCCCCAGAATTCCAGCTGATCACCTGACAACAGAGATCCCCTCCCCTGGAGAAAAGGGCTGCCTTGGAGGGGGGGCTCTGGGGCACCACGTCCCCAATGAGGTCCCTCCCCAGCCCAGCATCCTTCCCAGGCACCGCCCCCAAATCTCCAGGAATTTGTTGGCACCCTTACATGGGCCTCAAACCTCCTCATCCTCATGTGATCCTGTCCCATGTACAAAACCTTCTCAGGAAAGGTGTGCCATTTCTGAAAGGACGTGGGCATCTTCCACATGGCAGCCATCTTTGGGATGGTGGGGGTGTGTCTCTCCTTGTTGATATGGCTGTCAGTCAGCTACAGGGGCTGTGGGGCCTCCCTGTCATGGATCCCCCCCCCTTTCCCTGCAGAGGCCATTTTCCTCCACCCTTCGGCAAGGAGGCTTCTTGAGGGAATTCAGCAGCTGCTAAATTGTTATAGCATTATAACAATTAGGGATGCCAGCCTCCAGGTGGGACCTGGGGATCCCCTGGAATCCCAGCTCATCTCCAGACTACACAGATCAGTTCCCCTGTATCTGAAGAAGTGAGCAGTGACTCACAAAAGCTCACCCCCTGCCACAAATTTTGTTAGTGCTACTGGACTCTTGCTCTTTTTTACTTAAAGAGAAAATGGATGGTTCAGAGAGTGGACTCTGTGACACTGTACCCCACTGAGGTCCATGACCTCCCCAAGCTCCTGTTGGGGTTAGCCAGGAGAGCCAGCTTGGTGTAGTGGTTAAGTGCACGGTTTCTAATCTGGGCGAACCGGGTTTGATTCCCCACTCCTCCACTTGCACCTGCTGGATGACCTTGGGCAAGCCTTGAAAAAGAGCAGTTTCTGTCAGAGCTCTCTCTGCCCCACCCACCTCACAGGGTGTCTGTCTGTTGTGGGGAGGGGAAGGGAAAGGAGTTTGTAAGCTGCTCTGAGACTCCTTTGGGTAGTGAAGAGCGGGGTATGAATCCAGTCTGCTCCTCTTCTAGCTGGTATAGTTAGTCCAGTAACCACTGACTAGTTAGCAAAGTGCATAAAGCTTCTAGCATAGGAGTGCATCCAGCCAGGGTGACAAAGCTTAGAGTGCCACAAAGGTACACAGAGCCATGTTTTCAGTTTAACAGACTAATACTAGTCTCTTTATTCTAGAAGTACAATCTGGAGAGGACAGGTAGATGAGAGAGAGGATAATATTCCAGTCTAACTAACCAAGGATGAACTCAGATGGTGAGAGGCCCCCTGAGTCATGGTGCCAAGATGAGGACTGCGTGTCCTCCCTCTTGATGCGTGCAGGAAGGAGGAGAGAAAAGTTCTGGGGGAGAGGATGAGCAGAAGTTGTTCCCTGAGATCTCCGTTCTACATATCAAAGGGATAGTGGCAGGAGAGCAAACACAGGAAGGAAAGGTCAGCATGACTATCTAGCTACCTGTCTCTCTTGCCATGAAGTCTGGAGGCTGACACAGGGATAGCCCCGTTACTTCCAACAGCTCCATCCCCAGATCTCTATGAGTTTCCCAACATGGATCTCGCAAACCTACCCCCCCCCCCATCTCCCACCAGTGGCCATCTAATAAGAATCCTCAGAATTCCTGGCTGTTGTTTTTTTAAAGTAAGCCTTTAGCATGCTCTCTCTCGCTCTCTCTCTCTCTCTCTCTCTCTCTCTCGTTGAGACATTCCATTCACCTTATGTCTCCACAATGAAAAAGATAGCTGGGAATTGCCCCATGAAGGCCTGGGTGACTTGCTGGAAGAAAAAACCCCAGTGATAACAGCTGAGATGGACCCATGACTCAACTCCATCAAAGGCAGCTTTGTATGTTCATCTCAGTGCAGGGTCAAAATAGTTTGTAAAAATAACCACATGAGCCTTGAGCCCTTCATGCAGCGATGAGCCGCTTTCCGCATGAGTGGGTCTCCCTGCTCCTGCATTTGTATTCCCTCACCACTTTTGCTCATTTCCACAGCGTTTTTTGTAGTCTAAGGAGCAAAAATGCAGTTTGCCCCCTCTTGTGGTGCAGCAAGGGAATTCCTGGAAGCAAGAGAGGGCAAACTGCGTTTTTTCACCTTGGACTACAAAAACCTCTGCGGAAATGAGAGAAAGAAGCAGAGGAATACACATGCAGTAGCGCGGAGACCCATTTGTGCAGACAACGTTTGAGAATAGACTCTATTTATGTATTTAGACTGTTTATATGCCGCCTCTCCAAAGACCTGTTTAGGGCAGCTCATAAAATAAAATACACTAAAATCATATTAACAGCTTTAAAATTATCATTAAAGTTAACCATTAAAAACTCAGCTACAGCATAAAAACAGGATCCAACATTTAGCAACCCGTAATGATATTTATAAAACAATCCTCAGGCTAGAAGCAGACTGTAAAACCAGGACTATTTTTGTGCTGAAACACACCAGAATGGCATTCTAGCTGCCTTCCAAGTTGGCTATGTGTGAGAGTCCAAAAGATTTCAAACTGCAAACAAGGTCCTTAACTAGAAGATTCTTTATTTGGCAGTGGATCAAGTAGTCATCTACACGCCTTGAGTCAGTAATAAGTAAATTAGGCCAGGCAAGGTATAGTCATAGAGCATTCAAACAACGTAATGCATAATAGACCCTCCAATCATGAAACAAGGAAAAAAGGCACCCAAAATGTATGACTGTTTATTCCCAGGCTTAAAGTGGGAAGTTAACACCTGCAAATAAGGCACAGTGAATAGAAACATTCTCAGTGATTCTGCTGTGAACAGAAACATCTCTCAAGGTTGAGAAGCCAGAGAGCCAGATAAGTGTTTGCTAGGGAGAGGCGAGATACATTCCAAAGGAGGGGGGGTAGGAGAGCTGGCTATGAAAACAAAGTGCCACCTCCCACCTGGGAATGACAGCCAAAGCTGACACTATGCCCAGGAGCTGCAAGCCACACCCCGAGCTCCCAGCAGCCTTCAGTCAGGTTGGGGAGTGGGAAGCAGAATGTGCTGGCCGCCCCCCCCCCCCCCCACCAGCCAGGGTAAGTTGGGGTGGTGGGAACTAGATTGGGGGAGGGGTGGGCCACCTGGCTGGCACCAGGTGGCAGCAGGTGGGACTTGATGGGGGAGGGGGAGGTCGTAGGGGGGGTCATGGGGCCTTGATGCTTTCCTCGGCCGGGTGCAGGTCCCCTTCTCCCTCGCTGTCCCCTTCACTCTCACTCCCTGCCCATCCCTCCATACTGTCCTCGCCCATCTGGCTAGCTCTGGCTAAAGGGGGTAGGGGAGCAGAAGCCACGACCGGGTGAAGTGGTGCCCTGCTCCAGCCTGAAGCTGCCCACAGCCTGGCTGGTGCAGGGTTGCAGCAGCAGTGGGGGCTTGATCAGGGGTGGGCTGTGGGGGTGGTGGCAGAGCCGTGATCGGGGGGTGGGTGGGAGAACCTCCCTCCCTCCACCCATTTCTTTGCCTCTTTCTTTCTTTCCCTTCTTCTTTCCTTCTCTCCCTCTTTACTTCTCTTTCTCTCTTTCTTTCCCACTTTCCCTCCTTCTTTCCTTCTCTCTCTCTCTTTCTTTCCCTCCTTTCCTTCTCTCTTTCTTTCCCTCTTTCCTTCTCTTTCTCTCTTTCTTTTCCTCTTTTCGTCTTTCCCTCCTTCTTTCCTTCTTTCTTTTCCTCTTTCCCTCCTTCTTTCCTTCTCTCTCCTTTCTTTCCCTCTTTCCCTTCTTTTTACCAGCTCTCTCTTTCTTTCCCTCCATCTTTCCTCCTTTTTCTTTCCTCTTTCTCTTTTTTCCCTCTTTCCCTCCTTCCCTCTCTCTCTCTGTTTGCCTCCTTCTTTCCTTCTCTCTTTCCTTCTCTCTTTCCCTTCTTTCCTTCTCTCTCTCCCTCCCTCCCTCTCTCTTTCTTTCCTTCTTTTCCTCCTTCTTTCCTTCTCTCTCTCTGCACTGTCAAGTGTGTGGCCTAATATGCTAATGAGTTCCTGCTGGTGGGTGTAGCTTATTATGCTAATGAGTTCCTGTTGGGCTTTTTCTACAAAAAGAGTCCTGTGTAAAACAAATTTAAAAGATAAAGGTCTTCAGGTAAGAGCCTGGGGAAAATATTTTGGCCTGGAGAATAAAGGAGACTAAGGTAGGTGTCAGGTGAGCTTCAAGGGGAAGGGCATCCCACAGGTGAGGAGTCACCACTGGAAAAGCCCTGTCTCCAGCCACCACTTGCCTCACCTCCAAGGTACCAGTAAGCAGACGAGCAGCCAGTGCAGAGTTTCAGGACAAGTCCCTGTATTTTGTCCTTGGCAATAGACTGGTTGCCCTATTTGAAGTTTATGGACAGACTTTGAAAACAGCCCCATGCAAAACACCTTAGAGTCACGCGTCCTCAATGTGATCAGAGCATGGATCACAGTGCCCCCCCCCCCCGACCCAGCTGTTAAGGAGAGACAGATCTGGGTGTTACCTGCTTACTGGCAGGAATCTCTTACTGAATTCCTGGATGACCTTACCTAGTGGTTTCATGTAGATGTTAAACTGCATGGAGGGACAAGAAGGATCCCTGTGGTACCCCACAGCATAAATGCCGCAGGGCCCAGTGTCAGTCCCCCCAGCCCCACCCTCTGGAAGCATCCAGTCAAGTGAAAGCAGACCCTCTGAAGCAGGGTGCCCCGCCCCCACTTCCAGCCCAGCCAGCCTCTCCAGAAGGATACCACGGTCAAGGGCATCAAAAGCCTTTGAGAGGTCCAAGAAAACCAGCACGGACCCATTCTCCCAGTGCCAGGGCAGCCAATGCCATATCCACCACTAAGCCCAGGCATGAATACAGATTGAGATAGTTTTATAGATGATCTGTCTCCTCCCAGACTGCCTGGAGCTGCATGGCCGTGGCACATTCAAGCCACAGCCAAGGAATGGAATGGTGGCTACCAGCTGGCACTGGTGTGCATTTACTCATATCTTGCTTTTCTCCCCAGTTGGGACTCACAGCACTTCATTCTTCTCTCTCCCATTTTCTCACAACAACCCTGTGAGACAGGCCAGGCTGAGAGTTTGTGACGGGCCTAGGGTTCCCCCAGTTTAGGGGCTCCTTCCTGCTGCCAGCCAGCTGGCTAGTGGGGGAAGCCTCGCCCCAAGCTCAGCCCCCAAGAGCAACCACCCACGGCCACCCCAGGGCAAGATTTAAAGGGCCCTCCAGCCGATCAGCTGGAGGGCCCTTAAAATCTTGCAGGAGAGAGGGAGGGAGAGGGGTGGCTGAACACGCCTGCATCCCAAGCCACGAATTCACAACTTGGAGTGCAAGCGTGCATATCCCCCCCCCCCCCACTTCTTCCCAAAAGCATTTCAGGGGGCCCTTTAAATGCTTTTGAGAAGAAGCAAGTCCGAGCAGCTTTTGGGAAGAAGCGAGAAGCACTCCGAGTCACGAATTTGCAGCTTGGAGTACAGGTGCATGCCCCCCCCACGCTTCTTGCCAAAAAGATTTAAAGGGATGCTTTAAATGCTTCTGGCAAGAAGTGGGGGGTGCCAGTCCCCAGTGTGATGATGTCACTTATGTGTGACATCATTGCATTGGGGATGTCCCCTCCCCCTCCAGTAACACCCCCCCCCCAGTCCCCCGCTGGCCACTCGATGGGCCCAAGGTCACTCAAGGAGCTTCCACAGTAGAAGTGGGGATTTGAACTCTGGTCACCCAGGGTCCTAGTCCACCACTCTGTCCACTGCACCACCACACTGTTGAGGCCATTTGGGTCCAGGGGTGCCTTCATCGGGGTGTGTGTGTGTGTGTGTGTCAGAACGACACTCTCCTGCAGAGAGGCCACCATGATCTCCTGGAACCCCTCCCCCCACCCAGCCCGCTTGGATCTTATCGGCCACGAAGGGCAAGGGTCGACTGAGATACGGTGGGCTGAGGCACATGCTTCTAACCTCACCGACGAAGGGCCCTCTAGACAACAGACCATGCTCGTAGAGCACCCAGCAGGTAAACCGCACCAACCATGGCATCTGTGGCAGATGCACACAATTTTGTGTGCAAAATGCCCCAAAGAGGGCCACAGCAGGGCCTTCTCAGGGGCTTGCCTTGCAGAACTGGGGGAAACTCTGCCATGCAGCATAGGTGCGTGCTGCAGGGGGGGCAGAGAAGTGTGCTTTTCTTCACCCCAGCGCTGCCACAGATTAGGCACGGCCATGTGCAGTGGCCATTGCTTTGAGTTTTCCTCCACCAATCAACGAGCGAGGCTTTGGTTGTCTGGAGCCTGCAGTGTTAATTGCAGCCTTAAAGAAAGGCCAGCGGCCAGCAAAGAGAGTGTCCTGCAGTGAGCGGCCTCCTGTCTCCTGAGGGCTGTCCCCCCCCTTGCTCCTGCTCTGTGCCCCAGAGGGGATTCCAGGGCAGGCGGTAGAGCAGGGGCACATGCAGCAGGGGCCTGGCCTGCTTGGCCCCTCTGTGTATTGCTATGTGGTTATTTATTCCGTTCGTTGACACCCGGCCTGGTTCCCCATCGGGAAACCAAAGTGGCTGACAAGATTCTCCTCTCCTCCATCTTGTCCTCGCAACAACAACGACTCGGTGAGGTAGGTCAGGCTGAGAGTTGTGTGAGTGGCCCAAGGTCACCCAGCAAGCTTCCCTGGCATGAGTGGGGGTTTGAATCCAGGCCTCCCAGATCCTAGTCCCACACTCTCTCACCACCACCCCACCCTGGCTCTCCTCCCCTCCTGTCAGCCGAGAGGGGTTCCTTGAAGCCTGGGGGGAATGGTGGTGGTGGGCTTTTACTCTATGGGAAGAAAAGACCAGTATTCTTAGGCGCCTTTTTTAATCTCTTTATGGTTGGTGGGGACTTTCTGGACTAACTTTTGAGTACTGTATATTATGCCTGATTGTATGATTGCCAGGTATTACTAACACAAGAAGTGTACATGACCAACAAGACTTGTCTAGCAATAAAGGACTTTCTGTTTAAGGACGCCTGTTGCTGACTGCATCTTTTGGGACACTCTCACACAGAGTGTCCCCCCCCCCCCCCAGAGGCACCTGCCCAGCCCCTGGGTCTTCTGCTCGGCTTGACACAGGTTCCCCGGTGAACTTTTGGAACACGGCCGTGTTCATTTCCAGGAGGGGTATTCTCTGCAGAAGCAAAGGAGGGCGGGAGGCCCCTGCCTTAACTAATGGCAGAGCAGGGCATGTTCACAAGGGCACTTCCCCTCGCTTTGCAAGACAAGCTGACCCCAGCCACCCAGCCCTGCTCTGGGCAGAGGAACATGACCCAGGCTGCGCCAGCTCTGGGTCTGCCAGCACCGGGAGACGAGTCTGGGGCAGGGAGTGACTCCAGCAGTGTGTCATGCCACAGAGCCCACCCCCCTCCAAAACAGCCACTTTCTCCTCCTGCAGAACTGATCTCTGTAGACTGGAGATCAGTTAGGGTTGCCAGCAAGGCTCCCTCTCAGCGGTGGAGTCTTCTTGTGAGCAGAAATTCTACCTTGTGAGCTCCTGGCATTCAAGTTGTGAGCCAGCGATTTGGCTACTGCATAAATCAGTTTGCTCTGGGGCCATCCTTCCTGAGCGGAGACAAAAGTGTGTGAGCCAGAGGCTAAAAAACTGTGAGCTAGCTCACACTAACTCAGGTTAGAGGGAACACTGGTTGCCAGCCTCCAGGTGGCACCTGGGGATCTCCTGCTTTTATGACTGATCTCCAGCTGACAGAGATCTGCTGCCCTGGAGAAAATGACTGCTTTGAAGGGTGAGCTCTAGGGCATTGCACCATTCTGAGGCCCCTCCCCTCCCCAAACCCCACCCTCTTCTGGATCCACCCCCAAAGTCTCCAGGTATTTTCCAACCAAGACTTGGCAACCCTAAGATTAGTTGTAACTCCAGGAAGTCTCCAGGCCCCACCTGGAGGTTGGAAACCCTAAGTGGACCACTACTGGATCAGCGCAAAGGCCCATCTAGTCCAGTGTTTGGTTCACACGGTGGCTGACCAGGTGTCCCTAGGAAGCCCACGAGCAGGGTGACCGCATCACCCCTGAGGGAGGGATGGAGAGAAGCTCCCTGCCCCTGGTGCTGGAGGGAGGAGCTCTCCCGGAGCAGGCAAAGGTGCAAAGTCCCGCCTGGCCGCCTCTGCCTCTTTCCCCGAGGCAAGGGCCAACAGCACAAAAGTGCACTACACTTCAGGGGAAAAAAAAGAAGAACATGGGCTGCCTCTCCTCCTCTTGGATCTGAGCCGTGCTTTCTGATGGATGAAGGAAGCTGGAGCCAAAGAGTGCCTGGTGAAAGGGGGCAGACATTCTTGGGGTGGGAGCAAAAGAGCCTTAGCGGCCCCTTGTGAGGGATAGTCTGGCAACAGAGGGGCATGCGTGGGGGGGCAGGGGCGGGCGTAGGGCACCAAGGCAGACATCCTAGAAGGGGGAAGTTTTGTCCGCTTCCCCAAGCCTTGGAGAGGAGTGTGGGTGAGTGAGGAGGTGCCAGAGGCTCAGGTAGAAGCATTTGATTTACTGTGAAACCCGTACTGCTGGCTCTTCTTGGGTTTCTGTTATGCATCAAGCGCTGCAGAATTTATGCTTGCTCCTGAAAGTCAGGGTGGAACCAAAAGTCCGAAGAATATTGAACTGCGTAGCAATTAGATGGCACTGAAGAGCGTTCAAAGAGCTTCACACAAGCTGATTCTTCTGCCTCCATCCTGCTTTTCTCTCTGACTGGGACTCAAAGTGGTTTTTCACACCGTTCTCCGCTCCTCTGTCCTCATAGTTACAGCCTTGTGAGGTAGATGGGGCCCGGCTGACAGACTGTGGTGGGCTCAGTGTCACCCAGCAAGCTTCTGTGGCAGAGTGGAGTTTCAAACCCGGTCACTACAACAAGTCTGCACCCAACACTCTAACCACCACGCTACGCCAGCCCTCAACTTCCTCATTGTCTCATCAAAGATCGTCAAGGGTTCAGCCCTCCAGCTATAACCTGGAGATCTCCTGGAATTACAACTGAGCTCCAGAGTACAGAGGTCAGTACCCCTGGAGGAAAGGGCTGCTCTGGAGGGTAAACTCTTCCCTGCTGAGGTCCCTCCCCCCTCCAACCCCCGCCCCCCCCCCCCGGCTCCACACACCCCCTCCAAATCTCCAGGAACTTCTCAACCCAGCTCATCGTAGGTAGGTCCTGCAGCCCTTAAAATCAGAGCCAGGGTGGTGTGGTGGATACAGTTGTGGACTAGGAGTCTGGGAAACCCAGGTTCGAGCCCCACGTCTTCCATGGAGGCACGCTGGGTGACCCTGGGCCCATCCCAAACTCTCAGCCAGGCGTACCTCACAGGACTGCTGTTGCGAGGAAATGGGGGAGGGGAGAGTGAGGGTCTAAATGCCACGTTGAGTCCCAGCTGGGAGGTGG
Organism: Lepidodactylus listeri; assembly: GCA_029233225.1. NCBI lineage: Eukaryota > Metazoa > Chordata > Lepidosauria > Squamata > Gekkonidae > Lepidodactylus > Lepidodactylus listeri. Next base: position 8,613,542 of record JARCFY010000014.1, on the reverse strand, counting down.
GGTGGGAGGCAGGATACAAATAAACAGGTGCTGACTCCAACCAGCAGTGTGTTCCATGTACTGGCTGCTTTTGTGCTTCTCCCTCTCGGGGGCGACGTGCGTAGAAGTGAAAGGCAGAAGTGAAAGGCAGAAGTGAAGTGCGTAGAAGTGAAAGGCAGTTACCAGACAGTGATTAAGAAGCACTGGTGCTCCAGTTTGGAACACTTGATGGAAACGAGCAGGCTTGGGGACCTAAGCAGATAAACTGACCAAGGGTAGAGAGTTGGTTTGCCAACCTCAAGGCGGGGCCTGAAGATGTCTTGGAATTTCAACTGATCTTTGGAATACAGCGATCAGTTCCCCAGAAGAAAATGGCTGCTGTGGAGGGTGGGGTCTATGGCGTTATACCCTGCTGAGGTCCCTCCCCTTCCCAAATCCCACCCGCCCCAGGCTCCACCCCCAACATCTCCAGGGATTTCCCCACCTGGAGTTGGGAACCTTACCATGCATCTTTCCCTTCCCCACATTATTTTAGCAGGATCAATTGAGGGAACGAAATAAAGGATCTCTCCCAGGAGTATTTTTACTCTTTGACATGTTGGGTGAATTGGGGAGGGGGGAGGTGGTGGCTGTGGGAAAGTAGCTGGAAAATGTTCATGTGCAAAAGATTTTGTTGTTTTTAAAAAGCACATTTTTGGGATTGTGTGAAGGTGCTGCTTGCAATTCAAGAGCCATCTGCAATGCGTGCAGGTGAGTGACCAGGCACGAGCTCTCATAGCTTAGCTTTTCTGCCAAGCTATTGGCTTAACCCATATTCCCAGTCATAACCCATCAGAAGTCTGATCTCCTGTGGCCCCTGCCTTTCCCTACTTGCCCCTCCAGCTGTGATCTTCCCCACTGTGTTTTAGACTGTGACCTCCTGGGGCAGGCCCTGGGTGCTACTTTCAAGACTCCATCAAAAGCCACGGACGCTGCTTGGGCATCCTGAGACAAACCTCACGGAGATGGCCTGCGGCAAGCAAGGCCTCACTCCGATAATTCTGTTCCTGCAAGATGCTGGGGGAGGGGACATGGAAGGCTTTCCCCTAAGGGTCACCCAGGGAGCTTTGTGGCATCCCATCATCCTTTAGAGCCAGTTTGGTACCGTGGTTAAGTGTGCTGACTCTAATCTGGGAGAACCGGGTTTGATTCCCCACTCCTCCACGTGCACCTGCTGGATGACCTTGGGCAAGCCATAGCTCTGGCACAGCTGTTCTCTCAAGGACAGCTTGGGAAAGAGCTCTCTCAGCCCCACCTACCTCACAAGGTGTCTGCTGTGGGGAGGGGAAGGGAAAGGAGTTTGTAAGCCACTCTGAGACTCCAAGTGAGTGAAGGGCGGGATATAAATCCAATCTCTTCTTTTCTCTTATTCTCTTGTCACTCTGACCACTTCATCATGCCAAATGTCTTGGCATAAGTGCCGCTTTGGGTAGTTTGCCATATTTGCCCTACCCTGTTCTGCACAGGAGGGAGGGCTGCTGGCAGGCAGCCCCCCCAGGTAATGGCGGTCGCCATGTGCTCTGTGTAATGGCAACCGCCACATGGCCAACGTGCATGGCCAGGCCATCTACCAGAGCTTGAGTCTAGCAGAACATTAGCTGGCCGGATTGTAACGTGTCACCAATCCAGTACCTAGGATCCTCAAGGGGACCTATGATATGTAACCAGAATTGTAAGGTCCTATCGGGACATTTGCGCGAGGTCAGAGGTGTGGCTCCGGCCGGAATAAAAGCGGGCCCCTGAGCCCAGGTTAGCATGCCTCATCTGACCACCTAATAAAGAGCTTGCTATGAAATCACTGCCACTGGTCTCCCGACTCCAATACTTTTCACTGGCAACAAGGATGGGATCCGAATGAGCGACTCCCTGGCTGAACCGTGCAGCACCACACCGAGCATCGATACGTTGGCGACCAGCACCATGAGGCTCCAGCACCCTGCAACTCTGCCATCCGCCCCTGAGGACACTGCTCCCCACTCTGCTGCCGAAGCAATGGCCGATGCTCTGGGACAGATCGCGATCTTCAGCCCTTCCAAACCTGAGCAGTGGGATGCTTGGGCCAGCCAGTTTGGGTTCCTGCTGGAAGTACGCAGAGTCACCGACCAGGGTAAGAAGCGAGCATGGCTCCTGAGCACATGCGGGGTCACCACGCTCCAAATTGCTCAGAACCAGGTCTCCCCTCAAACTTTAACGGAAGTATCCTTCGAGGACCTCCTCAAGGCGCTGAAGGGATACTTCTCGCCCAAACCCTCCATGCTAGCCATGAGGGTCAAATTCAACCACTATGCCCAAGCGGCAGGGAAGACCATAGCCTCATTAATGGCTGACCTCTGGCGGTTGGTGGTCGGCTGCGAATTCCCGTCCGTTGAGGACACCCTCATGATGGGATTTGTTTGCAGGGTTCGAGAGAGTAAGTTTCGGCGAAAGCTGATTGCCCTCTTGGATCCCGCTCTGGAGAAGGTCTTCCAGGCAGCCTGTGCCTATGAGACGGCTCAGGAGGAGTGCTTTGACTTTGCCACTGCCACACACCGAACCTTCTCATCTGTGTCCAATGGATCCAACGATGAGGAAGTCCAGCAACTTCGCCATTACCCCCGCAAGACAGCACCTTGCACCCCAGCAGGTTCCAGGTCACTGGGCCCTGCTTTTCCCACCTCTCCTTGTTCCAGTCCTGCAATGCCATGCACCAGCTGCGGGGACATCCATGACTGCCGGACCTGCCACTTCCACAACGCCATGTGCCAAGTCTGTGGAAAGACCGGCCACATTGTGAGGGCCTGCCATTCCAGGACAGAATGCCGCTCACAAGCTGCTCACCAGGGATTGGCCGAGCTTCACCCGACCTCATCACCCCACCACAAGGGAATGAGCTTGCCCCGGGATGCCCCAACAAAACCTCTGTCCCTGTCCTCATAGAGGGCTCCCCCTGCATGATGGAGTTAGATACTGGGTCCTCTTACTCCATCATTTTGGAGGCCACACTCCAGAAACTTTGCCCACAAGGGCGGGCCCACTTACGGAAGCCCCCGGGACTGAGGGTTTGGGACTTTCAGAAAAACCCCATAATGATTCGGGGGCTGGGCAAGTTCAAGGTTCAGTTTAAGGACTTTTGTGACAAACTGGACCTCCTGGTGGTGGCGGGCAACCTCACAAGTCTCCTGGGGCTCTTGTTGTTCCAGCCATTGGGTCTCAGAGTAATGGGGGTCAACCGCCTCCATACCACAGACTTCCAGGTGGTCTGTGCTGAGTTCCTGGCAGTTTTTGATGGAGTGCTAGGCTCCTGCACTGGTCCTCGGGTGTCCCTGGACCTCAACCCCACAGTCCGGCCAGTCCACATTCTGGCCTGCCGGCCCCTGCTTGCTGTTCGCCCCAAGGTCAAACAGGAGCTAGACCGGCTCATTGCCCAAGGGGTTTTAGAACCTGTGTCCCACGCCCGTTGGGAAACCCCCATTGTGACTCCACTGAAGTCCAACAGGGACATCCACATCTGTGTGGATTACAAGTGCACACTAAACACCGCATTTCAGGCGCACGCCTATCCCATTCCCATTGTTCCAGTACTCGTAACCAGAATCGTAAAGTCCTATCGGGACATTTGGGCGAGGTCGGAGGCATGGCTCCGACCGGAATAAAAGCAGGCCCCTGAGCCCAGGTTAGCATGCCTCATCTGACCACCTAATAAACAACTTGCTATGAAATCATAGACTTTTTTGCATAGACTGGCATCATGTGACCCGCCTAGATGCAAATTGCATCCTCAGTCTAGTGGCATGGCTTTACAGAGTCTTGGTTTCAGTGCCCTTAAAACTGGCATGGACATGTGGCGAAGAACCTGACTTGGATGGCCAAGTCTAGCCCTGCCTCTTCAGACCTTGGAAGCTAAACCAGGTCAGCCCTGGAAGGGAGACCCCCAAGGAATACCAGCGTTGGTACAAAGAGGCAGGCCATGGTACACCACTTCTGAATGTCTCTTGCCTCGGAAACCCACCGACAGGGTCGCCATAAGTCGGCTGTGACTTGATGGCCCTTCCCATCACCACAGACCTGAACAGTGAAACTGTATAGTCCCATTCAAATCTTGCTTAAGCCTTAACCAGGGTATTATTTATTCCAGACCCCCTTTCCATCAACAACGTGGGAATTATATGATGGCCCACCACGCAGGGCTGTTGTAATCATTACAAGAAGACAACGTGTGTGAAGCACTGCCACTGAAAATACTGTGGAAGTTCTATTGATAATGATGCCTGCAATCTGGTTCAATCAACATGTGCTGAACTCCGAAGTAAGTCCTGTTGGGTTCACTGGGAATTCCTCCTGTGCAAATGTGGATAAGCTGCAGCTTGAGGCAGCACCTCCTCTGTCTGAACCCATATAATTTTATTTTGAAATTTGTGTTCTGCTTTTTACATACAATCTGTCTCCAACAGAATTATAATCAGCAGAATTCAGTCATAAAACAAGAAGCAATCTCCTCGGGCAACTCAAAGGCCAGCAGGAAACAGAGCTAGTTTTCTATAGGCAGAGAAGTTTTTATGCAGCGATGCATAAATCTCCAGCGATGCAGTCCATTCTACCACCTCATTCTCCTGTGTGAGTGAACCAGGTAGGAAGGGGCTGTGGCTCAGCGAAAGAGCTTCTGCTTTGCATGCAGAAGGTCCCAAGTTCAAGCCCTGGCATCTCCATTAAAGGTAAGTAATGTGGAAGACCTCTCCTTGATACCCTGGAGAGCCACAGCCTGTCTGAGTAGAAAATACTGATCCTGGTGGACCAATGGTCTGGTTCAGTGTAAGGTAGCTTCAGGTGTGTTCAAGGGTGTGTTCAGGTTCTACTAACCCTTTCTGGAATGCCCAACATTGATCTGTACTTATTAATTGCCTCTTGTCACACACCATAGCTGCCATTCCATCATCTGCCCCTGCGGGTGTGCTTAGAGGTGCGGTTCTGTCTTCTTGGGGCGTAGCTATGCTCCTATTACAGAATGGAATATAGCCATCAAACAGGAGGCAAACACAAGCCATCTTACACCATTCCTCATCATTCCTGGGCTTGGGAGTAAGGTGCCCACTTTCAAATAGGTGGGGTCACAGTGGGCACCCAGAACAGGCACAGCCAGGGAAGAACCAGGTGAGATGTGAATTAAACCTGGGGAAGTTTGGCAGGCCACCAGTGGAGTCTGGCAGAACGCTCAGTGGCTTTTCAGACCCTAGAATTGGCCACCAGGTGGTAGATGATGACGCAGTGGGTTGGACCTGTAAATACTGACATGCTGGCTGTCCAGCAACTGCCCTGGGAAAGGGGAGGGGGGGGGAGGAGAATCCATCGGCTGTTATAAATCACCTTAACTTTACCAGCTGGTCCTTGATTTACTCCACCTGGCCCAGGTCCTTGCATGGCCCACAAAGAAGATGACAGCGGTTGTAGGCAGGTCAAGAAAGGCACATTCCAGGTTGGGAGCCGAGAACCAGACGAGATGGTTTGTTTTGCACAGCTTCCCATACGGACTGACAGCCATACTGCAGCTCCAAGTTCCAGTGGCAACTCCTGTGTAAAAAGGGCAGATGGGCCTGATTCTGACTGGGACTGTGGGATACAGGGAGGAGGGAGGGACCCCTTCAGCAGCTGAAGAAAAACCAGGGGCTCTGGGAGTCAGCATTATTTGTCCCAGTGGGAGGCCAAAAGTGCAGTTGTTCTGGGTAGGGTTCCCAGGTCTGGGTTGGAAAATACCTTTGGGGGTGGATCCAGGAGTGGGTGGGGTTTGGGGGAGGGGCCTCAGCATGGTACAATGCCATAGAGTCCACCCTGCAAAGCAGCCATTTTCTTCAGGGGAGCTGATCTCTTATCAGCTGGAGATCAGTTGTAAAAGCTGGAGATCCCCAGGCCCCACCTGGAGGCTGGTGACCCTAGTTCTGGGCAAGTTCAGCCTCATGACAAAGCGAATAGCAGCCCCCTACCTTGAGGGCCCCCAAGATTTCAGCTGCCAAAAACAGCATGGGGGGGGGGAGGCAGGAGCCCCTCTTCCCCACCCCCTGCAGCCCCAATCAGGATCGGTCGGGCCCATTTGCACTTTTTGACCAGGCGTTGCCTCCAGGGACTTGCAGTTCCAGTGTGGCTGCAAGTCCCCATGGCGAAACCGTGTCAGAGGTAACATCGAGTCTGAGTCTGACAGAGCTGAGACTGCAAAGGAGTCACGAGACGAGGCCCAGAAGCCAAGCCTTCTTCGCAGGCCACCCCTTCGGGGGCCGAGGTGCGAATGGTCTGGTGTGGTTTTGTCAAGGGCAGCAGGCCTCTCTGGACCTTAGGAAAGGCAGACAAGGGGGCAGGGGCAGGGCAAGGCTGGGCAGGGCTCCAGGGCAGTTTCTCCAGAGCCATCTCTCTCTCTCCCTCTCTCTCCCCATTGTTTAGTGCAGCGTGGGTCCCTTAAGTGCTTTGGCTATTGGCAGGATCTTCACTGAGGAATTCCAGAGGGCTTTTCAGCAACTCCACCCTGGCCTCCCCTCCCAGTTGTTGCAGCCTTATTTTGTTTCATGTGCCATTTCATCAGCTGTTGCGCTGAAAGTTAAGCTGTGTCGGAACATACCCTGAAATAGAAATGCTGGTTCTCTTCCTCCTGGGTCCCTTTGCGTGGCTTTCCTGGGCAGACTCAGGGCTTGCCCCAGCAGGCGCCTGCACCTTGGAGGTGCAGCCAGGGACTCTGTGGCCCTGGACAGACTTTCTGCCAAGACCTGGTGCTGCCTCAAAGGGTCGAGTTGTCCTCTTCTTCTTAAAATCCACCTAACCACAGGGGTTGCCAGCTCTCCTGTCCAAGCATCCATAGCCCCAGATGGTTCCAACAATCGAAGCTGGTCAAGAAAGCAGCAAGACGGGGGTGGAGCCAAAGTAAACTTTGCTGGCTGGAGGTGGAACCAAGGCAGGAACTGGCAGCTCAGGACACAGTCTGGCAGGTGGTGGGCAGAGCTTTGTGTGTGCGTGTGAAGTGCCATCAAGTCTCTTCCAAATTATGGCGACCCTATGAATTAATTCGTTTTCAATGAATCAACTTTCTTCCTATCAGCTTTCTTCATTGTCCAACTTTCCCATCCATACATATTAATGGAGATTACTATGGTAGAACCTGGAATTTCCTAGCTCTTCAATCCACAATACAAACTCCTTAGGAGAACATGCGTGGCTGGTTAGTAGCCTTTACCATCACCCTGAAATGTGTTTGGAGAAACTTCCTGATAGGGAGATGCCACAGGGCAAAAAAGGTTCGAAGTCAGAGGAACAAAAAACTGACACATCAAAAGGGACCCCGGACAACCAGGACTGGACCAGGAGGTTTGGGTGCCTGAGGCACAGACACTTCTTCACACATCACAGAGTACCTGGGTCAGGTCTGAGTCCTCACCCTTTGTTAGATGTTAAAAGCCACGTGTGACAGGCTGTGGCTCAGCAGCAGAGCGTCTGCATTGTTCAGTCCCTGGCATCTCCAGTTAAAACGGACCAGGCAGTAGGTGATGTGATGTGAAAGATCTCTGCCTGAGCCCCTGGAGTGCCGCTGCCAGTCCACAGCAATGCTGATCTTGAAGGACTAATGGTCTTACTCAATATATGGAAGCTTCTTGTGAGCTGTGGGCTCTCCTCAGCCTCGCAACGTGGAAGGAGCTATCAGGAGCAGGACCGCAGCACCCACGTAGCTTCAGCCTTCTCCTAAGAGCCATTTTCCCAGCCAGAAGCTGTCCTGGGGGTGGCCCTGTCTGGGGAAACCCGAGTGTTTTCTGTGAAATAAATGAGTATAAATGAATACATACAATAGTGCCCCCCCAAACTGTTTCTGGGTGGGGAAATGGCACAAGGGGGAAGACAGAAGCCCCTTCTCCATGGGCACCCTGGCCCTGAACCCAACCGGGCACTGCACCCACAGGAATCAAGGAGAACCCCAGAGGCACCTATGGGGACCCAGACCCAACCTGTGAGCTCCATAATGTCTGGAAATGGTTTGAAGTAGAAACATGTATAAGATCGCGTACATGTTGACGGCCACAGGAGGCTACCTCATTCCACCTAATAGTCATTGACCTCTGGGTGTGAGACTTCTGATAAGAGCCAATAAGTCAGGCCTTATGGATAAACAAAGTCCTTTATTGTCTTAATGGTCTTTTCAGGAACACTTGCTTTGTTAGGGATACCAGGGGATAGGGGTTGTGACTTATTATACAGTATTCAAACAGGATAGAAATGACAGGCACCAATCAGTGTAAAAACCTGAAGCACGAAAAACCCCGAACCGTTACATTCTCATGAAAAAGGTGCGCAAGCTAATTAAGTTCCCCCCTTTCGCCTCTGTGTACAATACTACTTGCATTCCCACGCAAAAGACACCTGGAAGAGCAGACAGTGAAAACAGCTCAAGGTTAACTGGTAGCAACAGCGATAAGCAGGGCCTGCAAAGGAAAACGGCAAAATGGGATGGGAGGGGGGAGGAGCGAGGGGGAGGAACATGGCTGCCAGTCTCCTGACTGGAGGATCTGCAAATGCAATCAACAGCAAAGCCCAAAAAATGACAGGGAACCTGACATCCTGCCCCTCCCAAGATCACTCCCCACCCGGCTTAGAAGGGTATTGTTTATGAAATGCACAGATCAAACGTGGAGCATGAACATGTTCAGCTGCAACCCATTCATTACATTCAGGACCAAAATCAACCCAATTAACCAGATAGAACAAATGACCCTGTTTGAGTTTAGAGTCCAAAATGCTGGCGATCTCAAAATGCGGCTCCCCCGCCTTCATCAGAGGAGGAGGAACAGGAGGATCCGGTCTCCATGCGTTCTGCCCAGGGCTTTTCTTCAACAGGCTGTAATGGAAAACAGGATGCACAGAACTTAGTGACTTGAGCAGTTCGAGTTCAAAGGAAACAGGAAATTTTACGTAAGACTTTGAACTGTCCCACAAACTTCCAACCCAACTTCCGGCTAGGCTGGAGACCCCGAATGTTTTTTGTGGAGATGTAGACAGAGTCCCCCGGTTCTAAATCCCACCCTGGCGCTCTCCCCTTGTCAGCGTATTTTTTGTAATCCGCTTTAGCCCGGTCCAAAGTCTGCGCAATGAGGGGCCAAGAGTTCTGAAGGGTAGTCCACCATAATCCAAATTCTGAGGGGGGGGGTAGTCCCAGGTGGGGTAAGAGTCGGTAAAGGATCTCCCTCGAACCCTCCAACCGCCATGAAGGGGGAGACGCCTGTAGATGAATGCACTGCATTGTTATAACTGTATTCTGCAAAGGGGAGGAGATCTACCCAATTATCCTGATGGTAGTTAGAGTAGCACCACAAAAACTGTTCCAATATTTGATTGACACGTTCGGACTGTCCATCAGTTTCTGGGTGATTGTGAGGCTTCTGCCCAAAGTAGTCAAGGATCAGATCTTTGTTGATGAAACACAGTTCTTTATTCCCAGGTTCTACATTGGTACAGGTTCTCGGATTATTGTCAGAGATAACGTATACAATGGAAGCAGGTCTAATATACCCTCCCGAACAATTCAAATTCCCCATAGGTAACCAATCAAAAGGGGGGGAAAACCACGGGCAAAAGGTTCCCCGGCCGTTTGCTTCCCACAGGAAAGAAAGTGAGGTTTGAAGCAGTAAATTTCCCTTCCCAAACCAGACCCCTCAGATGTAACCATCTTCACATAACAAATGCCTTCCTCAAGGCTTTCGCACGTTGATAAGAACTGGTCTCTGTCCTCCCAACAGGGATGAAAGGAATGCGAAGGCAGGAGGGTGAGAGGCCTATTGTTCCCAGGCTTTGAAGTCGCCACTCTCCCGGGCAAACAGTTACATAGACCAGGCCTGGTCAGAGCAATAAACTCAGGGTCACAGAATATCTGTTCACATGGGTTAAACTAAGAAGCACTAGATATGATTAACTAATTCATATAGGGGCATAGCAAAGCAAAGCAAAGGTTACAGTACATGGCATAGCAAAGTCATGTTACAATACAGAGCATTGAGTCTCAGAAACCCTTGTTAGAATCTGCAGATTCTGACACACTGCCACCCGAAAAATCAATCTACCCCGGCTTATCAGGAAATTTATTATGAAAAGCTTTAACTAATTTAGGAGCATGAACATGTTCAGAACGAACCCACTCATTTAGTTCTGGACCAAAGTCCACCCACTTTACAAGATAGAACAAGCGACCCCTACGCATTTTGGAATCAAGGATTTCAGAAATCTCAAAATGGGACGCCCCCCCCTTCATCAGTGGAGGAGGAGTCGGAGGAGTTGGATGCCATGCATTCGGCCCAGGATTCTTCTTCAACAAGCTGAAATGAAAAACAGGATGCACAGAACTCAGTGACTTAGGCAGTTCTAGTTCAAAAGACACATCAGAAATCTTTCGCAACACTTTATAGGGGCCGACATATTTCCACCCTAGTTTCCGGCTGGGTTGTAATCCGTGTATATTTTTTGTGGATAGGTAGACCGAGTCCCCTGGCTGCAGATCCCAGCCCTCCGCCCTGCCACGATCCGCATACTTCTTGTAATCCTCTTTAGCTTTGTCCAGAGTCTTAGCAATCAGCGGCCATGAAACTTGTAGATCCCCCCACCAACGTTTAAAGTCTGAGGGGGAGGTGTTTGCCGTATCCTCTATGGTAGGTAGGGGTTTTCCTTCGAAGCCTCCCACAGCCATGAAAGGGGATACACCCGTGGACGAATGAATAGCATTATTATAGCTATATTCTGCAAACGGCAGTAACTCCACCCAATTGTCCTGATGGTAGTTAGTGTAACATCTCAGGAACTGTTCCAGGATTTGATTAGTTCGCTCGGATTGGCCATCGGTTTCGGGGTGGTAACCCGAGCTCATGGCGGGCTCAATGTCCATCAGACCCAAAAGCTCCCGCCAGAAGTTGGCAACGAACTGGCTGCCCCGATCGGATACCACACGCCTGGGGAAAGCGTGTAACCTGATCACGTGGTTGAAGAATGCTTTAGCTAGCCCTTTGGCGGTGGGCAATTGCTTGAACGGGGTGAAATGGGCTTGCTTCGAAAACATGTCTACCACCACCCAAATAACTGTCTTCCCTTTCGAGGGTGGCAGGTTGGTTATGAAGTCCATAGCTATCGCTTCCCATGGTCGGGAGGGGGTGGGCAGAGGATGCAACAGTCCTGGGACTTCCCCCCCCCTCCTTTTACACATTAGACATGTTTGGCAGGCAGTAACAAAATTCGACACATCCTTGTGCATGCATGGCCACCAGAATTGTCTCTGGACTAAGTTAAGCGTTTTTAGGAACCCAAAATGTCCGGCCAGTTTTGATGAATGGCACGTTAGCAATATGTCTTTTCTTCTGGCCCGAGGTACCACGAGTTTGTCCCCATGATACCAGCATTTATTTTCCCGGAGGGAGCACTCCTCTATGCTTCCTAATTCTTCGGCTTCTTCCGGGGAGTACTCCCCCCCCCATTTGTCTACCCACGACTCTGCTGCTGTCTGTTTGCTTTGGCTACGGGTAGTGACAGCTCCTCCGAGCTGTTGGGGGGAAAACATGGAGTCGAACACTTCTTCTTTTTGACTCTCGTGCTGGGGCAATCTGGATAGCGCGTCTGCTAACGAATTTGCCCGCCCAGGAAAATGCTTGAGCACGAAATTAAATTTTGAGAAAAAATCAGCCCATCGGAGTTGCTTGGCATTTAGGGACCTCTGGGTGCGCAGAGCCTCTAGGTTTTTGTGATCTGTCCAAATCTCAAACGGGGTCTGTGCTTCCTCTAACCAATGCCGCCAGGTGGTTAGGGCCAGTCGTATGGCCACGGCCTCCTTGTCCCATACTGACCAATTCCTCTCTGTCTCGTTAAACTTTTTTGATATGTAAGCCAGAGGGTGTAATTTATTATCCGGTCCCTTCTGTAGGATGGCTTCTCCCATGGCTACGTCGGAAGCATCTACATGAATTACAAACTCTTTAGTCTCATCGGGGTGAGCCAGGATGGGCTCTGAGGTAAACAGAGTTTTGAGGGTCTCGAATGCTTTTTGGCAATCCTCAGACCAGGCTATCCTCTCCCCTGGCCTCCCTGCTTCCGGGCCCCTCCCCTTGGTTTTGAGGAGTTCGGTTAGTGGGAGGGTGACCGTGGCGAAGTCTTTCAGGAAGGTGCGGTAGAAATTACAAAATCCTAAAAGACTTTGCAGCTGCTTTCTCGTTCGGGGCGCCTCCCACTGCACTACCGCCTCTACCTTGGCGGGGTCCATTTCCAACCCTTTCTGGGAAATGCGGTACCCTAGAAAGTCCACTGAATCTCTATGGAATTCACATTTCGACAGCTTAGCATACAACTGATTTTTCAATAGCGTAGACAGCACTTCTCGGACCAATTTTACATGCTCTTTCTTATCAGCGGAATAAATCAAGATATCATCTAAGTAACATAACACCCCCTTGAATAAATGCTTGTGTAGCACTTCATTTATCAAGCTCATAAAGACCCCCGGCGCGCCACTTAATCCGAACGGCATCACCAGGTATTCGAACTGCCCCAATGGTGTATTAAAGGCAGTCTTGAATTCGTCCCCCTCCCTGATGCGCACGCGGAAGTATGCATCCCGAAGGTCCAACTTGGTGAACACCTTCCCTTTGGCTGCTTCTGTTAGTAGGTCCTTGATAAGGGGGAGGGGGTAGGCGTTGGAAGCTGACACTGCATTCAAACCCCTATAGTCCGTGCATAAGCGTAGCCCCCCGTCTTTCTTTTTCCTGAACAGAACAGGGGCAGCAAAGGGGGACTTAGCAGGGCGGATGAAGCCTCGCTCCAAGTTCTTGTCTAGGAACTTCCTTAGCTCCTCCCTCTCCGAGGGGCTCATGGAATAAAGTTTTCCCTTTGGCAACTTTTCTCCCGGGATTAATTCTATGGCGCAGTCCGACAGTCTGTGAGGGGGCAGTTCATCCACCTCGGATTCGCTGAACACCCCCATTAAATCGCGGTATTCCCTGGGAACGGTGGATGGCACCAGGGTGAGCGCCGCCGCTTTGAGAGGTGCCGGGGGAACCGATCCCCATCCCGAGTCCCACTTATGGTTGTGGCACTTCTCGTCTACCCACGAGATTTTCCCCTCACTCCATTTGATGTAGGGGTCGTGGGAGCTTAACCAGGGACTCCCCAATACCATGGGGAACTGGGTGTTGGGGGTAATGACGAAAGCTCTCCTCTCCCAGTGCTCCCCAGTCCCCACTATTAGTCTCTCAGTCTCTGCCACACATGCCTCTTTCATCTCCGACCCATCCATTTGGGTGAATGTAAGCGGCTCCCCCAATGGGGTGACTTTAGGGCCTAGCCCATCTACTACTAAGGGGCTAATCAAGTCCCGGGCACACCCTGAGTCAATTAGGGCACATACTCGGACGTGGGTCCCAGTCCCGGGGGCTATTACAGTCACTACCATGTACAGTAAAGGGCCAGGGATGCTCACCGGGGATGGCGCGTCGCGAATGGGGACCTGCAGTTCTGTGCCGCTCACTGCAGGCCGTTGGAGTTTCCCGACATCTGCGCTTCCGTCAGCTCCAGCTCTCCCTGCTCGCTCGCGGCCCCTTCCAGCTGCAATGCCCGGGGTTTGAACGAGGTCTTCCCTTTGCTCGGGGTGCTCCCGGCTACCGGAGTGGAGGTCTTGGGGACTTTTCCGCTGCCGCGGGGACACGCCGAGGCGAAGTGACCGCTCTCGCCACACCTCATGCAGAGCCCTTGTTTGAACCGGGAGTCCTGGATCTCTTGGACGCTCAACTTGGGCTTCACCTTCTGGGCAGCTTTTGCTTGGGCGGTCGCTGAAGTTCCCATCTTGATGAGGGTGAAGCGTTCCTCCACGTCTGCGGCCGCTCTCATCCAGGTGGCCAACGAGCCTGGTCTTCCCCCTTGCAGGACCGTCTCGTACACCTCGGGGTTGAGACCTTCCCTGTATTTCACGATGAAGAGATCCTGGGTCCAGCCACGGATTTTAGCTGCTATGCGCCGGAACTTGTCGGTGTACTCCCTCACCGAGGACCGCCCCTGGGTCAGCTTCCGCAACTGGTTCCGAGCCTTCTCTTCTCCCAAGGGGTCCTCATAGTGTTGCCTGAGGGCCCACATGAAATTGTGCACCGAGCGTAATTCAGGCCCGGGGGCGTTGTGCAGGCTCACATACCAGTCGCTGGCTGTGTCCCTCAGCTTGGACCCGATGTAGCCAATTCGGTCCCTCTCGGTGGGGTAGAGATGGCCCCAGGTGTCTAGAAACCGCTCGATTTCTATCAGGAAGAACCGCAGCTTCTCGGGGTCCCCATCAAAAGTAGCCATCAACGGATCGGCGGGGGCCTGGTGGATCATCGGTCCTGCTGGCACCTGGGGGGGTACCGGTGCGGGTACAGGAACCGGGCGGGGGACGGGCTGCGGGACCTGCTGTGCACTTGTTGCGGGACGACTCCCGCGGGAGCTCCCCGGGGGGAGCTAAGGGCTGCGGGGCTCCCCCTCCTGGGGCTCCAGCCCCTCCTGGGGCTGGATGGGCGGCTTGCATAGTCGTCAGGGTGTCACGGAACTGGTACTGCAGGTCGAGGGCTATTTCTCGCAATTCCGTGGTGAGTTGCAGCCGTAAATCTCCCATCATACGATCTAGGGTCTGGGTCTGGTCTTCCCCGTAGAGATCGGGCCCGTAAGGTGCGCCTCTCTCCTCTTCCAGGGGCGGGGGACGCCAGTCTCCTCCGTAGATCGTCTCTCGCTCGTCTCCCAAAAAGCTCGGCTTCCCGTGCTCGGTGCGATCTCCTTGGACCCGTGCCCCCTTCCGATCGTGCACCCACGAGTCTACGGTCCCGTGACCGAAATTGCTCCATGAGTACCTCGGGGTCACGCTCTGATGAGGAGGTGGTCGTGGGATGTAGTAAGCCCCCTGAGCCGTAGTCGCTGGCACTTCGGGCTCCCCACCGCCGCCTCCACCACCGGGACCCTGGTCCGCCAGGGTCACCGGTTGATCTTTGGTTGTAGGGATGGGAAGAGTACCGTCGTCCGACATGGTCAGGTACAGCCAAGTCCCAGTCACAGATCTCTGACAATCTGTGAGGCTTCTGCCCAAAGTAGTCAAGGATCAGATCTTTGTTGATGAAACACAGTTCTTTATTCCCAGGTTCTACATTGGTACAGGTTCTCGGATTATTGTCAGAGATAACGTATACAATGGAAGCAGGTCTAATATACCCTCCCGAACAATTCGAATTCCCCATAGGTAACCAATCAAAAGGGGGGGAAAACCTCGGGCAAAAGGTTCCCCGGCCGTTTGCTT
The DNA here is from genome assembly GCA_029233225.1 of Lepidodactylus listeri. Taxonomy (NCBI): domain Eukaryota; kingdom Metazoa; phylum Chordata; class Lepidosauria; order Squamata; family Gekkonidae; genus Lepidodactylus; species Lepidodactylus listeri. The sequence goes on along the minus strand of JARCFY010000014.1, from coordinate 8,598,247 downwards.
CCCACAGGAAAGAAAGTGAGGTTTGAAGCAGTAAATTTCCCTTCCCAAACCAGACCCCTCAGATGTAACCATCTTCACATAACAAATGCCTTCCTCAAGGCTTTCGCACGTTGATAAGAACTGGTCTCTGTCCTCCCAACAGGGATGAAAGGAATGCGAAGGCAGGAGGGTGAGAGGCCCATTGTTCCCAGGCTTTGAAGTCGCTACTCTCCCGGGCAAACAGTTACATAGACCAGGCCTGGTCAGAGCAATAAACTCAGGGTCACAGAATATCTGTTCACATGGGTTAAACTAAGAAGCACTAGATATGATTAACTAATTCATATAGGGGCATAGCAAAGCAAAGCAAAGGTTACAGTACATGGCATAGCAAAGTCATGTTACAATACAGAGCATTGAGTCTCAGAAACCCTTGTTAGAATCTGCAGATTCTGACAGTGATAAGCAGAATTTAAGGCAGGGTCAATTCCCATCAATTGTAAAAGCTCCCGCCAGAAGGTGGCAACAAACTGACTTCCCCTATCGGATACTATACGCTTAGGGAAAGTGTGAGACTTCTGTTCAAAGTAGTCAAGGATCAGATCTTTGTTGATGAAACACAGTTCTTTATTTCCAATTTCTACATTGGTACAGGTTCTCGGATTATTGTCAGAGATAATGCATATGACAGAAGCAGGTCTATTATACCTTTCAGAACAGTTTGAATTGCCCATGGGTAACCAATCAAAAGGGGGGAAAAACCACGGGCAAAAGGTTCCCCGGCCGTTTGCTTCCCACAGGAAAGAAAGTGAGGTGTTAAGTTGTAAATTTCCCTTCCCAAACCAGACCCCTTAGATGTAACCATTTCACATAACAATTGCTGGCCTCAAGGCTTTCGCACGTTGATAAGAGATGGGTCCTGTCCTCCCTTGACATCCCAGCCGGGATGAATGGAATGCGGAGGCAGGAGTGTGAGAGGCCCATTGTTCCCATACTTTGAAGTTGTCATTCTCCCGGGTAGACAGTTACACAGACCAGGCCTGGTCAGGGTCATAAACCTGGGGTCACATAGCTTACATACATACTGGCCAAAGTTAGGGTTACATGGTAGGCATAGGGGCAACTAGAAACAAGAAGCATGTATACATAGTGGGTGCAAGTACAGGTTGCCATAGAACAATACAAAGCAACAGAAATCATAACAGTAAGCTCCAGAAACCTTGTCTGAATCAGCAGATTCTGACACACTGCCACCCCGAAAATAAATCTACCCGGGTTTGTCTGGGAATCTTTTATGAAAAGCTTTGACTAACTTAGGAGCATGCACATTTTCAGAACGAACCCACTCATTTTGTTCTGGGCCAAAGTCAAGCCATCTAACTAAATAATATACATGGCCCCTACGCAACTTAGAATCAAGGATTTCAGAAATTTCAAAATGGGGTGCCTCCCCCTTCATCAATGGAGGAGGAGTCGGAGGAACTGGATGCCAGGCATTCGGCCCAGGATTCTTCTTCAGCAAGCTGAAATGAAAAACAGGGTGCACAGAACTCAGTGATTTGGGCAACTCCAGCTCAAAAGACACATCAGAGATTTTACGCAACACCTTGTAAGGGCCCACATATTTCCACCCCAATTTTCTACTGGGTTGTAAGCCATGTATATTTTTTGTGGATAAGTAAACTGAGTCCCCTGGCTGGAGATCCCAGCCCTCTGCTCTGCTACGGTCTGCATATTTCTTGTAGTCCTCTTTCGCCTGGTCCAATGTTTTAGCTATTAGTGGCCATGATTCTTGCAATGCTGCCCACCATCGCTTAAAGTCCGTGGGGGGAGTGTTTGGTGCGTTCTCTACTGTGGGCAGTGGTTTTCCCTCAAAGCCGCCTACCGCCATGAATGGAGAGACACCCGTAGAGGAATGCACAGCATTGTTATAACTGTATTCTGCGAACGGTAGTAATTCCACCCAGTTATCCTGGTGGTAGTTAGTGTAACACCTTAGGAATTGCTCTAGAATTTGATTAGTTCGTTCGGACTGTCCATCGGTCTCTGGATGGTACCCTGAACTCAGGGCTGGTTCAATGTCCATTAGCTTCAAAAGCTCCCGCCAGAAGTTGGCAACGAACTGACTGCCCCTATCGGATACCACACATTTGGGGAAAGCATGCAGCTTTATCACGTGGTTGAAGAAAGCCTTAGCCATTCCCTTTGCCGTAGGTAGCTGCTTGAAGGGGGTAAAGTGGGCTTGCTTCGAAAACATGTCTACCACCACCCAAATCACAGTTTTTCCCTTCGAGGGTGGCAGGTTGGTGATGAAGTCCATAGCTATCGCTTCCCAGGGGCGAGAGGGGGTGGGCAGCGGGTGCAATAGTCCCGGAACTTCCCCCCCCCCTTCTTTTGCACATCAAACAGGTCTGGCAGGCAGTTACAAAGTCTGAAACATCCTTGCGCATGCGCGGCCACCAGAACTGTCTCTGAATTAAGTTAAGCGTCTTTAAAAATCCAAAATGCCCTGCTAATTTAGAGGAATGACATGTCAGCAATATGTCTTTTCTCCTGCTTCGGGGTACCACCAGTTTGTCCCCATGGTACCAGCACTTATTTTCCCGGAGGGAGCAGTCTCCTAAGGCCTCTAGCTCTTCGACTTCTTCCGGGGAGTAATCCCCCCCCCAGTTGCTTCCCCCCGGTTCTACCGCCGTCTGCTTACTCTGACTCCTGGTGGTCACCGCTCCTCCCAGCTGCTGGGGGGAGAACATGGAGTCCTTTAAACTCTCGTGCTGGGGCAATCGGGATAATGCGTCTGCTAACGAGTTGGCCTTCCCGGGGAAGTGTTTAAGCACAAAATTGAACTTTGAGAAAAAATCTGCCCATCGGAGCTGCTTCGCATTCAGGGATCTCTGAGTGCGCAACGCTTCTAGGTTTTTGTGATCCGTCCAAATTTCAAAAGGGGTTTGTGCTCCCTCCAGCCAATGCCACCAAGTGGTGAGGGCCAGTCGGATGGCTGCTGCTTCTTTGTCCCATACTGACCAATTTCTCTCTGTCTCGTTAAATTTTTTCGAGATGTAGGCAAGAGGGTGCAGCTTCCCATCCGGCCCTTTCTGTAGGATGGCCCCCCCCCATGGCCACATCTGATGCATCTACATGAACTACAAATTCCTTGGTCTCATCAGGGTGAGCCAAGATGGGCTCCGAGGTGAAAAGAGTCTTAAGAGTCTCGAACACCTTCTGGCATTCTCCAGTCCAGGCTATTCTCTCCCTGGGCTTCCCAGCTTCTGGGCCCCTCCCCTTGGTTTTTAGCAGTTCAGTCAGCGGGAGGGTGACTGTAGCAAAGTCTTTTATGAAGGTGCGGTAGAAGTTACAAAATCCCAAAAGACTCTGGAGTTGTTTTCTCGTTCGGGGGGCTTCCCACTGAACCACGGCCTCTACCTTGGCAGGGTCCATCTCCAGTCCCTTCTGAGAAATGCGGTACCCTAGGAAATCCACGGAGTCCCGATGGAATTCACATTTAGACAACTTTGCATATAACTGATTTTTCAACAGGGTTGAGAGCACTTCCCAGACCAACTGCACATGTTCTTTCTTATCAGTAGAGTAGATCAAGATATCATCTAAGTAACATAACACCCCCTTGAATAAATGCTTGTGCAACACTTCATTTATTAAGCTCATAAAGACCCCGGGCGCGCCACTCAAACCGAACGGCATCACCAGGTATTCGAACTGTCCCAATGGTGTATTAAATGCAGTCTTGAACTCATCTCCCTCCCTGATGCGCACCCGGAAATATGCGTCGCAGAGGTCCAACTTAGTGAACACTTTCCCCTTGGCTGCCTCCGTTAACAAATCTTTAATAAGGGGGAGGGGGTAGGCGTTGGAAGCAGACACCGCATTTAGTCCTCTGTAGTCCGTGCACAAGCGTAGCCCCCCGTCTTTCTTTTTCCGGAACAGAACAGGGGCCGCGAAGGGGGACTTAGCGGGGCGGATGAAGCCACGCTCCAAATTCTTGTCTAGGAATTTCCTTAGCTCCTCCCGCTCCGGAGGGCTCATGGAGTAAAGCTTCCCCTTTGGTAGTTTCTCGCCCGGGATCAGCTCTATGGCACAATCCGATAGCCTGTGGGGGGGTAGTTCGTCTGCTTCGGTCTCACTGAACACTCCCATTAAGTCTCGATACTCCCGGGGGACGGCCGCGGGCACCAGAGTGAGTGCCGCCGCCCGGAGAGGTGCCGGAGGTCCTGGCCCCCACCCCATGTCCCATTTGTGGTCTTGGCACTTTTCATCCACCCAGGAGATCTTCCCCTCACTCCATTTGATATAGGGGTCATGGGAGCTTAACCAGGGACTCCCCAACACCATGGGGAATTGGGTGTTGGGGGTGATGACAAAAGCTCTTTTCTCCCAATGCTCCCCCGTCCCCACAATTAGTCTCTCGGTCTCTGCCACACACGCCTCTTTCATTTCCAAACCGTCCATTTGCGTGAACGTGAGTGGCTCCCCCAATGGGGCGACCTTAGGTCCCAGTCCCTCCACTACTAGAGGGCTAATCAAGTCCCGGGCACACCCAGAGTCAATTAGTGCTCGGAACCGAACATGGGTCCCGGTCCCGGGGGCTATTACAGTCACTACCATATACAATAAGGGGCCAGGGATGCTCACCGGAGATGGCGCGTCGTGGATGGGGACCTGCAGTTCTGCGCCACTCACTGCAGGCCGTTGGAGTTTCCCGACATCTGCGCTTCCGTCAGCTCCAGCTCTCCTTGCTCGCTCGCTGCCCCTTCCAGCTGTAGGGCCCGGGGTTTGAACGAGGTCTTCCCTTTACTAGGGGTGCTCCCGGCCACTGGGGTGGAGGTCTTCAGAACTTTTCCCCCTCCCCGGGGGCACGCCGAGGCGAAGTGACCACGCTCCCCGCATCACATGCAGAGCCCCTGCTTGAAGTGGGCATCCCGGATCTCTTGCAGGTTGGGCTTGGGTTTCGCCTTCTGAGCCGCTTTGGCTTGGGCCATCGCTGAAGTTCCCATCTTGATGAGGGTGAAGCGTTCTTCCACGTCCACGGCCGCCCTCATCCAGGCGGCCAACGATCCGGGTCTTCCCCCTCGCAGCACCGTCTCGTACACCTCGTGGCTCAGGCCCTCCCGGTACTTTTCAATGAACAGGTCTTGGGTCCAGCCGCGAATCTTGGCCGCGATGCGCCGGAACTTGTCGGTGTAGTCCCTCACCGAGGACCGCCCTTGGGTCAGCCTCCGCAGTTGGTTCCGGGCTTTTTCTTCTCCCAAGGGGTCCTCGTAGTGGTGTCGGAGGGCCCACATGAAGTTATTCACTGAGCGCAACTCAGGCCCGGGGGCATTGTGCAGGCTCACGTACCAGTTGCTGGCGGTGTCCCTCAGCTTGGACCCGATGTAGCCAATCCGGTCCCTCTCGGTGGGGTAGAGGTCCCCGCATGTGTCTAGGAACCGCTCGATCTCTAGTAGGAAGAACCGCAACTTCTCGGGGTCCCCATCGAAAGTAGCCGTCAACGGATCAGTGGGGGCCAGGCAAACCATTGGCCCTGCCGGCACAGGGACCGGCGCAGGTATGGGTGCAGGCACCGGGCGGGGAATGGGCTGAGGGACCTACGGCGGCACTTGCGGCGGCACTTACACGGGGACTCCTCCGGGAGGAACCACCGGTTGCTGGACTCCCCCTGCGGGGGGTCCTACCCCGGCCGGGGCTGGGCGAGCTGCTTGCATAGCCATGAGGGCGTCCCGGAACTGATACTGCAGATCGAGGGCTAGCTCGCGCAATTCTGTGGTAAGCTGGAACCGCAAATCTCCCATCATCCGGTCCAGGGTTTGAGTCTGGTCTTCCCCATAGGGATCGGCCCGTACGGTCCCACTCTCTCTTCTTCCAGGGACGGGGGACGCCACTCTCCTCCGTAGGTCGTCTCGCGCTCGTCTCCCAGGAAACTCGGCTTCCCGCAGTCGATGTGATCTGCCTGGACCGACACCCGTGCCCCCTTCCGATCGTGCACCCAGGAGTCCACGGTCCCGCGACCAAAATTGCTCCATGAGTACCTCGGGGTCACGCTCTGATGAGGAGGTGGGCGCGGGATGTAGTGAGCCCCTTGAATCATAGTCACTGGCACTTCGGGCTCCCTGCCGCCTCCTCCACCACCGGCACCCTGGTCCCCCAGGGTTACCGGCTGGTCTTCGGGAGTAGGGATGGGAAGAGTACCGTCGTCCGACATGGTCAGGAACGGCCAAGTCCCAGTCACAGATCTCTGACAATCTGTGAGACTTCTGTTCAAAGTAGTCAAGGATCAGATCTTTGTTGATGAAACACAGTTCTTTATTTCCAATTTCTACATTGGTACAGGTTCTCGGATTATTGTCAGAGATAATGCATATGACAGAAGCAGGTCTATTATACCTTTCAGAACAGTTTGAATTGCCCATGGGTAACCAATCACTAGAGGGGAAAAACGGCGGGGAAAAAGGGTCTCTGGCCGTTTGCTTCCCACAGGAAAGAAAGTGAGGTGTTAAGTTGTAAATTTCCCTTCCCAAACCAGACCCCTTAGATGTAACCATTTCACATAACAATTGCTGGCCTCAAGGCTTTCGCACGTTGATAAGAGATGGGTCCTGTCCTCCCTTGACGTCCCAGCCGGGATGAATGGAATGCGGAGGCAGGAGTGTGAGAGGCCCATTGTTCCCATACTTTGAAGTTGTCATTCTCCCGGGTAGACAGTTACACAGACCAGGCCTGGTCAAGGTCATAAACCTGGGGTCACATAGCTTACATACATACTGGCCAAAGTTAGGGTCACATGGTAGGCAAAGGGGCAACTAGAAACAAGAAGCATGTATACATAGTGGGTGCAAGTACAGGTTGCCATAGAACAATACAAAGCAACAGAAATCATAGCAGTAAGCTCCAGAAACCTTGTCTGAATCAGCAGATTCTGACAGAAAGAATGTAATTTCACCACGTGGGCGAAAAACGCTTTGGCCAAACCCTTGGCAGTGGGCAGTTGCTTGAAGGGAACGAAGTGTGCTTATTTAGAGAATAAGTCTACAACCACCCAAATGACTGTCTTCCCCTTGCTGGTAGGGAGATTGGTAATAAAATCCATAGAAATGGCCTCCCAAGGTCTAGATGGGGTTGGGAGGGGTTGCAGTAGACCCGAAGGCTTCCCTCCCCACTTTTTACACATTAAGCAAGTTTGACAGGAGGTCACATAGCCAGAGACGTCCCTACGCATCTGAGGCCACCAAAACTGTCTTTGGGCCAAATTCAATGTTTTAAGATATTCAAAGTGTCCAGAGAGTTTGGATTCATGGCAAGTCTGCAGAATGGACAGTCTTAAGGACTCTGGCACCACCAGTTTAGAGCCTTTAAACCAACAACCATCTGAGTGAAGTTCTACTGCCTCCTCCCGTGCCATCTCATCCCAATCCTGTTGGGAGTATTCCATTGCACATTTTGTAATCCACTCTGAGGCTGGGGCTACCTCAGCTCGTTTTGCCTGGCCCCTAGTAATCACGGCTCCGCCTAGTTGCTCCAGGGAAAACATGGAATCAAACACCTCCTCCCATTTGGACTCATGTTGAGGCAATCTAGACAACGCATCTGCTAACGAGTTAGAAGTCCCAGGGAAATGACACAAGCTGAAATTGAATTTGGAAAAGAAATCAGCCCAACGAAGCTGTTTAGCATTGAGAGTTCTACGAGTACGCAGGGCTTCCAAATTTTTATGGTCAGTCCAGATCTCAAAGGGTGTTTGCGCCCCCTTGAGCCAATGCCGCCAGGTAGTCAGAGTGAGGTGAATTGCAGAAGCCTCCTTATCCCAGACTGACCAGTGTCTTTCGGTCTCGTTAAATTTCTTAGACACATACGCTAAAGGGTGTAGTTTGCCATCGTCCCCTTTTTGCAAAATTGCCACCCCCATTGCTACATCTGATGCATCAACATGGACAACAAATTCCTTAGTCTCGTCGGGGTGAGCCAGAATAGGTTCCGACGTGAACAGCCGCTTCAGGGTGTCAAACGCTACCTAACATTCAGCAGTCCAGTTTAAGCGCTCACTGGGTTTGCCGGCATCAGGACCCCTTCCCTTTGTTTTTAACAGATCAGTCAGGGGTAGGGTGACCGTGGCGAAATCCTTTAAGAAGGTCCTATAGAAGTTGCAGAACCCTGAGACTTCCGGCAAGATTTGCGATCATGGCGGACGCGCTCCTCTGCATCTGCGGGGAGCGTGATCCATACCCAGTGGGAAGAAGGGGCTTTGGATTGGTGCCGAGCCCCCAGAGACCCTAGTAAAGGGGCTCTGCCTGGGGTGGCACGAAGGGGATCTCTCCCTACGGTGGCGATCGAGGGATCGGGGTCCCCTTTCATCACCCCCATAGGTTCCCCCGTCCGTGGGAGCCGTATGGCTAAAAGCGCAAAACCGTGAAGCAGCAGAGAGTGCGAAGCTTTGAAGCTGGAACTTATAGTTACGCACGGAGAAAACGTGAGTCTGAAGTAAAAACAAACAGAACACAGTGGGAAAGGCGGGTGGAGTAACCCCCCCCCCCTCGAGACTGGCGTACTTACGAGACTCTTTACGTGGTGTTACTGCATGAAAAAAAAGTACGTTCGGCTTGCTAGATGGCGGCATCGCTCTTTAGAGGATATGAACTTTAAAAAGTTATAAGCGCAGTCGTAGAATTTGCTTCTTTCGTCCATCTTATCTAACTATCAACAAAGAAGCGCAGCCTCAACAATGGCGGGGAAACCGAAACCTTCCCCCAAACTAGGAAGTACAGCTCCGAGTTCAAAGGTTGATACCACAGAGATGAGCACTGTGTTCTCCTCGTTATTGTGACCTCTAGTGGACCAAATGACAGCTCTCAATGTCAAGATGGATAAAATGCAGCTGGAACTGAAGGAGTCGAATAAAACTACAGAGAAGCTGCAGCGAGAACTTCTGGAAGTTAAGACTTCAGTAAAAAATCATGATTCAAGGCTACAAAAAGCGGAGAAAGAAAAGGCCTTCCATTCTGATCAGCTCTTGAAACTACAGATGGAAAGACCGAATTTTTTCCTAAGACTTCAGAATGTACCAGAGGATAAAGGAGAAGACCTTAAAAATCTGCTAAGTGAAGTGCTTGAACCAGTGACAGGCTTAAAAGCCGCGGAAATAAAAAGCGACATGGATATGGTTTACAGAACCTATCCAGATTATACCAAAAAGAAAAGCCTGCCTGGTGAGATTCAGATAAGGTTCTCCAAAAAGTCAACAAGAGATGTGGTGCTTAGGACCACAAAGCGGTTCTGAAGATCAAAAGAAAAGAAGTTAAAGTGATGAAAGATATCCCATTTGAAATAAGGAAAAGAAGGAAAGGGAAAACTGACATCTTGGTTACAGTCTGAATCTATTATCTACAGGTGGAATGTTCCGGAAGGACTGAGCTTCAGCATCAAAGACAAAAAATACAAGATTGACTCTGTTCAACAGGCAAGAAGTTTTTTGGAAAAAAGCAAAGAAAAGAAAAAAGAGAGAGACTCAGATGGTTTGCTGGCATCGCAAGAAAGTATGTATGGATTTGATAGCTCAAAGAGTGAAGAAGAAATTTCCGACTCGGAAAAAGGAGCAGCAGCTCCAAAGGCACAAGAAGAGACTGTTAAGACAAGAAGAGGACGAAAGAAGAAATAAGGGCTGAAATGTTTTTTGAAATTGCACTTATATATTTTATATAATTTGTATAATTAAGCATTCCTTCAAAAGAGCATGTCTGTCAAACAGCTTTTTTATTTTTCATATATCATCAGTAACAATGTTAATTGAAAATTAACCAAGGTTTAAAATGCTTCATATGTATTAGTGGTAAGGTAATATTAAGCAAATGCTAAAGCACACTCTGTATAAGGTAAATGTAGCTTAGAAAAGTAGCGATGTAGAAATAGTAATAGATAAAACCAATAAAAATCTTTTAAAAAAAAGAAGAAGAAGTTGCAGAACCCTAAGAGGCTTTGGAGCTGTTTCGGGTGTGGGGTGTTTCCCACTGTAGCACCGCTTCTACCTTACTCGGGTCCATTTCGAGTCCCCTAGGGGAAATATGGTACCCCAGAAAGTCAATCTCTGTGCAATGGAATTCACATTTGGACAATTTGGCGTACAGTTCATGGTCTCTAAGGGTGCTTAACACTTCCCTCATCAATTTAATATGGGAGTCCCGGTCTTGCGAATAAACAATGATATCATCTAAGTAACAGAGCACCCCCTTAAATAAATGCTTCTGTAACACCTCGTTTATAAGACTCATAAAGACCCCGGGAGCCCCAGCCAATCCGAAGGGCATAACCAGGTATTCAAACTGCCCCAGGGGTGTATTAAAGGCTGTCTTGTATTCATCTCCTTCCTTGATGCGCACCCGGAAGTAAGCTTCCCGTAAATCTAGCTTAGAAAAAATCTTCCCTTTCACTGCCTCTGCTAGCAAGTCTTTTATGAGAGGCAGGGGGTAAGCGTTAGAAGTGGAGACAGCATTCAGTCCTTTATAATCCGTGCAAAGCCGCAGCCCCCCATCTTTTTTCTTCCGGAACAGGACGGGGGCAGCAAACGGGGATTTAGCAGGGCGGATGAAACCCTGCTCCAGGTTTTTATCCTGAAACTTTCGCAACTCATCCCTCTCCGCAGGGCTCATGGAATACAACTTCCCTTTTGGCAGCTTCTCCCTGGGTAACAGTTTGATAGCAGTCAGTGAGTCTATGGGGGGAAGCTCGTCTGCCTCTGTCTCACTAAACACCTCAGCCAAATCCCGATATTCTGGAGGGATTTTGGAAATGTCCTCTGCCACTAAACAGCCAAGGGGGACGAAGGGGGTCCTGACCCCCAAGCAGGATCCCAGGTGTGCTGTGTGCACTTAGGGTCAATCCAGGAGATCTTCCCTTCACTCCACTTTATGTAGGGGCCGTGAGCTCCTAACCAGGGGCTGCCCAACACCATGGGAAATTGAGCATGGGGAGTTATAACAAAAGCCCGCTTCTCCCAATGGTTCCCCGTGCCCAAAATTAAAGGTTCAGTCTCTGCCACACAAGCCTCTTTCATCTCAGATCCATCCATTTGGGTGAACCGTAGAGGCTCCCCCAGCGAGTTTACTTTAGGACCCAACCCTTCCACTACCAAAGGGCTAATCAAGTCTCTGGCGTACCCCGAGTCAATTAATGCGCGCACTTGGACGTGAGTGCCATGTTCGGGTACAACCACAGTCACAACCATGTAAAGTAAGGGTCTGGGACTGCTCACCATTGGTGGTGCGGTGGAGGGGAGGACCTGCAGTTTTGTGCCTCCTACTGCAGGTCTGGGAAGTTTCCCGACGGCTGGGCAGCAATCACCTCCAACATTGCTTTTTCAGCTCCATCACTCGGTACCCCTTCCAGCTGTAATGCCTGGGGTTTGAAGATCCCTTTAGGTGGCCAGGGTGTTCCACCTGGCGTCGCCGCAGGTGTCTTGGGTGTTTTTGCCTCCCCCAAGGGGCAGGAAGATGCGAAGTGCCCACTCTCCCCGCATTTCATGCAAAGTCCTTGCTTGAAGTGGGCATCGCAGAGCTCTTGGATCGCTGTCTTAAACTTAGACTTAGGGGTGGCTTTACCGGCAGAGTAGCTGGTCTGCGCCCCCAGCTTGATCAGGGTAAAGTGTTCCTCCACGTCGGCTGCCGCCCTCATCCATGCCGCCAAGGAGCCAGGTTGATCATTGCGCAACACAGTCTCGTAAATCTCCGAATTCAGGCCCTCCCGATATTTCTCAACAAATAGGTCTTGAGACCAGCCATGCACCTTGGCAGCTATTCTACGGAACTGTGCAATGTACTCCCTTACAGAGGATCGGCCCTGAACCAGTTTGCGCAACTGATTCCTGGCCTTCTCCTCCCCAAGGGATCCTCGTAGTGCTGCCGGAGTGCCCACATGAACTCATTTACCGACCTCAGTTCAGGCCCGGGAGGGTTATGTAGGCTCACATACCAATCACTAGCAGTGTCCCACAACTTTGAGCCGATGTAGCCTACTCGTTTACGTTCAGTGAGGTAAAGATGGCCCCAAGTCTCTAGGAACCGCTCGATCTTGATGATGAAGCGCGGCTTGTCAGGATCCCCATCAAATGTAACTGTCAGGGGATCATTTGGGGGTTGTCGGTACATACGATCTCCGGGCCAGGGTACAGGTGGGATGGGCGCCCCGGGTTGCAATAGCTGGGGTCCCCCAGGTACCTGTTGTTGCGCCGGACCCGCTCCTCCATCCGCCAGCTGGGGAGGGTGTTGAATTCCGCCGTCTCCCCTGGCACCTCCCGCTGGGGCTGCTGCCGCAACTCCTACTACGGCCTGCTGCATCTCAAGGAGTGCCTCTCGTAGCTCAGCCGCCAGCCGATCATGCATCTCATCAAATCTCCGATCTATTTGTTGCCAGAGGTCATCCGTACCTCGCTCCGGTCGCCGAGGGGGAACACGTTCCTCGGGGAGCAGACTCAGCCTCCAGGATTCCCTCTCCTCATCCGCGAACCATACACGGGAACCCCGTCTGTCATGGACCCAGGACTCCGCGGTGCCCATGCCAAAAGTCAACCACAAATACCTTGGCGTGGGCGACCATTCACCCGTGGCTCCCCCCCGACTGGGGGGAGCATAGGAATCAAAGTTCGTAGTCACCGGCTCTGCAGGTGCCGTGGTGGCCGGTGTCTCAGGGGTGGAAGTGGGGACGGGGATCCCATCGTCTGACATCGTCAGGTATGGGGATCACACCTTCCCGATTGAAAGGAAGATCCCTAACAATCTGTGAGACTTCTGATGAGAGCCAATAAGTCAGGCCTTATGGATAAACAAAGTCCTTTATTGTCTTAATGGTCTTTTCAGGAACACTTGCTTTGTTAGGGATACCAGGGGATAGGGGTTGTGACTTATTATACAATATTCAAACGGGATAGAAATGACAGGCACCAATCAGTGTAAAAACCTGAAGCACGAAAACCCCAGAACCGTTACATTCTCATGAAAAAGGCGCGCAAGCTAATTAAGTTACCCCCATTCGCCCCTGTGTACAATACTACTTGCATTCCCACACAAAGACACCTGGAAGAGCAGACAGTGAAAACAGCTCAAGGTTAACTGGTAGCAACAGCGATAAGCAGGGCCTGCAAAGGAAAACGGCAAAATGGGATGGGAGGGGGGAGGAGCGAGGGGGAGGAACATGGCTGCCAGTCTCCTGACTGGAGGATCTGCAAATGCAATCAACAGCAAAGCCCAAAAAATGACAGGGAACCTGACACTGGGCAGTGACGGATTTCTTCTCTTCATTCCATACCTGGAAAAATGCATTTATATGCTACTTACCTAAAGGTTCTGTCATCTGTGTAATGAAAACTTAACATCAGGGAGTCGCATGAGTTTTAACCCATTTGATTAAATCAGCAATATTTGCATTTGTTGAAAAACAATAGTTCTGAAGAGAAAAATGTACATTTCCTCTGTTCAGCAATGATGCCCATGTGGAATGCCATCGTTGCAGAGGCCCCTTTTCCTGTGCACGGAAAACAGGAATATTCTTTCTATAAAGGAAGGTGGGGTGCCATCTTGAAGCTCACAGCTGAATTGAGACAGAAAGCAGATATGGCTTCTCCCTGCTTTTCCCCTCTGCCCCAGACCAGGACCTTGTGTCCTTAATGCTCGGTATCCGAACAAGGAGGCAGTGTGGCTTCAGCCAGGAGTACAGTTTAATACTGGGGCCGCGGTGGCTCAGAGGTTAAGACGCTGAGCTGCAGACCGGAAGGGTGGTAGCTCAGCAGTTCGAGACCTGAGTGCTGCGTGGCGGAGTGAGCTCCTGTCTCTGGCCCCAGCTCCTGCCAACCTAGCAGTTCGAAAGCAAGACATTGCTAGCAGATAAATAGGTACTGCTTCGGTCAGAAGGTAACAGCCAGGGGTCGTTTTGGAGAACAAGAGGTGCAGGAGCTCATTAGCATAACTCATTAGCATAACTTATTTGCATATGCTAAACCACCTGACATCACCGGAAGTATGTCAGAAGGCGAGAGAGAGAGAGAGAGAGAGAGAGAGAGAAAGAAAGAAAGAAAGAAAGAAAGAAAGAAAAGAAAGAAAGAAAGAAAGAAAACTGGCAGAGAGGGGACAGCTACTAATCCAAGCCTCAGAAATACCAGTGTAATGTAGTATGCTCTGTGTAGCAACCAGCATGCCATGTGCTCCCAGGTAATGGCACCCACCGCATGGCCAGAACACATGGTCAGGAAGAGAGGGGAGCTTGAATCTGGAGGAACAATAGACATCCGGATTGAAAGCCTCCACCAATGTGGGACCTAGGTTCTCCCTGGGGAGCCAATGCAATCAAAGGCTCCTCCAGGGAACCTATGACAAACATGCGCATATGTTAAGCCCCTATCAGGTCTTTTGGGTGCGGCCGGAGGTGTGGCTCCGGCCAGCATATAAGGAGGGCCATGGAGCCCTGGAAGCATGCTTGTTCTGACCATCTACTGGGCATGCTGAATCACTCAATAAAGGCTTCCTGATTTCACCGTTCCTGGTCTCCTGAGTCCAGTACTCTTCAACCACTGTTCTGGGAGGATAGCTTCAGTGGTGGCTGAAGCCTTCAGAAGGCTGGTCAGAGGAACAAGGAGCTTTCCAGGGGAGGACCCCACAGCCATGCTGCAGCCATGACACAAGCTGGCATTCCCCTGCGGAGGGGGGGGGGCTGGCACCAACTCCCAGAGCTGAGTTCCCCCAAGCTCCTGCTCGAAATGACCAGGGGTCCTTTCGTAGAAAAAAAGCTGCAGGAGCTCATTAGCATAAGTCATTAGCATATGCCACACCCCCTGACATCACCAGAAGTGTGTCAGAAGGCCACACCCCCTGACATCACCAGAAGTGTGTCAGGGAGTTGGTCTTGATTTTTAAGGCCCTGTCCTACAGTTTGGGACTCATAGACCAGAAGGATCACACCCCCACCAGACAAACCTCCCCACTCACTCTGGCCATCCTCAGAGACCCTGTTTTGGTCCCCCCAATTATCTGAGGCGAGAATTATACTCCCAGACCAGAGAAGCCCAGCTCCACCATCTTGGGCCCCTCCGTGTAGGGGGTTGGACGAGATGACCCTGGAGGTCCCTTCCAACTCTATGATTTGCTTGCCCTTCAGGAGAATAGAGGCCACTGTGCGTCAGCCAATCCAATTATCACTCCAGCTAAAGAACTACAAACGGAGACTCCGGTGGGAAAACTAAGGTCTCCTCCAGAGGTTAAACAAACACTTGGGTTTCCCTGCTGTCTAGAGGACCTTTAGCATAATTCATAGGCCTCCTCGGTTTTTTCCCATGAATTTCTTTATTCTGGGCATTTCTCTCTGTTAATTTTCTTCATTTATGCCCCACCTTTCTCCTCGAGTGGGGACACAAACCTCATTCTCATTTTATCCTCACAACAAGCCTATGAGGTGGGTTAGGTTAGCTTGAAAGCCTGTGACTGGCCCAAGGTCACCCAGCAAGCTTCCACAGCTTGAGCTGGAATTTGAACCCAGATCTCTCAGGGGAACTAGTCCCACCTCTGACCACTACACCCCATGCACTGAATCTTTTCTCAGGCTCTTCAGAGTCCTGCTCCAGGCTGCCTCCAATTCAAACAGCGTTGCACTGTTTACTCCTTTATGTGTTTTATTAAATTTATAAAACCATTTGTTTATTTTATTAAAGTTATAAAACCATTAGAATTTGCTGCTGCTGCTGGCTGCACTCTGCTAGAATTTTCGAGGGCCGAGTCTGGCGGGAGTCTGGCTTTTAAAAAAGAGAAAGAAATGCCCAACGCACCAGGCGGACCCCGGGCCAACAAGGTCACACGGAGTTCAGCGGTGCTTTTGAGCTCTTCCTTCCGGGGTCGTTTTCGTCTTTTAGAAAGGGCCCCTTGCATTAACATTTCCGTGCAGACGGAGCCCGCACCTCAAGATGCATTGGGGTCCCCCTCCCCCGGTCAGGAAAGTTTCCTGATCTTTTCTTAAAGGCTATCTAACTTATCTCGGTGGCTTCGGCTTGGGGAGGGAGGGGTGGCTTTTCATCTGCGCTTCCCTTCCTCGACCTGGGTTGGGTTGGGTCGCAGCCCTCCCCCCCGCCCCCCCAAAAAACACCAAACCCCGTTTGCACGGTGCAACCCTTGTCTGGGCTTCCAAACCCAAGAGCGGCCCCGCTTGCCGGCTGCCCCGTCCTCCGTTCGCATTCCTAGGAAGACCTCCGAGGGTCCCTGCCCGGCCGTCGCTGCACTTGAAGGGGGAACTTTGCGCGCAGGACTTGGCCCCCCAGGGGGAAGTGGGAGGACTCGGGGGGGGGTTCTGGCCTGCGCCTCCAGACGAGCACTGCAATCGCCAGGCAACAGGGGCGGGGGGGGGAGCACCACGCTGGCAACTCCGGGACGAGCGAAGAGCTTGGGCTGGAGGGGCACAGCCGGCCCCCTCCTCTCCTCTCCCCTCCCCTCCCAGCTGCCACTCACCCAGCGAGGGGGGACACTTTCCCCCAGGAACAGCAGCAGCAGGAGCCCCTCGACGGTGCCCATCCCCACAGCCTCGCCGCGCCCGGGGGGCCAACGGCCCAAGGAGAAGGGAGCCGGGCAGGGAACGCTGCACAAACGCCAGAGCCGGACTGGGAGGCTGTGTTAGCTCCCGGAGCACGCAGGGGGAGAAAAAGCGGTGAAGGAACTTCCGGGAGAGCCAGTCTGGGGTAGTGGTTGAGTCCTCAGACTCTAATATGGGAGACCCGGGTTTGATTCCCCACTCCTCCACCTGCAGCTGCTGGAAGACCTTGGGCAAGCCATATTTCTGACAAGAGCTGTTCTTGAAAGAGCAGTTCTCTCAGAGCTCTCTCAGCCCCACCTACCCTGCAGGGCGTCTGTTGTGGGGAGGGGAAAAGAACGAGGCCCCCCTCCCCCCCTCCCCCCCGCCGCCTCCCCCGGCCTGCACGGCAGGAGGGGAGGAAAAGAACAAAGCCCAACTCGAGGGCAACGAGGGGAGGAAAAAAACAAAAAGGCTCTGGAGGTCTCCTCCTAGGCCCTTCCCAGAGCATGCGGAATCCTTACTGGCTTCCTCCGGTCGGTGATTCTGGGCTGCTGAGAGAGAAGGGGGCGGGGCTTATGTACCCGCCCCCTGGGCTGTCTGTTTTCACTGCCGGAGCGCCGCTCCTTCGCGCCCCGGCTCGAACGGAGGCCTGGAAATGACCCCTGGTAACAGCGTTCTGTGCGCCTCGGTGTCTAGTCATGCCGGCCACATGACCACGGAGACAACTTTGGACAGCACAGGCTCTTCAGCTTGGAAACAGAGATGAGCACTGCAACCTTAGAGTCAGATTCGACTGGCTTTTGAGCAAGGGAAACCTTACAGTTTAATAAGCCCACTTCTTTCTCTGTCTGGAGCTACAGTGAATATAACTTCCTTTCTCTGAAGAAGTGTGCATGCACACAAAAGCTTATACCCAGAATAAAACTTTGTTGGTCTTAAAGGTGCTGCTGGACTCAGACTCTGTTCTGTTGCTTCAGACCAACACTGGAACCCCGCCTGAACCTTCCTGTCTCCCTATGCCTGCACACACCAAGTCCTGGAGTGGCCTAGCACAGTCTAAACACTGGCTTGGATTCAAGGAACAGAGTTCTCACAGCACACCACACAGGACTATGAGGACTCGCAAGAGTGGGTTTAAAATAAGGGCGGGAAGGTACCGGCTGGATATTAGGGAAAACTTTTCAGCAGTTAAAGTTGTGCAACAGTGGAATCAGCTGCCTTGGGAGGTGGTGAACTCCCCCTCACTCGCAGTCTTTAAGCAGTGGCTAGACAAACACTTGTCAGGGATGCTCAAGGCATTGAGCAGATGGTTGGACTAGATGGCCAGTATGACCCCTTCCAACTCTGTGATTCTAGGATTCTATGACTTCAGGTGTGTTGTGCAGCAGGTAAGGGTAGAAGTTCTGGGGGAAACACAGGAGAGATGAAGCTAATCTAGAGCTTCAATGGCAAATTCAAAGGCAGGAGAGCAAACGTAGGGGAGAGCAGAGGAGAAACGTATCCCTAGAAGGTATTTAAAGAGCCAGCCCCAAGTTTTTGACAGTTTTTTGTTCTAACTTCTACACAGAAGTGGTGCAAGAAGCAGTGGTGTTCCATTGACCATTCCTCACAGGCCTTATTTCCCAATCCTGTTGCCTCAGATCTCCGTCTCTCTAAGGAGCAGCCACGGCCGGTGAACTGATTTGATCTTGGGCTGCCAGATTTGAGGGGAGGCCTGGCACCTGGAAAAGCCATCTGAGCTTGGGCAACAATGGCCTTTTCAGTCCTGCAGATGTGAGCCTAACAGGATCTGGGGAGTGAAAACTGGAGATGTTCAGCCTTGAAAAATAATAGGCAACTTCCTAATAAGGGAGGGATAATTAAATACCAGATCAACTTACTGGCAGGTGGGCTGTGGGGGGGGGGGGAGCAGACTGGGCTGGCCCTTTGCACGCTGCTTTCCAAATAAGCCATCATCCCTGAACAGCAAGAAGGTTGCTATTGATCATCATAATCATTAACACTTTAAAAATTAAGGTGGAAAACAGACAACTGTTTTGAATGGAGTTAGTTAACCCTCCCCTCAGTAGGACTGCCAGCCTCCAGGTCGGTGGAAGCAAACAGAACTATTGTGATACATGATGTCAAAAGAAAATATCCACAGACTATGCATATCAAGTCTCATTTCATTCTCAAACTTTGTCAGAGTGTGTAGCGTTGAAATTTCAATGTATGCAGAGTCCGTTGTGTGGATGGCGTCTGTTAGAAATGTGCTGTTTCCGGTTTTGGCGACCTGAATGGCGGACATGTCCTTTTGGGGGCTCCAAGCCATGGAGCTTGAGGGGTGCCTCTCCCAAGGCTGCCAAGGGATTGAGGCTCCTCTTTGCTCTGAAGTTCCTGCCACCAGAGAACCAGCAATGGCGCAAAGGACGTACACCGGGACAAGTGAGCAGTTGGTTGAGTGGTTTTCCTTACCTGAGCAGAATATCTTTGATGAAGTGTGAGTTGTGATTAATCAGAAACGCAGATAAGCGGTGAGGCGAACAGCCCCTTAAACAAAAGCGGGGAGGGGAGGAGCCCACCCTGTGAAAAAAGAAAAGAGAAAATCTCTTTAAACTTAACTGTTAACTAAGGGGACTGAAAGCAAAGCCCCTTTTGATCAAAGTAGAGTGGAACCAAGGGGAAATTACCCGTCTTTGCAGGTCATAGAACTTTTTGAAACTTTTGCTAAAAAGTTAACAATTACACAGATGGCTGGGAGAAAAACGGCCCCCAAAACGAAACCTCCTACAGGAAATGCCAGCCCAGCTGCTCCAATCACATGACTGGAAGCAGCTACAGACTTTCCCAGTATGTTGACAGTGGCATTGCGCCCTCTGCTGGACCAGATGACCTCACTGAATAACAACTTCGAAATGCTACAAAAACAGCTAAAAGAAACAAAGAACAGAACAGAGCAAACAGCAGAATCACTCAAGAAGGCTGATGCCAAGACAACTAAACTTAAAAAATGACTGAAGATTGTGGAAAAACAGAGAACCTCAGATGAATATCAACTATTGCAGCTACAAATGGAAAAATCAACTTACGTACTGAGATTCCAAGGTGTCCCAGAGCATGATGGAGAAAATCTTTTTAAAACTTTAAGTGATGCCTTGGGGCTGGTTGCAGATTTAAAAGCGTATTTTCTATAAGCGAAATGGATATGGTCTACCAGAATATATCAAGAAAAACAATCTGCCTGGCAAAGTCTTTGTAAAATTCTCCAAAAGATGTGAGGCTTCTGCTCAAAGTAGTCAAGGATCAGATCTTTGTTGATGAAACACAGTTCTTTATTTCCAATTTCTACATTGGTACAGGTCCTCGGATTATTGTCAGAGATAACGCATACAATAGAAGCAGGTCTAATATACCCTTCAGAACAATTTGAATTGCCCATAGGTAACCAATCACCAAAGGGGAAAAACGGCGGGCAAAAGGGGTCTCTGGCCGTTTGCTTCCCACAGGAAAGAAAGCTAGGTGTTAAGCTGTAAATTTCCCTTCCCAAACCAAACCCCTCAGATGTAACCATATTCACATAACAAATGCTTCCCTCAAGGCTTTCGCACGTTGATAAGAAATAGTCCCTGTCCTCCCCTTGTCTTCCCAGCCAGGATGAATGGAGTGCGGAGGCAGGAGTGTGAGGCCCATTGTTCCCATGCTTTGAAGTTGTCACTCTCCCGGGCAAACAGTTACATAGACCAGGCCTGGTCAAAGCCATAAACTGGGGTCACATAGTATACATTACCTAGTGGGCATATGAGCAATTGATAGCAATAGGCATGAGTACAAAATGGGTGCAGGCACAGGTTACAATACATAGCAGCATAGCAATAGGTTACAAGGTTAGCAGAAGATCCCAGAAACCATTGTCTGAATCTGCAGATTCTGACAAAAGATACATCAGAGACCAGATACTCAAAGCGACTAATGGGACTACTCCAAGAATCAAGGACAAGGGAAAAAAAGTTTTAAAGGACATTCCATTTGAGATTAGAAAGAGGAGGAGACAATACAAATTTTCATTGTATTTTTACAAAAAAAATCCACATCCTACAGATGGCTTATACCAGAAGGCCTCACCTTCAAATACAAAGATAAGAAAACTAGAATAGACTCTGTGGCAAAAGCCAAAGCATTTTTGGAGCAACTACAGGAAACTGAGAAGATGGAAGGCCCAGCAGAGAACAACAATGGAAAAGACCACAGCGATACGGGAAGCAAAAAAGACTCATCATCTGAATCCAATGGAGAAGAATCCGAATCTGAACTTGGGGCGGTCACCCCAAAAACTCCCAAGACCAGACGAGGATACGATCTCAGAAATAAGAAAGACTAACTTTAAACTAGATATTTCTATGTCTTGATCTTTAGTAAATGAAACTGAACTCTTGGACACCTTCTTTGGTTAAAATACCTGCTTTGCTACAATCTTAATACAGTATAAGGTTTGCTTCATTGTATTTAGGCTAACGTAATTGAAACAATAGCTTAAGCAAATGTTTATGCATATGACCACTGCTACTTGGGGTTTTAGTGGTTTTCTTTTCTTTCTCCCATAGATGTTAGTTTCCCCTCCTTTTTGATTTCTGTAGTTTTCAGAAGAAAAGCAATAAAAAAATAAATCCGCTGACACATTTCTAGTACACGTATCTTAAAAAGAGACCTCGGTTCAGCTGTATAGTGTTGCCCCTTACCCAGGCTGTGTAAGAGTGATAGAAAAAGGTTCCCCACCCACTCACTAACAAGAATTCAAGAGTAAAGGCCTTCAATATAGCAAGAAACAATAGTTCATTTATTCTCCAAGGCTAAATACCCAGGTGTTCGGCCAGCCAGGCACTTCTGCCGAATGCCTAGTATGAAAAAGGTTACTTTGCTAGCAACACTCAGTAAGACACACAGATAAGACAGGCAATGGGATGGATTTAAGTCCATTCCCCAGCATGTGTACAGAGGACCCCCGGGCTGCACTGACAGAAGTCCAGAGAGGCAGAGCTTCTCCAAGGTTCTAAGAGTGAGCAAGGATCCATTGGAAACAGGCTACTTTTATACACATAGAATCAGAGAGTTGCTAAAGAGTTATTACATATGTTAGAAAGCAGTTGATGGTCAAGTCATTGACAAGAGATTGTTCTCTACATTCCAGGGGGCACATCTTGTTTACAAAACAATATAGATAACTGTTTGCACTTTGCATGACGTATCTCAGAATCCTCTGGGCAGGATGTTCTTTGTGTGCTTGGCATGAGAGATAACGTGGTACTCTGTGTTGTGCTGATGTGGGAAAAGGGAGGTGTGAAACATGAGTTTCAGGGTGCAATTGATTTGTAAATTGGGGCTACATTTTAACCACAAAGGTTTTCCTGTCAGACACCTGTTCTGGCCTAAGGTGTAGGCTACATTATACCTGTGGTGATTTAGTTTCATTCATATTCTGGAAATGGAATGTGGAGCCCCTTCCAGGCCTATGTGCAGTTTGGAGAGTGGAACCTTGAGACAAAAGAGAGCAGGTGCCAGCAAAGGCTTCTGGGTGTAGTTCAAGGCTGCTAGCGGCTTGCAGGCCAAAGTTACAAATATATTGATTCAGGGGTCATTTTGTAGAAAAAGAGGTGCAGGAGCTCATTAGCATACCTATTAGCATAACATTAGCATATGCCATGCCCCCTGACATCACCGGAAATGTGTCAGAAAGGGAAGCACAAGGGGGGGGGGCATCTTCAAAAGCCTCCCCTTCCCTTCCCCAGCTGGCCTGCCAAGGCAGGCAGGGGGGGAGCGAAGCGAGAAGGGCCCCTTAGAATACAATGGAAAGATCATGCTGCCGCTGCCACATGACTTTAAACAGAGTTTTGCTTCCTCCACAGGCCCTCTGGGAGCTGGGGGAGGGGCTTGCCACCACTGCCATTTCTGCCCACTAGGGGTGTGCAAATAAAAAAGATTTGGCCCGATTCAGATCGGGCCAAATCAGGCCACATCGGTTCTGGCTGCCGAATGACCCCCGCATGTCAGTTTCGGCAATGCAAGCCCATTCCGGAGTCATTGGGCTGGCTGAATGTCAGTGTCAGCCCCATTATACCCTCTGGGCCATTGAAGTCAATGGCAAAAACTCCTAGAATATATGAGGGGCTGGAGGAGAGGGGGTTTGAGGGAGAAGCTCCAAACTTTCAAGGTAGCTGCTGGAGCCTCTCCCCAAAATACCCATCATGTTTCAAGAAGATTGGACTATGGGGTCCAATTCTATGGACCCCCCAAACAGGTTGCCCCATCCCTTCCATTGTTCTCTATGGTGGGAAAAAGCATTACTTTAAGACCAGACAGGATACCTGCTCCCCCCGTGGTCTTAATTGTGAGACTTCTGCTCAGAGTAGTCAAGGATCAGATCTTTGTTGATGAAACACAGTTCTTTATTTCCAATCTCTACATTGGTACAGCTTCTTGGATTATTGTCAGAGATAACACATATGACAGAAGCAGGTCTATTATACCTTTCTAGGCAGTTTGAATTACCCATAGGTAGCCAATCACTAAAGGGGAAAAACGGCGGGCAAAAGGGGCTCTGGCCGTTTGCTTCCCACAGGAAAGAAAGTGAGGTGTCAAGTTGTAAATTTCCCTTCCCAAACCAGACCCCTTAGATGTTACCATTTCACATAACAATTGATGGCCTCGAGGCTTTCGCACGTTGATAAGAGATGGGACTCGTCCTCCCTTGGAGTCTCAGCCGGGACGAAAGGAATGCGGAGGCAGGAGTGTGAGAGGCCCATTGTTCCCATACTTTGAAGTTGTCATCCTCCCGGTCTGACAGTTACACAAACCAGGCCTGGTCATGGTCATAAACCTGGGGTCACATATTCTACATACATACTGGCCAAAGTGAGGGTTTACCTAAGGGAGGGGCAATTACATGGCAGGTGTTATGGAAGCAGCTATAAGACATACATGGCAATATGAATATAATATGGCATACAGACAGGACAGTGAGAAGCATAGCAATAAAACAGAAGACATAGCTGTAAGCAATAGAAATACTTTGTCTGAATCAGCAGATTCTGACACACTGGCACCCTGAAAATAAACCTACCCGGGCTTGTCCGGGAATCTTTTATGAAAAGCTTTAACTAATTTAGGAGCATGCACATGTTCAGAACGAACCCACTCATTTTGCTCAGGGCCAAAGTCAAGCCATCTAACTAAATAATATAAGTGGCCCCTACACAGTTTAGAATCAAGAATTTCTGATATTTCAAAATGGGGTGCCTCCCCCTTCATCAGTGGAGGAGGTGTTGGAGGAACTGGATGCCATGCATTCGGCCCAGGATTCTTCTTCAGCAAGCTGAAATGAAAAACAGGATGCACAGAACTTAGTGACTTGGGCAATTCTAGTTCAAAAGACACATCAGAGATCTTGCGCAACACCTTGTAAGGGCCCACAAATTTCCACCCCAATTTCCTGTTGGGTTGCAAGCCGTGTATGTTTTTAGTGGAAAGGTAAACAGAGTCCCCAGGCTGAAGGTCCCAGCCCTCAGCTCGACCACGATCTGCATACTTCTTATAGTCCTCTTTGGCCTGGTCTAGAGTTTTTGCAATCAGCGGCCACGACTCTTGCAAGGTCGCCCACCATCGTTTAAAGTCTGTGGGGGGGCATCTGAGGTGTTTTCAAGTGTGGGCAGAGGTTTCCCTTCAAAACCTCCTACTGCCATAAATGGGGAAACGCCAGTAGAGGAATGCACTGCATTGTTGTAACTATATTCAGCGAATGGCAGCAACTCCACCCAGTTGTCCTGGTGATAGTTAGTATAACACCTTAGAAATTGCTCCAAGATTTGGTTAGTTCGTTCAGACTGTCCATCGGTCTCTGGATGGTAACCAGAGCTCAGAGCGGGCTCTATGTCCATGAATTTCAGGAGCTCCTGCCAGAAGTTGGCAACGAACTGACTGCCCCTATCGGATACCACACGTTTGGGAAAAGCGTGTAGTTTGATCACGTGGTTGAAGAAAGCCTTGGCCATCCCCTTTGCCATAGGCAGCTGCCTGAAAGGAGTGAAGTGGGCTTGCTTAGAAAACATGTCAACCACCACCCAAATTACAGTCTTTCCCTTTGAGGGTGGCAGGTTTGTAATGAAGTCCATAGCTATCGCCTCCCAAGGGCGAGAGGGAGTGGGTAGGGGGTGCAGTAGTCCCGGGACTTCCCCCCCCCCTTCTTTTGCACATCAAGCAGGTCTGACAAGCAGAAACAAAGTCCGAGACGTCCCTGCGCATGCGTGGCCACCAGAACTGCCTCTGAAGTAAGTTGAGCGTTTTTAGAAATCCAAAATGCCCTGCCAGTTTAGAGGAGTGGCAAGCCAGCAATATGTCTTTCCTTTTGTTTCGGGGCACCACCAGTTTATCTCCATGATACCAGCATTTATTCTCCCTGAGGGAGCAGTCTGCCAATGCCTCTAACTCCTCGACTTCTTCGGGTGAATAATCCCCCCCCCCCCAGTCGCTTGTCTCCGGTTCTACTGTCGTTCGCTTACTTTGACTCCTGGTGGTCACTGCACCTCCCAGTTGCTGGGGGGAGAACATGGAGTCAAACACCTCCTCCTTTAAACTCTCGTGCTGGGGCAATCAGGAGAGCGCGTCTGCTAACGAGTTGGCTTTCCCAGGGAGATGTTTGAGCACAAAATTGAATTTTGAGAAAAAATCCGCCCAGCGGAGCTGCTTCGCATTCAGGGACCTCTGCGTGCGCAGCGCTTCTAGATTTTTGTGGTCTGTCCATATTTCAAAAGGGGTTTGCACCCCCTCCAGCCAATAGTGAGGGCCAGCCGGATAGCCGCGGCCTCTTTATCCCAAACTGACCAGTTCCTTTCGGTTTCATTAAATTTTTTCGAGATTTAAGCGAGGGGGTGCAGCTTTCCATCTGGCCCTTGCTGTAAGATGGCCCCCCCATGGCCACATCTGACGCATCTACATGGATTACAAATTCCTTAGTTTCATCGGGGTGAGCCAAAATGGGCTCGGAGATGAAAAGAGTCTTAAGAGTCTCGAACGCCTGCTGGCATTCTCCATTCCAGGCAATTTTCTCCCCGGGCTTCCCCGCTTCTGGGCCCCTCCCTTTGGTTTTTAGCAACTCAGTCAATGGGAGGGTGACTGTGGCAAAGTCTTTTATGAAGGAGCGGTAAAAGTTACAAAATCCTAATAGGCTTTGGAGTTGCTTTCTCGTTCGGGGGGCTTCCCACTGGACCACTGCCTCTACCTTGGCGGGGTCCATCTCTAGTCCCTTCTGTGAAATGCGGTACCCAAGGAAATCTACGGAGTCTCGATGGAATTCACATTTAGACAGCTTCGCATATAACTGATTTTTCAACAGGGTGGAGAGGACCTCTCGGACCAATTTCACGTGTTCTTTCTTATCAGCAGAGTAGATCAAGATATCATCTAAGTAACATAACACCCCCTTGAATTAATGCTTGTGCAACACTTCATTTATTAAGCTCATAAAGACCCCTGGCGCGCCACTCAAACCGAACGGCATCACCAGGTATTCGAACTGTCCCAACGGTGTATTAAAGGCAGTCTTGAATTCATCCCCCTCCCTGATGCGCACCCGGAAATAAGCGTCTCGGAGATCCAACTTAGTGAACACTTTTCCTTTGGCCGCCTCCGTTAGCAAGTCTTTAATAAGGGGGAGGGGGTAGGCGTTGGAAGCAGACACCGCATTTAGTCCTCTGTAATCCGTGCACAACCGCAACCCCCCGTCTTTCTTTTTTCGAAACAGGACGGGGGCCACAAAGGGGGATTTAGCAGGGCGGATGAAACCGCGCTCCAAGTTCTTGTCTAGGAACTTCCTCAGTTCCTCCCGCTCCGGGGGACTCATTGAGTAAAGCTTTCCCTTTGGAAGTTTCTCGCCCAGGATCAGTTCTATGGCACAATCCGATAGCCTGTGGGGGGGTAGCTCGTCCGCCTCGGTCTCACTAAACACTCCCATTAAGTCTCGATACTCCCTGGGGACAGCCGAGGGCACCAGGGTGAGGGCCGCCGGCCGGAGGGGCACTGGAGGTCCTGGTCCCCACCCCACGTCCCATTTGTGACCCTGGCACTTCTCGTCCACCCAGGAGATCTTCCCCTCACTCCATTTGATATAAGGATCGTGGGAGCTTAACCAGGGGCTCCCCAACACCATGGGGAATTGGGTGTTTGGGGTGATGATGAAGGCTCTCTTCTCCCAATGCTCCCCCGTTCCCACAATTAATCCCTTGGTCTCTGCCACACACGCTTCTTTCATTTCCGAACGTCCATTTGCGTGAACTTGAGTGGCTCCCCCAACGGGGTGACCTTGGGTCCCAGCCCTTCTACTACTAAAGGGCTAATTAAGTCCCGAGCACACCCAGAGTCAATTAGGGCGCGGACTCGGACATGGGTCCCAGTCCCAGGGGTCATTACAGTCACTACCATATATAACAAGGGGCCAGGGATGCTCACCGGAGATGGCGCGTCGTGGCTGGGGACCTGCAGTTCTGCGCCGTTCACTGCAGGTCATTGGAGTTTCCCGACATCTGCACCTCTGTCAGCTCCAGCTCTCCCTGCTCGCTCGCTGCCCCTTCCAGCTGTAGAGCCCAGGGTTTGAACAAGGTCTTTCCTCTGCTGGGGGTGCTCCCGGCCACTGGGGTGGAGGTCTTCGGAACTTTTCCCCCTCCTCTCGGGCACGCCGAGGCGAAGTGGCCACTCTCCCCGCATCTCATGCAGAGCCCCTGTTTGAAACGGGCGTCCCGAATTTCTTGCATGTTTGGCTTGGGTTTTGCTTTCTGCGTTGCTTTGCTTGGGGCCGTCGATGAAGCTCCCATCTTGATGAGGGTGAAGCGTTCCTCCACGTCCGCGGCCGCCCTCATCCAAGCGGCCAACGATCCTGGTCTTCCCGCCTGCAATATTGCCTCGTACACCTCGTAACTCAAGCCCCCTTGATACTTTTCCATGAGCAGGTCTTGCATCCAGCCGCGAATCTTGGCTGAGATGCGCCGGAACTTATTGGTTGACCGCCCTTGGGTCAACCTCCGCAGTTGGTTCCGGGCTTTTTCTTCTCCCAAGGGGTCCTCATAGTGGTGTCGGAGGGCCCACATGAAGTTGTTCAGCGAACGCATCTCAGTACCAATCGCTGGCGGTGTCCTTCAGCTTGGACCCGATGTAGCCAATCCGGTCCCTCTCGGTGGGGTAGAGATGTCCCCAAGTGTCTAGGAACCGCTCGATCTCTAGCAGGAAGAAGCGCAACTTCTCGGGGTCCCCATCGAAAGTAGCCGTCAACGGATCGGCGGGGGCCGGGCGAACCACCGGCCCTGCCGGCACGGGGGCCGGCGCAGGTATGGGTGCGGGCACTTGGCGGGGAACGGCCGGGGGAACCTGCTGCGGCACTTGCGGCGGCACTTGCGGCTGCACCGGGGCGGGGACTCCCCCGGGAGGCACCACCGGCGGCTGGACTCCGACCGCGGGAGGTCCTCCCATGGCTGGTGCTGGCTGAGCCGCTTGCATAGCCGTGAGGGCGTCCCGGAACTGATACTGGAGATCGAGGGCCAGCTCTCGCAACTCGGTAGTGAGCTGGAACCGCAAATCTCCCATCATCCGGTCGAGGGCTTGAGTCTGGTCTTCTCGGTAGGGATCGGGCACGTACGATCCCGTTCTCTCTCCTTCCAGGGACTGGAGACGCGAATCTCCTACATAGGTCGTTTCGCGTTCGTCTCCCAGGAAACTCGGCTTCCCGCGGTCGAGGTGGTCCCCCTGGAACGAGACCCGTGCCCCTTTCCAATTATGCACCCAGGAGTCTACGGTCCCGTGACCGAAATTGCTCCATGAGTACCTCGGGGTCACGCTCTGAAGAGGAGGTGGGCGCGGGATGTAGTGAGCCCCTTGAATCGTAGTCACTGGTACTTCGGGCTCCCCTCCGCCGCCTCCACCACCGGCCCCCTGATCCCCAGGGGTGGTCGGTGTGTCTTCGGGAGTAGTAGGGATGGGAAGAGTACCGTCGTCCGACATGGTCAGGAACGGCCAAGTCCCAGTCACAGATCTCTGACAATCTGTGAGACTTCTGCTCAAAGTAGTCAAGGATCAGATCTTTGTTGATGAAACACAGTTCTTTATTTCCAATCTCTACATTGGTACAGCTTCTCGGATTATTGTCAGAGATAACACATATGACAGAAGCAGGTCTATTATACCTTTCTAGGCAGTTTGAATTACCCATAGGTAGCCAATCACTAAAGGGGAAAAACAGCGGGCAAAAGGGGCTCTGGCCGTTTGCTTCCCACAGGAAAGAAAGTGAGGTGTCAAGTTGTAAATTTCCCTTCCCAAACCAGACCCCTTAGATGTTACCATTTCACATAACAATCGATGGCCTCAAGGCTTTCGCACGTTGATAAGAGATGGGACTCATCCTCCCTTGGAGTCTCAGCCGGGACGAAAGGAATGCGGAGGCAGGAGTGTGAGAGGCCCATTGTTCCCATACTTTGAAGTTGTCATCCTCCCGCTCTGACAGTTACACAAACCAGGCCTGGTCATGGTCATAAACCTGGGGTCACATATTCTACATACATACTGGCCAAAGTGAGGGTTTACCTAAGGGAGGGGCAATTACATGGCAGGTGTTATGGAAGCAGCTATAAGACATACATGGCAATATGAATATAATATGGCATACAGACAGGACAGTGAGAAGCATAGCAATAAAACAGAAGACATAGCTGTAAGCAATAGAAATACTTTGTCTGAATCAGCAGATTCTGACATTAATGCGTCTATAGATTTTTCGTGCTTCTTGTAGAATTTTTTAGTTTCTATTTTTTGATGTGTTCCACTAATTCATAAAAAGTTTTGCTTATGGAGCATTTTGTATAATTATACTAGTGTTTAGCATAACATGGCATGTACCTTTAAATCGCCTGCTCGCGTTCTCGGGCGTTTGGTACTTAAACGCGCTATTGTTTTCATCTGCTAAGGCTAATTAGGAATTCCACAGAGGGCTAGCCTTTATCTTCAGTATGTTTTTTTCATGGGCGGTAAGCTGCATTGGTCTTATTCCTTATGCCTTTTACTGTTTTTGTACTTTTGGATGCCCCTTACTGTGTATTGATTGTATTTCAGATTCGTAGTACTATAGACTGCTATTTGACAAAATCTGATGTCTTATACATTGTTGTATGCTGTCATGCATGTCTACATGAATGTATGTATAAATTTTAGGTAATTTCCCCCTTAATTCTATTTCCTTGTTCTCCCTTGTTTTTAAACATACTCTTTTTCCTTTTTTTTGCTAAGAATTCGTAATTCCCTTTTGGATGAAGTTCATCAACGAAACGAGATTGTATTCCAGGGAACCTCATCAAATGTCTAATTGAATATACTTACCTGAGACCTCTGCATTATTATATACTTGTATTGTATACTATGCACTTTATATTATAAGTAGCACACTATACAGCTCTTCTTATTCATTTTTGTTCATGATACTGTTCGACAAGCACGGCTTCTGGCTACCCCAGTATCTTAGCCGCATATCTCTTGAATGCTCATCAGAGTACTCACGCACGGAGCTGTTTCCTTGCTGCAACGCACGGATCTGCAGGCCTTTTCTTCTCCCATAGGGTCTTCATACTGCCATCGCAACGCCCACATAAATTCCTCTGTGTTTTTGAGCTCAGGTCCCAGAACGTTGTGTAGGCTCACATACTAGTCAGCTGCACTCTCTCGCATCCTCGATCCGATGTAGCTGACTCGCTCCTCCTTGGTAGGGAATAGATGACCCCAATTCTGCAGGAATGTCTTGGCCTCGATCACGAAGAACTGGAGCTTATTGGGGTTCTCATCAAAAGTAGCATCGAGGGACTCCTTGGGCATGGGTCATTGGGGCACCGCACGTCCCAGAACTGTGGGTCCCGGGGGCGGCCCACCTGGCCCACTGGAACCCCTGCTGCTGTGGTGCCGGCTGTGGTGGGGCAATCTCAGGTGCCTTTTCCTCCCCTCCCTTGATTACTGCTGCAATCACCTTAGGGAGGTCCATGAACACCTCTAGTATTTCCTTCTGCCCCTTCTCTTGCAGAGCCTCAAATCTTTGGTCCATATGAGCCCACAGCTCACTCGAGGCCCCCGTCGCCCCTTTCGATGGCCCCAGGATACTCAAGACCGTTGGGAGGTCATACTGACTTATTCCAGACCCCCGTTTAGGCGTTGACCACAATTCCAGGGGCGTAGTTGATAACTGAGTCCAGGAGTACTGGCCCTGTTAGGGTCTTTCGTAGACCCACCGACTGATGGTGGGAATCACTACCTCTTCCTGCGTAGTCATCGGCAGCTCCAACGGAGAGGTAGTTGTGGATACTTTATCCTCACCTTCCATGATTGGGTGCGAGGCAGGATCCCAAACAAGATTACTGACACTCTGTGAGAGTCCTACAGAGTCAGTCACAACAAGCAGCTTCCAAGAAGTTGACCTTTACTGAGAAAGGTCTGCTATGGTCATCTACACATTCCATGTCAGTAATGGTTAGAACCGACCCTGGGTAGGGCAATTATACAGAATTCAAAGAGGGTCTCGCAAAGGAATGCAACCAATCATATAAGTCACATAAAAGGTGCCCAAAATACTGGCTTCAGGTTCTCAGGGAAAAAGTGGGAAGATACATAGCCAGGCACCAACAGTCCTCCAAGGTCAGAGCTTGGCAGTGAGCAATAAGCAAGCTATGAGAAACAAAACATAACATTCCATGTACCCGACATCACAGGGTGACTCACACCACCTCCCGGGCAGGGGATGGCAGCATTAGCTAACAAGTGGCTCCCCAACCCCCGCCCCATCTATGCACATTTCACTCAAGATGTTTAGCCTGGGCCCTTCAGAGTCCAGACCTAGAAAGTGTCAGTTTTCTGTTAATAAGAGGGGAAAGCAAGGAGAAAAGACTCAAGGGTGTGTGTCTCCCAGTGATTTTTTTTTTTTGCTGTAGGACCAATTTTTCTCTTTGTCTGAGTGAGGAAAATATGAAGATGAAGAAGAGTTAAGTATTGGAAATTGGATAGGTTTCCAGATAGGGAAGAATTCTTACAAAAGCTGTTGAATGTTGCTGAAATGGATAAATTAACAACAGTGTTAAAAGGGAAAAGCGAAGGTTTGTTTGAAACAACCTGGATTAAGTTGTGCAAATGGATGTGCAAAATCTCTAAAAAAACAAAGTAACATCAGAGCCAAGGGTTTGTATTTTGCCAATACTATTCCACTGGATGCTTCTCTTATACTTTAGATACGCTGTTAGCATTGTTTCTCTTTTTGTGTACATAAAATCTTATAAATAAAATATTTTTTAAAAAGAAAAGCTATGGACAGTTATGTGATCAGTAACTCAGTCACTGGATGCAAAATGTCCTTAAGGGAAAGGCTGGTACTTCCCGTCCTCCCCCCATATATAAACTTTTTGCCCAAAGAAAACCAAACCCATTTCAGTCTGCAATCCTATACACACTTGCCTGAAAGTAAATCCAATTGAATAAAGTAGGGTTTACTTCTGATTAAACAACCCTAAAGTTTCACCATTGCCTAGAAATTAAAAGCACTCTGTGCATGCTCTTTATCATTTTGTGACCAGAACTCCTGACAGAGGCTGCTTCCTAAAAAGGAAAAGTGCTGAGTAAGCACACCTTACTCCAGTTTGGGCTGGCTGTATGTAGTTAATTGCTTAGTGCTGAGTGGACTGCTTTTGACTTCTATGTGCGTCCAAAAGTGACTTGGTGTTCTTTTCCAGTACAGAAAATGCACTGGTCAGCGGGGAGGGGGGTGCTGACGAATTTTGGGTCTAACGAAGCCCTGCAGTGCTGATACCTTTCTTTGTCTCCAAAACCTTACCCTGTTGAGTAGTGGGTTTTAGGAAGGGGGGGGGGCTGCAGCAAGGTTTCTTTTGTGCACTGGGTGGTCCTACTATTCTTCTGAACACATTAGGTTGGCACCTGCTCAGGGATCAGTTCAGTATTGAAGAACTGCACTGTATCATCGCCAGGGGAAGACGAGAGGGACAAACCCAGAGTTTGTCGCTCTGGCCCCACCAACTGTTGAATGCTCCACCAGCCACCACTGAGGTCCCGCTTTATACACCCCTCGCCACCTGGGCTTGTTCTGTTGCTGTTGACACTGCAGAGGCTTGTTGTTTCCAGCCTCCAGGTGGGACCTGGAGATCTCCCAGAATTTTCAACTGATCTCCAGGCTACAGAAGTAGTGTCCCTGGAGAAAATGGCTGCCTCAGAGAGTGAACTGTATGGTATACCATAGATGCTAGGTGAAATCCCTCACTAAATCCTCCCCTTCACATCCCCAAATCTCCAGGAATTTCCTGGGCCAGAGCAGGCAAGCATAGGACTCCCAAGCAATCATTTGGGTGGCTTCACTAGAGACCTGGCCCTGGCCTGGCAAAGCAGTTTTTGAGTTCAGAGACCCAGACTGCATATTGCAACTGGATGTAAGGCAGAAGGCTGGTTTGTCCCATTTCGATGTGGTTGGATCGTTTTCTGTGCTCCTGACTGTTAACACAACTTGTCAAATTAGTGTGTGAGCATTCCTTGTCTCTTAGACTTTTCCATGGTGGATTATTTTATGTCCCATGTGGGGAGGGGGGAGGTAGAACTCAAAACCAGACCATGTTTTATGCTTCACCAGAAATATAATATTTCTCCACCTAGCACACAAGTATTTGCTTGGAGAAACTGATGGAGGGCTTCAAAAAACAGCAAAGAAACAACTCCAAGGTGGAACCACAATGTTTATAAAATGGGTCACTGAATTATACATAAAAATATTTTCCTTGTGGATGCAATTACTTCCTGGATTTGTTATCCCACCAATGCTGCCGGTTGCCTTCAGCAACTTTAATAATCTTTACAGTCTGCTGGATCAACAGTAGCGATCTTGGAGTGAATTGAAGAGCCCTGTTTCAGATTTGTAGTGAATCCACACGGTGCTTGTGAGGCATATGTTTCTGAATGAACTTAAAAAAACTTAAACAAAATTATGCATGACTATTCAGTCCATCCCCACCCCCTTTTTATAGACTTAATGCATTTTGCATTTGCTCTGGCAGACGGAGGCAAGGGGCTAGAGGGGTTACAAGGCTGGGTCTGATAGTCTTAAGTAGTTCAGTTCTTCGGCACTATTTCCTTCTCGCCTGAGTGTTCCTGGTATGTCTGATTTTCCCCTAGGTTTTTCAGTTGATGGCTGGCGTATGGTGTGCCAGGCCCTAGGATTCGGGTTAGCTCAAACGTCCGTACAGGGGAAATTTGATTGTGGAAGTGGTCACAAGACTCATGAAAAATGAAACCCTGGAGCTGTCTTGCCTACTGGGTCACCTGCAGGTCAAGTGATGGAGACTGTGGCGCCCTGCATCCACTGCACAAGCACAGGGCTGCCTTTGCTTTTTGCTCAAAATAATTGGACACTGGGGCGATACACCCTTCAACGGCATCTATTTATTCAGTCTCTCTCTTCTTCTTTTTTCCTGTTGGAACCTACAACTCTTTTTGTTTTGTCCCTGACTGGCCGTTTGGGAAGATGCTGCGGAAGCTTTTGAAAAAGAACTACTTTCTGTTCGTACATGCAGTTCTCTCAGTTCCAGCCTCCCCTCCGGGAATTGCATCTGCCTTGAGTTCAGCAAGGACGGGGGACTATAAATGAAGTAAATAAACAATTATTGACTTGGGTTGCCTGATGGCTCCCACCCTCAGCAGCCACTGCCTGCTGACACTCCAGCAGCCAGTGGGAGAAAAAGATAATTTTAAAAATCAGTGGCAGCGATGGCGTAAGGTCACATCGGGGAAAAACCTCTCTAGGAATCACTGGATGCTCTATGGTTTTATCTGTTCTCCCCCCTGGAGGTGACATCACTCTGTTGCTGATACGTGTGTTAAGCGCCATCAAGTTGCTTCCAACTTACGGAGACCCTGTGAAGGAATGTCCCCCAGGACGTCCTGTTCTTAACGGCATTGCTCAGATCCTGCAAACTGAGGGCTGTGGCTTCCTCGGTCGAGTCAATCAGTCTTATGCCAGGTCTTCCTCTTTTTCTGCTTCCTTCAGCTTTTCCTAGCATTATGCTCTTTCCCAGCGACTCTTGTCTTCTCATAATATGACCACAGTACAATAGCCTCAGCCTAGTCATGCGCTTTCGTGTATCTGAGGAAGTGTGCATGCACACGAAAGCTCATACATTGGATAACACTTTGTTGGTCTCAGAGGTGCCACTAGGGACTCCAACTTTGTCCTGTTGCTTCAGACCCACACGGCTGCCCCACCTGGATCAGTTTAGTCCTGTCAGCTTCTAGGGAGAGATACACAGTCCAAAGGAATAACACACAGTCCCAAAACAATCAGGTATGAAAACAAAATATAGAGACGTCTGTATATTTTCTTTTCATACCTGATAGCTTCTAGGGAGAGGTCAGGCTTGATTTCATCTAGAACTACTGACGATGGTGCCCCCCATATCCCCATCCATCCCCCTGGCTGCCAGGCATGGTGTGGCGGCAACACTGCTCCTGACTCCAGTGCGCATGTGCTTGGGCAAGGTGGCAGAATGTCAGGGTGCAGCTTTTCTGATAACTGCCTGCCGCCACAGACTGATTCCTTGCTTGAGAAGCTGGAGTGGAATGGGGGTTGCAAAGTAAATGCAGAAGAAGCAGAGCAAGCGTGATCATGTGGGTGATCTTAATTTTTTCCACATGGTTTTTTTTTTGCCTGGGTTTGAGGCTGTTGGGAAGTGCCCCCCCCCCCCCCCCCGCTTCCCCACAGCAGTGTGGTGCATTTCTGCACCTCCAGGTTGTCCCTGCCTTTTCTGTTTTGAGGTGAAATTTTGTTATCCATGGTAACAAAGCCTGCATAGCTGCTGTGTGGGTAGAAAAGTTCAGATGTTCCTATACCCACCTACCCACGTGGCAGCAATTTTCCATGCCCCTGACCCTGTTGCAGTTATTTCCTCCCCCACCCCTGGGGGCAGTTTTAGTTGGCAGTTGAATATTGTTATGACAATCTGTGTATCAGATTCCTTGCATTCCCAGCTTTCATTTTTTTTAAAAAAGGAACTCTCTAACCCTTTTAGTTGTGGAGATATAAGGGGAAAGGTATATTTCTTCAGCTAAAGGGGCTAGAGAGGCTTGCTTTAAGAAACAGTATTAGGGAATTCAGGAAACCTGCTATACATAAATTGTTATAATGATATTCAATTACTGAGTTTTTAAAAACAAACTGGGGGGGAAATCCTGGAGGTGCTGGAAGGGGGTGGGTGGCTGCTGCAAGGGAACTGGGGCAAGGAAACTGTGGGGAAACCAGTTGCTGCAGTGGGGGGAAACCACACAAACCTGTTCCAATGTGGAAAACACACTTGGTGTGAAAAGAACAAGAGTGCTACAAAGAGGTTCTTGTATTGCCTTGTGAAAGGCAGGAGGGTGTGTGGGAGAAAACGGTACGTGTGCCTTTCTCATGGTAGCTTAATTCAAGTGAACTGCATTTAAAACAGCAAGAACATTCAGCTGTCAGCATGTCCACAGGAGGGAAGGAGTTTCAAAAGGCTGGGTTGGATCAAACATGCAAAATACAGAGCAGAAACCCACCAAATTAGGCCCTTCTGTGGGCGTAATTATTCACAATGCTGTTAATATGGGGAGGGTGGGAAGAGAAAGCCCGTCCTGTTACTTGCTGCAGTTTCCTTCAAAACATCCCCTGCATCGTTCAACTCAGTGAGAAAATGGCTGACCTAGGCTAGCCGACTTCTGAGGGCCAAACTAGATGTGATGGTGTTGTCATGGCTACCACGGGGACACTGCTGCCATTTTGAAGTTGTTTAAAAATGTCATGACAGCCCTGCAGTGCAGCAGTCTTGTGGCTCTTCCCCTGTGCCTTTTCAAGTGCCAAAACAGCCACAGAATGGGGGCTTTTTAAGTGAGTTAAAAATAGTGGCATTCTTGTGGCGGACACAATGATGTCAGGAGGTCTAGTCTGTCCCTGATTTAAACGTATGCTGGCCTCTCAGGATGGAACTGGAGTAAACTTGGTGGGTTTGGTTGTAGACTGAGATCAGAATGGGCAGCTGGGCGACCTGACAGGAAAATCCTGGCTCCATGGCAACTAGTGTTGCCATCCACCAGGTGGGGCTGGAAATCTCCAGAACTACAGTTGCTTTCCAGACTATAGAGATGAATTCCCCTGGAGAAAATGGTTGTTCTGGAAGGTGGACTCTATGGCCTAATACCCCCTGAGGTCCCTTCCCTTCCCTTCCCTTCCCTCCCCCAACCCCACCCCCCAGGTCCCATCCTCACATCCCAACCAGCTCCGGCCACCCTGGCTGCACAAGGGAGTAAAATTGTTTGCAGTCTCAAGGGACAGCCTCTGTTTTCTAGTCCCTGAAGTTTTTAATGAAAGTTTATGTTATTTTTATGGTTGCATCTGATGATGTGGACTTCAGACCGCAAAAGTGCATGGCACAATAAAAATACTGAAGAACAGAAGCCATGTAGTACCTTCAATTAAAACCAGCCAAAATAATACAACCCATTGTGCCAGCGTTTGAATTCTCCAGAATTCTTCATCAGGCTGAGTGTTAAAAAGCATGAGGAGTGGGCCATGGTCATGAGACACCTCCCCCCGCCATCTTCTGTAGGTTGATTTTTTGAGTTTGATGGGCACAGGGGGAGACTAACTGGCATCAAGTTGCCCTCAGCATGCTGTGAAGAAGAAACAAAAATGGATGTCATTTAGCTGACTAAAATTGATCTCCAGCATTGATCGTATGAGGACTGCTTCATTTTTCCTGTCCACCTAGTCTTTTATGGGACCTATGAGACCCTTCTGGCACCTGAGAAATATCCAAGAGATTGTTTTTGTATTTTCACCTGGGTGGCATCCATTTTGCTGGGGATACAATGTAATGGCTTTCCTTTTTAACTCCTCACCTGATGAAGACTTCTGGAGAGCCTGAAAACTAGGCCTGTGTTGCAGAGTTTTGTTCAGTCTTAGGGTGTGGTCACATGGTCCTTTTGACTGGGCTTCACCGCTGTTCCCTCACGCATCTGAATTTGCTGATCAGAAGCAGGCTCACTCCCGCAATGCTCTCGGGTTTTCTGACCCTGGGAAAATCAAGTACTTTCCCTGGTTCTTGCGCTCTGAATCTGCAATTTCACTGACCTGGCCAGCCATCTCTCGCAATCAGTCCAATTAGGGTCGTCTGGCCATTCTTCGGCACACTGAGGGTTCTCCCCCCTCACCTTCTGCCTTTGAGCATGTGGAGCTCTTGTGGCTGCTCGGCCGGTGTTGGGGGCTGTGCCAGGTGGCAGCCAGTGGGGCTCAGGGCCTGGAGCAGAGCGGTGGGAGTGTGGTGCGAGCCAGCCAGCCAGCCACCCCGTGTGGCGCTCTGTTGTTTTGTTGGGTTTTTTTTTTGCGGCTGGTGCCTGGCATGGATGAGAGCTTGTGCTCGCCTGCTCTCTCGGCCGGGAGATGATTTGGAGTCCGGAATCCAGCAGGATAGGGGAAGGGGGGGAGCATACATGTTTTGAGTCTTGTGTGTGTGTGTGTTGTGTATGGATGGATGGGATCATGGGGGAATCCAAAAGCGACTGAGGAGGCTACCCTGGTGCAGTAACTTGTTCCAGTCCCCAAGGCACTGTCTTGCTGTCTGCCTGGCAGGACATAGTCAAGCATTCCAGATTGTTGTGATGCTGCTGCCTCCAGATCTAGCTGCTCCTCCCCGGGGAGCCCCGCTGGTGCCTACCTGTCTTCGACCAGAAGTCAGCCTGGGAGGAGGGCAGCAGACACGGTGACAACAGTCACAGAGGCAAAGAAGTGAGCGAGCAGCAGGAGCGAGCAAGGAGCAAGCAAAACAACCCCCCCAAGCAACATGCCACTACATAAGGGAGACAGCAGTGATTTTCAGCCATGCACAAATGTGCATGTGCAAAGCAGTTTTTTTTAAAAAATGCACTTCACCGTGCGGCTATCTAGATGGTGCCCAGAGCCTCATTCTGCAATGTTTGTGGTTCGGGGAGGGATGTGTGATCATCCCAACCTGAAAAAAAATATTCCGGATCTAATCTATAGTGGGAGCAAATCTCAAGCAGTATGCCATGTGACCACAGGCTTGATAAAAGTTATTATACGCCTTTTTGATTTTGGATTTGCTATGGATCGACATCCGGGGGTGGGGGGGCATAGGGGAATAATGCAATGCCAGTGGCATGATGCCACTCCCAACGAATACCCAGAAGTGACGTGACATTGATGTGATGCGCTTG
Source organism: Lepidodactylus listeri (assembly GCA_029233225.1). Lineage (NCBI taxonomy): Eukaryota > Metazoa > Chordata > Lepidosauria > Squamata > Gekkonidae > Lepidodactylus > Lepidodactylus listeri. Next base: position 8,559,442 of record JARCFY010000014.1, on the reverse strand, counting down.
GATTTGGGCAGTACTCTATGGTTTTACTTTAGGGTTTTGCCCAAATCCTAGAGTGTTGCATCAAAGCATGCCAGTGATGTGAGGCTCTGTCTGGGTGTTCTCTAAAAGTGAAATTGTGCTGTCCAGGTGGCACCATTAAAAAAAACCCTCTTTTGCTTTCTGCCTGCCCTCCTTGGGAAACAAAGAGGTGGGAGACCAGGAGGTCTCCCTAAACATGTCTATCTGAGTTTTTTCTCTAATAAAAAGATTGCTGACTTCCTGGGGCCACAAGACTCCTGCTTGCTTTTGCTTTTGGTGGGATTTGGGTGATTTTTTTAAAAAAGTAGGTACATCTCCACAAGCATACTTAAAATTTCAGGCTCTCTCCCTCACATCCAGTGACTTCATTTCCCAGTTGTGTCTGGTAAAGCGAGCTCTGGCTCTCGAAAGTTTGTATCTTATATATTTTATTTTCAAATTTTCAAATTTCCAACACAGTTTAAAGAATAGTAACAGTTTTCAATACTATGCAGTGCATATTACATTATGTGAATAGTGTCAAAATACAGCTTAGGTACTGGGTATTTAGAAAATAAATCATCATTAAAGGCAAACTCAAGGAAAGGAAGCCACTTTAACTGTAAGTCAGAATATTTAGAAATATTTTATATAAAATTTTATCAAGTGCATAAAACCTCCGTATTTTGGAATACCAGGAAGTTATAGTTAAAGTATTAGAGGACTTCCAGTTTCTGGCTATAACCACTTTCTCAGCTGCTAAAAGGATAGAGATTAAGTCTTTTGGTATTTGAGGAATTGATTGGTCTTTCCAAAGTTCTAACAAGGGGATTTCAGGTTGCAGTGGGAGGGTACGACCAGTAATGTTTTTGATATGTTACCTGACTACCTTGTTTCAGCCCCACCTCCGTAGGGCTTTTATGCTAGCTCGATTTGACGTCTTGCCCTCAGCTGTACTTTCGGGAAGATTCAAAAAAATCCCCTACAGAGAGAGATTTTGCCCATGTGGGATGGGGAAAATCGAATCTATTGGTCATGTGCTTTTACACTGTAGTTTTCATAACGATATTCGTCTTGCTTATATTGAAGCGGTGATCGCCCCCCTCCGGGATCAATCTGAGGAGTTCATTACTGATACCTTGTTGTCATCCCAGAGAGCTGAGATTCTTGAGACTGTAGCAAGTTTTTTATGTGAGGTCTCTAGGAGGAGAGCCTTGTATTAGGTTGGACTGGAGATTTTGCTTTACCTGGCTATTTTGGGGTATATCGCTGGGTGCATTGTATCGTTTTTATGCCAATAAAGGTATTGTTATTGTTATTGTTACTGATATGTTCAATAACCTGAAGCCAGAATTGTTTTGTCTTTGTGCAGGACCACCAGCAGTGGAGAAAGGATCCCTCTTTGCCGCAGGACCTCCAACACAACGGTGAGTATTTGGTATTGATTTTGTTGATACAAACAGGTGTTAGGTACCACCTTGTTAGTAATTTGTATTGTTGGGTTTGTATGTTCAGAGAGTGCAATTTCAGCGATGGTGAAGCCCATATTTCCTCCCAGTCCGGCAGTGTTAGATTGATATTACAGTTGGATTGCCATTTGGTTTGGTAAGATAGAAGATGGTTTGTTTGGTCTGATTTTAATACATCATAAAGAAAAGAGATATAGCCTTTGAAAGTTGCTTGATCACGCTGTAGAAGCTTTTCAAATGGTGTGAGAGGTCTTCCCAGGCTAGATTGTGATTCCAGAACAGAAACAAGATTGTTAACCTGGAGGTACTTGTACCAAGGTAATGCACAGTTGTATTTGTGTTCCAAAAATGCTTTATCAGCCAGTTTGTTATTTATAAACAGTTTGTTAAAGGTTGTGAGATTGTTTGCTTTCCATATTTTGAAAGCATCTCGGGACTGGCCTGGGGGTAACCAGGATTAATTAATAAAAGTCGACACTGATGAGGTAGGCGGAGCTAGAAGGTGTTTTCTGGTATCCCAGGTTTGAAGAGAGTTTAAAAGGAGTATATTCTGTTGAATAGATTTAGATCTGAGATGTTTCTGTTCCCACAATACGGATTGAAATGGGATATTATTTAAATAGGAATCCTCAATTGTTTTCCAGTCTGAGTGAAAAGTTGGGTTGCTATGCTTAATCAAGCCCAGTAAAGTTGTTGCATCTCGATAAGTAGAGAGGTCTCGTAAGGCGAGCCGTCTGAATTTTGATTGTCTTGTCAGGGTTTCAAGAGGAATCCTGTGGTCTGTGCTAGTGGTTCAATTGCTAACACAAAAAGCAAAGGAAAGAGCGGGCAGCCTTGCCTTGTGCCCCATTCAAGTTTGATGGAATCTGATGAACTGCTGTTGATATTCGATTTTGCTTCTGGAGCTTTATAAAGAGCTTAAATTACTCGAATGAAGTTGTTGCCGAAGCCAAAGGCATTCAGTACAGTCAGCAAGTAATTCGGCTCCACCGTATCGAAAGCCTTTTCGATGTGTATGGACAGGAGTCCAACTTTGTTTGTTTACATAGTTGAATGATGTTTATAGTCTTTCTCATATTGTCCGAAATATCCCTATTCGGAATAAAGCCTGTTTGGTCAGTGTGGATTAGAGATGTTATAAATTTATTTAGACGATAAGCAAGGGTAGCAGTGAATATCTTATAGTCTGTGTTAAGTAGAGATATGGGTCTATATGAGCTGGGGTTAGTCAGGTCACGATCCTTTTGGGGGAGTACCACAATGTTTGCTTGTTGCCAGGATTGGGGTAGAAGGCCTTCAGATATAACTTGGTTGCATGTGTCAGCTAAATGTTGGGCTAAAGAGGAGTTAATTTTTTTGTAGAATTCAGAAGAAAATCCATCATTTCCTGGAGATTTATTTAATTTTAAAGATTTGATTGTAGTCAGAATTTCTTTTTCTGTGATAGGACTGTCCAAGAATTCTTTATGCTGTTGGGTAAGTAGTCTTGGAAGAGGATGATTCGTTATGTAGGTTGTAATAGAGGGTAGAGTTGATGCAACTGATGTGTATAATTTTTGATAATAATTGTGGAAACTTTCCATGACACCGGCTGTAGTGTAGTGAAGATCACCATCGGTCTGTTGTATTGAAGTGATAGAGTTTTGAGCCTGTTTTGAGCACATCCAGAGAACAAGCCTACCCACCCCTTGCTGCTATACTGGTAGACCTGGCCTGTGGAGAACAGGTCTACCCTCCCCTTTCCCCACTATATTGGTAGACCTGGCCTCCAGAAAACAGGTCTATCGACCCCTTTCCCCTATACTGGTAAATCTGGTCTCCAGAGAACAGATCTACCCACCCCTTTCCACTATATTGGTAGACCTGACCTCTGGAGAACAGGTCTACCTGCCCCAATCCACTATACTGGTTCAACTGGCCTCCGAGGACAGGTCTACCCACCCCTTTCCACTATACTGGTAGACCTGGCCTCTGGAGAACAGGTCTACCTGCCCCAATCCACTATATTGGTAGACCAGGCCTCAGACTGTTGCCTTCTGCTGAGCCTTAGAAAACAAATCAGCACTTGGGGGGGGGGGGGAAGCGGAGCGCTTGCAGTCTGCTTTGGTTTTTTTACTGAAATATGACAACCAGCATTACAGGTCAAGTATAACAGAGGTGGAACAATCATTGTCAGAACCCTGCCTAACCTAACAAACAAGACGTGGCTTAAATGTTATCAACCTGCCCAAAGTACCTATTTATTAAAATATTTATATCCCAATCATACTGAAAAAATTAATAGGGGTGTGCAAATATATATATATATATGATTTCCCCCCCTAGCTCCATTATAGCCTATGGGGACCATTATAGTCAATGAGCCCTATAGGCTATAATGGAGTATCGATCTGGGGGTATCTGGGGCTCTGGGGGGCTGTTTTTTGAAGTAGATGCACCAAATTTGCAGCATAGCTGTTGGTGCCTCTCCTCAAAAAAAACCCCAAGTTTCAAAAGGATTGGACCAGGGGGTCCAATTCTATGGGCCCCAGAAGGAGGTGCCCCCATCCTCCATTGTTTCCAATGGAGGGGGGGAAATACCTTCTCAGTTTAATCGTGAGCTGAAGCTCACCTAAACTTTTGTGCATCATCACCCCCTAGCACAGATTAGCGGGAACTCTGGTACTGATCTCTGTCACCTGTACACCAATTCTAATTCCAGGAGATCTCCAGAAACCACCTGGAGGTTGGCAACCCTATGCAGATGTCGTGGTGGGGTGTCTCAGCCAGTGAGTGATCCTTGGTGTGAGGATCAAAGGGTGCATGAGAATGTAAAATGTTGTGAAAAGTGTGGCAAAAATGTTACTAAATGAATCTTCTGTTTATTATTTTGCTTGCAATAATGCTGATGTTATTCTTAAATTCATCCATTACAAGGCAATGGTCCATCATAAATGGGCTAAAGAAAATTAAGATAGGGGAGCATTCACACGTGCAGTCTCTTCTTCCTTCTTCCTCAGCCTGATAGGGTACACCCCAGGAAAAGCACCACCGCCATTTCAGTGCTCCTTCCATGACCTGCATTCTGGGCTGTGTCAGGACAGAGCAGCTACTGTTAGCCAGAGGGACACGAGGGAGTTCTGTCCTTGCTTTGTGGAGCAGAACAGCCTGCCCGTAAGAGTACTGTCTTCCTTGGACAGACTCAGAGGGAAAGGGGGGAGGGCACAATTACTTTCTTGGTTCTAGAAGTTTAGCCTGGCTTTAATTCAGCCAATATCTGCATCGGGCTTCTAAATAGTTACTTACTAGGTTGCCTGTAGGGAACAAAAGAAGTCATTGACTAGGGAAGGAAGTTTTTGCAACTGGACAACGGGGGTTTCACTTAATTCATGTGCTGCATAGTTGTGAACACAGGTATGTATGGAGAGGTAGACTAGGAGATGTTTTTGTACGCCAGTCTGCTGATCTACAGCGGCCAAAATACCTATGTGTTTCTAAAGCAGCACTTTTCTTTTTCTTTGTTAAACTATTGGACCGGATTTTTCTGCAGACAGTTTGACATTTCCTTCATGAAACCATTTTTTCAACTCCCTCTCCGCTTCCTCTGTCTTTCTTTGCAAGAGGCGATAAAGCTCAGACTTTTTCAGACATATCATAAATATAGACAGCAAAAACCCGTGTAATTGGGGGGGGGGGGTGCTTCGTTCCAGCTGAAATTTGAGAAATGGACGGCAGTTTGTTTAACGTTCCCCCTTGTTGTTCTTGGAACTCGCTGCCTGCCTAACAGAATCAATGCCAGGAGTAATTATGGGGCAGACATCTTGTTCGGCTGATGGGCTTCTAGTATGTCAGAATCAGAACCCAGAGAGCAAGGGGGCACCCAAGGGGAAGTGGGAGCCCCTTCCCACAAGCACTGGGGAGAGAGCAATTTTGGGTTTGCCTGATATTATCTTGTGGCTTTCAACATTTGTCTTGCGGCCTGCATGGCAGGTAACTTTCCCCTCTAATGAGGATTTGTTTCCCCTTTGGTCCATTGCAAATGGCAAATGGTCCACAAAAGAGCGCATGCTTTCAAAGATCTGAGGAGCATTTCTGCCTGATTTTGGAGCTACAGTTGACTCCTGGACAAGGCTATGAGTGTAGCATCATGGTGAAGGGTATGAGTTGAGGACTCCCTAATTCCAAGCTGATCTCAACAACCACAAACTTGCTCAGTGGACACTTTCTGTTTACTCAGCCTGAGACAGCCCCTGCCTTGTATGCTGTCTCAGGTGGAGCTCTGAGCTTGTTCGAGGTATTTTGTCACTCTCATCCCCCCCTGGGCCTGCACCCCTGCTGGCCATGTTCCCATAGCAGCTTGGCTTGTACTGCATTAGTACAAGCTCGGCTCTTGTGCTGCATTAGTGTCCTGCCACCCTAATAGAGTCAACATCCTCCATATGGGGCATGGAGCACTCCTGGAACTATAACCGATCTCCAGATGCAGAGACCAGTTCCCTGGAGGAAACAGCAGCTTTGGAGGGTAGATTCTGTGGGATCACATGCTGGTCAAATTGCCTCCCTCCCCAAACTCCACTTTGCCCCCAAATCTCCAGGCATCTCCCCAGCCACAGCTGCACGGTGAGCCCAACCTTTTGGAAGGCTGCTGTAGACACCTTTGGGATTCTGACATGGGGTGGTGGGCCACAAAGTGCCACCAGAGGCAGAGCCAGCCACAAAATGTCAGGGAACGATGTTGTGAATAAATCTAATAGTAACTCTTCTAACAGTTCATGCAGAAGCTTTATTTAACAGGATGTCTTTCAGTCTGCACATCCAGTCAGATCACCAGTGGCCAATCAGGAGGCGCACTGGGCAAAAGCTCCACTTGCCTCTGCCTACTCTCTCAGAACACTTGGCGGGCACCAGGAAAGGAGCTGGGTGCCTTGGTGCCCATGGGCACCACACTGGGGACCCTTGCCCTAAGCAGGCGGCTGGGCAGCTCGGCAAGAGAAGGGGCTCCTCTGCTCTCAGTTTCTCCCACTGAAGTGAGCTCCTTGCACATTTTGAGGGGGATCTGTTGTTCTGCTCTGCATGGGATTAGTTTGTTACCTGTGAACAGTGGGATCCAAGGCTGCGGTCAGATGACAGGCTTAACACTCTCTGGCCACACTTCTAATTTCATTTGGGGGGGGTGTTACAGAGAGTTTTGTTCAGACATCCTACCCTTAACCCGCTGCACCGTGTGCTCACCCCATGGTTGACCATTCAGATTATTGCTGTGTGGTGACTGGGGTGGGTGGGGGTGGCATCCTTGATTGTTTTTCATGCATGCACACAAGTGCATAGCCAAAGCACCGGCTCCTTTTTGACAGCTCCACAATCCGTCTGCCAACTACTGTGATCGTTGGTTCTTATACAACTGTATTTCTCTGCCAGAAATCACCCCCTTTCCCCCTGATCCCACTCCTTTTCCCACTCATTTCATAGGGAAGTTTTCCCTTTTTCTCTCCACATAGAACTTCCCACCAGAGTAATATTATGAAGTGGCTTAGAGTAATGTTCTGGGGGTGGAATCCTGCCATTGATATGGGAGTCTAAATAGGGACTATTTCCACTGCCATCCTACCCCAAGAAATGGCAGAAAGGGCCTTTTTTCTTGAATTTATCACTCAAAAACAACCCCCCAGGGGGCAGCTCCTGATTCCAACAAATCATTGTGGTGCATAAACGCACAAGTGGTGCCTCATGACCCTGTGGCAGTGATCCACTTATGCGCATATCGCTAACGGGTTTTTTTAGGAGCAAAGATGGAAAGGAAGGTTCAGACTTCCCTTCCAGCTTGAGACCACAATGGAGAATTCTGACATCCAGAAATGTGGGGTGAAACCAGACAGTCCATAAACCTTGGACTTTCTCCAGTATCAGAAAACACCGATTCAGGGACGGGTGACAACAGTAGGCTGACAACTGGGGAATGGGATATGGATGATGCTGTCTGGTCATGCATTTTAAATCTGGAAGGGAACAGCAACGACATCAGATCAAACAGCTCATCTGATCGCAGCCCAAGTATTGTTTCCTTTTACAAGGAACTGGTGACTTCAAGAGCTCTGAAGCTGACATTTCTAGGAAATGGGCTTAAAAACAAGGTGGGTAAAAATCAATGATTTTTTTTTTAAAAAAAGTAAATCAAATTAACAATTTGAGATATGCAGATGACATCACATTACTGGCAGAAAAAAGTGAAGACTTGAAACAACTCCTGTTGAAGGTTAAAGTAGGAAGTGCCAAAGCAGGATTACAGCTGAACATCAAAAAGACAAAATGAATGACTACTGGGGAATTACACAACTTTAAGGTTGAAGATGAAGAAATCGAAATGGTTCAAGATTTCCTGTTCCTTGGCTCCATCAACCAAAAGGGGAGACTGCAACCAAGAAATCAGAAGGAGACTGAGGCTGGGAAGGGCAGCCATGGAGGAGCTAGGAAAGGTTTTTAAGTGTAGGGATGTGTCACTGGCGACCAAGGTCAAGTTAATTCATACCCTAGTATTCCCCATGACTATGTCTGGGTGTGAAAGCTGGACAATGAAGAAAGCGGACAGGAAGAAATCTGATTCATTGGAAAAGTGGTGTTGTAGGAGAGTCTTATGGATACTGTGGACTGCCAAAAAAACAAACCAGTGGATTCTAGATGAAATCAAGCCTGAACTGTCTCTAGAAGCTACAATGACTAAATTGAGGCTGTTGTACTTTGATCACATTATGAGAAGACAAGAATCACTGGAAAAGACAACAATGCTATGAAAAGTTGAAGGCAGCAGGACAAGAGGAAGACCCAGCATGAGATGGATTGACTCAGTCCAGGAAGCCACAGCCAGATGAGAGGGTGATCTGGTGTGACATCTGTCACCCCACTGATTGCCAGGGTTGGTTTGAGTGTTCTGGCTGGCTAAGTGGGTGCCCCCTACCTCTCTCACCACTCCATGTGCATCCCTCCCAACGCTGCACACTTGATAGAAGAGGATGACCATCACGGGTAGAAAGAGTGTACCATTCTTCAATCCAGGGAAGCCACAAAGGCCCTCAGTTTGCAAGACCTGAGCAAGGCTGTTAACAAGAGGATGTTGTGAAGGACATTCATTCATTCGTTCGTTCGTTCGTTCGTTCAGGGGCGTCGAGTTTCTTTTTCCCCGGGGGGGTGGGGGCTCTCGCGTGCGGGCGCGCTTTGTGCGTGCGTGTGCCCAGAGGATGTCCCCACCATCGCTACTGCGAGCCTCTCTCTCACCCCTGCCTGGCTCCCCTGCACTCCCTCCCTCCCTGCCAGGGCCATCGGGGCAATGCGCCCAGTGTGATGGCGTCACCCGGAAGTGCCGCCATCACACTGGGCACGTTGCCAGGGTGCCACAGTGCCATGGTGCCATAGAGTTTCGGGACGATTGCTAGAGCGTTGCCCTGTCAATGTGCCTGGCATGATGGTGTCACTTCCGGGTGACGCCATCATGCTGGGCATGTTGCCCCGATGGCCCAGGGAGGGAGGGAGGGAGGGAGGGCAGGGGAGCCGGGCAGGGAGAGGCTCTCGGCGGCGGCGGGCGAGGAAGGTGCAGTGGGGAGGTGCGGAGGCGGGGAGGCACAGCGGCGGGTGGGTGCCCCATTTTGCCGGGGGGGCTCAGTCCCCCCCGGGAAATTTCAGGGGTGGCCCCGGCCCCTGAGCCCCCCATAGTTGACGCCTATGCATTCGTTCATTCAGAGTGTCTCCATAAGTCAGAAGCGACTTGACTGCACTTAACACACACAATGTGTTCATGTCATGTTCAAGAAAAGTTTTGTTAATCAGTTTCAGTCATTCATTCTTAGGGGCCTACAAAGGCCTCTGTAAAGGTTATTTAGGTCTGGGGTCCCCAGTGTGGCACCTGCGGGCACGTCCCCTGGAGTCTGCCATGCCTTTGAAGAAAGTCAGTGGGCGGGGCCATTGTGAAGGTGGGATGGGAGACTGCCAGCCTTCATATGAATCAAAGTGCTTTTCCCCAGGATTTTCCCTAGCTTTCATTGGCCTGCAAAAGGATCCAGAGGGGCTTCAGCAGGGTATGATGCCATGGAGTCCCCCCTCCACAGCAGCCATTTTCTCCAGGGGAACTGGTCTCTGAAGTCTGGAGTTATAATTCCAGGAAATGTCCAAGCCCCACCTGGAGGCTGGCAAGCAAGGCCCAAGCATGTCACTCCCAGACCACATGTGACTGGGCCCGTGGGAGAGAGGAGGCCTTTGTAACATGGGATCCTTCAGCAGCTGGAATTTGCCAGTGGAACAAGGGTGTGGGATCTTTTCAAGGTTTATGCTTAGGTGACTCTCAATATTACGATAGGCTGTTTTTAATAAATGGTTAGCATTTTAAACCCCGATTTCTTCTCAGCTGAGCTTTCTTCAAAGTGAGGAATCTTTCCAAAGGGGGCACCAAAGTGGGGCAGGCTTCACTTGGTCTTGGCCTCTTCTCCAGCCGGAGGCTGTCCTTTCTGGGGTTCAAACTTTTCATGCCTGGCGAAGGCTTGTGGCCACCTCGTGAAATGATGTAACTGCTGCCCCACCATCGGGTCAGGGCTGGGCTGGATCCAAGCGCTGCTTAGCTTGGTCCGACTCCTCTGAACGAGACCATTCTTCATTTCTCTGGCTTACATTTGCCGGCGCTGTCACCTAAAAACGTCATTGCCGGGCAACCTGTGTGATGCTTTCTACAGGCCTTGATGTGCCCAAGGTTGCAACATTTTCGGAGCACAGGCTGGGCACACAGGGCCCCGATTCAGCCCTTGGCATCTTCAGCTAGCAGCAGGGCTCAGGGAAGGCTGGCCGGGAGAGAGGACTGAACTCGCTAGACCAGTGGCCTGACTTGGAACTAGGAGAGAGCAGGGAGCTCTTTCTTTCTGAGCTGTTCCGATCTCTCCCCTCCAGGCTTAAACCACTGACACTGCTCAAACCTGCCTGGAACAGAAGCCTCTGAGGTGGGGGTCCTTTCCTTCCCATGAGGGGACACTGCATACCCCAGAGACTTTGTGAGGTGAGGGTGGCTGGCAGCATACAGGTCTGTTTGGAGCAGGACTTCAGCAGTGAAGGCAAAGCACTCTGCACATGCCCAGAGCCACCTTTTCCTTACTACTACTTTGGAGCTGTCAGTGCTGATTTCTAGCACAAAAAGAGGTCCTATGAAGTTTTAGCTTGGGGGAGGGGAATAGAAAGAAAGGGAAGAAGAAAGAAGTGGAAAACAGGGGGGCTGTTGAAGAAAATAGTGACTGGCCAACAGTTGTTGGCTAAGGCATGTGGGGGGAGGGGTTTCTGCCTTCTTCAAAAAGTTAGTTGTTAGGCACAATTTTTAGGTGTCAGTGCATATAAGTAAGTTTTCTTACTGTGGGTTTTTTTTGCTGCATATGTACTGATAATATAGATGTATTCACCTTTCCTTGGACGTCCACCATGTGTTTGGAATTAGGGGAATGATTACAAGGGAAGAGAGGCAGCTGGATTCCTCCTGAACATTTTCAGTGCTTAATCTCCAAAGAATGCAAAAATGTCTGTCTGTGCATTGCAGCCAAAATCAACTCCACACCACGGGCGGGCCAATGTAAACGCTCATGTTCTGTGTCCCAGCGGTTTCATTAGATGTTTTTTATGTAATTGCATAAGGAGAACTACTGTGATGAAAAAGCAGAAGGGGCGGATGGAGGCAGCCTGGGTGCAGAAAGCCTCCCTACAGCAAGGCAGACTCTGGGTAGCTGCCCTTGGAGAGGAGAAATCCATCAAGCCTTCATTTAAGCTGTAAGTGAAGGAGCTGGGGCAAAACACTCTTTCTCCGAATTTTGGGAGACGCGCAAGCACCCCACTGAAGAAGAGGCATTCCCAGCCATCTGGGGGGGAGCATGCCTCTTCAGTCACCCTGGACACACTTTAAGCGCATGAGTCAAAAACTGCAATTTCCCCCCTGCAAATCTGCTGCCCAAATTATTGGGCTATCTTTAACCAACCAATCTAAGCTATTGGGTAAACTCTGCAACCTTAATTTTCATTCTAATGCCACAGAAGAGGAGTCAAGGTCAAAAATGGATTTGCTAGATTAGGAACTAGAAAATGACAGTCTAGAGGGCTGAAGTTCTGAAAATACACCAGAGGAAGGAACCAGATGGCTGACTGCAGATAAAAGTTCAAGGCGAGAGAAGAACATTAGGCATAGAGGCTGGAGTGTGTCCCTTTTGGCGTGCAGAGAATCAGAGAAGTAAAGGGCCTGAGGATGCGCATGGAGACAGACAGAAGTAGATAGGCAGACGGGAGGAAAAAACATGGCAGACTTCAAAAGTGAGTACGAGATATTCTGCCCTGACCTGGATAGCCCAGGCTAGCCCAGGCTTGTCACATCACAGAACCTAAGCAAAATCAGCCCTGCTTAATCCTTGGATGGGAGACCAGTCCAGGGTCTCTACACAGAGGCAGGTAACCGGCAAACCACCTCTAAATGGCTCTTGCCCTGAAAACCCCACCAGGGGGCGCCATAAATTGGCTGCAACTTGAAGGCCCTTCCCACCACCACCAGACAATATTGGGGGGGGGGGGGGAGGCTCAGTATGGAGGACAAAAATGTTGTGAGGTGACATGATCAGAACAATGAGCAGAATCCAGGATGAAGAGTCCCAAAGAGAAAAGTGGTTTGCAAGCAGGGGGCAGGGAGACTGAGCAAAAGGACACAGGGTCACAGAGCCACACAGAGTGGGAAGGGGCCATACAGGCCATCTAGTCCAACCCCCTGCTCAGTGCAGGATCAGCCAAGCCCAGGGGTGGCCAAACTGTGGCTCAGGAGCCGAATGCGGCTCTTTCACACATATTGTGCAGCTCCTGGCAGGGCGGCTGGGGAAGCTAAATATCATTAGCGAACAAATATCATTGGACAAATAAATATCATTATCAATACCTGCTTTTATCCCTTTTGTTATTATTTTTGGCAGTCTCATTTAATGATAATAAAAAGCAAATTTGCATATTTTCCAATTAAAAACATGTAATATTTGTTAATGCCTTGCAGCTCTCAAATATCTGATGTTTATTCTATGTGTCTCTTACGTTAAGCAAGTTTGGACACCCCTGGCCTAGAGCATCCCTGACCAGGGTTTGTCCAGCCGCTGCTTAGAGACTGCAGGTGAGGGGGAGCTCACCACCTCCCTAATATCTAATAATTAGCCTTTTGTGACCATGAGAAGAGGGAAAAGGGGAAATTTTGTTGATGGCCGACCAAGGAGCTTTATCGTGCATGAATAATTCAGGTGAGTAGCCATATTAGTCTGAAGCAGCAGAACAAAGTTTGAGTCTGGTGGCACCTGTACGATCAACAAAGTTTTATTCAAGGTATGAGCTTTTGTGTGCATGCACATTTCTTCAGATACATTGAAATGGAAGTTACAAGTACTCACCCCTCTACCTATATGCATGGGCTAGTAACTTCCGTTTCAGTGTGCCTGAGGAAGTGTGCGTGCACCCAAAAGTTGGTCTTGAAGGTGCCACTTGACTCAAACTTTGTTTTGCATGAATCATTGTGATCATGGTTCCAAACTGATGTGGCACGGATTGAAATAGTGAGGTTTTTATTTATTTATTTTTATTTTATTGGGTTTATATCCCGCCCTATCCCCAAAAGGGCTTAGGGCGGCTCACAACAAAATTCAATAACAATAAATATAATAAGTAGATTAAAATTAAAAACATTCAGCGGTCATATAAGAAACAGTAAGCAAGTGAAAAATGTTCAGGGCAGTCCATTCAAAGCTTCCTGCAGGATGATCAGACGGACGATTCTCAAACAGTACTACGGGCAACTCTATGGGCAGGGGAGGCCAAGATGGACTGAGACACCCACCACCTCAACTGAAGGCTCCATCTTACAGGCCCTGTGGAACTGCAACAGGTCCCACAGGGGCCATATCTCACATGGGAGCGCATTCCACCAAGCCAGGGCCAGGGCTAAGCAGATGTCTTTCAGGGCAGGGACCACCAGTAGATGCTGCTCAGCAGAGTGCAAGGCTCTCCGGGGCACCTATGGGGAGAGACGGTCCCATAGGTATGCTGGTTCCAGGCCACATGGCTTTGAATTGGCATCCCACAAGGATCAGCATTCAGACCAGTGCTATTTAATTTGTTCATAAGTGATCTGGAATTGGGGATAGACAAGCTGGTAGGTGACACAGAATTGTTCAGGAAGGTGAAAAGCAAAGTGGATTGTGAAGAGCTCCATGAGGATCTCACCAAAGTGGATGAGTGGGTAACAAACGTGGCAAATGAAGTTCATCATGGGTAAGTGGAAGATGATGTGTATTAGAATTTAAAAATGCAGATTTAAAAGATATGTTGAGGGGGTCTGCATGGGCTGAGACTGACTTAAAGAGATCTTGGAGCTGCAGTGGATAGCTCAAAGAAAGTGTTAACTCCGTGTCCAGCAGTGATGAAAAATGCAAACCGTGCTTTGAATCAGTAGGAAAGGAACTGAAAACAAAACAGCCAATATTGTAACGGCCTGTGGTGCGGGCTTCTTTGAAATACTGTGTACAGTCCTGGTTCCTATGCCTGAAAAAAGATACTGCAGGGCTGGACAAAGTACAGAAGAGGGCAACCAAGATGATGAAGGCACTGGAGCACATTTTCTGTGAGAAAAATCTAGCAGGGGGCTTTTCCATTTTGAAAAAAAGATGACTAAGGGGGAGACATGATAAAGGGTTATAAAATCCAACATGAGATAAACAAAACACGAGAATTCAGAGCACCCCATGTAGTTGACGGGCGGTAGGTTCAGACAAAAAGGGCAGACAAAAAGAAGTACTTCCCCATTCAGTGAGTAATTAAACTTCAAAACTGACTGCCAGTAGATGTAGCGGTGGCCTTGAGCACGGGTGGCTTTAAAAGAGGGTTAATGGAAGAGAGGCTGGTCCATGTCTCCTAGCCAAGATGATTCAAAGGAACTTCTATGGCCAGAGGAAGTCTACCTCCGAATATCAGCGTGAGGAGGTAACATCAGGGGATCTTATCAACATCCATCAAGTCATCAGGCAAATTTTAATTAAACTGAAAATGCAATAAAATTTGCCCCAACCCTGAAGTCACTTGCAGGCTGTGAAGGCTTCTGCACAAATAAAAACTTGTTGGGCTTTAAGGTGCGACAAAACTCCTGTTTATTTTTGATCTTTTTTGGTTGCCCTTTCCTGCCCCTTTCTGAACCCTCCAGTCTCTTTCTGGGGCTAGGCTCATGATCAGAACAGGCCTCCAGTTTATAACATTTTGGGGGCAACCCCTAATCTTTTACTTCCTCTTCTGCCTTTGTCTCTTTGCCAGAGGTGGTCTCTGTTACTTTCACTCCCCCCTCAACCTTTCTTCAGACTTCCCTAAGCAAAGCAAACAAGGGCCAGAGAAAAGACAACAGGCACATAAAAAAGAGACTCTTTCTGCTGGACTTCCATTCCACTTCCTCTTTCATAAGAGACTCCTGCTAAGCCATGATAACGCTGATGGTTCTGTTTCTGCAAAGCTGCTCTTTGAGAGGCAAAGCATATTACGCTTGTCTCCCGTTTAGGAACCCAGGCATACTTTTCTTGGAAATGTCTCCTCAGGCTTTTCCTCCTCCATCTGTCTCCCTCTCTCTCCTTCCTTCCTTCCTTCCTTCCTCCCTCCCTTCCCTCCCTCCCTCCCTCCCTCCATGTCTTTCTTTTTGTCCAGACGTAATTAATGTAAACCAAATGCTTTGCAAGTTGCTGCTGGCATTCTGGAATCATTTTGCGTGTGGCCGTTCCCTCCGTCTGACCAGACCTGGAGCAGAGCTCTCCGACTTCTGTTCCAAGCCCTGTCCTTGGTTGCAAAACAAGAGCCTGCTGCCAGGGGTGGGGCAGCCGGGGGTCAAGCCTGGGCAAACGGGGTCAGATTTAATAGGGCAGAAACTTTGCACTTCGGCCCAGTGGGATTTGCGCATTTGGTTTTATGAGACCTCTGGGAAACCAGGCTGCCGTGGCCAGGTGAAATGGACCAGAGGGGAGGAGGATTCAAAGGCTGGCCCATTCTTAGCACAACGGGAAATGGCATCATGCGCTGCATTGTTGGGACACCTCTAAGGAGCCAACGTGGAATTTGCACCCCAATGTTTGATGTTGAATATTTACTAGATATTCCCCGGGTTGCCAGATAGTCCCCAAACAGTAGACAGCTGTGTTTTACATCCAGTGATGTTTTAATTCAACAGCTATGGTTCAATGGCATTAAGATCTGATGTGTTCAAGAGGACGTATCTGAAGTGTTGCTAGATCAGTTGGGAGAAGCCAAAATATTGGGCACCTCAGTTCTAGGCCCCAGGATACAGCCCAACACCAACGCTTGAGTAGCCCGCTCCCCGGCAGCCAGCAAACTGGGCCACGGGGGAACCCCACCCCCAAATTGCCAGGCCGCGGAGACGTGCCCAGCATGATGACGTCACCCGGTGGTGACGTCATCACGTCGAGCACATTTTGGGGGAGGACACTCTATCATTTGACGGATATGGTTTTCCCTCGGATTATAGAGGTCCTGCCCCCAATGTGCCCGACGTGATGACGTCACTTCTGGGTGATGTCATTACAGTGCGTGCGCAAAGCGCACACACCAGAAGACTCCTGAGGAGCGCCAGGACTCCCCTCTGCTGAATCGTGAGTTCAACTTGGCAACCCTAGCTGATGCAGCACAAAACAGGAGGACTCTGGGCTCTCTCAGCAGAGAAAAGCAATTCCAAAAAAGATCTAGCTCAAAGGAGCTGAAACCATAAGCAATGTGCCTAGGCTGTAACAACAGCAGCATCAGCATCCATACCCACCAATCGGGGATCAGCATAGAACCATAGCGTTGGAAGGGACCTCCAGCGTCATCTAGTTCAACCCCCTCCACAATGCAGGAAATTCACAAATATCTCCCCCCCCCATACACTCCCAGTGACCCCCATTCCACGGCCAGAAGATGGCACCCCCCCAAAAAAAACACAACTCTTCAGGATCCCTGGCCAAACTGGCCTGGAGAAAAATGGCTTCCTGACCCCAAGGTGGTGATCAGCATTTCCCCGAGCATGTAAGAAAGGGCCACAAGAACTAAGCCCTGATGCAACCCTTCCTGCCCTCCCTCTCATGATCTGCCAAAGTTCACAGAATCAGCATTGCTATCAGATGGCCATCTAGCCTCTGTTTGAAAGGCTCCAAAGAAGGAGAGCCCACCACCTCCTCCCGAGGAAGCCTGTTCCACTGAGGAACCGCTCTGTCAGGAAGTTCTTCCTAATGTTTAGCCGAAAACTCTTCTGATTTAATTTCAACCCACTGGTTCTGGTCCAACCTTCTGGGGCAACAGAAAACAACCCCGCACCATCCTCTATATGACAACCCTTCAAGTTCTTGAAGATGCTTATCATATCACCTCTCAGTCGTCTCCTCTCCAGGCTAAACATACCCAGCTCCTTCAACCTTTCTTCATAAGACTTGGTCTCCAGAGTCCAGACCCCTCACCATCTTCATTGCCCTCCTCTGGACACGTTCCAGCTTGTCTATATCTTTCTTAAATTGTGGTGCCCAAAACTGAACACAATACTCTAGGTGAGGTCTAACCAGAGCAAAGAGATACCATCACTTCTTGTAATCTGGACTTTGTACTTCTGTTGATACAGCCCAAAATTGCATTTGCCTTTTTAACTACGCCATCACACTGCTGACTCATGTTCAGTGTATGGTCTACTAGACCCCAGATCCTTTTCACACATACTGCTGCCAAGACAAGTCTCCCCCATCCTATAATTATGCATTTGATTTTTGCTACCTAAATTTATCCTTATTGAAATTCATTTTATTTGTTTTAGCAAACATTTTACCAATTTGCTAACAAGAATATTATGTGGAACCTTATCAAAACCCTTACTGAAATCAAGATAAACTATGTCCACAGCATTCCCCTGATCCAGCCAGGGAGTAACTTTTTCAAAAAAAGAAATATGGTTAGTCTGACATAACTTGTTCCTGAGAAATCTGTGCTGGCTCTTAGTAATCACAGCCATCCTTTCTAAATGCTCAAGGTCTGACTGCTGACTGCTCTAAAACTTTTCCAGGTATAGGTGTCAAGCTGACAGGTTCGTAGTTACCTGGATCCTCCTTTCCCCCCATCTTGACGTTGGGGACAACATTTGCCTGCCTCCAATCTTCTGGCCTGTTCTTGAAGAATTCTTTAAAAAATGGACAGAGACTCAGCAATTACATCTGCAAGTTCTTTTAGTACCCTTGGATGCAGTTTGTCTGGCCCTGAGGACTTAGTTTCATTTAAAGAAACTAGGTGTTTGTGTACTACCCCAATGCAATCCTCCTAGGCCTCAACTCCCTTCCTTCACCATCTGTTTTTGCCATGTTGAGCACTGTTTCCCTTGCAAGAGAAGACTGAGAAGTAAGAATTGAGCAATTCTGCCCTCTCTTCATCATCTGTTATGATTTCACTTTTCTGTCCCCGCAATGGGCCTACCATGTCCTTGCTCTTTTTTTTTACTTTGAATATAAGAAAAGAACCTTTTTTTGTTGTGTTTAGCATCTCTCACTAGCCTAAGCTCATACTGAGTTTTAGCTTTCCTAACTCTCGCTCTACAAGCACTGGTTATTTGTTTATATTCATCCTTGGTTATAAGGCCCTCCTTCCACTTTCTAAATAAGTATTTTTTTATTTCTCAAGTCTTTAGAAAGCTGTTCATGGAGCCACCTTGGCTTCTTTAGGCTCCTCCCACTTTTCTTCTCATAGGAATCATTTGTGATTGTGCCTTCAGTATTTCGCTTTTGAAAAACTCCAACCCCTCTTGAACTCCCTTCTCTTCAAGTATATCTGACCATGGGATTCTACCCAGCATAACTTTAAGTTTGTCAGAATTTGCTTCCTGAAGTCCAACCAATATGTCTGTCTACATACAGCTTTTCCCTTCCCCAAGATTGTAAATTCCAAAATTCCATGGTCACTACTACTGAGGGTGCCCACTACTTTCACCTCATCAACCAGTTCTTCCCTGTTTGTGAGAATCAAGTCCAAGACAGCAGATGTTTCCCTTTCCACTTTCTGGAAAATGAAGTTGTCAGCAAGACAAGTCAGGAATTTATTGGACCTTTCATTTTTAGGAGAGTTGGACTTCCAACAGATATCCGGGTAACTGAAATCTCCCATGATGACCACCGTGTCCCATCTCTTTGAGAACTTTGTAATCTGTTCTAGGAGTGTCTCATCCAAGTCCTCTGCCTGGCTTGGTGGTCTATAGCAGACCTTCACCATAATATCACTATTATTTCTTACACCATTTATTTTTTACCCAGAGACTCTCAACTGGATTTCCATGCTCAGTTTCAGATATATCCTCACAAGTATATACCTCCCTTACATATAATGTGACTCCTCCGCCCTTTCTTATTTGTCCGTCACTTTTAAATAAATTGTACCCCTCAATCCTAATATTCCAATTGTGAGTGTCATCCCACCAAGTTTCAGTAATGCCTACTAGGTAATAGTCCCTTTCCTGTGTTAGGACTTCAAGTTCCTCTTGCTTGTTTCCCATATACTGTGCATTAGTGTAGAGAAATCCAAATCCATGTTTTATGCATCCTGAGGTTTTTGTTTCTGTACTTCCCTACAAATTGATGTTACCTAGGCTAGCATATGTGCCACTTCCCACAAAACTTTAGCATTCTTGGCTAAAGTTATTGGCATCATACTCGGCTTTGACTTTTTGTCTCACTCCCCCATAGGATTTAGTTTAGAGCTCTCCTTATTAGGTTTGCAAGGCTCTTACCAAACACATTTTTCCTGCCCTCATGAGGTGCAAACCATCTCCTGATAGAAGAGCTTCATCTTGAAAGTGTAAGCCATGGTCCAAAAATCCAAACCTTTCCTGATGACACCATCTATGTAGCCAGGCAGTTATTTGCAGTATTCTTCTTTCCTTTCCTAAGCCATGACCTTCAATAGGAAGAACTGATGAAAACACAACCTGCACTCTCAGGTCCTTCACCTCTTTTAATATGTTCTGGGCTGTCCTGGGCAATATTATTTGTTCCCACATGGATGAGCAAGAAAGGATAATAATCTGTGGGCTTGATGAGTCTTCCTACCCTTTCTGTCACATCCTGGATGCATGCATACCTCTCGAGATGACAAGTCCCCAATTGCCATAACACGTTTTCTCCTATACTGGGGAGCAGAAACTCAAGTTGTCTCCTCCACGGGGACCTGGGAAATTTCCTTCAAGCTTTGGGGAGGCTGGGAGTAGCCCTTGTTCCAGTGGTCCAGAATCAATATCTGTGGGGAGATCCTGGAACTGAATGCTTAGCAACAGAGGCTCAGAATGACTCCTGATTTTCCTGCTCCTGTGGGTTACATTCTTCCATACACCCTCCTCCTGTGCTGGGTGCTCCTCTATTTGCTGAGATATCTTTCCCATCTCCTCCTGTTGCCCTCTCAAGGGTGCTTCATGCATTCTGTCCATGAACTCTTCAGCTTCATAAACTTGAGCGGCAACAAACGTGCCTTGAGTCCCTATATCTTCTCCTCCAGTATGGCTACCAACTTACACTTGCTGCAAGTATAATTGGTGTTATCCTCAGGCAAGAATACAAACATGCCACAGACTTTGCACATCACTGCCTCAGCTCTCTCACCAGCCATGCTGCTGTGATCCATTTCAAAATCAGTTCAGTTTAACTTGCACTTCCTTGATCACTCCCCTGCCAAACAGCCTCTCAAGACTACTTGTGAAAGGCTTGCAGAAGCAAAAAACTTAACAAATATAGAATGTAAGAGCCACTCAGCTTCCTACAGGGCCCCCAGGCTAAGAGCCACAGGGCAAGAGCCCTTGAGCTCTCCACTCGCGCCTCTGGTGAGGAGGAGCCTTACACAATTCAAGACTCACCCAGCAGAGGGTGGGGTCAGCATGCTGACCAGGCCTCTATCTCATCCTTATATGGAAGCAGCCAGCCCATACATTGATGCCAGCAAGCTTCCCTGTCATCCTCTTCTCCCTTATCAGCGGATCACAGCAATGGAAGGAACACGGCGTTCTTTGCTGTATGGAGGACTGAAGGACTCTTGCAGTGGACAGGCTCCTGGGACTCCCACAGTGGTCAACCAGGGAAGGGAACATGTTTCCTGCTAAACATTAGGAAGAACTTCCTGACAGTTAGAGCACTTCCTCAGTGAAACAGGCTTCCTCGGGAGTTGGTGGGCTCTCCTTCTTTGGAGACTTTCAAGCAGAGGCTAGATGGCCATCTGACAGCAATGCTGATTGTGTGAACTTAGGCAGATCATGAGAGGGAGGGCAGGAAGGGTTGCATCAGCGCTTAGTTCTCGTGGCCCTTTCTTACATGCCCAGGGAAATACTAATCACCACAGTTGTGAATTTCCAGCATTGTGTAGGGGGTTGAACTAGATGACCCTGGAGGTCCCTTTCAACTTTCTGATTCTATGACTCTCTACCCACATCTTGCAGACACCTCCATAGCTCAAGTGGTAGAGGAGACCTCCGTGGGAAAGCTGTGGTCCCTTCCAGTCACTGATCCAGGTGTTAAGAGCAGCAATGCCTGGAGTGGGCCAAGAGACCCTGAGAGATGTGCTTGTTTCTTCCACTGGTTGCATCCAGGGGTGGCCTGCCATTGCCTAGGGCGTCAGGGGATGAAGGGGTCAGGGGTACCAAAAGGGAGCAGCCCCGTGATGTCCCCCACCTCAGCACCACCACAGGGGCTGGCCCAGCTGGCAAGGGGGTCCAGGCCAGCCAGGGGGTTCATGGGCTGGCCAGCCTAAGCCTGAGCACTGGGTCCAGCCCTGGTTACAGCAGTGTGACATCACACCCACACTGCAATCCTATTCTGCCAGCACATCTCCTTCCTGCACTGTGCATCGCCAGCAGCCCCCCATGTGGGAGACTGTAGTGCTCTGCAGGCAAGGTTACCTGCGCTGTAATCAGCACATGTAGAGGGGGAATGCTCAGAAGGGCCCTGCCCCCTGTCTTCAACACTGTTGGTAGCTTGTGAGTGGGGTGTCTGTGCACATGCAGGCTCTGTCCCCATGGCTGGGAATTCTGCTTTTTGGACTCTCCCAGCCTTGGAACGAGGCCTTCTATGTCAGTATGCTTTGCTTGCTGGGTAGAGCGGGATACAAATAGAATAAAATGAATAAATGCATACAGAGATTGTGTGCTCACAAGCCAGAGGTTGCATGAAAACTCCTGCCTGCTCTCCCTGTGTGCATGTTGGTCACAATGCGACTAATGTTGTCCACAGAGGGCTACCATTGGCAGCTGATCCAGGTGAGGCTGGAAAGAAGTTGAGCTAATACAGGGCAGACCTATGTCTGGGGAGAAAGAAACAGGGAAACGTTTGCGGCAGTTAGAGATCCCTCTTCCTTGCTTACCTGTCTGGGGAGGGGCAATGGTTCAGTGGTGAAGCGTCTGCTTGGCATATAAAAGGTTCCAGGTTCAATCCCTGGCGCCTCCAGTTACAAGGGATCAGGTAGAAGCTGATGTAAAAGATCTCAGCCTGAGACTCTGAAGAGCTGCTGCCAGTTTGAGCAGACAGTACTGACCAGTGTTCCCTCTAAGCTGGGTTAGTGTGAGCCAGCTCACAGTTTTTTCGCCTCCGGCTCACACATTTTTGTCTTAGCTCAGGAAGGAGGGCTCCAGAGCAAACTAATTTATGCAGCAGCCAAATCGATCGCTCACCACTTTCATGCCTGTGCCCTGGGAAATGCTGTTGACGGTGCTTCAGGACTCCAGTGTTGTTCTACTGCTACACACTGACACGGCAACCAACCTGATACGGGGTGTGAATAAGTCTTCTGATTAGTCTGGTGAGCCAGTTTGGTGTCGTGGTTAAGTGCGCGGACTCTAATCTGGGAGAACCGGGTTTGATTCCCCACTGCTCCACTTGCACCTGCTGGATGACCTTGGGCAAGCCGTAGCTCTGTACCAGCTATGGGGTGGGCACCGTCCTGACTCACCGACTCCCGGATGGGCGGGAGGTGCCGGTGGCATATCACTCCAGGACACTGTTGGCTGTGGAGCGGAATTATGCTCAGATTGACTGAGAAGGCCTGGTGATCATGGCCGGCATAAAAAAATTCCATGACTTTGTCTATGGCCAGCCCTTCACCATTGTCGAGGACCATCGCCCCCTTCTTGGCCTTTTCGCAGTGGACCGGCAGATGCCACAGGTACTCTCTCCACGGGTCCTCCACTGGTCCATTTTCCTCTCGGGCTACAACTGCAGCCTGCAGCACCGCCTGGGAAAGGCCATGGGCCACGCTGATGCCCTCAGCCCCCCTGCCCTCCATCGAGGAGGACCCCGCTCCTGTGCACCATGTACTCCAAGTGGAAGACCTTCCCAAGACCCCCCTCCAGGCAGCTGATGTTGCTTGCCACTCAGCCCGGGACCCCATCCTCTCCCATGTTCTGAGGGGGTGGCCCATGGCCACAGCGGGACCAGAGTTTACTGCCTTCACGGCCTGCAGGAATGAGCTGTCTGCCCACAAGGGATGTCTACTGTGGGGAGACAGGGTAGTGGTCCCCAGAGCCCTTCGTCAGCACATCCTCAAGGCCCTACACGAGGTACACCCAGGGATCATCCACATGTATGGTGGCCAGGGATGGACATGGAGATTGAAGCCTGGGTAAAGCGCTGCCAAATGTGCCAGGACGTCTAACCAAATCTGCCAAGTGCACCCACCCAAGCTTGGGAGTCCACCCGCACACTGTGGTCCAGACTGCACATAGACTTTGCGGGGCCGTTCCACAGACTGCTATTTCTGCTCACAGTGGTCTCCAGCCCAGTGCCTGGCGAGGGCCCCCCAGCCCCCCCAGCCGGCAAGTCTGCCAGACAGGCCCACGCCAAGATATTCCCTGAAGGAGCGCTGACCCCTGGCCTACTTAGAGGACTATGTCACATAGATGGGCTCAAACTGTGGGGGGAGGGGTCTTATGTCTGCTGACTGCCACCCGGCGCCAGCGACATACCGTCTGAGCTTGGCTCCTAGACACAACAGGGGCCAAGGATCCTAGACCCCTGCAAGTCCTCCAATAAGAACTCTGGCGGGAAATTCAAACCCGTCAATAGGACTTTTGGGTGTGTCCTGGGAGTTGTATATAGGTGGCCATCTCGGGGGGTATGCCATGCTTGTTGTGCAACTAATAAACAAATGCTGATCACTACACTGTAGTCCGGACCTTCCATGCGTCAAACCCAGTACACAACACCAGATGAGTGGTGTCAGGAAACCTGACAAGTAGCTGCCACTGGGGCAACAGTCACAACCACAGCCCATGGACATTCTTTTCCCAAAGGCCCTGGTTCTCTGTGAGACCATTCCAACAGCACATTACTGGGATCGCCCAACCTCAGGTATTGTCATGGGATTTTTTTTGGACAAATCAGGTGTTCTCCTCCACTGTGCTCTACCTCCTGACATGCCCAGACTCACCCACTCCACCCTTGCCCAGTACAGAAGCCATCCCTGGCACTGAGCACATGGTTTTAAATCCTCCAGCTGAGCAAACCTACTGAAAACAGACCTGTAAATGGGGTCGCCGGCCTCCAAGTGGGGCCTGCAAATCTCCCAATATTACAAGTGATCTCCAGATGGCAGGGATCATCAGTTCCCCCAGAGAATATGGCTGCTTTGGAGAGTGAGTTGCATTCCTGATGAGCTCTATCCTGTCCCCAAACCCCACTCTCCCCAAGCCCCACCCCCCAAATCTCCAGGAATTCCTCAACCTGATGTTGGCAACAGTACCTGAAAGGCAAGCCAGAGCCATCCTTAACTGCATAAAAATGAATTTGAGTTTAGTGTTGCATTATGAATGTGAAAGAGTGATGATTATTACTGCTGTTGTTCTAGGCAAAGGCCTATAAGGATGACAGCGCGGAGGGTGTGTGTGGGGGGGGATGTCCCTGTGGCATCCCTCCTACAAAGGATGGGGTGTTGGCCTCTGTTGGCATAGCCCGGGCTAAGTCACACAGTCACTCTGCTGTGCTGCATGCCCTTCCTTGTTGTGATGCTGGTGAGTGAAGGACATGCTGATTCTGCAAGCATTGCTTGTGAGCGGCCATGGGCTCTGCTGGGCTTCCAGTTGCACTCCTCTTCGTATGTTGCAGATGGAGTCCTGTGCTACACAGTGCTTTGCTTTCTCCCTGGCACTCAGTGCTTTTTGGTGCATTGAAAAAATGCTGGAATTGCACGAGAAAAGGTTCTAGCACTGGAGTACATGCTTCACAGAGTAGGACCACCTCTGCAAGGGGACCCCAGGCTGGGGATCCAGGCCCCGGTTATGTGCACCAGAGCTGCCATGTTGTGCTGGTTTTACTGTTGTGGAAGACACAAGTGAGGTTTTTTATATACAAAGATGGGCATTGACACCAGATCCACCCCTGTTGCCCCAGAAACTCTGTGTGTAGGTCTTTCTATCAGCCGCCTTTGTGGGGAATCAAAAGGCAGAATTTCTTGCATTCCCCCCCCCCCCCCCACTACCCTGTTAATCTTTTTGAAGGCTGCAGACAGACATCCCCCTCCTTCTCTTCTCTTCTGTTCCTTTTTTTTAAAGACTCTGCTGAGACTCCAATGCCTTTTGCAGCCCTGAATGCAGATTCTCCTAAGTAATATTACAGCTCTGGAGAATCAGGCAGTATATGAAGTAGACAGGGAACTATAAAGCAGCTTTAAAGGAGCAATAAAAGTTTTGGGTTTCATCTCATCTTACCGAAGAGGAGAATAACAGAGAGGCAGGAAATTTCAGTAGCAGACCCGGGGAAGGTCACCCGTCTCAGACAGCACCTTAGACAAAAACATCTCCGCTTCTGAAAACAGCCAGGGTTGCTGGCAGGGAATCAAAACCCTCTCGCAGGCAGAGCTCCCAGCAGTGCTGAAAGGTGAGAAGAGGCTGTTTTGTCTACATTCCCTATAAATGTTTAGAATTATTCTTTGGCATTAGCTGTCGAAGGCTGCTTGGCCAGCAGCCGTGCCCAATGCTGCTACCATGACACTGCTTGGGGCGAGAATTCACATCTGGTACAGCACGGGCGCTAAGGCTGGAGCACATTTGGAGGTGCGTCCGACTTGTGGGATCAGCATGCTCAGGAGCCAGACAGCTTTAGGAGCTCAGCTGGTTCAAGAAGAGCAGAGGAAGACATGCCGAAGGTGACAGTGGGTGTGAGAAGCAGCTTCTTGGGGACCTCCACTTGCATTCTTCTACCAAGTTTCTGTTTTTCAGCCCTGGGGAATTCTCAGAACCATATTTCCAGTGGCCAGAGACTGGCTAGGGTGAGACCCTGGCAAAATCAGAATAAATGGGGCAAAAACAAGTTTGGGGTGGAGTCGTTGTTGTTGTTAAGATCATAAGAGAAGCCAGTGTTGGATCAGGCCAAAGGCCCATCTAGTCCAACACTCTGACACACAGTGGCCAAAAATACCAGGTGCCCTCAGAAGGTCCAGCAGTGGGGCCAGGACACTAGAAGCCCTCCCACTGTTGCCCCCCCCCCCCAAACACCAAGAATACAGAGCATCACTTGCCCCAGACTGAGAGTTCCTATCTATGCCTTGTGGCTAATAGATAGCTCCATACGTTTATCCAATCTGCTCCAATCTGCTCCATAAGTTTATCCAATTCCCTCTTGAAGCCATCTGTGCTTGTAGCTGCCACCACCTCCTGTGGCAGTGAATTCCATGTGTAGGTGAAGAAGTACTTCCTTTTATCCATTCCAACCCGACTACTCAGCAATTTCATTGAGTACCCACGAGTTCTTGTATTGTGAGAAAGGGAGAAAAGTACTTATTTCTCTACCTGCTCTATCCCATGCATAATCTTGTAAACCTCTTATCATGTCACCCCATCAGTCCTCGTTTCTCCAAGCTAAAGAGCCCTGAGCACTTTAACCTTTCTTCATAGGGGAAGTGTTCCGGCCCTTTTATCATTCTAGTTGCCCTTTTCTGCACTTTTCCCAGTGCTATAATGTCCTTTCTAAGGTGTGGTGACCATAATTGCATAGAGCAGGGGCATAGACTTTTGGAAATTCTGGGGAGAATGGGGGCTCCTTAGCGCGCGCTCGCTGGGGCGATGTTCTCCCCCCCCCCCCCGGAAACCACTGCGCCTCCCCGGGCCCTTCCGAGGCCTGCCAGCCGCTGCTGCCTGTGCCTCTCTCTCCCCCCCCCCCCGCCACCCCTTCCCTCTCCTTCTCCAGCAGAGGTGGCCGGGCCTTGGAAGGTGCGGCGGCAGGCGCTCCATTTTGCCGGGGTTGGCTCGAGCCCTCGAGCCCCTGTGTACTCTACGCCTATGGCATAGAGTATTCCAAATGAGGTCGCACCATCGATTTATTCAGGGGCATTATGATACTGGCTGATTTGTTTTCAGTTTCCTTTCTAATAATCCCCAGCATAGCATTGGCCTTTTTCATTGCAATTGTACACTGTCTAGACATTTTCATTGAGTTGACTACTATGACTCCAAGATCTCTCCCTTGGTCAGTCTCCGCCGGTTTGGACCCCATCAACGTGTATTTATAGTTAGGATTTTTGGCCCCAATGTGCATCCCTTTGCACTTATCCACACTGAACCCCATTTGCCACACTGACACCCACTTGCCCATCCTCAATAGATCCCTTGGGAGTGCCTCACAATCCTCCCTGGTGCTCACCACCCTGAACAATTTCATGTCTTCCACAAATTTAGCCACTTCACTGCTTACTCCCAACTTGCAAAACAAGAGAAATGAATGCTTGCTTGAATACTGCTTTAGAGGATGCAGAATCCGGCTTTCCTTGTGGTAGCCGGAGGCCTTCCATGGGCAGTCTAAGCGGCAAGTGCCTCCAGGGCTTTCCCCTTCTACTTCTTCTGAGTGCCACAACACAGGACAGAAGGCCAGGCAGTGTTCAGTTCTCATGGACAGGGGTAAGCAAGGAGCAAACCCTGTGCACCATTGCTGTGCTCTTGTGCCAGTGCTCATTGCCCCTGGATTGGCCCAAGAGCCTCAGGGCTTGTTTGTTGTTGTCGTTTTGCCAGTTCTGCACAACACATGTGGCTTTTTAAGGATTGCATTTTGCTCTTTTTCAAGATGATGGAAGTTAGCGCACCGTGCGCTCTGAGTAATGGCTTGCCACAGGATTCAGCCCTCTTCCCATTGGCAAACCCTGTGGAGAAAGGCCTTGTCTCCTGGGCGGCTGGCAACAAGAAGGGCTTCACTGTGCGGTTTAACCAGTTTCTCTTTCTCTGAGCTAAGAACAAGCGGGGGGGGGGGGGGGGGGGAAGTAGCCCGTGGCCTTCCAGACGCATCTCTTAAGAGTCTTGCTTGAGACAATGGGATGGGCCAGTTCAACTCCCCCTTCTGCAAGCAAGGAACATTGAGGCTTGGAGGACTTTATGCTGGGAAGGTTACAGAAAGGGGCTTTGTGGAATCAATGGGAAAAGTAGCCTTGAACTGGGCTGACCAGGGTCAAGGGGGGGGGGGGGGAGACACAGATTTGTTAACCATCTTGCCAGGGCAAGGCAGCCTCTCTCTTTTCTTGGAGATGCTGAGCTGAACAGACCTCTTGTCTGAGGATGGGGGCAGGCAGCCATTTTTGGTCCATGCAGCTGGCCTGGAGAGCTGGGAGCAAGGTTCAAGGTCATGGGGGATCCTTAGAGAACTAGGACACCTAAGAGAAAAGAGCCTGTCCTGTATCTTGCCCTCAGGCAGGACACGTAGAGCTGAGAAGGACAGAGGATTTGCATTTTTCTTTTGTTCTTTCGTGCTTCACTCTGGCATTGTGCTAAAAGTATGCTTGTAAACGTTTTCTTTTTATAAATACTTCATAACTTTTAATTCCAGCAGTGGTTCTCTGTATCACATAGATACCCCCCACCCCCCCCCCCGTTTTGGACGTGCTATTTTAAAGGGGAGCCTCAGGAGGGGGAGAAGGCCAGCAGTTGGCAACTGGCTGTTCCCCCAGGGCACAGAAGGCATGAATGTGTTCCCATGGTAGCCAGGCAGTGGGCTAGTGGGAGACCCAGAGGCAAGGCCTCTGAGCGTGGCAGGGGAGCAGAGGGTCCTGAATCCCTCAGTGGGAATCCCCTGTATTGATCAGGTGGTGGTACCTGAGAGTAAAGGAGAAGCCCCTCCAGGGAGCTGGCAAACCCAAGGAGGGCAGGGTGGAGTGGGGCCTGCAGGCCAGAGCGGGCAGTTCTGCCGCACCTTCCCTGCCTCATTAGCAGCAAGCAGTTCTCTCTTGCCTCAGGGACCAAGGCCAGTGTCTCTTTCTTAGCCTAGCCAGAGGCCTTCTGTGCAAGCAGCAACTGGACTGGACACTGACCATTGGCTACAGTTTCAGCAGATGCTGTTGGAGCCTGGGCCAGAGTTAGAAACATAAAAACATAAGAAAGTTGGAAGGGAGCTCAAGGGTCTTCGAGCTCAACACCCTGCACAGCACAGGAAACCCACAGCTGCCTTCCCCCCTCAACTCCCCCAGTGGCTCCTGCTCTAAGCCCAGAGGAAGGCAAAAACCCCTCCGGGATCCCCGGGCAGTCTGGCCTGGAGGAAATTGTCATCTGAAGTTGGTTTATTACTGACAGTAGCCCTTTTCCATCATTGTGTTTCAAGCAGTCCTTCCACATTTGTGGATAAAGCATGCCACATGTGATTCATTTTGTCTGAACTGGGCAATGCCCATATAGTCTGGCTGTGGTATCTGTGACCAGAAACCTGGATTCCTTAGAGTGTGCTTTTGCAAGTACTGCTGAATGCAGACAAAATGGCAGTCTCAGGTATCAAGAGGACCATGCACAGCATGCTTGCCAGGGATGTTCGTTACGAAACGTCGTGTCCTGAAAGGGCTGCTCAGTTGAGTACAGTCTTGTGCGCCATTGTGGGTGTGGACACTGTGGTTTCTTTCACCCTCTGCTGCCCTCACAGTAATGCAGCCTGGGATACCAATTGGGTCGCCAACACTGGCTGGGCATGTCCCTGAAAATTTGGTGGCTGAGCCTGTGGAGGGTGGAGTTTGGGGAAGGAATTCAGCAAAATCCCATAGAGTCCACCCTTTGAAGCCACCTCTCCTTCCAGGGGAACTGACCTCTGCAGTCTGGTTGCCAGTTGTAATTCTGGAAGAACTCCAGGCTCCACCTGGAGGTTGGCAACCCTAAATACCAACGAGGTCTCTGTAAGGAAGGGGGGGAGAGCAAAGGCAGGGAAACCAAGGGAGGATCTGAATGATTATCTGCAAGCTGATTCTAACTACCAGACTAACCATAGTTAAAACCAGCCTTAGGTTTGTGTTATGTCTGAAGCAAACCTGTCCCTCTGCGTGGGCACACAGTGAAGCAGCCGTATGCTAGAGAAGGAACCCCAGCTGGGCCAGTGTCATTATGTAAGAGTTGCATTGCCAGCATGAACAGCAGTTTTGATCTCCCACATGTGTTTACTCAGCTGTGAACTTGCTTGGGAAACTCCTTCATTTTCTTACAGTTTGCCAGGGTTCCTAAATAAATGGGTTGTGTTTTTTTTTTTCAAACCTGCCTCTCACCTTCCTTCTATAGTTGGTACTAACAGGTTTTAAATTAGACCAAGTAGGTTCCCTTCAGACAGTGCTTTGTTCCAGCTGGATCATGCCCAGATCCCAGGCTCTTGAAGGCAAAAATGCTTTTGTGCCACTATTCACTAATTAGTAATTGATAGTCTGCCTTTCTTATTAGGACTCACGGTGGATCACGCAGAGTCCACCCTCCAAAGCAGCCATTTTCTCCGGGGGGAACTGATCTCTGTCATCTAGAGATCAGTGGCAATTCTGGGAGATCTCCAGCCACCACCAGGAAGTTGGTGACCTTGGTGGGGTGGAAGGCGTTATCTGTTCTGGATGGGGTTGCTCTGCCCTTGAAGGACAAGGTCGGTAATCTTTGGGAGCTCTCGGACCCAGGCCTACAGCTGGAGAAGCAGGTGGCAGCTTGGCCAGGAGTGCCTTTACTAGCTTCGACTGGTGAGCCAACTGCAGCCTCTCCTGGGCAGAAAAGATCTGGCCACTGTGGTGCATGCCCTGGATAAGAATGCTGCAGTGCACTCTTTGGGAGACTTCCCTTGAAAACTCTTTGGAAACCTCAAAAGGTACAGCCAGGATATTGACTGTAGTAGGTCATGCGGACCCTATCACTCCAGTCTTGGCCCACCTATGCTGGCTCCCAATCTGTTTCCAGGCACAATTCAAGATCCTGGTGTTGACCTTTAAAACCACCTCCAGAGGCCCTGCTTTGGGTGCCTCTGTCTTCTGAAATCAAGCGGGTGACAGCCCAGGAGGAGGAGGCCTTCTCGGTCGTGGCACCAAAGTTCCGGAACTCCCTCCCTGGGACAGTTGCCCGCCCCCTTCTGTTGCCGCCTTCCACCGGCAGGTGAAGACTTCTTTGTTTCTTCTGGCATGCCCTCCGTGATCCCTCCTTCTTGCCCTATGTTGTGTTAAAGTTTTTGTATGTGAATTTTCACTTTGGCTTTGTTTTAATTGTGTGTTTTTGTTTGGTGTTAATGGTTTTTAAGATGTGTTTGTATTATGTATGTTTTGAATCTGTTAGCCATCTTGATGGCCCTACTGAGTGTCAAACTCGGATTTTGTTTGCCATGATTTTCCGCATTGTTTTCTTTCTGGATGGGGAGGAGGGAGAAACGTCTTAGTGTGTGTGTGGGGGGGGGGTGAGGACTGCTTTGGTTGGGAATAGGGAAGAATGCTTGCTTTGACCTTGGGTGCTAGACACTGCTTGATAATGTAATGCTCCGCTTACAGGTGTTGGGAGGAGGCAGTACATTTGGTGGGCTGAATGGATGGTGTGATTGAACGGGACACAAGGGGGGGGGGGCTATATGAATTTTGTATAATATCAGAACTGGTGCCAAGGGGGTCAGTTCTGACACAGATCATATTAGCTTGACACATCTTTACTTCTCAAGAAACAAATCACTGCCAAGAGAGTGTTGTTGGGAGTAAGCTTGTTCAAGAGTCTGACACTAGGGGCAGAAAGGAGGGGTATAAATTTTGTAAGCAAATAAATAACAAGACTAGAATGAGGGAAATCTGCTGAGTTCTACATCTGGGTAACAAAAATGAGGAACATGCATACTGGATGAGGGATACACTTCTGGGTAGCAGTGTGTGTACAAGTGGACCTTAAATTAAATATGAGCAGCCAGTGTGATGCAGCAACAAAAAAGGCTAATGCAATATCAACAGAGTCATTATATCCAAATTGAAAGATGTGATAGTCCCACTGTACACTGCATTGGTCAGGCCGCACCTGGGGTATTGTTTGCAGTTCTGGAGGCATCACTTCAAAAAGGATGTGGACAGAATGGAGCGGGTGCAGAGGAGAGCGACGAGGAGGATCGGGGGCCTGGAGCCCAAGAAGCCCTAAGGAGGAAAGGCTGAGGGACTTCTTGGGAAGGTTCAGTCTGGGGAAGAGGAGGTTGAGGGGGGACATGACTACTCTCTTGAAGTCTCTGAAGGGCTGTCACTTGGAGGAGGGCAGGGATTTTTTTCCTGTTGGCAGCAGAGGAGAGGACTAGCAAGAATGGGTTTTAATTAAGGGCAGGAAGGTCTTGTTCACACACACACTGCTACCCAGAAGTGTATGCCCCATCCAGTATGTGTGTTCCTCATTTTTGTTACTCAGATGTAGAACTTGGCACTTATCCTTGTTAAAGTGCATCTTGTCCACATCCGCCCACTTTCCCAGCGTGTTCAAATCTTGTTGAATTCTTTCTCTATCTTCTGGTGTGTTCGCTGCTCCTCCCAATTTGGTGTCATCTGCAAATTTAATGAGTAGCCCCTCCACGCCCTCAGCCAGATCATTTATAAAGATGGTGAAAAGTACTGGGCCCTGAACTGAGCCCTGTGGCCCCCACCGGACACCTCCCTCCATTCAGGTGAAATGCCACAGACAACTGCTCTCTGAGGGCGCTTCTCCAGCCAGTTCCCTCTCCACCTCACTATCCTACAGTCCAGTCCACAGTCCTCTCGTTTACCCATCAGAATATCTTACAGGTCATTTAGAAAAACCTATGAGATGGCGGTGAAGGCTGTGAAAAGGGATTTTTTTACAGCCTCCATCGCATCCACTAGTTCTTCCCAGCACAATTGTTTAGGACAGTCAGATCTTTTAACATCTCTCATGGAGAGAATCCAAAACACGAGTAAATTGGCTATTATTTGTGAGGCTTTTGCAAGCCTTTTTGCAGATAAAGTCTTGTTTCTTTTCCATGACCTGCCCACCGATATGGATACAGTACGTGAACTGGAGGCCCCTTGGCCGCCTTTGGATTCTGTATTTGACAACTTTAGCCGACTCTCCCTGGCTGACATTATTGGACTCTTCCACATTCTGATTTTCATCGCTTGTGCGTCCCTATTGCTTCAGGGTCGTCCCCCCATGTGTTTTGCTCTCTCTCGTAGTCCCAGAGGGAACAAAACACATGTGGAGGGGGGGGGGACCGGAAAGGGGACCCAAAGCAATAGGGACAAACAAGTGACAAAGATGAGAGGACCCTGGGCAAAGGCCCCTCTCGTGGCTGGTGGCAGTCAGTGGTGAGGGGGTACGGGGCCCCCTGGTGGACATTATCAATCTGTCCCTTAGTTCAGAGGTCTATTCAGGGGCCATGGTTAACACTGCTTTAAAGTGACCATCTCTGGATCCTTTACATCCTGCCAATTACCGCCCAGTCTCAAATATTTTGTTTCTGGGCAAGGTAATTGAGAGAGCAGTAGTGAAACAGCTCCAGAGTTTCCTGGAGGACACTGAGGCTTTGGACCCCTTCCAGTCTGGCTTCCACCCTGGCCGTGGGACAGAGACGGTGCCGGTCGCCCTCACAGACAATCTTGGCAGAAGGTTTGATCGAGGCAGGTCAGTGCTGCTGTTATTGTTAGATCTGACAGCAGTGTTTGATATGGTTGATCATGACCTGCTGACCCAGCACCTCCCCGACATAGGAGTTCTTGGGGGGGCCTTGAAATGGCTTACCTCGTTTCTCCAAGGTTGGGGACAGAGGTGGCGCTAGGAGGTATTGCCCAACACCTCTTAATGTGGGGGGGGGGTCCCTCAAGGGATGATGCTGTCTCCAATGTTATTTACTATCCATATGCACCCACTTGCCCAGCTGGCACAGAGTTTTGGGCTGGGTTGTCACCAGTATGCTAGTGACACACAGCTGTACCTGTTGATGGACAGCCGGCTGCATGCAGCCCCATCTATTTTGACCAAAGGGCTGGAAGCCATAGCTAGGTGTTTGAAGGAGAGCCTTCTGAAACGGAATCCTTCAAAGACAAAGGTTCTGTGGCTGGGGGGGGGGGGGCTACAGGATTGAGGTGCCAGCCCAACTCTTGACTGGTACCAACCGCCAAGAGCCTGGGTTATGTTCCTCTATCTAACGCTGCCAGACTGGCATTCTCCAGCTGAGCCAGATCAGGCAACTGGCCCCCTTCCTGTCTCACCCTGACTTAGCCACAGTCATCCATGCAACAGTCATCTCCAGGCTAGACTACTGTAACATGCTCTAGGCAGGGCTGCCCTTAAGTCTGATCCAGAAATTGCAACTTGTCCAGAACGCAGCAGCACAGATCCTTACTGGGACCCCATTGACAGCACCTATTTGACCGGTGCTTCGCCAGCTGCAACTCAGGTTCAAGGTTTTGGTGCTGGCTTTCAAGGCCCTAAATGGGTCTGGGACCAGCGTATCTAAGGAACCGCCACTCCCAGTATGCTCCCCAAAGAGCACTACGCTCTGGAGATAAGAACCCCCTGGTGATCCTTGGCCCAAAGGATATCCGGCTGTCCTCAACCAGAGCCCGGGGATGGTGGTGGTGGTGGTGGTTTGCTCTGGTGCCAACCTGGTGGAACTCTGCCTAATGACATCCATGCCCTGCGGGACCTAAAACAGTTCTTCAGGGCCTGTAAGACAGAGATGTTCCGCCAGGCCTGTGGTTGAGGACAGCTACAGTTGACCATTGAGCCTGGCCTCCGTCTCCTCCTCCAAGGGAGGCTACATACTGGGTGCGTTCAGATGCGCCATTTGATCCGGCTTTCGGAACACTTCGAACCGGATCAAATGTGCGCCATCAGACAGCCACAGCTGCCTCCTGCCCCCCCCCCCCGTCACTTACTGTAGCAAATTCCGAAGCGCAGGCATTTTGCTACCAGGTCCTGAGGTGGTTTCTCCCACGCTCTCCCGGCTCAAGCCGCGTTTTCCGCTGTGTGATCGTGGAGTTGTCGTCGAGCCACTTCCAGTCTTTAACCCACCCACCCTCGTGAAGCCTCTTTTTGCTGCCAGTTTTATTTTTGCCTCGGCGGTATGCGCATGGGTGCTCATCCGCCCCCTCGTAATTTTTTTTTTAATGGCCACTATTTCTGCCTTCAGGATCCTGCCTTCAGGATCCCAAGGAGGCCAGTTTTGGGGGGAAAGTTTAAAGGGACGTGTTCTTTCAGGGTGGGGAAGTCACGGTCCTTGTGTAACTGAGAGGCTTTGCGCTCCTGCTTTTGCTCATGCGCAGGATTGCATTTTCAGATGACTGCTTATGCGCATGCACAAGCGGTGAAAAATAATAATAATAAAAGCCTGACACACACTCCCATGTAGATGCCGGGGAGCCGTTTGAATGCGCTTTGAAGAGTGTTTTCTATCTATATGAGTGTGATGGCGATTGTCCGGAGCGAGGCGTTTTGAGCCAGCTCCAGCACGCCGTCTGAACGCACCCACTGTCTGATGCCATCTATTTATTTATTGTTTTAAATTTTAATCTGTATATACAGGGCTTTTTTTCTGGAGGAACACGCCAGAACAGTGTTCCAGAACCTCTTTAACAAAATTATTTTAAAATGTTTAAAAGTTCATCAGTTTTCAGTATACAGATTGAAAACTTCATTTTCCTCTTGAGAGTTCTGGAACCTCCTTTTCAAAAAAAAGAAAAAGAAAAGAGCCCTTATATATATATTTATTGTATTATATTAGAGTTGGGGGTAGGGCAGTATGTAAGTCAAATAAATTGCTGTGAACTGTCTCAGACACTTCTTCTGGAGAGGCAGTATGTAAATATTTTGAAGTAATAAAAATGAATATTGTTAGTTTGCATAATTGAGGGCTGTGTAAATAGGTCCAGGGGCCCGATATAAAGTGCAGTTAGTGCAGTACTGCCTGAACTAACTGAGTGAATTGACTTTGCCGAGAGTCTTGCATTTCAAGGACTTGACAGCATTAAGCAAATACCCCCCCCCCCCCCCAAAAAAAAGGATTTTTCATTTTGGATTCAAAACTTGAAATCTTTCCCCCCTTGGAAAAATGTTTGGATTGCACAAACATTAATTTTTATTTGAAACACTGTTTGGTATCATCATTTCCTTGGTCTCTTCCTCCTCTTCCTTGAATTAACAGGATGTGACTGCTTCAGTTGTCATGATGACATCCTGACACACCAGTAGTTCAAACCCTGTGGGGCTCTCACAGTCCATCTAATCAGGTCACAGGACCACGGACCCTGAGAGCAAACGAGGACAATTGAGAGGGGGGAGTTGTCAAGGGAGGGCAAGTGAAGGCAAAACAGCAATCCTAAACAGGTCTGCTCCGAATCCTACTTGAGTTTACTCCTGGGGAAGTGTCTTTAGGATTGCCATGTCAGACAAACAAGCCGTTTTTTTGCAGACAGTGCAGAAAAGTGCTGTAAACGAGATGTGTTTTTGAGCTCTGCTGAACATTTTCCATCAATGTCAATTGGTTTGGCTCTGCCCAACTTGGTTGCAGAATAAGTTTATCATCTGGAAAGGCCCAAACGTTTAAAAACTGGCAGTTCTTTTATTAAGCCTGTCTCCCCATAAACAGCTTTTAAAAAGCTGAATATGTTCTCTGTGTCTTTTCTCCATTTCCAAAGATCCTTTTTCTCACCATTGTTTTCCCCTTCCTTCTGAAACACATCCTCTTCTGAACAGCTCTCTCGTCCTATGTTGGTTTTGCCTTGTTTAGGCAGCAAAACTCTCTCCCGTTTCCTCCACAAGATGGCCAGAACTCCCCAGGCACTAGAACGCGTCACCGTGGGATTCCAAGGTCTATCCTGGGTGTGGAGGTGTGGAGGTGTGACTGTCACATAAGGTATGTGTTATTTCCATAAATCCATGCACTCAAATGAAGATATTTATTTAGGTGAGGCGTTATAAATAAGACAGAGAATAATCAAAAATACAGACTCTGTTGTCTTTTCTTACTGTACAAAAAGAGAATAGAACTCTGGCCCTCTGTAGTTGTCCTCATAGCAAACTCACTGCTCGGTCCCCGAAGGGAGGGAGACACACTCCAATTCAGTTTCATCCTAGAGTGCAAAACTGTGGTAACTTCTATGCCGTTGATTATTTCAGGGTAGAAGCAGCAGCAACTCTTGGCGTTTCACTCTTGTTATCCCTTTATATATATGCAAGGTGTAGGCCCCTGAGGCTGATCCAGCCCCCAGTGGCTAGACTTATAGAACAGCCTCTTACGTAGGGTTTCCAACTCCAGGTTGGGAAATCCCTGGAGACTGGGCTGAGGAGGGCAGGGTTTGGGGAAGGGAGGAGCCTCAGCAGGGTATGGTGCCACGGAAGCCACACTCCAGAGTAGCCATTTTCTCCAGGGGAACTGAGCTCTGTTGTCTGGAGATCAGTTGTAATTCCAGGAGATCTCCAGGCCCCACCAGGAGATTGGCAACTCTACTGATTCCAAGCCTTCTTTTTAAAATACACTCCATCTACATTCTCCCCAGATACCTTTAACATCTTGCCTCTGCTTTGAAGGGTGGAGACTATGGCATTTCACCCTGCTGAGGTCTCTCCCCGCCCCAACCCCTGCCCTCTCCATGTAGTCTGGAGACCAACTGTAGTTCTGGGAGAGGGCCAGGCCACACACACAGGCCCGCAACCACGCTTTTTACTGGGAATACTATGAACATCACTCAGCTGACCCACAGGCGTTTTACTCTAGCCTGCAGCCATTACTGGCACAGTAGGGTTGCCAGCCTCCAGGTGGGGCCTGGGGATCTCCCGCTTTTACAACTGATCTCCAGCTGATCAGCTCCCCTGGAGAAAATGGCTGCCTTGAAGGGTGGACTCTGTGGCGTTGTGCCATGCTGAGGCCCCTCCCTCCCCAAACCCCACCATCTCCTGGCTCCACCTCCAAAGTCTCCAGGTATTTTCCAACCCAGACCTGGCAACCCTATGGCACAGTATGGAGTTGGGGTGTGTGTGATTTATTTCTGCAGAAGTACAGAACATAGGGCGGGGGGCTGGGGCCCCACCCCAGGCCAGATGTAACACGATCACATGAGAGTTGTGAGTTCTCCTCAATTCCCTCATGTATGGTGCTCCATGAGGATCAGGGCCATGGCAGGCACAAAGAAGGTCCTTCAGCCATCCCTTCTGCACCATTTTCCCACCCCCAAACAGTCTGTTTGGCCTGTTTGGGGAAACACATTTTTCTTTCACTTGTTTTTGTTGCTGCCATTTGCAATTTATTTCTTTCAGGCTGTTTTCCCCCCTCTGCTTTTAATATTTTATATGTTCTGTGCCAAGTTGCATGCCATTTATATGCAACTGAAGTAAAAATAATGTTAAAATTGCATAAATTTAACAGGAGCAGTTCTGCTCAATGGAATAAAAACAGCATGCAAGTGGATGGAGCCCTGGGGGCTTCACTCTCCAGAAAAGGGGTGTGGATATGCAGGGGGGGGGGCTGAGTGGGAACACTGAGACTCCCTTCCTGCTTCTGCATGCGCCAGGCAGGTGGCTTATTGAAGTCCTGGCGTTGTTGGCAGGTGACATTCAGTGGGGAGGGTGGCCAGTCATACAGGGCCTGGGCAAAACATGGAAATGGGGGTGGGGAGCTCTGGTGCAGACATGTTTTCATTTCCAGTGGTGGGCTCTTCAGTGTCCCCCTCCAACAAAGGCAGACCAAATCAAACACAGCAGCAAAGTGTCGAGCAGTCCAGTTTGGCTGGGGATCCCCCGTTGCCTGCTTTCTTGTTCACTTTGGGCAGCAGGAGGACAAAGGACATGGCCAGGGCACAGTGGTAGAAGCTGTGGACGTAGGTGTAGTCCCACTCCTGGAAGAGAAGGCAGCAGCAGCAGCACTTAGTGGGGAAACGGAGCAGGTTCTGCTGGAGCTCCCAAAAGCCCCCAGGAGTACTGCGTCGAAGAGTACCGGGTCAGTGGGGTGGAATGGAATGGAAAGAGAGAGGGCCGATCTGGGTTCAGGTCCCTGGACAACCACCACCACGTGGCCTTGGAGCCATCGTTATTTCTCAACCTCCTCTTCCTCACAGGTCCAGGTGGGGCAGCCGTGTTGATCTGAAACAGGAGAACAGAGTTTGAGTCCAGTCAGGCACCTTTCAGACCAACCAAGTTTTGTTCAAGGAATAAGCTTCCGTGTGCATGACTGGGCTCAAACTTTGTTCTTCCTCACAGAGTTGTTGGGAAGGTTAAACCAGAGTAGCTGATGGCCACAGTTCCTTTAAGGAAAAGTGAGCAATTTAATCAATTTTATTGGACAAAGGGCAGTGAAAGAGTTTAACACACACACACACACACCGACTAATTGCCTCTGCCTAATTGCTAGCAGTGGGGGGTAGAGCCAGTGTGGATGAGGGGTGGGGCTTAGAGGGACCTGGTGGCCAGGGGGAGG
Organism: Lepidodactylus listeri; assembly: GCA_029233225.1. Classification (NCBI taxonomy): domain Eukaryota; kingdom Metazoa; phylum Chordata; class Lepidosauria; order Squamata; family Gekkonidae; genus Lepidodactylus; species Lepidodactylus listeri. The sequence goes on along the minus strand of JARCFY010000014.1, from coordinate 8,520,306 downwards.
AGCCAAAGTAACACCCAGAGGGAGGTGGGAGAAGCCTGGCTCTGCTGGGAGCCTGCTGGCCTCTTAGGGCCTAGCCTGGATCCCCCGGAGGGTTCCCAATTCTGGGTCAAGAAATTCCTGGATGTTGGGAGTGGTGCCTGGGGGGAGTGGCATTTGGGGAGGGCAGGGAGCTCAGCAGGGATCACGTGACGCCAGAGACCCCACCCTCCAAGGGGGCCATTTTCTCCAGGGGAGAGAGTTTAGCACCCTGCACCCTACCACTCTGCTCAGCCAAGTTGGAAGCCCTCCCCCCCAACTTAAGCTGGAGGACGGCGTCCTGTTTGGCTCAGTTCCAGAGAGCAGCTGTGTTGATCTGCTGCAGAAGAGCTGGATTTGAGTCCAGGAGCACCTGAGAGACCAAGGAGGTTTCCGTGGGAGAAGTCTTCAAGAGTCAAAGTTGTCTGGAAAAGGGAGCTTTGACTCCCCCAAATTCATGCTGCGCACATCTTGTTGGTCTCTAAGGTGCCGCTGGACTTGAACCCAGCTCTTCTGTTGGGCTGAGTGGAGTGGAGGGATCCAGGCCCCTGTTTCTCACAATCTAAAAGAAGACAACTTTGCCATGCTAATAGCTGGTGAAGCAGAGCAGCTGAGTCCCGGATTCAAATCTTGCTTCACCCATGCTCTCTTTAGCCACAGTTCCCCACCTGCAATGCAGGGGTATAATAATATCAGCCTACCTTACAGGGCTGTTGGCAAACTTGCTGTGTGAATGGGCAGTGGTTCGGACACTCAGAACGCACTAGATGAGTGCTAAGCGTAATTCTCATGTGGGCCAGCAGTGGTGGATTGGTGACTCTGATATCATGGCCCTGCTGAAAAGCACCCCCCTCTCCTATGTTTCAACTATCCATTTGGCAGCTCAGGGCTGTGGTGGGCAGAGAAGACTTTTCTCTTGCTGGGCCTCCCTCAGCTTTTCCCTTACTGTCAGAAGCATTCTGAAAATGTATTTGTGTGGAGAATGTGGGCAGATGCTGATGGGGAGGGGACTGACAAAGGGGACATAAATTTGGGGGCATCTCTCTCTCCGCTGCAGGCTGAATGCCAAGATTGGAGCCTGCAGCCCAAAGGCCGCGTCTGAGCAGATAAGCGGACTCTCTTGCACTGCAAGTGACTCAGTCGCAAAACACGTTTGAACCATCCCTCCAAGTGAGGAATTTCAGGACCTCTTACCTAAAATGGTATCATTGCTTCTAATCCACTGAGATGGGAGAAGGTTCATCCAGGAATTGGAAGATTGCTACCCTCCCTTTCCTCCCCCCCCCCCCATCCCCCCTGCCAGGGTGTGTGGAATGTGTTCTGGTTGGGACTCATCTCTTGCAAGTGTCTGCTACGTGGGGGTCAGCCACAGAACTGGATTATTCATAAAGCTGGACCCAAGTATCATCTTCCTGGGTTGCGTCACTAACCATTCTCTCTCTCTCTCTCTCTCTCTCTCTCTGATTGAAATTATTTCAGGATTCCCATGTTCCGTTCACAAAAGCAGAGAGTTCAGCTGACTTGCCTTGGAGCAGAGTGCCTTTTTCCTCACGGGAGAAAGAACATTTCCAAAAGACAGCCCTCCTGGTGCCTCCCCTTCAGCATGCCTGAGACAGCGGGGATGGCCATTGCCAAGGGTAGAGAGGGGGCCTTTCCAGGTGGGCTGATTCATCTGCCTGGCACTCTGCAGGCCAGTTTGCCTGCATGCAGCTACAGCATGGTGCCAGCAACATGGGCTCTGGCTTCCAGGCTGCACACTAGTTCAGTATGTTCCAGATTCAGCCGCTTGTCCTACCTGAGCACAGTATCCACTCAAGGACAGCAAAAACAAGTTGGCTGGAAGGGCAGAGGATACAATCCTGGCAACTTGGGATTCTTAAACCATTGCAGACTTTGATTCTCTATCCCACTGGTGCTTCTGCTGACGTGAGAAATTCCAGATGGGGTAGGTTTGAATTCCTCCTTTACCCTGATTTAAATCCAGGAGATCAACAACCATTCCTTTGTCTGTACCTGTGAACCCTTGCTTCCACTCTTTTTTATTTTCATTCTGCCATTTGTACAGTTATGCTCAGATCACTGGTCCACCAGGCTCACTTCCTGCTAGGCCATAGTAAGCTGGGAGCCAATAATTCATCAAGCTGTTTGGATGCATCTGAGCTCATCTGGGCACATCTGATTTGCACAATCGCACTGCTTGCTCACATGATCAGACTCCTTTCTTGTAACTGCTACCCTGACATCTATCTGACGCTGCCTCAGCCACACAGTAAAAAGAGAAAAATCTGTTTTTTTCATTGAACCTTGCTACTTAGGTGTCTCTGTATGCTTTAGATGACTACCTGTGAGCCCAGCTAAAAGTCTTGTAATAACTTCTCAAACTGATGCTGCTTTCTGTATGTGCAATGCAATGTATCCAGTGTCAGTCATTTAGAGGATGCACAGGCACCAAATGAGATAATTCTGTGGCTATGGGTTGGTCTAACAGCTGTCTCAGCCATAACTTTGGGGGATACTGCCTCTTCTCCAGTGGATTAGAGGATCTATTTCTCAGGCTGGGCAAAAGCAACCTCAAGTCGCAGTGGCCTGGCCTGCCCCTCTAGCACAAGTAGTAACTGCACTGGCACACGGTTGATTGATGGATATGAGGAAAAACTCTGGCAGGGACCACTGAGGTGATCCAGTCAGGAGCTTCACTCCTGAGAAGCTGAGGAAGTTCGGGCAGAGCAAGTTTTCCTTGGTGGTGGAAAGTGCTATCAAATTGCAACCAACTTTTGGTGACCCCCTAGGGTTTTCAAGCCAACTGCAATAAAAAAAAGGCAAATGCTGTGCTGGGGATTATTAGGAAGGGGACTGGAAACAAATCAGCCACTATCTTAATGCCCCTGTATAAATCTATAGTGTGGCCTCATTTGGCACACTGAGTATAGTTCTGGACAGTCACTGCACCTCAAAAAAATATTATAACATTGGAAAAGGTGCAGAAAGGGCAACTAAAATGATGAAGGGGATGGAACACCTTCTCTTTAAAGAAAGGTTAAAGAGGTTAGGGCTCTTTCGCTTGGAGAAACGATGATTGAGGGGTGACATGATAGAGATTTACAAAATTATGCATGGGATAGAGAAGGCAGAGAAAGAAGTACTTCTCTCCATTTCTCACAATACAAGAACTCATGGGCACTAAAAGGAAGTACTTCTTCACTCAGAGAGTAATTAACATGTGGAATTCACTGATGCAGGAAGTGATGGTAGCTATGAGCATAGACAGCTCAAAGAGAGGACTGGATAAACATATGGAACAGAGGTCCATGAGTGGCTATTAGCCACAAGGTACAGAGGGAAAACTCTTTCTGGGGCAGGGATGTTCTGTCTCCTTGGTGCTTGGGGGGGCAAAAGGGGGAAGGCTTCTGGAGTTCTGGCCCTGCTGGTGGACCTCCTGAAAGCAGCTGGGTTTTGGTCACTGTGTGACACAGAGTGTTGGACTGGGTGGGCTATTGGCCTGATCCAACATGGCTTCTCTTATGTTCAACAGATGTTCAGAGGTGGTTTGGCATAGTGACCCTGGACTTGCTTGGTGGTCTCCCATCCAAAAACTAACCAGGGGCAACCCTGCTTAGGTTCTAAGATTTTACAAGATCAGACTACCCTGGACTATCCTTATGGTTTTCTTTACTGTTGTGTTTATACCATATGTTCTCAACGTTTGTCCTTAGAGCACGAGTCTTTTTGAGCCTGCAGGCACCCTTGGAATTCTGATACACTATTGTGAGCTGAGCCACAAAATGGCTACCATATGAGGCATAGCCAGCCATGGAAGGGCTACTGCAGATTGCCATCAGTCACAGAAAAGTCGTGTGCTGCGTTGGCAGCTGCTGCCAAAGCAATATTTTTAAAAATCTGCACAGCCAATCACAAGCCTTTCTAGAGGAAAGAGCCATCTGGCCCTGCCCACTTTTAAAAATCCTATGGTGGGTTTCCCTGAAGGGTTTCAGCAGATGCCATGGTGCCCCTGGGCACCATGTTGGGGGCCCCTGCCTTGGAGGCATCTGGCTGGCTACAGTTGGCTATGGAAGGTGCTGGACTGCTGAGGCATTTAGGGTCTGGCCAAGCAAGGCAATGAAGGATCTCCCTGTTTCTTGCAAAGACTGGGACTGTTTGCAAGGCCTGAGTGAAATCTTTGCTTTCCCCGTGGAGGACCAGCACACACACGCTGCCAAAATGCCAAAGAAGGAGAGCATGGGATTCTGCTAAGTGACACTTTTATGTTCTGTTAGGACATGCAATTATTTTCTGCTTTGAAAACTAATCCTCACGGATCCCTGTGAAGCCATATCTGCTTCCAAGGCACATGGCCGCGGCCATGTGAGAGCTAAGTGCACACAGGGATAAACGCTGGAGCCAGTCCATTGTTCTGACTACTTCCACCTGCCTTTCCGCAAAACTGGAATATTGTCTACTTTTCATGCCTATAATTTCTAAAAAAAAAATGTCTGTACCTGAGAAAATACCATTTTAAATGACCAGATACGTTTTGCAGGAAAGATCTACTTTTCTCCCCCCCCTCCCCCCAAAAAAACCTCACGGAACATGTTAATTTCCACCCACTCTTAGAAAGTAGAATTTATTTGCAGAGGTTTCCTAAACCAGATGCGCTGCATGATCCTCTCAGATGAAGACCAGAAGCCGGGGTCTTCAGAGATCAGGATCCCTGTACAAAGCTGTTTTCCAGGGAGCCCCCCCCCCCATTCTTCCCCGCTGCCTTTCATGCCTGCAGCTCTTTCCGAGGGGACTGCTGTGCTTCCCCCTCCCCGCTTCAAATCCTCCTGCAGAACCCTTTCTTGGAAGCCTGTTGCTTAACACTTAATCCTCATTAATGATGTGCTTAGATGGCAATTTGATTGCAAATTGAGAGCAATTCCCCTGAACAATTGGGGAAAGGCTGTTTTTTATTTAGATTGTTCTAAATTGTATTGCAATTTTTTTGCAGGTCCACGCTCTTATGGTGCTCCTCCACGGATGCCCCTTTCCCTCATCTATCATCTGCCTGAAACCCCCCCCCCCCCCCCCCGGAAAAAAAGAACGACTAGCAAAAAGAGAGATTTTTACCATGGCAAATATTTCCGAGCAGAGGTGCCTTCTATGTGCCCTTGCGCAAGGGTGAATGGCCCATGGGGCTCCCCAGCCAGAAGCTTCCTATTTTGGCTGTGCTGAAATCATGGATTCAGGCTTGAAAAGGGATCACAAATTCAACTGTCAGAAGAGAAAAGGGGGGGGGGGCTGACCTGGATGGCCCAGGCTAGCCTGACCTTGTCAGATCTCAGGAGCTAAGCAGGGTTGGCCCAGGTGAGTACTTGGATGGGAGACCGCCAAGGAAGTCCAGGGTTGCTACACAGAGGCAGGCAACGGTGAACGACCTCTGAACATCTCCTGCCTTGAAAGCCCTGCGGGGTTGCCGTGAGTCAGCTGTGATGTGACAGAGCTTCCCACCACCCGAGAGAGTGGGGGCTGTCTCTCATATTAGCAGAAATGGGGGGTCACCCAAACAAACTGGCTTGCGATAGATTCAGAACAGACACTGCACATCATTCACATCTTTGGAAGAACTTTCTAAGAGTTATTAGTCATGATAGCTGAATAATACCTCCGTATGCAAAGGCAGTCTACTTTTGAATAGTAGGTGCTGGAGGCACCTAGTATGGGGTGACGGCTGATAATTTTCATGTCCCGTTTATGCTTTTTCCAGGGGTGCATACCTGGAGGCCATATTGGATGAGGAGGCTGGTAGCTCTGATATGCTGGACAGACCTACCTCAAAAAAAAACCTCAGCATCAATGCCAGGGCTCCAAAGCAGAAGCCGGGTCCGATCTGCTGTGTGTAGACACTTCTGTCAGGATACAGGCCTTTTTTCTCTTTCATCTTTTGCAACTGGAAGAAAAGAGACCAGCTGGTGATGAATACCTAAAGTGTCTTCAATCACAAGTGCCTTTTAAAAAGAAAATCCATAGGGATGTGTGAACTCTTCCACTCGCCCCCCAGATATTTTCTTTTTCTTATGAAAACTCTTTCCACTTCCCCAGGAAATCCTTTTGGTGCCTTTCACTGCAGCAGGAGCAGCCACATTGACTTTGCATCTTGTACTGGGTGAGAACTGCTATAATTATTCCTGGCCTTACCCATTTTATGGTTATCACCAGAACAGCTGTCCCGATTGGTCCTGAGTAAACACCGTATCCCCATCGGTCATGGTAGATCCTGACCGCAATGGTGAGCACGCCAAACATCAGAAAAGTTGACCTTTTGGGCTCATCAAACTCTGCCAGGGCTGAGGAAAGGAAGCTGGAGGTTAGAATTCTGGGCTCTGTTAGGTCATAATGCAAAACCGTGGTTCATTTTAACGACATGGCTTGATTTGTGATTTGGCTTATACACATTCTTTCAAATCCTAGTTTGTCCTGATGAAACACTGGTTTCGTCACCTTCTCTCTTTCTTCGGTCTTCCCCACACAGACCTGGCTGGCATCCCAGCCCACACAACTGTGAGTCAGAATTAAGCCAGGATGTTTGCATTTGTATGTCACTTAAAAGAACCAACTTCAAACTGTGGTTTCAGGTCCTGGTTTGATGTACCCTAACCACAGTTAGTGGAGTGGCCCAAGCTGTAGCCCAACCACAGTAACTATGGCCAGCTTGATTAAACCACGGTTTTGTATGATTCCTGAATGGAGCCATGGAAGTCAATGCTTGTTACAATGCAGAGGTATCTTTGTTTCAGACTGGGACTTGGGGCTTGCTGTGTGGTGTGTAGGGACCCTCATTATACTTCAGGCAGCTCCAAGTATTATTTTCTTTCTTTGTCTGGGGAGGGACCATGACAAAGGCTGCTTTTGCACCAAGGTCTTGCCCTGGTTTGTCAATCAAAGTAGAGTGGTTATCTTTTTAAGCATCCACACAAGATGTCCTCTTTTCATCCTCTTCTGCATCTCCCTCCCCCTGCCCTTGGCTGCAGTCTCTTCCAAAGCTGGTGCACCACAGTGTTTTTGGAAAGATCACAGCCAAAGCGCAATGTGTGGCTACGAAGGTGCAGATTTTTACAAGTCTTACTCATGTCATCACCAATTATGCCTCTGCCACTAGAGGGCTTTGGGGGTCTTTATAAAAAGTTGACATGTTGCTATGGCATCAGAATGATATCGCCATGATTCTCTGAATCCAGCTTTCATTCGAAGGACTGTATTCGCAGTGAAAAGGGGCTAGAGGCTTACTGTTTCGTTTTTCAATTAAACCTGGAGATTCAGAGGAATTAGTGCGCTGTGGCAGTAGATCACCTTAATGTTATAATGCTATGGCGCTATAATGCTGTGTTGGTTTTCAGTGTTTAGAAAAGTGCAGGGGAAGCTCCTTGGGTGGACACTCCATTGCTTCTGCTCTATGTGGAGCATTGTCCCCATGCCGAAGCAGACGAAGAATGGTTTTGCTTTAGTCAGAAAGGGGAAATGCCGGCTGCGTTTTGAGTAAGATACACGGAGGAGGTTTGGGCTCTTCTCTTCCCTTCCCTCCCCTCCCTCCAGTTGTCTGAGGATGAGTTCAGTCGTGGTGCCTGGGCCAGGATTTCCCTTCAGACCCCCTGTCTGCAGTCTGCGAAGTCCACACTTCAGTCAGTGAGGCTGTGAATCATGGGAGGCCGCTCTCAAGGGCAGAATGGGGTCACTGCTGATCAAAGTTATGGCTCCCCAAGGGCTCCCTTCCATGTGCTTCCAGCTCACACAGCTGGGTCATGGCTCTCCTGGATTTGCAGTCCTGGGAAATGTGCCTGCAGTGGCTACGTATGCACACGGATGCATTCAACACTTTGCAAGCGACATGGGGAAAGGTTTTCTTCACGTCTCAAGCACCACACCTTCAGTGTCCTTGGATCACATTTTTATGAGGGTTTTTTTTGGCTAAGGCATAACATCCAGTTTTTAATTTCTACTGCATGCCTTCTGAATTTACATTTTCAAATAAATCTGGAGTTGAATGGCTTGCAGAGCCAATTAACAAAAAGATTGAGATTCTGGGTCGCCAAACTCAGCGGGGTCAAAGGCACATCTGCTAGATGCTGGGGGAGATGGGGTTATTTCTGGAGGTTATTTCTAGGCCGCCTCTTTAGAACCCTGCTTGAGGCAATTTACAATTCAAAACACAGTACAAAAAATAGACCATAAAAACAAATCATTAATAATGGGAAGGAAATATTAGGAACTTGAGTTTACCTGTATTAGACAGAGATTATCAGATTAATTATCTATATTGAACAAAGATTAACAGATTATCAGGGAACTCAAATTTACCTGTATTAAACGGAGATCATCAGCTGCCTCTATCATTTCTCTTTGACTACACATTAGTAACAACAACACTTATGTGGGTACTGACTGATTTATCATTGTGCAGCGAGATCCAGTATGGTGTGAAGGTTGGTGCACCAGTCCAGGGGAGACTGCCCCCATTTGGAGCTGAAGCCTGAGCTACCTCACGGGTTTGTTGAGAGGACAGAACAGAGGCAGGGAGAACCACGCGTGGCTCCTTGGAAGAAGGGGGGGATAAAAATGTGATAGTTACGTGACACTGTAGTGAAGCAAAAGAGAACCCAGGGAATATTTTCCGTGTGACGATCTTGAGAACGATAAATCCTTCTGACAGGAAACCTATTTTTCAGCAATAGAACTTTGTTAGCTTTCTCTCTCTCTTTCTACCCCACTTTAATCCCCAGGGGGAACCCAGACCCACTTACACGGTTCTCCTCTCCACCACTGTTCTCCCAACAACAACAACAACCCTGTGAAGTAGTTTAGGCTGAGAGAGAGCGACCGCCCCAAGCAGGCTTCCGTAGCAGAGCGAGGATTTGAACCTGGCTCTCCCAATTCCTAGTCCAGCCCCCTACCCCAAACCGGCCCTTCCTTTTGCCTCCATCCCTCCAACCTACTGCAGTTTTCGACTCCTCAAATAAAGGTGAGTCCTTACCCATCAGCGACACCCACATTGACAAGGCCGTCCCGTAGATGCTGAAGTACTGGAGGGTGTCGTATTGCATGAAGCAGAGGATGGACAGTCCTGGGCTGTCACAGGCATGGTAGATCTGTTGGGGAACATGATCATGGCAATTGGCAAAGGCCTCATGAAACAGCAACCCGAGCCCGTGAATCTCTGGGGCATGCAAGCGGTCGCCTCCACTGATCTCTTTGTTTGAATCGGGGGTTCACGACTAAGGCTGGTCTCTGCCCTGAGCAGCTTCCATTCCGCAGTGATTTTCTCATGTGCATGCAATGCTCCCTCTAAGCTGTGGAGTCTTGTGAGCAAAAATTCTCCTTTGTGAGCTACTGGCATTAAAGTTGTGAGCAAGTGATTTGGCTACTGCATAAATTAGTTTGTTCTGGAGCCAGCCTTCCTGAGCCAAGGGGAAAATGTGTGAGTCAGAGGCTAAAAAACTGTGAGCTAGCTCACACTAACTCAGCTTAGAGGGAACACTGGATGTGACCCAAAGCTGAAGGTAGAAATATTGAAAAGGGTACAGTGATGTTGGGATGTAAAAAAGTAATCAGTGAGGAATATTTGAGCTGAAGTGGTTTTCTCACCTGTGAGGCCTCTGCCTTCACACAAGAAAGCCCACAGAGATGCCACGGGATTTGATCCCACCCAGTTCCATGTAAGGAGCCCCACAAGGGTCTTTTGGCAGACCAATTCACTAATGCCTGTGGTCCATTAGTGGGGGTTAATATTGAAAGTTCTGGGTATGGAAGGCTATTTTGGTTTTGGAGTGACTCTTATGAACATATTAAAGACACCTTTCCCCTGACCTGGATGGCCCAGGTTAGCCTGACCGTGTCAAATCGTGGAAGCGAAGCAGGGTCAGCTCTGGTTTCTAATCAGATGGGAGACCACCAAGGAAGACCAGGGCAAACCACCTCTGAATGCCCCGTGCCTTGAAAGCCCCTCTGGAGTGGCCAAGAGTCAGCTGTGACGGTGCTTCCACCACCAAAGATGGCCTGGCCCTGGGCTGAAGGGAGAAAGAGAAGCCAGCCAGAGTCGTCCCTCACCCAGAAAACCCTTCAAAAGGCGGGGCCAAGAAGGAAGGGCTCCACCACTCCCGAGTCTGCAGAAGGGTTTCCAGTTATGGGTTGGGAAATACCTGGATATTTTGGGGGTGGAGCCTGAGGAGGATGGGATTTGGGACGGGGAGGGACAGGACTTCAGTGGGGTATAAAGCCATAGAGCCCACCTTCCAAAGTGGCCATTTTCTCCATGTGAACTGATCTCTGTCGCCTGGAGAACAGTTGTGATACCAGGTGATCTCCAGCCACCACCTGGATGGAGGCTGGCCACCCTAGTCAGAGGACGCAAGCTGGCCTGAGAGGGAGGGGGCTGGGTGGAAGCGAACCCCTCTCCTCTTGGCCAGGGAAGAAGGGAGCCCCAGAAGGCACTAGCGGCCCAGCCTCCCCCCCTGCGCCAGAGGCTCAGGACAAGGGGGCTTTGTGGAGAGAACGATCTGCTGCTGATCTCTTGAGCTAGATGGGGACCCTGGATCAGAATCTCCTGAGAATACAGGCCGGTCCTCCTTGCTTGTGTCACTGGGTAAAGCTCCGTGCAGGTAAGGAACTGGAGTCAGGGTGGTCTGTTTGGGGCATGCCCACCTTCCTCTGATGGGGCAGTGGCAGAGCTGTCTCTGGAAGGGATCCGTGCCTCGCGTGTACTTGGCTCGCCTGGGCCGTGCTGGCCACGTCTCCCTGAGAAATCTGGACAGGCGTGTGTGCAGATGTTTCTGGCCGTCACTGGCACCCTTGTCTGAGATGGCTGCATGCTTTTGCAGGTCTGAAGCATTTCCTGTTGGGGCGGAGGAGCAGGGCTGCAGAATGCCGAGGCCGCCCCGGCTGCGTCCTCATCCTCCTCGGCCCTGCCAAAGACCTGCAACAGCTGCGCAGCTCTTGTTCTTGCTCCCCGCCCAGAGATGCTGATCCTGCCAAGATCCCCTGAATGCCCCAGCAGCACCGAGGGCAGACTTCCTGCAGGGTCCCATCAGTGTGAGAGATGGCGATGGCCCCGCAATCCAGTGTCTGAAGCCAGACAGGGCAGCTGGCTGCAGTTCAGGGCTGGGAACCTGAGCCAGGTTGGAGCATCACTGGAAAGTATTGGAGTCGGGAGGCGAGTGGTAGTGATTTCATAGCAAGCTCTTTATTGAGGGTCAGATGGAACATGGGAAACCCCGGGCTCAGAGCCTTCTTTTATGCCGGCCGGAGACAAAGCCCCGACCTCGCCCCCAGGTCCTGATAGGACCTTAAGTCCATGGTTGCAGTTCATAGGTCCCCCAGCGGGAGACCTAGGCACGTAATTGGTGGTTGCTCAGGATCCAACTGGCTATTGTTCTACCTGGCCGAAGCTCAGGTAGATTCTGACCTTGTGTGCCGACCACGTGGCGGTCGCCATTGCGAGAGGCCAGGCGACCACGGTCTTAGTACACAACACCCACCTCTGCCTGGCCTGAACCCAGCCTCTGCCTCAGCCTGTCCCCTCTCCCCCAAGCACCGCAAGGGCTCATGGAGGCAAAATACTCTGATCACTCAGGGTCTGTAACAGGGGTCCCCGGCGTGCTGCTTGCGAGTGTCCTGGTGCCTGCAGGCACATTTCCTGGCGCCCAACCTCCGAATGCTTTTAGAAAGTGGGCCGAGGGCCAGGTGGGGCTTTTGTCCAGCACGGCTTCTGATTGGCCACTGGAGTTCTGATTGGCTGTGCAGGTTCTTAAAACCCTTGCTTGGGCAGCAGCTGCCACCACCCCTGCACAAGGATCTCCACTGTGGGACTGAAGGGAAGCTGCGGCAGTGCCTGGCTCTGCCTCCTGCAGCAGCCAGCGCACGGCAGCCATTTTGTGGATGCCTCCCCCCTTCCCCCACCCCCACACTGTGTCAGATTTCCAAAGGTTGGGGAACCCTGGTCTGTGAGAATGCAGGATATGGCTGCTTGAACATGTTTAAATGGTTGGCGTTCAGAGGCAATGCTGAAAAGAAGTCCGCTGCAATGGGAATGTTTTTTGGAACAAGCCAGCCACCAATAGATAATTTTTAGTCAACTGGTCATCTCCTTTCAGCTTTTCAATTCAACATGTGCTCCTTGGGTACCTTTTGGGAGAGCTTGAAAGGAAGTGTTATAAGAGGAGGGAACTGCTGGGCACTGGCAGAAGCAAATGTCTCCCAGTTGGCTTTTTATTCCCTGGATCGCCCAGGCCAGCCCAGTCTCCTCAGATCTCAGAAGCTAAGCTGGTGAGGACTTGGAGGGGAGACCACCAAGGAAGTCCAGAGTTGCTACTCAGAGGCAGGGAAGGGCGAACCACTTCTGAATGTCTCCAGCCTTGAAAACCCTACAAGGGTCTCCATTCGTTGGATGTGATTTGATGGCCCTTCCCACACCCATACTAACCCGTCAAACCACGCCAAGAGAAGCAAGCCGCTTCAGCCCACTGATTAAAATCGGCCTTCTCTTGGAAGTTATTCTGTGCGGATGGGAAATACCCCTGCGGCGGTTGGGACTCCCCCTGCCTTTCAAGGGGGTCAAACAGCACCCACTCCAGGGCCCTTGCTTTACTCATTTCAAAACTTCTGGTTCATCTCATTCATAGGACACCAAACACAAGAAGATGGGAGGATTACAAAGACTTCTACTCCTTTCATTGTATCTGAAGAAGTGTGCATGCACATGGAAGGTTATACCGTGAAGAAAACTTTGGCTGCAGTCACACGCGTGCAGTTTGTGGTGCTATAGTGGCATTACCTGAGCAGAGTAAATGGGCCCCTCCAGACGAGGAGACCTGCCTCCCGTGGCGCCGTCCTCGGCAGCCCGCGCTGTTCCCCAATGGAAGTGGAATAAACAGATCCCGGGGGGAGTCCGGTATGAACCCGGTTCCCTCCAGGTTTTCCAATGTCTGAACTCTCCTGCAGTGGAAGGAACCCGGAAGGGACGTCTGAACTTGAAGATCCATTTCTGCCCCGGGGGGGGGGGGGGTTTAGTCGCTGCCTATTTGCACATATGCACATCCATCCACCTGCATTTAAATAAAACCCGTGGTTGAGGCGCAGCACTAATGCGGATGCTCCTCCATGGGACGGCTGTGCAGGGTGTGCGGTCTGGATTAAATGCTCTGCTACGCTTTGAACCGGTACAATTTGAGGTGCCACCATGCCGCACCAAGCCACCAGTGTGACCACAGCCTTTGTTGGTCTTAAAGGTGCCCCTGGACTCAAACTTTGTCCTATCCCTTCCCCCTGTTTGTGAAGGGGTCGCCTGTTCCCAGTCATTTTGCATGTTCCTTCAGCCCGTCAAAGTAAGCCACACTTTCTGACCACCAGTTGCTTGTGCCAGATGCTACCTTATGTCAGCATTCTGATTGACAGCAGTCCCCAGTCTTTCCCAGTCCTAAAGCCAGGATGGGAAGCAGGTGCCAGGCCATGGAGCCGTGCCCGACCCGGTGGGGAGTCAGCAGGGGTCTCCTGAGTCCAGGCAGGGTAGTCACCTACCGTTCGGGGGGGGGGGCGAGATCTGCAGGAATGACCACTGAGCTCCAGACTACAGTTCCCCTGGAGGAAACAGGTGCTTTGGAGGGTGGATTTTGTGCCATTATTCCCCACTGAGGTCCTTTCCCTGCCCAAACCCTGTCCTCCTCAGGCTCCACCCCCACATTTCCAGGCAATCCTAAGTCCACGGCCAAGAAAGCTACTACAATAAAAAAAACAAAAACCGGTTAGTCTTTCAAAGGCCACCTGAGACTGGCTGAGTGACTCTCTCTCCTTCTCTCTCTCCACATCGGTCCTGCAGTTGAGAATTCAGACAAGAACTCCCGGGACATGCAAGGGGAAAGGAGGTTCTTACCGACACAAAGAACATGGTGAAGAAATAGACCATAGCCTCCATGTGGAACTGCCTCTTGGCTGCGATGCTAATGGTCGGGAGGAAGGCCAGGCTGCTGAGAGCTGGCAGAAGCAGCTTGGCAACCAAAGAGCCCATTGGAAGGAGGAGGAGAACTTGCCCAGGAACAGACAGTGCAGAGGAAGAAAAGATTCCACCAAATCCCGGAGACGGCAGAGTCGGAAGCTGGGCACTCCGCAAGGGCCATGAATCTGTGCAACGAAGACAGCTGGAGCAAAGGGGCCATTCGGTTTAAAGGCCCAAAGGCTGCTTTAACTAACTCCCGGATGACGTCAGCAGATGACAGGTGGCAGGCGGCCAGGGGCGCGTTGGGCACAGCTGACGGCTGGGGCTGGGAACAGCCTTTTGCTTGTAGTGTTTTGAGCCACCCGAGGCCCCTCTGGAACAAATGGCCCAGTGCGAAAGGCAGAAAGTGTGTGCATCCCTCCCATGCTTGGTGTGTTTGTGAGGAGAGGAACTGAGGTCAGCGCATGTTTGGCCTCCACCACTGGGGCCATTCCATCCAGCTCACCTATCGCTCGCCATCAGTAGTGACCAGGGTGAGTCCCAGAGAGACACCGAGTACTGGACGAAAAGGGGGCGCATCCAGGTTCAAGCCCCCTTGGCGAGCCTTGTGCTGGCCTTTCCTGTGGCCAAACCTCCCTCCCTCCCTCCCTCCCTCCCTCCCTCCCTCCCAGGGGAATGAGGAGGAGAAGGCGGAGGAGGAAAGACTCGAGGGTGCGGGCCAGAATTCTTTGGGGGAAGGGCAGGATGAAAATGTGAAACCCACAGAGGAAGCTCTTTCTCAGGGCAAACCAGATGGGCGCTGGGAATTCGGTATTCAGAGCTCCCAAGAAGGGAGGCATGACACCTCCCCCACCCTGTGGTCCTGATCTGAACAGAGGCCTTACATACTTGGAGCAGGGGTCTGGACAGGAAGCATAGCATCTACACTGCACTGGTCAGGCCACACCTGGAGTCTTGTGTGCAGTTCTGGAGGCCTCCCTTCAAAAAGGATGCGGACAGAACGGAGCACATGCAGAGGAGAGCGACGAGGATGATCGGGGGCCTGGAGACCAAGAAGCCCTGCGAGGAGGAAAGGCTGAGGGACTTGGGAAGGTTCAGTCTGGGGAAGAGGAGGTTGAGGGGGGACAGGACTGCTCTCTTGAAGTCTCTGAAGGGCTGTCGCTTAGAGGAGGGCAGGGATTTTTTCCCTGTTGGCAGCAGAGGAGAGGACTGGCAAGAATGGGTTGAAATTAAGGGCAGGAAGGTACTGGCTAGATATTAGGAGAAACTTTTTGACAGACAGAGTTGCACAACAGTGGAATCAGCTACCTAAGGAGATGGTGTGCTCACCCTCACCAGCAGTCTTGAAGCAGCGGCTGGACAAACACTTGTTAGGGATGCTGATCCTGCATGGAGCAGGGGGTTGGACTAGATGGCCTGTAGGGCCACTTCCAACTCTGTGATTCTGTGATTCCTATATAAATAAATAACACAATATATTAAAGTTTAAAAATTGCCAGGGGTCCTAGAGATATTCTATCTCTATCTCTATTCTATCTGGCTGGCCATTGGAGGTTTGGTTGGCTGTGCAGATCTTAGAAAATGTTGCTTTGGCGGCATCTTTACTATGTGACTGAAGGGAAGCTGTGGCAGCCATTTTGTGGCTGGCTGTCAAGCTCTGATCTCGTTTGCCAGGTATTCCTGCATTCTGTTTGATACTCTGCTGTCATCCTGTTTGTTGTGATTGGGAGGGGGGATGAGTGTGTGAGTCTGGGGGTGTGAAGACTGCTTGGCCGGGAATAGTGCTCGCTTGCTTGTAATGGTGTCGATGCAGGGGGGCCTCCCTTCACTGGGGAAGAATGCTTGCTGTGACCTTGGGTACCAGACACTGCTAGACAGAGCAAGACCACACTTCCAGGTGCTGGGGGGCGGGGTAACGGTGCATGGTAGATGTTGGTGGGCTGGATGGGACTGTGTGATTGGCTGGTGCACTAAGGGAGTCATTTGAATTATGTATAACTAGGAGTAAGGCCCATTGTGGGAAGACATACAACGGGCTCTAGAAGGAGGCTCCAGATGAGTGTCCCAGCTGTGGCTGGTGGGGTGGCAGAGGGAAGGGGAAAACAGAGGGAGGTGAGCCATGTTTCTTTCCTTCTGCTCAGCTATAAGGCAGGGCTGTCTCAAGTCGTTTTGCTACCCCAAGTGGGTAGTATGGGAGGAGAGCCTCATGGTAACAGGTATGGTTCCCTCCACCCTGACTTACATTGATTTGGGGCTATGCAGTGGCAGCTAAGGTAGAAAAGCACCTCCTCCTATGTGCCATGTCTTCTGGGTTCCAAGGGTGTGGAAAGCGGTTCCATAGCCAGTTACAGGGTTGCCAACTCTGGGTTGGGAAAGACCTATAGATTTGAGGGGTAGAGCCTGGGGAGGGTGGGGTTTGAGGTGCGGAGGGACTTCAGCAGGGTATAATGTGATAGTCCACTGCCCAAAGCAGCCATTGTCTCCAGGAGAACTGATCTTGGTCATCTGGAGATCAGTTGTAATAGCTGGGAGATTTTCTGTAGGGGAAATGATGGGCTGTGGGTGGGGAACACGGTGATTGGCAACTCCAGTGACCACTGAAGGGAAGATTGGGAGAAGTATTTTACTTCAGAACACATTCAATGACTCCCAACAGCAACAACAAACTGTTTAGCATGTTAGAGGCAAAGGCCAATCAGGCTGCATATGGAAATGACCTCTGAGTTCTGACTGGCTATGGGGGGGGGGGGGGAGAAGAGGAATAGCAAACTGTTTAGAATGTTGGAGGTGGGACTCAGGCAATGCAGCCAGTGGATAGAGACAGTTTGAGTGACACATCATGGAGCCAACTGATTTAGGAGCGTGTGGAATGTTCATGAGAGTCCATGACCAAAACAATTATTATACAGAGAGATACCAGAACTGGCACCATGAGAGCCAGTTCTGACACAGATTCTCTTTGCTTTAAACAGCTTTATCTCTCAATAAACAAATCACTGCCAAGAGACTGTTGTTGGGAGTAAGTTTGTTCAAGAGTCTCATACTGGCTCCACCTCCTGCAGTAGCCATTTTTTGGCTGTGCCCACCATGCTGTGTCAGAATTCCAGAGGTGCCCCCACATTGTCAAATACCCCTGCTGTAGAGTGTTGTAAAAGGTGGGGGTTTCTGCATGGTCAGAGAACGCCGCAGGTATGCCAAAAAACATGACTTCACAAATCAACCAGCAGGGAGTAAAAAAACCCCAAACCCTTCAACATGCACCGTGATGAGGAGAGTGCATGCTCCAGGAGCAGTTCCAGGTTGGGAAAATGGTGTCGTATATGGTTGCCAAAATTGGGGCCTGGAGATCTCCCAGCTCAGTTCCCCTGGAGAAAATAGCTGCTTTGGAAGTGTCAGAGTCTCTAGTAATCAGCACTCAACAATGTTCCTTAAGCAGGATCAGTTTATTTTAGTCAGGTTACTACATTGCTCTAAATGCTATCTGTGTTAAGGCTACAGAGGAAAAGCGGGAATGGGATTTTATATGGGGTTCAAACTTGGGGGGGGGGGGGTAGTTCATCTGCTTCTGCCTCCCCAAAGGCCTCTGCCAAGTCCTCGTACTTGCAAGGGATCCCCTCCACTTTCTCCTCCACTAGGCATGCAATCACTGTTTCTGCTGGAGGAGAGTCGCCCCACTCAGGTGACCACATGTGGGTTTTACACCCTGGGTCAACGAAACGCGCCACCCCTTTACTCCACCGGATGTAAGGACCGTGAGCGCATAACCAAGGGCTGCCTAACACCATTGGGAAACAAGCGTTGGGATTAATTACAAATAAGCAGTATTCCCAGTGAGTTCCCACCCCCATTAAGTCTGATATTTACACGGTTCCTGCATGGGGGAGCTGTCCATCTGAACAAAAACTAATGGTTCTGGTAGCCTCTGAACTGGGCCCCACAACCGCGTAACTAGCGATGGGCTGATTAAGTCTTTGGCACAGCCCGAGTCAATCAGAGCCCAGATTCGAATCTGCATGCCTGTTTCTCTGTTCAAAGTCACAGTCACCAACAGGATGGGATCAGAGCTGCTTACCAATGGCGGTGCCGACGGCTCTCGAACCTGTTGTTTTGCACCTTTTACAACAAGTCCTGCCTTTTCCCAGCAGCTCTTGCATGTCCTCGCCACTCGATGAGGTGCCTTCCACTTGCGCTCCTAGCTGCAGCGCCTTCTGGAACTTCCGCTTTGCACCGTTCGGCCGGGATGGGGTCCTCAAAGATTTCTTCTCTCCAGCCTTCAGAGGGGCAGGCTGCTGCGAAATGGCCAGCCTCCCCACATCGGAGACAGAGCCCTTGCCACATCTGCTGTTCTTTAGTTAGGTCTTTTCCTCTGGGCTGGGTCATCTTCTGCCCGCCCGGGGGGGGGGCTTAGGGTACACCCACGGGGGCCGCATCTTGATCATCTGCAGGCGGTTCTCCACATCGTCTGCTTCTCACATCCAGGCGGCCAGGGTGAGGGGCTGCACATTACGCAGAACCATGTCTAGGATCTTGTGGCTGAGCTCCGTCTGGAAGTGCTCCATCCGCATGGACTCTGGCTACCCCTGGATCCTCACCGCGATCCTTTTGAACTCCTTCGAGTATTCATACACCGTCCGGTTGCCTTGCTTCAAGGTACGGAGGCACGCCCTCACTTTCTTGCCTGCCAGTGGGTCTTCATACTGCCTTCGTAGCACCCACATAAAGGCTTGCATGTCTTGTAGCTCGAGACCCTGGATCTCATGCAGACCCACGTACCAGTCTGCCACCTGATCCCTCAGTTTTCCGCTGATGAAATCAACCCAGTGCTCATCATCCAGGAACAGACGGCTCCAATCTCTCAGGAATCTGCGCACTTGCATTAGAAAGAATGCCAACTTTTCAGGGGTCCCGTCGAACGTAGCTTCGAGTAGCTCCTTAGGTTGTTGCAATCCGGGGACCCCAGGAGTCGGGGTTTGAGCCGGTTGCCCTGGCCCTGCTGGAGCCCCAGCGAGTGCCGTAGGTTGCGTAGGAGGGGCTCTTGGTTGCCTGGCTGGTGGCCCCGTCAGTGCCGCAGCCGCCCCTGGCTGGGGGGGGGGGGGAGACTGTTGCCTCAGTTCATCCCGCTCCGCGTTCAAAATCATTTGGGGTAATCTAATCATTAGTTCAAAAACCTCTAGCTGCACTTGCTCCCACAAGCGCACTCCCATGCACTCGACTAGTGCTTTGACCTCGCCGCCTCCACCCCGGTCCAGTGACTCTGGATGGCTGGGGATTGCCCGGTCATAGCGGCTTGGTACAGCCACCCGAGGAGTCAGCACCCATGACTCTCTTGGGGCAGTCAAAAGTTGTGCCCAGGAGTACTGGTCTCTTCCTCGGGGCCGAGCTCCTCCCGATCTGGAACTGGTGTTTGTGTCCCTGACACGGGGGTCTTGATCGCTGTGGAGACGGGAACCTCCGCCTCCATGATTGGCAAGTCTCCACCGTTCCCTGCACTCATGTTGAGGTTTGGGGGTTGGAGCACAGTCCAGGGATTAGGAGCCTTAACACTCTGCCAGAGACCCCAGTAATCAGCACTCAACAACCTTCCTTAAGCAGGATCAGCTTATTTTAGTCAGGTTACTACATTGCTCTAAACGCTATCTGTGTTAAGGCTACAGAGGAAAAGCGGGAATGGGATTTTATACAGGGTTCAAACTTGCGTGTCAGATGGCTACAAGCCAATGAATGCCAGGTTACATTGGCGTGGGAAATAATGGCCCTTGGCTCCCAGCGGTAAACTTACAAGAGAAACCTGAGCGCATCTCCAGGGTCGAACTTTGTCAAGACAAAAGATAAATGCTAGAAGAAAATCGAAAGTTAATACACTAGTGGCAACTCCTCACCCCCCCCTTCTTTATGACCCATAGCTGACATTCCTTCCTCTTTATGGACGCCATATGGCAGCCAGCCTCCTTCCTCCCCTTCTCCATGGCAGCCTAGCTGACAGGAGGGTGGACTCTAGGGCATTACACTCCACAGAGGTCCTTGCCTTTCCCAAGCCCTGCCCTCCCCAGGCTCTACCCTGAAATCTCCAGGAATGTCCCGACCTCTGCCCTGACCTCTGCAGGCCTCTGCTGGAAGCTGCCTCGCACTGCCCTCAGCCTCCCACCCTTTCCCACCTGAAGCATGAGGGGCCGTAAAAACCTCAGAGCTGCAATGGGTTCCTTTTCTCCCCAGGAGCCCTGGGGCTGTCGCTTGACATTCCTCGCCAAAGAGAGAGGAGTGAGTCACCTGTCACTTTCTGCATCTTGAGGGACTGGGCAGGCATTCTGTGTTTGGATTAGCTAGGGTTGCCAACTCTGCACTGAGAAATTTCTGGAGACTGGGGAGCTGGAACCTGGGGAGAGTGGGCTTTTGAGAGGCAAAAGACTTCAGCAGGCAATACTGCCACAGAGTCCTCCCTCCTAAGCAGCCCTTTTCTCCAGGGGAACAAATCTCTCTGGAGATCAGTTATGATTCTGGGAGATCTCCAGGCCCCACCTGGAGGCTGGCAACTGTTCTGAAGAGGAAGGTTGTTAATGTAAAGTAAGAAAGAATGGCTTCACCATTTAGGACCGAACTAGATATTGGGTTGTGGTTCCAGAAGCCAGCTTATAGACAGACATGACAAAGGTTCCCAAGCATCGCTGGGCCCGATCCATTTTGAGAGCACAAGGTGGGAGAAGGAGGGGCTTCCTGAGGTGAAGTGGCTGCAGGGGGACCCTTTCCATCTCAGCTGTGGGAGACCACGTGCACTGAGGTCACCGCAGAGATCATGCCCAGGTGGGCCTTAGACTGATGCCTGTCCCGGAAGAGGGCTGCCAAGATGGTCAGGCTCCTTGACACGTATCTGGGTGTGTGTGTGTGTGTGTGTGTGTGTGAGAGAGAGAGAGAGAGAGAGAGGTTATTACTTGCAGCCTGACTTCTGCAGAGTCTTCTGGCCCACAGGTAGGGTTGCCAGCTCTGGGTTGGGGAATTCCTGGAGATTTGGGAGATGGGTCCTGAGGAGGAAGGCTATAATACCATCGAGCACATCCATCAAAACAGCCATTCTCTCGCCCTGACCTGGATGGCCCAGGCCAGCCCAAAGATCTCATCAGATCTCAGAAGCTCAGCAGGGTCGACTCTGCCAAGTACTTGGATGGGAGACCTCCTTGGAATACCAGCAGTCAGGAGGCAGGGGGGCAGGCTTTACTCAGCCACCTCTCTGAATATCCTCCGGGCCCTCAGTAGGGGTCGGTCACCAGAATTTCTCATGACTTCCAGGTGCACGCGCACACGCACACACAAATACAACCCCCCCCCCCCAAAAAAACAGCCATTCTCTCCAGAGGAACTGATCTTCAAAGTTGGGACAGCAATTATAAATCTGGGAGACTGCAGCCCCCACCTGGAGGGTTGGCAACCTTTGTGCAGTCCATGAAAATGTAAAAAAAACCCGTCCAGCCTTGTGGTGCTGTTGAGCTGGCTAGCCAGCCTCTCATTTGACTTTACTGTGACTCAGGCAAACAAGCCAGTCTTTGTAGCCGGTCTCCTGCTTTCCCCCTTCCTTGGGATTAATATCTTTTCCTTGGAAGCTCAGGCAGATTCTTCGCATCTTTTTGAAGACAGCTGTTCTGATGAAGCAAGGCGAAGGAATGTGGGACAGGAGGGACCAGCTGGCCCTGTGGTTTGGGCTCCGGTGGGGTCAGGATGATAGCAGCTACTAGCGGGGCCTCCCTGGACTGACAGCGCAGAGTCTGTCTCCCCTCCTAGAATAGCCTTTGTTGTTTCTCTTCCCATATTAGGAGAGCAAAGGCGATAGAAAGATCCGTGGCTCTAGACTGCCAGGAACATGCCATCTTCCACTCCTCATCAGAACACCTAGCAACTCTTTGCCTTTATATAGGGCTTCAGAATGTTCAGAACGCTTACTGTTAATCCTTGCAGCAATCTTTCCAACAACCCTGCAAGGTAGGACCACTGACATTTTCCCCATACTTCAGACAAGGGAATGAGGCTGAGTAAGAGCTGCTTCTCAGATGCTGCATCTGGAATTTGTGGCAGAGGAGGGATTTGAACCAGCAACGTCCTGATTTGCTTCACAGAAATATCTATATACTAATAGCCAAGTTGCCCCCTCCATGCAGATATCTAAATCCACATGGAGGGGGTACTTGCGGGGCAGAGATTTTTCTGCACACTTGGGGGACTCCCCAGGTGTGCAGAAAAATCCTAAAGGTAAAAAAAAAACTTTTGGGGGGATATTTAAAGCCCCCCAAAAGTAAAAGTGTTCCCTGCACATGCACAGAGAACGCTTTGGCCGTTGGAGGGGAGGCCCAGTGGGCCCAGCGACTGAGCTGCTCAGGCCTCACTGCCGCTGGTGCCGGGGGGAGGAGGGGGAAGGCTTGGCGGGCCTCAGGCCTCGCCGCCACTGCTAGGGAGGGGGGGTGGGAGAAGGTTTGGCGAGCCTCAGGCCTCGCCACCACTACTGGGGAGGGGGCGGGAGAAGGTTTGGCAGGCCGGTGGTTGGGAGCCCCTCAGCCTCGCCGGTGTCGGGGGGGTGGGGAGGGAGAAGGCTCACCTGGTACCGCTTCCTCCTCCTGCGGAGCTCCTCCTGCTTCTGCAGACCAGGAGCTGTGGGGAATACTCCCCCCCCACAAGTATTGTGGGTCCCCCTTCATGTATATACTAATAGCCAAGTGTCCCCTGTGCATGTGGATATCTAAATCCGCACATCTGGGGGCACTTGGGGGGGGGGGTAAAGAGATTTTCCTGCACACTTGGGGTACTCCCCTGGTGTGCAGAAAAATCTGAAATGTAGAAAAAACTATCCCCCCCAAGTAAAAAAAGCGTTCCCTGCGCATGCGCAGAGGATGCTCTAGGAACTGTGCCTCCCCACCCTTGTGGGGGGGGGGGGGTCAGAGAGAAGGCTTGGCATCTGGCGGCTCGGAGCTGCGCGGGCCTCACCGTTGGTATGGGGGGCAGGCGGGAGAGAAGGCCTGGTGGGCCTGGTGGCTCAGAGCCACGCGGGCCTCGCCATCGGTGCTGGGGGGAGGCGGGGGAGAAAGGGAGAAGGCTTACCTGTGGCGGCTTCCTCCTACTCCACACTGAGCTCCCCCTCCCATGAGTTTTGTGGGCCCCCGCTTCTTGTATAAGACTGTTTCTGTAATGGGATCCACACAGGTCAAACTGTCGCACCCTCTCCTTTCACAGGCAAAGGAGCATCTCAGGAATGGTCATGGTCCAAAATAGCAGGGCAGCAGATGACTGTCCCCTGGTGCCTACCTTGGGGACCTCGATTGGGTGAAAAGGTGGCATAAAAGTGTTTTGGATCGATGAACAGTTCCCCTGCGTATGCGGGTATCAAGCACAGTACAAGAGCACAGCTGTGTTTGGCTTCCTCCTCCTCTCTTTCTGTCGCCTGGCATGTGTCGCTCAGTTTGGATCAGAACCACAACGCATGGGGCTTCTGCCCCCTCCCTGCTGAGCAATTATCCTGACTTGGTTGTTGCCAGTCAGAAAGACACGGCACAGAGCAACATGCAGACACACACACACACACGCCGCCTGCTTGCTCTCGGGCTGTCGCGCTACCAGCTCTGGGCTGGGAAATACTTGGAGGACTTGGGGGTAGAACCTGAGGGGGGGGGGGTTGGGGAGGAGAGGGGCTTCAGTGGGGTATAATGCCATACAGTCCACCTGCCCAAGTGGCCATTTCCCGCATCTCTGTCACCTGAAGATGAGTTGTAATTCCAGGAGATCTCTAGCCAATACCTGGAGGGTGGCTTCTCTCAGCAGTTCAGAGGCCTGGGAGCTGACGGAGCCAAATGCCCCTTTGTACTAAACAGTTCCTCACTGAGAGAAAACTAGCAGGTCAGGGAGAAAGCCAGGCTCAAATGCTGGCCGCTGGTTGTCAAACTGGAGGGACTGAAGTCTGAAGTGATACAGGCCAGATGCGGATGGGCCGTTGGGAGGCCTAGACCACAGCATCCCAAATGGCCGAGTCGGGTGCCAAAGGGACGGATGGACAGACAGACAGCACGGAGGAGCAATTCTCCCGCTCAAAGCCTGGTGGGCTGATCCCAGGAGGTGTGTGGGAGGGGGGAGCTGGGGTGCCCTGTGGATTTTCCCCTGGAGGCCTCCGTACCCCTTGGGCTGGCAAGGACCCCCCGCTTGGGGGGTGGCTGTTGTCAAAAGCTTGTCCCGGAGATCTCCCCCACCACCACCGCAAGCAATAAAAAGAGCTATAGTTCTCAGAAGTGAGGAAACATTCCAGAGGGCTTTTTAAAAAATCCACAGCTGTGGACCTGGACACGGAGCTGGGACAGAGCCAGAGTTTAGGCATGAAGGGGGGGGGGGGCCACCAGGTTTATGCACATGTTCGAGCAATTACTGAAAATGGGTCACTTGAAAAGTGGCTCGCCCTGGGGAAGGCAGGTGGCCGAGTGCGATCGCTGGCATGGCAAGTCTCAGGCCGGGGGAGTTTTAAGAGAGCAGAAGGCCTCTTATGGCCAGGGTTGTGGGATGGGGTGTATGGTCACGCAAGCAGCCTCTCCCCCCCCCCCCCCCCGACCCCGGGTGCAGCTGGTGTTTCAAAAGGTTTCAGACCCTGCACAAGACACCCTTTGAAGAGGAGGGGGTGCAGTGTGGCAGGAGAATGCGTGCATTGAACATGGAAGGTCTCCAGTTCAGCTCAGAGCACAAAGGAGGGGTGGGGGGTGGGTGAATTGGTGCAGGGGGATGCGTGCCTCACAGGAGGAAGAGACTGAGGTGCAGAAAGAGGGAAGCACATACTGGGGTTCAGGAGCTATGCTGGGAACCAGAAGAGAGACAGTGTGGCGTAGTGGTTAAGAGTGTCCAACTAGGATCTGGGGAGACCTGGGTTCGAATCCTCACCCGGCCAGGGAAGCTCACTGGGTGACCTTGGACCAGTCGCACACAATCTCAGCCTGACCTACCTCACAGGGTTGTTGTGAGGACAGAGGAGGGGAGAACAAAGTGAGCCACTTTGGGTCCCCAGTGAGGAGTTAGAGCTGACCTCCAGAGGACATGGTCAGGCCCCCAGAGGAAACAACAGCTCCAGCAGGTGGACTTCAGGGTTTCACATCCCTGCTGAACTTCTTCCCCTCCCCAGGCTCCGCCCCCAAATTTCCAGGCGTTTCCCAACCCAGAGTTGGCAACCTCACATGGATGGGGCTGGACCCCCTCAAGCTGCCAGCTGCTGGTCCTGGAATGAAAGTCCCAAGAACCTCACTGGCGGCAGCGTCTGCCGTGTACCAGGACAAGAGCGGGCACTCCTTCGAAACCCAGGTACCCTTGAGACCCCGTGAATGGGTGCAGGGAGCAGAGCACATTGACCTGGGGTCCCTCTTGCGGCCTGTTGAATCTCAGTTTGCTCTCCAGCCACTGTTCTCTGTGCCATGCCATGAGAACTTCCGGGGCAGATTTGATAGCCTGCGTGGCGTGGTGATTAGAGGGTCAGATGAGGACCCGGGAGACCTGGGTTCGAACCCTTACTCTGCCAGGGACCCGGGGCCACTCATACACGCACCTCGCAGGGTTGCTGTGAGGATGAAATGGGGGAGAGTAGAATGAGGTCAGCTGCATGCTTCCTCTAAGCTGTGGAGTCTTGTGAGGAAAAATTATACTTTGTGAGCTACTGTCATTGGAGTTGTGAGCAAACAATTTTGCTGCTGCAGAGATTAGTTTGCCCTGGAGCCATTCTTCCTGAGCTAAGACAAAAATTTGTGAGCCGGAGACTAAAAAACTGTGAGCTAACTCACACTAACTCAGCTTAGAGGGAACACTAGTCCCCACTGGGTATAAATCAAGTAAAGAAATAACTGAATTCTGCCTATTGAACCTCTGTTATTTCTCCCTTGGCCTCTTGGCCACTTCATTCACTCCCCTACTCAGCTGTGAAGCTTCCTGGGTGACTTTGGGCCAGTTACTGTGTCTCGGCCCTGCCCTACCCCACAGGGTAGTTGTTGTCTATTACTATCGCAGTCACCATGTGCTCTGGTAATGGCGACCACCACGTGGTCATTTGCACATGGCCTGAATCTACCTGAACTTTGGCCAGGTAGAACAATAGCCGGCCAGATCCTAAATGGCCACCAATCATGTACCTAAGTTTCCCCTGGGGACCTGTGCAATGTAACCCTGATCTTAAGGTCCAATCAGGACATCTGGGCAAGGTTGGAGGTGTGCCTCTGGCCAGCATAAAAAAGGGCTCTGAGCCCGGGGTTTCTCATGTTGCATCTGACCCGCAATAAAACTACCATGCTGATTTCACTGCTACTGGCCTCCTGACTCCAGTACTTTTCAGTGGCGACGAGGATGGGATCCCAATGAGCGACTCATCAGCCAAAGCGAGCAGTGATGCCCCGAGCATCAATCCGCCGGCACAAGGCAACGCTGAGCTCCAGCGCTCCGTGGCACTGCCACAAGCCCCAGAGGACATGGCTCACTGCTCTGCCATATTGGTAAATATGGCTGCCGCCCTCCGTTTGACCCTTCCAGACCCGAGACCTGGGACGCGTGGTCCAGGCAACTCAGGTTCCTCCTCTTGGGACAAGGGGTCACCGAGGCCAACAGGAAACAGGCCTGGCTCCTAGGCCACCGCGGTGCCGAGACCATGCGCCTGGCCCAGAGTCTCCTCACTCCCCGAGACCTGCTGGACATCTCGTATGATGACCTCCTCAAATTGCTGGGGGATTACTTTGCACCCAAGCCCTCCATGCTGGCGCTCCGAGTGCGGTTCCTCCAGAGGACTCAGCAGATGGGTGAGAGTGCTGCCGCTTTCCTCACCGACCTCTGCCGGCTGGTGGTTGGTTGTGAGTACCGGCATGTGGAAGACCACTTGCTAGCCAGCTTCGTGGCCGGGGTGCGAGAAGCCAAGCTACGGCGACAGCTCATCACACTTCCTGAGCCTACGATTGAGAAGGTGCTCCAGATGGCAGTCGCGTTTGAGACAATCCAGACTGCCTAGCCACCCACACGTACCGCAACGCGACCTCCGAATCGGATGCATTGGAAGAGGAGGACATCTGCCAGCTGCGACCTCACTCACAAAAAGGTGTGTCCCACTCCCCCGGTTCCCATTCCTGGCACACGGCCCCAGCCGCTGCCTCCATTCCTGTTTCCCAGCACAGGCTGCCCCCAACGTGCGCTAGCTGCGGAGACCCCCATGAGCGTCGTTACTGCCGGTTCTGTGAGGCAACATGCAGATCCTGCGGAAAGACGGGGCACATCGCGAGGGCCTGCTGTGCCCGGAACAGCCGCTGCTCACCAGCCGCTCACAACGAATTGGTGGACAGCATGTCAACCCCCTCACACAACCAGATACTGAGCTTGCCCCAACAAACCCTCGGGAAAATATCAGTCCACGTTCGGATCGAAGGGGCCCCCTGTAGCATGGAACTGGACACCAGGTCCTCGTACTCTATTATCTCGGCGGACACATTCCGCAAGCTATGTCCATGGGGGGGGGGGGGGGGCCAGTTGAGACACCCCACAAGACTAATACTCTGGGATTTCAAAAAAAAAAGAAACACGGTGGCAATTAAGGGGTTGGGCAAGTTCAGGGTCCAGTTCAAGGAATCTGATGGGCCTCTGGACCTCTTGGTAGTGGAGGGCAACCTCACCAGCCTTCTAAGACTCTCATGGTTCAAACCTTTGGGACTGGGAGTCTATGGGGTGAACAAGATCGGCTCTGCGGACTTTGAGTCAGTCTGTGCAGAATTCCCCACCATTTTTTATGGCAAGCTGGGCTCCTATTGGGGGCCTCCAGTGTCGCTGGACTTGGACCCCAATGTCCGGCTCATCCGCGTGGTGGCATGGCGGCCTCCACTTGCAACTCAGCCTAAGGTAGAGGCTGAGCGGGACAATTTGGTAGCGCAAGGCGTGCTGGAACCGGTCCCGCACACCAGGTGGGAGACCCCAATTGTAATCCCCATGAAGGCCAATGGAGAAATCCGCATCTGCGCGGACTACAAATGTACTATCAATCTGGGCTTGCAGGATCACGCTTACCTGGTACCCGTGGTCAGTCACGTCTTGGCCTCCCTAGCAGGGGCCCAGGTTTTTGGAAAGCTGGATCTGGCACAGGCCTACCAGCAACTCCCCATGGACGACACCATGGTGGAGGCCCAGACAATAGTTACCCACAAGGGAGCCTTTAAAGTGAAGCAACTCCAGTTTGGGGTCAGCGTTGCTCCTGGGTTGTTCCAACAACTAATGGACTCAGTATTAAAAGATATTCCAGGTGTGAAGCCTTTCTTCGACAACATCCTGATTGCAGCCCCAAACATCGCCACCTTCAAGACCCAGCTGTGGGCAGTCCTCCAGCGGTTCCAGGACGCCGGCCTCAAGGTGCGCAAGGACAAATGCATCTTGGGGGTCCCATTGGTGATGTTTCTGGGCTTCACTGTCAATGCTCAGGGCATCCACCCCACTCCGGAGAAGGTGGCAGCCATCACGGAGGCGCCCATCCCCACATGCAGGCATTCCTTAGCCTCCTGAACTGTTATCACGCTTTCCTTCCACACAAGGCAGCGATAGCTGAGCCCCTCCACAGGCTGCTGGACAAGGGGGCTAAGTCGGTCTTGGGACCGTGCCATTCGGCAGCTTTTAAGGCTGTCAAGGACTTGCTGGTGTCTAACGTGGTCCTTGCACATTTCAACGAGTCCTTGCTGGTGGTACTGGCTTGCGACGCGTCTCCCTACGGGGTGGAGACTGTCCTGGGCCATAGGCTTCCCGATGGGCAAGGGGTACTGGTGGCCTACTACTACCAAACCTTCTCGGCGGCAGATAGACAAGGAAGCACTGGCCATGGTCGCTTGAGTCCGCAAGTTCCATGACTACCTGTACAGCCGGGCTTTCACCATGGCCACGGACTACAAGCTGCTTCTGGGCCTCCTCACTCCTCACCGCCAGACGCTGCCCATGCAGTCCTCCCGGGTGTTGCGTTGATCGATTTTCCTATTGGGGTACCAGTACACCTTGGTGCACAGACCAGGAAAAGCGATGGGACACACGGACGCCCTGAATTGCCTCCTGCTCCCGTCCTGCGATCTGGACCCGGCTCCCACTCACTATGTCGCCCTGATTTAGGACCTTCTGGACCGTCCTGTCCAGGTATCTGACGTGGGTCGTCACATGGCCTGGGACCACGTCTTCTCCCAGATCTCGGACTGGGTGGGAAGGGGGTGGCTTGACCATCTGGGCCCTGAATTTGCCACCTACACCGCAAGGCACAATGAACTTTCCACCCACAAGGGGTGCTTGTTGTGGGGAACCAGGGTAATAATTCCGGGGCCACTCCACGCTAAGGTACTGGCAGCACTCTACGAGTCTCACCCCGGGATTGTCCGGATGAAGGCTCTGGCCCACAGTTATGTGTGGTGGCCCAGTATGGACAAAGAGATCGAGGACCAGGTCCACCGATGCGGCCAATGCCAGGAGTCACGCCCCGAGCCTCCTCACGCCCCCATCTGGCCCTGGGAGTCGACCAACAAGCCCTGGTCTCAACTACACTTAGACTTTGCGGGGCCAGTCCAGGGGCAGCTCTTCTTTATCATTGCAGATAGCTAAAGCAAGTGGCTGGATGTAGTCCCGGTGCGGGCCACCTCATCTGACACGGCCATTCGGGCCATGTGGCGTGTGTTCTCCATACATGGCCTGCCAGACACCCTCGTCACTGACAGTGGGTCGGCATTCACCTCCACGGAGTTCCAGCACTTCGTGGACTCCCTCGACCTCCGCCACATCCGCTCCATACCTTTTCATCCTGCGACAGGCTGAGAGAATGGTAAGAACTACCAAGGAAGCCCTCAGACAGATGGATCAGGGCAACTGGGAGTTCAAGCTGGCAAAGTTCCTGTTCAGCCAGCGATCCACCCCACACACTGGAACAGGACACAGCCCGGCAGAGATGCTGATGGGCTGGTGCCTTGACACCCTACTAGACTGGCTCCACCCCAACCGTACCACCAGTGACAATGCCAGGTCAGAGTTCTGGGCAGCTCCGTGAGGTTTCTCCCCCGAGGACCCCATCTACATCCAGAACTATGCCAGAGGTCCGGCATGGGTCCCCAGGAGAGTCGTCCGCTCCACAGGGCCGCTCTCCTATGAGGTCCTCACTGAGGAAGGGTTGGTGTGGTGGCACCACATTGACCAGTTGCGGCAGCGCATCCTGAGCACTGCACCCCACATCCCGGAGACCCCTACAGTTAAAGTTCTGGACCAGTGGCCGCTTATCGAATCCAGCCCTGACACTGAGCCAGCGGATCTGCTGACCCCAGATAGCACAAGCGAGCACACTTTGCCGGCACTGCCTCCAGACCTGCCTCCAGACTTCCCCGAGCAGACGCCTTCTGTGCCGCTCCCCGAACTAAACGCTGCCCCACAACCTGCAACGCTCCAGTGCTCGGGACGCGAACACAGGCGGCCAGGATACTTAAAGGACTATGTTTTGTAGGGGGAACTGGACTATGGGGGGAAGGATGTTGTGTATTACTATCGTGGTCGCCATGTGCTCTGGTAATGGCGACCGCCACGTGGTCATTCGGACATGGCCCGAATCTACCTGAGCTTCAGCCAGGTAGAACCATAGCCGGCCGGATCCTAAATGGCCACCAATCAGATACCCCTGGGGACCTATGCAATGTAACCCTGATATTAAGGTCCAGTCAGGACATCTGGGCGAGGTTGGAGGTGTGCCTTCGGCCAGCATAAAAGAGGGCTTTGAGCCCAGGGTTTCTCATGTTCCATGTGACCCGCGATAAAACTACCATGTTAATTTCACTGCTACTGGTCTCCCAACTCCAGTACTTTTCAGTAGTTGTGAGGACAGAATCGCAGAGGGGACCCATATTGAGCTGCCTGCAGTTCCATGGAGGGAAGTCAGTAGCAGGTCGGAAGCACAGGACCGCCCACTCGGGGAATGGCTCCCTCTGCTTTGAGTTCGAGTCCAGGGAGGGCACCTTTAAGACCAACAAAGTTTTATTCAAGGCCTGAGCTTTCGTGTGCAAGTGCACTTCTTTGTGCTAGACGCACAAAATTCTACGTTCAGACTGCCCTGTGTCTGGGAATGGGTGTGCCTTGAGCTGTTGTCAGCCTAATGGAGGCTTCCAGGTGGCCTGGAATACCTCAGCGGTTTGGAGAATCCCCCTTTGCTCCCATTGTTAGGGAGAGACAGGCCAGCATCTCCTGTGCAGATTCTTTTCATAATCATGTATCTTGAGGAAGTACACAGTGAAATTTCTGGGTAGCCTAGAAATTCTGCAACCCTTTGAAGAAGCATGCTTTTGAGTTCTGTTTTGAAGGAAAGTTGGGCAAATATCCCATTTTTAGATCCTTCTAGTAATTAGGATGTCTTGGACTAAGAGATGTCAAATGTGATGGAACCTTTTCCCCTGGGAAGGCCCCTACCCATTTTCAATACCCCCCTGTGTGGGTGGCCATGAGTGAGATGGGAGCAGCTTTTTGTACATCAAGTGAGAGTGACAGTATCTTCTGCCAAGCCTGCATTTGGTGTCTGCTCTTGCAAGCCCCCTCCATGCCTCCTGCTGCACCTGTATCCTTCTTTTTATTTTATTAATAGAATAAAGAGGCACTTTGGAAACATCTGGCCACCCTCTACGTTGCTTTAGTGGAACACCTGCCCTCAAAGCAAACCCCCCCCCCCCCAAGTCTTCAGTAAGACCATTATTCCTTCCTGGAAACTATTTCCTTGTTCCAAGCCTCAGCTCCCTCCCTCCCTCCCTCTCTCTCTCACACACCCTTTCTTTCTCTTGCTTGCTTTTTCCTTCCAAACACGTAACTGGGGTTTCATTCTCTTGTGACCACTAGCCCTGTTCACGTTGATCAGTGAACAAATGCACAACCTGTGTGTGCAGGCATGCATCTGTTTGCAAGAAGCAGCCACCCTGTGTTCATTTTGCAAATGAAACCAGAGAGACCAGTACCTGGATAAATGTGAGGTTTCAGTCACACATTCAGCTATCTGTGGGTTGAATGTAACATGAGAATTACCCAACACACTTCTAAAGAGGAATCGGCTGCACACTGTTCAGGGACTGTCTGTGTCTTCACATGGCTGTTCCAAAACGGCAGAATCTTGGAGTACAGTAGGGGGTGGGGGGCTCCCTCAGATTCAAAATAATCCCCCTTGCATATAGTAAACTAGCTAGCTGGGAAGAAAGGTTTCTGATGTGCAGGATTCTGCATGGATAAAGGGCGTATTTAAAAAATCAGACATATGCTCCCCCCCAACATCTGAAGCAGTCCACTGTTCTTTCTAGGGTTGCCAAGTGCAATTTACCGTTTAGTGGGGGAGCCTTAGCCCCATTTGGGAGTCTTCTGGTGCGTGTGCAAAGCGCGCGCACTGCAATGATGTCACCCAGAAGTGATATCATCACCTCGGGCAAGTTGGGGGCGGGACCTCTACAATTCGAGGGAAAACCATAGCGTTTCCCCTCGAATGATAGAGCTTCCCCCCCCCCCCGAAACGTGCCCGACACAATGATGTCACTTCCAGGTGACGTCATCAGGCCAGACCCGTCTCCACAGCCCAGCAATTTGGGGGTGGGTTTTCCCCCGGCGGCCCAATCCAGGCCAGTGGGGAGCAGGCCAATCAAGCAGGGGTTTCCCTTGGCAACCCTAGTTCTCTCATCTATCTATCTTTGCTCTTCTTGTCCCCTGCCTATCTGTCTGTCTGTCTGTCTGTCCTCTCAGATACCTTGAGACCAACAGTTATGGCAGGGCAGGCCTCACGTTCTGGCAGTCCCTTGGTGTGCCTTCCCCCTGCACCTCCCCATGTGTCCCCCCCCATGCACAGATTGTGACCTCTGTGGCTGGCCATGGGTCTTCTGCCGGGCCATGGGCCTCCAAAGATGACAGTGACCTTTGACCCTGGCCTCACACTCTGGCCCAAAGCAAACTGGCTCTGCAGAGCCGCCACAGAGCTGCCTGTTCCTTCCTACCCTCCAGGGGCCCTTGTGGTCTCCTTGTGCGACAGCCAGCCAATGATATGCCACAGGGAGCTAGGGTTGTTAGCCTCCAGGTGGGGCCTGGAGATCCCCCAGAATTACATCTGATCTCTGGGCGCCTCAGTCCCTCACCTTCCCAAACCCCACCTCCTCCTGGCTGCATCCCCCAAATCCCCAGGAATTTCTCAACCCAAAGATGGCAGCCTAACCACTCTTGTGCACACTGGCAGTCAGTGGGAATTAGCCTGCTGGCACACCTCTGTACGTAGGCCCCATCCCCTCCTGGGCATGTCACTGACCTGGATTAGGGGGCACGGTGCCAACGCAGGTGCCGACTGATGACACCTTTGTCCCATCGCTGGTGCTGGCCAGTCCTGCTCACAGGGACAGAGCCGGTACGCCCACAGCCTGCTCAGGTGTCAGCGTGTGCCTGCGCAGAAGGGGGCAGGTCTAGCCCAGTTGCTCCCATTCACCCTCTGCACAGAATCGCCCTGTGCATGGATGCGTTATGGGGGGAAATTCAGTACGAAATAGAAAATGATCAATTTGATTTGCACATGGATGAAACAACATTGACACAGGGACTGGGGGTCAACACAGCACCTAAGGGGGATATGAAACCATCGCAAGTTTACACAGCTGGAAGAATCAAACTGCCTGCCTGCCCACATTTCTAATGAGTGCACCTTTGCATTCTCATTCTGTGCTCCACCTGGTTTTTCTTCCCTTGCCTGGTTTGCAAGCCTCCCTTATACACCACCCTTATCCTCACCCCCTGGATCTTGGCTCCAGTCAGCATTTGGCCCACTTCTTCCTGGAAGTGATGAAAAGAGGAGAGATCCCTTTCTCTGGGCTGCCTGACCTTTGCGCTCCCTCCTGTGCTGTAAAGTTTCCAGGCCCAGCCTTCCTCCGCCATCTGCTTCTCACCCCTGCAGGCCGCCTGGGCTGACCATGTCTCCAGCCTCCTCTCTAGCGGGGGGGGGGGGGCAGTATGTGGCCGGGACCTGGCCGGTGCTTCTGGGGCTCCTTGCTGCCACCTTCTCTGGGGAAGGGCCCTCAGGGCACTGGGTGGCTTATGGCTTGCCTGGTGGGAGGGGTGCTAAGTCAGGGAAAGGACCCCTCCCCCCCCCCGCCAGGGGCAACAGACCACGGACTCCCAGGAGCTGGGGGACGAGCGGCAAGGAATCACATCCCCACTGCGGCTCTGCTTGAGAGCTTCTAGCTGTGTCTGGCTGTCCCCTACTGGAAGGAAGGAGCATGGCCTGACTCAGGAGGGCTTTTCTTACGGCTGCTGGGAGCGGGAGTAGGGTAGGGTTGCCAACTCTGAGTTGGGAAACTCCTGGAGATTTGGGGGGGGGTGGAGCCTAGGGAGGGAGGGGTTATGGGAGGGGAGGGGCCTCAGGGCCATAAAGTCCACCCCGGAAGCTGCCGTGTTGCCCAGGGAACCTGGTCTCGATAGTCTGGAGACCAGTTGTGCTAGGATATCTCCAGGCCCCACCTGGAGGTTGGAAACCCTAGCCTAGGGTGGAGGCAGGAGATAATGGGGGCATCTGCTCTTTTTGCTCCTTCAAGAGTGCCTTCGCTCGGCCCCTGATGTCAGAGAGTGGGCCACTTGGCAGCAGATCTCCACGCTTCTGTTCCATTTTGAGCAGCATCTATTCAAGGCTGGCGAAGCTAAACATCACCCCAGGGCTACAATTTCCTGTCCAGTCATTTAGCTCCTTGGTGTTAACTTCAAGGCTGTAATTACCATTCCGGTGGCTCACTGGTGCAGTAGCAACAGACTGAGATTGGGCCGCCTGGGGTCAGGACGCTTCCTCTGTGGCTCAGGCAGAGAGCCCTCTTCTCACTGGATGGCTTGTCCCCCTTGGGCGCCCTCCACCAGGCGCTCTCTGCCTCGGCTGCACACCACAAGGTGAAGCTGCGACTGGTGGGACTGGCATGTTCGGCTTTCCATTGTTCTCTGGTTTGGACAAGGTGGCAAGCTCTCGGGTATTTTGAACGTACATTCTGGTTTCATAGCAGGCTTCCCTGTTGCAACATGAAAATCTCTGATCCTGGGTCCCTTCTCCCTTGTGCAGACCTAACCTGCGAATCCTTCATTTCAGGCTGTTTCCTGTTTCCTCGAGTCATGTTTCCCCCATCGAATGGGCACTGTGTCAACATTTTTTGCATCCTTTGCATATAATGGCATTAAAATGGTATTAAGAAAGTCATTAAATTGGCATAAAAGTTCCATCAAGGAATCAAGCCGGTCGGGAACACTGACCGTGACTATGAGTGAAATAATGGGTGACTGATGTCTGAAACCAAAAAGAAATGAAAAGGGAAACTCTCATGCATCCCTAGTATTTTTTTCCCAATAAACAAGTTGTTTATAGTCCTCCTTTTCCTTGGAGACTCAGGAACACATGAAGCTGCCTTCAGCTGAATGCCAACTGACCCTTAGTCCAATAATGGGTAGTACTCTCTGATCAAACCAGGAGCATCTCTCCAGGGTCCCAGGCTGAGGTCTTCCCCATCACCTCCTTCCTGGTCCTTTCAGCTAGAGATGCTGGGGATTGAACCTGGGACCTCCTGCGTGCCAAGGAGATGCTCTTCCACTGAGCCACTCACCTCCCCAATGGTGGATTACAAAAATGGGGGGAACAAAAAATGCAATGAGTACAATAAAAAATGACAGTAAATACGATAAAAGCGACATGACTATTTCCACAAACACTAAAATTATACAAACTATTTCGTGCTGGAGGAGGGATTATCTTCTTTCTCTTTAAGCCAATAAAGGTTTTGTGTTGTGTTGACCTTTTACTCTTTGCCCCATAGCCTGACCCACCTGACACCCCCTTCCGCCCTGATCAAGTAGTGCTGAAACTGCCGGTCCTTGCAAAACCAGCGCATGTGATCCAGTGCTGGGACATCCAAGAAGAATATTGGAAATGAAATTTGGTCTGCATGTTCAGGACATGATTACACATGTCATGTCTGCATACTGGGTCAGCTCACCCTTGGCACGTGTTTCCACCGGGAGGGGGCACAAACAGTGTTGCAGGGTAACATTTATTTATCTATCTGTCTATCAAATTTATACCCCGCTCTCCCAGGCTTGGAGATGCAGATGTCAGAAGAGAAGCTGGTGACCCATATTTGGGCTGTAGTTTGACATTCCAGGTTGAAACTCTGTCCCAAGATTCCCCAACAGGGTGCCCATGGACAGCTTTCCTGGTGCCCAACTAGTGTTTTTAGAAAGTGGGCAAGACCAGGTGGGGCTTTTGCCCAGCAGGGCTTCTGATTGGCCGCTGGAGATCTGATTGGCAGTGTGGATTTTACAGCAGCTGCCACCACAGCATAAGGCTCTTCTCCGTTTAACTCAAGGGAACCAAGGAGACCATTTTTAAGCAGTCTGATCACTTCAAAGGAGAACAGGGCTTCTGCTTGAAATGCTGAAGAGTTCTTACTAAAGTCATGCATGACCCCAGTCCCTGAGATTTTGTGGCTGGCTCCACCTCTTGTGGCAGCCATTTTGTGGTGGTGCCCACCATCCCGTTTCAGAATCCAAAAGGTTCCCACAGGCTCCAGGGAGTTGGGGCCCCCTGCCCTACTTGCTTTCCAGGAGCAGAGAAAGTGAACTGAGCCTGTGTTCGGATTCTGGGGCAGCACCAAGGAGCTGCTCATGGTGGGTGTGGGTGTGTGTGTGTCAGAGCAGCGTGCTCTCACTCGCCATCATTGTCCTGGCTTAATATGCATGCCCTCTGCAGTCTCTTGTGCAGCCACATGGGAGATATTGCACTGAGGATGAACTCGCTGCCTGGCTCCTGAGTGTGCATGTGTGGGCTGCACAGTTCTAGCATGCACACTAAATAAAAAAGGAATTGGGACTGGTCGAAAGTGTTACTCAAAACTGCCTGAACATCTTGGCTATGGGGCCAAAATTCCAGCGTAGCCAGAATTCCAGCTTTTACACAAAAGATTCTGGCTACTTGCCCAGTTGACAGAACGAAGCTTGGCAGGCAGGCTCAGGACGTAATTCTGTGTTTGACATTTGAATATGAGTCTGCTCGGGGAAGAGCATAAAGGAGCGCATGGGGGTGGGGAGCCGGGGCACATGCGCCCGTCTCTTTTAAGTCATGGAATGACACTTGTGAGCGTGGCGGCAACATCATTCACTCCCCCACTCAAGACAGAGTTTAAATATATTTTCAAGCCTATGCTTGGGAACCTGTATGAGCAAGAAACACTCATTGCTCCCCCCCCCCAAAAAAACCCAAGTTAGCCGGTATTTTATGTTTCCAGTGTTGTGGAACAGCTGACAACAAGTCGCAATGGGCGGTGCAGAAACGTCTCCTCAGCACAAACAACTTTTCTAATGTGGTGGCAGAGACATGGCGTCACAAGGAGAGGGTACCCTGCTGCCTGTTTACTTCCGTAGGAGATTCACACAGACAGGCATGGAGGGCACATGCCGCCGGGCTCCCGGGGCCGAGAGGAATTCAGCCAGAACTGGTTTATGAGAAGCCAGAACGGAAAGGGCAATTGGCACTCCTGGAGAGACTCCTGTGTGTGGGTCTCCCACATGGTAGCTGTAGAAAAGACCCCAAACCAATCTGTGTGTTCGCCATCCCCCCCATCCCCCCCCCCAGCTGAGGTGCATGGTTCCTCACCCCCAGAACCATTTCCCAGACTGCAGGAAGAGGCACTGAAGTGCACCTTGGACCAGCCAGCCAGGCCTGAGGAGACTCTCCTCCATGTTTTTGCCTGGAAGATTCTGTTCAGACTGCAAATCATACAGGCCTCTCTGGTTTCTACTCAATCCTGTAATGTAGCCTCCCTCTGCATATTCCCCACATGATCGAAGGCTGCTCTAGTGGCTGGGTCAGTTAGAACAATTCTCTAGCCACGACTTGGATCACTGTGGCTTCCCTCTCCCCTTTCCCCCCGCCCCACCATGGCTGACTTTCCATTTGCTGTCTAATGCCTGCCAGCCCCAATTTGCCACGATGAAAGTATATGCAAACTGTGTTTTGCACTTGCCAGGGACAGTCTGATATTCTGGCTTGGAGGCTAAGCTCAATCCAGTGTTCAAATACTATGGCAAACTGTAGCTTGCTTAGACAGTGGCCAGCTTGGGAGAGGGGAGGAAGGGGTGCAGGAGCTACCAGTTGCTTCCAAACTCCATAAACATGGTTTGGAGGAACTGGCTGGCCACCGTGTGACACAGGATGCTGGACTGATTGGACTATTGGTCTGATCCAGCAGGGCTTTTCTTATGTCCTCCTTGAGCTGTGCCACGGCATCAGGGTACTGCCTATTCAGGTAATTAGGATTCAGAAACCTCATGAGGATGCTGCTTTGGCTGATATGTCGGCCTTGAAAAGCATGCTCTGGCCATGGTAGTCCATGCACCGAGGCAGGGTTGGGGTCAGTATAGCCGGAGGTGGGGCAGCTGCCAGGGCCCAGGGCTGCTGATCCCCACTCATGCACTCCCCTGCTGCTTGTCTGCATGCCCTTTCCCATCTGTTTAAGGACATAAGAAGATAGGAGAAGCCAATGTTGGTTCAGGCCAATGGCCCATCCAGTCCAACACTCTGTCACACAGTGGCCAAAAAACACCAGGTGCCATCAGGAGGTCCAGCAGTGGGGCCAGGACACTAGAAGCCCTCCCACTGTTGCACACACCTCCAGGCACCAAGAATACAGAGCATCACTTGCCCCAGACTGAGAGTTATCTATACTTTGTGGCTAATAGCCACTGATGGACCTCGGCTCCATATGTTTATCAAATTCCCTCTTGAAGCTGTCCATGCTTGTAGCCACCACCATCTCCTGTGGCAGTGAATTCCATGTGTTAATCACTCTTTGGGTGAAGAAGTACTTCCTTTTTTCTGTTCTAACCCGACTGCTCAGCAATTTCATTCTGCTGGCTCTTCGGCTTGGGAACAGAGATGAGCACCGCCCCCTAGAGTCATATTCAACTGGCTTCTGAGCAAGGGACACCTTTACCTTTACTATTTTGATACTGGCTGTTTTCTGTTTTCAATTTCCTTCCTAATAGTCCCCAGATAGCATTGGCCTTTTGTATTGCAATCTCACACTGCCTCGACTTGAAGGGCTCTGCCACCCATGCTCACAGCTGCCCAGTGTCATGGGGGGAAGGCATGTGATGCGTAGAGGCGATCCTATTGGGGGCTGTGTCAGCAGCCGCACTCCCAGCCCCATGCACCGGCCAGAGCTGTTGGGAAAGGATGTGCCGGTGGTTCAGGCAACTGAGGGCTTACTTGTGAGAGAAGGTGGGGGGCACACAGTTGGGGGGTGAAAAGGTATGTGGGGGGCCTGGCAGTGGGCAGATGGGAGCCTTTGGACCCTGTCCAGGACCCCTTGAAACCCGGAACCGGCCCCATTCTGATTATATCCGGCTAGATTATTGTAATGAGCCCCGGGGGGGGGGCACCTTTGCAAATGGGGCAGGGCTTTCAGCTTGTCTAAAATGTAGCAGCCAGGCTACTGCCATCCTGGCGCTGAGAAATCTGCTCTGGCCGCCCATTCCATTTCTTTTTGGGCTGAATCCAGAGTGCTTTAAAGCCCACATGGCCTGGGGCCGAGGTGCCCAAAGGACCGTCTCCTCCCCGACTGTCCAGCGCACTCGGTCCACTCTGCCTCCCACGCCCAGCTCTCTGCACCCCCACCTTCAGGGGTGAATGGGGGCTGACCAGAGACGGGACTTTCTCAGTTGTGGCCCCTCCCTTATGGAATGCCCTCTCCCTCGAGGCTTGCCTGGGACCGATGCTGATCTCTTTTCGGTACCAGGTCAAAATGTTTTTGTTCACCCAGGCTTTTAATTAAGGGGCCATTTTAGTGTGCACCATTTTTAGTGTGCTCTCCATATTCACAAAGAAGAGCCTCTTGCCCCCGCATCTCCAAAGACAAGATGCTCTTCTTTGTGAATATAGAAAGATAATTGAAAACAGAATTGCCCACCGACAAAGACATGGCTGACACAGGCCTATCCGGGCTAAGATCCTGACACCCAGCAATAAGAGCTGCCCAAATCTTGCAATCACAAAATTTCGATCTAGGGAATGAATGGTTGTGAACATGGATGCAATCCATTCCACCTGATATCCATAACCTGATAAACACCAACAAGAAACCCGCAGGATTTGACTTGCCACATAAAGTATGGAAGATGGCTAGTAGAATACAAACAGGCTTTGGCAGTTGTGCAGACCTGTTGTTTAAATGGGGCAAAATATCAGGACCCGAATGCAATTGTGGTGCAGCCCGCCAAACTATTTCTCATCCGTCATAGGAATGTGAGCATCATGCTTTCCAGGGAGATGAGACAGAGCTCCTTGAACTCTCCCCAGCTGCAACTGAGTGGATTGAAAGTCTAGATATTAGTATTAAGGGGGTATTGCCCAATTGGTCTGCATACCCATTGTACCAACTTGCTTACGTATTTTATATTATTATATACTTCCTGTGTGTAACTCTGCCATACGATAAATAATAATAGTGTGCTTTTACTCTGAAACTCTTATTTTAAGCTCCTTGTTGGTCTATATTTTTATCCTGCAGTTGGGTCTGTAATACCTGAATTTTATTAATAATTTATTATTAAGTGCACAGTCAGATAATTGACAGGTAGGTGGTGTTCTGCAATTCAAGATCTAGCCAAGTTCTTCGGAATTCCAGAGGTATCTTCACAGGGTTCCTGCTGTTCCAAGCAACACTCTCTTCTGGAGCTGAGCTGGTGTTATTTGTTCAACGCCCAGAATGCACAAATGTTTCTTGAGACTTTTAGGCACTGCTCCAAGGGCTCCAGTGACAACTGGCATGATGGCTACCTTCTTCTCCCAGAGGCGCTCTAACTCTATCCATAGGTCTTTGTATTTTGTGGTCTCCTCCTGTTCTTTCTTTTCTATTCTGCTATATCCTGGGATTGTAATGTCAGTGATCCAAACCCTATTTCTCAGTTTTTCTACAATTTTAGGAAGAAAAAGCGGTGTTATGCTCCAGGAGTTTATTTGTAATCGGAAGTCTCAAAGAATCTTTGTTTCCTCATTCTGCATGTCTGGCTGATGGTAAGCCATACTTCTTGCACAGATTCCGGTGCAACAAAGCTGCAACTGTACTGTGATGTTCTTTATAGTCAGTTTGAGCAATTTTACTGCTGAACTTTTACTTGCTTAACTTTCAGGAGACCTCTTCCACCTAATTTTCTTGGTAAGTAAAGACGAGCAGCATCACTTCTAGGGTGTAGTGAGTGATGCCTCGTCATTTATCTTGACAGTGTTGTGATCTTTTGCTTCTAATTCTGTTTCTTTCCACTCGATAGTGGGACTGCCCATGTGTTAATTGCCTTTACCATGTCGCCTCCTGAGTTGGCCAAACTGGCCATTTTGACAGGGAAAGTCCTCTTTAGAACAGGCTTCTCTTTCCTGTCCTTTCCACTGCAACCTGACTATGAACTGGATCTACTTGAATAAGTGGAAGTCCACTTTTATTTTCTGCAACATGCTTCTTGGGAGATTTATTTCCTGCACTCAGGATCATACTTCTATGACTGGGCAAAACTCTGCTATATCCGCCAACCAGGGGTCATTTCATAGAAAAAGAGGTGCAGGAGCTCATTAGCATAACTCATTAGCATAACTTATTTGCATATGCTACACCACCTGACATCACCGGAAGTATGTCAGAAGGCAAGAAAGAAAGAAGAGAGAGAGAGAGAGAGAGAGAGAGAGAGGACAACTACTAATCCAAGCCTCAGAAACACCACTATTCTGGGAGGATAGCTTCAATGGTGGCTGAAGCCTTCAGAAGGCTGGTCGGAGGAACAAGGACCTCTCCAGGGGACGGGGTCATTTTGCTGCAGCCAGGAAAACAAGCAGGCTTTCCCCCACCCGGGGGGGGGGGCAGGCACCAACTCCTGAAGCTGTGCTCCCCTGAGCTCCTGCTCGAAATGACCCCTGCCGTCAATTATCCCACTGCAGAAGATGTCTTCATTGGGGAGCCATGGGGCTCTTGGCAGCTCTGCAGTTTAGTGTCCAAATACGGAATCGGAGACATGCTGGCATGGCAGCACAAATGCAGGACCGAGCGGGGGAGGGATCCAGTTGTGGGAATCCTGCTCTCAACTGTATCTGAGGGGCTGTCTCCTTCCATATGTCCCTGCGCACCACATGTGCTCCTCGGGAAGCTGTCTGTTGGCTATCCGGGTCGGGCATCCAGTATGGCTCCAGCTCTGCAGCCGGGTGCCCTGAAGAGCTCTGGGGAGCCCCCTCCTCCTTGGGGCTGTGGCAAGGCCTGCCCGTTTGCCAGGCCAAAAGGGCAGGCAGTTTTGAAGGGTGGGTGGGTTGGGGGCTCACAATTTTATTTTTGTTTTTCGCTGGGGACATTTTAGCTATTATTGTAAGCTGCCTTGAACAGGGAGGAAAGGTGTGGGATACATGTTTTAATTAATTAAATTTTATTAAAAGGTTAAAGTGATCATCTATGTGTTTATTTACATTATTCATATCCTGCCTTTCCCCCCAACAGGACCCAAAGTGGCTGACATCCTTCTCCTCTCCTCCATTTTATCTTCACAACAACTCTGTGCGGTAGGTTAGGTTGAGAGTGGGTGACTGGCCCCCAGTCAGCCAGCTTCCACGGCTCGAGTGGGGATTTGAACCTGGGTTTCCGAGATCCTAGCCTCACACTTTAACCACTACACAACATTGGAATGGGAACTCTAGTAAAGGAGGGCCAATAGACAAGACTGACCCACCCTTGGTCTGCAAACTCACAGAAATACTTCTGCCCAATTATGTTGGATATCTGTCTACCTGTTTGTCCATCTGTCTGTCTAATCATCCGCCTACCCATCATCCATCCACCATCTACATCTCTGGGTGCCTTGCTTCCTTACACCCTGCCTCTCTCGGCTTCCATCGTTCTCCTTGTCTCCATTTTATCCTCACAGTTGCAAGGAAGATGCTGATCATGTGCCCCTAATGTTGATCCAGAGACATCAGCGCACTCCCCACCCCCTCCAGGTATCCAGACATTTGATCAGCCTCAGCTGCCTTTACGAAGTCCAAATAACGGTTGGCCTCTGTGCACTGGGAGGCTGCTGGTATAGCCCACTCTTAGGGGCATCACCTACATTTCCTGCTCCTCATGAAAGATACATCCCACGCATTTGGTGCAGGCACACCCTCCTTGCAAATACAGAGGGGATTTCCACCACATCTCAGCTGCTGCTACTCTAAGCGTGAAATCAAATCATGGATCTTTGTGGCACCCCGAACAATTTCACATTCCAAACTGGAGTCCAGTAGCAGCTTAGAGGAGGGAATAGCCTGACCTGGTCAGATCTCAGGAGTTCAGTAGGGCTGGGACTTGGATGGGAGACCACCAAGGAGGACTCTGTCGAGGAAGGCCGTGGCCAGCCACCTTTGCTTCTCATGTAGCTTGATTAGAGACCAACGAGACGGGGGTGGGGTTTATCAGCTTCGGAGAGTCAAAACTCAGGCGGCTCCTACGCTGAAAATCGTATTGGTCTTTGAAGTATTACTGGGCTGGGATCTAACTCTTCTCCTGCAGACCAGCGTGTCTGCCCTCTGAAATGACATCCCCAGTTGAAAAGAGCCAGAGTCCAGGAGCACCTTAGAGACCAATACAATTGGTGGCAGGGGGGGAGCGGTTGGGAGACATCTGAAGAAGTGAGCCATGACTCCCGAAAGCTCCTCCCCTGCCGCAAATGTCATTAGTCTTTCAGGTGCTCCTGGACTCTGGCTCTTTTCTGCTGCTACAGACAGACGAACACTGCTCTGCCCATCTTGATCTACCTACATTCCCAATTGTTTTTGTAGAATTGGGTTCCAGTTGGGGAGCAAGGATTTCCAGACCGGCTCTCGGACTGGTAAGTTCCGGGTCAATTAGAAGAACAGAATATGGGGTGAGGCCTGACTGTGCCTTGGAAATGCTACAGGCCATGCCACGTCTCACCGCAAAAGTCATGACTCCCCCCCCCCCCCCCACTTGCCATGTGGAGGACTCTACAGAGAGGCTCAGTACCATTCCAGGCTGATCCGCCCACGCTAGGAGTGGATTGCGAGAACCACAGTGTGTCCTCTGGAGTTTGGGCAGAGGGGGACAAATCCATTCTGAGCTCCACTGAAACCTTTCCCATGCTTCTTCTCATCTCTCACTTGGAAACACTCCCTGCCCACTCCCAAGATGAGCATCCTCAGCATATACAGTGTCCACAGAGGAGCAAGAATGCACAGGTAGACAAGTCTGAGTGCTAGAGAAAGGCTGAACTTCTCCCCGCGCCGTCTCGTTTAGCACATAACACAGCACAATCCAGCATCTGACTCTGTCTGGCACATAGAATTCACTTGATGAAACTCAAACCCTCCAGACAAACAGATGAACATCCAGAGGTCATGCTTCCATGTTCCATACAGGTGGGTCTTATCTTTGCTTCAGCCCTTTTACGCAGTACTACAAGCATTTGGGTAGTAAATAACATCTGCTTGTAATTTCTCACGCCACTGCCAAAAGGACGTGAGATGCAAAAACCATCATGTGCAATTGTCTGTCTGTGATAAATGACGCACCTGTCCAAAAGCCCAGCTGACATGGCGTATCCACCCAGGGCAGGTAGGTCATTAATCACAGCATGTTGATGGGATCGGGTTGATTTTCTGACAGTAAAGGAACTGGCCATGTTCACGTTCTTTTGACTTGGCCTGCAGTAGTGACCACTGCAACATTTTAGACTCTAGAGCCAGCATTGTTAAGCATGCCATGAATATCCATATTTTTCTCTTCCCCATGTGAAAACTACATACTTGCATTGATAGGTAAGTGTCCCAAACATGCAGCAGGTTTGAAAATACACGCTAACATACATGATAAAGTTCAAAGGCAAAGACATCAAAGCAAAGCCATAAGAACATACGAGAAGCCAATGTTGGATCAGGCCAGTGGCCCATCCAGTCCAACACTCTGTCACAC
This sequence comes from Lepidodactylus listeri, assembly GCA_029233225.1. NCBI lineage: Eukaryota > Metazoa > Chordata > Lepidosauria > Squamata > Gekkonidae > Lepidodactylus > Lepidodactylus listeri. Next base: position 8,475,339 of record JARCFY010000014.1, on the reverse strand, counting down.
AGTGGCCAAAAATACCCGGTGCCCTCAGGAGGTCCAGCAGTGGGGCCAGGACACTAGAAGCCCTCCCACTGTTGCACCCTCCCCCCAAGCACCAAGAGAAGAAGAAGAAGAAGAGATTAGATTTATATCCAGCCCTTCACTCACTTGGGAGTCTCAGAGCGGCTTACAAACTCCTTTCCCTTCCCCTCCCCACAACAGACACCCTGTGAGGTAGGTGGGGCTGAGAGAGCTCTTTCCCAAGCTGTCCTTGAGAGAACAGCTGGTACAGAGCTATGGCTTGCCCAAGGTCATCCAGCCAGGTGCAAGTGGAGGAGTGGGGAATCAAACCCGGTTGTCCCAGATTAGAGTCCATGCACTTAACCACTACACCAAACCAAGAATACAGAGCATCACTTGCCTCAGACCAAGAGTTCCTATCTACACCTTGGCTAATAGCCACTGATGGACCTCTGCTGCAGATGTTTCTCCAATTCCCTCTTGAAGCCGTCCATGCTTGTAGCCGCCACCACCACCTCCTGTGGCAGTGAATTCCACGTGTTAATCACTCTAAGCTACTCTTGCTGTACCTTAAAACTAGCACATTTATAATGTTTATGTGGGTCTGGTCCATAAAACTCCTCTCTTGTTTGCTTATTTCTGCTACATATTCAATATGTGAAAATTACTCTTTTTTTGGCCATCAAGTCGCAGCAAACTTATGGCAACCCCATAGGGCTTTCAAGGCAAGAGGCATTCAGAGTTGGTTTGCTGTTGGGCTTCCTTGTTGGTCCTCCACCCACATATTGACCAGGGCTGACTTTGCTTAGCTTCCCAAATCCGACAAGATCAGCCTAGCCTGGTCTATCCCGGTCAGGGCAGAAACAACTTAGATCTACATTATACACTGTTGAAAGATCTCATACTTCTGAACAGGGAATATGGTGTGCAATGAAACCAATTTATGCAATGCACAACAATGATTTGAATCTGCATTGTATAGCTGTTTGTGCCTTTGAATGTGGGACTTTCTTTTGTGAAGCCAAGAGCTCATGAAATTTACAGCTGCTTCTGAAAGAGGAAACTGATGTCTAGTGAAGTCAACTGTGGATTATAGCATCCCATGATGCACCACAGTTATTTGGACTTGTTATTGCAGATAAGTGTTCTGATCGTGTCATGACAGCATGCCCAAAGATGGATATTTCCCCCCAAATAAAGGAACAATCACTACAAAATTCTCCTACTCCCTCAAATTCTTCTTACTCTACTGATTTGTAATTTGTGGGAGTCATGTCTGCCGACCGCCACATGGCACTGGCGACATACAGCCTGAGCTGGACTCCTGGAAACGAGAGGAGCCAAGGATCCTAGACCCCCCACTGGCCCTCCAATAAGAACTCTGGTGCGAAATTCAAACCCGCCAATAGGACTTTTGGGTGTGTTCTTGGGACTGTATATGGTTGGCCATCTCAGCTGGTATTGCATGCTCAGTTGTGTACCTGATAAAGAATGATGACTGCTACGCCGTAGTCCGGCTCGTCAATGCAACGAACCCAGTACACAATTTGTAGTTTGTAATTTGTGGGGAGAGAGAGGAGGAGGAGGAGGAGAAGAGGAGACTGGGAACCAGCATATCGAGTCGCAGCCTGCATTCTAGAATCTGGCTGCTTAGGCTACAAATAACGATGGGTGACACCACCCAGCCCCACCCCCTTGTTTTCCTAGGCTGCCGCTGTAGTTTACTGCCAAAAAATAAAAGGTTTGCATTGTTGAATTTTACCTTTATGCAGCTATGCGCATGATTCAGATCAAACCTCAGAGATGTGCTGCTTCTTAGTCTTTGTAGTTCTGAATTAGCAAGTGTGCCCAGTTGCCCAGCTGCTCAGATTGCAGCGACTGGCTTTCAGAGCCTGGTTCCTCTGCAGGAGTGGAATCCCTGAATCACACTCACCCCAAGATTCTGCTTGATTCACTTACAGAGTAAAGAGACTGAAGACGGCAGTGTTAATGGGAGATGCTTACTTGGAAGTGACCCCTATCGATTCCTGCCCTTGCTCAGCAACATGATTCTTTCCGGACCAAACCAGGCTGCTCAGGAGCCCTCAGACGGCAGACCCCGTCTCCAGGCGGGTATTGCTTGCCTCATTCAGACTGGCGTTATCCCCCACCCCCACCCCCGCCGCCCCAGTCCCTTTCAAATTCTCATCCACTGAGCCGGCTGCAGGAAACCAACTGGCTGTGGTTGGTGGAGCTCTTCAAGTGGGGAAGAAGCTGAGTGAGTGAAATTCTAAGGGGGGGGGGTGCTGGGGGGGGGAGACATCTCAGGGAGACTGGAGAGTTCCGCACTGTCAGTCTGACAGCTATAAAACTGACTCAAGTTGACTTGGGATAACCGCTAAGGAGCTCCTCCTTGTTGGAAGTCTGGATCCTTTGGCTGCCCTTTGAAGTCTGAGGAGAGAGAGAGAGAGAAGAGGGGGAGAGGGAGGGAGGGAAGGAGAAAGTGTGTCTGCAATTTCTGCACCTCCTCCTCCTCCTGCTGCTGCTGCTGCTGCGGCTGCTGCTGCTCCGGCCACAGCTTCGGCTCACTCTCCTCTCCACAGAGGAGCCTGTTGCACCTGGTTCCTGGAGCATCTTTCAGCACATGAAAGCAACTGTCTGGCTGGCAGTTTACAATTCTCCAAGGTAGGCTTTCCCCCTTCTTCCCCTCATGATCAGTTTTACTTTAACCACGCAAACTTCTTAATGTGCTGCTGGTGATGGGTTTAATTGTAATAATACCAGCTCCAGTTGTTCCAAACCGGCCCTCTTCTAATCTTCTAAATTGCTTGAAGGAGAAATGCATTGATGCTTGGGTCAGAGGGAACAATTCTCAGAGGCTAGGTCCTGTGAGAGGCAGGAGAAAGTTATATAATGCTCATGGAGCAATAACAGATGTACAGTGGTTAAAGTGTTTTCTCTCTCTTTGCTTTTCCAGCAAGCACATAGTTTTGCCGTTATTTCTTACCTGCCCCAAGTAACCAGATTCAGGTGGGTATTTTGGAACTATATGTCCATGGATGGGGCTGTCTTTGCAAGAATGCATGGCAGGCATGCTTTTTGCTCTTTTCTGGACTGAATGGAGAATAATTATTTTACTGGCTTTGGACCAGAGGTGGCTTGAAGCTTTAATGAAAACCAACTGTTTCGGGTAAGTTCCAGCCACCTGTCTCCAGGATGCATGGCCAAGAACTCTAGGGCTTTAAATTAATTGTTGTAGATCTTGAGCCACTCAGTTCAGCCTGCAGACAATGTTTACATGGCAAACTTGGATGGAGGGAAAGAGACAATAATGCCTTTTTGGGACACCATTAGACAAAACAGTCTCTACAGAGACATTTCTTGGTCTAAGGGCATGATTGTTGTTGATAGTACAAAAAGTCCTGGGTTTGAATCCTGATCAAGCCTTTTTTCCCTAGCTTGTTAGGGTGGGGGCAGGGGAGGCTGCACTTTAAAGAATTTTGCCCCAGACAAAGGTGGCTTAGGGGTTTGGCCTAGGATTCACTCTAGATTTGTGGTTGTGGGTCTCAATCCTAGAGTCCTCTTAAACCAAACCATTGAAAAACCCTTGGAAAGGGTTGTTGTTCCGCTGCAGAGGATACACAGTCCTGCGTTCAGTCCTGGACATGTCTAATTGAAAGGATCTCATATACTAAGACTCTAATCTGGGATTCTCTGCTGTTATTGGCCGCAGCTCTCCATGGTTTGGGGCTCAGAAGGGCTTTGCCCAGCCCTGTTATCTTAGCTCAATGAACTGGAGAGAGCTTGGATTGGAATGGGAAGTGCCTGTGTGTGCAGCACCTGCTGGCCTTTGCTTTGGGAGCCAGAGGCCCTGATGAGTGCATTCTTGGTCTCTCAGCATGCAGAGGCGGGATACCTCTCTGTATGCTGGCTAGAAACACCGGCCCTCCTGGTGACAACCCCCCAGAAGCATCTGGCTGGCTGGTGTTGCACTACACATTACTTCGGGAAGCATAAATTCCCCAAGCCAGGAGCATGGAGGCGGGGGGGGGGGCACTGGTGGGAATGGCTTGGCAGGAGGGGTGGCGTGGCTCTTTCCAGGCCTTCTAGCTCTTCCCTGCCAATGCCCCCCACGCCAGTTCACCACACCCTAGCTGGACATGCTTCTCTTTTGGAAAAGATGAGCCTATGGAGTGGCATTTGCAAGGGAGAATAGGCTGGGGGTGGTTGTTGATTAATTAAGTTACAAAAAGTATATTCCTGCCACCCCAGAGATTTCTTCACGGTGGCCCACAATGTAAAAACTGCAATAGAATCATAAAAGACAAGAACAAGATGATTAGGAGTATTAACACATAAAAAGAAGCTATACAAACAAGCCAAGGATATAAGAACAGGGCAAAACCACCGCCAGCACATCTGTCACATCCCTGTCTGTGCCATCCCGGTCTCACAGTTCCCTCACGGGTGGCACATGTTGTTCTCTGCTCCCCCAGTTTGTGCCCACAACCGTGCTGTGAGGAAAGTAAGGCTGAGAGAGAGGCACCCAGTGAAGCTTCGTGGCTGAATGGGGATCTGAACTCAGGCCTACACATTCCTAGTCCAGTGCTCTAACCACTACGCCACGGCCTCCCTCACCTTGTGGATCCCCTGGGCAAATTGCCCTGGGTCAAAGACAGAGTTTGCCTTGAAACAGGGAGCACTGCTGAGAATGCTGGATTAGACCTTGGTGATTTACTGTGTTCAGAAAGGCATTTGAGTTGAGGTTGATGGGCACATTTAATTGGGTAATTAATTGGGTCTAACTGTCACAGCATGTTGGAGGGGAAAAGTGGAAAGTTCCTGGGAGATTTTCGGGGTAGGGAGAAGAATTAACTCAAAGTTGGGTCCTGAGAGGAGCAACTCTGACCTTTGGGGGAGGATCCTCAATCAATCCACCCACGCACCACTGAACACTCCTCCTAAGCTCTCCATGGGAGAAGGCCAGAGACACAAGGTCCAGTACCATTCCAGTGTTGGACAGCACAGGGTCTACAGTGCACCTGCTTGAAGAAGATCAGAAGCACAGCCTATAGGGGGCTGCTGGTTAGCAGAGCTAGATTTGGGACCTTCCCACAGTTTCAGTTTTTGTCCTTCCTGTCTCCTGATTGGCTCTTTGGAGACTTCCGGCTCCAACTGATCCCCCCTCCACCCCTGTCTCTCACAGCAGTTAGTCTGTTAGTTTGTTCTGTCAGAGTTTATTTCTTCTTTAATAAACTGAGCTATTTTCTTTAAACAGTTGGTCTATTCCTCTGCATGTTTAAACTCTGCCAGCATCCAGCGTGGCACTGTCCCTTTATGCCACTGTTCCGGGCCCAGGAACCACCCTGGACACCTCTTGGGCTGCAACCTCAGGACAGAGAGTGGAAGAGGCAGAGTTAGGATGACCTCATCTGTGGGGAGGGAGGGAGGGAGGGAGGGAGGGAAGAGCTTTCTATTGCAAACAAGCACGGGACGGGCAGGGGGGGGGACACCAGCTGGTGAGATGGGGGGTGCTGGGGAGTGGCCTGGCGGAAGGCAAGGGAGAGTTTTTGGGGGGAGGGAGCAATCTCTGATCCTGCAAGGGGGCGAAAAGGAATTCTCTCACCTTGCTAGCCTGATGCTAGCCCCCCAAGGATGGGGGGCAGCGGGTGTGGTGCTCTCTGTGCATATGCACGGTCACCAGACCACAAGGCAGCTCTGTGGGAAATCGCCACACACCTGTGGGGCCCAAGCCACGGGCTGCAGACGAGCCCCTTCCGTTCCCCGGCACCCTGGCTGGAGGGTGTGGCAATCCAGAGACCCAGCTTGGAGGCAGCAGCACTCTGGGCGGGGAACTTTCCCCCTTTTGCTCTGTCCAGGTGTGTCCCTCCCTGTCCACCGGTCCTGTGTTTGGCTGCCTTCTCGCCTGGCTCCCTTCTCCCAGGACTTGCTTGCCCAGCGGGGGCAGAGACCTAGCGACAGACGCAGGCTGGAAAATAGGGAGAAAAGTTCCCATGAAGGACTAATAGAAGACAATGTTTCCAGCCTGTCCACTCCTGCTGGGGAGAGCCAGGGATGAGCCGAAATCCTCTCTCCAGGCAGCCAGAAGCAGAGGCGGGGTCTGGGGAGGAGCCTGTGCTTCAGTCTGAGACAGGATCCTTTCGAAGACTGGAAATGTTCCGTGTGCTTTGCAAAATGGGGGGCAACCAAGGTGCAGTCACACCTTCATTGTGGCTGACAGCTCAGGTTGCCAACCTCCAGGTGGTTGCTGGAGATCTCCTGCTATTACAACTGATCTCCAGGTGACAGAGGTCCGTTCACCTGGAGGAAATGGCCATTTTGGAAGGTGGATTCTGGAGCGCTATACCCCACTGAAGCCCCTCCCCTCCCCAGTCCCCACCCTCCTTGGGCTCCACCCCTGAAATCTCCAGGTATTTCCGCACCTGGAGCTGGCAACCATACTGACAGTTCAGCTGAGATGTAGTGCAAGGCAGTGTGATGAAATCCTGCCTTGAGGACGTGGGGCGGGGTGGGAACGTGAACTGCCAGGGGAGTGACGAGGGGCTCCTCCGCAGGTGGGAGGCAAGAGGGCTGAGGCCCTGGAACACATCGAGCTGCCTTACACTGAATCAGACCATTGGTGTTGTCTACTCAGACCAGCAGCAGCTCTCCAGGGTCTCAGGCAGAGGTCTTTCACACATCACCTCCTATCTGGTCCTTTTAACTGAAGATACCAGGGCCTGAACCTGTGACCTTCTGTATGCCAAGCAGAGGCTCTGCCACTGAGCCACAGCCCTCCTCATATGCGTTGTATTTATTCCAGCCTGCTCTCATATGAACACATGAAGCTGCCTTGTACTGAACCAGACCATCAGTCCCTCAGAGTCAGTACTGTCTACTCAGAGCGGCAGTGGCTCTCCAGGGTCTCAGGGGGAGATCTTTCCCCTCACCTCCTGCCTGGTCCTTTCAGCTGGAGATGCTGGGGATTGGACCTGGGACCTTCTGCATGCCAGGCAGATGCTCTGCCAGTGAGTCACGGCTTCTTTTCCATGGGCTTTGTGACCCAAACGGAAGGTCCAAGCCAGACACAAACGAAGCTGGTGCTTAAATCTTCCTCACTGGAACCACTCACTGATGGCGGGATCAGGTTCCCCTCTGGGCATCCATCAAATGTGATTCCCACATAAACCACAGGTGGACTGGGCTCCTGGCCTGCTCTGCATGACTGCAGTGGCTCTTACTCCCAGGTAAGAGGCCCACACGGTGTATGCATACCTGGGAGCAAGGGCCACAGCAATCATGCAGAGCAGGCCTTTCTCTCCCTTAGAGGGCTATGCTTCCTCCACAGGAGAGCCTCTATAGCAGCCACCAGAAGTATCCTGACTCCCAGGAATTGCTACCACCACACCAACACCACTGTCCCTGCACACTGCTTTCCATGTGGCTGGCTCCTGCCACAATTTCAGAACTCCCCCACCCCCATCCTTTAAGGCAAGTTCCTGACAAACACTCTCCATTCAGAGATGCCCTCTGGACCCTGAGCTGACCCTGTGGAGATCTTGCAAGTAACCTGTGGGGAAAGGTTCATGTTTTGCCTCTTGCTGTGACAGGATGAAGACTCTGGAGTGGAGCTGGCACGGCCTGTTCAGCCACCTGAAAGGGACTCTCGCCACTGCAATCATCCTGGGGAATGTGGCCTTCGTGATCTCCCAGGTGAACCCTGCAGGGGACCCAATGGGATTCTTTTATGGGATGCTCTGAAAAATCTAATATGGAAATCTTTTGTTTGATCTCAGGCTGAACTTACAGCTTTTCACAATTTACCAACAGCATTTTTTAAAAGTCCCTTGTCTAACATCTCATTGAGAAATGTTCTTCTGTTCATTGTTTGCACTCTCAGCTGCCCTTATTTGCAGTGATGGCGAAGAGTCCAAAGATGGGAACACTGGATTTTTTTGGACCCATCCCCTTGATCTATTTTGGACTGGAACCAGTTGGGGCAGAATCTGTCCCACTTTTGCCTCCACAATCCCATTTTGTACCAAAAGGGAGAGGCTCCTAAATGGGAGGTGAGGAAGGCTGTGGGGAAAGCGGAGGCCACCCGCAAGCCCTCTCCTGTGTCCGTGGCCTCAGGCTCCTTGAGGACAATTTGCGATGGGGCCCAATTTAAATCCGATTACTGGATGCCATTTCATGTTCATCCTCCCAATTAGTTCTGTTCTGAATGAATGAGGGGGCCTTCTTGTTGCTGGTTATTGGGTTTCAGTGATGTAATCACATAACCAACTCTGACTGGCTGCGATAGGATCCCTGGTTGGCTGGGATCACTCATGTGCCTGAGTTGGGATTTAGAAGGGGGTAACCTATTTAAAATGGTGCTCACAGTGCAGGGTTCCCCGACATGGCACCTGCTCATACAGGCCTTGGTATCCACTGAGCGTTTAAGAAACTGGGCAGGGCCATAGTAGGACACAGTTTTGCTATTGGCTCCCCTCACTCAAATGAAAGGGTTTTCCATTAGACGATGAGGAGGACTGGTGGGTTTTCCTTAGTCAGTGTGTGGCTCTGTCATCCCTTCAGGGTCTCCTTCTTCCCAGGAAGTGTGAGGAGGGAGATTTTCCATTCAGTTCTGCCTCCTGAGGCAGCCATTTTGGATTTGGCTCCACTTTTTGTGGCAGCCATTTTGGGGTGGCACTCACCCCCTGCCCTCAACATTCAAAAAAGTGTCAGCAGGCTCAAAAAGGTTGGGAGACCCTGACATAGTGTGTTCCAGGAAATTTTCATTCCATGAAAATATGGTACCTTTGATCCTAAAATCAAAACCAGAGAATATGAAATACAGCCTTAGTTTAAATTGGCACACTGCAGGGGCAATTGCTAGAATTCAAAGGACGGAGTATAGAAATGTGACCATATAATTAAGGGCCTGGGGAGAAATGTCTTATCCCCACTCCCACCAAGAAAAGAAGTGGTAGAGAAGATGTGCGGTACTGAGTTTTGAGTGGCAACTTGTCCACCGAGAAAGGTGGCCATTGGTTCTGAGTGTGAGCTGTGAACCAGGAGCCCTGAGTTCCAATTCATCTCAGCCGTGAATTCATTAAATAGCCAAGATGCTCCCCGGACCCCAGGCCTCCTGCCTGCCTCATGGGTTTAATAATACTTTATATTGTGAGGGTTGCTGAGAGAACATATGACAGACTCCAGTTGCAGCAAACACCCAAAAGCCACCAGCAGTTTAACAGATTTATTGTGGCTGAAGCTTCTCTGGACTAGCGCCAGCGTCATGTTTTCAAGAGTGCGGAGCCCTCTCAGGCACTCAGTGTGGCATTAGTGGCCCAGCAACGGAAACAGGGTTGGCCTCGGCATTTGGGGCAGGGAGTGGCCACGAAGGGCCTTTGGGCTCTTTCTGATTCTGGGCACTGCCCTTCTCCTCAGCTTCTGCCTGACTCATTTTTTTGTTCTTTTATGGCATTTTTATGCTGTTTTATCATATGCACTGAAGGAAAGCAAGTCACAGAGAGCAGGGCAGAAATAAAGAATAGCAGGTCGTTCCTCATAAGAGAGAAGCAAAATCAAAATGGGGATGTTTGAATTAGCCCAAACAACTTGTCAGATTTGGTCCCAGGCAAGTCTGATGTCCTGGGATATGTCTGGAGCAGGTGCCTAGAAGAGGTTTGAGATAGACCCCCCCCCCCATCCTTTTAGGAGGTGAAGCGTGCTGTACCCGGACGTGGGAGACCTGGGTTCCAGTGAAGCTCCACTTGGTGACTTTGGGACAGTCAGAGAACCTCAGTCTGCAGGGCTGTTGTGAGGCTGAAACGGATGAGAAGAGAGCCCTGCACACCTCTCGGAGTTCTTTGGGGATGGGCAGGTGGGGAAATGTAGAAATTGACTGTTTAATTATTATATGTCTGTGATGCTTACTCAGTGGCTTGGGATCCACCTGTGGCTCTTCAGTCCCCCCACGTGGTACCCACCCCATGTTCCGACTCCCTGTAAGTAGCCAGCCAGTGTGGTGTAGTGGTTAGCATCTCGACTAGTTCTGAGAGACCCGGCTCAAGTCCCCACTCTGCCACATGTGCACTTCCCTTGGTGGCTGGGGGCCCGCTGGCCTCCTTCTGCCGAACCCACTTCACAGGCTAGACGGGAGATGGGGGGCATGGTGTAACCTGCTGTGGGTCCCCACTGGGGAGAAAGATGGGTTATAAATGAAGTAGCTTTATTTGGTGCAGGACGCTGCAGCCAGGGTGTCAACTGGAGTGGTCTGCAAGGACCACATCACTCCAGTCTTGGCCTGCCTAGACTGTCTCCCAGTCAGATTCTGGGCACAATTCAAGGTCCTGGCCTTGACCTTTAAAGCCCTGCACAGTTTGGGACTATTCCCTTCTGAACCTACCTGGCCACTGGGATCACCTTCCGAGGCCCTGCTTTGGGTGTCTCCACCTTGTGAGACTAGGCAGGTGACAACCCGGGGGGGGGGGGCCTTCTCGGTCATGGCCCCACAACTCTTGATCTCTCTCCAGAATGAGATGTGCCTGTCTCTTCCTGTGGCCACCTTCTGCTAGAGGGTGATGCCTTTTTTTGTTTCTTCTGGCGTTCCCTCAATGGTCCCTCCCTGCCTAATGTTTTAATCGTTGTTTTATGTGTATTTTATGTGTATTTTAGCTTTGGTTTCAATTGTTTTAATGATGTGTTTCTGTTGGTTTTAATGGTTTTCAAGATTTGACTTTATCATGGATGTTTTCAATTTGTTAGCTGTCTTGGTGGTCCTTGTGAGGGCAGAAAGGAGGGGGTTACGTTTTGTCAAATAAATACAAGGTTATGGAAGGCTGGGCCCGCTCTGACGGTGTGACGGAAATGATGATCTGCACGCGCCCAAGCTTTGTGCAGAGATATTTACAGTTTATTTACACAATATTTACACGGTCCCTTCAGGTAAAGCATTTCACTGTTCAGACTGTCAAAATGCTTCGCAGGCAACTGATGCACACACCGGCGTAGAGAGCCAGGTATCCTACAGAATATGTCCAGTCTGTTGCCCAATCAGTACAGAGATGCTGAGTCATTGGGCTCCTCCTCTAGGCTGATGCAACCTGTCCAGGCATGTGTGCAGTCATGTGATCCCTAGCTGTCACTTTAGATCTGTCTGCCATGCTGTCCTCTTGCCGGCATCCTCAGTTTTACATGCCGACACACTCCTGGCAACCAGCCGCAGGAATGGAAGGGAGAGAGCGGGGTTGGTCACTCCAGCTTCTGTCGGTTCTGTTCCGGGACTGGTTTGGTCTCTCTTCTTACCTAGTGTTCTCAGACCATTTCTACATGATCGTAAATATTTAAGCCACACTCCCCCCACCCCCTTTCCCCATGAAGGAAAGTCATTATCACTTCCACAGCTAGTCCACTGCAATGGACACAGTAGGCATTGCTTCCTTTTATGGCATTGTCTTTGCTTTGTGAGCCACTCTCTGAACTGCTTATTACACACTTCTGTCTCAGAGGGTTTGTTGCCTGCAGCGTTCTCGAACTCTGCAATCCTTGTCCTGCCCTCTTATGGTGTCTGACTGCACTGCTTGATATCCTGTGACCCACCTTGAGGCTCAGTGGGAAATGTAGACTACAGATAAATACTTGCAAAAGTAGTTTGCCTCATTTGAACTACTTTACTCAAAGTGGTTGTCCGTGCCACATTGCTGCATAACCAGCGCCTGTGGCTCCGCTCCTTCTCATCATTTCTGCTCATGGGGTAGTCAATGGAGTGTTGGGCCAGGATCTCAGAGCCCCAGGCAGGAATTCCCCACTCAGCCCTGGAAGCTGGCTGGGTGACCTTGGGCCAGCCACATACTCTCAGCCTGATCTACCTCATAGGGCTGTTGTGAGGCTAAAATGGAGGAGAGGAAAATGTTGTGACCACTTTGAGTCCCCACTGGGGAGAAAAGTGGAATAGAAATGAAGTGATTAAATGATAGGCTGGGCTGCCCCTCCCGGGCTGGCTTTGGAGGGCCTTGGGCTTGGCTAGGGAGTTCCACGTCTCTTCTCTTTTCCTAGAGGTGTCTTGGGCACTTCAGGGATCCAGATGCCACGATCAAGAAAGGCTTGTCTCACAACTCTTGGGGCACTCCCTCCAGCCTTGCGCAGCCTGGGCTCCTGTAGCCGTTGTGTAGACGAGGGATTTTGATGTATGTGGGTTGCCATGGGATATTGTCCTCGGTTAATAAGCCAGGCCAGGAGTCCACAACCTTACTGAGCCTGCAGGGGCCCCTTTGGCATTCTCACACAGCATGGTGTGGGCACAGCCACAAAATGGCTGCCACAAAATAGCTGCTGCAGGAGGTGGAGCCAGCCACAAGACAGACAGTGCATCTTCCCTTCCCTCCTTTCGCACAGCAAAGATCCTTATCCTGTGGGGGTGGCTGAGCAAAAGCCCCACCTGGCCATGCCCACTTTCTAGAAACACTGGGCAGCCCCGAGGAAAGGTGCCAGCAGGAGCCGTGGTGCCCACAGGTGCCACCCTGGGGGTCCCTGAGGTCGACCCTTCTCTGAAGGAGGACAGCCTCTCCTCTGGTGGATCTTGCAGGCAGGGGACTTCTGAAGCCCTGTGGCTGGAACATCCCTGAGGGCTCATCTCAGTCCAAGGGCAGGTCATACAAAGGCAACGAACCACAGACACGTCTCCCCATGGTGAGAGTCAAGTCTACAGATAAAGCCCTGGTGCTGAAAGGACAGCTCCAAACTTACCTGCCAAGCTGGGCTCTCCAGAGGGGGGTTGCCTCCCCCCCCCCCCAGGAGGAAGGAAAGGCCCCTCTACTTCATCATGGACACACAAGGCCCTCCATTTCCCTGCCCTAAAAGGTGAAACTGTTGCCTTGTTATGTTTAACCTCTCCAGTTTGGTGTAGAGAGCCAGTCTGGTGTAGTGGTTACGAGCGGCAGGCTCTAATCTGGAGAACCGGGTTTGATTCCCCATTCCTCCTCCACATGCAGCCAGCTGGGTGACCTTGGGTCAGTCACAGCTCTCTCAGAGTTGTTCTCTCTAGAGCAGTTCTTGAAAGAGCTCTCTCAGCCCCACCTACGTCACAGGGTGTCTGTTGTGGGGAGAGGAAGAGAAGGAAATTGTAAACTGCTCTGAGACGCCGAGTGAAGGGTGGGGTATAAATCCAATCTCTCCTCCTCCTCTTCCTCCTCCCATTTTTTCATCTGAGCTGAAGGCTAATCCCCACATTGGGGGGAGGAGGAGAAGAAAAGCTTTTCAGTTTAGAAAACTGAGAATGGACAAGGTAAAGTTTTAGAAAATTATGCATGAGGTGGAGTATTTGTTAACTAATCTGGAGTCCCAGGTCTTTGGGAGACTAAATCTTTTAAATAAGCAAGTTAAATCAAGGGCAGGAAGAAGGCCTTCCCCAGAATATTGGAACCAGGGGCGCCAAAATGCAATTAATTCATTTATAAATAACATGTAGAATTCACTGCCACAGGAAGTTGTGGGAGCCATTGGCTTAGGTTTTATTTCTATCTCTTTATTTTTATATACTCTTTGTAGTCCGCCATTCTCACTGAGACTCAAGGCAGATTACAGGATATAAAGCAGTGCAGTCAGACAGTGCAAGACAATCAGTGGAGAATGCAATGGGACAAGGATTGCAGAATTAGTGAACACTGCCAGCAGTGAACTTGGGCAAAGGTATGCCATAAACAATCCAGAAAATGGATTACAAGGCATAATACATGTCCGTAAAGGCAGATGCCCTCATAAGAGGTAGGAAGACTGGAGACCAGGAGTTACCGACCCCTCTGAGGCTGGTGTGGAAGAGCAGTTAGAGCATCAAACTAGGATTGGGGAGTCCCAGATTTGACTTGTCGCCCTGGAAGCTGGCTGGACGATCGTGTGCCAGTCACACACTCTCAGCTTGTTGCAAGGATAAATTAGAGGAGAGAAAAACTATGCAAGCTGCATTGGGTCCCCACTGGGAAGAAAGGCAGGGTGCAAATGAAGGAAATCAATAAATCAGTCTCTTCACCTGGAACCGAAGCCGTCTGTTTTAGTCCCAGATGAATCCAAAGGGGAGTCGATCGCCCTGTGTGGATCTTCCTGTGTCTGCTCTAATAGCCACCCAGCTCTGCCTTTTCTTTTCTCCTTGGGATTCTCTTGACTAGGCGAGTGTACAGACCTCCAACAGCCTAGAGGAAGGTGCCGATGTCACTGCCTACTGGTGGGGTGAGTGGACCAAGTGGACGGCCTGCACCAGGACGTGTGGGGGAGGAGTCAAGTCCCAAGAGAGGCACTGCCTCCGGCAGAGGTAACCTCGGTCTAACCAGGGAGAGCTTATGGAAGAGTGCACGTCCTTTGGGTGGCCAGCTCTGGGCTGGAAAACACCTGGGGGGCTTGGAGGGTGGGGCTTGGGGAGGGGAGGGACCTCGGCTGAGTATAAGGCCATAGAGCTCACCCTCCAGAGCAGCCATTTTCTCCAGGGGAACTGAGACTGGTTGTCTGGAGACCAGCTGTTGGCAACCCTATCCATCCCGGCCTTGCCTTCAGCTTCAACTTCCAGGAGCCATTTGGACTGGCATCCTTGTGACAAATTTTCTCTCATTCAGCAGCTTACAACATCTGAAATGGAGCCATCCTCAGAAAGCGGGCTTTCCTACTCCCACCAGTAGTTTCCGTGATGGGGAACATGTGTGTGTCGGATGTGTTTGCTTATGACTGATGACACGGCTATTTTATTACTTAGTGGGTAGCTCTCCAGGTGTTTGAGACCTAAAGAAATGGTTGCTGCTTGGAGCAGACAGCACTGGGCTAGAGGGACCCACAGTCTGACCCAGCTAAGGCACCTTGGTCTGTTTGCTACTGCTTCTGTTGTCTTTTGGGCATTGTGCTAGCCAGGCCGTTTGCTAGAAGGCCTGTGCACAACCCCACACACTCAGCCAGTCCTCCTCCTCCTCCTTCCTCTTCCTCCTTTTCTTCCTCTTCCTCCTCTTCTTCCTCCCCCCCCCCCAGGCCTGCCTCCTTGTGGAGGAGAAGAGGGGCTGGGCTGGGCATACAGGCTAGCAGCATATTTGAGGAAGGGTCAGCAAGGGAAAGAGCGGGAGTGAGAAGCGGGGGTGTTGTGTCAAACCCCTCCCACATGGGCAGCCATGGGACAGACTGCAGTCTGGTGCTTTTCTTTGCAAAGTGCTGCCAAGTTGCAGCCAGCGTGTGGGGCTTCAAGACAAGAGACCCTCAGAGGTGGTTTTGCCCTCCCCTGCCTCCACGTCACAGCCCTGGACTTGGGTGGCTTCCCATCCAAGGGCTGGGCCCACCCTGCTTAGCTCCTGAGATCTGACCAGCTCAGGCTAGATGGGGCCGCCCCGGCCGGGGCAATGTAGTTTGGAGGGGCCCTCTGATCAACATAATCTTAAAAATATTTTAAATGGAATATTTTTAAATGGAATTGCTGACACATAATTATTATTCAACAGGAACCATGGTGGAAAAATGAATGTTGATGCAGTTGTGCACTCCCCCCCCCCCCTTTTGAAATGACCTTTCCCTTCCTTTCTCTGTTCAGAAGGAAGGCCGTGACAGGGCTTGCTAACAAAACCTGCACCGGAACATCCAAAAGATACCAGCTGTGCAAAGGACAAGTAAGAATACTTTTGTTGTTGTTTTTATTGAGACTCAAACCGGAGTGCACAACAAAGGCAGGGGTGTTGCTTCGCAGGAAGAAGGCCTGGGGGGGGGGGGGGGCGGGATGGGGACGGGATGGAGTCCTGCCTGAGGAAGAGCCCTGCAAAGAGACGTGGGACCTTTGGGCATGCAGAGGAGTGAAGCAGAAAGTGGTGCAGAAAAAGGACGGCTGGAGACAGCTTGTCATTGGAGGAAATATTTCTGAGACGAAAGAGGAGCTGTGCTAATGGGAGGAAGAGGCAGGAGGGGGAGTCCGGCAGTCTGCCCCGGGGGGGGGGGCACGTGTGTCAGAGCTGAACAGCATGGCTTCGTATCGGTCGAAACAAATTCCCAAGAAAAAGAAACAGAAAAGAATGGCTGGGACCCGGAGAGAGGCCCATGCCAAGCACTTTGGACACCATCAGGAGGGAAGCGGCAGCAGCGGCAGGGTGTGTGGGTTATGCTTCCCTTCCTCCTTGTTCCTCATGGCCCTCCCTTCTGGGAGGTTGCCTAGCCCTGAGGGGTGGGAGGGGCACATGCAGCAGACCACGCTGGCTGAGCCCTTTGGATACTGGGCATGAGCTGCATCCATGCTGGCACACAACCGGGGCCGTGGGGTCTGTGTCATAGCCTGTTTGCCCTGCGGGCCCTGTCACTGTCCCAGGGTCTCCATTGTCTGGAGTCTTGCTCTGCAGGCTTTGGCAGGAAGGCTAACGGGAAAGACTGGCGTGGGCAGCCGGAATGCCTTGGGAATCCCTCCCGCCTTCCTTTCATTTGGCTCTGGGTCTCTTCTTCGCTTCCAGCAGTGCCCTCCGAACGGAAGGAGCTTCCGAGAAGAGCAGTGCTCATCGTTCAACTCACATGTGTATAACGGACGGTCGTATCAATGGAAACCTTTATATCCTGGTAAACAAGAAGGCCTTTTTTGTGTGGTTTTGACAACACAAAGCCAATTTTTTAAAAAAGAAGGGTTTGAAATGAATAGAACTCTGTGTTGCTTCTTCTTATGAAATCTGATCTGATTCAGCAAGGATGCCACCCACTGTCTTTCCCTCACCCAGAAGAGGGTTTTGCAAGATACAGCAGCTTTTTTGAGGGGGAGGGAGGCATGTTATTACTAAACAGGGCTGTGCTGTGTCAGTTTGCATGCTGAAATCTGCAATTTTGGCAGAAGGTCTTTTCCCCCAAAGGCTTGTGTGATTCTTCATCTTTTTCTTTCATTCAGTTGTTCACACGCATGTAGGTGTGATCCTACATAGTTAGAGTGATGGGGGTCACAATGTGTAGGGGAAGGGATGTTGCCAAATTAGGACTTTAGCCCATGCCTAATGCCCACCTTCCATCTGAGGCAAGGACTACAGTCCCCAGAATTCCTCTCTGGTTGAGTTTATGAAGAGCCCCTCCTGATACTGCTCCCACCTTCCTTCCTGCTGCAGCCGGCCGGTCAGCAGAGAGTCCCTGGGGGCTTCTGTGTCCCCCGCTGGCTTGCCCATCTCCTGCCTCTCTTTCTCTCCCATCAGTGCCACCATTTTGCAAGAGCAGCGTCCCCAGGGATCAGGAGCCTCCTGGGAAGGTCATTCTGAGGCAGGCCCCCCCCCTGGTTTTGGGGGGTCAGGGGCCTCCCCAAAGGGAGCTGGCTGCTGCCTGGCTCTCAGCAGATTTAAACAAGGGGGAGGGGAGCTGGACTTGGGGTCTGAGCGGGGACATTGGGATCCCAGGGGGGAGGCGGAGGGACATTTTTCGATCCCGTTGTGTTCCTGCAAAATGGGCTTTCTGAATTTGGGATTGGGTTCAGAGGGCGGGAACCCCTTCTTTCTGACTTTTCTGGGAAATTCCAAAAGAAAGCTGGGTGGGTGGACTTTGCCCATCACTAGTGGGCAGTAGGGTTACTCCCCATCCCAATGAGGCCCTGGGGTGGAGTTTCTCATGTAATTCGATAACTAACATTCAAAGATCAGCCCATGTGGACCAGTCTACAAACCCATCTAGTCCATTCTTTCCCCCAGGTTAGGCAGCCAACTGTGTCCAGGGCTTGCTGCCAAAGCAGACGACAGCCTCTCTCCCCCCCCCCCCGGTCCCGGATGTTTGTACCCTGCCACTGATATTCGGGAGTCCACTGCCTGGAAACCTGAAGGTTCTTCTTGGCTATCAGGATTTGATAGGTCTGTTATCAGAGAATGGTAGATACTTGCTCCTGTGGGAGGAGAGGGATGCTCTGCATTCAGGGACACCTTTGCTAGTGAGGCCAAAGCCTGACCCCCCCCCCATAAGGATCCTGCAGGGGTGTTTGTGGTGTGGAAGCCCTTTTTCTGCACCCGTCACCCTCACCCTCATGGTGGGCCTTTCTCCAGTGATGTCTCGTCAGCGACTCCTTGTGTGTGATGAGCTATGCAACACTGTCTGTCCTTCTCTCACTAGATGACTATGTTCACATCTCCAGCAAGCCCTGCGACCTCCACTGCACAACCGTTGATGGTCAAAGGCAACTAATGGTCCTAGCCCGGGATGGGACGACTTGTAAATACTCTGATTTCCGAGGGGTTTGCGTGTCTGGAAAATGTGAGGTTGTTAAACATTATAGCAACCTTATTGACAGTCGAATTTTTGAAATTGTGGCAGCTGTCTCCTTTGCCCGGCCCTCAACGCTCTATTTACACTGTTTTCTAGCCCATTGGGTGTGATGGAATTCTGTTCTCTACCCACACGCTGGATAAATGTGGTGTCTGCCAAGGGAATGGGAGCAGCTGTACCCATGTGACCGGGAGTTACAGAAAGGGAAATTCACACCTTGGTAAGACTTCTGCTGACCCCTTTTGTCTGTGTTCTGGGAACGGCTGCTGGAAGATACCTTCATGGGCAAAAGCTGGTGCTGAAGCCGAAGGTGTGCCTGGCATCCCTTCCGACGCCCAGCATGATGCATGTCAGACATAGGCCTGGCATGCAGGTAGAAGGCAACACATACAATCCTGATGCCCTGGGCTTCTGCTGTGCATGTGCCATCTGGAGAACAGGAGAGGGTTGCCAACCTCCCTGTGGGGCCTGGAGATTTCCCAGAATTTCTTCACACTACAGAGACTTCGAGAAAAGGGCTGCTTTTATACACCGCTGAGGTCTCTCCCTTCTCCGACCCCACCCTTCCCAGGCTCCACCCACCAACTCTCCAGGAATCTCCCAGGCCAGAGCAAGCAATCCTGCTATATATTACCTGGATCTAGTTTCCTGGTGCTACTTAAGCTAGAAACCTGGAATTTACTCTGCATTTGAATGGCAACAAATTGGCATTCCCGTCGCCCTCCCTGGCCATGAGAATAAGCTTAATCAATGCAAAATTTCTGAATTGGTTTCCACCTCTAAAAGAAACACATCTGCCCAATGCCACCCCCCCCCCCATATTTATGGAGTTGTTTCTGGCCAAAACTTCAGGCCCCAGAGCACCTCCCAGCCCAGGGATGCTGGGGTTGGGCCGCTGCCACCGCCTCCCTTTCATTCATGAATGCAGTTTTCTGCAGGCTACTCTCTGGTGACTCACATTCCTACCGGAGCAAGAGACATCCAAATAGTGGAACGGAAAAAATCAGCAGACGTTTTGGGTATGTATGATGCCTGCGGGCACCAATGTGAATGTGCCTCAAAAACTGGCTTGCCGTATAACGTAGTCACTCCAATCCCCCCCCCCCCAGGCTTCTGTTTCATTCCTCTGCCCCTCTTTCCACCAGGCCTAGGCAACTTGGGCCCTTGCCTGCTCTGTCCTTTTCCTATCAGCTTCTCTGCCTCTGGCCCAAGTGTCCCTGAGCCCCTGGGCTGGCTTCCTTGCCCACTGCCCAGTCCATAGCCAGCCCCCATCCTTGCCCCTTCGTGCCCCCTCTTTTTGCAGTAGCAGACCACTCTTCCGAGTCCCCCGGGAGGTTGTTCTTCTTCTTTCTTCACTGCTTGACAGCTCACCCTTGCTAAACTCTGTTCTGAGAAGTCAAATATTCCCTAAATATTACACCGGTTTCTCCGCATTGTGGGGAGGGGAACTGCCTCACACTGAATCAGACCTCCCCCCCCCCCCCCGGGCCTATCAAGGACAGTGTTGTCTTCTCAGGCAGGCAGTGGCTCTCCAGGGTCTCAGGCAGAGAAGGGTCTTTCACATCAACTCCTGCCTGGTCCTTTTTAACTGGAGATGTTGGGGACTGAACCTGGAGCAGAGGCTCTCCTCTGAGCCACGGCCGCTCCCTATTGGCTCATGGGCTATCGGGGACAGGCAGGTAACCATATGTCAATAGCCAGCTATGCCCCCCCCCCCCCGGTTGATTTTTTTTGATAATTTTTTTGTAATTAATTTAAATCAAGTAAGTAAATAAATAAATCCATAAAGACTCTGTGTTAAGGTAAGGTATATGTTTCGGCAAACCTCAAGTTTCCAGAAGAACATGAAAACTTAAAAACTGGAAAGTTAAAAAACCAAACCAAAACATAAATCTCACCAAAGTGAAAGTGACGTCTGTGCATGCGCCGGTCTCATTGGGGGGAGGAGAACTTCAGGTAGTATTTCTGGTTGCCTCCCCGACAATGGGGCTTTACGATGGGAGGAGGCGAATGGGGGAGGAGTAATAATTGGGGCTGCCAGGAGAAGGTGAGCCAGCCCAGGGCAGGGGGAGGAAGCAGGCAACAGGCTGAGCAGCCAGGGGGAAGGCGGAAGGGTCGGGGAAGGAGCTGGGGTGGAGCAGAGGGAGGACAGTCAAGCAGGACTGAAGCGAAAGGAAGGGACGCGAGGGAATAGGATTTCTCATCCCTTGCCAGTCCTTTTGGGGGCCCCTCCTGTCCCTGATATTTTGGTGTGTGGCAGCAGCGAGGGTGTCCTTCAGCAGGTCTGCAGGGTGCTTTCCACTCCCCAGTCCATGATCTTTGAGAGGACCATTTCCCTTCTCTCTCTGCTTATTTATTTTCAGCTGTTGCAGATGAAGCTGGCTATTATTTCTTCAATGGGAATTACAGAGTAGATAGCCCCAAAAACTTCAACATTGCAGGGACCGTCTTCAAGTACAGGAGGCCAATGGACATTTATGAGACAGGCATAGAATACATTGTCGCGCAAGGACCAACCAACCAGGGCCTAAACATAATGGTAAGTGTGATTTTTGTACACATAACAGACAACTCATGTGCAGCTCGCTTCCTATGAGTGAATTTTATGTGTCCTGTTGGTGCATCCCCCCCCCCCCCCCGGAGCTGGTGAGCACTCTGTGTGTGTGTGTGTGTGTGTGCGCACGCGTGCGTGCGTGCATGCATGCAGAAGGTAAGGCTGTGACCAAATTCTCAGGTCCCTGCATGTCTGCATTTTAGTTTTTTTTTAAAGTCAATCAGAGGTCCTCCAATTTCATAAGAGTGAGCTGAATGTTGTCATTGCAGGATAGCAACCATGAGATCACAAAGTGTGCCTCTTAGCGAAAACTCAATTCTGGAGGCTTCTGAGAACTTCCCTCTATACAACAACAAATACCTTTTATTGGCATAAAATATTAAAAGCAGTTCCCATTAGAATAAAACATCCCAAAATTTGTAAAAAAATAATTAACCCTAAAACCATTACAGAGGTGTATCAAATTTATAAACTTCAATTATAACGGGATAAATTCAGCCATATCATAAGAATCTTTAAGTTCTAACTTCCCTCTATACAGATATATGAGTACTTGGAGCCAGACATAGCCACTCCCCTCGGGCACCACTCTCGATTCCCCACATCTCTTCTAGTCCCTTCACAGTCTCCCATCTCTTTCCCCACCCTCCTCGTCATTCCCTTTCCAAGTCTCAGTGGTTTTGCTCGGCCACCGCTTTGCATCCTCATCATCCAATATTGTCCCATGACCTGTGCTCAGCTAATGGGCACCCGTCATGTCCCTTCCTGCCCTTCCTATGTCAGGAACTCCCTGCCAGGGCATCACTGTGGTGCCACCTCTTCTTTCAGATCTTCAAAATCCAGCCTGGAGCTTAAACCCTTCACCCTCAGCTGAAATGAGGCCTAAGCAGCTGCCTAGTGGTAGTCACCCCTCACTTCTCATGCCTCAACTGTCCTTCCACACCCTTGGTTATTTTCTCTGTCAAAATTGGTGTGTGGGTGGGAGGTGTAGTGGTTTGGGTGTCAGACTAGGAACTGGGAGACCCAAGTTCGAATCCCCACTCTGCTATAGGAGCTTGGGCCAGTCATGCCCTCTCAGCCTCTCCTACCTCATAGGGTTTGCAGTAGAATCAGCCTGCTCTGGCCTGCAGGGAGTATTCCACCCTGCCTTCCAAGGTGTTTCCCAAGCCCTGAAGAGGCTTTTCTTCCTCTCTCCAGTAACTCACCGCCACCATCTGACCTTCGAAAGGAATCACCCATTGGGAGGGTCAGGGCTCCCAGTTTCCCTTCCAAGTTCTGAGGCCTTGCCTCTATGACTCCCGCTGCCCAGCGCCTGGTCACCACGGGGACAGTTTACTGCCTTGTGCACCCTTGGAGGAACAGCCACTTGCCAACTGCCTGCCTTCCCCCTGGCGCTCCTTCTAAAACAGTTTGTCCAAGACAGTGGAGGTCTGTGTGGTACAGAGAATAACGGCCAGTACCAAAAGTCATAAAGTATTTATTAAAAAGAAAATGTTTATGATCATATTTCAGCACAGTACCAGTTTGAGCAAGGGATACAAAAGAAATGGATAAAAATGCAATTCCTCTGCCCCTCTCTCTATACATGCCCTATCAGATGTTGAATATTGGACAGGCTCTTTAGCTTAGGACACTCCTGGACTTAGCACCCAAGGAAAAGAGACCTCCTTCCTGCTGCAAGGAGTTTTTATCACCTCTCTTTTCCCCATCCCCTGACCAGGTCAGGCCAGGTCAAAGAGGCTTTACCTGGAGATCTCCAGGTATCTCCTTCCTGAAGACTCCTTCCTGAAGAGGTTTAAAGGTGCTAAACACCTTTAAACCTCTGTTCCCTACTTGGGGAAGAGGGGAGAGCTTGACCCACCCATTATCTCTCCTGCCAGATCTATTAGCATTTGTATGAAGATGAGCTGAGGTGCATCTGGAAAGCTATTGCACAGACTTTCGCCTTCTCCTGCCTGTTCTCTGCCCAGAGGAAAGAAAAAAAAACACCTTTTGAAATGCACAGTGGAGGTTTTGCTCATTGCAAACCTCCCAGGCAAAAATGCATTTCTTCACAGGGTTATTGTAAGGGTTGCTGGCTCTGGCTCCCATTTTCCCAGCTACTCACCATCTCATTCTCTTCTTCCTCCTCCTGGTAGAGGCCATTTCTGCCACAGAACAACATGAACTCTGCCTTGCGTTTTGCTTTCATGCATTGGTTTCATGAATCGGCCAGGTAGGACTCATGCTTTGGAAAGGGTGTTGAACTCTGTGTCTGATTCTCTGGAGTGCAACTCAAGTCTGAGGTCTGGTGGTGCTGGATTGCCTGGGCAGTGCCAAATGGTGCCTGGGATCTCCTGAAGTGTTCATGGAAGATCTTGGCCATCAAGGAACTCTGAAGCCAGAATGCCAGCAGGGGGTTGGGGGCTATCCAGGGTTTTCCACGGTGTGTCACATGTATGATTATCTGCCAACTGGGCAGAAGTCTTGGGCGTGTGCCTGGTGCAATGAGCTCCTGGTTCTCAGGGAATGAGTTTGCTCCCTTGAGGCCAAGGTGGCTGACCTGGAGAAGCAGAGACAGTCAGTTAGGCACGAGGAGAAGACTCTCGGGGACTTGTTAGGTATGTCCCACTCTGTATCTGGCAGCCCCGCCGCTGTCAGGGAGCATGAGGGTCGAGAGGGAACAAGGCACTGTGCTGTGGATAAGGGGAATGTGCCCTCAGAAGGGACCTCTTCTACAGCTGGTGAACGGGTATACTTTCATACCAAGGAACCATCCCTGGGCAGGGAGGGTGGGGGGCTCTTGGTAGTTGGTGATTCGATCCTTAGGCAGGTAGACAGCTGGGTGGCTAAACCGCGTATTGACCGTATGGTGACTTGCCTGCCTGGTGCAAAGGTAGCGGACATTACACATGTTTTAGATAGGCTGGTAGATAGTGCTGGGGAGGAGCCAGTGGTCGTGATACATGTTGGCACCAATGATGTGGGGAAATGTAGTCATGAGGCCCTGGAGGAAAAAATTAGGCTGTTAGTCAGGAGACTCAAGGCCAGGACTTCCAAGGTAGCCTTCTCGGAAGTGCTACCTGTTCCACGCACAGGGCCGGAAAGACAGGCACAGATCAGGAGTCTCAATGCGTGGATGAGGCGATGGTGTAGGGGGGAAGGGTTCAAGTTTGTTAGGCACTGGGTTGCTTTTTGGAACAATAGGGAGCTATACAAGAGAGACAGTCTCCACTTGTCCCGGGAAGGAACCAGGCTACTGGCGCTTAAAATCAAAAAGGTGACAGAGCAGTTTTTAAACTGAATATTGGGGGAAAGCCAACAGGAGATGAAAAATCTCTGGTTCAGGATGGTTCATCTCAAAGAGATGAAGGGGTAGCTGTTACTTTCCTACAAGGAAAGGGACTAGAATTGTTCTCTGAGCATGTGGCAAATGATAGGGACTGCCTCGCAAGGTCTCAAGGCAGCAAGAGGAAGGTTGTGGGCTTAACATGTATGGGAAACTATAGATGTTTATATACTAATGCTAGAAGTGTCCAAGGTAAAATTGGGGAGTTGGAATGTTTGCTGTTGGGGGAAAACATAGACATTGTGGGTATTTCAGAAACTTGGTGGGATGAGGAAAATCGGTGGGATACGGTGATTCCTGGTTATAAATTATATCAGAAAGATAGGGGGGAGAAAGTTGGAGGTGGGGTGGCTCTTTATATCAGAGAGGGAATATAGTCCAGTAGGATTGAGAGGGTAGGAGAATTGGATTCGCTTCTGGAAATGCTGTGGGTTGAATTAGTGGGTCCAAAAGGAAGCTTAACATTGGGAGTTTGTTATCGCCCACTAAATCAAAAGATAGAGGAGGATTATAAAATGATGAATGAATTCAAGATAGCAGCTAGACAAAATAACTGTGTTGTAATAGGAGACTTTAACTACCCACACATTGATTGGGTCAATATGTGTCCAAGTCAGGAAAAAGAGACTGAGTTTCTAGACACTCTCAATGACTGTGCTATGGAGCAGATGGTTACAGAACCAACCAGGGGAGAGGCGATTCTGGATTTGGTCCTAAGTAACGCTCAAGACCTGGTGAGAGATGTTAAAGTTATTGCACCGCTTGGGAACAGAGACCATAATGTTATTGAATTCAACATTTGTATAAATAGGGAGTTGCCCGTAAAGACTGACACAACCACTTTTAACTTTAAAAGGGGTAACTTCTCTGATATGAGGGGATATGTGAGGAGAAAACTGAAAGAAATAGTAGAAAGGGTCAAAACCATTGGGGAAGCTTGGAGACTATTTAAAATTACAATCCTAGAGGCTCAGAGAAAATATATACCGCAGGTTAGGAAAGGCACAAATAGATATAGAAAAAAGCCTGCATGGTTAACAAACAAAGTAATGGAAGCTGTAAAAGGTAAGAAGGATTCCTTCAAGTGGTGGAAAGCTAGTCTCAGTGAGGCTGATAAAAGGGAACACAGGCTGTGGCAAATAAAATGCAAGTCTGTGATCAGGCAGGCAAGAAGGGAATATGAGGAACATATCGCAAAAAACATAAAGACCAACAATAAAACTTCTTTCAAATACATTAGAAGAAGGAAACCAGCCAGGGAAGCAATGGGGCCCTTGGATGACCATGGGGTAAAAGGTGTGGTGAAGGATGATAGGGAAATGGCTGAGAAGCTGAATGCATTTTTTGCCTCTGTCTTCACTGTGGAAGATGAGAAGTGCCTGCCCACTCCAGAACCACTGATTTCGGGAGGGGGGTTGAAAGACCTGAGTCAGATTGAGGTGACAAGAGAGGAGGTCCTAAATCTGATAGACAATTTAAAAACAAATAAATCACCGGGCCCGGATGGCATCCATCCAAGAGTTCTGAAAGAACTCAAATGTGAACTTGTGGATCTCTTGACAAAAATATGTAATCTTTCCTTAAAATCTGCCTCCATTCCTGAGGACTGGAAGGTAGCGAATGTCACTCCTATCTTTAAAAAGGGTTCCAGAGGAGATCCGGGAAATTACAGGCCAGTCAGTCTGATGTTGATACCGGGTAAGTTGGTGGAAACTGTTATTAAGGGAAAAATTAGTAGGCACATTGATGAACAAAATCTCTTGAGGAAGACTCAGCATGGGTTCTGTAAGGGAAGATCTTGTCTCACTAACCTGTTAGTGTTCTTTGAGGGAGTAAACAAACATGTGGACAAGGGGGACCCAATAGATGTTGTTTACCTTGACTTCCAGAAAGCTTTTGATAAGGTTCCTCATCAAAGGCTCCTAAGTAAGCTCAATAGTCATGGGATACAAGGACAAGTCCTTTTGTGGATCAAAAACTGGCTAATTAAAAGGAAACAGAGAGTGAGTATGGGAAATTGGGAAATGGGAAATTTTCTCAGTGGAGGGAGGTAAGCAGTGGGGTACCGCAGGGATCAGTACTCGGTCCGATGCTTTTTAACTTCTTTATTAATTATTTGGAGTTCGGAGTAAGCAGTGAAGTGGCTAAATTTGCAGATGACACAAAGTTGTTCAGGGTGGTGAGAACCAGGGAGGATTGTGATCCAAAGGGATCTGTCGAGGATGTGCGAATGGGCATCAACGTGGAAAATGGGGTTTAATGTGGCCAAGTGCAAAGTGATGCACATTGGAGCCAAAAATCCTAACTATAAATACACGTTGATGGGGTCCGAACTGGCGGAGACTGACCGAGAGAGAGATCTTGGAGTCATAGTAGATAACTCGATGAAAATGTCGAGACAGTGTGCGACTGCAATGAAAAAGGCCAGTGCTATGCTGGGGGTTATTAGGAAGGGAATAGAGAACAAATCAGCCAGTATCATAATGCCCCTGTATAAATCGATGGTGCGACCTCATTTGGAGTTCTGTGTACAGTTCTGGCCGCCACTCCTCAAGAAAGATATTATAGCATTGGAAAAAGTGCAGAAAAGGGCAACTAAAATGATAAAAGGATTGGAACACTTTTCCTATGAAGAAAGGTTGAAGTGCTTGGGGCTCTTTAGCTTGGAGAAACGACATCTGAGGGGTGACATGATCGAGGTTTATAAGATTATGCATGGGATAGAGCAGGTAGAGAAAGAAGTCCTTTTCTCCCTTTCTCACAGTACAAGAACTCGTGGGCGCTCCATGAAATTGCTGAACAGTTGGGTTAGAACAGATAAAAGGAAGTACTTCCTCACCCAAAGAGTGATTAATACGTGGAATTCACTGCCACAGGAGGTGGTGGCGGTTACAAGCATGGATGGCTTCAAGAGGGAATTAGATAAACATATGGAGCAGAGGTCCATCAGTGGCTATTAGCCACAAAATATAGATAGGAACTCTCAGTCTGGGGCAAGTGATGCTCTGTAATCTTGGTGTTTGGTGGGGGCAACAGTGGGAGGGCTTCCTGCCCCCACTGCTGGACCTTCTAAAGACACCTGGTGTTTTTGGCCACTGTGTGACAGGGTGTTGGACTGGATGGGCCATTGGCCTGATCCAATACTGGCTTCTCTTATGTTCTTATGTTCTGTGGTCCTGTTTTAGGGTGGTGGTGGTTTATGTTGTTGTTAGCCTTTCCAGTTTTTTTAAAAAGAACATCTATTTTTATTACTATTATTTTTGCAAACTTGGCATTTCCAGAAGCCTCTTTCTTGGTGTGTAGATTTTTTTTATCCACTTGGAGGGCGGGGCATCCTCTCCTGTTAGGTACATGAGATGCACACTGGGGGACCACAAGGAGTCACAGAGGGGGAGGAGGACTCATTTGGACCCTCCCAGGTCTTTCCCTCTAGGACTCCCTAAGCTCTCAGGGTTTGGAACATGCTGATTTCTTCCTCTCCTTTCTTTTTGAAATGTTAAAGGTTGATTGTTATAGCATAGACCTCAGGCCCTTGGTTTGTTAGGTTTTAGTATTTAAAAAGAAATACGCCATGTCCTGGTAGAACTCTTGAGTTGATTGATGCTAATTTGTAAAGTGCTGGACAATGGCCTTTCATAATGATAACCTTTCCCCGTTGGAAGCGTTTGTCTGAGACCAGGTCTACGCCCATGGGTGCATCAGACTGCTGACGCTGGAATGTCTGTGTTCAGCCCCCTGGGGGTGCTTGATGGTGTCAAGGCGCATCTTCTGTGCTCTGGCCATGCTGCCGTTCTCTCTGTTTGCTTCTATAGAATCAACGCCGCCTCTTCAGCCTTTTCTCATTTTCTTTCTCCCAATAAAACTGAGGATCCCTTTTCTACTCTGGTTCTTAATGAGTGGTCTGTTTAAATGCCACAGACCACGTCTTTTGCTTTTGGCACATTCCTAGCCTTTTAAACAGTCCTGGGTATAAGCTACCTGGGCTTCTTCAGTTTTGGGTTGCCAGCTCCAGGTCAGGAAAGAGCTGGAGATTTGGGGGGCAGAGCCTGAGGAGAGCAGGGTTTGGGGAGGGGAGGGGAGGGACCTCATTGGGGTAGAATGCCACAGGGTCCACCCAAAGTGGCCATTTTCTCCATGTAAACTGATCTCTGTCACCTGGAGATCAGTTGTAATCCCAGGAGATCTCCAGCCACCACCTGGAGGTTGACAACCCTATCCCTCAGGCCAGGTCTACTCCTGAGGTATATGAGGTGAGGTGAGGAGAATGAGGTATTAAAATTCGGAGGTGGCAGAATGGGCTACACCATCCAGGTAGAGCCTGGGGATCCCCTGGAATTACAGCTCATCTCCAGACTACAGAGGTCAGTTCCCCTGGAGAAAATGGATGCTTTGATGGGTGAACTGTGTGGCGTTGTACCCCACTGAGGTCCCTGCCCTCCCTAAGTTCCATCCCCAGCCTGAATCTGGCACCCCTCCCTGGTGGCCGAGTGGGACCTGGCAACTCTGTGCTCAGACTGCAGGGAGGGGTAAGGAGGGTACTATCATCCCTACAAATTAATTTTAAAAATTTTAGCGCATCAGGAAGAAAAGTTCTAGCTGAGCTCTTCACGTGCAGTACTAATCACAGGGAATGTGAAAAATGTACTCTCTCCTTTGTAGTCTGAAGTGGTCACCTCAGCCCTTTCCCACCAGCCCATTCTGCTGCTTGCCTTGGTCTCCTTCCCTCTCCTTGCTTTGATTTCCCCCCAAAAAACATATTTAAACCTCCCAACTTTGGACTGGAAATAATACTTCATGGGGTTTAAACGTGAATTCAACTTTTCCGTCTCACAGCCTGTTAGGTTTACCAACCTCCAGGTGGGGGGCTGCAGCGCTCCTGGAATAATGACTGATCTCCAGACAGCAGAGACCAGTCCTCCTGGACTTTGAAGGGGAGAAACAGAAGCCCCTTCTCAGGTCACTGCCCCCAAATCTCCAGAAATTCCCCAGACCAGAGAGAAGAACCCTATTGGGCACCCTGGCTCTCTGCTCCCGCCTTTTTCAACAGTTTTGGTTCTGCTATGCTTAAAGCTTTTGCCCACCCACTTTTTAAGGATATATATTCCTTTCTACTTCTGTATCTCTAATATATCTCTAATACTCATATCTCTAATATATGTTCAAATATCCTTAAAATTGTTTTTAGAAACATTCTTGATGTCTCCCCTCACGGTATTCAAACCCAGTCCTGCCCTGGCTCTCTAACTACTACACCATGCTGGATTAATATAGTTCTTTTTTAAAGGTTCTACCATTTCTTTTCTACTTTGACATACTTTCTGTGGTTTTACAATGGTCTTATTTTGTTCTCTTTCCTACTTTCCTTCTGTATACAATGTTTTCATCTCTTGACCTTTTTTTTTTACAGTTCTTCTTCCCCTTTTCTCTGTTTATGATTTTCTGTTCTTCCTGACAGACTACTGCCTGCCTGCTTTATTTCTATGGTTGCCAGCCTCCAGGTGGGGCCTGGGGATCTCCCGCTTTTACAACTGATCTCCAGCTGACAGAGATGAGCTCCCCTGGAGAAAATGGCTGCTTTGAAGGGTGGACTCTATGGCATTGTACCATGCTGAGGCCCCTCCCCACCCCAAACCCCACCTTCTCCTGGCTCCACCCCCAAAGTCCCCACGTATTTTCCAACCCAGACTTGGCAACCCTATTTATTTCACCATGGCCCTGCTTCTCCTGAGACACCGGCCTGTGCTTCAGCCTGAGCCCTCCATTTCTCTCACAAAGTCATGAAAATAGATTTAATTGGTCAGCCATGTTGGTCTGAAGCCCTACAACAAATTTAGAGTCCAGTGGCCATTGGACTCTGAACTCACGGAAGTCAACCACCATTCAAAGTCATCAGCTGCCATTTTTCACACTCGGGGGATGATTTCCTGTTCTGCTGGGATTGCTGCTGTGAGAGTCTGGGCATTCATTGGAGACATGAATGTTTCCACACAGAGATTTACTCCATACTTTCCCTTCCACCCCACCATTCCTGTTTCTCCTGAGACGGTGGCCTGAGCCCTCCTTTTCTATCACAAAGTGAGCTTCTGGCCATTTAAAATTGTCAGTAGTTGCCATATAACTATGGTGCTTTAGCACTATAACAACCTGATGGATTAGTGATTTTTTAAAAAACCTGGCCAAAATCCCACTGGCAGTTGGGGGGCAGAGAGAGAATGGTGGGCAGAAGGAGAAATTGTGCCAGATGTGGGCGGGAGGTCTAGCAGTCTGTACCTTCCCTTCTGCATGTTCCCAAACCTGCTTTCGTGATGATCTGGCAAACCACCGTCTTCCATCTGAGCATTCTGCACATGGGCACATGGTATCTATCGACTGCCCTTTCTCCAAGGGTATTGGGTCAGCATACACGGGTCTTTCCCCCATTTTGTCCTCACAACAACCCTGTAAGGCAGGTGAGGCTGAGTGAGAGTAAATGGCCTGGGGTTATCCAGTGAGCATAATTTTTGAGCAAGGATTTGAATCCGAGTCTCCCAGGTCCTCATCCAACACTGTAACCACTAGACCACCCTTTCACCCCATCAGAGCTTTGAATTGTTTCGAATGTCTTCTTCCTTTATTTATTTATTTATTTATTTATTTATTTTTCACACCCCGCAAGTGGGCTCAGGGGTAAAGCAGGCTTTGCAAAGGCTCATGGGATTTGTTTTCCTTTTTTGATTGTTAGACATATTTTTCTGCATTCCATTAGTATGCTGAAACCCTTGCTTAGGATCCTATTTAGGAATAATGGAAAGTATTGGAGTCGGGAGGCGAGTGGTAGTGATTTCATAGTAAAGCTCTTTATTGAGGGTCAGATGGAACATAAGGAACCCCGGGCGCAGAGCCCTCTTTTATGCCAGCCGGAGACAATGCCCCGACCTCGCCCCCAGGTCCTGATAGGACCTTAAGTCCATGGTTGTAGTTCATAGGTCCCCCAGCGGGAGACCTAGGCTCATAATTGGTGGTTACTCAGGATCCAACTGGCTATTGTTCTACCTGAGCTTTAGCCCTTGTGCGCTGACCACGTGGTAGTCGCCATTACTGGAGACCATGCGATCGTGGTCTTAGTACACAACAAATAGGATGGCCAGCTCTGGGTTGGGAAATACCTGGAGATTTGGGGGGTGGAGCCCAAGGAGGGCAGGGCTTGGGGAGGGGCTTCAGTGGGTATGATGTCATAGAGTACACCTTTCAAAGCAGCCATTTTCTCCAGGTGAACTGTCACCTGGAGATCAGTTGTAATCCCAGGAAATCTCCAGCCACCATCTGGAGATTAAGGATACAAAATACACCGTGTATAAAAATATATAAACTGTAATAAAGACTTTAATAAACTATACTGCAGGTGATTCAATATCTATACAATTCTATGAAACACCTAATTTCTATCCTAATTTCTATCTCTCTTATCAACCATATGGTTCCCCTACACAATATATTCCGATTCACATTTTAAAAGTCTCTAGTTTAAGCTTAAATATACAAGACCTCAATAATTTCTACAACAGGAACATCTGAATTCACAACATATATAATACAACAAGTAAATTCAGCAGGAAAGTCCAATGCAGTATGTCAGGTCAGTCAACTCCAATTTTACAGGTGAAAATTCAACAGGAGAATCCAAAGCAGTGCATCAGGTAGGTTAACTCTGATTCTACTATTAAGTACCAGTCTTAATAAGTTGACCTGGAGATTTCACAGTGTTTCACCAGGGAACCTTCTGTATTCTTTAATTGGCTATATGCTGGTAACACATCCTTTGGCTTCTCTCTGTTGAATTATGTCAGTTTCACTTCTGGTTTTTACTTTAGGCTTATTAGTTTCACTTCTGGCTTTAATTTTTGGCTTAACAGGTAATCCGGCCACCCCCGTTTCCAACTAAGAGCCATACAAATTGATATTATTTCAAACAGAAAAGCCTCAAATCAATATTATTTCAAACAGGAAAGCCTGTGTGCTTCTCAGTCAGGTTCTCATGAATGACTTCTCTACCTTAAACTGCTCCTGCAATTTCCAGTCATGTGCATGGCACATCCTAATGCCTTCCACTTGGAGGGTGGCCACCCTAGTTTAGCCGGAGGGGCTGAAGGGGGCGGTGGTTGTTCCGCTCGTGAAAAGACCAAATTAAGATCCTATGGATCTTACCAATTACCACCCAGTCCTGAATCTTTTGTTTCTGGGTAAGGCAGCAGCAGAACAGCTTCAGAATTTCCTGGATGACACATTGGTGTTGGAACCATTTCAGTCCAGCTTCCACCCCGGCCATGGGACAGAGACAGCGCTCATTGCCCTCAATGACAATTTCCGCAGGCAGCTGGATTGAGGCGGGGCAGCGCTGCTGATATCACTTGATCTTACAGCAGCATTCAACGCAGTCGACTACAATAGACTGATTCACCACCTCACTGACTTTGGAATTCAGGGGTTCACTTTGCAATGGTTCACTTCATTCCTCCATGGTCGGGGACAGAGGATAGCGCTGGGAGGGACAGTGTCTCCAAGGTACCCGCTGGAATGTGAGGTTCCCCAAGGAGCACTTCTCTCCCCAATGTTATTTAACATCTACGTGTGCCCCCTCTCCCAGCTAGTACAGAGCTTTGGGCTGGGGTGTCACCAGTATGCAGATGACACCCAGCTGTTTCTGTTGATGGGCGGCCAGCCAGATGCCATTCCCGTGAACTTAGCTGAGGAATTGGAGGCCATGGTTGGGTGGTTAAAACAGAGTCGGCTCGAACTGAATCTGGGTACGACAGAGGTTCCGTGGCTGGCTGGGTGGAAGCGGTGGTTGGGTTGCCAACTCCCGCCTCTTGATGGTGTGCCCTTATTACCGGCACCGACCACCAACAGTCTGGGCGTGACCCTGTCTATGGAGAACCAGGTTGCGAAAGTTGCCAAGCTGGCATTCTTCCAACTGCACCAGTTAGGCAACTGGATCCCTACCTGTCTCTCCCCAATCTAGCCATGGTAATCCATGCAACGGTCACCTCCAGGATAGGAAAAGGTAAAGGTTTCCTTTGCTCGAAAGCCAGTCAAATACAACTCTAGGGATGTAGTGCTCATCTCCATTTCCAAGCTGAAGAGCCAGCACTGTCCAAACACGTTTCCATGGTCATGTGGCCAGCATGAATAGATGCTGAGGCACACAGAACACTGTTACCTTCCCACCGAAGCAGTACCTATTTATCTACTTGCAATTTCTTGCTTTTGAACTGCTAGGTTGGCAGGAGCTGGGGCCAGAGACGGGAGCTCACTCCATCACGCAGCACTCAGGTCTTGAACTGCTGAGCTACCGACCTTCCAGTCTGCAATTCAGTGTCTTAAACACTTGAGCCACTGCAGCCCTCACTTCCAGGACGGATTACTGTAATTTGCTCTACGTGGCCCTATCCTTGCGCCTGACCTGGAAGCTCCAGCTGATCCAGAATGCGGCCCCACAGGTCCTTATGGGGACCCCTTGGATGACACATATCCAACCTGTGCTGCACAAGATGCACTGGCTCCCAGTGGAGCACCAAATCAGGTTCAAGGTCTTGGTTTTGACCTTCAAGGCCCTTAGTGGTCAGGGACCCACATACCTTGGGGACCGCCTCTCTCAGTATGCCCCCGGAAGAGCGTTACGCTCCAGGAATAAGAACTTTCTGGTGGTCCCCAACCCAAGAGAGATCTGACTGTCCTCAACTAGGGCCAGGGCTTCTTTGGTCCTGGCCCCCGCCTGGTGAAACTCTCCGCTGGAGAATATCCGTGCCCTGTGGGGTTTACGACCTTTCTGCAGGGCATGCAAGGCAGAGAGATTCTGCCAGGCATTTGGTTGAGTACAGTGATGGGACAGTATAATATCTGGCACTCTCTCATGGCAGCCTCTGAAGACTGGTAGGCAATTTGTAATTCCCATCTCCCCACCCCCCCCACCCCATCTCCCCCTCCATGATGCTAGAAGCACTGAGGAACTTGAACAGGCTGATTTCTGCTCTCTCTCTCTTTTCTTCTGACTGAAGCTCCTCTCCTGGAAACAATCAGTTCTAGTCAGTCTGGGGTTTTTTACTTTCAGTTAATTTACAATGTCATGTTTTCTGGTATA
Organism: Lepidodactylus listeri; assembly: GCA_029233225.1. Lineage (NCBI taxonomy): Eukaryota > Metazoa > Chordata > Lepidosauria > Squamata > Gekkonidae > Lepidodactylus > Lepidodactylus listeri. Next base: position 8,441,151 of record JARCFY010000014.1, on the reverse strand, counting down.
CCTAAGGTATCTCCCGGTAGGAAGAGACACCTCTCTTGTCTCTGGGTAGCCTGGTTTAGAGATGTAAAATTTTCAGAAATGTTGAAGCTATGGAAAATAAACTTTCCCCCCATTTTTCCAGGGGGAAATGGAAATTTGGAGGGAAAAAATGAAATACATGCAATCCTTACTGTCCTATCAAACCAGTTTGGTGTAAAGGTTAAGAGTGTGAACTCTAATCTGGGAAAACTGGGTTTGATTTCCCTCTCCTCCACATGCAGCTGCTGGTGTGACCTTGGGTCAATCATAAATTCTCTCAGAGCTGTTCTCTCACGATCAGTTCTGGAAAGGGTTGTCTCAGCCCCACCTACCTCACAGGGTGTCTGTTGTGGGGAGGGGAAGGGAAAGGAGATTGTAAACCTGAGACTCCTTTGGGTAGTGAAGGGTGGGATATAAATCCAATCTCCTCTTCCTCCTCCTCCTCCTCTTCTTCTGCTGCTGCTGATTCTATCAAACCTAAACTAATTTCACTGCATTTTCCCATTTTATTTTCCCTGGGCCTTCACATCTCCAGCCTGGTTCTGCAACTGTTGCTGACTGCAAAGGGTCCAGGCCCATAGGCGTAGAGTACGGGGGGGCTCGAGGGCTTGAGCCACGCCCGAAATTTCCCGGTGGGGGGCTCAGCCACCCCCGGGAAAATGGAGCGCCTGCCGCCGTGCCCCCCCGGGTCCTTCCGAGGCCCGGCCGCCACTGCTGGAGAGGGAGAGGGAAGGGGGGGGAGAGAGAGGCACCGGCAGCAGCGGCTGGCGGGCCTCAGAAGGGCCCGGGGAGGCGGGGCGGTTTGGGGGGGGGGAAGAACATTGCTCCAGCGAGCCCCCCCCCCCGGGATTTCCAAAAGTCTACGCCCCTGGGTCCAGCTACTTTAGTGTTCCATGCAGTGACGTTTCAAGGGCCATGAGAGTGTTTTCCCCCCTCTTCCAGGTCTGGAACCAAAACGGTAAAAACCCTTCCATAACATATGAATATACCCTTCTGAAGAGGCCGCATTTGAAGAATGCGCAGCCTGTTCACTACACCTTCTCTGAATCGGACAGCGAAGAAAGCCACGAGTTTGATGGAGAAGGGCCTTTGGGATTTATTCAGCATAATGCGAGTTTCTTTGGGACACACTCTAAAGAAAAGATCCATTTTGAAAATCAGGTGTTGGAAAGGCAAGACTCAACAGAGGATCTAGACCTGAGCAAAATCCAGGAGACCAACGAAGTCTACGAACGGACAGAAGCCAATGCCTGCACTCCGGTGCTGAAGAACAAGCAGCCCAAAGGTGAGGAGGGGGAAGTCAGGACTTCAGGCTGCTGTTGGCTTTCCCATTGCAGCAGTGGGGCCCAGTGGAAGCCCTGGGAGAGCCAGTCAGCAGGCCTCCTTGGCTATTTTAGCAGGACTTTGGAGCCACAGTTCTCGTCTTGATGGTGGGATGTTGCATCGCAGAGGCATAGCCTGTATCTCTGTTTTAAGCCACTATTTGTTTTAATTTTAAAGGGATCTTTTGATATAATGATTTCTAATTCCAGGATTGTGAATTTAATAATAATAATAATATGCTTTATTGTCATTGTACATAGTACAATGAAATTAAAACGTGCCATCATTCAGTGACTCACAACATATAATCATGCGCACTCACACAGACATTCACGACTGCTTCTCCCTTGTGATTTACATATTTGCAAGTGTTATAATTACAACTCAGATTATAAGATGAAATGTTAGTGTTGGTCTATTTAGACAGTACACGATTGGCATGCAGGGCTGACCCAAGTCAGTGCCTGTGACTGAATGTCCAGGTGGTTCCCTCCCCCGTTTTGTGATGAGTGTTGTCCTGTAAAATCTCAGCTAAAATGTAAATATTCAAAACCTTGTCAATATAAAGCTGTTTTTTAAAGCCCCAAGCACATGGCATAACCCCCCAGGAAGTGTAGTTGATACCTTCTTGGTTATATTTTAGTTCTGTCTTCCCTCCACCAGGGTCAGGGCAGGTTTTGCTTTTATCCTTATAGTCACCTTATGAAAGAGAGGTTAGGCTTAAAGGCCCAAGGGGAGCTTCAGGGCAAAATTGGGATTTGAATCCAAGCCACCCTCTCCAATTCCCTGTGCCTTACGGATTCTCTGTGCTCTGGGCATTGTGAGCCATTCCAGTGTCAGCAGCAGGCACCTGCTCACAACATAATTAGATATCAGCCTTGGGCTGACTTCATTACTGGAGTAAGCAAGGGTCTGGGCCACTCCAGGTTAGCCTGCAACCTGCACTCAACCAAGGGATGCAGCAGATTGGCATGAACAAGGCATTCCTTGTTAGAAGTTTGCTTTCAATAACTGAAAGGCAGCTGAGTTTCCCCTTCATCACTAAAGCAGTGCTGGTAGTTGAGTGATAAAACCAGTGCCTGAAGAAGACAAAAAGCTCTCTTTCCCCTCCTCTTTCAGTTCAGTTGCCAGGAAAAGCAACAGACAAAAGCCTTCTCCAGTTTTTAGCCGCATTTTTGTATAGCTGGAGGAAATCGTACAGCCATCTTTTTCGTCTTTAATCTTAAGGAAATAGACAGCGTTTGTGCCAGGCTCCCCCCCCCCCCCCCCTAGACCCACGCAAGATGGTGAGGCTGTGGATTCTCTCCTAAGCAGTTCTACAGGTTTGATTTCAAGAATGGGCCACTGTGCCTCAAGTCTGGTGAATCCTTATTGCAGAGGAGAGGAGAAACCCAAAGGCGCAGCATGAAGCGAATCCTGCAAGACTTTTCATGCTTACCTAACTGCAAAGCTCAACAATAGGGCAATTGTCTTGTTACTTCTACTTATGTGTAAAGCCACCCGTGAAGGAACAGATCAGAAGTAGTGCAAAGACTCCAGCTGAGATGGCTCATGTCTCCCCCTCCCCGCCAGGCCCTGGCTCCCATGAAACCATTTGTCCTGAGGAGACAGAACACGTCTCCAGAAAATTCTGTTGGACATTCCTTGAATGTCTGATCATTGGCTGAATGTGTGGGGACTGTATGAGAACAGCATTTGATGTGCAGTGACTTTTTCAGGATCTGCTCTACAACAATATTTGACAGAGCAGATATACTTTGTGTTCGAGAGTTGGTGGCTTTTGAAATTTCAGATGCCTGTTGAAATCAAAAGAATTAAAACATGTCAACAGGCATTCAGATTCTGAGGGGAAATGTCCCATTAAAATTCCAGTGTGAAATAATTACATCTAAATTTTGCCATTTTAAAAAATTACACAATTTAATTTGAGATCTCTTATTTTCCCCGATTATTTTCTCCTTTCCCCTCTTCGTTCTTCATCCCAGATTCAAACACAACCAAGTCCAATTTCATGGCAGAAAGGGGTGGAAGGGAATTTGATGCTCAGCTTGTTTCCAAAGAATTCCTTTCAGAAAATGCCATCACTCACAAGCTTCTGGACAAGACATCGGACTCAAAAGAGCTGGTCTGGAACAAGACTGTGAACAGCATCCTTTCTCCAAGGGATCCTGTCAACTCTGTTGGATCTCACCTCCTGGACAGCCTCTATGTTGATTATGATGACCATGAAGAGGTGGGGCCGTACCCTGTCAATGGCACTTTCTTGGAACTGAGCAGTGACAAAGCCATTAACACGTCTTCTGAGACACCATTTCCCAACACAACCATTCCTGCCGCTAGCTCTCCAGGGAACAGGACTCACAAAGCCAGGTAAGACGCATGCCTCGGGCCATTCCTTTTCCACCGTGGGTAATGGCAGGGTGGGCAGAATGTTATCCAGACCCCCTTCACTGCAGGAAATAGTCTCTCAAAGGTAAGGTGGGTGCGTTATTCCAAAAGTTAATGCAAGGCATACATTTCACAGGAAAATTTCAAGTCTTTTGGAGTGGCAAATCAAAAAAAAATTACAAAGGCCATTTAAAACAGGGGTGTTCATGATGCTGTTTGCAGCCTTTGCCCAAGCTGATCTCAGCATCCCCTCAGCTGGTGTGTATTTACTTGGAAGGAAATCCCACTTTGTTCAGTGGAAGTGACTTCACAGAAAGGGAGCACTGGAGCACCGTCTCGTGAGAAAGGGAGCACTGGAGGGCAGTCTCCTAGATACCACTAGTTTAAGGAAAGCAAAAAAAACCCCAAACAACACCATGGAAGGGACACTGCTGAGTATTTTTGGAGCTTTGAATGGAAATATGCTCTTTTTCTGATGAAGATGCTTCATATAAAACCTAACAATCGAACATCATACTAAGAGAAAAACCATCAAGACTCTGCTTGAAGAAATGTTGAATTTGGCAACCTGACTAGGGAAGGCTGGTGCCTTGGTGGTAGCACACGTGCGTGTGGAAGTACAATCGCTGGCATCTTCACTTCCCGGAATCTCCAGCAGCTGATTCTGGGCTTGAGATATTGGAGAGGTTCTGCTGGTTACAGTAGGCAGCACTGGGCTAGCTGGTCCGGTCTGACTGGCAATAAGCAAGCGGCTTCTATTCTGTCCCCTATGTGACCCCTCATGCTCAGAGGGGCAGTGGGTCGATGGCAGAGCACAGGAGTTATAGTCAGAAAGTCCCCAGTTCAGTTCCTGACATTTCTAGTGGAAGGAGATCAGATCTTTGTCAGAGCAGACAAGACTGAGCAGGGTGGACCAAGGGTCCCGCTCAGGATACAGCAGTCTCAAATGTTCATGAAAGAAGGAATCTGCATATATTGTTTTCATTTGCCTGGTTCTGTTTCAGATAGACAAGTGGCACAAGGAAACAGGCAGCCCCAGGCTCGCTGGTCTTTTAAAGCCCACTTTTCACTTGTTGAATTTCAGTACGAATTGGATTAGAACCAGATAACAAGTTGGAATAGGACCTTTCCAAAGTTTAAAAAATGGAAACAGGAGATGTGTGGTGCCCTAACTCAGACTGGGGCTGTGGCAGACATGGAAATGTGGTCCCTTCCTTTCCCCGGTCCCTTCCCCCAGTGTTGGAAAGGGAAAAGAAAAGGTATTACCTTTCCCCGGCCTTTCCCCCTGAGCCAATAGTGCATGGTAGTGGTAATTTTTAGATGAAATGTACAAGAAAAAAGGTTTTACAACTTCCCCCCCCCTCACTGTGCTCCTCCTGATCTGAACTGAGGCTGCTCACCATCAAGATGAAAACTGTTGCTCAAAAGTCCTGCTAAAACAGCCAAGGATGCCTGTTGACTGGCCTCTCCTTATCTTTGGGCTGCTTGTTCTTCAACACACAACCTCAAAATGCTTCACAAACAGAAATTTGTGACAGGTTCATTGTCACAAACTTCCACGAACTTTTAGAGTGGTTTGTGGATGGAGCAGAAAGTGGGGGATTAAAGGGACTCTGAGTCCCCTGCTTCCTGTTCCCTGTGAAAGCCACAAAACCCCCCACAGCTGAGCAGCGGGGAGGCACAACCCACTGCTCAGCTGTTTTGGGCTGTCTTCTGCAATCCCTTTAAACTTTAAAAAGACAGCTGTGTGGCAGGGAGGCAAAAATTGGAGCAAAAGGAAAACAACTAGAGTGACACTGGTGGAGGACTTGGGATGAATCCGAGAGAGCATTCCATGGAGCCCATTTACAGGCCTATGAGGTGGTAGTGATGGAGGTAAAAGAGGCTTTCTTCTGTGTGTGAATTGCGTCAGTGGAATCTCATCATGCTCAGCTATTTAAAAGGGATTGTGACTTGAATACTCCTAAGTCTGTCCCGGTCAATGATGTTAATTTAGCCTCCAGCTATGATTTTTTTTCTAGGTTCTTTGGTGAGAAAACCTCTCCAATTTACCTTTTCCATGGCAGGTGATAGGGCATGTGGTGGTGGAGCAGCTTCTGCAGTTCCTGGATGACATATCTGCCCATGACCCATTTCAGCCTGGTGTTAGGCCTCAGTTTGGAACCAAGATGGCTTTAGTTGCACTTGAGATGATCTTGGTTTAAAGTTGGACAGGAACAGTCACCCCTGGTGATAGATCTATCAGTGGCCTTTGACACTGTTGGCCCCTACGTTCTTATCCATCAGTTGGAATATGAAGTTGGTGTTAAAGGGAGTAGACCGTTGGTGGTTTTGGTCTTTTCTGTTTGATTGGGTACGAAGAGTTTCCACTGGAGGAGCAGAATCAGCTGGGTGGGCTTTGTCCTGTGGAGTGCCACCAGGTTCTATTATCTCATCCAAGTTGTTTAATATGTAGGTATGGGCCACTGAATGAGATTGTCCAGAGCTTTGGAGTTCAGACTCATCAATATGAAGATGACACCCAGCTCCGTATTTTGTTAAGATAGAGGTAACGTTGTTCCAGAAGGCTGATGGCATTGTCCTTAATAGAGTGGAGATGGACTTTGCAAACAGGTTGGCTTTTGCAGAGCAATTTAAAAGTTTGTGGGTGGTATTTGAAAAGCAAGTTGGTGCAGTGGCCAGGAGCTCCTTCTGTCATCGGCATCTGGTTTGTCAGCTCTGTCTTTTCTTCAACACAGCCCATCTAGCCACACTGATCCCGGCTTTAGTAACTTTGTGGCTGGATTACTGTAATGCACTCTATGTAGACAACCACCCTGAAGACAAACTGAAACTGCAGCTGGGCCAGAATGCTGCAGTACAAATATTATAATTACTATTAAAATAATAATCTTAGCATCCTTAAGAAGTAATAAAAATGTTTTTTGTTTTTGGATGAAATTTCAGTCACATTATGTCATTTCAAAGAAACAGCTGAAAACAGTGATTCTGTGCCATGTTCTTCTCCAGTTCCTTGTAACGTATCGTTTTGCAAGTACTATGTAGTAGGATGTTATCACACTGCTGCCAACAGAGCACAGGAAGGGAGATTCTCTGTGTTGTGACCTCATGTCACACAGTAAGTGCTGCCGGGCATTACAGGAGAGCAGGAAAGAATATGACACAGAGATGCTGTTTTTGACAGCATCCCCAGCACTATGCAAGTCCTCCAGTAATATGCAAGTTCTGCCTTGAGATACTTGGAAAGGATGCTGAATTCTGAGGGCAAAGGTTCTGCAGATATCCGGTAGTTGCCAAGCAGCTGCCAAGTGCTGTTCCCATCATCTCTTTCCCAGGAGTTGCAAAAGGTTGCTTGCCTGGGGTGGAATTATAGGGTTGGCAATACTGAGGCATCTGTCATAACCATTGTCTCAGTTATTTTAACAGCAGACCTGTTAGGTAGGCCAGAATTATTCTCAAGACAGGCAATGCACTGGATGCCACTTTGTTTCTAAGTTCAGTTCAAGGTACTAGTTCCTGTCTATAAAACCCTTCGCAGCTGGGGATGATCAAACCTATATGAGCCCCACATGTGAGCTCAGATCCTCTCAGGAGTCAGTATTTGTCAATATTTGCCAAGTCTGGATGGGTTTTCTCAGCTGTGAAGAGGAAGAGATGCTGCTTCCTCGATTAACTTCTTGTGGTGCAAGCAAAACTATCTAGTTCCACAAGGCTTTTAGTGAATATAGTGATGTCGTGTTTTTATTCTATTAAATATTGTGATTGTTTTAAGTGGTTTGAAGTTCTTTCTTGTGGTAAGTGGCCCGGAGAGCTGGAAGGAAGAGGAATAAACGTTTCCAAAAGCAGTGGCCTCTTCTCAGAGATGGCAAGTGGAGTGAAAGTGGAATCTGTGCATGGGATGTGAAGCTGTCCCTAACTGGTTTCTGCTAGGCTGCGTTCAGATGGACAGTTTGGCCTGATAGAGGCACTGTTCACAAACGGATTAAATGGGACTGGTCACACAGCCACAGCTGTCAGCCATGCCCCAGTCTTACTCACCCCATCATACGATGAGTTGGAGCTGGAGTAAATAGCTACCACATATCGTGTGGTGCTTTTAGTTCCCTGCTCATTCATCATGCATAGCCGGATGTCTGAACGTGGGAGAGCACAAACAGAATGGATGGGTGGTCTGAACCTGCAGATCCATTCTTACCGCTAGGGTGTTTTTTTTCTTCTGGAGTTTTTTATTTATTATTTATTTATTATTTATTTTTCAAATTTATATCCCGCCTCCCCACGAACGGGCTCATTTTTGCCTATGTATGCATATGTGCACATGCATACATGAGTGCATATGCATGCACCTATGCAAATGCATGAGTGCATATGCGCACACATGCATTTTTAAAATGACCAGGCAGTGTGCTCCATGGCTGAGGTGCTGCAGTAATGTGGATGCTTGACCATGGGATTTCTCCATGGGTAACTCACAGCAGGGTGTGCTGTCTGGATGATATGCCCCACAACACTTTAAACTGTTATAATTAGAGGTGGTGCCATATCACACCAATCTGCCAGTCTGACCATGTTTACAACTTTTTTGTATCATTTCAAAAACTTGCCTGCCTAGAAGCAGCAATAATCTCTGTACACCTGTGGGAAATGATGCCTCTCTGGAATGCCATCTGATAATGTCTGTCTTCAGCTTTCTTAGGCTGTGGTCTCAGGGTCATTTTAATTGGGTTTCACTGCTGTTTCCTCTCACATTTAAAATTGCTGATCAGATGCCCGCATCCGTCTTCCACACCGAAGTGGGCTCACTCGCGCAATCCTCCCAGTTCCCTAGCGAGTTTTCCATCACTGGGAAAATCAAGTACTTTCCAGATATTTGCACTTTGAATCCGCGATTTCGCCTATCTGGACAGCCATTCTCCAAGGCAGCTTAATTTTGGCATCAGAGACAGACTGGGAAAAAAAGGCTTGACGCACAAGAATGCAGCAAAGGAAAGCGCAGGAGCAGGTGGGGTTTAGGGTGAGTCTCCTCCCTGATGTGCTCCATTTTTGTTTTAAAATAACCCCATTAAAAAAAACTCCTTCCAATTACTGCCCAGTTTAGAATTGATCGTTTCTGGGTAAGGTGATTGAGAGAGCAGTTGCCGAGCAGCTCCAGAGCTTCCTGGATGACACGTTGGCATCCATTCCAGTCCAGTTTCCACCCCAGCTGCGGGACGGAGAGGGTGCTGGTTGCCCTGGATCAAGGCGAGTTGGCACTGCTGTTGTTACTTGATCTCATGCCAGTGTTCGACATGGTCGATTATGATCTCATGACCCATTGCCTTGCCAATGTGGGAGTTCATGGAGTAGCCCTGAAATGGCTTTCCTCATTTCTCTTTGGTTGGGGACAGAAGTTGGCTTTGGAAGAGAGGGTGTCAACTAAGTACCCCTTAATATGTGGGGTGCCTCAGGGGGCAATCCTCTCCCAAATACTGTTTAACATTTGTATGCGCCCCCGCACACAGCTGCTACAGAGTTTCAGGCTGGGGTGCCATCACTATGCTGATGATACCCAGGTATACCAGTTAATGGACAGCTTCCCAGATACCACCCCACAAAATATGGCCGTGGGTTGGAGGCCATGGTGGGATGGCTTAAAAAGAGCCAACTGAGACTGAGCCCAACAAAGATGGAAGTTCTGTGGCTGGGGGGGACCCCGCAGGATTGGGGCACAAACTTCCCACCCTTGATGGGGCACTACTGACACTGGTGCAAACTGTCAGGAGTTTGGGTGTGGTCCTGGACACCTCCTTATCTGTGGAGGACCAGGTCATGAACACTGTCAAGCTGGCATTTTTTCATCTACACCAAGCACGGCAACTGTCCCCTTTCTTGTCATGCCCTGACCTAGCTAGAGTAATCCATGTAATGGTCACCTCCAAGCTAGACTACACTGGCCTACCCTTGAGACTGACCTGGAAACTCCAGCTGGTCCTGATGGGAATGTCGTGGATGGCACATATTCAGCCTCTGTTGCACCAGCTGCACTGGCTTCCAGTGGAGTAGAGTCAGATTCAAGGACTTGGTATTGACCTTTAAGGCCTTGAGCGGTCTGGGACCCACGTCCCTTCAGGACCGCCTCTTCTGGTATGTCCTCGGGAGAGCATAACGCTCTGCTGAGAACACTGTACTGGTGATCCCAGGCCCTAAAGGCATCCGGCTGTCTTCGACCAGAGCCAGGGCCTTCTCAGCCCTGGCTCCGACCTGGTGGAACTCTCTGCCAAACAACATCAGGGCTCTGCAGGACTTAATGCAGTTCCACAGGGCCTGCAAGGCAGAGATGTTCCACTGGGCTTTTGGTTGAGGGCAGTTACGGGCTCTATCGTGGCTGGCACCCTCCTCTTCCCCCCCCCCCTCTCTCCCCACTCCTTATCCTGCTTGCGAGGCAGCAGCACAGTTCAGAACTGGTTAAAGGTTAACTATTAATGCCATCTGGAGATTAATTCCAAGTCTGTATTGTTATATTTATTGTATTTTAACCAGTAATTGTGATGTATTTATGTATTCTTTTATTGACATAAATCATCCAGAGCCCTGTGTATTCAGAGATTGGGCAATTTGTAAATCCAAAGTATGTATAAATGTTAGGTGTAGATGGGTGGGCTCATACATAAGAATCCGGATTCAGGTGGGTAGCCAGTTTGGTCAGAAGCAGCAGGATAAAAGTTTGAATCAAGGGGCACCTTTCCGACCAACAAAGTCTCTTTCTGGGTATAGGCTTTCATGTGCATGCATGTGAAAGTCTATACCTTGAATAAAACTTTGTTGGTCTGAAAGGTGCCCCTCGACTCAAACACAAGAATCCATTTATTATATGTTATTTATGCCATCACAGCAATTATACAGAATGCCTATACATATGCAGGGCTATTTTGGGGCAGGAACGCACAGGAACGGAGTTCCGGCTGGTTTCTGAGTCGGCCACGCCCACAGCCTCCACACACACACCCCCCGCGGGTTCCCCAGGCGCCTCGCAAGCCCTTGGGCGCCTGGGGAAGCCAAGCTAATCCAGGGAGGGAAGGCAGTTTGAACTGCCTCCCCTCCTTGGGTTCCTCAGACCTGGGGAAGCTGACCCAGAAATTGCCTTCCTTCCCTCGGGTTCCCAAGGTGCCCCGCAAGCCAGGGGCGTAGAGTTTTAAAATCCGGGGGGGGGGGGGGGCTCTTGCGTGCGCACAAAGCACGCATGCACACCAGAACCATGTCCCCGCCCCAGCAACGTGCCCGGCGTGATGGCTTCACTTCCAGGGGACACCAGCACACTGGGCATTTGCCCAGCTGGCCCCTGGACGGAGGGAGGGAGGGAGGGAGGGACGGAGGCAGGAGTGGCCAGGCTGGGGGGGGAGAGGCGGTGGCGGCAGCTGTCCGGCAGGCAAACCTAGGAAGGGCCCGGGGAGGCACGGCAGTGGGCGCTCCGTTTTGCCGGGGGGGGGCTCAGTCTCCCTGGGAAATTTCAGGGGGGGCTCAAGCCCCGTAGTTGACACCTATGCCGAAAGCCACGGGGCACCTGGGGAAGCTGATCCTGGGAGGGAGCTGTGCTGTCAGGGGTGTGGCCTAATATGCTAATATGTTTCTGCTGTTAGGTGTGGCCTGTTATGCTAATTCGTTCCTACTGGGCTTTTTCTACCAAAAAAGCCCTGCATATTAGTCAGACCAACCCAGAATGGTCTGCTGTGACTGACAGCACGGCTTCAGGTGGAAGTTTTTCATATCACCTCCAACCTGAGCCTTTTCACTGGAGATGCCGGAGACTGAACCTGGGACCTTCTGCATGCCAAACCGATGCTCTGCCACTGAGCCATGCCCCCAGCCAGCTTCCTTTCTTGGGCTGCCAAATATGTGTCCCTGTCCACCTTGTGCAAATTTAGATTTCCTGCCAAATAGGGGCACTTTTTTTCTTCTCTGCATCTCTTGGGTGAAGGATACAAAGCAAATGCTTAAAGCTGGGGAGGGCCTTACCCTGATCCAATATCTGGGCAGTCATACACACATTTCCTGCTCCCCTGGAAAAAGATTCCAAAAGATGTAGCTACACAATTCACTTGAAATGTTGGGGGCCCCCAAGATTGTCCTGCTTCCCAGCCAGAGAGCTTCATCACAGGCTGGGTGACTTGAACTTCCAAATGTAGACTGTGGGTTGCAAGCAAGCGCCTTTGTGTGCCAGGAAAGGCAAGGCTGTGCCCTTGTGTACTCCTGGCGCATTGCACCACCAGCCTGGGCGACAGCGAGTGGATGGTGAAGATAAGAGGGTGTCATTTATAGCAGACAAGGCTGTGAGGAGACCGTGTAAGGTGAGCTGTCAGCTGACAAAAGAGCAGTGCAGAACAGGCAGCGCTAGCACTGCCAGCCGGCCGCCGAGCCGGGGGGTGTGTGGCAAGGCGCTTGTGGGGGAGGGAGGGAGAGGAGAGAAGGGGCAGGCGCACACGTTTTTCTCTCAGAGCTAAATGAACGGTTTATGAGAGGCCTCAGTTGGAGATGAGGTTGCCCCCTTGTTTTCCTGGGGCTCTTCCTGTGCCTTTAAGCCTGAGCCCAGATTCTGTCCTAGGAAAAGCTTTAGCTGTGAATGGCCCACAGCTAAAGCTTTTCTGAGGATGCAGATAAAGCTGATAGAAAAACTTCACCTACTTATTTTTTTCTGCACATCCATCTTTACATTCACAGGAGCAGGGAGCTGGTTGAAAAATGCAGCAAAAGCGTCAGTTACGTGCTGTATCCTTGACCCAGACCCCACTGATGTTATGGGGATACTGGTGGGCTACTCTACAGGATTGTTGTGCAGGCAAGCCTACGAAAGAAGTTAAGGCGCTGCTCACATCAGTTACTCCTATGCTTTTTCACTGCAGCTGGTACAGAAGTAAAGCAAGTGAAACTTTTTGGGGGACATAAAGTGAGGAGAAAGGCTAAATTAGTTCACAGAAGGCTGTTGTTAGGCAGAGGACTGAAGCCATTTGAAAAGGTGGCAACCCCAGTGAGAGACTGCAAAAGCAAGAAATATCTCGGCAAATATATTTTTCCTGGCAGGATCCTGTGCCTTTAAATACACGTGTCTAATGACATGGTGCTGGCACAGGCAATTAGTCAACAGACTTGGGGTGATCAGTGCAACCAGAAAGGAAAGAAGACGAGTGTAAGGACCGTCGGCTGGGCTGCAGGTGGAGAGCTGTCCACCACAAGATGACACCATGTCTAGCCGGCCTCAGACACCACCCTGGTTGTGACATCATTACCCATAAATGCAGCTCTTTCTTTTGGAACAACACACGACACTGTTGAAGACATCTGGTCGCTTTTGAGACGCTGTCTGACCACTGGTCCATCTAGACCAGGGAAGTCTCTAGTTCCAACTGACAGCAGCTTTCCCAGGCAGAGACCTCCTACCCAAGGGCAGGGCTGAGCATGGAACCTGCCTGAAGCAAAGCACGGGCTCGCCCTCAGAGCCAGGCCTGCTTGGCAAAAGAAAGCCTTGTGGAAGTGCCGTCCTACAGATAGACAGGTCTCAAGGCCAGAACAGACTCCTGGGAGGGCACACTCCACAGAAGAACTTGACCCAATAATTCCTCAATCAGACATGGAATTCCAGGTCACAGGAAGTTCCCCAAAACCTTTGATCTAGAACAGGGGTGGACAATTGTTTTGGCTTGGGGGCCACTTTGTGGGAGAGGAGGTTAGCGGAGAGCCGCACCTTTTAGAATGATTGCATTCATTAGTTAACTTTGCATTTCAGAAAAGGTATAAATTGTATCATAAAAATCAATAAATATAAATTAAATAAAATAGTGGTAGTTTTATTCAATTTATTTATTGTACTAATTTCATATCATCTATAGCTACAAGCACATTTAATTTTAGAATCAGTTTAATGAGACAAATGTACCCAGAGGCCTGACTGAAACCACGTGGCTGACTGACTTGGCGGGCCGCATGTGGCCTACGGGCCGCAATTTGCCCACCCCTGATCTAGAAGGTCCCTGATCCCTTTTAAAAGCAGAGTTGTATCAGGGCCCCAGTTGGGGGGGGGGGGCGGTGTTAACCCTCCAGCCACCTCTGCTCCCAAGCCGTGGAAGGAGAAAAGAAGTCCAGCCTTCTTTCTTCACTTGTCTTTCTTCTTTTCCAGGATGCATGTTGTAACCCACCAGTTAATGACTAGGCTGTGGTGCTCGGTCATTATATATCATTTGCTAAATAACCCCACAGAGCAAGTTTTATTTCTATTTTGAGGCTTTTTTAGTTCTAATATGCCCTTGTCTGAATGAAGGAAGAAATAAGGAAGGCCTTTGCTTTGACCAAAGACTGGTAATTTATCTTCCATTTCCTTCAGTTTTGGAAAGTCACATAATCTTAGGTTTTGATAAAAGCGAGTGTGTTTGGATTTGATCATTATTAAGCAGTGCAAGACTTAACACTAAAAATTCTCTAGGGGGTTGGCAGCCTTAAAAATGATTTACCTGCTCTGGAAAAGCAGATGTTTAAAAAGGAAAGCATTAAAAGGTGTGTGTGTGGGGGGGGGAAATACTCCACAGTGTCCCTTGAACATTTTCCTGTGAAAAAAAGAAATAAGGTCCCTTTTCTTAAGAATGTATGAATGCCAGAGCTTCTGCTGTCCAGAAATGATCACAAGCAAGATGATTTGTCATATTTGATGTCCATCTTAAAGCAAGACAGCCGTTCTGAATGTTTTTAAAGTGAGCCATGAGTGTAGTCTGGAATGCTTGCTTACTGTAAAGGTGCAGTATACTCTCTGTTGATCTTAAAATGTTAATAGGATTTACCTGTGTGATGATGTACTTCAAAGTGGGGTTTCTTAAAACAACAGCAACAACAAAACTTGCTGCCATACCACTAAGCAGGGCTGTTTGTTTGCGTTTAGCTCTGACCCCTCTCCCTTAAAATCCCAGTCCCAGGCAATCCAGACTCTGCTTGGATTCCACAGCCAGCACACTGAACACACTTCCCATAATTTCTCTTATTTTGCACAATCTATTCTGAATTTTTTACAATTTATTTTGGCTTTGGTGAACATGGGGGAGGGCCGGGAGCGACTCCAGCACTGAGACCCAGCCTCCTCCTCGCCCTCAGAAACCTCTTTCTCTTGCCTCTCTGTCTTCTGGGATTTCAGTGCATATCTTTTAAAACATATCTTCACATTCTGTGGAGTTGAAAACCTGCTTTCAAATAAAAGATCTGCATTAATAAAATAAACACACAGAGGGAGAAAATTTAGATTCTCAGGCAGCTGCCCTCAGTTCCACAATCAGTTTTATTCTGTGATCGTGCAGAATACATAGATGACAATGAAGGGGACACATTGTGTAATGACACAAAATCAAAAACTGCAATAAGCACCACACTGTATACACTATTATAAAGGGCCATATATATCAAAGACAGAACATATACATGTTGTAAAATGTGATGTATATACATTCGTTACCAAACCATAGCACAACACAGCACATAAGGAAAGAACAGTATATACCATTATAGAGAGCTACAAAACCACAATAACAGATAGCAGTTTTACAATATATATATACTGTTCTTTCTTACATGCTCTGTTGTGCGATGGTTTTGTAATGAATGTATATGCATCACATTTTATAACATGTTTACATATATATATCCCTTACATTTGGGATGTTCTGTCTTTGATATATCTGCAGCTCTTTCTAATAGTGTATACGGTGTGGTGCTCCTTAGCATTTTTGATTTTGTATTGTGCAGAATACAGACATCATGATCATCAAGTGATCAGTAGAATCAGAAGGATACGTACATAAAATCATGTAGACCAGGGGTGTCAAACATGCGGCCCGGGGGCCGGATCAGGCCCCCGGTGGGCCCCAATCCGGCCCCCGAGGCCCTGGCTCTTTCCTACTTCCTTTCCCAGCTCTCTTGCTGCTGCCACATCACAGCTTGCTTTACCAGTCTCTCTCAATCGCACAGGAGAGATAGATAGGCAAACCTCTCCTGTGCAACTGAGAGTGTCTGGTTAAGAACTGGCTTGTGTCCTTTGTAAAGTTTATATCTCTGCTACCTGGCATTACATTTTATGACACACATGACCCGGCCCAACAAAGTCTCATTTATGTCAGATCTGGCCCCCATAACAAAAGGGTTTGACACCCCTGATATAGACGATCTGTCTGGACCAGTTGGTGTAGAGAGGGAGATCCTTAGAATTCTGCCTTGCTGAAAGAAAAACAAAAGGTGAATTTGGCAGTGTGTATAGGGTTACCAACCTTCAGGTGGGGCCTGGAGAACTCCTGAAATTACAGCTGATCTCTGGACGACACAAATCAGTGTCTTGCAGAAACTGAAAGCTTCAGAGGGTGGCTTCTGTGGCACTCTGTGGCCCTGCTGGAGTCTCTCCCTTCCCCAGATCCCACCCTTCGTAGGCTTCATACCCAGAATCTCTAGGAATTTCCCAACCTGGAGCTGGCAACCCTAACTGTGCACAAATTATGCAATTTAGACTAATTTGTATGATTTGCCTTGAGTGGCACAATTTGATTTGCTTCTACTAGCCTTAAAAATCTTTGCAGGGCCCTGAAGGCTCCCACTGGACAGCTGAAAGCCTCATTCAGCCACAGGTCTGAGTTCTGAAATTTCACAAGGCTGTGCCCACACCAATGGTTGTAACCATTACAGCCAGAAACCTTGAGAGGGGTAGGGGATCAGAAGCCTGTTGGCTTGCCCCCCTCGTGTTTATTTATTTATTTAGCACTTTGTTTATCCCCGGCCTTTTCCCCCAGGGGGTCCCCAAAGCAGCCGACATCCTTCTTCCCCCTCCTCTGTGTCCTAGGCAGGTCTCTCGCTGCTTACAGCCATCCTTAGTCAGGGCCTTGAGCCCGGGTGCTGACCTAAAGCGCGGGGGGGGGGGATGAGAGGCTATTTTCCTCGTCTGCCCACCCTGTCTGCTGGCTCCAGGCCGGGGTTGTGGCATGCCTGGTTTTGCTCCGTGCCAAGGAGATACTGCACCTTTAGTTCCTCTGTGTTTAACAATTAAGTGCAAACGCTGTATCTCTCTTTTATCTATATATTTGTCTTAAAATTTGAACTTGTTTCTGCTTGTGGGTATTTTTATCCCAATTCTTTCTATTTCTAGACAGTGGAAGCTCTGCCTCTAACCGGGCTGGGGATTCTGCTTGGGGATCAGGACAGGTATGTTGTATTATAACCAAACAATCCCAGGTTTTGAATTTAAAAAGAATCCTTCACCCCCCAATGGTTTTTGTTAAAGCACAGCCCATACCCCACCAAAAACCCAAACAGACCAAAGTTGTCTTTCCCCCCCCTCTTCCTTCCCTGCTGATGCTGAACGTAACGCAAGAAGCTCTCCTTTTCATTTGCGCTTCTTGTTCTTTAGGAACCGGCTGAAGTTGTTTAGAAAGGGTCAAAATATGAGTCCTGCGGACATGTACCGGTGGAAGCTGTCTTCCCACGAGCCCTGCAGCTCTACCTGCACCACAGGTAGAATCTGGGGAAGGGGGCAAAGGGGCAGCAGGGAGAGGAGGGAGCGGGTGGGCGAGACCGGCACCTTGGCCTGGTGGACTTCTCAGCTGCAAGGAAGGGGGGCAGCAGTGCTGGAGCCTGGTGGGCAGAGGCCTTGGCCTAGGGGATCTCTCAGCAGGTGAGCAGAGCATTGTCTCCCATGGGCTCCTGTCCTTCTTTGCTGCTCTTGGACTGGTCTTTGGGCCCAGGAAATGCCTGGGGGCCCTTGTGATCATCCGCCCCAGAGAAGGGCAGAAACGGTGACAGCACCCAGAGGCTTGCCGCTTGGTTCCCGCTCATTGCACAGCGGTTGCCTGGGATCAAAGCCCCACAGCATCCAGGGAATGGGCTACCCCTGCTCCAGCATCCTATTCATCTGGGGCAGGAAAGAAGCAGCTGGTCCTCCCAAGCTTCCTGACAACCATTGTACACCTGTATGAGCTGACAGGAAATGGTATTTTAAATTCCTGGCTTTCTAATAGGCAGCAGATAGATTCGGGGGAGTAGCTGAGTTGGTCTGAAGCCGTAGAACCAAGTGTGAGTCCAGGGACACCTTTAAAACCAACAGAAGTTTTATTCCGAGCATAAGCTTTTGTGTGCATGCAGATATCGGAAGAAGTGTGCATGCACATGGAAGGTTATACCCAGAATAAAACTTTTGTTGGTCTTAAAGGTGACACTGGACTCACACTTCGTTAATATGCAGCAGTTATTCTAAATCCTTTATTTGCCTTTTGATCTGGAAGAACATTCTGGAAAACAGGCGAAGAACAAAAGCGATCTGATATTTATGGCAGCATCTCTTCTTATTCTATAAATTCCAGTCGCTTTAAAAAAAACTGCATTCTCTTCCTTGAATCCATCTAGTCTTAAGGAATTCTGGAGTGGCAGTTTTGTTAGAAATGTCCGACCTTCTTGCAGAACTATCATTCCCAAGGTTCCATAGGGGGAGTCAAGGCAGATGAGCCTTATTTGTACTACCGACAATGCCCCAAACGGTGTGAATATGTGGGTAAGTGGTGTACAGTTGCCATCCCTTAAAATGACATTTCTGGAAACCGGGGCCAAAGCAGGGGTAGCGCCTAGCATTTTTAGGAAGTCTGGTGCAGACTCCAGGCAAAAGGGGTCTATTGATGAAAGGTGTACCACTAAAAAAAAAATGGCTGGGTGGAAGGGAGAAGAGGCTTTGCCACTTTTCTGGCAACTGCCCTACAGGCCGGTTTTCCTGGGCAGCTGGCAATTCTAAGGTGGTGTGGTTTACATATTTTCTTAAACATAGGTGTGATGTCCACCTATGCCATGTGTGTCCGCTATGATGGGATCGAGGTGGATGATATGTACTGTGATGCAATGACCCGTCCTGAGCCAGTCCACGAATTCTGTGCAGGAAGAGAATGCCAACCAAGGTATTATATCCAGAGAAAGACTGCATTTGGGGCTACAGGCAAGCCCAAATAGTTACAGGGGGGAAACCTGACTGACAGGCAGCTGTGTAGGACAAGCTGGTGTCCTTCCTTTGCCATGTCTTTTGCACCCTGTCCCCAAGGGATGCTGCCCTTGCATTTAAATGCAGCTGTGGGCTCCTGTTTCAGACAGATGCGGCAGCTGTTCTCCCTCCCCTGGATTCCTTCCCAGATTAGGGATCTCCCAATTAGCTGCTGCTTTTTCTGAAGGTGAACTAATTAATAGGGACCCTTCACTGGTCCATGTACAGAATGCCATGTAGGAGTTTGCTGCACCTCTTAGTTCTTAAAGTGACCATATGTGTGGTTGTGTCAAAGCTATTTTTTCGTGGTCCTGCACAGGACGGCCCTGCACAGGAATGCCTGTGTGTGAATCAGTCAAATACGGCGCAAAAAGGATCTTGCTGCAGTCATACCTATGATCACCTCAAGACTGCTTTTGTTTCGTGGTGGAAGTCCAGCCCACAGATTGCTGAGATGATGGGAATACTGACATGGTTGCCAACTCCATGTTGGGAAACTCCTGGACGTTTGGGGGTGGAGCCTGGGGAGGGCAGGGACCTTAGTGGAGTACCATGCCATAGAATCCACCCTCCAAATAATCCATTTTCTTCAGGGGGACTGATCTCTGTTTCTGGAGATGAGTTGTAATTCTGGCAGCCTTTGGAATGCAGGGATGGGAAGGGAGCACTTGCAGGAGCCGAATGGCAGACAGGCAGGCAGGAGGCAGGCAGAGGTGCTTAATTCCCTCCCTGCCAGTGTCCTTCTGGGTGCTGTTTTGCCCCTGTGTGCAGGGCAGGATTTGAGGCCATCAGACTGGCCTGGAGGAGAGGTGCACCTGAGTGGGGAGAATTTGCATCTCTTTCATCTGCTGTTTCTCCCCTGAAAATATCCCCCTGTGTTTGCTCTGCTGGGGAATCCTGGGGCTGTGAACCGTGTGACTCCCTCTTCACATGTCTTTTTACCTTCCATCCTCGCTTGGAAATGGGTTTGGTCTCCTGCCTTGAGGTCAGAAAGCTACCAAATAAATTTTGACTAGTGAGTAAGTCCTCTTGCCCTGTTTTAACCGTGAAAGGTCACAAGGGGAGAAAGAGAAAGAGTTTCTACTAAAATGTAGTTATTGGTGATGACGGATATGACGTCATCTGACGTTCCTATGGCTTCTTGTTTTTCCTTTGTACATGGCACGGTGGTTTCATGCCTCCTTTTACTCTGGCTGTATGCCTAGAGATGGTGCTGTGCAGAGGAAAAACTAGGGTCTCACAGGTCTCAGTTCAAGGGCCTGATCAGCCGTGAAGCTCACCTGGGGGGGCGGGGGGTGCCTCAGTCTATTACAATCTCTCTGCTTATTTTACCTCATAAAGTTATTTTATGGATGTCAAATTGTACACTTCTCTGAATTCCGCAATATAAAATCAGTAATAGACTTATAAAAATCCTGCATCAATTGAGTGTGTTTGTTTAATTATTGGTTTTGTGTGCTATGTGCTTGTTCTGTTGGTCAGGGGGTGGGGTACAGAGTTCTACCAGACACTGGAACTCTCCACTGGACCACTGGCAGTCTCACTCTCTCTGTCATCAGAGGTTTCTTTGGTCATCTTCAAAGCCACAGGGATCAACAACTTACTTTGCTTTCCTTCGTTTTCCGGCACAGAGCTATAGAGGGCCCTGAAGCCCCATGCTCTGGCCCCTGGAAACCTCTCTGAACAATTTTGGGGGCCTCTGAGGTTTCAACAGGCATTGCCCACACATGTTCAAATAGCCACAAGGTCTAGGAACATGTCAAGAGAGAGAGAGAGAGAGAGAGAAACTCCTCAGAATGGTGACTTTAAGGGTCAATTTTCTTTTGTTCCAAAACTGAGGCCTACCGACAACCCTAGTTAAAGGGTTATGTAACCAAGTATATAAAGGAGCTCTGATTCTAAGGCTCTCATAACAAGAGTACATTACAGGCCGCACAAATACTGAGTGGGGGCTGCAGGAGCAGAGCTGTGCATCCATCCAGTTTTCCCCTGTCATCTGGTGCTGAGTTGCCTCTTGCAGGTGGGAGACCAGCAGCTGGAGCGAGTGCTCACGGACCTGTGGGGAAGGATACCAGTTTCGCATCGTCCGATGCTGGAAAATGATCTCGCCGGGCTTCGACAGCTCTGTCTACAGTGATCTGTGTGAGTCTGCAGACATCGTGCGGCCCGAAGAGAGGAAGGTCTGCAAAAACCCCGCCTGTGGCCCTCAGTGGGAGATGTCCGAGTGGTCGGAGGTAAATGCACAGAGGGTGTAAAGGTGTGTCGGCTGAGGCTGATGGATGTGCAGACCATCAAACCAGTGAATAACCTTTGAGGGGATGCGCTGGGGGGGGGGGGGGGAGATGGGGAAGAACTAACCATTGTGTGCAGAAGATATTCAGTTGCCAAGCCCATTCCTTCTGAGTGTGACAACCCCTCTCTGGTAGCAAAGCAAATCCGAGGATTGCTCTTTGCTCAGGGTAGATGCTTCCTTCAAGCTTGGCTAAAATGAAGGCAGGCACAGCATACAAAGACCTGCAGGAAAACCGGGCTCCCCCCAACCTGTGGCCCCAATTAGACAAAGAAAAGAAAATAATGTGATCACCGATCCCCAGGGGGCGCTTCTGTGACGCTTCAGGGGACAGTGGGTTGCACTCCCTGGGCTGTGGGCTGCTCTGTGCCACCACTGGCTCTGCTTGTGCAACTGAGCCAGGCCTGCCAAAATCATGATGGCAGCACCTCCACGGATGCAGCCCTCTGTCTCCTGCCTTGTCCTCCGCAGAGGGGTCAGGAAGCAGCTGGGACAGCACCCTTTTGAAAGCAGGAAGGCACATCTGAGGCCAAACTGTCTGCTGGGCAGAGGCGCCATGTTGTGCCAATATACACTCGCCCTCGATTGTCCTCAGGAGATGCTGGCAAAACTCCTGGCTCGTATTTGGAATGCCTCTTCCACACCAAGTGCCAGCAGCAAGGCTGCCTGCCTTCCATTCCCACTGAAATCCTGGTGCTCTCTTTCCTTTCCTCGGATGTTTTTGATTCTCTCTCTCTTTAAAAAAAACCCGCTTCCCTTTTGCATGTGCTGGGCTGGACTTTCTTTCGAGGAGTCCAGCAGTGCAGAGTGGCTTCAGTAGGTGTCAGGGACAGACTGCTGAAGTGAACGAGGCCTCTCCCGGAAGAGTCTTCCTCTTGCCAAAAGCAAAACTAATCTAATTTGGATCCAGCAGCTGATGCAGAGTGCCAAGTTCACTTGGAATTCCTGCCTCCCTTTCCCAGTCCAAAAAGGACTTTCCCCTCACTTTTTCAGGGTCAGAGTGGTTCAAAGGCGGAACCAGCTGCCTAGGGCGGTGGTAAGCTCTCCTTGACTGGCAGCTTTCAAGAAGAGGCTGGACGGATATTTGTCAGAGATGCTCTAGGCTGGTCCTGCATTGGGCAGGGGGTTGAACTAGATGGTCCGTATGGCCCCTTCCAACTCTATGATTCTATGATTCTATCTCAGTGAATTACCATTGTAGTACTGCCATGTCAGAGCAACTTTTTGATTTTTGACACATTTTGTTCATCGTTGTCCCCTGTGTATCATGACCTATTGAATAAATTTGTATATGTGATACCAGTGTAGCTCTAAAGAATGCCCATGGGTTTGGCTCCCAGGTGGTCCATGAAACAGATCAAAACTCACCTGCTACACTTGTATGTCTGAGCGTGTGTGAGAGAGAAGAGCCTCCAGCAAAAGCGTAAGAAGGGGCCTGGCCACTCAGCCCCGGCGCCTTCCCACTCAGCGCTCTGTTCTCAGCAGCAGCCCGTGCCCAGGCAGGTCACCACCCCGCCCGAGCATCCATCATTCATCTGTAGCCAGGATTCACATTTTGCCTATTCAGTTTTTAAAGTCATCTTAGTGAATGGTCATTATGTCTTGTGACAAAGCATCTTTTGTAAAAACAGTCATTTCCCTGGATGACCCCTGAGTTGTCATGTCACATGAGAAAAAAGATCTGGTCTTTTTCTTTATCAACCTTCTGCACTCCATTTGTAATCTTCTCTATATATCTAATAGCCAAGTGCCCCCTGTGCATGCAGGTATCTAAATCCGCACATCGGGAGCACTTGGGGGGGCAAAGAGATTTTCCTGCACACTTGGGGGATTCCCCAGGTGTGCAGAAAAATCTTAAAAGTTAAAAAAAAATTATATGGGGGATACTTAAATCCCCCCCCAAAGTAAAAATGCATCCCCTGCACATGCACAGAGAACACACTTGGAACAGTGCCTCGCCTCCATTGCTGGGGGGGGGGAAAGCTTGGTGGGCCGGCAGGGGGTTGGGAGCTGCATGGGCCTCGCCGATGGGGCCAGGCAGGGGAGAAGGGAAGCAGGCTCACCTGTGGCGGCTTCCTCCTCTATGTGGAGCTCCCCCACACACCAGTATCGCAGGTCCCCGCTTCTTGGATACTTCTATTAGTCAATTCCTTTTCTGTTCTGTTCTCTTCTTTTCTGATTTCCTTTTTTCTGCACCTTTCCCAGCTCCATAATGTCCTTTTCAGTGCAGCCATACTGAAGATTCCTTCTTCCCTGAATGGCAGGATGTTCCAAGGGCAGCAACCGCAAGGTCAATCTCCTTGCAAGTGCTAGACAGTGCAGTCCTAAGAACATTTTCCTGGGAGTAAGCTCCATCGAATAGAGCTGAGTAGAATTCAGAGTAGACCTGCTTAGGATGCTTTTGGAGGTGTTTTCCACAAAGGTGACGGGCTTGTGTGGTTTCTCCATTGCTGCTGGGATATCTGGTACAGGGTGGCGGTAACAGGTCTTCCACAGGGTGGCAGGCGTGAGAACCCTTCTAGAGCCAATGAGCCAGGCCTTCTGGAGATAAAAGTCCTTTTATTCTTAATGGTCCATAGTAGTCAGCACTCTTTGTGTTAGTGATTCAGAGCATAGGGCTGCAGGTGAGTTATACATTATTCAAAAGCATAGAGGGAGGTGGGGCACCAATCAGGTTAGGTAAAAAAGGCGCTACATTACATGCCCATTGAGCTTCCCATGGAAAGCACGCCCAAATGTGCGATTGCTCATCCCACATTCCTTCCCGCACCCCACCAAAACCTCCTCAGCGATTCCCAGGCTGCCAGAAGCAAAGCACCTGGAGTCAGAGTAGCCGTTAGAATAACACTCCAAGGCCAAATGCATCATCAAAACGGATAACAGTTCTAGCAGCAGTAATGAGTTCTCCGGGGAAGCAAGTGACATAGACTGGGGGAGGGAAACCACCTCCCGCCCGGGAAATGTCAGATTCTGACAGCAGGTTTCCCTGCAGATCCCTGGCAACCCTGCCACCCACCCACCTGGGTCTTTTTCAGATTTATTTAAATTTCCAATTGGATATCTTTATTTATTTATTTATTTATTTATTTATTTATTTATTTATTTATGATGCCACAACAATCTCTGTATCAGGTTAACTAAATTCCCAGCTTTCACTTTTTAAAAAAGTAAGTAGATCCTTTTGTTGCAGAGATATAAGGGAAAACCTTTGTTGTCATTAGTTATCTTTCTGTGTTTTCCTATTTGTCTTTCTCCATGGTTTCTCAAACCTGCCTTGACCTGATTTGAGGAAGCATGGAGAAATGATGAAGAAACTGGAAGGACAAAAAACAAGGACATGAGGAAGCTCAGAGAAAAGACACTGCAAGTTTGCCCTCAAGCCACTGGGAAACTTCCCTGTGAAGAAACACAAACTGATCCATAAACCAGCTTAAAACTGTGGTTTCTGATCCTGGTATGACAAACCCGAGCTGAATGTGCTAAGTAGAGTGTCCTGCATTCAGATTATCATGCAATGGATTTATGTGATGTCTGAACTGTTTAGGAAATGGACCTACACAGAAATAAAAAAGAAGTCCATTCTCCACATTTTTATAACGTTGCATCTAAAAAATTTATGAACCCTAGGATTTCTGAGGGAAGAGAGGAACAGAGATGGTTTGCCATTGCCTGCCTCTATGTAGCAACCCTGGGCTTCCTAGGTGGTCTCCCATGTAAGTGCTAAGCAAGGGCGACCCTACTTCGCTTTCAGGATCTGAAGAGATCCAGGTCAGGGTCCATTCTCCCTTCCCCTTCTGTAATTTTCCTTATAAAAATGTGGGAAATGGTTTCCTCTTTGTAGCATCTGAAGAAGTGAGGTCTGAATCATGAAAGCTTATACTGGAATAAATGTTGCACAACAATATCTGAGTCCAGCGTCACCTTTAAGACCAACTAATTTGGTTTTAAACTTTGTTGGTCACAGTGCTCCTTGCTATCAGTGGCTACTAGCCCTGGTGACTGAGGAGAACCTCCACATTCAGAGACACTATGCCTTTGAATCCCACAGCCAGGAGGCAATATTGGGAAAGGCCTCGGCCTCTATGCCCTGTTGTTGGCCCACCAGAGGAAATGTCTGGCCACTGTGTGAGACAGGGTGCTGGACAAGATGGACCCTCACTGGTTTGATCCAGCAGGGCTCTCCTTATGTTCTTAAGGTGACACTGGACTCAAACTTTGGTCTGCTGCTTCAGACCAACACAGCTACCCACCTGGAATAAAAGTTAGTTTTTAAGTGGCCACTAGACTTCTGTTTTATTTTGCTTCAATGGACCAAGACATCTGCCCCTCTGGTTTTATATCAGAGAGCCTTTGTTTTACACCGCAGGTAGGGTGACTCCATGGAAACAGTTTAGAAGGGTATTTAATTGTAGACAAGCTATTATAATGGTAGATTTTTTTTACAGGGTAGCCAATAGTACTCCGTGCTGTTATTTTATTGGGGGGTTATTGCATTCTTCGCTTGTGGGCCCTCTGTTAGATGTTGCCCTGATTCCCTAGACAAAGGTGGGCCATAGCTATTTTTAAAAATAAAAATTACCTATATTCCTCCATCAGGTCTTGATCTATTCTCTCCCCACCCCCCCAATCATTCCTGATACTTCCTTTTTCTTTTGCTGGTGCTGTCAACACAGAAACACTGATGTCAGCAGCCTCATAGCTGGAAACTGTCTCTTTTGCTTATGTTACCATTCTAAAGGAAAGAGGGCAGTGAATGAAGTAATCGGAGATGTGAAACTGACCTTCCATGGAGACCTTTCTGTGAGACTCTGCTGCAGAGTACTTGTTGGCAGGCCCTTCGGTGCTCCTCTTCCCTGTCAGAAAACCAGCCCTTTGATCCCACCCTCTCTTCTTTCTCCTCTCGTCCACTCCCCCCATCCAGTGCACAGCTAGGTGTGGCGAAAGGAGCATTGTGACCAGAGACATCCGATGTTCTGAAGAAGAGAGGCTGTGTGAGGCCAACCCAAGACCACCAGCTGAGAAGAACTGTACCGGCCCCCCCTGTGACCGGCAGTGGACCGTCTCTGACTGGGGACCTGTGAGTCTTTTGGGGGGGTGGGGAGGAAAAGACTTGCCAAGGGAGGGGCGGGAGAACCAGATATTCATGAGCAATGTGAGTGCCTCTGTATATGGCCGTTCCACACAGCTGTTCCAGCGAATAGTTAGAAATATTCTGATCTTGCCTAAACTTCATTTTTTTCTACTGCACTTGAGAGCTGTCTAAACTGGTGGCCATCATCCTGTCTTGTGGCAGTGAATTCCTAAGTACAGGATGTTAAGAAACACTTTATTTTGTCTGTTCTGAACAGTTTAGCCACCAGTTTCTCTTAATGATGCCCCCCACACACTCCCCAGCCACTGCTGCCGTTATCCAGCTGAAGTTAAGCATTATTATGTCATCTTGGTGTCAGTTCTCAATTCTCTGTTTGAAATCAGGAGGACATAAAAGTGCTCAGCTTTTGCCTGGGTGGCATTCTGACAGCCTGGCTTAGATCTGGGATACATTTCCCACCAAGCATTTCCTCCATTGCGAATTGTATTAACAAATATCCTTGGAGTGTTCTGTTACACAGACGTGAACCTGGACCTTTCCTTTGCCAAGCAGATGTTCTACCAGTGAGTCACAACCCCCCCCCCCGCTCTCTTTGTGTGCTAAGCCTGTGCCCAAGAGCAGTGGGCATCTGATGGCTTCTCAGTAGGAGTGGACATTTGACAAAAGTGACCTGCAGCTGTCAACACTGAATTTGTCTGGCAGCTGACCTCCCTCACGCAATTCAAGCCAATGAGTCCCTGGTTCTGGATATGCGATTTGTAAAGTTCTTTTGCTTCAGTGGCATATAGTATATGGAGGCATAAAGTGGTGTTAAAATGTTATAAAATAAACAAATCAGGAACACCCGCAGTGCAAATGGGCACAATTGTGAGGCTTCTGTACTATCAGCAAAAGACAACAATGCAGAAGCTCATCATGGAGACAAAAGATTAGCAACGGGGCCTGTCTCTAGGAGGGGGCTATTCTGCAGCACGTCTGTGGGCAACTTTCAGAAACATCTCCCCACAACTGTCAGGCAGGGGCTCCGGGGGGGTGGGGGGTGGGGGGTTAGCATCTCTGAGTTAGCCATGGCCTTGGCTTCTGTTTTTGCCATCGGAAAGCTCTCCGTTGAATGAGCCTGGCACGCCTTCCCCCAGCATGAGGATTAAATTGCATTTGTTAGCTGTCTGTGGGCTCTCTGAGCTGGCAGACACTCTCTGCCTTCCAGTAAAACTTTCTTCTCCAGCGTAAGCAGAAGTCCAGCTGCAGTGTCTTGCCCCATCCCCTGCTGGCTCAGAAGAGGAAGCAGCAGGTAATGGAGGCCTTCAGAGCAGAGTTGTAAAAAGTTCTAGGATTTAAATTGGGTTTAATGGCATTAGGATGGTGTGGGATTAGCTTTTTTTTTTTTTAAGGAGGGGGGACAAAAAGAAACTTTCAAAAATGAAAGTCACACTGCTTACCTCCTAACTTTCACGTCAGTTCTGAAAAACAAATTCTGAAGTTGATTGATACGTTCCTGTCAACCTGTTATTTTTTTAATAACATACTCCAGAAATTTTGAGTGAAGTAGGAGGTTGTGTTTGGGTCTCTCATTCTAGCTTCATTTTGTTTCATAAAACAGAAGGGCCAAATTATAAAAATTCAACTGATGAAAATAGTATTTGTTTTTAAACAGTTCTTTGACATCCAGTGATCAGTCAGTCAATTAGTCTGTCTATTTGCTATCTTGCAGCTCTCTGTCAGCTCTCTATCTTTCTAGATTTTAAACGGAAAAGTTTCTGTAACTTGTACTATTAAAAATTACTTTTCTAAAACAGTATAAAAGAGCCAGAGTCCAGGAGCACCTTCAAGACTAGCAAAATTTGTGGCAGGGGAGAAGCTTCAGTCATGGCAGTCACTTTTTCAGATATTTTTCTAAAACAGATGATAGAGTTGGTTTTTTTAGTTTCTCAGGACACATTAATGTACCACACGTGCTAAAATGTGAGCAGATGGATTGATAAATCGTTGTTCTTTTAGGGCAGGCTTACCAAAAATACTTTTTTTGCTCCTGGAAGATTACTTT
This sequence comes from Lepidodactylus listeri, assembly GCA_029233225.1. Lineage (NCBI taxonomy): Eukaryota > Metazoa > Chordata > Lepidosauria > Squamata > Gekkonidae > Lepidodactylus > Lepidodactylus listeri. Next base: position 8,412,986 of record JARCFY010000014.1, on the reverse strand, counting down.
TGTATAAAAATCCTATTTCCTCAAATGCCCTGATGCACTAGTCCAAACTGGCGGTGACTGACCAGGAAGGAGGTCTTGGGGTCGTGGCAGGCAACTCGGTGAAGCATCTCCTTCAGCCAGCATTCTGCCCAGACTGGCCTGGCTGCCAGGCTTGCATGTGGGCCTGCCTCCTCTCTCCTCCCTGCACTGAACCATGGCCCTCCCTTAGGGTTCCCACCCTCCAGGTAGGGCCTGGGGATCTCCCGCTTTTACCACTGATCTCCAGCTGACAGAGATCAGCTCCCCTGGAGAAAATGGCTGCTTTGAAGGGTGGACTCTATGGCATTGTACCATGCTGAGGCCCCTCCCTTCCCCAAACACCACCTTCTCCTGGCTCCACCCCCAAAGTGCCCAGGTATTTTCCAACCCAGACTTGGCAACCCTACCCTCCCTGCAAGCATTTTTACCCTGCCATTTCGCCGTACCCAGTCCCATTTGCCTTTACTCCAGATCCAGTGCTTGTAATTCTGCACCTTCACACACACACATGCACACACACCCTGGAATCGCAAAATATCCAGATTCTGTATTACTCTGAGAAAAGTTGCCCAAATTCAGTTGTATTCTCCAGGTATCCATGCTCCAGTCTTCCACAGTGTTTTCCTCTCCCCACCCCCCAGTAAAATGATGCTTAGGGACAATTGCCATCCAGCACTCGGAGTAGTGTGCGGGTGTCAACAGTACTAGTATATACAGTTAATACACACAGTCCTGAAGTACACTGAAACAGGAAACAAAGCAAACATTGTCTGGTGGCCAGGGTCATGGTTCCCAGTGGAGGGGCAACATTCAGAGATTTTGGGTAACATGCTGGGGAACTGTAGGCCGCCACAGCGGCTGTGATTCAATGTGGGAATACCTACCGTGTCCCCAGAGGAGAGCAGTTCCTGGAATAAAAGAACAAGCCTTTCCATCTGCCCCCATACATCTTGAAAATTCACTGCATCATCTGCCAAGGCTTGGTTTACACACTGTTCATAGGTTTTGGGGGAAAGTCACCACAGTAGACTCAAGCATGAAGTGAAAACTGGTGAACCAAAGAAGAGGTCATGCAGCGGTGTTGTTTGTGCACTGCTTAAGGGTGCAGGGTGGCAGAAAGCCACTCTCAAGATACCCTCAGCGAATGGCTGCCGCAGAACCCACGCTTCAGAGCCTGATCCAGCCCGGATGCGAGTACACTCATCCAGGGAAAGGTGGGCTAAGATGGCCCCTTAATGGTAGGGACAATAAATCCAAAGGATTTCTTCTGCATTAGAATTACTCTGTCATGGAACGGGGCGGGGCGGGGAGTTTGCAGCAAACCAGTATTCAGAAAACCCGGGGAAACAGCGGAGAGAAACTGAACTGAGAGCTGAGCAATGCAGAATTTAAAAATAACCCAGTGGAAATGCAGAGCAAACCTCGGAGGCAATGCAGAATTAAAAATATACAGTGAGTCAGAAGCAGGAGGCAATGCAGAACAAAAAATATACTGCGAGGCAGAACAGCTGTGAGTGCAGGGAATAACCCAGTGCAGAAAGGGCTAATGAATCCTGTTTTAAAACCCACTCCACTTACCTGCTTTAATCAGAGCTTGTCCCCCCAACTCATGCAATCTGGGATGCAAAGCTATTAAAATTCAGGGTTGTGTTGGGGACATTGTGGGGGGGAAAACCCCATTGAAGTGTGATGCCTGCATTTGCATATTGTAGGGAAGCAGAGATTACCCATGGCACTGTGTGGGAAGATGCAGGTGGGTACGAAAGCCTGGCAACAAGCAACAGTTAGTGCACAATGTCAGCACAATTTGATGGCTGAATGCAGCCAGTGTGTGGCATTGGGGAAATCCTGTTAAGGGATTATTAGGCCTTTGTATAAGGCTGCCACATTTGGAATACTTTATTTGGTCACCCCATGGGGGGGGGTGCAAAAAAAGGGGGGGGGCAAAATGATCCAGGGGTTGGAGCACCTTCTTTACAACAAGAGAACCGGGGCAACTTAAGAGAGGGTCTTAATGATGTCGCTTTAAGCAGGATGTGGAGGAAACAGATAGTGAGAATTTCTTCTCCCTTCCTGTGAGAGAACTCCAGGCCACCAAGATAAAAAGAAGCACTTCACAGAACACCGGATTGCTTAGTGGCTGAGAGCCAGTTTGGTGTAGTGGTTAAGTGCGCGGACTCTAATCTGGGAGAACCGGGTTTGATTCCCCACTCCTCCACTTGCACCTGGCTGGATGACCTTGAGCAAGCCGTAGTTCTGTACCAGCTGTCCTTGAAAAACAGCAGTTTCTGTCAGAGCTCTCTCAGCCCCACCTACCTCACAGGGTGTCTGTTGTGGGGAGGGAAAGGAGTTTGTAAGCCGCTCTGAGACTCCCTTGGGTAGTAAAGGGCGGGGTATAAATCCAATCTCTTCTTCTTCTTCGAGGGACTCCTAGCGATAAGGTGCAGTAGTGGCTTTCAGAAGGACTTTGGAGAACGGGTCAGAGATCCATGAGGGCCAAATGAACCCACCGCCAGCTGCTGGGGAGCTGCTTTGCTTCCTTCCTGCCTCGCTGGAGACACGTGGGTGGCCGTTATGGGAAACAGAGCGTGGAGTGCATGGAGCCATTCTTAGGCACTTGGGAGAAACCCCAGAACTCTTCCCTTCTCCGGTGGTGAGGGCCTCTGCCCTTTGTCTACGAAGCTGATCAGACCTACCTGGTTCAGCATCTTGCGCAAGGATTGCAGCAACCGGCAGTTCTAGCTCTACTCCATCACTGGAGCACACTTTACTTTCTGTCCACCCCTGTCCATGTGCAGAAACTTGTTGTGGGCCTTTGATCATAGAAACATAGACTCATAGAGTTGGAAGGGACCTCCAGAGTCATCTAGTCTAACCTCTTGCACAATACAGGAAATTCACAAATACCCCCCCCCCCCCATACACACACACACACATACCCAGTGACCTCTGCTCCATGCCCAGAAGTTGGCAAAAACCCTCCAGCATCCCTGGCCTCAATTGGCCTGGGGAAAAATTGCTGTCTGACCCCAAAGTGGTGATTAGTATTTCCCCGGGGTGTGTAAGAAAGGGCCACAAGAACTAAGCACTGATGCAACCCTTCCTGCCTTCCCTCTCATGAATTGCCTAAGTTTACAGAATCAGCATTGGTGCCAGATGGCCATCTAGCCTCTGCTTAAAAACCTCCAAAGAAGGAGAGCCCACCACCTCCTCCCGAGGAAGCCTGTTCCACTGAGGAATGAGAGCAGAGGAAAGCGATACCATCACTTTGTGTGATCTGGACACTATACTACTGTTGACACAGCCCAAAATCACATTTTCCTTTTTAGCTACCACATCACACTGCTGACTCATGTTCAGTGTATGGTCCACTAAGACCCCCTAGATCCTTTTCAGAGGGGAGGCGTAGCAGTGGCAGAAATTCTTCTGCTCAGGCCCCACTGAAGGGAAGGTAACCTCAAGAAAGCAGCAATTGCTTTCTGGTCCAGTCTTTACTCTCAAAGAAATAAGCTTTTCCACTCTTCTTAAAAACACCAAGCATCTTCATAGCAAAAATCTTTCTAATTTTAGTATTCAGAAGTGTGTTTGCATGTGTGCATTTAAATCATATGGAGCGGCTTCTTTTTCTAGAGTTATTTTTACTCCAGTTTTTCAACTTGGTGGAATTGTCTAAAAATAAGCAAGTCTCCATGGAGATGGCTGGCAACTGTGAGAAATACATCTCCTGAAGAGAGATATTGGGTGTTTGAAAATAGTCAAGACAATACCCCAGCCAGCTCCTTTCTCCTTTTGCAACACCAGTGGAATAGATTTGCAACCATTTCAATTTGTTGATGAGAGTGGAGAAAGAGCACCTACTGAAGCGAAGGAACTGGGGGGAAGGGAGCAAGAGCATTCATCACGACCATCCTTTGCATTTATACAGTTCTCCTGAGGCAAATTGTCGTGTTCCTATATTGTATGGGAAGGGGAGTTGAGGCGGTGAGCACAGTGTCTTCCCTACAGCTGCCCAGAAAGTTCACAGTGGTGGCAATATTTGAACTGAGCCTGGCGTGCCACATGCTGTTGTGTTCTAATGGCGACCACGCATGCAGTCAAAGATCACACACGTGGTCGGGCAAACTACTGGAGCTTCGCATCGGTAGACAATAGCCCAGGCGGATCGTAATTTGGACCAATCGGCCACTCAGGATCCAAAAGGGGACCTATGGTCAAAGGTGCCTTGTAAATAACTCTATCATGGGAATTGGGTGTGACCGGGGGTGTGGTTTGTACCTGCATATAAGCAGACCCCCGAGTCCTGCTCGGCAGTTCTTGTTTGCATGCTTTAAATAAACTATGAGCTGAATTCACTACGTGTCTGGACCCAGTATATTATACTGGCGACGAAGGTGGGATCCTGTTGAGCAACTCTCCAGCCACTGTTGACTCGGAAGCCAGCACCACACTGCGCTCCAGCATCACCTCCAGGGCATCACTACCATGCCCCGCATCGCTTCACTCCAGCACTCCAAGTCCTCATGGCTGCTTCTCCGGGACAGATCACCGTCTTCGACCCAGCTCATCCCAAGCTGTGGGAAGCCTGGGTCAAGCAACTGATCTACTTCTTCCAGGTCCAGGACAGCACAGAAGCTGACATGAAGAAAGCATGGCTGCTTAGCATATGCAGAGTCACCACGATCTGACTGGTGCAGAGCCTCATTGTGCCAAAAGCACTCGTTGCTGCCACCTTTGACAAGCTGGTAACCATGCTTACTAACTACCTTGCACTGAAGCCATCTAAGATGGTGATGCGAATGGACTTTTATGTGCGTACACAAAAATCTGGGGAGTGGGTCGTGGACTTCATGGCAGACCTCCACTGGCTGGTGGTCAACTGTGAGTTTCCCGCCATCAAGGACACCCTGTTAAACCATTTTGTATGGGGTGTCTGAGAGCCGAAACTCTGCCACAAGCTCGTGGCCATTGCAGCTCGACACAGCCCTGAAAGTGGCCACAGCTTTCGAGAAGGCCCAGAGAGACCACCCAGGCATGGCAGCCCACCGCATGTCTGCCGCCCCCGGCTCCAACGTATCGGATAAGGAAGATGTCTTGCAAGTCTGCCACCCCAACCACAGGGGACCTCAAACGCCCATTGCATCCGCTCTGCAACCAACGTGCTCAACCGCTCCACCACCATGTGCCTGATGCGGGGATCCGCATGAACGCTACTCCTGCGGGTTCCGGGACGCCATCTGCCAGTCCTGCAGGAAATCGGGACACATTTCCAAGGCCTGCCATTCCTGAGGATCCAGACAACAACCGACGGTACATCAGGAGACATTGGATCTACACACCACAAACTCCAGCAGCCAGCATCAGGTACTGAATCGGCCTCGGAGAGGCCCCAACAAAATCCATGTTACGGTACAGGTAGAGGGGTCCCCCTGTGAGATGGAGTTGGATACAGGTCCTCCTTCTCCATCTTCTCAGCTGAGACCCTAAAGAGACTATGTCCACAGGGGGGGCCCTCCTCAAGAAACCTGTCGGCCTAATACTGCGGGACTTTCAAAAGAACCCAGTGGCTATTAAGGGATGGCACAAGTTCTGGGTGCAGTACAAGGACTTTAATGAAATTTTGGACTTGGTGGTGCAGGGCAAGCTAGCAAGCTTGTTGGGACTCTTGTGGTTCGGACCCTTGGGATTTGAGGTGACCGGGGTGCACCACATATGGGGTGGTGAGTTTTCCAAGGTATTTGATGAGTTCCCGGCCATGTTTGACAGTTCACTTGGCTGCTACACCGGACCTCCAGTTGCCCTCGAACTTGACCCCACAGTGCGACTGGTCCACCTGAAGGCCCGACGGGCCCCGTTTGCCTTATGGCCAAAAATAGATTTGGAACTGGACTGGCTAATGGCTCAAGGGGTCCTGGAAACTGTCCATCACGCCCACTGGGAAATTCCCATAGTCACCCCAGTGAAACCTAATGGGGATGTCCAGATATGCACGGACTACAAATGCATGATCAGTAAGACCCTGCAAGATCATGCATATCTCGTTCCCATAGTTAGCCATGTCCTTGCTTCACTGGCAGGGGCCAAGGTATTTGGGAAGCTAGATCTGGCACAGGCCTACCAGCAGCTGCCGGTGGACAATGCCATGGCAGAACCCCAAACAATAGTGACCCACTTGGGGGGGGGGGCGTTCAAGGCTAAACGTCTACAGTTTGGGGTTAGTGTGGCTTCCGGGATTTTCCAGAACTTGATGGATTGTTTGCTCAAAGGAATCCCCAGAGTCCAGCCCTTCTTTGACGATGTTTTGATTGTGGCCCCCAATGTGGAGACTTTCGCCATGCGCCTGTGGTCCGTCCTTCAGCATTTCAACGATGCAAAGCTGAAGGTTAAGCGGGAAAATGCCTCCTGGGAGTGCCTTTGGTGGAGTTCCTGGGGTTTGTGGTCAATGCTTATGGCATCCACCCAACGCCTGAAAAGGTCCGCGCCATCGCTCACACGCCAACCCCGTCCTCCAAAGCAGAACTCCAGACCTTCTTGGGCCTACTTAACTTTTACCACACGTTCTTGCCTCATAAGGCTGCAGTGGCTGAACCTCTCCATTGCCTCCTGGATAAATGCTCCCCATAGGTCTGGGGCCCCCGCCATGCCAAAGCTTTCCAGGCAGTTAAGGACCTTTTGATCTCGAATGTGGTCCTGGCGCATTTTGATGAGTCCCTCCCTGTGGGTCTGGCCTGCGACGCTTCTCCATACAGGGTAGGGGTGGTCCTGGGGCACCGGTTAGCGGATGGCTGAGAGGTGCCTGTAGCGTATTATTCCCACACCCTCTTGGCGGCCGAGTGCAACTACGCACAGATTGACAAGGAGGGCCTGGCAATCGTGGCTGGAGTAAAAAAGTGCTGGCCAGGAGCTCTGTATGGTGGCCAGGGCTGGGCTGGGCAACTGAGGACCAAGTTAAGCAATGCCAGCAGTGTCAGGAGTCTTGCCCAAACCCACCACAGGCATCAATGTGACCCTGGGAGTCATCCCACAAGCTGTGGGCCGGGCTGCACTTGTACTTCGTGGGTCCCTTCCAGGGCCAACTATTTTTCATCTTGGTGGACGTATACACCAAGTGGCTGGAGGTCATTCTGGTGTCCTCCACATCTTCGCAAACTGCCATCCATGCTATGTGGTGAATCTTCAGCTCACACAGCATCCTGGACACCCTCGTGACCAACAACGGCTCAGCCTTTATGTCACGGGAGTACCTGGAGTTCGTGGAATACTTTGGGATTTGGCACGTGCCCTCCGCCCCATTCCATCCAGCCACAAAAGGCAAGGCCGAGCGCATGGTGCGCAGTTCCCTGCACCGCATGAATCATGGTGGCTGGAACTACAAACTTGCAGCATTCCTGTTCGGCCAACAGACAACCCCTCACACCACAACCGGGCACAGTCCTGCGGAACTGCTAATGGTGACTCACAACCAGGTTAGACCGCCTGCACCCAGATCGCGCTCCGGAGCACATCGTGGGCCCGGATCAACAGAAGGCCCCCTGTGGGTTCTTCCCTGGGGACCGGGTCTATGCCAAAAACTTTGCAAGGGGTCCCACCTGGCTGCCTGGCCAGATAGTTCAGGTGACCAGGCCCCCATCCTATGAGGTCTATGGAGAAGACCGTCAACTGTAGAAAGGTCATAATGACCAGCTGCACCGCCATCTCCTGCCAGCAGACACCGATGCACCCAGGGAGAGCGAGGATGAAGCACCCACTCCAGAACAAGACGAGGAGGGCAAGCGCGAGTAATCCGCTCCTACGAACCCCCAGCCGAGCACATCAGTCGAGGCACACACTGACATCCCTCCAGCCCCAACTGACAGGCCGGACTCTTCCCCCGAACCAGCAGAGGCAGTCCCCAAGGAGCCCGCCACAGAACCGGTACTACGCCTCTCGGCCAGGGAATGGCGGAGGCCCATCTACCAAAGGGACTTTGTGTGCTAGGAAGGTCTGAACTATGGGTAGGGGTGTTGTGTTCTAATGGCGACCGCACACATGGTTGGGCAAACTTTCGCATCAGTAGACAATAGCCCATGCAGATAGTAATTTGGACCAATCAGCCACTCAGGATCCGAAAGGGGACCTATGGTCAAAGGTGCCTTGTAAATAACCCTATCACGGGAATTGGGTTTGACCGGGGGTGTGGTTTGTACCTGCATATAAGCAGACCCCCGAGTCCTGCTCGGCAGTTCTTGTTTGCATGCTTTAAATAAACTATAGCTGAATTCATGACAACGTGTCTGGACCCAGTATATTATACATGCCCTCTCCTGTGTAGGTCCGTGTTTTGCACCAAATACTGTCCTCGCAGAGGGGCCCATGGAAGGGAGGAGGAGGAGCTCCACCAGGTGGTACCGAATGCAAGCCCAGGCCTGGAGTCTGAACCCACTCTTGGGTAGCTGGAATCTGTTGCAACACAAAGAGGGAGATGTCCTTGCAAAGGAAGAATGGCAGAAGGAAGCAGGGGCAGTTCCAGGGTTTGGGGAGGGGGGCAAAAAGTTCCCAGAGCCCTCCTCCCCTCCTCTGCCCACCTTCCCTCCAACCCACCGGCAGGCCTCCTTTTACCTGCTTGTGTGTCCTTCCTGTGTCTGTTCACAAGCAGCCCTACTGCCCACCCTCTCAGACCGTTGCCCAGTGGTACAGGACAGTACAGGGGAGTACAGGGCGGTACAGGGCAGGGAGCCTGGGTGATGCCGCACTAGGGCGTGAGCAGGCAGGGGGGTGCTGAGAAAGAGCGCTCACTCTTGTCCCACTTTGGAAGTCAGTCAAGTGCCTCAGCGAGCCACTGGAGCAGAAGGTCCTGGAACCCCCCCCCCCCCCCCCGCCCTGATGAGTAGGTGGATGAGTAAAAGATGTCACTTCTTTCCCTCTCGAGCTAGGGGGTGGTAGAGGCAGCTGTGAGGATGGCAAAGGGGGTGATGTTAGGGACTCATGTTGAGCTCAGTAAAGAAAGGCTCGGGGGGGGGGGGAAGTGCTGAGGGAAGGCATGGGGGGCTGACTAAATTAAGGGATGCCAATTGTGTCTTCTTCAAGGTGCCCAATTTTGTCCTAAAGCGTTTAGTAGTTGATCAGTGTTGGTGTCGCTCTCTGAAAGACCTGCAGCCTTCAAGCCCTGTTTGTGTGGGACGCAGTGGGTGTTTTTATTAATCCATTTCCCCCCTCCCTCGTGTCTGTTTACCTTCCAGTGCAGTGGAGGCTGTGGGCAGGGCAGAATGATCCGGCACGTCTACTGCAAGACCAGCGATGGGCGTGTGGTGCCTGAATCCCAGTGCAATGTGGAGACCAAGCCGCTGGCCATCCACCCCTGCGGGGACAAGAACTGCCCTGTGCACTGGCTGGCCCAGGACTGGGAAAGGGTAAGGGGACTTTGGGGGTCGGCTTTTCCCGCATGGTGGCGGTATGGCCGCCTTCTTCCCCATGCAGCCATTCTCCACTGTTGGCATGAAGCGGGCATGAGCAGTGCAACAGACTCACCTGCAGAGAGAAACAGAGGAAGAAAGAGAAGTGCAGCTTGCACCTTGGTTGACTTGAGTGTCCTCAAAGGAATGCAAGCAGAGCTGTTCAGTGAGGTGTCAAACAGGTTCTAAGTGGTTCTGGGAAGGGACACCTGAATGCCAAGGAGGCCCTCATGGCTGCGCTCAAAAGTGCTGCTGTGCAGGAGAAGCATGAAGCCCAGGTCAGCTTTTGTTTGTCAGAAGGTGACTTCCAGCCTGTGCACTCTGCTGTCAGACACCCAACGCCCTCCCCCATTCTGCATCTGGGGACACATCAGATTTGACAACCAGTATACATTAGGCAATTCTGTGTGTATCTGATCATTCTGCATAGTGCATTCTCCTGGGGAAATGAGGGGTGCAGGAACCTTTTCATGCACTTCCATTCCCACTGTGTTCATTTTGGGAGGGAGAGAAGCTGGCTTCCCAATTGCATCAAGAGAGAGACAGAAAGAGAGACTGTTGTTCTAAACCAAAACTCAGTCTATTCTGTTACGCACTCTTACGTCAGAAAACACTTTGGTGGCATTTCAGTATTCAGCACCCCCCCAGAACATCCATAGTGCGCTTGAAGTTCTGTAAAGGATATCCTTGGTTGCTCTGCCAAGACCCATAACGGAGGGTGGTTGGCCAGAGCAACCAGGAACAAGACTAAATTCAGACATTAAGTACCCTTTTCCATCCACAGGGGCTAGTGTAACTGTCAGTCAAGTCTGTGACAAGCATTTTACATACATCTGACGGATACAACGAAGTCAGCCCTTTCTTTGTGTCTCTGGGGCCAGGAAAGTCAAGGAAAGCTGGGTTAAGCTAGGTTGACTCAAAGAGTCCCAGGAAGCCAGGTTCAGATACTCTTATCTATTTAGAATCTGATAGTGACTCCCGACCTCTGCAATGTATAAACATTCCCAGAAGACCAAAGTCATGTGGGGTGAAAAGGCCCGAGCAGGGTTATCTGCCCCCGAAGGCCACGGCACTTGGCAGAGTCCTGAAGCCTCCCAGGAAATAGAACCACAGGTTCAACTATAGAGGCTCATTACTGCAGAAATTAAAGCCCCGCAGGGGGGTTTCACAGAGGACCGAGGCTCACTCCAGGCCCTCATTCCGCAGCACCTTCTCCCAGTCTTGGGAAAGGGCAAGGAGTTCCCCAGGGCACTCAAGTTTTCAGTCCACTGGGGATTCAGATTAGGGAAGGTTCTATTGACACATCGTCAAGCTCATCTCTGCAGCCCTGAGCATAAGAAACCTGTCTTGTTAATTTCTTAAACAAAAAGTTAAAGTTCAAAGGGTGAGGATTCCTGCAATACCCCCAGCCTTGGATGAAAACGAAGCAGTGGATAGGGTGTTTTGCACTTTCGAAGGCGGGTGGATTCTCTCATGGTCTCCATCTGGCCTTTACCCTGACAGTGTAACACCACGTGTGGCCGTGGGGTGAAGAAACGGATTGTGCTTTGCCTGGAGATCGTCACTGGGAAGATCAAAACCCGCAACCCAAGTGAATGTGACACCACCAAGAGACCCTCTGAGGAAACGACCTGCTTTGAACGCCCTTGTTTCAAGTGGTACACGACTCCTTGGTCTGAGGTGAGGGGTGGTTTCCCGGGGAACACTTGTCCAAACAAGTCCAGTAGGGAACGTGGGTGGTTCTGCACTTCCAGGTCTCCATCAGCAACCAACTCAGTATGCAGCTCTGGGGGCAGTGCCCATCATATCAGAGGTATCGATTAATTAAAAAGGTTCCCTGGATTCTCTTCCATATTAGCCAAACTTCAGGGCTTCTTGAGATGCTGAAGCAAATACGTGAAGTTCCAATTTAATTGTGCTAGGAGAAAAGGCCATTGTTAGTATTTTCAAATTACCTCTAAAACAGTAGCGTACCAGAACGGAAATTGCCTCCATTAGTAGCTGCCCTTTAAGCTGTGAATGTGTGTGTAAAGTGGCAGCTGCCATATGGCAAGCCCTCAAGGGGTTTTCAGGGCCAGCTATAAGCAGGAGTGGTCTGGCATTGCCTGCCTCTGTGTGGTGACCTGGGCTTCCTTGGTGTCTCCCAGCCAACACTGACCAGGGCCGACCTTCCTTAGCATCCGAAATGGAGCTAGCCTGGGTCATCCAGGTCAGGGCTAACTTGTAGCTACTCCATCTCCTGTTAAACTTTTGCCTCCACTGATTCAGAGTTCTCCTCGCCAACAAAACCACTGGAATCTGTGGCTGGCTGACTGGCTGCCTAGAGCCCTGAGTGGCATCCCTTGCCTGGTGCCTGAAGATTCTCCCCCAACCCTCCCCACTGGGCGCTGCCCCTACCCTTCCCAGGTCAGAGCAGGAGAGAAGGAAGCCCGCCCCTCCCTCCCCAGGCTTTCCCCGCTCTCACCCTTGTTCTCCTCACGAGCAGGGCCAGTCCTGCTCATGCCTTGGCAAGCTGTGCTCTGCTCCAAGCCCTGGCACTGACAGGCCAGCCAGTGCCACCTCGGCCATGTGAGGAGTTCCTCCTTCACTCTCTTCCCTAAAAGGGTGGCTGAGGTCCCTCTGCCGAGCTGGGTGTTCCTCTCTGCCTCCAACTCTGGAATGCAGGAAAAATCCTCTTCTCTCTCTCTTAGGACAGAAACATGTTGTGCTCCTCAAAGTCTTCAAAATTTCTTCTGTGGCTGTGGACCATGGATGTTAATTGAATTCTTAATATAATCTCTGGAGATGGATGATTTCATGTTTTATAGCTGACAGAACTGATATAAATTCACCTTATTGTGAGTCTGCTTCAAGAGGCAGTGGCTCCCAGAGATATCAGGCAGAAAATAGTCCCGTCCCCCCTCTGTCTACCCTTTTAAAAAATGAAAATTTTAAAGTTTTGCTCGTAAGGAATCCAAATTTAACTCTACATTCATCTTAAAATGGCAACTTTTATAAATTGGGCGAAATTGACACTTTTTCTTATAATGTAAAACTCTGCAGGTTTTGTATCCGTTACTCTGCCCTCGTCCCTTAGCGCCCACGTCCCTGTTCTTCTTCCACAGCCTCTTGGGCCCCTGGGATTTCGGCAGGGTTTGCCTGCCTGCTTTCAAGCTCATCTGACAGCCTGAGGGCTAGCAACCTGCTTTTCAAAGCAGACAAGAGCTGCCCTCCCCCAGCATCACGGCACGCACAGTGCCCTGGACGGCAGCTGGATTTCACTTTCAAAATGTCACAGTCAACGTCTGCAGTTTTGGTGAATTATGAACATTCTGCACATATTCATTTCCAATCCAAGTAATAGAGCAGCCTGACAGTTTCTGGCCTTGATCTGACTGTTGCCTTTTCTCTGCCAAAAAGAGAGAGAGAAAATCTCTGTTTTTCACCTGCTCAGTGTACCAAGACGTGCGGCGTTGGCGTGAGGATGCGAGACGTCAAGTGCTACCAGGGGAAAGATCCGGTCCGAGGCTGCGACCCACTCGTAAAACCTGTTGGCAAACAGACCTGTGACCTTCAGCCCTGCCCCACTGAACCACCAGGTAAGGGGGGAGAGTGGTCAGCAGGGTCAAGGCCGGGGAAAATACCTGCTGCAGCTTCCAGAAAGTGCCGCCATTGAGGGCCTGTCCAGGTGACACTTGAAGCAGCAAAGGTTCTGGGACTGCCCCCTGATTGGCCAGGCTTTCATTAGTCTGATTTGGCTTTGATAACTCTCTCAAGCAGAAACTTCCAGATTCAAACTTTAGGGGTGTTCGTAGCCATCTTGAAAAAAAACTTATTGTTGTAGTTGGGCTGTTCTGGTTCCACATCTGTGCCTTCCAATCTGAGTTTATTAAAATCTCACCAGAGGGGAATGGCGGGGGGGGGGGGTTAGATTAGAAGACAGTCAGTGCTGAACCACTTGGAAGAAGGCAATTGTGGAACCTCTTCAGAAAAACTCATTCTTGAACGTCAACAAGTTCAATAACTGTCTCCTATGACAAATGTTCCCTTCCTGGGGATGGTGTTGGAGCAGGTGGCAGCTGATCAACAGCTTTTCTAGACCTGTTACAATCTGGTATCAGGCCTGGTGTTAGAACTGAAACTGCGCTGGTTGCCTTTGCCAGGAGAGAGATAGGGAACGTGACCGTGGTCGATTTCCTTGGACCCCTTACTTGATTCAGCCATGGAGTTCTAGGTGGGCTGGCTGAGGTGGGTCTCGGGGCCACAGCATTCCAGTGGTTCTGATCCTTCCCGGCTGCCTAGTATTGTGTGGAGCGGACCGTGTGTGTTGTCCCCTCAGGGTTCTGCTCTCTCCCCTGTGCTTTCCCACCTAAAACTGCTGATGAAGGTTGTCTGAGCATTTGGAGTAAAGGCTCCTCAATATATGGATGATGATGACCAGCTCTGTTTATCCTTCTCGTCTCAGTCAGATTGGGGTTTAGTTCAGTGGCTCTCCCGCATCCTGCCCACTACGGCCTCCAGGCATCAGTTCAGATCCAGCTGAGGGAGTGATGATCAGTGGCGTAGGGGCTGAGCTCCTCTAGACAAGGCCGCACTCCTGCTGGAGGAGCCGTTTGGGGGTCTGCTGTTGTATCCAGATCTGTAGATGGTGGTGCTGGTTTCCTTGGTGGCATATAGCGCCTCTACTCCCAGCTGTCGCTGGTGAGCCAACTCATGGGGGGGGGGGGGCTGGCCCTGAAAAGCAAGTGTCTGCCATGATTATCCTCGTTCTCATATTGAGAGTAGATCCCTGCAGGGCAGTCCTTGTCTGCCCATGGTAATGGCTTGGAAGTGCAGAATGCAGCAGCCATGAATAATAACAGAGGTCGCATGCCAGCACCCGGCTGCCTGCTCCCTTCCAGGTCCAACTGAGAGAGTGCTTGGAGTCCCTAAAGACCCGGGCACCAAGTGGCTACAAGGTTGCCTGCCGCTCCCACGTTTGCCGGGCCCACTTTCTGAGACCAGCGGGGAGAGGAGGAGCATCAAATGAAGGGCCTTTCAGTGGTGACACCCCAACTGAGGAAGACCCTTCCCCCCTGTCTCCCTGGGGCCAGGCTTGCCAAGTTTTTAGCACCAGAGGAAGACTTGTTTATTTATTTACCCAGTTTTTTTTTATTTTGTTCTTTAAAAAAATAGGCTATTTATTGATTTTTTAAAAGTACTTTATTTTTTATTTTCAAACTATACAAATTAACACAGGTATGGAATTATCCACAATATTTGTCTTTACAAACTACTAACAATATGAGAGTAAGATAAGTAACTTCAGACCGAATAATAACATTTCATAAACAAGTTAATAAAATACAAAGTCCACGTATCTATTAGGTAAGGCACTTACTTCGTTATCAGCATTTGCAACATAAGTGTTTATCGCAGTGTTTATTGACTTTCAGTGTATCAGCCTGTTCTTTGTGGCACAGCCCAAACCGAGACCTTCTGGCGGGCACCCCTCCTCCCTCTGCTCCAGGCCTAGGCCCAGGTTTGCCAGGCCTGCGTTCCCAGGATGTGACTCCCTCCTCAGTCCTCTTCCGATGTCCACAGTATCAACTGGGGACCTTCTCTCAGAGTTTTTTTCTCTGTGGGCTGTCTGCTCCCATCAGTTGCCCCCATAGTAGTCCAAAACTGTTCTCAAAAAGCATAGCAACATTTTCACTGTGAGGAGATTCCCCCCGGCCCTCAACGCCATCCTTGGTGTCTGGTGGAACAAGCGGTCTCTTTTTTTTATATATTTCTTATTCATTTTCTACAACTACAAAACAAAGCTAAAACTATTGCACTAACTAAAAACCTACTCTACCCTAAGGTATACAGAAGTCAAAATTCTATGCTGTTATAACAACCTTACTTCAAAATTCAAGAAAATGTTAAAATATGCAGACTTCAACATTGCTAAATACTACCTATTTCAAGGCTATAAGAGATACATGAGTGATTGAAATTTAAAACCATCCTTGGCTTGGCCTGTGACCTGCGCAAGCAGTGTGAAGGCCACCAGCGCTGATGACAGCTGGACCGGGGATACCAGTGCTCCTGGGGTGGGGGAAATATAGCAGTGGGAGCAGGCAGGGAATTAAGGGAAGGAGGTGGAGAAACAAAGAAGCTTGGCCCCCTTCCAGCCTGCGTCCCATCCCGAGAGTGACAGGTAGTGGGGCTGGGAAGGACTCTCCTCTGACATTGGTATTGTGTAACGCCAGGTCCATTAACAGCAAGACCAAAACTCTACGGGACTTCCTGTTGGAGCAAGGTGCAGACCTGGCATGCATGACCGAGACTTGGGTGCGAGAAGGGGAAACAGTGGCTCTTTTCCAGTTAGCTCCACCCGGGTTTGCGGTCCTTTACCAATCACGGACCGAGGGCCGGGGAGGAGGAGTGACGCTGTTCATTCGGGAGGCTTACTCCTTCAGGGAGCTCCCGCCGCTGAAGCTCACAGGCATAGAGTGTTCCAGCCTGGTGTGGGAAGTGGGGAGAGTTTGTCTATTTGGCTAGTGTACCAGCCGCCCAACATCCCAGCCAACAGCCTGCCTTCGCTGGTTGAGGCCGTGTCCGGCAGGGTGTTGGAGCACCCGAGGCTGATAGTCCTGGGTGCCTTCAATGTTCACGCTGATGATGCGGCCTCAGTGCCGGCGAAGGCCCTGGTGCCATCCATGGCAGCACTAGGACTCACCCAGTTTGTAACAGCTCCCACGCACAAGGCTGGACATACGCTCGACCTAATCTTTGCGGCAATATTGATTTGGGGGGAAAATACTAAATCAAATTTATATACAACTCTCACCTCTGTGAAAAAAATCTGTGACCAAGGCAAGGGTCTAACATTCTCTGTCCCTACTTAAATGCCTCGGCCATTGTCCTGCTCCTCCAGCTGCTTGCAGGTGGACAGAGAGGGACATTCAGACTGGCCTCGCAGCTTCCTCGTGATGCCCTGTGGACGGTGGACTCAAACTGCTTTGCAGCCTTTCCTCTGGTTCTGCTGAGGCATCCCACCTGTCACCATGGACGGGCTCTGCTGCAGATCCTCCAGCCCCTTCTTAGGCTCTCTGTGCTCCTTCTCCAGCCTTTTTCTTGACAGGGAACCTTCCTTGCCTTCAGCCTCTGACTCATCCAGCTCTTGGATGAGAGTTCAGTTCCCTTCCTCTTCCTGTCAACCTTCTGCCTTCTGGCTGCCTGCCCCCCTCAATACTCTTGACATGCTCCTTCATACACCAGTTCCCGCCAGTATTACTGCCTCATTCACATGGAGCAGGTTCGCCTTGACCCTCCAGATGTCCCCTCGTGACCCAGAACATGCCACTTCCTTGGACCTGCCCGCTGGTTCCTGAGGGAGCCAGTCTGTTGGCTCTGCAAAGAGCTTCCCCTTTCCCCATACCATATAAGAACACAAGAGGAGCCCTGCTGGATGTTCTATCTAGTGCAGCATCCTGTTTCACACAGTGGCCAACAAGAGGGCATAGATGTTAAGTTGCCTCCCTGCACTGATATTCAGAGGTTTGCTGCTTCTGGACATGGAGGTTCCCTTTAATCACCATGGTTGGTAGCCATGGATGGACCCCTTCTCCATTCATCTGTCTATCCCCATCAAGGCTAGTGGCCTTCACTGCCTCCTGTGGCTGTGAATTGCACAGGTTAATTCCCCACTTGAATCCAGCTAAGTGATCTTGGGCCAGTCACAGTTCCTTCAGAGCTCTCTCAGTCCCTAAAAACAAGTCTAGCTCGCCACTAGCACAACACTGAGAGCTAGAACTTGTGGCTGCCAGTCAATCCTAGGTTCTCCAGCCTATTCTTCACACAATGCCATATGATAATTATATTATGCCCATCACCTTCATTGGGTGTCCCTGAGTTCTGGAATTTTGTCTGAGGAAGATGTTCTCCCTATTCACTCTCTCCACCCTGTGCCTAATTTTATAAACCTCAATCATGTCCCCCTTCCACTGTCTTTTTCCACAGCAAAGATACTCCAACTCCCTAATCTTCTTGGACACCCTCTTCTGTACTTTTTTCCAACTGCACACAGTATTCCAAATGAGTTTGCACCATAGATCTGTACAGGAACCTTCCCATACTGGTTGTTTTATGTGTAGTTCCTTTTGCTGTATTTGCCACAGCCGCATACTGAGCTGGCATTTTCATTGAGCTATCCACTATGACCCCAAGATCCCTTTCAGCCATCATCAGCCTATACCTACGGATAGTATGCCTGTACTTTCTAGTGCCCATCACTTTATACCTACCTACACTGAACTTTGTTTGCTACAGTTGTCCAGTGGCCAAATTTAGAGAGATCCTCCTGGAGGTCTTCACAACCAGCCTTGGTTTTCATCATACTGAATAATGCTTTATCATCCGCAAACTTGGGCACTACACTGTTCACCCTGAATTCAAGACCATTTATGAACAAATGAAACAGCACCAGTACCAGTCCTTGTGGGACCCCCGTGCTCACCTCCCTCCATTTATTCCTAGCCTCTGCTTCCTGTCATTTAATCATTTTTAATCCATAAAGGGACCTTTCTTTTTATCTCATGACTACTAAGCTTACTTAGGAGTTTTTGGGGAGGGACCTTTTAAAAAGCTTTTTGGAAGTCCAAGTTTACAATACCCACCAGATAACCATAATCTATGTGCTTGTTCAGTTTTTGAAAGAACTCCAAAAGGATGGTGAGGCAGGATTTCCTTTCATTCTTATACAAGATAGAATAATTAAACATGTCTAGCAGTTTCTGCTGATTTACCTGGGACAGATGTTCAGCTAACTGGCCCATAATTTCCCCTTTTAAAAATCAGTGCATCGTTTGCTACTCTTTAGTCTTCCAACTATAGAGGCTGATTTTAGTGACAAGTTACACATGCTGGTTAGCAGAGCAACCGTTTAATACTGAGTTCCTTAGAAACACTCAGCTGTATGCTGTCCTGACCCACAGATGTAGTGCTTTTAATTTTGCCCAGTACTTGTAGAACCTCATCTGTTGTCTCTTCAGTTTGACCCAGTTCTTCAGATTCTCTTCCCCAAACAACAGGAAGAGATGGCTGGAATAAGTGGACAGTTTTTGCAGTTGGGGGGACGTGAGCAATGAGGAGTCTCATAAGGGTCAATATCGTGACCAGGGAGGAGGGAGATGCTTCCCTGATTGCTTGGAGGCAACATGGCTACCATGTCTTCCTTGCCATTCCACGCATCACTCAGAGGGTCAAGGTGGAGCGAGAAGGAACCAGCTGCATCCCAGTTGCCCCTTTAGAGGTGAGAAAATGTTGCTAGCCCAGG
Organism: Lepidodactylus listeri; assembly: GCA_029233225.1. NCBI lineage: Eukaryota > Metazoa > Chordata > Lepidosauria > Squamata > Gekkonidae > Lepidodactylus > Lepidodactylus listeri. The sequence goes on along the minus strand of JARCFY010000014.1, from coordinate 8,394,257 downwards.
GGCACCTGCTGCATCTCCCCAAGACCTATGGCCTTTTTTCTCAGGGTTGTGGCAGGATGCTACACCCAGAGACATGAACAGACCACAGCTGGTTTCATGGAGAGTAATTCGGGATCACCCCTGCAGCTGCCCTCCCTAAACACAAGACAGCCACCACCAGGCCCTCCTGGGACAGCACGTGGACACCTCCATTTACCTCCTCTTGAGGTTGGGACTCTCTCCCTTGTCTGCTCACATCTGCCCTTGAATATTCGTCTCCACCACCTTCACCCTCCCGGGACTGGCCTGTGTCCCCCGAGGGTCCATCTGGCTGCCTTTCAGCAGGAAGGAGGCAGCTCCCTGTTCACATGGCTGCTGGTGGAGATGCTCTTCTCAAGCCCTATGAGATCCCGTGGGTTCCAGACGAGGAAGCCCCTTGGAGCCCAAGGCACCTGCAACGAGAGGCTGCTTTTTTGGTGGCCATCTGCTAAGCAAGGCGGGCCAGAAAACTCTTGTGCTTTCCAGCCTGCATAGGGAGAAGGCCATACTAAATCCGGAAATCTCCTTTTTGCTTAAGGTCGTCTCTGGTTTCCATTTCAGCCAATAACTGGTCCTACCCACCTTCCTCCCTCATTAATGGTCCGAGGCAGGAGGAGCCCTTCACTCCTTGGACGCTAGAAGGGCACTAGCTTTCTATTTAGACAGGACTGTCCCCTTCCGGAGAAGGTCTGTTTGCTTTCTGAGCCACTCTGGCCCCAACGAAGTGCTGACCACACTTGAGGCGCCAGCTGCTGCTGACCCCCATTAGGCTGCCACTACTGAGGATGGCCAGATCACCTCCCTCCAGAAAGAACTGTAGCAGCAACCTCTGCCGAGGCATTTATTCCCATGCCCCACTTCCCACATTTGCGAGACACCGTGCCTTGGATGTCAAAGCAGCTCAGGAGGAGGCGGGACCGCACCTCTGCCTACCCCCAAGTATGTCCCTTTGCTAATGCAGTCCCATCTGGGTGATGTACTAGAGACCACAAGGAGGGGAAGCAGGCCGCTCACTGTTCTTCTAGTGATGATCTGTGCGGTCACACAACCCACCCTCCTTCCCTGTAAGAGATGTCTTTTTCACTGGCTGTGGCATTCTCTGAGTGAGGACGGAGAACGTTGTGTCTCCTTCCTAGATGTGTGTGGTAATTGCAGGACAAAAGGCTTCATTCTAGAAGGTTCTAAATTCAGACCCATACAGGCACTGCACCCATGGGTGTGACTGCACTTGAAGACTATCAGTTATAACCTGGTGTCCCCCCACCCCAAACTGTATGCAGCATCTTGTTTTGAGAGCCTGCATTGGCTGCAGAGCGTGTGACATAAACCTGTACAACAGCCATTTCAGTGAGTTTTATGTGTGCAGAGGTGAAGTCCAGGATCCTGTGGATCTGAGCTGAGAAAGGCTGTTCTCTGTCTTGCTTGCCTCTCTTTCCCACATCTTGCATCTGACCCCTCCCCTCATCCTGTCTCCCTCCCTCCCTCCCTCCCTCTGCAGATGACAGCTGCCAAGACCAAGCTGGAACGAACTGTGCCCTGGCCATGAAGGTGAATCTCTGCAGCCACTGGTACTACAGTAAAGCCTGCTGCAGATCCTGCCGAGCTCCACATTCCTAGGAGGGGAGAGCAGGAATGCGGGGTCCCCGGGGTTCTGAAGAGCAGCGGGAAGATGTGGGAGCAAAGGGAAGACCCTCCTGCTTGTCTGCCACACCACTGAACACCAGGGCTAGAAAGCCTGGACACTGGAGACGTTGCCTCCACCTTCTTCCTTCTTTTCTTCCTCTCTCTCTGTCTCTTCCATGCTTCACCATGAAGGAATAGTCCACTCACTCTCTTTGCCTTTCAGCACAAACTTTGGTACTACTGTGCACCAGCCCTACCTGCTTGTAAAGAAGCCGTGTACGTGGGACCATAAATATGGATTCGGTTCTTCTTTCACAGGCTTTGACCTTCCTTTTTGTCGCCAGTTCCTGGTAGTTCAGCAAGATTTTATCCAGACGAGTCTTTTCATTTCAGATGGTCCCCCACCAATGCCAGAGTGATTGCATTGCATGGGCACACACTTTCTCCCACCTCTCTGCCTGGCATCTGCAGCCTCCCTGACCAGACCAGCTGGCACCAATTCAAGCTGAAGAAGTTTTAATGGTTGGGTGAGAACATGTTGGGCTTGAGGAGAAGCCCCATGGTTTGGGGGCTGTTTTTTAATCAGCACGGCAGTCCTCCAGGGTTTACAGTTTGCATGACAAGGATGTGTTCTATCAAGTCAAATACCAGGTCAGCCATACAACCTGCTCCTGACACCCGACGGCCAGCAGACGACTCTCTTTAAGAAACAACATCACCACACTAGGATGCCACATATAGTTTTATCTGTGTATACATTCCTGCTTTGCTCTATTAAAAAAATTAAGTATTTTAAGAACAGTTACGAAACTGATTTGGGAATTGTGTGGGGGAATGTGTTTTGATGACATCATGGGCCAATATGTACCTTTCACAGCTGGTGTCTGCTGCAAACATACAGAACCAGTTCTTTTTCGGAATTCAGTCCTGGAGAGGAAGAAGGACACTTGGACGAAGGAGGGCACTTCAAGCATCCTCTCCACTGTTCTTCTGTGACTGTTTTGTCTTTCTTCGGCATCCTGACTTCCCTTGCACGCTGTTTCTTCCCTGTTCAGCCATATTTCTCTCTCTCTCTTTCTCTCTCTCTGCAGCAATGATGACCTGAAATTAATGCTGCCCAGGCGGCTAAGCCAAAGCCCCTTTGACGTAATATGTAGGTGTGCACTTTTTCAGAGCATTTTTCATCTTGTAATCCAACTCCAGGCCTGAAGTCCATCACTAAGACGACATCATGCCAACATATTGTATAGAATAATGAAACCATAACAGCACTTTATATCACAAAAAAGAGATGTGTGCTCTTTTTTAATATATTTGTTTACAAATGGTGAACTTTATCCCTGTAATCATAGAATTGTACCCATATGGACATTTTAAATAAATTTTGATGTATTTATGGTGCCAGATACTTCTCTTGGAGTTTGTCTGTGTTTTGGATACTGAATAAAATAGGGGAAACACTGAAAAACTGTAGAAAAACAATCTGGGGAATCTTAAAACTTGGCCCCCAGTATTTCTGGATACTTCCAAATATTTCCAGAATTTTTCAGAACCCATTTACCGGTAACCAGAAAAATCCCAGGTACCTTTTGGACACCTGAAATATATCAGAAAAATGCAAAATGTGCCCCCCTAGTAGCTCCACTTTCCTGACCCCCCTTTCATTTTTTGGGACAAGTCCCTAGTCCTGATAGCTGTGGCACGATGTCTGTAGATGTTTGGGCTGCAGAACTCTGCCTCTTTCCCCTTCTTGACTCAGGGTTATCTTCATAACAGAAAGCTTTAAAAAGGATTAGGCAATACAAAGGCAGGTTGAGTGGCAACCCATTAGCTATGACAGCTAACTGGAATCTCCATGTGACTGGAATCTCCATCTCTGAACACCGGATGCCTTCACATCCAGGTCTTATGTATGACCTTCCCAAGGCATCTGCCGGGTCTCCGTTAGAAACCAAACAATGGCCTAGATTAGGGTTGCCAGCCTCCAGGTGGGGCCTGGGGATCTCCCGCTTTTACAACTGATCTCCAGCTGACAGAGATCAGCTCCCCTGGAGAAAATGGCTGCTTTGAAGGGTGGACTCTATGGCATTGGACCATGCTGAGGCCCCTCCCCACCCCAAACCCCACCTTCTCCTGGCTCCATCCCCAAAGTCCCCAGGTATTTTCCACCCTGGACTTGACAACCCTATAGATTCAGCAAAGCCTGTTCAAATCCACCAGGTGATCCACTAGAATTGCCTTGAAAAGAGGGGGGTGAGCAAAAACTGGATTGTGAGTGGAGAGAGACGGTCAAGGTTTCAGTTTTGTTTCTCTTCCTTCTGCTTCACTGTTCACCTTGCCATGAATTAGGGGGGAGGGAATTCCTAAGGGGAGAGTAGGAGTGTGTGAGTGCTTGCTTGCTGTGGCCATAACTTTTCACCAAGTGGTGCCCCTGGGCCTGTTCTCATAAGAGTTGGCCTTGGAGACACTTTTGCCTGGCTAGAATAGATAAGACACCATATATATCTGCCAGGGTTGTCATAGTAGCTCTGGGGCCGAGTGCTGACATCTGCATGGGGAGTGGGGGTACATTAGAGTGTACCTATAACTTTTAGGATTTTGTCTGCTTTCTTTATTCCTGACAAAGAACCAGTTCCTGTAGTGAGCAAATCTCTAATAAAGCATTCTTATACAAGTGCTGTGGAGAGTGTCTTAACTGGGGATCTGACATATTGTCAGGAATTCTATATTACTCTTCACCTGCCACCCCAGTCCTCTCAGTATGGGGAACAGAGATGAAGAAGCAGGGGCAAGTGCGAGCACTGGGTCTGAACCTGAGATCTCTGCGCACAGCCCCAACAAGAAAGGGGACAATAAGTTTACAAGCACCAAGCCAAAGAAGCATATCCAAATACCCCAAGCCTGACTGCTGGGAAGGCCCACCACGGCTGGCAAGCGCACCAGGATTCAGAGGAACTGAGAGAGATGGACTGAGAGAGGCGCCGAGCATCCTGCACCTTCCGTGATGACCCAGAACTGGGCAAGATGAGAGAAGAGTGGGAGGAAGACTTGGGAGCCAAGCGAGGCCAGTCAAGCCTGCAATCTGAGCTGCCTGGTAAAGAGTCTCCCTAAGTTAGTGAAAGACCTCTGAAGAATCTGAGGAAGAGGCAGCTGATGGGGAGCCAGAGTGTCCCCCGGCACCCAGAAGACCTGCACCTGAGAGAGAGAGAACCGCCACAATGCGCTGGAATCCATGTTCAATAGCAGCCCCGGGAAGTTGGCATTCTTTGCCATCCAGGTGAGGAAGATACTCAGAGAGTGGGGTCATACTTTCACTACTGACGAGCAGCAAGTCAATTATGTGGGGTCCCGACTCAGAGAAAGAGCCGCTGACTGGTTCATGGGACTCTATAACCTGGCAGCCCCAGGGCTACGAGACATTGATGCAAGCATTGCACCATCAGTTTGAGGATCCGCTGGAGCTAGAGAAAGCCTGCTCCCATCTGCACAGTCTACACCAAGGAGCGAGATCAGTGCAGGAGTATTCTGATGAATCCAAAGCTATGGCCGCTAAACTGCAAGGGTGGCCTAAGGAAGTCTTAATTGAATTCTATAGAGCGGGGCTTAACACCATGATCCTCAAGAAGACACCAGCTCAAGACAACCCCCTAAAACTGGCAGGCTGGATCCAGGCAGCCTGCGAGGCCGAGAACTGGCATAACCTGGTGAGGCTCTACCAGTTAAAAATGCCGGCAAGGGGCATTGGGGCCCAGAGGGTGACTCAGGATAAAGGACCACTACTCGGTGAGGATTGGGAGAACCACCTGAGGAGAGGCCCCTGCCTACACTGCAGGAAGGCTGGCCACTTTGTGGCGGACTGCCCAAGGTCCAAGCATAAGGAGAGAGAACAGCAAGAAGACCATCGAGAGAAGAAGGCCAAGCCACCCGGGAGATGTCCAAAGTTCCCCGAGAGCGTTGCAGGCTGCAGAGTACGTGACTTTGGAGCACCCTTCCACCAGCGGTTCTGATGAACCACAAGGGCAGGGAAAAGGCTGAAACCTGCTGTAAGGAGCGCCAACCAGCAGGTCCGAAATACCCTGGCACGAGAATTGGTGAGATCCTCTTCCTCCCTTTTTTGTGTGACTGTCACTATTTTGAACCCCAAGGAGGGGACCCAATTGTGAGTCAGGACTCTTATAGACTCCGGTTGTTCCCGGGATTTGATAAGCCCCACATTAGTTACAGGACTGAGGGGGAAGGCTTACAAGTTAGAGGAGCCAATAGTGTTCTCCCAAATGGATGGTACCACCATGCAAGCGTGCCACTACCAGACTGTTGAATTACTTATGGGGTGTCAGTACACTGGGAGATGAGGTCTTTTGTAGTACACCCAACAGCCAGTTTCCCCATGGTGTTGGGTAACCCCTGGCTCCAAGCCCATGACCCCTACGTGCAGTGGAGTGTGAAAACCCTCACCTTCCTAGACCCACAGTGCAAGGAACATCAGTGGGATCCGAAATGAGGGGGGGGTGGAGTCCCACTTGGTTCCCAAACATGTGTGTCAAGCCACTGAGGAGATGGAAGCTATACCGTGGGAATACAGAGACTTGGCCAGGGTGTTTGAGGAGGAGGAGGCTGATGAATTACTGCCTCATTGAAAAACTGATTGTGCAAGAGAGATTTTGCCGGGTCATAAATCACCAAAGGGGAAGTTATATGCTATGAGTCCAACTGAGAAGGTAGATAAAAATTTGTTGTTTTTCCCCATTTATTTATAATTTTCCAATATACATAACAAAGCTGATAATATATACATAGGGAGAGCAACCTTGAAATAATAAAAGCCATTAAGAATACAAATCTATTGGTTCATTTATATCATTGATCCATCCATTTAAACAACTTAGTCCAAGTTACATCTAAATAACCATCTTCTTTACCTTTTAACATCCTTGTCAATTTATCCATTTCAGCAACATCTAGTAGTTTTTGCAAAAATTCTTATTTATCTGGAACTTTTTCTGTTTTCCAGTATTTAGCATAGAGAAGTCTGGCAGCTGTAATACCATGCAATATCAAATGTTGGTCAGCTTTCTTGTATAAATCCGGAATTATATTAAGAAGGAATATTTCAGGTTTAAATGGTATTTTAGTTTCAATTATTTCTTCAAGGATTTTCTTAATCAATAACCAATATTTGTTTGCCTTCCCACATACCCACCACACGTGAAAATAAGTACCAATGTTTTTTTTACATTTCCAACATACATTAGGATGGATGCGGAATATTTTGATAGTCTATCCGGAGATAAATGCCACCTATAGAACATTTTAAGGAAGTTTTCCTTATATGATACCATTTTGGTAATTTTAATATTTGTTTTCCAAACTCTAGACCAACTTTCCAACTCTATGTTGTGTCTTAAATCTTTTGCCCACAATATCGTAACCGGTTTAACGATTTTGTCTTGCATCTTAAAGTCTAACAAGTAATCATAGAGTTTCTTTATAAGTTTCACATCAGCACTCAACCACACCTTGTCTAAATCTGTTGGTTCTCTGTAAAATCAATTCTAAATCTTGACTGTAGTTGTATAGTTTCCCACCATGTTTTATTCCTCTAGTTCTCTGGGGGATTTCAATTTATTATCTGAGTCCAATAGATCCCCATAACTACATTTCTTTTCTTTCATCAGAAGTGAGGGTTTTATAAACGCTTCGAGAGGCGACACCCATAATGGGATTTTCGAATAAAAGGTATGTTTAACTTCCTCCCATGTTTTCAAAAGAGAGCCTCTAATTATATGGTGCTTAAAGTGTGCTCTTTCTTGTCCATACCAAAAGACGGCATGCCACCCCAGTGACAGATCATGACCTTCCAGGTTCAACAGTCTAGTATTACTTAGGTTAATCCAGTCTTTTAACCAAACCATCACTGAGGCCTTATAATACAGTTACCAATCAGGTAGACTGAAGCCCCCTCTTTCACATTTATCCTGTAGATCAGGGGTGGCCAACCTTGCTTAACGTAAGAGCCACATAGAATAAACGTCAGATGTCTGAGAGCCGCAAGACAGGAACAAATATCACACACACGTTTTTATTTTTTAAAATATGCAAATTTGCTTTTTATTAACATTAAATGGGACTGCCAAAAATAAAAACAAATGAGGAAAACTGGTTATTGATAATGATATTACTTGTTTGCTAATGATATTGAGAGAGAGAGAGAGAAAGAGAGAGAGAGAGATGGAAAGAAAGAATTAAAGAAGTGGAAAGAAAGAGAGAGAAACTAGGAAAGCAAATAGATGGGAGGGAGGAGGGAAGGAAGGAAGGAAGGAAGGAAGGGAGAAAGAGAGAAAAAGCATGCCTCCCCTTTGCTTCCCCAGCCGCCCTGCCAGGAGCCGCACAATATGTGTGAAAGAGCCGCATGTGGCTCCTGAGCCACAGGTTGGCCACCCCTGCTGTAGATCTTTGAGCCTAATTCTTGATTTCTTAGATTGCCAGATAAAACACGCTACAATTTTTTCTACATCTCTAAAAAAAATTTGGTTCCTCAATATTGGCAATGTCTGAAAAACAAAAATTAAACATGGAAGGATAGACATTTTAATTGTTGCTATTCTTCCTGATAGTGATAGCTGCAGATTTTTCCAGTTCCCAAGATCTTTTTTAATTTCTGTCAAAAGTTTCTTATCCTCAAAGAGAGAGCTACACCTATTGGTTAAAGTAATACCAAGATATTTGACTCTTTTACATACTTCAAAACTCGTTTTATCTTTTAGTTGTTTTTTCACTTCTTTAGTACAGTTTTTAGTAAGTTCGTCTTCTTATCATTTATTTTAAACCCGCAACCTGACCATATTGGTGTAAACTAAGAAGCAAATAATCAATTGAAATCAATGGTTCTTCTAAAATAAAAATGAGATCGTCAGCAAAGGCCTGCAACTTAATTTTTTCCCCTTTTATGTATAGCCCTTTAATTTTTTCTTCTTCCCTGATTACATTGAGAGTTTCTAATGCAAAAATATATATAGTAGGAGGGAGAGCGGGCAGCCCTGTCTGGTACCCTTCTGTATTTGAAAGCTCTGTGTAGAGTCACCATTAAATAGTACTCTAGCCACTTGCTTATCATAAATCATTTTAACCATTGTATAAAACTGCTCTCCACACTCCCAACGTAATAATTGCATTAACATAAACTCCCAACTGACATTGTTGAACGCTTTCTCAGCGTCTATAAAGAGAAGTGCCATCTGTCTGTCGGGGTGAGCTTCATAATACTTGAGTGTATTCAAAATAATCCTTACATTATGTCTCAGTTGCCTTTGAGGTAGAAAACCAGCCTTGTCCTGATGGATTGTTTGGACCAATACCCTTTTAAATCTGTTAGCAACTATATTAGCATATATTTTGTAGTTGACATTTAGCAGAGATATGGGTCTATAGTTCTTTATGTCAACCGTGTCAGAGTCTTTTTTAGGTACTAGGGTAATTAAAGCCTCTTTCCAGGTATCTGGTAGTCTCCCCTCTTCATAAATATTTTGAGTTGTCTTCTTCAACAGTATTTGTTCTACAAAAGTCTGATAAAACTCTGACGGTAGGCCATCTGATCCCAGTGATTTCCCTTTCTTTAAGTTTTTAATAGCTTCCGAAATTTCACACATTGTGATAGGGTCATTTAATAATTTCTTTTGATCTTCCGTAAACTTTTTCTTTACAAATTTGTCTAGATAGAGTTGAATGTCTTGCTTATTTTGATCCTCTTGCTTATACAGTTGTCTATAAAAGTTTTCTATTATCTCTTTAAGTTCTTTAGCTGCGTAACACTCTTCACCCTTTGGGTTCTTTAATGATTTTATGTATTTATCAGCTTTGTCCTTCTTTAACTTATAGGCCAACCATCTCGAAGGTTTGTTTGCGTTTTCAAAGAATGTTTGTTTAGCATAATTTATTTTTTTGGCTATTTCTTGATAGTAGACAGTTTAGCAGATGCTGGGACTTCATTAAATTTTGTTTAATTCGTTCTGAGGAGGGGTCACTCCTCAATTGACTTTCATCTTTTTAAATTAAATCTACCATAGTTTGGTATTTTTTTCTGTCTTGTTTTCGACACCATATTTCATGTCTGATCAATCTCCCTCTCGCAAAGGCTTTAAAGGCATCCCATACCACTGCAATATTCGTCTCTGGTATAATATTCCATTTTAAAAAATCACTGAACTCTTCTTTACATTCTTGAACAAACATTTTATTATTTAACATCCAGGTCTTCAATGTCCACCTAGCAATTTTAGTTACATCTTGCAGTGTTAATAGCAATGGACTGTGGTCTGCGAAGGTTGCTGGTAAGATTTCAACTTCAAGCAAATCCGTTAGCATTGACATTGATGTCCAGACCATGTCTACTTGAGACCACAATTTGTGCCTTGCCGAGAAAAAAAGTAAAGTCCCTTTTAGTAATATTCCTAATCCTCTACATGTCAACAATTTTAAGTTCTTCTGCTAGATCCATAAAGGCTTGAGGTAATTCATTACCTTTCTTTGATTTTTGTGCAGAGTTTTTCCTGTCTATTTTCCCATCTACCACTGCATTGAAATCCCCGATTATACATACATCATCACTCTGTTGAGTAATTAGTATTTTCGGAGATATTAAAAAAAAAATTCCTGACCTTGATTTGGCGCATATATATTGGTGTGAGAGTCCAATAGATTTCAAACCAAAAACAAAGGGTCTTAAACAAGAACTTCTTTTATTTGTTGGTGGATCCACTGGTGCACACTTGTTGAGTCAGTAATGGATAGGTGAGGCAAGCTCTGATACAGTTATAGTATATTCAAACTACAGTGTAAGTAAACATCTACCAATCATGATACAGTGAAAAAAGGCGCCCAAAACCCTGGTCCGTTTATTCCCAAGAGAAGAAGCAGGAAAGAAAAACGGTTTGCACCTGTAGGAAAATTCCCAATTAGCAACATAGTCTGTGAGAAGACTTAGCCAAGGCCATAGATAAGAAAGAGACAGAGGCGGAGGTGGAGGCATAAGCAAGGGAAAGGAGCCCATTCCACAGGAGGGGGGAAATAGTACATAATCATATAGCTGCATCCCATCTCCCGAGCGGGAAATGTCAGACCCTAATATCCTGCTCTTCCCAAAATCCCATTAACCCCCAGGTTTTACAGGGTACATTTTATGGAAGGCACAAATTTTTGCAGGAGTGTTTACATGCACAGATTCAACCCATTCATTATGCTCAGGACCAAAATCACGCCAGCTAACAAGATAGAATAAACGACCCTTTTTAAATTTAGAGTTGAGGATTTGGTCCACATCGTAGTGAGGTTCACCTCCCTTCATCAGAGGAGGAGGAGTTGGACGTTGGGGTCTCCACCCTGTCGGCCCAGGATCTTTTTTCAGGAGACTGAAATGGAAAACCAGATGAATACCTTTAAGAGATTTAGGCAATTCGAGTTCAAATGTTACATCATTGATTTTCTTTAACACTTTATAAGGCCCTACATATTTCCAACCCAATTTCCTACTGGGCTGTAATCTTTTAATGTTCTTTGTGGACACGTAAACAGAATCTCCTGGTTGTAAATCCCATCCCAGACCACGTCCTTTGTCCGCATACTTTTTATAGTCCTTCTTGGCCTTTTCCAAAGTGTCTGCAATCAGAGGCCAAGCCTCATACAAAGAGTTTCACCAGTCAGCCAGATTACTAGGGGTTGGAGGGGCCAAATTCAGTGACGGTAAAGGAACCCCCTCATAACCTCCTGTTGCCATAAATGGAGACCCCCGTGGAAGAGTGTACAGCATTATTATAGCTATATTTGGCAAAAGGTAACAAGTCCACCCAATCATCTTGTTGGTAGTTTGTATAACACCATAAGAACTGTTCAAGAATCTGATTCACCCATTCGGTTTGTCCATCCATTTCTGGGTGATAGGCACTACTCAGAGCAGATTCTACCCCCATAATGTCCAGGAGCTCCCACCAGAAGTTGGCAACGAATTGAGTTCCACAGTTGGAGACTATCTTGCGTGGAATGGAATGGAGCTTCACAATGTTCCATGAAAGCTTTGGCTAAGGATTTAGCCATGGGTAACTGCTTAAATGGAATAAAGTGTGCTTGTTTGGAAAACGTGTCCACCACCACCCAAATGACAGTCTTCCCCTTACTAGGAGGAAGATCGGTTATAAAATCCATAGATATGACTTCCCATGGTCAGGTGGGGGTTTCAAGCGGTTTTAAGAGCCTTGGAGTCTTCCCTCCCATCCGTTTACACATTAGACAGACTTGACAGGAGGATACATAGTCAGATACATCCTTTCTCATATGTGGCCACCAAAATTGTCTTTGGAGCAAGTTCAGTGTCTTAAGATAGCCAAAGTGGCCCACTAATTTGGACTCGTGGGTGACACGAATAATATTTCCATGTAATGATTGCGGTACAACCAATTTCTCATTCCGGAACCAGCAACCATTTGGACCCTGGGTAAAACACTCCTCGTTTTGCATGTCTTTTATTTCGCCCAGAGTGTAAGCATTAGCACATTTAGAAGTCCAGTCCTCAGTAGCCAGTTCCCCGGTTTTCCTCGCTTGACTATGAGTGACTACAGCGCCCCCCCCCCCCCAGCTGTTCAGGAGTGAACATTGAGTCTATCACCGGGTCTTTTTTACAGTCATGTTGGGGGATGCGAGACAGGGCATCAGCTAGGGAATTCGACTTCCCCAGAAAATGGTGCATAGTAAAGTTGAACTTGGAGAAGAAATTGGCCCAACGCAATTGCTTGGCATTTAAAGTACGTTGTGTTTGGAGGGCTTCCAGGTTTTTATGGTCAGTCCACACTTCAAAAGGTACCCAAGCCCCCTCCAGCCAGTGTCTCCATGTAGTGAGGGCTAAGTGGATAGCAGCTGCCTCCTTATCCCATACCACCCAGTTTTTTTCAGTATCTCCAATTTTTTTGACACATAGGCTAGCGGGTACAATTTGCCATCAGGACCTTCTTGTAAGATTGCCCCCCCCCCCCATAGCTACATCAGAGGCGTCTACTTGTACAATGAAACTTTTGTTTTCGTCAGGGTGGGCTAAAAGGGGCTCGGATGTGAATAAAGTCTTTAGATCTTCAAAAGTGGCTTGGCATTCAGGCATCCAGTGCAGCCGAGCCCCAGGTTTAGCCGCATCATCCCCCTTCCCCTTGGTCTTAAGCAAGTCAGTGAGGGGTAAGCTATATTTTGCAAAGTTATTCATAAATGAGCGATAAAAGTTTGCGAAGCCTAAGAAACTTTGCAACTGCTGACAGGTACGAGGCACACCCCACTGCTGTTACTTTAGCAGGATCCATTTCCAGACCCTTTGGGGAGATCCGGTAGCCTAAAAAGTCTATCTCCCTCTGTGGAAGTCACATTTGGAAAATTTAGCGAACAGCTTATTCTCCTTCAGAGTGGTCAGCACTTCTCATACCAATTTCACATGCGATATGTCAGACCCTGACAAGTGGCTACTAATGTTGTTTTACTCTGTCTATGGATCTTGACTATTACTATTCTCCCATTGTCAGATTCAAAAACTAATTCCAGGTGTAGATATGGTTTAACATAAGTAACAACTCCCCCCTTTTTTTCTTGTTGTCAGCTGAGACAAATATTTCTCCTAATTTTTTATAGTCGAGGAACTTTTTGTCATCTTTTCTGATATGGGTTTCTTGGATACAAATGATGTCCAACTTCAGTTTTAAAATTTAGTGGATTTTTTTTCTTTTGAGGGCTATTCAGCCCATTCACATTCACAGAAATTATTTTAATTTTTTTCTTGTCCATCATTTTTGTTCTTCAGTCCCTCCTTTCTATATTGAATCCTCATAGTCACACTAGGGGGAGCATATTTTTTATGTCTCTTATTTTTGTTGTCCCTTGGCAGTCCCTAATCCTGATTCAATGCCTCCTGCGGTTCTTCCTCTGATCCACTTTGGTCTTCTTTTTGTATTCCCAGGTCTTGACCCATGTTTCTCCAAGAAGTCATCTACCTTTAAAGTTGAGGTCAAGTTGTGTCTCTTACCTTTAAAAACAAAGGTTATCCCTTCGGGAAGGAGCCACCTATATAAGATTTCATTTGATCTCAACAAGCTTGCCAGGGTTTGATACTATTGTCTCTTCTCTCTTACCTTCCAGGGTATATCTCTAAGAATCTGGATCTCCGTTTCCTGTATAGTAAGTGGAGTAGATTTAGCCATTTCCAGAACCCTATCTCTTGCTGATCTCTTGAGAAATCTAACATGGACCTCTCTAGGTATTTTATTTTTATTTTTTTTCGCAAAAGCCGAATTCCTCCTGTAAACAAGTTCTATTTCATTGTCTAAAATAGTAAGAGATTCCAGTCTTAAAAACTCAGTATGTTTACCATATTTTCTTTAATATTCTCATCTCTATTTTCTGGAATGTTTTGAAATCTAAGAAGGTAGGTGGATTTCTCCATCTCCAGTGTTAAGAGAGAGTTTTCCATCGAGTCACACTTCACTTGGAGGTCTAACACTTGTTGATCTGCATCTTCCAATTTAGTCTCAGTCAATTTAGAGGCCTTATTCAACTTAGAAATTTCTTTTTTATTTTCTAAAATCTGCTTTTTGAATTCCTCCATTTGGTTTGACATTTGTTGGGTAATGAGGTCCAGTTTGGTTTGTATCAGCTCCATGGCTTTAGCTATTAGATTTGGTAGGGTATTTTGGACAACATGGTTCATAGCCTCACTTGTGTTCTCATGAATCTGAGCATTTAATTCTTTAATATTCATTTGGGCTAGAGTTTGTCCTGGAGAAGGACCAGAGAATGAGCCATTTCTAGCCACACTTGACATTTTGTGTTTCAAACTTAATGTAGAATTTTTGAGTTTAGTAAAGTTTGTCTTAGCCTATCTACCTTAAAGTACCTTAGATAGCTAATCACCCAAGACTTAAGTTGCCTAACCGAACTTACTTATTTTAGCTAATTTACTCTAACAGACTTAATCTATATTTATACTAACCCTTACACTCAAGCTACACTTAAACTAGACCTTAGCTTATTTATATTTAACCTTACTCCTATACTCTAATCTAACCCAAAACAAAACTATTACTATCCCCAATACAGTTGTTTATAGTCTTAATAAGTAGATTTATAGACTATAACCATAGTCGGAAGTACACTTTATACCTTACAATTCAGTCTTCAAAAAGATATGGGCTCTGGCAGCTAAGCCAATCAGCCAGTAAATACTTTCAATGCAAACAAATATATAGCCCCATATGGCTGACACATATGCAAAAGTATATCCAAGTCAAAGAAAAGAAAATACTAACAGCCAAAGCAAAGTAAAGCAATTCAAGAGAGGCAAAAAGCAAACCGCCTCACTTTTCCCAAGAGGTTTGAAAATGGGAGAGCTACCCAAAATATGGTGTTTCTTTTCTCAGTCTCTGAGCTCTATGTATCTCGTGTTGTTCTTTTCCCTGCCTTCCTCTTCACCTTTGACACTTCACATATTCACAGTCTTTCGTAAATAGCCTTTCCCTTTCACGCTTCTCCATTTCTCACCTGTCTGCAAAGGAAAACAATCAATCCTGTAGAGTCAGACAGTTCTAGCCAATTTCCACTCAGATCGATATCTTGACCAGAGCTCAAGTAGCAGATCAATCAGTCCTGTCTATGCTGCCAGTACCAACTAACATTAGAACACAATTCTAAAATCCAAAGCTCCAGGGCTGGTCGACACACACTTCAGTGGAATAATGTCTTCCAAAATCAAGCTGAGAATTTACACGACTGTATAGAGAGAGAGGGCACCCCCGCCCCGGCTTGCTCCACCCAGCGCTCAGCGCTCAGTTTGAATGTCTTAAGTGTCTCTCTCACTTTGTCTAAGGCTCCCGAAATGGATCCTCACCGCAACAAAGGTAAAAGAATTTATTTTACCATTTCATTCCAGAAGAAAGGGAAAAAAGATTGTAGGTTAAAGTTGTTTCCCTCAGATTCGTAGGTCAATGCTAAGATTCAATGAGAAGCATTAAGTCTTCTTGTCTCAACCTCCTGCCTTGGCCATAGTCTAGGGTGACAACGCAAGCCGCTGGCACCTTGCCTGAGATACTTTCTCCAAGAGTTCTCGGCAAGGGTTAAAGCAGCACTTAAACCCTTGAGGAAGATTGGAATTCAGCTAGGAGGCATGGAGAGATGCCAAGCACCTCCTGCTGCCACTGCGACCGAAACCAGATCTCCAGAAGGTAGATAAAAATTTGAAGCGAGGGTTCATATGCCCAGCTACCTCCCCCTTTGCTGCACCTGTGCTCTTAAGGAAAAAGAAAGATGGGGGGGGGTCTCAGACTCTGCACAGACTATAGCGGACTAAATGCGGTGTCGGCTTCTAATGCCTACCCCCTCCTATTAATCAAGGATCTATTGGCAGAAGCATCAAAGGGAATTTATTTTTTTACCAAGCTGGATTTGAGAGATGCTTATTTCCAAATGCGTGTAAGAGAAGGTGATGAGCCCAAAACTGCCTTCAACACTCCACTGGGGCAGTTTGAGTACCTGGTTATGCCTTTTGGATTAGCAGGAGCCCCAAGGATGTTCATGAACTTGATAAATGAAGTGTTGCACAAGCACCTGTTCAAAGGGGTGGTTATTTATTTAGATGACATATTAATTTATTCAAATTACTTGGATTAACATGTAAAGTTGGTGAGAGAAGTCCTGTCTGCCCTGTATGACAACCACCTCTATGCAAAATTGTCCAAATGTGAGTTCCATAAGCAGGAGATAGACTTTTTGGGGTACCGCATCACCAAGGAGGATCTGGGCATGGATCCTAAGAAAGTACAGGACGTGTTGGGGTGGGAACCCCCTTGGACTAGGAGGCAATTACAATCATTCTTAGGTTTCACCAATTTCTACCGTCCCTTCATCCCCAACTTTGCACAAGTGACTTTGTCTATGACACTTATTAAAGACCAAGGGGAAGGGTCCCGAGAGCAAAAAAGGGGCTGCAAGATGGATTGGTCACCTGAGTGTCAAAGTGCGTTTGAGAAACTGAAAATGCTGTTCACCTCAGAGCCCATACTTCACAACCCTGATGAAACTAAGCAGTTTATTATTCAAGTGGATGCATCAGATGTCACAATGGGGGTGGGGGTGATTTTGCAGACTGGAGCTGATGGAAAGTTACACCCCCTTGCTTATATTTCAAAGAAAATTTGGGGGCAGAATGGAATTGAGCTGTTTGTGACAAGAAAGCTACAGCAATTAAATTAGCTCTTACCACCTGGAGACACTGGTTAGAGGGAGCAAAGATCCCCTTTGAGGTGTGGACAGATCACAAAAACTTGGAAACTTTAAAAAGTCTCCACCGCCTGAATGCCAAACAGTTTTGCTGGGCGGAGTTTCTAAGTTTCGTTTTACTCTTAAGCAGCTCCCTGGAAAGTCCAAATTCTTGGCCGACGCTCTCCGCCGACTGCAACCTGCCAGCCAGCATGATGAAGGGCAGGACACTATGTTCACACCCACACAGTTGGGAGGAGCAGTGACAACAAGAGCTCAAGTGAGGAAGGGGGGAACGGGAGCTGGGTGACTGGAATGAAAAGCTGAATGCTGTCTACTCTCCTCAAGATCTGAGCGCCATTGAAAAGGGACTTTATTTTAAAAAAGGACAATGGGTGTTGGTATCAAGCAGACAAAGTCTTCGTCCCAGAATCATTAAAGGGGGGGAGTTTTGTCTATGGGACATGATAGCAAGATCTCAGGACATTTTGGTTATCTAAAGACTTTGCATTTAATACAGCAGCAATTCTGGTGGCCCCATATGCAGGGAGACATTTCTAAATACGGGGTGTCATGTCAAACCTGCATCATGAGCAAACGTGGTGTGTGCGTGTGTGTGGAGAGAACCTGGGCCCTGGAAACACCTGAGCAACCCTGGGCGCTGATTTCCATGGATGTAATCACGAACGTACCACCTAGTCAGGGCCCAAATTTCTAATAAAGCATTCTTATACAAGTGCTGTGGAGAGTGTCTTAACTGGGGATCTGACATAGACCCAGGAATGGCAGTGGGTCATTTGGTGCCAGTAACTCTCTTGCCGCCTAGCCTATCGCACAAAGTTGTTGTGAGAACAAAATGGGGAGGAGGATCATGTACAGAGCCCCGAGCGCTTTAGAGAATGGGCAAGAGAAAAATGCACTAATTAATAAAGAAAAGATCTCAAACTCCCTCACCCCCTCGGATGGAGAGCTTGTTGATCCAACTTGGCAAAGCTAACCATCCTTCATTGGGTTGTATGAAATCTGTATCTGTACTGATTGTCACTGGATCCTGTTACGAGTCCTGCTGCAGAGAGGCAGCAGAATCACACACCCTCAGTGGAGGCTGACCACTGCATCTGAGCTGGTTGAAGTTCTGCCTGTATCCTTCCAACCAGGAGGCTTGCACAGAACAGTGAGTTGTGCAGAAATCACAGTGGGCTCTACTGAAGAAGAGGAGATTGGATTTATACCCTGCCCTTCACTACCTGAAGGAGTCTCAGAGCGGCTTACAATCTCCTTTTCCTTCCCCTCCCCACAACAGATGCCCTGTGAGGTAGGTGGGGCCGAGAGAGCTCTTTCAAGAACTGCTTGTGAGAGAACAGCCCTGAAATAACTTGTAACTGACCCAAGGTCACACCAGCAGTTGCATGTGGAAGAGTGGGGAATCAAACCCAGTTCTCACAGATAGAATCCACACTCCTAACCACTAATTCTCCATTGCTTGTATTTTACAACAGGAAACACAATTCAGGAAACAGATGTGCCTTCGCTATCCCAAATTTGGGGAACACACTCTTAGAAACTTTTTTTTTTAAGTTGAACTACTGAAGTACTGGACTTTTGCACCTTGGGTGGCTTTTCTGGCCTCGTGCAGAATCCTAGCCTTGCTGATGCCACTAATAAAGTCAAAGATAAAAGTTTGTCATTTTTTTATTTTTGTTCTCAGAGTTTGTAAGTCCTGTACAAGTTTACCACATGTGAAAGTGAAGTTATGAGATGGAATTTAAAATACATACTAGAAAAAAAGAGAAATAGGAAGATTAAACACAGTCACATATTAAATGCAACATATCCCCCCAAAAATTGAAACACCGTTGAAACAAATGCAAATTTTAAGAATTGTATACAAAATTGACCCAGAATTCTGCAGAAGCGGCTGCTGTTACATCAGATCACGTCAAAGACTGAACACCAATCCCCAGCGAAACACAGCAACAGAAACTGGGCACACTTTTTTGTTCTGAATTGTGTGCCTCCAAATTGGACACAACCCAGGGTAAGATACTGAATTTAGTTATGAACTGGAAGGGGGGGGGGGGATCACCACTCTAGCCCAAGAAATGCCAGTGTTTTAAGCTATCAAGCTGTAAAAGAATCGACTTGTCTGTGAAAACAATGCCCAATGATTTAGAAAATGTTTGAGCTTGAAGTTTCTAGTCAAGTCTGCAGAGGGTCTTTTGCAGTCTTAAAAGCATCGTTTCACCACCCCCACCGCTGCACAATGGGTGCAGTGCGCTCACAGAATTGTCTCTCCAAGCCACCAAGAATGTGCAGCAATTGCTGGGCAGAGTGTTGAGTCCAGAAATCATACAACATTGCTAGAAAAGTAGAAACGAGTTCTTTGTATGCCCCAACAACAACGTTCTCAAGGTGAGCCAGAGGCCTGCTTCATTTCTTTGCCAACATCACTTGGCTTGGTTGAAAGGATGAGGAGATCACATTTTTACAGGAAGGCAAAGGACAGGTCCTGTGGTCAAGCTGTTTATTGTGACTGACCGGGGTGGGGGGTTTGTTAGAGAAGAAAGGCTGCCCAAGGGCTGCGAGAACTGGTTGGTTTGGCGTATATGACATTAAACGTCTTCTACAGGGCTTGGAAGACAGAGCTCTTCCACCAGGCTTTCGATTAGGAGCCACCCTAAACACCAAGGAGTGATCCTGTGCCCTGGTTTTACCACCCTCAGTCTATCTCGCCACATAAATTACTCAAACTGAGCCGATTGAGAATACCACCAGGATTAACACCGAAGCAGTTGTACGGTTGGATTTAGGAATCTCTGCTCTGCACTTTGTTTCCAGCACTTTGAGAAATAGATACTGATTGTTCTTGGATGTCTTATGTACGGCAGGTTAAACGATAGGGAATTGGATATTGGCTGTGAGGCTTTTGCGAGCTACTTTGCAGATAAAGTCCTGCAGCTCTGCCATGATCTCCCGGCCACAGTTGAGACAGTGAGCGAACTCGAGGCTCCATGCGCGTCTTCTGGTTCTATTCTGGATCATTTCAGTCCACTCAGCCTTGAGGAAGTCGACAGTTTGCTCTCAACAGTACGCCCAACCACGTGCAGCCTTGATCCGTGCCCCTCATGACTCATAAAAGTGGGCCATGAGGGGTTACAAGGTGCCCTCCAGGAGATTATCAACAAGTCCTTCAATGAAGGGCTGTTCCCGGGGGCACTCAAGGAAGCAATGGTCCGTCCCCTCCTGAAAAAACCATCTCTGGACCCAGACGTATTGGTCAACTATCGGCCGGTGTCCAACTTGCCCTATTTGGGCAAGGTATTCAAGAGAGCGGCAGCGATTCAGTTGCAGAGCTTTATGGATGACACTTCCATGCTGGACCCATTTCAGTCCAGCTTCCAGCCAGGCCATGGGACAGAGATGGCATTGGACGCCCTCACAGATGAACTCCAGAGACATCTGGATCAAGGCGGTACAGCAGCACTGGTGTTGTTGAATCTGTCGGTGGCGTTCAACATGGTCGACCACCAGTTGCTGATTCACCGCCTTGCCGACACGGGGATTCGGGGGCTGGCCTTACAGTGGCTTGTCTCTCTTCTCTAGGGTCAGTGACAGAGGGTCGCGCTCGGGGAACAGACTTCCCAGAGGTACCCACTGATATGTGGGGTTCCTAAGGGGGCAGTGCTGTCCCCAATGTTATTTAACATCTATATGCACCCCCTTGCCCAGATTGTCCCGAGGAATAGGCTTGGGTGTCATCAATATGCCGATGACAACCAGCTGTATCTGTTTTTGGGCGGCTGATCCAACTCTACCCCAGACGACCTGGAGCGGGCGCTTCAGGATGTAGCGGGCTGGCTTAGACTGAGTCGACTGAAATTGAATCCAACGAAGACGGAAGCCCTGTGCTTAAGTCAGAACGGGTTGGGGGTAGGGATCCCACTACCAACCTTCGGTGGGGCACCATTGGTGCCAGCGCCGAGGGTTAGGAGTTTGGGAGAGCTCCTGGATACCTCCTTAATAATGGCAACCTTTTATCACCTGCAGCTGATTAGGCAGTTGGTTCCCTTCTTCAAATGCGATGACTTAACAACAGTGATTCATACAACGGTCACCTTGAGATTAGACTACTGCAACACTCTCTACATGGGGCTGCCCCTGTCTCAGATCCGGAAGCTGCAGCTAGCGCAGAACGCTGCAGCCAGGCTGCTGATGGGTCTCTCCACACAGGACCACATCCAGCCTGTGCTGCGATCCTTGCTCTGGCTGCCTATAGCGTATCGGATCCGGTTCAAGGTGCTGGTCTTTAAAGCCCTATATGGTCTGGGGCCTGCCTACTGGAGGAACTGCCTTTCCCCATACGTGCCCCAGAGGGCACTGAGGTCAAGCTCACAACATCGCTTGACTCTCCCTGGTCCAAAAGAAGCTTGGTTGGCCAGCACTAGAACAGGGCCTTCTCAGTGGCAGCCCCATACTGGTGGAATGAGCTCCTGGAGAACATCAGGGCCCTGCGGGACTTATTACAGTTCTGCAGGGCCTGCAAAACGGAGCTCTTCCACCAGGCCTTCAATTAGGAACTGCCACCAGGGGACTAAGGACAACTAGGCCCCTGGAACTTGCTGACTGAGACCCTGCTGAAGGCGGCTTAATTGGATGCTGTCCCTTTCACCATGCAACTCTGATTGCCACATCTTTATCTGTTATTTTAGTTGCAAATTATGCTGTGTTTTAAATCTTTGTAAACTATTGTTTTATAGTATTTTAAATGTTGGAAGCCGCCTTGAGCCAGCTTGTCCAGCAAGGCAGGGTAGAAATATAAGTAATAAATAAATAAATAAATAAATAAATAAATAAATAAATGTTTTAAATTGTATTTATATATGCATTTTATGTAAGTCGCCCTGAGCCCGCCTTGGCGAAAAGGGCGGGGTATACATTGAACCAAATAAATAAATAAATAATGTTGCCACACTGGGCATTATTATCGATGAAGCAAGCTGAGGTGAATTGCACACTGTGCTTCCATTCCTACGGTTAGCAACCCACTGGTAGAATCTTACAAAAATTTATTCTGAACACATTTACTTTATCTTAATGACAACCACAATGTTGTGCCATCTCTTTGGACAGCCTTCTTCATTGTGACGGTGGCACTTTCTCCTCATGCGGCTCTGCCCCATGCACTGGGTCCCAGCCACCAGGTGACTCCCTGCTGCTGCTGAAAGGAATGCCTGTTTTCGCTCCAGCATGACCTGCTTGTGATGCCCACTGTTAAGCCTGAAGGCCCACTTCTTTCAGAAGTGGCTTCTGAAAGAGGGATGAAGATCATCACCTGAACCTGTTTTTGGTGGGAGGCAGCTGATCAAATGCATCTTAGGAGTGGGAATTGTGCTAGAATTAATTAGGGCTGTCAGGTAAACTTGAACTGAGCAAAAGTAATCTATTTAAAACCTTTTTGATTGCCCAAAAAGGCATCCTCGCCTAATTTTTAAAAAAGTTCATTGTCTTTAAAGGTAAAGATTGCTAAAAACGTGTGTATGGTAATGCTATCAAAAGGTTGACTGGTATGTTTTACAGATTTTTAGCTGAGACTAGAGAGGAACCAGTCAATTTTTAGAGAAAAATGGGATGGCGATCTGAGGGTAGTTATACCAGCTGAAGGCTGGAAATAGATTTGGTCTAAAACCTCCAGTTTAATTCCAGCAGATCGAAGGAAGAACTATTATAAATCTCAGTTCCAGTGGTACTCGACACCATCGAAGGGTGGCTGTGTATATAATCCTGTTCTGGATGGATGTTAGTGCTGTCTGAGCTCTGGAGCAGACTTCCTACATATGTTTTGGCAATAGAAAAATATTAGAAAGAAGTTTTGACACTAACCATGGAAATGGCAGGATTTTCTGATGAATCCGAAGGTGGTTATGCTAGAATGACTTTAAAAAACTCATGTGGAAGATTCAGAAATTATGTTGCAGTCTTAGAATTTTGTTGCAGCAGCTCATATAAGTGTACCTATTGCGGGGGGGACATAAATGTTTCGGGGGGGAGAATAGACTGGTACAGGAGGATTTCAGCAACTGCATTAATGTCAAAAGGTTAGTAGTTCCTCCTCTTCAATAGTAAATACAGAATAACAAATCAATTGAAATGTTTGTAATGCAGAGGAACAACAAATATCTTGACAATGTACAACAGTATTTTTTACCATGTTGTAAATTGGTGGTTCTTTGTTCTGTTTTATTCTCATGTGTGTTTATGGGTATAAATGTGTAAGCATGATAATGACCACATTAAAAAGTGCTGTCGGCTGGTGTCCCTGGGGGGGCGGGGACTTCAGCAGGTGGACAGCCTCTCAGCAGGGTCTGCCCTCAGATGCAAATGTCATCAATCCAGCAGTCAACTAAAACGCATATGATTGATCAACAAAGAAGATTCCTTCAGGCCATCAACAGGGCTGCTGACATATTTCCAGGGTTTTTTATTATCTGTGTCTCATCTGTACTGGAAGCCACCTTGAGCTCCCTAAGGGAGACAGGGGGCTAAGTGATGCTGTAAGTAAACAAACAAAATAAAATATTATAATAAATGTTATTAGAGGTTAATTTTGTTTGACTTGGGGTGGGGCGGGGGGCGCTGTCCTTTTCCCCAGGCTTGCATAAAGGTGCCCTGTTCTTAGGTAAAGCACCTGGCCTGCCACAAGCAATACTTAACAAACTAAAGCAAATAAATCGGTTTCTTTAAAGATGGGAGCAGGCAATGCTAAATGAATGCGGTTAAAGGTGAGGCTGCAAGAGGGATGTGAGGCCACCTCTCCAGAAAGCTCACCTGGCACCTGCCAAGTGTCTGGAGGCCAGGCTCCCTCCCCTCTCCCCGATTCAGACTCCACTCCAGGGGTGAGGGGTGGGGCTAAGTGAAGCCCATTCAGATGGGAGGCCTCTTTTCGCAACATGAGTCAAGCTGGGAGCTTGCTCTGCTCACACAGGAAGTTGGCCGAGGAGGGCTGGGAAGTTGTGCCGAGATCCCTCCCAGCACATCTGGGGACGGGGGAGGGAAGGGTGTTGTGCAATGGCAGCTGAGGGCGCCCCCCCCTCGTTTGGCCCTCCCTCCATGGCAGGCCTGGCAGAGAGACCCTGGTCTTCCCACTGGCTCAGAAGGGGGGGGATGTTCTTGGCATACAAAAGGAGGCCCAGTATCAAAATCTCCTCTTTATATAAAAAAAAAAATCAGTTCCAATGCTTAGCTTTAGAAAACCTACGTGGCCACCCACCCCCTACTGGCATTCTGTCCCCCCTCCCTCTCACCCTCCTTTTAAGCAATGCTTTATTAGTTGGTATGCAGAGCTATACGTAATAACATATAAATACATTCATCTGTTCAAAAGACTCCCCGTAGATTTTCTTCATGAAAAAGAGCGATGCTGTTTTTAAAAGCCACAAGAAGGTAGAAAAGCATCCACCGCCCTTTGGGTGCCTGCGGGAGCTGTGCCCCACACGTCAGACGTCAGTGCTGATGCTCCGGCTGCGGGAGAAGGCCTCGCGCATGGCCGTCAGGCGGTTGGGATTCAGGGCCTGGAGGCTGCTCACGTTGACGGGCAGCTCCAGATCTTCCTGGCTGATGGCCTTGTAGTTGATGCGGTCGCCTCCATTTCGGACTTCCTCTTCCGGCTCTTGCAGGAAGAATGTGGGAGGCTCAAAATGGGAGCAGCTGGGACAGACCGTCCGGCACTGGGAAGGCTTCTTGTAGGGGGAGGAATGGTACAAAGAGGGGCCGTTGGTCAGGGCCACGTTGCGGTTGCAATGGAGTGGAGGGATGTGGGAATCCACAGCAAAGTCCGGCTCGTCTGCCTCGTCTTCTGATTCATCCTTCTTGCAGCAATAATACTGGGGAAAGACCCAAAGGAATTTAGGAGCCAAGGATCAAGAGCCACCCCCAACGCCTCTCTCGCTCCCCACTTATGCTTTATGACCATGTCCACTGAGCAGCCTGAAACATCAGCCAAGCAACCACAATCACAAAACCACAACAAACATCCCTCAACACAATTCTGAATCAGAACCCTGCTGAGAGGTCCCAACAACCTAAAACTCAAAAGGCAAAATAAGGGTTTTTGCAGTCTTCCTACGAGGAGCAGATCTGGTGTCCTTCTTTCAGCAGGGCATTCCTGGAGATTGCCAAACACGGGGACTTAAGGAAGCTGAAAGAAATTGCAACCCAGAGTGGTTCGAGAATAAAACAATTCAAGGATAGCAAACAAAAACAGAAACGAGAAAGTGAAAAAGGAAAGTGAGGAAGTAAGAGAAAAGAAATGAGACATCTGGGGAGAAGACGAACTTTTATGCATGGGGGGGGGGGGTCTGGCCCCATACCTCTTTGATAGCCCCTGATTTCCGCACACATGTTGTTCCTTTCATTTTCACTTTGTTGGGGTTTTTTGTCTCCCCCTCTTTTCCCCCAGTTCTTTTGAGACCACGTCTACCCTGAAATTTTCTGGACGCTGATTTTGAATTGCCTTTTCCCTCATGCATAATATTTCTGTGGTTTTCTTTGTCCCGACCAGTCACACCCACATCCAGCCCATTTTTTGGAGATTAGACTGTGGTGGTTAAACCAGTCCCTCTCCTCCCCCCAAAGACAAATGGTTCCCTTTACTTTTTTTTAATGGTACCAAAATATCAATATATCGCTAGGATGTTGTAATTGACAGGCTTGGCAGGTACTCTGAATTCCGAGTTTTCATTTTTTAAAAAAAGATAAGCCTCTGTCCCCCTCCCTCATAGAGATATAAGGAAAAAGGCATATTTCGGTGAGGGAAGAGACTTAACTTCTGTTTTTAAATGAAAGCTGGGATTTCAGAGAACCTGCTAAACCTCTTGCTACAATATTCTAGCAGTATATCAATATTTTTCCACTTAGTGAATTTTATAATCCTCTTTCAAGTCCTCTCTTAGACCTTTTTCCTAACCTGAGAAGCCACTGCCTTTTTGGCCTTTCTGCATGGAAAAAGCATTCCAAAGTAATTGCTCATTTGGGTTGTCTTTTTCGGCACCTTTGCTGGGGCTACCTTATCCTCTCTGTGACTAGAGTGGGGCGCAACAGTACGAATGCGGCCACGCTCGTCATCCGGAGAAGAAGCCACAGCCTCACACAAGGACACCCCTGCCTCCCCGTCCAGAGGCCAATGCATGCAGGAGCCCTGGGGTGAGTGGGGAGGGCTTTCAGCACCCTGCATTTTGCTACTCCTCTTCCGAGAAGAGGGCCAGCAGACATGGGACCGACAGACGGAGCTGTCAGCATGGTGTCATGAATGAAATCAAATTTTACATCCATTTATTTCATAACTGTGTTTTCAATTTATTACCCCGTTTACATTCAGGAATTTTGCTCAACCAATAGATCTCAATTGGGGCAGCCAGATGGCGCAACGGGTGGCTTTCAGTCCTGTCCAGGGGCCACTCTGAGGTGTCCTGAAGTCCCCTTGTGTGACTCCACACAGAGCCTGCATCACAACCTGTATAACATTTCCAAGCAAGAAAGAATGAACAGATCTGGGCCACCCACATTGTCTGATCCAAGTACCTGAAGCCTACAGTAGCAGAGCACGGCTATGATGCAAAGTAAGATGACAGTCGCTAATATTCCGCCTGTGATGACCACAGTTCCGGCTGTCATTCGACCTCTTCTCCATTAACACCCTGAAAAACATAACAGGTGGAAACGGCACAGTTAGAGAAGCAACGTGTTAAAACAACTCACACCACATGGGTGCAGCTCCACAGCCAACCAAAGCAGCTGCCTGAGGCAGAGGCATTTAGGGGGAGCAATGAGACATGACCCAAGAGGTGCCATCCAAGGATCTCTAGCCAGGTTGCTGCAGCACAGCCACGACACCACCTCTGGCCACCTGCATCTCTGCCCAAGCCCCAGCAGGTGGCACAGACCCTAGCCTTTCTCCCCCAGGGACCTGTGTTCTACTGGAAGTCAGCTACATGCATTGAAGCACTTCTGTCCCCCTTGTCTCCCACTGGGGACTCTACATAGACACATAGGATGGATGGCCACAGAATCATCCAGGGCTGATTCCAACCCCTCCCCCAGTAGCGGAACAGAATCCACACGGCCTTTCTCTGGGAGACAGTGGAGGAGAACAGATGATGTAAACTGTGTTGGGTCCCGATGGGGAGGATGGCGAGGTATAAAGGCGGTGGTAGTGCTGGTGGTGGAATCCGGGGTATTTCTGGAGCCAGAGTACAAAAAAGGAGAAATAATAATCTGTCCTGAAGGCCAACTCCTGCGGGCCAAGAGTCATGTTCTTCTGCAACATAAAATAATAACAACACTTGAGGAGCTAAAAATTTTTAAATAATAAATGTTTCTGGCAGACAGGAGGTTAGTTTTGACTGGCTTCATTTTGTTTCTGCCTGGCTTTGGTGCCCTTGCTCTGCCGTGGTACTTCTGCAGAAAGCCAGCCACAAAAATAAAATCTGTTTTGCTTGGGAAACAGATGGTATCGTTTTCATAAGATGTAGATAACTCTCAAAGGAATAAATTTTTCCCTTGTGTGAAATCGGTTATCTGCTCTCCAAAATCCTCCTTTCTTGTAAGAAGATATCTGAAGCAGAACGAAAGGCAAAATGGAACCCCAGAGTAGCAGCAGAGCAGGAGAGAGAGAACACACATCCCTCTTTTACATATCTGGTCTTTGATCCACCTGTCCTTCTCCCCTTTAAAATGCTAACAGTGCCATGGGGAGCCCAGATGCTAGTAGCAAAGGGTTAGCCCCATTCTGCCCCCCCCCCATGAAGCCCTGACCTGAACTGTGCAGGTGCACCCACTGATGGAAAGCTGTGACCTGTTGCATCGCTCTGGGCTTTTGGACAGGTGGTTGCAGTCTGAAGCCCCTCCCGCCACTTATGGGATTATCTAGAGTGTGCTGGGACTATAGGAAGGTACTGAAACCAGTGGGGCATGTGACTTCCCCAAGAGGTATGAAATTCATCTGCCAGTGGATTTGGACGACCAATCATAACTGAACTGAATTTTCACAAATATCTCAAATCCATCAAAAGTTTAAAACAGAAAAGAAAACTGAATTCAAATTTGCATTTTGAATTAGAAGTTCTACTCAAAATTTGAGTGCTTTTGGCATCTCTTGCGCTTTTCAGCAGACATCAAGGATGTTAAACCAGGGGTGGCCAAACTGTGGCTCTTTCACACATTTTGTGCGGCTCCCGGAAGGGCAGCTAGGGAAGCGAAGGGGAGGCATGCTTCCCCGATCAGTCTTTCCTTCCCCAGCCAGTGCTCCCCTCCCTGAGTAGGCCTGAGGTGGTGGAGGAGCAGAGAAAGAAATAAATCTTTCATTTTAAAGCCTCCCCCCCCCCCCCAGCTAGCTTGGAAAAATCATTTGTCTCTTTAAATCCCTTCTCCAAGCCAAGCCAGCCGGCGTGGGGGTGTGGGGGGCTTGGAAGATGCATTTAAAATTGCTTTCTTTCCACCTTTCCCTCTCTCTCTCCCTCCCCCCATCTATTTGCTTTCTTTCCACTTTCTCTCCACCTTTCTTTCTCCCCTCCCTCCCCATCGAAAGTTAAATGTGTTCTCGACTTCCGGCAAGACTTGTGAGCATGGCGGACGTGCTCCTCCGCATCTGTGGGGAGCGCAATCCGTACCCGGCGGGAAGAAGGGGCTCTGGACTGGTGCAGAGCCCCCAGAGACCCCAGTGAGGGGGCTCTGCCTGGGGTGGCCCGAAGGGGATCTCTCCCTACGGTGGCGACCGAGGGATAGAGATCTCTTTTCATCACCCCCATAGGTTCCCCCACCGTGGGAGCCGTATGGCTGAAAGCGCAAATCCGAGAAGCAGCAGAGAGTGCGAAGCAATGAGGTTGGAACTGACAGTTACGCATGGAGAAAACGTGAGTCTGAAGTAAGAAAAGCAGAACACAGCGGGAAGACGGCGGGAGGAGTGAAACCCACCCCCCCCTCTCTGGGACTAGCGTACTTACGAGACTCTTTACGTGGCGTTACTGCAGGAATAAAAGCCCATCCGCCTTGCTAGATGGCAGCATCGCTCACTTGGAGATATAAACTTTAGAAGGACATAAGTGCTGTTTGAAAATTTGCTCCTTTCGTTCATCTTATCTATCTATAAACAAAGAGCGTAGTCTCAACAATGACGGGGAAACCGAAACCTTCCCCCAAACTAGGAAGTACAGCTCCGAGTTCAAAGGTTGATACCACGGAGATGAGTGCGGTGTTCTCCTCGTTATTGCGACCTCTAGTGGACCAAATGACAGCTCTCAACGTTAAAATGGACAAAATGCAGCTAGAACTAAAAGAGTCGAATAAATCCACAGAGAAGCTGCAGCGAGAACTTCTGGAAGTAAAAACTTCAGTAAAAAACCAAGACGGAAGACTACAAAAGGCAGAGAAGGAAAAGGCCTTCCACCACGATCAGATTTTGAAATTATAAATGGATAGATCGAATTTTTTCCTAAGACTTCAGAATGTGCCAGAAAACACAGAAGACCTTAAAAATTTGCTAAGTGAAGCACTTGAACCAGTGACAGGCATGAAAGCAGCGGATATAAAAAGCGATATGGATATGGTTTACAGAACCTATCCAGATTACACTAAAAAGAAAAGCCTGCCTGGTGAAATTATGATAAGGTTCTCCAAAAAATCTACAAGAGACATGGTGCTTAGGACCACAAACAAAGCAGCTCTGAAGATCCTGGGAGAAGAAGTAAAAGTGATGAAGGATATCCCATTTGAAATAAGGAAAAGAAGGAAAGCCTATGGAAAATTGACATCTTGGCTCCAGTCTGAGTCTATCATCTATCGTTGGAATACTCCAGAAGGACTATACTTCAGCATCAAAGATAAGAAGTATAAGATTGACTCTGTTCAACAAGCGAAAAAATTTCTGGAAAAAAGCAAAGAGCAGAAAACTGGGAGAGACTCAGATGGTTCACTGGCCTCGCAAGAAAGCATGTATGGATTTGATAGCTCAAAGAGTGAAGAAGAAGTGTCTGACTCGGAAAAGGGAGCTGCAGCTCCAAAAATAGTTGAGACTGTTAAGACAAGAAGAGGACGAAAGAAGAAATAGTGATTAAACTGTTTTATTAAGCATTGCACTTATGTATTATAAATGGTTTAATTAACCGTATTTCTCTAGGTGGGCGTGCCTGCCAAATAGTTTTGATAACTTTTATAGTAGCAGTAACAAGTAATTGAAATTTATCCAAGGTTTTAAATGCTTCATAATTATTTTATGTAACAAGGTAGTATTAAGCAAATGATAAAGTACTCTCTGTATAAGGTATATGTAGCTTAGATTGTAGCGTTATAGTTGTAGTTATAGAGAAAAATCAATAATTTAAAAAAAAGTTAAATGTGTTCTCCAAGCCCTGCCACACCACCAGGCTGGATGCAGCTACATTCTTTTTTTTTGAATAATAATTTTATGAATAAACACGTCAAGTGAGTTAAAAATACTCAAACAGTATAACAGTATAACAATATGTACCATACAACGTAAGAGGTGAGAAAGAAAAACACTAAAGCATGAAAACAATACATAAAAATACAATACATAAAAAGTGTTTTTGTAGTACGTAGGTAAAGTTAAACTGAATACATCAAGGTTTCAACGATCAATCTATATGTTTAAAGATTAGCAGGCTGCTAGGAAATGCATAAAAACTTGTGAGCCCCAAAGGTATTTCAAATGATCTCAAAAACCAAATACTTATACAGAAAAACATTACCATAACTATGATTCATCTAGGATTTTGGGAATATTTTCTTGTTTTTTAAGATAATCCAAAATGGAATGCCAAGTTGAATAGAACAGTGAGGGTACAGAAGGATTTTCATATCGCGTAAGATTATCCGAGAGTTTAGCCATTATGTATAAATCCCACAATTTCTGATGCCAATGTGAAAGAGTGGGTATCACCCGATTTCCAATTAGCGGCAATGACAGTTTTTGCTGATGCAGCTACATTCTGAATACGAAGCCCTCAGTCTGATATTTAGCATCTCACAGCCAGACATCCAATACGGAAATCAAATGTCATAGAACATCAAACATCTGATAAACACTGAACAGATATTTTGTGTATTCAGAGAACAGCTAGAGCACATTCAAAATAAAAACTCACGGGTGAGAACTTTTGAGCAGACCTGTTTCAGGCACACGTAGGGCTGCCAAGTCAGCCCAGGGGGGCGGGGGATCCCCTGCTATAGGGGTTCCCGATCCGCCGGCCGACATTTGGCCGGCGGGGAGAACCCCGCCCCAGAAGTCGTCCGGTGAGGACGACTTCCCCCATGTAATGACATCACCCATGGGTGACGTCATCACGTTGGGGGCGTTGCCAGGGCTGTATTTAATTGTATTATATTTATATGAATGTTTTAATGATTTTACATGTTTTAATGTTTGATTGGCCATGGGCCCATGTGAGCCGCCCTGAGCCCGCTTGCGGGGAGGGCAAGATACAAATCCCAAAATAAATAAATAAAATAAATAAATTACGTCACCGTGGCGTGCGTGCAAAGCGCACGCACCAGAAGAGCTCCCGGGGGGGGGGGGGGGAGCAACGGTACTTGGCAGTCCTAGGCACACAACAGCCACAAAACCCAAACGCCCACGGCAGTGAAGCCTTTGCCATCCAGCTCCCAGGCTGCCAGTTGGTGCCCATTAAAAAACAGAAGGACCATCATTCAGGCTCAGCTTGGCCAGCCCTTTACTGCCTTGTTCTCTAGCACCCGTAGATCCCCAAGTTCTCCCCTCCACTTTGTCTTTTAAAGGTTTTCCGCTCCCAACCGACCCTCCCCGCCAGTGTTTTAAGCCAAGGGTGACCTCATGACCTCCTCCTCCTCCAGTCTCCAAGGCAACTGGCATTTATTTTGCATCAGGTTTCCTAGGTCACCTGTCTGGTGCCACAAGTGCCCAAAGGTGGAGCTTAATTAATTTAAAAAGTCAACCATCATCATAATAATTAAATCCCTCTGGTTATCATAATGCTATCATCAAGAACAAGAGCAGCAAAAATAGGAAATGTAGGTGGAACCGCATTGCTGCAGCTTGATGCTCGAGAGGTCAACAGGGGAACCTCATTCACAGAGCGAGGAGGCCACCCCTGAGAAGGCCTGCCACTGGTCCACCATTTCACCCAGACTTTGGCAGCCCTTTGTTAAAAACTGCCTACGATTTAACTCATCTGGGGGGAAAGAGGCTTTTGACTTGTACAAAGCAGACTTATTTCTTCCCTTGCATTCTGTATGTAATGTTTGGTTATGTCAAGAGAGTCTGTGCTCCGTAACTTCAAAGTCCTTACTCTCTCCAAAGACAGCGGCCCTTTGGCTGATCCCTCTCCAAGCTGTACATGTGTCTGCTGTCTGCAAGCCAGCCAAGACCCACTCTCCAAACCAGGATTGCCAACCAACCTGGAGACTGATACAGAGCAGATGGCTGTCTGACTTCTAGCTGTTCATTCTGCAAATGCTACAATTAAGCAATGCAAGATCATTTCAGAAGTCAGTAGCACTTTTGATGTACATCTGCAAATGGCACAACAGCCATACACTAAGGCTGCTTTCACACACATTGGATAATACCTTTTTAAATTCACTTTTCATGCACTTTAGTGATCATCTGCTCTGCAAACGACTGCTGTGGGATGATGCACTTTAAATTAAATTTCCATGCACTTTAGTGATCATTTACATCCAGTCCAGCACGCAGCTCGGCAAGCCCACAAGCCAAGCCCATAGGGAGGAGAGGGCCAGCCCCCCTTTCTCCTCAGCCTCCAGGACTTCTCACTGGTGCCTCAACGAGACGGGTCAGCTTTGCCAGTCACCATCCAGCAACAGGAGATGCTGGCCACACCCCTGGCCACGTCGGCAGGTTGCTCGGAAAACGAGAAGGCCCAGAAAGACCCAACCAGCAGCCGACATGAGCGGTACATACCGTACAACATGCCCCAGGGCCCCTAGGCCCTCTGTGTCAGACATTTCACTCTCCAGCAGATGAGTCAACACAGACAGTACTCCCCGCAGGTAGAAAGTCTGGAAGCGCCTGAGTCCCACGGCAGGAAGCTCA
This sequence comes from Lepidodactylus listeri, assembly GCA_029233225.1. Lineage (NCBI taxonomy): Eukaryota > Metazoa > Chordata > Lepidosauria > Squamata > Gekkonidae > Lepidodactylus > Lepidodactylus listeri. The sequence continues at coordinate 8,361,247 of JARCFY010000014.1, read as the reverse complement.
GCCATTCAAGTCTGCACTAGAGGGACTGCCCCCTTCCCCCCTGGGCTTCACTATCATGCCGTCCAAGGATCTGAGAATCCTGGGGAAAGGACTGCACATCTTGCATGCAGCACCCCCCCCCCCAAAAAAAAATTCCCTCACTGTACCTTATGCTAGGAATGGGGCTTCCCCCCCCCCCCACTCTGGTGCTGGAGGAAAAGTACCCAGGAAAAACACATTCCCTTTACAAGGGTGTTAAAAAGCCTAGCTGGATGCAACTCGGACCAAGTAGAAATAGCAGAAAAACCCAAACTGAGCCCTGACCCAGCTTGCTACAGGGCTGGGCAGTGAGGCAGCGGCTCCACCCCAAGCGCTTAAATCTGCTTCCAAAGGAAATAAATCTGCCCTGCATTTGCAGCTTCTGACTGTCCAACTGAAACACTGAATGGAGAAAGCAGCAGTGGTATTTTTTATGCTACTCTTGAAGATGGAGGCTGTCAAGGGGGTGTGACTGATGGGCTCTCGTCTGAGCACGGATTTACGGGATGCTTCCACCAGGCGCCATCTGGGCTGAACCCTGATGGTTTAAAGTTGAACCAAAAGGAACTGAAGTTCACTCTTTTAGTTTAGGGGGGGAAATCTATCTGTAGCCACTTCCTGAAAATGCTGAAGGTGGCAGTTACGAAATCCCAGGGATGCTCTTGGGATCCCAAAGACCCAGCGCTGCTGAAGCACAGCACAAAGCACAAGGGGTCTCCGCTCAGGGGAACCTCCTGTCCTGGCCACTGGCCAGCATCTTGCGCAGCCCAATCGACCAGTAAGAGGCAGAGTAGCCAGCACCCCCCCCCCCGCCATAGGCTGGGGATTGGGGGGGGGGGGGGTTAGGGTAGCCAGATCCAGGCTGAGAAGCTCCTAGAGATTTAGGGATGGAGCCGGGGGAGGATGGGGATCTTGGTGGGCTGGAGTGCCACAGAGCCCACCCTCCAACTCATCCATTGTCTCCAGGGGAGCTGATCTCTGTAGTCTGGAGATGAGCTGTAATCCCAGGGGATTCCCAGTCCTCACCTGGAGGCTGGCATCCCTGACAGAGGCTTTGTAAAGTCAGGGACTCAAGACACTGCCAGGCTCCACGCATGACCTGCCAGATCCCTGGGCACTGCCCCCCACTGTCTAGGACTGGCACTGACTCCATACCTGCCAAGCCCCCTCAAGTGCCCCCCCCCCCCGGCAGCTCTGCCCTCATCTGCCAGACGCCACACTTGGCCTGCCGGATGGGACTGGCGGCATCCAGCAGCCCCGGCCTGAAATGCAGGGAAAGACCAATCTGTTCTGTTTTCAGGCACTGGCAACATTGATTTATCTAGGCTTGTGGATTTTGGAAACCCACTCAATACATTACGCACTGGGGACCTAAATGTAGCCCCCACCACCACCCATTTCCTGAACCTGCAGAAGTTTGTGTTCTGCCCCCAACAAACCAGCTCAGTAGGTCTGATGAGCCCCACGATGCTGGGAACTCTGCACTAGTCTAACAGTCAGCTCCCAGGTTTTCCAACAGGAGGTGAGCAAAGACAACCATTACACAGACTGGCAACACGTGGGTCACAAAAGCGCAAATAACCAGTGCTCTGTCGCTCTGCTGAAGTTTCAGCCCCACATAAGAGTACACTTGTGCTTTTGAACAACCCAGAGCCCTGCGCCCTGCAGAACGGAGGCTAAACATCCGAAAGACCCGCCCACTCCCTCCCTCCCTCCCTCCCTCCAGGGAGAAGAGAGCCAGCACTCTGCTCTCCTTTGCCCGACACCCAGCTCCACAAAGGAAGCGCCCCGCCAGCCAGAGGCTCCAAGAGATTGTCAAGAGCAGGGAGGGGGAGAGAAAGAGAGATGGGCGAGGGTCTTGGTAACATATTTACTGCATCAAATGTATATACCTAGAAGTCTGAAACTCTCCAGGGCGCATGGGGGGGAAGGAAAAAAAAGGGAAGGAAAGGGAAAGGGAAAGGGAAAGGGAAAGGGAAAGGGAAAGGGAAAGGGAAAGGAAAGGAAAGGGAAGGAAAGGAAAGGAAAGGGGAAAGCCCTGGGCCTGCAGCATATGGAGGCCCAAAAGCAAAACAGTTCCTGTCTAGACCTTTAAAAAAAAACATTTGCTCCAAATTCCATGCAGGCTCCTGGTAATGACAAGAAGGGTGGTTTGCCAGGCCTCCAGATGTGACCTGAAGGCTTGCAGCTTTGAGCCCCCCGCCGGGGAAGGAGTGAAAACGCCGGAGAAGAGGTCAAGAGGGCAGGAGGCTGTTCCCCGCCTGGCTTGAGACCCCCACCCTGTCCCTCAGGCCCCACCCACGGAGCAGCCCAGGCATAAGCGGGGCCCTGCCCTCAACTCCCTGACCAGGCTTTGCCTCTGCTCTGCCAGGCAGCTTTGCGGGGCCTGAAGCTGGCAAACCAGCCACTGCCCTGAGTTCTCGCTGAGCTCCTGGGACCCTTTCCTGCAGAAGGTGACTGCTGCCACCCCCCCTCCCCCCGAAATGGCATGCCCCCACCACCACAAGTGGTCAAACTCCCTTTCATGTCACCAAAGGCACAGACATTCTTGGGAGGAACCCTCCCCGCCCCAGGAAGTTCACGACTAGCCTTTCCCTCTTGCTTCCCTCAGAAGACTCGCCAGAGCAGTAACCGCCACGCGCCCCTTCCCGTTTGGCAGAAAGGCCTCCTGTGTGGGGCCAGGTGGCATCCAGGGCAGGGGAGAAAATGGCACATGTGTCTGGCTCCCTCCTGGTCTCCCTGCCCCACTCGGAGGGCTGCACAAAGCGCCCCTCCAACCCTCTCCCTGCAGAGGCACCCCGTCTGCTGGGCCATCCCCCACGGGAGAGGAGCCACGTCTTCCCACTTTGTTCCTTTCTGTTCACCCACATTTAGGGACTTCTTCTCGCCTAGTTTTTCCCTTAAAAAGAAACAAGGGTCAGCTTCCCTCCTTTATCTGTCCCCATTTGTCCATTCTCTGACTTTATTTCCTGTGCGGCCTACAGAGCAGTAGGACTTTAGAGGCCAACAAGAGTTTCCAGGTATAGCCTTTCAGATCTGACGAAGGGAGCTGTGACTCTTGAAGGCTCACCCCCTAAAACTCTTGTTGGTCTCTAAAGTACTACTGGACTCAAGTCCAGCTGTTCTGCTGAAGACCCAACATGGCTGCCCTCTGAAATGACAGAGCAGGAGGCTACCTTTAAGAAGTGCCCTGAACTGATTGTCCCAAAAGGCTTCTCCTGTAAACCACGTATGGAGCAACGTATGGCTGAGATTTGCAAGTTCACAAAGCAGACCAAATGCAACCACTCCACCGGGCTCTTCGGGAGAGGGTCTCTCAGCCTCTGAAGCAGACCACTCAGAAAACCGGCCGCCCACCTTCCCAGCCGATCTCTCAATACTGAACCACCAAAAGGGTACAAAAGCAGCTTTTTGGTGCCAGGCCAGCATAAGCACCACAAGCACAGGGCTCGATCACCTTCTGAACCCCCGAAAATAAACCCCAGGAGACGCACTAACCACAAGTAGTGAAACCATCACACACTCTACATGCAGGTTCAGCCCACTGGCCGAGTGCTGCCCTATGCGCCTCCACCACCCATGCCGCTCAACCAGAACTTGAAGCTCATCCCAGTTCAAGCAGAGCCCATGCTCAGGGCCCTTCAGGATCTCATTCCCATCTCTCAGACGCTGTCAGCTGTTAGAGATGGCTCTCCAGATGTTCGGTGCACAGTCCCCCCCTCCTGAGGAACAACTGGGGGATGATGCTGCCTCCGACCTGTCCTGCTACACCCCTGCTTGGGCCTCCCTCTGCGGAACGGATCACCCTGTTGCTCATGAGACTGGGGCTTCCCCTGGTGGCTGGCCACAGACCCCTGGATTCAGCGTCACCTGCCTCCTCTTCACAACTATCATCTGTTGAACTAATCTTTCCTCACTGTCCTCCACCCTGCTGAGAACAAGAGGGTTGCTGCTGAAGGGAACGGGATCAGTGCTCTGTTGCATCCAACAGGCATAACTCCCCATGTGCCCCACACCAGCTACAAGCATTGGGCTCCTGCTCCTTCCTTGGTCCTGAACATCGACACATGACTCCTCCCCCTTGGCATGTGCACCAAGGTTTCCACACTGAAGCTCTGTGCAGGTGTGAAGCCCATTCGCATACTGGCACTAGAGGATGCTTGCACATGCACATGGGGTGATGTAGTGGTGCATGGTTGCAGTGGTTAGACCAGATGCATGGTGCAGCGGTTAGAGTGTTGGACTAGGAACTGGGAGAACCAGGTTCAAATCCATGCTCTGCCATGGAATCTCACTGGGTGACCTTGGGCCAATCGCACCCTCTCAAGAGTTGTTGTGAGGATAAAACGGGGGAGAGGACAGTGATGCAGGCCACCTTGATTCCCTGCTGGGGAGAAAGGTAGGGGCTAAACAAAGTAAATAAATGCACAGATCAGCACTCAAAAGAAGAACAGAGTCAGGTAAGTGACCTTTTCCCCCTGGGGGTTCCCAGTAGGAGTCGGTGATGACCACGCTGTAAAATTCCACTGACTCTAGATTTCATTTTTGAAACCACTGAAATACCATGTTGGTGCTTCCAGACCCACCCCCCATTTTTTACTTTAGAAAATGCACTGGTAGCCATTACCCCCCTCTCTCTCGCCCCCCCCCCTTTGTTTAAAACATGGATCTTTATTCCATTCAGAGGTTTTAGTCAATAATGATTATTGCAGCAAAGAGCAAAGAGATGAAGCTGTGGAACCCTCTGGTCTGAATGCCGTCTCTCCCATGAGCTCATTTCTGCCAAGACTTCCGCTCTTGGGCCTCCTTCCCCTCCCCCATTGGGGGCTGATCCTGGCCCGCCTCTCAGGAGTATTGCCACTAGGATTACCGAAACAAACTTACACTTTAAAGATTCTTAACTATAAAAATGCTAAGCATTGACATTCTGTAGCATTTGGCTAACTTTGCTCTGCATTCATTTTAGAAATCAAGAATCAAAATAAAGGGTTAAAAGACGGCTGCAGGAATCTGCTAAAAAGGAAGTACTGAAGAGCCAGTCGGGGCTGTGGGGAATGCCGATGATTACAGCCAGGGCTACGAGCCAGTCGGTTTTGTACAGGGTCGGTTGCTTATATTTTTTGTAAATTTACATAAAGTGTTTAAAAGGTGGTTGCAGGAACCCTCAATGATCAAGAGCCAATGGGAGGCGTCTGTGTCATACCACAGACATGCTGGTTGCCCGTGGCTCTGCCAGGAACCACTTCGCCTCTTTTAGTGCTGCTGAGACAAAATCTGCCCAACAGCTGGAAAGACGGGAGGTGAAGTGCGCTGGGCTGCTGGAGCCTCTTAAGGGGAGAGCTACCAGCACACAAGAGCTGCTGGCTGCCTTACGCAGGTACTAAACATTGAGGGATTCCAGCCGCCTGCAGCGTGGACGTCCCAAAAAACTTCCCCCTGGTCCTGGAAGGCTGACTGTCTGCAATGAAAAGGAGCCTCTAGATTTACAGCGTGACAAGCCACCCAAATGCCCCCGCTCAGGGGTCATTTTGTAGAAAAAGAGGTGCAGGAGTTCATTAGCATACCTCATTAGCATATGCCACACCCCCTGACATCGCCGGCCGAAAGTCAGTTTCACTCCCATTATACCCTCTGGGCCATTGAAGTCAAAGGCAAAAACTCATAGGGTATATGAAAGGCTGGAGGAAAGGGGGTTTGAGGGAGAGGCTCCAAACTTGCAGGGTAGCTGCTGGGGCCTCTCCCCGAAATACCCACCAAGTTTCAAGAAGATTGGACCAGGGGGTCCAATTCTATGGGCCCCCAAACAGATTGCCCCATCCCCTCCATTGCTCTCTATGGAGGGAAAAATGGTGCTTTTTTCTCACCATAGAGCACAATGGAGGGAATGGGGCACCTGTTTGAGGGCCCATAGAATTGGACCCCCTGGTCCAATCTTCTTGAAACTTGGTGGGTATTTCGGGGAGAGGCCCCAGCAGCTACCCTGCAAGTTTGGAGCCTCTCCCTCAAACCCCCTCCCTTCCAGCTGCTTTTTAATCCGCCGCTGAATTTCGGCGGCAATTCAGCGGCAGACCGAATCAGATCATAGAATCTGATTCGGCCCATGGCTGCCCTAGTGCCCACTCCTGGGCTGGTGGAGCTCTGCTCCGCCTAGCTCCAGCCCCAAATGACCCCTGCCCCCGCTTATTCTTATCCCACGGTGCGCTAGAGTCTCCCTTGTCACCACTGCCAGGACGACCCGGCAGAGACTCCCCAGCAGCACCCACATAAAACTGGTTTTCCCTGTGTCACTTACAGCCCTCTGGAGGAGGTGCAAGCTGCCAGAATAAAGGCCCGGGGGGGGGGGGGGGGGAGGCCCAATTATTTTGTAGCTCCTTCAGCCTTCCTAGCAGTGCCCTCCTTCCCTGTAGAAGGCCCCCTTTCCAGCCCCTTTGCCCCTGGCCTTGGACCGCTCTGCCCATTCTCCAGAAACTGACCACTGGCCTCCTCTCCCTCCTCTTGTGAATCCAACTTAAATGCACACACCCCTTGGCCATGAAGCCCTGCTCCACAGGCAACTGCGACCTCTTCACAGCCTCCCCTCTCTCAGAGAAGGCAGCCTAGAGCAGTGGTTGCAGCATGAGACTAGGGCAAGAGAAGAAGCTGGGAGAGTGGTGTGTGGAGCTCCCCCGTTGAAACAGGCCGCAGCTGGGACCTCTGTTCAGACCAGGACCACAGAGTAGCCGGGTGTGTGTGCGTGTGTGAAGCCTCCTCCTCCACTCTCTTGTTCCAACCGGAGATGATCCTGTAGAGTGGCTGTTGTCCCACTGGGGCCATCATACAGCTCCTACTGGAAGGCCTGCATGTTGGCCCCCATCGGGTGTTTTCAGGACAGAGAATGGTGCACAGGCCAGCAGACTTCACCTCCCCCCCCCCCCGGCCACGGCCCCAACCAATCAGTCACTTAAAAGAACATTCGGCGTCTCGTGGGATTTGGGCACGAAGCTTGCCAAGTAACACTTGGCCGGTCCCCCTTCCTCACAGGATTGTTGGGAGGGGACGAAGAATGCTTGATCAAGACGGCTAAGATGCTTTCCCTCCTCCCCTCTCCAGCCCCTGATGCCACAGAGGCTGTGAGCTCCTGGGGGCAGGGTCTGGCTTTCCTGCTCCTGCCACTCTATAAAGGGCTGAGTCCCTCAACAGGACAGTGCACCGGCAACTTGGGACTGGAGAAAGCTCCGCAGACCCCTGGCTGAGAAGGCAAGGAGAGGGAAGCAGAGAAAGCAGCGGGCAGTACAGACTCCAGGGCAGAATCGATGTGTGTCCCAAGAGGCCGGGGGAGTGTCAGGGTGTCTCCCCTAAGCATCAGCATCCAGAGTACGAGAGATGCCAGTCCACAGGGCCCCCCCTCCTTTCCATCTGGGGCACATCTTTCTCAAGGGGCTGTTTTTTCAATCCTCAGGGCTCATGTGGTGGCACGCGTGGTCCAAGGGGTTCTGTGCCACTATTTGTGCCGGTCTGCACTTTGCAGAATGTGCTTTTGCGAGGTCAGGTTGTAACACCATGGCCAGACTGATGGAGAACACTGGCGAGTGCCCTTCGGGTCATCAGGTTGGTTGATCTTAATAAAAGGCATGATGCAGATTTCCCCCTCTTTTCACAGGTTCCTGCCTCTCTCTCATGGGGTGCAGGCAAACATTAAACTGGACAGAACACAGTTGGACTCCAGCGGCACCCGTTGGTCTTAAAGTGTTGGTCTTAAAGGTGTCACTGGAGTCAAACTTGGTTCTACAGCTTCAGACCAACACGGCTGCCCACCTAATTAAATTGGATAAACACTTTTGCTTCTCTGCACCCCATGAGAAAGAGGTGGGGACCTCTGACCTCTCTCATCAACTGTATCACTGCAGAAGAGGAGGAGACGACAGGAGGCCTTGTTGCCCTGGACTGCAAGGCATTGCCTCCCCCTCCTCTACCCTGCAGGACGTGGCTGAAACTCTGGGCCACAACGGTCTGGGGGCGGCACTCCTTCTTGTGTTCCCACAGCTGTTGGATTTCCCCCCAGGAATCCTGGAAACCAGGACGGTATTTTCAGGAGAGCCCTAGGCCTCGTTATGGCTAATTCTGGACAGATGGGAGGAAAATGTCAGATTCTCCACCCACCCTGATTTATCTTCCAAGAGATGAAAGAGGAGAAAAAACAACAACGCTGGGTTCTTGCCAGCCAAGCCTACCGGCAGAATCTCCAACAGCGTGTCCCCTCAGGAAGAAGTCCCACTGAGGCACAGGATGGCAGCCTGCTTACAATTTATGCTCCCCCAGCAGTGGGGCTGCTGCCACCCTCCAGACTGTGCCCAAGTGGCGCCAGTTAATTGGTGGGCATTCTGGGTTGTCTGCAGTCCCATGGGCTCTCTTCCCATATCGGTGTAGGAGGCACCCACTCGGTCCAGAGCAGAGGCATCTCAGCGCCGACGGGGAGTGGCAATCCTGTCCCTAGCCGGGCAGCTCTGCTTGTCAGCCCTCCGGCTTGGTAAGGGAAGCCTGTGAGGGCAGCCTGGCAACCTTTTGGCTGTAGGGAGGGGCCTCTCAGTCCCACCAGACTCCCCATGACATCAACAGGGGTGCCACGGGCATCCATGGGGCCAAATCCAAATTAAACAGGTGCATCCAAATCACATGTGGGGGGAGGGGGAGTTACCCATTTCTACTGACCCACTTCAGTCAGATGCCTAAATATGGCGTCTGACAAAAACACGAATCTGCTACAGGGCCCCACAACTGCTCGCAGAAGCTAAGTGGGGCTGATGGAAGCAGTAAGGCCCAATTCAAGCAATGTGGCTAAATACAGCTAAGCCTTTGGAGCCCTGATTTAGAGCCCGATCTTGTCAGACCTTGGTAGCAAAGCAGGGTCAGCCCTGATCAGCATTTGGACGGGAGGGAGACCACCAAGGAAGCCCAGGGTTGCTGCGCAGAGGCGGGCAATGGCAAGCCACCACCGTTCTCTCTTGCCTAGAAAACCCCACGGGGTTGCCACCGGCTGGCTGCAACCTGGGGGCACTTTCCACCACCAGCAGTTTTCAGACAACCCAAGAGGTCAGGACAGACTGATCTTAGACGGACCAGCAAAATTCCCAGTGGGTGGCCACCCTGGAGAGTCACTACGAGCAGCCACAAACCATCCACACCAAGCCCCACCGCGGTGCCCTCGGGAGCTGCTTCTTGGCTCAACCAGGGCTAACGGCAGCAAAGGCGGACTTGGACTCATCGGTGGCACGCCACGGCCGCTCTGTTTGCTCCTTGGGCGTTCCTGTGTAATCTGCCTTGACTATATATGATGAGAATAAACCATGTCCCACCCAGTCCCCTGAATCTAATGTTTAGCAACACGAGCTTTGCCCACCAGTTGCTTTGACCAGGGGAGCAAAAATCACCCCCAGCTACCATGGGCATCTAAAAAATCAGTCATGGCAACTGAACTGCAAAAAGAAGTGCAAGGAGTGAGTTCACTCTGCTGTGTGGGACCCGTGCCCCGCCCCCCCTTTACATCCTTGCACTGTACTTCACTGCAACCAGCAACTGCTTAGAGAGGCCGGGCTTTCTCGGAATCCCTGGCCCTGCTCCATGCAGCACTGCCGGAGGAGACTGGCAAGGTCAGGTTCTCTCCAGGAACACATTTGGTATTGGACCTCAGGACACTAGAAGGATGCAGAGATCCCCATTCCTGACTCTCAAAAGACCACCCAGGCCCCCAGATCTTGTTGGTATCTGGCACGCTACTGGATTGGAATGGAGCTGTTCCACTGCAGACCAGCACAGCTACCCTCTGAAATAAGTGCAGCGGCATTTGGGGAGGAGAAGCCTCAGCAGCCACTTGGCCTCTGACTGGGTCCACCTCAGGTGCTGGAAGCCAACCAGAGTGTGGGGGAGGAGGGGCTAAAATGCACAACCCCCAACACTTCACAGATAAATATAGTTTCATAATGCTCCTGTTTATGAAACATGCCCTCCAACTCAGAAATTTAACTTCTAGAGACCCTGAACTGAACTGAACCCCAAAGAACTCTGGCCTCTAACACTAGCAATGTTTCTGAAGGCAGCTTGAAATGGCAAACATCTGTAAACAGAGGCAGCTGGAAGACGCAGGCCAGGCAGAGGCCCTGGGAACCCTTCGCTGCAAAGGCAGTCATTCTGCAAAATGGAGTCAAGCGTCTTTCACAATTTTTACAGTCCTTACTTTTCACTATGCCTGAGATGGACTCATAAAGAACATTTCACAGCATAAGTATTGAACAATGGCTATGAGCATTGAATGGATTTCTGAACATTTCTTTTCTGAGTTTCTGCTGATCTTTTAATTTGTTGTGGGCAACTGGCGCTACTGGGCTTGTCAGCCTCCAGATCTCCCAGAAACACAACTGGTTTCCAGACAACAGAGGTCTGTTTCCCTGGAGGAAATGGCTGCTCCGGAGGGTGGAAGCCTGTGGCATTAGGCCCTGCTGAGGTCCCGCCCTTCTCCAAGCTCTGCCCTTCCCGGCCTCCTGCCTCAAATCCCCAGGAGTTTCCCAACCTGCAGCTGGCAACCCTCAATGTTACTCTTGTGGTGGTGAATTAGTGACAGGGACAAAACATGGACTGGGCCGGACCATGACTGCCAGTTGTACTACCCTCAGCACTGCGTGTCTCCCACTCTGGGTACAGATTCCAGCCTTCCCACGAAGCTGGACTGTCGAAGTGCATCTTTTAGCAAAGCAGAAACAGGGACCAACAGGGACAGCAGGATGCATTTGGAGCCGAGGGCGCATCACTGACTGTGGCTGCTGGGCTCAGCTCTGAGCGGGCCAAGGGAGATTGGGCGCAGACGAAGGCCTCTCCCTAGCCCAGCACGCAGTCTGCACGAGTCGGGTCCCCTCCTGCGAAGGGGAAAGGGGGCAGGTCTCCAAGAAGTAACAGAAAGCAGATCTGGGGAGGTTGTTTTTTTCTTTTTTCTTTTCACAATTGCAAAGTCAGAGGAGGATTGTTGATTTAAACACACAGCAACCCAAATAAAACACAATAGGCCCACAAACCAATCCAAAGGCTTTGTGCCACCACTGGTTTTTTTCCTCTCTCTATACTGGAACAGTCTCCTTAGAAATTAAGAACCGCCAAAGTGCCTTGCTGGATCAGAACACACTGTCCAGCTCAGCATTCGGTCTCCAGGCAGAGGCCAGCCAGACGCTTCTGTGAAGATCACACGTGGGATCTTTCCCTGTTGTCTCCCCCCACCCTTCTAATCAGAGGTAGACTGCTTTTGAACAAGGAGGCTCCAATCAGCCACAGTGGTTAATAGCTATTCCTGCAATTGCCCAGTCCCGTTAAGAATTCAAGAAGAAATTGGCCGCTTCAGGCCATTTAGTGCAGGCACTCCTTCTGCCACAGCAGGCGCCAACCAAAAGCCTCATACTAAGCAGGGGGCGCGGGAAACACACAGAGTGCCCCTGTTGTCTGTACCCACGCTCAGCCAATTCAAAACATACTTGCTCCAAGTATGGAGGTTTCATCGTGAGCTACACAGTACCCCAACCCCTGCTCCCTGGCTCCAGGACGCAAGCCCCAGCCCCACCCGGGATTTCTTTACATGTGATCAAGCCCTGCTTTTAATCCTCAGGGCAGGACACTTGCTTGTTCACTGAGCAAAACAGGAAAATACCATGAAGAAACCATACCAAAAAAAAACCTGATGCGAAACTGCATAAGCTGCAGAATCCTGCTTTTCATGGTACAAAGTCTTATTTTTTTTTAAAGGGGCATCTTATGTACAGTCCATTAGATGTTGCAGTTTTGCGCCACACAGCTTGTATGAAACTGAAGCAAAAGAGTCACTCAGTGGTCAGCATTTCCCAGTTTGCCCAAGATCGCCTTTGACATCGCTGCCAAGGAGCCTTTGCTGTTACTTCTGAATGTTTTATTAATGCCTTCAACTTGGGTCTCTCATCCAATTTCCTTCTTTTCCCTCTTTGGGTATGGCTGAATGTCAGCATCTTTATCAGCCGGGGTCTGGGACATTGATTTAAAGAATTATTTCACTGACTTATCAACGGCTATTTGCACAGCCTGATCAATTAAATGTACATAAATCTCATCTGCACACCAACTTGTACAAATTTTCTTCATATCTGACGCAACTGTACTACGAAAGCCACAAATGTAAGACTTAATTTGATACTGACACCCGAGTTCTGCACTGGCCTTGCCACCAAAGGTCAAATCTGTTGTTTTTAATAGTCTTTTCCAGACCAGACACATCCAAGAGCCACCAGCTGAGCAGGGCCCCCCCACAAGTCTGATAGAGTGACAGCCTAATGACCACAACAATTGCCTTCGGACTACTCCCAGTTAATACATGTAGCACTGGTGATAAAATGTGTAACATAAAGAAACTGGTCAGCACTCAGATGTGTTGGATTCAGTAAGGGGGAAAATGATGTACTTATACTAATGAATGCTGCTCAGTTCTGTGTGTTTGTGTGTCTGCAAAATGCTGTCAAGCTACAACCCACTTATGGCAACCCCAGCAAGACAGGAAGGGGTCAGACATGGTTTGCCATTGCCTTCCTCCGGACTTGCTTGGCAGTCTCCCCTCCAAGCACTAACCAAGGTTGGCTTCCGAGATCTGACTAGCCTGGGCCATCCAGGTCAGGGAATCAGTTCTACAGCAGTTTACATAAAAGAATCTTAGGGGAGTGGCCATTTGCTAGAAGGCCTGCCAACAGACCCGGAGTTTCCTTTACCGAACTACCATTCCCAAGGCTGGGGGGGGGGGGGGGGGGCAAAAGACCACAGGGGTGGACCTGAAGGGTGCAGTCTCCTTCATGCTGGCGATTGCCAGCTACTGGCTAGTTTCATGACCAGCCTATGCTGCTGGAAGGCTGCAGCCAGATCCTGAAAGCTCACCAAGGGTCTGTGATGCTAGGAAAGGCTGCCCCCTGCCGCCAGCCAGCCAGCCAGCCAGCCAGCCAGCGAAACCAGCCGCACAAACGCCTGCAGCACTGGGCTTCTCTCTTCCCTCTGGCAGTGACTGCACAGCCACATCTGTGGGGACCAAAGGGGCCACTGTGCTCTTCCCCAGCCCCTTTATGACATCACAACCCCCAAAGTTCTCATCTGGACGGTCACAGCAGGTACAGGTTTAAAACTGGTTTAAACCTTGATCCCAAGAGGACAGAAGTAGAAAGCCTTGACTCTAGAACTGTATTTGCTTCAGTTTTCCTGTGGAGTCCCTTTGAATGCTTTAAAGGCTTTCATCCTCCCCCCTCCCCCATACATACCTTGCCATTTTTGAGCCTTGATGTTTCGGGTCACATCTTCATTTATGAACAACAATTTGGGACATGTCTCAGTGAAAGCGAAGGACTAAGCCACATTAATTCCAATGTGAAAGATTTAAGTAGCTGACCAACTCTTTGACCTGGATAAAACTTACGCACGGCTCTGGCTGGATTGTGCATTTGGCAATTATCTCGAACTTCTGGGAGCTCCACACACATCTCACAACAGCTCTACAAGGAAGACTCGTATTCTAGTATTCCCACTCTGGAAGTGAGTCCACGGCTGAGAGAATCTGCTGAGTGCCAAGGTGGTTGAGGCACAATCTGCCAGCATGATCCCCACCCCCCATCCACTGCCAAGGGACCAGGATTCAGAGGTTGGGAGAATTATGGCAAGCCCCCCGGGTGAGCTTGGATCTGAAGGGAGGTCCGAACCAGGGACAGAGTCCCCCACACCCCTCACCCTCTTGCTGACTTCCGCTGGGCTCCACAATTCGCTCTGCTGCCTCTTACCACTGCTTCAAAAGGAGCAGCCCTTCAGCTGCAATACCGCCACAGGTTTTCCTCACAGCCTGCCATTTTAGCTTCATTTCAGCCAGGGGCAGATTGTGTTCCCGACAGGGAGGGCCGTGGACGTCACTGAAAAGAGAGTCTTCAGAGCCAGGCCAGACATTCCCTTCCCAGCGCTTCTTCCTTGCCAAGCCCAGCAGAACAAGGACTGGGGATAAGGACATCAAGATCAGATGTGGCTCCTGAGCACCCGTTTGAATGCCAGCTCCTTTTATTCTTCTCTTTCAAATTAAGCCCTGGGGAAAACAAGATGGCATTTTTTCCATCCATCCTAGGTGTCAGAGATTGGCCTACAGTCAAACCGAGACAGGAATAGGATCCTGTTAGCGCAAAAGAAACTTCAGTGCCAGATACTGAGAAAGCAGCACTTCAGCCAGAAACTAGGAAAATAATTTGGCGGCCGTTGTGCTCGCCTCTTCCCCCATCTCCTGTAATCCTACCCAGTCAATGAAGAAAGGCAAGCTCAACGGGGCAGACTTCCAGCAGCCACCATTGCAAAAAACGGAGCCAGCAAATGGTGCAAGCACGGAGCCCCGCATGAAAAACTGATCACATGTATTCCAGTCACAGCGTGTTCAGGGTTGAAGGGGCCTCAGAGGTCATCCCCCATCTATGCAGGAACAGGTAACTACAGCATCCTGGGCTCTCACAGAGGGCTACCTGGCCGATGCTTAAAGGAGGGAAGCCCACCACCTCCTGAGGCTCTCTCTGTTTGCCTGTTCAGTAGCTCTTACCATTCACAAGTGTCCCCTCAAGGTCCACCAAAATCTCCTTCCTTGTCCTTTCCATCCCTTAGTTCTTGTCCTGACTCCTGCCCTCTAGAGAAAGAGAAACAATTCTGCTCCACCTTCTACTTGGCAGTCCTCCAGAAGGTGGCAGTCGGGTCTCCCCTTCGTGGAGAGAAACCACACCTATCAACCGGTCCTCCTTATTAGAGGCGGCACTGCCAGACTGCTGGCCCATCAAGACTGCTTTGCTGGATGAGGCCAGGAGGATCCAACTGGTTTGGCATTCTGTTCTCCCCAGACTCCTCCATAAACTCATGAAGATGATTTCCCCTCACCACCTGAGCACGGAAGTTTGATTGAGCTATGCTGGTTGACAAACCCGATCCTTAGGAGGGAGCTGGGGAGGCGCTTTCCTTAAAAACTTTCAGCAGCATCAAAAAGCCCTCCCCCTAACTCTCTGCCATTGCTCTGAAATGGCAGAACTACCCAGCCACCCCGAGCAAGGGCCACCCTTCCTCCCCGCTGCCTTCATGACATCCTCCCATAGTCAAAGCTTAATGGCTAATTGGGTAGGAGGGCCCATGTGATCCTGGCCTGGAAGAAGGCAAACAGGTACATGTTTATACTGCCAATGGCACTTAAAGCAGCAGATGAGAGTCAACTGGACCGCTAGACAAGCAATGTGGACATTTGAGGAGCTTCCTGAAATGTTTTGGCTCTTCCCATAAAGGCACAGCCCTGGCTATGTCAATCTCATCAAATCTTAGAAGCGAAGCAGGGTCAGCCCTGGTCCTTATTTGGATGGGAGACCTCCAAGGGATGCCAGAGTTGAGATGCAGAGGCAGGCAATGGCAAAAAAAAAACCCCGAACATCTCTTCCCTTGAAAACCCTACAGGGTCGCTGCAACTTGACAGCAAACAAACAAAAATAATAATAACAGCAACAACCACCACCACCACCACCACCCTCTCTTGCAGTCATGGTCAGAACATCCTGCTGACCTGTTCCGCTTGGTGAACCGGGGTTCTGGTGACGGAAAGGAAGGGGGCACACTTCGCGCTCTCAGTTTTGAAAGCCTGCAAGCACTCGGGTGCTGTGCAAGAAGTCGCATCTATGGTGGCCTGCACCATCTGCAGCCACCAAGCCCGGTACAGTCGGGCCAACCCAACAATGCTCCATTGACAAGACCCCTCTGCTCAAGGATCGCCAAACTGCAACTTTTGAACCCTCCTGGTCTTCAATTATGTGCTGCTGGGTAGAGATGTGAAGACCCAGGAAAAAAACTGGGAAAACTGGGGGGGAGGCTTTTTTCTGTTTTTTTTCCTGAAACCGTTTTTGGTTTTTTCCAAAAAATTGGAAAAATTGAAAAAAGAAAAAAAACTGATTATGGAACGTTTTATTTTTAACATGATGAATAAAATATTTTAAGACAAGGTGTTCAAATATTTTCTAAATCATTTCTAAAAAATATGTATGGTATTAGATGAATCTGATTTCTGTGCACTGAGGACAAGCAAGTCGCAGGTTACAAACTGAATTCTCCAATGCAAGAACAAGATGCATTTCTTCCTTTAGGAGGTGCCCTTGTCACAAGAAAAGAAAAAGGTTTCAGTTTTGTTTCTGCATGTGGGTGGATTACACCAGCACTCAGGCTTCGCTAGGCCTCAACGTTTTGGAAGAAAATACAGAGCAACAAAAAGGGCCTGAAAGTATATACATAGTCCCCCTGTCCCTTCTATACACTTCCCCCCTCTTCAAATCTTTTTATGAGAATGGGTTTTTTAATTTTTACTTAATACTGTGGAGAGGAAATATGAATAATTGTTACTTCTGGATTTTTAAAAATTGTTTTGTGGAGGTTTTTTTGCCTGTTCCACATAAACCAGTAAACAGTTCAGGGGATTGTTGCTCCATTTGTTACAATTACAAATAAATATTATTTAAAAAGTAAATTCTGTTTGTAATAATTTTTTGGATACACATACACTATATTTTTAATATTTGAGAGCCAGTTTGGTGTAGTGGTTAAGTGCGCGGACTCTAATCTGGGAGAACCGAGTTTGATTCCCCACTCCTCCACCTGCACCTGCTGGATGACCTTGGGCGAGCCATAGTTCTGGCACAGCTGTTCTCGAAAAAGAGCAGTTTCTGTCAGAGCTCTCTCAGCCCCACCTACCTCCCAGGGTGTCTGTTGTGGGGAGGGGAAGGGGAAGGAGTTTGTAAGCCGCTCTGAGACTCCAAGTGACTCTGAGACTACTTCTTCTTCTTCTAATATGCTAGTTGTGATAATTTCATGCGATGTAAAATTGTCCATAGTCATATTTTATGTTCCTAAAGTAACAAAATGACTTTCAATCTGGGAAAGGAAAAAAAAGTGCTAATGTAGCGTTTTTTCAATTTTTCTGAAAAATTCCGTTTTTCCCGGAAAAAACCTGGGGGTTTTTCCGAGCTTCAAAATTTCCAAAAATTTTACATCTCTACTGCTAGGCGACACGCTGCCCTGCACATCAATGTGCTTCCCACCAAGTTCCTCACTATGTCCTGCTGCTCTTCGCTGTTCCACCTGCTAAAGCGCTTGTGGACCACCTATCTGGCGCCATGACCCTGCCCCCCCCCGGCTCCACCCAATTTCCCAACCTGGAGTTGGCAACCCTTTGTGGAGGCCTTAGCAAGGCAAAGGGTAGAAGGTTCATCAGCTGCAAAATCAGGAAAGGAAAAACAGCCCTACGGTGAGGAATTCTCCAGTTTCTGCTCTGCAAAGTCTGAGGCTGAGTATTGCCCAGACATCCTCTAGGAAACCAAGTATTTGCCAACTATGTGATCCCTCTGAGCCCCCCTCACTTGATTCTGTAAGCCACCCCTGACAGTTGGAAAGGTGGGGGAGGGGTCTACATGTTTTTATAAGAAAGAAAGAGATTTGATTTCGAATCCATCTCTGACAGTACTGGACAGCTGATGTGTGATGACATTCAGTGTCCCACTTGACTGCTAATCACCTTATATTTCAACTAGCATTTGCATGTTTACGCGAAATCACATTCAATGCATGGAAAAACAACTGAGAGATGTCGACTAGCATTGTTTAAATTTTTTGATTTAAAATGCATTCAAACTCTGAAACTTTCAAAACCAGAGCTGTAAAATTGGAATAAATCCGGGGATTTCCAGTATGTTTTCAATATATGAGAATATTTGTTTCTACTCTGATATAAAGATTGGTCTTTTAGCTGAAAGTCAAACACTAGGATCTCTTCCGTATGACTGGGAATCAGGGTTACTCAGAGATAAAGGTTATTCATAGGATCTTGCACAGACTTCACTGCCACAAGGCATGGGGATGGCAAGGAGGTCACGTGGCTTTTCAAAAGGCGGTTAAAGGAATTCATGAACAACAAGCCTCTCAGTGGCTACGGACCGTAACAGCTAAACGGAACCTCCATCTCCATCAGGCAGGCGGTTCTGTGATCCAGGGCTGGGTCTGCTGTTACACCCCCGTTTTCTCCCTGATGGGGACCCCAAGTGGCTTAAAACATTCTCCCTTTCTCCAGTTTATCCTCACAGCAACCCTGTGAAGTAGGTGAAGTAGACAGCAAGTGACTGGCCCAAGGTCACCCAGCCAACCTCCACGGCAGACGGGGGATTCGAAGCAGAGTCCAGCCCTCTAACCACGACACCAAGCCCACACGTGTACACATACAAATGCCATGTCTTCGCCATGTCTCCACCTTCACCAGACCATTCTCCAAGAATGACCACAGACAGGGATACAAGTTTGATGGTAACCAGGCAGCACTGTTAGTTAATTTATTTAGAACATGTCTAGTGAAAAACAATATTTCCACAGATTGTCCATGGCAATTATGGTGTTTACTGGCTCTGAAACTGAAGTTAAATAATCTCTGAAGATTTTTTCCCTCCAAAAGTCAAATGCTAAAGCTTCTCTTTGGGAACCAAAAGGGTTATTCAGGGTTCATGGACAACATCTTAGATGTAACACACAATGAATCATTTACCTATGGCCTGCACTGCCACAAGACGTGGGGGTGGCAAATAGAACAGGAGGCTTTTTAGAAAAACAGTTAGAAGCGTTCATAGACAATAAGTCTTTCAATGGCTATTGACCCTCCATGTTCAGAGGCAGCCTACCTCTGAATATCAGATGCTGTGGCCTTTGTGGCCTACTTGTGGCTGCCCATAAGCACTTTGCCAACCACTATGGGAAACCAGATGCTGGATCTTATCTAGTGAGGCCATCATGTTCGTAATGAGTGCAGTTTCTTGAAAAATTGCATTATTTATAGTCCGCCTTTCTCACTTGGAGTCAAGGCAGATTACACAGTCAATATAATTGACAGGAGAGGACATTCCATAAACAATACAATAAGATTAGGGCTGTAGAACCAATCAGAAATCTAAAAAGCAGAACTGAAGCAAAGCATAAATTATGTAAAAAGTACATAATAGGACCCACTTACAGCAAACTATACACAGTAGTGTACAGGCCCTCACAGAGGTCAAGAGAGGCCCGGGCCACTTCCATTTTTGATGGCCCCCCTCCAATTAGAAAATGAAGAAGTGCAAAAATGATACAAAATTAGTAGTGTTATATTTTAAATATTTACATTTAATACAATAAGAAAAAGAATATTGCAAGACTTTGTAATAAATGTTCCTATTTTTATTTAACGTGATTTAATGTCAAAAGTGTAAATCTGACCCCCCCCCCCCCGAGAATGTGAGGCCCGGGCCAAATGGCTGCGCTCCCCCCCACCCCCAGGCCCTGGTAGTCTAGACCACCGTCCGTAATAATTTGTCCAAGTAACAGTGCTGCCCCCTACTGCCTGCATAGAAAAGCCCTCTTGAATAACTGAGTTTTGTGCCATTTGAAGAAAGCCAGGAGAGGGGGAACATCCCCATTCCACAAGGTAGGGGCCACAACAAAGACGGCGCATGGCCCACTTGCAGAAGACCTTGCTCAGATGAGCGAAGCTGTTGTGGCTATCATGCCCCCAAGAGCAGGTCAGCGCAACTGGGGACCTACTGAGCCAAACACCGTCAATTCACCACATATGGCAGCTCACCAGAAGCTCAACAAACAGAAAAGTTCCTGCCCCCCCCCTCCCTTCAGCATCAGACCTCCCTCTTCTGCAGCAGGGGAGACCAAAGCACCGGCCAACATCACAGGGCTGCTGGGAGGGCTGGCTAGAGAATGCCGGTGCAGAGCTTAGAGCACAGAGGGAAAGCACTGCATGACTGTCAAGAATGGTGATTCTCTCTCTCAACATCAGACCACACTCATCCCTCGAAGGGACAATTATGTTTGAAAAGTAACCCATTCCGGAGACCATCTGGGCAACATTTTCTGATCACAATTGAAATCTGCCACCCCCATGTATGATGGGGATCACAGTCCCTAAAAGGCTACAGTCTTGAGCAGGGCCCAGTCCCATCATTTCACTCAGACATAACTGGCCACCCACAGAGGTGGGGCTTCAAACCAGATACTGTGTCCCACACACCGCCTGTCCCTGACATGCACGCCGGCCACTGCACAGTGTCGCCTGCCAGGTGTTGGTCAGCTCCCTTCCCGGCTCTGCAGCCCCAGGCCAGCAGCAGAAAGATACAAGGGACTGAACCCGGAAGGCTGCACCAGATCATGCCACACAGGGCTTCAGAGAGTGAGCTCCCACCCTGCTAGCTCCCACAAATGCACCACATGAACCACAAATGCAGAAGAGCCAGAGTCCAGGAGCACCTTGAAGACTGACAACATTTGTGACAGGGTAGGAGCTTTCATGAGTCACTGCTGGTTAGTCTTGAAGGTGCTCCAGGACTCTTGCTGTTTTCTCCTGCTACAGACAGACAAACACAGCTACCCATCCTGATCTATCACAAATTCAGGAGGTAGCATTAGGCAAGCTAACTTTGGACTCTCCCTTCACAACGCACCAGGCTCCACCAAGGCTTGATGCGGACTAAATGGGCAGTTTCCACTGATTCCCTTTTCCCCGCTGCACACTCCCCACCTGCCATTCCTCAGGGTCCCTATTTTATGGAGATCAGTGGGCAGCGGGGGTGGGTGGGAGGAAAGTTCCATTCTGCTAAAGGAGACTTTAGTCTGGATCCAACCCTTGGCACTTCCTGACCCACCAGGCTGGGCCCCTGCACAACCTGAGGAGACTAGGTGGGTCCAAGGCAGAGCAAGACGGAGCCCGGTCACTTTGGAAGAACCTGGAATGTGCTGGGTTTTCACTCCCTGGTGAGAGTGTTAGGTTGGGGTCTGGGAGACCCGGCTTCTAACCCCTGCTCCACCACGGACTGTGGGCCAGCCTCACACTCTCAGCCTCACCTACCTTGCAGGGCTGCTGAAAGGCAAGATGGAGGCAAGGAGAACAATGCATCCCCGCTGGGGAGAAATGAACTCACTTAGTATTGCCTGATGGGGGGCGATTCTGCTGAGGCAAGCTGGCAAAACACTGACTGGCCGGGCGGCCCTCCTCTCCCCCTTGCAAAGAGGCCAGGTAGAAAGTCGGGGCTGTCGGCATCTTGCTTTAATCTCTGTGCCAAAAATATATTTACTGGCTTTTTTAGCATTGGGGGGGGGGGGGGATATTAAACTCCAGCCATGGAATTTAATTCCTTTACTTTCTCCCCCAGGCAATCCAAACACTCATCTATTGCATAAGTATCAGGGAATTATTTCCATACACCAGTCATTAATCCACAACATGCATAAGCTGCCTACATGCCTTAAAATAAAGACAGGTCTGGTTGGGCTTGTTTTTGGGTTTGTTTTTTTAATTTATAGTTTCTCTGCACTGCATGCAGATCACCTAATCACTTCTTGAATTAATATTAAAATCAGCTGTAGACATTAGCATTCAAAAAGAATGTGGGGTGGTCTGTTGCTGGGCTTATCAGCTGCCGAGAAACTAGCAAAAATTGC
The DNA here is from genome assembly GCA_029233225.1 of Lepidodactylus listeri. Classification (NCBI taxonomy): domain Eukaryota; kingdom Metazoa; phylum Chordata; class Lepidosauria; order Squamata; family Gekkonidae; genus Lepidodactylus; species Lepidodactylus listeri. The sequence goes on along the minus strand of JARCFY010000014.1, from coordinate 8,339,701 downwards.
TGCTAAAATAGGAAACCAAATCCAGAGGTGGAAATAGATATACGTATTTTCTTGCTTCTTTTATTAATCTCATTTGGCCAGGCTAATAGGTACCTTGTCCTGCCTGAACATCAGCCCAACAAAATGCAAAGAACTGAGGGGGGGGGAGATGTGAGGGGGGGGGGAACCCCCAAACTGGCAGAAAGTACAGATTTAATGAGATGTAATGGTAACTTGCTAATATTTCTCTGGCTTGTTCCTTTTTTGCTAGGCAGTCTGCATCCAGGCAACGCGCGCGGGGAGAGAGCATTTCACCGTCTGCTGGGGCTCTCACACAATGTAATCTGCAGGAGAGCAGGCTGAGGGAGCATAAAACCTTAATTATTCAAACAAACTATGCTAGGAGAGAATTACAAAAGAAAGGAAGAGAGATGGGGGGGGGGGGGCAGTGCAGCTTTCTAACCACAGCAGAAACAAAAAGCAAGCAAACCAACAAAATTCCTGGCACCACAGGTTAGAGGAAAAACACTGTGAGAACAACAGCCAAAGTTCCCACAGGCTCTTTCCCTTTTGGGCTGAGACCCAGGTAGAATTCAGATCCAGGTTCCATCTAGCCCAGGATTTTGTTTCTATGATGGCCAAGCAGATCATAGATGCCCACAAGCAGGGCATACACTTGCTTTCCTGATGTTTGTTCCCTGCACTCAGAGGTACACTGCCTCTGAATATGGAGGTTCCATTCAGCAGTCACAGTTAACAGCTGTCAAAAGATCTCTACTCAATGAATTCATCCAAATCCTCTAAAAAGTCACACAGGCTAATGACCTCCTTCCTCACATCTTGTGGAAATGGGTCCCATATTTAAAACCTTCGGCACACAGAAATTCTACCTTAGAGAATGTGCACAAGCATCTTTCACTCAAGTTTTTTCAGAACTTTGCTAAAAGACAAATATTTCTGAGAATGTGTTTCTGAGGATCACTTATGACCCCAAAGGACCTCTCTAGAGTTGACAGCATCCACGTGGGGATCTCCCAGGATTTCAACTGATTTCCAGATTACAGAGATCAGCTCATCTGGAGAAAATGGCTGCTTCGGAGGGTGGACTCTATGGCATTATGGCCATTGGAGTCTGCCCCTCCCCAAACCCAGCCCTCCTCAGACTCCACCCCCCCAAATCTCCAGAAATCCCCCAACTTAAAATTGGAACCCCTGGCCCGGATTGGTAGCCTTCTTGGGGAGGGAGTTCCGCAGAGAAAGTATTTGCTATTCCTTACAATATACTCCCCCCCCCCAAAAAAAAATATATGTTGTGGTTCTGTCTCTCTTTTAAAAACCTATTCCCAGTCTCTTCTACCCTTGTCAATCAGTAACCAACAGTATTCCAGGTCTAATTTTCCTTTCAATGCTATTTCAAATCTGAAAAATTTAGAAAAGTACCGTAGCTTCACTTGCACATCTTCTCTCAACGAACCATGAGAACTGTAGTTCTCTGTAATACACAGCCATACACAACTCCCCAGTTCCTCAGTTACGAACCACCTGTTGCACATCTGCACTACCTGTTCAGGATATTGCCATGGAAGAGCGACAGAGCTGGGAGCAGAGATGTACTTCTGCTGGTGCGGCAGTAATGCCTCAGAGCACAAACTGGGAAAGGCGGCGCCCTCGGGGGACTTGAGCGATCGACTCCTTACGGGAAGACTGACCAGGCCCGCCTTCCAGGGCTGCTGCAAGAACCACCAAGGCAGTTAAAGTGAAGGGTGTGGAACACACAGAGATCACTCTCGCAATGCACTGTAGGTGAAGTTGCCAACTCTGGGCTGGAAAATTCCTAGATATTCTGGGAGTGGAACCTGGGGAGGAACTTCAGCAGGGTAGAATGCCATACACCCCCACCCTCCAAAGCAGCCATTTTCTCCAGGGGAGCTGATCTCTGCAGTTGGGAGACCTGCTGTAATTTCAGGTGATCTCCGGGCCCCACCTGGAGGTTGACAAGACTAACTGTAGGGCTGGGTTTTCCAATCCTGCTTGCAAACCAGGCCATTCTGCTCCAGAGCCACATCCATCCTACATTACCAGGCAGCTGTGGGCCAGCCAGAGGCCGGCTTTCCAAGTTAAGTGCTAAGTGAGTGAGAGACAAGGACTACCCACGCAGAGGGACTTGCTCCTAATAGCATCTGCAGAATCTGCTGCCTAGGAATCCATCCCCATGGAACAGAACTAAAATGCTTCTCCACAGAATCTCTGGTAAGAAACTCTCAAGAAGGGTAAAACATTCCAATAAGTCCCTTGCATATAAGAGAGAATTCAGGATTCTGGAGTACCCCTACAGAAGCATTTTAATCCATGAAATGTCTTGAGAATCAGCTGCGTCTCACTTCTTTCAACAAAAGAAATGCCTTCTTTTCACATAAAATTAATGTGTAGAATTCACTACCACAAATTGGGGAGATGGCCTCTAGCTTAGAAAGTTTTGTTCTAACAGATTTTTATCCCTTCCTTCCTCTGAAAGAGTTGAGGGTAGTGTACATTGTCTCCCCTTCCCCATCCTACTCTCACAACAACCCAGTGAGGTTGGTCATGCTGACAGAGGGACTAGCCCAAGGTCACCAAGGGAACTGTGTGGCAGAGGGGGAATTTGAAGTCCGGTTTCCCAGGTCTTAGTCCACCACTCTACTTAGTCCACTACATCAGACAGATTCATGGAGGATAAATGAAACAAGTGTCATTAGTGTCAGTAATCCAAAGGAAGCCCCCCTGTTTGCAGGCAGCGTAAACCCCCCCCCCCCCCCACACACACACACACACCTGGAGCCTTGGGCCAACAGCAGAGGACAGCTGTTTCAGGTGGGCTGAAAGGGCCCCTCGGCCCCTGGACTGGCACTCGGCCTTCTCCTCCAGCCCCAGCTCCCCGCCTGCAATGTGACAGCAAGAAAACTGGCGAACTCCTTGGATCGATCAAGAAGCGTTATATAAATGCCAAGAGTGAGAGAAATAGATATCAGGGCCCCCCCCCCCCCAACACCCAAGAGGCTGCCCGCAAAGGAAGCCCATGCTTGCTTGCTGAAAAGATGCCAGCAGTCAGTCAAGGTGAGCGGAGGCTGGGTAGTACAGGAGGCGGCCCGGGAGGCATGCCCGAGGCAAGGGCAGGACCCGCCTGTGGAAGGGCACGGGGGGCGCAAAGGGGCCTTCCGGGGCCAGGCTCTCCACCGACCAAGGTCTCTGCTGCTCTGAAGACCACATCGGGAAGCTTGGCTTGGCTGCCTGAGGGGCGGGGGTGTGGCTGGCCTCCAGTCCTGGCACGACTGAGTCCTCTGCGCCAAGCCTCTAGGCACTGCAGCCTGGTGAGGCAGGCAGGCAGGCTGCTGGAACTCCCCACCTGGCTGTACAGGAAAGAAGCAAGCCTGCTGGAGTGGCTCAAGAGTCAACCTCTGCGTGAGGGAACCCAGGTCTGAGTCCATACCCTGCCACGGGCCAGTCACACACACACACACACACACACTCACCCTAACCTACCACACAGGGTTGTTGTTGCAAGGGTAAAATGGTGAAGGGGAGAGCTCCTTCAGGCCCCCGCTGGGGAGAAAGGTGGGGTGTACGTGAGGGAGATAAACAAGGAAACCAACGGAGAGGAGGGGAAATGGAGAGGGGCAGGCAAGCTGGTCAAAAGGGATGCAGCCCCCCGACAACCACTTCTCCGGCACAACCATGCTAGCCCGGGGGGGCTGGGGTTGGCTAGAGCTGCCAGCAATAGCCAGCTTTATTAGATTAAAAAAATAACTTTGAGGGGTTTGACCAGATGTACAGGGTCTGAATCCCCCCCCCCCCCCAGCCACTTTTAGGTCCTGGGCTGAAGTGTCTGCCCATCCAGAACAGGCCAGGAGGGGGAAAAAACTCCAGGGAGGGGCCTGGCTCCTTCATACACCCAATGAAATCTTGAGTTCTAGGGTGGCCAACTCTGAACTGGGAAACTCCAGGAGACTTGGGTGTGGCGCCTGCGTGGTAAGTGGGACAGCCATTCGGATCCCCCACCTTGCTTCCCCCCTGGGATGGAGGCCCAAACAAACCACATGATACCCCAGATGTGGGCTGGGCCACGAACGTGCGTCTGGCCTTGTGGCCAGATGTCCATCCAGGGAACCTGCCTGAAGAAGGGCTCATTCCCTCCCTGCTTTGGCCAAAGGGGGGGACTTTTCACCCCCTTGTCTCTGGCTCCAGAGGTCCAGAGGTCCTTCTCCCCACTTGCAGCACCGAGCAAACAAGCACTTCTGAGATGAGTTGCCCTGGTGGGAATTGCCCTGGCTGCAGACCCGTAGCCTGCATGGCATCAGGGCCTGCAACCATCCCCAGGGCCCCCTCCGGACCCTCTCCCCTCCCCGCCCCCGGCTCTGTAGGTGCCTCCTTGCTTAATGGTGCCTTTGTCTTTTTTCCCTGTCAGCTTCGCCTTTTCCTTCTCCGCCTCTGGATACATCAGCCGTGCCCTGCAATAACCCCCCCCCTCACATTTTTGTCTCCTCTCTCCCTACCAGGAGCTCAGGAGGCGTGGCATGATCCTTCCCTCCTCACATGGTGCCCACTGACACCTTTCCTGGGGCTTGCCAAGTATTTTTAGGAAGTCGGCGGGACCAGGTGGCTTCTGATTGGCTGTGCAGATTTTTTAAAACATTTCTTTGGCGGCAGCAGCAGTTGCCACCCACCACAGCGCAAGGACCTTCACTGTATGACTGAAGGTACACTGCGGCAGCCATTGTGTGGCTGGCTCCACTTTCTGTGGCAGCCATATTGTAGATGTGCTCACCATGGTGTGTCAGAAGGGAAACTGTGGCAGCCGTTGTGTAGCTGGCTGCATCTCTCACGGCAGCTGTTCTGTGGCTATACCCACCACCCTGTGTCATTATTCCACAGATTCCTGAGGACTCAACAAGGTTTGGGACCCTTGACCTACTTATTATATTATTGTCTGCTTGACCTATAGTACTACTACTGAGTAACTAAACTAGTGTTCATTGTCCTGTTCTGCCTTCACCAAGATATCCCCTCCTTTCCCTCCACCACCCCTCCTCCTCCATCACATTTAGATTGTAAACCGAGTGGGGCAGGGACCTCTCTTTCTTCTTAGACTACTTTGTAAAGTGCCACGCCTCTTGATGGGACTATTTAAACAACACTATGTAGCTCCATCAGAAGGTTAGTGCCTTAGAGTACAGAAGTTACACATCCAAGAAACGCCTATGGTACAGCCATGGGAGATGCTCTCACCAGCCTGTAGGTGATTGCTAGGAAGAAATCTTTTCGTCTCGCTTCTCCCTGGCAGGCTACTTTCTTATGCACAGGGAAGATTGCTGTTTTTTGTGTTTTAAACACGGGAAAGACTTCAACCGTGTGGTTTCCTCTCCCACAGGGATCCCGACCTGAGAGGAGCTTTCATGGAAGGTGCAGCCTGGCTCAGGGTCCCTGAAGAGAGGGTTCAGGATCAGCATCGGGTAGGAAATGGGGGAAGAGACCAGGTCCTGAGAAACGTGTGATGGGAAGGGAGGAGGAAAGAGTCAAGAGGCCACAGGAGTGGAGGAAAGTGGAGTCCAGGATAAGCAAGAATGGGCTTAGAAGGCCTTCGTTACTAGGGCTGCACCAAGTGTCTAGAGACACAGATATTCACAGGATGAAAAATGCCCCCATACCCTTTTTCCTGGATGTTTGCCCTGCCCACAGATGCCATTTTTAATTGTCCTTCACTATGCAACTCATACACTGAACATTTATGTTATAATGTCACACAGGCAATGAGATCTGACTGCATGGTGATGTTACAGAGTCAACACCCTCCATGTAAGATAGGAGTATTTTGCTGCCCTCTTGTGCAAATACTGTTGAAAGGGAGGCACTAATCTTAGTCTCCCCCACCCCCCCAAAAAAAAAAATTGGGGGCCCACAAGAGGGGATTCTTTTCAGTGGCAGCTCCAGGATTATGGAACAACCTTCCCAGGAAGGTACATCTGGCAATCTTCAGTCTTCAGGAGCCAGTTGAAGACAGTTCTATTTAGGACAGTACTTGGCTAGTTTTCATTTACTGGCAGTCTCAATTGAGATTTTAAATTGTGGTCTTTTAGGGTTTTCTAAATAATCATTTTGTTACTCTGTAAGCTGCCAGGGAAGCAAAGCAGCTAATAAATATTTTAACAAACTAAATAACACGCACACTTTCAGCGTAATTCAGCATGCACTGTCTTTAAGACCTCAAAATCATCCTGGCAAATTGTATTCCAGGAGTTTGGTGGTGATCTGCAATTGAAGGGGTGGGTCTACCATGCCTCAGTTTCCCTCTGTTCTGCCCTTAGTAACCAAGAGGTCTTGGGTGGGCCACGGGTGAGAGTGCACCAAGCTGTCCATCAGAGAACATCACCAAGGATTCTGAAAGCATGGAAATAAGCCCCTTTTCTCAGAGCTATTGTCCGCGAGTCAAACACCCTGGCTTATTCTTCCCACAGCTGTTTCTTGCTAATACCTGAGTTATGACCTTTCAAGAAAAGAAATCGGAAAAGAAAAGCCTTTTTTTTTCAGCTGTCAGTTATATAACATCTACCCTGCTCTGAAGTATTACGCTCCATCCCGAATAGCAGATTACCAGCAGGCTATAAAAACCCCACAAATAAAAACTGCAGTCTTTTGCTGGAACAAGAAGCCCCAAGAAAGCAGTCCCTGTGGCCTTCCCTGGGCCTTCTGTCGAAGTCTGAGCGGAGACACCTGACGCCGGCCTTAATCACGGCCCAGGATGTGGCTACATTTTCCCCCTCTCTCCCCTGCTGCACTTGGTATTCCCACCAAAGGGGAAACTAATTGCAGGTCTCCCTGCTATTATTGTTTTAAATTTCCAGTTCTTTCCAAGCCAAATTATTCCCCTGCTGAGGTTTTGCTCCCAACATTTAAAATTTGCAGACATAATGTGTGGTAGAAACTGCTTAGGTGGCTTTTTAAAACAATCAGATAAATTCACACAGGACTCAAGTGGTGTCTTGAGAGAACCTCAGAAGTAGGGAGCCACCACGGGGAAGGTCATCATTTCAACACCCTGCTTGGGAATGCTGCACTCTATCAGGTGCCGTCCCTGTGCGCAGCTGCCAAGACACAGTGAAACAAACTTGTGTGTAGGACCACTTGGCTGTTCATCCCTGGTGAACATGCACGAATTCAGCCTCTACTGTGGCATGAGGCAAAGGCTGGAATGGCTGTCCTTGCCTTCCAGCTTTGTTCTCAAACATGAACATTCACAGATGAAGCTGCCTCCTCCTGAATCAGGCCATCAGTTCATCAAGGTCAGTATTGCCTACTCAGACTAGCAGCCGCACTCCAAGGTCTCAGGCCTTTCACATCTCCTACTGACAAATCCTTTTAACTGGAGTTGCAGGGGATGGAACCTGGGACCTCTGATTGCCAGCAAAGCAGTTGCTCTTCCATTGAGCCACAGCCCTTCCTGTGTCTTAGACCTTATTCCCAGAGATCTCCGTGCTTCCCTCATTTCACACAGAAGTTTTTTTTAGCCATAGGAAGGTTGTTTCTAGAGGATCCATAATGTAACTGAATTTCTTGATTCCTTCCGGCAAAAAAGCTGAAGAATTTCCAGGGATGTCAAGTGGGTTTTCATAAGAATATTGGAACATCTCCTGAAGGGAATTTTGAAACAAATTTGGGTGAAATACCTGAAGAATTTTGAGGCAGTTTAAAAAAAACAGAAAAATTCTCAGGTGTATTGTGGGAGTATGCATATCTGTCTGTGTGTGTGTCTGTCAGAGAGAGAGAGAGGGAGAGAGAGAGAGAGAATCCCCTCTACCAAAACAGCAGGTGGTTTCCCTAGATACAGCTTAAAGCTGTTTGGAGAGAAAGCACCCTGGTTCAAACTGTCTGGTAGCAAACAAGATAAATTTTGATGATGATAATGATTCCCTCTTCCCAATGGAGTGAATTTCACTGAAATATTCAGGGCAAAGTAGGGAGAAGGCAGGGAGCAGCTGTTAGGAAACATAGCCCAGCAAATCATCACTATCTGAGCAGATTTGAGGGGGGGGGGATACACACCTCAGAAAGGGTATTTTAGCATTGGAAAAAGTGCAGAAAAGGGCAACTAGAATGATAAAAGGGTTGGAACACTTTCCCTATGAAGAAAGATTGAAGCGCTTGGGGCTCTTTAGCTTGGAGAAACGACGGCTGAGGGGTGACATGATCGAGGTTTATAAGATTATGCATGGGACAGAGCAAGTAGAGAAAGAGGTACTTTTCTCCCTTTCTCACAATATAAGAACTCCTGGGCACTCCATGAAATTGCTGAGCAGTTGGGTTATAACAGATAAAAGGAAGTACTTCTTCACCCAAAGAGTGATTAACACATGGAATTCACTGCCATGGGAGGTGGCAGCGGCTACAAGCATAGACAGCTTCAAGAGGGAATTGGATAAGCATATGGAGCAGAGGTCCATCAGTGACTATTAGCCACAAAGTATAGATAGGAACTCTCAGTCTGGGGCAAGTGATGCTCTGTATTCTGGGTACTTGGGAGGGGCAACAGTGGAAGGTCTTCTAGTGTCTGACCAGGGAAAAGGTTGCCCCAGGGACCACGTGACTCAGGTGGACAAAAGCCACAAGGAATGGATGCTTCAGGGGCTAGAGGGGCCTAGTGAAATCAAGCAGAGAAGCTGGCAGGATACAACACAACCCAATGAAATCTGGCTTACCTCATTCTCCTCTCCCCTGCCTAATCCTCACAGCAGCCCTGTGAGGTCTGCAGGGCTCCACTGCTAAGCCTCACATACAAACCCGAGCTTTCACAGGAGGAAGGGAAATTGCCAGTTACAATAAAATTGACAAGAGGAGAATGCCATAAGCCACTTTGGGTCCCCACTGGGGAGGAAGGCAGGATAGAAATGTAGTAAAGAAATATCTTGAAGATCAGTACATCAGAAGGAAGGCTGGTGTTAAACTAGAGGATATATTTTCAAAGAGGAGGGAAAGGAAAAATATAATGCCATACATGTACGGGAGATTTATACTGCACAACAGAAAAGAACGTGCACATTCAGGACCTGTTGTGATTTTCATGCCCACTCTCATCCCAGCACCTGTTTACAAGTCAACCAGGAGGAGCAGGTGAAGCCATTGCTAAAAAGTGACTTACCAATGAACCACTCAGTGCTGCAGAAAGAATAACTCTGATGGCCACAGTACCTCTTTGCTTTTTACACAGAACGTTTTCATCACTGGGCCCAAGCAGAAGCATTCTGCAAATCCCACTGCTTACGACACAGCCTCCATCGTGCAGAAAGGGGTGGTGTAAACAGCCTCGGCAACCACTCAGCTATCTGACCAAGGAAGTGGATGAAGAAGGGACCGTTGTCATCGCGACCAAGTGGCTGGACTCCAGCACCCCATTTTACAAGCCATGATTGTCAGATCCCAGATAGAATAACATACAGAAATAAAATAACGAAGGAATTTCCCATACATGTCCAGGAACAAATCTATGTAGACATATCCCAGTAAGCTTGATACAGCTCTCAGCCTAACCTACCTCACAGGGTTGCTGTGAGGATTAAATGGAGGAGAGGAGAATGATGTTAAGCTGCTTTGGCTCCCCACTGGGGAGAAAGGCACAATATAAATAAAGTAAATAAATAAATACTACCTAAAATACTGGCCACCTGCAGCAGCCCATTATTTCACGCATTGGCACAACCACCGTAGGAGTGTCTGGCTACAGGAACTCTATGCTAGGCCCTAAACCATCAACACCCTGAGGAAATTACAATCCAGGTACAGTGTCCAAGGAAACATCAGCTTAGCTACTAAGGATGTAGACTCTATGTATACTTACATTTCCTACAAAGATGGATGAGAAGCCCTCAGGAACAGTACCCCTCACTATATCAAAGCAGACCTTGCTACCAAGCCTCTCCCCTGGTGACTTCGAGATTTGGCAGTAGCTTGTACCTTCAAATTAACCGTGCAGCCATGGGTACCTGCACGGCACCACAATATGCAAACATTTGCATTGCTCAGAGCACCACTTCCGCAGCTTCTACCCACTAACACTCCTCTAATTGAGATTTCAGATGGCACTTTCACCATCAGGACACATGGGAAGGAACTTCACCAGGACTTCACCAGGTTTCACCCAACTAGCAACCTGAGCCAGGACCAGCCAATGCAACCGGAACATTTTATTGACTCTATTGTGCAACTACATGATTGGTGCACCACTTTATACCAAAAATTCACCTATTGCCACATATGCCTGCATGCTTCCATCTACCACCTTGAGCATCCCAAACAATCCACAGTGTACAGTCAGGCACTGTGTTTCAAATGCATTTGTGCCACTCCCTCAGATTGGGACTCTCAACTGAAGGACTTACAAGAAGATTAAAGACTCCCACCTGAAGAGTTAACGAAACGGATCACCAGAGTCAGACTGGTACAAAACAGCCTGCTGCAGGACAGGCCCAAAGGAGAAAACAACAGAGCACCACTGGTTGTCGCCTACAGCTCCCAGTTCAAAACCAGCCCAAGGTATCATCAGTGACCTGCCCAAAGCCCAAGCTGGATAATGACATCTCTCTCTCTTGCAGGGCTTGGGTGGTAGAACTTTATTTGTACGCCAACAGCTCCCCAACCCAAAACAGCTTCTCACCAACACAGATGGACCACCTAATGGAGACACAGCCCCATGGGCCAGATCCCGCAGCCAACCAAGAGGCCAGCTTTCTCCCTACATACACTCAGGCAATGCCGTTACAGGACCCAGGAACACCTCTTGGGCTCAGCCTCCACTGTCATTCAATCAAACAGCGTAAAACACGGAATAAATGACATTTCGTAAAACCCAGAATTGTTTAAAGGCACCAAAGAGCCAATACAATTCAAAAATGTAATAATAAATCATAGCACATATTTTCATGAAAATGAATTCTATTTTATATAAAGTATTGGGAACATATTCTTGGCATGAGTCCAAACTAGGTAGATCAATGGGGAAATGGTACCAGCTTGCGTTTTCATTGCAAAATCTGGTCTTCCATTGAATCCACTCTTTATCTCTTCTTGTTTTAATATCAGGTCTTTCAGTTTCTCTCTCAATAATAATTGTGTTTTGAAGATGGACTCTCCTGAACATTCCACATGCTCCTAAATCAGTTGGCTCCATGATGTGTCACTCAAGCTGTCCCTATCCACTGGCTGTGTTGCCTGAGTCCCGCCTCCAACATTCTAAACAGTTTGCTGTTCCTCTCCCCCTCATAGCCAGTCGGAACACAGAGGTCGTTTGCATATGCAGCCTGATTGGCCTTTGCCTCTAACATTCTAAACAGTTTGCTGTTGCTGTTAGGAGTCATTGAATGTGTTCTGAAGTAAAATACATCTCCCAGTCTTCCCTTACAACGGTCACTGGAGTTGCCAGTCACTGTGTTCTGCAGCCATAGCACATCATTTCCCCTACAGAAAATTCCCCAGCTATTATAACTGATCTCCAGATGACCAAGATCAGTTCTCCTGGAGACAATGGCTGCTTTATACCCTGCTGAAGTCCATCCACACCTCAAACCCCGCCCTCCCCAAGCTCTACCCCTCAAATCTATAGTTCTTTCCCAACCCAGATTTGGCAACCCTGTAACTGGCTATGGAACTACTTTCCAGACCCCTGGAACCCAGAAGACATGGCATAGGAGGAGGTGCTTTTCTACCTCAGCTGCCACTGCATAGCTCCAAATCAATGTAAGTCAGGGGTAGAGGGAACACATACCTCTTACCATGAGGCTGTCCTCCCATACTACCCACTTGGGGCAGCAAAAGGACTTGAGACAACTCTGCCTTATAGCTAAGCAGAAAGAAATAAACATGGCTCGCCTCCCTCTATTTTCCCCTTTCCTCTGCCGCCCCACCAGCCACAGCCGGGACACTCACCTCGAGCTTCCTTCTAGAGTCCATTGTATTTCTTCCCACAACCGGCCTTACTCCTAGTTTTTACTTAATGCCCAAAGTTCAAAGTTTATTTAGGTTTAACAACCCATAGGCCATACACTCTTTACATAATGCGATTTGATCCCTGATAGAGTGGAACATCTCTTTTTTTTTTCTTGACCCCTTCTGTTTGTATTGTTGCAATATCCACCTTTGGGAGATAAAGGTTTGTCATTACCTAGGGTTACTAGATGTCTTCTTTTTAGAGGACATGTCCTCTTTTTTTGGTGTCTGTCTTCTTCGGACTCTTTTTTTAAAAACTGATGAAAATGCCCTCTTTTAGGGGCTGGAAGGTGAGGAATATTCATAGTTAGTAGCAATTATCACAGCTTCAATAGGAGGGGTACTGAAAAGGAGGCTGGTCTTAGGGATCACTTGTTTGGAGCCGTCAGTCGGGACATATGCCCTCTTTTTGGCTTTTCAACGTATGGTAACCCTTACTACGAGAATTTCAGGAGTGTTTGTGATCATTTCAAGTGAACTGACACAGCTAATTTTTGGCATAATTTCAGCTCAGGTATATCCCAGTGCACACTCCAAATACATACACTGTATTCAAAGTGATAAACGGACTCCAAACAAGGTTGCTTAATTTCCATACAATGACCACTGCAGGTAGTGCCCATTTCCCACCACTAGATGGCTACAATTTTTCATATATCCACACAAATCCCCCAGTTTTACACTTGGGTACATTAGATGCCTACTGGCTCTAAGGCAGGAGGAACAGAATCTGTTTTGCAAAGGAAGAAGAAATAATTACCTGAGCCCAAATGGGACCATTTTGAGTACACATGTGATTTTTAAAAAAATCTTCCTTAGTACATGCCAAGATCCTACAGAGAGCTGCCTTGGGCCAGACTACTAAATGCTCCCCCACGCAAAAATCCAAGGCATTTACAAAACCAGAAGGAAGGCTTCTTTTGCACAGAATTTTGGAATGGAGGGGCAATTAAATCGCATGAGCATCCACCTCCCATCCAAAATAATGCAGCAGCCAAGAGACAGGTATACTACCTCCGTGACAACTAAACCACAATATTAATAATGTTTTCAGAGGTCCAAAAAAGGATTATTTTTAACAGGTTGCCACTTTGAATGCCCAACTGGTGCCCAGCCATCCTCTTCTACAGAGATGCTTCTGTTTGCCCAGTAGAGGCCACAGAAGGGTATTTCTGGCAAGCAAAGGGGGCATCATCTCCCGTGGGTCATTTGCCCCTGTCACCTGGTGGAACTCTGCTCCACACACCTTCTGTTCGGGCGACTAGAGCTTCAGGGGTCCAGGACAAAGCCACATTATGGGAACAGGAAGACTTGCTAAACTGTTTTGCTATCTGGCTGAAAAGCTCCAATTTATTGTGATGGAGGCGATGGAGTTGAAATTTGTTACTCTTTAGAAGGGGCCACAGGACTACTGGCGGTTAGTAACAAACAGGAACTAAACCTGCCACAAACAGGGTTCCACTCCATACAAAGTCACCAGCAAGCCACCGTCAACCGGAAGGCCTGCCAACAGACAGCAAAGCCCAGAGAAGCCCATCCACATTCTTGGGGAATAAGGCCTCAGCAAGAGAGAGCCTGGAAACCTAAGCAAACTCAACTGCTGTCTGAAGGGGAAACAACTACGGTACCCAGAGCAGACAACCGTCTCTGCCTCTGCCTGGGCAGAAAGAACGTGTGGCCAACTCAGCCTCCAGCAGCCAAAAAAAGAGCCCAACAGTCCTAATTCCTTTTTTTAAAAGCAGATGGCAGAGTGTGAACATTAACACATTTAGGAAACAGCCAAGGTGTTTGGGGCCAAATCCTCTGCTTGGTGACTCCCCTAGCAGCTTGCCAGACATTAACAGAAATGGCCACAGCCCACAGTTTTATTACAGCAGTGAATCCAAGAATGTGCCACAGCTTTTGCCTCACTTTCACCCAGATGGGGAACAAGGGTCAGTTTGGACTGACCAGGCCTCAGTTCAAACCCCCAATGGCTGTCAGCAAGAAGCCAAGACAACATGACCTCACAATGCTGACTGGAGGCAGACAGGATCACTTCTCTTTTCACAGAAACAATAGCAAAAGGCCAAAATAAATAAATAAATTGACAGATAAATTGAAAAGATTTACACACACACACCCCAAGTGACAGGTAGCCATGCCAAGTAACTGGGTGGCCAGGCCTCCGGCAAAATGCCAGAGGTTTCAATTCTCCTTCATGTTCCTGGAGTAGTACTTCTCCTAATCCATAGATGTGAGCATCAGGACTAATAGTGTGGTGACTGACATCGTAAAATGCCTTTGTCAAAAGTTGTTTTATCTTCAGGAAACCTTCACCTTTCAGCAGATTGTTCAACAGGTACAATCCTCCTCAGTGGTGTACCATGCCCAAAAACCTTTTCCATTTTGTAGTGGAGCTTGGAGAGATGGGGGTCAGTTCCTGAAATGGCGTCTACTTTCTTTGGGTCAGGGTTCATCTAGTAATCATCAAGTAATACCAGCGATGTGGGCTGGCCCTGAACAAAGCCTGGGCCGGGCGGAGAGCTGAACATAACCCTGAGGTCGACACCAAGGCATTAGTAGGAACGCCATCTGAATGTTTAGTACTATCACCTTTGCGAGCACTTTATTTGTATTGTCACTGTTATTATTATATTTTAACCTTGTTTTAAATTGTTTTATCTGATTGGCACTGTGTGCCGTTTGTAAGCCACCCTGAGCCCATTCGCGGGGAGGGCGGGTAAAAATGTCAATTAATAAAATAAAATAAATAAAAATCTATGTGACGTCCCCACTCTTCCACTTGCACCTGCTGGATGACCTTGGGCAAGCCGTAGTTCTAGCACAGCTGTTCTTGAAAAAGAGCAGTTTCTGTCAGAGCTCTCTCAGCCCCACCTGCCTCACAGGGTGTCTGTTGTGGGGAGGGGAAGGGAAAGGAGTTTGTAAGCCACTCTGAGAAGGGCGGGGTATAAATCCAATCTCTTCTCTTCTTCCGCTTCCTTCAGGGTTGCTAGGACTTTGTCTAGTCTTTCACCATCTTCTTCTTCTGTATGGCCATATACCAAAATGTCAATCATCAACACAGATGCACCTTCCCAGTTATGCGAGTTGCCTTTGAAACAACTCTGACATGCTAGACATTCCAAAAGGTAATCTGTGAAAAAAAATATCTTCCAAATGGCATGATGGATGTTATTACTTTGGCACTGTCTGGATCCAACTGGATCTGCCATAATCTGCTGGCGGCATCCAGCAGTGAAAACATGCGAGCACCTGCTAGTCGTGGGAGGATATCATCTGCAGCAGGAAGAATGTATTTCTCTTTTTGCGGCTTTATTCAGCTGTTTCAAGTCTACACACATACGTACCGTGCCATCCTTCTTCGGTATCGGCTTCATTGGGGCACACCAGCCTGCTGGTTCTGTAACTGGTTCTATGACACCACATCTGACCATCCTATTCAGTTCTGCTTTTACTTTTGGAAATAAAGGGATTGATATTGCTCTGGCTGTGCAGGCGGAATAGGACACAGCCTCTTCTTTGAGCCTTCTCTGTATCAGCGTGGTCTTCAAGTTTCCAATCTTGTTCAAGGTTCCGATCCACAGAGAGTTCTCCTAGCTGGCGCAGCAAGCCCATTGCAATGGCAGCATCACAGCCCAGCAATTTTTAGTCTGGGCATGAAGCACATGCGCTCTAAACTCATAATTTTTGTGTTGGATATGAGCCTAAAAGCACCCTGTAGAGTTTAAACAGTGTCTTCCAGGCTGGTGGGGATTGCAGATGTCGGAGATTGGGAGGGTGGTATTGAAACATCTATAGGCAGACTCTGGGATAATGCTTACATTGGCTCCAGTGTCAATTTTGAATTTCACGGGGGCGGAGGGGGGGGGGCATTAAGCTACAGTAAAATTTTCCAGGGGTCAGTAGGATTGCTGAAACATCTAACCGGCCCCAGAAAGACCTGTCCATTGGCATTATCTTGTTTGACTGCTCCTCGCAGCCTTTGAGAGTGAAATACCACTGCAAAGTGTCCTGCCTTCTCATACTTGTGGCACTCAGCAGTCTTTGCCAGGAAGTCTCCCACGTGTGTGCCGTTTTCCACGGTGTCCTGCTGTTGTGTTTGGCGGAGGTGTCTCTGGGCTGGTTGTGGCCATCTCCTCACCCCCTGGGAATGTCTGGGGAACGGAGGCTTTTTTGATGCTTCCAGGAGCAGGCCTCCAGTCATGGGCTGGGGCTGTTATTATTAATTCTGGATCTTCTGCCATTTCCAGCACTGCCCCATCCAGGGCACACTGACTTTCTACCTGTGAGTTCTGGGATAAATCTCTGTCCAAAATGCCCACTGACAGGTCTGTTTTCGTGGCCTCTCTCAGGCATCCGCTTTCTCAGGCAGCCATCTGGTGCGTGCCTCTGCAGTCCACCCCCCCCCCCCCCCCCCGTTTTGTTGGGGAAAGTCGGCTGTTTCATGGATGAGGTTCTCCTTGGGCAGAAAATATTCATCAAATTTCCCAGGATTAAGAGGTATGCTTTCTCGCCCCCTTCATCAGCATATACAGGAGAGTTCAATATCTGCACTGCTTGTGGGCCTGTCTTCTGCGTCCACATTCAGCTCCTATCAGTCCTGTATCTGGAGAAAGGCCACTGAAGTCAAAGGTGACCAACCGCCAGTCTCCCAGAATTACAACTGCCCTCCAGAGGACAGAGATCAGTCCCCCTGGAGAAAATGGCTGCTTTGGCGGCTGGAGTCTATGGCCTGAGACATCGCTGAGGTCCCTCCCCTCCCCAAATGCCCCCTGGCCCTGACTCCACACATCCCCAAACCTCCAGGAATTCCTTAACCTGGAGTTGGCAACCCTGCCTCTGGTGGAGAAAACTTTGCCACGCTAGGCCTTTCCCCCCTTTCTTCCATGTTCTTTGATTAACAGTGCAAGAGGCCCCTTCCGCCCCGCCAGGGTCTCTAGGGAGTGGGTATGACTTCTGACACCACAGTCAGATTAACACCGGAGACTCTGTGACTGTTCAGTGACATTTTCTATTGCAAACATAAAAACAGAAGAGCTTCCCTCCCTGAGTTCCTCTCCTGTGCCATTTCTGCCCCCCCCCCAATTCCCAATTAGGTCTTCTGGCTTCTCTTCCTTGGGCCTGGTAGAAGCTGGCATTTCACTACAGTGGGGGGGGGGGGATTCGGCATAAGGAATGCATGTCTTGCAGCTCCTGCTCCCCAACCCTAATTTTTGTCTCCAAAATATATCAAACTTTTAGGAGCCTGATTAGGCCTACTCCCCTGCCTCCCTCCTCATCCTTCAACTGACATTCAGCTGTCATTTCAGGGCTTTTAACATATTAATTGACATAGTCATATTTTTCCATGTACCTGGGAAGTCCCCCTAAGAATGTAGGAACCTCCACTTTAATTTGTGAGTGGTTCCGCTGTGCTGCTGTGGTGATTTAACACAACAAGCCACACATTTTCCCTCTAGATGCAACAACATCCTCTGCACTCTCAAGGAATCATTCGAAAATTCTTCCCCCGCCCAAGACACCAAAAACCTTCCCTTCAGCACCTGATGAGCTCCCGGGTTCTTGACCAGGCTCGATTCTCCACTGGCTCTCCCCCCCCCCCCCCAACAGACTCCAAACTACTCTCAACCTTCGGTATCTCTGAAAGCATCCTTGGTCCTCACTGGACTGTTTTGTTTTGCAAACCGTTTACGAAGCCACCTTTTCCTGCATGCTCCTGCCCCTTGGTTCATCTGGTTTGGACATTTTAGTGTGCAAACATGAAGGCACCAGCCACTTTATTACCATGAGGAGCACCCACATCAAGGATGGTATATTGCAGGGGTGGCCAACCTTGCTTAACGTAAGAGCCACATAGAATAAACGTCAGATGTCTGAGAGCCGCAAGACAGGAACAAATATCACACACACATTTTTATTTTTAAAAATATGCAAATTTGCTTTTTATTAACGTTAAATGGAACTGCCAAAAATAAAAACAAATGAGGAAAACCGGTTATTGATAATGATCTTACTTGTTTGCTAATGATATTGAGAGAGAGAGAGAAAGAAAAAAAGAGAGAGATGGAAAGAAAGAATTAAAGAAGTGGAAAGAAAGAGAGAGAGAGAAACTAGGAAAGCAAATAGATGGGAGGGAGGAGGGAAGGAAGGAAGGAAGGAAGGAAGGAAGGAAGGAAGGAAGGAAGGAAGGAAGGAAGGAAAAGCATGCCTCCCCTTTGCTTCCCCAGCCGCCCTGCCAGGAGCCGCACAATATGTGTGAAATATGCATGTGGCTCCCAAGCCACAGGTTGGCCACCCCTGGTATATTGCCATCCATGTGCCATGCTCAGCACTTCTTAGAGCACCAGAAGCAAAAGACTGCTTACCCTCAAGGAGTTCATAGGCTACACATTATTCTCAACACATTGTCCCACATTCTGCACATCTAATTGGAGATGCCCATTGCCTTGGAGAAAGCAAGACTCAAGTAGGGATGCCAGCCTCCAGGTGGGACTTGGGGATCCCTCTGAACTACAGCTCATCTCCAGACTACAAAGATCAGTTCCCCTGGAGAAAATGGCTGCTTGAGAGGGTGGACTCTAAAGCACTCTACCCCGCTGAGGTCCCCATCCTCCCCAGGCTCCACCCCCAAATCTCCAGATGTCCCCCAACCTGCAGCTGGCAACTCTACCCCATCCATCCCCCACCAGTGGCAAGGAGGGACCTGGCAACCCTAGAGTCAAGCATGCTGTCATCCATCTAAAACCTCGAGGAAGGGAGAGGATGGCCTGAAGGAGTGGAACTATTTGTAGAAGCAGGGAATTGTCTACTCTATTCTCCCACAGTCTGCAGTCTCAGTCTGACAAATCAGAGATGGACCAGGCCAGTCTGGAAAGGCCTGACGTACTTTGTCAGCTTGCATTTACACTTATGAATCCCTTTGCATCTTCAAGGAAGAAAATGTAGAGCCCCGCAGCCACACCCCATAGTAGAGCCTTGTAGGTCAGCTCAGGTGCTACTGATGAACCTCGCCAGTGACTTCAGTGCCTGCACTTTTGCAATAAAGACTTAAAATGTTGAGGCTTACTGTTCACCAGATGTTCTCGGAACATTTCAATTATTCAAAGTTCAATCTGGTATCTAATTATATAGGATTTCAAAATCTGGTAGGTAATAAGCAACAGGATTTTAATATTTGAATGCATCTGCTAACTGGCATGCAATGGTATTTTGTATCTGATGGTATTTCTGGCTTAACAAGCAACATCAGTTTGTACTTTTAAGAAAACATTTTATTTGGGGATTCATGCCCCCCAACCAATAATAAATCAGAGAATTACCTTAGTACAAAATGTAAGTATTGAGTTAAGAGTTCCGTAGCAGAACTGCATATTTAACAGCCATTTAATTCATTGACATCACAAGTATACAGTAGAAACTTATTTATACCCCACTATTTTATCCAATGGGGACCCAAAGTGGCTTACAGCACCATTCTCCACTCCTCCATTTTATCCTCACAACAACCCTGCAAAATGAAAGACAGCATGAAAGACAGTGACTGGCCCAAGGTCACCCAGAGTGCTCTAATGGTAGCATACTGGACAGCATATCAAATGGCAATCACTATCCGCCAGGAAGAGAAAAGGGGAACCTACCCTCCCCCAACAATGTTCCCTCTAATCCCCCCCCCCCGTACTGAGCAGCGCTGTTCACATCCTGAGCAGTGTATAACTGCTGTAATCTTGCAGTGGGCCATGGGCAGTGCCAGACCCTGCACAGCACCAGACTGCTAATGAGCAGGGCTTCCTGTGTTAATGAGTGGGCGCTCACGTGCACAGCTTAGGGGGAACATGGCCCCCCAACCCCTCATCCCTCCCCAAGAGTGGCCAACCCCATGTTTTCCCACATGGGAACAGGACAGGAACACTTGTGGGTAGGGGCAGGGAAATGAAGGATTTAACCACTTCCATGCAATTGATCCTGCCCTATAAACGCTCCCCAAGCCATTCTGCATTCCTCTCCCATCAGCTAGGCTCCAAAGCTGGAAGGGTGGCTTCCTGGACAACAAATGGTCTAGAGCAAGCATCTGCAGGGAAGACTCAGTGTGTGAGTGTGTGTGTGTGGGGGGGGTTACATTAGCAGTCTTTGCTCCTGCTGACCTGCCCTCTGCCAGTGCGCCTCCACTCATACTACCAAGGGCAACAAGCATTTTCTGACATAATATGTAGATCTTCCCTAAGTTACATACCAGATAAAAGTTAAAATTGATTACTGTTTCCATGAAGCAAGATATAACTTCCTGGGTGCCCCACAATCATCACGGAACGGCAAGCAGGCCATTAGGAAGTCCACTGGACTTGTTTGCTTGCTGCAAATTCTCAATTTTAAAAAAGAGTTTTTAAAAATAAAATTATTATTAGCCACAGAATTTTGTCAGGCCATTGTGTTTTACCTTGTAATGCTATCTTCCGATCTTTAGGAGACAGCTGAATACTGTTTGATTTAGGACTGAATTTAATAAAAGCTATCCCAAATTGTGATTTTACATTTTGGTTCTCTGTATCTTTCTGTGCCCTGCTTTCTGCCTTTCATCTACCTTGTCAGCCGCCTAGAGCTCTGTAAGGAAGAAAGGCAGCCAATAAATGTTTTAAATTAAACTAAAATTAAAACAAACTATTTAAACTAGTATATCTCTTATCATCATCATCATCATATCATCAGTAATAATAACAACAACAACAATTTAATATTTGTTCCATGCCATCTCTTAGACATAAGGCTTTCTAGGTGGTCCATAACATAAAAAGCTGCCCCCAAAAGCCCCAGTAAAACCAGAAGGAGCACCAGTAAAACACAGCTAGCTTAGAGCAGCCGGATGTTAGAGTGCCGGAAGTATACCAGAGAGACTCAAATTCAAATCATGGGCCAGTCACTCTCTTTCTAAGCTGACTCTAATTCATCAGCGGTAAAACAGATGACTCTTCATTGCAATTGTCCCATGATTTTATCCAGTAGTTTCATGTAGATGCTAAATAGCACGGAGACAGGACAGAACTCTGTGACAGGACCCCAGGCGGTCAAGCGGTAACCCTCCAGGCCCTCTTTCTGGTACCAGACAGCCCCAATGCAAGTCCCAGTTGAACAACTTACCCACTAAGCAGCCGTCACACCCATGACTGCTCCTTGGATGGCTACCCATCTGCATTTGAGAGCAAATATATAAAGATATTTCATATCTGACAGCCTATAAACTTTTGTTTTCTGCATCAAAACCAAAACAAAATGCCAACAAGCCTAAACCACTCAAATTCTGAAGGAAGAGTCCTACATCAAAAGAATTCTTATCTGAATTTCAGTTTCCACAACTGAACAGGCATTGGTGAGGTTCGGAAGTCTGCTGAATTCCAAATGTCTCAGTCCTGCCTGGCTTGAGAGTAGCTGCTCCCTGTGCATGCATGTACCCTTGCTGCTGACAAGAAGCAACATGGCACTGGAACCGTACAGAGTGAAGAGAGCAGACCCTGCGCCCACTATGGGGCACTTCCTGGCAAGGGAGGGTGGGCTCAAACTGGGGGTCACCAAGGAGGGATTAGGATCTCTCTGAGCTTCCCTGTAGAAGCCCCCAGCCTGTTATATAAGTACAATGCCTCTTTATCTGGAAAAGAGAGAGAAACCAAAGAAGGAAGCAGCTATGGACACAATAGACAGAACACGCTGAAATTCAAATTAAAATAGACTTTGACAAAAGGGGGGGGACGACAAATTGTACCTGAAGCAAGTTAACAAACACCTCACTGACAGTGCAATCCTGTGCAGAGTTAGTCCAGTCTAAGTCCATTGATTTCAGTAGGTTTAGACTGGAGCAACTCTGTATACAACTGCACTGTGAGTCATCTGTGCCCCTCTCCTCTTCCTCAAGTGCACTCCCTGCAGCAAGAGGGACTTTAAGCATGGCAGAAACCCTGAGAAGCCACGGCAGGTGCGGGGCTCCAGGCACAACACCACGGCTGGACTGTTAGATGGCCCAGAAGAAGGAAACAAGGCGTGTTCTGGAAGGCAGGGGCGAGTGCCCCATTTCTTGCCTCTGCTGAATAGCATCCGCCTCTGCACCCATCCCAGATGCTCCAACTGTCCCCATTGTTTGGGCAGCATCCTCCCTTTCTACTACCTGTCCTAGGAAAGGCATCAAGGAATACCTTTTAAAAATGCAGTTACCTTTTGCAGTCATCACTGCAAAGGCTGCAGTCCCCTTCCCTGTGTCTCTAAGTCATTGAACACAGGAACATGAAGTTTCCTTGAACTGTATCAGACCCTCGGGGTCCATCATCTACCCAGACTGGCAGTGGCTCTCCAGGGTCACAGGCAGAGTCTTTCACATCACCTACTTCCTCATCCTTTTTAACTCGAGAGGCAGGGGTTGAACCTGGGACCTTCTCCAAGCCAAGCAGATGCTCTGCCACTGAGCCACAGCCCTTCTCCAAATCTCCAAACAGGGGTAAAAGGTAAAGGATTTCCTTGCTCAAAAGCCAGTCGAATCCGACTCTAGGGGGCGGTGCTCATCTCAGTTTCCAAGCTGAAGAGCCAGCGTGGTCCAAAGACTTTTTCCGTGGTCATGTGGCTGGCATGACTAAATGCTGAGGTGCACGGAATGCTGTTACCTTCCCACTGAAGCAGTACCTATTTCACTACTTGCAATTCTTGCTTTCAAACTGCTAGGTTGGCAGGAGCTGGGGCCAGAGACAGGAGCTCACTCCATCACGTGGTCTAAAACTGCCAAACTACCGACCTTCTGGTCTGCAGCTCAGCATCTTAACCTCTGAGCCACCGCAGCCACTCCAAACAGAGGTACAGGCATATAAATACATGCTTAGGAATACCAAAGCATCTGGTACACCATGCCACTGAACAGACTGCAACCAATGAGGTCTATATTGAGCTATAAAATATCATGGGGCAGATTTGCTTTTCTAGTACATTTTTAACCCAAACAACAAATGCCTCCCTGCTTTTCAGTTCAAGTCACCAGATCGAGGCTGTGATAAGGGGGTTAATTTCTTGGCTATTTATATTTTTGCTTCATTTATACCATGTCTTTCCCCTCAGCAGAGATCCAAACTCTCCTGTCTTTCACTTTATCCTCACAACAACTCTGTGAGGTAGGTTAGGTGGGAGAGTGTGTGACTGGCCCAAGGTCACCCAGCCAGCTTCCATGGCAGAATGGGGGTTTGAACTTTGGCCTCAAGACTGGAGTCTAGCACTCTAACCACTATGCTGCACTGTCTAGGCCCAGAATGCCCGAGTACTTCTCTGGCTCCCCTCCCCACCGCAGACTGCCTTTCCAGAGAGTAAGTGCTGCTGAGTAGGCCAGTGGCCCGAGCTGCTAGGTCTAGGGCGAAAGCAGATACCTGAAACAAGGAACACGTTCCACTCTGCTGATGAATATGTTCTGCCCCACAAGTCAGGGGAGGAGGGAGAGGATGGGGCAGAGAAAAAGAACAAGGCAGGTGGAGCAGCATCTCCCAGAAGGCGCGTGCGGGGGGCTCCTCAGGCACTGACACACCCCCCCCCCCCAGAATGAGGCTGGGGGTGGTGGTGGCAGAGAGGGGTACAAAAATGGTCCTGTTTTCAGCCCTAAATTTAGGTTCCATTATGGGGACGCTGTCTAAAAATTCACCAGAGAATGAGGTGGCATGCAGGGCAAACTCAGGCAAGGTGTAACTGGATCGAAGAAAACATTATTCTGAATATTTTTCTCCCTTTTCCTTTCTGTTTCTGGCCTTGGCTTTTGGGATTGGCAAAGAGGAGCAAATTGCTCTAGCCACCTCAAAAGGAGTGCAAAACCTCAATGGCACCATGGAAGAAGACAAGCAGGCTTCGTGTATGTGAGAGGGCAGAAGGATGTTCAGTAGTGACCAGTTCCCAAATACCCACCTGCAGAGCGGCCGGCCTGCCTGCCCCGATTCACAACTCTGGCTTTGGTTTTAGGTTGGTAGTTCTACGACACCTCAATCTCTCTCTTGAGACAAGAGACTCTGCAGAATTACCTATTGTGGCACCTCTGTGAGTCACTGCTCTGGGAGGGCCTATTTCCACTCAGGAAACACACCCAGAACAAAAGCACAGCCGGTGGTCCTCAGTGAGACTAATTCTCTCTTTCACACTCTCAAAAGTAAGCTTTTCCAAAGATAAGACTTGAGCTCACTCCCAATTTTGATCCAGAAAAAAAGAAGGATTTGGGAAGCCTTCCATTAACCCATTCCAAAGCTGTTAAGTTCAGTGGCAAAATACTTCAAATTCAAGCCAAGTTAACAAGCAGTACAGCAGTCAGAATTTGAAATTCTATTTCATCCCTGGGTGACTAAAATTTATTCAACAGACTGATTGCATAGATTTGTAATCTATACACAGCCACGATAAAACAGGAACGGATGAATACTGTTATCAGCTTCTTCTTTCCTTACTCATGAAACAATTCATTTTTCTGAAGCCAGGAAAAGAGGTTACAAAAAAGTAGATCTACGTCAGGAATTCCATAATGGTTATTTAAAAAAAAAAAAAACTACCAAAACCACCAAACCAAACTGCTCCAGTCTCTTGCTCCCTTTGCAAATCTATATCCCAGCCCTCACATGCAAGAACGCTGAAGCTTTAATTACCACTTCCCGGCCTTAATTTGTTGAACAATCAACAGCACAGGTAACAATCCGCTGGCTGCTCATTTGAGAAAGCCTTCAAGCACTCAACTCCAGGGGAACACTCCCACCGCCTATCTTATGAAGGGTTAGCGATGCACCGCCTTGCCAGAAACTGGAGTCAAATTTAGTCATCTGTGGGAAAGATCAACACGGACCTAGGGCTGGTTCTCACATTCCTTGCCGGCTGAGACCCCAAGTGACCTGTGTACTTTTGGAGCACCTCTCCAGAGGCTCAACACTCCCCAGGGGAGACGACTCACACCTCGTCAAGTCCAGCATATGAGTGTGTGAACCAGGACATGAACGCACATCGTCAGGTGTTCCAAGGACGGAGCATCCCCCTTCATTACGCAGCGGAGATGTAAATCCAGGGCTGAAAGAGAAGAAAAGCTACAGAGTCATGAGAGCCTCTTTCCAGCCCCGAGTCCAGTGGGACCTTTAAGACCAACCAAGTTTTGAATACAACTTGGTTGGTTTACTTGGTTGGCTTTAAAGGCGCCACTGGACCAACATGGCAGCCCGGCTGACTCTGTCTTTCTCAACCTGCCTTCTGCCTGGGAGCCTTCCCCTGCCCCACCCCCCCAGCACACTTTGACCCAAAGGGGCCTGCCTTGCCTGGGAAAGCGAGTGAACTCTTGGTCGCAAGGATTCATTTGTTTATTACAACATTTATAACTTGCCTTTCCTCTTGTTTCAAGGCGGCGTACAATAATAGCAAAAACATCCCCAGCTGAAATCAAAGATAAAATAGCAAGCCCCAACCCCTCCCTCCCTTAAAAGCTGCCTGCCATTTATTCATCCATCCATCCATCCATCCGACTTGTGGACCCCCCTCCCCCGCAAGCCCCCTCCAGAGCCCAGGCAAACAGGCAGGCCTGGTAGCACCGCCTGAAGACCTCCAAGGAGGGGGCCCCTCTCCCAATGGGAAAGGCCCAGGGGCTGCCTGATGAGACTGTAATTGGGGAGAGGGCTCTTCCTGTCCCTTGTCCCAGAAGCATAACCTGCCCTGTGCATTATCCCCCATTCCAGGATGAAAATTCAAAACATCTTAAGCGGGGGGGGGGGGGGGGGGGCTTCTTTGTCTTTTTTTAAAAAAAGGAGTGCTTCCAGCCCTTAAGTCAGCACTTCCTGTGGCCAGGGGATGGGGCTTGGGCACCCTGAGTTGCTTTTTGCCACTGACCATGAGCAGAATTGGTTCAAATAAGCCACCATATGCCAGGATGCTTTCATCTGCAGATGCTTTACAAGGTCACCTAATTCACATTTTCTTCGGCAAGAACTCTGATTTACTGTTAGCGCAAAGAGCCCACAAATGCCGAGCACAACCCTCAAGCTGCATCTAAACGATGTTGGCGTTATGCAGTCATTTGAGGAGGGCCTTTGGGATTCTCCCCCTGGCCCCCTCCCCTTAGCAGAACTGCTGTTCCCAGGGGAGAGGAAGTGACCCTGAAACGGCTTCCGGTCTCTGGGGAACACAAACCCGGCCACATGCCAAGTCTCCCTCCCAGGACAGCTCTCTAAAAGAGGGGGGAACAACTTCATCCATACGGAAGGCCATACCAAGAACAAACACCACGAAGGTGCTTATCGTAGTTGCTTCCATGGGCCTGATCTGCATCTCACTCTGAAGAATCCGAAGGAGCCAAGCTACTACCAGAGCCCTCGACTCAGATCTCTTTCTGTCCCATTCCTGCCCTTTCTGAAATTGGCTGTCAACACTGGCCAGTTCTATGGAGGTTTTGGTCTTCATGCCTGCACCTCCCCCTCCCTTTCCTTATTCCAGATCCTTCCCAGGATGCACTAGGACACTTTTGGGAAGATCTCCCCAAATGAGCCCTACTGGAGGTGCCATCCGCCTGGTCCGACCAATGAAACTGGTTTCTGCCGTCCAGTTCCAGGCTCCTCCCATCACCTCCAAGCTTCTGCTCCTGAGCCACCGGGTTCTGCCCTGGACCCGCCTGCCTGACCCCCAGGCACAAGACCATCACTGGAGCTGGCAACCCCATCCCCCCCGCCCCCCATCCTACCTGGGCAGATCCTGAACCTTGGGCCTCAGAGGTGTTACATGCCAGGCAAGGATTCTGGCTAGGGGCCTCCACAAAATTCTTGCCAAAGAAACAAAATCCTGGGAGGCCAGCCAGATCAGGCACCAAGCCTCTGACCAGCCACCAGCACTGCATGAGCCTGAGAAGAGCCTCCAAGCCAGGCTCCGAGGGGCAAGGGGACTGTCCACGGGCGCTGAGCCGGATGCGCCAGCACTCTGCAGCTGCACAACGGCTGCGCAAAGCACAAACCTAGCCTGGCATGCTGCCCATTCAGCGCAGGCTTAACAGGTGAGGACAGAGAAGACGGTTGCTTGCCCTCCCCCCCCCCCCCCCCCGGGCAAGCCTCAGAAGAGAATATAAAAAGCATCTTCCCAGATCAGGTCACAGCACTGCCACTTCAAAAGCAGCCAACCAGCTGTTCCTAGCCCAGGCATGAGTAGGGCTCCCAAAGAGGCCCTTGACCTCGTGCGTTTGGCTGAGCCTTTCCAAAGCCTTCACAGCTAGCAGCCACTGACACATCTTGTGACACCGAGGTTTTTTTGCTGGGACTAGCACTGGCACGTGGGGAGGGGGGCAGAGGGGATGAAAAAGTTCACTGCTTGCTCTTCTGCATGCTACTGTGAAAGCACGATTCCTTTCCCATGAATCTGAGATCTGGGGGTGGGCGCTGCTCACCTGTGCATCGTATGGAACTGGGAGGCTGTGTTCTGTGAACATCTCTCCGTGCCCTGGGGGAAGACTCAAAAGCAACAGAGCTGGTCCCACAGAGGTCTAGGGGACTTCTTCAGGACACAGAGGTATCAGAGGAGCTCCCAGGTCATGGCGAGCAGAGCCTCTGTAGTCCTGCTGAAGAACCCTGGGAAAGCTGTGTGGAGTCCGCAGCACTGATTCAAGAGGGGCCAGGCAGCCTCCCATGGAGCAACCTGCAAAGCTTGAGGGGCCCTCAGAACTTTGTGGCCTGGTGGGATATTAGGTAGCCCCTCCTTGTGAGAGTCCTACAGAGTCAGTCAACAACAAGTGTCCTAGAGAAGGAAGTCTTTATTGAGAAAGGTCTGCTATGGTCATCTGCACTTCTTGTATTAGTAACGGCTGACACAGCCTCAAGCAAGACAATTATACAGAATTCAAAAAGGGCCTGGGAAGGAATTGCAACCAATCACCAAGGCAAAGAAAAGGCGCTCAAAATACCGGTTTACGGTTCCCAGGGAAAAAGTGGGAAGAATTAGAGGCAGACAAGAGAAGAGATACATGGGCAGGCACCACCAGCCTCTCAAGGTCAAACAGCTCGGAGAGCGATAAGCATGCCATAAGAAATATAACATAACATTCCACAGACCCGACATCAAGGGTTCACTCATCCCACTTCCCGGGCAGGAGATGGCAGCATTAGCTGACACTCCTCCCCACTGGCAATGGCTTCTGGCTGCTTTGTTTTAGCCACCCAGAGGATAAAATCCCTGATATCTGCCCCAGCCCTTAAAAAGTGGCACGCTGCAAATGAAAATCTAAACCTTTCACAACAGAACTAGCCAACAGCCATCACACAGAACGGTCATACAGGACGTATGGGCCTGAGATCTGCATATCCTATGCAAACATCACAAATGTCCCTCGAAGAATTCAGCTGCCTTGTCCCTAGTTTTTATATCACTTGTGGTGCACGGGGGGGGGGGGGGGGGGGGGGCGTTTGATGCTGAGGCTGCATACTTGGTAGGCAGCCCTGGATTCAAGGTCAAGAACCAGGACTCGATGGGGTCAGGTGAGGAGAGGTGCCTGCCAGCTTGGTTTCTAGGAGGGCCCTCTGTTAAACGAAGAGGGATGTTCTAGTTTACAGTCTCAGAGATGATTGGGAGGGGGAGGGATATCCCTTAACAGACAGCTCTAAAGACAACTATTGCCCTGAGCTGGCTGGCGATCTTGTCAGATTTCAGATTCTAAGCAGGGTCTGCCCTGGTTAGCACTTGGATGGGACACCTCCAAGGAAGTTTAGGGTTGCTACGCAGAGGCGAGCAAAGGCAAACCACCTCTGCACACCGCTTGCCTTGAAAACCCCATTGGGGGGGGGGGGGTCACCATTAAGTTGGTTGTGACTTGAGGGCACTTTCCACCATCAAAGAGTGTGTTCAGACGGGCAGCGAATCCCGCCATCGGCCCAGCTGTAATTTGAGCCAGATCTTTTTGATCCAGCGTTGCAGGACCAGACAGCGCACCTGTGAAGTCCTTCACTGAACATGACTCCCACGGTGGATTGTCTAGACGGCACCCACCATGAGGAACTGTGCGGTCAGCTCTTTTTTTAAAAAAAAAATCCTGTCTGTGCATATGCATAGGCACTCCACCATATACTTGTTTCTCTGCGCATGCGTGTCCTAAAAATGGTAAGAACACGGCCAGCGGTACCTTCCTCTAGGTACCGTTTCACTTAATAAAGTTGACAAAGTTCAGGGGACTGTCAGAAACATAACATTGTTTGGATCCCTTGAGCAGAGCTCTGGGGACATCGCTAGTTTAACCGGTTACTAAGAGTTTTTTTAAACGGAGGCCGTTCGCGATGGTCTGCAGACCCTCCCTACAGGCTGATTGCGCCCTGGAGGTACGACCTGACGGTGGAAAGTCCATCATTGGCCCGTCAGCCAGCTTTAGACTGGACTTTAACTATTATCTTTTAAGTATGGATCCCCGACCGGGATCCACGGGCTACTGACGCAAGCGGCATGATTCCCAGATGTTGAGGTCTGGACGTGCACTTTAAATCCCCCAGGCACTTGCGCCTGGCGCGGCGCAAAACAACCATCTGAAGACAGCTATTAGTCATGGTAGCTAAATGGAGCCTGCCTGGTCAGAGACCGTCTATCTGGAAGTACTACAGACTTGGGGTAAAAGAAAAGGCGGCGGGGGGGGGGGGGGGGGGGAGGAGATGGCCGCCATGCCTTGCTGGTGACTCGGCCCGATTCGGCGAAATGCTCGGAGGTGAGAGCGCCCGCCGCCTCCCTTCCAGTCCTCACGGCCTTTCTGCCACAAGCCCGCCCCCGCCGGCCTCTCTCCTCCTGGGCGCCTTGGGCGTTTGTGGCGGCCGCGACGCCGGAATGTGGACAGACACCCTGCCCGCCTTTAGCTGCCCTTCCTCCCGCGTGGCGAGCGGCTGGGAGGCAACGGGCAGCGCGGCCGTCGCGGGAAGCCGAAGCCGTCGGGTCCCGCCGCACCAGCCAGCCGCCCTCGGAAGGGGCATGAGGCGGGGGGGCGGGGCGGATAAGTCTTCAGACGGAGCGGCCAGTGACGCCTGCGGGAAATGAGCCCGTTGTGTGGCCAGC
This sequence comes from Lepidodactylus listeri, assembly GCA_029233225.1. Lineage (NCBI taxonomy): Eukaryota > Metazoa > Chordata > Lepidosauria > Squamata > Gekkonidae > Lepidodactylus > Lepidodactylus listeri. The sequence continues at coordinate 8,309,680 of JARCFY010000014.1, read as the reverse complement.
GCCCCCCGCCCCCCCCCCATCTTACCTTTAAACACTGGAATGGTCTCTGCGTCGCCTTGCAACGCCTCCGTCTGGGGGAGGCATCAGTGGGGGGGGGGTCGCTCCTTCGCCCGGACGGGGCAGAGGGTCGCAGCAGTCCTCCTTTCTCGCCCGCCCGCCCGCCCGCCTGGTGTGGACCGAGACTCCTCGCCGCCGGGGCGCGCTCGGGTCAGGTGCTTCGCCGCGGACTTCCAGCCGAGCCTCTTTTCCCGAAGTTCGGGGTGGCGAGAGCGCCGAGGGGGCGGGCGGGCGGGCGGGCGAGGGGGCCAGTGGCCGAGGGGGCCAGTCCCCGCCAGAGGCAATCGGGAGCTGCCCGAACGCGGCGGAGGGACAGACGGATGCGCCTCCTCGCCGCTGTGCCGGAGCGACGCGCCTCTCCGCCGTCCTGGGAGCGCCGGAGCCGGAGGCGCGCGCCGGTCCCTGGGCTGGCGCGCGCGCCACTCGGGCCAGTCCCAGGGATTGCAGGCAGGGCGCAGGCGCCGGGAGGGGATGCCGGGGCGGCGGGGGCGGCGCTGCTCCTCTGACCCCCGGCCCGGGCCTCGGCGGGAGGGGCGCCGCGGGGCTGCGTCGTCCGGGTGCCGCCGGGTCGGGCCGAGGGAGGCGGCGCAGCAGCACGTGCAGACCGGGAAGTCCCGACGCCGCAGCTCGCGGGGCCTCTGCCCAATTTGCACTATGGAGGGTACCCCCCCCCCCCGCAAAGAGCCCTCCTGCGCCACGGAGGCCGGCCGGGAAGAAGCCCAGAGAGACGTGGCGGCGCGGCCTGCCTGCCTGCCTGCGGGGGCCCGGGGGGGGGGGGCGGGGGCCGTCAAGCGGAGATCTTGGGGGCCCTTCCCACCCAGCGGCTGCAGGGGAGGAGCCGAGGCTGCCGCGTTCTGTGCCCAGCCCGGCCCGGCGCGCCTCTGGGAAACGGCACCGAGCAGGGGACCGAGGCGGCCAGCCCCCTTTCTCCGCTGCCGGCGGCCCGCGTATGGCATGCCGAGGTCGCGTGCCTCTGCCGGGAGAGGCTCCCCTTGGCGCTCTCGGGCATTTGTCTGCACCTTGCGATTGCTGCGGGGATCCAGTGCAAAGGAGGCCTGGGGGTTCCCCTCCCCCTCCCCCTCGTCTGGACCGTTCTCCTCGGAGCAGCCTGGCCCCGGTACACTCGGGAGACCTTTCCCCTGGTTTTCTCTTGGGATGGCAGCAAGAGCGTCAAGCTTCTAATGTTTCTTTGCGTTTGGCTGGAACCATTCACAGCGAGTCACACAGGCCCTGGCCTGGCTGGCCCAGTCCCTTCAGACGTTCGAAATGAAGCCTCTAGTTCCACCCCCTGGTGAGTCCTTGGATGGGAGACCTCCAAGGAAATCCAGGGTTGCTGTGCAGAGGCAGGCCATGGCAAATCATCTCTCAATGTCTCCTGCCTTGAAAACCCCATGAGGGGTTCACCATAAGTCAGCTGTGACTTGATGCCCAAAACTAAAGTCAAATGAAGGGACCTTTCCCCCAGCATCCTGGTTCCAGCTGTAGCTACCCGATGCCTCCAAAGAGCAGGGCATGAGGGCAACAGCCTCTCCCCTGCCAGTCCAGCCCCAGACACCCACTGCTCCCTGCTGCACCTGATTGGAGGTGGTCCACTTCCGGAGGCTGGTCTGTTGTGGTTCACAGGGAGGGCCTCCCAGCCTGGCCCCTCCAGACCTGCTTAATTCCAACAGTCAAACTCTCTGAGAGCTTTTGGCTCAGGCTGCCCCCAGGGGTACTAAATAATTATTCTTAATATTTAAGTTTTTTCTGGCTGAGGTTCTGCTTGATGTAAATGAGAATAATTTGTCTCCACCCTCTTTAAGCAGGACATTTACTGAAGAGCACTGAAAATTTTATCCCTTACTGCACACTTGCTCTTTAAGCCGCTAAGATGGGTACCATGGACTGTAATTAATTAATTCCCTAAGTAAACCAATTACAACCACTGATTTTGACACATTTTGCGCAAGGCATTCCTATGGCAAGAAGTTCTTGCTCAGCAGTTAGGAAGAGTAACTTCCTGTTGGAAGAATGGGCTTAACTTGTCTTTTCTTGCTGGTGTCATCTATTCATTTCACAGTTCCTGTCCTGCAGTTGTTGCTTTTTCAGTTCCAGAGTCTATTGCAGCAAAAAGGAAATAGGACTCCTCAAGAAATACTGTTTAAACATCAGGACAAATACCAAGTGTGGGGAAAGGGGGCTGCTTGCGGTCAGTTTTCCTTTGTACCCTCCGTTCAGTCTGATGCTTGGGCAGCCCACATGTGCACTCTTTTCATTTATTTACTAAACTTCCTTATATTTTGACTGCCCTACGCCAGATCTCTGGAAATGCACCCTGCCTCTTTGGTCTGGCTGTCTAAAGAGTGGTAACAGGAAGGGCCAGCAGGCAAGTTCTCCATCCTTGGATGCTGATAGCTCAAAAGTTGCAACGGATTGGATCACAGAGTCGCAGAGTTGGAAGGGGCCCTACAGGCCATCTAGTTCCAGCCCCTGTTCAACGCAGGATCAGCGAGGGCTTGCCACTGAGGGGGAGCTCACCAGCTTCCGAGGCAGCTGATTCCACTCTTGCACAACTCTGACTGTCCTAAGATCCAGTCGGTACCTTCCCACCCTTAATTTAAGCCCATCCTTGCGAGTCCTCTCCTCTGCTGCCAACAGAAAAAGAATCCCTGTCCTCCTCCAAGTGACACAGCCCTCCAGAGACTTCAAGAGAGCCATCATGTAACCCCCCTCTAGCCTCCTCCAGGCTGAACACTGCCCCCATGCTGGCTTCTAGGAGCAAAGTGCAAATCCATTTAGCAGGAGATACTCCCAGAGTTATTGGTGGCAGCCCGTGGTACCCTGCTTGTTGCCTTGGTAACCTCGCAGAGTGAAAGGGTTAGCATTGCTGAGTGGAGACTTGGGACAGTTATGGGGTTTTCTGACCTCCTGGGATGAACCTGAAGTAGGGGGGGATACCTTGTGAGTCTGTTCCTTCACATGACCATTTTGTGACTGTCCTTGGCCCCCGTGGCAGCCATTTTGTGGTAAGAAAGCAAGAAACTGACAAACCAATGCTAAATACTAATAAAGATTTGTAAAACTAAGTATTCTGTATTATTTTCTCAAAGACTTATCATAAGTATATTTTTCAGTATGCCATTGCAGGTTCACACTTGCCATATTATATCTCAGTATACCATCCAAGAATCACTATACAATTACAGAAATATGAAATTCTATATAAAATTATTTAGCATTTGAAGGGCATACTCCCATGCATTTGAGGCACATCAACATTCCATTGTGTAACAACTTCAGACACATGGTTTTTTCTCCCTCAGTCCAAAAATGCTAGTCCCAGGTCCAGGAATTGATCCAAGATGAAGATTCCAGATTTAATCTTTGTTTCGAGTTTCTTCTTCAGAAAAAGGACTGCTCTTAGGGTTAACAGTTGACTCTAAACATCTCAGACACTTCTCTGCATACCTTCTCACTCAATATTCTGATACTGAATCACTGTGCTATCATTCCCATAATAGACTTAATCTTCAGATTCCAGTAGTTGGTTGTGAAAGTCTAAGAGATTTCAAATTGCAGCCAGAAGTTCTTAACCAGAAGATTCTTTTATTGCCAGTGGATCTTACAGTCATCTACACATATTGAGTCAGTAATGGAGGGGTGAGGGTAGAGTGGGTACAGTTATAGTGTATTCAAACAGGTTAATGCAAAGTGAAACCTCCAATCACCATACAGATAAAATTGCACTCAAATATACTGGACGTTTCTTCCCAGGCTAAAAGCGGGAAAAATTACAGTTAGCACTTGGAAAATAAAAACAGCTGAGAAGCGGCGAAAAGCAACACACTCAAGGTTAGGGAGGCGTAGTGCGATAAGCAATCGAGAGTGAGAACAGAAGAGACATTCCAATGGTAGGGGCTAGAGGCCCAGTGGAGGGTCGCGGATGTGCCACCTCCCGCCTGGGAATGGCAGCCATAGCTGACTGGTACAGCATCCTGTGTGACCCCTCTTGTGATAGCCATTTTGTGGTGGCACTCATTCCTTTTCTCAAAACTCCAAAAGAGCTCACATGCTCAGTGAGATTGGGGACTCCTGTCTTAGACATCACCCCTGTCAGAAGAACACAGCCCATAGGTGTAGAGTACGGGGGGGCTCGAGGGCTTGAGCCATCCCCGAAATTTCCCAGGGGGGGCTCAGCCACGCCCGGGAAAACGGAGCACCTGCTGCCGCGCCTCCCCAGGTCCTTCCGAGGCCCGGCGGCCGCTGCTGGAGAGGGAAGGGGGGGGGGGAGAGAGAGGCACCGGCGGCAGCGGCTGGCAGGCCTCAGAAGGGCCCGGGGAGGCAGGGCGGTTTCCCGGGGGGGGGAGAACATCGTCCCAGCGAGCCCCCCCCCCGGATTTCCAAAACTCTACGCCCCTGACACAGCCCATGCAACTCTGTTGATTCATAACCATTCCATTCTCTTACTTTCCTCCTTCCATCCCATGGAAGGCTTTTTTTGCTCTCTAAACTTCTCAAGGTGTGGACTGGTATGTGGCTTTTGTTAGTCTGCAAAGTGCCAAGGATGAAAAGGGCAAGATACAACCAACTCCAGTGAGGAGGAGGTCTCATGAAGACACTGAGAGGAGCATCAGTGGACGACCCCTTACAACTCAGGTGCCTCTCACTGGGAGAGGGTCAAGTTAGGGAGGATCTCAAATTTCTCCTCTCTGTTGTTTCAACCCCCAAATCCCCATTTCAGTATCTTCCCCATGCAAATCAAAATTGTGGTTCTTTATTTGCATACCATTTTGTTTCCTTGCACCCAATTTTTGGTGTTATTTGTGCATCAGTAAATCAGCATTGTACATATAGTACACATTGAGGTCGGCAACTTTTTTGGCCCAAGAAAAATGCAATGTCTGCCTTTGAAGATGCTAATGTGCTGGCAAACAAAATGGTGGTGGTGGGTACACAAGGGGTTGTACTGGCTAGAGATGGTTGCTTGGAGTGGTGCTACCAGCATCTCAGAGATTTGCCTTGGACCCCAGGTAAATACCATGTAAATTGTATGTACAAACTAAAGCATGCACAGAAACAAAAATGCAGTGCAGAGAACCAACATAATTGCTGAAAACATTATTGACTACAAAAAAATAGGGGACATGCACTCATTCTAAGGTCTAGTGAACTCACATTTTAAGGGGAAAAAACCTATCTGATTCTCCATATCTTGGAATATATATCCCTGACCCGGATTGCCCAGGTTAACCCGATCTTGTTAGATCTTGGAAGCTAAACAGGGTTGGCTCTCGTTAGTATTTGGATGTGAGACCTCCAAATAGACCCAGGGTCACTGCACAGATGCAGACAATGGCAAACCACCTTTGAATGTCTCTTGCCATGGAAACCCCATGAGGCGTTGCCATAAGTTGGCTGCGACTTGACAGCACTTTCCACCATCACTACTACAGAACACGTTCTATCTCTCTGTTCACCTGCCACGTACATCTACCCTGCTGCTAACCAAATACCAGTATTCAAAGCCATGAGCAGATTAGAATCCCTGTCATGGATAAGCACACACAGAAAAGGGGGCTATTGACTACTCCGCTGAAATGCAGAAATTAAGGATGCGAACTTTCCCCCATTACTTCCTCTGCTTTTCAGGAAAAAGCTGAGTGGCAGAACAGGCTTGCTCCGGCCGGCAGGCCCTATCCCACCCTGCCTTCCAAGGTTTTCCCAGCACCTGGGCTGCAGTCACACTGGAGGCTTGGCACAATCTGGTGGCGCCTCTATTTGCGGCAGTTTAAATTATCACAGGATGGGGTGACCAGATAGCACACCCTGAAGCAGCCTCAATGTGCACTCACCCCATGGTCAACCATTCAGATTATTGCTAAGGGGCAACCACAGAGTGGGTGGTTGGGTGGCTTCTTTTTTAAATTAATCTTTTGCGTATCCACATAACCACTTATTCGAATCAGCCCTCCATTTTGACAGCTGAAGGAGTTGCCTCCCCCTCTGAAAAACTCATCTTTTCAATTAACCCCTTCCCCACCCTGTGTGCTGCAAAGCTGTAGGAAGAGGAACCGGCATAAAAAAAGACAAAGGGGGCTTTTCAGCCTGTTCCCCCCTTCTTGCCTCAGAGGACAGCTGTAAACTTGCTGGTGTGCACAAAAATGCAGTTATGCACACATCACTAACTGACTAAAAAAATAACAAGGAGTGAAAATGGTATACATTTCCCCACCAGACCGAGCTCGCACCAGGGGCGTTCAGACATCTGGAAATGTGGGGTGATAGCGCTGATATCCATAAACACCAGACTTTCCCTGGTGCCTCCTTATTCCACTTTTAAAGCAGGGTAGAATGGGGTGGTGACAACTGGGGCACAGAAGGGAGATGTTGCTATCTGATTGTCAGGGCTTTTTTTGTAGAAAAAGCCCAGCAGAAACTCATTAGCATATTAGGCCACACCCCTGAGAGCACAGGTCTGCCCTCACAGAAGAGGGAGAGCTTATACCTGAATAAGCCTTGGTCTTAAAGGTGCCACTGGACTGTTTTGGATTGCTAGCTATGGGTGGGGGGAACATGCAGATCAAGAAAGAAAGAAAGAAAGAAAGAAAGAAAGAAAGAAAGAAAGAAAGAAAGAAAGAAAGAAAGAAAGAAAGAAAGAAAGAGAAAGGAGGGAGGGAGAGAGAGAAGGGAGAGAGGGAGGGAGGGAAAGAAAGAGAAGGAAAGAAGGAGACAAAGAAAAAAGGAAAGGAAAAAAGGAGGGAAAGGGAAAGAAAGAAAAGGAAAGAAGGAGGGAAAGAAAGGGAGAGAAGGAAAGAAGGAGAGAAGGAAAGAAAGAGGGAAAGGAAGAGAGAAGCAAAGAGGGAAAGAGAGAGATAGAGAAGGAATGAAAGAGGGAAAGAAAGAAAGAGAAGAAAAGAAGGTCAGAAGGAGGGAAAGAAAGAGAGAAAGAAGGAGGGAAAGAGGGAAAGAAAGAGGGCAAAGAGATGGGGACAGAGGGAGGCTCTCCCACCCCCAATCAAGGCCCCGCCACACACTCACCCATGGCCCACCCCCCTTCAAACCCCCACTAAGTGTGGAACTTATGAGAAGTTTCTGAGGAGGCTGTGGGGAGGCTGAGATGGTAGTGGTGGCAGTGAGAGGCGGTGACTGACTCGGATGCCAGTGGCAGCGAAGGCGGAGGCCTGGAAGGTCCCCCCCAGGACTGGAAGGCAACACAGGGCCGGACATGGAGCCGGACTCAGAGGTGTTCTCCTGCGGGGCACACTGCTCGGAGCTGGCCTGGTGGCAGAACGAGCAACAGCAGCTGGGCCTCTTCTGTGATGTCATGCTCACCTTTGGTGGCGGTGACAGCGAAGTCAGCAGATTTCATGCCCACCACTCGGTCCTGGCGGCTGCCACCAAGTACTTCATGCTGCTCTTCTCTGGTGACTTTGCTGAGTCCTGCTTGGGCCATGTGGAGCTGAACAAGTGGAGCTCTGAGGCCAGGCCCGACTGGGAGACAATGGAGGCCATTATCAGCTTCATGTACACAGGCCATGTCTGCCTAAGGCCCGGCAATGTCCACGAGGGCCTGGAGCTGGCCAACAGGTTTCTTTTGATACGTTTGAAAGAGTTTTGTGGAGAATTTCTCAAGAAGAAACTGATTCTCTCCAACTCTGTGGCTATACATAGTTTGACTCACAACATACCTTCCTTCTTCTGGCTCCTCATGGCCCAACTGAGGGCTGCTGGGAGTAGGGGGCGGGGCTTACTGCATGTGCTCACCCCCTGAGTTCCAGAAGCCAGCCGGAATGCCATTCTGGTGTGTTCCGGCCCAAAAATAGCCCTGCTGATCATGCTCTTTAAATCCGCAAAGGTACCACAATGATATTGGTACAAACTGCTCATGTGACCACAGCCCTGGAGAGGCTTCCCCCCCGCCCGTCTCCCCGGTAACTCACTGCTGCCACCTGACCTTTGTAGGAATTGCTCACTGTGAAGGTCCTGGCTCCCAGCTTCCCTTCCAAGTTCGGAGGCCTTGTCTCTGTGTCTCCCACTGCCCAGTGCCTGGTCACCACAAGGACAGTTTATGCCTTGCACACCCTTGGAGGAATAGCCACTTACAAACTGCCTGTCTTCCCCCCTGGCACTCCTTTTAAATCATGTGTCTGAGACAGTGGAGGTCTATGTGATAAAGAGAACCACTGCCAGCAGCTTAAGTTACAAAGTATTTATTAAAAAGGAAATGTTCATAAGCATACGTTTAGCACAACACCAGACTGAGCAAGGGATCCAAAAGAAATTGGTAAAATGCAAATCCTCTGTCCTTCTCTCTGTACATGCCCTGTCAGATGTTAAAATAGGACAGGCTCCTAAAGCTTAGAAAGTTACCACTCTCTACAGAGTACCTGTTACCTTCCAGCTTTCTCCAGCTCTTCAGGTGAGCACATGGTCAACGGTTGCCTTCTAAGTAAAGAGTTTTGTCTGCTCTCATGAATCCAGCACCCAAGGAAAAGAGAGCTTCCTCCTGGTTGCCCTGAGTTTTATATTTGCCCTTTCCCCTCCCACTGACCCAGTCAGGCCAAGTCAAGGAAGCTTCTCCTGGAAATGGAGAAATTCGCTTCTGGAAATGCTATGGGTTAAATTAGTAGGCCCAAAAGGAAGCTTAATGCTGGGAGTGTGTTATCACCCACTAGATCAAAAGATAGAGGAGGATTATAAAATGATGAATGAATTCAAGATAGCAGCTAGACGAAATAACTGTGTTGTAATAGGAGATTTTAACTACCCACACATTGATTGGGTCAATATGTGTTCAAGTCGGGAAAAAGAGATTGAGTTTCTTGACACTCTCAATGACTGCTATGGAGCAGATGGTCACAGAACCTACCAGGGGAGAGGTGATCCTGGATTTGGTCCTAAGTAACACCCAAGACCTGGTGAGAGATGTAAAAGTGATTGTACCACTTGGGAATAGTGACCATAATGGTATTGAGTTCAACATTTGTATAAATAGGGAGTTGCCCAAAAAGACTGACACAACCACTTTTAACTTTAAAAGGGGTAACTTCTCTGATATGAGGAGACATGTGAGGAGGAAACTGAAAGGAAAAGTAGAAAGGGTCAAAACCATTGGGGAAACTTGGAGACTATTTAAAACTACAATCCTAGAGGCTCAGATAAAATATATACTGCAGGTTAGGAAAGGCACAAATGGGTATAGAAAAAAAGCCTGCATGGTTAAAAAACAAAGTACTAGAAACCGTAAAAGGATTCCTTTAAGTGGTGGAAAGCTAGTCTCAGTGAGGCTGATAAAAGGGAACACAGGCTGTGGCAAATAAAATGCAAGTCTATGATCAGGTGGGCAAAAAGGGAATATGAGCAGCATATACCAAAAAAACATAAAGGCCAACAATAAAACTTTTTTCAAATACATTAGAAGTAGGAAACCAGCCAGGGAGGCAGTGGGGCCCTTAGATGACTAAAGGGTAAAAGGAGTTCTGAAGGATGATAGGGAAATGGCTGAGAAGCTGAATGCATTTTTTGCCTCTGACTTCTCTGTGGAAGATGAGAAGTGCTTGCCCACTCCAGAACCGCTGATTTCGGGAGGGGTGTTGAAAGACCTGAGTCAGATTGACATGACGAGAGAGGAGATCCTACGACTGATAGACAACTTAAAAACTAATAAATCATCAGGCCCTGATGCCATACATCTGAGAGTTCTGAAAGAACTCAAATGTGAACATGTGGATCTCCTGACAAAAATATGCAATCTTTCATTAAAATCTGCCTCCGTTCCTGAGAACTGGAAGGTAGCGAATGTCACTCCCATCTTTAAAAAGGGTTGCAGAGGAGATCCAGGAAATTACAGGCCAGTCAGTCTGAGATCGATACCATGTAAGTTGGTGGAAACTGTCATTAAGGAAAAAATTAGTAGGCACATTGATGAACAAAAGCTATTGAGGAAGACTCAGCATGGGTTCTTGTCTCACTAACCTTTTAGTGTTCTTTGAGGGAGTGAACAAATATGTGGACAAGGGGGACCCAATAGATGTTGTTTACCTTGACTTCCAGAAAGCTTTTGATAAAGTTCCTCATCAAAGGCTCCTAAGTAAGTTCAACAGTCATGGGATAAAAGGAAAAGGCCTTTTGTGGCTCAAAAACTGGCTAATTAAAAGGAAACAGAGAGTGAGTATAAATGGGTAATTTTCTCAGTGGAGGGTGGTAAGCAGTGGGGTACCGCAGGGATCAGTACTCGGTCTGATGCTTTTTAACTTGTTTATTAATGATTTGGAGTTGGGAGTAAGCAGTGAAGTAGCTAAATTTGCAGATGACACGAAGCTGTTCAGGGTGGTGAGAACCAGGGAGGATTGTGAGGCACTCCAAAGGGATCTGCTGAGGATGGGCGGGTGGGTGTCAGTGTGGCAAATGGGGTTCAGTGTGGCCAAGTGCAAAGTGATGCACTTTGGAGCCAAAAATCCTAACTATAAATACACGTTGATGGGGTCCGAACTGGCAGAGACTAACCAAGAGAGAGATTGTGGAGTCGTAGTAGATAACTCAATGAAAATGTCGAGACAGTGTGCAACTGCAATGAAAAAGGCCAATGCTATGCTGGGGATTATTAGGAAGGGAACTGAAAACAAATCAGCCAGTATCATAATGCCCCTGTATAAATCGATGGTGTGACCGCATTTGGAGTACTGTGTACAGTTCTGGTCACCACACCTCAGAAAGGATAGCATTGGAAAAAGTGCAGAGGAGGGCAACCAGAACGATAAAAGGGTTGGAACACTTTCTCTATGAAGAAAGGTTAAAGCACTTGGGGCTCTTTAGCTTGGAGAAACGATGGCTGAGGGGTGACACAATCGAGGTTTATAAGATTATGCATGGGATAGAGCAGGTAGAGAAGGAGGTACTTTTCTCCCTTTCTCACAATACAAGAACTCTTGGGCACTCCATGAAATTGCTGAGCAGTTGGGTTAGAACAGATAAAAGGAAGTACTTCTTCACCCAAAGAGTGATTAGCACATGGAATTCACTGCCACAGGAGGTGATGGTGGCTACAAGCATGGACAGCTTCAAGAGGGAATTAGATAAACATATGGAGCAGAGATCCATCCGTGGCTGTTTGCCACAAGGTATAGATAGGAACTCTCAGTCTGGGGCAAATGATGCTCTTGGTGCTTGGGAGGGCAACAGTGGGAGGGCTTCTAGTGTCCTGGCCCCATTGCTGGATCTCCTGATTTGCACCTGGTATTTTTGGCCACTGTGTGTATTGTGTACTGGGTTCCTTGCATAGATCCGTCAGACGACTACAACAGAGCAAACAGTATTGTTTATTGCTATACAATTAGCATACAATACCAGCCATGAGGGCCAACTTTATACAGTCCCAAGAACACACCCAAAAGTCTTATTGGTGGGTTTGAATTTCCCACCAAAGTTCTTATTGGAGGGCCAGTGGGGGGTCTAGGATCCTTGGCTTCTATTGTTTCCAGGACTCCAGCTCAGGCTGTATGTATCTGGTGCCATGTGGTCGTCAGCGGACATAACACCCCTCCCCCCATAGTTCGTGCCCACCTATGGAACATAGTCTTGCAAGTATATTGGGGGTCTGCGTTCCCTCTGGGAGCACCTCGATGCAGGCACGGCGGCTGCCTCTGTGACGCTGTCTGGCAGATCCAGCAGACTCTCTACCTGTGCAGTTAGGTGGTCCTAAGCTGGTGCCTGGCGGGAGACTGTTGCTTCAGTAGATGGGTCAACTGTTGGCCCGGGGGCTTCCTCTTCTTGTACTTCGGGTTCAGGGTCACTGTTGCAGAGTTCCAGGGCTGGATTGTTGGCTGCTGCAGGAAGCAGGCGCCTTCTTATTTGGTTGAGATGTCATCACAGGACCTGGCCGTTCTTGGTGGAGACCTTGTAGGACACCGGTCCTGTGGGCCGAATTATCCTCCCAGTGAGCCACGGAGAGCCCCTGCCGAAGTTGCAGGCGTAGACAGGGTCTTCAGGGAAGAACCCCCTGGGCACTTCCTATTGCTCCATGTGGTTGCATGACTCTGGGGCTCGGTCAAGGTGTAGCCTGTCTAGCAAAATGGCAGGCCGCCTGCCCATCAGTAGCTCAGCTGGGCAGCAACCGCTGACCGGGTTGGGAGTGGTGTGTTGCGCCAAAAGGAAGTGGATGATGTGGGCTTCCCAGTTGCCCTCTGTGAGTCACATTAAGACTTTCTTGGCAGTCCTCATGATTAGTTCCGCCTGTCCGTTGGTAGCAGGGTAGAAAGGGGTGGACCTTATGTACCGGATCAGGTTCCCACTTAAGAATTCCCTAAATTTCTCGGAGGTGAAGGCTGTCCCATTGTCCGAGACAATCATGTCCGGCAGGCCGTGTCGGCATGTAAAACTGAGGATGCCAGCAAGATGACAGCATGTCAGACAGATCACTGTGATCTAAAGTGACAGCTAGGGATCACATGACTGGACATATTGCATCAGCCTAGAGGAGGAGCACAATGACTCAGCATCTTCTACTGATTGGACACTGTACTGTATATAATATGTTCTGTGCCTAGCTGTGTATGCCAGTGTGTGCATCAGTTGCCTTGCGAAGCATTTTGTCAGTCTGAAGAGCAAATGCTTTACCTGGATGCGCTGTGTATATATTTGTAAATAAAACTGTAAATATCTCTGCACAAAGCTTGGGTGTGCGCAGGACATCATTTTATCACACCGTCAGGCCATGCGTTGTGAAGATCCGGTGTAGTGCCCGGATCGTGGCCTTGGAAGAAATAGTCGAGACAGGGCTGATCTCTAACCATTTGGAGTATGAATCCATGGTTACGAGAAAGAGCAGTCCGTGAAATGGGCCCGCAAAATCAATATGTAGTCTTGACCATGGCTTGCAGGTGGACTCCCAAGCTTGAGTTGGCACGCTTGGCGGATTTGGCTGGGTCTCTTGGCACTGGTTGCAGCGCTTGACCCTGGCTTCTATTTCTGCGTCGATTCCCAGCCACACATGTAGGGTGAGGGCCTTCATTTGGACTACCCCCGGATGAGCCTCATGCAAGGCTTTAAGGATGCCCTTCTGTAGGGGCCTGGGGACCACTACCATGTCCCCCCATAGTATGCACCCCTTGTGGGTGGAGAGTTCATCACATCGGGCCAAGTATGGTATAAATTCCAGGCCCACTGCGGCTGTGGAACACCCAGCCCAACACCCAGGAGAGGACAGGGTCCCAGGCTGAGTGGCACGTGACATCAGCCATCTGGAGAGGGGCATCCAGAAGGTCCTCCACTAGGAGGATGTGGTGAGCTGGAGCTGGGTTGGCCTCCACAGACAGCAATAGAAGGTGGCTGAGGGCGTCGGCGTGGCCCATAGCCTTCCCCAGGCAGTGCTGTAGGATGTACTCATATCCTGATAGGAATATAGACCAGTGGAGGACCTGCAGGGAGAGCATCTGCGGCATCTGGCAGTCTGCTGTGAAGAGGCCGAGGAGGGGGTGATAGTCTGTCATGATGGTGAATGGGCGGTCGTAGATGAAGTCATGAAACTTCTTCACGCCGGCCTCTATTGCCAACCCCTCCCGATCGATTTGTGTGTAATTGTGCTCCGCAGCCAACAAGGTCCTTGAGTAATAAGCCACTGGCACCTCCTGCCTGTCCAGGAGCAAGTGCACGAGCCAGTTTTTGATCCACAAAAGGACTTGTCCTTTTATCCCGTAGCGTAGGGGGAGACGTTGCAAGCCAGGAATATGGGCAAAGTCTCACTGAAATGGGCCAAAACGCTGTCCGATATGAGGAGTGCCTTGACCCCTTTGAACGCTGTGGCCTGATGGGGGCCCCAAACCCAAGAAGCCTGCTTGTTGAGCAGGCAATGCAGGGGCTCAGCTACCGCTGCCTTATGGGGGAGGAAGGCGTGGTAGAAATTCAGTGGTCCTAGGAATGCCTGTAATTCTGCCTTGGACTTGGGTGGAGGGGCCTCGACGATGGCCTTGATTTTGTCCTGAGCTGGATGGAGGCCCTCTGCGTCGACTGTGAAGCCCAGAAAGTTGATGGACAGAACTCCAAGGAGCACTTCTCCTGCTTCACCTTCAACCCAGCCTCATTGAAGTGCTGTAGGATGGCTCACAAATGGGAGGCAAAGTCGTCCAGTGTGGTCGCAGCGATCAGCATGTCATTGAAAAATGGCGTGACGCCGGGGATCCCTTTGAGAAGAGAATCCATTATGTTTTGGAACAGGCCAGGGGCAACCTTCACCCCAAACTGCAGTCTCTTAACTTTAAAGGCTCCCCTGTGGGTGACAATGGTCTGTACCACTGTGGTGGCCTTGTCCACAGGGAGCTGCTGGTAGGCTTGGGTGAGATCTAGTTTCCAAAGATCTTTGCCCCCGTCAATGTAGCCAAAACGTGGCTCACCACCGGGACTGGATACGTGTGGTCCTGGATGGCCCTATTAAGAGTGCACTTATAGTCCACGCAGATGCGGACATCCCCATTGGGTTTCACAGGGGTGACAATGGGGGTCTCCCACATTGGGACAATGTGGCATGGGAGATGGGTTCCAGGACCCCACAAGATGGTCTAGTTCCGCGTCAGTCTTGTGATGCATGGCAAAGGGGACCTTCCGTGCCCTCATGAGGATGGGTGCCACCTTCGGGTTGAGTTGCAGGGACACCGGGACCCCCGTATACCGGCCTAAGTTCCCGTCAAAGATGGATGGAAACTCACTGCACACCTCACTATAGTCTCATGTGCAACTGTGGATCCCTTTGACTGAGATTCCCAAGGGGCCAGGCCATGCTCGCCCCAGCAGGCTACTAGCAAGTCCAAGTGGTCATTAAAGCCCTTGTGCTGCACTCAGAAGCTACCTATGCCCCGTCTCAGCACCCAGTTTCATTGGAAGTCCATTAGGGTAACCAGAGCCGGGCATAAGCGGGGGGCCCCACGCAGGCATAGTCTTTTCAGGGTCTCCTCCAATATTATAGAGAAGACAGACCCAAAGTCCAACTCCATGGTGCACAGGGACCCCCCAAATTATAACCCTGACCTGTATTTTGGGGCGGAGGTTTGGCACGGAAGCCGCAGTACCTGTTCCTCTGTGAGCTGGTAGAGATCCTCTGACGCCATGTCCTCCTCGTAGTTCGTCCTGACAGTCTGGCGGTGCTGGGGTGTCTGTGCGGTTGGTGCTCAGGACCCCTTGGACCAACAAACTTGTGTGATATGGCCGGAGTGGCCGCAGCTCCAGCAAGTGTTTCTGTCATGCTGGTCCCCACAGCTGGTGCACTCTCAAGACAACTCCATTGCTGGATTGGAGCAGAACACGGATATGGCTTGCCGTCGGCTCTGCTGCTGTGTCCGGTGGACCTCCTTCCTGTCACTGTGGTTGGAGCTGGTCTGTGGAGCCGTGGTGGCAATGCAGTGGCTGGACGAGGTGCTGGTCATTGCTGGGTGTGATCTTTCCCATGTGGTGGTCATTGCTAGGGCGGAGGCAAGAGTGCAGTTCTCGTCCTCCATGATGCGCCTCCTCAACTTCTCATCCCGGAGGCCGCAGATGAGTTGGCTTCTGAGGGCCTTTTCCAGGAATGTCCCAAACTTGCATTCTGCTGCCAGCCTTCGGAGCTCCGCCAGATAGGCTGTGACGGACTCATAGGGTTGCTGTAGCCAGTGCTGAAACGCCATGTGGTAAGCAATCTCAGAGGGCTGCAGGACGAAATAGTCTTGCAGTGCCTTGATGATTGCGTCGAAGGTCGCCTCAGACAGCTTGGTCAGTGTAAGGAAGTTGCGGGCCAGTTCAACCATTGCGGTGCCACAGGAACCGATAAGGAGGCCCCTCTTACGGTCATCGTCAGTGACCTGGTAGAAGACCAGGATCGATTTGAGACCCTTGACCCAGGCTTCCCAGTGCTGGGGCTGTGCTGGGTCAAACGGTGGGAAAAGTCCCACTCCCAGAGCGGTGGCCATAGCTGCGTGGTGCGATGTGGAAGCGTTTCCTTGGTCGCCTTGGGCGTCTGTAGCTGGAGCAGCAGTGGAGGTCATCGGCTTCCTCGGGGTCGCGGCAACAGGCTCACTCAACGGGATCCCACCTTCGTCGCCAGTAATGTGTACTGGGTTCCTTGCATAGATTTGTCAGATGACGACGTAGCAAACATCATTGTTTATTGGTACACAATTAGCAACCAATACCGGCTGCGAGGGCCAACTTTATACAGTCCCAAGAACACACCCAAAAGTCTTATTGGTGGGTTTGAATTTCCCGCCAGAGTTCTTATTGGAGGGCCAGTGGGGGGTCTAGGATCCTTGGCCCCTATCGTTTCCAGGAGTCCAGCTCAGGCTGTTGTCGCTGGTGCCATGTGGCCGTCAGCGGACATAACAGTGTGACACAGAGTGTTGGACTGGATGGGCCATTGGCCTGATCCAACATTGGCTTCTCTTATGTTCTTATGTTCTTATGTTCTCCTTCCTGCTGCCTCTCTAGTAGGTGTTCCCACCAGTTTTCTCCCTCCCAGACAGAGCTCTTGAGCCTCTGACAGCATCATCCCAGGCAGGAAAAAAAATCATTTTCTATTGCTTGGGGGGGGGGGGGGATTTACCATCATCATGCATTTGTTAAAGATTTGAGGAGCACAGGCAAAGATAAAATTAAAAAATGGCAGCAACCTGAGAGCGAAGTCAGGCTGTGCAACAACAAAAAAAACCCTTCCCTCCAGGGCTTTAATTGCTGTCATAAAGAAAATGCTATGAATGCGGAATGGGTGCTGAGTTGTGAAATCAGAGCAGCGCTTGACCTTGGGAGGCAATTTTGGGGCCGCCAGCCGCTTCTGAAGTGCATTTATCACAATGGAGGCTATGTTGAATTTGTACTCCCCTTTTACATGAAGTAGTTGAAACAACCAGCTTGTTCTATGAAATGGCTAACTAATTAGAGATGGATTTTTTTCCCAGAAAGGTTTTTGTAGTGGAAGAATTCCAGAGGAGTTGATATGGCACTGACTCTAATTGTACCAGTTTAAAGTGTTGTGGGGCATACCATCCAGACAGCCCACCCTGCTGCAGGTTACCCATGCGGACATCCCATGGTCAAGCATCCACATTACTGCAGCGCCTCAGACATGGAGCATGCTGCCCAGTCATTTTTAAATGCATGTGTGCACATATGCTCATGCGTGTGCATAGGTGTTCATGTGTGCACATGTGTGCTCATAGGCAGAGACTAAAACAAACCACCCTAGCGATGGGAACGGATCTGCATGTTCAGACCACCAATCTGTTCTGTTTATGTTCAGACATCTGGCCACGCACGGTGAACGTGCAGGGAACCAAAAGCACTACATGTTATTTACTCCGGCTTCCAACTCGTCGTATGACAGGGTGAGTACAGCTGGGGAACGGCTGACAGCTGTTTAATCCATTTGTGAAGAGTGCCTATATCGGGCCAAACTGCCTGTCTGAACACAGCCTTAGATTCGGAAACTGGAGACATGGGTAGACAAGGCAGATCTTTCTACAAACCTGAGAAAAGCGCCACATTTTTAGAAAAAAATGTGAAGCCTTCAAAAAAACAACAATGGGAGAGGTTAAAATGCCTCAAAATAATAGAAGTAGCACCTGTAGCTTTTAAAAAAGAATGCCCTCAGTGGCCATTGCTGGGCTACCAGAACAGACTTGCCAGCCTTCGAGCCTTGATAGTGTGTGTGTGTTTGTATAAAGTGCCATCAAGCCACAGCCAACTTATAGAGAGCCTAGCAAAGGGCTTCCAAGGCAAGGGAGAAGCAGAGGTGGTTGGCCATTGCCTGCCTCTGTGGAGTCTTCCTTGGTGGCCTCCCATCCAAGTACTGACCCTGCTGAGCTTCCGAGATCTGACAAGATGGGGCTATGCCATGCCGCCTTCCCTCCCCAAGCCTTGATTCCTCTCAGTGAAAGGCAGGGGAATGGTGCAGGGCCCTTTCCAAGGCTGTTTTGGCCTTTGAGGGAGGACTCGTTGGGGCCGGGGCTGGCAGCAACCACAGGCTACTTGTTACCACCTGACCTGCGTGATTTACTCTGGCTCAGCTGCTCACTAATATTTAACAGCAGCCATTCCATGAAATCCAGTGTGGTGTAGTAGTTAGAGTTTCAGACTAGTATCTGGGAGACCAAAGCTTGAATCCTCATTCTTCTATGGAAGCTCACTGGGCTGGTTAAACCTTGTGAGGAGGGGGGGACAGAAATCCAATAATAAATAAACAAACAAACAGACATTCTCAGCCTACCTCACTAGATTGCCCTGAAGATAAAATGGA
The DNA here is from genome assembly GCA_029233225.1 of Lepidodactylus listeri. Classification (NCBI taxonomy): domain Eukaryota; kingdom Metazoa; phylum Chordata; class Lepidosauria; order Squamata; family Gekkonidae; genus Lepidodactylus; species Lepidodactylus listeri. The sequence continues at coordinate 8,291,394 of JARCFY010000014.1, read as the reverse complement.
GGAGAGGAGAATGATATGAGCTGCTTTGGGTCCCCACAGGGGAGAAAGGCGGAGTATAAAATAAGTGAATAAGTAAGAACTATAGCTGAAGATGGGGGAGCAAATAAAAGGTGAATGGGTAGGTGGGAAGAAGGGGAAAGGGAAGCATGGAAAGGTTAGGATATGGGGGCTGCCAGGAGGAGGAAAAGAGGAAATAGTAAGGTACAGGGGAAGGGTCCTCTACTGTCCTGGAAGATGATGGTCCTTCCTTCTCATAGGGCTGGCAGGAAGCAGCTGGAGGGTGGGCTCTCTCCAGCAAAGCTAGCTCCCCCGCCTGGCAGCCCACTTAGCCACCTGAGGTGCCATGGCACGGGGGGGGGGGGGGGAGTGTCTACATAGCCAGCAGAATAGCTTTCTCTCTGGAAAAAACAAACCAGAGTCCAGGGGCATCTGAAAGACTAACAGCATTCACTCCAGCGTGAGCTTTTGTGAGTCAGAGTTTGCTTCCTTGGATACAGTGGAGGAGAGAAAATCATTTCCCTCATTTTAAAGCTGAAAATTTGAAAATTACAGAAGGGGAGAAAGAGAAGGGAACAGTTTATATCTCTAACACAGAGAACCCCACCTGATTTATGATCCCAGGCCTCTCTTTGCTCCCCCCCCCCCCCCCCAACTTTCAAAAACAGGTACTGGGCTCTTGTTAGAGATTTTAAAACACCTTCTGTTTCCCCTTGGCCAGTTTGTCTCCTGTTAGGAGTAATATCTACACCGGCTTGGACCCTTGGAGTGGATTTTGCTTTCAAATGCTCTGGTCTCTAGCCAGTGGTAGGTTACACATGCCATAAAGACTAATTTAGATTTTATCGATTGGTAGTCCAAACTGGAGATTTTAAATTGTGGTCTTTTATGTGTTTTTTTAAATAATCGTTTTACTTATTGTAAGCCATCTTGAGCTCAGCAAGGTAGAAAGGCAGCTAATAAATGTTTTATATAAATAAATGAAAATAAATGTGTTAGTTTTTGACTTTCCGCAACTGAAAACTAAAATAAGGTATGTACACATTCCAAAATCAATCATGAAAAATTATCCTTTTTTAAAAATAAATGCCTAGAAGTTGGCCAGTGGCTATTTTTTTAAAAGTGTATAGACACAGATCTGAATCTAATTAAAAACAAACTCATGCACACTTTTGTCTCATAATCACCTGGTGATAGTTTTTTTTAAATATCTATTTAAAAAAGCAAATTTCTAGTCACTGTCCTCGTAAAGATACATGTGAAAGTGTGATGTTAATGCCAAGTGAAACTTCAAAGATAAAAGGAGTTGCTGAATAACATTTGTGTTGATCCAAGACTGGTTGGTACAGACTTTGTTCCTTGCCATGACAAGGCAAAGCAGACTAAATTATAAGAAGAGGAATCATGCAAATATTCTTGGTATGCATAATTGGATGAGCACATTGAAGTACTTCTCTTCTTACCATTCGGTATGTCTGTGTCTTAGCATCTCCCTCAAATTCCTGGCATGCCTGTTCAGGAGACAGTTCTGTGTGTCAGAGTCCCACAGCAATCAGTCACAGCAACGGTCCTTAAACAGGATTCAGTTTATTGCAAGCATCTGTACACACTTTGTGTCAGGAATGAGTCTCCAGGAAGGATCTCACATTCCATTCCAGGGACCCCCAATAAATGTAAATGACTGCAGGTGACAGGAACCCCAAACTGTAAAGGAATAAACTTCATCTGGCAGGGAAAAAAATCATTTGGCCAGTGAGGCCACTCATTTGTGAAGCAATAAATCCCAGCAACACCAAAACCCTACACCCCACTTTCCTCTTTGAGATAACATCACGGATGTTTTTATCTTTGCTGGGAACATCCAGAAACTTTAAAATCTAAAAAAATTAAGTTATAGGCAGAAGGCAAAGTCTTACGACAAAGTTGTAACCTCTGTAATAAGAAGAACAACCTCCTGTAAACTGTCACACCCTCACATGTCAATTGATGTAATTACCGTTGTCGTTATTCTTGTGAAACCCTTCAATCAATCTGTATAAGTCTGGGTCGTTTTCCCCACTTCTTTGCTGACTCTGTGGGACTCCGAAGGGACCTTACCTGTGAGTGTCACTGGGTCAGCCCAGAGGCCTCTACCTGCATGCTGGAGGGGGGGAACTCTGTTATTTCCACTAACCAATTGCTATCTCTTTTTGTCACGGCAGAGCCCGGTAGTCCGGCTGGGCAGACAGGCTGGCAAGCACGCCCTGGGTGTAACTTGGGTGGGGAAAGTCAGCAGAGCGTTGCAAGCCAGGTCGGAAGCCAGAGAATCAAACAGGATCAGAGGCAAGGTGCGCACGGAATGAATGGTTCTGCCAACGATGTTGCCAGGACGAATTGCTTCAGGCCGGCAGCCTTCTCAAATAGCGTTCTGGCTCATTAGCCCCTTAGCACCGCTGTGCGAGGTCCTGGTTTCTGTCAGTACTCAGGACTTAATGATCTTCAACCTTGCCTGCGTGCTTCCTTGTGTGGCCTATTCAGCTCTTGACACCTCCTTTCACGGAGCCTGCTGACAGGTGGAGGCTAGTCTGGTGGTGAATTGCTTGGTCCAGCCACTGCCTGATCAGCCTCAGGTGGGTCTTGCTGAGAACTTGGCTGTGGATCCTCTGCAGGACTTACGTCTTCTTCAGTTAACTGAGCCAAGTCCTCCTGTCCTTAGCTGTCAGGCACTGGGTCTGGGGCTAAGTCAGGGGCAGGCATGACACTTTTAGGAAGGAAGTGTCTGTATATTGTTCAATTATTTGGCCCGTGCCTACTTGCTGGCCCGTGCCTACTATCTTTAACCTTGATTAACTGTATAACAAAGGAAGTTTCATTTTGAGTGACCTTGTAAGAGTGCCTGTGGCCAGTACGGGGCGTTTCTCTCACCCTTACTGCTAGCCTTTGGTAAGGAGGCATTACCTGGTGCATACGGACAAGGAAAGGGGGGGGTTGGTTTACATCCACTTATAGAGACCTATGAATATACTCTCCTGAAAACTTAAAAGTGGACAACAGAGACAGTCGCGCTTGATCTGATTCTGGAACAGAGGAGTAGGCCCTGCTGGGCCAGATTGGTCCAGTGGCATCCAAGTTTTCCCACAGTGGCCAAGCAGTTGCCAACACAGGGTTACAGGCACAGCATGGAGGCCAAAGCCCCTCACACTGTAACCCCACTCGACTCCTCTAGGTACTCTTTCCTGAACCTGGGGGAAGAGCCTGGCTTTGGTGGGCTAAAGGGTTCCTTGTAGTGAGCAAGCAAGCTGGTGCCTCAGATTCAAACGCCAGCTTAACCCTCCTAGGGAGAAATCCATTCTCATTTCATACCTCAAGTGAGGCCTCTTTGCATTGTTTTGTATACTTTGTAATCCAACTTGAATCTCAGAGGAAAAGGGGGGCTATAAACCAAATAAAATATTGCCATTTGCTGGCTTATCTTGTGGACAGAAGACAACTTTTCTTGGTTCAGAATTGGGAGGTTCCAGCCCACAACTGAAGGATATCCTTCAGACAAGAAGGAGTGAGGCACCAGGCCAGGCTGCCACACACCGGGGGGGGGGGGGCTACCTCACCTTGGGCAGCCATCGAGCCAGACTGTACTTGGCCAAAGGACAGGCAGGGAGAAACCGAGTACCATCTTCTTTTGAGGCTGCCACACAAAGAAGGTTTCTTTCCAGACATCCCTTTCCCCCTCCTGAGTTGCTGGCTTCTAACCAAAGGAGGCTCCCATTCTTGTCAGCACAGACTAGTGGGGAGAAGTCCCTGGGCACAAAGCCATGGAACTCACTTCCACCGAAAGCTGCAATGGCTGCTCATTTGAGGAACACTTAGCAACTTATACGCAAAGTGGATGGTAGGCACAGATTTTTATGAGTCTAAATGCCTTCTTAGAGATGCTTTACAGAAAGCAAAATGATGTAGGGGGACAATGGTCAGCAATTCAAGTGTGAAATATGCACAGATTGAGGCCAGCGCACTAACACTATCACCCAGGACAGTCCTACACATGTGTATGACTTATTGTCGGAGTTTCGGTGTGCCACTTGCAACACCGTATCTTTGGGCTGTGGAAGCTTGTATGGATTATTAAGCAACATGTCATTTATCTATCCATAATCTGAAAATGTATATTTTTAGTTAGGCAAACAGCCTTTCTTATACTGGCTCATTATTGATCCCACATTCTAAATTTCTATATCATTTGGCTCTTTAATTATCAAAGGTTTCTGACCCCTGAGCGATACCATCTCATCCTCCAGTGTTCCGTATATACTGTGGTGTGTCAGCAATGCCCTGTAGCTCTTTATGCAAGGAACAGGTCAGTTCTTGCGCAAAAGGGGAGATGAACACTGGTCTGACATTAAAAAAGCCCATATGCAGAAAGGGTGTTTCAACCTGCCTGGACAACCGATAGCTGACACCGTTTGCAAGCAAAATAACTTCAGAGGGAGATCCCAGCATGAAAGGGCTGAACTGGGATTCTGACACGTTCCACACTGCCTCCCTCCCACCCTTGAACGAAGACTTGGAATTCCTCATGTAGTCCAGGTGCTAACTGTGTTAGCAAAACCCAGGGCTCCCCGCCTAGCCTGTACCACTGTTAAGTTCCTTAGCAAGCCTAATCTTTGCATTTTTTTCATCAGAATTAAATTTTAGATAATTCCATATGACACTTCCTGCATTTCATGGCCCTGCTGTTTGTTTTCTGTACCTCCTACACAAAATGTCTGCATATCATGGATCCACTCATTGCATCTGAGGAAGGGGACTCTAGTCCAGGAAAGCCTTGGATGGCATAAAATTGTGTCAGTCTTTTCAGGTGCCACAAGACTCCTGCGAACCCCGACTTGGATAGCCCAGGCTAGCCCCATCTTGTTAGATCTCAGAAGCTAAGCTTAGTCAGCCCTGGTTAGTACTTGGATGGGAGACCACCAAGGCAGTCCAGTCCCAGGTTGCTACTCAGAGGCAGGCAATGGCAAACCACCTCTGACTGTCTCTGGCCTTGAAAACCCTACGGGGTTGCCATAAGTTGGCTGCGAATTGACAACCCTTTCCACCACCACCAAGATGCCTGTTGATTTTTTACCAGCTCAGCACACTCAAACTAAGCTTCCCAGCCCCTAGTTCAATACAAAAACAACAACAGGGATTTGGAAGACTGACAGCTTTGTTAATACATAACAGACAAGTGGGGACCCACAAGAAACTTGCGGGAGTGGCTATCCCATTCCCCCCACCGTTGCTTCTTCCCCTCTCCCTCTCCCTCTCTCACACTCTTTCTCCTTCCTGATACCCCCTTTTTTTTCTCCCTCCCCTCCATGCCTGTCACTTCCTTTCTGCCCCCACCCCATCACTCCTTCTGCCCCTGTGGCTCTCCTGGCTTCCCCCCCCACCCCCCACCCCCCAGTAGCAGCAGCAGCAGACGCTCTCCAGGGATCACAATCGATTCCTCTTAGGGCTGCCAGCTCCATGTTGGGAAATTTCTGGAGATTTGGGGGTGAAGCCTTAGGAGGATGAGGTTGACCTTGGAAGTGGGTATCTATATATCTAACTCTTAACAATCCCCTTTCTGCGGATACTTTTTATTTATTTATTTATTTTTAAAGGTTTTTTTATTATTATAATTGGTAATACTTTGCAGTTACAGTTCATACATACATCAATAAAGTCTATACAAATTTTTCACATATTAGTTAAGGTTCAACTTATTTAAAATTAACTTGCGAATTGCTTGGTACTTGAAGCATTATAGTTTTAACTTGCGTTGACTTCCCATTATGTTGCTTTCACTGGTTAAGATCTCAGGCGATGCAATTACAGTATAATACAAAACAATACATTTAACAATAACTTACATCAGAATTCAATAGCATTTGTCATATGTTCTGTTTGAGTATGAGTTCAGCCCGTTAGTGGTATTAGTAATTATCAAAGCTAAGTGCTTATTCTATCTCCATAACCTACTAAAGTTAGTCCATGTAGTGAAACCAAGTGCATCTTCTTGTTGTGATTTCCATTCCACAAAGGGGGCCCATTTTTTAGTAACATATGATTCTTTGGTCTGTATCTCTTAAGTTGTATGTCTTCTGATATTTTTTCCATTATATAACAGTCCCATATTTTGGTGCGCCAAAGATTTATCGTGGGAGCATTTCTGTCCTTCCATTTCAAGGCTATGATATTCTTTGCTACTGTGATCATAGTTATAATGAGGTCTTTTTTGAACTTGGTGGTTTTTATGGTTTCCCATAGATTCAAAAGGATTAGTTCTGGATTTAGTGGAATTGCGACTTTTGTTATATGGGTTATTCTGATGTTATTTGTTCCCAGTATGCTTTGACTATTTTGCATGTCCACCAGTTATGAATGTACGTTCCTTTTTGGCCACATTGTTTCCAACAATCGGGTTATATTGATGATGTGCAATGGGATAGCTTTGCTGGAGTTAGATACACCTAGCAATTACTTTGTATGTTTGCATCCGAACTGGGATTGCTTTAGAGGTAAAGGCTGGTGTATTCCAGAATTTCTGCCACTGTTCTTGAGACAATTCTTTTTCTAGATCCTTGTGCCAAGCTTTTTGGTAGTCATGTTGTGTTGGGCATTCTGACTTTAGTAACATGTTATATACTTTGGAGATTAATCCTTTATTTTGAGTGTCATCCTGGAACATTAGTTTTTCAAAATCAGTTAATCCTAGTCGAATAGGGTATTTGAATTGGTGGGTGTTTAGTAGATCATGTAACTGGTTTGAACCAACTTTGGCCGGTAAAAGCTGTCAGTAGGGATGTTTGTGGGGCTAAGTTTTTGGTGTTTCTATCCCATACTTTCTGAGCTGCCTCGAGGAATAAGTTTAAATTTGACAGAGGGTAACTTTTTTGGGTCTATGCCATAAGATTTCCCAGAACGTGAATTATGGTCTTCCATTCTGCTATATAAGATTTATTGTATTGTTTTACTACATCGGCTAATATTATGGTGTTGTAATAGAGACTGAGATCCGGCACCGCTAAACCATCATACTTTTTTGGCCTTTTGATTGAGTTGAATGCTATACGTGATTTCTTATAATTCCAGATAAATTTGGTGATGTCTGTATCCCATTTTTTAAGCATCTCTGGCAGAAGATAGATAGGGATGGCCCTAGCATAGAATATAATTTTTCATAGAATAATCGATTTGACTAGGCTGACACGTTCTGCTAAAGTAATTTTCTGTTTATCCCATTTGGTCATAAAGTCCTTGATCTTAAATGAGATTGTGGCATCCTTATCAAGTCTTTCAAAGTTAATGGGATATCAATTCCTAGATATCGCCAATGTTTTTTTTACCCAGCTGTATTGATGTTTGTTTTTAATAATTTTTTTGCATTGTGTTGTGACGTTGATGGGGTATATTTGTGATTAAGTATGATTTACCCTGAGACCTTTTTTAAAAAATTAACAATTTTTTCTTTTATTTATACAACAAAGAAATAACATACAATTTTTTGTTTTGTTTGTAAAATACAGAATAACAACAACAAATCATAAACATATCCATAATTTTCAGATACAACTTTTTTTTAAAAATCAAATCTTTATACTGTGGGTTGTCTGGAATAATATTCTTTTCTAACATAAAACCAATTAAATGATACCAAATAGGAACTACTTATTTCAGATACTTCTCTGGAGCTGCATTAGTTAGATTAAATGATTTTTTTTTGCATAATAGAATATTCCCATAAACGATTAAACCATTGTGAAAGTGTTGGGGGGAGGGTTCTAACCACTTAGCTGCTATCAAAGTATGTGCTGCAGCTAACAAATTTGCTATTAACTCTTCATTTCGTTTTTCTTTTCTAGGATGTGGCCATCTTTCCAGCAAGATTACCTCAGGAGTATACGGTAAGTCTACCTCAGTGATCTCCTTAATTTTTTCAATAATTTTTATCCAAAAATCTTTTATAACCGGGCATTGCCACCAACAGTGCATAAAATCAACAAAACCACATTGTTTTTTTACATAAAGGACTATATGTATTATTTATACGGTACATTCTCAAAGGTGGTGTGTACCAACGCATTATTAACTTTGCCATTTGAAAATTTATTGAAATAACTTTAGAACTTCTGCTATAACCTTCCCAGATTAATTGCCAGTCTTCCTCAGTCCAGTCCAATTTTAAATCAGCAGCCCATTGTTTTTGATATAGCATTTTTGGCTCTTCTTTACTGAAGAACCAAAAATGCTTATATAAAAATATGTTATACTTTTGCTAAAAGTTGTCTTTTTGTCTAACATCTGTTCTAGTGGTGTCATTGATCTCTGTTTTGTCGAAGCTAAGGGAGGAGATTCAAGCAAATACTTAACCTGTAAGTATTTATACCAGTGAATCTTTTATTTAGTCTTTTATTTAGTCTACAAAAGCACAATCTTCTAATTGTGCTTTGTAAAAAAAAATTGCTTGTCCAAAAAATGTGTAATTTTTATAACACCTGCTTTCTGCCTTGTTTGGTAAGCTTCCCAATTTTGTCCTGGAATAAACCAGTCCTGATTTAGGTAAGATGATTGGAGCCAAAATTGGTTTCCATTTATACCAAATTTTTAGAGTTAAATAAAAAGGTTTTTTTTTTAATAGGATCACAGTCTTTATGGATTTTTAAGTGCCATAAAGTGTCATAAAGTATCACTGGGCTTAAAGGTTCTAGTTCTATCCGAGTCCAAACTGGAGCTTGTTCTGCTATGGCACCCCATTATTAAAGCATTTATATTAATTGCTTCATATAACCATTGTAGGTTTGGAATGTCCAGTCCACCTCAAGCTTGAGATCTATATAATGTTGTTGCTTTTATATTTATTTATAAATTTATTTATACTTCATATTTATACCCCACTCTCGCGGCTAGCGGGCTTTTATTCATGGACACTTCCCTGCCCATAAAAATTTATTTAAATCAGCTTGCCAACCTTGAATAACTTTTTTCCCAATTAAAATAGGTAATGCTCTAAATTAAAAAGTATATTTAGGTATAATAAAACCCTTCAACAGAGTGATCCTCTCAGACCAATCTAACGATTTAGAGTCCTAACGTTTCAGTATTTTTTTTTATCTCACTATGTATCCTGTAAAAATTTTATTAATTCCTTTATACCTTCCACGAAAGCAATTTTAAGGATTTTGAAAACTTTTTCCAATATCGTTGTCTGGTGAACATTAAATCTTTTTTAAGTTGTTTTATAGTTATTGTCTCTAGCATTTTCCTTTCCGCCATTAGTTGCCCTGAGCCTGCTCGCGGGGAGGGTGGGGTATAAATTTAATTAATTAATTAATTAATTTAAAGTATTCCTATTTCCAGTTTGCTTATGCCTACTTTCTAAAGTTTTAATCTTATCTTGTAATGATGTTATTTGTTTCTGTCTTTCCTTTTTTAGGTGTGTTGTCTTCGAAATCAAGTACCCTCTAAGGACCACTTTCATGGTATCGCAATTTGTTTGGTGAGACATGACTTCCGGCCTATTCTCTAGCCAATAATTTTTTAGAGTTTGTGCTATTTGATTTCTCAGATCTGGATTCAATAAAATAGATTTATTTAAAACCCATTTATTCTTTGTATGTTGTTTCTCAAACCACTTAAACACTCAGTATGTTGGATGATGGTCTGACCAAATCTTCAAGCTAGTTTCAGTGTCTTCTATCTTGTGAGTTAGCCCATGTGAAATTAAAATATAATTAATTTGAGTGTGAACCTCAAATCTAGACGAATAAAAGGCATAGTCCCTTTCCTGCGGATTTCAAAGTCTCCAGATATCACATAAGCCATGTACCCTGAAAATGTTCTGCAGTTCTGAGGTCACATGTTTATTTTTCTGTATTTTCCTTTGTTTAGATTTATCCAAATGGTTATCTAAGATCATGTTCCAATCTCCTCCCACCACAGTTTCTCCTTCCTGGAACGTTTTAAGAAGTTCTAATGTATTTTTTATTAACGGAATCTGCTCAGAATTGGGTGCATAAACCGAACCTATGGTTAACATCTTACCATCCAACAGTTCTTTAATAAAATTATATCTACCCACTGTATCAATAAGTTTGCCTTTTAACTCAAATTGTATCTACTTTGCTATAATAATTGCAGTTCCCCATGCTTTGGATGATTCAGACAGCAAGTATTATTCCTTATAGTAAGCAGATTTTATAACTGGAAATCGATTTTTTAAAGGCATTTCCTGTAACAAAATAAAATCTGGTTTTGTTCTTACAATCTGAGAAGTAATACATCTTTGTTTTATCTTATTATTCAAACCACGCATGTTCCAAGACATGATTGTCAACCCCTGAGCCATTTGTACACTATGTGTTTGGGCTAGCTGCAGAAAACTATAATGCAATAAAACCCAGAGATTACTATTTAAACTACCTTCAACAAATTAAGTGGTCAACTTACCTACAACTACTATCTATCCTAAAGATACTTAATCAACTAAGCACTTTTACCCACACTAACTTAACACTTAAGTCTTAATATAAATTATTTCCTACTTCTACACTCACCAGTACTCTTAATACAGAGTATTAAAGCCTTTCTTTAATTCTATTATTATTATTTACCTAAAGGCTTCAACCTTTAACAACACTCTTTCCTTTGCCCCCCCTTCCCCCTTGCATAATTCCCTCCATTTTTACACTTATTATCACATCTATAATACAGTCTAAATCAGGGCTTTTTTTGTAGAAAAAGCCCAGCAGGAACTCATTTCCATAATAGGCCACACCCAACAGCAGAAACGCATTAGCATATTAGGCCACACCGCTGACAGCGCAGCTCTCTCCCAGGAACAGCTTCCCCAAGTGCCCCATGGCTTGTGGGAAGCATGGGGAACCTGAGGGAAGGAAGGCAATTTCTGGATCGACTTCCCCAGGCACCCCACAGTTGCAGGGCACCTGGGGAACCTGAGGAGGGGAGGCAGTTTAAACTGCCTTCCCTCCCTGGATCGGCTTGGCTTCCCCAGGTGCCCCACGGCTTGCAAGGTGCCTGGGGAACCTGAGGGGGGGGGGAGGCTGTAGGCGTGGCCAACTCGAAAGCCAGCCAGAACTCCATTCCTGTGCATTCCTGCCCAAAAATAGCCCTGGTAAATCATATAATCCTTGTGCAATTTAACTTTTACACCATGAACATATTAAAATAAACTTTGTTGTCTAAGTAAAAGTTATACAATTGCCTTACTGGACCCTTCCATTGTTGGCATCAGGATTGGGATCTTTGTTGCTTCAACAGGTGAGAGAGCCATGTCCAGTCTCCTTTATGCTGATTGTTTCAGAGTATCCATCGGTTCATCAGTTTGTAACATGCTCAGCAAGTGCTTGTGAGATTGTCCCAAAAGATGCAGTCTGCAACAGATCTCCTGAACCCGAAAGTCCTTTATTTGCAAAGAGGCTCTTATTGGAATGGTTACACTTTTCCTGTTAGTAAAGACTTTATTGTAAACAAACAGTTAGTATTATACTAAGCAATCGGAATCCCCCACTCTGCAACTACACGAATCATAAAACGTAAAAGGTTGTTCCAGCCCCTGAACAGGTTTCACACAGAAATGGCGGCAAACAGGTTATTGTGCTTTTTGTTCCCAAGGAACTTCTACTAAATGTTTTCGAGAGCAGCTGCAAAAAGAATAACATGGTAGCGGAGGATTTGTCTCAGACCTTGAGCAAGCTGGAAGCGAAGTAAGCAAGCTGGGAACGTAGAAGACTTAAGCGAGGCATGATAAGGAAGCCAGACAACTAAACAGCATATGAGCACATTCCAACGGGTGGGGTTACTGGTCGAGTCCCAATGACCGGGCGGGAGATGGCAGTGTAGCTGACAGTGCTTACCACTTGCCTCATCATAAGCAAAGAGTTGTTTTTACTTGGTGAATCACTTTGATCTGACCTGGTGTTATCCAGCGATATTGGATGTTTTGTTCACGCAGTCTTGCAGTAGTCTCTCTCAATTGTTGTCTAATTTTCAAGGCTTCACTTGGGAGATTGGGAAAGATATTTATTTTGACTTCATTATATGTAAGGTAGCCCTGTTCACATGCAATTCTTAAAATTGCCAGTTTGTCTCTGATACCCACAAAGTTGATCAAAATATCTCTTGGATAGCGTCTATTTGGCTTGTTCAGAGAGCCAAGCCTATACATTTTTAACAGAGAGTTGGGTAGATTCCTCCATATGCAACACAGAAGCTAGCCAAAATGGTATGTCTTTGAATAGTTGGGCGTCCTCTTCTGGGTGTTCTTTAAATCATCTCAGTTTAAGGAGATGCTTCCATGCCTCTGCCTCTAACACCAAAAGTCTGTCTTTCAATTGGTCCTGTTCTTTCTGCATGTCTTGGTTTGCTGTTTGCAGTACCGTACCCATGGTTGTAGCTGTTTCTGCCATTGCCTTCGTCTTTTCCATTGTTACAGTTGGTTAATTTGCTGTATTAAAGGTTGTATAGCACTATCAATTGAATATGTTATTTGACCCAGCATTGATTGTTCAAACGATTGAAAAGAAGATTTAAGCATAGTTTGTAGAAGCTTCAAAGTCACCAGCTCCTCTCGCTGTTCTCGATTCGATGGTTTAGGCTCCGTGGCCATTTTGGATAGTTCTTACTCGCCTGCTGGTTTCATGGTCATTTATTAGCACCAGTTCAGCCTGCTGGTTTCTCGCCTGCTGGTTTCATGGTCATTTATTAGCACCAGTTCAGCCTTCTTCTCTTTTTCTTTTCTTTTTTAATATATATTTTATTAAACCTTTCATCTTAACCAGTTATTAACATCGGTTTTGATTTACAGAGCTCAAAATCATTCTAATTGAGAGTATAATTTGGACCATACAAGCATTGGATCCTTTTTGTTAGCCACATTACATAAATAGCTTAACTTATCCATTTCAGCCCAGTCCCGAAGTTTATATAATAAGTCCATTTTGCCCGGTAATGAAGAGTTTTTCCAATTTTTGGCTCTTAATATTCGCGCTGCTGTCAAAATGTACGCCAGCAGTTTCTGGTCCATTTTATTTAAGTCCTCCGGAAGCATATTCAGCAAGAAAATTTCGGGCTTGAAAGGTAGTTCAAATTCAAACATTGCCTATCATTTCCCAATATTTTTGCATTTTTTTGCATGTCCACCACATGTGGAAAAAAGATCCAACTTCCTTTTCACATAACCAGCATACATTCGGGACATTTTTAAAACATTTGCTTATCCTGTCAGGAGACCAGTACCAGTGGTGAAAGATTTTATATATGTTTTCTTTATACCCTACCACTTTTAAGTATTTAAGTGAATTCCAGACTTTAGGCCACCTATCCATATCTATAGTGTAACCAAAGTCCTTCATCCATTTGATCATGGCCGAATTAATTAATTCTTCCTGCATTTCATAGTTAATCAACAAATTGTATATTTTTAAAATTAATTTGCCTTCACTATTTAACCAAATAGAATCTAGCTCATTTGATTTTTCATAGAACCCAACCTTCTTATCCTCTTTATATCTGGATTGTAATTGTATTTTCTCCCACCAGGATAACTCTAGTGCTATTTCATCTCTTAATTGTTTTTCTGGTTTTAGATTTCCATTCTTATCCAGAAGATCTTCATAACTTACTAACTTACTCTGTTTCATTAACAATGGTTTTATAAATGCCTCTAACGGGGATACCCAACTTGGTGTTTTGCAGTAAAAATTTTCTCTAGTTTTAATCCAACATTTTATCAAGGCTGCTCTTAATGTGTGCGTATGAAAAATAGAATTAACTTTGTATCTATCGTACCACACATAAGCATGCCATCCCATATAAAGATCGTGTCCCTCCAGTGCCAGCACTCTTTGATTTTCCAATTTAACCCAATCTCTTACCCAAACGAGGGCAGCTGCAGTTCCGTGCATTTTCCAGTTGGGTACCCCTAACCCTCCTCTTTCTTTCCTGTCTTGAAGTATCTTCCACTTAACTCTTGGTTTTTTCGGAAACCAGATAAAGTTCCTTGTGACCCTATTTATCTCCTTATAAAAGGGAGCGTTTACATTTAATAAGAGTATTGTTTGAGCTAGAAATAGAAATTTGGGTAGGATGTTCACTTTGATGGCTGCTATTCTTCCTAACCACTAGAGGTTTAAGTTTTTCCATTGATCCAAATCTTTTTTAACCTTGTTTATTAAACTATTGTAATTATCTGCAATTAAGGAACTTGTTTTGTTCGTACATATAATGCCTAAATATTTTACCTTCTTTGCTATTGACATGTTAAAAGTGGTTTGTATCTTATTCTCTGATGTTTTGGAACAGTTTTTTGTTAACAGTTTAGTTTTTTTCAAATTGATTTTAAGTCCTGCTACTTCTCTGTAATTGCGGATTATTTCTAACAATCTTTTTAATGAGTCTTCAGGGTTTTCCATGATGAACATAACATCGTCCGCATAGGCGCAGAGTTTATATTCTTGCCCTCTAACCTTAAATCCTATGACTTCCGAGTCTTCCCGGACCTGGTCGCATAAAGACTCTAAAGCAAAAATAAAAAGTAGCAGAGAGAGGGGGCAACCTTGTCTCGTACCCTTCTCAATGTTTATTTCTTTAGATAAGTCGCCATTTATTATTAATCGAGCAGATTGTTTTTTATATATTGCTTCAGTCATAGTTTGGAATTTCTCTCCGGGGTCTCCCATCTCTAATTTGGCAATTAAGAACTTCCAGGAAATATTATCAAATGCCTTTTCTGCGTCCATAAACATCAGAACGGCAGGTTTCTCTGGGTGTGCCTCATAATACTCCAGGGCACCCATTAGAGTTCTCAAGTTTTCTCTTAATTGTCTTCCAGGGAGGAATCCCACCTGGTCTCTATTTATTAGTTGCTTTAATACTTTTTTGAATCTTTCTGCTAAGATGTTTGCATAGATTTTATAATCTGCGTTTAACAAGGAAATTGGTCTATAATTATTCACCTCCTCTAGGTTATCTTGATCTTTATGTATTAGAGTTATCACCGCTTCTCTCCAAGAGTCTGGTATAACACCGGTCATTCCTATTTTCTTTATCAAATTCTTAAATACTATGGAGACTTGCCCTTCAAATATTTGATAGAATTCCCCTGGAAGTCCATCAGGGCCAGGGACTTTATTCTTTTTCTGTCTTTTTATTGCTTCCACTACATCACACATTGTAATGGGTTCGTTTAATATGTTTTTTTGACTTTCCGTAATTTTTTTATTATTAAAGTGGTTTTTAAGATATTGTCCTATATTTTCCTCCTTTTCCTCTCCTTGTTTGTATAAATTTTCAAAGTATTTTGCTGCTATCTATTTTAAATACTTTAGCAAATATTTTTTGGAACCTTTATCATCTTTTAACGCTATTATAGACCTTTTTGCTTCCTCTTTTTTCAGTCTATAAACCAGCCATCTGGTTGGCTTATTTGCATTTTCAAAAAAGTACATTCTGTTATACTCCACTTTTTTTGCGACTTCTTTACTTAGCAGAAGGTTCATTTTATGTTGACTTATCATCAATTTTTGCCTACTGGTCCCCTCCTCTTTGTTCTTTAGACAATTTAGCTCTTCTATTTTAACCTGTTTAACTAACTGTTCATATTCTTTATTATCTTGCTTTCTTTTCCAGGCAGAGTGGCTGATAAGTTTTCCCCTAGCAAAAGCCTTAAAGGTATCCCATACTGTATTTATTGAGATGTCTGGTTGGATGTTTCTCTTGAAGAAATCATTGATTTCTTCCCTCATTTTTCCTACAAATTCCTGATCTCTCAATGCACACCTATTCATTATCCATCTTCTGTTTTTCCTTTCCTCTCTCAGAGTTAAAATTAGGGGATTATGGTCTGCAAAAGTCAAAGGTAATATGTCTGCCTCTGTCATTTCCATCAGGAATGATCTTGAGACCCAGGCCAGTTCAGGCTTCTTCTCGACTCCGCTGCTCTGTCTATGCTCCACTAAAGTTTGTTAGTCCCAGAGGTAAATTTGTGTACTTTCTGATCCCATTACAGGGAGAAAAAGGGAGGCCAAGTACAGAGCATTCGGTTTAGGCATCCATGTTGGTGTGTTCCAATGCCACACCCCCTTTACCCTGAGACTAAACTAAACTCCTCAAGATGTTGACTTATTATTGGAAGAGTAGTGGTAAGGTCGGTTAGGTACAGCACCATATCGTCTGCAAAAAGGCTTATCTTATATTGATTTATTATTATTATTCTTCCAGGAATTTTTATGTCACGTCTTATTGTGTTGGCGAAAGGTTCTACTGCTAGTGCAAATAGGAGAGGCAAGAGAGGACATCCTTGTCGCATCCCTCTATTCATGCTAATCTCTTGTGAGTTGATGCCATTTATCCTTAGCATTGCTTTGGGGGTGGTGTATAGTGTGGCTACTGTTCTTCTAAATTTGATGCTGAATTTCATTTCTTGTAGGAGATGTTGGATATATTACAGTTCAACCGTGTTGAATGCTTTCTCTACATCTAGTGATAATAATCCTGTATCTGTGGTTTGTTGCGTTTTACAGAAGTGAATAATGCTGAGTGTTTTTCTAATATTGTCCATCATATCTCTTTTTGGAATGAATCCTGTTTGTTCTATTGATATGTATTCTGTGATTATTCTGTTCAGTCTGGCTGTTAGTATAGCAGTGAAGATTTTGTAATCATTGTTTAAGAGCGCAATTGGCCTGTATGATTTGACATCTGTTGGATCTTTGTCTTTTTTTGGTAGTAGTGTTATTTTAGCTTTAGTCCATGTCTTAGGGATATTGCCAGTTTCTAGAACTTCATTGAAGGGGCCTAGAATAGAGCCATATTGCTTGTAAAACTCAGTTGTATAGCCATCTGGACCAGGAGATTTGTTGTTTTTCATTTGCTGTAAGATGGATTTTAGTTCTTTTTTGTCTATTGGTTGTTCCAAGTAGTTCATGTGTTGCTCTGGTAAAGTTTTTAGAGAAGTTTTGTTACGCAGGTAATTGACAATTGAGTCAGATGTAGGGCGAGTAGATTCATAGAGCATCGAATAAAACTGTTTAAAATGTTGTATTATTTCTTTTGCTGTTGTACATATTTTCCCCTTGGAGTCTTTTAGGCCTTTAATTCCTATATCTGAAACTCTTTTTTGCACTTTCCAGGCTAATACGCATATAGATTTTGGGTTTCTAAACCAGTAGTTCTGTTTCAGATATAGGAGATTGTGTTTTATTTGTTCTATTTCTAAATCTTCTAATATTTTTCGTTCTTCTTGTATTTTTTATATAGTTTTTGCTACAATTTTTTTGTGTAGTGCCTCTATTCTTGTTAACTTAGTTGTTAGTTCCTGCTTTAATTTGTCTTTTTTTTTCTGCAGGCCACAGAGATGGATATGATTTGCCCCTGATGACAGCTTTGAATGCATCCCAAGTGACATCGTCTGGCATTTCTCCTGTCCAGCTAAAGTTAAAGTATTTTATAATATTCTTTTTAATTTCTTCATCTATAGTTTTATCTTTCAATTAAAAAATATTAAACCTCCATAATGGGTTTTTTATATTTAAATTATTAAATTGACAGATTGTGGTTGTGGTCTGAGTAGAATTTTTGGCCTATTTGTACTGCTGTGACCTTATTCAATATAGTGGATGAGATAAAAATGTAATCTATTCTTGTGTGTGTTCTGTAATGAGAAGAAAAATACGTATAGTCCCACTCATTAGCATATAGTAATCTCCATGCATCTACCAGATCTAGGATTTCCATTATTTTTTGTAGGCTCGTGGATGTCATGTTATTTTTCCCCCTTTTCTGTGCTGACCCAATTTGGGATATACTGGTTTTGATTTATCTAGTTTCATATCCATTAAGTAGTTTAAATCTGAGCCCAAGACTATTGGGCCTTCTTGGAAAGTTTTCAATTTATCTATCAGATCGCTTATGAAGTTTAGCTGCCCTGAATTTGGTGCATGAATGTTTCCCAACATAATTTTAGATCCATTTAGTAAACCTTTCAGAAATATATATCTACCTCTCGGATGCTGCTCTGAAGCTGAGCATTCAAATGACTCATGAAGTCCCCTGAGTCTGTAGAAAAACCTGGGGAGAGTGTGCCCCCTATCTGTGGAAATAAGTATCCGCACACAGAGGGGACTATTGAGAATTAGATATATAGATTGCTCTATTGCTTATCAGCCCTGATCTGGATGGCCCTATCTCATCAGATCTTGAAAGCTAGGCAGGGTCAGCTTGGATCGGAGACCACCAAAGAAGTTCAGGGTCGCTATGCAGAGGCAGGCAATGACAAACCACCTCTGAATGTCTCTTGCCTTGAAAACCCCATGAGAGGTCACCAAAAGTCTGCTGTGACTTCATGGCACTTTCCACCACCATACTATACTAGCTGTCTCCCAAATAGATGCATAGCCTTTGGTATTTTCCATGATGCTTTTGGGATCACTATACTTGTGCCCTGACCTGGATAGACCAGGCTAACCCAATCTTGTCTGATCTCAGAAGCTAAGCAGGGTTGGCCCTGGCTAGTTTTAGGACAGGAGACCTCCAACAAATACCAGGGGTGTAACACGAGACCGGTACTCCTCTTGTCTTGAAAATCCTTTGAGGGGTTGCCATAAGTTGATTCCAACTTGATGGCACTTTCAACTACCACTGTCACTCCTCAGTTTCATTGGCTGATCTGTAGTTCTAGCATTACAGAAGAAAATTCTTTCCACCTGTACCATGTAGATGGGAAGCTGGTGGGTCACAAGATCGAATTCATGGTAAAATAATTCAATTGCCATGCATATTGAAAACTACCGTGTCATGGAGAAGGCTAGGCTAGATCCCTTCTCCTAGCATTGTCTGTCTTATATGGGGGGGGGGGGAGCAGTATTCAGCCCCCGCACCAGCAACCTGAAGTGGTGCAGTCCAGATAGGCTTCCATCTTTGCTTGCTGTTTCTGGGAATGAAGTCTGTCTTCACCTGCTTGTACCAGGGAAGGGTTGTAGGAAATTTGGAGACTTTTTAAGTAAGGTTTTTTGATAACCATGAATCTGAAGTAAAATTGGATAATCAGAAGGCAATTTAGATCAAAGGGCCTCTAAGAAATGGAGATTTGTGCAGTCTTAAAGGATTATTGAAATTTGTCTTTATGCAAATGAGACTGCACAAAGTTGACAGCAGAAGATAAATCTGCTTTCATAATAACGCTTCACTTGATGGCTCCATCAAACATGGCGACAGCTGGGACAAGAGGAAAGGAATGGCTTCCACAGAAGCCCCCCACCCCGGAAACCATGGGAGCCAGGACTGAGGTTCCACTAGACACCCGGGGGGGGGGGGGGAGCAGTGGAGAGAGGAGTACTACCAAGACTCCTGCCCCCTGGAATATGAGGGTTTCCCCCCTGCCCTAAAATCAGAGGATCCACTTACATGCTTACCCATAAAACCACAAAATTATTATCCTGTTACCTCCAAGAAAAACTGGGGGCAAGCCCCCTTTCTGATTGCAGGATACTTCAGTTAATACTTTCAAGCCCCCACCCTCAGCCCTGAGCTCAAGGACGGAACTGTGTTTTCAAGGTCACAGAAGGCTGAAATATGTCATTTTGCGTCTTCCTTTTCCTGTCTTTGTAACATCCAGCCTAAGGAAGAGCTGGAGGACTTGGAAATTTGCACACTGGTATGTCTATCTGAATGCTCCTGATAAAAGGTATGTTATGGATGATGTGCTGGTTTTTTGGATTTTTCCTTTTGATCAGCATGGCTGACAACAGCTTCTTTTTCTTCAGTAACATCCTCAGGCTGGATGTACCAAACCAAAAAAAAAAGTGAGCTAAGGCTGCCAACCTCCAGGTGGGGCCTGGAGATCACCCAGAATTACAACTGATCACCAGAGTACTGAGATCAGATCCCCAGGAGAAAAACGGCTGCTTTGGAGGGTGGACTCCATGGCATTGTTAAGGCCTTTCTTTAGTTAAGGAACCACACTCCACACACTAAGCCCCTGTGTCCAATAACACCTCCGACAGCCTGAGCTTCACCGACTTTAACATCAGATACTGACTACATTTACTAGAATGTTGATGCTACTCTGCTTTCGCGATCGCCATTTAAATTGTTCACTAGCACCTTATGCTGTGTTTTTAAGCTTTGCCTATATTGTTGTTTTAGCTACGGCATTTTAGGTAAGCCGCCTGAGCCTGCTTCGGCGGGGAGGGTGGGGTACAAATCAAATAGATAAAATAAAATAACATTGTACCCTGCTGAGGTCCCTCCCCAGTCTCCATTCTCCCCAGTCTCCAGCCCCAAACCAATTTCTGAACCCAGACTTGGCACACAGGCCCTCCCCCTCCAAAAGAGACTCAGGCCAGCTGGCAGCCCAGTCTATATCCACCGGCAGGACTGACATCTCACCGAGAGGGGGTCGGCCCCAAGCTGGAGCTGCCTCCTTCTTGCCTCCTCTCCTTGTGGAGCTGCCAGCTCTGGGTTGGGAAACACCTGGGCCTGAGGAGGCCACAGTCTGAGGAGTGCCGTGGGGTATAATGCCATAATGCCACCTTCCCACACAGCCATTTTCGCCAGTTCAGTTGTAATCTCCAGCCACCACCTGAAGGTTGGCAACCCTATCTCTCTGCCATGCAGCACGTACTCCTGCTCTCACCTTTTGTAAATCTGGCTTTCTTCTTCTCCGCTCCCCTCTCTCCCCCCCCCCCCCTTACATGTATGGTCTGACTCAGGCTCTCTCTAACTCGATCAGCATCCCAGAAAATTTGATCAGGACATTTGAGCGCAGGACACAAACTTGTGTTGAATGTCAGGACAAAGGCCTGAGGCATGGAAGCCTGGTCTGGCCACGCAGAAGCAATGGAGGCCTCTTGCTCTCTCCCCCTCTCTGCCCCGGCCTCCTCCCCCTCCAATTTAATTTAAAGTGTGCCCCTCTCTCTCACGTGTCCCCGACTCACATGTTGCTCTGAGGAGTGCTGCCTGCTTGAATCCCTTCCTTACAGCATCATCAGAGCAAGGAGATGTGCATGGCAGATTTCTCTGGTTGGTTTCTTGGTAATGCAGGGGCTGCTTGGCCTCTCAAGGTCTCTGGGACAAACGTCTTAGAGAATTGATTTCAAGCTCTTGCAAGAGGAGCCACATCTCCAACTGAGGCAGCTAGAAAGATTTTCCCTTCCACCGCAGGCAAACTCCCACACCTTCTCCACATCACAAAGGCGATGCTCGGAGGGCATTTCTAAAGCACGCCACGTGAGAGTCTTTTTTCATTGTGCCAGGGTGCCTTTCAGAACCATGTGGCAGGCAGAAATTCAGCAGGTGCAGACGTCTCAGGTGTTATGTCTTCAGACTTAGCTTGAAATGTTGTTTTAAGTGAAATATGGTGGCTATTTAGCTGAGGGAGGGAGGGGAGGGAGGGAGGGAGGGAGGGGAGGGAGGGAGGGAGGGAGGGAGGGAGAGAGAGAAAAAAAGAAAGAAGGGAGGGAGGGAGAAAGAAAGAAAGAAAGAAAGAAAGAAAGAAAGAAAGAAAGAAAGAAAGAAAGAAAGAAAGAAAGAAAAGAAAGAAAGAAAGAAAGAAGGGAGGGAGGGAGGGGAGAAAGAAAGAAAGAAAGAAAGAAAGAAAGAAAGGAGGGAAGGAAGGAGGGAAGGAAGGAGGGAAGGAAGGAGGGAGAGAGAGAGAGAGAGAGGAGGGAGGGAGAGTTGAAGGGTTGCCAGCTCTGGGTTCAGAAATACCTGGAGATTTTAGGGTGGAGCCCAGGAGGGTGGGCTTTAGGGAGGGGAGGGACCTCAGTAGGGTATAATGCCATAGAATCCACCTTCCAGAGCAGCCATTTTCTCCAGGAGAAGTGGAATAAATGTTTTAAATGAATAAATAAGCTATCTATGTAGTCTGGAGATCAGCTGTAATTCCAGGAGCTCTCCAGCCCTCACCTGGAGGCTGGGAGCCCTAAAAGAGAGAGAGAATATCCTACTGCTGTCTTCTGAGACCTGGAACTGACACTTTAAATACACTGAAAAGCAACGTACACAAAAGCCCCTCCCCCCAGCAGGCCAAAAGACCCATCCAGTGGGAGAGTCACTAAGGGGAAATTTTCCTGTGAAGAAACACTGTTCCCTTGCTGCTCTTTGAATGGAAGCAGGACCCCCAAGCTCTCTTTCCACTGGCTTTGGCAAAGTGCTGCCTTGCTGTGCTTTTTGGGGGGAGGGGATCAAAACAAAAAGCCTTGAACCAAGTAGCAACTTCTCCATTTGACTTTCCCTTTTTCTGGGGGGTGCTAAGGAAGCTTACTGGCACGAGAGGCATTTGCAAAGAATCCTGCTCTAAGCCTTGCCTTATTTTCTTTGAATGCTAACAAGCAGATGGATTCCAGTGTATTCAGATCAGAGGAGCGTGAACCAGGGTGCCAGCCACACTGAGACGTGTTACCCAGTGCAGGTTCAGAAGGGAAATGGAAGGAGGGAGGACTGGGGGGCAGAGGAGCCCTTCAGCGAAGGCCAAGTCTCTGACGGGTGGGCTTCTGAGTTCAAAACATCAGAGTATTTGAGGGTGGGGAAATGACAGGGCACAGGGAAGTGGGCAGGAGGAACAGCAAAACTCTTGGGAGGAATTTCATCACAAAGCTCCCCCCCTCCCCAGCAATTGCTATTATTTATGGATTTATTTCAAACATATCTGCCCCACTCCATCAGGAGCAGCTTGGCAACAATTTCAAAAGCAACACTAAGGCTAAAAGAAGAAACCCACAGACAACACCAAACAGAACTAAAAGTGTCAAGAGGAGAAAATGGAGCAAACCTAAAAGAAGGCAAGAGATCAGAACAGTTAAAAATGTCTACCCCCCCCCCCCCCCCCAAGTACAGCTTTAAGTCAATAAAAAGATAAGATCAGCAGACCCAGGTAAATTCCTCAAAAGTGGGTGGGTGGATGGACCGAATGCTTGGCAGAATAAAACCACCTTAGCCTGATGCCTCTGTGAGAGTCCTACAGAGTCAGTCAACAACAAGTGTCCTAGAGAAGGAAGGCTGTTTTTACATCTGACTTTCCTGCTGGAATCATTCTAGTTCCAAAAAACCCTGCCCATACTTCTGTGCGGTGTGAAACCGTGCTGCCACTGAAATGCCCACATCTACTAATTGCCCTCCTGTGGTCAAGCTAGTATGCAACCGGCTTCATTCTGCTTTAAACAATTGCTGTTGATTAGTGCACTTAGACCCCCTGGAGTGAAATTTCACATCACTGTGAAATCAGCACAGGAAAAGACAGCAGTCAAACTACTTTAGAGGGGAGGTGTAAAATGACCCGAAGTCTTTATTGAGAAAGGTCTGTTGTGGTCATCTGCACTTCTTGTGTTAGTAATGGCTGACACAGCCCCAAGCAGGACAATTATACAGAATTCAAAAAGGGTCTGGTAATGAATTGCAATTAATCACCAAGGCAAAGAAAAGGCGCTCAAAATACTGGTTTACGGTTCCCAAGGAAAAAACGGGAAGAAATAGAGTCAGACAGGAGAAGAGATACATGGGCAGGCACCAGCAGTCTCCCAAGGTCAGAGCATCTCGAAGAGCGATAAGCACGCCCTGAGAAGTATAACATAACATTCCACAGACCCAACATCAAGGGTTCACTTATCCCACCTCCCGGGCAGGAGATGGCAGCATTAGCTGAAAGCCTCACAGGCAACAGATTTGGCACCAGGAGAACCCCCTGGGGGGAGGGAGTGCCAAAGATTTGGTGTCATAACTGAAAAGACCCTTTCTTTCATGCTCACCCACCTGACCTGTGAGGGAGCTGGGCAGGAGCACATGGGAACAGGAGACCCTCCAGGGAGAGATCCTGTATAAGTCTGTAGCGGTAAGTCAGGGGTGGCCAACCTGTGGCTCGGGAGCCACATGCGGCTCTTTCACACATATTGTGCGGCTCCTGGCAGGGCGGCTGGGGAAGCAAAGGGGAGGCATGCTTTTTCTCTCTTTCTCCCTTCCTTCCTTCCCTCCTCCCTCCCATCTATTTGCTTTCCTAGTTTCTCTCTCTCTCTTTCTTTCCACTTCTTTAATTCTTTCTTTCCATCTCTCTCTTTTTCTCTCTCTCTCTCAATATCATTAGCAAACAAGTAATATCATTATCAATAACCGGTTTTCCTCGTTTGTTTTTATTTTTGGCAGTCCCATTTAACGTTAATAAAAAACAAATTTGCATATTTTTAAAAATAAAAACGTGTGTGTGATATTTGTTCCTGTCTTGCAGCTCTCAGACATCTCTATGTGGCTCTTACGTTTATTCTGTGTGGCTCTTACGTTAAGCAAGGTTGGCCATCCCTGCGGTAAGTGATTGGACTTTGACTTGATCCCCGACAATCTACAGATGCTGCTTGGCCTTTGGGCCAGACTGAGCTTTGGGTTTTTTAGACCTTCACTCAGCTCAATACTTATTCCAAACACACATTCTGAATCTCCATGGCCTGGCGTAACTCAGATGAAAAGGAGAAACCGAATGAGATGTCACTGGCCTAGGGATGCCCCCTTGCTCCTTATCCCCAGATCACCTCTCCCAGTGGTGTCTCCTGCAGATGACACAGGGATCAACAACTGCACCCCAGCACCTGTTTCCAAAACTGAGCATCTAGATAAGAATGAAATCAGAACATGATGCCCACAATACCTGTCTCAGAAGGAATGGCATCAAAGAATCTGCTGGCCAGTTGAAATGACATGACTTTCACATGCAGTTACCTCATTCTTGGTTTCCAGTTTTTCGCACATGATTTTTCACCCTCATGCTTTTTATGGCAGAAAGTGCCATCAAGGCATGGCCGACTTATGACAACTCCATGGGGTTTTCAAGGCAAGAGACTAACAGAGGTGTTTTGCCATGGCCTGTCTCTGCGTAGCAACCCTGGACTTCCTTGGTGGTCTCCCATCCAAGTACTAACCAGGGCTGACCCTGTTTAGCTTCTGAGATCTGACGAGATCAGGCCAGCCTCATGCTTCATAGAGGTCTCGCAAAAGACTTACAGCTGCCATAATGTTTCCACATTTCACTCAAGGCCCTGATGGATCATTGGTTGTGCTATCTTAATGTTTATTTCCTGAATCTAAAGAAAAGAAAAGAATTTGTGAACAAACAAAAATGTTAAACTGGTTTAGTAAAGTTAAAGGATTTCCTTGCTCGAAAGGCAGCTGAATCCAACTCTAGGGGGCGGTGCTCATCTCCATTTCCAAGCTGAGGAGCCAGTGCTGTCCGAAGACGTCTCCGTGGTCATGTGGCCAGCATGACTAGACGCCGAGGTGCACAGAATGCAATTACCTTCCCACCAAAGCAGTACCTCTTTATCTACTTGCAATTTCTTGCTTTCAAACTGCTAGGTTGGCAGGAGCTGGGACCAGAGACAGGAGCTCACTCCATTGCACAGCACTTGGGTCTCAAACTGCCAAACTACCGACCTTCCAGTCTGCAGCTCAGCATCCTAACCTCTGAGCCACACACACAAGAAATGACATGGCAGGGCTGAAATTAATATTATTAAAATATGTATGGACCAATGCTTCCTCTAAGCTGTGGAGTCTTGTGAGCAAAAACTCTACTTTGTGAGCTGAGCCATCCTTCCTGAGCGATGACAAAAATCTGTGAGCCAGAGGCTAAGGAACTGTGAGGTAGCTCACACTAACTCAGCTTAGAGGGAACACTGGTATGGACTGCCTTTCTTTGGACAGGGGAACGGATTCAGGGGACATATTCAGACTAAACTGGCAAATTCTGCTGATTCCCCACCCCATCCCACCTTTCACTCTTCAGACCTCCCGCATGCTGGACCTCGGGGTCCCCAGTCTGCCAGGGGCAGCATGTTGGGGAGACTGGTGGGCTGCAAAGTACTGTTCTTCCCCTGATAGAACATTTATTCTGGATCCAACCCAAAATGATTTACAGAATAAAAACACACCATAAAATGCCCCAGCAGTCCAAATTCACCTTTCTTAATATAAAATCAATGAGCTAAACATTGACAAAATGTTTAGTAACACACACACACACACACACACACACACACCCCGCAGATTAAATAGCAATAAAGGCTCTCCTAAACAAAACAGACTTACAAAGTTTGCAGACTATGGAGAGTGAAGGTGCTCTTTCTGCAATGCAGGTGCAAAGTACTGGAGTCAGAGACGCAGTGAAGTGAAATCAGCAAGCATGTTTATTAGCTGGTCAAGATGAAGCATGACAACCCGGGCTCAGGGGCCCTCTTTTATTCCGGCTGGAGCCACACCTCCGGCCTCGCCCAATTGTCCCGATAGGACCTTAAGGCTGTGGTTACAGATCATAGGTTCCCTAGAGGACCCTAGGCACTAGATTGGTGGCAAGTTACGATCTGGCCAGCTATTGTTCTTCCTGACCCAAACTCAGGTAGCTGGTCTGGCCATGTGGGTTTGGCTACGTGGCGGTCGCCATTACAGTGAGCACATGGCTACCTCCATTGCATACATTACACCGCTCTCCCCCTAGTCCGGACCCCCCCCTAAGTAACATAGCCCTTTAGGTAGGTGGGACGGCGTTGCTCTCGCCCTGAATGTCGAGGGGTAGATGCCCATGGGGCTTCCCTTGGCTGGGGAGTCACTCCACTGAGGCAGCACAAGCCCCAGAAGCAAGGGAAAGTGTTTTAAGTTTAAACACCTTCCCTTCCTTGCCAAGCAAAGGGATTCCCCAAACGGATGCCAAATATACGGCATCTATTCATGGAGTCCCTGTTCGGCCAGCCAAATCAGATTAGAGCTTTCGGCAGGCCCAGTAATGCTGAATAGGCTGGCCATGGCTGGGAGGGCAGGGCATTAATGTAATAAACAAACAAACAAACAAATAATTCGGGTCCCCCCCCCCCCAGTTCATCTGAACCGAATGCACATCCCTACTGGACAGTACAGGAGAAGGCAGTCCAAGGAATCTGGCCCTAAACTGTTCAGGGCTTAAAGGTAAAAACCAGTGCTTCGAATTTTGCCCAGAAATAGACAGGCAGCCAGTGCAAATTTTCCCCAGCTGCCAGTTCAATACGGTCTTTACTTTCTCCAGCTTTCTGCTGCTCAGACTAGGCTCTTGCACAGATAGAGTCTCTTGGTTTTCCACTCCTGACGTACAGCTCCACAGTCCATCAGCTGCTCATCCACCCCACCCTCCAACCTCCTCAACTGCCTCTAACTGGGCCCACTGGCTTTGGGAGCAGCAGTACCTCCTATACCAACTGAAGAATGGCACCACTGGCCTTGCTGTACTGAGACTCCCTTTGTGGCTGCAAAACCTTTGCCACCTGAACTTTGCTTCCAAGCTGGTCACCTGGATACTACCTTCTGACCTCCCTCAGCCAGCCTAGCTGCTTCCAGCGGAGCAGCTACCTTTGTTCTCAGAGCGCCTGGTGCTCCATTCCAGCTCAGTCACCCCAGCTTACAGCTTCTGTCCAAGGAAACACAATGCCACTCCTGACACCAGCATTAGATGTGCACTAAGGCTGCGGTCACACGGCCCTTTAAAGTGGGAGTCACAGCTGTTTGCTCCCAGATTTAAAGGGGCTGATCAGACCAGCCGTGGCTACTCCCGTGCCGAAGTGGGCTCACTCCCGGGTTCCTCGCGCATTTTCCAACCCCGGGAAAATCAAGTATTTTCTCAGAAGTTGCACTTGGAACCTGGAATTTAGCCGATCTGGACAGCCCTCTCTTGCAATGATTGCAAGGCCGTCTGATCGTCCCCTGGGTTTTTTTTTCTTTTCCTGCACTTGGGCTCTTGGGCACTCAAGCGCCCAAGTGCAAGAAAAGGGAGTGATGCAACACCCAAAAGTAAAGACACTGGATACAGTCATAGGTACCATCACACCAAGACTGCTTTTCTGGCAATATCTTATACATGCATATCAGTAGAATACAAGGAGGGAAATGATGCAAAGCAATAGGAAGTAAAATATAAAAATAAATAAGTAAACAAAATGCCATCAAAGCTGTTAAGTGTTTTTAAAACCATAAAACACTGAGCAGCTTAAAATGAGTCTCAAGAGAATTCAGATAGGAGCGGACTATAAAAAAGACAGTAAATTAGCCCCTTGACAACAATCCTGAGTAAGTGGAAAGGTTTTGGCCCGGCCCCTAAAAGAGAGTAGGCAAGCCTCAGTGTGGGAAGCCTGCTCCACCAGAGAGGTGCCACCACCAAAAAAACCCGTCTTCGGTTGCCCCTCACCTCACCTGAGCCAGTTTGGAGTAGTGGTTAGGGACGCGGACTCTGATCTGGGAGAACCAGGTTTGATTCCCCACTCCTCCACTTGTACCTGCTGGTGTGACCTTGGGTCAGTCAAAAGTTCTCTTAGAGCTGTTCTCTCAAGAGCAGTCCTCGAAAGAGCTCTCTCAGCCCCACCTACCTCGCAGAGTGTCTGTTGTGGGGAGGGGAAGGGAATGGAGACTCCTTTGGGTAGTGAAGGGCAGGGTATAAATCCAATCTCCTCTTCTCTTCTCTTCTTCTTCTCTGACAGTAGCAGTACAGAGCACAGAGCTTTGGAGGAAACTCTTAGCTGGTGGTGGGCTGGACAGTGTGGGAGGAGGCAGTCCTTCAAGCACCCTGACCCCAAGCGATTTAGGCCCAGCACTTTGAACTGTGCCTGAAATCAGACAGTCAGACAGTGCAGATAGTTCCTCACAGGGGTGATATGATCCCTGCATCCAACAATAGCCTGAAGGCCACATTTTGGACTAGCTGAAGTTTCTGAACAGTTTTCAAAGACAGACCCTTGTAGAGTACTTTACAGCAATCTAACTTGGATGTGATTAGAGTATGGCCAGACTACACTTTTTGAGGAAGGGCTACAGCTGGCATTTCAGCTGAAGATGATAAAAGGCCCCACATGCCATGGAGGAGTACTGAAATATCTGGCAGCACCTCCAACCCATGAATCTGCTCCTTTGGGGGAGTCAGTGCAACCCTCGTCCAGAGTGGGCTGACTCTGCAGTCCCTGAGCTGCTTCTCATCTGACCAACAGCCCTTCAGTCTTGTCTGGACTGAGCTTCAGTTTATTGGCTCTCATCCATCCCATGACATTCTCCAGGCCCCTGTTTAGGACTTCCAGTGAACCCACCCAGCTCAGCAGAGAAGGAGAAATAAAGTAGGATGTCATCCACATATTGGTACTACCTGACTTCAGATCCCCTGATGATCTCCCCCAGCAGTTTCATGTAGATATCCAACAGGACAAGGGGAAGAATGGACCACTGAAGGACCCCTTAGTATAAATGCCAGAGAGGCAAGTAGTCCCCCCCCCCCCCAGCACTTCACTGGCTGGCTCCGGAAGGTAGTAAGAGCAGAAAAACATGGTGTTCCCTGCTCCCAGCCCAAGCCAGCCTTTCCATGATCAATAGGAACTGAAAGTCACTGATAGTCCAGGAAAATCAACAGGGACCTACTCCCCCCCAAAGATTGGCAGTCGGGATGAACAAGGCCATATGTATCCTGAACCCAAGGTGGTCAAGGTGATCCAAATCCATTTTGTCGAGAGACTGGAAGCTTCTCTTCCCTCCCTTATGAGGCAACCCATTTACTGATATCTGAGTGTGGAATCTCCTTTCAAGACATGACTCTCAGTGACAAACAGAAGTCCCCAGTTTATGTGTTTTCCTGTTTCCCACCCCTGACAGGTTCATATGGACAGTCACCTATCTCCATCCAAAGGGCAGAGGAACCTTCACAGGTGATGGAATTGGCATTGCCCCCGCCATGCCCCCAGGCATATTTTCTCCTTACCACTGGCTCCTTACTTAGTTTTATGACTCTATCTGTAAGTAACCTTTGTATCCCATCTGGACATATCTGGCCCAGAGATTGCAGAATTGTTTCTAGAGTTCTGCTTCTTTTTATAATACATATTTTCCCAATGAAATATGAAATTGGGCCAGTGGAATTACCACTCTGCCTCCTCATGAGCTGACAGTCATGCTATCAGCCATTGTGCCCTGGAAATTTCATTTATTGATTTAAAGTATTTATTAGCTGCCTTTCTACCTTAGAGGAACTCAAGTTGGCTTACAAGGTAAAGAGAGCCAGTATGGTGCAGTGGTTAAGTGCGCGGACTCTAATCTGGGAGAACCGGGTTTGATTCCCCACTCCTCCACTTGTACCTGGCTGGATGACCTTGGGCAAGCCATAGCTCTGTACCAGCTGTTCTCTCAAGGACAGCTTGGGAAAGCACTCTCTCAGCCCCACCCACCTCACAGGGTGTCTGTTGTGGGGAGGGGAAGGGAAAGGAGTTTGTAAGCCACTCTGAGACTACAAGTGAAGGGCGGGGTATAAATCCAATCTCCTCTCCTCTCCTCCTCTAAATAATAATGAAATATAATAAAATACATAAAAACCACTAGTTAAAAAACAGCAATTTAAAACTGCTGGTAGGCTGAAGAAGTAAGAAATGCCGTATTTTTTATTTATTTAAGTACTGAGATTCTTTTAGTTACCAAACTTAAGGCTATATCATGATGCAGTATGTTTGACTTGGGTAGGGACATGGACTATGTTACAAGATAGAAAGTTATTGTCCCTGGAAGGTCATGACTGTAGGTCTGGGTGGCACGCATATCTGTATTATGGCAAAACAAAAATGGACAATATGTTTAAGCATCATTATTTGAGAAGAACATTAATCGATACGTGGACAAGATATAAAAACTTTTTTCCAGAAGAAATACCTATGTGGATTGTACCTGCAGAAGTTTTAAATCCATCATCTCACTACAAAGGACAAGACTGGTTGAAATATAGAGACCTGTTAACAAGACAGGGTAAAGACTTTAAATTGAAGGAGCAGCAGCAGATGGACTTTGATTATGGCTGGTTAAGGTACAGACAAATATATGATATGTACAGAAGTGATAAAAAATCTGGTTTTAGAGAAAAAAACAATGAAATAGAACAAATTTGGGAGGAAGATGGGGAAAAAATGATTTCTAAAATGTATAAAGTATTGCTAAAATGGTTTAATGCTGATGAAATGGTAAAGGAACAAATGGTAAAATGGGCGATAAACAAAGACATTGAAATGGAATCTTGGGAATTTTTATGGAAAAATGCTATGAGTATTTCTACATGTTATAATTTAAAAGAGAACTGTTTTAAAATGATGTACAGATGGTATATGACACCAAAAAAATTGCAAATATTAATCAAAATATGTCTAACAAATGTTGGAAATGTAAAAAGAAAGAAGGTTCTTTTTATCATATGTGGTGGACTTGTGATGAAGCGAAGACTTATTGGTCTATAATACATGCAGAAATGGAAAAAAAATTGAAATGTACATTTAAGAAGTTGCCTGAAATGTTACTGCTTGGACTTAAACTAGAAGAGATAAATGTAAAGAAAAGGACAATAATATGGTATATGATAACAACAGCAAGAATGGTGTATGCACAAAATTGGAAAAATGAAAAAATACCAGAAGTGTGGGAATGGTTGAAAAAATTGTTATATATGGCTGAAATGGATAAATGGACTAGAAAGTTGAATAATCTGTACTCAGAGACTTTTTTAGAAGATTGGAAGGATTTGAAAGAATATGTTGAAAAATATTGGGACATGAAAAACTACATTTATACATGGTTATAATAGCATAAAGGAATAGAAATAGAGTATATGAATGTACTAAGGATAATTAGATAATGAAGTTGTTTTTTAGAATTATATAAGAATATAGAAAATAAGAATTGGTATATAAGTATTTTAATGATATATAACCGTTACCAGAAATGTAAACATAGATATAAATATTACTATTTTGGATAAAGTGGAAAATGTGTTATACTTCAGATGTGGTGGGAAACCACCAATACAAGATAAAAGCAAGACTATACAAATAGAACAAAATGTTATATAATATGGAAAAAAGGATTTGTATAAAATAAATGTATTAATTTTAATGTTTTGAAAAATAAAAATTTCTTTACAAAAAAAAAAAAGTACTGAGATTCTTTTGACTCTTGTACAAGAGAAGCATCTTTGGGAGTTTTTAATATTCAAAGTCGTGGCAGTTTGTTTTTAAAATGTCTTAGGAAAAGGTCTGGGAATGCAGAGGAAAGCACTCTGCATGTCCCCGGGAGATGGGAAAACTTCCTCCTTCTTCCCTTTCCCAAAGCAGGAAAATTAGGTTTACCAGCCTCCAGGTGGGGCCTGGAAATCTCCTGGAATTACAACTGATCTCCAGAGAACAGAGATCAGTTCCCCAAGAGAAAATGGCTGCATTGGAAGGCATAGTCTACAGCATTATACTCTGCTGAGGTTACCCCCACCCCCACCCCCAAAAAAACCCTGCCATCCCCATGGCTCCATCCACAAATCTTCAGGAATTTCCCAGCCTGGAGCTGGTAACCCTAACTGGGAAATCCACTCATCCTTTGTAGTGCTTCTTTCTCCCTGTGTGTTTAACCCTTCCCTCCCCCTGCTGCTTTGCCACCGCAATGCTCTCCGACTGCTATTCCTCTTCCGCAGCCACGACTCTAGGTGTCTGCTTGCCATATCATATGGGGAGAAGGAACACTGGAAGGAGCGTTGCAAGAGCAAAGCGGCACATGGGAGGAGACCGCAACTGGCTCCAGGCAGACCGGCCACTTCTCTGCCACAAATGGCTTTGCGCAGGGGGGCGGGGCTGGGAGTTCCAAGGCAAACATGGGCTGCTGAGCAAGTATTTTCAGCCTAAATGTCAGCCAAGCCTTTTATGGGTAAAGATGGTAAACAAAGATGGCATGTCTGCCATTTTCATCGGCTGCCGCATAGGTTCTTGGAGGCTGGGTTTTCTAGGAAGCCTTGAACCCTGGCACTTCTCGAACAAGCGATCAGACGGCTGGTGGAAAAGGCCCTCCCCAGCTGCCTGGTGTGAGGAGGGAGGGGGAGCAACACAGGACATGCACGCAACACTTTGCAGGTAAACAGCTTCCTTTCCGGCCTGCTGTTCTCCAGAAACATTACGAGGGCATTTTAAAAAATCCATCCAGTCCAGTTCAATTCCCATTGATAATGTCCATGGACAATTAGAGTCAATTAGGAAGAGGCAGAGAGCGACAAGTGTTTGCATTAGGAAAGGAGAGGGGGGCCAAGGGGGAGGGTCAATGCAGCAATCCAATTTCCCAACCACTAAATGTAATTAAAGGGTATTACTTACCCAGTTGCCCAGGAGGGCCAGCATATAAATGGGGGAAGCCAACAGCTTTCTATTCCAAGGATGCAAACCATAGGCAGGCGGCGGCGGCAGCAGCTGAAGCCCTCCTGCCCACCTCTCAAGCTCCGAGAAGCAGCATCCATGTATCTCACCATGCTCGCGGTTCTCCTGGTCATCTTGGTGGTCGCCTTGCAAGGCACAGTTCCCCGCGAGAACGACTTCCCTTACAGAGTACCCCTGGATCCACAAGGCAACGTTGAGCTCTCCTGGAACGTCAGCTACCGCCAGGAAGAGGTGCATTTCCAGATCTTGCTCAAAGAGCTGAAATTTGGGCTCCTCTTTGGCATGTCGGACAGAGGTGACTTTGAGAATGCTGACCTGGCTGTCCTCTGGAGTGATGGAGTCCAGTCCTATTTTGCGGTGAGTAAGCCTTTGACCTGGGGGGTGAACGGGCCTCCGATCTGAAGATGTCCTGGAGGTTGTTTGGCCAGGAGCACCCAGGAAATGGGCTTTGTGAAGTTACTTAGCATTTGAGATCAACTGCAAAGGAAGATTCCTTTTTAGGGGCTAGCTACTCTAGGGTTTCGGCCATAAAGCATCCCATATTGAATAATTTGATGGGTGTAAAATGGTCTTTCTCTGGGGCCTTACAGTGAGCCCCCAGATACTAGAGTCTAGTTCACAGACTGACTTTTAAGCAGAATTGGGGCACAGTACCTTTTTTTGGTTTTATGAGGAAAAAAATTGACCAAGATGCATGGTATTGTCCAATTGACTGAAGCTGCACTGAAAATTACTTATCTTAGTGTAAGAACTGAGGAGGTGGTGCTCCTGTTTTGAGCATAATTTATTTGGGAGATTTAGATATAAGTTGACTGCTACCTACCCTAATTTAAAAAATTGCTTTAACTTCCCTCAAAAGGTTGATGGGGCTCCCCATCTTAAGTTTACATTTCTGAGGCAAGGCTAGCTAAGAGATGAAAGGGTATAGAGCACAAGTGGGCAGCTGGAGGCCCCAAATCTGGCTCCCTACTTGTTGTCCCTCTTGCCAGTCACCAGCCCAGGGGGGTCTGGAGTGAGGGAAGACCATGGCAGTGGGACTCGCTGGAGTCAGGACAGGGCAGCCCACTGCCTCCATCTCCACCTCTAAACGGGGTTCACAAAACCAGTGCTGAGCCTGGATATGAAGCAGGGCCTTACAGTGAATCCCACCTGCGTCTCCTCTGCAGAAGACCTGCTTGCTAAGAGCAAGTTTCTGGATGGACCGCCATGTCTGTCTGCGGCAGAGGCCGAGGCACAGCTTGGGACTTTATTCAATCAGTGGCAAGGACGCAAGGTTCACAAAGGAGGTGGATTTTGAGGAGTTTATCAAGCAAAAGAAAATTGACTCTGAGGGACAATTTTTAAAAACCCTCAAGCTTGTGGATGAATGTTAGGACCAAAATACTGAATCGACATACTAAATTTAATATTTTTATCCCATTCTCATTGCAATCCTTAACCGGGGGGGGGGGGGGGGGAGTTCCTACAAGGAGAAAATGTATGAGAGCTTTTGGCATAGCAAAAGAAGCTCCCTGCAAATTCCTCTGCTGAGGAGAATGCTCAAGAGAAAAGAGCAACGGATTTTCTGCCAGCTTCAATCTAAGCACAGTCACTGTGGCAGATGCTTTTGTGGGCCAGAGTGCCTTTTGCAGGAGGGCAAAGTGGAGACTGGCCCTCCCCTCAAAGACCATTCTCCAACTGATACAAAATGTTGTTCCAGCAACACTACAGATGAACAGAGCAGTCCTCCAGCAACTCAGGCAGTGTTGTCACCGTGTGGCAACTGTGTATGTGGAGCCATCCTAAAACCCAGAGAGCAGGCTCACAGTTATATGATTTGTGGTGGAACAGCGAAAAGGCCTCCACTGCAAAAGAGTCAGTGTAACACACTGCATTTGAGTCCGAGTCTGTTATTTTATCTGCGCAGGGATGACAATGCTTTTCACAACCTTGCTGGTTTGATTTGGAAGTCACTATTTGAATTTTGCTTCTCTCTTGTGAGAAATGCTTCAGTGATGTCATCTGTCCATCATCTGCACATCAACTGTATGTCATGAAAATGAGAGACCGAAATCTATGACAACCTCAACATAAGGAACCAAAAGGAAACAAAAATGGCCATGTCAGAACATCCTTAGATCTGCACTGGCGCATTGATACATGCATGTAACTGCTTAATGTTTCATCACTTGCATGTGTATACCAGCCCAAAGACCACTTTTTGGGGGTGGGTTGTGCCCTCCAGATGGCATTGATCTCGCAAGAGTGTATATACAGAGGGGAGAAATTTTAGAATGCTCACTACTGGCAGAGCTAACAGTGCAGCTCTCTAAGGAGTTACATCCTTCAGAGGCCATTGATGCCAATGGGCTTAGAAGAATGTAACTCTGCTTAGGATTGCACTGTCCATTTGTGGACAGGGGCGAGGATCAGGGAGTTTGCTGTGCCCTGGCGGGTGCTGCCACCTTCACTATCTGATCATACCTCTCCTTGTAAAGCTGCCCATCTGCTCCATGCTGAGCACCAGAGGCCTGGCAGATCTTCCATTCTGCTTTTTTAAAAATGTGAAACAGTTAATAATTAAAGCTCCCTCTTGGGATGATATATCTCCAGACCAGAAGGCTGAGCTTGGCTTAGAGTTGTTACAATGTAAAATGGAGGAAAAGACACCCAATTATAGTCTCTCGCCTTGTCAACTTCTCCCTTTTTTTTTTAACTTCTCCAGACACCCTGTCACAATTCCCACTTCAGTATAATTAAAAGATGGATAAAGAGGCTTTGTAAAAACTGTGCTCTGGGATAACTTTGCCAATTAATTACCTGCTAAACGCTCGCACTGGTGACCTGAATGTTAGTGTTTCTGAAAAAGCAAGGCTTTTAAAAGAATTTGTCTCTAGACCAGATCCCTCACTCTCCCTCCATTCTTCTGGGAGTAGATAGCCAAGGCTCGTAGGAAAGGGTTTGGACCTCCATGAATGTCTTGGGGAGGGGAGTTCCATAAGCCTCATCACATCAAGCTTCCTGGTACTCCAGTCAGAGGTAGGTCCTACTTATTTAGGCTTGCCACACTCCAGGTGGTGGCTGGAGTTCTCCTGGGATTACAACTGACCTCCAGGCGACAGAGATCAGTTCACCAGAAGAAAATGGTGGCTTTGGAAGGTGGACTGTATGGCATTATACCCTGCTGAAGACCCTCCCCTCCCCAAAGCCCACCCTCCTCAGGCTCCACCCCCCAAATCTCCAGGTACTTCCCAACCTGGAGCTAGCAGCCCTATATTAATGCATTTCTGGCTATCACATTTTTAGCCCTGTCTTCCTCTAGTAAGCTCAGAACAGGTTACACATTTATTTCCATCATCATATCCCCACTGAGAGAATGTGACTGGCCAAGGTCTCCGAGCAAACATCATGGCAGAATCGATATTTGAGTCCAGTATACTGAGCCAACTCCCGTCTCTCAGAGCCAGCATGATGTAGTGGTTAAGAGTGGCAGAATCTAATCTTGAAAAGCAGGTTTGATTCCCCAATCCTCATAAGAACATAAGAGAAGCCATGTTGAATCAGGCCAATGGCCCATCCAGTCCATCGTTCTGTGTCACACGGTGGCCAAATCCCAGGTGCCATCAGGAGGTCCACCAGCGGGGCCAGGACTCCAGAAGCCCTCCCACTGTCGCCTCAACAATATAGTAGAGAATAGCGGGGTACAAAAACCAACTTCTTCTTTTTGTTCTCCTCCTCCTCCTCTAGCTGG
Organism: Lepidodactylus listeri; assembly: GCA_029233225.1. Classification (NCBI taxonomy): domain Eukaryota; kingdom Metazoa; phylum Chordata; class Lepidosauria; order Squamata; family Gekkonidae; genus Lepidodactylus; species Lepidodactylus listeri. Next base: position 8,254,452 of record JARCFY010000014.1, on the reverse strand, counting down.
AGGGTCTCCTTATACTCATCTCTATAGAAACTGTGACTGCTGTGTGCTGGGTCCAAATGTAATTTGCAGGCCTTCAATCAAAAGAGATTATAATTTTGCAAGAGCATGCAGCAAGCCCCTAGAAAGTTGCCCCCCCCCCCCCAGCCCCTTCTGTCTCCAGACTGGGCTGTGTTTATTAGTCATCAAAAAAGAAGAAAAGGATTTGCCTAACCTCTCTCAGGTGATGAGAGGAATACACACAACAGATTTCCTAAAAATGTCACACTTTTCCTATCACCACCCAAAGATGAGACTTGTAAAATATTTCTTTCTGTATTTTGAAGCAACATCCTACTATTCCATTTGCTTTATTGGTAGAGTTACACTTGTAGAAGGGTATAACCCTGTTTAGGATGGTACTGCAAATCCCATAATAGAGAGATAAATGATGAAATAAATAACCAAGCAAGCCAGAGTAGAATCTGTAGCCCTAAAACCTATGTGCCACAAGAACTACATTAAATCATTCAAGCTCTCGGGAGTCTGAAGTGCTCATCCGGATAAGATGTTGACTGCTACTGCAGCATTTCTGTACTGGCAGTCATTGCATTAGTTGTGATTGAGTTATTCGGTCACCCCCTGCACAGAGACGCAGCCAAATTCTTGCCATCTAAGGAGGCTACCTGTTGTATCTTTGGGAAGTATGCGAAGGTCATGTAGGCAGAAACATACTGGAGCATGTGTGTCATTCCTCGGAAAGCAAGGAGTTATCCTTCTGAAACCCTCTGTAAGAGAGAAATGTGCCTCCTACCCCCGCCTTGAATGTCAGCCATAGCCACGAGAAATGCTGCTCAATGCCTAGTTCGGCTTTTCAAGCTTCAGCATGCTCAGCCGGGTTCACTTTTTTAAAAAACAACAACAATAACGAACAAACAGTGCAGTTCTGAGGCCCAGTCACAACAGGAGAGCAGAGGAAAGGCTTGAGGGGGCAACTCAGATTTCATGGGCGGGCAGCAGGGAAGCATTTTTTTTTTTTTAACATGAGGAGAGAAAGAACACTTCCGGGGAAGGAGGCGAAAAGAACAAGAATGTATTTATCAGCCTTTCAACAGAACAGCTAACTGCTGCCCTAGTGCATGCTGGGAAATGTAGTCCTACATGCACCAGTCAGAGGCCAAGGGCAGTGCACAAGATCAAAACAGGGTGGTTTGTAGTGCTGCTTTGTCCCCTCTCTGTTTTTGTCTCTGTCCAACCCTCCCCCCCCCCTCCCCCCCCCCCGCTTTTTCTGGCTGAGGAGAGATGAGGGGGCAGCACAAAAGGCAAGCCATGGAGAAGGCTTCAAAAGGCAGGCCTTTAAAAGGAAGTGAATCTGACAACCTGGCCTTTCTCCTATTCCCTCCACATGCGAGGGGAAACACTCTCATCTGGCAACTGTCCAGAAAGGGGGAACCAGTCATGCCAGTGGAAAACTGGCTAGTTGGCAAATTCCTGGAGATTTGGGGGATAGAGCCTCAGGAGGGCAGGGTTTGGAGGTCATCAGAATTGACGATATGGGTAATCCATAGGGTTGCCAGCTCCACGTTGGGAAATACCTGGACATTTTGGGTGTGGTGCCTGAGGAGGGCAGGATTTGGGGAGGCGAGGGACTTCATTGGGGTTCTGTGAGATTGTCCCAAAAGATGCAGTCTGCAACAGGTCTTCTTAACCAGAAAGTCCTTTATTTGCAAAGAGGTTCTTATTGGTATAGTTACACTTTTTCTGTTAGTAATGACTTTAGTGTAAACAAACAGTTAGTATTATACTAGGCAACCAGAATCCCCCTCATTATGTCTACACCAATCATAATGCGTTAAAAGTGGCTCCAGCCCCCTGAACAGGTTTCTCACAGAAACGGTGGCAAGTATGTTATTGTGCCTTTTGTTCCCAGGGAACTTCTACTAAATGTCTTCGAAGACAGCTGCAAAAGGAACAACACGGTAGGAAGGATTTATCCCAGACCTTGAGCAAGCTGGGAGCGAAGCAAGCAAAGGCGGGGTGTGATAAGAAAGCCAGACAGCTAAGCAGCACATGAGCACATTCCTGCGGGTGGGGTCCCAGGTTAAGTTCCAACCCCCGGCCGGGAATGGCAGCGTAGCTGACAGGTATAAAGCCATAGAGCAGGGACGTCTAACTCATTTATTACAAGGGCCGGATTCTGACATAAATGGGACTTTGTCGAGCCAGGCTATCTGTGTCATAAAATGTAAAGCCAAGTAGTTAAGATATTAACTTTATAAAAGACACCAACAAATACAATTAAAGGGTTTTTAAAACTTAAAATACAAACATGCTTAAAATAGAAACACTCTTGGCATCATATTTTATTTAACAGCCTTTGATAACTGATACCTCCCAAACCCACAGGCATAATCTTCGCAGGGGCTGGGGAGCGCAAGCCCACCCCCACTGAAATTTTTCAGAAGGTGCTGAGCCTCCCCTGGCGGCAACTGGTTCCAGCCAGAGCCTTGCTACCCTCCCCCACCCCATTTTGAAAGCAGAGGGTGTTCCCCCTCCACTTTCTGAAACTAAGTTCGGCTGGGTTGGGACTGGGATGGATGTCAGGGCAGCGGGGGCTTGCTTCCTGGAAGCTAAGCCCCACCCCCAACTCCCAGCAGCCCTCAGTTTGGCCTGGTGAGGAGCTGGAGGGCTGCACGTGGAGACTGGCTTCGCTGCTTTCCTGCGCACGCACACAGAGAAAGGTAGGAAGTGTGCTTGCCCAGGAAAGGGGCAAAGTCAAGGAACTCCTTTTGGTGTGGGGGTTCAGCCCTTCAGATTCTCCCACCCCCTTTACGGGGCTCCTGGAGGTGGCAGATGCAATATCCTGAGCAGGGTCCCCCCCCATTATATAAGCCCAACAGCTGGCCATTATATAAGCCCCTCATCTTCCATAGTCACCCTGCCTCTTGCTGAGGGTCGCCAGCTTTCACCCCCGGTCTCTCCAGCAGGCTCCTTAACTGCCCAGTCAGCTGGGGGAACATGATCTCCCTCTGGGCTGTGAGAAAGCCTCACCTGCCCATTTACATGCACTGCACCTCCATGCAAGAGATGGGGCGTCTTTCTCCCAGCCAGCCAGCAACTCTGCTCTCTAGGCGAGGTCCAGATGGGTGAGCAGCCCCCCCTTCAGTTCCCTTCCACGGAACCACCCCCGACTTTGGCTATTCAGACGAATTGGAGTCTCAAGAGGAAGCGCAACACCCTTTTCCAGGTTCAGCTCTCTCCCCCCCCCCCCCAATTCCTTCGCTAGCCAGGCTTGAATGCACCCAAAAGCCAGTGGTGGGACCTGGCAGGTTTCGTGGTGACGCATTTAGAGAAAGAGTGATGGGGAAAAAGAGGGGAGCTCCAAAGGGCATTTCCACACAGGTTCCATGTTGTTTGGAAGAGGGTTTTGATTCTTTCTTTCTTGTATCTCCAAGGGTTCCTCCGGTTGTTCTCTGTTCTTCAAAACTAACAAAATGTGTGGCAGGGTAGGAGCTTGATGGGGGTGGGGGGGGGCGTGCACATGCACTTGTGTGCAGGAGGATCCCTTGGCACCGGAATGTGCTCTTGCAGCCCTCCCTTTCCATCTCTCCCCTCCCTCTCTGTCTCCCCATCTTCTTTCTTTCTTTCTTTCTTTCTTTCTTTCTTTCTTTCTTTCTTTCTTTCTTTCTTTCTTTCCCTTTCTTCCTTCCATCCTTTCCCATCTATTTGCTTTCTTTCCCTTTCTCTCCTTCCTTCCTCTCTCCCCACTTATTTACTTTCTTTTCCCCTCTCCCCTCCCTCCCTCCCTTGCTAAAATAGCCCTAGTTAGGGTTGCCAGGTTCTCTGGTGGATGAGGGGAGGGGTGGCCCAATCCAGGTTAGGAAGCTCCTGGAGATTTGGGAATGGAGTCTAGGGAATTCAGGGACCTCAGTGGGGCACAATGCCATAGAGTCCACCCTCCAGAACATCAGTTTTTTTCCAGGGAAACTGATCTCTGTAGACTGGAAATGAGCTGTAATTCCAGGGGATCCCCAGGTCCCACCTGGAGGCTGGCATCCCTAGCTCCAGTGCTGAAATTGGAAGCTCTGGTTCTGCTGTGTGAGTTGGTGCATGCAAACCACTGCTTCATATAGGATGCACAACAGCTAGGTGGAAGAGGGGAGGGGTGTCATTCTACCAAAAATGAGAGTGTTTGAGTTTCTCTGTGAATTTGAGGACAGGAACTGGCACTGAAGTGAGATTGGAAAAGAGTGTGTGGCTTTCTGAAAATCCTTGTGCTATGGTTTGTTAGTCTTAAAGGAGCTACTGAGCTTTTTACTATTTTGTATGTTATGGCAGTGATATGAGAGCCAATTGAGCTGTGGGTCCATCTCACGCTACTGACAGCAGTTACACATTAGGCCTTGCCCAAATGGTTCTGGGCATTAAAGCGCACTTGCCCTGTGCTGATGGAAAGTGCTAGCAAGTCATAGCCAACTCATGGTAACCCTGTACAGTTTTCAAGGCAAGAGACATTCAAGGATGATTTGCCATTGCCCAACTCTGCCTCATATCCCTGGTATTCCTTGGAGGTCTCCCATCCAAATACTAGTCAGAGCTGACCCTCCTTAGCTTCCAAAATCTGATGGGATCAGGCTAACCTGAGCCAACTAGGTCCATGGCATGGTGCTGCGTGGGTGCTTCTCAGGCTATTCTTGGGAGCCACAACCATTAGGAAAGAGCCATGTGACAGAACTGTCATAATAATTTACTCATGGTTGCAAGAGCCAATAAGTTTGATGGGGGAATTGGACAAATTGATCTAAGGAACTAAAAGAAGGGAAAGTATTAGCAAGCTCAGTGGTTAAGGATTTGAATAGAGCTCTTTATAATCCCATCCTGAGGACACTTCTCTGTTAGACTGAAGAGGAATTGTTATAGGAAGGGGAGAAACAATTAAGGTATATGAGTGAGACACACACAGAAAGAGAGAGAGAGAGAGAGAGAGAGAATGTCTGAACATGTAGTGCAGGTTTCTGTGAACTGCCTCCCCTATTATATCACACAGACCTTGTAATAGCATTGTAGCTAACCCCACCTAAGAAACTTCTATGCTGTTTCTATAATTTCTAAAATGTACTTCACACCAACTGTGCATCTCCATTCCTTTCTAATTCCTCTCAACTATGTAGAGCTTTCTATGCTGTGCTTCATTTGGACTGCTTTGCTTTGTCAGGTCCTAGCCTCCTTCTTTGCTATGACCATGGATCTACATCCCCTTCCTCAAGCTTTGCTGCTTGTCCCAACTCTCTAAAGTCAGACCAGTTTGGCCAGGGGCAACCCAAAATACATCTGCCTGTCCAGGAAGTTCAACTAAATACCACTAGAGGTTTTGTCACCACTGTTGCATCACGTAATGCATTACAATATAGGTTCATGTTCAGGCTATAATTTATGATGTTTTAGTTAGGGAAGATCTGTTTTCTTGGTCACATCAGTTGGTGCTATTTTTTCCCTGTAAACTCCTCTTCCATCACAATGGACTCTGCTCACATGTTATCTGTCAATCCCCTCTTTATCCCACCCTTCCTCCAGTCTCCCTTCCCTTATACTGACCTCATAACAATGGCAGTATCACCCAGCCTGATGAAGGGAGCTTTGACTCTTGGAGGCTTATTCCCTGAAACTCTTGTTGGTCTCTAATCTGCTACTGGACTCCAATCTAACTGTCCCAGTATCACCGAGTAAGCGTAATACAAAATGTAGATCTGAAGTTGGGTCTCCTCAATCCACACTGGTCTTCATGCCACTGGTCCATCTACTTCAGCACGGTCTGCTCTGATGCAGGTGAGCTGAGAGACTCAGACAGAGAAAGATCCTTCCCAACACCTGTTTTCTTAGACCTCTTAGGGTTAAGCCTTTATCCTTTGGTACACAAAGCATGGTCTCTCTACCATCAGTCCATCAGTGTCATCATTGTCTACTCAGACTGGCAGTGGTTTTACATAGGGGGTTTTGCCCGTGCCATGCTTTGTTTCTGCGCCATTGGTTCCCAAGGTTTCCCAGGCCCCCCTAAATTTCTGGAGAGCCACTTCCTAAATCCAACATGGTTCCACCTCTATAAATAGTGATAACGGCCTGTGATGTCACTGGCTCCTCCCTGTCATGTCACTGGGTCTCGGTTCTTTTAAGGACCTAGCACAGCAATGCCTCTGGCCCAAGTAAAAATATAAAATACTCTGAGCCTAGGAAAACATGAAATGGCTGGGCACTGCAAACTCCCCCTCCCCCCGCCCCCCGCCATGGCTCTCCAGTGTAACGTCCCCCTTTGGCTGTGGGTTCCCAGTTTAGACTACTAACTCAGGCACCTGTTCTCAGGTCCATTCAGCGGAGACAAGCTGGCTCAAAACAGCAGTCCTTTATTTGCAATCAGACAAATTCAGCTGGCATAGAAACACTGGAAAGTGAAACTCCACTCCATTGAAATACATTGCAGCTCAAAAAAGTTGCAAAGAAAATGCAGAATGGATTTTCCATTAAGGTCTCTGGGCCCAGTGCGACTACTCTGGGACTGGAATGACAGCCCCCAGAGCTGAATTCCAATCCCAGAATGCAGCTGTTACTCCCAGGGACCATCATTCCACTCTGGGGGGTGGGGGTGGGGCAGTCATTCCAGTCCCTCTGTACTCTGTCTGGCCCCGGAGACCTTTTCTTTGCAGCTTTTTTTGTGCTTTAGCCCAGAGGAGCTTCCTGCTGGAGGAGAAACCAGCAAAGACAAGGCCCAGCCAGCTGGGAAGTTTGGCAGCCCGGATCTCCCTCAGAAGTGGGGGGGGGGGGGGGGAGACAGCCACAGGCCTGATTAAAGCCCTTGGCAGGACTCAGGTTTGACACCCCTGCCATAGAGTCTACCTTCCAAAGTGATCAAACTTTTCTTCACCTGGAGATCAGTTGTAATCCCAGGCGATCTCCAGCCACCACCTGGAGGTTGGCCACCCTAGTAATTAGGTTGGTGGTGTGCAGGGTTTTTTTTTTTTCTGGGGGAATGCATTGGAACAGTGTTCTGGAACCTCTTTGACAAAATTCTTTTTAAAATGTTTAAAACTTTGTGAGTTTTCAGTATACAGACTGAAAACTTCATTTCCCCCTTGAGAGTTCCAGCACCTCTTTTCTTTTTCTTTAAAGCCTAGGTGGTGTGGGAGGTAATTCAGCAAAATGGGGTGGATTCCTCACATGCATTAGAGAGACTTGCAGAGAGGGACATTGTGGTCAGTGTTCTCTCTAAGCTGAGTTAGTGTGAGCTAGCTCACAGATTTTTAGCTTCCGGTTCACACATTTTTGTCTCAGCTCAGGAAGGATGGCTCCAGAGCAAACTAATTTATGCAGCAGCCGAATTGCTCGCTCACAACTCTAATGGCCAGTAGCTCACAAAGTAGAATTTTTGCTCACACGACTCCACAGCTTAGACGGAGCATTGATTGTGGGTGCAAAAAAATGACCACATGGGGCTCCATATTCTTCACATAACATCAAGACAGCCAGGACTTTTTTTGTAGAAAAAGCCCAGCAGGAACTCATTAGCGTAATAGGCCACACCCAACAGCAGAAACTCATTAGCATTTTAGGCCACACCCCTGACAGTGCAGCTCCCTCCCAGGATTGGCTTCCCCAGGTGCCCAGCAGAGGGGGGGGGAGGCTGTGGGCATGGCCAACTCAGAAGCCAGCCAGAACTCCGTTCCTGTGCGTTCCTGCCCAAAAATAGCCCTGAAGACAGCATATCTGTACAGTTCTGTGCTAGATACCAAACTCTATGATAGCACGATGAGAGAATTATCTGTTAAAGAAATGTTGCTCGCTTTTCTTTTTACATATCTGGCCCTCCTCTTAAATCTCCTTCTCTGTCATTTTCCTTCTTCTCTTTCTTAATCTCTAACAATCTGACCGACAAGGTGGCAGAATCTTGGTCAGATGCAGCACCTGAGAAGCAGTTCCATGTGAGCCTGAATGTACTTTTTGCAGGCAAAACTAAAGAAGGGGCAAAAACCCAACCCCAAAATGGAACTGGATACATAAAAGGTTGAGGTCACAAGCATATATATATACATATATATATATATATATATATATATATATATATATATACACACACACACACACACACACACACACACAAAAATCTATAAACAAAATATATCTTTAATATTACGGTGCAATTAAATAGTTAATAAAAACTCCAAATAGTTAATCCAAAAAACTCCAAATAGTAAACCTTGGGCAAGCCATTGCTCTGTACCAGCTGCTCGCTCAAGGACAGCTGTCTCAGAGCTCTCTCAGCCCCACCTACCTCACAGGGTGTCTGTTGTGGGGAGGGGGAGGGGAAGGAATTTGTAAGCTGCTCTGAGACTCCAAGTGAAGGGTGGGATATAAATCCAATCTCCTCCTCCTCCTCCTCCTCTTCTTAATTAAAATCTCCCAGGTCATATGCACACTGTGAGTGAAGGAACTGTTGTATTCAGTATGATTATACCATCTCTCACTCTCTTTGGTGAGGCTATAAAGATCAGGAGCCAGATGTAATATAGAGCGTTTCTGTGCCACAGTAATTTTTTGGAATGTCCCCACAATACCTTACATGCCTAACTACAATACAGATTCCTTCATATCGTGCACGTGTGGTATTCAGTTGGGGTAACTCAAGAAGGCCTTTGTGGCTGAAATGCGTCTGGTCCAATTTTATTGGTTTTTAGTTCCAATCAGTACTACTAAGAGTATACTACATTGTATGTTACGTGTACAGCAAGGTTGCTACTAAGAGTATGCTGAATGTAATGTGTACCACACAGTGTGTTATCTTTATGGCCCAAAGGCCATAACTAAGTGCACTGTAATATTTTGCTTAATCTTTTTTTTATAAATGCTTGTGACCGCAACCTTTTATGTATCCAATTTACTTTTTGCAGGGCCTATAATAGCAAAGGTCTCCTTTCCCTCCAAGGTAACATGGAGATTTTTCTCGCCTGCAGGATGCATGGAGTGACCAAAAAGGGCAGCTGCACATGGACTCCGAACAGAACTATAAGCTCCTTAGAGCACTGAAAACCTCTGAAGGACTCTACCTGCTGTTTAAGAGGCCGTTTGGAACCTGTGATCCCCGGGACTATCTCATAGAGGTAGTGCCTCTCTGCGCCCACCTGCTGGACCTTATTCCAAATTTAAATGTGGGGCTGGCAGGACAGAAGAGCTCACCTGTGCAGCTTAGGGTTGCTAACGCTGGCTTGAAAAATTCCAGGAACTGTGGGGGTGGGGCCTGGGGGGGCAGAGTTTGGGGAGGGAGCTCAGCAGGGATGTGAAGCCACAGATTCGGCCTTCCAAAGCTGCCATTTCCTCCAGAGAAACTGATCTCTGGAGGTGAGCTGTAATTTCAGGACACCTCCCGGTCCCACCTATGGGATGGCAATCCTAGTAACTCTGCACATGCTCAGCATCTAACTGAAACTGGGCCCTCAGCCACTATGTATAGCCCACAAAAGAACACCAGTGTGGGCAGGCATTGTGCTGGCGCTGTGCACAAAACAGTGTCACGTGTGTAGACACTGTGGGTGTTTTCTCACTAGCTTTCCCCTGCCGTTTACACCGAAGCTAGCACCGGAGCTTCTGGTCAGTTTCCCACCATTTGCTCCATGCTCACAATTTCCTCCAGAGTATCACTGCACTGCTCCGGAGCTTCCCTGGAGCAAGAAGCTCCGGTGCTAGCTTCGGTGTAAACGGCGGGGGAAAGCTAGTGAGAAAACGCCCTGTGTGTTGTGTCACATGGTTGAGTTCCTCTATCCCATTAGAACTGTGTTTGGTTGAGCATCACTGACCCAGAGCGAGGAATGATGCCCCATGTATTATGGCTTCTATTTAGAGCAGAGAAGGCATTTTCAAATGCTTAAATTTCATAGTTTGCATTAGGGCTGCCAGCTCCGGGTTAGGAAAAACCTAGGGATTTTGGGAGTGAATCCTGAAGAGGGCAGGGTTTGGGGAGGGCAGGGGAGGGACCTCAGCATGGTATAATGCCATAGAGTCTACCTTTCAAAGCAGCCATTTTCTCCAGGTGAACTGATCTGTGTCAGCTGGGGATCAGTTGTAATCCCAGGAGATCTCCAGCCATCATCTGGAGATTGGAAACCCTAGTTAGTATGCTGAGTTTCCTATTTGAATTTCGAACATGGAACTTTAGTGTCTCATTTTTAAGTGTTTTAGGGAGCATGCCTAGGCAGGTCTACTCAGAAGTAAGTCTTATTCTGTTCAGTGAGGCTCAATCCCAGGAAAGGGGTTTTAAGAGATTTAGGAATTCTTGATCTGCCCCCTCCCCTTGCAATGGCTTTGATTTTGATGGGGCTAAACAGAAACTTTCATATGCTGTAAAGTATGTTTTACACATTTTTAGTGTGCTTTTTTTTGGTACTACCTCTTGTGGTTATGTAAAAAATGAGTATGTGTTTCAAACAGCGATTCCATTGGTATGTCTGATGTGAAAATACAGGAACATGTGATATGAGGTGATATGATAAGCATCTTCAAGTACTTGAAGGGCTGTCATATAGAGGATGGTGCAGAGTTGTTTTCTGTTGCCCCAGAAGGTCAGACCCGAACCAAAGGGTTGAAATTAAATCCGAAGAATTTTTGGCTAAATATTAGGAAGAATTTTCTGACAGAGTGGTTCCTCAGTGGAAGAGGCTTCCTCGGGAGGTGGTGGGCTCTCCTTCTGTGGAGGTTTTCAAGCAGAGGCTAGAGGGCCATCTGACAGCAGTGTGGATTCTGTGAACTCAGGCAGATCATGAGAGGGAGGGCAGGAAGGGTTGCCTCAGTGCTTAGTTCTTGTGGCCTTTTCGTACACACCCAGGTGTGCTGATCACCACTTTTGGGGTCAGGAAGCAGTTTTCTCCAGGCCAGTTTGGCCAGGGAGCCTGGAGGGGGTTTTCACCATCTTCTGGGTGTTGAGGAGGGGTCACTGGGGGTGTGTGGGGGGGAGGTATTTGTGAATTTCCTGCATTGTGTCGGGGGTTGGACTAGGTGACCCTGAAGGGCCCTTCCAATTCTATGATCCTATGTCAAATTTTAAACTAGCTTACTTGCATCAAAATTTGAAGTTAAGACGGGGGAGGGGAATCAGGGATTGAATAGCCATTATGCTAAGGACTCTATCGAGGAAGGAGAATTCTCTGCCTAGCCCTGGGGTCAGCTGGCAGAAGTCCATCTAGCAACAAAGCAGGCACCAGGACATTAGGTAGCCTGGCCATGCAGAGCCAGGCTGTGAGGGTCTCCCTTGGCAATGAATGAGGAAAGGCAGCTGACTTGGGAGCTTTATACTGGCCAGTGGTGTCACCTGATTCTCCAGGACCAGAGCATTGTGGGTATGGAATATACAGAAGAGGGCAGCCAAGATGATGAGGGGGTTGGAGCACCTTCCCTAGGAGGAAAGGCTGAAGAGTCTGGGACTTTTAATTTTAGAAAAGAGATGCCTAACAGGGGGACAGGACAGAGGTTTATAAAATTATACACAGAGTAAAGATAAGGGATGGAGAGACCTTTTTTCTCCCTCTCCCAAAATACTAGAACCTGAGGGCAGTAAGAACTTGTGATGGGCACTAGATTTGGGAAGGAATTCTCTGCCAGAGGATGTAGTGATGGCCACAGGCACAGAAAGCTTTAAAGGGGGATTCGATACATTCACAGAGGATAGTTCTGTCAGTGGCTACTAGCCATGGTGACTGAGTGGAACCTCCACATTAAGAGGCACTAAACCTCTGAATCTCAGAGCCAGGAGGCAACATCAGGGGAAGGCCTCAGCCTCTCTGCCTGACAGGATGCTGGACTAGATGGACCAGAGATCTTACATTGTCATGGGTAGCGGGCCTGATATGCCAGCAACACCTCTAGTTAGCAGCATCAGGGGCCTAGAGACACCACTCTTGAGCTACAGGGTTCCTAGTGTATGCCCCAGGGACCTGCCGCCCTTATTGAAGTGGGATTTTTCAGCATGACGGACTGGCAAATGCACGTTCTGCCCTTTCTTCTAGGATGGCACCGTGCACCTGCTCTACGGCATTCTGGAGAAGCCAGTCCCGTCCCTCCAAGCAATCAATGTTTCGGCAGTATCCCGTAAAGGGTTGCAGAGGGTGCAGCTGCTGAAGCCAGAGATCAGCATTCCTAGGCTACCTGCAGACCTGAAGACCATGGAGATAAGAGCCCCTGATGTGGTCATACCCGACCAGGAGACCACCTATTGGTGCTACATTACTGAGCTTCCTAGTGGCTTTGCAAAACATCACATTATCATGGTAGGTGGCGGAGGGAGGCGGGGCTGGGTGGCTGCTTGCAGGTCCCTGCATCGTTTCCTCAGTTCTTGGTCACTTCGAGCCCTCATGATCGCCTTGACACGTTATCCTTCTCGATGTGCCTCTTCCTCTCTCACGATGCAAGTCCCACTCTCGTGGTTTCACCTGGGAAGGCTCTCCTGCTTGGTCGCTCAACCTCTTTCCTTGCCTGGGTTTCATCCTGCTCAGTGTCATGACCGTGTTTCCCCTCTTTTCTCCTTTCTATGTTTGGCTCCTGTGAATCTTCTTCCAGATGTCATCAGTTTCTCATTCCAGTTCATCTGTTTGCACAAGCGCTCTCTCTCTCTGCCTTGCCTCGGTCTTCTCTCTGGCCCTCCTTAAAAGCAAAATTATACCTTCCATCTTTTACCTTGCACTCTTCTCCCCTTGCTCCACTTACCCATTAGGACCCCCCCGCTCCCCGGCTCCTTCTGTTGGTGTTCAGTGCCTCCCCTTTCTATGCTGGCATTTTCTAAGTGGTCTCGTGTGCTTGCCCTCCCCTCCGCCCCTTTCCCATCCTTTTTGTGTCTTGTTGAGATGCTAAATATGTGGGTGAGGCCAGGGACCTTAAGTCGGCTTTTTCAGTACATCGTCTAATTGCACCAGGTGCTATGGAAGTCAATCAGTTGCCAACCAATCAATTTTATTGGGTGATTAATTCAGCAGATAGGTCTGGCTGGGTTTGGAGGAAAATTTCCCCTGGTTGGATTCTCTAGTGATGGTAGGTTTCATCTGTTTGCTTTACTCTGTTCTGTGCAATGATCCCCCTCTACCTCATAACAAGGAGTGTTGGTGGACCTGGCCTCCCAGCTGATTGCTGCCCCCATCCCTCCCAGCATCATAAGTTCTTTCTCAGCTATTGTGCCTATCCTTTGGGAGCTGAAGCAATTCCTGCGATCCCCACAAAACACCTGGGAGCAATGGGTGCAGGATCAGAGCTATGTGTACTGTGCTGTGTCAGGCAAGCCCCATGGAACTAGAGAGTTCTTCACTCGGAGCTCAGTTTTCACTGAGATTAGCAAGATTCTAGTCCTCATGGCTGCATGGATTGGCATTAAAGTGGTCAATGCCCAGCAAAACCTCTGAGGGTCAAGGGGAGCTGAGAGGAATTTCCAGTGGTCGGGCCACTGACCAAGGAAATATGGGCACTTTGACTTAATTGCTACAGATTAAGAATTCAGTTTTTCTCTGCACAGAATTTTTATTTTAGTGCAGAGCATACACTGTCCAACAGTTGCTTTTCAGCTTCTTTGAAATCAGTGAAAGCGTAAAAATATCCTAGGAAATCCTGATCTTTTGAGGGGGAAAAGACAGCAGTTCGTCAGGCAAAACATAGAGATGTACAAGATCCCTGACAAATCCGGGTGTACGAAAGTTTTCCTACTGCATCGGTAATGCTATGGATACAGGCAGACTTTTGCAAAAAGCTCTCTTCTGTTCCAGAAAAGCCTTTCTTGCACTCTCCATCTTGCAATAGCATCACTCAGGCATGCCTAAGCCTTGCCTTGCTAGGTAAGACTAGTCTAGTCCAGTGGCAGTTGGTACCCACTGATGCAGGTGGGGCGGCGGGCGGGGCCGTCTGTGTCAGTGGAGCAGAGCTAATGGGAGGGGAAGCAAAGGGATTCTAGTTTTGTTCCGAGACTCTTCTCTTTGCGAGTGATACTAAAAACATTTCAGCACCTCAGTACAGTTCTTCAGCACTTCCTATGTGGGTGCCAAGAACAGTAGGACCACCCAGTGCGGGAAAGAAACCTTGGTGGGTGTTATGTCCGCCGACCGCCACAGGGCACCAGCGGACAAACCCAGTGCACAATAGTGGGGTATAATAGCCAAGCAGCCATTTCCTCCAGAAGACGTGGAATAAATATTTTAAATAAACAAGTAATGAATAGATAAGTGATTTATGTAGTCTGGAGATCAGCTGTAATGCCGGGAGATCTCCAGCCCTCAGCTAGAGGTTGGCAACCCTAACAGGGGCTCCAAGGAAGCCATAAGGGCAGCTACCCTGGTGTGTGTGCACGTGCAGAGGGAAGACCCACTGCCCCTGCCGGGAAATACTTGCCAGCCCTGTGGTGCTGAGGCAGATGGAGACAGGAGAGACTGACTGGAAGTAAGGAGGTAGGCAAGAGGGAGCTGGGAGCATGGCATTGGCAGGGCCCCCACTGACCCATTTGCTCTAATGGACCAGCCTCTACTGATCTAACCTTAAAGTCTGGTTTCCAAAAGCAGCAACCATGAACGTCCCGGGAAGCCCACAAACAGGGCACATAGCCAACAGCCTTCCCCTGTGGAGATTCCATTTAGCTTACATGGCTAATAGCTGCTGATGAGCCTAGATGTGCCCTGAAAAGTAGCTAAACAAAGTCTGGATCAGATCCCCTTGTGTTCTGGAATATCTCTCGTATAGTAATCCAGTCATTTAACACAACTGTCGGTAATCTCCAGAAATTACCATTCTACTGGTACTTCTCTATCTACTTTGCACAAGGTGATGGAAGAGAAGCAGGAGAGGAGAGCATGACTCTCAGGTAAGCTAACTGACAAGGGCATGGTCCAGCTGGAAGACTTAGTTGATGTATCAACCAAAGAGGACTGTTGCCCTAGCTACTTCTATGCACAATGTTTCCACTGCCCTTTCATCATTGCAGAGGGCTTCCTTGGTTTTATAACAGGTAAAGAGAAGTGGGTTCTATCTGGCTGCAGTTCTGTTACCTGCTCTGTTGGCGCCACACCTGCCTGTTTGGCTGGACTGTCTGAAAGCAGGTGCTGCAGACTGGGCTGGTGGAGGAGAGCACAGAAGGAACCAGGAGTCTGCCGGGAGAAGGCAGCAAAAAACTCGCTTGAACCCCCTGGAAGCCAGGCAGGCTGCTGCAGAGAAGATGGGGTGGGGGGGTATCCTCTCTGCACACCATTCATGAAAGACAGGGCCAGGGCTGCTTCAGAAAAGAGTCAAAAGGTCTCTGATGAGGAAAGGTCCTGCATCTCTTCCCGTGAGAGGTCAGGAATGATGGGAAAGTGGTTGTGCCCTCCCCCATCGCAAACTGCTCCCCTTTCCTCCCCTCCCCCACGCACAGCTGAGCTCCCTCCCCTCTGCCTGTTGGGTGGAAAAGACAGGCAACCTCTCCTTCATAGGTAAAGAAAGCAAGGTGGGCGGGTGCTATTTTTAGGAACCGCAGTGTGGATGAGGGGAGTTAACCCCCTGGCTACCTCCAGTGCCTAACAACAGTGGCTGAAGCTTTACAAAGTCCAGCTAGGGCAGCTAGGTGGGGAGGGAAACACTGAGGTCAGTGGTGATGGTGGGGGGTGGCAGCAAGGGGTGGGGCTGGGTCTACCTCCCCTCCCCCCTGTTTTCATTTTGGCGTTCAAATAGACTCCCCGCTTGAGTCTCCAGGCAAAAGGGAGGGGGGAGGTCATGGCTGCCTGTGCCCACTCTGCTAGTGAGAATGTTAAAAGGTCAGTCAAAGGGGGGCTTTTTCTTTATCTGCCTGAAATTTGGCTGGGAGCACGGGGGGGGGGGGGGGCGGGGGGGGCAGGGTACAGGCCTGGAGAATTTCAACCCCATTTGATGGGGGAGTGGGAACCCTTATTGCCAGAAATGTGTTTCCCACTGAAATCGATGTAACGAAAACCTACTACAGTTAAGAATTGGACCATCTGTAACAAGAGTAATTGAGATAAAAAAATTTTTTTAAAGAAAAATGAACTGAAGATGAACCAAATAACATGCACATACTTATCATCCGCCATGAATTTGTCCAACCATTTTAAAAAGCATTCTAAGTCAGTGACCTCTATAAGTTACTTATCGTGTGTGGAATAGAGAAGTGTGTCCTTTGTTGGTCTCAAACCTCCCGCAGTCAACTCTTGAGTGACCCTGAGTTATTGGGGGGAGGGGGGGGGCGATATCTTTTCTCTCCATGCCATTCACAGTTTTGCAAGTTTCACAACATTCTTTCAGTAATGCTTAAGACAAGTGGGCCTCAGCCGTGGCAGGATGAGAGTGAAATGTGAGAAATGAACTAATGACGGGGAAAGTCAATCAGCCAGGAGGGCCATTCCAGCGCAAACTGCTGAGTCATCAGCCAGGAAGAGCTGCTGCGTGTCAGGCCCAGACCCTGCCGCCTGCCTCGCCTGTCGGAAGGGGGAGGGAGGGAGAGCAAAGTGGTGACGGGGCAGCTTTGAATGTCACAGCTGCTCACAGGACAGCCATCCCTGTGCAGAGTGAGGGGAGGAAGAAGCGGGCGGGGAGAGAGAGGCACCTCGGAGCAACTTCAGTCCCCAGGGGCATGCATCAGGGCAGGCCACTTGCCTTGGCACTTGCACATCACTGGTAGTTAGCGCTGCTAATGAAGAGCAGTTGCTTAGGGGCTTTCAGACTCGTCTCAGGTGCAGCGGGTGGCAGCTCAGACAGGCATCTGTAGCCAGCGGGCGCAGGATCTCCCAGCCATGAGCACACCTGCCCCCTGAGCTTTTAGCAGGCCCAGGTGACTCTGGCCTGCTTCGGTGGGGGTGCTTCCTTACTTAGCTGGTCACTGCACAGAGCCGGACGGGGTACAGAGTCTGAATCCACATCTGACACTTCTCAGGACAAGCTGGGGTGAACACTGATTGAATAGTGCCCGTAACATCAACAACACACTTGCAACATGGCCCTGGAACAGTTTTGGACATGCGCACACATGAAACGGCCTTAGACTGAACCAGAACCTTGGTTTGTAAGGGTCAGTCTTGTCTACCCAGATTGGCAGCGGCTCTCCAGGGTCTTAGGGGGTGGTCTTTCACATCACCTCCCAACGGATTCTTTTAACTGGAGGTACTAGATATTGAATCCCGGGACCTTCTACACGCAAAGCAGAGGCTCTTCCACAGATCCCCAGCCCCTCCCATTTTGCCAGTCTTGAAAAGTTTGCCTTAAATATGTTGAATGTAGACAGTATAAACAAGAAAACACACACTTTTCAAAAGTCATTCAGATGGTGGAGGGGATTTGATTTGCTAATGTGTACAACTTCCCAGTGCAAGCTGTGAAGCCATGTTCACAATATTGCAGCTGGAGAGAACCTGCCCCTGTCTTCATTCAGAGGCTAATAAAACCTGAGGAAGTGTGTGCACTGCCAGAGCATGACTGAAGAACCTCAAAAATACCTGCAGCTACCATGCCTTCCCCCTCTTGTTCACCTTTTGCAGTATGAAGCAGTTATTACAGAGAGAAACGAAGCTCTCGTCCACCACATGGAGGTCTTCCAGTGCGCTGCGCAGTTTGACACCTTCCCCCATTACAATGGGCCCTGCAACTCCAGGATGAAGCCGGAGCGCCTCAACTACTGCAGGCACGTGCTGGCCGCCTGGGCCATGGGAGCTCAGGTGCGTCCCACAGAAACTGTCCCTGCGCTCACCCTGCACAGCCCTTTCTGCTGCACCTCCCTCCCCTCCGGCTTTTCCATGTCTCTTTCCAAAGTGGAACAAAGGACTGTCGATAGTTTTGACTGAGGTGTTGGTTTGTGCTGCCGAATGTGCTGCTGAGAAGACTGCCTGTGGGGGGGGGGGGGAGGGGAGGAGGCTTTCAGGGCCCACCTGCCCTCGTGGTCTGTTATTATTTATGGGCTTCATTTAGACCCCACCCTTCTCCCCAAGGGGGATCCAAAGCAACCTAGATTGTTCTCTCCTCCTCCATTTTATCCTCACAGTCCTGTGAAACAGATTATGCTGAGAAAGAGTGACTGCCCCAAGGTCACCCAGCAAGCTTCCATGGCAGTGGGGAAATTCGAATCTGGATGTCCCAGGTCCTGATCTGATCCTGTGACCACTGCCCCACATTGTCTCTTGTTATTAAGATTTATACAGGGTGAAGCCAGCATGGCGCCGCCTTTGCCTCTAGTGTGGTCTTCCCTGTGGTGGTCAGCCTGCACCTGGGAGGGGCTGCTTCAGAACGCGGGTGTGGTCTCACACTGGACTGGATGCTAATTTCTTAGGGGCAGGGAAATTGTTCTTGCAGGGCAGGTATTCCCTCGTTTTGCCCCTGCCCTGGCACAGAGCGATCACTTCCAGGTCAGACCACAGATGAGACAAGATTAGCCACACTGGCAGTTTTTAAAAAGCAGCCTCATGCAGGGGCCTTGAAGACTGGGGCCAGGGCACTGCAGCCAGGGGGTGTTTATAACCCCTCCCCTCTCATTCCTCATGCACAACTTGAAATGGGTCCCCGGCCATTTTGAGCTCGTGGGCACCTTTGGGATTCTGACACAGGGTGGTGGGCGCAACCACAACACAGCTGCCACGGGAGGCAGAGCCAGCCACACAATGTCAGGCAGGAAGGTTTTGTATCACTCTAGTCATAACCCTGCCACATTTCAGGCAGAAGCTCTGCTTAACGGGATGGCTTTTCATCTGCACAGCCAATCAGAAGGGCTGCTGGGCCAAAGCCCCAGCTGGCCCAGCTGCCGGGAAAGTGTTGGCAGGCACCCTGGTGCTGCTGGGCCCCTCGGCTTGGCTACCACTCCGGGGACCCCTCGGCTTGGCTACCATCAGGCCCGGACAGCTCCAAGGGCAGCAGACCAGTTGCTCCAGCAGGCTGGAGAGCTCAGCCCTGGGTAGTGCCTCATGATGGATCTCAGCCCCATGGCACTGCATACTAGCCTCTGCAGCCCTGCCCGTCTTTGGCAACAGAGAGAGGGTGGGGTCTGGAGCTGGCGACTGGGTTCTGTGCAGGGCTTCAGCTGTGGGGCCTGATTAGGAAGGCGGCCTGAATTGCTGAGGTGTGTTGCATGGGGGTGGGGGCTGATCATTCCTGGGAGGGGGAAGTGGCAATGCTCCCATGCACAGGCTCCCTGCTGCTTTCTCCACACGGCCAGGGCTGAGACTTCTGGGAGCACACCAGCTGGATACTTAGCAGAGTAGTCAGCAAGGCAGCACAGATGTGTAATTAGCTGTATGGAAAGTTTTACCGGAAAATAGGGACGGGTTACATGGAGTTAAAAACAATAAAGTTCTGACTGGCATCCTAGTCCTACATCCTGCTTTTTTGCTCGCTAAAACTCGTGTGGGAACAAAGGGAGAGAAAGTTTACCCCAAAGCTCCCACCTTTTGTTCATGTGACAAAACACCATGTCGCGTCCCCAATAAATTGATCAGCCAGTAGCAGTTCCCAAACTTATCTCATTAGGAATGACACCTCCTTTTCTCTGGTGGGAAATACATGTCTAACACCAAATTGGTTCTAAGCTAATTAGCTAAGAATGAGATTCAGACGAGTTAGCCATGTTAGTCTGTTGCTGCAAAATAGTTAAAAGTCCAGTAGCACCTTTAAGACTAACAGACTTTACTGTAGCATAAGCTTTCGAGATGCATCTGATGAAGAGAGCATACATAAACAAACAGGTTAACTCCTTCATTACAATAGTGTGATATTTGCAATATCCCAACAAGGACAGGTTTGGCCAACTGTTCCATTGGCTTTCTCCTAACAGGCTTTTTACTATCCAGAAGAAGCAGGACTTGCATTTGGAGGTCCCAGTTCCTCCAGATTTCTCCGCCTGGAAGTTCACTACCACAATCCCCTGGAGCTCAAAGGTAAGCAAGATCTGCCTAAATGACAGCATTGACATTTTGCTCAACCAAGACGGAAGGAAAGACATGGCAAAGGGACAATCTGAACAGAGGGGGCAGCAGCTACGGATGAGAACACTGCAGAGACAGGGCAGTCGGCGGCAAGACAGAACTTGCTGTTCCAAAGAAGAGACAGCCTGGACTGCTTGGAGTGGGCAGGGGGAAAGGCCCAGCTCTGGGACGAGTCGAGACCAGAAGTCCCTCAAGATTCTTATGCTGTGGCGGCAGCTGCTGCTAAAGCAACATTTTAAAAAATCTGCACAGCCAGTCAAATCTTCAGTGGCTGATCAGAGGCCTTGCTGGGAAAAGCCCCGCCTGGCCCCGCCCACTTCCAGAAAGCACTTGATGGGGGGGGGGGTGCTTGTGCCCTGGCACCCCTGGTGCAGATGTCTTGCTAGGCTGTGGGACAGGAGACCCTGAGCTTTCAAGGAGAGGGGAGGGCTGGGGGTGGCTTGGCAGAGCTTTGGAGGGATGTAGGGAGAGGGAGGGCTTAAAGCCACAGGCTTCGCCTTAAAAGAAGCCAGGAGAGAGAGGTCCCCCTCACTGTGGGGTCCTTCTGAGAGGAGATTCCTGAGGAAAGGGGGATCTAGAAGGCATGCAGTGCCGAAGTCTGCTGGCCATTATTTCCTCTAGTAAGGTTCCTATGCTTATGGAATCCAGGAGGTGAAACTTTCCTGCAGTGGGAAAGGTGTGTATGTGCTTGGGGGGAAATGAGGCTTCACTGGTTGAATTTCTGTCTGCCAGGCAGCTGTTAGTCTTGCCAGAAAAGTTGGCAGCCTTTGGACTGAGAGAAAATGTATCTCATCCTCTGTGAGTGGGGTCCTTTGCTCACAGAACCAAAATATCTCTGGAGAAATGTTTCTCCTACGCACCCTCACCCTTCCTCTGGCTGTTGGAGCACAGGAGAACTTGCCTTGGTGGAGACCAGGAGGTGTCTTTCCAAATAATGGGACAGGATCCAGAACTCTCCATTTCACTGCTTTTTGACAAGGGCAGGTCTTCGAAAAGAGAAGAAGGAAACGCAGAGCAGCCACATTTACAGAGATTCAAAACTGCTGGCTCTTTGACTCTCCAAGAATATTTTTAGACAATTGGAGCATATGTGGTGCTGCTGTTCAATCTTGTCACACACAAAGTGTTGGGAAGCAGCTCAGCTATAAATAATGGGGCTCGGGGCTTTTGTTTTAACCAGTAGCACCTCCTTGGCTATTCTTATGCCCATTTGACGTGCCCAACAAGGAGACAGACTTAAAAATAGTTAGAAATTCTGACCCACCCCCTAAAGAAAGCCGGTTCAGAGCACTAGTCCTTCCCTGGTTCAGAGCATTCCCAGCTGCAGAAGCAAGCCGTGGGGTGGGGTGGGGTGGGGTCAGGGCAAAATGACAGGAGGGGCCATGTGCAATCTGAGGGGGATCCCGAGCAAAACTCATAAACTGCACACATTGTTAGCTTGGATTTTATGGAAGAGGAGCTGCATTTTTAGAAGGGAGGGAGAGAGACACACAGAGATTTTATGGAAGAGGAGCTGCATTTTTAGAAGGGAGGGAGAGAGACACACAGAGATTTTATGGAAGAGGAGCTGCATTTTTAGAAGGGAGGGAGAGAGACACACAGAGAAGCTGCCTTCTACTGAGTCAGACCCTTGTTCCATCAAGGCCAGGGCTGTCTGCTCAGCTCTCCAGGGTCTCAAGGCAGACCCCTGCTGTTTGATCCTTTGAACTGGAGATGCTGCCGGGGATTGAACTGGGGACCTTCTGCGTGCCAAGCAGAGGCTCTGCCACTAAGCCACAGCCAGTGGTCGGTGAGAAGCCCCTGTATGGCAGCAGGGGAAGTTAAGCTGGTACAGATAGCTGCAGTTTACTGGCTTAAGGGTTAGAGGAGGCCCAGGCGTCAACAGGCGCTGCTTCGCCTATCAGTGCTGTTCTGTGGCAAGAAAAGGGGACTCTTCAGGTCTCTTGCATTTCTCACCATGCAAGAACTCGTGGGCACTCAATGAAACTGCTGAGCAGTCGGGTTAGAATGGATAAAAGGAAGTACTTCTTCACCCAAAGAGTGATCAACACGTGGAATTCACTGCCATGGGAGGGGGTGGCGGCTACAAGCATGGACGGCTTCAAGAGGGGATTGGATAAACATCTGGAGCAGAAGTCCATCAGTGGCTCTTAGCCACAAGGTATGGATTGGAACTCTCAGTCTGGGCCAAGTGATGCTCTGTCTCCTTTGGTGCTTGGGGGGGGGGCAAGAGTGGGAGGGCTTCTGGAGTCCTGGCCCTGCTGGTGGACCTCCTGAGGGCACCTGAGTTTTGGCCACTGGGTGACATGGAGTGTTGGACTGGATGGGCCGTTGGCCTGATCCAGCGTGGCTTCTTTTATGTTCTTATGTTCTTAGCCTGTGAAGGAGAACTTCTTGGGCTCCGGCATGGGCGTGTCAGTGTGTCGGTGTTGTGTAGTGGGAGGAAGGTGCGGCTGGCTGTGGCTAGCTTTCAGGCCCCCCTCCCTCCCAGGCCGGATCAGTTTGCAGAATATTGGTACCCGGAGGGGCCATTATGCTGCAGTGACATTTCAGACTGACTCAGACGCTGCCAGGAAAGCGCCTTCCACTCGGATTCACTGCTAATTACAGCCTTGGGCAGAAAAAGATGTTGCATTACCCGATGAAGTGTGCACACCGCATAATCCTGAAGTCTCTAACTTGGTTTGTAACGTGCTTTTCTTTCCTTCTTTTTCAAACCTAAATCAGATTAAAAAAACCCAAATCCAATAAGCCCCAGATTTAACTTAAAAATAGAAATGTGCAAAAAGAAAGAAAAGAAAAATTCAACACCAGTTCTTAAAAAAAAAACTTTCTTCAGTTGCTATAAGATCAGGATGAAAACAGCCATGCAGTCCTTTCCATTGGTTTAAATGGGAAACACTTTTCCCTGTGCAGTTTCACCCCACCCAGACAGGATGAAATTCTCAGGGGTTGCGCCCCTCACCTGTAGAGTAGACACAGAAAGGCCGGAGTGGGTGTTTTGCCTTTCCCAGAATGCTCCAGTGGCGGTGGGGGTTGCCTGTCTGTTCTCCAAAGGCCAGCCCACAGGAGAGGCCCCCCTCCCCTGATTTCCATCCTTGCTGTGCTCTGCTGCGTTCAGCATTTTTCTCCCAGCCCAGGTGATGAACTACAACTATTGGGAGACAAATGCTGACCACCCTGCAGGAAGGGCACGGCTTCCCAGCTCTGTTGGTGCTGCTGGTTTCCCCCGTGTCTGTCTTTCTTTGGCTGTCTTTTTCTCCTAACAGCTGGGGTGGAGGACAGTTTACAGGGGGAATGGTGTGGCTGGAGCTGCCTTTCAGTGCTTGTATGTGAAACAAAAGCAGTGTTGTGACAGGTCTCAGGAATGTCACCCTCTTCTTCCCTGATCTCTCACGCAGAGGGAGAACCCCGGCCCTTCTTCACCAGAGGTTTTTAGCCTTTTATCTCACTTAGCGGGATCTGCTTGCCTCGCCACCCACCCTATTTGGCCTGCCTGACTGCAGACAACCCCTTTGCCTCTCTCTCACATGAACACACATGAAACGGCCTCCTACTGAATCAGACTCTTGGTCCACCAAGGCCAATATTGCCTATGCAGACCGGCAGCAGCTCTCCAGGGTCTCAAGCAGAGAGAGGTCTTTCACATCACCTACTGCCTGCTTCTTTTCCACTGCCAAGCAGCTGCTCTGCCACTGAGCCGTGGTCCCTCCCCTGCAGTCACCCTGCTGTGCTTATCATGGGGAGGGGGAGTCTAATGTTATTTCTGAGCACTCCCTACCAGTGCTCAGGTTGGTGGATTACTGTCACATGGAACGTGGTGGGAGACTTACTGTAGCTTTCTCTGACTTTGCCTCTCCCGGGTTGCTTTCTGTGGGAGGAGTTTGAATCTCTTCTTCTGTTCCCACATAGCCCTGCTTGCCTGTCAGTGGGTGCAAGCAATGCTTCCCCCCTTTATCTAGCAGGCAAGTGGTGCTGCAGGGAATGGAGAGTATCTCACTGGAACAGGACTCCTGCTTATGTCAAGGGACTGATGAAGAATGGAAACACTGCATATGGAACTGGGTAGCACAGGAAGAGATTTGCCGCGAAATAATAGGGGAAGAGGAGAAAGAGCAGGAGGAATAGCAGAGGCTGGGAGGAAAGGCTGCTTGGCTTTAGAAGGGAGAGTAAGAGAAAGCTGCCTTAGGGTTGCCAACTCTAGGTCATGAAATTCCTGGAGATTTGGGGTGGAGCCTGAGAAGGGAGGGAGTTTGGGAAGGGAAGGGAGCTCAGCAGAGGTGTGAAGCCATGAAGTCCACTCTCTGTCTGGACCTGCCATTTTCTCCAGGGAAACTGATCTCTGTGGTCTGGAGATCAGTTGTAAATCTGGGAGACCTCCAGGTTGCCCCAGCTGGAGGCTGGCAACCCCGTGCTGCCTGCATGAATCAGCACCTAGGCCGGATTCATGCTGTCACCTGGATCTGCATAAAGGTACACAACCCATTGGCTTGAGCTTCTGGTATCACTGGAATTCTGGCAAGGGGAAGCCAGAAAGAGGCCATAGTTCACCTGGACCCACTGAATGTCTAAATGTCGTCCACAGACATACGTATTAAGAGTAAAATGGAGGCAGCAGGGTCCAGTCGTTCCCCGGCAGGTATCGTGCCGCTCTCTAGATGAATCTGTTTGCTTGGCAGGCCACCATGACTCTTCAGGGATCCGCCTCTATTACACAGCCTCTCTGCGCCCTCACGATGCTGGCATCATGGAACTGGGCCTGGTGTACACTCCAGTGATGGCGATCCCGCCTGGCGAAAGCCACTTCTCCCTAACCGGGTACTGCACGGACAAATGCACTCAGCTGGTGAGTACGGACGAACGGCAGAAGGGGGCTCCTGCAGCGGGCACTGTCAGCTTCCCAGCTGGGCGTGTTCCCTCTTCATGGCCATATGGAGACTGGTGTGTGTGTGTGTGTGCCCATGGCTCAGCTATGGGGGGCACAGCTAAATCTGGGGAAAGGGCATAGCCAAAGCTGGGACCAAAAAGGGAAAGCTCAAAAATTAACCAAGAAAAACAGATCTTTGTTATAGAAATTAGAAAGCAGATTTACTATAGTTCACCAGAGAACACCATTTAGATGAAAAATATCCAGCATACATCTTGCTAAAATTCCTCTTCATTGAATGTATTGCTTCTAATTGGTGCGTTCTTCAGCACTGGTGTAAGCTTGGGCCAGGGGGTTGAGCCCCCCCCCCCCCATATGTCCTCCTTTCCCTTGTGATGATGACAGCCATTGCGGCAGTGTGATTAACTCTACCAGCTGGACCTTAAGTCCAGCTGGTAAGAGTTAATCTCACTGCCGCAATGGGACTGATTTGTTGGGACTGAGGAGGAGCGTCTGGAGCCCCCTGTACCTGGTCCCCACAGACCATTCCAGTCTCGGCCCATTTGGGCTGCAGTGAATTTTGCCACCCTCAGCAAAACACTCCTGGTTTCAGAACACAGTTTGGTTTTCAGATAATTCATCACAGAGCAGAGAAACGTCAGGAAGTCTATGGCCAGCATAAGCCAGGAGGTCAACTTGTCCATCTCTCCTGTCAGCTTGAGGGGAGGAGCCAGGAGCATCCCTTTGCCAGCCAGAACCAGACATGATCTTAGGAAGAGTGCAGTGGGGGTGGGGCGCAGGAAGACATGTTGCAGAGGAAACGCTGTCGAGACCCTACCTGTCACGCTCAGAGGTAGACCAAGCAGGAGGAAGCACAGGTGGATTAAGCCACTGGGCATCCCATGTACTGCCTGGTGGGGGGGGGGGGTATTCTCTACTGGAAGGCGACATTCTCCGTTGATGGAACTCTTTCTCCACTGGAGAAGGGATCTGCCCCAACAGCTTCCTCAAAGGCTATGTTGCCCCTCAGAGGCTGGATTCTTGCTCAGCACACATTTTGGTTTTCTTGTCAGAATTTGCTTGTTCAAAGCTGCAGGGGTTGGGGGGCTCCTTAAGCAGCACCAGGGATGAAACTGAATGCAGCCATTTGGCTCAGGATGGGCCCTACAGCGCAGTCAGGGCACCTGGAGTTAAGGGATGTTTGCAGCCGGCCATGAGAATCCGCCAGTGAATTCAGCCATTTGGAATGCATTTTGTTTTGTTTCTTCTATGTCTGAGGTTTTTTTTTCTGGTCCAATTTATATACCATCTTTTTAGGGTTGCCAGCCTCCGGGGGGGCCTGGGGATCTCCTGCTTTTACAACTGATCTCCAGCTGACAGAGATCAGCTCCCCTGGAGAAAATGGCTGCTTTGAAGGGTGGACTCTGTGGCATTGTACCATGCTGAGGCCCCTCCCCTCCCCAAACCCCACCTTCTCCTGGCTCCACCCCCAAAGTCCCCAGGTATTTTCCAACCCAGACTTGGCAACCCTACATCTTTTTGACCCTGTTAGGACCTTCATAGCAATTCTGAGCCATTTAAAAATCTTAACATTAAGAAAACAAGGATAAATAAATAAAACAAAATAGCAGCAAAAGGGTTAAAGAGTGCTGAATGCTGTTTCAGCTGCCTGCCTTGCCCCATGGGGTGCCCCTCCCCCAACACCCCCCCCCCCCAATCTGGAGAAAACCTGTCCACGGTTTTCAGTTGTTCCTACATTCCTATAGACATTCCCCTTGAACATAAACACTTAAAGCTCATTACAAACCTCATCTGGGACAGGTGGCACAGATGATAACAGAAGCAGTGCTGGGGTTGGGGAATTCGTGGAGATCTGGGGGTGGAGCCTGGGGGGGGGGGGTTTGCAGCCAAAGCAGCCATTTCCTCCAGGGGAACTGCTCTCTGACTTCTGGAGATAAGTTGTAATTTTGCGGGATCTTCAGGCCACACCTAGAGGTTGGCAATCCTAATGCTAGCTGATGCTCATTTTTAACTATTCTTAAAAGACTGCAGAAGAGGGGGGTTTTTAGAGCTTGACTATAAAGAAGAGAGAGAGAGAGATTGGATTTATACCCCGCCCTTCACTACCCGAAGGAGTCTCAGAACGGCTTACAATCTCCTTTCCCTTCCTCTCCCCACACTCTGTGAGGTAGGTGGGGCTGAGAGAACTCAGAGAGCTACCCGTGAGAGAGCAGCTCTAAAAGAACTTGTAACTGACCCAAGGTCACACCAGCAGCTGCATGTGGAGGAGTGGGGAATCAAACTCATTTCTCCCAGATTAGAGTCTGAGCTCCTAACCACTACATCAAACTGGCTGTGTTGTGCCATTAACATTACACCAATCTCCAGACTAACATTTCTCAGAAGAAGATGGTCCTCCCTGCCCTTCCTGTTGGGTCACCCCAGGGAGGGAGTGTCCCTCTGAACAGGTACCCTTCCAAGACAGTCTCTCCCCGCCCCCACCCCACCTTCCATGGCCCTATGGCCATCACCTTCATCTGCAGGGATGAAGAAATACAGAGCAGGGCTTTGCTCAGAAAACAATTAGCATCCTTTGAGTTCCTCATGAATTAATCCAGATGACCAAACTCATGATCATTAACAGGAATCAGAGACATTCAGAGACCTGCACGGAAAGAGGAAACCATCTTTCCCATGTGTCCCATGTCCGTATCAGACTGAACAAAGGCATAGCTAGTTTGCTTCAAATAACCTTGCATGCAAGCCCTCGGTTGCACTCTGTTGGACAGAGGAGGCGGCAAACTGAGACCAGATAAAGAAGACGGCCTTGACCGAGGCCATTCCAGTGAGTTAGCTGGGGGCTTCCTGGTTGCCAGCATCTGTTCTTCATCTCTAGATGCCATCAGACCAGGCAGGGCGAGCTTGGCCCTTCCCCAGCAGTAGGCAGGAGCTGTGCCATTTCTCTTGGCAGCTGGCAGCAGCATGACAGCGGAGAGGTTGCTGAATACATCACAACACACTGTTCTGACAGCATGTAATTCACTGCCTTATTAAAACATTCCAGAACACTGGGTTGCTCTATAAGACCCACCAATCAGCCCCTGATGTCAAGGGTTTTTATGACGGAATAATGCCGTGCAAAATGAAGAGCCCGGCCCAGATGTTCAGGAACAGCAAGGAGGACATTCCCCCTTCCATCGCCATCTGCCATTCAACGAACAGCATTATTTCCCCTGTGCAGTTTCAGCTTGTAAAAGGCGGACTTTTGACATGAATGCCTCCAATGCAAAGATCTTATTTCCATGTCTTTCTGAAACAGGGTTTGGTACTGAAGCACTTAAGGGGGGGGGGGGGGATGTAGGAAGAACAAATGAAACTAAGACCTGGGGCTTGATGTGTGAGGGTCCTCACCTCAACGCAGTGTCCACTTGCCAAAGGAAAGCCTAGGGCCAGGAGAGACAGGAATGGGAGGGTCCCTTTGGAGCAGAGGTGCCTGGAGGCTGCTCAGTTTTGTGTCTTCTGGTTCCTGGAGAGTGGGAGGGGGGGGGAGGCGGGGTTTTTCCCAACATTAAAATGGGAGCAATATGTTCCTCAGCCCTCCAAAAGACACATAGGCTTTTCGGCAGTAGCCAAGCAAAAGGCAGGCCTCCTCCTGGCAGGGGCAGGTGAGCTGGCTTCACAGCATCTCTTAGATGGCCCCTTCCTTTCCGTCAGGACTGGCATCCAGCATTCTGGCAAAGAGGGGGGCTCTGGGCTCCCCCTG
Source organism: Lepidodactylus listeri (assembly GCA_029233225.1). NCBI lineage: Eukaryota > Metazoa > Chordata > Lepidosauria > Squamata > Gekkonidae > Lepidodactylus > Lepidodactylus listeri. The sequence goes on along the minus strand of JARCFY010000014.1, from coordinate 8,225,891 downwards.
CCCCTGTTAGCTGCAGCATGGGCTGTCCTGGGGGATCTTTGGGCCACCTCTGGACAGGTTTCCACTGCCCCTATACGACAGTGCTGTCCCCAGCTCTGAGCACCAGATGTGCCCTACACAGTGGCTTCATTCTGAGCAGCACTTCAGCTGCTCTTGTGACTCCCTGGGGTGCGCACAGCCCAAATTCAGTCAACGTGCAAGATGTGGAGTTCAGCATTTGAAATTTGGAACCTCTACATTCCAAGCTGCCCTGAAATGGATGGCCCCGGCTAGCCTGATCTCATCAGTTCTTGGAAGCTGAGCAGGGGGCCGGCCCTGGTGAGGACTTGGATGGGAGACCGCCCAGGAAGCCCAGGGTTGCTACCCAGAGGCAGGCAACAGCAAACCACCTCTGAACGTCTCCTGCCTTGAAAACCCCCTGAGAGGCTGGCCACAAGTTGGCTTCTGCTTGGTGGCACTTTACACCACTGCCCCCCACATGCGAAGCTGGCCCTCAAGATCTGAAACGTGATGGGAATTCAAAGGGTTCAGGGTTCAGTTTTGTCAGGTGAGAGAAGACACCACATAACTGCAGGGGGTAAATGTCTTGAGTAAGAGCCCCATCTGGGCCTCTGCCCTCGCAACTTGTCTTCTGTGCAGGAAGAGCTGCACACAGCAGGCACATAAAGGAGGGCGCTCACAGTCGCTTGGAGCCCCCCAAGACGTCAACATGTGACCAGCATTCTGTGTTCCCCACACTGCCGTGTTCCCCTCCACAGATCTGAGCAGCCTCTTTCAAAAGGCCGCCTGAGCCGGTGACCCTCCCTGCACAGGACAACCGGGAGCTCCATAAGCTGCCTACCTGGTTATTTAAGTGGGGATTTACCAGCCTTCTGCCCGTCCATTTTACAGTGGCACCAGGGTGCTCTGCAGGTGATTAGCACCTGGCATGATTAAAATTAGATTTTATTTTAAAATTGCAATTATTTAACAAAACAACACATAAAAAGATAGATGTTTAGGTTTTTACCTTTTGCATGAAGTCTGGCTACTGCAACCAAGTTTCAAGGTGTGCGTTTTCAGGGAACAAATGCCTCGGTTGTGAACACTGTGACTGTGTTGGTCCACTTTGCCCGCTCCCTCCCCCTGCTAGGCTTTGCCTCCCACTGGGATTCATATCTTCGCCTCCCAACTGCACACCCACCTGACGGGCAGAAGCGTGATAACGGTGCTGTCCCGTGAAGGGAGAGAAGAGGAAATTGTGAACGTGGATCGACATTACAGCCCCCACTTCCAGGTAGGGGTCATTTGTGTCCGAGGGCTGTCTACCATTCAAGGTTTTTGTCCCCCCCCCCCCCCCAAAAGAAGCTCTAAAACTGCTTTTGAATGGAGGAACTGATTTAATTTAAATACATTTGCAAATTACCTTACCCTCCGTGCTGGTGCCTTTTTGAGCTATTGAAAGAAATGAAAGATAACATACAAACCTACCAGTAAAGTTCTCTGAGGGTGGAGGTTAAGAGATCATAGTCAACTGTGTCGAATGCTGTTGTGAAATCCAATAACAACAGCAGCGCTGACCCGCCTCGATCCAGCTGTCTACGGAGGCCATCCGTCAGGGCAACCATGGCTGGGGTGGAAGCCAGACTGGAAGGGATCCAATGCCAATGTGTCGTCCAGGAAACCTGGAGCTGCTTGGCTACAGCTCCCTCAATTACCTTGCCCAGAAACGATAGATTCGAAACTGGGCAGTAATTGGTAGGATCAGAAGGATCCAGAGTAGGTTTTTTCAAGAGCGGCAACCATGGTCTCCTTGAGACCCTCTGGATGTAGCCTCGTTTCCAGGGACAGATTGACAATGTCCATCAGAGGGCCTCATATCATCACTGGCTTTCACCAGCCATGAGGGACATGGATCTAGGAGGCACGTGGTCGGCATGACAGCACCCAGGATCCTATCAACATCAGCAGAGGAGAGCAGGCTGAAGGTGTCAAAAACTGGACCCAAAGGTGGCCAAGGGGCCTCCAGTTCACATACTGTATCAATATTGGTGGGTGGGTCACGGCGGAGCGACAGGACTTAATCCACCAAAAAGATCGCAAATGCCTCACAGCTAATGACCGAATTTCTACTGTTTTGGTTCCCCTTTGTGAGGGATGTCAAGGACCTAATCACCCTAAACAATTGCGCTGGGTGTGAGCTAGTGGACGCGATGCAGGCTGAGTAGGATCCCCTCTTCACCGCCACCTCATAGGATTTCATAAGGGTCCTGTAGGATGTTCTTGTCGCTTCCTTGCAAACCTGCCACCAAACTCACTCAGGTCATCTGAGTTCTTGTTTCACCCCCCCCCCCCCGAGTTCTGCAGCATTCCCTGGGGGGGGGCTGTCTACGAGAAGGGTGCAGAGGATGTCGGGGGGCCCCGGTCATTGATGGCTCCAGAGAGATGGGCATGCCAGTCCTCTATCAGCTCATCTAATGAAGCACCGCAAAGCTTCGGGTCCCACAGAGCAATCTGGACTCCAACTGGATCCATTAGTCTCTGTGCACGAGCATAAATCAGCTCCCCACTTAGGCAGAGTCCTCTTCCCCACTCCTGCTGATCGGCCTTCGGGCTTCTGTTTTATTTCAGGAGATCCGCATGTTAAGAAAGATTGTGACCGTTTTGCCGGTAAGTGTTTCATTCATTCCTGTGGGGTGCTCCATTTAAGCTATCAGAGTGCTTCACTGGTGAAGGCTTTTCTTGTTTGATAAATCAGTCTTGTTGAGAGAAGATCTGGAGTCATCAGAACAAATATGAACTGTTGCTGTCTTTCGCCAAAAGAAGGAAACCAGAGATATTTTGATTAAGGAATCAGGCAGGGGCCAGTAGTAGAGCTGGATCCGTGCTTGGCGGCATCTGCTCTAGGGCCCCCCCCCCTGCTGTGTGGGAAGAGGAGACCAGGGGAGCTTGCAGGCTTTGTTGCCTCTGGGGAAAACGCCAGTGGGGCCTGATCCAAGCCTTTGCCGTTAGTGTTGCCAGCCTCCAGGTGGGCCTTGGAGATCTCCCAGAATTACAACTGGTGTTCAGATGACAGAGAAAATGGCTGCTTTGGTGGTGGTGGAGGAGGGGAGACTATGGCATCATCCACTGCTGAGCTCATTTCCCTCCCCAAATCCCTCAAAATCTCCAGGAGTTTTCCAGTCCAGAGTTGGTAACCCTAATTGCAATGGAGCTCAGCTGCCTCCCCCAGGAGGCATCAAAGTGGTTGGGGGGGAGGGCAAAATGCCTCAAGCCAACTCTACCGATTGGAGCCTCCAACATATCATTTAATTGCAAAAAGGATTCCAATTGGGGCTCCTGGGGTGTCAGAGCCCCCCAGCAATCAATCCCAACAATGGTCCTTAAACAGGATTCCGTTTATTGAGATCAGGAAAGGCAGGTCATCTGTGCTTACATTTTGTGTCAGAAATGAGTCTCCAGGCGGGAGTTGGGAAGTTATACAGAATTCAAAAGGCACCCCCAGAATGGAATAAAGCCAGTCATGAATAAGCAAGCAAGTGCGCCTAAAATAAGTACCATAGGTTCCCAGGGGAATCCCCAAAGTCAGACACAGGCAGGCATAGAGATAAGACAGAGAGCAAGAATCGAAAGTTCAAATGCCAGGAGGAGACATCTGTCTTCAGTACAGGCTCCACCCAACCTCCAACCCCCATCCCCCACTTGCCAGGGCAGCAGAGCTGACATCGGGTGGGAGATTTTTTTAAAAAGATCTGTTTGGACTGATCTTCAGGGGGCTCTGATTTGTTTGTGACTCTGTTTTTCAGAGGTGTAGACAAAACAACAATGTCCAAGCTGTACACTGGATTAATAAAATCCTGGTCCTGTAGAATGAGAGTGTCTTTCTTAATAGAAGGCAAAAGGCACCCACTTTTCTTGATCATTTTTTTTCCTCAAGAGATTATCCATGTCAGCTTTCTAGTTCCTTAATTAAGAACTCGTCTTCAGAGGCACACCTGCCATTTTTCCAGTGGTGAGCCCAAAGGATCTTGGCTGCCAGTTGTAAATCCCAGACCAGTGATTTAGCCCTTCCTTGTAATTCAGAGGAATAATGAGTGGCTCTGGTCTTATATCGACACATGCTGTGTCATCAAAACTTTGCTTAACAAATGACCAGCAAGCCTGAATTTGGTCACCAAGACAAGAAAGGTCAGTGAGATCTTCGGCATACTTCCAGTATTTCACCAGTGGGGACTTGGGAGGACTTGCAGGGGAAGGAAATCCCGGTGGTGGTCTTCCCTCTCTCTGCCTTCCCCCCACCCCGGTGTCCAGTCTTGCTTCCCGCCCACTCTCTGCCTGCTCTTCCGGCCTGGTTTGCCCTCCTTGTCCTATGTATGCAGTCTCCCTAGTAGAACAACATATATAAAACATTTTGATTAAAGTACAAGCAGATTAAAAAATAGAATACAGAAGAAATGCTTGAAAAGCTATTAAAAGCAACTGTGAAGGGACAGTGAAAACATCTAAGCATTTTGGCCAAGGAAACTGTGAGGTGATGAACAGTGCAGTCCTAAAGAGGGTACACCTGTCTAATTCTGCCAAGGACGGCACGGCAAAGCCACTTACCCACAGAGTAAGCCTGGCAGCAGAGGATGCACAAGCATTTGCACCAGCAGCAAAGCATCTGGCATGGCAGCTCTCTCTGCACTTCCGTTGCCTCCGATCTCCATGGACACCAGTTCCTTCCCCTCTACCAGACTTGTTTCCAAACTGTTGTTTTCGGCAGACACAAAGGTACTGCCTAGGTTTCTCTAGCACCCTTTCTGCTCCAGTTGAGCGGAGGAGGAAAGCCAGGATCAGGGAAGATGCAAGTGGGCACCACAAAAGACAGCGGAGGGTGGCATGGCACCCGCTGGAAGCATGTTGGGGAATCACTGCTGAACTGTCTTCCAGGGTAGCTCCACTCAGAGTGCAGGTATGTACTAGCTCCTAAAGGGGGGAGCGCAGCCCCATCAAGAACAGGCTGGCTGTATGGATGCTGCTCCAACAACAACCTTCCCTGCCCTAGCAGTTTCCCTGCAGCTTCCACAGTGAGCAAAGCCTTCTCTGTGAGTGCGAAGCTCTCCCTCTGTCACTGGGGAAAGGTGCCCTTGGTGCCACCTGCTGTGGGATCCTCTCCATCCTCCAGACTTCAGCCCCTCTTCCAGGCATTCGTCCTCTTTTATCTCTGTAGGATTCAGGCCCTAGCTGCCAGATAGCATCTCAACACATCTTTTATCTGTCTATCCACAGGGTGACGTGCTCAGGACCACGTGTGCTTACAACACCGAGGACAGGACTGAAGCAACTGTGGTAATTATGTCTGCCTGGGTGCAAATACAATTGGGCTCTTCTGGAGGAACCAGTTGAGGGCCAGAAATTAACCAGTGCCCCAAATTCTGCATTGCAAACGTTGATCTCCAGGATATGCAGAATATTCAACAAATATTTGGATAGATGCCAGAGATGCTTCACTTACTCGCTGTGTACCTTTGACATCTTTTGGTAATTGATTTCCATATTTGATGTCTGTTGGACCATGTTGGACAGCTGACACTCAACAGGCTGGAGTATCTGACAGGTTCTGATCGAGGGTAGGCAAAATGCGTTTGATGCTAGATGGCTTATGGCAATGGCACCTGTGAAAATGAAAACAGAGAACCACCCGTTTAAAGCACTCAGATTCTGAAGCAGCTGGCTTTGAGTTCCAAATCCAAACGTTTATATTAAAAATGTGAATGGTGAGGTTTGACATTTTGGCACATAGTCAGGCAGGGTGGATAAAGGACCTGGTGATCTCCTTCAGCAGCAGGTTCCTCAACTGAAGAAAAGTGGCTGGGCTGGAAATGACTTCTGTCCCTCGTCAAGTTGCCTTGGAAGACACAAATCCAGCAAGGGGCAGGGCGTGTCCTCGGGGCTCAAGAGCACAGCTCGTGTGCCCAGCATCAGAGGGGAGTCAGGTGAAAGTACTTTATTCTTGTAAGGCACACAACTTTCCCATTTACTTTCAGATCCCACCGTATACAATAAAGGGCCCACACAGTTAAACCTGCAATGGCCCCGATTGCTATTCTGCCACAAGGCCAAAGCAAAAACTAAAATGACATATACCTCAAGCAAGTGAGATTCAGGTGGGCAGCCGTGTTGGTCTGAAGCACTAGAACAAAGTTTGATTCCAGTGGCACCTTTAAGACAGACAAAGTTTAATTCTGGGCATAAGCTTTTGTGTGCATGTACACTTCTTTGCACGAAAGCTTATCCCCAGAATGAAACTTGGTCTTAGAGGTGCCACTGGAATCAAACTATGTTCTCAAGCAAGTGAGAGCCCCATAGTTTAGACATCTACAGTGCAGTCCTCAGCAGAGCGACACCCTTGTAAGACTAAATCACACAGTGAACACGGCATATTATTAAGGAATTAATTAAGCATTTAGATCATATTCTGGAAAGCGATGCATCCATTTTACAGATGGGAAACACTGAAGCTTGAGTGTCTTGAGTTTTAAAAAAACCTGAATCTACAGTGCAGAATTCCACACGCTTACAGCAGAGCTATAAAAAAAAGTGAGCCACATTGCCCCAAATCACTGAATCCATTTTAAAAAAAGGATTATTTGCTTGGCTAGAGTATTTTTAACCTGCCTCTTTCTGAGACTGGACTCAAGGCAGATCACTATAAGATAACTTACTAGTAAAAACTGATAGTAATTAAAAAAAATGACAGCATATTCAAAATCCACCCAGAGCAGTCTGCCACTCAAGAAAGTGAGCCAGGCCACAGAGGGCAAGTCCAAGCCTGCCCCCATCCTGCCCAACTGTAGTCGCTGGCTTCCCCCAGCCAGTCACCTGCATTCTGGGATGTGGTCCTAGCCAACATGCCTGCAGGCCTCCTCGGGTAGCTGCCCCAGGGGGTGGGGAAGCAGTACTTGCTCTGCAGCCTTCCTGACGGTAGCTCCTGCACCTAGCAAAGAGAAAGCAAACCGGTGAGTGCCAGGCTAGAGGTCTGACAGAGCTGGTTTCCTCTCTTCCGGAAAACTGTTTGACCCCAATAGGATCATTCTTCACAATCCATGAGGCTATTAAGAGACAGCCCTGGTAGCCCGCAGAAGGCCAGGTTTGGGGTGGGACTGTGGGCACTTCAGTTTCAGAGGGGGCTCAGGACCTGACTTTTCTTTCTTGGAATCTCAGCATTCATTTCTAGTTGGTTTATTTGTGAAGCATGTGGGCATTTGCCAAGGGAGAGCTCAGAAGCCAGGGTGGTGGCCCAAAAAAGACTTCCAGTGGCCAGGGGGTTGGGGAATAGCTCTCTAGCTCTCTCTACCGCTTGCAAAAGCAGAATAAATTATGCAGAAATCAGAGTGGGTATGCTAATGTACCTAAGGTGCACATTTCATACAGGTCGCAGGGGGGTATATGGTCTTCTTGGTGCAGGGTTTGAATTGCCTCTGCACAAGTTGCAAACTTTGGCACAAGCCTGATTTGGTACAATTGTCTGTGTTGGTTGAGGGGATGGTAAGGATGGGATCTGGTCCCACCAGGAGGGTGGTTTAGGGTGGGCTCCTGGCTGGAAGAGCTGGGGCCTTGGGCAGAGGTGGTAAAAAACCCGTATTCGGAATGGAGCTGGGTCCTGTGTGACTCTCTTGGCTTCTCTCTCCTCTGCCCCCTAGGGTGGTTTTGGGATCATGGAAGAAATGTGTGTGAACTACGTCCACTACTACCCACAGAGGGAGCTGGAGCTCTGCAAGAGTGCCGTTGACCTGGGCTTCCTCCAGCGATACTTTCATCTCGTCAACAGGTGAGGTCCCTGCAGGTTCACGGCCAAGTGCCTCTTCAAACCCATTTGGGGAGGGGGAATAATTTTATGTCATTTTGATTCACTCAGAACATTTTAAAACTTCTTTTATATTCAACAAAATGCTTTGGAGCCAGTTTGGTGTAGTGGTTAAGAGCGCGGACTCTAATCTGGGAGAACCGGGTTTGATTCCCCACTCCTCCACTTGCACCTGCTGGATGACCTCAGGCAAGCCATAGCTCTGTACCAGCTGTTCCCTCAAGGACAGCTTGGGAAAGAGCTCTCTCAGCCCCGCCTATCTCACAGGGTGTCTGTTGTGGGGAGGGGAAGGGAAAGGAGTTTGTAAGCCGCTCTAAGACTACGAGTGAAGGGCGGGGTATAAATCCAATCTCTTCTCTTCTCTCTTTACAATACAGAAGTGTATCATGTTAAAACCACGAATCTAAACAGCTCTCAAAGACAGAGTGATTCATCCAGTCCAGAGTAAAAGCCAATTAAAGGACAGGGTTTTAATATATATCATTAAAAGTCCTTAAAAATCATTATTAAAATCTGGCCCAAGAGTCTCCTCAGAGACAGGTCTGATTTTGCCTCCTGGGCTTCCAAAGGAAGGGCCAGAGCGACTGCAGGGAATGCCTGGCTCTGAACCCACCAGGGACCGTGCTGGAAGTCGGTCCCCCCCTGGCTGATCTTTGTGAGTGACACCGTGTGGTAGTTGACATGGCTCCAGAACAGAGGAAGCCTTTGTCTGTTTTCTGGATGCTAGTCAGTCCTGTGGGTTCCAAAGGCTGGCCAGCGTCACCCATTAGGAAGGGCTGCATAGGCGTGGAACACATGCTCTCAAATGGTACGAGATTATTGATTGAGGAATCTACCTGAGAAATATATTGCACTTTGCCTTTCCAAAAAGCTTCTAAGACAGCAATATGGCGACATGTATAGAGACAGATCAAGTCTATTTGTAGCAGGAGAAAAGAGCAGAAGTCCAGTAGCACCCTAAAGGCAAGGTGTGAGCTTTCATGAGTATCTGAAGAAGGGGCTGCAGGGACTCATGAAAGCTCCTCCCCTGCCACAAATGTTGTTAGTCTTTAAAGGTGCTCCTGGGTAGAGACAGACTCCAAGTTGCCAGTGAGAATGGAGGCAAAGTCTTTGGCCCTGTCTTGATCCTGCTGAACCACCTGCGGTCCGAGGAAGGCCCTTGGGGGGAGCCAGGTCCAGCTGAGGAGGGGCCACCTTCGAGACGCTCCTTCTCATTATTCTGTCGGGATTCCTGTGACCAGCCAATGACAGCCACGCTGGTGGGCTCCCCACAGGCCACTAGGAGGCCACTGTTTCATGGCTTTGATTCACCCGAGTGTGGAGCTGGTCTGTGCAAGGGACAAGTTGGATTGGGAGCCTGGGCTGGATGTAGCTCACAGGTTTCCAGTTGGGCATTTCCATTGCAAGACATTTCTCCTTGTAGGTTTAATGATGAGGAAGTCTGCACATGCCCAGACACCTCTGTCACACAGCAGTTTTCTTCAGTCCCTTGGAATTCTTTCAGCAGAGGCGTCCTGAAGTCCCTCTATGAATTTGCTCCAATTTCTATGCATTGCAACAAGTCCTCAGCTGTCCGATTTCCGGTATGTATGGTAAACAGAGAAAATGAGCTGACCATTGGCTTTGTTTAGGTTTGGCCAAACACAGCATCCCAGACCCCCAGACCCTCCATTTTAATAGGGAATGCTAAAATACCATCTCATCATAGCCTTCCCACATGCGGGCATTTTGTGTTTCAATCACTGGTCCTTAAAAGCAAATCTCATGACCCAGTGAGTCCTCAAGTGGTTTAATTGCGCATCATATTGCCCCCCCCCAATCTTATTCATAACCTCCTACAGCAGTATCTGAAGATCTATATCATCATTGCTCGTTGCATGAGCAATTAACTGTGTATCTTGCAGCCCATTATAAAGCACAAACATCTAAGGGGGTGGATCCAGTTCACTCAAGCTCACCCCATCCCCCTCCCTTCTGCATTGCACGCCTCCCATGCCTTATGCATGTGCAGGCCCCAGGATCCCCAGCACAGCTTTCTTTTATGGCCAAAGGACACCCCTCTTTCCTTTTTCACCAACAGAGAAGCTGGTTGGATCCGACCCAAGATGTGCAGCATGGGTCCAGCTCATTGTGGCTCATTGCATGACAAGTATCACCTGCAATTGGCATGAGCTTGTGAATCCAGGCACTACTGATCCAAGGATCATACTCTTATACTTGCCACTGATTACGATCACTCACCCAGAATAGCAAATATAGGTAGTTCTCACTTTGGAAGCAGAAAATCTCAGATGTTGACAACATTCCAAACCCCAGCAATTTAGTACTTCAAAAACAACAACAACCCCAAAACACACCAAAGTTTGCCCTTTTGCTATTTTAGACCATTCCACTCCAAAGATAGATTTTGTAAAAAAAGGAGTGTGTGAGTAATCCTGGCCGAAAGGGACCGGTGACAGACAGCATCAGTCATTTGAAACCTCTGCATCTCCCAAAACAGGCCACGCGGCTCCTAATGAAATGTGCCGCTTCTTTTTCAACCGTCCTTCCTTTTAAACATCAAGGGAAGAACTTTACAAAAAAAAGAAAAAGATTTTGTGAGGGTGAGGATTTTCAGGCAGCTCAACAGGATGTATTTTTAAATGAACATATTGTTTTAAAACATTAAAACACAGCTTATCTTTAGTCACACAGTGAAGATCCTTGTGCTGCGATGGCAGCTGCTGCCAAAGCAACATTAAAGAAAAACAAAACCCAGTCCAGCAAATCGTATCTCGGATGCCCAGTCAGAAGCCCTGCTGGATAAAAGCCCCAAGTACTCTTTCGAAACACTTGGTGGGCTCCAGGAAAGGTATCAGCTGGGGCTATTGCACCCACAGGCACCCCCGCTGGGGCCTGCTGAGTTAGATGGAGGGAGGGTGGCTGACTTTCATGAACAAGCAGGGATTTGGACCTGGGCCTTCCCAGGTCCACTCAGTCATCCTGAGGATGAGCCTGGGCTGGCTTTTTGTCTGCAAGGTTCTGCAGTGAGCACATTGCTGAGTCCCACCTTGGCTCAGGCTAAGGAGCTCCCGAGCTCTGACTCAGACCGTTCCCTAACAGTCAACTTACTCCTGATTTTCTTGGCAGTCAATCCACAAGCATTGGAATCATTGTGGGAATGCTTATTCTGCATGGCTGCCCTTTCTCTGCATTTTCCTCTGCATGTGCCTTTAATAATGAGGATGTTCTAGGGTGGGTGCCATCATCAGTGATGTCACAGTGCCTTGAGGACATTAAAAAAACTACCCTAAAATATCGATATATTGCTGGAGTGTTGTAATAATAAGCTTAGGAGGTTCTCTGAATTCCCAGTTTTCATTTTAAAAAGAAGTAAATCTCTAGTCTTTCCCCTTGCAGGGATGTAAGGAAAAAGACATATGTCTGCAAGAGAGGGAGCTAGAGACTTACTTTTGAAAGCTAGAAATTCAGAGAATTTGCTAAGCATATTGTTACCATGCTCTAGCAATATATCAATATATCGATATTTTAGTGCCATTTTAAAAAAACCTACTCAGCTTCAGGGGGAGAGGGAGTAGAATCATAGAATCATAGAAGGGACCTCCAGGGTCATCAACCCCTGGCACAATGAAGGAAATTCACAACTACATCCCCCCTACACCCCTAGTGATCCCTGCTCCATGTCCGGAAGATGGCCAAAAAAAACCCCTCCAGGATCCCTGGCCAAACTGGCCTGGAGAAAATTGCTTCCTGACCCCAAAGTGGTGATCAGCATTTCCCTGGGCATGTTTGAAAAGTGCCACAAAACTAAGTACTGGTACATCCCTTCCTGCCCTCTCTCTCAGGATCTGCCTAAATTCACAGAATCAGCATTGCTGTCAATGGCCATCTGACAACTCCGCACCATCCCCTATATGGCAGCCCTTCAAGTATTTGAAGATGGTGATCCTATCACCTCTCAGTCGTCTCCTCTCCAGGCTAAACATACTGAGCTCTCCAGACCCCTCACCATCTTCATTGCTCTCCTCTGGACACATTCCAGCTTGCCTATACCCTTCTTAAATTGTGATACCCCCAAACTGAACACAATACTCTAGGTGAGGTCTAACCGGAGCAGAGTAAAGCGATACCATCACTTCACGTGATCTGGACACTGTACGTCTGCTGATACAGCCCCAAAATCGCATTTGCCTTTTTAGCTACCGAGTAGTTTGACCACCACAGTCTAATCAAGGGAAAGTGGGCTGGAGGTGGGTGGGAGTGGGCGGGACAAGTGAAATCGACAGAAACATGACACATAAGGAAAGGGGCAGGATCAGCTTCCAGAAGAAGATCAGAGTAAAAGTGGTCTCAACAGAACTAGGAAAAGAATGGGCAAAAACAAACCAACAAAGTGAAAACTAAAGGCACAAAAATGCCTGCAGAAATCGGGATGAACCGCAGATGTCTGGGGCCAGAACTGACAAAAAAAACACCTGCGGAAAAGGTCTCAGACTCACCTTCGTGCCTTTCCTGTTACTTCTCCTTTGCTCTCAGTGCTCACGAGACCTTATAGCAGAAGGCATGGTTGGAGTCCAACCCACCTGAAGTCTCTGTCTTTTCTCTGCAGGGTGAATGGGAGAAGCAGCCTCTACCAAAAATTACTGAGGTGCTGCCCAGTTTGGCCCCACACTGTGAGCGCAGTCTAGGCCATCTTCCGACTTCTCCCACTCTTGTGAAGCTCGAGAGACAAGAGCCAGGCCTGGCGTGACCAACAGACAGCGTTCGTTTGGCGCAGTGCCATGAGTGCCACTCTGGCCAAACGTTGCTTTCTTGGACGTCTGCAGCAGGCTGAGGTCTGGTGTTGCTTAGCGGGGAGGGGTTTGGTTTCAGAGTCTGAGCAGCATGGCCACAGGGGTACCGGCCAGTTTTGAAGAGAGTGATCCTGGCTTCCTGGGCAAGCAGAATCAGGTCCACGAGGAGCTTGGCAGCATCCAGCATAGTTTGGTGTTTCAGTCCCCAAAACAGGTTTTCTGGCCACCTGGTTGATCCCGAAACCCCCCCCCCAAACCCAAACAACACGGGATCCATTTATTCTGGGGGCCTTTTGCGGCAGAACAGGTTGGCCAGGCAGGCAGGCAGTCCTCCCAGCCAGCCAGCCATCCATGCCTTCGTTACACCCAGATTGGGCTGCGCTCACTCATCCTACTTGGAGCGGCTTTGGGAGAAGGCCTGAATGCCAGAGTGCAGCTGATGCAATTTTAACTAAGGGCAGGCTGCCTTGTGGCCCTGTTCTGACAGATTTTGAGACTTCAGTATGGTTTCCATTTGCTTTCCTGGTCCAGTTCAAAGTACTGGTGTTACCCTTTAAAGCCCCGAACGGGCCGGGGTCAGATACCTCACGGACTGCCTTCTCCGTCCCAACAGACTCTCCCTGCCCCTTGAGGTCTCAGCTCAGAGGTTGGGCTTTACCTGCCTCCTCTGCCTGAAGGACACAGAACGAGGCCTTCGCAACAGTGGCATGGAGACCGCGGAACTCCTTGCCACAAGGGCTCCTTCTCTGTGCATCTTCTGGCCTAGGAGAAGGTGGGACTTCCCCCAGAGAGGCTGTCGGGCACGGTGGGCTCCGGAGCAGAGGGAGCTAACTCACGGCTTCTGCTCTGTCTCTCAACTTTTTCCTCCTGCTCATTTTGCCATTTGTCAGCTCTTGCAACCATTTGCCAACTGATTTGGAAACATGGATTCTTGCTTTAGTAAGCATAATATTTGAATGGAATCTTCTTTATCCACCTGGTGAAGGAACAGATTGACAGACAAGACTGAAAAAATTCTTTGCACGGTATTGCAGGTCACCAAGTTTCAGGGCCTGAAATAGTGAGCTCCAGATACGGCCCAGCAAAATGAGACCCTTGCGCTTGAGTCACCCTGGCGGAGGTCCCTTCCAACTCTCTGCTTCTCTGGTTCTTCTCCCTGTGTCTGAGAAAAGCCCGACAGGCCTCTGAACAGCTGGGCTCCGTCTGGCTCAGGCCACCGACCCTCCGGTCCCACCAAATGTCCTGCCTGATGCACCAGATCTGGCCCCCAGGGCTCAGGAAGCCAGGGTCCTTGTGTACATTCACAGTCTAACTGTTGCTCGCCTCCTTCCATTTGACTGGCAGTATCAAGTAACTGTGAGCAACAGTGTGGTTTTTCCCTGTGCTGAGAGGATGGGTTAAACTGTTTTTTTTTTCTTTTCTTTTTTTTTGGGGGGGGGGGGCTGATGTGACATAGAAACCAGTGTTACCTGCATGCTTGCATCTGAGCACACCCTTTGTTCATGCCTGCTCAGCCTGTATATTTTGTACATAAAACAGATTACTACAAAGAGACCAACCAGCTCCACTGCCTGCCTTCTCTGAAGGAAACTGGCCTCCAGGAAAAGGGAGCAGAACACATTCATTCCTTGTGACAATGAGTACTATGTTTGGAGGAGGCCCTGGGATAGCAGAAAGGAGCTGTACACGAAGAAGCAGGCCTCCCTGCTCTCCGAGGGGCACCTGGTGAACGTCTGCCTGCTCTTTCCAGCTTAATCAGGGTACAGGCCCCATCGTTACACTGAGACCAGCACCGGGGAGGATGCTACACCGTGAACCACCCCCCCCCCTGCTGCGGCTGTTGCACATGGGTCTTCAGAGACTCCTTGTGGCCCCCTCTGCCCGGTCCTGGCATCCCCCTTGCCACATGGCGGCCTCCTTCCATCCTGCACAATCCCATCCGTTTGGCTCGGATGTCTTGGGCTGAGGAGACTGTTTGTGGTGCTTTGAACAAACCCCAGAATGCTGGAAAGGTGAAGTGGCATCAGCTTAGCTGGGAGGCAGTTAATCCTTGGGAAGATTTTCCAGCTGGGCTCCACCCACAAGCGCATCCTTTCAAAGAGAACAGGGCCAGCATCAGCAGATGGGGGGGGGGGCAGCCCAGAGCCACACACCCTCCATCTGCCCACAGTCTCCCCCTCCCCCCCCCCCCCCCGTGCTCCCAAGCTGAACCTGTTGCCCAGGGAAGGTGTACCGGTGTGGGGCACAGAGGAAGCCATGTTTCTGGCAGCCATAGAGATGGCTCCTCCGGTGGCAGGCCCTCGTGCTCTGCCCTGTCAAGGCTAGGGCTGGTGGGGGCGCAGGTGGCCTTGAGCACCAGGCAGCAGCTGGGCTTGCAAGCGGGGGGGGGGGGGGCTGGTGATGGGCAGAGCCGGAGGGGCTGGGCACTTTCTGCCCAGGGCCCCCCAAATCCTGGATCTGGCCTTGAGAGAGGAGTCACATGCCCATTTATTCTGACTCGGAGGAAGGGGATGGGGGGGGCCAGAGCCGCGTTTCCCTGTGGAGAAGCCCTGTTGAGGGAGGCAAGATCACCCACCAGGCCGGGACAGAGGGCAGCTTTGCTCCATAACAACACAGCTTTGCTTTCCCCCCCTCCGGGACAAGCTAGAGAGCTAGATGGTGCGTGTGTGTGGGGGGGGGGGCCTCTTCCAGGTGTGGTCAGTGTTGGGAACAAAAAGCTACAGCAAAAGCCGGACAGCGCTTTGCAGGCACACACCCACGGAGCCCGGCCATGGCTCTCTCAGGGTCTGTATGGTCTCTGCTTGGACTGCAGGCAGCTCTCCAGGGTCTTTCCCACCACTGGGCTCGTACCTGAGCCTTTTACCCGGACGCTGCTAGGGCTCACACCTGGGGTTTCCTGCCTGCACAGCAGGCGGTTGGCCACTAAGCCACAGCCTTCCCCCCTTTTCCTCTGCCGTTCTCAGCCCAGGGGCCGTGCTCCCCTCCAGGCACACTGGGGAAGGAAAGAGGGGTCCAGAAGCTCATTTTTGCATGCCAAACTATGCCTCGTGGGGGCCATAACAGCTCCAGAGCAGTGAAGCCTACCAGTCCCCCCTCCCTTGCCACAAAGCCTGAAAGTTGGTGTTCACGACTGCTATGGTGAGCCTGGCTTCTCACCCGTGGGGTACAAAGGCATCCTTCAGAGCAGGCTGACACCATCTGATCCACCTTTGCTGCATCTCCTTGGCTACCGGGCTTGATTAAACTCCTGCAAGGGAGGCTGGGAGGTCTCCCAAAAGGCCTCTCTGCATTTGCTCAAGTAATCAAGCACGGTGAGTCATTCCTGGAAGGGGGGCGGACAGGAGATGGAGCCATTTTTGGTCTCCTCTTGTCTAGAGCTTGTCATCGAAAAAAACAACCCCCAAATCAAAAGTCTTTTTTCTAACCATCAATCCAAACTTTATATTCTTGAGGGCACTAAGTTAATCAGTTGCCGTTTCAGTTGATTTATCACTGAGGTCAAACAGATCTGGGTAATATGCAACCATTTTCAAATGCAATCTGTTAAGGACCGATCTGGCCCCACAGTTTTCAGCAGGGCAAGGAGAAGGCTGCGCAGGGCCCCGAGTCCTTCAGGAGCACCTCCTGACAGCCCCTCCTCCTCCCAGGCAATCCAGAGGCTAGGCTGGGACCCAACCCCAATCTTTGACGGGAGGTTTTATCCAGCATTTGGTACCAGCCTTTTTGGTATTTTAACATCTTACATTTTGTAAACCACCTTGAACAAAAAGGCAGGTGGGACAGAAGTTTCCCAATAAATATATAAAACCATGAAGGTGTAACAAGGAATACACGGAAGGATTTGCCACGTCCCTTGTCCCCTGGAGGCCAGCCCTCACGGAGTTTCCCTGCCCATGTCTTCAAAACGGACTCGGAAGGAAGGAGGGGGTTCAGCAGTCCCGTCAGATGGGGGATGGCCTCGGCCTCAGCCCTGATTGGTCAGCCACTGAATGAAAGACGTTTTCTGAATGGTACTCTGGAGGGGCTTGAATGGACCACCTGCCCCCCCACCTGACCACTGAGCTGCCCTTGTTCACATTTCTCCTCTCGCTCTCGTCCCCCACTGTCATAATTTGTTTTTAATTATTTGGGAGGGGGACTATTTTACTTCATTTGTACTCCATCTTTCTTCCCAGTGGAGACCCAAAGTGGCATGCACTGTTCCCCTGTCCCCCGGTTTATTCTCACCACCACCTTGTGAGGTAAGTTAAGCTGATAGTATATGACTGGCTCAAGGTCACCCATAGCAGAGTGGGGATTCAAACCAGGGTCTCCCGGATGTTAATCCAACACTCTAGCCACTCCACCACACTGGCTCATAGATATAGATTCTAAGCTCCTTGGGGCCGTGTTCTAGAAAGCACACTATACATTGGTAGTCTTATAAGCTAGGGCTATTCACTCTATAACAACAACTATGGCAAAGACTTTCTAGGGCAAATTAGCACCCTCAGCCAGAGCCTGGACCTTCTTGCCTAGCAATTCCATCTCCCCTTCCTCCCTCACTGGTTGCAGAGAAAAATGTCCCTGAAGCGTACTGGACTCGGGAGAGCAGGAACAGTGAAATCATGAAGCCTTTACTGAGTGATTCAGCATGCCCAGGAGATGGTCAGACAAGCACGCTTCCAGGGCTCCAGGGCCCTCATTATATGCTGGCCGGAGCCACACCTCCGGCCGCACCCAAAAGACCTGATAGGGGCTTAACATATGCGCATGTTTGTCATAGGTTCCCTGGAGGAGCCTTTGGCCGCACTGGTTCCCCAGGGAGAACCTAGGTCCCACATTGGTGGAGGCTTTGAATCCGGATGTCTATTGTTCCTCCAGATACAAGCTCCCCTCTCTGCCTGACCGTGTGCTCTGGCCATGCGGCGGGCGCTGTTACCTGGGAGCACATGGCAGGCTGGTTAGAACACTGAGCACACTACATTACAGTCCCCCATCCTCAAGTCCAAAGGGATGTTCTGCTGCTGCCACAGCTGCCTTGTCGCCTTTGAGGTGAGTCCTTGGATGACTTGCCAGACTCTCTGAGCCAGCTGGGGAAAGGAGGAGCAGGCATCAAGGTGGACTTTGGGCGTGCTGCAGCTGTGGGAGCTACTTTGGCACGGTGGGATGCACTGAGGCTCAAGCCCCAGCCTTCAGCCCCAAGAGGTCTGTCCCTTAATCACAAGAGTGCTGAGAGAAAGCCATTCTTCACACACGCCGAGCGGCACTCTCCTTTCAGCCACTCAGAAGGAAATCCTCCCAGCTGAGGACGGGACGTGGGGTTTCTGCTGAGATTTGCAGGTTCTCTTTCTGTAGCCATGAAAGAATTGCCTGTTCCTGCATGCTGATGTCCTGGCTCCTTAAGTTAGGGATCCGGTGGTAAAGCCTGCATGTATGGGCTGCCTGAGCAAGGTGACAAAATGCATAATTAGTTAGCACTGGAATTCTCCAGTTGGGTATAATCAATATATCGGGGATGGACAAGAGAGTAAGCACTGGGTTTCAGTTACAGTTTCATCACCAGGTAAATCTCTGGTCCACAGTAGGACCATTTTTCCTAGAAAGGGCATGGGAACTGCCTGCTGTTGTCAGAAACCAGAGCTGCATCGGTGAGCATGAAAGCCCTTGCTCGCACAGGCTGACACCCAACAGTGTACTTGTACATTAAAACAAAGACACTCCAGAGAGTAGTTTACAGATGGATGGTGTGGGAGGGAGGGAGAGAAACTGGAGACTGAAAAGCTCTAGCAACAGAAGAACGCAGGGCTATAGAAATCAGAGGACTTCCAGCTTGTAAACTCACAATGGCACACGGGGAAGAGAAATCTTGCCTGCTAAAATTCACTCTCCTCTGTACAGGATCCACTGGCTTGTTCACGTGGGCAAAATGGGTAAAAGCGGCCGATTCTTCTCCAACAGCATAGCAAGAAAAGGAGGGATGGTTCGGGCAAGGCTTTGCTGGGCCAACTTTTGAACTGGGCTGGAAATGCTTCCTCACCTGGAAACTCAATGATTTTCAGCTACCCATTCATAAAATGTTTCACCTTCGCCAGACTGAAGGCTGCAGAACAGCTTGCCCAAGAAGTGTGCAAAATGAAGTTTCTTGAGTTCCATTGGTCCCACACTGGCACCTCACATGGACGGCACCGATGCTTTCTGCTGTCTACCAAACTGGGCCCTGCAAGCCTCTCAGTGGGACACAGGCCCGTTGGGCACAGAATGCTCAGGTGTACTTGGCATACCCCTAAGACAGGGGTGGGCAAATTGCGGCCCGCGGGCCACATGCGGCCCGCCACAGAGTTTTTTGCGGCCCGCCAAGACAGTTGGCCACTTGCAGGCTGTGATGAGAATCTCAACAAGCAATCTCACTCCTGATTTCAAAAAAAAATTGTAGAAAAGTGTGATAGGGTACATTTGTCTCATTAAACTGATTCTAAAATTAAATGTGCTTGCAGCTATAGATGATATAAAATTAGCACAATAAATAAATTGAATAAAACTACCCCTATTTTATTTAATTTATATATATAGATTTTTATGATACAATTTATACCTTTTCTGAAATGCAAAGTTAACTAATGAATGCAATCCGCTAACCTCCTCTCCCACAAAGTGGCCCCCGAGCCAAAACAATTGCCCACCCCTGCCCTAAGAGACCTTTCAAGGCATAGAATGTCCCCCCACCCCTTCAGATATGGCTGCCAATCCCAGCTCAGGATATTCCTGGAGATTTGGGGAGGGTGTTCTCTGGGGATACGATACCATCAAGTCTGCCCTCCTATTTCCCTCAGGGGAACTGGTCTCTGTAGCCTTGGAGATCAGTTGAAATTCCAGGAGAACTCCAGGCCCTACCCTGCTCTCAGAATAACTGCGGTCCATTTGCTACTACAGCCATTCTCCAGATTTTCACAAACTTAACCGGAGTCTCTAGCACTGCTCTCGACACCAAAGAAAGAAGCAGGAGCTGCCCTGAATCCCACAGCTGAGAGTCAATAAAGGTTCAGCAAAACTTTTTTGTCAGGAAAGGAAATATGAGTGGATGTAGCATGTTTCACATTTGCACTGCAGAAATTGATATGCTGGTACTAGAAACAGAACTTGGCCTTCCAAGACCCTCTCAGCTCTTGTCATGGGCTTGAACAGGTCCAGGAAATGCAGGGTTGTTGAGGGGTTTTTTGGGGGGGGGGCAGTGTTTCTAAGGCCCTGTCTTGTTCCTTCACCCTTCCCTAGCAGAGAGGGAAAATAAAATATCCAAAACAGGCACGTTTATGCAACTGGATTAATTTGCAGAATATGCAAATACAGCAGAATTGCTCAGAATTTGTCTGGTTTTTTTTTATTTTAATGCACACAGCACAAGCTGCTGCTTCCAATTTTGCAGGTGCTCAGAAAACCCACTGGATGCATTTGTGGGCACAGTATTCAGGTCCCCTTAGCCTCTCAGCTTGCTTTCTTTTTTTAAAAAAACAAGTCGCTAGCAGTGTGTGCAAGCACATGTGCAAACCACCCCCCCCCCCCCCCAATATACCTGTTTCTCAACGTGACCAAATTTGTGAATAGTTAAATCTGTAGATTGGAGCCATGACAAGACCGATCTTTCTACAAACCTGAGAAAAGCCCCAGGTTTGCAGAAACACCCAAAATCGTAAAAAAGAGAATACCCTGGGGTTTTTTTAAACCTCTTGAAAATAACAGAAGCTGCGCCTGTAGCTTTAAGACACAAAGGCCCTCTGTGGCCGTTGCTCAGGACCCACCGCACTCCCGCACTGCCAGCTGAAGACCTGGTTTCTGTCAGTGAAAGGCCAGGGGAGGGAGGGTTCATCAGGCCGGGCCTGGCAGCAGCAATCACCGGCCAACGGGATGCCACCTGACCGGCATGGCGCCCCCAGGCCCGGCTCCTTCCTACTGCTCGACCGCAACCACCCCCCAACAGCCAGGGTGAGGCAGGGGTCAAGAGTGTCGATCTGGGATCTGGGTGACCCAGGGGTTCCAATCCCCACTCCGTCGTGGAAGCTGAGTGGGTGACCTTGGGCCAGCTAAACAGTCTCAGCCTGACTTAACTCTCAGGGGGAATAAAACGGAGGCAAGGAGAATGACGTAAGTGGCTCCGGCAGTGATGGCAGCAATAACAGCCCTGGCAGGGGCGCTGGCAGCCGATCCCTCTCCTCCTCTTCCGCCTCCCCCAGACCGTAGTGCTGCCATCAGCCCGGCAGTGCCGGGGGGCCAGGCGGCAGCAGCTCCCCCTCCTCCTCTTGCCTGCAGGGCTGCTGCCAGAGACACAGTGAGGAGGGGGCTGGCTGCGTTGGTTCCTTCTCCCCCACCGGCAGTGCCAGTGCCAGCTCCTCTGCATGGAGCATCCCTGCTAAGAAGGACCAGCAACCGTGGGGCAGGCAGTGTCAGAGGTGGTTCTGCACAACACCAAAGAATTTCCTTGAGGGGGGTTAACCCCCCATTTGGGGTAGATTTTAGATTTTTTTGCAAACCTGAGGTGTTTCCAAAGTTTGCGGGGAAAACCTCTCTTCTCTGCACCTGGCCCAGATTTAAGTCTCTGCAGACTGGGGCCACAGTTGGCTATTAGAATATACAAGTGGGGACCCACAAGATAGGAAGAGTATGCCCCCTATCTGCAGAAATAAGTATCTGCACGCAGAGAGGACTGCTGAGAATTAGATATATAGATGATGATGATGATGATGGTATGATATGATAAATCAGCTTGAGAGAAGTTCTGTCTTTGGCACATGCTGTTTGAAATCTAAACATGCCACAATTCTTGGTTCAAGGGCTCAATTTTACCTCGGTTGTGTGTTTCTTTTGGAACCAATTTTGTTCATGTTCATTTTTAACAGCAAACCATCTTGTGGCTGTCAAGTTTTACCTCGGGCCGGGGTGGGTTATACTTAGGCCCAGATACTGTCTCTGTTTCTGGAACCCAGGTGCAGCAGGGTAGGTGGGAAATGGCGGGATGGTGGAAATAATCCTGGGGGTGGTGCCTACCCCCCCTTCCCCCAGAAATCGGCCAGAATCCCCCCCTTCTCTTTCGTCCTTCGCAACTTCCCTCCCTCCTGACTGAACCTCCTCCGCCCAGCCTACAGCTCCCAATGGCTGATTCGGAGCGCTGCTCTGATTGGCTGCCATGTCTCTGGAGGGCATTCTGTTCTCTGCTCGACTCAGTTGGGAATGCCCCTTTCACATAGGACCTTCACACATGTATCCCTTCAAGGCTAAGGCATTTTCCCCCTTCAAACAGAACTTCTTTATGCATATGCAACCATTCAGCTTCAGTCAATCGATTACAGCTCACATGATTAATTGAATTAAGACTCTTTAATTGGGTGACCGGCCTGACTTTCATAGCAATGCTGTTAAGGAGAGAATGGTCGAGGGCAGGGAGGCAGCTGACGCCATTCACTTCCGGTTGTTGTCATCAAGAGCACCTATGAAGTTAAATGGACCCTCTCTGTTCGTGGGTAGTGTTACGTAGGGTTGCCAGGTCTGGGCTGGGAATATCTGGAGATTTTGGGGATCAAGCCTGAAGAAGGCAGGGTTTGGGGAGGGGAGGGGAGGGGAGGTACTTCAATGGGGTATAATGACACAAAGCCCACCTTCCAAAGTGGCCATTTTCTCCAGGTGAACTAATCCCTGTCACCTGGAGACCAGTTGTAATCCCAGGAGATCTCCAGTCAACACCTGGAGGCTGGCAACCCTAACAGTGTACCTTTGAGCAGTGGATGCTGGAGGAAGGCGTCTGTCTACATGGAAACTAGTTGGACCATAGCCTGATCCAACAAGTCTTAAAGTTCAGGGTCTTGTGAAAATTGCCCAGTCATCCTCACATGAGAAGAAAGTAAGAGGACATGATGGAGATCTTGCCAGCTTCCTCGATCTTCTGTGGCTGCAGCCAGTTCATCCACCCCTTCTCAACAGTCCAGACGCATGTCCATTCATCTCAGTATATCCCTCTCACTCTCTTGTTCTCTGGGTCAAAGGGTGACTTGGTATGGGCTTTGGCTAGATAAGGAACTCCCATTCTTTCCAGGAAGTAGTCGCCCTTTTCCACAAACTCTGTGGTGACCTAAAGAGGAGACAAGGCAGAGTAGTTTCTATAAATGGGCGGCTTGTGCATTTATGTCACTTCTCATCAATGGGAGGGAACAGGCCTCAACTTGCTTCTCTTGCCCAAACATCTCAAGAGCAAACAAGCTTGAGAGCATTCCAGAATTCTGCCGGAGTGCAGATCAAACATAGACTAGGGGACTGGGCACAGGATTCAGCTGGACTGGGAATCTTAGCTTCCCTCTTTCTAAAAGAGCAAGATATTAACCCTTGCGGTTGCAGAGAAGAGATTGAAAATGCATGGCCCGTGCCAGATGGACTCTCAGAAGCCTGAGAAGTGGCTGCATAAGATCTCCAGTGGCCAGAGAATGAGGCTCCCGTGCCCTTTGCAGCTCCTTGGCCCTTTCCAAGACAGGCCAAACAGGAAAAACTACATGGAATAGTCAACACTGCAGAATAAATTATGCAAAAATCGAAAATCACTCCACTTTCCAATATATAGGATAGATGGACTCACATTCTAGCTGTATCTGAAGAAGTGAGCAGTGACTCATGAAATGTCCTCCCCTGCCACAAATTTTGTTAGTCTCTAAGGCGCTCCTGGACTCTGGCTCTTTTCTACTGCAAAAATCAGGTAAAAGAGCAGCGTAATCCATGCAGGCCTCAGAACTAGGGTTGCCAGGTCCTTATCTCCTGCCGGCGAGGGCTCCAGCCTGCTTCCCTGGATGTTCTGGCATGCGTGCAAAGCATGTGCACCACACTGATGTCACCCAGAAGGGACGTCATCACTCTAGGCACATTGTGCAGGGGATGCTCTAGCATTTGGCCAAAAACTCTATGGTCACCACGGAGCTTTTAGCCAAATGCTAGAGTGTCCTCTGCGTGATGTGCCCAGCGCAATGATGTCACCTCCAGGTGATGTCATCACGACGGGCATGGCGGGGCTCTTCAGAGGCGGGGCTCCACCTGCTGGCCAGCTAGCCGCCAGCAGATTGGGACGCCCAAAATCGAGGGGGAACCCGTCCCCATTGGGGGGATGGCAGCCCTACCCAGAGCCCTCCTAACCCTGGTGAAGGATTCAGCAGGAAAAAGAATGAACGATGCGTGCAACAGCTCTGCTTCACTAATTGACGCTGTAGAGCATTCATCCTTCCCAGTTACTGACACGGCCTCCTTATGAGACGCTTCCATGGGGCCATTTCCCAGACTCACACTGTCTTCTCCTCCCATGGCTGGAGACAGCACACACGTAAGAGGGAGGGAGTGCTCCTGCCAAGCTCTTCCCTCCATTAGAGGACAAATCCTTTACCTGCAACTGACCAGAAAGTGGGAAACTTGGTCCCGCTGGTGAAAAAATGGCTGGCTGAGTGAGTCGTAGTTATAAATCCAGCTTTATGCTACTTGCCCTTTCTTGATTCGCAGGGCAGCCTTTGCTTTCCCCTGAGCTGGCGTTTCCACTGGCCTCCCACCTCCTCCGTAGTGTCGTCTTTGTGAACAGCCTCCACAGATCTTCAGGGGCCTCCCAGCAAGCTCCCACCACCAAATGCGCCTCCTTGTTCTCTCCTGGTTGCCATTCACATGCAAATCAGACCCGTCTTATCATGCCAAGCTGGAAAGAACAACCCTCTCTCCTTCCACATCTGGTTAATGCATTTCTGTGGGGCATGGCAGTGTGTGTGCCGCTGGAGACAAAAGCACCAATGTGGCCCCGCAGGATTTGGACCATGCTTGGAAGAGACAGCCCTGCATGATGGTGCTTCCAGCGGCTTTAATTGGGAGGTAACATTGCCAATGAAGATGCTTGCGGTCTTTGGAGGCAGAGCTCCTGACTGGCAAATAACTCCGTGCTTCTGCCACTTCCAGGATATTTGTGTGTGGGTGTCAGAAAACGAGGGGAAGGAGCGGTGCTTACGCAGTCTGCTGGCTGATTGCTTGTTTTCCCGAAATAAACAAGGCTGAGGCAGGGGGAGGCAGACCTCTTGCAACTTCACGGCCCCCCATGTCGGCCAGTGGGGAGAGGGGCCAACAACTCACAGAACAATATTGCTTGATTAATCATCTGCCCTCTAACTAATTGATCTAAATGGTTGATTGATTGATATAGTTTAATGTGCAAATCACATGAACCTCTGTGGTTCAATGCATCATTCATTCACAAGTTTAGATGGAATTCATAAGTTTAGAAGGCTTTTAAAAGGCATAGAAAAATTCATGGAGGATAAAACAGTTAGCCAAATGGAATTTCCACATTCAGAAGCAGCACGATGTAGTGGTTAAGAGCAGCAGACTCTAATCTGGAGAACCAGGTTTGATTCCCCACTCCTCCACATGCAGCCAGCTGGGTGACCTTGGATCAGTCACAGCTCTCTCAGAGCTCTTTCAGACCCAGCTACCACACAGGATGTCTGTTGTGGGGCGAGGAAGGGAAGGAGATTGTAAGCCACTCTGAGAGAGACTCCTTCGTATACTGAAGGGCAGGGTATAAATCAACTCTCCTCCTCCTCCTCCTCCTCCTCCTCCTCTGAACACCAGCTGCTAGGGACAAGCAACTGAGAAGACCCTCGCCTGCATGCCCTGCTTGTCACCTTCTTAAATGCCTCTGGCTGGCCACTGCTGGAAATGGGATACCTGACAAGATGCACCTTTAATATGACTGACCTAACAGGCCTGCTCTTCTCCTCCAGATGTTCCGTGGCACCCACAGGGTGTGTATGAGACCATGCCTGCTCAGCCACTCCCTTCAGCATACTCAGTGCCGACATGCTGCACATTGTGTTTGCAGAAGGGACATCTCCTTGGCTGTGCCTGTGGACCGGGAGTGCTCGGGCACCTCAACTGTGCACTGCAGACATGGAATTTCAAGTGCACTGGAGGTCTATGCATGTAAGCTGCCACGTCACATGAAAAGGTTTGGGGCCACCCGGAATGGCCACAATCTCCCCCCACCCCCCTTACCCTATAGAACATCTGCACAGAAGCAAAAGAGGCGCCTTCCTGAAATACTGCAGAAAGCAAAAAGTAACTTACAGCTTAACAAAGCAAAGCCACCATTCACTGTTAAGAGGACAGGACAAACAGTACTTTTGTTTTATTACTCCTCGTGATGAGGAAAAGGTTTTATTGTCTACTGAGGATTTGGCAACTTGAAAAGACTCCAGCTTAACTGATTCATCAGGTGATCAATCAGCCACAAATGGACAGTCCTAACTTTACAGCAGGGCTTGGCCAACCTGAATCGCAAATCTAATGAACCAACGGCAGGGTGACGTCACCGCGTTTCATAACATTGTCAGCCTCTTGAGCACAGACCCATACACCCAGGCGCAGCCCTTGGGGCTCGTCCATCTGGTACAAAGGAAACTGTTGAGAGATTTCTCATTCACCAACACAGTTCCCCCTCTGATGCAAGACTCCCTCTCTGCTCCAGGCTGCTGGTCACATTGCGAGACGCCAGCAAAGAGAGCACGGGAGGACGGAAGGCGGTGCACGGGAAGGGCGGGGGGAGCCCTCGGCTGCTAACTGCCAGGGTCATTCTGATGCTGGAGTTTGCCCCTGCCCTTCCCTAGAGAAAAGCAGGGGGCAGCTTGTGGGTCTCAGAGCTCTGACCCACAATACATGTGCTCTCTTAAAAAAAAGATTCTACTCCTTTATATAGCCTGCTCAAACCTTCCATGCAGCTCATAATGATATTTAAAACAACCACGATATGAATAAAATATAAACTGACATGTAGCTAAAAACTCTTTAAACTGTGTTTTAAAAGAAAGGAGAATAGAGACAAGTCAGTTGCAGTTGCTGGAGCAAGACTTTCCTGACACGCACGACAGGGACTGTTTAATAAGCTTCGTTGGGTAGGATGTGCCAGAGTACAGGCGCCAGCACTGACAAGGCCCTGGCTTTTGGATCATCAAAATTAATCCTAGAGAAGGCTGGCGGATGAAGCAGTCTCAGTGATTGACCTTGAGGGTGGGGTGGGGCTCTGGCTAGAAATTTATTTGGCAGGGTGTTCTCAAAGGAATTCCTTAAAATACTATAGTCCTCCACAGGAGAGCTTCGGGGAGTATTCCCATCAGAACACAAGACTGCTGGGACTGAAAAATCCAAGGCGATTCTTCCAAAAAGATCTCCCGGCAACTGCACTGGTAGGGATCTAGCCCCCCCCCCCCCCCCCACGCACGCACGCAGGACCTGTATAGAAGAGGCAAAGCCAGAAAGCAGAGGAGAAAGATGGTCAGGGCCAATGTTCCCTCTAAGCTCCACAGGGCTGTGAGCAGAAATTCTACCTCGTGAGTGAAAAAAGCTAGTAGCATTAAAGTTGTGAGCAAGTCTACATTTGACTATCTGTCAGCTAATGCTGCCATCCCCCGCCCGGGAGGTGGCTCCGCCAGGACTGGGCCTCATCTCAGTGGAATGTTTCACTCGTTCTCATGGCGTGCTTATCGCTATGCCAGCTTTACTAATCTTGGAGGACTGGATGTGCCAGATGTTGTACCTTTTACTCTCTGGCTCTATACCTTCCTGCCTATACCCTGGGAACACAAAGCCAGTATTCTAAGCCCCTTTTCTTGATACAGTGATTGGTTACATTTATGGACTGAATGCTCCAGGACTGTATAACTGTCCTAGCCACCCTAGGGGCCTCCATTAGTAACACAAGACATGCAGATGACTACATCAGAACTTTCTCAATAAAGCTTTCCTGGTTAAGGACATTTATTGTTGACTGACTCTGTGGACTCTCACACTATCGCGTAAATTGGGTTTTTAGAAGATTACTTCCATAACTTTGTAAAAATCTCAGAATAAATTATTCTAAATTATATTTAAACTATATTTTAAGAATAATTTAAACATTATAGGAGAAAACAGAATCAAGTCAAATTTCACGCACCACTTTCACCCTAAAGAACAGGTCTACCCGCCCCTTTCCATTGTATTGGTAGACCTGGCCTCCGGAGAACACGTCCACCCGCCCTAGTCCACTATAGTGGTAGACCTGGCCTCAGACTGTCGCCCTGTGCTGAGCCTTAGAAAACATACCAGCTCTTAGGGGGCAAAAACTCTTGCAGTCCACTTTGTGTTTTTTAGTGGAATATGACAACCAGCATTTCAGGTCAAGTATAATAGAGAAGGAACAACCACTATCAGAACCCTGCCTAACCTAACAAACAGGAAGTTGCTTAAACCTGCCCAAATTACTTATTTATTCAAATATTTATATCCCACTTTTCCCTGTGGCTCAAGGCAGCTTATAAATCATACTAAAAAGCATATAGAGGTGTGCAATTTTTTTTCATTTTTTCCAGCCCCATTGTAGCCTTATGGGGACCTTACAGTCAATGGGCCCCATAGGCTATAATGGATAATCAATCTGGGGGTATCTGGGGCTCGGGGGGGGGCTGTTTTTTTGAGGTAGAGGCACCAAATTTGCAGCATAGCTGCTGGTGCCTCTCCTCAAACCCCTGCCAAGTGTCAAAAAGATTGGACCAGGGGGTCCAATTCTATGGGCCCCAGAAAGAGGTGCCCCCATCCTCCATTGTTTTCAAAGGAGGGAAAATGCCTTGTGGGCTGAAAGCAGTAATCCCTGCAATGGCTGTTACAATTTTGTGCGCCAGCACCCCTTAGCACAACTTGGAGGAAACGGGGGGGGGGGGGGGGGATCTAAGGCTGTTCACACTGGGGCTGTACTCTCTGAGACATGCTGAGGGAGCAGCTGAGCTGTGGGTATGTGTCATAATCCTATGTACACACACTGCATTTTAAAATGCATCTAAAAACCATTTTGCACCTTAAAAACATGATACATGAAGTGTCCCAGCATCTGGTCAAGACAGGACATGAAGCTTCACTTAGCATCATAGCCTCTCAGAGATTCGAATGCCAGTTTTGCGAGCTGTCTTCTTATGAGGGCACCCAGACCAGGAGGCCAGTCTGACAGACACCTGATCACTCAGAACCCTCCCACCGTGCCCAGGCGTGCTCCTCCACTACTCTCAGCCCGACACAGGACGCCCCACTGGTTGGGGTTTCCCACACTCACCGGCCCTCCCTCAGGATTCCGGATGTATCCATACGCAATGGTCTTGTTAATAGCATATCCAAAGTCGGCCCTCCGGATGTGTCCAATGACTTGGCCGTTTCTCCAGATGGCCTCCAGCCCAAACATGGGTACCTTTCTGAAGAACACAAGCAAAGCAAAGATTAAATACCACTGTTTGCCAATGCCATCCATCCCACACAGTCAGATAAATAAGCACTGCTGCCCAGCAGACACCAGACAGCATTAGGAATTAAGTACTGTATTACAACAGCTTTTAATGGCTAAATACTGTTGAATTCTCTCATATCATTCCAAATGCCACAGGATATCAAGTGCAGGTATCAGGTAGTGAGATGTGAGTCCAGGAGCACCTAAGGGTTCTAAGGGACATGCTTCTGAGAGTCAAAGCTCCCTTCACCAGACACAGGAAGAGCGGAAGTGGAGACCTTGGAATCCTTTTATCTGAGTCAGAAGGTGGGAGAGGTGCTGTAAAGAATGTCTCTCTCTCCGGGGCTCCTGGACTTGAAGTTAACGGTTCTACTGCAGACCAAGACAGCGGCCCTCTGAAGGTATCCGACAGTGAGCAACGTTTGGGCATCCAGGAAATCAAAACCCGCCAAGGAGATGATCGGAGAGCACAGCTCCACTGAGGAGGCCTTTCAGCGCGTGAATGCCAACCAGCTCCATCCAAATGGCCAAGCTGCCCAAGAAGACCCGCCAGCCCTGGTCTCTGCAGCTGGCTACTCACTCATCAACGGTGAAGCAGACCAGGCGGCGGAATATGCCAGCTGTTTTCTGGGCCTCTATGGCCTCCCGTCCGAAGAAAGGGATGTCAGTTTTGAGTTTGCACGTGAAGGCCAGGCCGGCTTCCAGGGGCGTGTCATCAGGCCGAAGGTCTGCATGCCAGTGTCTGTAGCCTGCCAAGAAATATACCAGCTGATAATGCCTGATCACAGCTTTCTGGGAAAACCGGAAAAGCAAGCAAGAGGTTGGGCCTGGAGAACAGTATGGAGTATTTTATTTTTTTGCTCCTCAAGCTTCCTGATAATGGAGAAAGAGCTCCCAGCAATAGGCTTTTGGCTCAAGATAAATTTCAACCCGCTTGAATCAACTTTACTAATTCTTACACACATTTTCCATTCAGGATGGATGGGCTGTGGAGGAGAAGCCACAACTTTTTGGGCTTACATAGCCCTAAAGCAACTTGGGTTTTGAGGAGCAAAAAATTAAAATAAACAACAAATTTGGGATACAGCCCTCCAAGGTAACAGAGAACAGGCTCAAACCTATCCAACAGCAGGGAACCACGGCAAAAAGAATTTCTCAGCAGAATACCTGAATACCTTAGAACCCCTTAAATACTGAAGAGCCCTCTCACTGTGGGCCACTTCACGGTCTTCACCTGCAGCTCTCCTGGCAGGGAGACCCCCACGTGCCCTCTGTGCTCAGAGCCTGCCGGCTTGGCAGTCAAGGGTGGCTGAAACAGGGAAACGACTGCCACTGTATTGTTCATTTTATAAACACAAGCAGATCCAGCACACTTGATACATCCCTTCTCCTTCCAGACGGCTCCAAGGAAACCACCTTCAAGGAGGCCACGTTTTGTGTACCTGTTTCCTCTTATGCATTGCTGACCTGGTTATGTTGTTGCTGGCTGCTCTACTATCGTAATAAAATTAAGTAAGACTGACAAAGGGAGGAGAGAAGCCCTCAGAGTTATACAGGTTGAGAAGATGGGCACTCAGAGAGGATTTCAGGGCACATGGAAACCAGGACAGCGGAATCAAAGCTGGAAATGTAGGAACTTTGACCCCCCCCCCGGAACCAGAAGGGTGGGGAGCATTCTTTGTCTCTCCTTTCAGAAGAAACAGGACACGTGAAAATGGCAGCTATAAGACAGAAATAAGCCACATACTTGGAGCTTCTCCAGCCTGGCATTTATCATGTGGAGGGCTTGGGGATGCTTTGCATGCTTTAATGGCAGTCAGTCTCCAAGCCCTTCTCACAATAGGGCTGCCAAGTCAGCCCGGGGGGCAGGGGATCCCCCGCTATAGGGGTTCCCAATCCGCCGGCCGGCATTCGGCCGGCGGGGGGAACCCCACCCCCGAAGTCGTCCAGCCTGGACGACTTCCCCAGCGTAGTGACATCACCCGGAAGTGACGTCACCATGTTGGAGATGGCAACGCCCCCAACGTGGTGACGTCACTTCCGGGTGACGTCACCGGGCGCGCGCACCAGGGAGGCACCAGGGCAGCTCCCAGGCAGCGAAGGACTCCCCCCCCCGCCAAATCGTAAGTTCGACTTGGCAGCCCTATCTCACAAACAAAACAAGGACTGGGACAAACCTTTTTCGATGCTGAGGGAGTCAATGGCCCTGTAGCCAGCGTTGGTGATGCCATACTTGGCCCCAGCTTTCATGATGGACCGGTAGACCCTCACACAGTGCTTCCTGGGCACGTGAAGCTCCCAGCCCATCTCTCCGACAAATGACAGTCTCATGGCTCGGACCTGAAAGAGAAAGGAGACCAGAGCCACTCAGAAGGGAAAATAGTTACAGAGCCATCCACTTGGAAGAGGTCTAATAGGCTCTTCTAGTCCATCCGACCTCCCGCCCGATAATGCAGGAGCTCCTGAGTTCCAGCATCCTCAGCGGGCCGCTGTCCAACTTCTTCCTGAAGACCTCCAGTGTGCCAAGAGCCCGCCACACAAGACAGTGGACTCCTTGGCCAAACCATCCCTGCTGTTAGGGTGCTTCCGCTAATGTTCAGCAGCAGTTCACCCTCCTGTATTTTAAGCCCACTGGGTCTGGCCTCTTGCTGGAGAGCAGAGAGCAAGTCTTTGCCCTGGTCCATGGAACTGGACAGGAGCACCCAGGCATGGCACAACTCCCCTGGCCTGGCCCCTCCCTTTCGACCTCTATTTCTGCCGTCAGTCCTCTTCACTGACCCAGCCCAACCACGTCAAATGCTCCAGCTGCTTTGCTGCCCCTTCGGCTCGAAACTGTGCTTGCAAACGCCCACCCTGCGCCAACCATTTCTCTCTCTTCCTGCAACCTCTCCCCAGAGCCCCCCCCCCCCCGGGCATTGGAATTAAACCCCACCAGGTTTCTCATGGCCCATTCTCCCCTCCATTGTCTGTTCTGTTGTCAAAATTTGAATGGGGGGCTCTCCAAAACAGGGAGTTGATTTTTTTCTTTTTGTTCCACTGTGCAGGGCTTGGCCTGGCATGCCACAGTCTCTCCCTTTTAAATTCTGGCGATGCCAACGTGAAAAGACGAGGGAGCTGATCTGCCCTCAGTAGGATCCCTATCCCCTCTCCGTCTCCCCTTCCCCTCTGCTGCGTGGGCTGCCTGCCTGCCTGCCTTCCGGTGTTCTTCCGGTGTGGCTGAGCTAATGCAATCGGACAGAGCACACACTCATCTCCACCTCATTGCTAGCTCTTACAGTTATCTGATGTCCCCCATGGGATATATTTTAAAATAGCAGGTCTGTTTCACAGCCTCAGGACCCAAACCTCTGGAATGCAATGGTACACCAACAATTACACCGGCACAGCGAGGGCACCTCAGCAGTACATGTGACACGACAGCCCGTCTTGCGCGTGACGGCTCAGAGGAACGGAGCTGGCCGCTCTGCTCCATCCAAACCTCCTCCAGAGATGCTCATTGAACATGACACGGCATGTGAATCTAGATTAGGCAGATGAAATATTCATGCCTCATAACTGAGAAGAGCTATTCAAATCCAGGTATTAAGAAGCAGCAACAAAGCAAGATGTGGAAGGCAGAATCAGCTACCGGCTTTGCTTGGCCACATGCCGCTTGCCTCAATACCCTGGGGATTTGGAGAAAAGACCAACACTCCTGCGCTGCCCCCCCCCCTCAAAGTAGCCCCTCAAGCCCGCTACAACTTCTGCGCGTACTCAGAAGGTCAGAGAGAGAAACAGAGGTCCTCCTCTTCCAGGCACACAAAATGCCCCCCCCCCCCACAACATATTGACACACAGCCCTGCATCTCTCCTCAGCATGACGGAGTCTCCGCTGAAAGGGGTCCGGATCCACAGTGTGCATTCTCCAACCTAGTCAGTTGACAAAGTCCTATGTGGGGCCTGGAGCACAACCAGTTGGCCAGGTGGCGTGCTGACGCCCTGCCCGGCCTCTCCAGTGGCTTCATACCGCCTGCCAGTCACAAGGGTCAATACTGCACACAGCTACTGAACGCGGCCCCAGATTCCCCAACACAGAGACAGTCAATACACAAGGTGGGCTGTTTTTTTAACAATAACATCTGAACCCGAAGCATTTAAAAAACCTCCTTGCCAGGAAGAGACAAAGACTGGGGTGGCAACAAAGAGAGGGTGTCGTTTCCACGCAGTTCTAGAGTTGTTGCTGAATCAGATCTAATGCAGTGGGCAGAGAGCAGACGCACGTGGGCCTGAGCTCCAAGCAGCCCCAGATCCCAACGGGCCCCACCACAGACAGGAGGGCTCGAGGTTCCTCTGCCACCTGCCAAAATCTGCTGCCTCTGAAGTGGTACCAAGCAAGTACCATGCAAACCTTGGTAGTGTTGCTGCTGTTCCTGCAGCACTGCCAAATTGCACTGCCTGTTCACACCTCTGTGCGATTCCAATGGCAGCTGGCTAAATGTAGTGCTAATTTAAACAGTGGCTGCACTGAGAGAGCCTCCAGCCAGTGGATTTACCAGGGATCTTCTCACACAACCACAGGGGACTACAAGAGCAGCTCTTTTGCAGAAGCACAACTGCAGCAACAGCCAGAGGAAAAGAATCTTCACCCTCTTTTCCCAAGTATCATCCACAGCTATTACCTTGATATAGCTTAGTAACGCTTACATCTGCTGCTGCTGCTGGTGCTACACAGGTTCTCAGCTGGAGAATAGATCTCTGTTTTTGGGTCTCCAGCTTTTAACTGGCTTATTGGTTGAGCACACATTTGGCACACAGGAGGTCCTGAGCTGATGGAGGAGGTGCATGGGGACAAGGATGACCCTCCTGGCAGCAAGCAAGCAGCGGCTGAGCTCCATCCAGGATTCCTTCTCTCCTCTTCTGGCAGGTATTTCGCCTTTGCGGGCCCAGAGGGGCAAGGCCTCGGGCAAGAGCTAAAGGGCTTCCGGCTTGTGGCTCGCAGCCTGGGATCTGTGACAGTATGCTGGGAGAATCCAGACTAGTCCAGATTTTTCTTTGTGCATGTATTTTTTTTTGGTAACACTCCCCCACCCCCACCCCCACCCCCACCCCCAAACTGCCT
Organism: Lepidodactylus listeri; assembly: GCA_029233225.1. Lineage (NCBI taxonomy): Eukaryota > Metazoa > Chordata > Lepidosauria > Squamata > Gekkonidae > Lepidodactylus > Lepidodactylus listeri. The sequence goes on along the minus strand of JARCFY010000014.1, from coordinate 8,191,887 downwards.
TGGGTCCCTCTAGGGGGAAATGCAGCCTCACAGTGCTTAAATGCTTAAATTGAGGCCCCTTGCACATCGGCAATTACGGGTTTGGATTCCTTCAGCCCGCTCAGCCTAGACGAAGTTGATAGGTTACTCATGACTGTGCGCCCAACCACATGCACCCTTCATCCGTGCCCTTCCTGGCTTGTTAAAGGTGCACTGAGGGAGATGATCAACCATATCAACCAGTCCCTCCTGCAGGGATGGTTCCCGAGTGCACTCAAGGAGGCGATGGTCCACCCTCTCCTGAAAAAACCATCTTTGGATCCAGCCAAATTGGCCAACTATCGGCCGGTGTCCAATTTGCCGTATTTGGGCAAATTAATTGACAGGGCGGTGGCGATACGGTTACAGGGTTTCCTGGATGATGCTTCGGTGTTAGATCCCTTCCAGTCAGGCTTCCGCCCGGGGTTCAGTACGGAGACGGCTCTGGTCGCCCTTACTGATGACCTCCGGAGACATCTGGATTGGGTCGGCGGGGCGGTTTTGCTGCTGCTTGACCTGTCGGCTGCGTTCAACACAGTCACTCATCGGCTGCTGACCCATCGCCTCGCTGACGTGGGAATACAGGGGCTTGCTTTACAGTGGCTTGCTTCTTTTCTTCAGGGTTGGGGACAGAGGGTGGCGCTAGGGGATCAGCAGTCCCAGAGGCACCCACTAGAATGTGGAGTGCCTCAGGGGGCGGTTCTGTCCCCGATGCTTTTTAACATCTATATGCGCCCCCTTGCCCAGTTGGTCCGGAGGGAGGGGCTGGGGTGTCATCAGTACGCTGATGACACCCAGCTTTATTTGATGTTGGGCAGCCAGTCTGGCTCCGGACCGGACGATCTTGACTGGGCATTGCACGCTGTGGCTGGATGGCTCAGGCTGAGTAGGCTGAAGCTGAACCCGGCGAAGACGGAGGTCCTGTGCCTGGGTAGGGGCGACCCATGGTCGGGGCTCCCGCTCCCGGCATTCGACGGGGTGCCGTTGGTGCCTGCGCCATTGGTGAGGAGTTTGGGAGTGCTCCTGGATCCCTCCTTAACTATGGAGGCCCAGGTAGCAGCCCCTGCCAAATCAGCCTTTTTTCATCTGAGGCTGGTGCGGCAGTTGGTTCCCTTCCTGGATCGCGTTGACCTGGCCACAGTGATCCATGCAACAGTCACCTCAAGGCTAGACTATTGTAACACCCTCTACATAGGGCTGCCCTTGTTGCAGATCCAGAGGCTGCAGCTGGTACAGAATGCCGCAGCAAGGCTGTTGATGTGTCTCCTGAGACGGGAGCACATCCGGCCGGTGTTGAAAGCACTGCACTGGTTGCCAATAGCGTACTAAATTTGCTTCAAGGTGCTGGTGCTTACCTTTAAAGCCCTAAATGGCCTGGGTCCGACCTACCTGAGGGACCGCCTTTCCCTGTATGTACCCCGGAGAGCACTATGGTCTGGGGCCCAACATCGTTTGGTTACACCTGGCCCCAGAGAAGCCAGGCTTGCTACCATGAGGGGGAGGGCCTTTTCGGTGGTGGCCCCGACCTGGTGGAATGAGCTCCTGGAGGAGATCAGGGCCCTGCGGGACCTGATGCAGTTCCGCAGGGCCTGCAAGACGGAGCTCTTCTGCCAGGCATATGAATAGGGGTCGCCACCTTCTCTCCCCCCCCCCCCATATTACATCCACCAATGTCGACCGCTGACATTATCATCTGCCGCTGGGGATATGGCACTTGGTTTTCATCAGAGAGATGCCATCTGTTGTATTGAATGTTTTAATTATGTATGTTTTATACTGTTTTAACTATTTTAAAATGTAAAGTGAATCCTGGTTCGCCAGGTCTTATAAGCCGCTCTGAGCCTGCGAAATGTGGGGAGAGCGGCTGAGGGATCAAATAAATAAATAAATAAATAAATACATACATACATACATACATACACTCAAATCAGTAGCAGATTGAATTAAACAGGTCTTTGGTAAGTGGGCTGGAAATGACGCACTACCACTCACAGCCCTGGACTTGGCAGACCAGCAGTCATGTCCCGAATAAGGGCTAAACTAGATGGGGAGGGGCTGTGGCTCAGTGGAGAAAAGCCTCTGCTTGGCACGCAGAAGGTCCCAGGTTTGATCCCCGGTTTGGTAAGTGGGTCCCAGGTCCCAGGTTTGGTAAGTGGGCTGGAAATGACGCACTGCCACTCACAGCCCTGGACTTGGCAGACCAGCAGTCATGTCCCGAATAAGGGCTAAACTAGATGGGGAGAGGCTGTAGCTCAGTGGAGAAAAGCCTCTGCTTGGCACGCAGAAGGTCCCAGGTTTGATCCCTGGTGGCCTCTCCAGTTAACTAGGACCAGGCAGCAGGTGACGAGAAAGACCTCTGATCAGACAAGACGGACCTTGATGGACCCAGGGTCCAATTCTGCTTAAGGCAGTTTTGTAAAATGTTTGTTCATGAGTTGTCTCCCCATCCAGCACTTGGATCAGAGTCACAGGTCAGTCCCAATAATGTTACTTTAAAAACCCAAGAAGCTGATTTTGCTGACAACAGGTGGGATGGATGGAGGAGGGGGCTCCTGCCCCCCCCCCGCCTTTTGCCTGAAGAGCCCCCCAGTGGGAAGTTATCTGCATAACTTTGGAGGTGTCCCCTGTGCAGTTATAGAGTTATGCACATAACTTTCCACTGGGGGGCTCTTTGGGCTCAGGGTCCAGGCTGGAGAGGGGAGGGGGAGCCTGTCCCTGGCAAAACCCACTTCGTGGGCTTTCAAAGTCATTCATTCGCTGGAGCCAGTCAAAGCAGACAGATTCCGGTGGGTCGCCCCCAGGTTGGTCTGAAGCGGCGGAGTTCAGGGGCACCTTGAAGATCCACAAAGCTGATACCCAGAATAAAACATTGCTGGCCTTCAAGGTGTCCCTGGACTCCAACTTTGTTCTAATCAAAGCAGTGAACCCGGAGGCACCTCATAAATGAGTCTTTCATGTAGGTTAGCCCCGCAGCAGATGCCGACGCTCACACAATCAGCGCCCAAGTGCCTTGTCGGAGCTGGCCCCCGGATGCACCGGACAGCTGTGGGCACAAAGACGGGTCAGGCGGCTATGGCTCCTTCCCTCCCTACGCTCCTCGCCCCCCCCCCCAACACGATGAGTCTCTGTACACCTCCTGATGGGGTGGCCAACCTGCGGTCTCTCTGCTGTGCCACCAAGAGCGTGGCAGCTCCTGCTGTGCGATTCTATTGTCAGGGAGCCCAAAATAAACCCACCATCTCTTTTGTGCTTTCCACTCTATTGTTGCCAAGGGAGTCTGTCTCCAAAGGACCACATTCCATGCCAGCTGTTTTTATTTTAAACGTGTCTTTGGGAAATTAACAGGAGGGTGGCGCTGGGGGGGGGGAGGTTCAGCAGCCACCGCCTCCTGGGCTCCTCCTCCCCCCGCCCACGGATCTTGCAGCCGACTGGCACCAGCCCTGAGCACCCCGGCCACCCTTCTCCTCTTCCCTGAGTGAGGGGGCTTAGTTCCTTCACAACAGGCAGAAATTCAACAGACGACACAGCCCGGCGGTCACCAAATCACCATGCTGAGACGAGCTTCCCCCTTCGGCCTTTGCCTAGCCTAGTGTGGTCTTCTCTGCCTAGCAATGGCTTTGCTGGCTTTCAGGCAGAGAAAGGTATCTCAACAGCAGCAACCCAAGGCCTTTTTTAAGCAGAGGTGGGAGACCTTCTGCAAGCAAAGGAGGCCCTCTACCAATGTGCTAGAGACCTTTCTCATTGGAAAAAAAAGGTTTGATGGCAAGTGGCTCTGAAAAGCCAGGAAAGCTACGTTCTGTTGCCAGATGCACAGATGTCACCAGATGCACAGAAAAATGGAATCATCTCCGTGGTCCATCACAGGCCCTGTCCTGGGCTCCACCCACTTCCCAGCCCTGACCAGGCACTGAAAACACGGCCCTTCTAGCCAGCTTCATTCACCAGGCTCGGTCTCCCACGGCTTGGCTGCCCTGTGGGACCCCAGGATTTTTGAAACCAGAAGTTGGCAACCCTTGTCCAGGGTTGACCATTTTAGTGGGTCTTTTCTGTTGCAGCCCCACAGTTATGGAAGAACCTCCCCAGGGAGTTGCACCTGGCCCTCTCCCTTCCAGTCTTCAGGAGGCAGGTGAAGACAGTTGAGCTGTGATTTCAAATTTTGGTGTTTATGTTTTTAATGTGTTTTATCTGTATGGTAAGCTGCCTTGAGCTAAGGTGGCTAATAAAAAACATAATAAATACATATATTTGTTATATTATATTAGATATTATATGAATAAATAGATATCCTTTCCTTATTATATACCAGCAATTTGGGGTGGCAACATTCGCCAAAATCAGTTGGCTGCAAGAACTGCCACTCAAAAGGGGTCCCTGGCCACTGGCTGCATTTCCTCGCTGCATTCCCTCAGTCCTACCCACAGAGCCGCTGGCCAGTGCCTCAGCCTCAGTGTGGAGGGAGCCAGCGAAGGGGACAGACTGAGTGCTGGGTCCACTCTTCTCCTCTGCCCACTGCCAGGTGGGTCTAACTGTCCCTTCAGTGGCCATTGGTAGGCAACCAAACTTGCTTCTGTCAGTGAAATGACAATGGACTTTCAGCATAACCCCCTCCCCCACCCACTGCTAGCTTGCCCACTTTCCTGTCAGAATAAACTGAAAATGGCTCTCTCTCCTGCTTAGCTCCACCATGGCTGGTTGGCTAATGAGGTGGGCCAGCAACCATTAAACCATTCTCTTCAACCCCCTGCTTTGTGGCTGACTTCCCTCCTAGGGTTGCCAATCTCCAGGTGGGTCCTGGAGATCTCCCGCTGTTACAATTGATCTCCAGATGACAGAGATCAGTTCCCCTGGAGAAAATGGCTGCTTTCGAGGGCAGACCCTATGTCATTATACCCTGCTGAGTCCTTCCATCCCGCCCCCCAAATGCTGCCCTCCACAGGACCCACCCCCCAAATCTCCAGGAGATTCCCTAATCAGAGCTGGCATCCTTTCTCCTCAGTACCTGTTACTATGCAACCAAGCTTGGTTCTGTCAGTAAAAGGCCCTTTCCACACCTATGTTGGCCTTTGGGGAAAAAACCTCATTGGGGCCAGTCCTGATAGGGTTGCCAACTCCAGGTGGAAAATTCCTGGAGATTTGAGGGATGAAGCCAGAAGACGGTGAGGTTTGAGGAGAGGTGGGACCTCAGACAGGTACAATTCCATAGACTCCAAGCCAACCAGTCCCTCAGGGGGAACCATTGTTGCCAATCTCCAGGTGGGGGCTGGAGAGCACTCAGAATTACAACTGTTCTTCAGATGGCAGAGATCTCCCCCTGGAGAAAATGGTGGACTCTGTGTCATTATACCCTGCTGAGATTGCCACAGCAAATTGACGCTGAGTGCCCAAGGCCGGGGCACTCTCCCAGAGCCTCTTTCTAGAGCCCATTGTTATTTATTTCCACAATGGGCTGTATTCCTAATATATAATATAATTACATATATAATGTAATTGTATAATAACATATATTTATAATATTATACATACATACGAATAATAAATACATAAATAATTTCATGAAGATGGCATTAGCCTTCAGAGAGACCTCTGACAGTCCTGACCATGTTTGGTGTATTCAAGAGGACTGACGGGATAGGAATTTTGAAAGCAGAAGATGGCATCTCGTTCCAGACCCAAGAAATCCTCTTCAATCTCCTCAGACCCATCTCCAACATACAGATAATCCAGCTGCATGCTCAAATTGGGTCCAATTTTCCTCGACAGAGGAGAATCCAGCAGAAACTACGGTTATTGCTGGAATTCACTGGCATTTCAGACGTCTTTTCTCAGACTGAAACCTAGCTTAAATTAAGCCCTAAAGGAAAGCAGGGAGACAAAATGAGAGTTCCACAGTAAAGGAAGATAATGTGATTTGGAGAGAAGCACTTCCAAGGGTGCAGGTGCATTTTGGGGGCTGTTTTATGACAATGAACTTTACTATGTGAACATTCTGCTCCAAGTTGTGGGGATTGTGTGGACTAGTTAGGATCCAGGAAGAAATAATTTTTTAAAGACCCACAAGGGTCATCTGAGCTCATCTCATTCTCTCCAGACTTCTTGCCAAATTCTCAGGTCAGTGTCTATGGACATGTCTACTGGACTGACTGGATCATGGCTGATGCATCACGTCACATTAGGCTCTTTATCATTTTAATAATCTGTTGAACCTCCTTCGACTAAGTGATAGATTTTGTTGGCATCTCTCACCTCTTTGTTCCACATCTGCTTGGTGAAGAGGATTTATCTCATGCACGTGCACCAGCTGAAGACCAACAATTTCCTAAGTGTCAATATTTGCTAGAGCTGGAAAAAAGCATTCACTCTTTTCAACAACATTTTTTACAAAGTTAAAAAATAACTCACTATTTTTGCTGCTTCAGAAGCGTTCACTTAGCGGAGTTTCCGGTCGGAGGAATGGAGGTCTGACACGCTTTGCAAATGCGCAAGGCGGACAGCGGCTCTTCTTGACAGCTTGGGTAGATTAATCCACCTGACGCAACCTCACACAGGTAGTGTGAGGACTAGCAAGCAATATAATCCAGGTTTGAGCAAGCTCGGTGAAGGGAAAGTCTCGGAGGAGACTTTTCCGACACCTTGAGCACTGCAGCCGAAGAAGATTCTTGCAAGTATCTCTAAGGAGCCGAGCTGAGCTGATCAATTCAGCATAAAACCTCCAATTCCCCTGATTCCTTAACAAAGAAGACAAAGTTTAAACGTTGGGACCACATCTGAAGCGAAGTAACAGCAAAAGGTAACGGGAAAAAAGTTTTTGCCTTACCATTACCGCGTTTTGAAAGACGAAAAGTAGATTGGGTGAAGCAATAGACTGTTGCAGATTGGATGAGTGCAGTTTTGAAACGTTAAAAAGCTGAATTTGAACTTAAAAAGCCAAAAAAACAAGTTGTTTAACATTCCTGCGGTTAAGAAGAGTCGGGAGGGGGAGCCAAGCATCACGAGACAAAGAGGGAGAAGGGAACCAAGCATCGCGAGACTAAGATGTGAGGACTGAGACAGGAAGTGACGGCTAGAGGAGCAGACAAGAAGGGAAAAGGAGAAGAACCGGAAGAAGGTAAAGGGGACTTTAAAAATTGCCGGACCAAAAAGACCACAACAGGAAGTGACGTGCAGAGAGCGGACAAGGAAGCAAAAGGAAGGGACAAAAGGAAACTACGGCAAGCCAGAAGTAAGGTAAAAAGACTATAACCTTTGACACAAACCACAGAGAAGTCGCGCCCGCCATTTTGGATTTATAAAATTTTTAAACTGCAATATCTCAAAAACTATATAACTTAGAAGGCTGAAACCAACATAATTTGACTTGGCAAGATTAGTTTGTTTGAATGCACTAATTGGTGTTTGATTTGGAAAATAAAATAAAATCGATCTTTTTTAAGAGACAAGATGGATCGCGGACTAAGATCGAGAGCAGCTACATGGTCCTCTCCTACAATGGCAGCAAAAAAAGAAAAAGAATTACTAGCAGTTATGGAAGCAATGGAAAAAAAAATGTTAGACGCTATAGGAGAGGTAAATGTTAAAATGAACAATATAGCGGCTCAAGCAGACAAAAATTTTATGGACTTAAAAGCAGAATTTCAAAAATTAACCACAAGAACACAAGACATAGAAACTAAAGTAAAAGAACTGGAAGAAAGCACCCAAAAGGCAATGAGAGAGAATGACAGGATGGAAAAGATGATGTATTATAAAGACATGCAAAACCATTTGAGATTTAGAGGGATTGAGGAAAAATTGAGTGAAGACATTTTTACAAGAATGCAAGAAGCAATAGCAGATTTTCTACAAGAACAGGAAGAGGTCGTTAAAGAACACATGGATCTTGTTTATAGAGTCAATTCCACATACGCAAGAGACAAAAACATACCAAGAGATGTGGTTGTCCAATTTACAATGAAAAGGACAAAAAAACAAATCTACAAGAAGTGCTTTACTGATCCTTTTGAAATAGATGGAAAGAAAATTATAGTAATGAAAGAATTGCCCAGAGCAATACTGCAAGAAAGGAAAAAATTCAAGCGTCTGACGGATAAACTGAAGGAGAAAAAAATTAGATTCCGTTGGGAAATACGTCAAGGGCTAAGCCTTTACTATGGCAACACCAGAGTAGTGATTAAAAGTACAGAAGAAATGTACGCATTCCTGGGAGAGAATAAAGATGACCTTGGAGATATTTAAGAATACATCAAGATGGATTACAAAATACTTACATGGAATGTAAATGGACTAAATTCACCCCAAAAACGTAGAATGGTAGGTCATTGGTTGGAGAAACAAAAATGTAGTATAATTTGTATACAAAAAGCTCATCTTAAAAAACAAGACCACAAATATTTAATAAGGAAAAAATTGGGAGAAGAATTTTATTCTTTAGCAAGTAATAAAAAGAATGGTGTTGTAACATATGTCAAAAAAGATTTGGAACCTAAAGTAATATTTAAAGACAAAGATGGAAGATATTTAGCTATTGAAATTTTACTACGAGGACTGAAAACTTTGATTGTGAACATTTATGCTCCGAATGGAGCCAAAGAAATTTTTTTTAAAGAACTACAAGTGGAATTGGACAATATAAACGACGATCAAATCATGATGTTAGGGGACTTCAATGGAACTGTAGATAACAAATTGGACAGGCGCTCTAAGAGAAAGGATGAGACATTAGGGAAGCTTCCAAAAAACTTTTTTGAACTGATAAAACAAGAGAAGCTGGAAGATATTTGGAGGAAAGCTAACCCACAAGGAAAAGATTTTACCTTTTACTCTAATAGACATGATTCACATTCAAGAATCGACATGATTTGGATGACTACTAACTTAACCTTCAAGACAAGAAAAGTGGAAATTCTACCCAGAATAATTTCAGATCATAATCCGTGTTTATGGACGGCTGGGCAGGTAAAAAAACAAAAGAGATGGAGAATAAACGAGGACTTACTAGACAACCAAGAAATAGTTAAAAATTACTTGAAGAAACAGACCTATACTTCCAAGTAAACATGCAGAAAGAAGTAAAAATCCAAACCATATGGGATGCATATAAAGCAGTGATGAGAGGACTATTGATATCACTAAATGCTAAAGACAATAAAAAGAAAAGAGAGCAATATGAAAATATTGTACAAGCCATTAAAACAAAGGAAGAAGAACTGAAGAGTAAACCAGGCAAAAAGAAACTGCAAAAGGAAATCTGGATGCTACAAGACCAAGCAAAAGCTATTCTGAACCAAGAGATGTACTGGAACTTAAAAAAACTCCAACAAAAAGCATTTGAAGGTGCAAACAAACCCGGAAAATACTTAGCATGGCAATTAAAGAAAAAACGTGAAAATAAATTTATCACTAAAGTGATAAGAGATAATATTGAGATAATAGACAACAAAGGAATAAAAAGAGAATTTTTTAAAATATTATGCAAAACTTTTTAAGAAGGAAAACAAAGACAGAAGAATACCTGCAAACGTTAAAGTTACCAAAACCAACAGAGAAAATTAAAGAACTATTCAACAATCCAGTATCATTACAAGAGATTGAAAATGCAATAAATGACTCAAAATTAGGAAAAGCACCTGGACCAGACGGATTTACAGCGAAGTTTTATAAAACGTTACAGGAGTCGATTTCACCGGTGTTACTGTTATTGATGAACGATATAGGAGTCACTGGTGAGGTCCCAGAAACCTGGAAAGATGCAACCATCTCACTGATCCCGAAAGAAAATCAAGATTTGACTAATGTTAAGAATTATAGACCGATTTCTTTACTAAATAATGATTATAAGATTTTTGCTAAAATTATAGCGGACAGATTAAAAGAGCACCTCAAAGAAACTATACAAACAGAACAAGCAGGGTTCTTACCTAATCGACAAATAAGGGACAATCTAAGAGTAGTAGTGGATGTTATAGAATACTATGACAAACACCCTGAAAAGGAAGTGGGTTTTTTCTTTTTGGATGCGGAAAAAGCGTTTGATAATTTAAATTGGGATTTTATGTTTGAGGTTTTAGAACATCTTGAGATTGGTGAATATATGCTTAACCTCATCAAATCAATATATAAAGAGCAGAAATCCTCTTTAATAATTAATACTGAAAAGACGGACGATTTTAAAGTTGAAAAAGGAACACGACAAGGATGCCCACTTTCGCCGCTTTTATTTGGATTTTAGAAGTTTTACTGTTAAATGTGAAGGAAGACAAAGATATTAAAGGCTTAACAATTAAAGGTTTTTCTTTTAAATATAGGGCCTTTGCAGATGATGTGATGTTCATAGTGGAAGACCCTTTGTCCACACTACCATATTTGTTACAGAGAGTAAAAGAGTTTGGTGACTTAGCAGGATTTTATGTAAATAAGAACAAATCGAAAGTGATGTGCAAAAATATGTCAAATAACAAACAAAATGAGTTACAAAACCTTATAGAATGTGAGGTGGTGAAAAAGACAAAATATCTAGGTGTAAACCTAACAATGAAAAACATTGATCTTTATAAAAATAACTATGAAAAATTATGGTTGCAAATTATGCAGGATATTAAAAAGTGGAATGTATTAAATTTGTCATTGTTGGGTAGAATTGCGGTGGTTAAGATGAACGTGTTACCACGATTAATGTTTTTGTTTCAAACTATTCCAATTGTGAAAGATGTAAAAACATTCAAATGCTGGCAGAAGGAATTGTCTAAGTTTGTGTGGGGAGGGAAAAAACCAAGAATCAAGATGAAAATAATGTGTGATGCTAAAGATAGAGGAGGGTTTCAATTACCAAACTTAAGGCTATACCATGATGCAATATGTTTGACCTGGGTAGGGACATGGACTATGTTACAAGATAGAAAGTTATTGTCCCTGGAAGGTCATGACTGTAGATTTGGGTGGCATGCGTATTTGTATTATGGTAAAACAAAAATGGACAATATGTTTAAATATCATTATTTGAGAAGAACGCTAATGGATACGTGGACAAGATATAAAAACTTTTTTCCAGAAGAGATACCTATGTGGATTGTACCCGCAGAAGTTTTAAATCCATCATCACGTTACAAAGGACAAGATTGGCTGAAGTATAGAGACTTATTAACAAGACATGGTAAAGACTTTAAATTGAAGGAGCAGCATCAGATGGACTTTGATTATGGTTGGCTAAGATATAGACAAATATATGACATGTATAGAAGTGATAAAAAACACGGCTTTAGGGAAAAAAATAATGAAATAGAACAAGTTTGGGAGGAAGGTGGGAAAAAATGATTTCTAAAATGTATAAAGTTTTGCTAAAATGGTTTAATGCTGATGAAATGGTAAAAGAACAAATGGTAAAATGGGCGATAAACTTTAACAAAGACATTGAAATGGAATCTTGGGAATTTTTATGGAAAAATGCTATGAGTATATCTACGTGTTATAACTTAAAAGAAAATTGTTTTAAAATGATGTATAGATGGTATATGACACCAAAAAAAATTGCAAATATTAATCAGAATATGTCTAACAAATGTTGGAAATGTAAAAAGAAAGAAGGTTCTTTTTATCATATGTGGTGGACTTGTGATAAAGCAAAGATTTATTGGTCAGAAATAGATGCAGAAATGGAAAAAATCTTGAAATGTACATTTAAGAAGTTGCCTGAAATGTTATTGCTTCGATTTAAACTAGAAGAGATAAATGTAAAGAAAAGGACAATAATATGGTATATGATAACAACAGCAAGAATGGTGTATGCACAAAATTGGAAAAATGAAAAAATACCAGAGGTATGGGAATGGTTGAAAAAACTGTTATATATGGCTGAAATGGATAAATGGACTAGAAAGTTGAATGATCTGTACTCAGAGACGTTTTTAGAAGATTGGAAGGATTTGAAAGAGTATGTTGAAAAATACTGGGACATGAAAAATTGCATTTATACATGGTTATAATAACATAAAGCAATAGAATTAGAGTATATGAATGCATTAAGGATAATTAGACAATGAAGTTGTTTTTTATTTTAGAACTATATAAGAATATAGAAAGTAAGAATTAGTGTATAAGTATTTTTAAGATATATGACCGTTACCAGAAATGTAAACATAGATATAAGTATTACTATTTTGGATAGAGTGGAAAATGTGTTATGCTTCAGATGTGGTGGGAAACCACTAATATAAGATAAAAATAAGATTATACAAACAGAACAAAATGTTATATAATATGGAAAAAAGGATTTGTATAAGAAAAATGTATTATTTTTAATGTTTTGAAAAATAAAAAAAAAATTACAAAAAAAAAAAGAAGCGTTCACTTAGCCAGAAACCACTGCCCTCACTTAGAATTAGCTTTCCTTGCCCTCACTGATGCCAGCTGTGCACATACTGATATCTGATTGGATACACACTGCAGTGACATCATCATATTCATTATGGTATCCTCTGACTAGCAAGGGTCACCCACATGATTATTACAGGAAGTACTGCCCTCATTCTGAACTGACTTTGTTTGTCCTCAGTGACAACAGCGTGTATTCCAATCTAAAATAAAAGGAGCTTTAGAAGTAGCATGGTGGGGGCAATACAACATGCATAAAGAAAAGACACAAAATCCAAATACATCCACTCTATACAATACTCAGGGGTCCGTTGGGGCCGGAGCGAGGCGGAGCAAAGCTCCGCCAGCTCAGGACTGGCCAGTAGGGCAGCCACGGGCTGAATCAGATTCTCTAATCTGATTCAGTTTGCTGCTGAATTGCCACTTTAAAAGCCACTGGAGGGGAGGGGGTTTGAGGGAGAGGCTCCAAATTTGCAGGGTAGCTGCTGGGGCCTCTCCTCGAAATGCTCACCAAGTTTCAAGAAGATTGGACCAGAGTGTCCAATTCTACAGGCCCCCAAACAGGTTGCCCCCATTCCCTCCATTGTTCTCTATGGTAGGAAAAAAGTTAACATTTTTTCCCTCCATAGAGAGCAATGGAGGGGATGGGACAATCTGTTTGGGGGCCCATAGAATTGGACCCCGTGGTCCAAACTTCTTGAAACTTGGTGGGTATTTCGAGGACAGGCCCCAGCAGCTACCCTGCACGTTTGGAGCCTCTCCCTCAAACCCCCTTTCCTCCAGCCCCTCATATACCCTATGAGTTTTTGCCATTGATTTCAATGGCCCGTAGGGTATAATGGGGCTGAAACTGACATTCCCTTTCTGACACACTTCTGGTGATGTTAGGTGACGTGGCATATGCTAATGAGTTATGCTAATGAGTTCCTGCACCTCTTTTTCTACGAAAGGACCCCTGACAATAGTGATGAAGTCCTGCCCGGGTTTCCGGTCGGAGGAATGGAGGTCTGACACACTTTGCAAATGCGCAAGGCGGACAGCGGCTCTTCCTGACAGCTTGGGTGGATTAATCCACCTGACGCAACCTCACACAGGAAGTGTGAGGACCAGCAAGCAATATAATCCAGGTTTGAGCAACCTCGGTGAAGGGAAAGTCTCGGAGGAGACTTTTCCGACACCTTGAGCACTGCAGCCGAAGAGGATTCTTGCGAGTATCTCTAAGGAGCCGAGCTGAGCTGATCAATTCAGCATAAAACCTCCAATTCCCCTGATTCCTTAGCAAAGAAGACAAAGTTTAAACGTTGGGACCACATCTGAAGCGAATTAACAGCAAAAGGTAACGGAAAAAAAGTTTTTGCCTTACCATTATCGCGTTTTGAAAGACGAAAAGCAGATCGGGTGAAGCAATAGACTGTTGTAGACTGGATGAGTGCAGTTTTGAAGCGCTAAAAAGCTGAATTTGAACTTAAAAAGCCAAAAAAAACAAGTTGTTTAACATTCCTGCGGTTAAGAAGAGTCGGGAGGGGGAGCCAAGCATCGCGAGACAAAGAGGGAGAAGGGAACCAAGCATCGCGAGACTAAGATGTGAGGACTGTGACAGGAAGTGACGGCTAGAAGAGCAGACAAGAAGGGAAAAGGAGAAGAACCGGAAGAAGGTAAAGGGAACTCTAAACATTGCCGGACCAGAAAGACCACAACAGGAAGTGACGTGCAGAGAGCAGACAAGTAAACAAAAGGAAGGGACAAAAGGAAACTACGGCAAGCCAGAAGTAAGGTAAAAAGACTATAACCTTTGACATTAACCATAGAGAAGTCGCGCCCGCCATTTTGGATTTATAAAAATTTTTAAACTGCAATATCTCAAAGACTATATAATTTAGAAGGCTGAAACCAACATAATTTGACTTGGCAAGATTAGCTTGTTTGAATGCACTAATTTGTGTTCGACTTGGAAAACAAGATAAAATCGATCTTTTTTAAAGAGACAAGATGGACCGCGGACTAAGATCGAGAGCAGCTACATGGTCCTCTCCTACAATGGCAGCAAAAAAAGAAAAAGAACTACTAGCCGTTATGGAAGCAATGGAAAAGAAAATGTTAGACGCTATAGGAGAGGTAAATGTTAAAATGAATAATATAGCGGCTCAAGCAGACAAAAATTTCATGGACTTAAAAGCAGAATTTCAAAAATTATCCAAAAGAACACAAGATATAGAAACTAAAGTAAAAGAACTGGAAGAAAGCACCCAAAAGACAATGAGAGAGAATGAGAGGATGGAAAAGATGATGCATTATAAAGATATGCAAAACCATTTGAGATTTCGAAGGATTGAGGAAAAACTGAGTGAAGACATTTTTACAAGAATGCAAGAAGCAATAGCAGATTTTTTACAAGAACAGGAAGAAGTTGTTAAAGAACACATGGATCTTGTTTATAGAGTTAATTCTACATATGCAAGGGACAAAAACATACCAAGAGATGTGGTTGTCCAATTTACAATGAAAAGAACAAAAGAACAAATCTACAAGAAGTGCTTTACTGATCCCTTTGTAATAGATGGAAAGAAAATTATAGTAATGAAAGAATTGCCCAGAGCAATACTGCAAGAAAGGAAAAAATTCAAGCGTCTGATGGATAAACTGAAGGAGAAAAAAATCAGATTTCGTTGGGAAAGATCTCAAGGATTAAGCTTTTATTATGGCAACACCAGAGTAGTGCTTAAAAGTACAGAAGAAATGTATGCATTCCTGGGAGAGAATAAAGATGACTTTGGTGATATTTAAGAATATATCAAGATGGATTACAAAATACTTACATGGAATGTAAATGGACTAAATTCACCCCAAAAACGTAGAATGGTAGGTCATTGGCTGGAAAAACAAAAATGTAGTATAATTTGCATACAAGAAGCACATCTTAAAAAACAAGACCACAAATATTTAATAAGGAAAAAATTGGGAGAAGAATTTTATTCTTTAGCAAGTAATAAAAAGAATGGTGTTGTAACATATGTCAAAAAAGATTTGGAACCTAAAGTAATATTTAAAGACAAAGATGGAAGATATTTAGCTATTGAAATTTTACTACAAGGACTGAAAACTTTGATTGTGAACATTTATGCTCCGAATGGAGCCAAAGAATTTTTTTTTAAAGAACTACAAATGGAATTGGACAATGTAAACTACGATCAAATCATGATGTTAGGGGACTTCAATGGAACTGTAGATAATAAATTAGACAGGCCTCTAAAAGAAAGGATGAGACATTAGGGAAGCTTCCAAAAAATTTTTTTGAACTGATAAAACAAGAGAAGCTGGAAGATATTTGGAGGAAAGCTAACCCACAAGAAAAAGATTTTACCTTTTATTCTAATAGACATGATTCACATTCAAGAATCGACATGATTTGGATGACTACTAATTTAACCTTTAAGACAAGAAAAGTGGAAATTCTACCCAGAATAATTTCAGATCATAATCCGTGTTTATGGACAGCTGGGCAGGTAAAAAAACAAAAGAGATGGAGAATAAACGAGGACTTACTAGACAATCAAGAAATAATTAAAAAATTACTTGAAGAAACAGACCTATACTTCCAAGTAAACATGCAGAAAGAAGTAAACATTCAAACCGTATGGGACGCATATAAAGCAGTGATGAGAGGACTATTGATATCGCTAAATGCTAAAGATAATAAAAAGAAAAGAGAGCAATATGAAAATATTCTACAAGCCATTAAAACAAAGGAAGAAGAACTGAAGAATAAACCAGGGAAAAAGAAACTGCAAAAGGAAATCTGGATGCTACAAGACCAAGCAAAAGCTATTCTGAACCAAGAGATGTACTGGAACTTAAAAAAACTCCAACAAAAAGCATTTGAAGGTGCAAACAAACCTGGAAAATACTTAGCATGGCAATTAAAGAAAAAACGTGAAAATAAATTTATCACTAAAGTGATAAGAGATAATATTGAGATAATAGATAACAAAGGAATAAAAAGAGAATTTTTTAAATACTATGCAAAACTTTTTAAGAAGGAAAATAAAGACAGAAGAAAGATTAAAGAATATCTGCAAACATTAAAGTTACCAAAACCAACAGAGGAAATTAAAGAACTATTTAACAATCCAGTATCATTACAAGAGATTAAAAATGCAATAAATGACTCAAAATTAGGAAAAGCACCTGGACCGGATGGATTTACAGCGAAGTTTTATAAAACGTTACAGGAGTCAATTTCACCGGTGTTACTGCTATTGATGAACGATATAGGAGTCACTGGTGAGGTACCAGAAACCTGGAAAGATGCATCCATCTCACTGATTCCGAAAGAAAATCAAGACTTGACTAATGTTAAGAATTATAGACCGATCTCTTTACTAAATAATGATTATAAGATTTTTGCTAAGATCATAGCGGATAGACTAAAAGAGCACCTTAAAGAGACTATACAAACAGAACAAGCAGGGTTCTTACCTAATCGACAAATAAGGGATAATCTAAGAGTAGTAGTGGACGCTATAGAATACTACGACAAACACCCTGAAAAGGAAGTGGGCTTTTTCTTTTTAGATGCGGAAAAAGCATTCGATAATTTAAACTGGGATTTTATGTTTGAAGTTTTAGAACATCTTGAGATTGGTGAATTTATGCTTAACCTCATCAAAGCAATATATAAAGAGCAGAAATCCTCTTTAATAATTAATACTGAAAAGTCAGACGATTTTAAAGTTGAAAAAGGAACAAGACAAGGATGCCCACTTTTGCCGCTGCTATTTATTTGGATTTTAGAAGTTCTACTGTTAAATGTGAAGGAAGACAAAGATATTAAAGGCTTAACAACTAAAGGTTTTTCTTTTAAATATAGGGCCTTTGCAGATGATGTGATGTTTATAGTGGAAGACCCCTTGTCCACACTACCATATTTGTTACAGAGAGTAAAAGAGTTTGGTGACTTAGCAGGATTTTATGTAAATAAGAACAAGTCGAAAGTGATGTGCAAAAATATGTCAAATAAGAAACAAAATGAGTTACAAAACCTTATAGAATGTGAGGTGGTGAAAAAGACAAAATATTTAGGTGTAAACCTAACAATGAAAAACATTGATCTTTATAAAAATAATTATGAAAAATTATGGTTGCAAATTATGCAGGATATTAAAAAGTGGAATGTATTAAATTTGTCATTGCTGGGTAGAATTGCGGTGGTCAAGATGAACGTGTTACCACGATTAATGTTTTTGTTTCAAACTATTCCAATTGTGAAAGATGTAAAAACATTCAAATGCTGGCAGAAGGAATTGTCTAAGTTTGTGTGGGGAGGGAAAAAACCAAGAATCAAGATGAAAATAATGTGTGATGCTAAAGAAAGAGGAGGGTTTCAATTACCAAACTTAAGGTTATACCATGATGCAATATGTTTGACCTGGGTAGGGGCATGGACTATGTTACAAGATAGAAAGTTATTGTCCCTGGAAGGTCATGATTGTAGATTTGGGTGGCATGCATATTTGTATTATGGTAAAATAAAAATGGACAATATGTTTAAACATCACTATTTGAGAAGAACACTAATGGATACGTGGACAAGATATAAAAACTTTTTTTCAGAAGAGATACCTATGTGGATTGTACCCGCAGAAGTTTTGCATCCAGCATCAAGGTACAAAGGACAAGATTGGTTGAAGTATAGAGACTTATTAACAAGACATGGTAAAGACTTCAAATTGAAGGAGCAGCATCAGATGGACTTTGATTATGGTTGGCTAAGATATAGACAAATATATGACATGTATAGAAGTGATAAAAAACACGGCTTTAGGGAAAAAAACAATGAAATAGAACAAGTTTGGGAGGAAGGTGGGAAAAAAATGATTTCTAAAATGTATAAAGTTTTGCTAAAATGGTTTAATGCTGATGAAATGGTAAAAGAACAAATGGTAAAATGGGCGACAAACTTTAACAAAGACATTGAAATGGAATCTTGGGAATTTTTATGGAAAAATGCTATGAGTATATCTACGTGTTATAATTTAAAAGAAAATTGTTTTAAAATGATGTATAGATGGTATATGACACCAAAAAAAATTGCAAATATTGGTCAGAATATGTCTAACAAATGTTGGAAATGTAAAAAGAAAGAAGGTTCTTTTTATCATATGTGGTGGACTTGTGATAAAGCAAAGATTTATTGGTCAAAAATACATGCAGAAATGGAAAAAATCTTGAAATGCACATTTAAGAAGTTGCCTGAAATGTTATTGCTTGGACTTAAATTAGAAGAGATAAATGTAAAGAAAAGGACAATCATATGGTATATGATAACAACAGCAAGAATGGTGTATGCACAAAATTGGAAAAATGAAAAAATACCAGAGGTGTGGGAATGGTTGAAAAAATTGTTATATATGGCTGAAATGGATAAATGGACTAGAAAATTGAATGATCTGTACTCAGAGACCTTTTTAGAAGATTGGAAGGATTTGAAAGAATATGTTGAAAAATACTGGGACATGAAAAATTGCATTTATACATGGTTATAATAACATAAAGCAATAGAATTAGAGTATATGAATGTATTAAGGATAATTAGATAATGAAGTTGTCTTTTATTTTAGAATTATATAAGAATATAGAAAGTAAGAATTAGTGTATAAGTATTTTTAAGAAATATGACCGTTACCAGATATGTAAACATAGATATAAGTGTTACTATTTTAGGTAGAGTGGAAAATATGTTATGCTTCAGATGTGGTGGGAAACCGCTAATACAAGATAAAAACAAAATTATACAAACAGAACAAAATGTTATATAATATGGAAAAATGGATTTGTATAAGATAAATGTATTATTTTTTAATGTTTTGAAAAATAAAATTTTTTACAAAAAAAAATAGTGATGAAGTCCTAAAAGGATAAAGCAATATGACCTCCACTTATCCACATCTGGAGTAAAGTCCAGGCTGCTTAAAGTATCCTAATGAGCTTCCCACATTCCAGAACTCTTCACAGTTGATAAATATTCTGCTTAAAGCAGATGCTTGAGGGTCCTATTGATAGAATACTACATTCCACACTCTGCTGAACTGGAAAACACCCTCTTTACAGCTGGTGAAAATCTACAGCTGGCATGAAATAGAGGCTGGGAGATACTGTTGATGTAATGCAAATCTTCAAGTTTTTCTGGAACTGAAAAACTTCAATGGCGGGCCCATCCAATGGAATTTGATTTGAGCATTCTCAATGATGAGTTAACCAAAAAGTAAGAATATAGGAAATCCTGGAGGCTTCACATCTGTTCACAAGGACATTGTGAACTCTCTCTCTGTCTGCATCAGCTGCCACATCCACACGTGTCTGTTTTGGAGCCAGCAGCCACACTGTCCTTAGGAGCAACGGCAAAGACCAAGGTTCAAGCATTGTTTTTTTTGCCTGATACAAGCTTATAACATCTCCCCCCTCTCCACACTGACACTGCAGTCCTTCGTCCCAGACACAGAATCTTCAGAGCCATGAAAAAAGTGTGTTTTAATTCTGAAATTACTGTAACATATTTTACATGTCTGGAAAACGCCAGCCTTTGCTTTAATATTAACGCCCAGTTGGCGAGTCCTAAATTTGTGCAGTTTTATAATTTTTTGGCCATTATCTTGTCAATGTCTTTAGTTATTTGTCCTAATGGACCAACCTGGCTGCAAACAAGGCCAATTAGCTTTAAAGCTTTATTTTTCTGGCCTTTTTCATTGCAAAACTATGAATTAGACCTCTGTCAATTTCTCTTGCATGGTCCCACGAAATAAGACAGGGATGGCTCGGTGGCTTAACAGTTCTTGCACCCTCTCTTGCAGTTTTTAATGTGTGCTGAAAGTTGCTTTGGCTTCTTAGAACTGGTGAATACCCATCCTTTTTCCTTTGTTGCCAGAACACTGAACTCCTCCCTCCTGCCCGCGGACAAGTGAGCTTGAATTTCTCACCCAACCATCTTGACCTAAACATCTGTTTTATTCCGCTCCCTTGTGTGAGTCAAACCCATGATTCTTGTTTTTGCCCCATTGTCTGTTTCCTTGCTCCAAACTTCCCCCAACAAATATATGTTGATAAATCAGCATTATACATTGCTCATGTAAGAATATGTACTGTACATGCAAATTCTATATATACTGTGTATTAAAGCCATATAAGATACAAACACAATTACCAACAAATCTAGAGAGCCAACAGCAAAATCAGAGAACTGAACACATTGGCAGGGATAGAAATGAATATAAAAACAAATGAAACTGGGCATGCTCAGTCCAAAGCCCCAGGAACTGGCCAGTGCCCTCTCCAGACCCAGTTCCAAAAAAGGACGCCAATAGCTCAAAGCCAAACCCAGACGTTGCTTTGGATGTTGCCAGTAGGCAAAAATGATCCTCCAGAAATCACAGGATTCCACAATAAACTGAATTCTGGAGTGAAACTATCAATTTCCCAGGATACTCTTTGGAAGATCAGAAAACTGGACCAGACTCCAAATTAATCTAGTTCAAGCCTCTTGGTCCTCTTTCACGGCAATGGGCTGTTTCATTTATTAAAACGTTTATATCCCACCTTTCCTTGTGGTTCAAGGCAGCTTACAATAACAGCTACAAACATTTTCAGTTAAAACAAAAAATAAAATAGCAATCTCCAGATTTCTTCCCCCTCCTTCCAGCTTCATGACCAGTTCTGTACCATCAGTGGCATCCTCTCTGCATTCCATATGGGCGGAAAGGGGTGAGCTATATTCACACTGGGGCCTAAGTTGTGCTTTCCCAGGCAGCAGTAAAAACTGCAGCCTTTGGGACTGGACCCCCCCCCCCCGGGGGCAAAGAGCCCAAAGTAGCAGGGAGCAGAGACACCCTCATTCTCAGTCCACTGTGTGTCATTCCTGTTTACTTAGCTCCACACACCAGCTTGTGCAGAGATAATGGCCCCTCTGCAAACCCTTGGCAAAATGCTCTCTGGCACAAGAGAGGCCTCTGGAGCAGCCAGTCAGACCAACAGGTTCCTACCATGCAGCCTGCAGCTTTCACCAGCTTGTGGGTGGAGAAGGGAAAGGCCTCGTTGCTGAGATCTGAATCCAGTACTTCCTGCAAGACCATGCGGCTGCAAAGGAGAGGGAGAAAAAAACAGGTGAGAAGGACATGGCAACCAACAGCCCATCCATGACCTCGGGCAGGACTCTTTGCCCCAGTGCCAGGCAGGAAGGACACCCACCGGCCTGGACTGGCCAACCTCTCTTGCCTCTCTGCCTGCACTTCATGAAACCCAAAGTCATATATAGTCAGGTGACTAGAAATGTGCACACAGCGGCCAATGAATGAGCGATGAGTAGGTCCTTGCCACGTGGACCAGATTCTGCTGCAGGTCAGTGGGCTGCACGCCAGCTGGTGGTGGTGGTGGAAAGCACTGTCGAGTCAGACCACACAGACCTCCACTGTCAGACACGTGAAGAAGTGTGCGTACACCTTATGAAAGCTCAGACCCAGAATAAAACCTTGTCAGTCTTAAAGGTGCCCCTGGACTCAAACTTTGTTCTGTTGCTTTGGACCGACACGGCGACCTGCCGAAATCTATCGCCAGTGAGCACTGAATGTGTAGCGTCAGTGCACCGGTCAGAAAGAGGGGTGCTCTGGAGAAATGTGTGTGTGTGTGTGTGTATGAGAGAGCATGCACAAGAGAGAGAGAGAGCGTGCGCACACAACTCTAGATTGCACTACAGCGACCGCTCATGGGGTGTCTGTGTGTGTGTGCGTGTTAAGTGCCATCCAGTCGCTTCTCACATATGGCAAAATCTCCCATCATTCGCAGCCTTGCTCTAGTCTTGCAAACTGAGGGCCTCCGGGCTTCCTTTAATGAGTGGTTATGGGTACATTTATTGGTTGTCATTTTCACAACAATTATCGGAGACACTCCAGAGTTCAGCCGAGTCCTATTTATTTTGTGCAAACTCTGTGGAAGATTCAGGGTGGAACTACAGGTGGAACTGTGAGCAGCCCCCTCCTCTTCCCATCTCTTTCAGCTCTGTTCACTCCCTTGCTGTGCTTGTGGGAGGGCTGAGCAGCAGCTGCGGCTTCAAAGCAGCGTGCAGGCTGCACATCCCCAGCACTGCAAAACGGCTTGAGCGCACTGGCTGCACTTCTTAGAACTGTGCATCGTAAAAGGCTCTTGAAGGGAGAGATATACAAAGCCCTCCAGAAGTAATCTCTTTCAACGCATGGAAATACATTTAAACTTCCTTCCCAACACCTACGGAAGTCTCCAAAAAGTTCACTTAGTTATTCTGCTTTCAGGCAAAATCCAGCGAGCTCTTGTGACTTCACAAATACTGCCCACCCCTTGGTTTCCTCAAGACACAGGCAACAGGGCAGCCCACTTGCTCCCAGCTGCTCCTCTCACCTGGACGGCCCTTGAATGCTGATCATCCCCAGCTCTTCTGACTGGTCGGTCAACCGGCACTGAAACTTCTTCTCCTGCAGAGACCTGATGATGTGTGACCAGTTCTGCTGTGCTACGGCTCCCCCAACAGCAAGGTAGTAGCCCTCGCCTGCAAAAGACACCAGGGACTGTTATCCAGGGATGGTTGGGAGGGGGCACTGTCAGCACAGCCCTGCCGGAACAAGGCCCCGGGACTCTAGATGGGATCCCTGGGCGCCTGGGGAATTGCCCTAGGACCACAGGAACAACGGTGACCCACAACAGCTCTCCGGGTGCCTGCCAGGTGTGTTTAGAAAGAGGGCGGGGCCGGCAGGAGTTTGCCTGGCAGGGCTGCTGATGGGCCACTGGAGATCTGATTGGCCACACGGACTGAAGTGATCTTTTGGTGACAGCTGCCACCGCATTATTACTTTTATTCTTTCACTCCTCTTTCCCAGGATATTTTTTAAAACAACCTTCTTCTCTCCTGGACTTAGGCTTCCTGGATGTGTGCAGCTTCACCTCCCGAGGCAGCCATTTTGTGCTCACACCCACTGCCCACGTCAGAATGCCAAAGGTGCCCACAGGTGCCCTAGGCAATGCTGCTACCAGCCACAGAAGCTAAACGGAACCTGTGTCTGCAAAGGCAAGCCTCACCTCTGAGCAAAGCGCAGGGCTGGAACCTCACCCCCCGGGGCCCAAAACCAGGGCAATATTCAGCCAACGAAGCCACCCAGCAGTACGGATTAAAGCTCCTTTCCCCACCCCCACCCCAGCTGGAATGTCCAGTTGGGAAAAAAATGCCAGGAAAGCCAAAGGCCAAAGGTCTGCCAGAATCCCTTGGATCTCAGGGCTGAGCCTCCTCCTAGATTGCGGGAGTCGCATTTTAAACGTTTTTAAATTTAGATTTTTATTCTGTATATTATCTCTGTTTTCCTCCCTCTTTCTCATATTATGTTTATATTGTCTGCTGGTCTTAAGACTGTAATAATAGTAATAAAACTAAAAAGGAGCCTCCATGTTTAGCGGCAACACAGACTTCTGCGCGCAGGTTCCTGGTCAAGGGGACAGACAGAGCTGCCACCTTCGGGCCCTTCTCTGGAGCTTGGACCTCTGCTCTGACCCAGCAGGACTCCTCTTGTGTCAGTCCAATGAAGAGCAATTCCCTGCAGCCCCCTGACCTCATGCCAGTAAGCGCACAAACCCGCTGGGGCCTGGTGGCCAGAGTGCCTCTCGCTTCTTCACAGGCTGCTGGGAGGTCACAGCTGCCCCCAGGACTGGTTCCAGCAGCAGGCACTGCAGCAAACGCAATAAGCCCTTGGCTGGTTTGCCAAGAAAGAGCAGCAATTGGGTTACAGCAGCTGACGGACGGGGACTCAGGGAGGGCGGTGATGACACACGAAACCAAAGCTCACGCCAACACCAGCAGCAGACAATGTCCCGTCCCCAGACGAAAGGTGACTGTCTCCAGATCGACAGGTCCCGGGGGAGGCAGGTCGGGCTTCATCTGCCAGTCTGGAAATGGCCTCTTTGGGCTGCAGGGCCCGGGCTGCCAACCTCCAGGTGAAAATATGTTTAGGCTTCAGTTCTGCAGTGAATATATTTCTTCATCACATTATGAAAACGTACGCACATGTTTTCATAAGGTGATGAAGAAATATATTCACTGCAGAACCGAAGCCTAAACATATTTTCATACTACAACGTCACGGTTGTTTTTGTTATTGACGGCATCCTTCCTGTGATCTCTCTGTTGTTTCTACAACCTCCAGGTGAAGCCTGGTGGTCTCCTGGAATTACGACTGATCCCCAGACTGCAGAGATCAGTTCCCCTGGAGAAGATGGCTGCTTCAGAGGACATTAGACTCTGCTGAGGTCCCTCCCCTCCCCAAACCCCACTTTCCTCAGGCTCTACCCCAAATCTCCAGGACTTCAGAAGCCTGGCGTTGGCAACTCTAGCCAGGATGTTTGGTCCAGAGAGGTTCATGGTTGGCAGAGAGGGGCTTGGGGCCAGACCCAGCAGTGTAGCCACTGCAGCACACCGTGGCCCTTCAGGGCCCCTTCAATCCAGGGCGGGACCAGGAGAAGAGCAAAGCGGGGTTCGGGGGCGTCACCCTCTCCTTGGACACGCCTCTCCCCCCCCCAAGGCACCCGCTCCCACACAGAGACATGGCAGGGTTGCTCTGCCCCCAGACCCATCGCAGCCACAGAGCTCCCGACCTGCCAACTTGTGGGGGGCCCCATTCCACCCCACAGAAGACTTTGTCTAAACACGGAAGCAGCCACCACAGAAACGGCTCTGAAAAAATGCCAGCCACTGTGCAGGGTTGTGCGTGTCTCCTTGCCTTCAAAGGCTGGTGCCAGTGCCGAATCCTGGCTGCCGGGCGCTATCGGACTGACGGTCAGGTCGCTCTCGACTCCCCCACGGTCATTTAGCATGCACGTGTAGACAGTCGTCCCTGGAAACAGAAAAGGAGACCCCAGAAGGATGGAAGAGTATCAGTCAATCATTGGTAGGAATGGCACTCATTTAAAATGGAGCAGCTCTGGTGAACACACGAAGCTGCCTTATACTGCATCGGACCCTGGCAGCCACTCTCCAGGGACTCAGGCCAAGGTCTTTCCCATCGCCTGCCACCTGATCCTTTTGCCTGGAGATGCCGGGGATTGAACTTGGGGCCTCCTGCGTGCCCAGCATGGCCCCTCCTCAAGCTCCACCAAGACTGTTCCGAATCATCCGGAAACCGGATCCCTCCTCGGTCTTCACTGAGCTGGGATGTCTCAGGAGAACTGGCCAAAACAAGACGAGACCTCACAAAATGGTCGAGGAAGGCAGTGAGACATGGGTCCTTCCTGCATTTGCCTGCCACTCCAGATTCTCTCAGTGTTCAGGGCAATTTAAGTCCAAGGCAAAACAGCATCCAAACAACCCAGGGCAACAGCAGGCTGAAACCCGGCTGACCACTGAAGGGAGGGAATGTCATGCAGAATTGGGGGGGGGGGGGGATGGGGACTCAGAATAAAAAAAGGTTGAACCCGATTTTAGCGCAGAACTGGGGGGGGGGACTGGATTTAAAAAGAAGGTTGAATTCAGTTTTAGTGCAGAATTGCTTGGAGGAAACCACGGTGAACATGGATTAAAAGGAGAGTGCAGGAAGGGCCATTGTCCCTGGGACAAGATCTCCAGAGCAAGTGCTCAGAAAGCAGTTCCCAGCTGGGAAACCCATGGGCAGCAATGCTCCCTCTAAGCTGTGAGTCTTGTGAGCAAAAATACTACTTTGTGAGGTACTGGCATTAAAGTTGTGAGCGAGCGATCTGGCTGCTGCATAAATTAGTTTGCTCTGGAGCCCTCCTTCCTGAGCTAAGACAAAAATGTGTGAGCCGGAGGCTAAAGAACTATGAGCTAGCTCACACTAACTCAGCTTAGAGGGAACACTGATGGGCAGTCTTCTCTTCTCCAGGGGGTATTGCAAAAAACAAAAACCATCCCACGTATGCATGCGTGAGCACGCCACAGGCCCAGGATTCCTCAAGGTTCAAGCCTGCTGGGGAGTCGGTGAGAGTGCCGATTGGCCAGGCTCAGCTGTGTCCCTTCCCCCAGAGCAATTTTGTGACAGTTCGTAAGGAATTTGTTCATGTTTTTGGTCAAGTGACCTGCGAACATACAATAAAGGTATGTGCTGCTGTTTCATCAAAGACAGGTGGCCGGGGGGGGTGGGTGGGGGGGGCACAAAGCTTGGGAAACTTGCAAGGGGTGTGTGAGGGCAAGGCAAGCTGAGAGGCTGGGCTCACCCCTCTTCCATGTCATGTTTTGTTCACGACTGAGAAGACCCAGACGCTCTCTACTCTTGGCTCCAGCTCCTTGTTCCTCTGAGCGGCCCTTCTTCTCTCCCTGAGCACAAACAGGGGTACCTCCTCCTTAGGGTTGCCAAGTCCTACTCACCTAATGGCGGGGGGGAGTCCTCCTTGGCCCGGGAGCTCCCTCGGCACGCGCGCAAAGCGTGCGCGTCCAGTGATGTCACCCGGAAGTGACGTCACCACGTTGGGGGCGTTGCCAGGGCGATGCTAGAGCTAGAGCGTCGCCCTGGCAACGCCCCCAACGTGATGACATTACTTCTGGGTGACGTCATTACATTGGGGAAAGTCGTCCTGGCACGACGGCTTTGGGGGTGGGGTTACCCACGCCGGCCGAATGCTGGCCGGCGGATCGGGAACCCCTGTAGCGGGGGATCCCCCGCCCCCCGGGCTGACTTGGCAGCCCTACTCCTCCTGCTTACACTGGGAGCTCCAGGTTGGCCAGAGGACAAAGCACAACGTCACTCCTGGTTTAAGCTCTCGCAGGGCTCAGGAGGCTCCTGTGCCGCCTGTCATTAGACACAAGGCCAAATTCTGGATGCTGGAGATGACTGATCCCCCTTTGCCTGCTCAACGCTGCACGGGCCAAATGCCCACTGAGACCGCGATCAAGACGGAGACATCTGTCTTCACCCTCAGGAGGAAGCAGAGGGGGATCCATGCACTCTGCAATTGCCAATCCAAATTTTAATGCACAAATAGATTTACAAGAAGAGCCCTGCTGGATCAGACCCGTGGTCTGTCTGGTCCAGCATCCTGCCTGCCAGTTTGGTGTAGTGGTTAAGAGTGCGGACTCTAATCTGGAAGAACGAGGTTGGATTCCCCACTCCTCCACATGCAGCTGCTGGTGTGACCTTGAGTCAGTCATAAGTTCTTTCAGAGCTGTTCTCTCAAGGGCAGTTCTTGGGAGAGCTCTCTCAGCCCCACCTACCTCACAGGGTGTCTGTTGCGGGGAGGGGAAGGGAAAGGGATTGTAAACCGTTCTGAGACTCCTTCGAGTAGTGAAGGGCAGGGTATAAAGCCAATCTCCTTTTCTTCTTCTCACATAGTGGCCAGCCAATTCCTCTGGAGGGCCAACCACAGGGCACAAAAGCTGAGGCCTTCCCCTGCTTTTGCCTTCTGGCACTGGGATTCTTAGGTTGACTACTTCTGAACCTGGAGGTTCCCTTCAGTCACCACTGCAAACCAATTAGTTTTGATCGAAAAAAAGGAATATATTGACCATACGGACACATGAAGCTGCCGGATACTGAATCTGATCACTGGTCCACTAAGGTCAGTATCGTCCACTCAGACTAGCAGTGGCCTCAGGGTCTTTCTGATTGCTTGGTTCTTTTAACTGGCGATGCCGGGGACTGAACCTGGAATCTTCTGCATGCAAAGCAGAGGCCCTTCCACTGAGCCAGAGCCCCTCTGGATGGGGAAGCCATAGGCAGCAAGACTAGCTAGATTTGCCCGTTTCCAGATTGTCCCATGCAGAAGTGTACCACTGTAGCAACTCAGCAGCAGAGCCCCAGGCTGGCACACAGGAAGTCCCCAGTTCAGTCCCTGGCTTCTCCAGTTAAAGGAGCTGAGTTAGCCAGGAAAACGGCCACTGCCAGTCAGAAGAGAGAATACAGAGCTAGCTGGACTCATGGTCCAACTCTGGATATGGCAGGTTCATACATGCAGTGCTCACCCATTCAAAAAAGATGACCTGCATCTCTTGGCTGGGGGTCCTTGAAGGCAGAGCAAATTCTTTGGGGGGGGGGGGGGGATCCAGGTTCAAAGGAGCTGAGATATGCCAGCCTAAAGCAACGGATCAGGCACTGCCATTCCTCAGGGGCTTCCCATCCATGCACCTCAGCAGGGAAACTGGCCCGCCTGTCTTCTAAGCTGGCACCGGACGTGAGCGGCATGACGTCTGGTTCAAGGTATAATTGTCTGGGAGGGGACAGTCCAGCAGAAAGCACCGACGAGACGGGCACTGGGACGCTGGTGTCAGAGAAAACAACCAGTCTGCAACTGTACCTGGGGGCTTGCTCACATCAGCCGTAAAGAGCCAGTTGGCCGCCTTCCCGGCCTCGGGGCCAACAAGGTAAAATTTGCCGAAGTAAGACATGTCGAACACAGCTACCGCATTTCGGCAGGTTAAGCACTCATTCCTGATCTAAAAATTCAAAAGACAGACACACAGAAGTTAAGGGGCCATGCCATAGTCCTCTTGATCACACACCGAGAGGCAATAAGGACCACTTTCAAGAAGTCATTCAGGCAAAGGCAGTGGCAGGCAGGCCAGAGCGATTAAAGAGAAAGACAAAATCATGCTGGATCTTTTGATATCTTACTTTTAAAAACGAAGACTTCCTTTGGGACATTTTTTCAAGTGTAACCACCAAGTTCACGCCTTCCCTGGACATTTATAATTCATCCCATTTACTCTCATCCCCGCCCCACCCCAGGGCTTGAACTCGTTTCTCAAAAGCAAAATTGCCCTTGATGTAGCAAAGAATAGTCAAGGGTTCCTTTTGCGCCACAGGAGCCTTTTGTGGGCCTGTCAGCTTTGCTCAGGGAAGTCAAACACGCTAAACTTGAATTGACAGATGGGGCAAAAATAGGCAAGGTTGTGCATTTCTCCAGCCAGCTGGCATAGAACTGGGCCCCGGACTTGGCACACGAATGGGTGGTGAAATCTCCAAAGCCCAGGGAGAGCGTGGCCTTTCTGTCACTGTGCAACTTTCTAGCCAACTTGAACCAAGAGGAAAGGCAGGATATAAATGATTTAATTAAAAAAACAAATGAATTTCTTCCCAGGAGTAAAAGAAGCAAAAGACATGATGGACAGAATATGGCTGGGTACTTCACTTGCATAACAGAGGACAGTCTCATGGTTTGGCGTCTTGCTTTCAAAAAGCTGGGCTGCTTCAAAAGCGTGGCTCGAAATCTGTGCACTCGGGGGCATCTTCCCAAGCAAGGGGAACCGGGGGGGGGGGGGGGGGGGGAAGTGTTGCGCCAGAGGCCCTTTTCCCAGAGTTCATGCTTTGGAGGCTTGGAAGCGAACTGGGCTGGAAGCTCTGCCCCAGGATCACAGAAAGGGAGGAAGGGGAATCTGCACATGCTCAGAGACACTGGAGTCGCTCCTTATTCCCTGGTTTCAGTTCTCAAGCTGCTTTTCTCCTGCCTTGCTCCCAGAAGGTGAGGGAGTCTTGGTGCTCAGGTTTCACAGCCTTCATCTCAGTCTCTGATGCTGGCCTATGCCCCCCCCCCCACTCCTGCAGTTTCACATCTGCAAGCCAAAAACCGGCCTTTCAGGGGGCCTCCACACCCGGACCTTTACTGTGGTGTAGGGTATGCAAGTAGGGTATGCAAGTAGGGTGCCAGCCCCCCATTTTTGGGAGCTCCAATCTGCCCCTGGCCAGCTGGCTAGTGGGGGAAGCCTGACCCCCAAGCACGACCACCCACCCGGCCACCCCTCTCCCTCCCCTCCTGCCAGATTTAAAGGGCTTCAGCTGATTGGCGGGGACCACATGGCCTGGTATTACACCTGATCTCCAGGTGACAGAGATCAGTTCACCTGGAGAAAACGGCCACTTTGGAAGGTGGACTCTGTGGCCTCGAACCCCACTGAAGTCCCAAACCCTGCCTTCTTCAGGCTCCACCTCCCAAAATATCCAAGTGTTTTCCAACCTGGAGCTGGCAACCCTACTGCCATGGCCACTGGTCAGTGCCCTTCAGAGGCATGCAATTCCACAACTGCATTAGACTCTTCATAAGAACCCAAGGCATTGTGGGAACTGTACTTTTTTAGTCTCTTCCAAGCTTCCCATAGGCAGAAGGCACTCTAATACCCATGCCCCTTCTTCTTCTTCTTCTTCTTCCCCCGAGTCCAGTCCAGTCCAGCAGCAGTCAGCCAGCTGTGGTGCAGTGGTTAAGAGCGGCGGACTCTACCCTGGAGAACCGGATGTGACTGCCCACTCTTCCTCCACATGAAGCCAGCTTGGGCCAGTCACAGTCCTCTGAGAGCTGCTGTCTCAAGAGCCGTTCTCTCGGAGTTCTCTCAGCCCCACCGACCTCCCGGGGGGGGGGGGGGGAGGAAAGGAAGGAGCTCTGTAAGCCGCTCTGAGACTCCTTTGGGTAGTGAAGGGTGGGGCACGAAACCGACTCCTCCTCCTCCTCTGCACGGTATGCAAAAGGTGCCAGCCACAATCTCTAGCACCACTTGGCAAAGCAGCTCAGACAGGTGGGCTGAAGAGGTCTCTCTCCCTGACGCCCACTGCAGCAGACAGAGCTCATGTGCCTCCCTTGCCCAGCAGGGGGGGCATAATGCATCCTGAGACACATGGGAAGGGCTGGGCACCATAAACAGGGCCTGGGCTGAGCTGTGGGCTGACAGACCCTGTTTCAAGCTAAGCCTGGATTTCATTGACTGTCTGTTCCCTCCTCATTTTGGCTTTGCACTGAGAGCCTTCACAAGTGGTTCCTGTGAGGAAAACCAGCCCAGCCCTCTCACTCCTCTGCTAGTTTTCTTCTTGCAAGGGGCATCCTCCTCCTCCTGTGCCTTGAAGCAGCTAGCCCTAGGGCTGCCAAGTCCCCCGGTAGGGCGGGGGAAACATCGGTTTTTACTGCTTAACCCCGCTTTTTCAAAATTGGCCCCCGGGGGGACAAAATGGCTGCCAGCAGGAAGTCGGAGTCTGCCCTGCCTTGCCTTAAAAGGGAAATGTCTGCAGAGAGCCTGCCCTGCAGTAAAAAGCCTCACCAGACATTTCCCCTTTAAGAAGTCAGCAAGAGAGCTTCCACAGCAAGAGAGGTCCGCCCAGAGATTAAGGAGGGACTGAAGGGGTTGCTTTTGCGTGTGGCTTGCAAGGTAAGTTTCTCTTCCAGCTCTTTTCCTTCTCTCTCTCTCCCTCATTCTTTCTTTTTTCTGTCCGTCTGTCTGTCTCTCTGTCCCCATCCAGCAGAGGTCTATCAGTGGCTATTATTAGCCACAAGGTCTAAATGGAAGTAAGTGCCTCTGCCAGTTTTTTTCCTTCTCTCTCTCTCCCTCTTTCTTTCTTTTTTCTGTCTGTCTGTCTGTCTCTCTCTCTCTGTCCCCATCCAGCAGAGGTCTATCAGTGGCTATTATTAGCCACAAGGTCTAAATGGAACCCTTTGTCTGGGGCAGTGGTGCTCTGAATTCTTGGTGCTTGGGGGGTAACAGTGGGAGGGCTTCTGGAGTTCTGGCCCCGCTGCTGGACCTCCTAAGGGCACCTGGTATTTTTGGCCACTGTTATGACACAGAGTGTTGTACTGGATGGGCTGTACTGGATGGGCCGATCCACTGTGGCTTCTCTCCTGTTCTTATGATATGAAAATCATATTAAGCACTTGTGTAGCACTTAGGGCTTCATATTCTGCCAAGATGAGGAAGGATTCAGTAGGGCCGTTGCTCAGTGGTAGAGCATCTGCTTGACATGCAGGAGGTATCAGCCTCTTCAGCTAAAAAAGGATCAGGTCATAGGTGACATTAAAGATCTCAGCCTGAGACCCTGGAGAGCCACTACCAGTCTGAGTAGTCAATACTGACCTTGATGGACCAATGGCCTGATTCAGTATTATGAAACTTCATGAGTTCATGTGTCAGCATGTGGAAGCAACATCACAGGATGTGACATCACAAAATGATGTCACTTCCTTTCTCCTGGCTCCACCCCCAAAGTCTCCTGGCTCCACCCCCAAAGTCCCCAGATATTTCCCAAGTTGGACTTGGCAGCCCTAGCTAGCTCCCCTCCAAATGGTACTGTCTGAGGGGATCCAGCCACCATCTGGCCCGCCGGGGCACTCCGGGCGGTCCTTGTGAAGGGGCCCAAATGGCTGACCTGGCTGCTGGCTGGTCTCAGAGCACGGGGTACTCACCACTTTGTGATGAGCGGGGAAATCGAAAGTGTACTCGTCCGACAGCAGCTGGTTATAGGCATAGTCTTCGTGAGGTTTATGGCCATATGCCCCATAATAGTCGTAATCCAAAACCTACATTGGAAATGGCGAAAATAAGAAGCAATGAACAGAACCTTTCTTCCTTGGTGGAGCTTTTCTGATACCACCTCTCTCTCATGGAACTCTGCACTGCAAAGAATTCTGGCACGTTCCATGCCACAGGGTCGGTGTAAGGAAGTCCGGTCACAACCCACCCAAGCCCCCCTTGCAAGGACTCTGCTTTCTGGATGTGCCTTGTGGAGGGAGATCAGTAGTTGTGGGCAAGCTGACCACTGGGCAGTGCATTGACTGTGACCAACTGTCTCATCATGGAACTGATAAAGGCTGATTCACCACTGCCCATCCAGACCAGAGTCTCATGTGATCTACGGACAAGCTGGCAACTGACCTGACATGGCAGACAGACCATGTTCTATGTCCTCCACACACACACACACACACACACCCAGCCACACCACACAACCTCATCTCAAACTTTTCAGGAAGCCAGTTCACACATCCAGGCTGTCTATGCCTGTAGCAAAAAAAGAGGTGGAAACAGGATGACAGAGAGCTGAAGTAGGAGAATGGATTGCATAATTTCTGGGCAACACAATATCTGAAGTCTTACCCAAGTTTTTAAAAACTTTTCTGTATGGTTGCCATCTTCGCGGTTTTAGTTTGTTAATTTTATTTAGACAGATTCATCTTATCTTATCGTATGTATGAGTGTTGATTTTAAGGTTGTTAGCTGCCTTTGCTGACTAGGCGGGGTATAAATCTAAGCAAACAAATAAATAAAATAAATAAAACACACCACAACTCCCTGCAAGCAGAAAGCTAGCACTGTAGGAAAAACAGCTCAAGCTAGGGATGCCAGCCTCCAGGCGGGAACTGGGAATCCCCCAGAATTACAGCTCCTCTCTAGACTACCAAGATCAGTTTCCCCAGAGCAAACTGATGCTTTGCAGGGGGGACTCAGTAGCATTGTTCCCCACTGAAGTCCCTGTGCCCCCCTGCCCCCCCCCCCAAATCTCCAGGAGTTTCCCAACCTGGATCTGGCAACCCGTCCCCCCACCCCCCACTGATGGCCGGGGGAACCTGTCTGCTCTAGGTCCAGCACAGCCCTTTGCCTTGTGGGCGGGTTTTCTATTTGTGGGAGACGTTTCCCTAGCAGAGCAAGGACAACAGGTCTGCCTGGAGTCGACAGGGAGGCAGTCCATCTCCCCAATTCGCTCTGCTGCAGGCACACATCCAGGGACAGCTGAAAGCCCGCAAGGGCTTGAACAACTCAGTGAGAAGAAATCTCTTGGTTTTAGATGCAGACCTGTGAGAACAAGACTTGGGAAGGGAGGGATTCTCAGGCCTGGTCGGGACAGATAAGGTGTTTGAAAACAGGCCTGTGAGGAGATCCTGGCCAGGTTCAAATGAAGCCGGAAAATCAGACTTCACCTTTCTGGCACAAGTTCTGCTCCAGGATCTATTTGCCAGGATTATTTGTTCAAGATAATACCGGCCTGCCACCCCCCACCCGGTGGCATTTGGCGGGGCACGGCTTCAAGGAAGCCAAGGAGAAGCCCCGGCCTCCAGGGCACGCATCACCCACTCTGGGACAGCCAAGGGGGCTGGGGGACAAGGGGGAGTTGACGCAGACCCTGGAACCCAGCCTTTGTTTCAGCTGCCCTGAGCGCTTGCCAATGCAGGGGTCCCCAACACGGCGCCCATGGGTGGCAGGGTGCCCACCGACACCTTTCCTGGCACCCACCAAGTGTTTTTAGAAAGTGGGTGGGGCTTTTGCCCAGAGAGGCTTCTGATTGGCTACTGGGGACTGAATTGGCTGTGCAGATTTGGAGAAATGTTGCTTTGGCGGTGGCAGCCCCCCCAGCACAACAGTCGTCACAGAGTGACTGAAGAGAAGCTGCAGCAGCCATCTTGTGGCTGGGCCCACCACGTGCCAGAATGCCAAAGCTGTCGGCAGGCTCCAAAAGGTTGGGGATCCCTGGGCTGAAACAACAGCCTGGCAAGGTGTCTTCTGCAGTGGGCAGGGCCAGAAGCAGCACCATGCCAGGGGCCGTGGGAAGAAATGCCCAAGGACTGGAGGGCAGCAGGAGACCGCCCCCCGGGGTGGGGTGGGGTGGGGTGGGGAGGTTCCAGGCAAGACAGTCGCAGGCATGGAGATTACAGGCAAAGGCATGCAGGGAAACCAGGACAGAGAAGACACAGAGCGAGACCCAGTACATGCCCTCCTCCCAGATCTTTACCTGTGCCTTGCCCCGTGGATTGAACCAGCCGGGCCTCTCCCACCCGTGTCTCTCCTGAAAGACGCAGCCTTGCTGTAGCAGCTCCTGTGGGGCAGAAGAAGGGAGAGGGAGGGAGGCAGGAAGGGGAACTGGAAGGACAGGAGACCCTCAAACTGCAAGCCTGCAGCCAAGGAACCGGCTGCTTCGTTCCTATCGATGTGTCAATACACCATCCCTGAGGGGCATTCATGGGGAGAGAAGACGGAGTTGTTGGGAGGCCACGGTGGAAGGAAGGCGTCCAGTGCCATGTGCAAGGCCTCAGCTATGGCCCTGCTGGCAGCTCTCAAAGCAGGTGAAGGCCAAGAGTTCACCAGCGGCTGCACCTGACCTGGTCCAAAGCAAGGAGAGGAGCAAGTGGGGGCAGCAGCAGACTTACGCTGGCATCATCCACACAGGGTGTGACGGGTCATGCAGACATCGTCATCATTACATGGCTGAAAAACCAGGCCATGCCTCCCAGGCCTGAGGGGCCTCCTCCGACAGACCCTTCCCTTCCCTTCCAGCTGAATGCCTGTCACTGAGCAGGGTTGCCATCTCTGGGCTGGGAACTTCCTGGAAATTGGGGCAGGGGGCGTGGAATCTTGGGAGGGTGAGGTAGAATGCCATACAATCGACCCTCCAAAGCAGCCATTTTCTCCAAGGGAAGTGACCAGTTGTAATTCGGGGAGATCTCCAGGCCCCACCTGGAAGCTGGCAACCCTACGAGTGAAGTCTATTGATACATCTGGCTGCTAGTTGCCAAGTGTTCAGTTGTCATCTGCAGGGAGCCAATGAGGAGCACGACGAGGCCAGACTTGCTCAAGAGCCAGGGGTGGCTCAGGATCCCAGTCCACTGGACCCTGAATGGCAAACCCCGACCTGCCCATGAGTATTATGTGAAGCCCTGACCTGCATGGCCCAGGCTAGCCTGGCCTGGTCAGATCTCAGGAGCTAAGCAGGCGGGAAGTCCAGGGTCGCTTCGCAGAGGCAGGCCACGGCAAACCACCTCTGAACGTCTCCTGCCTTGAAGTCTGGTGAAGCTAAGCAGGGTTGGCCTTGGTTAGTGTCTGGATGGGAGACCACCAAGGAATTCCAGAGTTGCCATGCAGAGGCAGGCAACGGCAAGCCACTATCATCAGATCTCAGAAGCTAAGCAGGGCCGGCCCTGGCTGGTACTTGGATGGGAGACCCCCAAATAAGTCCAAGGTCACTTCGCAGAGGCAGGCCATGGCAAACCACCTCTTTTCGCCTCTTGTCACGAAAACCTGCTGGGGCTGGCATACACTGGCGGTGACCTGAGGGTTGTTCCCACCAGCATGATGCAAAAAAGCCTAAGAACTTTCCTTGCTAACTACCAGAGCGGTCTCAGTGCGGCCTACGGGTCCTGATCCAGAACTGGACAAAGACAGTGTGAGTGAACAGCAGGTTTGATTTTTTAAAATGTGAACATTTATTTAATGTCTTTCCATTTATAGTCTGCCCTTTTCACTGGGACTCAAAGCAAATTACAAGTATGACAGCAAACGGCTGTTTCTGGGGAAGGGTGGAGCCAAATGTACCTGCCAGGGAAACTCCAGCCTTCCCGTTTTCCATGCATTTCCCCCAAAAATCTGTTTCCTGGCATTGTTTCTTCAATCTGCTTCTCCTTTGGTGTCATTCTCCCCCCCGCCCACCCCACTTCTTCACATTTTGGACCTGATCAATCAGGGATCACCCAGTAAACAATATGACGTCGCAACACAGATCAAAGTAGGTGATGATGTCACTAAAGGCCAGGCACGCTCTCCGGTCCTCTTGCTCTCGGCCTGATATCTTGGGGGGGGGGGGGTGTGTGGCTGCTCCTCCTCGACTGGGCAACCAGACCAACCATTCCTCTTGCGCACCACTGCGGTAATTACACAGTTTCGTTGCCAATCAGTGTTGTATAGCAAGACTTACACCCCAAAATAGCTCTCAATACATATAGCTGGGTGTGATTAGCTGGGGACGAGGCTCTCCTGGAGATGAGCCTTTGAGTGCAGAGAGCGCCTGCTCAGGCAGCATGGCTGTCACGGAGATGTGCGTTTGGATGTATGGCCAAATGCACATCTCTGCCCCCCTACTCCCCAACCCCCAACTAGTAAACCTGGCACGATCGGCTCAGAAGGAGGGAGTGTTGGCCCAGTTGCCTTGACAACAGCAGTGTGATCGCTCCCCTTCCTATCATCTTGCAAAGAGTATGCAACATTTCATAATGGGGTGCAATCACTCAAATGGGGGGGGGGGTGCATGCTAATTTTGGAAGGGGTGACAGTGTTTGTGCAATGCTCTGTCTCAGCTCAGTACTAGTCTTTCATTCTCCCATCCTTTCCCTCTGCTGCCAAATCCTTTCAAGGAAGAGGCTTAATTCAAAGCAAAACTGGTGTGGCACTTTGGAAGGACTGCAGCCCATATCGTTGACAGGTTGGAAAGTGAGTCTCCTCAACAGCCGAGAGCCCCCTTGGAGCTATCAGTTCAGATCCAGCCAGCTTGACAGGAGCCATCCTTTGCTGTCCCCCTCCACGTGTAACGTCCAGCAGGGGCTTGAGACCGGCACCACCAGCTCAGCTCCAGGATGTGGGGTGGCACCTGGGGGGGGGGGGCAGACTCAGAATTCTGGTACATCCCACCCTCCAGTCCTCCTCCTCGGCCTATGGATGGCGACAAGGGCCTGGGAGACGTCCAGCTTCACTCTTTGGGCCACATCCTCCAGCTGCAAAAGGGTCTCCCTTGCATTCTTAAACCTGCACATCCTTACCTCGTCTAAGAACGTTCACCCCGGTAATATCAGGACCTGTGTGGGGTGTGTGTGTGTGTGTGTGTGTGTCAGTCTGAGCTAGAAACCTCCAGAGCCCAGCCTTAAGGGAGAGGGAAACACTGCAGTGTATCTCTAGAAGTGGTAGTGCTAGAAAAGCACGGGCGGAGGGGCTGTGAGCTGTGAGGCAAAGGTGGGGAAAGCCTGCAACTGGACCTCAAAGGAAGAGACAATGTTCCCTCCAGACAGGCACTGCCAGGCCGGTCGGAGCAGCAGAGGCAGCCACCTGGGTGAGGCCGTGTGCAGCCGCCCTGGAGTCTGGACCTCCCAGCCCTGAGCAGGAAGCTGCAAAGCCCCCAGGCAGTGGGCCACGCCAAGGGCAGAAGGCACCGCTCCCTATCTGCACACCCGGCCTGGCCCAGTGGGGGAGGAAAGGGCCCTCCGGCCACAGCTGACTCCTGGCCCCACCCCTCCGCATGGGGTTTTCAAGACACGAGACGTCCAGAAGTGTTTTGTCTGTTCAGAGGTGGCCTGCCTCTGCGGAGCAACCCTGGCCTCCCATCCAGGCACTAACTAGGGCGGACCCTGCTTCGCTCCCAAGATCTGAGGTGACTGGACTAGACTGGGCCCTCCGGGGCAGGGCAGAGGCTCCATACCTGCAGCCCATGACAAGACCAGATGCTGCGGAAGAGGGCTCTGGGGCTGGGCACGCTCAGTCCCAGGTAGATCCCTGCGCTTCAGAGTCCCTGGCCCAAGCAGCCAACTGGCTTCCTGACCAGGCCATTTCTGTGCCGCCTGGTTTACACCCAGTGCAACAACGCCACCGCTGCCACCCCCCCCCCCCCCAAGAGCCGAACTCCTACCTCGTGCAGGGGGTCCTTCCTCATGTTGCGCCCTGCCAGGGGCTCGTCGTGAGGGAAGACGACAGAGTAGTTCTTGGCATACGACTCATGGCTCCGCTCTCGGAGCCAACGGTTGTTTCCGGTGAGGGAGTGGTGGAACCTCCTGAGAGTCAAAAAGAAGGCCAGGGGAGTCAGGGCAAAAATCACAGCCGTTTGCCCTGAAGGGATGTCCCCAAGGCAAAGCAGAGGCCATGGGCAGACAGGAGCTGTGAGACGCAACAGATTGGCGGGGGCAGGGGCTGGGTTGTTATGCAAGTATTCCGGGAGGCCGGTGCTGGAAATCAGGGGCAGCGAGGGGAAT
Source organism: Lepidodactylus listeri (assembly GCA_029233225.1). Classification (NCBI taxonomy): domain Eukaryota; kingdom Metazoa; phylum Chordata; class Lepidosauria; order Squamata; family Gekkonidae; genus Lepidodactylus; species Lepidodactylus listeri. Next base: position 8,153,028 of record JARCFY010000014.1, on the reverse strand, counting down.
TGCTGGGCCAAGCATGACCCATCTCTCCAACAGACACCAGTGGCAAGTCTGGGGTAAGGCAGTGATGCAGACAGACATCTTCCAGCCCAGACTCCGCGGCTGAGCCTTGATGATGACAGGCACGCTTACACACACCCGCATGCCACCTTGGATGAGAAGACGCGGCGGCAGTGAAGAATCCTGCGGCATCAGAACAAAGGAACCTGTCGGCAGGTGTTGACACAGAAGAGTCCCCCTTGACTGCTGCTTGGGAACAGGCTGCTTCCTCCACAGAAGAACGTCTCAGGAAATTAAAATAAATTATGTTTTGAGTTCTAGTGACATCGCTCTATTCCTCCAGTTCCTTAAGAACAGAGTAAAAGAGGTCTTCTCTTTCTGCGCAGAAAGACGAAGAGACACAACATGCTTGTTGAATGAGGGTGGTTTGGAGCACACCTCCCCCCTTCAATCCACCATATCCTTTCCTCTCGTGGGATAACCTTTGGGGAGGGAGGTGCAGCCAGCACCACCTGGTTAGCACCTGTGCCTTCACCAACGCATCATACCTTTGTTTCATGAGCAGTTTTGCAGCTTGTTTAAATAGTATAATGAGACAGAATGACGTACAAAACAGCTGTGGCTCAGTGGAAGGCCATCTGCTTAGCATGCAGAAGATCCCAGTTTCAATCCCTGGTCTCTCCAGCTAAAAGGATCTGGTGGTAGGTGATGTTAAAGACCTCAGCATGAGACCCTGGAGACCCACTGCCCGTCTGAGTAGACAATAGTGACCGTGATAGACTGGAGGTCTGGTTCAGCAGAAGGCAGCTTCATATACGTAGATATATACGTATATATCTACGTAAATATACGTAGACCACTTAATAATTTAAAAAACACTGGACAGCCCAACTGAAATACAAAGGGAAGGGCAACTGACAACTGGATCAGCACCTGAGTTATTGATACGTCAATTTGCCAGGCCAGAGTAAGGCAGACGTCTGGCACACAACACACACGAACAACCTGCTGTGAATCACTGATAGAATGTAATGCCCTGGGGAACGAGTGAGCCCAAGGCCCACCGTGGGTGGAAGCTCTTCCCTGGGAGACTGCAAAAGAGCGGGGACCCCTGTGGGACACTCCAGGCACTGCTGCTCTTGCAGGCGTTTCAGTGGTGTCTTCAAAAAAGAATAAAGGGGGGGGGGGAAGGATACGGATGAACATCCAAAATAGGTTCTCTTTTTTATTATGGAGTACTGAGCCTTTGAAACATGAACAAGCAATTTAAAAAAATTATGACCCCTATTTCAGGAAGTCAGGCCAGTCTGGGGAACAGATGAAACAGCTTTTTGTTCAAAGGCCAATTCCATGAAAATAAGAGGTAGAAAGCCAAGGGCATTTTTTACACTTCTGCCCGGCATTCTCCAGACTAAGATATAAATTAACACACAAAAGGATTTTAAATACGGTTGAAAAAACTTTTTCTGCCTATGCAACCAAAAAAAAACCCTTGCAAGGAACCTGCCTGTTCAGCAACGTGTTCTTGCTGGGATGATGAATGGAGAGAGCTCGCAGTCACAGGCAATGTCCTTCCACCTGACAAAGGGGTTTCCTCCAGCATTGTTCAGTTCTGACAAGCAAGAAAGCTGACCTCCGAGAATTCCAGTGGGCCTCCACCCAAACCACAGCCCCCAAGGACTCAGGGGAGAGGAGGGGAGGGTGCCCCTGGGCCTGTCTGTCCCTCTGTTTATTTATCTCTGATTTTTACCTCTATCCCACCTCTCTCTCCCATGGGGACCCAAAGTGGCTGGCATCATTCTCCATTTTATCCTCACAGCAACCCTGTGAGGCAGGTCAGGCTGAAAGGGTGTGACTGGCTCAAGGTCACCCAGCCGGCTTTCAGGGCAGGGTGGGGATTCGAACCGGGGTGTCCCAGATCCAAGTCCTGCGCTTTAACCTCTCCCCCCCCCCTCGCTGGCAAGGATGACTCATCAGAGAGTGAAGCTGGGAGGCTCAGAGCTGGGGTGATTGTGGGAATGCCAGGGCCCAAATGGAAGGGCACGGGGAGATCCTGGCCCGGGCGAGACACACCACCCCTGCCCCGTGGTGTCTGCAGTGGAAGGGAAGGGTCTCTGTCTGTGGCAGGCATATAACTCACCAGGAAATGCTGCGACATGTCTGGAAACTGGCCCCCAACCCCAGAATGATGGTGGAAGGTGCAGGGCCCCAAAGGAAGGGGACGGGAACACCCTGAGCCGGGCAGCATGTCACAAGAGAGCTTTGAAGCAGCCTGCCACGTGTCTCGGACACTCAGACCCCCAGCCCGCCATGGACGGTTGCTAGGTGACACACTCTCAGACAGACCTACCTCGCAGGGTTGTTGTGCAGATAAAACGGAGGACAGGAGAACAATGCAGCTCTGAATCTCCATGCGGGAGAAAGACTGGGAGAAAGTATTTGCTATAAATCTGATTTTTAATGCTATTTAGAAGATGACATTTATTTGTCATATAGCAAAGTAACCTTTACAAAGGGCAGTTAGATCTTCCACCAATGCCAAGGAGCAAAGGAGAGAGACAAATAAATCATTTTTAAAAAACAACTGTACAGACAAACGCAGGCTCTGAAACAACAGGAGAGGTAAAGAAACAAGACGTTGGGGCGGGGAGCCACCTGACCAGCCACCAGAGGCAGAAGGGATGGGGGGGAGGATTATATAAGATTCATAAGCTTGGAACTGGCTCAGGGTATTTTGCACCCTAAGCAGGGGACTGTGGCAGCCCCCCGCCACCGGCCCCATCTGAGCCAGACCCTGGCAGCTGACTGGGAAGCCGACTGCACAGCTAACTGGGTGGCTAGGCCACGGATCCAGCCTTGACCTGCCTGCTCAGCCACATCTCTGTGGACGCCTCAGGCCAATCGGAGCTTCCTGTGTTGACCTCAGAAGTGTGAGGAAATCTCAGGTTCCAGTTCAGAGCTGAAACAAATTGCAATTGGGGGGGGGGGGGGAGGAAAAGCTGGGAAATCACGTTCTTACTGCTTTCCTCTCATAATGTCCTCTTCTAAGGCAAGACTTTGGTTCCTGAATCTGTTGATGGGAGGGTATTATGGGGGATAAGTATGGACTGCTGCATGTTACTTTTAAAGTTTTATTCGTATCAGATGTTAGTCCTTTTAATGGAACTTATTTCTAATAGAGGGTGCTTTCTGATTTTTCTACAAGTGCCTCAAGCTGGGTGAGAAAAGTTAAGGCCGGAGACCATCTAGTTCATCAGACCAAGTGAGCAGCGCTGGTCTCACCCTCCTCCTCGAGGTCAGAGGCAGGCACTCGACCCACCAGGGCCTACTGAGGCACGCGCTTTCTTGGGCAGGTGTGGCTGACATCTTGCCATTCTTTCTTTTGGGGAGGGCTCCTCCTGCCTCCTGCCATCTCAGGTCACCATGTCAAGACCTGTTGGGGGTCTTCAGGCCTCAAACTCTTCGCTCCGACCTGTAACATTTTGCTCAACCAACAGACCTCAACCTGCCCTTCCTTGAATGGCTCTCTCTCCACACCATACAGAACTCCATCCAAGAGTGGCTCAGAACTGACTATTCCCTGGGGAAGCAAGGCATAAGAAGCGAGGGCACGTGAGCCACAGCCTTTCTAGGTGACCATTTGTGCATCACAGACACACACACTGCATACAAGCAGATTATCTTTGGTCAAGAAAATACTTTTGTTTCAAAGCTGGCACATTCTTACAGCATTCAGACCACAAGGCATTGTAGTCAGGGGGAAGCGTGGTGATTCCCTTAGACAGAAGAGCTGTTGTGGTTCTGCAACACGCCATGCAGTCTGCAATGTAGCTGCATGAATATCACAGCAACCTACTGGTTAGTGCCCCTGACATCACTAATGAGTGAGGGCTCCCTCTCCCGCACTGTTGACAGCTCCGGCACTCAGGTCTCAGAAGAGATTTGTCTGAAGACCTGGAACTGACCAGTATCAAAGCAGACAACCCCTTGCCATCTTCATTCCTTCCCCTTTGGCAGAAAGTCTCCTGGCTCCAAGCGTGAGTGTCACATTCAATAACCAGATCCAAGGGTTGCCCATGGAGCAATCCTGTCTACGTGGCATGCCTGTGACAATATGGGCAATGGAGCGCTTGTACCAGCCTGTCCAAGGAAATGGCTGGAATGACCCGGAAGCAACCCCAGTGGCATTTTATCCCCTCCACTGAACACAGAAACCCCTGCAGCTGAAACGGTGGGCCACAAAGGAGCCACATCACTCATAGGGCCTGCTGGACTGCCGCATATGGATGTCATCAGATTGGGATGGGCAACAGCCACCTTGGGGGCAGGTCCCACCACAGAGAGTGGCCCAGATTCTGCTATTTTTCCTGCAGCAATCTGTTCTCCTTTCATCATCACATCTTACATCCTATATGGGTCAAGCTTTTTTGCTTCTGCAAGCCTTTCACAAATAGTCTTGTGAGGTCATTTGGAGTTAACAGGGAAGTACAAGAAAAACTGCCCTTCTGCAATGGATCGCAGCAGCATGGCTGGTGAGGGAGCTGAGGCAGTGACATGCAAAGACTGCGACATGTTTGTATTCCTAACTGAGGGTAACATCAAGTACACTTGCAGCAAGTGTAAGTTGGTAGCCCTACTGGAGGAGAAGATACAGAGACTTGAGGCACGCTTGTCCACACTCAAGTTTATAAAGGAAGGATGGACAGAATGCAAGAAGCACTCCTGAGAGGGCAACAGGAGGAGAGGGAAAGGTATCTCAGCACCCAACATAGGAGGAGGGTGCATGGAAGAATGTAACCTGCAGGAGCAGGAAAATCAGGAGACATTCTGAGCCTCTGTTGCTAAGCATTCGGTTCCGGGATCTCTTCACAGATATTGATTTTGGACCACTGGAACAGGGGCTACTTCCCCAGCCTCCACGAAAATTGAAGGAAATTTCTCAGGCCCCCGTGGATGAGAGAACTTGAGCTACTGCTCCCCAATATAGAAGAAGGCATGTGTTGGTAATTGGGGATTCTCTACTGAGAAGGGGAGAAGCTAAAGTGTGCTGACCGGACTTGACGTCTCGAGAGGTATGCTGTCTAACAGGTGCACGCATCCAGGATGTGACAGAAAGGGTAGGAAGACTCATCAAGCCCACAGGTTATTATCCTTTCTTGCTCATCCATGTGGGAACAAATGATACTGCCCAGCACAACCCAGAACGTATTAAAAGAGACCATGTGGCTCTGGGTAAAAAGGTGAAGGACCTGAGAGTGCAGGTCGTGTTTTCGTCAGTTCCTCCTGTCGAAGGCCGTGGCTTAGGAAGGGAAAGAAGAATACTGGAAATAAATGACTGGCTATGTAGATGGTGTCATCAGGAAAGGTTTGGGTTTTTGGACCATGGTTTACGCTTTCGAAATGAAGCTCTTCTATCAGGAAATGGTTTGCACCTCACGAGGTTAGGAAAAAATGTGTTTGGTAAGAGCCTTGCAAACCTAATAAGAAGGGCTTTAAACTAAATCCTATGGGGGAGTGAGACAAAAATTCAAAGCCTAGTATAATGGTCATTTGTGGGCCAACTATGTAAGCCGCCCTGAGCCTGCTTGCGGGGAGGGCGGGATATAAATTGAATAAAATAAAAATAAATAAAAAATAATGCCAATAACTGGAAATAATAACACTAAAGATTTGTGGGGAGTGGCACATTTGCTAGGAAACATTAACTTGCAGATAAGTACAAAAACGAAAAACTCACTAATGGGCAGAGTATGGGAAACAAGCAGGAGGAACTTGGAAGTCCTAAATCAGGAAGGGGACTATGACCTAATAGGCATTACTGAAACTTGGTGGGATGACACTCACAATTGGAACATTAGAACTGAGGGGTACAACTTATTTAAAAGGGACAGACAGATAAGGAAGGGTGGAGGAGTTGCATTGTACATAAAGGAGGTATATACTTGTGAGGAAATACATGAATCTGAACACAGAAGCTCAGTTGAGAGTCTCTGGGGGGGGGGGGGGAAAGGAGTAAGAAATAATAGGGATATTATGGTGGGGGTCTGCTACAGACCACCAAGCCAGGCAGAGGACTTGGATGAGACTGCAAAGTTCTCAAAGAGACAGGACACAGTGGTCATGGGAGATTTCAATTACCCAGATATCTGGTAAAAATGAAAGGTCCAATAAATCCCTGCCTTGTCTTGCTGACAGCTTCATTTCCCAGAAAGTGGAGAGGGAAACAAGGGGATCTGCTATCTTGGACTTGATTCTCACCAGCAGGGAAGAACTGTTTGACGAGGTGAAAGTAGTGAGCACTCTGGGTAGTAGTGACCATGTAATCTTGGAATTTACAGTCTTGGGGAAGGGAAAAGATGTACGTCAGACACAGAAGTCAGACATAGAAGCTGGATTCAGGAAAGCCAATTCTGACAAATTTAAAATTATGCTGGGTAGAATCCCATGGTCAGAAATACTTAAAGAGAAGGGAGTTCAAGAGGGGTGGGAGTTTCTGAAAAGTGAAATACTGAAGGCACAATCACAAATGATTCCTATGAGAAGGGAAAATGGGAGGACTCTAAAGAAGCCAAGGTGGCTCCATAAACAGCTTTCTAAAGATCTGAGAAATTAAAAAGACTCCTTTAGGAGATGGAGGGAAGGCCCTTATAACCAAGGATGAATATAAACAAATAACCAGCGCCTGTAGGGAGAGTGTTAGGGAAGCTAAAGCTCAGTATGCGCTTAGGCTAGCATGAGATGCTGAGAACAACAAAAAAATTGTTCTTTTCTTATGTTCAAAGTATGAAAAAAAGCAATGACATGGTAGGCACATCGTAGGACAGGAAAGTGAGATTGTAACAGGTGATGAAGAGAGGGCAGAACTGCTCGATTCCTACTTTTCCTCAGTCTTCTCTCATGAGAGAAACAGTGCTCAACATGGCAAAAACAGATGGTGAAGGAAGGGAGTTGAGGCCTCGGAGGATCGGCATAAGGGTTGTACACAAACACCAAGTTTATCTAAGGGAAACCAAGTCCTCCGGTCCAGATGAACTGCACCCAAAGGTACTAAAAGAACTTGCAGATGTAATTTCTGAGCCTCTGTCCATCCTTTTTGATAATTCTTGGAGAACAGGTGAGGTGCCAGAAGATTGGAGGCAGGCAAATGTTGTCTCCGATTTCTGCATGCATTTTTGTGCCTTTAGTTTTCACTTTGTTGGTTTTTGCCCATTCTTTTCCTAGTTCTTTTGAGACCACTTTTACTCTGATCTTCTTCTGGAAGCTGATCCTGCCCCTTTCCTTATGTGTCATGTTTCTGTCGATTTCATTTGTCCCGCCCACTCCCACCCACCTCCAGCCCACTTTCCCTTGATTAGACTGTGGTGGTCAAACCACTCGGCAGCTAAAAAGGCAAATGCGATTTTGGGGCTGTATCAGCAGACGTACAGTGTCCAGATCACATGAAGTGATGGTATCAATTTACTCTGCTCTGGTTGGACCTCACCTAGAGTACTGTGTTCAGTTTTGGGCACCACAATTTAAGAAGGAAGAAGAAGAAGAAGAAGAAGAGATTGGATTTATATCCCGCCCTTCACTCACTTAAGAGTCTCAGAGCGGCTTACAAGCTCCTTTCCCCTCCCCTCCCCACAACAGGCACCCTGTAGGGCTGCCAAGTCCCCCTGGGAGGGCGGGGGAAACACCGATTTTTAAAGCTTTCCCCCGCCTTTTCAAAATTGGCCACCAGGGGAGGCAATGGCTGCCAGCAGGGAAACGTCGGAGGCTGCCCTGGCCTCTTAAAAGGGAAATGTCTGCAGAGAGCCTGCCCTGCAGTAAAAAGCCTCAACAGACATTTCCCCTTTAAGAGAGAACAAGAGAGCCCCGCCCAGAGAGGCTCTTTCTGCTGAAGGGCCTGCTTTTGCATGTGGCCTGCTGCTGGAGTAAGCTGCTTGGGGTAAGCTGCTGGGGTCTGCCATCCAGCAGAGGTCTATCAGTGGCTATTATTAGCCACAAGGTCTAAATGGAAGTAAGTGCCTCTGCCAGTTTTTTTCCTTCTCTCTCTCTCCCTCTTTCTTTCTTTTTTCTGTCTGTCTGTCTGTCTGTCTCTCTCTCTCTCTCTGTCCCCATCCAGCAGAGGTCTAGCAGTGGCTATTATTAGCCACAAGGTCTAAATGGAGCCCTTTGTCTGGGGCAGTGATGCTCTGCATTCTTGGTGCTTGGGGGGCAACAGTGGGAGGGCTTCTGGAGTTCTGGCCCTGCTGCTGGACCTCCTGAGGGCACCTGGTATTTTTGGCCACTGTGTGACACAGAGTGTTGTACTGGACGGGCTGTTGGCCTGATCCACTGTGGCTTCTCTCCTGTTCTTATGATATGAAAATCATATTTAGCACTTGTGCAGCACTTAGTGCTTCATATTCTGCCGAGATGAGGAAGGATTCAGTAGGGCCGTTGCTCAGTGATAGAGCATCTGCTTGACATGCAGGCGGTATCAGCCTCTTCAGCTAAAAAGGGATCAGGTCATAGGTGACATTAAAGATCTCAGCCTGAGACCCTGGAGAGCCACTACCAGTCTGAGTAGTCAATACTGACCTTGATGGACCAATGGCCTGATTCAGTATTAAATAAAATGATTCCATGGCACTGCAGGGTTTTGAGCCAGGCTCTCCCAGATCCCAGCCAAACAAACTGACTGCTACATAACACTGACTCTTGTTCAGTGACAAAAAACAGTGGCATAAAAGTCACAGTCTGGGTAATGCTGCTTGCAAGCCTATAAAGCTCAAGGCAGCAGCAGAAGCTCAGTATTAGGAAACTTCATGAGTTCATGTGTCAGCATGTGGAAGCAACATCACAGGATGCGACATCACAAAATGATGTCACTTCCTTTCTCCTGGCTCCACCCCCAAAGTCTCCTGGCTCCACCCCCAAAGTCCTCAGATATTTCCCAAGTTGGACTTGGCAGCCCTAGGACCCTGTGAGGTAGGTGGGGCTGAGAGAGCTCTTTCCCAAGCTGTCCTTGAGGGAACAGCTGGTACAGAGCTATGGCTTGCCCAAGGTCATCCAGCCAGGTGCAAGTGGAGGAGTGGGGAATCAAACCCGGTTCTCCCAGATTAGAGTCCACGCACTTAACCACTACACCAGACTGGCTGGAAGGTGTCCAGAGGAGATAGACAAGCTGGAAGGTGTCCAGAGGAGAGCAATGAAGATCATAAGGGGTCTGGAGACCAAGTCCTATGAGGAAAGGTTGAGGGAGGTGGGTATGTTTAGCCTGGAGAGGAGACGACTGAGAGGTGATAGGATCACCATCTTCAAGTACTTGAAGGGCTGTCATATAGAGGATGGGGCGGAATTGTTTTCTGTTGCCCCAGAAGGTCAGACCAGAACCAACGGGTTGAAATTAAATCAAAATACTTTTTGGTTAAACATCAGGAAAAAAATCCTAACAGTTAAGAGTGGTTTCTTAGTGGTACAGGCTTCCTCTGGAGGTGGTGAGATCTCTTTATTTGGAGGTTTTCAAGCAGAGGCTAGATGGCCATTTGTCAGCAGTGCTGATTCTCTGAACTTAGGCAGATCATGAGAGGGAGGGCAGGAATGGTTGCATCACTGCTTAGTTCTTGTGGCCCTTTCTTACATGCCCAGATAAATGCTCAGGGGTCATTTGGGGCCAGAGCGAGGCAGAGCACTCTGCCAGCCCAGGAGTGGGCACTAGGGCAAACTAGTTGCCCCCATTACCTCCATTGTTCTCGATGGTGGGAAAAAAGTAACTTTTCCCCCCAACATAGAAAACAATGGAGGGGATGGGACAACCTGCTTGGGGGCCCGTAGAATTGGACCCGGAGCTTTAATCTTCTTGAAACTTGATGGGTATTTCGGGGAGAGGCCCCATCAGCTACCCTGCAAGTTTGGAGCCTCTCCCTCAAACCCCCTCTCCTCCAGACCCTCATATACCCTATGAGTTTTTGCCATTGACTTCAATGGCCCATAGGGTATAATGGGGCTGAAACTGACATTTGGCCGGCCCAATGACTCCCAAATGGGCTTGCATTGCCGAAACTGACATGTGGGGGTCATTTAGCAGCCAGAACAGATGCGACCTAATTTGGCCCGATCTGAATCGGGCCAAAAAATTTTTTATTTGCACACCCCTAGTGGGCAGAAATGGCAGTGGTGGCAAGCCCCTCCCGCAGCGGGCCTGTGGAGGAAGCGAAGCCAGAAGGGGTTTAAAGTTTAAACCTCTTCTGTTTAGAGTCAAGAAACAGCAGCGGCATGATCTTTCCATTGTATTCTATGGGGCTCTTCTTGCTTCGCCAGGACCTCCGAGGTATCCTTCTCAGAAATGCTACCTGTTCCACGCCCAGGGCCAGAGAGAGAGCCATAAATCAGGAGTCTCAATGTGTGGATAATACAATGGTGTAGGGAGGAAGGGTTCACGTTTGTTAGGCACTGGGATGCTTTTTGGAACAAAAGGAAGTTGTACAAGAGAGACAGTCTCCACTTGTCCCGAGACGGAACCAGGCTGCTGGCCCTTAAAATCAAAAAGGTGGCAGAGCAGTTTTTAAACTGAATATTGAGGGAAAGCCCACAGGAGATGAAAAGTCTCTGGTTCAGGATGGCTCATCTCAAAGAGATGAAGGTTAACTGTTACTTTTCTACAGGGAAATGGATTAGAATTGCCCACTGAGACTGTGACAAACAATATGGACTGCCTAGCAAGGTCTTGAGGAAGAAAGAGAAAGGTTGCGGGCCTAACATGCCTGGGAAATTATAAATGTTTATATACAAATGCTAGAAGTGTCTGTGGTAAAATTGGGGAGTTGGAATGCTTGGTGTTGGGGGAAAACATAGACACTGTGGGTATTTCAGAAACTTGGTGGGATGAGGAAAATCAGTGGGATACAGTGATTCCTGGTTATAAATTATATCAGAAGAATGGGGAGGAAGGGTTGGAGGTGGGGTGGCTCTGTATGTCAGAGAGGGTAAGTCCAGTAAGTCCAGTCCAGTAAGACTGAGAAAGTAAGACAATTGGATTTGCTTCTGGAAATGCTATGGGTCGAAATAGTGGGCCCCAAAGGAAGCTTAACACTGGGAGTTTGTTATTGCCCACCAGATGACAAGATAGAGGAGGATTATAAAATGATGGATGAATTAAAGATAGCGGCTGGACAAAATAACTGTCATAATAGGTGATTTTAACTACCCACACATTGACTGGGTCAATATGTGCTCAAGTCGGGGAAAAGAGATTGTGTTTCTAGACACTCTCAATGACTGTACTATGGAGCAGATGGTCACAGAACCTACCAGGGGAGAGGCAATCCTCGATTTGGTCCTAAACAGGGGTCTGTTGGAGCGGGAGCACACAGGAGCGCAGCTCCGGGAGTGAGGAGCCCAGGGGGCGGCACATGACCAAGCCCCGCCCCCTCCTCGGCTTCCCCAAGCAGTGCAGAGGCGCAGCGCCCCGGGGAAAGCCCTACTAGGGTCTTTATTGATTTTAATGTTTTGTTTTAAAATTGATAATTTTATCATTGTTCCTTTTATGACTGTGTGCTGCTTTTCCAGAGACTTGCTCAAGGTGGCATATAAATTTTCTAAGTATACCATTTTTTATCTGGACACATGGCACATAAGTACTGGAGACATTTCACCAACGCTTCAGCTGCTTCCACCCCATCAGTTTGGTGTAGTGGTCACGGACTCTAATCTGGGAGAACCGGGTTTGATTCCCCAGTCCTCCACATGCAGCTGCTGGTGTGACCTTGGGCCAGTCACAAGTTCTCTCAGAGCTGTTCTCTCATGAGCAGTTCTCAAAAGACCTCTCTCAGCCCCACCTACCTCACAGGGTGTCTTGTTGTGGGGAGGGGAAGGGGAAAGGATGGGTGGTGCACATGTCCTGGGTATCTCAAGTCTACTTGAAATCTGGTGGTTTCAAGGGAGCAGGAAGAGAATGAGGGTGTGTTCTTTACGCTTATTTTTATTGCACAAAGTATTGGATGGGGAAGGGAATGGAGGAAGAGCAGGTCAGTTTCACTCATCTGTGGAGTGGAGCCTGAGAGGTGGGTGTTGCCTTCGGACACACTTTCCGCATGTTAGGGGGTGTGGCATATGCAAATGAGTTATGCTAATGAGCTCCTGCACCTCTTTTTCTACGAAATGACCCCTGGTCCTAAATAATGCCCAAGACCTGGTGAGAGATGTAAAAGTGATTGCACCACTTGGGAACAGTGACCATAATGGTACTGAGCTCAACATTTGTATAAATAGGGAGTTGCCCAGAAAGACTGACACAGCCACTTTAAAAGGGGTAACTTCTCTGAAATGAGGGGACATGTGAGAAGGAAACTGAAAGGAAAAGTTAAAAGGGTCAAAACCATTGGGGAAGCTTTAAAACTACAATCCTAGAAGCTTAGATAAAATATATACCGCAGGTTAGGAAAGGCACAAATAGGCATAAAAAAGGCCTGCATGGTTAACAAACAAAGTACTGGAGGCTGTAAAAGCTAAGAAAGATTCCTTTAAGCGATGGAAAGCTAGTCTCAGTGAGGCTGATAAAAGGGAACACAGGCTGTGGCAAATAAAATGCAAGTCTGTGATCAGACGGGCAAAAAGGGAATATATACAGGAGCATATACCAAAAAACATAAAGACCAACAATAAAACTTTCCTCAAATACATTAGAAGCAGGAAACCAGCCAGGGAGGCAGTGGGGCCCTTGGATGACCAAGGGGTAAAAGGATTACTGAAGGACGATAGGGAAATGGCTGAGAAGCGGAATGCATTTTTTTGCCTCTGACTTCTCTGTGGAAGATGAGAAGTGCTTGCCTACTCCAGAACCACTGATTTTGGGAGGGGTGTTGAAAGACCTGAGTCAGGTTGAGGTGACGAGAGAGGAGGTCCTACAACTGACAGACAACTTAAAACCCAATAAATCACCAGGCCCTGATGCCATACATCCGAAAGTTCTGAAAGAATTCAAATGTGAACTTGTGGATCTCCTGACAAAAATATGTAATCTTTCATTAAAATCTGCCTCCATTCTTGAGGACTGGAAGGCAGCTAATGTCAGCCCCCATCTTTAAAAAGGGTTCCAGAGGAGATCCGGGAAATTACAGGCCAGTCAGTCTGATGTCAATACCGGGTAAGTTGGTGGAAACCATTATTAAGGAGAGAATTAGTAGGCACATTGATGAACAAAAACTACTGAGAAAGACTCAGCATGGGTTCTGTAAGGGAACACTAACCTGTTAGTGTTCTTTGAGGGGGTGAACAAACATGTGGGCAAGGGGGACCCAATAGATGTTGTTTACCTTGACTTCCAGAAAGCTATTGATAAAGTTCCTCATCAAAGGCTCCTAAGTAAGCTCAACAGTCACGGGCTAAAAGGACAAGTCCTCTTGTGGATCAAAAACTGGCTAATTAATAGGAAACAGAGAGTGAGTATAAATGGGCAATTTTCACAGTGGAGGGTGGTAAGCAGTGGGGTGCCACAGGGCTCAGTACTGGGTCCGATGATTTTTAACTTGTTCTTTAACGATTTGGAGTTGGGAGTAAGCAGTGAAGTGGCTAAATTTGCAGATGACATGAAATGGTTCAGGGTGGTGAGCACCAGGGAGGATTGTGAGGCACTCCCAAGGGATCTGTCGAGGACAGGCGAGTGGGCATCAACATGGCAAATGGGGTTCAGTGTGGCCAAGTGCAAAATGATGCACTTTGGAGCCAAAAATCCTAACTATAAATACACGTTGATAGGGTCCGAACTGGCAGAGACTGACTAAGGGAGTCGTGGTAGATAACTCACTGAAAATGTCAAGACAGTGTGCGACTGCAATGAAAAAGGCCAACTCTATGCTGGGATTATTAGGAAGGAAATTGAAAACAAATCAGCCAGGATCATAATGCCCCTGTATAAATCGATGGTGCGACCTCATTTGGAATACTGTGTGCAATTCTGGTCACCACACCTCAGAAACGATATTATAGCACTGGAAAAGGTGCAGAAAAAGGCAACTAGAATGATATAAGGGTTGGAACACTTTCCCTATGAAGAAAGGTTAAAGAGCTTTGGGCTCTTCAGCTTCGAGAAACGACAGCTGAGGGGTAACATGATTGAGGTTTACAAGATTATGTATGGTATAGAGCAGATAGAGAAAGAAGTCGTTTTCTCCCTTTCTCACCATGCAAGAACTCGGGGGCGCTCCATGACATTGCTGAACAGTCGGGTTAGAATGGATAAAAGGAAGTCTTCTTCACCCAAAGAGTGATTAACACATGGAATTCACTGCCACAGCAGTGGCAGCAGCTACAAGCATGGAGGGCTTCAAGAGGGAATTAGTGGAGACTTGCAGGATGGCTATCCTATTCCTCACACCTTTGCTTCCTCCCCTCTCCCCCTACTTCTGTCACACTATTTCTCCCCTCTACCCCCCTTTTCTTTCTATCGCTCCTCAATGTTTGTGACTTCCTCTCTCTTTCTGACCCATCATCATTCTCTTTGTTTTTCTGCCTCCCCACCTCATGACTCTTTCTCTCTTTCTGCCCCCCCACCCCATCACTCTCTTTCTGCCCCCATCACTCTCCCAGCCTCCTGCCTGATTCCTCCCACACCGCACACAGCAGCAGCTGCTCCCAGCCCCCCACCTGTTTTTTCTCCCCCCACAGCAGCAGTGGCAGTGCTCTGGGAATCATAATGGATCTTCCAGCTAGAGATCAATTCACCTCAGGGTTGCCAGCTCCAGGCTGGGAAATTCCTGGAGATTTGGGGGTGGAGCTTTGGGACAGTGAGGCTTGGGAAGGCAAGAAGGATATAATGCCATAGAGTCAAACTTCCAAAGCAGCCATTTTATCCAGGGGAACTGATCTCTGTCACCTGAACAGCAGTTGTAACTCTGGGTGATCTCCAGCCCTCACCTGGAGGCTGACAATGGTAGTTCTCATGGAGGAAATGGCTGGTTTGAATAGTGGCAGTTCCTCCCTTCCTCAGATCCTACCATCTCCAAGCTCCACCCCTCAAATGCCCAAGAATTTTTCCACCTGGAGTTGGCAACCCTATTTCCTTCCCACCCAACAGCCAACCTACCTTTATCTGCCTTCAGCTTTCCATCTCCACCCCCCTCCCCCAAAGCACCTAGGGAAATTGCAGTCTTTCTCCACAGTGGGGACCAAAGCAGCTGACATTATTCTCTCTTCCTTTTTATCTGCACAACACTCCTGTGAGGTTAGTTAAGCTGAAAGCATTTGAGTGGCCCAAAATCACACAGTGAATTTTCACAGCAAGATGGGGATCTGAACCGGGGTCTTGCAGACCCTGCTTTGAAGCTCTTAACTGCTGCACCTCACTGGCTTTCATAGGGTGGCTACTGCTGATCAGTTGCAAGCAGCCAGGCCTAGTTGAGTCATGCAAATCAGGGGGAACCTGGCAACCCTAGACTGCGGCCAGGCCTAGGGTTGCCAACCTCCAAGCAGGACCTGGAGACCCCCCAGAATTACAACTGGACTCTAGACAGCAGAAGTCTGTCTCCCTGGAGAAAATGGCTGCTTTGGAGGGTGGACTCTGTGGCATTATACCCAGCAGAGGCCTCTCCCTTCCCCAAATCCTGCCCTCCTGAGAGTCTACCACAAAACCTCTAGAAATGTCCCAGCCTGGCACTGGCAACCCTTATCAGGCCTGGCCCCAAGGCTCCCTCCTGCCCTCCCTCAAAGGCCAAAAGAAGCCTGGAAAGGGCCCTCCCCCTGCCTTTTACTGACAGAGCCAGTTAGAAGCCTCCCCCGCCTCAAGTTCTAATCTCTCACTGTTGATGCCTGGAGTTAGATCCCTGCAGAGGCCATTTCAAAAGGGGGGGGGGATTCAACCTTCCCTGAGGGTTCCCCCCCCCCCCCACTTTTTGGATTTTTCTGCAGACCCAGGAAGGCCCTTGAGACTGTAGAAAGAGCTGTTGGGGGAGAGTGAGCCCTCTGTTGGCAGAAATAAGTATCTGTACAAAAAAAACCCTTTGGGAAATAGTATAAATACAAGAGGCGAGAACCCGCGATACTCGTGGGGGGGGCTCCACATGGAGGAGGAAGCTGCCGCAGGTAAGCCTTCTCCCCTTCTCCCCCAGCACTGACAGTGAGGCCCGCGCAGCTATGAGCCGCCGGGCCTTCTCTTTCCCCCGCCCCCCCGAAGGGGAGGCCTGTATGGCTCCAAGCCACCAGGCCCACCCGGCCTTCTCTCCCGCCCATCACTGGCAGAGAGGCCCATGCAGCTCTGAGCCGCTGGGCCTGCCAATCCGCTCCCCACCCCCAGCACCAACGGAGAGGCCCGAGTGGCTCCCGTCTACCAGACCATTCCCAGGCACCATTCCCAGAGTGTTCTTTTTGGGGATATAAGTATTCCCCGTATAGTTTTTTAAAGTTTTCAGATTTTTCTGCACACCTGGGGAGTCCCCAAAGTGTGCAGGAAAATCACTCTGCCCCCCGCCAAGTGCCCCAGATGTAGGGCTGCCAAGTCAGCCCGGGGGGGCGGGGGATCCCCCGCTACAGGGGTTCCCGATCTGCCAGCCAGCATTCGACCGGCGGGGAAACCCCACCCCCTTCCCCAGTATAATGATGTCACCCGGAAGTGACATCATCACGTTGGGGATGTTGCTGGGATAACGCTCTAGCAATTGCCCCAAAACTCTATGGTACCATAGAGTTTTGGGGCGATTGCCAGAGCATTGCCCTGGCAACGCCCCCAACGTGATAATGTCACTTCCGGTGACATCGTCGCGCCGGGGAAGCTCCTGGCGGCAGGAGGACTCCCCCCCGCCAGTAAGGACAAAGGACTTGGCAACCCTACCCCGATGTGCGGATTTAGAAATCCACATGCACAGGGGGCACTTTGGAATTAGTATATAGACAAGTGCCTTGTGTGTAAAGACAGGAGGGTTGTATATTTTGAAGTAAAAAAACGGTTGGTAACTCCACAAATTCTGAAACTACTGAAAATTGTCTTCCCCAGTAGCAATCCTACAGCTCCAGCAGCTTTTCCCGCGCCACCAGTAGGTCCATTTTCTGCCCATGTGCAGAGCAAGCAGTTTTACTCTGGGGGGCATTTAAGTATCTCTGGTATACTTTTTTAAACATTTTGGATTTTTCTGCAAATCTGGGGAGTGCCCCAAGTTTGCTGAAAGATCTGTTTTCCCCCCATGTGCCCCAGACTGTGGGAAATGTATCGGCACGCACAGGGAACCCTTGGCTATTAGTATATAGACCACAAGGGGGACCCGCGATACTCACAGTGGGGAGTATCCCAACTTTCACCAAGCCTTCTCTTACCCCCCCAGCGGTGGTGAGCCCCGCCAAGCCTTCTCCCACCCCCCCTCCCCAGCGGTGGCAGTGGCAGCGGGCCCCGCCAAGCCTTCTCCCGTTCCCTCCCCCTCCCCAGCAGCAATGGCAATGGCAACAGCGAGCCCCGCCAAGCCTTCTCCCCCCCCACTGGTCACAGTGAGGCCTGAGCAGCTCACAGCCGCCAGGCCTGCCGAGCCTCCCCCCCAACGGCCAAAGTGTTCTCTGCGCGTGCACAGGGAATGCTTTTACTTTGGGGGAGATTTAAATATCCCCATATAGATTTTTAAACTTTTTAGATTTTTCTGCACATCTGGGGAGTTCCCCAAGTGTACAGAAAAATCTTTCTACCCCCCAAGTGCCCCCTCTGTGCGGATTTAGATATCCGCATGGAGGGGGCAACTTGGCTATTAGTATATAGACAAGAGGTGGGACCCACAGGACCCGCGCGGAGGGGGAAAGAGAGAAGGAGCTCGGTGGCAGGCCAAGGTAAGGCTTTCTCTGTCCCCCTTACTCCCCCCCACACCCCCGGTTGCCCCGGCGAGGCCCGCACAGCACACAACTGCTGGGCCTCGCCGCACTCTCCCCCCGTGTGTAGGAAAATCTCCCTGCCCCCCAAATGCCCCCCCATGCGGATTTAGATAGCCACACGGAGGGGGCCACTTCGGAATTAGTATATAGATATGGAGCAGAGGTCCATCAGTGACTATTAGCCACAAGGTACAGATAGGATCTCTCAGTCTGGGGCAAGTGATGTTCTGTATTCTTGGTGCTGGGAGAGGGTGTAACAGTGGGAGGGCTTCTAGTGTCCTGGCCCCACTGCTGGACCTCCTCAGGGCACCTGGTGTTTTTGGTCGCTGTGTGACAGAGTGTTGGACTGGATGGGCCACTGGCCTGATCCAACATGGGCTTCTCTTACGTTATGACTTTCCCCATGCAGATCTGATCAAAATTAGCTGGGTTCTGGTGAAGCTGTTCACCCCAATGAGGTTTGCACTGTAGAACTCCCAGGTGGGTCGCACTTTGTGGATCACAATGGGTTCCCTCATATGCTGCCAACCGTAATGGTTCCTCATACCCTACATCCAAGGAGACTCCCTCTCTTTTCTCCAGCATGGGGTCTCCTCTGGAGGTGACTGCACTGGCAGATTTTCATTCACCAGCCCCCAAAGCCAGCAGGGAGGCACAACCTTCCCTCAGAGCTTCCTCCCCCATCAAAGATTTCACACCGTTATTAACTTAGTATATAATTCACAGCAGAACTGGAATGTGCACCGCCACCTCCCTCCTCAAACATAATTACTGTGCAGCTACAATCTCGCTTTGGGTCTGACCTGTGCTGATCACACAGAAACGGAAGGAAGGCAAGGAGACCAGGCTGACATGTGAATTAATGCTGGCTATCAAGTGCAATCAATTCCCTGCCCCTCCGAGAGGGAAACAGCTGTGGACAAACCAGACCTTTCAGGTTTGCAGAGAAATCTGTCAGCTGCTCGAAATCCACATTTGACAATGATCTGGTGTGGGAAACCCAGAGACACAACTCCAGTTTGGAATGCTTTGCAGGGCCTAGAACAGAGATCGTTACACAGTCTCCTGGGATCAGATCAGCAGGAAGACGGACAGTGTGGCAAATGTTTACTGCCTGACAACTGCGGCACTTGTCACAGGATCCCCGAACACACTGTGCAGCTGGGTCTTCCACAGCAGCTGGAGGCTCAGATCCTTGTAGTGAAAATCAAGGTGGGTCATGGGGGCATCTGGATTTTTAAAAAACTACAGGTTCAGAGTCATTAGAACTGGAGCAGATGACTGTGGCAGGTGGTGCCTTCTCCAGCAGCAGCTCTGACGTAAGTTGGGTATCCATAAGGGGTGTAACAATTCTGTTGCTGAAAGCCCCAAGGCAGGGGTCCCCAACATGGTGCCCAGGGGTCCCATGACACCCACTGACGCCTCCCTTGGCCCCTGCCAAGTGTTTTTAGAAAGTGGGTGTGGCTAGGTGGTGCTAGCAGCTTCTGATTGGCCACTGGAGATCTGCCAGATTCTGCCAAATGAGTGTTTCGTAGCCAGCTCAGAAGGCCTATTCATGTACATACAAGAAAATACGTCGAAACAATATGTTCATTTTAAAAAGCATCCTGATAAGCAGAGTTTCTGCCTGCAGTGCTGGAGAGCTGCACTCAGAGTTATGCATAACCTGACTCCCTGACATTTAGTGACTGGCTCTGCCCGCTCAGACATTTGTGCCTGTGCCACCTGCATCAGATTTCTAAAGGCACGCGCTGGCTCAAAAAAGTTGGGGACCCCTCTGTGCTAAATGATCAGGGGCCAGGGAAACCGAAAGACTGCCTGCTTCCACAGGATCTGCCTGGCAGCTGAGACTGCCGCCAAAGGCCTTGCTCCATTTGCCCCCCCCCCCGCCACTTGCAGGGGAAAGGTGGGGTGGTTAAAGGCAGCAGTGCCTTCTTGGTGCTGGCTCCTCAGCTGCAGAACTTCTGAAACAGACTCTGCTAACTGGCAACTCCAATGGGTATGACTGAGCCTCCTTCTAATCAGCAAGTCCCCTTCCCAATCTCCTGGTCTCATCTGCAGAGAAAAGGAGTCAACCCGACACCTCTCAGCTGCCTGGATTAACTCGGCCACCGGGTGCCTGAACAGAAGAAACACGTGTGCTCTCTCTCTCTCCCTCTCTCCCTCTCTCAGCAACCAGAGCGGGAAGATGCTCACCTGATGTCATAGCCATACATGTCCTTTTCAGGACGTCCGTGAACTATCCAGTGGGCCAGCTCCTTCCCACAGCCACCGCCTAGCATCATTCCTGCGGGTAAGGTAAGGAAGCAAAAAGAGGGTCATGTGTGCAGAACCGCTGATGCTCTTGGACAAGAGCCATTTCCAGCCATTTAAAAGCAGTTTTAAAAGTGAAGCGTCTCAATCTGAACTCTTGCTTGTAGATTTCAAGGCAGAAGAGGAAGCAGGAGCTGCTTTTGAGGCCCAGAAGAGAGCCAGCTGAACCCCAAAGCCAGCCCTCGGGCCCGGAGCTGCAAAGGTCTTAAAGGCAGACCGCAGCAACACCCTGCGCCTGAAAAGGCCACTGCCCAGGTGAAAACTACTTGGCCCCCAGGGACTTGCCAATGGACAGAAATACCGTATTTTTCGCTCCATAAGACGCACCTGACCATAAGACGCACCTAGCTCCGCTCGGTGCCGTGGCTTGGGAAAGGTGAGGGGGGTTTAAGACACACACACTTCCCCCCCCCCCCACTTTTTGGGAGAAAAAGTGAGTCTTATGGAGCAAAAAATACGGTATATTGTCTTGTGCCTTGTTCTTAGGGCCAGTGATGGCTGTGCTCTGGTCCAGACTTGGTGTGTGTGCTCTGCACTCAAAGAGCCCCAGAAGGAAGGTGCTGCAGCCGGAGGGAGAGCTAGCTGAGCAGGCCAAAGGTTCTCCCTCTGTGGCCGAGGCAGGGGCAGGAGGGCGGGCAGGTGCCAGGGCAGCCGCTCTGGGTGGGATATACAGCAATCTAAGCAGAATTCTGTCCATCTGAAGGCATGACTTGGCTTAGAACTGCACTGACAACACAATGCCAACAAAGTGCCAACCCGCAGGGCTTGTGAGGTTCCACCAGGCACTGAGTTGAGGACAGAGACAGGAGAGTAAGTAGCCTGGTGCTCTCAGGTCTCCTGCTCCCCCCTCACCTGCCCCCTACTCTTGGGAAGTTGCCATTTTCTGTCGAAATTCCTCACCATCTTGGAATAGCCGGTTTTATTTATTGATTCTGTACTGTATTTTTACGATTGTTTTTAACTTATTTATGTCTAATTCTGTTGCAAGCTGCCCTGACCCCTGCTCACAGGGAAGGACGGCCTAAAAGTCCAAATAATGAATGAATGAATGAATGAATGAATGAGCGGTTGCCAACTGGCCAGTTATCCACTGGCAATGCAGGATTTTGCCCTTTCTGGGCCAGTTAACAGACGAAGCCCCCCCCCCAACAGAAAAGCAAGATGGGTTTGAGCTGTTCAGTGCCCTTTGAAGGCAAGAGAGCCCACTGTGCTGTGCCTGTAAAAGCTTTGCAGACTAGCTTTGCCAGTGATGTCATCTTTCCTTTTCAGCAGAAGCTTTGATGTGCCTCAAAAGTAAAGCTTCTCTGTCCCTGATCTCCCCTGAACCAGAGAGAGAGAGAGAGATGGGGCAGGTGAAGCATGGCCCTTTTGCCCCTGGTTTTGTGCTGACTGGCAGGTAAGTTTAGAGGCCTGTGCTTTTTAAAAACTAATATCTCACTCGCAACTGAGTTTGATTTCTGTTAAAGCCATCTCAGTGGTGGTCAGTCTGACCATATGCATATTTCCTTTGCACCAGATCTGAGCACCAGCTTCAACTGTGCACAAGATTGCAGCCTGGAACCTATGAAGTTACCTTATCCTGAGTCAGACCTTTGACCCATCTCGTCCTTCCCTTTGCCTGGAGGTGCCGGCACCTGAGCTCAGAGACCCTCGGGGTTCAAAGCACACACTCCCCCTCCACCAAACCTGTCCAAATGGCAGCTGAAAAAGTGGTCCCTACTCTGTGAAACACCATCACCACACACGTGTTTGACATGTCAAGGTTTCCACAACAACTCTTTGTTCATGGGAAAATGTGTCCTCTTCAGTCTTGTAAGAAATTCTTTGGGACAAGAATTCACAGTTCTAGCCCTTTGAACAGCAAACGGACAGTGGTTATAACAAGCTGAAAACTTTCCCTGTTTTTCAAAAGAAATATTCACCAGAAAATGTGAATGTTTACAATATTTGAATGTGCTGTGAAAATTGAAACTCTAAAAGGTCAAAACAGTTTAAAAATCTACAAAATGAATTACAGCTTTAATATAAAATGATTTCAAATGTTCATTAACTTAGGTAGGGTTGAAAATGGAAAGTAGCCTGAAGATCATCAGTTCTTTAGTGCTTGCTGTGTTCGTGTGCAGGGGAGGACTCTGGACTGCTGAGGAACCGCTCTTTCTTTCACACAGCCTGTGGTAAGTCTAGGAACCATCTTGTTGCTTCTGGCATTCTGATGGCGAGACGGGACTATGCAGCCAGCTGGTAGCAATGACTGCCTGGCCACCAAGCCCCGCCACAGCTTGTGGCCCCCACTCCAGACTGTCCTGGTGTGGCGATGGCCAGGCCCAACAGGACCACTGAGCCAATAGGGGCTTGCTCCAAATGGATGCAGGTGGCCCACACAGCCCATCTGCTCTGCCACCAAGCCTCCTGCCCACCTCCCTAGCCCCAGTGCCACGGCCAGCTGCCAGAAGGCAGGAAGGAATCTACCAGCAGGACACGACAGGGCGGAGAGAAGCAGAGACGCTGTGTGTCGAAGGGCATGAATGCCTGCATGGGTTCAGAGTTTTCCGTGTTGGGATCCACTTGCTCTGCACTTTGGTTCCCTTTCTTGAGTGGTTTGCTGTTTTGCCCGAGGGTGCTGAACCCTTTGCCTTACAGATACGGCTGCCAACAGCAGGGGGAAATGTCCTGTTCCTCTACCAGAGCCTTAATGCGCTACAATGGGCAACTGAAGCTTTTCCGAGCACGGAGGCAAATAACACCCCTGTGTTAACAGTGTCCCATTAAGCCTCTCCTAAAGGGACAGGACATTCTTCTCTAGACCTGCTGACAATCCTGCATGCAGCTTGACTTACTTCCCTGAGACTGTCTTTGTTTTGAGCTTTGCAATCTCTGCTCTGGATATCTCGATTATTGCCCTTGGAGACGCTTAAGCTCCATGTTTCTTACCTATAAAATGGATCCCCCCGCCCTCCCCGAATGTGTTCGAAATGCTTAGTGCTAAATGCGTAATTCTTGATGAGTGCACGTGGGTGTGTTCCGTAAGTAAGTGTGCCTGTGTCGAGTCTGTTGCTCTGACCTTTCGGTTCTTGCTTTGCGCTTGTGGCAGAACAGGACGCTGGACTGGGCGAGGTGCGTGGGCACGACATTTGCTGGGACACGTAGAGTTCAGGGGACAGTTGTGCACCTTTAGCACTTTGGATCAGCGCTGTCCTTTTACACCTCAGCTCTGCCCCTGGGCATGTGGTTCCCAGCCCTGGGCCCCCCAGCCATGCCCTTGGGGGAGGGAGGCCTGGAGTGGGTGGGCCAGCTCTGTCCTGTCCAAGAGTCGGCAGCCCTGGGGCTCCGCTTGTTTGTGGGAGGGAGGGTATGGGCAGGGCTTCACTTGCTGTCACCCCTCCGCCCAAGCCAAGTTGAGCCCCCAAAGCATTGCTGGGGGACCAAATACCCTGCCAGGTTTCCACTGTCTGGTCCAAGCCTGGCAAATCCAGAGGCTCTGTGCTGTTGGCTACTCGCGGGTGCCCTTTGGCTCCCACCCTGTGGCTCCTGAAGAGGGCTGAGAAGCCCCTGCCCACGACACCTGTGGAAACTGCAGTGCCAAAGCAAGCATGAATGACTGAGGGGTTGGGGGGGGTGCATAGGTGTCAACTTCAGGGGGGCTGGGGAGCTGGAGCCCCCCCCCCGAACTTTTCCAGGAAGTGCTGAGCCTCTCCCGGAGACAATGGCTTGTGATGTCTCCGGCCCATCCCCAGCCCACCACCCCCCGGGAAATTGGAAAGTCTACACCCTTGGGTGCATGGGAAGGTTGCAGCTTACCAGCACTGTTGAAACCGCAGCCCAGGAAAAAGCCTCGGACCTCCGGCGCTTCTCCCATGAGAGGCTTGTGGTCGGCAGTGAAGGATTCTAAAGGAGAGGAATCGCTTAGACACTCCCTTCTCCGACACGTCAGGATCAGCCCTTCCTCGGAGGAACTCAAGGAAGGGTACACAGAGCCCCCCTCCCCTTTCTCCACATAGCAACCCTGCGAGGTAGATCAGGCCAAGGGAGAGCGACTGGCCCTAGGCCCACTGCAGAGATTCGGAGCCAAGTGGGGACCTGAGCTCAGGGCTCCTCGGCCTCCATCTGGCCCTCCCCCCACATCCCCTCTCTCACGGCAGAATGGCAGGAAGGGGTCTCCCTGGGAAAACCCCTCTGCAAACCTTGATTCTGGGAATATAAAGCAAA
This sequence comes from Lepidodactylus listeri, assembly GCA_029233225.1. NCBI lineage: Eukaryota > Metazoa > Chordata > Lepidosauria > Squamata > Gekkonidae > Lepidodactylus > Lepidodactylus listeri. The sequence continues at coordinate 8,128,704 of JARCFY010000014.1, read as the reverse complement.
TGATGCAGTGATGCTGATGGCGGGGGGCAGGGGTTGTGTGTGTCTTGAACACTAAGGAATCAACTGATGAAAAGAAGAAATGTCCGCTCCAAGAAGGTTCCCAGTGATTGGGTCTGGACAGGTGTTAACCCTCGTGGAGGGGAAACAGGCAAAATGCTGGTGCAGGAGAGGTTCCCTGCAGAACAGCCTCCTCCCCCCCCCCACCCCCCACGCAATGGGAATGGGCCCAGTGAGACAGCTTGCAAGATGGAAACAATGGTTTGTTTGAAACGGATGCCTTCAGTCTAGAGGCGTAAAGACTCAGCAAGCAAGGGGTGGTGGTGGTTAACTGAGTGTGCTAAGGAATGGCTGTGTGCTTCTAGCAGCAGCAGCAGCACAGATGCTTTTTTACTTCTTTGCGATGGTGCATTTTCCTGAATCACAAAATAAAGGCTGCCTTTGGTTAGCACAGATAGGCGTGGAGTGCTGCTGGTTCAGTGGGTAGGTGGGTGAACATCTGGGGTGCCCAACATGCTCTGGAAGTGCTTTTCCAAACCTGGAAGGCTCCCTGGGGCAGGCTGGCCCCTCAGAGTAGTGGGTATCCGAGGGATGGGATCTGAGGCCCAAGAGAAAGCAACCGATGCCCAGGTCATGCCACTGGGGGGAGGGATGGGGCTCACCTGGACTCTGCCAGGAGTGAGGCCCCACAGAGCTCCCAGTCACTTTAACAAGGCTTCTGCCAGAGAACTTCCTGCTGGGTTCCAGTTCCCTGGGTGGATCGGAGGGACAGAGGGCCGCGTGGCTGGTTCGCCTTTGGCAACCATGTGGCTTCGGCCTGCACTGACCTTTGAGCAGGGGCCCGATTATTTCTCAAGCCCTGCAAGGCTGATCAGAGCAAAAAAAAGAAAACTTCTCAAGGTGAGAAGTCTCCTTGAGCACCCTTGGCTAAAACCTCCCCTAACTGAGCTGAAAACACTTATGGGGTTATTCATACCTTCAAAATTATTATTATTTTACAACAGTCATCTTTCCCTCACTTAAACCCACGCATTCAAAGAAATTACCGTCTTGCGTTCTTCTTGGAGCTAACATCTCTTATCAGTACTATTATTGCAAATGGCCGAAGGAAATTTTAAGCCTCCCTCCCAAAACCCCCCCCCCCTAAATACTAGTAGAGCAGATTACATTTCTGGAAAACATACACACATCTACCCGCTTGGGCTGGCTGACTTCCTGCTCAGGGACACTCTAACAGTAATGATTTCTTGTTGACAGTTTGTCTTCTAAATAAGGCTGTCAATCAAATGTGAAAGAGGGGAGGGATAACAGAAAAAGCCTCCATGATCTAATTTTGCCCAAATTGGGGGTAGTCTTTCCTCAGTTTGGGGGGGGGGGGTACAGCAATCCCTGACCCTCCTCTCTCCCTCCGCCTGCAAACGGGGGTATCGGGGAAAGGTGAGGGATTTGTTCATTTAGAATATTTCTACACCAGCTCTTCAGAGTCCTACTCGAGGCAGCTTATAATTAGAAAACACAGTATTTAAAAAAGCCATTAAAACACAAGCCAATAAGACACAAAAACTGTCCATAAAACAGAAGCAGATCATTTGAAAAGCCAAGGTGAAAAGATGTGCTTTAGCCTGGAACCTAAAAGAAAGTTAAACAGGTGTCAGGCAGGCCACCGGGGGGGGGGGGGGGGCGCTCCAGAGGTGAGGGGCCACCATGGAAAGGGCTGTGTTTGCAGTCACCACCTGTCACCACCCGTCTGCAGGGGGCGGGGCCCCAGAGAGCAGGACTTGAGAGGCAGATCTTAGGTGGTGGGCTGGACTGCACGGGAGGAGGCACTCTTCCAGGAACTCTGGCCCCAAGTGGTCCAGTGCCTTCTAGGCAAGAACCAGGACTTTGACTTGTCCCTGGAAATGGGGGACCAGCGCAGATCTTTCAGCACAGGGGCCATACAGTCCCTGCAACTCGCCACTGGCAGCTGCCCGGCTGCCACATTTCGGACCCACTGAAGTTTCTGAGCCATTTTCAAAGGCAGACCCATGTTGATCACCTGACAATAATCTAATCCGGATGCAATCCAGAGTGTGGGTCAGGGCAGCCAGCCCATGCTTGTCAAGGAACAGCCACAGCTGCTTCACTAGCTGGAGCGGATAAATGGGGTTATTATGAGCCACGGAGGAGGCGCAAGCCTCCAGCCACCGGCCAGGATCTAGTCGCTGGCTCTGCAGTCTTGGGGCAGCTGATTCAGGGACCAACAGCAACTCAGACTTGCCAGCATTCGACTGGCCCTCCTCCATCACATGACCTTCTCCTGGCACCTGTTCAGGGCACCCACAGCCCCACCCAGCCTCGCTGTCACCAGCAGGCCAGTGGCATCTCACTCCAGGCCCCTGGATGGCCTCTCCCAGTGGTGTCCTGTAGATATTAAATTGCATGGCAGATAAGATGGAACCCTGCAGGACCCCTTGACTGCAGGACCAGCACCACCTTCTGGAATCAGTTGGCCAAGTAAGCACAGAACTGCCAAAGCACGATGCCCCCTGACTCCCAGCTCAGCCAACCTCTCCAAAAGGACACCACGGTCCATGGCATCGAAAGCTGCTGAGAGGTCCAGGAGAATCGGTAGGGATGCACTCCCCCATCACTCTCCTGGCACCGGTCATCAGTCAGGGTGACCAAAGCTGTTTCCGTTCCAAAGCCAGGCCTCCATCCAGATCGAAATGGGTCAGGTAATCCATCTCCTCAGCCTGAAGCTGTGTAGACACCACCTGCACGTGCACCTTGCCCAAGAATGGAGCCTGAGCCACTGGGTGGCAGTTGTTGAGGTCACTGGTCTCCAGGGTTGCCTTCTTCAGGAGGGGCTTCCCAAGCGCCTCTTCCCAAGCAGTCAGAGCGATGCCTTCCCTCAAGAGAGGCATTTATGACCTCCTGAACCCCGTCGAGCAATGATCCATCGTGGTGGGCTGTGCACTTGGAAGCCCCCCGCTCCCCTTCAGCCGGCCTCAGCCATGGAAAGTCACCTGGGACCAGATCACGCTCCAACGACATTCTTTGACTGAACCAGTTCAACAAGGAGCTCCAAGTCGTGGCAGAGGCACAATGCATTGCAGGAGACTCACTGGGGCTCTGCATGCTCTCCAGGTCAGCTTCCAGGTCAGCTCCTTCCCAGTACAGAAAAGTTCTGGCGGGGGGGGGGGGGGAGGCACTATGCCAGCACAAGGGTCGGCAGAAAAAAGTCAGCTCACTTGGCTGCCATCAGTGCCGTGTGGTCCTCCCCTGTGTTCAGCTGCAGTCACTCTGGAGTTTTCTCCACTTCTGCTCTATCTGCCTCATGGTTTCATCATCCGAAGCTCTGCAGTAAACCAAGGGGGCATTCCAGACACCAGGGAGGAACCTAAGGAGTGCCCTGCTGGGTCAGACCAGGGATCCATCCAGTCCCGCATCCTGTCTCACCCAATGGCCAGGCCAGCCAGTTCCTCTGGAGGTCTGACCAGCAGGGAACAGAGGCTGAGGCCTTCCCCGATGTTGTCTCCTGGCTCTGGGATTCAGAGGCTGACTGCTTATGAACGTGGAGGTTCTCTTTACTCACCATGGCGAGTGGCCACTGATAGACCTCTCCCCCATGAATCTGCCTTATCTCCTTTTAAATCCGCCTGTGCCCCACGTTACCGTAGAGCTTTTCTGTCTGCAAGATGACAGGGGAGATTTCTGGACGGGTGCTGTTCCAACAGAATTTGCTCCTGTGGCCTCAACAGGACAGATGCATCCTTCCACGCCCTGCTTGAATGCAGGTTCTCTGAGAATATAAAGGATCGCTACATTAAGTCTTTAATCAACCAACTATCCCCCAGTACTCGGGAAACCCTGGCTCTTTTGCTCAGCAATAAGGATCCGAAGTATACTGCAGCAATTGCAAAATTTGTTGCAGTCCTTTTAGCCCTGGCGTCCAAAAAGATAAGAAGCAAGTATCTTCTGCTGCTCAAGATCTGTGACTCCATGGGCTTCTAAAGGTAAATCCATCTATGCAGGTGGCCATCACTACATCCTCTGGCAGAGAATGCTACGTTTTAATCATTTAGTCATAACCGTTTCCTTTTGGCTGTCCTGAACCTACTGCCCACTAGCTTCACTGGATGCCCTCGAGTTCTAATATTTTGGGAGTGGAAGAAAAAGTTTTCTTTGTCAACTCTGTCCGCTTCGTGCAGAATGTTATAAACCTCTGTCATATCCTCCCTCAGCTGTCTCTTTTCTATACTGAAAAGGAAGGAAAGAAGGCACTCAGCGGATACCAAGTCCACAGCCTGCAGGTCAACCAGAGCTGCAACAGAAACCTTGTTGACTGGAAAATCCCAAAAGACATCAGGGACCCCCCTCTAGAGCCACCAGCCTCCAGACACGGACCATCCGGATGGCCCCCCCTTGGGGAGGTCCCAAGTGTCCCAGGGGCTAAGCCGCGCAGCTGCTCGTGTCTTCTGTACCCCAGTTTGCCCCTGGAGCTGGGCTTCTCATTTGCGCACCCTCAGAAAATGAAGAGGGAGGGGGAAAGGCCAGAACACCCCCTCTATAGGAATCCCCCATGCCTTCACCATGGAGATTAGTGGAAATTCCTAGCATGTCATCTGAAAGCAACCTCCCATCCCCCCCAAATGCCAGCGTCTCCATCCAGGCCCTTGTGCTATGGCAGTGCTGGCCCCGTACAGAGGGAGGAGAGGCACCGCTGCCCTGGAGAGGGACATGCCTGTCTCTGTAGCGCCCACGTGGGCAAGGAAGGGGGGAAGAGGACTGCACGTGGCATCCCGTGGGACTCTGTCTGTGCCCGGGAAAACTGTGGGACTCCTGTGACGAGAAAACCGGGGGGGGGGGGAGGTACTCTGAGGGTGCTGCCCATTAACAAAACATACAAACAACATCCCCCCCCCCCCGGGCCACGAACGATAACATTCAGCTGCAAAACTTCAGGGTGGGGGTGCTGCAACTCTCTGCCTGTCTAACTTGTCCTCTGCCAAGCAAATAAGCAGAGCCTTCCCCATTTGCCGGTTTCCACAGCCCAGGACTGAAGTCTTAGTCAATACTAGCGGAAGGATCGGTGAACCTTCCCAAATTACCCTCGGCTTGTCAGACACACGCACACAAACCTCCCGGCAGATACCAAGAACGGCTGCGTGCCACAGCCGATCACCAGCTGCAACCCTACCGCCGACAAAACAAGACGCACTTCCCACGACCTTTGTAAATGTCATGTTGTATCTGGTCCGAGGTAGGAGATGCTTCCTACTTTCCTTTCATGCAACACAGAGTTGCCACAACCCCTGGGGGGAAAGAAAGGTTTTCTTTAAACTATTTTGTCTGAAAATGGGAATGCAGCACCAAAAGGGAAACAAACTGAGGTGACTGCCAGTGTTCTCAGGACCCAACCACGGCCCAGGCTGAGAATTACACTTGCAGTACAGACCACCAGAATTCTAGGAAAAGTTGGAGGCAGCTGGAGAAGAGGAAAACCCAGCATGAAAGGGGTCAAGTCAACAGAGGAAGCCACGGCCTCCTGTCTGCAAGACCTGAGCAAGGCTGTCCTGGAGGTCACTAATTCATTGGGACGTCCTCAGCTGGAAGCAGCTTGACAGGACATGACACATGCCCGGACCTGACACACTGACACTTCTGCTCAGAGCCTGCTGTGATCCTGCTCACGTATTCATTAGAAGGTCCTTCACCGGGTGATGTTGAGCTGAGAGCATCTGAATGGGAAATCTAGCAGATCCTCATTGTTCATCAGCAGAACTAAGGAAATACAGGACTCCCCACCCCCCCACCCCCCCCGGGGTGGTGGAGTTACCAGATTCTGAACTTGGGACTGTCACCTGAGATCTTTTGAGGGAGGAGGTTAAATTGGCCCACCTGTCGTGATCCCCTGCACGGTTGTGTCTAAGCAGCCACTCTGGGGCACATGATTCTCCGTTTTCTGTTGCTTGAGAACCACTTGTCACGCCACGCTGGGTGTGCAGAGAGCAGGCGCTCGGTAAGGACACAAATGTTCATTCCATAACGGAATATATTTCCAGACGAGGCGTGATGATTCTAGGGCTACAGTGAAAATGGAAAAGAACGTCCAGCTCAAAAAGTGGACTGTAGTTTGCTGCCCTGGCAGATTACCTTCCGTCCACGCAGTCTCATAAGACAGTTTCTAGCAAGAGCAAATGAAAAGTATTTGTAGGTCACTTGTGGGGCAAGGAAGAGGTGTGGAAATGACATGGTGGCCAAGGCTGTGGGGCAATGGTGAAAGCACTGGGGAGGGTATGCTCAGCCCTGCCCCTCAAACCCTCCAACCCCTGCTGCTTCCCCAGGGCCTCTGACTGGCCAAGGGCAGGGTCTCGCAGAAACACACACACACCACCACCAAAAACTTCTGCAGTGGAATGGCTCTGGGGCCCTGCAAGGGAAAGGGTGCTTTCTCTCCCAGACTGCCCCCCCTCTCTGGTATGCTGAAAGCCTGGGCCAAAATGCAGTCTCTCATCCCCTCCGCTAGCATGCCACCACTCCGGCATCTCAAAATCTACCCCTCTTGCTAGGTGTCGCCCAGGGATACGACCCCAAAGGGGAATCTTTCCATAGCAGTGCTGAGAAGCCAGGGCAATGGGTGAGGAAGTCTGCGAGGCTCTCAGTTAAACAACTTTATTAACAACAGGCATAAAGAGGGTCTGAAGCAGCAGGAAAATGTTTGTGTACCCAGAATTAAGCTTCGTGGGTCTGAAAGGTGCCCCTGGACTCAAACTTTGTTCTGTTAGAAGGCACTAACTCACTGTTGACTACAAGGCAAATATAGGTAAAGCTAAGCAAAATAAAAAGAACATGAAAGAAACATTACTGGCTTAGGTAGCTTACAATCCTGGAACATGTGGTCCCGCCCGGGAGAGTGGCTGGTGGCCAAGGGCACCCCTGGGGCCACCTCTGCAAGCAGCCCCCTCCTTCATTGCGCACAGTGACGCTCTTTTCACACATCCCCCCAAACCAAGCAACAGCTCCCCATTTCAGATCCCCTCCCACAGGAGCTCCAGGGACTTCAGCCAATTGGGGTGCCAGCAGGTCCTGGGGTTCAAGCCTGCCAGAATACGGACCCTCCAATCCAAAGGGGTTTTCCCTCTGGGTTGTAAACGACCCTCTGTCCAGTGAAGTGCACTGTTTCCAAACTCTGCCAGTCTCGGGATGCCAACTCAGCCTTCCATCTCCATAGCGGCCGCGGAATATCTTGCCCATTCGTCTCTCACACCATCGCAACAACTTACATGTGTAAATTTGAATCTTTTGCAAAGCTGTTTAGTTCTGTGGTCTCCCCTGTCTCTGATACTGTGGCAGTACCCACTTCTCCTGGCTTCACAGAATGATTCCGGCCAATCAGGGCTGATGGAGCAAATCAAGATGGGACACAGCCAATCACATCTGGCTGCATGCTCACAACACTGAAGGCAAACCAGGCTGATGTAGAGAAATGCTTCCTGAATTGGCCATCTGGGTGATCCGAACAAAAGAAGCATTAACGGGGTATGAACTAGGTCTTCTTAGAGTGAGCAGACTGGTTCCTAAGTAGTCAAAGGCCTTTGACCTTTTTACAGCAATCCCGGACAGGTTGGCAAAATGCAAGGTGTGTGCGTGTCACACTCAATGCTGATTTCACACTGCTTTAGATAATTCTGCAGATCCACCTAGAACTGTTTACTACAAAATATAAAAAGTAGCCACAGTGCGCAAGTATAAAATATACTGCTATTTAGCCTTTCAACCTAGGAAATATCACCTTGGAAATATCTCTTGCTGTGAGTATTACTCTTCTCACCAAAGTATGGAACACCCCTGCCCCCAATCTTGACACCCTTCTTTCCTGGTTATCCAACTGAAGGCTGCGGATTCTGCTGAGCAAAGAACCATTTTGTGTAGCTGCAGTGGTACGGTACAAATAACTCCAGGGGCACTTTACCACGCAGTCAGAAAGCCACTGCCTTCCTGCAAATCCAACTTAGCCTCCAAGAAAATTGCCTAGAACACTCCTAAACTGAATCTTTGGTGCCACCTTCTGGAACTGGCTACTAGGGCACCCCCCCTCCCCCCAATTACTGAAGTTTGCTGGTCTGGGGAGTATCCAGGACAAGGGTCCTTTTGGCCATTCAAGTTCTGCTGTCTTCAGGACTGCAAAGCTTTATCTGGCTTCCTCAGAAGTCTATCTATTGACAGCATTTCTAAGTGGCAGTTCTGTACTTCAAACAATACTCTGCCAGCAATAAAAGGTACCTAACCATCAACTGCAGATTAAATATAGAAAAGAGCAAGAGTCCAGTAGCAGAAGACTAACAAAACAGGTGGCAGGGTATGAGCTTTTGTGAGTCACTGCTCACTTCTTCAGGTACAGCTAGAATGAGAGTGATTTCAGATGCCGAATGACATTAGCAGGAAAATGACAATAGCAGGTGAATGACAATAGCAGGCATGATTGGACTTAGGTGAGATATGCAGAGGAGTAAAAGGCATGGAGAAATCAGCATTGGTAATGAGACAGGAAACCTATGTCTTGATTCAGTCCAGGTGGATGCCTTGATTGTCTTGAGCTTTGTTATCACTTGCAATTCAGCAGTCTCTCTTTCTAATCTTCCTTTGAAATTCCTTTGTACGAGAACTGTTATTTTAGGTCAGCAACTGAATGTCTTAGAAGGTTCCAAATCCTCCACTGTTTTTTGAATGTTGTGGTTCCTAATGTCACACTTATGTCCATTAATTCCTTGTCGAAGGGATTGGCCTGTTTGTCCAATGTAGAGGGTGGAAGGGCATTGTTGACACGTGATGGCATAAATCACATTAGGGGATGAGCAGGAGTAGGAACCTGAGATGGTCCGGCTGACGTTGCTGGGTCCAAGTCATGGTGTTGCTGGGGTCTACAGGAGAGCAAAGTCGGCATCTTGGTCTGTTGCAGGCCTTGGGACCAGAGTCCATGTGACTGTTAAGGAGTTTGTCATTGCGGGTAAGAAGTTGTTTTAGGCCAGCAGCAGGCTGTCTGTCAGCAAGGAAAGGTCAGAACCCCCCCCCCCCGCGTGCCCCCAGTGCCTGTGTGAGAGAAGGGTCCCTCTCCGGCATGGGTCGTGGGGCTGGCTTGAGTCGCGAGCTGCAGGGGACCTCCAGTGGTATTCCGTTGTCATTTTCTTTGGGCTCGTCTTGCAGCCGACTGTCCCTGGGTATCTGTCTGGCTTTTCCAATCATCTTTCTCACCATGACAAGAGGATACTGTAGTTGCAAAAATGCCTGTTGCAGATCCTTCAAGTGAGTATCTCTGTCTGAGGGGTGGGAGCAGATGCGACTACGGCGTAGGGCTTGGCTATACACAACGGCTTGCTTGATGTGGTCAGGGTGGTAGCTGGAGGCTTTTGTAGGTATGTTTGCCGATCTGTCGGTTTCCAGTATAATGTGGTACTTGCGTGTCCCTCGTGTGTCTGTACTGTGGTGTCCAGGAAGTTTATTCCTTGTGTCAAGTAATTCAAAGTTAGATTGATGGTGGGGTGGAAGCTGTGGAGACCCTGGTGGAATCTCTCGAGGGCTTCTTTGCCAGGGGTCCAAACAATAACAACGTAATCAATGACACTGAATCATCATGAATCTTATGTATAGGGGAGGTGCCAGTGGGTAGGAGTTCAGAAACCGCTGTTCTAGATCTTGATCTATCTGCAGATTAAATGTTCTCTTCCACTCGAGTAGTCCATGGGGGAAAATTTTAATATTTGAGAGAACCTGTTAATCAGCCAGGATGATGGGCTAGGCTGGGGCATGATTCTTATGTAGGGTGCAACAAGTCTGAGGTTCAAATTCCAGCCAAGCCATTAGGGATGGGGGGTTGCAGCTCAGTGGTGGAGCAGAAGGCCCAGTCTCCAGTCTCAAAGGGCTCCTTGGGGTAAAGAACCTCTGCCAGGCAGTTTGGGGACTCAGGTAGTCTGAACAACACATGAACTAGAGGGCTCTTTCAGCACACAGCAGCTTTCTACCTTCATCTCTGAAGCTGATTTTAGTCATCGTGTGCTACCAGAACTGGGAAAAAGAACATTTTATGGCCTCTGCGTGCTGTGCTAGGCTCCAGGAGACATTATCTCTGCCTCCACCACCACCGTCCAGTACAGTAGTACACATCCCCCAATGCCATTGCATTGAGCTGGGGGACACACAAGGCCCCAGTGCACACCCCCCTGTTTTGGTCTGCACACCCAGGCCGGGAGAACTAGGGTGGCCCCAGCAAGGCTTAGGCACAGGTTTCCAGCTGGCTCATTTATATTCAATCACTGTTGACTGCATTCCTATGCTTAAGGTGGTTCACAAATTAACATCTACACAACGGCAATAAAACCTCGATTTTAAACCCCCCCAGACCACAAGTCATTCCCCCAGATCCTCCACAGACACAAACCCAATTCGACTGAACAGCAAACGGTGGTGCCAAAGGGAAGCAGGGCTGCCAGCTGGCCAGAGGGAAAACCTTCCGCTGAAGCCGTCAGTCCGGGAAGATGCTCCCAGGCGCAAAGGCACTGGAGCGCGGCCCGGGAATAACGATGGCAATCCTGCCAGTGGCATCAGCTTTCAAGTACTTCTTTTAAAAGCCCCTTTTGGTATCGCTTCTGGAAAGCCCTAAATTTTGACTAGGAGTTTGTTCTGCAGCCTTGGAGCCTCAGCAGAAGAGGCCCTGCTTCTCTTGGACACCAACTGAACAGCTTGGGCAGAAGGTGCTTTGCAAAGAGATCTTGAGAACAGAAGAACAGAAGAGAAGCCCATGTTGGGTCAGGCCAGTGGCCCATCCAGTCCAGCACTCTGTGTCACACAGTGGCCAGAAACACCAGGGGCCCTCAGGAGGTCCAGCAGCGGGGCCGGGACACCAGAAGCCCTCCCACTCTTGCCCCCCCCCCCCATCAAGCACCAAGAATACAGAGCATCAGTCGCCCCAGATTGAGAGTTCCTATCTATACTTTGTGGCTCATAGCCACTGATGGACCTCTGCTCCAGATGTTTATCGAATTCCCTCTTGAAGCCGTCCATGCTTGTAGCCGCCACCACCTCCCATGGCAGTGAATTCCATGTGTTAATCACTCTTTGGGTGAAGAAGTACTTCCTTTTATCTGTTCTAACCTGACTGCTCAGCAATTTCATGGAGTGCCCATGAATTCTTGTATTGTGAGAAAGGGAGAAAAGTACCTCTTTCTCTACCTGCTCTATCCCATGCATAATCTAATAAACCTCAATCATGTCACCCCTCAGCCATTGTTTTTCCAAGCTAAAGAGCCCCAAGCACTTCAACCTTCAATCTTAACCAACCTGGGAGGAGGATACCATAGGGACCAACCACAAACTAGGCCACGCCTCAAGGGGGAGGAAGGACAAAGGAGGGATCTATCACTGGGTTGGTAGAGGGCTTTACCAGTGTGGAATGCTTGATGGATGGGCCTGGAATGCCCTTACCTGGACCACAGACGGTGGATTTAATTCCTGTTCTCTCCAGCACTGGGACTCGGTTGACTGCACCTTCGATGTGCTGTGTGAACACATCCCAGTCCAGGTCAAAAAGCCCAAAGGCAAAGTTGTCCGCTACCTGCAAGAGGGAGAGTGGGCGTCACCAAGGGCTGCGTCCTGACAATTCTCTGGAGACCAGCAGTGCAGTCCAAAGCACAGCAATGCTTATCTAAGCCAAAGGTGGTCAACTGGCTCTGGAGGGTGTAACTTACCTAAGGACTGCACTGTGAGAGCTTCAGTAGCTGAAATTGGGCCCCGTGGATGGATCAACTAAAACTCTAGGTGATTACTGGACCAACAAAGCCAGGAGTGTCCAAACCTATTGGACTTCTGAGTTGCAGGCGATACTCGTTAGCAGTTTGAGAGCTGCAAAATGTACTCTTTTTGCCAATAACCCTCAAAGAGATACTGAAGACTGTGCTTCCGGATCAGGGGCTTTGCTCTCTCTCGCTCAACAGGCAGAAATACTAGCACATAATGCAACCCACATTTAAATTATTGGAATAAATGATTTTTGAGGCGGCCACATCCTTCAGAGGGTTGGGGTAGAGAACAGGAGAGTCCCCTTGATTCATGGCGTTTGGGGGAAAGGAAATGCAAGAACACAGGGAAATAAGGGCTTCGGGTTGTGAAGGGCGGGGTATAAAGCCAACTCCTCCTCCTCCTTCTTTACAGGGGGCCAAAGAGGGGTTCCGGCTACCATGAGCGATTCCAAGGAGGGTGACAAGCAAGCTGCCCTTTCCCCAAGAAGGAGAGGGATATTCTTGGCACCCCTGAATTAAACCAATGGCATTCGGACCTTCAGGCATATTCAAGGGCCTCTCTGGGCCACGGGACAATCACAACCAATCCAGGGCCAGCAGCAAGTTTGCAGCCAGCAGGTGACTTGCACGCTGACACCGGAATCGTCTTCACAGGGAACAGGTGGTTGACACCAGCACAAACTGGGTTCCCACCTTTCCCCACCACCAGCAGAGGGGAACCCCCAAAGCAGTCATGGTTGAAGAAGCCTGCAGAACAGAGGGGCGTTATCAATGCTCCCTCTAATTCTCCCCTCCCTCTACTGAGTGGAGCAGTTTACATCCGGAGCTGTGTATAACTGCTGTAATCTTGCAGTGGGCCATGGGCAGTGCCAGACCCTGCGCGGCTCCAGACTGCTGCTGAGCGGGGCTCCCTGTGTTAATGAGCGGCTGCTTATGCAGGCAACTTAGAGGGAGCGCTGGATGTTATCACTTTATGCAGCAAACCATGGAGGAACAGAGATCTAGCAAGGCTCTTCTCTGTGCCCCATAAGTGGGTGCATGGACATACCAGCTGAAACCCACCAGCCCCCACCCCCGAGGTCATGTGGTTGGTGGAAGGGCCAACTGTGCTGACCGAGCAAGACAGCCAGCCAGGATCTGACCTGGCCAGCCTAGAGGCTCCACTGGCTGATGTTCACCTGCCCCCTTGCTTCACACGAAGCTGCCTTGTGCTGCATCAGACCCTCCGCACCTCAGGGTCAGTCTTGTCTATTCAGACTAGCGGCAGACTTCCGAGGTCTTCCCCATCACCTCCTACCTGCTCCTTTTAACTGCAGATGCCAGGGACTGAACCTGGGACTCTCTGCATGGCAACTGAGCCACGGCCTCTTCCCTCCTTCTGTGCCCAAATTGGTCTCTGGAACCAGAGCCCATACCACCCACGGTAGCCGGCTAGGCAAGACTCAGCTTCCTATCTGACAACAGTTCTGCAGAGAATATGATGGAGCATTCAAAAGCCCCTGGCTCAGTGACCGTCGTTAGATGGGCTTAATTTCGGGCCTGTCACACAGTCTCAGGGACCTCCAAATCGGCCAAAGCTCACTTGAGGAACCTCATTCAGGGAGCTTCCCCCTCCTTCCAGTTAACACTTTTTAAATTTCTTTAGGAACACCACTCACCTCCTCCCAGAAGATTGGATTTGACTCATATCCACCCACAGAAAGGGCATCGCCTTGGAGACGCAGATACACCGATGCATCGTGATCTCGAACGTTCGGCATATTCTAAAAATACCCAGAGAGGAAAGCCATCAGAATTGGGGCAAGACAGAGAGAGAGAAATGCTCCCCTGCTCAAGGCAAACACTGTCGGCTTTCTCAGACAGCTATGTATGGTATGTGTTTAGGTATGTACCTAAGCATACATCTAAAAAGCACATCAGGAGAATGCAGCCAATACACGTTTATGGATGTGTGGATCAGGGATGCTTGCCTGCAGATCCCAGGTGAGAGCATAACTGCATATTAAACCTGCACTGGCCAAAATGGAAGGTGTGGAAGGGCCCTGTGGAAATTCAATCGCAACTTGTCATTCGGGTGGGTTATATTTTAAGAAGGGAGGATGCCCTGTTGGCTCAAAGTACTTCAGAAGACCAAGCTGGGCACCAGGGGAATTGCTTTTGATCTTGGGGAAACCAAAGCATCAGTTTCATTTCACAGTGATAAGGAGCCCTTTGGGTTCAAGAGCCCTTTGCCCAAGTCTCAGCTCCTGTGAGGTGCTTCCATTCATGAGTCTTGTGCAACTGGACCAGTCTTTCATCCTGTGCATGACCACTATGCTTTTTACAATTTCAGTCAGTGGAAATAGTGGAAATTCCAAGTTACAACACCCTTCCCATTGTGTATATAACAGCTTTGTTTAATAATTGCAGACTGGGCACGCAAGGGCTGAAAACAGCTGACCTGTGCCCCTGGGTTATGGCGGAGGGATCAGGAAGAAGGGGTACAAAAAACTGCCGTACATTTGATACCAAACTTCACTCATTTCAATCAACCAAAGCAGTCAAATTATCAATTCTGCCAAAAGTGCAGGACGTTAATTAAAAGGAAAAATTGGGGGCAAAGAAACAGATAACAGTGAAATAAAGATGTGTGGGTTCTGCTTGCACCCGGGAGAAGTGCCAACAAAATGGAAGGGCTGCAGCCCTCGGGAGCATTTCCAGGTTCATCCGGTGGTCTGTTTTCAGGGTCCCGGAACCCTGCCACATCCACGAGAGGAAACCCAACTTTTCCACCTGCTACACCCAGAAATCCACAAGGGGTGGGGGAGTCTCTGAAAATCCACTCTCTCTTGGCCCCCCGCCTTCAAAAACTGGGCCAGAACTTATCTGAGGGCTGGGGTGAGAATTCTTTTGAAGGCCTCTAAAACGTCTTATGAAGTAAGAATGGGTGAAAACGCCCCTGAACATGAAAAAGGTTTATAAATTAAGCACAGAGCAGAGAGGGTTGATAAGCAGAACATTTTCTCCCTCTCCCAAACTACTAGGGCTCGAGGGCATCCCAGGAAGCCGACTGGCCATGAGCACAGATTCACGGAGGAGAGATCCACTGGGGGCTAAAGGGGACCTCCACACTCAGAGGCAGTAAACCTCTGGATCCCAGAGCCAGGAGACAACATCAGGGGAGGGCCTCGGCCTCTCTGCCCTGTTGTTGGCCCTCCTGAGGAACTGGCTGGCCACTGTGTGGGAAGGGATGCGGGACTAGAGGGACCCTCCCTGGTCTGATCCAGCAGGGCTCTTCTGAGGTTCTTCTAATGCAGAGAATACCCTCGTTTTCCATGCCTCTTCACTGCCATCATTTCCTTGGACTACGGCTTCTCCAGAACCAGTATTTAGTTTGTTTCCTCTGTTTATTTACTGCATTCATGCCCTGCCTTTCTTCCCAACAGGGATCTAAACAGCTTACAGAAGTCTCCTCGCCTCCATTTTCTCTTCACACCAGCCCTGTGAAGGGCTTCAGACTGAGCGTCCATGGCAAGAGTGGAGATCTGAGCCGGGTCTCCCAGATCCTAGCCCAACATTTTAACCGCTACACCAACCTGTGGGGTCTCCTCTTTCATGGAAGATCAAAAAGGATGCTGCTCCCTGACAATCAGTGGCCACGTAGCAAAAAGAGAGCACGTCTTGATGAGGCCGAGCCACTTCAGAGGCAGCAAATGAAGCCGCTTCAGGGGGCAGTCTTGGCTCTTGGTGGGCAAAGACTGCCCAAAATGCTCAAAAAAGCACACACACACACACACACACCCGTTTCAACTCAGCCATGGATGTTGATCTTGGAAGCCCAGCTGAGCTCCACAGTCGAGAGCTGGCTGTCAGGCACACTGCAGCAGCATCCCCCACCCTTTTAAGCAGGAAGGCTCTGGTGGTTGGTCTGAAGCAGCAGAACAAAACTGAGTGCACCTGAAAGCCTATAACTTAAATAAAATTCTGTTGGTCTTGAAGGTGCTCCTGGACTCAAACATTGTCCTTTTAAAAAGGAAGACACCCCAGATCTTGAATAGTAGTTGACGGCCAGCGCAGTAGAGGTGGGAACCTGGCTACAGCGGCACTAAGAGGCCGTCTGGAGAACGCACTTCCCTGCCACAAAGCAGAACGGGAGGGTGGCGAGACCGCGCCTTCCAGAGGGGGCTCTCTCCACGCAGCCTGTCCAGAAATAAGATTCTAAATCCCTGGACATGAACAGAAGTTTTGTATTTTTCAAAATTCTACAAACCAAATGTACCCCATAGGTTCCCATGACGTTAATGTGAGCAGCCAGGCACCGGTCCCCTCCAAGAGGCCGAGAGCAGGTCCCGCTTCTGTGCGGCCGGAAGGAGGCTGCCGAGGAGACCTCACGGCCAGAAGCTGGTTTCCAACCGTGCAGCTGTCAGAGAACGAAAAGGGAAAGGAGCCGGCACTGTGATGCCCAAACCGAACGGCCTTGAGGGCAGCCGATTCCCTGGACAGGCAGGGCCTGGTCCCTTTTGGCTGGCTGCTGAGACAGCAGTTTTTCTAACAGGGAAAGGAGCTGCCGATTTCTGACTTTAATGTCTGAAAAATCAGGCAGTTTTATTCTTGCATTGTTTATTGTATGTATTGTGTTATATGAATTGCATTGTGTTCTAATTTTTGTTATCACTTGTAGTATTAATTATATAGTTTTGATTGTTTTGTCTTTTCATTCTACAGCCTGCCTTGGGTCTCAGCTAAAAAGGCAGACCACACAGGAATTCAATACATAGAATTTCCCTACAACTCAGTCTCCCCCCGCCCACAAAAAAATCCCAAGTTGTCTTTGGCTCTACGGCAATTTTTCTGATGGGTGCACAACTTTTCTCCAAGGAGGGCTGAAGCAGATTGGGGAGTGGTGCTTTCTCATGGGAAAGCAGAGGGAGGGGGGTGGATTCAATAGCCCTAACTTCACAAACCTGAGGACCCCGGCACTGCAGAGGTACAAACAGGCCAAAGAACCCGTGGTGCTATTGAAGAATACTTTGTTCGGGTAAAAAAGTTCCCTATACGTTTTGCAGTATAGCTTCTTCAGAGGAAACGGTGATATAATTTATAAAAGGTGAGTTCCAACAATTAGAGTAAGTACTGCAAAAGTTGTTTAATTAACCGATGCAATGTGTATTTAAAAAATCAACTGTAAAGCAAGAATGCAAGATCAGTGTTAGTTGTTTGGTGAGATCTGGCATTCTTGCTATAAAAACAAAGAAGAATCAGGTTAGTTAATTATGAAACAAGAAAAATATTCTTTTATTCTTACACCAGAACTTGCCTGACACAAAGCTGTTTATCTTGCCTCTTCAGTCTTCAGAGAATTTTTCTCTTTACATACAACCATAAGAATGGAGTAAGCTCTAAGCAGTTTAATTAGTCCCTTTTTAATCCTTGTTAACTGTACATTTGATGTACACATCTTGCACTGGTTAATTTAAATATTTTTTATAATACATACTCTAATTATGGGAACTCACATCTTATATATTACAAATTCCCCTGAAAAAGATTCATTGTGATATATGTAGGGAATGTTTTACTGGAATATAATATTCTTCAATTACACCACTGGATCGTTTGCTCATTTTTGTCTCTGTGACTGGTGTGGCATTTCTGTTTTCTCCCAGCGTTGCATAACATTTTAAAAGTTGGTCAAAACTATAACAGAATTATATATAACATGGAGTCCCATGCAGAAACACAACAGGCAGCCTCTTCCAAGGCAGATGCCTACTTTATCTCTGCATCCAAAGTGAACAGATGATCCTGGGACACCTGATCCAGCGACATGGCCAGTGAGCCAGCCCCAGCACAGACGTATGGAAAAGGACCCACCAGAGCAGGGAATCATGCAGAGATGCGGCAGTGGACTCTGATGGGCCTGTCCCCATCGCACACACTTCAGGGACTCACACCTCACTGGTGCAAAGCAAAGCAGAAGCGGGTCTTCCTTTCGACATCACTTAAGCACGGCTGCGGCAAAGGCCTCTCTGTTATTTAAAGAGCACCAACAGTGCGCTAACCTGGATGCCCTCAATCCTCTCTGTCACGACGTAGGCATGATGCATCGCCACGAGGGGCACGTTGACACCGGCCATCTTCCCCAGGGCTTGGGCCCACACACCTGCCAGAGAAGGAAGGCCGACCTTTGATTTGCAGACAGAGACACCTTCCCAAGAATGCCCCACCCGGAGGGTGTCCTTCTGGTTTGCCTGGAAAGGGAGCGGGGGGGGGGGGGGGCGCATTTGGGAATGGAAAGAAGCTGGGAGCTGCCATCCAGATTTCTGCTATGGCCAAAATTAAGGCAAATTTGCAAGTTCCTCCTAAGGTGAAACATCAGAAAAATAGTGAGGGATGCCAAAAGGATTGCCAGTGACATTTTGCTGTGGAAAAGCTAGTGGCAGTTTTAAGCTGCACCAACAGAAGAACAGAATCCAGGTCACAAAAAGTAACAGTTCCACTCTGCTCAGCTCCAGTGATCCGGAGAAAGCCTGACGACGGCTAGTCCCAGTCCCACATTTTTGGAAGGATGCAGACAAACCGGAATAGGATTGAAAGAGGGAGGGGAAGACCTCTGAGGGAAAGTCAAAGGAACGGGGCATCGTGCTACTGGACGAGACTGAAGGGTGGTTGCCTCACCTGCGCCCAGAGGCAGACCGGCCACTGACCTCATAGGGCATTTCCCGGGGGGGCCACTGTCCTAGAGGGCCGCTGGTGTTCAGGAGCAAGCAGAACCCAGCCCTGGCAACTCTGCCGATACCTCCAGGGCCCTTCCCTCCCCCCCCCGGCCGCCATTGGCAATGCCCGTGGGTGCCAGCCGTCTCCTTCAGCACCACTGCCACTTTGGGGGAGGATACAATGGGGCAGCTGGTGACCAGAAAAAAGCCCACAGGAAAAAATCCCACAGAAAAAACCTCCCAGACATAAATGCTCACAGGAAAAAAGCCCACACGGAAAAATGCCCACGGGGAAAAAAGCCCGTACACATAAAAGCCCACACGGAAAAATACCACGTAAAGTGCCATAGTTATATATAATGGTGGATAGCTATTCAACTCCATTTATGAGAATGAACAGGTATTACCTATATTCACATGCAACAATTTGTGCTGTGATTTTATCAAGTATAATTAAATAATAATTTTGCTATGTTAGTAGGCGACCTGCCTGTGCATTAGCCAGTGTTAGTTTGTGGCAAGTGAGGTCCCTCTGCAGTCCATCATATAGAGACCACACACCAGGGTTCCCTCTGAGCTGAGTTACTGTGAGCTAGCTCACACATTTTTGTCTTAGCTCAGGAAGGATGGCTCCAGAGTACACTGATTTATGCAGTAGCCAAATTGCTCACTCACTTCAATGCCAGTAGCTCACAATGTAGAATTTTTGCTCACAGGACCCCACACCATAGAGGGAGTATTGCCACACGCTGGGATGACTGCTGTGGAATAGAAAATTAAGAGCCTACAGGACATGGTTGCCACTTCTGTTGTTATTTGTTATTTAATGTTGTCTTATGGTTTTGTTATCTTAAGCTAAGCTTCATAGATCTATGAGGCCTTAACTACTAGTACTAGAATAAGGCCCATTGTGGAAATAAATATAATGGGCTCTAGAAAGAGGTTCTGGCCTTGGGCACTCAGCGTCAATTTGCTGTAGAGACCTCAGCAGGGTATAATGACACAGAGCTTACTGTTTTCTCCAGGGGAACTGATCTCTGTCATCTGAAGAGCAGTTGTAATTCTGAGTGATCTCCAGCCCTCCCCTGGAGATTGGTACCAATGGTTTCCCAGGAGGAAATGGCTAGTTTGGAGGGTGGAGTCTGTGGCATTGTACCTCTGAGGTTCCACCCCTCCACAAACCCTAGCCTCTCCAGGCGCCATCCCTCAAATCTCCAGGAATTTCCCAACCTGGAGTTGGCAACCCTATATCCTTCCCAGACAACCATTAACCTACTGTTATCTGCCCTTGATCTCTGCCATCTGGAGAGCAGTTTTAATTGTGAGTGACCTCCAGCCCTCACCTGGAGACTGGAAGCAATGATTCCCCAGGAGGAAAAGTACAGTCTTTCTCCACAATGGAGACCAAAGCAGATTACACCATTCTCTCCCCCTTTTGATTTGCACAACAACCCTGTGAGGTAGGTTAGGCTGAAAGTCTGTGACTGGTCCGAAATCACCTTCTCAACTTCTACAGCAAGAACCTGGGTCTAGCAGACCCTGCTCTGAAGCACTAACTGCCATGCCTAGGGTAGCCAACCTACAGATGGAGATCACCAGGTATCACAACTGGACTCCAGAAAACAGATTTCTTCCACCTCTAGAGAAAATAACTGCTTTGGAGGGTGGGCTCTATGGCATTCTATTTAGCTGAGGCCTCTCCCCTCACTAAACTCTGGCTTCCGTAGACTCCATCACAAAATATCCAGGAATTTCCCAACCTGGAGCTGGCAACTCTAGTCAGGACTGGCCCCAATGAGTTCCTCACAAAGGCCTGTAAAGGATTGCCTTCCTTTGTCTCTTTACTGACAGAACCAAGGTTGTTGCCTAGCGACAGCCACTGAAGGATAAGTTAGTTGCACAGGAGCGGACCCAGCCCCCAGCCAATGGCACACGAGTACTCTTGAGTGGCAGTTGAATAGCTAATGGCTGATGGAGTGCATAGCACAGCCAGTGGGAGAGCTGGAAATGGCCAGCGTGTAAAACAATTATATATATAGGACTATACTTGATAAAATCACAGCACAAATTGTTGCATGTGAATATAGGTAATCCCTGTTCATTCTCATAAATGGAAATGAATAGCTATCCACCATTATAAATATTTGACATTTTACGTGGTATTTTCCCATGTGGGCTTCTTTCCATGTGGGCTTTTCCCCGTGTGGGCTTATTTCCATGTGGGCATTTTTCCTGTGAGCATTTATGTCCATGGGTTTTTTTTTCTTTGGGTTTTTTTCCTAGAACCGGGGCAGCTAATGCCTTTGTGGATCCCACTGAGCTGAGCAACTGGTTTGAAGGACTGTCTCCTTCCATATAAGAACCTCAGAAGAGCCCTGCTGGATCAGATCAATGGGCCCATCTAGACCTGCATCCTGCCTCACAGAGTGGCCAACCAGTTCCTCCAGAGGGCCAACAATGAGGCAGAGAGGCCGAGGCCTTCCCCTGAGGCTGCCTCCTGGCTCTGGGATCCAGAGGATGAGTGCCTCTGAAGGTGGAGGTTCCCCTCGGTCACCAGGGCTAGTAGCCACTGACTGACTTATCCTCCATGAATCTATCTGATCCCCTTTTGAGGCTGTTCATTCCTGGGGCCATCACTACATCTTCTAGCAGCAAATCCCATATGTTAATCAGTCTATGTGTGCCAACTACAGTCGTCACGCAGTCATGCGTGGGCTGTCCCACCACTGGAAGGTGGCCCTTCTGGCCTCGACCAGCGCCTGTGCCTTTCCCACGGTGGCCCCGGCTATGCAGAAGAGGAGGGGCTCCCTGAAGAGGAGGTGCTGCCAGGCCTGCCCCTTTGCCCGGGCTTCGGGGGGGGGGGGGGTCTGAATTGGCAGGCATCTTTTAAGGGGGAGGAGGGATTTGGGGCTTGCTGTTTTATTTGCAATTTTCACTGGAAATGTTTTTAATTATTATTGTAAGCCACCTTGAACCACCGGAAAGGCAGGATACAAATGTTTTTAAAAAGAAATAACTATGGAAGTGAACTGCAGGGGCCCAAGGGCTGCTCAGGGGCCCCTTTCCCCTCCCAGTCGGCTCCAGAGGGCTGCCCCATGGAAAAGGGGAATGAGCTGGTCTCTGCTGCTCACACCAAGACAGAAAGGCCTTCGGCACAAGGAAAGGACTGTTTTGGTTGACCGCTGGGAGAAGCTCCCTCGGGGCCAGACAGTGTCCTTGGGAAGGGGCTCTTCCTGGCGGGAGGTCTCCGAGGAGAGGCTGGGCTCCGTGGCCCAGAAAGCCCCTCACTGGATGCCTCAGTAGAGCCTGCACACACACACACACACAAACCCCAGCAGGAAGGGAATCCCTAACCCTGGCACACTCGGGGGGCCCTCACGGACCCTGTTTCCACTGCAGAACAAGCCACCACAGATGCGTGGGCAGAATGGCAGACCTGCCTGGTCCTCAAGAAGGCAGCATGGAAGGAAAAGGTTCTGCCAGCAGCAGCCAAGGTGGGCCATGAGAGAGGTCTACCAAAAACTGTGCATGGGGTGGAGGACACGGAGAGAGAAAACGTTTTCGTCCATCTCCCGTAATGCTGGAACTTGGAGGCACCCAATGATGTTGATGGGCAAAAGGAAACACCTCTTTATTCGATTAGTAATTAAATTTGGGTTGGATCCAGACTCAACTGGCAATTTCCACGGACCCCCTTCTGACTGCAGACCCCTTCCCCACATCATCCCCCACCCCCCATCCCGGAGCAGCATGCTGTGGAGATCAGGGCGCTGCTGCAGGAGGGGAGTCCCATCCTACCACTGGAAAATTCCGTCTGTATCCAACCGTTTAAAGAGGGAAACAGACAAATCCACGGAGGACAGGCCCATCAGTGGCTACTAGCCACAGGAACAAAAGAGATCCTCCACATTCAGGGGGAATAAACCCCTGAACCCCAGGGAGAGCCAGGAGGCAATTCCAGGGGAAGGCCTTAGCTACCTCCAACCTGTTTGCTGGCCCTTCAGGATGACTGGCTGGCCACCAAGTGAAACCAGCTGCTGGACTACATGGACTACTGGCCTGATCCCGCAGGGCTTTTATTTTCTTCTTCTCATGGTAAATTTTGTGATGGGAAGAATCACAATGGCTGAAATTCCCATTTCTGAGCCAACTCTTAAAGCAAAAGCGATCCAACCCAGGGCTAGATCTTTCTGCGCAGGCAAAGATCTAGGCAGCCAGTTCAGCACACACAAAGAAAACCCTTCTTCCCACAAGACTTGAAAACTAGTTTATGAAACTGAAGACAGGCCATCGGTTTAGATGCCCTAATAAATTCATAACGGATGGGCTTATCCAACAGTAAATAGTTACGCTGACCCTAGGGAACCTCCATGTTCAGAGGCAGTCTACTTCTGCTTCCCAGGTGCAGCAGGCCTGGCTCTGGGCTGGAAATGGGAGCCTCGTGCTCTAAGGCCGTGCCAAGCCAAGGGGGCTTCCCAGGCGGACCCTGGGGAAGGGCTGCAGGAATGGAACGGCCAGCGACAGCCCTCGGGGCAGGGAGGGGGCAGGCGGCACCGTCAATGGGAACTGGCCCTGCGCCGGGCTTTTCCTCTCATCCAAAGGAGCCCTCCGCTATCATGCCCTGGGATTTCTTTTGTTTCATAATAACTCAATGGCACCAAGCCTTTAGACAAAAGGACCAATTCAGAATACTTGTTTCACTGTATTTGAAGTAATCTGAAAGAGTTCAACTCTAAAGCAGAAAACTATCGCATCTCTTCCCTTATCCATAACCACCATGCTTAAGATTTCTATACCCTGCCAGGAGAAATGCTGCACGGATGCCGTAGTCAGTTCCAGTGCAACCCTAAGCCGCGTGTTAAGCGTACTGCCTGCCATGCGCCTGGAAGGCTGAAACCCTGTTCTGGGCTGCCCAGGCTCCATGCCTCCCAACACTGCTGCACCTGCTGCTGTCTTAGAGGAAATGTATCGCAGTTTTGGCCATCTGAGAAATGATTTTAAAAATAATAAAAGCTGCAGACAAAACAAATTTTGCAGTAAGCAAATGAAACAGCCCTATTTGGATAGAAATAGCCTCACACAATCACAACAGCACGTCTGGGTATTGACTGAAGCATTACGACATGTTGAAACCATTCCGTTTTTCAATGGTATATCATCATCACACACACGACAACCTATTAACTGTGGACAAAACTAGTCACATTTATACAATATAGCCTTGAAAATATTGTCTACAACATGCACCGGAAATGTTCTAACACTGTAGATTGGTTGTTTTATATAAAGAACTTCACACTACACATTTTGAATAAAACCTTGTCTTAAAAAGCCTTTTATTCACTCCAAAATAATAAAAAAAACATTCACAGGAGGGTCCCCCCCCAGGGCTCCCCCAATTTTTTTTCTTTCAACTGGCAACACTGAAAACGTCCCCAGGAAAAAAACAACCCTTCAGTTCCCTTCCTGGGCCTTCGTGGCTCTAACTGTCGCTTGACTGGATTTGTATACACCCGGGGGGAGTGTGTGTGTGTGTGTGTTAAACTTTTGCACAAGGAGCCTTCAGCTGTGATTTCCCCCATTTCACCAGCGATCTGGACAATGTCAGGAACGGGCGGCCCTGCTTTCCTGTGGGGAAAGGGGTCATCACCACCCCCAGACAGTCTGCCTGAGGCAACGTGGCCCTGGGCCTCTGTAAGCAAGGCCAAAGATCCTGTAACAGTGGGCAGCCCACTTCTTCAGCTTTTCCTACCTGCGCAATTCACCACGCAGGGTGTCTGGATAGTGCCGTGGCTTGTCACCACAGCCGCCACCCGTCGTACGCCCAGGTCATCTGTTCTAACCTCAACACCAGTCACTGGGCAGTTCTCAATAATCTAGAAAGAGGAGAGACAGAAATGAGCTGCACGTTTCCCACCTTAGAGGGACACAAACCAAGAGGGGCATCCAAGCCCTCTAGCACCCTTCTGGCCCACCACCAAGCCTTCTCTCTGGGCACGGCGGAAACTGGGCTTCGGCAAGGGCTCTCCCACGGAGCTCTGCCTTCTCCCTACTCAAGTCTCCCCAAGCAACTAAACATAAGGACAGAAGACAAGAAGCCAGGGTTGGGTCAGGCCAGTGGCCCCTCCAGTCCCACACTCTGTGTCACACAGTGGCCAAAAACACCCCAGGTGCCCTCAGGAGGTCCAGCAGTGGGGCCAGGACACTAGAAGCCCCACCCACTGTTGCCCCCCCCCCCCAAGCACCAAGAATACAGAGCATCCCTTGCCCCAGACCGAGAATTCCTATCTATACCTTGTGGCTAATAGCCACTGATAGACTTCTGCTCCATATGTTTATCCAATTTCCTCTTGAAGCCGTCCATGCTTGTAGCTGCCACCTCCTGTGGCAGCTCCTCCTGTGGCAGTGAATTCCCACTTACTCAGTCCACCCACAGCTGTCTCTCCAGCCCACAGCTGTCTACACTGGCACGAGACACACACACACACACACACACCGGTCTTTCCAGACTTTCTACCTGAAATACTTTTAACTGGAGATTAAACCTGGCACTTTCCTCCATGGCAAGCAGGCTCTCCGCTGCTAAGAAGCCACGGCTCCTCCCCAGCAGCAAACCTGGCCACCAGTTCTTGCCTGCTGGGCCTCTTCTAACACTGATCTGACTGAGGCCCTACTGCAAACTAGTCCAAGGTCTGTCTTCTCAGTTACCCGAGCCCCTCGGGCAGTGGCTGCCCGGGCAAGGGAGGTACAGGTGCCTGCAGGATCCATCGTGCCGTCCTTGGGAACATAGAGGGTGCCGTAGAGGTCGTCCACGTTCATCAAGGGGTACAAGCTCTTGGTTTCCCCGGGGGACAGGACATACGACTCGACACCATACACTTTCCCAAGCTGCAAAAGAGGCAGAAGAAACAGGCCCGTTGGTCTGGAGTTGAGCTTCAGAGTGGGTCTCAAGCAGTCCTGGGGGAGCCAGGGGCACGCCAGGGGAGAGGACAAGAAATGCTGGGTAGCTGCTCTGAAAGACAGCGGGCCCCCTCACTGCCCCCTCTCTCCCCAGACTGCCCAACTTTGTGGGAGTCCTCGGTTCCCTCCAAGGTGGGCTCCACCCAAGAAGGACAGTGGAGAGTCTCAACAAGCCTGGCCAGCACGAGCCGAGGGGGCACCCAAGAGAAGGCCCCAGAATCCTTTGCACCGCTCAGCGGACAAGGCAACCCGGAAAGGTCTCCTTTGGCCTGAAAACCACCGAGGGTGCCCCACAGAAAGAGCTCCAGAAGGATCTGCATTAATATGGTGCTTAACCTGGATGGACCATGGGTATTTCATTCTGGAAGCTCTGAGATCTTACTGTCATGGGAGATAGTCCACATTCCCAAGTTTGATGACAGAAAATAATGAGAGAACACCTCTCCTTCGAGCTGAGCACATTGTTGCTAGACTATCCCTGCATTCACATGTTCACCAGGACCAGTGGGTCCTCATGTGGTGGATGAGAAACTGGGCCCCCTCCCCTTCACCAGAGAAGCAGCACCGTGCCCCAGGGGCTCTGTGTCAGCCTGGGGCAACGACTTCTCCCCCTTCAAAGAAGCTGTGCACGTGCGTGAATCAGCAGGACATCTATGTGGGGCACCTATTTCACACAAGGCCCTTCCTGAACAGGGGGAAACAGGTGGGACAGCGTGTGCCCCTGAGGACAGTGCCGGGCGGCAACAAGGCCGGTCGCCCAGCAGAGGTCCGGGGAGCCTGTCAAGGTACCGAGGCAGAGCAGAAAGGGCCCCATCGGGACCCCCGAGAGCCAGTGTGGTGTGGGGCTCCGAGAGCTGGTCTAGGACCAGGTTCCCAGCCTTCTAAAGTCTGCAGGCATCTTTGGCATCCTGACACAACTGGGCAGGCACGGCCACGCAATGGCTGCTGCAGCTCACCTTCAGACAGTGAAGATCCTTGTGCAGTGGTGGCAGCTGCTGCCAAAGCTACATTTTTAAAAATCTGCAAAGACAATGAAATTCCCTGTGGCCAGCCCCAAACCCCTGACCGCTGAGAGCGATGAAATCACTCAGTCTCAGCTGGGCCAAAGTCTGCAGTGCCCCTCCTGGCCTAGCATGGTGGTGGCCCCGTAGTGACACAGGACTCAGGCGAGCAACTCCCTCTGTGTGCAACCTTGAAACGCTGCACGGCAACGGAGGGGCTGCACTGAAACACTTTATCCTTCGACAACCAGACGCCCTGCGAGAGGCAGGAGAACTGCTGGGGAAGCTCGGTCTGCTCCAATGTTAGCTGGCACGAATGCTGCCACGCTGAACTCCTTGGGGGCACACGCACTAGGGGAGAGGCCGACAGAGATCCGTTCATAGAGCTCTTTCTGCGTGGACCCTGCTTCATGCCAGGGTGGATGAAACACGAGAACATTTAATTCAGCTTACAACTCACATTGCCAGACTGCAAGTCTTTTGGCTAAAACAAAAACACCGGGTAGGAAGAAAATGTGACTTAAATTTATCATCTCTTCATGAGCTCCATTCACCATTTACTCCCTCTGTTCTGGGTTTTGCCTTGCTTGGGGTATATCACAGGAAGAAAGAGGTAGGCCTGTCCTCCAAGGAGCTGACAAATCTTAATTTCAACCGGGGGGGGGGGTGCCAATAGGAATGGAGGAGTGGGACGCTATTAACCAAGAGGGGGGAGACAGGAGAGATGGATGGAGCCAGGGATGGTGGCAGAGAGCTGTGGATGAGGACAGAGGAGCAAAGCTGAAGGCTTCCCAGAACAGGAGGGTTCTGAGGCGGCCACTCCTGGGCAGCCCGGGGCGGGGGACGGGGGACGAACACTGTGGAGGAAGGCAGGAGACGTCTGACTGGCTGAGAGTAGAAGAACTGGGGAAAAAGAGCCAAGTCACCAAACATGAGGGCAGACAGCTTGGGTTGGTGAGGCCCTGGAGAACTCAGGCCGGAAGGAAATGGCGTTTGTGCTGGATACGAGTGGAAGATTTTACACCCTGGAGGGAGACACAGGAAGAGAAAAGCAGCAAGGAGATCCTTGCTTAGGTCAATGAGGACATGCCCTGGGTGTGAACCACAGCAGGACTCGGCTGGGAAGGTGCTGCTTACAGACATGAGTCGCTTGTACTCGTCCAACCGTTGCTTGTTGGAAGCAATAAAGAGGCCTCCGTTTTGAATCCATCCGGTGTGGAGGCCCGTCTCTTGCTCCAGGTCCCGGCTGACCACATCCCGGGTGTGAGCCAAAAGCTCAACCTCCACGTCGCTGGGGCGCAGCTGCCACAAGAGACCTGAAGGCAAGGGCAAGAAGAGGCCGAACTCTCAGCATGGCTGGCACAAACCACCAGGGGCCATCCGGCCCCAACTTCCCTCTCCATTATGAGAGGAGGGCGTTTCTTCTAGGAAATGGATAAGAACAGACTGCATGCTGGAACAGAGTGGAGGCTGATGCACATATGGACCAATATCCAAAATGGCCCACAACTCAAAATTTCAGCAATCACATTTCAAAAACAAAATTTAGATTTCAGGTTTAGAATGTACACCCTGGTTGCCACTGAACCTGGGGGCTTTTCAGAAGGGAACCTGCCTCCTTTTTATTTAAAACATCTTTCAGCTGCCTTTAGCTTACCTCGAGGAACTCCAGGCAGCTTACATTGTAAATAAAACAGTAATTATAAAAGACCATAATTTAAAATCTCAATTAGGACTGCCAGTAAAGAAAACCTAAATTAGTCAAGTAGAACAAAGTTTGCGTCCAGTGACGCCTTCAAGACCAACAAAGTTTAATTCTGGGTAGAAGCTTTCGTGTACCCGTGACACTTTTCAATATTTGTATAAGTGATCTGGCTGAGGGCGTGGAGGGGCTACTCATTAAATTTGCAGATGACACCAAATTGGGAGCAGCAGCCAACACACCAGATGATACAGAATTCGACAAGATCTGAACCCACTGACAAATAGGCAGATGTGAACAAGATGCACTTTAACAAGTATAAGTGCTGAGTTCTACATCTGGGTAGCAAAAATTAGGAACATGCATACCGGATGGGGGATACATGTCTGGGTTGCAGTGTGTGTGTATGTGTGTGTGTGTGTGAACAAGATCTTGGGCTACAGGTGGACCGCAAGTTAAATATGGGTAGCCAGTGTGATGCGGTGACAAAAAAGGCTAATGCAGTCATGGGGTGTATCGACAGGGGCATAACATCCAAATCACAAGATGTCGTAATCCCACACCTGGAGTCTTGTGTGCCGTTCTGGAGGCCTCACTTCAGAAAAGATGTGGACAGAATGGAGCACATGCAGAGGAGAGCGACGAGGAGGATCGGGGGCCTGGAGACCAAGAAGCCCTGTGAGGAAAGGCTGAGGGACTTCTTGGGAATGTTCAGTCTGGGGAAGAGGAGGTTGAGGGGGAACAGGACTGCTCTCTTGAAGTCTCTGAAGGGCTGTCGCTTAGAGGAGGGCAGGGATTTTTTCCCTGTTGGCAGCAGAGGAGAGGACTGGCAAGAATGGGTTGAAATTAAGGGCAGGAAGGTACTGGCTAGATATTAGGAGAAACTTTTTGACAGACAGAGTTGCACAACAGTGGAATCAGCTATCTAAGGGAGGTGGTGAGCTCCCCTCTCTGGCAGTCTTTAAGCAGTGGCTGGACAGACGTTTATCAGGGATACTCTAGGCTGATCCTGCACTGAGCAGGGGGTTGAACTAGATGGCCTGTAGGGCCCCTTCCAACTCTTATACCAAGAATCAAACTTTGTTGCAGGCACACGAACACTTACACCTTGGATAAAACTTCGTTGGTCTCAAAGGTGCCTGACTGGACTCAAACTTTGTTCTACTGCTTCAGACCAACACAGCTGACCACCTGAATCTAAATGAGTCAAATGCAGGCCCAAGCAAAACCATCTTCAGCTGCCTCCTGAAGAGCAACAGTGAGGAGGGCCAGGCACATCTCGCTGAGGAGGTTGGTCCATAATGGTGGAGCTGCCACTGAGACGCTTCTTTGATTGGTGGGACAGTAAAGAAGGGCCCCTCCCTGCACTCTTAATCCCTGGGCACGTGACCCCAGTCACGTTTGGCTCACGCAGCTGGGCCTCCTAGAACAGGTGGGTAAATGTCCTGGGCTTCTCTCGGACACCACCTCAGAAGCCCTCAAGGGTCAGAAAAGCCACCTGACAAGAGGAGGACCTCCCTTGAGCAGTGCCAAGCCTCTGCCTCCCATGTGCCGACCCAGCCGAGCACCCGCCTCATTCAGTCCCCTTCGCCCCCCCCAGGGGTGGCTGGCCTCCCAGAAAAACGGCAGAGTGGAGGAACTCAGGCCAACCCCCCCCCCCGCTGCCGCCCCAGTTCCCAGCCCACCTCCCCACACATCACTGCGCTCTTTGACCTGCTGTGTGCCAGGTGGTCCCCGAAGTCAACCGATCCCTCTCAAGCAAGACGACACTGGCCCCCCCAGCCTTCGCAAGGTGATAGACAGTCTGGCAGCCCACGCTGCCTCCCCCGACCACCACCACATCTGCGGAGGCAGGGAGGGGCTGGCTGGGCCCTTTCTCTTGGGGGCTGCTTTCCTTCAGGGTCTTCTGATATGGGACATTCTTTTCTGATGTCTGGCTTGGTACACTGCTGAAAAATTGGCCCCTTTGCCTGGGCCATGGGGGCCGGAGAGAAGAGGCTAGACAGACCACACGCCTCAGGGTGGCCATGGTGGCCTGGTGCTGCAAAGGCGAGAGAGGGAGAGAGAGAGACATCCATCAGGTTTGAGTCCTACGTACAAAGAACATACCAGGAAGTTGCAGCCCTCGGCTGGGAAGGATGAGAAACAGTTGGCTAAAAATCTAGCAGGTGTCGAGTCCTTTAAGACTACAACCAGGGTGTACATATTTAAAGTAGGTCCCTAATCAACAACGATAAAACCAAGATCGTAGTCTGCTGAGCCAGTTTCCTCAAACACAGGTGGTAGATTAATTCACATACAACAAGTGAAGAGACTTATTTAGGTTTTCCTGCAGTACCTCCAAGAAAGCTCTCCAGCTTCCAGCAGAGCCTGCAAATTCCTCCGCCCAGCAGTCTCAGATCTCGGCTGTTGCCGTCACCCATACTTACTGCAGCACGACCCCCCATCCCCCTTCAAAGAAGCCACATCTGGGCAGGTGCCAACAGGGTAGACTTCACACGGCCACAGCTCAAATTGCCAGTGGGGGCAGGGAAGTAGCAGAGCAAAGGGCTGGTAAGCCGAAGAGAACCGCTTCTCAACACAAGGGACCAAGGTGGACTCCTGGGCGGCTTCAGCTGCACTGCTGGTTCCTCTTAGGGTACCTGACAGCTCCCTCTTCTAGACGAGAATCTGCTATTTCTGGCACAGGGAGGAGTTCATTCTTTTCCTTCAAAATATCTGGCAGCAATAAAACTTGCCCTCCAGGACCCATCTGAATATTGACTTCCCTTCCCAGTTTGGTGTAGTGGTTTGGAGTATGGACCCTAACCTGGGAGAACTGGGTTAGATTTCCCACGCCTTCACATGCAGCTGCTGGTGTGACCTTGGGTCAGTCACAAGTTCTGTCAGAGCTGCTCTCTGAAGGGCAGTTCTCAGGAGAGCTCTCTCAGGCCCACCTACCTCCCAGGGTGTCTGTCTGTTGTGGGGAGAGGAGAGGAGGGGAGGGGAGTTGGTAAGCTGCTCTGAGACTCCTTTGGGTAGGGAAGGGGTATAAGTCCAATCTCTTCTTCTTCTTCTCCTCTTCCTTTGACCTCCGGGTCGCCTAGGGCAAAAATGGGGATAACCACGGTTCATCCTGCGGGTTGCTGGAAAGGGGAGCCAGGTGATGATCAGCCAGGTCCTTTAAGGCGCACAGAGTGGGCGGCAAAAAGCAGCTCTTCCGTTCTTCCCCATTCCAGGGAATCCAGGCGGGCGGGCGGGCCGCTGTCCCCGCCCTGCTCCCCACCGGCCCCCGCTGCGCGGGAAGGGGGCACCGCGATGGGCCCGCATGCGCGCGTCTCCTTCCCCGCCCACTCGGCTCCGCCTCCCCGGCCAGAGGCCCCACCGGGAGGGGCCCCCAGCTGCCCCCCCGGCCCCCCGGCCCGAGGCAAAGCCGCCCGCTCGCTGTCCGCCCCCAGCGAAGGAGGCACGCCGCTGCCCAGGCCCGGGAAGACCCCCCCCCAGACATTCACCGAGAGCCGCCGGAGGAGGAGGAGGAGCGGGGAGCCCGCCCGATCCCGGGAAACGGCGGCGTCCTCGCTGCCCCGGCCGAGCACGCGGGGAGGGAGCCGCTTCCAGCCGCGCGCGGAACTCCCGGCCACTGGCGGCGGCAGAGGCTGCGCGAAGGGTCACCACCGCGGGAACACGAGCGGGGCCGGAGGAGGGCGGGCCCGGAGGAAGGAGGCCAAGGCCGCCCCCCACGGAGCCAGGCGGGGAGGGGGAGGGGCCTCCGGCTGAGCCCCGCCCCCGACTGCCTGCCCGTCCAGGCCACGCCCCCAGCGGCCGAGGGGAGAGGGGCGGCGGCCGAATGCGGGTCGCGGGTTGGTCCAGAGGCGGGGGGCGCGGCTGCGCGCGGGGCGGGGGGGGGGGGGGTGAGGGCGCTCTGCTGGGTGGCCAGCCTCAGCTTGGGCAATCCCTCCAGGGTTGGGGGCGGCTCCTGCCGGGAAGGGGGAAGGCCGTCGTGGACGGAGGATGCCGCAGAGGCCAGTCTCCGGAGGTGCCGTTTTCTCCAGGGGGACCCACCTCTGCAGCCGGGAGACCGGTTGCTGTAAGGCCGGAGGGTCTCCCGGCCCCACCGGGAGGCCGGCGACCCCAGAGAATACCCCCATCTTTCCCCAGGCCAGGCGGGATGCAGGAGAGAAGGAGAGGGGGGAGCCCAAGAGGGACAGCCGAGGCCCCAGCCAGCCCAGCCAGCACACGGTCCTGGGAAGGGGGAGTTCCGGGGGCCTGCTTCTCAGACTGCCCCCGGCCCCGCGGCCCTTCTCCGACCCCGACCCCCTCCTCCCAGGTCTGGCTCAAGGTTGGTTGTGCCTTGATCCCTGGGCAAAGCGTGACTCCTATGTATTCAACAGAAAGAATAGAGCTAAACCTGGAATTAACCTTGTTTATCTACTTGGCATTCAAAACGAACAATGTAAACCCTTTTTATTAATCCCAATGCAACTTTTGAACTGGTACCTTTTTTGTACTAAACCATCCGTTTGTGTAAAGTGAGACCTTCACAAATCCTGGAAAATCCCTTTCTTTCTGCAACTCTAAAGATTTGGGACTAGAGAAAGAAATTTTTGTCGCCCTCCATATCACCGCTTTCTACGTACACAAATCAAAATTGGTTCTTACCAGGAAAAGAATCTGCAATGTTTAAAAATTGGGCGGATACTGGCTTCTCTCAGCTTCAACATCTGGTGAATAGAGGAAAACTTCACACAAAACAATATTTTGAAGAAAAGGTTGGCGATTCTATATCGTGGCTACAATATTATCAACTAAAAAGTCTTATAGATTCTCTGTCATCTACAGATACATTCAAAAGACAAAAGACTCCTTTCGAAAGACTACTCGATACATTTCCAGATTCTGCTACTGGTCTTCTATCCAAAATTTATAAAATTCTCTCAGAACAGGACTGCTCCTTCAAATCCAATTTCCAAAAGTCTTGGGAGAAAGATCTCCAGATGAAACTTTCAGAGGAACACTGGAATGAGTGTTGGAACACCTCAAGAAGACTCAGTAGAATCTTCAGCATTCACTTACAATGGTTTAAAACGACCACACGTTGGTACTATACCCCGGAACGCTTGCATAAAATCAGTAATAATCACCAAAATTTATGTTGGAAACCGTGCGGGCAGACAGGGAGCTTTATACACTGTTGGTGGGCCTGCCCATTTATCAGCAACTTCTGGAACTTAGTCTTAACAGAAATCTCAGCAATTACAGCACAAACTATTCCTTTCTCTCCTATGGTGGCACTTCTTCAGATAACTGTTTCATCTCAATCTCAAGACAGACTTGAGATTTGACTTTATTTTTATTAGCCGCAGCAAGACTCTCAATTGCCTTGTCCTGGAAATCTGCTTCTCCTCCAACTCTGTCCATTTGGAGAAATAAAGTTTGGGATCAATTTATCCAGTGCAAAATTACAGACTCAATACATAATCAACAATATGGTAACACAAAAACACATTCCAAGTTCGTAACTACTTGGTTCCCATGGTTGCAGTACATGACGGAAAAAGAACTGCTCCCGGAAAACACGACATACGCATCACTACTTCAGTTTTGAACTTAGCTTTTGAATACTAACTCACTAATTTTTTCTTATATAGAATAAATAACAAAGGGTCACAGTATTTAAAAATAATAATAATAATTTTTTCCCAGTGATTTATCTTATAGCGTTGCACAGTTATGGTTGCCTTTAATCATAAATTACATCTTTGCTGGTTAACTTAATTAAATGTACGTACTATCAGTCAATTTGCTTGCAAAAAAAAAAAATTCTGTATTCTATATTAAGATGTTATGTTCTTGAAAAAGTTCAATAAAAATATGTTTAAAGTGAGACGTTTGCCTCACCTGCTTTTGTTTCCCCAAGCTGGGCCATGAGAGGTCTTGAGGCAAAGTCCTGAAGCTTCATTTCAGAGCTCTGAAGAGCCTTCAGCCTGGCCCAGCCCTGCCCATCAGGGTCCAAGCAGACCTCGGCCCGGCCCGGCCCGCCCACTCCAGCGCCCCAGCCCACCCTAGGAACTGAGGCTCTCTTGGCAGGCGCGACTTCTGGTTTTTTGGCCCAGTTCACTCTCCTAGAGCAGCAGTCAGGTAGTGGGTGAAGAAGAGCCATCGCAGGCACTGGCAACCTCTGTTGATGGCCAGTACAGGCAGAGAGGGAAAGGCCTTGCCCCTGCTGCAATGGCTCTTGTGGCCCACAGCAGACTGGTGCCTCCTCGGGGTGGAGGCCTTTTCGGAGCAGGAAGGCAAGAAAAGACAGCGGAGTGCACAAGGAAAGATCCCCTTGGCAGTGTGCCCAAACAGGGCAGGTCCGGAAGGTTGTGGTGGGAAGGCAACTTTTGACACCAGTGAGGGAGCCATTCGGATGAGGTGCAGACATCCGCAGAATCTGGCTTGGCTTCTACAGGTTGATGGCCATGGGTTCCTCAGCTGACCCTAACAATTTCCTAAGGATGGGCATGTGGTTGGGTGGGTCTTGTTGAACTCTGATATTAAAAAGGCTCAGAAATAAGCACAATAGTCTGTTGGTAAACTACAAGAACCCTGGCCTGGATGACCCAGACTTCATATTCGGATGGGAGGCCACCAAGGAAATCGAGGGTTGCTGCCCAGAGGCAGGCCATGGCAGAGCCCCTCTGACCGTCTCTTGCCTTAACCCCCACCCCACCGCCGGCCACCATAAGCTGGCTGCGACTTGATGGCGCTTTCCGCCACCAGCCGACAAGAAAGGGAAATCACCTGTGCAGAACATTTCTGGCAGATACGATGTTCATGTGCAGTGTTCATGCACCCAGTCATTTCTAGGGTTATGCTGCAAGTCAAGTTCAAGTCAAGTTTATTCAAGTTTAGCAGCCCATAAAGGCCGTACACGATAAAAACAAAAATGAAGAATTAAAAATCACAGTAAAAAAATAGTTTGCCAAGTCCGCAATGCAACTTTTGCAGAAGTTACTCAGAAGTAATCTTGAAGTGCCAGGAATGGCCGCGTACTTCAGTAGCCATTTCCTAGGAAATCTCTCTCTGGCTGTTGCACACTTTGGACGGTAGAAAAAAGGTATGGAACAATGAATCAACCACTCCCAAAGGGCAGTTGCAACAGGGCTGGTCTGGAGGGGTCTTAAGGAAATGGCCCTTCATGCGGGCTGCTGGCACGTGTGAGCATGAACGACCGCCTCAGATTTGGAACTGCCAGCATACTGAGATAGGGAGGCGAATCCAATTGGGCACAGTATTTCGTTCCCAGATGGTATGGGGAGCATTTCTGTGTAGAGTCTTTTTGGAGGGAGACCCAGCCTTCTTCAAGCAGCTTCTCTATAAGTAATGCTCATTTTCTTTCAGTTAGATTTCTTGATTTCCACAAACCTAAACCTATATTAAACAAATCGGGACCTATATCAAATTAAATGCCTGTCCAAAAAGGCACCTCATCTATTCAACCTGTGTTTGGATGACTCTGTTCGAAGCTTGCGAGGCTTCACACTGCGTCTGGGAAATGGCCCAGGACCTGCCTTGCTATATCCTGACAGCCTCATCTTGCTTTCCAGAACTCAGACTGGATTATGCTGCAAGCTCATCACTGAGGTAAGCGTCTGACGCACACATGCACACACACACACGAAACACCCCCCCCCCCCCCCCCGCGAGCGCACTGGAGCACCAGAATGGGAGAAAGACAGAAGCGGTGCCTGGGCAGGCTGGCTTGGCTGGTGCAGCTGGACATGTGGCTTTTTCTCCTGGGCACCCAGGGATGGCAGCTGGTTGTGTGGAGGCCTCTCACCTGATGGCTGAGCATGCCCCCCCCCCGCTCTTCCGCTGGCTCCACTGGGCATGCAGCTGCAGGCACCAGCAACAACATCACTGTAGCGCCAGGGGGAGGGCAGCTGCGGAGGCCAGAGCAGCAGCAGCAGAGGAGTCGCTCAGAGCAGGGCTTTCTAGCACTCTGCGGAACTCTTAGCAACTCTCAGGGTCCTGGGCTTCTCCTCCTCCCCCACCAAGCTGGTTTCCTTTCCACACATCCTCTCCTGCCAACTAAAGCAGGCATCTTTCACACAGGATTCTTTGATGGGGTTTTGGTGTGCCACCCTCCCCCCCATCTGTCCCTAAGAAGAAAAACCTGCCGTTGAGTCGCAACTGACTCCTGGCTGTTGGAGAAATGAGCATGTAATGCAAGGCCTGAGAAATTCAGTCATTATAGGGTTAACTATGCAACTTGTTTGTTTACCTATGTTAGCCTGGAAGTGATACCTGGCAGCTGGCCAATTGACTGTAGACCCGGGAAAACTAAAGGTGTACTGTCTTGCTAATTGGTCAATGATATCAGGTGTTTCCTTTCAGGGGTCAAGAAGAAGGAGAGATCCTCCATTACAATCTCTCACTCTCTATCAGTATGTCTTAGTGTGAAGACGGAGCACAATGCAGCTCCTTAGAAAGCATGTTTTGTTTATTTGTAGCTAATCCCGTTTACCTTTTCCCTTTAGTAATAAACTTCTTTTAAACCAAAAGAAGCAATCTCTCCTTTCCAGAAAAGCAAGATTCATTACTCTGATTTTTCTGATTATTGGACAAAAGTCCTAACAAATGGTAGCAGAGGATGGTTCTTAAAACATGGTTTCTCTTCTAAAAAAAAACAAACAATTTTCTGGATTGAGAAAGAGAAATAGGGAATAAGAGCTAGAGGCTTGGATTTTTAAAACGACCACTTTTTTTCCTTCCTGCTCTCAGAGCAATCTTGCAGCCAGAAAGGCCCAACCCTGTTTCCTTGCTGATCAGGGGAAAACCCTATGCTGGATTGTAGTTTGCCAGGAGCAAAGGATCTTTTTTGACTGGATTAATTTTTGCCTGCTGTAAGTGGAGCTGAGCTGAGCACTGGAGCACCAGAGACACTGCTGCCTGGAGAACAAAGGAAGGCGAGGCAAAGGAGCTTTTGAACTTCGCGCTGCTGCTGCTGCTGCTGCAGAGAAAGGAAAGATTAACCCTGTCAGCTCCTGGAGAAGTAGATGACTGAGCCAGAACCTGTGCTTCTACCTCAAATCCAAAGGGACGTGAGTAAAAAAAAGAAAATGGCTTTTAATGCCCCATCCCAAGAAATGCCAAACCTCAGACTTACAAAGGCTAACTATCAGTGGTGGGAGGAGTATTTGAAGAGTCGCCTGCAGACTCACAATGCCCTTCAAGTATTAACAACTGAAAATCCTCCAGAAACTGACCCTGATAAGACACAATTCCTTATGATGGATGGTTTTGCTAAAGCCCTGATTTTAGGGAGTATTCCCTACACAGAGGTACCAGGATTAAGAGGGCTAGCCACGTCCAGATTGATGCTTCAAAAGCTAAAAGACAAATTTGATAAACACAGCAAGAGTAAAATCTATTCCCTCAAGGGAAAGATTTTTGATTTCAGGATGAAGGAGGGAGACTGCCTTCCCAAAGAGATGGACAAATTAATGGGCATTTACACACAGCTTAAAGACCTGAATGAAGCACCCTCTGATACAGATATGATTTCTTCAATTCTTAAGGGTCTGCCTAGCTCCTATAAGTCTGTAACCAGTATGATTAGACTGAAAGATGATCTGACTTTAGAAGGTCTTTTGCCTGCACTAACTGAGGAATATGATTCTAGAAATTTGAAAGAAAGTTTGTCTGATGAGATGTCTGTTTTGAGTCTAAAGCATGGACAGAGATTTAAAAGGAAAATAGAGTGTTTTATATGTGGGAAAAATCATCTTGCAAAGTACTGCTCTTCTAAGTATGTGTTTAATGATGAGCCCCAAGAACAAAGAGCCACAGGAGCACATGGTTCCAGTAACAAAGAACCAGCCAGTGGAAGGGGAAGCCATTATGGGAGGAGCAGAGGTCACGTTTTACACACACAGCACAGAGGAAAGAAGTTTGCAGCACAGACAAAGAGCAAAGGCAATGCTTTTAGGATCACTGATGATTTTAACACAGATGATAAGAAAATATTTTTAATCGATTCTGGTGCTTGTACACATGTGTGTAGAGAAAAAGCCTGGTTTAGTAACATAGATGTTGAAAACAAACCAAGAATTTACCAAGCTAACAGGCAATTATTGAATGTACAAGGCGTTGGGACTGTAAAATTGCGATTGTCCACTACAGATAATCAATTAATTGAAGTTGAATTGCAAAATACAGCTTATGTGCCTGAAGCTGTTGAGAACTTAATTTCAACAAAAAGCCTTATGAATACTGGCCATATTGTAGTGCTCAAACCAGAGCAAGGAAGCAAGGTCTCTACCAAGGATGGAGAGCTTGAATTTAAAGTGGAAGAGAAAAATGGCTTTCATTACTTTGTAGCTTGTGATGATGAGGAGACAGAAACTTTTGATGTTGATCCTGATGAGGAAATAGAGACTGTTGATGATAAGGAACAGATTTGCCAGACTAAGGATGCTTGTGATGATGCTTGTAAACATGAAAAATGTTTATTTTCGTGGCATATTAAAATGGGACATAGAAATTTGAAATCTGTTGAGCAGTTGTTAAAGCAATGTGGAATACCTGTTGTGCATTGTGAAAAGAGTGAAACTAGATGTGAGACATGCCTCAGAGCAAAGGGAGATGCCCCAAGTTATTCTGGGAAAACTCCAGCGCAAAATCAAGAATTTTTGGAAACTGTATACAGTGATCTTGTTGGGCCTTTACCTGCATCCCTAGGTGGGAGCAAATATTTTGTGACTTTCACAGAGAATAAAACAAAATACACTTAAGTGTATATGCTGAGAAGTAAAGATGAAACACTGCGTAGATTTAAAAATTATGTGGCTATTGTTAAAAATAAATTTGGCAAAGCACCTCAGAGCTTACTCACAGATGGAGGTGGTGAATATTGTAATGCTGAATTCAAACAATTTCTACAAGAGCAAGGAATTCAACATAAAGTATCCATTGCCTATTCACCCCAACAAAATGGAGCTTCTGAGAGATTAAATAGAACACTGCAAGGGATGTGCAGAGCTATGCTGATGCATTCTGGACTGCCAAATGGTTTATGGGCAGAAGCCCTGAACACAGCAGTGTACTTACACAACAGATTACCCTCAAAGATTATTGGAACCTCCCCTTTTCAGGCTTGGTTTGGAAGACAGCCTGGTCTAAGGCATATCAAAGCTTTTGGCGCAAAAGGGTATGCACACATACCAAAGGAAAAGAGGGGAAAGCTTGATTCCAGATCTGAAACTGGACTTATTGTAGGCTATCCTGTTGGTGGGAAAGGGTACAGGATATACAATCCCCAAACCCACACAGTTGAGGAACGCAATGTTGTTTTTATTGATGAGACTGTATTGCCTAGTGTTTCCACTGCAGCTGATCCAAAGATGCCTGGGACTGCACCTGATGAGTTCATTGCTTGGCTACCTGTAGTGACTGCTGGTGAACTGGCTGGGGAACTGGCAAGTGAAGCAGCAGGTCCACCTTCTGAGGAAACTACTGAAACAGAAGGGGAAGCAGGGGCCACACCAGAGGAAGCTGCTCAACCCACGGCAGAACCCACAGCAGAACCCACACCCGGTGTGAGGCGATCAGAAAGGAGCACTAAGGGACAACCTCCAATGAAGTATGGATTTTGTGAACTTGTACAACCTGCAAAGGAACCCAAGAACTGGAAGGAAGTTTGCAACTTACCTGCGAGTGAAAGAGGCAGATGGCTTGAAGCAATGGAACAAGAGCTGCTATCCATTAGCGAAAAAGAGGCCTGGACCCTCACTCAACTACCTCAAGGCAGAAACCCTGTTGGATGTAAATGGGTCTTCAAAATAAAGCACAAGGAAGATGGAACTGTGGAGCTATACAAAGCACGCCTAGTAGCTAAAGGCTACTCACAGCAATATGGGACTGACTATTTTGAAACTTTTGCTCCAGTTACTGACCAAGCAACATTCAGAACACTTCTAAGTGTTGCAGCATCTAGGAACATGATAGTAGAGCATCTTGATGTAAAGACTGCTTTTCTCAATGGAGAACTATCTGAGGAGATCTACATGGAACAACCTGAAGGTTTCAAGGTCAAAGGTCAAGAAAACTTAGTCTACAAACTCAATAAAGGACTCTATGGCCTAAAGCAAGGAGCAAAGGCCTGGTATGACAAACTTACTGAACTTTTAAAGAAGCAAGGCTTCAAGCAAGGGAAAGCTGAACCTTGTCTGTACACTAGAATCAGAAATGGACAATACCAGTATGTTCTTGTTTACGTTGACGACTTGATCGTGGCTTGTCAAAACAGAGGAGACATCAAAGCAATAGCTGATGGACTGAATAAGGAAGTGGAAGTCAAACAGCTAGGAGATGTTCAACAATATCTCGGAATGCAAATTGAGAGACTCAAGGATGGAACTTTTCTTTTATGCCAGAAAAGAAAGATTATGGACTTTATAGAATCTGTTGGCATGAAGAACTGCAAAGCTTCAACAATCCCACTTGAACCTGGATATCTGAAGGAGAAGGACGGCACACCACTAAAGGACATAGGAGGATACAGAGAGGCTGTCGGAAAGCTCTTGTACCTGAGCAAATCAACGCGTCCAGATATTACAGTGGCAGTTGGATTTCTAAGCAGAAAAGTAAGTTCGCCAAATCATCATGATTGGAGCGCAGTAAAGAAGATGGCACGTTACCTAAGAGGAACAATGGACTTAAAACTGAAAATTGCACCAACTGAACAACCAAGACTAGTTGGCTACATGGATGCCAGTTGGGGAGAAGAGATGAACAACTACAAGTCTACCAGTGGATACCTATTCTTTTATGGAGATGGACTGATAGACTGGACTAGTAGAAAGCAGACTGTTGTAGCGCAATCCACAGCAGAAGCTGAGTGCATTTCAGCAGCAAGTGCCTGCAGCAGACTTGAATGGATCTTTGAGATGTTGAAAGATTTTGGAATAATTGAACCTGTACCTATACTTATGTTAGAGGATAATCAAGCTTGTATAACTATATGTAAGGAAGAGAGCACGACTGCTAGAAGTAGATCTATTGGTATTAAATGTGCATTAGTTAAAGATTTGTACCAGAAAAGGTTGATAGAGATTAAGCATTGTCGTACAGAAGAGATGGTGGCTGATATTCTGACTAAGCCACTGACCAAAGACAAGTTTGAAAGGCTTCGTGAAATGTTGAATATGCTTGATGCTAATGTTCAATAATGTTTTGTGTATACATGTATAATGACTTGCATTTCAGGTCTTGAGAAGGGGTGTTGGAGAAATGAGCATGTAATGCAAGGCCTGAGAAATTCAGTCATTATAGGGTTAACTATGCAACTTGTTTGTTTACCTATGTTAGCCTGGAAGTGATACCTGGCAGCTGGCCAATTGACTGTAGACCCGGGAAAACTAAAGGTGTACTGTCTTGCTAATTGGTCAATGATATCAGGTGTTTCCTTTCAGGGGTCAAGAAGAAGGAGAGATCCTCCATTACAATCTCTCACTCTCTATCAGTATGTCTTAGTGTGAAGACGGAGCACAATGCAGCTCCTTAGAAAGCATGTTTTGTTTATTTGTAGCTAATCCCGTTTACCTTTTCCCTTTAGTAATAAACTTCTTTTAAACCAAAAGAAGCAATCTCTCCTTTCCAGAAAAGCAAGATTCATTACTCTGATTTTTCTGATTATTGGACAAAAGTCCTAACACTGGCGACCCCACCCACTGGGCCTTCCAGGCAAGAGACGTTCAGTGGTGGTTTGCCATGGCCTGCCTCTGCATAGTGACCCCAGCCTTCCTTGGTGGTCTCCCATCCATGTAGTGACTGTGGCCAACTCTGAAGGTTTGATGTACATGGACAAAACTTGGCTATTTGGGCTGCAGGCTAAAGCTCGCTGGCCCAAGCCATGCCTGGTGTTAAGGGGTTACAAGCAACAATTCTTTTGCAAAAGAAACCACCTATGATCTTTCCCTCTCTGGTGCATTGCCTCTCTCTGATTTGGAAGGGCTTCAGTGCGACTTCATTTGCTAGTGTTCGCATGCAGTAGCTACATTTAAATCAAAATCTGTTTTCAATGCAAGCTCACTGCAGATAAAGGTTGGGCAAAACAACACTTGCATCTTTGCATGTCTGTGTGCAGTGTCAGGTTTTGCACTGCATGGTTGGTCTCTGCCGGTGATCATGCTGAAAACTGGAAGGGCATTCTTCAGAAGTTCAGTTGCCCATTGGTGATATTATTAGTTCTGAAATGGGAAACTAAACTTCTGAAGAACACCCTCCCAATTTTCAGCATGATCACTGGCAGGGACCAACTAGATTTTTCTCTGGAGAATATGAAATCTTGTACCATGCAGTGCAAAACCTGTCACTGCACACAGGCATGCAAAGATGCCCAGCCAATGAGTGAGTTGCCCAAGCACTCACTCATTGGTTGGCTCGGCTCATCATGAGCTAGCCATTGGCCCGCACCTCCTCATGCATGCAGCCAGCCCCTTCCCTTCCCCACTGGGACCCAGAGTCCTAGGAAATGACACCCCCCCACTGGGGTCTGAGTCCACATACTGCTGGTGCTGCTGCAGAACACAGTCTCCACCCCAAACCCTTCTCCTCACTGTCTTGCAGGAAAATGAAAGGACCTGGTGCATGCAGGAGGGGATGGTGTGGGGACCTCCAGGCCTCCTTGTGTCCTCTGTGTGTGTGTGTGTGTGTGTGTGTGTGTGAGAGAGAGAGAGAGAGAGAGAAGGAGGGTGAGGCCCTCAGGCCCTGCCACTTCCCAGAAGGAGCTGCTTTGGGACTGTTCCAAATGAAGCCTCTCAATTAGGCAAGCCCATTCCCAACTCACCCACCACTAGCAGGAGCTTGCCCCCTGCAGACTGGCAACGGAGGGAGGGAATTGAAAAGGCAGGAGCACCGCACATCAAGGGGGGCGGACTCTGGCTGTGCCCAGCCCTCCAGGAGTCGAACCAATGGCTGGGTGTGGTTTTGCATAAGCAGATTACTCCGAGTTGCTGTGAAGTGCTTTTGCGTCTTCTGAAAGAAGCTCCTGACCGATCCGAGGGATGCTCCCTTTTTGTGCACTTGGAAGCGCCCCAAGGAGACGGTGGCCTGCTCAGCTCACTCCCCTCCTCTTTGGGATGCGGCTGGTTGGACCTCCAGGACGCCCCCGCCCCCAACCCCGGCTGGCAACTGAGAGAGGAGGCAATGAGGGGGCTGCCTGCCAACTTCTGAGCGGGCTTTAAGTCTCTTTAGCCAGCGGTGCTATTTCCAGGGACA
The DNA here is from genome assembly GCA_029233225.1 of Lepidodactylus listeri. Taxonomy (NCBI): domain Eukaryota; kingdom Metazoa; phylum Chordata; class Lepidosauria; order Squamata; family Gekkonidae; genus Lepidodactylus; species Lepidodactylus listeri. Next base: position 8,085,326 of record JARCFY010000014.1, on the reverse strand, counting down.
GGCCAACCAGTTTTGAATTGCACAGCTTTGCAGGTGTCGCAGTGTGCTTACAGCTGCAGGAGAAGCAGGGTGCAGGCACCTCAACACCCGGGGGGGGGGGGGAAATCCACTGGAGTCAAGTAGTCTCAGAGGACAGTCATGTTGGTCTGCTGTGGATTCAAGTCCAGGAGCGCCTGAGAGACCAACCAGGTTTTGCTGGGGGGGGGGGGGGATCGGAGCTTTGAAAGTCCCAGCTCGCTTTGTCAGATACCCTGGGAAAGGAGCTTTGATTCCTGAAAGCTCATACCCTCCAAAATTGGAGTCAAGTGTTATTGTGCCGGAGACAAAGATGCGTAAAGCTCTTTTCTGCCAAAAAAGAGCAAATGTTTATTTGCAGTAAAAATTGGGGGGGGGGGGGGAGAAGCTGTTAAGACAGGTACATTGTATTTGTTTGATGGAGAGACATCCTATGAATTAATTGACGGGTAACAAAGCACGTGCGTGGTGGAAGGGCACCCCTTAGCAGCTCAAGCCCCAACTACCCAGTTCCAGCATTCCTAGCAACTGCAAATGGATTTGGAATTTCCCCCAGCTACAAACTACCCCACAAACACCCACAGCTCTCTAAAGATCCTGCCACCTCCCCGCTGGCCCCAGTTTAGGGTAGTGCAAAGGAAACTGAACCACAAATGAATCAAGGAATTTACATATTATTTACCTCCATTACGCTTTAAAAAAAAAAACCCCATCTTCTGCAAAATCAACTAAGATCTCTGTACAATATTCTTGCCGCCATAATAAAAAACCTTCCCTTCTTATTCACAAATATAAATTGCGGCAACAGTTGGGTCAATTAATACAAACAAAACAATTCTTTAGGGAAAAAAACCTTACACCAGTAAATAAGCCAGAGTCTCTCCATTCTTGGCCACTGCAAGATTTTGTCCAGAACGGGCCCTGGCGGTTGGGCAGCCGTTTCCGTTTGGCGGCAGGGGCGGCATCTAAGAAGTGTGACAACTGGCAATTCGCCAGGAGGCCAGGAGCGACTGGCCCCTCTTAGGCAGCACGCGGTCCCCTCTGGCAGAGAAAGGGGCTGGCGCGCTCTCCCCTTTCTGACCAAGCAGTGGGATTCTAAGGCTGCGGTCCGGAGCACGCTTGCTTGGGGATGAATCGGGCGGGCGTTCTGTGGCCAAGAGAGGGCTGCTGCGGGACGCTTGGCGAGTCCTCCGGCATTTGCCTGCTTTCCCTAGTCTGTCCCTCAGAGCAGGTTCAAGCCCAGCTCTGCACTCAATGAGCAGGTGGAAGGCCTGGGACACCCAGCACGCCACCGGAGCCTCTCACCTCCAAGAACCCTCAGAGCCGTGACTGTTCTGGGTTCCAGGCAGAACTCTGTGATTTCAGTGGCCAAGAGAGGCAGGACTCTAGAATTTGCTTTTTGGTCATTACTTCTTCTCAGGGAACCTAGGAGGCTTTCGGGAGGGGCAACCCACTGAAAACACCAAACCCCCTTACACACGAGAATTCCCGGGGGAGCCTTGGCAGATAAGATGGTGTGAACCTAACAGAATGGGGGAGGGAAGCTTTGCCCCTTCCTTATGGCAGTTCCAGTACAGTCCTTGGCCATGGCCCATCAGCAAAGGAAGAAAAGGCCTGAACACCAGGGTGGCTGTGTTGGAAAATCCAGTTTTTACATAACTGACTCCAATAACGGCTCCAGTATGGGAGGGCGGCTCTGTTGCGTGGAATGAGGCCACACGTGGATGGTGGCAACTGAAGTGGGGAACTGGAAGTGGGAACTTGACTGCCATGATACCATCCAACCCTTTCCCCCGAAAGCATGCGTGGCACAAAGTTCTCAGCCCTAAGGAAGGGGGCTTTCAGGAGGCCTCAAGAACGCAAGGCCCGCAGAGGGACACAGAGCCCAGTGGAGCACCTCTGAAACAGAGCTGCTCTGAAGCTGCCAAAACCTCAACACGTCTAATGCACAGTGGTGAAAGGAAGTAGAGGGTGTGGGAGCATGCAGAACAGGTACATATGCCTGGGAAGGAATGACACCCTGTGGACGCCCCCTACATCTTAAGCTGCCACTCAGATTTAAAGCAAATTTTGGGATGTCTTGTTCCTTACAACACCTGAGCAGTTCTAACTGAAGCCGAAAGAACTTCAACAAATTGCGGGGTGGGATGGAAGACTGCAGGGCCGGCTGACCCATAAATTTCCTGGCAGAATGCCCAATGGGCCACTGTTCTGGAGGGCCACAGTCAACAAGGAGCAAGCCACGCAGGCCACGTGGCCAGTGGTTGCAACGAGGGCTCCCAGCTTGCTTGTCATTGCCTCCCACATCACGGACAGGAGGCGAGGCTCCACCTGGTGTTGCCACTCTAGCCGGAGCCGCTCAGCTCAGCTCAGCTCCCCGCAGGCCTGTTTTGTTCTGCTCTGGCGGAACGGGCATCCTTTGCCAAGTCCTGCCTGCTGCCGGGCCACCAGCAGATGGATGAGGATCTTTGACCCAGAGGGACACATTTTAAACAAAGGCAGAATTCCAGGCCAGCTGCGGGAAACAATCATCCAAAACGAAACCACCTCCGTAAATGGTCGGCAGAGAAAGTCCACTAAGAACCAGCTCTTGTAGTCTACAGCCAGGGAAGAGAGACCCAAGGAATGTTGTGGAAGAAATTCCTTCCCAGGCCATCCCACAACATGCACAGAAGGAGTGGCGTCTGGAGGGCCAGTGCTGTGGCTCCTCTTGATCTGGTGGTTGTCCAGTCTGGAGGGTGGGTACTTGAGTGAGAAGAGACCACATAACTGGCCCCGCCTGGGATCTTGAAGAGCAAAGTTTCCCTTGGGCTGGCACTGTGACTTGGGGCTGTAGAGGAGGGCTGCCGTGACATGAGTCCTTCAGTGGCAGGCCTTCTGGCCTCTGGAACACTAACCAAATTGTTCTAGAGTGGCCCCAGATGTTTCCCTCTCCTCCCTGTCAGGGAAAGAGTGGGGCCGGTGTCCGTCAGCCAGTGTAGCAGGCGAGACTTCTGCTAAATGCCACAGTACCGTTATTCTAACGCAAAAGTCCATCTGCTCTGGACTGCAGTGAAAACTGGAATGTCTTCCCTTATGTATCACGCCCCTCCCCTTCCCCAGGACTGAGAAACGCCACCCTGTCTTTTGCTCTGTCCCGAAGGTCCACTGGAGCCCCTCAGAGGGGCTTCCACATTCCAGAGCAGAGCAGCCAACGAGTCCGCCAGGCCAGCCGAGATGATCTTCTGTGGCAAATTTTATGTACAGTTTTAGCCGCCAGTCAGAAGCTGTCAAACCTCTCCCAACCCCTTTCCCACTCTCAGCAGGCTCCACTCCGCACTGCTCTCTCTCATGCCCCCCACACACACACTTTCCCAGAAGAGCGACTGAAAAGGGGGCCCCCGGGGGCTTGCGTCTCTGCGCTCAAGGCTGAGCATGTCCTGTGGAGTCTCAGCAGCTGGCACCGATTTCTGCAGCAGGCAGAGCCTTTTCCTGGGCTGAGGTGTCCAGAGGTCCAGTCATCATTGTACACCTTCCTCCTCCACGTAGGTTGAAGGAAACCAGCCAATCTGCGGTGGGAATACAGAGAGGGTCAAGGCCTGCAAAAGGACAGGCCTTTATCCTAGCAGAAGGGGCAGGATCCGGCTGAAGCTACGGGCCGCAGTCTGGAGGCAGGACAGCAGCTGGGCGGAAGGAGCCAGATGGCGGGGGGGGGGGAGCCCAAAGTAAGTGCCGAGGAGCAGCCCTGAAGCTTCCCCCAGGGAGCTGTGACTGGAGCCCTGTAGTGGGAGGGGGAAAGGTACTGGGTCTCCCGCATCATTCCACTCCCAAGAGGAGGAGCCACTGCTGTTCCTTCTGCTGCCCGGTAGGGGCTGTGGGAAGTGTGCATCGTTGCCTCGCTCCTGTCTGGGGGAAGGGGGGCGGGGAGGTGGCACAGAAACGTTTTAAATAAACCAATACATAAATAGACATATCACTCTTAATTTGACCCCCCTGGGGCCCGAAGTGTGCGTATCTTAATGGGGGAGGGCGGTCTTGCACCAGAGGGGGGCAACGCTGCTAGTGGAACAGACCCATGGGCTCCACTCTGAAAACGGCCAAGTGGGAGGAGGCCCCCACTGCTTAAGCACCCCATTGGTGGTCAACCAACACTCACCCTTCCATTGGTCTCTCCCTTCCACCAGCCCTGGTCCCCACCAATCCGGCTGTAGATCTTCACAACGTCCCCTTCTCGCAACGAGAGCTCCCGCATGTCCCGGGCAGCAAAGTTGTACCTCGCGACGGCCGTCCCTATGGCCCGCGGCGTGAACACTGTCAGCAAGCAAAGAGCAGAGGGTCAGGAGGCACCACGGCGCCTGACCAAGCTCAACCTGGGCTCTCCCTGGCCTCTCCGCTTCTCTCCCTGGGGTCAGGGCCATGGTCCAAGAGTGAAGGGCAGGGCATGGAAGGGACTCCTCTTCTGGGGCCACAGACACAGCTTACGCTGGCCTCTCTGCAGTTCTCAGTCTTCTGAGAAGGGCAGTCTGGAAGCTGCCCTGCCAGGCTCTTGGGCTGGACTGACAGAAGTTTTTTCTTGTCTGACTGCCTTTAGTTTTGATCAAGTAATCCCAGCCTCAAACAAGGCCACAGCTGCAGCAGTGGAAAGAATAATTTCACAGGGTAAAAATTAATGTCAGCACTCAAGGAAGAGGACCTTCTTTCCAGGGTCTTGGGCTGCCCTTGGTCAGGCTTACCCTTGGCCCGTTTTCATCCGACCCTCTCTCCGGGGAGGGGGTGTGTGTCTTCCCCCGTTTTATCCTCCCAGCCATCTTGTGAGGTAGATTCGGCTGAGGGAAAGTGACTGGTACATCACCACGCCACGAGTGGGCCATCTGAAGCCAGGGCTCCACAGCTGTAGTCCGACACCCTCATCACTAGGCTGCGCTGGCTAATAAAGGAACCAGCTTTCGATATTTTGCAGACCAAGGCTGAACTGGGTCAGGGTGCAGGAAAAAGGGGGGCTCTCTGCTAGGCTTCTTGAGGTCAAGATGAAAAGGAGATGATCAGGATGGCTTTGGAGACAAACAATTCATGTGGAATGGGAACTGCACCAGGAAGAGGGACTGCGTGTCCCTGGAAAGAGCGTGAGGGCAGACACCAGGGTCTCTTGAGCAAAGTCCCACTGAAAGAAACGGGAGCTGCACAAGAGCCCAGGAAGGGATGGAATGTTGATGCACGGGGGAAACAGATCCGCAAAGAAGTCCTGGATGGCCCACAAGGGATGTGCACAGAGATATTTTTCAAGTTCAGCTTGCTTAGATCAAATTTTTTCCCAGAGTCTCCAGCATCATTACAGGAAGTGTTCTGAGTCACGGTTATCACAACTGAGCAGGAGACAAAATGTTGTGAGGGGAAGAATGTGTTTCTCGCCTGGGGACAATGATCTGTGGGGTGGAGATGCGCTGAGTGTTCTGGAGGGATGGCGTGCCTGTCAGGTGCGTATCTGCTGAGTCCCTCTCCTCCCTTGCCACCCCCTCCTGACACTTCACTGCTCTCACGCAACAGACACTGGGGGCAGAGTGCAGCCACCACAGGGCTGCCAGAAAAGCAGTGAGGTACAGCTTATGTGGTCTGGAGCCAGAAGCCATAGAAACTCTCCTTCGGATTCATTATCGTACTTCATGTGAAGAAACAGGCATGCTCATTCTGGGCTTTGAGGGATTACACTCTAAAGGCACATCCCAAGTGTCCTCATCCACACCCCATCCATTCTGTGGAAAAATGAGCTCCAGCTGCTGCAGGACCTGAGCTGTCACCAAATTCAGCCTAAAGCAAAGGTTTTGAAAAGCTCCGCTCAGAAAGCAAATCCAAAGGAATTTTGAGGGATGCAAAAATAAATAAGGTCAGATATATTTCTCAAAAAAGGAGTCTACATTTTGGGCAACATAGGCTTAACCTCCCCCCCCACCCCACACACACAAATTCAAGTTCTGCCTCAAGGTCACCCAGATTTTTGACACGGGAAGGGGAATCTGGAGACTGGAATCAATGATGGCTATCTGCATAGTTTTTCTTGTTTAGCAAGATGTATCCTGCTTCTACTACGCACAGCCATGCCACCCCTAGAACTTCTGGAATGTCTCCAGGCAGCACCTGCATGCCGTCAAGGATAATTCTGCAACCACAGGGTTTAGAGACTTGCTTTTAAAAAAGCACAGCAACATAAAAAAAAAAAGTGGACACTCTTAGGAAGCCAGATTCTGCCATCAATACCAGACAGAGAAGCATCCCTTAAAATGAGAAAATGGGGTTACCACAACAATCCTCAATTAGGGGGAAGAGGCTGTGATAATGTATAATCTGCTCTTTCACTCTCAAATGTGGCAAACACTTGTACAGGGGGATGAGAGCAATACTGTTCTATTATGGCAAAAACACCACGGGGTTACGGCCCAGTTCCAGAGCTGGGAAGAGCGGAGTGGGCTCACGGTCTCCTGCTGGGGCTGCTGGCATCTTGGCTGTCCTGAGTCACAAAACGCACCCCTGGTTCAAACTGACTAGCGACCTCTCTCGTTTTGTTCTTTTGCCATACCAGCAACCGACTGCCCAGGGCATGCAGCTGTGCTTTAGCCCACCGAAAGATGTTGCCTTTCTCTCAGAGAATGGAGGGTGGCTTCCGACTCTTTTGCGTGTGCACACCACACACTCATATACCTGACCAGAAAGGAGTGGAGGAACTCTGAGAAGCGAAGTTGTGGCCCTGAGGACTGAGAAAAGAAAAATTGTAGGAAGCACAGGCAGCTGCAGAAAGATCAGAGGGAAGCAGGGGGGCAGGAGAAAGAAAAAAGGGGGGGGGGAGGGGGAAACGCAGCATTAAAAAAGGGAAGTTTACCAAGAAGGTGGGAATCAGCGCAGCAAGACAAGCACAGAACATGCAGCATTTAAAAAAAGGGGGGGGGGGGAGAGCCCTGCGGACTCTGAGCAAGCTCCATCCAGCCCATCCTTCTGCTTCCAAGAAGGAGTGGCACCTAAGGGCCCCTGAGAAGCTCACAAGCCGAGCAGGAAGTTGGTTGCCTTCCTCTGAACGTGGACATCCCATGTATCTGTCATGGCTAACTACAGTTGTAAAACCTGTCCTCAGTGCATGTGCCTAATTCCTTTTAAAACGCCACCCGTGGCCAGTAACCACCTTTGGTAGGCACGAGTTTGCTATGTTATATCAAAAAGTGTGCAGGGAAGTATTTGGAGGAGTGGGGATGCTCAGCAGGGGTGACCCCATGCGTTTCCTGAGACCTGGGTAGCCTCATCCCAGATTTACTCCTAACAAGATGAGCAAGACAGGCTGAGGAAGAAAGCCACACGCCTGCTTTAAACACCGGTTGGTTACCTGGTGATCGAGTTAAAGTTCTAGAGGTGGAGCGTTCCCGAGACTTGTACGGATACTTCAGGGTCGTGTCCAGCTGTTTGAAGCTCTCCTTCAACGAATGGGTTTGATAGTATTCCACAAGTTCCTGCAGGGGGTGGATCAAAACCTGTGAACTTTTCAGAGGGACAGAACCCCCAAACGCAGCCTCCGCCAGCAGGAAGAAGGACCACAATGGGCACCCCCGCCCCCCCCCCCCCCACCTACCAAGAGGCTTTCGAATTTCTTTGCTTCCGTGATGTGAATCCAGTTGTCCTTTTCAACCACCTTAATGTGCTTCACTTCATCACTGAACCTGCAGAAGAAGAGCAGGTGGGGACTGCAGCTGAGACAGACACCCGAGACACAGAGCAGGAGGAATCCCTGTCTTCTGCTCCCGTCCTCAGAAAGCACCATGAGGCCAGTCTAGAACTGCGGGCAGATGTGGCCGAGCAAATCACAGTGCAAACTCAGGGCCAGACTTGGGGGCTGTTTCGAAACCTCTCAACTTACAAATTGCCAAGGGTTATGTGAAAACTTGAAGTCTCAACCATCAAAACTTGGAATTGCTTTGTTTTTAACTCCCCCCACCTCCATGAGGCTGGTAGCTGGCAATTCACTCTTGTGGCCACCAGTCCTGGCTCTGGTCTTGCATGTCGAAAAAGCCCCAGGTTCTCTCAGGGGGCGGCTCTTTGCTTCTGCACGCACACTTTCCGTGGGCTCAGGAGGAGCATGGGATTTTGCTCTAAATCTGCTTGCCAACAGTAGCTGCAAGCAGTTCCAAGTCAGCCCCTCGGACTGAACTGTGCAAAGACCCCCAAGTAAAATGTCTTCTTGGCTGGCCTGTTCAGCCTGTTTGGAGTTCAGGCTGAAAACAACCCCTGACCTGGACAGTGCAGGCTAGCCCAGTTTCGTTGAATTTCAGAAGCTAAGGCAGGGCCGATCATGGTTGGTCCTTGGATGGGAGACCACCAAGGCAGACCACCAAACCACCTCTGAGTGTCTCTTGCCTTGAAAACCCCCTGGGAGGGTCCTGATGGCATCATGACTTGATGGCACTTCCCACCATAACCTCCGAGTCAGCACAAGGAGGATCTGAGCTGGACCCCTCCCCTTTCAAATGACAAAGGGAGTGTTCGGAGGGACGGGTGCCACTTTGGAGGACAGCTGCAGGCCACAAGCAGCCACTTACTTAATGCTGATGGCAAAGCGCTCCGCCTCTGCTGGCCTCTCCCGGATCAAGTACGTCCCGTTGACGTGCAGCTTCAGTAGGTTGTCTGTCTGCTGCCTCTCCATGTTGCCTGCAAACCTAAGGCAAAGAGGTCTTTTGCTCATCCATTCCTCGGCTCAGAGGCAACACCTGTGCATGCAGGCGGCCCTGGGGCAGTCCTCGGCAGCTCTTCTTAAAAGGATCCCGGGGGTGGCAGAGGCAGGGAAAGGCCTTCTTTGGCCCAAGGCCTGGGAGGGCTAAGGCCAGTCCCAGCAGAGCGTGGCATCGCCAGTGAAAAACAAAGCTTGAAGCCGGGGTCAGAGGGCAAATGCCAGTCAGAGCAGGCAATCTCCGCCCTTGGCGGAGCCATTATCGGATCTGGAAGAGCCATTAGTCCACTATACAGACCAAGGGTCCAGACTCAGTCAGTGGGCAACCTTGTATGTCCATATCTATTTCTATCCCTGTGTGGCTCCAGGAACAGTCAATGGCGTTTTGGCTCTTGAAAACAGCATTTGGGGGGGAATAGAATCTCCTTGTCGTCCCCTCCACCCCCGCTGCTGTCCCCAGGAGGATCAGGCCCCCATGGAGTTTTGAAAAGTTAAAAGTCGAGCTCTAAGATGGTGTTGCATCCCTGTGGTGGACTGTTACCATGCAGCCACTTCAGATGTCATCATTAAAGACTCTTAAATATGACTGCTTTGCTGAACTGTGAAAAGAGTATGTCAGGGCAATGGACAGAACTGTAGCCCAAGAGCAGTGCCCTTATACTGTACTAAAGGAATGTACTTTGGCCAAGGGGAGCCTTGTGCCTAAGCAACATGCCAAGCCAGATGTGGACTACAAGAAGCCTCCTGCTCCTGCATCTCCACAGCCACGCCAGCACCAGATTGCAGACCAGCAGCCCTGACCGCCGTGCACCCAGAAACAGCAGCAGATCACAGAGGGAAGCCATGCTCTGCAAAAAGGACAAGATGTTCCTGCACAGACGCCATGAAAAACTCCCTTCTCCATCACGCAGGCATTCCCCCCACCAACCTTCCCGTATTAACATCAGCTTAAGACAAAAGGATGTGCCCAGCAACAACAATAGCGAGCCATCAAGTTTTCCTGATAGCCATCATGACAACACAGCTGTCAAGCATCTGATAGTTAATCCAAAGTACTGGTCCTGCAACCTGATTTGTTCTCTTCCTTTTCTCCTTTGTCCATCCCATCCCCCAAAGAGGTGTCACTCCTAGCCAAATCATTACTTGCAATTGCCCAACCATTAATCCCTTTTCTGCCCCATTCATAGTTTAAGTTTTTTACTGAATATCTCTTGGGGACCATGTGACTCCAGGTATCAGCCTCAGGTCACATTTTAGGTATAAAAAGAGAGCACTGTGCCCCATCGCTCTCTCTCTCTCTCTCTCTCGCTTTTGCCTCTCCTAACCCCACCCTATCTTGCTGGCCCCTTCCTGCGTAGTTTGGTACTGTTCCATGTGTGCTGCTGCTCAACTCATGGCCCCTTCCCTTATTTAATTCCTTTTTTTGCTGCAGAGTCAATTCGTCTCGCCAGACAGGTAAAGTATCACCCCCAACAATGATACTTCCTGCTAATGCAAATGTCTCTGTATTTTCTACTCTGAATTCTTAGTTCTGTATTGTGTGTGAGAGTGTTTGATTTTATGTTTGTATGCTAGAAAACCCTTTAGTAAAGAAATAATTGCTTTATTAGTCCAGCCTCAGCGTCTATTCCTGGGTCCTGGGAACTCTTAACTCCTGTAAACACAGGTTATGATCCTATAATTAATGCTTTTTTGCATTAATGCCATTTAATACTCATAATTCCCCACATTTATTAATAAAATAAGGCAATTCGGCTAACAGGACCTGGGAGTGCACTATTGTGTAGTGTGGCCTAGAGAGATGCAACTTCGAAGTGTGATTGTCTGGCAGTTTGTCTTTTTAAGCAACACCTGTTGTACATTGCCCTGACTCTAATCCGAAAGATGGCCCCAAGGGCTGGATTCAAATGCTGCCTCAAGAACCGTGTGACATATGGGGCTCTGACCACCGGCCTCCTTCCCCCCGTCTCTTGGCACCCCCTCTTGGCTCAGAATCCTTTCTGGAGATGGCAAAGTGGGTGGAGACCTTGAAATCCCCAAGCCATTTTGAGCTTCCCACCCCCATTTAGATTCATTGTCAATCTTGTGGCTTGCTTCCTTTCCCAAACTGACTGAGAAGGGCAAGGAGGGGTCTCAGTGATCAGGAGAAACTCAAACAAAACTCCCCACCATTCCTGTCAACCCACAAGCGGCCACTGCAGAGAATGAGGCGGAGCTTCGCAGCATCTGTTGTCCCTCCTCCCTCTCTGACTGCGGGAGGGGGCAGGAGGGCTGATGGTGGGGAGGCTCCTCCCCCCAGGGAGGGGGAGAAGAGGAGCCGTCTCCCCTCTGCTTCCAAGAGGCTCAGAAGCGAGGCGGGCAGGTCTTCCTCCCTCACGGATCCAGCCTCCTTTTGGATGGCCAGGCAGGGCGCACACTTCACCCTTACTTCCTAGTCCCTACCCCTGCACCCTCGCGTCAGGATGTGAGGCCCTCTCTCCAGGCCCCGAGCAGGAGCCCTGCTGGCCCCTCCCTCCAAGTTCTGATGCTTCAAAGTCTGCAACGACTGGACAGAGCCAAGACCGCGCTCTCCGCACTAAGGCACGGGGGTGGGAGGGCCAGCACAGGCGTTCATCATCGTGAGGCTGATGCTGTGTCAGCGTTACCCAATTAAAGCAGCAGATGCCGCCCCCTTCTTTCTGCCCCTTGACCAGGAAAGCGCATCGGATTTTAAGGGCACAACTCACCAAGGGTATGCCGAGTAGTCCATCTCTCGCGACAGAGGCCGGCTGTTGGGAGGCTGCGTGGGCAGAACGTGGGAGAGAGTGTTACTGTGGTCCCAATTTGGCAACAGAGCCTCCCTGAGGGTCTTCCCTCATACAGAGTTTGAGTCCAGTGGCACCGTTAAGACCCACAAAGTTTTATTCATGGTGTAAGCTTCCATGCCAGAAGAAGGGTGCGTGCACCCAAAAGCTGACACCTCGAATAAGATGAGGTTGGTCTTCTGCTGCTTCAGACCAACATGGCTCCCCACCTGAATCTGCACAGGTCGTCTGTAGCCTCTGAGGGGCCGATGAGAGATTAGCCACAAAGAGGAACCAAGGTGGGGGGAGAGGGTGCCTCAAGTCCGGGACACTCCAGAGACAGAAGAGGGCTGAGCCTTAGGGGTCTACTCACCCTCGCGTCCACTGGGCAGGGTTTCACTGACGCACTGGGGAAATAGCCAGACTTCTTTGACAGGATTAGTCTCCCCTGGATAGAAGGACAAGAGAAGCGTCAGTGGCGGAGAGTCTCACAGAAGAGACTTGTCGCAGAGCTGGCCAAACCACGGAGAGGGAGAAAGGCTTGCCTCAGTCATTGTCTGCCACCCAAGATGGCATCATGCTAGCAATACCACTCGAAGGAGATGGCGCCATCTTGGAGGTTCTCTCCAAAGGGAGGGGGGCAGTGTCTGTAGCCAGCACCAGCCAGGGCAAGAGGTGGTTTTTATTCATTCATTCATTCAGAACATTTATTAGCTGCTCTTCTGCCTCACAACACTCAAGGCAGCTCTCAATAAAAATAAGACAATGGTTAGAAAACACATAAAAGAGGATAGTTTGAAACCTCAGTTAGGACTGCCAATAAATAAAACTAGATTAGTCAAGTGCAATCCTAAATAAATCTGTCTTCTGCTGCCTCCTGAAGACGGAAAGTGAGAGGGGGCCAGGCGTGCCTCCCCGGGGAGGCTGCTCCATAACCTGGGGGCTGCCACCGAAAAGGGACCTCTCTTGGGCACCCACCCGAAGAGCCTCTTTGATTGGTGGGACCGTCAGGAGGGCCTCTCCCTGTGGTCTGAATGATCAGGCAGGAACGTGTGGGAGAAGATGGCCCTTCAGATACCACAGCTCCAGGCCATAGTGGCAGGCAGGGCCTTTATCCCGAGATTCATTTGTCTGCTCCACACCAGTCACACAACCAAGAGAGCCATTCCTCACGACAACTTGCAACCTGCATGGTGCGTGTGTGTGTATGGGTCCCAGGTGGGCATGCCTTGACCATTCTAGGGCAGCATGTGGGGTGGGGGGAAGACCCACCACCCTGAACGAGATTAACTGTCATTCTCAGGGCTTCTTCTATTTTTGCCACAGTCAAGATTCAGAATCTATGACCTCTGCACTGCTGCTCTAGGATGTCCAGAAATATTCCATGCTGCTTTACGGATCTCCTCAACTATTTTGGACATGGTACGATCTGCTCCTCTATGGCACACGAACGGACACTCACCTCCCACCACTGGGACTCTGGGTCTCCCCGGAGCAGCTCTATCACTTCTCCAGTCTGAAATGTTAACACCGGTTTCCCTGGCGGAGCTGGGTTTCCATGATAATTCTGAACTGCCACCATTTTGGGACCTACATGGAAAGGGAAAACCAACAGCTTTAGAGACAAGGAAGAAGTTGTTTGAAAGATGATGCAAGCTGGGCAACTGATGATATATTATCTACGCAAGGTATTTCTTTGGGGATCCCTTAACAGCAACATTAGGTGAAGCAAGGCTTCCACCAGCTGGCAGTTAAAGAAATAACTGCTCAAAGCATTTTCTTAGGGAGTTCAATGAACTCTTAACGTTTTGTGGCATGAAGCTGTGAAGTCTGCTGGCAAAGGAGTTGCTGGGTGTTCAGGGCCTGTCAACAGGCCTTGGAAGGAAGCCTTTCACAGATGCAATGCAGCTGGCGTGTGAAAGGCAAAACAGAGTGGAGACAACAGGACAGGGAAGAGGCAAGACATCTCCTCAGACTCTCCGGGACAGGAGACTTGGAAGCCACACAAAGGAAAAGGTCCCTGGGCCACGACCATCTCTTGCCTGGAGACAGATCCTTCCACTTCATGTGGTTTACATTCAGAATATGGTTTCCACTCAGAGGCACTCATCCTCTGAATCCCAGAGCCAGGAGGCAACATCAGGTGAAGTCCTCGGCCTCTCTGCCCTGTTGTTCACCCTCCAGAAGAACTGGTTGGCCACTATGGCAGACAGGATGTTGGACTAGATGGACCCTCACTGGTCTGATCCAGCGGGATTCTTCTTATGTTCTTCATACATTCCACATGCACAGAAACATACAGGGCAGCTCTTGGGGGGGTCAATTCACATTTTTTTTTCCCACATGCTTTTTTCATGTTAAACTCCAACAGGCAAACATCTGCACCCAGCTTATGCCCAATTCAAGGCAGAGAGGATTCTCTGTGTTAACAAGTGTTGCTGCTGTGAATGAAGAGACCTTCCCAGCAGGAGCCACGGAGCGGCCACGCAGGAGTTCTCTCTGCACTCACCTTGCCTCCGGCCCCCCCCCCTCCCCACGGGACTTTTTAATAAAATCAGTGACTGGAAGACCATGCTAGCGTTATATTTCAACAATCCACAATCAATTACTACAATCCACTAGTTCCCAGGTTTCATTTAAAAACAAAAGCAGCCATTTTTGTTGCTGTTAGAAGGGGAAATATAAAGCCTGCACGTCTCCCCTTCTAACGTGATACTGCTGCTACAGCTACCTGTCAGTTACCTTTTTTTGAAAAAAGCGCCCTTTGGTGATGGTGGGGAATGGTGGCCAGAGGGACTGAGGTATGGAAAATACTGCCATGGGTCTGCAGAAATGCGCAGCTTCCCATCTCTGTGGCATCTGAGGGCCACCAAAAAGACTGTACCAAACCAGGTTTGGGAAAGGCCGCAGCAAAGTGGGGGGAGACCACAGAAGCAGGCTGGCCAGAGGAAGGCGTCACGTGGATGCTTCCAAAAACAGCCATGCAGTAAGGAAGCTGAGGTGCAACAACAGACCTGTGTGGAAACTGCCTCGCGCCTCTGTGCTCTCCTCCCACCCGTTCCTCTTTCCAGTGTCTTCCCCCCAATTCTGGACACCCGCCTCTTTGGGAGGAAGAGACCAAAATCACAAAATCACCACTTCTGCCCCCCACCAGCCACATGAAATCCCCACTCTTGTCAAGGAGCCAGAACAAGTTGCCACGCCTTGTCAGAGGTCTGCTCAGCCCCCAGCCCCATCTGCATGCAGCAAGCAAAACCGTCAGCTGGCAGAGTCTGTCCAAGTACACGTCTCCTCCGCACTTTGGGGAAGACAGCAACAGAACGTCTTCCGGAGGGTATCCTGAAACAAACCAAGAACAAACTTACCTACATTCACTGAATCCTAGAGGGGGGGGGGGGGGAGAGAGAGAGAAAGAACACATGGGTTTTAATTCTGATTCTTTCAATTTTGGGCCACAAAATGTGACAGCAGCAACTCAAACTCTACCCTTGCCGGCATCTGAGCAAAAAGACTGCAGAACCCTTCTCCAGAGCGTCAGTGGCAAGACCAGAAGCCCCCCGCTCACATGTCACCCCTGCCACCAGCATGCCAGGAAGAGACCCTGAACTAAAGTATGGGATTCTGCAGGCACTGGCCTGAGAAAGCACTCCAAGCAGCCTGAACACTTGCTGGGCCTTTTGCTGGATCCCAGCAGGTCTGTTCCCTGAAGGGTGGTGCTTTCCTTGGCACAAAGGGCCTTCCTTGGCTGCAGAGGCAGGCCCCTCACACCTGGGGAAGGCTGCTTACGCCAAGGGGAAGCCCCAGCATTCGCAGAAGGATCCAGACCCTTCCAGTCTGCAGCAGAGTCAGGCCACTCCCCCCCCACGCATAAGCCACGGCTGCCACGAGCCACGCTTGTCCTCCCTTCTGGGGAGACGCTTACCTGGTCCGCAGGAGAACCTGAAAACAAAACAGAAAACAGAGCAGTGAAATCAATGAGCAAAACCTGAGCAGGAAAGAAGAGGCTCTTCTCCTGAGCTCCGAGCACCAGAGCAAAAGCTCCATGCGGAAGCAACCTCAGACTCTTCCCCACTGCCTCTGGGATAAGGGAAGCAGGGAAGGGGAAGGCTGTGCTACTGGAGTGACCCCTCTGGGATAAACAACTGCACCAGAGAGGGGAAGTCAGAACACACCCTGGAAAACGTTGCCGGAATACTGCAGGGGTGAATGTCTGTGCCCAACAAAACTCACACTGCTGATCACACACTGGACGGGGCACTGGCAGAAGCCCCCCTCCACACACAGTCTTGCAAGTGCAGCTGCACAGAGCAGAAAGCACTTTTGACGCGGGCCCTTCTTGTCACTATATCAAAGAGTCAAGAGTCGGGTCCCTGTGGTGGTAACAAAAACAGTGTCACAGGTCCGCCCACAGACAAGGCGGTGGCCTCCACGTACTGAGAGGACTCCCTGGGTATGTGGGTTGGAGGGGACCAACTTTGTAAATTAAGCAAAAGAAAGAAGACCCTAACACAGAGCTTTTCTGCATTCACAATTTCCTTGCTTGTGCGTTCCTGTGTCCGGGGGCAGGGGGTGTTCCACACATGTTTTGCTCCCTTATTGGCTGACTGAACATTACATTGACAGGTTATGCCTGCCACAAAACCCCGCAGTTTAAATCTGCTGGACATGACCTGATGTAATAATGAATCGATCACTAGAGGGAGCAAACCACGTGCAGAACAGACACCCCCCCCCTTCCCCCCAGAAGTAACAGGGAAACACCAGTGAGGCAAATGAGAAAGTGGGACAGCCCATCATGGCCTAAAGGGGACTGAGCAGCCTCCAACAGAGATGAGCACGGCATCCCTGGAGTCGGATTCGACTGGCTTCTGAGCAAGGGGGACATTTATCTTTAGCTTAGTTGCAGTAATCAGATTTGTCTTCCCGTCCCCAATTCCTTACGGCTCTCAGTTAACTTACAAAAAGCCGCTTCTGCTGCGGGGTAACTTACCAATTTTGCAAGGTGGGATAACCTCCAAGCATTCTTTGTGAGCACCAGCTTTGCACTTCATGCACTGGTACCCCTGGTAGAAGGTCCCCCTGGGGAAAGAGAAGAGGGGGCTGTTAGAAGCAAATGGGGACCCCTCCCCATTGCCAGCTCTGAACGTTCCTACAGTTCCTTTATTGCACAAGCTCTGCCAAGACAGACCCCAATCCCAACTGAACCCAAATTAACTTGTCTCCGAATCGATCTGAGGAAGGTGTCTGGACTAATGCAGCATCACAAACACCACTGCCAACAGCATGCCGACAGTGTTCCCAAATTCACTGGGGGCCGCTGGAGAAGGTCAGGTTGTTCTCTGAGCCTCCCTCCTCTCGCAGATCAAGGCTGGGCTCCCTCAACTGCAAGGGGAAGCGCTGCCAGAATTCTCCATGTGAGATGCTCTATCTAGAAGCAAAATGATTATTGCAAACCTACATTTTTCTGGAATGGGTGGCTGCATTGAAAATGGCTGTGCCACTTCACACACACAGGGCACTTACAAAAGCTTAGACCTCAGGCTGGTTTTCCATTCCCGTTGTGACTGTGTGCCCGGGGCACGCTCTCACACGCAGCAAAAATCCCCCATTCTACATGCACCAAGCTTGGCTCAGTATGACATGTGCCAGTCTACTGGTATTGATACTCTCTGTTTTGCTAAATGCAGGACTCACCTTCCTCCAGTCCCCAGCCCTCCCCAGCCCCAAGCGCATTCCAGCATCCGCGCACAATCCTCTGGGAATCTGTCCAAAATGAGCTCATTTGAAATGAGAAGAACATTTGCAGTAGCCCTGGACAGATCATGCGACCCGGAGATTATGGAATTCTTATGAAATTAAGCATGAGAAGGGACTGGCTTGGCCAGTGGATTAAGTTTTTGCTACATTTTTTTGATGGCAATGAGACATTGGAGTTGTAGATTTTTCAGTAAACTAAAAAATCAGTTATGTTCCAAGAGTGTTACGTTAATTCAGTTATGTCCCAAGAGTGGATGTGATTGGACAGAATAAAGAGAGGCCGAGCTCTGTGCCCCGGGACCGCGGAGGCCACACCGCTGCTGGGACACATAACTGCTCCTTCCAGGCCGAGGCCACACAGGCTGATTTCCCCCCAGTGGAATTTATTTATTAATTTATTATTTCAATTTATATCCCACCTTGCCGGACAAGCTACATATTTATTTACTTGTTTATGGATGCATTTATAGATCTACTTTCCCCCAAAACTGGTTCAAGGTGATCTACACAAAATCTCTCCACAATAATGTTTATTTAAAAACACTGAAGCCAAAACTTTTAAGCCAAAATCTCAAAAACAAATCATTGGACTCCTGCCCCATTCATAGAAAACATAGAATCACAGAGGGGGAAGGGGCCATACAGGCCATATAGTCCCGCCCCCCGCTCAATGCAGGATCAGCCTAGAGTATCCCTGACCAGGGTTTGGCCAGACGCTGCTTAAAGGCTGCCAATGAGGGGGAGCTCACCACCTCCCCGGGCAGCTGATCCCACTCTTGCACAACTCTGACTGTAGAAAAGTTTTCCCTAAGATCCAGCCACTACCTTCCCACCCTTAATTTAAACCCATTTTTGTGAGTCCCATCCTCTGCTGCCAACATGAATAGCTCCCTGCCCTCCTCTAAGGGGTAAAAGGCAAAGGTAAAATTTTCTCTTGCTTGAAAGCCAGTCAAATATGACTCTAGGGGGTGGTGCTCATCTCAGTTTCCAAGCCGAAGAGCCAGCGCTGTCCAAAGACGTTTCCATGCTCATGTGGCCGGCATGACTAGACGCCGAGGTGCATGGAATGCTGTTACCTCCCCACCAAAGTGGCACCTATTTATCTACTTGCAATTTCTTGCTTTTGAACTGCTAGGTTGGCAGAAGCTAGGACCAGAGACGGGAGCTCACTCCGTCATGTGGCACTCGTCTCGAACTGCTGAACTACCAGTCTTCCAGTCTGCAGTTCAACGTCTTAACCACTGAGCCGCTGCATCCTCTAAGTGACAGCCCTTCAAATATTTCAAGAGAGCAATCCTGTCCCCCCCAACCTCCTCTTCTCCTGTCTAAACATTCCCAGGTCCCTCAGCCTTTCCTCATCGGGCTTCTTGGTCTCCAGGCCCCCAATCATCCTCGTTGCTCCCCTCCTCACCCTCTCCATTCTGTCCACATCCTTTTTGAAGGGAGGCCTCCAGAACTGCACACAAGACTCCAGGTGTGGCCTGACCAGTGCAGTGTACAGTGGGACTCTGACATCTTGTGATTTGGATGTGATACCTCTGTTGATACACCCTGAGATTGCATTAGCCTTTTTTGTTGCTGCATCACACTGGCTGCTCATATTTAACTTATGGTCCACCCATACCCCAAAATCTCATTTTTGTTACCCAGACGTAGAATTTAGTTATGACAAACCTCTTTGAAGCAAACCAGTTTTACAACCCTTCCTAATAATAGCTAAGGGGGTGAATCATGCACCTCTAGTAGCAGCTCCTTCTTCAACACAGAGGCCACCACAGAAAGAGCCCTGCAACAGGCAGCTGCCTGGCCTCACTTCCACAGCAAGGTGTATCTGGTCAGTGGACATATATGGGAACAGGCAGGCCTTCAGATGCACAAAAAACTTGTACAACGAACAGCTGTGTGGAGAACTGCCTTCCATCCTGGAACTTATCCCAGTATTTCAATTATTGTGACTTCGCTCTGTCCATGAGCAGGAACCCCACTGCAAACTTGTACGTGGTGGGAAAAAAGGGGCTGGGGAAAGGAGCCACTGAACTCCAAGCACGGAGCACTCGGGCTCTTGGTTATGCGACAGACTGTGTGACTGAAGCAGGTCCCCCCCCCCCCCCCCCCAACATGCTGGAATGAGACAACCAGGGACACCGAAGGAAACAACCACGCTGCTAGAATGCATGGTCTTCTTTGTGGGACAGGAATGGGGCTTGCATCCCAGAGGTACCTGGGGAGTGCTGTTCGCTGCCGGAGCCTCTGCTGCCCATCTTGGAGCCCCCCCCCCCCCCCGAGGTAGTGAGTGCAGTGGCCAGGCGGGCACCCCTGAAGAAGTAGATTATAAATTCTCTGGTGACAAAGAAGAAGGTCTCTTCTCTTACTCTTGCATCTTGCTGTTGACCTGGGAGCGGGAGCCTTTCCCTAGGGCCGCCATCCTGTCTGCGTGGCCAGGGGCAAGGGAGAGAAGGCCCCGGGCACAGCGTTAGGGCAAGGCTTAATCTCAAACTACAGCAGCCTGAAGTAAAGCCAGCCAGTCCATTATTTAGGACCAGTTCTGAGTGCAGGGAAAGACGGTTGTGTTTTTACTTTTTCTTTGCACCTTTGCTCAACCTGACTGATTGAACAGAACATGTGCATTATTTTTATTCATGTATTTAACTTCCTTATGTTTTGAATACGCTACGCCTGATCTCTGGAAACACACCACGCCTATTTGGTCTTGCTTCCTGAAGG
The DNA here is from genome assembly GCA_029233225.1 of Lepidodactylus listeri. Lineage (NCBI taxonomy): Eukaryota > Metazoa > Chordata > Lepidosauria > Squamata > Gekkonidae > Lepidodactylus > Lepidodactylus listeri. Next base: position 8,065,367 of record JARCFY010000014.1, on the reverse strand, counting down.
GCAATATGGGGAGGGGCAGCAGGTGAGCTCACCATCCATAGAGCACAAGAGCCCAGGACTGCAAAGCTGCAACAGACTGCCCCCATGCTAGCTTGCAGGAATGGAGCAGGAGGTGTGGCGACGTGCCAGAGCCTCTACGTGGCAGCGCAGGTACAGAGTGCTCGTGGCATAGCTCTGTAGCAGGAGATACTCCCAGAGCTACTGGTGGCCGGGTATGGTGCCCAGTTTGTTTTCATATCCCTGGGGAGCAAGGGGGACAGGGCATCATTGCCAAGGGGAGACATCCTGGGGGCCAACCAGAAGGAACAGCAAGAGATTGGGAGTCCCTTCCTTCACAATCCAGATTTCAACATAAATCCTGAAGAATATTTCAGACAGTGCACTGAAATCAGGCAGACAGTGTGGCAATCTGTGCACACACAGGGCATAAATCCAGATCTGGGTGTGCAAATCCACTAGGTGGCTGTGTGAATCCACGCTGTGAGATGGAGCCACAAAGAATGCAGCATGTTTCTGTCTGTGCAATAAACACCTCTACAACATATTTTTCAGTTGGTGGAACATGCTGTACTTTGTTGACCTGGAGCCAGATAATGGGGGGCAGCTTTCCTAAAGAGCCCCATACTCAGCTAATCTGGTGCCGCAGCCCTGTCTAGCCTGACTCTGGACGAAGCCAGAGCATCTGGGAAAGTGCCCTCGGATCATCCGTTTCCCCTCTTTTCCCTTCTGCAACAGCAACAAGTCCTGGTGAATCCCAGGTAGAGCAGCCAAGCTTAAACCATAGCTGGGAACTGTCAGGGCAACGATCCTGCACGTGTGCTGTTATCCTGAGGACCACTGACTACTCTCTGCGCACCATCCCATCCTCTTATGTTACAGTCCTGCATTATGCCTCACACCTGATAGAATCACAGACTTGGAAAGGGCCTCCAGGGTCATCTAGTCCCATCCCCTGCACAATGCAGGAAATTCACAAATACCTCCCCCCTCCACACCCCCAGTGACCCCTGTTCCATGCCCAGAAGATGACAAAAAACCTCCAGGATCTCCAGCCAAACTGGCCAGGAGAAAAATTGCTTCCTGACCCCAAAGTGGCGATCAGCATTTCCCCGGGCATGTAAGAAAGGGCCACGAGAACTAAGCACTGATGCCACCCTTCCTGCCCTCCCTCTCACAATCTGCCTAAGTTCACACAGTCAGCATTGCTATCAGATGGCCATCTAGCCTCTGCTTAAAAACCTCCCGAGGAAGCCTCTGTTCCACTGAGGAACCACTTTAACTGTCAGGAGGTTCTTCCTAATGTTTAGCCAAAAACTCTTCTGATTCAATTTCAACCCACTGGTTCTGGTCTGACCTTCTGGGGCAACAGAAAACAATTCCATACCATCCTCTATGGGACAGCCTTTCAAGTACTTGAAGGTGGTTGTCGTATCACCTAAATTTATACCCAGCTCCTTCTGCATTCCAGTGCAGCTGAACTGAAGATGGAGGGATGAAGGAAGCTGTGGGGTCTGAACAAAGTTGCTACTTCTAGCAACCTCCCCCTTTCCACTTCAGCCCACCAAGGAACCACACCTGCAGAGGCCGGGGGGGTCGGTCATGTCCTAAGGCTGCATTCATGACTGCTCTGTAAAATGACACAAAAGTCCCAGAGGCAGCACAAAGACTAGCAACTGCGCCAGGCTACCAGCACTTCCTTTGCCAGGCAAAGCAGACTGCAGCACAACACAGCTTCATCCCTGGCCTAGATGGCTCCTGTCAGCCAAGAGACAGCTCTCCCCTCACCTTAAGAACATCCTGCATGCTTTGCAGTTAGTGGTCTTCTCAAATGTGAACATCTGGAAGTGGTGGTTGTTTGCAGTGGCCTTCTCAGGCTTAATGTTGGACCTGATTGAGAGGGGAACAAATGATAAAATGTGACTGGCCCAAATCTGCTCTCACCGCCTGTCAGCTGCTTCTCCAGTGAACTGTGAACCTCTAAAATTTCCCCAGACAGCTTCTCTGGACACCCACAGAAGGTCGGCCACTTAGAGGCACTGTCCACAGGACAATTCTCTAGGTAGCTTCTGTTGCTGCTGTTCATGCAGAAGCCTTTGCAGTGGCAACAGAGGACTCTCCACCGTTTCCCCAACTGTTTGCATGCCACAGCACCCCACAGCCAGCATCCCCCCCAATAGGGCATTAAAAAAACACCTGGTAATTGACAGATCAATGTAACATAAATAGCTCCTACAACAGTGTACTAGATCCCACCTTTCTTTAAACAAAAGAATCAAGTATCTATTCCTTTCGTTGCAGAGTTAAAATTCTGGAATGAAAAGGGCAAAACTTACTTTTTAAAAAGGCTGAAAACTAGTATATTGTTGCAGGTGATTGTTTAATATAAGGCTGTAGATATCTGTCAATGGCCAGATTTTAAAAAAGCCAGGTACTCCAGCAGGTATTGATGTGTGTTCGGAGGGACAGAACGGCCGTTACAGAGCTGAGAGAGAGGAAATGGCATCGATGTGGGAGGGGCCTGCCAAAATGCACCTTTTCCTGCCCACACAGTGCCCCAAGTCACACCCAGACTGCCATCTTTCCAAAAAGACTGTTGTCAGGCCAGGCTTGGGAAAGATTGCAGCCAGGCAGGAGAGAACATGGAAGCCGGATGCACACAGAACAACAGCATGTGGAATTCCCCCAAACAGTGCAGTGCCCGGGCAGAACAAAACATTCATGACAAGCTCCGCATTTCATTGTGAGCCTCTTCACTTTCCTCTTTGGTGAACTAACATTGCATTAAATAAAAAAGGACCTGGTTCAGGTGAGCTGCCTGTGATCATCCTTTTTTAAAATAAAAGAACAAAAAAGAACAAGAAGAGGAGACAAGAGGAGAAAGAGAAGAATGGAAAGATCTAAAAACAGTGATAAAGAATTCCTGTATTGCGGCTTGTGGCTAAGAATGTCACACTCGGGAGGAACGGATTCTAACGGATTCTAATGGAACAAGCTTGCTGCTCTGACTGTGCATTTATCACATTTTTATCTCAGCCTTCTTCTAAGGAGTTTAAGGCGACTTTCATGGCTCTTCCCTCCTTCCCTTTATCCTCATAGCAACCCTGCCAGGTAGGTGATGCTGTGACTGGCCTAAGGTTACCAAGTGAGCTCCATAGCTGAGTGGGGATCTGAACTTGAGTCTGTCTGTTCTTGTCAGGCACTCTAAGCTCTACACCACATTGTCTCCTTGGAGGAAGGGCAGACAGATGAAAAGGACTAAAGGTCCCAGGTTCCATGAACAATGAACAAGATGAGTCACTGGATGTGCCTTCTGGTCCTCTTTGGAGAAGACTGGACTTGGAAAGCGGAAAGGGAAAGAGTGCTGGAGCTTCAGGACCAGAAACTAGATTTCAGCTGCTAACAAGCCACAAAGTCCCGAGATGCTCACATGGCCATTTGAAACTGCTCCATCCACTTCCTCTTCATCTCTTCTGTCTTGCAGAAAAATTGGAAGCCCTGCTTGCCTTGAAGGTGAGTTAGGTAGAACCCATACGACCACTGCAAAGGGAAATGGGAGACTGTGACCCACCACCAAATGAGGAAAGAGCTCTTGAGGCCAAAGCAGCAGCCAAGCAGGTGGCAGAGGGGATCAAATGCCAGCTGTAGGCGGGCACAGAAAGCCCAGAGGGTGTCAGAGCCCAGGGCTGAGGCTCATTCAGGCGCCTGTTTACCCCAGCAAGAATCTTAGCTCCTGCTGAGCTCTCTGGCTTTCTGCTGCCAAATGCCTGCAGGGATGGGAACGAAAGCTGTCCGGAGTCTTATCAGGGGTTCTGGCAGCGGGAGACGGACTGCAGCCTGCCCACCGGAGGCAGAACCACACTGCTTTGTTAAGTGGGCCTTACTCCCCAATGCATGTGCCAAGAAACGCAGCCTTAAACATGCTTCTGCCACAGACTCACAACTCAGAGGACCTTCAGGCAAGCTGCCCTCTCTGAGCCTCACTGGTAAAACAGGGAGAAGACCCCTGGCCTACTCTACAGGGCTAATGTAGAGCAACCAAAACCAGGCACCTGGAGAGCTTTTGAACATGCTATAGGGCTATGGTAGGGCTCACTATTATTAACATGTTACATTCTAAGGGGAAAGACCATCTGCATGGATATGTGGGTGCGGCTTACCATTTTCCCATGAGACTGGGCAGCGTGAGAGAGGAAGAAAGAGTTTGTTAAAATGTGATACCCACTATGGGGCATCTGCAGCTCTGATGCGAATTCCGGGGGTGGGAAGACCCAAGACCCACCACCCATCCAGGGAGTGAGAGGGGGCCATGACGCAGTGGCTGAGCATCTGCTTTGCACGCAAAAGGTCCCAGGTTCAATCACCAGGATCTCCGGTTAAAATGACCAGGTAGTAGGTGATATGAGAGACCTTTGCCTGAGGCCCTGGAGAGCCACTGCCAGTCTGAGTGGACAATACTGACCTTGATGGACCGAAGGTCCAATTCAGCAGAAGGCAGTTTCACGTGTTCAGACAAGGAGAAAATTTCCCATGACACCTCCAGGGTCTCAGGCAGAGAGAGGTCTTTCGCATCACTTACAACTGGAGATGCCAGGGAGTGATGAAAGCAGATGCTCTGCCACTGAGCCACAGACCCGACACAGACTGGCAGTGGCTTTTCGGGGTCTCAGGTGGAGGTCTTTCCCATCACCTCCTATTGATCTTTTCAACTGGAGATGCCGGGGATTGAACCTGGGACCTCCTGCATGCCAAGCAAATGCTCTACCATTGAGCCACAGCTCCTCCCCAAGGAATCTGCTCCCTCTGCTGCCAGGAAACAGCACCCAAAGAGTCACCAAATGCTCCTCAGCCTCCTACCTTCTTTATGTCCTTGTTGTTTGTGGGGTCGTCTGTCATCTTATACGAGAGTAACTCAATTATGTCCTTCTGCTCGTAGCTGTAGCCTTTCCTCTTGCAAACAATCACCACTTTATCAAACAAAAATAAATACCTGCCCCCCAAAAAAGCACACACAAAAAGCCATTCAAAATCCAGCCTTGGAAAGACAGACCAGCACAAAGCTTTTAAACCAGGCAGTCTTTCCCCCATGGGAACCTTAGTTTGTGGGGGGGCAGACCTGGGGGAAGGCTGGGCGGTTCAACTGGTATAAAGAGGACATAAATGTTTAGTGCAGAGAAGGGACTGAACAGCACTGACCAAGCAGAAGCCAGGCGGGCTCAGAGCCTTTCCCCCGGGACATGACAGAAGCCTGTTCAAATGGGCATCCTGAAAGGTGACCCTGATGCACGAGAGCTTTGGATCAAGACACCAAGGAGGATCCTCCCCTTCCCAACCAAGTCCAGGCGTGAGGCATCCAAACTGCACCCAGGCTCTGGGACCTGTGCTTTGCCCTTACGGGAGGCATGGCTAAACAGTCCCCTCTCTGCCCTGGGGTTTGTGTGTGTGTTGCACTGGGGTTTTTTACAACCTGGAATTAACAGATACTAAAACGGCATAGTACATACAATGGTTCAAAGGTTCACTGAGGATAAGGCTTTTTAAAAAGCTTACAGTTTTCTGCTCTTATGCCGTTGGAGCCCTTCCTGTGAAGATACTGCAGAAAGAGCTGTCAAGGCACTGTTTGTAGGGCTGCCCTGGAAGCCCACTTGGAAGCTGCAACTGGCCCAAAATGCCTGTCTTTCGGCTGGGGCAAACTGCTAGGCCCATAACACACCGATTCTGACAGCTTCACACAGGCAGGTTATTTGTTTCCAGGCTGAATCTGAGGTGCTGCTCACTTTAACTGGAAAGGTGTTTCACAACCTGAGGCCCCTGTGCTTGAAGTTCTGTCTGCCCTAAGACAATCAGTAGAGTAAGTTGTTCTAACAGGCCAGTCAGTCAGCTGAATGCTGCTTGGGCTGTCTCCTAGTGTCTCCTAGTTCTGCTTGGCTTATTTGGTGATGCTTCCATCGCTTCAGGACGAAATACTGTGGACAGATATTGGGATGGTTTATTTTATATATATATATATACACACACACCGTATATATTAGGGCTGCCAAGTGCTGGCGACTTACCGGCAGGGGGGAGTTGTTCTCCCCCCGGGAGCTCTTCCGGCGCGTGCACGCCACAGTGACGTAATGGCGTCACCCGGAGGTGACGTCATTACACGGGGGAAGTCGTCCTCACTGGACGACTTCTGGGGTGGGGTTCCCCCCGCCGGCCGAATGCTGGCCGGCGGATTGGGAACCCCTATAGCGGGGGATCCCCCGCCCCCCGGGCTGACTTGGCAGCCCTAGTGTATATGTGTGTGTATATATATATATATATATATATATATATATATATATATATATATATATACACACTCTTAGTTTCCAAAGAGGTGAAAGATGAGGTAAATATTTAAAACCAACAAATGGAAGTCCATGTAAGCACAGAGGACACAGCTTGTTTTAAAGGAGGTATGAGATGCTCCAGTAGTTCAGCCAAGAGGCGAGGGCTGCTGTTTCTCTGCTGGGCCCCCTCACCTGTCCTGCTTGGTGTGATTCACGATCGACCGCACTTTCAGCTCCCCATCAATCTTTGGCCTTCCATATTCTTCTAGTTTCACGGGCTGTAGGACAAGGTAAGAACACATTAACACACACTATTGTGAACGGAAACTTTTCTTTTTTCATCTTTCTTTTATTTTGAAATTCTTTTTTAATTCTTTTATTGATTTATATATAAGAGGGAAAAAAGTACAGCAGCAAAGACATTTCACAGAGGCATAATATAAAATTCTAACAGCCAGAAATTTAAAATGATAAAAAATCCTTCTAAATAGCTCTAGGGGGGATTATATCATTTTCTGAAAGGTGTTGCAAAACTGGGTACCACCAGACAGAGGAAAAGTCAGTACAGCAGTCAGCATTAGTGTGTCATACTCTCAGCTAACTTAGCGATAACCAAATGGCCCCACACTTTTTTGTGCCATAGCTCTCTGCTAGGTGCTTTAGGGTTTTCCCAAAATGCCGCCACTATCAACTGGGTGGTTGCAATGAGGGCCCTAATGGTTTCTACTTTACCTTTCCGCAATTGTAAATCTGGCCAGTATGTCAATAAAAATTATTCTGGGAGAAATGGTAAATCTACTCCCGTGATATATATAACCAAAGAGTGAATCCGGCACCAAAAGGATTCAATCAATTATTTTGACATTCTTAAAAAAATATGAACAGGCTGTCAAAAAGGAAAGTCCAGAGGAGGGCAAGAAAACAGGGGGAGTTATTTGAACAAGGCATAACATTGTGTCCGACCGCCCCGTCCCTCCATCTTTGGGGGCACATCTTAAAAGAAGCACCCTGCTGAATCTCTTCTGGAGTGTCGGCAGCGGCTGTTTTTTTTTCAGCAGGGGCCTGACAGGGCACTCTGACTAACGGGGGCTCTGCAAGCCTCCCCGCTGCCCCCCCCCCGGTCATCATTGCATCATTGTGGCTGGATTCGTATGGCCCGTTGACAGCTCTTCCTCACACGGTGGGGGTGCTCTGTCCTCAAGCCATGAAAGGGCGACCACTGGAGGGGATCCTCAGGCGATGAAAAATTCAGATGAAAAAGAAGGCAACACCACAGAGTGAAAGAGCTGAGTGGAGCTCTTTTGTAATAAGCTTCAGCCCCTGTGGGAGAAACTACCTCGCCAAACACACAGAGAGTCCCAGTCAGAAGTCACCATTTGCACAGTAACACCTGACTCTTGCCTTGGTTCCAAATTTTGGCTGAGCCAAATTGTTGCAGTGAAAAAGAACATCCACAGCAGAATCTACCTGCCAAATGGAGGCCTGGGGGGAGGCTGGGGAGGCGCCAGCCAGGGGGCCAGGTCAAGCAGTACAGGGCGGGTCAGCCCTGCGCTGTGGGCGCTCTTTCGGTATTAGGGACAATCTCAGTCTCTGTGCCTCTGCTCCCCCAGCTTCCTGAGGGTCAGCCACACAGAAAAGCCTGACAGCTGTGCCCCCTCCCAGCCAACGCCAAGCAAGCTGGCCACCAGTCCGCTCTCGGCATGTGTTAGGAAGCATCGGAATCATGACCACAAAGAGTCCAGATGCTGAGACAAACCCACTAAGGAGTGGGACCTTCCCCAGGGCGCTCTCTCTCTCCTCCCTTCATCCAGGAGAGTCAGACATGTTTGCCAAGAGGTGAACGAAAGCACCAAGTCGGTTTCCCAACTCACCAAATTCTCTATAGAACTCTGAAATTCACTTATTTTCTTCAGTGTCTCTTTGTCTCGCTTGACTTCATTTATGTACATGGCCAAGTCCTGCAACACAAAGCAAAACATTTGCTGCAGGGAATACTGGCAGAGCCAGGGCAGACACGCAGGCTGTGTGAAGATCAAGGTCATGATGACCTGAAGTATCTGATTTCCCTGTCTTCTCTTGGGTAACATCTGGCCTGGTAAGGAGTTCTGGAGAGCACAAGCTTGGCTCACCGCCATGGGGCTGGCCCTCATAAGAGGCATTGTTTATGAGAAAGGGCATGCCACAGCACTGTAATTCTCCTAACACCCACAAGAGGGCAGAAGGTAATAAAATAATTACCGCATGCACCCTTCCCTCCCCAATAATTCCTTAATACTTCATATGCAGTCAGTCTCAAACAGAGTGCTGAACACGGAAAACGCATCAAGAAAACGCTGTGGGGACCCCAAAGCCCCCGTGACTCCCTGTTCAGGCCTGCCTTCATTCCACCGAGAGCAGACCATTCTGGCCATGATGCTGAGGTTGAGAGCGACCCAGTCATTCCCAATTCAGAATAATCAACCCTCAGAGCTAATTTCAGAGGGTGGCTGTGCTGGTCTGCAGGGGAACAGTGAGATTTGAGTCCAGCAGCACCTGAGAGACCAACCAGAGTGTCAGGGTGTGTGAGCATTCAAGAGCCGAAACTCCCCTTGTCAGACACAGCAGAGAAGAAATGGAGATCTGAGATCTTTTATCCCCGTCAGAAGGGAGGAGGTGGTTGTCAAGAATGCTTGCAAAGGGTGCCCAAGGTGCCATGCAGATTGTAATCAGCTTGATTAGAGCAGAGGGGAAATGCTCGTGGGCAGAAAATTCGCATCTACAGTGAGATAAGAATCCTATGTCCCTGTTCAGTCCTGGGGAGTCCATTGTTTTGAACTCGTGAATTATATCCAGTTGTACAATATCTCTCCATTTTCCCTCTTTTTCTATCAGACGAAGGGAGCTTTGACTTTCGAAAGCTCACACTTTGAAACTTGTTAGTCTGTAAGGTGCTGCTGGACTCAAATCTAACTCAGAGCTAAACACCTGTTGTGTGTCTCTGCAGTGTAAGAATACACTTGAAAACGTGTGGCCACTGCTTGAAGAATCTCTGAAGCGAGTAGGGTTGGCAGCTGTGGCTTGGGAAATTCCTGGAGATTTGGGGACAGAGCACAGGGAGGGTGGGGTTCGGGGAAGAACCTCATTTTCTGCAGGGCAGATTCAAGTCCAGGAGGATTTTAGAGACCGACACGAGTTTCAGGGTAGAAGCTTTCAAGAGGCAAAATTGATCTCTGTTGTCTGGAGATCAGTTGCAGTTCCTGAGATCCCCAGACCCCACCTGGAGGTTGGTAACCCTAGAAGCCAGAGAGTTGCCGAGCTGGATTTCTAGACTCCCAGGCCTCAGTGCTCCACCTGGCTTCTTGCCCCATTTCTTGCCCAGCAAAAGTGAAACATAATGCACAGTCAGGCAAATCTGCCTCGTTTGTGCAGGGTGCAGACATTACAGTTCCCCGGCAGGGGTTAATTTCGGTAGTTTTTGACATGCAGATTATTTAAAGGGTCTAGAAAGAGGCCAGGCCTGGTCATAAACACCAGTATGTGGACTGACAACTGGAGCCTGGGGGGGGGGGGGGGGCGGTATGTTATCTTGCTGGACCTTCTCATATGGCCCCCAGTACAGCACCAGATCCCAAAGGCCCCCCCCCCTCCATTCTAATGTATTTCATCTGCTGTGCCTTGAGCTGAGGCAAAAGGCTCTACTTTGTTGCCCTAAAGTAGCAGAGGCCTTGGCAAAGCACTTGCCTGAGCTGCTCACTCAGACACAGGACCATAGAGTTGGAAGGGACCTCCAGGGCCATCTAGTCCAACCCACTGCACGATGCAGGAAATTCACAACTACCTCCCCCCTCACACCCCCAGTGACCCCTGCCCCATGCCCAGAAGATGGCAGAAAACCTCCAGGATCCCTGGCCAAACTAGCCGGGAGAAAAACTGCTTCCTGACCCCGAAGTGGCGACCAGCATTTCCCTGGGCGTGTAAGACAAGAGCCATGGAATGAGCCAATGAGGGAGATCTCTGCCAGAACCTCTGCTGCCACTCCGGGGCTGAAAGAGCAACGTGTCTGTGCGCAGAACCACTGCAGGTGAATGTTCACCCCTTGCTCATCAAGGACCCTGCTTAAAAAGCAGTCGTCCACCGGCCCTCTTGGGACTGGGCCAGCCTGGCGCTGAGCCAAGTCACTCCCTTACCTGCATGGCTTCCAAGGCCTCCTTGAGCTGCTGCTTCTCTGGCCGGTCAGATGAGTGGCTGAGCAGCTCCTGCAAGGCAAGCGCGGTCCATCAGTAGCCGTCCGCCCAGCTGCTCCGCTGCGTCTGCACACAGCAAGCCACAAAGCCACAGCCCCCACTCAGAGGAAAACCACCTTCAGCCACGGAAGTGCTGGGGAAGGGAGGGAGTGGCTGTGGGTTGCAACCACATGTGGTTGGGAAATGGTGGGTCTGTTCCCTTCTGCCACCTCGTTGCTGGGGACAGTTTTGGTGCTCTGGTTAACACAACTGAGCTGGCAGGAGGAATTTCACAAACAATCAGATTATTTGCAAGCTCTTGTGGCTAACAATGTGGAATGAGCTGAGGTCACGCTGTGCTTCAGAAGACTTGAGCACCAAAGAAGAACAGCAATTAACGCTGTTGTCATTTTTAAAGGGGGGGGGGGGAATGAGAAACAGACCGGGCAGCTGGAAGTTGCACAGTTGTGGGGAGGGGTCGTGGCTCAGTGGTGGAGCCTCTGCTCAGCGTGCAGAAGGTCCCAGGTCCAAGCCCCAGCATCTCCAAATCACCAGAAGTTTAAACAAATCGAGGCTGACAGTTTAAACAACTGAAGTGACAAAGGTCACTGCTAGCTGGAACGTCCATAAACCCTGCTTGTTGCTGGGCTGCCACACCCATCGGGCTCCTTCCATCTTGCGCGGAGCATCCCAAGGAAAACTGAAGTCTGGCTGCTCGTTAGGAATGGGTGAAGGAACACAGCAGAGCTGGTTTCTCACCGGGATTCTCCATGAGAGAAGGGGGGGGGGGGAACCAAGCCATACTTGTTAGTACACCAATAAGCCTACCCAGCTTAGCGCTAGTTAGAAGTCCAATTTGAGTCCAGCCAAAGTGTGCCACCAGAAAGACTAACAAATGCATTGTGGGGAAAGCTTTCATAAGAACACAAGAATGTAAGAAGAGCCCTGCTGGATCTGACCAGCGGTCCCTCTAGTCCGGCATCCTGTCTGCCATAGTGGCCAGCCAGTTCCTCCGGAGGGCCAGCTACAGGGCAGAGAGGCCGAGGCTTTTCCCTGATGCTGCCTCCTGGTGCTGCGATTCAGAGGTCCCCTGTCCCTAGGCATGGAGGTTCCCTTTCAACATCATGGCTGGTCGCCAGCCACTGAGAGACCCCTCTTCCTTTAGCCTGAATCTGCCCCCCCATCAGATGAATCTCAGCAGCTCCTTTCTGTGCATCTGACGGGTGTGTGTGTGTGTGTGTGTGTGTGTTTCTGGCTCACAAAAACCTTTGCTGCCATGGACGTGTCTCCGTCCTCCAGGCGCCACAAGCCCCCCCAGGGCTGGGCTGCAACAGACTGGCGGGGCTTCTGGCCCTGGCATCTGTCCTGAGGCAAGTGGGAGGCAAAGTCTCCCTCCGGAGCAGGCCCATTGCTCCCCCCTCCCTCTGAGAGGGCTCCGCCGCCAGCAGGGGAAAGCAACCTAGGCCTCAGCCCCCGAGCGGGTTCTCAAGGATAGGGCCCAGGCCTGGAAAGTGAACCCAAAAAGGGCTTGCCTTCAGCTGATGAGGAGAGAACAGAAGCCACCTGACTGCCATTGGCGTGAAAGGGGCTACTCACAAACAGATTTCAGGCCTGGGGCCCAGGAGAGGAAAGGGGATCTTGTCCTGTTGGCGAGGCCATGCAGGAAGAGGCCTCTGGCTCAGGCCCAAGAGCGAGGGGCTTGCCCTCTCTTGCCCAGCAGCTCTCCCTGGACCCAGGCCTAAGCTCTTCTTTCCATGTCCCAGTCCCCTTTGCCTCTCCCGCCCTCTTTCCTGTTCCTCCCAGATGCCTTTCTGGCCTGCAGATGAGATGAGGCCTCCCACCCTCTCCTCCTCGGCATGGCCAGCCGTTGTCCTCAAGATAAGGGCAGAGGTGGCGGCCTTTCCGATGCTCTTCTGGGCAAGCCTAACCTGGCCTTTCTCTGGCATCCCCTTGGTCAAGAGGACCCCGTGTCACCCACCAGGCAGGCAGGAGCTCCCGCTCTTGCTAGCTTTGGATGCCTGGAATTGCTTCTTTTGAAGGCATCCCAGAATCCACTATTCCCATCTCATTAGTAAAAGGGGGCCTCTTTCTCGGTGCACTTTCACAATGCTTGGAGAGGAGAGGGCCTCTGAGACTGCACAAAGTGCCTTGCTTCCAGCAGTATATAGGCACCGTTCTATCTCATGCATGTAGTATCAGGTTATGAGCTGTTCTATTGGGCGGTGGGGAGTGGGGGAGAGACCCTGTTGGATCAGGTCAAAGGCAACCAAACAAGCAGCCAGTCAAGACACCCCAGGAGAGCTAAGGAAAAAGGCAAGAAGGAAACAGCTCAAGCAGATTCAGACACGATTGTTACAGTTCATCTATTGTAACAAGATTTTTATGCTACAATCCCTTGGCTTTGCAGAAGACTGTCACACAACTATTCTGTTAAGCAATAGTGTAATAATTCTGAATTGGAGCAAGACTTGAAACAACTGAATTATGTAGAAACAGAAGGTCCCAGGCTGCCCCTGCTGCATGTGCCCCAAGCTCAGAGCAAGCATAGGCCCCCCGCAAACTTGTCCCCGCAAATTTCTTTAGCTCTTAAACAGATCATAACCATGGCCATTTCTGAGGATTGATTTCATCGGGCCACAGACAGCCTTTCCCCTGAATCCAAATACTACTTAACACATACAGAAGAGGTTTCTGCAACCTCCTGTATCCTCTCCCACCACAGCCGGTTTCCCCTGCCTCTAAGCTAGAAAGCTATAAAGAAGGTGCTCCACCCCACCAGCCCTCCTGCCTTGTGCATCAGAGCCAGCATGGCCCCTTTGGAGAAGCTGACTTACTTTTAAGAGGAGGTGATACTTCAAGACCCGTTGCATCGGCACCACCAACAAGTCCTGCAGCTTGAACTTCCCATCCTGAACTTTTAATGTGCATTCCTTAAAGGGACAATAAAGCAAAAAGGGAAAGAATTCATCCGTCTGCATGTCCGCCATAAGGCTTCCCCAAAAAGACCCTCCCCCCACATACACAAATAATGTGTGTTGAGTGCAAGAGGAAGGGGTGGAGTGTGCAGCACCATTAGCAGTTGGCCGAAAGCAATGCCACATCGACATGACAGAATCCCACTGGTATGTGTGGACACGGGGGGCAAGCGGAATTAGAACCAGGGGCCTCTTGATTTGCATGGCTCAGCTGCAGACCGTTGTGCTGTAATCACATTCAGGAGCCCATTCAGGAATAAACAGGTTCCTGCAACTCCATCCTGTTTAGGCTGTGATCCTACTTGATCCTGGGAACTGGAGTGCAAATCCCTGGACATCCGCACCCTTAGAATCCTAGAATCACAGAGTTGGAAGGGGTCATACAGGCCACCTGGTCCAACCCCTGCTCAATGCAGGATCAGCCTAGAGCATCCATGACAAGTGTTTGTCCAACCACTGCTTAAAGACTGCCAGGGAGGGGGAGCTCACCACCTCCCAAGGGAGCTGATTCCACCGTTGCACAACTCTGACTGTCAAAAAGTTTTCCCTAAGATCTAGCCAGTACCTTCCCGCCCTTAATTTCAACCCATGATTGTGAGTCCTTTCCGCTGCTGCTGACAACAGGAACAGCTCCCTGCCCTCCTCTAAGCGACAGCCCTTCAAAGACTTCAAGAGAGCCATCAGGTCCCCCCTCAACCTCCTCTTCCCCAGACTAAACGTTCCCAAGTCCCTCAGCCTTTCCTCATAGGGCTTGGTCTCCAGGCCCTCGATCATCCTTGTCGCTCTCCTCTGCACCCGCTCCATTCTGTCCACATCCTTTTGGAAGTGAGGCCTCCAGAGCTGCACATGATACCCCAGGTGAGGCCTGACCGATGCAGTGTACACTGGGACTATGACATCTTGCAATTTGGATGTGACACCTCTGTTGACAGACCCAGAGCTAGGACTGGTAGACTGCCCCCCAAAAAGAGAGAAGAGAGACTAAAATGGCAGGAAAAGAGACTAAAGAGACCAGGTCACCAAGTGCTCCATATGGTTCAAATGTTTGATGTTCACATGTTTTCGCACTAAAAATTCTGATAAATAACATCTATGTATTTTCCAGCAACTCCCAACCAAAAAAAGGCCAGTGTTGGTACCTGGGTTTTGTTGTGCAGAGAGGACGGTCACTCCAGAACGATTATTCTTGGAGGATTCTAGTCACAGAATGAGCCTTAGTCGTGACAAAGGAAGGGGGGAGGCTACTCCTGACCTTTGTCCCCCTCTTCCCTGTCTCCCACTTAATCCCATTTGACCTCCAGGTCTCTGCAGGCAGAGTTAAGCGGGCGCGTCCTCCCCGGCTCTTCCTTGACTTCCCTCTTAAATAATCAATTCCTAGGCTTCCCCTCCCCCACCAATAGTTGAGAACTCGCTCCGGGTATGTTTCCGCCTTTCTGCCCAGGTGGATCTTGTCTACAGGACCTTGACGTCGCATCTTCGTCCCTGCGGGGCTCTATCTGTTTTCCCTCTTCTCTTCATCTTGCTTCTTTTGGGCTTCGGAGCGTCTCCAGTTCTCAAAGCTCTGTCAGTCCAGCCATCTTTGGGGAATACTTCCAGGTCTTCTTGTCTGCTGCATCCCTCCTTGTCTTCCACTCCCCCATCTCCCCAGCTCTCCTCCGGCTTGATGGTGGCCTCCTTGCTTGGAGATGGGAGGTAATTCCCATCTTCCCCGGGGGCCAGGGAGTCCGAACTTGGGCAGCCGGTGGAGACCAGAAACAAATGTGTAAGTATACCCATTCTGTGTAACTACAAAATGATAAAGAATATAATTTTTCTCTCAAAACTTAAGTGGGATGTAAAATTACTTCAACAGTCACACTAAAAAACCTGAAAAAGTTCTTTAGCTTGGCATCAAATGGATGATTATCATTTATGATATATCTACCTAGTGGTTTTCTTCCCACTTAAATTTTTCAGTTTGTTAATCAAGCTACTTTTAACTCCAAAACTTCCAAAAAATATGTAGTATATCATACAGTAGAATATATTATGTGTGTGTGTGTATATGAATATATATTCATGCACAGTATATCACTTGGTGTTTAAGGCTAAGTTTCATTTGTTTCTGGCCCTGGATGGGGTATGGCTTGTTCATTTATTATTGAATAAAAACAAAAACCACACTAAAAAGTATGATTAGTATTTTTTAAATTAAATGGAATGCTAGTTGAAATAAAAAAATAAATCAAGAATTTTTAGGGTTTTTACCAAAGAAAGCAATAATCAAACTATTTTTTCTTTTCTCTACAGCTTTCTGAAGAGTTTCTACTTCTTTACGTTTTTGCTGCTCAGTTCCATGCACAGCAACATAGCCTTCCAACATATCCTCTGCAACACTAACTTCCTGCAAATTTCCTTTCTGTCTTGCTCTCTCCAGTAGTTCATTGGCTTCTTTGAACAGACAATGAGACGCTTCAGAAGTTGCCTCAGGGTCCCTTTTTGTCAGTGATACCTTCCTTTCTATCTCAGCAATTTTTCCCCTAGACTCTTCTGCTTGTTTAACCTTTTCTTCCATCTCTTTAGCTAAATGTATCTCCTCCTCTTTCTTTTTTTCTTCCCCTTTCAATCTTTATGTGCACTTTGTCCCATAGCAATGTTTTGATGTCATGGGAACCAGTTCAGGTTTATTTCCAGAGGTTTTCAATGTATCTTTGATCAACAAAATTGCATTCAATGTTTGTTCACAAGTGGAAGCCTTGTCCTCAGTCAAAGCCCGTCTTGACACAGAAAGACGTCTCTTAATGTCTGCAGTTCCATGTGATAGAGACAATGAAGTCTTGATAACTTTCGCCAACTCTTGATATCCCCCCCCCCAGCTACATTAGTTTTCTTTAAAATTTTATCCCCGAAAACTATCGTTTCTTCCTTCAATAGGTGGTCGGTCTGTCTCCATCTGCAACATTTTCCATTCAGCAACGAGAACATCTTCTTTTGTATCAGTAGGGAGTTCTCTGGCATACCATTATTGCATTTGAAGAACAGCACATCCCACAATCCTGTTCCACAATTTTGATTTCTTGAGCACTTGAAGGCACAAAAAAGTATAGAAAAGAGACTTATTCTGGAAAAAAAAGAAGAGACTTTAAGAAACTCACCCAGAAATAAGAGACCAGGAGCTAAAAAAGAGACCCGCTCCGAGGCCTGTAGACCCCCAAGGCTACCTTATTTGTCGCTGCATCACACTGGCTGCTCATATTTAACTTACAGTCCACCCATACCCCAAGATCTTGTTCAGATACACACTGCTACCCAGAAGCGTATCCCCCATCCAGTATGTGTGTTCCTCATTTCTGTTACCCAGATATAGAACTCGGCACTTATCCTTGTTAAAGTGCATCTTGTTCACATCCACCCACTTTTCCAGTGCGTTCCGATCTCATTGAATTCTATCTCTGTCTTCTGGTGTGTTTGCTGCTCCACCCAATTTAGTGTCATCTGCAAATTTAATGGGGAACCATTAGCGAGCCTCCCTGTCCAGCTATAGCTCACTGTGAGCTTCGGCCACTCTAATGGCTGACCTACAGTGCCTAGCCAACCCTCAGATACTCTTCTTCAGAGTTATGTCCTTGCCTCCATTTCTTGAACATTTCCTTCTTCTCCCTTAACATATCACACAGTTCTCTGTTCATCCACACTGGCTTCTTGGATGTTTCCTTCTTGTTGGAATAGTGACGGCTTGAGCTTGCAAGGGCTCTTGTTTTAGGAGAGTCCACCCTCCATTTGCTCCTTTCCCTTCCAGCAGTCTTGCCCATGGAATGATTCTCATCATACCTCTGAGTTTGTTAAAGTCTGCCTTACTGAAATCTAACTTACACGTGTGGCTATTAACTTCCTTGGTCCCCCCCAGCAAAAGGAATTCTAGCAGGACATGGTCACTTCCCCCTAAGGACCCCACCACTTTCACCCCATCGACCATCTCTTGCCTGTTGGTCAATATTAAGTCGAGTATGGCTGAGCCCCTCGTAGCTTCCTCCACCATTTGATGAAGGAAGCTGTCGGCCAGACAGGTCAGGAACATGTGTGACTGTGGACGTTTTGCAGAGTTTGCAGCACACATCAGGGAAACTGAAGTCACCCGTAACTACCAGGTGATGTTTGGATACCCTGTCAAGCTGTTCAAGGAAGGCAGCATCCACCTCCTCATCCTGGTTCAGGAGGTCTGTAGCAGGCTCCAACCACAGTACCGTTTGTCCTTCCTTCCTTAATCCTCACCCAGATAACTTTTTACTGGGCTGTCGCCCTCCTCCTCCTCCAGTATTTCCTGAGAAACAAACCCTCTCCTCACATACAGTGCCACTCCACCTCCTCTTCGACCCTTTTGGTTTTTCTTGAACAACTCGTATCTATCCACTACTACATTCCAATCGTGGGAATCATCCCACCAAGCCTCTGTAATGCCTACGGAATCATATCCCTCTGTCTGCATCAGAAACTCCAGCTCTTCCTTCTTATTGCCCAAGCTTTGGGCATTGGTACCTAGGCACCTGAAGCGCAGCACCTTTGGCTCCATTAGACCCAGCCCTCCCAGGTGGGCCTCTGTTGTTTGGTCTCCTTCATTTAAACCCTTGTGTTGATTGTCTCCTTCCCCTTGTGGTGTCAGTTTAAAGCCCTCTTGATGAATCTCCCCCGGTTTCCACCAAACACATCCTTCCCTGACTTTGACAGGTGAAGTCCATCACGTACTAGTAGGTTGTCATCCAGAAAACCTAGCCTGTGGTCCCAGATTCCGGCACAACCAACACAGCCAGTGGTTCACCTCCGTTATCTGCTCCCGTCGTATGGTCCTTCCCTATGACAGGAAGGATCGAAGAGAACACCACCTGTGCCCCCATTCCCTTCATCTTCCTCCCGAGAGTTTCACAGTCAGCCTTAATGCTTTTGATGGTGTTCACAGCCGTGTCGTTGGTTCCCACATGGACCATCATGAATGGGTAATGCTCTGTAGGTTTGATGAGTTTTTGGATCCTGTCTGTAAAATCTTTCATTTATGCCCCTGGCAAGCAACACACCTCTTGGGCCAGGGGGTCAGGCCTGGACACATGAGGTTCCATACCCCTCAGCAGGGAATCACCTGTGACCGACACCGTCCTCTTCCTTCCTGTGCCATTTCTTCATTTTTCTCTGTCCACCTCCCTCAGTCTTCCTTGTGTTTGTGATACTTCCTCTCGCAGTATTTCCATCTCTGCCTCCACCACAAGGGCCTGGAATCGATTCCTTAGTTCTAATAGCACTGAGTGCTGTCTTGCTCCGGGAGTCTCATTAAGGTAGTCAACCAAACTGTTGTCCGTTTGACTGGCCTCTCCTTCCCTATGTAGGACATCAAGGTTTCTGTTAATGAACTCCTCCCCTTCCTCAAGCAGAGTCGCAGTCCTTTCCTCCAGGCCCTGAACCTTCTCCTCGGAGAGTCCCACCAACTTGCACTTCTGACAGTCGTCGTCTGCCTTGTCCTCAGGGAGGGAGACCAACATGGCGCACTCCCCGCAGGTGACTGGAAAAGGGTCCGGGAGCGTTCACCATCACTTCCCCCCAAGTGGATTCTTTTCCACCTAGAAATAACTTGGGTGTGCTGGTGTACCCTGAAACTTGGAGACCTTACCAAATGACCACACTCCTCAAGGGAGGAGGAGCTTTTCACTTCAAAAGCTCACATCCCCCACCTCCCAGCAGAGGGCAGGGCCAGCAACCAACCCCAGGCAAACAGGCCTTCCTCTCTCAGCAACAAACCAGAGAAAAACACATACAGAGGCAATCAGAAGCCCCTCTCCAGCAGGCTCCAAGCACTCCCCCCCCACACACACTGTTATCTCACACAGCAACCTCAGTTAATGCTCCCTAGCAGTGTAGGAAAAGCACAACTAACCCTCCCCTCACCAGCACTTCAGTCCCAGCTCCTTCAGTGGAGTGGGACCCCAGGAGCGGAAAGGGAACAGCCCAGTTTTTCCTACCTTGATTTCCCTCGGAGTATGAGCACTGGGAGAAAAAAATTCTGTGTTCCACAGGAGTGCCTTTGTGGATCTCACAGGCCCATGGACCCCCATGACAGCACACGGGCCAAGATTACTCATGTCCCCACCCCACTGCCAGTTTGACAGCAGAGTACAGGGCCGGTGCCAGACCTTTTGGCACCCTAGGCAAGGCTAACTACTTGCGCCGCCCCCCCCCCCCCCCCCCGCTTACCAATTTTCAAAAACAGATAAATTCTAGGGAAAATTAAAAGCAAAAACTTGACATTACTAATTTCCAAGCTCCTGCAGTGTTGCCCTCGGCTTTCACAGGCTTGGGTGGGGGAAGGCAAGCGTTTGGCCTCTGGGCCTCCTTCGCCCTCTAATTGCCCTCATTTAGCTCCAGGGCCGGGCGGGTCACTTATTTCTCCCTCCCCGGCTGCCGGGGAGTCCCCGCCTCACTTCTTCCCCTAAGCTGGGTGCATTCAGTGGTTCCTTGTCTGGTCTTGCACTTCCTGGGGCTCATGGCTGAGGAGTGCGAGAGAGCGGGAACTGCTGCTGCAGCCCCTGCAACTGCCCAGAGTAAAAGCACGGGAGAGCCAGGGCTGGTCAGTGAGTGAGTGTGAGAGCCTGTGGCCGGCTGGAGGGGCACTGATTGTCTGTTCTGCACCCCTCTCAGATCTGCACCCTAGGCAGTCACCTTACTTGGCCTAACGGCAGCACCGGCCCTGGCAGAGTATATAGAACTTTCAAAGCACTTCCCACACTTTGTCTAATCATGTATCACAGGAGGAATCCTCCTCCTCCTCCTCCTCCTCTGGAGAGTTTCACCACCCATGCCAATGCTAGGAATGGGGAAATCTGCCGCAGAGGAACAGAACAGAGGAACATGAGGAAGTGGCTGGGACAAGGAGGAGCAGCGCCCACTCACTTTTACAAAGGACAGGGTTCCTACCCAAAGTCAGTCCAGACAACTGGGCAGATGAGGCCCAGGCTGATAGGGAGGTTAGATTAGACTCTCTGTGGGATTAGAACCAGAGCACCTGCTTGGCATGCAGAAGATCCCAGGTTCAATCCCTGGCATCCATAGCTAAAAGGATCATGTGGTTTGAGCTTGGAGAGCCCCTGCCCCGACTTCCATGGAACAAGGATCTGTGTCAGTATGAGGCAGCTTTGTGTGTGTGTGTGTGTGTGTGTGTGTGTGTGTGTGTGTGTGTGTGTTCGTATGATGGCACAGAGCCCGGATTTGCAAGGCGGCTGTTCTGTCCTGTATTGGGCCAGCGTCTCCGGTTCTCCAAGGTTCTGGGGTCAGAGTAGTGATAGGAATGATTTATGATTAATGTCGTACAAACGCAGAACATTGCTGGAGGTTGCCAGCAGAGAGTGGGTTCCTTTCCGGTGGCTGTGCTCTTGCACGCCCACTTCAGAGCCCAGTGCCTGCTGGGAGGGGGAGGAGATTGGATTTATACCCCGCCCTCCACTCCCCAAGGGAGTCTCAGAGCGGCTTACAAACTCCTTTCCCTTCCCCTCCCCACAACAGACACCCTGGGAGGTAGGTGGGGCTGAGAGAGCTCTTTCCCAAGCTGTCCTTGAGGGAACAGCTGGTACAGAGCTATGGCTTGCCCAGGGTCATCCAGCCAGGCGCAAGTGGAGGAGTGGGGAATCAAACCCGGTTCTCCCAGATTACAGTCCACACACTTAACCACTACACCAAACTGCCCAAAAAGGGTGTCAAAAACCCCTGACCTCCAGACCTGGGTCTTTTGGATTTCAGCACCATCACTACTGAAGGGAGGAGGGGGAACAATAAGAAGTCTGGAGTTCAGAGAGCCCCTCTGGGGAGAAGCAAGAGCTCAGGGCAAGCAGCCAGGGCCGCACGTGTGAGAGAGGACGGTGGCCATGCCAACTGTCCCCTTCAGCTCATCACCTCGACTTTCTGCCGGAAATCCTCACGGCTGGCCATGAGTTGATTCAGTGTGGTCTGTGCATATTCCATGTGGCTGCAGTACTCGCCGTAGATCAAAAGCCTGTAGGAGGAGGGGAGAAGCATGAAACAACACTGGCCAACAATGGTTAGGTTTGCTGGTTTTGTACTGCCCAACTTCGGGTGCCTTTGGCTGAGCTGTCAGTAGCTTTCATAAGCTAGAGCCCATCTTGTGTGGGGCCACTATCATATGACAGCACCATCTCTTTCCCAGAGTGTAAAGAAGAATGTGCTGATGTGGAAGATCCAGGTGGGTCACCGTGTGGGTCTGAAGCAACAGAATAAAGTTTGAGTCCAGTGGCACCTTTAAGACCAACAAAGTTTAATTCTGAGTATAAGCTTTCGTGTGCATGCACAGAAAAGTTTATACCCAGAATTAAGCCTTGTTGCATGCACATGAAAGCTGATACCCAGAATTAAACTTTGTTGGTCTTAAAGGTGCTGCGGGACTCAAACTTTGTTCTTATGCCAAAGAAGCATCCGCTCAGAACTACGGGGACCTTTGTGACATTTCACCCGCCTGCAAGGAAAGGTGCCGATTCACAACATACGGTGTCCACCTTCTGTGCTGGAGTCTGGCCCTCTGCTATACAGTGTCAGCATAGCTTGAGGTGGGGCAGCTGCCAGGGCCCAGGGCTTCTGGTGGGACCCCCTTCCCCCCAACCTCTCATCCCCAGGCCTGCCCTGCCATCTGCCTGTGTGCCTTCCTCCCCATCGGCTTGAGACTCCACCGCCCCTGCCCCCAGCACCACCCAGCGTCACTGGAGAAGGGTGTGTAGGTGGTGCGGAGCAATGGCGTTTCTGGCAGTGACCGTCGTGGCACTCTCCAGCCATCACGGAAAAGGCGCGTGGGAGGACTCCGCAGGCAAAGGGAGAGCACTTAGGCAGGTGGTTGGCAGGAAGGGAGATGTCGGGGGGGGGGGGCTGGTAGGCAGAGTGGAGGGGCCCTGGCCCTTCTCTCTGCCCTGCCCTCCCCCGAAACCTGGAATCGGTCCTGGGTTCAGGGGCCAAATTTGGGTGCCCCCTCATTTTCACTGCCCCCTGGCTCATTTCTCTCTGCTGGAAAAAACACCAACAGACACACACACATTTGCCTTACAAAACTTGTCCATACTTGACCTGATAATTCAGTACAGCAATATGTTAAGACCGCATGTTTTGAAAACTGAAGGAGGAGGGGGGAAAGCCCTGCAGGGTTTTTATGTGCAAAATACAGCCCTCCTGCAGTAAACAGAACTCTCCTGTTCTCACTGAACTTTGGACTGCCTGCAACTTAGTGGGACTCTGGAAAGAACCATGGGCGATGCCACATGTCGGCCGAACTGCATTCCTTGCTCCTAGTGGGCATGGGGCTGCGTGTGTGTGTGTGTGTGTGTGTGTGTGCATGTGTGCTTGGGAGGGCTCCATCGTACTGCCACCCCCCCTCCCCATACACACACACCAGGCTATCTGCCCAGCTGTTTGTTAGCCGGGGGCTGTGAGGGAGGGAGGAGAAGCAAAGGACTGAATGGGTAAGATGGTGGTGTGGCCAAAGAGCACAAAGAGCCGATCCTGTCGCTCAGGTCAAGCAGAGCTGTCAAGAGAGCAGTGGAAGGCGCTGGCCGGCCCTGCTGCTGGGGAAGGAAAGGGATCAGACCACTCCCAGCAGAGCAGCCTCAGGCCTGCCCCTGTCCACCTGCCTCCCCCCGCCCCCCCGGACGCCTGAGGCAAGAGAGACCTGCCCCCGTTACCCCCCTCCACAAAGACCCGCATGCCCCTCAGAGGGATTTTGCCAGCCTTACTGGAACTCCTTTTGATTCCCTGGCAGCTCCACAGGTAGCTCTCATGAGCTCAAAATTTACAAGGCATTCTTGCTGCAGGCAAACTGGTGAGGAATGAAGCCCCTGACCTGACGGTTCTGCACAGAGACTTTCTCCACCAGTCCTGGGGCTGGCGAGAGGCAGGCCACACAAGCAGCACAGCCATGGTCATGTGTTCTGAGGTTCCCTGGCAGGAGACAGGCAGAGTCCTTTACTACTCCTGATAAAACTGTTTTTGCTTCCCTGAAAGTCCCTCAAATGTTTCACAAAAGCAGGAATCTCCACATTCACCTAGAAATGTTGCTTCCCAAGAAATTTGGCAGCAACTCTAGCTGCAGAAATGGCGCCATGTCTGCGAAGAAGATACTTAAAGGTGCCACATACAGCCATTCTTGAGAGGAACAGTCGCAAGAATAATCTTGGGCACCTAATAGAAAAAAGTGGGCCTCTCTCTCTAACCCTTTTGCGAACAGCTAGCACCTGGTTTCTGTGCCCATCATGCCAGTGTGGGCACCTGGCAGACCCATAACTATGGTGAGGATTTTGGGGGCTCTGCCCCCTTTCTTAAAGGCACAGACCCACAATAATTTATCCTATAAATGCTTTTTTCAATCATTTAAAAACATTTTAAAAAGGCATGTGCTCCTTTAAGCAGAGTAGAGTGCTGTAGTTGACTAATTCCTGCACTAAGCAAGGGGGTTGGAGTAGGTGACCTCTAGGATCCCATCTAACTCTGTGTCAAGAAACTAGTCTCCTTTAAGAGAGTTTTTCTGCCCAAGTGTTAGCTTTCTTGACTATAGAAGTCATTACCCTCACCTGCCTGCTTGTTAGCAAAATTGTTGCTTAGGCTGGCAGAAGTGATTAACTTGCAGAAACTGAGAACTGTCATGTAAAGTGGTTGACAGCTTGCAGTTTAGAGATCTATCCTGGTAACAGCTTTCTTTCGGCTAAATGGCTAATAGGCTAAGAGAGATTGCTAGCATCAGAACACCTAAGTAGAATGAACAGCTTGGGAACACTCAGAATTCTGAGAATTATGACTCAGCTACTCTTCTCTCTCTGACTTTTCTTTCTGCACTGAGAACTTCAGCCCCACCAGAAAAAATTTTGCCCCACAAGCCACAAAATCCTGGCACATGGCACAGAATTTAGCAACCTGAGCTTCTCAGCTGTTCTTAGATGTAAGTTTCTATGTCTCATGCAGATGTTAAAAATTAGGGATGCCCAGCCGTGCTTGCCCTTTTCGGCACCAAAGGCAGGAACGAAGCCAAAAGGGAACAAGGGGTGCATCTTACAAACATTTCCATGCCCCACAAAACTCGCCCCCCTTTGACAATTTCAGGAGGCGTGATGGAAGAGGACAAACGTGCTTCCCTGGCCATGTCCTGCTCCCGTGCCATTTGGGCCTTCTCTCCTCTCCTTAGCACTGCAGTCATATCCCAGAAGCTGTCTCCTGGCAGTGCTGATCAGCTGCTGCTGCTGCTGCTGCAGCCCCGTCTCTTGGTTTCAAAACGGGCCTGGGGCTGGCTAGCACAGCAAGGACTTCCTGGAGCCAGATCTGCTGGGCTCCATCACATCACTGTTGCTACCAAGAAGAAAGCCAAAGCAGAAAGGTGGAGCCAAAGAAAAACAGCAAGGAAAAGTTATGCTTCTGGAAAATGCCCCAAGTCCCCTTTCTTTTGGCACAAAAGCTCATTCCCCCCAAACACTGCACGAAACTGGTTCTGTGAAGTCCTGGGTCTGGGCACCCGGTTTTCTGCCCAACAGATGACAAATGCCAGAAGAGGATGTGATGGGCAGGGGCAGGGGCCGTGCCAAACCCTTCTCCATCTTCCCCACTCCCCTCCCAGGCCCCACCTTTCCCCTGTAATTTGCAGAGACCTGGTGGTGGGGGCAGCAGCTGGGGAGAGGGGTTGCAGGAGAAAGCAGCAGTTGGAGGAAGGTACATCTCTGCCTGGAGTTACTTTTGCACAAATAAACTGGACGTGGGACATAATGATCTAGCCATAACAGCGAAACTACCGTTTATATATAGCTCATCGTTAACCTCTACGTCATTTCTCTTTTAAAGTTTTAATTTGTGTGATGGTGAATAGTTCCCTCTCATCCAAGCCTCTTGATCTTGACGGCACACATCCACAGACAGCACAAGGGACAGGTCCTAGGGGAAGGAGTATGACTAGAACAGCTGTCCACGCGGACATCGCCAGACCCGGCCCTACAAGTCACTGAGGACCCCGTGGCCCGACCTGGAGAGAATTCCGGGGACTCACAGGCCAACCTGAGGAAGCCTTCAGAGCCTGGAGGCGGAGCTTCGGCCTCAGGGAACTCCTCTGGCCCAGAAGGGCAATACGGACAAATGACACTTGCCCTGGCAAGATCTGGGCAGAAAGAGGGTCAGGCGCCCTAGCTGGATGAGCAAAACAGGATCTTCTGCCCCGATTCCTAGCACCATCTCCAGCAGAGAATGCCCCCCCCGCAACACTCCATGTGTGGATTCGGGGTGGTGGCGGCTGTCTACTGCTTTGGCATTGCTGACAGCACTCTCCAACAGCCAGATCCTGCCGCTCATCCATTACTTCCCAGCCCCACCAGAGGCTGAGGGATGACAGCAGCCCCAGCTGGTGCATTTGGAATTCTGAAGCTCTGGAAGTACAACTGAAGAGCGAGAGAAAGATTTATGGTCAAGAACTGTTCTGCAACAGCACCGGCAGAAACACTGGGAGGATCCAACAGCAAAAAGAGATCCGAGAACATCAGTTGGAATCTGGCAGTGGAAGTGTGAGTTTGGCACGTTTATAGTACCAAGCAAAATGGAGGAGAACAAACAGGAGAGAACTTTGAAGGTTCTCTTGGGTAGCACGCAAAAGATGCTTTTTGCTATTGATTCGTCACAGAAGATATACTGTCATGGGATCTGTGAAATTACAAAAGGCACTGGGAAACAGCTTATTTAGCCCTTTATTTACTTCATTTAGACCCCACCTTTCTCCCCAAGGGGGAACCAAACTGGCTTACATAGTTCTCTTTTCCTCCAGAGAGCGAGTTTAGTGTAGTGGATAAGCGCACGGATTCTAATCTGAGACAGCTGGGTTTGATTTCCCACTCCTCCATTTGCACCTGCCGGTTGACCTTGGGCAAGCCATAGTTCTGCCACAGCTGTTCTTGAAAAAGGGCAGTCTGTCAGAGCTCTCTCAGCCCCACCTACCTTACAGGGTGCCTGTTGTGGGGAGGGGAGGGGAAAGGAGATTGTAAGCTGCTCTGAGACTCCCTTGGGTAGTGAAGGACGGGGTATAAATCCAATCTCTTCTCTTCTCTTCTTCTTCTCCATTTTGTCCCCACAACAACCCTATGAGGTAGTTTAGGCAGAGCATGTGTGACTGGCTCAAGGTCACCCAGTGAGCTTTCATGGCAGAGTGGGAATTTGAACCCAGGACTGCCAGAGTCTAGTCTCAAACTCTAACCACTACACCACACTTGCAAGGACCCCAAAATGCAATATATCCTCCCTGCGTGGCACTCCCCCCTACCGGATCCTCCCCCTTGACTGGATCCCCCCCTGCCTGGTGCTCAAGCAGAGTCAGGAGTGGAGGGCAGGCTGTCATCACACCACAGCAGAGTTTCCAAATGCAAACATTTCTCCTGCTCTCGAGGAATGGATGCCCGGCATTTGCTTACATGGGAGAACACAAAGGTGCCTACAGGGAATGCCCCAGGGTGTGTCTGGGTCCCCCCGCCCCGCTCTTGAAGGCACTGTCTGGGGGGAAGGGGCAGAGTTTGACCCTGGCCAGCTGGGCTCACAGTTGTCCCCCAGCCCCACTGTTCCATAAAATAGTACAGGAATGACTAAGAGCTGGGCAAGCGCCACCCTGACAAAAGGCGAAAAGGGGGGGGGGGGGGACACTCAACCCAACAAATAGCTGCGAACCGAGAGGGTCAATATGGAAGTGACACACATCCTGACGAATGGGACATTTGATACCAGACTAATTTGTAGAAATTGCACAGCTACCACAGGCTTATTTTACTAGTTGTAGCAAATACATAGCATTCAAGACAGCAACACCTGGTCTCATTTATATATGTATATACAAAATTCTGAATGCATGTATGTTTGGATGTGTGTCATTGTACAAAAAGGAATATTGACCACTGAGGAAGGCCCATAGGGGCCGAAATGCGTATGGTCCTTAGGTCAAAGGTTTTATCCATCAGTTTGAGATGTACTGCAATCAGTTCTTAATGAACCTAGTTGTAAATGTCTGATACTTGGACTGTCTCTTTTAATTTAATTTTGTTTTATTTATGTGTACACCCTAATAAGTGTCTGTATTTTTCATAATAATTCTTTTGATAGCTTGACCCTCTCGGTTCGCAAGCGCCATCCTGCCCTGCTCCCTCGTGAGTCAAGAGAAAGTGTCCAGGGGATGGCTCAGGTGTGATGCTTGAAGGAGTCCTTGTCTTGCCCAGCTGGCTTAATGGGAAGGGCCTCAAATGCCCCCCCCCCCCAAAACAAATGCTGCACGGCAAACTTTCACACCTCCTCAACGTGTCGGAATGGAGACAGTTTGTGTGAGACGCAACTGGGAGTTGTGGAGAAACGAAGCACTGCATGGAGTGGGTGCACACAACCACTTTGCTGCAGGAGGAAAGAGTACCGGTTCAGAAATTTAGGGGAATTTTTAAAAAAGTAAAATAAGAAAAACTCAAGCGAAAAGATGCAGGCAAAGGAGTTGACTGTTTCAAGTCACATTTTCGTTTTTCAGCTGCCGCTTGAGATCTTCCTGATCACTGCCAGAACTTTGAGAATAAATTCAGTTCTGCATCTGGCAGATCTCCCCAGCATTCTTCTAGAAGGCTGTGAGGGAAAATTATTTGCCAACTCCACGCCATGGGGGAGACAAAGACAGAGATGGGCTGTTGAGAAATTCCAAAAAATTAAGTTCTTGGCAGGGATCCTTTAGGTGTATTAACCCAGGGGAAAACCTGACTCTCTCTAGTTTGATTGACTGCCCTCAGAAACTATAAGCGAGCCTAGCTTGGAAGAAATAATCTTGGGGGGGGAAGGGCAGAAGGATGATGAGATGCACCCTTCACACACACCCCCTTTCCCTCTTGCACTCAGACTCCCACTCCTCCCACAACCGATCTGGGTAAAACGGACAGATCTGCTGCTGGGATCATGCCGAGGCTGGCCCTTGCAGAAGCCTGGCCACCCCAGGAGCCCCCAGAAACACAGATCACTCCACTCGCTGGCCCACTCATCCCTGCTCCCGCTGCCTGCTTACCTTTCTTTGAATTCAAGAAACACTTTGGCCAAGGTACTCCCACCAGACATCATGGAAACATCCATGGCTCTCAGGAAACTGAAGTGGACTTTAATGAGGTCCTGAAAAACAAGGAAAACACATACCTAAATTCACAAGAACCTGAGAAACTTGTACCTGTATGTGGGAAAGAAAGTGGAATTTGTGATCCACCTGCTCTGGTCTCAAATAAAGTTATTAAAATAATTAATACTCAGAACTTTTGGTGAAAAGTGTCTTTAACTTGCATCAAACCCTGAAATCTCTCTCCTTCAGGATTCTATAAACTCTCCTAGAAAGATTCCCACTATGGAGAAAGTCATACCATGTCAGGGGGGACAGGACTGGTTTTGCTATGAAAGCCCAGGTGCCATCCAGTTTACTCTTTGATAGAGTGACAAACTAGGAATCATGGGAGGAGGGAACAATCTCCCCCCCCCCCCAAGTTGTCCAGCTTCTCCGGAACTTGAGCCAACACCACACACTTCAAACACCAACAATTAGGCTTTGAGGAGGGGTCTTGTAGCAGTCTGAGTTACTGTACTGCAGATCATTCTGAGGGGTCTCTGTTGAATGGTTTCCCATTTTGGCCGGGTTAGGTGATTGGTGACCAGCTGGTGACATTTCCCTGTAATCCCTCCTTAGAGAAATAAGCCCTTCAGCTGAAGCTGAAATACATACGCACAAAACAATCTGTCCACATTCAGTGGCTGAACTTGACATGAGTTTATTTTGTGTTTGTGTGTGTGTGTGTGTGGCTGGGAGGTGGGAGCATGTGTCTGAACAACCGAGCCCAGTTAGGGATGGGTTCAACCCACAGGTGCTCGGAACTTTTGAGAGCTCTCAGAGGACAGAGGAGCCCAGCCGCCTCTGGAACTCTGTCTGGGGTTCTGGTCACACCTGGTCTCAGACCTGTCCTTGCCTGCGTGGTGCCCCTAAGGGAAGAGCAGGAGCAGAAGGCCTGGCAGGCCATCCGAAGGGCCCCGGGAGGCAGCTCGCAGGCTTCCCTCCAGGCAGAACCCCACATCCGCTGGCCCTGCGCTTCTGGGGTAGGACTGCTGCTTATACACGGCTGAGGCTGCAGCTTGGAGCAGACCGAAGGCGGCTGTGTCGGTTTGTTGGTTCACTCTTCCTCGCAAAGCAAATAAAAGAGAGGGAATGGGTTACAAAGGCCTTCCTTCCCTACACCAGTCTCCCTCCACAGCTGCTTTTTGTGACAATAAAATATGTCCTTTCAGAAAAGAACCGAAGGAGTACACACATCCAGAACCAACTGGTTGGTACCTCTTCCAAGTTCTGCACTGAGGGAGCTGGGGAGGAGGTGTCTGCAGGGGACTGGCCTGGGCCTTCAGCCTGAGAGGATGTCCGGCTCTCCAAAGAGATGGTTTCCCATGGGAGCCCCCCAGCTGCCTTCATTCTGGGGGGGACCCCTCTTTCTCAGCCCCATAGCCAGGAAGAATGGCTGAATCCGCAGAGCTCCCCAGTGAGAAAGATCTGCCTCACGCCCCAAACCTACTCCACGCTACTCCACTGGAGCAATATTTCGTACTCCACTCAGGGCAGTGTCAGAAGCAGAAAACCACCTGACCCCACAGGGAGTCACAGATCCAGTCCAGAGGCCAAAGGGATGCAACTCTGGGAAGAGTCCTGGACCACTTGGCCTGACTTTTAATCCTCCCCATTATTGCAAGCTGTGACCTGAACCCAGGTGTCCATGCTCCTAATTCAATTCCAGCACTCTGAAATCTACACGAAACTGGCTCCGGGGCCCTGCAGCTCCCACCTGAAGAACCACTGTGCTGCTAAGGTGGAAACAGCCCGGAAAGGCAGATTGGATCGGGAAGCCATAAGGGGAGTCTGGGAGTGGATTATATACTGTAAAGGACCTCGACTGAGGCCCAGGTTTCTTAAGTCAGGAAAAAGTACAGGCAGCCGACCGAAAGGAGAAGAGATTTACAAGCTCATACTTAAGACTGCATTACCTCCAAATTGATAAATATGGTCTCCATGTCTTGCGAAGTGAGTACCAACTTTAATGGATTCATATAATTCTGCAATAAAGAAATGGAAACATATGAGGAGCACAGTTGGCCTATTCAAACCCTAAGGGTTGCTTAATAACATCTTCGTAGACAGCTGAAGCTCACGCTCTGGGGTGAGAGGGAGGGTGGGGCATATAGTTTTCCTGGGGCTGAATCACTGCATGTAAGAAAACTAGCACAGGAGCCAAAATGAATTTCTTCCAAATCTCCAACAGAAAGTCTATTTTTGCAGAGAGTAGTTGATATTGAATGCACTCTGAACGTGTACATGGTTTGTACATGGTGCTCGACAGAGTCACATATGAGAAAAAGCAACCAGTTATCTACCCCAAAGACCTTTAGATGCACTTTGGAAGTGGGGAGAGATGACAGGAAGGCAGAGGGCATGAGTGCAAGTAAATTCAAGGGTAGTGAGAGGGGTTCAGGGCAGGAGACATGAGGAGCGCTGAGTGGGAGGTGCTAATACTCAGGACATCGAGAAGAGGGGGCCCAGGGGGGGAGGCTACGAACTGCTTCCACTCTCCTCTTCCATGGTGGGGAAGTGTCAAAGCGCCAGGGGAAGGGAGGCAGTCAGCACCAACTGCCCCCAAGGATCAGGATTTAGTTCATACGCACAGAGAGGGTATTTGAAGAGTTTTGGCTGGAGGGCTCTGTGGGGACGAGGGGTCTTGGGGAAGGATCTGAAGACAAGCAGAGAGGGGGCACAGCAGGAGGGAGTTCCAGGCACAGGGGACAGCGAGGGAGAATGGGTGGCACTTGTTTATAGAACAAGTATTTTTCCTCCAGGGCACTCTCCACACCAAAAATTGCCGGCATTGCATGTGTTGGCCTGGCAGAGGATGTCAAGGAGGGTTTGGTTATCTGGCTGGTGTACTGACCGCCTAACACTCCAGCAGACACCCTACTTGGCCTGTTGGATGCTGTATCAGGCTGGGCACTGGAGTACACCAGGCTGTGGGTCCGGGGAGATTTCAACGTCCATGTTGATGATGCAGTGTCCTCTCAGGCCAGGGGCCTAGTGTGGTCCATGGAGGCACTGGGACTCTCCTAATTTGTATCGACTCCCATGCATCAAGAAGGCCACATGCTGGATTTGATCTTTGGGATGGGGGTAAATGTGGATCTGGGAACTGCACAGACAATGCCGTGGTCAGATCACTTCGCCCTGAAGGTCCGGCTGAGCATGCTGAACCCTCCCTGTTTAGGCAACGAGCAAATTTATGCTCACCCACAGAGCCTAATGGACTCTAACTGGCTTCAGGACACCCTGCAGGATCTGATGCCCCCCTGGCAGTTTGTTAGATGTGTTGGTGGAGGATTGGCACTGGTGACTCTCCAAGGCCATCAATAAGATCACCCCCTGCCCCCGGGGCCCTCTCCACCATCGGGGCAAACTTGCCCTGTGGTACACCCCAGAGCTGTGGAGGATGAAGCGAGAGTTGAGACGACTAGAGCGAGGGTGGCAGTGTGCTCGCGATGAAGTGGCGAGAACATTCTACAGGATGCTTATGAAAGCCTACAAGACGGCAGTGAAGACCACAAAGAAAGATTTCTGGGCAGCCTCCATTGCGTCTGCGAGCTCTCGCCCGGCCCAATTGTTTAGGACTATGCCGGCACTGACTACACTGCCGCAAGGCAATCAAAACAGTGGGGAATTGGCTATTGGCTGTAAGGCATTTGCGAGCTACTTCGCAGACAAAGTCATGTTGCTCTGCCAGGACTCCTGACCACAACTGATACAGTAAAGGTCCGCTTTTGGACCATTTTCAGCCAACTCTCCTGGGAGGATGTCAACAGGATCCTGGCAGCTGAGAGAACTACCACTTGCCTCCTTGACCCGTGTCCATCCTGGCTGGTCAAGGCCTGCAGAGATGGTGTCTGGGCCCCACTGGGAGAGATTATCAACTTGTCCCTTTCATCAGGGACTTTTCCAGCAGGACTGAAGGAGGCTGTGGTACGCCCACTCTTTAAAAAACCATCCCTGGATCCTGCAGTCCTAATTAGCTACCACTCACTTTCGAGCAAAGTAGTTGAGAAGGTGGCAGCTGAGCAGCTTCAGGCTTTCCTGGACGACACATTCGTCCTGCATCCATTCCAGTCCACAGGATGGAGATGGCCCTGGCCACAAAATGGAAATGGCGCTGGTCGCCCTCACAGATGATCTCCAGAGACACCTGGATCGGGGCAGGTTAGTGCTGCTGCTGCTTCTTAACCTAATGGCAGAGTTCAACATGGTCGATTATGATCTAACGACCCACTGCCTCACCAGGGTACGAATAAGGGGGGACTGCCTTACAATGGTTTCCCTCCTTTCTCCACGGGTGGGGACAGAGGTGGTGCTTGGTGAGACGGTCTCCCTGCAATACCGACTGGAATGTGGAGTGCCACAGGGGGTGATCCTCTTGCCAATGTTGTTCAACATCTATATCTGCCCCATTGCCCAGTTGGTACAGTGGTTTGGGCTGGGTTGTCACCAGTATGCTGATGACAGCCAGGTCTATCCGTTGATGGACAGCTGCCTAGACTCCGCCCCCAATAATTTGGACAGGGCTTTGCAAGCTGTGGCTGTGTGGTTACAGCAGAGCCGGTTGAAATTTAATCCAATGAAGACAGAGATCCTGTGCCTTTGTTGGGTGTGTGTGTAGGTTTGGGAATCGGGGTCCTGGCCCTGGACGAGGCACTGCTGGTGCCAGCGCCGAGGATGAGGAGCCATGGGGTGATCCTGGATGCCTCGCTTTCTATGGAGGTCCAAGATCGCCACTATTGCTGGGACTGCCTTTTATCACCTTTTATCATCAGGCAACTGGTTCTTTATCTCTTCCCCCAGGACTTGGCTACAGTGACCCATGTAATGGTCACTTCCAAGTTAGAGTACTGTAACTCGCTTTATGTGGGCCTACCCTTGAATCTGATCTGGAAACTCCAGCTAGTGCAAAATGCAGCAGCGCACCTGCTGACTGCGATGTCTGTGCTGGTGTGCATTCATTCAGCCAGTGCTACGCCAATGGCACTGGCTACCAGTTGAGTAACCCTTTCCAAGCTCTATGCAGCCAGGGATGGCTATATCTAAGGGACTGTCTTCTCCCCATATGTCCCTCGGAGAGGCCTGCACTCTGCTGATCAGCATCTGCTGGTGGTCCCCGGCCCAAAGGATGTCTGCTTAGCCTTGGCCAGGGCCTTTTCCGCCCTGGCCCCCACCTGGTGCAACTTGAGATCAGGGACCTGCGAGACTTATTACAGCTTTGCAGGGCCTGTAAAGCAGAGCTGTTCCACCAGGCCTTTGGCTGAGGCCGGTGGACACCCAGCCATCTGGCCTCTCTTGCTGAACGCTGACCTATTATAGTTGCCTGTGTAGGTTCAGGTTCAGGTTTCAATTTACTGCCTTTAGCCATAGGCCGTTATAATGACAGAACAATATATAATATATAACAATAACATCAATATAAACTTCTAAACCAGAAGAATAAAAAACTAAGTTAGGGCACAATAAAATATTATAATAATTCTATCTCTCCCATCCAGACTTCCCCTGGTAATCAAGCTATGTTATTGCTACTGTTTTCTTCCAAATTTTCTCTGCGGCGAAGGCAAAGAGGGCCACCTTGTGGGAAATCTCGGCCTCTACGTCTGCTAGTAGAACTAGAATTTTTCCCATTTCTGTTCTAGTCCCTAAGGAGGCCAAGACTGGATCCAGAAATTTCTTCCTAGGGGATTGGTAAAGAGTGGACAGAATAACAGGTAAAGGCACAGATCTTCTGGCACTAAATCTCCACATGGGCAGAGACGCTGGGATTTGCCTATATAAAGAGCTGCTACTATCATTTGTGTTGCAACCCTTTCTTCTGTCATTTATTTAGCATTGCTGGAACCTTATAAATTACTCTATAATTTTGCCTTTAAATAGTTTTAAGTAATTTACTGTGATCATTTGTTTTAACAGTTCTGTAAGTTCTCTTGTTGTCACCTGCCCTGAGCTTGCTTACGGGGAGGGTGCGGGGAGGGTGGGATATATATCCAACAAATAAAATAAAAAATAAAATATGCTTCAAAGGAGGAGGGAGTCCACCCTGGACACTCCTGTTCCCCCTTCCCCCTCCTCTTTCTGCTGCTGCCACCTCCTCCTGCCCTGCTGGTTTGCAAAGGCACTCCAAAATGATACCCGTGCTCCAGTCACAGGGTTTCCATCTTGGGGGTGTCTGCATACTCACAGACACTGTGGTTCCCTGGAGGGAGTAATCCGTAAATTGTTTTTTCAAAAACATGCAGTTTCCCCCCTGCAAAACCTGGCGGGTTCCCCTGCATTTGCAAGCCCCTAAGTGACAGGCCTGGCTGCCTCCGTTTCGGCTGAATTACAGACCCCCAGGTAGATGCAGCGATTCTGTCTGGGCTAAATATCCAGTGAGCAGGAACTCTCTCCCTCCCTGCCACCTCAGATACTCGCTCATCTTTTTGTACCGGAGATAAAAAGCAAATTATAACTTGAGCCGGGTTCTTCTTCCTGCTGGTGCTTCCACTCCCTGCAGGTTTTCTGTTCTTGGCCCTGTGCCATTATGCTGCTGAAGTCTTCATCTTTTTTGTTTCGAACTGAGAACCCCCACCATAATTCATCAAAACCAATTAAAAACCATGAATGCATACAGCAAAGTGTTCTTTTTAATCCAATTAGTTTCAGTGACAAGACGGTGCCGGTGAGAGACAGAGATAAATAGCCGTCTCTTCCCTATCAACTGAAGGCCATCAAGCAGCTATAAGAAAAAGGCGGAAATTGGTCTTATCAGGGAGACGTCACCTTTGTACCATGCAGGAAGAATGATGAGCCTTTTAGCAACCGCTGGTGGGTCAGGGTGGGAAAGCAGAAGGGGCAGCACAGTGGGGAAAAGCAACTTTGACACTGGGCACTGGGGGGTGTCAGAGTGTGCCTCGGCAGACAAAAAATAAGATGAAAATCTTTCTTTCCTTTCAAAAACCATTGGGGGGGGGGTTAATCCTCCATAAGCACAGTGGTTTCCCCCACTGTGCAGAATTAGCAGCTTGCCAGCTTTTAGCATGCAGTGAAGAATATGTTTATTCTCCAGCCTTTCCTCCAAGGAATTTAAGGTTGCCTAATATGGGATTATGCCCTGCTCTGGAAGGCCTCGACTCGCCCGATCTCGTAGGATCTTGCACGCCAAGCAGGGTTGGCCCTGGTTGGTACTTGGATGGGAGACCACCAAGAAAGTCCAGGGTTGCTACGCAGAGACAGGCCATGGCAAACCACCTCCATTCGTCTCTTGCCTTGAAAGCCTAATGGAGTCATGGTTAAGTTGGCTGGGACTTCACGAATTTCCACCACCAATACTGGATTATCCTACTGAGAACTGGTAGGATGGTTTGTAGAAGCTGGTAGGAGGTTTATGCCATGATGGGGGAGAGAAGGCAGAGAGAACTCCCCATCACCACCACCAAGAACCACACTAGAATCTGGGGGCAGCCAATGAAACGGATGGGCAACAGATTCAGGACAGACAATATTGCTTCAAGCAATGCGCAGTTAGCTTATGGAGCTCCCTGGCCCGGGACACAGTGACGCTCCCAAGGTTCAGTGACTTTCAAGGGTGATCAGACAAATCCGCAGAGGATACCATGAATCAGTGGCTGCCAGTCAAAGGGCTCAGGGGGATCTCCACGCGGAGTGGCAGGAAGCCTCTGCAGGCCCCGTGCCGGGGACAACTACGGCAGGAGCCTTTGGATTTGGGGGGGAGGGGGCCTCAGAGGGGCCCGCCAGCTAATTCAACCAAAGGCTCCAGGGCAAGGGGGGTGATGCCCAGTGGCCACTGCCTCCAGGCCTTCCCTGCGGAGTGTCCAGCTCCCTCCCCCCTCCCCCCCTCCCCGAGGAGCCCCAGTGCTTGTTCCCACGGTGCGGTGCCAGGGGTAGCCTGGCCTCCACTCCCAGCTCCCTCCCAGGGCCAGGAGAGGCAAGGTGTTCTGCAGCCAGGCTGGCCACAAGGGTGCCATGTGTGGGCTCGGCGGACCAGACCACACAGCCAGGCGTGCTTGTCCGGGGCCCGAGGAGGTGCCTGCCTGCCTCCTTGCCTGGCCTTGCCTGGCTGGGTTTTACTTGCTGCTGGCAGGCGGCGCGGCAAGTGTCCAGTGGCAGCCCGAGACGGAGGCTTCTCCTCCTGGCACTCCCGCTTGCTGCCTGCCTGGGCCGCTCTCCCCGCCCGGCCTCGCTGCCACTTGTGCCTCTGCCGCTGCTGAAATCACCCCCACCCCCACCCCCCCGTCCTCCTCACCAACAGGCTATCGGGGCGAGAGGGCCTGGGGGGAAGGGGGAGCCAAGGCTCAGGGAGGGGCACCATAAAAACTGCTAGGGGGCCAAGCTGTGCGGGTCCCATGGGAGCTACGGGCCCGATTCTGTGCCCTGGCTATTGGGGTTCTGGGGTGTCTGGCTGGCTGTAGGATGCTGGACTAGATGGGCCTTTAGTCTGATCCTGCACACTTGACCTCCTATGAAATGGCTATGCATGCAAGCAAGCCACACGGCCCCAGCCACCAAGTGGTTGGGAGGCGCCACTTCCACCGCCTCCAGCTTCTCGACATGCATTAATACCTTACAGGGTTGTTGTAAGGATGGCGGAGATGCTGTAGCTGAGACCCTGAGGTGTGAACCTGCTGAAAGCTGGGAGAAGCCACATTCACCTAGCCCTGAACCTATGGGGGAGTTAATATTGAGCAATGCAGAGGACAGTGACCAACATAATGCATATGTCTGTACTGTAATCCCACAGCTACTTTGGACGGCAGGGCTCAGTGGAGAGGCTGTGACTGGCCCAAGGCCACCCTGTGGGAGTCCAGCAGCCCCACCCATGCTGCCGCTCCCAAGATCCCACAACACCTGGGGTGGAGCAGTGGGAAGAGCACAGGGTCCCCTTCCTGGCCAGTGCCTTCTTCGATGGACACTGCCCCTCCTCTGCTTCCTTGGAACCCGCTCTGCAGCTCCACCTATGCCGTGGCAGGAGACCAGTTTAAACCCAGGTTCCCAGTCCAAGTCCAGGAGCCCCTGAGAGACCAACAAGGCCTTTTTTTCCCTGGCGGTGGGGTGGGGGGAGGTAGTGAGCGTTCGAGAGTCAGGGCCCCCTTCTTCACACTCTTGTTGGCTCATCGTGACCCAAAAACCGTGTCTGTCTCTCAGGCGCTCCCAGACTCAAGTCTGGCTGACCTGCTGCAGACCTAGATGGCGGCCCCCGGAGACGATCTCTCTCCCGTGAGTCTCAATGGGGAGGGGGGGGCCACTAATCTTGAGGGGCATTCTGAACTTGGAAGGCAGACGAGACTTGAGGCTTCCCCTACTCCCCATCCGCAATGGCCTCTGCCAGTCCCTAGTCAAGCATGCCTTGATGGTACCGTTGCCTGGCGAGACGCGAGGCCGCTCGGATGCCATGGATAAGGGCCACCCACAGTGGACATGGCCTGCTGGTATCCAGGAGGGGGCTGACGGCCCGGAGGCACAAATTTTATTTTTTTTAAAATGTTCACACTTCTACCCCGCCCTCCCCACAAGTGGGCTCAGGGCGGCTAACGATATGGCACACAGTGCCAGAACAGTATAAAACATTAAAATCATATTAAAATACACAACAGTCTACAAGTTAAGATGCTCGCAGTGATGCTCACAAAATTAAGACCGTGTCCTGTAGGTTCCCTTAGTGGCATGCATTAGGGTCATAATCTGGCCTTCCACAGCCACCAGGCCTGGGCTTCGTTCAGGGCCAGCCCTCAGCCCAGATGTTAATTGGGATGGCTGATGGTAAATGGTGGCGGCTCCTAACCAAAGGCCTGATGGAAGAGCTCCATCTTACAGGCCC
This sequence comes from Lepidodactylus listeri, assembly GCA_029233225.1. Taxonomy (NCBI): domain Eukaryota; kingdom Metazoa; phylum Chordata; class Lepidosauria; order Squamata; family Gekkonidae; genus Lepidodactylus; species Lepidodactylus listeri. The sequence goes on along the minus strand of JARCFY010000014.1, from coordinate 8,026,920 downwards.
TGCAGAACTGCAACAGATCCCGCAGGGCCCTGATCTCCCCCGAGAGCTTATTCCACCTGAGAGGAGCCACCACCAAAAAGGCCCTAGCTCTCGTTCCAGCGAGCCTCCCTGGGGCCCGGGACCGAAAGTCGTTGTTGCAACCTCGATTGAAGTGCCCTCTGGGGTATATACAGGGAAAAGTGGTCCCTCAGGTATGTTGGACCCTGGCCATATAGGGCTTTAAAGGTAAGCACCAGCACCTTGAAGCAAATTCGGTAAGCTATCAGCAGACAGTGCAGTGCCGCCAGCACAGGTCAGATGTGCTCCCATTTAGGGAGACTCATCAGTAGCCTGGCCGCGGCATTCTGCACCAGCTGCAGCTTCCGGATTTGCGACAAGGGCAACCCCATGTAGAGAGTATTACAGTAGTCTAGCCTCAAGTGACCGTTGCATGGATCACTGTCGCCAGGTTGTTGCGGTCGAGGAAAAGAACCAACTGCTGGGCCAGCCGGAGGTGGCAAAAGGCTGACTTGGCAGTGGCTGCTACCTGGACCTCCATTGTTAAGGAGGGGTCCAGGAGCACTCCCAAACTCCTAACAGCTGACACGGGCACCAATAGCACCCTGCCAAAGGTTGTGAGTGGGACCCCCCTCCCCAGGCCACCCCGACTCAGGCACAGGACCTCCGTCTTTGCCGGGTTCAATTTCAGCCGACTCAGTCTGAGCCAACCAGCCACGGTGTGCAATGCCCAGTCCAGGTCTTCTGGACTGCAGTCCGACTGGCCGCCCAACATCAGATAGAGCTGGGTGTCATCAGTGTACTGATGGCACCCTAGCCCATACCTCCAGACAATCTGGGCAAGGGGGCACATATAGATGTTAAACAGCATCGGGGAGAGCACCACCCCTTGCGGGACACCACATTCGAGCGGGTGCCTCATGGATTGCTGCTCCCCTAGCCCCACCCTTTTCCCCCGACCCTGGAGAAAGGAAGTGAGCCTTGCAAGGCCCACCCCTGTATCCCCACGTTGGCGAGGCAGCGGGTCAGCAGCTGATGGTCGACTGTGTCGAACGCAGCTGACAGGTCTAACAACAGCAATACCGCCACACCACCCCGATCCAGATGTCTCCGGAGGTTGTCAGTAAGGGTCATCAGTCCCATATCCCGGGTGAAAGCCAGACTGGAAGGGATCGAAGAATAGGGCAAATTGGAAACCGGCAGGTAATTAGCCAATTCGGCCAGATCCAGGTTTGATTTTTTTTAGGAGAAGGTGGACCATGGCTTCCTTGAGTGCTCCCAAGAACAGCCCCTCAATAAGGGACTTGTTGATGATCTCCCAGGTGGCACCTCAAAACCCCTCACGTCCGGTTTTAATAAGCCAGGAGGGGCACGGATCAAGGTTGCATGTGGTTGGGCATACAGTCATGAGCAATCTGTCAACTTCCTCAAGGCTGAGCGGGCCAAACCCATATAAGCCCAGAATCGAAGGCGTGCAAGGGGGCTCGAGTTCACTCACTGTTTCAACTGTGGCAGGGAGGTTGCGGCGGAGCGTCAAGACTTTATCTGCGAAATAACTCACAAATGCCTCGCAGCCAATGTGCAATTCCCTAGCATTTGGTCTGCCCTGTGGGAGGACTGTTAATGACCAAATTGTTCTAAACAATTGGGCTGGGCACGAGCTTGTGGATGCAATCGAGGCTGCATAAAACTCTCTTTTTGCTGCCTTGGTTGCCATCTCATAGGATCTCATAAACGTCTTATAGGATGTTCTTGTAGCTTCGTTCCAAGCCCGGCGCCACCGTCTCTCTAGCCGTCATAGCTCTCGCTTCATGCACCGCAGCTCCTGGGGATACCAGGGTGCAGGCCTACTGCGAGGGCATAGAGGGCGCCAGGGAGCAATCTCATTGACGGCTGCGGAGAGCCGGCAGTGCCAGTCCTCCACAAACTCATCCAGCGAGCCGCCAGGGGGCACTGGGTCCTGCAGGGCCATCTGGAGCCACATAGGGTCCATTTGGCTCCCCGGGCCAGCTGAAACAGGCTCGCGGCCTAAACAGGGTCGGGTTGGAACATCCAGACAGGCCCCCAGAGCACAGTGGTCTGACCATGGTGCTGCCCAAGCAGTAATCCAGCCCACTGTTACAAAGGCGGACGGCACGCCTCAGATCTGTGTCTCCTATGGATCTGCTGCCAATATACCTCTTGAAAAACGGTTGCCGAGTCCGGAGCTCAGTTTCGCTGACTGCTTCTTTTCACCTGTGTCTTGTGGCATGTGTGCGAGCGGAGGGCTTGGTACTGGCACTGTGCACAGGAAGGGAAGGCAGTTCTGTGGGGACAGGGGCCCATCTTTTTTGCTAACCTTCACTGACTACGTGGCACAGAGAGCAAAGCTGCAGCAGAGTGGCTGACTCAGGACGAGGCTGGGCACCCACCTTTTCGATGTCTTCAAGCGTCTTGTAGTACTTGGCCTCCGTTTCCTGGATTTCTAACAAACAGCAATTCCTTTTGTCATCTTCCGTCATGCCCATTTTCTAGAAGAAAGAAAATAACTGGCACCTTGAGGCATCAAATTGGCATGTTTGCAATGGTCTAGCATTCGAAAGGGGCAATACCCCTTTTCAAAGGTACCAGTAGAGTTTCCAACTCCGGGCTGGGAAATTCCTGGAGATTTGGGGGTGTAGCCTCAGGACGGCAGGGCTTGGGGAGGGAAGGGAACCTCAGCAGTCCGTCTTCCACAGCTGCCATTTTCTCCAGGGCAACTGATCTCTGTAGTCTGGAGATCAGTTGTCATTTCAGGAGTTCTCCAGGCCCCACCTGGAGCTTGGCAATTCTAGGCCCTAGACTGCATGGAAAGATGCCCCTCCGCACCTGTACAGTTGGCACCTTTGAAGGCTCTGTGCTGATGTTGGGTTAAACATACACAGGCGAGGCTAGCGGGCAGGATCCCATCCGACCCTCCACTTGTGCTTCCTGAACACAAGGATGCCATGCGTAGAGTGGGCATAACTCAAGCAGACGGTCAGGACATTGGGTTTAAACCTGGATAACCCACAACAAGTCAAAGGCAGATGCCTCAGCCAAGATAACTTGGGAGGTCAAAGTTGATGGGACCAGAGGAAGCTGTGAGTTAAAACTGGGCCTGCCACCCAATCCACACAAAGCAGGGGACCCCCCCCCACACACACACACACCCCACACCCAGAAGCAACTTCCTTTGGGGGAGAACAACTTGTGGACAACAAATGTACCCCCTCCCCCCCCCCCCCCACACACACTTCATATCAACTCTGCAGGACTTCTCTTGCCAAAGGCTAATTTTGCAGCCTTAATCTATGTCACGAGGCAACCGTAAGTATATATCATCACACTAGAACTGGAAAATACTGTCGCCTGGAGAGCAGCTCCAGCTGTGATGAAAACCCTTTATTTACAGGGTCCATTGATGCAGGGGAACCAAGACAGAAACGGTACCATCCTTTGGGGATTGCTCAGCTTCCCAGCCTGGCTGCCTGGAAGAGCCCATAACAATCAAGGGGCAACCGCCGGGAGAGTGTGGCTGCCATGGAGAGCCCGTGTACCACCTGGGGCTCCCACTCCACAGCTGGATGAGAACCAGAGTGGCCCCAAATATGCAGCACTCACAGAGCACAGAGGAGTTTCCCAAGAGTCTTGCAAGCCTCTGGTCCTGTTCCTCTGAAGCACTCGGCCAGCTGGGTCAGCACGGCTCCTCCCATTTTGTGTGGGCCAGCACTGAGAGATGGCCCAGCCTGATAGCCCAGCCCAGCCCAATCTCAGCAGAGCTTGGAAGCCAAGCCGGGCTAACCGCGGTCTGTGCTTGGGTAGGAGACTAGCAAGGTAGGCGGGGGCTCCTGTGCAGAGGAAGGCAATGGCCAGCACCCTCGGCTCCTCTCTTGCCTTGACAACCCCAGGGTCCAGCACACAGTGCTAACTCAGGCTGAGAGGACAGCTGCTTGCCACAGGCGCTCATGGCAGAGACTGGCAGCTCCATCTCTCAGCCACAGTTCTGCACGGTTCTCTGTTTTCCAGGCCTTCTGCAGCAAAGTCACCGAGACAAAAAGACTCTGTTGACAACTGCTGTGTTCCCTGGAGGGATGCGGCAGTCTTCCAGCGGGCACCCAAGGAGGCCACTGCCTGCAAATGCTCCTGCCATTCCACACGGAGGGCCGCTGGAGACAGCCCTACACAGGCCCCAAACCAGCCTGCCACCCAGGGTTTTTTTCCCGGGGGGAACGCACTGGAATGGAGTTCCGGAACCTCTTCAACAAAATTCTTTTTAAAATGTTTAAAAGTTTGAGTTTTCAGTATACAGATTGAAAATTTCCCTCTTGCGAGTTCTGGCACCTCTTTCTCAAAAAGAAAAAGAAAAAAAGCCCTGCCTGCACCTGACAGGCAGGCGGGCAGATGTTGCTCTGGAACAACTGGTAACCAACATCTGGAAGGCAACTGAGGGGGTCAAATACTTTGGGTTCAGCGGTTGACCGACTGAGAGCTTTCCCTCTCACCTGACATAAAGGGGCGATTCACACACACACACACACACACACACACACACACACACCCCCCGCATGTCCCTTGTTAACAGATCGCTCACCTCAGTGCTGAGGGCTGATTCACGTATTACTGTTTGGAGAGCTACTCAAGTGAAAACATGAAGGGTGAACAAGAAGTGGGGAGATGTCTGTGTCCACAAATGTGCTTCCTGCACGCACACAGTCGACAGACACATTAAGAATCTGGGGTTGCCTCTATGCTGTGTGTGGAAAAGACCCAGGAAGCAAACTCCTTTTCAGTGGCAGCCAGCTACTTACCTGCAAGTATCTGATCTGAAGCATGTAGAGACAAACAAGCAACACCAAAAATCATTATACACTTTGCATCCCACACTTCCTGCTTGTTTGGTCTTTTGTTTTTTTTTTAAATGCATTCCATACAAAGAAGAGTTGGTTTTTATACCCTGCTTTTCACTACCTGAAGGAGTCTCAGAGTGGCTTATAATCGCCTTCCCTTCCTCTCCCCCGACAGGCACCCTGTGAGGTAGATGGGGCTGAGAGAGTTCTGAGAGAACTGTGATTGACCCAAGGTCACCCAGCTGGCTTCATGTGGAGGAGGAGTGGGGAATCCAGCCTGGTTCTCCAGATTAGAGTCTGCCACTCTTCACCACTACCCCATGCCAGCTCTCTAAGAGTATAGAGGTTTGCATAAAATGAAAGTGAGCTCTCCATCCTTTGGAGAAAGAGAACTTCCCCTGCCCTTAGGTACACCCCCTGCCTGGTTCTCTGTGTGTTCTTATTGTTGGCAGACACTCAACTGGTCCCTTCTGCAGGAGTTGCCCAGTCAGACATGGCTGGTTCTGCCCTGGCTCCCTGAAGCTCCAGCCCAGCCTTCCTCCTTGCAGTGTTTGCTTTCTAAGTGCAAGGAAGGTTTCTTTCATATAGGGCAGGACATCATTTCCACTTGCTATCCGCCCCCAATGCAATCTCAAGAGGCCACCTCCCCCCCCCCCGCCCAGACTCCGCCTGCCTCACTTAGCTGTATGGGCCAGTCTGGTCCATATCCTTGGCTGGCGGGAGCGGGCATTACCCTGGAGACTAATAGGGGCAAGGGCGAAGACTTTCCCATTTGCGGGGCGGGGGGGGGGGGGGCTGGGGCTGGGCCAGAGACATCACAGGCCATTATCTCCAGGGGAGGCTTAGCACTTTCTGGAAAAGTTCGGGGGGGCTCCAGCTCCCCAGCCCCCCTGAAGTTGATACCTATGAATAGGGGGACACACGGTTTTATTTCTGGCTGGAGTGGGCACCTCACCCTTATTTGTAAATGCAAATTAGATTTTATTGTGGCCAGCTTATTTTGTTAGCTAACTTGAATCTGATTACATTTCTGCATCTCTTTTGGAGGTAGTAAAGAAAGACTGAATGAATAAATCATGCTGTGGGATTCAGTCGGTTTAGGGCTTTTCTCACCCATGCCCAGACACTCCAGCTCTCCCTGCTTAAAAATGCACACTCGCTTGAGCTGCTGCAAAGGTTCTGTTTGGACTCAAGGGGGACCCAAGCTCTGCTGAGCCACATCTCAGCCCCATGGACCAGCACTTCATTATTCTGGCAAAAGAAACAACAACCCCAGACTTAGCTGGAGGGATCTGACGGACCCCTGTGTCCACTTAGCCGGCCTTCTCTCTGAGTTAGGCATCCTGTCAGCTGATGTTCACAGCCCAGAGACGGTAATTAGAACCTACAGGAACTGGAGGAGTTGCACTGACTTCAGACAGAGAGCAGGGGGAAAAGATGAGCCAGGGAAGTTCATGCTTGGGTGAAGGCCTCCCATCCTAAATTTGACATCATTAAGAAGCAGCAGCTTGTCAAGAAGCCTAGCAGTAGAAGGGGGAAAGGAGCAATCGGATTCGGCATCTCCCTAAGAGCTCCAAGGCAAATGCTCCAAGTCCAAGGCAGGTGGGCCCGGCGTTCTGTTCACACACACACACACACACCCCCCCCCCCGTGGCCCACTCCCTTCTCTGCCTCATGAGCAGGACGGAGGAAGAGCAGCCCGAGCGCAACGGGGTTCTCCCGGGGCAATGGCGCAGACTGAAGTGCGGCCTCTTTATCTTCTATTGTTACCTGCCTCTAAAGATATGATGTTGTTTTTTTAATTTCAAACCAATTAAAAAAGTGCCTTCCCAGACTTCAGGCATCTTAGGAAATGGGAAGCATGACCCACTTAACACCCAAAGGGTCTGCCCTGCAAAGTCTGTCAACACTTGCTAGAATCTAAGAATACTTTCGGAATCAGATGCACAGCTGGCTAACTGAGCAGCCCAGAGAGAGAGGAGGGGCGGGAAGTCGCCAGGACAACTTGTCCCGTCTTTATGCCTTCTGGACAGACTGACTTGCATTCAGCCTCTTTCCTTCCTGCTGTGGGCACTCCCCCCCCCACCCCACTTGGGGGGAAACTGGGAGGAGACATCCAAACCACTCAGTGTCTCCACTCTAGAGATGGTGTGGGGAACACGGTTGCCAGCTCTGGGCTGGGAAATACCTGGAGCATTTGGGGATGGATCCTGGGGAGCGTGGGGTTCGGGAAGGGGCCTCAGCATGGTACAAAGAGTCCACCCTCCAGAGCAGCCATTTCTTCCAGGGGAAGTGACCTCTGCCGTCTGGAGATCAGAGGTAAAAGCCCCACCTGGCGGCTGGCAACCCTCATGGGGAAGGAAGCCCATGCATGGTATTGAATCTTGTGCATGGGAGGGGGAGGGGGGAGGTGAGGCGATTCAGATGTAGGGTGGGGCAATCCCTCCAGTGGGTACTCCCTGCTGCTGCTGAGCTGGGTACTGGAAGGGGAATGGCATCAGCATGGAGGGGATGTCAGCAGCCTCACTCCTTGCTCACACCAGAAGTGACATCAGTGCACTACCAGCTCCGGCATTTGAATAAAACGCCATGGGAAAACATAGAGAGCCCCCACCATGGACTGAGTACCCCCCCCCCCCCCCATTAGATGCTCAAAATCGTCTCCCGCTTTCCCTGGGGGAGAGCCTGCCGGCCTTTCCCTCCCTCCCCCCCTCCCTCTTGGCCACTCCCAATTCACCCCTCACCATGGGCTGCTGGACCTCCACTTTAATGATATCTTCGTAGATATCGTCGCCTTCATCTTCACACGGGACACAGTCGTAAATGTCTTCCCCCAAGTCATGCTCGCTGGAGGGGAACAGAGCACACAAAACATTTCATAAGTGAACACGCTGCACTCCATTAAAGGGAGGCGAAGGCAGCCAGAGGATCCCAGGGGCGGAGGAAGGGCCCCGGCCTGGGCCCCAGCATGCCCTGGCATCTCCTTTTAAACCACCCATCAGGTCTGTTTCCACCTCAGAGCTCCCTCCAGTCATAGCAGACAATCTGGTGTGAGATGGTCTCATTTGGCATTTGTATCTCGGTGCCTTGTGCAAAGCCAGAGGGTGAAACCACCACAGGAGAAAAGCTCGCTGGCAGTTCAGAAACAGCCCCTCTCTTCTCTGGCAACCATTTCAGGGTGATGGCTGGCAGTGTCTTTCTCCCATATCAAGTGCCTGCCCGGTCTCTTCAGGGCGGCATCGCCCTGGTTTTGCTGAGCTCCTGGAATAAATCCCCCAGCCTGGTGTGCGCACTCTCTCATCCCGTTCTCTGATTTATGACCTGTTACAGCTCAGGGCAGGGCACATTCCCATTTCACCTTCACTATATATTTATTTATTTAGATATCAATACCCTCTCTTTTCCCCCCAAAGTAGCTTACAGCATCATTCTCCCCTCCTCTGTTTATATCCTTACAACAACCCTGACAGGTAGGCTGACTTGTGAGATATTGACTAGACCAAGGCAGCTCAGGACTAAGGGAGGATTTGAGCCAGGTCTCAACCTTGGGTTATTCTGGAGTCATGGTTTCTGATTTTTCCTGACACGTACAATGTGGAAGTAGCCAGCAGAAGACTCTCTCACGCTGGCTCCTCTGTGTTGTTTTAACTTTTAAAAGCTCTCCCTAACAGAAGACAAAAGTGGAGCTTCTCCTTGCAAAGGGGACAGGGAGGCTGTCCTATGCTAACAGGCTCTTTATACTCAGCAGGTGCTGGAAGTTCAAAGGCAGCCTTTTCTACCAGAAGTCATTGGCAAAGGCTCACAGACTGCCTGGGGGACAGGATGGCAGGAGGGACACGGGGGGGGGGGGGGGGGGTTAGCAACCAAGAACAACAGAGGCCAAAGAGGAAGCACATTCAGACGCTTGAATATGCTCCAGAGACATATCGTATGGTCTGTATTTGACACCACTACTATTTGACTTCAATATTTCATAAGTGAAAGTATTTCACGGCTTCTCTGCAGTGGCATTCAGTACCTGGCAAATATCTGATGGGTGGCTATAAGCAGCATTTAATTATTAGCCGCTTGTGAAAGGTGACCTTCACCTGCATCATCACAGGAACGAGATGTGTGGCTCCTTAAGTCTTCCTGTGGAAGGTACTCTCATGGACTAGAAGCCACCACCGGTTGCATGAAGCAAATCCCCCACCAGCAGATGTATAAACACATACAGAGGGGCAGGTGGGAAGAAATGCAAGCAATGGGGTTAAAAAGGAACAAAATGCAATGTGCACAGACTGTGACATCTCCACATGAAGCCCAAATCCATATAGAGATAAGCACATGGGCTGTTCACAGCAGCGGTGATATGCAACAGCAGTGGTGATATGCAACAGCAGTGCTATGCAACAGCAGCGGTGATATGCAACAGCTTCCTCGACTTGCTAAGCTAGCTTAACACCTGCCTTGTGACAGCAGCACAATGACAGCTGAGCCCTAACTGGATCGCATCAAGCTTCCCAGTCAATTCTCCTCCAGCAGTGCTGTGCTGTGCATCTCCCTTTAAACTTCTTTTGCTGAAGAATGGTGACTTCCAGGACCGCGAGCAGAGTGTTCCGGGAGACTGACATGGTCTTCCACAGGTTTCTAAATGTGCCATTTATTTTTTAAAATTTATTTATCCTATGCAGACTGCAAAAGGGCATTGTTAAGAGACAACAGGATACATCACAAGGATGAGCCCAGGATGGTACAGCTGGCATTATTCAGAGCTAGCCTCAGATGTTTTGGTGCAACTTCTCCCCACTCTGGGGAGCAGGCATCGACTGTGGGTGCTTGGAGAAGAGGAGAAAGAGCCGTCCCGCTCAGTTCCTTCGAACTGCCACTGGTAGGTCTCATCAACTTCAGGTAAGTGACAGAGAGATGCCAGCAATGGGGAAGGCTGGGCGGGCAGGTGTGACTGCACAGAGGACCACTTGAAGATCATCAGTTACAGGTAAGCAACCTGTTTATCTTCTTTGTGGTCTCTGTGCTAATCACACTTGGGTGATTAGCAAGCTAAGTAAGAAAAATAGGAAGGAGGTTGCTGGCAGATGGCTGAAAGGATGAAAAAAGACATGCCTAAAAGGCACCGTTACCTGTTACAGGCCTACTTGAGAAACAATGGCGAAAAGGAGCATCCGTGGAAGATGGACCTCAGGACCATCTAGCTGGATGAGACATCCCGGGGAGCCCTGACATCTATGGCACAATGTGACACAAAAGTCAATGGAGAGGGCCACGTGGCAGCCACACAGATGTATCAAGGGAAGCACCTCCCACAAAGGTCGATACAGCCCTCGTGGAGTAGGCCCTCCACGACAGGTAGGTAGTGGCTGACTTGCTAATTTATAACACAGAGAGATAGTGGCTGTAACCCACTAAGCCAGTCCTTGGGGAGAAACACTGTGACCTTTTCTAGGTTTCCCATAAGTTACAAAAATGTGTGGGTCCTTTCGGAATGGCCACGTTCTCAACAGTTCTAACAGCAAGGTTGGTGGCTCAGCAGCAAAGTGTCCTTGTTGCAGCCACAAACGGCTGTTTCTCTTGGCCGACTTTATCTCCAAGTCTTGACAAGCCACACTCCCAGCCAATTCCTTGGCAGTCATCCTGAAACTACTCATCCATCTCGTCAGTTGACAGCCGTTGATCCTCCCTTTCCCCCTTCTTGAAGACGGGGACAACGTTTGCTCTCCTCCAATCTTCTGGCACCTCACCTGTTCTCCAAGAATTCTCAAAAGTAATGGACAGAGGCTCAGAAATTACATCTGCAAGTTCTTTTAGTACTCTTGGATGCAATTCATCTGGCCCCTAGGTTGCCAAGTCCTGGTTGGAAAATACCTGGAGACTTTGGGGGGTGGAGCCAGGAGAAGGTGGGATTTGGGGAGGGGAGGGGCCTCAGCATGGTATAATGCCATAGAGGCCACCCTTCAAAGCAGCCATTTTCTCCAGGGGAGCTGATCTCTGTCAGCTGGAGATCAGTTATAAAAGCAGGAGATCCCCAGGCCCCACCTGGAGGTTGGCAACCCTATCTGGCCCTGAGGACTTTGTTTCATTTAAAGAAATTAGGTGTCCCCTTACTCTTTTCCATACTTTGAACATAAGAAAAGAACAATTTTTTTGTTGTTCTCAGCATCTCTTGCTAGCCTAAGTGCATACTGAGCTTTAGCTTCCCTAACACTCTCCCTACAGGCGCTGGTTATTTGTTTATATTCATCCTTGGTTATAAGGGCCTTCCCTCCATCTCCTAAAGGAGTCTTTTTAATTTCTCAGATCTTTAGAAAGCTGTTTATGGAGCCACCTTGGCTTCTTTAGGGTCCTCCCATTTTCCCGTCTCATAGGAATCATTTGTGATTGTGCCTTCAGTATTTCACTTTTCAGAAACTCCCACCCCTCTTAAACTCCCTTCTCTTCAAGTATTTCTGACCGTGGGATTTTTAGCAGAGTATTTAGTGTTCCCTCTAAGCTGAATTAGTGTGAGCTAGCTCACAGTTTTTTAGCCTCCAGCTAACACATTTTTGTTTTAGCTCAGGAAGGATGGCTCCAGAGCAAACTAATTTATGCACTACCAAATCACTCGCTCACAACTTTAATGCCAGTAGCTCACAAAATATAATTTTTGCTCACGACTCCACAGCTTAGAGGGAACATGATATCTAGGTAATTGAAATCTCCCATGACCACCATGTCCCATCTCTTTGAGAGCTTTGTAATCTATATATCTAATAGCCAAGTTGCCCCCTGTGTGCGGATATCTAACTCCGCGCATGGGGGGGGCACTTGGGAGGCAGGGAGATTTTCCTGCACACTTGGGGGACTCTCCCAGTGTGCAGAAAAATCTGAAAAGTTTAAAAAACTTTTGGGTATATTTAAATCCCCCCAAAAGTTAAAAAGCATTCGCTGCGCATGTCCAGGGAACACTCTGGGAACTGGGGCGGCCCAGAAGTTGGCAAGTCAAAGCCTCACTGCCAGTGCTGGGGGGTGGGTGGGGGTGGGAGAGAGATTGACGGGCCCGGCAAGAGCCGCTCAGGCCTCACTGGTGCCCACGGGGGGGGGGGGGGAGTGGCGGCTGCGGTGAAGTGGGGGAGAAGACTCACCTGCAGCTGGCTCCAGTGAAGCTTCTCCCCCCCCCCCCCCCCCGCGAGTATCGCGGAGTGAACTAGGTACCGAAGTGATTGCTGGGGAACGGGTCCAAGCAACAGCACACAGGAAGCAGCGGCGCCCTCTCCTCCTACTTTCCATGCAAAGCAAACCTCCCTCCTCCCCCGCAAAAGATCCCATTCTCAGAGATGTGGCATCAAGTCCACCTCCCACCGCAGCCTATGGGGAGAGGAGATTACTAGGAACCCGCCTCTGAGCCGTGGCAACCAGGGCGGGGGGGGGGGGAGAGATTGGCGGGCCCCACAGCTCTAAGCCACACGGGCCTCTCCAGGGCAAGCAGGGGGGAGAGATCGGCGGGCCCGGGGCTCGCCGTCATTGCCCAGGGAGGGGATGAAGCCTTACCGTCGGCTGCTGCTCCACATGGAGCTCCTTCTCTCCCCACCACGGGTCCCATGGGTCCTGCCTCTTGTCTGTTCTAGGAGTGCCTCATCCAAGTCCTCTGCCTGGCTTGGTGGTCTATAGCAGACCCCCCCATCATAATATCACTATTATTTCGCACTCCTTTTATTTTTACCCAAAGACTCTCGACTGAACTTCCGTGCTCAGATTCATGTGTTTCCTCACAAGTATATACCTCTTTTACATATGCTACTTCTTCACCTATCCTTAATTGTCTATCCCTTTTAAACAAGTTGTACCCCTCAATCTTAATATTCCAATTGTGTCTGTCATCCCACTAAGTTTCAGTAATGCCTATTAGGTCATAGTCCCTTTCCTGTATTAGGACTTCAAGTTCCTTCTGCTCGTACCCCAGACTTTGCGCACTAGTGTAGAGACACTGGAATCCGTGGTTTATGTGCCCTGAGTTTTTCATTTCTGTACTTACCTGCAAGTTAATGTTTCCTAGCAAATGTGCCACTCCTCGCAAATCTTTAGCATTCTTATCTCCAGTTATTGCCATCATACTGGGCTTTGCATTTTTGTCTCGCTCCCCCATAGGATTTTGTTCAAAGCCCACTTATTAGGTTTGCAAGGCTCTTACCAAACACATACCCTCGTCTATCAATAGAAGAGTTTCATCTTGAAAGCATAAGCCATGGTCCAAAAAACTGAATCTACGTAGCCAGTCATTTATTTGCAGTATTCTTCTTTCCCTTCCTAAGCCATGGCCTTCGACGGGAGGAACTGATGAAAACACAACCCGCACTCCCAGGTCCTTCACCTTTTTACCCAGAGCCACATGGTCTCTTTTAATACATTCTGGGCTGTGCTGGGCAGTATCATTTGTTCCCACATGGATGAGCAAGAAAGGATAATAATCTGTGGGCTTGATGAGTCTTCCTACCCTTTTTGTCACATCCTGGATGCATGCATACCTCTCGAGATGACAAGTCCGGTCAGCACACTTTAGCTTCTCCCCTTCTCGGTAGGGAATCCCCTATTTCTCCTATAACTCTCACTTTCTCCTATACTGGGGAGCAGAAGCGCGAGTCCTTTCATCCATAGGGCCTGAGAAATTTCCTTCAATTTTCATGGAGGCTGGGAGAGTAGCCCCTGTTCCAGTGGTCCAGAATCAAAATCTTTGGGGAGATCCTGGAACCGAATGCTTAGGAACAGAGGCTCAGAATGTCTCCTGATTTTCCTGCTCCTGCGGGTTGCATTCTTCCATGCACCCTCCTCCTATGTTGGGTACTCCATTTGCAGACATACTTTTCCTTCCTCCTCCTGTTGCCCTCCCAAGAGTGCTTCATGCATTCTGTCCATCGACTCTTCACCTTCCCTTATAAAATGGAGTGTGGACAAGCGTGCCTTGAGTCCCTATATCTTCTCCTCCAGTAGGGCTACCAACTTATACTTGCTGCAAGTGTAATTGATGTTACCTTCAGGTAAGAATATGAACATGCCACAGACTTCGTACGTCACTGCCTCAGCTCCCTCACCAGCCATGCTGCTGCGATCCATTTCAAAATTAGTTCAGTTTAACTGACACTTTCTTGATAACTCCCCTGCCAAACTGCCTCAAGACTACTTGTGAAAGGCTTGCAGAAGCAAAAAAGCTTAACAAATATAGGATGTAAGAGACACTCAGCTTCTAACAGGGCCCCCAGGCCTGACCCCTAGGCTAAGAGCCACAGGGCAAGAGCCCTTGAGCTCTCACCTTTTGGCTGGCATCTCTGGCAAGGAGGAGCCTTACACACTTCAGGGCTCACCCGGCAGAATGCAAGGCCAGCAGTCCGCCTCAGGCGGAACAGACCCTTCACAATCAGCAACAATCACCTTCTGCAATCAGCTACAATGAGCTGCAACCCAGGCAAAAGAGACAGAGACAACACCTACTGAAATAGGCACCACTCTCCTGCAGGCTATACACACCCACACACCCTCAAACAGGGTCTTCCCACACAGTAACTTCAGCTAATTCTCCCCGGCAGTTAAGGAAAGGCAACCCGCCCCCGCCAGCCCCACTCCAGCAGCTGTCTTTCCTGCTCCTTCTCAGAGCCCAGCTGACTGTTCTGCCTCTGGTGAGGAGAAGCGTTGTGAAGCACTTTTATATCTAGGGACTGTCTGTAAACCAGGAAAGGCCACCCACCCCTGGGCCTGTGAGGCAGAACCATCCTTCTCCTAAATGGGGATTTCACTTCACTTCACCAACAACCCCATGCAGAGGGTTCAGCTGGGAGCTGCCGGTGTCAGAGAAGGATGCCTGTCTGGCAGTGGGCTATTTCAGAGTACCAGTCTGGCCATGACCACCTTCCTAATCCCTTAATTGGGTTTGTCCTGGAGATTTCAGAAGGCCGAATGCAAATCCTTTAGACGTGTCTTTGAGAGCCAAACAGGCTGAACTATAGGGACTGGGTGAACACACAAACACACTAAGCTGCCACCCTGACCTGGATAGCCCAGGCAGGCCCAATCTGATCAGATCTCAGAAGAAGAAGAAGAAATTGGATTTATACCCCACCCTTCACTCACTCAGAGTCTCAGAGCGGCTTACAAACTCCTTTCCCTTCCCCTCCCCACAACAGACACCCTGTGAGGTAGGCGGGGCTGAGAGAGCTCTGAGACAACCGCCCTTGAGAGAACAGCTGGTACAGAGCTATGGCTTGCCCAAGATCATCCAGCAGGTGCAAGTGGAGGAGTGGGGTATCAAACCCGGTTCTCCCAGATTAGAGTCCGCGCACTTAACCACTACACCAAACAAGAAGCTATGCAGGGCTGACCCTGGCAAGTACTTGGAAGGTTGACCTCTAAGGAATACCAGGGCCAGAATGCAGAGGCAGGTAATATCAAAGCCACCTCTCAGAAATGTCCTAGCCCCACTAGGGGTCGCCAGAAGTCACCATGACTTACAGGCTCACAAGCGCACACACATACAAATACCCCCCCCCCCCCCAACAAAAACAAACACACTTAACTGCCTTATACTAAATCAGACCTTTGGTCCATCAAAGTCAGTATTGTCTACTCAGACTGGCAGTGACTCTCTTGGGCCTTTCACATCACCTACTACCAGATCCTTTAACTGGAAATGCTGGGAATTGAACCTGGGAACAAGCAGATGCTCTGCCACTGAGCCACAGCCCCTTCCCCTGGTTGCAGACAACAGATCCTTGGCCTATCACTGGCATGCCAACGACCTCTGGAAGGAAACACTGGCTCTGAACT
This sequence comes from Lepidodactylus listeri, assembly GCA_029233225.1. NCBI lineage: Eukaryota > Metazoa > Chordata > Lepidosauria > Squamata > Gekkonidae > Lepidodactylus > Lepidodactylus listeri. The sequence goes on along the minus strand of JARCFY010000014.1, from coordinate 8,011,288 downwards.
GGTGGTGGGAGGCTGGAACCTAAGTAGGACACTGGCTGTTCACAGCAGACCTACTGGACAAATGCAGCACTTGAGTTTCAAGGTAAAAGATTTCACATTCAAAAATTGAAACTGGAAAAAATTGTTAGATTTCATTATTCCCCTGAGTCACGTGGCCTGGCCCACTTTCTTGAGCTACAGGGAGCCTTCTGTTCTGCAGGCAGCTTTCTGCAGCTCACTTGCACTCTGGGCATGTTCCATCATGGTCTGGACTCTGTGGCAGGGCACCCTTTGGGGGCTTCATTACCCCCAGGGGCTGGGCAAAAGGAGCCTCTGCTGTGGGCACAATCTGAACAAGGGCCAATATGGATATCAAAGACAATTTAATGTATTTACATCTGTTCAGGTCACATTAAATCATGTCACAGTCTCTCTCCAGCGCAGGCCTTTGTCAGGGATGCCTACTGTAAATCCTTCACGTGGCAATCTGTAGAACAAATGCTTCTGGAAACCATTGGCATGTCAGTAACTCTTGATGAAAAAAAGCAGTGCCAGCTTGCTCAGAGGCAGCCTAAGACAGTAAAACACAGTCACTGAATACCGCAGCGAGAGCTGGCAGAGAGACACAGCCTTGGCAGGACTGGCCCACAGGTTCTTTCTTTGCACCAACAACCTCTGAGCAGAAGACACCTCAGGGGCGACCCACCCACTAGGCATTCCTGTGCTATTCTCTGAGGGTGCCTGTGGGCAGTGCAGGGCCAGGGGTTGCTTCCCTGACCAGCTAGCACGAGGCTCCCTGGTCTGCTGATGAGCTGGGAGAACGGCAGGGGTGCATCACAGCACGGGAGTGGGTGGGCAATACTCTAGGAATCCCCAGAGTTCTGTGGTTTTTATCAGAGCGATTTCAGGAGTTGCTAAAGCATCACTGGGAAGTAACATCGCTTCCGGGTTTGGATCCAGTTTCCCTTCTTTTTCATGTCACATTGGTGAGCAAGGAAGCCCTGTCCTGCCTGGGTGGTTGATGGCTTCGGGAGAGCTGTGGCTCAGTGATAGAGCATCTCTTGGCATGCAGAAGGTTCGAGGTTCAATTCCCGGCAGCATCTCCAGCTGAAAGGACCAGGGAATAGGTGATACAAAAGTCCTCTCCCTGAGACCCCTGGAGAGACACTGCCAGTCTGGGCAGACTGTACTGACTTTGATGGGCTGACAGTCAGATTTTCAGTATCAGGTAGCTTCAAGTGTGTCAGGTCTGGCCTGCTTAGGGCATGTAAGCCCTTGCGCTGGCCCAGGGCAACCTGTTCTGAGAAACTTGGAGAAGAGAGCTGGTGAATGAATGGTCACATCTTGCAAATTATTTCTGCTTTCCCGTTCTAAGATTTCCCAATTCTAAATTTACAAAATGCAAAATGTACAGACATAAATTCTGCCACTAACTCAGTTTGCATAAGTTATTATTATTGCAGAATTTGACTTTTCTCTACACATAACTTTTGGGGGTGCGCAGAGTGCTCACTGCTTTCAACAGTGAGTCATCTCACTTGCTAACAGTCCCGTACCCGCTTTGCATAGTACTGCTTGCCTGCACTTCCAGCCTGCCAGTTCAAACAATCTAGCAAGCTACTTGTTGAGAAAAATATGCAGCACATTTTGAAGGATCTGGTTAAGTTTTGGTTACGTTTCATTAAACCTTCAGCTGTGTGAGAAGTTCAAATCCACTCTGACACATGCAAGAGACTCACATATCTCTCTTGCTGATCCAAATCCCTCACTGCACCCCCTTCCTCATCTGCAAGCTTCTGGTCACACACGCTGGTCACCTGGATGGGATGTCAACTCTGGTTTCCTAGTAGCCACACAGTGATTGTTTCTGCATCTTGCAGTGGAACACAAAGAGCCTGTGGCCACAACAGCACATTTCAGTTTGTCACTTGGAATATATTATGGGACTTTTAATGAAAGAGTCAGGGAAGATGCCTTCAAGTATGAAACCAAAGGCATTTTATTCAGGTGGCTGCGCAAACTCCTTCTGCTGCACTCAAGTTGGAATTTGGGCCAGACCTCTGCTCCTGCACCTATTTTGAGTCCTAGAACTCAGCTTGGGAACATTTATCTGTGTTTCCAGCACACCTGGAGGCTCAGGGGAGGGAATAAGTGTAGTAAGTAGTAAAGTTTTATTGATGGCCGAAGCCAGCAGTTAACATTTAAAACACAACTAAATTGATAGGTAGTAAGAACCCCTGTAAATAAAGGTAAAAGAAGCTTAAAACAGCAATAAAATGCATTTTAAAATTCTTAAGATACAGACACTTAACAGTAAGGTAATTGACATTTAACTTGCTGTGTTATTATAGATCTTCTCATTCTTAAAGCAAGCCACCCATATCTGGCCACTAGGTATGTTACTTCTGAGTGCCTGTCCGCAAGGAGATTTTTCATAATACCAGCTCTTTGCCTACTAGTGAGAGGTAAGGACTTGGGGAGCAGAAGTGATTTACGGAAATTATTATAGGCCTTGCAATCGAAAATAATATGTTCTAAATTTTCAATGCCTTTGTTACAACAGGGGCATGTACATTCCTCATATGGGATTTTCTCATACGTTCCCTCTGTAATCACTAGAGGAAGAATGTCCCAGCACATAAGAGTAAACGTTCTCCTGTATTCGTGATTTGACAGATGGTGAAGATAGACCATAGAACTTACTCTGTTAATGGGGTCCAGAAGTGAAGAGACTGGGTTTACACCCCGCCCTTCACTACCTGAAGGAGGCTCAGAGCGGCTTACAATCTCCTTTCCCTTCCCCTCCCCACAACACACACCTTGTGAGGTAGGTGGGGCTGAGAGAGCTCTTTCGAGGACTGCTTATGAAAGAACAGCTGACAGAACTATGGCTTGCCCAAGGTCATCCAGCAGCTGCAAGTAGAGTGGGGAACCAAACCCGGTTCTCCCAGGTTAGAGTCCATGCACTTAACCACTACACCAAACTGGTATCCCCATCCATTCCTCATTTTTGTTACCCAGATGTAGAACTCAGCCCTTATCCTTGTTAAATTGCATTGTGTTCATATCCACCCACTTTTCCAGCACGTTCAGATCTTGTTGAATTCTATCTTTATCTTCTGGTGTGTTTGCTGTGGCTCCCAATTTAATGTAATCTGCAAATTTAATGAGTAGCCCCTCCACACCCTCAGCCAGATCATTTATAAAAAAATTGAAAAGTACTGGGCCCTGAACTGAGCCCTGTGGCACCCCACTGGACACCTCCCTCCATTCAGGTGAAATGTCACTGACAACTGCTCTCTGAGTGCGGTTCTCCAACCAGTTTCCTTCCCTATCCACCTAACTACCCTAGAGTCCAGTCCACAGTCTTCTAGTTTACCCATCAGAACATCATGGGGAACCCTGTCAAAAGCTTTACTGGAATCCAGGTGAACAACATCAACTGCATTCCCTTGATTCAGTAAGCTTGTCACTCAATCAAAGAGGGAAATTAGGTTGGTCTGGCAGGACCTGCTGGAAACAAATCCATGCTGACTTCCCTGGATCACCAAGTTGTCCTTCAGATGCTCGCAGATTGATCCCTTTAAAATTTCCTCCAGTATCTTCCTTGGGAAGATCAGGTCAGACTGACTGACCTGTAGTTTCCTGGGTCATCCCTCCTCCCTTTTTAAAAAATTGGGATAACATCTGCCTTCCTCCAGTCTTGTGGCACGTCTCCCATCCTCCAAGAGCTCCGGAAGATGATGGTCCAAGGCTCTGCAAGCCCTCTAGAAAGTTCTTTCAGCACTCTTGGGTGCATACCATCCAGCCTGGGGGATTTGTAGTCATTCAATGCAGCCAGGTGCTTCTCAACAACCTTCATTTATACCTCACAACCCAAAGTGGCTTATATTGTTCTCTGCTCCACCATTTTATTCTCACATCAACTCCTTAAGGAAGGTTAAGCTGAGAGCATGTGACTGAGCCAAGGAAGAGGCTCCTGTACAAGATACCCTGGACTGGGGAAAGACTAGGCTCAGTGATAGAGCATCATTTATTTGTTTGTTTGTTTATTATTTTCATTTATATCCCGCCCATCCCGCGAGCAGGCTCAGGGTGGGTAACAGCATTTCCAGCTAAAAGATGTTCCAGTGGGTGATGGGAAAGCCCTTTGCTTAAGACCCTGGAGAGCCGCTGCCAGCCTGAGAAGACGATACTGACTTTGATGGTCCTATTCTGTATAAGGCAGCTTCATATGTTGATCAGAATGAGTAGCTAAAGAACCTCTGCCCTGCATTAATAACAACAGCTTATAAATCGATTCGAAGCTGAAAGGGATCAGTCTTCAGTTTTAACAAGATATTTAAATAGGCTTCTTGCCAACTTAGAGTAGATGAAAAATATCTGTACATCATGATCCCACCACTGCCACCAAATTGTGATTGAAGGGAGAAGGGGAAAGTACTTTTCTTGCAGGGAAACTCCCTTGGTCTGGTAATATAAAATTATTTTTATTTATTAATTAAAATATTTATACCCTGCCTTTTCTCTTGGTTTCCACATACACTGACTCCTCAAGACAGAGATTCGTATGTTGCAGTTCTTGACCTGCTGTTGTTTTTTTTGAAACCACAGTTATTAATAGCAAAACTCCTGCTTCTTTAACAAATGAAGCTCATGTAGCCAGGACCAACTTGCTTGAATGCAAAGTATGCAAGAATGCAAAGTATGCAGCCAGGCAGAAATGCTGTTTCCCATTTCAATGGAGAAAGGGAAAGCACGGTTCAAAGGCCTGTTCTTTGATATATTCCAGATCAGATTTTGCACCTACAGCTCCATTGTCAAGCACACAGCAGATCCTAGATGTCTCTCTGGACCTTAAATTGATCCCTCTCTCCAAAGGCTTATTTCTGCATGTCCAGAAGACATCCTCTCCAGTAGCCTGTTCTGTTTCACGCTAAATTTAGAATCGGATGGGGTGGAAGCAACTCGCTGCTGATAGTCTCCTGATCTGAATTCAACATAAATAAAAATGAAGGTGCTTGAGCAATGGGGACTGAGAGGTCAAGGCACCTTCCCTGAAATCTGGAGTTGGTGGCTCAGACCAGGAGGCCCTTCCCTGCATCCTCCTAGGCATTTGTTTTTCAGCGGAGAAATGACAGAGCAGGTATCTTCTTTGTTGTGAGCTTTGCCAAAGACCTTTGAGGCAGCAAGCCTGATATATGGGGTCTCAGAGAGAGAAACCTGATGGATGCCTGCTGCAACAGAAGATTAATCAGGAAGGGGACCGGGAGGAGGACTCAGAATGCAAATATTGGTACAGATAAAGGGTGGCTGCCACCACTTGGGAGTCAGGATGATAAATGGGAGGCTGTTAGAGGGCATTAGCATGGCAAGCTACAGTGCATCGCTCCCTAACAACTGGGGATGATCCATGAAAGTGGGGGCAGGGAAAAGCCAGCCCTAAATACTGTTTGCTAGTATAAGGGATAAGTGAAAAGACAGGGGTGTGTGTGTGTGTGTAAAACTAAAAATGAGCAAAGAAATGAGGAGGTGGTCTGTTGTGCAGGGGGCTGCGCTCCAGCTGAAGGTCTAGTTTCTCACTAATCTGTCTCACTATCCTGTTAGTGTTCTTTGAGGGGGTGAACAAACATGTGGGCAAGGGGGACCCAATAGATGTTGTTTACCTTGACTTCCAGAAAGCTTTTGATAAAGTTCCTCATCAAAGGCTCCTAAGTAAGCTCAATAGTCACTGGATAAAAGGACAAGTTCTCTTGTGGATTAAAAACTGGTTACTTAATAGGAAACAGAGAGTGGGTATGAATGGGCAATTTTCTCAGCAGAGGGTAGCAAGCAGTGGGGTACCACAGGGCTCAGTACTGGGTCCGATGATTTTTAACTTGTTTATTAATGATTTGGAGTTGGGAGTAAGCAGTGAAGTGGCTGAATTTGCAGATGACATAAAATTGTTCAGGGTGGTGAAAACCAGGGAGGATTGTGAGGCACTCCAAAGGGATCTATTGAGGATGGGCAAGTGGGCATCAACGTGGCAAATGGGGTTCAGTGTGGCCATTGGAGCCAAAAATCCTAACTATAAATACACGTTGATGGGGTCCGAATTGGCAGAGTCTGACCAAGAGAGAGATCTTGGAGTCGTAGTAGACAACTCAATGAAAATGTTGAGACAGTGTGCGACTGCAATGAAAAAGGCCAACGCTATGCTGGGGATTATTAGGAAGGGAACTGAAAACAAATCAGCCAGTATCATAATGCCCTATATAAATCGATGGTGCAACCTCTTTGGGAATACTGTGTACAGTTCTGGTCACCACCCTTCAGAAAGGATATTATAGCATTGGGAAAAGTGCAGAAAAGGGCAACTAGAATGATTAAAGGGTTGGAGCACTTTCCCCTCTGAAGAAAGGTTAAAGCGCTTGGGGCTCTTTAGTCGGCCGGTGAGACTGGGATGTTCCCAGGGGACAGGCCCCTTCCTGGACTGATCTGAGGAAACCGACCCTGTTCCAGAGGAGGAGCCTATTTCCAAGAGTAAGGACTGCCCCACTCCCAGGACCACTGGAGAACAGATCTCGCTGGTTCTAAAAGGGTTTCCAGAGCAGCATGATTCAAGGCCGCTGGTGTTTACTTCTAAAGCCCTGAAGGCACCTTGAGGGTGGATTCCCTCCATACAAACCTGCCAAAAACACCCAGACCTGCCTCCAAAGTCCTCCCCACCATCTACTGAGGCAAGACAGGTGGCTTTGAGGGACAGAAGCACCTTGTTTATGGAACGCCCTCGCTACAGCCATCCACCTTTGCTAAGCTCTAGGCATTAGGCAGGAATGTTCTAATTTGCCTAGGAATTTGGCAGCTACATTAGATTTTTAAATTTTATTTGCTATTGTCTAAAGATTCTTCTTGCTGCTTTTGACAGCAGTGTTCCCTCTAAGCTGAGTTAGTGTGAGCTAGCTCACAGTTTTTTAGCCTCTGGCTCACACATTTTTGTCTTAGCTCAGGAAGGAGGGCTCCAGAGCAAACAGATTTATGCAGTAGCCAAATTGCTCACTCACAGCTTTAGTGCCAGTAGCTCACAAAGTAGAATTTTTGCTCACATGACTCCACAGCTTAGAGGGAGCATTGGTGCTGAGTGATTATGTATACAAATTTATCTTTTGGCTATGAGAGAGTCTATGAGAGATGGCTGAGGTGTATAAAGGAGGATGGGGGTCACCTCTGGCTGCCTGCCAGGGATACTTACTCGGCCAGTTCCTCCAGACTCCGATAGATGTCATCATCATTCTCTGTGGTCTCCTCTGAAGGGAATGGCCTGCAAAGGGGGGGGGGGGGGAGAGAGAAAAAGATTTACTTATAAGGATGGCTGGAAATCTGCCTGGAATGTATCCAAGTGAACCTGATCCCAGAAAGCACACCTAGCCACTCCTGTGGTAAGCAGGTGAGAGGGCTCTGGGACAGGGTTGCTGAGAGTGGGCCCCCTCTGCAGCTTTGAGTTCAACCCCACAAAAAGCTACCTAGCTGAGGGCAGGAGGCAAACCAATTGCTGGAGACAGCCAATGAGAACTTTCCATTTCCAGGTCCTCTTTCTCAGACAGATAACACAACACATCATTTCAATTAACCAGTTAACTATTTGCTACTTGAAATCACATCTGTTTCCAGTAGGAATGAGTACTGCAAAGACCCTTATATGGAGAAGGTGGGGAGGGTCAGCTGGGAGCAAAAGCCAACTGCATGCAAAAGTGACCTAACCCCCCCCCCCCCCCGCCCGCCCCAATCCCTCTTCAGAACTCAACCAGCCACTTTGGCCTAGTCCCTCCCCCATCACCCATGGTGGCAACAAGGCCTAAATTGATGGCTCTCTTTCTCCCCTCTTCTTCCCTTCTTCTGCCTACCCATTCTCTCTTGCCTCCTCCATTGTTGAGCTACAGACTCCAAGCTCCTTGGGGCAGGGATTGCCTCCCCCCCCCCGTAGAGCACTAACTACTTTGACAATATTGGGTTGGATCCATTGACAGTGGTGCTTTCCACCAGTGCAAGGAGGCCTCTGCTGCTGCAGTGGAAGTTTCCTGGTGCTGGAAGAAAGTGCTGCCACTGGCAGAATGGATCCACAGGATCCAAAATATCCTTGCAGTGAATATACCTGTTTCAAGAAAAAAAGGAGCCCAGACAAAAAATTAAACACAGTCAAAACATCTGTCATTTCTACGTTCAATAGCAGTTAGCATTTGACAAAGAGACGACATGAATTCAAATCTTGATGTTTGCACCTGTCAGACTAGTTTAAAGACTGTGAAAAGCAGTGGCAAGGCCTCCGTTGCAGGAGGTGGCACAGAGCCCTGGCTTGCTCCTCTCCCACCACAGGGCTCCAGGTGAAGGAGGGCTGGCCAGCTGGGCCCAGAGAGGAGAAGGACTGTGGCTGTCTCCTTGGCACCCAAGGGTTGGCATGGCTCTCTTGAGGGTCTGGGCTAAAGGCAGCAACCGTGTTAGTGCATGTTTTGTATAGTCTGGAGGGGCTTTTAGAGGAAAGGTTTCAGACTGTGCCCCAGAGAGCCCTGGGGCTCCTTAGAGGCCTTGCCAGAAAGGTGAGGCTTCCAGGGTGGAGGGCCAGTGCCAGCTGAGGTCCAGCTGGCCTGTCCAGTGCCCAGATGAACTGTGTCTACCTGCTGAATTGCTGCCTGGCCAGGAGGGAGGGGGCATCTGATTGACATGCAGAAAATCCCAGGTTTTAGCTCTCCAGTTAAAAAGACCAGGCAATAGGTAGGTGATGAAAAAATCCCTGCCTGAGACTCTGGAGAGCAGCTGCCAGCCGGAGTAGACAATACTGAACTTTATGGGCCGAGAGTCTGACAGCATATAAGGCAGCATCAAGCCTTTGAATTCGAGAGCCAGTTCGGTGTAGCGGTTAAGTGCGCGGACTCTAATCTGGGAGAACCGGGTTTGATTCCTCACTCCTCCCCTTGCACCTGCTGGATGACCTTGGGCAAGCCATAGTTCTGACAAGAGCTGTTCTCTCAAGGGCAGTCCTTGAAAGAGCTCTCTCAGCCCCACCTACCTCACAGGGTGTCTGTTGTGGGGAGGGGAAGGGAAAGGAGTTTGTAAGCCGCTCTGAGACTCCAAGTGCTTGTGAATGGTTCCTTATCGATTTTTTCCATATTTTATCGATTTCCATATTTTACACCATTCATTGATCGGGATGGTATGTCCTATGTCTTGCATCCAAGAAATCATTGGGTTTTTAATAGTTTCATCTTGCATTTGTTGTTCCATTAAAACTTTTTATATATATTTGTATTGTATTTTTTTCACTTGTGTTTAGCCATGCTTTTATTCAAATTGTTCTTGGTGTCCTAAAAACCCTCTTTTTTATCTGTCTCATAGCTAGATTGCAGTTGACTTTTTTCCCACCATGATCACTCTACATTAGAGTTTACTAGAAGGTTCGCTTCTGATTTTAAATTGTTATTTTTATCTAACAACATGTCATAGCTTGCTGTATTAGCATCATTAATTAAAGAAGGTTTTATAAATGCCTCCAGAGGCAAAACCCATTTTGGTATTTTTATATAATATTTTACTTTTATATCTGACCAGACTTTCATTAATGCACCTCTCAGTATATGGTGGTGGAAACTGGAATGAATTTTCTCTTTCCCATACCAGATGTAAGCATGCCACCCCATATACAAGTCATGACCCTCTAATGTCAACATTCTTGAGTTGTCCAGCGTTATCCAATCCTTAATCCATACCAGAGAAGCAGCTTGATAATATAAGTCCCAGTTAGGTGTAGCAAAACCTCCTCTTTCTTTTCTATCTTGTAACCATTTCCATTTTATCCTAGGCCTTTGGGATACCATATAAGTTTTCTAATTATTTTATCTTTTCATAATTGGTATATTTTGGGCTAGAAACAGGAATCTAGGGAGGATATTCATTTTTACTGAGGCTATCCTGCCCATCAAAGATAGTTGTAAGTCCTTCCATCTCTTCAAATTGCTTCTAATTTCTTAAAGTAACTTATAATAACTGTTTTCTATAAGTGAGCTGTTTCTATTAGTAAAAAAAACCCCTAGATATTTAACCTTATTTGTCACTTCCACATTTGATATCTCTTGAATCTCTCTCATTGTTTCCATTGGGCAGTTTTTGGTAAGTAACTTACATTGATTTTGAGCCCTACTACTTTTCCATATGTTTGAATTGTTTCCAGCAGGTGTATAAGGGATGCTTTAGGCTTTTCCAGCACAAATAAAAGATCGTCTGCAAACACTCTTAGTTTAAATTCATTCCCTTTTAGTTTAAGACCGGCTATCTGCTCATTCTCTCTCACTTGATCAGTCAGTGATTCAAGGGCAAATATAAATAATAATGGTATCACTTTACTTTGCTCTGGTTAAACCTCACCTACAATATTGCTTTTGATAAAGTTCCTCATCAAAGGCTCCTAAGGAAGCTCAAGAGTCATGGGATAAAAGGACACATCCTTTTGTGGATCAAAACCTGACTAATTAAAAGGACACAGAAAGTGAGTATAAATGGGAAATTTTCTCAGTGGAGGGAGGTAAGAAATGGGGTACGGCAGGGATCAGTACTCAATCCAATGTTTTTTAACTTGTTTATTAATGATTTGGAGTTCGGAGTAAGCAGTGAACTGGCTAAATTTGCAGACGACACGAAGTTGTTCAGGGTGGTGAAAACCAGGGAGGATTGTGAGGCACTCCAAAGGAATTTGTCAAGGATAGGTGAGTGGGCATCAAAGTGGCAAATGGGGTCCAATGTGGGCAAGTGCAAAGTGATGCACATTGGAGCCAAAAATCCTAACTATAAATATACGTTGATGGGGTCCAAACTGGCAGAGACTGACCAAGAGAGAGATCTTGGAGTCATAGTAGATAACTCAATGAAAAAGGCCAGCACTATGCTGGGGGTTATCAGGAAGGGAACTGAAAACAAATCAGCCAGTATCATAATGCCCCTGTATAAATCGATGGTGCAACCTCATTTGGAGTACTGTGTACAGTTCTGGTTGCCACACCTCAAAAAAGATATTATAGCATTGGAAAAGGTGCAGAAAAGGGCAACTAGAATGATAAAAGGGCTGGAACACTTCCCCTATGAAGAAAGGTTGAAGCGCTTGGGGCTGTTTAGCCTGAGGAAACGATGACTGAGGGGTGACATGATCGAGGTTTATAAGATTATGTATGAAATAGAGCAGGTAGAGAAAGAAGTACTTTTCACAATACAAGAACTCGTGGGCACTCCATGAAATTGCTGAGCAGTCAGGTTAGAACAGTCAAAAGGAAGTACTTCCTCACCCAAAGAGTGATTAACACGTGGAATTCACTGCCACAGGAGGTGGTGGCGGTTACAAGCATGGATGGCTTCAAGAGGGAATTAGATAAACATATGGAGCAGAGGTCCATCAATGGCTCTTAGCCACAAGGTATAGATAGGAACTCTCAGTCTGGGGCAAGTGATGCACTGTATTCTTGGTGCTTGGGGGGGGCAACAGTGGGAGGTCTTCTAGTGTCCTGGCCCCACTGCTAGACCTCCTGATGACACCTGGTGTTTTTGGCCACTATGTGACAAAGTGTTGGATTGGATGGGCTACTGGCCTGATCCAACATTGGCTTCTCTTATGTGTTGGGTACCACAATTTAGGAAGGATATAGACAAGCTGGAATGTGTCCAGAGGGGAGCAACGAAGATGGTGAGGGGTCTGGAGACCAAGTCCTATGAGGAAAGGTTGAAGAAGCTGGGTATGTTTAGCCTGGAGAGGAGACGACCGAGAGGTGATATGATAACCGAGAGGTGATATGATAATGTGAAAAAGTAGAGGCTTTAGTTAAGGTAGGGTAGGTTAGTTAGGGGTAGTCTTTTCGATTGTTTCCACCCTTCATGTAATATCTGTTAGCTAGAGTAGATAGTTTAGTCTTGCGGGGAGGGGAGGGATAGCAAATGTAGAGGTCAGGGTGCACATTGTTGTTTTTAGGTTTATTTGACCACCATATAACTAGAGGGTATCTAGTGGGGGGTCTGTATCTGGCCGCTAACGGTCTGTGGCTGCTGCAAAGAACGTCTGGCAATGCCTGGTCGACAGATCCCAGTGCTCCTGGGGAGGGGAAAGAGCGGTGGGTCCAGGCAGAGAGGAGAGGAAAGGGCGCCGAGAAATAGGAAGGCTCGACGCCCTTCCAGCCTGCGACTCATCCCAACGGTTGTTGGCAGTGGGGCTAGGAGAAGAAAAACCCCTCCGACATTGGTGCTGTACAACGCCAGGTTGATAAATAATAAGATTATGGTCCTCCAGGACTTCCTGTTAGATCAGCAGGCCAACCTGGCATGTGTGACCGAGACCTGGGTGCGGGACGGGGAGACAGTAAAGCTCTCCCAACTGGCCCCCCCAGGATTCTCGGTCCTAAACCAATCGTGGACTAGGGGGCGGGGGGGAGGGGTGGCAATTTTCATTCAGGAGGCTTACTCCTTCAGGGCGCTCCAGTCAGTGAAGATCGTGGGCCTGGAGTGTGTCGGTCTGGTGTGGGAGGCTGAAGAGAGTTTGGCTGTCTGGCTGGTGTACCGACCACTTAATGCATCGGCCAGCAGCCTGCTGTCCCTGATGGAGGCTGTATCAGGCTGGGCATTGGAGCACCCTAACTTAGTGGTTTGGGGTGACTTCAATGTCCATGATGATGACGCAGCCTCTACTCAGGCAACGGACCTGGTGTCATCCATGGTGGCATTGGGACTCTCCCAGTACATCTCAGCCCCCACATACTGGGCCGGGCACACGCTCGATTTGTTCTTTGCCGCAGGGGTAACTGTGGATCGGATCACTGCTCAGGCAGTGCCATGGTCAGACCACTATGCCCTGGGGGCCCATCTGAATATGCTGCCCCGACCCCTAGGCGGCGAGCTTATTTTAGCTCGTCCGTGTAGCCAAATGGACCCTAGGCGGTTTCAGATGGCTCTGCGGGACCCTGTGCCCCCTGGCGGCTTGCTGGATGAGCTTGTAGAGGACTGGCATAGCCGACTCTCCACGGCCATCGACAAGCTCACTCCCAGGCGCCCTCTACGCCCTCGCAACAGGCCTGCACCCTGGTATACCCAGGAGCTGCGGTGCATGAAGCAAGAGCTACGACGGCTAGAGAGACGGTGGCGTCGTGCTCGCGACGAAGCTACAAGAGCATCTTATAGGACGTTTATGAAAGCCTATGAGATGGCAACCAAGGCAGCAAAGAGAGGTTTCTACGCTGCCTTGATTGCATCCGCAAGCTCACGCCCAGCCCAATTGTTTAGAACGATTAGGTCTTTAACAGTTCTGCCACAGGGCAGACCAAATGCTAGGGAATTGGAAATCGGCTGTTTGCGAGCTATTTTATGGATAAAGTCTTGGCGCTCTGCTGTGACCTCCCCGCCACGCTGGAAACAGTGAGTGAACTTGAGGCCCCTTGCACGTCTTCATCTCCGGGCTTAGATGGGTTCAGCCCGCTCAGCCTAGAGGAAGTTGACAGGCTTCTTGTGTCTGTGCGTCCAACCACGTGCATCCTTGACCCGTGCCCATCCTGGCTGATTAAAGCCAGGAACGATGGGTTGTGAGGTGCTGGCCGGGAAATTATCAACACGTCCCTTGCAGAGGGGCGGTTCCCGGGGGCACTCAAGGAAGCGATGGTCCGCCCCCTCTTGAAAAAGTCACATCTGCACCCGGCCGAATTGGCTAATTACTGACCGGTGTCCAATTTGCCCTATTTGGGCAAATTAATTGAGAGGGTGGTGGCGTTACAGTTACAGAGTTACCTGGATGACGCTTCGGTCCTTGACCCCTACCAGTTTGGCTTTTGCCCTGGTCATGGGACTGAGACGGCTTTGGTCGCCTTTACTGACGACCTCCGGAAACATCTGGATCGGGGCGGTGTGGCGGTGTTGCTGTTGCTTGACCTGTCGGCTGCGTTTGACATGGTTGATCATCAGCTGCTGACCCGCCGCCTCGCCAACGTGGGGATACAGGGACGGGCCTTGCAGTGGCTCATTTCCTTTCTCCAGGGCAAAGGGTGGTGCTCGGGGAGCACCAATCCAGGAGGCACCCGCTCGAATGTGGAGTGCCTCAGGGGGCAGTGCTCTCTCCGATGTTATCTATACGCACCCCTTTGCCCAGATTGTCCGGAGGTATGGGCTGGGGTGTCACCAGTACGCTGATGACACCCAGCTCTATTGACAGTTGGGCGGCCGGTCGGACTCTGACCCACAAAATCTGGACCGGGCATTGCACGCCGTAGCTGGTTGGCTCAGGCAGAGTCGGCTGAAATTGAACCCGGTGAAGACGGAGGTCCTGTGTCTGGGTCGGGGTGGTCCGGGGCGGGGGGTCCTGCTCCCGAGCTTTGACGGGGTGCCGTTGGTGCCTGCATCGGGGGTAAGGAGTCTGGGAGTGCTCCTGGATCCCTTCTTGACAATGGAGGCCCAGGTAGCAGCCACTGCCAAGTCAGCTTTTTATCATCTGCGATTGGCACGGCAGTTGGTTCCCTTCCTCGACCGCGATGACCTAGCCACAGTGATCCATGTGACGGTCACCTTGAGGTTGGATCACTGTAATGCTCTCTACATGGGGCTGCCCTTGGTGCAAATCTGGAAGCTGCAGTTGGTGCAGAATGCCGCAGCCAGGCTGTTGGTGGGCCTCACTAAGAGGGACCATATCCAGCCTGTGCTAGCAGCGCTGCCCTGGCTGCCTATAGCATATTGGGTTCGCTTCAAGGTGATGGTACTTACCTTCAAAGCCCTATATGGCCAGGGTCCAACATACCTGAGGGACCGCCTCTCCCCATATGTACCCCAGTGGGCACTCCGGTTGGGGGCCCAAAATCTGCTCTGTGTGCCGGGCCCCCGGGAGGCCAGGCTTGCTGGAACCAGGGCTAGGGCTTTCTCGGTGGCGGCTCCTGTCTGGTGGAATGAGCTCCCAGAGGAGATCAGGGCCCTGCAGGACCTTGTGCAGTTCTGCAGGGCCTGCAAGACAGAGCTCTTCCGCCAGGCCTTCGAATAGGAGCTGCCACCATTGGTACCACATCATGATTGACAGCTGACGATGAGGAGCCACCCTGGACGCAGCCCAGGCCTGACAGCCATGGAAGACCATACTCCAACCCTAAAGCCATCTGAATTTTATGATTATGACTGGAAGCACTTTATTGTAACTTTATTGTTGTTATTGTATTTAAATTATGGGATTTTAAACTGGATTTTAAATGGTTATTGTACCTGACACGGCACATTGTGCCCTCGTGAGCTGCCCTGAACCCGTTCGCGGGGAGGGCAGGGTATAAAACTGAAAAATAAATAAATAAATAAAATGACCATCTTCAAGTACTTGAAGGGTTGTCCTAGAGAGGATGGGGCGGAGTTGTTTTCTGTTGCCCCAGAAGGTCGGACCAGAACCAACGGGTTGAAATTAAATCAGAAGAGTTTTTGGCTAAACATTAGGAAGAACTTCCTGACAGTTAGAGCGGTTCCTCAGTGGAACAGGCTTCCTCGGGAGGTGGTGGGCTCTCCTTCTTCAGAGGTTTTTAAACAGAGGCTATATGGCCATCTGACAGCAATGCTGATTCTGTGAACCTCATTCATGTTTATTTTTTAATATTAGTAGTTGGGGGGTTTTGTTGATTCTGTGAACTTAAGCAAATCATGAGAGGGAGGGCAGGAAGGGTTGCATCAGTGCTTAGTTCTTGTGGCCCTTTCTTACCCGCCCAGGGAAATGCTGATTGCCACTTTGGTGTCAGGAAGCAATTTTTCTCCAGGCCAGTTTGGCCAGGGAGCCTGGAGGGTTTTTTTATCATCTTCTGGGCATGGAATGGGGGTCACTGGGAGTGGGGGGGGGAAGAGATTTGTGAATTTCCTACATTGTGCAGGGGGTTGGACTAGATGACCCTGGAGATCCCTTCCAACTTTATGATTCTATGATCTGTCTGACAAAGGACTGTTCAGATGGGATAAACAATTGGCTCTCCTGACTCAAAATGCTAAAGGGCATTCCTCCAAGAAGAAGGCTATCCTGGAAATGTAGTGGGAAGGAATCCATTTCAAGGCCTGTCAATCACTCTTAGCTTGAACAATCTGACATCTTTATTTTAATTATTCAAGAGCCAGTTATTGATGTCTCCTCCCAGCTGGCTAAGATGTTACCCATCTCCCCAGGGAGCTGGAATCTATACTTTGCCTAGGAAAAATAAATTTGCATCTGACAAAGCAAGGAGGTGTGGCTCTTTGCCCCCGAAAGAGAGAATTAACAAAGACCATTCTAGTCACTCTCAACAGTTGGGGATCCTCCCAGAAGCTTTCCATGCCCTCCAGGAGCTCTACTGAGTCTGTGCCTCTGGCATGTCTTGTATAAGCTGCACAGGTCTCTGAAGATTATGGGAGAGCTAGATGTTTTGCAAGTGTCTTAGGGCTGCCAGCCCCAGGTGGGGCCTGGGGATCTCCCACTTTTACAGCTGATCTCCAGCTGACAGAGATCAGTTCCCCTGGAGAAAATGGCTGCTTTGGAGAGTGGACTCTATGGCATTGTACTTTGCTGAGGCCCCTCCCCTCCCCAAACCCTTCCCTCTCCTGGCTCCACCCCCAAAGTCTCCAGGTATTTTCCAACCCAGACTTGGCAACCCTAAAGTGTCTACGGGTGCCCCCCCCCCCCATCAGACTCTTATTTCCTCAGTGCATTCAAGCAGTCCACAAAGGCATCCACTCCTCAAATGAAAATGGTATCATGGGCTTCGCAGGCATTTGGAGCTCTTCCCAGAGCAAGAAACCAACTGTTCAAGAAGTACCCAGCATGATGTAAGACAAACCAGCCCCAGAGCGCTGCCTGGCCTGGCACTCAGGTCCGGGAAGTGGCAACTTACATACATGACTGAATAACATTTTATGATTTCCTTTGCAGTTATTAGACACAAGGGAAGGGAGGGGCTCATTAGACTCCTTGGGGAAACCACTGACTCTGGGCCAATTACTCTGCCAGGAAGCCAGTGGGCTAAGACCAGTGCTGGGGCTGCACCCGCCACTCTTTGGTATATTTTAGGCACACAAACGCACGCACACACACACACCAGCAGCAGCAGCAGCAGCAGCAGCAGCAGCAGGATCCCTTCAGAGAGGAAACGGATGAGGCTAAATGTAGGCTGGACTTGGCCTCCTGCCAAAACAAGCGGAGCGGAGAGCATGCCTGTGTGCCCTGCTATCTGTTGGCATCTGCAGCCAGGGCAGGGGGAGGGTCCAGGCTGCATATTTTGGGAAGGCACCAAACTGGCTAGGGCTTCCCTGTCCTTGCTGCCAAGTGAGGTGGAAGTGAACAACCAAGCCAGGAGGAAGGCTTCGAAGATACTCCACAGGCTCCCCTCATGGTCCAGATGACTGGGCCCACTCTGGGGGAGACCGGAGGGGATGGATCGGAGTCCAATAAATGGTTCAGAACTGGCCCTGCACCCTCCCTTCTGAGAGGAAACCCTCACCTGGCAACTGGCCAGAAAGAAGATACAACGGGTGGGCGAGTAGGCAATGGAGGGGGCGCAAGGGGGAGGCATTTGGTCCGAGGGAAAGGAGGCAGAGGGAGTATTAGGCTGGCATCTGCTTTAGCATGTCATGCAAAAGGACTCTGGAGGGCAAATGGAGGGGTGTGAGAAGTGGGCTCAGGAGGTGGGCTGAAGAGAGGTGCTCAGGCCTGGATGGAGACAGGGGCTGTCATGCGTCTCCCTTGTTCCCAGCCGGACTGGATGGGTGCCCGGCCTGATAACAATATCTCCTCCTTGGAGGGGGAGGAACAGCCAGCTGCAATAGATCCCATCGATCTTCAGGGCCAGGAGCTGACCAAACACCAGCTGTAACCAATTTGCCCTCTCCTCCAGCTGCAAGCAAGTTATCGGCATCAGCCACAGCGTAGAGGGAGGAGGCTGGGCCCAGTGGTTCTCCACCAGCCCTTGAGCACTGTTGCCATCAGTGGAGATCAGAGCCAGACACCTGTCGCCAGATGAGTAGTTGCAGGGATGCGTGCCACAATTAGCAGCCGCTAACCAGCCTCTGGAGAATCAGCTATAAATCCAGGAAGGGGGAAGCTGCTCGTTGTGGATGCAAAGTGCATCCTGGCTGCATCGCCACCCGCTTTGTTGCCTGACTTGCTGACTGGAACCTCTGTTGCTCTGAACCTGGACTGAATACTGGACCACCTGACTGACAATTCCCCTTACCCTTGGATGGCCTCTTGACCACTCTCCTGCTTGCACCTGTACTGTGAGTGATTACCTGGTCCCTTCTGCCTGGTTGTCCTGTGGGATATCTGCCTGCTCCTACCACTGGGGCCAGTACATTGGCAGTGATGGGGCAGGGGAGAGCTGGAAGGGTGGCATACTGAGGTGGGGTTTTTAAAGGTTAACCTCATGTATTGCCCCCCACATCTTTTCCTCACATAAGAGAGAGCACGAAAAGACACACAAAGATGTGAAACCTACACACCCCCTCTGTGGGAGAGGCAGGCTGGCTGGCTGTTTAACTGACAGGGAAATGGGGGATGGGGGGGGTGGCACTGGTGGCCAGGTATGCCCAGCCAAACCCCAGCAACTCTGCCAGCTTTTCAGAAGCCACTCAGCTCAGATCATCGGTAATAACAATGGGTGTCAGCTCACCCACTGTCTCCTGTCAGTCTGAAAGAGGAAGCAAGGGATCAAGATGTGTAGCTGCTCTATACTGGATCAGATCCCTCGCCCTTGGTCCCTCAGGGTCAGTATTGTCCCCTCAGATGGGCAGCAGCTCTCCAGGGTCTCAGGCTGAGGTCCTTCTCATCACTCACTGCCTGGTCCATTTAGCTGGAGATGTTGGGGATCAAACCTGGGACCTTCTGCATGCCAAGCAGATGTTCCACCACTAAGTCATAGCCCCACCCCAATGGATGAGCTAGTGCCCACTGCTGGAACTGCTGAGACAAGTGGCCACAAGGGCCACTCAGCCTGACTTGTTCCAGGGCTATTTTCACTTCCCAGTCCACCCCTGATCTGTGGGGTGGGAATCTGTGGCCCCTGGCCCCATGCTGGCTTTGACTATGAAGCCTGGCTGTAGTAGAGGGCGTGTTCCTTGCCTGCTGGATTCCTCTCAGGACAGCCTCCCAGGGACTCATGTCTCCTCCAATCTAAACACCTCAGGCTGTCCAGCCATTCCAGCTAATGTGGAAAGCCATCCCGCCATCCCACACTACTGGTACAAAGCAAGTGACAGGGAGTGGACAGCCATGGCCAAGCCTCTGCTCACCTCTGAAGTTGAAAGGGCAGCCTTGGACCAGCCCCTCAGCCCCACTGATTCCACAGGATTGTGTGTGGGACCACCAAGCCTGCTTGCTTTCCTGATGAACCAACCCAAGGTTTTAGTTTTTTGTTTATTTAAAGTATTTAGACAGTGCCTCTCTACTGGGCATCCCAGGACCCAAGGCAGGCAACAGCAGCCTGAAAATAATATAAGACAATTTTACTCCACTGCCACAGCCTGCCTGCCATGTGCTGCCCCCCCCCCGCCACCCCCTCCTGGAGCCCGCTGGGCTCTTGGCATCAGACTCCTCGGCTTTGCCAGGCCACAGCGGCCGTGGGCTCAGTTTCGATGAGTAGCTCTAACTGCCTGCTTCTGTGTAAAGTGACTAAGATTGTTCACTGCTTTTAAATATTTGAATGGTTTTAGTATTCTTTGAATTGTTTAGTTTTAAGTAGATGCTGTCTGGAGGCCATTGGCTAAAGAGAGGGGCAGAAATCTTTTAAATCAATGACAACATCATACATGTGGCTCTGACCTCCTTTCTTTTCTGATGGGATACGAGAGACAAAGGGAAGAGAGAGGTTTCACCCCTCGCCGATTTCAAGGCGGCTTGAGAGCAAAAAGCCCGCTTCCCAGAAATTAATCCATTTAAAAAGTATTCAGACATTGTGATATTAATCAAATCAAACAGACTTTGCTTAAAGTTATAATGTTTTACTTGTTGCCCACCTGTGCTATCCATTTATTTATTTACTTCATTTATACCCCACCTTTCTCCCCAGTGGGGACCCAAAGTGGTCCTCTGCTCCATTTTATCCTCACAACAACCCTTTGAGGTAGGTTAGGCTGTGTGTGTGTGACTGGCCCAAAGGTAACTCAGCAAACTTCCACTGAAGACTGGGGATTTGAACCTGGGACTCCAAGGGCCCTTGTCTAACACTCTAATCACTATGCTCCAGTGTCTCTTTCTCATAACCAGGTCCTGCAGCTGCTGCTGTTTAGTTAGCTGCCTTGAGTTTGCAGAGATAAGGCAGGGTATAACTATTCCAATTCCTGTCATTTATTACCCAAAAGCCAGCAACATTATCAGTTCACAACAATAGCCAGTGAATTAGTGGTAATACAAAAATAAAGTATGAGATACATAAAAAGAAATAAAATCCAGAATAAATAAAAACAAGTTACAATATATCTTCCATAACAAGGGTTTTGTATTTTTCTAATCACTAAACAACAGAATCTGGCCACAGCATAAGATATGAAACTTTGAGAATCTTCTAGGAGAAAGTTACACAAAATTTCTGGCCTAAATTCCAGATAGGATTGCAGAGGGTTAATTTTAGACAGAAGTGGTAGTAAAACTTACAATGCAAAAGTACATGGGTGGTTCCTGTACAGGCACACATTAAAATTTACCTTGCAATACAGCAGAGGGAAGAGCCTCAAAACGAGACCTACAAAATGCCCATATATAGGGTTCATAAGGAATATCAGACAGATATGGGGCAGCTTTAAAATTGGGCCAAGATTTTAAATATTAAAACTCTTTGGAAGTAAGGCTTCTTCATTTTGTAATTCAATATCAAGAAGTCTTTGAGTAATTGTTCTTGCCCTATTCAGGCTTCCATAAAAAAAGATCCCCAGGGTTTAGTCCAATACATTTAATTTTATTAAGAATTTGAGTGGCCCAGGCAGGACGCATCAAACCTTTCAGATTATAAAGAATTTTCAACCAGAGAAATATTGCCTGTTCCCAGATTTTTAGTTCAACCCTAGGTAAACTAGCCTCTTGTCTGAGTACTACATTATAGACACTTTTAGGGACACCGAATAAAGGTCTAAGAAACTTTGATTGAACTCTTTCAAGAGTTAGAAGACAGGCAGATAGTCCAATTTGTGAGCCATGTGGAAGTTGTGTCAATGATTTTGCCTGGAAGGTTTTCAGGGCCACAGGGAGAGAGAGAGAGAGAGCCAGCATATTTTCTTCCAAACAGTCTGAGGGTGGCATTTGCACTTCTCTCAGCCAAAGCAGCTGAGGAGGTCAGATGTGCCAAGAATTTTAAATTATAGGAAAAAATAATTCCTAGATATTTATTGATTTACACTTCTACCCCGCCTCCCCACAAGTGGGCTCAGGGCAGCTTACAATGTGGCACACAGTGCCGAGTCAAGATAAAACCATTAATTAACCATTAAAAAACCATTTAAAATTCTTGACTTGATCAATTACATTTCCCTTTATATTCCAACCATTTTTCCTAAATGAGCTACTAGAGCGAACAATTTTAGTCTTGGAGAAATTAATTGTAAGTAATTCAGTGTCACATTGGTCACTAAATCTCTCCAAGGCTCACTTCAAGCCGACCTTAGTTTGAGATAAGAGTACAGAATCATACATAAGGATATACATAAGTGCAAGAATTGGAGA
Organism: Lepidodactylus listeri; assembly: GCA_029233225.1. Lineage (NCBI taxonomy): Eukaryota > Metazoa > Chordata > Lepidosauria > Squamata > Gekkonidae > Lepidodactylus > Lepidodactylus listeri. The sequence continues at coordinate 7,989,624 of JARCFY010000014.1, read as the reverse complement.
ATGGGTATCTACTGTATGAAGGCATGTAATGAAGGCGTTGACATAGATGTTAAATAAAAAGTAGGCCAATAAGCAGCCTTATTTTCACAGTGGAAGGTGGTAAGAAGCAGGGTAAGCAGCGGGGTACAGCAGGGATCAGTACTTGGTCCGATGCTTTTTAACTTGTTTATAAATGATTTGGAGTTGGGAGTAAGCAGTGAACTGGCTAAATTTGCAGATGACACGAAGTTGTTCAGGGTGGTGAGAACCAGGAAGGATTGTGAGGCACATTGGAGCCAAAAATCCTAACTATAAATACATGTTGATGGGGTCCGAACTGGTGGAGACTGACCAAGACAGGGATCTTGGAGTCGTGGTAGATAACTCAAATGAAAATGTCGAGACACTGAGTTACTGCAATAAAAAAGGTTAACACTATGCTGGGGGTTATTAGGAGGGGAACTGAAAACAAGTCAGCCAGTATCATAATGCTCTGTATAAATTGATGGTGCGACCTCACTGAGAATACTGTGTGCAATTCTGGTCACCACACCTTAGAAAGGATATTATAGCACTGGAAAAAGTGTAGAAAAGGGCAACTAGAATGATAAAAGGGTTGGAACACTTCCCCTATGAAGAAAGGTTAAAGCGCTCAGGGCTCTTTAGTTTGGAGAAACGACGGCTGAGGGGTGACATGATAAGAGGTTTACAAGATTATGTATGGTATAGAGCAGGTAGAGAAAGAAGTCCTTTTCTCCCTTTCTGACAATACAAGAAGAACTCGTGGGCACTCAATGAAATTGCTGAGCAGTCGGGTTAGAACAGATAAAAGGAAGTCCTTCTTCACCCAAAGAGTGATTAACGCATGGAATTCACTGCCACAGGAGGAAGAGCACAGATGGCTTCAAGAGGGAATTAGATAAACACAAGAGGCGGAGACCCGCAATACTTGCGGGGGCGGGGGAGCTCCACGTGGAGGAGGAGAAAGCCGCCACAGGTAAACCTTCTCCCTTTCTCTCTGCCCCCCAGCACCGATGGTGAGGCCCGTGCGGCTCTGAGCTGCCAGGCCCACCAGGCCTCCTCTCCCTCCCGCTGCCCCCACCGATGGCACGGCTTGGAGCCACCGGGCCCACCAGGCCTCCTCTCCCTCCTGCCCCCCCATGGCGAGGCCCACACAGCTTGGAGCCACTGGGTCCACCAGGCCTCCTCTCTCTCTTCCCCCCCACCGATGGCGTGGCCTGTGTGGCTCGGAGCCACCAGGCCCTCTAGGCCTCCTCCTTCCCCCCCCATGGCGAGGCCCGCACAGCTCTGAGCCACCGGGCCTGCCAGGTCTCCTCTCCCTCCTGCCCCCCCGATGGCGAGGCCCACATGGCTCAGAGCCGCCAGGCACGCTAAACCTCCTCTTCCCCCCCCCCCCCGCCAGCGATGGCGAGGCCCATGGGGTTCCCAGCCACCAGGCCCAACAAGCTCTCCCCCCCCCCACCCCCAGCAGTGATGGCAAGGCCTGCGTGGCTCCAACCGCTGGGCCCAACAAGCCCTCTTCCTCCCCCTACAGCGGAGGCAAGACATAGTTCTATGTATTCCCCCGAATATTTTTCTTAACTTTTAAAGATTTTTCTGCACATGTGGGGAGTCCCCCAAGTGTGCAGGAAAATCTCTCTGCCCCCCAAGTGCCCCCAATGTGTGGATTTAGATATCCGCATGCACAGGGGACACTTGGGAATTAGTATATAGATATGGAGCAGAGGTCCATCAGTGGCAATTAGCCATAAGGTACAGATAGGAACTCTGTAGTCTTGAGGCTTGGGGGGGGCAACAGTGGGAGGGCTTCTGGCCCCGCTGGTGGTCCTCCTGAGGGCACCTGGGTTTTGGCCCCTGTGTGACACAGAGTGTTGGACTGGATGGGCCACTGGCCTGATCCAACAACGGCTTCTCTTATGTTCTTATGTTCTTGTCTGACTCCTTTTTGGACTGAAATTCTTTTTGAAAGTTTGCCATCCTGTGTAAGTCTTATCTGAAGGCTACTGTTTTCATGTAGTTTAATTAATAAAAGTAATAGTCTTTTATCAATACCCATGTCAGCCATTTTAGCCCACAGCCTTCCCCTAGCTACAGAGTCAAAGGCCACCTTGAGGTTTACAAAGGCCGAATAAATGGTGTTCTTTCGGTATTTCACATATTTATAGGTAAGATAATCTAACACCAAGCAATGATCAATAGTAGAGCGGCCTGAGGTAAAACCGGCCTGTTCAGTTTCGTGTAATTTATTTCGGTCTAACCATTTACACAGTTTTTCACAAAGATGTTTGGTATACAGCTTATAGATCACATTTAGAAGACTGATTGGTCTACAGTTTGATGGGTCAGATTGATTACCCTTTTTAAATATAGGTACAATTTTGGCCTGACTCCAGTCCTTCGGAATTTGAGCTGAGTCTATATTCAAGAATGAATTCGCTAACATTGGGGCCCACCAATCTATATGCGATTTCAGAAGCTCAATAGGGATAAAATCGTTACCCTGAGCTTTTCCTGATTTTCATTTGTGAAATCAATAAGGAAACTTCAGACTCAGAGACTGGAGGCCACTGCATGGTGGTATACAGAGGTATATCAGGAAAAACAAAATATTGTTGATCTCTAAATAAGTCTCTGTAATACTTTCCCCACACATCTGCTGGAATGGGGTTCGGGGCATTTGATGTTTTAGGTTGCAAATTAGAAATACTCTTCCAAAAACCCTCATTATCTTTTTCTCTGGAGGTTTTAATAAGGGACTGACACAGAAGGTAGTCTGCAGCTCTTTTCTTAGATTTTAGCAGCTCTTTATGTTTCTTTTTTTTAAAGTTGTAAATCAAATTTAGTAATTAGATTTGGATTCCAGTGGAAATGCTTGAAACTTTCTCTAAGAGTTAACTTTGCTTGTGTACATTCATAATCAAACCATTTTTTACTGCCAAAGTTCAGGTCTTGCTTAGAGCCACCAAGATTGCGAGAGGAATGGCAAAAGAATGGAAGTTAATAAGTTATATTGGTCAGTTAGGCAATTCTTCTCACCGGAGTTGATAGTAAAGGCCTGCCTGAGAAGTTGGCCATTAGCTGATTGTGACCAGAAAATAAATTTTACATTATTATAGGGAGACCATTTAACTCTAGAACTTCCTGTCTGCTCCAAGCATACCGACTTGGGTACTTCAGGCCCTTATGGGGTCCTGATGGGCTAATCCCTTTAAGAATCAAAGGTAGATGGTCACTTTCTGTTCTTATATCTACCAAAAGAACAATATAACTATTGTAAATAAGAGTAAACAAACAAGCAAACAAAAAGATATCTGAAGTGTGCATGCACACGAAAGCTGATACCCAGAATTAGACTCTGCTGGTCTTAAAGATGTCACTGGACTCAAACTTTGTTCTGTTGCTTCAGACCAACACAGCCACCCACCTGAATGAATACGCCAGGAAGAAAGTTTATGTTGTGTTTGCTTAGAATATGAAGCAGTAATAGCTTGAAAGGGGCTCTGGTATCCTAAAGCTCCAATTCCTATTGGCTGATTAATAAAGACTCCCACTGGTCCTGAAGCCAATCTAGATACCCAATCACTGAGCCCTGCTTGGGTCCAATAGTATTGCTTGTATATAGTTACATTGTTGAAAGTTATGTGTTGGAACAGTATAAATGAAAGTGCTGCTCTCACAGAGCTGTCTTTTGAGCTGAACAATGTAAAGCCTGCTTGTTTGAATTCATCGCCTCCTGCTCAATACTTAAAAGTTTACTTGCTTTGTTTTCCTATTTCTAACAACAGTGAAGCAATCTATGGATGCCTGAACAACCCACAGAAGGTCTTGAAGAGACAAAAATGGAGGGGAAGCTTGACACAGATCAACAAAGCCAGGCAGCATTCAGACCCACTGCCTCAGAGTCATAAAAAACTACTCAGTTGAAAAGATTCCCCGTTCCGGCCGTGGCGACTGCAGGGTGTGAGACTACAGCTCTGCACACCTGCAGAATTCTTCTCTCGCTAGAGGGGGTTCTAGTTTTAGGCACCCCACCAAAAAACTCCTGGAAGGAGTCTTGGAGCAGGGCTATCGGCTGGGGATGGAGAGAAATGGGCCGATGCACAAGAGGGAAGACAAGAAACTCAGCGGCGAGCACTGAGTCTAGCTGCATGTCTTGAGCTGAAGGAAGAAGGGACCAAAGAAAGACCACTCTCCTAGCAAGCCAAACGTATTATTGGCCTTAATTTTCCTCTTTCTTTTGTTTGTTTTTTTCGCTTTTCATTGGACTTCTATTGGACTTAGCTACTTGTCTAGTCCGGCGTTTGTTAGAAGGGCGTGTCTGGTGCGACCGGCTTTGCCAGACTGAGCTAGTCGATGGCGGAGAGCAGGAGCGGCTGAGGAAGGATTCGACGTAACAAAGGAAAACACGCTGTTGTTTTCGGCAAACTGTGGACTCTTGTGGCACTCTGCCTTTAAACTCTGAAAGACTTTTGAGTTTGACTTCTAGTAAGGGCAGGAAAGGGAACAAGAGAATAACAGAGGCACCTGGGCGAATGAGCTGCCGGAGCCAAAGCTCTACGGAGAGTGAAAGCGTGGAGTGTACGCGTTTGGAGGGCGACGGCAGCAAGGGGGCTTGGAGCAACGCTGGCTTGTTTGCCCGTCCCTCTTTTCTTTGATTAATGACCTTTATTGGTAATCCCTTTTCATTCATTCAACAGTCTTGTAAGTGCCCAAACTTATTGAAAACAGGAGGAAGAACAACGTGGGAGGAAGCAACGGGAGAACTGAGGCGAAAGTAAAAGTCTGATTCCCACTTTGACCGCATCAGTGACTTGCTCTTTGAGAGCTCCTATAACTTTATAACTTCTCTTGATTTATGGTCTGACGGACATTATTCTTTGGCTTTGATTATTTTCTATTTTGACTACCTATTCTTAATACGGTTAATAAGTTTAGGAAAAGTTAAGAAAGTTAAGAATAGATAGACTAGGAAATCTTTTCCTTTTCTTATTTAATGAATAGATAGTTAAGGAGTAGTATAGGAGCAGTTAAGAATAGATAGAATAGGAAATTAGTTAAGATAGATAGTTAAGATAGATAATTAAGATAGATTAGCTAAGTAAAGATAGAATAGTTACAGTAGTAAAGTAGTTTTATTAGAATAGATAAGAATAGTTAGGAATAGATAGAATAGGAATTTAGTTAAAAATAGTTAAGACAGTAAAGTAGTGGTAGTGTAGTAAAATATAGTATAACTTGTTGTAACATCTAGTAGTTTATACAGCAGGTGGGGTAGAAACACTGGACTTAGCACCTCATAAATTAATAGGTCTCTTAAAGAAATATATAGTGGAGATATTCTGACCAGTGGTAATTATAGACAAAATAACCAATACAACTGGTAAACTGTGTTAGCTATAATGGATTCGGGTGGGAGGAAAATGTCCATTTCTGGCGCTACTGGCTTAAGTACTAAAGATATTAATGCGCAAATATGTGAAAGTATTACTGAAGCTATGAACCAAGCAGTGCAAAATACACTACTTAGTATGATCACCAAAGCGATGGAACCCATCCAGGAGAAATTGGAACAGATTACTCAGCAGCTAACAAATCAAATGGCTGAATTTAAAAACCAGATTCTAAAGAATAAGAAAGATATTGTGAGTTTGCAAAAAGCAAATAATGTGACTGAAGAAAAAATAGAAATGATTGCTCAACAGATGGTAGAACTTAATGAGAAATGTGAATCTCTAGAGAATTCTCTTATGCAATTAGAGATGGAAAAATCAGCGTTTACGCTTAGATTCCAAAATGTACCAGAAAGTAAGACTGAAGATATCAAAGAGATAATGGTGACAGCGCTATCAGAATGGTTGGGACTAGAAACCTCTTATTTAAAGAATGAGGTAGAGCTTGTGTTTAGGAGAAATACTGCCTATGTGAAACGCAACAAAAAACCTAGAGAGGTACATATTAAGTTTTATAAAAGGTATATAAGGGAAAGAATCTTAGAAAATGCCAAAGCATGCCACCTCTCAATTCTAGGAAGTGACATTGTAATATTGAGAGACATTCCCTGGAGGGTTAGGAAAAGAAGGGAAGGTTACCAAACCCTGGCAACATCACTAAGGAAAAATGACATAGGCTATAAATGGTTGTTACCTGAGGGAATCTCTTTCTATTTTATCGGCACAAGATACAGTTTAACATCGGTGTTTAAACTTGACAATTTTCTAAAGAAAAAAGGGAAGGATCTTGGAATTATGGGGGGGGAAGTAGTAAGTCAGACAGTGATTCCCTGGAAAAGGAGAGAAATGGGGAAATGGCCCCAAAAGCGACCAAACCAAGAAAATCTAGAAAATATAATCCTTCGTGTGTGGTGACCAGATTACAAGCAAGGAAGGAGGATGGGAAGGACAAAAAAGATGGAGAGGAAACTATCTAGGATTGTATCTATTAATGTCAATGGCTTGAATATTCCGCAGAAAAGGAAGAAAATCTTTTTGCAAGCGCAGAAATTGAAAGCAGATATTATTTGACTCCAAGAGACCCATATTATTTATTTATTTATTTATTTATTTCATTTATATTCCGCCTTGTCAGTTATACAACCGATATTAAACAAAGTGATCAACATCTTTTGGAGTGTAAAAAATTGGGATTAAAATTTGTAGCAGCAGATAAAACAAAGAAAAAATCTGGGGTCGTTATATATGTAAAGAAGCATCTCCAACCAGAATTTGTGTATGAGGACGAGGAAGGTCGAGTAATAATGATTAAAATATATATGCAGTCAAGGTCAATACTATTGGCTAATATATATGTTCCTAATCAAAGACAAGACGACATATTCTTTGAAAAATTGCGGTTGCAGTTGACAAAACATTCTTTTGATGATCTGTGCCTTGTTGGGGACTTTAATGCGGTTTCAGATGTAACTGTAGATAGAAAAACAGTTTCAGGAAAGATTGCTAGAGGTAATGAAATACCCAAAGCATTATTACATCTGGCAGAAGAGTTTTCCATTGTGGATGCTTGGAGGGTTAAAAACGGTGCTAAAAGAGACTACAACTATTTCTCCAATAGACATAAATCTTGGTCACGTTTAGACATGTATTGGCCCTCTATAACTATGTTGAGAGATATTCAGGAAGTGGAAATACTACCGGCAACTTTTGCTGATCATAGCCCGGTGTTGTTAACACTTAAAGAAGCCTCCAAAAGAACATCATGGTCGATGCATCTTTGGTCCTTAAACGACCATCAGTTTATTAATAATTGTAAATTAGACATAACAGACTTCTTTAAACGAAATACATCTTCTGAGTTGAATATGCATACAGTGTGGGATGCCTTTAAGGCATATATTAGAGGTAAACTGATTAGTCAGGAAAGTTAAATGCGGAAACAACAAAAAGCCAAATATCAAAAATTAACTGCTAAAATTAAAAAGGAGAAAGATAAAATAAAGCAAGATTCACCTAAAATAGGAAGTAAGGATAAGTTAAGGAAATTGCAACATTCTTTACACTATATGCTGAACGATGAATTAGCAAAGAAAATGATTTACGCTAAGCAATTTTTATTTGAAAACGCAAACAAACCCTCAAGGTGGCTTGCTTATAAAATAAAAAAAAGAGAGAGCAGATAGGTACATAAAAGCATTGTGGGATGAAAAAGGTGAAATATGCGCCAAATCTCAAGGAATAAAAAGGATTATTGAGACATTTTATAAAGAGTTGTATAAGCAGGAGGTGAAAAATGAGAATATTGAGATATACTTAAAGGAGCACATAATTTTTTTTTTTAAGGATAGTCAGAAAGAAATTTTAAATGGCCCAATAACAATAATGGAAATAATAGAGACCATCAAAAAGATGAAGACACTAAAAGCCCCAGGCCCTGATGGGCTCCCAGCTGAATTTTATAAGAAATTTGAAGACCAAATTACCCCTTTTTTAAAAAGAACTGTACAAGACATATACGAAGGGGGGGGGGATACCCAACTCATGGAAAGAAACAAAAATAACTCTAATTCCTGAGGAAAGAACTAACTCTTTAGACATTAAGAACTATAGGCCCATTTCTTTGTTGAATGTGGACTATAAAATTTACGCCACAATTTTAGCAAATAGACTTTAAAAAGTGTTAGTCCAAACAATCCAAAGTGATCAATCAGGTTTTTTACCTCGAAGACAATTACGACATAACATTCGTATTGTTTTAAATGTGTTAAGAGTACTATGAGAGCCATTCATATAAGCAGTTGGCACTGTGCTTTCTTGATGCAGAAAAAGCATTCCACAAGCTAAGTTGGGAATTCATGCTCTCCCAACTCAAATATTGGGATTGTGGAGAGAATTTTTTTCAGATGGTAAGGAATATTTATCAACAACAGGAAGCAGTGGTGACAATTAATGGAGATTACACAAAGAGATTTCCTATACAAAAGGGGGTAAGGCAAGGGTGTCCTCTCTCACCTTTGCTTTTTATATTTACTTTAGAAACCCTGTGTGATATAGTTCATGAAGAGAAAGCCATTACTGGACTAAGTTTTAAAGGTGAAACATTTAAATTGTTGCCTTTTGCCGACGACATAGCATTTATTTTGGAAAACCCACTCGCATCATTAGGAAATTTACTAGAAATTTTGGGAAAATATGGGCAAGTTGCAGGACTTAAAATAAATGCAAAAAAGACTAAAATTATCACTAAAAATTGTACTAAGGAGGTGGAGCACCTTCTCCAAGAAAAGTCAGGTTTTGAAATAACTAAAAAAGTTAAATATCTGGGGGTTTTCCTAACAAACAGATGCAGCTCCCTATACAAGGATAATTACATAAAACTACTAACAGAGATTAAAAATTATCTGGAGCGTTGGACAAAAATACAAACCTCCCTTATGGGGCGAATAAATTTAATTAAAATGAATATATTACCAAGACTCAATTTCATTTTTCAAACCCTTCCAATTTTAAAAAAATCGGTTTTTTTTAAAGAACTGGAGAATCTAATAACTAGATATATTTGGCAAAATAAAAAAACCCGAATTAAACTCAAATATCTACAAGATAAGACAGAACGGGGAGGTTTTGGTTTACCTGACTGGCATTCTTACTACTTAGCATCAGGGATGTTGTGGCTTAAGGACTGGGCAAAGTTAGAAAATATAAGACTATTGAAGCTAGAAGGCTACGATCTTCAAGTGGGGTGGCATATGGTCTTTTGGTACGGCCAAAAAAATAAAAACTTTAGACAACATGCGCTTAGGGGACCTCTATTAAAAATCTGGGAGGAAATTAGACCAAAATTTTACGTGAAAATACCAAAATGGGTATCTCCACTGGAGGCTGTATGCCTACCAACATTGAAAACTCAGAGGAGAAAACTAAAAGTTATGAAGAATTGTTAGATAATAAGTTGGATTTGAAAACGGGCGAGAAGTTAAAGAGCCAAGGTATTGATTTAACTTGGTGGGAAATAATTCAGTTAAAATCAAGGTTTTCTATCGATAAAAAGAGTGGTTTTTATAATACTCCAACTGAACTAGACAAAGCTTGGTTACACTCTGAAACAAAAAGTATAAAGGTTTATAATTGCTTATTGGAAAGTAAAATGTCGGACGAATGGGTCAAGCCAACTATGGTCAAATGGGCACAATTGATAGGCCATAATATAGAACGAGAGAAGTGGTCTGAGCTTTGGAAAAGAAATTTTAAAATTACCAGAGCAATAACCTATAGAGAAAACATTTATAAAATGTTTTATATGTGGCATTATCCACCAGACAGACTGGCCAAGTTTTCTAAAGGAGTCTCAAAAAGCTGTTGGAAGTGTAAACACAACGTGGGCTCATATTACCACATGTGGTGGACATGTAGAAAAGCTTCTAAATTTTGGTCTTTAATCCAGCAAATGCTCCAAGAAATAACACAGACAAAAATTCCAAAGGAACCCGATCTATTTTTATTGAGCATGATTCCTAGTGAATTTGGGAAAAATGTTAAAAAGTTATTGGTATATGGCACAACCGCTGCAAGACTTCTTTATGCCAAGTATTGGAAATCAGAAAGATCTCTGGTCTTAGACGAATACTTAATACAATTATTGGAGACAGTAGAGCTTGATAATTTAACTTTGAAGCTGAAAAACAAACAGGACAGAGCCTTTATATCTTCATGGGATATGTTCTATAACTGGTATGAGAAATGTAAGCAAATTTAAGTATGTGAAATGGCAATTTATGGCTACGGTCTATCTTCTTTTTTTCTATGTTATTAATAAGTTTGGAGTCGATTATGTAATAGGAAAAAGTCAATAAATTATTATTTAAAAAAGAAAAAGAAAAGATTCCCATACTTGGAACATGGGTGCCCTTGATACACAAAGCAGCTGGCCACATCTGCCCAGGAGGGGGGGGATTGCACCAGTTCCCCAGTTCCTGTGCCAAGCTTGTGGCCCTTTTTGACACCCCCAGGGAAATGCTGATTGCTACCTTGGGGCCAGGAAGCAATTTTTCTCCAGGCCAATTTGGCTGGGGATCCTGGAGGTTTTTTGTCATCTTCTGTGCCTGGAACAACGGTCACTGGGGGTGTGGAGGGGGAGGTAGTTGTGAATTTCCTGCATTGGGCAGGAGGCTGGACTAGATGACCCTTCCAACTCTATGATTCTATGATTCTAAGTGAGGCTCCACAACTCCAGCTGCTCAGTGGTTTGCCAGGGGACCGCCCTCCCCTCCTCCTCCTCCTTTGCACAACCTGCAGGCTGTGCTGCTGCTGATGGAAATGCTAAGGGGGGGGGGGGGGGGAGGAAGCCACCAAAGGAACTTGCAGGGGCCGAAAGGAAAAATCTCAGCTTCTGTTCCGTCAGTGAGAGGATCCTGCCACATGTCCAAACTGCCCCCTCCCCAGCGTCCTATTTTTCTTCCAAGTTACTCAGCACTCCTCAGGGGGTGCTGAGGAGATTCCGCCCTCTAATCCTTACAGACACCCAGTGAGGGAGGCTAACCTGTGCCTGAGGACAATGGAATGGGGATCAAATTGAGATCTCCCCTCTCAACAGTGAGCCCTTGACTAGTGACACCGAACAGGCCAATAATCTCTAGTGGCCTCATCCAGACCTAAAATGGGGGTGGGGTGCTGGAGGCTTTGGCCAGGGAGTCCCTCCACACCCGAAAATAGGCGGGAGCAGGCAGGCTTCCAAAGGGGGAGGGAAAGTCTTTCTGCATATGCCCACGGGGGGGGGGGGGAGATAAGACGCACAGAGTCCACTGATGCATGTGCTACTTCACAGAATGCCGTAATCAGTTCTCACCAAAAACCTACTGGGGAGGGGGGGACAACTCAGTGCCCCGTGACTGAGGCTTTAGCACCCCACTGCTGTTGACCCCTCCCAGCATCTTCTACCGAGAGGTATACTGCCTCTGAACATGGAGGGTCTTATTTTGCTCACAAGGGGATGATAGGCCTGTCACCGCCATGGATTTGTTTCATCCCCTTTTAAAGCCATCTAAGTTAGTAGCTGCCCTGACCTGGATGGCCCAGGCTACCCCCATCTCATCAGATCTCAGAAGCTCAGCAGGGTCGGCCCCTGGTCACTACTTGGATGGGAGACCACCAAGGAAGTCCAGGGTCGCTACGCAGAGGCAGGCAATGGCAACCTGCCTCTAAAGTGCTCTTGCCTTGAAAAGGCTACAGGGTCACTGTAAGCTGGCACTCTTCACCTCCCACCCAAGTTAATGGTGATCCCCACACCTTGTGGCAACGAATCCAATATCTGTATTATGTAGTGTGTGAAGAAGCACTTTCTTTGGTCTCTCTCAAATCCACAGCCAACCCATTGGGTGATCCCAAGATCTAGAACTACAAGGGAAAGGGAGGAAGTCGCGCTCTCCAGCTGGCTGCACCACGGCCTATATGATCTGCCACATCCCTCGCTCTGAGCAAGAAGGCCCAGCCTATACAGACAGAACAGTCAGATGTGTAGGTAAGAGACATAGCCCATGTGCTGCAGCAGGGCCTGCATCTTTGAGAACATCTTTGGGACGGAAGCCCACAAAGCCCTTCGCAGAAGCCCTGTTCAGAAATGATCGAACAGGCAGAAAATCCTTCCCTCACAAAACAGCATTTGAGTAAAAGGAAAACGTTGCTGGTCATTTGGCAGCCGGAATCGATGTTCACAGAGTGTGTTTTCCAGCAGCGGCTGGTGGCATGCCAGTTCTGTTGCCTGTCACAAACGATTATGGTTCACTTTGAAATGTGCTGTGATATTGTCCCCCCCCCCCAAAAAAAAACTTGAAGGGACAGAATAATGAAGAGCTAGGCTGGGCAAACTCCAAGACAGCTGACATACTGTACAGCTGCGTCCTAAAAAGGGAATGTCAGTTCCACCCCTTTGGAAATCAGGAACTTCATATCTTCTCTGAGAGAAAATGCAGCTAATGAGAATGGAACCATGATACCAAGGGAAGTTTCCCCTTTCTAGAGGTTTGTGGAAAGGATGGGGGACAACCCCCTCCCCAAGCATTAAAGCTACATTTGGATAGAGGGGCCATCACTTGTGGGAACACCTTTGCAGATCCACCTTCCTTTTCCACCCTTCTTCTGCTACCCAGGCGTCTTGCTTCTGCTGCTCCACCACCCTGAGCCACTGGAAAGCCTCCTGTTCTCCTCAAAGGAACTTGGCAATTCTCCCAGCCGCACTCTATGAAGGAAGCTCCATCCCTGGAGACCTACATGGTGCCACCTCCTTAAACCCCTCTTTGACTCACCTACTGTGCCCGAGGCTTTGCTTAACCCCTCAGCCCCAACAGAAATAAGCCAAAGCACACCCCCTACATTGGAGGCCATCATATCCATCCTTTGCTCCCTGTTGCTTCTCCCCACAGGTAGCCCTCAGTCCCCTGGGGCAGGTGCCACTTGATATTCCTCATAAATGCTTGCAAAGGCCCCATGTGTGGTGGCCAAGAGAAGTCCCTGGTGTAGATCTCTCCACAGTCTCGCATGACCTCAGGCAAGTCATGATTCTTACTCATGAACACACATGAAGCTGCCTTGTACTGAATCAAGCCACTGGTCTATCTGACTATTGTCTACTCAGGCTGGCAGTGGCTCTCCAGGGTTTCAGGCAGAGATCTTTCACATCACCTGCCCCCTTTTAGCAGGAGATGCTGGGAATTGAACTGGGGACCTTCTGCATGCCAAGCAGATACTCTCCCAATGAGCCACAGCCCTTCCTCCAGTCTGTAGCATAGAATTAATAAAAATGGCCTACTGTCAGAACCTAGGTCAAGTTACTCTCAATGACTCTCTCTTTGGCAGTGATAGGTTTACTGAAGAGTATGCATGATCCAGAGCATCGTTGTTTGAACTGAAGCATTTTGGTGGGTACATGCTTCATATAGGTAAGGCAGATAAATGCCCCCTCCCAAATCACACGTCACTCACACGCCCAGAGCTGCCATCCCAACCAAGGAGTGAAGATGCATAGTCTGGCTATCTCCTGACCAAGCTGGCATCGTTGCTACTTCAAAGACAACCTTCCATGAGAATGCAGAAGGAGGCACGCTTAAAAGGAAAAGTTATGCCTGCAAAAGTGAAAGGTCTCATTCACTCACACTCATTCACACACACACACCCTCCCCGCAGGAATTCCCTCCCCCCTAAATCATGGCAATCTGAAGCAAGCTAAGCCAGCAAGGCTTGACACCTACTTCATGTGGCTGTTATCACTCAATAAGGTATGTAATGTGGCCTGAATACTGAAAATAGTCTGGATGAGAGCTAAGTATGCCATGATCACAGAGTCCCCAGATTTAACAATAAATTATCAGTGAAATGGGTGTGGGGCAGCTCAAAAACTAGAGTCTTGAACACAGACACAAAAACCTGAACATGCCAGCGAGAAGAGAGATCTGGATTCTGACCTCTTCTCCACTGTCGTCTTGTCCATCGGTGTTCAACCACTTTGCTAGATATTTGACACAGCTACGTGTCAACACCAAAAGAATTAAGTGCAGGTAGCCATGAAGGCTTTGAAGGCCAACAGAAGGCCAACATTTTTTTTTTACATCAAGTCACAGCTGACTCGTGGAGACACCCCCCCCCCTCCCCCATGGGGTTTTCAAGGCAAGAGATGCTCAGAGGTGGTTTGTTGTTGTTGTTGGACTCTGCGTTGCGACCTTGGGCTTCAAAAGTGGTCTCCCTTCCAAATACTGACCAAGGCTGACTCTGCTTAGCTTCCCAGATATAACAAGATTGGGCTACCCATGTCAGGTCAGAAATTATTTTATGGAACGAAAAGATCATGAGCTGTCTTAGGCAATTACCTCCTTCACCAGATGCTGGACTGGAATTGAGGGCTTAGCACTGATAAGGCATTGACATTCCGTCTCTAAAGGGATTGTTGACTATGTGATGAACTATACAGAATGGAAAATGTGGGGCACAGAATCAAACACACTTTCCTTGGCTTCTATAATGAGGGAAGAAACTGATTTGCACTGTCAGTTTTTAATCCACTCCTGTGCTCCCCCTCCCCTTCCATAAGGCTTCTCTGGTGGAGCAGGTGCTACAAAAAGGAGGAGTCCAGGTATCACACACACACACACACACACACACACACACAAGGAAGAGAGGGCTGTTTGGTGATCTTGTGGGCAACCTGGCTGTCTGCCATCAAGTTCCACTCTTATGCTGTCTGAGGCAAAGGAGGCCAAGATTTTGGCTCCCCTGCTGATGTTGAGGAATTTCACACCGCCAATATGTTCCATTTCAGGAACTCTACAGTAACGGTTTCTGTGTGACATTTCACACAGAACCATACTAGTACCAGTTCCCTAATGGAACATATTGGCCATTTCACACAGAAACGTGCCTCTCCCATAGGGAAAACATTTCTGAGCCAGTTTACCTGGAAACCTCCTCCCAAGCGTTCTTCAGTCCTTGTACTGCCTGTTTTCATGCCTCTTTTTGCCCACGTGGGTGATCTCTGGGTGATTTTTTTTTAAACAGCCGCTTTAGAGTGCCATTTCAATGTACCAGGATATGGAAATAGCGCGATATCGCTCCCATTGGAAAGAATGGGCTGTGAATACTAATCAGGCAGGTTCCCCTTCTGCAGGGAGCCAGCCAGCTGCCTCCACCGCAGAAGCGCACCCAGACGCACTTGGGCACGCCTGCCCGCCACCAGGCGCAGCAGCTTTCGTGGGGGAAGCACCTCCGCGGAGGCAGAAGGCGGCCCACCTCCTCCAAGAACTCCAAGGTGCCCCTCCCACCCCCACCCCGGTCACCTTCCCGGCCTTTCTGCCCTCCAGCCATTGCCCTTTGATGGCTCGCCACACAGCCTTTCCCAGGAGCCTGGCTGCCGCCACCTGCCAGCGGTCCCCTGGTGAGTCTCCTCAGCTGGGCTCTGAAGAGGAGGCGGCCGCCGGGGCGGTGAGAGGAAGACGAGGCTTCTCCCTGCCTGCCCCCTCAGCTTCTCCTCCTCCTCTTCCTCGCCACCAGGGACCGGCAGGAGCAGCTCCCGCCACAGCAGCAGCCCTGACCAAGGGGGGAGCTCTGTGACTCTCCTGGCGCCCTCTGGCTGTCAACTTGGCTTGAACCAATGCAGAGGCAGCCTGCATTTTAGCCGTGCTGTTTCAGGCAGCCGGGGAGCTGGGCTGCTTTTGGGTGGGGGGAGTGCTGTTTTGATATCCTGGTACATCAAAATAGCGCTCTAAAGTGGCTCTTTCGCCCACACGGGCGAAAAGAAGCATGAAAAGAAAGCAGCAGTCTGAAATGACAAACCGCTTCAGAGATGGCTCCTTACAGGTAGGGGAAGGGCTGTGTGAAATGGCCGTTACTGTACCGGTTTATTCCAAGCCGGTTCAGTAACGTTTTTAAAGGTGCTGTGTGAAATTCCCCTAAGTGCACCATATCCCATTATGTGATATGATTGGCTGATGACTGAGAGTATGGGAGGAGATGTTCTGAGAGGAATCTGGGTGTGGGTGTCTATGAAGGATTCTGTGTGTGAAGTTTGAAGAGTGAGCATAGTCTCTGTGACTATAGGATTTTGAGTCTTTTTCTGAGTGAATAAGACCCAACAGTTTAGTCTGTGTGACTAAGATAGTTGATTCTATTCTGTTTGAATAAAACAAAGAGACTAGCCTGTGTGGCTATAAATGTCAGAGAGAGAAAGAGATTAGCTTGTCAGAGTGGATTTTGGAGTTTGAGAGACTGTTTGCAGCACCAACAATTACCAGCTATATTTACAAGCTCCTTTCTTCAGCATCTGTTCAAAATAACCAGAAACCTATTTAGTTCTTTATTAATCAATTTTTGTTTAAACGTATCCCAGAAATCAGTACAGTATTTCCTCAGGGCCACATAGTCCTCTGAAGTGCCCAGACCCTAGGTCATACTACCAAAGGAGAGAGATTTGGAATTTTTAATTCCTGGTGGCAGCAGAAATCTACCAAGTTTATATACACAGAGAGCATTTAAAGGTAAACCCATTTCCCCAAATAGCAAGACAGGGACATAACTGCTCTCTTTAAGTATTTGAAGGGCTGTTACTTAGCGGAGGGCAGGGAGCCGTTCCTGTTGGCAGCAGAACATAGGACTTGCAATAATGGGTTGAAATTAAGGGTGAGAAGGTACCAGCTGGGTATCAGGGAAAAGTTTTGGGCAGTGAGAGTTGTGCAACAGTGGAATCAGCTGCCTAGGGAGGTGGTGAGCTCCCCCTCACTGGCAGTCTTTAAGCAGCAGCTGGACAAACCCTTATCAGGGATATTCTAGGTTGATCCTGCATTGAAGCAGGGGACTGGACTAGAGGCCTGTATGGCCCCTTCCAACTCTGTGATTCTATGAGTCTACTAACCTAGCCTCATTGTGAGGGATGCTGGTATACAAAGAGGTAACATCCACCGTAACCAAAATGGAACTACCAGAAATATGAAGATTCTCTATTTTGAGTATAAAATCCCTGGTGTCCGTCAGGTCCTGGGTCCGCAGGGGGAAGGGTTGGTGCAGCAGCGTCCTCCAGGGCGCAGGTTTTAGGCTAGGGAGCTTGGCAGTGGCCTCAGATAATACAGGAGGAAAGAGATACCTGAAGTGAGCAAGCAAGCACCAACCTGCCACAACTTTTGGTAGTCTTTAAGGTGCTCCTAGACGCTTGCTCTTTTTTACTGCTAGATACAGACTAACATGGGCCACCCATCTTGACCTGAACACAAAACTTCTGCTTAGCTGTCAGAGAGAGCAGCCACAGCCACAGCAACCTAATGCTGTCTGTATGTGGTAAGAGCCTCTTTTGCTAATATTGGGCTAAAAGTAAGCTGCTTTGCAGGAATGCCCTTCAGAGATCTCAGTTCATTTACTGATATTGGAGTGCTGGAAAGAGCCTTTTTGAACACAACAGCTCTTCTGATGTTCTTCCAAAAGGTTTTGCTGCACAGAAGCATTAAAAATGGATGAGGTGGTACAAGCCAATTTTTTTTATGCCTTCCACTCCACTTGCAAAAATCTCCCAGAAAAATAAAATTAACCAAAAAGTCAAGATGGGGGGACCATAAACACCTGAGCACAAACTGCAGCCAAGAGGACAGAGTGACGGAGGCTGGAATGAGTTCTGACATCCTAACACATCCTTTGAAGACCCTGCCGGTATATCGGCTGAACAGGGGGAAGACATGATCACAGCACATGCTCAGAGACAACCCCTACTTTATTATTACTGTAATTCTATACTTTTCCAAATTGAGCCCTGGCAATTGTTTCTAGGACTGAACTGTTGTTATGGAAGAAAAATCTCTTCTGGCTTTATTTATTTAGAACTGGGGTTCAACTTGCTGGGGAAAGTGAATAGGATGGTAGCTGCCCTGAGGCTCTCTGCTATGGACTCATGGTGATCTCAGGCAAGCTGTCTGCATACAGGGGTCCAGTACACCTGCATCTGGAATACTGGAGACATCTCAGAAAGTCAGAAATGGTGCAGCAAGGGGCCATCAAAAGAAGTTGGCCGTGGCCCATCCCACTGAAGAGACCCCACCTCCAGACCTCTCAGACTTCAGCACAAGCCTCAGGTCCAGCATCCCGGGCATAGCGGCACTGGGCCTCTCATCTCATTTCCTCTGAACTGACCTCTGCTCAATGGATCCCCCTAATCCGCTTTGAAAGCCGACTCAGACAGTGGCCACCAAAACCTCTTGTAGGTGTGAATGTCAAAAGTTAATTCGTGTGCTCTCTTTTGTGGGTCCTGAACCTAGGGCCAAGCAGTGTCACACCAAGTGACCTTATTGCAGAGATGGTGTTTGTCCAGATAACGGCGTTTACACTCACGGCCCAAGAAATGGTGTCTTCCTTCCCGCACCTGCTCCCCTCCCCACTCTCAGCCTTCACGTGAGGAGGCAAAAAAGAGAACGATGGTTTCAGCATGAACTTTGGGTAGGTTACGGACTGGCTTTCACCTCTAATTGTTCGTTTGTTTGTTTCGATTAATATCCCGCCTTTCCTGCACAACGCAATTAGCCAAGCAAGCCCTGCCTGTGCAATTACAGTCCTAAGTCCTGTCTCCTTTGTTTGCCTTCCATGAACATTAATCATGTCACCCCCTTAGCATGACATGCGGACTGGTGCTAGGGTGGCAGGCCTGGGCAGCCGGTGAGTTCCCACCAGCCAGAATCACCCCACTTAACTGCATCCCACACAGCCCACGTTCCAAGCACCAAAGGAACCTACCAACATGATGGAATCTGCCAAAGGGCGCTTCTCAGTTCAGAGCAGATATCTTAAATTGCTACCTGCCTGTTTCCTCTGCTAGCCATTTAGGCTGACAAAAAAGCCCGTGGGTCAGAAGTGTACGGGTTTCTCTCCAGGAGAACTCCATCCAGTGATGCTAGGGGAACCTCAGGGTGGGGCAGCTGGAACTGGAGTTGAAGATCTTCTACCCAGCTGGGGGAGCCAAGGTATGGAGCCAGTATGCAGTAGCCTGAAATCTTCTCTGCCATGATTTCCAGAGACCAATCTTGGGGAAATCTCCACCCTTCCCAGTTTAATGAAGGGGCTACTGGAGATTGGAGTTACACTCTACCCTGCATTTGGAGTCCCAGAGTAGTGTACAATCTCCTTTCCCTTCCTCTCCCTACAACAGAGGTGTGGCTGAGAGAGGGAGGTGTGGCTGAGAGAGCTCTGAGAGAACTGCTCTTGAGAGAACAGCTCTGAATGAACTTGTAACTGACCCACAGTCACACTAGCAGCAGCATGTGGAGGAGTGGGGGATCAAACCTGGTTCTCCCAGATTAGAGTCCACGCTCCTAAGCACTACACCAAACTGGCTCTCTTCGTGCTCAAGCTGAAGTCCTGGAACGAGCAGCCAGCTGCATTTCACCTCATGGCAATACCCAAACTGTGATCTTGCGTCTATGCTGTATAATGTCAAGCTGTGCTCTGTTTCAATCATGGATTTCTGGCACCCACCCTCGGCTACAGTCATGTCGCTTATGCATAGGTGTGACCTTATTTTCATTTATGTAATATTCTTGATAATAAATAAATTGCCTTTGGGCAAGCCCCATGCTTATCAGGAGTGCATGCAGATGACTGAATGGGAGAAGGGTGTATCTTGAAAAGTCACCCCCCAGCCTCCCTGACCCATTTTTTAAAAACATGGTCACCACAGCAGTCCCGCTGTGCTACTGACCACAGTGTATGCAGGTTATTGTGAGAAGACGAGAGACTCTGCTTGGCATCGAGGCAGGGGCACACAAATATTTGCCTCGAGGTACATACCCTGGCCTGCACTGCTACCTTGGATGCAAGCATAACACTTGCTTGTCTGCATGTCCCAGAGCAAATGCTGCCTGCAGCTGAAGGAGGGCAAGAAAGACATTCCCCTGTATCCCCCTTATCTGGCGCACAGCCTGTGCCAGCAAGACGTATGCCCCTGTGCCTAGCAGCAGAGGGCAGGACAAGAAGCACACATACCAAAACAAAGCCATCTTCAAGTTGACAAGCAAGCAATTTGAGAGCCAGAAAGGTGCAACAGTTAGCGTGTAAGACGAGGGTCTGCGAGTCCTTGGTTCGAATCCTCACTCTGCCATGGAAGCTTGCTGGGTGACCTTGGGCCAGTCTCAGCCTAACCTACCTCACAGGGCTGGTGCAAGGATAAAATGGGGGAGAACAAGGTAAGCTACTTGGGGTCCCCATGTGGGAGAAAAGGGGGGTATAAATGAAGTAAATAAACTTGGGGGTATGCATAAGCACTTTGGGAAGGCAGATCTATCAGCACAATCATCTCTGGTGGTAAGAACTGCCTAACCGACTGGTTGGAGAGTGCCCCTGCTACTTACATAACTGCTCACCCCCACCACCACCTTTCAGCAGAGATGGCCAACTAGTGCCAGCAGAACAGGCAGATCCAAAGACTTCTGAACATCATCAGACTTCATTTTTAAAACATTTGGATTGGTTATAACAATTGTATGAGATTGTCTGTTTGGGTTTTGATTAATTGATATCTGAATGGCCACCACTGTCCAGGATGTCAGGCCAAGAAATCCCAATGCAAGTGAATCCCCTGTGCTGGGGAAATCTCCACAGCCATCTCTGTTGCCCTGAAGCCCAGAAGCACGGTGCAAGGGGGCGGGCTCCGCTCCGTATAATTGGGAGCTGCTTTTAATTAGAAAGGAGAGGAGAGAAAAAACAAGCTCCCTGTCAGAGTCAATGAAGCCGCATCTCTGCTGGAGGAGCAAGTCCATAATGAGCCTGTTTGTGGAAAAGCGGCTCCACCTTACAAACAGAAGTCTAACACAAGAGCAGCAGACAAGAGAAGATGTGCGTGTGGCTCTCTTTGCAACTGCAGTGGCACTATACAAAGCATAATCTGAGCAACATGCGGCCAGCCCTCCATTCAAAACGGGCTGCTACTATCATGTGCCGCTAGCCCTCTTCCAGAGGCTGGCTGACAGAGCCCGTGGAACACCAATCATTTGGAGAGACTGAAGTAATACTTTCTTTGTCTTTTAAAATACAAGCCACAGAACATCTGGTGGTTTCTAAGGTCACAGGATGAATGCCGGTCTCAGCCAGAACCCCAGTCCTGCATTCGAGCAGCACCTGTGGCCGTTCCAGGGAGCTCCTGCCCAGTGGGATGGGGCCTTCGGATCGCCCACACGCCCGTGCCGCAGAAGCCGCCTGAGGAGCAGAACACCAGCCAGGAAAGCTTTTCACAGCAGGGAAATAAACATGCCCGCTGGCTCATGACCCTGAACACGTGGGAAGGCGGCACAAAAAGTGTTGGAAGTAAAGAATTTTTTTAAATGACTGCCAAATGAGTCAGGGCAACCCTCCGCGGGAATCAGATGCACCCCAAGCAGGCAGAGGTGTGTGTCAAGTGCAAACACAGGAATCCGTTTCTAACTCCAGAAGGTGTGACCATTGTTGCCAGGAAAAAAAGAATCTACTTGGCCACCAGGCTTCAACCTGGTGTAGCAGCGTCCCTTAGGTTCACTGGGCTGGGTGGGATTCTGGCAGGACACCAAGTCTCGGTAGGAAAGAGAAGAGGACGCCAGTCTGCAGCACAATCTGTTTATTTGAACCTTCCCATAGTATATAAAAAAGCTCATAGCATTCACCAAAAAATGGCAGTGTCCACAGTTAAGAAAGAAATGTCTGTTGACCACCACGAAGACCCCAAAAGGGCATTCAGGAGGTGGTGCTGAACAATGAAACCGTAACCATATTCCACTATCTTGCAAGAGGGGCATACATCAAACAGCTCGTGGGAATGTCATGAGCACACCAGTGGCCAGACCCTTCCCCTTGATGGCACCATATAACCACAAACTTTTCCTCCCGAAGGGCTATCAGTTAGGCCAGTGGTGGCAAACCTATGGCACGCGTGCCAGAGGTGGCACTCAGAGCCCTCTCTGTGGGCATGCACAGCGTCGCCCCAGCACAGAGTTCGCAAGATTGGACAGCAAAAATCACATTAATTGTTCAAAAGCATGCCAAATGCAAACTTTTACCTTTCAATAAAAAGTTGTTTGTATCATTGAAAGCTCTGTTATTGTGTTTTTCTTTTAAGACAAAAGATGTTAATGTATGAGTTGTTTTTTCTAAAATGAAAACCTCAGTATTCAGGTTAAATTGCCGTGTTGGCACTTTGCGATAAATAAGTGGGTTTTGGGTTGCAGTTTGGGCACTCGGTCTCTAAAAGGTTCACCATCACTGATTTAGGCCAAAGCCTCTGGCCAGAGCAGGTGAGGTATCGACAAAAACCTCTAGAGATTCAGCCAAGGGGCTGAGTGCATTTTGGCTCAAGGAATGTGAGGTACGTGTGGGAAACAGCTTGTTCATAGCCAGGCACAGCTTTGCAACTAGGAAGCAGGCACTGGACACACTGCAGTGCTTCATGGGAAGGAACCAAAGTCTGCTTTTGCTACATCTATTCAATATACGTTATTCATAAATGGCCAAGTCTCCCTTAATCTAAATCCTGCCACAACCTCCAGCGCAGAATCTCCACCTGCTGGAGGGGGCCATGGAGGAGGGGGGGGTGGAGCTGGGGCCTGGCAGGCAACAGGAAGAAGGTCCCACCATGTTGGCCTGGAAAAGGCAGGAGACGACCAGACTCTGGATACTGGTATCAGGCCCAGCCAGTTTAGAGGCTTCATCCCACCCACCCTCCTTTCTCTTCTCTCCCTGCTGATGCTGCACACATTTATGTTAACAAGCTAAGGCAGCTCTGCCGTCCCCCTCAGAGCTGAGAATCCGAAGGAAAATAAATAATGGTGGCTCAACAAGGAATTAGTAGGCACACTGATGAACAAAAACTATTGAGGAAGACTCAGCAGCATGGGTTCTGTAAGGGAAGATCTTGTCTCACTAACCTGTTACTGTTCTTTGAGGGAGTGAACGAACAGGTGGACAAGGGGGACCCGATAGATGTTGTTTACCTTGACTTCCAGAAAGCTTTTTGATAAAGTTCTTCATCAAAGGCTCCTAAGTAAGCTCAATAGTCACGGGCTAAAAGGACAAGTCCTCTTGTGGCTCAAAAACTGGCTAATTAATAGGAAACAGAGAGTGAGTATAAATGGGCAATTTTCTCAGTGGAGGGTGGTAAGCAATGGGGTACCACAGGGATCAGTACTGGGTCTGATGCTTTTTAACTTGTTCATTAACGATTTGGTGTTGGGAGTAAGCAGTGCAGTGGCTAAATTTGCAGATGACATGAAGTTGTTAAATACACTATACTATATATACACACTGATGGGGTCTGAACTGGCGGAGACTGACCAAGACAGGGATCTTGGAGTTGTAGTAGATAACTCAAATGAAAATGTCGAGACACTGAGTTACTGCAATAAAAAAGGCCAACACTATCCTGGGGGTTATTAGGAGGGGAACTGAAAACAAGTCAGCCAGTATCATAATGCCCCTGTATAAATCAATAGTGCAACCTCATTGGGAATACTGTGTGCAATTCTGATCACCGCACCTTAGAAAGGCTATTATAGCACTGAAAAAAGTATAGAAAAGGGCAACTAGAATGGTAAAAGGGTTGGAACACTTCCCCTATGAAGAAAGGTTAAAGCGCTTGGGGCTCTTTAGCTTGGAGAAACGACGGCTGAGAGGTGAAATGATCGAGGTTTACAAGGTTATGCATGGGATGGAGCAGGTAGAGAAAGAAGTCCTTTTCTCCCTTTCTGACAATACAAGAAGAACTCCTGGGCACTCCATGAAATTGCTGAGCAGTCGGGTTAGAACAGATAAAAGGAAGTCCTTCTTCACCCAAAGAGTGATTAACACATGGAATTCACTGCCACGGGAGGTGGTGGCGGCTACAAGCATGGACGGTTTCAAGAGGGCATTAGATAAACATATGGAGCAGAGGTCCATCTGTAGCTCTTAGCCACAAGGTACAGATAGGAACTCTCAGTCTGGGGCAAGTGATGCTCTATATTTTTGGTGCTTGGGGGGCAAAAGTAGAAGGGCTTCTAGTATCCTGGCCCCACTGATGGACCTCCTGATGGCACCAGGTGTTTTTGGCCACTGCGTGACAGAGTGGATGGGCCGCTGGCCTGATCCAGCGTTGGTGCCTCTTCTGTTCTTACGTTGAGAAGGCAGAGGAAGTCCAGGGGCAGAACCAGAAGGCAGGGCTGTCCCCTGCAGCAAGGGCCGGGTGAGCACAGGGTGGTCCCAACAGATTAACAGATTAACACCACCCTCGTTTATTAATTAAAAACTTCCATGTCTTAGCTCTCATCCTGAAGATCTCCAGAGGCTTAGAACAGAACGAAAAGCACACACACAAAAATCCAATATCCACCCCTGAAAACACAGCAGAACCAGTCCAAAAGACTGAGACACGCTTAAAACAAGCCAATCGGAATATATAAAAGTGGAGCAACAAAATTTAATGCAAATCAAACAAGAGCTGAAAAATAAACTCAGAAGAACCAAAATATACCGTATTTTTCGCTCCATAAGACGCACCTGACCATAAGACGCACCTAGCTCCGCTCGGTGCTGTGGCTTGGGAAAGGTGAGGGGGGTTTAAGATGCACACACTTCCCCCCCACCACTTTTTTTGGGAGAAAAAGTGAGTCTTATGGAGCAAAAAATATGGTAAATTAACTAGACAACCAAATACAAAACAAAACAGCAGATAAGAACCACCAATGTAAGCCAGGGAAAAAAACAATCATTTAACAAAAGACCAGGGCAAACAGCAGCATCTTTCTTTGATGCTGGAAGCTCACCACATCCATCACCACCTAAACAACTGGGGGAACCTGACTGCCCACATTCTCCTCCTATAAACGGACCCTGAGCCTTCTGTCTGGGATAGCCGTCTTCTTCCACCGAGCACACAGCTCTTCCCAGGGTGCAGCTTCTGGGGGAACAGACGTGGGGCTGTGGGGGAGACAGGGGACCCCTGCCTAGTCAGCCAGATCAGCGGAAGCAGTCAGTGGGGCGCCAGCCACTGGGGAAGCGTTTCTACAGTTCAGGGCCATGACTGAGAAGGCTTCTCCTCTTCTAACATCCCACGTGGCTTCCACTGCAGGTGGAAGACGAAGCAAAGCCAGTGACAAAGATTTTGGTTGACAGGCAGGAATATACCGAAGCAGGTGGTTGTTCAAATATTCAGTCCTAGACTATATAAAGGTTACAACCACCACCTTGAATTGAGCCCAGAAGGAAACTGGCAGCAAATGCAATTGTCTCAAGGCAGGTGTGACATTTTCTCCACGGAACACCTGTCAGCAATCTGGCTGCCATATTTTGCAATGACTGCAACTTCCCAACTGCCTTTGAGAGCAGCCACACATCAAGGGCGTAGACTTTCCAATTTCGGGGGGGGGGGGGGGGAGGCTGGGGCTGGGCCAGAGGTGGAACCCCTCTCCCCACACACACTCCCTTCCCAACTTCTCCAGGCTGTGCTCCGCCTGGAAGAAGAGCCCGGCTTCTGTCCTGTCCAGCACCAGAGGGAGCCTGGCAGGAGAGGCTCCCTCCAGGTGGCGTCTGCCACCAACGCCCCATGCGCAGCCCCTGAGGCTCAGCTTGGGGCACGGAGGAAACTGGCAGCCAACAGCGAGGAGGAAGAGGAGGGGCTCGCGAAGAGTGCTGGTGTCGTCCTGCTGCGGCAGAGTGGCCCGTTGGGATTGGTTCCCCTCCTCAGCCCCTGGAGCTGCGGACCCCAAGGAGAATCACTGGGTGAGCAGCAGCAGCCCGGCTTCCCCCTTCCCTGACTGGATTGTCGTGCCCTGGCGAAGGGGCCACACGGGAGTGGCCGGGGAGGGAGGGGGGCCTGGCTGGTGGCCAAAGCAGTATGGGGGGCTCTCCTGCTGGTAGGGGGCTTTCCTGCTGGTGGGGGTCTCTCGCTGGGCTCTGGCTCGACAGCAGCCCCACTGCACCCACCCAGAGAGAGGCGCCCCAGCTCGGAGGAAGCCCCGACTTCCACCCCCCCAACAAAACTTTTTTGCCTGTTGGCCTGACGGGCAAGACTAGACCCTCCCCTCCTGGGCGCAGCCCCCCTGCAAATGGGTCCAGAGGAACAAACCCTCTCAGCACATGGCAGCCACCACCCTGCCTGGAGAAGAAGCTGTGATGCCAGTGGCAAGAAGGAAGAACACGGAGCAAGCTGCTCTCAGATTGCAGGAAAGTTTTAGATGGCACTGGTTGCCCTGGGAGAGGATCAGTCCCCGCTCAAAAATTTCGGGGGATGGCCCAAACCCCCAAGGCCCCCCCCCCCGGTAGTCTACGCCACACATGAAGAGTACTGCAGTTCAACCTGGGTGTGATATCTGCCCATGTAACTATGGTAGGGTTGCCAGCCTCCAGGTGTGGCCTGGGGATCTCCCGCTTTTACAACTGATCCCCAGCTGACAGCGATCAGCTCCCCTGGAGAAAATGGCTGCTTTGAAGGGTGGACTCTATGGCATTGGACCCTGCTGAGGCCAGGCCCCTCCCCTCCCCAAGCCCCACCCTCTCCTGGTTCCACCCCCAAAGTCCCCAGGTATTTTCCAAGCAAGACTTGGCAACCCTAAACTGTGGCCCAGTCTTGCCGCTCAAGAAAAGGTCTGAACTGCCACAGGGGTGGAAGCTGATGAACCTACAGGGGAGATCTGTGTTTCCAACAGTAGTTCGGGATCAAATAGCATCACCAATATGTCCCTTTCTGGACAGTGCCACATCTAGTCTGATTCCTCAACTCCTGACTGGTTTCCCCATTGCTCTGCAACACTGAGCTGAGCTTCATTCTACCACAGAGTATGTGTGATGGGAAGGGGGGAGATGCTCTCCCCCACAGAAATGCAAGCACGGTTTCCAGGTTGAAAGCTTCAGCAGAGTCCATCTGCCCTCTGTTACTTCCTTCATTTCCAGTCCCTTGAGCTGACTTTGTTTGCTTTTGGGGAGGAGGAGAGGGAAGTGAGAGGCTCCAGTGGTGACAGCAGTCTTTGAAGATCACAGGAAGAACAAAAGAAGGTCAGACCTGGGCAGTGGGGGGAGGGGGGGGCTGTTTCCCTTTCAAAGCTTCTGGCTGCAGATCGAGAGAGGCAGCTCAGGGAGTGTTTATTCGTGGGAGAAGAGGCCAGGTTTGCAAAGCCACCACTGCACAACTTTCTGTTTGCTGCAACAGCCCTTGCCAGCTAAACTTCCCCAAATGGCCATTCAGGGAATGAGTGTGAAACTGGTCTAACAGTTAGACTTGGCTGGGTGTGAAGAGACCCTCCGGAGCCCCCTGGGCCTGGAGGCTGCTTTCAGCATTCGTATAAGGCGGCTGGGTTGTCAACACTCCCACTTGGGAAATACTTGGGAGATTTGGGGGTAGAGTCTGGGGAAGGGGGGGCTTGCGAAGAGGAGCGGGGTGCAATGCCATAGAGTCCCACCCCCAGCCCAAAGCAGCCATTCTCTCCAGGGAAACTGATCTCTGTCTGGAGATCAGCTGTAATTCCAGGGTATCTCCAAACCCCACCTGGAGGCCGGCAGGCCCTAGTACAGGGCCAGGAAGCAGATTCCTCCTCCCATCCTGATCATCTCCCTTGGCTTGCAAACACTCTGGCCTCCCTGTTGAGGGCCATGCAGAGCGACACGGTGAGCCTGGCTACCAAGATCCTTCACAGGTATGATTTGTCCTGCTCACCAGGGCAGGAGGGAAGCCCCAGCGACAACAGGGCCCCATCCATGGATCACAGTCCAGAGCCAGGCAACCAATTCCAGGCGCGAAGTCCAGAGGCAGCCCAAGCAACAAGCCAGTCAAGCAGCTGGGGGGCCAGTTAGCAAGACTGAAGGCAAGTTCATCGGCCCCAGCCGCACTGCAGACTTATAGAAGGAGTTTCCCAAAAGGTAATGTTGAGTCCCACATTAGATGCTTCTCGGCAAGCTGAGTCAGCTCCTCTACTCATGAGGAGCACTAGGGCCCAGATCCTGTAATTACTCACTGGTCTCTGGAACAAAGTTTGAGTCTAGCGGCAAGACCAACACAGTTTAATTCTGGGTATCAGCTTTCGTGTGCACGCACACTTCTTCAGATACACATGTGCACACAAAAGCTGATACCCAGAATTAAACTGTGTTGGTCTTAAAGGTGCCACTGGACTCAAACTTTGTTCTGTTGTGTAGTCTGGTGTAGTGGTTAAGTGCGCCAGTCTGGTGTAGTGGTTAAGTGCGCGGACTCTAATCTGGGAGAACCGGGTTTGATTCCCCACTCCTCCACTTGCACCTGGCTGGATGACCTTGGGCAAGCCATAGCTCTGTACCAGCTGTTCCCTCAAGGACAGCTTGGGAAAGAGTTCTCTCAGCCCTGCCTACCTCACAGGGTGTCTGTTGTGGGGAGGGGAGGGGAAAGGAGTTTGTAAGCCGCTCTGAGACTCTTAAGTGTGTGAAGGGCGGGATATAAATCCAATCTCTTCTTCTCTTCTTCTTCTTCTTCTTCTTGTGTCAGACCAACACGGTGACCCACCAGTCTCTGCTGACACTTCCTCAGCAGAGGAGAGGACTTCGGCTGGTGCAGGCCTCGGCCCTGGTTCTTCCCCTTCTCAGTTCCTGAGTCCTGAGGCAGACCATGGTGGATCAGGCAGGGGGCAGGCCCACACTGTGGCCTCCTGGCTTAAGGGCCCATGGTCCCTTTGGGGAGGCTCTGAGGGACACGCCCCACTGGAAGGGTTTGCCAAAGTGGGGCTTGGGGATGTGCTGCCCTCCTCCTCCTCCTCCTCAGACTCATCTTCCCATGCTAACAAGAGAGTTAGGGAGCAACTAGCAAGAGACTGTGCTCATGAGATTCTTAAATTTTACTTATTTATGTTATATATGATATTTATAGCCAGGTGGATTCCAGAATGTAAATCTTTGTAATCCAGAGGATGAGATGTCTGATAAGCAATGTGACAGGATGGATGACAGCAGAGTGAAACAAAGGATAAGTATTAGACATGATATGTTAAACCATGCAGAAAACCGTGTTATATAAGCATACAAACAGAGCAGTGAGTGTAAGATACACAGGAAACAGTAACTACAAAGATACACAGTGGTACAGATCACAGTCTCATTCCTTTTATAAAAGCGTCTTCCCAAACCGTTTTATTATAGCCGTTTAGAAAGATGCTCTCCTGCAAAGTTCAATCTTGCAGTTTGAGAAGCGAAGAGGAAAGGGGAGGGCACACCAAAGCAAAATGCAGATGAAGAAGCAAATTGGTGCAGAGGGAAAAGAATCTCGAATAATTATACAACCCCTGAAGTCAATAGTGGAGAAAGCCTGTGTACAGCCAGTTGTTAATCTTGCCCACTGGTAGGGTCACACCTGCAGAAGGCCCTGTTCAGATGAGCCAGCCGGACAGGCAGCTCCTCAACTACGAGGGTCCGAGGCCTTGTAGGGCTTTGACATGATAGCACTGTGAGCTGAACAGGCCAATGGAGAGATTTCAGAGTGGGTGCAATATTCATGTTCCGGCTGCAACGTGAGGTAAAACTACTCAATTTGACTTCAATTGACTTTACACCTCATGTATCACCTCAAATTTGTCTCCAGAAATGGTAATGCAATGGCTACCAAGATCTCACCCTGCAAGAGATCTGTGAATCTTGCTTGCTGTGAGAGATATACAAGGAAAACTGACGGCTTTTGTAATTCCAGTGGAGACACCCCACTTGTTTTTTCTCACTCACAGAAACAGGGGCGCAACCTGATAACAAAGGCTCCCCTGGTGAGCTACCTGCGGCAGCATTAAGCACAAGGATGCTGGCAGGGAAAGGCCTCAAACTTGTAGCCTGAAGCATCTCCACCCCCCCCCCCCCCCACCAAACCCTCTTTTTTATTTTGTAACATCCAGCTTGGTGAAGAATTCTGGTGACCTTGAAAATCTGTCCTCTGTTCTGTGTCGTTTTGGCAGGTCCTAATAAAAGGTATTCTGTGGGTTGTGCTTTGTTTATAGAAAAGAGGGACTCCCCTGGGTGTCAAACTACCCGTGTGATTATTCCTCAAGACCCAGAGTCAGCATGGCCAAGTAGCTGGATCAGGCCTAGGGAGTCGGGGTTCTCATCCCTGGGCACCAGGGAACTCACTGGGCATCCTTGGGTCAGTTGCTTCCCCCGCCCCTTACTTCATGGAGTTGTTGTGAGAGAACAAAGTTTGAGTCCAGCGGCACCTTTGAGACCAACAGAGTTTAATTCTTGGTCTAAGCTTTGTGAGAGAGACAGTCACATGCAGTAACCAACAAACTGCTCCGAGGAATGAAATAAACACTCCCCTCTTAAGAGTCTTAGGAGCCATTAAGAAGCAGCCTCGGCAAACTGCTTGCCTGCAGTTTCATCTTGAATGGGCTTGTGAGCCTAGAAGTGCATCTTCCCCACCCTTCCCTGGAACATCTTTGGGTCTGAAACCTAAAGTGGCAAAAAAAGCCAAAACCCAAACCCCTCCCAGGGCTGTCGATGGAGCTCCTCCCCCCTCGCAAAGAAGTCCCATAAATGTTGCTCCCCCCCCCCCCATACCCCCCTTCGTGTGGCGCCACAGACTATGAAGTGAAGTACACAGGGCTTGTAAAAAATGTTGAAGGATTTTTGAGCTCAGGCATATGAAATGCTCTGTATGCTCCAAAGTCCTGTGTGACCTCCACAGAAAGCTGGGTCACACACTGCGCGCTTGACTATATTCTTATTTGCATTAAAGATGTTTTAATGGACAGGACATGCTGTTTGCCACACTCACAAGAAGCATGCATGAGACAGCCAAATGTTTCTAGGATGCCCATGTACCACATGGGCAATTTTGACTTCAGGACCTAAGATCAAAATTCTTCTTTTTGGATCTCAAATGTGGCTGTGTGTTGAAACAATAAAGCCCCCTAACTTCACATACTGGAAGACAAAAGCCAGTCTGGGAACTCCCCACCCCCCTTTCAAAAGCCATAGGCTGGGAAACAAAACACATATCTTACCGGATTCCTTTGTTTTGTGCAATGCTGTGATGCGAAAGTCTGGAGACTGCTGATATTACCTGATATGAGAGAGAGAGACAGAAAAAAAACCAAGATAAAGCCCAGGGTCTGTAGCAAGAAATAAATATCATGACAATAGGTACGAAAGTCTTTTTTCTCTTCTGTACATCAAGGACAGGCCTAGCTGCCTTTTATGGGCCCAAGAGAGCTGCCAGCATAATCGCCCCCCCCCCCCCCCCCGTATTTGTAAGCAAGATAGCATGACTGGGCACAAGTGCACATAATGCACACTGAGGTCCATGGGGCAGGGGGAGGCCCATCCCAAGAGCTCACATTGCCTGAGGTCCAGGACACATGTTTTGCTCACCACCATATGGTGACTCCACAGCACCCGAATGACTACCCAGACCGCTAGACAGTGTTGCAGAGACCCTCCATGAAGGCAGGGTGGCAGCAGCAGTGGAGGAACCACCTGCAAGCTGTAAGCTGGTCACCAACATGCCCTGGCAACAAACAGCCCCTCCCCCCTACAACCCACCCACCCATTCGAAGAGAGGCCATTCAGCAGCAAGAAATGGAAGGCACCTGCGTGGAAATGCAGCCTGTCTTGGCACGAGGGGTGGGTGCGCAACCAGCAGGGACGGCTTCCACTCCCCATTCACTGCTGGCATCGCCTCCACATCCTTTCCATTGGAATCCACTTCTGCTAGCCCCCATTCCCCCCCCCCCCCGCCCGCCCCGTGCAGGTCTGCTGTGCCCTGGGAGGCATCTTTTGCTTGTCACTGGGCACCCACAGTCATGTGCAAATGGGGGTGGGCAAGGCAGACTGGTCTCCCGGCTGGTGATGCCTTTTGCTCCTTGGGGGGGGGGCATTCCCAGGGGACAGGTACCCCAGACTACAAGGTTAAACCTTCTTCTCAGTTTTTGTCTGGAATCTCTTTCCTGCCCAGATCAGTGCATTACCTGAGGGTGCAATGGTTACCCTACAACAGCCCTATAAAGCAGGTCAGTCTCGATGCTGCCAAACTACTGACAAGGGCCAAGGTCAAGTGCTTCCTTTGAGGAAGGGCTGGAAACAAATAAGAGAGGAGGCAGAAATGTGGGGCAAACAACACTGGTTACTGCAACGGCAGACCCACCTTCTTATGCTCTAAATGCACCAAACAAGCCACAGCCTGACCAACACCCCTGAAGGGAGGCCCAGGCTAGAGGCCTCCCTGAAGATTTGCACCTCAATCTGTCACTTAAGGGCAGAAAAAAATAGACACAGCCTCACATAAAGCCCCCAGTGGAGGTCTGCCCCAGTCACGTACTTTTACTTTAGTAGTAAAAAGAGGGAATGGGGGCCTGAACAATTCCAACCCCCTTTTCTCTCAGACAGACCACTTCTGGCATACCCTGTGGGGCGGAGCCATGGGTGGGGACCAACAGAATTGCCTTTGATTTCCTTCATTTGTATGCTGCCTTTCTCCCCAGCGGGGACCCATCGCCTCGCCTCCATTTTACCTTCACAACAAGACTGCAAGGTCAGTTAGGCTGAGCATGCACGACTGGCCCACGGTCACCCAGCGAGCTTCCACGGCATGAGTGAGGATTTCAGCTCGGGTCTCCCAGATCCTAGTCCGACACTCTTTACCATGACGACACCCTGGCTCTCAGCAGACTTGTACTCTTTTTCAAACTGGCTTTAAGCAGTACTGGGGCACAGACTCACTTCGTGGCCGTGACATTTAGTTTGGATCCAGAGTAAAGCCGGCCAAGCGGAGACACTCCAGCAGCTGAGGCAGAAAATCAAAATGGCACTCCTCCCCCAGCCCCATGTCATTAGTGAACACGGGGCCCAAGCCTCAGTGAAATGAAAATGAGCCTGCACAACCGCTGGTCTTTTCAATGGGGCAAGTGGGGCAAGATATGCTCACGAGAATGAGTCCCAGGTTTGCCCACCATCCATTCTGCCAGCCCAGGTAGCAGCCACTGCTAGATCAGCTTTTTACCATCTACGGCTGGTCAGGCAGTTGGTTCCCTTCCTTGAACGCAACGAACTGGCTACAGTGATCCATGCTTTGGTCACCTCAAGATTGGACTACTGTAATGCTCTCTACATGGGGCTGCCCTTGTGCCAAATCCGGAAGCTGCAGCTAGTGCAGAATGCGGCGGTGCGGCTGTTGATGGGCCTTCCTGCGCGGGAGCACATCCAGCCTGCGCTAAAAGCACTGCACTGGCTGCCTATAGCATACCGGATAAGGTTCAAGGTGCTGGTGCTTACCTATAAAGCCCTATATGGCTTGGGACCTATCTACTTGAAGGACCGCCTCTCCCCGTATATTCCCCAGCGAGCACTACAGTCTGGTTTGCAAAATCGCCTGACCCTCCCAGGACCAAGGGAGGCCCGGCTGGCGGGTACAAGGTCCAGGGCCTTCTCTGTGGCGGCCCCGTACTGGTGGAACGAGCTCCCAGATGACATCAGGGTCCTGCGGGACTATTTACACTTCCGCAGGGCCTGCAAGACGGAGCTCTTCCACCAGGCTTTCGGGTAGAGGCCGCCCAGTATTGAGATCTACATCTGGCCCTGGACCGATCTTGCCCGCCAGTTCGTAGCTGTTTTAAGGTGGTATTCGGGTGCTGCACTGAATTGATGATACGCCATCTGTATAGTATTATGTATGTTTTAATGTTTTTAATATTTTAAATTATATATGTATGGATTTGTTGTTAGCCACCCTGAGCCCGCCTTATGGCGGGGAGGGCGGGATATAAATCACATTAATAAAAAAAAAATACAAATGGTGCTGCAAATGGCTTCACTTTACCTCACAGAAATTATGTCCAAGGATTTGAAGGATATGATAGCACACACGGTTTGCCCTCTATAAGAGTAGATGCAACATCATGGGGTACGTGAACGGGTCAGCAGGAAATACTGGAGGGAGGGTGAATCCAGAGGCTGAAAGGCAAACCCGGGATGGCCAGGCAACCCTCCCTCCCTGCCTGCAATGGAACAGCATTCTCTGACTGAGAAAGTGGCCGGGCCTCAGTCTGTTCACAGGACAAATTATTTTGGAGAAACAACCACTTCTTCAGTGTGTGGCCAGGGATCAGCCACTCAGTGTCCTGAGCCGAGCCCAAGGTGTGGAGTCACAGCCTGGTCTGGAAGTGCACAAACAGAAGGCACACAACAGCACACTCCTTGTGTGATTGTGATTGCAGCTGACACATTCCTCAGCTGTGGCAAATGATGCCAGACAGCCACACGCACAAGCTGGCCTATAGCTGTAGTCAGCAAAGAACGGATGGCGGGGCCTTTATCCCCCATTGTGGCCATGTCAGGATCGCAAGTGAGAAGGGAAAACAAGCCCTAAACTCTGCAGAGATCTCTGTCTTTGTAAAGTAAGTATCATTCCCATACTTAATGCTGCTTTGGCTAGTCATGAGGAGAGGTCAGGAGCTTTGCGGGTCACTAATCCTGCCTCTGGAAATCTTATGCTATCTGCCACTCTTTTCACTGCAGTTCTGTCACTACTGATCTTATTGGTTTCATTGCAAATTCTTTTATTGTATTTCCTGAAAGGGGGGGGAGCCAAAAACTTATGCACAGGAACAGCATGAAAATGAATTAAATAAACAAGCACATGAATACTCCATGACGATAGTTTCAGAGGGCATGAGCCATGTTGGTCTGCAGCAGAACCGCTCGATTTGAGTCTTGAAAGTTCATCCCCCACCCCCTTCAAAAAAAATCTTGTTGGGCTCTAAAGAGCCACTACTGGACTCAAATCCAGACCCCCCCCCCCCCGCTGTTTGTCATAATTGGCCAGGGTCCAACATACCTGAGGGGCCGCCTTTCCCCAGATACACCCCAGAGGACGCTACGGTCAGGGATGCAACATTGCCTGCTGATTCCAGGCCCCAGAGAGGCCAGGCTTGCAACCACCAGAGCTAGGGCCTTTTCGGTGGCGGCTTCTTACTGGTGGAATGAGCTCCCGGAGGAGATCAGGGCCCTGTGGGACCTTATGCAGTTCCACAAGGCCTGCAAGACAGAGCTCTTCCACCAGGCCTTCAACTAGGAGCCCCCCCACCTGCATTACCATCTACGGCCACTATTAAAATCTGTGGCATCTTGTAGAACAGGAGACTGGGGTGTTTGAGCTCGTAATATATGTTTTCATCAGCTACTGTGAGCACTTTAAATTGTAACTGTTGATTGTATTAAGTGATTTTAATTGGATTGATTTTAACAGTTTTATGGGTCTTGGCCCTTTGTGCCCAGCTCCGTGAGCCGCTCTGAGCCCGCGTGCGGGGAGGGCGGCCCATAAAGGCTACGAATAAAATAAATAAATAATTCCTCAGGCAGAGTTCGGGCATTTTGGGCTGCTGTAAGGTTAAAACAGAGATGGGGATAACACTGTTAAGTCCATTTGGGTCCCCACTGGGGAGAAAACCGAGGGACAAATAAATAACATTTTCTAGCCTAGAGGTAAGCAACTTGCTTACTGAAAAACAAACACTCAGATGCTCAGGAAGCTCAATGCCACAGTCAGCTCAATATTCCAACCTCCTTCGGAGCTCAGGAAGAAAATACACAGCCGTGGCCAAGTCCTCCAGAACCAGGTCAACCATATTATACCCTCTCCCCAAGGAATTGGGGGGGGGTGTGAGGCCGGGAGGCAGAGGCTTTCCTGAGACTGCCTTCTAAGATTTGTCTGAGGTAAGACTTGACCCTCTCAACTCCCAACGGCTCCCCATTGTCTCTCCTGCCGACACCTTCACATCCTCAGACCGAGGGCCAAATTCGTCTCATGCTGTTAAGTCACAAGAAGATACAAAGCTGCCTTGCACTGAATCAGACTATCTGTCCGCCAAGGTGACTATTGTCTACTCAGCCTGGCAGCTGCTCTCAGGGTCTCAAGTGGAGGAGGACCTTCACAACACCTCCTTCAAAGCCCACTTGCCTGAGAGCTCAGGTAGAATTCTCTCCCAGATCCCCTGAGCAACAGAGATTAGGAGCTAACCCCCCATCCTTGCTTACAGCCTCCTCGCTACCAGTAGGCCGTGGGCCTTCTTGCACATCCACACCCTCCTGCGTCTTTGAAAGATTTTAACTCTTCTGCACTGGGGGGGGGGGGGGGGAGCATGTTACTAAATGGTAATCAGAGTCTAATAGACCCCAACAAAGTCACAGTTAAAATACAACAGTGAGATAACATTTTATGACGATGCCAACTTAACACAGAAACACAGGAAATTAAATTAATGATTATTGTTGGTAGTACAAGGGAATAACTCTGCTGGGGTCTAAATGGCCAAATTAATTATGACGGTGGGCTATTCAACTTCCAAGACATATTAATTAAAAATACTGAATGGTTAACACTTCTTTTAAGTTAACTGCTATGTCACAGGTGGCAGAAATATGAGGAGTCCCTGTTCTCACGTGTGGTGGGGGACAGTGCCGTCAAGTCACAGCTGACCCGTGGTGACCCCTCGTGGGGTTTTCAAGGCCAGAGAGGCAGTTTGCCATTTTCTGCCTCTGTATCACTACTGGGTGGACTCCTCTCCAAGGACTACCCAGGGGTGACTCTGCTTAGCTTCCACAATCTGACAAGATTGGGCTAGCCTGGAACACCCATATAGATGACCACCTCTTCTACCACACTTCTGCATCCAACGTGGTCCAAAAGCCTGCTTGCTACTTGGCAGGATGACCCCAACAGCCAAGCTGTTGGAAGAAAAGTCACTCCGGCATACTGCAGCCCTCTAGATGGGATTGGAGGGTTGGATCCAGCCAGGTTTTCCACTCAGTCTCACCCAAATCTCCTCCAGTTTGGAGAGCCAGTTTGGTGTAGTGGTTAAGTGCGCGGACTCTAATCTGGGAGAACCGGGTTTGATTCCCCACTCCTCCACTTGTACCTGGCTGGATGGCCTTGGGCAAGCCATAGCTCTGTACCAGCTGTTCCCTCAAGGACAGCTTGGGAAAGAGCTCTCTCAGCCCCACCCACCTCACAGGGTGTCTGTTGTGGGGAGGGGAGGGGAAGGGAAAGGAGTTTGTAAGCCGCTCTGAGACTCCCTTGGGGAGTGAAGGGCAGGATATAAATCCAATCTCTTCTTCTTCTTCTTCTCCATACTGCAGATCCCATCCCACATGGCTTTTGGACCTGCAGATCCCACAATTCCCCCCCCCCCCCCCAGACTTTCAGAGTGACCCAGATGCCTCCTTCCTTTTTTGCCAACAGAAAAGAGGATCAGAGGGAACCTGGAGTCCAGGGGTTAAGGGTGACTTCCACCCCTGAATTAAATCACTTGGCATTTTGCCACTGGCTTTGTCACTGTAGGAGAAATAACAACTAGCCGAGAGCGGGCTGTGCAGCCAGGAGGGGCTCCCTCTTGGCATTGGTTCAATCCAGCTGGAAGGGCAGGAGGACAGCTGGCTGGCGAACGCCTCGGGTGCAGCACACTTCCCAGAAAAGGAGCTGGATTTAGCAAGAAGCGACAATTGATGCATCTCAGTCCCCCTGTCCTTGCACAATAGCTACGACTCCAAAAGAATGGTTTACTGATGGATTGAAGAATAAAAGAGCCCCCCCCCCCCCCCCGGCAATCTTTTAATCAAACATTCAAATTTCTGGAGCGTCATGGAGAAATGGTCAACTGCATAGAAATCAGAGACCACAGATGGTTGCAAGAGAAGAGCCAGTTTGTAAATGGGAAAATGGATCTGGGGAGGGACATTTCTCAGCAGTGGTTTTTTATTCTTCCCTCACAAACAAAAGGCAAAACATAGGAATGATGACACATCTAAGGAAAAAGAGTGTACTGTGTACTGAAAGGTATGTGGGAGATTCCAGCTCCACCATGAAAGCCCCTGGTAACACTCCACAGGTAACACTTTCATGCATCCATCTAAAATGGTAGCTGCATGCCTACTTCCCCTCTACACAATGTCTAATAGTAACTACCAGTGTTCCCTCTAAGCTGAATTAGTGTGAGCTAGCTCACAGTTTTTAGCCTCTGGCTCACACATTTTTGTCTTAGCTCAGGAAGGATGGCTCCAGAGCAAACTAATTTATGCAGTAGCCAAATTGCTCACTCACAACTTTAATGCTAGTAGCTTGTAAAGTAGGATTTTTGCTCCCAGCTTAGAGGGAGCACCCAGGTTGGGACATCACCCCTCCCCTCCCCTGCAACAGACTCTGCAGAGGAATAGGCATTGCGCACTGTGACTTCTGTCATCAGTGAATATTACGATATGCTACAGGTACGGGAGCAAAATGTGTGGCTGCTATTCTGGATGCACTTTGGTGCTGTGCTGGGTTTGGCAGGGCAGTGGCCTTCTTCCGGCAGAAAATTCAGACTGGCAGAGATTGCATCCTGTCCATATCAGCACTTAGGGACCACATGGTGTAAATATAGCGGGAGGGCAGGAAGCAGCCTGACCCACCCACCCCCTACCTTGCCTGGTCCAAGCTGCCACTTCCACAAGGAACATTTCCTATGGATTGTCATGTGGTGTTAGTCTTTGTCCCCTGTGAGCCACTTTGGGAGGAAAGTTTTGGCTAGAGAGCAAAATTTAAATATGAGAAACAGATAGATAGCATTTTGGTTAGGCACTCCATCTAGTAAAGGTCAATCCATCAATTTCCTAACTGGTGCCTTAAATTTAAAGAAATTTGCATGTGGGGGGGGGGCGTTTTTTGTAGAAATTTGAGCAAAATTAACAGCTTAACAAACCTCGACCTTCATGCTTAGAATGAAAGGCATCCCCTTTAATATATCCTTTTGTATTCCAGACTGCAAAAATCATAACTCAGGAAAAGAAATACGCATGTCTCTATTTTGCAACCTTTCCAGTTACAATATGCCCTGAGTTATTAAGCAGCTCTTCCCAATACCAGTTAACCCTCAACTGACCCACCAAGGGCACTAGTAGTTCTCTGACTGTGCACTGGGGCACCCTGATGTGCTGTGAGACAAATGCTGGCATGCTATAATGCAAAAATTAAATAATCCAGGGCTCCTGTGTTTTTGACTGGCCACCCACGTAGGAGACTAGATGCTGAGTCTCTGAATGAGTCCCTGCTCTGGCCTTGATTTCTTCTGATCAATTAAGCTGCATCTCTGCATATCAGAATAAATTAATCATTTCTGATGCACAGGCAGAGCAAAATTCCTGGCCAGAGAGGAGGCTGGCTGTTGTGTTTCTGCATGAGTCATGGCTTTGAGCTTGCATGTTTCAAAAGGAAGCATGACTAGGATCAGTGGCTCATACAGAAATTCAAGGGAGGAATATTTCATGGGCCAGAGTGTGGGGTGCCCTCCAGTTTTAAAATTCAGTAGTTTTGAGTGTGGGGTGCCCTCCAGTTTTAAAATTCAGTAGTTTTGAGAAGTGATGGACTGAACATCACTTGCAAGCCTGTTGTTATTGTTCTTATTTTAGGATCAGATCCTGGATATTTAACATTTTGTTAAAGTCTCTTCCTTGAGTTCACTGATTATGGTTAATTGGCTTCTAACTAGCTCATAAGAATCAAGACCTAATTAAATTTTAATGCAAGATGTTCTGGTGGGGGGATTCTCGGGGGTCCCGGGTACAGGCACAACGGAGGGGTTTCCCTAGCTACTGCTGTCCCTCCCTCTGACAGTCCCATCTGTGAAAGGGCAGAGCTGGAGGCAGAGGACTCCCAAGCTGGACAGCCACTGGGGGAGGGCTGGCTTCCTCCTCAGCCATACTCATTCATCTAAACGCTTTGTCAGTAGGGAGTAATTACTACCGATGGTAAGTTGCTAGCAACACATTTTGGGCACTTCCCCATCACGACAGATGCCTAACACAGAACAATATCAGAAGTCTAAAAGAGCACTTTGCTAAGAACAAAGCCACACTAGTAGATCACAGCATTCATTATCATGGCTACAATGAAAGCACATCACTAGAGAGGCCTTATTTCAGGTGTCAGGGTACAATCTATTTTCCATCCCCCCCCCCCCCCACCTGCAGGTGCCAGATCAAGGAGCGGTGTTAGGAATGGGCACACTTGCTTTTATTTCAAAGTCTCCAAGGCAAAGTCCTCATTCCTCCAGGATCGGGGACAAAGGGTGGCAATAGGGGATCAACTCTCCCAAAGACACCAGCTGGATTGCGGTGTTCCGCAGGGAGCAGTTCTTTCCCCTATGTTATTTAACATCTTTATGCGCCCCCTTGCCCAGATTGCGCGGAGATTTGGGCTGGGCTGTCATCAATATGCCGATGACACCCAGCTCTATCTGTTATTGGGCGGTCAGTCCTCCTCCAGCCCGGGTGATCTGGACCTGGCATTGTCGGCTGTGGCTGGATGGTTCAGACAGAGCCGAATGAAGTTGAATCCGATGAAGACGGAGATCCTATGCCTGAGTCGGAGCGGCCCAGGGTTGGGGATCTCTCCTCTGACCTTCAGGGGGGTGCCGTTGGTGCCGTCGGCGGAGGTCAGGAGTTTGGGAGTGCTTCTGGACTCCACATTAACGATGGAGTCCCAGGTAGCAACCGCTGCGAGGTCGGCCTTTTATCATCTACGGCTGATCAAGCAGCTGGTCCCCTTCCTTGAATGCAATGAACTGGCAACAGTGATCCATGCACTGGTCACCTCAAGATTGGACTACTGTAACACCCTCTACATGGGGCTGCCCTTGTGCCAAATCCGGAGGCTGCAGCTAGTGCAGAATGCTGCGGCGCGGCTGTTGTTGGGCCTCCCTAGGGGGGAGCATATACAGCCCGCCTTAAAGACTCTGCACTGGCTGCCAATAGCGTACCGGATAAGGTTCAAGGTGCTGGTACTTACCTATAAAGCCCTATATGGCCTGGGACCTGTCTACCTGAAGGACCGCCTCTCCCCATATGCTCCCCAGCGAGCACTACGGTCTGGGACCCAACACCGCCTGGCCATCCCCGGACTGAAAGAGGCGCGACTGGCCACAACGTGGGCCAGGGCTTTTTCAGTGGTGGCCCCGTACTGGTGGAATGAGCTCCCGGAGAACATCAGGGCCCTGCGGGATTTGATGCAGTTCCGCAGGGCCTGTAAAACGGAGTTCTTCCACCAGGCCTTTGGGTAGGGGCCGCCCAAGGCAAACATCTTAGCCCTGGCCCAGTTCGATCTGCCAGCCCATCTACTGGCATTGCCAACTGCCTGTTCGTTTGTTAGCACTATTATCTGCACTTAGAGATTTATGGGATTGTTATTTGGATCCTTCTATTGAATTGGAATGCTGCCGACCTTGTATAAATAGTATTTTAATGTTGATGTATGACTTTAATGTCGATGTATTATTTTAAATGATGTGAGCCGCTCTGAGTCTGCCTTGGTGGAGAGAGCGGGATATAAATTTAACAAATAAATAAATAAATAAATAAATAGGGCCAGATTAATACAGGCTGAGGCCCTAAACTCTGTCAAGAGTAAGAGGCTTTGCCCTCACTAAAAACGGTAATTTAGTTAATTTTTTGTATAGAGGCTTGGCGTAACCCGAGGCTCTAACCCAGGGGTCCTCAAACTTTTTAAACAGGGGCCCAGTTCACTGTCCCTCAGACCGTTGGAGGGCCGGACTATAGTTTAAAAAAAAACAACGATTAACAAATTCCTATGCACACGGCACATATCTTATTTTGAAGTAAAAAAACAAAATGGGAACAAATACAATACTTAAAATGAAGAACAAGTAAAGTTAAATCAACAAACTTACCAGTATTTCAATGGGAACTATGGGCCTGCTTTTGGCTAATGAGATGGTCAATGTCCGGTTCCATATTTGTCACTGCTAGTCGTAACAAGTGATGCAAGTGTGCATCAGTTAGTCTAGATCTGGTTGGAGATTTCAGATGTTATTTTGCGGGTAGGGAAGGCGCACGGGGGGGGGGGTGCGCGCACAAGCAAGGCACCCTTGACGGGGCTGTTTTCTTTCCTTCTCCAAAGAAACAAAGAACTCGGCATCCTCACAAACTTTTTAAGGCAGCAAGCCCCCAGCTGCTTCTCCCTGAAACTCCACTACTGCAGGCATCATGATGGGAAAGAGAAACCTCTCTCTCTCTCTCTCCCCCTCCAATTCCCAGCAGCACAAAAAGCCTCGAAAAAGACCCTCGCCTGGCTCTTGGGACTGGCGTAGGTCTCCTAGCCGGCTGAGAGGCCTCTCAGCCGGCTAGGAGACTTGGGGCCAGCCAGAGCGCCTGCCACCCCACACTTACCCTCTTCCAGTCTTCCTTTTGCCTCCTCCTGGCTGACTGGAAGCAGGGGGGCGGGGCTTTGTCATGTGGCCCGGGACAAGTCGGCTGCAATTTTTCCGCTGCTTTGTGTGCTGCTGGGAATTGGAGGACAGGCAGCGGCACACCCGGCGGGCCAGAAAAATGCCCTTGGTGGGCCACATGTGGCCCCCGGGCCGTAGTTTGAGGACCCCTGCTCTAACCTGTAGCTGAACTTGAATACAAATACAACTCGGAGTGTAACATATTTTTGTATTTTCCTCCCCCTTTTCAACACTGAAAGTGTGTTGGGGGGGTGGGGTAAAGATGGGCTGCAGTGCGTCAAGTGGTTAAGACGCTGAATTGCAGACCGGAAGGTCGGTAGTTCAGCAGTTTGAGACCCGAGTGCCATGTGACGGAGTGAGCTCCCATCTCTGGTCCCAGCTCCTGCCAACCTAGCAATTTGAAAGCAAGAAATTGCAAGTAGATAAATAGGTACCAC
This sequence comes from Lepidodactylus listeri, assembly GCA_029233225.1. Classification (NCBI taxonomy): domain Eukaryota; kingdom Metazoa; phylum Chordata; class Lepidosauria; order Squamata; family Gekkonidae; genus Lepidodactylus; species Lepidodactylus listeri. Next base: position 7,947,021 of record JARCFY010000014.1, on the reverse strand, counting down.
TTCGGTGGGAAGGTAACAGCATTCCGTGCGCCTCAGCATCATGTCATTCCAGCCACATGACCATGGAAACGTCTTTGGACAGCGCTGGCTCTTTGGCTTGGAAACGGAGATGAGCACCGCATCCCTAGAGTTGTATTCGACTGGCTTTCGAGCAAGGGAAACCTTTACCTTTACGTAAAGATGGGATTCAAGCCTGCAGTGTAGAGCTGTGACCTTAGTTTGCTTATCAAGGTCCAGTCTAGCAGCTTGGCTGCCTCACAAACAAACAAACACCCTAGCCCAGCGACTTAGTCTAGCTGCCGGCCTCACTTCATTTGGCTGAAGTAAACATTATTGTAATGTGTCTCTGCGTCCTTTTTCCAGGTCAGGATGAATGAGAGTGTTCATGGGAGTAGGGGGGTTCCTGGGAGATTAAAAAGTTCACTGGAATGACAAAGTTTTAGTATCTGATAAAGGCAGCCTTGGCTTTGAACGCTTATCCCCCCCCCCCCCCCAGTCTTGTTGGTCTCTGAGGTGCTCCTGGACTCAGTCCGAGGTGTTCTATGACAGAACAAAGTGGATACACTCTGGAAAGTTCTAGGGAAAGTATTTAAGGAGGGGACAATGCAGCTGAAGAGGACTGAACCCCAAGTCATAAGAACATCAGAAGAACCCTGCGGGATCAGACCGGTGGGGGTCCCTCTAGTCCAGCATCCCATCTCACACAGGGGCCAGACAGTTCCTCTGGAGGGCCAACAACACGGCACAGAGGGTGAGGCCTTCCCCTGACGTTGTCTCCTGGCTCTGGTATTCAGAGGTTTACTGCCTCCGGATGTGGAGGTTCCCTTTAGTCACCATGGCTAGTAGCCACTGAAAGACCTATCCTCCATGAATTTATTCAATCCCCCTTTAAAGCTGATCTCCCTCACATCCAGTGTCCCCATACAACAACCCTGTAAGCAGGACAGCAGTTTTATCTTCGTACTGTAGATGGTGAGGCTGAATGCCTGAAGCCACTGTCTGACAGGAGATTAGAACCTCAGTTCATAGCACAGGAGAATGCAACTTCAGTTCTCTGTTACTCCTACCAGGGATTTAGGGGGCTAAAACCACCTTACTAAAAACTACAAGCAAACTCAAGCAAAAAAGACTAGCAGCTGCACCTAGGTTTTCAACTGCCAGCAAAATGCCTGCAAGGGATGGCTAGGCCAATTCCCCGAGCAGAGTTCGGGGTGGGGGTATGGAGTGAAGTCCTACACCACAACCCAAGCCAGACTTAATTCTGAGAAAAAGGGAACACAGAACATGGCCTCTGGGCAAGAAGGAACAAAGGACGGGTTTTGTTTTTTAAAGATTTTAAAATATATGTCATGCACTGCAGACCATGGGTTTCTGCTAAACAGGGAGAAATCTGGGGTGTTTGCTATGGCACCCTCGTGCTGTCCAATGAGGGGCTTCCATTTCCTTCCTCTGAGCTGTCAAAATGGCTTGGAAAATGCGGCCACCTCGTACAAGAAGAGGTCTGACTCTGGCTGCCCACCTGCACGGTGAAAACCAGCCTTCTCAAAGAGAAGAACTGTGGGCAATCTCACACTCCGGTGAGCAAAGGTGCTTCTCTGAGAGACAAGCCGCCCTTGCTTAAGCCTCCCTCTGCCTTGCCAGAGCAACCGTCTGGGTCCTCTGGAGGACAACGCGGAGGCAACTTAAAGCAGAAATTTGCATGTAAAATGAAGCTGACTACTTTTTCAGTAGCTTTTTTAAAAAGGGGGGAAGATGAAGTACAACAGAAAAATAAAGATGCATGTGAGCTTCACCAGTACATCTGCCCGGACACCGCTGGAAACAGGATGCTGGGCTAGACAGACCTCCAGCCTGAGACAGCAGGGATCTCCTTGGTAGTGCTTAGACCTTGACAGATCCGATTCTGGCACGCTGACCAAGATCAGATTATGAGAGCTGGAGAAACCACCATCAGTACATGTAGAATTTCTGCTTAAGGAAAGGGAGGTACCAGCTCATGTTGATTCCTAAGTACATGGCACAAGTACAATTCTCTCCATTCTTCCTGGCCCCCACTGCTGCTGGACCTCCCTCCTGAGGGCACCTGGTGTTTTTGGCCTCTGTGTGACACAGAGTTCTGGACTGGATGGGCCACTGGCCTGACCCAACACTGGCTTCTCTTATGTTCCCTTTTGCTCTCCTCATTCTGTTCTGCTCAAGATATTCAGCATGCAGGCAATGACTTTTCTTTGTGCTTATTTTACTCTGCAAAGTGCCCCCTTCTCTCATGGCAGCAAGTAAACAACATGTACCTGAAAGGATCGGAGGAGCTGGACACGGCCAGTCATGGGTTCCTGCTGCAGACACTTTACAACAGCAGTCTAAACAAGTTGCAGTCCCACTTTAGGGCTCCAAATCTGGGACTGCAATCCCACAACGATCTCTTTGCCAGCAGAAGAGGCTCCGATTCCAAGGTGGACCAAAGAATCCAGTGCAGAGTGAAATCCCCTTCCCAGTTAACATTGTGAAGGTTACAGCTGGCAGGGTACAGGGTGGCTCTTCCTGCCCATCTTATCCAATTACGTCCAGGGATTTGAAGGACAGCATAGCACACACGGTTTGCCCTCTACAAGAGTGGATGCAACCGCATGGGGCAGATGAACGGATCAGCAGGAAACACTGGGGGGAGGGGGAGTCCAGAGGCTCTGCCTTTCCAGACTATCAGGATCTCTTCGACTGGGGCTCAGCGGCTGCTCTGCCAGCACAGCAGGGACTGCTGCCTGGGCAAGGACAAGCTGCAGCCAGAGAAACAGCGCAGGCAGATCAGCGCCAAGCCTTTGGTGTCCTTGGCCAACAGCTAGAGGGGTCAGTTGCCCACTCGCTCCCGACCTAGTTTTCAAAAATCTACTCCCCTGCTCACCTGTGCCATTAGGGTGAGCTCCAAGTGACCCACTTGGTAAGCCTTTTCAGACTAGGGGGGAATGGGTTCTGTGCTTCCTCCCCAGCCACCAAGATGCCACAGACCTCTGTACGACATCCTGTTGGGCTGCCAGCTTCCCACTTGCACAGCTGCTGGGGCCGGTTGCATGAATTCAGCAGCTATAAATAAGACTTGCCACACCAGCTCCCCACCATCCGTAGCCACAAAATCACCACCCTCAACAATGTCAATCATTTAGCTTAGCCATACCCCCAAAACACCACCCCCAACATCAGGTCAGCCCACATCTGGTGCCTGAAACATGATAGCTCACTTAGACAGGATCAATTATTCATGCCCTCTTTATGTTGTCACCAAACGCACAATCCCAATCACTCTTGTCGCCTCGTAACATGTGTTTGGAAACCAGAGGGAATGTAAAGTTAACTGCTACATCTTTTCTTTTCTTTCTTTTTTTAAATCTTTCTTCCAAACAGCCAGTAGACAATGGAACATCACTGTCTCGCACACCAACCCTAGATCAGCAAATTCCAAACTGTGTGCTGTGAAAGAACAATCAGTGTGCTACAGAAGTTAAGGGTTCCTGTGAGCTCAAAGTAACCACACAGCCACACTCAAAGAAGAGAGCACCTTCTGCACCTCTGCATGAGCCACTGCTCTAGCTTTCCTCCTTCCAACCAGGTATGACTCACCAACAACTTGCACAAAAATATGCAGTGGGGGTGGAAAGGTTCCTCTGAAGATGGAAATTCAGAAAAGAAGTTCACTTCACCTGTCAGAAGTCCAGAAAACATTGTCCTCGACCTTGCCAGAGTTGGCTTCCACTGGCTCATGCTACATTAATTATGGCTCTGGCTGGGTCAAGTGTCTCTTGTGGAACTGGAGAACCCCAATTCAAGACTGTCTATGGCTTACATTTCTTAAGCGTTAGCATAGTGTGTGGAAAATGTAGGTGCTTTTTAAAGGAATCCCAGAGGCTGAGTGGCAGGTTTTACATCCCATCTCTGGGCAGCACCTTGGACAGCTCCCCGGGCAGGAGAGATGTTGCATTCACAAGGAGGCCTCATGCACTTGGAGCCAGCTGGGGGGACTTTTGGAGCCCAATCACTTGATCCGAGCTCTCTAGAGTATTTAAAGGTGCAGCACAGGCATGGAGTGATGCAGCACACTGATGCTACTGGACGACTTCAATTTGTGCTTGGTGCATTGTCAAAGAGATCAACCTTAAATGGTTGCCGGGCCTGCACAGCAGGGATTTCAGATTCTGCACCTAAAAAAAAATCTGACCCATCCAGCCTTAGGAAACTGACAGCACCATCTTTCTCTGAGAACTCTCAAATTCAGGGTGCTACTAATTTTGCAACTCTACTGTTTCAGTGCAAAAACACTAACATTTCTCCCTTCTGAAATTGATCATCAAGCCCACATTCATAGAATCATAGAATCACAGAGAGTTGGAAGGAGGCCTACAGGCCATCTAGTCCCACCCCCTGCTCCACGCAGGATGAACCTAGAGCATCCCTGACCAGGCTTTGTCCAGCCCCTGCTTAAAGACTGCCAGGGCGGGGGAGCTCACCACCTGCCTAGGCAGCTGATTCCACTGTTGAACAACTCTTACTGTAAAAAAGTTTTTCCTAATACCCAGGCGGTACCGTCCCACCCTTAATTTAAACCCATTCTTTCAAGTCCTCTCCTCTGCTGCCAAGAGGGGAAAAAGATCCCTGCCTTCCTCCAAGTGACAGCCTTTCAGATACTTCAAGAGAGCCATCCTGCCCCCCCACACACACACACCTCCTCTTCTCCAGACTGAACATTCCCAAGTCCCTCAGCCCTTCCTCAAAGGACTTCTTGGTCTCCTGGCCCCCGATCATCCTCGTCGCTCTTTTCTGCACCCACTCCATTCTGTACACATCCTTTTTGAAGTATTTCTAAGCCTCTGGAACTGCAAACAACACTTCAGGTGTAGCCTGACCAATGCAGTGTACAGCAGGACTATGACATCTTGCGATTTGGATGTGATGCCTCTGTTGATAGAGCCCAAAACTGCATTAGCCTTTTTTGTTGCCGCATCACACTGACTGCTCATATTTAACTTTCGGTCCACCCTTACCCCCAAGATCTTGTTCACACACTGCTACAAGGAGTGTATCCCCCATCCAGTATGTGTGTTCCTCATTTTTGTTACCCAGATGTAGAACTCAGCACTAATCCTTATTAAAGTGTATCTTGTTCACATCCACCCCCTTTTCCAGTGTGTCCAGATTTTGTTGAATTCTACCTCCCTCCATTCAGATGAAATGCCACAGACAACTGCTCTCTGAGTGTGCTTCTCCAGCCAGTTCCCTCTCCACCTCACTATCCTACAGTCCAGTTCACAGTCCTCTCGTTTGCCCATCAGAACATCATGGGGAACCCTGTCAAATGTTTAACAGAAATCCAGGTAAACAACATCAACAGCATTCCCTCGATCCAGTAAGCTCATAAGATCAAAGAAGGAAATGAGGTTGGTCTGGCAGGACCTGTTGGGGACAAATCCTTGCTGACTTCCCTGGATCACCAAGTTGTCCTTCAGATGCTCATTGATTGATCCCTTTAGAATCTGCTCCAGTATCTTCCCTGGGACAGAGGTCAGACTGACTGGCCTGTAGTTTCCTGGGTCATCTCTCCTCCCTTTTTTGAAAATTGGGATAACATCTGCCCTCCTCCAGTCTTCTGGCGCATCTCCCATCCTCCAAGAGGTCGGGAAGATGATGGGCAAAGGCTCTGCAAGCTATTCACACCATTTTCTTTTCCCTTGTGTGAATTTTCTCCTGTTAAAGTTATGTAGTTGTAAATGCTATTTTTGCATGAGTTGCGTATAATGGCATGCACAAGGCCACAAAAAGGGGTGGAACAAAAAGGCTAGTGAGACCCAAACCCAAACTGAATAAAACAGGGGATTTTTGCCCAGCCTTCTTGGGTGATTTGGATACGCAGGCAGGAAACTCTGCTCTGTTGACCAGGCTGTGGCAGAAGAAATTCCTAGCAGGCCTGGCCAGTCCCAAGGTTTTATGCTTCCTACTGGACACAGGGCCTGGTGTTACAATCCTGCACCACCTCTGCACCTGAATGGGGCTCAGGGGCTTGAGGAGCACACCTAGTCCAATGCCCAATGACGGGGAAGGGCTGGGGCTCAGTGGCAGAGCATCTACTTGGCATGCAGAAGGTCCCAGGTTCAATCCCTGGCATCTCCACTTGAAAGGACCAGGCAGTGGGGGATGGAGAGCCGCTACCAGTCTGAGTAGACAATGCTGACCATGATGGACTGATGATCTAATCTAGCAGAAGTCAGCTTCACGAGTTGTGTGTTCATGTGTGTACCCTTCTCCAGGCTGGGTCCAAGCCTCAGATCTCGAGGGTGCCCAGAACACTGCTGAGGCCGCTTCTGTATTGCTGTGCTGTGACAGGCTCGCTCAGGGCAGAAAAACTGAGCCCTCCTGAACACTTCCATCCAGATCAAGTGGCTGCCTGGACTTTTGGCACCCTCAAGGCTCCACGAATCAGAGAGCGACCAGCGGTTCCACGGTCTCCACCGGACAGCAGCTCTTCCACATCCCACTTGACCAGCTGCAGCCAGGCAGGGTCATTGAATGGCAATGACTGCCTGGACTTCTCCCACCCAGTTTCCCCCCTCCTTGAGTGTCACTGGCATCTGGTTCCCAGCTGGCACAGCAAAACATGTGTTTAAAAACTGGCAACAGTAATTGTACAATTGCTGGGTTGTGAATTTTATGCCAACAAAGCTTTACAGCAGATTGAAAAAGCACAATTTAAGATGGAAAGAGTGAAGGCAGCAGAGATGCATGGAACGCCATTTAGCTACATATGGAATGTTTTGCCGCAAGATGTGCAAAGGACTGTCTTTTGGTCCCCTCCAGCACGGTTCAACCTCTGGCCTCCTCAGTCTCCATGAGCTTCGGCCAATGAGGCACATCCAGGGCTGCCTATAAGGTTAGTCCACTGTAACCTCTCCAACATGTCTAAAGTGCTCAAGGCAACAGAACTCATTCTCCCTTCCCCTGTTACTTGCATGTTAAGTCAGACTGAGAGACTGTGACTGGCCTAAGGTCACCCTGCAAGCTTCATGGCTGATTTGAACTCAGGGCTCTCTATTCCAAAGCTGACTCTTTAACCACAACACAACAGTGGCTCTCTGCTGTATGTGGCAGGACCACAAAGGACCAGCTCTGACTTGCCCCCACTGGTCTCCTGTAGGGTGATTCTTTGCACTTGCAATTCCATACACCTACAAGTTTTGACCACGAGTTCCCAAATCAGCAGGCATTGGTGGCACTTGAAAAGACTAACAAGTTTATATTCTACCATAAGATTTCATGGACTAGAGTCTGACAGACCACAGACCGCTAAAACTTTGGCTAGAATAATCTTTGTTAACCTTTCAGGTGCCACAAGACTCCAGTTTAACATTTGCCATTCCTCTGGAGTCCCCAAATTGAATCAAAATACCCAGCTCCCATAGACTACACATCCCCGACACCACACGTGCCACAGGGACAGGCAAAACTCTGTGGATCCCTGAATTCCATATTGGCAAGTCCTCTGTTGGAAGGAGGCCTTGGTACATCCAATTATTTCCCACTCAGGACTTAGGAGTGCAGTCCAGAAGGCGGGTCCTGCATCGCAAGGCACGATGCGCTCAAGTGCAGGCGGGGTAAGGGGAATGGGACTTTGCCCACAGTCTTGCATGCAAGCTCAAGCCCCAGCACCTCTTAGGCTGGAAAGCAACTATATATTCGTCCTCATGCAGATACGTGGCAAAATGTCTAGCTTGCCCACACCGGGCGGGAAGAAGAAATCCAGCAATATCAGAAAGCCTCCAGAATTTGAGGCAGCAAGCCACCATAACCAACGACCTACCGCACCTCCCCTCTAGACCCATGCGTGCAAAATGGCCATACACATCCGCATGCATGTGTGCACAGAGGCCCAAGAGACTAATACGTCTGTTCAGTGGGGAAAAGCGTTACCCCTGATCACTTGTGGAGAATAAGGGCAGACATTCCTGAAACCCAATACATGAGATCCCGCTGGTGTTTCTAAGCGAAAATGACTCCGTGTGGAGGGGTCTCCAGCAGAGTCTCCGATTTGCTCCCTAATGAGTGGGGGGAGGGCAATTTGGCACAGGGATTCCTGCCCCTCTGCCTGCGTCTTGCAGTGTGAGGTGTGCAACCTTCTTCAAATTTTCTTTTTTTCAAGGAAAAATTCGTCCCTTTCTCTAGAGGAAGACACAATGACACGTGTGAGCCACCTCAGAAGAATGAAGTCATGGTGAGCCTTTTTAAACTATTGACTTTTCTGGATTAAACATACATTTATGATGATCTGTGCAGGTAAGTAGGTAGAAAAACGCAATCTGAATTGCCGCTCTGATGCAACCTGCCCTTGGATCTACATAAACAGGGTAGAATTAGAAACAATGGAAGGAACATTCCTCCTCCCCTCCAAGCTTCTGAAATGAACCACATCTCTGCATATTACACTCACCTTATGGTGAACTTTTCCTGCAAAATAATGCACTGTGGGAAATGGAGTCCATGGTGGCTGCATCCTCCCTTCCTGCAGCCCTGGGACATAAGTGGTTTTGGAAAGGTGATGGGAAGATGCTAGAAACCAGAAAAATTCCACTAAAACTTTCTTAGACCAGCAAGATGGACCCAGCCCCTGAATTCTTGTGATAGAAAACCTCAGGCTGGTAATGGTTAAAAGTCCTTGGGGCAAAAAAGGCTTTAAGGCAGACGGCCCTCTGACCCCTGCGCCACAGTTCAGACAGTCTCTGTCAGACCAGGTTAGGACTGCCCAGGCATTATGGCACAGGCAATCAGACCTCTCAAGGTGATCAGGTGAGAGCTCCTGCAAGCATCTTTTCACATGAAAATAAAAAATCTCTTCTGTACAAGCAGAGCTAGTAAATCACGGATAAAAAGTGGGGCACCTGGGTGAAAGTCTGCCTGATCTCTCCTGTGCCCCATAAATAGCTTATAGTCCAAGCAGATCTTGCATTACAGTTCACTTCTATATATATAAAAGAAAATCCCCTCACTGTAAAATCAACACCCAGGCCAAACCGCTGGATCTAGAAACACCAAATTCGGGGAGAGCACTCCTACCATGGTGTAGGTGCTCACTAAGAAGGGATTTTTAGAAATTCAGCCCCTAAGTGGGTCAAAAGGGGGAAAATGTGCTCCCCCATTGATTTCTATGAGGCTGCCAGGATGCTGCCTACTTGCACCCCCCACTTTCTGATTGGTTGGCTGCAGAGCTCAGCATTCTGAGTTTAAAAAAAACAGTTACAGGAGACTGCAGAGAGCTAAGAGCGGTTGAGGAAATCAGGAACAGCCAACAGCCACCTGTGAGGTGCAGTAATGCTGCTGGCCCAGCCTCTCTGATGGCTTCCAACACACTCCCACCACCTCCTACACCTAACAGGTCGTTGTCTGTCAGATGCAGCCGCGGTTTCAGAGTGCTTAAAGCCACAAGGGAGCCTACCCCAGCAGTAACATGTTAGTGATCCTGCCGGCCCCACCTCCACAGTGGCTTCTGATACTCCTCCCCCCTCCCCCTCCTACACTGGACAGGCAGCTGCCTGTCAGGTATAGGAGAGGAGGTAGGATACTTACAGCAAAACAATCCAGAAACCCAAGTAGAAAGGCCATCACTTTCGTGGAAGGTGGCAGGAGTTGACTTAACAGAGGACTGCTTCTTAACTGGACAGTTCTATGTGGCCTGCTCCAGAGTGAGCTCACCAAGCAGCCTGGTGATCCCAGCACCTGAGGGCAGAAGCACCAATGTGGTCTACAGAGAGGTCCTTCAGCAGAAAGAAAAAAACAGTACATATGTCTCACTTCATTTTTTACACTACTGTCTTCTCCGTTAGAATTCCTACAACAAATCTTACATTTCAAACTTCATCTCATCAGTATTATAACTGGATTTATGGAACTTAAATACCATAGCAAAGCATGGGTATCAGGCTAGTAAGTAAATAAAGGTAGGTATATCATCCAATACATCCCTATGCTGAAACTTCTAGAACTTATTTTGCATTAGAGCTTTCTATTCTGTCTTTTTAAGGCATGATCAGGGCATCTCACAACATCAGCACAAAACACAATAAAAAGACAATAAAGACTACACTTGATCTTAGCCATAAGGCCAAGAAGCTTAAAACTATCCAAACATATCAAAACAATGTCATTAACAATTTTGCAGCTGCCATAACTGTTAACAACTAAAGCCAACATCATCGGTTCAGAATGATGAACAGACATGACAACAGCAGTAATTCAGATGTGAAATAACAAATAATACACGAGATGCTGCAGAACCGGAAAAACAGAAAAGGCAGCAAAATCCAACTGACAATAGACCCTTCACTGAAGGAAAAACTGTCTTCACCTTCCATTGGCACATCAGCCAAAGACTCCTGAGTAAACTTAGCAATCATGGGATAAGAGGATGGGTTCTCTTGCAGATTGAAAATTGGTTAAATGAGTGGAGGAATCAATGGACAGTTCTCACAATGGAGGGAAGTAAGCAGTGGGGTCCCATAAAGATTGGTATTGGGGCCAATACTACTTAATTTGTTTATAAATGATGTTGAACGGGGGGGGGGGGGGTGAGCAGTGTAGCAGCCAAAGTTTGCAGATGACACAAAATTATTCAGGATGGCAAAAACCAAGGCAGACTGTGAAGAGCTCCAGGAGGATCTCCACAAACTGGGTGAGTGGCTGACAATGTGGTGCCCAAAGTTCAGTGTTGTTAAGTACAAGGTGGTGAATATTGGGACAAAAAAGAAAAGAGTCTGAGACGTTTCAGTTTAGAAAAGAGAAGACTAAGAGGGAACGTGATAAAAGTTTATAAAATTATGCACAGGCTGGAGAGACAGGTCCATAGCCACAGTGGGGCATTTCAGAGCCCTGCCCCCTTAATTAAAAGCCCCACCCCACAAAGAGCCAAGCCAGAAACCTTGTTTTTGAGGAGACAAACGCACACCCCACTGCCTGCTGCTGGCAATGGCCATGGTGAGAGGAAGGCTTCCCTTTTCCTCCTGCTGTGGAATTATTTTGGGGAGGAGGCATCATGGGACCCAGGAAAAGACAGCTCAGATGATATTTAACTGTCTTTAGACAGCATTTAAATGCCTTTTGAGTTCCCTTCCACAGGGCAAGAAAGTTTAGAAGAGCACTCAAGAGTGCCACCTTCAATACAGCTCCAAAAATTGCCCTTTCGGCTAGCGCAGAATACCACCTAGGTCATGGTGAGTTTTTAAAAAGCATTCCCATGAGCCTTTGGGAAACATGCAAATTAATCTGTCTAGAAAGGAAGGGCTAGAAACAGGCTCAGAGCCTCCCCCTTTAAAGACAGGCATTCAGATTAATTTAATTAAATATCCCCCAATTAAATTAAAAATTTAAATGTCCCCCAAACAAAAGAAAAATCCTCATTATGGGCCTGTGGAGAGAGCTGAAAAAGATAACTATTTCTACCTCTCCCAAAATACTAGAGGGCATCCAATGAAGCTGATGGGCAGTAGATTCAAGATGGACAAAAAAAATATTCTTCACCCAAAGAGTGATTGAAATGTAGAATATGCTGCCAGAGGATATAGTGATGGCCACAGGTGTATAGAGCATTAAAAGGGGATTAGACAGATTCGTGGTAGACAGCTCTATCAATGGCTACCAGACACATGACTAAAGGGTATCTCCACATTCTGATCTAGTCATCCTCTAAATTCCAGTGCCAGGAGGCAACATCAGCAGAAGGCCTTGGCCTATATGCCCTGTCGTTGGCCATCCAGAGGAAGATGAGAAGTGCTTGCCCACTCCAGAACTGCTGATTTTAGGAGGGGTGTTGAACGACCTGAGTCAGATTGAGGTGACGAGAGACAGACAAATTAAAAATTGATAAACCACCAGGCCTGGATGGTGTACTTCCAAGAGTTATGAAATGTGAACTTGTGGATTTCCAGACAAAAATATGTAATCTTTCATTAAAATCTGCCTCCATTCCTGAGGACTAGAAGGTAGCGAATGTCATCCCCTATCTTTAAAAAGGGTTCCAGAGGAGATCCGGGAAATTTCAGGCCAGTCAGTCTGATGTCAATACCAGGTAAGTTGGTGGAAACCATTATTAAGGAGAGAATTAGTAGGAACACTGATGAACAAAAACTATTGAGGAAGACTCAGCATGGGTTCTGTAAGGGAAGATCTTGTCTCACTAACCTGTTAGTGTTCTTTGAGGGGGTGAACAAACATGTGGGCAGGAGGGACCAATAGATGTTGTTTACCTTGACTTCCAGAAAGCTTTTGATAAAGTTCCTCATCAAAGGCTCCTAAGTAAGCTCAATGGTCGTGGGATAAAAGGACAAGTCCTCTTGTGGATCAAAAACTGGCTAATTAATAGGAAACAGAGAGTGAGTATAAATGGGCAATTTTCACAGTGAAGGGTGGTAAGCAGTGGGGTACCACAGGGCTCAGTACTGGGTCCGATGCTTTTTAACTTGCTCATTAATGATTAGGAGTTGGGAGTAAGAAGTGAAGTGGCTAAATTTGTGGATGTCATGAAATTGTTCAGGGTGGTGAGCAGTGTTCCCTCTAAGCTGAGTTAGTGTGAGCTAGCTCAGTTTTTTAGCCTCCGGCTCACACATTTTTGTCTTAGCTCAGGAAGGAAGGCTCCCGAGCAAACTAATTTATGCAGTAGCCAAATCACTCGCTCACAACTTTAATGCCAGCAGCTCACAAAGTAGAATTTTTGCTCACAAGACTCCATAGCTTAGAGGGAGTATTGGTGGTGAGAACCAAGAAGGCTTGTGAGGCACTCCAAAGGGATCTGTTGAGGATGGGCGAGTGGGTGTCAATGTGGCAAATGGGGTTCAATGTGGCCATGTGCAAAGTGATGCATATTGGGGCCAAAAATCCTAACTATAAATATACACGGATGGGGTCCGAACTGGCAGAGACTGACCAAAAGAGAGATCATAGTAGATAACTCACTGAAAATGTCGAGACACTGTGTTACTGCAATAAAAAAGGCCAACGCTTTGCTGGGGATTATTAGGAAGGGAATTGAAAACCAATGCTCTTTGTATAAATCGATGGTGCGGCCTCATTTGGAATGCTGTGTGCAATTCTGGTCACCACACCTCAGAAAGGATATTATAGCACTGGAAAAAGTGCAGAGAAAGGCAACTAGAAAGATAAAAGAGTTGGAACACTTTCCCTATGAAGAAAGGTGATCTTAGAGAAATGACGACTGAGGGGTGACATGATCGAGGTTTACAAGATTATGCCTGGGATAGAGCAGGTAGAGAAAGAAGTACTTTTCTCCCTTTCCCACAATACAAGAACTCGTGGCACTCCATGAAATTGCTGAGCAGTCAGATTAGAACAGATAAAAGGAAGTACTTCTTCAGCCAAAGAGTGATGAATACGTGGAATTCACTGCCACAGGAGGTGGTGGCGGCTACAAGCATGGATGGATTCAAGAGGGAATTGGATAAAGATATGGAGCAGAGGTCCATCAGTGGCTATTAGCCACAAGATACAGATAGGAATTCTCAGTCTGGGGCAAGTGATGCTCTGTATTCTTGGTGCTTGGGGGGGGGGCAACAGTGGGAGAGCTTCTAGTGTCCTGGCCCCACTGCTGGACCTCCTGAGGGCACCTGGTGTTTTTGGCCACTGTGTGACACAGAGTGCTGGACTGGATGGGCCACTGGCCTGACCCAACATTGGCTTTGCATGTTCTTATTGTGTGAGACAGGATGCTGGACTAGATGAACCACTGGTCTGATCTAGCAGGGCTTCTTTTATGCTGTGCCAGGCAAACATCTTGGAGGAGACTGCTTGATACTCATGGGACAAACGCTAAAAAGGCCCTTTCCCAGAGGAGCCTCCAGCTCCATCCAGCAAGGCCTTAAAGTGTAGGTTGGGATATACGGGAGATCGGTACATTGGACCTACCTGAAGGTTCTTTCTCTTCAGTGGTGGAGAAGTCATCCAGGAAGTGGTTAGGTCACGCTTCTGCTTCCTTGATAGGCTATGCAAATTCTTTTGTTGCGTGGTTCCTATTGGAGGGACCTAGGCTGACCTCTCCAGTTCTGTCCAAGCCCTGTTCAATCACTGCGTGTGTTCACCATGCTTCTGCCGTCTCGTCAGTTGTGTCATTTTGTGCCGTTTTGTAGTGCGCCTGTTTTCTGTGCCACCCTTTGTTAGAAACAGTCGACTTGTCCCTGAGTCCGTATATCTTTGTTCTAGTTCCTGGGTGGGATGTGGATGACTTCTCCCCCACTGAAGAGAAAGAACCTTCAGGTAGGTCGAATGTACCGTTCTCCTTCAGTGGGGGGAAGTCATCCAGGAAGTGGTTAGCTGTACCCAAGCTGGTCTTTTGGGTGGGTTCTTTTTCTCTGTTTGTGTTGTTTTTTTTTTAAAAATGTCCAATACTTATTGCAATACTCTTCTGCTAAATACTGATCTATCCTGTAATGTCTCACAAATGTGGAGAATGAGGCCCAGGTAGCTGCTCTACATATTTCCTCCACTGATGCACGCGTGGATAAAGCCACTGATGCTGCTGCTGCTCTCGTGGAGTGCACTGTTATGTCGCCTGGCGGAAGAAGCCCTTGTGCCTCATATGCTTTGAGTATACACTGTTTGATCCAGTAGGCCACTGTGGCCTTTGATACCTTCTTCCCCTGATTTGGGGCCCCGTATGAAACAAACATCACATCCAACTTCCTAAAGGAGGCTGTCCTCTCTAAGTATATGCAGAGCGCTCTCCAAATGTCTAGTCTGTGCCATGTCTTTTCCTTAGGGTGCTTTGTATTGGGACAGAACGGAGGTAGTGTGACCAGCTGATTGATGTGGAAGGTGGAATTCACCTTGGGAAGGAGGGATGGATCCAGCCTCAGGGTTACCAAGTCCTTCTGGAATATGCATAATTCCTTCCTCACCGACAATGCTGCCAGTTCTGACACCCTCTGGGCCGATGACACCGCCACGAGGAAGGCCACCTTCCAGGACAAGACACAAAGCTCTGTTATCTTCAGTGGTTCGAATGGGGATTTTGTCAGCACATGTAGCACCTTGGAAAGACTCCACAAGTTTGCTGGCTCCCAAAAGGAACTTCTTCACGAATTTGCTGGTAGACACGCTCCTTCGTGCCCTGTGTCCGAGGCAAGCTTGGATGGCTGCCACCTGGCATTTTAGCATGTTAGGCTGCAGGCCCATCTTCTATCCTTCAGGCAGGAATACCTCCACGTCCTTGTCTGAGGCTCGCAGTGGTTCTGTGCCTTTGTTGCAGGCCCATTTTGAGAACGTCCTCCACGTGTGACTGTAGATGCGACAAATGGATGGTCTCCTCACCTGTAACATAAATCTCCTCTACCTCTCTCAGGAAACCAAGTTCCCCTAGCTGTCCATGTTCAATTTCCATGTAGTCAGCTGCAACTATGCTGGGTTTGGGTGGAGAATGGGGCCTTGGTTTAGGAGGTCCCGTCTCTGTGGTAGTGGCCATGGCCTTGCCAAAGATATTCTCACCAGGTCTGAGACCCATGGTCCCCTGGGCTCCTGAGGAGCAATGAAGATGGCCTCTGCCTTGACCCTCTTGATTTTGTTGAGTCGCCGGCCTATGAGCGCTGTGGGGGGAAAGGCATACAGGAGATCGTCTGGCCACTAATGGGACAGTGCATCGACTCCTTCCGCAGCAGAATCTTGGTATCTGGACAGGAACCTCTTGAGTTGATGGTTCCTTGAGCTGGCTAGTAAGTCCATGACTGGATCCCTGAATCTCTCTGTGATTTGAGTGAAGACCTCCTTTTTCAGGGCCCACTCTCCTGGGTCCAGGTCCTCCCTGCTGAGCCAATCCACCTGGAGACTGGATTGACCCCTTAGGTGCTCCGCTGTTATGCTTATTACATTTTTCTCTGTCCATTGTAGCAAGCTCTTTGCTTCCATGAAGAGGGACTTTGATCTGGTGCCTCCCTGCCGGTTGATGTGGGCCTTTGTTGTCATGTTGTCAGTGCATACTAGTATATGGTGGTTCCTAACCTGGAGTTCGAATGCCCACAACACAAACCATACTGTTCTCAGTTCCAGCCAGTTGATCCTGTGAGTCCTCTCTGCTGCTGTCCATTTTCCCTGGGTCAAGTGATGTTCGCAGTAGGTCCCCCAGCCCCGCTTGCTCACATTCATTGTGATCACCACATGGTAATGATGTAGGAACTAGATGGTCTTGCTCAGGGTTGATGGAGACATCCACCAGCCTAACTCCCACCACAGGCCCTCCGGCAAAGCCACCGGGAGATGCTTCTTCGGAGCTATAGCGTGTTGGAACGGGAGAAGAAGCCATTGTAGGGCTTGGGCGTGGAACTGTGCCCACGGGACCAAGTCTATTGTTGAATTCATCAGGCCCTGTAGCACTGCCAGGTGCATCAGGTCTACTGATTGTTTTGACCTGATGTCCCTAACCAAAACACAGATTTTTTTGTTACTTCTCCTCTGGTAGGGAGACCATGGCTGTGCTCAGCCTGGCCCCCAAAAGTATTAGGTTTTGAGATGGGGTGATGTTGCTCTTCTCCTTGTTGATGAGGAACCCGTGGCCACGTATTACCTCTGCAGCCTTGTGGGTATAGTGCAATGCTGTCTGGTAGTCCTCTGCCCGTAGAAGTAAATCGTCCAGATACAGGTGTAGGTGGATCCCCTCCAGGCGTAAGGATGCCACCAGAGTCACCATGACCTTGGTAAAAAACTTGGGGGGGCCAAGACAGGCCAAAAGGTAAGGCTTTGTATTGGAAATGTTGACCCTGGAAACAGAAGTGTAGGAATTGCCTGGAGTCTGGGTGTATTGGAATGTGTAGATATACGTCCTTGAGATCCATGGAGGTCAGGAAGTCCCCTTGTTGTAGTGTTGGCAGGATGTGGCGCAGGGACTCCATCCGGAATTTTCATCTTCTGACCCATTAGTTTAGGCCTCGTAAGTTCAGAACTGCCCTCCACTCCCCCGACTTCTTTGGTACCACAAAAAGGACGGAGTACACCCCCTTGAACTGCTGGTCTGTTGGCACTTCTTCTATGGCGCCAATGCCCTTCAAGTGCAGGATAGCCTTCTGCAGTTGAAAGAGTCTGGTCGGGTGCCTTGGGGCTGGTGAGGTTTTGAAGCTGTGAGGTGGTGTGCCCATGAGCTCTATCCTGTAGCCTTGTGTGATGATGGATAGTACCCACTGGTTGCCTGTGGTTAGGCTCCAGACATCCTGGAAGGCCTGGAGCCAACCCCCTATGCGACAGTCATGCAGACTGTTTTTTGAACTGGGCGCCCTTGTTGTTTCTGTACGATGGCGCTTGCTTGGTGTTGGGTTGGCTACTGTGTCTGAAGGGTCTGTAAGACCTGAATGCCCTTCCTCCCTGACCTCAACTCGAGTTGTGGAAGCCACGAAAGGAATGGTTGAATCCTTGCTTGGCGTCTCTCTCTCTACGGAAAGAGAATGATGGCATGGCCTTCTTCTTCTCCCTTGTCTCCACCAGCACCTTACTGAGATTTGACTCTCTGAATAAAAACTTCTCTGTGGCCAGGTTACTCTTTGATAGTGTGTCCACTTTCCAGTGTTTGAGCCATATGTTTCAGCAAATAATGATGTTCGCCACCTGCACCCTGGCGCAGAATTATATGTTGTCCTGAGACGCATCTGATGCAAACTCCATTGCTCTCTTCATCTTGAGTATGGTCCATCTTAGATCCAAGGCTGGAACTTCTGGTGACTGCAGGAGAGAGTCCGTCCACATCATGATGGCTCTAGTGAAGTTGGACAGCATCGCTGCAGAGTGTATTGCCAGAGACATGGCCTCATGCATCTTATTCAGCGCTGTCTCATTCCTCCTGTCCATGGTGTCCTTCAACGCATTCTCCCCATCTTTGGGCAACACCACGCCTAAGTGCAGGGCCACCACTGGGGTGTCGATCAGTGAAACCTTCAGATCCTCCATGGTCTCTTCAGGTAAGGAATACAGTCGTTTTGCTACAGACAAGAGGGAGTTCCTCCCCCTGGAATGGCCCATTCTGCTCTCATGACATCATCAAAGAAATCGGGGAAGGGTGAAAAGGACTGTACCCCGACCAGCTTTTTAAACGCTCTGGGGTCCAGATTAGCTGATGCCGAGAATCTAGGCTTCTCCATCACTTCCATCTGATAGTTCCATGTGGAAATGACCTTGGTTAAAAGTCGTTAGAAATGCTCCACCTGGAACAAATGTGATGAGGTAGGTTTGTCCTCAGCCTCACCTCCTGAACACTCCCCTTCTTCCTTCTCAGCTTGGCCGTCTAGGGAGGAGATGGCGGAAGCAGCCTCCGCCTGTTCAGAACCACAGCTTGGCGTGCGTTCTCCTCTGGTGATGTGGATGTGGCCTGGGTTGAGAGTGGGTGCCCGCCCCCTCCGCCACCCTTAAAGGATCAGATAGGCCGGGTGCCCCCTGTCCCCTGTCCCTCCTAGAAGTGGCGGGAGACCTTGATCTGGAGGAGGCCCCGGAGTCTGAGGAAGAATGGTGCCTCTTCCTCCTCTGCCCCCTGGAGCCCCTTTAGGATGGCCTTCCTCTGTGCTCCAGTTCCGAATGCCTTGCTGGGGGCTGTCCCGGAGCTGCCGCCCCGTCCCCCAGGCTCCCTAAGCCCTGTGTCCATTGTGGTGTGAACCAGGGTTCCCAAGTAAGGGCCACATCCAGGCAGGCCCAGGCTGGAATGGAGCTGACATAAATGGGCCTGGGACCATGGGCCGTGGGACCGGCGCCTGTTCCTGGCTTGGAAAGGCCGGTCCCTGTGGTTGGGGGGAGGGAAAGGCGGCTGCTGCCAGAGTCCCATCTGCGCTATTCCGCTTGGTCCTTGAGCCGGTAGGAATAGTCCCTCCTGAGCCATGCCGTATGGTCCCTGTGCCAGCTGGCGTTGGCGTGGGAATGGCTGCTCCGGGTGGAGTTGGGGCAGGAAGGGCTGCACAGATTGGAAGGCTTGTGCCTGTTGGGATGGCTGTGCCGGTTGGGGGTGGGGCGAAATTGGCGGCTGCAATGGCACTCTCTCTGTCCCAAACGATCCCCCATGGCTCACACTGTGTCCCTGGACAGGGCCCACGTAATCTGCTGGGCGGCTACTCTCCATGCCTCCCCCCCCCCAACCCCGATGGAATGAGCTCACCGCAGGGGCTTGTTGGCCCCTTCAGCTTCCCGCGCTGCGCTTTCTTCTCGCAGCCACTGGCCGCCCTGCCAACCAACTTCGCTGCCACTTTTGGGGGGAGCAGGGGAAGCAGGAGCGCACAGGCTTCGACCGGTGCTCTTTGTCTGTGCAGTGCCATCTCCTGCGCCCGCGTGGTGCTGGGGGAAAGGTGTCGGCTCCGTGCCCTCCTCCGTCCTTGTGCCGCTGGCTCCACTGACGATCAGCACATCTGCCGCGTGCCCCAGCTGCCAATCCTCCTGCCCGCTGATCCCCAAAGCCTCAGAGATCTTGGGCTGTCGGTGTGGGGATGCGGCTGCTGCGGCCATTCCTCCTTCCCCCAAAGCCTCAGGAGGGGAAGGGGGCCATTTCCTCTTCCTGTCCTCCTGGGGCATCTTGAAATGAGAATCTGCCTGTTGTGGGCGATCCTTTTTAAAAAATTTCCTTTAAAAAGTTTTCCTTCGTAAGCGCTGTGGCTTGGAGCAGGAGCTCCAGAGGACCTACCGAGCGCAGGGCTATTCAGAAACTGGAGAGGTCAGCCTAGGTCCCTCCAATAGGAGCCACACAACAAAAGAATTTGCATCGCCTATCGAGCAAGCAGAAGCGTGACCTAACCATGTCCTGGATGACTTCCCCCCACTGAAGGAGAAGGCATTCTTTCAAATACCAGGGTCCCAGATAATCTAGGACTTCAAAAGTTAAAACCAGAACCTTGAATAAGATGAACATGCAAGGATTTCCTGTCAGCACTCTAACCACAGCATTTTTGGACCAGAACTTAATAGAGCATCCATGTTTAGGGACAGTATACCCCTCTACATTATATTCTGGAAACAAACAGCAGAAAAGCACCATTCATTTTCCTATCCCAGGCTCCCAGAAGCAGAATACTGGACTTCATAAGCTACTGGTCTGATCTGGTAAGGGAATTCTTATCTACTAAAGAGTTATATGAAACACAAGACACTCCAATTTTTTCCCACACTGCTTATAATACAAAAATATCTCAATGAGCTTAGACAGCAAATAATACACAAGTAATTCAGCTCTGTCCAGTATAGCAGATACGCAATATACCAACTGTCTACCACCATCCATCTGTCATAGCAATTGTGTGCAACTGGAATTCCACTGGAATTCCACATGTGGAATTCCAGGAATGGCCCTCCAGAAAAGCAGCCCATGGAGTCTGATCATTTGAGAAGCCGTGAACCGGACCATTTCGACAGCATTGCTCCCCTGCAGGTGTAGACTGTAAAACTTCATAGGTAAGTTAAGGAGATCAATTTTGTTCTAAGAGTGCAGTGAAATGGGGGGATTTGAAAAATCCTTTGTAGTTTCAATTTTTGCCTCCCACATCCTCTTGAGACTCCTTGAAAAATCCATTTTTGATAAGCGGCCGGTTGCACTTCCATAATGCTATAATGACAGCCCTTGTGAGCTCAAAGTCTTTAACCCATTTCACACTGCGGCAAGCTCCAGGGGGGTTGGGCAATGTAGGTCATGGAAGCAGAAAACGACAGAAGCGCAGAGACATGAAGCAAGCAGGAAACTCTAACGGGGCTACCTGCCTCTGCCTCACCAAAGAACATAACCACTTGTATTAGGAATGTGATAACTCTGAGCACAATCCACCGGGGGGGGGGGGGGAGCCATGTTCACTTTCACAAGCCTCACGACTCAATGGATTGGGCCCTCCTGCAAACAGGTAACACAGCAGCCCTTATTCTCAGGTTACAGTGAACATATGTACAATCTATGTAAAGTTTACACTTGATTTTTCTTAACATGTGTGTTGAGTAATTCTCATGTTA
Source organism: Lepidodactylus listeri (assembly GCA_029233225.1). Taxonomy (NCBI): domain Eukaryota; kingdom Metazoa; phylum Chordata; class Lepidosauria; order Squamata; family Gekkonidae; genus Lepidodactylus; species Lepidodactylus listeri. Next base: position 7,926,042 of record JARCFY010000014.1, on the reverse strand, counting down.
CATTCAACACATGTACAGCTGAATGTCTGCTTTAAACCCCATGTTTATCCAGGTCCTGGGCTCCAGTTTCCTCTGTAAAGAACATGTGTTGGCTCTTTCTTACAAACAGATATGTGCAGCACATATGTGCCGGATGTCTGTGAATTCATTGTACCATGTGGACAGGACCCTGGTCTCAAGGCCACCAAGCTAGTGGCAGAATGCACTCTGCAATATTTCTTCCTGGGGCACCCTTGCCGAAAGTGGCTCTTAAAACAGAGTTTTCTTGACTTGCGCCTGCTCAGCAAAGTTCTCTGCAGTCAAGCAAGGATCTGAACCTAGATCTCCAGAGCCCAGACTAGCACTTGAGCTGGACCATCAGGGTGATGTGGCCTCAAAGCATCCCTGTTAACAACTCCTCGGGTGCTCTCATGGCCCTCTTCTTTGCCTGCAGAACCCCCTAGGTTTAATCCCCAGAATCTCTTGCAAGAATCAGGTAGTACATGATGGGAAAGACCTCAGCCTGAGACCTCGGAGAGCCGCTGCCAGTCTGAGTAGACAAGACTGACCTTGATGGACCGGGGGGAGAGGGGTTTGGTCCAGTATGAGGCAGCGTCCTGTGTGTTCATGTGTTCCCTGGATTTGCCATCCTTCTGTGCAGCTCCCCTAAACCCCTGTCCCAAGAAGAAATGTCAGGCTCTAAACTGTCCTGAGTTCCTGGCAGGCCAGGCAAAGCAGTCCAGGCTCTGATGGGTGCCCAGAGAAGAAGACAGAGGACCCCACCCAAGGCCCTCCAGCAGCAGCCCGACTCACATGTGCGTGCTGTGCTGTCTTTGAGCACATGCACTCTGTCAGAGGAACATCTGCTTTCCCCTGGAGCTCTCCCAGGTCCTGCAGAGCCTGAGCTCTCCTGCTCGGTTTGCGGGTGCCTGGATTTAGGAAGTGGCCCTGAGAGGGAGAGAATCCCTGCACACAGATGGGCCAGGAAATATTTCCTCTCTTTAGTTATTTCAACAACAGCCTGCCAGGCACAGAAGGGCTGATATTTCAAAGCAATGACAAGCTGGAGGCAAATGGCACTTCAAGTCTGGTAATGAGGCCACAGCACAGGGTTAAATTAGCCATTCCACACACCCCAGCATCCCAAGAGGAATGTGAAGGCTCTGAAGCAGCCACACTTTTTTGATGGCCAATAAATCCGACTAATTCCTCTCTCTGATGGCTTCTCATCCTTGACACACGATGGTTTCAATCCCTCTTCTGCATTGATGCTAACCAACCGTTTGGCTCTTTGCAGCGCACTGCTGGGATCCCCTTGAGGCAGGAGAAGGTCAGCCAGGAGGCTCCCCAAAGGAAAGGGAAAGGAAAGGGAACGGAAAGGAAAGGGAAAGGGAAAGGGAAGGAAAAGGAAAAGGGAAGGAAAAGGAAAGGGAAAGGGAAGGAAAAGGGAAGGAAAAGGAAAAGGAAAGGAAAAGGGAAGGAAAAGAAAAAGGGAAAGGGAAGGAAAGGAAAGGAAAGGAAAGGAAAAGGGAAGGAAAAGGAAAGGAAAGGAAAGGAAAAGAAAAGGAAAGGAAAAGGAAAGGAAAAGAAAAAGGAAAAGGGAAGGAAAGGAAAGGAAAAGGGAAGGAAAAGGAAAGGGAAAGGGAAAGGGAAAGGGAAAAGGAAAGGAAAGGAAAGGAAAGGAAAGGAAAGGAAAGGAAAGGGAAGGAAAGGAAAAGGGAAGGAAAAGGGAAGGAAAAGGGAAGGAAAAGTGAAGGAAAAGGGAAGGAAAAGGGAAGGAAAAGGGAAGGAAAAGAAAAAGGGAAAGGGAAGGAAAAGGAAAGGAAAAGAAAAAGGGAAAGGGAAGGAAAGGAAAGGAAAGGAAAGGAAAGGAAAAGGAAAGGAAAATTGAAGGAAAAGGAAAGGGAAGGAAAAGGAAAGGGAAGGGAAAGGGAAAGGAAAGAAAAAGGGAAGGGAAAGGAAAGGAAAAGGAAAGGAAAAAAGAGAAACAGAGGAGTCAAAATGGCCCCCAGCAACTCCACTGCCCAAGAGGATATTTGGGGGGGACACACTTTAAAGAACACCCACTTGAACGAGACACAACTTATTTATTTATTTACTTACTTTATTTATTCCCTGCTCTTCTCCCCTAACAGGTAGCAATGTTCTCCTCTTCTCCATTTTACCCTCATAGCAACCCTGTGAGGTAGGTTAGGTTGAGAGTGTGCAACTGGCCCAGGACCACCCAGCGAGCTCCCACAGCAGAGTGGGGATTCCAGTCCAGCACGTCAGCCAGTACCCCATGCTGGCTCTCCCCCCTGCCCTTTCCTGGCGGGGCAGTGAAAGAGAGCAGCAGAAACTGCTGTGCTGCTGGGGCTCCTGGCTTCAGAAATCAGAGGAACCGGTAGGCCCAGGGAGCAGCCTGGAGAACTTGCCGTCCTCTCAAGGGGGCCCTCCAGGGCAGGGAAGGCAAAAGAGGCCCCAAGGGTGGTCCCTCCCTGGGGAGACAGACAGGGGCTCTGGACAGACACCAGCCAGGGATCAACACAACCAAGTGAGACATTTCTCCTTCTGTGAATGTTTACACACAAGACTTCTCAATATCAGAGCAAACACATTCATTATCCGCAGCAATATCATCTCAGAGAATTGTCAATATATTTTGACTGTCTTATGGTCTATCAATTCCAGCATTTGCTAGAAAGGCAGCATAAACATTTTATAAGGAGACAAGCAATCAAAGCAAGGATTTCCCACCATCTGAGGACCAAACACATATCCAAATGGATGCTTGCCATGAGATGGTGGATCAACATCAGCGAATCCTCCACAGGAATGCCTGCATGACTAAACCCGATATTTGCCTCCTGCATGAAAGAGAGACACCTTGCCCTGACCTGGATAGCCCAGGCAAGCTTGGTCTCATCAGATCTCAGCAGCTCAGCAGGGCCGACCCTGGCAAGTACTTGGAGGGGAGACCTCCTGAGAATACCAGGGCCGGGATGCAGAGGCAGGCAATAGCAAGCCACCTCTCTGAAACGCCCAAGCCCCACTAGGGGTCTCCAAAAGTCACCATGACTTCCAGGCTTGCAAGCACACACACAAACACAATACTCACCAAAAACAAAGAAAAAAGAGAGATGCCTTGAATTATAGAATCACAGAGTTGGAAGGGATCTTCAGGGTCATCTAGTCCAATCCCCTGCACAATGCAGGAAATTCACAAATATCTCCCCCCCACACACACACACACACAGAGTGACCGCTGTTCCACACCCAGAAAATGATCAAAACCCCCTCCAGGATCTCCCTAATGTTTAGCTGAAAATTCTTCTGATTTAATTTCAACCCGTTAGTTCTGGTCCAACAGAAAACAACCCCGCCCCATCCTCTATATGACAGCCCTTCAAGTACTTGAAGATGGTGATCCTATCACCTCTCAGTCGTCTCCTCTCCAGGCTAAACAGACCCAGAGCTCCTTCAGCCTTTCCTCATAGGACTTGGTCTCCAGACCCCTCACCATCTTCATTGCCCTCCTCTGGACACGTTCCAGCTTGTCTGTATCCTTCTGTATCCTTGTCTGTACCCTTCTTAAATTGTGGTGCCCAAATCTGAACACAATACTCTAGGTGAGGCCTAACTGGAGCTGAGTAAAGTGATACCATCACTTCATGTGATCTGGACACTGTACTTCTGTTGATACAGCCTAAAATCGCATTTGCCTTTAAAGCTACCACACTGCTGACTCATGTTCAGTGTATGGTCTACTAAGAACCTAAGATCCTTTTCACACTTACTACTGCCAAGACAAGTCTCCCACAACCTATAATTATGCATTTGATTTTTCCTACCTAAATGCAGAACTTTACATTTATCCCCATTGAAATTCATTTTATTTCTTTTAGCCCAGTTTTCCACCCTGTATTCTGACTCTTGTCTTCTACCGTATTTGCTACCCCTCCCACTTTAGTATCATCTGCAAATTTAATAAGCATTCCCTCTATTCCTCCATCCAAATCATTGATAAAGATGTTGAACAAAGCAGGTCCCAGGACAGATCCTCAAGGCACTCCACTTGTCGCTCCTCTCCAAGAGGATGAGGAACCATTCACAAGCACTCTTTGGGTGCAATCTGTCATCCAGTTACAGATCCAAGCAAATATAATTGAAAGCATCGCCATGTAACTGACATGCCAGGTCTGCACTCTGCTTATTGAGAGGATCTCTTGAGGGCAAATCAAAGGAGAAAAATCAAGGTGCCAGAAAAATCATATTCAACTTGGCAGAGTTCTTGAAATGAACAGAGGTCCAAGCTAGACCCAATACTAACGGAGCAGCTGCCATGAAAAATGGTTCCACTAAACCAGGTGGCTTTTGAGAAACCACAGCTCGCTTTGGCAGTCCTTCCTGCCAAGAAATCACACCCATCTGTCTCCCACGGCCATCTGAGCGTCATGGGCATGAGAGATCTGGAATGCATCCTGACTCCAGTTTTTGTGTGACCTCAGCAGAAAGCCAGTTTGCACAGCTGGCACAATGTGATGCTACTGACAGGAGAAACAATGTGATGCTACTGACAGGAGAAACAATGTGATGCTACTGACAGGAGTTCTGGAGCAGGCAAGCCAAAAATGCCAGCAAGAGCACAGACATGCAAGGACAGGACAAGCTGACAGCATTCCTCTCTGCTGCCCTCTCAAGGGAGGGCAGAAATGGGACATGGTGGTCACGACACTGGCACCAGAGTGTTGGGTCCAGAGGAGAGCTGCAATTTCCACTGGCTGTCCCTCCCTGCTGCAAATCCCCCTCATGCTCTTCCTCAGGGTTTCCCCTTCCCCCAGGAGCAGCATTTCAGGGAGACCAGAGAGTGGGGGGAAGCAGGAAAGTTCCATCCTGTCGTGGGGAATTTAGTCTGGATCCTGCTCAAATTCCTCAAACGTTCTCAGCAAAGCCACTCACGCATCTCCTGAGAACTTCCGCCCACCTGGGTCGCTAAAATTCAAGGACCTCTGTGGCGGAACAGTCCTGCTCTCACCTGCAGACCCACCCTACCCTCCAAGGTTTCCCCCACACTTGGAGGGGCTTTTCTCTCTCTCCATTCAACCACCACCACCACCTGACTTTTGCAGGAATTGCCCACTCGGAGGGCCAGGGCTTCTGGCTTCCCTTCCAGATTTTGAATCCTAACCTCTGTGTCTCCCACTGCCCAGCGCCTGGTCACCACAAGGACAGTTTACTGCCTTACACGCCCCTGGAGGAATAGCCACTTGCCAACTGACCACCCTCCCCTTCCTCCTGGTGCTCCTTTTAAAGTAACGTGTCCAAGACAGTGGAGGTCTATGTGGCACAGAGAACCACTACCAGCACCAGAAGTTATACAGCACTTATTAAAAAGAAAATGTTCACAAGCATACTTTTAGCACAGCACCAGAATGAGCAAGGGTTTCAAAAGAAAAGGCTAAAATGCAATTTCTCTCTCCTCCCCTCTAAACTTGCCCTATCTGTTGTTAAATATAAGACAGTCTCCTTGTGTCATGGGCTGTGTGCAGGCAGGGCGAGAGACAGTGAAAGTCCAAGTCCAATCCGAGGTCAGAATCAAGGGGTAGCAAGCATGAGCCAAAAGAACAGAATCCGAAGTACAAACCGAGAGCGTAGTCATTGGAAGCTGGAGTCAAGGAGCCGAGAGTTCAAAGCACAAATCAGGAATCAGGAGCACGGGCGAGGGAGGTGCAGAGCGTCATCAAACTGACTAGTTGCTGGCATGAGGAACCAGCATCTGGAGGGGAAGCTAAATACCCCTCAGATGCCAGGGTTAATTAGTGCTCAGCATGTGCGTCCCGGCTTCTGTTAGAACTCAGGGCTCAGGGACTGCCTGCTGTGCAGGCACACCTCCTTCCGCCGGGATGCTAAGTCTTGCCTGAGCTGGTTCTGCAAACGCACCGTTGGAGGCGAGTCAGAGGGGCTACATGTCAGTGGGGCTACATGTCTGCCACTGTTGCTGGGACAGGTGGTAGGGATACGCTGGTGAGCTCTGAGGTTTCATCAGGGTCAGGTGTGGGCTCTGCTGAAGCCGGGAGCACAGGCTCAGCTGGAGCCGGGGCCGCATCCACAGCAGGACTTGTGACACTTAGCTTAGAAAGTTACAGATTTCTACATGAATGCCATTACCTTCAAGCCTCCTTCCAGTGTATAGGAAAGCACATGGCAATTAAGAGCTCTGTCTGCTTTGATGGAATCAGCACCCAAAAGACTCACCCCTCCTTGCTCCCAGGATTTTTATCATCCTCTTTTCCTCACCCACTGACCACATTAGGCTGGGTGAAAGAAACTTTTCCTGAAGTCTCCAGAAGTTTCTTCCTGAAGTCCTCCTAGTACTTAATACCACCAAATCTCTGTTCCCTGCTTGAAGCAGGGGACGATGACTGGATCCTCCTATTGTCTCTAGCAAGACCTGTTAGCATTTCTTAAGAGGTAGCTGAGGTGAGGCTGGAAAGCCATTGAATTGACTTCTCCCTCCCTGCCTGTTCTCTGCTCAGAGATAAAAACTTTAAAAGCCTCCTGATAGAGGTTTTACTCAGGCCATACTTCTACCCCAAAAATGCATTTCTTCACAACCTCTAAGAAGACTTACAATGCCACTAACCACACACCCCTCCCACATGCACCCAGCTATCAAGGTCTAGCCACAGCATCTGGGCAACTCCACGCCTGCCCCAGGACTTGAGAACTGCCGCTGGAGGGGGCTGTCTGCTATTCCCCCCATCTCAGCTGGTAACTGAGCAGCCCTGAAAAAGGGATGAGGCCAGTAGAAGAAGAGCAAGGATCCAGGAAAGCCCTGCCCCACTCTGCACATCTGGGCAGGAAGGGCAACAAGGAGCCCCGGGGGAGTTCGGGGTCTGTGGTACAGGCATGGGTCGGTGTGCTGACTGTACCAGATACTGCAACTGACAGCTGGAGCTTGGAGCCTCTAGTTGGCTGAATGACTCCCCTGGTTGTGCGCACAAGAGAGAGGGGTGCTGTGTGTCAGCTGTTCCTTTTGCATAAGCTAGATAAGCTCTTTCTATGCAGGGGGTTCATCCTGCCTTTTCTCACAAAGCTGTATGCATCTGTCCCATCTGTGTAGGTGAACGAATGAGTGTGCATCTCCAGAAGGTGCTTTCTGTTAAAAAAGAGGACTCCTAGTGAGAAAAGGGGGGCCCTTCTTCCTGGAGTACCCTGGCATAGTTTCATTGAGTGGGCAAGACTCAGTGTTACTGTCCTGTACCTGTAAAACGGGTATGTATTTTCACTATGCTCAGTTTCTTGACCCACATATATATTAATTGACCTGCAGTCTGGCTCTCTTCCTTGTCTTCTGCTTTGCATGCATGAGAGACAGTTTGGTGTAGTGGTTAAGTGCGCGGACTCTAATCTGGGAGAACCAGGTTTCATTCCCCACTCCTCCACCTGCACTCCCCACTCCTCCACTTGTAGCTGCTGGATGACCTTGGACAAGTTCTGGCACTGCTGTTCTTGAAAAAGAGCAGTTTCTGTCAGCGCTCTCTCACCCTCACCTGCCTCACAGGGTGTCTGTTGGGAGGGGGAGGGAAAGGAGTTTGTAAGCCGCTCTGAGACTCCAAGTGAGTGAAGGGTGGGATATAAATCCAATCTCCTCCTCCTCCTCCTCCTCTTCTTCTATTTCCAGCTTCTTAATTGTTGTATAATTGTAGCATGGAGTGCAATGTGACCTGCGGGCATTTTGTACTATGTACACACATTTTGTACCATCCACTTGGAGGGGCTTTACTTGCTGGGCAAGCTTTACTTCCCCTCAGCTGGACCTGGTGGGATGGAGGTTAACAGCTCATCTTACTCTAATACATTTGACTATTTCGGAGTACAATTATCTGAGAGGTGGGGCACCACTCAATTTCACCTCCGGCCGAGCAGATATGCTGGGGAAGATTGGGGGGGGGGGGGATCCAGGAGGGAGGGTTTGATGTGTGCTGTGGAGGGCCTCGAAGCTGAAGCTGGCCAACCCTTTTACTACCAAGCTTGGAGCAGCTTTATGGCGAGCAAAGTTACCTTCACCGTAATTGTTGCACTGGAGGCAGAGCTGGCCAGAAGGGATTATGGCAGGATTTGGTGCTGTCTGCTCAGTAAAAAGGGACAGGATTTGCAGGAAACTGGTAGTTCAAAGGGAACTGGGGGGGAGACAGGAAGCCCCAGAGAGTGGGTGGGTCATGCTTTCGGGGGCTCAGGGCCTCTGCCTGGAGCCCAGCCTAGTGAGCGAAGGGGATCAGGCACAGCAAGGATTCACAGCTGTGCAACATCGGCCGGCCCCTGAGGGTGGCCAGCAGGCAGGCAGGCAGGATGCACCAGCTTAGGCCATGCCTGGTAGGAGCCCCCCAAGCCTGGCCGATGACACCTGCTCTTCAGGCAGCCCCTTTCTTCTCCAGCCGGTGACCTCCAAGGCCTTGAGGTGGATGCTCTCCAGGTCACGGGTCTGGCTGGCCTGGCCATTTGGGCAAAAGTGCACCTTCCAATCCAGGTAACTATTTATTCAGCTTTCATGCCCTCTCCCCCCTGAATTCAGGAGCCCAGGAGAGCCACAAAAGCTGTCACACTTCCGCAAGCCATAATGCTCATATTCCCGCTGCTCTGTAGGCCTACAAAACGATGTATTTACAGCTCTGCTATAAGCAGGCAAGGTCTGAGCTAAGCAGAGAGTCCCACAAACAACCGGGCCCCATTTGCTGGAGTGGGGGGACGTGCATCTCAGGGCAGACTGATGAGGATGTCTGTCTTCATGCCATGAAAAGGGTCTCATGCCCATTTCTGCCGGTCAAGCTCTGCTTTGGGCAAAGGGGCAGGCCAGGCCGAGCCATTTTCCTTCTCATCCTGGGCATCCTTCACTGCTGCCACCAAGAACACTTTCCCTGCCGTGATGTTGCCAGGCTGACATATGAGGGTGGAGGAGATACTTAGAGGAGCGCCAGCGGGATAACCTGCTTTACACGGCGGGAAGCTGGTGGCCCCTCTGCTCGGGAGCTTCTGGGCGTGGGGTTTGGTCTGTGGCCCCTGCTATTCTGCACCACGACTGGCCTGGCGGCACGCCCAAGGCAAGCAAACAGTAATTATTGAGGAGGCCAGACAGGAGAGGAGGAGTTTCTGTGGAGGGGGTGGGTGCCTGCGGGAGCCCTGAGACATGCAAATCATGCCAAGGCAAGGCGTATTTTCCAAACTCCCCAAAATATCTGGCTGTCAGTAGAAATGCAAATGTTACCGATTTTTTCCCCAAGCACTGCTGAAGTGAGTTCCTTTAGCCTGGAGCCCTGACCGGCAGTTTTGCACAGAGCCGTGACCTTTGTGGTTTCCTTGACTGCAGTCCCCCGGCCCTTTTATTGACCGGATTTATTGAAACAGATGGAACACACCTACTAATCAGAAACAAACACGCAGACTGGCTTCCGAGAAAACATCTTAAATCTGCATTACACTTAATCCCTTTTGATCAAGGCCTGTTATATAAGAAGGAAATGTTGCCGAGGGGATCCCCCTCCCCGACACACACACTGATCTGACAGCAGCGCTCTCAACATTTGCATAGCCTTTTAAAATACATATATTGAGGACAACCAGGAAGTTAAAAAGGTAGGTGGAGAGGGTGTTCAAGAGGCGGGAGAAGAGCTTCTGTGGTGATGAGAAAAGGACCCAGCACACACACTACATGGGGCTGCCTTTGGTGCTGACGCGGAAGCTGCAGCTGGAGCAGAATGCTGGGCCAGGCTTCTGATGGGCCTCCCTAAATGGGAGCACATCCGACCTGTGCTGAAGGCGCTGCACTGGCTGCCCATAGCATACTGAGTCCGCTTCAAGGTGCTGGTGTTTACCTTTAAAGCCCTATATGGCCAGGGTGCAACATACCAACATAAGCCTTTCCCCTTATATACCCCAGTGAGCACTACAGTCCGGGTCGCAACATTGGCTCATGGTCCCGGGCCCTAGGGAGGCCAGGCTTGTGGCAACCAGGGCCAGGGCCTTTTCGGTGGCGACTCCTGTCTGGTAGAATGAGCTCCCGGAGGAGATCAGGGTTCCGCGGGACCTTATGCAATTCCACAGGACCTGTAAAATGGAGCTCTTCTGCCAGGCCTTTGACTAGGAGTCGCCATCAACATCATCTACCATCACCACTGTAATCTGTAATGAGGGCCTGGCCCTGGAAGAAGAAGATGAAGAAGAAGAGAAGAGAAGAGATTGGATTTATATCCCGCCCTTCACTCACTTAAGAGTCTCAGAGCGGCTTACAAGCTCCTTCCCCTTCCCCTCCCCACAACAGACACCCTGGGAGGTAGGTGGGGCTGAGAAAGCTCTGAGACAACTATTCTTGAGAGAACAGCTGTGCCAGAGCTATGGCTTGCCCAAGGTCATCCAGCCAGGTGCAAGTGGAGGAATGGGGAATCAAACCCGGTTCTCCCAGATTAGAGTCCGTGCACTTAACCACTACACCAAACTGGCTCTCCATGAAAATTGCGGAGGGTCGTAATTATACCCAAATTGAGACCCAGTGGGCCGTTCAGTAAAGAGAAATCAGTAGCAAGCCATCTGATTGTGAATACTTTATTATACATCTTGACTGTTGCTATTTACTGTTTTAATGTTTAAAATGTTTTAAACTGTTATATATGTTTTAGGCATAGTTGCCATATTGTTGTCAGCCGCCCTGAGCTCGCTAAAGGGGAGGGCAGGATGGAAATTTGAAATAAATAAATAAATAAACAAACCGCCGGGGTGTTCCCCTTGGCCTGGTCCCCTTTCGCCTCAGAGCAGCATCTGCTGGTGAAGGTACTCCTGTCAACTCAGCTCTGCAGAGGCGTCATTGGTGTTCTGCAAGAACCTGCTCCTCTTAAGTCTGGATGACCAGGTGTCTTGCTTTCAACCCAATGACTTAGAATTAAATGGCCATTTTCTTCCTCAGCAGCAATGGCAAAGAAAGAGGCAGATCCAGGGGCCTCCTCCGCAGCATGACCCCCAAGGACTCTCCAAGAAGACGGACAGAGCCCTCCAGCCTCCAAGGTGCCTGTCCACCAAGGACTCCTCAGACACTCTAGCAGCTCCTCCAAAGCAATGATGCCTGGGTTTGAATCCGCCGGGCCATTGCAGCCTTTGCTGGGCACGCTTACTGCATCTGAGGTCTACAGAAAGCCAAAGAGCAAGAAGGGAAATCTGTCAGGTTTCTGTCAGGACCAAGTGGCACCTGAGCTCAGGACTTCCATTCTGGTGGGCCACCAGAGGCTGCAGAGTAGAGGCACAAGCTCCCCCCCCCCCCATCAAGCCTAGCTAAAAATGGGTCTGTGTCAGGCTTAGGACAACAGCCAGGTTTGGCCTTTTCTAGGAGTTTTGCTAGCCTCCCCCCTCCTCTGCCAGCCAGTCCATCCTTCAGTCTCCGTGCCCGCTGCTCTCCCTCCAGCCCTCTTCATTCCTACTCCTGCCCTGGCTGGCAGTCCCCCCTCTGCTGACCTCCTCTGCCAACTTCAGGACACAACCTGCTCCTGAGCTTTTTGCGAGGCCTACTGGTTCAGTGCCAGCCCAGCCGTGGTCACACCCCTCATGGGCTCAACTGCTGGTGGCCCACAGCGTTTCCCCCAAAGCTTTGGTCAGGGCTGCCAAGACAGGCCTCTGGCCAACCATCTGGGAGTAGGCTTATCAAGCCCCCTGGGAGGGCGGGGGAAACACCGATTTTTAATGCTTACCCCCGCTTTTTCAAAATTGGCCACTGGGGGAGGCAATGGCTGCCAGCAGGAACGCAGGGGAACGTCGGAGCCTGCCCTGCCCTCTCCCTGGCAGGCCTGAACTGTCTTAAAAGGGAAATGTCTGAAGAGCCTGCAGTAAAAAGCCTCACCAGACATTTCCCCTTTAAGAGCAGAGCCAGCAAGAGAAAGCCCCGCCCAGAGATTAAGGAGGGACTAGGCTCTTTGTACTGGAGGGCCTGCTTTTGCATGTGGCTTTCAAGGTTGCTGGGGTAAGTGCCTCTGCCAGCTCTTTTCCTTCTCTCTCCCCCTCCCCCTTTCTTTCTTTCTTTTTTCTGTCTGTCTGTCTGTCTGTCTCTCTCTCTCTGTCCCCATCCAGCAGAGGTCTATCAGTGGCTATTATTAGTCACAAGGTCTAAATGGAACCCTTTGTCTGGGGCAGTGATGCTCTGCATTCTTGGTGCTTGGGGGGCAACAGTGGGAGGGCTTCTGGAGTTCTGGTCCCCGCTGCTGGACCTCCGCTGCTGGACCTCCTGAGGGCACCTGGTATTTTTGGCCACTGTGTGACACAGAGTGTTGTACTGGATGGGCTGTTGGCCCGATCCACTGCGGCTTCTCTCCTGTTCTTATGATATGAAAATCATATTTAGCACTTGTGTAGCACTTAGTGCTTCATATTCTGCCGAGATGAGGAAGGATTCAGTAGGGCCGTTGCTCAGTGATAGAGCATCTGCTTGACATGCAGGAGGTATCAGCCTCTTCAGCTAAAAAAGGATCAGGTAATAGGTGACATTAAAGATCTCAGCCTGAGACCTTGGAGAGCCACTACCAGTCTGAGTAGTCAATACTGACCTTGATGGACCAATGGCCTGATTCAGTATTAGGAAACTTCATGAGTTCATGTGTCAGCATGTGGAAGCAACATCACAGGATGTGACATCACAAAATGATGTCACTTCCTTTCTCCTGGCTCCACCCCCAACGTCTCCTGGCTCCACCCCCAAAGTCCTCAGATATTTCCGGAGTTGGACTTGGCAGCCCTATCTGGGAGGGGGGGCTCAAAATCCAGTCACCACAGGACACGGTGTTTGCAAGGCAATATGAGAGAAGAGTGGATCAAACAGCTGCTTGTTCCACCGGCAGCTGTGCATTGAGAGTAAGGGCTTGTTGAGTTTCAGTTTCTGAAAAACCATCACATCCTCCCTCCCCCAGCCCCCCCCCCCCCGCAGCCCCTGTCTCCAGGCAACTAATTGCACCAGCCTCTCAAGGGCCTCGCAGGTTGTTGCAGATGCCTGTGGTATTTGGTGAGGCTCTTTATGGTGCTGCCGGGAGGGGGGCAGGCCCGGGTATCTCTCTGCAGCCCTCACAATATTGAGTGTGTGCTTTATGGCGGCTCAGCAATTGGCTTTAATTAAAAAACAGACGAGGAGGAAAGAGGCTGTGGCAAAAACGGCAAGGCCGGGGGAGGCCGAGTAAGGAGGGAGATGGGAGCTGCAAATGCCCCCACACACACACACACAGAGAGAGCCCCCTGTCATCTGGCATTTCTCTCTAATGGACTTTAAACTGTGTTGGGAGCCCATTTTTGCTGAGAAGTGGAGTAAAAATACAATGTAATTAGATGTGCACACATTCATCAGCATAGTATTGATTTTCTAATCTAAATCCCTCAGGTTTCCAAGATTACAGGATTTGGAATTATTGCATACATAGAATTCTCTCTGCTCAAAACACAATATGAAAAGGAAGAGGGAAGTTACTCCCCCCACCCCACAAATCTAGGGACCCATTCCAGTATCTCCTTGGCTTTGGCTGGGAGCTCACACTTTGATTTATCCAAAGCTACAACATTGTCACTTGCGGCAAAACTGGACCTTCGCTGCTTCACCCACAGCTACCTGCGTCTTTTTAGCACTTCCCTTCTCTACAGTCCACAGAACTCTGGGTAGTGCAACTTCCCAGCCAAGCAGACATTCCACCTGGGGGTAAAGCAGCATTTCCTTCTGAATGCTTTCACCACCCAAAGTTAGAAAGGGCATGAAGAGTGAACAGGCTGCATGAGAAGTCTGGAAGCCAGAAAATGTAAAGTCAGTAATGAATCTGCCACACGCACGGGGGGGAAGCACACTGGTCCTTGGCCCAAGAACCCCACCATCCTGGGTGTCGCCACCTTCAGCAGAACCACACACTGAGCTGTACAAGTTCATACAAGCCTGTGCCAGGGCCGTCTTGCACACTGTGGCAGCCGTCACAAATGTCCCATTCCCTGTAATGCCCCATAGATCTTGGGATCTATTACAGTCCTCCGGAGGCAGCGTTGAAACTGCCAACCTTGCCTACTAGTGTACTGGCAATGGCATCCGATCACTCTCATTTAATTTTATTCCACAATAAATGTTTACCAAGGTGTTTTGCAAAAAAAAAAAAAAAAATGTCACCCCTGTATCAGCAACCAGCAGAACATCTCATCCTGGGAGACTCCAAGATGGGAGCAGGGAGTGGAACAGAGGAGGAGAAATGGGAGGCAAGAGACAGAGAGCTCTCCAGACACCTTGATACAGGCCAGGGTGGAGTAGGAAAAAAGGTGTTTTGTCGGGGCTGTATTGTGCTAGTATTTCTGTTACGTTTTATGCTGTAACAGGAGGGGTTTATGGGAGAAGATCCCCCAAGCTACACTTTCACCTCACTTCAAGGAGAACCCAGCACCAAGCAGCATGGATTGTGGGCTGCAAAATGAAACCAGGACTGGAGTATATGCTTGCACCCTAACACCCGCCTTCATGTATACGCCTATCTAAAAATATTTACCATTTATATTACTGTATATATTTCTGTAATCACATCTCATTTTTTTCGACATAAAGTTGCTGAGAGTATCCTGCTGAGAACACACAATGGCAAATCCTGGGAAGGTTCCGGATGATCATTTCCCCCCCTTCTCCTCAAGTCAAGAACTTCTATGGCAATTAAAAGTTTCTGAATTAACCCAAAGGGATGATAAATTACTGGGACAGCCCCCCGCCCCCACCCCGGATCAGTGTGTGCTGTCTCCAATATGCTGAGAAAGTCTTCTGAAAAGGTCACCCATCTGAATATAATGGCAGTTCATAAAAAAGGAAGACCCTGAAGAGGAGCACTGTGGGCCAAATCAGTTCCTGCACAAAGGCAGCGGAACAAGGCCCACTGGGAAAGGAGGCCCCGCCCAACCTTTAGATGTCAAGGAGTTTATGGTGTGTGCGCCCCCCCCCCCCAATCACCTTGCATCAGAAAAGCTCTTCCCCTCACCCCACTAAACATCCAAAGGAAGCCGAGAGTGTAACTGCCACCCTAGAGGAGCCACCTGGGGGGAGGGGCATAATTTCCCCACAGCTAAGACCCCCGGACCTGGATGGGCCAGGCTAGCCCAGTCTCCAAAGCGAAGCAGGGTCAGCCCTGGTTAGGACTTGGACGAGAGACACCAAGGAAGTCCAGGGTTGCTACGCAGAGGCAGGCAATGGCAAACCACCTTTGGGGTCAGGAAGCAATTTTCTCCAGGCCAGTTTGGCCAGGGATCCTGGAGCAGTTTTTTTGCCATCTTCTGGGCATGAAGCAGGGGTCACTGGGGGTGTGGGGGGGGGAGGTATTTGTGAATTTCCTGCATTGTGCAGGGGGTGGGACTAGATGACCCTGGAGATCCCTTCCAACTTTAGGATTCCATGAATGTCTCTTGCCTTGAAAACGCTACAGGGCCACCATAAGTTGGCTGTGACTTGATAGCACTTTCCACCACCACCCAGATGTCAAGAGACACTGGGTTGCAATGGACTTCCCAAGAAATTCCAGGTGCTTTCCAGTAAAGCTGCCCTGGAGAGCGAGAAAAGGGCGTTTAGCTGAGAGAGTGAGGGGGCTTTTCCCCTGCCCCAGGCCAGAACTCCGTGCTCTCTATCCAGCAAGTCCCAGGCTCAGGCGGGAGCACCCCACAGCTAAGAATGAGCTGGGAAAGGTTTTTCTCCCCTGAGACTGTGCCAGGCGGTATCAGTCAGAAGAGCCCATATCAGGCAGATGGACCAAAGGACCTGATGGCGCAGAAGGACTCTTCCAGGGGCTTGCAAAGGGCAACCACATTTACAACTGCAGCAGAATAACTGGCGCACCACCAGCCCAAAATCGCCTTAGTGATGGCTGGGAAGCTGGCCTAAGAATGGACAGGCCGGGCCAGTCCTTTCGTGGAGATGGCCGCCTCTTTCAAATGACAGCTCTGATTACGACATGATAGTCCAGGTTATTATTGCACACATGATATGGGGGGACACTGCACTGAGGAGCTTATGATTTGGATCCCAACAGTGGGGGAGATGAGAGAAATGATGGGAGGGAAGGAAATAAAGAACAGCTGAAGGGGTCAGCCCAGAAGAAGAGCCGAGGATGCAAACTGTAAGCCTGTCCCTCAGCTTCCTAACTCAGGACGACTCTTTGTTCTAGCCATGCACCCTGAAATGAGGAAAAACCTGACTGCTCTCCAGCTGAGGAAGCAGCCACTTGGGACAGTCTTATCTCATTAACTCTAATGCCATCCTGGCCTCCGGTGACAGACAAGCATTTTGTAAAAATCTTTAGTATTACAAACGCCATTGTCAAAAAATTCTCAGCAAAACTTCTGCCTGTTTCCCCAGCTGGCCTTTCCTCCCACTTTCCCTGCAGAGACAATCCCCCAACCATTCAGACTGCAAATCCCGCCAGGCAGGAAGGATTGTGGCCCTCTGGAACCCAGCGCAAGCGTCAGGGTGAATTCCTTTGCTAATTGTCCTTCTGACCTTTTGGGGTGGGGATGCCTCAAGACACAGCATCAGGGTGCTCCCCCAAGTGGGCGATCCCATTGCACACACTCCATCCCGGCATCCCCAGCTGATGAGGAAGTCTCCTCGAGGAACCCCTCTCTGGCCCCAGAGGGGGCAGTCTGCGGAGCAGCTTTCACGCCCTCCAAGGCCCCAAAGAAGGACAGCATCTGACTGCCCCCCACCCCACTGGCCTGTTCCTTATGTCACCGTTACTGATACAGTCTGTCTAGACAGGTCAATTATTTATAGAGTGCTTCAAACAGTACAGGTTGTGATTATTTAAACAGTGCTTCAGATAATTAAGTGTGGTGCAGGAGTTAAAGGGCACTGACTGTGCCTACAGGAAAGGGGGGGGGGGTAAAATCCCAGAAATGAAGGAACAAAAAGGGTGTGGGAAGATCAGAGAGCCAGGCCAGCGTGGCAGGGGCGTAGCCAAGATTTTTTACTTTAGGGGGAGCATTCAAATAAGTCAGGGGGCACCCATAAAAGTTTTTAAAAAGCAACGAGAGAGAGAGAGAGAGATGAGGGTGCCAGCAGGCAGGGCAACAGCATGGCCATGGTGTGTGTGAAAAATAAAATAAAATAAACGGGTTGGATGGGAAGTGGGGAGGCCTGGGCAGTAAGTCGGGGGGGGGGGCACAAGATGCCCCACTGTAGCTACAGGCTTGCAGCATAGCATAGTGGTTAAAGTGTTGGACTAGGATCCGGAAATCCAGGTTCGAATCCCCACTCTGCTGTGGAGGCTTGCTGGGTGATCTGGGGCCAGTCATACTCTCTCAGCCTGACCCACCTCACAGGGCTGTTGTGAGGATAAAATAGAGGAGAGGAGAAGCCCCTTTGGGCCCCCACTGGGAAGAAAGGCAGGATAGAAAAGAAGTAAACAAATCAACAAACCATGGATTCCCTTCCCCTCGAAATAGTGGGGGCTCCTCCTCCTGCCCCCCCTTGCTTCAGAGGCCACCCCAGCCCCACCAGAGGCCTGCCAGGTCGCCCCTTGGCTCAGGAGCCAGCCCTGTAGGCCGCCTGCTGCCCCGCCCCTTGGGGGCCCACCCTGGTGGCACCATGTCTGGAGTGGGGGGAGGAGTTGCCCCAGGCCAGCCGCACTTGTGACCAGGAGAGGGCCAGGGCAGGCTCGCTGCCAACCTTGTGGAGAAGCAAGGGGTGAGTTTGGGCAGGTCCCACAACCCTCACGAATTCACCAGAGACCCACCTTCCAGGAAAAGGTGTCTAGCCAAATCAATCCAAACCAAGTCCTAACACAAAAATGTAATACCTTTGAGAAGGACCAACCAAATTGACCCCAAATGTCTTGGGGCCAGCTGGAATGTCCTGTGTCCGTGTGGTTGGTGTCATTAAAAAGGTGTTATGTGGATTTAGGCCTTGAACTTTTAGAAGCAGCACGAAATTGTTTGGCTGGGCTGGCTTTAGGGGGGCAGAGAGAAAGCAGCACTCACAGGTCCCTTGCAGGGTGCTGGCCTGGGCTTGAGGACCATCCCCTGGGAGCCAGATGCAGGAGGCGGATGACCCACATGGGCAGAGGAATGCACAGCCCTCAGCCTATGCCAGGGCCCTCCAGGACCCAGGCTCTGCGCACCTGCAGTTCTCTTTCACATCCCTGAAACCCCCATCTTCCACAGGGTATCAATCATCTTGCATAAGGCACACAGAAATGTTTTTAAAAGCCAGTGCCTCTGCCTGATAGCCTCGCCTATCTGACCAACTCTCCACAATCCTACACCCCCCTGCCACCCACCCCTCAGTCAAAGCAGAAATGAAGGCCTACTCTGGAATGCGGTGGTGGAAAGTGCCATCAAGTTGCAGCTGATATACGGGGATCTCAAGGAAAGAGACGTGCAGAGGTGGTTTTGCCATTGCCTGCCTCCATGCAGGGACCCGGGACTTCCTGGGTGGTCTCCCATCTGAGGACTAACGAGGGCTGACCCTGCTTAGCTTTCAGGGCTATTTGGGGTCTGCTTTCATCTAGCCTTTTTTTTTTTTTGCCTTCAAGTTGCAGCCAACTTATGGTGACCCCCATGGGGTATTCAAGGCAAGAGACGAATAGAGGTGGTTTGCCATGGCCTGCCTCTACAACCTTAGACTCCCTTGGTGGTCTCCTGTCCAAGGACTAACCAGGGCCATTTGATGAGCCTGGGCATACAGGTCAGGTCACTCTGGAACACAGAGCACCAGTTCCATTCTTCCAACTAGTGTGGAGACATTTCCAGCGCATGGCAAAAACCTCCTCCTCTTATGATGCCACTGTGTCTTTAAATACACACACACCCCCCCCACTTTCTTGGCCTCTTTCACACAGCCCAGGGAAATGCCAAGGGGCTTGTTCGGGTGTGCAGATAAAGAGAAACAGGAGCAGCCTGGAGGTTGTTACAGTCTCCTCCTGAGCCACAGATTATGCTGCTGGGGTTGCATTTCCTAGCCACTGCCATAGCCATGCGTAAACAAATGAGGAAAAGGCATCTTTTCCTGAGGCAAAAGAATAAGAGAGAGAAAATTAAACAGATCCCTTGGCACGCAAACTTTACAATGTTGGCTCAGGCTGTGAACGAAAGAGAGTTGAAAAGCTAAAGTCAAGGATGGCCCAGAAGGAACACCCATCCAGCACAGCCTAAGGTGTGTTTCCCAGCACATGCCCTGAAACCTCCTCCAGGATGCATTCTAGCTCCCAGAGCATCCTTCAAAACTAACACATTCATTGTGGCGTAAATCTTGATGTGCTATAATCCCCTTTGTCAGCTGCAGAAGCACTTGACACCCAAGCCACCTGGAATTGAATTTAAAGAGTCTACCCACGGAAAGCTAACGCTGGGCATTCAGTGGGATTATTCATGGGCCAGGGAATGGACACTCATGGCTCGGTGCAGCCACACTGTATGGTATGCGCTTGCAGCAGGGTGCATCAGTGCGACCACCAGAGTCATCTGAGTGCTATTCCCACACATTGTAAGATGGAACACGCCTCTAGCAGTTGGCAGACAAATCCTAGCTGCCTGATGCACAAGTGCTTCACTCACTTATGCCCTAGTGGTACCCACTGCAGTGAAGCCTAGGAAGGGCTCCTCACTTTGCACATTCACCCCACCACAGATCATCCCTCCCCCTTTGTTACCTACCTTCCCTCCCTGTCAAAATTTCAACTGCAGTGGCCTTGGAGCAGGAACCCCCCCCCCTCCCGCTCTGCTTTCTCTGTACTTCCGTTCAATAAACAGACCGCCAAATACAACGGGGGGGGGGGGGGGGGGAGAGAGCCAAAGAGGGGCAAGTCCCTTGCCTTGAAACCTGGCTCCTTTGGGAGATGTAACTTGACTTTGAAAGCCTAGCTACTTGCTGAGATTCAGGTACTTAAACACTCATTAAGCAACCAGGGAGAAGATCAGAATGGCTGGTTTGAATGAGTTACAGCCGGCAACATTTCTTAAATGCAAGGGGGTGCAAAGAGCAGACTCTCACCCAGCCCTTTTGCAATTAATACAAGCAACAAACCACACATAGAAGGGTGATTATGGCTGCCACACAGCCACATGACCTTTCTTTGAATCCATTATCGGGGTATTACAGGCAACTGGGAAACGCAGGCTCTCATTACAGCCACGCTGTGCTTCAGGCCCAGACAGACAAAGGGAGGCACCATAGGATGGTAATGAGGGAGAGAAGGCAGCACAGAAATGAGCCACAGATTTCTCAGGCAGCACCAGAAGGTTTTGCACAGAGCTGTGCTGCATGTTCTTGAGTGGTGACTTTGGGGCTGAAAATACTCTTTTTCAGGAGCGGTAGAAGTACTTCCCATCTGACCAGATTGTCCAAGCATCCAGTCTTCTCTGATCCCGTTCTGTGTCATTCTTTTCCATTCCATCTTGGGTTTGTCACACAGGTGCCCCCAGTCACAGCGAATGGGACGGCACTGGCCAGCAGACACGGCAAGACAGGGCAATGTAAACATTTCTTCAAAGCCACACAGAAGTTGTTAAAACTATTCTCAATTTTTGGCTTCATTCCTGTTCTTTCAAAAGACAACCTCGGCATTTGCATACCAACAGTCTATGCTTCTGTGGGCAATTGTGCACTGGGTTCATACATGCATATGTAACACTTTCTGATGAACATGTAACAGACTCCATTCAAAAGGACCATGGGTGACTACTGCAGCCGGGTAATATGAATGTTCAGTCTGTGGAGGTCAACGTGTGATAGCTGACTCATACATACAAGTCTTGGACATGGTACAGGAGCCAGGGAATGATGAACACGCAGGTGTGACTAGGCCCTGTCCAAGCATTTGGAACTCAGCAAATTCACGGGGGTGGGGGGTGGGATCAGAATCCTGTGCCCTGCAACCAGATTTACAATCAAAGGCATGCAATTCTGGAAAACACAGACTGAGACTTTTTGATGGGTCTAATTTCCTTAAGGAGGTTTTAAATGCTAATCTTCTGTTTAAGGGATCCTGCCTATTGTGAATGTGCTCCCCATGTGACACAAAGGAGGCTTTTTAATATACAATAAAATACCCATCTCACTGATGGAAGGATGAGCACGGTGGGACGGCATGCATACTGCAGGGAATTTAAGGGATGTGCCATGAGTCTCGGGCACAAGAACACAGTGCAGGGTTCTCCCTGCTCCCACATGAATAAAAGGAAACCCCAGAAGCTGGCCTTTACAGACAGATGCTCAGAACACACTCCCATGCTCCTGCAGCTGTTAAAAGCCACCCACACAGATCACAAATTGTTAAATAAGTCAGACATAATGCTTCGAGCCCACAGCATTATGTATGTCAGATCCGCACACACACACACACACACACACACACACACACCCCCCGTAAGGATTGAAGAGTAAATGTTTTTTGCCCGGAGAGAGGGCTCCTGAGGGGCCTGTCATTTAGTTGAGAATAGAGTTGTCCCTCCTTCTGAATGCTCCTCTTGCAGCTTGGCTTGTACAGCCTGTGTGGAGATGATGTTGCTTGGTTTTGATAGGGAATTATCCAGATCCATCCCCACAGACTAGCTCCTCCTTCACACGGGCACAGGGGGGCAGTTACTGAACACAAAGCACAGTCAAATCAGACTGTTGCAAAGCTCTGATGGGGATTTCCTGGGGGTTTTCTGCATTCCAGTGCAGCACCTAGCTTCTTTAAAAGGGGGACGAAATACTGTACCACCCCCATTGTGTTTCCATGTGTTATTGTGCCAGTTGTGTAATCCATCTCATGCCTGTACAAATTGCAGGTTTTCCTATTAAAGGGCATTTGAATGGGTGGGGGAAGAGGAGAAAGAGAGGATCAATACTCGCTGGCCTGTCTGTGTTCGCCATGGAAATGGTGTGATCCTTCCATGCAAGCACCCTTCTGGATTGATGGGGTGCACCAAGGCAGGGCTTGGGCCATTGGAGACTCTCTGGGACTTGAACGGAGGCCCAGCAGTTGTGAGCTCTCAGGGCTGAGAGGTGGGTTGCACCAGCCCCCAGGACTGCTGGCAAGATAAAGCCCTCAGCATCAGTACCCGCAGGCTGCCCAGTCAACACAGCAATGCTTTCCACCAGCTCCATTTTCAGTCACCAGCTCAGAAGAGCCTGACTCTGGCTCCAACATCTCACCATCTAAGCAGAACAGGAGAAAACAATTGCAAACAGTGGCCACACTCTTCATACACTGAGGAATGCAACCATTCTTATATGAAGTGCAAATATGGGATCATGCCTCAACACTGGAAACGGATGGAAGAGAGCGCCATACATGCTGGACATTTTGTCAGGTATCAAACATGAACGCTCAGGCCGCCGACTGTCAAACACTGTCATAATAGCAACTACAACACATGGAAATCAAAATCAAAGCATCAAATGTGGGGGGGGGGGCAGATGATCCCTACAGGCCACTCTCCAGGGGCTTCTGAGAAGGTCCCTTGTAAGACATGAAATCTCCAGCTGCTCCCTGAGGATAAAAACCAGGTCTACTCAGACCAGGTCTGCAGGACGGTCAGCCTCAACATTCACAGCCAAACAAATTCATTCCAGCTCAAGCACACTTGTTCAAATGTTTAGGCTCATCACCAGACAGCTGTAACATTCAAGAATCATTGACATTACCATCTGACATTACCTCCAACAATCCTACTATCAACAGCATTTTGTGCATAAACTCCTTGAGTATATACCAAGCATAGAAAATCCAAATGATGGGCATGAAAACCAGCAGCCCTTAGTGTTTATGAAAAGCACAATGCCAAGCACATTCCTCGAAGAGCGGTCACCACAAGAACCACCAGAATGTTAAGACCATTAAGAAGAAATGGGACTCCACAGGAAAAGTCAACATCCCATCCCACCCCCCACAAGAATATAACATCAGAAGAGCTCTGCTGGGTCAGATCAGGGAGGGTCCATCTAGTCCAGCATCCTATCTCACACAGTGGCCAACCAGGACCACCAGGACCCATCAGTGGCCAACCAGGCCCAGGATCAGACCAGTGGTCCATCTAGTCCAGCATCTTATCTCACACAGTGGCCCACCAGTGGCCAACCAGGACCCTGATGTTACCTCCAGGCTCTGGGATTTAGAGGTTTATGACCTCCAAATGTGTAGATTCCCCTTTAGTCCTCATAGCTAGAAGCCACTGATAGCCACCTATCTGTCGTGAGCCAGTCAGCTGCCTCCTCCTCCGAGGATGAGGAAATGGAAGAATGAGGTCCTGCACCAGTGGTGTGCCTGCCTGAGCAGCTGGCAGAGACAGCATCATGGGATGAGGGTTTCTCATTCTGACAGGAGACGAAAGAAAGGGGACAGAGATCAGAATCTCAGTCACCACCACCGGTGCCTCTTGAACCAGCTGAGAACAGAAGACATTGGGAGTGTTTGACAGCCTGGGAAAGACAGAGTTCAGCTTTAGTTACTGAAGCTAAGTCCTTTCAGGAGCAAGAATAACAAGCCAATGAGAAGTAACACCTCTGCTTCAGGCATGAGTCAGCTAATTAGGGCCATAAAAGGAAAGTGGAGCTCATCCTGGAAGTAATCTCCCTACCACCCTTCTGTGAGCTGACCCACTCCGTGAACAGAGTATTGCCTTGCATCTTGTTCTGTTAACCTGTGTCTGTTTTGCACCTGGGAATCCAGACCCTGACTCTTGCCCTGGTTTCCAAGTCTTGGACCTCAATCCCAAACTTCCCTGTTCCCCCGACTCTCAGACTGAACCTCTGGCTCTCAGACTCTTTGCTGGTTTGTTGATGTCTCTTGTTTTTGGCTTAATTGATTGTGATTACATCTGTGCCTCCCAGTCCTCCAGGTAGAGTAAAAAGCAACAGGTTCTGCCCTGAATGCAACACTGATCTTGCTTGTTACCAACTGTGTTCGTGCATTCTGAAGCTTCGTGTACAGTAAACATCAGGCGTGGCCTTGAACGTGACACTCTCCTCCATGAATCTATCTAATTCAGACATGTGAAACATATGGCCAGCAGGCCAAACCGGCCAATCCAGGGCTCTTATCTGGCCCATGAGCAACAGGGGGAAACCAGTCTGAATGCTGCTGGAAGGGCCTATATTAAGCTATTATGCCACCTGCTGAGGTCCCTCCTTTGCCCAAATGCAGGCCCTTCCCAGATCTCCAGGGATTCCCCAACCTGGAGTTGGCAGCCATAAGGGTCAAGGAGGGCTGGTTTGGCCCTGAGTTCTGTGCAACCAGCCCCTTTGGGGCTTGCCTGCTGCTCTTGGCCAAGGCGCCGGGCCAGGATGTGCTGCCTCTGGCCAGAGTGCGTTGGGCCCATGTCTGCCACCTGGGCAGCTGGAAAGATGGCTGGCTGTTCATGTGCAGCAGGTTCCTTTCCTGTCTCCCTCCCTTGGCAGCATGGGAAGTATTGAATAAGAGGCAAAGTTGAAACGCACACATGCTCCCTGAGCTTCAGGCATACAAACACTGCCTTATGTGACAGTCTGAATGGAAGTGGGAGGGAGGTTTGAGGTGAAGGGCAGGGATGGGAGAAGGCATTCAGAAAGGTGTGCTGAGTTTGCACACAGCAGAGGCAGGCCCTGGATGTGCATCTCTGTGCGTGTGCATGGGGAGTAATATTTTGTATGGCTGGATAATGCCATGGAGCTGGCAGGAAATAAAAGTCTGCAGAAGGCCATTAAAGTGGAGCTGGCATCTTTGGAGAGCGGCAGCGCTCGAAGACTGCTTGTGGTGCTGGGAAGCATTGCAGTTCCCCTGGTGGATCAAGCTCTTTGATGAATTCGGGGCTTGTGAGGTTCCCCTGGTGGACGCCACTTGGCCACCTGAATTTGGCTGCCACACAGGTGTGCATTAGCCTTCAAAGAGCCATGTGAGTCTCTGGATGTTGCACCTTGATTGTCAGGCAGTGGCTCTCTGTGTTGTGCAAAACTACTTGTACATAGTGAGCAAAGGGTGGTTAGTTAAGTACGGACGAGGTGCGTGGATCAGTCAGTGGTAAAATATCTCTGGTACTTGGCATGACATTTTATGGTGGCACGTGTGACCTATCAAAGTGACATTTGTGTCAGATCCAACCCTTGTAACAAAGGAGTTTGACACTTCTGATCTAATTCCCATCTAAAGCTGTCCATACCTGCGGCCTTCACGACATCCTCTGGCAGCAGATTCCACAGTTTAATCCCTCTCTGTGTAAAGAAGTATTTCCTTTTGTCTGTCCTGAATCTAACTGCCCATCACTGTCACTGGATGCCCTAGTATTTGGGGAGCAGGAGAAAGGGGGATGCTGAAGCGGGAGGGAAGGTAATTTTGGGTCAGCTTCCCCCCCCCCCCCAATAAAATGCTTACTGGGCAGCCTCTCTTAACCACTACACCAAACTGGTTCTCGATCACCAAACTAGTCATGATCCTGATGGTCGGGCTCGGGGCCAGTCTCCTCACAGGGGTGTCCCAAAGACACTTCTCCATACCATCTTAATCTCCTTGGGGGACAGGGTGGGACATCAACAGCAGGGGCGGTGGCTGAGTGGCAGAGCACCTGCTTGGCACACAGAAGGTTCCAGGTTCAATCCCCAACATTTCCACTTTAAAGGTCCAGGAAGGAGGGGATCTGAAAGTCCTCTGCCGGTCTGATGGGCCAGAGGCTTGAGTCAGTAGAAGGCAGCTTCGTGTGTTCATCAGTTAAAGAGACAGTGGCCACAATCCAGCCACAGTGAAGCCTTTTGCCATCTCTTTGATTTCCATGGTACAGTTTGAAAAGCTTCTTTGTCTCTGTCCCACTGAGCTAAATAGACTAGCAAGGAGCTTCTTAACTTTGACTGGATCAGCAAAATTAATTTTTCTCAAATAGAAAAAGATGACCATTTGGGTGGGTGGGGGACTGCTCAACAAACACACCGACCCCAATTTGTGCAGACCCAAGAAAGCAGCAAGAACAGGCAAGTGCCACCCCCCCTACTTATGGGCTGTCAGAAAAATTATTGTGGGTCAGCATTCAGTGGGGTGAATGAAGCTCCCAGGGTGTCCCTCTGTCCAGGAACAGAAGCAGACCAGGCCCCAAACCAAGAGCTCTTGTTGAACAGAGACCTTCTAAGGTCTTGGGAGTCTTTCCCCAGATCCTCTCTCTAACTGAGGCAGAACCCAGCACCTTCCGCACACACAGCCTGTGCTCAAACTCTGGAGGGCCCTGCCTCCCCACAGAATGCAAACTGGGGGCTCTGAACACTGCTTCCCCCCCACCGAGGCCAGAGATGCCTCCTTCTGTTCTGAGTGATAACTCGTTAAAGGAAAGCCCTTGTCCGAATTTGTGAGCAGAGTGAACCACCCCCCCCCCCCCATCATGTGGGCAGTTCTGCATTTGCTGATGCGGCACTGCTGGCTGCATTTGCAGTTCTTATTAGCAACCGCTCTCCTCCCCACTCCCCCAAACATGGGGCTTTTCGTTCTGGCTCACATGTAGCCAGGGTGGCACCACAATAGGGATGACTAATTGCCCCTTCGCCCCTTTCTCTATTCATCAGGCCCTCCTATCACTTCTATGCAGTTCATTAAGTTTCATTGCGCTGCTCTTTCCCAGTTCCATAAAAAAATTAAAGATTCCCATGAATCCTACTTGTGTTTCTGTCGCTCAACTGGGGCTCCGAATTGGCCATAAAAACAACACCGAATGGAGTCCAGGGGACTAGCTCAGAGCTCATTTTGAAAATGAGAAGTTTCTAGGTCTCATGGCTGAACACTGACAGGTGAAAATGGGGGGGGGGGGGGGGGAATGCCTGGCGACATTACAGAAGCCAGAGAGAGCGCCAAACAAAAACGTTCAAGGGATGGCACCACCGTCTCTCCTTTGGCTTATCAAAGCAAAATAAATTGCATAAATGTGAAAAATGTAGGCGGGCACAAAAAATTCAGCTTTGCTTATGGCAAAAACTGATGTGGAACATTGATTTGTACAGGTTGTTTTCTTCCACTGACATTGTGTTCCCATATGCGTGTGTGCATGCGCACGCACACATTCTTTATTTCCCTGGAACTGAGTATATCATTTACAGCCTCATTACTCTTCACAATACACTGAGTTATAGGAGACGCCGATGCTGCCTGCTCCTTCCCGGCAGAAAGATCGCTGGGGGCTTCACACAGAGAGTACAACGCAAACAGGCGTCTGGAAGAAAACTGCACCCGGGGTGAAATATCAGCCTGTTTTAGGGGTTTTGTCACATAACAACTACAAGGGCTCCGCTCTAATAGCACCTACGACATGATGAAGAAGACAAAGATGAAGAGATTGGATTTATACCCCACCCTTCACTCCAAGTCTCAGAGTGGCTTACAATCTCCTTTCCCCTCCCCTCCCCTCCCCACAACAGACACCCTGTGAGGTAGGTGGGGCTGAGAGAGCTCTTTTGAGGACTGCTTTTAAGAGAACAGCTCTGAGAGAACTTGTGACTGACCCAATGTCACACCAGCAGCTGCATGTAGAGGAGGAGTGGGGAATCAAACCCAGTTCTTTTGAATTAGAGTCCGTGCTCTTAATCACTACACCAAACTGACTCAGTGTAGGTTAATATTAAGACATGCCATGTAGGATCAGACCAAGAATTCTATCTAGTCTAGAATTCTGTTTTCGAACAGAGGCAATGGGGAATGAAGGCCCATTTCTAGTACCACAGACAGACTGCCTCTGAGCACTGAGATTCCACTTCATTATTGATGCCTGACGATTTTTCTCAGCAGCTGCATGGTCATAATGCTGGCACTGCCATGCTGAATCAGGTGACCTTGCCCGGGCTCTGTTTCTATCAGCCAGCTGCCTCCAGGAAACCTATGGGCAGAGCATTAAGTTACCCCTCTAGGCAGTGCGACCTCTGTCCTCTACACTTCCTGGGAAGCGAGGGGAGGCAGCAGTGGCATGCGCACCTTGACCATCACTTCAGCAGAAGGGAGCAGCTGTTCCAGCTACAGGGGTCCTGCTCATATCCATACTGTCTTCCTTTGCCTCAGACTCATTAGCTGAGGCAACATAGACATTGTGGGTATTTTAGGAACTTGGTGGGATGAGGGAAATCAGTGGGATATGGTGATTCCTGGTTATAAATTATATCGGAAGGTTGGGGGGGGAAGGGTTGGAGGTGGGGTGGCTCTGTATGTCAGAGAGGGTATACAGTCCAGTAAGATTGAGAAGGTAATAGAATTAGAATCACTTCTGGAAATGCTATGGGTCAAAACAGTAGGCCCAAAAAGAAGCTTGACACTGGGAGTTTATCATCACCCACCAGATCACAAGATAGAGGAGGATTATAAAATGATTATTGAGTTAAAGATAGTGGCTAGACAAAATAACTGTGATTTTAGAGATTGAGGAAAAAGAGTTTGAGGAAAAAGAGATTGGGGAAAAAGAGATTGAGTTTCTAGACACTCTCAATAACTGTGCTATGGAGCAGATGGTCACAGAACCCACCAGGGGAGAGGCAATCCTCGATTTGGTCCTAAGTAACGCCCAAGACCTGGTGAGAGATGTAGAAGTGATTGCACCGCTTGGGAACAGTGACCATAATCTTATTGAGTTCAACATTTGTATAAATAGGGAGTTGCCCAAAAAGACCAACACAACCACTTTTAACTTTAAATGGGGTAACTTCTTTGAAATGAGGGGACATGTGAGGAGGAAACTGAAAGGAAAAGTTAAAAGGGTCAAAACCATTGGGGAAGCTTGGAGTCTATTTAAGGGTGCGATCACACGAACGTTTATTGCGGGCCTCGCGGCTGTTCCCCATCGCAATTAAAGGGGCTGACTAGACGGCCGCATCTGTCTCCCGTCTCGAAGCCGCCCCCCCCCCGCACTCGAGCCCGCTTTTCCAACTACCAGGAAAAACAAGTACCTTCCATTTGAGCCATCGCGCTTGAAAGAGCAGCGCGGGAGAACCCGGGTTTAAATGCGGGCATTTAAACCCGGGTCTCTTTCAAGCGGGCATTTAAACCCGGGTCTCTTTCAAGCGCAATGGCTCAAACGGAAGGTACTTGTTTTGAAAGGTGGTTGGAAAAGCGGGCTCAAATGCGGGGGGGGGGGGGGGGCGGCTTCGAGACGGGAGACAGATGCGGTCGTCTAGTCAGCCCCTTTAATTGCGATGGGGAACAGCCTCGAGGCCCGCAATAAACGTCCGTGTGATCGCACCCCCAGACTACAATCCTAGAAACTCAGATAAAATATATACTGCAGGTTAGGAAAGGCACAAATAGGTATAGGAAAAGGCCAAAGTAATGGAAATTGTAAAAGCTAAGAAGGATATCTTTTAACAGTGGAAAGCTAGTCTCAGTGAGGTTGATAAAAGGGAACACAGGCTGTGGCAAATAAAATGCAAGTCTATGACCAGGCAGGCAGGCAAAAAGGGAATATGAGGAGCATGTTGCAAAAAACATAAAGACCAACAATAAAACTTTCTTCAAATACATTAGAAACAGGAAACCAGCCAGGGAGGCAATGGGGCTCTTAGATGACCAAGGGTTAAAAGGATTACTGAAGGACAATAGGGAAATGGCTGAGAAGCGGAATTTTTTGTCTCTGTCATCTGGAAGATGAGAAGTGCTTGCCCACTCCAGAACTTCTGATTTTGGGAGGGGTGTTGAAAGACCTGAGTCAGATTGACATGACGAGAGAGGAGATCCTACGACTGATAGACAACTTAAAAACTGATAAGTCACCAGGCCTGGACGGCGTACATCCAAAAGTTATGAAAGAACTCAAATGTGGATCTCCTGACAAAAATATGTAATCTTTCATTAAAATCTGCCTCCATTCCTGAGGATTGGAAGGTAGCTAATGTCAGCCCCCATCTTTAAAAAGGGTTCCAGAGGAGATCCGGGAAATTACAGGCCAGTCAGTCTGACGTCAATACCGGGTAAGTTGGTGGAAGCTATCATTGAGGAAAGAATCAATATCAGGGTGGTGAGAACCAGGGAGGATTGTGAGGCCCTCCAAAAGGATCTGTCGAGGATGGGCGAGTGGGCATCAACGTGGCAAATGGGGTTCAGTGTGGCCCAGTGCAAAGTGATGCATATTGGGGCCAAAAATCCTAACTATAAATACACGTTGATGGGGTCTGAACTGGCGGAGACTGACCAAGAGAGAGCTCTTGGAGTCATAGTAGATAACTCAATGAAAATGTCGAGACAGTGTGCGACTGCAATGAAAAAGGCCAATGCCATGATGGGTGTTACTAGGAAGGGAATAGAAAACAAATCAGCCAGTATCATATTGCCCCTGTATAATTTTATTTATTATTTTATTACTTTCAATTTATATCCCGCCTTGCTGGGCAAACTCGATGGTGCGACCTCATTTGGAATACTGTGTGCAATTCTGGTCACCACACCTCAGAAAGGATATTATAGCATTGGGAAAAGTGCAGAAAAGGGCAACTAGAATGATAAAAGAGTTGGAACACTTTTCCTATGAAGAAAGGTTAACGCACTTGGGGCTCTTGGAGAAATGATAACTGAGGGGTGACATAATAGAGGTTTACAAAATTATGCATGCACAGGTAGAGAAAGAAGTACTTTTCTCCATTTCTCACAATACAAGAATTCCTGGGCACTCAATGAAATTGCTGAGCAACAGGGTTAGAACAGATAAAAGGAAGTACTTCTTCAGCCAAAGAGTGATTAGCACATGGAATTCACTGCCACAGGAGGTGGTGGCAGCTACAAGCACAGATGGCTTCAAGAGGGAATTGGATAAACATATGGAGCAGAGGTCCGTCAGTGGCTATTAGCCACAAGGTACAGATAGGAACTCTCAGTCTGGGGCAAGTGATGCTCTGTATTCTTGGTGCTTGGGGGGGGGGGCAACAATGGGAGGGCTTCTAGTGTCCTGGCCCCACTGCTGGACCTCCTGAGGGCACCTGGTGTTTTTGGCCACTGTGTGACACATAATGTGGGACTGGATGGGCCACTGGCCTGATCCAACATTGGCTTCTCCTACGTTCCTAAGAGGCTTTGCCAGCCTATGTGAGTGGCACATGGACCAAAGATGAAAAACTGGACAACACTACTACATGAGGAAAGGCCAAGAAGAGGTAACTGTGAATCCTCCATCACACCCATTCAGGAACGTGCCCTCTGCATCTCTGCATGATATCCTGCTCTGACTTGCCTCCTCCCAGTCAGCCTCTGCAAGGGTGCGAATTCTGTAAGGACCCTGGCAGCAAGAACAAGAGTGGAATTTGGACTGGGCATGGCGAAACATCAGGAGGTTACGTAAATGGCAAGTGTTATGGATTAGCTATATATCCTGGTTATGCATCTGAGGGTGGGAAGATGAGTCTGTGGAGGGAAGATGTGCAAAACCGCCAAGGGAACGGGTGGGGTTTGGTGTAATGTTGAATGTGCCTCAGTGTGACAAGAGAAAGCATTTTCAGCTTCTCATGCTGTAATCTGCCTTGAGCCACTGGGAGTTAAAACAAACAGATGCAAAGATCTGAAAGCCAAAATCTCCTATGGAAGAGCTGCAGAGAAGATCGGGAACTGCAGCACTTCCATACTGGGTTGCCACTTTTAGGGTTGGTGATACCCCACCCAGACATGCAGCAATTCCACAGGTGAACCTGCCTCCCACCATTCCGCCTCCACCCACTGAATGTCCTGCAAGACCAGGCAACGTCCTACCAACCGGCCCCACAAGTCCTTTTCCTCCCCGTCAAGGGCTCCAACAACACTGGCTGGAATGCCGACAGCCAAGGCATTCTCGCCTCCCGGGTCAGAACCGCAGCAGCAGCAGCAGCAGCGCCGTGTCAGCAGACCCTGAGGTGGGGCGGCTGCTGAGCCCAGGTTGTCTGGCTTGCAAGGAGGATGGCTTGCCTGAGAAGGGAGAGGAAGGACTGCTGACTTGCCTCCCTCCCATTCCTGAGACCTGCAAGGGAAGCTCCACGGTAAGGGTACTACGGCGGAAGGTAGCAGGGCTGGACAGAGGAGCAGGGGCTTCCCAAAGAGAGTCACAGGAAGCGGTACTGTGCACCAAATACCACATGGTACTTTCACATCCCATACATAATCCTCCTCTTACCTTGTGCTGGAACACTACCAAAACACCAAAGGTACACTGGCCCAAGCTGGTATTCGTAACACACACTTAATGTAAACAACACTCACCAGCATAGGAAAGGTCAGGTCCCTGCCCTGAGAAGCTTACAACCTAAACCTGGCCAGTCTGGGAGGCTACAAGAGATGTGGGGGAGAGGGGCAGCAGAGGCCAGAGGAACAACAGATAGATATGTGAGTGTGACCCTCACTCAGGGGACAAGGAGGTTCAGGAGTGGCTGAGAGGAAGAAAGCAACGGGGAAGGCAGGGGCAGCAGGAGGACCAAGAGCAAGGGCTCGCAAGGCTCTGGAAAGCTTTGGAGACCAGCCAAGGAAATGGGGCTTCCTCTATGAAGCACCATCACCTTGACGACCAGAGAACCACAACCGTTTCAAGTTTGTAAAGCAAGCCAGCCATTGCATCAGTGGGAAGGAACCTCTCTAAGTGGCACCACGGCTCATTACTGGACTGGCACACGCTTGGCTGGCCTCCACTGGTGGGGTGGGGTGGGGTGGGGACCTCCTCCCCCTCCACCCAGGGGCCAGGATGCGGCTGCACTTGGAGAAATCCTTCTTCCCAGCTGCCTCCTCGGTATTAAAAAATTGTTTCCATAGAAACAGCTAGGTAGTGAGCACAGCAGCTAAATCTTTCTCAGCTACCTTAAAGGGGAAAAACAGTTTGTTTCTCCCTTCCTCGCTATATTTTATTTTAGAAATAAGGGTATGTTGCTGTATGGCAAAGAATGTGGAAATGGACACTTCATATCAAGGAATGATGACTGTAAACCAAAAAGGAATGTTAGAATTTTTTAAAGGAAAACAACCCCAGCGACTCTCATAATTGTAACTTAAAAATTAATTTGCAGTACCTTGCTGATGTGGCCATTAAAGGGGCGGGAGGGGATCTCACAGTATCTCACCCACTCCCTTGGAAATTACTTGACATTTAATTCTGAGTTCAAAGATGACTGCCATTAGAAAGATTAAATGGCCAAGGCCTTGCAGAAGGGAAAAAATTTCTCCTGCCAATTAGAAGTATTCAGAGGCTCCAAAAGTTGGTTAATTATTCATCAGCAATGCTGGAATAAACAGCATTTAAAATCAAGTCACCAGATCAGAGGCCCAAAGAGGAATCCAAAATGGGAACAGCTCAGGTTTTTGTCTAATGGTCTCCTCACATCAAATTCTGAATGCCTTACATTTAAAAAAAATTCTTTTTGAAGCATTCTTTCCCAGGACTCTAACATGTCACACCTGGAAGTATCTTCTGAGGGCATTTGGATCTGTGTCAGTAAGTCACTAATAACACAGGTGCAAAAAACCATCCTTTTCTCCCATTAGGGATGGAGATGCCTCACAGCAATGTGCCAAAATACCAGAAGTGCGCTTCCACTGAACAGTCATGCTGTCTCGTTGGGAGCAATTTTAATGGGTGCAAATCCTTCTTCCTCTCTAGTAATGAGCTTTTAAAAAGCCTGCAACTATAGAGTCTCAGTGGAGGGACCAGACCCTGTGCTATATCAGTCGGCTCTCCATTCTTCCATAAGCTCCCCACCACTACCACAATTCCTTGGGTTGCAAAGGGGGAAAGAGGAGCTGACTTCTCCAGTAGCCAAAAAAAGGGATTCGAGGAGGAATCAGTGCACCCAAGGCCACACCCTCCTGGGCACTCAACGCGGGAGCCAGGGTTGCTCCTCTTGGGCGCACCCCACTGATCTACAGAGTCACCAACTGCTTACGTCTGTGGGAGAAGGAAGAAAAGGAGGTTCTGCTAGTGATGGCACATTTTGGTGCCACTACTTCTGCCTTCCTGTGCTGGATCTTGAGGAGCAGGATGGGTCAACATGACAAAAGGAAAAGGTTCCTGCTTCCCTTTGTCAGTCAAATGTCCAGCATGGTGTAGTGGTTTAGAGTAGTGGGCTGTAACCTGGAGAACTGGGTTTGGCTCCCCAATCCTCCTCCAGATGAAGCCTGCTGGGTGACCTCAGGCCAGTCACACTCCTACCTCTCTCAGAGCTCTCTCAGCCCCCCCCCCCAAGTGTCTCTTGTGGGGAGAGGAAGGGAAGGCAATTGTAAGCTGCTTCGAGACTCCTTAGGGTAGAGAAAAGCGGGGTATAGAAACCAACTCTTCTTCTTATGTTCATCTTCTTCTCTGGGGAAGTTTCCAGAGCTGGCAAGTGCCTACTTCTGGGTAGGCCATAAGATTCCTGGTTAAGTCAATGTGATTCATGCTGAGAGACATCCAGAATGGCACTGCCAGAACACACACACTGAATCTGACAGAACACACTACAGAGCCCACTTGAAGACCTATGAAGCACTGGTGGAGGTGGTGGTGGTGGTAGCGGCACAAAAATGTGACTTCTCTGCTACCACTGCATTAGGTGGCTCACAACCATCCCAGTTGTTTAACTGAGCTCAGCATCTGTTGGCTCCTAAATCTGAGCCTTTACTATCTCAGGCACAGACAATTAGTCGTGACACTTTTGTAAAGTTTTTTGCTGATAAAAGACCACAGATACACTCTGATCTAGATGTCGGGTGTAACATAGATCAGTGCGAAGAAATGCGTAATACATCATCTGGTCTGTTTAGGGACCATTTTGCCTCCGTTACCATGATGGATGCTGACAGGATCCTGAGATCTGTGTGGGCCACTGCTTGCGTTGGGTCCTGGATCCCCCCATTTCCTGGCAGCTAAAATCAGGTAAGGACTATATCACTGAGACTTTGGTATCCATCACAAATCAATTGCTAACACAGGGCACCTTCCCTCCGCCACACAAACAGGTGTTTTCCATCCACTATTTAAATATCCACCCCAACAGAAAACTGCCCAGTCTCTCATCTACCATTTCTCGGCAAAATGAGTGAGAGGACAAAAGCAGATCAGCTCCAGGTCTTCAGGAGAACTCATCTGCTCTGGAGAGTTGGCAGTTTGGCTTCAGGCTGGGCTATGGGACAGAGACAGACCTGCTGGCTTCAGCTGATGACTTTCATCTGAACGTAGACAAAGGCCATGCCTCCTCATGGCTTCTGCTGCACTTATCTGCAGCCTTCGATACAGCGGATCGTGCCAGCTTGTCAAGGTGTTTGGGGACAGAGGTAGGTACTGAGAGATGTGCTCTGGACTGGTTCAAATCATTCCTCCCAGCCGGGACTTGAAGGGCTACCACCAGAGATCAGTTACCATCCGTGTGGGACCCACCTACACTGTGGGGTTCCACAGGGGGGAATCCTACCCCCACCCATGCTTTTCTACCTCTATATAATGCCCTTAGGACAAATCATTTGTCGTTTCGGGGTGGCTTTCATCAATATGCTGACGATATTCAACTCTGTATCTCCTCATCCAAATCTCTTGGTGGTGTGGTAGAAGTCCTGAATCACTGCCTGTCTGCTGGAGTTAAATGACAATATGAACAAACAGGAACTGAATCCTGACAAGGCAGAAGTAATGCTGGTTGGGAAGGCACACAGGCAACAACACAGCAGAGAAGGGGAAACCCCTACAAGGACTGCCCCCTTTTTAATGAACACATCCAGGCATTCACTAGATCAGGGGTGGCCAAACTTGCTTCACATAAGAGCCACATAGAATAAACGTCAGATGTTTGAGGGCCACAAAACATAAATAAATATTAAACACACACATTTTTATTGAAAAATATGCAAATTTGCTTTTTATTAACATTAAGTGAGACTGCCAAAAATAAAAATAAAAGGGGTAAAAACAGATATTGATAGTGATATTTATTTGTCCAATGATATTTGTTTGCTAATTATATTTATTTATCTAAGAGAGAGAGACAGCAAGAGAGAGGTGGAAAGAAAGCAACTTTAAATGTGTTCTCCAACCTCCCCCCCACACACACACACAATGCCCCCATGCTAGCTGGCTTGGCTTGGCAAAGGGATTTAAAGAGACAAATGCCTTCTCCAAACTGGCTGGTGGGGGAGGGGAGCTTTGAAAACGCATTTAAAGTTAAAGTGGCTTTCTTTCTGTGCTTCCCCCCCCCCCCCCCCAAGCCTACCCAGGGAGGGGAACACTGGCTGGGGAAGGGAAGGCCGCTTGGGGAGGCATGCCTCCCTTTCATTTTTCCAGCCGCCCTGCCAGGAGCCCCACAGCATGTGTGAAAGAGCCACATGTGGCTCCAAGCCGCAGTTTGGCCCCCCCTGCCCTAGATCTATGGGATCTAGGTACTATTCTCATTGTCCACGACTGAATACTGAGTTGGAAACCAAGTATTCACGCTTCACAATTCTGAAAGTCTTGTATTAGCCTAGAGTCAGGCTTCTCAAAATAAGTATTATTGATCCAGAACCCGCATTTTCCCACTCTTCCACCAAGAAGTTCAGAACAACATGTATAGTTCTGTCCTGCAACCTCCCATTTATCCTCACAACCACCTTGTGTGACTGGTCCAAGGTCACTCAAGGAGCTTTGTGGCAGAGTGGGGATTTGAACCTGGGTCTTTCAAATCCTGGTCTGAGATTCTAACTGCACTGGCTGCCAATAGCATACATAATTCGCTTCAAGGTGTTGGTACTTACCTTTAAAGCCCTATATGGCCAGGGTCCCACATACCTGAGGGATCGCCTTTCCCCATATATACCCCAGAGAGCACTACAGTTGGGGTCTTAAAACTGGTTGACCCTCCCTGGCCCTAAGGATGCCACGCTTGCCATCACCAGGGCCAGGGCCTTTTCAGTGGCGGCTCCTGTCTGGTGGAATGAGCTCCCGGAAGAGATCAGGGCCCTGCGGGACCTCTCGCAGTTCCGCAGGGCCTGCAAGACAGAGCTCTTCCGCCAGGCTTTCAACTAGGAGCTGCCCCCACTATCATCACCAACGAATCCTCGGGCCAGATAGTCGGCTCAAGCAAAAACTTCGTGAAACTGAGGAACCCTCAAAGGAAAGTATGCCATCTGTGTAATCTTCAGAAACATCAACAGCACTTTATTAGTAGGAGTATGATAAATGAATTGTCTTAGGATGTTTCTACTGGGTTTTAATTGATGTTGATTTTATGTAATATGTTTAATGAATGTGAGCCGCCCTGAGCCTGCTTTGCGGGGAGGGCGGGGAACAAGTGTGACAATAAATAAATAATAAATAACTACTACACCACACTGGGGGCCAAATCCTTGTCGAGCATTCCTGTCTGGTCACCTGGAGGACCCTTTGGCTTGCCACTGGTGACCAGGCAAGTGGTTATCTCCATTCTTGCCGTAACTGGGAATTTCAGTTGCCAGAGCCAGGGACTTTGCAGTCTGTCTGTCTATGCAACAGCTATTTGCTTATTTGTACTTCTGGTCTGTTAAAGTTGTCATCACTGTTGCTCTTTGCTCCTTCCAGATCTCCCCTCCCCAACTCCTATTTCTGAATTAGATGGCAGGACTAATTTTTTTCAAAACACAAAATTCAGTTTTCACAAAAAATATGAACAAACTCTTTTCAAAACGTATCATTTCTGCTTTTTCTGGACAGAGTTGGCTGGAAAGGCGGGACATAAATCTAAAGTAATAAATAAGCAAATAAATAAAACATGAGCAATTCATACCATTTTTCAGGTTGCCTGTGTCAGATTCCTGACATTTTTCCCGGGCGGGAGTTGGATGCCTGCTACTCTCCACGTCATTTAGCACTCTCTTGCTCCCCCACAGTTTGTTCTCATGCCTGTATCTGTTTCTCTAAGCAATGCTTGTAACCTTGAAGTGTTTTTCTAATGGCACTGACTCCAGGTGGTGGGGCTATGGGAACCAACGGGGATGTATGGTGGGAGGTAGAGGAGGGCTGCCAAGTCTGAGCTGCCTCGGGTTGGCGCCTTTTTGGTGGGAAGCAATGGCTAGTACTTTTGCGCCTTTTTACAATTCACCTGATTGGTGCCAGGTTCTGGTTCTGACGTTTGAATATAGTATAACTTATCCTCCACTTTGTAACTGTCATCGCTAACACTGAAAGTGCTTACCAAGTAGACCATTAAGAAAATAAAAGGACTTTGTTCAACATAAGGCCTGGCTTATTGGATCTTTCAAGGTTCTCACAGCCTGAACCCTCAGCCTGTCGCAAGCATGAATTAAATGGCTTCCATGAAGCTGCAACCAGAGTTTACCTATGCTTAGACTACCAATGCTGAGAGGCCTGAAACTGTTCTTGGTATCCCTCGTTCCCTCATTGCCCTGTGCAATTGGTAGAGCAGAATATGCATTATTGCAGATGAATAATACATAAATATCGCTG
Organism: Lepidodactylus listeri; assembly: GCA_029233225.1. Lineage (NCBI taxonomy): Eukaryota > Metazoa > Chordata > Lepidosauria > Squamata > Gekkonidae > Lepidodactylus > Lepidodactylus listeri. Next base: position 7,887,768 of record JARCFY010000014.1, on the reverse strand, counting down.
GTTGGCAATCCCCGTGGAGCAGGGGGGGGGGGTCTGAGGAAAGCTTTCTGGGGCCCGCCTTGCTGTCTGGAAGGGGAGAGGAAGAGAGAGGCCTTCCACCTTGTTAGAGGAAGGAGCCCGGGGGGGGGGGGGGGGGACCGAAATCTAGTTAATTAGCAGTGTTCCCAGTGCACGCATGAGACCTTGGCCGGGGGAGAGCCTCAGGCCCATCGGGAACCTGCTGCTCAAGGCAGCACATGGGGAGGGGTGAGGGAAGGGTCCAAAAGGATCACAGCCACTGCTTGCATCCAATATGCCTGGAGACACAAAGAAATCCTGTGGATGCCTCCAGCAAAATCTCAGTCTGCATCACTGGGGCAACGCCACCAAACATAAACAAAATTACGCCCCCCCCCATTCATTCATTAATGTAAAGCTGAACCGTTCCCTCCATTAGCCAAACCTTTGTTTACCCCACTGTCTGTGTCCCCTGTGGCACTGCGCCTTTGGATCTAATGGGCAGAGGAGAGGAGAGGAGGGGAGGGCCAATTTGTCCAATGACCTCTCACCTGCCACATCTCCAGGGCTCAAGGCTAGTTGCAAGGTGCTTTTAAAAATGGCTTAGGAATAGTCATGCAATTAACGTGGAGCGCCTGCAGTGACCAAGCGCCATCCAGGGCAGGGCTTTGCCTGCACAGTGAGTGTCCAAAGGCATCACTTCGCATCTGACTGAAAACAGCCACGGGTGGGCAGGAGAGAGGGGATCTCTGACCGGGGGGGGGGGGGGGGGCATGACAGCAGACACAGGATATGCCTTAAGAGAAGGGAAATCCTATAATGCTGAAGGGCACGTAAGACACGCCTTGCTGTATCAGGCTCAGGGCCATCTAACTCTGTGTTGCGTTTCCAGCGATGGACTGTCAGATGCTCACAAGCATGGCACGAAGGAGGCTGTTGCCATCCACCCCTTATTTGTGCCGGGAAGGGCCAATTTGAACATCTGTCAATAGAGTCAGCCCTCTATGGATACCTCTAATTCCATTTCTTTTCCACCCCCTCCCCCAGCCAGATGACATACAACAACGTTATACACAGTTCTTCTTTCACCAAACTTCTGATAAACGATGTATACTTGGTGAATTAGCACTACAGACAACCTCACTCCCACAACCCAGACATTTACCCACTTGGAAAAACTGTGTGGGGTTAAGAACCAGCCATCCCCTGAGGAGTCCCCCCACTGCGCTTCTGAGGGAGTCAACTGTTCTGGGCAGGCCTCTTCACTGGAGAAGCAACAGGCAACCCTCTTTCAAACTGAATTATTCAGGAAGGCATGTTGGCACAGGTAATAGGGCTACAGTGTAACAGAATTCTTCAAAAAGAAGCTTTAAAGAAGGGAAAGCAACTATATCACTGTGTATAATATGCACTGTCAGTTGCTGTATGTATTATCCCACTAAGTAATTCCTGCACTGTTTCACATGTTAATACTTCTGCTTTGTTTCAGCTTCGTCTCAGACTTCTGTAGTCTGCTTATTGGATGTCTCCCCTTCTTTCTTGTCTTGATGTACGCTGTATAATCTACCTTGGTTCTCAGTGAGAGAGGTGAACTACGAAAAAAAAAGCAGGTAAATAAATAAAAAGTGTGCTAGAAATGGCTACAAACTTCTGTGGCTTTATCTGCAAGGCTGGTGTAGGAACACCAGTCTTTCTTTTGGAAAGGAAGAGAAACTCAGGATGCAGAGTTCATCTTAAAGGCAAAAAAGAAAAAGAAAAAGAAAACTGCTTGCTGAAGAAGGTAATTCAGACTGACACCAGCCACTGCCCGGGTCAGCAAGTCAGGTCCTCTCCATCTTCTGGTATTCCTAAGCAGCCTCATTAAGACAGGAGCTGAAAAACATGGTCAGCTTTCAGCACCTCAAGGCCACCCCCTCCCCCCCCTCCATCTTCTCTAGAAAACCCAAGTGTTCCGTCCGGAGTTGTAATGAGAAGCAGAAAGCTCCATGCAGGTGTGTGGCCCCCCCCCTCACTTGCTTCCCCCCTGAACGCTGCTCTGGGCGCTCCCCTCTGCTCCCCTCATGATGACAAAGACCGCAAAGCCTGGCTCTGTACTGCCCTGAACTGTACGGAGTGACCGTAAGGGCAAATTAAGGGTAGCTCCTTCCTGCCACCATGAGGCCCCTCACCTCCTCATACGCACAAAAGCCAGATCTCTGTCTTAAAGTAAAATTATAACCAACACCTGAGTCAGATTTTTACAGGGGGGGGGGGGTTGAAAAGAGGGCTGCAGAGTAGCCCTGAAAACAGAAGGAGGAGGAGGAGACAATGACAGGTCTATAAATAGCCCAAGTGCCCTACCTTTAGAAGAAATCTTGTGACTGCCTGCACCTGGTGGGTGTTCTTAATGACCTTGTGCAACCTTGTGTGACGTGCGAGTAGGAATCCACCCTTGTGGGTCACCCACATAAGCCCCAGGGGAAAAAGAGCGAAAGCTATGGGCTACCAGAGCAGGGCTGGTCCCAGGTTTTGAGGGTTCCCAGGCCCCCTCCCCTCCCCAGGCCCCACCCATGTCCTTCTTCCCTTCCCCCGAGCAGCACGCCTCCTGCCTGCAGGCTCTTCCCCTGCCCACTGCTCCTGCCCACCACTGCCTGCCTGCCTGCTGCCCTTTCCTCAGTGCCAGTGGGCAATGGGTATAGCTGGGAGCATGGTGGAGGGCCAACCCATAAGGGAGTGGGGCCCAACAGAAACCTGGGCCCTGCCAGCTGCCCCACCTCAGGGGACACCGATGCCGCCGGCCCCGACTTTCCAAGGCCAAGAAGCAGCCTCTGGGGGATGCATCCTGCAGCTGCAGAGGACTTCTGCTCTCAATGCAGAGGAAACCAGAACCCTCTCCAGCTAAGAATCAGCAGGGGACTTCCAAGCCTCCGGGCAAAGCTCATGCCCTGGAGAGGGAGAGGGAGATGGGGGCTGGCCGAGCAAGATCCAAACCAGGACTTCCTGGCTGGCAGCTCCTGGTCTGAACCGGCCTGATCCACCGGCCGCTTGTGACCCCCGGCTGCCCTGCAGGGAGGGGGAGGAGGAGGGAAGAGGTCTCCTGGGGCTGGCAAAGCTCATGCATGAGAAAGAGAACGTTTGCTTTGCAGGCAGCAAATAATATTTTGTAAAAAGGAGACCAAGGGCAGAAATCCGAGGAGAGGACAAAACATACAGAATCAGGACAAAACCAGCCCTCATCCCACTTGCTTCCAAAGCGTTGCTTGAATAAAATAAACTTTAGCAGCCAAAGATAACTCAGCCCCAGCCCTTGATCCACCCCACCCCACCCCACCCCTGCCATCCACCTCAGCTGAGATGTGCATAAACACATCCCACAGCCAGGGCTTTTCATGTGCTGCCAGGAAGACAAAGGCTGGTTCCAACCCCCCCCCCCCCCCATCATCGCAAGCACACGCCGCCCCTGTGCATCAGGGAATGGAGCCTGCTGCGTGGAAGGATGGCTGTGCCCAGAAAGCACAAAGAACGCAACACAAGCCCAGGGAAGGCAAAGAGGGACACAGAGATCCAAAAACAGAAAATAAGGCTACACACCCTGCTTTGTTCTAGAAAGCAACCAGATTAAAAAAGTACATTTTTGCTGGCATTGCTTCTGCGGACGACAGGCCCTGGGGTTTCATGAACACACTTGGGACCAGCTCCAGGGCTTGAAGGGGGGGCACTTCACCTGGGGGAGGTGGGGAGAGCAGATTGGTGGTTCTTTAAAGCTAGCTCCAACCTCCCCATGGGGCCCGTAGATCTCCGGGACTGATTACTGGTCTCCACACTACAGACATCAACTCCACCAGAGAAAACAACGGCTTTGGAGGTTGGACTTTATGGCATTATACCCTGCTGAGATCTGTCCCCTCCCCAAACCTTAGTGACCACCTCCAGGTTGGGAAATTCCTGGAGATTTGGGGCGGAGCCTGGAAGGGCAGGGTTGGGGAGGGGAGGGACCTCAGTGGGATACAATGCCACAGAGTCCGCCCTCCCTAGTGGCCATTTTCTCCAAGGGGGCTGATCTCTGTAATATGGAAATCAGTTGTCATGCCAGGTGATCTCCAGACAGCACCAGGAGGTTGATAACCCTGCTCCACCCCCAAATCCCCAGGAATGTCCCAACTGGTAGCTGGCAATATTACCCCTTGGGCACTCCATGAAAAGTAAAACTAGCTGCATGGGTGGGACTCTTTGCAGGTTTTGCCCCCTCTCCGGGGAACTGACCTTGCCATTCTCTGAAGCCCTCCTACCCTCCATAGCCAGCAACCTCTGCTGTCATGTCAGAATTAAGTCAAAGCATGAAGTGAACCATCTGAGTCTCAGTGAGAAAGGCTGCCTGGAAACATAAGGGGGGGGGGGATGAAACAAAGCATCACCCTGGCTGATTGAGGATTTGAATCTGAGCCTCCAGTCTGCGTTCAGTGCAGCATGCTGGCTCTAGTCTGGCTCAAATTAAGTCATGTGAACCAGTCCCCAGTGGCAAGCACTGGGAGGGGGGGGGAGTGAATTCCCTCCTGCAGTGTTGAACACACGCAGGCATCATGGCTAAGAGGCCCTGAACTGCAGATCAGGACAGTCCTGGGTCAAATGTTGCCTCTGCCACAAACTCACCAGGTGGCCTTGGACTAGTCACTCAAACTGCCTCCCCTCCCCCACATCTGCAGTCTGGCTAGAATGATAGGCTTGTAATAAGGATTACAACAAGACACTGCTGTATACGTACCCTTTTGCAGTGCTTAATTATAATAATGCACAGTATGTAAAATACACTGAGGTGTTACGGTTTTGTTTCACAGTACAAATCTTGAAAATATTCAAGAATATTGGACTCTCAAGCTTGTTGTGAATCCCTGCCCCCCCCCCAAATGTCTTTGCCCCTTCCTGATCCTGAAGAAGTGCCTCAGAACGAGCAAGGCTGGCCTGCATGAATCAGCTCTGAACAGATGCCACAGTGGGAGAGCCACTTCCCAGCATGCATTGCAATGGAAAGGGGGAAATGGATTGTGGTGGTCGTAACTTCCAGTTAGGCATGACTGAGAACCAAGCCAGGTGCCCCTGGAGGGTAGTCGCACCCCCCCCCCCCCCCCCCCGGTTCTCACCAAGCATCATGCTTGTTCAGCAGCGTCGGGTGGGAAAGTCCTCCCTGGGTGCTGCATTAGAAGTAGCTTGTTTCCACAGCACAGATTATTAATCACTATTTAGGGTGCCCCTGAACATGCACAAATCTATTACAGGAAGGACTGGAGCAAAAGGCAGATCCCTGTCCCCAAGGAATTTACAATCTAAATTACAGCACACAAAGTTCAACAAATGCAATGGTCTAGATCATGGGTGTCAAACATGCGGCCTGGGGCCCAGATCAAACCCCCAGGGGGCTTCTATCAGGCCTGCACTGGAACTGGCCACCTCCTGCTTCCAGTTCTGTTGCTGCTGCTGCAGCATAGCTTGCTTTGCCAGACTCTCTCAATTGCTCAGCCATTTCACGTTTTTCCCCTGGGTCCTAGACTCAGAACTCTGAGCATGAGATTTCTGTGGTGAGTGTCAATAAATCAAAAGTAGGTTTGCAGCTTACAGATACACACTTGAACAGCATACTCAAGATTGCAACAGCACAGGCATTTTAATGCAATAATTCAGAGCAAGAGGAATCAGTTATCAAATATTGCAAGAGTGTTAATGTTTTAAGCAAGTTTTTATTTTGAGTAAAAAAAACTTTGTGTTTGTGTCCTTTATAAAGTTTATATCTCCACTAACTGGCATTACCTTTTATGACACACGCGGTCTGGCTTAACGAGGTCTCATTTATGTCAGATCCGGCCCTCATAACAAATGAGTTTGACACCCCTGGTCTAGATAAAGAACAACAGAGCCCAAGACACAGCCAGGGAGTGCAGAAGATAGTGGCACCTCCACACAAAGGGAAGGACAAAACTCTCTCCGCAAGGAAAGCAGGTTCCCCAGAAGAGCTCATGGGAGGGCTTAGTCTACACATGGAGCAGAACAAGGGGGCTGCACAGGTGGTGGTGGGGGCACAGCTTAATGCTTCCCCATGCAAAAGATTCCTGCAAATAATAAAAAGGAGCACAAAATAGGGAAAGGTACCTGTTTACATGCAGTGCAAATGTGACATTCTCGTGCGTGTTACGTGCCACCGTTTCCGACTTACCGGGACCCTATGACCTCCAATATATCCCATCATTAACAGCGTTGCTCAGGGCTTGCCAGCAGAGTGACGTTTTTAGGGAATTATTAACATAGGGGAACCAAAAAGATGCAAGCCCTCCTCTGCAGTCTGAATGGGTGGAGTCCATTCTCGCAGTCTGGCACTTTGCCACCCCCTCATCACCATCTGTAGTCCACCTTGAGTCTTCCAGAGAAAAGCAAACTAAAAAGGACTGCAATAAGTACCGACCACCAGAGAGAGGTGGACAATGAACACAGTGGAGGATGGTGTGCACTTCTCCACAGCTCTTTGTCCACAGATGCCCGGCACGAGAGCAACACAGTGATGGCAAAGCAGAAGAAAAGGGAGGCAGGTTTCTGGACATTTCTGGACATTTGGAGACCTGGAAACAGAAGGTGACGGAACCTCATCGCTAGGAGTCAGATCCAGGAAATCCCTGGCCTCAGCTCTCAGCCACAAACCTCCACAGAAGCCTTAGGCAAATTTTGCAGACTCGGCTTCTGCAAGCTGGGATAAAAATACCTTACTGGGTAGTCCTAAGGTTCACAGAGATGATGCATGTGATCTGATCAGAATACTTGCCTACAAGAACTGCTAATTGGGAGGAAGACAAATAAAAACACTTCCTATATCCTCCTTCCTACAAGTGTATTTCTTATATATCTGAAAGATGAATATCAATGCCATCTAGCTTATGTGGCACTTTTGGAGTGTCCCAAGCTAAATCACACCCATTTAGACATCGGTGACGCACTGCCTTGTTTCCCTGCCCAGAAGTCCCTGCCAGAGATTCTCCTGTTCTAGCGCCCAGGTGAAGAGCAGCAGCCCCTGCCAAGGCTTCCTCTTCCACATGCCCCAAAGCCAGCACTCTCGTGGCCTTTCACAGCATTGGTGGAGGAAAGTGTCATCCAACGGCAGCCAACCTACAGCAACCCCACAGTGTTTTCAAGGCCAGAGATGTCCCAAAGGTGGTTTTGCCATGGCCGCCTTTGCACAGTGGCCCTGGACTCCCTTGGTGGCCTCCAAGCCAAGTCCTGATCAGAATTGACCTGGCATAGCTTCCAAGATGTAACGAGAGCAGGCTAGCCTGGACCATCCGGGTCAGGGCGTCACAGGGTTCCAGATGGCCTTTAGCTGAAGGCAGGTGTCTCGTTTTATAGAAGCCAAGACTTCTGATGGTGTTGCTTAATTAGTTGTTTCATCGAGTATGCTGTGGAGCTACTCTGAGATTGGGGGTGGGGGGAGAGCAGTGCACAAAAGAAAAAGTGTTCCAACCGTTCTCAGAAAAAAAAACCCTGAAAGGCAGGCCCGCCTTCCCACCTACATATTATTTCAGCAGGGCTGCTGGGGTGTGGCAGGGAGACTCACAAAAGGCCTCTGAGCACTCCTGTGAGAGGGCGGCCTTTAAGCCTATCGCTAGGAATAAGGCCCATTGTGGAAATAAATACAACGGGCTCTAGAAAGATGTGATGTGTAACGAATGCATAGGCTGGAAGCAGGTTAAGTACATATTAGTAATATGTAACAGAAATGCACAAATTTGGAAGTAAAATCTCACATACCTTATGTTACACAATAACTGGTGTCCAAGGTCACACAACGTGAGCCAGAAAATGCAGCACACAGGGCTCTGTGGAGTAATTTCTACCACTGGGCAGTCTGCAAAGTCATTTTATGTTGGACATCCATGTCATTCAATGTGGTCATGGTCGCACTGTCCACCCTGTTATAGAACAGGTCTCAAGGGAAGTTGGGTTGAAAGTGAGTGGTTGTGACGAAAGTCACTGTAGGTTATGTCGGAATGATGAAGAGGAGTATGGGCATATGAGTTCCATAAGTGAAACCTCTTTTATACAATGCAGCTTTACTCAAAAAAGCAAGTGTCCTTTTCATGGCTTTTGGCAAACAGCCAAATTGTGACCTGGGTTCTTGGTTTTTTCCTTACTTTTTTCACTTTAAATATGTAACTGGATGTCTGTATCTGTCTCTGTCAGTTCCCCTCTCTTTATAATTGGTTTTCACATTCTGGGTGTGGTTAAAGGTTCCCCCCACTTGCAAATTTTATCCCAGTGTCGCACTCTCTCTGTATTTTTTTAATGTATATGTCATTCTCCAGTTCAGCCAGTTGCTCCTGCACTCCTCCTGTTTGTGCGTGCTGACATAGATCTGTCTGTGACTGTGTCTGTATTTGTGCTTTGCAGCATGCCTCGGGTTTTTGCCTTCCTGTTTTCTGTGTGTCTGGCCCCATCCTCTATCGCTGCTTGTGTGTGTATCCACTGGCTTTTTTTTTTTTTTTTAGAACTTGGGCTGGTCTCCCCCCCCCCCCCCCCCGCCCTTGCCTCTGCTACGCTGATAGCTGTTTACTTGGTGGGTTTTTTCCCCCTGTTCTGGAAAGTGCTGCCTCAGCAAACTTGGCTTGGAGGCTAAAGACAGTGGGTTTTGTCCCAAGGGAATCAATCGTCGTCTGGCGAGGAGAGCAAAGACAGTACCTGTGTTCACTGGAGCAAAGCAACCGTCTTCTGAGGAAAGTTTTGGCGGGCGCTGCTTCTGTGGGTGGGACTCAGGCAACGCAGCCAGTGGATAGGGACAGCTTCTGACTGACACATCATGGAACCAACTGATTTAGGAGCATGTGGAATGTTCAGAAAGTGCCACCCCACTACTCAATTATATATAAGGAGAGATTCCACTTCTCAAAGGCAGAGGCCTGGGGTTCCTAAGCACATTGTCAAAAGGCACTGGCTGTGGTGTGCAAGAGACAGGTGGGTGGAGCTGTTTTTGCCATCCAAAATACCCCTGGCTAGAGATTTTACGACAACCAGCCAAGAAGTAGGCAATCAGCACTAACTGGAATTTTAAAAAGGGTCATATCACTCTTCCTGTCTGACCACGTTTGTGTTTGTTAGGAGTACGGATTGAACAATAATGAGCCCCAACCAACCAAACTGTTAAATCAGCCATAAGTTTTGCACACACACGAGCATGCACAGCTGCTTCCTTGGCCACAAATACTTCCGTGCGCACACACACACACACACACACACACACACACACAATTAGCTATAAATACACCAGGCAGGCTGGCTACATCATTTCCTGGCAAGCCACAGACATGAGCCTGGAGGAAGTGGAGGCTGGTGGCGGAAGACTGCAAGGCTTCGCAAGGGAGAGCAGAGGACGCTCAAGGGAGGGAGGAAAGGTTGCCGCTGCAAGGGGCCTTCGCCAACAGACCGGAAGACCACTGGTCTGGGCAGGCACCAGGGGTGGGCACAGGTGGGCAGCTGCCAAGTCCCCGCAGCCTTAGGGGACAGCCTACCACTGAAAAGGTGCAGGTAGCAATGGGCCTGGGTCCACATGGAAGGACAGAGCCTGCCCATCCCCAACTCTATCGGCACGTGGGCAGCGGCTCCTTCTTTTCCTCCCCTGCTCCTCTGCAGGCCAGTGGCCAAGGCCCTCTCAGCCACCCAAGCGAGGATCGATGGTGACGAGGACAGGAGAAGGCAAGACAGGCTGACTGGTGTGGCTGATTCGCCCAGGGAGCTGAGCGAGAAATGAGGCCCTTGAGAAACAGCCTCCCGGCCAGCCATCCTTTGCTTGCCCACCCTCTCAGGCTGTGTCACAGCTGGGGGGGGGGAGGGTGTTCTGCCGGACAACACCTTGCTGAGGCCCCGAAAACCTGGAGCCAGCCCCATCCCAGGTCAGGCTGCTGGACATGGCCATCCCTCCCCATGAACCAAGAACACCCAACCTACTCCCAGCGCCACCCACAACAATGCACAACAGGCAGTGGTGGCCAATTTCAGGGAACTCTGTTAAAAGCCAGACCATGCTGAGATGGTGGGGAAAGCCTTCCCTTGGTCTGCCGTGGGCCTATGGCCTCATGTGGCAATCCAGAATTCTGCTACTGTCAGAGTGTGTGAACGATTCTTTTCTACCCCCTTCTCCACACCGGTTAGGTATAGTGGTTAGAGTGTTCTACTAGAATAATCCAGGAGACCCAGGTTCGAATCCCCACTCTGCCATGGAAGCTTGCTGGGTGACCTTGGGCCAGTCACACACAATCTCAGCCTAACCTACTTCGCAGGGTTGGTGTGAGGTTAAAATGGAGGAGAGGAGAACAGTCTAAGCAGCTGTGGGTCCCCATCGGGTGCAAATGAGGTAAATAAACCCCTTGATTTGCTATTAGATTGACCTGAATGCACCGCCACATGCACACACTCATATGCCTCTATACACTTCCATGCTGGGCTCCAAACGTCAGGAGACCTTGCTGTGGAAACACATGATGGGATGGGTCTTTAATACTGAATAACAACCCAGACAAAGTGTGAGTCCAGTGGCATATTTTGCCACCTTTATTTGCTTCTCTGTGTTTCCCTCTGGAATGGAATCCAAACACATGGTGCCCACGGAGCCTTAGCTTGTTATCCCGGTTTGGTCTTTGCATCTGTTTTAAACATCTTCATTATGTGAAATGGTAACCATATAAACTAAGCTTGTTATTCCTGAATCTGATAAATACCTTCATTATGTTGCATGCTAATTTACTGTCCACCCTTTGCCTATATATATGGACTGGTAAATTCCATTTCATTGTATCTGATGAAGTGTGCGTGCCCATGAAAGCTCACACGTTGAATAAAACTTTATTGGTCTTAAAGGTGCCACTGGACTCACTGTGTTCTACTGCTTCAGACCAACACTGCTGCCCACCTGAAAATAACCTGGACAGGGAAATGGCATGCTAAGAGTCCAGGCAAACAAAAGAGCGCATTAGGCCAAGATGGTAATCTGTGCTCTAGCCTCATTCTTTGTTAGAAAGCACTCAAGAAGGGACAAAGGGGACGAATGAGCCAGCACTAATAAGATCTTATAACCCCATTCCTAGGTCAATGCAGCAAGGAAACCTCAAGCTGTTGCTAACAGCAACCAGGGCATGCCTGAGGAGGAGGAGGAGAAAAGAAGAAGAAGAAGAAGAAGAGATTGGATTTATACCCCGCCCTCCACTCCCCAAGGGAGTCTCAGAGCGGCTTACAAACTCCTTTTCCCTTCCCCTCCCCACAACAGACACCCTGGGAGGTAGGAAGAAGAGCTGGTTTTATACTTGGGAGTCTCAGAGCAGCTGACAGTCTCCTTCCCTTCCCCTCCCCACAACAGACACCCAGTGTGGCAGGTGGGGCTGAGAGAGCTCTGAGAGAACTGCTCTGAGAGAACTGTGGCTTGGCCAAGGTCTCCCAGTTGGCTGCATATGAAGGAGGAGTGGGGAATCAAACCCGGACCCAGAGAGAGACTGCCTCTGTCCATGGAGGTTCCCCATTTAGCCATTATAGCTACCAACAGTGGAACAGAGTATTATTAACTATACCACTCACAAAATATAGACATTAAACTGAACCAAGTTGAAATATTAAAACAATATACATTAGTAAATGAACAGACTCAGCTACACAAAATAATCATGATGGGAACTTTGAAAGCCCCTTCCTACCCTAAATCCATAAATCCTCTGTTAATTTTGATCGCAGCGACATCGTGTGAGTAGGGAATACTGCAAGTTAATTATACATAAATTAATAATTCTAGCGAGAGAACTGTGCAGATGCCAGAGCAAATCTGCTGATCTTTAAAGTGACACAAGGCCTTGGAGAGGAGGCAGTCCAGGCACCCTCTAAAACTCCTCTAAGCACACCACCAACCAATTCTACTGGGAGACCTCAAACTGCATTACCACAAGGGAGGGTGAGAATTTTTCTTCTGTGCTGCACCATTCTTAACTTTTAAAGTCACTATCATGTCCCCCAAACATTTAAATTGCATTTTTTAAAAAGTTTAAAAGCTCCAGTTCCTTGACACTTTCCTTTCGTGAGTCATTCTGGTAGCTGGCAACCAGTCCCCAGAAATATTCATAGAAGCGGTAATAGTTATTGCCACTTTTCAATTAACTCTGAATCTGTGCCTAATTATTGATTTGATATCTAAGGGATGTAACACTAAATGCAGGACTGTTGCCAAAAATGGCAACTATGAATCTATCCCTACCCCACTCCAATATTCAACAGAACTTAAGCATGTCCTGACCAGCATGTTGTTAATGTTTATCATGACATTAGAATAATAATAAGTATTAATTTGTTTATGGAGTGCGTGGCACAGACAGGATAAATGCAAGCTTGAAACTTGTACTTTTACTGATTGTTAGGAAGAAGAGGAGCTCTGGTCCCAGGGCTGCCATTTTCAGCAGAAGCCACACCTTTAGAGCTCTGTCCCACTTGCTCTAAAACAATTACTGTTTTCTAAGGGGGGCTAAACCATTTTTCCCTCTAAGCTGTGCACGTGAGCGCCCACTCATTAACTCAGGAAGCCCTGCTCAGCAGCAGTCTGGAGCCACGCAGGGTCTGGCACTGCCCAAGGCCCACTGCGAGATTACAGCAGTTATACACTGCTCAGGATGTGAGCTGCTCCACTCGGGGGGGGGGGGAATTAGAGGGCGAATTGGTCTGCACCCTCCCCTTTTTCCTGGGACTGTACTGAATCTGGGTCACAACTGTCAGCTACCCTGAGGGCCCACATTTATTGACCTTTATTGACCAAAAAAAATTAAAATAGACATGTCCCAAGCCCATCTGAAAAAATGCACAATATGAGACTGTCATCACCTCAGGGAAGAGACTTTGTCAGATGATGCACTGCTTAGTTCAAGAAGAGAAGGTAGATCCATACAGAGTGCTTCTTGTCGCTGCCAACTGGACCAAAGCAGAAGGGCTTCCCATTTCCACTCTGAAACACGCTTCTCCCTCCCTGCCCTCCTTCCCGTTTCCATTTCAGAACCATGTCTACATTTAGACTGCAAGCTCTTTGGGGGCACAGACCTTGGAGACTCAGCCATATAAACTAACGCTGCCCCATAAACTAACAAGCACTAACAAATAGCAGGGATTCTTGCAACCCAGAAACACACATGTAAACGGGAAAGAGGACCCAGGAACAGGGCCGGGCCAGAAATTGCTTCTTAAGAGGCAAGTAGAGCAGTAACAGCCGGAGTGTGTGTGTAATAATCTTTGCAGAACAACAAGAAAATCAATTTGCCACTTTATTTATTTACTTTATCTGTACCTCGCCATTCTCCCCAGTGGGACCCAAAGCAGCTTACACCATTCTACCCTCCTCTCCTCCATTTTATCCTCACAAGAACCCTGCAAGGTAGGTTAGGCTGAGAGAGTATGACTAGCCCAAAGTCACCTGAGCAGACTTCCATGGCACAAGTGGGGATCTGGCCTCAGGTCAAATCTGCTCTGCTCTGAACACTCTGGAATGGGAGGTGCCACTAGGGCGCAGTCCTTGCAGGAAGCCAGTAAAGTGAGCGAGTTACAGATTCGGGGGGGTGAAGTTGGAGGAGAGGGAGAGGCTCACACCAAAGGCCACCGAGAAAGTTCAGTGAAGAGGAAAGAACAGAACCAGGGCTCCTTGACTTCCTTAATTGTTTAGCTATTACCAAAGCTGGGCAAACCCAGGCTCTTATCAGTTCTCTTCAGCTTTGCAAGTCACCCCAAAAATTCAGGAGCCAGTTTATTTTTCAGCCTTCAAGGTTTTATATTTTAATGAACACACTTTGTAGTTACTGCTACCACAAAACCTAATCTTAAATTATTCACAGTTTCTTGTAATTTTTATTTAAAGCTCTAACAAAAGTGCTGTAGCATACCATACAAATAAATATGGGGTCACCTTGGTGAAAAGCTAACCTCTGTCCCTCACCTAAATAAGCTTTGCACCAAGCAGCACTTAGGATCCATGACTGCTGAAAATGACAGGTGCCCCAACAAAATTTCTAGGTGCCACGATGCCCTGGCACCTGGGATCCATCAAGGCTATCAGATTTCTTCAGAAGCCACAATCCACCGTGCTCTCCCTACCACACCGCCAGATACTGACAATTGTGCAACACCTTCGAAATGTCATGTTCGTTATAAAGATTAGTAAGTAACCTTGATGGGGCTCTGGAGGAATGGGATCATACCTCCCTTGCTTTCCAGGGCCATGAATGCTAAGCATCCTCTCTGCCATGCGACTCCACAGGGTAGCCAAGGATCAAAAGGCAGGGAGAAAGCACTGAGGGGGGGGGGGGGGGTTGACCTGCCCAGAATGGTTCAGATGGATGCTGTTGGCAAGAAGGCGGCAGTTGAAACACTTGTTTTAAATAAGAGACCCTCCATTTGAGTGCGGCTTCTGGGCTGCCTGGACTAACAAAAAAATGCAGAGATGATTTGTATCCACAGTTTTCCCAGTCAGAAACTGAACTGTGTAGCTGTTTTACCTCTCCTGGGAACCACACATCATCAAAACTATATATCAAAAGAAGTAAGGTAAATAAAAAAGCCCATCTGGGATTGTGTTATAGTTTGATTCTCCATTGCCCTCCTCCTCCAAAGGAGACCCAGTGAGCTCTTCTAGGGCAACCTTTTAACCTAAAACAGGGCAGCCTCAAAAGAAGGCAGCCTGTCCCTGGAGAATCCAACTTTTTACTGAAAATGTACATGGAGCCTCCATATACAAAGGCATCTATCTCTAATACCAACTGTTGGGGGCAAACAAAACTGGGAACATGAGCTCCTTTGTGTCCCACTTGGGAGCCTCCTCAAAGCACCCAGCTGTCCCCTTTTGGAAACAGGAGACTGCTCTACAGAGAGTTTTGGTCTGATCTTATGCATTTTCTGAGACCTGAAACCTTCTTGCATTGAGGACCCACAAAGGGGCTCACCTGGCCCCAAGACTAATTTATGGGGAGAGCAGTGAAAACATGCATGCCCCCTAAACACACCCACCTGCCGTGATGCTGTTTAGCCTCTAGCAGAGGCCTTCCCCAGCCCAGAAATCTGAGAGCCGGCAGAGACTGAAGATGAAACCTTCTGCAAGTAAAAAGATATAAGTACTCCCTCCCAAACCCCCCCACACACTCCCCAAATGCCCACTGAGCCCTGCCTATGGGCCTGATCCATTCAGCTCCTCTTGGGGAAGCACCATTCAGAAAGTGAGGGCAGCTTTCTTATGTGCCTGGCCTGCAGTCCCCACAACTTCAGTCTTTCCGGATCTACACTTGATTTCTGAATACCAGTACCAAAAGCTTGGCTGGAATCAACACCAGTTAATAGACTCGGGAAGGGACATTTGACAGCCCTGCCCCACGGATCAATTGCCATTTCTCCACATACAGCTAAAGCTGCTTCCAGGCCTGGTAAATAAATGCCAGCCATAATGAGCTTGGAAGCAACTCGCCTGAAAGTGACAAAGAAAATGACAGTTGCTGAAAAATCACTGCATTTGCGGGCAATCCCACCGGCCTCTTAAAATGATTACTAAGAACCAAATGACATCATGGGGAAAGGGGGCGGCTGCAAAGGCCACTCTGCAACCCTCCCCCCCCCCCCCGCGCCCACGCTTGGTTATCCCCCCTCCCCCACATAAGGGGTTTACCATAATCCCATCCACAGAGCCCCCTTTCTATGCCAGCGAGACCCCTCCTGGGGCTTCCCTGGCAGTTTTGCCAGGGGGCTATTTATTTATTTATGACACATGCCTGTCTCTCCTGCTTTCCAACTGTCTCCCCAAGTGGCTCAGGTTAACCACCAGATGCAGACCCTGACCTCATGCTGTCAAGCTGTTTTTAACAAGCACCAAGAGACGGGGCAGGGGTGACGGGGTGCAGGAGGGAGATCAGGTGGGCAGCAGGCAAACCAGGAGAGACTCCATATGCAACTAGATCCAAGCTGAGCATCTGCTTGCCTCTTGACTTGCCCATGGCCCATGGCCCTTTGACCAGTGATGACAGGCAGAGCGTGTGCTCCCCATGTATGGTTGCCAAGTTCTAGGTGAGGCCTGGAGGTCTCCCAGAATTACCACTTCTCTCCAGACTACAGAGATCAGTTCTCCTGGAGAAAATGGCTCTTCCGGAGGGTAGACTCTGTGGCACTGTACCCTGCTGAGGTCCTTCCTCTTCCTCAAACTCCGCCCTCCCCAAGCTCTAACCCCCTAAATCTCCAGGAATTCTATTCCCACTCTCTTCTTCAGTTCCTTCTGGCCGGAGGAGGGAAGAGGCTGCTCCTTCTCTGGCTGAAAGAGGGGCTCAGCTATTTCTTTGAAATATGTGCAAGCCTACCTTTCTCCAACAACTGACAGCCAAGGCAAGCAGCAAACTTCAAAGGCAATATCAGTCAGAACACCCAAACAAACCTTAGCTAACATTAAAAAGCCCTCCCAAAGATTTGAGTTTTACAGCCCCTTCAGAAGGTGGTCTGGGCAGGAGATTTCCTCAACTGTTTGGGAGGCTGTTCCATGAATTGGGGCAGGTACTGAGGAAGCCTGTGACCTGGCAGAAAACTCAATGAACCATTGGGGTGGGGGGGGGGAAGCAGGGTCAGGAGGGGTTACCGTGTCAAACAACACTGCCGCATGGGAGGGACAGTCTTTCGGAGATGCAGGTCCCCGGGCCTAGAGGGCATCACCTTCCATTGGACACGGAAACAAACTGACAGCCAATGAAGAAGAGAATGTCAAACGGGAGTGAAATGTACTATGCTCCGGTTCTCCCCTCACACCAAACAGGCTGCCACATTTTGTACCAGCTGCAGTTTCCAAGTCTGCAAAGGCAGCCCCACAAAGAGTGTGTTACAGTAATCAAGCCTCAGGATTACTGCAGTGTAGAGCAGCGTGGCCAGGTCAGCGGTATAAAAAACCGGGAAAGCTTTCAGGCTAACTGGAGCTGGAAACACATACTCAGGCACCGTAGTACCTGCTTCTCTGTTAACAGAGTGGGGCCTACCAGAGCCCCAAGGTCCTAACAGTATCTGTCAAAGACAGTCAAGTCCCATCTGAAGTAGGTGACATTACACACACGCACTCACAGACAGAGAGAACCAGAACAGCTGCCTTGCTGACCAGCTTTGCGCCTCTGTCCTGTTTGGATTCCACTTTAGTTCACTCCCTCTCAACCACCTGACTACGGGGACCAGGCGCTGACCCAAGACAGACGGCAGGACCCAGAGGCTTATTCAATGAGATGCACAGCTGGTGTCATTTGCGTCCTGCAAAGATTCATGCAGTCTCCTTATAGAGGCTTCATGTAGATATGTTAAAAACTTAAGGGACTATACAGAACCCTGTGGCACTCCCCATGACCATCACCTGGGGGAGGGGGGGCTGTAACACCAAATCAGAAACCACCTTGATCAGCTCAGACAGGACTTTAATTGGGACTGTAGGTGGACCGTAAACCAAAAGATGCCTCACCTGTCCCTGGATCCAAACATGCAGTACATGCAGTCAGTGCTAGCAATACTGCGCTGGGAATCTACGGAAGGAGAAAGGTTCCCAGAGGATGATGGCAACCCTTCCCCCTCCCCCACCCCCAATTCTGGGTTGATGGAGGACTCAGCTGTGTCAGAATGATATTGCCTGAATCCTCAAACCTCGAACACAAGTCAGGTCAGCCCCCTCCTCCTCTTCCACCAAATCATGGATCTGGATGTTTTTATTTCTCATAGGGCTGGCACTGCGGAGCATTAAGTTCAGAGGCCAGGTGGGAAAGGAGCCCTGAGGATGGGATGGAAGCCAGGAGGACAGCAAGCATCAACAGAACCCCCAGCACACTGCAGAAGTCCATCCCTCCTCCAACCACCATCCCTCCCATGCCCATGTGACAACCCTGTATGGTGGACAAGCATGCTCCAGAGGAACTAACGCAACGCCAGCCATTCCATTGTGCCCAGCACCACCCAGCACAAAGCCAGAGAGCCAACAGACACAGCCTGGGTCGACAAGGGAAAGGTCTCCTGCTTCCCACCAACAGAATCCTGTTAGTAAACAAAAAACAAAAACCAGTCACGCCCACAGCAGGCAGACACTCTGAAGAAAGAGGGGACAGATGGATGGGCTTGTTTCTCCCTCTTTGTGGCACAGGCAGTCAGGGCTATTTGAGGAAGGAGCTGTGGCTCAGCGGTAGAGCGTCAGCTTGGCATGCAGAAGGTCCTAGGTGTTGTGAAAGACCTCAGCTTGAGACCCTGGAGAGCCACTGCCAGTCTGAGTAGACAAGAGTGACCTTGATGGACCCCAAGGGTCTGATTCAGTACAAGGCAGCTTCATGTTCAAGTCTCAGGGGTGGCTAGTTTCCCTTACCAACCCTTGTCTCCCAGGGTGTGTGTGTAACCATCCTGTGGCCCTCTAGCCTCCGAGGTTCTGTCCCAAGGAATGGTCTGCCACCCACACACTTGACCCTCATGTACAATGCATAGCCATAAATAAAAGGCTCCTCACTGTTGCTATGGAAAGGGATTCATTCTCCTTGTTTCCTCCTCCGAACTTCTAAAACCCAGGCCTGTTGTCCTCCCACATGTTTCGCCTTAGGCGTTTGACATGGGTCCATCTAACCCCAATCCATCTCCTGTGACTGGCAAAGGCTCTCCAAGGTCTCAGAGGAGATGCTGAGACCACGGGACTCTGTTCTTCTACTGAGCATCGACTCAGCCATCCAGCCCACGGGTCCGTGAGCGCCCTCAGTGAAAAAAGGAGAGGGAGAGAGGGTAAGCCTGGCTGTGGAATCCTGGCTACCAGCTCCAGAATAAGAACCAGTAAATGCTGCTATCATTCTCAGAGCAGCTGGGAAAAGGTCAGTTATTAGATAGAAAACTGTAATTTCCCAGAAGGAGAGACAGCCTTGCTGGCCATTTTATTTGTGTTTTACAAAGTGAAGCAATGCTCACTTTATGGCCCTCTCTGTGCTTTCCAGCGGCAGGGGCACAACATCCACCACCAGCCATGACCACAATGGGAAAAGGCAAGATTTATGAGCCAAACATGAGTTTCAATGTTGAGCAACCCTTCAGTTATGGTCCTTGCCCCACCTGCTGCTTCAGGGCAGCACACTGGGACAGAAACAATGTTCAGAAGGGCGCTGACTCAGGACAGCGAGGCGCCTTTTCTGTGGAGATTCTCCCTGACATTTTTCAGATTCATTGGGGGGCCGGGGGGGGGGGCTTCGGTGACTGAGGCTGGCCACTGGTATTTCCACAGTAACATTCCTAAGTATTCATGGTGGTGGAAAGTCCGTCAAGTCACAGCTGGCGACTCCTTTCCCCCCCACCCCAGATTTTTTTTATTGATTTTCCAGCACACATATACATAACACATAAAACAAAACAACACAAAACAGAAAAAAGGATAGCTTCTACTAAGTTGTCTAGAGAATTTCTGTAGAAAAGTTTCATTTATGCACCTATTTTAAATAATACGTATACACCTATGCATTCTTTCTATATTTTAAGTATTTATAAATGTCATTGCAAATAAAACTTCCAATCCATTTATAAAATCTTGACCATGTTTTTTCAAAGATTTCTTCTTTTTTATGTTGCATTAACGAAGTTAATTTGTCCATTTCTGCCATTTCCATAAGTTTATATATTGTTTTTTCTCTTGATGGAATTTTTTCTTTTTCCCAATATTTTGCATACAGAATTCTAGTAGTTGTTATAACATGATATATACATCTGGGCTTCTGAACCTTTTGGGTATTATATTCAGTAAAAATAATTCTGGTACAAATGGAATACTTGTCTCTAACATTTTCTGAAGTAATTCATGAAGTCATGCCCAATGTTTCTTACTTTTTCCACATGACCACCACATATGAAAAAAGAACCAATATTTTTTTTACACTTCCAACAATCATTTGACATATTTGGATAAAATTTTGCTAGATTTTCTGGTGTCATATGCCATCTATAAAATATTTTATATACATTTTCTTTGTATACTTAATATTTGTTTTCCATACCCTAGAGTAGACCATTGCTCTAGTTCAATGTTATGACCTATTTTTTGTGCCCATCCTATCATTGACTATTTTATTACTTCATCTTGCATCTTTGCATCTACCTGTAAAACCTTTTTATAAACTTTTCATCAACAGATAAAACAATCTTATCCAGGTCTAAAAGTTTTTCATAACCATCAGTTTGTTTATCTTTTACCTATCTGGAATCAAGTTGTGCTCTTTCCCATCAATTTAAGTATGCATCATGATGTTGTAAAACCTCTTGTGGTTTTAGTTTATTTTTGTTGTCTAGGAGATCTTCATATCTCCACATCGTTTGCTTTACAAATAGTGCAGGGTTCGTGAAGGCTTCAAGAGGTGAAACCCATTTAGGTACCTTGGTATAAAAAAGTCTCTTTATTTCTTCCCGCGCTTTCATCAAAGATGCTCTGAGAATATGTTGTTTGAAATAGCTATGTGTTTTACTTTTATCATACCAAACAAAAGCATGCCAACATAATACCAAATCATGTCCTTCTAGTTTTAAAAGCCTTGTATTTTCCAGATTAATCCATTCTTTCACCCATGTTAAAGATGCTGCTTTATAATATGTAGACCAATCTGATAATGTGAATCCTCCTGTTTCCTTCATATCTTGTAGAATTTTCAGCTTTATTCTGGGTCTTTTACCTTGCCAAATAAAGTGTCTTATCAGTTTATCCAGTTCTTTGAAATACTGTTGATTTTTTAAAATTGGAATAGTCTGAAACAAAAATAGTAGTCTTGGTAAAACACTCATCTTTACCATAGCTATTTGGACCATAAAGGAAATTTAGGCCCCGTCCACACGAGCAAGATAAGCCGGACGGGAAGTGACTCAAATTTGTGCCGGTGCAATTTGCGCCGCTTTTGCAGGATCACACAGGTCCATGGACCTGTGAGGGCGAACCGCCACTGCGTGATCACACACAGCCGCGGGCGAGTTGGTTTGGGTTTTTTTCGGCCGTTTTCAGTGCGCTTATCTGCTTCTACAAGGGATCGATGACTTGCCTGTTCACCCTTGGGGTCATCCGATGATGCGTATACCGGGATGGGAGGGGGAAAAAAAACCAAAAAGCCCGCTCCCCAATGCCACTTGTTTGCGCTGGCGCGATCACACCAGGAAAGGTCAGTTCTGGGCCGTCTCAAACCATTTGAGACTTCCTTTTCACTGGTAGCTAAATAAGCCGATTCCCCACCGGCTCAAAGTGGTTTGCGACACTTTGACACCGGCTGCAGGACGCTTCCCAGATGTGCTTGTGTGATCACGCCACTTTGAGCAGGTGGGGAATCGTCCTTCTTGTGTCGCAAATGGGTGCATATGATCGTGCCCTTGGAGATCTTTCCATTTTTCCAAGTTTTTAAAAAATTTCTCTTATACTTTCACATAATTGTCTTTATAAAAGGAACTGCATCTATTTGTTAGGGGGTGATCCCTAAGTATTTTATTTTCTTATAGACTTCGATGGCCGAGATTTCTTGTAACTGCCGAATCTGATCCTTAGTACAATTTTTAGTCAAAATTTTTGTTTTGTTGAAGTTAATTTTTAGACCCACTACTTGTCCATATTCCTTTAATGAACGCAAGAACTGAATAATAGAACCCTGTGGTTCTTCTAAAATAAATACAAGGTCATCTGCAAAGGCTTGTAGTTTATAATCTTCTCCTTTTATTTTCAATCCTTTAATCTGTATGTTATTTCTTATTCTTTCATTCAATGTCTCAAGAGTAAAAATAAACAAGAGTGGCAACAGTGGGCATCCTTGTCTAGTACCCTTTTGTATTTCAACATTTTGTGATAAGTCTCCATTTCCCAAAAATTTTGCCTGTTGCTTAGAGTAGATTGTTTTGACCACTGTATAAAAGGTTTCTCCACATTGCCAATTTTGTAGCTGGGCTAACATGAAATGCCAACTAAGATTATCAAGAGCTTTTTCTGCATCGAGAAAGACCAGTACCATTTGCTTCTCTGGATGTGCTTCAAAATATTCAAGTATGTTCAAAATAGTTCTTACATTATTTCTGAATTGTCTTTTAGGTAAGAATCCTGCTTGATCTTGGTAAATGACTTGTAGGAGAACCTTTTCAATCTACTAGCTAGTATCGATGCATAGATTTTATAGTCCACATTCAGAAGTGAGATCCATCTATAATTCCTAATTTCTTTCTCGTCTGTATCTGGTTTATATATCAAGGCAATCAGGGCTTCATTCCAAGACTCTGGTGTTTTCTTCTTTGTTA
This sequence comes from Lepidodactylus listeri, assembly GCA_029233225.1. NCBI lineage: Eukaryota > Metazoa > Chordata > Lepidosauria > Squamata > Gekkonidae > Lepidodactylus > Lepidodactylus listeri. The sequence goes on along the minus strand of JARCFY010000014.1, from coordinate 7,865,484 downwards.
TAATGCTCTGTAAATTATAGCGGGGGGGGGGGGTTCACATTCAGCCTGCAGGAGCTTTTCACCCACCTCAAGCTGTTCAACAATTTGCTGGGAGAATTCTCAGGCCCTTGAGAAAATGGGGAAGCAGCTCAAGGGCTGTCAAGGACAGCAAAAGAGGGCCACTCTTGTGTCTCCATCCACTATGCGGGGGTGGGGGGTGCTAGCTGAATGTCACCTCCTCCCATTACAGCAGCTCTCCAAAGCCCCATGTCCACCCCCTGCTGTATCTGTTTTTCCATCTGTTTACAATATTTTAATCCCACTGTTCTGCCAAATAGGGTGTCTGGCTGGGATGCAGGAGACCCGGGTTCAAATCCCCATTCTGCCATGGAAGCCAGCTGGGTGACCTTGGGTTAGTGGCAATCTCAGCCTAACCTACTTCACAGGGTTGCTGTGAGGATAAAACAGCGCAAGAGAATGATACATGTATTATTTATTTACTTCACTTATGCCCTGCCTTTATCCCCAGCAGGAGCCCCAGAGCAGCTTGCGTCATTCTCCTTTCCTTCATTTTATTTGTGCCATCCCAGGTTTTTGGAAGATGGGCAGAATAAAGACCTACTAGAGAGGTACCCATGGCCACTGTGGCTTGTAAAGCACTAACAGAGCACAGAACAGAACACTGCACAAAGTTAACACAAGCTGCTTACAACTGAAACCTACCACACCTTTGGGCAGGCTAGGTGATGCTTCAGAATCGCATCTCTACCAGTTCACTCATTAGGGCAGTAGGAATGGACACAGCCTGCCCCCACATTCAAAGGTTTGGTTTGCTTCATCCCCTTAAGTAGGGATTGCAAACCACAAATTCATCCTAGTTTGAGGTAAGGAAACCAACTCCAATTTGCCCAGGCACTTGCATTTAGAAGTTGCAAAAAAAGTGCTGCCCACCCCAGGAAGTTTTTAGTTGTACTTTGCGCTTGGGGTGGGTATATGTGCATGGGAAAGAAGACATGCCCGTGCCCAAAACAAGTACAGAGATCTGTCCAGACATTTCAATGCAGCCCCCAGGCATCCTTAAGCCAGCTGCTCAAGCTCACTCCCCAAGCCCATGCCTCCAACAATATGAGGGTATTATTACTAGCCTACCTTACAGGGCTGTTGTAAGGGAGGACTGCTGAGACAATACCTGTGAAGTGCCCAAACGCTCAAAGTCCTAGTAAAATGCTAAGCATTGTTATTATGGGGGGCTGAAAAACAGCTGTCCACCAAGAACCACTTCATGAGATCTCATTGCTCATTTATTTAGTTATTATATTCACCTTTTATAGCACCCATTCTCCAGCAGGGCTTGGGGCAGTGCACTACAAAACCAAAACTCATATCATACAGTTTAGTAGCAAAATACCTCAATTCCATAGTGGCAATACAGTTTAAAAAACAGATGGTGATCAAAGTTCCAGTTGTGCGACCACTTTGGAGGGGGGGAGAGTGCCAGCCAGATGGACGCCCGTTGCTGTCCTCAGCTAAACATCCCTGCCTTGCAAGCCATGTCCTCAGCTGTCCTCTTGCTGTCCTCAGCTAAACATCCCTGCCTTACAAGCCCTGCAGAACTGTAATAAGTCCCTCAGGGCACAGATGTTACTCTACCCAGAGTTCCACCAGGTTGGGGCCAGAGCACTAAGAGTTCTGGCCCTAGTTGAGGACTCCCGGATTTCTCTTGGGCAGAGGACCACAACCAAGTTCTTATCTACTGAGCATAAATGCTCCCTGAGGGGTATACCGAGAGATGCTGACTCATGTGCACAACCACTATCCTATATGATCTGGCTGGGAGCGCAGAGTTTACCACTTCATTTTACAAATCACTGCACCCCAATTATTCACAGGTACTTCCACAAAATGTCTTTCCCCATCCCAACCCCTTAGAACAAAAACTTTTAACCAAACAGGAGGAGCAGGTTACGTCCATGTTCTACAACAGGGCAAACTGACCAAAGCATCAAGGCAATTTGCTGAGCAGCCATGAAAGGCGCTTGGGAGAGCAAGAAAGGGGGCGGGGGAGAGATTTCAGTAAGGAATGGGGGGGGGGGCAGATCCAGAGGTGGCAACTCAAGGCTCTTCAAAGGCGGGTAGGCAAAGCGCCAGCCACCCCTCTTCCTCCACAGGACCTTCTGCAGCCCCTTCTCTTGCAGGGAACGGCTTCCTCGCACCGCCTTCCACCCAAGTATAAACTGTATTCACCCTGATACCAAATAAAACAGGGAAGAGGGACGGTGACAGGTGGCACCACTGGATGGATTTCCAGAAGTGAAGAGGCCTGACAGTTCACACTTAAGAAAATGAGGAACACACTGGGAAGCCCTCCAGCCCGTCCCTCACCTCACTCCGTCCAGCACAAGAACAGTGATGGCTGACAAGGAACGAACGCAGTGACCACAAACAAGGGGGTCTGGCCCTTTCAAGGGTTTTTTTTTGGGGGGGGGGGGGGGGTCAGGGAGTCTCACTTTCCAAGCAGTTAAGTTCCTCATTTCAGCTGATCCATTCTGATGTTGTGTCCGTTTGAAATGGGAATTTCAAAAAGGTCAAAGAAAAGGATTTCCATTACTTTGCTGGGTCATGAAGGAGCAGGAAATAGGTCACTGTGGCTCTGCCAGAACAAAGCCGTCCCGTGAACTGGGCACAGGGCAAACTGGTCTAAAAGCTGCAAGGAGAGGTACTGGGTAGTCATGGAATGTTGACAACCATTCTAAGAGCTGTAGAGAAAGGATCGCTGTACGACACAGCCCAGACACAGAAGCAAAAGGTCAGCCTGGCTCAGCCAAAAACTTCATGCAAGAACAAGCGGGGGGGGGGGGGGCGGGGAGTGTGGAGTTGGCAGGAAAGAGAAAAAGAAACTCAGCTGGGAGGGGAATGAGCAGGCTTCCAACTTTCTTTGAAAAACACAGTTTGGTCACAGGGCCTTTAAATCTATAATCAAACATGTCTGTAAATTGACAACAGTTTCAAGTGAAAAAAACACATTCAATATAGCCGGATGAACATGCTAATGCAGGGGTGTCAAACATGTGGTCCGGGGGCTGGATCAGGCCCCCGGAGGGCTTCTATCAGGCCCGCACTGGAACTGGCCATCTCCTGCTTCCAGTCCTGTTGCTGCTGCTGCATCATAGCTTGCTTCACCAGACACTCTCAATTGCTCAGCCATTTCATGTTTTCCCCTGGGTCCTAGACTCAGAACTCTTGAGCATGAGATTTCTGTGGTGAATGTCAGTAAATCAAAAGTAGGTTTGCAGCTTACAGATACACACCTGAACAGCATAATCAAGACTGCAACAGCACATACATTTTGATACAATAATTCAGAAACTGTTAAATAAACAAAATATTGCAGGAGTGCTGATGTTTTAAGCATGTTTTTATTTTGAGTAAAAAAAAATTTTTTGTGTTTGTGTCCTTTATAAAGTTTATATCTCCGCTACCTGGCATTACCTTTTATGACACACATGGCCCCACCCGACAAGGTCTCATTTATGTCAGATCCGGCCCTCATAACAAATGAGTTTGACACCCCTGTGCTAATGTATAAAGGGGCACAATTGGCTCTATCAGTATCACACACAACAATAGAAAGCATGAATGAAAGTCGAGTTTACCACGATAAAAACTAAATTGCATCCTGTTTGTCTGAACTTTTTGTTTGTTTGGGGGTTTTTTATTCTTCTTCTCCTGGAGAAGGTCATTCACGGGGCGGGGGGGGGGGGGGGGGAGAACAATTCCCTTGGGTTCCAGAAAACTGAATGTCTCTGAGACGACCCCACATTTTTGTCACTCTCTAGGGCCATCCCCACTCTTCCAAGGGATGTTCTGTGTCTATACTTTGAATAGCAACCCAAATGAGGACCATTCATATTGGTCTGCAAGAGGATGCCTTCCCAAGCCATTGGTCCCTCTATCTTAGTAACTGTTGTGTTCTAATGGCGACCGCCATGCAGCCCAGCCATGCGGCAAGCACATGGCCGGGCACAGACAGAGCTTTGCTCCAAAACACAATAGACTGGCCGGATTGTGATTTAGACCTATTGGTCAGCCAGGATGCAAATAGGGACCAATGATCGGGGGAGGCTTAATTGTAATCCTATCAGCTTGTTAGGGCGAGGCCGGGGGCGTGGTTTAGATGCGCATGTAAGCAGACCCCTGAGCCCAGCTCAGACATGTGTTCCAGAACCTCCTAATAAATCATGAGCTGATTTCACTTGAACTTGTCTCTGGACTGAGTACTTTATAGTAACATATATTCTAAGAGGTGGGTGATTGCCAGGGTTCCTGGAGGTGGTCTTTTTCATCCTCAGCCCGAGAACCCTCTGATGACACTCTTCCTGGATCTCCTCAGGGGCTGTGCTCTCGTTCTTGCAGGGCAGAAGAAAAACTCCACTTCTGAAAGCGAGGGTGTCCCTGAATGGCAGCAGCAACCTATGGACTGCTTGAAGGCAAACACCAGCAGCCTTCAGCCACCCGAGATTGAGCAATAACAGGTCTGTGATGCCCTTAGATGAGCTCTTTTTAGACTGTAGCTATGAAGTTCAGCTTCTCTTTATTTTTATTGAAAGCATCATTTATTTCAAGGGAATCCTTTCTCCCGGACTTTACAAAAACAGCTAGGGTTCTTCCTGCTCTTTACTTGGGAGGCAATTCTATCTGCCACCATAATTCCCTCCCAACTTTTTTTTTAAAAAATGAAAAGCAGCCAATTTCAGCAGAGGTACTGAGGGCCTCTCCCCCTTTGGTATTCATCTACACCTTCCCCTTTGTAAAGCTCTGCTGTGGACGGCCTCATGAACCACCAAGGAGATCGGCCAGATGGTGTCCTCTCATGCCCACTTCTGTTTTAAAAGAGACTGCTAGGTGTGAGGAACCAAGACTAAACTGAAGGCTGCCTTTCCCGAGTCCTCTTCACCAGATGCCTCCCCGGCCACAAGGGGCACTTCCACCCTGGCAACATCAAATTAGCAAGGCCCTTGGCTGAGCTGGTGGCTCCGGACGTCAGCCCACCTGAAAGTCTGCTTTCAGAAGCACACTCTGGCATCACTTGACGTGCAAACAGAAATTTAAATTTTGCTAACATTCAGTGGGTCTGGGTCATCAACAACTGTCTTGTTGACCCATGGGCTCTGCAAAGCAGGATTCGTCTCAGGAAGGGACCCACACTGCTTATAACCCTGGGTCAATATAAATCACTACCAGTGAAATATAACACTTCATGCATTGGATGAAGTGGATCTGGCTCACAAAAGCTTATACCATAATTACGGTGCTGGTCTTTCAAACACCACAAGACTTTCATTATTTTGACTGCAGCAGACCTGTCTGACTACCCTTTTGGAGACAAACTGATGACTTGAATTTCTTTTACTAAAGTCAACTATTTTAAGATTTTATTTTGTTTGCATTTTTAGTAAGTACAACTGCTTCATACAAAAAATGCATAACAGAAAACGCAAGTGAAGCCTCATATTAGCAGTGTGTTGAATACCAAACAGCCTTAAGTTTGTTGATGTTATTAGCTCAGAAAGATTTTCTTAATTTTATTTATAAAATCACAGATAGTAATGCTAGCCACTGGGAAACAGTCACAGCACAAAAAAGAACAGAGGAATAGTCACTTCTAATAAAGAAAAGCATCATTAGTGGTCGCCTGGAGGAAGCTCTTATGCACCACAGGGGACTAAAGAAATACAGGTTGCTTACCTGTAATTGGAGATCTTCGAGTGGTCATCTGTGCATTCACACCTCTGGGATAATATGCGCCTGCACCGATCCCGATCGGTAACTTCAAAGCCAACGGATTTTCGCACCAACTCCCCGATCGCGCTCCGGCTCCACTGCGCATGACCGGGGAGGGGCACGAGGATCCCGCCAGTTCCTTCTGACCGCTGCAAGCAGCCTCCAAGAAAGTACAAGGGAGACCGAAAGCAGAGGGGAAGGAGGGCGGGTGGTGTGAATGCACAGATGACCACTCGAAGATCTCCAATTACAGGTAAGCAACCTGTATATCTTCTTCGTGGTCTCTGTGCATCACACCTCTGGGAGAATAGCGAGCAATAATTACACCACATACCTGGAGGTGGGTGCTGAAGGTCTCACATCTGAGCTGTCTGCAGAACTGCACGGCCCACCGCCGACCGCTGATGGGTACGGACGTCCAAAGCGTAGTGCCTCACAAACGTGTGAGGAGACGTCCATGTACCAGCATTGCAGATATCTCCCAGGGGGATGCCCTTGAGAAAAGCTGTCGAGGCAGCCACTGCTCGAGTAGAGTGAGCCCGCAGAGACGCCGGTAATGGCCGCTTGGCCAGGAGGTAGGCGAGTTTTATCGTCTCAACAATCCATTTAGACAGTCTCTGAGACGACAGCTTCTGTCCCTGTCTGGGAAGGGCATGAGCGACAAAGAGAGCTGGAGATTTGCGAAAGGATTTAGTCCGATCCAAGTAAAATGACAGGGCCCTCTTAACGTCAAGGGAATGCAGGCAACGTTGTGTCTGGTCCTTGGGTTCAGGATAAAACACCGGTAGGGTGATGTCCGCTTTAATGTGGAAGTCCGAAACTATCTTCGGCAAGAAAGTAATATCAGGAGTCAGGGTCACTGCGTCCTGATGAAAGGTAAGGTATGGCGGGTCACATCGAAGAGCCGACAGCTCACTCACCCATCGAACCGAAGTGAGAGCCACAAGAAACGCTACTTTCCACGAAAGAAGCTGCAGGCTACAAGAGGCCATAGGCTCAAATGGCTTGCCCATTAGCTTGTGCAGCACTAACGGCAGGTCCCATGCTGGAACAGGGGTTTTAATTGTTGGGAAGAGACGGCACATTCCCTTCAGGAATTGCTTTGTAGTGGGATGAGAGAAAACGGAATAGCCATCTATCATTGGATGGTTAACCGAAACTGCTGAAAGGTAGACACGAAGGGATGCGTGGCACAATCCTCTGTCCTTACAAGACAGGAGGAACCCAAAGATGTCATCTAGTGTAGATGGAATGGAAGGTCGTCCTATTGAAGCAAGGAAAGACAGGAACTTATTCCATTTTGCCTCGTAGGAACGACGGGTAGATGGTTTACGGGCATTGAGGAGGACATTCGCTATGCGAGGGTCTATTTCTGAGGACGAATTAGCCAAGCTGTCAGCTTTAGTCTGGGTATGTCGTGATGCAGCACCAGACCCTTGTACATCCATAGGAGGTCTGGGTTCATCGGAAGGTGAGTGTACAACCCGTCGGAGAGACGAAGGAGGGTGGGGAACCACGGTTGCCTCGGCCACCAGGGTGTGATCAGGATTGCTAGTGGTTGTTCCGCAAGTAGCTTCTGTACTACCCTCAGTATCAGTGGGATTGGAGGGAACAGGTAAAGGTGTAACCCCGACCAGGAGAGGAGAAGACCGTCCCCCAGGGACGTCGGGTCTGTACCTGCCCTGGAGCAGAAGAGGGGACACTTCTTGTTGTCTCTGGAAGCAAAGACATCCACAGAAGGCTGACCCCAGAGGCTGAAGATTGGGGTCAAGTACCGCGGATTGAGCTCCCAATCGTGTAAGGATGCACCCCCTCTGCTCAAGAAGTCTGCTTGCGTATTGAGCTGACCAGGTAGATGATTCGCTACCAGATAGATATCCAGCGATTGGCATTCCGTCCAAAGTTCTATTGCTAATCGGCAAAGACTGCGGGAAACCATACCACCCTGTCTGTTGATGTAGTACATCATGGTCGTGTTGTCCGTGAGGACAGCCACCGTCTTTCCCGACAGAAGGTGTTGGAAGAACCAGATTGCGTAGCGGACCGCTAGTAGCTCCAGAAAGTTGATGTGATTGGAGGCTACTGATGGATCCCACTTGTTGCCTACGCACAGATCGTCTAGATGGGCTCCCCAGCCCCATAGGGATGCATCCGTGGTAATAGTGACTGACGGAGGAGGGTGGCGAAAGGGGGCGCCCGTCTGGAGATTCTGTGGCACCTGCCACCACTCCAGGGCTTGAATCACCGAGTCCGAGAGGCGGAATCTCTTGGACAGAAGGTGTAGGCTTGGCCGGAACCGACGGAGGAACCACAGCTGCAAGGGTCTCATGCGTAGCCATGCGAAGGGAATGACCATGGTGGTTGCCGCCATGAGCCCCAAGAGTCGCAGTATCTGACGAGCTGTCGCCTCCCGGTTCCTTCTCAGATTTTTGAGGAGGGAAACGATGTCCGAGACCCTGCTGGGAGGTAGGAATGCCCTGCACTGTAGGGAGTCGAGAAGGGCTCCGATGAATTGCACCCGTCTGGAGGGGGTGAGCATGGACTTTTTTGTATTTATTGCCAACCCCAGAGTCTCCAGGGTGTGGAGTGTTAGGGAGACGTGGTCTTGCAGGTCTGATGCTGAGGGTGCGATCAGCAGCCAGTCGTCCAGGTAGGGGTATAGGTGGATGCCCTGCAGGCGGAGGTGGGCCGCTACTGTTGCCATTAGTTTTGTGAAGACACAGGGTGCCGTCGAGAGGCCGAATGGGAGTGCCTTGTACTGGAAGTGACGTGGACCGATCGCAAAGCGTAGAAAGGGTCTGTGGGAAGGATGAATGGTCACATGGAAGTATGCATCCTTCAGGTCCAGCGTCACCATCCAAGAACCCGCTTCCAGCAAAGGTAGAATGATCTGGAGGGTGGTCATTCGGAACTTTTTGTACGTTATGAACGCGTTGAGGTTCCAAAGATCCAGGATGGGTCGAAGGCCCCCGTCTCTCTTTGGCACTGTAAAGTAGCGGGAATAGAATCCCTGTTGGAAATGCTGGGTCGCTACTGGTTCTATTGCATCCTTGCTCAGCAGGGTCTCGACCTCGGATGTTAGAGTGACGGTTGGGGGAGTGACCACGAAGTAGCGTTCCATTGGTATCTCGAAGAATTCTATTCTGTATCCCTCGGAGATGACCGAGCGTGCCCATTTGTCTGAGGTGATGTGCTGCCATGCTGTCAGGAAGGGTGATAGACGGGTGGAGGTGTCGGAGCGGGGGTGGGAGTCAAAAGCTCTGTTTGCTCGGTTTGGGGGGTTTCGCCTTAGACGCCGGAGCGGTTGGGAAGCGAGGCTTGTTATTGTAAGGCTTATGTTGGTAGGTAGATGGCGGCGACCTCTGCCATTGGGGTTCAGAGGGAGGCCTTTGTGGCTGTTTCTTGGACCACGATCTCTGCCATGTTCTCTGTTTTTGCTGCTTAGGTTGAGATACTCCCAGATTGCGGGAAGTCTTCATACTCTTATCAAGCTCGTGAAGCACTGTGTCCGTTGTTGAGCTGAAGAGACCGTCTCCTTCAAACGGAAGATCTTCCACCAAGGTCTTGGTGTCCTGAGGGAGAGAAGTGGATCTCAACCAGGCATGGCGTCTGATGGACACTGCTGAAGTGAGCGTCTTGGAGATTACTTCTGCCGAATGTTTAGAGGCCGAGAGTTGGAGCTTGGCCAAAGACATACCTTCCTTCTGGATCTTTCTGGCGTTGCGTAGCTTGTCCTCTGGGAGATGGGCGATGAGGGCAGTCATCTGCTCCCAGAGCGAATACTGGTACCTGCTCATGCAGGCGGTGTAATTTGCAATCTTTATGCCCAATGCGCCCGCTGAATAAATACGTCTTCCAAAGGAATCTATTCTGCGTCCTTCTTTGTCCAATGGGGAGGAGTGGCCACTACGACCCTTGGTGGAGGGTGTCACCACTACCGAATTGGGTTTGGGATGGACAAACAAGAATTCTGCCCCAGGCTCCTGGATCCTATACATGTGGTCTAGGCGTTTGCTGGAGATAGGGGTAGATGAGGGATGAGGCCAGGATTCTTTGGCCGTAGTCATCAGGACTGATATGAGTGGGAGGGCCACCGGTGTGGACGTATCCATCTGTACTATATCGAAGATGGAGTCTGTGGCTGTCGGAGTCGGTTGGGCCGTGGCCAAGGCCAGTGAATGTGCCATCCTCTTGATCAGTTCCCCGTAGGGTTTCACATCCTCGAAGGGGGAGATTGGGAGGTTTTCGGTGACCTGCGTGTCCGGAGATGGGTGCGGAAGTGATTCGTCTCCTGACACGGAAGATGCCGGGGACCCCGGTGCCGAGTGCTCGGATGGTGAAAGCGGGGTCGGACTTGACAGGTCCTGTGTTGTCGGCAACGGACGAGGATCGATGTCGGGCGTCCATTTCGGAGGTACTGGTGTAGGTATCGGTGTCGGTACTGATGCAGGTTCTCAGTACCGAGACACTCTGGAAGAGGTGGATTGTCGATCCCATTCGATGGGGTACCACTGGGGCGGAGGTGGGTAGGAGCCGTAGAGGTATCTCCACTGCTGGATGTCCCACGGCACCGGTGGAGCCGGGGAGCGGTAGTCCTTATCCCCTCTCGGTGCCGATGGTGGCTTCGCCTCAGCATCGGGGGTATCCCGAGGGACCTGTGTAAGGTCTATGTCGAGGTCGGAGTCCGTCAAGGTGATCGGTCGCGGCATCGGGGAGATCGATCTACCCCTGGGTTGCTCGCGATCTATCGGGTCAAGCTGGCCGAGCCCGGGCTGGGCTGAGTCGAGCGCCCCGCGTGTCAACGAAGCACTCGAGGGCTTCTTGTGCTTCAGCTTGCCCTTCTCCTCCTTGCCCTCCCTACGCTTCTTAGTGGGAGTATCGGGCAAGGGGAGTGATCTCTTCGGTGCCGGTCTGTCGGTACCGATGCTTCGGGATGGAGACGGCGTCGGTCCCGTCGGTGAAGAGGCCGGAACTTCGGAGGACGACATCTTCGGAGACAAGGCAGACTCGAGGAGAGCAACTCGGAGCCTCGCCGCTTGGTTCTTACGCGTCTGTTTAGAGAAAGCCGCGCAGCTAGCGCAGGAGTCGACTCAGTGGGACTCACCCAGACAAAGAAGACACAGGGAGTGCTTGTCCGGTGGGGCTATCTTGCTGCCGCACTGGAGGCACCTCTTAAAGAACCCCCACCGCTGGGCCATAGGCCGAACGGCGAAATGAAGGGAATTTCCGAAATCAAGTCCAGTAGACAGTCCGAGTGCAAAGGGAGGAGAGAAATCAGTCCGAAGGCTTTATCCAAGTTTGGAGAAGTAAACTACCGACTGGAGCAAGAGAGAAAGGATCCTCACGACGCGGCGGTCAGAAGAGAACTGGAGGGATCCTCGTGCCCCTCCCCGGTCATGCGCAGTGGAGCCGGCGCGCGATCGGGGAGTTGGCGCGAAAATCCGTTGGCTTTGAAGTTACCGATCGGGATCGGCGCAGGCGCATATTATCCCAGAGGTGTGATGCACAGAGACCACGAAGAAGATCTAACCATTTCTAAGCCTGTACTAAACCACAGCAATATTTAAAGTCCCGTTTCCTTAACTAGTGATCAGTTACACTTATATTCTCCTTCCCACCCCTTCTTCCAAGGGACAGAGACAGAGTTCATGTTTCTCCCTCCTTGGTTTTATTCCTCACAACAACCCTGTGAGGCTGAGAGAATGACAAGTCCAGCAGAATAAGAAATTAATCCCAGCGGCACAAACCCAACACTCTAATGATGCCTCTGACTCTTGTGCAATCCTGTCTCTGTTCCGCTCATTCTTTCTTAGTGCAACCATCTCGTAACACAAAGGATCGCATACTTAAGTGGACTGTGCGAGCTACACTTTCTGTGCAAGAAGGAAGTCATGTATATCATCAGACAGAGGTCTGCCAAAGGAAACCAAGCAGCCGCTGATAGAAAGTGCAGCTAAATCTCATTGGCCCTTATCGCTAAGCGGGCAGACGGCCTGGCACCAGCCCCAAACAAGCTGGCTGGCCTGCAATCAATAGCAGCTCATGTCTGGTGATGGAAATCGAGAGCAAAGCCGACCAGCAAGAAACAGAAGAAAGAGCCTTCCAAGCCAGCATGGCCCAAGAGACAGACTGTTAGATATGGGGGGGGGGGGGACAGGGTTGCATTACCTGTAACTGCTGATCATTGAGCGATCACCTGTGCAGTGCCACTCATGAGGCGCAAATGGAGTACGGCTGCGAAAGTCTGCTATGTGATTGCTGCTTCCTACTATGTTCACCTCTTGGGTCGTGGATCCACGAAGGAGGCACCATTTCTACATTTTGGATGTTAAGAGACACCAGGCTGAGGCGGCCATGCTGCCCTGTTGGTTCATATAGACCATCACTGTTAGGTTGTCTGTCACCTGGACCTTTTCTCTGCTAGATGGACCAAAGGGCAGGCAGCGTGAGGCTGATTTCCAAGGCACTTATGTGAAGCAATTTCTCACGAATACACCAGACACCACTGAATGGAAAGGGGTATTCATGAGCACCCCAACCTGACAGTGAGGCATCTGTAGGAAGGATGGCTTCTGGTATGGGGGGAGGCAAACCCCTGACAAGAAATTCTGGCAAAGAGTCCACCATGACAGGGAACATATGACATGTATTGGCTCGTTCAATTTTCTGGACTGAGGAGGACACAGGACATTGAAGAATCCCAGTTGCAAGATGAGCATACATAAGAAGGCATATGGGACTACAGCTGTGATAGATGCCATTAATCTCAGCAGCCTTTGGAAGAATATGGCAGGTCAGAGCCATAGATGACTACAACAGAATACTCCTAGACATAGCTGGTATTGGTCTTATGAAGCAAACCCTTTGGGTAGGGTCTAGTCTGGACTTTTTGAAGTTGTACCCTGAATCCTCCTAAGACCTTCAGGGTTAGCTGGACATTTGATAGAAGCTTCTATCTGCTATGGCGATCCACTTGTCTAGGTAAAGGGAGATCTTGCACCCTAACCTGTGAAGGTAAGCTACCACCAGTGCTACAACCTTGCTGAACACTTTGGTGGCTGTAGCTAGGCCAAACAGCATAACACTGTTTTGTACGAAGAGGCTGTTACATTGGAAGCAGAGGTATTTTTGGAAGTCTAGCCCAATCCTTAATGGAAACAGGAATCTAATAAATCTAGAGTTACAAACTGTACACTCTGACACATTAAAGGAAGGACATCTACAATGGGTCACATGCTAAACTAGACTGATTTAGGTTCCTCAGGTCAAGTATTGGTACTTCGAGTTGCTCTTTTCAGAGCAATTGCTCTTTTGCTGAACAGAGCTGCTGCTTCTGCTAGAAGTTGAGAGGAAGATTTTGGTGGACTGCTGATTGCTGGGGAGTAAACTGGGGTGTTGAGGAACTCTATGACATAACCCTTGGACACTGTGGTCTTGACAGACTTCCTCCCATGTTATGCCAGAAGGGTTTTGTTCTGGGTGTGGTCTGTAATTGTCAGGAGCTCTGCTTTAGGGGGGTGAGGCAGTTTGAGGGATTGGTATCTGGTCGTTCCCTTCTGAGAAGAGAACCTTCTCTTTGGGTGAAGAGCAGGAGACGTGTATGGATGTTGATTCAGCCCAGACTCAGCCCCTGCCAACCATATGAAAGATTTCCCTGCAATTTTAATATTACAGCTGCCCCATGGTATCAATTATACAGGCATAAATGAGTCAAGTGTCTGGATTTTAACCCAGTTTCTTACCAGATCCTTCTGGTTGCCAGTGCTGTGGGGCAGCATCCATTTGGGTGTCCGAGATGGTTTGAGCACAATGGCTCAGTCAGTAGCTCCCAGATAAAATAAAGCTTTCTTCTTCTTCTTCTTCTGTACCCGTGTCGGGTGAACGGAACTTGGAGTGGGCTCTTCAGTATTCTGCCTGTGCCCAATGGCCCAATGTGCCCAAAAGGCCCAGTGAGAGGCTGCGGGTTCCCAGTGTGGTGCCCACGGGGGGCATGGTGCCCCCCCCCACAAGTGTTTTTAGAAAGCAGAGGGGAGCCCAGGTGGGCCTTTTCCCAGCAAGGCTTCTGTTTGCCACTGGAGACTTGATTGTGCAGATTTTTAAAAACGTTCCTTTGGCAGCAGCTGCCACCGCAGCACAAGGATCTTGACTGTGTGACCGAAGATGACCTGTGGTGGCCATGCCGTGGCTGGTTCCACCTCCTGCAGTAGCCATTTTGAAGCAGCCATTCTGTGGATGTGTCCCCAGTGCTGTGTCAGACTTCCTAGTGTGCCTACAGGCCGAACAAGGTTGGGGACCCCTGTAATGGGCCATTAAACAAGGGAGTCCAAACCTTCCTTTTTCAGTTAGTAGCTGTAAATTTTGTAGTCAATTCTGAGGCACTGATTAGCCTCCCCAAATGAAGGTTCGCAAAAGGGAATCAATTTTGAGAAATATTTTTGAGGGGAACATACTTCGGTAGGCCTCTAATGATATAGATTAGCTTGGGAACACCTTTCTTCTTTAGGACATTAATTTTATGCCAGAGTGCTAAAGGTCCATCCCTAGAAAAGAATTGCCTGGTCTCTATTTCCTTGTCTGGGCAAGATGAAAGGCATCATCGCAGAACAACTCCAGATCTTCCTGGATGACTCATCTGCTCTAGACACCTGTCAGTCTGGTTTCAGACTGGGCTATGGGACAATGGCCTTAGTTGATTATCTCCCTCTGAATGTAGACAAGGGCCATGTTTCTTCGTTGCTCTTACTGGATTTATCAGCAGCCTCTGGCACTGTGGGCCAGGCCATCTTGCTGAGGCAGCTGGGGAAAGCAGCTAGGACTGCTTTAAATGGCTGGTTGTGGACTGGACTCAAGAGGGCTGCTGTAGGAGATGGGCTGTGACCAGTGCAGGGTTCCACTCGGCGCAGTCTCATCCCCCAGGCTCCTCATCTTCAACTCCTTGGTAGGAACTGTTTGCAGTTTTGGAGTGGGTGGTCAATGTGCCAAAACCCAGCTCCACATTTCTTTACACAAATTCTCCAGTAAAGCAGAAGAGTCCCAGAACTTCTGTGGATGAAACTGAATCCTGACAAGATGGAGGTGCTGCAAACTGGGAAAGCTCGGGTGCTGAAGGGGCACTGTGCTTCTGACATTTCTAGTGGGACTGAGGGACACTCACTGCCTCAGTTAGAACCCTTGGGGTTATACTGGACCCAGGATTACTACTGCAGAGGTATGGTAATGCAGCTGCAAAAAAAGAAAAGAAGGTGTTCTTCCATCTTTGTTTAGCCCAGAAGATGTCTCCCTACATTGACTCAGCCAGTTTTGTCTCATGAATCCATGCCACAAATTATAAAGAGAGCAGAACGCCAGTATAATAGAACAGTCCAGGGGGGGCATTTTTATAAAGGAACGGGCCTGTAACCTATTGCAACATCTACTGTCTGTATCATCTTGCTTTTAGGGCACTGTCCTGTATCCTTGCAATCCATTCTCATCCTTGCTTATGGTACATCATGCCTTAGTTCTCTGATTACTTTTCTGTAATCCTAGTCCTAGTGTTTTGTTGTTGGATGTCTTATGCTGTCTGATTGTTTTCTGTATTTTGTAATCTGCCTTAATTTTCAGGGAGAAAGGTGGGCTTCAAATGAAGTACATACACCTGGTGTTTCATAGCTGGTGGACTGCCATCTCAAAGGTCCAAGAGAAGCTCTGGCAAAGTGGGGCTGCCTTATTTGTCCCCCACCCCACCCCACGTGCAGCAGCCCTGCATGGCCCTCTTTCACGGCATGTCCAGGCAGAGCCTCAGGAAGGATTCTCCGCCTCTGACTCATGCGCCTGCTGCAGCTGGGACCCAGGGCACAAGGAGCCTTTCCATGAAGACTCTTTTTGTTAGGCAGCAAGTGGCATTCAGAGAGGCTCAGGGCAGCTTTGTCCAAGGTCTGGTCACAACCTCATCTTGCAAGATTTTTCCACCCCCACCCCCCTCCAGTATGCAGTTTTTTAGATTGGTAACATTTAGTAGACTTTATATACTTTGACTTCCGAAAAGCTTTTGACAAGGTACCTCACCCCAGACTCCTGAATAATCATGGGATAAGAAGGCAGGTCCCCTCATAGGCTGAAAGCCGGCTAAGCGGCAAGAAGCAGAGAGCAGGAGTCAATGGAAGTTTCTCACAAGGGAGGGAGGGAGGTGAGTGGAGGGATGCCAGAAGGATTGGTACTGGGGGACTGGTGCAGATGACACAAAACTATTCAGGATGGCGAAAACCAAGGCAGCTTGTGAGGTGCTATGGGAGGACTGCCAAACTGGGTGAGTAGGCAGTAACATGACCAATGGAGGTTCAGTGTCGGTATCTGCAAGGTAATGCACTTTGGAACAAACACCCCCCCCCCCCATTTGAAACAGTGTGTACCAGTGGTGAAAAAAGCAAACACCATGCTGGGGTTTATTAGGAAAGGGATAGAGAACAGGGCAACCAAAAGTGTAACACCCCTGTATAGCTGTGCCATGTTTGGAAAATTGTATACAGTTCTGGTTACTGTATCTCAAAAAGATATTGGCACAGCTGGAAGACGGCAGTCCAGAAGAGGGCAGTCAGAACGATGAAGGGGTTGGAGCCCCTTTCCTATGAGGAAAAGCTACAAAGTCTGAGACTTTTCTGTTCAGAAAAAAAGATGTCTGGGAGGGCATGACTGAAGTTTATAAAATTATGCATATGGTAGGCTCAGTAGATAGAAATTTTTTTGCCCTCTCCCATAAAAACAGAAGTCAGCAGCACCCAGTCAAGTTGACGGTCAACTGATTCAGAATAGAAAAGGAAAACGGTTTTTCTCACAGAGGAATTAGATGGTGGAATTCACTGCAAGTGAAGGCAGTGACAGCCACAAGCACAGGTGGCTCCAGATATAGATGGATTAGACAGATTCAAGCAGGAGAAATCTATCAGTGGCCACTAGCCATGATAACTCAAGAGAACATCCATGTCCAGAGGCAGTATATCTCTGAATATCAGAGGCAGGAATTAGCATCAGGGAAGGCCTCTTTGCCTGGTTTGTTGGCCCTCTAGGGCAGCTGGCTGCCCACTGTGTGAAACAGGATGCTGGGCTGGCTGGACCCTCACTGGCCTGACCTAGCAGGGCAGCTCTGCTTTACCAATGCATCAAAACCACATACAAAGAAAGCAAAGAACTGCTTAGAATATGAGGATATCTGGGTTGCTTTTTAAAAAATATACTTTACTGTCATAAGTGACAGAATTATAGCATGACATCAAATGGTACATTATGGAACATTCTCTTGTGCATTATAATTTACAGATGATATCTAAATTATTTTTCTGATTTATACTTAGATTTATTTTGTGAGTAGACTGCATCTTATTTATAGAATACTTGCATTTACAAAACTTAAATGTAAAATAAAATATTTACAGCATTTATAGTCTGCCTTTCTCGAAGAACACTATGTAATAGCTCTCAGTCATGCAAAGGATCTCTTCAGACGGCATCTTGGAGGCAGAGACGTATGATGGATGGGAAATGAGGTCAAGTCTCAGGCAACTTATGGCGACCCTTCACGGGGTTTTCAAGGCAAGAGACATTCAGAGGTGGTCTTGCCCTCGCCTGCCCCTGCATAGCGACCCTGGCCTTCCTTGGCCGTCTCCCCTCCAAATACTGGCCTGGGCCAACCCCGCTTAGCTTCCAAGAGCTGACGAGATCGAGCAGCCTGGGCCATCCAGGGCAGGGCAAAGACATTTCCTCCTGAACATTTCTGGCTTCCCTGTCCTGCTTGTCCTCTGAACTCTCACATAAAGAAGCCACAGGAACTCCTTGGTAGCATCAGAAGGGCCAGACCCAGGCCCATGATAAGCTTTTTTGCAGAGAGGCTGAACAAAAGGGCTGGGTGCCAGGTGGCAAAAACATTCTCAGATGCTTGTGCAAGGAACACACCGACACAGGGATGACCAGGGACAGTTAACCCGCCCTTTTATTTTCTCTCAATTAACTGAGCTGTTCCCATTAACTACCCTGAGCAAAAATCAGACACTATGGGGAGCATGGCTTCCACACCCAGCTCTTTATGCAGGGACCTTTGTGGGATGCAGAACACACCAGATGGCATGTGTGGACCTGCTGGCCCTCCGTAGAAGACCAAGGTACTGGGGGTCAAAGGTGAAGCTGCTTGAGAACTGAAGGTTGCTTACCTGTAATTGGAGATCTTCGAGTGGTCATCTGTGCATTCACACCTCTGGGATAATGTGCGCCTGCGCCGATCCCGATCGGTAAACTTCAAAGCCCAACGGATTTTCGCGCCAACTCCCCGGTCGCGCGCCAACTCCACTGCGCATGACCAGGGAGGGGCACGAGGATCCCGCCAGTTCCTTCTGACCGCTGCAATCAGCCACCCAAATAGGTAGAAGGGAGACCAAAAGCAGAGGGGAAGGAGGGCGGGTGGTGTGAATGCACAGATGACAACTCGAAGATCTTCAATTACAGGTAAGCAACCTGTATATCTTCTTCGTGGTCTCTGTGCATCACACCTCTGGGAGAATAGCAAGCAATAATTACACCACATACCTGGAGGTGGGTGCTGAAGGTCTCACATCTGAGCTGCTTGCAGAACCGCACGGCCCACCGCAGTACGTTGATGGACCCGGACATCTAGGGCGTAATGTCTCACAAACGTGTGAGGGGACGCCCACATTGCAGCATTGCAGATGTCTCCCAGGGGGATGCCTTTGAGGAATGCCGTGGAAGCAGCCACAGCCCGAGTGGAGTGTGCCCGGAGGGACGCCGGTAACGGCTTTTTGGCTAAGAGATAAGCCAGTTTTATCGTCTCAATTATCCATTTTGAAAGTCTTTGAGACGAGAGTTTCTGTCCCTGCCTGGGCAAGGCATAGGAGATAAAGAGAGCCGGAGACTTACGAAACGGTTTCGTCCGGTGTAAATAAAAGGAAAGAGCTCTCTTAACGTCCAGCGTATGTAAACTGCGCTGCGTCGAGTCCTGAGGGTCAGGGAAGAACACAGGCAGCATGATGTCTGCCCCTATGTGAAAGTCCGAAACTATCTTGGGCAGGAAGGCCACATCAGGAGCCAGCGTGACGGCCTCATGGTGAAAAACGAGGTACGGTGCATCACAGCGAAGCGCCGATAATTCACTTACACGCCTTGTAGATGTGATGGCTACTAAAAATGCAACCTTCCATGACAGGAGTTGTAGGCTACAGGATGCCATAGGTTCAAAAGGTCTACCCATTAACTTGGCAAGCACCAAGGGCAAGTCCCATGCTGGAACCGGGTTCTGCGTGGGTGGGTAGAGTCGACGCATTCCCTTAAGGAATTGTTTCGTAGTCGGGTGGGAAAATACGGTGTGACCCTCTATCTGAGGGTGATTAACTGAGATTGCTGACAGATAAACTCGAATAGATGAATGGCATAATCCTCTATCTGAACAAGACAGGAGAAAATCAAAACTGTCATGAAGGGCCGCAGGGATGGACGGCCGTCCCACTGAGGCTAGGAAAGCTAGAAATTTGTTCCATTTTGTCGCATAAGAACGACGTGTGGAGATTTTACGGGAGTTTAAAAGGACGTGAGCAATACGTGAGTTCACTCCTGTGGTTGGAGTAGCCAAGCTGTCAGCTTCAGTTCGGGCACGTTGTGGTGTAGCACTTGGCCCTTGCACATCCAAAGGAGGTCCGGTTCCGCCGGAAGATGGAGGTAAACTCCCAGGGAGAGGTGGAGAAGTGTGGCAAACCAAGGTTGCCGCGGCCACCATGGCGTGATGAGAATCGCCCGTGGCCGTTCTGTCATCAACTTGTGAACCACTCGTGGTATCAGGGGGATCAGGGGGAACATGTACAGGTTCTTCCCCGACCATTGGAAAAGAAGGCCGTCTTCCAGGGAGGTCAGATCCGAGCCGGCCCTGGAACAAAAAAGATGGCATTTCCTGTTCTCGCGAGAGGTGAATACATCGATTGGAGGGTGTCCCCAGTGATTGAAGATCGGGGTCAGGTAGAGGGGGTTTAGTTCCCACTCGTGAAACAATGCTCCTCCCCTGCTCAGAAAGTCTGCTTGGGAGTTTAGGAGTCCGGGTAGGTGGGTTGCCACGAGGTGTATGTTGAGGGACTGACACTCGTCCCATAGTTGGATCGCTAGGCGGCAAAGTCCGCGGGAGACCATCCCGCCCTGTCGATTTATGTAGTACATCGTGGTCGTGTTGTCTGTTAAAACTGCCACGGTCTTCCCCGACAGGGATAGGCGGAAGGATCGCACCGCATAGAGGACCGCCAATAATTCCAGAAAATTGATGTGGTTGTGGGCCACTGC
Source organism: Lepidodactylus listeri (assembly GCA_029233225.1). Classification (NCBI taxonomy): domain Eukaryota; kingdom Metazoa; phylum Chordata; class Lepidosauria; order Squamata; family Gekkonidae; genus Lepidodactylus; species Lepidodactylus listeri. The sequence continues at coordinate 7,845,417 of JARCFY010000014.1, read as the reverse complement.
CAAACTCCATTTGCCACCCACACCCACACCATCCAGATGGGCTCCCCATCCCCATAGAGAGGCATCTGTGGTGATGGTAGCCGAAGGGGGAGGAAGCCGGAAAGGTGCACCTGAAAGCAGGTTCTGGGGTACAAGCCACCATGTCAGCGTGTCTATGATCTGATCGGAGAGTTGGAAGTACTTGGAGAGGGAGTGAAGGTTGGGACAGAAACGTCGCAGAAACCAAAGTTGCAATGGTCTCATTCTCAGTTTGGCAAAGGGTATCACTGCTGTGGTAGCGGCCATCAATCCCAACAGGCGGAGTAGTTGTCTGGCTGTAGCCTTCCGTGCTTTCCGGATGGACAGGAGGAGAGAGACTATGTCTGCTGCTCTGTTGGTGGGCAGAAAGGCCCTGCATTGCAGGGAGTCCAGGATGGCCCCTATAAATTGCACTCGTCTGGAAGGGGTGAGCATTGACTTTTTTAGATTTATCGTTAACCCTAGCGATTCTAGAGTATGAAGGGTTTTGGTAATGTGATCCTGCAAGGTTGTCTCGGATGGAGCGACTAGGAGCCAGTCGTCCAGGTACGGGTAAAGCTGTAGACCTTGAAGTCTGAGATGGGCTGCTACTACTGCCATAAGCTTCGTGAAAACACGTGGGGCCGTGGAGAGGCCGAAGGGTAAAGCCTTGTACTGGAAGTGACGCAAGCCGACCGCAAAACGGAGGAATGGTCTGTGGGACGGATGTATCGTCACATGGAAATATGCGTCTTTCAAATCCAGTGTCACCATCCAAGTGTCGGCTTCTAAGAGAGGTAGGATGGTTTGCAAGGTAGTCATACGGAACTTCTTGTACGTAATGAATGCATTGAGGTTCCGAAGATCGAGAATAGGACGTAGTCCTCCATCCTTTTTCGGTACCGTGAAATAGCGGGAGTAGAACCCCTGATGATGGTGGTTGACAGGTACCTGCTCTATTGCATCTTTGGACAGGAGGGTTTCGACCTCTGATGACAGAGTATCTGAGGGGGTGGTGGTTACGAAGTAGGAGTTCTTTGGTATCTGGAAGAATTCTATCCGGTATCCATCCGCTACAACCGAGAGGGCCCATTTGTTTGACGTTATGCTCTGCCATGCGTGTAGGAAGGGTGATAGACGAGTGGGGGGGGCTGGGTCTGGCACTTAAGTCAAAGTCCCTGTTTAGTTGGCCTTGGAGGTTTGGACTTAGAAGCAGAGGTAGGCGGGAACCGTGGCTTGTGAGTATACGGTTTCTGTTGGTAGGAGGAGCGTGAAGGTCTCTGCCACTGGGGTTCGGAGGGGGACCTTTGTGGCTGCTTTTTGGACCAAGACCTCTGCCAAGTTTTCTGCTTCTGCTGTCTTGGTTGGGATACACCCAAGTTACGAGATGTTTTTATGCTTTTGTCCAGCTCATGTAGGACCGTGTCCGTAGTGGAGCTGAACAAACCGTCACCTTCGAAGGGAAGATCTTCCACCAGAGATTTCATGTCCTGTGGCAAGGACGTAGATCGGAGCCAGGCATGGCGTCTGAGGGCGACGGCGGATGTGAGCGTTTTTGAAGTGACATCCGCAACATGTTTGGACGCATTAAGTTGATGCTTGGCCAGGACCAAGCCTTCTTTTTGGATTTTCCTAGCCATCCGTTGTTTATCTTCTGGTAGATGAGCCAGAAGTGGTGTCATCTGTTCCCATAGGGAATATTGATACCTACTCATGCAGGCTGTGTAATTAGCTGTTTTTACGCCCAAAGCACCGGCTGAATAAAAACGTCTCCCGAAGGAGTCCAGTTTCCGACCTTCTTTGTCAAGGGGGAGGAATGGCCACTGCGACCTCTAGCTGATGGGGTTACCACAACCGAATTAGGTTTGGGGTGTATGAAAAGAAATTCTGCACCCGGCTCCTGGAGCCTGTACATATGGTCCAGTCTTTTACTGGATATAGGGGTGGAAGAGGGATGGTTCCAGGATTCCTTAGCGGTGCTCATGAGCACCGATATGAGCGGGAGGGCCACCGCCGTGGAAGTATCCATCTGTACGATGTCGAAGATGGCATCAGTAGAGGTAGGAGTCGGTTGGACCGTGGCTAGCGCTAAGGAGTGTGCCATCCTTTTGATGAGCTCTCCATAGGATTTTACGTCTTCTGACGGAGAGATTGGAAGATTGTCTGCAACGTCGGGAGATGGCGACGGATGAGTAGGCGATTCGTCATCGGAGGCTGAGGAAGCGGAAGAGCCCGGTGCCGGTTGGTCGGAGAGCTGAGGAGACATAGGGGCCGATGGATCCTGATGAGCGGGGGAAAGATTAATGTCGGGTAGAGCTGTCGATACCGGCCTCGATAGCTGTTTCGGCATCGGTGTGTGCCTCGGTGTGAGAGTCCTGCTCAAAGTAGTCAAGGATCAGATCTCGGTTGGTTAACCACAGTTCTTTATTGCCTATTCCTACATTAGTACAGCATCTCGGGTTATTGTCAGAGATGAGACAAATAATACAAGCGGGTCTATTATACCATTCCAAGGAGTTTGAATTACCCATAGGTAGCCAATCCCCTGAAGGGAAAATTGGCGGGCTAAAAGGTGTCTTGACCGTTTGGTTCACACAGGAAAAAAGTGAGGTGTTAAGCAGTAAATTTCCCTTCTCAAACCAGACCCCTCAGTTCACATAACAATTCATGGCTCCAAGGTTCTTTAGCATAGATAAGAGATGAGAGCCGTCCTCCCCTTGAAGTTACTGCCGGGGCAGCTGGAATGCGGAGGCAGGGATGAGAGGCCTCCTTGTTCTCACCCTGAGGGGTTGTCACCCTCCCGACCAAAACAGGATTAATACAGGTCCAATACATAATGGTTATGAGGTTACATAGTATGCATGCAAGATTACATTGACTGAATTGACAGATTCTGACACCCTGCCCTCCCCATAATTCCCTTCACCTAGCTTTCTCAGGGAACATTTTATGAAACAGTTTAGTCAACTTGGGGGCATGAACATGTTCAGAACGAATCCATTCATTGTGCTCCGGGCCGAAATCTAACCATCTAACTAAGTAGTACAAGTGGCCCCTTTTCATCTTGGAGTCAAGGATTTCAGTTATCTCGTAGTGTGGACTCCCCTCCTTCATCAGTGGAGGAGGAGCTGGAGGAACTGGATGCCATGCATTCGGCCCAGGATCTTTCTTCAGTAGGCTGAAATGAAACACAGGGTGCACAGAACTCAGTGATTTAGGCAGTTCCAGTTCAAAGGATACATCAGAGATTTTACGTAACACTTTATAAGGTCCAACATATTTCCATCCCAATTTTCTGCTGGGCTGCAGCCCATGGATATTTTTAGTAGAGAGATAAACGGAGTCCCCGGGTTGAAGATCCCATCCCGGTGCTCGCCCCCGATCCGCATATTTCTTGTAGTCCTCTTTGGCATGGTCCAGGGCCTTCCCAATTAACGGCCAGGAGTCCTGGAGGCCGGACCACCAACTCTTAAAATCCGAAGGGGGGGTCTGGGGGTCCTCCTTAAGAGTAGGGAGTGGTTTACCTTCAAAGCCTCCCACTGCCATGAAAGGTGAAACCCCAGTGGAGGAATGCACTGCATTATTGTAGCTATATTCAGCAAAGGGCAGTAATTCCACCCAATTGTCCTGGTGGTAATTTGTGTAACATCTTAGGAATTGCTCGAGAATTTGATTAGTTCGCTCGGATTGGCCGTCGGTTTCTGGATGGTAACCCGAGCTTAAGGCAGGTTCTATGTCCATTAATTTCAAAAGCTCCCGCCAGAAGGTGGCAACGAACTGACTTCCGCGGTCAGATACCACTCTCTTCGGAAAAGCATGTAATTTTATCACGTGGTTGAAGAAAGCTTTAGCCATCCCTTTGGCTGTGGGCAATTGCTTGAAGGGGGTGAAATGGGCTTGTTTAGAAAAAGTGTCCACCACTACCCAAATCACCGTTTTTCCCTTGGAGGGGGGCAAATTGGTGATAAAGTCCATGGCTATGTCTTCCCAGGGTCGTGAAGCAGTGGGAAGGGGGTGCAACAATCCTGGGACTTTTCCCCCCCGTTTTTTACACATTAAACAGGTTTGGCATGCCGAGACGAAGTCCGAGACATCTCGGCGCATGCGCGGCCACCAGAATTGACGCTGGATCAAATTAAGTGTCTTTAGGAAGCCGAAGTGCCCGGCTAGCTTTGAGGAGTGACAATTTAGCAAGATTTCCTTGCGTTTGGTCTTAGGCACCACTAGTTTGTCCCCATGTAGCCAACAATGGTCTTCTCTTTTGGAACATTCTCCCACAGTTTCCAATTCCTCTATTTCCTCTGGAGCATACTCCCCCCCCCACTGGCAGTTCCCTATGGTTAGCTCGGCTTTCTTTGCTTTGCTCCGGGTGACAACCGCCCCTCCCAGCTGCTGGGGGGAGAACATGGAATCGAATACCTCTTCTTTCACACTCTCATGTTGGGGCAATCTGGACAATGCGTCTGCCAGGGAGTTAGCCTTCCCAGGAAAATGTTTTAACACAAAGTTAAATTTGGAAAAGAAGTCAGCCCAGCGCAGCTGCTTGGCGTTGAGGGACCGCTGCGTGCGCAAAGCCTCTAGGTTCTTATGATCAGTCCATATTTCAAACGGAGTTTGCGCTCCTTCCAACCAGTGGCGCCACGTAGTGAGCGCTAACCTAATGGCCGCGGCTTCCTTGTCCCACACCGACCAGTTCCTTTCTGTTTCGTTAAACTTTTTCGAAATGTAAGCCAAGGGGTGCAGTTTCCCCTCCGAGTCACTTTGTAAAATGGCCCCCCCCATGGCTACATCCGAGGCATCGACATGGATTATAAAGTCTTTTGTCTCATCCGGGTGGGCCAGAATGGGCTCAGAGGTAAAAAGAGTTTTTAAAGCCTCAAACGCCTTCTGGCACTCCCCATTCCAAGCCAGTTTCTCCCCTGGCTTTCCTGCCTCGGGCCCCCTCCCCTTAGTTTTCAACAAGTCCGTTAAGGGAAGGGTGACTTTAGCAAAGTCCTTGATGAAGGTCCGGTAAAAGTTACAAAATCCTAAGAGGCTCTGCAACTGCTTTCTCGTTCGCGGAGCCTCCCATTGCACCACCGCCTCCACCTTCCCCGGGTCCATTTCCAACCCCTTCTGAGAAATGCGGTAGCCTAGAAAGTCCACGGACTCACGGTGAAACTCGCACTTAGACAGTTTCACAAAAAGCTGGTTTTTCAGTAAAGTTGAAAGAACGTCCCTGACCAAAGTCACATGCTCATTCTTATCAGTAGAATAGATCAAGATATCATCTATGTAACATAACACGCCCTTAAAAAGGTGCTTGTGCAACACTTCATTGATTAAACTCATAAAGACCCCGGGCGCGCCACTTAAGCCGAACGGCATCACTAGGTATTCAAATTGCCCCAAGGGGGTGTTAAAGGCAGTCTTAGATTCATCCCCTTCCCTTATGCGCACCCTGAAGTAGGCATCTCGTAGATCCAACTTGGTAAAAATCTTCCCCTTGGCCGCCTCCGCCAAGAGGTCCTTTATTAACGGGAGGGGGTAGGCATTAGAGGTGGAGACTGCATTTAGCCCCCGGTAGTCAGTGCACAGTCGTAAGCCTCCATCCTTTTTCTTTCGGAACAGCACGGGCGCCGCAAAGGGGGACTTGGCGGGGCGGATAAACCCCCTTGCCAGGTTTTTGTCCAAGAACTTCCGCAGTTCTTCCCGTTCCGCCGGGCTCATGGAATATAATTTACCCTTCGGGAGTTTCTCTCCTGGGAGGAGCTCTATGGCACAGTCCGACAGTCGATGGGGGGGCAACTCGTCCGCCTCGGTCTCACTGAACACCTCTAGCAAGTCTCTATACTCTTTAGGCACCATGGCAGGGGCGAGGGCGAGTGCGGGCGCGGGGGGAGGCGGGCTCGGAGGTCCAGGGCCCCATCCAGGGTCCCACCGGTGGCTCTGGCAGCGGTCGTCTACCCACGAAATCTTCCCCTCGCTCCATTTTATGTAAGGGTCGTGCGCCCCGAGCCAAGGGCTGCCCAACACCATAGGGAACTGGGCGTTCGGGGTGATGACAAAAGCTCGCTTCTCCCAGTGCTCCCCCGTTCCCAAAATCAAGCTCTCAGTCTCTGCTATGCACTCCTCCTTCATTTCCGACCCATCCATCTGGGTAAACTTCAGGGGTTCTGCTAACGGGGTGACTTTGGGTCCCAACCCCTCCACTACCAGGGGGCTGATTAGGTCTCGCGCACACCCAGAGTCAATTAGAGCGCGAACCCTCATGTGGGTCCCTGATCCAGGGGTTACCACCGTCACTACCATATACAACAGGGGGCCAGGGATGCTCACCGGAGATGGCGCTTCTTGGCGGGGGACCTGCAGCTCTGCGCCGCTCACTGCAGGCCGTTGGAGTTTCCCGACATCTGTGCTTCCATCAGCTCCAGCTCACCCTGGTCGCTCGCCACCCCTTCCAGCTGTAATGCCCGGGGCTTCATTGGAGTTTTCCCTCGGGTGGGGGTGCTCCCCGCTCCGGGAGTTGAGGTCTTTGGGCCCTTTCCCCCTCCTCTGGGACAAGCTGAGGCGAAGTGGCCACTCTCCCCACACTTCATACACAACCCCTGTCGAAACCTCGCGTCACGTACGTCTTGCACATTGGATCGGGGCTTCGCTCGGGGACCGGCTTTGCTGGCTGCCGTCGCGGACGCTCCCATCTTAATCAGGGCGAAGCGTTCCTCCATGTCGGTGGCAGCTCTCATCCAGGTGTTCAGTGTGCCCGGGCGACCCCCTAGCAGCACTGTCTCGTAGATTTCCGGGTTCAGGCCCTCCCAATACTTCTCCATGAAGAGTTCCTCCGGCCACCCATGGATCTTGGCAGCGATGCGCCGGAACTTGTCAGTGTATTCCCTCACTGACGACCTCCCCTGAAATAGCTTCCTCAGTTGATTTCTGGCTTTTTCCTCACCCAGGGGGTCCTCGAACTGATGCCGGAGGGCCCACATAAAATTGTTAAGGGAGCGCAACTCAGGGCCAGGGTTGTCGTGCAGGCTCACATACCAATCGCTGGCTGTGTCTTTCAGCTTGGACCCGATGTAGCTGATGCGATCTTTCTCGGTAGGGTAGAGGTGACCCCAACTGTCCAGGAATCTCCCGATCTCCAGCGTGAAGAAACGCAGCTTCTCGGGGTCCCCATCGAAAGTAGTCGTCAAAGGGTCGGAAGGGGGTGGGCGAGCGGCCGGCGCGGCCGGGACTGGGGCCGGCACGGGAACGGGCCCCGGAACTGGAGCTGGGACGACCGGGGGGGCTGGTTGCGCCGGTAGAGCGGGCGCCTGCGGCTGAGCCGGAACCCCTCCGGGTGCCTGCGGCTGTGGTGGGGCTCCGACTCCTTGACCGAGGAGGGCGCCTTGCATCGCCACCATAGCGTCGCGAAATTGGTGCTGGAGATCGAGGGCCAACTCGCGGAGCTCGGCGGTGAGTTGAAGCCGTAGGTCTCCCATCATCTGATCCAGCGGGACCGTCTGCTCCTCGCGATACGGATCGGGCCCATACAGATCCAGTCCCTCCTCTTCGGGAGGCGGGCGACGCGGCCCTCCACGGTAGATCAGCTCGCGGTCGTCTCCGAGGTAGCTCGGTCTCCCTCGATCGGGCTGGTCTCCGGTGAGCGAAACTCTCACCCCTTTCCTGTCGTGCACCCACGAACTCACGGGTCGGCCCCCGAAGTGGCTCCATGCGTACTGGGGGGTCACGTTCTGATGGGTAATCGGGCGGCGCGGAATGTAGTAAGCCCCCTGGCTCGTGGTCACCGGCACCTCGGGACCTCCTCCGCCGCCACCACCCCCGTTCCCCGGATCCGCCGGGGTAACGGGAACCTCCTCTGGAGTAGTAGGTTTGAGGGGGACAAGGTCGTCTTCTGACATGGTCAGGAACGGTTGAGTCCCAATCACAGATCTCTGACAATCTGTGAGAGTCCTGCTCAAAGTAGTCAAGGATCAGATCTCGGTTGGTTAACCACAGTTCTTTATTGCCTATTCCTACATTAGTACAGCATCTCGGGTTATTGTCAGAGATGAGACAAATAATACAAGCGGGTCTATTATACCATTCCAAGGAGTTTGAATTACCCATAGGTAGCCAATCCCCTGAAGGGAAAATTGGCGGGCTAAAAGGTGTCTTGACCGTTTGGTTCACACAGGAAAAAAGTGAGGTGTTAAGCAGTAAATTTCCCTTCTCAAACCAGACCCCTCAGTTCACATAACAATTCATGGCTCCAAGGTTCTTTAGCATAGATAAGAGATGAGAGCCGTCCTCCCCTTGAAGTTACTGCCGGGGCAGCTGGAATGCGGAGGCAGGGATGAGAGGCCTCCTTGTTCTCACCCTGAGGGGTTGTCACCCTCCCGACCAAAACAGGATTAATACAGGTCCAATACATAATGGTTATGAGGTTACATAGTATGCATGCAAGATTACATTGACTGAATTGACAGATTCTGACACCCGGTATCGAAGGTTCTCAGTGTTGGGAGACCCTAGATGAGACGGATTGGCGGTCCCACTCCGGTGGGTACCATTGTGGTGGTGGAGGGTAGGCGGAGCCGTACAGGTATCACCACTGACGGACATCCCATGGTATCGAGTCCGGTGGCATGCGCCAGACCCTTTCGTCTCTCGGTGTCGAAGATGGTTCGGGCTCGATGTCGGGGCTACTCCGAGGCACCTGGGTCATTTCAATGTCCGGTTCCGAATCGGTTAAGTTGGATGGGTCGCGCCATCGGGGAGGTAGAACTACCCCGGGAGCGGGCGCGTCCTGAAGGGTCAAGCTGTGGGGACCCAGACTGGGTCATGTCGGGCGCGGAGCGCTTCGACGAAGCACTTGGAGTCTTCTTGTGCTTCAGCTTGCCCTTAACCTCCTTGCCCTCTCTGCATTTCTTTGCAGGAGTGTGCGGCAGCGGGAGGGGTCTTTTCGGTGCTGACCTTTCGGTACCGGTGGCACTCGGTACTGGAGACACCGTTGGTCCCGTCGGTGCCGATGTAGACGGTCCCGGAGCATCGGTCGTCGACATTTTCGGTGATAAAGCCGACTCCAGTAGAGCTACTCTGAGCCTTGCCGCCCGGTTCTTGCGGGTCTGCTTGGAGAAAGCTGCGCAGCTTGAACAGGAGTCCACGCGGTGGGATTCTCCCAGGCACAGCAGACAAAGTGAGTGTTTGTCTGGAGGAGCGATTTTACTTCCACAGTTCAGGCAGCGTTTAAAGAAGCCCCACCGCTGGGCCATAGGCCGAGCGGGAGGTCCCGCGAGAGAAAAAAGCGAGGAAATGAAGGGGAGAAAAAACAGTCCGAAAGGCTTTCTCAGGGAAAAAAGGTTAACTACCGACCGGAGCAAAGGGAGAGGTGATCCTCACGACGCGGTGGTCAGAAGAGAACTGGCGGGATCCTCGTGCCCCTCCCCGGTCATGCGCAGTGGAGTTGGCGCGCGACCGGGGAGTTGGCGCGAAAATCCGTTGGGCTTTGAAGTTTACCGATCGGGATCAGCGCAGGCGCACTATATCCCAGAGGTGTGATGCACAGAGACCACGAAGAAGATCTGAAGAGTCCACTCAGCCCCCCCTGCAGGGGGGTGCACTTCCTGCCTTGAAGTAGCAGGTTTTTAGCTTCAAGGTGCTTTTGGATCCTGGATACAGCTGGAGGTTCAGGTTCTTTTGTGGCACATGGCACTTATGCACTTCAGCTAATGTGCCAGCCATGGCCCTTCCTTGGAAAGTGTGAACCGGCCACAGTGTTTCCTATTCTGCTCATGTGTGGGTTAGATTACTACAATGCGCTCTGTGTGGGACTGCTCTGAAAACTCAGTTGGTCCAAAATGCAGTAGCCAGGTTATTGTGAAGATCCATGCATCAGATTGCCCCAGTACTGAAAATCTCCACTGGCTGCCTGTCTGTTTCTCAGCACAGTTCTAACTGGGGTTTCATACCTTTAAAGCCCTAAATGGGGTACTTAAGGGACAGCCTCTTCCCATACTGTCCAGCCTGCCAGTTAAGGTCCTCTTCTAAAGCTCTGCTCTCCGGGCCCCTGCCTTCAGAGCAGAGCTCTGGTGGGCAATGACCAGAGACATGGCCTTTTCAGTGGTGGCACTTTGCCCTTGGAATGCCTTCACTAGCGAGGCTCACCTGGCATCTATTTAACACCCTTTTAGGTGCCCTCGCTAAGGCATTCATTTTTATCCAAACTTCTAACCAAAACTGTACCTCCAGTGTTTTATGGCCTGCTTCTGGGCAGAGGATTGTTTAATTTATATCACTTTTGCGACACAACGTTTAAGTTGTTGATTGACTGGTTGATTTCTAGGCTGCCTTTCTACCCGACTTAGGCTTCCCAAGGCAACAAACAGTAAAAAAAGATCGATAACACACACACACACACACACACACACACACACACACATATATATATAAGAATTAAAACAAAAGAAGCAAAACACGTGAACAGGAGGGAAGAGTTAATGGGAACTAGTGAGGGAACACCAGACAAAACACAAGAGTCTTTACCCATTGGTGGAAGATGACAGAAGGGGGCAGACAAATCCCCCTGGGAAGGAAACCCCATAATTTTGGTGGCAAGATTTCAGGGTGGCACCCACTTAGCCTCAGATGGGAGGAGCACCCACAGCAGGGCCTCTGAAGATGGCCACGGTGGTCAGGTGGTTTCGTGTGGTAGTCGGTGGGCCTTAAGGTCCACCATCAGCACCCTAAGCTTCAGAGCTGCTCCTTTAGGGGGAGTGCAACCCCACCCAGAACAGGAGGCACCTCCATTCCCGGGGCAGCCCTTCTGCGTGCCCACAGCACCTCTACTCTGCTGGGATTCAGTTTTCTCTGCTGCTATGCCCCAGCTTGTGAGTGGCTTCTTTTAGTGGCATCTTTGTTCATGACTCTGTCCCGTTGCCAAAAGCCATATACATATACATTTTCTAAATTAATAAATGCAAATAAGAACAACATTGTCTGCCCCTCAGAATGACTGCCATCTTGCTTCTATACTTCAGCCCAGACAGGCAGGACAACTGGGATGCCCCTGACCATTTCAAAGTGGATGGCCAGCTCTGGGAATCTGTTCTCCTCCAGCTCCACCATGGAAAAATAATCAGCCAGCCAGCACAAATCACACCGGGAGACAGGCCCACAAGGCAGGGGGGAAACGCTGCACAGAAACTGCAGCTGCAGAGCAAGATGCTTGATGTTCCACGGGACCCACAGGATCTACAAGGGAGGCAATCACAAAACAAGCTGGAACCCCCTCCAGAAGCCTGGGCGGCCAGGGCCGAGAAAAGCACCCGCCAGAAGCCAGACCCTGGTGTTGTATAAACAGAGGTGCAGAGGAGGAGTATTTACTGCAGGACAATGAACCGGCTGTCACCCAGAGAGGAGAAAACAGCCCAACAGGGTGGGCTCATGTTTTGGCAATAGAGAAAAGGTCTTGAAGACAGCATTCCATCCGGAACACTGATTTGGCACCCTGCTCACGGTGAGAGACACAGTCATGGTAATCAGCAGTGCCTAGAATTCAGGGGGCTCTGGGCAAAAGATCATCTACAGGACCCTTGGCGGGTGGAGGAGGCACCAGCTGACAAAGCACCCCAGAGAATCTCCCAACTGGGATGCTTCACACCAAGTAATCCAAACCAGATTCAGGGTCCTTTTTAAACAACTTTCCTTTCCATTCCTCGATGGTGTCATTCCATCAGCACAAACCACATGGGTCCGTCCCCCCATACCATGATGTATTGAGCCACCAGCACAAGATCAGTCCTCCAGCGCACTGTCTGGGTAAGTCTAATTAAACAAGACTGCAGCATTCAGTGCAGGTTTCTACATGATCACATCATTTTTTTTAATGCAAAGGAACTCAAGTCTCACCTATTGCTATCATGCTTTTTCTAGAAGTGTTTCAGAACTAGCAAAACAGTGAGATGGAAATTTCCTTGCTAAAAGCCAGACAATTTGGTGGGGGAAAGCCTCAGTGATTGACAGGAAAAGGCATTCCCTGTCCAAAAGGTGCATCACCAGGAGTCTTCTGCCCAAAGGAACATGAAACCAGATCTGAGTGTTATTTTTCCCTTTTTACAAAGGCCTGACCACCTCAGCAGCACAGATGAAGGAAAGCTGCCAGTTGGGGCCTGGGGTGTCCACAGCGGAAGTGAGATGGCCGCGAGCGTCTCTGGGGCAGGGCCCTGCCACGTGCACCTAGGGTGTGCGAATTCTTGAAACATACTGGGATTAAGGGCTTCTCTGCAAGACATGGTATCTATTACACTCCCATATGTCAAGGAGTACCCCCTCCAGCACTAACATTGGTGCTCAGCCCCCTCCTTTCAGATGCCACATAATCTCTCTCTCTCTCTCTCTCTCTCTCTCTCTCTCTGGTGCTGTCAGGTCGTGGCCAACTTATGGAGACCCCTCATGAGGTTCCCAAGGCAAGAGCCATTCAGAAATGGGTTGCCATTGTCCACCTCTGCACAGCAGCCCTGGCCTTCCTTGCTGTTCTCCCACCCCAGAACTCACCCCAGGGCCAACCCTGCTTAGCTTCGGAGATCGGATGAGACGGGGCCAGCCGGGGCCACCCAGGCCAGGGCACTTTCCATTTTTTCACTGTTCCCTCCGAGGCGATTTGGGCAGCACACAAAACATTCTCCTTCTCCAGCAACCTCGTGAAGTAGGTTAAGCTGTAAGAGTACGACAGGTCCACGGACACCTTGTGAGTTTCATGGCGGGGTGGGGATTTGAACCCGGGCCTCTCCAGTTCTGGTCTGGATCTGTAACTGGCACATCCCACAGGCTCTCACCATCCCTACCAGCATCCAGTTCTGTTTCTCTCCACTTGTCCATGTGTAAAGGATGCAGGCACCTAACACTCCCTCCATGCAGCCACAGAGGCCAGGTCGGCATTTGCACACCTGTTCAAGAGTGGTCCGTGCATGGAGGGAACCATTCAAACCAGTAAAAATAAACTGGCCCACCCGGACTCTCAGCCGTGCTGTTTCTCTCCTTGTGGGCAGAATCTTAACAAAGCCATCTTCCCTTTCCATTCTGAAGTGCCCCCACCCCCTCTTCCAAGGAGATTCTGCCGTGGTTCTCAGCAGCCTTCTGCTGCGCAACGCAGGCCTCCATTCCCACCACCACCACCACCTCTGCATTCCAGATGGATTGCTTTCCCTGAAAGATTAGTTTGATTTTTCTTCTTCTTCCCATGCCAATGTGAAGGAACTGGAGCACCAGAACAAACTGAACTGGAAAACTGTGGAGAATTGGACCTCAATCTTGGTCACTTTGCATTTTGCTCCCATCTCCCCAAGAATTTTGGGTATATTTTTCCAGGTTCTACTGTGCCATTACTTAGCAGCCCCATAATATATAACTGATAATTGAAAAGGGAAAGTGGCAGCAGTGGGAGAAGAAGCCTTTTCCAGCTGTGCCAAGAGCTGCCCCCATTCGTTCCTTGGTGCCAGCTTAGCAAATGGGCCAAACAGACCGCTGGACTTCAGTGCCTCTTGTGACAAGTTTTAGGTGGGCAGCTGTGTTGGTCTGAAGTAGAACAGCTAGATTGGAGTCCAGCAGCACCTTAGAGGCCAACAAGAGTCAGAGCTTCAACCCTGAAAATAGGGGTTTCCAGTTCAGACCCAGAAAACCTCCAACTATGAACACTGCCAAGTTCAGACTCAAATAGCAAGTCTGAGGAAGAGGACTCTGAAGCAGAAAGAGGAGCAGCGGCCTCAAAACCCCGAAATGTCATTTAAGGCTTTGATCATAAGAAGCAAAGAGAAAGAAGAAAGAAATCTAATTTCAGCCTTGAGAGTATGAGTTTGTCTTATGTATCCACTTGTGATAAGTATTGATGATGTTCAGCTGAACTGTGAAAGCCATAATGTGCCTTGATACATTAACCACTTTTCTTTTACCAAATTATGAAGCAATATTAAGTAATTTACTGTAGTATCTCGGTTCTTGTATACTTATATGTAGTGTAGTTTGTTTTTAGTCTTAGTCTTGTTTGTAGTGTGTAGAAAAAATATTAAAAGAAGAAAAAAAAAACATTCCCAAGAGATCATCCCCTGGGTTTGGAGTCTTCTTCTCCGCCTCCACCAGTCTTATCCTTAAGTAACATTCAGTACCTCCCCCTCCCCCATGACACTGAAGTGTCAGCCCCTATCATACGAGGGCAAGGACCCATAAGGGAGATCACGAAGCAACAAGCTTCACACTTGTTATTGTTGCTTTTATTATGCTGTAATTGTGTTTAATAAACTTGTTCTTGTCTTTTTCTTATACTGTTTATTGGGAACACCTGTACCAAATGTGTTCTCTAGATATACACTTCAATTGAAAAGTGTCAAATGAAACTTTCCTCCCAACAGACCATTGCAAAGGGCTATCTATTGCCTCCCCTCTCCTCCCCCAGAAACAGTTGCCATCTCCATCTGCTCTCCCTCTCCAAAAAGAATTCTGCCAGGATTGGAACCATCACTAAGTACCTCCCCGGGCTGGCTCCTACTCTCCACAATGCTCCCGCTACATCTTCACCATGCTCCAGCAAAGTCAAGAGTAATCTCTGAATTACAAGTTGTGCTATTCTTGATTCATTCTTGGAATCCAGTTCTCATGGTTAATGTACAGTCTGATGATTTGGAATCCTGAGTGAAGCACCACCCTAGTCTTGGTAGTTGGGGAGGGGGAATCGTCATAGCCTATTGTAAAAGTCATGTTGGAATGCTTCTGAGCAGTGAAGCACCTTCCTCATCTGAACGAATTAGAAGATACTACAGAATACTCAGAGGTGCCTTCCTGGTGTGGAAAGTTCAAATCTACTTGAGAAACCTGATGAAAAAGTGTACTAAACATGTCAGACTTAAGACAAGACCTACATTGCATTTGAAAAATACTCAAGCATATTGAAAAGAGCAAAGCTCATACCTTGCCACATATTTTGTTAGTCTTTAAGGTGCTCCTGGACTCTTGCTCTTTCCTGCTGCTACAGACAGAGTAACACAGCTACCCACCTTGATCCAGCTTATTGTAAGACATGAAGAAGAGGATGCTTTAGGAGGTTTCTGGACAGTGGTTGCTTTGCTTGCTCTTGAGTGTTTGGTTACTTTTGCCCTGGAGAAAGCTTAGAATCCCACCCCCAAGAAAAAAACAGCCCCGCCATCCCCCTGAAAAGATTCTTCAAAGGGAAGAATAGAGCCAAATAATATTAGAATCCCGGGGGAAAAGATCCAAATACTAAACTGGTATCTGGAACCTAGATAACCAGGAATAACAATATTTATGGGGTCCCTGACATCCGGGTCTGAGGCAGCAACAGTCTGATTCCCCCATCGGAGCTGAGGCCGCCAAGTGGGGGCTGAGCAGACTGTGGGATCCAGTCTGTATCTTGTAACACTGCAGGAAGGAATGGAAGAATGTAATTTCTGGCTCCCTCAAAATTTTCCAGAGCAACACTGAGACACCATTCTGCTCCCCCCCACCCCCAGTGCCCCAGCGGAGGACAGAAGAGGGAGGGGAAGTTCCTCAAGACCCAGCTTGCCTGGAAAGCCCTCCACAAAATCGCTGACCAATTCCAGGGCCCTTGAGATTCAAAAGGATGGCTTTGCATAAAACTTCGATTACATGCATTGATTTCTCCCTCCCCTCCTTCTCCTCCTATGCTTTTTAATAAGACAATACTAACAGAGTTATATATTCAACATATCAGGAAACAAGGGTGCTCTTCTCTTCCTCAGCAAAGATGGAACTCCTAGACACAACAAAATGCAACCCTGCCAATGGATAGTAGCAGAAAAGTTTAAATGCAAGAAAGAAATCAAAGACCTTCTCCGGGCTGGGCTTTCTTGTGGGGGGTGCCCCTTCTGCATTCACAACAGAAAATCTCTTCCTTCAGCATCTCTTCCCCTCACTGTTGCCGCACCAAGCTTGTGACTGACAGATGAGGGGGTGAAATATTCAAATTTGCTCTATTTGCATAATAACTCAGAGTACCCTGAAGAAGAACCTGGATCACTTAGGTACCAGATTGTCTCCTATACACAGCCCCCAAAGGCTCATGCTGCAATAGACCTTCTAGCCCTTAGGAAATCACAGCATTCTCCAAAATATAAGCCACAAGTGACCAATGCAGCAAGCCATCAGTGGGACTTCTCTTGCTGGCAGCTCTTCCACGGCTGGTCAGGCAGAGGTGGCCAGTCCAAGGGCATCCCAGTCTGTGCCCCAAGGATGACTCACTCACAGTGATGAGGGAGGCCCAGTCAGCAGCTTTATAGGACCAGGTAGGACCCCATTGGTTCCTTGTGTCACCTGACCCTTGCTGAGCTGGTAGCTGTAATGCCACCCTCTAGCCACCCACAGCAGTGGCCCTGCAGTGTGGCAGACAGAGGGCTAGCAGCTCCCCTTTCCAGCACACCCCTCCAGTGACGCAGAGAAAGGTGCAAGGGCCCTGATTCCAGAGTCCTTAGCTCAACTTAGGTTCTGCTCTCACTCTTGTCTAAAGCCATCACAGTACATCAGTAAACTCCATAAAATTTGAGTGCCCACGACGGAACTCAGCGCTCTGCCCCCAAACCTGACCAGCCATTCAAGTTCAGGTCATTCTGGATGCCACATGCTCCACTCTGACCCTACAAAGTAGCACTTGAACTCGCCAACCACTTTAACTCTGAGGTCCATTTAAAAAATGTTCTTCCCACAAGGGCCTGCTAAATCCCACGGCTGCAGGAAATTCATTGTGGCTGGGATCCGAACACCATTTAGGGTTATTTAATTTGTGGTTCCTTGAGGTTTCCACACCTCTGCCTCTTCAACATTAGGTCATCTCCATCTTCCCCTCTCGAAAAGCATCCTTCAGCTAGTCGATAGCAACAGAATTAAACAGAGCAATTATTAGAAACTTGAGGGCTTAATCCACACAGATCCAACGCTGCAGAAGATTATAAATTAAGCAATAAAATTAATTGAGCCACCAGCCGCTGTAGGAAAAATGCAGAAGGCAGCAAGATTTAAAAGGAAAGGAAAAAAACCCCAAGACAGATTATTGACTGCGAACCTCCATATCTGTAGGCATGACTATGAAATAATTAAACCTGTTAAATACGTAACTAAATTATTGTTTCCCAGCAACACATTTCAATGACAAGCTGGCTGCCTACCTGACTGGGAGATGGAGACTGAGCCCTCTGCAGCACCATTTGGGAAACTGAGGCAGGGGGGCTGGAGGTTTATGTAAAACGATGGTGCGGAGAGAAAAAACTCTGCTTCTACTCTCCTAATGCTAGGCAGCCAGTGGGGTGCAGTATTTAGGATTACATTGGATTAGATTTTAAATTTTGCTTTTTATGTATTTTATTTATCTTGTAAGTTGCCTTGAGCTCCATAAGGAAGAAAGGAGACTAATGAATGTTTACATGAATGAATGAACGAATGAATGAATGAATGGTGGCTAAAGAGTTGGGCTGGGACAGGGGAGAGACAAGTATAATCCCCCCCCCCCAGCTTTGAAGCTCACTGGGAGGCTTTGGGCCACTCACCAGCTCTGCTTAAACCTACCCTCCACAGGTTCCGATGAGGATGGAACGGGGCTGGGGAAAACATGCTGACTACCCTGCAATCCTTGGAGGGAAAAGGTGGAAGAGAAATGCAATGTGGAGTTGGACCTATGCACACACTTGGGTTCAAACAGTGATGTTTATGGACTGTAGGCTCAAGATTAACCCCTTCTTCACTCAACAGGACTTCCTGCCACCAGGTTCAAGAGCAAGTCTCTTCACAGCTCTGAGGATGACTACATGAAAACTCCCTCCCCAAAAGCAGAACTGGACAGCTTCAGCACCAAATGTTAGAGAGAAAGGCAAACTGCCAGCTGTCACCTTCCACCTTCGGGTCCCTTATCCATGTCCTGCTCTTAGCAGACAGAGGCGTCTGGCTGGACATTGAATACTAGTCTAGATGGGCTTTGGTCCACATCATCTTATGCTCATCTTCACCCAAACATCATGGCTCTTGAAACAGCACCACACCAGAATGTCAGAAATCCCATACAGAACCACAGACTGATAACAACCTCCCTCACAGAGGGATTCACTCCCAAGACCCACAGCGGGAAGAGTTCTGCTTTCAAATCAAAGCTCAAGGCGGAATCTTCCCCCATCCCTTGACAGGCAACATATCAGGAAGTCTTGGCACAGAGCTGCTATAAAGCTTGATGGAGGGAAGCAAAAATAAACCGACACTGGAACAAGGCATAAAGGAGCTATCTGTAAAATTGAGTGGAGATGGTGCCTCATCTGAGAGATGATAAAAATCAAACTGCAAGGAGCAGTATCTTTGTATCTTTTTTCTGAAAAATAAACTATCAGATAAAAGTTGGCACGTGCTAGAAAGCAAATCAGCAGATGCTGTGAGACAGCCAATCTGTAGGTGCCTTCCCCTGAACACTGTACATCTTTGGCTGCAGTCAGACGAGCCGTTTGATCGGATGTTCTTGCTGTTACCCTGCAGACTGAAACATCACATTCAAACAGCATCGTCGCTGTCCCATTCCCCAGCCCCCCCCCCCCCCCGGTCTCACCCCTTCCCGATTGCGAGTTTTCTGACATCGGGAAAAGTCCAGGATTTACGGATATAAGTGATTTCGCACCGCACATTCGGATGTCTGATCGTTCTGTTGTGAGGTCAAGCCATTTGGGAAGTCTGAACCCTCCGTTCCATTTTTGCTGTTCTTTTTTAAATGTTAGCAATGTGCACATCATCGGACCTTTGCACAAAAGTCATGAATCACTGTTTGTTTGTTCCTTTGCCACAGTATTTTGTTGTGATTGGGAGCTCCCGGGGGGGTGTTTTTGAGTGACAAAAGGACCCTTTCTCCTATTTCTTGGGGTGGGACAGCAGTGGAAATAGTCCCTAGTTAGGCTCCCATATCAGCAGCCCTGGTTCCACCACCGGAACTTTACTCCAAGCCACAACACAGTATTCCTTTGGCAGGAAAGATTCAAAATCATTTTTCTGACGCTGACCAATCTGACAGACAAGATTCAAAAATGACTGGGAAAGGGAGTAAGAACAAGCTGGAAAGGGAGTGATTTCTCGCAGAGAAACACAGTTGTATAGGAACCGATGAGATCACAGTACTTGGCGGAGGGATTGCTGAACTGTCAAAAAGGAACAGCGCTTCGAATATGTCCTTCTGCGCATGTGCAAAAACAAACAAACAAAAGACTGCTGCCCAGCAGCCTGCTCTGTAGTTACCCCACAGCAAAAATCTGAACAGTCAACCCTGGGGCGAGCACGCAGTGAAGTGGGTTAAGGGGGTGGATGCCTGGACAAAATTCTCCAGCACACCCAAAAAACCCTGGATCAAATTAGAAGCACAGTCAAAACTCACTAAGCCTGCTGTCTGACCACAGCCTTTAAGAGTGTAGAAAGAGCTCAGGAGGTGGAACTGGGGGAAGCAGCTCAGCTCTGCTTTTAATGATTCTAGCCCTCATGGCTGAAAACACATGCCTGAAAGCCAGTGCAAAACCTCATGCCGGGGAGGGGGCGGAGCTTGGAGAATGGGGTTTCACTGCCCCCACAGTGTGCCCCCCCTCCAATCAAGGCCAGGTCCAATCAAGGGCAGGTTTACCAAGAGGCAGGCTAGCTATGTACCAGAGTTCTTTTCAAGGCTTCACAATCTTTGGGGCAAAAACACATCTAGGTCCCGTGAAGTAACCCTTAAGAAAGAGAGCTTCCAAATAACAAAACAGAACAGCAAAAGTCTGTGCTGCTGGGGGGGGGGGGGGGTTCTGCTTCTGAACAAAGATCTCTTTAAGCAGCCGTCTCAAATCCTAAACAATAAATGCAGAGCTTGAACTTATCCCGGGTTCTGTTGCAGCTCCTGCTAGACCCCAGCATGGAGATGTCTCAAGGCCCCGCTGCCTGGATCCCCAGGGTCTCCACAATTCTGCTCCAAGTAGAAGGAGCAGGGGAAGATGACAAGTCAGAAAAATTGCAGGGGGGGGGGATGGGGGACACAAGCAAAAATGTTAATGCAAGTTACTAAATTAAGCCCTCTTTTAAAAGAAAGGAAAGAACAACGGCTATAAGAGAGCCAGAACCTGTTTTCCTCTAGAGCTGATGAGCTACTCCCGTTGGAAGCAGATGAACAAAGGCATATTTGACTGCTTCCTAAAATATTTTCACCCATTTTCCGCAAAGCAGCATGGGATACTTAAAATAAGAAGCATATTGCAAAATTTTAGACAGACAGAATAAGGCCATCAATTTCAGCAAAGCAGGGTAAATACTGAAGCGCCACCGGCACCTTTGGGAGAGATTCAGGAGATTTACCGGGGTGTGGAAGCGAGGCTTGCACTGGGTTTCACACAGAGACTCACCCAGAGCAGACACTCCCCCCTTTCAAAACCAAGGCTCCGGGGACAAATGCTGCTCCCCACCCTCCAGCCTCCATGCACAAGCCCCCCCTGTACAGCTGCCAAATGGGCACATCCCCCCCCCAAAACAGACACAAGGGCAGCAGACCCACCAGTGCCCCACAAGGGTGCTGTCCTGCTCTCCTCCCGAGGGAGGCACAGTCAGGAAAGGGTTCAGCTTCCCCCTCCTGCCCACCCGGCTCTTTTTTAGACCGCCCCACCCCACAGTTCTGCTTCTTAAGGCATCTGCCAGCAGGGAGCTGGCTGCGACCCCTGAGCTGCATCCTGGGGGGCAAGGGGGGGAAACAGGACTCCGCCTAGGTGCCTCAGTGACTGAAGCAGCGAGCTCTCCGGGGTCATGCGCCCTCCCTCAGGAGCTGGCTGTGGAGCGATGCCATGTGGGGGATACAGATGCCCCCAAGACACGTGGCTCCTGCTCCCCCCCCTTTCTGTTTCACTTCTCCCCACCATCACAGGCAGGGACAGGGGCTCCCATGGGGTATACGGGAAAGGTCCGGCAGAAGAGACGTCCTGCACTGCTGCATCTGTCAGGGACAGCCATGAGGAGGGAATGCAGCAGAGGGAATGCCCAAGATCCCGCCTGACCCTCACCCAAGCTTCAGGGCTGGACTGGGCTCTGAGGCTGAGAGTGACTGTCTAACCTCTCTCTGAACAAGGAGCTCAGCCCCCGACTCTGTTGAGCTATAATGACAGGGCATGTGTGTGTGTGCGTGTGTGTGTGTAAAAGCTGGGACTCCATTCAGAGGGCCGGCGTGTTGGTCTGCAGGAGAACCGTGAGACTGGAGTCCAGCAGCACCTGAGAGACCAGCCGGGGTGTCAGGGCCTCAGCTACCCAGAGCCAGCACTCCCTTCGTCAGACACAAGCAGGAACAGTGATCTCTAAGTCCTTCTGTCCCAGTCAGAAGGTGGGAGGGGGACTGCAAAGGAAGAGCTCAGGATGCCGAAGGTACAAAGTGCATTGTAGTCAGCCTGAGTAGAGCAGAGGGGAAATGCCTGGGGGCAGAAAATCAGCATCTATGTTCCTGTTCAGCCCAGGAGGAAAGGTCCATAGTGCTGAACTTGTGACTGAACTGAAGTTCCACAGAATCAACTGTGCTGAATTCCAGCTGCACTCAGGCATGTGCCCCCACAGCTGGCAACCATCGTCTGGGAGGGATGAGCAGCATTTGACTACACTGCCCTAACAAGGCATGGTAATTCAGACGACTCCATGGAGCCTCAGAACCTGCTCCCGCTGCTAAAACTCAGCTCTGCAACTCAGGGAGAGGGTGCCTCTGAGCATGTATGGCTGATGGGGGGAAATGCTACTGGGACTTCTGCACACAAGTTGAACTGAGATCTGTACCAGAGGCAAAGGGACCCAGAAGCACTTTGCATCTTCTGACTGCAGCGAGTCTTTTGAGGAAAACAAGTGCTTGCAGCCTCACGGACCAAGAAACACCTGAAGCAACGTGAAACAAGCCCAAGGAGGGGAAGAGGCTCTTCAGAAGAGCCAGCACTGCCAGTTTAGCAGCAGGTGAGCACCACCTTTCTAGATCAGCTGTCCCTCCTGCCCACCCAGGGCTTGTATTAATGTGTTCAATTAGAACCAGAACCCTGATGCAGTACATGAGTTAAGCCCTTAAAGCCAAGCAGGATGCAAATTCTTGGGAGAACAGCTCATCATGTTCAAAGGATACAATGCTCTGAAAGGAGGTGACGAGGGGGACAAATGCCATGTTTAATCACTAGGCTTAATCACCACCCACCACCAAACACCATGTTCGATCACTACCACTCCCCATCAGAAATATTTTCCAGGGGGGCAAGTTCACACAGATGCCTGTCTGTGCAAATGAGACTCCACGCTGAGAGGTTTCTCAGCAATGGTCGCAGCTAGCGTCTAATGGCTCTGGGTGTGGCCCTTTACAGAGGATCTGTCTCCAAACCTCTAGGTTCTCTGTGAACACCCTATGGCCACACACTGCTCTTTGGAGTAGTAAAGCTGTACGAGGAAGTCACTGCAACTTCATACTCAGAGCAAGAACAAAAAAGGCTACAACGAGGTGTGGCTTCTTTGCTGCTCCCAGTTGAAGCAGCTGCCAGAGGAGGGTGGAGCAGCAGTGCCAAGAATTTGGAAGGCAGCTCTTGGCACGTGGCTGTAAAAGCTGTCAGAAAGGCAGCCTGCTAAAGGCGTTGGGAAGCTTATCGCCACCAAACACAACCCTCAGGGGCTCCTCTGTGAACTGAGGCTCAGATTCTGCAACACAAAATTGCCAGGTTATTGACATTTTTACTTTGAGAACAAATTGCCAACAACACTGCAAATATTGATCTCGAGCCCATGAAGTGGAATAGCTGTTTATTTCAACATGTTTCTCTACCAGATCGGGGTTGGGGCATCCTCTTCCATCCTTCGGTGGGGCGCCATTGGTGCCAGCTTTGAGGGTCAGGAGTTTGGGTGTGCTCCTGGACTCTGCCTTGACGATGGAGGCCCAGGTAGCAGCCACTGCCAAAGCAGCCTTTTTCCATCTACGGCTGATTAGGCAGTTGGCCCCCTTCCTCGAACGCGAAGACCTAGCTACAGTGATCCATGCTATGGTCACCTCACGTCTTGACCACTGTAACGCTCTCTACTTAGGGCTGCCCTTGTTCCAGATCCGGAGGCTGCAGCTGGTGCAGAACGCTGCGGCCAGGCTGTTGACGGGTCTCTCTTTGCGGGACCGTGTCCGGCCTGTGCTGCAGTTGCTGCACTGGCTGCCTATTGCATACCGGATCAGGTTCAAGGTGCTGGTATTAACCTTTAAAGCTCTTTATGGTCAGGGGCCTGCCTACTTGAGGGACCGCCTTTCCCCATATCAGCCCCAGAGGTTACTGAGGTCAGGCACGCAAAACCGCCTGACTTGCCCCGGTCCGAAAGAAGCCCGTTTGACTTGCACCAGGACCAGGGCTTTCTCGGTGGCGGCTCCTTACTAGTGGAACGAGCTCCCGGATAACATCAGGGCCCTGCGGGACTTATTGCAGTTCCGCAGGGCCTGTAAGACGGAGCTCTTCCGCCAGGCTTTCAAATAGGAGCTGCCATCGGGTGGAGAACTGATCTATTAACATCGCCCTGGTCTTGTTGGCGTACCCTTGTGGCCTTTGTTTGCCGGGAAACTCGGAAGTTGCCATCTTAGGAAGTTGTATTGTAATGTTTTAACGGTTTTATATTGTTTAATGGTTTTATATTGTAAATCTTAATGGTATTGTGTTTTGTTAGCCGCCTTGAGCCGGTTCGCTGGCTAGGCGGGGTAAAAATTGAATGAATAAATAAATAAATAAATAAATAAATAAATAAATACCTTCTTCATAAAAGTATGTCAAATCCAGCGCTTGGGCTGGAGTTCTGGAGAGCACAGGCTCAAATCCCCACTCAAGCCATGAAAATGAAGTGGGTGGTCTCAGACAAACCAATGCTTCAGACAAGCCCATCTCAAAGGTAGACAACGACTATGAGCACACACCTTGGGAATCACTGGCCCGTAAAAGTGTCTGTGGAGGTCACAACAGCAGCATGTGGAATTTCCGGAAATCTCATAGACTACGATACTGTAGTTTGAATTTCAGGTCTAAGTTTAACATTGAGATGAAAATTCTGCTTTGGAGGATGGTTACTACCAGGGAACTCTATGCACATCCATGCTCTATTTTAGTCGCAAAACTAGAGTTTCAGCCAAAAGAACAGCAGACCAAATATTCCTAAGAAGTATCAGAACAAAGTTTGAGTCCAGCGGCCCCTTTAAGACCAGTTCAATTCCGGGTATCAGCTCTCGCACGCACGCACGCACGCACGCACGCTTCTTCCGCTTCTCACCTGAATCTATCCTAGGGAACATTTTTTGTGTAGGATGTGGTGTGGATTTTAATTGGGTATTTTGTATAGTAAACCTTTGTTGTAAAGGTATTTTATGCTTGTTAGCCGCCTTGAGCCGGTTCGCTGGCAAGGTGGGATATAAATATAATAAATAAATAAACATGTTTAGCCTCATCTCATCAGACCGCGGAAGCTCAGCAGGGTCAGTACTTGGATGGGAGGGCCACCAAGGATGACTCTGCAGAGGGAGGCCATGGCCGACCACCTCTGCTTCTCTCTTGCCTTGAAAGCTCCTTGCTGGGGCGGCCATAAGTCGGTTGCAACTTGAGGGCACTTACATACCTACATACACTTATGTGCATAATATTGAGAGTCCGTGAAGCCAGGTCTCACCCCATTCTTCCCCTACCCAAAGCTAAGCTTACTGGCCTCCACTGCTTTCTGAGCATCTAGCAAGATCCACTTGCAAGGGTGGGGAGAAACAAATCCCCTGTTGCCTGATGTCGTCTCCAAGCAATACTTCAATATGAGATATTTTGCTTTATTTTAAACTTGCCAATTAATTGGGAACTGCTCTGGGGACAGACAGATCCCTCATTTGCCTAATTACCAATGCCCAGAAGCCACTTGGCTGGAGAACAGTGGGAGGCAAAACAAACCTTGAAAGAAGTCACTTACTGGGGAAACCTTCCACCAGTGTGATGAACTATGTCTAAGCTCATCAGAGAAAAGGAGCCAAGCGCCCCACATCTCATCATCAAGGGGATTTTACACACCCAGATTTTTCTCCCACAAGGCAACTTGTTGTATACAGCGACTTTTCCTCCTCCCAATTACTTTCAGCTTGCTGTATGTTGCCTTAGAGACAAAAGCTCCTCCCCACAATTTCCTTTTGGAAGAACCCTCAGACACAGCCACCAAGGCCCCCGCCCCGCCTGTCGCGCCTGGGTCCCCAGAACTAAACTACCAACCAGGCCGGAAAGTAGTGGGCCACATGCTCAGCTGTTAACGTGGTTCAGACCACTGGGGGATGTCTTGTCTTTCTATGTTGGTACCAGAACTTCTACAAGATTCAGTCCATTAGAGATGTCAAACAAATCTTCCAGAAGCTACAGTCCAGGCCTGTAAAGAGCCACTTGCTGGAGTCAACAGAAATCAGGAAGGGAGGATTTTAAGAACCGGGGGGGGGGGGGGGGGCTCTGCTTCTGTCTCTCCTCCCCCCCTTTTCAGGCCCTCAGCATGCTCTAAATGTAGGGTTGCCAGGTCTTACTGTCATGCCGGTGCGAGGGGGGGGGGGTTCCAGTCCTTCTCCGGGATCTCGCCTGGAAGTGACGTCATCGCACATGGCACATTGCAGGGGACTCTATGCCCCACAATGTGCCCCGCGCAATGATGTCACTTCCAGGTGACGTCATTGCACCGGGCGCATTGCCACACACTGGACACTTTGGGGGTGGGGTTCCCCCACCAGCCGAATCTTGGCCAATGGATCTGGGGGCTCGAAAGCAGGCAACCTCCCCCCCAGGAGGGATCTGGCAGCCCTATCCAAATGACAAGCAAAGATATGCACAGGTGGGCAGGTGGACAGGCAAGTAACAGCTTTGGTAGGAGAAGATGGAAAAGCTACTGATTTTTTGTGTGGACTTATTTACGAGGCTCTAAATGTCTCTGACATAATATGCACAACTTAGGGGAGGGTGTGTGGCTAGGTGGCAGAGCATCTGTTTGGCATGCAGAAGGTTCCAGGTTCTGCCCCACCTCCAGCTGAAAGGATCAGGTAGTAGGAGATGTGAAAGGCCTTTCTCTCCCTGATACCCTGGCGAGTGACTGCCAGGCTGAGTAGCTGACTTTGATGGACCAAGGGTGTGAGTCTGTACAAGGCTACTTTGTATGTTCATATGCACCCAATTCCGACATCACACAAACTAGACTTTGCTTATGACAGGCATGAAACTGATATATTGGCAAGCTCCTGGGAAGAAGGTGACATACCTCGGGTCCTAGAAGAGGAGATAGCCCTTGGAAGGAAGCTATCTTTAGATGAGGTGCATCTGAATAACTGGTAAAAAAAAACCCCACCCATTCCTACAGTAGGTTCTGGGAAAAGTGGTGACTACGGGCCTTCTTGGATGAAATTTGGATCCTTCTCAATCTGGCTTCAGATGTGAACAGAGATAACAAGAGACTGAAATGAAAATAAAGGTTCAGGAGCTTCAGCTGGTACAAACTACAGTTGCAAGCACCTTGACTTGCTTCCGGTTTGTTTCCAGATTCTGGCTGACCTTTAAAATCCTACCAGGCTTGGATCCGGAGTACATGTATCAACCTGTCCATGCATGGTGCCTTCCTAAGCCAAGGCCAGGCTTACTGGAATTTGTGGAAGGCCTTCTCAGCTGCTGCCCCTCAACTATCCATCCCTTGCCCTGGAGGTGAGGTTGTCACCACCCCAGGTGAAGCTGGGCCCCAAAGACCTTTGGATTGGGATGGCATGTACTGAGGCAGACACTTTCATGTTACTCTGTACTGATTTTACTACACAATGGTGCTTCAATGTTCTGACAGTAGAAAAGAGCAAGAGTCCAGGAGCACCTTCAAGACTAACAAAATATGTGGCCGGGGAGGAGCTTTTGTGAGTCATGGCTCACTTCTTGATCTATCAACTTTGTGAAGCACCTTGAGGACCCTCAGGTGGGAATGTGGTCTAAAAATATCACAGTGTTACCTCCAGATGGGAAACTAGAGGGGTGGCTGGCTCTGCTCAGGGAGGCAAATTTGGTTCTGGAACCTCCAGGCTGCTGATTCGGCCCGTTCAACCCACCACCCTTCAAAAAAGAAAAAAAAGCAATCCTCTTGTGTCAAATTAAAGGAACTGGGGCAGGTGAAGGAGAGAAAGAACCCCCTGAGGCCATTATCTGTGTTGCCCCCAAGCAGTGCTCCTGCTAAGCTTGTGCCAGCCTGTGCTCGCACATCAGTTTCCAGGCTGTAGCACGTGAACTTCCATCTCAGTGCAGGGCACGCCTGGCCCATCTACCAGCCACACACACAGCTGCCCCCCCCCACCATGGTCCACTCCCTCAGCTGGCTGCCCTGAGCCCCACAGAAGCCACTTGGCTCCACCCTGCCTGCCTGCCTGCCTGCCTGCCTCCGTGGGCTCCCTCGGCATGCCCTCCCCATTGGGGTGGCGGCAAGCATCAAGGTGCCTCCCCCCCATGCCGGATGCCCTCACTAGTGCTGCAGCAGCTGCCACCCCCAGCCCACCACAGCTCACCCCAGAGGGTGCAGCGGAGCCCCCTGAGCCTGAGAGAGGAGCACTGCCAACCAAAAAACAAGGTGAGGGGCTGGCCAGGGTGAGGTGCAGTGGCCCCTGCCACTTGGAACGAGCCCAGGGGGCTCCTGCCTCATTGCCCTGTTGCCCCTCTGCCCACCCCTCCCTCCCCACAGCCCACCGGGGGGGGGTTGCCACTGCCCCCACTCCTGCCAGCTGGCCCCTGGCATCAGCACACAAAGAAGCCAGGCGCTCCATCCCCAACAACATGAAGGCAAGCCAAGTGGGGGGCCCTCTGGCTGAGGGGAGAGGGGAGCAGGGGGGTGCCGCAGGAGGAGGGGGTCGGGGAGAGGACACAGGGCTCGGTAAAAGAACCACCAAATTTTGAGTAGGGCTGTGAGCCAAGGAAAAGACGGTAGATGCCATGGGAGCAAAGAGATCGGGGGGAAACTGCAGACAAGAGAACCAGGGCATGGAACAGATGAAAACTCTTTCTTCACTCTGAGTATGGATGGGAGCAAGTCTGGTTTTATTATTCTCCCCCAAACCCATTTCAACTCCTGTTAGAATGTTGTCATATCTAGCAAATCTACCTCACCTTGAAGGTGACAGCTTCAAAATATGATGTGTCTGTATGCTGTGCTACCTGTGAACTTCTGGTATTTAAGAACAACTGTGGGAGAGGTGAGCTGAAACAGTCAGAAACCTATCCTAAAAGTGGTGTTTGCGTGTGTTTCCAAATGCAGGCAATCTCTAATTGGTGCTCGAGTATAAAAGGACATTACAATTTTTTTTCTAATGTAAAGAAAACAACCTCGTAATTCCTGTGTTTCTGGCAAACAAAATGCAGACAAGTTTAGAAGTGCCCAAATATCTCCTCCCCCCGCCCCCAAGCATGTGTTTAATTGTTGGCATTGCTCTGGGCTGACTGTAGAGGACAGCTGTGGGACTGGATTTTTTTTTTAAAAATTATGTTTTCCTTTATTTTTTTAATTTAAACACATCGTTAAGTTATCAGTTAAGAACCAGTCTCTGCCTCTCCCCCTTCACCCTTCTTTTCAGATAGTTGTGCAGTCAAAAATTATCTCCTGCTTACCCAAGAAATTAATCAACCATCAGACTGTTGACCTTACTTTATGTATACTTCAAAATGTCATTTTTTGCATGCTCGTTAGGTTTAAGCTTATCCCAATAGTCAATAAAGGGGGGCGCCAGTTTTCAATAAAACTTCTCCTGCACAAATCTTTTCCCTTTCCATATTCTCCTCTATGCAGAGATTTTCTCCCCATAAGTATAATACACCATATATTACATACAAGCCGCCTTGAAACATGAGAAAAGGCAGGATAGAAATGTTTTAATTAATAATTAAATGATGGAATATATTATGGATCCATACCTCTGTCTCTGGTAGTTCTGCCCATTTCTAGGGACTCGTGTCACTGATATCCTTGCAGCCGTGAGTAAATTCGTGGCAATGCCGGTCGGTATGTACTCTCCTATCCTAGATATTACCAGGAGAAAAGTCCAAGAGCACGACTCCACGCTCACATGGCATTCTGGTGTGCAAACTTTAATTCAATAACCTAAATATATTAGACCAATATTTTCTCAAGACTGGGCACTGCCACCAGACGTGTAAAAAATAGCCTGCGTGCCTGCTGTGATGCCAACACATGCTGAAGGTTGTGGGCACCCATGGTGCTACCTTGTCCAGAGTAAGGCAGCCATCTGTCTTCCATGTATTCTCTCCAATACTAATCTTAGCTGATTTTTTTGTAAACAAATTCACAGATCTTCCAGATTTTTAACTGACAGGCTCATCTCCCATCCGCCTTTTAAAATTGTACTTTTGTTTTCTAAATTTGCTTATCAACGCTGTATTGTGGCTACCAGCCTTTTCTGCTTAACTGAGCATCTAGCAAGTATTGCCTGTGCGGCAGATCCACTTGCAAGGGCTCTTAACGCCTGCTCAAATTTACTTAATGGATGAAAAATATCCAACAGAGTCTGTTTAACTTGCTGGAATTTCTGAATCTGTAAGAACTGAAAGAGAGGAAATCTGATTTCCCTATTTTCCCATTCTAAATCAGGAAAGGTTTTGGTCCCATCCCGCCTGGCAAACCCAGACTGCTCAGCCACTATAAAGTACTCAGTCCAGAGACGAGTTCAAGTGAAATCAGCTCATGGTTTATTAGGAGGTTCTGGAACACATGTCTGAGCTGGGCTCAGTGGTCTGCTTATATGCGCATCTAAACCACGCCCCCAGCCTCGCCCACACACTCTGATAGGATTACAATTAAGTCTCCCCAGATCATTTGCATCCTGGCTGACCTAAAAGAAATCAACTCTGACTGTTCCCTGGAAGGTCAGGTACTGTAGCTGAAGCTCCAATACTTTGGCTACCAAATGAGAAGGGAGCGCTCCCTGGAGAAGACCCTGATGCTGGGGAAGACTGAAGGTCAATGAGGAAAGGGACGGCAAAGGATGAGATGGTCAGACAGTGTTACCGATGCAGCGAACATGAAATTAAACAAACTCTGGAGCGCAACAGAAGACAGGAGGGCCTGGCGTGATGTGGTCCATGGGGTCACGAAGACTTGGACTCGACTGTGCGACTGAACAACAACTACAAAAAAAAGTATTTAAGGTGCCCCTACTGGACTTTCATTTCATCTTCTGATGGGCCAGCGGGACATGAATAAATTAAAATAATTGACTACCAGAAATATATAGCCCATAAAAGAGCATTTTCCCTTTAACCTATTCCACACCAGCCCCCAAACTGTAGTCTGTATACACACGGCTTGTGAAGCTGTATTGTTTAAAATTTAATTCCCCTGCAATAAAGGGGGAAGTTGTTCTGGAGTGTTTTAGCTCCCACGCCTGCTGTGTAAACTGCACACTAGAAAGTTATAGGAGAAATGGAACACTGCATGGGTGAGTTATGGGGGTGGTCTAAATGGTGAGAATTCTCACTTAACAACTCACTTAATAACTACTCTATGTTGATAGAGCTATTTTTGTTCTCAGTTTTGCTTCTTTATTCATCCCTCCTTTTGCAGAGATAAGCCCATAAATTATGTTGGGAGGGGGGGGGCTGTGAGACCCCAAAGGGGAACTGAAGGGTCATTCGTGATACCCATTCCTTCACTGTTGTGTAAGTCTTGTATATAAGCAATGGACCTTAAAATGCAGTTTCAGACTTTTACAGTCAACAGTGAAATCAATCAAATCTCTCTCTCTCTCTCTCTCTCTCTCTAAGCTCTGACTTTGCTGGTGTCTTCTGGGCTACAACATCAGGTTAGCGTTTTACATGTGTGGAAGGGTTAACGTATTGCCTGCTGGAGAATCAAGCCTC
This sequence comes from Lepidodactylus listeri, assembly GCA_029233225.1. NCBI lineage: Eukaryota > Metazoa > Chordata > Lepidosauria > Squamata > Gekkonidae > Lepidodactylus > Lepidodactylus listeri. The sequence continues at coordinate 7,814,533 of JARCFY010000014.1, read as the reverse complement.
CTGACAGGGTCAGGATGGCTCAAGAAAGTAAAACATAGAAATAAAACCCAGTCTTGGACTCTCTCTAACGTCAGGGGAACCCCAACCCCAACACAGGGCTAAGCCATATCCCTGAGGCCATCAGTTCTATCTAATGAGACCAGCTGTGCCCATCCAATTCCAGGCAAACGAGCTGTCCAGCTCAGTCCAAAGAGCTTCAAAGCAGAGCCTGGCCAGGTGAAGAGAAGCTTCTTCTTACTGGCAAATTCTGAGTGGATGTGACAACCTGCCACTGGTTACGGTATGTATATCCACCAGAAGAGCAGCAAACTGCTCAGCCACATCCATGGGGGAACCACTGCATGCTCAAAGTCCACGCATGCAGGTTAGAGGGGCAGAAAATTAAACACATGCTCATCAAGGGTAAGCTTGAGTGGCTGACGCGCACATGCCACTTTACCTCACCTCAAAACTGATTGCAGGACTGCTGAGAAAATGCACTGATCAGGTGTCATGATTTAGCGTGCTTCTAAACCCCACCCAGATCATCACAGCTTAAGTCCAACACTACATCACAACTTCTTTAGAAAATAGACCCTTACCTGGCAAACCCAGAATAAACAAACAAAACAGGCCAAACTGCACCTCTGATTTTCACTAAATCACTGGACAAACAGTGCAAGAAACCACCATGCAAGGCGCAAAAAGGCATTCCTATAACCCAACACAGCTGCAAGGACACCCGCCTGGTAAGTGAGACATATACAGGTTGCTTACCTGTAATTGGAGATCTTCGAGTGGTCATCTGTGCATTCACACCTCTGGGATAAAGTGCGCCTGCGCCGATCCCGATCGGTAATCTTCAAAGCCTAACGGATTTTCGCGCCAGCTCCCCGGTCACGTGCACGCCCACTGCGCATGACCCGGGGAGAGGCACGAGGATCCCGCCAGTTCCTTCTGACCGCTGCTAACAGCCCCCAAGGAAAAAGGTGAGGGAGACCGAAAGCAGAGGGGAAGGAGGGCGGGTGGTGTGAATGCACAGATGACCACTCGAAGATCTCCAATTACAGGTAAGCAACCTGTATATCTTCTTCGTGGTCTCTGTGCATCACACCTCTGGGAGAATAGCGAGCAATAAACACCACATACCTGGAGGTGGGTGCTGGAGGTCTCACATCTGAGCTGCTTGCAGGACTGCACGGCCCACCACAGTACGCTGATGGACGCGGACATCTAGGGCGTAGTGCTTCACAAACGTGTGAGGGGACGCCCACGTTGCAGCATTGCAGATGTCTCCCAGGGGAATGCCCTTGAGGAATGCTGTGGAAGTAGCCACGGCTCGAGTGGAGTGTGCCCGGAGGGACGCCGGCAGTGGCCTTTTGGCCAGAAGATAGGCGAGTTTTATCGTCTCAACTATCCACTTCGAGAGTCTTTGAGACGACAGTTTCTGTCCCTGCCTGGGCAAGGCATAAGAAAGGAAGAGAGCTGGAGACTTGCGAAAGGATTTTGTCCGGTGCAAGTAGAAAGACAAGGCTCTCTTGACATCTAAAGTATGCAGACTACGCTGCGTTGGGTCCTGGGGATCAGGAAAAAATACCGGCAAGGTGACATCTGCCCCTATATGAAAGTCCGACACTATTTTAGGCAGGAAAGCGACATCTGGAGCCAAAGTGACGGCATTATGATGAAACGTGAGGTATGGTGGGTCGCAACGGAACGCCGAGAGCTCACTCACGCGTCGAGTAGACGTGATGGCCACTAAAAATGCAACCTTCCATGACAAAAGCTGAAGACTGCATGAGGCCATGGGTTCGAAGGGTTTTCCCATCAGCTTAGTGAGAACCAGGGGCAAGTCCCATGCCGGGACTGGTGTCCGCACTGGGGGATAGAGGCGATTCATTCCCTTGAGGAATTGTTTCGTTGTTGGGTGGGAAAACACTGAATAGCCATCAATCTTAGGATGATTGACTGAGATGGCCGACAAGTAGACTCGGATAGATGAGTGACACAGTCCCCTGTCCTGACATGACAGGAGGAAACCAAAAACATCTTTAAGTCCAGCGGGGACTGAGGGTCGTCCCACAGACGCCAGGAAAGTTAAAAATTTAGTCCATTTTGACTCATATGAACGTCGAGTGGAGAGTTTGCGTGAGTTCAGTAGCACTTGAGCAATGCGTGATTCTAACCCTAAGTTAGGATCAGCCACGCTGTCAATTTTAACCTGGGCACATCGTGGTGCAGTACTCGGCCCCCGCACATCCCGAGGAGATCCGGGTCCGTCGGGAGATGGAGATACGTCTCTCGTGAGAGGCTGAGGAGCGTGGGGAACCAGGGTTGTCTCGGCCACCATGGGGTGACAAGAATTGCCCACGGTCGCTCTGTCAACAGTTTGTGGACTACTCTCGGAATGAGAGGGATTGGGGGAAATAGGTACACCCGTTTCCCTGTCCACGGGAAGAGGAGACCGTCTCCGAGAGAGGTCGGGTCCGTTCCCGCTCTGGAACAGAATAGATGGCACTTCTTGTTCTCCCGAGAGGCGAATACATCCACGGATGGATGTCCCCAATGGTCGAAGATCGGAGTCAGGTAGAGGGGGTTCAGTTCCCACTCGTGTAGGGATGCTCCTCCTCTGCTTAGGAAGTCCGCTTGGACGTTGAGTAGTCCTGGGAGATGAGTCGCCACCAGGTGAATATTTAGCGCCTGGCACTCGTTCCACAGCTCTATTGCTAACCGGCAAAGTCCACGGGAGACCGTCCCGCCCTGGCGGTTGATGTAAAACATAGTGGTGGTGTTGTCTGTAAGGACAGTCACCGTTTTCCCCGTAAGGGATTGGCGGAAAGACCTCACTGCGTAGAGAACTGCCAGCAGCTCTAAGAAATTGATATGGTTGTGTGCCACAGAGGGGTGCCACCTGTCTCCCACACCTACACCTTCCAGGTGAGCTCCCCAGCCCCATAGGGATGCATCCGTGGTGACGGTCGCTGAGGGGGGTGGAAGCCGGAAAGGTGCACCTGAGTGTAAATTCTGGGGCACAAGCCACCAACTCAGGGTCTCCAGGACCTGGGTAGATATCTGGAAACGTTTGGAGAGGGAGTGGAGTTTGGGGCGGAAACGCCTCAAGAACCAAAGCTGCAGTGGTCTCATTCGCAATTTGGCGAAAGGAATCACTGCCGTTGTTGCGGCCATCAAGCCTAGCAGGCGAAGGATTTGTTTGGCTGTAGCCTCCTTGGTCTCTTGGATAGCCTGTAGAAGGGAGACTATATCCGCTGCTCTGTTGGGGGGTAGGAACGCCCTGCATTGCAAGGAGTCCAGGATAGCTCCGATAAACTGAACCCGTCTGGAAGGGATAAGCATGGACTTTTTGAGGTTTATAGTCAACCCTAGTAATTCTAGGGTGTGAAGGGTAGTAGAGATGTGGTTCTGTAATTCCGTCATAGAAGGGGCGACTAGAAGCCAGTCGTCCAGGTAGGGGTAGAGGTGGACACCTTGGAGTCTCAGATGTGCCGCTACTACTGCCATAAGCTTCGTGAAGACACGAGGAGCTGTAGAGAGGCCGAAGGGTAGGGCCTTGTACTGGAAGTGACGCGGACCGATCGCAAAACGTAGGTACTGTCTGTGTGACGGGTGGATCGTCACATGAAAGTATGCGTCCTTTAAGTCCAGCGTCACCATCCACGCGTTGGCTTCTAGTAGCGGTAGGATGGTCTGTAGAGTGGTCATACGGAATTTCTTGTAGGTGATGAACGCATTGAGGTTCCGCAGATCTAATATGGGACGAAGTCCGCCATCCTTTTTTGGGACCGTGAAGTAGCGGGAGTAGAACCCCCGCTGAAGGTGTTTTGTTGGTACCTGTTCTATGGCGTCCTTTAACAGGAGGGCTTCGACTTCCGACGATAAGGTGTCGGAGGGAGGGGTGGTTACGAAGTACGATTCTTGTGGAATCTGGAAAAATTCTATTCTGTAGCCTTCTGCTACAACCGACAGTGCCCATTTGTCTGTCGTGATACGTTGCCATGCTAGTAGGAAGGGGGATAGACGGGTGGGAATATCGGAGCGAATGGGAGAGTCAAAGACTCTGCTTGTTCGGCTTGGGTGGTTTAGCCTTAGAAGCGGAAGCGGGCGGGAATCGTGGCTTATGGCCATAAGGTTTCTGCTGATAGACAGTAGACGGTGGTCTCTGCCATTGGGGTTCGGTGGGAGATCTTCGCGGTTGCTGTTTGGACCAAGATCTCTGCCATGTTTTCTGCTTCTGTTGTCTCGGTTGTGAGACACCCAAGTTACGAGATGTTTTGATACTCTTATCTAAATCATGAAGAACTGTGTCCGTGGTGGAGCTGAACAGTCCTTCACCCTCGAAAGGGAGGTCTTCCACTAAGGACTTAGTGTCTTGTGGAAGCGAAGTCGACCTCAGCCAGGCGTGGCGACGAAGGGCGACTGCTGAAGTGAGTGTCTTGGACGTGACGTCCGCAGCATGCTTGGATGCGTTAAGCTGATGCTTTGCTAGCACCATGCCTTCCCTCTGGATCTTCCTAGCGAGGCGTTGCTTATCCTCAGGAAGCTGAGCCAGAAGAGGTGTCATCTGTTCCCATAGGGAATACTGGTACCTGCTCATGCAGGCTGTGTAATTTGCCGTCTTTATGCCCAATGCACCGGCTGAATAAAATCGTCTTCCGAAAGAATCTAGTTTCCGTCCCTCCTTGTCCAAGGGGGAGGAATGTCCGCTACGTCCCCTAGCCGAGGGGGTCACGACTACTGAGTTGGGTTTGGGGTGGATGAATAGGAATTCTGCCCCTGGCTCTTGGAGCCTATACATGTGGTCCAACCTTTTGTTGGAAATTGGGGTTGAGGAGGGGTGGCCCCAGGATTCTTTGGCAGTGCTCAAGAGCACCGAAATTAGTGGCAACGCTACCGCGGTGGATGTGTCCATCTGTACGATATCGAAGATGGCATCGGTAGCGGTAGGAGTTGGTTGGACCGTGGCAAGCGCCAAGGAATGTGCCATTCGTTTGATAAGTTCTCCATAGGATTTCACGTCTTCGGAGGGGGAGATTGGTAAATTTTCAGCCACATCAGGGGATGGTGACGGCTGGATGGGAGATTCGTCATCGGATGATTCGGGAGATTCGGGCATCGAATGGTCGGAATGTTCGGAGGGAGACATAGGGGTCGACGGGTCTGGCTGATAAGGAGGGAGGTCGATATCGGGTGATGTGGGCATCGGTATCGTTAGTTTCGGTATTTTCGGTTTCGGTTGCGGCATCGGTATCGGAGTCGGAGGCGGGGCCGGGGGATCTCGGCATCTGGAGACTCTTGACGACGTCGATTGGCGATCCCACTCCGCTGGGTACCATTGTGGAGGTGGCGGGTAGGAGGAACCATACAGGTATCGCCATTGACGGACGTCCCACGGCACCGAAGATGGGGGAAGGCGCCAGTCTCGCTCGCCTCTCGGTGCCGGCATCGGGTCAGGCCCTGTCTCGGGACTGCTGTGAGGGATCTGCGTCAGCTCGATGTCGGGTTCCGAATCCGTGAGCTGGATGGGTCGCGGCATCGGGGAGACGGGGCTGCCCCGGGGTCGCTCGCGCCCAGGAGGGTCAAGCTGTGGAGACCCATGCTGGGTCATGTCGGACGCGGGGTGCGTCGACGAAGCACTCGAGGTCTTGTGCTTCAGCTTGCCCTTACCCTCTTTGCCCTCCTTACGCTTCTTAGCGGGAGTTCGTGGCAGTGAGAGGGGTCTTTTCGATGCCGACTTCTCGGTGCCGGAAGGGCTTCGCATCGGTGGCGACGTCGGGCCCGTCGGTATCGATGGGGACGTTGCCGAGGCGTCGGCTGCGGACATCTTCGGTGACAACGCTGCCTCCAAGAGAGCCACTCGGAGTCGGGCCGCTCGGTTCTTACGAGTTTGTTTGGAGAACGCGGCGCAGCTCGAACAGGAGTCGACGCGATGCGACTCACCTAGGCACAGCAAGCAGAGGGAGTGCTTGTCTGGGGGGGGGATTTTACTCCCACACTTAAGGCAGCGTTTAAAGAAACCCCACCGCTGGGCCATAGGCCGGGCGGGGAGTAGAAGGAGGGGAATCCAAAAGAGAGTCCAGGAAAACAGTCCGTAGGTCAGTAAGAGGTCTAAGAATCAGTCCGAAAGGCCTTTCCAAGTTGGAAAAAGAAGAAACGAAAGTTAACTACCGACCGGAGCGGAGAGGGGGTCCTCACGACGCGGCGGTCAGAAGAGAACTGGCGGGATCCTCGTGCCTCTCCCCGGGTCATGCGCAGTGGGCGTGCACGTGACCGGGGAGCTGGCGCGAAAATCCGTTAGGCTTTGAAGATTACCGATCGGGATCGGCGCAGGCGCACTTTATCCCAGAGGTGTGATGCACAGAGACCACGAAGAAGATCCCCAACCTTCAGCACCATTCCCTTCCTGCTAATGATGTATTAAAATGCAATCATGGTCATGAGAGAGGGAGGGAGAGGGAACGAGCCATTAATGTGGCCCAGGAAAAATTAATGACACAAGCATATGCAGCTAAGAGCTTTCCTCTCCCCTCCCCTCCCCTCCGGGAAAAAGGCACTTCCACCGTCATTAATTTCAAGAACTTGCAGGCAACGGTTCTTTCGACAGTTTTCCATGAATGAAGCAAGCAGCCAGAAGGAGAGGCCTCCCTGTTCCATCCTGTTACCTCAGGCAATCTGGGCAGAGACTATTAAAAATAATGTTTTGCACTTATACAGAGAGTATTTCAAGTGTTCCACATAACTATCTGGCTGCTGTCCTTATAACCACTCTGTAAGGCAGGCTGAAGTTTTTACCCCCATATTGCAGATCATGCAGGCCTAAAAAAGAGCCAGCCTTGCTGCAGGCCCCAAAGCTAAACTGCTTCCAAATGGAGGCCACATTCAAGCTAGGCAACTCCTGATTCCTCACGTGGCCTTCTAACTGCTACCTGACACCAGCTACTGCCCAGGGAGAGCCCTAGAAGGGTGAGGAGTGGAGCATGGATTGGAAGAGCTCAGAGCCCACAAAGGGGTCCTCGCAGATGGAACGCAACCCTTCTGAGGTATAGACCCCAAGTGTACTGTAGGAAAAAAGAAACTAAGTGTGCACTTCTTCACCCAAAGAGTAATTCACACGTGGAATTCACTGCCACAGGAACTGGTGGCAGCTACAAGTACAGACACCTTCAAGAGGGGATTGGAGAAACATATGGAGCAGCAGGGAGGACTACTGGAGTTCTGGCCCTGCTGGTAGACCTCCTGACGGCCCCTAAGGTTTGGCCACTGTGTGACACAGAGTGTTGGACTGGATGGGCCATTGGCCTGATCCAACATTGGCTTCTCTTATGTTCTTATGTTGGGGGAGGTGGCACACATGCCCTTCCGCCGAGGACTGTCCAGGTAGGAATCCTGCCATGCTGGTCCAGTATGGAAGGAGAACCCCCAACAAGTGACTAACCTCACACATTATGGGCACCAGTTTTGTAAGTACAACACCAAACACGGAACTGATGTTTGGGCTGTATCCACAGAAGTATAGTGTCCAGATCACGCAAAGTGCTGGTAACACTTTACTCTGCTCTGGTTAGACCTCACCCTAGAGTACTGTGTTCTCTTTTGGGCGCCACAATTTAAGAATGATATGGACAAGCTGGAATGTATCCAGAGGAGGGCAACGAAGATGGTGAGGGGTCTGGAGACGAAGTCCTATGAGGAAAGGATGAAAGAGCTGGGTATGTTTAGCCTGGAAAGGAGACGACTGAGAGGTGATATGATCACGATTTTCAAGTACTTGAAGGGCTTTCAGATAGAGGATGGTGCAGAGTTGTTTTCTGTTGCCCCAGAAAGTCGGACCAGAACCATCAGGTTGAAATTAAATCAGAAAAGTTTTCAGCTAAACATTAGGAAGAACTTCCTGACAGAGCAGTTCCTCAGTGGAACAGGCTTCCTTGGGAGGTGGTGGCTCTCCTTAAGAAAATAAGAGAAGCCAATGTTGGAACAGGCCAATGGCCCATCCAGTCCAACACTCTGTGTCACACAGTGGCCAAAAACACCAGGTGCCATCAGGAGGTCCAGCAGTGGGGCCAGGACACTAGAAGCCCTCCCACTCTTGCCCCCCCCAAAGCACCAAGAATATAGTGCACCACCTGCCCCAGACTGAGAGTTCCTATCTATACCTTGTGGCTAATAGCCACTGATGGACCTCTGCTCCATATGTTTATCCAATTCCCTCTTGAAGCCATCCATGCTTGTAGCCACCACCATCTCCTGTGGCAGTGAATTCCATGTGCTAATCACTCTTTGGGTGAAGAAGTACTTCCTTTTATCTGTTCTAACCCAACTGCTCAGCAATTTCATGGAGTGCCCCGGAGTTCTTGTATTGTTAGAAAGGGAGAAAAGTACCTCTTTCTCTGCCTGCTTTGTCCCATGCATAATTTTATACACCTCGATCATGTCACTCCTCTGCCGTCATTTCTTCAAGCAAAAGAGCCCCAAGAGCTTTAACCTTTCTTCATAGGGAAAATGTTCCAACCCTTTTATTATTCTAGTTGCCCTTTTCTGCACTTTTTCCAATGCTATAATATATCTGAGGTGTGGCGACCAGAACTGTACACAGTATTCCAAATGAGGTCGCACCATCAATTTATACACGGGCATTATGATACTGGCTGATTTGTTTTCAATTCCCTTCCTAATAATCCCCAGCATAGTATTGGCCTTTTTCATTGCAGTTGCACATTGTCTCGACATTTTCATTGAGTTATCTACTACGACTCCAAGATCTCTCTCTTGGTCAGTCTACGCCAGTTCGGACCCCATCAACGTGTATTTATAGTTAGGATTTTTGGCGCCAATGTGCATCGCTTTGCACTGGACCACACTAAACCCCATTTGCCACATTGATGCCCACTCGCCCATCCTTGACAGATCCCTTTGGAGTGCCTTACAGTCCTCCCTGGTTCTCACCACCCTGAACAACTTCGTGTCATCTGCAAATTTAGCCACTTCACTGCTTACTCCCAACTCCAAATCATTAATAAACAAGTTAAAAAGAATTGGACCGAGTACTGATCCCTGCGGTACCCCACGGCTTACCTCCCTCCACTGAGAAAATTGCCCATTTATACTCACTGTTTCCTTTTAATTAGCCAATTTTTGATCCACTAAAGGACTTGTACTTTTATCCTGTGACTATTGAGCTTACTTAAGAACATAAGAACATCCTTCGGAGGTTTTTAAGCAGAGGCTAAATGGCCATCTGACAGCAATGCTGATTCTGTGAATTTAGGCTGATCATGAGAGGGAGGGCAGGAAGGGTTGCATCAGTTCTTAGTTCTTGTGGCCCTTTCTTACATGCCCGGGGAAATGCCAATAATCACTTTGGGGTCAGGAAGCAATTTTCTCTAGGCCAGTTTGGCCAGGGAGGGTGTGTGGGTTTTTTTGCCATCTTCTGGGTATGGAGCAGGGGTCACTGGGGGTGTGGGGGGGAGGTATTTGTGAATTTCCTGCATTGTGCAGGGAGTTGGAATAAATGACCCTGGAGGTGCCTTCCAACTTTATGATTCTATGATTCTATGAAGATGAGGGCCTGGGAGATCTCATTTCCAGTCCCCACTGAGCCAAGATGCTTGTTGGGTCACTCTTTGTCAGTCCAGGGTATTTCACAGGGAGTATGCCACCCTGAGCTCTTAGAGGGAAGGTGGATTTAAAAAAACACACTAGATACTTCATAGCAAAAGCACAGTATTTGGCACTGGATGCCGAACTGGGTTTCCCAGGATCATCACTTATCTTGTGTAAACACACACACACACACACACTCCTAGCCCTTTGAGCTGCATGAAAACATATGGCTGGAAACCTCAGAAATAAGAGGGAGGACTGAGTGAGGCTTCTAGTGATCTCCTGCTTCAGTGCTCTGCACAGCTCCTAGCTTTTCCCATGGCTAAAAGAAGCAGCGGGTATCCTGGAAAAAATACCAAACATTACAAAATGATTCCAAATAAAACTTCTTAACTCATGCAATTTAGACAGGTTGAGGAATTCACCATTCAGAACCTGGCACAAAACTTTAATGCAAAGATGAAGCGCACATGAGCTTGAAAGCATCTGCCACAGCCTGCATGTATCATTCGCAGACACAGCTCCAGTCTGCCACATATTTCCCTCAAACCGTTCATCAGTTTCTCTGCCGCTCTCTGCATCAGTACAGAGAGGAGGCCTCTGTGTTTACCAGAAAAAACGGTATCCATTCAGAGCTGCAAGGAGAGCCATTCGGTCACAGCTCTCACCGCCCTCCAGGGAACTCTGCAGGCATGTTCCCTCTAACGCAGACTGATTTCCATGCTCTGTCTGGGCTAATTTGAACACTCCAGAGCAACTAAAGGGCTTTCACCACCACCTCACTAGGGGAGAACATTCCTCCTCTTACGCTTGTACGGCTCTCCCAGACGCACCGGCTCCATTTCACACCAATTCCTGCCTTTACCACTCTCCAAGAATGTATTTCATGACTGAACTTATAAAGATAACTGATGCAGCCTCCGATCATTGGCCCATCTACCCCAGCATTGCTCTCAGGCAAAGGAAGGCTCTTTCCCCTGTACACAACTGCCGCTGGCTCTGCCAGACACGGAGCCCGGGACCTGTCACCTACAGAGCTCTGCACTGAGCCCTGGCCTTGCCTTGATTGTTATTTACAGGAAGGAACTGAGCACCAGCGCATGCCTGACCACTAGCTGTACGTGGGAATGTGCAGCAGAAGCAGCACATAGCCCATGGAGTGCGTAGCAAGACATGGGGAACAGTACATAACTATGGAGCAGGTGCCAAGCCCAGGGCAGGAGTGGCCCACTCAGTCCAGAGAACAGGGCTCCTTTTGCCCATTCTGTAATGCTGCCTACTTTCCAGGGTGTGAGATTGTGCCAACAGATACAGTCCACAACAGGTCTCCTTAAGCAGAAAGTCCTTTATTTGCAGAAAAGATCTTGTTGGTCAAACACTTTTTTCCGTTAGTAATGCCCAAGCATAGACATACAACTACAATTATACTTGATACGAAATATGGCCCCCCATAACCTCTACCAATCACTGGGAAGAATTATTGGCACCCAAATATACTGGCTCACTGTTCCCAAGGAAAGCGCGGCAAACTAGGTTCTCATGAAAAGACACTGTTGAGATTTTTAGGGCAAATGTTCCCAAGGAAAAACCAGGCAAAGGAATACATAACACCTGTGAATCTTATAACACATAACAGGAGGGTTTTTCTTTCAAGGCCATTAGCTAGAGAAAGGCGAGCTAGAGATAAGGAAGGAGGAAAACTAATGAGCAATAAGCATGCGCAAAGTGAAGCAGGCAAGCAAGACTCGCATTCCAAAGGTGGGAGTTCGTTCACCAATGCTATCTCCCGGACGGGACCTGGAAAAGTCGAAATCAGACTATAACAAAAAGCAAGGTTAACTGGTCATCAGAATAGATGGGAAAACAGTAGGCATTGATACATAAGATATATTCAGCAACCTTGTGGATGAGGACGGTCAACCAGCCTTATGGCAGTGCTAACTGACACAGGGATGCTTGCAATACCCTTCCGCCTGTCTTACAGGAGGACAGAAGGAACATCTGGCTAGGTGCCCCCTGGAGACCTCTGCTGGGTGTTCTGGAAGTCTGCCCACTCCCTGCTGGGTACCTGCTGTCCTTAAGCAGCTCGACCCACCCCCTGCTCACTGACTGGTGTTGTCTGTCTACCTGGGGGGGGGGGTATGTGTGTGCCAAATCTAGGGCCAATGGCCCCTGCTTAGAAATGGCAAGAGAAACGGGTTCCCACTGCGGATCATGCTATCTTGTTGCAACTTTTAGAAAAAGAAGTGGGTCTTCCAGGAATGGTCCCATGGTGATTCCAGGCCTGTGAGGTCCACCTGGATTCAGAGAGTCACCATTTGGGATACTAAACCCCAAGCTGCTAAGGTCCCCCTGGGCTTAGTCTTTCCCCCATGCTCTTTAACATTCATGCCAGGCTGCTAAATAAGACCATCTGAAGCTTCTAGTCTGTTGCTGCCATTGATAAGCTAGTGACTCCCTCCCTCCCAATGCAGCATTTCATTGCCTAAGCCTCCAGAAGCAGCATTCCTGAATCAGGGTCTAGATGCCGGCATCAAGAGGATGAGAGGGAACACACTGAAATTGAATCCACACACAGGAGAGGTTGGCTGGGAAAGCTGGCATTCCAGAAGCGGGGGATTTGCCAGCTTCAGACAGCATTAGCTTTGGGCAACCCTGTGAGGTGTCTATCACTGCTTCTAGATCCAGCCTTGGGATTACAGAAACAGGTTGGGGCATCTGCTAACAATGCCTTCACACTATCAGTAAGTTGTCTTCTCTTATCGTTGCTCCCATTTTACAGAACAGCTCACAGAAGTACAGATTCCTACTCTTCCAGAAAGCTGAGATGCTGTACTTTCAGAGGGCTCTCTCTTGAACCAAGTTACTGTGAGCACTCTCAGAAACAACGGGGTATCTTTTTTTTTTTTTAAATGGTGTTCTCAGTAAAAAATACTCCTAAAACCAGGGCTATTTTTGGGCAGGAATGCACAGGAACGGAGTTCCAGCTGGCTTCTGAGTTGGCCACGCCTACAGCCCCCCCCCCCCCGTTCCCCAGGCACCTCGCAAGCCACTGGGCACCTGGGGAAGCCAAGCCGATCCAGGGAGGGAAGGCAGTTTAAACTCGCAGCTGTGGGGCGCCTGGGGAAGCCGATCCAGAAACTGCCTTCCTTCCCTCGGGTTCCCCAGGTGCCCTGCAAGCACCTGGGGAAGCCAACCCTGGGAGGGAGCTGTGCTGTCAGGGGTGTGGCCTAATATGCTAATGAGTTCCTGCTGTTGGGTGGGGCCTATTATGCTAATAAGTTCCTGCTAAAGCCCTGCCTAAAACAACTCTGCAACTTAAGCTAGTTTTGCCGTCTTTCACATTCTACTGTGAAGGAAAGCAGGCTCTGTCAGATCACAGCTGAGATATGAAGCCCTCACTCCCAGCTCCTGCTTTAACCAATGAGCCACACTGGCTTTCTGGAAAAGAGACAACTGTTCCAAGGTCCAAATAACAACCAGACCATGGGAAGTTGTTTACAAACTGAAAGGCAGTAAGGGTCATTTTGAGGCAAATTCATTATTTCCTTGCTCCCCTGGGGATTTTACACACCTGTCCCTTTGACAGCTTGAGAGAGGCCAGGCACTGGCACAGATCTGAAGCCACATGCTAATAAGCCCCTTGATAAGTTAATTACTTCTTATTCTGCATCGGCTTTAATCAGCTGCAGGGCAATTATAATTACCAGATGCTGCATAAGAATTTCAGAACTCTGAAACATTTTTAATAAATAGCACAGGAAAGGGGTTTCCACAAAGCCTCTGTCAACTCCTGTGGGTCGGCTCCTGTGCGCCTTCACTGTGACTGCACAGAGAAAGTTCAGCTCATGCAGATCTGAGATGCCAGCACTGGAGAACCACACTAGCAGCAACCTACAGTCGATACCAGTTACCTGCACAACATGCAGCCAAAGATCAAACTAGTTATAAAACAACCGTAAGAAATCCCATCTTTCAATGATCCATTACTACCACAATCTTAGAGGCCAATTTCATTACTAAATGTAGATGTAAAGATTTTCACAATAATAATGGCTGAGAGACTATGAAAATGTATTCCAGAATTAATTCATGAAGATCAAATGGGATTTATCCCAAAAAGATATACGAGGGCAGCATTAGATATCTGCTGAACTCAACTGAATATTCTAGGAGAAAAGGCGGAGAAACAGCATTTATATTCCTGGACACAGAGAAAGCCTTTGATAATGTGTCTTGGCTATTTTAAATGAAAGTATTACGAAACTATGGAGATAAAATTATAAATTGGATGCAAAGTATCTAGGGCTGCCAAGTCCCCCGGTAGGGCGGGGGAAACACTGATTTTTAGTGCTTATCTCCCGCTTTTCCAAAGTTGGCCACCGGGGGGACAAAATGGCTGCCTTAAAAGGGAAATGTCTGCAGAGAGCCTGCCCTGCAGTAAAAAGCCTCGCCAGACATTTCCCCTTTAAGAAGTCAGCAAGAGAGCTTCTTCCACAGCAAGAGAGGTCCGCCCAGAGATTAAGGAGGGACTGAAGGAGCTGCTTTTGCATGTGGCTGGCAAGGTGAGTTTCTCTTCCAGCTCTTTTCATTCTCTCTCCCTCTTTCTTTTTTCTGTCTGTCTGTGTCTCTCTCTCTCTCTCTCTCTCTGTCCCCATCCAGCAGAGGTCTATCAGTGGCTATTATAGCCACAAGGTCTAAATGGAAGTAAGTACCTCTGCCAGTTTTTTTCCCTTCTCTCTCTCTCCCTCTTTCTTTCTTTTTTCTGTCTGTCTGTCTGTCTGTCTCTCTCTGTCCCCATCCAGCAGAGGTCTATCAGTGGCTATTATTAGCCACAAGGTCTAAATGGAACCCTTTGTCTGGGGCAGTGAGACTCTGAATTCTTGGTGCTTGGGGGGCAACAGTGGGAGGGCTTCTGGAGTTCTGGCCCCGCTGCTGGACCTCCTGAGGGCACCTGGTATTTTTGGCCACTGTTGTGACATAGAGTGTTGTACTGGATGGGCTGTACTGGATGGGCTGATCCACTGTGGCTTCTCTCCTGTTCTTATGATATAAAAATCATATTTAGCACTTGTGTAGCACTTAGTGCTTCATATTCTGCCGAGATGAGGAAGGATTCAGTAGGGCCGTTGCTCAGTGATAGAGCATCTGCTTGACATGCAGGAGGTATCAGCCTCTTCAGCTAAAAAAGGATCAGGTAATAGGTGACATTAAAGATCTCAGCCTGAGACCCTGGAGAGCCACTACCAGTCTGAGTAGTCAATACTGACCTTGATGGACCAATGGCCTGATTCAGTATTAGGAAACTTCATGAGTTCATGTGTCAGCATGTGGAAGCAACATCACAGGATGTGACATCACAAAATGATGTCACTTCCTTTCTCCTGGCTCCACCCCCAAAGTCTCCTGGCTACACCCCCAAAGTCCCCAGATATTTCCCAAGTTGGACTTGGCAGCCCTAAAAGTATCTATACCAATCAGCATGCAACAATTTTAGGAAACGGCTCTTTATCAGAAAAAATTGGTTTAACTAAGGGAACTCCACAAGGTTGTCCGATATCACCCCTATTATTTGTTCTGGCAAAGGAAATCAGACAAGATGACAGGATTACTAGACTAAAGGAAGATAAGGAAGAATACAAGATGAAAAGTTACATGGATGGTGTTGCTTTAACAGTAACAAAACAAAGCACCACCTTGAAATATATAATGGAACAAATAACCAGATTTGGAATTCACTCTGGGTAGAAACTGAATAACAAGAAGACCAAGAGAATCTTATTAGATGTAACTAATAAAGAACAAGAAGAAACACAAAAATTAACAGGAGGTTTTACTAAAAACCAAGGACAAAGTAAAAAATTATATAAAAACTATTATTAAAAGGTTTGGGCAAGTATCACTAAAGATCTGCAAAGATGAGAAAATTGAAAATTTTGTGGCTAGGCAGAATTTCTGCTATTAAAATAAATATATTAAAATAAATATATTCTTGTTCCAAATGCTACCAATTGATACAGATAAAAAGGGTTTTTTAAAAAATGGCAGGAAACAATAAATAATTTTATATGGAATGGAAAGAAACCATGGATAAGATTTAAGATATTACAGGATGAAAAAAAACAAGAGGAGGCCCAGTGGTACCAAATATTAAATTATACCTCCAGGCAGCTGTAGTGGTTTGGATCTCAGATTGGGTTACAAATACAAGTAGGAGGAATATTAAACTGGAAACAGCTGACACAAAAGAAGGAATCCACAATTATTTATGGATCAAGAAGTCATTAAAAGCTATTCAAAAACAAGATGTCAGTCATACCTTGAGGGATGGATTACTAAGAATATGGTTTCAATGTAAAAACAAAATAAGTCCACCCACTTCGCCACTGACCTCTCCAACTGATGCCTATTGCGACGATCACAAAACTTATACGACGAGATAAGGGAAAATTAAATCCTGGAAAGAAGTTTAGAATGAAAGAAATATATCAGTGGCTAACACATTGCCTAATGGTATCCAAGTATAAAGAACAAATAGAAAAAGAAGGAGGTTGCCTAAGAGAGAAAACAGCTTACGAACAACTAATTACAGGAGACTCAAAACATTTACTAGGGAAAATATATAAAATGCTATTGCAATATGAAACAGAAACAGAGCAAGTGGAAGACTGTATGTTTAAATGGATGAAAAAACTTGGATATAATATTTCTATGATCAGTGGGAAAACTTATGGATTAAAGAAATTAAATTTACTGAGTCCCAAATGTTAAGGGAGAACTGGTATAAAATGTTTTTAGATGGTATACTATACCCAAAGAAATTGCAAGAACCAATAAAAATGATGATGGAAAATGTTGGAAATGTCAAAGTACAGATGCAAGATTTTATCATATGTGGTGGACATGTAGGAAAGCAAGACAATACTACATAAGGATCCATGAAGAAATACAAAAGATACTAAAATGTAAGTTTGCGATGGACCCAAAAACATGCTACTAGATATATCACCAAATAATATTACACGAACATATAATGAACTATTTAAATACATGCTAATGGCGGCAAGACTTCTACATCTAAATGGAAGAAGGAAAAATGCTCAGAACTGATGAAATGGAAGAACAAATTTATTGAGTATGCAACAATGGCAAGACTAACATCTTATTTGGAAAAAAGATTGAATTCAGAGTTTCAAGAAAAATGGAATGTGCTTTTTGAATATATAGCTGAAAATTAGGACTAAATGGTTAAAGTTGAGAATGATTAAGGGATAGAGTCAGGCAATAAGGTTTCCCTTCCCTTGAAAGTCAGTCAAATCCGACTCTAGGGGGCGGTGCTCATCTCCATTTTCAAGCTGAAGAGCCAGCGCTGTCCGAAAACGTTTCCAAGGTCATGTGGCTGGCATGACCAGATGCCGAGGTGCACGGAACACTATTACCTTCCCAACGAAGCAGTGCCTATTGATCTCCTTGCAGTTTCTTGCTTTCAAACTGCTAGGTTGGCAGGAGCAGGGACCAGAGACAGGAGCTCACTCCATCACAAGGCACTCAGGTCTCGAACTGCCGATCTTCCGGGCTGCAGTTCAGTGTCTTAACCACTGAGCCACCGCGGCCCCTAAGAGTCAGGCAATGCATGTTTGTAATAATGAAATTTTAGATATGAAGCAATGAAGAAAAGATAGGAAAAGGACAAATAGAAGTGAAAAATTAGTGTATATACAACCAAGTAAACCAAGTAAATTCTGATTGACAACTGTAATCAATAGATCAGTGTAGCATTGTAGTTTATGTAGGAAATAGATATTGTAGATAAAGTAGATGACCACAAATGATTGTCTATGTTCATGCTTATGTTTATGTCTATATTTGTGTAAGATGATTGTCTGTATTATATGTTTAATTGTAGTAACGTACTTTTTTCTTTTCTTTTTGTAAAGAGAGAGAGAGAGAGATCCCATCTTTCCACTCTTCCTCCCACCCCCAAACAACCGTTCCCATCCAATAGGAGAGCTTTCCCCCAGTGAAACCAACCTTCCATTTCTTCCAAAACAGTGGCAGCCCTTGTCAACCCTATGACAGGTTCAGACATACATGTTTATTATCTGAGTGACCACAGCATCAAGTTTCTCAGATGCAGGGTTTGCAGTCACGCCAGTCTACACACTGGACTGCTGACTATCAAGTATACCGTAATCTTGTACGATCTTGGCCTGAGCCTCCCTCTCTTACGAGTTAAGTGTATTTGTGAATATTCTGTGCCTGTAGGGGTCAGGAAGATCGTAGGCCTGCAGCAGCCAAGTTTTAGTCCATTATAACTCTTTTTTAGAAAGGTTTTTGAAATTGAAAGAGTCACTTGAGTCCAATTTGGGGGGCTAGTAAACCACATAAAATTACCTAAAGATGCTCTTTTGTTTTTAATCAACGTACACATTCAAAAACTTAAAAAATAAGTCTACAAAGCAACAGAATATGTTTCAGACACGTATTTTATTTATTTTTGCTGCAAATAATAAGTTGCTGTTGTCTGGCGTTGTGTGTAGTATATACAGGAGATCCAAAGATTGTCTGGCAGCCTTAAGTTCTAACTCTTAATGTTATGCATCACTAACTGGTGAGCTAGACTTATGGGGGGGCTAAGAAAGCTCTGAAAGAGCTGTGACTGACCCAAGGTCACCCAGCTGGCTTCATGTAGGGGAGTGCGGAATCAAACGCAGTTCTCCAGGTTAGAGTCCCTCACTATTAACCACTACACCAATTTGGCTGTCTCCTTTGCTGAAAAATAACTCTTCAGCCCATCATAAAAAGGGCATCTCAAATGTTCCTGCGACCAAACGCTGACTGCACTTCTGCTTGGTGTGCGTTTCAAGCACAGCAACCACCTGGAGCAATGGACACACTGCTGGAAGTCACCCCGCTTCACCTCTGCAGCCTGGGGGCGAACAAGCAGATCCATGCATGCCTGGAGGCCGCTCAGCAGCAGCAGCAGGCACACACCAACATGCAGTTCCAACCAGAGAAGGGAGGGAAGAGGGCGTCCCCGGGGCCAGGCTGAGCCCCAGTCTTGGCTGCTGCCCGCTGGCTTTGGAACAACTCCCTCACATGGAGGCTCAGGTTCATTCCGCTTGAGCTCATCAGTCTCACATCCACAGTGCATCACAGCTTCGGCAGTTGTGGGCAACACTGTAGAGGTGAGCCAAGAAGTCCCCAGTTCAAAGCTCCTCTCAGCCCAAGATTCTACCAGGTGATTTCAGGCAAATTTCTGTCTCGTCTGCCGCAATCTCCCATTTGCAATGCAGAGGATACTATATGCGGACGATACTATCAGCCTATTTATCTGACCGCTTGAAGAATTAGCAGTACGGGTCGTAACAAAAGAGGAAACAAACCAGTCATTTTAAATGGACACCAACCAGACAACAAATGAACACGCTCAGAAGCTAGTGGGGGAGCATTTCTGTCTCCCTAAACATTTGTCAACACGTAAGCTTAAAAGGTGCCATTGTTGTTCAGTTGCACAGTCAAGTCCTCTTCCCGACCCCATGGACCACATCACGCCAGGCCCTCCTGTCTTCCGTCATACTCTGGAGTTTGCTTAATTTCATGTTTGTTGCATCGGTAACACTGTCTAACCATCTCATCCTTTGCCATCCCCTTCTTCTTTGACCTCCAGTCTTTCCCAGCATCAGGGTCTTCTCCAGGGAGTGCTCCCTTCTCATTGGGTGGCCAAAGTATTTCAGCTTCAGCTTCAGGATCTGGCCTTCCAGGGAACAGTCAGGGTTGATTCCTTTTAGGACTGGCTGATTTGATCTCCTCGCAGTCCAAGGGACTCTCAAGAGTCTTCTCCAGCACCATAATTCAAAAACATCTATTCTTTGGTGCTTGGCCTTCCTTATAGTCCAACTCTCGCAGCCATACATTACTACTGGGAATACCATGGCTTTGACCATACGGACTTTTGTTGGTAGGGTGATGTCTCTACTTTTTATCATGCTGTCTAGGTTTGCCATCGCTTTCCTCCCAAGGAGCAGGAGCCTTTTAATTTCCTGGCTGCAGTCACCATCTGCAGTGATCTTGGATCCCAGGATTATGAAGTCTGTCACTGCTTCCACAACTTCCCCTTCTATTAGCCAAGGCATGATGGGGCTGGATGCCATGATCTTAGTTTTTTTGATGTTGAGTTTCAAGCCAACTTTTGTGCTCTCCTCTTTCATCCTCACCAAGAGGCTCTTGAGGTCCTCCTCACTTTCTGCCATTAGAGTGGTATCATCTGCTTATCTGAGGTTGTTAATGTTTTTCCCAGCAATCTTAATTCCGGTTTGTGATTCATTTTGCATGATGTACTCTGCATATATATTAAATAAGCAGGGTGACAATATACATCCTTGTTGTACTCCTTTTCCTATTCTAAACCAATCAGTTGTTCCATATCCGGTTCTAACTGCCGTTTCTTGACCCTTATACAGGTTTCCCAGGAGACAGGTGAGGTGGTCTGGTACTCCCATCTCTTTAAGGACTTGCCATAGTTTGTTGTGATCCACACCATCAAAGGCTTTAGCATAGTCAATGAAGCAGAAGTAGATATTTTTCTGATACTCCCTTGTTTTCTCCATAATCCAGCAAATGTTGGCAATTTGATCTCTAGTTCTTCTACCTCTTTGAAATCCAGCTTGTACTTCTGGCAGTTCTCTATCTACGTACTGCTGAAGCCTAGCTTGTAGGATCATTAGCATGACCTTGCTAGCATGCGAAATGAGTGCAATTGTGTGATAATTTGAACATTCCTTGGCATCGCCCTTCTTTGGGACTGGAATGTAAACTGACCTTTTCCAATCCTGTGGCCACTGTTGTGTTTTCCAAATTTGTTGGCAAACTGAGTGCAGCACTTTAACAGCATCATCTTTTAAGACTTTGAATAGCTCAGCTGGGATACCATCAAGGTGCCGTACTGGAGCACTAAACAAACTCAAGGATGGAGAGACTCCCACATGAAGCTGCAGAGCTGGAGTCCACAAGCAAATCTGACACAGTCAAGCCTGGACTCAATAGAGACTGGGAGTGGATGGGTCCCTAGAAATTGCCCCTTTGTGGGTTTCTATTCATTACTCATATTCTTTTGCCAGTTCTTCTCTGGCAGGGAGTCGTCTGCACTACTGGGACCACTGGGTCTTGTTCTCACAAGTGCCTTGCCTGTCGCTCGAACTGCTGAGCCTTACACAGCTTCACTTTGCAGTGGTGTCTTCCACACAAATGCATCACCCTTCTCCTGTCTGAGCCCCCTCCACACACCCTGGAGATCTGGGGCCCAGCCTGGGGGAGGCCAGGTTTGGGGAGGAGAGGGACCATAGCAGGGTGTATGGCCATAGAGCCCATCCCGCAGAGCAGCCGTTTTCTCCAGGGGAACTGATCTCTGTAGCCTGGAAATCCGGTGCCATTCCATGAGTTCTCCAGGCCCCACCTGGAGGTGGGCAACCCGGGTGCCGCCCATTTCACCACCTCATCCTGAGGCCAGTCCCAGATCCTCAGTGCAAGCAGCCAAAAAGAGCCTTGCCACAGCCTGCACAATTTCTGGCAAAACAACGTCCGCATTTCTGTGCTTGTTGAAGGGCCATGTTGTAGCACAGGGGAAGCAGCCCGAACACCCTCCAGTGTCTCTGGAGAGGAAGTGGCTCCCCTCTGAAGGTGGTCCCAGAGGTCCCCTTCCTCCAGGAATCACAATCGTTGTGCCTGTAGGCAGAGACCACACAACCCCTGCGCTCACTCCCTGCCAGCCCGAATATTCTGGCCCCTAGTCCCCAATGTGGTGCCCACAGGGCCTATCAACACCTTTCCTGGTGTCCCACCCAGTGTTTTTGGAAGTGAGCAGTGCCAGGTCAGGCTTCTGCCCAGCAAGGCTTCTTGGTGGCTCTTGGAGAGCTGACTGGATGTGCAGACTTCTGAAAATGCCGCTGCTGTGGCAGCCACCGCATGGCTGGCTCTGGCCCCCGCGGCAGCCATTTTGTGGCTGCACCCACCACACCGTATAAGCATTTCAAAAGTGCTCCCCAGCTCAAAAAGGTCAGGGGCCCTTGACCTAGCCCATCAGAGTGGCAGCAAGCACAAACGAGGCAGGACCACAAGCTAGGAAGGACCACACACCTCCTGGTGAAAACGGGCTCCTTCTCTTGGACTGCAGGTTCCTTGGGCAGTGACCTGCCTGGTCTGCTGGCAGTACTTTGCAATCTGATCATCTGTTTACGGTACTTCTATCCTGGAGTCCCCCTGAGCCAGCTCACTCAATGCTAGAGGCTGAGAACCCATTGGCGAAAGCCACTGGCCATGCCCAGGCTAAACACCTGCTCCACTTGAGACCCTGGCTGGCACAGGGATGCTCCCAATTGGCCTCCCAGCCTCATTCAGGCATCCAATGCCAGGTCCAACCTGTCTCTTCTGCTTCTGGTTGGGGAAGGATGATTTTCTAAGCTGCTGTGTGGCACTCAGTGGGAGGACCACCCCCCACGGCACTGCAGCCTAATCCAATCTATTTCCTTTGGTTGCCGGGTCAAGCGAAGGAGGAAACCTGAAGAGACATAAGCAAGAGAAGGACAGCAACGCATGTTGCAGGTTGGAGCTAAAGGAGAATTCTGGATCTGTCAGGGTTACAAAGGACACTGCTCCAAGGAAGCAAACAGAGGAACTGGCAATGGAGGAGTTAATTTTGGGGGGGGGGGGGAATTAAAATTAAGAGGCTCTTTTGAGTGTGTGCCCGTCTGGCAAGAGGATGAATTAAGGCAAGAGATTTGATGGGTAATCCTGTGATCACAGAAGGTAATCTACTTAGAGGCAGGCTGCTGTGTGAAGACAGAAGCCAAGGGGAAGACTCTGAAGACTGCCCGAGGGTCACCCATCTAGCAGTCTGAGGAAACAAGCTTGGTCAAAACAACCCAGCAGGTGCAGTCTTCAGAACAGATGTTTCCAGCTTCAGATGATCAGAAGTCTGCACCGGATGTCCCTTTTCTAAAAAAATGAATCAATGGCAGATTCCTGTGTTTGTTCGAGCGTGCAACAGCCGGAGCTCTCGGTTCCATTGCCTTGTGAGGCCTCTGGGCCGTAATCACTCAGTCATGTCTGTCTACCCTCCACTTCCCGGCTGACAGCAACTAGCATCATTGGACTTACAGATATATAGCTGAGGATGTTTGCATTCTGAATCAAAGCAACCCCAAAGATGCACTATGAAAAACCACATCATGCAACCAGCAGAAGTGATGCAAATCTGGGGATCAGTCAGCTCCACGCTCAGCACCCTGAGAGAACGGCAGAGAGGCCAGGAGGTTTACTTTAATTAGCAAAGGCTGCAGCAAGCTGATGGGAGTCTCTGCCTAATGGGAGTCTCTGCACCAGACACCTGCAGGGCAGTAGATAAAGAAGCAGTTTTAATTCAGAAAAAAGCATAAGAACATAAGACATTCCCTGCCAGATCATACCAGTGGTCTAAAATCCAGCATCCTGTTTCACAGAGCGGCTGACCACCCAGTTGCCTTGGAGGGCCAGCAAACAGGGTTACTTGTTCGTTTGTTTGTGTATTAAAACATTTATACCCAGCCTTTCAAGGGGCTATCTACGGGCTGGGAAACA
Organism: Lepidodactylus listeri; assembly: GCA_029233225.1. NCBI lineage: Eukaryota > Metazoa > Chordata > Lepidosauria > Squamata > Gekkonidae > Lepidodactylus > Lepidodactylus listeri. Next base: position 7,791,325 of record JARCFY010000014.1, on the reverse strand, counting down.
CCATCTAAAGGAAATGACAGATGCCTCATCTTTCAAATCCAACCCAGAGTATCAGAAGTTTGTTCCACATCCTTGCTCCGTAGGACTTCTGGTTTCTACTGAAGCCTGCAAAACAGCCTGTCCCATTTTGAGACTTTCTGTCTGGCAACCCTCGGATCACTGCTTAACTGGGTGCATTGAACAGTGGGAAAGGGCCCTCCCCCAGCAGGCCCCTCCCCAAGTGGTGGCTGGAAAGCATTTGCCAGAGCAGAGATCCCCGCTTGCAAAGAGAGGAGGGAAGAAAAAGCTCATTTCAGTTTCTTCCGGGGGCTCCAATCAGATGGAAACTGGAGAGCTGTTTGCAGAGGGGCAGTGGGTGGAAGGGTGGGAAGCCGGCTGTGATTACAGGACACCAACTTCCAGCTGCTAAGCCACAATGTCCAATTAACCAACATCACTTGTTGCTGCAGTACCTCTTTCCCTCCCCCTTACACAAACCTACCACACAAAAGAGATGCCTGGTTTTGCACAGCAGGAGATAAAAGGCGGCTGGGAGAAGATTAGGCCAAAGTCCCCCGGGCCCTGCTTCAGGTTTCAGCTGGCTGCACCCCCGCCCCCACCACCATGGGGAGCAAGCCGGTGTTCAAAACTGCTCTCTCAGTAAGACAGGCCATGCAATTCACATTTTTACAGCTCCCCGCCTCTAAGGAAACTGGCAAGGCAGAAGGGGCAGCAGAAGCCTGCTCTTTTTCTCCCCTCCCCCATGGGGGTAGGTGGGACCGTGGGTGGTCAAGACCCCCCCCCCCCCCCCGCGCGTGCCGTGCAGGGTCTGGGGCAGTTGCCCCACTGCAAACCTGGATGGCAGGATCATGTCCTAAACATGCCCATCACCTTTCACTCTGAGACTGCAACACCAAAGAGATATCACAGTTGCTGCCATGCATTTTAGAAGAGAAGGAGAGACTGGATTTATACCCCGCCCTTCAGTTTACAATCTCCTTTCCTTTCCCCACCCCACAACAGACAGACACCCTGTGAGGTAGATGGGGCTGAGGGAGCTCCCTCGAGTAGGGTTGCCAAGTCTGGGTTGGAAAATACCTGGAGACTTTGGGGGGTGGAGCCAGGAGTGGGCGGGGTTTGGGGAGGGGAGGGGCCTCAGCATGGTACCATGCCATTGAGTCCCCCCTTCATAGCAGCCATTTTCTCCAGGGGAGCTGATCTCTGTCAGCTGGAGATCAGTTGTAAAAGCGGGGGATCCCCAGGCCCCACCTGGAGGCTGGCAACCCTACCCTCGAGAGCCCTTGAGAGAACAGCTCTGAGAGAACTATGACTGGCCCAAGGTCACCCAGCTGGCTGCATGTGGAGGAGTGAGGAATCTCCAGATTAGAGTCTGCACTCTTAACCAATGCACCAAATTGGTGTAGTGGTTTACAGGCCCAAACCTTTGCTAAAGACACTGGGGTCGAGCCAGTAATTCCATATTGAGAAGCAGCCTGGTCCCCTGTACATCTATACTGATGTTTATTCCCATCTCAACAGTCAATGAAGACATCATATTCTGAGCATGCACACGCAACGCAAGCCACAGTTTAACCAAAGGCAGCCAACACAATGTCCCATCATTGCTGCTTGCTGAACGGTAGCAATGGGCGGGTGGGTGAAGTCCAGCAGCAAGACTCCCTCAACCCAGCAAGCAAGTCCTGGCCAGCAGGTGCCCTCCTCCTCCCAGACCTCCTCCCAGGACCACCAGGGCCAGCTCCCTTCCCAACATGTTTCCCATCCCTGCAGCTGGCCCAGTCTGGGAGGGCACCAAAACTCCTGGGAGGGCCTGGCTGCCAGGGCCACTTCCAGCCCCAAGCAAGACAAGCAAGCTAGCTGCCTCCAGCCATGTGCCCTGCCTCCAAGCCCTCGCTTCCAGCAAGCCTCTCGCCACCATTCAGTGCTGCCATCCGGGCCGGTGGCTTGCGCATCCAGACAGCTCCCGTCATTGACTCTGAGTCTGCCAGCCACAGGGAAGGATGAGGAACTCTGCTGGGCACAAAAGCCTTCATCCTGACCACCACTTGAAAATTTTATCGCGCCTCTAGCCTCAGATGTGAACAGGCCTTGACCTCATACGCAAGCCTGTGGACAGCCAGAAAGACCACAAATCTGTTGTTGTTGTTGTTGTTCTCCTCCTCCTCCTCAAGCTGAGATTCCCAGAAAGTTAAATTCCATACCTGCTAGGAAACCACGCCTGCCCCCCCCCAATTTGTGTGAAAGTGCACAAAGCCCCCATAGTACCTTCCCCAGTGGAAATGCTTGTCCTTGTTTTCCATGAAATGGCCATTGCCCACCAGAAGCACAGGGGATTTGAGGGTCCTTCACTTATATACAGAAACCCAGAAAAGGGACCAGTTCTTGAGAGCCGCGCAGAAGCTGGCAGAAGCAACTAGTGACAGGCCTCCAGACCTTGTGGCTCCCCCTCACTCTCCCCGTGGCCACACCAAGCAAGCCAGTTAAGTTTCTTTCTGCTGACTCAGGAGGACACGGCATCCCTTCCAGGTTTTTACAGAAAGACTTCTGCACATCCATCACTCAGAACTGAGGAGTCATTCAAAGGCTTCTTTTAAAAAATACTCTCGCAATTTCAAAAGCAGAGTCATTGGGAGGGAGGGGAAGACAGGAAACGGCTAAAGGGTATGAATTGTTTGAATTATAGTTGGTTGAAAGAGAAACCCAGAAAGAGTCACTGAAGAGGCCTGCCGCTCCCTTTCCAGACCTCCCCGGCCACTGAGAGCCTCTTGGGCGGTTCCTCTGAAAACAGAGGCATCTCCGGATGCCGCCTCCAGTGAACGAAGGGGCCTGCCATGCACCAGCTTTCATGTGCCCACTGTCATTACCCCAGTGGCTTCAGCATATGGTGCAATTTTGTGTAATTTACCAAGTTAATACAGTAAGCCCTGGGGCTAGCAGTCTTACCTCCGCCACAGCTAATTCAAGGAAGGGCACCCTGATACCCTAGAACAGGACAGAGGCCTCACCTTGCCTAGCCCAGCTTTCTGCTTCCAACAGGGGACAGCGGCACCCCTCTTCTCACTTCTAAAGACCAGTGCCAGATTGTAGGGGGTGAGGGGTGGAATCCAGAACTCTGTTCCCAAAATCTCTTCAGGAGGAGCCAGGCTTAGAAGCGCTGGCAGAGAGACAGCAGTGCAGAAAGAGGAAAGTCTGAGCTAGGGAGGGGAGCATCTCTTAGGAAGAAGGAGGAGGAGGAGATTGGATTTATACCCCGCCCTTCACTTGGAGTCTCAGAGCAGCTTATAAACTCCTTTCCCTTCCCCGCCCCACAACAGATGCCCCTGTGAGGCAGGTGGGGCTGAGAGAGCTCTTTCCTTGAGACTCACTCACTCGATTTTTCAAGCCTTGAGACCGCACGCTCGCCCTCCCTTTGGCCGTAAGAAGCCATGGCAGGGAAGTGGGCCAGAATCACCACCACCAGCTCTCAGGGTGAGAATCAGGCCTTCTTCCACGCAGCTCCAGGACCAGCCGTCTCGACCACTGCCCTCGCCAGGAAGCAGCAGCTCCCTCTTTTATTAGAGGAAGCATTATTTTTTAAAATGGAAAACATTATGGTTTGTCCTTCTTGGCCCAGTTTGGGCATATTTTGGGGGGGGGGGTTTTTTATCAAGCCATGGCTAGGTACTAGGGCTGCCAACCTCCAGGTGGGGCCTGGAGACCTACCAGAATTACAGCTGCTCTCCAGACTTCAGAGATGAACTCACCTGGAAGAAACGGCTGCTTCAGAGGGTGGACTCTATGGCTGAGGACAGACTGGCAATCTGGCCCGGGGAGAGCTCCGTTTCAGAAGCAGGGAAAGGGAGGCAGTTCAGACAGCCACAGCTGTCCTCCGTCTCCCTTCCATGCTCACCCGTCTCTGAAGCACTTCCCTGCCGCCTCAGACGGACACCGGCAGAAAGTGGTGTTCAGGGGCCTTCCTCTTCTTGGATCCCACTTCCTGGCTGGGTGGACGGGAAAAGGCAGGATTCAAGCAGAGGCGGCGGTGTGAGCACGCCGCGGCAGCGAGATGCGCATGAGTGCATGTGCAAGCGACCCCAATAGAGGAGGTGGGGAGATTTAAAATTTTTAGACTGCTGCTGCGGCCATGCGCCGAAACGACCCTGCCACAAGCCACTCCGCAGCAGTCTGGGCCGCTCTGGGGCCGCTCCGCAGCAGTCTGATTGCTCCGTTCCGCATCCTCCCTGGCATGCTCCCTCGGGAAACTGGCCAGTGTGAACGGCTAGCCCCGGGCCAGTCCCCCCCCCCCCGTAGCTTTTGGCCCCACTACCGTTCCGCGGCAGATGACCAGTCTGTCCTCAGCCTATGGCTGACATCTCAACTACATCTCTGGCAATACGTCTCATTACACTGTTTTAAAATTGTTTTTAATGGTTGTACATCACCTACTGCCTTACATCATAGGGAATAGGCAATTTATAAATCCAAATAACAACAACAACTGAGCTCCCTTCTCTGCCCAAACTCTGCCCTCCCCAGGCTTTGCCGCCAAATCTCCAGAAACCGGCAAGCCTGGAGCTGGCAACCCTGCAGGGCACTCTCCTCTCGTGCTCCCCCCCCCCACCAGAGCTGCAGTCCTCTCCCTCCCTCCCCCCTCCCCCCTGAGCCTGTCATGAGGCCTGACCAGGCAAACCTGGATCACCACAAGCCGCAACCGACTGCACGCCCTCACAGCATGGTTTCCAGCGCTGGCTTGGAGGCAAACTATGGAGCATGTGGGCATGACGCATTTCATAACAGCTGTGCAGTTTCTGACCAGGATGTCTGAATTATCAGGCCCAGATAGAGGAGGGCACAGCAGAAGCTAAAAAGCCAAAAGTGGCCCCCAGAGCTGCATCCATCTTCAAAATGTGAAATCTGAACTTGTGCAGCTGTGATTTGAATCAGTCCCATGCAGGTAGGGGAGGGGGGGACCCTTCACTATTCAGCCCCCACTTGGTTAAATGTCCTCCCCATGCACTCCCCATTAGCACTCCAAAGGTAGATAAGAAAAGATGGACACTTTTAAAGCCCATCTGTTTTTTCCCTAGCCAGCATGATGTAGTGGGAGACCCAGGTTCAAATCCCCACTCTACCATGGAAGCTTGTCCTTGGCCTAAGCTACCTCACAGGGGTGTTGTTGTGAAAATACAATGGAGGAGGTAGAAAGAAGAAGACCTGGATTTATACCCCACCCTTCACTCAGAGTGGCTAACAATCTCCTTCCCTTCCTCTCCTCACAACAGACACTGAGTGAGGTAGGTGGGGCTGAGAGAGCTCTGAGAGAACTGCTCTTGAGAGAACAGCTCTGAGAGAACTTTGACTGGCCAAGGTCACCCAACTGGCTGCATGTAGAGGAGGAGTGGGGAATCAAACCTGATTCTCCAGACTAGAGTCCACCGCTCTTAACCATTACACCAAACTGGCACACTGCTCTAAGCACACTGCTCTGAACTCCTTAGAAGAAGGGTGGGATAAAAATGTCCTAAACAAATAAAATGGCATGCAAAATGCTCCCACAGGCAAGAAGATCCAAATGAAACAGTGCCAGAGGCCTCACAGCAAGTGCAGGATGCTTTGGGGGGGGGGGGGGGCGAGGAAGAGAGGGGAGAGTGACACACCTTTGATCTGCCCAGATAATTTGCAACTGGAAAAAGAAAGGTACATTGAGACCTAGTGTTGGGGGAATTGCTCTTCCCCAGCTCAGTCTTTACCAGCTGCAGAAAGAGGATATGTGAGGTTGTCCTGGACTGATACAGAAGAGAAGAGCCCACCCCCCCACACAAACACCCATTCCTGGTGCTCTTGTTTCACAGACACACTGCTAACTAGGGGTGAATTTCATGATAAGCTATAAATTGTGCCATAAAATGTGCACCAAGAAAAGCTTGGATTCCATTACAGGCATACGTTTAGACAATTATGCAGGTTTACATGGTGTCCACCTACTTTTCATAACTGAACGCTTTTGCTAACCATGGGGCAGAGGCAGTGAAGCCTCCGCCGCCCCTGACCACTGCCACCGAGCTCCCCTGACAGGTGGTCTTCAGTGAGTACAGGAAGTGTCAGATCTTATATTTGCAGCTGGCTGAACTAGACATTTGCTTGTTTCCTGAACAAAAAACTAAAAAGGGAGGGAGGATGCTGAATTCTGGCACCATTTCTAAATTCTGCAGTTTGACTTTACTTGCACAGAGCCGGAGAAGAATACTGCATAACTGGAACAGACTTTTCTATCCACAACACATTCGTCTCTTCCAGATCTTAACAGAAGATGAAAAACAAAAGCATAACAAACCACGGAAGTCATTCTGACTCCTGGAATCATATTTTACTTACAGAGTCCATTTTACAGTAAAAATGACAAACTACTGAAATTCAAAGCTAAACACATCCAATATCAATCAAAAGAGCACTTTCTAGTGGTTCCTGGCCCAAAAGAAGTCTGGCTGTCCTTGGCCACGGCCTTTCCGGCCTTGGCACCAGCCTGGTGGAACTCTCTGCCTAGCAACATCTGCTCCCTGTGGGACCTTGCTCTGTTCCACGGGGCCGTGCAGAACGGAGATGTTCCACCAGGCCTACGGTTGAGGACAGCAATGGTTCCTGACCACAGCCTCTATATGCCTTATCAGCCTCCTATATGGAATCTACCCCATGGGGGAGCAAAGTGATTTGTACGCCATCGGCTGTGTACTGTATGTTGTATTATACATTGTTTTAATTGCTTAACTATTAGTAATTTTGTTCACTGTTTTAATTGTTACTATGTTTACTATAATGTACACCACCCTTTGAGGGAGGGCGGTTTATAAATTTAACAACAACAACAACTCAGCAAAAGTGGCAGCAGCAACATAAAAGCAAACAAAACCAAAAAGTGAACACAAAACTTTAAAAGTGAAGCAGGTCTGTGTGAATGGCCTGTCAAAAAAGCCTGGAGGGGTGCAGCCAAACCGCCTCCCTTGGAAAAGAGCCCCACGCCAGGCAGGAGCCCCAACAGAGGGACACTGCTGGTTCCAAGCTAAAGTCCAAGAGCATCTTAAACACCATTTGTGGCAGGATATGAGCTTTCGTGAGTCTCTGCTCACTTCTGCCTCAAGAAAGCTCCTCCCCTGCCATAAATGTTGTTAGTCTTTCAGGTGCTGCTGGACTCTGGCTCTTTTCTACTGCTACAGACAAACTAACACGGCTACCTGTCTTAATCTGTCTCAAACTAGAACAGTTTCCATGTTGGATCCAAGCCAGGATCGACAACAGACCCACTAGGAATTCTGCAGTTCAGCCTGGTGGTCTCTTACAGCCTCCCGTAGGCTGAGGGCTGTGCAGTGCTCTCCTGACCCATCTCCATGCTTTGTTTCTTCTCCTTGAGATCCACCTCTCCAGCTAAGACCCTCCTGAACTGCCCTCTCTTCTCTTGCTATTTCCTTAACCATCCCCACACTCCCTCCTACCCTGGTCTTCAGGTGTGCCTTGAGCCAGGAACCCTACTAAGCCCAACAAACATGGGAGCACGCAGGCCTTGGGGTGGAGAAAGAAACACGGACATGCAACTTCAGCCCTTGAGATGGCAGCAGAAGGAAGCCTCCAGGCTGGGCAGGTCTACTACAAACCCGGGGACCTGGACTAGCCAGTCCACAGAGCAGAGCCCACCCACCGCAGCCCCGCTCCAGACCTTCCTCCAGCTCCAGCTGCAGCCCAGTAAAGCAGGAACAGACCATATCTCAGGCCTGGGTTTGAGTCCAGCTACCAGCAGCCTGGGCCCCTGACCCCTCACCTGCTCACTCTACAGCTCTGCAAAGGGAACTGTGCGGCACATCTGTACAGCACAGAGCACACTCCTGTCACTCTTACGGGGAGTCCTGGTAACGCCCCAGATGTTCCATATTCCAATGAATTTAATTTATCAAAATACTTCTGCCTTGCTTTCCCCCTCCTAAGAGGGGCCCAGCCAGCTTAAAATACATCTGGGTAAACTTGAAAGCAGTAGTACTCTTGATACTTGAAAGCAGTAGTACATCAATAAAAGGATGATAAACCAAGAGCCAGTCTCTGAAAGCCTCAGCGACACAGATCCTTCATTTCCTCCAAGTGACAACTGACTGTGTTCCTCCCAAATTGGCAGGGGCAGAGCTTTCCCAACATTTCCAGCCAAGCTGTTCTACATGGCTTAGGCCACGGCTTGCACACCCACTTCTGGCAGGGGCTGGCATAAGCAGCCTCATGGAAGAACCAGTTAGGAGAAAGCACTGGGGTGAAGAAGGGGTTAGACAAGGAGAGACGCTCCTTCAAGGAGGCAGCTACCAGAACTCAACCCAGAAACAGACAGAGAGCCACTGCAGATGTTTCCCAGGAATCCTAACGTTATCAGACCAAAGAGCTCCCCAGGCCAGGGTTACCAGTCCCCAGTTGGGGGTGGGGGGATCCCCAGTTTTACAGGAAATCCCCCCCAGCAACATGGAGCAACCTACCTACGTCACCTGGAAGTGATGCAGGCATGTTGGTGATGTTGGGGGGGGATGCTCTGGTTTTGGGGCAAAACTCTATGGTTTGAGAGCGATTTTACCATTGAGTTTCGTCCACAAACCAGAGCATCGCCCCCAACGTAACTATGTCACTTCTGGGTGATGTAGGCACAGCATGCAATGTCACTTCTGGTGATGTCGGCACGTTGGGGGTGACACTTCCGGCTCCAGAAGCATCCCCCCCCCAACCCCCTGCCGGTGTCTCGAAGGGACGTGGCAACCCTACCCCAGGCAGATGAGCTGGCCACAGGCTTCAAGGGCAGACCACATACAGCAGGTTGCAGCAACTTATTCCAAACAGACAAAACAGTTTCCTTCCCCCCCGGAAAAAGTGCACCTAAGACCAACACTATAGCATTTGGGGGGGGCAATTTACTGACGCATCTCAAATTATTTTGGTGTGTTCCTTTTCTAGAAAGAAATTTTTAAAAAAGGAAATCAATGTTTCTTACCTTCCCAAAATCTCGCACATCAAAGAGGTCAAAGGGATCAAACAGCTCACTGTTCCTGAGGCCAAATTTGTCATGGCACACTTTGAGGAAAGTCCGAATATTCTTCAGACAGAGAAACTGGGGGAGGGAAACAAAGATATTTAAGTCTAAATTGATGTTGCAGATATTTACCAGATTCATGAAGGAGACTATGCAGAAAGAATAAAACTAATTATTGTCTTAACATTTTGAATGCTTTATGCGCTTAATTTTGGAAACCTTACAATCACCTTGTAAACTAACTTAGCAGTATTATTATCTTTGTTTTGCAGACTAAGAATGGCTAAAAGGCCACTTGATGAATTCATGTGAGGCAAGATTTGAACTAGGGACTTCCCGCCTCAGCCTTTACCTGACACTTGCTCTCAGAACATAAGACCCCAACTGAGAGTTCCTGGGAAAGACTCCAAACAACATACAAGCAAGTGGGACATGAAATTAATGCCCGCCCTCCTCCTTTGTCCCCACCATTCAGTGGTATATGCTGCCTTTGCACATGGAGGTTCCATTTATCTGTCCTAGATATTGAGGTTCATTCCGCTCCTATATCCTGTGGTGGAAAATTCCATAAACTCAAAAGGAAAAAAGGGGGTGAAACAGCATTTCCATTTTCAGTCCAAAACATGCCATGAAACAATTTTCACTGTTTTAACTCAGCTGTGCTAAAAGGGGGAGGGGGACTCTCCCTGAGGACTTCACACTCGCTGCCTAGCACGGCCCAGCATCTGGCTCTGTTACCAAAGTAACACGATTCCTGTTCCCTCAGAAAAGGAGAGGCTGCCTCTGAGAAGGGCTCTAATGGACTGATAGCCTGTGACCATTTGAGAGACAGGAGGACGCAGAGGCAGAGAGAAAACGGCCCTCTCTTGGGGACCTCTAATAGTCACCCAGTGACTTGACATGCTCTGAAATCAGGCCAGAGAAGTGAGTTTTCTCAGTCAGCAAACAAGAGGCCCAGTTTTGCCAGCAGAAAGGCCATTGAGGAAAACGTGCCACATCTTCCACAAGAGGGCTGCCAACTGACCGGGGGGGGGGGGGGGGGGAGACTGGTCATCTCAGCTACCTTGGTTTCAGGCCAGTAGCCAGACCAGCAGAGCATATGGCCCGTTTTTGTTCCAGATGGGCTTGAGGTGAACTGACTGGATTTGCATCGGCTTGGCCTCCCAAGTCCACCAGACACCATTTAGCCTCTGCCTAGAGAGAGAAAAATGTCCAGAAGCCATATTGGTGGGGGCAGAAATCTGAGGGGAAACTGAAATGTATGCAGTATTTAGTTTCTTGTTCTTGCTGTACGTTAAAAATGTTTCAGTTCTCAAACTCTTTCTGAACCCTGCCAACCTAGTTTTATTTCTTTAAAAGCAGTAATATTTTGAATATTTATGAAATTTAAAAAATATAGATGCTTTAGTTTTCTACAAGAAAAATAATAAACATCCCCAGTACAATTTATTTATTTACTATATCTTACTGAGACTCAGGGGCGTAGAGTTTGTAAATTCCAGGGAGGGGCGGGGGTTCTTTAGCGTGCGCGCTTTGCGCGCATGCTCCCTGGGGCGATGTCCCCCCCGGGAAACCTCCGCCCTTCCGAGGCCCGCCAACCGCTGCTGCCGGTGACTCCCTCTCCCTCCCTCTTTTCCGGGCGAAATGCCCAGTGTGGTCGCGTCACCTGGAAGTGACGCCATCATACTGGGCATGTTGCCAGGGCGACTGGCAATCGCCCTGAAACTCTATGGTGCCATAGAGTTTCAGGGAGATTGCTAGAGCGTCGCCTAGCAATGTGCCCAGCGTGATGACGTCACTTCCGGGTGACGCCACCACGCTGGGCATTTCACCTAGAAAAGAGGGAGAGGGAAGGATGGAGGAGTGGCCAGGCCGGGGGGGGGGGGGGAGAGAGAGGCACCAGCAGTAGCGGCTGCTGGGCCTCGGAAGGGCCCAGGGAGGCGTGGTGGCAGGCGCTACCTTTTCCCGGGGGGGGGGGGCTCAGTTTCTCCCGGGAAATTTCGGGGGTGGCTTGAGCCCTCGAGCCCCCCTGTAGTCTACGCCTATGCTCAGACTCAAAAAGTGATTCAAAATGACGTCATGTGCTAGAAACCAAAGATATGCAGAAGAAATTGATCTTCTTACAACAAAAGTATTCTGAACATGCTAATAAACTTGGAAGATATTTGATGTACTGTTTACGGAAATAGGTAGAAAGAAGAACCATAACTGAAGTATGGGAAAATGGTGAAATTTCCTTTATGGAGAAAGAAATTCAAGAACAGTTTACCTTTTTTTCCCCAAAACCTCTATTAAAAACAACATATTAACGGAGAATGGAATTGAGGGAATATATTAAAAATACATCTATTGAGATATTTTCAGATGATAATGGAAAGCTTCTGAATCAAAATATTACAATACAAGAGATTCCTCAAGCAATTAAGAAACTTTTAAAAAGATAAAGCACCAGGCCCACATGGACTTACAGCAATGTACTATAGATGCCTGGAAGACAAATTAATTTTACCACTTCAAAAAGTTATAAATGAAATAAGTACTATAAAAACTTTGTCTTCTTCATGGCAGGAAGCTCACATAACATTGATTCATAAAGAAGGTAATGATTCAGCGCTTCCACAATCTTACATACTTATTTCTTTATTGAATGTGGACTATAAAATTTTACTGCAATTATCACTGAAAGGTTAAGGAACTGTATTACGGAAATAATCCATCTGGACCAGACTGGTTTTGTATCAAAGAGGTTAATGAAAGATAACGTACGTTTTGTAATTAATGCAATGGAACTGGTTAAAAAGAGGGGGACCAAAGTAGTATTTATGTTTCTGGATAGTGAGAAAGCATCTGATGATTTGTCATGGTCCTTTCTTCTAAAAACGCCACAACATTTGAATTGGATCCCAGATTCATGAACTGGATACAAGGCATTTACTAAAAACAGCATACAAAAATTATAATAAATGGACTATTAAATGGCAGATTTGATATAGAAAAAGGCACATGTCAAGGATGCCCATTGTGTCCTCTTGTATTTATTCCTGCAGTTGAGGTGCTGGCCTTCAAGATAAGACAGGATCCAAATACTGAAGGACTGAGAGTTGATGGAGAACAATTTAAACTTAGAAGCTATGCAGATGATGTTGTTTTATCAATTAAGGACCCCCATATTTCATCACTATATGTAACAGAACAAATACCAAACAGAACAGGATACCGAAATAAGAGGGGAAAAACAAAGATAATTACAATTTTTTTAACATGACAGGAGGAGGATACTGTTAAGAGAATTACAGGATGCGAAACAACATTGAAGATTTGGGAATTCATCTGTCTGGACAAAATGATACGTTGTTTAAAGACAATTACAAAACTACATGGACAAAGATACAAGGAGACTTGGCCAAATGGTCTAAACTAAAATTATCACGGCTGGGAAGAATCTCCACAATAAAAATTAATGTGCTGCCAAAATTGAATTTCCTACTCCAGATGCTACCAATTTCCATACAAGAAAAAGCTTTGATGGACTGGCAGGAACAAAGAAATGCATTTATTTGGAATGGTAAAAAAAACAAGAATTAAATTCAAAGTGTTGCAGGACGGGAAAAAAAGAGGAGGATTGTCAGTTCCCAATACGAAGATGTACTATCAAGCAGCCAAGCTAGTTTGGATCGTAGAATGAATTAAAAACCCGAATGACAGACTAATGGAACTAGAAGCTGCATCGCCCTCTTTGGATTGAAAAATTAACTTCAAAAAACAAAGGACAAGACAAAAACCACATAATCAGAGACTGTTTACTTCAGACTAGGGGGTCTTTAAGAAAAAGAATCAGCCCGATAATAGCTGCTAATGTCACCAGTTAGGAATGCTAGCCTCCAGGTGGAACCTGAGGTTCCCCCAGAATAATAGCTCACATCCAGACTTCAGAGATCAGTTCCCCTGGAGAAAATGGATGCTTTGGAAAGTGGACTCTATGGCATGGTACCCCACTGAGGTCCCTGTCCTCCCCAGGCTCCATACCCAAATCTCCAGGAGTTTTCCAACCTGGATCTGGCAACCCTAGCCACCCCCATCCCCAGCTAGTGGCCAGGGGAAACCTGGCAACCTTATCACCAATGCATGCACACTACAATAAACATGAGAGAAAAAACAACAATTTTCTAACTTACAAAGGTATAACAAATTCAAAAGGTGAAATCAAATCTTGGCAAAGGATTCAAGAAGAAGGGAAGAAGATACAATGATTAGTCTACCTTCAATTAACTTCTAGGTTTAAGAAAGATCTTTTCACAGAAAGAGATTAAGTAAGAGACTTGACTGAGTTTAAAAAGATCATCATACAACACAAAGATCATTGCTAGGATGGTTCTATAAATTATTACTTCATTATGATATGGAGATGGAACAAGTTAAAATTTGCATGATAAAACGGATGCAGAATGTTGACAGAGATACCCTTCCTACACTCGGAAAAACTATGGATGTAAGGCATAAGATTTACAGCCTGCCAGGTCCTAAGAGAAAACTGGTATAGTATTTTTTTTTTATGGTATCTCACTCCTATGGATATCCATCAAATGGACAAGCATTATAAAGGAACTTGTTGGAAATGTAAGGAAGTAGAAGGCATGTTTATTATATGTGGTGGTCTTACAAAAAAAATGAGGAAGTATTAGATTGAAATACATGTAGAGATCCAGAAAATTCTTTAAATTAAATCTCCACTGAATCCAGAGACCGTGCTATTGGGAATGATTCCAGATAATGTGGCGGGGGGGGGGGGGAATCACAAGATTTACTCAGATATATGTTAACTGCGGCAAGAGCACAGTTTGCATCTATTTGGAAAACAGAAGATTGCCCAACAAAAGAAACCTGGTGTGATAAATTAGCTGAATACGCTGTAATGGCAAAGCTAACAAATCAGGTAAAGAAAAGACCAATTAAAGAATTTCAGCAGAAATGGAAAACATATTACTCGTATTATGGTAAAGGTTAATAACTGATGATAAATCCATATTACCTGAAATAAAAAGTTGGTACCTCTTGAAATTATCATAGCCATTGTCAATGTAAAATATTCTTTCTAGTTATTTATTTTATCAAAAAGGTTTTAAATAATATTAAGTAAGCAATATGTAGAATTTTCTTTCTAGAAAAAGAGTTATATGCTACTCCAGAATTGCTATATCAAATTGTTTAAAAATTGGTATGCTTAAAAAAACCTGATATTTTGAGAAATTTATGTAATTGAGCTGAGAAGATATTCTACTCTCGATCTATGTATTATATTATACATTAGAACTGAGTCCTCAACAAATGTAAAAGCTTCTGATAATAACTTTTTGATACTTTTCCCCCCTTTTTTCTTCTGTACCCCTCTAATTATGTAATAAATAAAATATAGACAAAATTATGCTGTACAAGTTGATACATTCAACATGAAGAGACATCCAATAAGCAATGTAGAAGGACTACAGAATTCCGAATAAACACAGCCTATCAGATACGATCCAGAGTGCAGATATATTTCAGAAAAATGGTATTATATCACTAGACAGACAACAGCGCAATCCACATACCAAACACCTCAGGAGATGGAAACCACAGTTCCATCTGTGACCTGAAGACATGTTTATCTTAGTTTTGGCCAGCTAAGGAGCAGGGGGAAGAAAGTCAAAAACAGAAAGCACAAATTTCATAGTAAACAAAAGAAAGCATTATTTGGCAAGAAATAGTCTCATATGGTCACAAGAGAATTACCAACATATTTGGATACCAAGTTAAATCTTATAACATTGAAAACAGTGAATTCAATAGTGTATTATCATATGAATTATAGCACATGTATTGCTACACTTAAACAAACACAGCCTGGAAAATATGTTATATATGTCCCTAAAGAATACAAAGGCATTAGCTTATCTGATGCTTATTTACTTTGATTTACCCCCACACACACTCTCTCCTCCCCGATGGGGACTCAAAGTGGCTTACAAAGTTCTCGTCCCCTCCTCCCTTTTGTCCTCACAACAACCCTGTGAGGTGTTAGGAGACGCTTTTGGGGAACAGAGCCCACTTGGTTAATGAAACCTTACACTACAATAAAAATGTGCTCTGAAGGTGCCACAAGACCAGCCTAGTTTAGGGGTAATTCCTGAAAAGTGGAAAACCAAAAAAGAACAGCCATTGTGATGCAACGCTCAGCACCAGCAAGCCTGTGCCCATTCCATCCTTTATGGAGCTTGTGCACCCTTACGATCAGGCCAGTTTTCACCATGGAATCGTTGCCTGAAAAGTCTCCTCCCAACAGCATCAAGCGCTGTCCTTGATGATGACCCGTCCTGCACAGACTTAAAAGCCAAGAGGACGCTGCTTCCCTTTGGGTGGACCACAAGTGGTCCACAGTGTGCTGCTCATAAACATGTAGTACATTGTGGCCCTGGGGGTCCTTGTTCACTATGAACTGAATGGCACAAGATGGTGTGTCTCAAACAGGAGCAGAGAGCAAACTGTTTGCAACCACTGATCCATGCCCCCCTCGCGCACAGCAGGGGGGGCCTCCTCTGGCTCCAGGCTCAGATGTCCACCTCACAGTATCCTTGCTGTGGCTCTCCAAGTCAGAGTTCTGTGAGCTCTGTTTTCCAAGAAAGACAGGTGGCATTTTGCCAGCCAGGGTCAGATTGCTCCTTCCCAAACCTGCCCAAATGTCCAAAGAGGCTGCCAGTCAAGCGAGAGCTTCATCAAACCCATGAAGATCCAGAGAACCCCAATGATGTTTCCAGAAACCCTGGATTCTGTGGCCGCATAAGTGATGCCACATGAGCAAATCTGCATCACCTGTGCATAATGCATTCCACGAGTTCTTCTACTTTGCACAAGTAATTCTGGCTTGCTTGTCATAAGGCCATCCATCACGTGCTGTGAGGAGCAGAGAGATCTGGCCCACAATCCTTTCGGGCTTCCAAGGTGCTGCCAGCCCTGCTCCGGTACCTCAAAGTTTCAAAGTTTATCTTTGCAGCCACAAGGGCCAGAAACTTATTATTTTCTATTATTATTGAAGCGGAAGTTGCAGGGAATTCTGACTGTAATCCCACCTTTTGTGGGGAACTTTTCCTGCACTCCAACAGAACCAAAATACACAAACACAGCCAGGGCTACAGTCCTGTTAAAACAAGACAGGTTGAAAGGAACCAGGGATGGAACAAGGGCAGCTGATGAATCTAGGGATGCCAACCTCCAGGTGAGGCTCAGAGTCCTCCGGAAATCTCCAGAGTACAGGGCTCAGTTCCCTCAGGGGGAACCACAGATTTAGAGGGTGGACTCTATGGCATCACATTCCTGCTGAAGTCCCCTCCCTCCGCAGGCTCTGCTCCCACGTCCCCAGGAATGTCCCTATTTCAGGCAACCTTACCTAAACCTCAGCCGGGGGGGGGGGGGGGGAGATAAAGGAGCCAGCTGCCGCACTCAGAGAAGTGCATGAAGTAAGGCCCAGCCTCATGGTTCCCTGTCACAATCCACCTGACTGCCGCCCAGTCACTAGATCCATCAGCTGGGGAGGAAGGAGAAGATTGTCTCTGGCAGAGAAACTGGCTCCAAGATTCAGTCAGTCACAGGTCTTGAGAGACCTCACTGGGAAACAGCCGGAAAGCCTTCTCTGAAAGCTGGCCTTGCAGCAGTTGTGACAACGGGTCTTCTGATAGACAAGCTGACCTGTCAAGGGACACACATGGCACTGCGCCATGGGCAACATTCACTTAAGAGATCTTGGTGCTCCCGAAGGCATGAGGTCAAAGCCAGACCATATGCAAGTGTCCTTCCCCTCCCTGAGTGGGAGGCCTGGAACCACTGCCTTGCCCCCACCCCCGTGCTGTGAAGGTAGCCACTGGGGATACTAGATCACATGACCACCCGACAGGCCACTGTTCCATCAAGGCCAGTCCTGTCCCCTCTGATTGGCAATGGCTCTCAGGCTGAAGTCTTTTACTCCCACCTCAACTTTAACTAGAGGTGACTGGGACTGAACGGTGGATCTTCTGTGGGCACAGCAGAAGTTCTATCATTTAGCCACAGCCCCTCCCAAGAGAGCCTCGTGAGGACTGGTGAGCGGCTGTCTCTTCCTGTGCCTGCATGGACCAGCTGGCACCAAATGCAGCCCAGAGATGTAAGATTTCCGGACATTACGAAGCCACAGACAAAAAAAATCACTTTTCCCTCAGAAAAATGGAAATTGGGGGGTGGGCGGGAAGAAACACGCAATACTGACTTTCTTTTCAAACCTAAACTTGTTTTGCTGTTTTTGGATAAAATCCTAATAACACTTTCCTGGGAGTAAGCCACACAAACTAAAATGGGATTCACTTCTGAGCAGATTTGCTCAGGACCACTCCCTTAAGTGCAGCACTTATAACAGCATATACAATTGTATTACCTGATGTACTCGTGGAATTTAAGTCCAACCATAGCCTTCTACATATATATTCAGTACTAAAATGTGCGTGAAAGCTGAAAACTGACACTTTCTTTGCGATCTTAGCACATTTCACTCATTCCAGACAGAGGCAAAACGTTTCATAGGAGGCGTTTTTTTTGTGTCCCCCAAAATTTCCAAGAGAAAAACTGGGGGGGGGGGGGGGAAACGCCTCTGAAACAAACATTTCCCACCCTTCCTTAATTCAGAGAAGACAGAGATTATGCTGGAGAGGAACTCTCAGCCCTTGGAAGTGGTCAGCATGCCTGTTAAATATGGGGCTGAAGCACCCTTGTCAGAACAAAGCCAGACTCACTGTGTGCTCAAGTCTGTCCCCTCTGCCCTGGACAAGCACCTCATGGTCACCTTTGACCAGCTGTACTCCCTGCACAGGTGCTGCCACAGCTGGGGACAGAAGTGACTTCACCCACTTCACCCTGCTTGACTGCTGCAAGTGCTTATTGTGAGACTGCCCAT
Source organism: Lepidodactylus listeri (assembly GCA_029233225.1). Taxonomy (NCBI): domain Eukaryota; kingdom Metazoa; phylum Chordata; class Lepidosauria; order Squamata; family Gekkonidae; genus Lepidodactylus; species Lepidodactylus listeri. The sequence goes on along the minus strand of JARCFY010000014.1, from coordinate 7,773,347 downwards.
GGAGATGACTCAGGCTTCTGTGATGAGAGATGCAGCTGCATGACTGACTCCTGAAGAATATTAGGATGGAGGGAGGGCTGTGAGTTTTTGATATCCGAACCCTAGCAATTGCACTGGCTTCTAGGCTCATGCAAGTCACCGGCACCTTCCTCTAAACCATTGCAGCCTGCAACTGGCAGCCCCCTCTCCTGACCGGCCACCCCCGATACCAGTCCCAGCCATCTTCATGAGGTAGTTCAAACTCTGCACCAAATATCTTCCCAATGCAAAATGCAACATCCGCTAATGAGAACAGGTTCCCTGCGATGCCTCAGTAGACCAGCACCGACCAAGCTCATCAGAAGCTGGAAGCTAAGCAGGATCGGCCACAGTCAGTACTTGGATGGCAGAGTGCCAAAGAAGCCCAGGGTTGCTAGGGGGAGGCAGGCAATGGCCAACCACCTCTGCTCCTCTCTTGCATGGAACGCCCGTCTCCTGGATGGGGTCACCCTGTGTTGGCCGTTCCTCGATGGCTCATTCCTCTTCTTAGGAAGAGCAAGACCCCCACACACACACACACTTTTTGTAAGGCTAGCAGTTGGTGGTGGCTGATAGTCTGTACAACAATTTGGCATGTTGTCCTAAGCGAAGCTAGTTTCAGGGTGCGGGGGGCATGTTGGTCTGCAATAGAACAACTAGACGAGCCTCCAGAACCACCTTAGAGACCTACAAAATTGGGGGGGGGGGTGAGTTTTCAACAGTCAAAGCTTCACTTTGACTCTCGAAAGCTTCTGCCCCAAAAATCTTGTCAGACTCTAAGGTGATCCTGGACTTGAGTTTAGCTGTTTACATAAAGACTTGGGGGGGGGGGGGCTATTATCACTTCTGTTTACTCTTAAATCCGGTTTCCTTCTGATTTCCAGGATGCCATATTTCTGCACATGGCTGTCCCAGCACAGGAAAAGCAGCCATCAGTATTTCAAGGCCATGAAACTGACTGGCATCACAGCCTCCCATTGTCCCACAGGCACACCTCAAGGTTCTCAGTCCTTTCCCAAGAGGTTCGCTGGGCTTAGTGGGGAAGGAGGGCAGTTTCAGGAGCAGTCATCTGCCCACCCCCCTCCCCTTTCTCAGGGCATCAAGAACTGGAAAATGAGCCGTTTTTCAGAGCAATGAGCTCATGTGCTGGTGGCCACCTGCCCAGCCTCGCCTGACAAGGAATTTTGCTGGCATTATTATCCTAACCCATTGCGACGGGGAGGGCTACAGGGGATGTCTGAGACCTTTCCAAGAGAAATCTAATAATGCAGTGAATAAGATCAGAGGCAAGGGAACAGCAGCGAAGCCCCGTGATAGATGGGCTGGGATCCCACAGAGGCAGTCGTTTCACATAGAAAGCCAAAGGAGTGCCTTTAGAATTTTTTAAAAAGACCCTCCTGGGATTTCATCGACACTCGTGCAAGAGGGAAAGCGGCACCCCTTGCACCAAACAGGACTGAGGCTGGGTCCTGAGCCCAGTGCCAAATGGCCAGGGTCCATGGCTGAGGGCTCAGAAAGGGCCTCGAAATGCCAAGGCTTTGCCGTTCAAGATAAAAGTGGTGATGGATGCAGAAAGTAACTCTCTTTAGCACTTCCAGTCTGTGATGTACGGGCTGCCTCTTATCTCCTTGCAGGCACAAGCCGAGAAGTTACTGAGCCAAAGAAAATCCCCCTGGTAGGAGACCAAGTGTGTCTGCTTCATCCCACACCAAAAAACAGCAAGCTCTTGGGGGGGCGGGGGCAGGAGGGGGAGGGATGGCAGCTGCTGGAGACAGAAGGGCAAGGCAGACCGACCCTGACCCCCAGCTTAACCTCCCACTAGGTAGTTCTGTAGCACACAAGACACCTGACAAAACTGTGAAAACAGTCAGTTCCACCAGACACAGTGTCTTCGGCCCCTGCCCAGGATTCTGGGCCCCAGTTTCCCAGCCTCTCTAGAACCCTCACTGAGTTCAAAGGGAACCCGAAGCCTGGGCAACTGCCACATGTCTCCCCCTCTGCACAACCAAGGCACTTCCTTGGGTCACATCACATTTCAGCAGGGGTCCGTTGGGGCCGGAGCGAGGCGGAGCAAAGCTCCGCCAGCTCAGGACTGGCCAGTAGGGCAGCCACGGGCTGAATCAGATTCTCTAATCTGATTCAGCTCGCCGCCGAAATTCTGCGGCAACTTTAAAAGCCACTGGAGGGGAGGGGGTTTGAGGGAGAGGCTCCAAACTTGCAGGGTAGCTGCTGGGGCCTCTCCTTGAAATACCCACCAAGTTTCAAGAAGATTGGACCAGGGGGTCCAATTCTACAGGCCCCCAAACAGGTTGCCCTCATTCTCTCCATTGTTCTCTATGGTAGGAAAAAAAATAACATTTTTTCCCACCATAGAGAACAATGGAGGGGATGGGAAAATTTGTTTGGGGGCCCATAGAATTGGACCCCATTGTCCAATCTTCTTGAAACTTGGTGGGTATTTCGAGGAGAGGCCCCAGCAGCTACCCTGCAAGTTTGGAGCCTCTCCCTCAAACCCCCTCCCCTCCAGCCCCTCATATACCCTATGAGTTTTTGCCATTGATTTCAATGGCCCATAGGATATAATGGGGCTGAAACTGACATTCCCTTTCTGACACACTTCTGGTGATGTCAGGGGACGTGGCATATGCTAATGAGGTATGCTAATGAGCTCCTGCACCTCTTTTTCTATGAAAGGACCCCTGCATTTCAGGGTCCCCAGCCCCATTTTTACCCTCCTCCAGGTTGCTCACATCTCACCGCCATGGCCTTCCAGCTGAGATGACGTGCACAACCAGTGCATCAGACCTGCATTACTGTCCAAGGACTAAAACCTGAAATAGATGGCATCTTGAGGCGTTAACTACGACTTGTACCAGAGGAACGTTGCTGTATTTTATTGGTGTTTTAGGTGTTGTAATTCTTTGTATGCTCTAAATTGTTCATTATGTCTGACGGAACTTGCCCTGAGACTGCTGTGCAGGGAGGGTGGGATATAAATCCAATAAAATAAAAGGTTAAACAAAGTTCACACCAGCAGAGACCAGGCAAAATCCTTTGGCTTGTCCAGCTGAGCTCCACTTCTGATTGACTTGGAGGATTCGTCTTGGAAACCAGCTGAAAGTGCATGTACAGACATCACTACCCCCACCCTTTCCCACCACAGCAATGCCAAGCAGGTTCTCTGTCTTTGTGCAAATGCCACAGCAGACCCAGGACAGCCAAGAGGAAGTGCTGCCCACAATGCAGCATAACCTGTGGAATTCACTGCCACAAGATATTAAAGGCCATTAGTTTAGTCCAGAGCTTGCCTGCCTTCCTTCCTTCCTTCCTTCCTTCCTTCCTTCCTTCCTTCCTTCCTTCCTTCCTTCCTTCCTTCCTTCCTTCCTTTTTGAAAAAGAGGGGCCAGAACTCTAAAGAGGGAAATGAAGTTTTCAATCTGTATACTGAAAACTCATGAACTTTTAAACTTCTTTAAAAGAATTTTGTCGAAGAGGTTCCAGAACTCCGTTTCAGTGCATTCCCCCAGAAAAAAAAGCCCTGGCTTAGTCTGGTTTAAAGAAGGATTAGACAAATTAATGGAAGTCTCGCCATGGCCTTTACCAACATTATCTAAGACTGGAGCCTCCATGTTCAGAAGTAGGGCTGAATATCAGATACTGGGGAAAACATTTTTTTTCTCAAGTTCCCCCTTTTGAAATCAAATGCTACTCTTTTGGACTTTAGGAGGAGCTTTCCATTGACCTGAATGGTGAACTTAACAGGACTGTGGTCACTGTACCTAATGGGTGTAACAACCGCTGCATCTCTCACCTCTGCATCTCTCACCAGGTCTTGAGATCCAAGTCCAAGTCGCTGCTCCTCTGGTTGGCTCTGCGGCCAACTGCTCCAGTGCACAGTCATTTATGTCTGGGAATCTCTTTTCTACAGCATGACTTGAGCACATGTTTACTCAGCCCATGTGAAGGTATCTGAAGTCTCCCAGCATCACAACATTATCTGCTTTAGTCACCTCCATTATTTCCTTCTCCATCTCAACATCAGCTTCAAGGGTCTGATCAGCTGGGCAATTGTACACCACCCTTTGAACGTGCTATTTCTACCCACGATGATCCTGTCTGGGAGTTCATTCCCCTAATGTTTTCTAGTTTACTTGACTCTATGCTTGCCCTCGTTGATGAACAACACACCTCCCCCAACATGTCCCTCCTTATTCTGCCTATAGAGCTTATACCTAGGGATGACCGTATCCCATTGATTTTCCCCTTTCCACCATGCTTCCAAAATATCCACTACATCTAAATTGTCATTTAGCACCAACCACTCCAGCTCTCCCATCTTGGCTCTACAGCATCACCAGATGGTTTGGATAAAGATGTAGAGAGTTGGGTATCATCAGCATATTGATAACTGTCAATTCCAAAACCATGGATGGTTTCTTCTAAGGGCTTTGCATAGAGATTGAATAGCATAGGGGATGAGACTGAGCCCTGAGGAACCACACAAAACAAGTTGTACACTTATGACAATTGTTCTCCAATGCCAACCCATTATGAACAATTTAAACGAGTTCAAAGGACCTCCCTTAATCCTTACTTCTACCCGCAGCCATCTCAACAAGATGGCATGGTCTGCCATATCAAAGGACGCTGATAAATCCTGCAGCAGCAACAAAGGGACAGGCCCCTGTCTGTATTCAAATGGAGAGCGCTAACCAAAGCCACCAGTGCCATCTCCATCCCACGGCCTGGCCTGAAAATACACTGGAAGGGGTTCCCTGCAGAAGAGTCATCCAGGAAGGCCTGAAGGTGTTCTGCAATGGTTCTACCATATTGCCTAGGAATGCAAATGAGAGATTAGGCAATAATCGGCCCCATCATTCTTCTCTAGCAATGGTTTATTAAACAATAAACAGTCGACTGCCTATTTTAATGATTGAGGAAAGGCAACCAGAGTCAGGGATTGCTTTATGGTGGACATCAGGGACTCACTGATATGGTTAGATGGCCATCTGACAGCAATGTGGATTCTGTGAACTTAGGCAGATCATGAGAAGGGAGGGAAGGAAGGGTTGCATCAGTGCTTAGGGCTTGTGGCCCTTTCTTACACACCCAGGGAAATGCTGATTGTCACTTTGGGGTCTGGAAGCAATTTTTCTCCTGGCCAGTTTGGCCAGGGATCCTGGAGATTTTTTTTTTGTCCTCTTCTTGGCATGGAGCAGGGGTCACTGGGGGTGTGTGGTGGGGAGGTATTTGTGAATTTCCTGCATTGTGCAGGGGGTTGGACTAGATGACCCTGGAGAAGTCCCTTCCAACTCTATGATCCTTACAAGATTTCAGCAATTTATCTATTCACTTCACTTATGCCGTGTCTTTCTCTCCAATGGGAATGTCAAATACCTTGAACTGAACTCTCTTCCATTATACCCTCACAATCTTATTAGGCCAGTTAGACTGAGAGCAAGTCATTGGGCCAAGACCACTCAGCAAGCTTCCATGGCAGACTGGGGATTTGAACCTGGGCCTGCCGGATCTTAACCCAACACTGTGAACCACCAGACCACCACCCAGATGGGCAAGGTTCCAGAGGGCAAGTGGCAGCCTTCAGAGACCACAGAATCCTGTTGACAGCCATTACAGTAAATGGATCAAAATGATCCATAAATGGGCCAGACAGAATACCAAATATTTCTGGTGTCTCAGCTGTATAGGGCTACCAAGTCCCCCCGGGGGGCGGGGATTCCCCCGCTAAAGGGGTCCCCAGTCCACCGGTCCGGATTTGGCCGGTGGGGGGAACCCCGCCCCTGAAGTGGCCCAATCCAGTCAACTGCCCAGTGTGATGACGTCACTTGGAGGTGACATCATCACGCTGGGCACGTTGCTGGGGTGATGCTCTGGTGAGAGTTTTAGGGCCATTACCAGAGCATCCCCCCGGCAAGGTGCCCAGCGTGAGGCTGTCCTGGAGCAGGAGTGGGACTCCCCCGCTCCTACTGGTCAGTGACCTGGCAACCCTATAGCTGTATCACAACTGTCATCCTAATCGGCAGACATCTGGAAGATTTCCTGAATGGGGGGAAAAAACTCTGCTAAAGCATCGCAGCTCATCTTCAGATCCCGTGAATTTCCAGACTCAGATGCTAGAGTCAGCAAGTACTCTAGAAGAACTGAGCTGGGCACAAACCTGCTGATGCTACAGCAGCCGAGGAGGAGGAGGATTTCTGCGTTGCCAAAGAGCTCTACGCCATTGAAGAGAAAAAGCCACTTGGAACCAGGGCCCCTTTCAGCCAGCCTTTATAATCCATTTTAGTAGCAGGCTGCTAATGCTTTTTTTGTGTCAGTTCAAACACAACCATTTTAGCCACCGGCTGTTAACAGATGTTATTTACCTGTTCATACAAAGCCACTTGCGTCCTGTTGGCAAAGTGGGGCTGATCCATTTTTGAGAAAACTGCTTTCTTCCGTTTTCACCTCCCCGATGCACTTCTGAATCACTGTGGTGTGCTGTTTAAAATGTCCACAGCGCTTCTGACAATGCCACTTCCCCCACCCTTCCCCCGCTGAGCATTGAGCACGAGAGCACTAAACCCACATAGCACTTCAATGCTACAGCAGCACCACGGAGATGCCCTGACTCCATTGAGAGATTATACTGGTTTAGGGCTCTAGCACTCAACTTAGAATGTTTGGTGGGAGGAAGGCAAGGAAGTCGGCACGCCAAAAAAGGTCGGGGGGAAAGCGGTGCAGTTTGAAATGCCAGAGCGCTTCAGAGGCCGCTCATTAACGGGCTGAAGTTTGCTGTATGAAACCCCCATCCCCATACCACTTTACTCGGAACCGGGCCAACAACGGATAACATCCAGTTTAGAATGGTAAAGTAAAAGGGGCCCAGTACGTGTGAGACCTGAGTCCACTGAGTCCCATGCCCACTGAGGACTCCACACAACCTTGCCTCTGCCCTGCATCTTAATGGAGAGGGGCAATCAAGCTAGTGCCTCAGATGGGGATTCCGCGGTAAGGGCAGAACAAAAGTAGCTGCCACACTGGCAGAGGATTAACTGGCTAGTGCCCAGTGTACATAAGAGTACCCCCTCCTGGCACAGATTTAAAAAGGCACAGCACCCAACTTCAAGGGCACCATCTGTGCACATGGTGGTTTTCCTGGGGAATCGAGAAAGAGAAAGGTAGAGATAAGGTCCCCTTGTGCGATGCTTTCTGAAGAGAGCAGGTCAGGAGGAGAGGCACCATGGCACCCCTGTATCGCTGGACTGCCCTGCGCCTGCAGCCAAGCACAGGAAAAAACATTCGGCCCACCAGATGTATGGGAAGGGAAAGCCTGCCCCTCCTACCTCCAGATTTCACCCCCACACACATACACACACACACACTCCCCAAAGGGGTCAGTGCAGGTATAACCCCCCTCCCCAAGCTGTAAACAGGACTCTTTGTGGCAAAATGAATACTGATGGAAGGGAAGAGGAAAATCAGAAACCAGCCACTACCCCCCTCCTGTTTCAATAGCAGGTACACAGCTTTTTCTTAGCAGGTTAGGAGTGGGGGGGGGGAGTAAACCACAAATTCCCCAATGAGACAAAGAAAGCATTCAGGCAGGTTTAAAAGTGGTACCACTAGATTACAGGATGAAAAGCAGAGACTCTGTGATGCCTTTCCACATCCTGCTCTTGGTCTCCCCTGGGATGCGTCTAAGCTGTTATCGCATGCTGGAGAGGAAAGGCAAGTGTGACCCCCCCCCAAATGAAATAAGACCAAAAAAAGGAAGACAAACAGAAGTGATGCTCTGAAAAGGCCTCGTGGTTCCTCCAGTCCCACCAGGAACTCTTCCTGCATTTATTCCTGGGCTACTTTACTGGGTTTGCTTTTGTTTCTGTGGGGAAGGGGGAGTTCTGGTGCTGCATCTCACTCCAGTCTTGTTCCACCCATACTGGCTTCCAATGTGTGTGAGAGTCCAAATGATTTCAAACTGCAAACAAGGTCCTTAACTAGAAGATTCTTTATTTGGCAGTGGATCAAGTAGTCATCTACACGTCTTGAGTCAGTAATAAGTACATTAGGCCAGACAAGGTATAGTTATAGAGCATTCAAACAATGTAATGCATAACAGACCCTCCAATCATGAAACAAGGAAAAAAGGCACCCAAAATGTAGAACGGTTTGTTCCCAGGCTTAAAGTGGGAAGTTAACACCTGCAAATGAGGCACATTGAATAGAAACATTTTTAGTGAACAGAAACATCTCTCAAGGTTGAGAAGCCAGAGAGCCAGATAAGCGCTTGCTAGGGAGGGGCGAGACACACTCCGAAGGAGGGGGGGAGGGATAGCTGGCTATGAGAATGAAAGGTCATCTCCCGGCCGGGAATGGCAGCCAAAGCTGACAATGTGCTTCCATGGTCAAGGTACTGGTATTGACCGCTAAAGCCCTGTACAGCCTGGGACCAACATACCTCAAGGGCTGCCTTCTCCCATACGGACCTTCCTGCTCTCTTGGGTCATCCCCAGAGGAGCTGCGCCAGGGGCTCCGGCCATCTCCAGCTGGATGAGTGGGAGATTCATCTGCCTCCCTCTACTGGTGTCTTCTGCCAGCAGGTGAAGACCCTTTTGTTTTGCCTGCCAAACCCCCAGCAACAGCTATTGGCCTTCCTTCTAGTGCAGTTTATGTTCTTTAATTGAATGTTATAATTTAACTGTAGTTTTAATTGTTTAAATGTGTTCGTGTTTTATGGTCACTGCCTTGCAGACCCCGATTGGATGGAAAGGTGGCATTAAAATGTTTTTAAATAAATAGCTAAGGCCCCTAAAATGAGCATATGGGGGGAGTCTCTTGCTGTTATTCTTGGGATTGATCTTGAAGCTTCACTCCTTCATCAGCCACTTCCATTTCACTCCACCTCTCCCACTCCTCTTCTTTGCCATGCCCCTCCTCTAAAGACACAGGTGCCATTATCTTCTAAGATGCGCCTCAGACTATGTCCAGGCATGGCCCCCACCCATGGCATTCTCTGCACAGCACTTTGCCGGGCGCCAGGAGAAAGCAGCTTTCTTCTTCCACGTAGCAAGAGGGAAAGGAGAGGTTTTCTCCTCCCCCTCCTACTGGTCTCAACAGTCTTATGTCAGACTTACTAGGTTTCACTTGCTACTATTTTTGTTGGGATTTGACTGCTTTCTGGATGGTGCTCCTGCTTCGCTAGAGGGTAGTCTGAGTTGTTTCAATGTGTTGACTCCCCCCCCACCCCCAGCCTCGTGGCAAGAGGTAGCACACCACTGAACGACAGAGAGGCCAGTGGCTATCCTTCCTCTGCTGTGTGCTGCAAGGCCGGACAAGGAAGAGTTAAAGCAGACAGGCAGCATTACTGGAACTTCGTCCACTCCCTCACATTTTAGTAGCATCCCATAATATTGCTTAAAGCTTATCCAGGCTCCATTTTATCCCTCCAGCATAACCGACAATTAAAAAAGAAACGCTACAAGGTTCAGAATTGGGCAGGGGGAAGCAGGACACTAAAATGGAGACAGGACCCAGACCTGAATCCAGAATTGCATCATGGGCCATTTATATGCGCTGCTCAGCACTTCTCTGCATGACCACACAGAGATCCAGATGTGGTTCAAAGTGCAGGGAGGCTGGCATCCTTCCCAGCCCACTTTCAGCCACTGTGTTCAATGAGGCAATTTTAGGATGGCCTCTCCCCCGCCCCCCGCCCCCGCCCCTTGTGGGAAGAGGAGGGAAATCACCCGTTCGCTCACTGGACAAATATGAGCTGTAAAACGAAGATGACCGAGGGCAAGGCCTTACACACCCTGCTAGCAGCCTCTGAGAAGGGCCGGAGCAGAAGGGGACTGAATGACCCCCAGCAGACGCAGGGAGGCAGCCCAAGGGGGAAAGGGCACCGGGCTGGATGAACCCTGGTCATTCCTGCCCGTGCCTGGAAACCCAAATGCTCTTTCCACAAGGACTCTGCACTAGTTCGTTTTCTCCACTGAATAAGGGGACCTGCCCGTCTGTCTTTAGAGATGGCAACTGTCACTCCAGGAATCCCACACTGGTGTGCATTGTGCCCCTAACCTTTTCTCCCCACTGAAAGAAACTTTCTTAAAAAAGGAGGCAGTGAAAATATATTCATTCATATTTATTTCTGGGCTGCATTTGCCATGCTAATTCAGAGCACACAAAGCAACGTATAAAACTGCCTTGGTTTTTATAAATCATCTTAATTTCAACTTTGGAAATGCAAAATACACAAAGAGAAGAGAAAGGAGCCTGCCAAGTACATGTACAAGCCTGATCAGGACATGGCTGAGCAATGATGTAATACAGAAGAGGAGCAGCGCCCAGGCAACGCTTTCCAAAGGGAGGGGGAGTGCAGCCTGAGGGTCACAGGGCTGGACTAGGGTCCGGCAGACCCGGAGGGCCGTGAGCGGCTTTCTTCCCCACTCTCCGCCTCACCCCCCCTCCACGCACATGTACACATGCACACACACACACACACACACACACACACACAGGGCCATGGCTGTGAGGATAAAACGGAGGGGAAGAAAATGATGTCAGCCACTTCAGGTCCCCTCTTGGGAGAAAAGGAGGATACAAATGAAGTGAAGTGAAGTGAATGAATGAACATGGCACTAGAGTCCCCAAAATCCATGCTGCTCCCTGACCTTTTTGCAGTGCTAGAGGATGGCCAATGGGGATGCATTTAGGAGTTATGGACCGGGGGTGGGAGGGAGCTCATACAGGCAAATCCAGCTCTCGGAATCCAAGTGGGAGAAAATGCTCACAGCCCTTTGAAAGACATCAGCCCCAGTGCCGCACACAGACACACACAGACACACACACACATGGGGGGGGGGGGGAGGGAATGGAACACCTGAAAGTTCAGCATGGCCCCAATTCCCATCCTCCGCCACCAACAAATCACAGGGAAGTAACATGTATTATAATACAAACGTGATAACCAAAGTATCCAAAAGCAAAATTTCAGATGCTTGGCATGGTTGACAAATCAAGGTTTTTCATATACCACTCTTGAGTTAATATTGCCTCTGAAAAGAGCTTACATGACCCTGAAACCAAGATCGATGGAGATTAACATGTAACTTTCAAAAGAGGTTCTCAGGGAGGTCCACGACCTGGCACAGCCGTCTCAATTCAGTCCACCTTCTTCGTGTTCTTTCTCTGCCCCCATTCTGCCCACGATGGGACCAAAGGTGGCTCAAGTGGGTTCCCATCACTTCTCCCATCCAAACGATGGCCAGCTTTGGCAGGGTGGCTGTAGGATCCAGGCCACACGCAGGGCCTGGCAAGGAAGCCGCGGGCTGAGCTTGAGGGGCTGGGGGGCTCCATCTCCAGATCACAGCCAGCAGATCTAATGCCCAAGTAAGTAACCGAGCACACTGCACCATTCACCACATTAACTTGCAGCTTAATGTTTTGTGAGAACCATCAAAACAACATTATATATCAGGTGGCTACAGTCATTTTTTTGTTGTTGTTATTGTATTGTATTGTAATACTGTTTGGGGAAATGCTCTGGAAATTTTTATTGCAACAGCAGAGAGCAAGAAAGCAAGAAATTTATCTCCCCAAAACAGGATCTACCTATTAGAATTTTTACTCAGTCTTTACATCTCACTTGCGGAAAGGGCAGGGTATAAGTATGATAAAATAAATAAATTAAATAAATAAATACATCCCTTGGACTTTTAAAGCAGCTTACAGTAAAATTAAATACGCTCTACCGAACAACATTTAAAAAGCCCCAAAAGAGAAGCCAGCCGAAAATTGCCCAAACAGGAACCAGAGGGAAGCAATTCAAAGCAGAAGAGCTCTCCGTCACCCCAGAAAGTCAGCAGTGAGGGGACAAAGAAAAACATGGGGGGAGGGGGGGGGAGGGGGGGGGAGTTCCACAGTCTCTGTCCTGCTAGGAAGAGGGTCCTTATCACTCACACATGCCAACCAAAGCTGGAGGGCACATGAAAAAAAGACTTCCAAAGACAACCCAAGTGTCTGGATGAATAGCAACCTCCATTGCAAGCTAACTAAACGGCTAATTCTGCTAGTTGTTTTCTTTCAAAGAAAGCCCCATGCCCCCCCCCCCCACACACACACAAGGCACCTTTTGCTGTGAAAAACGGATCTTCCTGGTTTGCTAGAACATTACAATTGAGCCATACAGCCGCTCGGGTTTAGAAAAAGGTGTTCCATTCTCAACTGGTCCCTTTGCCAGAAAAATAAGCACCACACCCACCCTCCTCTCCGGATGTGGATATGCTTCAAGTTTGGCAAGCCCGGGAGGAAGTGTGCCACACAATCTCCACCTCCCACTGCCTCGCCAGACTGGCTGGCTGGGGGGTGGGATGCCAATCACCTAAACACTGGAACAGAGAAAGACAAAGTCGGGGGGGGGGGGGCAGAGAAAAGGAAGCCTGCAACGTGGACAGGTGATGAAATCCTGATGGAATCCGTACTAAGCAAGAGACTGGGCTCTCTTGTTTCACACAGATTCTAGCAGTGATTCCTCACACCCAACTGTGTGTCAGGATCATTTTAAAAACCATTAGATAAAATAATGGTGTACCTGTGGCACCTTACAAGTCTTTTATTTCAATATGAGCTTCTGAAAGTTCACAGTGACTTAAATGTTATTACAGCCTTTCAGCCACTTTTGGCTTTTTGCTCTATTTTGGCACAACAGACCAAGAATGCCACCTGTCACAGCCACCCCTGCGCAATGACAGCGGTTAGCACCGCATCCTATGCACCAGATGCTCATGACATACCGCCACGGCAGAAAAGCAGACAGATGAGCGGAGCCAAAAGGAGCCAGCTCACATGTGGGCGGCATCCGAGGTCAGCAGGACGGGGGAGTTGCCAAGGGCCCCCACAGAGCGCCACGTTGCCCCCTTGGCCCCCAGGCAAGAACGCCCCAAAATGTCCTCCGAACATGGGAGGGGTTTTTTCCCAAACTGAACCACAGCAGCTGCTGAAATCCCAGAGCCAAGAAACACCAAAGAGAACCTCTCCCAACCAAGGACCACCTCACAACTGGAAAGAGACTTGAGGAGATTTCCAAAGTCATTCGAGAGGAGGGGGCTGCTGTGCACCAGAGGAGAGGGGACTGAAACCAGATGCCCTCTTTGCTTTCCCCTCCCCTGGCCAATTTCAGCCCTCCAAGCTCAAGAGTTCAGCGGACAATTGCTGCTCCATTCAACATCACAGTAATCCAAGTCTATGCCTGAACCACTGACGCAGAGAAGGCTGAAGTGGACCGGTACTATGAAGACCTACAACACCCCCTGGAACTAACACACACAAAAAGATGTCCTTATCATCATAGGGGACTGGAATGCTAAAGCAGGAAGTCAAAAGGTAACTGGAAGAACGGACAAGTTTGGCCTTGGAAAACAAAATGAAGCCGGGCAAAGGCTAACAGTTTTGTCAAGGGAACACGCCAATCATAGCAAACACCCTCTTCCAACAACCTAAGAGGTGACTCTGCACATGGACATCACCAGATGGGCAACACTGAAATCAGATTGATTATATCATTTGCAGTCAAAGGTGGAAAAGCTCTATAGAGTCAGTAAAAACAAGACCTGGAGCTGACTGCGGCTCAGAGCTTGAGCTACTCATTGCAAAATTCAGACAAAATGAAGAAAGTTGGGAAAACCACTAGGCCACTCAGGTTTGACCTAGATCACATCCCTGATGAATATACAGTGGAGGTGAAGAATAGGTTTAAGGGACTAGATTTGATAGACAGAGTGCCTGAAGAACTATGGATGGAGGTTCATGACATTGTACAGGAGGCAGCAATCAGCACCATCCCAAAGAAAAAGAAATGCAAGAAAACGGTGGCTGTCTGATGAGGCTTTACAAATAGCAGAGGAAAGAAGAAAAGTGAAAGGCAAAGGTGAAAACGAAAGATTTACCCAACTGAATGCAGACTTCCAGAGAACAGCAAGGAGAGATAAGGAGGCCTTCCTGAATGAACAATGCAAAGTAATAGAAGAAAAGAATAGAATGGGAAGGATTAGAGATCTCTTCAAGAAAATTGGAGAAATCAAGGGAACATTTTGTGCAAAGCTGGCCATGATAAAGGACAAAAATGGTAGGGACCTAACAGAAGCAGAAGAGATTAGGAAGAGGTGGCAAGAATACACGGAAAAACTATACAAGAAGGTCCTCAATGTCCTTGACAACCATGACGGTGGGATCACTGGCCTCAAGCCAGACATCCTGGAGTACGAAGTAATATGGGCCTTAGAAAGCATTGCTAATAACAAAGTTAGTGGAGATGACAGTATCCCAGCTGAGCTATTCAAAGTCTTAAAAGATGATGCTGTTAGTGCTACACTCAATATGCCAGCAAATTTGGAAAACACAATAGTGGCCACAGGATTGGAAAAGGTCAGTTTACATTCCAATCCCAAAGAAGGCCGATGCCAAGGAATGTTCAAACTGTCACACAATTGCACTCATTTCACATGCCAGCAAGGTCATGCTCAAGATCTTACAAGCTAGGCTTCAGCAGTACGTAGATAGAGAGCTACCAGAAGTATAAGCTGGGTTTCAAAGAAGAAGAAGAAGAAGAAGAGATTGGATTTATATCCAACCCTTCACTCACTTGGAGTCTCAGAGCGGCTTACAAACTCCTTTCCCTTTCCCTCCTCACAACAGACACCCTGTGAGGTAGGTGGAGCTGAGAGAGCTCTGAGACAACTGTCCTTGAGAGAACAGCTGGTACAGAGCTATGGCTTGCCCAAGGTCATCCAGCCAGGTGCAAGTGGAGGAGTGGGGAATCAAACCCGGTTCTCCCAGATTAGAGTTCGCGCACTTAACCACTACGCCAAACTGGATCTCAGAGGTAGAGGAACTAGAGATCAAATTGCCAACGTTCGCTGGATTATGGAGAAAGCAAAGGAGTACCAGAAAAACATCTACTTCATTGACTGTGCTAAAGCCTTTGATTGTGTGGATTGCAACAAACTGTGGCAATTCCTTAAAGAAATGGGAGTACCAGACCACCTCACATGTCTCCTGAGAAACCTGTATAAGTTTCTTCTATCAAGAAGTGACATTTAGAACCGGATATAGAACAACTGATAGGAAAAGGAGTACGACAAGTATGTATATTGTAACCCTGCTTATTTAATTTATATGCAGAGTACTTCATGCGAAATGCCGGCCTTGGTGAATCACAAGCCAGAATTAGGATTGCCAGGAAAAACATCAACAACCTCAGATAAACAGATGATACTCTAATGGCAGAAAGTGAGGAGGACCTCAAGAGCCTCTTGGTGAGGATGAAAGAGGAGAGCACAAAAGTTGACTTGAAACTCAACATCAAAAAAACTAAGATCATGGCATCCGGCCCCATCACGCCTTGGCAAATAGAAGGAGTAGTCATAGAAGCAGTGACAGACTTCATGTTCCTGGGATCCAAGACGGTGACTGCAGCCAGGAAATTAAAAGATGCCTGCTCCTTGGGAGGAAAATGATGGCAAACCTAGACAGCATGATAAAAAGTAGAGACATCACCCTGCCAACAAAAGTCTGTACGGTCAAAGCAATGGTATTCCCAGTAGTAATATATGGCTGCGAGAGTTGGACCATAAGGAAGGCTGAGCACTGAAGAATAGATGCTTTCGAATTATGGTGCTGGAGAAGACTCTTGAGAGTCCCTTGGACTGCAAGGAGAGCAAATCAGTCAATCCTAAAGGAAATCAACCCTGACTGTTCCCTGGAAGGCCAGATCCTGAAGCTCCAATACTTTGGCCACCAAATGAGAAGGGAGCACTCATTAGAGAAGACCCTGATGCTGGGAAAGACTGAAGGTCAAAGAAGAAGGGGACCGCAAAGGATGAGATGGTTAGACAGTGTCATCGATGCAACGAACATGACATTGAGCAAACTTCAGAGGACGCCGGAAGATAGGAGGGCCTGGCGTGATGTCGTCCATGGGGTCGTGAAGAGTCAGACTCGACAGTGGGACTGAACAACAACAACAGGGGGGGAAGGTTCCTCCTCCCACAATCCAGCACAGTAAATTAGTCTCCTCTGACACTCAGGCCAGATTAGCCCACCAGCCTCATCACCCCACAGCAACAGCTGGCTCTTGTGCAAAGAAACTCACTCTGCTTTAGGGGGCATGTGCACGGGGTGAGGATCTCGGGCTGGTCATTTTTATTATCCCTTATTTTTACACTTTATCAAACTACTTAAGGAGGACACATACAGCCCAGGGAGAGTGGCTACTTTAACTCTGTCACCTGCCAAGACCAGTGGGTCACCAACTGTGGGTCAGGATCTCAAAGCAGGTCACAGCTCTTACAGGAAGGGTTGTGGGGCGAGAAGAGGTGGGAGAGAGTGTGCTGGCAGAGAAGGCCAGGGGTGCCTCCACACCATGTACAAAATAAAGATGAAATGTAAGCCTTTAGGTCAGGGAGGGGAAAAGCAAGACGCTCCCTCTCAGCCCCAAATAAAACAAATAGGACCACCCCAGGGATGCAGCCCTGAGCTCCTCTGAAGGAGGACAGGACTGAAACAGGATCAAACTGCATCTTAGGGCTCTGGTGCACCCAAGAAAAATGAAATAACAGAATCCAGGCTGGTACTACAGAAAGGTGGAGGACACTCACAGCAACCCTATCCTGGGAGAAGAGGGAAGAGGACCCAGCGCCCTCTGCAAAGATCCAGCATGCAACATGTTTTATACAAAACTAGGGGAAAGGCCCGTTGTGGCAGGAAGACAATGGGCTCTAGAAAGACGGGTGTGTGTGGGCGGGCCAGCCCTGCAGCGCCCTTGTGCAGCAGTCTCCGGCCGCAGAGAGGGTCCTTGGCTGGCAGGCGACTCTGCCGTGGCTGCGGCAAGGCCAGGGCTGGCTCTATGGGTGAGCGGCGGCCATCTCCAGCAGCCACTGGGCTGCAGATAGGATCACTGGGAGACGCTTCTCCCCCCCCCCGGTCCCAGTCCCGACTTTGTACTGAAATTTAGTAAATTATGGCATCACAGATGCCTTTGTTTAGTAAATGCAAGGCTGAAGTCCTTAAACCAGAATACCAAACAGTTGCTGTGCACTCAATTTCTGAGCAATGTACAGAGTTCAGAGTAGCAGCAATCTTCTTCTCACTTCAAACTCATATCCTACAAGTGAGTACAAGTCCAAGAGCACTGAGCCTATTCCCAGGGGCTGTCATTCCACTTTGCAACCTGTCATTCCAGTCCCACAGCACAGATTCTATTGCTAGGGATCATCATTCCACTCTCTCATTCCAGTACCAGAGCACAGATTATTTTCCTAGGAACCATAATTCCACTCTGGGGGCTGTCATTCCAGTCCCAGAGTAGCCTATCTGGGCCCAAGGGCCATGGAAAAACCATTCCCCATTTTCTTTGCAACTTTTTTTGTGCTACAATGTATTTCAGTGGAGCCCATGCAAGCCAATTGGCATTCCTGGCTCCAATGATCTCCAACGGGCCTTCAAGCCTCTCCCATTGTTTCCAGTGGGCAAGCCTGTCATTCCTTTTATACATCCCAGTTAACTGTCCCTTTGAAACTGTACCACACCATTTTAAGTAACAGCAAAATAAAGAGCATAAACATGTACAGAGTGCACATTTCTTGCCAATGTTCTTTGTGGGCTGCACACAGGGCAAAAGGAAATTTTAAAAGGCCTCTGATCTGCAGGTCCCCCTTGTTCATGGAGATGGGCTTACCATTTCAAAATGAAATTGAAAGAAGAGCTTAGGAGTGGTTGAAGAGGCCCTCCCTATGAGGAAAAAAAACTGTTCTCAATCAAGGATATATAGATCCAAGTAAAATAAAATAGAGATACACTTTCCCCCAAAATGTAAATTGGAACTCAACAGAGGCTTTGCAGTCTGACTATACTGCTACATTGAAAGTGGGTGGAGACAGCCAGGGTTAAGGACTATACTTTCTTTTCCGACAGACAGCTCTGGTATGCAGTTGGATGGGAGACCATAAAGGAAGCCTAGAGTTGGTATGAAGAGGCAGGCAATGGCAAACCACCTTTGAATGTCTCTTGCCTTGAAAACCCTACAGGGTTACCATGTGTTGGCTATGGAGCTAGTTTTAAAATTGTGAACAGACCGACTTTTAAAAAAAAAATTATAGAAACTATTTAAATATAATCTCACCTCCGAAGGAAGGAAGGAAGGAAGGAAGGAAGCCAAGGTTAAAGAGGAAAAATATACAGTTTAGTCTGAAGTGGTAATGGTCAATTTCAGCAGAAAATAGGGATTAGAAAAGATGGACTTTAAGGGATCATCTGGAAGAGGCACAGAAGTGGCATTGTGTGTGAGAGCTGAAGGCATTATGCACCAAAAGAAAAAAAATAGGGGTGAGAAAGAGAGAGAGAAAGTTAGAAAGAGAGTAAAAAGACAAAGTAAGAAAAAGACAGAAAAGAAGAAAGAACACAAAGAGAGAAAGGAAGGAAGGGAGAGATAGAAAAAAGATGGGGAGAGAGGAGTGAAAGAGAGACAGAAAAACGAAAGGAAGGAAAGAGACAGAAAGAGAGGCAGAAAAACGATAGGAAGGAAGATTCCAGTCGAGTGACAACATCCCTGCCAGTTGCATGGCAGGAGCCACTTCCCTGCTTGCCTCTCAGCCACGGCAGGGCACAGGGCGTGCGTAGGATGCAGGGCAAAGGATCGACACAGAAAGTTGGACTCCCCACCCCCCCCCGGCTGGATCTCCCTCCCATTCTTAGGTGGGGGGAGCAAAGGGGCGCCCTGAACTGGCTGCCCGCGCTTTAAAGCCTACCTGCACTGGTTGCCCCAGGAAAGGCTGAATCCCTTCTGTAAAATTTTGGCAGGGGCTCAAGCCCCCCAGCCCCCCTGAATTTGACACCTATGGTTGGAGGAGTTGCAACAGTCATGTGTCAGCCCAGTCAGTTCCTCTCGCCAGACGGGGGGGGGGGGGGGGTGTCCTTGTCCTGACCAAGGTGCCCATGAGTGCTCACCAGTGGCTAGATGACCCGGATAGGTGGAGTAAGATTAAGTTGGTGGTCTCCAGAGAAGATGTTGCACTGGCCTACCAGGAAGCCATGTTTAATATGGCCATGCTGAACAGAACAGCTGCCAGTCTGCTGCACACATCCAATGCTCACGCTGCTACAGACATCACAGGGTTCAGCATTCTGGGCCACGTGCAGAACTTGGCCAAGCAACAATGCAGGGAAGTCTCCTTCGTTATCTGCAACCTGCCCATCATCACAAAGATGGCGGCCATCAGCAAAGCCAGTGGCACGCGGTCTAGGCTCCAGCAGAGGACGTCCCCACAGTCTGACATCTGGGGGACTGCTGATCTGTCTCCCCTGGGAGCAGACTGCCCATTTCTGTGCAGAGATCAAATCCCCCAAATACAGAGAGCGGCATCAGGCTTGGATCATCGGCACTGTGGAGAAAGGCAGCCACACCGCCTGCATCATCAACAAGCCTCGTATCATCAAAGTGACACCCCGGGGAGCCACCGCTTCGCCCCAAGATAACAATTCTAGCGCCAGCCCAGAAGCTACTTCCTGAAGTGGGAAGGATGGTCTTTGCCTACCCACTGTAAGCTCTAAGCTGGTAAGGGCAGCATAGCGAGGCCCTCGGTCGCTGTGCGTTTACCACCTACGGCACCGTGATCACTGGAGACACCGTTTTCTTTTTGCTTGTCAAAGAGCAGCGGCTGGATCCTTCCCACCATGTGAGAACATTAACTGGTTATGCCAGCAGGTAAATTTCAGTTGATTTTGGAGAAGATAGTAACTTTATTATTTACTGGAATAGGTTTCCACCTCTGACGCTCTCCTGGGGTTTTTTTTGGTCAGACTGAGCAGCTGGTCCAGAAAACAGGAGGGTGGGCAGCCCAGCAGCCTCTCCTCTCTTGATGAAGCCCCACCCGAGAAACCCGGGGTGGGCGTGAAGGAGCAGGAGAACCGTAGAGGAGGAGCAGTGCTGAAGCTCAGCTTCATGGATCGTTTCCTTGGAGTGTAAATTATTGGTAATTGAGTTAATAAAAGTTGATTTCTACAAAAAAAGAAAAAGAAAAGAAAAAGTCCCTGATACGCTCTGCTCTCCAGATAGCCAAGCCTGCAAAAAGCAGCCCTGGAATCGTCCTGCCAGCACTTTCTCAGACTAAGACACACACACACACACACACACACACACACACACCCCTGCCACTGATGAGATTTTACCCAGGTGCACAGCTTTGGATGCTCCTTGATCTGTTGCTGTATCCTCCAGCCTCAGGAAGAGTTGTGGCCAGGGGCACACAAGGCCCATTTCACCTAACCTGCAGTCCTTCCTTGCACATTCAAGCCTACTGGCCAGCACCAATGCCCCCGCCATCATCAAGGCCTCCCCATACTCTTAGATGCAGCCATAAACCATAGCTTGGAAATCATTCTGGGCTGTGAAGTCCTGTCCACCACCACCCTTCACAGGAATTCAACACACAGGTGTATGTTTGACATCTGGTCTGTGTATGTGAGCCTTCGGTTTGCTAACCTCCAGGTGGGACCTGGAGATCTCCCAGAATTATAACTGATGTCCAGATTACAGTTCCCCTGGACAAAACAGCAGCTTTGGAGTGTAGACTCTATGGCATTATACCCCACTGAGGTCCTTCCCTCTTCCCAAATCCCACTGCCTCTGGACTCCATCCCTGCATTGCCAGAATTTCCCAGCCTGGAGTTGACCACCTCAAGTGGCACCTTAAAGACTAACTATGTTTTTTTTCAACAGGAGCTTGCATGAGTCAAAGCACATACCTTCAGATAAGCAAAGAGGAAATCTCCAGGAGTTTTCCAACCCAGAGTTCACAATCCTAGTGGGCCTGTTTCCCAAACTGTCCCCAAACTTACATCAAAACAGCAATTCCTGGGTCAGGAAATCTTTCGCCTGCCATCCCTCACTCATGTCCTAGCAGGAGATGCTGACTTGGGTCCCAATACTCAACTAGGGCCACGTTCAAATTTCCATTTCAGGCCACCACATTCTATATTATGGATCTGTGAGACAGTTATGAGGTCCTAGAGCAAAGTTTGGAAGGAAAACTGATACTTAATAAAGTAGAAAACAAGAGGACATTAAAGATACAGTTAGAATAAAATCAAGCACTCACAAAGTGCCCAGTACTAGAAAGGCCACAAAAAAATGCAGGTTATCCCTGCATCCCCAAGCACTTGACCAGTGTGCAAACTCAAGCCTGGAGACAAAGTAACAGGGAAAAGCAGAGGGCAATATCACCCCTCCTCAATGGGATTTTGTCCCGGGAAATGCTAAAGGTCTGAGCAGTGGATGACTGGATGACTGGAGTCCCCTGATGAGAGGCCGGCCAGCCAAGGCCCTGCAAGGACCAAGGCAGGGATTCTAAGGAAACCCAGAGGGAAAGATCCAGGTAGAAGTCCAGAGAAAATGACACGGAGGCGGCACAGAGCCCAGCACAGGGGACTAAAACACTCCATCTGCTGCAAAGCCAAGTTCCAACCACCGTGCATGCACAGCTTACGGGACTGAGTGCAACTCTGGCACAGGAGCAGGAAGGAGACAAAAGCATGTGATTCTCTCAGTCTTGAGGAAAGGTAGAGAATTCAGGCAAGCCTTTCATGGGGCAGGGGTGTGATGTAGGTGTTCCTGACATGGGAAAGCTTCCATATAAGGAAAGGAAGGGAAGACTTGCTGGATGGAGGGCCTGGGCCTGAAGAACTTCTCCCAATGAAGGAAGAGGCAGGGGCAGGAAGCGGCGATCGCCCAGGGGCTATCTGAGCCCACCCATCTTACATTTCTGCCATCTGAGAGGTAGGAGAAAACAGGTGCTGCATTTAGAAAACAAGTCTGGCGGCAGGCAAAAAGTGTATTATTTGGACAGAAACAGTCTCCGAGTCACAAGAGGTGGGACTACCGGCCTATCTGAATTTGAGTACTGAGTTAAGCTTTTACAGCACTGGAAACACTGAGCTCTTTAATAATTCATTATCCAATACATTAGTGCACGTTTATCGCTGCCCAGATTATTTACTTTCAGACAATAAATATAATCACGAAAATACACCATATATTAAAACAAAGAAATTTTAGATTATCTAATGCTTACATAAAATTTTTCCTGCAATACTTCCCCAGCGAGTAAAATCTTGTCCTAAAAAGCATTCCAAAAGGTGGCCGCGGTTCTGTTTCTGCTCTTAGTGTTGTAAGAAGGGGTCAAACCATGATTAGAAGGTCCCTGGAATTCTACTGAATCCAACAGAGTGGCGTATTGCTTCATGCCCGTTCCTCATCACACCTGGGAACAGACTTCTCATTACTTTTCCCCCTGCAACTGCCCAGCAACAGATTATGTTGAAGGGGATATGACCAGTTCCCTTGGGGAATTTTCTGGAAAGCTGTTGTTGGAAAAGAGATAATGCCACAAGCAGCAGGGCTCAGGAAGGCCAACAGAAAAGCAGAACTTGCAGGGCTTTTTGGATGACACCTCCATATTAGACCCCTTCCAGTCCAGCTTCTGATCAGGCCATGGGACAGAGACGGTCCTGGTTGCCCTCACAGATGATCTCCGAAGGCATCTGGATCGAGGCAGTTCGGCGGTGTTCATGTTGTTAGACCTGTTGGTGGCGTTCAACACAGCTGAACACTGGTCCACCGCCTTGCCAATATCGGGATTTACAGTGGCTTTCCTCATTTCTCCAAGATCGGGGACAGAGGGTGGCAGTTGGGGAACAACTGTCCAGAAGACAACCGCTATTATGTGGAGTGCCTCAGGGTGCAGTGCTTTCCCCAGTGCAGTTTATGCGCCCCCTTGCCTGGATTGTCCGGAGACATGGGCTGGGTTGTCATCAATATGCTGACGATACCCAGCTCTATCTGTTGTTGGGCGGCCAGTCAGATTCTAATCTGGGAGATCTGGACCTGGCATTGAAAGCTGTGGCTGGTTGGCTTAGACAGAGCTGATTGAAATTGAATCCGACGAAGACAAAGGTCCTATGCTTGAGTCGGAGTGGTCCAAGGTTAGGGATCCCTCTCCTGACCTTCGATGGGGCACCTTTGGTGCCAGCACTGGAGTTGGGAGTGCTCCTGGACACCTCCCTAATGATGGAGGCCCAGGTAGCAGCCACTGCAAAGTCGGCCTGTTATCATCAACAGCTTAGGCAGCTGGTTCCCTTCCTTGAACGCAACAACCTGGCTACAGTGATCCACACATTGGTCACCTCAAGACTGGATTACTGTAATGCTCTCTACATGAGGCTGCCCTTGTTCCAAATTCGGAAGCTGCAGCTGGTGCAGAACACAGCGGCGAGGCTATTGCTGTGTCTTCCCATGCGGGAACACATCCAGCCCACCCTAAAAACCCTGCACTGGCTGCCTATAGCATACCGGATATGCTGGTTCTCACCTTTAAAGCCCTATATGGCCAGGGACCTATCTACCTATGGGACCGCCTTTCCCCGTATGTACCCCAGCAAGCACTAAGATTGGGTTCCCAGAACCTCCTCATTCTTCCAGGGCCTAAGGAGGCCCGGTTGGTTACAATGAGGGCCAGGGCCTTTTCCGTGGCAGCCCCTCACTGGTGGAATGAGCTCCCAGGGGATATCAGGGCCCTCTGGGACCTTCTACAGTTCCACAGGGCCTGTAAAACGGAGCTCTTCCACCAGGACTTCAAGTAGGGTGCCGCCTCGATTCTATGGCCCTGGCTCGACCACCAACTATACCAACCAGGACCAATGGTACCACCAACTGAGGCTCACAGGTATGAGGGAGCCCACTGACGCCATTCAGCTGACAGGGATGTGGAAGATCGCCATCTTTTACTGCATTTTATGTCTATATAGTATGTTTTACATTGACTGAAGGTTTTACTGGAATTTTAATGTATATTTATTATGCTGTTAGCTGCCCTGAGCCTGCTGGATGGTGCGGAGGGCGGGATAGAAATGCCAATATAAATAAACGAACTGTCCAGAACCTGCGACGCGCAGGCATTTGTCCACCAATGGTGATGTGATTTCTACTTTCCAGAACGCAGCCAACCAGCAAATGCTCCCACTGCCATTATATAAACCTCTGGTGTTCGGAATACTATATGTATTGCTCCAGTCACGTTGTCTTAACAATGGTACTACAGAGCCTGAAAAGAGAAAGAGCAGGGGCGGGGGGGGGATTTTTATTTTGTTACTTTGCGGAAAAGAGTATGACTAAAGGGTGAGAAGCCATGACAGAAAGTGGTAGATGGGCATTCTGAATGGTGATGGGGTGAGAGCACAAGTTTGGTGTAGTGGTTAAGTTCGCGGACTCTAATCTGGGAGAACCGGGTTTGATTCCCCACTCCTCCACTTGAACCTGCTGGATGACCTTGGGCAAGCCATAGCTCTGGCACAGCTGTTCTCTCAAGGACAGTTGTCTCAGAGCTCTCTCAGCCCCACCTACCTCACAGGGTGTCTGTTGTGGGGAGGAAAAGAGAGAAGAGTTTGTAAGCCACTTTGAGACTCCCTTGGGTAGTGAAGGGCCGGGTAGAAATCCAATGTCTTCCTCTTCTTTTCCCTCCCTCTCTTCATTCAACAGAACTGACTCTGGAGGCCTCACAAAAGAAAAGTTCTTCTTCACACAAGGCATAAAGTGACAGGATTCACTGTCACCAGAGGCAATGACAGCCCCTAGCTTTGGTCGCTCTCAAAAGTCCAGGTGACAGAGGAGAGGTCTCTGTAGAGCCTCCAGCTGTGAAACCAAGGGCCCCTCTGGTCCAGAAGCTGCCAGCCAAATGTTTCTAGGAAGGGCCCGGAGGAGGTGACAGCCCTCCTCCATCTGTGTCCACCTCCAGATGAAGACTGGCCTCCCCATCTGTGCACAGAGGTTCCTTTTAGGCCAGCAAATTCCCAGGAAAAAAGCCTCCTGCTTCCAGCATGGGCAGGCAGCACCCCATTCAGTCAAAGGCAGAGTTCCATAAAGATGAATGCTGGGGGGGGGGGGGGGGGGGGGTTTGGAGCTGTGTGTGTTTTTTTTTCTCTGCCAAGGACAGGTTAAATGCCATGTTTTAAATGTAAACCAGCATAATTATTGCTGGGGAGAGAAAAGAATTCCTCGGCACAGAGATGCGAGAATGGGTAATTGCTCTGATGACAGCACACAGGTGAGGACTGAACAATGCCCCCAGACAGCAAGAGGCAAAGTCAGCCGCAACATCACCTTATCAGGCTGAGAAGAGCAAACAGCCCTCCCAAGATGCAAAATGGCAGCCTCTGAAAGAAGGAGAGAAAGGAACTGGGACAATTATTCTACCTCTTCAACGGCCCTCCCCCCAGTTTAGGCTTGCACTGAAAGCGCCATTGGCCCAGATTTCTCAGAAACACCTTTTGAGAAGCAGAAGCCACATCTCTGGGGGCAAAAAAAGGTTCAAACTTGTACTAAAATGTTTATGCACCTCTCTTTTGATGCTGCAGAGGAGAAAGACACCTAAATTTTCAAGACCAATGGACAAAGCCAGTGAACAATGCAAAGTTACATCGCCAAAGCATCACACAGGTAAGAAGGGAAGCTGAAGCCACCATGGACTGTTTTCCTTGACCACAGTAAAGTGCTTTGTCTGAAGACCACAAGCGTGGCATGAAGCCAAGCACTAGAGAAGCAACCTCCCATCCCTTCAGCCCGAAGAGGTTGGCCACCAAGGGCTCCATTTTGTCAAGGAGGCTGAAAAAGAGCCATTTGGGTGGGGGAATGTCGTTCACGGTACATACTTTGCGCAAACCACCTTTTCATCCCCTTCGGCTTCTGCCACTTCAGCACCATTTTTGCCCTCATGCCTAAGCAAGTTAAAAGGATGATCCAGTTCACTGCCAGGAATCACAGAGTGACCGCCCCCGGGACAGTGCCACACATGCTAGGACGGCTGTTAAGAGGAGCCCCCTGCGCAGGATCAGGCTAGAGACAAAATTCACCTTGTCCAGCAGGCCTTACCAGATGCTTCCAGGAAGCCCTCAAGCAGGGGACCAGAAGAAGTCAAAGCCTCCCCCCCCTTTGCTCCCCCCCCCACAAAAAAAAAACCCCTGGTATCCTCCAAACGTGGAGGTTCCATTTTGCCCCGCTGGCTAACAGGCACTGGGGTAGCTGTCTTCCATGAACTTATCTAACCCCCTCTAAAGCTATCCCTACATCCTGTGGTAGTGGATGCCACAAGTCTAATACTCTTTGTCTGTCCTGAACTTACTGCCCATCAACTTCACTAGGTGTCCCAAGCTGTAAAATTCTGGAATAGAAAGAAAAAGTTATCTGTCTGCTTTCTCGTCTTTCTTCTAAACTGAAATGCCTCTACTCCACTGGAGATGGGACAACCCGCCAGATTAGATTAGATGCGCATACAGCCCCCCGACTGCAAATGAGGACAACGCAACTGCCCCATGAGTGACCCCAGCAGATTGGGACCAAGCAGCAAATAGCATGCTATCATGACGCTGTGTAGCCCTGTAATTCTAGCTCTAAGCTTATGTCATAGAATCATAGAATTAAAAACGACACTTCGTCAGTGAGGGCAAGTGGAGTCCAATGTGAGAAACAGGCACCCTCGGAACAAGTACCAAGGCATCGCCTGAAACACTTCATCAAAATGGCACCCTGCAAAAGATCGCAGGCACCTTCCCACGAGGCTGAGAGATCCTCGCCCCTCCCCCAACACCACAACCACCCCGAAGACTCCGTTTCGAAACGCCTAGCTCCAACAAGCCAGACAATGCGCCTCAGATGCTCTGGCAAAATTCCTGGGGAAGAGTCAGGCCTGGAGGGAGAGGGCTGCAACCAAGGAAGCCATTTGGGAGGTCAGCGGCCAGAGACAGCGGAATCATTCACAGCACAACAGCCTTCACAGGGCCAGCCCTCCATCAGGCCCCTCCTGGCGGCTTTTAAGAACAAACAAAAAAATGACATGAGACCTGGTACTGGACAGCTGGGCTGCTGCATATTCCTCACATTTAGAATGTGCTTATCTTAAAGGAATAGAACTTTTTTACATCAGAAAGTAAACTTCCCGTGCCTTTTCACAAAGAAAAAATCCGAATGCCATGGAACCCCCGGAACCCCCCTCTGCCGAGCCACACTGGCTGGTAGTTCCCGGCCCGAAAGACACCCGCTTAGCCTCTTGACGTTTGTCTAAACAATATTTGTGCTCTATGGGTTATGAAAAGGCCATGTCTATGGTGAAACAGAATACTGGATATCTCAAAACAACATGATTTAAATATGATAAGAGAAATGGCGAGTCCTCCTGGCTCCAGATAACAGAGCAATCCCTGTGCCTTACCTTTCCCGTCTATTAAATCAGGACTACAGAAGAGCATTTACACTTAATGCTCTGGGATGTACTCCCATTTGCAGTCCTGGAAGGAAAATTTAACAAGTCTCCTTATGAAGAAAGGATATGTCCCTGCTGTGCGGATGGTATTGAGTCTGTAGAACATGTAATTTTTGATTGTAAAGCATATAATAACATCCGCAAGTCTCTTCCTTTCCCTAAGATATTCCCTCTCTCTCGCAGGCAAAGAATCTGCCTTTTAAGAAATTTGCTATCGGATAGCTGAGCAGAAGTTACCTATCGGATGGCTAGATTCAGATGGCTTGCCCTGAGAATTAGAGAATCTATAGTAGCTCAAAAAGAAGATAATTAAGATTATGTTTTATTAATTTTAACCATGATGGTTTTATTGTGGTTTTATAACCAGTCTTAAAATCCTGTTCCTATTTTCATGTGACATCTTTTACCCATGTTACAAAATGTCATCGTTTTATGAGTTGGTCAATCACTGTGAATAAAATTCATCTGTGTGGCCTCAACCAGGGCCAGGGCCTTTTCTGCCCTGCCTCCAGCCTGGTGGACCAGGCTCCCACTTGAGATCAGGGCCCTGTGGGATTTAACGCAATTCCCCAGGGCCTGTAAAATGGAGCAGTTCCGCCAGGCCTTTGGTGGAGGCAGCCTCCCCTGCCTAAACTGCCCGGGTGAACTGCCCTTTAGAGACTGCCATGGCACCTGCTGAGTGGGTCCTTATCCTTGTCAGCGCTGGAGGTGCCCATGGATACTGGAAATCGAAATTTCTGACCATTGTTGCTGTTTTTAGGAATTTTAACTTTGCATGAATTTGTATTTAATGCTGTTTGTACTTTAACTGTTGTGACCCACCCTGAGCCCGCTTGAGGGGAGGGCGGGATATAAATCCTAAATAAATAAATGGGGGGATATAAAAATCATCTAGTTCAACATTCTGTTTCTGTGCCTCACCAGAAGCTTTGGGAAGCTCACCGATAAAGCACTTCAGTGAGTCTCAAACAGCCCATAAAGGTGATGGCCTTCTCCAGTTGTCGTAGCCCACATCTCAGACCCAGAGGTATATCGCCCCTGCATATGGAGGTTCCATTCTTAGCTATAATGGTTAATAGCCTCTCTTCCAGTTCAGTATGTCTTTTTTAAAAAGAAAAAAACTATTTAAGGTAGCCATCATTACCATGCCTTGAGACTAAGAATTCTCAAGTCAGTGTGATGTTCCGTGAGAACCCAGTTCCTTATCTTTGTCCTCACCTCTCTACCACTCACTACATGGACACCTGGAAATCCCCAAAAGAAGCAAGGCTCCACCACTAATATATAATGAAGACATTTGGGGAGGCACCCGAGTCCCGTGGCTAGAGCACTGAACACCTGGGTCTGAATCCAGCAGCCCCCGACACACAGGTGGGTGACAGAAGACAACCAGGATCCCACCCTCTCCCTCCTCCAACTCTGCCATTCACGAACTTTGAAGCAACAAGCCAAGAACCAGCTGGGAGGGGGTTAAGACAGCTTGGCTCCGGCAGCAAGAATTTCACTCCTTCTTGCTGGCACACAGAGCAGCATTATACTTCCTGTTGCACATTTCGGGAAGGGCTGCCAGTTTGGATCCCAGCTGAAGTTCATGAAGAGGCTGGAGAGACTTCTTTGCCACCTGCCTCCCACTTTAGACAAGCAGGACAGAGAAGTCAGCACTAAGCCGTACACCCCCACAGTAGCCCCAGCTCAGGAAGCACATTGAAGAACTACCACTGTCTTGCTTTGATTGAAAAAATTAAGATGGAGCGAACTGAAGAACTGGACCCCTCCAGCCAAGTCTTTCCATTTCCAAAAGCCTGATGCCCAATGGGAAACGCCCCGTGGTCATTTGGGAGCATCCAGAGGTATCCTGCCCTTGTCCACAGAGACCCTATTTAACTATCAGGGTAATAGCCCTTGGCTTCTCTGTCTTCCTTGAATGTATCAGTTTCTTGGGGACGTCGCTTCACCTTGCTGCAGTGATTAGCAGAAGTTCATTAAGCCCCATATAAATCAACTTCCCTTATAGCCTTTTCAAACTTTGACAGATAACCCTGGCGTATTAGTAAAAGGAAAATTCCGCTTCATCTCTGATCACCATTCGAAGTTTTATAACCCACTATCATGTTCCCCCTTTGCCATCTTTTTTCTAAATTATTTTTTTTGGGGGGGGGGGGGAGGTATCAGCCTTTTGTTCTTTCTTTGTAAGGATCCTTTTAGTTGCCCCCCCCCCCAGTCCCTTGAGATCCTTTCCCGGATGGGAGCCAATTATATAGTGTAAAGTTGGTAACGGTCTACACCAAGAGACGCCTAAAAAACGCAGTGTCGGTTGACACAATCCGTATCAGGAGACATCAAATGAGCAATGTACCAGGAATAGGATTACCGGAATGCAAATGAGCCCCGCATACAAGGCAGCGGGGTAGAGAGTAAGTTCTCATAGGGCTTTCATGGCAAGAGATGTTCAGGGGTGGTTTCCCACTGCCTGCCTCTAAAA
Organism: Lepidodactylus listeri; assembly: GCA_029233225.1. Classification (NCBI taxonomy): domain Eukaryota; kingdom Metazoa; phylum Chordata; class Lepidosauria; order Squamata; family Gekkonidae; genus Lepidodactylus; species Lepidodactylus listeri. Next base: position 7,743,492 of record JARCFY010000014.1, on the reverse strand, counting down.
ACATGACCTTTATCTTAATGCAGATTTCCTGCTCACAGAATTCCTATCAATGGCATTATTTGCATGGAGCACCCACAGCTCTGCCTAAAAAAAGCAGAAGAGAAAACTGAATTCCAGAACTGCCCAGGCCAAGGCTTTGCTTCAGGAAAAGAAAGTGCCAGACCAACGCAGGCCACTGACTGCCCTCTACAAGCCCGCCCAGGAACTATGAGGGCCAGATAGAAGAAGAAGAGAAGAGAAGAGATTGGATTTATATCCCACCCTTCACTCACTTGGAGTCTCAGAGCGGCTTACAAACTCCTTTCCCTTCCCCTCCCCACAACAGACATCCTGGGAGATAGGTGGGGCTGAGAGAGCTCTTTCCAGAACTGTCCTTGAGAGAACAGTGGGTACAGAGTAGGTACAGAGTGGGTACAGGCTTGCCGAAGGTCATCCAGCAGGTGCAAGTGGAAGAGTGGGGAATCAACCCCGGTTCTCCCAGATTAGAGTCTGCGCTCTGAACCACTACACCAAACTGGCTCTCATTTATTTACAATTCAAGGGAGCTTGCTTCTAGATGCTGGATTCTACTCTTGTATGGAATCGCAGGGCTCAGAAAGAGGCTGCATTTCTTCGATCTGCTGGGTGGGGAGAAGGCAAAAGAACTTTAGAACATGGCATGATTTAAGGGCAGCATCCAGCTCAGGAGGGTCTGGATTGCTCCAGTCAATTCCACCAAAAAGGGGAATGGAATATCAGAGCGCGTGATCATGCCCAGAGCATTAGGCAAGCAACAGAGGAATTAGCAAGACAAGGCAGAGTCCCAGCTATTGTTTTCTACCCTGTTTTGGCCTACATGCTGGGCTAACATACTCTGGAGACTAAAGAAGACCTGACTCTTCTCTCTCTCTCTCTCTCTCTCTCTCTCTCTCTCTCTCTCACACACACACACACACACACACACACACACACACACACACAAACAAACGTCTGGGATACAAGATACCTGTTTGCAACAAGGACTAGAAATACCCCCCTCCAAAATTATTCTCAGAGTCCCGAAGTCTCAGCTAGTGCCAGGACGTCTGACTACTTTCCCACATTCCCATGGACTCACAGCACACCCAGAGCCAAGGTCCAATCTGCTGTCACTCAAGGCTGAAGCAAAAATTTCTGCCCTCCACTTGCACACAGTCTGGTCTGAGGACCCTGGAGACTCACAGGGCTTAAGAGAGGCCACCACACTTCGGAGACACAGAGCTTGCCAAGGCCGCCCTGCGCCTGCTTGCAGGGAGGGCAGGGTATAACTTGAATTAATAAATAAATAAAAAGCAAACATCAGGGCTCTGCAGCTCCGGCTATCAGCCATGAGCAACGCACAGCTGGGTTACTGAAAGCTGCCAGCCGCCAACAACAAGAAAGGGAAAGGGGGAGAGGGAGGAGGGGTCCCAACATGCCACAAAGCTTGGGCCTTTGACCAGCAGGTAATGCCGCTAGCCCTCCCTGCACTCTGCTGCCCGGCCAGTCAGAGACACAGCAGCTGACTACTAAACATAGCCACAGCAGTCACTAACGTTCATTTACTGTCTGAATTAAAACTGCAGGCAAGAAGGCCGACTCTAGGAGCACATAAGAAGTGTCCAACCCATATGATTATATGGATCACCGAACTGGGCAAACTACCCAACTAAAAGGAGCTAAGACCAGAACAGTGAGGCAGGCGGAACAGCATTTCCTATGAGCAGCAGTCTCCAAGGGCAAGTGAGCCTTTGGGAGGGGGGGAGAGTGTTTAATGTTCCAATCACACCCAATGTACAGATGCAGTTGCATTCTCTGCCCCAGAGTGGTCTGTTCTGAACCTCCAGCAGCACTGTAGGTCTTGAGTTCAGCAGCACTTTAGTGACCCACAAAAGTTTCAGGGTGTGAACTTTCCAGAGCCACACAGCTCCTTTTGGTCTCCAAGGTGCTACTGGACTCAAATCTAACTGTTCTCCAGGGTAAACCCTTTTGACTGGAGCTTGCAAGCACTGAGGCATTGCCAAGCTACTGCCCCTTCAACACCTCACGTTCATCTCTGTAACCACAGGAGGAAACACCCTCCCCAAAGAAGAAGCCAGGGCAGAGCACTGAATCCAATGACTATGCAACAAGCATCCCCCCCCCCCGGGCTCATGCACGACTTCCATTTATAATGTGTTTTGCATGGCTCAATCCGAGTTCTCTGGCAGGACACACACGCTGGGAATTACTGGAGCTTGCTTTCCGCCAAAAGCAATGCTAGCCAAACAAGCAGAACCGCTGAAACTCTGCCACCACAGAACATAGGAGAAGGATCCATCCATTTTCAAAATACATCCCTGACTGCAGAAAGCTAGTGTGTCAGGCAGAAAAATTAAATCAGACATCTTCAAAGAGGAGGATGTTTTAGCTGGCAGAAAACCATTTATGTAGGCTGCATGCAGTCCATCCGCAGAGACCCTCGGGCAAGCTGCCATCTTTCATTGCTCTGGCCCAGCAGCTGAGGGCAGCTTCTGTTCTCTCTGCTTTGCACCCAGCACCATCCGTGCTAAACCAGTTCAGCCTGCAGCACACCCCGCCTCCACCCTTGTAAGGCTACAACTGGCCTTGCAGCCAAGCCATGAAATATCTCCTCCTCCCCGTTCACTGACTGTGCAGCCTAACACAGAGCTCTCGGGGTACCTAAAAGCTTGCCCTCTGGGGGGGTTGCAATGCGCACAGTTCTGTGACATTTTGGGTGGTCTTGACACAGGGAATGAGGTGACTTTTGCAACATACCTGTGGGCTCAGGTGGCTCCCTGTAACTTTTGTCTATCTGAAGAACGATGTTTGCATTTTGTGGTTAACATGGGGAAGGTTTCAACACAGAGAGAGTCCCAGGAAAGCTGCACCACACTTTTTTTGGGAACATGGAGATCAGCTCAAAAATAGCATCCTTCACTCTCACTGTGGAGCACTTTGGAGACCATGTACCACCCCCACCGCCCACCAGCTTTAGCAAGAGCAGGTTGTAGCTTTCCATTTCAGAATTTACTTCTACTTCTCTACGCCCCACCCCACCCCACCCCACATGAGATTTCCAATACCACACTGATCTGCAAAGGGGGGGGGGGAAGATTCCCTACAAAATCACCTTTGACAGAGCAATGGAAGCCTGCCTGCACCATAATTAACACCACAATCCGTTTATGTCCTTTTGAATAAAACACTCTTTTCTGAAGGCAAAGCTGTTAAAGACAGCAAATATAATTAAAGTGGGGGAAGAGTGGAAAAGGGGGAGGGATTAACTTTCTCATTAAAAAATCCACTTGCAGGGAAGAATAGGTGCAAGGAGACCAAGTAGCTGCTGCAACTCTGCAACTTGCAACCCCCCCCCCCCCCCGCCACACTGCTGAAGCTTGTTGAGGGCAGGATCTGCTTTTATTTTCCCCTCCTGTCTCATTTGCTTACACAGTGCCTGAACGCCCACCTGCCTGCAAGCAAGCAGAAAGGTAGCAGAGAGGAAGCAAAAAGACTACAGCTGGGGAAGCATATTTTTAATGCTCCCTTGCCTTGCAATGAAGAATCTGTGAAAGCAGACTACCTCAGGGAACAAGCTGAGCTAGAACCTCTTGCCTCAGTGTGCCAGGTTCCTACTTGCTGAGTGGTTGGTTGGTTTTTTTTAAAACACAAGAGAATCCTGAAAAGTGGCCTCCTCCATCGGAATTCGGCAGTGGTACAGTCCCCTCAACCACCTCATCTTCAATCACTTGCCCTCACAGTGTGCAGGCTGTTTGCAAGATGCCAACATTCATCAAACTGATCGGACATGGACATGCTCAAGCCATTCACATATGTTCAAATGTGGGGGAAAGTCGGCTGCGCACATCCATTCTCGCATTCTTTCCCACAGATCTTTGCCTCCCCACCCAGCCATGGGCAGCCACTGCCTCCCCCTCTGCTGCTCATCACATCCCAAAAGAACATAAGGCAGTAAGTAACATCCCACTGTTAGGGACTTCAAGACATGAGTCCAGATGTGAAGTCCAGGACAAAACTGAAAAATTCAGGGGGAAAATGTTTCTCCCCCCGCCCCAAGGGGGACAACTGTCCAAACAACTTGCATTTCTCTAATACAGGATGAAAACCACATATGCTCTGCAATTTCCTCCTACTTTGTAGGTGGCAAAAACTAAGATACATGTGCTAAGGTAACATAGAGGACAGAGGAGTTTGCAGCTCTCTCTTTAGCACTGACTATATTTGCAACTTGTCGTATTGTTACATTGTTTCAGAAATATGCTATACAGCACAATTTTATGTGCTAAGTTATAAATTATGCATTTCATGTTGTAAAAGCAGTAAAATGAGCTTAGATAGGTTTGATAAGTAAGTACTGCATAGATTTTGAATTTCCCCAAGACATCCATGGGCCTTTTTCCAAAAGAAGAAAAATCTCTTTTTTCCACAGCCTCAAAATTTCCCAATAGCTGTAGATGTGAGGAGTTGCCCCCTGTCTCTGAGTGCTGCCTGATGCTGTGTCCCCTTGTGATCCCCGGCCCCAAAGGCATCCAGCTGTCCGAATAAAGGTTACATACTTGTAGAACTACTCTAAGACATGCTAACAGCTACATCTCTCTTACACATCTCTCTCAGTGGTTTCCCTTTGTCTCACACAAAGGGTCATAAACCTTGTGAATACATGAATGCTAGATCAAAGCATTTCTACAAACAAGATGCTAGTTGACCAATACACAAGTTACAGGTCACTTCATTAGGATAAACAACTCCCACAAACTTTCCCGCCATTGAATACATTACACAACTGAATACATTACACAACGTAACATCCTGTTTGGCTAACAAACATTTAACTCTATAATGACTGGAATATAAGCAACTTGAATTCCAACACACTAGTCGTCCAACGAGGAAGCCCCACGCTCCAGTGCAGGCCGTCAGCCTGGTGCCTGTGGAGTCCTGGTGCTGGCCTGGAGGCAGCCGGGCCCAGGAGGGGTGGAGAAGAGGAAGCTGGGCCCACAAGTGCCAAGGCTGGCTCCGGGTGCAGGGCTAGCACCAACCCCATTCGAGGCAGGGGTGACACAGAAGGGCCCCAAAAGAGGGTGGGGGGAGTGGGAAGGGAGTCAGAGGCTGGCAGGAAAGGAGCTGGGCAGAGCTGGGCCTGCCTTGAGGCAGGCAGGGCCCACCCAGACACAGGTGAGGAACGGGGACGCCCAGGCTCAAATCCCCACTCAGCGACTCGTCACTCACTCTCTGCTTGAGCTGCCGCACAGGACTGTTCTAAGGATAAAATGGAAAAGGGGCTGAACCACATCTGAGCTCCTTGGGAGGGAGGGAGGGAGGGAGGGAGGGAGGGGTGAAAAATAGACACCGCCTCTGCCAGAGTCTGCCTTCTGTCCTGCCCAGAGAAAACTCAGGCCCAGCCCAGAAGAACCAGATGAAGAAGAGGATAAAGAAACAGAGCTTTGGCAGTGTGTGGATCATGCTGTGCAGGCAAGGCGGGATATAAATCGAAACTAATAAATAATCTGAAGAGAAAAACTGGCCCTTCCACCATAGGTCTGCTCTTATTGACAGGCTCCAAGTGAAACCTCTGTTATCAGAAAGAAGCTCAGGCAAGGAGGAACACGGACTTTGGGTTGAACAAATTTGAAAAACCTGGAGGGGATAAGGCATGTTTACTGCTAACATCAAATTATTTGCCAACTCCAATAAACTGCCACACACATAAAAAAGAGTGTTCAGCCACATGTTGGAGAACACACAGCAGCTTTCCTGGACCCAGAACTCAAAACACCAACAAGCCAAGCCCAGGAGCTCCTTGAAGCACATGGCGCTCCGCTGCGTGCCCTGCTCTGCTGCATGACTCCCAAGGACCAGCCGATGGTGGGCAGCCTAGGAAAGGACCCTGGCATGCCATCCCATGGCTTCCAAATGCCGCGTGACCAGAGGGGAGAGGGTCTTGTGAGAGACCACCTGGGCCATTCCACCTTGCATCAAAGAGGAAGCACAGTCTGCTAGAGTTCTGCTTTGCACAGAACTCCCAACATCCACACTTCTTTACAAAGGAATCCTATACCGCCCTAAGTCTGCCTGCCTCCCCCCTTCCTCCTGAGCCATCTTGCTGGCATGGGTCGGAAAGGCATGCCCTCAGACCTGTGGGGAGGGAAGAGATCCCACAAACATCCCCTCAGTGCTGTAAGCTGTGACTTTGATGAAGCTGCCACTGTTCCAGTTCCCTGCCCCACTCACACCTATTTGTATGGCTCAGCAACCAAAGCAGCACACAGCCAAGACTGCCACACCCACCAGGCCCAGAAGCCAAAGATGGGAGCAAATGGGCCGGGCCGGGCCAGGCAACCACTCCTCTCCAGGGAACACGACTAAGGGACCACGGGGGCGGTAAGTAAGCAGCAATCAGGCCTTTCTAGTAGTGGCGGCTCAGCCACAGACTGCCCTCACCCCAGCTCCCCACCAGCCATACTGAGGCATTGGCAAGAGGCCAGGCCAAACAAGAAGGGCAGCCATGCCACCGCTCCCCAGCTAATGTTACCGAATGCTCCTGCAGAGCTGCCTCGCCGGGCTTTTATGCCACAGTTTCACTCTAACGCTGCTTCATCCACAGACTTCCAGCAGTTCTTGTGGGTCTGCGTTTTGTTTTGGTCTCATCGAGAGCTGCTCTGAGAAGCCCTTTCTTGGAGAGGGCCTCTAGGAAGTGCAGTCGCCTTCCCTTCCGCTTCCCACAACAGGCACCTTGGGAAGTAGGTGGGGCTGAGGGAGTTCTGAGCCCAGGGTCAATGCCATTCCTTCTTCCTCTTCTGACAGAACATGAATAGTTAACAATGAATAGTCTGAGCCAGTCTGGGCAAAGGCCCGCCAGCCAGCCTGCGAACAAACGGGATGGAGGGAAACTGCACCAGCGCTGACCCTAGGGCATGTGGAGGAGCTGGAGGGAGAGAGAGGGAGAGAAATGCCCAGAGGAGGCAGACACCCGGGATGCTGAGGGATAATGCTTGGACCAGCAATGCTTGGGGCTACAAGCCTTCTCAGATATTGCTCAGCCTAACCTACCTCACAGGGGTGTTGGGAGGACAGGAAGAGGGATATGGAGAGCAATAATCCCGGGCATCAGCCACAGCCAGGAGCCACTGACAGACTGATCCTTGTCTAGGAATCTGTCCACCTCTTTCGAATCCCTTTAAAGCCATTTCAACTACTGGCCGCCCATCACCTTATTGTCGTGTAGCAGCCAATTCCACAAGACAATTCCATCGGGTGTGAGGGGGTGCGCTTTCTTCTGCCAGCCTTGAACCAACTGCCAGTCTGCTTTATCAGGGGACACCAAGTTCCCGGAGGACATGAGAGGGGACAAAGTATTACACACACACGAAAATTCAGACCACTTCATGGCTGACGTTTCCCACCCACCCATTCCCAGACAACCCACTCCATGCAGGCCTGGGGGGCTCCTTTTACTGCGGGTACACAAAGTGGGCAACCAAGCCTAAAGACAACAGCTGTTGCCTGACAAGAGTCCCTGACAAGGCAACCCTGGGCTGCTCATTGGGGGGGGGGGACTGTCTCCTCCCCTGAGCCATGACAAGAAGAAACAGAAGACCCACAGTCCCCCTCCCCCACTGCCCCAGCCCACACGAGCCCCTGGTTTTGCCAACCAATCTGCTTGCCTGTGCCCAGATGAGTCATAGCAATGCTCCCTCTAAGATAGGGAGTCTTGTGAGCAAAAATTCTACTTTGTGAGCTACTGGCATTAAAGTTGTGAGCGAGCTATTTGGCTACTGCATAAACTAGTCTGCTCTGGAGCCATCCTTCCTGAGCTAAGACAAAAAATGTGTGAGGTGGAGGCTAAAAAACTGTGAGCTAGCTCACACTAACTCAGCTTAGAGGGAACACTCGTCATGAGTCCCAAAAGATGAGAGAGCCAGCTCCCAGTTTACACAAGGTTCTCTCTGGGAAGACGTTCAGTCAGCAGAGGGGAGCATGAGCTACTCCTTTCAAGGGTTACTTCACCAAACAATGCATCAGAAATGCCAGCATTTCCAAGGGATGGCCAGAGCTAGCCTAGCCTCCTGCCTTCTTTCTCCACTGGCAAGCATGCACAGAGCTACAGCCATCGCACTGCCCTTTGGAATGGTGCAGCCCGAGTTCCCGAGTTCTCCTTTGGTGGGATGTTGCCTCTAAGGTCTAACGGTTGCTAGGCAACAGAGGCCAACACTCCTGAGAAAAGCACAGGACAACCCTCCATGGAGAAGAGGCTCTCAAGAAAACGGGAAGCCACATGGGGTGCGCTCAAGTTGCCTTGATGGGTCAGAGCGAAGAAGACCCTCCAGTCTGGCAGCTGAAGGTCTGCAGTGGGACATGCAAGGAGAGTGGTATGGCTGCGGGAGTCCTTATCCCCCCCTCCTCCGCACCCGCCACTCAAAGGGAGCATCACAGAAGTTTCCCAAAGCTGCCGTTTGCCGGCCAGGAGCTGAGTGGCTGAGCACCAAACAAGAAGACACCAAGCTTTCCCCTACCGCTGCTTTAAGTCACAATTTAGCTGCCAAGGGCCCCTGGCACAGCACCTGGAGGCTGCTGGGGGAGATGGGACTCAGTAAGTCATGGGCGCCTGTCCCTCCCCCTTCAAACACACATATCTGAAAACATAACCCGGCCTCTGCAGAGCCACCTTGAGTGGAAGTGGCTGTACTCTTTTGTCAACTGTTAAGGACTCTTATGCATGACCCAGAAGTGTGCAGCTGTTCCAAAGCTTTTCAGATGGCCCCCAACACTGCAGCCCAAATCATATCAGCGGTCACACCCCGTTGTGTAGTGCAGCAGCACAACCCTTCCCATGGTCACAGACACAGGGCTGGTGCATCCATATAGCCTAGTTAGGCAGTTGCCTAGAATGCCACCAGCAGGAGAGTACTGGCCTGCCATCAATGACCCCCCCCCCCGCCAACCACTGCAGCCGATGGGAGCTCGAGCTCATTAGGGCTCTCATGTTTTGCTCCCTCTTTTCTTCTTGTTTTTAAGCAGTGCGGGGAGATGCTGCCACCGCACACCCCTTCATGTCACCGAAAGAGGGACTTGCAGGGAGAACCAGAGCACATTCGAGCATGTGCGAGCACGTGCACACATGAGGGGAGGTAAGACGCCAACGCCAGTGAGGCTCTAGGCACATGCACGAGGGCGCTGCCGTGAGGAGAGAGTTAAGTTGATGTGGGGGTGGGAGTGAGGGAAGGGTCAGAAACAGTTGCTGGGGGACGAGTGGAAAGGGGGGGCCTGAAGCCATACTGGCTTGTACCTGGGGTTTTTATTTTTTATTTTATTTATTATTTGGATTTATATCCCACCTAGCCAGCAATTACCGGCTCAAGGCGGCTCACAGAGGTTTTAAAACACAACAATATAATTTAACTTAAAATTACAGCGTAAAACATACATAAACAGCAGAAAAGCACAAGAGTTTGGTGGCCAACATTACTTCCAACGCAGAGCACAGCATATCACCAGGCCCGAGGCCAGGAGGTTGTACCAGTTGATTACCTGGCCAAGGACTTATCTTGGCACTTTCCAGTGGCCCCTTCCCCAGTGGCGGCCTGGCGGAAGAGGTCCGCTTTACAGGCCCTGCGGAACTGCAAAAGATCCCACAGGGCCTGATGTCATCTGTGAGCTCATTCCACCAGTAAGGAGCCACCAGTGAGAAGGCCCTGGTCCTAGTGGCCGTCAGCCTGGCCTCTCTAGGGCCAGGGAGGGTCAGGTGACGTTGGGTGCCTGACAGCAGTGCTCGCTGGCATATATACGGGGAAAGGCGGACCCTTAGGTAGGCAGGCCCCTGACCATACAGGGCGTTAAAGGTTAAAACCAGCACCTTGAACTGGATCCGGTACACTATAGGCAGCCAGTGCAGTGTCCTCAGCACAGGCTGGATGTGGACTCGCACCAAGAGACCCATCAACAGCCAAGCTGTGGCATTCTGCACTAGTTGCAGCCTCCAGAGCTGAGACAAGGGCAGCCCCATGTAGAGAGCGTTACAGTAGTCCAGTCTCGAGGTGACCAATGCATGGATCACTGTTGCCAGGTCATTGCATTTGAGGAAGAGAACCAACTGCCTAATCAGCCGCAGAAGGTAAAAGGCTGCCTTGGCAGTGGCTACTACCTGGGCCTCCATGGTTAGGAAGGCATCCAGGAGCACTCCCAAACTCTGGGCCTTCAACGCTGGCACCAATGGCGCCCCCCAAAGGCCGGCAATGGGATCCCTACCCCCGGTCCACTCCAACTCAGGCACAGGACCTCCGTCTTTGTTGGATTCAACTTCAATCAGCTCAGCCTGAGCCAGCCCATGACGTCTTGAAGCGCCCGCTCCAGGTCATCTGGGGTAGCCCCGGACCAGCCGCCCAACAACAGATACAGCTGGGTGTCATCAGCATACTGGCGTACTGGTGATATATACAGAATGGCAAAGAGTGGCCACCTCTCCTTCCCCCACCACCCTAAAGAGCTCTTGTACCTTTTAGCAGTTATGTGGCAAAGGTAGAAATTCAACCGTTTCCCACAGCTCTTCTGGTTGGGATGAGCCTCTTATCTTGCCGGCTCCTTGGCATGTGGCAGTGGAGGGCACGGGACCAAGGCAAGGTGGCCACCTTGAGAGTGTAGAGGGAACTAATTCACAGCACCCATAAGGGGAGTTAATGGTGCCAAGGTGCCCAAGGCTTTCTGGGAAAAGTCATAATTTGACCAGGAATAGTTTACCTCTAAACATCATGCTATTGGGCCACAATGACTTACTGTTTAATCCCCCTTGGGCCTCAGTGAGAAAGGCAGACTGTACGTAAATAAATAGATAGAGAAACAACTTGGTTTTAAGGACAAAGCATTCTACATATGCACAGAACACACTTTTCGTCATTCTTTTATCAGGACCAAAGGACCCTATTCTGACACTAGATTCACCACTAAAACTAGGTCAGGTTCTGAGGCAGAAACCTTGGCTCTAATTAAACCCTGCCCCCAAACAACCAGTCCAGTTTATAATAATTCTATTGAAAGGTGCTCTGGTTTCTTAATCTTGCTAGATACTTGGCAGCAATTCTGTGGCTGACTAGTGATTCCATAAAATGGTGCAGGAGAAAGGATCCCCAGGATCTCATAATGGGGCAACTGGCCTGCCAAATGACAAGAGTCACAAGACCTGAATCTTTTTACCTAGCCACTAATCTAAACATTAAGGATATTGATGCGGAAGAGCTATGTTGTGAACTGCAAGCAGCAGCTCGAAGACTTCCAAAGTCTGTGCCACCACAAGGAGTACTTCTCTTCATACTTCAGCAACAACTCCAGGACAGTGTGCCTAATGTTTCTGTTGCTCTAAGGATCCTTCTCACAGTTCCAGTATCACCGGCAAGTGCTGGACACAGCTTCTCAAAACTCAGACTTATAAAAACACACATACGCCCGACAATGCTGCAAAAGGGACTATTTGGTTTGGCAACTGTTTCAATTGAACATGCTGAAGCATCAGCACTTGATCTGAAGGAATTGGCGACAAAATTTGCTAAAGAAAAGGCACGCAAAATGAGATTCTGATGTGCTTGAAATGGAAACATTAAAGAGACTTAAATTTCAACATCACAATTAACAGGATTTTTCAAAATGCTTTATGATTTGTGTTTTTCTGTTTGAGAAAACCAGAGATTGTATTACCTATTCTCACATTTAAAAAAAAAGAAGTTAGCAATTTCAAATTTTGTGTTTTTCATTCTTCCTAAAATGCATTTATGTTTGAAAATTGGTGGGCGCACAGGGACAAGCGGGCACCAGAAGGTAGCCTTGCCTAGTGTGCAAAAAAATCTGGCACTGGCCCTGCACAGGCAGTCTCAGACTAGCTCCTCTCCCTTAGTGGCTCCCTATAAGCAATGGAGAACTAATACTGGCCTACCGCATAGGGCTGTTGTAACGATGCCGGAGATCACCTGCACGCACCCATTCTAAAGCAGGGCATAAACAGTGCAACCCTGAACAGCAGAAGGACCGCACGGCAAGCGTTGTTATCATGGCAGAGCTGACCCGCCCCCGCACGCGCGCACACATACACACACACACGGGCGTTCTGGAAGGCTGGATTTGGCGGGTGGCGAAAACAGAACCCAACTGGAGAAAGAGTTCCGCCTCCAGCAGGCCAGGAAAACTTGGCCGGTCGACGGATAAGAGGGGCATGCACCGACTTGGGGACCTCGCCGCCAGACACCGCCGGCTCGTTCCCGCGGGTTCAGGGGCAGGCAGGCTTCTTCCGACGAGACACGTGTTTGGATCTCCCGCGAGGCACACGAGCGCTCCGGCGCCTCCGCTGCCGGATCCACCAGGAGCAGCAGAGTGTTCCGCCAGCGCCCCCCCCCCCGCCCCGCCTGGCCCCGCCCCATGGATTCTCCTCCCCTTTCCAAACGCCCCCCCCCCCCGCCGGTGCCGAGGGACTGGCCGGCTGGGGGCACTGGGAGGGCGGCCGGCGGGGCGCCCCCTGCTGGCTGGCCGGGCGGCCGGCGGGCGTACCTGCGACATCTGGGGCCTGAAGTTGATGTCCTTGAGGTCGACGGATCCCGGCGCCAGGTTGTGGAGGAGCTGGCAGAGGAGGACGCCGTCGCGCAGCGCCTGGGCCAGCTCGAAGACCACGGCCGAGGGCCACACCACGCGGTGGTTGGCCGGCAGCACTTTGCAGTCGATCAGCCAGCGGCCGCACTGCCGCCACTCCTCCATGGCGCTGCCCGCCGCGCTCGCCCGCGCGCGCCTACTCAGCGGCCCGGCCCATCGCGCCCGCTCTCCACCGCCGCGGCGACGCCCGGACGGCTCCGCTGCCGGCCCAGCCGCGCGGCCGCCCCCTCATCGGCGCCCGCCCCGTCCCACTCTGGCCGGGCGCCTCCGGAGGGACGCCCAGCACGGCCGCAGCGTCCCGGTCGGAGCGCGGGGAGAGCAGTCCGCCGCCGCCGCCCTCGCCTCCCAGGAGAGGCGAGGAAAGGAGAGGCGCTCCGCTGGCTGGCTGGCTGGCTGGCCGGGCGCAAAGCCGCGCAGGAGCCTCCCGCCCCGCCGACTCAGGCGCCGCCGCTGTCCCGGGAACAAAGAGCGGCCGCGCTGGGTTGGTTGCCTGCTTGCCTGCCTGGGCTGGCGGCACCGACTTGCGCAGCTCCGGATGCCTCGCGGGCTGCCTGCCTGCCTGCCTGCCTGCCTGCCCTCTGGCTCGGCAGCTGCACGGGCGGCCAACGAAAGAGCGAGAGGCAGCGAGAGGGGGCGGGCGGGCAGCCAGCCGGCGTGGCTCACAGCGCCGCCCTCCCTGGCTGGCTGGCTGGCCCTCTCCCTCGCTCCCCGGCGCAACTTCCTTCCTCTGCGAGCAGCAACTTGCCCGGCGGTGGGGCGGGGAGGCTCGTCCGGCCTGGAGGCGGAGGGGCTTCCCGGCCGGTCGGCCGGCCTGTAGGTCCCGGCCGCCGGCCGGAAAAGGAAACGCCGTGGCCAGCCGCGCGGGGGGTCGGGGGGGACTGGATCTGCCTCCCGAGAGAACGTGCCGGGCGCTTGCCTGAAAGCCTCCCCCACCCCCCACCCCGGCTGGGTTCAGTGGGGCGAGCGTGCCGGGAAGTTATCGGGGCTTGCTGGGGAGACGGCAAGTAGTGATCCAGCCACACAGCTGCAGTCTTGTGGGAGTCCAGGACTTGCCTTTGGATGCTTGCGCGCGAGTAGGCTCCTTTGAACTGGTGGTGGGTCTTATTATATTCGCCAAGTAAACATGCATCAACCTGCTCACTGTTCTCCTTACAGCCACGTCTGTGCAGGTTTTCTCGGAAGTCAGCCCCACTGAGTTCAGTGGGATCTGTGCCCCCCCCCCCCCCAGCACGTACACACTCCAGAGTAATAACCATTGACCTTGGTGGGATTTCCTTTCACATAAACATAAAATCCACCTGGGTTACATGCATTTATTTGAGAGCTCATCATTGGGATGATTGCACATGTTTAGGATCAGGCTTGTTGGACCTTCAGATGTACAGCCAAGAGCAGAAAGGCAAGTTTGGAAAAGGAGCAAAATTACTTTCAGAGGAAGAGAAAGCTAAGCTGTGATCTCAAGCCACGTGGGAAAGGTGTAAACTGGTTCTTTTCTTCTCAAGGGTGACAGAAGGAAACTCTCGGCATGCTCAGGGGAGCACTCAGCATTTAGCAAACAAAGAGGTTAAGCCCTATTGAGTTTGCTCTTAAATGTAATGTGTTTCCCTGAGACGATCTTTGCTGGGCAGGTGGGGGGGGGGGGGGTTTGAGGGTAGTAAAACCACCACTGGCTTCCACTTCCCATGTGGAGGATTGCTTCCTTTCCAAATATGTCCCTACTTCTTTTTGTCAGGATCATAGGATCCTAACAGGGTTTCTATTGTGCTCTCTGTAATTTGCTATCGCTCAGCCAAAAGTGTAACCATTGCTATCTCTGTCAAGCTGTCTCCTGTCTCCCCCTCAACCGTTTATTGCTCTGAGTTATATTGCTTTTTGAAGGTCTGGTCAGTGTAACCATTTCATCCGGGAGAGTGGCGACCCCACATATTTGCACGTCACCAAAGAACAAATGGCTTGTCCTCCCAGGCATTCCCTCCTCCCATTCCCTGGGACATAGAACTGTCTTATCTCATTGTGAAGACCTTGAAAGGCTGCCGGAGCCACTTTGTTATGTATAAGTTTCACACATCTGGGGCGCCCAGTTCAAGAGGGGAATTTTTATAACTTTCACACTTCACCTTTCCTGTGGGAAGTAAAACGGCTTAGAACTTTTAACCGCGCTTTTCTCCTCTATTGTGATTGGTTGGATGTTTGGGTTCAAACTGTACTGGAGGGTATATTAACTCTGTTCTTTATGTGACATCTCTAACAAACATTCGAGAACCTGTCAAGCAGTATTAAGAAATAAAGAACTCTGTTTCATCAACAAAGGTCTGATCTTTTGCTGTTAAGTACAGAAGCCTCACAGATTGTTAGAGATCTGTGTCTGGGACTTGGCCGTGCCTGACCATGTCAGATGACGGTACTATTCCCGTAACCCAAAAAGAGCCCGTGACCCCGGGAGATCAGGGAGCTGGAGCAGGAGCTGGAGGCGCTGGGCCGGAGAAACCTGTAACTACCGGACAGGGCGCCTACTACCTCCCGCGGCCGGTGCAGCAACCTCCTTTCACCCCAAGGTATTCATGGGCCACGTTCGGACGTGGGACAGTCAACTCGTGGGTGCACGATCGGAAGGGATCGTACATATGGGTCCCTGGGGACCGTACAGAAGTAAGTCGCCCAAGTTTCTGGGAGGACGACCGAGAGTGTCTCGGGGGCGACTGGCGGTTCCCGGTACCGGACGAGGAGCGAGGCGCTCCATATGGACCCAACCTGACGGTCGACGACTCAAGCCGCAACCTGGACCGGAGGATGGGAGAGTTGCGGGTCCAAATCACTGTGGAGCTGAGAGAGGTGATGATGGACATGCAGCAGCAGCTCCGAGATGCCATTGCTGCGGTGCAGGTGCCGGGGCAGCAGCCAGCCGGAGGAGCGGGGGGAGGAGTGCCGGCAGGTGGGGCACCTCTGCAACAAGTCCCACCGGGGGGAGCCCCAGCCAGGGGCGCCCCGCAGCCGGTTCCAGCCCCCGTCCCCGCGCCGGCAGATCGGATGATTCGCCAGGCCCCCAACGACCCCGACGGCAACCTTCGATGGCGACCCCGAGAAGCTTCGTTTCTTCATCATCAAGATCGAAAGGTTCCTAGAGGCGTGGGGCCATCTCTACCCCACCGAGCGGGACCGCGTAGGCTACATCGGGTCCAAGCTGCGAGACACCGCCAGTGATTGGTATGTAAGCCTACACAACCCCCCGGGGCCCAAGCTGCGGACCGTGAATAATTTCATGTGGGCCCTCAGGCAGCACTATGAGGATCCCCTGGGGGAGGAGAAGGTGAGAAACCAACTGCGGAAGTTGGTGCAGGGGAGGGCCTCCGTGCGGGAGTACACCGACCGGTTCCGGCGGATAGCGGCCAAAGTACAGGGCTGGTCCCAAGACCTCTTCATCGAGAAGTACAGGGAGGGCCTGCACCCCGAAATTTACGAGACTATCTTGAGGGGTGGGAGACCCAAGTCCCTGGCAGCGTGGATGAGAGCCACCGCTGACGTGGAGGAGCGATTCACCCTGATCAAATTGGGGACCTCCGCAACCGCTCAACCTAAGGCCCCCCAAAAGATGAAAGGGAAGCCGAACATCCAGGAGATACGAGACAATTGCTTCAATCAAGGGCTTTGCATGAGATGTGGGGAGAGTGGTCACTTCGCGTCTGCCTGCCCTCGTGGCAGCGGGAAGGTTCCCAAGACCTCAACCCCCCTGAGTGGGAGCACCCCAAGCCGTGGTAAGACCTCGTTCAAACCCCGGGCATTACAGCTGGAAGGGGCAGCGAGCGAGCAAGGAGAGCTGGAGCTGACTGAGGCGCAGATGCCGGGAAACTCCAACGACCTGCAGTAAACAGTGCAGAGCTGCAGGTCCCTTCCCCCGACGCGCCATCTCCGGTGAGCATCCCTGGCCCCTTACTTTACATGGTAGTGACTGTGATAGCCCCCGGCACCGGGACCCACGTGAGAGTCCGTGCCTTGATTGATTCTGGGTGTGCCAGAGACTTAATAAGCCCCTTGGTAGTGGATGGGCTGGCACCCAGAGTCACCCCTTTGGGGGAGCCACTCACGTTCATGCAAATGGACGGTTCCGAGATGAAGGAAGCGTGTGTGGCAGAAACTGAACTATTGATTTTGGGGATGGGGGAACACTGGGAGAAAAGAGCTTTTGTAATCACCCCGAACACCCAATTCCCCATGGTGTTAGGAAGTCCCTGGTTAAGTTCCCACGACCCTTATGTGAAGTGGAGTGAGGGGAAAATCTCGTGGGTGGACGAGAAATGTAATCACCACAAATGGAATCCCGAGTGGAGATCGGGGCCCCCAGTTCCATTACGGGCGGCCGCCCTCACCCTAGTGCCGTCCCAAATCCCCAGGGAATACAGAGACTTGGCTGAAGTGTTTAGTGAAACGGAGGCGGATGAGCTACCCCCTCATCGCCTATCTGACTGTGCCATTGAGTTACTACCTGGGGAGAAACTACCAAAGGGGAAATTGTATTCTGTGAGCCCAGCGGAGAGAGAGGAGCTACGGAAGTTCCTCGACAAGAACCTATCGCGGGGTTTCATCCGCCCGGCCAAATCCCCTTTTGCAGCCCCAGTGTTATTCCGAAAAAAGAAAGACGGGGGGCTGAGACTTTGCACGGATTATCGTGGGTTGAATGCTGTGTCTGCTTCCAACGCTTACCCCCTCCCACTCATAAAAGACTTGCTGGCTGAAGCAGCTAAGGGGGAAATGTTTACTAAGTTAGACTTACAAGATGCTTACTTCCGAGTGCGCATTAGGGAGGGGGATGAGTACAAGACTGCCTTTAATACCCCACTGGGACAGTTCGAATATTTGGTGATGCCGTTCGGTTTAAGTGGCGCTCCGGGCGTCTTTATGAGCCTGATCAATGAAGTGTTGCATAAGCATTTGTTCAAGGGAGTGTTATGTTACTTAGATGATATCTTGATTTATTCTACTGATAAGAAGTCACATGTGAAATTGGTGAGAGAGGTGTTAGATACTCTGTTAAAAAATCAGCTGTATGCTAAATTGTCGAAATGTGAATTTAACTGGACTGAGGTAGACTTTCTGGGGTATAGAATTTCTCAGAAGGGGTTAGAAATGGATCCTGCTAAGGTGGAGGCGGTGGTTCACTGGGAGGCCCCCAGAACCAGAAAGCAGCTACAGAGCCTCTTGGGGTTTTGTAACTTCTACCGCACCTTCCTCAAAGACTTTGCCACGGTTACCCTACCCCTAACTGAGCTGTTGAAAACGAAGGGTAAAGGGCCAGAGGCGGGGAAGCCAGGGGAGAAAATAGCATGGTCCGAGGCATGCCAACGAGCATTTGAGACTTTAAAAAAACTGTTCACCTCGGAACCAATCCTAGCCCATCCCGATGAGACTAAAGAATTTGTGATTCATGTAGATGCCTCCGATGTAGCCATGGGGGGAGCAATCCTTCAAAAAGGGGCTGACAATAAGTTGCACCCCTTGGCTTACATCTCCAAAAAGTTTAATGAAACAGAGGAATTGGTCGGTTTGGGACAAGGAAGCAGCTGCCATCCGACTAGCCCTAACCACATGGAGACATTGGTTGGAAGGGGCGCAAATTCTGTTTGAAATTTGGACTGATCACAAAAACCTCAAGGCATTACGCACGAAGCGGTCCCTCAATGCAAAACAGCTCCGGTGGGCCGATTTCTTTTCAAAGTTCAATTTCATCCTAAAACACTTCCCTGGGAAGGCAAACTCCTTAGCAGATGCTTTGTCCAGATTACCCCAACATGAGTCCCAAAGGGAAGAAGTGTTCGACTCCATGTTCTCACAGCAACAGTTGGGGGGGGGCAGTCACTACTCGAAGTCAAAGTAAAAGTGTAAACGTTGAATCGTGGAGTGAAAAATGTGCTGGGGACTATTCAGAGGAGGAGGCTGAGGAATTGGCGGGGATAGAAGAATGCTCCCTACACCCCGACAAGTGTTGGTATCATGGTACTAAATTGGTTGTGCCTCAGTCGCGCCGTAGAGACATTCTAGTGACTTGCCATTCTTCCAAGTTGGCTGGACACTTTGGGTTCTTAAAGACTCTTAATTTGGTACAACGGCAGTTTTGGAGGCCGCGCATGCGAAAAGATGTCTCTGACTTTGTCACGGCCTGCCAAGTATGTCTAATGTGCAAACGGAGGGGAGGGAAGACTCCTGGTTTATTGCATCCCCTACCTACCCCCTCCAGGCCATGGAAAGCAGTGTCTATGGACTTTATCACTAACCTGCCACCCTCTAAAGGAAAAACCGTTATTTGGGTGGTGGTGGACATGTTTTCTAAGCAGGCTCACTTTGTCCCGTTCAAACAATTGCCAACGGCAAAGGGTCTAGCAAAAACGTTCTTCAACCACGTGATCAAATTACATGCTTTCCCCAAACGCGTGGTATCCGACAGGGGGAGCCAATTCGTTGCCAACTTCTGGCGGGAGCTTTTGAAAGTAATGAACATTGAACCAGCCATGAGTTCGGGTTACCATCCAGAGACCGATGGACAGTCCGAATGAATTAATCAAATATTGGAACAATTTTTAAGGTGCTACACTAACTATCACCAAGACAATTGGGTAGAATTGTTTGCAGAATACAGCTACAACAGTGCAGTGCATTCCTCCACTGGAGTGTCGCCCTTCATGGCGGTGGGGGGCTTTGAGGAAAAGCCTCTACCAACAGTTGCTGACTCAAGTGAGACCCCCCTCTCTGACTTCACCCAATGGTGGGCTAACCTGCAAAATTCTTGGCCACTAATTGCTAAAACATTGGATAAGGCTAAGGAGGACTATAAAAAATATGCGGACCGAGGGCATGCTGAGGGATGGGACCTTCAACCAGGGGACTCGGTATATCTTTCCACAAAAAACATCCATGGACTCCAACCCAGCAGAAATTTGGGATGGAAATATGTTGGGCCTTACAAAGTGTTGCGAAAAATCTCTGATGTTTCCTTTGAGCTTGAACTACCTAAATCACTGAGTTCTGTGCATCCTGTTTTTCATTTCAGCCTGCTGAAGAAGAATCCTGGGCCGAATGCGTGGCACCCTACACCTCCGACTCCTCCTCCACTGATGAAGGAGGGGGCGCCTCACTTTGAAATCTCTGAAATTCTTGATTCAAAAATGCGTAGGGGCCGCTTGCTATATCTAGTAAAGTGGGTAGATTTCGGCCCTGAACTAAATGAATGGGTCTTTGCTGAAAATGTTCATCCTCCTAGATTAGTTAAAGCTTTCATAAACGTTTTCCTGATAAGCCGGGGTAGAATGTATTATGAAGGGGGCAGGGTGTCAGGATCATAGGATCCTAACAGGGTTTCTATTGTGCTCTCTGTAATTTGCTATCGCTTAGCCAAAAGTGTAACCATTGCTATCTCTGTCAAGCTGTCTCCTGTCTCCCCCTCAACCGTTTATTGCTCTGAGTTATATTGCTTTTTGAAGGTCTGGTCAGTGTAACCATTTCATCCGGGAGAGTGGCGACCCCACATATTTGCATGTCACCAAAGAACAAATGGCTTGTCTTCCCAGGCATTCCCTCCTCCCATTCCCTGGGACATAGAACTGTCTTATCTCATTGTGAAGACCTTGAAAGGCTGCCGGAGCCACTTTGTTATGTATAAGTTTCACACATCTGGGGCGCCCAGTTCAAGAGGGGAATTTTTATAACTTTCACACTTCACCTTTCCTGTGGGAAGTAAAACGGTTTAGAACTTTTAACCGCGCTTTTCTCCTCTATTGTGATTGGTTGGATGTTTGGGTTCAAACTGTACTGGAGGGTATATTAACTCTGACTGTTCTTTATGTGACATCTCTAACAAACATTCGAGAACCTGTCAAGTAGTATTAAGAAATAAAGAACTCTGTTTCATCAACAAAGGTCTGATCTTTTGCTGTTAAGTACAGAAGCCTCACACTTTTTCAGATGTGTTTCCCACCCATACCTCAAGGAGTGGGGGGGAGGCATTGCCTCTTCTCCCATTTTATCCTCACAACCATTGAAAGAAAGCAGGTGGCCCAAGGTCACCCAGTGAGCTTCAGGGAAGAGTGAGGATTTGAACCCAAGTTCCTAAAGGAGGGGGGCCACGGTGGCTCAGTGGTTAAGACACTGAACTGCAGAACAGAAGCTCAGTAGTTCGGCAGTTTGAGACCCAAGTGCCGTGTGACGGAGTGAGCTCCCGTCCCTGGTCCCAGCTCCTGCCAACCTAGCAGATCGAAAGCAAGAAATTGCAAGTATATAAATAGGTACCACTTCAGTGGGAAGGTAACAGCGTTCCATACGCCTCGGCGTCTAGTCATGCCGGCCACATGACCACAGAGATGTCTTCGGACAGCGCTGGCTCTTCAGCTTGGAAACAGAGATGAGCACCAATCCCTAGAGTTGGATTTGATTGGCTTTCCAGCAAGGGAAACCTTTACCGCCTAATGGAGGTTGGGAGGGGGCCGGCCTCAGTGGAAAAGTACCTGCCTGGCATGCGGAAGGGCCCAAGTTCAATCCTGGCAGCACCTCCTGTTAAAGGACTGGGTGGGAAGTGATGAGAAAGACCCAGAAGAGCAGCTGCCTGTCAGAGCAGACAGCGCTACCCGCAGGAGTCCAGCAGCTCAGGGGAGGAGCTTCCCTAAGTCACCGCCCAGGTCTTCAGGAGAACACTGAAGTCAGCAGCCCAAGTGTCTGACTCAGCAGAAGGCAGCTTCTGGGGT
Organism: Lepidodactylus listeri; assembly: GCA_029233225.1. Taxonomy (NCBI): domain Eukaryota; kingdom Metazoa; phylum Chordata; class Lepidosauria; order Squamata; family Gekkonidae; genus Lepidodactylus; species Lepidodactylus listeri. The sequence continues at coordinate 7,722,121 of JARCFY010000014.1, read as the reverse complement.
CAAACTGTTCCCACAGGTTACTTAGTGCTGAATGCAGCTCACCAGAGGGCCCTTCCCCCAAGCATTGGGTAGGACTCAGGGTTGCCAACCTCCAGGTAGGGCCTGGAGTTCTTCCAGAATTACAACTGACTACTCCCTTGGAGTTAATGGCAGCTTTGGAGGGCAGGCTCTATGGTATACCATAGATTCTAGGTGAAATCCAGGGCTCTTTTTGGGCTCGGACGCCAGCCGGAACAGCCCCACCCCTCCCTGCTGGCGGGAAAGGGCCTCGTGCTCCGGATCTCCGTGCGGAGATTGAGCGTGAGGCCTGGCCTCCCGGCTCTTTGTACTCAAAGGGAGCGTTCCCTTTAAGTCCAAAGAGCTGGCGGGAAGGGGCCCTGTGCTCCGGATCTCCGCGCAGAGAGCGAGTGCAGGGCCTGGCCTCCCGGCTCTTTGCACTCAAAGGGAGCTTTCCCTTTAAGTACAAAGAGCCTGCGGGAAAAAGCCCCATGTTCTGAATCTCCACGTGGAGAGCGAGCACGGGGCCGTGGCTCTCTGCATCTGGCTTGCTGCTGCCCCGTTGCGGTTTGCTGCGCCTACGCTCTCCCTGCGCCCAGTAAGTGCCTCCCCCATCTCTTTTCCCTCTCTCCCCCTTCCTTCCTTCCTTCCTTCCTTCCTTCCTTCCTTCCTTCCTTCCTTCCTTCCTCTCTCTCTTTTTGTGGATTTACTACTGTTTTCTTATGCTTCATCTATAAGGATAAAATTATTATCATTTACATTTTGTACAAAGTATAGCATTTTAAAAAAATCATAATCCAGGTGAATGAAGCAGCTATTGACCTGCCTTTACAAAATATTGTATCGTTTCTGAAATAATGTATAGGAGGACTTTGGTCCTGGGAATCAAAATTGCACTGAACTAGAAAAGTTTTATTCTTGCAGTTTTACACTAGTCCTAAACACAGTCACATCCTCACGGATGCAGAAGGGTGTAACTCTATTTAGGATTGCATGGTTGATGGCTTTGAGGGGAGACTGATGAAGGGAAATGCATGACTGAAACTCGCAACCCAAGCCTAGGCAGTGTGTCTTGTTGGGAACGGCTTGCAAATATGTGTGTGTCTAAAGTCTGTATTAAAGTTGTTTGGTGCTAACTGCCATGCAAGAGAAAACGTCTGAAAAAGTAGCTTCATTGTTGTATGTGTTGGCAGAACACTTGACTGTTGCATGGGGGACTTTGGGGGACATCTGCAGAGAAACAGAGTTGTAACTAAAAATGAGCATGGTCAGCAGCACTTTGGAGATTGTCTCTTTTGTGAAATTTAAAAAGTGGGCAGAGTTTCCAAAGAAGATGATTGTCCCTCTTTTTCTGCCACTGGGCTGACATCTGTCTTTAATGGGCCAGCAAAGTTGATGTTCTTAAACCTCCTAATGAGAGATTTCTGCTTCTGAGGAGTTGACTTCCAACGATTGGTGATCTTGTGATGGTAGTGAAACTGTGATGTGGTAAAGCCCACCTGTTCACAGGATCATTTTACCTGTGGGACAGACTCTGCATGGTAACCACTCCACTGGTACATAATTGCTTGTAAAAGGTGGGTAGCCGTGTTGGTCAGAAGCAACAAAACAAAGTTGGAGTCCAAAGTTTCATCCAAGGTATAAGTTTTTGTGTGTATGTACACTTCTTGCATCTGAAAAAGTGTGGGTGGCACATGAAATCTTATACCTTAAATAAAATTTTGTACCTTGAATAAAATAGTCCAGAAACTACTCCCGTCCAGTGCATTCACAAACCTAGGGTTGTTCTGCCAGTGAACTAGGGCTGCCAACTCCAGGTTGAGGAACTTCCTGGAGATTTGGGAGTAGAGCCTGAGGAGGGTGGGGTTTGGGGGAAGGAGGGACCTAAGCAAGGCATAATGCCATGGACTCCACTTTCCAAAGCAGCCGTTCTCTGATCTCTGTAGTTTGGAGCTCAGTTGTAATTCTAGGAGATCTCCAGACCCCACCTGTAGGTTGGCAACCCTAAAAAATCATATTCAGCGTACTAGTTCTGCAGGAAGGCAAGCTGATTTCCATGGAAATTGATTCCAATTCCGTGTGGGAATAATTGTTGGACATAAAATATTGGTTCAGGCAAGATTTTGTATAGATGGGTCAAAAAATAATGTTTTTATTGGTTTTGTCAAAATTGTTTGACAACAAACAAGGTAAACAGAATAAGAAGCAAAAGGTGGGTGTAGCTGGATGACCACACTTCTGGTAACATGGGGTGTGACCTAATATGCTAAGGAGCTGTGCTGTCAGGGGTGTGTCCTAATATGCTAATGAGTTTCTGCTGGGTTTTTTATACAAAAAGTGCCCTGGTGAAATCTTTCCCTAAATCCCACCCTGCACAGGCACCACTCCCAAATCTCCAGGAATTTACCAGGTTGGAATTAGCAACTCTAGAGAGGATTCTCCTGTGATCAGGGGTCATTTCGTAGAAAAAGAGGTGCAGGAGCTCATTAGCATAACTCATTATCATGGCTTATTTGTATATGCCACACCCCCTGACATCACCAGAAGTATGTCAGAAGGCAAGAAAGAAGAGAGAGAGAGAGAAGGAAAGAAAGAAGGAAAGAACGAGATAGCAGAGAGGGGACAGCTACTAATCCAAGCCTCAGAAATACCACTATTCGGGGAGAATAGCTTCAATGGTGGCTGAAGCCTTCAGAAGGCTGGTCGGAGGAACAAGGACCTTTCCAGGGGACGGGATCATTTTGCTGCAGCCATGACACAAGCAGGCATTCCCCCGCCGGGGGGGGGGGGGTGCCAACTCCCGGAGCTGTGCTCCCCCGAGCGCCTGCTTTAAATGACCCCTGCCTGTGATCTTCCTATAGGCTTCTTAGCCAGGGCAGTGGGGGTTAAGTCTGGGGGTCACATGACTGGCTCTTCCCAATTCCCTGACTGCCTGGCTGGGGACCCCAGCAGATGGCCTGAAGGACTGCCCCTCTGGCAGGCTGTCCTCATGGTGCTGGCAAGGCAGGAAGTGGTGCTCCCAAGCCTCCAATCTAAAGTTGCCAACCTCCAGGTGGGACCTGGGGATCCCCTGGAATGACAGCTCATCTTCAGATGACAGAGATCGATTCCTTGGAGAAAATGGATGCTTGGGAGGGGAGATTCTACGGCATTGTGCCCCACTGAGGTCCCTGTCCTGCCCTGGCTCCACCCCCAAATCTCCAGGAGTTTCCCAGCCTGGATCTGGCCACCCTACCCCAGCCATCTCCCTCATGTGGGAAAGCATCACAGTGGTTCTTTCCTGAGAGCAAAGAGAAGCCGTTGTGGTGCCAGAAGATAGCCAGGCCTGAGCAGCTCAAAAGCCCAGGGGAAAGGGGCGTTGCTCCCCTAGTTCCAGGTCCTGGAGGGGGTCTTGGTTGTGAACCTCCTGGGGCAGGAGGAGGTGCCTGAGGCAGATGGGATGCCCCCCTTTCCCCCTGGCCCATCTGCTGGGCTGGGCTGGAGCACTCTTTCTGCTTCATTCTTGCTGGTCAAGCCAGAGTTAGGAGCAAACTATGAAACGGGCTGAAAAAATGTTTTGGAAGAGCACAACTGCTGCCCCCTGGCTTTGAGCATGGAGTATGAGTCTTTCAGGTTTTCTTTTCCTGCTCATTCTAGCTTGGAGGGATGCTTGCTCTAAGTAGGTGAAGCTATTAAAAAAGATAACATTTTGCTGGGGTAACTTTCTGCAACTCATTTGCAGCTGTCCCTATAAGAATAAGAAAATCAGAAGCAAAACAGCATGAATCAATCCCCACCCCCCCCGGGATAAATGTCCTTCTGCTAATGAATTTGACTTCCCTGCACTCCAGGTGTGTACTAGATTCCTCCTTTCCTCTCCCTCACAGGCCTGGTCCTCTTGCATTGTACATTTCTGAGCAGTGCAGAAGTGGCAGACCTGTCTGTACATACACTTTTGCACCACTGCTATTTTGAATACTTCACCAGGCAGGTGTTTTTATTTTTAAAAATCTGGCTTTTCACCTGCGCACTTTGGTTGGAGGGTGGTCTTTCTTATGTCCCCACCACACTCTGTCATGCAGGTATCCTGGAAACCACTCTGCTCAGCAATCGCAGACCAGGGCCATCAGCTGCCTTCCCTGCAGCTTCTGCCCTCCGTTGACAGGTCAGGTGTGCTGTTTTCCAGATACTGCACCATAATTTGCATGATGGGATATTTCTTGGTCGCCACTCTGAACTACTCTCCCTCTCGTTCCACAGATGACTCACATACCAAAAGGGGGGAGGAGCACTCCCATCCACACCAGAGGAGCTGACTGCCCCGTCGAAATGCCACAGCTATGCCACATGAACTTCCTCACTAGTTCTCAGCATGATGACCACAAGCCACAACTCAAACTGGCACTGGGAGAAAAGATTTCCACCCTGATAGCATTGCCCTGAACACAATACTGATTGCATTTTTATCCCAAAGAGCTCAGGATGTCTGGTGTCCCTGTTCCCTGCAAACTGATGGGGAGTGTGCGTGTCCCTGGCTCAAGATCTTCTGGAGAACTTAATGGCTAATGAGAGAAGATTTGAGTGTGGATTTCCTTGATCCAAGCCAGGTGCTTGGTCACCTGCACCTCCCTGCCTGGCTCTCCTAGGAGTCTCCACTCAGTTGAAAGCTGGTATACTGAATATGGTTGCACAGAGAAGTCACAGTGGCCTGTTGCACAGAAGCAGGGTCATCATTACTGACTGGGGGCACATCAGCCACCCCTCCCTCCTGCACGCACCATTTTTGTACTCTTCCCCTACAGGCACCTCTGGCAGCTGTGGGGAGGGGGGGGGGAGAGGACAGCTCTGAGGCAGCTGCTGCTCCCTGGACTGGAGAATGCCCTATCCCCCCACTCTGGCCTCCCCTGTGGATGCTTGAAACCCCCAGCGTTGTCCACAATAAGGTAAAAAGGGGCTCTGAATGAAGGACTGGTGGCGTGTAAACGGTGTGTTCCCTAAAGTGCTCTTATCTGGGAAACTGCTAGACCAAGGGTGTAATTATTTATGAGATAAACAGAAATCTCCTTTTCATAGTTATTTGACTAGACGGCAAGACACAAATGGGAGGTGAACAACACATGTTTATTTAATAGGAGATAACGTAAATGTGGACTGTGTGCTTCAGTATATAGTCAGACCGGTTCTCAAGTCCCCCCCGCCCTGGTTATAAACTTTAGCCCAATCAGAGTAACTACTTTGTAGCTGAGCCTCAAGTGACATAAATAAACCCTGAGGGGAAGTTTGACTCCCCTTCCTCCAGACAGGTCCCCTCTACTGACGGGGGTCACCGGAACCCCTTTCCATGAACATGCAGGATCCGGGGGGGCTCTTTCAGCACGCAGAGCTCCAGTCAACGGAACCTGTCCATGTAACAGAGGGGCGTCTGGCCCTTAGTAGGTGGCTTATTTCTCTCACTGAAACAAGTGTTCTTCCCTAAGCTGACCCCAAACCCTCACTGAAAGCCAAATAAAAACCTGTCTCAACTGATGTTCTTATCCCAAGCCACAAAATGCTCCCTCTAAGAGCAACCTTTTTATCCCCATGCTTGAACTGGCTCAGCCCCTCCTGTCCAATGGAGCTCTTGGATGACAACTACCTGGATTTTCATGAGGCCCAAACCCCAGGGATTGCTTTGGAGCCCTGGAGGAGAGGTGGGATTTTGGGGGGTGACCTTGGGGGTGGCTGGCCTCTGGCATGAGGAAAGGAAACTCAAGGGGATGTCATCGAGGCTGCCCCTTTCCTCCCACCTTCACGCTACTTCCTGCTATTTTTATTTATTGATTGATTTCTTTGGGTTTTTACTTGACAAGCGGGCTCAGGGAGCTCACAACATGTAAGTATAACCATTTAAAAGATTAAAACATAGCATAAGAAAAGATTAAAATTCAGTTCTGAAAATAAAACCACAAGATGGTGATACTGCAATTAAAGTGCTCTCAGAAAAATTTAGCCCTTGTATGCGTACTAAATCTACTGATTTTTAACAAGTGGCAAAGAATTTCCACCAATCAGTACATAGAAAGTGCCTGTGCGTGGTACAGGTGAATAGCATGGGGGGGGGGGGGCAGTCTGACGTGGTGTTTGCTGCCTCAACCAAAGGCCTGGAGGAACAGCTTTCTTCTACAGACCCTGCAGAATGGTTGTAAGTACCACAGGGTCTTGATCTCAATTGGGAGGCTGTTCCAGCAGGCTGGAACCAGAGCTGAGACGGCCCTGGCTCTGGTCGAGGCTAACTGGACATCCTTTGGGCTGCGGATCACCAGTAGATGTTGATCTAAAGAATGCAGAGCTCTTTGGGGGACATAGTGGGAGAGACAGTCCTGCAGATATGATGGTCCCAGACCGCACAGGGCTTTAAAGCTCAGTACCAAGACCTTGGAACTTGATCCAGTACTCCACTGGAAGCCAATGCAGCTAGAAGAAGGGTACCAAAGGGTAACACAGCGAAATCCTCTCGCCAAGTGCCACTCTCTGTCCCCAGCCTTGGAGAAAAGCAGGGTGGGTAAAAATCAATATTTTTTAAAAAAATTAACAATTGGATTTTTAAAAATTTAAATTAGATTTTTAAAATTTAAATCGGATTTTTTTAATAAAATGCTTTTTAAGGAAAAATCTATCTAAAGATAGTATTCTATTTAAGATACATTATAGTCCAAAGGTTATTAATCATGAAATAGGGATTAGTTTTTAATTAGGTAGAATGAGGCTGTATATTCATGCAATGTATAATTTTTAGGGTATATACATTCCATTAATCCATTCATAAACCAGAGGTTCCTATAAGATTATTGGGCAGTTTTTCTCTCTAGAAGATATTATCACAGATTCTTGGTTCTCAAAACTGCGAATTTGTGTCTGCAGAGATCATATGGCTCCTCTTCACAGCAAAAATGTCATAAATGTCATAAAGTTGAGAAAAAGACCTTAATCCCATTGTTCCTTTGCAAATCTATTTAAACAGAATCAACCCCTTACTTCTTAAGTGCCAAGTTTCAAAAAATTCAAAGAATATAAGATTGTTGGGAGTGGAATAGATCTTCACAAGAAGCAGAGTGAAGAGAGAGGGGCAAGCAGTAAAAATGAAAGTGAAACCTTTTGAACAGAATACTCCACAAGTCTTTGGATCTTTGTGTGTAAAACCTAAAGTGGTTGTGTGGATAACCTATCATATTATTCTTTCCTGGAGGAGAAAACCTATAATGGCAGCAGGCTGTAAAAGAGACCCAATTTGGGAGTATTTTAATGAAGTTCCTATACCTATGATGAGGCAGGCATGTGTGCAAAATGCAAGCACTGCAACAAAGAAATGCAAGGCCTGGCGACCCAAATGAGACAACACCATGTGATGAATACGACAAAGGGAACATGTTTGAACAGGCAGGATCTTCAGGTTGGTAAACATTTTGATTTCATCATACTTCTTAAAGATTGCCTATAAGAACTGTCATGTTTGAGCAAAATTATATTTCTTATTATTATTACTGCATATTACTGTCATTTTGATACAGTTATGAAGAAACAGTTGAAAGGAGCAAAGGGCAGTACTGAGTGGCAGAATGGTACAAATAAAATAATAGCATTGCCTTTTTTATTTAGGGGAATCTCTCATCAAGGATTCTGGAAACTATCCACCTTCAAGATCACCATCCTCCTGTTCAACAGTTTCAGAGTTACCTGTCCAGGATAGTGTTTCAGTCATATCATATACATCACACATCCACAATCTATCACCTAAAAGAAAGGAAACAGCCAACCATCCAGGAACCATCATAGATAAGTTTGTGTTAAAAACCAGCAGATCAGAAAAAAAGTTAATTGATTAAAAAAATGTCCCATTTGTTTATGTGATAAACTCTTCTTTCTGTTTGATTGAAAACCCACACTTCATTAATATGGTTCAGTCACTGAGACCAGTATACAATCCACCCAGCAGAGCAGATGTTGCAGGGAAACTGCTAGATAAAGAAGAAGAGATTGGATTTATACCCCGCTCTTCACTACCCAAGGGAGTCTCAAAGCAGCTTATGAACTCCTTTCCCTTCCCCTCCCCACAATAGACACCCTGTGAGGTAGGTGCGGCTGAGAGAGCTCTGACAGAAACTGCCCTTTTTCAAGGACAGCTCTTATCAGAACTATGACTTGCCCAAGGTCATCAGCAGGTTCAAGTGGAGGAGTGAGGAATCAAATCTGGTTCTCCCAGATTAGAGTCCACACACTTAACCACTACATCAAAGTGCTCCCAAAGTGAATGACAGAGAAATGGAGCAATGTACAACAGCTCTAGAGGGTAAAATTGTTAACCCAAGTCTTGATGGGTGGAGTAATGTCCACAATGATTGTATATACTTGTATAACAACAGAAGAAGGGAATGTCTTCCTGGCAGAAATAATTGATATGTCAGGAAATGCACGCACAGTAGAATACTTACAAGAAGTGGCAACAAAAATAACATGTGAACAAAAGCTCAAATGTCTAGTACTCAATTTGGTCACAGACAATGCTGAAAATGTATCCAAGATGAGAAGAAATTTAGAAGAGCAGGAAGGGAATACAAAGCTAATACCATTTGGTTGCAGTGCTCATTTGCTGCACCTTCTAGCCAAAGACTTTAGTGTTCCAGAAATAAAGACTAATGTCGTTGAAATTGGTAAATACTTCCATAACAATCATTTTGCTGCAGCAGCTCTAAAAATAATGGGTGGAACCAAGCTAACGCTCCCACAATATGTTACATGGAACTCTGTAGTGGACTGTTTTAAGCAGTATATCAAGAACTTGCCTATTCTGATGACACTTTGGGAACAAACTCAAGAGAAAACGGATGACACTGTCACGGCCAAAATCCTCAACATTGGACTTAAGAGAAATGTTGAACATATGCTGAGCATCCTGATACCCTTCTTTTTTTCTTTTACTTTTCAAAGATTTTATTAAAGTCAAAGATACAACAACAAAAAAACCCAGCATATAAAACAACTTCAGAGCATAGAAATCCTAAATATAAAATGCATAGCCAGCAGACAAATAGAATCTAAAAGTCTGAAACAGATAACAAAGTCAACAACGATAAAATGCAAAAACTCTTACTATTTGAATGCCTATAAACTGATCAAGAGCTGAGTATTGGTGATGACATATGCCTAAAGCTCTGTACAACAAAAGGCCCCAACCAAGAGTTAGAACAAAGAGTGTGATTAAAAGTGCAGCCATTTGTGGTAACTCAAATTGGAAGGAAGCAAGTCTTGTTCTGCTAGGAAACGGAGTATTGGAGACCAGGTAGGCACAAATTTGTCATAGATCTTGGTGGAACCATACTGATCTCAGTCCAGGAGGTTAGATATTTTACTCATCACAAATTGATCCCAGATCTTGTCGTACCAGGTTGTCAGTCTTGGGGGTGATAAGGATTTCCAAGCTGCTGTGATCATAAGCCTGGCCACAGCAAGAAGAATATAGGTAAGATTTTTGTGTGAATCACCCCAAGCAGGAGTCCGACAGATTTAGAAGTAGCAATTCCTGTGTGGCCAGAAGCAACTACAATGTAATTTTATTGATTTGGGATGTAACTTCCTGCCAGAAGTGTTGAATAACTGGGCATTCCCACCAACAGTGGAAGTATGTGCCAAATTGATTTTTGTTCTATGTGCATCCAGCTTATTAAAGAATTAGCTTTCAATATCCATACCATATTAGCTATTGTTGCTGCCTGGTAATAAATGCGCAGGAGTGGTAGATCAAGTCCTCTGATAGATGAAGTTCTGCTTAAGTCTCAGCGGTTAACTCAAGCTTTCTTAAATGCCCATAAAAAATTGAGTGTTCTTTGTCATTTGTGAAAAGTAGCATCCGGTAAGAAGATTGGTAGAGCTCTAAATAAAGAAACTGAGCAAAAATAAAACTCTTTATTAGATGAAGGCGGTCTGATCATGTGAATTATAAGGTGTTCTAGTCCTTCAGATGTAGTTGGATATCGTGATGTAGACGATCGAAGTTACAAGATAACAAGTTTTTCATGTCCGGAGGAATCTGAACTCCCAGGTGCTTCCAAGAATGCTTACACCAACAAAAGGGGAAAGTTTGTTGTAATCGTCTGTACAGTTGACTTTAAGGATATTGGATATATCTCTGATTTTGAAGAGTTAAGTTTCAGGCTGAATACTGTACCAGATTTTGAAAGTGTATCGCAGGAAAGGAGCTTAAAGGATTTGTGAGGTAGAGTGTCAAGTCATCGGCGTACAGATTTACTTTAGGTTCTTGTTTTCCTATAGTGATCCCGGAAAAGTCCTCATTTCGCCAAAGTTCTGCAAGTGGTCCCATGGCAAGAGCAAAAATTAAAGCTGAGAATGGGCACCCTTGTCTAGTACCTCTAGATGGATAAAGAAGGAGAAGAGGAGATTGGATTTATACCCCGCCTTTCACTACCCAAGGGAGTCTCAGAGTGGCTTACAAACTCCTTTCCCTTTCCCTCCCCATAACAGACATCCTGTGAGGTAGGTGGGGCTGAGAGAGCACTGACAGAAACTGCTCTTTTTCAAGGACAGCTCTTATCAGAGCTATGACTTGCCCAAGGTCATCCAGCAGCTGCAAGTGGAGGAGTGGGGAATCAAACCTGGTTCTCCCAGATTAGAGTCCGCACACTTAACCACTACACTAAACTGGCTGTGGGAGTTGAGACCATTAACTCTCACTCTGGATCTCAGTTAAGAATATAGAGATTGTAGAGCTCTCAAGAAATTACTTCTGAAAACCCATTTTTTGCAGTAATCTAAACAGATACAAAATTTTCAGGGAGTCAAGCGCCTTCTCAAAGTCAAGAGCTAGTATCAGAGTCTTTAGATGAACGTTTGCCAGCAGCTATAATGTTGAGAGTATGACAGATGTTGTCTGTCAACTGCCTGCCTGGTATGAAGCCTGCTACATATTCTGGGATTATGGCTTTAAACCTACTAGCCAGAATTGTTGTAAAGATTTTGGCATCGTTGTTGAGAAGAGCAATTGGCCTATATGCTTTTGGATCAGTTGGGTCTTTGGAGCATTTAGGAATGACCACTATAAAGGATTCTGTCCAAGAAGGAGGGAGTTCTCCCATGAGGAGGACATTGTTCAAGACAGAGGGAAGACAGTCTATTCCAGGGGCCTTTTTTGGTTTCAGTGATTCGATAGTATTCTGTAGTTCCTCCAGTGTGATGGGACTGTCCATGAAGGTTTTATGCTCAGGAGAGATGCGGCAATAACAATCCGTAATGTCCAGATTTTTGTCAATGGATTCCAAGGTTGGGTTTTCTGAGCAGTACAGCTTTTCATAAAAATTAGTAAAAGTAGGAGCTATCTCAGTAGGCAGGTAGTGTCAAGTGCCATCTGGGCTTCTAAGAGATTCCACCCAAGAGGATTTCTTCTTGTCCTTCATGCTCCATGCCAATAATCTTGTATTTTTGGTTGATTTCTGCTAGTATCGTTGTTTTAAGAATAACAAATTCTTTTGTATCTGTGAAATTTCCAGATTCTCCAAGATTTTTCTTTTAGCTAATAATCTGGCATAAATTTGTTTCTTGCCTGTACGTTTGTGCTCCTGTTCTAGTGTCATGATGCAGGACATCATTTCAGCCCTAATTCAATCTTTCTCTTTTTTTAGATGCAATGATATAGAGATGAAGGAGCCATGCAGAACAGCTTTCATCGCATCCCAAAGTACTGGAAGAGACGTTGCAGCTGATTCGTGTTCCTTAAAATAATGTTTGATGTCCAATCCCAATCCCTCTTGAATAGACTGTTGCAATAAAATATTTTTATCAAGAGACCATTGTCTGTCTTTAACAGCCAAAGAATTAAGGACAATGTGACAGTCTAACCATGTGTGGTCGGTGAGGTGCCTGGGGCCTATGTTAGCTGAGGAAACCAACAGAAGAGCTAAGTTAGATACAAGCAGATAGTCAGTTCTGGTGAATGTGTCATGCCAGGCTGAATAGTAGGTGTAATCTTGTTCTGTAGGATGCAGAATTCTCCAAACATCCTGTAATGTAACTGGTATTTTGTGAACAATTTAGCTAATTTAGTCGCTTAAGAGGCTGATCGAGCTTGCCTGGGTTTCTGAAAGGACCTGTCCAATTTTCCATCTGCTATGAAATTGAAGTTCCCTTGTATTATAACTACTCCACTCTTTGAAGCCTTAGAAAGATGTCATCCAAAAATTTGATTTGGTCCCTATTTGGCGCATACGCCAAAGCAAATGTAAATTGCTTTCCATTAATCTTACTCTTTACAAATATGAAACGGTCTAATGGGTCAGTTAGAAAGGCTTCCAGGGCAAAGTTGACTTCCTTAGCAAATAAAATCACCACACACCCCTGGCTTTGGATGATCCCGCTGCTTGAAACTGAACAGGGAATATTGATGATTTCAGGATGGGACACTTTGTACATCTGATGTGTGATTCTTGCAGAAATAAAATATGAGGTCAAATGTACTTCACATGTTGTAATACCATTTTCTTCTTGATCAAATTGTTTAAACCCCTAATGTTGACAGAGCTTATCTTGTAGGAACCCATCATAAAATTGGGGATCAGATATCAGCTATGCATAAAAAAAAACTCCAGTAAGGAAATATTGGCAGGGTTTGATGTAACTAGAGCACAGCTATATAGTAGTAATGAAATACTGAATACCAAATTCGAATTAAAAACAATAAGAATTTTTTTTAAAAAAACTACAAATACTTCAAATTGTAGTCAAGATGAGTAAACTGTAGACCCAGGTGTAATAGCGAAGAAAGTGATGAATATAGAAATACAACACAAAACTTTAAAGCTGAACAAGGTTCTTGAATAGGATGCTTGAGTTAGAAGTCAAATCACAATGGAGTTGGCAATACAATAGATTCAAACTTCCCCAAATCACCCTGAAGAGTTATAAAGTGCAACAGATTAGCAATTAACAGAAAACAAAATTGCCAAATTCAACCTTGAATTCCAGTTGTTGCTACATTAATTAAATTATATAATCAAGTGCAATAGTGATGATAATATAAAACTTCAACGCTGAAACAAGTTAATTACACAGGCTGTGAAATAAAAATCCAAAACACAAAGGAGAGTTTACAATTGATTCAGCCCTCCTTCATTCACCAATGAATTATGAGGATTGACAGTAAATCAGATTTCAATGCGTTCTCTAATCAAAATAATTAATTGGATCAGTTAAGTAGAGTATAATAAATTAATCAGACAAATTAATCGAGTTTGTGTTTGGAAGTGTGTGTTTTGAGTTGTTGCAGAGTGCTGGCTGCTTGAGATAGGGTGAGAAAGGGTCATTGTTTGACTGTAATTGAGTTCCTGGGTGAATTTGAATAGCTGCTAGCCACACCCTCTGCTGGGGAAGGCTCTATTTAAGGCAGCAACTGGCCAGAGGCATGAGCCTCTGGCACGAGTTGGGCTTGTGGCTGTTAGACTAGGGACTCTTAGACTAGGGGCTCTGTGAAAAGCCAAGGAAGAGCCAGAACACCAGGGCCCTATTCTCCTTGGGTTCCCAGTAAGGTAAGTAGACTTCTACAAGTGGAAAGGGTTTAAAAGGGTGGGTCATAATTTTTTTAAAAGCAATTATGAAGGCAGAATGCCAGCAGGGGGTTGGGGGCTATCCAGTGTTTTGCACGGTGTGTCACATGTATGATTATTTGCCCACTGGGCAGAAGTCTTGGATGTGTGTCTGGTGCAGTGAGCTCCTGGTTCTCAGGGAATCAGTTTGCTCCCTTGAGGCCAAGGTGGCTGATCTGGAGAAGCAGAGACAGTCAGGCGCATGCAGAAGACTCTCAGCGACTTGTTAGATATGTCTCATCTGGCAGCTATGCCACTGTCAGGGAGCATGAGGGTCGAGAGGGAATAGGGCACCGTGCTGTGGATAAGGGGAATATGCTGTCAGAAGGGACCTCTTCTTCAGCTGGTGAACAGGTATCCTTTTGCACCGAGGAACCATCCCTGGACAGGGAGGGGGGGGGGCTCTTGGTAGTTGGTGATTCGATCCTTAGTCAGGTAGACAGCTGGGTGGCAACACTGCGTACTGACCATATGGTGACTTGCCTGCCTGGTGCGAAGGTAGCGAACATTACACATGTTCTAGATAGGCTGGTAGATAGTGCTGGGGAGGAGCCAGTGGTCATGGTACATGTTGGCACCAATGATGTGGGGAAATGCAGTTGTGACGTCCTGGAGGAAAAATTTAAGCTGCTAGGCAGGAGACTCAAGGCCGGGATCTCCAAGGTAGCCTTCTCAGAAGTGCTACCTGTTCCACACGCAGGGCCGGAGAAACAGGCACAGATCAGGAGTCTCAATGCATGGATGAGACAATGGTGTAGGGAGGAAGGGTTCAAGTTTGTTAGGCACTGGGATGCTTTTTGGAACAAGAGGAAGTTGTACAAGAGAGATGGTCTCCACTTGTCCCGAGAAGGAACCAGACTGCTGGCACTTAAAATCAAAAAGGTGGCAGAGCAGTTTTTAAACTGAATATTGGGGGAAAGCTGACAGGAGATGAAAAGTCTCTGGTTCGGGATGGCTCATCTCAAAGAGATGAAGGGGTAGCTGTTACTTTTCTACAAGGAAATGGATTAGAATTGTCCACTGAGACTGTGGCTAATGATAGGGACTGCCTGGCAAGGTCTCGAGGCAGCAAGAGGAAGGTTGTGGGCTTAACATGTATGGAAAACTATAGCTCAGGGGTGGGCAATTGCAGCCCACAGGCCACATGAGGCCTGCCACAGAGTTTTTTGCGACCCGCCAAGACAGTCGGCCACGTGGTTTCAGTCAGGCCTCCATTGGGCCCGGAGTGCAGAGAAGCAGCGCTCTGGGATTTAATTGTCCAGGGGGCTTGCAGCTATAGATAATATGAAATTAGCACAATAAATAAATTGAATAAAACTACCACTATTTAATTTAATTTATATTTATTGATTTTTATGATACAATTTATACCTTTTCTGAAATGCAAAGTTAACTAATGAATGCAATCATTTTAAAAGGTGTGGCCCTCCGCTAACCTCTCCTCCCACAAAGTGGCCCCCGAGCCAAAACAATTGCCCACCCCTGCTATAGATGTTTATATACTAATGCTAGAAGGGTTTGAGGTAAAATCGGGGAGTTAGAATTCTTGGTGTTGGGGAAAAACATAGGCATTGTGGGTATTTCAGAAACTTGGTGGGATGAGGAAAATCAGTGGGATATGGTGATTCCTGGTTGTAAATCATATCGGAAGGATAGCGGGGGAAGGGTTGGAGGTGGGGTGGCTCTGTATGTCAGGGAAGGTATACAGTAAGATTGAGAGGGTAAGAGAATTGGATTCACTTCTGGAAATGCTATGGGTTGAATTAGTGGGCACAAATGGAAGCTTGTTATTGTCCACCAGATCAAAAGATAGAGGATTATAAAATGATGAATGAATTAAAGATAGCGGCTAGATGAAAAAACTGTGTTGTAATAGGTGACTTTAACTATCTACACATTGATTGGGTCAATATGTGTTCAAGTCCGGAAAAAGAGACTGAGTTTCTAGACACTCTCAATGACTGTGCTATGGAGCAGATGGTCACAGAACCTATCAGGGGAGAAGCGGTTCTGGATTTGGTCCTAAGTAACACCCAAGACCTGGTGAGAGATGTAAAAGTGATTGCACCGCTTAGGAACAGTGACCATAATGTTTTTGAGTTCAACATTTGTATAAATAGGGAGTTGCCCCAAAAGACTGACACAACTACTTTTAACTTTAAAAGGGTAATTTCTCTGATATGAGGCGACATGTGAAGAGAAAACTGAAAGGAAAAGTAGAAAGGGTCAAAACCACTGGGGAAGTTTGGAGACTATTTAAAATTACAATCCTAGAAGCTCAGAAAAAATATATACGGCGGGTTAGGGAAGGCACAAATAGGTATAGAAAAAAGCCTGCATGATTAACAAACAAAGTAATGGAAGCTGTAAAAGGTAAGAAGGATTCCTTTAAGCGGTGGAAAGCTAGTCTCAGTGAGGTTGATAAAAGGGAATACAGGCTGTGGCAAAAAAAAAAGCAAGTCAATGATCAGGCAGGCAAGAAGGGAATATGAGGACCATATCGCAAAAAACATAAAGACCAACAATAAACTTTTTTCAAATACATTAGACGTAGGAAACCAGCCAGGGAGGCAGTGGGGTCCTTGGATGACCAAGGGGTAAAAGGTGTAGTGAAGGATGATAGGGAAATGGCTGAGAAGCTGAATGCATTTTTTGCCTCTGTCTTCATTGTGGAAGATTAGAAGTGCTTGCCCACTCCAGAACCGCTGATTTCAAGAGAGGTATTGAAAAACCTGAGTCAGTTTGAGGTGATGAGAGAGGAGGTCCTACGACTGATAGACAACTTAAAAACAAATAAATCACCAGGCCCAGATGGCATACATCCGAGAGTTCTGAAAGAAGTCAAATGTGAACTTGTGGATCTCCTGACAAAAATATGTAATCTTTCCTTAAAATTGCCTCCATTCCTGAGGACTGGAAGGTAGCGAATGTCACTCCCATCTTTAAAGTTCCAGAAGAGATCCAAGAAATTACAGGGCAGTCAGTCTGATGTTGATACTGGGTAAGTTGGTGGAAACTGTTATTAAGGAAAAAATTAGTAGGCACACTGATGAACAAAATCTCTTGAGGAAGATTCAGTATGGGTTCTGTAAGGGAAGATCTTGTCTCACGAACCTGTTAGTGTACTTTGAGGGATTGAACAAACATGTCGGCAAGGGGTACCCAATAGATGTTTTTTACCTTGACTTCCAGAAAGCTTTTGATAAAAGTTCCTCATCAAAGGCTCCAAAGTAAGCTCAATAATCATGGGATAAAAGGACAAGTCCTTTTGTGGATCAAAAATTGGCTAATTAAAAGGAAACAGAAAGTGAGCATAAATGGGCAATTTTCTCAGTGGAGGGAGGCAAGCAGTGGGGTACTGCAGGAATTAGTACTCGGTCCGATGCTTTTTATCTTGTTTATTAATGATTTGGAGTTGGGAGTAAGCAGTGAACTGGCTAAATTTGCAGATGACACAAAGTTGTTCAGGGTGGTGAGAACCAGGGAGGATTGTGAGGCACTCCAAAGGGATCTGTCGAGAATGGGTGAGTGGGCATCAATGTGGCAAATGGGATTCAATGTGGCCAAGTGCAAAGTGATGCACATTGGAGCCAAAAATCCTAACTATAAATACACATTGATGGGGTCTGAACTGGCGAAGACTAACCAAGAGTCGTAGTAGATAACTCACTGAAAATGTCGAGACAGTGTGCGACTGCAGTGAAAAAGGCCAACGCTATGCCGGGGGTTATTAGAAAGGGAATCGAAAACAAATCAGCCAGTATCATAATGCCCTTGTATAAATCGATGGTGCGACCTCATTTGTGTACAGTTCTGGTTGCCACACCTCAAAAAAGATATTATAGCATTGGAAAAAGTGCAGAAAAGGGCAACTAGAATGATAAAAGGGTTAGAACACTTTCCCTATGAAAAAAGGTTGAAGTGCTTGGGGCTTTTTAGCTTGGAGAAACAACAACTGAGGGGTGACATGATCGAGGTTTATAAGATTATGCATGGGATAGAGCAGGTAAAGAAAGAAGTACTTTTCTCCCATTCTCACAATACAAGAACTCGTGGGCACTCCATGAAATTACTGAGCAGTCAGGTTAGAACAGATAAAAGGAAGTACTTCTTCACCCAAAGAATGATTAACACATGGAATTCACTGCCACAGAAGGTGGTGGTGGCTACAAGCATGGACAGCTTCAAGAGGGAATTGGATAAACATATGGAGCAGTGGTCCATCCATAGCTATTACCCACAAGGTATAGATAGGAACTCTCAGTCTGGGGCAAGTGATGCACTGTATTTGTGGTGCTTGGGGGGGGCAACAATGAGAGGGCTTTTAGTGTTCTGGCCCCACTGCTGGACCTCCTGATGGCACCTGGTATTTTTGGCCACTATGTGACAAAGTGTTGGACTGGATGGGCCATTGGCCTGATCCAACATTGGCTTCTCTTATGTCCTCAATTAAATTATTAAATTAAATAAATAATAATGATTAAATAAGATTATTGTTGTTATTAATTATTTAATTATTAATTATTAATTATTAAAGATTAAAACAACAGAAAAAAATTTATGTGCAACTATTTTTTGTCTTTTTTAATTCTTTTTTTAAATTTATGAATATATATATACAGGGCTCTTTTTGGGCCAGAATGCACTGGAACGGCATTCTGGCTGGCGTCCGAGCCCGCCCCTCCCCTCCCTGCCAGCGGGAAAAAGCCCCAAGCTCCGGATCTCTGTGCGGAGTTTGAGCGCGAGGCCTCGCCTCCAGGCTTTTTGCACTCAAAGGGAGCATTCCCTTTAAGTGCAAAGAGCTGGCGGGAAGGGGCCCCGGCTGTCGCAGCTCTCTCCATCAAGCTTGTCACCGCACCTATGCTCTCCCTGCTTCCAGTAAGTGCCTCCCCCATCTCTTTTCCCTTTCCCTCCCTCCCTTTTTTCCCCTCCCTCCCTTCCTTCCTGTCTCTCTTTTATTTTCCCTCCCTCCCTTTCTTCTTTTCCTTCCCTCCCTCCCTCTCTTTCTCTCCCTCTTTCCTTCCTTCCTTCCTCTCTATTTTTCCCTTCTTTTCTTTCTATTTTCCCTCCCTCCCTCCCTTCCTTTCTATTTTCTTTCTTTCTTTCTTTTTCAGGACTTCTTGGCATTAGCCAGTAGCTTCAGTGAACCCCTGAGTTCTGTTCCAACAAACTAAGCACAAAAGAAATGTGGTAATGCATGCAGAATCCTTGTAAAAGCTAAAATCTCACTGACCCACTCTTTAATGGAGAAGGAGAAGCTAGGAGACTGAATTAAGCTTCAAGCTAATTATAATTCCTCCTCATAATGAGAATTAAATTTGAATGATGTTTGTTAAGTTCAATGTCAGTAACCAAAATGAGGGATGGACTGATGTCTTCATGCCTTGCTTGTAAGCCTCAGTAAAGGGGGGGTGCTGACCACTGTTGGACAGAAGGCACTGGAAGAGATGGACCTCAAAGCCTAGTGCAATTGTATTCTTATGATGATTCCTCTCAGTCAAAAAATGGCCAATATTCTATCCACTGTTTATACAAGATTTACAGTACAAACCTAAGCACAGTTATACCATTTGACTTAAGCCCATTGACTTCAGTGGACTTAGGTGGTGTTCACTCTTTGTTAACTGCTAAAAAGACAAATAAGTGAGTTGTAGGTCAAATCAGGCCTAAACTCTCCCTAGAAGCTAAACCAACCAGACTGTGGCTCTCATACTTTGGTCACATCATGAGAAGGCAAACTCACTGGGAAAAACAATAATGCCAGGAAAAGTTGAATGCATCAGGAAAAGAGGAAGACCCAACCTGGAATCGATTAACTCAGTAAAGGAAACCACGGCCTTCAGTTTGCAAGATCTGAGTAAGGCTATTAATGATAAAATGTTTTAGAAGCCATTGATTTATAGGGTTGCCATAAGACAGAAGAGATTTGATGGCACATAAGATACACAGAGACAGATGCACACAGCTCTGCAGTTAGTATGGCAGTTAGGATTGTACTCTTAAATAATAAATATTATTGTTTAGTGTATAATGTATGCAGTCTTTGTCATAAATTGAGGGATGAAATGGACCATATGATTTTAGTATACTTCACCATGCATGTAACATTTATTATGGAATAAATGACATATGAGAAGAATACACAAGTATACACACACTCAAAATACCATGCTCATCTATTCATGCTGGGGCTGGCCAGATCTCCTCATGAATTCCTGGAAAAGGTAGACATTGGTAGACATTGGTCTGAAGAAAGTAATTTGGTGCCTTGTAGTCTGTCTTGTAATTTGAAGAAAATTTTGTGATGTACAAGATTGTTCAGGAGGGAAGGCAGCATGGTATATAGCCTGATCTCATCAGATCTTGGAAGCTAAGCAGGGTTAGTACTTGGAAGGGAGACCACCAACCAAGACTCTGCAGAGTAAGGTAATAGCAAACCACCACTGCTTCTCACTAACCTTGAAAGCCCCTTGCTGGGGTCATTATAAGTCAGCTATGACTTGACAGCACTTTACATACACAAGATTGTTCTATATGGGGCAGAGAGAAAGTCCAATAGAAAATAGTTATCCAGTTGCAGGAGACACAGAAGGTAATTGGAGCAACAGTTGTGGCAGGTGGACCAGATACAATCCTCCACCTTGTTTCATATTCCATGAACCTTATATAGGGTTTCAAGGTCCTTGTCTGCCTTACAGAACTCTCCCTTTTTTGTACTCAACCAGCCTAACTTGGCTCACCAACTCATGTTTGCCCCTAACCTGTAAATATTCTTCAGTTCACTCACTATGAAACTTTGTAGATTTAGTACTGTTTTCTTATGCTTAATCTATAAGGATAAAATTATATTATCATTTATATTTTGTACAAAGTATAGCATTTTTAAAAACTCATAATCCAGGTGAATGAAGCAGCTATTGACCTGCCTTTACAAAATATTAAAACGTTTCTGAAATAATGTATAGGAGGACTTTGGTCCTGAGAATCAAAACTGCACTGAACTAGAAAAGTTTTATTCTAGCAGTTTTACACTGTAGTCCTAAACACAGTCACATCCTCACAGATGCAGAAGGGTGTAACTCTATTTAGGATTGCATGGTTGATGGCTTTGAGGGGAGACTGATGAAGGGAAATGCATGACTGAAACTTGCAACCCAAGCCTAGGCGGTGTGTCTTGTTGGGAATGGCTTGCAAATATGTGTGTGTCTAAAGTCTGTATTAAAGTTGTTTGCTGCTAACTGCCATGCAAGAGAAAACGTCTGAAAAAGTAGCTTCATTGCTGTGTGTGTTGGCAGAACACTTGACTGTTGCATGGGGGACTTTGGGGGACATCTGCAGAGAAACAGAGTTGTAACTAAAAATGAGCATGGTCAGCAGCACTTCGGAGATTGCCTCTTTTGTGAAATTTAAAAAGTGGGCAGAGTTTCCAAAGAAGATGATTGTCCCTCTTCTTCTGCCACTGGGCTGACATCTGTCTTTAATGGGCCAGCAAAGTTGATGTTCTTAAACCTCCTAATGAGAGATTTCTGCTTCTGAGGAGTTGACTTCCAACGATTGGTGAACTTGTGATGGTAGTGATACTTTGATGTGGTAAAACCCACCTGTTCACAGGATCATT
The DNA here is from genome assembly GCA_029233225.1 of Lepidodactylus listeri. NCBI lineage: Eukaryota > Metazoa > Chordata > Lepidosauria > Squamata > Gekkonidae > Lepidodactylus > Lepidodactylus listeri. Next base: position 7,700,902 of record JARCFY010000014.1, on the reverse strand, counting down.
TTACCTGTGGGACAGACTCTGCATGGTAACCACTCCACTGGTACATAATTGCTTGTAAAAATATTATAGTGTAATAATTCAGGTGGGTAGCTGTTTTGGACTGAAGCAGCAGAACAAAACTGGAGTCCAAAGTTTAATCCAAGGTCTAAGCTTTTGCGTGCATGCACACTTCTTCCATCTGAAGAAGTGTGGTTCCATCTGAAGAAGTATGGGTGGCACATGAAATCTTATACCTTGAATAAAATAGTCCACAAACTTCTCCCATCCAGTGCATTCACAAACCTAGGGTTGTTCTGCCAGTGAACTAGGGTTGCCAACTCCAGGTTGAGGAAATCCCTGGAGATTTGGGAGTGGAGCCTGAGGAGGGTGGGATTTGGGGGAAGGAGGGACCTAAGCAAGGCATAATACCATGGACTCTACTTTCCAAAGCAGCCATTGACCTGATCTCTGTAGTTTGGAGCTCAGTTGTAATTCCAGGAGATCTCCAGACCCCACCTGTAGGTTGGCAACCCTAAAAAAATCATATTCGGCGTACTAGTTCTGCAGGAAGGCAAGCTGATTTCCATGGGAACCTAACCTTTAGGAATTTTCCAATCCTGTGTGGGAATAACTGTTGGACATAAGATATTGGTTCAGGCAAGATTTTGTATAGACAGAAAATAATGTTTTTATTGATTTTGTCAAAACTGTTTTGACAACAAACAAGGTAAACAGAATAAGAAGCAAAAGGTGGGTGTAGCTGGATGACCACATTTCTGGTAACGCAGGGTGTGGCCTAATATGCAAATGAGCTGCACTGTCAGGGGTATGGTCTAATATGCTAATGAGTTCCCGCTGGACTTTTTCTACAAAAAGAGCCCTGTATATATATAAGCAATAAGAGTGCAACAATAATCTAGAAACAGAATATACAAAATTTGGACCTGCTTTGGAAAATAAGTTCTTACCCCAAACAAATGGGCAAGCGTCCAGAAGCGGTCTCTAACTCTGGGAGCAAAAGAAATCTGAGTGCTCTCCTTCTTCAGTGCTGGAGAGAAAAAGAACAATTAGACTTTGAACACAATAGGTAACACCAATATAAAGCAGGAGAAAATAGTGGATTAATCAGTAAGCTCAGCGTGGTGAGCGGGACCTAGGAGAGGTTGAGTTTCTAATGGAAACTTTAGTAGGTTTCTCAGGAGTCGCTGGATGATGTTTTCGCTTCTGAGAACATCTGCCATTTTCTGAGTCTTCTGAGATATGGAGAGCCTCAAGTAAGTCAAGACCAGAGTCCTCATCTGCAGCTTGGTACACCGAGCCATGATGAGACCTGAAGTCTCCCAGAGGGCAACCATTTATATTGAATGTTAGCAAGATGAAGCCTTGAGGTGATAGGTTTGAGAGTCTTTCTGATGTGCAAAGCCTCAGGAGGGATATCAGGAAATATTAAGATTTTACTGTCCTTGAATAAAAAATTGCCTTTTACCCATGCTTCATCCAAAATTCTTTTTTTTTTTGTTCTCCAGTCAGCAAACTGAACTAAGAGGTCTCTAGGACCTGGGCACCGAGGATTGATAGGAGGGCCAATGCAAAAAGCTTTCAAAATGGCTGACGCTATTCCTCTTTCTAACTGCATTATAGAGGAGAGCCAGTTCGATATAAGCGGATGAGGTCTAAAGATTCTTCCGCCCCCTCAGGTCTTCCCCGGAATTTCAAATTAAGCAGCCTAATTTGGGATTCCAGTGTTAACAAGTGATCATGAGTGCCTGAATCTCAGGCTTGTAAGTCTTGAATATCTTCTTTAAAAAGCATGCCCATATTAAGAGCAGACTCTGCCATTTTAGAGGTTTGGGAGAGCGAGGATTGAATTTCATTTAATTGATCTGTTCAGTATGATGTCTCTCCATATTTTCAAGTAGTTTGGGTAGGTCTTTATACAGACCCGAGTCCAGTATGTCGGAGATAGAGGGGTCGCCCACCATTTCTGGTTTTTCGGTGCCAAATTCTCTCTGCTCAAAGCGCACTTCACAAGGGGAGAAAAAAGCCTGGGGGGATTTAATCAGATTTTTGGAAACGTTGGAAGCCGTCCTGTTGTTTCTTCCCATAGCTTTGTGTAAAGGAGAGTGTTCAAAGTTATAAGTGAGGTAATCAGGGGAAAGGGAAGCAGAGCTGAGAAATCAGGCAACCACCAACTTGCCCGACATCGCCACACACCCCTGTCCTGAAACCCACTTCTGAAGCTTTAAACAAAGTACAGGAAAATAGCTGTATTATTGCTGATGCTGCTGAAATTTGGAAGAAACTGAGTGAACACTTAAAAGCAGAACTACACACAGAGCAACGTGGTCAAGATTCTACAGTTGGCTACAACATTTAGCTTAGGAACAAAAATGTATAGATACGTGCAAAGAAGATAAATAATGTAAGAATGAAACAAGCAGACTTAAATACGTGTTAACCGTTCACTGAATTATTTGTTTAAAAATAAAGATTTATGTGGAGAGAAAAAAAACAGAACACACTGACAGAATTAAATTACAAGCATTAAGAAAACAAATGAGACAAGCACTGTCTCCAGCTCATTTTCTCGCAAATATTGTCAATATCTGGTACCAGGGTCAAACCTTAAGTGCTGAGGAAGTGGAGTTAGCTATGACATTGGTATTTAGCAATAATTCACCTGTAATGCCAACTAGAATAAACTTCAGAGCTAAAGGGAAACCATTCAAGAAATATATGTTTGCTGACAGGCCCGTGGCCAGGATTTTTTAATGAGGGGGGGCACTGAAATAACAATTTTAAAAACTCACATACACTGGCTGGCCCCTGCCCCAGCAGGTCTTTCCATGCACAGCAACAGGGTGAGGGGGCAGATGAGCAAGCACTGACTCGCCCTGGAAATTGAACTGGCCTCTGCTGGCACTCCAGCTGGGCACCCAGGGCGCCCCGGCCTGGATCTGCTGGCCCCAGCCATGCTGTGCACCTGCCCCAACCCAAGTTAAGGAGCCTCTTAGCTGGAGCCCAGGCCTGATCGGCACAAGGCAAGGGGGAGAAGGCACAGCTGGTGGGGTCCCAGGTGGAGGCACCTCTGACTCTCCGGAGTGTCTGGCGCCCTTAGCCCACCAACAGAGAAATGGCACCGGAGGAGCATGTGTGGCATGGAGCAGAGCTGGCTTTGTGCAGGAACTGATCTGGCCCTCTGTCACCCTCTGCAGCCCAATTGGGGTCATCGCTCCTGTACGCACTCCTGCAGGTTCTTTTGGAAGAGCTACAGGAGTTGGACTGAGGCTGCCAGTGGCCACCCTGCAACCCCGATTCCCCGTGACCTGATTCTTCCCCCTCACCTGGGAGCCGTGCACTGCTGCTGCCAACTCAGGACCCCCCCCCCCAGCCCTTCCCTCCAACCGCCAGCCCAGGTGGTGGTGAGTCCTCCAGGTGGCCCAGGGGGGCAGGGCTGGGCTGCACCAGAAGCTGGGGGTGGGGGCCCTGGGAGCCCCCACCATAGTTATGGGCCTGTTTACTGCTGATGTTTTAAAGAAAGACACATCAGTGAACTCATGGAGGTCACTTAAACACTTGGATATAGAGACTGTTTAAGTAAAGAGTTCCCCTTTAACAGCAGTAGCTTCTTCTGCTGGCGTAGAAAGAATATTTTCTTCCTTTAGACTCATGCATTCTAAACTGAGAAATCATTTGGGACCTGATAAAGCAGGAAAGCTTGTTTTTCTTTTCCAGATTATGAACAAACAAGAAGATGAAAATGGGTGAGCTACATAAGACGGTATTTTAAGTGTTCCGTATGCAGACTGGGCTGATAGTCTTTTAAGTTTTTTTGTTTTTTAAAAAAAAGATATTTTGTTTAACCACATCAGTTAACAAACATGGATGTTTAAGCAAATACAAGAATGGCATGTTACTGTTTTAGTTAAATAAAACTAAATTTTTATGATTAAGCTAATGATTATTTTTCTGCTTCCAAGAAAGTACAGCAGAAAAGTTGTCCAAATATGAACGGTTAAACTGGAGATAGTTCACTTTGCAATAATTTCATAATTATCCATCTATGATGTATTTCTAATAGTATAACCAAAACAGTATTTTTTTGGTATAACGGTAAAATTAATCTGAAAAGTTGTTATTCTAAAAATGAAACCTTCATTTGGTTGTAAACAGGGCTCGATTTTAACAGGAACGCACAGGAACGCTGTTCCGGCTGGCGCCCAAGCCTGCCCTGCCCCGCCCCCTCCCTGCCCGGCCTGAGCTGTTTACACTTAAAGGGAAAGTTCCTGTAGAGAGCCAGCAGGAAAAAGCTCCACCGGGTGCTTTCCCTTTAAGAGCAAACAGCCAGCAGGAGAAAGCTCGCCCAGAGATTAAGCACAGGGGCTAGGCTTTCTGCATTTGGCTTGCCGACCTCGCGTGGCTTTCCCTGCTCCAGTAAGTGCCTCCCCATATCTTTTCGTTCTCTCTCTCTCTCCCCGCCCCAACCTTTCTTTCTGTCTTTCTTTCTCCCTCTCTCTCTGTCCCCACCTTTCTTTCTTCCTTTCTCTTTCTCTCTCCCCCCACCTACCCTTCCTTCCTTCTGTTCTTTCTGTTTTTATAAAAAAAAATATTGAAAAGGGGGGGGGGTGTAAAAAAGCAGAGAGCCCAGGAAATGCTGGTTTTGACAATATCTTTAATTTTTGAGAATCTCTTTAGTTTTCTCATGGCATCTTCTGCTTAAGAAAAAGTCTGAAGCCTGAGTTCATTGTTGTGTCTTGTTGGGAATGGCTTGCAAATATATGCGTGTCTAAAGTCTGTATTAAAGTGGTTTGGTGCTTACTGCCACGTAAGAGAAAAATCTGAAAAAGTAGCTTCATTGCTGTGTGTGTTGGCAGAACACTTGACTGTTGCATGGGGGACTTTGGGGGACATCTGCAGAGAAACAGAGTTGTAACTAAAAATGAGCATGGTCAGCTGCACTTTGGTGATTGCCTATTTTATGAAATGTAAAAAAGTGGGCAGAGTTTCTGAAGAAGATGATTGTCCCTCTTCTCCTGCCACTGGACTGACAACTGCCTTTAATGGGCCAGCAAAGTTGATGTTCTTAAACCTCCTAATAAGAGAGATTTCCGCTTTTGAGGAGTTCCAACGATTGGTGATCTTGTGATGGTAGTGATACTTTTATGTGGTAAAGACCACCTGTTCACAGGATAATTTTACCTGTGGGACAGACTCTGCATGGTAACCACTCTACTGGTACATAATTGCTTGTAAAAAATATTATAGTGTAATAATTCAGGTGGGTAGCCGTGTTGGTCTGAAGCAGCAGAACAAAGTTGGAGTCCAAAGTTTCATCCAAGGTATAAGCTTTTGTGTGCATGCACACGTCTTCCATCTGAAGAAGTGTGGGTGGCACATGAAATCTTATACCTTGAATAAAATAGTCCAGAAACTACTCCCACCCAGTGCATCCACAAACCTAGAAGAAGAGATTGGATTTATACCCCGCCCTTCACTACCCAAGGGAGTCTCAGAGCATCTTTCAAACTCCTTTCCCTTCCCCTCCCCACAACAGACACCCTGTGAGGTAGGTGGGGCTGAGAGAGCTCTGAGACAACAGCTGGTACAGAGCTATGGCTTGCCCAAGGTCATCCAGCAGGTGCAAGGGGGGAGTGGGGAATCAAACCCAGTTCTCCCAGATTAGAGTCCGCGCACTTAACCACTACACCAAACTGGCTCCTAGCGTTGTTCTGCCAGTGAACTAGGGTTGCCAACTCCAGGTTGAGGAAATCCCTGGAGATTTGGGAGTGGAGGGTGCAGTTTAGGGGAAGGAGGGACCTAAGCAAGGCATAATGCCATGGACTCTACTTTCCAAAGCAGCCATTGACCTGATCTCTGTAGTTTGGAGCTCAGTTGTAATTCCAGGAGATCTCCAGACCTCACCTGTAGGTTGGCAACCGTAAAAAATCATATTCAGCGTACTAGTTCTGCAGGAAGGCAACCTGATTTCCATGGGACCCTAACCCTTAGGAATTGATTCCAATCCAGTGTGGGAATAATTGTTGGACATAAGACATTGGTTCAGGCAAGGTTTTGTATAGATGGGGCAGAAAATAATGTTTTTATTGGTTTTGTCAAAACTGTTTTGACAACAAGGTAAACCGAATAAGAAGCAAAAGGTGGAGTGTGGCTGGACCACACTTCTGGGAACATTGGGTGTGGTCTAATATGTTAATGAGCTGTGCTATCGGGGGTATGGCCTAATATGCTAATGAGTTCCTGCTGGACTTTTTCTAGAAGAGCCCTGGTTGTAAATATTAAGATTATACCAGCAAGAATGAGTCTTTATGTAGAAAACCATAGTCTAAATCCAGTCTTGACTAGTGATTTAAATCGACCTCTGGTTGAAATGAAATCCACTCTGCTTGGAGGTCCCCTGTCCAAGTACCTTGCAGGGTCAGCCCTGCTTAGCTTCCGAGATCTGATGCGATGGGGGCTGGCCCGGGCTGTCTGGGTCAGGGCAACCCCTCCCGTTTTCGTTGAGTGCTGACTTTATCAACCTTGAGGACAACGTCCAGGGGCACCTTCAAGACCAACGAAGTTTCGTTCTGGGTATAAGTTTTCCTGTGTATTTCTGTTACCAACCCAGCCGCCGACCTGAATCTGCAAGCCCCCAGCCTTTCCCCGGCATCGTGCCACGAAGGGAAATCCTCCCTCAGCAGGAGCTGCGGGGATACTTGCGAGGCCCCTCGCCCCGGCCGGCCAGTGCGCAAAGGCCGCTGGGACGTGTAGTTCTTGCCGAGAGCGGCCGTGCCAGAGAGAGGCGAACAGCTCCAGCGGGTCGGCCGCGTGGGTCCGAAGCGGCAGAACGAACTCGTCGAGTCCAGTCGGAGCACCACCACTACCGTCCGGGGCCAGCAAAGGTCGGCCCAAGGCCCGAGCCCTCGTGTGCCAGCCAGCCCGCCCGGCCCTCCTCCGACGCCGCCCCCCCCCCCCCCCCGGGCCGACGGGCAGGCGGGGGGCGGCTCCCGAGGGACCCATGGCCCGGCAGAAGCCCCCGGGGCGGCGCGCCTGGCCAGGAAGGGGCGAGCCTCTCCGCGGACGGCCCCGGGCACGCGCGGCACCCCCGCCCCCTCCCCCTCCCGGCTTGACGGGGGCCCGACGGCGAAGGCCCCCCCCCGTACCCCTCCCTCCCTCCCTCCCCCCCCGCGGTGGGGGGGCCGCGGCATCGTCATCATCCTGGCCGGGGGTCCCCCCTTTCGGGCCTCAGCCCGCGGCGGTGTCCGGGGCGGGGCGGGCGCTTCACCAGGCGGGGCGGAGGCCCTGGGGGGGGCGGGGGGCGTCGCTGCGACTCGTGAGCGGGCGGCCGCCGGGCGGGAGGGGCGCGCAGGTGCCTGACTCCGGGGGGCGGGCGGGGGAGGCGCCGGCTGCGGCCTGGGCGGGGGGGGGGGCGTGTGCGCGGGCATCCTGCGGGCACGCTCGGGCACGCTCAGCCCCGCCCCGCCCCTTGCCCCGCCGGCCGCTGACGCGCTCCGACCCCGCCCCCCTCCCCGGAGATGCGGCGGAGCAAGGGCGAGGGAGGCCCGGCCCGGCCCGGGCGGCGGTGAGTGAGGGAGGGAGTGGGGGGTTGGCCTCTTCGCCAGGGTGCCGGCCCGGCCCTGCGGCGCCTGCCCGCGCCCAGCCAGGGGTCGTTAGGAGGGCGCTGGGCCAGCCAACGGCCGGGGCGAGTCTGCGGGCTCCCTCCCCCCCCACCCACACACCCCCACACACAGAGCTCGGCGCCGGGGGGGGGGGGCAGACGCCATAGGTTTGCCAGTCTCCAGGAGAGGCCAGGAGATCTGCTGAACTGACCGCCAGCTGACAGAGACCAGCTCCCCCGGAGAAAGCGGCTGCCGTGGAGGGTGGAGGGCTCTCTGTGGCCCTGTGCCATGCCGAGGCCCCTCCCCTCCCCCAACCCCGCCCTCTCCCAGACGGACCCCCAAAGTCTCCAAGTGTTTTCCAGCCCAGAGCTGGCAACCCTATTAGATGCCATAGTTCCACGCAAGGGGCTGGAATACAAGAGCTGTGTAGGGCTGTGTTTTAAACAGCTTGTTGTTTTATGCTGCTGTTGCACGTTTTAAAAAGGCATTGAATTTCTTGACGGTTGGAAGCTATGGAGGAGAATAGAAACTGGAGGGGGGGGGGGATGCAGGCTGCACTGCCTTTCCTGGCCATTCTGAACTTCTTGTACTGGCTTCATAGCATGAAAAGCATAACTCGAGAGCAGGCCAGTAGCCAGGAGTTTTTAGTTTCAGGGGGCCTTTTAAAAAGTCGGGGGGCACTGAAATTCGCACACAGCCCCTGTGTGCAGCCCCCACTTATCCCCCGAAGTATTTGAAGGGTCACTTTAAATGCTGTGAGGGAGAAGCAGGGGGAGGCCCTGCACACCTGCGCTCCAAGCAAGTTCACAACTTGAAGTGTGGGGACACACAGCTGCTTCTTACTTCGGGAAGAAGTTGGGGGCCAGGCCCCAGGAGGCCCCACCGTAGCTATGGGCATGCTGGAGAGCCAGTTTGATGTGGTGGTTAGGAGCCCGGACTTTAATCCCCCACTCCTTTACATGCAGCTGCTGGTGTGGCCTTGGGTCAGTTACAAGTCGTTTTGGAGCTGTTCTCTCACAGAACAGTTCTTGAAAGAGCTCTCTCTCAGCCTCACCTACCTACATAAATGCCTTTCCCTGCATTGCTAAACAGGGTAACTCTTTCCTGTGTCCACTTAAATCAGTGGCATTATTTGAATAGGATTGCTCAGTTTTCTGCAAACAAAATAGGGAGATGTGGTCAAAATGAGAAAGAGGGCCTGGCCTGGACAGCTCAGATCTCGCAAGACCTTGGAAGCGAAGCAGGGTCGCCCCAGGTTAGTATTTAGATGGGAGGCCACCAAGGAAGTCCCGGGTTGCTGTGCAGAGGCTGGCCATGGCAACCCACCTCTGAATGTCTCTTGCTGTAAGTCTGCTGTGACTTGACAGCACTCCCCCCTCCCCGTGAGAGAGAGCACCCAGCAGCTGAGACCCATCCCTGTCTGCCAAACCCCACACGAAACAAGTGCTGAATGTTGTAGGGCTGCCCTTTGGGCTGGTCTGAAATAGGGTCGGTTGGCCCCCGGAGGAGGGACCGCAGCCTCTGTTGCAGTTTTGCTCCCCAAAGCGATGGACCTCTGTGGGCCAGGGGAGGGGAGGCCAGTGGCCCACTGATGCTCATATGCCAAAGGTCTGCAGAGCTGCCTGGGGGAAGCAGCAGGATCAGGACTGCCTCTGCAGCCTGGGTAAGGGGATCTGGAGGCAGGAAGGCACTGGCTGGGAACTGGGGGGGGGGGGGTGTCTCAAGCTGAGACGGGGTGTGGAGGTCAAACCCCACTGCATACAGTTCATCAACATAGTGCTTTCTTCAAAGTGTTGCTCTTCAGCACATGGCCAAGAAACAAGTCATAAGAATGCCTCTGAGCATATGCAGAATGTGTTGTGCTCAGCCCCAGATTCATCCCAGGTTCAGAGGCTGCTCAGACCTGCAGAAGCTGCACCACCCCAGACTGCAGGTGTGAGAGCTGCATGTTTGAAAGCTGCTCTGTGTTCCAAAAATGCCCTTCAGAGGCTGGGGAGGAGGGGATTGGCCTCCTCCCCTCCCTGGTGAGCTAGTTTTGCATGTGCAGGAAACATTCCAATGGCTGCTTTCCCCCATGCACAGTTGCAACCCAAAGTGGTATGGCCCAGCAGGGGCCATACCTCATCTCTTCTTACTTTTGACTGACCGTGTGAGTTGGGGTTATGGGTACATCATCTTTTTCCATCCTGCCGTGAAATGTTTGGGCTGCATTCTAAACACATCTCCATTCTCTGCAACCAAACTCAACCCCTGCAGGGAAAGAACTTTGATTTGTCTCTGCTGTTTGTCCCAGTTCTTGTCAGGGAAGTCATGCGGACCAGCACCAGCGAGAAGGAAAGACGTGCAACTTTTTATGGATACAACGGCAGCTGCAGTCACCTGTTACACTCCGTGGCCAGGAAAGTAGCATACAGCTCCAGGTAGCTCCTGTTCTCTGAGTCAGACGCTGAACCAAGCGCAGGCAACCAGAGGTGGCGGCCTTCAGATCCCTCTTCCTTTGGCATACTAAAGTAGACGGCAAGAACTGGAAGGGACTGGTTTTCCATTGGCTGAGAGGTTTCAGTTTCATGTTCTCCTGTCTCTGCAGGACCAGGAGGGTAGGTGGGAAGAGAGCTCAGAGGAGAAGCTGCCTGGGGCTGGCAGAAGGAAGGCAAAATTGGGGGTGGGGGGAGCTGCAGGGCAGGAGAGGTCAAGAGGCTGAGGACGGAGCCAGAGGAGCCAGTGCAGGCAGCTGAGGAACGTTCATCACAGTTCAGCGAGCTGCCGTCTCTTCAGACACGAGGCCTCTTTCGATGGACCTGTGGGATTCTCAGATCCAAAGATGGAGAAATTGGCAGGATGAAACGGGATTGTAAAAGCTTTCAGGCCAGCAGGGTTCACTGTGACTTGCATGTTGGTGCTCAGGGAAGGTGACCCAGCTGCTTGGATGCTCCTCCAAGTCCAGTACACCCCGTGGGTTGAAAGTTGCCGAGTATCTTTTACATCACTCCTGCTGGGCAGGTCAGGGGCACTTCCAGCTCAGAACCCAGACATTCTGCTTTCACTCCTGAGCTGCTGCTAGAAACGATGGAGGCCAGGCTTCCCTGGAATCCTCAGAGCAAGCCACAGTTGTCGGAATGAGTTGCCGGCCACCCCTTGCCGAAAAAGCTTTCTCGGAGGGCTATGCCCGCCTCCGTTACAAGGATACATCTTTGCTGATCTGGCAACAGCAGCAGCAAAAACTGGAGACTCTTCCACCCGGCACGTACTTAAGCCGGAGCCGCAGCATGTGGTATTCGCAGTATGGCAACCAGGCCATTCTGGTGCGAGATAAAAACGAAGTGGCTCTCGCTAGGGACACAGGACAGTCCAAGTTTTGTACTGTTATGTAACTCCAGGCCTAAAGCTAAGAAAGTCAAAGCATTTCTTGGCATCCTGGCTGCAGTGGTTCTGTTTATCTGCTTGGTACTTTTGGATGATGTTTGCCCTGTTGCTTGGAAAGGGCAGCTGTTTCTGCAGAACAGACTCATGGACTTCCAGCCTCTCTTTTCATCCCTCTGGCGTGTAGCTCTTTCATCCCATTGTGGGCAGAGAAGGTGCCAAGGAAGTTCATGTTGTGGAGCAAGAAAACCTTGGGGTGTGGATGCCACAGCATTATCTGGCAAAGCTTTCCCCCAGATTGTGCCCCTGCAAAATCTAACAGGCGGCCATGGCTGAATTTGACAGGCAAAGACGGGCAGTGACGTGTACAAAAGGTCCCCAGCTCCACTATCTGCTGCTCTCTGAACGTTCAGTTGATCAGCAGAACCCAGGAGGCAGCTACGAGCACATCAGTGGCACATGGAAGTGTGCAGACTTGTACCTGTGCAAATGCACTGATGCAGTTCTTTGAAAGGGTAAAGCATAACGGCAGGGGCAAAGGGCAGGCACTTCTGGCCCTCAGTTGCATAGGCCTCAGGGAAGCAAAGGGGCTTTGCCTGCTGAGTTCTAACCGTCACTAAATGGGAAATGTTAAGTGCAGCATACTGTGGATGTCAGCTGCACTGTGTGATTGTTTCTGAAATATTTAAATGTGTCTGTTATTATTCGTTAGTCTAGCCTAAGGTAGCTTAAAAGTTAAATTAGCTTGGCCCCAGAAGTCATTGACTCTGTTTGCATATACGGAAGCGAGTGCATTGACTGGCGAGAGCCAGTCTGGTGTCGTGGTTAAGTGCGCGGCCTCTAATCTGGGAGAACCGGGTTTGATTCCCCACTCCTCCACTTGCACCTGCTGGATGACCTTGGGCAAGCCGTAGCTGTGTACCAGCTGTTCCCTCAAAGACAGCTTGGCAAAGAGCTCTCTCAGCCCCACCTACCTCCCAGGGTGTCTGTTGTGGGGAGGGGGAGGGGAAGGGAAAAGGAGTTTGTAAGCCGCTCTGAGACTCTTAAGTGAGTGAAGGGCGGGATATAAATCCAATCTTTCTTCTTCTTCTTCTTGTGTTCCATTCATGTCTTGGGGGGGGGGGGCGGATGTTCAAATGCTTTGGGGAGTTCCCTGGCCCACAGTGGCTTGCCACACACCCAGAGGCATTCAGCCTGAGCCCCTAGTGTTGTCCTTTGCAGGTACTCAAAAGAACCCCATTTCAGGCATCAGAGGTGGTTTTTCTGGTTGGGCTGAGGCTCAGTTCAAAACTCTCTAACCTGTGAGTGTTGCTGTCTTCATTCCTGGCCCTGCAGCTGAGCCCCTTGTGACAGCTGGCCAGTCAGCAAAGCCAAATTTGGGAAAGCTCCTGCTGGGCATTGCGCAGGAAAGAGATGGGAGCCCCCAAGGGCCCAGGCAGCATGACTCAGCTGAGCGACGCAGACTTGTCCTCACCTCTGAAGTGAATGGGCCAGCCAGATTCCCTGCTGCAGGGTGGGGTGGGAGCACAAGGACTGAGGACTTCCATTCTCGTCGAGCCCAGGAACCCCTAGTGGGCATGGCTTGCATCACACACACACACACACACAAAAGGGAACAGGACTGGATGGGGGGGGGGGAGCCTTTCTTACATCAGAGGAGTTGCTTTGCCCATTTTTACATGAACTGTGGTTGTCTGTATTGCAGTATTAACATGCTACTGTGCTCTGAATAAAACGTCAGTACAAATGAACCTTCCCTTGTCCACCTGCTGCAGCCACAGAGCCGGTCTCTTGAGGACATCTATTCCACTGAGCTCAGATGTCACGGCTGGTGCCTTGTTCTGACACTGGTTTGGGCGGGGGGTGGGGGCAGGGGTGGAGTGAGGAGCAGCAGTGCACATGCCGTTTTCAAGATGAAACCAATAGTTTAAATGGGACCTAAATTTAGACCAGGAGGTTAGCAACTGGAGGCCTACAGCTGTATTCCAGGAGTTCATGAGGTTGGCTTTCAGCCCCTTCCTTCAGTGGCCAGCCTCAAGCGAACAGATGCCAGGAAAAAGGCATCAATATTGACACAGATTGATTGGGGGGATGGCTCTTTTCTTGGAGATAGCTAATACATCACAGATATGGTTTTGCAGGACTCCTCCCAAACCACTTATATCTCTCTATATTGTACATTTCAGGGGAGGAGGAGGAAGCAAAGAGAACAATAGTTAGAATCACAGAACCACACAGAGCTGGAAGGGGCCCTACAAGCCTCCAACCCGCTACTCAGTGCAGGATCAGCCTAGAGCATCCCTGACAAGTGTTTGTCCAGCCGCTGCTTCAAGACTGCCAGTGAGGGGGAGCTCCCTAGGCAGCAGATTCCACTTGAAAAACAGGTTGCTTACCTGTAACTGGTGATCTTCGAGTAGTCACCTGTGCATTCACACCTGTGGAAATACAGTGCCCACACCTAACCCAATTGGTAACTCCTAAAAGCTCTAAGAAAGTCTTTTCCCATGCTCCATCCCCGAGGCCCGCACTGGGCCCCACCACGCACGCCTACGGGGCGGAGCTCAGGTATCCCGCCAGTTCCTTCTGACCACTGAGATACCTAAACAATGTAACGAGTAGGCTCACAGCGGAGGGGAAGGCCAGGGATGTGGTTGAGATGACCACTTGAAGATCTTTGTTGTGGTCTCTGTGTACCTGTGGGAGATTAGCAAGCTCTGTCTTAACTGGAGGAGGGTGCTGGCAGCTACTCAGTCAAACACCGACCTGAGGACCGGCTGTCCCACCGGAGCTCTTTGCTGGGCACAGGCGTCCAGAGCATAATGCTGAACGAAGGTGTTAGGAGTCTCCCAGGTTGCTGCTCGGCAGTTGTCCTGTAAGGGGACCCCTGTAAGGAATGCAGTAGAGGTCACTGTGGCCTTCATGGAATGTGCCCTAGGAGGCCCTGGTAGGAGTTGCTTTGCAAGCAAGTGGCACAGTTTGATGGTCTCAGCAATCCATTTAGACAGTCTTTGGATTGAGATTTGATGCCCTTTCTTCTGTGACGCAAAAGAGACAAAGGTGAGGACACTTGCGGTGTGGTTTGGTCCTGCACAAGTAGAATAGGAGAGCATGTTTCACATCTAAAGAGTGAAGAAGCCTCTCCACATTATCTCTGGGATTGGGGAAGAATCCGGGAGTGTGATGTCAGATTGCAGATGGATTTCCGAAACAACCTTCAGAAGGAATTGGATGTCTGGGCTCAAGGTGATACAGCTACTGGAGAAGTGCAGGTAAGATGGGTCATGTCAGAGGGCCGTAAGTTCACTTACCCTCCATGCAGATGTGATGACAATCAGGAAGGCAGTTTTCCAGGCGAAGCAGCAGACATCACAAGAAGACAAAGGCTCAAACAGTTTGCATGTCAGTTTCCTAGAATGTCGGAACAGGGAGTTTAAGCGGGAGATGCGTATGTAGTAGTCCTCTAAGAAGCCATTTAGTGTGTGCGTAGGTAAGCAGAATTGCCATCCACTGCCGGATGATACACCAAAATGGCAGCCAAGTAGACTGGTACAGAAAAGTAACTCAGTCCCGAATCTATGAGGGAGAGCAAGTAATCAAAAATAGAGGAGAGTCCAACACTTTCTGGTGGGGCTGTGGAAACATCAGTGAACCTGACTAATCTAGACCACTTATAGGCATAGGATTTCCTGGTGGGCATCTTCCTGCTATTAATGAAGACCTCTCTCACCCTCTCAGAGAAAGGTTGAGGAAAATTCTCCATGCTGTAAGCTTCAGGTGCGGGACATTGTGCTGAAAAAGCTGTCCCCTGAGGGTGAGTAAAAAGTCCAGAGCTGGGGGAAAGTGATAAAAGTGTCCCCAAGACAGCTTCAGAAGTACAGGGCACAACCCCTACCTGGGCCACCATGGGATGACTAGAATGCAATCGGGCCATTCCATCTTCAGTTTGTCCACAACTCTGATTATGAGGGGTAATGGAGAGGAAAGAAAGACAAAATGGTTCTTCCTGGGATCGAGAAGAGCTTCCCCTAGAGAGAGGGGCTATCCACCCTCTCCTGCAGAACAGTCATCACTTCCAATTCATTTCGGTAGCAAAAGCATCTATCTCTGGGAATCCCCAGCACTCGAACACTGGAATCAAATATGTATGGTTGAGTTCCCACTTTTGCAGGGAAGCTCCTACTCTGCTCAGGAGGCTCACTTAGATGTTCTAGATGTCAGGTGTGGCCAACAGGAAAGTCCCCCAACTGATGCACATAAGCCAAAACTCCATCATGAGGGAGCAAAGACTCCTGGACACCGTGCCCCCTTGCCAGTTTATATAGCTGAGGGCAGTTGTGTTGTCCGTGAGTACAGAGATCACTTTCCCCTGTACGAAAGGACTAGATGGCGAATCTGACTATGAGGAGTTCCAGGTAGTTTATATGGCAACATTGGTAGTGAGGGTCCCACCAGGCACCCACACATAGGTCTCTCATGGGCACCCTATTCCCAAAGGGAAGCATCCATAGTTAAGAGTCTCCGAGGGGGTTGGTAGTTGAAACAGAGCTCCTGCTAAGAAGTAAGGAAATCAGGACGGGGGCAGACACACGCAATCTCACGAGTTGATCATGACAAGAAGAGTTGGAAGTTCCTAAAAAAAACCATAGTTCGACTCACATTCATAGTTTGGTGAACATGAGGACTGCCGTTGTCAGCACCATCATCCCCAGGAGCTGTTGTTCTGAGAGAGCCATCGTGTCTGGGTGTGACCTGGTACGGTGTACTAGAGAAATGATGGCCAATGCCATCTCATCAGGGAGAAAGACTCTGCATGCGGTGGATTTCATCATTGCCCCAATGAACTGCACCCTTCTCATGGGCGTGAGGTGGGACTTCTTGTAATTTACTCTGAGACCGAGAGTGGCAAGTAAGTTGAGGGTCTGTTGAATGTCTTTTCTCAAATTTCCCTCTGAGTCCGCCATCAAAAGCCAATTGTCTATGTATGGGAGGACTATCCTTCCCTTGGAGATGTAGGTAAGCCAGTGTAACCATCGTCTTTGTGAAAACTGCTAGGGAGATCCCGAAGTGAAGTACTTTGTATTGATAGTGGTTGTCTGCTATTGTGAACCCCATGAACTGCCTGTGATGGGGGCAAATATTCAGATGGAAGTAAGTGTCCTGGAGGTCCAATGTAGCCATCCAGGCCCCTGTCTTGAGAAGCGGTAGGATGCTTTGTAGTGAGATAATTCAGAATTTGTGCTATGCAGTTAAGTTGTTCAGAGCCCTCAGGTCCATAATGGGATGGTCCACCATCCTTTTCAGGAATGGTGAAATATCAGGAATAGAAGCCAAGGCCCCTGGAGGTAAGGGGGACAGCTTTGATGTTATCCTTCATCAGAAGGGTTTGGACCTCTTCCTGTAAGACTGTGGAGGGAATGGTGACAAAGACCAGTGTTGAGGGTGTCTGAAGAAACTCTATTGCATAGCTGTGGGCAACAATGGAGAGTACCCATTTGTCCAATGTGATTTGCCTCCATGCTGAGATGAAAGGAAATAGGCATGTTTCTGAGAGGCAGTGGTGTTAGAGTAGCATAGATGTGGGTGGTGGCAGTGGGAAGGGAGTGGAGGAGTCATAGGCCCTGCTTGGGGGTCTGGGGACCCTTAGATTTAGGGGACTGGGCTGGAATTTTGGCTTGGCTGGAATTTTGGCTTCGTGTATGAAGAACAAGTACTGGATTGAGGTTGCATGTTCCTCAAAGTTGATCTGGAGATATCTTGAAGGATTGTCATTTTGACTATGGGTGTGACCATGACCTGCTCTTGGATGAGCAATCTGTTACACCCAGATTGTGCGAGGTTTTATACTTTTGTCCATCTCTTGCAGGATAGTATTGGTGGTAGAATGGGAGACCTTGACCATCAAATGGCATCCTCTATGTAGGAGCGGGTGTCATTGAAGTGATATGGAACGTAGCCACAGATGTCTGTATAGAGCTGTGGCGGATGTGGCTGCTTTGCGAGAAGCTTGCCCTCCTTTTGGAGGCACCAGGACAGTAAGCGTTTGTCTTTGGGGAGAGTGATCAAAATCTCATATAGCTGCTCCCAAAGTGAGTATCGGTTTCTGCCCATGCAGGCCAAGTAATTCGTGTTTTTTTACCCCTAAGGCTCCAGCAGAATAAAACTTTCAACCCAAAGCATCAGGTTTCTTGCCTTCTTTGTCGTTGGGAGCAAAATGGGTACGCTTACTCTTGAAAGTGGAGGTTACCACCACTGATTTAGGGTTAGAATGACAGGAAATTCAGCCCCAGTGTCTTGGACCCTATACATATGATCCAGCCATCTGGATGAAATTGGCATGGATGAGGGCTTATCCCATGATGCTTTAGCTGCCTGAAGAATAATGTTGGTTACTGGCAGGGCAATGGCCGTAGAAGTGCCAAGCTGCACTATGTCAAAAACAGAGTCTGTGATCGCTGGCTGGGGTTGTACAACAGAGAGTCCCAGAGTGTGTGCCATGCGTCGGATCGGTTCCCCATAAGACTTAAGGTCCTCTGATGGGGAGATGGGGAAATTCTCGGTCACCTGGGTAGGGGGCAGTTCTGTTTGGGAGGAATGAAGATCAGAGTCTTCTCTATCAGTCTCCTTATTTGAACAGGTCTCTGAAGCCTCTGAGTCAAAACCAGAAAGATCAGGTACTGAGGTGCAGTCCCAAGTAGAGTGAGGTGCTGAAGGTGCAGGGCTTTTGGTAGCGGGGAAGCACCAATTCAGTGTGAGGAGTTCTGTGCCCCTTGTGCATATACATACGGTCTTTCAGTGTCGATCATCTTGAGCTTGAAGGAGTTACCAATTTTGACACGGATTGAGACCAACAGGAATAGAAGGACCATTGATCCCAGTCTTGTGGTCTGAGGGGTAGTCATGGCATTGCTGAGTGAAGAGGGTAGGTGCCATACAGATATTGCTGCTGGCGCTGATCCCAGGGAACCATTGCATGAGCCTAAGAAACCTGGAAGGTTGATGAGGTATGTCGATCAAGTTCGAGAACAGGAGCTGGAATGCTGCTGGTCCCTCGATTTGACTGGCTTTGATCCCGACAGTCTTCAGCACCAACTGATTTCAAGCAAGCACTGCTCACACTGGATGAGCCTTGGAACAAGGAACGGTGAGATGACTTTTGAGTTAGGTCAATCTCTTCTGCCTCCAATGCCGAGAAGAGGGAAGGAGGCAGTTGTGTCAAGGAGGAAGCATGCACCGGGGAGCCCAACCAATGAATGGGAGAGTCCAGTAAGCAGAGAGGTGGTGCCACCTGGACGAACATTGGTACCGGTAACAAGTACCATTTGGGTTGATGAGCGACAAGCTAGAAGAGTCATGATGGGGACTCTCAGGCCGAGGCTTTATTCCAGACTTGGGCTTGGACACCTTGCCAGCCTCATTGCTTTTGCCTTCCTTGTTTCTTTGCAGGAGTTGGGGGGGTTGACTTCAACATTGAGCCCGAATTCTTCAATGCGGAGCAGTCGGTGTTGGGTTGGCCCTGTGCCGGGGTGATGGTTGAAAGACTTGGCATCGACTAGAGTGTCGAATGCCCCAGGGTCAATTTGGCTGGTTCTTGGTGTGTGGAAGTGGCCATTGGTGCGGGAGATACAGCAGCCGTAATCAGTGCTGCTCGGAGTCTTGCTGCCCTTTTTTCAGGTTTGGCGGGAGGATTTCGCACAGTGGGTGCATGAATTGGTATGATGACTTTCTCCCACACAAAGGAGGCACGAAGATTGTACGTTTGTGGGGGTGAGTTCACTCCCACATGAAGAAACCCCAAAGTTTTTCCATAGCCAACAGGGGGGGAGGTTGGGGGGGGGAGGAAGGAGTCAGGCGAAAGAGAGCCTTCCTCAGTTTTTTTCTTCTTTGTAGAGATGAAATTCAGAAGAAGGAATAGAAGTTTGAGAGAAATGAGCTAATCTCACGGCGTGAGATGTTCACCAACCAGGACGAAGAGTGACCGCTCTGCGTGGCAGCCAGAACAGAACTGGCGGGATACCCAAGCTCCGCCCCTGCAGGTATGCACGGTGGGGCCCTGTGCGTACCTCGGGGATGGAGCTCAGCAAAAAGAGTTTCTTAGAGCTTTTAGGATTTACTAACTGGGTTAGGCGCAGGCGCCCTGTTCCCACAGGTGTGATGCACAGAGACTACGGCAAAGATCAACTATTGCTGTAAAAAAAGTTTTCCCTAAGATCCAGACGGTACCTTCCCGCCCTTAATTTAAACCCATTATTGCAAGTCCTATTCTCTGCTGACAACAGGAACAGCTCCCCACCCTCCTCTAAGTGACAGCCCTTCAGATACTTAAAAGAAAGCAATCATGTCCCCCCTCAACCTCCTGTTCTCCAGGCTGAGCATTCCCAAGTCCCTCAGCCTTTCCTCACAGGGCTTGGTCTCCAGGCACCCGATCATCCTCATCACCTTCCTTTGCACCTAATTCCATTCTGTCCACATCCTTTTTGAAGCGAGGCCTCCAGAACTGCACACAAGACTCCAGGTGCCGCCTGACCAATGCAGTGTACAGCGGGACTATGACATCTTGCCATTTGGATGTTAGCCTCTGTTGATACAGCCCAAGATCGCATTAGCCTTTTTTGTTGCTGCATCACACTGGCTGCTCATATTTAACTTATGGTCCACCCGGACCCCAAGATACACTGCTACTCAGAAGTGTATCCCCCATCCAGTATACATGTTCCTCATTTTTGTTACCCAGACGTAGAACTCGGCACTTATCCTTGTTAAATTGCATCTTGTTCACATCCGCCCACTTTTCCAGTGCGTTCAGATCTCCTTGAATTCTATCCCTGTCTTCTGGTGTGTTTTGCTGCTCCTCCAGATTTGGTGCCATCTGCAAATTTAATGAGTAGCCTCTCCACACCAGATCATTCATAAAAATATTGAAAAGGGCCCAGAACTGAGCCCTGTGGCCCCCCATTGGACACCTCCCTCCATTCAGGTGAAATGCCACAGACAACTGCTCTCTGAGTGCGCTTCTCCAGCCAGTTTCCTTCCCTATCCACCTAACCATCCTAGAGTCCAGTCTACAATCCTCTAGTTTACCCATCAGAACATCATGGGGAACCCAGTCAAAAGCTTTACTGAAATCCAGCAGGTAAACAACATCAACAGCATTTCCTCAATCCAGTAAGCTCATCATTCAATCAAAGAAGGAAATGAGGTTGGTCTGGCAGGACCTGTTAGGGGAGAAATCTGGGCTGACTTCCCTGGACCACCAAGTTGTCCTTTAGACGCTTGCAGAATGATTCCTTTAAAATCTTTAAAAGTTGCAGGAGGAAGGAAGTCTTTAAAACTTGCAGAAGGAAGGAAGTCAATGGCAGGTGGCAAGTTTTGAACCAGGAGTTCCCTGGCTGCAGTTCAATCTCTTCAGGCTGCACCCACTCTTTAAAAGGTGCCTGAATCATTAAACTACATACCTCCAGCCACAGGTGAATTTTCTACTCCAGCTGTGAAAAATGGAAATGCAATTTATCATACAAGCCAGACCATTCCCCCAAGGTTTACTATGAGTATATTACAGAACTAGCACTTGCTCTAAAATTGGGTCTTTGTTCCTTTATTTTTTTCCAAACTGTTCTACTTTAAAACAATTAAGATACAGAGAAAGAGAAAAAGGCCGACCTGTAAGGGGACTAGGAATATACAAATAAAACATGCTTTATCTGGAAGTTATCGATACCTGTAAGTCTCCAAAGTCTGTACAAAAAGAAATCAAACAAAGCCCAAAACAACCCCCTTCCCCACCCCCCCAAAAACTGAATCCACATACAAGGAATGAGCACCGGCACAGGAAACAAAGATCTGTAGCACCTGGAGGTTGGTTGAAAAGTCAAATCCATTTAAATAAAAAGGGCTCCCCGAGTTTTTAGGGCTTGGGTTTTGTTTTTTTAAAGGAACCACATTTTTTCTTCTGCTGTTCAAAATGCAGGATACATTTTTTAATTGACCATTGGTGTTAATAAATAAAGTTTTTTCTATATACACAAGTTCAAGGAACAATCGATTCTGCAGCAGGTCATTTGCAGAAGTGCAGGTCTCCAAGTCAAGCTGGAGAAGAAAATTAACTCTTAGAAAACTGACGTGCCTTACAAAAAATGTTATCCCCCCCCCATTACGTCCCTCCCCACCCCTGCCCCCACCTAGAGGTAAAAGATTTATTTGGGGACCTGCACTTGCACAAGACACAGGTAGTGCCTTCCACCCCAAGAGCTTCTTTACTGAACAGACAGGTAAAGGGGCAGAGATTCAGTCAGTTGCTGGCTTTCTTTGGCCCCCAGAGTTTTGCCCCATCACAACCACAGTGCCCTACTGCTCCCTTATCAAGCCTAGGACCAGGTTGTGCCACACGCTAGAACCCCGGCCACGGCACCTCCGCTACCAGGAGTCTTGAGCACTGTTTCTGTTTTAGCCAGGAGGAAACTGTCACGTCACGACCAGATGGGGCCAGTTTTCTTGTGGGGAAACTTACCTGGCGTTATGGGGCTTCTTGAGGAGCCCCCAGTATGCTTTGAAGGACCTCAGTGTTCCTAGGAATATGATCCTGGTTCATACATTACCCACATCTTTGCACGACGGAGGAGCCGTGCACCCCACCCCTCATCCGTGCGCTGCGTATTTAGTGAGATGCTTCACAGTGATGCCAGATCGCGTTGTGCTTTCCCCCCCTCCAGAAAGGGAAACGAGATCTGAGCAATGAGGCCCAAACCACAGAGAGGTCTAGGTAACCTGACACACAATCCTGCTCAACACAAGTAGGTTTTTACAATGCCTGACCATTGGTGGGAAGATTGGGAGGATCCCTGGGTGATATTTCCCACCTCCCAAATGTAGATGACCTGAAGGGCCAGAGGATTCACCACAGGCTGCCTGAGAGGCAGACTGCCCTGCTCTTACTCTGCACTCTGAGAACACTCTCCATGTGTGTAGTGTGGAGCTCCTCATCCCTCCAGGACCATTCCCTGTTTCAGCATGCATGGAGCATCACATCCACCACCAAGCTCCTGTCCCCAACCCCACGGCACACATGGAGTGCCTAGATCCCAGCCACCCAGCTTTTGAGTTTCCAGGAACCAGGATTCCACACCCCCGTTTTTATCTGCTAGGCAACCTCTTGAGAGCCTTCAGAACAGAAGCCTGAACCTCGGTATAATTTTTAAAAAAGGATAAAAGAAATATCTAAAAAGATACATTTTTAACAATCCACAGTACATAAGCTTTCTTTTTCTTTCCTCTTATATATAAAAAAGGATGATGATCTTCAGCACAATGTAGACTTGTGGCCAAATCCACTAGGTGGTTCTCTTGCACGATCTGTGCATGAGCACTCGAATGGTGCATCAGGTCCCTGGAGGTTAGGAGTACTAGTGCTAAGAACAAATACATTGACTACTTCAAAAGCTAACATTTTCTGGATACAGTACCATTTTACAGAGAGTTGTCCCCCCCCCCCCTCCACCTTATGTTGTCATAGAGATGAACCAATCTTGGTCTGTATTAAAAAGGAATTTCCCAGGACAAAAAGAACTTACCAAAACAGCCCCCCCTCCCCCATATATTACACTGGTTTTCTATGGTCTCACATTGGGAGCTTCTGCCATCTCCTCATTGGTGATCAAATTCACATTCCATTAAAAATGTTTAGAGACTTTAAGCAAAGCAAATTACTCATTGTAAAGTCTAATCACACACACGCAAAGATCTTTGACCTAAGAAAAGTGGGGAAAATTAATTTTGGAAAGTATCTTTTATAACACTGAATTTTAAAAAATGCTTAAAAAGAGCAAAGTGACATGACAAAGCAGACCATTAAAAAAAACCGAGAACAGAAGGGAACGCCGCAGAGTGACGAGGTGTGTGTGAGCGGGATGTCCGTTTTCTGTCCAGGCATGTTAAAAGTGTCCGTAGCTTACTCCGAGTCGCTACTGTCTGAACTGGATCCGCTGGAGCTGCTACTCCCTGATTCCGAGGAGCTGCTGCTGCTGAGGCGGGAAGGGCCTCCGGAGGGGGCAGAGCCGGATTTTTCTAGAAGAGAAGCAAGACCTATTTGAATCTGGCCTCCTAGTCACATCGTAGGGACATATGTATGTGTGGAGGCAAAAAACTCTTTTCCTTGAACACTGAGCTTAAGGGAAGCACCCAGACACATTTGTGACCAAAGTCCACCTCTTGATTCAGGTAGTCTCTGGGGCTGGGAAGGAGCAGTCGCATCCCCCCTGCCACACACCCATCGACACAAAGGAAGTGTCCAGGGCTGGGCGGAGGCTCCCCAGGGAGGCCTGGCTGGTGCAAGTCTTTTGCCACCACAGAGAGGCGAGGAACACTGTGCTGAGGGCCTGAGCAAGGCTGCAGTTGTGTGAAGCGCCGGACTCACTTTAGATACTGTCTGCGTGGTGCAGTGGGGAACGCCTGGCAGAGTCAGATCCCTGAATGTCTGAATGGGGACTCTGGATCTTTGGCTTTCTTCCCACATGCCCACGGCAAAAAGTATGATGTGGGTGCTCCATGTGGAGGCTGGCATGCACATTCACATGATCTCCCCCCGCTTTTGTTCATCACAAAAACTGGGGCTCCCCATTTGATGTCCCAGGAGAAGAGTTTCCATTCCCCCTAGCCTGGAAGAGAACAAAATGGGCCCATCGCATTAGGAAAAGGACACCACACTGACAGCTGTGGAGGAAAACTATGATGGGAGCTCAAAGAAGCTGCAAGACCCCCACTGAGCCGTGGAATCCTGCTGGGTGACTTTGGTCCAGTTATACATTCTCAGCCTAACACCTACCTCACAGGGTTGTTGTGAGGGTAAAACAAAGAGCAGAACAATGTAAGCATCTTTTGGTCCCCACTGGGACCAATGAAGTAAAATAAATATATAAAAATAATAAATTCATCTGTACTATTTGGGGCTGTGTCAAATGGTACTGGTTCTATTCCCCCCCCCCCCCCCCCAAGCTGACAGTGACTGTTTTTGTGCCAAAACACATGCCATCCCACCTTCGGGTCAGACTTTATGATATTATAATGATCATTTAAAAGCCTGCTTCTGAATTCTACCAGAATATCAGGATAGATTCAGGTGGGTCGCCATGTTGGTCTGAAGCAGCAGGACAAAGTTTGAGTCCAGTGGCACTGTCATGGCTCAGCCAGGGCTAAGCAAGACTGAGGATTCCTCAGGAGAAGAGGAGCCCCGTGTAGCCAGCTCTGAGTCAGCAGAAGCTGGCAAGCAGGAAGGTGAGCTGCAGGCTTGTCAGGGTTCACAGCCAACAGCTGGTGTAGAACCAGACACCCTCCAGCCCTGATTCAACAGGTGAAACTCAAGTTGATTGGTTTCAGCTCTCCAGTATCACCCACACACTTAGAGCACCACAGACGGAGGCTAAGAGCAGGAGAGGCGACAAAGTGCATGCCTCCTGGCCCAATGCCAGTCACTTGAGTAGCTGCAGGATTACTCCCAAGCAGCTAGCTGTAAGAACGGCCCTTAAGCATATGCCTATAAAAACCAGCCAAGGGAGGCTGTTAGGTGTGGCAACAAGTTGAAATTCTTCTGATTTGGTGTTAACTGCATTGGATCGTGCCTCTACCCTGTGACTCTTCAAACTGTTTCCTGACTCTGCCTTCATCTTGCTCCTGAACCTGCTCATGAGTAGCTCTCAGATTCTCAGATCTTGCTGTACAGAATGACTCTTGGACTAGATTCCTGACTCTGTGCTTAACCTTGGACTGAACCTTGACTATGCTTCTTGAGCCTACTTTCAGGGATGGGTGGAATTAAAATAAATAAATAAACATTGAGTTGGTGCTCTTGTCCTACTTGCTCTGACAGTGTGCCCTATGCCATTCCCAGCCTGCAACAGGCACCCTTAAGACCAACAAAGTTTAATTCAAGGTATAAGCTTTTGTGTTCAGATATCTGACGAAGTGTGTGTGCACATGAAAGCTTATACCTTGAATAAAACTTTGTTGGTCTTAAAGGTGCCACTGGACTCGAACTTTGTTCAGAATATTAGGGACATTGACCTAAAGGAGTATCACCCATGCAGCAGGGGTGGGGTGGAGTGGGGGGAGGACCAGGCATTAGGATTTCATAGTATGGGATGCCTTCTGGGGCTTGTGCACCAGCACGGGGCCTACACTGACCCCTGCCAAACAGGGATGTCATAGCTGGTCCTCTCCCCCAGGACCCACCCACCCCCAAGCTCATTCTCTCCTACCCTCAGAATAGCAGTGGGGCGGACAGCAACTGCTGCTACTGTGTCTGGGGAGGAGAGAGGAAGGATGCCCAGTGCCAGCCCAGGTGAATTTGTTTCCATTAGCCAGGCTATAAAAATGCTGCAGCCCTCCCAGGGCTGAGCAGTGCCGGTGGCAGCAGGTGCGATGCTTCCGTTCCATGTCTCTGTCAGTAAAGTCTGGGCACAAAGGGTAAATCTTAAGGCCTGTCTCCGGGGAGGGGGGGCGGGAACGACACACAGGTTCAGCCCATTTCCCCCCAATAGATAATTTCGGTCCAGAGGGAAAAAACCGGCCCAAAATAATAAAAGGGGAGCTGTGGTGAGAGGTACCTTTCTTGGCAGGCTTCTTGTTGTTGTTCAGCTGCCCGCTCACATCCTGCAAGCGTTTCTCCAGCTCCTTCTTCTTCTCCTGGGCGAGCTCTTCCTTGGACTTTGCTGCTTGCTTCTTTCCACTTGCAGCTGTGGAGGAGGAACGCACAATTGCTGAGACTGGTTGAAGGGGGAGAGAAGAGGCGAGGTCACCATTGTACGGGCACAAAAACAAAACCGTCCTGCAACTGCTGGTTGGAAACCTGGAAATCACCAGCCAGAGCCTATGCAGCAGGATATCCCTGCTCAGAGAAGGGAGAGCCAATGCGGAGCAGTGAGGGGAGTCCGGAGGGGGTACCACTAAATCCGCGCGTGGGAGACCAGGAAACTGCAGGCTCCCCCCAAACCCCCCCCCCCCAAAGTGCCCTGTAAGTAGAAAGCTAGCACAGATATCTACGATTAGAAAATGGGGAGAGTGCTGGACTAACACCATGCTCCCTGCTAACCTAGTTTTCTACCTACATTAGCAGTAAAAAAGGGTATCCCCAAATACAGTCTGTAGTGATACTTTGTCACCTCGTTCTGCTATAGGTTAAATATAATCTCTCAAACAAAATGTGTTCAAAGTTTGTGGGGAAAAAAACAAAATGTTTTACTCCGTTACAGATTCTTGGAGTAAACTGTGGTCCTAAGCCATGTGGCCTCCTTGAACTGACAGCAGCTCTCTGCCAACCAGCTTCCAACTGGTGCTCAAAAAGACAACCCAAAAGCAGAGACATTTAAAAAAAAAGGGGGGGGGGGATCATGCAATTCTCCAGTATGGAAGATATGAAAGGGCCAACCAGTCTGAAGCAAATGCACAAAACAATCTTTAAAAAATACATATAAATGCAACGTTCATACAAACTAAAACTGAAAATTATATAAAATTATATAAACCCACTGCAGACCGGCTGGCCCTTTTTAGAACTTGTGCATTGGGTAATTTTACAATTTCCCCTCAGTGTGGGACATACCAAATTGAGTGATTGACCACTTAGTTAAAACACAGTTATTTTAAATAGAAGAACTTCTAAAAATGCAAGTGGCAAGCAGCGCCTCCCCCAGACAGGAGAGAATCCCTCTGCTGTGACAGCAAAAACGAGGTGAGACCCTTCTGCAAGAGAACACAAAAGATACTGCGCATCAGAGGCCACCAAAGAAAGAACAACTGCCTACAACAGTGTGAAAACAGACTGTTGCCACTCTCAGTGTATGTAAGCATAACTGGACAAGAATCAGGATTCTACCCACAAAATAAATCACCACTGTTATAAATTGTTACTGTAACAATTTCTTGGCAAAAATATATAAACTGCATAAGACTAAATGTCATTTAGTGTTTGGACATTGTGCAATTTATATACATTTGCCAGGAAACTGTTACAGTTTACTGGGATTGTCTGCAGTGCAAAAAAGGGTTTTTTTTTTGGTAACAACAGTAATTCATTTTGTAAACACAATACTGAGTCTTTTGTAAGCTGCTCACCCTTGTTAAGCAACAGTTACATGGGGATGTAACTGTTGATCTCTGACATAACACTGTACCCCAGGAAAAGGATTCTGTCAGTTAACTCTATGTTTTAGCGAAACAAAATGTTATTACTGCTCTTAACAATTAATAATGTTACTGAATATGTAATGTAATTTGGAATGGTAAATTTAAATGTAGTTTTCTGTTTTAGGGACAAGGAAAATACTCTCCACTGCCAAGACGCTGTAAAGTTTGCCTCCATGCTAGAAAGGAGATGGATAGGGTCTACGGATGGGATTCTCAGAAATTAGTACACATCAATTTCCAGTTCTAACGTTTATTACCCTTGTTGTCTGCCCCCAGTTGAACTGAAACAGATGATAATCAGAAACCAGTTTGCCATTCTTTTGATCTGTTAAATATTTTCACCATTTTGCATGCTAATTTTTTTTTCAAAGTACACTGGAACATCAGTGTCCAGTGTTGTTTATTCGGTATATCACCAGCATGATAATTTAACAAGCCATCTATATACACAACTATGATCTGTAATTCCATTTCATCTTTTGATGAAGTGTGCGTGCACATGAAAGCTCACATCTTGAATAAAACTTTGTTGGTCTTAAAGGTGCCGCTGGACTCTATTGCTTCAGACCAACATGGCTGCCCACCTTGATCTAATAATTTGTGTGTATTTTATCTCTGTGTTTTAATGTGGGGTTTTATGTGCAGCTGTGGGTTACAATGTAGGTCTCTAGAGTAAGGAAGAGGTCAGCTGGATGGGTGACTGAAGTGGGTGATGACAGGATGGTAGCTGGACCCCTGGCTTGTTCAGAGAAGCTTTGTGTGTGAGAGGAAGAAGAAGAGGTGTGTGAGAGCAGAGACGGAGGTGAGGTGCTGTGAGAGAAGTCTCTGTTCTTTGTGGAAGTTATCAGCCTAAGCGATAATGGGGGGCGGGGACACGACACCTTAGCAGCTATATCTGTTTAAGGACCTTTAGAGAAAAAGAACTGTCCCTATTTGAAATCATTTCACTTATTAACCAAACAGAAACTATAACCCTGATTCTCTGTTTATGTTTGAGAGGCCCTCCTGTTTTATTTAGAGTAAGGTTCCCCTTTTACCCCCATGCCACCCCTGCACACTGACCGTTCTGTCACTCTACCAAATATAATTAAGCCATCCTGTTCTTTGGGTCCAACAAAGAATTCTTAGGCAAGAGCAGTGAAAGTAAGTAGGAAACGCTAAGGAAGGGAAGGAGGCAGCATCACACACATCATCTCAGAACACTACAGAGAGGTGCCTTTACAGATGTTACATGTAAGGGGTCACACACTGTTTGTTGGCCATACAAAGTTGCATGATTTACCACTAAGCTATGCCCATTCATAATTTTTAAAAGTAACTATTTTAAATACAAGAACTTCTAAAAATGCAGGTGGCAAGCACCATTCCTCCCAGGCATTTTCCCCCACTGAACTACTATTTTATTCACATTCAAGTGTATGCCAATTTAATCAACACTCATATGATCATGTAAGATTAATTGAATTAAATGACAGTCCTGCTTTAAATTTTTTTTAAAAGATGCCAATTTTCAGCATCTCTCCAAAGTAACATGCAATGTGCGTTTGGAAACTGCTTTAGAACAATTTTTTCAGCGCTGAATTTTGGGCTTTACTTACCAGCCACTAAATGTGGTCACTAGTTAGCACTCAAATTATAGAAACATGTAATGTAAACATTTTTTTTCCCGCCCTGTAAAATAAAGTGCTCTATTAAACACAGTCAAAAGAAGCCACTGGGTCACCAAGAGATTCCTTCCTCATGCAGGCAATCAGAAGCAGAGGCTGGAGAAACTGATGGCTGTGTGCAAGGATGGATTTAAGGCAATAAGGATCTTCCAACTTGCTGAAAGAGTCAAGGTTAATCCAGTATGTTGGGACCTGGTGCATGAATTCCTTGAATAAACCATTGGGACTTGAGGTCTTTACTGCTATATATGGTAAGTAGGATCCTGTTATGTAATTTCTGTACCACTTAACGTGTCATGTTAATATTCATGCTATGCTCCTGTTCTTTCTGGTGGTTCCAGTCTTCTGTTATCCTAATGCATTCATTACTGAATATTACATTTTGTTGACTGTACTCACTAAGCATAATCCACCTTGAGTCCATGTGAGAAAGGCAGACTAAAAATGTAAATAAATAAATAAATTCTACATTTGTGGGGAGGTGAGCAACCAGACAACTGCATCAGTCTGCAGGGAGTTAGTCCTGCTCAATTTCTGTGGAATTCAACTGGATAAGTTGAGCTGGACTTAAAAGCTACTTCTCATACAGGGTGCACATAAATTTCTTTTGTCCTCCAGTCAAACAGGTTTGCAGGTTTTTCGAACAGTATGAAAATCTATCAAGCCTGTTTAGCAGAGATGAATATGAGGTACATGTACTGTGCTACAAGCAGCAGTCCCTCTGGACCTAGACAGGCAAGGTGTAATGATTTCATGTTTTGGTGTGTGTGTGTTTCTTTAAATGTTTAGTGTGACTGCAGTAATGTAAGAAGAATGATAGGGAATTGTTTTTCTGGGTTCAGTGATGTATACCACCATATCATCGGCGATAGACAGGTTAAATGCCCAAACCACATTGGTATTTTAATATACTGATTTGGAAAAAAACATGCTACACCAAAATTTGGGGGGGAAAGGGCTAATATCTAGAATCTACCAAATATTGGTAGAAAGTGAGTCAAGAAAGGAACAGCCATACCAAACAGCGTGGCGGAAGGATTTAGGAATAACATTAACTGATGAACACTGGTCCGAAATATGGAGGCGTAATAGCAAGGTGTCCAAATCTCAAAATGTGCAAGCTATAGCATATAAGGTTCTTTTTAGGTGGTATTTGACGCCTGCAAGAATAGCCCATATGACATCTGCAACTACGGCTTTATGTTGGAAAGGGTGTGGGAATAAAGGGACTTTCATACATACCTGGTGGGAATGTCACCACATCAAGAACTTTTGGAAATCATATCTGGGATTAATACAATAACGGATCATAAACTGGAATTGAATCCCTTAACAATTCTGTTAAACTACTGGCAAAAAGAATCTTTATCAAATTTAAGAAAGGAACTGATTATTTTAATGCTTACGGCAGCTAAAGCAGTAATTGCTCAACATTGGAAAGACAAATTTCCTCCAAATTTAATGCAATGGTACCGTAAACTGTGGGATTACTTTATGTTTGAGAAATATTCTATGTATAATGAAGGGGGAGAATTTGCACGTGAATTGTTTAGTCCAATTGATAAATGGTTTCCTTTCCTAGACAAAATGGCTAAAAACAGAGACAAAAGTGAAAGCTGGTCATATTACAAATATTGGCCCATGATTTTTAGTTAAAGTCTCTTAATTGCAAAATTAGTAATGTAAAGGTAGAATATTAGGAACTTTGAACTGTTGCTACTCTGTTTATTATAATCGTTTGGATGATAGTTAAATGTGCTTAATTTCAGCAACCAATGTATTGAAGTGTCAAGAACCTTACTTTAACAACATATATCGGAAATATTTGTTAATGTCTGAAACACCAAATAAAATGTTTATAAAAAAAAAAAAGAATAATAGGGGGAGACAAGTGTGATTTTGATTGGCTGATGACTGAGAGTGTGGGAGGAGATGTTCTGAGAGGAATCTGGGTGTGGGTGTCTATGAAGGATTCTGTGTGTGAAGTTTGAAGAGTGAGCATAGTCTGTGTGACTATAGGATTTTGAGTCTTTTTCTGAGTGAATAAGACCAACAATTTAGTCTGTGTGACTAAGAGTTGATTCTATTCTGTGTGAATAAAACAAGGAGAGTAGCCTGTGTGGCTATAAATATGAGAGAGAGTATACTGAGTATATGAGCCTGTCAGAGTGGAGTTTGGAGTTTGAGAGACTGTTTGTAGCACCAAGCTTTGCCACTTATATTTACAAGTTCCTTTCTTCAGCAACTGTTCAAAATAACCAGAAACCTATTTTGTTCTTTATTAAATAAATCAATTTTTGTTTAAACTTATCCCAGAAATCAGTACAGTATTTCCTCAAGGCCACATAGTCTTCTGAAGTGTCCAGACCCTAGGTCATTCTACCAACGGAGAGAGATTTGGAATTTTTCATTCCTGGTGGCAGCAGAAAACTACCAAGTTTATATACACAGAGAGTGTTTTAAAGGAGACTCAGTCTCCCCAGCAGCAAGCACATCACACAAGGGCTCAAGACAGCCCAGCTGGGGTTGATGGATCATCAGCACCATCCTGCCAAGTGATAAGGAGAATTTTACCGCACATCAAGGCCCCACAGGGAGCAGGAAAGATCTGCATGAACTCTTTTTCAAGCCTCTAAAAAACTCCTTCCCATCTTCAGCCTGCGGTGCAACTTACTTGAACTCCTCTTCACTTGAACAGGATTGAAGCACATTGGAGAGCCAGCAGGTGCTGTCCAGATGCTACAGCTTCTGTTCAGACATTG
The DNA here is from genome assembly GCA_029233225.1 of Lepidodactylus listeri. Lineage (NCBI taxonomy): Eukaryota > Metazoa > Chordata > Lepidosauria > Squamata > Gekkonidae > Lepidodactylus > Lepidodactylus listeri. Next base: position 7,669,345 of record JARCFY010000014.1, on the reverse strand, counting down.
CTTCAAAACCACACTCTGTGCTGCCCAGGTGGCAAGGCTATGGTTTGGTAGAGAGTCTCTGTGGCCCAGATCACCGTGAGGCTGGCCCTTGGGGGCAGGGACAAGAGAATAAAGAGTCTTCCCTGGGGCAACTGCACAGGGCGGGGGGGGGGGGGGGTCTACTGAAGGTCTGTTTTTCATCCTGAGCTATGTTGAATCCGTCTTAGACTGAATCAGACCATTGGTCCATCAAGGTCATATTGTCTACTCAGACTAGCAATGGCTCCTCATGATCCTAATCCTTTGGAATGGAGATGCTGGGAGTGACCCAAGCTGGGACCTTCAGCATATAAAGCACTGAGCCACAGCTCACACTTGCCTGGGAGGGCCCTCTTTCTTGGCCTCATTGCTGGGGAGGACAGCTAGTCCCCCAGAGCCCCCTGGGGGGGAAGGCCAGCTTGAATCGCTCCAGACCAGCAGCCACTCTGCTGAGGCAACGCTGCCCACATGGGGCACCTCTGGAAGCAGAAGGCATCCTGAGCCTTCCTGGAACCATAAAAAGAGGCTGAGAGAACACAGTTCAGGTGACTTGGGCAACTGGGCCCATCTTTCCTCCTGTGCCTGGCAGCTTTGTTTTTCCATTTAAATCAGCATCAATTCTACATTATCTGTTATCCCCTAATTTAAATAATACCCTTGCTCTGGAATTGGCGTTCATCTCAGCAAGAGGGACGCAACTGCCTCATGACCACCAGGAGACATGAATTTTTAACTCTTCTTGCTGCCAAAGTCAAATGATAAGGTTACATCTTCTTGATCAAGGCTTGGTGTGATGGCTGAACTGAGCTGCAGAGGGGGCAAATGTGCCTGCCCCACCCAAACAGCAGAGGGTCATGCAAAACACAACTTTCCCCATGTGTTTTCCTTCCAGATTTTGGCTTCCCCACCATGCTTGCTCTGGCTGCCCCCCACCCCCACCCCGGGGTCTTTGGTGGAGGTGCAAGAAGCTGCTGGAGAAACCTCCTTGTAGGAGTGGAAGGCTGCAAGTCATGGTTCTGATCCTAACTTTAAGCTTATTAAATTAAAAAGATTTACACATCTAATGTTTTTGCTAGTAGGCAAAACAGCTAGCTAAAAAGCGGAGTGGAGTTTATTTTGTTTGTGTACCAACTCTGAACAGGTTTTTCAAACTGAAAAATAATAGTTGTGTTTTGGATCACTTCAATCACCAGTTGCTAAGAGCAAGATTTTAAAACGTGAAAAAATGACACAATTTGCTGATCTTATTGAGGAAAAGGTGGGGAAGGGTAAAGGGGCCACCTCACTTCTAGAAACCTGGTGCACTCTGCCTAAGTCCAGTGCTGCTCCCACTTACCAAACGGCTTCCTTTGCTTTTTCTGTAAACAAGACTTGACGTATCTCTCCAGTTCTCGTAACGTTGTGGGCTTCAAGGTTTCAAAATCTATTTCGATCTCGTCAGGATTGGAGTCCCTGAGTGAGGGCTCCCGCGACTGGATTATGTGCACCACCCGGCCCAGCTTCTCCCCGGGCAAGCGGTTGATGTCCAAACTGAGCTGTCGCTTCTCGTCATAGGTCATGGGCAGGCCCTCCTCCTCCTCGTCTGAATCGTAAGTCGCTGCAGCTTGCTTGCCTCCTTTCTTCTGCTGCCTACAAGGTTTAGAGTAAGGATAAGCAACCAGTGGCTCCATCTGACCTGCGTAGTGCAGGACAGTATAGATCTCCCCAATTATGAACCTCAGTCACTGTCTTCCCCAGAGAAAAGGCCATGTTGTAGCCCCCTCTCATTTGACAACCCTTTGAGAGTCAACAGCTCTGGTCTCAAAGGAGAAACAATGCCAGAGCCTGTGCCAGTGCTACAGACAGCAAGGGCTGTGAGTCCCCTGCCTTTGCCTTGGGCTGACATACAGGAATCAGAACAGGGTGGGCAGTGCCAGAGTCACTGTTCAGTTTTTGCTTAATTAAGACATTTCTGTCCTCCTTTAAAATGAATCCCAGAAGAGCAACTGTATTTGTCTTGGCGGCAGCAAGCTAAGGGTTGGATTCAGACTCAGACTTCCACAGATGCAAGGGTTTCTGTCTGTAGAGGGCAATTTCCCCATGCAATGTTCCCTTTAAACTGTCGGCTGTTGTGAGCAAAAATTCTACCTTGTGAGCCAAAAAATCTACAAGCATAAAAGTTGTAAGGTAAAGGTAAAGGTTTCCCTTGCTCGAAAGCCAGTCAAATACAACTCTAGGGATGCGGTGCTCATCTCCATTTCCAAGCTGAAGAGCCAGCGCTGTCCAAAGACGTTTCCGTGGTCATGTGGTCAGCATGACTAGATGCTGAGGCGCACGGAACGCTGTTACCTTCCCACCAAAGTGGTACCTATTTATCTACTTGCAATTTCTTGCTTTCGAACTGCTAGGTTGGAAGGAGCTGGGACTCCATCATGCAGCACTCGGGTCTCGAAACTGCTGAACTACCAACCTGCAGTTCAGTGTCTTAACCACTTGAGTCACTGCAACCCCTGTAAAAGTTGTAAACGAGCCTAATTTTTTAAATTTCAGTTTACAAACATACAAAACATACAAACATGAAGAAAAAGAAAGAAAGGAAAAGAATGGGAGAGAAATAAAAGGAAAAAAGGAAAGAAAGGGAAAGAGATCAAGAAAGAAAGGGGGAAAAGGGAAAGAGAAATAAAGAAATGGATACAAAAAGAAAGGGAAAGAAAAGGAAATGGAAATAAAAAAATGGGAGGGAGGAAAAGGGGAAGAAAGAAAGCAAATAGATGGGGAGAGAGGGAAGGAGGGAGAGGTGGAAAGAAGGAAGAAAAATGAGGGCCCCCCTCTCTGGTGGCCAGCCATTAGAGTGCTCGGTTTGGCTCCCCCCCTTCCAAGCGAGGGAAAGCCAAACGGAGGGCTGAAATGGCCTCTCACCCTTTAAAGTCAGCAGCCCAGAGAGCCTGCCCATCAACTGCTCACTTTAAAGCCATTTTAAGGGCTCTCTTTCACGCCCCCTGCTTCCAAGCAGGGGTGAAGCAAACGGGAGCCCGGAAAGGGCTACTTACCCTTTAAAGCCAGCAGCCGGGGGGTCCACCTGTCAGCTACTTGCTTTAAAGGGCAGGCAGCCATTTCAGGGCTCTGTTTGGAAGTGGAGGGGGGGGGGGCTTCCTGACCTTTAAAGTGAACAGCTGACTGGTGGAACTGCCAGTTAGCTGTTTGCTTTAAAGGGCTGGCAGCTCTCCCTCTCTTCCTCCCCAAGGGAAGGGGGGAGGAGACCTCAGTTGGTGGAGGGAGTGGAGGCTTGGCTTCATGCCTCTTCCCCCATCCCACGATAAAGAGTCAGGTGGCGCCCAGGGGAGGGTGGGGCCAACCCAGGAGGACACCACGCTGAATAAATGAGCTCTGCGCTAGGGGGAGGAATCATTGCGCCAGCACAGGCTGGTGCAGGTTAGTGGGAGCCCTGCTTGGCAACCCCAAATCCCCTCAGGAATTCTGTTCCTGGGGGTACCCTCTCTACAAGGAACAGGATTTTAGAGGCCATTTCAAGCTGCTGTGGGTCTGGGTGTGAAAAATCACACTCCAAGGACAGAAGTTTTTGTGCTCACAGAAACGGCAGTTTATGTCTAAGAGTCTTATAACACCTGAGCAACTAACATATATTGTGGCATTCACACACCTGACAAAGTGAACTTTTGTAACAAGGAATGCATTACTCTTTAAAGGTCCCTGTAAGACTTTTGGGTTGCTTCTCCATGGACATTTAATTTTGACTTGGCTTCCAATCTGAAGCACTGTTTATGAGAGAATTCACAAGACGTCCTCTAATAAAACAGGGTTGGCCTTTACCCTCTGCAAAGGCACACACTGGCACTGCGCACGTGCAAAGCCAGCTGCAGAGGAATTTCTAGCTAAAAAAAAAAAGGAGGTGGCGCTCCCTCTCCTTGGAATGCGCATGCCATTTCCCACCCAAGGATCACATGCTCCAAGAAAGAGCACCCCCTTTTCCCTCAGTTACTCCTTTGCCAATGCAAACTTAAGATAATGATGAATAAAGCTCACCACAGGATAGGAGGGAGGGAATGCATGCCTGCAAAGAAAACACTTGATGAACATCAGTTACAGGTAAGTGCAATCCTGTTTTCATCATTGTGGCTTCTGTGCAGTCCCACATTGGGAGATTACTCACCAGGTGGAGGGTAGAGCTCTCATTGAAATAGTGAATGAAGCACCACTCTCCCTACTGAAGATTCATTCCTTTCATTTGTCTCCAAAAAAATAATGTCCTCTCTAGGAACTCCTCAAAGGAAGTCTGCCGACAATGCTTGACCTCTCGTGGAACGTGTTGAAGTGGAATACGACACAAAACACCAGCCTAACACCACACTCATAACAAAGTTTAATTGCAACTACAGTCTGTCTTGACAGCGTCTGAGATGAAGCAGCTAGAGTTTGCTAAACCCTTCCTTGAGCCAGTGTAACAAATAAAGAGGTGTGGATCTTTTTAAAATGGCTGTGTTCTTTTTAAAATAGAATAAAATCACTCTAATAGCATTTAAGGTGTGCAAGGATGTCTTCACATCAGAGGTAGCGTGGGGAAAGAAAACTGGGAGTGTCATGTCTTGTGAGGGGTGAATGGCAGACACTAAGGAGGCAGAAACTCTAAACTAGGTTGCAAAACAACTCTGCCTTCATGGAAGTTTAGAAAGGGAGGGTCAGAACGCAAAGCTGCTCACTCACTAACCCTCCTAGCAGATGGAATTGCTACTAAGAACTCAGCTTTTCTAGATAAGCAGCCTAAGTCATAGCTGACTAACTGTTCAAATGTGGTTAACATCAAACGTTCAAGAATGAAGCTAAGTGACCACTGTGGTACTATAGGGGTCACAGGAGGAAACATGTTGGTGATTCCCTTTAAAAACTTGTTGGAAAGCTCATGAGAGAACTCTTACCATCTACTCTACACATACATGAGAGGTGGAAATTGCAGCTAGATGTACCCTAAGGGAGTTTGTGGTAAATCCTGAGATTTTAAATCCCACAAGTAATCTAAGACCTGTGGGACAGAGGACCGAGATGGGGGTAACCCTTTCAATAGGGCCCAAGTGGAGAAACTTGTCCACATATATCTGTAAAACAATCAGGTGAATGGTTTTCTAGCCTCCATCAACACCTTCCTTACTTCAGCGGAGAGAATCTACATTGGAAGAAGAATCCTCTAAGCTGTTAAGCGTAACCTCTGAACATTGTGGTGGTACAGCCATTCTCTGGACAGCACTTCTGGAGCCTCTGGGAAGGGTTTATAGGGACTGTGTGCCAACTGCATCAGAGTGGTGACCAGAACTGGTGGGGCCAGAAATGTGTCACTACAATGCAATTGGTTCTCTCCGCCTGTATTTTAGCCAGTACTATATGAATGATAGGAAACTGAAGGAATGCATAGAATAGAGCCCTCGAATTTGGAATGCATCCCCAGAGAGAGGGAGTCATTTTCTGCAAGCAAGCAAAAATGGGGAGCTTTGTAATTGTGTCTCATTACAAAAAGATCCACATCTGGTGAACCTCATTTCTAAAAGATGGTTGGATATAAGTGTCTGCTACAGACTATTTGTGTTGGGAAGCACTAATTCTGCTTAAAGCATTTGCCCTTGTATTGTCTGACCCTGCAACATGGATGGCTTGTAGAACCACACATCCCTGAGCTGGCCTTAGCTGGGAGGGTGGGGTAAAAATTAAATAAATCAAATCGAATCAAATGTTGAGTAGCTCAGTCCCAGGTAGCTGTAGCTTCTCTACATAATCTCATTGATCTAATGCCACCCTGCTTGTTGGTGTAATACACTGTGGTAGTGTTGTCCGTCTGGATTTGAACAATCTTGCCAGATAACAGAGCTGCAAAGGAAACAAGTGCATAATGTACGGCACATAATTCCAAAACACTGATGTGCAATTTACTGGTTGCTGGGTGGAAAGGCGCAGATCGCACATGCCGGATCCCGTAGTATTCCACGAAGGCCTGAAATTCCCTGGAGGTGAAAACTGTGCTGTTGTCCGTCACCAGCATGTCGGGGATGCCATGTGTGCTGAAGATGCTCTACATGGCCTGGATGGCAGCTTGAGAAGAGGTTGCGGCTACGGGGACCATTTCTAACCGTTTTGTGTAGCTGTCCACAAGAATGAACTTGTTCCTCTATTGCAGTGTCCAGCCCCGGCCACCACACGTAACTACAGGCCAGGGCTTTCATCCAGACAATGCCAGGATGAGTTTCATGGAGTGCGGCAAGGACTTGTTTGAACAGTGGCCTGGGGATGACCACCTGGGTGCCCCAGAGTATACATCCCTTGTGGGTGGACAGTTTGTTTTGCCTGCTTGCATAGGCAGTGAAGTCGGACTCGGGGCTGCTAGGCCACCCCTTCCCACCCAGTTCAAGACATGGAACAGGGTGCGATCCCGGGCTGTGAGTCGCGTGATGTCCTTCACCTGGATAGGTCAGTTGGGCAGGTCTTCCAGCAAGGCGACGTGGTGTGCCAGAGCTGGGTCAGGGTTACAGGACAGGAACGGTAGACGGCTGAGGGCATCCGCATGCCCTATTGACTTCCCAGGACGGTGGACCAGCTCATACTGGTAGCCAGCTAAGAATATTGACCAGCGCAGGACCCAGGGGAAAAGCATCTGAGGTGTCTGATGGTCACTTGCTAGGAGACCCAGAAGGGGCTTGTGGTCTGTGGCGATCATGAAAGTTCAGCCATAGAGGTACTCATGAAATTTCTTCACCCCCACCACAAGGGCCAACCCCTCCTTGTCGATTTGCACATAGTTGCACTCGGCCGGGGACAAGGTGCAGGAGTAATAGCTGATGGGGACTTCCCGCCCGCCTGCCAGGCGGGGTCCCAGGATGGCCCCCATCCCATAGGGGGATACATCACAAGCAAGCACCACCGGGAGGGACTCGTCGAAGTGGGCCAGAACTGCGTTTAACACGAGCAGATCCTTGATGGCCTGGAAAGCCATGGCATGGCGGGGGGGCCAAGTCCACTTGGCAAATTTATCGAGGAGCCGGTGGAGTGGCTCAGCTACTGCTGCCTTATGAGGAAGGAAGGTGTGGTAGAAGTTAAGGAGTCCCAAGAATGACTAAAGTTCTGCCTTTGATGTTGGTGCTGGGTCCTCCATGATGGCACGGACCTTTTCCAGGATTGGGTGAATGCCCTGTGCATCCACGGTGAAGCCAAAGAATTCCACCAACAAGACTCCCAGCCAGCACTTTTCCCGCTTCACCTTCAGGCCGGTGTTGTTGAAGCGCTAAAGGACAGAATGGAGTTGGGATGCGAAGGTCTTAACGTCTGGTGCGGCAATCAGAATGTCATCAAAGAAGGACTGGACCCCGGGGATACCTTTAAGTAAGCAATCCATTAGTTCCTGGAAAATCCCCAGGGCGACACTGACCCCAAACTGCAGGCACCAGTCTTTGAACGCCCCCCTATGTGTCATAATAGTCTGAGCCTCGGCTGTGGCGTCGTCCACAGGTAGTTCCTGGTAGGCCTGAGCCAAGTCCAGCTTCCCGAAAACCCTTGCGCCTGCTAGCGAAGCAAGGGCATGACTGATAACCGGCACTAGGTATGCATGGTCCTGTAGTGCTTTATTCAGTGTGCATTTGTAGTCTGCACACATAGGGATGTCCCCATTCTCCTTCATTGGGGTTATGATGGGGGTTTCCCACTGTGCGTGGGAAACTGGTTCTAGAAACCCCTGGGCGACGAGCCAGTCCAATTCTTTGTCAATTTTGGGTCAGATTGCCAGGGGGGCTACCGGGCCGCCAGGCAGACCGGCCGGATTGTCGGGTCAAGGTCCAGGGGCACGGGGGGGGGGGGGGGCAGTGTATGAGCCCAGAGCGCTGTCGAACACAGCCGAGAATTCATCGCAGACTGTTTGGAAGTCAGAGCCATGAACCTGGTTCACTCCAGTGACTCCCAGGCCCAGAGGCCCGAACCACGACAGTCCCAATAAGCTTGAAAGCTTGCCCTCCACCACCAGGGGGTCCAAAAGTCCATCAAAGTCCTTGAATTGGACCCTGAACTTGCCCAACCCCTTGATTGCCACTGGGTTTTTTTGAAAGTCCTGTAATTGAAGACCTGTGGGTTTTCGTAGCCGCCGCCCCCTGCAGGCATAGCTTGTGAAGGGTGTCTGCTGATATAATGGAGTAGGCAGACCCCGAGTCTAGTTCCATATGGCAGGGGGATCCTTCTATGGTAACGGGGATGAAAATCTGGTTGGGGTGTCCCAGAGCAAGTGCGCTGCTTGTGTGCATTGGGAGGGTTGGGAGTGACAGACCCAGGCGATGTGCCTGGTCTTTCCGTGGGAGTGGCACGCGGTGTCCCAGAAACGGCAGGTCCGGTGCTCATGCCTGGTCTCCACAGCGGGTGCACGTGGTTGTTGAGCTGTGTTGTGGTGTTGCAGTGGGTGTCGCAGCAGGACTGGAACCGGCAATGGCGCTTCTTTCAGTGGAGGCCCTCAAAGAGGTCCATGGCGGGTGGCAGCAGAGCTGCAGGATGTCACCCTCATCAGAGACCTCAGAGCCTGATGAGGAGGTGGTGCGGTACGTCAAGGTAGAGGAGCCGGGACAGTCTTTTTGTGCCTTCTTGAAGGCGCAGGTGGTTTGGAACACCTTCTCTAGTGTTACATTGGAGAGGGCAACCAGCTTCCGTCGTAGCTTTGGCTCACGGACACCCGAGACGAAATTCGTCAGTAGGCTGTCCTTGACCAAGACGAATTGGCAGCCAACCACTAATCTGCGGAGGTCAGCCATATAGGCGGCCACTGTCTCACCTGGTTTCTGTGAGCGGCCACAGAAGTCCATGCACATGACCATCATGGATGGTTTTGGTGCAAAGCAGCTGTTCAGCGCTGTTATGATGTCATCATAGGAAACTTTTGTAAGGATGCGAGACTAGGCTTCTAAGCACAGGGTGTCGACTCCGCATGTGCTCAGTAGCCAAGCCTTTTCCTTACCAGCGTCGGTGACGTCCTGTACTTCAAAAAAGTACCCGAGCTGATTGGCCCATGCTTCCCATAGCTCAGGTCAGGTAGGGTCGTACACTGAGATCTGTCCTGGAATGGCGGCGGCAGTCATGACTCGTGGCGATGTAGCGGCACAGTGACCAGGGATGTGCTGGAGCGTATCGGTGCTTGCTGTGCTGCTGAGGCCCAGTGCGGCTGATGGCAGAGCAAAGAAGCACTGGAGCAGATCAATGCTCAATGTACTGCCGAGGTCCAGTGCGGCCAATGACTGGGCGGAGAGATGCTGGAGCAGATCGGTGTCTGAGGCGCTGCTGAGGTCCAGCGCAGCCGATGGCGGAGCAAAGAGGTGCTGGAGCGGATCGGTATCCAAGGCGCTGCCGAGGTCCAGTGCGGCCGATGGCGGAGCAGAGAGGCACTGGAGCCTGGATGCAGTGTGGGAGTCAGCTGGAGCATTGCTCTTTTGGATCCCACCTCCATCGGCAGTATAAAGCACTGGAGTCAGAGATGCTTTGCAGTGAAATCAGCTCTTTAAGTTTATTGAGTGGTGAGGATGACATGCCAGACAGAGGTCCGGGGGCCTGTTTATATTTGCACAGAAGCCTCCCCCCTGGCCTCGCCCGATGGACCCGATAGGGTCAGTTTCCCAGGACTGCGTGATATAGGTCCGTTCCCAGATCCTATGTGCACCACTGGGCCAACTCACGACCCGGCCGGGCGATTCTCTGCCATATTGAAGCTCCAGCAGTTATCCCGGCCATGTGCGAGATGCCGACCATGTGGCGGTTGCCATTACATACATTGCAGTGACACCGTGTTGGACTGGATAGGCCACTGGCCTGATCCAACATTGGCTTCTCTTATGTTCTTACGACCCTCCAGTTCCATTGGCTGGTCCGGTTCTGAAGCAGAGGCTTTCTCCTGCATGGTCTGAACTTGTGTAGGCTTTTGGGGGTGCTGAGTCGTAGCCATTTTTGCCAGGGGTTTAGAGGCACTTCTTGGGGCCCTAGATGAAGTCAGCTATCAAAACGTATGCTTCAACAGAACCCACTGGGATGGTTCTGATCTTGAACCTGACGGAACTGATATTACCAAAGATGGTTAGAACCATGGCAGATGACTTAGCTGCCAGGACCTCAGGCACAGATAGGGCCTTCTCCCACAGCCCTCTCCTTTTAAGCTTTCAACAAAAACAGCTGACAATGTCTACAGTCCGAGACATTTGGTGCTCACCCAAACATAAAAGACATAGATCACGTTCTCCTGTGTGAGTCATCTTTGTTCCACAACAGGTTTTTGTGCCATTATCTCAGATGATGTTGGGAGACAGTGGCAAAGGCCTGTAATGATCCTGACAGGATTTAAAAAAAAAAACACACACAAAGTGAAACGAAAGGTAAGCCCAGCAATCCAAAGAGCAAACAAAGCTCAAACTTTTAACTGTTTTGTGTGTTCTTTTTGTAAACAGAATGAGAATGCTAGAAACGTGACTTCTCCCTGCGGCAGCAAAGAAATAACTGAGGGAAAGGGGGGGAACATGTGACTCTTAGGCAGGAAATGGCATGTGTGTTCCGAGGAGAGGGAGTTCCCCCTTTTTTCATTTTAGCTAGAAATTCCACTGCAGCTGGCTCTGAGCGTGCCCAGTAGTCCCAATGTGGGACTGCACAGAAGCCACAACAATGAATCTGCGTTGTATGTTTCCCCCATCCTTGCCATGCGCTCTCTCTCTCAGAAAAGAGCAAAACAAACCGGGGTTGAAAGAACCTGATTCACACATGCTAGCACAACATCTGCATGGAAAGATGTACACCCACACTGGTGACATTTTCTTCTCATTCACCGCCACCATTTTCCTCACCATGCCATCAGAGGGCCTTTTGCAGGCTTTAACAAAAATCAATATTTGCTGCAGTGCTATGGTGTTGTATCTCTATTGCAATTATTGATTTTAAAAAAGCAACACCCCCTGCCCTGGCCCTCTGGTGGTGCATCAGATGAAAAATGTAGGGGAAATGGTGGCTGACAGAGGACAGTGTGCAGAAAACTCCAGTGCCAAATGAATGCAGTATAGAGAATCCTCACCCTGTGGAAACAGCCTTGGCTGTCTTGTTTAAACTGTAGCTGCTGACCAGCAAAAGCTAATACGGTGCTTGGCTCGAGGAAAGGGGCCATTGCAGCTGCCCTCCTAAAAAAAAGTATCTTTAAACTGGACTACAGATAAAGATACGGAAAGGACTTCAAAACAGCAGAACCAGCAGTTTCAGAATTTTTGCAGAATGCCAACTATGGTTAAATGAGAAAGGCAGGCTTCTAGCCCTCCCCAGCTATAGCACAAGAACACATCAAGCTGCCTTGTGTCCCAGGCCTTCAGTCCACCGAAGTCAGTATTGTCTACTCAGGCTGGCAGTGGCTCTCCAGAGTCCTAGGTCTTTCACATTACCTACCACTGGATCATTTTACCTGAAGGTGCTGGGGATTGAACGAGGGACTTTCCGCATGCCAAGCAGAGGCTCTACCACTGAGGCACAGCTCCTTCCCTAAGAACTTTTGAGACCGAGAACATAAGGCTACAGAGAATGCCTGAGGTTTCTTTGCACACTGCTGGAGACATGCAAGGTTGTATTTACCCCCCCCCCCCCCCATTCTGAAGTAGCACTGGCAGCAGAATTCAGTCCCCCCATTTATCTATATACTGGCCGTAGGCCATTAATAAAGACTAACTAATTCAGTCCCCCCCAAAATGCAGCCAGGTTCTCAGAGGAATACCACCAGCAATCAGCGAGGCACGACTGAGGTGTCATGTCCCCCCCCCCCCGTCCCCCCCAGGACTACCAAGGCTAGGATAAATAGGGAAATTCTATAAATTCTATAAACTTAAGAGAAATTGTGCACGGGTGCTTCTTTTGCATCACTCCTATGGGTTCAAGGGCTCAGCTCCGGGCGCAGAGCTTTTCGTTTTTGAATCTGAAAGGATTTCTGGATAAATGCATCCATTCTCTGGCACCTAGGAGGGCACATTCTTTGAGCAACATCTGTTTTGTGCTGCACACAGACACCTTATTCACCCACTGCCACCTTCTGCTCCCTTTGACTTTTGGCCTCCTTGTGGCTCAGCGCAGACACAGAGCTGCCCGAAGACAGGTGAGCTCCTCAGGGGCCCCCTGGGCCGCCTCCTGTGCGCCTCCTCCTGGCTCTCAGGCGCCTCCCGATTGGCTATGGCCCTGGCGCCCTTGCCACACCACGCGTTGAAGCCTTGGTGGGAGACCGGCTCACAGACTGCACTTTGCACCAGCTTTGGCTAACAGCAACAGCAGTGTGGATGTAACTCCAAGCAAAATTAGTGCCCAGACTGGAAGGGTGGGCTGGGCTGGGGTGCTTGCTTGAGGGGAGAGGGTAAAAAGTCCACAAGCAGGTGGCATCAGCTCTGCTCCAGGCCTGCGTGAGTGTGTTTTGTTTCTTTGCCTGGATAAGCCCATCGATCCACACCACCCGCCAAGTTTCTACCACAAAACATCTCATAAGCATTCGGGCTTCTCAGGACTCTGTGGGCTTTGCTTCCCAGGGGTCTGCCTGCCTGGCTTCAGCTCACCTGGCCAACACACTGAGCCCCAAGTGCCCCTTACCTGTTCACCACGGGAAGGCTGTTGGCCTTCTTGGCTGGAGCTTTCTTCTGCTGAGCCTGCTTTGTTGGCTGGGCCACCTTTGCCTTCTTCTCTTCCTCTGCTTTTGCTTTGTGCTTCTCTTTCTCCTTCTCTTTCTCCTTGTCCTTCTTCTTCTTCTCTTTCTCCTTCTTCTCTTTTTTTTTCTTTGGTTTGTTCACTGGAGCTTGGGACAGGGCAGCCAACTGCTCATGGACGGCCTTCAGCTGGCGGGGAAGATGGAGGATCAAAGCTAAGAAAGTCACGTGCCTCTGAAGAGTGCCCTGTGCAGCTCTGGCCTCCTCGTGGGGACAGTTCACACAAGCACTTGATCTCACACTTCTCAACTCCTTCACTCTTGACAACTCTCAGCCAAACATCTGAATCAATTCACTTGGGAAATACTGTGTTAGAATTGGCAGTGGAACATTTGCTCTAGGGCAATTCTGGTTCATTCACACATGCAAGTCTTCACTTGACGCCACAGTCATCCAGAGATGAACGTGATATGTGAATGGGCTCACAAATGCCCACAGGCAAGCCAGCTGCAAGCCCATCAACCTCGGCTCATTTCCAGAATAAGCCACACTTGCTAAAGCCCTCCATGCAGGTTGGTGGCCATGTGCGGGGCCTGCTGAGAACTAAGACTTCCATAAAGTGGTTGCACAAAGACCAAGACTGATTTTTTTCCAAGCTACAACGGTTGTGCAAATCACAGCTGCTCTTACATATACAACTCTCACATGGAGGTGCCAGTTCTCACATACAGCACACTGGGGTGGCGGGGGGGGGGGGGGGCTTCTCAGTTGCTGTGCCCCTGGCATGATGGAGCCTTGGCATGTGCAAACCCACTGCCTCTTTTTCAGGACTGAGTCACAGTCTACACAGGAGAATGAAGTGGGAGATTGAACTAGGCCACTGTGACTGCAAACAAGGGGATACAATTTTTAAATCTCCCCACATAAGAGCCTGCAAGGAGATGGCTAGTACATCAGGTTCTACCAGGTTTTCTACTTGCAAGGATGTGAGAGGGGACAGGGGAGCCCGGAAAAATGTGACCTCCCCCCCACTACCTACAGTCTCATTCCCTCCTAACTTTGCTGCTTATCAGACCAGGCCTGAGTCCAGTTTCTCAGAGGCTGATGAATATCAAGAAGCCGCCTGATCGTCTCAGCAGGAAGGAACTGTCACTCACAGGAGCTCCACACTGTGAGAAGCAGCCTGTCTTTGGGCAAAGAGGGCTCCTGCCGCCTGAACTCCCGGCAGTCAGGGGGGTTGGGGGGTGCCTGAGAATGAGGCGGTGATGTGTTCCTTTGCCCCACTCTGTCCTCAGCTGCCAGAGACCCACAAAGCCAAGCAGCTGCCCCTGGTGCCTTGAAAATGAGCACAGGGAGAGAGGCGGCCGGGGGGGGGGGGACATCACTATTCTCACCAGCCCAGCCCCTGCACTTTTAAAAACAGCCTGGCACACCTCTTCCTCGAATACAGCTGAACAAACCAGGAATGCTTCTTCTGGCAAACTCTTGTGTGCCAGAATGCTCTGAAAGACTCAGGAATGGGGCCAGAGAAAAGACGGGTGGCAACCTGGTGGGGACAGCAATTTGTCAAGCCCAACAGGAGCAACTGTGAGGGAGCCTGAACAGATCAGAGTTCAAATCCCAATTTAGGCATGATGCTCCCCAGGCAGGTCATGAGCAAACTGCTCGCCTGGCCTACTTCTCAGGGCTGTTGTTGTGGGATGCAAATGTGGCACCTTGTAGGGCCCCTTCCTCTGGAGGTGTGGCAACATCCAACTCTCAGTATTTCCCAGTTCCTTGTCTGAGTGGCATGTAATGGTTGCAACAAGCAGAACTACGACTCTTTCCATTGGCTCAGTTCTGCTGCTTTTCACTATATTAACTTACCCCGAGCCTTAAAGGCTGGGTGGGAGAAAGGTTGCATTATAAAGTCAATACATGCACATAAAATGGAATAAAAGTCAGGAGTTATTATATCAAATGGGGAGGAAAATAGTGGTCAGCCATGTTCTCTCTTCACAGGGACACAGCAGGGAAGGCTGCGCTGCAGAGAGTCAAAACAACTCTGCTGGAGGCCATCAGCAGCCTCTCTCTCTAATAAGACCTCCAGCCTCAGTGACTGTGCTGCCTTTCCCTGGTTGAAATGGTATGTTTATCTCTGCAACCATGAGGGCTAGAAACTTTGAAAACCAGAGCTGGCAATCTTGGGCAATTTCTTGGAAACAGGAGGTGCTGCTCCTGGGAATACAGTGACTTCAAGCACCACAATTGTCAGGCATCGTCATGCCACAAAGAGTGCAGCCATCAAAGGAATGCTGCAAGGAGGAATTCAGTTGTTCACTGGAAATACTGTTATTGTGCCATTCCCCTGAAGGCCCGAAGACCTCTCAAGTCACCATCCTCACTTATTTTTATAAAGCTCCTAGTCTCGTCTGTGCTATGCACTGCACATCAATTAAAAGCAATTAACCAGACCCTGTCTTTGGGGTTTACAATTTGATTTGGCTACACATCTTCACTTTCAGGGTAGTCTATCAGACTAACTGGCAGGCAACCAGTAAAGACTGGTCCAGCCAGTCTGCTTGGACTGGCAGAAACACCCTCAGCTCTCAGGCAACCATCTTTCCCAACATCACCAAGATCCTTTCACTGGTGGTACCAGAGACTAAGTAGAAGACCTTGTGCACACAAAGCATTGATTCCACCATGGAGTAATGGCCCCACTCAGACTAGTTTGATTGGCCAAGGCCGAGCAGTAACAGGCCTGGGTCCACAGGATCCTGCCCAGTGGAGGCTCCAGCCTATCCTATCCTATCCCTGAACCCTTTGTTCTGTTGAATGGCCAGCTGGGAAGGCAGATCTGGGCTGTTGTAATGTGGATGTTTTGCTCCACTCTGGCTCCCTTACAGCAGTGCTGTTTTGAGGAGCATCCACATGGCATCATCCTCTATTTGTTGTTCCCCCCACTTAGCTACAATCTTTCCCAAACCTGGTTGAGTATGATCATTTTGGAAAGATCAGAGTCAAAGCCCCTTTGGATGCCATGTGGATAGAAAGCAGTCTATTGTTGAAGGTCCTCCACCCATACTGGAGCCATTTTCCATACTTCAACCCTGTGGCTGCCATTTCCACCCCCTCCACACAAATACGGGGGGGGGGGGGGGGGAAGTTTGTTGTTTTTACAACAAATGGTAATCAACAGATCACTATAGCACAATATTGTTATAGTGATCTATTACAACAATGTAGTAGTTCCCAGCTTTCATTTATTTATTTATTTTTAAAACTAAGTCTGTAGACCTTTTTTTTCAGAGTTCTAAGGCAGAATATGCTGGCAGCACATTTCCCCTTATAACTCCACAATGAAAAGCTCTAGAGACTAATTTTTTAATGAAACCTGGGCACAAGTATATTACTGCAACGAAAGGACTTTGGCCCTAGTTGTTCCTGGGCACCCTCTGTTCTGTCTTTGTCTTCTCTTACAGTTGTTTTAGCAGAGGCAGGGCACCACTGATGAAATCCCACCCCAGGCCAAAGGGAAACCTCCTTCAGTGTCCAAACCCCCAGGCTAAGTTTTATTGGACTAACAGAAAAGTGCAATACGTCTTAATATGACACCCACAGAGGTTTTCACAGCTAAATACTAATATGACAGAACACTTATCTGTACAAGAATAAAGAAATCAATAAAAAAAATAAAAATAAACAAATACATTCCATCCATTCCAGTCTCGGGAGTCATTGACCTTGTAGCACTGCCTCAAAGATCGGGAACAATCCTGTGTGAACAAGAAGAGAGGCAAGGGAAGCAAATATTGTGTCCACACTGCGATTCCAGATGGTGGGGAAGGGTGTAGGGGCAGAGGATCCAAGGAGCTGCATTGCCACAAAATCACACTCCTGTTCTGATCTCCCACTGAGAATTGGGTTTTCCCCTGCTTTCTTTCATAGGTGTCAAGTTTCTGTCCCTCATGGCTGCTTAAATATCTCTGACCATACAATGGCCAGGATGGTGCTCCAATGCCGATCACTCAAACAGCAAAACGCTTCACAGTTGTATTTTTTCTCATAACAACCCTCTGTGGCAATTCCTGCTCCTATTCTAGAGATAAGAAACTGAGGCCAAGGAACCTGCAGAAGGCTCTGCAATGTGTCTCTGACAGAGGTGGGAACTGAATCAACATCTCCCAGACCCAACAGCCACCCTGGACAGGTAAGCAAGAACACATGAATCTGCCTTATACTGAGTCAGATCACTGGTCCATCGAAGTCAGTGCTGTCCACTGAAACTGGCAGCAGCTCTCCAGATTCTCAGGCAGCAAAAAGTCTTTCTCATCACCTGCTGCCTGGTCCTTTTAACTGGAGGTGCTTCCGGGGACTGAACCTTCTGCACGCCAAGCAGAGGCTCTGCCACTGAGCCACAGCCCCTCCCCTAATACACTGGGAAACTGTGAACCAAAGAAAATAGAGATTCTCCCCACTGGCTTTTCACCCCCATTAGTATATTGCCAATTATCTCAAGGGGTGGCACAAAATTCAATCCACAAACGCTGTGCAGCCCTTTTTGCTGGATAATGGTCAAGACTACAAGGGCCTGGGCCCTAAGCACCTTGTCCACTGCGCAAGTAGCCACCAAGTACCCGGGGGAGGGGGGATTTCGAGAGCAGCACAGGCTGCAGTTGGGGAGAGGGGGGGGCTGGAATGGTCCATTTGGCAAACGGAACTTTTAAGCCAGTCCGCGTGATTTCAAGGGCCAGTCGGCATGAGAGTTGTTGATCTGAGTTGTAATGAATGTCACTGTTGCAAGAAATGATTTATTCTGTTTTAAACTACATATAATTCTCAGTTTTATTTATTAAATTTAGGAGGGGGAATAAAGAACTCAAGCCAACAAAGGAAGAGGCAACTCTGAGAAGGTTTGGAATTTCTGACACAGAGCTGTGACCAGGTGTGTGTGTGTGTTCAAGTTCAAATCTTTGCTCAGCCACAATGCTTCCCAGGCGGCCACGGCTAAGTCAGGATCTCTCTGACACCTCACATCAAGGCTGAGGGCAAAAAGATACATTGCGGGCTCACCTGGTTGCTTGAGATAAGCATCACCTTCACAGGAGCAGAAAGGGAAACTTTTCAATAGGTTTTTTTTTTTTGGTTGGTTGGTTGGTTTTAAAGCAGCCACAAAGGCATGAAGGGGGCTAGTAAAAGCTTTTAGTGGACCATTAACTTTTGTGGCCACGTGAGCCAAGGCTCTTAGATCTCTTAGAACTGGCGTTGAATAAGCTGGGGAAGGACCTCAGCCAGCCCCCTGACCAGAACACAGAGAAAGACTCTCACCTGCTCCTGGAGTTCCGCCAGGCGCGTGGCCCTCTCCTCTTCGGAGTCGGAGCTGTCAGAATCCGAGGAGCTCTCCTCGCTGCTGTGGCTGCTCTCTGTGCTTTTGCTCACCACCGGTGCCGTGGGAGGTGGCGGAAGGGGAGGCTCTGCCGGCTCGTCCGGCATCTTGGCAAATCTCATCTCGAAGACGTCCTGCAGGGACAGTGAGCTTCAGGAGGGGAAGGGACAAAACTCCGCACCAGAACAGCCAGCCTGGGAGCCTCCCCTCTAGCCGATGCTCCCAAACCCTGGATCAGCTGAAGGCACCTCTCACTGCAACACTCAGAAGCACACACACAACTTTTTTTTCATCTGTTCCCATCATGCAAATGGAATGCACTCACGCAAATACACCCAAGTTGCATACTGTATTCGAGTCAGGGATGAGGGGAGGAGGACTGTTCTTATCATAGAATTTCAGACACAAACTAGACAGGTCCGTTTTCAAGAAATATATGAGGAATTGAAAACCTTCACGTGACAAGGAAGGCCAGAGAAAATGGTTTCAAAGGCACCTGCTGCTGCTGGGCTGTTACAGCAATGCTAGTCTAACCACAGAGAGAAAGAATCAGGGCCCCAAGTCTTCTTCAGTTCCCCAGGAAAAGTGCAGCGTGTGACTTCAGCTTCCCGAGGATCTCAGCTTCCATTAAATTAAACAAACAAGCAAGCATCTAGTCTTTATGATATGCCAAAATACGCTGGAAGTATGTGCGCTGAAATCACAGAAGCCCAAGGAGGGACTGAATAAGATTCTGGTGCTCCAGGGCAGGCGGGCACTGCCCTGTAGAATTGTTAGCCCTCCTCATAGCTACCAAAACTGGAATAAGTTATGCGAGTATGGCAGGATAAGTATTTGTTCCTCAGAACCAACCTGTACTTGCTGATGCCTTTTTAGAGGGAAATGTAGCCATTTAAAACTTTCTGCAAGTGCTCAATCCTGATTCAACCTGTGGTGCAGTGGCAGCAAGCAATCTTGTTGTCTCCCTGCCATCCCGCTCTCTAAATTGCTGAAACAGCCCGATGGCTGTTTTGGAACTTAAAAAGGTGCACGAGGGGGACAAGATCATCCGGTACCACTGCAGCATAGGCCCAATTGGGCTCTTGTGGCAATTTTTAAACAGCTAAATTTTCCTTTAAAATGGTGCCAGGAGCCATGTGTTGGACCTGTGTCTGCTGTAATGTGTCATTTGGCCCTCAGTCCAATTTCTCTTGGTGCAGAATTTGGATACGATGGGTGGCCAGTTTTAACTGGGGGGGGAGGATCCCAGAGAACACACAGCCCGGAAAAAGAGAAAGAAAGGCCTGAAATATGTTCTGGGGCACACTTGTAAGACTAATCAGAACCGGAAAATCCCAGAGCCATTTTATTTGGAATATTTTGGAATAGCATATGCCCTTGTTATCGGAAGTCTGGGGGATGCTGGTCTACACTCTGTTAAAATACTTATTCCAGTATAATTCAAAGCTGGTATCAATGTAACATAGGCTTATTATATTAGTTCTTAATTACATAAAGAGTTATCAAAACTAGAGGTGGTCTGCCCAGAGACGACGCACACAGAGCTCAGTGGCTGACTTCCATGGAAGTTTGGAATGCCTAGCGCATTTGCGCCGGATGAGTTTGGAGTGATCCAATCAGTCCTGATGAAGAGACAGAGCTGATTTTTCCTCCCTCAAGGGAGGGCTGCCTGTTGCACCTCTGCACAAGTGTCACTGTTCTGGGCTTGTTTCCTTCCAAACAGGTACAGAAAACACGGCAAAAGTGCATAAGGCCGTGAGGAGGCCGATCAGAAAAAGACACACTTCAAGCTGTACAGCGGAGGGTCCCCAACATGGTGCCAGAGGCACCGTGGAGCCCATCGACTGTTTTTAGACAGTGGGAGGGGCCAGGTGGGTTTCTAACTGACCCCTGGAAATCCGATTAGCCGTGCAGATTCAAAAACACACTGCTTCAGCAGCAGCCGCCACCACAGCACAAGGATCTTCCCAGCATGTCTCCAGATAAGCTGTGTGCATGCAAGAAAATGTTTTTAAATTTCTGCCTGAAATGTTGAAGAGTTGCTGTTAGAGTGATGCGTGACCACAGTCTCTAACGTTTTGTTGTTGGCTCCGTCCCCCGGGACAGCCGTTCTGTGGTTGTGCCCACCAGTCTATGTCAGAATTCCAAAGGTGTCCGCAGGCTCAAGAAGGCTGGGGGCCCACTGCTGCCCCCTCCACTCTGCAGCCGGATGTATTTCTCATGGGGCAGGTTCCAATCTTATTTTATTTTTTTAACCATATTTTACCTGAAGCTTCCTGGCCATGGCCACAACTTCATGGTCGGGAGGATTGTACTTGTAACAATTAGAGAACATTAACCGGATATCTGCCGCAAACCCCTGGGCATCTTGATATTCACGGCTGTCCATTTTTTTCTGCAAACACAGGAAGACAAAAAGGGGTGGGGGGGAGGGAAGAAAATTAAGGGGGAAGGGTTGGGTAGGGAGTGGGTGAGGAAAGAAGAGCTATAAGTAACATGCATTCACAGATGAAATGGGCAATACGGAAGAGCCCTGCCCCCCCCCCCCCAATAAAAGGCCAGGGAAACAGGTCCACCCATCTTGTGATCTCACTGCAAGCAACAGGGGGCATGACTACAGGCCCTTTTGACCTTAAAAAGTGTTCAGGAATAAGAACAGCCAGAAGGATGTGGGGAAGTGGTGATCCACACTGCAGCTGGGAAAGCTTCTGGTGGGCCTTAGGCAAGTCTGTGCTAGAAGAACGTAAGAAGAGCCCTGCTGACTCAGACCAAAGCCAGGTGCCCTTTGGCAACTCACAAGGAAGTCATGAAGAGGACAGATCATGGAGACCTCCAGGGGTGGTGAGGGGGGGGGGTTTCACTGCTTCGTACCGCTCACTGCCCCTCCCCATAACTGGCACAACGGGAATAAATTATGCAAAAATCATGGAATAAATGGAAACACATAAAATGGTTCATCTGGCACGATTTGTTCATGTATACTTCCTTATCTCTGCAGGGAATCTGACGCAGAACAAATCTGAGATTCCCAGGATGCTGAATGCCAAATTCTACATGTGCACTGTACAGTCAGGCATCCCATTCTGCCAGAATCCTCTCAAGTCAGATGATGTAGAGAGCCAATCTTACCGCTGCAGCTTGTTTTGCAGCCCTGAGCTCCTCCCCACTGGCAGAGGGGTGAGAGGGGAATGTTTCTGGGAATCATGCAGCAAACTGCCAGCCAGAGGGAGCTACGGTTGACCTGTTCTCTGCTGTACCCCAGAGCTCCCACTGCAGGTATTGCAACTGCCCTCTTGGCAGGGTTCAGATGACACAAGCAGCCCCAGAGTGCCACCTGGTGCTATGAGGCAGCTATCTTCAGAGCGAACAAGGTGGCCCTCAGGGACAGACCAAGCTGTGCTTGAGACAGCCCACCCCTGCTTGACAGCCACCCAAAGCCCTCTCATTTGAGAAACCAAGCAGCACAGGTGAGTGAGCTTTATGACGCGAGGAGGTGGAAAAGATGGACATACTTTCACAGTGCTGAGATCCATCGGGTGCTTGATAATGTCATGGTAGTCATGCAGCTCCAGGGCCTCGGCATCCACGGGCTTGTAGAAGGGCCAGGCGTAAGCAGCGTGCTTCTTGGACAGCATTTCCTTTAGGATGCTGTCACAGTACTTCAGGTGTTCCGAGAGCTTGCCTTTCTTGCCCGCGTGCTGGGGGACCTCCCCATCTTCCAGGTCTTTCTTTGGTGGTTTGATAGGCCGGCCCCCACTTTCCCGCCGAGCCACTACTTTTGCTTGCTTGGGGTCCAACAGTGGGGTGGGTGACTCACTCCGGCTGGCAGTAATGGCCGACGTGGTGGGTGTGGTCGTGTCTGCTTTCCGCTTCACTCCCTTCTTCTGCAATTCACACACAAATACAGATGAAAGGAATTTGGTGGCTTTCTCACTGAAATACTACTAGGTCATAGCTGGGGCCTGTGTGAACCATGCCAAAACAGAAATATGACAGCAGGAGGTAGAGAATCTAGCTTCCCACGAATCTCAGCTTTCAGTTTTATTAAAGAAAAAAGAAAACTCCCAGCCCGTATGATTGCAGATGGGTCAGGCAACTTCAAGTGCTGAATAAGATTTCTAGGAAGGCCTCAACTCATGCCATAACTCACCAGGTCTTACTCCCAAAACTCAGCTGTGAAACATCTGAAGAAGAGAGTGCTTCTGAGCATGCAGAAAGAAATGCTTACTGAGAACTAGGGTGTACATTCGGATCTACATGAGCCAAAAATATACCAGAAAAATACCTAATAAGTATTTTCCAGGTAAATTTTGGCTTCCCAAATATATCTGGGTATTCTCAGAAAACCATGGGGGGGGGGGGATCCCGAGAAAATCCCAGATATATTCGGGAATTACTAATAAGATTCAAAAACAGCAAAGAAGCGGGAGTAATCTCAGCTGTTAATCAGGCTGCTACTGAAGTCCCTTTAAAGTTTAAATGAGCTGCAGGAGACCGTCCGAGGATCAGCTGAGCCGGGGGGGAGGGGAGCAAACTGTTCCCACCAGCTTGACTTGGGGGGCTGGCTTCTGGGGCAACCTGGTTTAAACCGTCCTGCAGGAGAAGCCAGCCCTTCAAGGGAGGCCAAGCTCAAGCTGCCATCCTGCTACGGAACTCAGAGGGCATCAACAGTTACATAACAGGCAGGAATCCATAGGAGAAGGACCTTCTCTCCTGGTTCTTAAAAACTGAAAATAAAAGCTGAGGCTCTGGAAAACCCCAGGACTCCATGTCTGGAGACGACAGAGATGACAGAGGCAAGACTCCTCTTCAAGGTGCACAGAAGAAACCACCATGCTGCCCCCTCCTTGTATGGAACAGGAGGGCTCTCGTTGTGGCAGTCGTGCGCAGGTGGGGCCCACATGTGTTCAGGTCAGCCTACATGCGTCTTCTCAATGCAGTCACATAAATAAATGGAAGAAGGAGCTAGATCACCCCATTTTGTCAAAGATGTGGCCCTAAATCTTATATCTGTTGTTTCTATGGACCTTAAGCTGTGACTTTTTCAGCAAAAAATTATGTTTAGGATATACTGGACAGCACAGTACCTTTTTAGTAAAGGTAAGTAAAGTGCCCAGTTGCTGGTGCTGGAACTTAGACAACACATCTCTTAATGTGCTTTGGGCCTGTCCAGCTATACGGACTTTTTGGGAGGAAGTAATTACTCGTATCAATTTTGTATTAGAATATTCATGGATCTTTGAGAATGCTTATGTACTTTCAAACTATTTGCCTGTCTCCTGCAGACATACTGATGGTCAACAAAAATGGACCCTCCATGCCCTTAAAGTTGCTAAAAGACTTAGATTACAACACTGGAGAGATAAACGCCCAGTAATTCAATGGATCGGGGACTTCACAACCTTATCAACATTTCATTGTATGGCATAAGGATGGACATATTTTTAGATATCTGGAAAGCATTTACAGATGCTTATCTGTAGACTGTTATCTTTTTTATTTATTTTTGGTTGAGGGTTGCAATTGTTTTTTTTTTTTAAAGAGTACTACTAAGAAACCAAAACCATGTCAAATCTCCTGATTGTGGCCAGCTCTTCTCCAACCTGAGAGGACTGAGGGGGTGTTTTGGGGGTAGACAGGCTAAAAGAAAGCAGCTCACATCTGAGATGTGACACCCCCACTGCTCCCCACACCAAGCCTCGCTGAATGCTCTGCTCCCTTGAAGAGGGAACCCTAAACTCTGCAGGCACAACTCATCTCCTCTGGCTTCTTGATTACCTTGACAATAGGTGGCGCTGGAGGAACTACTGGCATGATGGGAGCGGCAGGAGGTGGAGGCGGAGGGGGTGCGGCAGCAGGGGGAGCGGCGATGGGGGCGACGTTTGCAGTGATGGTTGGCACAGGAGTGGCGGCAATGACGGGCGTCTGCGAGACCGAGGGAGGGACGCTCTGGAAGGGGGCCGGCGGGGACACAGAAGACACAGCTGCAGCGTGCTGCGCTCCTGTTTGAAGAGACAGACAGGTTAAACCCAACAGGTGGCAAGGCCAAGCTCTAGCTTGGGATATACCAAAATACTCCTCCCCCCATTCCCTGGTGTTCTGCCATTTTCATTGGTGGCTGTTCTGTATGCTGTTCATTATACCATCAAGGCAGAAACAACATTAGAAACAACATCAGCCTCACAGGGAACCCGGACAGGGGCACAGAAACAACGAATGGTGTGGAAACACAGGCTTGTGGGTTGCATTTGCCCAGGAGAGAAGCAAAACCGAAGCAAGGACTTCTGAGTTTAAACAGTGGGCCTGAGAAAATTGGCAGTATTCCTATCTCTGGTTTTCCTTCTGAGAAAATGAAAACCACCTCCTGCCTAGGCCTCACTTCCCTTCTTTCAGATGTTCTGAACTCTGTCAAGCAGGCAGGATCCACACAAACCCCTCGACAGAAGTCCCTAGCCCACATCCTTTTTAGTAGATCACCTCCTCCCATGCCTAGGTTGGCCACCTCTGACCTAACTTTTTCAAAAAGAAGAGCCACGTCTATAAAGCTCCCATGCCCAGACAGAAGTATTAATTGCCACTGACTGCCAGGCACTATCAAGCTTATGTAGCCACAGTTAGGAAGAAAGGGATTGGAGGCAGGCTGTCCACACAGAGCCTGGCTTCTTGTCTCATCCCTAGGATCTTCTCCCTGCTACCTGCCACCCACCACTGCTACCACTGGCTCTCTGACCCCGGCCTCTAGCACCTCTTCTCCTATTATTAGATTATTATTTTATGACTTTTAAACATTTGGTTTCCTTGATCACCAAAACAGCGCTCTGCCCAAGACAACTGTTTTGCTTTAAAGCTTATTAGGGGAGGGAGGAATTGGAACTCAAATCTAAATCCAATACTTTTTACTACAACACACGTGTTCCTGCATGAACGGTCAAGTTCTCATGACTGAACAGCTCAGCAACACTGTTGTCTATTCCTTTTTGAAAGATCTGCATATATTCCTGCTCCTAAAAGGCACTACGGAACATGAGAGCCCCAGTGGACCAGACTGCAGGCCAATTTGATGAAGCATTGTTGTGAGTCATCCAGGACTTAGCTAGAGCAAGGACTCCTCAGGAGAAGAGGAGACCCGTGCAGTCAGCTCTGAGGCAGGAAGATGAGCTGCAGGCTTGCCAGGATTCACAGCCAACAGCTAGTGCAGAGCCACCAACACCCTCCAGCCCTGATTCAAAAAGTGAAACTCAGTTGATCATTTCCAGCCCTCCAGTTATCACCCACACCCTTAGAGTGCTGCAGATGGAGGCTATGAGCAGAACTACAGGAGAGACAACAAAGTGCACGCCGCCTGGCTTGACACCAGCTGCTTGAGTAGTTGCAGGATCACTCCTGAGCAGCTGGCTGTAAGCATGACCTTTAAGCATATGGCTATAAAACCCAGCCAAGGGAGGCTGTTAGGTGTGGAAGCAACAAGTTGAAATCCCTCTGACTCTGCGACCACTGCACTGTATCTTGCCTCAGCCCTGTGATTCTTCGGACTGTTTCCTGACTCTTCCTTCATCTTGCTCCTAAACCTGTTTGTAACTCTTGGATTCTCAGACCCTGCTGTACGGACTTATCCTTGGACTAGACTCCTGACTATGTGCATAACCTTGGACTAGACCCTGACTACGCTTCTTGAATTGGTGCTCTTACCTTACACTGCCCTCTGACAGTGTGCCCTATGCCTTTCCCGACCTAGCTTGCAACGGTTTGCTTCCACCACAAACAAACTTCCCTAGCACGGTAGAGGCTGCAGCTGCCTTGTGACACTGCAAGACCAGGTGCTGCAACTTACTCATGCTCTGGCAACATTGCAGCAACAGACTGCCGTGCTCCACACTACACCAGTGGTATCTCTGCCTAACAGATGTCCAGTCAGTCCCCTAGAGAAATTCGAGGGCAATGTGGAAGAATTACTGGCTTTTCTTGCTCAGTGCCAACTCTACATGGAACTTTGGGCAAGAGACTTTCTCACTGATAAGGTAAAAGTTGGTTTCATCCTCAGCCTCCTAAAGGGACAGGCAGCCAAGTGGGCTACACCTCTGCTGCTCTCCCTGAAGGCTGAAAATGCCAATAGGAGAATTATTTGTGCCCTAAAACAGGGGAAGTGTACCGTGGCTCAACACACCACTGAATTTCAACTACTGGCCCAGGATTTGGGGTGAAATGAGGCAGCCCTTTTAGATCAGTGTTTAGAAGGGCTATCCGATGAAGTTGCCTGGGTCGAGTGCCCTGCTAACCCGCAGACTCTGATATTGTTATGTCTATGGATATATGGGCAACTGGAGTCAAAAACAGGCCTGCATTAGAACATGTCCACACCAGGACTTAGGGAAGCCTGTGCCCACTTCAGTTCATCGCCCTACACCTGGGTTTCCAGCAGGAGAAGAAGGTGAATCAATGCAATTAGGTGCCGCACATTCCTGCTTGACTCCTGAGGAGAAGAACTGCGCTGCACTAACAACCTTTGCTTATATTGCAGGGAAGCAGGTGATTATGCCAGCGGGTATCCGGCCAAATGGAGGCCACAAACATCAGCGTTAAAAGGCCAGCCCCAAATCAGTGCACGCCAGATGGTTGGAATAATTTGTTGGGTCCACAGCCCTGTGACAGCCCTGGCCCGTTCCCAGTGCCTGTGAAGCTTAGCTTGCCTGACGTATGCTGGTTGTTCGTCTACACCATGGTGAACTCTGGGGCCTCCTGCTGTTTCAAGGATGTCAATTTACAGCACAGCACAAAATCCCTCTTCAGTCCAAGGATACACCAGCCTTAGTCAAGGTAATCAACGGGCGCCTACTGCGCTCCAGCCTGGTAGTTCAAGAGACTCAGCCACTCACTTTACAAATCCAACAGCACCAAGAGCAGCTTTGCTTTGATATCATGAGCACACCTGGTTTCCTCTCATATTAGGGTTATCCTGGTTAGCCCTCAACGACCCCATCATTGGGTGGGCTTGGCTAGGCCTCCAGTTCCAGGAGCCCTGCCTGCACCTGAATCAGTCCACAGTCCTTGTCACTGTTGCAGCCCCGGTGCCTCCCACACTACCAGAAAAGAATGCAGATTTCGAGGACATTTTTGAGGAGAGGGAAGCTGATCAACTAACACCCCATCGGCCATATGACTGCACCATAGACCTGGTCCCCAGTGTACCACTGCTGGTAGAGCACCTGTATTCCTTACTGGAACACAAGTTGGCTGCACTCTGAGACTTCCTTGCCAAAAATCTTCATTCATCCTTCAACCTCACCCACCTTTGCACCTGTACTTTTTGTGAAGAAGAGCAGAGAGTTCTGGCTTAGCTATGATGACCAGACCGTGAATAAAATCACCATTCGGG
Source organism: Lepidodactylus listeri (assembly GCA_029233225.1). Classification (NCBI taxonomy): domain Eukaryota; kingdom Metazoa; phylum Chordata; class Lepidosauria; order Squamata; family Gekkonidae; genus Lepidodactylus; species Lepidodactylus listeri. The sequence goes on along the minus strand of JARCFY010000014.1, from coordinate 7,641,936 downwards.
ATCAATACCCACTACCTCTGATTTCCTCCCTAAGGGAGCCCAGATTTACACCAAACAGGACCTCTAGGGTGCTTACAAGCTGGTGCGCATTCAGGAAGGCGATGAATGGAAAACTGCCTTTGGTACGAGGTATGGTCAATTCGAGTACCTGATAATGCCGCTTGGGTTGACCAACACACCCGTGGTGTTCCAGAAGTTCACGAATGATATTTTTCAGGACCTCCTGGACCAGTTCATTACCAGTTCATTATTATTTATTTAGACAACATTTTAATCTACCCATGAAACCCGGCAAAACATTCCCAGGATCTACACACCGCGTTACACAGACTGTGGCAGCACAGCCTGTTCACCAATGCGCCTTCAATCTCAGGCCATGGAATTCCTCAGGCACGTGATTTTGCCACATGGGATCAAAATTGATCCAAAGAAAGTCAAAACCGTACAGACTTGGCAGGCTCCGTGCTCTCAGAAAGATGTGCAGCGCTTCTTGTGCTTTGCAAACTACTACTGGCAGTTTATCCCAGGCTTTGCATCCATCACTGTCCCTCTGACATGACTCTTGCATACGTGGGAGCCGTTCCAGTGGACGTCAGAGGTGGACTGAGCATTTAAAACCTTGAAGGCACAGTTCATCTCTGAATCCCTGAACCAGTACCCCAATCCACAACTGCCTTTCATTGTCGAGGCCAACGCTTCTACTGCAGCAACAGGACATGTACTTTCACAATGAGACACCTCCTCAAGTACTCCGTGACCCTGAACCTACTACTCTCTTCAGCTCACTCCTGCAGAAAGAAATTATAGATCTAGGAGCAGGAGCTACTTGCGATCAAGGCAGCTTCTGAGGTTTCACGGCGCCATCTTAAGGGGGCTCAGCATCTGGTCCAAGCTCACATCAACCATCGTCATCTAGAGCACATCCAAACGGCCTGTTGCCTAAACCAGAGGCAAATTTGTTGGTCCTTATTCTTTTCTTGTTTTAATTTCAAGATCACTTACCTACCCAGCTCCCAGAATAAACAATCAGATGCCCTCTCGAGGAACCCCAAGTACGCCACACCACCAGGTGAAGAACAATCTTTGGCGACCTTTTTGCCTCCTGAAACTTTTGGCACCACACAACCCTCTCTGGGGCTTTCCGATAAGATACATGACCAACAGCTACAGGATCCATTTGCTCAGAGACATCTCCGGGATCTCTGAGACTTCCATCAACCCAAGTCAGAGGGGTTCACCCAATCAGAGCCTGCTCACCCAATCAGAACCATTGTGGATAGAAGTGCTACAGCTGGCGCATGATTGTAGACCTGCCAAGCACTTTGGCTGTCGCAAAACAACACACCTGCTAACCTGGATATTCTGGTGGCCCCGAGTTCAATCTGATGTGACCCAGTATGTGAACTCCTGTGAGGAGTTCCCATTACCCACTCCTACAGGACCCTGAAAGACTATATCCATGGACTTCATCACCAATCTGCCACACTTAAAGGGCCACACAAGCATCCCTGTGGTGGTAGACCTATTCACGAAAATGGCCCACTTCATTCCCTGTTCCAGACTCCCCACAGCTCAGGGAACCACACAGTTAAACATCCAGCACATCTTCAGACTCCATGAAATACCGGATCACTTAATCTCAGATTGAGGGGTCCAATTCACCTCTCAATTTGGGCAGACCCTGCATTCTCTTCTCGGCATCCAAGTCCATTTATCCTTTGCCTACCACACCAATCCTTAGAGGCTACATTAACAATCAGCAAGACAAATGGGTAGTACTAATTCCCCTAGCTGAGTTTGCCTATAACAATGCAGTGCACTCATCCACTCGGCAGACACCCTTCATGGCGATCTATGGTTATCACCCTTGGTTCTTCCCCTGCATTACACCTTCCGGCTTCCCTGCAGCTGATGATTGTATATGGAAACTCCAATCCATGCAGAAGCTTCTACAAGAGCACCTGCAGCAAGCCAAGGAAACACACAAAGAGGTTACTGGTCTCAAACGCCAATCAGGCAAATTTCTGAAAGTGGGAGATCAAGTATGGCTATCCACCCATCATATCCGCAGCCAGAGACCTTCCTGCAAACTGAACGCCAGGTTCATCAGCCCATTTCTAATCACAGATCAGATTGATCCAGTAGCCTACAACTGCCAACAACACTTCCATTCCACCCTGTGTTTCACCGGTCTCTCCTAGTCCCTGTTTTGCCTCCAGATCCACACAGGCCTCAGCCATTTCGTCCCCCGCCAATAATTGTCGATGGACAGGAGGAATACAAAGTCGCTCAAGTCCTTGATTCCCCTCGAAGTCAACAACAATAATTGGTTAACTGGAAGGGGTATGGCCCAGAGGACCGTTCCTGTGAACCCGCCAGCAATCTTCATGCTCCAGACTTCATACACCAGTTTCACCAGGCCTACCTTCAGAAACCTCGTCCACTGGTTGGGGGGCCCTGCAGGGGGGGTGTCACATTGGTCAGCCAGGGCTCATCAAAAGCGAGGACTCCTCAGGAGAAGAGGAGACCCGAGTAGCGAGCTCTGAGTCAGCAGAAGCTGGCAAGCAGGAAGATGAGCTGCAGGCTTGCCAGGATTCACAGCCAACAGCTAGTGCAGAGCCACCAACACCCTTCAGCCCTGATTCAAAAAATGAAACTCAGTTGATCGTTTCCAGCCCTCCAGTATCACCCACACCCTTAGAGTGCTGCAGATGGAGGCTATGAGCAGAACTACAGGAGAGACAACAAAGTGCACGCCTCCTGGCTTGACACCAGCTGCTTGAGTAGTTGCAGGATTACTCCTGAGCAGCTGGCTGTAAGCATGACCTTTAAGCATATGGCTATAAAACCCAGCCAAGGGAGGCTGTTAGGTGTGGAAGCAACAAGTTGAAATCCCTCTGACTCTGCGACCACTGCACTGTATCTTGCCTCAGCCCTGTGATTCTTCAGACTGTTTCCTGACTCTTCCTTCATCTTGCTCCTAAACCCGTTTGTAACTCTTGGATTCTCAGACCCTGCTGTACGGACTTATCCTTGGACTAGACTCCTGACTATGTGCATAACCTTGGACTAGACCCTGACTACGCTTCTTGAATTGGTGCTCTTACCTTACACTGCCCTCTGACAGTGTGCCCTATGCCTTTCCCGACCTAGCTTGCAACTGTTTGCTTCCACCACAAACAACCTTCCCTAGCACGGTAGAGGCTGCAGCTGCCTTGTGACACTGCAAGACCAGGTGCTGCAACTTACTCATGCTCTGGCAACATTGCAGCAACAGACTGCCGTGTGACTCTGACTCTGCGACCACTGCACTGTATCTTGCCTCAGCCCTGTGATTCTTCGGACTGTTTCCTGACTCTGCCTTCATCTTGTTACTGAACCTGCTCGTAATTCTTGGATTCTCAGACCCTGCTGTATGGACTGACCTTTGGACTGGACTCCTGACTGTGAATAACCTTCGACCGGACCTTGATTATGCTTCTTGAGTTGGTGCTCTTACCTTATTTGCTCCGCATTCTGACAGCATGCCCTACACCACTCTCAGCCCAGCTCACAACAAACATCTTGTTTCCCACAGGAGCCAACCAGTTGTCCTTGAAGACCCACCAAGACCCAATGCCATCCTCTGACATTGCCCCTAGCAACTGCATTCAGAGGTACTTTGTCTCTGATCATGGAGGTTCCATTTAGTCATCACAGTTAATCGTCACTGAAAGACCCGTCTGCCTTGAGTTTGTCTAATCCCCATCCAAGCAAGCGACAGTAACAAGGAGCAGATTCCCACATCTCTATCCCATTTAGGGTTCTATGCCTTTCCTCTCCTGGGGATTAGATCCAAACAGCTTTCTCTGAAGTTTGCATCCTTTGACAGAGTAGAACTGCCAGAAAGGGAACTGTCCACCCCATCCCCTTACCCTTTTAACCAATTTTTCAGCGTCAGAGACTGACACTGGAAATTTTTTTAATGTCCCGTTAAGAATGAACTTTCCTGATCTCAGAAGGTAATTAACATGGCACATGAGCACCCTTCTACTATTTCTCACGCTCTTTCAGCCTAATCTACCTCACAGGGTTGCAATAATAAAATGGAGGAGAGAGGAAGAATGCAAGCTGCCTTGGGTCCCCATCGGGTGGAAAAGGGCAGGGTATAAACAAATTAAATTTCCTACACACTTTCTCAAACCCAAGCACAATTTTATTAGCCTCTAAATATCTCATCCTTGGGTCATCTTTCTTGTGAACAGGGAAGTTCCAAACACACTAGCCTTTCCTCTGACATGTTATACATATAGGTTTCTTTGATCACAGCAAAGGGTGCATGGATTACAAATTTCAGCAATATTTGGTTGCAGAATATATCACTGCACAAATCTTACCTTTAATTTGCTTTATTAAATCAAGTTTCTTACTGATTTAAAAACTGTGTTTCATTTGCAGTTAGCTTAGAGAACCCACTCTTTGCATTTAGCTGTATACATTTATATGTATACAAACCACATTTTAAAATCAACTTCTATACAGGATTATAACCATAAAAATCAAAGACAGCAGCAAACCAAAGTCAGATCTCATATGGTATTATATGCCTGAATCAACCGTCTTCCAAGCTTTTAACAACAAGCAGATCCCTGGTTCCATGCAGCTCAGCAGGTCCCTGGCTCTGTAGTTTGGAGGCCACAATGAAAAGTGGCCACCAACCAGACGTTATGTAGGACTGCTTCGAAACAATCTTCTGAGAATCTTCATAAGCAGGAAGGAAACATGGGGAAGAAGGCTCTCTCCTTAAAGCATCTGGCCAATGCCATTAAGGGCTTCAATGGTGACCAACCAACCCCCAAATGTAGCCCACAAGCAGACTGGCAGCCAATCAGATTTATGGGGCACAGGCATAATAATTTCTCTGCGGCTCACACAAGAAATGGATCTGGCTGCTGCATTCTGCAGTGAGGTCGCTTCTCCATGGAGTGAAGGGTTTCTTTTAAGCATCCCCACAAGGTCATCCCTTCATCACCCATCTTCTGTGTTTTCCCTTCTTTTTGCTGAGATCTTCCCCAAACTGAACATTTTGGAAAGACTGGAGGCATCATCTCTTTAGATGCCATGTGAAGGTATCGATTTCTCAAGGTCCCACCTGTAGCAGCACCATTTTCCTTCTTTACCCTCCGCCACCCAGGCACTAATTTGCTTTTTAAAAAACTGACAACTGGCATATCACTGAAGTGTTATAAAGAACTGTCTACTGGGCTCTCTGAATTCTCAGACTTTTTCCCTCAAGAGAGTAAATCTCTAGCCCAGTGGTATTCACTGCACATCGCACACTCACAATTGCCATCAACCAGAAGAGCCACGTGACTACTGTATGCCACCCCACCCACGTACACATGCACAGTATTACAAGGCACAGCTACTCAAAGTTTTATAAATGGTTGGAAATAATTGTAGGACTCAATAACAAGAAATAGAGTTATGTATGTAGTTTGTAATTTGTATTATGTAAGAAAATAGTCTGAAAAGATTTTGATTTTGTTCCTATTGAAAAAAATCGAATAAAAATTATTAAAAAAAAAAAAAAGACTGACGTTTTATTCTGGGTATAAGCAGGGCCGGCCTGTTATTATTAAATTTTAGATCGTTGTCTAGGGCGACAGCTCGATGAGAGTGCTATTCTGGCTGGCCTCGTCCCCTCCTGTTTGCGGGGTATAAATTGAATGAATGAATGAATTAATTAATTAATTAATTAATTGCCGGCTTCTTACTCCATCTCCGGCAAGAGACTCCCCTCTTTGCAGCCCCCCAGACAGAAAGAGAAGAAGGCCGGGGGGGGGGGGGGGACAGACACGGGGGACAGCCCAGGACAACGGGAAAGTGCCATTCGCCCTCTGCCGTCCCCGCCCCCATGGTCTCCTTGGAGCTCCTTTTGCAGCCTGGCACAGGCTCCCCCCCTCCCCTCAAGCGATCCTACCCCCCCCCCCCCCGCATTTATTTGCAGCTCGCCCCCTTGGCCCACCCACTGCGGCTCCGGCGCCCACCACTGTCCCATCCCGCTCCACACAGGGTGGTGGTGGTGCCAGAATGTATCCTCACCTAGTGGGTAGGAAAAGCTGGGGTCGTCACTGGGTATAAGCTTTTGTGTGCACACACACTTCTTCATACTTGTTCTGAAGAAATGTGCATGCACATGAAAACTTATACCCAGAATAACTTTGTTGGTCTTGAAGTGCCACTGGACTCAAATACTAAATATGTTAACTATATTCTTTTATTTACTAGAGCACCTCCATCAATGTAGGGTTTTCTCCCTGTGAAGCTCGGCCAACCCTTGTGCATCTAGAATACGGGAATGGACTCGCAACTCAGAGTTTTGACACAAAAGGACGTGCAAGCTTTCAGGTACCCTAGAACTCTTTATTAGGCTGAATGCTAAAAAACAAATGCTTCTATACATTTTCCGTAAGTTGAACTCTAGCACTGTGGGAGACGGGGTGGTCAGAACTGCTTTCCAAGCTAAATTTTCTCTTTGCAAGGAGTTCAGCTTTATAGCTACAATTCAACAACAGAATGCCTCATTCCACCACCTCATTCAGCTGCTTGTGTTGACCCAGACTCATACAGAGAGCTCCTACATCTCCGCAACATAAATGTAATCATCGTGGACAAGTTGTGTTGTGTGTTAAAGATAATACTGTTACTTTTACCTTAGACCCATGTTAATGATGACAATCTCAGTTTCTAAAGAGCCTCTCCTACCTTTTCCTTCCCCCTTCAGCACCCGGGGCTACATGGCTTGAGAATCCATCAAATTCAAAAAGCACCCCCCCAACACTGAAGATGCCAACACCTTATGCATGTCTACTCTAAAACAAGCCCCCCACTTTGTTCAGCAGGATTTACTCCCAGATAAGTGTGCCCAGAACTGCAGACAAAGCAATGCACCTCGCCAACGAGGGGGGATTTAGAAGACGTCTGACGCTCCAGTCCAGTCACAGGGGACGTCCAGTCACAGGGGAAGGGCAGGCTAAGCAGAGCCTGCTCACTCAGATCTGGTCAGCAGCTGCAGCTGCTGCTCTGCCTCACACTGGGGAGAGAGCAGGAAGGCCCAGGCGGATGTCAAGGGTACTCGGCCTTCCCATGGCTTGGGCCTGCCAGGGTGGAGCTGTGAGTGTTTCAAAGAGAGGCTCCAAGAACGGGTTCCTGCAGTGGGGAGCCTGAGCCTCCTTGGACTTCCCTTGCTCTTTTCTTGCTCTCTCCCTGGCACGCACCTCAGGTAAGCACGAGATGGTCCAGTACTGTCTCCTGCCACAGGAGCCCACTCCAAACCAGCCCGCAGCAGTGCAAAGCCACTCTCCCATTGGCAGATGCCTCGGAACTGATAACCTGGGATGTGATGCCGATTAGCCAATCCTTGGCTGATGATTCGGTCTGCCTGGACAACTCAGCAGAGGATGCCCTACTGAGATCTTTTGATAACCTTCCAGAGATGACTCAGCAGAAGATTTTTGATAGATTAGATAGGCTTAGAAATAGCCTGCTAAAAACATCATCTAACAAGAGGCCACACGACTCAGGAACTTCCTTTCTTGCCTCTACAATAACAAAAACCTTCAACCCCTCTATAACAAGATCTACTCAAGAACAACGCCCTATGGATGTAGGAAATGACTCATATAAAAGACAATGTAATAATGGGCAAGATATGGAACTTCCTATAAGGAGGACTAATGGGTGTATTTGTTTGGACCCCGAGGGTGCCTTAGATCTATTCCATGACTAGACAGCTCTTTTAGCTCTCAAGATCTGTAGCCTCCGAGATTCCAAATCCACATATTAAAATCCTATCTTGGAATATTACAGGACGGAGTAGTAGGTTAAAAGATCCACTGACCAGATCCTTTCTGTCAAATTTTCATATTATTTTGATCCAGGAAACCAGGGTCATTGAACTAGCTGGTTTTGATGTATACGAGGTAAATGCTCATACTAGCTCCTCTGAGTGTTGGCCAAAATCTGGTTTAGTGTGCTTAGTTTCTTCAGCATTAAAATCTGTTGAAGTTTCCCTCATTGCATCTCGCCAGTATGCATTAGCACTGTTTTTACACTTTTCAACACTCCAACTTATAATTGTTTCATTCTACTTACCCCCATTGACAATACGGAGGGATATTATAGCACTTTGGAGTGATCTGGGAACCTTTTTGGATACAATTATAGATTAGTTTCCCAGAGCTTCGTCAATACTTGCAGGTGATTTTAATGCCTGTATTGGTCGAAATGATGATGTCCTCTCTATGCAGGGCAATATCAGCTGTCTTGAAGAGCTTTCGAACCCATATTAATTTGATAGAACGTCTAGGGACCATAATATCAACTTTTCTGGGAAACAGTAAAATGTGTACTGGATCATGGACTAGTGATTCTAAACGGGTATAGAAAACTGGATACTCTTGGTGATTATACATGTCTGATGCACAGGGGAGCTAGTGTAGTCGATTACATGATAGCCTCACCAAATTTGTTTCCCCGGATCTGTGAATTCAAGGTAGGGCACTATTATGGAGGTGATCATTTCCCACTGCAACTAACTGTGGTTCTTTCCCAGGATAGTTTCTCATCATCTGGCCCCCCCGTCTGAGTGTTTTCAGCGGGGAAATAGATGAAGTCCAATTAGATGAATACCAGAACTAATTCCCGCTGTGTTGAACATCATGTCTTCTTATGACTGTAATTTAATTCTTAGTGAATACATGAATCAGACGGACCCCCAGAATATGATAGAATATCTATCCACTATTTTAAATCTTTTCAAACCAGTCTGCTTAAAACTTTCAAGACCTTGTAGAACTGAACCCAAAAATAATTGGTTTGATGGGAACTGTAACAGATACATCAGAAGAATACAATCTAAACTTAGATTATTTAAATGTACCAACTTGCTAAGCTACCTGACAGAGTTTATGAACCTGAAAAAAAGGTTTAAGTCTCTGGTAAAACACAAAAAACAGCTCGCCCTTACTGAAGAGTAGAAGACCCTTATTAGGGCTACAGAGAATGAGTCACAACTCTTCTGCCAAATGGTTAATAGAGGAACCCGGGGGACATTAAATGTTCCCTTAAGTATTCCTTCATCAGTGTGGGAACAACATTTTACTGATATTTTGGCATTACCGTCCAGTTTTGAGCCTGAGAGAGATCAGGTACAACCACCTCAAACTGGCCTCTGGCCTTCTGTACTTCCAGAAACAGACAGTTGTTTAACTGAACAAATGCGCTCTGGAAAAGCTCCAGGCCCCAATTTAATATCAGTAGATCTATTAAAAACCAGTGTACCTTGGTGGAGTAATCTTTTGGCCCCCCTCTTTACTCAAATTAATATCACAGATTTTGTTCCAGAATCTTGGAGGCATGCTATAATAGTCCCAATATACAAAAAAGGTTCTATAAATGACCCCACAAACTATCGTCCTATCAGTTTGCTTTCATCAATTGGTAAACTGTATGCTGGTTTTCTACTTCAAAAATTATTAAACTGGATAGAAGCAGAAGGTATTTTATATCCCGAGCAAGCTGGATTTAGAAAGGGTGTCTTAATCACTGACCACTATCTTGTTTTGAGTCATTTGGCTGACAAATATTCATCTTACACTGGAGGCCGCTTATACGTCGCCTTTATGAATCTGAATGCTGCCTTTGACTCAGTCCCTAGGTCTTGGCTTTGGCTCAAACTAGCAAAAACCTCAACAGATAAAAGATTGCTTTGGTTGATCTCCAAAGTATATGAGAGACCTACTGTTCAAGTCCGTTATGGGTTGGAGGGCCAGTTTACCAACACTGTTCCCCTGTTAAAGGGTGCTAAGCAAGGCTGTCTATTAGCGCCTACCCTTTTTAGTCTTTATATCAATGACATGATCCCATATATCAAGGAGACAGCACATCATGTTCCAATATTGGCTGGCCAGGAAATTCCCATTTTGCTTTATGCAGATGATACAGTCCTTTTGTCGAGATCAGAAGTAGGACTCCAGAAAATTCTAAAATCATTTATAGAATACTGTACTCAAGAGGGGTTAAGAATAAACTATAATAAATCAAAAACAATGTTTTTTTCAAACCATTACTATTGTAGAAAGAAATCCTGGTCTGTCATGGGCGTGAAACTAGAACAGGTGACCCAATTTAAATAATTGGGAGTGACATTTAGTCACAGTCTATCTTGGAAGCCTCATATTAGTGCAGCATCAGAGATTGCTAGAACAAACTCAAATGCAATCCTTAGATTTTATTTCTAGGGGGTCAGTATATACCGATGGCTATTGCAGCCTTTAATGCTAAAGTAACTTCTCAGATTTTATTCAGGGTGGCTATTTGGATTAACACAGTTTCTGAATCTCTCAATCGTATACTTCTTTATTATTTGTGTAGAATGGCAGGGGTTTCTAGATGTGTGGCTGGAACTGCACTTAGAGTGGAATTTGCCCAACATTCCTTGGAGTCTAGAGCAGGTGTGTCGAATTCATTTGTTATGGAGGGCCGAATTTGACATAAATTGGACTTTGTCAGGCTGGGCCATGTGTGTCATAAAATGTAATGCCAAGTAGCGGAGATATAAACTTTATAAAGGACACAAACACAAACATTTTTTTAAAAACTTAAAAACATGCCTGAAACATTAGCATTCTTGCAATATTTTGTTTATTTAACAGTCTCTGATAACTGACACTTCTTGCTCTGAATTACTGCATCAAAATGTCTGTGCTGAAGCAATAGGGGAGAAGGAGGAGCCTCAGCCCAGTACAGGGAGCAGAAGCTTGCCTAGCTATCTCTCCTGAGCGATTGAGACAGTCTGGGAAAGCAAGCTATGTTGCAGCAGCAGCAACAGAACTGGAGGAAGAAGCAGGAGACAGCCAGTCCCTTGCGGGCCTGATAGAAGCCCTCTGGTGAGCCTGATCCAGCCCCCGGGGCGCATGTTTTGACACCCCTGGTCTAGAGCCTGGATCACAGCTTTCAAACTGAGACTCAAAGTCCTCTATTCAGTACCATATGCCCAAGGTGGCCTTCTATGTTTGATAAAGGAGGACAATCACAAAAACATCTGGGAAAGATATCTAGATGCGAGACTTGAGTTATTGGGCTTTCTCCCAACAGTATGGAATAATTTAATTTACCAGGAAGCCTTACAGCAGACTAGAATAAAGCTGATTAATCTTGATCGGGCTAGTACCTTAGCTCAAGCAAGACATGTATGTTCCATTCTTGCCTTAGGTATTCCTCCTCTGGAGTCTCTTCCTTCATGTACTAGATTCTTAAAAATTCCTAGTTACAGATGTGTTTTCACTCTTGCTAGGCTTAACTTCTTTTCCTACTGCTGAGTAAACAGGTCGCTTTTCTAAAATTCCATACTCAGATCATTTATGTAATTGTGAGACTGGAGTTGTGGAAACACCTGGCTATCTTCTATTATTTTGTCACCAATGGTTGATTCTTAGATCAATTTGGATCACTCCAGTTCTTACCAAACACTGATTACCTACTGAACTTTGGGTGGTCCCCTACTTGTTGGCAGAGATTAATTCTGAAACTACAAGATTTTTAATGATAGTTTTATCTGTAAAGCAACAAAAATCTGGCTTGACTTGATTGTAAGAGAATTTGTAACACTTAAATAATATGATCTATTTAAATGAATTATAGTTTTTATCAGTGACTTCTGTTTTAACATTTTAGATCTTTTAGATTTGATCATTTTGATTGTAAATGTTGATTGCGTATTTCGTGCCCTGAGGCTGATGCTGTGTGCCCATGCTTGATGGTTGACTTGTTTTGGCTGAGCTTAAGACCTTTGGTCATAGAAGCTAATAAGCAAAAGAAAGCCACTCTTCACAGGGATCCTGCGCATGCTCTCCTTCCCTCCCTCTTCAGCCTCATGAGGCACAACAACTCAGGGGAGAGAGTGAGGCTGCCAAAAAGCTGGCAGAGAGCAACCTGGCCGTGGAGAAAGGGATGAGAACTGCCACAGCAGTGAGCCTGATCCTCTTGCAGGTGGCGACGCTGATGGGCAGTAGTTCTACTCCCTCTTCTCTGCAGCCGGCTTGCTCCCCCCACCCCAGAAGCTGCCTGAGAGCACAGAGGCTGCTGAGAAAGGTAGGGGGAGTTGTTGGAGAGGATGGATCCTTTGCCTCCATCCCTAGCACAAGACCACTACTCCTACCCCAGTCCCGCCTGTGGTGGCTGTTTCAAAGTGCAAACCATCTGCAAACCAAAAGCTGAACCGAGCAATGCCCTTGTCTGCTTTCCTGTAAATCAGGCAGGCACTACATTGTAGAAAAGTGCTAAAAAAGCCATGAGTCACATGCCAAAAAGCCACACGGAGTTCCCGAGCCACTGTGTATCAATGCTGTAGTCCTTTTCATTGCAGAGACAGGACTATCCTCACATACTGTCACAATAAAAGGGACTATAGTTTGTCTGGTTTTGCTTTTTAACAAAAGCTGGGAATTCAGGAGACCTAGCTGATCCGATAGGTCATTATAATGCCACAGTGATATGCCAATTACAGATTTTTTCCCCTAAAAAGAAAAAAGCCCGGAAAAGCCCTCTGGTGACATGGGGGGTGGGGGGTGGATTGACAGTGGTGTGGGGCTGAGGCAACTGTCACATGGATGCCTTCCTGCCACTCAGAATGCCTCTGCACATGCAAGGGCACTGAAAGCTCCGAGGAGAATCGTTGCCATGCAGAGGCAGCCTAGCTATATCTCCTGAACAGCCCTCAAGAGCAGTCCCATGTAGAATGCATTACAGTAATCCAACCAGGAAGCTACCTGAGCAAGCCCCATTTGGCCTTGAAAGGGATGCAGCTGAGGGATCAGAGAAAACTTCACCTGGGGGAGGAATGGGGGGAGGCGCTGTGCTGCCCTTTTTACAATAAGCAGAGCTGAATAAATTATACAAAGAAACCATAACATGCAAATTTTGTTCAATGTGAATAATGGATAGATTGCACATTTTTACTATCCATTTTGGATTAGAAGCTGAGGTAGAACAGAGTCCCGAACATGGCCCTGGTTTCAGAGATCGCCCCCTAACCTGCACTGTGCACGCTGGCAGCTGACTTCCGAGCTTTGCCTTTTGGGACTGGAGGTAACAGTTCAACTTCCTCTTGAGGCATCTGGGCCACTTTCTGCAGGAAGATCTTCTCCAGGGCTTGAGCCATGAGGACGATGTCATCGGTGGGCTGGACAGAGGGAGGGAAGGAGGTGGAGGCAAGCACTGGTCATCCAGGGGGGTCCTGAAATCCCCCCCTCCACACACACATCTTTGCACTACTCTCCAGCATACAGGCAGCTGCGCTGCCCAAGGAAGACAATTCAAAAGGCATCCCTCCACCTCCTAATTAACATAGGAACAATTTCAAAGGGGCCTGCACAGAGGACCTTGTAAGTTACCTCTCTCTTACTGGCACCCTAAATGGGGGGGGGGGGGATTTTTCATCTGTGTGTGTGTGTGTGTGTGTGTGTGTGTGTGTGTGTGCACGCGCGCACGCGGACCTGGAAGTCATGGTGACCGCAGGTGACTGACACCTACTGGGGGCCGGGAGGATATTCAGAGAGGTGGCTGAATAAAGCCTGCCCCTCCAAGGAGGTCTCCCATCCATGTACTTAACAGAGTCAACTCTGCTTAGCTTCTGACGAGATCTTTGGGCTTGCCTGGGCCATCCAGGTCAGGGCACTTCGGCACCCCAAACCTTGTGCTGGACTAACCCTCTTACCTCACCATCCTGGTAGAGCTAGCTCTGCCATCAAGTGGACAAATGCATCCCAGCTCCAGGTGCGAGGCTGCATGTAAATCGGAATGACGGCAGGCAAGCAAGCTAGGAAGTGAGTGCAAAATGGGGCATTTCCCCCCCAAGAGTGACAACCAGGGACGAAAGTAACATTTTGAAACATCTGAATTCCAAATGGTACATTACAGACATCTCATCTTTACACTCAAAATATGAATGAAAGTTTCACTCCGCAGCAGCAAATCAGGAGTTGGGGGCTCCCACACACAGACAGCATTTGAGTGAGATTTACTATTTGAACACGGAAGTTCCAGTCTTTGGTAAAGAGAAGACAGAAATTCCAGACCCAGGGATTCACATTTCAGAATTCTGCAGTGTTGATTCCACACATTTTTAAATCTTAACTCAAACGTTAGCCATCATTAGCTGTTTCAAGAGCCAAATTTTGGCTTTACAAAGGGCTAAAAATAAGAAAATCAGTATCAGTCTGAATGTCAGCAAAATATTATCCTAATGTCACTTGCGCATTCTCAGTGGCCATGCTAAGATCTCCAACAACACAATCAGCCCAAGGACAAGCAAGAAACAATGATCAAATATTCAACAAAATCAATTTACATGGGGAAAATTTAGTTAAGAAAAAATACTGGCCTGCTTTGCGGGGCAGCTATAAGGCTGATTGCAATTATGTATGCGAAGCATCTTGAACACCCAAAAATACTACACACAAGTATTGCAGCTGCTGCTGCTGCTGCTGTTGTAGGTAACTTGAAGCGTTGCCAGAGGTGCAAGCTGAAGAGCAATGGCTCCAGGCCTGGGCTGGCAGACCAAAGCCCCACGAAAGCAGGCCCGCCTGACGCTTCCTTGTGACTCAACACCTGGTTTTCTACTGGGGCTTCGTTGGGTTATCTGTATTTTGCTTTGAGCCCCCAGTTGTGGGGGGAAAGAGGACAAAAAATATTCAAATAAAGCTGGTGCCATCATCACAGTTCTGGAGGACAAACAGCCAGATGTGCCACAGGAGAGATTTCTCTCTCTGGCTGTTGGTAACATTAAGTTACGAGTTATCTTGATTTTATACAGCTTCAAAATATTTCCCTCCTCCTTATGAGTGAAACTGTGGGCAAACGCATTTTAGCCATATGCTGGATTCAACTCCGGCAGGCCCTCTGGGGCTAAGACAGAAGCGATCGTGACGGCTGGGCCCACCCCACAGGCCCCCAGCCAGAGCCACGCGAGGATACTGGTCAAGAGGTGGGAGGGGGACTTTTGCATACAGAAGCGTGCCCCCCCCCCAGTCCCATCCCCAGACCCTTTACCTTGTTGTAAATGTAACAATTTGTAAACATGGTGTTGAAATCTTGCATACATTCACTGGCACTCCAGTAGTAATTGTGTTCCAGCCGTTTCTTGATCGTGCCCATGTCCATTGGGTTTTTGATTATTTTGTGATAATCCTGTCAAGAGGGGGGGAAGCCATGTTTTTTACTAGAATCCAGCCATTTTATTACTTACAGAGAACCTGCCATGTTTCAGCATCTTATGGATTAACACAAATACAAAAGAAATGTCTCTACAACCCAAATTTGACACACAGGAGAAAGAAAAAGCAACTGAACAAAAGTTCTCTACAAGCTGCAGAAAAGGGCACCCAAAATGGTCAAGGGGCTGACAGACAAATGGTTAAGGCATTGAATGAGAAGTGGCTTAAGAGTTTGTGACATCTTAGATTAGGGGGGAAATAAATAAGGGAGTAAACGTGATCAAAAGGCATAACATTCTCAGTAGACACCATTTATCTGTTTCCACATTATATATTTTAAATTTTTATACCCTGTACTCTCAGAGCCAAATCAGACACGTATCTGGGAGTTCACTGTCCAGAGCTCCCAGTGATTATTTTAAATTATAGCCTGGACCTGAAACTCCCAAGTAGGTTCAGGTTAGCCTTCAATCACATACAATTCTCTAGGAAGATTACATAAAAAAAAAGTTACAAAGAATCAGAAAAACCATTCAAATAAATTAATCAAAATTTTAAAACCTGCAAAAACACTGTGAAACTTAAGACCAGCAGAGTCCTAAATCCAGAAAAGTAAAATCTTAAAATTAAGACACAAACACTGGAACTATCTAAAGGTAGCACAGCGTGTGATAAAAGCAGGGAGCAGTATTGCACCAGTCTCCCAAAGCCAGGTGACCTCCAGCTACCAAGGCAGAATTAAAATATCTGGCATAAGCGGGAGGAAGAACAACTATCAGTCCAGTCAGTTTGGTGTAGTGGTTAAGTGCGCGGACTCTAATCTGGGAGAACTGGGTTTGATTCCCCACTCCTCCACTTGCACCTGCTGGATGACCTTGGGCAAGCCATAGCTCTGTCAGAGCTGTTCTTGAAAGAACAGCTTCTCTCAAAGCTCTCTTAGCCCCATCTACATCACAGCGTGTCTGTTGTGAGGAGGGGAAGGGGAAGGAGTTTGTAAGCCGCTCTGAGACTCCAAGTGAAGGGCGGTATATAAATCCAATCTCCTTCTCCTCCTCCTCCTCAACAAAATGCCTGGGGAAACAGAGACATTTTAACTCAGTCTGGAAAAAAAGAGACAATCCAGAGCCAAATGGATGGATATGGGGGAGACACTGCACCGGAGAAGGCCCCATCTCTTGCACCCCTTCAGGCTGGCTAGCATGACTCCTTCCTTTAATGAAGCATTCAGAATCTCCAAGCCCACGCATCAGACACCCTGTTATAATTTGGGGGGATTTTTCTGTTTTTGGACCAAAGGCTGATGAGAATGAACCATTCTGGGAATGGGGGGCTGTCATGGAACGCACGAGGCTGACCAGGGCTGCCGGATGGGACACCCCTTCCAGGTATCTCTCCCTCCCCTGCCTGTCTTCCTGCCCCTTTCAGGCCTGGAGGAGGCAAGGGCCTGAAATGCCTGCCGCCACTCTGGTTCTAGGGCTTTACCAGAGCGGGCCAAAAGCAGCCTTCCTGCTCTCCAGGCAACTCCCTTTCAGTCAGAGCGTGCCCTGACATAGGACCGAATATGAGGTGTGGAGAACCCAGGCAGAGTGAACAACAAACAGTTTTTTAAACAAATACGGCAGTTAAGTAAATAGGAGACAAGTGATTAAAACAGGGACAGGGCAAAACTCATGAAGGAAGAAGCTGGCAGGAAAACAACAAGCCCTCCTGCCACAACTGCCTCATTTAGTTCCTACTCCGTTTCCAGCACCCTGACCCGGATGGCCCAGGCTAGCCTGATCTCGGGGGATGGGAGACCACCAAGGAAGTCCAGGAGGGCTGCCAGTTAACTTACGTGAAAAAGCCGGGGAGAGCTGGTCCCAGTCATGCCACGAGGACGTTGCCTGGAAGTGGCGTCATCGCCCTGGGCACCTCGCCGGGCAACGCTCTAGCAACTGGCCTGAAAACTCTTATGGTACCATCACGCCGGGCACGGCAACCCCATCTGGCCACTATGGGGGTGGGGTTCCCCCTGCCAGCCAGATCCGGACCAGCGGATTCAGGGCCCTTTGGGCAGGGGAATTCCCACCCCCCTAGGGGCCTTGGCAGCCCTAAAGTCCGGGGTTGCTGCGCAGAGGCAGGCCATGGCAAACCACCTCTGAATGTCCCTTGCCTTGAAAACGGCATGAGGGGTCACCGTAAATTGGCTAAGACTTTTTTTTTTAGTTGGCTGAGACTTGGCAGCCCTTTCCACCACCACCATTCCAAAGTGTGACCCCAGTAGGCCAGGGCTCAGCTTCCAGGGAGTGCCCTCCCTCCCTGTGCATATATGCTCTCTGGTAAACCGCTGCCTCGACACTGATTGGTGCCCATTTTCCCTCCGTTTTTCCCCAGCCCAATCATGAAGCTCGAAAGCTGCCTGGGAAATGCAGGCCTATTGCACAATTTACACAAGGCCTCAGGCCTTGCGGAGG
The DNA here is from genome assembly GCA_029233225.1 of Lepidodactylus listeri. Taxonomy (NCBI): domain Eukaryota; kingdom Metazoa; phylum Chordata; class Lepidosauria; order Squamata; family Gekkonidae; genus Lepidodactylus; species Lepidodactylus listeri. Next base: position 7,624,226 of record JARCFY010000014.1, on the reverse strand, counting down.
AAAGGCTTCCTATAGACTGCTCATCCTCATCCTTAGGCCCAGGATCATGGCCAGGGGAGGGGGTGTTCCAAACTGGGAACTTATAAAGGTGAAGGAAATCTGATGGTGTCTGACATGTCAGAATCCTGCTACACACACAGCATGTTAAAACACTCTTTTAGTCTTGTGCAAGCATAATGCCTTACCATAGCTTGTTGCCTTAATCCTGGTTAAGATGCCAAACTCATTAAGAAATCCTAGTTAACTTGTCAAGCTGAACCCCCACTCCCAATGGATGTGCAAAGGGAAATGCACTTGTCAGTTTGTAAGCAGACAGTACAGAGGTGCAGAGTCTCGCCCCCCTCTCAGTGCGTGTAATGCTTCACTGTGGTTGATGCAAAAATGTCAATTTTCTGCTTTCACATGAACACAAGGAAACTGCCTTACACCAAGTCAGACCATTGGTCTGTCAAGGTCAGTAGTGCCTATTTTGACTGGCAGCAGCTCTCCAGGACCTAGGCAGAGATCCCTAACATGACTTGCTACTGGATCCTTTTTGTAAAACAGGAGATGCTGGGGACTGAATTGGAGATCTTCTGCCAGTAAACCAGACACACTTCCACGGAGGTATGGAGCTGTCCCCTGGAAATGCCTGCAATGAATCTTAAGGCACAGATTAATATTCATAACACTTACCTACCATTAAGGAAAACAAACGATGATAATCATAATGCTTTCAGAGGGTCTCAAAAGTGGGAGAAACAGACCAAAACGAAACCACGGGCAATACTCACTGGCAAATTCAGTTTAATTGCATCCACTGGCTGGTAAAAGGGCCACGCAAACTGATGCTTCCACAGCGTCTTCACCACAACATTCTGCATGTATTGCAGCTGGTTGGTCTTCCTTCCAGGTTTGCTGGGGTTGGTGACCTCTGGGGGAGGAGGGTTTACAGGGCCCTGGGGCGCCTGAATGGCAGACGTGACGGTGGACATTTTCTCCTGCGTCTTCGTCTCACTTGTGATCAAGCCAACAACAACAGCCAGTGTGAAGGAAAGGTCTGGCTTCTTTTAAGATCCCTGAATGGGACTGACATCCCATTTCCAGGGACAGACCATGCAGCCTGGGTCGAAGGAGGAGAACAGAGTGCTGAGATTTCTGAAAGAGGAAGGAACAAAAGAAAGAGAATTGAATAATAAAGGAAAAGACCCTCCAGTCATATCACATGCTGCTTGCACTGAAGGCTGAAGGAAAACATATTAGCCAGTTTCACTGGTACTGGCTACACGCACAGGTTGAGACCTTTAGGAGGGGAAAGAAAGAACAGCGGTGGAAGTGTACGTTTGCAGCACCAGCATCTAAGGTTTTGACCAGAAGGCCTGAAAATCAGACCTCAATTCCATACTCCTGGTGATAACAACAGTGGTGCTAAGTCAAGACAACGCAGGCCAGAGTTTATCTGGGGGCTTGCCAAAAACCAGTCCCACCTCATCCCTGTTTTACAGCTCTCAGACCTGCCTACTAGGCTGGCTCTCTGTGCTTCCAGACGGCTTCCCTTCTGCTCTGGGGATCTGATGGGGCTGGATGTTGCCAGCCCTTAAGACTTGGGCACCTGGCAAGCAGCCTTTCAGCAGAGACAGAGCCAACCAGGCTGGAGGGCTGGGATGCATGTGCACAAGAGACGGTAAACTTCCAGAAATTTTGAAGCCGTGGAGGAGGGGAGGGGTTGGGGGGGAATTTGGGTAAAATATTTGACTACATGTGGTATTTATTTTCAAAACCTAAACATATTTTACTGCTTTACCAGCATTAGATGCATCATCTAAAATGTAATTAGAATATAAAATTATACTACTTTGCATATTTATGCAAAATTTATACTATTTTGCATATTTATGGAATTCAAAAGTATAAAAGCCTTCATTTTCTACAAGAAAAATTGTAAATATACCCAATTTTTGAGTGAGCACTGCAAACTATTACACCCAATGCTGCCACATCATTTGAGAGGCAGGAAAAAAATAAATGTTGAAAGTAAAAAGCAAATCTTGTAGTAAAGAAAAAGTGCATTATTTGGACAGAAGCAGTCACACACAGACATAATTGAGCTAACAGTATATTTGGATATCAGTAAAACTTTACAGTATTTAAAACTTCGAAGTCTTCAATAATGAATAATGATCACTGGCAGTCTTTAAGCAGCAGCTGGACAAATACTTGTCAGGGATGCTCTCTAGGCTGATCCTGCACTGAACAGGGGTTGAACTAGATGGCCTGCAGGGCCCCTTCCCGCTCTGTGATTCTATGATTCTATCAAACACCATAGCATATTAACGGCTGCAAAAATTATGCACATTTAAACAATAAACATATTTGTGAATATATATATATATATATATATATATATATATATATATATATATACACATATATATATACATACACACACACACACACACACACACAAAGTATACATAGAAATTATTACATATAAATCATCATTAATGCTGTAGGTTAATATATATTGCGTTTTTCATGCTATATATTCTGAGCAATCACGTTTTTTCTTTAAAAGCATTCCACCCATTGCAAAAGAAAAAAAAAATCATAATAGTTTTTTTTCCAGTGCTCTCCAAAATTTTGTGATTTTCCCATTAAAAAAATCCTCAAAACAAAGAGTGTTTATTTCATTTATTTCTGATCCCCACCATAACTTTACATCTCTACTGAGCTCAAGTTTCTGACAAGGGGAATTCAGTATCTGTGGTGGGAACGGGGGCAGGCAAGGAGCCCCATGGGCTTTCTATAGAGCCTTGCATAGTCCTTTGGCAAACGGTGCATTTTAATATGACTGTGGCATTTTCCACATGAGGACAGACTGATGGAGTCCCATTGCTGCTGCAGCTGCCAATACAGTGTAGCTGCAATGAGGGTTCCACACGCCAGGTTTTCCTGCCCCCGTTTCCTGGCAATGGCTGTCCCCCCCCCCCCCCCCATGCCACCCGGGATTTTTCAAGATTATTTAAAATCAGCAACTGAACCTATTTTGTTGCAGAGATATACCTTCCCCCCATATATCTCTGCAACAAACAGGGCTAGAGACTTGGTTTTGAAAAAACAAAAGCTGAGAACTGAAAGAACCTGATACACATATTGTTATATTATTGTAACAAAACAAAAAAATTCAACTGCAGTTTATAAAAACAAAACAAAAAAGCCCCAAGTGGTAGAGAGCAGGGGAAATGGCTGCTGTGCAGATGGAAACAGGACAACCTGAACTTTCCTATCCACACAGCAGCCATTCAGGCTTTGCTGCAGTCTTCGCAAAATTTCACAGCAAATCAGATCTGAGAAGGTGGGAAATCCCAGAAGGTGCCTGAATGTACTACAGTGCTGTGGGGAAGCACAAAATAAACCCACTTCCCAACAGATGTGAACCCACGGCAAATAACCTGCATGGAAATGGTCTGCTATATATTCTAGGTCACATTACTTTCATCATTGAATTCCTTTAATTTAAACATTCCAATTTTTAAATAAGTCAAGGTACCAGTGCTGGCAAGGCTCCACAGGTCACCACCAGCAACCATGAAATTCTTCCTGCATCGACTTGCTAAGTCCCAGCATGATGAAAGGCACTCCCCGCCACACACACACACACACACACACACACACACACCCTCTGTACATCTCTTCAGGTGGGGAAAAGATATCTTTGCTCCTCTGAAAGGCTCGTCTGAAAGCTTCTACCCAGAATTAAACTGTGTTGGTCTTAAGGGTGCCCCTGGACTCAAACTTTGTTCTGCTGCTTCAGACCAACACGGCTACCCCACCTGGATCTTCTTTCCCTGCTTTTACTGTCACATCCCAGAGCACTGTGAACCCTCCTCCCCCACACACTCACACAACTTTAGTGAAAACAAGTTTCCTTTTCTTAGGAGTGATACTCTGAGCATAACTTAACCGCACCACAATTAGAGCACTTGAGGCATCTGAGGCGCTTAGTTTGACAGTTAGACATGTGCAACCCCAGCAGTTGGGCGTGTAATGAGATAATATGCTCTTGCATCCAAATAGAGGAGCTAGACTAATCAGCTCTATCAGAATTAAAACATTTATCCCAAGATATTGCCAGGATCTATGTGACAAAAGTTGTCCTAAACACACAAACAAAAATCTCACCTAAGCACTGCTGAGAGTTCAATCCAGAGAAATCTGATTTGCTTATCATATCAATATGTTTATATAGAAAAACAGCAACTTTACACTAACTTTTTAAAAGTTAAATATATGACCATCATCAAGATAAATTATTGGTTCTTAAACACTGATAATAAAACAGAGGCATCTAAAATATATCTGATGTGTGTTTATTATCTTTCTAAAGCAAGATCAGAAGGCCAAATTTAACTCTTAATCTCTATGAAAATCAATAAATCTAATATTTCTGTAACTGTTTAATTAGCTGTCAAAGATAAAAGAAAAACCTTACACAATCAGCTACCACCAGTAGATGAACCTGATATGAGTCCACTGATAACGTGAAAACATACATGATCAGCAAGGAAATTTGTGATGTAACCAAAATCCTGGTACAAGTGGGCAATATGAGACCTTCATGGAGGGAGGGGGGCTGGGGGGACAAAATTCAGGGGGGCCCCAATGCTTCCTCTAAGCTGTGGAGTCTCATGAGCAAAAGTCCTACTTTGTGAGCTACTGGCATTAAAGTTGTGAGCAAGCAATTTGACTACTGCATAGTTTGCTCTGGAGCCATCCCTCCTGAGCTAAGACAAAAATGTGTGAACTGGAGGCTAAAAAACTGTGAGCTAGCTCACACTAACTCAACTTAGAGAGAACACCCCAAGTCAGCTGGAGGGCCCTTGAAGCCAGGCTCAGAATGCTTCCAGCCAAACATCTTTCCATTTATTTTTAAAATGCAGTTCTGGCTACAGCCACTAGGGGCACAGAGAAGCCTGAGCGCAGTAAAAGGCACTCTGCTATGGGCCAGATATGCTTTTCTCCAAGACTGAAGCAAACTCGCCTAACAGATGATGCTAACACGATCATCCACCATACCAGCACTGAAGCAAGACAAGACAGCACACTGATGGCTGATACAATCATTTTCTCCAAGAGAATTTCTCTCTTCCTTTCTTTGCACACAGCTCAGCCAGGTGACCTTGCAAAGCAGTAGTTAGGGTGTTGCAGCAAGATAAAACAATGTTTCCCTCTTTTCCAGCCTTTATTAACATGAACAGAAGGGGGGGGGAGTTAATATTTCCCCATGATCTAACAAAGTAGTAAAAGGATGCTTTCCCCTTCCACCACCCTTTACATGCATGGTGATGGAACATTAATCTATCTGTTTCAGTGGTTCTATATGTGGAACAAAAGTCAGACCTCCCAGGGCAGGCACTGGCTTGTTATCATTATTATTGTGTTAGTAGAAGATCTAACTGCCCTTTGTAAAGGTTACTTTGCTATATGACAAATAAATGTCATCTTCTAAATAGCATTAAAAATCAGATTTATAGCAAATACTTTCTCCCAGTCTTTCTCCCGCATGGAGATTCAGAGCTGCATTGTTCTCCTGTCCTCCGTTTTATCTGCACAACAACCCTGCGAGGTAGGTCTGTCTGAGAGTGTGTCACCTAGCAACCGTCCATGGCGGGCTGGGGGTCTGAGTGTCCGAGACACGTGGCAGGCTGCTTCAAAGCTCTCTTATGACATGCTGCCCGGCTCAGGGTGTTCCCGTCCCCTTCCTTTGGGGCCCTGCACCTTCCACCATCATTCTGGGGTTGGGGGCCAGTTTCCAGACATGTCGCAGCATTTCCTGGTGAGTTATATGCCTGCCACAGACAGAGACCCTTCCCTTCCACTGCAGACACCACGGGGCAGGGGTGGTGTGTCTCGCCCGGGCCAGGATCTCCCCGTGCCCTTCCATTTGGGCCCTGGCATTCCCACAATCACCCCAGCTCTGAGCCTCCCAGCTTCACTCTCTGATGAGTCATCCTTGCCAGCGAGGGGGGGGGGGAGAGGTTAAAGCGCAGGACTTGGATCTGGGACACCCCGGTTCGAATCCCACTCTGCCCTGGAAGCCGGCTGGGTGACCTTGAGCCAGTCACACCCTTTCAGCCTGACCTGCCTCACAGGGTTGCTGTGAGGATAAAATGGAGAATGATGCCAGCCACTTTGGGTCCCCATGGGAGAGAGAGGTGGGATAGAGGTAAAAATCAGAGATAAATAAACAGAGGGACAGACAGGCCGGTTATTTTTATTATTATAGATTCACAGTCATTTGTTCGGATCAGGGTCCGGGGGGGGGGGCATGCTGGCTCTCAGCAGCTCTGCCTTGACCTAGTGGGCCACCCAATGAGGGCATATCCGGGTCCACTGTGGCTCCCATAACTGTCTGAAGAAGGGGGTTAGAAGATGGCTTCTTTGAGAGGCAGAGCTCTCCACCCACCCAATACACAGGAAATTTCCATTTCCCAGATACTTGTGTTTGCAAGTGCATGGAATGTAAGAGAAAAAAAACATCTTCTGTGGCGAGTGAGAATGCCAGCTCTCTCAGGAAGGGGCTGTGCTCATTGATAAGAGCCTCTGGTTGGTATGCTGAAGGGGAGGAGGAGGAGGAGGTTCACTCAGAGTCTCGAAGTGGCTTAGAATCTCCTTTCCCTTCCCCTCCCCTCCCCACAACAGACACCCTGAGAGGACAGCTCTGAGAGAACTGTGACTGGCCCAAGGTCACCCAGCTGGCTGCATGTGGAGGAAGAGTGGGAAATCAAACCCAGTGCTCCAGCTTGGAGTCTGCCACTCTGAACCAGTACACCAAACTGGCTTTCTCTGTCCGAGACCCTGGAGAGCTGCTTTCCATCTCAGTAGACGGCAATTGACTTTGATGGACCAAGGGTCTGATTTAGGATAAGGCACGTGTGTTTATGTGAGCTAGGAGGCAGCGCACTGAATGACCCCCCCATCCCTGCAACTTCTGCTGGACTCTTGTGCTGGATGCAGAAGCTTCAGGGAAAGGGAGAGCTGCAGAACACCACCCCTTGCTCCTGGCTGGGACCCTTCTTCTCACAATGACACCTCAGCTTCACAGACAGGTGCCGGCTCTAAAACAAAACTCATGGGTCTCAGCCGAGGGAAGAGGCCTGCAGCTCAGCTAGCAGCCTCCGAGAGGACTCAGGCGTCAGGGCCACAGGGCACGCCCCTCACAGTCCGCAGGCTGCCCACAAGGCCTATGTTATGAGCTCCAGGTTTGGGGAAAAGATGACCCAGGGCGCAGGGTGGAGGAAGTGCACTGGGAGAAATGTTTCTCTCTGCCCCATAATGCTAAAACCTCACAGACACAATAAAGTTGATGTGGAATAGACCGGGGGGGGGGGGGGGGGCTCCTTTATTCAATTAGTAACTTGTGGAACTCCCTGCCACAAGATGTAATGATGGCTGCTAGTTAGCTGGCTATCAAAAGGAGGAGAGCGCCATCAGTGGCTATTAGTCTAGACTTCTGAAGCAGCTGCTTAAAGTGACAATGGAGGGTGTTAATTCAAAAAAACCAAAACATGTTGACTGTAACCAACACAATGTTTCTAAACTACTGATACCTGAGACACCTCTTCCTTCCCAAATCAAAGCTGGGAGTGCACTGAACAGGTTCACTTTTGCAGAGAGCTAAGGGGAAGCACTCCACACTCAGAAGCTCTCCCTCTCCCACTTTCTCTGTGTGAGTCACTGATCTGGGCTTACTCCTCTGAGAAAAGGCAACATTGTTGAATCCCTGAGAACGACTAACAGTGCAACCCAAAACCAGTGGGTTTAGGACTGCACTGTCGGCCATACCCTGTGCATGGCAAGATTTCTGAGCTCAGCTAAGGCTGATTTTAAGGAAGTGGGCCAGGGCACAATTTATGCAGAGACATAGGTTGCGATCACACACACTAAACAATCCACCTTCAATGCACATTCGAACTGGATTTTGCCAGTTCACCCAGTAAAATCCAACTGGAAAGTGCACTGAATGGATTAAAAGTGGATTATTCACATTTATGTTTGTTTGGATTTATATCCTGCCCTCCCCTTTAGAGTGTGTGATCGCAGCCACAGTAAGCAGCAGCAGCAGCAGCACTGGGGGGGGGGGGGGGGGGGCTGGATGGAGCTCACAGGAGCCTGCTGCTGTTTACTTGGGACATGCCAGCAGCAGTTCCAGCACAGTTCAGCAACTAATGACTTACAAGAGAGAGACTCTGACAGAAGCTATCTGAATTGCAAACAGATGATCAAGTCCTGTGGGGCAGTAAGGAAGCGCTCTCCAGGCCTTACAGGAAGGGTCCTCAACACGGTGCCTGTGGGCACCCTGGCTCCGGCCAGCACCTTTCCTAATGCTGTCCCACACAGAATACTTTACAGTAATCAAGGCAAAGTAAAGAAAATAATTTAAATGAAGCATCCAATATATATAATCCCCTAACATACTGGCCATTTCCAGGTCTTCCATTGGCTCCCATCAACCATTGGCCCATCAACCGCCACTCAAGAGTACTCGCGTGCCATTGGCTGGGGGCTGGGTCTGCTCCTCTCCCCCAGCCACTGCCAGCCTGGACACTCTTCCCTTAGAATTAACTGCCAAACCAGCTGTCTCTACTGACAGACACTTCTCCTGCAGCTGGACTTTCTCCTAGGACTTTTCAGCTCCCCTGGAGAAAATGGCTGCTTTTGAGGGCAGACCCCATGGCATTACACCCTGCTGAGTCCTTTCCCTCCCCAGATGCTGCCCTCCACATGATTTTGGCCTTTGGAAGAAAACTCATTGGGGCCAGTCCTGACTAGGGTTGCCAGCTCCAGGTTGGGAAACTGTTGCCAATATCCAGGTGAGGGGTGGAGATCACTCAGAATCACAACTGCTCTCCAGGAGGGAGGGGGGAGGAGATGGGAAGCTGAAATCAGAGGGGCAGATAACAGTAGTCTGATGGTTGGCTGGGAAGGAGACAGGGTTGCGAACCCCAAGTTGGTAAATTCCTGAAGATTTGAGGGGTGGAACCTGGAGAGGGTGGGGTTTGAGGAGGGGTGGGACCTCAGACAGGTACAATGCCATAGACTCCATCCTCCAAACCAGCCATTTCCTCCTGGGGAACCATTGTTGCCAATCTCCAGGGGAGGGCTGGAGAGCACTCAAAATTACAATTGCTCTTCAGGTGGCAGAGATCACTTCCCCCTGGAGAAAACAGTAAGCTCTGTGTCATTATACCCTGATAAGGTCACCACAGCAAAATGATGCTGAGTGCCCAAGGCCAGGGCACCCACCCAGAGCCTCTTTCTAGAGCCTGTTGTATTTATTTCCATAACGGGCCTTATTCCTAGGGTATTAATAAACGAACAATCTAAAACCAGCAGTTGCAGAATTAGTTAAGTACAATTCTATCAGAGACCAAATGTAAAAGTAGCATCTTCAGACAGCCAGTGAAGCTGCATACAATCCAAGAATTCTTTGGAATGTTGCAGAGGATGCTGGGGCAGAATGTGGGAGAGTCAGCAAGGTGCAGTAGTTTGAGTGCTAAACTGGGATCTAGGAGACCCAGGCTGGAATCCCCACTCTGCCATGGAAGCTTGACTTGGGCCAGTCATATACTCACAGCCTAACAACGTGCACAGCTGTTGTGAGGACGGAGACAGGGAGTGTGCTGTAAGCCACTTTGGGCTCCCATGGCGGAAAAAAGTAGGGTACAAATGAAATAAATAAATAAGAAATAAGAAACATTGTAAAGGAGCTACTCACAAATGATGCAGTACAGCCAAATGGGGTGGCAAAACATCCCTGGGCAGACTGGAGTATCATTTGCTGCTGCATTTAACCATCATCTCACATGTCTAATGCAGATGTGCCCTGGGAAACTATCCTTCTAAAAAAAGTATTATCTTAAGGGTGAGATAATCTGAAGCATTTTAGGGGGGGAAGGGCAAGGTAAAATGTGAAGTCCTACCTAGGAATGCCAAAGGCCACAAATGCATGCAAAACTGAACTTGCAAAACCTTTGGAAGGGTCTCTGGCATTGCAGCCCAGGAGAAGATCCTGCAGTATGCTATCCAGTGCGCATTTAGTTCCCGCACAAAGGCGCCTATGCCACATCCGCCCACCCCACACTGACAATGTCAGATTTTGGCTTCGTGTTAGTCCAGCTACGCAACCCTTTGTGCTGCGTGTCAAAAAGACACCCTCCCCCCACAGCCCAAGACATGAATGCTGGGAGGGGCAGTATTTATTTATTTATCTGTAGCATTTATAGGCCACTCTCCCCACAAGCATTTATAGGCCGCTCTCCCTGCAAGCTCAGAGCAGCTCACATAGCTGGGCACAAAGTGCCAAGATTCATAAAACAGTTAAAATCAGTACAATTAAAATCACTTAATAGAATCAACAATCAACAGTTTCAATTCAAGTGCTCACAGTAGTTGATAAAAACAGATGGCGTGCCATATATTATGAGCTCAAACGCCCCACTCGGCAGTCTCCTGTTCTACAAGGTGCCACAGATTTTAATAGTGGCCACAGATGGTAATGTGGAGGGGAGGCAGCTCCAAGATGAAGGCCCGGTAGAACCCTGGGAAAAAACCCTGGGGGGAAATTACGTATTTTTAATTATTCCAATGAAAAAATGGGCATTTGGGGGAGTTCTGAAAACCACTCATCTGAAATAGTTTCTTTTGAAATGAATAAAATTATTTTTAAGCATTCACTCACTCAGAATGCATAGTATGAAGATTTTTACATAATACATACAGCCTACAGAATTACGGACTGATAATTGCAGTTTATGCTGGAGATACAGACAACAGATTCGTTCATTCGTTAAATGTAATTTTGTCCACACTTAACATGCTGTATTAATACACTACTGAAGAGTTTGCATTTTCAGTGTTTAATGCTTCTAGCCTTATTGTGGATATATGTGATAACTTTGACACAAAATGTGTTTTTCTCTGTTTTCAACATTTATTTTTCCTACCTTTTGGCAAAAACTAAGATTCACATAGTATACAGTGCAGCAGTTTATATCTCTTGCTGTCTCATTTTAGTACTAGGTATACTTGCAATTTTGCTTGTAGAAAATGAAGGCATTTATACTATATTTATATCTATACTCATAGACATGCCTAGTAGTACCATTTTATATGCTGTTACAAATTATGCATTTTGTGCTGTTAAAGCAGTAAAGTAAGTTTAGGTTTGGTGAGAAAGTATTACATATACTGTATTTCAATTCCCTGATTACCCCCCCTTTCAAATTCCCCCCAAAGGGGCAGCTTTCTATGGCTTCAAAATTCCAGGAATTTTAAATCTTTTACCACCCCTCCACATACAAAACACACATAAAGGACAAATCCCTAACTTTCTATTCATGGGCTTACTTCCCCACCATATCCCAATGCATTGTTCCATAATTCTGTAATTTAGAGAGAGTATTATATGTTGGGGGGGGGGTTTAAAAAAAGTTAGAGCCTCCCCAAGTAGCTTATTCACTGAGCCAGCTCCTCCCTCCCCTTCAGCAGTTCCAGCTACAGCTCTCCTTAGAGTCTTGCTCCTCAGACTCTACGTCCATTACACTACAGCAGCTCAGCCAATACCAGTAGTCTTGTAGACATGAAACACTAGGCCTCTAGTCCTGCATTCCGTCTCCCACAAGGGCCACTGCATTGCCTGCTGGACACCCAAAAGCATGAAGGCTTGCCCCTAGGCAAATGGCAGTGAATTCTGAACATTAATTATGCATCATAATTTGGGGGGTCTTTAACAACTCATTACACTGGGTCACTCAAGTTTGGTACCCCAAGAAGCTAGCTACCATTTCCAGACCCCTTAAAAGGTTATAATCCTCTATTACATCCAGAGCCCCTGGCTGGTATGTGTGCCACCCCCCCCCCCAACCCCCCCACAAGTGCCTGTTGCAGTGGACTGAAGCAGCAGGAGGCCTGGATGCTCTGGTGCCACAGAGGCCTCAGTACTTCAGGGCCACAAAGGATTTGGGAGGCTCTGGAATTCCAGGGCCCACAAAGGATTATTACACGCACACACACAAACTCCACCCAACCTGCATGGAGCAGTTGCTCAGCTTTTGGCTCTTTCAGTGAAAGCAGGCAACAGAGCTGTGCCAACTAGGTGTCGTGAATAAATGTGGAGTTTGTATAGGATGTCAGGTATGTGATAATCTGGGCACATCAGGCCATCATCCTGCATGGTTACATGCCCCAAGCCTTTGGGATCAAAGCAAACAAGGACAGAGTAAGCTCCGGCATTCTAGTGGCGCTTCACAAGCCTGGCCCAGCCCACAGAAAGTACAACATGCAGATTCTGGGCAGCATGAAAAAGAAATTCTCGGCACTTGCCCCCACCCACCTTTCCTCACAAGCCTCATCACAGTCCCATCAAGTTTCAAAACAGAGCCTGTGTTCTCCAAGGGCCAGGCAGCCATTTCAAATGGAGCTTGTCAAGGCTGGGCCTCTGAGCTGACCCAGGGGTTCCCATGCTGGGGCCCAAAACTGTAATAGTTTAAACTCACAGTGGGGCTTGCTTCTTGGATTAATATACAAAAGCTTGGGTTATGTGATATACAACAATGCTCCATGTGAACACGGAGATTTGAGGAAATTGTTAAATGCACACATTTCATGGGGGTCCTCTCTTTCCTCTGCTTAGACTTAATCAGACTGTAAGTTTGTGGGTAACATCTGCTTATTTCAGACCAGTGCCTTCCAGTCAATAGCCAAGACACATTTTTTAAAATATTAAAATTGGAGGCAAACTTTACCAGCCAAAAGGGTTTAGTTTTTGAGTGTGGGAAGCAAGCACTACTTGTCCCTAGAAGCATTCCCCCACACACACACCTTTTTTTGTGCTTCTGCCGGTCAGTGCTTTGGGCCTGCTACCTCCTTCCCATCAAGGCCACCTCAGAGTGACCGAGGGCCAAACTAAAGACTCGCTTGTGTTAAAGAGTTGAGTCCAGGTTCCCAAACCCAACTAGAGTTCAGAATGACTTATTTTTAAAAAAATTAAGCAGCTCTCATATGGGCTGGGAAAGATGCCATGGGGGAGGGGGGGCTCCTGCCTTCCCCCACAATAGCCAAAGCAGTGCTGAGCTGTAGAGTTCAAGTAGAGCAGCAAAAATAGGTAGATAACTCCCCCCCCCCCAGTTCTGTTTCAGCATAGAAAGTGGCAGTGGCAGAGCCCTTCCTTCCCCTGCAGGGGACTTCTAAGCCCAAACATGGAACCTGGACCCAAGTCTCGTTTGGCTCTTACACAGAGCTGATGCAAAAGCAGCCCAGTCTGCTGGAGTACTGCACTTTTTCATGTTCATTTCAATTGTATCTTTCCTGTTATTTTGTAAGATCCTAAGTGTCCCCCAGGGAGAAAAGTGGGGTAGAAATAAATAGACATAAAGGCAGCCTAGCCAGGATCTGGTGCTGAACAATGCTTTGTGCTCATAGGAACTTTTCAGTGTTTAATTTATTGCTTACACTGCCTAGAAAAAAAACGGAACTTTATTTTTCCAATGGGAAGAACTAAAAAAACTACCATGAAATATTTTCCCTTTTTAAATGAATGAAATACTTTTAAAGACGAGGTTTTAATCACTCAAATGCATACATTTACATGTCTTACATAATTTTTGTGTGCATGATAACCTACAGAATTAACTTATGATTCCTAGGCTAAATGTACTACAGACATATACAACATATTTTAAAGGACGTGTTTATTGTGAATAATTCAGGCAGCAACTAATACATTACAATGCATATTATTAAAGAAAAGCATTCAGTGTTTTCAATTTTCTAAATTTTAAACTGAAATCCAAACCTACTGCTATATCCTGCTGTGATAGTATCAAATTGTTTTTTCTCCACAGAACACCCTCTCTTTTCTTTACTGCAAAATTTGTTTCTTATTTTTGACATTTCTTTGACTTATTTATTTGCCGCCAAGATGGCAAAGCCCTGACCTGGATGGCCCAGGCTAGCCTCATATTGTCAGGGTTAGCCCTGGTTAGCACTTGGATGGTCGACCCCCAAGGAAGTCCAGGGTTGCTACATAAAGTCAGGCAATGGCAAAACCACCTCCGAATGTCTCTTGCCTTGAACACCCCTTGCTGGAGTCACCATAAGTCGGCTGCGACTTGACAGCACTTCTCTCTCTCTCTCTCACACACACACACACACAGAGGCAAAGCTAAGGAAGCACTGATGGCAGCAGTTTCCAGCATACTTTGAAGTCCCATGTATATTTGCAGCTTTGCTTGTCAGGCATTGGTACTTTTTATTCCATCAAATATGCTCAGTATTTATTCCAATACTTATACCCCACTGTTCACCCCAAGAGGGTCCAAAATAGTTATTTCCTTGTTCTCCCTTTATGTATTTTATCCCCTGTGAGACAGACTAGGCTGAGAGAGAATAAGTGGCCCAAGATCACCCAGCAAACTTCCATGGTGGAGGGGGGATTCGAATCTGGGTCTCCCAAATTCTAGTCTGACTCTCTAACCACTTTTTTTTATTTGAGAGAGTTGTTGTCATTAACGGATTCCTACACATGTGACAGTACCTAGACCACCATCCTGTGCTCAAAAACTGCCCCTGGGGTGCTCACCGCTCTCCCCTTTGATTCGTCCCTGAGGTCGTGTATTCAGACATATCCTGTCAGTGGTACCTGCTACACTGATCAAGGAACAGCCTTCAAGCCTTTCAAACTTTTCTAACAAAGGATGAGAAAGTCTTATGGTGGGTAGATCTTTATTCAACCCACAGCCCTGACAACAGGCACCCAGCCAGCATGCCTCTGCATATCAGGCCCTGGGGGGGCATCTGGGGCATCCAGCTGACTGGAACAGGATGGTGGACCAAACTGGTCTTGGTCTGCTCCAACCACTAGGTAGTCTTCTGTTTTCTGACAGGAGTAGAACAGAACCGCCCAGTCTCACTCCACAATGCTAAAAATTCCCCATGTAATGGCATTTTGCCAGCATGCCCGGGCTTGATGCTACGGTGATGGATGAACAGCTGCCTGCTGCACCAGTACTCAGCCCACCCCCGCGCACCCTGTGGCCCAGCAGGGTAAAAGGCAGACTAACCGGGTCACCCTGAATGAACCATTCCCACAAGCTCTAGGAGCCTGCCTTGCTGCCTCAGAATCTCTGAATTACACTTTCTCCTGCTATGAAATAAACAGCCTCTTATTATTTTAACTTGTTTAGGCTGCATCTCAGCACAAGGTTCCTGAAGCAGTGTGCAATGAAATCAGAATACACAATAAACACAATTCACAAGCAGCATATACACTGGTTTGCTATTGCACACCTCCCTTGCAAGTATTTGCTCCTCAAACTTTTCAAAATTTTACAAATAGCAGTAAAATCAGGAGATCTAGTTCCACATTAAGACCCACTAACGTTACACAGCTTGTAGGTCAGTGCCACTGTTAGTTGCAAATTCAGATCACACCTTTCACCAGCACTAGGCAGACACAAAGCACAAACACTATATACACATCCACAAAACAGCACTTAAGAGAGACACCACAGAAGCCCTGTTCCAGTGTCCTTACAGCCCAGCACACAAAAACAGTTTCAGCTGAGGATGACAAAAGCTTTTGCGGCTACAGTTTGGTGTGTCCTGCTTCTGTTGAAAGGAACAGTACCATAAAAACATTTGAAATAATAACCTCAAGGTGCACACAGCATAGATGACCCACTCAGAAAGTTTTTCAGAGAACTTTCTAGAAATTACCCTATACCCTAAACGCAGTGTGATTTCATTTAGCACATTCATTTTTTACTTTAATTTAAAAATATGTCATGATACTATAATGTTTCAATAGCAATAATACTTGAACAGAAGTATTTGATGATTAATTATTTTCACTGGAATAATACTTGCTAAAATTTAAAGACATGCACATCCCAAACATTGTTTGAGGGGAGAAACCAAAAGGCTTAGGAAATTGTTCACACTCAGATTTCAGGGCACCCAAAGAACCGTATCTGATGCACCATGCATGCAGCTCTCCACCCTTCACCAGAACGTCATTCTTATCCACAGAGGTCAGTGGGGCACCTGACCACTTACATTACTTGTCAGTTAAGTGCCAGTCAAATCAAGACCAAAGCTTTAAAAAATTATTTATATGTCACCTCTGATAGGATGGAAGAGATATTAGTGAATTCATAAATATATCTTCTATGTGACACTTTCACACACACTAAATAACACACTTTCAATCCACTTTCAATGCACTTTGCAACTGGATTTTACTGTGTGAAATGGCAAAATCCACTTGCAAATAGTTGTGCAAGTGGATTGAAACTGCATTACTTCGCATGTGTGAAAGCGCCCTATATAAAGTTTTGATCCCACCCAAGGTTTCCAATCAGTAAAACATGCACAAAACCTCTCACAGAATTCCTAGGAAACTTATGTTTTGAGAACTTACGGGTTATTTGGTGTAGGGATGTGGGTTCTTTATAAGCTGCTTTGAGTCTGCACTGAGTGGTAAGAACAGTATTAAATGCCCAGGAGAGTCACCTGAAAAACATTAACAGTGACTCTGAAACTGCCACGCTTGCCCGTTTCATATTGCCAAAAAACATGCCATTCATTTCATGAATCAACAAATCTTAAGAAATGGAAATTTTTCTTTGGAAAATAAAGCCCCTCTGATGACATTTCTGACTACATGGCCCCAACCACATTTGCTCAGGAGCCAATCCCACAAAGTTCAGTGGTCTTTCTATTAAGAGTATTATAACTGCAGGCTGCAATTCAACAGCAGCAGCATAGCACTGTTTCTAAGGGTTCCTAGTATTTTCATCTGTCATTTTATGTCCAGATAGTGCAGCCTTACTTAGGAATAATTCCCCTTGAACTTCAGCAGACACTTCTGAATAAATGCACCAAAGACTGGGCTTATATGAACACTGTTGTCTCTCATGCACATGGCTTAAGCTGTGCCACCGCTGGTCTTTTTCCAGTGGTCTGAAATTGAACATTAACACATGAAGCAGTTAAAATGCCCCTAGGAGACAAAGACAAGAGCATGTCCCTCACCACTGACAAGAGACTGCAAATGTAGCAGGAATGGTGGGGAACAAGAATTGCATTCCTTCCTAGACAGCCTTGATCTGGCATCTTTCCCCAGAAAATCGGCCCTGGCAGAGAACAGCATTCAAGGTCGCTGTCCTCCATTTTTCAACAAATCTGTACTCGCCTGGGCACACTCCTTTCTGAACAGGTACGGGCAGCAGTCCACTGTTTGAGCATCAGCCAAATTCTAGTGGACCAATAATTCCTAACTGCTAAGGTGTGTGCAAAGAATGCTGGAAGAAAAGTAGGCAGGGTGGTGGTGGTGGTGGTGACCATCTCTTCTGTTTCGTACTGGAACTCTTAACTACACACAAGTTGTGCTGGAAAGACTCCCTTCCTTGGAACCCATCTCTATGCAATCAAGTTTTTGTTTTGGAGCAGAAAAAGCCACACTCCCCCAAGCTGCACATCTGTACACGTGGGAGTCCAAAAGCAAAACAAGTCAACATCTGCGTAGCCCCAGTTCAGACCTGGAAAGTAAACAATCCCAGAGGAACCTGCGGGAGGGAGGGAGGGAGGGAGGGGGGGGGCGGGAGCGGAGCCTCACCGTTTCAAGGGGCTGCAACCCAGGCAGGCCTACTGCCTCCCCCGGTGCATCTCGCCTTGGAAACGAGGCCTGCCAAGAGGAAGGCGCGCTCCACTCCGTCAGGGCACCGGTCGCCTGGAACTTCCGCGTCCTCTCCTGCCGAGGAAAGAGGCCTCCGGTCAGAGCCGCCCGGCCGCAGGAGCCCTTCCCGCACCGACAGCCGGGGCAGCAGCAGCAGCAGGCCCCGAGGAGCCGCTGACAGCAGGAAGCCAGCCGCCGACCGTGCCCTGCCCTGCCCGGCTGCTCCGGCTGCCTCCCTCCCTCCCTCTCCCCCCCCCCCCCCGGGGACCAGGGCGCGGGGGGAGCGGGCGGCGGCGGCGGCGGCGGGCGAGGGAACAAAGGCCGGCTCCCCGCCCCGCCGATCCCCGGCGGCCGCTCCTTTGTGCCAGCCCGCGCGGGCGATGCCAGGGGCGCAAGCAAACTTCCCGCGGGAATCGGCCCCACCGCCACCGGACGGCCTCCCCCTCCGGCTCCTGGAGAGCCAGCGCCGGGGACACGGCCGCGGGTCTGACCCCCAAGGGGGGTGGGGGTGGAGGTGCCTGCAGCAGGGACCCCAGGGACCCCCCCCCACACCCCCCCTCTCCTCCTCCTCCCTCCTCCAGGCGCCCGCCGGCTCAGCGGGGAGGCGGGAGGGGGCGGGCCGCGCGGGGATCGGGCCGGCCAACCAGCCAGCCAGCCAGCCAGCCGCGCTCGCCTCCCGCGAAGCCGGACGACGCCGAGGCCCAGGGCAGGCCCGGCTCGCTTTGTGCGCGTCTCGCCCGGCCGCCGCCGCCGCCGCCCCGAAGTCCCCCGGTCGAGAGCGAGCCGGGCCGGGCCGGGAGTGGCCGGAGCGGGCGGGGAAGGAAGAGGAGGCGCCCCGGCGGCAGCGTCTTGGAGCGTCCCGCGCAGCGGCCTGGCGGGACCCGGCCGAGGGAGGGAGGGAGGGGAGACAATGAGCGGCCGGCGGGCGGGCGGGCAGAGCGGCGCCTGGTTGGTTGGTTGGCTGGCTGACTCCCGCCGCGGCCCCGCCGAGCCCCCTTTTGTTACAGGCCGGGCGGCCGGGCGGGCGGCGCTTCCTCGGGGGTGCTCCGGAGGCCACTGGCGGCCGCGGCTCGCCTCGCCCGGCCCACCGATGGGACTCCCGCTCGCCTTCGCCCGCCGCCCTCGCCTGCCTCCAACAAAGCGTGGCCTTCCTTCCTTCCTTCCCTCCCTCCCCGGGCAGCCTCGCCAGGCGCCTCCCGAGGAAGGAACGGAGGGAGGGAGGAGGATCCCCCGCCGCCGCCCCCGCCCCGCGCGAAGCCATTACTTGGGCCCAAGCCGGCTCCACTGCCTGGCCGTGGGGATGCGCTCGCCCCGCCGCCGCCGCCTCTTCTTTTTTATCCCGGCCAAGGCAAGTAGAATTGATGCACTAGCCGGAGCGATGCGCGCCGCTCATGCGCCGCGGGGAGCGCGGCCTGGCGGGAACCGTAGTTCGCGCAGCCGGCCGAGGAAAGACGCTCCGCCCCGGCCGAGACTACAAGTCCCGGCCTGCCTCGCTCGCTGGCTCGTCCCCGGGGCCCCCTCGGACGGGGCGGAGGGCAGGCGGAGGCGCGACCCGGGACCGGGCTGGAGGGACTGACGGCGCCTCCCCTCTCCCCGGGCAGCAGCAGCCGCCGCCTCCGGGCTCGGCGCTTGCGGGGCTGGCTGGGGGGCCCCGAGGGGGACGTTGGGCGCCGAGGCCTCCTCCTGCTGCTGCTGCTGCTGCCGCCGCCCCCTCCGGCCTTTTGGCGTCTGGCAACAGCAGAGGGTGCGCGGCTAAGAATGGCCGGGCGCGCCGTGGGGGGGGGGGGGGGTCCCTTTGCAGTCGAGGCATTCGTGAACAAATGTAAAGCGACCATTGCAGCAACTGTGGAAGGCAGACTTGCCTGTTGCTGTTAGAACCTCACCAGGAAATCCTGTATTGTTTATGACGTTGTTTACCCTACTGCTTCCTGTAAAGTAGACGGTCGACACACGCCAATATAAAAGCACTTTAGGAATAACCTGCCAACTTCTCAGGCCTTTGCGATGTGCCCGATAACGCTGATTCGGGCCCAGAGAAGTGGCAGTCCCATGCACACAAATTCAGCCCCTTCCATGGAAGTTCTGCTTGGTGAGCCTTCCTTTGGAGTAAGCATGCTCAGGACTGGGATGCAAAGCTATGTCTTAAACGTGTGCTGTGCTCTGCTGCTGTTGGTGCCCTGACATGCATGGCCCAGGTTAGCCCAGTCTCACAATGCTGGACTAGATGGACCAATGGTCTGATCCAGCTGGCTGGTCTTGTTCCAGTTTATTTTTGTCATTTACAGTCTGCCTTTCTCAAGGCAGATTACACAGTAATCTTGACAACAGCCCTATAAAGTAGGCCAAGATTATTACCCCGTGTTGCAGGTTTGCAGGGAGGGGCCGACAGAGAATGGCTTCCCAAAGGCCACCAAATTAGTTAATGGCTCAGGGAAGAATTGAACCAGGGACTTCCCGCCTTGAAGCTCATGCTTGGACAATAAATTATTCAGTGATCCCGCAGAGGTTTTTGTCAAACATTTCTACAGTTTTTGTATACTCCAAGTTCTTTCTTTAGAACTCTTTCATTTCCCAGCACTAGAGCAGGGGCAGCCTTTGCAAGATGGGCGCTCTCGAGAGCAGAATGTATTGGCAACTTACAATGCCTTTTGCAATAAACATACCTGTTGAGCAACTGGGATGCAAGCACACTTAGTGGTGGTTCTGGGGCCCCAAGCAACAGGCCGCTAGCCCAGGAGCTTACCACACTCTTTTCCAAGCAGCCCCGAAGCTGACAACTTTTTGCTCAGGGAGGGCAATGTTTTTCTCGGGGGGCCTGCCATTATATGTCTGTGCAGGACTGCCATGCCATGCTCATACTTCTAAATAATAACTAAATAATAAATCCTCTGTATTTTAATATATTTTAGCATATTGGGGGGAGAGAATCCAAGCCACTTCAGCATCGCCTTGAGCCCCTCCATCTAATGCGGGGGGAGGGGGCTGGGGCCCATAAAAACTGCAGGGGGGGCAGGGCCCATGGGCCCCACGGTAGCTACAGGCCTGTTTCCAAGCAAGGTCAGAGCACTATATCTTGCAGAGATGTGCCAGATAGTCTCCTCTGTAGACAAGTGCTTTTTCCCTCCTTCCCAGCCCACAAGCTATTTCAAGGTGCACTAGTGTGCCTCCACACACCATTTAGAAATTCCTGTCCTCAGTGCTAATGCCAGACAGAAGATTCGTAGCAGCCTTTCCCAGCACATGTTTCTCTCTTCGGCCACATTCAGATTGCTTCAGCGAACTGAACAGTGGAGGTTGCCAGTTCAGGCTACTTTATGTTCTGCTGTGTAGCTGTCATGAGGAGTGACAAAGAAAAGACTGAAGGGAACCTTCCTTTCTAACAATGAGTAAGCAACTTTTGTGTATTAAGCTATGAACTATCTTGCACTTCCTTCAGCACTTCAGGAAGGCACCTTTTTAATTTTACACTGTACTTAACTTTGTGTTTCCTTTATTTATATTAAGATGTTGCGCAACATATTTTTTCAAAACAAAGGAAGGCAGCTTTTACTGAGGTTTTGGTAACGTGCATATTTATTTAATGAATTAAGTGGTTTAACAGTGGATATTTATGCTAATAAAATCCTTTAGTAGCTGCCTAATAGCCCAGCCTTGACCGGTCTTGTCAGAGCTTGGGAGCTAAACAGGGCTGCCCCATTGGTCATTGGGTGGGAGACCACCAAGGACGACTGGGGGCTGCTGCACAGAGGCAGGCAAATGGCAAACCCACCTCTGCTCCTCTCTTGCCTTAAAAACCCCACGGTCCTGGGGTCACCATAAGTTGGTCACAACTTGATAGTGCACATTTATTTTAATTCAGATGTGTAAGTATTTGAGAGAGGGGGAGAGAGATAGAAAGAAAAGAAAGAAAAGGAAGGGAGAAAGAGAGAGAGAGAGAAAGAAAGAGAGAGAGAGAGAGAGAGAAAGAAAGAAAGAAAGAAAGAAAGAGAAAGAAAGAGAGCTTTGTATTTGGGGCAGACAATTAGAGTTTATAACAAAGCACAGAGGGGATTTCTGTCTCTGCCACTGAAGGTTACATAAATAGGCAGGCCAATGTTGAAATTAGCAGGTTGGTTTATTAAAGCCACAATTTCATTTCCATTGTGCTTATCAGAATCATAAAGTAGTGTTCAACAAATCTTCCTAATTCTTAGAGACTTGTGCCCAAAATATTTCAGAGGCCAAGAAAAGAACTAACCAAAGCAGGGCTGGATTAACCATTAAGATCCTCAAGTGGTGACGAAACTGTGTGCTCATACTGTCAAAAAGCAGAAACATATCATTTCAAGGCAGTTATTTTGAGAGAAGTCACAGATCTGCACTGATGTGTAAAAATGCAATCACAGCTACAGTTGCCATCAGGCCTGGAGAAAAATTTAAAGATATAGGACATTTTTTCTCCAGGCAGTTGGCATCCCTAGACAGAAATGGCTGTATTCCTGGGTTGCCAACTGCCTGGAGAAAAATAGTTCTGCCCCTTAAATAGAGGCTGAATGGGATGTTATTTATCAGGTGACGTGCTTCCCTCCATGCCATGAAAACCTTCAGTTGCCTATTTCCATATGTTAAGCCTTTCTTAAAGTGACAGGACACTTAGCCACAGGCTTTAGGGAAACTCTGCTTATAATACAGAAATAGCTTTACACAAAGGAACCAAGGATATGTGGTGGTAAGCCTTTTGATCCACTGGTTCATGAACAAGTATGGTTGTTCATATACCCCTGACTATAACTTTTCTTGATCATGTTTAATGGCTAGATTTTAATATAAGTTGCCTTGATCATATCGTGGAGAGACAGGACATAAATATTTTAAACAAGCAGGGAAACCTGGAGTTCAAATCTCTACTCTGCCATTAAATTACCTAGGTGAACTAGGGATGCCAGCCTCCAGGTGGGGCCTGGGGACCCCAGTATTAACACCTCATCTCCAGACTGCAGCGATCAGTTCCCCTGGAGAAATCGGATGCTTCAGAGGGTGGACTCTGTGGCATTGTACCCCACTGAGTCCCTGTCCTCCCCAGGCTCCATCCCCAAATCTCCAGGAGTTTCCCAGCCTAGAGGTGGCAACCTTACATCATGTCTCCCACCAGTGGCCACGGGAGACTGGGCAACCCTAAGGTGAGAAGGTGAGCCCAAGTCAGACACACGTTCACCCAGAGCTCCCTCACGGGGTTCTTATGAGGATATAACGAGGGAGGGAATCATGGAGGAAAGTGGGCTATAATTAGAATTTTAAAAAATCTAATAAGAAAATTAGAGGCAGGCAATGTCAACTCTCTTGCCTTGAAGACCTGAGGGGTCACCATAAATTGGCTACAGTGCTTTCCACCGCCAAGAAGGAGATTAGGCAATACCAAGATCCTTTATTAAATGTGTTTTATTGATAAAGCTAATTTATTGATAAACACATGCTAAGAGGGAAGAAAAAAACATTCTGTATTTTGCAGGAGAAACCAGATAAATGGAGAGAGATTGAAAGGCTTGCAATAATTATTTACAACCCTAAAATGTTACTCTTTTAAAACCATGCCATGTTTGCTATCTTAGCAGCTCATAAAACCAGTACTGTTCAGTAAGTTTGTAAACGAAAAACACACATGCTCATTGTAAAACAAACCACCTCTACCCAGTCCTGCTGCATTCATTCCCTGGCTGCAACGCAATGTATCTGATGTAGCCTTTGCTGTAGGTGGAAAGTGGCATACAATATATGCCTCCTACCCACTTATGTCAGGCCTCTTGTTCTTCACTGTTAGAAACAAAGACAATGGCAATGACTTCCTTTTAAAAAACAGCAAGGCAGGATGAGAGAGTAGGTGAACACCTGATACCTTCTCACTGAGCTGGGGGATAGGGAATTAAAGAGCACCTCTTAAGCATCTGGAGGCAGGATGGATCACCAGCCTCTGCACACCAAGCAAAAACTGTACAGATACTTCTTTTTCCATTTGCATGCTGGAGAAATTTGCTGTCTATCTTCTGCAGAGTTTCCAGCTGCCTAGAGAAAAGAAAGCTATTTACTAGGTGATGTTATTTACCTTCATGCTGTGAAAAGCTTCTGCTGCACATTTCCACATACTAAGTCTCTATTAAGGCTGTTTTTCTCCAGGCCTATGGCAACCCTTTTGCCCTCTTAATATGCCTGTGGGTCATCCTGATGACACTTTGCTTCAGAGATGTCTGGGCTTAAAAATATTAAAACACTGAGCCAAGATGCACAGGATTCTGTTCCACCACCCCATGCTCTTTGGAGATCTCACCAAGCACTGTCCACAGACTTTCAAACACATCAAACAAGAAACTTGAGATTCTCAGATTGGTATTCTGTAGGTTTTCTTCTCAAGCATGCAAGGAAATTGGTCATTACAAATAGCCCTTTTTGTAAGATGCTGGATGTCAGAAGAAAACATGGGCTTAAAATGGGCAAATCATGTATCCCTTTAGTTTTCATGTTTTTAGTGGGATGCCTGCAGAAGAGGGAAAGATGGTTCCCACCAGGAAATGACAATGAAATAGCCAAAGACTGGAGGAAAGCAAACATGATAGAGATATCTGATATAACAACAACAACAGGTATATCCTCAAAACGAATACTAGAATGTATTTTTATTTATTTATTTATTTCTATTTATTTTTATACCCCGCCCTCCCCGCAAGCGGGCTCAGAGCAGCTTAAGTTGAAAGTTGGGACAAGCTATACCTTGGTTCTTCTACCTACAACTAAAACATGTCACCAACCCTGTAGTGAGGATAGCCAATACACAGGCGGCCATTGCACTTGAGAAAGTACTAGAAAACAAAAACTCTAACAATAAAGGACTAATCTCAGAATTTTACAATATTTTAATAGGAATGAATAAACCTCAAGACACACCATTGTGAAATAAATGGCAATCAGACTGCAGGAATACAACCTCAGATGAAACATGGAAAATTATATGGTCATCCCCACAGATTACATCTCCAGTCATCACCACAAAACTACAGCCATATAAAATTCCCACACAATGGTATATGACACCACAAAAAATAACTACAATCTCATCAAAACACTCCCCACTATGCTGGGAAAAGTGGGCAAAAAGGCACATATGCCCACTGTTGGTGGGAATGTCCAGATATACAAAATTTCTGGAGAGAAGTCCTATTACAAATTAAATACATCACAGGATATGAAATTCCAATAAAACCAGAAATCCTATTTCTCAATAACTGGCAAGCCTTAACTATACCAAAGATTCGACAAGAACGAATATTGAGCCTTACTGTAGCAGCAAGAACAAGTATAGCAACAAAATCACAGAGGGCTCCCACGATAGATAATTGGATAACAAGAGTCTGGGATCTACTAATCATGGAAAAGATTACGAATAACGTAAGACAAGATAACAGCTTCCCACAACACTCTAATTTCCAAATGAAATGGGCACCATTCATAGAGTACATACAACCTGACATACAACCAAAAAATCCAATATATCTTAAATTAATATACACATAAACAAACACAACCTAAGACAAATGTGAACTCTGACTGTGATACACCAAAGACAACATGATTGAATGTTCTTTAAAAACAAAGGGTAAAATATTGGTTTAAGGACTAATAGCTTTTTAATATATATATCTAGATAAAGAGCATATAGATTAATATGTAAAAAACAATATGAGCAACGAGAACAACAACACTGTAATAGAAAACAACAATATTCTGTTATTACCACTTGAGTAGTGGTACTGGTATGTGAAACTTTGTAAAATGTATTGATATCTCTATGCCTCTGTATTCCTATTAAAACACCACTAAAAAAGAGGGAACTCTGGCATTCCACCTGCAGCAGAGGCATGAACTGCACTTCAGCAAAGATCTCATGGTGCCTCCATCTCTAAAATCAAACATATACAGAACTAGTTAGCAGCCAGATGACAACCTGCCCTGCATAAATTACTTACTAAAGAGAACTTTCACATCCAGGAGCACTCCCTTAGAACTCGATGGTCCAGGCTAATCTGACCTCATCAGATCTGGGAAGTTAAGCAGGGTCAGCCTTAGTTAGCATTTGGATGGGAGACCACCAAGGAAGCCCAGGGCTACGATGCAGAGGCAGGCAATGGCAAACCACCTTTCAATGCCTGTTGCCTTGGAGATCCCATGAGGGATCACCATAAGTTGGCTGCGCCTTGACAACACCTTTCACTGCCACTCCTCTGAACACTGGGCTCTGGGGGCCTGGAAATGTCTTGGCCTTTGTGTTCCACTTGTGGGCATCCAGAGTCCTCTGTCTGGCAACAGAATACCCAGTGAGAGGACCCTATGGTCCGTTCTGACATACCAGCAACATAAGACAGCTGAAGCACCCGGAATTGGCTGATGCTCACTTTGTCTTACTATTGATGTTTGTACACAAAACACAGTTCTAAAGGAAAGAAATGGTGGTTGGGGGACCCTCTCATCTGCCAGTGCCAGTTTCTGCCCGATAAGCGAAAGCTGCACCTTCCCTTTAGTTCAACACCAGACCTATCAGAAACCTCCTGATTGGTCTCCACAGTCCCTTTCTGGTCCTAACCCACAGATACCCAATTAGCACCTCATCATCCAGACACCTGCTGTGTATGTCCTACAGACTTCCCAAGTCTCTGTACCCCTTGGAGGGGAACCCCCCCCCCCAATGCTTTGGACAGTGGCATGAGGCCCCAGGAAGGAGGATGCACCACCTGCACAGTTGCCTCCTGCATCTCCCCAGCTAACAGACAGCCTCACCTGGGAAATCCCAGTCAGTGGGAGGATGCACTGATAAGGGACCGATACTTAGACCTTGCACGGATCGTGGCTGGCAACAAGAGCCTGTTGCCAGGTGACGGGCCCCAGTCCTCCCTCTCCTTCGCCCTCAGGCAGCAGAGCTCAGCTACTGAAGGCGGGAGCTGCATCCAGTCAGTTAACATGCCACAGGCTCAAATCCGAATTTTCACACTCCCAGCTATCATTAAAAACAAAGCTTCTGGTCCTCATGGCAGAGCTCGAAAGCAGAAACAAAGGCTTCAGGAAGGCTCAGACCTAGTCTTTTGAGCTTCCGTCACGACAAAAACGAACAAAGAGTGTTGTGGCACCTTAAACGTAAACATTTATGGTAGCAAATGCCACAGTTATGTGCTGCAATGAAACTGTTAAGTGCCACAAGACTCCTTTTTCATTGGTTACAATTTTATTTCTGGACCCAAAGGCTTGGGGGTGTTTTTTGTTTTCCACAAACAGGGTAAAGAACACCAGCAAAAGGGATGCTCCCATTTGCCCCTGCTGGCGCACAGAAAACATCAATGTGGCCCTTAGCAGAGGGAAGGTGCAGGGACATGTAGTGGTTTGACAGCAGCACATGAAGGGCAGAAGCCCTCTGCTAGTGATTCTGAGTTAGCTGCCATGTATACTCTTGGGGGAAAGCATGTTAGGTGTTTAATGAAGAAGTAAAATTAAAGCTTAAAAACTGGAAATCAATGCAGGGTGACTGCAGACTGGCTGCACAGCAGCATGGAGCCAATAGCAAATGGCTAAGTTTTGTGAAAAGTGAATTTCTCTCTGAGTCTTGGGTAGGCAATCAAGGTGCTTGCTTATCTCCAGCTCTTTTCTACAGACCCAGCGTGACCCAGAGCCTTGAGCTTGGGGGTGGGATTCGGTTCCTGCTCGGCACGATGGCCACTGGCACTGCCATCTGAATCGTTACACCCTTCTACATCCATTAAAGCCAATGGGCTTAAGAGGGTGTGACTCTGCTGAACATATAACTTCTAAGTGACCTTGCGCAACTTGCTTAGCCTGCCATAATTCACGCCATTGGTAAAATGGGGAGACGGGGTACATGGACCCAAATTCAGTCTTTGAAGAAACTGAAGGATAAAACAATAAGAAATCTGGCCACTCTCTCCAGTACGAGTGCATGCATTTTATGTAATAAATCAATCTGAGGGCAGCACTACATACTAAAATGGCAAACAAGTTTTCCCAAATGCTGGTTTGGCAAGATGACATGGGGGATTTGTAGGTGAATGCATAGGAAGAATCATTATGGAGGAAGGAAAATTAGTAACTCTTCCTCTGTCAATTGTCCCATGCAACTACCCTCCTGTTCCACCATAGCTTTTATGACTGACCAGGAATGCCATCTATGAGCCAGGTCAGATCTGTAGAGGCACACCTGTAGAGAGGTTTCCTGGTGTGGATCAGGCTGGGTTGGCACTCTGTTCCCTTGATCAGGGGCCTCTGCCATCTTCCAGAAGCAACCTGCAATGTGTTTTTATTGAAACTGGTTTTTGTTGAATGGAGATGGGGCAGGAGGGTGAAGCAGGGGATATAGTGTAATTTACCTGCTGGCCTTCGGGGGCTGCAAATCCAATAACTGCCAACTTGGCAGGGTTTCACACACTCAGGGTATTGTCTTTCCAGACAAGGTGATAATCATTTTGATCATCCATCTTTTTTGTTTTGTTGTTGCCGTCAAGAACCCCATAGGGTTTTCAAGGCAAGAGATGTTCGGAGGTGGATTGCCATTTCCTTCCATTGTGTTGCAAAGCTGGTATTCCTTGGTGATCCTCCATCCAAGTCTTCACCAGGGCTTAGCTTCCAAGATCTGACGAGATCAGGCCGGCCTGGGTTACCCAGGTTAGGGCATCATCCATCGATAAGGTCCCAAAACAGTGAATTATGGATCCAGCCCTCAACACAGCCAGCATCATACACAACATATTTTTACAGCTGTGATAGTGAATGTGACCACTGAAATCCTAAGTGCCCAACATCTGGTTGATTGCAAAGGCAATTTGTCACCCATGTAAATACCTGGGAAACAGGGAGCAGGAATGAAATTTATGAGAGACTAGGAATAAGGCCTGTTGTGGGAATAAATACAATGGGCTCTAGAAAGAGGCTCTGGGCAAGTGCCCTCCCCCCCCCCCCCCCCCGCAACCCTTGCCATTCACTCCCCGCACCCACAACAGAGCTTCTTTCTACAGCTCATTGTATTTATTCACTGAGTGTGTGTTGTAGTGCATCTCTCCCCCTTCCTTACTCCTGAGTAAACAGGCTGTGCACACACAGAATTAAAGCTGGGGCCAGCTCACCTATTTCCCTTTTGAAGGTGCAGCAAAGGGGCTTGCAGGGGTGCAGGGGGTAGATTTCTCCCCTTCCCTGATTTTGAAAGCAAATAAATGCTTCCTCCTGTGCTCAGCCCCGCTGTTTGCAGCTCTTCTCCCTATGCTGCAGAAATCCTCAGAGGTTGATGCAGAACGCTGGAGCCAGGGGCTTGCTGCAAGGCAGCAGTTAACTGATTTCCAGAACAAAGTTTGAGTCCAGCGGCACTGTTAAGACCAACAAAGTTTAATTTTGAGTATAAGCTTTTGTGGGCATGCACACTGAACTGAACTCCAGCTTCTCTGCTGGAGATGCATTCTAGATTTTTTTTCCCCTTTCCCCCCAACCCCTTTCAATTCCAAAGCTGTTTCCCCTTTAATAATAGCTGATTACTTACCCTGCTAATGCCCCACAGCCTCTTGGGACTCCCAAATTGGGAGTTGTAGTTCTAATTCCCTTTCCTATGGTTGCAGTAAGGCCAGCTGAGAACTACAACTCCCATGGTGTAATGCATCAAAAGTGAGTAGTCAGCAACACGGTTTGCCTTTTATATATATATATATAGGCTGAGAAAGAAGAAAGTACAAACACACTGTGTGCCCCCAACTCAGGAAGATTTTTTAAATCTTTAAGTGAAAAAAATGAAAAATGGTTCCACATGGTGATCCAGCAGCTTGCAGCACATCTACAGATTGCAACCAACAACTGTTTGGGGGCTCCCCTTTCTCTTAAACACAATCCCTGGGGAATGAACTGTGTCTAGTCCCTTTTCCTCTCTTCTCCCACTTTCGTCCACATGTTCATAGAATCATAGAGTTGGAAGGGACCTCCAGGGTCATCAAGTCCAACCTTCTACGAAATGCAGGAAATTATGTTTATTCCATGCTCAAGATACAGGGCATTGTAACAATACAGGGAAATACGCCCCCCTTTTTTGTGAGAGTGTGTGTGTATGTATGCCTGGAAGTCATGGTTGACTTCTGGTAACCCATAGTGGGGCTTGGATGTTTCAGAGAGGTGGCTTATTATTGCCTACTGCTGTGTCCCAGTCCTGGTATTCCTTGGAGATCTCCCTTCCAAGTATTTGCCAGGGTTGGCTCTGCTTAGCTTCCAAGATCGAGCTTGCCTGGGATATTACACTGACGTGCACTGCGTAATTTGGCTTAGGTCTCAGTGGGAAAGATGGAATACAAATAACATAAATAAAGTACGTAAATCATGCCTCCGGCCACCAGTTTGGATTACAGCATTTCATCCTCCCTCAGCGAGTTAGGGCAAGAAATATTTTACCAGACCTGGAGAATCTCTTTTTCCTCCCCACCACCGGCCAATAAATCTGGACTTCTGACTTTTTTTTTTTTTTTTACAAAGAAAGATAATTTGTTCAACATTAAATCTGAGCTGGTGAGTGATAACTGTGAATGGCCTCACAAACAGACACTCATATTGGGGTAACTTCTGCCTGGTAGCCCATGTCAAGTACAACATTACCTCCAGGACCCCACGTAGCATGTAAAACAGAAAGAGCTGGGGTTCTTTTCTCTGTTTCCCTTTCAGGCAACAAGCAGAAACGGTGACTGAGGCATGACATGATAAGGGGTTTACAAGATTAAGCACAGGATAGAGCAGGTAGAGAAAGAAGTACTTTTCTCCCTTTTGCACAATACAAGAACTTGTGGGCACTCAATGAAATTGCTGAACAGTCGGGTTAGAACAGATAAAAGGAAGTACTTCACCCAAAGATTGATTAACACATGGAATTAACGGCCACAGGAGGTGGTGGTGGCTACACGCAGGGATGGCTTCAAGAGAAAATTGGATAAACACATGGAGCTGAGGTCCATCAGTGGCTATTAGCCACAAGGTATAGATAGGAACTCTTAGTCTGGGGCAAGCGATGCTCTGTATTCTCAGTGCTTGAGGGGGGCAACAGTGGGAGGGCTTCTAGTGTCCTGGCCCCACTGCTGGACCTCCTGAGGGCACCTGGGGGGGTTTGGCCACTGTGTGACAGAGTGTTGGACTGGATGGGCCATTGGCCTGATCCAACATTGGCTTCTCTTATGTTCTTATGTTAGGCAAGGCTACTCAAAATGTCTGTTGATTACAAACTTGTATTGACTTACTTGTAAGGTTGTGCAGACCCAAACTCATCTCCAAGAAGCAGCCCCACAAGTAGCTTAGGATCACATGAAGCCCCATCTTCTACTGAATCAGACCCTTGGTCCATCAAGGTCAATATTGACTATTCAGACTGGCAGTGGGTCTCCAGGGTCTTAGGCTGAGGTCTTTCACATCACTCACTGCCTTTCAACTGGAGATGCCAAGGACTGAACCTCAGACCTTCTGCATGCCAAACAGATGCTCTCTACCACTAAGCCACAAGTACTCCCCGACGTATAAAGATGCTTTCTAGTGAATCAGATCCTCAGTCCATCAGGATCAGTATTGTCTACTCAGCAGCTCTCAGGCAGAGGTCTTTCACATTATCTCCAACCTGATTCTTTTAACTGGTGATGCCAGGGGTTGAACCTGGGACCTTCTACAACAGTGTGTTCCTTGGTCGCACCACAGTGTAACAGAATGTTTAGATCTGGCCCATGAATATACATGCTTATAGACAGCTACAAATGAAGCACAAAATATGTAGCTCCCCCACCCCAATAAAAACAAGAAATGCTCTTGCCTCTCTTTATCCTTTGCTCTCTTTAATGCTCATTAGTGTGGATGGCCATGTAATTAATGCTAATTAATGCAATAATTTAGTAAAATTAACACTATGAACTAATCTAAGTGATATAATTCAGTAACACCAATGCAGTGATGATTAATAGGTTCCGGCGGGGGTAGCCCTGTTGGTGTGAAGCAGCTGAACGAAGTTTGAGTCCGGTGCCACCTTTAAAACCGACAAAATCTTATTCGATATAAGTTTTCGTGTGCAAGCAGACTTCTTCAGATACAGGTCTGTACCTGAAGAAGTGTGCGGGCACATGAAAGCGTATGCCTTGAATTAAAAAAAAAATTGGTCTCGTGGGTGTCACTGACTGGACTCAGACTTTGTAATGATGATTAATGACACCAAATACACTCAAGATAGCTCAGTAATTACCTA
This sequence comes from Lepidodactylus listeri, assembly GCA_029233225.1. Classification (NCBI taxonomy): domain Eukaryota; kingdom Metazoa; phylum Chordata; class Lepidosauria; order Squamata; family Gekkonidae; genus Lepidodactylus; species Lepidodactylus listeri. Next base: position 7,592,241 of record JARCFY010000014.1, on the reverse strand, counting down.
GCATTAATTTAAACTGATGGTCCCAACCTTTGCCCCAGCATCTCCTTCATTCATACGCGGAGGCAACCAAGCGCGGCGCGCAGAACGTCCCCTGCCGCTGTCCCTCTGGCCACGCCGTAGCAACGCATCCGGGTGAGCAGAGGAGACGAGCCTGTTCCCTCCTCCTTCAAGGCGGGCTGGCGAGTGGGAGGCGGGGCAGCGTGAGCGGTAGCGCTCGCTTCGCTTTTTCATTTGCCTTGTCCCTCTCGGCTGGCCGTAAGAGGAGTGTCCGACAGAGGGCGAGGGGAGCGCGCGCGCGCCAGGCATTGTGCGTCGCCCTTTCCCGGCCGGGCCCTCCAGCGCCCCTGCGCCAGGCTCGGCTTCCCTCCCCGGCTCCTCCCGCCCGGCGGCCGACACCGAAGAGCCGCCGCCGCCGCCGCCCCTTCCACCCGCCGGAGTAAAAGGAGGCGCAGGAGAAGGCGCCGCCGCCGCGCGGGGCTTCATTCGCTCCCGTCTGTCTGGAGGCGAGTGAGTGAGTGAGGGAGGGAGTGGTTGGGCAGGAAGCGGCGCCGGTGCGCCCCGCAAATCCCTCCCCCTCAGCCGCGGCGGGGGAAAGGGCCGGGGGGGCCGCCCCCCCCCCGCCGCGTGGCCGCCCCCTCCTGGCACTAAGGGGGGGGGGAACCATCGGACGGGGCCCGGAGGCCTCCCTCCCCCGCTGCCACCTCCCGGGCTGGGGGCATGGCGCCTCTGGCCGGGCTCCCTCCGCCCTGGAGCGGCCTCCTCGCTTCCGGAAGCCGTTTGCCCCCCCCCGCCCCCCCCCCCCCCCCGCTCTCGGAGGCTGGCTCAGGAGCGCACGGCCGGCCTTTCCCCTTCTCTGCTCCGGGCGGCCCCGCGCCCCAGCCCCGCAGCAGAGGGAGGGGGTTCTGCTCTCCCCGCCGCCCCACGCGGCCAAATCCCGCGCTCCCCTTCCTCCGAGGCCCCCCGTAGGCGGCTGGTCGCGCCCTCGCGGCTCCAGGACCCTCCCCCCCCCCCCCCCCCGCCGCACGCGGGGAGCCCTTTTGCTCCTGCTGCCCAGGCTGCTGCCTCACAGACGCTGCCCGAGTGGCTCTTGCTGCTGAGGCCGCGGTTGGGCGCTCAGGACTCGGAGGCTGTAGCGCCCGGGAGCACCCTTCTGCTGCCTCTCCCCGAACACAGCAGTGCTTGACGCCAGTGCTGTTCACAGCCTCCTGTGCCAAAACTGCACTGCTGCTTTAGTAGCGCTGGCAATAGTACTGGGGCTAGCAAGAGTAATAGTGCTGCCCTCGCTCATGCCATGAGTACTATTGTTGATGTTCCTAACTGCATCATTAGTGACTTGTGGTGAGCCCATCTTTTTTAGCTCTGCCAAGAAGAATGTGTTTTCCTGTTATGCTTTGCCTCTGCTTATCCCCTTTCCTCTGCTTTTCCCTTCCTCTGCACATGTTCTTTTTAAAAATGCATGCCTAGCACTGAAGAAGTGTTAGTTCCTGTAACATGTTTTTTTTTCTCCTTAAATAAATACGTTTAGGACATACGCTTCTTAAATGCACACACCAACCTAGAAGTGTCTCATGAACACACATGAAGCTGCCTTATACTGAATCAGATCCCTTTTGGTCCATCAGAGTCAGTCTTGTCTACTCAGACTGGCAGCAGCTCTCCAGGGTCTCCGTTCTTTCACTTCACCTCTTACCTGATCCTTTTAACTGGAGATGCTGGGGAATTGAACCTGGGACCTTCTGAATGCCAAGCAGATGCTCTGCCAGTGAGCAGCAGCCCCTCCCTACAAACAAGACCTAAAGTTCTAAGGCCTTGATTACTGTGGCAGATTCCAAATTCTGCAGCTTTTCAGGACTTCTATGGAGTCCCAGAATGCGCACAGGTCTCTAGTCTTCCATGTCCTAGCTTCTCTCCTGCTTAGAGTTGCTTTTTTTTGTATGAAGGATGACTTCCAATATCAGATGATCAAAGGAGTATGCTAGGAGTTTTATTCCAGTGACTGCTGTTTGTATGAGATCCAAAGCATCTTGATTCAGTTTAAAAGGCTCATGCAACTCCAAGTGTCCATCCATAGAGAAGGCTGCCTCCTCTGTCTCGGGATGCTTTGCAGCCTTGACTTTGCTACCTTGTAGTTGGGGCTGGATAATCCTGCAGTGTCTCTACATCCAGTTGGTGGGGCACACTTAGTGCGATACCTTGTTCAGAAGCGTGATGGAGATTTTACTCTAACATGCTGTAACGCCAGAACAAAGTTTGAGTCCAGTGGCACCTTTAAGACCAATGGAGTTTTGTTCAAGGTACAAGCTTTTGTGTGCACACACACTTCTTCAGATACAATGAAATGGAAGAAGAAGAAATGGAAGTTACCAGTCCATACATATAGGTAGAGGGTGAGCAGTAAATTAGCATACAACATAATGAAGATGTTTAACAGATTCAAGGACCAAACAGGAATAACAAGTTTAGTTTATATGGTTACCATTTGTTTAGGTTTAATCTGGGGGAGGGGAACATAGCGAAGGAAATAAATATGTCAAACTTGGAGATGATCGGTAGATGTATCATTAATTGTGGAATGCTGACAGTAATTAACTGAAATCCTGCCATTATGCTCCAACCATCTCCTCTCAAGCATCGAGATGACCTTACAGCATTTTCTTCTTTGAAGTGGGATGACTGGCTGTGTAGAGTTATCTCCCCGTACCCAGACCCCAGAGAAAGACATTCCAATCTACCCTTCAAAATTACATTACGTTCTACTATTCATTATGTTACAATCTGCTATTCTGATTTGCTATTCTAGATGAGAAATAAAGAGGATGTATATCCCTTCTGAAGGGGCCGCGGTGGCTCAGATTAAGATGCTGTGCTGCAGACTGGAAGGTCTGTAGTTGGCAGTTTGAGACCCTAGTGCTGTGTGATGGAGTGAGCTCTCGTCTCTGGTCCCAGCTCCTGCCAACCTAGTAGTTCGAAAGCAAGAAATTGCAAGTAGATAAATAAGTACCGCTTCCATGGGAAGGTAACAGCATTCTGTGTGCCTCAGTGTTTAGTCATGCCAGCCACATGACCATGGAAACATCTTTGGACAATACTGGCTTTTCAGCTTGGAAACGGAGATGAGCACCACCCTCTAGAGTCAGAGTCTACTGGCTTTCAAGCAAGGGAAGCCTTTACCTTTACCTTTTATGTTCCTTCTGGGGGATTGGTGAGAATACAGATGTAAGGACTAAATGAGGTTAGCATAGTGTATAGAGAGATAAGAAATCAATATCCCTGTTAAATCCAGGGGTCCTTTGGGGGCGGAGTGAGGTGGAGCGCTGCTCCGCCAGCTCAGAAGGGGCAGTAGGGCAGTCACGGGCCGAATCAGATTCTCTGTTTAAATTAAATTAAAAGCGGCTGTAGGGGAGGGGGTTTGAGGGAGAGGCTCCAAACTTGCAGGGTAGCTTCTGGGACCTCTCCCCCAAATGCCCACCAAGTTTCAAGAAGATTGGACCAGGGGGTCCAATTCTATGGGCCTCCAAACAGGTTGCCCCCATTCCCTCCATTGTTCTCTATGGTGGGAAAAAAGTAACGTTTTTTCCCACCATAGAGAACAATGGAGAAGATGGGGCAACCTGTTTGGGGGGCCATAGAATTGGACCCCATGGTCCAATCTTCTTGAAACTTGGTGAGCATTTCAAGGAGAAGCCCCAGCAGCTATCCTGCAAGTTTGGAGCCTCTCCTTCAAACCCTCTTTTCTCCAGCCCCTCATGAACCCTATGAGTTTTTGCCATTGATTTCAATGGCCCATAGGGTATAATGGGGCTGAAACTGACATTCCCTTTCTGACACACTTCCGGTGTCTCATTAGCATAACACATATGCTAATGAGTTATGCTAATGAGCTGCACCTCTTTTTCTACAAGAGGACCCCTGGTTAAGTCCTAGGGATTCCATTGTTCTGGGTGTTGTAATTACTTGCAACTCAGCAATTTCCCTTTTTAGTCTATTCCTGAACACGGCTGCCCACCTGAATCTATGCTGTAACACTGTTTGGGTGCAGTGTCCTTCCATTTGTGAGGGGCAGGGAAGATGGGTCTTGGTTGTCAGAAGCCTGAGCAGTGTAGAATTTAACAGTTATACTCATGTTGCTGATTTTTTTTTTGTCTGTCATAATGAACCGGGGCCTCTTGTATGTTCTTTAGTGGGAGACTTCCTTCTTTGAAATAGCGTGCTCATTCATCTACTGAAGCATGGCAACAGAAGAGAAAAAACCTGATGCGGAATCCACCAAAACACAATCTACTCCTTCCTCCTCAACCAATCAAAGCAAGGTGTGTTTCAGGTTCCTGCATGCTAAGTACTTGGAATAATATCTAGACCTGCTTTTTGCTAGTGCGGGCAGTGTCGGTAGCATTCAGACTCTCTGCTGGACTCTAGCTGTCCTCAGTGCCTGTTGGATTCCATTAATAGAGTGAACAGAGCTCTGCCTGGTTATCTAAAGGATATGAGTGCAATACAGTGTTATCAATGAGACTTGGAAGCCTCGTTCTTGTGCTGGGTCAGACTGTATTTTCATTTATTCCAGTGACGTGTCCTCTTGACAGGGAGCCAGCTTGGTGTAGTGATTAAAGTGTGGGACTAGGATCTGTGGGGCCCAGGTTTGAATCCCCACTCATGCCATGCAAGCTTGCTGGGTGACCTTGGGCCAGGTACACCCTCTCAGGTTAACCTACCTCACAGGGTGGTTGTGAGCATAAAATGGGGAAGGTGGGACTGAGGTACACTGCCATGAGCTCTTTGGAGGAAGGGTGGGATATAAGTATTGTAACTAAATAGTAAATAGACTGTCAGCAGCTCCCCGAGATCTCCAGCCAGGGCCTTGCACCCTGAGATCCTTCTAAGGGCATGAATCTGATACTTTACCCGTGCAAAGCACATCCTCTCAGCACCAACCTGTTACCCCTCCCCATAGCGTTCAGTTTCTTTCCTAATAATAATAGTAGTACAATGGTTTTCCTAATTAATCCAAATGCTGAATTTGCCTTTGAACAGTGAGCTTGCTTTTGCATTTCTCTCCAGGTTTTCTTCCAGGGAGTTCAGGGTGGCAAACATCATTTGACCCTCTTCCATTTTATTCTCACAATAGCCCTGTGAGGTAGGTTAGGCTGAATGTGAGTGACTGGATCAAGGTCACCAACTGAGCAAGTAGAGATTTAAACCCAGGTCTTGTCCTAATCCGCTCGCAGACTAGAAGAACGTCCTGCCTTAGGCCTCCCACGGACTTTCCAGGGAGGAGGGGGATACATTCCATTTAGATCGCATATACTGATATGCAAAGCTGATACATTCTGAATAAATTGTGCCTTACATCAGTCTTAAGTTGAATCTCCATATATTGCTTAGTTTGGAAAGGCAGAGAGGGGCTCACAGCTGAGTGGTAGAGCATCTGTTTTGCATGCAGAAGGTCCCAGGTTCAATCCCTGGTGTCTCCAGGTAAAAGGATCAGGTGGTAGGTGATAGGAAACACCTCTGCCTGAGGCTTTGGAACACTGCTGCTAGGGGTGTGCATTCAGATCTACCCAAACTGAAAATATACCTGTCAACACATCGGTATTTTAGGGTATATTTCAGCTTCCCAAACATAACTGGGTTTTCTTGGGGTGGGGGTGGGGGTTCAGGTAGATCTGAAAACAACTCAGTTGTTTTGTCAGGCAGGTTTATGCAGTTCCTTTAGACGTTAAAGGCACTGCAGAAGTCAGCCAGAGGATCAGCCGGGGTGGCCGGGAGCTGAGAGCTCCCTGCCGCTGTGGCTGGCTTCTCCTGCAGCCTGGTTTAAACTGGACTGCAAGGGAAGCCAGCCCAGGATCAGCTGGGTCGGTGGGGAGCTGAGAGCTCCCTGCCGGCGCAGCTCTGCGCTGCCTTCTCCTGCCACCCAGTTTAAACCAGGATCGGCTGTTCTCATGAGGAGCCCCTCAGTCCCTGCAGGCACAGCCTCTTCTTCCTCTTCTCAGGAGAGGGCAGCCCAGCCGTTAGCTCCCCACCCACGCAGCTCCATAAACCATCAGACAATGACCCAAGGTTAGTGTATGTCTGCCCAATGTGACCTGCCAAGCCAGAAATGGTCTTGTGCTGTGGCCCACCAAAGGGCTTGACAAACTTCCTGTTTGTGCTCCTTACATGGGAGTGCTAAAATGGGGTGTGTTTTGTGAAGTCCTTGACAGGCCTGTGTATGTGGCTGGTGAGCTGCCCTGGGCTTGGTGTCTCCAGCTGTGGGGGATACGTTTGAAGCATTTGTCTTTCTGAAAGCTGGATTTTCTTTTCTCAGCCTGCCCCTGTAAAACCAAACTACGCCTTGAAGTTCACGTTGGCAGGACACACGAAAGCTGTCTCATCAGTAAAGTTCAGCCCCAACGGGGAGTGGCTGGCCAGTTCTTGTAAGTACCTCTTGTGATGGGCCCCACACCTTCTTTCCCCACCACTAACATGCCTGCCGTGCCTTCTTTCAGGGCTGTTGTGCCCTTGATAAGAAACTAAAACTCTGAGCTGAGAGAAGCTGAATTGTGCCTCCTGTATAACATATGTAAACTTAAACATGTGTAACTTCTGATTTTCATATATTTGCATTCGAAAATATTTTGCAAATATTTTCTGGTTCTGCTTTCTGTTGAGAAGGGGTGAGGAGAAGCTTTGGTGTGTAATGTTCATCTTTTTTATAGATGGTGTTTCTGTTTTGTTTTTTTTTAAGCTGCTGATAAGCTGATTAAAATTTGGGGCGCTTATGATGGCAAATTTGAGAAAACAATATCTGGCCACAAACTGGTAAGTGCTGATCTGCTGACTTTTGAGATTGCTGGGGGGGGGGGGGGGAGCTGTGGTGAGAGCCAGTGAGGGGCTGCCGAGTGGCAGGTCTGCTCTGCTGCTGGCCGGGAAGGAATCCTTGGCAGCCTTTGGGGCTGAAGCTACTGCTTAGGAATAGCATGTCGTTTCTACCCTGTGCCTTGCCAGTCTCTTATGCAGATTAAAATCATGAAAGTAAAATGGATCTGCTTGCCATCACTTTGAAGGGAAATGTGGAGAGGACTGGGAGCCCAGCAACACGTTTGTGCAGAGTGTCAGGTGGTATTGTTCTTGAGCTGTCTGATTCAGGTTGGGGGTGTTACATTTTGGAATGCCTCCTGCCATGGAGTTTGCTCCTTGTAGTAAGGGAGAAAGTTTTAGTATATGTCTTGTATTACTCCAAGTGGGGGAGCTTTTAATCTGGGTGAGCATTAAAAATATTATTTATTCTGCTCATCTGAAAGGATAGAGTCCAGAATTAGAGGGGCTGTGGCTCAGTGGTAGAGCATCTGTTTGGCATACAGAAGGTCTAGGGTTCCAATTCCCTGTATCTCCAGTTAAAAGATCAGGTAGGTGGTGATGTGAAAGACCTCTGCCTGAGACCTTGGAGAGCTGCTGCCAGTCTGAGCAGGCAATACTGAATGATGGTCTGATTTAGGATAAGGCAGTTTGATCTGTTCATTCTGCCACTTTATTCTGCATAATATGTACATGACTTATAGATACTCACAAATTTACATTTTAACAAATTAAACCTTTCTCTGTTACAGGGAATCTCTGATGTTGCTTGGTCATCAGATTCCAACCTTCTTGTCTCTGCATCTGATGACAAAACTCTAAAAATTTGGGATGTGAGCTCGGTAAGAGGCCTGAAGATGCACTTCTTCCCCTGTCTTCTGCCTCCACTTGTTGAGCAGTTGTTAACCGTTACCAATAGTGCTAAATGCACTGTTACTTAGTCTAGCTAAGGCTACTTGTGATCCTGAGTTGGGCTTCAGTACAAGCCATTTTACCTTGACAGGGTCTTCAGCTGGTATTATTTCCCTCCGTTCCACATTGTAGGACAATGAAATGGTCTTCAAGGTGCCCCTGGATTTCTGACATTTATTCCAGCATAGCAAGTAAAGAAGTAGGCTCTGAGTCATGAAAGCTCATGCTGGAATAAGTGTTGTTAACCTTCCAGGTGCCATGGACTTTTCTTTTCCTTTTCTTCCCAGCCTTGAGCCCCCTCTTGAAGTTAAGGACAGAGCGGAAATTCAAATGACGTTCTACTTCCATCCCTTTCCTTCCTTTAATATCCTGCTTATTTAAAATATCTGCTGAAGTGGTCATGTCTCTGCATAACAGAAATATTAAGCCAGCTTTAAGTCTTTTTGGAAAGTGTCTGGTTTGGAAGTTAAGTTTCTCAAAGTTTACTGTCAAATTTAAGCATCAGGATATCACTTCAAGCGTGTCTAATTTTGGTCACACACTTTTTCTGTAGCAGGAGAGAAGAGCAAGAGTCCAGTAGCATCTTAAAGACTAACAAAATTTGTGGCAGGGTACACCACAGATTTTGAGCAGTGACTCACAAAAAGCCCATGCCCTGCCACAAATTTTGTTAGCCTTTAAGGAGGCTGCAGCTATAAAAGCTGGCCCTCTCAACCTGGAAGCATTTTTGCAGGAACAGCATAGATATAGAGAGTGCACTCTGTAACCTCTCCTAGGGCCCACACATCCACCACGTCATGCAGCCAAGCTCCCACATCTCTACCCCCTTCCCATGGGAATGTATGATCCCGCTGTCTCCCTCACAGGCTGGCACTGACAGCTCCAAGGACACCTCTCTGTGAACCAGGAGAGGCACATCTTGAGGGAACAGTTTCGCTGGCTAAGACAGAGCTCACACACCCTCTCACCTCAAGCCCTGCTCCACTCCAAACAGTTTCATCAGCTCCCTCCAGGAACCGGCAATGAATTGGATACTCCTGCCAGAAATTACTTTGCGGGGTATGGCATGGAGCCTGATGACATGCTGCAGGAACATTTGAGCCAGTTTTTTTGGCCATGAGCACCTGTTTACATGGCACACAGTGTACTTGCTTTGAAAATAAGTCTACTACCACCCAGATAGCAGTTTTTCCCCTACTAGGGGGTAAATCTGTAATACAGATGTTGCTGGACTCTTGCTCTTTTCTACTGCTACAGAAAAAGTGTGTGACCGAAATTAGACATGCTTGCTTTGATATCCTGATGCTTAAATTTGATAGCAAACTTTGAGAAACTTAACTTCCAAACCAGACACTTTCCAAAAAGAATTAAAGCTCAGCTTAATATTTCTGTTATGCATAGACTGCCTTGAACACTTCAGCAGACATTTTAAATAAACAGGATATTAAAGGAAGGAAAGGGATGGACAGACAGACTAACACGGCTAGGGTTTTTTTGTGCACGTGAAGGGTGTTTATTCAGGAAGCTGGAGGAGTAAATGCTGTATTGCTAAGCTTGGAGGCCATGCAGATTTTTTTCTTAAAATTCACAAAGTCCATAAGTAAAATATTTCTAAGTCTAGCTAAGGTCCATAGTACAATGTGAGCTTTTGAGTAACACCAGACTTTCTCTGAGGGGATGTATTGTTGTTTAAAAGTGAGGTGGGGGGTGATGTGTGTTCGAGTGAGGGGTGTTGTCAGCCCTGACTGTGGGGTCAGTCTTCAGTGCTGAAGGCAGTTCTTGCAAACAAATTGTAACCAGTGTGTGCAAAAGCTTTTGGGTTCCCCAGGAATGTGCCAGGCCAGAGCACCACCTGGAAGCTCTCCATTAGGTCACTGCGAAACGAGTAATGGCCAGAGTGGTTCCTTTGGAACTCTCCGGTTCAGTCAGAAGCAGAGAACGTACACGAAGGAGAATGCGGTGGTATTTGATGTTTGCAAATCTAGAGATAAAGACAATAGATGTTCACTTTGGTAGAACTTCAGCGTGTGTCCTGCTTGGTGGCAGAGGCAGCGGGCAGCACGTGCTTGACCCTTGGCATCTCTCGACTGGGAAATCATCCATGATTCATTCCACTAATTGGTGCTGTGACTGCTTAAGATAGCAGAGTCGGAGCTGGATTTTGAGTTTGTTCCCTTGTGGGTTTTTTCCTACTTTTCTTTTTGAAATAAAGTGTAGGAGCTGTGTCAGTCAGCTGCAGTGGAAATTCTGGTGGGGGGAAGAGGGTCTTCCAATGATAATGAGAGTAGAACTCTTCTCATGAAACTTTTCTCCCCAGCTTTTATCTTGTTAAGAGTTATACATGTTTGTTTTTTGGACCGTGGCAGCTTATTTAATGTGACTGCCATTCAAATTTAAGAAGTTTTGAGGGATTTCTTTTGGCAGAATTACAGTGCACGTAAGTTTGTGACCAAAGTTCCCAGTAGCAAAGGCCTGGAGTGAGTCATGTTGTCCTTGTTTACCCTAAGAACATAATGGCCTTGCAGGATCAGCCAGAGGTCTGAGAAATCTAGGCTTCGGCCTTCATTCTAAGTAAGTCAGATGCACCTGGAAGTTCACAGGCAGCATCTTCCCATATTTGACCCCAGCACTTGGTAGTTGCTTCCAGAGATGGAAGTCCCCTTGGCCAGGGTGGGAGAACAAATGTAAATAAATAAATGAAAGTCGTGGCTCATAGCTATGGATAGATCCTGTCTTCTATGCATTTGTCTAATTCCTTTTTAAAATCTTGTAAGCTAGCATCCATCACCATCACTTATGGCAGAGAGTTCCATAATTTTGCCTTATGTGAAATGTTTCCTTTTGTTCCGCCCTAGCTTGCCAGAAAACTTCACTGGGTGACCCTGAGTAGTATGAGAGGGAGAAAAAGATCTTGGCCCTGCAGGCTTGTGAGAAGAGTAACAGTGCTGATGTTGCAGATGGGCTGCTGGTGCTGACAAAACCCCCCATTGCACAGGCACAAGTAAATTGCTGAGTTTAGGGTTGCATCTACATCCCAGTCCAATATGTGCGCTTCAGCTTTTGGGGCAGTCCTATAACTCTCTCTCTTTCTCTTCTAATATGTTTTAGGGAAAATGCTTGAAGACACTGAAGGGGCATAGCAATTATGTCTTCTGCTGCAATTTCAACCCCCAGTCAAACCTCATTGTCTCGGGCTCGGTAAGCACGGAGGGAGGAGGTTCGGTGTTCTGGCCTCTTCGTGTAGAGGGAGCAGCCGGGGCTACTTCTGCCTGCCCTCTGTGGCTTGGCAGGCATGGCTCTTCCTCTGGGCAGGCTGTCGTTCTGCAGGGCCACCAGAAGGGGACTGCTCCAGGTGACACCCGTGGAGGTCTTGCTGCCAGGGAGGAAGCAAGTGAGCTAGGGCTCCAGGTTGGAAATGGAGGTGGGCATAAAAGACTGCTGCAGCGATGCAAAATGGAGTCGAGAGTAGGCTGAGCAGCTGAGGTGTGGGCGGAGCTGGAACAGGCAACATCTGCAAAGGAGGTGCCACCACTGCCAGTGCAACCTCCAGGGTAAGGCTTGATGGGGAGGGGGCAGCTCCAAGAGAGGTTAGCCCCAGTGGCAGAGAGGGAGAGCTGGACTTGGGCAAGAGCACGGATTGGGAATAATGCAGATAGGGTGATTTCTCTCTGAGTGATGGAATGACTGTGCCACGGGGGGTGGGGAAAGGGAATGAATGGGAGGAAGGCTTGGAGAGAGGATGGGGAGGCGTAGGGCTGGAAACGAGTGCCAAATGGCTGAGGAAAGGTTGGGGGGGAACAAACTGAAAAAGCAAAGAGGGAACAAGCAGAGAGGCATCCTAAGGGGTGTGGTGATGAGCACTTCTTCATTTGGGCTCCAGGGGTGCTTGAAAAGTGAGCAAACTGCTGTGGGAAGGAATGGACCGAAAGCAAGAAAAGGGGGCCAGCAGCGGAACCTGCTGGAAGGTAGCAAAGGAAGTTGGGAAGGCACGCTGCTTCGAAGGCAAGATAGAGGGCAGTCTTGTGAGTCGTCCCATCTCTGGCTCAGCCCATTAAATGCGGGCCATATCGTGTGCCTCAAGAAAAGAGCAGGTCATCCTTGGAACTGGAGCCCAGGCAAGCCGCTGGTGCTCCAGGAACGGAGCAGGCAGCAAACTAGATCAGTCAGGTAGTCCAAGCCTGCTCGGGAAGGGGGGGGTATGATTGGGAGCAAGGAAGCCCGTGCCATTTGCAAGGTCTCTCAGATCCATTTGCTGTCGAAATGCAGATGGCACAGAGAGCCGCTCTGCCTAGCCACCCATGGAGGGGCTGGAGCTCTTGACTTCCTGCCTCAGGAAGAGGCGAGGGGCAGCGCAGCCCTTCTGAGGCCTTGAGCAAAGCAGCCTCGGGAGTCGCTCACTGCTGAGAAACGGGGGCCGCCAATAGTGTGACTTGAGGGAAATGGCACCTGATGAATTCCCCTCTGCTCATTCTGCAGTTTGACGAAAGCGTGAGGATATGGGATGTGAAAACAGGGAAGTGCCTCAAGACGCTGCCAGCGCATTCAGACCCCGTTTCAGCTGTAAGTTCTTTGGGATGGATTGGGCTGCTGCCTCCTCTCCCAGTAAGCATGCAGGCCTGCTGCTCCGCCTCCTTCTGGCTTTTTGGAGCTGGGCGGGACTGAGAGGTGGCTTGTTCGTATGTGGAGCACTTGGATTTCACAGACCTGGTTCACCTGGTAGATTTTAAATCCGAAGCCCATAGTACCTGTTCCATGTGCTGGCCCACAGGGGTGAGCCGCATGGGTGGGTGTGCCAGCAGTCTGGGACTCGGGTGTGTGTGTTGCTGGCGTGTGTGGAGGAGAACCACCCCTGTTGGGCAGGCTCTGAAACTGCTTAACTCGAGCCAGCCAATTGAATGTTTTTCTTCAACAACACACATACAAATATAACAAGAAGACTGATGCATTTTTAAATATTTTAGTTGTAGATGTAAAATGTATCTTATAGACGCAAAGAAAAAGACCATTTCAGTCAGGGTAGCATGACAGCACGAGTCATGTCCCGTAGCACCTTAAAGACCCCAAAATTTTCCAGGGTATAAGCTTTAGAGAGTCAAAACTCCCTTCATCAACTACCTGAAACTTAAAATAGTGGGTTACGTAGCTAATTCAGTCATTCTTCGCCTTTGTCTTCCTGTCTCATGCTGGCTTGGTTCCCAACCAATCTGTCAAGTTAGAATGAATTAGTCAAAGGAGGAAAGTGCTTTCTGTGCTTGCTGCAGAAGAAGCCACTGCTCTAAAAAACTGGGTCATCTTTTTCATAGTCTCTGAACCCAAGTCCTTCAGTGGCCAGTTCCTGAGTGCAAATTCTGTTAGAATCTCCTTGGCAAGCAGGGATTTCTGGAAGGGTTCACCATTTCCCTTAACTTAGGACCTCACTTTTCTCCCCAATGGGGATCCAGAATAGCTTACAACAGGGGTGTCAAACCTATAGCCCATGGGCCAGAACCGCCCCACTCTCTTCTCTCCCAGCTTCTACCCCCTCCCTGCCTGTACTCACCTTTCTGAGTTTGCGCTGCCTCTGAGTGCAGGCAGCAGAGGGCGGGGCTACCAACTTCCCAGCTCGCTTGTTCCTCTCCGCCTCCCAGCCTCTGTTGTCCTCCTCACAGGAAGGGGCTCCAGGGCATCCTTCTGCTCTGATGCTTGGGCTTCTTCTTCTTGTTTTAGCAGAGAGCCAGTTTGTGGTAGTGGTTAGGCGTGGTGGACTCTAATCTGAAGAACCAGATTTGATTCCCCACTCCTTGACAAGCAGCCAGCTGGTTGACCTTGGGTCAGTCACAGTTCTCTCAGAGCTGTTCCCTCAAGAGGAGTTCTCTTAGAGCTCTTCTCTCAGCCCCACCTACCTCGCAAGGTGTTTGTTGTAGGAGAGGAAGGGAAAGAGATTGTAAGTCACTCTGGGACTCTGAGTGAAGGGCGGGGTATAAATCCATAGGACGTTTACAAAATCCTATGCAGCTTCCATTGCAGCCGCTAGCTCTCACCTGGCTTAATTGTTTAGAGTAAGTAGATTATTAACCTCCCTCTCAGAGGGAATCCAGAAAACTAGAAATTTGGAAATTACCTGTGAGGCTTTCATGAGCTATTTTGCGGATAAAATCTTGTCATTCCGCCAGTAATTTCCTGCCAGTGTTGATACAGTATGTGAACTAGAGAACGCTTGGCCATCTTTGGCTTTAGAATTAGATCAGTTCAGCCGGCTCTCCCAAAACGAGGTCAACAGAATTCTGGGTGATGTCAAGTCTGCTGTTTGTTTCCTAGACCTGTATCCATCGTGGCTGGTGAAAGCCCACTGAGATTAAATTTGGGTCTTCCGTGGGGATATTATAAGTCTATCCCTGAGTTCTGGGATCTTCCCAGGGGCTTTAAAGGAAGCAGTGGTGAGGCCTCTTTTAAAGAAAACTACCAACTACTGTCCAGTTTCGAATCTTTCATTCCTGGGCAAAGTAGTTGAGAAAATGGCAGCTGAACAGTTCCAGATATTTCTAGATGCCGCCTCGATTCTTGACCCCTTCCAGTATAGCTTTCGCCCTGGCTGTGAACAGAGACAGCTTTGGTCACCCACATGGATGACCTCCGTAGACTCATGGATCGGGGCGGGTCAGTGCTGCTGTTCTTGCTTGACCTGACAGCAACATTTGACACCGGGGGGGGGGGGATTCATGGGACAGCCATAAAATGGTTTGTCTCTTTTCTCCATGGTCAGGGACAGGTGGTGGCACTTGGGGAGAAGGTTTCAGCGTGACACCCTTTGGCGCGCGGTGTCCCCCAGGGGGCAATCTTCTCCCCAACATTATTTAACATCTACATGCACCGTCTTACTGAGATGATATAGAGGTTTGGGCTTTGGTGTATCTGTTGATATCACGTAGTTGTATCCGTTGATGGGTGGATGGCCAGATTCTGCCCCAGATAATCTGGCCAGGATCTAGAGGCTGTGGCTGAAACAAAATCTGTCAAAGACTGAGGACCTGTGGCTGAGCCGGGGCGAGCCCGGACTGGGATGCCAACTTGCAGCCCTTGACAGTGAGCCACTGACATCCAGGCCACTCATGAAGAGCCTAGGAGTGATTCCAGATGCCTCCCTCCCAGCGGAGGCCCAGATTACAAAAGTTGTCAGACTGGCCTTTTTCCATCTATGCCAAGTGCTCCCAAACTGGCTCCCTTCCTGTCTCTCCCCGACTTAGCCACAGTGATCCATGCAATGGTCACCTCTAAGCTAGACTACTGTAGCTCACTCTATGCAGGGCTACCCTTGAGAATGACCCAGAAACTTCAGTTGGTCCAGAATGCGATGACACCTGTTCTTATAAGCACTTCAGCTAGAGCCTATATTCAGCGTGTGCTCCACCAGCTGCACCATCTCCAAGTTGAATACTGGATCAGATTCAAGGTTTTGGTCTTAACCTTCAAAGCCCTACATGGTCTGGGACCAACATATCTTCCGGACTGTCTTTCCTGGTACACCCCCAGAGAGCAATGTGCTTTATGCATAACAACTTCCTGGTGATCCCTGGCCCCAAAAATATTTGTCTTGCTTCAATCCGGGCCAGAGCCTTTTTGGTTCTGGCCCTAGCCTGGTGGAATGCCTTACCAGATGAGATCCGGGCTCTGCGAAATCTGGTTCAGTTCTGCAGGGCCTGTGAAACTGAACTGTTCCACCAGGCATGCAGTTGAGGCAGCAAAGCGCCATCAAAATTGGCCTCCCCTAGCTTTTCCCCCATTCCTGCCACTCATTGCATTGTGTGTCAACTCTATAAACCACACAGCTTGCACAACCTCATCTGGATATGTGATGTGTTTTAGTGCCTAACGGCGTCATCTGATCTTAGTTTGGATTGCCATAATGTTTGTTTTGTTTTAATCATTATATTATTATTTTAACTTGTTGTGCCCTACCCTGAGCCTTGCGTGTGCCAGTAAGGGCAGGCTAGAAATCCAATAATAAATAGATAAATAAAGATAAAATGGCTTTTTGCCCAGCAATGCCATGTTTAAATCAGGCCTTGGTCTGGAGGATGGGGCTAGAGCCGAGCACCCTGGCTGGCATCAGACACCCCAGAAATAAAGCAGCAGGCCCCTCTTCGTTGCCATGAAATCTCTCTTCTTCCCTTCAGGTACATTTTAACCGTGATGGTTCTCTGATCGTGTCCAGCAGCTATGATGGCCTCTGGTAAGTGGGAGGGTGGCGACTAAGTGGCAGTTTGGTTGTGGGGGTGAGATGCAATGTGCCCGGGCTGCCACTTCCACCCTGTTGAGGGCAGGAAAGGAAGGCTAGTTCGACCGTTGTGTATGTGGACCTCACAGCTGAGAAGCGGCTGACATGCAGGAATGTCACCTGGCTCCCCGAAGTGTGACGTCTGCCTCCCCCAAATCGTGGTGGGCCTCCATGACAAAGGAGGGTATGCAGGAGGCAGCTTGTCTGGCCAGTGGTGGGTGGTGTCCTGCTTTGGCCCCCCTCGATGGCTTCCAAGAGTGGCTATAGTGAGACTGCTATCAAGGGAGCAACACCACCATCTCTTTTCCAGGGTGAGGTTCAGAGATAGGTACACATGTTAAAAATGGAGATGGACCACTCCTGAATCAGCCGAAATGAACACTGTTCGTTTTCTGCGCTGCCCGTGGATTGGATCTTATGAACGTCAGTTGATTCACAACTCTTGTTTCTAGTATGTCTGTGTCCGTCTCTTAAGCTCCTCCTTGGAAAGCGAGCTCTGTCTGCTTTAGACCCCCTCCTTACCAAAATCATCCCAGCCCCTATGTGTGTGATGGACATCTGCTTTGTCATCTTCACAGTCTGTTCCATTACTTGGACAGTCCATGTTCTTAGCTGCCAGAAAGGGGTGTAGCTCAGCAGTAGAGTCCCTGCTTTGCTTGCAGAAGATCCCAGTTCAATCCCTGACAGCCTCTCTGGTTAAAAGGGGGTTGTGTGGCCTGGGAGAGAAAGCGCCTCTGCCTGAAGCCTTGGAGGTCTGCCACAGAGAATGCATGAAGCTAGCCGCCTTATGCTGGGGGGAAAGGGTGGGTTCATCTGCTGGAAGATACGGCAACACCTGTTGGAGGATACTGCTACGTTTCTTCTGTGTTGGGTCCCCAAGCGTCCCTCCAGAATTTTTTTTTAACTAGATTATTTTGCAATTTATAATGGGGACTCTCCTTTTAACCTTGCAGTCGGATCTGGGATACGGCTTCTGGCCAGTGTTTGAAAACATTGATTGGTGAGTCATCTGTGCTCAATTTTGTGTGCTATGTTCTACCCCCAAAAATCTCTTGACAGCAAAACCCAATTAGCCATAATATGTATAACAACACTCTCTCTCTCTCTCTCTCTCTCATTACAGATGATGACAATCCTCCTGTGTCTTTTGTAAAATTCTCTCCAAATGGCAAATACATTCTAGCAGCAACTCTGGACAAGTAGGTGTCAAATCTGCTGAATTGTTTTGAGAAATTATAAGCGGGTTGGGCAAATCTGAGGGCATTCAACCTAACCACATTGTGAAATGGTTCTTCCTCTCAGAGAGGCAACTTCCACGTTAATTACCAGATGTTGGGGGGCAAATGGGGTTGGCGTGTATAAGCAGCAGCTTCCCATCCTGTGTACCTGAGGGACATTTCAGAACTGTTTGTCACACTGTTATGGAGGTAGGGCCAGTCCCAAGACAGCTCCCGCTGGCACTGTGGGTCCAAACCAAAGTAACATGATCTGTCTCTCCAGCCCCAGTGGACTCTATGGTAGATCAGCCTTAACTCTGACTCCAGGGTGGGCTGTCGTGTGCATGAGTATGTTGGGCAGAAGGACTTCTGGTGACAGACGCCCGTGGTTTGAGGGGCTGCAGAAGGCATCCTGCATGTGACTGGGATACGTCCTTTCCTAAAATGTGCACTTGGTTCCTCCAGCAGCAGCAGACACAGGATTGCTGCTTTCCTGACATGTTTAGTAACTACATATGAGGTGCAGGTGACTGCCTCCTTCCATATAGTTTGCATAACTTGTCTCTGTGTATATATTTTTTAAATTTCATTAGGCTTTTATACCGCCCTCCCCACAAGCAGTCTCAGGGTGGTGCACAGCCAATTAATATAAATACATATAAAATACATTTCAACAATCTAAAAATAATATCATAAAACCCAACATCATGCAGCACTGTAATACAATTTTGGTCCCTCCATTTACTTTAGCAATGAAGCGGGGAGGGAGAGCAGTTAGTAAGCCGCCTAGAGCCGGTCCCCTGGCTAGGCGGGATATAAATTGAAACAAATAAATAAATAAATAAAATAAATAAATTAGTGATCCGGCTAGTTGTTAAAACTGAATAAACTGACTCCAAACCAGAAGATCTGGACTAGGCATTACAAGCCGTGTCTGGTTGGCTTAGGCTGAGCTGGCTGAATCTGAATCTGACGAAGATGGAGGTCCTGTGTCTGAGCCAGAGAGGGACTGATGGGAGGGATCCCACTCCCGATCTTCGATGGGGCTCCTTTGGTGCCAGCGCCGGAGGTTAGGAGCTTGGGAGTGCTCCTAGATGCCTCCTTAACAATGGAGGCCCAGATAGCAGCCACTGCGAAATCGGCCTTTTATCACCTTCGGCTGATTAGGCAGTTGGTTCCCTTCCTCAAACGCAATGACTTGGTAGCAGTGATCCATGTGATGGTCACCTCGAGATTGGTCACCTGCTGTCGTGCTCTCTACATGGGGTTGCCCTTGTCTCAAATCTGGAAGCTGCTGCTGGTGCAAAATGCCATGACCAGGCTTTTGATGGGACTCCCTATTCGGGAACACATCCAGCCTGTGCTGAAGGCATTGCACTGGCTGCCAATAACAAATCGGATCCGTTTCAAGGTGCTGGTTCTTACCTTTAAATCCCTTTGTGGCCAGGGACCTGCATACCTGAGGGACCGCCTTTTTCCAGAGAGCACTGCGATCAGGGGCCCAGAACTTGACTGGCCATCCCAAGTTTTAAGGAGGCCATGTAAGCAACAACCAGGGCCAGGGCCTTCTCGGTAGCAGCTCCACCCTGGTGGAATGAGCTCCCAAGGGAGATCAGGGCCCTGCAGGACCTTGTACAGTTCCGCAGGGCCTGCCAGATGGAGCTCTTCCGCCAGGCTTTTGGAGCTGCCAACACCGCTAACCACCACCGTTAACAACTAACAACTGATAGTCAAAGGAGAGAGAGGCCTTTGTTCCTCCGGAACTTTTCATGACAGCTTAAGTCAGCTGCCGGAAGGACAATAAAAGAAGATTGAGGAACCAGCTATGAGAAGAGTAATCAGAGCCACTGGGAATTAATGTTACTAGCACTTGATTGTGTTGTATAATTTAAATGATTTTAAAATTGTTTTAATCTAAATTGATATTCATATTTTATTGTAAATTATGTATTGATTTTATGTAAGCTGCCCTGAGCCAGCTTTGGCTGGGATGGCAGGGTAGAAATCCAATAAATAAATAAATAAATAAAAATAAACCTGTTAAAAACCATTGCTTTCCTCAACCATATGCTTTGTGGAACATCCCTGCCTTGCAGGCCCTGCGGAATTCTAACAGATCCCGCAGGGCCCTGATGTTAATAACTAGAGAGTTCCACTAAGTCGGTCTTGGCTCTGGTTGAGGACAGCTGGACGCTCTTTGGGCCAGGGACTTCCAATAGGTGTTGGTCACTTGAGTGTAATGCTCTCCAGGGGGACCTACCAGGAGCGGTGGTTTCGTAGGTATGTTGGTCCCTGACCATTTAGGGCCTTAAAGGTCAAGACAAAATCTTGAACCTGACCTGGTACTCAACTTGGAGTCAGTGCAGCTGGCGAAGCACAGGTTGTATGTGTGCAGTTATCAATGTCCCTGTAAGGACCAGGCCGCTGCATTCTGGGCAAGCTGTAACCTCCGGATCAGTCTCAAGGCCAGCCCCACATACAGCGAGTTACAATAACCAAGCCTAGAGGTGACCTTTGCGTGGATTACTGTGGCTAGGTCAGGGCAGGGGCCAGTTGCCTGACCTGGTATAGCTGGAAAAACGCCAACCTGGCAGTGTTTGTGACCAGAGCCTCCATTGACAAGGAGGTATCCAGGACAACACCAAAACTCTTGACCGTTGGTGCCGGCATTAGAAGCCTATGGTCAAGAGTCAGAAGTTGACACCACAAACCTGAGTGTCCTCCACCCAGAGAACCTCCATTTTTGACAGATTCAGTCTCAGTCGACTCTGTTTCAACCACTTCGCCACGGCCTCCAAACCCTCAGCCAGGTTTTCTGGGGCAGTGTCCGGCTGGCCATCCATCAGCAGATACAGCTGGGTGTCATCAGCATGTACTGAAGGCAACCCGGCCCAAAACTCCACACCAGCTGGGTGAGGGGGCGCATGTAGATGTTAAACAACATCGGGGAGAGGATAGGCCCCTGAGGGATTCCGCATATCATGGGGTGTTGAGAAGACACCCTCTCACCCAGTGCCACCCTCCTTCCCCAACCATGGAGAAATGAGGCAGCCCACTTCAGGGCTGTCCCACATACTCCAGCATCAGGGTGGGAGGGTGGACCGGCAGATGGTGACCCACTGTGGCCGGGGATCCTGGAGAGCACCTTATAGGACCTTTATGAAATCCTGTGGGAAGGTGACGACTGCTAAGAGGGAATTCTGTGCAGCCCCCGTGTGTGCAGGTACGGGTGTCCCCACAAGGACCCAAGTCACTGCATTCTGGACAAGCTGTAACTTCTGGATCCATCTCAGCTCCACACAGAACGAGTGACCGTTGATGTTGTTTAACATCTACATTCGCCTCCTTGCCCTGCTGGCGCAGTTTCAGGCTGGGTGGCCATCAGTACACTGTCCCAGTTTGGCTGGGGATCCTGGAGATTTTTTTGCCATCTTCTGGGCATGGAACGGGTCATTGGGGGTGGGGGTGGGGGGGAGGTATTTATGAATTTCCTGCATTGTGCAGCGGGTTGGACTAGATGTCCCTGGAGGTCCCTTCCAACTTTATGATTTTGTGTGTCAAATGCTGCCATCAAGTCAAGCAATAACAGCAGTGCTGACCCGCCTTGATCCAACTGCATGCGGAGACCATCCGTGAGGGCGACCAGCGCAGTCTCTGTCCCATGACGAGGGCGAAAGCCAGACTGGAAGGGGTCTAATGCCGATGTGTTCTCCCAGAAGCTCTGAAGCTGCTCAGCAGCCGTGCTCTCAACTACATTTCCCAGGAACGAAAGATTCAAAACTGGGCGGTGGTTGGAGGGATCAGAAGGATCCAACAATGGCTTCTTCAAGAGCAGTCTCACCACTGCCTCTTTTAAGCCGCCTGGACAGACCCCTGAACTCCGTGACAGATGGATAACGTCCACCAGAGGGCCCCATAGACCCTGTCCTGCCTGCTTGCACCACCCACGAAGAACACGGGTCCCAGAGGCAAGTGGTTGGCTTTGCAGCCCTCAGGATCCTGTCAACATCAGCCTCAGAGAGCCGACTGAAGTTGTCAAATGTTGAATCAAAAGGCAGGAAACGGGCCTCTAGTTCTCCTACTGTATCAAAATTGGCAGGCAGGTCACAGCCAAGTAACAAGACTTTCTCTGCAGAAAAGCTTGCAAATGCCTCTCAGCTTATGTCCAAATTGCTGATCTTTTTTGTTCTCTCTGTGAGAGAGGTTAATGTCCTGATTACCCTAAACAAGTGTGCTGGGAGAGAGCCAGTGGATGCGATAGAGGCTGCATAGAATTCCCTCTTAGCCGTCTTCTCCGCCATCTCAAAGGATTTCATAAACATCCTATGATACATTCTTGAAGCTTTGTTGCCAAACCGTTGCCAAACCCACTCTAGTCATCTGAATTCCCCCTTCATCCCTCTGAGCTCCAAGGTATACCATGGAGACAACTTGGGGCGAGAACAAAGAGGATATTGGGGAGCAATTTCATCGATGGCTTCAGAGAGACAGGAGTTCCAGTCCCCTATCAGCTCATCCACTGAATCGCCAGGGGGGCATCAGATCCCACAGAGCATTCTGAAACCCAGTTGGGTCCATCAGTCTCCGCAGGCAAGCATAAATCCGTTCATCACCTAGACAGGAAGGAGTTGGGATACTCAGCCAAGCCTTTGTGGCTTAATGATTTGACCCCAGCGCTACATCTGTAGCCAGATCAATATCAATCCCCATGCCAGAGATCAAATCCAGCAGCTGGCCTACTTGGTGAGTGGGACCTGGTATAACCTGAGAGAGTCCCAGTTCTGCCATGGAAGACACCGGGTCAGCTGCCTGTGAGGAGGCAGCAGCCTCTGCGTGGACGTTGAAGTCCCCAAGAACTGTCATTCTCAGGAGCTCCAAGACCCAGCCTGCTACAGCCTCCGGCAGGCTCTCTGCTGGTGCGCTAGGTGAATGGTGCACCGGACAGATTGCCAGACTCTCATCAGTGACCCAGACAAGCCCAACACGTTCAGTGCCAGAGATCTTTGGGACTGGGAGTGCCCTGAAGGAGAAAGACTCTCTGACAAGCATTGCCATCCCACTCACCCCTGACCCTTTGTCCAGGACTGGTGAAGGACTGAGAAATGGGGGTGGGGTGGGGAGTTGCTTCAGGACAACTGTTTCACCCTCCTTGGCCCAGGTCTCAGCCATGCATGCCAGGTCCACTTCGTGCTCTGCAGAATAGTTCTGCAGAGTTGTGGTGGTGTTGTTGATGGACCTGGCGTTACACAATACCAGTGTCGGAGAAGGGTTTGAAGTCCTAGCCTCAGGATGGGACAAAGGGTAGAAGGAGACAAAGCATGACCATATCTCCATCTTCTTCCCTTATAAAACCCACTCCCACTGCCATACCTCCCTCTGTCCCTGGTCACTGGAATCCTGGACCCAGCATCGATGTTTCCAAGTTCCATTTCTGCCTTGCTACTCCTCCCCTCCCCTGCATTCCCCAATCTCCATATTCAAGTTTTAACAATCGTTATAATTTGCTAGGTTTCACAAATTAATCTGAGCACAAACTCCATCCCACCCAACCTTCCTTCTTACCTCCCCCCCCCCAGCACCCTATATGGAATAAAAATAAATAACCAGATTACAAAATCAAATTAAATTAAGGATGGGAATAATTTCCTAACAATCCACCTAGCCAGTTCTAAAAACAACAGAGTAAAATCACTTAGGTTCCCTTCCTAATGAGGCCAATTCTCAGTGAATCTCTGTGGAATATGTGGTTGTCAGGAGGGCCAATTGATACAAAAGCATCTGATAATAAACTTTGGCTGCTTCAGAGGAAGACCATTTGGAGAGTTCAAGATGTCGAATCCCTCCACAGTCAAGATTGTTGGGAGTCGTCCAGTGAAGTCTAAAGCAGCCAAGCAAACTAAAGCTATCTTACCACCTCTCCAGTTCCTCCAAGGTGTATCACGCAGCCAGCAGCACCCGCCAGTCCAGTTGTGGCAGTTCAAGTCCATCTCACTTCCACCAGCCACTGTCAAGCTCTTCTGGTGTCTGAAGCCGCACCAGGCTGCCTACAGGCCTGCCCAAAATTGTCTGCCAGCAGTCCAAGCCGGTCCAGTGTTAGGAAACTCACTGCAGAGAGAACCCCCGCCCAACACGGCCTGCCCAAGGCCACCTACCAGCTGCCCAACCCGGGTTCCCAGCAACAGCGTCCCCACAGCGACGGTCGGCCGCACGGCTGCAAGGACAATTGACACCCTGCAGTGACGGTAGGCCAACGGCAGCAGCAAGGCTGGTGGGTATTCCACCAGATGACTCCTGCTTGTGCCGAACCACTGACTTCCCTGTGGACACGACCAGCTCTGTGGGGGGAACTCCCAGAGCCATAGCGCCCAGGCTGAGAGCGAAAGGGAGGTCTGTGGACATTCTGTTGGTAGTGGGGCCAGCAAGCATTCTGTCTGTCATCTTTGAAGATGGAGGCTCACTTCGCAATGGAGACTCACCCACCTTCTCTCTGCACTCTCCACATTAGTTCACCTGCCTGCAGAGCTCGTAGAGAATCCCTCCGTGTCTTCAGTTGGGGTAACTGAAGTGAGAACTCTGTTAAAATTTCCAGTCCTTTGTCTAATTTAGAGGATTGTGAACAACAATGGTCAGGAGAGCTCTTTTAGTCAGTGCTCCCTGCCTGGCGCCACCTTAGCCTCGAGGGGGGGCGGTCTGGGTTTTCTTTGGTCCTTTTGGAAGCCTGCAGTCTGCCCTCCCAAATGTAACACTTTCTCTAATGCAAAGTGACTTTTCTGCATACGAGTAGCTGGGCAAGATTCTCAAAAGCTGTCCCAAAAGCTGTCAGGGTTGCACAACACCCGGGCCATGATGGCTTGAAAGTTGGCTTGTCCATTGATACGTACAGGGTGCCAAAGAGAGCAGCAAATGGGTTACCAACTGGGCACACCTCTGCAGTCTGTCCTTCCTTCCATCCATCCTTAGTTTGGGCCAGGATCTCTTTAAAGGCTGGACTCTGGTGGCTCAGTGAACTGTAAAAGAGCAGTCAGAGTTGTCATGGGTCATCTGCGCCGAGGAGGGGGGAGATCCCGAGTGGATTATAGTAGCTTTGATCTAGCCAAGCATGCCTCTACTGTGGTTTGTTACCTACCAGTGTATTGTTCAGGATATGCTGCCCCTGTACATGGAGTTGTCCTATTTTGTACATTTAGTTGCCATATTTAATGGCCATCATTGGGCTTCTCCTGCAAGAGATTGTCCATTCCCAGTGGCCATCCAAGCCAGTGGATGTTGCCAGATCATAGTGCAGCAAAACTCACGAGATCCCGTAGCCCACCGGTGAGACCACGCTCCCTGCCCTCACTGGCTTTGTTGGTGGGTCTCTGTTTGCCCTTCTGACAAGAGTCTGGTGGCCCTTCGTTGACTCCCTAGGAGAACTAGTCTTGCTGGAAGGAAGGGGCAGGCGAGGGAGAGATGGAGGGCTGAGGAGGAGCCGTTTGGAGGGAGGGAGGCGGGCGTCTTTTGTCGCTCCAGTTTGATCTCTTCATCCAAGGAGCTCAGGGTGTTGGATGTCTCTTCCCCTCCTCCATTCCATCCTCCCTGCAACCCGGTGCTCAGAGACAGCAAGTGGCCCAAAGCTTCAGGGCAGCCCTAACCTGGATGGCCCAGGCCAGCCCAAAGATCTCGTCAGGTCTCGGAAGCGAAGCAGGGTCGACTCTGCCAAGTACTTGGATGGAAGACCTCCTTGGAATACCAGCAGTCAGGAGGCAGGGGGGCAGGCTTTACTCAGCTACCTCTCTGAATATCCTCCGGGCCCCCAGTAGGGGTCAGTCACCAGAGGTCGCCACGACTTCCAGGTGCACACACGCACTCACACACACATTGCACATATAAAAAAAGACCAAAAAAGATACCCAAACAAAAAAAGCTTCAGGGCAGAGGTGAGATTGGAACTGTGGTTCCTTGGCTCCCAGGCCAGCACTCTCTGTCTTACAGTTGGCTGTTGTGGGGATGGGGAACAGAGAAAAGGGGACTGTGTGGAAATGGAAGGGGCTGGAGAAGCAGAATGGCGGTGACACTGGTTCTGGTGTGGAAGCCACAGCAGGTCTCCTCCGGTTGTCTTGACTCTTGAGTGGTGGATGGGGAGGAGTTCTGGGGAACGTCCCTCTTCCCCACCAGCCTTGCTTTAACCCTGTCTCTCTCTGTCTCGCTTTCCTCCCCATCAGCACTCTCAAGCTTTGGGACTACAGCAAAGGAAAGGTGAGTGCCCATCTTTTTCCCTCAGAGGGATCAACCCTTTCAGGAAGGAAAGAGGAGGCTTGGTTAGCTTTGAACTTGAATGTGAGTGTCCCTTTGAGAGCTTTGCTTTCCTTGTTCCCTCTTCTGCCCCAGAAGCAAAGCCACATCTTTCTGTGTAGAAAGTGCTGCAACAGACTAACACTTGTGGTCCACCACCTTCAATGTGGTTGAAGTTGCAAAGGGGGGTTCATTTGTCAGGGTTCATTTGGTTGTCTGAGGCCAAAATGACCCAGGTGTCCAGAGATTGGGGGGGGGGGGGGGTCTGATCAGACAGGTGGGCCTGGGGTCTTGTGAATTTCCAGCCTGATGCCCCTTGCGTGCAACTTAGCAACTTTGTCTTTCAGTGCCTCAAGACGTACACTGGCCACAAGAATGAGAAATACTGCATATTTGCCAACTTCTCTGTTACTGGTGGAAAGGTGAGCAGCTCTGTCCCGAGAGCCAGGTTTGCCAAGTTCTGCTTGGTGGGCCAGTGGGCTGGTTCTCTGAACTGCTCCAGAAGTTGGTGCTCTGAGGAGTCTCGTAGTCCTGCTTACTCTGCTAAGCCAGGAGACTTCTTTTTGCATCCAGGGTTCCACCACATGTCACGTTTCTTGGGCTGGGACTGGACAGAGGGCAGAAGGTGTTGACCAGCCTTGAACAACCTCCTCCTCTTGTTGGCTCCCAGGACAGGGGTAGCGGCAGGCAGTTCTGGCCGGGCTGAATTCTGGACTTTCCAGAATGGGCTGCCGGGGCTTCGGGACCGGGGAGGGGGTCCTGGCCCTGCGGATCTGTAGCCTGGCTTGTTTTTCCTTGGTCTGCTGCTCAGGTGCCCTCTAGATGCTCAGCCGCATCCCTGCCTCTGTGCCTTGCCAGTCGCGCCCTCTCTCCAGAACTGCCCTTTTTTGGTGCCACTGCACACGCCCAGAGAGCATGACTGCCCCTTCCCCCCTTGAGATTTTTGTGGGCGCACTGAGAGGAACAGCAGGAGGGCAGGCATAACAGGTTCCTCCCTGATTCCAGCCCTGGGCTCATTCCTTGTGCTTCTGGGCGCTGGCCCTTTCCCTCTGTTGCCTGGGTGCTGGGGAGGTCATGAGGGGGGGGGGGGGGGGAGCGGTGTCCCAGCTTCTGGAGAGGTTGAAGACCTGCCTAAGCAAAAATCTGGAAATGAATGTGTTTGAGACCAGAGCGCTGAAGCCCGCCACTTCTAAATGCAGGCTTCCTTAACCTTTTCCTGATACTTTACCCCCCACCCCATGAAAATTAAGCTTGTTTCAGACCAGTAAATTCATGAAGGCTTCAAGCTTACTGTAGTATTTGCTTGACTCTGATATTCTGGGTCAAGAACTGGTTTCATTTTTCTGTACTCTGCCATGTTTGTGGCTAATTCTTCGTAAATAAAGACGAGAGTGAAGTGGGGGTAGTGAGGGTGGAAAGCCAAGGATGGTCTGCCTTGGATTTAAGTGACTCCGGTTCCAGATCACCACTTGATGGATTTCTGTGCCGCTTTTTCCCTGTACCCCTTTCCTTGTGGCTGGAGGAGGCCCAGTAATGGGATCCAGAGAGATGCCTGAAGGAGTGACTCCTAAGGTTCTCCATGAGAGGCAGAGAAGGAAGGCACTCTCCTCAAGGTGTAGTGTGCCATGGAGCAAGGGGGCCTGGGAGACCCCGGGTGGACGGGGTGAGTGAGCTTCTAACTGTGTGACTGTGCTTTGCCATTCAGTGGATCGTGTCTGGGTCAGAGGACAACCTGGTTTACATCTGGAACCTCCAAACAAAAGAGATTGTACAGAAGCTGCAAGGACACACAGGTGGGGGAGCCCTTCGTTCTTCAGGCCACCTCCCAGTGCATAGCAATGTCGCCTTCTTCAGCTGCTGCTGGGCTGCCAGACAGGGAGCTGGGGCAGTCCTGGGTCGTGAAGGCACCGCATCCTGCCTGCCTCTGCCGTGACTCGTTAGGGAAAGGCACTTTAAAGTTGAAGGTTGTTCCCTGAGAGAGGCTGCAATAGATGCTGGGCCTCTTCCTCTGTTGCAGGGCCTGGCAGAGCAACACAGTTGAGTTTCTCTCCTCCCCCCCCCCCCCCCCCCAGCATCGGGAAGGCTGGAAAAGGAAAGGGAAGCCGCCCTGCTGCTTCTGGTCAGTTTCCTTCCCCCCCCCCCACATCAGCTGTGAGGTTGGGATAGGGTCCTTGGTTCAGTCCCAGGCATCTCCAGGTGTAAGGACTGCAGGGTTGGGAAGACCACTGCCCAAGTCAGTCTTTGCAGTGGGGTAGGGCTCATCCCCCAAATGCCCCACCCTGGCTACGAGCCTGGTCCTGGGTGTTTCGCCCACAGGAAGCTGCCTTACAGCCCGGCTGACCCTCCAGCCCACCCAGTTCCTGCTGCTGAGAGTGGAGGCTGCTCTCCAGTACCTTTGCCGGGCAGTCCATGCTGCTGGCCTGGCTTCTGAAGCAGCAGGTTCAATGATCAAAGATGTAGCTCTTCACCACTTAGATTTTTCTGCATCTGTACATCAGGCTAAGAGGGCTTTTCCAGCCCTACTTCTTCGGACCCTTCATTGTGAAAGATGCTGGGGCTTGAACATGTGGCATACCACCGGTGCCCCTTCTTGTAAAGAACGTGTGGCTGTGCTTATGTTGAGAGTTTGAGCCTGTAAAGCCGCCTTCATGCAGAGTCCGGTGAGCCCAGTGCCCTCCAAAGCCTGACCTGGGGGCAGTGGTCTTCTCAGCCCAGCAGCCCTTACACCTGGAGAGGCCTCGGGCTGCACCAGGGACCCTCTGCACACCAAGCACAGGTGCTCTGCCATCGCGCTGTAGCCGTGCATCACATGAATTACGCTCTGGCTAATGGAAGTTCACGCCACCATCAACTTCAATGTTTCTGTGCCTTATGATACAAATGAGGCAAGTTAAAAGCTGGACATAGCTAGGGCCAGGGGCTTGTTATCTGCCTGGTGTTTTTTAAAAAGATCTGGCTCTTCCTCTAAGGAGCTTAGAGCTGTGTCCACAATTCTCTCTTCCCCATTATCTCCTCACGAAGTGTGGTATGTGTGGATGGCCCAGGGTCACCCAGTGAGCTTGGATTTGAACCTGGTCCAGCACTCTTAACTGCTGGCGCCTGTCGCTGCTCATATGTGTAAGGCTTGTGAGCAGGTAAGGAAGATGACTCATTGGTAGGCCTGGGAAGGGGGCCAGGAACTGGAGTTGTGGTTTTGAAATGCCCACTTTTGTGGCCAGGCCAGTGTGATTCCTTGCAAGCAGGTGACGATTGCCGCTCTCTTTTCTCCCTCCTGCAGACGTCGTGATCTCGACAGCCTGCCACCCAACAGAGAACATCATCGCCTCAGCAGCCCTAGAAAACGACAAAACGATTAAACTTTGGAAGAGTGACTGTTGAGCGCTTTTGACATCCCTTGAGAGACTGTGGGGGGGGAGTGTGGAAATGGGGGGGGGGGGATATTTTGTGTTTTTTGTTGTTGTTTTTTTTAAAAAAGCCACATGAGAACATTTCAGCCCCATTCGGCAAGAAACCTGAAGCAACCTTCCGGAGTCTGCTTTTGTTGACCTTGGCCCGAAGACGACAGGTCTTCATCCGAGTGGGAAGCAGGGCCTGGGGGTCTTCTCGGCTGCCTTGCCTGCCACAGGGGCGGGGCTTCCTTCCATGGCATGTCTCCCTTACACTGGGAACCCGAGTTTAAAGGGGGCTGCCCCTCTGCTTTTTTCTCACCACTGGCACATCATGAACGTAGAAAGAACCCAGATCTCTCTCCTTCTTTTCTTTACAGGAAGCTGGGTCTTGGCCCATCCCCTTTTAGATAGGGGAGTTATGTGAGTTTAAGATGGCTCATACTTTAAAAAAAAAGAAAAAAATATTTTTAATGTGATGACCAAATGGGAGCGCTTTGTGGTTCGGCTGTTGCTTGTCCTCTTGCCCCCCCCCCCCCCCGGCCCTGCAGGGCGCTGCTCCCCTTCCCTTGTGTGCGCCACCAGATGCTGCCACAGTGAGTCTTTCAGGATTCTCCATCCATCGTTCAGACACCCACAGCCCTCGCTTGTAGTTATTGTACCTTTTTTTTTACTTTTTAAACTCATTCTGGCAAATTTCAGAATACTTGTACAGTTACTTCATTGTAAAAAAAGAAAGCAAAACCCTAAGGTTTTTTTATCTTGAGAACTTCATTGTAAAAACTTGTATTTGCTAATGGGATGGCTGTATCTTTTGCGCCATTTGGTGCTCCTCTCCCTCCTCCTCACCCCCCCCCCCTTTTGGTATCTTACACATCCGGACTGGTTACCATGTGCCATAATAAAAGGTGGGATTTTATGTGGATGGCCAGAAGAGGAGTGGAGTGAAATCTTGTATCTTGGCTTATCCCCCACCCACCATTCCTAGAGCTCATGGAAGATGAAGCTACACTTATCTGAAAAGTGACAAACACTCTTGGTTAACCTTATTGAATCAGTAGAAAAGAGCCAGAGTCCAGCAGCACCTTAAAAACTAACAAAATACATGGCAGGTTAGGCGCTTTCGTGAGTCACGGCTCACTTCTTCAGATACAACTCATGAAAGCTCCTACCCTGACCACGTGTACTGTGAGTCTTTAAGGTACTACTAAACTCTTGCTCTTTTTTACCGCTACAGACAGACTGAAACGGCTAGCTGTCTTGGTCTATCTTGTTGAATCAGTTATCCTTGCACCCTGACTTCCCCTAAATACTTGTTTTCTTCCCCCTTCTATTCTTTTTTTTTTTTTGCCCATAACCAGGCTATCAGTGTCAGTAGGCTAAACTCAGCCTGCATAAGAATTTGAACACGGCTCCCGCTGGCCCTAGTCCGGCACTTTCTCTACAATAGCATCAATGGGCTGTTTCTACCAGAGGGCCCTCAAACCAGATCAGCCTTGTATTCCTAGGAAGCTCTTCAGTGGTTTGCCTCAGCAGCTGCCAACATAGAGAATATTGCAGTACCCTTCAAGTATTTTTAAGTTTGAAAAACTGCATGCTGTTATGTTGGGGTGGGGAAAGAGGTGGGTTGAAAGGGCTGTGGCAGGAAGTGGCAGCACTGTCCTAAGAGCAATGTTGGTGGTGACTAGATGTTGCAAAAATCGGGGGTGCCAATGTGTGTATCAATGAATTTATTTATTTATTTATTTGGATTTATACCCCGCCTAGCCAGCAAGGCCAGCACTAGGCGGCTAACAACTGATAAAATCAGCAATCACGAAACAATTTAAAAATTATTAAACTTCATATACATAAAACAGGTAATAAGAACATACAGCTATCAGAATCCAGCAGGCTGTCCCAACTCATTATCTCCATGCAGGTATTCCAGAGCATCCCATTTTAAGGAGATAATGAGTTGTCTCCTTAAAATGGGATGCTCTGGAATACCTGCATGGGGACTTTTCTTTCTTGTTTTTCTTCCTTCAAGCTTCAATGAAGGATGCATGTGCAGTGGTTTGTGCCCCTGGCCTTGCCTTTCTTTAGAAATCTCAAAGCAGCTGTGCAAGCAGGACTCCCACTGGCCTCCAGTCAGCTGTTTTCAGGTGAGACTTTTCTCCTCAGCCGGCTCCTGTTCCAGCCAGAGAGCTCTGAGAGGACTGTAACTGACCCAAGGTCACCCAGCTGGCTGTATGTGGAAGTGTCCTGCTGTTCTTCACCACCACAGAGAAAATTAGAGAATCACAGTCTAAAAGAACTGGAAATTTAATATGTTAACAAAGGACTGTGTAGAATGCACTAAATTTTACTTCCATATACTACAAATACATTGTGATAGTCAAAACATTACAATGCAAAAAAGCAATGGTCCACATAAGTAGATGTTGACGGAGTTTTCAGAATATGCTCCCGTTTCGACAATGCTTCTTCCGAATCTGGACCAATCGGAAGGGTAGCTCCCAGTGCTAGTACATAGCCGTGAACCTGTCACTGCTTCTTAAGTACACAAATTTCTCCTGACAATCAGTAAGACTGAAAACATCTCTGAAGGCTGAAACCTTGATAAGAGTCACCCAGCTGGCTGCATGTGGAAGAGTCCTGCTGTTCTTAACCACTACGCCAAACTGATGGAGCCGTCTTCATTAAAACCAAACCTGAAATGTTTCATCTGGGTTGCGGGACTATGAGGTGCAAATAAACCCGTCTACAAGTATAAATGGAGCAGTTGGTGCAGCCGAGAACACAAGAACAACAAGAGTTTCCAGATGCTACTCAGCACTTCACTAGCAGGGCGTGAATGAGACAGCCTGCCCTCTTTTTTGTTCCCATCCGATGGCATCCAGAGATGTACTGCTTCTAACCATGGAGGCTTTATTGAGCTAATCATTGCTAGGCACCCTCTATGATGTAAAGCTAAATGCTGGGGGGGGGGCCCCTAAAAATTCTGTATTTTGTTTAAAATAAAATTGCTGGTTCATAGAAACAATGCAAATGAAGTCCATGTGAAGTAGAATATGAAGCTGTTTTTAAGAATACAAACAATAGCACCCTTTATAAACACATTCTTGACTATTTCAGTTACCCCCAAAAAAGTACAGGAATAAAGTGGAGAACCCAAAAGCTGGAGGGATTGTTTTATGTTTATGCAAAACAGCAATGCCCTAGATCTTATAGAAGAAGAAAAGAGATTGGATTTATACCCCGCCCTTCACTACCCAAGGGAGTCTCAGAGCAGCTTACAAACTCCTTTCCCCTCCCCTCCCCTCCCCTCCCCTCCCCACAACAGACACCCTGTGAGGTAGGAGGGCTGAGAAAGCTCTGAAAGAAACTGCTGTTTTTCAAGAACAGCTGTGCCAGAACTATGGCTTGCTCAAGGTCATCCAGCAGGTGCAAGAGGAGGAGTGGGGAATCAAACCCGGGTTCCTGCAGATTTGAGTCCGCGCCCTTAACCACTACACTGTTATAAAATAATGCTGCAGATGTTGGCCGCTGCAGAGAAAGAACACAGGAGCAGAACTTGATTTTTAAAAAAACATGGTTAGATACCACGAAGTAAGTGGCAATGCCTTAACCATATGTGTGTTGTACAGGCCACTAGGACCTCTTCCATCCTTATCAAGGGGAGTGCTAACCTTCTCTCCTTTCATACAACACAGCTAAGCTAAGGGCTACAGACTTATTTAAACCTCAGAAAGTGAAATATTTTGGGATTATTGTGAGCAATTTTTCCTTTGCTATTTTTACTACTTAACATGGTAGAAGTGTTTTTAAAAGATCGGAACAGTAAGACATTTTCAAAAGTAAACAGTTCAGTGAAATTTCTTTAATGCAGCTGGTTTCAGAGCCTTTGGACTAATAATATGCAACGTTCCGTCCAATCGGAATGCTCGGCTGGAAACTGAGTAGAATAAGTGAGCAGGCTGCAGAAATCCTTTATTTTGCCGTCCTTAGAATTCAGCTCAGAATTTCGATCTCGATTCTCTTTTGTCAAGAGATTAAAGGACAATTTTCTCTACATAAAAGAAACTTCAAAATAATCGCAAAAGGTTGAATCGTCGATCTCGAAAGAGCAGGAACACACCATATTTGCTTCGGGCAAAACCCGGCCCCTCGCGTTTCCTTTTCCCTCTTCCAAAATGGCGGCCGGAAATAATCGTCTGTAAGACAGTTCGAATCCTGCACGATCACAGTTAGAACAGTTCCCCTTTAAACGTTCCCTTTTTTATACAAGGAAACAGAAAGTAAACGGCAGGGTTGTGCTTTAAAAAACAACAACAACATGTTTACGTTATGCAGTCCTTCCCCACTTTTTACTTCTGTTGGTCACTGCCCATGGCAGACAGTCCAGGTGCTTTCCATATGCGAGTTCAGGGTCTCAGTAGCAACCACAGGGGTTTGTAAGTCTGGACCTACAGAATGAAAAACATTCCTACAGGTTAATTTCTCCCATATAGGGTTGCCAACCTGCAGATGGGGGCTGAAGATCTCAAGAATGACAACTGATCTCCAGCCGAAAGAGATCAGTTGCCCTGGAGAAAATGGCTGCTTTAGAGGTAGGTAGGTAGGTAGGTTTGTTTGTTTGTTTGTTTGATTGATTGATTGATTTAGAGACCACCCTTCCATATTCAGAGCTCAGGACAGTGAACAACATCTTAAATTGTTTTTATTTGGATATGTAAAACTATTAAAAACAGTAGAACAGTAACAATAACAAGTCTATTCAGATGGCAATTAAGAACCAATTGTTTCCTACCCTAGTAGGGTTGCTAGCCTCCAGGTGGGACCTGGGGACCTCCCCTGATAGAGATCAGCTCCCCTGGAGAAAATGGCTGCTTTGGAGGGTAGACTCTATGGCATTCTACCATGCAGAGGCCCCTCCCCTCCCCTCCCCTCCCCAAACCACACCCTCTCCTGGCTCCACCCCCAAAGTCTCCAGGTATTTTCCCACTCAGACTTGGCAACCCTATACCCTAGGGATGCCAGCCCCCAGGTGGGGCCTGGAGATCCCCCAGAATTATAGCTACAGGGATCAGTTCCCTTGGAGAAAATGGATGCTTTGGAGGGTGGACTCTATGGCACTGTACTCCATTGAGGTCCCTATCCTTCCAAGGCTCCATCCCCAAATCATCAGGAGTTTCCCAAACTAGATCGGGCAACCCTACCCCTCCATCCCCCTCTAGTGGCCGGGGGGGGGGGGGACCTGGCAACTCTATCCTACCCCTGTAGGGGAGAGGAGAAATGGAGGAGGCCAGGCCCAATGACAGACCGTTGTTGCCCTCAACCACAGGCCTGGCGGAACATCTCTGTCTTACAGGCCCTGTGGAATTGCACTAGGTTCTGCAGGGCATAGATGTCATTAGGCAGAGAGTTCCACCAGGCCGGCGCCAGGGCTGAAAAAGCCCTTGCTTTGGTCGAGGACAGCCAGGTATCTTTTGGGCCAGGAATCACCAGGAAATTCTCCCCAGAGCATAATGCTCTTCTGCGGGTATACCAGGAGAGGCGGACCCATAGATACATTGGTCCCAGACCGTTTAGGGCCTTAAAGTGCCAGAACCTTGAACCTGATCTGGAATTCAACCTGGAGCCAGTGCAGCTGGTGAAGCACTGGTTCAATGTGTGCTGTCAGTGAGGTTTCAGTAAGAACCCGAGCTGCTGCATTCTGGACCAGTTGTAGTTTCCAGGTCAGTCTCAAGGGTAGCCCTGCATAGAGTACTCTGACCTGTAGGTGACCTGTAGACCAGCAGTCTAAACTGGAGGTGACCGTCACATGGATTACTGTGGCTAAGGCAGGGTGAGACAGGAACGGGGCTAGTTGCCTGACCTGGCACAACTGGAGGAATGCCAGTCTGGTAACATTTGTGATCTGGGCCTTCATTGATAAGAAGGCATTCAGAAGCACACCCGGGCTCTGAAAGGTTGGTACCGGTATGAGAGGTGCACTGTCAAGGAGTGGGAGTTGGCACTCCTGAACCCCCCACACCCAGCCACAGAACCCTCCATCTCAGTCAGCTGTTTCAGTCTCAGTCACCTGTTTCAGCCATCCAACTGCAGCTTCCAGCCCTTCGGCCAGATTAGTTGGGGCAGCATCTGACCAGCTGGCCATCAACAGATACAACTGGGTATCCTGCACATACTGATGACAAACCAGCCCAAAATGCCACACCAGCTTGGCGAGGGGGGCACGTGTAGATATTAAACAACATTAGAGAGAGGACTGCCCCTTGAGGGACCCTGCACACCAAAGGTTGTCAAGGTGACATCCTCTCTCCTAGCGCTACCCTCTGTCCCCGATCCTGGAGAAATGAAGGGAGCCACTTCAAGGCCACCCCATGAATTCCTATGTCAGCAAGATGGTGGGTCAGCAAGTCATGGTGCTGTCGGGTATAGTAAAAACAGCAGCGCCGACCCAACTGCCTGTGGAGATCATCAGTGATGGTGACCAGTGGCTAAGGCTCCATCCCATGGCTATGGCAGAAGCCGGACTGGAATAGGTCCAGGGACCATGCGTCCTCCAGGAAACTCTAGAGCTGTTCCACCAGTGGTCTCTCAATTACCTTACCCAAAAATGAAAGGTTGGAGACTGGGCGATAACTGGCAGGATCAATAGGGTCCAAAAATGGCTTCTTTAGGAGCAGTATTGCCACAGCCTCTTTTAATCCCCTTGGGTAGACCCCTGAACTAAGGGACAGATCAATGATGTCCACCAGGGGCCCCCGTATTCCCTCACCACTGGCTTTCACCAGCCATGATGGACACGGGTCTAAGAGGCAGGTGGTCGGCTTAACAGCACCCAGGATCCTGTCAATGTTGGCTCAGGAGAGGCAGCTGAAGTTGTCAAATACCAAATCCAAAGACAGCCAAGGGGCCTCTAGTTTATGTACTCTATCAATGTTGGCAGGAAGGTCGTGGTGGAGTGACAAGACTTTATCCGCAAAAAAGCTTGCAAAAGCCTCACAGCTAATGGCCGAATTCTAATATTTTGTGTTCTCTCCATAAGAGAACCTAATTATCCTGGATAATTGTGCTGGGCAAGAGCTAGTGGATGCGATGGGGACTGTCAAAAATTCCCTCTTGGCCGTCTTCACTGCCATCTCGTAAGATTTCATGAATGATCTATAGGATGTTCTTGCAGCTTCGTCACAAGACCATCGCCAAACTCGATATAACCATCTAAACTCCCGCTTCACCCCCTTAAGCTCCCTGGTATACCATGGGGCCAGTTTGGGGTGGGAGCAAAGAGGGCATCGGGGAGTAGTTCCATTGATGGCTTCAGAGAGACGAGTATTCCAGTCCTCGATCAGCGCATCTAATGAGTTGCCAAGCAGCATCGGATCCCACAGAGCATTCTGGAACCCAACTGGGTCCATTAGTCTCCTCAGGCAAGCATAAATACACTCGCTGCCTAAACAGGAGGGGGCTGGGACACCCAGCCGGCCTTCAGGGCCAAAGGATCCGGCCATGGCACTCTGTCAGTGGCAATGAGATCTCTCTCTCTCCCCATGCCCTGTACTATCTATGGCATTATAAACCCCTGAGGTCCCTCCCCTCCTAGGGTTGCCAACAAGTTGGGACATTCCTGGAGATGTGAGGCTGGTGCCTTGGGAGGGATTTGGGGAGGGGATGGGAGGGAGTTCAGCAGAGACCTGATGCCTTATAGAGCCCACCCTCCAAAGCAGCCATTTTTTCCAGGGCAAATGATCTCTGTGGGCCGGAGATCAGTTATCATTCCAGGAGCACTCCAGCCCCCACCTGGAGGTTAGCAACCCTAACCCTATTCCAAAACCTGACCCTCTCCAGACTTGAGCCCTCCCAAATCTCTAGGGGTTTCCCAATCAGGAGTTGGTGACCCTGCTCCTCAGGGAGGGGCCACAGGCCAGGCTCTCCCCAGAGCTCGGGGGCTGCAGAACACCTGCTTGCCCCAGCCCTGCCTTCAGGTGGAGCCTGAGATCTCCTAGAATTGCAACTCACCTCCAGACTACAGAGATCAGTTCCCTTGGAGAAAATGGCCACTCTGGCATCCCATGTCTACTTAGCTCCCTCCTCAGACTCTGCCCTTGCCCCCAAATCTTCTAGACTCTCCCAACCTGGAGTTGGCAACCCTACACACAGGGAAGAATTGCTGTCAGTCAGCATTTATCTTAGAGGGAGGCCAGAGGGCTCAGAATGAAGCAGGCTTATCTCTGGTCATAGCAAAAGGTTCACAGGTGCAGATTCTTCTAGCATGGAGAAAGCCACACCTTGCCAGGTGTCAGGTGCTTCCAAGGGCCTCAGGTGCCCAGTGGCCTGCATCCTGGCTTCCATCATCCCACTTTCCTGTCTTCACCTCAGCATGTGTGCCTCAGCAGCAGCCCGGTGTGGCTTTTCCAACTACCTCATCTTCATACTATAGGGCCGCCATACGTTGAAAAGCCAAAAAGAGGGCATATGTCCCGACTGACGGCTTCAAACAAGTGATCCCTAAGACCAGCCTCCTTTTCAGTATCCCTCCTATTAAAGCTGTGATAATTGCTACTAACTAGGAATATTCCTCACCCTCCAGCCCCCAAAAGAGGGCATCAGTTTCATCAGTTTTTTAAAAAAGAGTCCAAAGAAGACAGACACCAAAAAGGAGGACATCTGATGATGCTATAACACCACAAAGAAGCTCTGTCTATGGAACGTCTGCAGGGCCAGTTGCTTCTGATGGTGGGCCACCCAAACTGCCGCTGTGTGGAGAAGGGCAGCGGGCACCCTGCCAGCCTTGGGTCACAGACTATTGGCACTCTTTGCAGCAGGCCAGGCACCGCAGGGGGATGAGATGAGATCAATTGTGTTTGTATGTCCAGTACGGGATGATCTCTACGGAAGATTTACAGGCAAAACCCTCTAATCTGTGCATGCTTCTGCCATCTCCCTGGGCCTCCCAAAGACTGCAGCGAGCACATGAATGCCCGGGATGCTTGTGAATGGTGCAGCCCCCATCCATCAGTCTCTCCAACTGAGAAATCTCTGTTATTAAAGAGAAGCATCCTAACTGGGAAAATCCATACTAATTCTCGGGCCCTGAGAGAGGGGGGAAAGAGGCTTGCCCTTTCTTGTTTTGGCCAGTTCAGCCTTTGGGAGCGGCAGGGAAGGGGGGATTTGAGCCAGCTGTAGCTGATCAGGCCTAATTCTCCAGGGCAGAGAAAAGCTGCCTCTTTGCACATTCTCATTTCTGCATCATTATTTGGTCACCCTCATATAGACAGGGTTACAATGAAGTTGCCAGCTCCAGCTTGGGAAACTCCTGGAGATTTAGGACAGCAGGGTTTAGGGGTGGGACCTCAGTGGGGGTAGGATGCCATAAAATCCATCCTCCAACACTCTGGTAGTCTGGTAATCAGTTGTAATTCTGGTAGATCTCCAGGGCCCACCTGGCAACTGGCAACCACAGGTACACTTGCCACCTTTGTCTCAGTGCTTGTCTGTAAACCCAGAAGAAGGGTCAGTTTCTCCAAAAAGCAACACCAAACAAAGTCCACGCAGGCAAATTGCCCCTTCTTGCCCACTGGTGGCAAGACTTCTGTTGCTACCCATGCTGAAACTGCCCACTGTTTCTCCCCCCACCCATGAAAGCAGGTTGGACGTGTCTGGTAGGCACCAGGCATCTAAAACCATCAGAGCTCACTGAGACCTACATCCCATGGGGAGAAGAAGTCCCCACTGTGGAAGCAAAAGTGTGTGTGGGGGGGGGGGGGGGTAGAGGTTGGTGGGACGAGGTCTGCACACCCTGTTACCCAGTGGGGGTACTCTTAGTCTCTCCCCTGTTCTGAGACTCACCGGTTTGTTTCCCAAGATCCAGATGGATCCAGATGTCAGATGGGCTGGGATAAACTTGAATTAAATCTGTGTCTCTCCATTCGGGCAGGAATTCCCCTCGGGTGCTCCCCAAAGGGAGAAGACTAGCTTCCTGACTGTCCCAAGAGAACAGCAGTCAAGGTCCCTGTCCGGACCACCCCCTGCCCCCCCGCCCCGCCCCGCTCAGCAACTGGGCTCAGGGGAAGAGGCCCAGGAGGAGCAAAGGCCACCAGCTAAGGAGGACCAGCAGGACAAGGGAGAGCCTGACACAGCAGAGGCTATGGCTGGTGCCCGTGGCTCTGTCAGAGTTTGCAAGCGAGTCCTCAATGCCTGCCCCTGAGATAGCCACCAGGCTTCCACTGAGGAGATCTCAAACCCATGCCCACCGTCTCCCTGCAGGAACAGCTGTGCCGGAAGGCCCAGGCCGAAGGGTGCTATTCCAGAGGAGACCTGACCAGGCCTGCTCGTAGAGCAAAGGACAGTACCTTTGTTCTCTCTTCCAGAGCTCATCTTTCTCCCCTGATCATAACCAAGAGCTCGAGTTTTGGGACACTAACCTGAGGTCCCAGAGTCTTCTTCACAATTCTGCCTTCTCCAAGGACTTAGTCACATGCCCAGAGAAGACAATCCAGATCAGTCTTTCTCCAGGAGGCTCCCCCTGACTTGTCATGCAGGGAACTCACTCCTCGCATGGCCATCCTCTGTTGTCTCACCTGGCATGTCCATATAAGGAGTTCTGCATATCCCTAGGTCCTCTGTTCATCCAAAATTCCAACCCACCAAGGCCCTGCACTCCTGACCCAGTCCTGCTGCAGCTCCTAAACTGGCCAGCGATAGCATTCTGCCACTGAACAAACATCTTTCACAGTCGGTTTCTATACAGCACCACAAGCACAGAATCATCAGGCCTTCTCCCTATCCAGACAGGCAGAGTGTGTTTTCTTTGCTCCCATTTTACTCTCCCTTCCAAATCCAATCCTCCCTCTGTTCTACTCACCCCCTATTGGCTTTTCCATCCTTGGACAGCCTGCTTATGGGCAGCCAGTCTTCCCACAGCCCCCTCGCCCAGTTAGAGAGTCCCTTCCCCTCCTGTCTGTGAATTCTCCATCAGTTATCCCACTGCACCTTTTGGTCCCTCACCTGTCTCCTTCCTGTGGGTTGATTTGCTCTGGACTAGCCACATGGGAGGAACACAGTTGGAGCAACAGTAACTTTTACAGGGCCTGCTGTTTCAAGGTAACACTAGGATTGTGCAAATCATGTGAATAACTTTATTGGATTGCTATGTATAAACTGCTGTGGTACTATTGCAAATGTCTGCCACCTGCGCCTTGACTTCTCCCCCCTCTGTTCTGTATGTCGGAGCAGGTAAGAGAGGGGCTTGCTGGTGAAGTGCTTGTTTCCCTTCCGTCTTCTCTTCTCGTTTATGGTGGTGGTATGTTTGGGCCTGTCTGTACAACAGGCTCAAATGATCCCTTTTGACCCCGGGACTGGTTTCACAGGGTTTTCACATGACAGGCCTGACATGAGGACTGATTTGGGTGACAGCTCCACCACCCCCTCCCCCAGGATGCGCACTACTGTCCCTGCCCTGCATTGCAGTGGTGCAGAAGCGCCAGTGCCCCAACTGCATCCCCCCCACCCAGCAGTCCCCCCTTTTCCCCCTTCACAGCTGATTTGTGTTACCGGCTCAGCAGTCAACTAAGGAGAAAACCATGAAAGGGCTGAAAAGGTAGGTGATGTGGGGAGCAGCTCTGCTCCAGTCCCCAGACTGGCTGTCCACAGGGTGTCCACACGAAGTCTCCACCTGCAGCTGCCTCACACTTACTGGCCCGCACATGAAGCAGCTGCCTCATGCTGAACTGCACCCCTTGGTCCGTCAAGGTCATTCTTGTCTGCTCAGACTGGCAGCGGCTCTCCGTTGTGTCAGGCGGAGAAAGATCTTTCACATCATCCGATTCACATGGACCTTTTAACTGGAGATGCCAGGGATTGAACCTGGGACCCTCTGTATGCCAAGCAGAGGCTCTTCCACTTTTCAGTTGGAGGTTGTTCCTGGATCTGTTTCAAAGGACTAAGCCCTTGGAAGTCCAGGAGCCATGCTTGGGAAGAGCCTGAAGTGATGTGGAAGCTCTCCCCAAATGTGGGCATCCAGTTGTCTACTTGGGAGGAAATCCCTGCATGGAAGTCGTCTTAAGCCAGCAGAGCCTTCTGCTATGCCAGGTGGAAGAAAGGTCAGATGAAGTAAGACCCGTTGTGGGAAGAAATACAGTGGGCTGTAGAAGGAAGCTCCAGGTGAGTTCCTGTCTGTGGCTGGTGGGCCGGTAGAGGGAAGGGGAAAATAGAGGGAGGCAAGCCATGCTTATTTCCTTCTGCTTAGCTATAAGGCAGGGCTGTCTCAAGTCATTTTGTTGCTCCCAAGTGGGTAGTATGGGAGGACAGCCTCGTGGTAAGAGGTATGGGTTCCCTCCACCCCTGACTTATGTTGATTTGGGGCTATCCAGTTTTAGCTAAGGTAGAAAAGTGTCAGAATCTGTCAATTCAGCCAATGTATTCTTGCATGCATTCTATGTATCCTATGTAACCTTTATGCATTATGTATTAGACCTTTGTATTAATCCTGTTTTGGTCGGGAGGGTGACAACCCGTAAGGGTGAGAACAAGGAGGCCTCTCATCTCTGCCTCCGCATTCCAGCTGCCCCGGCAGTAACTTCAAGGGGAGGATGGCTCTCATCTCTTATCTCATGCTAAAGAACCTTGGAGCCATGAATTGTTATGTGAACTGAGGGGTCTGGTTAGAGAAGGGAAATTTACTGCTTAACACCTCACTTTTTTCCTGTGTGAACCAAACGGTCGAGACACCTTTTAGCCCGCCAATTTTCCCTTAAGGGGATTGGCTACCTATGGGTAATTCAAACTCCTTGGAATGGTATAATAGACCCGCTTGTATTATTTGTCTCATCTCTGACAATAACCCGAGATGCTGTACTAATGTAGGAAGAGGTAATAAAGAACTGTGGTTAACCAACCAAGATCTGATCCTTGACTACTTTGAGCAGAACTCTCACAGATTGTCAGAGATCTGTGATTGGGACTCAGCCGTTCCTGACCATGTCAGAAGACGACGCGGTCCCCCTCAACCCTACTACTCCAGAAGAGACTCCCGTTACCCCGGCGGATCCGGGGAACGGGGGTGGTGGCGGCGGAGGAGGTCCTGAAGTGCCGGTGACCACGAGCCAGGGGGCTTACTACATTCCGCGCCGCCCGGTTACCCATCAGAGCGTGACCCCCAAGTACGCATGGAGCCACTTCGGTCAGCGTACCGTGAATTCGTGGGTGCACGACCGGAAAGGGGTGAGAGTTTCGCTCACCGGAGACCAGCCCGATCGAGGGAGACCGAGCTACCTAGGAGACGACCGCGAGCCGATCTATCGTGGAGGGCCGCGTCGCCCGCCTCTCGAAGAGGAGGGGATGGATCTGTATGGGCCCGATCCGTATCGCGAGGAGCAGACGGTCCCTTTGGATCAGATGATGGGAGACCTGCGGCTTCAACTCACCGCCGAGCTCCGCAAGTTGGCCCTCGATCTCCAGCACCAATTTCGCGATGCTATGATGGCCATGCAAGGAGCCCTCCCCGGTCAAGGGGTCGGAGTCCCACTACAGCCGCCGGCGCCCGGAGGGGTTCCGGTTCAACCGCAGGCGCCCGCTCTACCGGCGCAACCAGCCCAGCCGGTCGTCCCCGTTCCAGCTCCAGGGCCTGTCCCAGCGCCGGCCCCTGTCCCGGCCGCGCCGGCCGCCCGCCCAGCCCCCTCCGACCCTTTGACGACTACTTTCGATGGGGACCCCGAGAAGCTACGTTTCTTCATGCTGGAGATCGGGAGATTCCTGGACAGCTGGGGCCACCTCTACCCCACCGAGAAAGAACGGATTGGCTACATCGGGTCCAAACTGAAAGACACTGCCAGCGACTGGTATGTGAGCCTGCACGACAACCCCGGGCCTGAACTGCGCTCTTTGAACAACTTCATGTGGGCCCTCCGGCATCAGTTCGAGGACCCCCTGGGTGAGGAGAAAGCCCGCAATCAACTAAGAAAGCTGTTCCAGGGAAGGTCGTCAGTGAGGGACTACACCGACAAGTTCCGGCGCATCGCAGCAAAGATCCATGGGTGGCCGGAGGAACTATTCATGGAGAAGTATTGGGAGGGCCTGAACCCGGAAATCTACGAGACCGTGCTGTTAGGGGGTCGCCCTGGCACCCTGAACACCTGGATGAGAGCAGCCATCGACATGGAGGAGCGATTCGCCCTAATTAAGATGGGAGCGTCCGTGACGGCGGCCAGCAAAGCAGCCCCCCGAGTGAAGCCCCGATCCAGTGTGCAAGATGTCCGAGATGCGAGGTTTCGACAGGGGTTGTGTATGAAGTGTGGGGAGAGTGGCCACTTCGCCTCCGCTTGCCCAAGAGGAGGGGGGAAAGGCCCGAAGACCTCAACCCCCGGAGCGGGAAGCACCCCTAGCCGTGGAAAAACACCAATGAAACCTCGGGCGTTGCAGCTGGAAGGAGTAGCGAGCGACCAGGGAGAGCTGGAGCTGATGGAAGCGCAGATGTCGGGAAACTCCAACGGCCTGCAGTGAGCGGCGCAGAGCTGCAGGTCCCCCGCCAAGAAGCGCCATCTCCGGTGAGCATCCCCGGCCCCCTGTTATATATGGTAGTGACGGTGGTGACCCCCGGATCGGGTACCCACATGCGGGTTCGCGCTTTAATTGACTCTGGGTGTGCGCGAGACCTGATCAGCCCCCTAGTAGTGGAGGGGCTGGGACCCAAAATCACCCCTTTACTGGAACCCCTAAAGTTTACACAGATGGATGGGTCGGAGATGAAGGAGGAGTGCATAGCAGAGACTGAGAGCTTGATTTTGGGAACGGGGGAGCACTGGGAGAAGCGAGCTTTCGTCATCACCCCAAAC
Source organism: Lepidodactylus listeri (assembly GCA_029233225.1). Taxonomy (NCBI): domain Eukaryota; kingdom Metazoa; phylum Chordata; class Lepidosauria; order Squamata; family Gekkonidae; genus Lepidodactylus; species Lepidodactylus listeri. The sequence continues at coordinate 7,548,548 of JARCFY010000014.1, read as the reverse complement.
GCCCAGTTCCCTATGGTGTTGGGCAGCCCTTGGCTTGGGGCGCACGACCCTTACATAAAATGGAGCGAGGGGAAGATTTCGTGGGTGGACGAACGCTGCCAGAGCCACCGGTGGGACCCGGGATGGGGGCCTGGACCTCCGACCCCGCCTCCCCCGGCTCCCGCGCTCGCCCTCACCCCTACCATGGTGCCCAAAGAATATAGAGACTTGCTGGAAGTGTTCAGCGAGACCGAGGCGAATGAGTTGCCCCCCCATCGGCTGTCGGACTGTGCCATAGAACTCCTCCCAGGAGAGAAACTCCCAAAAGGGAAATTATACTCCATGAGCCCGTTGGAACGGGAAGAACTGCGGAAGTTCTTGGACAAAAATTTGGCAAGGGGGTTCATCCGCCCAGCCAAGTCCCCCTTTGCGGCGCCCGTGCTGTTCCGAAAGAAAAAGGATGGGGGCTTACGGCTATGCACTGACTACCGGGGGTTGAATGCAGTCTCCACCACGAATGCCTACCCCCTCCCATTAATAAAGGACCTCTTGGCGGAGGCGGCCAAGGGAAAGATTTTTACCAAATTGGATCTACGAGATGCCTACTTCAGGGTGCGCATCAGGGAAGGGGATGAATCTAAGACTGCCTTTAACACCCCCTTGGGGCAATTTGAATATCTAGTGATGCCGTTCGGCTTAAGTGGCGCGCCCGGGGTCTTTATGAGTTTTATCAATGAAGTGTTGCACAAGCATCTATTTAAGGGCGTGTTATGTTACATAGATGATATCTTGATCTATTCTACTGATAAGAGTGCGCATGTGACTTTGGTCAGGGACGTTCTTTCAACCTTACTGAAAAACCAGCTTTATGTGAAACTGTCTAAGTGCGAGTTTCACCGTGAGTCCGTGGACTTCCTGGGCTACCGCATTTCTCAGAAGGGGTTGGAAATGGACCCGGGGAAGGTGGAGGCAGTAGTGCAATGGGAGGCTCCGTGAACAAGAAAGCAATTGCAGAGCCTCTTAGGATTTTGTAACTTTTACCGAACCTTCATCAAAGACTTTGCCAAAGTCACCCTTCCCTTAACGGACTTGTTAAAAACCAAAGGGAGGGGGCCCGAGACCAGGAAGCCAGGAGAGAAACTGGCGTGGAATGGGGACTGTCAGAGGGCGTTTGAGACTTTAAAAACCCTTTTCACTTCCGAGCCCATTCTGGCGCACCCGGATGAGACGAAAGAATTTATAATTCATGTAGATGCCTCTGATGTAGCCATGGGGGGGGCCATTTTACAAAGTGACTCGGAAGGAAAACTGCACCCCTTGGCTTACATTTCCAAAAAATTTAACGAAACGGAAAGGAATTGGTCGGTGTGGGACAAGGAAGCCGCAGCCATTAGGTTAGCGCTCACTACGTGGCGCCACTGGCTGGAGGGAGCGCAAACTCCGTTTGAAATATGGACTGATCATAAAAACCTGGAGGCGTTGCGCACTCAGCGGTCCCTCAATGCAAAGCAGCTGCGATGGGCTGATTTCTTTTCCAAGTTTAACTTCGTGCTTAAACATTTTCCTGGGAAGGCTAACTCCCTGGCAGACGCGTTGTCCAGATTACCCCAACATGAGAGTGTGAAAGAAGAGGTGTTTGATTCCATGTTCTCCCCCCAACAGCTGGGAGGGGTGGTAGTCACCCGGAGCCAAGCAAAGAAGGCCGAACTCAACACGGGGAATTGCCAGTGGGGGGGGGAGTATGCTCCTGAAGAGATAGAGGAACTGGAAGCTTTGGAGGAATGTTCCAAGAGAGAGGACCACTGTTGGCTGCATGGGGATAAATTAGTGGTGCCTAAGGCCAAGCGCAAGGAAATCTTGCTAAATTGCCACTCCTCAAAGCTAGCCGGGCACTTCGGTTTCCTAAAGACACTTAATTTGATCCAGTGTCAGTTCTGGTGGCCGCGCATGCGCCGAGACGTCTCGGACTTCGTCTCGGCATGCCAAACCTGTTTAATGTGTAAAAAACGGGGGGGAAAAGTCCCAGGATTGTTGCACCCCCTTCCTACCGCGTCAAGACCCTGGGAAGCCATAGCCATGGATTTTATCACCAATTTGCCCCCCTCCAGGGGAAAAACAGTGATTTGGGTGGTGGTAGACACTTTTTCTAAACAAGCACATTTCACCCCTTTCAAGCAATTGCCCACAGCCAAAGGAATGGCCAAAGCTTTCTTCAACCACGTGATCAAATTACATGCTTTTCCGAAGAGGGTGGTTTCCGACCGCGGAAGTCAGTTCGTTGCCACCTTCTGGCGGGAGCTTTTGAAATTAATGGACATAGAACCGGCCTTAAGTTCGGGTTACCACCCAGAGACCGATGGCCAATCCGAACGAACTAATCAAATTCTAGAGCAGTTCCTAAGATGCTACACAAATTATCACCAGGATAATTGGGTGGAATTGCTACCCTTTGCAGAATATAGTTACAATAATGCAGTGCATTCATCCACAGGGGTCTCACCTTTCATGGCAGTGGGAGGTTTTGAAGGAAAGCCACTTCCTACTATTAAAGAGGACCCTCAAGCCCCCCCCTCGGATTTTAAAAATTGGTGGTCCAGCCTCCAAGACTCATGGCCATTGATAGGGAAAGCCTTGGACCATGCCAAAGAGGACTACAAGAAATATGCTGACCGTGGGCGAGCACCCGGATGGGATCTTCAGCCCGGGGACTCTGTTTATCTCTCTACTAAGAATATCCATGGGTTGCAGCCCAGCAGAAAGCTGGGATGGAAATATGTTGGACCTTATAAAGTGCTACGTAAAATCTCTGATGTGTCTTTTGAACTGGAACTGCCTAAATCACTGAGTTCTGTGCACCCTGTGTTTCATTTCAGCCTGCTGAAGAAAGATCCTGGGCCGAATGCATGGCATCCAGTTCCTCCAGTTCCTCCTCCACTGATGAAGGAGGGGAGTCCTCACTTCGAGATAACTGAGATCCTTGACTCCAAACTGCGAAGGGGCCACTTATATTATTTAGTTAGATGGTTGGATTTCGGCCCGGAGCACAATGAATGGATTCGTTCTGAACATGTTCATGCCCCCAAGCTGACTAAACTATTTCATAAAATGTTCCCTGATAAAGCTAGGTGAAGAGAATTATGGGGAGGGCAGGGTGTCAGAATCTGTCAATTCAGCCAATGTATTCTTGCATGCATTCTATGTATCCTATGTAACCTTTATGCATTATGTATTAGACCTTTGTATTAATCCTGTTTTGGTCGGGAGGGTGACAACCCGTAAGGGTGAGAACAAGGAGGCCTCTCATCTCTGCCTCCGCATTCCAGCTGCCCCGGCAGTAACTTCAAGGGGAGGATGGCTCTCATCTCTTATCTCATGCTAAAGAACCTTGGAGCCATGAATTGTTATGTGAACTGAGGGGTCTGGTTAGAGAAGGGAAATTTACTGCTTAACACCTCACTTTTTTCCTGTGTGAACCAAACGGTCGAGACACCTTTTAGCCCGCCAATTTTCCCTTAAGGGGATTGGCTACCTATGGGTAATTCAAACTCCTTGGAATGGTATAATAGACCCGCTTGTATTATTTGTCTCATCTCTGACAATAACCCGAGATGCTGTACTAATGTAGGAAGAGGTAATAAAGAACTGTGGTTAACCAACCAAGATCTGATCCTTGACTACTTTGAGCAGAACTCTCACAAAAAGCACCTCCTCCTGTGCCATGTCTTCTGGGTTCCAAGGGTCTGGAAAGCGGTTCCATAGCCAGGTACAGGGTTACCAACTCTGGGTTGGGAAAGACCTGTCGATTTGAGGGGCAGAGCCTGGGGAGGGTCGGGTTTGGGGTGCGGAGGGACTTCAGCAGGGTATAATGCCATAGAGTCCATTGCCCAAAGCAGCCATTGTCTCCAGGAGAACTGATCTTGGTCATCAGGAGATCAGTTGTAATAACTGAGAAATTTTCTGTAGGGGAAATGATGTGCTGTGGGTGGGGAACACAGTGATTTCTGGGAGATCTCCAGGCCCCACAGGGAGATTGGCAGCTCCAGTCAGGGCCATAGCTAACATGGAGCCCACAGGGCCCGGCCCCCTAGCATTTCTTCTGGTCCCCTCCCTCCCAGGCTAGCATCAAAGTACCTGTGCCATGCTGCCTGTGCCATGCTGCCTCCAACCTGGCTACCAGACATCTGAGCGCCTTGGCTGCTTCCCCACCGGCCTCACTGCACTCCCAGCCAGCAAAATCCAGAACAGCACGTGTGGAGGTGGCGGCAGTTCCAGCAGCAGGAGGTGCCTGGCTTGCTTGGTGATGTGGTGTGGTGGGTGGGCAGATGGGCTTGCTGGGCTAGCCCGAGTGAGTGGGCTGGGGAGAGTGTCCTGCTGCCTCTTCCTACTCCCACTGTCAGATCTCTTTCTCCCCCCTTCCCTGCCAATCCCTCTCATGGATGCTGCTGCCCACTTCCTGCTTCTCCCTGCCTAGCTTCACAACTTGAGCAGGTATGCAGTGCTCTGGGGGAGAGGGGAAGCTGCGGCTGCTGGACATTACCCCCTCACTTGCCCTGGAGTCTGGTGGGGGTGCAGGGCTGCCTTAGAAGAATGCTGGCTTCTAAGGAGTTTCACTAATTAACTTTAATTTAGTTAGCTGGTGCAGGGGCGTAGACTTTTGGAAATTCTGGGGGGGCTTCTTAGCGCGTGCGCTCGCTGGGGCGATGTTCTCCTCCCCCTGGGAAACCGCCGTGCCTCCCCGGGCCCTTCCAAGGCCCGCCAGCTGCTGCTGTCGGTGCCTCTCTCCCCCCCTCGGCCACCCCTTCCCTCTCCCTCTCCAGCAGCAGTGGCCGGGCCTTGGAAGGACCCGGGGAGGCACGGCGGCAGGCGCTCTGTTTTGCCAGGGGTGGCTGAGCCCCCCCGGCAAATTTCGGGGGTGGCTCGAGCCCCCCCCCCGTACTCTACGCCTATGAACTGGTGGCCCCTCCCAAAAATATCCCTAGCTACAGGGCTGACTCCAGTGACCATTTAAGGGAAGACTGGGATATGTATTTTACCTCAGGACTCATTCAATGACTCCCAACAGCAACAGCAAACTGTTTAGAAAGTTAGAGGCAAAGGCTAATCAGGCCACATATGCAAATGACTTCTATGTTCTGACTGGCTATGGGGGGGAGAGAAATAGCAAACTGTTTAGAATGTGGGAGGTGAGACTCAGGCAACGCAGCCAGTGGATAGAGACAGCTTCTGAGTGACACATCAGCGAGCCAAGTGATTTGGGAGTGCATGGAATGTTCAGCAGAGTGCCACCTGAAAACACAATTATACATAAGGGAGATTTGTATCCCACTTTTCTCCCTAATGAGGACCCAGTATGGCTTCCCAAAAAATACTTTTGTAAAGAAGTTTAAATACAACACAATATTTAAAAACACAGAAAAGAAACAAGTCATTGATGTCCACCAGACTAATCCACCTGGGCAAGGGCTGTGATCCACAAGCTAAGCTGCTGTACCCAAGGGCTTGCTCTCCAGCATTGGGAGAAAGAAAAACACACTCCCCCAGGAGATTCATGCTGGTTGCTGTCTACCCTCCATTCCCCACTCCTGGCAAATGGTCAGCCCAGCAAACACCTTCTGGAAAAATAGCAAGGCCATTTTCTGTGGGGACCACATTCCCCATCATTCATGTGAAAAATGGTACCTTTTCTCTGGAGTTTCACAGCATGCATGCAAGCTGCATGAATCCTGTAGTAGTCCTTGCTTTGGACCCCCCCCCCCCCCCACACACACACAATTTGCCCTACACAAATTCTCAGAGCATGTCTATTCTCTCTTTAACTTCTCAAAATTAGCTGGATGGCAGGTTGGCTTTCTATAATAAAATGATCCCTGGATTTGTTACGCAGCATCTGAATATTCTGCAGGGGTATCTTTGCTCATGTTGAAGGTGGAGGAGCCAAAGAGGGGAAAGAGAAGATGGGAAAGCTCTCTCTGCCTAATCCAAGTGAATTAGAGGATTTTGGAGTGGATTTAGTTAAATCTTGATTAGGGAGAATTTCTCTCCAACAGCTGCAGCACCCGTGAATTAATGGGCAACGATCTCGGGTAGAAGAAATAGGACAGAAATAGCTAAGGGTAACAGCAGACACACACAAACACAAGAACACACATACTCACATCTGTTCAGCCACCACCAGGAGCATTTCTAAAGAGGTGGAGGAAAGAAAAGGGGAGGTGGGATCTATTTTCAGACTGGTGGGTAGAACTGGAGAGATTCAAGAGGAAGATTTCTCACATCCCAAGGCAATCTTTCTTTCTAGAGGCTTTTGAAGATCTGGAACTTAAAGCAAGGAGATGTTTGCAGTGAATGGGATCTAATACATGCTGTGCTTTAAATCTGATCTACGTTCAGTCCGTGTAAATATCCTTATTGGTTTTAAATACGGAGCAGACACCTGGGACAGGCCTCCATGCTGGTGGGATGCAGGCCTGGGGTCCTCCCTTTGGTCATGGCAGCACGGCTACTTCCTATTGGTAAGTGCTTTTGACTGTCAAAATGGAAATCAGGATTGTGCCAATGAGCTTCTGTGATGCAGGATCCCCCCCCCCCCCCCAATCCTGGATGCCCTGTAATTCAGTAGAACTGTCTCATGTTAAAGTAGATTTGAGTTATATTTAAATCCTGGTGCATCTCAAAAATTTGGGGCAGGTAAGCTGGCGAGGAGTGAAAGAAAAATCTGCAAAATGGAACAAAATGTCATCTAATATCTAGGGTGGAGTCCGGGGAGGGTGGAGTTTGAGGAGGGAAAGGAGCTCAATGGGATGTGATACCCTGAAGTTCCCTGGCCACAGCTGCCATTTCCTCCTGGGGAACTGATCTCTGTAGCCCCTGGGGATCAGTCATAATTCTAGGTCTGGAGCTGGGGGACAAGAGACAGCCCTTAAGGCCAAGACCTTTCCCACCAGGGGACACTTCCCTGTGGGGAACCACAAGCATCACAGCTGCTGCCGGTGCAACACAGTGGCCAGAGGGCTTCCACGTGGCGGGTGGAATTCCCTGTATTCTTTCTGCCCTAGTTTCCCTACATGGATGGGGGACTGGGGGGGGGGGGCGGGGTTAGACCAGCAATTGACGTATCGCTATAGAATTGTAATGTTATAATAATTTGTCTGTTGGGTCCTCTGAATTCCCAGCCTTCATTTCAAATTAAGTCTTCATCCCTTTTCGTTGTAGAGATATGCCTTTCTCTTTATATCTCCACAACACAAAGGGCTAGAGATGTGCTTTTTATAACAATGAAAGGTGGACATTCAGAGGCCTATAAAATTATAATGCAATAGAAATGTGTCAACTGTGATTTTTTAAAAAATGCCCTCTAGTGGTCTCTGCAAGGTTGGGAAAACAGAGCTGATTATGGGCAGGACTGCGGAAGATCAAGGCTTTTCTGCCCACACAAGAGCCAGCCTGGTTTAGGAGGAAAAGCCAGAAGGTGCATGAAAACATCGTGGTCCTGCATGGATGCAAGAGAGATCCCACTTCCTAGTAGCAGCATAGCTGGACCCAGTTTGGAAGTACCCTGGGCATTAGTGCTCCTGCGTGGGACATTGGCCTTGCTCTTGCGTGACAAACATGGGCAGAATCAGCTATGGGAACAGAGGATGGTTTGCATAATGCACGCCTATTCTCAAATTCAGTTTTCCGTGTTGCAGAAAGTGGGAACCCCTAGGATGGGCTCTTAATGCTAAGCATTCCTTCAACATCCATGTTGGATGGTGCCTTTCTCCCACGAAGCCCAGCCAATGATAATCTCATCCAGGGAGACCCAGGTTCAAATCCTGCCCTTGTTTGCTCAGAAACCTTGGGTCAGTCACACACTCTCAGCCTCTAATGTACCTCGCTGGGTTGTTGTGAGGAGAAAATGGAAAATAACATATGCACTCTGAGTGCCTTGAACAAAGGGTGGTTTTAAAATGTACCAGATAAATAAATTCCCACATAGTGGAAGGGGTTTGGGGTGGGGTTTGCTACCTGTCTCTGGGGAAAGAGTTTTGAGTTCTGCCCCTCCAGTTTGTATTGGCTTCATGCCAGCTTGACTGACGCAGCTCCCCTTAGGGACCCCAGGGAGTCGCCATGTTGAGATTCCCCAGAGTTCACGAGTTCTTCTGGTGGCTCTGGAGTTTCCCTGGGGAGGGGGAAGGTTTATCAAAGCATCTGCCACGTGGATGCATCCAGAGAGTTCTGCCCCAACATCCTCAGCAACATTTCAAGGAATCCTGGAATTCTCTGATCAAATCCTTTTAGTGGCACTCCCGAATACTGCTGCTACTGCCAAGAGTAGTCCAGCCTGCATGCATGGTGAGGGCTGGCACTGGGCTGCCTCCCCCAGGACTACTGTGTGCCTGGTGGTCCTAAAAATCCTTCCCCGGTGACCTGAGGCTTCACCCTCCTTTATAACAGAGACAATGTCTTATTCCACCTGAAGAACATTGAGGCATTGGCACACACCAGAAGCGGCCTTCTCCTCGGGGTCCATCCAGGTCCATCTTGTCTGCTCAGACTGGCAGCGGCTCTCCAGGGCTCTCAGGCGGAGGTCCTTGATATCACCAACTGCCAGGTCCTTTTAAACTGGAGATGCTGCTGGGGACTGAACCTGGGACCTTCCCTCCAAAACCGTGCTCTGTTGGGGCACGACTCCAGCTGCTCCCTTTTAAGCCAGGCCTCTGACTCTTCAGACCTTTGCTAGAACTTACAGGGGAAACAGCATGGCAGCTGCAGGCAGAGCCTCAAGGTGAAAGCATTGCCAGCAGCCCACCCATGGAGAGGGCGGGGCTTAGTGCCACCTTCAAAATGGCAGCACCAGCCTCTGGCATTTCCCCTCTTTAGCCCTTTTACAGAGCTTTCTTCCTTTTAATAGCTCAGCAGCAGCTCAGCTGTGGGGAAGGATGGGGGAGGGGGTTGCGAGGTCACAGGGGGAGGGCTAGCAAGAGACTCATCAAGTCTGCACTTTTGGACTGACTGAGGCAGCAAGGAAGTAGGGCCTGGAGTGGCACCAACAGCCGGCAGTGCAGGCAAGAGGATGCTGCCCCTGCAGGCCTCCATCTGCCTGCTGCTTTTACTGCTCCCCTATGGAACCACCCTACGTCTACATAAACACAGAGTTGCCCTTTCTCACACCACTGGTTTCTTTCCTTCCTCTCCCTGATGTCCAAATGTTGACTGTAATGTAAACACCTTGGGGCAGGGACCTAGCCAGGATTTTGCTTAGGTTACTCCGTAAACTGGCATGAATCTATGGTCCTCCAGGACCATAACCCACTGGGGACTTTCCAGTAAGCTGAAAGATCAATCTACCCTCTGAAGGCCTCCCAAAATGGCTGATGCAAATCTCAGCCCCACCACTGCTATTTTCCCTGCAGTCGAGAAACAAACCAATACCTGTATGTGCCAAGCCCTTTTAGATCATAGGACCAGGGAGGTGTGGGTTCAAACCCCACAGCCAGGAAGCTAGGATTGCCAACCTCCAAGTGGTGGCTGGAGATCTCCTTTAATCAGGGCTTTTTTGGTAGAAAAAGCCCAGTAGGAACTCATTAGCATAATAGGCCACACCCAACAGTTAGACCACAACCCCGACAGCACAGCTCCCTCCCAGGATTGGCTTCCCCAGGTGCTCTGCAGCTTGCAGGGCACCTGGGGAACCCGAGGGAAGGAAGGCAGTTTCTGGATCAGCTTCCCCAGGCGCCCCACAGCTGCGAGTTTAAACTGCCTTCCCTCCCTGGATCGGCTTGGCTTCCCCAGGTGCCCCGTGGCTTGCGAGGTGCCTGAGGAACCTGGGCCGGGGGGGGGGGGGGAGGCTGTAGGCGTGGCCAACTCAGAAGCCAGCCGGTACTCCGTTCCTGTGCTTTCCTGCCCCAAAATAGCCCTGCCTGCGATAGGGATCAGGTCCCATGGAGAAAATGGCTGCTTTTGAAGATGGACTCTATGGCATTATACCCCCACACTGAAGTCCCTCCATTCCCCAAACCCTGCCTTCCTCAGGCTCCACCCCCAAAATCTCTAGGTATTTTAGGGCTGCCAAGTCAGCCCGGGGGGCGGGGGATCCCCTGCTACAGGGGTTCCCAATCCGCCAGCCAGCATTCGGCCGGCGAGGGAAACCTCGCCCCCGAAGTCATCCAGCCTGGATGACTTTCCCTCACGTAATGACATCACCCGGAAGTGACGTCAGCACATTGGGGGCGTTGCCAGAGCGTTGCCCTGGCAATGCCCCCAATGTGCTGACGTCACTTCTGGTGATGTCAGCCAGTGCGCGCGCACCGATGAAGCTCCCGGCCGGCAGAGGACTCCCCCCCGCCGGTAAGCTCGAGGGACTTGGCAACCCTAAGGTATTTCCCAGCCTGGAGCTGGCCTTCCTACAGGAAGTTCACTGTTAAAGCAATCCTAAGAACATTTTCCTGGGACTAAGCCCCACTGAACAGAGCTTAGTAGGATTCTAAGTGGAGCTGCTTAGTATTGCTCCTGGTGTCACCTTAAGTCAGTCACTCCAGCCCTGTTCACATGCTAGAGTGAATGCACAAACACTGTGATACAAATGGAATTTAGTAAAAATTATATTACTTTCAAAACTTTACAAAATTGCACTTTGTCCAACATTCTCAACTTTATAATATTACAAAAAGGATCCAACATTCTCCTCAATGAGCACCCGGTTATAAACTCATTTCAACAGCAGTCTTCCTCAGGAGTAACATGCAGTCTGCAAGCGTGTGCATGCACCTGTGTATGAAAGAGCCACTGTGTGATCACTTTACAAATGAAACGGGGGGAGGCTACCACTTGGACATGTGTAGGGTTTCAGTCATTCAGTTGTCCATAAATATAACCGGAGAATGACTCAACGCACATATAAAGAAAAATCAACCATACATCATATGTGTGTTCACTGTAACTTGTGAAAACGGTATCTATGTCAGATCCCCAGTTAAGACACTCTCTACAGCACTTGTACAAAGATGCTTTATTAGAGATTTGCTTACTACAGGAACTGGTTCTTTGTCAGCAATAAAGAAAGTGCAAAATCCAGAGGTTATAGGTAAACTTCAATGCACCCCCACACCCCACGCATATCAACATTCAGCCCCACCATTACTATGACAACCCTGACAGATATATGGTGTCTTATCTATTCTAACCTGACAAAAGAGTCTCCAAGGCCAACTCTTATGAGAACAGGCCCAGGGGTACGACTTGGTGGAAAGTTACGGCTACAGCAGGCAGGCACTCATACACCCACACTCTCCCCTTTAGAATTCCCTCCCCCAAAAGCATGGCAAGTTGAACAGTGAAGCAGAACATAGAGAAATGAAACTGAAACCTTGCCAATCTGTTTCAGTGTGGTCTACATCACATAACTGTGAGAATGAAATGGAGGAGAATCATGAAAATTGTCCTCATTTCCTTGGAGGGAGATCAGGATTTCACAAACACACACACACTCACAAGATAGATTGCTGGAATAATTTGAAAACAGGAGATTTTTCCCATCTAATGATTAGCATTCAGAAGGACATTAAGCTGATCTGTCAGCCTGGGCCAGCATCCCAGCAGTGAGCAAGCTAAACACTCAGGAATCGGATGATTTGGGGGAAGCTGCCTTTAACTGGCCTTTAAAAGTCCAAACCAGATTGATGAGCAAATATTAAACCACAGTGCCACATAGATCATGTGCAGCTGGAATGGGTTTTTCACAATGGACCAAGAGCCCAATCTTGTTTGCAGTATCCATGTGGATTTGTCTCTCTTCCTGCAGGCTAATGGGGTCTATAAATAGCACGACTTCTATGTGGTTCATAAGCAAAATGGTTTCAGATAGGTACGGAAATGTAATGGTTTCTGATAGGTACAGTTCTTCTTTCTCTAACATTCCTTAGACGGCCCTAGCCACACTGGCTTATTTTCCTCACTTCCCACTTAGGCTTCCAACTTCCACATAAAACACAGATTCCTCTCAAACTTCACACTCTTCACCCATTCGCATTCCCTTCCCACACATGCTCTGAACAAACTCTCCCTCAACAAACCAGTCAACTCAGCCCCCTCTGGTGCAGTTACCATCCCGCCATCACACACTTCCATCACCCTTCCAGCTGCCCTCTTTCTTACCCTAGACTCTAGTCCAGAGGCCTACATTTTAACCCACAGCAACACGCATATAAAACCCCACATTAAAACACAGAAATAAAACACACACAACATATTCATATAGCAAAACACCACAATGGGGAAAGACTTTATTTGTTTATTTATTTATTTAAGCATTTAGGGGGATCCAAAATTAACTTATAGCATTCTCCCTTCCTCCATGTTCTCCTCACAGCATCCCTGTGGTAGATTTGGCTGGGAGTGACCGGCCCAAGGTCACCCAGTGAGCTTCCCTGGCAGAGTGGGGATCTGAACCCACATCTCCTTATATCCTAGTCCCGCACTCCAACCAGTACACCTCATCCAAAATATACAGAATTTGGGAGCACCTAACGAAGCCAATGGGCAGTAGACTCAGAAGGGACCAAACTGGCCTGTTTTCTTCATGCACAATTAATGGTGCCACTGGCTGCCTCAGGATGTAGTGATGGGCACGAGCTTAGAAGTCTTTGGAAGGAATTGCCTGCCATGAGCAGAGACTGACCGGAAGGCAGCAATGGCAGAACACTGACTCACACAGAGATGCAGCAGGAACTTGGGCCTTGCCAGACCTGTCACTGTTTTGCATACGGGTTTCTCACTGCAGACTAATGGCTCTCAGGGTGGACCAGTGTTCCCTGGCTAGCACACCTGGGGGACATGCTGATGAACTGTTTGCCACTGTAGCAAGAAGTATCCCTCTCTGTTGCTGCTGCTTGTCTAGTGTCCAGCCTCCAGTGTTATGGCTGCAATGTCCTCGTGGGAGCCAAGTCAGTCGACAGGGGCTGCTCCAGCCCGGAGGTGATCACCTGCTCCCGTTCACAGCAAGGCTTCAAGCACCGGTTCTGCATGAAGATGGAAAGTGGTGAGTGCCAGATTAGAAGCTCTCATCTGCCCAGTTTTGGGAGAGTCCCCAACACATGCAATCCCATATTCTTGCATCATGGAGGAGTAGTGGGGCAGACGCCACTGATGACCATTTGGGGCTGATCTGAGGGCTACGGAAGCTCTGTTTTGTAGCAAGACGTGAGAAACTGGCCATGTCTGAAAGCACATTATGTCCTTGCCAGCGTTTTCTTCTTGGCTGATCACTGGTCTGCTCCCCAGCTCCCCACCGTCCAGTTACATTATTGGGCTGGGTCATCTACATAAGGAAAAAGCCAGTTCTTAAATTGGGGGGGGGGGGGGGGTGATTTCTAAGGATTCAGACGCACACCCATTTTGATACTGGCAGCAGCATTTTCACTGCGCTAAGAGACATGCAGCTCCTCTTCCAAGGGTTTGTTTCTAAAGAGAATCATGCAGATTTTCAGTGCTATGGAGTGAACAGGCAAAATCCGCCTGTGGAGAGTGCCTATTGGCCAGTGCTAGTGCCATCACAAACCTCTACCTTCTACTCCAGCCTTTCTTTTCACAGCTGGCTAAGTACACAATTGAAATTGGTTCAAAAATCAGTATTTTATTTCACATCTTCTGCAAAACATCTGCCAAAGTCTAAATAACATCTCAAGGCAGCTATCGAATACTGACCACTGCCAATTAATGTCATAAATCATCTGTCAGATGCAAGACGTAAAAGTAGAATATAAAATATTCCCAGGATGCTGGCACATCCAGAGGATACTTCTAGGGCAGCTGGCAGGTGCTGCTCGCAGATTGGCCCTTCAGTCCTCGTTCCTTGAGTCCACCTGTCCTGCTCCCTGCTTTCTTTTTCACCCTGACTCTTTGGTGGGATTGGGAAACACCTGGAGATTTTTTTTTGGAGGGGGATAGAATCTGGGGAGGGCAGAGTTTGGGGAGGGGAGGACTTCAATGGGTATAATACTATAAAGTCCACCTTCCAAAGCAGCCATTTTCTTCAGGTGAACTGATCTCTAGCAGAAGATCTCCAGTCACTACCTGGAGGTTGGAAACCCTACTCTTCTGACCAGTGCCAGATTTCAAGGGGCTCTGGGCCTCCTGCCTTCTTTCCCACCCATCCACCGGCCTGTGTGTCCGTCCTTCCCCCACCCCTTTGTGAGCCTCCCCATTGAACGTGCATCATTTCCCCAATGTGGCTGGGTAGGGCCCTCACTGTGCCTGCCAGAAGTACCCCAGTTGTACACTCCCTGCAGGAGCAGGGGCAGAGAAGAGCAACAAGCCTGGAGACCAAGAAGCCCTGTGAGGAGGAAAGGCTGAGGGACTTCTTGGGAATGTTCAGCCTGGAGAAGAGGAGGCTGAGGGGGGACAGGATGGCTCTCTTGGAGTATCTGAAGGGTTGTGTCACTTGGAGGAGGGCAGGGATTTTTTCCCTGTTGACAGCAGAGGAGAGGACTCGCAAGAATGGGTTGAAATCAGGCCCGTAGCCAGGATTTTGTAATTTGGGGGGCCTTTAAATAAGTCGGGGCAGTGACATCACAAAATAATTTTTTTTAACAAACCCTCACTTTTGCAGCATTTATACTTTGCCTTCCCACACAGGGAAGCAAGCCACACTTGGGGAAGGGGTGGCAGTGGGAAGTCCTCCAGGTGGCCCAGAGAGTCGGGAGTCCTCTGGGTGGTCCACAGAGCCGGGGGACCTGGGGGCTGGATGGAAGTCAGGGGGTCTTGGCAGGAAGTCAGGGAGCCAGGCCCTGAAATACCCCACTGTAGCTACAGGCTTGGTTGAAATTAAGGATGGGAAGGTACCAGCTGGATATTAGGAAAAACTTTTGGACAGTAATAGTTGTGCAACAGTGGAATCAGCTGCTAAGAGAGGTGGTGAGCTCCCCCACCCTGGCACTGTTTAAGCAGTGGCTGGACAAACACTTGTTAAGGATGCTCTAGGCTGATCTTGCATTGAGCAGGGGGTTGGACTACTAGATGGCCTGTATGTCCCCTTCCAATTCTGTGATTCTACCCTGCCAGCATGGGGTTGGGGGGGGGGCTCTGCAGCAGTGGTCCCTGCCAGAAACCCTGGGCCCTGGCAGCTGTTGGGATAGCTGGTATAGTTAGTCTGGTTCCCAGATTAGTTTAGCAGAGTTACAAAATTACACAGAGCCACTCATCAGTTTGAAGACTAATAATAATCTCTTTATTTTGGAACTACATTCTATATAGGAAAGCTTAGAGATAAGTATAGTATACTAGTCTAACTTACTAAGGATGGATGCAGATGGTGAGAAAGCCATCTGCATCATCATGCCAAGATGGAGACAGCGTGTCCTCCCTCTTGGTGCATGCAAGGAGAAGAGTATTGTGGGAGAGGAGGAATGGAAGAAAGGAAGAAGTCCCGAGAGTAGCATTCTACATATCAGAGGGAGAGTGGCAGAAGAGTAAACACAGGAAGAAAACCTAGAGTCTGCCTCTCTAGCTATCTGACTCTCTTGCCACGTAGTCTGGTTGCCAGTGGTTCTCCTGCTTTTGCGGGCTCCTCCTCCTCCCACCCACAAGCGCCCCGGAAGATGACCAGTAATGCTGGTTAATGACTACCTTGAGCTTTGGCTCCAGGGCCTGTGACTTTAGAGCTCCGTCTTGGCTTCCTTATAGCAACTTGGTTTTCGGAAACATCTCTGCAGTATTGCTCGGTCTTCATTGTGCTTTGCTGGTTTGGTACCATCTTTTGGGAAAGGCTGCAGACAAAGCATCTTTGAGCACTGTGTGTGTGTGGGGGTGTGCATATTTTTTGCAGCCCCACCCACCCTGGCACAATTCTCCTTGCCCCAGCCCCTGCTTTGGGCTTTTTCAAAAATATGACAATTGACAGATTGCTATAGCATTATAACATTATAAAGGTCTATTGCAACAATGTACTCGTTCACAGCTTCCTTTTCTGCTTTTTTTTTTTTAAGTAAGTTTCTGGCTCTCCTTGTTGAAGAGTTATAAGGGGAGTGGTACAGGCAATCAAATGAGATTGTTACTTACTTTTAAAAATGTGAGCAGAGAACTAGTGCATTGTTGCAATAGGTCATTATAACAGTTTAGCAATCTAGCTATTACAGTTTTTAAAGCTGAGGTGGCACGGTGGGGGGGGGGAGATGGCAGCCATGGTGGAGAACCGAGGCAAGGGAAGTGTGGGGGCTCTGTTGCTCCTAGGGCTGCCAAGTCCAACTTGGGAAATATCTGGGGACTTTGGGGGTGGAGCCAGGAGACTTTGGGGGTGGAGCCAGGAGAAAGGAAGTGACATCATTTTGTGATGTCACATCCTGTGATGTTGCTTCCACATGCTGACACATGAACTCATGAAGTTTCCTAATACTGAATCAGGCCATTGGTCCATCAAGGTCAGTATTGACTACTCAGACTGGTAGTGGCTCTCCAGGGTCTCAGGCTGAGATCTTTAATGTCACCTATTACCTGATCCTTTTTTAGCTGAAGAGGCTGATACCTCCTGCATGCCAAGCAGATGCTCTATCACTGAGCAACGGCCCTACTGAATCCTTCCTCATCTCGGCAGAATATGAAGCACTAAGTGCTACACAAGTGCTAAATATGATTTTCATATCATAAGAACAGGAGAGAAGCCACAGTGGATCAGCCCATCCAGTACAGCCCATCCAGTACAACACTCTGTGTCACAACAGTGGCCAAAAATACCAGGTGCCCTCAGGAGGTCCAGCAGCGGGGCCAGAACTCCAGAAGCCCTCCCACTGTTGCCCCCCAAGCACCAAGAATTCAGAGCATCACTGCCCCAGACAAAGGGTTCCATTTAGACCTTGTGGCTAATAATAGCCACTGATAGACCTCTGCTGGATGGGGACAGAGAGAGAGAGAGAGAGAGACAGACAGACAGACAGACAGAAAAAAGAAAGAGGGCGAGAGAATGAAAAGAGCTGGAAGAGAAACTCACCTTGCCAGCCACATGCAAAAGCAGCTCCTTCAGTCCCTCCTTAATCTCTGGGCGGACCTCTCTTGCTGTGGAAGAAGCTCTCTTGCTGACTTCTTAAAGGGGAAATGTCTGGCGAGGCTTTTTACTGCAGGGCAGGCTCTCTGCAGACATTTCCCTTTTAAGGCAGCCATTTTGTCCCCCCGGTGGCCAACTTTGGAAAAGCGGGAGATAAGCACTAAAAATCAGTGTTTCCCCCACCCTACCGGGGGACTTGGCAGCCCTAGTTGCTCCTGCGAGGGTTTCTGTGTCTGCAGCTGGAACAAGAGTCCTTCAGAGCACCACCTCTGTGTGGCAGCTGCCCTAGAAGCCGCCTTTGCTGCTCAGAAGCCCCTCCCGCCCACCGTCCCTGGGGCCTTCTCTGCCTGGCAGGGGCTCTCCAGTGCCTGGCTAGTGGACATATTTTGAATGGGAGGTGCCCAGTGCTGGATTCTCCCTGACCAGGTCACTCTCAGAGCTCTGGGCTTGAGCCTGCAGCCACCATGGCCCGTTCTTAAGGGAAGCCCCTCTGAGGCAGGGACCCTCCCTCTGCTCTTTGGCCTCCACCTCCACTAGGCGACACTCCCCTCTCACATGACCCTTCTTGCATTTGCAAAGGGTAGAGCTGGATCCAGAGGTGGCTGGCTCTTGTTTACCCCAAGGCGGGGGGCGGGGGGTGATCTCCTGCTATTACAACTGACCGCCAGACAATAGAGATCAGACCCCCTGGAGAAAACGGCTGCTCTGGAGGGTGGGCTCTGTGGACTCTTTGTACCCAGCTGAGGTCCCTCCCCTCCCCAGGCTCCACCCCCCAGTCTCCAGGAGTTTCCCAACCCAGAGCTGGCAACCAGTGATCTTTCGCCCCGGGGTGCCAATGCATCTGAAAAGGGCTTCCTTGACCCCCCAGCCAGAGCAGAGGACACAAGTCAAGCCAGGTCTCCTCTCTTTTTCTCCCCCACTTTTTCTTTGCCTCCGTTTTTGAACCCCAGGGAGGCAAAGATGTTTGCTGACTGCTCTGTCCTTTTCGGCTGGACCTGGTCACGATCTTCCGCTGCTGATCCCCCCCTTCCCTCGTCTTAACCTGCTGCTTTCTCACTCTCTGCCCGGCAGTGGTCCTGGGGGTCCTCTTGACCAGCGGATGTGCCACATCCCGCCACTGCCAGCAGCAGGAGCTGCCAGGGGTCCGAATCCATTGCTGCGACTGGGATCTTTGCAATGGGTCCCCCAGGGCCCGCCTCTCGGTCTGCTGCCTCCTGGCCTCTTGGATCCTCACGGTCACTCTCCTCATCTGAAGGAACAAGGACTCCTCTGGCAGGCAGGAAGCAAACGGGGCCACTGATGAGGCGGTGAGAAAGGAAACCTTCACCTGGCTCCGGCTCTTCCCTGCTCCAGCCCTTCCCTCTCCTTGGAGTCCTCCTGGGTTCTCTGCTCTCCGTAAGCGGGGAACACACCTTTAACATACCCCAAGGGTCATGTGGGGTTGTTTAGGGTTGCCAACTCCAGGTTGGAAAATTCCTGGTGACTTGGGGGTGGCGCCTGGGAAGGGTGTGGTTTACAAAGGAGAGGGGCCTCAGAGGTGCATAATGCCACAGAGACTCCGCCCTCCAAAGCATCCATTTTCTCCAAGGAAACAGATCTCTTGCTGTCTGGAGATCCATTGCAATTCCAGGACAGCTCCAGGCCCCACCTGGAAGTTGGCAACCCTAGGTTCTACTTGATCTGTCCAAATGATCACCGGGTGAAGAACTGCAATGTCGTGATTGGTTGTTTTTCCCCACCTTTGTAAAAATCTACAAGTAAAAATAAAGAGTTGCTAGAAGGCAGTTCCCAGGTTGTCACTCTGTATTTTTAACTGCATCCCAAACTGATAGCTTCTTCTCCATAAATGGCTGTCAGTCAACCAGGACAGGAAATGGGGGGGGGGGGGGAACTCCAGGTTCAGATGCGCTTCCACCTCCATTGTCTGTGGGTCCCTCAAGGAAATCTGGGGGTCAGAGGCTGCAAAAAACTGGACACAGAAATCTGATTATTCTGATGCAGCAGAGCACTTCCTATGTTCCTTGTGCAGTCAGCTTGGGATTTATGGATGGTTCTGCCACCCTCTGTGCTCGGCTTCTGATCACTCTGGGATCAGTCTACCCCTCATAACCAAGGATCCATCTAAACTGCTGCGGCTGTCTAACTGGAGACGGCTGTGGCCCAGTGGCTGGAAGAGGGAGATGGGCGTGAAGGAGACGTGTTCAGATTCTGGCAGGCAGATGCTGCTGACATTTAGCTAAAGCACCTGGAGGGGGGCAGGATCTGTCTCTGGAGATCTGATGGGGGAAACCAACAAGTTGGAGCCTCACCACTTCCAGGCATTCTAAGCTCTTGGACCCTCCCCACGCCCCTTCTCCACTCTGTCTCTCTACCCTGACTCCATGAGACCTCTGGAGCCCCATCCTGTGCTTCTCCAAATCAATGTCCCCATACCTGAGCCTCCCTCCAGTCCCCCACTTTCCCTCTTCCAAGTCCCCTCTCCTGTTAAGCCATCTGCTTAACCTCTTCCTCCTTATCCCTAGCCAGAATCCACACAACTACAGGGTCAAAGAAGAGACGTGCACTCAAAGGAGGGGTAGGGAGGCCAGGTTGGCTTGCACAGGAATTTGACCTGTAGGATTCAGCTCATGAGATGCACCCAACATGGAGACAAAGTTGATCGCACATCTGCTAACATCTGCAAATCAGACTGCGATTAAAAGCACAAGACATTGGGCTGGTCAAGGCGTTGGCAGCCTGACTTGCAAGGGATTTTTCTGCGTTTGCTACTGCTTGATGAAGGCATTACTGGTAGTGCTATTGAAACTTATCCCATAACACAGGGTGTCAAATATATGGCCTGCGGGCCGGAATCCGACCCACCCGGGGCTCTCATCCAGCCTGTGAGCAACTGTTGTGAGGGGGTGGCAGTGAAGACGGAGAAAGGGGAGGCAGGGTGTTTTTCCTCTCCTGCCTCTGACCTCAGCTCAGTGAACATTGGCAAAGCCACTACATCGGGTGAATGGAGCTGAGCAGCCACACTACTGCCACACCCACCAGTTTGGCCTTTTCTTCAAGTGGTGACCATGGTTGGCAAGAGCAAGCGAGAGGAGTGACGGTTTGCTAACAAAGGGACGGGGCTGGTGGGGGAGAAAGGAGGAAGGCAACGGGGCTGTCCTGTGCATGAGGGGAAGGACAGCCTGCCCTCAGAAGTGAGTAGAGGAGTGAAGGGGGGGAAGGGTGCTGCTGTCACTGCCACGGGTCTGAACAGCCACAGAGGGCCAGGGAGGGTGGGGGACAGCAACCTCCCTTCTCCCCCCAACTGTTCTCAGTCCATGAGGAAAAATTGCCCCCTGGAGGTTTTGGAAACAACCTTTCTGTCAGACCTTTCCCTCAGCTTTGCCGCTTTTGTGGGAAATGCAGGACGGATGAGAACTAGGGGGGTGGGGGGGATCTGGGAGAGCCAGGTTCAGACCCGCCCCCCCCCCTCGAGCCAGGACCCTGTCATCTGGGTCACCTAGGGCTGGTTGCTCAGCCCGGCCCACCTCACAGGGTTGTTGGTGGTGGTGTGAGGCAATGGAGGGGGGAGTCCAGTGTGCCTTCCTGAGATTCTCAGGGGTAGGACAGAGTGGGAGAGGAAACAAAGAGCAAGAAATGTATTGTAGCATGCCCAACTGCTACTGAGTGTATTGGGGGGGAGGGGTGCTGAAAATCTACCTTATTTACATGCAAGGAAGATGACTCATCTCATAAAAGTGCTATATACACAAAAAGTAACTAATTTGTATGGAGATGTAAGTTACCCCCCCCCCCCCCCCTTTATGATTTCCCTTGGAAAAAATCTAGTCTTGTGTATGATTAAATACACTTATTGGGGCTTTTGTGAGTTCCTCAGTCAATCAATTGCTTTCACTTCTAGGAATCAATTGCTTTTGTTTGTATTTTGAGTAAAAAATAATATTGTTAATTCGGTTTGCCTGTGTTCTTTATAAAGTTTGTTTCTACAGTAGCTGGCATCACATTTCATGGCACACGGGGCCCTGCCTGAGAAAGGGACATTCATGTCAGATCTGACACTTATAACAAATGAGTTCGACACCTCTGCCGGCACGACAGCCTCTAGAGTTCGTCATCATCCTAGGCTGCTTCCACAACTGCAGGGATTCTCCGTGGAGCTTTCATTTGCTGTGGCAACAGGGTCCCCACACAGGAGTTTCTCCCTCTATTTTCCTTCCCACATCTCTCCCTCTCCCCCCCCCCCCCAGCTTTTTGTTTTTTAAACTGGCAGCTGAAGATGGAGGGGCCATTATGCTCACCAGGAATTTCCCCCCCAATGGTTCATTGCCCCGGAAGGCCAGTGGTGGAAACCCTCCTCCCCTCCCCCAGCTCTGGAGTCTGCCACGCAGCACTCACCCGCCCCCGCTGCACTAGCATGGACCAGCAAGTATTGCATCAGTACAGTGATATGGCAAGTACTGCTTTTATAAAAGACCCCTCCCCCACAAAAAAAACCCATCATGGGGAGGGGAATGGGAGCCCCATGGGGCTCAGGCAAGGAAACCTACCCCCTTTCTCATGCACTGGGCTCAATCACCTTAGCCATAACCATAGTCATAATTTGTCTGCCATTGTTTTCAAAACATTGTATCGAAGGAGGGGGCAACATGGACAATGCGTAGGGTCACCAACTCTGCATTGGGAACTACCTGGAGATTGCTGAGGTGGAGCCCAGGGAGGCAGGGGTTTGGGAAGGAGCCATAGAGAGGCTGGCCTGATCTCCGCAGTCTGGAGACCAGTTCTAATTCTGGGAGAGCTCCAGGCCCCACCTGCAGGGCTGGTACTACCAATAGGACAACCTAGGCAGCCGCTTAGGGCGCAGACCTCAGTGCACCACAGAGAAGCCAGAGCCCATCTGTGGGGCGGCTGCACTGCACTCCCTCCCTCGGAAAAGGTGCCCCTTCCACGGCCCTTCCTCTGGATGCCTGGGCAGGGGCTGGGCAAAATTTGGGAGTGCCTGCTCTGCGTATAACAAGTGTTGGGGAGGTTCTCACTGAGCTCCAGGGTCTTCATGCTGCCTTTTCTGCTGGCCTCAATGGATACGTGCCCCCTTGCCCTCCCCTTTGCAGCCGGAGGGGAGCAACTCTTTACAAAGAGAGCAGCTCTTTTTACAAGGCACGAAGGCAGGGTGAGAGGGAGGGAGAGGAGTGCCTGGGGGCCCCGTGCCCCTGCCTGCTTCCCAGCTGCCCAAGGAGGCACACTGGCTGGGTGGAGGCCCCTCCAGGCTCTGGCCTTCCTGTGCCGCTTTGCGCGTCGAGGCACACCTGGATTACCTAGCAGAGGACAAAGACGCTGCCTGGCTGGCCCGGGGGCTGGGTAGGGGCGGGACGGAGCCGGCGGCGGAGGAGGAAGACCCATGGCGCTGCTCCCAGTGAGTCCCCATCTGGAAAGGCCCCAAGCTGCGGGAGAGGAACCTGCGTAGTTTAATGACACCCTCCAGCAGTCACTGCCTTGGCAAGCATGGTAAAGGGCGTGCTCTGTCTCTTGCAGGCATGGAAAGGAGGGCAAAGCCCCTGGGAAGGTGGCCAGAGAGCATTTTCTTGCATTTGGAGAAAAAGGGCAAGCGGGGAATCACTGGGAGCCAACTAGCAAGGTGGGACTCGTCTTAGGGAGCCTCAGGAAAAGTCCTTTTGCTCCACTCCACAGGGAGGGAGTTTCAGAGGGAGTACAGGGCAATCCAGTGGAACAGGATAATCCAGGCCAACCCGATCTTGCCAGATCTTGGAAGCTGAGCTGCGTCAGTCCTCGCTAGTCCTTGGATGGGGGACCCCCAAGGAAGTCCAGGGTTGCTATGCAGAGGCAGGCCAGGGCACATCTCCGCTGAACATCGCTTGCCATGAAAACCCTGCAGGGCTACAATAAGTCAACTATGGCTTGACAGCAAAATGGGGGGGGGGCCTCAAATTTAGCGGTCCCTCAGCCCCCCAAATTTGCTCCCTCCTCCTTGAAACGAAGGCTCATTTTCCCAAACTGACAAGCTCTCTAAAAGGACAGGATAGGAAGCAGAGTGGTCTGGACTCTGGGGAAGAGCTTCTGCTTTGCATGCAGAAGGTCCCAGGTTCAATCCCCAGCATCTGCAGTTAAAGGGATCAGGCAGTAGCGAGTTTGGTGTAGTGATTAAGTGCACGGATTCTAATCTGGGAGAATTGAGTTTGATTCCCCACGCTTCCACATGCAGCTGCTGGTGTGACCTTGGGTCAGTCAGTTCTCTCAGAGCTGTTCTCTCAAGAGCAGTTCTCAAAACAGCTCTCTCAGCCCCACCTACCTCACAGGGTGTCTGTTGTGGGGAGGGGAAGGGAAGGGAAGGAGATTGTAAACTGCTCTGAGAATCCTTTGAGTAGTGAAGGGCGGGGTATAAATCCAATCTCTTCACCCTGAAAGCCTGGAGAGCCGATGCCAGTCTGAGTAGGCAATACTGATGTTAATGGATCAAGGCTCTGATTCAGTATAAGGCAGTTTCATGTGCATTTATGAGATTGGAGAGGGGCTGTGGCTCAGTTAACTGCATGGACTCTAACCTGGGAGAACCGGGTTTGATTCCCCACTCCTCCACTTGCACTTGCTGGATGACCTTGGGCAAGCCATAGCTCTGGCACAGCTGTTCTTGAAAAAGAGCAGTCTGGAAAGAGCTCTCTCAGCCCCACCTACCTCACAGGGTGTCCTTTGTGGGGTGGGGAAGGGAAAGGAGTTTGTAAGCCGCTCTGAGACTCCAAGTGAAGGGCGGGGTATAAAACCAATCTCTTCTTCTTTTTCAGTGGTAGAGCATTTATTGCAGAAGGTTCCATGTTCAATTCCTGGGGTTTCCGGTTATAAGAATTTGTTATGTAGTTCATGTGAAAGACCTCTACTGTTGCCAGTCTACGTAGACAAGACTGACTTTGATGGACTGAGGATCTGATTCAGGAGAAGGCAGCTCCGTGTTATGATTTGAGGAGATGTGACTGACATTTTATAGCAACCAATAAATGCAGCTGCAAGAAGGGGCATATTGAGGCCCCAACAGGATGTCCCTTCCTTGCTGAAAAATGTGCTGTGCCTCTTGTTCCCTTTTGCAGATGACAGTGGTTGAAAAGGCAGGGGTGGGGGGGCTCGAACCATTTGCCTGAAGCCAAACCCCTGCTTCAAATAGTAGTTCCTGGCACAGTAGTTTGTGGAGCAGCTGAGACCTGCTTAAATTAGAATCACAAGAGCTGGAAGGGAGGGACAACCAAGGTCATCTAGTCCAGTCCCCTGTACAACGCAGGAAATTCACAAATACTTCCCCCTTCACATGCATTTATGTTTGAAAATTGGTGGGCACGGGGGGGGGGTGGTGCAGGGAGAGACGGTAGCCGCCTCTAGTGTACAGGAAAAACTGGCACCGCCCCTGCCCACCTGCAGATCGGCAGTCTAACCATGGATGATGTTGTGTGGCTTCTCCCCAAGAATCCACTCGAGTGGGGAGGCCAGATCAGAGACACTCTAGCCCGGGCATCCCCTAGAGACCTCTAAAATTTAAGCGCTTCATAGACCGAACTTACAGGTCGTCCTGAGTCACAGCAAAGTCCACAATGAACGGCCCGGCGCTTAAAAAAAAAAAATCAGCACCCACGAAAGCAACACCAAATAGCGTGCAAACTTTTGAGTTTTGGAGCTCCTGCAGGCGTGGCGTTTGGCCCACGGCGCAAAACGCCGTAAGACGGATCCCCGCCCGCCCGCCTTGGGAGGCCGCTGACCGAGGGGCTCGGCCGAGGCCGCGTAGCCAGTTTGTCGCAGAGGCAGGACTGGAACCCCGGACAGCGCCGCTCAGCCGCAGGAAACCGACTCCAAACGTGCACCAATAGCTGTCCGGAGCCAGCCAGCCATCCCTCCTCCAGATGCATGATCCGATGACGGGACCCAGCCCCGAGCCGCGCACGCACCCCAGCGGCCGGGCAGAGGACGGGACGCGGCGCCCACGTCCTTCCAGGAGCGCGCAGCAGAAGCCCAGCGGGCGGCTCCTGTTCCGGACCTGTTCTGTGCCTCTCGCCTCTTCCACCGGCCCATCCATTACAGCCCATCCAGTACAACACCTGTAACTTTAAGGAGTGGTTCAACATGCAGCTGTATGGGATTCATCAGAACAACTTTTATAAAATTAGGGTTCAACGTAGTAAGCATTTGCCAGCCAGAACACTGAAGGCTTATTGCTGGGGAAAATGAGAGGATTGGTGTGCTGCTACAGATGGATTGTGTTCATGGAGAGCATTAGCCAGCATGAGGAGGCTTTTGCACCGAGAAAGCATGGGCTAGCTCCCAATACAAACACTTATAAAGGAACCATAAGTAAGTCAGAATAAACATATAAATAATAATATATTATAGTTCATAATGATTGGGTTCCATTCAGCTTCATGTTGCTTTATTAATTACCATGGTATTTCCAGGATACTTTGAAGAAACTAAGAAGTCTGCTCCTATATATATTTTTGAACTGGATCAAGAATCTGACACCTCCTTACAATATACAATAATGAATTACTCCTGAGGAAGACTACTGTGGAAATGAGTTTAAACCGGGTGCTCATTGTAATATTGTAATTGTGTAATATTGTCAAGTTAAGCAGGTTGAACAAATTGCTATTTTGGAGAAGTAATATAAATTTTATCAAATGTCATGTGTATCGCAGTGAGGTTTAGAAATAGGGCAAGGGTATGAATGTTTAGTTAGTAAAGAACATTTCTAGGAGCCATTTCAATGTGTGCCTCCCTTATGAACCTGAAGAAATGTCCACCACATCACCACTCCCTCACACCAACTCCCCCTCACACCTCTCACCGACTCCAAGAAAGCTCCTGGCAAACATCGAGCCAGATACACCAATGCTACAAGGAGGAGGCAACTTAGGAATGTGGCAAAGACATTTGCACACAGTACTCCTGCAGTGCACTGAGCTGCACAGGCCAAGCCCCAGCGAGATCACCCTGAGGTGCTCAGAACAACACAGTCTCCCTGTACTCCCCACTCTCTGATTGGTCAGCAGGAGATCTCAGTGTTTTGAGGTTTAATAAAGCCAACAGTTAACAGGAATCTGCAGCGAGCTAATGACAGTTGAGGAAATCAGGAGTGGCTGACAACCACCTGTGAGGTGAACCAAAGCTGCTGGCCCAGCCTCTCTCATGGCTTCCAACACACTCCCCCCACCTCCTACACCTAACAGGTGGTTGTCTGTCAGGGGCAGCCCCACCTCCACAGCGGCTTCTAATACTCCTCCCCCCCTCCCCCTCCTACACTGGACAGGCAACTGCCTGTCAGGTGTAGGAGAGGATGTGGGATGGCTTCCAACACCCCCCACACCACTTACATCTAACATGTGGTTGTCTGTCAGGGGCAGCCCCACCTCCGCAGTGGCTTATAATACTCCTCCCCCCTCCCTCTCCTACACTGGACAGGCAGCTGCCTGTCAGGTGTAGGAGAGGAGGTGGGATGGCTTCCAACACACTGCCCCCACCTCCTACACCTATCAGGCAGTTGTCTGTCAGGTGCAGCCCCACCTCCACAGTGGCTTCTAATACTGCTTCCCCTCCTCCTCCTACACTGGAAAGGCAGCTGCCTGCCAGGTGTAGGAGAGGAGGTGGGATGCTTACAGCTGCCGGGGAGGTTTGCTCAGCAGGATTGCCTTAGCACTGCTGCTGGGCCAGCCTCCCCAATGCCTTTAAATACAACTCACCCCCCAATACCAGACAGGCTGGTGTCTGTCAGGATTAGGAGCAGGGCCAGGGTATGAATCTTTATGGGGACATTTCTGGGAACCATTTCAATGTGTGCCTCCCTCATGAACCTGAAGAAACCTGTCCACCACATCACCACTCTCTCTCATCAACTCCCCCTCACACCTCTCACCGACCCCAAGAAAACTCCTGGCAAACATTGAGCCAGATACACCAATGCTACAAGGAGGAGGCAACTTAGGAATGTGGCAAAGACATTTGCACATAGTACTCCTTCGGGGCACTGAGCTGCGCAGGCCAAGTACCAGCGAGATCACTGTGAGGCGCTCAGAACAACACAGTCTCCATATGAGCAAAGCAGTCCAGGAACACAAGTAGAGAGGCCATCAGTTTCGTGGAAGGTGGCAGGAGTTGACTTAACAGACAACTGCTTCTTAACTGGACAGTTCTATGTGGCCTGCTCCAGAGT
The DNA here is from genome assembly GCA_029233225.1 of Lepidodactylus listeri. NCBI lineage: Eukaryota > Metazoa > Chordata > Lepidosauria > Squamata > Gekkonidae > Lepidodactylus > Lepidodactylus listeri. Next base: position 7,521,360 of record JARCFY010000014.1, on the reverse strand, counting down.
GAGCTCACCAAGCAGCCTGGTGATCCTAGCACCTGAGGGCAGAACCACCAATGTGGTCTACAGAGAGGTCCTTCAGTAGAGAGAGAGGAAAAAAGTATGTGTGTCTCATTTCATTTTTTTTACACTACAGTCTTCTCCATTAGAATTCCTACAACAAATGTCACATTTCAAAGTTCACATCATCAGTATTATAACTGGATTTATGGAACTTAAATACCATAGCGAAGCACAGGTATCAGGCTAGTAGAGAATAATGGAGAACATGCTTGCCCATAGGGAATAATGTAGAGAATAATGGGGACTATGCTTGCCCTTAGAGGATAATGGAGACCACGCTTGCCCATAGAGAATAATGGGGACTACGTTTGCCCATAGGGAATAATGGAGACCACGCTTGCCATTAGAGAATAATGGAGACCACGCTTTTCCATAGAGAATAATGGAGACAGGGCCGCGGCGTGGAAGTGAAGAAAATGGCCACAATATCTGACCTCTGCACCACCCTGTTGCCAGTACACTCAAAATCACACTGCATTTCTTTGGAAAAACCTTCTATATATGAGGGAATCAGGAGACAAACATCAGGCACATAAAAAACATTAAAACGCTGGTAACGGACTATTTTCAGCTGACTACAAAACAAACAGACCGAACAGCCTTGAAAGATTTGGTGGCCAAGATGGCAGATGGCACAACAGAGCAAGGTAAAGAGGAAATAACTTTGGACTCCCAAAGTATTTTAAACCAAATGAGTAAAATGGAATGTCAGATTTTAGATAATATAAAATTAATGTTTGAACCAATACAGATGCAACTGAATGATATTAAACAAGCATTGCATGAGGTTGACCAAAAAGCTGAGTACACTATGGAGCTAGGCATGCATGCTGAAACTGCAATTAAAATGATAAGAAATGAAGATACACAGACTCGTAAAAGTGTCTTAGCTTTAGAAACAGAGACCAGACAATTTAATTTGAAAATTTAGAGGCTTCCCAGTGTGAGAGTTCTGCTCAAAGTAGTCAAGGATCAGATCTTGGTTGGTTAACCACAGTTCTTTATTCCCTATTTCTACATTAGTACAGCATCTCGGATTATTGTCAGAGATGAGACAAATTATACAAGCGGGTCTATTATACCATTCCAAGGAGTTTGAATTACCCATAGATAGCCAATCCCCTTAAGGGAAAATTGGCGGGCTAAAAGGTGTCCTGACCGTTTGGTTCTCACAGGAAAAAGATGAGGTGTTAAGCAGTAAATTTCCTCTCCCAAACCAGACCCCTCAGATGTTTCAAGTTCACATAACAACCAATGGCTCCAAGGTTCTTTTGCATTTGATAAGAGATGAGAGGCATCCTCCCTTCAAGTTACTGCCGGAGCAGCTGGAATGCGGAGGCAGGGATGTGAGGCCTCCTTGTTCTCGCAAATCATTGTTGTCACCCTCCCGGCCAGGACAGAAACAATGCATCATGGTTACATAGGTTCCAATATACTTTAGATACATGGGATAGTGAAAGACATGCATGCAAGAAGTTAAATCTAGATCTGACTAATACATTGGCTGAATTGGCAGATTCTGACACCCAGGGGGATCAGAAGATTTTAAAGACATCCAAATTTTTATTGTGCAATGGATTGCCTCAACACTAAAATTGGAAGAAAATGTAGCACTAATAATATTGAAAGCACATCGTTTGGGACAAAAAAATAACAGATATCCGTAGAGGTCCAAGAGACATTTTAGTAACCTTTCAAGATATGCAAACAAGAAATAAAATCTTAATGGAAGCAAGAACAAATAAAAGTTTACCATCCCTGGACTCTGCAATAGAAGTCTTTCTTGATTTGCCCACAGATGCCATTGCATTATGAAGAGCCTTAAAGCCGATAATGACGTGAAGCCTATATAAGGTATAGATGGGCTGCAGCAGCTAAATTGCAAGTATGGCACAGTGGAACTTTGTATACTGCTATGGATCTGGACTCTGGACATTTGCTGCTAGACTCTTTGGACCTTTTAGGCCGAGGACAGACTGGCAATGTAAAGCGGGGGCAAAGTGGAGGGAACTGGTGCGGGGGAAAAACTCCACGGAGCTGGCCGTTCATACTGGCCAGAGCAATGCGCAGTGGTGCCGATACGGAGCGTTCAGACTGCTGCGGAGCCGGCGTGCGCAGCTCGCGCGCACCGTTGCGTTTTTTGGTTTTCCCTTTGATGTGTTTTGCACATGCGCACATGCACATATGTGCATATGCGCATAACTTTGTGCCGGCGCGTTCACACTGCCGCCTCCGGATGCCTCCCGCTTCTTCCGGTTCACACTATTTGGAAGCGGGAGGCATGCGGATGACGGCCCCTGAACACCGGTTTTACCCGGTGTCCTGTTAAAGCGGATGGAAAGCGACTGGGAGACGGGTAAGTGCGAAATGGAGCCGAGGGACAGATGCACATGTCTGAACGGGCTCTTTTCTTCCACTTCCGACGCGGGGCTGCCCCGCTTTACATTGCCAGTCTGTCCTCGGCCTTACAACCAACGATGGAGATTGATAAACAATCTGCTAAAAGGAAGCTACACTATAACCTGACTCCACATAAAGAACTCAACGTACAGGCACGTCCTTGACTTCATAATGAGAACTTTACTGATTGTAAGATGCGATTCAGCATTGTAACTGTGGTTAAAGTCTACATGGAACTTAGTTGCTAAAGAAAAATCCTCAATAATTCCAAAATACAATGAAATAATACGTAATACAGTCATAAATTAAACTTAACAATAACTATTCTTGCAGTGCTTACTCTCAACATTGTATTATCCACACCAGTTTCTCCTAAAAGTCTTGTTTGAACACATTTTAGTATTAGTATATTGCACTAAACCTTGAAATGTTGGTAAGGAAGCAAGCCTTACTTTCTCTCTCTCAGAGAGTGTGACAGGGTAGATTTTATTTTACTTTTTCTTTCTTTCTTTGGTATAGATTTAATGTAAAGATAAGTTAGAGTTAATTAAGAGTGTTAGTTAAAAGTAGAAAGACCGTGAGGATTAGTTAGGGTATAGTAGAACAGGACATAGTATAGAGTTTGTATTTTTTGTTCATATATAAGTAGTAGATAAGTGTACTTTATATAGATAGAATTACACTTTAGCTAAGTAGTGTCAAAGAGGGTTAACCTTGTTATTTCTATATAAGAAAATAAAGTTTATAGTGTACCTTTATTTACAATAGGTCTTTTGCAATGACAAACTCACTTAAGCTGTTAACTTATAATGTTAGAGGAATTAATAACCTGGTGAAGCGTAAACGTATTCATACGCAAATTATTAAGGAGCATCCTAATATTGTTTTTTACAGGAAATTTCCAACTCTTTTTTCTTCTAGTAGATTCAAACATCAGTGGCAGTCTTATGGTTCTTCTAAGGCCAGAGGAGTGGCTATTTTGGTTTCATCCAGTACTAATTTTACACTTATGAAAATACTTAAAGACCCATTGGGCAGATATCTATTTGTGGTGGGGAAAGTAAATAATGTTGTGTTGACTTTAGTAACATTGTATGCACCTAATATGGACCAAATTTCTTTTTTAACTGAAATTTTAAATACTTTTGCTAAGTTTAGGGAAGGTGAGATAATTATTGGAGGAGACTTTAACTATGTATTAGATTATGCTTTGGACAAATCCTCTATTTACAAAAAAAACTGAAAAGCTAAGAAAACTTAAAAAATTAAAACTTAAGTTTTAAGAAAACTTAAAAACACATCTACACCATTAGCAGAACTATTTTTAAAAATCCCCCTAATTGATGTTTGGAGGCAATTGCATAATGGAGAAAGAGACTACACTTATTATTCACAAGGGCATAATACTCATACTCACACTGACTATTAATTTCCTTGTCTCTTTAAGTGTCTCTTTTAAGTAAAACTATATCATCACAGATTGGATCACTGCAATGGTCTGATCACAACTGGGTGGTGAAATGCTATTAAGTATAGAGAAACGACAATAAACTGGAAATTGAATACAGCTTTGTTACATAATACATGCATAGCTAATGAGATAGAACTGATTATTAAAAACTATTTTATAGAGAATAGTACAGATTATGTGTTGCCAACAATTTTATGGGATGCTTTAAAGCCTGTATTGCAAAGGCCTCATACCAAAAAAGCAAAAACAGCAAGAAAGGGAAAAATTAGCAGTAGAAATAAGGGAACTGGAGCTTAAGCATAAACAGAAAGGAAGTCCAAAAATATATAAAAAGCTTTGAGGCACCAATTAGATACATTAGATATGTCAAATATAGCAAACATTACTTTATTTACAACAAAAATCATGGCAAAATACCTCCAAGGCTTTGAAAACATTAACTAGGCATGTAAAGCAGAAAAGAGAATCTAGATTTATTACATCTATTTGGGATAAGCAAGGTAATTTACAATATGAATAAAAACAAATGGCAAAAAATGGACTATTATAAGCAACTATAATAAACCAGAGAGGCAACTAGATAATAAAAATGCCTATTAGAAAAAATATTATAATACTGTTAAACTTTCTGCAGAACATATAGCTTTGATGGACAGTCATATTACAGAAAAAGAAATATTACTAGCTATTAAAAAGTTAAAAACTAATAAAGCTCCTGGCCCAGATGGCATTGGTTCAGAGATATATCTTATGGATAGTACATGTAAAACATTGAGTCTCATACATCACTGTAAAGAGAAGAAACAACAATTGATATGTGTAGGTTTGGATGTACAAAAAGCTTTTGGCTAGGTTGGTTTTGTCTACCTAAAGCAGGTATTAAAACATCTAAGATTTGGAGAAAATTTTATGCGCATTATTAATATAGTCTATCATTAACCATCTGCACAACTTCAAATAAATGGCACTTGGACTGAAAACTTTATTTTGAAGCATGGCACAAGGTAAGGGTGCCCATTATCCCCATTGTTGTTCACATTAATGATGAAACCTTTAGCCTCAAGTATTAGAATGCATCCAAATATTTTTGGGATACAAACTGGGAAAAAAGAATATAGACTTTCATTATTTGTGGATGATATTTTGTTATTTTTGACACAACCTAAAATCTCATTATTATCACTTCAAAAAATTGTTAGAGGAATTCAGTAAAATCTCTGGTTTAAAGTCAAATATACCTAAATCCATATTTTCTGTATATCTAGATGAAAATACAGTGCAACATCTTAAAGGTATTACACCTTATAGTGGATAACCAATGAAATATATTTAGGAATTCAAATATTCATAAGTCAAATTATGATCCTCTGTTAGAGGGTCTCCAAAAAAAGTTTTGCCAATGGCACAAATTTAATCTTTCATGGCATCACAGATTAAATATAATTAAAATGTATGTTTTACCAACATTTCTTTTCTCATTTAGAGCTCTTCCAACCGTGGTGGACAAAAAATGGCTGGCAAAAAATTCTACTAAATTTTTGGGGGGCATATAAACTTCATAGGATTACTAAAATAACTCTATGTAGAAATAAATATTATCAAGCTATGCACTTAACAAATATTCTTAAAATCTTGCATGATTATCAAACCAGTGATTGGATTATAATTCAGCAACAATATACATACCATATGATGCTTCGAAGTGGTGTGGCACGTTGCTTCGGAATGTCCTAGGGCAGTTTCAGACAGTTTAATACTTAACATATTTCTGGACACCTGGGATAAAAATAGAGAACAATTAATTCCCGGTATTTCTGAGTTTCAAACTCTTTTTAATCAGGAAAGTCTATTACCATCACACTTTCCTATAGACCAAAACAAATGGAAGTCAGCAAATGTTAAGAAACTTGAAGACTTTATTGCAAATAATATTTTAATGGCTAAAACACAAATTGAAGTAAAGTTAGGTTTTACAATTCCATGGATTCAGTTTCTGCAATTGTCTCATCTATGCACTCAAATACAAATTACTAAGGCTGAGGACAGACTGGCTTTATAATTGAACAAATCTATGATGTGATGACAAAAACCAGAAAGCATATAATTGCTTAAGTATATTTGACTTTGAAGGAGATAGAGGGCTGAACATATTTAACCTATCAAAAGAAGTGGCATAACATTTGTAAGAATAATATACCATAAGAAGGAGTCAAATGTGGAAGAAGTTTCCTTTTAACTCTAATGTCATTGAAATAAAATTACAAACTTTTAAAATACTTACCTTTTGGTACTTAACACCGCAGAAATTAGCACATATATCGCCTACAGCAAAACCTCTATGTTGGAAACATTGTGGAGGTCTTGGGAGATATATTCATTGCTGGCTTGAGTGTCCTAAGTTAGAACAATATTGGAAAGATGTGACAAAGCAAATCAATAAAATCTTCTTCTTTTTTAAAGTATTCAAGTATAGGTGACCATATAGAAGAGAAATAGGATTTTTAAATTGGGCTTAATAATGTTGTCTAGATTTTCTGTGAGCTTTGCCATGATGTACAATTTCCATAATTTTTGATGCCACTGTACTATTGTGGGGGATTGCGATGTTTTCCAGGCTAGGGCAATAGTGTTTCTTGCTGCGTATACTAATAGAGATGTTCTTTCTCTAAGTGTGTATGAGCATGTCAGGGTTTTCCAGTCTCCCAGTAGTAAGTGCTCTGGTGTAAGTTTAAGGTCTATACTTGTGATTTAACCTTTGTTAGCACAGATTCCCAAAAAGTGGAGCTCTTGGGACATGAGACCCAACAGTGAAGGTAATTTCCTATGTCCCCACATTTTTTCCAACATTTTGGGTTGGATGTTTTCAATGTGTGAGCTAATTTTGGGGAGGTGAGATAGCAACGTGAAATTAATTTAAAGGAGTTCATTCGTTTTTCTATAATTTTGGAGTTGAATGGGGATGTAGCCCAAATGGATGACCAAATGTCATCTGTTAGATCACAGCTACATTATTTGTTCCATATGGCTTGGTATGTTAAGAGGTTTCTTTACATCCTGCGCCAATAGAATTTTATATATGCATGAAACTAAGCCTTTTTTTGATTGGGATGATACTTTAATAAGGCATTCCAACTCTGTGATAGGTTGTTTCAGTATGTGTAGAAGTTTGATAGAAGAACTTAGATGTGAAATTTGAAAGTATTGTAACCAGGATATAGGAACTCCCAGGGCTCCGTTGGGGCCGGGGCGCGCCGGGGCGCCGCTCCGGGAGAGAGAAGGGCGGGGGGCGGGGACTTAAGAAAGCCCCACCCCCCACTCACTCTTCCCGGCAGCAGCAGGCTGCTGCCGGCCCGGGAAAAAGCCCCTCCCCCCTTCACTCTTTCCGGGTCGCGGCAGGCCACCGCCAGCCCGGGGAGAACCCACTTCCCTCCTCCCCTCCACTCACACTCCCGGGGCTGCGGCAAGCGCCACCAGCCCCGGGAGAAGCCCCCTCCTTCCCCCCCGCTCACACTCCCGGGGCCGCGGCAAGCGCCCTGGCCCGGGGAAGAAGCCCCCTCCTTCCCTCCCTCCCCCACTCACTGCTCCTGGGCCTGAGGGGGGTGCAAGGGAGGGAGAAGCCAGGCCCCAGAGGCGTGAAGCCCCTGGGGCCCAAGCAAGAGGGGGGAGGGAGGGAAACGCTGGCCTCAGTGGGGGGGAGAAGCACCCCTTCCTTCCTTCCTTCCTTCCTTCCTTCCTTCCTTCTCTCTCTCCCCACCTTCCTTCTCTCTCTCCCCACCTTCCTGTTCCTTACTTTCCCCCTTCCTTCCTCTCTCCCTTCCTTTCTTCTCTCTCTCTCTCCCCCACCTACCTACCTTCCTGTTCCTTCCTTTCCCCCTTCCTTCCTTCTCTCTCTCTCCCCCCACCTACCTACCTTCCTGTTCCTTCCTTCCTCCCTCCCTCCCTTCCCTCCTCCCTTCCTCCCTTCCTTCCTTTCTTCTCTCTCTCTCTCCCCCCACCTACCTACCTACCTTTCTGTTCCTTCCTTTCCCCCTTTCTTCCCCTCTCTCTTCCTTCCTTCCTCTCTCCCCCTTCCTTCCTTCCTTCCTTCCTTCCTTCCTTCCTTCCTTCCTTCCTTCCTTCCTTCCTTCCTTCCTTCCTTCCTTCTCTCTCTCTCCCCCACCTACCTACCTTACTGTTCCTTCCTTCCTTCCTTCCCCCCTTCCTCCTTCCTTCCTTCCTTCTCTCTCTCTCCCCCACCTACCTACCTTCCTTCCTTCCTGTTCCTTTCCTTCCTTCCTTCCCCCTCCCTCCCTCCCTTCTTGCCTTCTGACACACTGCCGATGACGTCAGGGATGTGTGGCCTTTTGATAGTTCCGGTGACGTCAGGGGGGGGTGGCATATGCAAATAAGTTAGGCTAATGAGCTCCTGCACCTCTTTTTTTACGAAAGGACCCCTGGGAACTCCTATTTTTATTTCCAGGTCTTTTTTTTTTGTGAGCAGTAAGTGATCAGATCTTGAAGCCTGGTAACATCTGCCTCTTTCCATGTATCATATGAGTGGTTTTTGTATCCAGGTAGGAACCAGCATTGGTTTAAGTAACAGTAACATTGAAATCTTGAGATGGGGTGCATTAGAATTGTTCTACACCTATCCCAACTGTATCAGATGGAGTCTATTATGGGGTTATTATATGACTTGGCAGATCTTTCCAGCCCCTTTTGCCAAATTGTTTCTTGTATATCTAAGGGAGTTGTAAACTCAGAGAATATATGTGCCCTCCCTGAGGAGGAGTCCATACCTATGAGTTTAAACACATTAGAAATTTGAATTGCAGTACAGTATTTTTTCAGGTCAGGAAAGCCAAGACTTCCTTTTAGAGGCTTATGATACAGTGAGCGATTATTGATTCGATGTTTCTTATATAACAAAAATAAGGTTCAACATCATTGATTCCCACTTACTTATAAGTTTGTTAGATAGTTTTATAGGCATAGTGCAGAAAAGAAAAATGAACTTGGGGATAATAAATGATTTAATGAGATGTAATCTATCAAACCATGAGATCTGCATTTTGTGCCAACTTGTGAGAATATTAAGTACTTCTTTTTCTATTTTTTCATGATTATTTTTTCTGTTTTTCATGTCTATCCCTAAATAATATTATTTAATCCAGGTGTATGAGAAATTTGATTGTATTGCACTCTTTGCTTCAGTATCCAAATTAACAGGTAGTAAGTATGATTTAGATATATTAATTTTAAGTCCAGAGACCAAGCCAAAAGTCTGAAGTACTTGTTGAAGTGAGTAAAGAGAGGATTTTGGGTTTGTAATAAATAGGAGCATATCATATACAAAGAGAGACATTTTATGTCTTGTTTTTTAATTTGACTCCTTGTATGGATTCATTGTGGCGAATCGCATTTGCCAATGGTTCTATTGCTAGAGCAAAAGCAGTGGTGATAAGGGGCAGCCTTGTCTAGTTCCACATTGTAGAATAAATGTTTTGGAGTCTTGGTGTTTAGAGTGGCCTTAGGGATGTTATAAGTAGCTGAACTGGCTGATAAAAAAATTCTTCCAAAACCCATTTTTTGTTTTAACCCATGTTTTGTTTGTTTGTATTGATTTAAGAAAAGGTATTTCCACCGAATCAAACACTTTCTCTACATCCAGAGATAAGAGAATTGCTTTTTGGTTTTGTGATGCACAGTGGTTCAAAATAGATATGGCTTTTGTGTATTTTCGGCAAAGTCGCATTGAGGTATAAAGCCTACCTGATCTTGCACTATATATTGATTTACAAAGGAGCTGAGTCTTTTTGCTAGAATTGATGTGAAAAATTTAAAATCTATATACTAATAGTGAAGGTGCCCCCTGCATGCGGATATCTAAATCTGCACAGGGGGCACTTGGGGGGCAGGGAGATCGTTCTGCACACTTGGGAGGCTTCCCAGATGTGCAGAAAAATCTGAAAATTTTAAAAAACTTCCAGGGGGATTTAAATCCCCCCAAAAGTAAAAGAGCATTCCCTGTGCATGCGCAGGGAATGCTCTCAGAACTCTGAGGCAGCCCAGTGGCTGAGAGCCACTCGGGCTGAGCCCGGGGGGGGGGGATCCACTTACCTTCTGGATCTGTGGCCACTGCTGGCAGTGGTGGCAGTGGCAGGGGGTGGATAAGCCTTGCCAGGCCTCACCGGGCCTCGCCGTCGCTGGGGTGGGAAGAGCTCTTCCCTGCCCCCCACTCCCCCAGTGACGCTGAGGCCCAGCGAGGCCCGGCAAGGCTTCTCCACCCATCCCCGCGCCGCCAGCAACAGCAGCCACAGGTAAGCCACAGGTGCGGGCCTTGCCATCACTAGGGGGGGCAGGGGGAAGAACTGGTGGGAGGGAGAGCAGGTGGGAGGAGAGCTGGCGGACCCCTCGGCTGGAAGCCGTGCAGGCCTCGTTGCCACTGGGGGGGGTGAGGGGAAGAGCTGGTGGGGGGAAAGAGCTGGTGGGAAGAGCTTGCCAGGGCAACCGGGGGCAGGGGGGAGATCAGTGGGCCCCTTCTCCCCCCCCCCCAAGTCCCGGCCAGGTCTACCAATATAGTGACAAGGGCTGGGTAGACCTGGCCTCCGGAGAACAGGTCTACCAATACAGTGGCAAGGGCTGTGTAGACCTGTTCTCTGGAGGCCAGGTCTACCAATACAGTTGACTGGGGCGGGTAGACCAGTTCTCCGGAGGAAGAATCCGGGGGGGGGGGAGGACTTACCTGGGGCTGCAGCCTTTAGGAATCCTCCCCCCCCCCCCGCGAGTATCACGGGTCCCCACCTCTTGTCGATATTTAATTGCGAAATTGGTCTATATGAAGTGGCAAGTGATGGATCCTTTCCATTTTGGGGGAGTACTATAATGGAAGCATGACACCATGAAGGGGGAAGTGTTCCTGTTTTAATGATGTGGTTACAGGGGCTTGGCTAGTACAGTTGCATATGTTTTTTATAAAATTCAGCCTTGAATCCATCTGGCCCAGGGGCCTTGTTAGGTTTAAGATTCTTAATTGCCTCTATGATGTCGAATAGTGAAGGGACTTTCAAGAACCTGAGCGTGCTCTAGTGACAATAAATTTTCCACTGGATATTTTTGAAAAAATTTGTCAGTGCTAACCTGGGATTTGGTTTTGTATAGATTTATATAAAAATCCAAAAAAAAATTGTGATGGTGTTAGAGTCATAGAATGGATTGCCCTTTGTATCTTTCATTTTAGCAATCACCCTTGAGCTTTGTTTAACTGTTTTAGATAGAAGTTTTAATGACCTGGATGAGAAAGACCACCTTCTCTGTTGAAAAAAAGCCTGTTCGGTTGTCATATCTATTGCGTCAAGTGATCTGCGTTCTGGCACCCATTTTTTTGTTCCCAGTTTGTTTATGTTGCTGCTCTAATATGGATATATTTTGAGTAAGATTAGTTCTCACCTGTTGTTTGTTGTTTGTTTTTGTTTTTTTACAAAGGATGCTTTGGAGATCACCCAACCTCTGATGACTGGTTTGACTGCATCCCATATCATATCTGGAGAGCATGAGTCTGGAGGGTTGTCTGCAAAGTAATTGCGGATGCTACATTCTATTTCTTCTGCTATCTTTCTGTTTAATAATAAAGTTGTTCATAATACATCTTTTAGTGTGTTGTCTTTATTTAAGGTTAGAGTGCCCTGAACCCAGCAATGGTCTGGCCACATTTGGTTTCCTATGTGAGCTTCCTGGAGTTTGTTTACTAAGCATGAAGAAATCAGTACATAGTCTATTCTAGTGTGTGTGTGTGCCATGGCACATAGAGTAGTAAGACTAATCCCTCTCTGTGGAATTTATATGTCTCCATGCATCTATAAGGTTGAAATCTCTAAGAATTTGGGTAGTTTGGTAACAGTGTTCTTTTGAGCGTGTATTGAATAAAGATTTGTCCTTTGTGAGATCCATAACAAAATTTAGATCTCCACCTAAAATTATTCCCCCTGCATGAAAGCCATCTAATTTTTTCAATGTTTGTTCAATGAATGAAATTTGATCCTGATTTGGTGCATATATAGAAGCCAGAGTAATAGGTATGGTATCTAGAATTCCTTTAACAAAGATATATCTTCCTTGTGGGTCTGCTAAAGTATCTTGATAATTGAATTTCAGATATTTTGATAATGAAACAGCTGTTCCTCAAGATTTTGATGATCCCTTAGCCAGATATTGTTGTTGAAATATTTTAGTTTTAAAGAGAGGAGCTGAGTCTCTTGAAGGAATATAATATGCAGGTTAAGTTTAGCAATTTGATTTTGTATCCTCCTTTTTTTGAGAACATTATTCAATCATCTCACATTGTAAGAGTATATTCTAATAGAGTTATACATCTCACTTTTCTGCACGCAACAGTCTAAATTGCTTTTGTGGCTGCTCAGCCCTTAATATGAGGATATGAAAAAGCATACTCAACAAAGGGTATTTTCTTACTGGGGAGCAAAGCAGAAGCTCATCTTCTATAGTTTGTCCTGTATTACCAAATACAATAAGATCTAGAATATGATTGCAGTTCTCTATTTGTTTCAAGGTTGAATATGTATTGATGTATTACTTCTCAACCCAATTAATTTTAACAATTGCCTAATCAGTGTATTGTGCTCAATATCACAATTAATTTTTTGAAATATAAATATATACTTAGCGATCAAGCTTATGTTCTAAATATTATAATTAATATAACTGTAACCAGCTTTGTTAAATATCCCAGTGACCCTTCCTGCCTTCCCCCCCAATCAATTCTTTAAAAATTAAAACCTTTAAATTAATTAAGTTGGTATATAATTTTGTTGAACCTACTGTTCTAATAAATTGATTAGGATGCTTTAATTTAAAATTCAATTGCCTCTCCTCTTCCTCACCCCCTGATCTCCCAGATATAATTAAATAAAACAATTAATTATGAAAGTAGACTTAAATATAATGTTCTAATTTACAAGTGTTAAAAGTAGTTTGCATAGAAAAATACTTGAGAGAAGGTCCTGGTGGCTCCCACTTGAATAAGCTCCAAGTGAGAGAGTGGGAGATCTAACTACGGTCAGTCCCACTTCCAGTAAAAAAAACTCTGAGGAAAAAAAGACAAGGGTTTGTCTTCATTGGCATTGGTATGCTCCTTCACTCCTTGCAAAAATCTTAACTTTTATGGCTTAAACAAATAATGTAATATCTGTATCTTTTTATCTTGAAAAGTAAAAAAGCTTCGCTTTCGCGCTTCATTCAGGATACTCTTTTTCGTGCCTAGATCTTGAAATACTGCAATTGTATCTCTTGGACCTTTCCAATTGATATTTTGCATTGCTCCCAGCCTGTATGCTCCTATAATCGGCAGTGCTGTGCCATCTTGTGGTTGAAGTGTAGACTCATTAGAAACACCGAGAGTTCGGCATTTTTCTCCACTTTCTTTGGTAGACCCCGAAATTCTAAGTGAAGATTTCTGGAGTCATATTCCAGGAAAAGAATTCTCTGATGTAGGTCTGTCTCCTCTGTTTGTATGGTTTTTACTTCATTTTGTAATATCTCATTTATGGCCAAAGTTCTATCTGCTTTTGTTGATGTTTCTTTAAGAGACTTTTGTATTTCTTCCTGTTGCACTTGTAAGAGATTGAAGAAGGACGTCATATTTTCTAGTATTCTTGCCTCCATTGTAGACATCTATCTTATTTGTTACTGTATCTCCCGATCCTCTCGATCTTTATGTCTGTTAACCGCTGCTTTGAGAAGTAGATGCTTGTGTGGCCGCTGTGTTTAACTTTGAGAGTTTGGCACTTTGATGTTCCAATATCAATCTCAAAGAGGAGATTTTCAGTTTATCAGGGTTTTTTTTTTTCTCTGTTCCCATATATTTTTTCGTTTACTGCTGTAGATTTTTAGTTGACCAGCAGTGTTAGAAGCAGAGGAACGGGTTAAACCGCCATCTTTCTCAGCACCCCATTGCGCACCCTGTTTTTGAATTTGTTTATGTTATTACTCAATAAAAATGTCATTAAAAAGAGAGAGAGAGAATAATGGAGATGATGCTTGCCCATAGGGAACAATGGAGTCCACGCTTGCCCATAAGGAATAATGAGAGACCTGGCTTGCCCAATAAGGACAGCGACTGCCAATGGACAATACATGAATGCCAATAAAGAGTTCATGATTGTCCATAGGGAATTATGGAGTCTATGCTTACTCATAGGGAATAATGGAGACCCGGCTTGCCCTAAGGACAGTGATTGCCCATAGACAATATATGGTTGCCAATTGAGAATGCTTCACTGCCATTAGGGAATTGTGCACACTTGCCAACGGAGAATAATGGAGACCCCACTTGCCTACAGGGAATAATGGATTCTCTTCCTGCTCAGTAAGGACAGCTATTGCTCCTAGACAAGACATCATTGCAATTAGAGATAACTGCCTTCCCTCTCTTGCACAGCAAAAAAAACATTCTTCGTTATTTGTGTCAATCAGGTTAGCCTCCCATCATTTAAAGTGTGGGTGTCAAAGATACAGCCCATGGTCTGGTTCTGGCCTGCACAAGCTTGCAATCCAGCCTGAGAGCAGCTGACTCTCTGATACTTCCTTCTTCCTGTTTCTAACATCACAGCTCCTTTCCCCCTGTTTCTCCTAGTTCCTGCTTCAAAGGAGAGAAAGAAAGCCTTCGCTAGATTGGCTGAGGGCTCCTCCCCCTCCCCCTCCTCCAGGGAGGTAGGAAGAGGAAGAGAGACACAGGGAGGGGGAAAATGGCATCTCAACAACATTTTTATTCCAAGTATAAGGACATTTTCTGAAGAGTACTGGACTCAGGAGACCAGGAACGGTGAAATCATGAAGCCTTTTTTGAGTGATTCAGTACGCCCAGTAGATGGTCAGAACAAGCATGCTTCCAGGGCTCCAGGGCCCTCATTATATGCTGGCCGGAGCCACACCTCCGGCCACACCCAAAAGACCTGATAGGGGCTTAACATATGCGCATGTTTGTCATAGGTTCCCTGGAGGAGCCTTTGATTGCATTGGCTCCCCAGGGAGAACCTAGGTCCCACATTGGTGGAGGCTTTGAATCCGGATGTCTATTGTTCCTCCAGATTCAAGCTCCCCTCTCTGCCTGACCATGTGCTCTGGCCATGCGGCGGGCGCCGTTACCTGGGAGCACATGGCAGGCTGGTTGCTACACAGAGCATACTACATTACACTTTTCCTTCAGAGAAAGGGAGGGAGCCAGCCAGCCAGCCAGAGCATGCCAGAAAAAGAGAGAGTCCTGTGTTTAGACCAAAAAAGTTTTATTCCAGGTATGGGGGGGGGGGGGGGGGATTAAGAAGCATTTCATTCCATGTATGGGGAGCGGATGACTCCCGTGTTTAGACCAAAAAAGTTTTATTCCAGGTTTGGAGGGAGAGTCCTGTGTTTAGAGAAGAAGAAGAGAAGAAGAGATTGGATTTATACCCCGCCCTTCACTACCTGAAGGAGTCTCAGAGCGGCTTACAAACTCCTTTCCCTTCCCCTCCCCACAACAGACACCCAGTGAGGTAGGTGGGGCTGAGAAAGCTCTTTCCAGAGCTGTCCTTGAGACAGCAGCTGTGCCAGAGCTATGGCTTGCCCAAGGTCATCCAGCAGCTGCAAGTGAAGGAGTGGGGAATCAAACCCAGTTCTCCCAGATTAGAGTCTGCACACTTAACCACTACACGAAACTGGCTCTCTTAGACCAAAAAATGTTTTATTTCAGATATGGGCAGATGAGTCCTGTATTTAGACCAAAAAAACATTTTATTCCAGGTGTGTGTCTGTTGGCCAGCAAGGCACTTTAAGTGCTCTTATAGATTTTAAGATTCATAAGCTTGAACTTGGGTTGCTAGTATTGGAAGGGCCATGTGCATTCTCCATTGCTGGGGAGAGCTCCAGTCCACACCAGGAGGCTGGCACCCTAGATAGCTCACCAAGACAGAGACAAAGACTCTTTCTGCCATGAGGTTTCTTTCTGTCACACCATGCTGGTCAACCCCTGCCCCCTCCAACATACCTGAACAGATTATGCTAACGTGGTTACCTGGCAACTAATGGTCGGGCTATCATCCAGCGAGCTAGGGCCATTAAAAGACAATGCAGTGGCCCCGGTGAGTAATCGAACCTCGCCCAAAGTGTCATTTCCTGGTGAGATCATAGTTCTGCAATATTGTCCACTCCCCAGCCCTCCTCCTTTTGTTTACCTTTAACCTATGGTAGGGTCAGAAAGGGACGGACCGCCTAGTAGGTGTGTTAGTGGGATGTGGTCTGTGCAGCCCGCCCCAAGACCACCTAATAAAAGACCCTGCACAGAAGCAATCGGTCTCTTGAGCCATCGTCCCCTATCTACTTTGCTACCCTTTATGCTCAGCTTTCTATACTAATACCCTTGCCTCCATCTTTGAATCTCTGAATTCCGGAACAGAGAGAACCACGTGATCTTGCTGGTTCGAGCCATGTGTCCCATTTTTCTATTTTTCTCTCCTCATCCAATTCTTCCTTCGAGCGGACAACTCCTCTTCAGGAAGGTAAAGTATCACCCATCAACGAAATCCTGCTCATGCAAACGTGCTACTTTCTAGCTTTATTTCCTAGGCCTGCGTGTGTGTGTGTGTGAGTCTGTTTTTGGTGTGCTTGAACAACATTACCCAGTAAACAGTATTGAACGTGCTATCTGCCTCACGTGCCTCTTTCCTTGAGAACTCCCGGGAGGGGTGGGACCCTGGTATAGTTGGCAAGAACCCGTGTATTTCGCCAATTGCTAAAACATAAATCAAAGCAATTCGGCTAACATGTCGCTGGAGAGTCCTGTGTTTAGACCCAGCAATGTTTTATTCCACGTATGGGGGGGGGGGGAAGAGTCCTGTGTTGAAGACCAAAAAACATTCTATTCCAGGTATAAGAGACACACACACACACAGAGTCCAGCCCATGGCACTTGGAGAGATCCCCCTTTCCATCTCTAACAGATGTGGGGGGAGAAACTTAACAGCACAGCTGGCATTCCGTTTTAGCGAAAGAGAGCAAGAGTACAGCAGCATCTTAATGACTAACAAAATTTGTGGCACAGCATGAGCTTTCATGAATCACTGCTCACTTCTTCAGATACAGCTGGAACGTGAGCCCATCTATCCTTATATCTTGGAGAGTGAAGTGACTTCAGATGCCAAAAGACAATAGTGGGCATTGGTAATGAGAGAAGAAACCTAGGTCTCAATTCAGTCCAGGAGTTTGTATTGTCTTGAGCTTCATGATCAGTTGCAATTCAGCAATGTCTCTTTCTCATCTCCCTATGAAATTCCTTTGTAAGAGAACTTACCTGGCAGGGGAGACATCTTGATCACGCTGAATGCCCTGGAAAGTTAAAATGTCCCCCCCCCCTCGGTTTTTGAATCTCGCAGTTTCTAATAGTGGTAGAAAGAGTAAGAGGTAAAGACTAACAAAATTGTGGTAGGGTATGTACTTTTGTGAGGGACCAGTGACCACTCATTTCTTCAGACTTATTTCAATTTATTATTTGCATCCTCATGGACTGAATCCTCCTGTACCAAATTAAGACTTGGGTTTCCTGTCTCATTACCAATGCTGATATCTCCATGCCTCTGTATAATACACCAGTGCTGATACCTCCACCCCTCTGCATATCACACCTAATCCAATCACACCTGCTATTGCCAATCGGCATCTGAAATCATATTTATAAAGTTTATATCTCCAGTACCTTAAAGTACTTTAAATACTATCTGCAACAACCTAAGCGATAGCAATGTGATGGCAATAATTCCTGAAGTATCGTTGCCTTGTGTGTGTGTGTGTGTGAGGGGGTGTTGTATGAAGAAGAGTTGTTCCAGACTAGATGGAGGACTATCACTGTCCTCAACCAAATGCCTGGTGGTCTTACATGTCCTGTGGAATGGCGACAACTTCCTCAGGGCCCAGATGTTATTTGGCAGAGAGTTCTACTAGGCAGGGGCCAGGGCAGAAAAGGTCTGGCCCTATTTGAGGACAACTGGATGTCTCTTGGGCTGTGAGACCACCAAAAAGTTCTTATCTCCTGAACGTAAGGATCTTTTGACGGTATACCAGGAAAAGTGGTTCCGAACGCGTGTGGGTCCCAGGCTGTTAAGGGCCTTAAAGGTTAGCACCAGAACCTTGAACCGGATCCAGTAGTCCACTGGAAGCCAGTGCGGCTTTCTCAGCACAGGCTGGATATGTGCCATACAGTAACAATCCATGTGGCCATGTTCTGGATCAGCTAGAGTTTCTGGGTCAGCCTCAAGGGCAGCTCTACATTGAGCAAGTTACAGCAGTCTAGTCTGGAGGTGACTGAAATGAGTCCAATGTGTCATCCAAGAATTTCCGGAGTTGTTCTGCTGCTGCTCTTTCAGTTGCCTTGCCAAGAAAAGAAAGATTCGTGATTGTGCCGTTTCTGGCTTGCTTGACTTTATGTGTTAGCCACACTGGCCTGCTCTTAGATGTGGCCAACCCCTTTCTAGTCTGTGGTGTACATTCTGTCCATTATTATAGACTAGCCTGATACCCATGCTTCCCCACGGTATTCAAGTTCCATAAATCCAGTTACAATACTAACAATACCAGACTCCGACTTACCCTATCTGGGCAGAATAATAGAGAGGGCTGTGGCAATTCAGCTTCAAGGCTTTCTGGATGACGCTTCCATTTTGGATCCCTCCCAGTCCAGCTTTTGCCCAGGCCATGGGACAGAGACAGCACTGGTCGCCCTCACAGATGACCTCCGGAGGCATCTGGATTGGGGTGGATCAGCAGTTGCTGATGCTGTTGGACCTGTTGGCAGTGTTTGACACAATTGACCATCAGTTACTGATCCACCACCTTGCTGACATAGGAGTTCAGGGTTCTGCCTTCCAATGGCTTGTCTCCTTTCTCGAAGGTCAGGGACAAAGGGTGGTGCTAGGAGAACAGATGTCCCGTAGGCTCCCACTGAATTTGCGGAGTGGCCCAAGGAGCGGTGCTTTCCCCAATACTATTCAACATCTTTATGCGCCCCTTTACCCAGATTGCCCGGAGGCATGGGCTGGGTTGTCACCAATATGACACCCAGCTCTGTTGTTGGGCGGCCAGTCTGACTCTAAACCGGAAGATCTGGACTGGGTGCTACAAGCCGTGGCTGGTTGGCTTAGACTGAAGCGGCTGAAATTGAACCCAACAAAGACGGAGGTCCTCTGCCTGAGCTGGGGTGGTCCAAGGGTAGGGATTGCACTCCCGACCTTCAGTGAGGTGCCACTGGTGCCAGCATTGGAGGTTAGGAGTTTGGGATGCCTCTTGGGTGCCTTCTTAACAATGGAGGCCCAGGTAGCAGCCACCACCAAGTCAGCCTTTTACCATCTCTCGCTGATTAGGTAGCTGGTTCCCTTCCTCGACTGCAATGACTTGGCAACAGTGATCCACACAATGGTCACCTTGAGACTAGACTATGCGGGAGCACATCCAGCCTGTGCTAAAGGCATTGCACCGGCTGCTGATAGCTTTCCAAGTTCACTTCAAGGTGCAGGGGCTGACATACCTGAGGGACCGCCTTTCCCCATACGTACCCCAGCAACCACTGCACTCACGGTCAAAAAATCGATTGACCCTCCCAGGCCCTAAAGATGTCAGACTGGTGACAACCAGGGCCAGGGCGTTCTCGGTGGTGGCTCTGTACTGGTGGAATGAGCTCCCAGAAGAGATCAGGGCCCTGCGGTACCTCTTTCAGTTCTGCAGGGCCTGCAAGACGGAGCTCTTCCATCAGGCCTTTGACTAAGGAGCTGCCCCCACCATCATCATCACCAACAATGTTATAATTAAAGAGGTGCCCGACTCCACCATTAGAGCCTGTGCCAGTCGTATATAAGAACAGAAGAGAAGCCAATGTTGGATCAGGTCAATGGCCCATTCAGTCCAACACTCTGTGTCACGCAGTGGCCAAAAACACCAGGTGCCCTCAGAAGGTCCAGCAGTGGGAGCAGGAAGCCCTCCCACTGTTGCCTCCCCAAAAAGACCAAGAATACAGAGCATCACTTGCCCCAGACTGAGAGTTCCTATCTATACCTTGTGGCCAATGCTCCCTCCAAACTATGGGAGTCCTGTGAGCAAAAATTCTACTTTGCAAGCTACTGGCATTAAAGTGGTGTGCAGGCTATTTGGCTACTGCATGAATTGGTTTGCTTTGGAGCCCTCCTTCCTGAGCTAAGACAAAAATGTGTGAGCTGGAGGCTAAAAAACTGTGACCTATCTCACACTAACTCAGTTTAGAAGGAACATGGCTTGTGGCTAATTGCCACTGATGGACCTCGGCTCCATATGTTTATCTAATTCCCTCTTGAAGCCGTCCATGCTTGTAGCCGCCACCACTTCCTCTGGCAGTGAATTCCACGTGTTAATCACTCTCTGGGTGAAGAAGTAAAGTATATATGATTGAGAACTGATGAATAAAGTAACCATTGCCGCCATCCCTAACGTATTAGTTTGCAATCTGCTAGCACCTTGTTTTGAATTGTTTTTAGATGGTTTTAACTATGTCATAACTGTTCTTATGTTATCTTTGTAAGCTGCCCTGAGCCTGCTTCGATGGGGAGGGCAGGGTATAAATCAAATAAATAAATAAATATATAAATCATGTGAAGTTTGAAATGTAACCTTTGTTGTAGGAATTCTGGCCGAGGACAGACTGGCAATCTAAAGCGGAGGCAAAGCGGAGGGAACTGGTGCGGGGGAAAAACACCACGGAGCTGGCCGTTCGTCTGTTAAGTCAATTCCTGCCACCTTCAGTGTCTGGCCTTGGGACTTGTTGATGGTCATAACAAAATCGACCTTGAGGGGGAACCGCAGCCTCTTGAACTCGAAGGGGTTTTCTGATGGTGTGCGTGGAATGAACACCGACTCTCCCTGAGCACTGCCCCATTTTAGAATTTTACATTCTAAAATGAAATGTATGAAATTGAATTTTGGTTGGATGTTTTGGTCAACCTTTCATTCGCATATGAGTTGGACTCTACTGAATTGTGATCACTGCTTCCAACGGGCACAACCAACTCTACATCTCGCACCAGCTTCTCAGCATTACTTATGAACAGGGCTTTTTTTGGTAGAAATAGCCCAGCAGGAACTCGTTAGCATAATAGGCCACACGCAGCAGCAGAAACGCATTAGCATATTAGGCCACACCACTGACAGCACAACTTATTAGCATATTAGGCCACACCCCTATGTTACCAGAAGAGTGGTCATCCAGCCACACCCACCTTTTGCTTCTTATTCTGTTTACCTAATTGTTGTCAAAACCCAGGGCTTTTTTTGTAGCAGGAATTAATTTGCATGTTAGGCACAAACCCCTAATGTAGCCAAAAGCACCCCTTGTGCTTTTTCTGCAATAAATTAGGAAAACAATCAAAAGATAATTTTGGCAACAACATGCCTGTTATACATGTAAAATCCCCCCTTGGATATTATTATCCTTCTAAAAACAACTCTTTGTCTCCAAGAAATCAAGGTGACTTTAAAAGGATCTGTTTAATTACTTGTTTCTAACTGTGCCCTTTATAATTCGACATTAGTCTTCAGGCTTTAATGAAGAGCAGTCCCCTGATTTACCCATAGCAAGAGCAGCAAACTTGTGCAGACCAGAAAACTGCCCAAGGCACCAAACCTGCAGCCTCAGAAACCACTAACAAATCTCGCCCTCCCTTGTACATCTCTTTTGCCTTGCAAAACATTTGAACTTGTGCCAGAGACAGAGAAAGATGATGAGCTACCTCAAGCTCTTGGCTACCATTGCCCCAAGTCATGAGTCCACTGTTTGTTTTTTTGAAGCCTGGGAGAAATATATTATCAAAGTATTCTAACTGCCAAAACTTCACACTCTTAGTCACTGATGCTGTAAGTTGCTCTGAGACTCTGAATGAAGGGCAGGGTATAAACCCAACTCTTCTTCTTCTACTACTACTGGGGAATCATAGTGGCAGACTGTAGAGATGGTGAACAAATCCAGAATACGTTTTGACTTTTGAAGTCTTTGCAAAATATTCCCAATACCAAAGCTGGATACTACTACATATCCCATAACATCCAAATTGAATATATATGCAAATTAAGTTTCCAGTCGCTACATACATAGCTCCGGGCCAGGGCCTTCATGCAAACGGTCCCTGGATGTGCTTCGTGTAGGGCCTGGAGGACATGCTGATGGAGGGCACTGGGGACCACCACCCTGTCCCTTCACAATAAACACCTCTTGTGGGCAGACAGCTCATCCCTGCGGGCCGTGAACGCTGTAAACTCCAGGCCCACTGCAGCCACGGGCCACCCCCTCACCACCCAGCCCGGAACACAGGAGAGGATGAAGTCCCAGGCCGAGCGGCGAACGACATCAGGCGCCTGAAGGGGGTGTCCGGAAGATCCTCCACCTGGAGCATGTGGTGCACGTGGCCCATGGCCTTCCCCGGGTGGTGCTGCAGGGTGTAGTTGTAGCTGCAGAGGAAAATTGATCAGCAGAGGACCTGTGGAGAGAGCACCTGTGGCTTCTGCCGGTCCGCTGTGAAGAGGCTGTGGAGGGGGAGATGGTCCGCGACAATGGTGATGGCCGGCCGTAGACAAAGTCATTAAACTTTTTTACACTGGGCACAATCGCCAACTCCTCCCTGTTGATTTGAGCATAGTTGCGCTCCGCAGACAACAACGTCCTAGAATAATAGACCACCAGCACCTCCCGCCCATCTGGGAATTGGTGAGCTAGGATGGTGCCCATCCCGTAGGGGGAGGCGTTGCAGGCCAGAACCACTGGCAGTGATTCATCAAAGTGCACTAATTCAGCATTTGAAATGAGTAGTGCTTTGACCCCTTTGAACGCAGTGGCCTGGTGAGGGCCCCAAGTCCAGGGGGCCTGTTTGTCGAGCAGGTGGTGCAAGGGCTCAGCCACCACCGCCTTGTGGGGGAGGAAGGCGTGGTAAAAGTTCAGGAGGCCGAGGAATGCCTGCAGCTTCGCCTTGGACTTAGGCGGAGGGGCCTCGATGATGGCCTTGATCTTGTCCCAGGCCGGATGGAGTCCATCCGCGTTGACTGTGAAGCCCAAAAAGTTGATGGAAGGGACCCCGAGGAGGCACTTCTCCCACTTCACCTTGAGGCTGGCCTTGTTGAAGCAGTGGAGGATGGTGCGCAAGCGGGAGGCGAAGTCGTCAGGCATGGCAGCGGCGATCAGCACATCGTCGAAGAATGGTGTGATGCCTGGGATCCCTTTTAGAAGAGAGTCCATGAGACTTTGCAATAATCCAGGGGCGACTCCCCAAACTGCAACTGCTTTACTTTAAAGGCTCCCTGGTGCGTTACTATGGTCTGCGTGGCAGCCATGGCCTCGTCTATGGGGAGCTGCTGGTACAGTTGGGCGAGATCCAGTTTTCCAAATATCCAGTACACTGGTATGCTTGGTCGAGATCCAGTTTCCCACTGCCACGGGGTTGAGTTGCAGGGACACCGGGGGCCGTGTGTTCCAGCCGGGAGTTCTGTCTAAGATGGATGGGAACTCATTGCAGACATCACTAAAGTCCCACAATGCACAGCTGTGGATCCCCTTGGCAGAGATTCCCAAAGGGCCAAACCAGGCGCGACCTAGCAGGCTGACCAGATTGCCCTTGACCACCAATAAGTCCAGGTGGTTGTTGAATCCCTGGTGCTGGACCCGGAAGCTTCCCACACCCAGTTCTACTGGAAGTCCATCAGGGTAACGGGTGAGGAGCGCAGGCGGGGCCCCCCATGTGGACACAGTCACAGTCATTTAAGGGTATCCTCCAAGATGATGGAGAAGGCAGACCTGGAGTCTAACTCCATGGTGCAGGGGGACTCCTCTATTTTAACCCGGATGTGGATTTTTGGGGCAGAGGTTTGGCTGGGAAGCTGCAGTACCCTTTCGGTCACTAGCAGGTAGAGGTCCTCGAAGGCCATGTCCTCCTCATGGTTCATTGTGGACCGGCGGCACTGTCAGGGGGTGCGAGTGTTGAGCTGGCATGTTAGCACCAGAGCAGAGATTCACAGCAATGTGCACAGTAAAGTGCAGAGCTTACATCCCACAAAGTCCAATGTCCACACAGCCAAAGAAGGGAAGAAATATATACAGGGTTTATTTACAAAGCCTGTTGTTAAATGCAGGTATACGCTGTTCAGCACAAATCACTACATAGACAAACACAGCGCTTCGCCCACATTGGAATATACAGAAGAGAAACATACACTGTACAACATTCACTTATATACATTGACCAGCCAATCAGCACTGACTGCTGAGTCACTCTGACTGCTGTGTAACAGTGCCAGTCAGAACCTGTTTGCTCCAGCTAGAGCTGCTGGCTATGGAGCTCTCAGCTGTCACCTAGCTGTCATTTAGATCAGCACCATCTGGAATCTGGACATATCTTTATGCCCTGTCACTCCCCCTAAGATACTGAGTTGAAGATTCCTAACTTCTGTTTCAGATAAGTAAACCTGTTAGGGTCTAAACACTTTGTGAACAAATCTGCTATGTTCTCCTCTGAAACACAATGTTGTAATTTTACCAAACCTCTTAGTATGGCATCTCTCACATTCTGGTAGCGTATGTTAATGTGCCTGCTCTTTCTAGTTACATTGAGAGTGTTAGCAAGCTGCTCTGCTGCAATGTTATCACACACAAAAAGAAAAACTCATTGGTAATTTTTACATCAAATCCAAAAACAGTTATTAGTTACAGTAACCATTCCATTTGTGTTACACAGTCACTTAACCACTTTGTTGTTTGTTAGCAGGCATAAACGTTGTACATATACACTTTGTTTTCATTAGTGACTTACATTCTTGTTGCATAGCTTTAAACCATATTTGTTTTACAGACTTACACTTCATTACATCACTATATGTTTGTGGTTCTTTTACATACACCAGGTTAACATCTGTAAACCCATATCTGGCAGGTGGAATTCCTTTGGTGACACGAGTAGACACTCTAGGTAGCATTTGTTCCTCTTGCACCTCTTGCTCACCATTCCCCTGTTCCTGTTTCTCATTATCAGAAAACTGCTGACTCACAGCACCACTTTGAGATTCTACACTCTGTGTTATCTCTGTTACGGGCAAATATACTTGTTCAGACCTCATTTGCATGTATTCTGTTCCAGTTACTATGTTCTAAAAAGTTTGCACTCCTGCTAAAACTTAGCCTATTGTTCTGGTCTGCAAACCTGTATGACTTTGCCCCTGCCTGGTATCCAAGAAAAAGAAGTTTCTTAGCTGTTGCTCCCCCTTTCCTCCTCTGTGTTAAAGGGATATTCACCCACGCCTTTGAACCAAAAACTCTTAGGTAATCAAGGTTGGGTACTTTGTTATATAGAGCCCTGTAAGGGATATCATCTATGCTACTAGTCCATAATCTGTTTACAATGTAACAGGAAGTTTGCAAAGCCTCTGCCCAGTAAGACTTCCCTAGACCAGCATCTGTAAGCATACACTTCATCATTGTTTGTAGAACACCATTGCATCTCTCAGCTACTCCATTTTCCTGTGGGGTTCCCACATTTGTTAATCTGTGACTGATCCCCTGTTTGACCAACCAAGTTTTAAACTCATTAGATAAGAACTCACCACCACGGTCTGTTTGTATTGAGCACACTTCACCCAATTGTTTCTGCACCATCCTGTGCCAGTACTTAATAGTACTAAATGTTTCTGATTTGTTTTTCAAAATATAAAGCCAAGAAAAATGTGAGTAATCATCCGTCAGAACCAACGCATACCTGTTATGTGCAATGCTATTGCAAAAAGGACCCATCAAATCTGCATGCACTAGCACTAAAGGCTTTATAGAAACTCTGTTAGACCTTTTAGCCACGGGGAAAGCTTTACTCTTGCTGCTCTTGCAGACATCACAGTCTAGAAAAAGCTTACAAGGTTTGACTCCCTTGTCCCCTGTTATTTCTAATGTTTCGGCTATTGCTTTGAACCCGGCGTGTCCGAGACGCCTGTGTAATAAGTGCTGGCATTGAGTGTGTATTTTGGGATTCATTACAGATTTAGCCTGCTCACTGGCATTGTCTAGCACAAACACATTGTTACTCAAATGCCCCTCAGCATACACCGTATCCCCTTTTGTTATTTTGCACACCTTATTTTTAAACAACACTTGAAAACCTGCTTCATTTAAAGCTAGTATACTGAGCAAATTGTTATCTAAAGAAGGAACACAGAAGACATCTGTAAAAGTGTGTTGGAGTGTGGGGAAATAAACACTCCCTTGTGCAGTTACCTTAGCAGTCCGACCATCAGCTAAACTTACACTAGGCACAGTAGGAGACCGACTGTCTTGTAGCAAAGACTCTGTATTACAAAAGATTAAAGAGGCTCCACTGTCCAATAGCCATGGGTGTTTAGAACTGCTTTTAGCTGCCACGACCAATGACACTGTCTGCTTCGCCGTCACTCCTTGAGCTGAAGCAAACTCCTTTCCTTGTTTACGCCGTCGTGAACAGTCTCGGAGAAGGTGCTTTTCTGAGCCACACGAAAAACATCTCTTGGTAACTTTCAAAGCAGTTTGTTGAACAAAACCTCGCTGCTTCTGGCTGGAAGCTGGAAAACTGCTGCTGCCGGCTTCAGGTAACTCCCTCGCTCTGGGTTGCTGCCAACTTGCAGAAGAACGCTGTTCGTTTTGCCGTGCCTCGTGCTCAAGCAATCTTCCCTGGACATATTCCAAGGTTAGAGTAGCGGGGGCTGCCGATTCCAAGGCTGTCACCACCATGTTGTAATCCTGTGTGAGCGAACTAAGCAGAAGAAACACTTTATCCTCTTGGCTCACAACTTTTCGTCGCTGCTCCAAGAGCTGGAAACATTCTGCCAGGTTGTCTAAATGCTGTCTCACTGTTTGCCCTGGTAACATTAAAATCCTGTATAAACAACGTGTGAGGGCAATTAAAGAACCAGCTGTTTTAGCCACATAAACGGCATTCAAAGAGTCCCAAGCTGCTTTGGCCTCGGTCTTATCTGACAGATAAACAAGCTGACTATCAGACACAGACAGTATTATACTTGCCAAAGCTTTCTCATCCTGGACTGTTTCAGCAGCCGTCGGTGCTGCTGGGGGAGACTCCACATACCTCCACAGCCCTTCACGCTTCAGATAATGTTTCATCCGTACAGACCACACATTGTAGTTGGATGGGGTGAGTTTCTTCACGACCTGGGTTACTGGAACCTGCGCCATCCTGGTTTCCTCAGGCTCACCAGACTCCTGGTCACTCTCACTGGAAAACTCTGTTTCGCTCTCCTCCTCTTCCTTCACCTCAGACTCGCTGGACGACATTCAAAGGACACTTCTAGGGTGCTCTGCCACTTACTCCACAGTAGAGTGCAGCCGCTAGCAGGGGGCTGGGCCCATAACCCTGTCAGGGGGTGCGAGTGTTGAGCTGGCATGTTAGCACTAGAGCAGAGATTCACAGCAACGTGCACAGTAAAGTGCAGAGCTTACATCCCACAAAGTCCAATGTCCACACAGCCAAAGAAGGGAAGAAATATATACAGGGTTTATTTACAAAGCCTGTTGTTAAATGCAGGTATACACTGTTCAGCACAAATCACTACATAGACTGACACAGCGCTTCGCCCACATTGGAATATACAGAAGAGAAACATACACTGTACAACATTCACTTATATACATTGACCAGCCAATCAGCACTGACTGCTGAGTCACTCTGACTGCTGTGTAACAGTGCCAGTCAGAACCTGTTTGCTCCAGCTAGAGCTGCTGGCTATGGAGCTCTCAGCTGTCACCTAGCTGTCATTTAGATCAGCACCATCTGGAATCTGGACTCATATCTTTATGCCCTGTAAGGCACTGGGGTGGCTGAGTTGTCAGGGCTCAGGACCCCCTCAAATGGCAAGCCCATGCGCTGTGGCCGGAGCTGCTGCAGCTCCTGCAGGTGGCGTCCTGGAATCTGCATGTCTTCCAGTCCCTGCACGTCTTCTGGTCCCCGCAGCTGGTGCACTCCAGTCGGGCTGACTCCATTGTGGTGTTGGTACAGGCCGCAGTCCCTGGATCTCTCTGCCTGGTGTGCTGCTGTGTAAGCTTTGACCTTTGGGGTTGGTTCTCTGCCTGAGGCAAAAGCACTCTCTACAGCCATGAGAGGCTCCAGCCCACAGCGGGAGACTTCCTTCAGAGCTCACACTTGTATGAGAAACAGAAATACATTTCAAAGAAATCTCTCTCATGAAGAACACGAAATACATCTCAAAGGACTATCTCTCATGAAGAACACGAAATACATTTCAAAGAGCTCTCACATCTACTTTACATGCAACCACCATTCAGGAGGCCAAGACTCCATTTCAAAGAGTTCTTTTCTCCTCTACGCTGGCCCTCTTTCACACCTGCCCCCAACAATTCCAGTAAGAGATTAGGTTGCCCAGCAACAAATGGTCGTCCATCAAGTGACCTGGCCGAAGCCACCACGAGACCAGAGATTGGTGCCAAGAAGACTGACCAGATGGCCCAGGTGTTAGTTCCTGATTAGCATTTAGTGTTGCAATATTGTCCACTCCTTTCTGCCCCCTCTAACTATGACACTGACCAATAGAAAGACTAGAAAGGACGGACAACCTAGTGGGTGTGACAATGGGATGTGGTCAGTGCAACCCGCCCAAATGCCACCTGATAAAAGATCTTGCACAGTTTTAGCCAGCTTTGCTCCGCCCTCCTGCCCTCTCCGACCTCTATCTCCTGTACCAACCTTTCATGTCCAGCTTCCTCTACCCAGTACCTAGCCTCCATCTTTAATCCCTGGTTTGCGCAGCCAGGACTGGAGTGTGTATCTGCCGGTTCAGATCTCGCCCCCCCCTATTTTTCTACTCATCCCTCCTCCATTCTTCTCGTGGAAGAGACTCAACCTCTATCAAGCCAGGTAACGTGACTCCCCCTCAACGATACTCCTGCTCATGCAAACGTGCTATTTTCTACCTGATTTCCCCTAGACCTTGTATGTATGTGGTTTTATTATTATTCCTTGTATGCTTGAACTACATTTTATAGTAAACATCATTTATATAAACCGTTTTGCTTCAACGCCTATTTACGGAGAACTTCCGGGGAAGTGGGACCTTGGTATAGTTGCCGATTGCTGAACGTAAACCAAAGCAATCAGGCCAACAGCTGTGTTTGGTGGACCTCTTCTCCTTCTGGTTCAATGGGGTTGGAACCAGCCTGGTGTGCAGCGGCCAAACGGTGGCTGGTCATGGACTCAGGTGTGGTTGGATGTGACCTCTCCCATGCGGTGGAAGTGGAGAAGGCGGAGGTGAGGGTGCATTTCTCCTCTTCCATGATGCGCCTCCAAAGCTTTTCATCACGGAGGCTGCAGACTAGCTGGTTCCGGAGGGCCTTCTCCAGATGGACCCCGAACTCACACTCGGCGGCAAGCCTTCGGAGCTCCACCAGGTAGGCTGTGATGGATTCCCAGGGTTGCTGCAGCCTGTAATGGAAGGCCACATCGCGAGCAATCTTTGGGGGCTGAGGAACAAAGTGGTTCTTGGAGCGCTTTGATGATCCCATCAAACGTGGCCTTGGATAGCTTTGTGGGCGTGAGTAGATTTTGGGCCAGCTCGACTGGTGGTGCTGCATGAACCGATGAGGAGACCCCTCTTGTGATCCTTCTCCATCACCTGATAGAATATCAGGATGGACTTGAGTCCCTTGACCCAGGCTTCCCAGTGCTGGGGCTGTGCCAGATCAAGTGGAGGGACAAGTCCTGCTCCCGGAGCAACTGCCATCGTGCTGCATGGTGCTTGCAACATGGAAGTGTTTCCCTGGTTGCCTTCGGTGGCAGTGGCAGAGGTCCTAGTCTTCCTTGGGGTCATGGCAGCCCGGCTCACTCAGCGGGATCCCACCTTCGTCGCCATTACTGTGTACTGGGTTTGATGCATGGAAGCCCAGACTACAACACAGTGATCAGCATCGATTTATTGAGTACAAAACAAGCATGGAATACTGGCCAAGATGGCCAACTATATACAACTCTTAGGACACACCCAAAAGACCTATTGGTGGGTTTGAATTTCCCACCAGAGTTCTTATTGGAGGGCTAGTGGTGGTCTAGGATCCTTGACCCCTATTGTCTTTTGGAGTCAAGCTCTGACTGTATGCGCCTAGTGGCAGTCAGCGGACATAACACTTATGCAAATTAAGTAAATTGATATTCTGTCTGCCCTAATGCTTGTATCTAGCTGCTTTCCATTTGTGCCTGTTTCTCTGCCTGCCTCCTCTGTCTCTCTGACCCTTCTGTTCCTTGGCATTGGAGCCTATTTTACTCCCCAGGGGAGAATGAAGAGATCAGAGAGTTGGCTGGTCCTGGGATGATTTTGACAGCCTAGCAGGGAGCAAATTTACCAAACTCTTCTTGGCCTGATCCTGTTCTGCCCCCACACTCCTCAGCAGCCCTCTGCTCCCCTGCTTTCTGGAGGCCGTCTACTCAGAAGGCAGTCCCGGGGAGGTAATAAAACAGGAGAAGTGGCTGCTGGGTCTGGTGAGCTCAGCTTTCTTCCAGCTTTTCAGTTTGTGGGACAGACCTACAAACCAGGAAATCCAAGGCTGGTTCAGTCATCAGAATTATTTTTCAGCCCCCCCCGCCCCCCCAATTTAAAAGTAAGGCTGAGAAACATCAATAGGACATTTTCAAAAGTAAAATAAGTTGCCCATAGATATTTCTCTGCCTTTAAAAAAAAAAATCCTAGCAATCATTGTAAAGAGTTGCATAACTGTTCAGAGGACTGGAGGGGGATGGGCTTGCGACAGCATGGGTGCAAGCCAATAGACTCTGTACAAAGGTGAATCTGCCCCATCCAAGTTTTGCCACATTGAAAATGTGTATAACTGTATTGTTTTTCCTTAATGGGTCTCCTTGGAAGGAAGAGTGAAACTGCTCGAATAGTCAGCAGACCTGGAGAGAAATATCCTGTCCTTTCAATAGAGGCTTAATGTACGGCAGTGGGCAGCTGGCAGTTTCTCATGGTGTGGAGGCAGATGCCATCCCATTAAGCCTCGATTAAAGGAGCAGGATAGTTTTCCCTCGGGCCCTTGGTGACCCTAAAAACCCTCTCCGTCACTTTTGCAGCAGCCAGTGTGTATCCCCCTTTGGCTGCTCCATCTTCCCGGTTGCCCCTTAAGCCTCCGACAGCCTCTCCCTTCCTCCAGATCTCTCCTTCAGCCTCACCTTGTCCGTGCTTGGCCCTCCTGCCTCCTTATGGCCAAATGTAAGCACATTCTGTGCATTCCTGCTCATCCCTTCCTTGCATCTCCCTTCTTTCCCTCACATCTGGTCCCCCCCCCCCCCAACTATCCCTTAGAGACTGTAAGCTCCTTGAAGCAGAGACTGTTCTCTCCCTGGCTGTCAATCTCCTTGAACAGCCAGCAGAGGGAGCAAGAGAAAAGGGAGGGGGCAGAGTTTGGGACCAGAGGGAAAGAGAGAGAGATAACACGTGGACTGACCCGTTCAAAGGTTGCAGAGATGAACCAAGTGAATTCTCTTTTGTTTATTTGTTGTTCCCAAGTGGCATTTAGGGCCAGGGCCAAAGAGATTAGCAGAAGATTGCCAGGGCAGCTTTCAAGAGCACAAGGGATGTTTTCATCTGAAACCAACTAGTAACTGGGGGACAAATTATCTGAGAGCCAGCGTGGCGCAGTGGTTAAAGTGTTTCACTAGGATCTGGGAGATGCAGGTTTGAATCCCTACTGTGCCATGGAAGCTTGCTGGGTGACCTTGGACCAGTCACATACTCTCAGCCTAACCTACCTCACAGGGTTGTTGTGAGGATAAAACAGAGGAGAGGAGAACAATGTAAAACACTTTGGGTCTCCATTGGAGAGAAAGGTGGGATATAAGCAAACTAAATGTTTTGGCTAAACATTGGGAAGAACTTCCTGACAGAGCGGTTCCTCAGTGGGACAGACTTCCTCAGGAGGTGGTGGGCTCTCCTCCTGTGGAGGTTTTCAAACAGAGGCTGGATGGCCATCTGACAGCAGTGTGGATTCTGTGAATTTAGGCAGACTACGAGAGGGAGGGCAGGAAGGGTTGCCTCAGTGCTTAGTTCTTGCGGCCCTCTCTTACACACCAGGGAAATGCTGATGGCCACTTTTTCTCTAGGCCAGTTTGGCCAGAGATCCTGTAGGTTTGTTTTTTCCCATCTTCTGGGCATGGAGCAGGGGTCTCTGGGCATGTGGGGGGGGGGGGAGAGATTTGTGAATTTCTTGCATTGTGCAGGGGGTTGGACTAGATGACCCTGGAGGTCCTTTCCAACTCTATGATTCTATGATTCTAAATAAACAAACAAATAATTCCCCCCGCCCAGTAAATCTTTGGAGTCACTAAACAAGCACCAAATCTTGTTTGCAGTCCAGAATGTCAAATCCAGCAGACCTGGATTCCCAAGTTCTGGTTGGGAAATTCCTGGAGATTTGCTATACTCGATCACTTCCGGGTAGCACTGCAGCGAGATCAGACGCAAACAGGAATCTCTCCCGATGTGGTGGCTGAATTGACAGACTCTTTAGGGGTCTGGAGGGCTCTCTAGTACCTCGGGTTCCCCCGGAGAGGGACCCAATCCAAGCAGCTTGAATCGAGCTCCTCGCATGCGGCAGCAGCGAGTTGTAGCCTGGTTTTGCTCCGATGGATGAGATCGTCAAGAGCTTCCATGACAGTTTGCAGAGGCGATGCTGTAGCTCCCCTGTATTGCCAGGGCTGCCTTCTTTCCACTTCTGCACTCTCAACTGAGGCAAACCTCAACTGAGGCAAACCGCAAAGCAACTTGTAGATTCTCTGATATATTTTTTGAGCTCTTTAAATCTTAAATTATCATCACAAAAGAGGAGGAAGTTCCCCATTCCCCCCTCTTCCTCAATGGCTTCTCAAAGACCATTCAGACCCTTAAAAAAATGATCTGGTGGGCTCCTTAAAGGAACTGAGTCTTTGAATTTTGAAATACTTTCCCCTTTACACGCTACACTTGTGGATTTACCTACTTTCTGAACTGACTGAATACACAATTTACTTATATGTGCTCTCTCCTTGGATACTGGAGTTTTTATTATTCTCTCTCCTTGAAGGCTTTGGAATATCTTTAAATACTTTTCCTTCTTTTGTGTGGAATAACCTTTGCGGTCTGATTCTTTTGGGATCAGACTGGACTGGGCTGGGCTAATCTCTCAGCTTTTCTTCTTCTACCTATGGGCTGGCTTCATGGGAACAAAGAAGATGGTTTCAGTTGAAATCAAAAGTCTTCATTTCTGAAACTTGGAAACTAAAATGGATTCTCCCTCTTTTCTCCTGTAATAACTCTATTGTGAAAGATGTTTGGCTTCACTTTAACTTTGTGCTCTTAAACAACTGATTACTCCTTCTACTGTGTTGTTTCTGTATGACTTCACAACTTGACCTTGAAACAGCTGTCTTGAAAACACTTCAGTGAGCCTCCCATATGAGCACACTCATGGAAAATGCGTGATTCAGATAGACTGCAGATTTCTTCAGAGGCTTTACTTACAGACCCAATACTTATGGATCCTGATTTTAGCCAACTTTCAGTAAAGGATTCTTTGAAGATTCTTCAAATGGCAGTTAGAATAGCAGTCCATGAAAGCTTTCAGTTGGATAATCTTGGAAACATATATTTCAACCAGCAGACTACTCTTGAGGAAGAGGACCAACAGACAACAATCCATGAGGAACAAGAGGAAGAAAAGATACTGGACTGTGCTGAGAGAACCTTGGATATTGACAATCAATTTGGAAGATCCTACAGAAACAAATGGTCATTTTTGAAACTGAAAACTTCTTTGGCTGAGAACAGACTGGCAGTCTGGGTCGCTCTGCCTCCGCTTCAAAAGCGGAGGCAGAGCAGCCGTTCAGACGGCCGCATCTGCCCCGAGGAGGCGGCCCGGACGCATTGCGTCTGGTGCCGCGCTCCTCCTGCCTCTGGCGCGCCGGGAGGGGGAGCCGCGCGGCGGGGGCAATTCCCCCTGCCTTATTCTGCCGCGTTGCGGAGGCGCGGCAGAATACAAATCTGTCCTCAGCCTTTGAATGAACAACTCAGACCCTACCAAGGAAACACTTTCCATGAGGCCTCTGAAATAAATGCAATATTTTTGGTTTTGACAATCCCAGAAATTTGACATTTGAAATTGCAACTCAGCTTCATGATGGGTTACAAATCGTCACTTTGGGAGAACTTTAACATATATGCAGATAAAAGACACCATATCAAGACTTTGAGACTTATTGCCAGAAACCAGAAGATTAAAAATAACAAGAAGATAAAAATTTAAATTGGACAATTAGGGAGACTTTTTAAGGATTTCTTGAGACCTTTACTTGTATTGAGAATACCCAATACTCTTTGATGATCTAAAAGTGGAGGCTTGATTTTTACATAATGTTATATTTTTAAGACATTATTAAGTTCTGATGAAGTAGGAACTTGGGGCTCAGTCTCTCCTTTAATAAAAATTATAATTGTACCTATATAAAAAGAAAGCATACATAAAAGAGTTTCCTTTTCCTTTTATCCTTTACTAACTGTTAATAAATCAGTGAAGACTTAGCAGAGACTTGATTTTTATTTTATGGTTTATAGCTTAGTCTATGGTTAGCTCAAGAGAGGTACAGTCCATATAATATTTTTATGGAACCAGAGACAACATGATGTTGTATTTTTTTCCTGCAGCCTGATAAATAACATATATTGATCTCAGACAAAAGATTTCTGAGACTTTTGTTGGTACCGAGAGTACCCCACACTTTTGGATGACTTAAAAATGGTGGGCAGATTTTTGTATAATGTTAAGGCATTATCAAGTCTTAAAGAAGTTTAAACTTGGGTTGATCCCACATATAATATTAGAGACCATATATAAAAGGTTTTAATGTTATTTTATACCAACTTTAGATTTGTTGGCTCAACTGCTAATATCAAGGTGAAGAGCCAACAGGGACCTGGTTTTTACTTCGTTGTTTGTAGCACAGCCTTTAGTGAGGGAAGAAATAGAAATAAAAAAACTTACTAAATAGTACAGATAGATGAATTCCTCTTTCTTTGTTAAAATATAACAACATAGCCTCGCCCACACACTCTGATAGGATTACAATTACTACAATTAAGTCTCCCCAGGTTATTGGCCCGTTTGCATCCTGGCTGACCGATAGGTCTAAATTACAATCCAGCCAGTCTATTGTGTTCTGGAGCAAAGCTCTGACTGCGCCTGGCCATGTGCTTGCCCCAGACCACGTGGCCGGACTGCGTGGCCGGACCGCATGGCGGTCGCCATTAGAACACAATAGAAAGCAAGGACTGTAATAAATTCAAATGATCAGAGATACTTTATGGAGAAGAATCAGAGCCATTCTTGAGCAAGTTTTGGCACAAACTACCACACAGCCCATCAACACTGGAACAAGATTCCAGCACCAGTAGTGCAGTGCATAGAAATGTGAAGGCCTGAGAGAAAAAAAGGGGAAATTCAGGGGGGAAAGTTATATTCCCCATTTTTTAATGGAATTTTTTTCATTTTTTTCAATAGAAAATTGGAAATTTGGGGGAGTACTGAGAACAATGAAATATTTTCTCTTTTAGAATGAGTGCCAGTGCTCTTAAAGACCAGGTGGGCATGCTGTAGGCTTGCATAGCTCATAAATCCAAGCAGCATTTCTGCACCTAGAAGAATATGTAGTCTTCATGAGGGGAGCATAGAGGGCTTTCATGGCTTCTCAGCAGTTGCCTGACTTCTGTTGTCCTTTTGACCTGATGTGGTTGATCTTTTCACCTCTCCCTCCAACCCCTGTAAAAAGTTTACCCACAGACTGGGTAAAAAGTAGCTTATTGCCCTACCTTGCTTGAGGGAGGGAAAAAATCAGGAGGAGACAGGGCAGAAACTGCACTGAAGCCTCCCAGGACAACGGAAGGGTTCACTGAGAACTGAGCGCTCTTTAACCAGATAGCAAACATTAAGGTGCATGTAGTAAGATAGCATAGGTTGCATCAGCTTGCTGTTTTCTCTCAAATACTGGGTATATTTGCAGTTTTGCATGTACAAAACTAAGGCATTTGTAAGTTTTAAATTCCATAAATATGTGAAATATCGCAATTTTTTATGCTAAGTAAGTAAATCAGTCAAATTAGTTTAGGTTTGATGGGTCAGTAAATATTGCATATATTTTGATTTCCCCCCAAATTTCTGTTTTATCCCGGGGAGGGGGATGTTTTTTCTCCATGGCTTCAGAGGTTAAGACACTGAGCTGCAGACTGGAAGGTCGGTAACTCGGCAGTTTGAGACCCGAATAGGTACCACTTTGGTGGGAAGGTAACGGCATTCCGTGTCTAGTCATGCTGGCCACATGACCACGGAAAAAGTCTTCAGACAGTGCTGGCTCTTCAGCTTGGAAATAGAGATGAGCACCGCCCCCTGGAGTCAGATTCAAGTGGCTTTTGAGCAAGGGAAACCTTTACCTTTAGCAGTGCATAGCTTTTCAGAATAAGAAGGGGGACAAGAAGAAAGTGAAGGAAAGAAGACCATAGAAGAGGGGAGTATTACCTATGTTTTTTTGCAATGGGAGCCATAGGGCTCCCAACCTCCAAGTGGGGCCTGGAGATCTTTCAGAATTACAACTGATTATACTCTGCTGAGGTCTCTCCCCTCCCAAAACCCTGCCCACCCCAGGCTCCACCTCCAAAATCTCCAGGAATTTTCCAATCTGGAGTTGGCAACCTGAGGGTAGGGCTACCATGCCCGCTGATGGAAGGAGGGCTCCCTTCCATTGGTGGGCTCACCCTCCCACCCTTGTTCCCTGGACCCGTGGGAGGAAGATCAAGGGGCAGAGATGATGTTGCAGCATGTGTGAAATCTCAGACGTGGTGTAAGCATGTCAGGTGACAGCCAGAGCTTTGCTTGATGCGCTTATGTCACATCCGGGATTTTGAGCAGAAGTGACATCACACATTGTGCAACATCATTTCTGCCGGTTGTCCAACCCCTAAAATTTCCAGAGATGCTGGCTAGGAGCTCAGAGTGCCTCCCCAACTGTGGCTTGCAGAGAGATTCGAGGAAGGGCACTAAAGTAAGGCGGGCCAAACAGGTAATCCAGCAGCAATTCCAGGCCACAGATCCAAAGAGGGATTTAACCTGGATCTGATCAGCATTTCAGAAGTCAGGTCACACAGAGAAGAGGCAAACCAGAGCGCAGGTGCATGCACAGAGTGGCACGTGCAATTTGACATGGGGAAGGAAACTCTGTTGCAGGGATCAAGCACAATAGGAAAAGAAGGACTTGCCAGGAGTTGAGGAAAGTCTAAGGAAATTGGAATCAGCGCTTCTGATTGGCCCAGGAGGGAGGGCAAAGCTGATTGGAGCCCTGGAGCCCCTCCAATCAGAGAAGGAGGGGAGGGACTGGCTGTGTGGAAGAAGTCTGATTAGGCTAGAACAGTCATATTGCTCATAGTTGCCAACCTCCAGGTGGGGGCTAGAGTTCTCCTGGAATCACAATGGATCTCCAGAGACCAGTTCCCCTGGAGAAAATGGCAGCTTTGGAGGGTGGACTCTGTGGCATCCCAGTCCTGCTGAGGTCTCTCACCTCCACAAACCCTGCCCTGCCCCCAGATCTCCAGGAATTTCCCAGCCCAGAGCTGGCAACCCAGTGCTGTGCTGGACTGGGTCTGCTTCCCAGGATCCTCCTAAAGACCCCACTCCTTCCTTAAGGGGCCAGCCATTGCTTCAGGGGGCTCAGCTGCTATGTTGAGTGTCGAGTTCCAGAGGGGGCATGGCTACAGTGGGGCATCATGGGGCCACACCCCCTAACTCAACACCCGTGCCCCCCCCCCACAAGTCCTGCTGCCAGAGACAAGGGTTTTGAATAATTTTTACTTTTGCTCGCCGCACACCTCGTCCCTGAGCATTCTCTCGTCAGGGTGTGTGTGTATGAACTGGATTCAGAGGGGCCTACACCCCCCCCCCCCCGACGAGCTGCTGCCAAGTGAAAATGAGGCAGGCAGGCAGGCCTCACTGCGGTCATGTTCTCTTCTTTGCCTTTTCTCTTTTCCTCTTGATTTTTTCTTCACCTGCCTGATGACGGGATTTCCGAATGGCCCACCAAACAAAGTTTTCTGGCTACGCCCCTGAGACCTAGGCTCACATCCCTTTTCATTTACTTCAGTTATTCAGTTCTCTGGCTGAGAAAGGCCTTTCCCCACACCTTCTCAGCTCCCTGACACCCTTTAACAGAGGTCTCATTTCTGTGTGTCTCGCTTACCTTTTCCTTGTCCTTCCTTCAAGGAGCTCAGAGGAGCAAACGTGCATATTCCCTCCTCCATTTTGTCCCCTCTACAAACCTGTGAGGCAGGATAGCTGGGCCGTGATGGTGAGCTTTGTGACCAAGCGCGGATTTGAACCCAGGCCTTGGTTGTCTTAGTCCAACACTGCTGCACCACACAGGCTCTGTCTTGTGGAGTGGTAGCTGCTTCAGTTCAAGTGAGTGGGGTCATACAGGGACTCCGTGTGAATGTGACAAATGATGACTTAGGGTTGCCAACTTCCAGGTGGTGGCTGGAGATCTCCTGCTATTACAGCTGACCTCCAGGAGACAGAGATCAGTTCACCTGGAGAACATTGCCTCTTTGGAAGGTGGACTCTATGGCATTGTACCCCGCTGAAGACCCTCCCCTCCCCAGACTCTGCTTTCCTCAGGCTCCACCTCCCAAATCTCCAGGTATTTCCCAATCCAGAGCTGGCAATCCTAGTTAGACCTCATTGAAGTCCCAAACCGTACCATTGTCAGACTCCACCCCCAAAATCTCCAGGTATTTCACAATCTGGAGCTGGGAACCCTATGATAACTGCACAGTATCTTTAACACACACACACACACACACACACACACACACCCCAGTAGTTTTTGAGGTCCCCTTGTGGTGAAAGGAGACCAGCTTCTGTTTAGCTCCACTCACAACAGGTGCCCTCTCCTTTGTGCACAAAGTTAGCCCGTGTTTGTGTGATTGGGGGTGGGAGTTATTTTTCAACTGAGTTTAACCATCCAGGAGAAAACAGAGTTCTGGTGCTAGTCTCTGCGTGGCAACTTCTGTTGCCATGCAAACAGCATGCTGCCTCTGGTACCAACTTGAGAGCCTCTCCGAAATGGAAGAAAGCAGCAATCATCAAGTGTTCTTGCTCAGTTTTTCCGTAGCAAGGGAGCCAGAGTGAGTGTGTGGCTGGCGGGGGGCCTTCAAGCACACAAAGGGACTTTCTTTCAGGCAGACCAATTTGAAGGCGCTGCTTTCAATGAAGTCCCAGTCGGTGGCTCAGAAATCTGTTACCCCAACTGGCAAGGGGGCTGCAGATGCCCATTCCAGGACTTCATGGCCTTGGGCAATGAACTTTTGCTCGCCTTCAGGGAGAACCACCTTGGCATGGGAGCGGTGGTGCAGCTGCTGGTTAAAATCAAGGAGGGGTTGAAGGGCAATGTAATCTGCACCAATCACATGTAGTGACAGGAGTAATTATTCTAGGCCATTTGGTGGGCATCTTGCAGGGCAAGCCTGAGGCTCTTGGTCTGGGTGCTCCTCTGCCGCTCTCACCCTTCACCTGTGGCAGGAATCGGGGAACACTGGGGTGATAGCCAGCCCCTTGAAGGGGAGGACGGTGATGGCTCCAAACTATCCCTGCTTCCCTGGCAACTTCAGCAGATGCCAGCACCAGCTCTGTAGTCACAGCGTGATCTAAGAATTCATGCATGAGATAAGGTTTTCTCTCCATGTGCCACATTTTCATGCACCCCTCCCCGCTTCCACGGTGTTCCGGGTGGCATATATGTCTCTCCCCCGTCCATTGTATTCATGGAGTTGGGGCCTCGTGCACTCATGTTTGAACGGTTCCTAGCCATCTTGATATTAAATATCCACTACTAGTTTTCTGACTACTTTAGCATTTGATATTTGGCTAATAATTGATACCTGCTGTGGGCATCCAATTGTATTTTATTTCAATGTGTTTTTTGTGGGTCTTTTTTTAAAAAAAATCAGTATGTGACTTCATTTGATCGCTGGCACTCTGTATTGGACAAATGGCACGAAACAGTATTTGATCACTGAATCTGGGACTGGAAATGCTGGCCAGATATTGACTTATATTGTGAGATGAAAGACTAGTGCCCCCCCCCCCCAGCACTAGTATTGTCTTTAGATATGTTTGCATGGGTAGTTGACATTAAGAAAGATCAAATCTGTTTTCTGCTTTTAATTCTTTTTCATTTCATATTCCCTCTATTCGTCTGCAATATTCTCCTCCTCCTCCACCACGGTGTGTTGTCAATGAGTAATTTCTCGACTCTGTGCCAG
Source organism: Lepidodactylus listeri (assembly GCA_029233225.1). Taxonomy (NCBI): domain Eukaryota; kingdom Metazoa; phylum Chordata; class Lepidosauria; order Squamata; family Gekkonidae; genus Lepidodactylus; species Lepidodactylus listeri. Next base: position 7,481,042 of record JARCFY010000014.1, on the reverse strand, counting down.
GGCATAGGGCCAAACTACATAGCTGGGTTTTTAACGTGTTGGGCCGGGGATTCCAGGACCCAGTTTGGGTTCCCCACACAGCAGCTGCAGGGAATGGCTTTTGAAAACAAAAGAGAGCCCAGCAGGGTCAGAACACTGCTGCAGGGGGAGGAAGGACTCCGGACTCCCTCCCCCACCTGTTTTCCTATGCACTGGGGGGGGGGGGGAGGAGTTATTTCCCTGTTTTTGCTGCTATATGTTTATGGTGCTAAAAACTTGAACATGTAGTTTGGCCCATGGTAGCATACTGTGGGATGGCTGCAAACAACCCACAAAGGAATTCCTTAGAAGCTCCAGTGAGCCGAAAGGGGGCATCCACAAAACAGAGGCTGCCCCTTCTGCCTCTGCACAATTTAATATTCTGGCCTTCAGTCCACAAACTTATGCAGAAAGACAGGAGGTGGGTCTTCTTTGTAATTCTTACTCTTGGAGACTAAAACAAAACCCTTGTCTAAGCATAAAAGCAGAAGGTACCTCCCGTTTTATTTTTTTTTGGGAGGGGGGGGAGTACACCAGATAGCCAAAGTTTAGAAAACCCCATTGCTAATATCTGGGAAAGGAGTTTCTATTTGTGGAAGGGAGTTTTTATTTGTTGGTTAACAAGCAGAAAACTAGCTTAACACCTCAAAATCTAGGAGCTGAGGGGTGTCTGGGGCAGCCGCAGGTGCTTGGTTAGTCTTCCCAACAATTTTGCAAGCAAATCCAGCCAGCGTCTCCTTGGCCTTCAGGGGCCACTCATGCAGATACAGGGCAAAGGGTTGCCAGGTCTGGGTGGGAAAATACCTGGAGACTTTGGGGGTGGAGCCAGGAGAGGGCGGGGTTTGGGGAGGGGAGGAGCCCTAGCATGGTACGATGCCATAGACGCCACCCTCCAAAGCAGCCATTTTCTCCAGGGGAGCTGATCTCTGTCAGCTGGAGATCAGTTGTAAAAATGAGAGATCCCCAGGCCCCACCTGGAGGCTGGCAACCCTAACAGGCAGTGTGTACTCCCCCAGGGCAAGGGGTACAGGTTACAGCACTAATAAAAAGGAACCTTTATCATCAGAGGTGCCCAAGCCAAGAACCTGCTGCCAGTATTGCTTTGGGCTTGGCTGTAAATTCTCCTTTATGGCGCTTCCAGTCTAATTGCTAATGGAGATTTATGGCTTTGAGAGGGAGAGGCTCCCACCCGCCATCTCACAGGGCTATTTTTAGCCTTGGCCACGGGGCCTCCAGGGAGGGTGCGGCTGTCTACTCCTCGTTCGGTCGGGGCTCAAGCAGAGCCTGGCGGTGGGCAGGACTCAGGGCAAATGTGCAGAGCCAACCAGCAAGGCCTCCTGCTGGGCAGGCACCATGGGACGGGGCATCTGGGCATCTCTTGGGGCCACAGGATCCACAAAATGGCCTGCTGCTCTACAGCTCTTACTGTGCACAAAGGACTAGGGGAGCTGGAGGGGGGGGGAAACGCACCCTTTGTGCATTAAGGGACCCCTAGGTCAGGTACTGTCTTCAGCAGGGGTCCCCAGTGTGGTGTCCACAGCCGCCATGATACCCTCTGACAGCTTTCCTGGTGTGTGTGTTTAGAAAGTAGGTGGGGCCAGGTGGAGCTTTTGCCCACTAAGGCTTCTGATTGGCTGCTGGAGATTTGTTTGGCTGTGTAGGTTTTTAAAAAGTTGCTTTTGGCAGCAGCAGCCACCACCCCTGCATTACAGTCGCCAGTGCATGACTGAAGCTAAGCTGCGGGTATGCAAGAAACTGTTTTTAAACAGTAAATTTATTTTAAAAGGCATCGTGTTAAACAGAACTCCTGCCTGAAATGTTGAAGAGTTACTATTGGAGCTATTAGAGCATGCCTTCACTCCCTGACATTTTGTGGTTGGCTCTGCCTCTGGGGCAGCCATTTCATAGTTGGCTCCACCTTCTGGGGCAGCCATTTTGTAGTTGCACCCACTGCATGGTATCAGAATTCCAAAGGTGCCCATGAGCTCAGAGAGGTTGCGGACCACTGGTTTTCAGGCTCCCCCCTCCAGCAGCAAGCATCGATCACCTTTTTGCCAGGGAGGAATGGACCTTTGATCTAATCTCCCACCTGCCTCCGAAGTTGCCAGTCTCTTTTGGCTTCCTTAGATGAAGTCCCCTTGCAGAAACCTCCGCAGGAGCCTCCCAGCTGGGCTTCCAGTATGAATGGATGAAGACTCCGGGGATCTTGGTCAGCTTTGTGGCCACCACCACAGAAGAAGTAGCCCGGGCTGGTATCAACATAGGGTTGCCAACTCTGGGTGGGAAATTCCTAGAGATTTTGGGGGTGGCAGAGCCTGGGAGCAGCAGGGTTTGGAAAGGGGAGGGAGGGACCTCAGTGGACTAGAATGCCACAGGGTCCACCCTCCAAGGCAGACATTTTCTCCAGGGGAACTGATCTCTGTAGTTTAGAGATCAGTTGTGATCCCAAGAGATTTCCAGGCTGCACCTGGATGCTGGCAACCCCAACCCCAAATGAGATGATATCCAAAAGGTTTGGAAGCAACTGTAAAAAAAAGGTAACTTGACAGAGAGAGAGACAACCTGCCTCTGGCATTAGAATCGTTGGCAAAGTCCTCTAAAGTGGAGCTCTTCTTCCCTAGTTTGATTGGAAGCAAGGGTTGTGGTCACACAGTCATTTTGACTGGGTTTCACCGCTGTTCCCTCTCGCATTTAAAACTGCTGATCACATACCCGCATCCGTCTCCCACACTGAAGTGGGCTCACTCACACAATCCTCCTGGTTCCCTAGCGAGTTTTCCTACATCTGGAAGAACAAGTACTTTCCAGGTATTTGCGCTTTGAATCTGTGATTTTGCCCATCTGGACAGCCCTCTCTCACAGTGATCGTGATTAGATCATCTGAACGTCCTTCTCGTGATGTCCCCCCCCCCCAAGCTTCCATCGTCGTGCGCATGAGCAATCCTGCGCCAAATAAATTCAATGTATAAACGTTCAAGCGCACATATAGACTCCAGTGCTCAGTTGTACATCACTGGTTAATTTTGTTTGCTGTGGGGGAGGGGGACCTGCAAGAACAAGGGAGTATAGTGGGAGTGGTGATACGGCTATGTGCATATGCGCAAAGCCATTTTTTAAAAAAGCTGTGCTGCCCAAGCAGCGGCGTGGCTATTTGGACAGTGCCTGGAACCGCGTCCCACAATGCAAGTGGTTCAGGGAAGGGTGTGTGTTCATTCAAACCCAGAAAAAAAAATATTCCCAATCAAATCTATAGTGGGAACATATCGTGATAAGCTTGCTGTGTGGCCACAGCCCTTTGTAGGATATTTGGGATGGGGAAGAAGAACCTCTTACTTGCCATTCAATGGGTGGGCCAAAGAGTTGCCAACTCCAGCTTTGGAAATTCCTGGAGATTTGGGGGGGTTGGCAGAACCTGGGAAAGGCAGAGTTTGGGGAGGGGGCTCAGCAGGGAGAAGGTTCCGTGGAGCCCACCCTCTGGTGCTGCCTTTTCCTCCAGAGCAACTGATGTCTACAGCCTGGGGACTGGTTGTAATTCTGGGCAAACTCCAGGCCCCACCTGGAGGATGGCAACCCTAGGCCAGGTTTCTGTCCTCCTCTAAAGGAACTGTTTGCAAGCCTCCCAGTTCCTGCCAAGTTTTACCCTAACAGCAAGACCCATCGGGGCTTGGGGTCCTGAGAGAACTCCCCCAGCTCGGGAGCAAAGTGTTATGCTAACCGTTGGGCTCGCCTTAGACTTGAAAACTCTGTGGGATGGGCACTCACACTTGAGCCAGGGAGCAGCTGTTAGGGGGGGAAAGGAAATGGGTTGACTGTGGCTAATATATGGCCTGGGGCCTGCCTACCTAAGGGACCGCCTTTCCCCATATATACCCCAAAGAGCACTGCGGTCGGGCAGCCAACATCGCCTGACCCTTCCGGGCCTGAAGGAGGCGAGGCTAGCAGCCACCAGAAACAGGGCCTTCTCGGTGGCGGCTCCCCACTGGTGGAATGAGCTCCCAGAGAACATCAGGGCCCTGCGGGACCTTTTACAGTTCCGCAGGGCCTGCAAAGCGGAGCTCTTCCGCCAGGCGTTTGGGGCCGCCACCGGGGGGAATGGCCCTCAGGAGATGGCACGAGGGCCATCTCCAAAACACCATGGTGGCAGCCTCCTGGTTGGTGTAAGCTAGAGGCAGGTATTGGTGCTGGTATGACGCTGCTATTGTGATGAAAGTTCCGTTGTAATTTTAAAGTGTATTTATTTGATGTTATGTTTTAACCTTGTAATTGACTGATTTTATGCTGTAAGCCGCCTAGAGCCGGTCCGCTGGCTAGGCGGGATATAAATTGAAACAAACAAACAAACAAACAAATAAATAAATAAATAATACTCTTAATGTCATTGTCCTTGATCTGTTGTTCTTCCTGAAGACGTCATCTCCCTCCCCTTCATTTAGTGAGTTAAGACAGGAAACTCAACAGGGCATCATGCTAGGGAATGGTCCTCTGTCCGCTGAAGATCAGTTCTCATTTTGGGAGATCTTCAAGCCTGACCTGGGGGGTGGCAACCCTGCTGTCTGTCTTGGAGCAGATTCATCCTGGCCAAGGAAGGCCACGAGGCTGACAAGGGAACTGCACAAGACTCTGTGTGTGTGTGTGTGTGTGTGTGTGTGCCCGTGCACTCCTGCAGAGGGACTCCCTCTTCTAGTGATGAAAACGAAAAGCTGCAAAGATTCAAAATTCAACGTCTCCTCAAGTTTTTTGCAGTTTTACGTTTGGATGTCAAAATTACACCTCAAGGTTTGACACCTGAATTTCAGACCCTAAATGTAAATGTTAACTAAGTTCTGTGGCAAACCATCCCTGCAATGCGGTCTCTTCATCTAGCTGCAAAATATCTGGATGTGAAACACTGAGCTTGCCTGAATATTTGATCACCCAGAAAACGCTTGGAGAACATCCAGAGAGGAGAAATTGAAGAAAATGCTTTGGACACTGGACCGGGGGGGGGGGGGCATTAATGGCAGAGGTGGTTAGTTTAAATTTCAGTGGTGACCTTTCCCAAGACCCTGCAGCCAGTTGTGCTCGGGAAGGCCTTGCCGCACACGCTTCACCCCCCGACCAGGGGATTATGAATTGTCTGGCTATAGGAGGGTGAAATCCAGCAAATCAGATTAGCCAGGCAGCCATGCCAGGGTGTCAAGAGGTGAGGAAGTCCAAAGGGGAGCTGGTGCTCCCTGGATGACAGCCGGGGCCGATGGCCATGCTCCATAAGTGTTCTTGGCAAAGGGTTGCATAGGACATGTTCCTTGTCCACCTGTGGAAATGCAAAGAAGGAGAGGGGCTAAAGAAGAAAAGCCACAACTCCACCCCCCACCAGCTTCTAGGGGGCTTTCTTTCTTAGCCTGGGTTGCCTTCTCCTCCCAAGCCCTTCCCCCTAGGGAATGTAATGGTGCCCTCACATTTTCTTCACACAACATGGTGGGAAGGAGTGGTGCTGAGTCTGAGGAGAGGCCTCCTGTCAGCTTGCAGGGCTCACCTGGGCCAGGTTCTGATTTGGCCCTGCCTCCTTGTCCCATGCTCCCTCGTCACCTCCCACCCCACTCGGCCCCAGCAGTGACTGGCCTCTGGGCTGCCCTCTTGGGGGTGATGCCTTGAAACTCAGACCCACAGCTTTGGGAGGTCCCTGGCCGGCCCTGGCCCTGATTCAGCTGGTGACCAACTGTGCTGGTTGCCGCCCAAGGCTTTTCTTGCCTGCCTGAGGTGCTGCTGCAAACACTGATAATTATTATGAGATTATAAATGTTTAACACATTAAAACATCCCCAAATGGTAGGCAATATTATGGATTCAGTTATTAAAATAATTCATGAAAACACCCAAAAATCTAACAGAAATTATACCCACAGTAAGGGCACACCAGGGTGTTTGCTTTTCCTGAAAGGTCTTTTTAAATCATTCAAAATACAACAGCAATTTTCAGAACTGTGAGAGTGACAACTGGATGAATATATGTTTCATGAGTCAAGAGAATTGATCCTTGGACAGAAAACCATCAGAATCCAAACCAAATACAGCCGTGTCTTAATATAGCTTTTGTTAAACACACAAAGTTGCTATCAGCCCCCATCAGGAGGAGAAGAAAGGCAACTCCTGTTCAGGCATGTGTGTTCCTCACCACTCGTTTGCAGACAATCAGGACAAAAACTGTCTGTATCTTTCCCTTTGTATCTCAATGACAAAAGGGGCAGGAGACTTTGTTTGAAAAAATTAATACTGGGAATTCAGGGGAACTAAAATCTGAAACAGACATAGATAACTGGCAATAGGTGTTATAGCACTAGAACAAATAGCAGTTATAATTTTTTTTGAAAGCTTGCAAAAGCCTTGCAGTACTGTGGCAAGAAAAAAAGAGTGGGGGGTTGGCACCTCAAAGGGCTGACGGCAGGAAAATGGCTCTGTTGTAAGTGGGACCTTTGCGGCATACCATTCCTTCACGTGCTACCACCTTTGGGTTCTAGAACAGAGTTAAAGTCCAGTGGCACCTGTAAGAGCAACAAAGTTTTTTTCAAGGTGTGAGCTTTCGTGTGCACGCACACTTCGTCAGACAATGAGATGAAATTACAGATCACAGTTGCATATATAGAGGGTGGTTCTCTATTTGGGCTCTGTTCTTTCCCAAGAGATCAGGCTAACACAGATATGGGAAACAGCATATTGACGATGGGGAAAGGATTAGGGACACATGATTGGAGCACACTTTGATGGGGATGCTCCCCCGGTAAGTGTCTGTGTGTTGTGCACAGACAGGATTTAGCTAAACCCAATGTCTACAGGAAAGGAAAAGAATTCATACACTCACAACCTTTCTGACACGCCCAGGGAAAGAAATGCTAATTGCCACATTGGGCCACTTTGGGGTCAGGAAGCAATTTTTCTCTAGGCCGGTTTGACTGGAGATCCTGGAGATTTTTTGTCATCTTCTGGGCATGGGACAGGGGTCACTGGGGGTGTGGAGGGGGGATGTATTTGTGAATTTCCTGCATTGGGCAGGGGGTTGGACTAGATGACCCTGGATGTCCCTTCCAACTCTATGAGTCTATGATTCATGTTGTTACCCAATTTCAGTTGCCTATATTAATGGGGATCCTGACCTTGTCAAATCTGACCTTGTCAAATCCTGGTCTTGTCAAATCTCAGAAGCTAAGCAGGGCTGGCCCCCTGGCATGTATTTGGATGGGAGACCTCCAAAGAATATCAGGACCAGTGTTCCCTCTAAGCTGAGTTGGTGTGAGCTAGCTCAGAGTTTTTCAGCCTCCGGCTCCCACAATTTTGTCTTAGCTCAGGTGAAGCACAATTACCAGAAACAAAACCAACCCAAGGATGAAGGTACTCGGACACCAGGATCAGGAGAAGCTGTTTTTATTGATGTCAGACTCGGCCTGAATAAATTTTTCAAAACAAGTGCCGAGCCCCAATTTTATGTAGGCTTGACCTTAAATACCCAAGGGGTGGGAGTTTACAGAAGAGAAGTGGTTAGTGTCATTTGTGTACATTCTGCGTAATTTTCGTAAGCAAAGCATTAAATTACAATCCTGCGCATGTCTAGCAGAGTCAAACTAGCTGGAATGTTCATTTCAAGTAATATAGCGAACCGCCAGGATTCTCATGGTCTCCTGGCTTAGGCTATCTTAAGATAGTTGCGAGCGGAACAATGGGCGCTTGTGTACTTTTGCACTCTTATGCATGCGTCTCGTGTAACATCAGAGAATCTTGTGCTTTTTGGCCTTGTGGTTTCATAGCTTGCTAACTAAACAGTGGTTCATAATATGGCTTTTTGGAAATTCTATTCCTTCATTCCCCCCTTTTGGGCGTTTCCCTTTAAAGGGGAAATTGCCCAACTCACTCGATTTGAGTGTCACCTCTACTTGTCTGTGATAGCTCCATGTAAAGATAACGTTGTTGAGCAGTTTGCATGTAGAGAAGCTTTGCGGCATCCATGTTGCCTACCGCTGCTTCAACTGCTTTGCGTACCATTAATCTGATCCAAGGAACAAGGCAGGACATTTTTAACAGTCCGCCTAGAGCAATACCATTCATTAAAAGAACCTGCTTCCAATTATTGAAAAGACCTCCTAGAAACCCTCCGGCATCTAGTATGCCTGTCCAATTTTGTATTGGGACATGCACCAGATTCCTCATTCTGTTGGTGATCTGCTCTATTGCCTTTCCATTATCATCAATCTGAAGACAACAGTTGGTGAGATTGAACTTTCCACAGACGCCTCCTTCTGCGGCAAGGAGGAAATCAAGAGCTAGGCGGTTTTGGTATACTGCTGTGTGTAGCTGCCTCTTAGTAGAGGCTAGTAAGTTGAGAGCTAGGGAAGTTTCATTAGTTATGATTTCTAAAACAGCTTGCAAGCAAATAATGCGATTCAACATATAGATCAGGGTTCTATAGCCATAAGTACCATCAGCTGCCCATGTAGCGGGCCCACAGACTTGAATTATTCGCTCAGGGGGCCATTCATTGCCTTGCCAGGCATTAATGCAGTTAGCTCACCTTGTCCAACCTAGGGTATCCTATACTGGGACACCCAATCACTCTTCGGTGGAAATGGGGAGCAGGAAGAAACTGAGTTGGATTGTACCAAGAACACATGCACCTCCCCAGTTTTGGGTAGAACTGCATATGCTGCTGTCCCACAGATCCAGTATAAGTGATCAGGGGCTCTCCATGGGATAAACGTAGCACAAGGATAATGGAAATAAACATCAAGTTGAGTTCCAGTATTAACCTTTGGTACAGAAGTAAAAGAAGCGTTAGAACTAGCAAAATTCATATACTGTTGAGGCTTAGACTGACTGCATACCCAAGCAGATTCACAATCTAAGGCATCTATAGATTAATTAAAACAAGGACCTTGTTGAAGAATACATAAGTTACCAATTAAAGAATGTTGAAGAATCCATCTGGTAGGGCGGTCCTTATCTTTCCATGTTAGATTAGCAGCAGTAAGATTCATTAGGTGTAGCTCCCTTGCTTCCCATGGCCATTGTTCACCCATGTTTGTCCCCCCCACAAACATAACAATTCTTTATTTTGAATTCTGCTGAGATGCATTCTGCAAGATCAATAAACAAATTCTTCGTGACAGGGGATATCTCTATCTGTTTACCCATTTCCATCCAAAAAGTTGTGTGCACTCGCTGTTCTCCAGGACGAGAGGGTGAACCTATTATTTCTACCACAATCTCACCATAGGGATCTGCCCCTTTCCCATCCACCCCAATACCATACACTGTTTGCTGGCTAGTGCTGGAAGTTGGGGAAGGTGATGTTATACATAACGGGGTACAGTGTCCTTCTGTGGAAGAGCTAGATACTGGTCCTAATGACAGACTAAGACCATCAGGACCCTTTACAGTAGTACCATAAGAAGCATAGTAAAATACCACTGAGGTATATAAATATTTTCTTTCTTGCACATAGGAGGCTTGCCACCATTGGTTTCCACAGCTTCTCTGAGCAGATTGCAGTGCCTGTTTGGATATAGCAGCACAAACATCAATGCAAACTGTCAAAGGATCTCGGGGGTTAATTGTTAAATTACTGGCTTCCTGGGACCAGCTTGCTGTTACCACTAGGCTTATAAGAATAAATGTTTATTTGGGCTTGCACAGAGAAGGCTTGAGGTTTGTAGCACACAGATTTGGGAGTCTGGTGACACAAGTGGTAAGAAGCATTTTGGTAAACACACAGTGTAACATTTGAAGAAGTTCAATCATAGTCAGTATGGCAAACAAGCATTTGGGAAACCTGCAAATCTTTATATGTAGTGGTTATACACTGTTGACACTGGCTAATGGCATGTATGTGTGAGTTGGCAAGCAAGATCAGAATCACAACATCTATGCGCAACATGTCAGCAGCGTCCTTTCCAACATCGGATCTGATTCTTCACCTTGTGTGCAGGGAGACCTTATTCCAGGAAGGTCCCAGCAGAGGTTCAGCATACGTTGGCTGTGTCCTCCACAGCTGGTTGGGGAGAAGCAGGGCAATGAGACAGGTTACAGATTGTCACGGATGTTGGATTAGATCCTGGACTCGCCTCCCATCGATCATGTGCCAGCTTTAGATTCGATGAATGGATCCAGGGTTTCCTCTCCACCACTTTAACAGCTGTGGGAGAGCTAAGCAGAACAGTGAAAGGTCCCTCCCACAGGTCCAAGGGGTTCTGGACACCAATTTTTAACCCACACTGAATCCCCAGGGCTGAGATGACACACTGAGTCAAACACTGGGAGGGGCAAACATGCTGAATAATGTACTTGGAGTTCTTGGACCTGGCATCCAAGGGCTTGAAGTTCTGCAGTAGTTATGAGCTGTCCGGCTTGATAAGCATCAGTCTGGATCCCAAGGGTCAGCGGAGGGGGCCAGCTATACATTGCTTCATACAGGGAAATTGAAGTGTGCTTTGTAGGAAGACAGTATATCCGGAAGAGCACCAATGGCAGAATCTTTGTCCAGGGTAGTTGAGTCTCTTGGGTAAACTTGCGGATGGTGGCTTTCAGCATTCTGTTGGCTCTTTCAACTAAGCTGGAACTTTGTGGGTGATAAGCACAGTGAAGTTTCCAATTGATGCCTAGGGCTTTGGCTACTTGCTGTGTTATCTCGGAAATGAACAAACTTCCATTGTCTGATGAAATTGTTTGGGCTAATCCGAAGCACGGAATAAGGTCTCGCATTAGGACCCTGCTGACTTTCAAGGCTCTCTCTGTGGCCGTAGCAAAGGCTTCTATCCATCCAGTAAAGGTGCAGACGAACACAAGCAAGTATTTGTGACGTCCGACTCTAGGCATTTCAGTAAAGTCCACAACTAGATGGGTTATAGGAGCAGGACCTGGAGGCTTATGACCAGGGGGCTTTCTAGGTCCTTCTCAGGGGTTATTTCAGGCACAGGTGACACATTGTCTGCAAACTAAATCCGCCAGGGCTGCTTTTCGATCTATGCGAGCCCATTGGTCAAGAGACTTTAGAAGTGCAGAAGATCCGAAGTGAGTGTTGGCATGAAGGGCTTTTAATGACTTCGTAGCCTAGCGCTGAAGGGATCCAGACTTTCTCCTCTGGGAGAATCCACCATCCTTCTGTGTTCTTAGTTGCTCCTTGAGACTCCAGCCAACTTTCTTCTTCTGCAGAATAATGAGGGGTCCATTGGGAGATAGGAGAAGAATAGACAGGGCAAACTAGTGCAGTCTGGTTGGCTGGCATGTTGTCCATGGCTACTTGCTTCGCTGCAGCATCGGCTCTAGCATTGCCATGGGCAACAGGATCGATACCTTTCTGATGTCCTCTACAATGGATTATGGCGACCTGGGATGGGAGATTCACTGTTTCCATTAGGATACGCAAATTGGGGGCATACTTTATTTCCTTTCCTCCTGCATTGATAAAGCCTCTATTTTGCCAAAGGACTCCATGTGCATGTGCTGCTTTAAAGGCAAACATAGAGTCTGTGTAGATGTCCACACTCTGATCATGTCCAAGGATGAGGGCATCTGTGAGAGCAATAATTTCAGCTAGCTGGGCTGAAGAGCCAGATGGTAGAGATTGCATCTTTACTGTGTGGTGGTCATCTACTATGGCATAACCCACAAATCTGATCCCTTGTGCATCTAGAAAGCTGCTTCCATCACAGTAGAACGTCAAATCCAGAGCTGAGAGTGGTTGATCATGAAGATCAAGGTGGGAGGCAAAGATTTCATCTGTCGTGATTATGCAGTCATGTTCTGGGCTGTCATCTGGGATGGGCAGTAGAGTGGCTGGATTGACAGTGGTGATTGGGGCTAGATTAACTCCGGGGTTTTCAAGTAGGACAGCCTGGTACCTGACCATCCTTGACACAGTTAAGTATTTGTGCCCTCTTGCTTCTAAAATGGTTTTAACTCCATGTGCAGCAAACACTGTGAGGTCTCCTCCCCAAGTAAATTTGGCAGCTGCCTCAATTAAGTGGCAACATGCTGCCACTGCCTGCAGGCAAGGGGGGAGTCCTTGTTCCACTTTATCCAGGCTTTGGCTCAAGTAGGCTACAGGACATTTGAGTGATCCTAAAGTTTGAAGCAGCACGCCTTGTGCTACTCCCATGTACTCATCCACACAAAGGAAAAATGGCTTGTCTGGGTTTGGAAGTCCCAGAGCTGGTGCTTGGATGAGCTTCTTTAAGATGTTAAATGCTTGCCGTTGTTCTTCTGTCCAGGGAAAGGGAACATCAGGCCCCCCCTTTCGTTCCTTCATACAGGGGTTTCGCTATTAGACCAAATCTGGGAATCCACAGGCGGCAGTAGCTGACTGCTCCTAGAAAGGCACAGAGCTCCTTGTGGGCATTGGGCTCTGGAATGTGGCAGACAACTTCTTTTCTGGCAGGTTCTAGTGACCGTTGTCCTTGTAAAATGTCAAAACCTAAGAAATGTATTGAGCGCTGGCAGATCTGTGCTTTCTTCCAGGAGACTTTGTAGCCACAGAAGTCTAGGAGATTTAACAGGTTCAAAGTCCCAGCAGTACAATATTCTAGATATGGGGTGCAAAGTAAAAGATCATCAACATATTGAAGCAACGTTAATTGATCTTCAAGATTATCAAATCACTCAAGATCCTTAGCTAAGGCTTGTCCAAAAAAGGATGGAGAGTTCTTGAAACCCTGGGGCAGGCATGTCCACATATACTGAACAGGATTCGTGGCTCCTGGTGCTTGCCATTCAAAGGCAAAAATCTCTTGTGATTGGGGGTGAAGCGGTATGGAAAAGAACGCATCTTTTAAGTCCAAAACAGTGAAGAAAATAGCTTCTGGAGGGATCAGGGTCAGGATGGTGTAAGGGTTTGGAACCAGGGGTGTATAGTCTCTACCTTGGCATTCACAACTCTAAAATCCCGCACCGGTCTGTAGTCAGGTCTTCCTTCTGGTGTTTTCTTGGGGACTGGCAGAATCGGAGTATTCCAGCTTGATTTACAGGGCACCAGAATCCCTGCTTGCAGCAGTCTTTTGAAAGGAGCAGTGAGAATTCTTCATGCTTCCTCCTGGATCAGGTACTGGTGCTCTAGGACGGGGCAGGCACATGGCTTTAACTTTACAATCACTGGTGGCTGGTAGTCAGCAAAACCTGGTGGGTTGGTTTCAGCCCATACTGTGGGCACTGAAAGGGTATAGTATTCTTTATCTTTTGTGGTAACACCAGACCATGCTTGTCTGTCATTATAATCCAACCAATAGTCAAGATTAACAGGATCCAGTTCATCAAAATCTATATCAAAGTCTCCTTCTGCTTCTGCTTCCTCTCACAAAATTCTGTTCTCTTCATAAATTCTCAATTCTTCTTCCGGATCAATTAGGAGACTGCAACATATTTTGGCATCTGGGAGGGGTAAGGTCATGGCAGCCTGTTCTTAATTAAAATGTATGCTTGCTCTAAGTTTAAAGAGCAAGTCCCTTCCCAGAAGATTAATGGGACAGTCAGGGTTTAATAAGAACTGGTGATTGATTTGATGTCCACCTAGTTCACAGGAGCAAGCCTGGAGATAGGGAAGGAATAGGCGTTTACCCGCCATTCCAACTACAGGCTGGACATGGTTTGAAAGGGGTGCAAGGGGAGTAGTTACTATGGATAATTCAGCCCCTGTGTCTATCATGAAGTCTACTGGCGTTCCTCTGACACTTAGTTGGACTATAGGTTCCCTGGGGCCACAATTAAAGGAACCCAGTCTGTCCTAGTCTCTATCTTCCATGCTTGCAAGTCCAATCATTCCCTGGCCGTTGCCTTCTACTTGCGGGTTTAGAGAATATCTTCCATCCTGGACCCATCCTCTCTGGGCTCCTCTCTGGCCATGTCCACGGCCTCTTCCTCTGCCTCAGAAAATTCTGGGTTGCTGCAGGTGGGCTTCACATTCATATCTCCAGTGCCCTTCCTTACCACAAGCTGCACACTGATTTGGCCCTAGGGGAGCGGAGGCTTGTCTGGTTCTGTAAGACAGTCCTGCTGAGGGTCCCTGTCCATGGATAACAGCAGCTAGAATGGCGGCTTTTCTTTTATGCTTAGCAATTTCTTCCTTCTCCTCCTTTTCATGATTTACATAAACTTTCTGCACTATTTCAGTCAACTGGGACATCACCATTCCTGGAAATCCTTCTAACTTTTGAAGCTTCTTACGGATATCAGGTGCTGCTTGGCTGACAAACGAAGCATTCATCATAGTCCGGTCAGCCTCTTCCTCTGGTTTAAAGGGAGTGTAGAGGCAGTATGCCTTATAGAGTCTCTAGAAATTCATATGGAGGTTCTGTGGGTCCCTGAATGACTTCTCTCAACTTTGCCATGTTCATAGGTTTCTTTCCGGCTGCAGCAAGTCCATTTAAAATTGCTGCCTGATACCCTTGCAGCAGAGTCATAGAGGGGCCGTCATTTGCATCCCAGTTGGGGTCATTCTTTGGGAAATGAGCAGCCATCCAGTCAGCCCTCTCCCCCTGGTTAACAGGGGCACCTCTCTCGATGTCCTGTTTGGCGGCTGCCATTACTCTCTGGCACTCTTCTACAGTAAGCAAGGCTGACAGCAGTTGCCTACAGTCTCTCGAAGTGGGAGAGTGGGTGGTCATTATTGTGGTAATTAATTCTGTCATGGGTCTCAGGTCTTCTGTATATGAGATAGTCTGTGACTTCCAGTTGCAGAGGTCTATAGTGCTGAAGGGAGTATATATGTATGTTAGATTCCCATCAGCTCCTGCTGGGACACTCTGAAGAGGGCACACTTTAACTGTCCTTTTGGGCGTACCAGGGACCTGCTCCCATTCCCAGGTCTTCGAATTTCTCCGCAGCCATCCTCCCATCTTAGGATCTGCACACAGCAAAAGACCAAGTTGCGGTGTCTCTTGATCTTGCTTCTCAAGGTCTTCCTCAGAGCTAACATTTAAAGTTTCTTTAGCCTTCAATTCCTCCTCTCTAGCTTTTAACTCCGCTTCCTTGATCTCTCTCTTTCTTCAGTTCTTCCTCTCTTGCCTTCAACTTTGCTTCCTTAATTCTCAAATCTTCCTTAGTCTTAAATTCTTCCTCTCTAGCCCTTAAATCCTCTTCTCTGGCTCTCAGTTCCTCCTCTTTCTGACGGGCTGCCCTTCTAGTAAGCGTGGGCGAGGGTGGCCCTGCTTCCGCCTGGGGCACCTCTGCTGGCGGCTCGGTAGGGATTGGTCCCTTGCAATTATCTGGTGGCCAGTCTTCTTCTTCTGATGGTATTAACAGCGGCTGCAGTAGCAGCCTCTTCTCTGGGGGCTTGGGCAGAACTGGGCAGATTGCAGGAATAGGTCTGGAACGGGGCGGATAGCGGGTTGCCCTGCTGCAGACTGGGAGTACGACTTCTGAAACTTGCGGGCTATCTGTGGGTGTTTCCTAACATATTTGTGCCAGGTGTCCACAAAGGGAAATTAGTCGGGGTGATCTCCTGTGAGATCTGTCACTGCCACAAAACGCTTCTCAGGAGGGCTATGTCCATAGAGCCTGCCGTGGGCCATCCTACATGAAAAGCTGGCCAGTTCACTTCACAAAATTGCTGCAAGTCTATAGCTAGGAGAGCCTCTGAATATTCTGCTTTGCCGAAAATCTCTTCAGAATTCTTCATGTATTGTAGAGGGGTTTAGGACTTTGACTGACACCCACCCATGGCAGACAGAACAAGACAGACCACTGGGAAAACACCAAGGAGGGGACGAGGGCAGCAGTGAGGGGTCTGCTCTTCCTGAGACACAGAGGTAAGTCCCTAATCAATCGCTTCCAATCAGACCCAGCCTGAACAAGCTCGCACTGCCAGGAAACGTGGTATGTGTCCGTCTGCAATCAACTCATCTCATTCACGCACTCTCATTCCAAACAACAATTCCCACACGATCAGATGAGGATCGTCCCGGTCTCTCACCCTGCCTGGGAATTCTTTTTCTCTAAGGCTGACTAGGTTTTGCTTGGGTGAGGTCTCTCCCTTAGATCCGCCACCCGCCTGTCTACCTTGTTTCTTTAGAGGGGTGATCAGGCCCTCTCACAATGGAGAGGCTTTACTGTCCCTTTAATGAATTTATACTCACCTGTCCTGTAGAGACTCCAAAGTTGGGTTGCTTTTAGCTTGTCCTCCTTGCTGGGTTCTTAAAAGCGAGCAGCCTCCTACGAGAGTCACAGAAACTATACAAAAGCAGACCTCTCGAATTCGAAAGGGGGCCCCCTTTCTGCTTATTCGATGCAAGCCCAGCAACTCTCGGCGGAGCTGTGGCTTAAAAGGGTTCCAAAAACCCGCCTTCCATTGGGTTAGGCAATCTCTTCTTCCCGGCCAATGCACTAAATGAAGCACAATTACCAGAAACAGAACCAACCCAAGGATGAAGGTACTCGGACATGTAACATCAGAGAATCTTGTGCTTTTTGGCCTTGCGGTTTCATAGCTTGCTAACTAAACAGTGGTTCATAATATGGCTTTTTGGGAATTCTATTCCTTCACAGGCAGGATGGCTCCAGAGCAAACTACTTTATGCAGTAGCCAAATCACTTGCTCACAGCTTTAATGCCAGCGGCTCACAAAGTAGAATTTTTGCTCACAAGACTCCACAGCTTAGAGGGAGCATTGATCAGGTCTGTGGTGCACAGGCAGGCAATGGGAAACCACCTCTGAATGTCCCTCACCTTGAGACCCCCCACACACACCAGGGTTGCCATAACTCAGCTATTACCTGATCGCCCCCGCCATACTAATGGGGACCTGCCCGAAAACTTCATGTGTGCAGAATGGGGGAAAGTGAGAGGTGAAAATGGGTCTCCCCCTAGAGAGGAACAAGAATGGGAACATATTCCTTGGGCTATTTATTTAGGAAATGCACCATCTGTCTTTCTGTTGCAAGGAAATACCCAAAGTGGCTAATGACCCATCAGGGTTCTCTGGGTTTCCTTATTCATTTATTTTTTAATAAATGAATTTTATTTTTAAATTTTATTTTGAAAATAAATGAATAAGGAAACCCAGAGAACCCTGGTGGGTTACCTTGGCCTGCATGGCTGCTGTTGCCTCTTGAGTCTTTGCCCCAGACTTCTAACACTGAACTTACTTGGTAGCTTTAGAACTGAGTCTCTGCAGTGTGTTTCTAGTCCTCATGGCCACACAGAAAAATCCTGACGATGGGGACTTCCTGCTCCAGGCTCGGAAAGGCAAGCAGGTTCTCATGAGGTGCCACAAATGGGCCAGGCTTGCATTTCCACTCTTAATCCACCTCCCAGGTCATCACCCTCTTTTCCTTTTTTGGGGTGGGGGTATTTTTTTATATGGGCATGTGTGTGCGTGCATGTGGAAGTTGTGGCGACCTCTGGTGACTGACCCCTGCTGGGGGACTGGAGGATATTCAGAGTGGTGGCTGAATAAAGCCTGCCCCTCCAAGGAGGTCTCCCATCCAAGTACTTGCCAGAGTCATCCCTGCTCTGGTGAGACTGGGCTTGCCTGGGCTCTCCAGGTCACAGGGCATCCCCCTCTTTTCCTGCTGGCAATGGAGACAGCTTCCTTCTGCCCCATTATGTGTCCTTATCTTTGCTTGGATTAGTATGGAGAAGCAACAAATATCAGGAAGGGGAGACACTGGGGTGCTGCCCGCCCTAGGCAGGAGGTCTTGGCCTTTCTGCTTACTAGGCCTACTCACCATAAAATACTCTGTCAAGAAATCAATAGCAGAAGCACTCAAGAGCTTAAATCAAATGGCGTTGGTCTGGGATGGGATCTCACGTCTTCCAGCAGAGGTAGAGAAGTGGAATATGGAAATGGTCCCTAAGAGTCCCCAGGTTTGCCAGCAGAACGTCATCTCTGGAGAGAGTGGCCCCTGCTGTTTCAGGGCTGTCATGCTGGAAGCATCCTGCACCAGTATTTTATTGACCCAGCCCATGACCAGCTGACAAGCACTGGTGGGGACCATAGTTTTCCTGGGTGCTGGGGGAGAGAAGGAGGGAAAGTGGAAGAACGGGGAAGGCTGTAGATAGAGGTAGGTTGGCTGATGGCAGGAGGAGAGAAGGAAACACAAAAGGGGAGGGCCTCTGGGGGCTTTCAAAGGAGGCAAAGGGGAAAAGTGGGGAAAGGGGAAATGAGGCGCACCCGGCCAGCTCACCCCCCCAACCCCCCACCTACACTTGTTACAACTGATCTGCAAACCACAGAGATCTGCTCCCCTGGAGAAAACAGCGGCTCTGGCAGTGGACTCTGCAGCATCACACCCCTCCTGATATTCCTTCCCTTCACCCCAGGCTCTGCCCCACCCCCAGCCTTCAGGAATCCCCCAGCCCAGAGGTGGCGAATCACAGGGCAGCCCAAGCCCCCTAGAGGGACGGACGCTGTCTCCCCGCTCCTCACGGCAGGGGAAGGCTGGGGGGCCACCTGGGCCCAGGTCACCTGCCAGGCTTCGGAGGGTCCCCCCCCCTCTTTCTGTAAGTAGCTTTTTATCTGCTGTCCCTTGGGGAGCCTGAGCTCGACAGCCAATGAAATTATATCTGTTGTTTTAAGCAGTGAAGAAACTTCCCCTGATCGTTATTGAGATCTATGACTTCCCTTGAGCTTAATTGTCTTTGGGAGCCTTGGATGTTCTGAACAGTTCACGTCAGCGGGGCTAAGAAGGATGATAATCGCTTGAACAGGCTGCTTCTCCTTGGCTGCCCTCCCTGCCTCCCTCCCTGGCTGACACAGAGAGCCAGCCCAGAAACCTCGGGTCCAGCAGGGACCAGCCCAACCCCAGGGAATGGCAAGAGGGGGGAGTCAGGCCCTTTACCTGACAGGGGGGGGGGTTGCTTGCCTTACGTCAACAAGCTGGGGAGGGAGAGAGAAGTCCTTCTGCCCAACAAATAGGCAAACTGCCAACATGCTCTGAACCAGAAGTGACTTCTGGGCAAGCATAGGGTTGCCAACTCCAGGTTGGAGATGGGGGGCGGAGTTTGGGGGTGGGAGGGACCTCAGCAAGGTATAATGCCAGAGAGTCCACCCTCCAAAACAGTCATCTTTAGGGCTGCCAAGTCCTACTTACCAATTGGCGGGGGGGAGTCCCTCGCCGCCCGGGAACTTCCCTGCCACGCGTGCAAAGCGCGTGCGCCGGTGACGTCACCCGGAAGTGACGTCACTACACTGGGGAAGTCGTCCAGGCAGGACGACTTCGGGGGTGGGGTTCCCCCCACTGGCCAAATGCCGGCCGGCGGATCGGGAACCTCTATAGCGGGGGATCCCCCGCCCCCCGGGGTGACTTGGCAGCCCTAGTCATCTTCTCCAGGGAAACTGATCATTATAGCCTGGAATCCAGGCCCCATCTGGAGGTTGGCAACCCAGGGCGACTGTTTTCCACAGAGGGATGCAGACTTCTGCTGACACAGCACAGAGGCCAGGAGGCTTCCCACGCGGAAGGTTTCTCTGCATTTCCCCTGCCCCAGCCCCCTAGTAGCAGCCTCCCCCCCCCCCCAGGCCCATTTGCAAGACAGAGATGACAGTAATACTGGCCTACCTAGTTGGGTTGTTGTAAGACATCTGAAAACATGCAATGTCCTTGGAACATTCAGAAAATGCCCCAGCAGTGGCCAGCATTCTGCAGAGGACTGTAAGCTTTAACTGGTCAATTAATCAGCTACAGATCAAGTCAATTCGTTAGCAGGCACCCAGTTTTAACAGCTGAGGTGAAAGCAGATTTTAATTGCTGGGATGATCCTGGTGTGTTCCTGGAACAGAAAATGAAAAAGAAAATCTTAACAGACACCTTCCCTTGTAATCAAGAAGGACATTCATGGTGAGGGTGGCAATATTTGCTGGTTTGTTCACACTTTGTTTATCAACTGAGAAATATTTCGTAATTTTCCTAATATGGAGGTTGAATCATTCCATAGTGAAAAGCCAGATGATGAATCAGTTAAGCATTCTTTAATCACTTGACAGCTCTGAAGAATATCTGAAGAAGTACGCATGCACACAGAAGCTTATACCCAGAATTAATCTTTGTTGGTCTTAGTGGTGCCACCGGACTCAAAGTTTGTTCTATGGATAGCTCTCATTGCTATGATGACTACAGGGCTTTTTGGTAGAAAAAGGCCAGCAGGAACTCATTAGCATATTAGGCCACACCCCTGACAGCACAGCTCCCTCCCAGGATCGGCTCCCCCAGGTGCCCCGCGGCTTGCAGGGCGGATGGGGAACCTGAGGGAAGGAAGGAAGGCAGTGTCTGGATCGGCTTCCCCAGGTGCCCCGCAGCTGTGGAGTGCCTGCAGAACCCAAGGAGGGGAGGCAGTTTAAACTGCCTTCCCTCCCTGAATTGGCTGGGTTCCCCCCAAGGCTTGCGAGGTGCCGGGGGAGCGTGAGGGCGAGGGAGGCTGTAGGTGTGGCCAGCTCAGAAGCCAGCCAGAACTCTGTTCCTGTGTGTTCCTGTCCAGAAATAGCCCTGGATGACTATATCCATTTTTTGGAAGGATGGATCACTTGCAATGAACAAACGGTAACTGAAAAGGAAAAAGCCATTGGGGGGGGGCTGTTATGACTTTTTCTCCCTTCAGTTTAAAAAAACAGTGGCTGAGGATAGACTGGCAGTATAAAGCACAAGGGAGGCGGGGCAAAAAGACCTGGGCCAAGTTGTGCCAGGAATTCCTGGTCGCACTGCACCGACTGATGCGGCAGCATACCGGGGAGAAGGCAGAATGGAGCAGTTGCACCGTGGGTGCCCCTGGGTGCATAGGAGCAGCAGCAATTGGGGCTTTAACTTTGTGAGCCGGAAGTGTCCAGTGGGTGGTTGTGCACTCCAGCACACAGTACACATGGGTGGTTATGCGCATTCCTGCCGGATCAGCAGGTTCACATTACCAGTGCCACTTGATTGTGGCTTTTTTACATGTACACCTCCAGGAAGTGGGATCAACATGCCCTCCACAGCTTGCCCCGGCTTTCACCTGCTACTTTTTAAAAGTGGGAGCGAATCGTTAAAGGATGGGGTGAGACAGCAGGGGAACGCCGGACAGCTGTGGCTGTGTGAATAGGCCCACTTAATCCTCTTGTAAAAGATGCCTATATCAGGCCAAACTGTGAGTCCAAACTCAGCTGCTATATCCCTGCTTGGAGAACAGCAAATGGCCATTCATTTGTATATCACTTTAGCACTATTGGGGAGCCTTGTAGGAAAAGCAGCCTCTTGATGGGGTGGGTGGGCAAGGGGTAAGGGTTTTCTGTTTCAGGGGATGGGCTTCTTTGGTTGAAGCTTGTTTGGCAGAGATGCCAGTATCTTCCATGGCAATAGTCAGAGGGGAAGGGATCTTTTGCAAGGCCAGCTTTTCTTGCCTCTCCATACAGGGCCCTAACAGGCCAGAACTGCAAATATTGGCCATGATAA
The DNA here is from genome assembly GCA_029233225.1 of Lepidodactylus listeri. Classification (NCBI taxonomy): domain Eukaryota; kingdom Metazoa; phylum Chordata; class Lepidosauria; order Squamata; family Gekkonidae; genus Lepidodactylus; species Lepidodactylus listeri. The sequence goes on along the minus strand of JARCFY010000014.1, from coordinate 7,459,650 downwards.
AAATCCCAGACTGTTTTGTAATACCTTTTCATTGGGATACAAAACATTTATTAGAATATAGATAATATAATCAGTTTTCCGGGATATTGTGAAAGTTTGCCCTTGCTGTTGTGATGTTTGGGTCTGTCTGAATGAAGAAGTATCCCATGACTGTTGTGTTGCTCTGCAACTTGGTCACTGGAGGCCTGGAAACATTCCACCCCAAAGACTGTCACAGGCTGCCATCTGTGGCCCACCATTCCTTCCTTAGATACAACAAGAAATAAACTGGTGTGGATGGAATGTGGTGGGGCCAGGAAAGCAAAATCCTCTGGCTGCTTTCTGCCTCTCCCTTTGAGTCCCCCCTCCTTCACATGCAGCTGCTGGGTGACCTTGGGTCAGTCATGGTTCTCTTAGAGCTCTCTGTTGTGGGGAGAGGAAGGGAAGGAGATTGTAAGCCACTCTGAGACTCTGAGTGAAGAGGGGATATAAATCTAATCACTTCCGCTTCTTGTTTCTGGACTCTCATTCCTGTTGATGGTGATGGAAAGTGCCATCAAGTTGCAGCCAACTTATGGTGGCCCTGTAGGATTTTTGTAGGATTTTCAGGGCAAGACATATTCAAAGGTAGTTCTGCATAGTGACCCTGGACTTCCTTGGTAATCTCCCATCCAAGTACTAACTGGGGCTGACCCTGCTTAGCTTTCAGAGCGTTCAGTCTGCTTTTGTCTAGCCCCCCCCCCCCTTTTAATTCCATCAGGTCACAGCTGACTTACAGCAACCTCGTAAAGTTTCCAAAGCAAGAGACATTAAGAGGTGGTTTACCATTTCCTGGCTCTGCACAGCAACCCTGGACTTCCTTGGTGGTCTCCCCTCCAAATACTAACCAAGGCTGATGCTGCTTAGCGTCTGAGATTTGAGGGGGGCAATTCTGGTGCACCCTGGATAATGCTAAAGAGCTAAAACTTCTGGCTTCCAGACAATCATAGGATCTCCTGGTTACACTACACACATGGAAACAATCAAACAGTCCTTCTGAGGACTACTTGACAAGGGGTATAGGAGACTGCATCTGAATATATCTGAGATCTAACAACGGTGGGCTACCCTGGGCCATCCAGGTCAGATGGCACCTATTACCACAGTCCCAAACATGAGTCCTTTCGGGGGCGGGGTATGAGGAGCAGCCTGATACTTGGTGATGAGTGATTATTACCATCAATAATAGTCAGAGGTGGGGGCGTGGTGTTGGAGCTGAAAGGTGAGCTCCTCTGAAACCCTCCCTGCTTCATCGTTCTAAACCCCTCTACCCGATCCAAAAACCAATTATAATATGGGCAGATCATCGGCTGTTAAAGCTAGAAACTCTTCAGTCCCACCAAAAGTAGTTTCGGACTATTTTCCAAACCAAAGATCTACCCCCCCAAACTCGCAATCAGACTCCGGCAGAAAACAATATGGCAATGGAAGATGGTGCACCCGCAGGGGAAGGCCTCACCGTCACAAGACAAGAATTTTACGAGTCTCTGCAGTGAGACCTTGAGAAAAAAATATGATCAAGACTTTTACAGAATCAAAGCAGGCAGTAACCACGCAACTGCAAGAGCTGAAGGAATCGTTAACTAAAGCCACCCAAACTGTGGACTCCGCGATGGAATTAGGGCTAACGGTGCAAGAAGACACCAAATATCTATATTACAGAGAAGACTGGACCACAGAAAGGATTTTATCTCTGGAAAACCAACTAAGAGCAAACAATCTGAAATTTCATGGGGTCCCGGAGCAAGCGGAAGAAAACAAAGAACTATGTATTTTTCTCTCAATGTGGCTAGCAGCGACATCAGATCTAGACACCAGGGTAGCACCGCTTATAGACTGGCCTATAGAGCGGGTCCCGCCAAACAACAGCAATGACAACTTTCACGAGACATGGTGGCGTGATTCACCTGCACACGTACAAAAGCGGCCATTTTGACACAAGACAGAAGCAAGGGATACCTACTTTTTGACGAGCACAAGATCCTTGTTCTCCAAGATCTTTCACCAGACACTCTTCTGAAATGAAAGGCCATGAAGCTGGTAACAGCGTCTCTCCAAACGGCGAACATAAAATACCGATGGATCGCCTCCATTAAACTTCAAGTGGCTCACGATGGAACATATCTCTACGCTTCCAATGTCGACTCTGGATTGCAGCTCCTTGAAACTCTGCCATTTTTGCTGCACGACCCAACTCAACTGGACACCTCCATGAAACGCCAAAATCGTTGGCGGAAAGTCACCAAGCCATAAAGACACCGACATAAGTATGCAATTAAGGTCACTGGTTTGAAAATATGCCGTTTTTTTATTTAAATGCCTAATTGAGACTGGCCAATGTTTTAACTATGTACATGAATAATATGCTTGCCATAGTGCTACGTATAGGCTTCCTTAATCTATGAATATAAGTTTTCTATGTTAGACTCCTTAAGGGTAGAGGGGTCCCTTGTCCACACTACTTTGATAGTGAAGCTCAAAATCAGCAAAGCTCGCTTTGCATTAGAAGCAGGGAGGAAGGAGAAAACCACTGTAGTTAAAGCTCCCTCAGAAAAGTTGTTTACAGTTAGTCTTTTATATTCACTAGTTCTCAAAGACCGACCGTTGAAAGAAATGAGCAACCCCAACCAAACTCAGACCACCCCGCCTAAAACTGCATTATGCTTCATAGTTTTGTTACTTATTGCATATTTTATGTATTATTAAAGGTTTTCTGAAATGTTTTTTCTCTCTTCTCCCTGAACGGGAAGGAAGCTAGGACAATTACTTGCCATAGTTATGTAAATGGATTGACTTGAAAGGAACTGAGGGATTTGGTGTTAGGAATCTCCAGGGGACTCCTGGAGACTTCCCAGAATGCCTGGGAAGGACGGCTCCCAGCATGTACCAGGGTGGCTCAGGGTCCACTTGGGTGACCTGGGCGGACCAGGTTAAAGGGGGGTGGAGAGTGTGATGTAGAATGGGTGGAGCCAGAGGTTTAATCGAAGTGTTTGCTCCCAGGAGGGAGGGGCTCTTGACTCTTGGTGCTGATCTTTGGAAGAGGACAGACGGCTGAGCTCTGATCTTCAGGCCTGGCCTGCTGGCTGTAGAGAGCCTAGGTAATGAAACATCTTTAGAACCTTTTGCAACTTTCTAAGCTTGAAACTGCCCCCTCAATTTCAACACTGAGTAGAGTAAGTTTAGAACCAGGGAAAGAAGGATGCGATTATGACCAACGTTTATCTGATTATGACCAACTTTTAGCTGTGCTAAAAGTATGCTTGTAACCTTTTTCTCTTTTTAATAAATATTTTACTTTTTGAAGCTGGTGGCGTTCTCTGGACCACATAGTTTTCTCAACTGCCTTAGACCACACTCAGGGCCGGTGCTTCCATAAGGCGAACCCAAGGTGGCGGCCAGCAGCTGGGCTCACCATCCGAAGCTGCCTGCTGCCAGCAGCAGCAGCCTCCCATTGAAGTCCAACTGCCACCCCCACAACCGTCCAGCCGAGGGGAGGTGGGTTGGGCCCCTTTGGGGGGGGGGCTGCCGACCACTGGTGAGGAGCGCCATTTCAGCAGCATGCACAAGCAACTGGCGGCATCCCAGGAGCAAGGTTTCCTGGTGGGCGGGCTTGCAGGAGAGGAGAGGGTGGGAAGGGGAAGAGCCTCTCTCTGCCGGGCAGCTGTTCTGTTAGGGTGGCCAAACTGCGGCTCACGGATCCTTCCCCTGTGGCTCGCGAGCCTTTCCAAACCCCCATATCCCCCCCACTATGAAAGCAGAGGGTTTTTTAATTTATTTAAAACTTAGAAAAAAACTAGTTGGGCAGGCAGCCAGGCAGCCAGCCGAAGCCTGCACACTGACAGAAGCCCCGGCGCCCCCAGCTTCCAGGAGCCTTCAGTTGGGCCAGGACAAGCTGGGGGGGCTGCATGTGTGGTGTCTTCTTGCCACCACAAGAGTAAGTTGCCTCGTTTGGAGGGGGGGCTGTGGCATGCTCCGGTGTGGTGCATTGCAGGGACTTTTTTGGGTGGGGGCCAAGAGCAAGGTGCCACTGGACTCAAACTTTGTTTCTTTTCTTTTACTTTTAACAAACTTTTTAAAAACCAGTTTGGGGTCAGCTAGGGTTGCCAAGTGCATTTAACTTACCGGCGGGGGGGAAGCTCCGCTGGCCGGGAGCTTCCCCGGTGCGCATGCAAAGCGTGCGCGTCAGGCAGGGTCATCGGAAGTGACGTCAGCACATTGGGGGCGTTGCCAGGGTGACGCTTTGGCAATCGCCCCAAAACTCTATGGTATCATAGAGTTTTGGGGCGATTGCCAGAGCATCGCCCTGGCAATGCCCCCAACATGATGGCGTCACTTCCGGGTGACGTCATTACGTTAGGGAGGTCGTCCAGGCTGGACGACCTCGGGGGTGGAGTTTCCCCCACCGGCGGAATGCTGGCCGGCGGATCGGGAACCCCTGTAGTGGGGGATCCCCCGCCCCCCGGGCTGACTTGGCAGCCCTAGGGTCAGCTGGGTCTGCACACCGGCAGAAGCCCCACCTCTAGCTTCCAGGAACCCTCAGTCAGCCAAGTACAAGCTGAGTGGGGGCTGCATGTGCAGTGTCTTCTTGCCACTGCTGACCAAGCCGCTCTGGGGTGGGTCGTGGGGTTTGCTTGGCGGGGGGGGGGGGGGGTTCAGAGCATGCTCAGCTCACCCACAGCTTCTCCAAGTTGGCTGGCCTGCAGCCTGGCTGCCATCTGGCCTTTGCAAATAGGGGGGGGGGGGCAGAAAGTTTTGTTGCTGCAGCCGCTGCCAAGCCTGGACTCAGAAGCAGCAGCAGCACACGGCCCCTTTAAAGAGTGAACTCCCTGAACCGCAAAGTGAGGCTTCTCTCCGCTCTCCCTTCTCCCCAGCTGGTTTGGAATGGTTGCTAAAAATTTCAACATGCTGTAAAAGAGGGGAAGGAAGGAGGTTCTAGTCCCAGCTGCTCCAGCCCAGACAGTCTCCTGCACTTAGTAAGGAGCCACAAGGGCATGCTGGGCAATGTAGTCTACATGGCTTCCTTTGCAGTGGAAACAAAGCAGAGGGTGAGAAAATCCCAGCCAGCCAGTCCCAGGGAGAAAGTGAGCTCTCTGCTATACCCAGCAGTTTTGCAGGCAGCCTGGAGAGACGGCTGGATGAAGGGATGGGGGAAGGGGAAGAGCTACAATTTATGTTTGAAGAACTGCTGCAAACAATTCATAATTTTTTAAAAGCAACCAAAAAGTCCAGTTCTCATTTGAAGGTGGGTTGAAATGGGGGATGGGGGGGCTTAAAATACAATTCATGTATAAGAGCTGCTGCAAACAATTCAGTTTTTTAAAAGCAACCAAAAAGTCCGGTTCTCATTTAAAGGTGGATCAAAATGTGGGGGGGGGGGGGGGGAGTTTACGATACAGTTCATGTATGAATGGCTGCTGCAAACAATTCATGATCTTTAAAAAGCAACCAAAAAGTCCAGTTCTCATTTGAGGGCGTGTCAAAATGGGGGGGGGGGTGCCAGAAGGTAGCCTCGACTAATATGCAAAAAACCCTGGCACTGACCACGCTACTGTGAGAAGGGAGTCCCAGGAAGGGGGAAGGCAAGCAGTCAAGGCACCCGTTGCCAATTCTCCAGGCTCCCCCCAAAGAAGGCATTTGGTCCCTGTGTTAAGCGGGGTAGCAGGAGACCAGAGGCAGAGCCTCAGTTTGAGAAGGGGTGTCAGGAGTCTGTCCCTCCTGGCAGGAGGACCCCAAAAGGACAGTGGTGGCAGCGGTATCCTAGTGGGAAGAAGTGAAATAGTGCCCTCCACAAATTGGCTTATGCCAAGGAAGGGGCTGGCAGAACAGCGTCTGTAACTACAAACAGGCCTGTTCCGTCACACACCACTACAACACTGATGGAAACATCACCCACATTGCTGCCGTACGCTGCCCTTCTTGTGCTTACCGACCACAGGATCAATGATTTCCCACCATAAGAACCTGCCAGACAAAAGAGAAAAGTCACTCCTGAACAACAGTCCCAGAAAGAAGCTACAAAGGCCACACATGATCGTGGCAGCTGTGCAAACCGCAAGAAGCCTGCAAGCCTTACAAGGCACACGTGGGGCCCAAGGCAACCTGTACAAGACCTGCCTTTTAATCCTCTGACAGCAGTCCTCTCCTGTGCCTCATTCAACCCATACTTGCACCCAGTGGAACGCCATGTCTCACACAGTGTGACTGTATCACCCAGCTCCTTGACAATCAAACAAAAGTAAACAAAACACAACCACCTCAGACTACCAATGGAAAACATGTAAGTGCTTTGAAGTGTATGCCTCTCAGCACTGAGGAGGACAAACTCCACCATTCCATTCTGTGTTACGTTACCTCACCAATGAGCATGCACACCCAGCACACAGCTGCTGACCACTGGACTGACTGTGAATTCTGTGCACTCATTCACATTGTATGTAAGATACCCTGTGACAGACAGTTCTCCACCAGCTCTTCCAAAAGTGCTCTACCTATACAAGATATTGATGTGCTGTCCTCATAATGCTTTTCAGGGACCTCTCAAGCACTCCTACTACATCTGGATTGCCCAACCACTCATGTTCAGTTTAAAAACTGTTCCGTTACTCCTATGACCGATACCTCTTTTACATAATGCAGCTTTGCTCAAAACGGCAAGTATCCTTTTCATGACTTTTCGGAAGGGGCAAAATACTGAAACCACATTTATGTGTCTAGCTATGTATTTAGACCCTCAGCTTCAATGCACTGCTTTGCTGAGAAAGCACTCATGCCTTTTTACAATGAAACTATAAACGTTTCACAACACTCATTTGCCCAGACTCCTCCTCCTCATTCCCACATAACCTGCTGAGACTTTTTTCAGGACCACTCACTTTCAACCCAACTTCCCTTGAGACCTCTGTTCTAACAGGGTGGACAGTGTGACCACAACCACATTGAATGACATGGATATGTAACATAAAATGACTTTGTGGACTGCCCAGTTGTTGACATTATTCCATGGACCGCTGTGTGCAGCATTTTCTGGCCCACATTGTGTGACCTTGGACACCAGCTATTGTGTAACTTTATGTAAGCTATAAGCTATTGTGTAACTTTACTTCCAGTTTTGTATCTTTCAATTACAGACTGCTAATACATACTTCACCTCCTTCCAGCCTATGCATTCATTACGAATCACATCTTTCTTGAGCCTGTTTGCTTTGACAACGGGCTTGACTGCTAGTTCTAAATAAATACGTTTTGCTAGTTGTTGACTGTAATCAGTCAATCAATTCAATAAATACATTTCCCTACTGACAACCATTTTCTCCTCTGGAGGGAGAGAATGAAAAGCCACTTGCTTGAATGAGTCCCGGCCAGGAGATGGCACGCCAGCAAAGCAGATGTCTGGGAATATGCACAAGAGGTGCATTGATAAAAGTTTTGTCCGATAGAGATGTTTTCTGAGTCATTCAAATGCAAACTGCAAAGGCATTCTGGAATGAATGGTAGAGACTTGATGTTAACGCCGTTCTCTATATCCAAAAGAGGCTATTTAGCATAAGGATGCCTGAAGGGGATAATCTGTGAGAGCACTTAGATCAAATGCTTGCTCTGACTCAAGAGGTAAGAAGTGCTGGCAAAGATAGTGCGGAAAAGGATTTGGTTGTTTTAATTTTAGTCTAAACATGACATATGAAATTGTTGTATACCAAAACCCTAACCAACCCCCAAAACCAACACTAACCTAACCCCATCCCTTATCCCAACCCCAACTCTAAACCCAAACCCTAACCTCAACCCTATCCCTAACCCCAACTTTAACCCTACCTCTAAACCCAACTTTAACCATAACCCTAACCCCAACCCTAACCCTAACTGTAACAGAAACCCTAACCCCAACCTTAAACCTAACCCCAAACCTAACCCTAACCCAAACCTAACCCCAACTCCAACCCTAATCCTAACCCTAACCCCAATCCTAACCGTAACCCTAACCCCAACCTTAACCCTAACCCCAACTCTAACTCCAACCTCAACTCTAACCCTAACCCCAACCCTAACAACCCTAAATTTAACCCCAGCCTAACCCCAACCTAACCCTAACCCCAACTCAACCCTAACCCTAACCCCAACTCTAACCCTAACCCAAATCTACCCAAATCCCAACCCTAAACCGTAACCCTAACCCCAACCCTAACCCTAACCCCAACTTTAACTCCAACCTCAACCCTAACCCCAACCCTAACAACCCTAAATTTAACCCCAACCTAACCCTAACCCTAACCCCAACCTAACCCCAAACCTAAACCAAACCCTAAACCAAACCCAAACCCTAACCACAACACTAACCCTAACCCTAACCTTCATCCCAACCCTAACCTTAGCCCCAACTCTAACCCTAACCCAAATCTACCCTAATCCCAACCCTAACCTCAACCCTAACCCTCACCCCAACCCTAACCTAAACCCTAAGCCGAACCCCAAACCTAACCCCAACCATAACTGTAACCCAACCCTTAACCAAATTCGAACTCCAACCCTAACACCGACCCTAACCCAACCACAACCCTAACCCCAACCCCATTCCTAACCCTAACTGTAACCAAAATGCTAACCCCAACCTTAAACCTAACCCCAAACCTAACCCTAACCCCAACCCAACCCTAATGCAAACCCTAAACACAACCCTAACTCCAACCCTAATTCTAACCCCAACCCAAACCTAACCCTAACCCCAACCCTAAACCTAACCCCATCCCTAACCCCAACCCAAACCTTAACCCTAACATCAACCCTAATCCTAACCCAAACCTAACCCTAACCCCAACCCTAAACACAAGCCTAACCGTAACCCTGACCTCAACCCCAACCCCAGAGGTAATTTCATAGAAAAAGAGGTGCAGGAGCTCATTAGCATAACTCATTAGCATAACTTATTTGCCTATGCTAAACCACCTGACATCACTGGAAGTATGTCAGAAGGAAGGGAGGGAGGCAGGGAGGGAGGCAGGGAGGGAGGGGACAGATAATAATCCAAACCTCAGAAATACCTCTATTCTGGGAGGATAGCTTCAGTGGTGGCTGAAGCCTTCAGAAGGCGGTCGGAGGAACAAGGACCTTTCCAGGGGACGGGGTCATTTTGCTGCAGCCGTGACACTAGCTGGCATTCCTCTGTGGGTGGGGGGGCTGGCACCAACTCCCGGAGCTGAGCTCCCCCAAGCTTCTGCTTGAAATGACCCCTGCCCAACCCTAACCCAACCCTAACCCCAACTCTAACCCTAACCCTAGCCCCAACTCTAACCCTAACCCAAATCTACCCTAATCCCAACCCTAACCCTCACCCCAACCCAAACCCTAAGCCTAACTCTGACCCTAACCCAACCACAACCTTAACCCCAACCCCATCCCTAACCCTAACTGTAACTGAAATGCTAACCCCAACCTTAAACCTCACCCCAAACCTAACCCTAAACCCAACCCTAATGCAAACCCTAAACACAACCCCAACCCTAACCCCAACCCTAATTCTAACCCCAACCCGAACCCAAACCTAACCCTAACCCCAACCCTAAACCTAACCCAATCCCTAGCCCCAACCCTAACTGTTACCGAAACCCTAACCCCAACCTTAAACCTGATCCCAAACCTAACCCTAACCCAACCCTAACCCTAACCCCAACCCTAACTCTAACCCATCCCTAACTCCAACCCTAACTGTAACTGAAACCCTAACCCCAACCTTAAATCTAACTTCAACCTCAACCCCAACCCTAACCCCAACTCTAACCCAAACCCTAACCCCAGCCCCAACCATAACCCTAACCCCAAACCTAACCATAACCCCAAAATTAACCCCAAACCTTAACCTTAACCCTATCTCCAAACCTAACCCTAACCAAAAACTAACCCTAACCCCAACCCCAATCCTAACCCCAAAACCAATCCTAAACCCAACCCTAACCCTCACTCCAACCCTAACCCCATCCCTAACCCCAACCCCAACCCTAACCTTAAATTTAACCCTAACCCCAGCCACAACCCTAACCTCTACCCAAACCTCAACCCTAACCCCAATCCTAACCCTAACCCCAACACTAACCCCAACAATAACCCCAACCATAACCCTAAACTCAACCCTAACCCCAACCCTACTCCAACCCTAACCCCAACCCCAACTCTAACCCCAACCTAACCCTAATCCCAACCCTAACTCTAACCCCAACCCTAACCCCAGCCCTAACCCCAACCCTGACCCTAACCCAACCGTAACCCCAGCTGTAATCCCAACCCTAACTTTAACCTTAAACCCTACATCAACCCTAACCCCAACCATAACCCTAAGTCCAACCCTAAACCAACACTAACCGTAACCCTGACCCCAACCCTAACCCCAACCCTAACCCTAACCTAAACCTAACCCTAACCCAAACATAACCCCAAACCTAACCCTATGTGAGAATGTCCCAATGAATATAGTCTACAACAGGTCTTTGAGTAAAAAGTCCTTTACTTGTAGAAAGATCACTGGAGTCATGCTCTTGTTCTGTTGGTAATGAAATGCTATGGGTTACATCCATTGATATACTAAACTGCTACATGATTATGAATATGCCACCAATCAGTGTACTATATTTTGGTGCACTTCTAACAGTAATACCAGTTCCCACGAAAGACACGGGAAAGTTAGTTCCCAGGGAAATAGTCGTTCTCATGGCTTAAAGTTGTTGCTGAGTCTAAAAATCAGTTTCCCAAAGCCTGCAAACGTAACAAGTTCTCAGTTCACAGAGTATTTCTTCCTCCCCCTGGCCAAGGACACAGGAGAGGAGATAACACACCATAAGGTAAAGCACTCAGTGCACACACGCGTAAAAGACTAGGCAAAAGCAGTTCAAGCAAAGCCAGCTGGCGAAAGCAAAGGGGGGTTAAGCGCTCAGAGGGGGAGAGAAGACTCCACATTCCTTTGGGATGGGTCACCCGGCTGTTGCAAACTCCCAGGTGGGATCTGAAATAAAAGGAGTGAGGGTCGCCGCTGTGGCTGTTGGGGGAGAGGAAAACACTAGAAAACGTGCTAACCCATCAGGTACTTTTAGCATTAATTAAAATAGATAACAGGAAATTACATATCAGGCATATGTCATAACAGGGAAATTCATGTCAGGTACTGACACCCTATCCCTATCCCTAACCCCAACCCTAACCCCAACCTTAAACCTAACCCTGACCCCAATCCCAACGCCAATGCTAACCCCAACCCTATCCCTAACCCCATACCTAACCCTATCCCTAACCCAAACCTAACCCTAACCCTAACCCCAACCCTAACCCTAACCCAACACTAACCCCAACCTTAATCCTAACCCCAACCGTAACCCTAACTCAAAACCCAACTCTAACCCTATCCCCAACCTTAAATCTAACCCTAACTTTAACCCTAACCCCAACCCTAACCCCTACCCTAACCCCAACCCCAACTCTAACCCTAACCCTAACCTTAACTTTAAACCTAACACTAACCCTAAACCCCAGAACCAACCCTAACCCCAACCCTAACCTTTTCCCTAACCCTAACCTTACCCCCAACTCCCGAATGAGTTAGAATGAGTTAAAAGTTAGGCAAGTTTATACATGCAGAGGAATGGAGAACCAAGTTTTGAAACAAAATAACTTGGCTTATTAAAGCAGAAATGAACTCTAAGAGGCTTTCCTAACTGACTGAGTGCGGTGAGAGAGAGGAACGAAAGAGGAGGGCTCAGTTGGAGCAGAAAGTCTCCAAAGAGTCAATCAGGAAAAGACATCATTTGAAAATGTGGGAAGCCCCTAATCTAGTTATGGTAAGTAGCAGTCCTTCAGCTGTCCCCTACAGCTATCTGATCTTCTTCAAGTAGGTGCTTTATAGACCCTGTGCAGTCCCATACCCCTTCTCAGGGTTTGTTCTTGAAGTCCACAAGATTAATTTTTCTTCATAGATTCTAAACTTTGCAAAAGTGTGTTTGAGTTTAACAAGTGTGCATTTAGAAAATCCATTTGTATTCTACCCTCCTTCCTAGAGGTGCTTTTGTGAATGTCAGTTTCTGATTCTTGATTGGAGGTTCAATTCCTTCCTCTATTTTTCTGCATGGTCAGCGGGCATTCTCTTTCCTGTTCTTCCCGTGTGGAAGGTTCCATTGCAGTCTCTCTTTTGGTAGGAGAGTTTTCTTGGTGGTACTCCCTTGTTGGATCTAGCCAATTTTCTGACCTCCGGTTCTTCATCCCCTTGTGGTTCTTAGGGCTGTATAGGTGTATCATCTGTAGGTGCCAAGTTGGTTGATTGCATTGCTTCTGACTGATGCATTTTAATTCTCTTCCATTGGTTTGGATTCTATAGTGTGCTTCTTTTCTGTAGGTTTAGGTTAATCCTTTTCATCTATGTGGACTACATTGCAAATTTGTAGTTTGTGCTTTTGGACCAAGGATTTGATATTCCTTACAGTCCAAGGCGTATCCAATAAAAATAGCTTGCCCTTTGACCGCTTTTCTCTCGGGATGTAGGCAAAACCATTTGACCCAAATATTCTTAGATGTTTCATGCTGGGTTTCTGCCCATACCACAGTGCGGCCTTGGTACCTTTTGTGAGCAGCCTGTTTTGTAGACAAGTGTTGATGGCTTCTCCTCAGTATTTCTCTGGTAGATCCACTTCTAGTAACAGGCATCTGTACAGTTCTGTCAGGGAGCAGTTTTTCCTCTCAGCTATGCCATTTTGTCCTGGTGTGTATGGGACAGTGACCTGATGTTCAGCACATTGTTCAGTTAAAGACCCTTTTAGGTCATGGCCCACGTATTCAGTGGTTTCCTCTGGAACCTGTTGCTAACCCTTGCAAACATGTGTCTTGGGTTTTTCAAATACTTCACTCTTCTCCCTAATCAGGTAGAGAAATCGCTAACAAAAGTCTAGAAGGACATGATTTAAAACTGGGATGGCACTCCTTTTTGTATTTTAAAAAGCATTATTGACAACGGGGGAAAACATTCATCTGTTGATATATACTAAAATTCCAAGATGGGAGTCTCCAATCAAAGCTTTCTCGAAATGAACTTTGACTTCAAAACAAGCAGTTATTAGATACCCAGAACTCTTCAATGATGAAAATAATTTAAAATCCCAGGAAGAACTAAAGAAAAATGAAATAAACTTAGACTGGTGGACTAGAATGCAGGTGGAATCTAGATATCGTAAGGATAAACAGACAGATGGATTCTATTCAGAACAATGTACATTTGAGAAGTTATTATGTACTTCAAGAGAGAAACTTATTAAGAAAATGTATGGTAAGTTGAGGCAACTGCAAATGCAAGAGAATTAGTTAAAGGATATATGGTTAGATGGATGCAAAGTTTGGGGTATAACATCGATCTCTCACAGTGGAGTAAAATATGGAAAGTGAATATTAAGTTGACTAAATCAGTTTCATTTGAAGAAAACTAATATGCAATATTTTATAGATGACATCTAACCCCAGATAGATTGGCTAAAGTGTATAAAAATGTGAGTAATAGATGCTTGAAATGTAACAACCATTCTGGGTCATGCTATCATATGTGGTGGACATGTAAAAAGGTTCACAAATTTTGGATTGAAGTGCATATTATCTTACAACCAATCTTGAATGTCACCATACCTTTTAAGCCAGAGACATTCTTGTTAAATTGTGTGCCAGACAAGTTAGACAAGAATCATAGATATTTTATTATACATGTTATAACAGCTGCCAGAATTTTATTAGCAATGACATGGAAGACATCGCAAATTCCAACGCTACATGAGTTGATACTGAAGAATATGGAATGTGCTGAATAAACAAGCTGAGAAATATATTAAAAGGAAAAATGGAAGAAAAAGTTATGGAACCCTGGAGGGTTAAAACTCAAGTATTGAGAAAATATAAGTGAAAAATAATAAGAATGAGAGATGAAATAGTTGTGAAACTGTAATGAGAATGTTAAACTGCATGCAGAATGTTAAATTGGTGCTTGAATGTTTTTTCATTCCTTTCTCACCCCCTTCCTTTCCTCTTCCCTACTTCCTTCATATAAACTAATAAAGCCTTTATTTTAAAAAAGGTCAAAAGATACCTGTTCCCACAAGGGGTCTCCGTTTTCATAGGACCACAAACATAACTATGAATGAGCGGCAGGGGGTGCCATGCTTGGTTTGGTTCATGATTGTTGCTGAAACTCGATCATGTCCCCTTTGCTTGGCTATAATGCATGCAATTCCTTTCAATTGTACATTCATTTTGGGGTGTGTCTTTGTTCAAATTCTGGTACTCAAGTTGGGCAATGACATAATGATCTCTGTGCTCAAATCCTCAGTGCCATAATGTGAGGTTGCCCCCAAAAGATGCAGTCAGCAACAAGTGTTCTTAAACAGAAAGTCCTTTATTGCTAAACAAGTCTTGTTGGTCACTTACACTTCTCATGTTAGTAATGCTGAGCATTCATACAGGCTGGACTGATATACAGTATTCAAAGGTTAGTTCATAATGGCTGCTCCAATCATATAGAGATAAAACAGCACCTGAAATATACTGGCCATTTGCTCCCATAGTAAAAGCGGGAAACGTTACAGTTTGCACCTGAAAGGAAGAAGCGGCTGGGAGCTAGGTACTCAAGGTCGGGGATGCGAGGGAGGTGATAAGTGAGCTGCTAGTCTGAGAACAGTGAGCACATTCCAAAAGAGGGGGCCCAGTAAGAGGAAACCACCTCCCGACTGGGGGGATGGCAGCATTAGCTGACATTCTGCCCTCCCAAAGACTCCCCCACACCACCCCCTGGCTTCAAAGGGTACAATTTATGGAAGGCATGAAGCTTTGCAGGAGTATTAACATGTTTGGACTCAACCCATTCCTGTTTCTCAGGGCCAAAATCACTCCATTTAATCAGATAGAAAATACGGCCCCGATTACACTTAAGAGTCCAAGATTTGGTCCACCTCATAGTGAGGTTTACCATTTATCATCATCATCAGAGGAGTAAAAGTTTGGGGTCTCCACGCATTCGGTCCAGGGTCCTTTTTCAAGAGGCTGTAATGGAAAACGGGATGAACAAGCTTTAATGATTTAGGCAATTTTAGTTCAAAAGTCACCTCATTGATTTTTTTTAATCACAATAAAAGGCCCCACATATTTCCACCCCAGTTTGTGGCTAGGTTGGAGACCCCTGATGTTCTTTGTGGAAACATAGACAGAGTCCCCTGGAGAGAGATCCCACCCTGGAGCCCTCCCTTTGTCAGCATGCTTCTTTTAATCTGCTTTAGCAGTTTCCAGAGTCTTAGCAATGAGTGGCCAAGAGTCCTGTAAAGATTTCTACCAGTCTGCAAAGCCTCCTGGACCTGGGGTTGCCGGTCTTAATGAAGGGAGGGGGACTCCTTCAAAAAACCCCACAGCCATAAACCCGTCAAGTAATTAACAGCATTATTATAACTGTATTCTGCAAAAGGGAGCAGGTCAACCCAATTGTCTTGTTGGTAATTAGTGTAACATCTCAGAAACTGTTCCAGGACTTGATTAACACATTCGGTTTGGCCATCAGTTTCTGGGTGATAAGCACTGCTCAAAGCAGGTTCTACTCCCATAATCTGTAAAAGCTCTCGCCAGAAGTTGGCAACGAATTGCGATCCGTGGTCGGAAATTATCTTCTGCAGGATGGAATGCAATTTAATGACATTGCTTAAAAACACTTTAGTTAAGGTCTTAGCCATTGGGAGCTGTTTAAACAGGACAAAATGTGCTTGTTTCGAAAATGTGTCTACAATGACCCAAATCACTGTTTTGCCTTTACTGGGAGGAAGGTCAGTAATAAAGTCCATAGATATAGTCTCCCAAGGTCTGCTTGGGATCTCCAATGGTTGGAGGAGACCTGGTGGTTTACCTCCCCAACTTTTGCACATCAAGCAGGTTTGACAAGAGGACACATAAGCTGACACATCACCCTGCATGTTAGGCCACCAGAACTGCCTTTGAAGTAAATGCAAAGTCTTAAGATAGCCAAAATGTCTGGAAGTTTTGATTCGTGGGCTGCATGCATGACTTCCTTTCGCAGTGCCATGGGGACTACTAATTTGTGGTCTTTAAACCAACAACCATCTGGTCCCTGGGAGAGGGAATTGTTTTCACGGAACTCTGCACTTTCCTCTTCTGTATAGGCATTTTACACTCCATTCAGTGGGATCTGGGATTACAGTCTTTTTGGATTGACTCCATGGAAGTACTGCCCCCCCAACTGTTCCAGGGTGAACATAGAGTCAAACACTTCGTCCTTCCTACAATCATGTTGAGGCAGCCTGGACAAAGCATCAGCCAATGAATTTGCTTTGCCGGGGAAGTGGCATAAAGTAAAATTGAACTTTGAAAAGAAATTGGCCCAACACAACTGCTTAGCGTTAAGTGAGCGTTGTGTTCACAAGGTTTCAAGATTTTGTGGTCAGTCCAGACTTCAAATGAGATCCTGGCCCCTTCTAGCCAATGCTGCCACATTGTGAGGGCCAGTCGGATTGCGGCAGCTTCCTTGTCCCACACTGCCCAGTTTGTTTCAGTCTCCCCGAATTTTTTGGAGACATAAGCTAAGGGGTGTAACTTCCCATCCGGCCCCTCTTGTAGAATCCCCCCCTCAGCTGGAAGTGATGGCAGAAAAAAAATATATGTATTATAGGAGACTTTAATGCTATAATGAATAGAAATTTGGATTAAAAAAATCAAAAAGGATCAAATAAAAAGAAAGGATTGACTTTGCCAAATAGTTTCCTACAAATAGCAGAGGAATATGGTTTACTGGACTCCTGGAGAACTAAAGATTTAAAGGAGAAAGGTTATACCTATTACTCAGCTAGACATAAATCATGGTCATGAATCGATATGGCATGGGTATCCAGATCGGTTATGATGGAGATGGTAGAAGCTGATATTCTCCCATTGACATTTGCAGACCATAATCCAGTGATGCTGAGTTTGAAAGAGGTAAAGAAAAATAGAAGGTGGACAATGAATAGATATATACTGAAAGATCAGGAATTTGTTAAAAAAATGAAAGAGGATATAAAGGACTTCTTTAGAAGAAATATCCAACCGGATATCTCTATCAGTATAGTCTGGAACGCGCTTAAGGCGTATGTAAGAGGGAAAATTATTAGCTATACCTCCTGGATCAGGAAACAAGAAAATAAGGAATATGAAAATTTGGTTGAGCAGATTAAAAAAGAAGAAACCTGTAGGTTGATAAATGAGGATGGGTTTAACAACAGAAAAAGGATAGCTTTAAATCAACATAAAATAAACCTACTGTTAAGTAAAGAAATTGCGAAGAAAATAGAACATAATAAGGTCTTTTTCTTTGAGAATGCTAATAAACCTTCTAGATGGTTAGCATATAGGTTAAAAAAGAAGATCAATAATAACTTTAAAAAATGTTAGGGGAAAGAACAGATATCTGTTGAAGGATCTAAAAGAGATAGCTGCAAATTATTTTAACAATTTATATAAACAGGGAGGAGAACAGAAGAGTCAAATAAAATCTTATTTTAGTGAGAGGATAAAAGCAGGGATATTTACAAATGAACAGAGAAAAATTTTGAATGAACAAATTTCTATGTTTGAAATAGTAGAAGCTTTTAAAAGACAAAAGAAAAACAAGGCGCCGGGCCCTGATGGTTTACCGAGTGAGTTTTATCGGGTTTTTGAAAATCAAATCACGAACGTATATAAAGATCTTATAAAAAATGTTGGAGAAACGGGTAATATTCCAGACTCTTGGAAGAATGCATTAATAACATTAATATTAAAAGACAAGGATAAAGCGGAAATAATCAGTAACTATACACCGATCTCACTCCTGAATGTCGATTATAAAATATTTGCAAGCATTCTGGCAGAAAGATTTAAGAAAGTATTAATACAAACCATTAGTAAAGATCAAGTGGGATTTCTCCCAAAGAGACAACTAAGAGAGAATTTAAGAACGCTAATTAACGTCTTAGAGTATTATGAAGCCCATCCAGAAAAATTGGTAATCTTGATGTTTATGGATGCAGAAAAAGCATTCGATAATTTATCCTAGAAATTTTTATAAATTAAAAGAATTTAATGTGGGAGATAATTTTAGGACTATGGTGGAAGCAATATATAAAAAACAAAGTGCTAGACTTGTAATAAATGGAGATATATCCCAGGAAATAAAGATTGAAAAAGGTACTAGACAGGGCTGTCCACTTTCACCTTTGCTCTTTATTTTTGCATTAGAAACTCTATGTGATAGAGTAAGAGATGAGCAGGAAATAGTGGGGCTTAAATGCAAAGGATAAGTATACAAGTTATGTGCCTATGCAGATGATTTAATGTTCATTATGGAGAATCCAGAAAGATCTCTTCTTAAATTATTAGAAGTAATTAATAAATTTGGTAATGTAGCAGGATTAAAGATTAATCTCCAGAAGACTAAATTAATGACCAAAAATTGCTCTAAGGAACAGGAAGATAGTTGCCAGAACTCCTCTAAAATCTTAATAGCTAAAAAAGTAAGATATTTGGGAATAATTTGTACAAATAAAGTTAGCTCACTAATTGATGACAACTATAAGAAATTGCTAAAAGATATTAAGATAGATTTACCTAAATGGAAAGATCTAAAATTATCATGGTTTGGCAAAGTTGCTGCTATTAAGATGAATATTCTCCCTAAATTTTTATTTTTGGCCCAAACAATACCACTACTCAATGATAAATCAACATTTTATAGAGAAATTAATAATGTAACAAGAAAGTATATCTGGTTCCCAAAAAAACCTAGAGTTAGGTGGAAATCACTACAAGATAAAAAAGACAAAGGTGGGATTGGACTTCCAAACTGGGAGATATATGGAAAGGCAGCAGCTTTAATCTGGATAAGAGATTGGGTAAAACTAGTAGATCAAAAAGTACTTGCCTTAGAAGGACACGACCTATACATGGGTTGGCATGCCTATGTTTGGTATGACAAGCAAAAAGTGCATTCCAACTTTTCGATGCATGCTCTTAGAGCAGCACTTATGAAAACATGGATAGATATTAAACAAAAGTTCTATGCAAAAATACCAAAGTCAGTATCACCTTTAGAGGCATTTATTAAACCTGCCTTATTGAATCAAAATAAAGTGGTAAGTTATGATAAATTGATAGATAAAGAGGGGAATATTAAATCAGAAATCCAGATAAGAGAGGAGTTGGGAATCCAATTGACCTGGGGGGAAACTATTCAACTACAATCCAGATATAATGAGGATAAAAAGTTGGGCTTTTGTAGGAATTTAAATGAATTAGATCTGATTTAGTTAAATAATGATAGTAAATTAATCAAAAAAAATTATGACTTAATTATAATGTATGAAATGCATGAAGAGGAAGTGAAACCAGTCATGATAAAATGGATGGAAGACTTTGGCCACAGTGTAGATATAGATAGATGGTCTAAAATATGGAAATCAACTAAATTCTTAAAAGTGATAAATTATAAAGCTCTTTTATTGTTGGTATTGGTCTCCGGATAGATTATGTAAATGTTTCAAGAATCTTCCGAATGTATGTTGGGTTTGCAGAAATAATATTGGGACTTTCTTTTATACTTTGTGATCATGTAAGGTATTACAAAAGTATTGGATGATGATTAAGGGTATGATTTTTGAAATCATGGACCTTGTAATAGCATTGGAACCAGAAGTTTATCTACCAAATATGCTACCAGAAGGACTATTGAAAGAAGAACAAAAATTATTGGCCTATATTTTGACTGCAGCTCGAATCTTACGGGCCAAATACTGGAAATCATCTACATTGCCAAGCAAAGAAGAAGTAGTTTATAAACTCTTGGAATGGGCAGAGATGGACAAACTAAGTTATCTGATGAATGTGGATAACAGGAACGATCCAAGTAATATATGGTCCAAGCTGTATTATTGGTTGGAGTGATACATGTACTCTCGGTTTTAAAATAAAATCGGAATTGTAGACTGTAGACTGTAAAAAAGAGAAAATCTAATAAAATACATTTTTTAAAAAAAAGAATCCCCCCCCCCCAGCTGCATCTGAAGTGTCTACTTGCACAATGAATTTCTTCCCCTCATCAGGGTGAGCCAAAATTGGTTTGGATGTGAATAAGTTCTTGAGGGACTCAAATGCCTTTTGGCAGTCCGGTGTCCAGGCTAACCTTGCATTTGGTTTTGCCAAATCGAGCCCCTTTCCCTTAGTCTTTAGGAGATCTGTGAAGGGAAGGCTGTATTTGGCGAAATTGTTGATGAATGAGTGGTAAAAATTCGTGAATCCGAGGAAACTTTGAAGTTGTTGCCGGGTGCGGGGGGTTTCCCAGTCGACTACTGCCGAGATTTTGGATGGGTCCATCTCCAGCCCACAGGGTGAGATGCGATACCCTAGAAAGTCAATTTCTGTTTTGTGAAACTCACATTTGGAGAGCTTGGCAAAAAGTTTATGCTCTCTTAAGGTTGTTAGGACTTCACAGACCAATTTTACATGTGAAGCCTTATCGGGGAAGTACAAAAGGATATCATCCAGATAACATAGGGCCCCCTTTAAAAAATGTTTATGTAGCACTTCATTTATTAAATTCATAAAGACTCCAGGAGCCCCTTGAAGGCTGAATGGCATAACTAGGTACTCGAACTGTCCCAGGGGGGTGTTAAATGCCGTTTTATGTTCATCTCCCTCTCGGATGCGCACTCGAAAATAAGCATCACGGAGGTCAAGCTTGGAAAAGATTTTCCCTTTAGATGCCTCAGTTAAGAGGTCTTTAATGAGGGGCAGTGGGTATGCACTGGAGGTGGACACAGCATTCAATCTTCTGTAATCTGTACATAGTCTTAGATCCTTGTCCTTTTTTTGGAATAGTACGGGGGTGGCAAAGGGAGAAGTGGCCGGTCTAATGAAGCCTTATGCCAAGTTCTTGTCAATGAACTTGTGCAGCTCAGCTTGTTCAGCTGGGCTCATGGAGTACAATTTCCCTTTTGGAAGTTTATGCCCTGGTAATAACTCAATAGCACAGTCAGTATTCTGATGTGGGGTAGTTCATCTGCCTCCGTCTCGCCAAACACCTCTGCTAAATCCGGGTATGCAGTAGGTATTGATAAAAGTTCCTCACGCGTGAGACAAACGTGTTTTTTCCCAGGCGCAGGGCCCCAAGAAGTTTGCCATTGATGCTTCTTGCATAGAGGGGAGACCCATTTTATCCTTCCTTCACTCCACTTTATGTAAGGATCGTGGGTTCCAAGCCATGGGCTCCCGAGCACCATGGGAAATTGGGCATGAGGGGTGATAACGAAAGCCCTTTTCTCCCAGTGTTTCCCTGTGCCAATAATTAGAGGTTCAGTCTCGAAGGCACAGGGCTCCTTCATTTTGGAGCCATCCATTTGCGTAAACCGTAAGGGCTCCTCCAGGGAATTAACATCCATCCCCAACCCTTCCACCACTATGGGGCTGATTAAGTCTCTCGCACACCCCAAGTCAATAAGGGCCCGTACCCATATTTGGGTGTCCAACTTTGGGTTTACTATAGTCATTATCATGTAAAGGAGGGGGATGGGTGAGCTCATTGCTTTTGGCACTGGTGGAGAAGGGACCTGCTGCAGTGCACCACTTAGAGGAGGTCCTGGTCGTTTCCCGCCGGCTTATTTGGTTCCACTACAGCCACTCTCTCCAGTTTCAGTTCAGGAAGCACCTCCAGTTGCAAGGCTCATGGCTTAAGAGTGTGCGGGCCCTTCACAGCTCGCGGAGTGTGAGTTGAAGTAGATGGCACCAGTTTTGGGGTAGATGCAGGACACAAAGAAGCGTAGTGCCCCGATTCCCCACACCTCATGCAAAGGCCCTGTTTCATTCGCAGGTCCCGGATGTCTTTCAGCGGCGGTTTCAGCTTGGGTTTGTACGGGGTGCCAGGGTGAGCAGCAGCTTTCAGAGTTGCAGGTGGTGTGCGCATATGAATAAGAGTGAAGTGCCCTTCAGCCTCCTCCACCGCTCTGATCCAACCCGCCAGAGTTGTGGGGTTGATGTTTCTCAAAATAGTCTCGTATAAATCCAAATTCAACCCTTGGCGGTACTGCTCCATGAACACAGCTTCGGGCCAACCTCAGATCCTCCCATCAAATGCTTGAAAGTCGCTGTATACTCCCACACCGACATTTTGCCCTGTGTCAAGGTCTGGATCTTATTGCATGCCTTCTCCTTGCTCATCGGGTCCTCGTATTGGCGGCATGGGGCCCACATAAAATCCTCAGTGCTGTCCAGTTCCGGACCGGGTGGGTTATGGAGGCTTACATACCAGTCCGCTGCCTTCTCCCGTAACCTCGATCTGATATAGCCGACCTGATCCCGGTCTGTGACAAACAAGTGGCCCCAATTCTGTAGGCACCAGCTGGCTTCGATGGTGAAGAACTGCAGTTTAGCTGGGTTACTGTTGAATGTAGCTTCCATCAGTTCTTGGGGTATGGGGCAATGTTCCTGTGCTGGCCCTGGAGCGGCTGGTACGAGGGGTCCAACTCTGGGAGCTGCAGGTTGCCCACCAGGCGGTTGCTGGGGTTGTGGGACTCCTCCACCGCCTTCTGCCCCCTAACGCAGAATGGAATGGTGGAGCTTGTCCTCCTCAGTGCTGAGAGGCATACACTTCAAAGCACTTACTTACTTGTGTTTTGTTTTCTTTTGTTTGATTGTCAAGGAGCTGGGTGATACAGTCACACTGTGTGAGACATGGCGTTCCACTGGGTGCAAGTATGGGTTGAATGAGGCACAGGAGAGGACTGCTGTCAGAGGATTAAAAGGCAGGTCTTGTACAGGTTGCCTTGGGCCCCATGTGTGCCTTGTAAGGCTTGCAGGCTTCTTGCAGTTTGCACAGCTGCCATGATTGTGTGTGGCCTTTGTAGCTTCTTTCTGGGACTGTTGTTCAGGAGTGACTTTTCTCTTTTGTCTGGCAGGTTCTTATGGTGGGAAATCATTGATCCTGTGGTCGGTAAGCACAAGAAGGGCAGCGTACGGCAGCAATGTGGGTGATGTTTCCATCAGTGTTGTAGTGGTGTGTGACGGAACAGGCCTGTTTGTAGTTACAGACGCTGTTCTGCCAGCCCCTTCCTTGGCATAAGCCAATTTGTGGAGGGCGCTATTTCACTTCTTCCCACTAGGATACCGCTGCCACCACTGTCCTTTCAAGGTCCTCCTGCCAGGAGGGACAGACTCCTGACACCCCTTCTCAAACTGAGGCTCTTTAAAAACTTTAAAAACTCAGGATGGGGGGGGGGGGGGGGGAGATTCTCCACATGGTGCTATGTCAGGTTTCAAGTGAAAGTTGTCTTTTATGGTGGAGAAGTATTTTCCAGCAAGATAGTTTAGGGCTGGATGGTTTCAGGGAAACAGCCTTTGGGTGTAGTTGTAGTGTCTGGAGAAATTTGTTAGTATTCCTACAGAAATCAGTGAACAGGGATGGCTTATAGTGTCTGAGCGGCATTTTTAAGAGGCATGTAATGTAACGATTATGAGGAATGCAGGATCTCCTTGTAGACAATGTTTTTGGTGAAGACTCTGTCAGAGGCTGGTAGGAGTTTCCCCTGTTGGATGCCATCAATGATATACCCTCTGAGGTCTTGGAAGCGATGCACCCTTATGAAAGCAAAGGGGTTTTCATGTGCTAACCTAACACTAAACCTAACGCCAACCCCAGGACCAACCCCAACCCCAACCCTAACCCCTAACCCAAACCCTAACTCTAAACCTAACACAAACCCCAACCCCAAACCACACACTAATCCCAACACGAACACCAACCCTACCCTTACCATAACCCCAACCCTCACACTAACACCCAAAACAACACCAACCCTAACCTAACTCTAATCCTAACCAAACCCCCAAACCCCAATCCCAATCCTAACTTTACCTCTGGCCCTAACCCTAACCCAACCCTAACCCTCATCCTCACCCTCACCCAAAACCAACACCAACCCTAACCTAACCATAACTCACCCCCCAATCCCAACCCTAAGCCTAACCCAACCCTAACTCTAACCCTAACTCTAACCCCAACTGCAACCCCAACTCTAACTTCTAACCCAACCTTAAACCTAACCCTAACCCAAGCCTAACCCTAACCCCAACCCCAATCCCAACCCTTCCCCTACCCCAAACCCTAACCCAAGCCTAACCCCCAACCCCAATCCCAACCCTACCCCTTCCCCAAACCCTAACCCTAACCTAACAGTAAAACTAACCCTAACCTAACCCTAACGCTACCCCCAATGCTAACCTAAACCCCAACATCAACCTGAACCCCAACACAAACCCGAACCCGAACCCCACCCCAACACTAACTCATACCCTAACCAAAACCCCAACTGTAGCCCTAACCCCAACCCTAACGTTACCCTAACCCTAAATCTTATCCTAACCCTAAACTTAAAGATAACCCTAACCCCAACTCTAATCCTTACCTTAACCCTAACCCTAACCCCCAAACCAACTCTACCCCTAACCATAACCCCAACCCTCATCCTAATGCAAAAACCAACACCAACACCAACCCTAACTCTAACTCTAACCTTAACCCTAACCTAACCCTAACCCACACCCCCAATCTCAACCCTAACCAAAGCCAAACACTAACCTTAATGCTAAACCTAATCCCAACCCCAATTCTAAACTCTAACCCAACCTTAACCCTAATCCCAACCCCCAAAACCAACCCTAACCCTGCCCCTGCTAGTCTATGGCTTCTTTGATGCCTTCCCACTAAATGTGACGCTTTTCCATAGAAAGCTGCCTCATCTTGTGCTTTTTGGAATAATCCAGTTCCCTCATGAAGCTTTTGTTGCATCTTCTTGGCATGACTCCATTAAGTTCACTTTGAAGTATGATACCAAACAAATTGCATTTTTGGATACTCTAGTTTTTGTTCAAAAGGATAAGTTGGCAGTCAAGCCGTATCATAAAGAGACTGATAGAAATTCATATTTGCATTATCGGTCCTTTCATGCATCACACTTGAAGAAGAATTTACCTTATGGTCAGTTTCTAAGAGTTAAGAGGAACTCTACCCATGAGGAACATTACATAGAAGAAGCCAATAGGCTTTCTAGTCAATTTCTTAACAGAGGATATCCACCTTGGCTGGTTAGGGAGGCACGGGAAAGAGCTAATTTAAAACCAAGGGAAGAGCTGTTTGAAACTACTGACCGTGGTTCATCAATGCCACTTACCTTTGTCTTTGACCATACTCCCCTTTCCTTTTCCATTAAGAAAATAATTAACAAACATTGGCATATCTTGAAAGATATCCCGGGCTATGCCATCAAACCTTGCATAGGCTTTAGAAAAACGTTTAGCCTAAGAGACTCACTTATACACACTGATCTCTTGAGAGATGTTCCCTTGGAAACTTCTGTAAAGGGACACTATCGTTGTTATGGCTGTTCAATCTGCCCATTAGTTTGGGAAACTTAAGTTTTTGGATTTCCCAACTTGTAACTTTAGAAAGGAGATTGAGACATTCACAAACTGTGGGTCAAAAAGACTTATATATCTTTTGCAGTGCTCATGTTTAACGTTATACGTAGGAGCTACAATGTGTGCAGTAAGGGTCCGTATGACTGAACATAAATCTCGTATACGGTCACAAAATTTTGAGGCTCCCCTGGTCTCACATTTTGTAGAAAAACATCATAAGCCTGAGGATTTTAAGTTTCTGGTTCTGGAAACTTTACACGTGCCTAGATTCAACAGAATAGATACCAGGAAGAAACTTTTACAAAGAGAAATGTACTGGATACATAGATTAAAAACATATCATCCTTTTGGGTTAAATATGTCTTTGGAATTTTCTAGTTTTGTATAAATCCCTTTCTATGTAATTAGATGCTATATCTTTAAGTTGAAAGGTGGATACCCTGAGATTGCCTTTTAAATGGTTAGGTGCATGATGCATTACACTGTAAAGCCTTTGAGCAATATGCATTAATTTAGGAGTGTTCCAGATATGCTGTGAGTTGGTGAGTTGTACTTCTAACAGTAATATATTGTTGAAGTTGTTTGTTGTATGCTTTTGAATTTTGAGGCTTCCCTGGTCTCACATCTTGTAAAAATATCATAAGCCTGAAGATTTTAAGCTTCTGGTTTTGGCAACTTTTCATGTGCCCAGGTTCAACCGAGTAGAGACCAGGAAGAAACTTGTACTGAGAGAAATATACTGGACACATAGATTAAAAACACTTCATTTTTTGGGTTAGATATGTTTTTGGAACTTTCTAGCTTTGTATAAGTCCCTTTCTATGTAATTAGATGCTGTACCTTTAAGTTGTAGGGTGGATACCCTGAGATTGCCTTTTAAATGGTTGTTAGATGCAGGATGCATTACACTGTAAAGCCTTTGAGTGACCTGTATTAATTTAGGAGTATTCCAGATATGCTGTGAGTTGGTGAGTTGTACTGTTTGACTAATATTAATATACTATTAAAGTTGTTTGATGCATGCTTTTGATTTTTAAATATTGTTTGTCTGCAGAAAAATTGCCATTGTTGAATCAGCCAGATATAGTAGAAGTATTTTTATTACGTTTGAAGATATTGGAAGTCCTCTTTAAGCTTTATGAATATAACATATTTTTGTAAACTGTAACCTGTATTGGTCTTGTAATCTTGCATATTTTATATTGTCTTTTAATAGCTAATTGTTGGTCCACACCTGATGAAGACTGTTGGAAACGAATGTATCTACCGGATGTTTCGTTGTTGATGACTTTGGACCCCCCATCACTTATTATATTAATTTAAATTAGTTATATTTTGCAATAATTTTTGTATGTTTTTTGGAAATTTTTGATATATATGCCTTAATAGGAGAGTGTGTTGTTACAGCTGTATGATTCTCTGCTCCCACTAAATGTGACACTTTTCCATAGAAAGCTGCCTCATCTTGTGCTTTTTGGAATACTCCAGTTCCCTCATGATGCTTTTATTGCATCTTTTTGGCAGTGCACCCTAGGCACACCTCCTTCCTTCTAGCAACCCCTCATTTCAATGAGCCACTCCCCACCCACACGCATGCACTGGGGAGGAGGGAGCTTGGGTAACTTAAGCCTTGGGACTCTCCTCCTTGTAGTGAAAACTGCAAAGGCAGAGAAGCTGCCCTTTGCTGGGTGAGACCTCCTGTGCAGTTCTGATCGTGTGATCCCAGGCAAGGGACCGGAGAAGCAAGCAGGGAGGCAATGGCGCCATGGAAATCTGGGCAGAGCTGAAGGGCTTTCATCTTCTGCACCAGGGCTGCTTGTGAAGGGCTCTCTCTCCAGAAGGCCATGCCTGCAGAGGGCTTCCTTGCTACCTGCAGGGAGCATGTGCAAACGGAACCAGGTGGCAGGGTGCACTGAGACTGGGACTGGCAAGAGGGGAACTGTTGTCTGCCCACCACCAGAACCGGGTCAGCCATTGAACTGACAGGGACATTTCCTGGTGGGCCACTGCCTTAGAGGGCCACGCCAGAACAAGCTGGAACAAGCTCTAGCAACTCTGCCAGAGCCTCAGGGCTGCTTGGCTCAGACCCATCATCAGGCAGCAATAGTGATTGGCATCAGTTTATGAGTCATCTTTTCCTGCACTGCTGTCAGTTTGGGGGAGGATGCAGTGGGTGAGCAAATGCCAGTGTTCGCCCCACTGAGCTGAGTGTGCAGTGCTGGATTGTAGTGCCACAGGGTCCCTCTGTTTGGCCTGTCCCAGGGCCATATCCACTTGCACTGCCCACTGCCCACCTCCATGCAGCCCTCTAGGTCTATGCAGTGCAGGCTTTGCTGGATTCCATCCCACTGGCCCTCCTGCCAACTTCCCTTCTTTCTGTGAATCACCCCATGGTTGCAGGCAAATGGGGTCTTGTGACAGTTTTGCTATCCTGTTCTTGGCTGCCTGGGCTGTGAGCAGTGAGTGACAACAGAAGTGCTGGCGGCTCCAATGCCACGAGGTTGCTTCCCCTGGGACACCCCCCCCCCGCTTCCACCCACGGAATAGAACTGCTGCCTCTGGGAGAGCCCCATGGCAGCTGCTTCCGCGACCCAGAAGGCCCCTTTGGCAAGCCGTGCTCCAGGCCTCAGCATTTGAGACCAGCCCAGGGTGTAGACTTTCCAATTTCCGGGGGGGGGGCAAAGTTCGGGGGGGGGGCTCCAGCTCCCCAGCCCCCCTGAAGTTGACGCCTATGAGACCAGCCCTTTGCTCCTCACCAGCTCCTCTTGCCTGGGTGCAGAGGAGGATCGGACGAGGGCAGAGGGGACCTGAAAGAGCACTCCATCGCCATAGAAGAGCCTCCCTGTCCCATCTGTTTGCCTCCAGAAGAGCCCTTGGGGAAAGGCGAGGGATCTGAAGGGTTTACTCCTCGGATTACTAAAGAGCCATGCCTGACTGGTGTGTGTTCTCTGGACTAGAACAAATCCTGTCCCGGATTCTCTTGTGCATTTTGCAAATGAAACACAGTTTCAAGGTTTTGGGTCCTGCATGCTGTCTCTGCTGGCCATTTTGGAGGGCAGAGAAGCCTCAGGACCTCAGAGCCCTCCCCGGCCTTGGGGAGGTTGTGTTGAGCAATCCCTGCACACTTCCAGGGATCTCTGGAATCTGGTTCAGATTTCATCTCAGAGAGTGGGATTTTACATAGTCTGTATTTCCCTCCATAGCTGCTCCTGTATAGGCACCTCCACCAACTCCCGTGACTGTTCCCTGAGCCAGAGGAAACAATTCTTCCCGGGCTGAGGATTTGTTTACGTATGCGTGCTCTACAATCAGGGCAGCTCACACCATAAAGCACAATCCCCGATTCCCCGTCTAAAACCACAGTCCACCATGAATCATCCAGAAGCAAGATCTCCTCTGGGGGTGGAGGGTGGGGAGGGGAGGCACAGGATTCCACAGACAGTGGTCTGGAGACTGGATATATACAACAACCAAACCCCCCCCCCCAAACGATCAGTCAGTGTTAGCTTAACAGTTGTAGAGCATTTGTGCTCAGACTATACACATGTTTATGTGCACATGCACATATTCCATATCCGTACCATGTGTGGTCTATGAAAATGGAAGAGACGTAATGACAGGAACATCTGGCTGCTTCATACAAATTGAAAATATTTCTGTTCACCTTCTGGGCGACTTTGACGCTTGAGGGATCTTGACTGGCAGCAAGTTCAGGATAACCCTCCACCCCAAAATCCTTTGCCCAGCTCAATATGACTTCATGGAACTCACTGCCACAAGACAGGGTGCTGCCTGTTGGTTCATATGGCATTAAAAGAGTTCAAGGGAAATTCATGGAGATGGAGGAGGAGGAGGAGATTGGATTTATACCCTGCCCTTCACTACCCAAAGGAGTCTCAGAGTGGCTTACAAACTCCTTTCCCTTCCCTTCCCAACAACAGACACCCTGGGAGGTAGGTGGGGCTGAGAGAGCTCTCCCGAGAACTGCCCTTGAGGGAACAGCTCTGAAAAAATTTATGGCTGACCCAAGGTCACGCCAGCAGCTGCATGTGGAGGAGTGGGGAATCAAGAAGAAGAAGAGAATGGATTTATATCCCGCCCTTCACTCACTTGGAGTCTCAGAACAGCTCACAAACTCCTTTCCCTTCCCCTCCCCACAACAGACACCCTGTGAGGTGGGTGGAGCTGAGAGAGCTCTGAGACAACTGTTCTTGAAAGAACAACTGGTACAGAGCTATGGCTTGCCCAAGGTCATCCAGCAGGTGCAAGTGGAGGAGTGGGGAATCAAACCCAGTTCTCCCAGATTAGAGTCCACACACTTAACCACTACACCAAACTGGCTCTCAAGTCAGTTAATGGCTGTTAGCTGTGATAACTAAATGGAGCCTCCATGCTCAGATGCAGCCTACCCTAGCATGTCAGCTGATGAGGACAAACAGCAGGGGAAGGCGGCATGCGGCTTTCCCAGAAGCATCTGGCTGGCCAGCAAGGGACGCAGAAGTGCTAGGATGAGGGGACCTCTGGTCTGGGGAGGGGCGGTTTCTTGCTGACAGGGTGGTCATGGGATGAGTCCATCTAGGGGTGATGCCTGTGATTTGGGAGACAGGTTTGTCCAGGTCAGGGGCGTAGAGTTTTGGAAATCCCGGGGGGGGGCTCCTTAGCGCACGCTGGGACGATGTTCTCCCCCCCCCCGGGAAACTGCCCCGCCTCCCCGGGCCCTTCCGAGGCCCGCCAGCCGCTGCTGCCAGTGCCTCTCTCCCCCCCCCTTCCCTCTCCAGCAGCGGCTGCCGGGCCTCGGAAGGACCTGGGGAGGCGCGGCAGCAGGCACTCCGTTTTCCTGGGGGTGGCTGAGCCCCCCCCCCCGGGAAATTGCGGGGGTGGCTCAAACCCTCGAGCCCCCCCCGTACTCTACGCCTATGGTCCAGGTCTTCTGGAATGTGTCCCCCATCCAGTGAAAGATTCAATCACAGCAACTAGTCTTGCAATGCATTTGTTAAATTTTAACTTATTTCATGTAGTCTGTGTGAACTTTGCCTGGCATCTGGAGGCACAAA
The DNA here is from genome assembly GCA_029233225.1 of Lepidodactylus listeri. Taxonomy (NCBI): domain Eukaryota; kingdom Metazoa; phylum Chordata; class Lepidosauria; order Squamata; family Gekkonidae; genus Lepidodactylus; species Lepidodactylus listeri. The sequence goes on along the minus strand of JARCFY010000014.1, from coordinate 7,429,099 downwards.
CAGATCGCTGTACACAGGCCCAAGGCGATTGCCCCACTGGCTGCACAGGTCTCACAATAAAGTCTGGTTTCCCAGCCTCGGGCAGCTCAGGCATAGTCCTACTCTCCCCCCCCCCTCCCCCGGCCCCGCAAATGACATTTTAGAACTTACTTCCCAAAAGAAGTAAGATGTGTCAGATGAAGACTTGCCTGACCTTAGGGGACCCCCCATTTCTCTGTAGACCACTAATCTGGGTTTGTTTCCTGATTAGATGTATGCAATCTGAAAGCAACAGCACATACAGGGACATAGCAGTGTACACTGCCTATGACCATGGAGGTTCCATTTGGGGGCTGACAGTTGACCATATCTCTCTCTCCTCCAGATTTGTAAAAACCTTGCTGCAATGAGTTCCACAGGCCACCTGGGCATCATGTGTAATAAATACTTTTGAATCTACTGCCAAGCAGTTTTGCTGGATGACCTGATGCTTAATTTTAGGAGTCTTTATCATGCCCTGTTTAGAAGTATGACAGTTTTCTTCTGTGATGCCTCTGCCTCACATCACAGATTGGCGAACACCACAGGGACAAACTACATGATGCCACATCCCTGAGTCCACCACAAGGAAGTGGTGCCATTTAAAATCACTGGGGGGGGGGGACGGGGACGTGATGCTGCTGGGAACTGTGGTGCAGTGCAACGAGAGGCTCCTGTTCCCCCCCCCCCCACATGCCATTTTCAGGAGCCAAAATGTCTGCACACTCTTAAAAACAGTGGGTGGGGGTGACAGGAGCCCTTGTCCCCCATTCCATGGTCCCCATCAGGATCAAGCCCCTCCAGTGATTTTAAAAGTTTTTTTAAAAAGGCTTTAAATTGGTCCTGCATCTCTGTGGCGGACTTGGGGAGGTAGTCTTGTGTAGCCTGGCTTACAGAGAGGAGGTAGTGGTCACACCACGCATGCCACCACGGCACCATTGTGGTGGAGCCTCATTTGCAGCTGGATTTTCCTGTGTGGGCAAGGCCTTGTGAATCAGCTCTCTAGCAGAGTAGCCCAGGGGGTCGTGTGCGCGCAGCAAGGCGGCCAGGGCTGTGGAGTGTTCCTGGTATTCAGGACCTGGCACTCCTTCTGGGGAAACAGAGAGGCTTTATTCACAAAAGACTGGGTTTGCTGATCAAAGGCTTGCATTTCCTAAATGTAGAAATTAGGTTTTAAAGCTTTTTTTCCTTTAAAAAAAAGATGCTGCTTGAAATAAAAACATATGTGATCAATCCTTATGGAATCAAGTTTTAATGACAGCAAGAACAGCTTTTTGTTCCAGAATCTGAAAACCACGCACCCCTAATTAGGGAGCTTTGGGTAATATCCTGATATAGTAATCCTGTCAGTTGGTACTTTAAGCACCCCCCTGCACTCCAGGATGAGGATTACACCCCACCCTGGAGCAATTATCCTTTGGGCATGAAAAACAGGTTTTGCAAACATTATACTATGTTGTTGTAAAAAACCCCACAAACCAAGTATGAGGGCCCAATCCACTAGAACTCCCTCCCGCTGAAATGCAGGAGAGCAGAGGGTGATGATCACATGTTCCCCATTTCATTTCCATTTTGTTCTTTTTAATGTTTTCATTGGCAATTTCAGGTCTCTGCTGTTGGCTCTAGTTTTTGTCAGTAAGTTGTATACACAATGTTATACATTTTTTCTGCACGACAATTAGGGATATATATATAGGGATATAGGGATAATGCTGATATATTGACTCACATATAATAATGAAAGAGGTTTACAGTTTTGGGGACACAGGAGAAAACTGGGTAGAAATAAAGAGAAAGGACATCACAGAGCTGGAACAAATACAGAAGAGGGCAACCAGATGATTAGGGGATTGGAACACCTTCCCTCTGAGGAAAGGCTGTGGTGTCTGGGACTTTTCCACTTTGAAAATAGACAACTAAGGGTGGGCATGACAGAAGTTTATAAAATTATGGATGGGGTGGAGAGAGCTGACAAGCAGAAATTTTTCTCCCTCTCCCCAAATAGCAGAACTCGAGGGCATCCAATGAACGGACAAAAGGAAATACCACTTTACACAGAGTGATTAAAGTGGGGAATTTGCTGCCAGAAGAGGTAGTGATGGCCACAGGAATAAACAGCTTTCAAAGGAGATTAGATAGATTTGTGGAGGCCAAGTCTATCAATGACTACTAGCCATGGTGACTGAGGGGAACCTCCACCTTCGGGGCACCAATCCTCTGGATCCCAGAGCCAGGAGGCAACACCAAGGGAAGGCCTCGGCCTCTATGGCCTGTTGTTGGCTTTCCAGAGGAACCGGTTGGCCACTGTATGAGACTAGATGGACTATTGGTCGGTTCCAGCAGGGGTCTTCTTGTGTTGTTAAAGAATCATGGCTTTGCAAAAAAGGGGATTAAAGGGGTGGGGGGCATCATGCTGAAAAAGCAAGGCTGGGAAATGGGGCCCCTCCTGAGTTCTGCAGCTGTAGGAAAGCATCTTGAAGTGTGCCCAATGGAATTGCTACCACCCAGAGACTGTGATGGAGCATGTATGGAGGCGAGGAGGGGCAGAGGGGCAGTTTGCTAGTTTGGATTCACACACTTAAGCCATCATCCTGGTTTCAAAGCTGCTCTGAAGAGTTACTACTTTGGGTAAGGTGGAAGTTCCCTCACCCCAAGCAGGGACAGTCTTCGTGTCCTCCTTTTTTCAAACAATCCCACTCAGTCAGGGATTATTACACAATGAATGGGGATGATGTCATGGTGCTACATCTGCTCCAGTGTTGTTATTGGATGACAGCAAGTAAAAACACATGGAAAAACAGGCAATCAGATTTGGCCACATGGTGATGTCACTGAGGGCAAAAGAAGGCAGATGAGGTATAAAGTACTGGGTCCAGAGATGTGTTGAAGTGAAATCAGCTCATAAGTTTATTGATGGCACAAAACACAACTGGAGAAGGAGGCTCGGGGGTCTGCTTAAATGTCCATCTAAACCGCACCCCTGGCCTCGCCCAGTCTCCCTGATAGGGTTAATTACAGGTGACCCTACACCATAGGCCCCCTGGCGGATCTTGGGTGGCCGATTGGTCTGATTTACAATCCACCTGGGCTATTCTCTCACGAAGCAAAGCTCCGGTAGCCAGCCCGGCCACATGTTTCCCTGACTGCATGCGTGGTCGCCATTAGGACATAACACCCCTCCCCCCCATAGTTTGGACCTTCCCTAGTACACAAAACCCCTTAAGTAGGTGGGCCTTTGCCATTCCCTGGTCGAGCAGCGTAATACTGGTTCTGCGGCAGTCTGCTGAGGGACTGCCTCGGCTGGTCCTGGGGATGGTTCCAGTCTGCCTGTCGGGGCCGGTGCTGGAGGGATGTCGAGGTGTGTGTCAGTCGATGTGCTCAGCCGGGGAAACTCTGGTGTGGATGTCTCACATTCGCCTTCTCCATCTAGCTTGGGAGTGGGGGTTTCATCCTCGTTCTCCTCGGGTGCGTCAGTTACTGTGGTCAGGAGCCGGTGGCTCAGTTGGTTGATGTGCCTTTCCCACAGTTGGCCTTCTTCCCCCGAGACCTCGTAGGATAGGGGCCCTGTCACCCACACTATCTGGCACGGCAGCCAGGCAGGACCCCATGCAAAGTTCTTTACACAGGCGGTGTCCTCTGGGAAGAGCCCCCATGGAGCCTTCTGCTGCTCCAGGGCTGTGCTATGTTCCAGGGTGCAGTCTGGGTGTAGGCGGTCCGACCTGGTTGTGAGCTGCCTACCCAGTAGTAGTTCTGCAGGACTGCGCCTGGTCGTGGTGTGTGGGGTTGTCTGTTGGCCGAACAGGAACACTGCCAGTTTGTAGTTCCAATCGCCCTTGTCAATGCAGCGCAGGGCTTCTTTGGCCGGGCACACCATGCGTTCAGTCTGGCCGTTTGTGGCTGGGTGGAACGGGGCAGAGCAGATGTGCCGAATCCTGTAGTAGTCCACAAACTCCTGGAACTCCCCTGACGTGAAGGCCAAGCCGTTGTCTGTCACGAGTGTGTCGGGGTTGCTGTGGGAGCTGAAGATGCGCCACATGGCGCGGATGGCAGCCTCTGATGATGTGGAGGACACTGGCACCACTTCCAGCCACTTTGTGTAACTGTCCACTAAGATAAAAAAACAGTTGACTCTGGAACGGTTCGACAAAGTCCAGGTGGAGCTGGGCCCACGGCTTGCGGGATGACGCCCAGGGTTGCACCAGTGCCTGGGGCGGGTCTGGCCATGATTCCTGACACTTCTGGTACCGCCTGACTTGCTCCTCAATCTCCCTATCTAGCCTGGGCCACCAGACATAGCCAGTTTGGTGTAGTGGTTAATTGTTCAGATTCTAATCTGGGAGAGCCGGGTTTGATTCCCCACTCCTCCACTTGCACCTGCTGGGTGACCTTGGGCAAGCCATAGTTCTGTACCAGCTGTTCTCTCAAGGACAGTTGTTTCCGAGCTCTCTCAGCCCCACCTACCTCACAGGGTGTCTGTTGTGGGGAGGGGAAGGGAAAGGAGTTTGTGAGCCACTCTGAGGCCGCGGTCACAAGGCCCCTTAATGCGGGAGGAAGGGCTGCTTCCTCCCGCATTTAAAGGGGCCGTCTACATAGCCCCGCAGTGAGTCCCGCCGCGAAGCGGGCTCCAATGCGGGTTGCTCCCGCATTTACTGACCCCGGGAAAAACTATTGTTTTCCCGGGAGTCGCGGGAGGAACCCGCATTTGAGGTTATCTGGACAGCCCTGTCTCGCAAGCATTGCGAGAGCAGGGCTATCCAGATGGCCCCCCGCGCCATTCCCCCCCCTTTTACACTTGGGCGCATGGCTATTCATGCACCCAAGTGTAAAAGGGGGGGGGGAACACTCCCCACTCACCAGGCCACCGCCGCTGTGGCTGCCTCCACCGACGTTCCCGGCAGCCTTTCCTGCTGCCGCCGCTGCCGTGGCCGTCCCTTGGCCGTTGCCGCCGCCACGGCCGTCGTTGCCGCCATTGCCGTGCCCGCTGTTGCCACGGCCACCATTGCCGCGCCCGCCCCCGCCATTGCCGCGGCCGCCACTGCTTCTGCCATGCCCGTGGCTGTTGTTCCTGCTGTGGCCTCTTCAGCAGCCGCGGCCCCCGTTCCAGGGGCCGTTGCCGCCGCCGACGTTGCAACCCGCAGGAGGAAAAATGCGGCCCCTTTAAATCCAGGAGCCCTCCCGGATTTAAAGGGGCCGTGTGACTGCGGCCTGAGACTCCAAGTGAGTGAAGGGCGGGATATAAATCCAATCTCTTCTTCTTCTTCTTCTTCTTCTTCGGGCCAGGGCCGGGTGATTCTCATGGAGCGCGGTGAGCACCTGTTTGTGTAGTGGTTTGGGGACAACTACCCGACTGCCCCAGAGCACACATCCCTTGTGCGCCGATAGTTTGTTGCGCCGGGCTGTGAAGGCAGCGAACTCAGACCCCAAGCTATTAGGCCACCCTCTTCCCACCCAGTCCAAGACTCGGGACAAGGTGCAATTTTGTGCGGTGTGGCAGGCAATGTCCTTCATCTGGATGGGCTGGGCTGGTAGCTCTTCCAGGAGGGCGACGTGATGGGCCAGTGCTGGGTCTGGGTCACAGGATGGGAGTGGCAGGCGGCTGAGAGTGTCCACATGGCCCATGGCTTTCCCCAGGGGGTGGACCAGCTTGTACTGGTAGCTGGCTATAAAGATCGACTGGTGGAGCACCCTTGGGGAGAGCATCTGGGGGGTTTGGTGGTCAGGTGCAAGGAGGCCCAGGAGAGGCTTGTGGTCTGTTGCAATCGTGAAGGGGCAACCCTACAGGTAGTCATGGAATTTCTTTATTCCCACCACAATTGCCAGAGCCTCCTTGTCTATGTGCCCCATCTTGCTGCAGACTCTGCAGGTCGCCTCACAGAAACAGCAGCTCCGGTGCTCATGGGGATCTCCGCAGCTGGCACATGATGTGGTCACGTTGGGGCACAGGCTGGCCAGTGCAGATGTGGCGTCTGGGCGCAGCGGTCCTCGACGGTCCAGTCTGTGGATCTGCAGGACGTCCTCCTTCTCGTCCAATGTCGTGGGGCTGGAAGTGGTCATGAGTCAGTGCACTGTGGATCCTTGGTGATCCTTTTGCGCCTTCTCGAACGCGGCAGCTGCTTTGTAAGCGGAGTCGAGCTTCAGTTCCTCTATGGCCATGAATTTCTGGCACAGTTTTGGCTTGCGGACCCCCCAGACAAAATGGGTCAGGAGGGTGTCCTCGACGGACGGGAACTCACATCCTACTGCCAGACGCCGGAGGTCGGCCATGAAGTCTGCTGCAGATTCTCCGGCCTTCTGGGATCGGGTGCAGAAGTCCATTCGTAGCACCATTTTGGATGGTTTCGGTGCGAAATACGTGGTGAGCTCGGTGATCAGCTCATCGTAGGAGGAATCATCCAGCGTCTTGGGTGCAATTAGGCTTTGCACCAGGCGAATCATGGAGACGCAACAGGAGCTGATGGGCCAGTCTTTCTTCTTTACTGCGACAGCTGCATCCTGGACCAGGAAAAAGTACTTTAATTGTTCGACCCATGCTTCTCAGAGGTCGGGGCGAGTGGGGTCGAAAGTGGTGAGCTGTCCTGGAGCGGCGGCCATGACTCTGGAGTGATTCGGTAAGCGATATCCTGTGGGGTGGTCAGTGGTTCCAGGTGGCGCTGAAGCCAGGCATTGCTTGGTTGCCAGAGGAGCGGTGTTGGAGTTGGAGTCAATGTCTCTCATTCGGATCCCACGTTTGTCGCCAGTATAAAGTCCTGGGTCCAGAAACGTGTTGAAGTGAAATCAGCTCATAAGTTTATTTATGGTGCAAAACATGACTGGAGAATGGGGCTTGGGGGTCTGCTTAAATGTCTGTCTAAACCACACCCCTGGCCTCGCCCAATCTCCCTGATAGGTCCCCTGGTGGATCTTGGGTGGCCAATTGGTCTGATTTACAATCCACCCGGGCTATTGTCTCCCGAAGCGAAGCTCTGGTAGCCAGCCTGGCCACGTGCGTTTCTCTGTGTTTCTCTGACTGCGTGCGTGGTCGCCATTAGGACATAACATGAGGACAGCTGGGAGGAATGGCAATTTAGATGGATATATGTACTATACTTTAACTGTCGAGACCTGGATTCAAATTCACTCAGCATACTGGGCCAGTTGCGCTCTCTCTCTCTCTCTCTCTCTCTCTAACCTACCTTTCAGGATTACTGAAGGATAGAAGTGGGTGGGAAGGACCATGGATGCTTCCGGCCCTCCTTGGAAAAAGGTTAATTTGTGATTATTAAGGTTAATTTGTGATTGTTAAGGTTAATTTGTGATTATTGTGACTGAGTGTTCAAATTTTTCCACAGAAGTGGAGAAGTTTTTAGAATTGCCCAAGTGCTCCTTGTAGGGATGCCAGCCTCCAGACCAGGTTGGTGTTCTCCCAGAATTTTAAATGATCTCCAAACTGCAGAGATCAGATTCCCTGGAGAAGATGGCTGCTTTGGAGGGTGGACTGTGTGGCATCATACCCCTGCGGAAGCTCCTCACTGGCCCCACCCTGCCTTCAAACCCAGCCCAACACTGAGCTGAGTCCGCAAATTAAATTCTGCGGCAAGGATTTCCCCCCAGCAGAGACTGAGCTTAATATGCCGGGGGGGGGGTGTTACCAGGGGGTGCATCACTGCAGCCACTTTCTGGTTAAGGTTAGGATGGGTGGCTGTCACAGCTGGGCAAAATGGACTTTCCCTGGAGTGTATCTCCCCCCCTCACAAATTGCGACAGCCCAAGCAGGAACAGACGCAACTCATCACCCTAATGAGCTTCCCCTTCCCAGAGGCATTGCCCTATTGAGAAGAAGGGGGCTCATTCTGGTCTCATGGCAACCCTGCGATGGACAGAGAGGCGGTGAGGGTGGGGGGAGTTTCATTTCATTTTTCTCTGTGCGTCTTTCACAGGCCCCACTGGGGAACAGAGGCCTCTGGGAGGAGGGCTGCTCATTTTTTACTCTCCTTTATTTCGCTCTCTTTTTCCCCCCAAGGAGACACAAACAGGGTTAGAGCAAGACGGATGATCCAAGAGACCAAGAGAATGAGCCACTCAGCTGCCCCGGCCATCCGCCTGTGAAAGGAAACAGATGAAGAATCACTTGAAAAGTGGCACTTTGCCCACCAGAGCTGCCTGGGGCCTGGCCTCTCTTTGTGACACCACGCCAGGGTTGCCAGCTCCGGGGGGGGGGGGGGGAGGGTCAGGGAGGACCTCATCGGGGTATAATGCCATAGAGTCTGTTCTCCAAAGTGGCCATTTTCTCCAGAGGAACTGATCTTGGGCATCTGGAAATCAATTGTTACAGTGGGAGATTGCCAGGTGCTATCTGGAGATTGGCAACCCCAGCCACAACAACCATCTGGAAAGCTGGTTCCAAGCCATGGGGTCTCCTCCCCTTCCAGAGGGGGGGGCAGGCTCAATCCTGATCCCACCAAAGATGTTCATGATCCCCTTCTCTTCACGTGCTCTTGAGAGACTGACTTCATCCAGAATTTTATCCACTGTGCTTGCAACCAGAAAGTATCTGGGAGGCCTGAAAGATTTTTTATACCTGAAGCAAAAAAGAGAGGTGGTAGAGGAGTGGTTTGAGAATCAGGTAAGTATCTGGGAGACCCAGATTCAAATCCCCCTTCTGCCATGGAAGATTGCTGGGTGATCTGGGGCCAGCTGCACACTTTCAGCCTAACCTACCTCACAGGGTTGTTGGGAGGAGGAGAATGAGGTCACCTGCTTTGGGTCCCCACTGGGGAGAAAAGTGGGGTATAAATCAAGTAAATAAATTTAAAAATTAAAATAAATAAATAGAAACTGAAATGCCCTATTTAGACCTGCGCATGTGCTCTAAACCAGAGCTCCCCCTTTAAAACCATTACTTTATTTTCATTGTGTCCACCCTCATCACGTTGTGCCACACAGAGGTGGGTGCAGAGACACACACAATAAACGGTTCCCTATTCTGGTGACTTTGCTGTGCAGATGAGCATGAGTAGACAGGTCCTGCCCTGAAGGGGCATTCCGAACACCGGTCCCACGTCCTGGGGCTCCCCTTCTGTTGAGGGGGTTCTGACGAGCTGGGGAGGAGACAGGGGCCTGGTTCTTTCCCTCTTTCCCTGCAGCTGACCTCTCTTTGACTGGGGCTGCTCTGGAATGGCACTTTGCTCCGCAACATGGCTGGCCAGTAAGGAAGGAAAGGGGGGGGCGAGGGCAAATTAGAAGAGGGGGCTTGGCAAGAGGTCCCCTGCCAAGGGGGGGATGGTTGGGGTGGGCCCACCATCAAAAGGGAGGGGGAGGGGGAAAGGAACCCCTGTCTCAAGGCAGGCCTGGGTAGCTTCTCCAACCTGAGACGAACGATGGCTTTCTTAATCATTTTTCTGCCTTGATCCTTAAAGCCTCTTGTCATTAGTTTAATTCCAGTGATGCATTTTTAAAATGGCTCATGCGTGATGAAGGTGTCCTCAGCATCCTTCTATGCTTCTTCTGGCTGCCTGTGGTCTCTGTTGCTCAGTTGGTGCTGAGTCGTGCTGTGCTGGTCTGGGAGGGTGAAGAGTTGCTGATGGCAGAAGATGTCTCTCTTCTCACAGCAGTCATGCAGGAGCTCATTGTGAAGATGGCAGAATACTTTTAAGTATTGAGTCAGGACGCGATGAATCAAATGCAGGCTTCTATTTCTAACATCGTTCAGCTCAGAGACAGCTCTAGCAAGAGCGGCACTTAACTTATAGTGTTCCAACAAATAACTATATACATTGTAACTGAAAACACACAGTCTCATTGGACCTAAGCAGGGCTCTGTGATTGGTTCCTTGGATTGGCATCAAGACCAATAAGCAGTTTTTATTCAGCAGCCTATAGGAATGAGGAAGTTAGGATACCAGAGTCCTGACAATGCAATGCAACATAAAATAAGAGAACATAACACTCCTCCCCCCTTAGTTCAGATAATATAGTCTTTCAGAAACGTGTGGGGGGGGGGCGCCTGGTCTGATGGGACTGGTGTGGCGATGGCGTACTCAATGGAGAACGTCCTGTTACATTTGGGGACTCTGAGTGGGCCGGCTTGCCAAGTCCCAAGCAGGCAGCGACTCGGGAAACTGTTCCTGTTGAATGTCCCGGGCAGGAGTTGGCATGGGAATGCTTCCTTCTGGGCGGCTCTCCCAGGCACTGGTGTCTCGCTGAACTGGGAGATCTCCCAAGCTGGCCGCAGGAACTGGGGTGCGCTGCAAACCTTCCGGAGCTAGGGCATGCTGTTCAGACTCAGGAACTGGGGGGTGTTGCAACCAATCCTCCTGTGCTGGCCACCGGCATCTAAGTTGGGCCAGGTGCTGGCGACGGACCTGTACTACATCGTCCTGTACCTCGTAAGAGATGGGGCCTGTTGAGCGTAGGACAACAGCCGGAACCCAGTGTCGACCTGCTCCGTAGTTCCGGGTGTACACAGCATCACCTGACATGAAGGACCGCGTGGAATCCAATGCAATAGGGTTGCGGTGAACATCCGGCACCAGGTCAGGGTGTAAATGGCTCAGGATGGTGGACAACTGACGGCCCATAAGGAGCTCCACTGATAGCGGGATGCGGTGAGGTGTGCTGCTGTAGCAGGGAACTGGCAAGGTTGGCCGGAAAGTTCCCGGTCCCCAGCCTGCTGAGTGAATCCTTTACAGTTCTTACCATCCACTCTGCCTATCCATTCATCTCGGGGTGGAACGGTGCTGATGTGACATGCCGGATGCCCCGTTCATCCAAGAACCTCTGCAACTCAGCAGATGTAAACTGAGTTCTGTTGTTGGACACGAGGAGGTCCGGCAGGTCAAAGGTGGCGAAAAGGCAGTCCAGGCAGTGGGCAACAATGGCCAACGTCATGGAGGTGACAGGAAAGTCCTCCAGCCACTTCGAATAGACATCCATGACGATTAGGAGAGTTCGGCCTTGGAAAGGCCCAGCAAAGTCCACATGAACGCGGGACCACGGGCCTCTTGGCTTCTCCCACGGGTGGACTGGAACTTTGGGGGCTGCGGGCCTCGACTCTTGGCATGGCTGACACGTCCGGATCCACTGCTCGATTTGCTGGTCCAGGCCGGGCCACCAGACGTAACTCCGGGCGATAGCTTTCATTTTCACAATGCCCAGGTAGCCTGCATGCAAAGCATCCAGCACTCATTGTCGAAGTTGGGAAGGGATGATGACTCAGTTTCCCCACAGCAGATAGCCCTTGCTCACCAACAGCTCTGATGACTGTGACTGGAATGGCTGGAACTCGGCCTCGAGTGTCCCCGACAGCCATCCCCTCCACACATAGTGGTAGACTCGGCTGAGCGTTCGGTCCCGGTTGGTGTGGAACGCTATGTTGGTGACGGAGAGCGGAGGCTGCAGCAGCTCTTCGATTAGTAGGGTTTCTTGGATCGGAGCCTCGGGTGGCCCCGGCAATGGCAGCGGCAGGCAGCTGAGGGCATCAATGGTCTTGCTGGGTCTGTGGAGGAGGCTGAAAGAGTAGGTGGAGAGGAGGACGGCCCAATGCATCATCCGTGGCAGCAAGATTTGAGGGGTTTGATGGTTGGCTGTGAAAATGCTGAGCAGCGGCTTGTGGTCAGTGATGATCTCAAACTTGTGCCCATCGATGAAATCGTGGAATTTCTTCACAGCTGCAATGATTGCTAGCGCCTCCTGGTCTTTCTGCAGCAGATAAAGTCCTGGAATAGAAGGCAATAGGGGCCTCCCGGCCAGAGGACAAAAAGTGGCTAAGTATGGCCCCGATTCCATAAGGTGACGCGTCACAGGCTAAGACGAGGAGCTTCTTTTCATCATAATGTACGAGGACAGCGTCGGAGGCTTAGAAAGCAGTGTTTTCTTGGCGGCCCTATGCCCACGGAGCTGATTTGTCTAATACACGATGGAGCGGTTCAGCAAGAGCTGCCTTGTTGGGCAAAAAGGCATGATAAAAGTTCAGAAGTCCTAAAAAGGACTGCAGCTCTTTCTTCGACTTTGGAGGGGGTGCGTTGCGGATCGCAGCAACCTTGTCCGGAGCAGGGTGGATGCCGTCTGAGTCTAGAAGGTAGCCCAGGAATTGGACGGCAGGGATGAAAAATTCACACTTCTCCTTCTTGAGCCGTAGGCCGACCTCTTGCAGCCGACGAAAGACCTCTCGCACCCGGGTAGTCAGTTCAAGTTCAGAGGCCCCTGCAATTAAGACGTCATCAAAGTAGGGCACAGCTCCAGGCAAACCTCGTAGAAGATGCTCCATCAGTTCTTGGAAGATGCTGTGGGCGATGCTCATCCTGAATTGTAGCCGGTTCACTTTAAAGGCATCTCGGTGAGTTACAATAGTCTGTGCCTTGGCTGTGGCTTCATCCACTGGCAGTTGTTGATACGCCTGGGCTAGGTTGACCTTGGCGAATACTTGGCCCCTGGACACTGAGGCTAGAAGATGGCTTACTACAGGAACCGGGTATGCATGCAGATGCAGAGCCTTGTTGAGGGTGCACTTGAAGTCAGCACACAGGCAGACAGAACCATCAGGTTTGAGAGGAGTGATGATGGGTGTCTTCCACTTGGCATTCGGAACCGGCTCTAAGATGCCTGGGCTTGTCGATCTGCTCATCAATCTTAGGCTTGGAAGCGATGGGGCAGTGTCTGGGCTTGAGACATATGGGCTGTATGGTAGGATTCAGGTTAAAAGAGACTGGTGGGCCTTTGTAGCAGCCTAGCTCTGCTCTGAACACATCGGGAAACTCTTCCTCGAAGTCTATAAGGGACTGCTTACTGACGTGATTCACACCACCAATGTCGATGCCCAGGGCGGCGAACCAGTCCAAACCGATAAGACTTGTGTGGCAACCTTCCACCACGAGCAGATTCAGACAGCTAGCAAACTTCTTGTATCTGACCTGGACTGTGGCGATGCTGACGACTGGAACTTGGTGCCTTTGGAAGTCGAACAGCTGTAGAGTGCACTTCTGAAGGCGGCGTGCAGAGAAACGCGGGCAGACTTGTTGGAAGGTGCTCCATGAGACGATGGACAACGCGGACCCAGAGTCTACTTCCATCTGGCATGCCCGACCTTCGATGAAGATGGTGGCTTTGATTTTCGGACACAGATGCAACCCTTGGTGAATGTATAGGCGGTTAGTGTAGTCTTTGGACACGCTTGCTTCATTGCTGTACTTTGGTCTTTGCTCAAATGACCTTGTCGACCTGGAACGATACAATCGGCTGGAGGCATTAGCAGACCCTCGCGTACACTGGGATTCTTCTGGAACATGGTGACCTTGTGACGAATGGCAGACTTTGGTGAGGTGGCCCGCTTTACCACACACATGACAGATGGCATCGCAAAATTGACAGTCTCTCCGCGCATGCGCGCCACCGCAACCAGCACAGCATTTCTTTTGCAGGCTTTTTTGAGAGCAGCATGGTTTCTGATTGGTCCTCGCGCTGTAGACTCTGTCATCAGACGTATCGGATTGGTCATCCCGGACTTCATCAGAATCAGCAGAACTGCCATGGTGTACAGCATCAGCGCGGCATGACATGTGGCCTTGGGAACCCAATCGCAGCTCACAGAGGGACAGGTTGGTGGCCTCTACTCGCAGAGCCTCTTCGAGGGCCGATTCGTATGTGAGAGTCTTTAATAAGAGTAGGGCCCTCTTAATACTTTCATCTCTGAGGCCACAGAGCAGCCGATCTAAAAAAATGGACTTCAGATCGGGGAACTGACAGTCTTGAGCAGCCCGTCTGAGCGCGGTGAGGTACTCTGTGACAGACTCGCCCTCTTTCTGGTTCCTCTGGTGAAAAGTGCATAAGTGGGTGGCAGCCGACATCTTCGGTGTAAAATACTCGGTCAGCCGAGCCTTGATGATGCCGAGAGAGGTCTCGAGTAACTTGGCAGGGGCTACTAAATCATGAGCGATGTCGAATTCAGCCTGGCCGCAAGTACTTAGAAAAGTGGCGTGGCAGACATCGTCTCCGTCAATACTATTTGCTATGCGGTAGCATTCAAAACGATCGAGGTATGAATCCCAGTTCCCAACCTTTGGGTTGAATGGTTCAATATGGCCCTTGGATGCCATGCCGGTAGTGACTCAGCTCTGGGCGCCCTTAGTGATTTCAGCTGGGCAGGCAGAGTGATTTCAGCCGTTCAGTTAGGACTGGTATCCCATCCTCATCGCCAGTTTTAAGTACTGAATCAGGAGGTGATGAATCAAATGCAGGCTTTTATTTCTAACATCATTCAGCTCAGAGACAGCTCTAGAAAGAGAGGCATTTAATTTATAGTGTTCCAACAAATATATACATTGTAACTGAAAATATGCAGTCTCATTGGACCGAGGCAGGGCTCTGTGATTGGTTCCTTGGATTGGCTTCAGGACCAATAAGGAGTCTTTATTTGGCAGCCTATAGGAATGAGGAAGTTAGGATACCAAGAGCCCTGACAATGCAATGCAACATAAAATAAGAGAACGTAACAGACACCATTCAAGTTCTGGAATGGGTTGGCCCAAATCCTCTTTGCCACATGTGGCATCTCACCCTGACATTCCTGGACAGGGATATGCAGACAAATGGGCAGGATGGCCTGGCTGGCTTTTCAGGGGCTCCTGTTGAATTCCATGGGATAAAGGAAGGCTGGAGCTGAGAGGGGCCAAACGAGGCCTGCTAATAGTGTCATCAGTTCTACCTTACAAATGAACAGCTGTCATTCACCCCCAATGGGGGGAAGTGGGTCTCAGCTTGCAGTGGATCAGTCCACCCGCATCACCTCTGAGGCTACAGCCTGGCCTCCACTTTTATACCCATGGAATGAAAGTTTCATACTCTACAGTATGTAGAGCCTCCCTCCACAGCTCCCTTGCCTCTCCTAAGGGTGGGTGTTCAGTAGTGGTAGAGAATGCTGCTGCAGTCACTGAGAGAGAGGGAACCTCTTTGAGAGAGCAGCAGACCCTCTGTGATGGAGGGGGAGAGAGCTCTGGCCTCCATGGCTAATCCCACTCCCTGGCATTATGGCCTGTGAGTAAAAAGGCATTGGGATGATATGGCAAGCACTTATGTGATTTGTTCTGCACCAACATAATACATTAAACGACTTTAAACCCATCTATTTTTGCTGTTTTGCATCGGCTTGCAGACAATATCCCTCGATGTGTACTTAGTGCATCTGTATCTACACACATGCACGCAGCAGCAGTAGTAACATTCTTGCCTCTGGGCCTGCCTCTCAAAGGATTGGGGCCTCCATTTCCCAGTACCCCAAAGTCATTAAGGCTACATGGCTTGCATCAATACCTCTGTCATAAAGAGGGATGATTTTCTCATCTGAAAACCAAAACCATTTGGGAGTTGTGAGAGGAAAAGGCTGGAGTGGTACGTAAACAGTTTTCCATAGTGGAAGCTTTGGGCAACAGCCAACTGCCCACCTCAGGAGAATCTTGAACAGTAAATTATGTATTGTGTGGATGTGGGGAAAGAGGGCATCCAGCTCCTAGGAATACCGGGTGCGTGACCATTGACTCCACCTTGATCAAACACATCAATGCGTGGAAACGGCTTCTTGAAAAGGGGGTTTCCTGGGGTGAGATTTCCATGAGTCACATGATCCTTGGAAAACCAGGGCCCAAGGCAGGGGATGTTGTTTCCAGATACTTTCTGTCCCCAACCTTTTCCTACCTGTGGTCATCTGTGGAATTCTGGCACAGTGTGGTATGCTCAGCAACAAAATGGCTTCCACAGAATGGCAGCTGCAGGAGGTGGGAGCCTGTCACAAAATGGCTGCTGACACAGCTTGCCTTCAGTCACGCAGTGAAGCTCCTTGTGCGGTGGTGGCAAATGCTGCCAAAGTAACATTTTTAAAAATCTGCACCGCCAATCAGATTTCCAATGGCCAATCAGAAGCCTTGCTGGGCAAAAGCCCCACCTGGCCCTTGGCCCACTTTTTAAAGACACTTGGCAGGCACCAGAGTTGTTGGTGGGTGCCGTGGTGCTTGGACCCTTGGTTTAGACCTTCATTGAAAAAGTCACCTCGGCTGGAAAGGGCAGCCATTTCCTCTGGGTCTGGAGACTTGCCTGCTCCACTGCCGCTGTTGTGAAGAAACAGAATTCCATCCTGAAATCCGCACAGACTTCTGTGTTCTCAGGGATGTGACCTTGCAAAAGATAGCCCCCTAGAAGCCCCCCCCCCCCATGCAGAGAGCCAGCAAAGCAGGAGGGGCTGTCTCTTGCTGCTGTCTGGCACCCTCCTCAACCACAGCAAAGAGCAGTGTGAAGCAGGAGCCAGAAGTTTGTGGCTCTCAGCAGTGGCTGCTTCAGAGTGGCTGCTTCCCTCCCCCCTCCGCCCGCAATCCAAAGCATGCCTGACTGATGGTGGTTGAAGGGACTGCTGCTACTAAGCTGCTTTGGAGGATATGTTTTATTTATTTGTTTACCAAATGTGTAGTCCCATTGTTGTATTCTTATTATTTTACAGCCACAGCTTGCAGAGACTTTGGGATGCAAAAGGCCCTTTCTGATTGGGTAACAAATAAAGACTCTCATTGGTCCTTAAGCCACTCTAAGTAACCAATTGCTGAGCCTCGCTTAGGTCCAATAGGATTGTTTGTACATAGTTACATTGTTGAAGTTATGAGTTGGAAACAGTATAAATTAAGGTGCCGCTCTCATAGAGCTGTTTTTGAGCTGAAGCAATGGTTTGAATAAAAGCCTGTTTGTTTGATTCATCGCCTCCCGTTCAATACTTAAAACTGGCGACGAGGATGGGATCTCAGTCCTAACTGAACACCTGAAATCACTCTGCCTGCCCAGCTGAAATCACTAAGGGTGCCCAGAGCTAAATCACTATGGGCATGGCATCCAAGGCCATATCGAACCGTTCGACCCAAAAGTTGGGAACTGGGACTCATACCTCGAGCGACTTGAATGCTACCGCATAGCAAACAGTATTGATGGGGACGATGTCTGCCGCGCCGCTTTTCTGAGTATCTGCGGCCAGGCTGTATTCGACATTGCTAGGGATCTAGTTGCCCCCGCTAAGTTACTTGAGACCCCTCTCGGCATCATCAAGGCCCGGCTAACCGAGTACTTCACCCTGAAGACGTCGGCTGCCGCACACCAATGCGCGTTCCATTAGAGGAACCAGAAGGAGGGCGAGTCCGTAACAGAGTACCTCACTGCATTGAGGCGGGCTGCTAGAGACTGTCACTTCACTGATTTGAAGTCCGTCCTCCTAGATCGACTGCTCTGCGGACTCCAAGACGAAAGCATCAAGCGAGCCCTACTCTTGCTAAAGAATCTCACTTTTGAATCAGCCCTCGAAGAGGCCCTGAGAGTAGAGGCTGCCAACCTATCCCTCCGTGAACTGCAATTGGGTCCCCAGAGCCACGCACCAGGCAGCTCTGACGCTGTTCACCAGAGCGCTATCGCTGAGTCCGATGACGCCCGGGACGACCAATCTGATGATGGAGTATTCTACGCAACGGCCAACCAGAAGCTGCGTCGCCGTCAAAATAGCCTGCGCTGCTCTCAAAAAAGCCCGCGAAAAAACGGCTGTGCCAGTTGCAGAGGCGCGCATGTGCGCAGAGACTGTCAATTTCGAAACGCCATCTGTCAAGCATGTGGGAAAGCGGGCCACCTAGCCAAAGTGTGTCGCTCGTCTCAGGGACATGAGGCTACAGACGAGTTCCAGCAGACCCGAGGGTCTGTGACTACCTCCAGCCGCTCGTATCGTTCCACGTCATCGCAGTTGTCAGGGCAAAGACAGAGTTCCAGCCATGAAGCAAGTGTGTACGAAGACCAGGGACTACATCCGCGTCCAAAGATCAAGGCCACCGTCTTCATCGAAGGTCGAGTGTGCCAGATGGAGGTAGACTCGGGCTCAGCATTGTCCATCGTCTCGTGGAGCACGTTCCAACAAGTCTGCCCGCGTTTTGCTGCACACCGCCTACAAAGATGCACCTTACAGCTATTTGACTTCCAGAGGAACCGAGTTCCGGTCGTGGGCATCGCAACTGTCCAAGTCAAATATAAGAAATTCTCTGGCCTTCTGAACCTGCTCATGGTAGAAGGTCGCCGCACAAGCTTGATAGGGCTGGACTGGTTCGCTGCCATGGGCATAGACGTTGTTGGTGTGAACCAGGTCGAACCGCAGCCTTTAGTGGACTTTGAGACTGAGTTTCCGGAGGTCTTCAAGAAGGAGTTGGGCTGTTACAAAGGTCCACCCATGTCATTTCACCTGGATCCTGCTGTGCCACCAATCTGCCACAAGCCCAGACGTTGCCCCATCGCTTTTAAGACCAAGATTGATGAACAGATCAATAAGTTGCTGGCCCAAGGGATCCTTGAGCCAGTTCCCAACGCCAAGTGGGAGACACCTATCGTCACTCCCCTCAAGCCCGATGGCTCCGTCTGTTTGTGCGCTGACTATAAGTGCACCATCAACCGGGCCCTACAGCCGCATGCCTACCTGTTCCCGTGGTGAGCCACCTCCTGGCCTCAGTCTCTGGGGGCCGGGTATTCGCCAAAATTGACCTCGCCCAGGCTTATCAGCAGTTGCCAGTAGATGCTGCCACCGCTGAAGCTCAAACCATTGTGACGCATTGAGGTGCCTTCAAAGTTAACCGGTTGCAGTTCGGTGTGAACGTCGCCCCCGGCATTTTTCAAGAGCTCATGGAGTGCCTTCTCCGAGGTTTGCCTGGTGTCATACCGTATTTTGATGACGTCTTAATCGCTGGAGTCTCTGATCTAGAACTAGCTGCTTGAGTGCAAGAGGTCCTTCTATGGCTACAGGATGTTGGCCTTCGACTGAAGAAGGAGAAATGCGAGTTCTTCGTCCCTTCCGTGCAGTTCCTGGGTTACCGCCTAGATGCAGATGGCATCCACCCTGCTCCAGACAAGGTTACAGCAATCTGCAACGCACCCCTGCCAAGGTCCAAGAAAGATCTGCAGTCCTTCTTAGGACTACTGAACTTCTATCATGCGTTCTTGCCCAACAAAGCAGCTCTTGCGGAACCACTCCATCGGCTTCTGGACAAGTCAGCTCCATGGGCATGGGGTCGGCAGGAAAACGCCTCTTTCCAAGCCGTCAAAGCCCTCCTTGCCTCCGACGCCGTCCTAGTACACTACGACGAGAAGAAGCCCCTCGACCTTGCTTGTGATGCATCGCCCTACGGAATCGGGGCCGTGCTCAGTCACCGTCTACCATCTGGCCGGGAGGCCCCCATCACCTTCTATTCTAGAACGTTATCATCCGCTGAGAGGAACTATGCCCAAATCGATCGGGAAGCCCTAGCGATCATCGCGGCAGTGAAAAAGTTTCATGATTTTATCTATGGCTGGGACTTTGACATCGTTACCGACCACAAGCCGCTGTTGGGCATCTTCACAGCCGATCGTCAAACCCCCCAGATACTGTCTCCCTGGATGATGCGCTGGGCAGTCCTTCTGTCGACATACTCCTTCCGTCTCCTCCACAGGCCGGGCAAGAACATCGGGCACGCCCTGAGCCGGCTACCGCTTCCTTCATCGGAACCGCCCGTGGCCCCACTCCAGGAAATTTTGTTGATTGAGGAACTTCCGCAGCCTCCACTCTCTGTTGCCGACATCGCATTCCACACTGACCGGGATCGTACACTCGGGAGAGTCTACAACTATGTGTGGAGGGGATGGCCGTCAGGGACACTTGATGCCGAATTCCAGCCATTCGTATCGAGGTCAATAGAGCTATCGGTCAACAAGGGGAAATAGGGTCATCGTCCCTCCCCCACTTTGCCAGAGAGTACTGCACGCCTTACATGAAGGGCACCCAGGCATCGTCAAAATGAAGGCCATGGCGAGAAGCTATGTTTGGTGGCCTTGCATGGACCAACAGATCGAGTGGTGGGTCCGAACATGTCAACCGTGCCAGGAGTCACGACCAGCACCTCCAGAAACTCCGGTTCACCCATGGGAAAAGCCAAGGGGACCATGGTCCCGCATCCATGTGGACTTTGCTGGGCCTTTCCAGTGCCGAACGCTGCTGATCGTCGTGGATGCATACTCTAAGTGGCTGGAGGTCATCCCTGTCACCTCTATGACATCGGCCATCATCACCCGCTGCCTAAGTAAAATCTGGGCTCGGTAACTTTGATGGATTACCGTTGCCGAGACTGACGTCATAAAAATAAAGGCTTTCTTCTCTACCTGATGTTCGGACCTTAGGATCATTGGGAAATCTCTATTCTCTGTTTATAGTGCTTCAGTGGCTAACTAAAACATACATGATAAAATCACATTTTAAAAAACACTAAAACCAACCCATCCCCTCCAAACACACATCATTAAAGCAATTTAAAAAACAGAGAAACACAGCAATTAAAAAAACAGAAAACCGCAATAAAAAAACAGAGAAAAACAGCAATTAAAACATTGTGTAGGAATGACAGATCACTGAGGGAATGCCAGACTAAATAAAGAAGTCTTCCCCAGCTGGCAAAAGACGGCAACATAAGGGGATAGAGCTTTGGTGCCACCACTAAGAAGCCCCCCCCCCCCCGGTCGCCATCATGAAATCTCAGAAGGCGGCAGCACCCAAACCTGGTTGGGCAGGTTCATAAGTATCACAGGAACTTAACCGGTGAAATGGTAATCCATGATGAAACTGACTGGTAAAAGGTTCATCAGGAGCAAAAGAAAATGGTTCTTTATGCAACTAATAATTAACTGGCCACAGATGGTCAGCTGCTAGCTCGGGTGGCTAAACATTGGCTTGGCCAGATGGATGCAGCAGAGTCCTATCCATGCATATAAGGCCTGGTGCCTAAAGAGATCATCCACAGGCAGAGGCAGCATCAATCCCCATGAACTGTGAGCTTCCCAGAGGCCTCTGTTTGGGGGCATGCTGGGGACTGAGGGCTGGGCTAGAAGAACGTTTTCCTTGGTCCAGTAGGGCAGTTCTTAGGAGCTAGAGGTTAACAGTGGTGTGCAAATGGTTATGCCCTGGTTGTGAGCCGGTCAGAGACAGAGTAGTAGATGTCCTGAGCCTCAGAGTGACCTGGCAAACCTCCTGCAAATCTTGGCTTCCTGGAGAAAAGACCAGGCTACAGTTTGCCGCACACAAGCACCATTAGTATCCTTCTCTGATCATGCAAAATAGCCTCATCTCTCAGCCCTGGAAGATGCTTGGAGTTCAGGGCCATGGAAACAGGACTCGTATGCGTCCCAGTTGGCTCCAAGCATGGCTTCTGGCTGATGTATCAAAGACCTTGAATTTTCCAGACTCAGGCCTGGGGATTCCCTTGATCGCAGGAGTGTGCCATACTGATTCTCCTACTTCATCAAGAAGGAAGTGGGGTGGGAAAGGGGGCACCTTGTATCCTGAAGGGCCGGTGCTTGTGGGGCCCTTCCTGCAGGCTCTCTCTGTAGCAGGCCCACAGTTACACCTCTCTGTAGCAGGCCCATGGGGCTAACTGCAGGCCACTGGGCCCTGTCCCATCTTGCTGTCCAGAACAAGGTCCACCCAGCAATTTACAGCTTCAGAAACCATTACAAAATAGAAAAGGAAACTTCAACAACAGCCTAATAATATTAAAATATTATTACAACATTATTGATACTAGAAAAATGAATGCAACCCACACTTCATTAGCATTAAAACCCACATTGCTTACCCATAAATTTTTGGGAATAAAATGGGTTTAGTAAATGCTCTGAATTACAGGAGAACATTGAGAAGACAAAAGTAATGACTACTGGGGAATTACACAATGTTAAGGTTGACAATGACAAAACTGAAATTGTTCAAGACTTTCTATTCTGTGGGTCTATCGTTGACCAAAAGGGAGGGCTGTGGCCAAGAAATCAAAAGGAGATTGAGACGGGGGGGGGGGGGGGGCAGGGAGGCAGCCATGAAGGAGCTGGAAAAGATCCTTAAGGACAAGGATGTGTTGCTGGTGACCAAGCTCTTGGAGCCACACTCTTTCCTTGCCTGGCTCAGCTACTCCCCTGCGCAGAGACGATGCTGTGTGGAGCACCATGTTCCAGTGGTCTGCTGTGCTGTTCAGCATGTGCTGCCTACCCTAATTGTTCATAATTTTTACAACATATATTACAACATGGTAACATTAACAGCAAACACAAGCAACCAACAACAACCAAATACAACCGATTATTAACGTAAGTATGGCAGCCATTCAACATGCTAAGTTCTGGCTTTAACTGTAACTACTGTAGAATGCTAATATAGTATATAATCTTTATATTTAGCTGGAAGTGCATTGGTCTCATTTATTTCTGTCTCAATATCCTGAAAAAAACAAAACCATTTTCCTACAAAGTTTAAATTCTTAGTTGAATTATCTGCAATCATCTAATCTTTTTTTAAAAGCCCAGGTGCCCTTATCTCCCCCCCCAAGCTGTATTTATGTTGCTGCCCATGGAGCCGATGGGCCCAGGCCCAGTTTACAGCCAGTCTCCCCCCCCCCCCCCCCGCTCCCAGCCGCCACCACTAACAGGCTCCTTCTCTTAGGAACCTAGGAGGCGGCCCTGCTGCTGGAGAGAGAGAGACCACATTGCAAGAGCTTCCAGAGTTTAGTGTAAGGGGAGCCAAGGTCAGTCTAATGAAAGAGATGGAATGCGGTGGGGAGAAAAGTAGGACAAAGAACTATGTGGGGCCAGATCCTGCTCTCTTTGACACTCCTGCTCCTGCAGTGAGGCCCAGCAGCAAAATGAAACAATAAAGTCCTCACAGGGCTGACCCGGCTGTGGCACTTCCAGCTTCAAAGTATCACTTTGTGATTCTTTCCTCTGTAGAAAACGATGATTTCCTACAAGCCTGAACTTGGGCAACAGGGAGTGGCAGTTTTAGCCAGAGGCATTTTGGGCTGCTCTTACACAAATTTAATTCTATGTGGCTTTTATGTTGCAGTTCAACTATTTGGGGTCTTTTGATCTATTTCCATTTTGACTATCCTTAAGCTGATTGTGGGAAGTGGACGCTCAGGGAAACAAATGACTGGAATAAATAATAAAGGACAAATCACTGGGGAAAGATGGTAATGACAGGAAGGACCTGAAAGTTGCAGGGAACTGAGTCTGTACAAAATTTGAAAATAAAAAAGGGAAGAAAGGCAGATTCCAGTTTGGAAACCAGCACAAGGAGTCTGGGAAGATGAGGAGACCACTGGCATCTCCATTTAGGTATAACTGGCCTCAGGCTGGGCTGGAACCCCCAGTCGGGCTGCGATTCTACAGTTTCGCACTGTGGTTGCGGCACATGCGGCAGTTCATGACTCCCAAGCAGGGTGAAAAGACAGGACCCCAAAGGTGTCAGATAGAGATGTATTTTATCTCCCTATCTCTTCAGTCTATATGCAAAACATATCATGAGGAAAACTGGATTAGATCTAGATCAGGGGTGGGCAAATGGCGGCCCGCAGGCCACATGCGGCCCGCCACAGAGTTTTTTGTGGCCCGCCAAGACATGAAGATTAACAAGAGTAAATATAGATGCTCTTTGACAGACATTAACTTGCAGGCTGTGATGAGAATCTCAACAAGCAATCTCACTCCTGATTTCAAAAAAATTGTAGAAAAGTGTGATAGGGTACATTTGTCTCATTAAACTGATTCTAAAATTAAATGTGCTTGCAGCTATAGATGATATGAAATTAGCACAATAAATAAATTGAATAAAACTACTGCTATTTTATTTAATTTATATTTATTGATTTTTATGATACAATTTATACCTTTTCTGAAATGCAAGGTTAAGTAATGAATGCAATCATTTTAAAAGGTGCAGCCCTCCGCTAACCTCCGCTCCCACAAAGTGGCCCCCGAGCCAAAACAATTGCCCACCCCTGATCTAGATGAAGGTGGAGTGAAAATTGATGGAAGGAACAGTAGATGGCAGAATGGTAGCGATTACGATCTGAATTAAAAGGAAAAAATTACTAATCCTGAATGTATATGCTCCTAACTAAAAACAAGATGCTTTTCCCCCAAAACTTAAGATCTTTTCTTATCCAAAACACCACCGAAGATTTGTGCATAGTAGGAGATTTTAATGCAGTGCTTAATCCACAGTGGGCTAGAAACGCTATAAGTAAGAATTCAAAAACAGATAATGACCTTCCAAAGGTATTCTTACAAACAGCAGAAGAATTCAGCCTGATAGATGCCTGGAGAGTAAGAAATATTACAAAAAAAGATTATACATATTTTTCTCCAAGGTATAAGACATGGTCTAGGATTGATATGGTGTGGATATCAACGACTATGCTACAAGATACTAGAGAGGTAGAAATTCTTCTAAGTACTTTTGCAGATCACTGTCCTTTAATGATCTCTTTTCAAATGCATCAGAAGAAATCAAGATGGAGATTAGATTTGTGACTTTTAAAGGATCCAGAATTTTTGAAAAATACTAAAATAGAAACTAAAGAATTTTTTAAGAGAAATAATGTAGCAGAGACACCTATAGAAATAATTTGGGATGCATTTAAGGCATTTCTAAGAGGTTGGTTCATAAGCCACATAATATGGAAAAGAAAACAGGAAAGAAAAAAATATAAAGATCTATCAGAACTTATTAAAAAAGAGGAAGAAAAATCTAAAAAGAAGGTGGATTCTGTAGATAAATTGAAACATAAGCTTACGATGTTACATCATCAGATGAACCTTTTGTTAACCCATGAGATTGCAAGGAAAATAGAGCAGGTGAAATTTTATTATTTTGAGAACGCTAATAAACCTAGTAGATGGTTATCTTATAAACTGAAAAAGGAGAAGGAAAACTGCCTGATTAGATGCTTAAAAAACTGTAATGGAGAAGAAAAATATGTTTTACAAGAAATTAAAACTATTGCTGAAATTTTTAATAAAAATTTATATAGTCATTCTAGTATAGATAATTTGGACATACAAAACTATATACATGGACAAATTAAGAAAACTTTCAAGTCAAAAAGGAATACTAAATGATCCAATTTCAATTTACGAGATAGTGGAAGCAATTAAGGGAATAAAAAAGAAGAAAACTCCAGGTCTGGATGGATTCCCATCAGAGATCTATCAAATTTTGAAAGATCAGATAACAACTCCCTTAAAAGAAGTAATGCAAAATACGAGAATTAATGGTGTTATGCCAGCAACGTGGAAAGAAGCAATGATAACACTAATACACAAACCAGAAACAGATGCTCTAGAAAATAAGAACTATAGACCCATTTCCCATTGAACATGGACTATAAATTATTTGCGAACATTTTAGCAAACAGATTTTAAAAAGTATTACTAGATGGTATCCATCAAGACCAATCGGGGTTTTTACCAAAGAGACAAATTAAAGCAAATATTAGAACAATTATAAACGTGTTAGATCATTATGAAATGAATCCGGGAAGTCAGTTAGCCTTGATCTTCTTAGATGCTGAGAAAGCATTCGATAATGTTAACTGGGAATTTATGCTAACCAAACTGTTATTTTGGGATTGTGGTAACAATTTTTATAATATGATTAAGGCTATCTATACTACACAGAAAGCAAAAACTATTATAAATGGAGACCTTACTCAAAACATAGATATTCAGAAGGGAACAAAGCAAAGGTTGCCCATTATCACCTCTGTTATTTATTTTTGTATTAAAAACCTTATTGGATAATATTAGAAATAATGCTGAAATTAAAGGGTTAAGAGTTAGGGGGGAACTATTTAAAATGCAAGCTTATGCAGATGATCTTGTTTTAATAACAGAAGACCCAACTGAAACAATACCAGATGTAATTAAGGAAGTCCTAAACTATGGTGAAGTTGCAGGCCTTAAAATTAACTTTCAAAAAACCAAAATCTTGGCAAAAAATTGTACTTTACATCAAGTTCAGAAAATTCAAGAGATTTCTGCAATGTCTGTAGTAAAAAAAGTTAAATACTTAGGCATATGGGTCTCTAACAAGACTACTTCACTATATGAAGATAATTATCAACGTTTAATTAATGAATTCTGAAAAGATCTGACAAAATGGAACTCCTTACCATTGTCATTTATGGGAAGAATCACAACCATTAAAATGAATCTTCTTTCAAGGTTTCTGTTCTTAGCACAAAATTTACCCATTGTTAAGAAACCCCAATTCTTTAAGGAACTAGATCTAATTACAAGACAGTTCATCTGGAACCATAAGAAACCCAGGATTAAATGGAAAATATTGCACGAGAAAAGAGAACGTGGGGGTTTAGTGGTGCCAAACTGGAGATTATACCATGATGCAGCAGCTTTAAGTTGGATAAGAGAATGGTTGACATTAGAAAATTCTAGGCTATTAAAACTAGAAGGTTCAGGACTGAGCATGGGTTGGCACGCATATGCCCGGTATGATAGAGGCCGAGGACAGACTAGCAATCTGCCGCACCTTCATGGCGCGGCAGAACAAGGTGGGGGGAATTGCTCCCGCTGTGTGGTGTTTGCACGCCGCCGCAAGGAAGCCGCCTGCAGCGTCCAGACTGCAGGCGGCTTCTGGCAGCGGTGTCCGAACGCCACGTGGCTCCCCCGCCCGGCGCACATTCACACCCACCGGAAGCGGGTGGAATGCACGCCACAGCAGCCGGGACACCACTTTGAAGTGGTGCCCAGCTGCTGCAGGAGGAGCGCAGCGCTGGACGTGTTGTGTTCGGGCCGCCTCCTCTGGGCAGATGCGGCAGTCTGAACAGCCGTTCTGCCTCCGCTTTTAAAGCAGAGGCAGAGCAGGCCAGACTGCCACTCTGTCCTCAGCCAGAGGAAAAATTCATTCAAATTTTGGAAACAATCTTATTAGAAGTGAGTTAATAAAGATCTGGGCAAATATAAAAGAACGTATGTATTTACAACCCCCAAAATGGGTATCTCCATTAGAGGCGTTTATAAAACCTTCGATGTTATCTGTAGAAAAAAGTATATCTTATGCTAATCTATTGAATAAAAATAGGCCAAGGACAGACTGGCAGTCTGGCCCGCTCTGCCTCCGCTTTAAAAGCGGAGGCAGAGCGGCTATTCAGACTGCCGCATCTGCCTGGAGGAGGTGGCCCGGACGCAACGCGTCTGCCACCACGCTCCTCCTGCAGCAGCCGGGCACCACTTCAAAGTGGTGTCCTGGCTGCTGCGGTGTGCGTTCCACCCGCTTCCGGTGGGTGTGAACCCGCGCCGGGCGGGGGAGCCGCACGGCGTTTGGATGACAACACCGGAAGCTGCCTGCAGTCTGGACGCTGTGGGCAGCTTCCTTGCAGCGGTGTGTGAACGCCGCGCGATGGGGGCAATTCCCCCCGCCTTGTTCTGCTGCGGCAGAACTTAAGTCTGTCCTCGGCCATAATGAACTCAAACCAGATATATTACTTTGTAAACAAGGACTAAAATTAACATGGTTAGAAAAGATACAATTAAGATATAGATTTAAGGAAGATCAAAAAAGAGGGTTTCAAGTGGAAATGAATGGAATAGATAAAATTCTTATATTGGAAAGTAAGAAATGTATATAGAAAATGTATAATTTTTTGTTAGAAGATTACATCTGTGATGAAGCGGTAAAAAGTACAATGGTAAGATGGATGAAAGACATGGGCTACTCCATTGATACAGATAGCTGGTCTAAGATCTGGAAATCTCAGAAATTAATGAGAGCAATTCCTTACAAGGAAAATATAATAAAAATGTTTTATAGATGGCATTTATCACCAGACAGATTGGCAAAATGTTCATCAAAAATCTCAAATATTTGTTGGAAATGCATTAATAATATCGGTTCGTATTTTCATGTTTGGTGGAGGTGCCCAAAACTACAAAGATACTGGGGAAATGTACAGAAACTTATACAGGAAATATTGAAGATTAAAGTACCTCTGCAACCAGAGATATATTTATTGAATATGATCCCAGATAACTTAAAATCAGAATCTTGCATGATTGTATATATTATTACATCAGCAAGGATCTTAGTGGCAAAAAATTGGAAAACAGATAGAATACCCTCCAGAGATGAGACAGTTCATAAAATGCTGGATTTAGCAGTTATGGATCGATTAAGTCTGTTAGAATTATATAATAATGAAGACCTATTTTTAAAAAGATGGGATTGTGTTTATGAATGGTTAAACAACTTGGTGGAATCATAGACTTGAAACTTGATGTTTGTATGGATGAGAATCAAACTGATGTATTTGACCTAGGAAAACAGACTAGTAATGTATTTTTTTCTATTTTCTCTTCTTAGTTCTATTAAATACTCAAGAGAGTTAGAGACAGTGGCTTGTAGGGGCTTTGTCTTAATTATGGGTATGATGCTGTACTAATACAAGATGGTATATTGGTAACAGTCCGTTTCTTTATATGAAATTGTAATACAGATATCTTCTAAAGTGGAAATTGTAAATAAAGGAAAAATCAATAAAATATATATTCAAAAAAAATTGATGGAAGGAACATTAACAATTTTAGATATGTAGACGACACCACATTACTGGCAGAAAAAAGCAAAGACTTGAAAGAACTCCTGATGAAGGTTAAAGCAGAAAGTGCCAAAGCAGGATTACAGCTGAACATCAAGAAGACAAAAGTAATGACTACCAGGGAATTATACAACTTTAAGGTTGAAGATGAAGAAATTTAAATTGGTAAAGGTTTTCTATTTCTTGGCTTCATCATCAACCAAAAGGGAGAGGGAACCCAAGAAATCAGAAGGAGGTTGAGACTGGAAAAGGCAGCCATGAAGGAGCTAGAAAAGATCCTTATGTGTAAGGATGTGTGTCTGGCGACCAAGGTCAAGATAACTCATGCCATAGTATTCCCCATTACTATGTTTGGGTGTGAAAGCTGAAGAAAGTGGACAGGAAGATTCAGTTGAGATGTGGTGTTGGACTGCTGAAAAGACAAATCAGTGGGTTCTAGATCAAATCAAGCCTGAATTCTCCCTAGAAGCTAAAATGACCCAACTGAGGCTATCGTACTTTGGTCACATTATGAGAAGACAAGAGTCACTGGGAAATACCATAATGCTAGGGAAACTGGAAGGCAGCAGAAAAAGACAAAGACCCAACATGCGATGGATTAACTCTTATCAAGGAAGCCATGGCCTTCTGTTTGCAAGACCCAAGCAAAGCTGTTAAGGAGAAGACATTCTGGAGGTCATGAATTCATAGGGTTACCATAGGTTGGGAGCGACTTGAGGACACTTCACACACACACCTTTTTCATTGCTCTGTCATGTACCACTTACATCCCTCCTCATAGGCAGATGTTATTTGTGGCGAGGATTCAGGCTATTAAACCACAGTGAGATATTGTATTGTAGATATCATACAGTTAACGTTTGTTGCCAGAACGCTTTTTGATTTTTCTGCCTAAGACGTTAGAACAGATAGGGACTCAGCCTCATTTCCCCCATTCATAAAAGGGGAGCTGCTATGCTGCACCTGTTGCTGGTTGGGAAGTTCTGGGAGTGGGAGACATACTGTGTGCCCACGTGCACAGCTGTGTCTCTCTCCTGCTTTTTCAGAGCAGGTGTGCAGCTTGGAAATGCTCCTGGGTCCATAGCTACTCCTGGATGGACAGGAAAGCTTATACCCAGAATAAAACTTAATTGGTCTTAAAGGTGCCACTGGACTCAAACTTTGTTCTGTTGCTTCAGACCAACATTGAATCTGTCTCCATTTCAAAACAGTGAGGGTGGGATCCTTGGGAGGGGTCAATTCATTAGCTTTTTTGAAGGAAAAAATTCTGTGTTTGAACTGAGGTGTGGGTGGGTGGGTGGGTGATCCTCAGATGTCAGACTACTCTAATGTGCTCCACATGAGGCTGCCCTTGCAGATGGTCTGGAAGCGACAGCTAGTGCAGTTTGCCGCAGCTGGCCTCTTGTGCCACACAGCCTAGCTGCCAGGGTCCTTCCTGGCAACATTCAGGGTGCCTCATCTGGCCACAAGGGGCCGTTAGTCTGTCTGTGCTTCTCCACACAGCAGCTGATGGATGCTCCAACCACTGCCACTTAACCAGGGACAGGCTCTGAGTTTTGGTGTCCCTCCCTCTCTCATACAGAACTGTCCATCTTTTGTTCTGTCTACAAGGTGCAGCAGGCACCTGTTGGCTCTTGACTGCCCAGTTTCCATTTACCCCTGTGCCCATCACTGCCCTGTACAAGCGGCTGGATGTGATTGGGCTGCCACAACTCTGTCACAAGAGCAGGGGTGTGGGGGGGGGAACCTCTGGAAAGTACTGGAGTCAGGAGACCGGTGGTAGTGATTTCAGCATAGCAAGCTCTTTATTGATGGTCAGATGAGGCATGCCAAAAGGGCTCCACGGCCCTCTTTTTATGCTGGCCGGAGCCACACCTCCGGCTGCACCCAAACGACCCGATAAGGTCTTACAATTACATTGTTTGTCATAGGTTCCTCGAGGAGAACCTAGGTTCCTTGTTGGAGGCCACTTAGGATCTGTCCATCTATTGTTCACCCTGGCCGAAGCTCAGGTCGTTGCCTGGCCATTTGCTCAGGTCCTGTGGCGGTCGTCATCACAGGAGCACATGGCGAGCAGCCACTGTACACATCCCGCCTGGTACATTACACCCATAGTTCAGAACCACCCTAGCAGACATAGTCCTTTAAATATGTGGCCCGTCATCATTCCCAGTTGGAGCGTCTTGGGATCGTGGCAGGCGCCAGCGATGCTGGGACCTCAGCTGTCATGATGGGTTCTGGTGCTGGAGCGTCTGTGGTCTCTTCTGTCTGGGGAAGTGCAGGAATCGTTCCCAGTGGGGCCTGGTCTTGGAGGGGCATATGAGGCATGCTCTCGGAGTCTTGGGTCTCGCCCTCATAAATGCCCATGTCTGGAGTGTCGTCCTTGGGGTCACCTGTCATGTTTGGAATGTAGGAGGGGAGCTGGCAGCAGAGCTGATCCACGTGCTGCCTCCAGGCCTGTCCATCCTTGGTGATGACCTTGTAGGAGAGAGGTCCAGTGACACAGATTATCCGGCCCGGCAGCCAGAGGGGGCCTGGTGCTTAGTTCCGGACATACACGGGGTCTTCAGGGAAGAATCCTTGTGGGGTCTGGGGGACATTGGGTTTCTTGCTGGTTACCAGGGCCTGGTCAAGATGGAGTTGGTCAAGCAGGGTCATGAGACGTCGGCCCATGAGGAGCTCAGCTGGGCTGTGTCCCATGGATGAATGGGGCATTGTGTGCTGACCAAAGAGGAAGCACGTCAGCTTGAACTCCCAGTCCCCCTGGTCCATGCATCGCAGAGCTTCTTTGGTCATCCAGACCATGCACTCCGCTTGGCCATTGGTAGCCGGGTCGAACGGAGTGGACCTCACGTACCAGATTCCGTGTAGTTCCATGAAGCACTGGAACTCTGCAGAGGTAAATGCTGTGCCATTGTCAGACATCAGCATATCAGGGAGGCCATGCGTACAGAATATCCACCATATGGCCCGTATGGCGGCCTCCGAGGAGGTGGTCTTTATTGGTACCACCTCCAGCCACTTACTGTAGCCGTCCACTAAGATGAAGAATAGCTGTCCCTGGACTGGTCCTGCGAAATCCAGATGGAGCTGGGACTACAGCTTCTGCACCAATTCCCACGAACGCACAGGAGCATGGGGTGGATCTGGATGGGACTCTTGACACTTCATGCACCTCTGGACCTGGTCCTCAATGTCTTTGTCCAGCCTCGGCCACCACACATACCTGCTAGCCAGGGCCTTCATCTGTATGATGCCCAGATGATGTTCATGCAGAGCCATGAGCACTCGCTTGTGGAGTGGTTTGGGGATCACCACTCGCGAGCCCCAGAGCAGATACCCCTTGTGGGTTGACAACTCGTTATGCCAGGTGGAGTATGCTGCAAAATCCAGGCCTGGGCTGCCAGGCCACCCCCTCTCCACCCAGTCCAAGACCCAGGAGAGGGTGCAAACCCAGGCGGTGCACCGGGAGATGTCCGCTACCTGAATGGGCCGGGCTGGGAGATTGTCGAGGAGTGTGACGTAATAGGCGGGAGCAGGATCTGGGTCACAGGACAGAAGTGGCAGGCAGCTGATTGCATTGGCATGACCCATGGATTTGCCGGGGTGGTGGACCAGTACGTACTGGTAACTGGCGACCGCCACATGGCCTGAGCACATGGCCAGGCAGTGACCTGAGCTTCAGCCAGGGTAAACGATAGATGGACGGATCCTAAGTGGCCTCCAATAAGGAACCTAGGTTCTCCTCAGGGAACCTATGACAATGTAATTGTAAGACCCTATCGGGTCGTTTGGGTGCGGCCGGAGGTGTGGCTACCTTGCCAGCCACCGCCAAGGAGCGATGGCCCAAGGGCAAGGGAAGCGTTGGCCAGCATTATGACACATGTCTCCCAGGCCCCATGGAGGCTCCCAAGGCAAACCAAGCAGGCCTCTCCTGTAAAATCGCCCCCCTCCATTGCTGAATCTGAGGCATCTACCTGCACTACAAAAGGTTTGTTTTCATCGGGGTGGGCTAGGATGGGTTCGGAGATGAACAGAGTTTTTAGGGTATTGAATGTGGCTTGACAGTCCAGGGTCCGGTGTCAGAATCTGTCAATTCAGTCAATGTAATCTTGCATGTATACTATGTAACCTTATAGTCATATGTATAGGACCTGTATTAATCCTGTTTTGGTCGGGAGGGTGACAACCCTTAAAGATGAGAACAAGGAGGCCTCTCATCCCTGCCTCCGCATTCCAGCTGCCCCGGCAGTAACTTCAAGGGGAGGACGGCTCTCATCTCTTATCTATGCTAAAGAACCTTGGAGCCATGAATTGTTATGTGAACTAAGGGATCTGGTTTTGGAGAGGGAAATTTACTGCTTAACACCTTACTTTTTTCCTGTGTGAACCAAACGGTCAAGACACCTTTTAGCCCGCCAATTTTCCCTTCAGGGGATTGGCTACCTATGGGTAATTCAAACTCCTTGGAATGGTATAATAGACCCGCTTGTATTATTTGTCTCATCTCTGACAATAACCCGAGATGCTGTACTAATGTAGGAATAGGCAATAAAGAACTGTGGTTAACCAACCGAGATCTGATCCTTGACTACTTTGAGCAAGACTCTCACAGATTGTCAGAGATCTTTGACTGGGACTCATCCGTTCCTGACCATGTCAGAAGACGATCTTGTCCCCCTCAAACCTACTACTCCAGAGGAGGTTCCCGCTACCCCGACGGATCCGGGGAACGGGGGTGGTGGCGGCGGAGGAGGTCCCGAGGTGCCGGTGACCACGAGCCAGGGGGCTTACTACATTCCGCGCCGCCCGATTACCCACCAGAACGTGACCCCCAGTACGCCTGGAGCCACTTCGGGGGCCGTCCCGTGAGTTCGTGGGTGCACGACAGGAAAGGGGTGAGAGTTTCGCTCACCGGAGACCAGCCCGATCGAGGGAGACCGAGCTACCTCGGAGACGACCGCGAGCCGATCTACCGTGGAGGGCCGCGTCGCCCGCCTCCCGAAGAGGAGACACTAGATCTGTATGGGCCCGATCCGTACCGCGAGGAGCAGACGGTCCCGCTGGACCAGATGATGGGAGACCTACGGCTCCAACTCACCGCCGAGCTCCGCGAGTTGGCCCTCGATCTCCAGCACCAGTTTCGCGACGCCATGGTGGCGATGCAAGGCGCCCTCCTCGGTCAAGGAGTCGGAGCCCCAGCACAGCCGCAGGCACCCGGAGGGGTTCCGGCTCAGCCGCAGGCGCCCGCTCTACCGGCGCAACCAGCTCAGCCGGCCGTCCCAGCTCCAGTTCCGGGGCCCGTTCCCGCACCGGCCCCAGTCCCAGTCGCGCCGGCCGTTCGCCCACCACCTTCCGACCCTTTGACGACTACTTTCGATGGGGACCCCGAGAAGCTGCGTTTCTTCACGCTGGAGATCGGGAGATTTCTGGACAGTTGGGGTCACCTCTACCCCACCGAGAAAGATCGCATCGGCTACATCGGGTCCAAGCTGAAAGACACCGCCAGCGATTGGTATGTGAGCCTTCACGACAACCCTGGCCCTGAGCTGCGCTCATTGAACAATTTCATGTGGGCCCTCCGGCATCAGTTCGAAGACCCCCTGGGTGAGGAAAAAGCCAGAAATCAACTGAGGAAGCTATTCCAGGGGAGGTCGTCGGTGAGGGAATACACCGACAAGTTCCGGCGCATCGCCGCCAAGATCCATGGGTGGCCGGAGGAACTTTTCATGGAGAAGTATTGGGAGGGCCTGAACCCGGAAATCTACGAGACAGTGCTGTTAGGAGGTCGCCCAGGCACACTGAACACC
Source organism: Lepidodactylus listeri (assembly GCA_029233225.1). Lineage (NCBI taxonomy): Eukaryota > Metazoa > Chordata > Lepidosauria > Squamata > Gekkonidae > Lepidodactylus > Lepidodactylus listeri. Next base: position 7,394,832 of record JARCFY010000014.1, on the reverse strand, counting down.
TGGATGAGAGCTGCCACCGACATGGAGGAACGCTTCGCCCTGATTAAAATGGGAGCGTCCGCGACGGCCGCCAGCAAAGCAGGCCCCCGAGCGAAGCCCCGATCCAATGTGCAAGATGTACGGGATGCGAGGTTCCGACAGGGGCTGTGTATGAAGTGCGGGGAGAGTGGCCACTTCGCCTCCGCTTGTCCCAGAGGAGGGGGGAAGGGCCCGAAGACCTCAACTCCCGGAGCGGGGAGCACCCCTACTAGAGGGAAAACTCCAATGAAGCCCCGGGCTTTACAGCTGGAAGGGGCTGCGAGTGACCAGGGAGAGCTAGAGCTGATGGAAGCGCAGATGTCGGGAAACTCCAACGGCCTGCAGTGAGCGGCGCAGAGCTGCAGGTCCCCCGCCAAGAAGCGCCATCTCCGGTGAGCATCCCTGGCCCCTTGTTATATATGGTAGTGACGGTGGTGACCCCTGGATCAGGGACCCATATGAGGGTTCGCGCTCTAATTGACTCTGGGTGCGCGCGAGACCTAATCAGCCCCCTGGTAGTGGAGGGGTTGGGACCCAAAGTCACCCCGTTAGCGGAACCCCTGAAGTTTACCCAGATGGATGGGTCAGAAATGAAGGAGGAGTGCATAGCAGAGACTGAGAGTTTGATTTTGGGAACGGGGGAGCATTGGGAGAAGCGAGCTTTTGTCATCACCCCGAACGCTCAGTTCCCTATGGTGTTGGGCAGCCCTTGGCTCGGGGCGCACGACCCTTACATAAAATGGAGCGAGGGGAAGATTTCGTGGGTAGACGAACGCTGCCAGAGCCACCGGTGGGACCCCGGATGGGGCCCTGGACCTCCGAGCCCGCTTCCCCCCGCGCCCGCACTCGCCCTCGCCCCAGCCATGGTGCCTAAGGAGTATAGAGACTTGCTAGGAGTGTTCAGCGAGACCGAGGCGGACGAGTTGCCCCCCCATCGACTGTCGGACTGCGCCATAGAGCTCCTCCCAGGGGAGAAACTCCCGAAGGGCAAATTATATTCCATGAGCCCGGCGGAGCGGGAAGAACTGCGGAAGTTCTTGGACAAAAACCTGGCGAGAGGATTTATTCGCCCCGCCAAATCTCCCTTTGCGGCGCCCGTGCTGTTCCGAAAGAAAAAGGATGGAGGTTTACGACTGTGCACTGACTACCGGGGGCTAAATGCAGTCTCCACCTCTAATGCCTACCCCCTCCCGTTAATAAAGGACCTCTTGGCGGAGGCGGCCAAAGGAAAGATTTTTACCAAATTGGATCTAAGAGATGCCTACTTCAGGGTGCGCATAAGGGAAGGGGATGAATATAAGACTGCCTTTAATACCCCCTTGGGGCAATTTGAATACCTAGTGATGCCGTTCGGCTTAAGTGGCGCGCCCGGGGTCTTTATGAGTTTAATCAATGAAGTGTTGCACAAGCACCTTTTTAAGGGCGTGTTATGTTACATAGATGATATCTTGATCTATTCTACTGATAAGAATGAGCATGTGACTTTGGTCAGGGAAGTTCTCTCAACGTTGCTGAAAAATCAGCTTTTTGTGAAACTGTCTAAGTGCGAGTTTCACCGGGAGTCTGTGGACTTCCTAGGCTACCGCATTTCTCAGAAGGGGTTGGAAATGGACCCGGGGAAAGTGGAGGCGGTGGTGCAATGGGAGGCTCCGCGAACGAGGAAGCAGTTGCAGAGCCTCTTGGGATTTTGTAACTTTTACCGGACCTTCATCAAGGACTTTGCTAAAGTCACCCTTCCCTTAACGGACTTGTTGAAAACCAAGGGGAGGGGACCCGAGGCAGGAAAGCCGGGAGAGAAACTGGTGTGGAATGGGGAGTGCCAGAAGGCGTTTGAGGCTTTAAAGACTCTTTTTACCTCTGAGCCCATTCTGGCTCACCCAGATGAGACAAAAAACTTTATAATCCATGTCGATGCCTCGGATGTAGCCATGGGGGGGGCCATTTTGCAAAGTGACTCGGAGGGGAAGTTGCACCCCTTGGCCTACATTTCAAAAAAGTTTAACGAAACGGAAAGGAACTGGTCGGTGTGGGACAAGGAAGCCGCGGCCATTAGGTTGGCGCTCACTACTTGGCGCCACTGGTTGGAGGGAGCGCAAACTCCGTTTGAAATATGGACTGATCATAAGAACCTAGAGGCTTTGCGCACGCAACGGTCCCTCAACACCAAGCAGCTGCGCTGGGCTGACTTCTTTTCTAAATTTAACTTTGTGTTAAAACATTTCCCCGGGAAGGCTAACTCCCTGGCAGATGCGTTGTCCAGATTACCCCAACATGAGAGTGTGAAGGAAGAGGTATTCGACTCCATGTTCTCCCCCCAGCAACTGGGAGGGGCGGTAGTCACCCGGAGCAAAGCAAAGAAAGCCGAGCTAACAATGGGGACCTGCCAGTGGGGGGGGGAGTATGCTCCAGAAGAAATAGAAGAATTGGAAACGGTGGGAGAGTGTTCCCAGAGAGAGGATCATTGTTGGATGCATGGGGACAAACTAGTGGTGCCTAGGAATAAACGCAAGGAAATCTTGCTAAATTGTCACTCTTCCAAGCTAGCCGGGCACTTCGGTTTCCTAAAGACACTTAATTTGATCCAGCGTCAATTCTGGTGGCCACGCATGCGCCGCGATGTCTCGGACTTCGTTTCGGCATGCCAAACCTGTTTAATGTGTAAGAAACGGGGGGGCAAAGTCCCGGGATTGTTGCACCCCCTTCCCACTGCTTCAAGACCCTGGGAAGACATAGCCATGGATTTTATCACCAATTTGCCCCCCTCCAAAGGAAAAACGGTGATTTGGGTAGTAGTGGACACTTTTTCTAAACAGGCCCATTTCACCCCCTTCAAGCAATTGCCCACAGCCAAAGGGATGGCTAAAGCTTTCTTCAACCACGTGATAAAATTACATGCTTTTCCCAAGAGGGTGGTATCTGACCGCGGAAGTCAGTTCGTTGCCACCTTCTGGCGGGAGCTTTTGAAGTTAATGGACATAGAACCTGCCTTAAGCTCGGGTTACCATCCAGAAACCGACGGCCAATCCGAGCGAACTAATCAAATTCTCGAGCAATTCCTAAGATGTTACACAAACTACCACCAGGACAATTGGGTAGAATTATTGCCCTTTGCAGAATATAGCTACAATAATGCAGTGCATTCCTCCACTGGGGTTTCACCTTTCATGGCAGTGGGAGGCTTTGAAGGTAAACCACTCCCGACTCTCAAGGACGACCCCCAGACCCCCCCCTCGGATTTTAAGAGTTGGTGGTCCGGCCTCCAGGACTCCTGGCCTTTAATTGGGAAGGCCCTGGACCATGCCAAAGAGGACTACAAGAAATATGCTGATCGAGGGCGAGCACCGGGCTGGGATCTTCAACCCGGGGACTCTGTTTATCTCTCCACTAAAAATATCCATGGGCTACAGCCCAGCAGAAAACTGGGATGGAAATATGTTGGACCTTATAAAGTGCTACGTAAAATCTCTGATGTATCCTTTGAACTGGAACTGCCTAAATCACTGAGTTCTGTACACCCTGTGTTTCATTTCAGCCTGCTGAAGAAAGATCCTGGGCCGAATGCATGGCATCCAGTTCCTCCAGCTCCTCCTCCACTGATGAAGGAGGGGAGTCCACACTACGAGATAACTGAAATCCTTGACTCCAAGATGAAAAGGGGCCATTTGTATTACTTAGTTAGATGGTTAGATTTCGGCCCGGAGCACAATGAATGGATTCGTTCTGAACATGTTCATGCCCCCAAGTTGATAAAACTGTTTCATAAAATGTTCCCTGAGAAAGCTAGGTGAAGGGGATTATGGGGAGGGCAGGGTGTCAGAATCTGTCAATTCAGTCAATGTAATCTTGCATGTATACTATGTAACCTTATAGTCATATGTATAGGACCTGTATTAATCCTGTTTTGGTCGGGAGGGTGACAACCCTTAAAGATGAGAACAAGGAGGCCTCTCATCCCTGCCTCCGCATTCCAGCTGCCCCGGCAGTAACTTCAAGGGGAGGACGGCTCTCATCTCTTATCTATGCTAAAGAACCTTGGAGCCATGAATTGTTATGTGAACTAAGGGATCTGGTTTGGGAAGGGAAATTTACTGCTTAACACCTTACTTTTTTCCTGTGTGAACCAAACGGTCAAGACACCTTTTAGCCCGCCAATTTTCCCTTCAGGGGATTGGCTACCTATGGGTAATTCAAACTCCTTGGAATGGTATAATAGACCCGCTTGTATTATTTGTCTCATCTCTGACAATAACCCGAGATGCTGTACTAATGTAGGAATAGGCAATAAAGAACTGTGGTTAACCAACCGAGATCTGATCCTTGACTACTTTGAGCAAGACTCTCACATCCAGTCGAGTCGGGCCCCTGGTTGCGCCGCCTCGGCTCCCTTCCCCTTCGTTTTCAGTAAGTTAGTTAAGGGGAGACTATATGTGGCAAAATTGTTGATAAATGCTCTGTAAAAGTTGGTGAATCCCAGGAAACTTTGTAGCTGCCATTACAGGAGCACATGGCAAGCAGCCATTGTACACATCCTGCCTGGTACATTACACCCTCCTTGCCAGCAAGTCCTTCTGGTCAGGCTCCCCCCTCCCCCCCAAATCAATGAATCCAGCCCAGAGAAGGGAAGACCCTTCAGCAATGTACAAGGGGGAGTGATTGGGGGGGACACTCCAGCAGGCCCTGGATCACAGTGAGAGCAGGGTGTTAATCAAGAGCTGCAAGAGTGTCCCTGTCTTCAGCTGTGCCATTGGAGGATCTGAACTCTCCGTGCTGGTGGTCAGGTCCCTCTTGGTCCCCAACCAGCTACAAGGGAAGAGCACCTTCCACTTGTATGGCGGACCCTGGGTCTCAGGGACTGACCAGAACTCCTTCTTAGGGCCTCCAGGCGAAATCTACCATCTCAGGATCAAGGGATGGGGTGGAGGGGGTGACTGTCCTACTTGGCTTTGCCCTGTGTAGGGTTGCCAGCCTCCAGGTGGGGCCATGAGATCTACTGCTAGTACAGTTGATCTCCAGACTACTGAGATCAGTCCCCCTATAGAAAATGGCTGCTTTGGGGGGTGGACTTTATGGCACTATACCCTGCTGAGCTCCTCCCCTCCTCATATTCAGGTTAACTGGTATGGTTAGTCCAGTCACCATTAGTTAGCAGAGTGCTTAAATAAAGCTACAAATGCTGGAGCGTCACTTTACCAGGTTACTCAGTTTACAAAGCTACATATAGCCGCATTGCAAATTTAGAAATACTCTCTTTACTTGAAAAGTACACTTTGGATAGGAAGGAGTAGGGACTTGATATACTAACTTACTAGCTAAAGAATGGAAGCAAATGGTGAGAGGCCCATCTGCCTCATGGTGCCAAGAGAGGCCTGCATCTCTCTCTCTTGGTACATGCAGGAAGAGAGCTTGTCTTCATCAGAGTGAGAAAGAAGAAGGAAGGGGAAATGGTCCCTGAGAACACAATCTGCATTTCAAAGGGGGAAGTGGCAGAAGAGTAAAGACAGGAAGAAAGGCCAGTGTGCCTATCTAGCTGTCTAGCCTCTCTTGCTACTCAGTCTGGAGGTCTGAGACAGGGGACATCACATCTGGAACTTCCGACACCTCAGACCTCCACCCTCCTGAGGCTCTATCCGCAAATCTCCAGGTACTTCCCCAACCAGAGCCCCGCATCACTTGGCTTTCCCCCAACTCTGGCCCCGCATCACTTGGCTTTGCCCTGAAACACCTGAAACACCAAAGCAGCCACCTTGGGCCCTCTGACTAGCAGGTGCCACCCTGTGCCGAGTCCATCCACTTGGGACTGAGCGCCCCCCCCCCCCCCGGTTTCCAGACTGGACTCCTGGGTCTCCAGGTCAGAGGCCCTGGGGAGCCCACAACCCTCCCCGTGATGCTTGCCCCTCCTGCCACAGGTTGGCCATTCATGTCCTAGAGGGTAAAGGGCAGTGGTGTAGCTACAGTGGGGCACCATGGGGCCATGCCCCCTAACTCAACACCCACACCCCACAAGTCCTGCTGTCAGAGACAAGGTTTTAAAATATATTTTACTTTTGCACACTGTGCACCACATCTCTGAGCATTCTCTCATCAGGGTGTGTGTGTATGAATTCAGAGCTGCCTACCGCCCCCCCCCCCATGAGATGCTGCTGCCGAGCGAGCGGGCGGATGAAGCAGACAGGCCTCACTGCGGTCATGTGACCTGATCATGTCCTCTTCTTCACCTTTTCTCTTTTCCTCTTGATTTCTTCTTTGCCTGCCTGCCAACAGGATTTCCCAGTGCCCCACCAACCAAAGTTTTCTGGCTACACCCGAGGTAAAGGGGGTGGTGCTGAAAGGCTGATGGTGTATGTGTGTGATTGTGCATTTACTGTGGTGTCGCTGGGGCTTTTTTTGTTGCTGGCCTAGAGAGCATCAAGAGGGAAAATCCGAGGGAAAACAAGACAAAGGAGGAGAGGGAAAATGGGAAGTGGCCAAAAGGGGAAAGTTTGACTGGAGGAGAGGAAGCCAGGCAAAGCTTCAAACAATCCAAGGCAAGGAGCTCAGTGCCTGTGCCGGGAGGGGCCAGGAAAGTCATGGCTTATCACTCTCCACCTGATTAAATCCCATTCCTTCTTACCTGGAGCTGTCACCCAAACTGCCTCGTGGCTCCTGCAGCAAATAGAATGCGGCTGCTCCAGCAGCACCCCTGAGCAGCTGTTGAGGCACCCCGGGCAGGAAAAGGATCAGGGGTGCAGGCAGCCATGGAGGGGCATCAGCTGTGACTGACTCCTTAAACTGGCCCCAAGGACACCTTGCCAGTCACCGCCAAGGAGCAATGGCCCAAGGGCAAGGGAAGCGTTGGACAGCATTATGACACATGTCTCCCAGGCCCCATGGAGGCTGCCAAGGCAAACCAAGCAGGCCCCCAAGGACTTGAAACCAACTCTGCGGGAGACCACAGGAGGGAGACCAGTGGGAGGAAGTGCAGGCGGGTGTCAGCTAATGCTGCCATCCCCTGCCTGGGAGGTGAGATGGCTGGTCTGTAGAATGTACTGTGTACTGTGGAAGGTTACGTTATAGTTCTCATGGCATGCTTATTGCTCTGCCTGCTCCTTTGACCTTAAAAGACTGTTGGGGCCGGCTCATGTATCTTTTCTTATGACTGCCTATAAGTCTTCCCACTTGTTCTCTGGGAACTGGAAGCCAGTATTTTAAGCGCCTTTGTCCTGATTTAATGATTTCACTGTTGCCCACCATTACTAACACAAGAAGTGCAGATGACCGCAGCAGACCTTTCTCAATAAAGCATTCCTGTATAAGGACACTTGTTGTTGACTGACTCTGTAGGACTCTCACAGAGTGTTAGTAATCTCCTCTCACTTGGAAATCTTCCTCTGCACCCAACAATGGAAGGCGAGGGGAAGCCACCTACAACCACTGCACCCTCAGAGGAGCCAGTGTTTATGGCAGTAGAGATCATGGTTCCTACTACAGGTCGGTGGGTCTACAACAGGCAACAGCGGAGCCACTATTCCTGGATGCAATTAGCCACCACCCCATTGAAAATGTGGTTGACACCATGTCATGTGTCAAGGCTCTGCTCTGAGCTTAGGAGCCGAGTTACCTACAGTATCCACTATGCCTGGAATGCCCAGGGATGCTGCACCCCAGGGGGAGATTGTGAGGCTTCTGAGCTGACACTACCAGACCAGACCTTTGTTGAAAGCAAAGTTCTTTATTTCCAATAATTGTTCAGGTTCTCGATGTTTGTTAGAGATACATGATAGCAAGCAACAGAGATTAATATACCTTCAGCCTTAATTGAACATAGGTACAGGACCAATCAGAGTGAATACAAAGAAGCGGGAAAAGGTGGCAACCGTTAGGTTCTCACAGAAGAGGTGGGAAAGTAATAAAAATTCCCTTCCTGCCCTGTGTGACCCAAATGTGTGAACGATAGGCTAAACATGTGGTTAGAAACAATTCAACAGTCCCCAAGGTTAGAATAGCCAGATAAAATACTTGGAGCCTCAAAGGCTTGGGGGAGTGGATGAATGCGATAGTCTCAGTTGTTTATGTGACGTTCAGGAATGCGACAAGCCACCCTCCCGGGGAAAAGACAGTTACATTTAGCAGAGCAGATAATATACTTCAAGGTAAGCAGTAAATACCAAATGGCTGCAACATAGATCACAGAGACAGAAAGACAAGCATGCCATTGTCAGATCCTGACAGAGATGTGGGCTCACATGGATCAAAGGTTCGAGGTGATGCAACAGATGTTGCAGAAAGAGGTGACTGAGATGTTCCTAGACATATCCAGAATGATTACAGCTATAATTAAAGGGGAAGGGGAAGGAGGAGACAGGGACAGAGCATCCTCTCCACCTCCACCACCCCCACCTCCGCCAGCGGGTGCCCCCGTGATGCCGGGTCCAGGAGGAGCCCCGGCTGGACCTGCAGCACCGGGACCCATGATGCAACATTGCCCTGTGCCCCAAGAGCTACTGGATGCCACATTTGATGGGAACCCAAACAAACTGCAGTACTTTGTGATTGAGATTGGGAGGTTTCTCCAGAATTGGGGCCATCTGTTCCCATCGGAAGATGAACGCGTCGGCTACATCGGGTCGAGGATGTGAGCGGAGGCAGCCGACTGGTATGTGAGCCTCCACAACATGCCAGGACCTGAGCTCTGAAGCACGGAGGAGTTTATGTGGGTGTTGAGGTGTCAGTATGAAGACCCCATGGGAGAAGAAAAGGCACGCAACCAGATCCGTGCCCTGAAGCAAGGCAACAGCTCCATGCATGAGTACTCCACTGCGTTTAAGAGATTTGTGGCTAAGATACAGGGGTGGCCCAAAGCCGTGTTTATTGAGCAATATCGGCAGGGCCTAAATCATGATATATACGAGACTGTACTACGGAACGTGAACCCCACCTTGTTGGTGGCCTGGGTGAGGGTGGCAGAGGATGCAGAGGGTAGGTTCCAACTTATCCATATTCATGTCCCAAAGCCGGTCCCAAAAACCCCAACAGCTGCCGAGACGCCAGCCAAGCCCAAACTGAAGCAGCCCCTTCGAGACCTCCATAATCTACAAATGACGCAGGGGCTTTTCCTATACCACAGAGAATCCAGCCATTATGCTTCCTCCTGCCTGGCAGGAACCCCCAAGGGAATGTTAGCTCCACCAATCGCTGCCCCATGCAGGATAAAGGGATCCCATGCCCTGAAGCCCCGAGTCCTGTAACTTGAAGCTCAGCCGGAGCTAAAACGAGTGGCAGTAGTGGAGCCCAGCCACTGGCAGGAAATGGGCAGGACCTGCTTTAAATGGTGGTACTCAGCAGGTCCCGCAACCTTCAGCGCCACCCATGGTGAGCAATCCCACCCCCTCCTTTACGTTATACTCACAGTTATTAACCCAGATTTGGGGACTCAAGTCAGGGTGCAGACCCTTATTGACTCAGAGTGTGCCAGAGACTTGATAAATCCAATAGTGGTTACAGGCCTGGGGAATGGGGTGATAGCTGTAGATGGGCCCCTACGTTTTACTCAAATGGATGGGTTAGAGATGAAAGAACCCTTTGCCTATGAAACTGAACACTTGACTGTAGGAACAGGGGAGCACTGGGAGAAAAGAACTTTTGTCATTAGTCCCCATGCGCAGTTCCCGATGGTGTTGGGGAGTCCTTGGTTGGGCTCTCATGATCCTTACATTGTGTGGAGTAAAGGGAAGGTGCATTGGGTGTCCAACCGATGCACAGAACACTGGTGGCAACCCCAGTGGGGATCGGCACCGATAGACCCCCCCCCAATGCCTGCCTAGCCAGGGAGGAACTTCATACTATCCTGGCCAAGTACCGAAACTTAAGTGATGTGTTTGAGGAAACTGAGGCTGATGAATTACCCCCTCAGTGAAACACTGACTGTGCTATTGAGTTATTACCAGGTCATAAATTGCTCAAAGGGAAATTGTATTCAATGAGTCCCGCAGAGAGGGTGGAACTGCGCAAGTTCATTGATAAAAACCTAGCACGGGGGCTCATTTGGCCCGCCACCTCCCCTCTTGCAGCCCCGGTACTGTTCTGGAAGAAGAAGGATGGGAGGTTGAGGTTGTGTACAGACTATAGAGGACTAAATGCAGTGTCAACCTCAAATGCATACCCCCTCCCTTTAATCAAAGATCTCCTGGCAGAGGTGTCCTGGGGTAAAATATTCTCCAAACTAGATCTCCGGGGCACATACTTCCAGGTGCGCATTTGAGAGGGGGACGAATACAAGACTGAATTCAATACACCCCTGGGCCAGTTTGAGTACCTGGCGATGCCGTTTGGACTTCAAGGCGCACCTGGAGTTTTTATGAATTTAATAAATGAAGTGTTGCACAAGCACCTGTTTAAAGGGGTCCTCTGCTATCTAGATGACATACTTCTGTACTCCCCAGATCAGGAGTCACATGTAAAGTTGGTGCGCGAGGTTCTCACCACCCTTCGGGTGCACAAGCTTTTTGCCAAACTGTCCAAATGTGAGTTTCCCAAAGCAGAAATTGACTTCCTGAGGTATCACATATCTCCCCGAGGTTTAGAAATGGACCCTGCCAAGTTTACGGCTGTTGTAGATTGGGAGCCTCCCAAAACGCACCAGCAACTCCAAAGTTTTTTAGGATTCACGAATTTTTACCACACATTCATCAAGAATTTTGCCCACTGTAGTCTACCCCTCACTGATTTGCTGAAAACCAAGGGGAAGGGTCCTGAGTCCACACGACCTGGTGTGCACCTAGATTGGACTCCCAAATGTCAACAGGCATTTGAGGCTCTTAAGACTACGATTACCTCTGAGACTGTGTTGACGCACCCTGACGAGAATAAAAAGTTCATTCTGCATGTGGACGCATCAAATGTAGCCATGGAGGGTGCGATCCTCCAAGAAGGGGCTGATGGGAAACTGCACCCCCTTGCCTATGTGTCCCGAAAATTCAGAGACTCTGAATGGAACTGGGTGGTGTGGGATAAGGAGGCTGCAGCCATCCGGCTGGCACTGACTACTTGGTGCCACTGGTTAGAGGGGGTGCGCACCCCATTCAAGGTATGGACGGATCACAAAAACCTCAAGGCACTTAAAACTCATAGAACTCTGAATGCAAAACAACTCCAGTGGGCTGAATTTTTCTTGACGTTCCAGTTTACACTCCACCATTTTCCGAGGAAAGCTAACTCCCTGGCTGATGCCCTTTCCCGTTTACCACAACATGATAGCATGTGGGATGAGGTTGTTGATTCAATCTTTACTCCCGTCCAGCTGGGGGGTGCAGTGGTCACCAGGAGTAAAAGCAAAGAGACTGTAACTCCCCCCCCCCCATGCCTTGCAGGATGAATGTCCCCAAGCCTACACTGATTTAGACTGCACAGAATTTCAGGGGGACCCCGAGGTTGTACAAGGTCCCCATGCTTGTTGGTATAAAGGAGCTAAGATGGTTGTCCCCCTCGCTCTCTGGAGAGAGATCATGCACTCGGCCCACAAATCCAAACTGTTGGGCCATTTTGGATATTTAAAAACGCTTCATTTGTCACAACGCCAGTTCTGGTGGCCACCATGTGTGGAGATGTTTTGTCTTATGTAGGCTCTTGTCAAACCTGTTTAATGTGTAAATGCCGGGGGGGGGGGGGAACTCTGGGTCTCTTGAAACTGCTGGAGACTCCAACCTGACCCTGGGAAGTGATCTCTATGGACTTTATCACAGATCTGCCCCCTAGTAAAGGGAAAACAGTGATTTGGGTAGTAGTGGATTTATTTACAAAACAAGCCCATTTCATTCCATTCAAACAATTGCCCATGGCTAAGGCATTGGCCAAAATGTTTAATATAATTCAGCTACACTCATTCCTGTGTAAAATAATCTCTGACCGCAGATCGCAGTTCATTGCCACCTTTTGGCGGGAGCTGCTAGAAGTATTGGGGGTGGAGCAAGCACTCAGCAGTGCTTATCACCCAGAAATTGATGGCCAAACAGAAAGAGTCAGTCAAGTGGTTGAACAATTTTTACGCTGCTTCACCAACTATTAACAGGATAATTGGGTTGACCTGTTGCCTTTTGCGGAATACAGTTATAATAATGCAGTTCATTCTTCCACAGGTGTTTCCTCCTTTATGGCATCATGTGGATATGAGGGAGCCCCACTACCGTACCTCACACCTAACGGACCAGGGTCAAGAGACTCACAAGACTGGTGGAAAACTCTGCAAGACTCTTGGCCATTGATAGCAAAGACTTTGGATAAAGCCAAGAGGGACTACAAAAAACAGGCAGATAAGGAAAGGGTGCCTGGGGGGGATTTGCAGCTCGGGGACACTGTGTATCTGTCAATCAAAAACATCAAGGATCTACATCCCAGTGGTAAATTGGGTTGGAAATATGTCGGTCTGTTTAAAGTACTCAAAAAAATCAATGAGGTGACCGTTGAACTTGAGCTATCTAAGTCACTGAAATTTTTGCATCCTGTTTTCCATTTCAGCTTATTGAAACGGGACCCCGGAACGAGCATCTGGCAGCCCCAACAACTGACTCCTCCTCCCCTGATTCTGAATGTTGAACCTCACTATGAGGTTGCGCAAATCTTGCACTTTAAGCTTAAACGTGGCCGCTTGCTGTATCTTGTGTGCTGGAAGGACTTTGGGCCGGGGGATGATGAATGGGTGAATGTTGAACATGTTAACGCACCTACATTGCTTCGTGCCTTCCACAAACTGTATCCCTTGAAACCTGGAGGGCCAAGGGGGGCAGAATTTCAGCTAATGCTGCCATCCCCTGCCCGGGAAGTGGGATGTCTGGTCCCATGACATCAGTACTGTGGAATGTTACATTATAGTTCTCATGGCGTGCTTAATTGCTCTGCCTGCTCCTTTGACCTTGAAAGACTGTTGGGGACAGCTCATGTATCTTTTCTTATGACTGCCTATAAGTCTTCCCGCTTGTTCTCTAGGAACTGGAAGCCAGTATTTTAAGCGCCTTTTTCCTGACTTAATGATTGGTTGCAATGCACCACTAGGCCTCTCTTTGAATTCTGTATAACTATCCTGGTTTCAGCATTGCCCGCCATTACTAACACAAGAAGTGCAGATGACTGCAGCAGACCTTTCTCAATAAAGCATTCCTGTTTAAGTCAACTTGTTGTTGACTGACTCTGTAGGACTCTCACAGCAGGGGTCCTTCAGCTTAGTTGGAATCATGAGGAAGCCTTGTGGCCTCTCAGAGAACACACAGTGATGGCCAGAGTGCCATCTTTGAAAGGGGTGGTGGTGGTGGTTATCAGCACATGGGCACACAACACACAAAGGAAGAACAGGACAGAGTGGAGTTTCCTATGGCTGCTTAAAGGGGGTATAAACAACTGTGGCTTTTTTTTTGGGGGGGGTAGAGAAGTCAGGAGGGGTCTGCCTACACCTGATAGCTCTTCCCCCACCCAAATCTCAAGCAGGGGAATCAACACTGGGGAATCAGCAGTGACTCCATGGTGGTGGAGGCATCAAGGCAGCAGCTAGGGCAAGGGGCTGCGGGGTGGATGGGGGGCTGCCTCTTGCACTTTGTGTGTTTGTGTGTATAGCAGGTTCATGGAGGTTTGGCTTGATCCCATCAGTTTGCCCAGAGCTGAGGAGCCTTTTCCCTTGAAAGCTGATTGGTGCCTCTGATACAAACCACAATGCACTTTCTTTTTGTTTCTGTTTTGCACACTCTCTGTCTGTGCATGTGTGCGTGCCCATAACTGGAAATCATGGCAACCTCTAGTGACTCCTACTGGGGCATGGAGGACATTCAGAGAAATGGCTTGATTGCCTGCCCCTGCCTCCTGGCACTGGTATTCCTTGGAGGTCTCCCTTCCAAGTACTTGCCAGGGTTGTCCCTGCTTAGCTTCTGAGATCTGACTTGCCTGGGCTATCCAGGTCAGGGCACCACAATGCACTTTCAGTGCACTTTGGATCTGGATTTACACTACGTGAAACAGCAAAATCCCCTTGCAAAAGATGGCTGAAGCTCACTGAGAGTGGATTGAAAGTGGATTGTTCAGCCTGTGTGTGAAAGCAAGGCAGCACAGGGACTGATGGGGCACTGGCATACGTGGCCCCAGCTGCCACTGGAATCATGCCCAGGGCCCATGCGAATGGTGGGGCTTGAGAAGTGGTTACTGCTGGGTACTCCATGAGAGGCCTTTGGGGAAGGAAGGAAATACTGAAAGTTACTTTTGAAGGCTTTCAGTCCAATTAAACTATGTCATCGCAATGCCAAAGCTGGAATCCTTGGCACCAGGATGGGACCCTGTGGGGGGTTGGCTGGCTCTTATCCCCCTCCCGAAAAGGGGGCAGCTGGGTGGGTGTCTGCTGGCACCCAGGAATGAGGCCAGGGGGCAGACAGGTCCAAGGAAGAGAAGAAGCAGAGGGGGGAGGGGGAAAGGGAAGCAGGGAGGCTTTGGGAAAGAGCTGGACACAGAAAGGGAGGGCAGGCTGCAGCCAGGCCCTGGGGAGTGGCTGGGGGCCAAGGAGGGAGTGATCGCTGGCAGGGAGGAGTGGAGGAGCACATGGGCAGATGCTGCACCAGGGAGGTGGGCCAAAAGTCACCCCATGATCCAGCAACTCCAGCCAAATTGCTGCTGTCTGGCCAGGAAAGCAGGTTCCATTCTTAGTCTGGGGGGAACACAATCCCTGAAGATGGCAGGCCAAGAGAGCGGGCTGCAAGTGGGAGAGGGACCCCTCAGCTACACAGGTGAGGAGGTGGGCCTCCCCTGCATTCATGAGACCGACCTCCCTATCCCATCCTCAAAGATGGGCCTGCAACCCTTTTCTCTCTCCCAAGCCCCTTTCCCAGGGGGCCTGGCCCCCTCCCTCCACCACCCAAGGGGTCACTGTGCAACTGGAACAGCATTTGGCGATGCTCTTTTTGTTTTTGTTTCTTCCCTTAGTCATCATCACCGTGGAAATCTTGTCTGTACGGGTTTGGGTGTGTGTGTTAAGGCAGAGACTGGTCTCTTTTAGATGCCCTGTTCTGTAATGCAACTTGTGCTTTCAGGGTTGCCAGCTTAGGAGACCGTGGAGTGGCCTTGAAGTGGCTTCCTTCATCTCTCCAGGGTCGGGGACAGAGGGTGTCGCTGGGAAAGAGGGTGTCGCCCTTTGGTGTGCGGGGTTCCCCAAGGGGCAATTCTCTCTCCTATGTTGTTTAACATCTAAATGTGCCCTCTTGTCCAGCTGGTGCAGAGTTTCGGGCTGGGATGTCACTGGTACCAGCTGTACCTGTTGATGGAAGGACGGCTGCCACCCCATCTAATCTGGCTGCAGGATTAGAGGCTGTGACTGGATGGTTGAAACAAAGCTGGCTGAGACTGATTCCATCAAAGACAGAGGTCCTGTGGCTGGGGGGGGGGGACGCAAGGTTGGGGTGCCAACTCCCAGCACCAGTGTCGACCATCAAGAGCTCGGGTGTGCTCCTGGACTCCTCGTTGTCAATGGAGGCCCAGGTTGCAAATGTTGCCAGGCTGGTGTTCTTCCAACTTTGCCAGGTCAGGCAGCTAGCCCCCTTCCTCTAGCCCGGACCTTGCCACAGTCACCTACACAATTGTCACCTCAAGGCTGGATTACAGTTTGCTCTACGTAGAGCTACCCTTGAAGCTGATCCAAGTACTCACCCAATGACAGCACATATTCAACCTGTGCTTCACCAGTTGCATCAAGTTGAGTTTTGGTTCTGACCTTCAAAGCCCTTAACAATCTGGTATCAATGTACCTGCAGGACCGCCTCTCCTGGTATGTCTCCCAAAATGCTTTATGCTCGAGAAATCAAAATCTACTGGTGATCCCTGGCCAAAAAGATGTCTGGCTGTCCTCAGCTAGAACCTCAGCTGGCCCCAGCCTGGTGGAACTCTCTGCCTAGTGACATCCATGCCCTGCAGGACCTAGTTCAGTTCCTCAGGGTGTGTAAAACAGAGATGTTCCACCAGGCCTACAGCTGAGGACAGCAACAGCCTCTTACCATGGCCTTCACCAAGCCGTTCTACGATCCACCCTATGGAGGGAGTGGAATCTTATGCATGCTATTGACTATCCGGAGGCTGTGTACTGATTTTATTTGCTATTAATTATCTATTATTGATTGTATTTTTAACCTGTTGTATGTTCTATGATGATGTACATTGCCCTGAGCCCTTCGGGGGAGGGCAGTTCATATCATTATCAACAACAACGACTGGTCCCTGTTTTTGTGCCACGAATGGCTGTTTGTCGTGCCAACAGGAGCCGGTAATACCGCCTTTTTGCTCCATGCCACAAATGTGTCCCCTGTTGATTCCTTCTGGTCAAGTGGCTGTTCAGTACACAAGAGGTGGGTTGACTGTTTCAGTCTGGTCAGCTGGCAACCCGCAGTTCACTGATGAGAATGGTGAAGGTCCAAAGGACAGTCCTGTAGGCCCCCCCCAAAATGGAGACCATTTCTTTTAGACACTGCAGGAGACTCTTCAGAAGGCACCTGATACAGACCCCTTGTTGAAGGGGAGACTTCTTGGGAGCTCTCCTCCCCACGGTATATGCGTCCGTGAGCTCTGTGATGGAATAAGGAAGGAACAGAAATTCAAGACAAAAACTAAATCTAGTGCATTTCCTTTGAAACAGAGGAATCATGTCAAAGCTGTTCATAACACATCAAGGAGGCATCCTATTTAAATTGGGGGGGGGGGATTCCACTGGAATGTTCACCCTTGACTGAGCATAATCATAATTTATTGTAAGGGATACATCATGTTATAATAATCATAATTCGTGACAGATAATGTGTCATCTATAGCAGGGTGCTGATGATAATGAATATTATAAGTACTCGGGCTACTTGGTTACCATAAATAAACCACCTGCTTATGATGAATTCTTACCAGCAGTCCTGCTATGGCCAAACTATACTACTTGCCCCATCTTGCACTGCTGAGATTGAGGGGGGGGGGGGAAGGTCCCAGCACAAAGCAAGAACGCACGGGGCAGAGACGCTGGGGCAGGTGGGCTCTGGGTGGGACCCAACCAGAACCATCCACGTGGCACCTCTCAGTCAGCCCTGGATGGAACCAGAACCTCGGCAGCCCCATCTGGGACAGACGGAATTCAGCTAATGAGGCTGAAGCAGAAGGATCCCCCCCCTCCCGGTAGCTCTATTAGTGATGGGGGTGGAATGGAGGAAAATAATCTCATGGTCTCCTTGTAATTAATGATCTCACAGTTCATTGAATACTCACAGAATAGAGAATATTTCTCTCGCTCTCTCTCCCACTAGCAGCATGGGAAAGATCTGAGGCATGGGGAAGGCAGCCGGGGGGGGGGGGGGGGGGTTTGCTCAGGGGAGGGGAAATTAATGCTCATGTTTTCTGTCATTAGTAGAAAGACAGAGGGTGCCTATTAAGGCTTAGATGGCCATTTCTTGGAGCCGCTGGTTCTATGCGGGCTGTGTACATGTTGTAATTCCATCCAAGACAAGAAAAGCACAGAACGTTTGGGTGAAGAATTCTGTTTCCTAAGACTCTTTACTTTCATTGTTTTAAAAAGCAAGTTTCTAGCCCTTCTCGTTGCAAAGATACGCAAGGGGTGAAACCTCAGCATACGTGAAGCTGTCTTATACTGTTATCGGGCCACCGGCAGTGTTCCCTCTAAGCTGAGTTAGTGTGAGCTAGCTCACAGATTTTTAGCCTCCGGCTCACACATTTTTCTTAGCTCAAAAAGGATGGCTCCAAAAAAACCTAATTGATGCAGCAGCCAAATTGCTCGCTCACAACTTTAATGCCAGCAGCTCACAAAGTAGAATTTTTGCTCACAAGACTCCACAGCATCGAGGGAACATTGGCCCCCGGTATCTCAAGGGCAGTATGGTCTACTCGGACTGGCAGCAGGGTCTCCAGCAGAGGTCTTTCACGTGACTTCCCGCTCCTTTAACCTGAGCTGCACACAAATCAGATGCTCTTCCACTGAGCCGCAGCCCCTCCCCTCAATGAAGCCGCAATTATTATTATTATTGTTGTTGTTATTTCTACCCCGCCCTCCCGGATAGAAGCTGCCTCATACTGAATCAGACTTTTGGTCCATCAACTGCTCAGACTGGCAGCAGCTCTCCAGGGTCTCAGGCAGAGACAGGTCTCTCACATCACCTACTACCTGGTCCTCTTAACTGGAGATGCCGGGGATTGAACCTGGGACCTTCTGGGTGCAAAACAGATGCTCTACCACTGAGCCACAGCCCTTCCCGGAGAACCCAGAGGAGTGGCTGCATTTATGAGCTGAGCTTCACACTGTCGTAACCTCTCTGCCCCCACTCCCCACCAAAACCAGGGAGAGGGAGGAATTTCCACCAAAGGGCCAGGCTTCCCTTTTCCCCAGGGGAGTGAACAACCGGCAGGAAAGCAAGGGAGATAAACTGGGTCCTGCCCACATTAGAGCCTCTTGCCTCCAGCGTGAACAACAGGGCATCATTTTGAGGATGAAAATCAACTATTGCGAATGTTTGGCACAGCCCTAGAGGGAGAATATGGAAGGGCTGGCAGGTAGGAAGTGGTGACCAGAAACCCCTTTCCTTTCTCTTGCCGTGATGCCACAAGAGCATTTGGGAAGCCCATGGGTTATTTTTCATCTCTGTCGGTTCAAAAATCCGTGCACTTTATGAGCGCTATCAATAATGGCGATCATATCCCTAGTGCTGTACTTGCTACATATATAATATTTAAATTACATTTTCCTCTGGCAGAGATCTATGGGTAGTCTTGGCCTCCAACAGGCTATTACGGTTTGCATCGTGTCTGTCATATCATGGAATTAATCATTCCCCCCTTCTCTATGGGGGCCCTGTGCTGACCTCATTGGTTAAGAGGGGGGAATGCCTGCCTCTGGATTTATGCTCCCCCCGTGTGCATGCATATTGGGGTGGGGAAACAGTGGTGGAGAGAAACTCACTTTGGAGCCGCTTGTGCAGAACTTCCCCATGCATTGTGCTCTGAGCCGTCTGCAAAGGAGCAGATAGGCAGGCAAAATGGGCAGGTCATTTCAGGCAGCAAGTTTGGAGAACCATTCAACTCACTTTGGCAAAGAGGAAGAGGAAGGAGGAGGAGGAGGAGTTGGATTTAATACCCCGCCCTTCAGTTGGAGTCTCAGAGCGACTTACTATCTCCTTCCCTTCCTCTCCTGTGAAGCAGGTGGGGCTGAGAGAGCCCTGAGAGAACAGCTCTGAGACAGCTGTGACTGGCCCAAGGTCACCCAGCTGGCTGCATGTGGAGGAGTGGGGAATCAAACCTGGCTTTCCAGATTAGAGTCCACCACTCTTAGCCACTACACCAAACTGGCCACCAACAAAATGATTATTAGCTTTCCACCCATGCATGCTGGCATTAGTCTTTCCCCATCATTAGATGGTCCAAAAGAAAAATCAGTAACTCTTATAGTTTAGCATGAGCCGGGATGGGGCGATTAATAAATCTAAAAAAGGTAAAGGTTTCCCTTGCTCAAAAGCCAGTTGAATCTGACTCTATGGGGCGGTGCTCATCTCCATTTCCAAGCCGAAGGGCCAGAGCTGTCCGAAGACTTCTCCATGGGCATGTGGCCGGCATGACTAAACGCTGAGGTGCACAGAATGCTGTTACCTTTCCACTGAAGTGGTACCTATTTACCTTTCTTGCTTTTGAACTGCTAAGCTGGCAGGAGCAGGGGCCAGAGACGGGAGCTCACTCCATCATACAGCACTCGGGTCTCGAACTGCTGAGCTACAGACCTTCTGGTCAGCAACTCAACGTCTTAACCTCTGAGCCACCGTGGCCTCTTAATAAATAATAATAAACAATAAAGTTTCCTTCTCTGGGGAAAAAATATTCTTACCACCTCATCAGTTGTTAAGTATGGCTAAAAAGCCAGTTTAGTATAGTGAACGCATGAGGCTACTTTGTACTACCTTATACTGTCTACTCAGACTGGCAGCGGCTCTCCAGGGTCTCAGGCAGAGGTCCTTCCCATCCCCTACTACCTGGTCCTCTCAACTGGAGATGCCAGAGATTGAACCTGGGACCTTCTGCATGCCAAGCAGATGCTCTGCCATTCAGCCACAGTGTGTTAGCATGTTAGTGTCTTGGATAATGATAGACACAGGTAGAAATCTCCTTATCTGCAATGAAGCTTGTTGAATGAACCTTTGCCAGTCACCGTTTCTCAGCCTCGCCTACCTCAAAGGGTTGTTGTAGTGATAAAGTGAAGGAAGGGAGAACTGTGGGTGCCCTTTTGAGTCCCTTGGAGGAAGGGGGAAATTCCAGTGTGCTACATTATGGAGTGAGGCGCTTAGGCATCAAAATACGTGGCTGAGACTGAAAGTGGAAGAAGGTAAAGGAAAAGAAAAAAGATATACATTTTACAAATAAGCATATAAATAAATGGACCAGGGCAAAATGAACTCAGGTTTGTGGGTTTTTCCCTTGGAACAATTGGCCTCAGGCAATCCTCCCCGCAGTGTAACAGCACAGAGCCTTTTCTAAGAGGCCCAGGAAGGTCAAGGTCAATTCAAGTTTGCAAAAGACTTGCCAAAAAACATTGGTGACCCAGCATGATCTATCTGTGCAGGTAATTTTACCAAACAGGGGTGTGTGTTTGTGGGGGGGGGGGGAGACAGAGGGTTGGGGTGGCCAAGGAGAAGGCAAGCCCAGGCAGCTTCAGGGCAGATCAGGAGAGAGTCAAATCCGTTCCATGGGACATGATCCACCAGGAAGGTCTTCTGCACAGGCCTTGTGGGTCGCTTCCAGGGTCTGTCCTGTTGACATGCCACGTGTGTGTGTGTGTGCATGTGCGCTTATGGGACAGCATAGTTGCCCCACTGCCAATGCATCAAGGAGGGAAACTGAAATGCCACCTCCTGGTTTTGGAACTCCCACCCCACTCTCCAATGCAATCCTTACAGGCAAATCCGATCTCTGTCTGCTGCAGCCCAAACAAGAAAGTGCCCTGTTGTGGGTCTTTAGGACTCATACATCTGTTGTCACGGAAGCCTTCATGATGCAGAGCAACTTTGTGTGGCAGAGAAAGCAAGTGTGCTGCCTCAGGCACCTGCCACAAGAGATGGGTTGAGTCTTCAACAGGCACGGATCTTTTCAGAGTCTGATTGTGCACCTGAGTGTCTTCTTAAAACAAACACTGCGATATCCTTCACTTGGTAAAAGCTTTAGAGGCTGCAGTCACATTTAAGAATGGGTTGTTTTCCCGTGGAAATGTGAATGTTGGCAGCTTCTGCTTTGCTCCCTCACCAACGGCCAAAACCCTACAAGGCCTCCGAAGACCTGAGATCTGAGCTACATTGAACAAGGCCTGTCTTCATGAGCTGGCAAAGCAGCAGAGGTTGTGCAGTTGTGTAAGGCTTTTCTCACGCAGCAGCTCCTCTGCACAAGCCATTCTTTCTTTGATATTATTACAAGCCTGTCTCTTGCTGCGTTGACCTTAACAGCTGATAACACCCTTTAGGAATCTTCTAAATGTCAGATTTCTAAGTGGGTGGGAAGAAAAAAAAGCTCTGGTTTAGCTTGTCATGGTTTTGTCCAAAGAATTTTGGAGCATGGAGTTCTGTTATAGAAAGACTAGTTTAGCACCATCATCACAAAATGATCATTTTCATTTCATTGTGGGGGGGAATGAAGCCATGGCATTACCAGTTGAAAATCAGTTTATAATGTACGTATACCTTTCAGGGAAAGGGGATTTCAGTGCATTGGGCCTGAGGGTGGGAAGACCAGTTCTCAAGGTTTTGTTTAAAGATGGTGCTGGAATGACAGGAAGGTTATCTGAGGAGTGGTGACTCACAAACCTTTCTTGGCATGTGAGTCACAAAAATGTGTTATTTTATAGTGACTCCAATATGTTGCCAGCAATTACAGGGAGATGCATTTTCATGGGTTACCTGGAAAACAGCCAGCTTCAGACCATGAATCCAAGGAGTCCATCAACTCAGTGTCTTAAATAAAATCTGAATGAAGAAACATGAAAGGCAGCCAATATGGGGGGGGGGGGGGACCTCTGCTCCTAACTGACTTGATGTCACCCTGATGCAGCACAGGAGACAGGAGCCTCAGAGCCAGACTACAAGTGGTGGGGGTCCGTCCATCCCATGGCTGCCCTCCCCAATTTTAGAAGCACTGTAGTTCTTAAAGAGTTGCTACAAGGCCCTGCCCTGGGTCAGGCGCACGGTGGCCCCAGGAGCTCCCCCCCCCCCCCCAATGATGACCTCCAGCTAGAGCGATCAGTTCACAAACAGATGGTCCCTAAAATGCTTACAGTTACATATCATAGGCTGAAGTGAGGACCACTAAAGCTTATACAGTGAGGGAGAATAGATCTAAAACTGTTTTGAGCCCGCAGGCACGCTTGGATTTCTGACACCGCATCATGGTGGGCACAGCCACAGAACGACTGCCCCGGGACAGTCAGCCCCTGCCTTCAGCCCCACAGTGAAGCGCCCCGTCCTCCTGAGGTGGTGGCGGCCGCCGGCGGAACACTGTTAAGAAGCTGCGCGGCCCATCCGATCTCCCACCGCCGGTCGGGATCCCTGCGGGGCCAAAGCCCCACCTGGCCCTCGGCCCACTTCCTAAAAGCGCCGGGAAGGGTGCCGCGCCGGGGGAGATCTTGGCGCCCCTGGGCACCGCGTCGGTCGGGGCTCCCTGAGCTCAGCGCCCTCGCCACTGCTACTGAGCAGCACACCACGGCTGAAAAGGGCGGCGGCGGCGGCCTCAGGAACGGTTCCGGCCTGGAAGTGAAAGGGAGCCTCCCTGGCCAGCCGCAGCACCTCTTCAGACCCTGTCCGGGACCCTCCCGGGGCCGCCTGGCAACCGCAGGGCAGACTGGAGGGCTCCGGCCCCGTCCCAGCTTGCGGAAGACTTGCGCGTCTGACGGGTTTGACGGCCCGTGAGGCGGGAGATCCCGGCGGAGGAAGGCCCTCTGCCTGCGGCTGGGGGAACGGGAGGCGGGGAGGGCTGGGCACCCCGTGGGACGATCTCCTCCCGGACGACGAGGCTCGGGCTCCTGCCCGCCACGAGGGCTGGGGCGCCGCCTTGGCCGGCCTTCTTGAGGCGGCACCGCCGGACGGCTCCTCTCGACGACCCGGAGGGATTCCCCGCTGGCGTTCATTCCGTCGCGTGACACCGCCCGACGCCGCCCCGCGCCAGGGCTTGGGCGCTTCCCGAGAAGGCAGGCCGGAGGGCTCCTGGAGGAAAGTCCCGCCCCGGCCCTCTCCGCCCCGCGCCCCCGCCCTTCCCAACGGGGGACACGATCCTACCGGCGCTGCCGCGGCAGCAACAAAAAGGCGCCCTTGGTAGCCGAGCCGGCGGATCTCCTGGGATAGAGCGGGTAGAGAAAGAAAGAAGTCCTTTTCTCCCTTTCTCACCATGCAAGAACTCGGGGGCGCTCCATGAAATTGCAGAGCAGTCGGGTTAGAACGGAGAAAAGGAAGTCCGTCACCCAAAGAGTGATTAACACGTGGAATTCACTGCCACAGGAGGTGGCGGCGGCTACAAGCATGGACGGCTCCAAGAGGGAATTAGATAAACATATGGAGCCGAGGTCCATCAGTGGCTACGAACCACAAAGTACAGATAGGCACTCTCAGTCTGGGGCAAGGGATGCTCTATATTCTTGGTGCTTGACCGGGGGGGGGGGGGCAACAGTGGGAGGGCTTCTGGTGTCCTGGCCCCACTGCTGGACCTCCAGAGGGCACCTGGTATTGGCCTGACTCAACTTGGCTTCTCTTATGTTCTTACCTCCCCGCCGAGGTCAGCCGTAGACGCACACTGCGTTCAGGAGAGTCAACTCCAAGCAAACGGGCGTAAGGATCGTAGCCCGAAAAGCGCGCCGGATCCGACCTGAGACGCCTCCCCCTCCCTTTGAAAGCAGCGGGCCGCCGCAGTCTGTTCCCGCACGTGCCGACCGCCGAGCCTCAACCCGCCCGCCTTCCCGTTGTAAAATCCAGCCCCTTCAGCGGAGGGGCCGCCGGCCTGCATGCTCCGCGGGGCAGGGAGCCTCACTGGCGTGTTGCTCTCGCTGGCGGGCAGGGAGGCCGCCAAACGCGGGAGAGGACGGCGCGGTCGGGGCCCGGGAGCAGGACACAACGCGCCCGCCCATGACTCCCGGTCGCCGCTGCCGGGTCGGCCGTCGAGTTCCCCCTTTGCCGGGGCCCTGCTGCAATTGCAACTCCCGTCGCTGGAAGAGAGCGAGCGAGCGAGCGAGCAGCAGAGCCACGCACGCACACACACACACACACGCTCACGTACTTTAGTTACATTGTTGGGCGACTTTGCAACAACTCCCTTCGCCTCGGCCTTGCGGCACACCCCGTGGGACTGGATTTGCTCCTTGCTTCTGCGGGGGTGGGGGGGACTGCCTGGAGGAAATTTCCCCCCCAAGAAGGGGGGGGGGGGGAGGAGAAGAAAGCGAAAGACTGCAGCCGAAGCCAAAAGACAAGGGAATCTGTCAACCCCCTCCCCGCCTTCCTCGGGCTTTGAGCCCCCCCCCCCCGGTCTTGTTTTGTGCCGCGCGCGGAGTGGGCTCCTACGCCCCCCCCCCCCCCCGCTTTTCCGCCGCCGACCTTCTTCGCCAGTCTCTTGGGCATGAGTTAAGCGGCAGAGATGGACACCAAACATTTCCTGCCACTGGGTGAGTTTTTCCTTTGCAAGAAATTCCCAGCGGCCGCGGAAGAGGAGACAGAGGCGGGGGGGGGGGGGAGGGGAGGGGGGGGGAGGGGAGAGCAGGTCTCCCAAAAATGCAAAGCGACCTTCCAGGCTGGAGGCTGAGAGAAAGCGCCGGGCGGCCGCGGGGGGGGGGGGGGGGCGGCGGCGGCGGCGGCGAAGGAGCCAGAAGAGGCGATCCGGCCGGGCGGGCCGAGGAAAAAGTGTCCGGATTCTCCGGTTGGGGAATCCTCACTCCCGCCAGGGCCGCGCGGGGGCGGGGCGGGCAGGAGCAGCAGCAGCCCCCCTGTGAAGCGGGGGGGGGGGGGGTCAGGTCAGCCTCCAGCCTGTGCCGGGCGCATCCATTGTCGGGGACGGGCCGGGCCTGGCTGCAGGCTCCGGGTGGGCTTTCAAGCGGGTTGGCGGCGCCTTCTCGGTTTCCCCGGAGGAGCCCGCGCCGCTTCTGGGGTCGTGCGCTCAGGGGCAGGCGGGGCGGGGGGCGTCGTTGTGTGGCGCCGAGGAGGGCGGCCGACCCGGGGCTTCGGTCTTCGCGTCCCCGCGGCCTGGGAAGTTGGCGCGGGGCCGGACCAGCGGAGGCCGTCGGGGGCGGCTGGGGCTGGGGGTGTGTGTCTCTGCTCCCGGCACAGCCGACCGAAAGCTCCGGGCAGGGAGGGCCGGATCCGGCCTGGCAAGGGTTGCGAAACTCCGGCGAGTCGGGAGCCCACCGCTCGGCCGAGGAGAAAGCGACGGCAGCAAGCCCGAGAGTCCCGGCCCCCCCGCCCCGCCCCGCCCCGCCCCGCTTGCCGGGCGCCTTCGGCGTGGAGCGGCTCCTTGCGGGGGGGGGGGCGGGGGCGTCTCTGGGTCGTCTGAACTCTTTCGGGTCAGGGGGGTTGGGGGGAGCGCTCTCCGGAGCTGGGTCTGGTTTCGATGCCAGGGTGGCTGGCCCTCTTTCCGAAACCCCCTTTCCCTCCCGCCCTCGGGAAGAGATGCGGCCCTTCCGGGGTTGGTTCACACGCCGAGGTCGCTGCGGGTTGCCGAGGCGCGGGGCAACCCCAAAGGGCTGCTTTCGTTTGCCGTCAGAATACGAAAGGGGGCCAGAGCGGCGATTCCTTCGCTTTCCAATGAAGGGCCTCCCACGTTCTTTGCGGGTTGCCATTGTTGTTGGGGGTTTTTTGCCAGCCTTTCAGTTTGAGTCAAGTCCCGTCTTGCTCCTTGCCACTTTCTGGTTTTCGGCAGCCTGGTTTCTTAGAAGTCCTGAGAAGCGACTGTGGTGTGTCCTCTTTCCAGTGCCCAGGTTCCCTCTGTGCTTCTCTGGTGGTAGGTACACCCCACCCCCCAGCCGTCTGCGGACCGACTTCGCCAATGCTTGGGAAAGGCCTGCAGAAGTTGCCAGGAGGGTTGGAGGGTGGGAGAGCTCAGCAGGAGAGGACAGGTGTATGAACCCATGAAACTGCCTTATCCTGACTCAGGCCCTCAGGCCATTAAAGTCAGTCTTGTCTGTTCAGACTGGCAGTGGCTCTCCAGGGCCTCAGGCAGAGGTCTTTCCCATCCCCTCCTGCCAGGTCCTTTTAACTGGAGGTGCCAGGGATTGAACCTGGGGCCTTCTGCATGCCAAGCAGAGGCTCTGCCTCTGAACCACGGCCCCTCCCACAGACCCATCCCACCTGGGCCTGCAACTGAGCCCTGCTGCCCTTCCACCACCTTTGCCAGGCCCCACTGGCATCTTTGAGTTTGCAAACTCCGTGGGAGTCCCAGGCATGTTGAGGGCGCTGGAGGAATAATAAGCCAGGAGGTTTCAGTGGCATTCATGTGTGCCTACCCTGCAGGTTGTTGGTTGCGTTCCAAAACTCTCTCTCTCTCTTTAAAAAAACGTTGTTGTTGTTATTATTATTATTTCTGGCAAGGGAGAGTCTGTGTGTGGACAGGACTTGTTCATCACACACACCCTGGCCGAGCACGGTAGCTCAGGTGCAGCGAGGCTCCTTGCAGCCTGAAAGGGCAGTAGGCAGACTGGGTCCTCTCTGTACCTGCGCCCTCAGGAAGCTCACCTGGACATTGGCTGCTTCCCTGAGAGAGGAAGGAGGTACCTGTCTGAGGCACCGCAGGGATGCAGCCAGCTCCTGCCATGTGCTCTGTGGCCTGTGGCCTGGGTTGAGCTTCTTGCTCCCCCCCCCCCCCCCAATGTGTGTGACAGACCAGGAGAGCTCTCATTGGTGAGAGACCAGGTTTGTTTGGAGGGAAGGTTCTCTCCCCCACCCCTCGTCACTCTTGCAAGGGTCTGCAGTATGGGGATGTGGATTTGGCTTCCCCGTAGCCCTGCCTCCAAGCAGGGTAGTAGTTCTGTCTGCCCGCCAGACAGTTGCATGGCAACTGTATATTGAATGCATTTATGTTACTGCCTTTCTGTCAAGACATCCTGAGCAGCTGACTATTTTACCATTTAAAAGAAAAAAGAAAACAGCAAATGAATGTCAGGGCTGGAAGTTACCTCTGCAAAGCTGGGGGGTGGGGAGGAGCTGCCCCCTCTCAGACTCGTGCTTATAGGGCAGCAGGAAAAGATGGCTGTGTCTGGTGCTGGTGGGGGGGGGCAGCCAGTCAGTGCCCAGCCCGCCCCTCTCTGCACAGCCCTGCCCCTTCACCGGCATGGCTGCGTCCTGAATTCTGGTTCTTGGCTGTGCTGGCATGTTTCAGACTATTATGAGATTGGGGGAGTAATGGTTTCAACTGGCATTCGGGAAGAGATAATATCTCGCATAAACACGAAGTGAAGTTGAATACTTAAATATATAAACAGGTATGGGGGTGAAGCCCCATGTAGATCTTGTTTCTGATTCAAGGGTTAAGTATGTGAGTGTCATTCCAGGTCGCTTGCAGTAGCTGTAGGCAAGAAAGCAGGTTTGGAAAGCACAGAACATCCATTCCTGTGTTTAGCTTCAAGGAGAGAGAAAGTGGGAGGGTGTTGCTGGCCACCCTGTGGACTCTGTCTAGCCATTGGCTGACCTTCTGTGACATAATGGAAGAATCCTACATATTGCAACCAGTCCAGGGTAAACTGTCAACACAAAGAATGAAGGGACAGAAGGGTGCAAGTCCCTGACTATTGCAAGGAGCAGTAAATAGAAAGGGTTCAGTGTTCACCTCCAAAATGCTTTTTTTTTTTAAGTAGAAAACTTTCCAGACAGTTTCCTGTGTTATAGCAAAGCACAGGGTAGATGTGATTTCAGTTTTGCTGACTGTTGGCAAAGCCAGTCCTAAAATAAAACAGGAGTCCAGGGGCAACATAATGACTAAACCAATGTATTTCAGCATGCGTAAGGACTTCTCCAGAATCCTTGGGAAGGCATGGAATCCTCTATGTAGGGCTGCCCTTGAGGTTGATCTGGAAAATGCAACTGGTTCAAAATGCAGCTGCAAGGGTCCTAACAGGAACACCCTTTAGAGTGCACATTCAACTGGTGCTCTATCAGCTGCACTGGCTCCAGATTGCGGACTGGATCAAGTTCAAGGTTCTGGTGCTGACCTTTAAAGCCCTTAATGGTCAGGGACCAGCATACCTTCAGGATCAGCTGTCCTGGTATGTCCCCCATAGAGTGTTATGCTTGAGTAATCAAAATCTACTGGTGGTCCCTGGCCCAACTAGCGTCCGGCTGTCCTCAACCAGGGCCAAGTGGAAGACTTGTCCAGGAGAGCTCAGGGCCTTGTGGGATTTAGTACAATTCCATAGGGCCCGCAAAACAAAAGTTGTTCTGCTGGGCCTATGGTTGAATGCAGCACAGGGCCCCTAGCTGATAGCAAGTTTGGCCTCCCCCTCTTCTTCCTTTCCCCCTCCCCTTGTGTCCCCCCCCCATCCCCCTTCCCTGTTGTCTGAACATTGCCCCCCCCCCCCCAGTATGCCATCAGGAATGTTATAGAATTGTTGTATTTACATAGTATTTTACTGCAGTTATTGTATTTATTGTAATTGTATGCTGTTTTAGAGGTTTTTAAATTGTATTTTATAGTTTGATGTTACCCGCTTTGGGAAAAGCGGGCTAGAAATTTAAATAAATAAATAAATGGAAGGATGAAGGGAGAGACAAGAACAAGAGGATCCCCCTGGCACTTCTGCATTTGGTCTGGGACTGGAGCAATTGGAGGTGGACATATCTTGCTTGTGGAGGGAGGGGGGGCTGCAGCTATAGTCCAGCAATCGAGGAGTGGGATTGATGGGAGGGGAGTTGTTCTGCGGAGTGGTTAGCAACTTAAAAATTCAGCTCCTAGGAGGCTTCAGCCAGGGTAATGCCTGGCAATTCTGAGTGGAACCCAGCAGAATCTGGAGGCTGGCACTGTTCCGACTGGTTCCCTGGCACAACATGGTTTCAGAACCCTGAAATGCAGGCCTAAAACTTCACTTGGAGGGTAGACTAGGAAGGTGGGGGCAGGCCTTGGGGGCCTGGTCCTCAGAACCTCCATGAGATGGGTGTAAGCAGTCAGCAGCTGGCTGGAGCCCCTGTGTGATTTTGGGCGGGGAAGTAGACACCCTTGCCTACCGTCACTGCCTTGAACAAAGCCGCTTCTTGTTTTGTAAGGAGTGTGTTGCCTTTCACAGTGGGAAGGGGAAATATGGGTGAGAGCCAGTCTGGTCCACATTGATGCTTGCATGCAAAATGATTCTGTCCCCTTGGTGGGTCTGCACAGCAGCCCTCCATGTTCTGAGCCTTGCTTTGCACCCCAGGCAAGGCTGAGCTCTGTATGGCTTGCTGGGCCTCCACTATCTCTGCAGCCACATGGAGTATCTTTACACCCGTGAGGTTGATTGGCCACTCCCTTTCTACAACACATACCGTCCTCTTGGAGGGAACATTGACCTAAGGGTGTCTGGCCAGGGAATGTCGTTTAGAAGCTATCTGACCAGAGGTCCTGGACCTTTTCGCTGCATGAGGAAGGGAAGACCCTTCTCCCTCCCAGCAGAAGCAGCACAGGAGTTCCTATTCATTTTATTTCTTCATTAAGAAGAAGAAGAGAAGAGATTGGATTTATACCCCGCCCTTCACTCACTTGGAGTCTCAGAATGGCTTACAAACTCCTTTCCCTTCCCCTCCCCACAACAGACAGACACCCTGTGAGGTGGGTGGGGCTGAGAGAGCTCTGAGACAATTGTCCTTGAGAGAACAGCTGGTACAGAGCTATGGCTTGCCCAAGGTCATCCAGCAGGTGCAAGTGGAGGAGTGGGGAATCAAACCCGGTTCTCCCAGATTAGAGTCTGAACAATTGACCACTACACCAAACTTGTTATCCTGCCTTTCTGCCCTTACAAAGGCTGCCAGGGTGACTAACACTGTGGCTAACATATATGATGAAGTTAGATTATCAAACCATTAACAACAGCCCTCCTCTCAAACATACATCATTAAAATAATTTTTAGAAGAATTTATAAGCAGAGTTATAATACATACCAAACATAAAAGCATTGGTTTGGAAGGAGGGATCATTGAGAGAATGCCAAACAAAACAAAAAACTTCTCACCTGGTTGGCCATGGGAACTTTTGGGGCCATTTCACACTGTTGCCACCCGATGCACGTTCAGCCAGAGGTGCAGCCAATTTCGGCTACCTGACCAGTGCATCAGTATGATCTGCTTTGTCACATTTACACCACATTTTAGGTCTGTGGTTATGAAGACTTAGGAGGGCTAGAAACTTGCAGCAGGTGGCGTTCATCAGATTCCCACCTGCTATGAGCTGTAAGAAGAGTTCTTCCCAGAAAGCCTTTGGCCTTCTGATGTGGTCAGCAGTCTTTGACTGAGAGGGTCCCAGCGTGTTAGTCCTTGGCATTGTGAGACTGTGCAAAGAGAGACAAAATCAAGACAGAATCCGCATATCTTCACAGTGATTAAGCTTTTGGCTGTTTTACTGGCAGGCTGTGAATGTGTGGAGGAGAGAGATGAAATCTGGCTACTTTCATTCAAAGAATGTTTTGGGGCAGAGGGCTCACAGTTTGGGACCAATGCTCCCTATAAACTGTGGAGTCTTGTGAGCAGAAATTCTACTTTGTGAGCTGCTGGCATTAAAGTTGTGAGCTAGAGAGCATATTCATTTCCTCTGGAGCCATCCTTCCTGAGCTAAGACAGAAATGTGTGAGCTGGAGGCTAAAAAATGGTGAGCTAGCTCACACTAACTCAGCTTAGAGGGAGCACTGTTTGGGACCTCTTGCAGTGCCCTTCCCAAGAGGAGAAACTAGCTGAAGGCACCAAGCAAGGCCCTGTGTTTTCAAAAATTCCCCAGCCTTCTGAAGGATGCAGTCACATGGCTTTCTTGACCAATGAGGATAAATATCATCGACCAACGAGGATAAGTAGCCAGTTGTCCCTTCCTGGCTGGGGGATGCAGAAGGCCTGAGCTGGGAAGGCTACTGACCTTTAAGAATGGCTTTCCTGGAAATTTTTCTGGAAATTTGAACATTTCCCCCTTTGATTGTATTGCAGAGTCAGTAGCTGATTGTGATTCTTGCCTTGGTGGTGCTGGGCTGTGGCTTTTTTTGTTTAAAAATATAAAATCTTTAACACATAAGGGGAAAAACTCATTCTTATTCTTAAGATCAATGGCTTTGTAATGTTCTTGAAAAGCCCACAACTCCTTTTTTTTAAAAAAAATATTTTGTACTTTCTGAGGGAATACAGAATAAAGAAAAAGAGTAAGGGAAAAGAATAAAAGGTAAAATTACCAAAACACAGTATAAAGGGCATTTTTTGCAACTATAAAGGACAATCCTTGAGAAGCCCACAGCTCCTTGAAGGCTTATCAGGGATTCTTGAGTAATGGCAGATAACCTTTCTTCCCCATCAGCGGTGAGGAGCATGTGGGGTCCGTTCACAAGGGCCCTGCCTGGGCAGCACCCTGCAGAAACTGTGTGTGTGTGTGCATGCTTGAAATGCTCTGGAACTGGAGCCCTCTGCCAGACACCGCAAACTGCTTGGCAGGCCAGTCACCACAGAAGACTGGGACACCTGCAAGGTTGCGATGTTACTTTCCCTAGTCTTTAACATACCACCAGATTATAATGATGATGATGATTAATTGTGACAGATATTAGCACGGCTTTTTTTTGTAAAAGAAGCCCAGCAGGAACTCATTAGCATAATAGGCCACACCCCTGACAGCCCAGCTCATTAGTATATTAGGCGGGGAGCTGGGAAAGCACAGGGCAGGCAGGGAAGCTCGCCTCTTCTCCCCCCCCACTTCAGCATCGCCTTTCTAGTCTACCCCCTCCTCCAAACCAGGCGGCTGGGGGAAGGTGCTGTTGGTGGCTGGGGCTTGAAAGAGACCGAGGGCAGCTGGGCAAACACGCCCCGTTCCTTCCCTGAGCCTCTCTGCTTTTGTGGAGAGACTCGGGGAAGTGTGGGGGGGGGGCATGGGTCAATGCCTTTCTCTCCCTCCCCCAGATCAGGGAGGGAAAGAAAGGCATTTCCAAGGTGCCTGGGTCCCCTGCCTGCCCTTTTCCAGCTGGGACATGTCAGCTAGAGAAGGGAAGGCAGAGAGAGGCTTTTCCTTGTCAATTTCACTTTCAGCTAAGGGGGGGGGGGGATTGATAAGGAAATCCCCACAAAGAGGGCATTGTAACATGCCACCTTTCCCTCTTGTGTGTAACATGGGGAGGGCAGCGTGCTCTGTAGCCAAAGAGGTTTGGTTTGTAGGCCTGGCCAACTCAGGAGGCAGCCGGAACTCCGTTCCTGTGCGTTCTTGCCCCAAAATAGCCCTGGATATTAGACTGATAGATAGTGTTCTGCAATTTGAAATCCAGCCAAGTTCTTGGGAATTGTAGATGTATCTTTGCAGGATTTTTGCTGTTCCAAGCAACGCTGTCTTCTAGAGCTGAGCTGGTGTTAATAGCTCGATACCTTTCTTCCTTCAGAGGCGCTCCAGGAGCCAAGCTCGGACTGCATGTCGCTGGTGCCCGGTGGCAGTCAGCGGACATAACACCTGTTCCTTCTTTCCTATTCTGCTGCTGTCTCCTGGGATTGTGATGTCAGTGATCCAAACCCTATTTCTCATTTTTTCTACAACTGTGATATCAAGGGTGTTATGCTCCAGGTGTTTATCTAATTGGAAGTCCCAAAGAACCTTTGTTTCCTCATTCTCCATGTTCTTGTCTGGTTTGTGCTCCCATGAATTTCTGGCTGATGGTAAGCCATACTTCTTGCAGTGATTCCAGTGCAACATAGCTACAGCTCTATCATGATGTTCTTTATGGTCAGCTTGAGCAAGTCTACTGCAGACACTGACCATGTGGTGGACTGTTTCATCCTTTGTCTTGCAAAGTCAACATTTGCTGTCATCACCGGTCTTCTGCATCTTGGCTTTTATACTGTTTGTTCTCGAGTGCCGGCTCTTGTGCAGCTAGAATGAGTCCTTCCGTTTCTTTCTTCAAGTGCCCATTTTGGAGCCACTTCCAGGTGTTTTCACTTTGTTCTCTATGCCTTTCAGATATTGCCCATTCAAGTGCTTTTCCTTCCACTTGTCAAAGTGAGTTTTGATTTCAGTCTTTTTGTAATACTTTCTGGTTTCTGTAACCTTAAACAAGTCTGTTTTGTACACTTGAGCTAGAAGCTTCTCTTTACTTTTCTTGGTGTAGTCATTCAGTGCCTCTTTTTCTTCTTCAATTGCTTGCTTAACTTTCAGGAGACCTCTTCCACCACTTTTTTTTTTGTAAGTAAAGACGAGCAGCATCACTTCTAGGGTGTAGTGCGTGATGCCTTGTCATTTATCTTGCAAGTTTCTCGATCTTTTGCTTCTAATTCTGTCTCTTTCTAATCGATAGTGCCAGCTGTGTAGCTTAGAACTGGGGCTGCCCGGGTGTCAATTGCCTTTACAATGTTGCCTCCATTTAATTGTGTTTGTAAAATCTTTTTCACTCTTTGGTAATACTCCTTGGTTGTGTTTTTTTTAACAAGGGTATGTTTGATGTGGCCAGCTTCCAAAATTCCAAGATATTTCTTCAAAGCCCAGTGTTTTTATGTTGTTGTTTGTCATCTTGATTTCTTCTTGTTCAATGTGCTAACACTGCATACTTGTCAAGGCCAAATTCTTTGCTGAATATTCAAACTGTGGCTGAGGTAGGGCTGCCAAGTCCAACTTGGGAAATATCTGGGGACTTTGGGGGTGGAGCCAGGAGACTTTGGGGGGTGGAGCCAGGAGAAAGGAAGTGACATCATTTTGTGATGTCACATCCTGTGATGTTTCTTCCACATGCTGACACATGAACTCATGAAGTTTCCTAATACTGAATCAGGCCATTGGTCCATCAAGGTCAGTATTGACTACTCAGACTGGTAGTGGCTCTCCAGGGTCTCAGGCTGAGATCTTTAATGTCACCTATTACCTGATCCTTTTTTAGCTGAAGAGGCTGATACCTCCTGCATGTCAAGCTGATGCTCTATCACTGAGCAACGGCCCTACTGAATCCTTCCTCATCTCGGCAGAATATGAAGCACTAAGTGCTACACAAGTGCTAAATATGATTTTCATATCATAAGAACAGGAGAGAAGCCACAGTGGATCAGCCCATCCAGTACAGCCCATCCAGTACAACACTCTGTGTCACAACAGTTGCCAAAAATACCAGGTGCCCTCAGGAGGTCCAGCAGCGGGGCCAGAACTCCAGAAGCCCTCCCACTGTTGCCCCCCAAGCACCAAGAATTCAGAGCCTCACTGCCCTAGACAAAGGGTTCCATTTAGACCTTGTGGCTAATAATAGCCACTGATAGACCTCTGCTGGATGGGGACAGAGAGAGACAGACAGACAGACAGAAAAAAGAAAGAAAGAGGGAGAGAGAGAGAAGGGAAAAAAACTGGCAGAGGCACTTACTTCCATTTAGACCTTGTGGCTATAATAGCCACTGATAGACCTCTGCTGGATGGGGACAGAGAGAGAGACAGACAGACAGACAGAAAAAAGAAAGAGGGAGAGAGAATGAAAAGAGCTGGAAGAGAAACTCACCTTGCCAGCCACATGCAAAAGCAGCTCCTTCAGTCCCTCCTTAATCTCTGGGCGGACCTCTCTTGCTGTGGAAGAAGCTCTCTTGCTGACTCCTTAAAGGGGAAATGTCTGGCGAGGCTTTTTACTGCAGGGCAGGCTCTCTGCAGACATTTCCCTTTTAAGGCAGCCATTTTGTCCCCCCGGTGGCCAACTTTGGAAAAGCGGGAGATAAGCACTAAAAATCAGTGTTTCCCCCGCCCTACCGGGGGACTTGGCAGCCCTAGGCTGAGGACAGACTTGGATTCTACAGCGGAAGGAAAGTGGGGCAAAAAGCTGTGGGGGGAAAAGTGCTCCGGGGCTGGCCATTCTCACTGGCCAGTTTCCCGCGGAAGCATGCAGTTACGGAGCATTCAGACTGCTGCGGAGCGGCCCCAGGCAGGCCGGCCTCCACAGCTCATGGCAGGGCTGTTTTGGCAATATGCGCATGGCCGCAGCAGCACTCTAAAAATTTAAAATCTCCCCACCTCCTGTATTGGGGCTGCTTGTGCACATGGCTGCATGAGTGCTCATGCACTCATGCGCATCTCTCTGTGGTAGCACATTCACACCGCTGCCTCCGCTTGAATCCCACCTCCTCCTGTCCACATGGCCAGGAAGTGAGATCCAAGTGGGAGATGGCCCCTGGACACCATTTTCTGCGTGAGTACTGAACGGAGCCGGGGAACAGCTGCGGCTGTTTGAACTGGCTCCCTTCCCCTGCTTCTGGAGTGGAGCTCTCCTGCCCAACATTGCCAGTCTGTCCTTAGCCTATATTTAGTAACAAATCAATCTCTGATGGTGACTTCCCATGTATTTCTGTGTCATCCATATTCAATAAGAGTGAAATCTTTGGGCCTGTCTTGAAAGCTGGTGTCCTAGGCCTGTGTTGTTGAGGACGATTGTGAGTGGTATTAGGGCAATGACAAAGAGCAGCAGTGATAGTGAGTCTCCTTGGGAAATTCCTCATTTGATAGTAATTTTTCCAGTTTCTTCTGCATTCACTATCAACTTGGTGTTCCATTTGCTCATGACATTTCTGATAAACATTATTACAGTTTTGCTGTAATCGTGTCTAGTGTTTTCAGGACCCATGTGTGAGGGAGTGAATCAGATGCCTTCTTGTAATCAATCCAAGCAACGTTCAGATTGGTTTTCCGGCTCTTATAATTTTGTGAGACTATTTTATCGATCACTAACTGAACTTTAGTGCCTCAGGATTTTTTAAAAATTCCTTTTTGTTCATGTGATGAAATTGAATGGAGCTATAGATATCCTTGAATGGAATTGGGTGCAATTCCTGTCAGTCGCATAAAGTTGTTGGGAGGCAGGTAATTGGGTGGAGGTTGCTTGGCGCTGCTCCTTCCTCTTTGTTCTTCAGAATGAGAAATGTCCTGCCAGCTGCTATCCAGTCTTCTGCTGCTTTGGAACGGAGCACACCATTAAGTTGTTGGGGGGCTGTGGCACAGGGGTAGAACAGCTGCTAGGCATGAAGAGGGTTCCGGGTTCAGACTCCAGCATCTCCCGTTAAGGGACCTGGCAGTCGGTGGTGGGAAAGACCTGTGCCTGAGGCCCTGGAGAGCCACTGCCAGTCTGAGTAGACAAGAGTTCTTTCCAGAAGGCTGTGGTCCTTTCTGTGTCTGGTTTTACTTCTACTTTTTCATCTCCCTCTAGTGATTTGCAGAACTGTCTCTGAGTCTGGAATTTGAAGTTTTGTCTGTCTTG
Source organism: Lepidodactylus listeri (assembly GCA_029233225.1). Classification (NCBI taxonomy): domain Eukaryota; kingdom Metazoa; phylum Chordata; class Lepidosauria; order Squamata; family Gekkonidae; genus Lepidodactylus; species Lepidodactylus listeri. The sequence continues at coordinate 7,358,431 of JARCFY010000014.1, read as the reverse complement.
CTGGGTCCTACTGTTGTACCTCTTGTTCTTCTTGGATATTGCAACAATTCTTTGTTTGATCTCTTCTGCAGCTTGGGCTATTGTTTTAATATCTAATTGATATTTCTTCCTGAAGCTTGCTTTTCTTTTTTAATCTTGTTTCCTTTCTTTCAGTTCTTTTAAGGTGCTTAAGCCTAAACAGTATTTGTTGTTTTCCCCCATCCAGTCTCACTTGCCAGTTTGGTTTCGCCTTAAAATCCTTAACTGCCTTTTAATAATGTCCGTTCCCAGTTCTCTTATTACTCCAAGGGCCTCATTATACATCAGCTGTTTGGTTTCAGTTATGTTTGCTGTAGGAATTGTTTCAATTGCTGCATTGCTGTTTTCAATGAGTCTTGCAAGTTCATTCTGTGATGTTGTTCTGAGCGCAGGTAATCTTTGTCTGACTTCTTTGCTATTAATTTGCTCTAAATTTTGCCTTCAGTTTGTCCTGTGCAGAGGTGAGTTGATGGTATAGTGTCAATATCTTGCTTTTAATTAGGGGACTTTCAAGAGCAACTTGATTTCTGTGGCCTACTTCTTGATTGGTTTGACTTATTTTTTTGTTCTTTATGTTCTTCCTTTGAATGGCTGTTCCTCCTTCTTTCCTCCAGCTCTTTTGCTGTGAAAAAGGTGTTTCACATGATAAAATGGTGCTGTTCCGTTAGTCACTGTTCAGTGATGGTAGAATTGGGACACTTTTCTTTCCATATTTCAGACATTTGTTTCAAATATCCAGACTGTTCAGGCCTTGATTCAGAATAACATTGCATGATGATTCTGTTTTGTCCTCACAGCCATTTTTGGGGACGTTGCTGGCTTTCCCGTAGCTCAGGGGTGGCCAACCTTGCTTAACGTAAGAGCCACATAGAATAAACGTCAGATGTCTGAGAGCCGCAAGACAGGAACAAATATCACACACACGTTTTTATTTTTAAAAATATGCAAATTTGCTTTTTATTAACATTAAATGGGACTGCCAAAAATAAAAACAAATGAGGAAAACCGGTTATTGATAATGATATTACTTGTTTGCTAATGATATTGAGAGAGAGAGAGAAAGAGAGAGAGATGGAAAGAAAGAATTAAAGAAGTGGAAAGAAAGAAAGAGAGAGAAACTAGGAAAGCAAATAGATGGGAGGGAGGAGGGAAGGAAGGAAGGAAGGAAGGGAGAAAGAGAGAAAAAGCATGCCTCCCCTTTGCTTCCCCAGCCGCCCTGCCAGGAGCCGCACAATGTGTGTGAAAGAGCCGCATGTGGCTCCCGAGCCACAGGTTGGCCACCCCTGCCGTAGCTGGTCAGGTCCCTTCTCTGGTTCCTCTGCAGAAGATTCTGCTTCCAGTAGCATCTCAGGCACCTGCCTGGGTTGCCCAGCAGAAGCGCCTCTGTCCTGTAGCCCACTTTTCACCAGAGGTCCAGGAACACTCCTCTCTGACGTGGCCCTTGTTAGCCTGGGTGATGAACGAGCTGGTATGGGCTTTGGATTCAGTTTTCTCACCATATTGAATGGGGGTCTGGGATGCATTTAGTCTGACTCCTTAGCAAAGGCCTGTCTAGTGTGAGAGACCCTGCCAACAGCTGTGCTGCCAGTAGCATAGCCCTCTGCCTCACTGGAGCACACCAGCCCCACCAGCACGGCAAACCAGCACCCCATTGTTTGCTGCCACAGACCAGCATAGCTACCCCGCTGGAGGGCAGCTCCAGTGTTGGCAAAAGCTGTAGCCATCAACCATCTCCTTCTTGGAGGTTGCTGGCCAGAGGGTCTAAGAGTTTAAAGATTTGGAGCAGAACAGGAACAGCTCAGATGCAAAAGGAAACTTTAAAAACTCTTTACTTTTCCTCCCAGGCCTAACTGATCCTGGGCCAGAGGCCGTGCTCTTCTTTGTCCTCACTGTTATTTCCTCTGGGAATTTCCCCTGTTCTCCTAGATATCTTTCTGTAATTGAAAATGTTGGAAGCCTGTTTATTTATTTCAACATTTATTTGCTTTTCAGCAAAAAAATATTTCCCAAGTATCTCGCAATAAAAGCATAAGCTGACTCTCTAAACATGCATACAGAGTTTAAGAGGAAAGATTTTAACGAGCTTCTCAAAAAGCAGGAGGGGTGATGTACCAAAAATTATTTTTGGTTTTTATGTTTTAAAGCATTTTATTTTATGTGTTTTATCTATGATGTAAGCGGCCTTGAGCTCCGTAACAAAGAAAGGGGCCTAATAACTGTTTTAAATGACTAAATACCTCCTGGAGGAGGGAATTCCAGTGGTTTCATGCCAGGACCCTGTCAGACATGGCTGTTACTTCTAAACTGAGGCAAGTTGTGAGCAGAAATTTTACTTCATGAGCAAGCCTACTTCACAAGGTTGTTGTGAGGATAAAAATGGAAGAAAAAATAATATAAACTGCTTAGAATGCCCATTGGGGAGGAAAGCAGATCTAAATGCATATTTATTTGTTAGATTTATACCCCGCCTGTCCCGCCAAGCAGGCTGAGGGCAGTTACATAATGAAGTAGCTACATAATTAAGAAATACATTTAAAAAGCTATGTACAAAGGCAACTGCGGTCCCAGGGACAAAAAGCAGTGTTTTTTTCCCTAAATATGGAAGCATTTTCTGAGGTGGGAGGGAGGGAGGGGGAGAGAGAGAGAGAGAGAGAGAGAGAGAGAAAGAAGGGAACTGCAGGACTATTTTCCTTGCAGCCATACTTTGCACTCATGGGGGGGGGGAGTATTAGGTAAACTCCAAAGTCTAAGTCAGAATGCTTTCCTGCTTTCACTTTTTTTTCTCTAAATCTTATGTCAGAATAGTAGGCTATACTGTTCTACTACTCTGTGTTGGTACTTAGTAGGCAATAAAGCTTTGGCTTGTAAAAAAAAAACCCGAGACTGTGCTCTGACCTACCCACGGGCCGACTACTAATCTAATACTAAGCTGTTTGTTCTCCCCCCCCCCCCCCGGCAATGAAAATGGGCTTTTCAGGGAACAGGAATGGGGGGTGAGTAGCGGGGGCTCCCCCACACTCTTGCAAGCGTTCGGGGGGGGGGGCAGAAGGAATATCAAGGGGACAGCTGGGATTCCTTTGCGTGACACCGGCCCCCTGAACAAATTCAGCTTGCTTCCAGCTTGCTGCTAGGGGAGGGGGGCTCCACAGGGCTGAGAACCATGCAGGGGACATTAGTGTGTGGGGGGCTGTCATGGTTTGAGTACTGGACACAAATTCAGTACTGGACACAAAATTCAGTACAAATTCAGTACAAATTCAGTACAAATTCAGTACTGGACACAAAATCTGGGGGGCACAAATTCAAACTCCTCCTCTGCCATGGATACTTGCTGGGTGATCCTGGGCCGGCCACATTCTCCTAGCCTCCCTCCCACCCAGGGTTGTTGACAGAATAAAGTGAAGAAACTGAATTGGGGAGAAATACAGAATGTAAATATATAAATCAGTCAATTTTGAAACAAATGATAGCATTTTGGTAATGGAACCTCCATGTTCAGAAGCAGTATACATACCAGATACTGGAAACAGATCCTGGCTCTGAGCTTCTTAAGACTTACTGTTGTGATAATAAAATGTTGAACTAGTTGTACATTTGGTCTGATCTAATAAGGTGTGCTTGACGTTCTCGTGCTGAAGAGCATTGTGTTGGTTCTGCCCCTGCGGTGTATGAATGGTTAAAGAACACAGTGCAGATTCCGAAGTGCTCTGGGCGGGGCCTGCCTACCACAGCCCACTCTGAGCTGGGAAACTCCCGGCGGTTTGGAGGGGTGGAGCCTGCGGAGGGCAGGGTTGGGGAGGGGAGGGTCCTCAGCAGGGTACAATGCCAAGGGGTCCACTCTTTAAAGCGGCCATTTCCTCCCGTCTGGAAATCAATTGTCACTCTCTGGGATCTCCCACCTGTAGGTCGGCCAGCCTGAGCTGGTGTTCTGTGCAGGTCCCAGTGCGCTCTGGTGGCCCCTGGTGTGGTGTGCTGTAGCCCTGGTCTTCCTTGGCCTACTTCGGGGGATGTTGGCCAGGCCTGTAGCCAGAAATTTTCCCCTGGGGGGGCATGTGTGGGGCAGGGCCACGCCTATGTGATGTCACTCTGGGTAGAGAGGCAGGGACAGCCCCAGGTGGCTGGAGGGTGGCTGGCTTCTGTCTGCCAGCCGTTCTGCTCTGGATGCTGGCTCCACCTCCTTACAAGCCAACCAGCCACTGCCGCCACCAGAAAGGCTGTGGAGAGGAGGCAGACGAGCTCAGGGCAGAGGAAAGGGGCAGCCCTCACCGGGCAGCACATGGAGTACTGCTGTTGGTCATGTCACCGCCCACCACTGCAGCAGCGCTCCTCCTCACTTCAGCGTCGCACGCCCCAGCCTCCCCCACTTCCAGCCACAAGGTGTGGATCGAGGCCGGTGGGCAGAAGGACATCCCAGATGACCGCAAAGCGCCCTGCCCTGCCCTGCCTGCCTGCCTGCCTGCCTGCCTGCTCGGCTCTCCCCGGGTCTGCCTTGCGCTTTGGCTCTACCGAGGCCTCAGGCAAGGTAAGGAGTGCGCACTTGGGATGGGTGGGTCTGGCATCCTCCCTGGGGTGGCAGGGCTCTTTGTGGGGCACCTTTCCTAAAAGCTCCCCCCCCCCCGGTGGCTACGGGCCTTGTGGGGGCACACTGGAATACCTTGAGCTAATGGTAAATGTGCTGTGGGAAAGAGCCCTCCTCCCCCAGGCCGGAGGCCCAAGTGCCGGCCCGCAGGGGAGGTGTCCCACATTGCCTCCACACAGTACACTATCTGGGGCTTCCAAGCAGAGGTGATAAAATGGAAGCCCTAATTGCTCCTCCTTGGAGAAGGCCGGTGGCTGCTGCCTGTCTGGGTGATATGCTGATCCAGGCGTGTTTTCTGGGTGTCAGGATGCAAGCCCTTCTGATGCGCATGTTCTGGATTGAAGTGCAGCTCTGGTTTTCATTGAGGGGGAAATAAAGGATCTTGTGGGGGGGGGGGATGGGACACAAGGAATGTTTTTGACCATTGGCTGGCTGAAGGAGCCAATTGTGTGCTGGGGTGGTGGCGGCTTAAAGACGTATTGGGTGGCATCCTCCCTGGGGTGGCCCTAGTTAGTAATAGGATGGAAGACCAGGGTTGTGACGCGGAGGCAGGCAGTGAGTGGCAAACCAGCTCTGAAGACTCTCGCCTTGGAATCCCTGCAGGGGTTGCCAGAAGTTGGATGGATGCGCTCATCTGCTGGGTTTTCAGGCATGCAAAGAGGAGCCGACAACACCAAGTTTGCCCCCCTCCCCCCTCCTGTCCTTGGCTTGGTCGCTTTAAATGTGGGCCTTCCTCCCAAGAACAGCCGTGACCCTTCCCCCTTGTGTTTGGATGGCACTGAGGTTAAAGGGGCAGCCCCCCTCCTTGAGGCCAGTAAAGTGGTAATGGGCTCCCTGGCTGTTGGCTGCTTTTTATGATGCCCCCTTCCCTCTCATGGCCTTGTGGGCGGATGGGGGAGGGGAGAGTGTGAATTAGCTGGGAAGGAAACTCTGAAACAAAAAGCAGCTGGGGCTCTGCTGACCCTCCCCCTGGAGGGGGACTTGTGCACAAACACAGAGGAAAGGGAAAGAAACTTCTCTGAGGTCAGAGCTAGGTAGAATCAGCCTTCCAAAGCCCTGCCATGTCCCTAGTCCACAGGTCCTTAACGGCCTCCCTTCCTGCTTATATCCACATGGGCTGTTGGTCAGGAGCCAGCAAAACCTAAACCGGTGAAGGCAGCAAAAGGAGGCGGCGGCTGGTTTGTTCTCAGATGCTCTCTAAAGGTGATGCTCAGCATGGAGATCCAGTGGCTCAGAGGCATTTTGGGTGGCCCGGGAAGCGAAAGCTGCTGAGGTGGGTGGGGAGACCTTCAGGGAAAGGTGTGTTGGGAATGGGGAAAGCATTTTTGTCCTGGTCCTTCTGCCCTGTGACACGGGTGTATGCGCCTCTGTGCCTTAGAGCTGAGCAGCATGCCCAGGGGAAGGGCCTGGTGGAGCTCTTGCTGGACTGGACCTCTTTGGACTGTGGACTGGAGAGATGGACAGTCTAGTCTAGCAATCCCTGGGGTGTGTGGCTCCGTTGCTGGTGTAGGTTGGCTCACTTTCTCAATAACCTGAGGGACAGAGATCAAGGGGGCATGCTTGATATTCAAAGAGAAGCACATCTGCATCCCCCTCTCCTCCCGGAACCATGAGCAGGCACCTTCCGGTGGTCCCAGTCAGGGATGCCAAGGGCTTCAGGGATCAGTGGTGCTGAGCACCTCTCCCGTCAGGGCACAGAGGGGGGATAGACAGACCCCTTCTAGTGGCTGAGTGATAAGAAGAAGAAGAGAAGAGGATGATATTGGATTTATACCCCGCCCTTCACTTGGAGTCTCAGAGCGGCTTACAAACTCCTTTCCCTTCCCCTCCCCACAACAGACACCCTGTGAGGTAGGCAGGGCTGAGAGAGCTCTTTCCCAAGCTGTCCTTGAGAGAACAGCTGGTACAGAGCTATGGCTTGCCCAAGGTCATCCAGCCAGGTGCAAGTGGAGGAGTGGGGAATCAAACCCGGCTCTCCCAGATTAGAGTCTGCGTACTTAACCACTGCACCAAACTGGCATGCAGCAGCCCCTCATGTGGTGCTCTGGGGTGCTCAGGGGCGTAGTTGGGGGAATTGCTGAGCTAGAGGGGCCTTGTGGCTGAAGGAGACGAGGCCTTTCTGCTCCGGAATAAAACCACAATATTACCCCAGACGGGAGCAAGGGCAGCATGGAAGCGGGGCTGTGTTGCGCCCTAGATCATGAGGGTGCCGTTTGTAGGCCTTTGTGCACTTTCTTGCAATCTCTGCAATTTGGAGGACACCCTGGGGAGGTCAGCCTGGGATATCTTTTGTTTTTTGGATGGGGAGGAGCCATGGTTCAATGGTGGAGCATCTGCTTGGCATGCAGAAGGCCCCAGGTTCTATCACCAGCACCTCCAGTTAAAAAGGACCAGGTACTAGGTGATGTGAAGGACCTCTGCCTGAGACTTTGGAAAGCGGCTGCCAGTCTGAGTAGACAATATTGGCTTCGATGGACCAAGGGTCTGATTCAGTATAAGGCAGCTTCATGTGTTCATGGCTTCTAAAGCATAAATTAGAAGGGTGCTTTAAAATAACCAAAGCTGGGAAGCTGCATTCCACGCTCATCACCACCTTCTGCATTCCCATGCAATGGTGGCATGTTCAGAGCTTGGTGTGCCGAAGTCCTGGAGCAAGAGAAGACCTGAGGGTCTGTGCTTGAGGTTCATGCCTGATTTAAGGAATCCTTTCACTTGCAAAATGTAGCTGGTTTTAGCTGGTGAGCTGTGCGTATGGCCAGATGACTAGCCAGTCTGAACTAAGCAAACGAGTATCTCTCTGCAGAGATGTGTTGCGGAAACTCTCCCCATTCACTGACTTTAGCTGTTTCTTTCAGGAGTTGATTAAATTAGATGTGTTTAAAATGACTCTGCGTGGACGAAAGGGAGAGAAAGTTATTTAAAAATAGCCGCAGTCTGGGCTGTTCAGGCGAGCCTTGCGTAGGGCTTTCTCTCCACTGCGCGTGTCTTTCAGCGTTGGGCTTGGCTCATAGATGGTCAAATGGTCCCCTAGAGTTACAAAGCAATTGTCTAGCTCTGCAGCAGAGTGAGCATGAAATGGAGCAGAAAGGAATGGAATAAAACTGGGGGAAGCAGAGGCGAGAGGACACAGTGACGTCTCATCCGTCTCCTGCTGCTCCGGAGGAACTTTTGGATCCTGGCCAGCATTTCCTTTTTTGGATTTTATTTTTTTCTTGGAGACATAACTGTGCCACGTGGGTGAAGAGGACAATGATGCTTCTCCATACCTTGTCTAACTTATTCTCCGGGGTTCTGTGCACCACAAGGGATTGTGTGCGTGTGTGTGTGTGTGCCTAGTTCACCTGTGCACGTTATTTCTCTTCTGTAGCTCTGGTCCTGGAGAGGGCACGTCAAGGGGCACATAGATTTAGGCAGCAGCCAGGGAGCTTGGAGGGCTTTTCTCAGGGTTTCAGTGGCTGGATCGTAGGCGTGAGGCTCATGTTTCCATTTTGTATCCACAGATCTACACCTGTAGACAGAGCTGCATTTGCTTTCCCTCTCAAGGTGTATATTTGGGGAAGTGGATGCTGTCTTGTATATGTTATCTGGCTGGAAAAGATCAAATGGGTGTATGAAGATTGTCCTGATGGGTGTATGAAGATTGTCCTCTCTGGAATCTGCTATCACAAAACGTAATCCCTTAAAAAGGGTGGAATGGACAAAATCATGGAAGAGATGTCTATTATTGGCTGCTAGCTTTGGTAGCCTAATAGAACCTCCACGTTCAGACACAGTCTACCTCAGTATCAGATACTGGTGGCAAACATTAGGGAGGGAGTTGATCTGATGCCCTGCGTGACAGAAAATAGTTACTGGGCTAGTTGAGAGTTTTTACTGCTACAGGGCAGCTCTTCCAACTTAACACCAAGGGCATCATGTGGAAGCCTCACACGGAGACCAGCCCTTGTTCTGCCCGGCCCAACGTTGGCTTCTTTGCTCTTCAAGGTCTCAAGACAGAAAGAACTTTCCCTGCTACTAGATGTGTCAGGAATTGAACTTGGGCCCTCTCTGCCTTGGAGTTAACTTGGTGTGTATGGAGGTTATCCCTCAGGTGGAACATCCAAGGAGTATCTGTGGAAGACAGAAGAGCAGCATGTATTGGGGGGAGTGCTCCTCCATCCCTGACTCCCTTGACGCTCATTTTTCATCCTCAGTGAAGGGAAACTGACTTCCCCAAGGCAGAGGTGGGACTCGAGGCGAAGCCAGAAAGACTGAGTCCTCCGCTGCTTTCTCCTCCATGGACTCCTTTCCCAGTGTTGCATGTTTGGATCTGGTACTTGGGCAGCTGGCTAAGACAACAATTCTGTCCCCTTCTGTTAGCTGGTAGTCAAGGCTGCAGAAAGGTGGTTTGAAAAGAAGCAGTTGTGCCTCTCCCGTTACGTTACTTGGTCTGTATGCCATTGAGAGGATGAGCACCTTTCTGTGTGGGAACAAAGCCAGAGGATCTTGGCTTTCAGCAAGAAACTGAAGGGTGATGTTGTGGTTGTGTTTTGCCCGCCTCCCCAAGAATCCTATTACTTTTGAAGCATTATGTCTTGCGCAGCGCTGGTTGGCAAGAACATGGCTACTAAGCCAGCCGCTGCTTGTTTGCAGACAAATGGCAGCTGTCTCCCCAGACTGTTTCCAAAGAAGGGACCTCTTTGCGAATGAGCCGGCCACTTGTCAGGCCTGATTATTAAACAGGGGTTTCTGCTCCAGAGCCCCTGGAAGTCTATTCGAGCTGAGAATTTAGAGCCCAGCTGTAGGACAGTAAGCACCAACCTAATGGGCCAATAGATTAATATAACGGCCTCCTCTCCTGAGGAGGAAGGGCCATAAGATCCTCCAGCTGTTTCTATTTGCAGCACCGTGAAATTTATTGGAGCGCTTCGAGAGATACAGATGCAGTTTATTGTCTTGCTCTTTACAGTTGTTTCCCCTGTCTTTGGCAAAGAGAGCAACACAGGCAGGGAGGCGACAAACATAAATCATTTGGGGGTAGGAGTCCTTCACCTCTTGGCTTGCTTTGACCCCCAGTCCAGAGACCCATTTGGCCCCCTCATAGAGACGTGCAGAGTCTCTGCCACATGGCCACTACTGTGCCAGCCAGAACAGGTGTGTTGGGAGGTGATGGAGTACAGGTTTGGCCCTCCTGCCCCCCCCCCCCCAGCCACCTGCACACCCCAGGGGGAGAGAAGGCCTCCCCGGAGGACCTGTCTGCCCAGCAGCCCTGCCAAGAGGGAAGGAGCCTCTCAGTTGATTGTGGAGCAGCTTGTCAATCACTTTGCAGCTCTGTCATCGCATCTCTGGGGACGGAGGGCTTTGAGCCTGAACAAAGAACGAAGGAATGTGGTGTTGGGTGGGTGGCTCTCTGGGCCTCTGTCTGGAGCAGAAAATGAACAGGGGCCCCAAGCAGATGTGGAGGAGATACTGGTCCCTGGGAGAGGCTCTCTGCTCTTGCAGTAGTGCAGGAGGTGTGCGAGGGCCGGGTCTCCATGTGCAACCCTGTGGAAAATACGTCAGAGGTTTCCAATGCCTCCCCCCTGCCTGCCCCCTGGATTCCTCTGGCACTTCTCTGACTTGCACAATGCTGGGGGAAGGCGGCTGGGCTGGAGAGGAAAGCAGCCAAGTCTGGCGTTTCAGGGCTCAGCATGTGACATAAGAAAGGGGAAGCGGGTCTGTCTCCTGCCGGATGGGCTTTCTGGCTTCCCTGTGCCCCTGAACCTAGAACCCAGGCCCTGCCTGACTTCCAAGGATGGGCGGGGGGGGGGGGGGCTTGGAAATCTCCTGGGATTGCAGCTGGTCTCCAGACTACAGGGGTCAGTTCTCCTAGAGAAGGTGGCAGCTGCTTTGGAGGGTGGACTTCAGGGCTTCCCCACCCTGCGGAGCTCCCTCCCCAAACTCCAGAATTCCTGAGCTTCGCCCCCAAATCTCCAGGAATTTCCCAAGCCAGAGTTGGCAACCCAAAATGCAGCTTATCTGTCCCAATCTCTTGTCCCTTGCTCTGGTCTCCTGAGGTTCAAGACACAGATGGAAACCTCTTGCAAATGGAGCTGTTTGATACTGTAAAACTTTGGAGAAGACTGTAAATGATCATCATTCTGTCACTTGAGTTGTTAATAATTATAACTGGACATAATATTCAGCTCTCCTGTCTACCCCCAAATGTGCAAGGTTTATTTTCATGGTGCATAATTCCGCTCTGGAAAGTTTATTATTATTATGAAGTCAATTGTTTGGCTTCTATTAGTGGGGTTTTTGTTTTTTGCATCCTCTGTTTGATTTGTCTGCTTTGGATAAAAGCCCAGATTTTTTTTTAATCCCACATTGTCTGTTTTTTACAAATAACTTTGCGTTTGTTTCCTCTTGCTTTTTCTGGGAACCCTTTCCATGGCGGCTTGCAGGCTGAGGAAGCTCAGCACCAGGGCCGGCCGGCTGGGGATCCCCCGCGTGTTGCCCAGGCCCCTCTGTAGGGAGGGGGCAGGGAGCCGGACAGCACTGTTGGGCCTTGCCAGGACTCGGGGTGTCCTGATTTTCCCCCATTCAGCTGTCTTCAGGGAGCTTGACTGCCACTTTGGGTCTTTCCTGCTGAGCCCTCCTTGAAATACCCGCCTCTCCTCGATAGTGTGTCCTGCAGGTCACTTCTGTTGCTGCAAAGTTTCTCCTTCACCGGACGTAAAAAGTGTGTTCTTTTTCTGAGATCCCAGAGGACACAGCAGCTGATTAGAGGCTCTGCTTGTTATCCAGATGGGGCCAGGTGCAAACCCAGCCTTCTTCCTCAGGGCTTGGGCAGCATGCCTCCAGGTCCCCCTCACCAGCACCCTCTCTGAGGCAGGCTGGATGATCAGCCAGCCCAGGTCCAGTTTTGTGGGGAGGAGGGATTTGAACCTGGGTTTCCTCAGTCCCACACTCTCACGCACTGTATGTGTCATAAGCAGCCATCTTGTGACCCAGCCGCTGGTCCAATGGCCTCTGCGGCACCTGCTGGCTTGGGATCTCGCCATCATGTTGTTGGGCAGGAAGGGGGTCTTCTCCGGGCCGGCTCCAGCACCGGGGGTCCCAAGTTTCCAGGAAGCTGGCAGTGCTTCGTCCTCTTGGCTTCCATTCAGGGCTGCCCCAGGCGCAGTGCTCAGCGGGACTCGCGGAGTTGGACGGGCTCCACGGGGGCGGGGGAATCTCCCCCTTCATGCCTGCCCTTCTCCCACCTGTTCGTTTACCAGGCCTCAGCTGGGCTGTGCCTGGCATCTCCTTTGTATTCAGCTGCTCAGTGGAGGGCTGGTGGAGACAACCTGTTTCCCAAGCAAACCCTCAGTCCCTGATGATGGGCAGTAGGTTCAGGATGGACAAAAGGAAATACTTCTTTACACAGCGAGCGATTAAAATGTGGAATTTGCTGCCAGAGGATGTAGGGATGGCCACAGGCATAAATGGCCTTAAAAGGGGATTAGATGGATTCACTGGGGATAAGTCTATCTGGCTACTAGCCATGGTGACTGAGGGGAACCTCCATGTTCAGAGGCACTAATCCTCTGAATCCCAGAGCCGGCAGGCAACATTGGGGAAAGCCTCGGGCTCTCTGCCCTGTTGTTGGCCCTCCAGAGGAACTGGTTGGCCACTGTGTGAGACAGGAGGCTAGACTGGATGGACCCTCAGTGGTCTGGTTCAGCAGGGCTCTTCTGATGTTCTGATGTTCTTAAGGCCCTCTTGAGAAGCAAGCCCTGAGTTTTGTGGAGGAAGGGGCTACACCCTGTCTCAGAGGGTGGTTTTGGTTTTAAACTACCTCTCTGGACTGCCTTTCCTCCTCCAGGGCATGCTGGTATGGCTGGTCTTCCAGGTATGTCTTTTATGGTCTGCTCAGTAGTGCTTATGGCACAAAACAAGTGAAGGACAGGACAGGCGGCAGAAGGGCTCCTGTATGTCTTTTGTAGTGCCAAACTGCAGAGAGAAATACATTATTTTATACAGTGTGGAGAGCTGGCCACCAGCCATAGGTTGCTGCAACTTGACAGCATGTTCTACCTCCAGACAGAGGATGCTCTGTTATAAGTGGACCTCGGGTTTAGCACCTGCTCACCTCTGCAGTAGTTACCGTCTTGTCAGTGGGCCATTCCTCTGGCATCTGAAGCTTGGGGAGGCATTGACTTTCAAGCATGGCTTTGTAACCATGAAGGCTAAAAACTTGCTGTTGCTTCTTTCAAAAATGGAGGCATATCTTCTCAGGAAGCTGCTGAGGTCCTGCAGGAAAATTGCTGCAGCCGGTGATTACCGAGCAAAGCTGTTTTCTACAAATGACCAGATTTAAAGATAATAAAGCCTGCTAGAAATGTGGCTGGGGAATGTGTGGCTACTATGGAGAGGGAAACCAGCCAAGGGCTTGTCAGGCCATGGGCTAATCTTGCACAGCTGGCCTCTTGTAGGTGTGCCTCAAAATCAGCCTGACAGCCCCCTCCCCAGCCCTTCCACTGCATCCAGCAGCGAAAAGAACCGCCTGAACTCTGGGCGCCTTCCATACATTGCACAGGCTTATCTGCTCATTAGCAATTATCGTCCCTCTCTTGGAAAGGATAATGACCATGCGTACAGTGGAGAGACCTCATTATAGTAGAGCTAATGAAGTATTTAAAGGGGGGGAAAAGCCAGCAGAGGGGGCAGGAAAGCAAAAACATCCTTTGGAAAGCAGCCCTCAGTGGTTAAGTTAAATGATCTAAAAGGCTATGGCGAGAAACCAGTTGGCAAGCGAAGGCAGGCAGATTCCAAGCCCTGCTGTGGGAGGCTGGGATGTGCCCCCAGTCAAAATGATGCTTGGCTTCCTTGGCCGTTGCACTGTGGTCACTGTGATTCAGGAGGGCTTGCATTCACGAGGAAGCTTTGTGTTCATGGAGACTGTGCCGCCCATTGTCAGTCACTTGTACAGGGGTTGTGTGCCCCAGCTTGGGAAGTGTTTCCTCCCTGCTTCCCCACAGCATTGATGTGTTTCTGTGTGCCTCCCAGAGTTTCTCCATATTTCCTGCAGTCTTTCCCAAACCCGCTTTGGTTTAAAGTTTTGGGAGAGATTGCAGCAAACCCAGAGCGGCATCCACTTGGACATGAAAGTCCAGATCTTCCCAGTCCCGTTTATGTCAGCCCCATTTCCCCTGCCCATGTCCTCTGTGGCAGTCATTTCCCCTCATCACGACATATTCAAAAGAAAGCCAGCAATTGACATGTTATTACAGTGTTATAACCTTATACAATCTGTTGTTTAATTCCGCTGAAATTCCAGGTTGATGTAAGAAAAAAAGTGTCTAGCCCCTTTCATTGTAGAGATATAAGGGAAAAGGCATTACCACAACGAAGAGGACTAGGTACTTACTTTTTAAAAATGAAAGTTAAAAATTCAGGGAACCTGATAGATAGTTGTAACATTATATTACTGTAATGAGTCAGTTGCCAGTTTAAACAAACAAACAAAATCAGTGGAGGATCCACACAAGTCTGCTCCTGTGTGGAAAATGCTTGTTCTTCACAAATGAGCCCAGAGGAGCTGAACTGTGTTAAGGAAAGCAGTATGTGAAGTTGTCTTGCGTGGGGTCAGGCTGTTGGCCCTGTGGCTGAGGGCTCTGTTTTTTGGCAGGCAGCCATTCTCATTTTGATCAGGGGTCTTTTCTAGCTGTGCTACTGGAGATGCTTTTTAATTGGAGATACCAGGCACTGAATCGGGGCGGTCTGCCGAGCTGTGGCTCCCTCCCTGAACTGTGCGCAGTGTTGTTTTTTTATTTGCACCATCTGTTTTGCTTCTGCTTAGAGGTACATTTCCAGCAGTCTTAAATCCATGAGAAAAACAGGCTTTCACCATTTTCTTTAGGGAAGAAAAAAGGAAATTTGAGGGAAAACATAATATATGCAGTGTCAGCTTTCCTATCAAACCTAAACCTATTTGGCTGTTTTAACAACAAAAAATGCATCATTTATAACTTAGGATATAAAATAGTATCAATTGACATATTTATGGAATTTAAAAGTATAAATGTCTTAATTTTACACAAGAAAAATTGCAGATATGCCCAGTACTTTCAGTATCCCCCCCCCCCCGGTGGTCTGCAGAATTTCATAAGAACATAAGAGAAGTCATGTTGGATCAGGCCAGGGCTATTTTTGCGCAGGAATGCACAGGAATGGAGTTCCGGCTGGCTTCCAAGTTGGCCATGCCTACAGCCTCTTCCCCCTCGGGTTCCCCAGGTGCCTGGCAAGCTGTGGGACGCCTGTGGAAGCCAATCCTGGGAGGGAGCTGCACTGTCAGGGGTGTGGCCTAATATGCTAATGAGTTTCTGCTGTTGGGTGTGGCCTATTATTCTAATGAGTTCCTGCTGGGCTTTTTCTACCAAAAAAGCCCTGGATCAGGCCAATGGTCCATCCAGTCTAAAACTGTGTGTTACACAGTGGCCAAAATCCAGGTGCCCTCAGGAGGCTCACCAGCAGGGCCCAAACTCCAGAAGCCCTCCCACTGTTGCCCCCCCCAAGCACCAAGAATACAGGGCATCATTGCTCCAGACATAATGTTCCATCTATACCTTATGGCTATTAGCCACTGATGGACCTCTGTTCCATACGTTTATCCAATCCCCTCTTAAAGCTGTCTATGCTTGTAGCCGCCACCACTTCCTGCAGCAGTGACTTCCATGTGTTCATTACTCTTTGGGTGAAGAAATACTTCCTTTTATCCATTCTATGCCTAATGCTTCTTAATTTCATTGAGTGCTCACGAGTGAGAACGGGAGAAAAGTACTTCCTTCTCTGCCTTCTCTATCCCATGCATAGTATTGTAAACCTCTGTTGTGTCACCCATCAGTTGTTGCTTCTCCAAACTAAAGAGCTCTAACCTCTTTAACCATTCTTCAAGGGAAGGTGTTCCATCCCTTTATTATTTTAGTTGCCCTTTTCTGCACTTTTTTCAATCCTACAATATTTTTTTGAAGGTGTGGTGATTAGAACTGTACACAGTATTCCAAATGAGGCTTCACCATAGATTTATACAGGGGCTTTATTATACTGGCTGATTTGTTTTCAATCCCCTTCCTAATTGTCATGCCCTGTTTACCCCCCATCCCGGAAGGCCGCCTTCTGCCATCCTCCTCTTGCCGTTGTGTTACATCCCTCAGAGGCCTTAGAATGGGAAGGAAGGGGGTTAACTCAGCCAGCTCCTCCTCCCCCCAGTCGGAACACCCTCTTCCACAATGTTGGCCTCCAGCATTTTTCACCTTCAGTCCTCTTTATTAGAGCCTCCTTTTATCCCCCTCCACTCCCTCTTGTGGGCTTGACTCACCCTTCCTCAGTGTGGCTGGTTTCCCAGGTGAGAGAGGGCTCCATCCTCCTGCCTCCCATCTCCTCCCCTATGCCAGGTGTCCTCCATTCCCAGCAGTGTCCTGGCTGGCAGAGGGTGGGGTGGCACCACTTCTGGTGCTGCAATCAGTCTCCCCACGCCCCCCCCCCCCCAGTCCACCCACCTCCTTTCTGGCCTCCCCTCCCCTTCGTCATCTGCTGCCAGTGGGCAAGCTCTGTGCCCTGCCCTGCTGCTGGCTGCCAGTCCTCTACTGCCACCGGCTGTGTCACCTACCCTGGCCCTTGCTGCCTTGTCCTGGCAGTCTTGCCGCCCCTGTAAGTTTTCTTGTCGGGGCCGGTGGGCTCACCCAGGGGTCGGGCACAGGTGGTCCGAGCAGGCAGTTGGTGGGACTGTGGCCAGTGGGGCCACGGTGTGTTCTCCTCCCATGGCTTTGTGGCTGGCCCCAGACACTAATAACCCCCGGCATTGCATCTGCCTGTTTCATTGTACTCGACATCTTCAGTGTGTTGGCTACCATGATTCCAAGATCTCTCTCCTGGTCAGTTACCACCAGTTTGGACCCCATCAACATCTATTTATAGTTAGGAGTTTTTGCTCCAATGTGCATTATTTTGTATTAGACCGATTTCCCACAAGCAGCTGTGCTGCCCTTGCTCTTCCGCTTGCCCCGGTTGCATTGGTCAGTTTCACACTCTTTGCTGCACAGCTGCATTTTAACCCGCATCTCCTCCCAATTTCCTCTGCGTCTTCTCAATCCTTGTTTTTTGAGATTAAGAAGATGCGGGGGAAATCGGAGGGAGATGCAGGCCAAAGTGCGGCTGCTCAGTAAAGAGTGTAAATTGACGAATGCAACTGGGGAAAACTGAAGAACGAGGGCAGCACAGCTGCTTGTGGGAAATTGGACTTAGTGTCATCTGAAAACTTAGCCACTTTATTACTTACTTAATTTCTTTTGGCAAAACCTGAAAAAAGTCCTCAGACTCTTGAGTAAAATCTTATCTTTAAAACATTTTACTCATTTCAAAGAAAAATACTTCCCAGGGGTATTTTAAGTGCTCCCCAAAGTTTCCCAATTTTCCCCACTAAAAAACTGAGGGGGAAAAAGACCTTGGAGAAAAGGTGAAAATACAGTTTTTTTTCTGATCACCCCCCGCCCCCCAGGTTTCTTGGGCCTTCACATGTGTACTTCTGTTATCCTGGATGGAAAGTGAGCAGTTGCAGACAGACACTTGCTGGGATCTCTCCGTGCTCTAGTCAAGTGCACGGCACAATCTGAGCTGTGCACCCCAGGATCTTTTGCACCAATCACAGTGGATGTGGGGACATCTCTGCCACATGCTTTGAGTAGGTTCAGCATGCCTGAATTTCTGCTCTGTTCTGGCTCTCTCACCAGCATATTGTCAGACACAACTCTCTGGATTCATTTCACAGCTTGCTGTCTCTGTTGTGTGATGTGGGTGTGAGCGCAAGGACCAGAGTCAACAACCTGACTCATATCACTGACTGACAAATAGATCACTATTGGAGGTGGGTCTCACAGATATCTTGTGGCTGTTTTCCAGCTAGGCTGGATTTTCCCCCTTTCGAGGCTTCTTAAAACCAGAAATGTTCTGAAGAAATTCATGTATATGGAGTCCATGTTTCTACTTGTCCATAATCAGGCTGTTTGTGAGAGCATGCAGAAGGTTTCAGGTTCAACCCCTGGCATCTCCAGTTTAAAAGGTCAGAGTGCAGGGAGGACTTCCGGAAGAGACACGCTAATGGCGGACTCCTCTCTCCGCATATGCGGGAGAGGCGATCCGTGCACGGTAGGGTGAAGGGGTTCTGGACGGGTGCCGAACCCCCAGAGACCCTAGTGAAGGGGCTCTGCCTGGGGTGGCACGAGGGGGAGACTCTCCTGACGGTGGCGACCGCAGGATTGAGACCCCCCCCTCATCTCCCCCGTAGGTTCCCCTGCCGAGGAAGCCTTCGGGCTGCGTAAGCATGACCGAGAAGCAGCAAAAAATGCTTGGCGAAGAAGCATTTAACACACCTGATACGCAATGGTGAAAACCGTGAGTTGCAAAATATAACGGCAAATAAAGCGACGGGGAGGGAAAGGGAGGATCATATTCCCCCCCTCTCCTTACCGAAGCGGCTGAGACTTTCCCACGGCGTTACTGCAACTATAAAAGCGTTTTAAAAATGCTGGAGGGTGGGATCGCATACACGGAGAAAAGACCTTTTGAGAGACATTAGTGCGACTATAATTGTTTCTTCTATGGTCCTTTTTATCTAAGTGTAAATAAAAGCGAAACTGCAACAATGACGGGGCGGCCAAAACCCTCCCCTAAACTAGGAAGCGGTCCTCCGAGTTCAAAGGGCGATACCACAGAGATGAGCTCAATGTTTTCAGCGTTGCTGCGGCCGCTGGTGGACCAGATGACTACTCTCAACAGCAAAATGGACTTAATGCAAAATGAACTGAAAGAATCAGGTAAACGAACAGAAAAGCTGCAACAGGATCTCTTGGAAGTTAAGGTGACAACTAGTAAGCATGATTCAAGGCTACAAAAAATTGAAAAAGAAAAGGCCTTTCAATATGATAATGTATTGAAATTGCAGATGGAACGTTCAAGTTACTTCCTTCGACTTCAAAATGTTCCTGAAAAAAAGGGGAGGATCTTAAAAAGCTAGTGAGTGAAGCTCTGGCACCAGTGACAGGTTTAAAAGCGGAAGAAATAATAAGCGATATGGATTTGGTTTATCGGACCTATCCTGAATTAGTCAAAAAGAAAAACCTGCCAGGTGAAATTATGATAAGATTCTCCAAAAGATCAACAAGAGATGTGGTTTTAAAAGCCACCAACAGAACAACGCTGAAGATCCAGGAGGTAGACATCAAGGTATTAAAGGACATTCCATTTGAAATAAGAAAAAGAAGAAAAGCCTACAGAAGTTTAACTACCTGGCTTCAGTCTGAATCAATTATACTCCGGAGGGACTGTGTTTCAGCTATCAAGAAAAGAATGTTAAAATTGACTCTGTTGATCAAGCGAAAGCTTTTTTGGAAAAATGCAAGAAAAAGAAAAAAGAGAGAGACTCAGACGATTCACTAGCAAAGCAGGAAAGTATATATGGCTTGGATAGCTCAGAAAGTGAAGAAGAAAACTCAGACTTGGAGAAGGGAGCTGCGGCTCCCAAACTTATGGAAGAGACTAAAAAGAAAAGAAGAGGACAAAAGAAGAAATAAACTTTGTATTGTTTTTAAATGTCGAGCACTAAGTATATGTTAATGGAAAATAAGCGTGCTCCAAAGTTATGTGTACCAGCAAATCAGCTATGTGATTTTTAGAAGCAGTAACATATGTAACTTGTTAAACCAAGATTTTTTGTTTCTCAAATGGACTAATCTACTAAAAATGATTATTTTAATCAGCATTTTCTGTATAAGGTAATTTAGTATAGAATTTAGCGTATAATGTAGAAATAGATGTAAAATCAATAAAAAATTTTATTTTAGAAAAAAGAAAAAGGTCAGGGTGCAGGTGATGTGAAAGACCTCAGCCTGAGACCCTGGAGAGCAGCTGAGTAGACAAGACTGATCTTGATGGACCAAAGGTCTGATTCAGTACAAGGCAGCGTCATTTGTTCCTACCCTTGGGTGATGCTAATCCTTACTTTGCTGTGACACCAGTTCAATCCTTCTGGATGCTTTTGGGCCTAGAACCACCTTTCTTTTGGCATGTGAAAAACCATACCATTTTGTCAGTGGCTTCTCCCCCCTCTGGCAGGGATCAAGAAATTAGTTCATGGCTTCTGCAGAAGAAAGGCTGTGACATGATACCTGTAATTATCAGAATGAAATGTAGATTCCTCAAGGTGCACATCACCTGGGCGGGAAGTGGGTACCTTGTTGTCTGACTGACTGTCTCTGAAGCAGTAAATTCCTCACAGTTGAAGACATTCATGCCTGCGGACGCAAGGGCGCATCTGATCTCTGTATTGTTTTCTCTAGGAGGGTTGAAAAGGAACAGATGTCCCATCTGCACTTAAGTCTTAGACTGTACAATGGGTATTGGGCATGAAATACAATGGTGTGGCCTACTCTACTGTGCTGCTACCTTTCACAGTAAGTGTGCTCCAGGCTAGGTAGTTTCTACAACACTTCATGTATCATGTTTAAAAGCTCATGCTTTGTTTTAGCTCTGGTTTTTTCAGACTTCTGTAGTCCAAACCCTGTTGCAGTGTTCAGTGGCTGTCCCATCCTGGTGATTGTCCTTGACTTATGCCCTGTAATCTGCCTTGAGTCTCAGAGAAAAAGGTGGACTACAAAGAGCCAACTATTTGTTGCTCAGAGGTGGCCTCTTGGGATGAAAAGAGGAGAGCCACCCCCCATGTGACCTGCTTGTGAGTTTCTGGGAGCCTCTGGCCGAGGACAGACTGGCAATCTGCCCCGCTCTGCCTCCACTTCTAAAGCGGAGGCAGAGAGGGCATTCAGATTGCCGCAGCTGTCCCCCGTGGGTGGCCCGCACGTACCTGCATGCGGGGCGCTCTCCATGCGCGGCAGCCGGAGACCTCTTGGAACTGGTCTCCGGCTGCCTGGGCGCGCGTCCCTGCCGCTTCCTGGCAGTCTGGACGCGTCACAGAGCGGGGCCGGAAGTGTGAACCGGCTGCCTGGCCCTGCCTCGCCGGAACAGCCGCGCGCTGCTCGCCGCCGCAGTGGAGGCTCCAGGGACCGGCGGAGGAAGAGTAGACGCGCCGGTCCACCTCCTTACAGGTGAGGTCCCGCAGCACTGGAGCCAGTGTGAACGGGCAGCCACGGGACGGGTTGGCCCCGGGGCTTTTTCGCCCGCTCGCACTGCGCTCCAGTTTGCCAGTCTGTCTTCAGCCTCTGACTGGGCTAGCTGATTTATGGGAAAGATGGGGCTGCGCCAGCCCATTGCATGGACCCTCGGTGTGCAAGCAAGCTAGTTGCACGGGTGTGTGGTGTGCGAGCAAGTTAGTCTGTCTGGCAGGAAGCCTGCTGTTGGCACATGTGAGGAAGTCAGTGCATATGTTAGACAAACACTCTGCACGATGCATGAATCCAAGGCCCAAAATGAGGAGAGAGGCTCCAGAATGAATCTGCCCAGTATTTTTACAAAAGGCAACAAGGAGCCAGCCATTGGACAGGGGGCTTATGCTTCTCCTTTTCCATGCTGTTTCTCCAAGGGAAGCCAACACCCTCCGTCCCCCCACCCCCCTTTTCCCCCATCCCCTTCCAGGGCTAGTCATCCTGAGGGTGGGGGGGCGGAGTGGGTTTTGAGCAGCAAAACCATGGACTTGGGGGGGTTCCTCTTTTCCTCCTGGGCTGCAGGAGCCTCACTGCAGCTTGTCTGGAAATATGTTCCTTGTGCTGCTCCATTCACAACATTCCCCAGGTTCTTCTCATTTGGCATTTTTTCTGAAGCAGCAGTTCTTTTGCTTTTTTCCCAGTCTGAGAAGAGCTGGGGAAAGAGCGGTGTGTATGTCTGGGGGTGCCCCCTCAGGTAGGGTTGCCAGCCCCCCAAGTGGGAGTGGGGGATCCCTTGATGTTGCAGGCTCCTGCCCACTGCCAGCTGGCTGGTGAGGGGAAGCCCTGCTCCCAACAACTACGACCCAGCATGATGTTCCCAACGTGATGATGTCATGTGGAAGTGATGTGATCATGCTGGGGACATTGCGCAGCAATGCTCTAATATGTTTTGCCCAAAATACTAGAGCGTCACTGTGCGACATCCCTGGTGTGATGACGTCACATCTGCATGATGTCATCAGCCCTGCACCTCACTCCCAGAGAGCTCCCTCCCACCCCCTGCCAGCGAGGAGGTAAGACCTGGCCACCCTAGCCCCCCGGGAACCCTGGCTGCCCTGGAGTTCTTCTTCCGTTGATCTGATGCTGCTGCATCCCTGCCTGAGAGTGAGGGTCCCCAGCCTTTTTGAGCCTACAGGCACCTTTACAATTCTGACAGAACATAGTGGGCGCAGCTGAAAATGGCTGCCACAGACTGACTGCCACAGGAGGCAGAGCCAGTTACAAAATGGCTGCAGCTGCAGCTTACTTTCGATGACGCAGTGCAGTGGTGCTGGGGCAGACAGACTGGAATTTGGGCGGTGGTGGCAGCTGCTAGCAAAGCAATATTAAAAAAAATCTGGATAGCCAAGCAAACCTCTAATAGCCAATCAAAAGCTTTTCTGGGAAAAAGACCCACCCACATTCTAAAAATACTTGGTGGCTCCAGGAGTGATGTTGGCAGCCGCCATGGCACCCACAAGCACCCCCCCCCCCGGGGGCCACTGGCTGGTGTCTTTCCCAAGTGAACTGGCCCGGTGCAGGGACCTTTTCAGAAGGAGCTGGGGACTCGTGAGCCATTCCGTCTTTCAATTATTAGGGTTTTCTTTTGTTTTTATTTTTTTTAAGTAGGACTCTGGAGGAGGTGGAAAAATTGGAAACTGTTCAGAGTTTGAGGAGGAAGCTGGAGGCTCCTGCAGCAGACTACTTCAAATGAGACTGGCAGTTGAGCAAGGCTGTTGTAAAAACTAAAATCTGGCAACCAGAAACTTTTTGGGGCCTATTTTTTTGTATTGTGTGTGTGTGTGTGTGTGCATGCACCTGGAAGTCATGGCGACCTCTGGTGGCTGACCCCTACTGGGTGTCTGGAGGATATTCCGAGTGGTGGCTGAATAAAGCCTCCCCCCGCCTCCCGCTTCTGGTATTCCAAGGAGGTCTTCCATCAAAGACCTTGCTTAGCTTCCGAGATCGGGCTTGCCTGGGCTATACAGGTCAGGGCAACAACCAGAAAACTTGATTCTGCAACCTGTATAAATTATGCATCTCACATCAGTTCACTTACTTTGCACACTTCTGATTTTGCCTGCTTGTGGGGAGGGGCAAGGAGCAGTGCTGAGAACCAAAGCCCAGTCCCACTCCCTGCCCATTGGGAATCCTGCCCGGCAGTCCTGCCTACATGTTCTTTCCACAACCATGAGGCTGAGAAACTTGCCTTTTCAGTCTAAAGGAAATAAAGATTTTGGAGACATTGATTTTCCCAACCAGTACTATCCCATAGAACAAGATTTGAGTCTAGTGGCACCTTTAAGACCGACAACGTTTAATTCTGGGTATAAGCTTATATGTGCAGGTGCACTTCTTCAAAGTGCATGCACACAAAAGCTTACACCCAGAATTAAACTGTGTTGGTCCAAAAGGTGCCACTGGACTAAAACTTTGTTCTGTTGCTTCAGACCAACAGGGCTACCCCCCCCCCCCCCCCCGAATCAGTGCTATTCCACCTCCTGGATTCCTGTAGAATCCTGGCTGAGTTCTGGCGGTGGAGGCTTCCCTGAGTTAGAAACCGTAATGCACTGCTGGACTCTTCTGTTCATGGAAGAGTGAGAAATTCTATTGTAGTGTTCCAAGATGTAGAGGCACTTCCAAGAAGTACGTGAGGTGGAAACAGATAAAGCCTTCAACCCGGTTGTGCCTGGGAGAGATCACCAGATTTTGCTCCAGTTTTAGGTGCCAGAGCAGGTACAGCAAACTACACGACAGATTTTCAAAGTCTGTCATGAACTGGGGTCTCTTTAGCCATGATAGGACCCAAGACTGGGGCAATGGTGCTGTGGGAATTATTTAAAATGACCTATCAATAACCCCAAGGAACCTCAGCAGCCTTGCCAAGCACCGTTAAACAGACAGCTCGTAGCTGAGACAGCCAGATGGATTCCAGTGAAGCTCTGGCTGGATCGGGGGTGGGGGGTGGATGAAGGGAATTCCTGGGAGCCATCAGTCAAAAGCAGAGCCTCAAATGTCTCTACAGGTTTTACGTGGGAAGAGGGAATCTCCATAATTCCTGCTTTAATTTGCCAAAGCCTATGTGAGACTTCTGATTAGATCCAATAAGCCAGGCCTTGTATTTCAAAGCAAAGGCTTTATTCTTAATGGTCTTTCAGGAAACACTTGCATTGTTAGTGATACCAGATACAGAAGGGGAGGAATTGATATATTGTATTCAAACAAGGGTAAAAGCGCAGGTATCAATGAGAATAAAAATATAAAGCGCCAAAATGTGCTACCGTTACTTTCTCAGGAAAAAAGGCATGTAAGCGGAGCTACATTCCCATCCCCGGCCCTGTGTGTGTAATCTACATGCATTCCCACCCAAAAGACACCTGGAAGAGTGGAGGCCCAGTTGCCCAAGGTTACAAGTGCAGCAACAGAGATAACTGAAGTCTAGCAAAATATCTGAGCTCATTCTGAGGAAGGGGGGGGGGGGGGAACCCCCAGAAGGAAGCTGATGCCGATCTCCCTCTGGGACCTGTAACAGAGACTGAAAAAGGGAAGCAAAACATGACAGGAAACCTGACAGCCTAACAGGCAGGCTGCACAGAGACCCCACCCCCATCTCTCCCCCCAGCACAAGCAGTCCCTTAAGGTAGGGTTGCCAACTCTGGGTGTTGGAAATTCCTGCAGATTTAGGTGTGGAGCCCAGGGAGGGCAGGATTTAGGGAGGGGAGGAACCTCAGTGCAGTTTGATGCCACAGAAACTGGAGGGGAGCTGATCTCTGTAGTCTAGAGATCAGTTGCAATTCTGGGAAATCTCCAGGCCCTGTCTGGGAGTTGGCAACCCTATTTTAAGATGGTTAAAATCCCCTGCCTGGATTTTTCACAGCAGTAACTTGTTAATTTTAACGATTTTATGCACCTTTTTCAGTTTTGTCATGTTTTACTTCATAAGCCTCCTCAAATGAAGTTCTCTGGAGAGGCGGCGTAGATGTGTTCTGAATAAATAAAAGAAACAAGTTGTTGGGCCTCTTGTGAAGAAAGATATGGCTGGCAACTGCCCTGCTATGTAGCTGGAACAGTGGGGGAGAGGGAGCCAGTGGTTAGAGAAGGGGGCTTCACTCCTACCTGTGGGTAACTCAGACAGTTAAGAAGCTGGGCGGGTGGGGGGGATGAGGGATTGTGAAAGTCCAGAACAATGGTTGGAAATCCCTCCCTGAGATTCTGCAAATGCTCCTGGAAGGCCTTTCCCCCTTGATTTGACCCAGCCTTCCTTCCTTCCTTCCTTCCTTCCTTCCTTCCTTCCTTCCTTCCCCTCCGCCTGGGAGTCCCTGAGTAGGCAGAGACCTCTGTCTTGGTTGCGGATGCAGATGGGGCTCCTCCGTGAGGGCTAGCCGCATTCCAGTTGGACATCCTGGTTATGCTCCAGTAACTAAACCATTTGGTTAGCGAACCTAATTTCCTGAGGTTGGAGATTTCTGCTTGGAATTTACCTGTGGGGTGGGTGAGCTCCGGGTACCCCCAGGAGGTTGTAGGTTGTTGGGATTGATGGGCCCCTGGGCATGTCCTGGGCATGGCACTGGCTTGAGGAAGCCATGGCTGCTGATGGCCAAGGTAGATTACAGAGGGAAGGAGTTTCTTGCATAGGAGCAGGTTCTGGACCCAGCTGCCCTCTACCCAGGGTGGTGAGGAGGCCTCCAACTCGCTTTGCTCCCATCCCTTGTGCTTCGCCACAAGCCTTCAGCTCCTTTGCAGTCACTGCCCCCCCTTGCATTCCAGCCGCTCTTGCCAAGTGAAACATTCAGCTACCTTAACAGTTCATGGAAGAATTGTCTGCAGAGTTCTGTTGCAGCAGTCTGAGGTGTAGAGAGGCTTGTGGGGGAAGCACATGAGGCAGAGAGAGAGAAAACCACTGGCCTGGTTGAGGTGCTGTGCCTAGAGGAGGACAGGACGGCTCAGAGGGAGCCCAGATGGGAAAGCTTCTAAAAGGAACGTAAGGAAGGGTGCCTCAAGTCAGAGCTTGTTGGTGGTGGCACTGCTCAGGAGCCCCTCTGTTGAAATGCCCCGGGAAGGGTCATGTTTGTACTTCGGACAAGGAATGGGGGTGCAAATGTGCTGACCAAGATTCACTGTGATCTCTTGGAGGAGATTTTGTGCTCAGCCGTGGGCCCTGAAAAGTGGGGCAGGCACTGAGCAGAGGGTTCAAATCAGGGTGGATTTGATTTAAATCGCAATTTAAATCACTAGTTAGTAAGACTAGACTTAAATAATGGTTTTCTACATAAAGACTCATTCTTGCTGGTATATAATCTTAATATTTACAAACAGATGAGGGTTTCATTTTTAGAATAACAACTTTTCAGATTATTTTTACAGTTATATCAAAAAAATTACTGATTTGTTTATACTATTAGAAACACATCATAGATAGATAATTATGAAATTATTGTAAGGTGAACTATCTCCAGTGTAATCGGTTAATCATTCATATTTGGACAACTTTTCTGCTGTGCTGTATTGGAAGGAGAAAAATAATCATTCCCTTAATAATAATAATTTAAATAGTTTTATTTAACTAAAACAATAACCTTATAGCATATGCAGTCTTGTATTTGCTTAAACATCCATGTTTGTTAACTGACGTGTTTTAAACAAAATATATTTTTTAAAAAAACTTAGACCATCAGCCCAGAGTCCACACATGGAAAACGTAAAAATACCGTCCTCTGTAGCTCACCCATTTTTATCTTTTTGTCCGTTCATAATCTGGAAAAGAAAAACAAGCTTTCCTGTTTTATCGAGTCCCAAACAGTTTCTCTCAATTTAGAATGCATGAGTCCAAAGGAAGAGAATATTCTTTCTACACCAGCAGAAGCAGCTACTGCTGTTAAAAGTGAAATCATTACTTTAACAGTCTCTAAATCCAAGTGCTTAATTGACTTCCACCAATTCACTGGTGTGTCTTTCTTTAAAACATCAGCAGCAAACATATTTCTTGAATGGTTCCCCCTTAACTCTGAAGTTTATTATAGTTGGCATTACAGATGAATGATTGCTGGATACCCATGTCATAGCCATCTCCTCTTCTTCAGCGCTTAAGATTTGACCCTGGTACCGGATTGTAAAGTACTGGGTTTAGAGATGAGTTGAGTGATAACAGCTCATGAGTTTATTGGAGAGGTCAGAACTAGACTGTTTAGCTGGACTCACAGGTTCACTTATATTCCCGTTCTAGGCCATCCCCACGCCACCCCCAACACCCGCGATTGGCTATTTACAGTGCCTCTGCATCCTATAGGTCTATCTATGGATGTGGGCTTCCCCATTGGTCCCAACTAGGATCCTCCGGGTCTATTGTTCCTGGATGCGAAGCTCGACAGCTTCGCCTGGCCACGTGTTTGGCTGACCATGTGCGCGGCTCCTTGGTTGGAACATAATACCCCTCCCCCCATAGTTCAGAATCCCCCTGGCGCACATAGTCTTTGAGGTAGACTGGTTGCTTTCGCTCTTGGGTGGACCTGCATACTTCAGGAGTTGGGGCATCCATTTCTGGTGCCGGGTCAGGCCTCTCGGGTCATGCTGGGGGAGTGTCTGCAGTGGCGGCTTGCGGTTCTGCGGGGGCAGGGTTTAATGTCCCGGGGGAATCCGTCCACCTCTACCGTTGGCGTGTCGTCCTGTGCTGGCACTTCCACAACGGGCGCTTTACAGGTTTCTGGCAGAGACTCCCCGTCATCCTTGTATTCCTCCGCAGACTCCTCTGGGTCCTGTGACAGTACCCGACGTTGGAGGTGGTTGATGTGCCACTGCCACACTTGCCCATCCTCCCCGGAGACCTCATAGGACAAGGGGCCCATCACTCATACTACCCGGGCCAGGACCCTTTGGGGCCCCTTCACGAAGTTCCGGGCAAAGACAGGGTCTCCCGGGAAGAACCCTCGTGGAGCTGGTCATGTCTCGGGAGCGGCGCTGTACTCTGGGGCCTGGTCGGGATGTAGGCGGTCCAACTGGATGGTGAGGCGCCGGCCCATCAGGAGTTCTGCTGGGCTGCGGCCAGTCGTGGTGTGGGGGGGTCGTACACTGGCTGAACAGGAAGGTGGCCAGTTTGTGGTGCCAATCCCCTTTGTCCAGGCGGCGCAGGGCTTCTTTAGTGGTGCGGACCATATGTTCTGCCTGACCGTTGGTGGTGGGGTGGAAAGGCACCAAGCAGATGTGCCTGATCCTGTAATATTGGACAAAGTCCATGAACTCCGCCAGTGGGAAGGCGGTGCCGTTGTCCAAGATTAGGGTGTCTGGGATGCCGTGTGTACTGAAGATCTTCCACATGGTCCGGATGGCAGCTTGCAAGGAGGTGGAGCCCACAGGAACCACCTCAAGCCACTTGGTGTAGGTGTCCACCAAGATAAAAAAGATTTGGCCCTGGAATGGCCTGGCAAAGTCTATATACAAAGCCCATGGTTTGTGGGTGGACTCCCAGGGTCTCATGGGGGTGCTCGGCTGTCCCGGTCAGGACTCTTGGCATTGGCGGCACCTCTTGACCATGGATTCGATCTCCTGGTCCAGTCCCAGCCACCAGACATAGCTCTGGGCCAGGGACAAATATACAGGAAGGTCAGACTGGGAGGCAGAGAGGAGTCGGTAGACAGAAGGCTGAGGCCTCTGCATCTGGGCAGGGAGGCCCTGCAAGCGCGACTGGAGTTCGGTGGATGCCCTGACTAGGAAGTCTGCCAGTCTGGGGGCTGTTGGTTTGCGTCTCAGAAGGGACACTTTCTCAAGGGTGTGTTCTAGATCCCTCCTCTTAATGCAGGCTGGATTTTATGCAGGGCGATGTTATTCTGTTCTGCTCCACCCACTGTGAATTCTTCCGGCAGAACGCTCAGGTAACGGGGCCAGCATAGATTGACACCAGTCAGTTAGTAAAGGGCAGGGGAGACCAGGAACTGCTGATCAGGACTTGAAGCTTCTCAGGGCCAGGAGGATTCGTTTCAGGTCTCGGCTGGGAATTTTCATCTTGTTGACTAACATGCAACGGTAGCCATCAAGGGGTGGGGCAAATTCTGCATCCAATACAAGGGACTTGACGGACTTTTAGACTTGCTGGTAGTAGAGGGCAAATTGGACCTGGCACAGGCCTACCAGCAACTGCCCGTAGACGACACCACTGCTGAGGCGCAAGCGATTGTTACACATAGAGGGGCGTTCAGGGTGTGGCGACTGCAATTCGGGGTTAGTGTCGCCCCAGGAATATTCCAGAACCTAATGGACTGTTTACTTAAAGGCCAAATCACTCAAGGAACTGGGGGCGGGGGAAGGGTTTTGATAAGACTAGCAACGTTTCTTGGTGGAGTAGCGTGGCACGCATATCTACTGAGTAGTTTTCTGCATGGTAGATGATCATATTTCTCTCCCATCCTTCCTCCAAAAAGTCTAGGGTTGGGTACACAGGATTATTTCTACTCCTGTAAGGTAGAGCAGGCTAAGACAGAGTGACTTGCCTGTGATGTCCTAGAGCAGGGGTGGCCAACCTTGCTTAACGTAAGAGCCACATAGAATAAACGTAAGAGCCACATGTCTGAGAGCCGCAAGACAGGAACAAATATCACACACACGTTTTTATTTTTAAAAATATGCAAATTTGCTTTTTATTAACGTTAAATGGGACTGCCAAAAATAAAAACAAACGAGGAAAACCAGTTATAAGAAAGAGAGAGAGAAAAACTAGGAAAGCAAATAGATGGGAGGGAGGAGGAAAGGAAGGAAGGAAGGAAGGGAGAAAGAGAGAAAAAGCATGCCTCCCCTTTGCTTCCCCAGCCGCCCTGCCAGGAGCCGCACAATATGTGTGAAAGAGCCGCATGTGGCTCCCGAGCCACAGGTTGGCCACCCCTGTCCTAGAGATTTGAATTTGCGACTTGCTAGAGACTTGAACTTGGCTCTCCTGAGTCTGGGATCCAGTCCCTTCTGCTGCAGGAGCGTTCTTCCGCGCTTGTGCCGGTGGGTGCACGCAGCCGCGCCCCCGTGCTTGTGGGCTTCAGGAAGGGCCACCCAGGGCTCATGCCATTTTTTTGGTTCTTTTGCTCCCCACCACTCACTGAAGTGCAGTGAGAGGACTTCACATCTGGGCCCTGGGGATCTTGCATCACTTCTAGATTGTTTTCTCTCTCTCTCCCCTGGAAAGTCTTGCAATAAAAGGATGTCAGTTCCTTGAAGAAGAACATAAAATCTGCTGACAGGGTAGGGGAATGAGGAGGTGAAAAGCAGAGGCTCTTCCTTTGGATGGATGAGCCAAGAACCCTTGCTGAATTCCCAGGCAGGGCCGGGACGGAGCGGGGCTGCTCTTCAGGGTGGGCAGGCTGACTGTGCAGGCAATCCACCAGGCTGCTCGACAGGCCGAGGACACTGCAGCGTGCAGGCAGGGAGGAGGCACTTCCTTGCAACAGGCAGAGGATTCTGGGACATGGCTGCAGAGTTACGTCATGCAGCTGCTCAGAGTGGAATGCCAACTCGGGCTACTGTTTGTCCTGCCATCTTTTGGAACTGCTCCTGGGTCTGAACCCTGCTGACGAGTTGGCTTGGCAGCCTAGCTGGCGTCTGTTGTTTGGCCATGTGGCCCCTGCACCCCACCCCGCTCAGAAGCAGGCATCCCTCGGTATGGTGGGTAGGTCCAGGGCTTGATTGAGAGGCGAGGAGTGTGAAGTCGGTGGCCCCTGCTGACTCTTGCTGCCCTCCTGGTGCTTCTCTTCCATACTCCCTTTTGCCTCCAGGATTGTTTGGTGGAGGGCAGGGAAGAATGGGTACCTCTTGGGCTAAATCTGGTGTTTGGAACTTCAGCTCTCGAACCCAGGACACAGGAAGTGTTGGGAGAGGCTGCTACATTTGCATCTCTAGTGCTGCGTTTCCCAAGCTGCTGACAGCAGACACGTCGCCTTCTTCCTGGGATTCAACCTGCAGGTACTCTTCAGTCTGAAGAGAGACTCTTTCAGGATGTGAGAGGGTGAGGACCCTCAGCTTCCCCAGGTGCTTCCTCCCTGTGCGTCTGTACAAGACACTTGATCTGGGTAGGCCTCTGACTGCAAGAAAGTGGGCCTGAAACAATGACTCATGCAGAGGTTCAGCAGGCAGTTTTGTCTATTGAACAATAAGTCTGTTGTACCTCTGCATTGGGAGCAAGAGTGCTCTCCAGTCAAAGCTGATGAAAGAGAGACATTGTGTTATGTGGAAGCTGACTGGCCAAGGCCAGAACAGGGACTCGTGCAGAGACTCAGTGGTCAGCCTCTTCTGTGGGTGGGGACTTTTGGCTCACAGAGCTCTTTAGAAAACTCAGTTATTTCTTGTTGGATGCTGCTGGGCCCTAGGACACTGCATCCAAATTGCTGCTCCAGCAGTTAGGCAGTGCCAGGATTTTGACATGGGCGGTAATGAATGGTGGCAGCAGGAGACAGTGCCAGCCTCGGCTGTACTTGCCACGTATCTGTGGCCTCAAAGCAGGGGAGGGCACTTCTGTGCCTCAGCTGCCATAATGCCCGCAAAGCAGGCTGATGAGCTCAGCTTACTTAACCTTGCAGGGGACTAATTAGCTCATTGGTGAAGTGCTCAGAGGGCAAGTGCTAATTAATTGGCATTATTTATTAACACATCAGTTAGGCTTCTGACCTTCAAGGTTTCTGTTTCAGTTCTGTTTTCGTACAGCTGGCAAAAGCTATTGCTGTCCCGTTCCAGAGCCAGGCCTTCCAGCTTACTTGTTGCCGGAGCCACTGATGTTTTGCCTGTGGCCTCACAACAACCTTGTGAGGTGGGCTAGACCGAGAGCTAGTGACTTCAGTAGAGGCTGCCTGGTGGGCATCATCAGGGCTAGCCAAAGAGTGGAATTTGTGTCTGATGCATCTTAAGCCATCTATTGCAGTGTGGGTAACGTGGAGGGGTTTTTTTGGGGGGGAAGGGGAATGCCCACAGGGAAATCATGGCTGGAAAGTAAATCTTAAGTGCAACATGGTGAGAAGGGGGTGCTTGGGGGCACCAAAGAGGTAGCAACTTTCTCTTTGCTTCCTCACCTAAGCCTACCTTGTGGATGGACCATCAAAGTCAATGGACCTGGGAGTCCTTGGTTCCAGCCACTACCCCAGCCAGCTGCAGGATTTGGGGAGGGGGGTTCTTTGGCAAGAGACTAGCCAGTCTGCTTTCCATAACTGAAAGGGAGAGGAATTTTGGAATGGAAGGAGTGGCTTCATATGCTACCATGATGGCCACACCTCCCCAGGCCCTCCCTGGGTCTTCCATCTTCACTCTGCCCCTGGAAGAACCGTCTTTTTTCTCATCACTTGGAGACACTCTGCAGCTTAGCCCTGTCCTGATCCCTTCAGCCTCTGGCGGGGGTCTTGTTTCCAGGGGACGTGTGTGAGAATGAGAGTCCGTTGGCACAAGTGTTTGGGATCCTGACCCTCTCAGTGCACTTCCACATCCCGTTAATTCCCACACGAGGGGAGGGGAGTCCAAGCAGCAGAACAGGGAAGCCAAAGGGCTTTTGCATCCACGTGATCTGGATTCATCTTGGAAGGAGTGACCCCATAAATCATGAATAATTTTCTCCATTATTATTATTAGTAGTAGTATTAGTATTAGTATTATGCAGCGAAGGTAGCAGGGCAAGGTCCCAGAGAGACCCACAGGTCATTAAATTATCTGAGACACTTCACCAAGGAGGGCAGGTAGGTGGTGAGGATGACTTGCCCTTGCCCATCGAGACAAAGAAGAGAAGAAGAAGAGATTGGATTTATACCCCGCCCTTCACTACCCAAAGGAGTCTCAGAGCGGGTTACAAACTTCTTTCCCTTCCTCTCCCCACAACAGACACCCTGTGAGGTGGGTGGGGCTGAGAGAACTCTGAGACAACCGCCCTTGAGAGAACAGCTGGTACAGAGCTATGGCTTGCCCAAGGTCATCCAGCCAGGTGCAAGTGGAGGGGTGGGGAATCAAACCCGGTTCTCCCAGATTAGAGTCTGCGCACTTAACCACGACACCAAACTGGCTCTGGCCCTGAAGCAGGAACCTCATCTTGATGCTCAAGCAAGCAAGTCATACTTGGGGTAGCTGCAAAGCTTGGCCTGAAGGAAAATTTTGGTCAGAGTTTGGAAGTGCCTGCTGTGGCAAAACATTCTGAGGAATCTGAAGGGAGGAAAACTACTCAGCAGATATGCGTGCCACCCTACTCCACCAAGAAATGTTGCTAGTCTTATCAAAACTCTCCCCCGTCCCCAGTTCCTTGAGTGATTTGGCCAAGGAGGAGTTCCCAAGTTTTCCTCAACATTTCACTGTAGGACAAACTCTGGGGCAAATGAAGGATACCCCCTGAGAAATTTTGGTGAATCATAAATTGTCAGAGAAATTCACCAGAAGTGAAATTTCTGAGGCTCTCCAGAAGGTTCTTCTTTAGTGGAAATGTAGGATGAATTGGGGGAAGCAAAAAGTGTCTTGATAAGACCAGGCAAGCATTTTCAGAAGGGGGATTCTGAGCTGCTGTGAGCCAAGAGGAAAGGTGGGGATAGGAATTTTTTAGTTGCAAAGAAATAAACCGCACTTCCAGTTTCCTGCAACCCTCTCTCTAAAATGCTCCAATGCACCCCATCATTGTGGCCAGTCTTCCACTTTTAAAACTTTGATTCTCCAAATGTGGGGATGAGATAAATAATTGTGACCGTTTGTTAGGGAACTCACTTGCAGAGTTTTTTT
The DNA here is from genome assembly GCA_029233225.1 of Lepidodactylus listeri. NCBI lineage: Eukaryota > Metazoa > Chordata > Lepidosauria > Squamata > Gekkonidae > Lepidodactylus > Lepidodactylus listeri. The sequence continues at coordinate 7,324,993 of JARCFY010000014.1, read as the reverse complement.
AAGCCTCGCCTTTGCAAAGAAGTTGGCCAAGCTGGCTTCTTCTGCTCTGGGGTGCTGCGACCTCCTCCTGACCCGTTCCTGTCCTCCATCCAGCTTGGCTGAGAATTGCTCTGCCTACCTCTGTGAAACATTCAGAAATAGTAGAATGAATCTAAACACACTTATGTTGGGTGAGGAGAGGGAACTGAAGTGTCTGTGGACATTAGGTGGTGATATATTTCTTTGGGAAAGTTCTGGGATTTTTCTTGGCGTTGCTTTGGAAGCTTCAGTCCACAAGAAAATCCAAAGTATGTTAATATTGTCGGTAATGTTTGCTCATGGGAGGAACTTGTAACCTCTCTGCAGAAGGGTCTCCTGTATGAAAAGAGCCAGTCGTGGAGTCAGGAACATCTGACCTGCCTTCTCCTCGTTCCCCCCCCCCCCCCATCCTACTGTCAATTTCACGGGGGTCGGTGACAGTTCTGTTGTTGTGATGACATGACCCAGAAGTTTCTCTTGGCAAAGCCTGATTCACAGCCACTGGGTGTAGTCGTTCAGCTGACCCTGCTGAGGTGTGAGCTCACTGTAAGGAGGATCCACAAGTGGACCTTGCAAATTATTTCATCAGAGCTGCCCAGAAGGTCGGGTTCAGCTGAACGAAGTATTTCGTTGGCTCTTCTGCTGTGTAGGAGATGTCTGGATCACAGTTCACCTAAAGCAGGGGTGGGCAATTGTTTTGGCTCGGGGGCCACTTTGTGGGAGCAGAGGTTAGCGGAGGGCCGCACCTTTTAAAATGATTGCATTCATTACTTAACTTTGCATTTCAGAAAAGGTATAAATTGTATCATAAAAATCAATAAATATAAATTAAATAAAAGAGTGGTAGTTTTATTCAATTTATTTATTGTGCTAATTTCATATCATCTATAGCTGCAAGCACATTTAGTTTTAGAATCCGTTTAATGAGACAAATGTACCCCATTACACTTTTCTACAATTTTTTTTAAAATCAGGAGTGAGATTGCTTGTTGAGATTCTCATCACAGCCTGCAAGTTAATGTCTGTCAAAGAGCATCTATATTTACTCTTGTTAATCTTCATGTCTTGGCGGGCCACAAAAAACTCTGTGGCGGGCCGCATGTGGCCCGCGGGCCGCCATTTGCCCACCCCTGACCTAAAGCATCACATAATCCCATACCATTATGTGCAGTTGAGGGGGAGGGGGGGTCGCCTGGTGATGCCTCCGGAATAGGGTTGCCAACCTCCAGGTGGGTTATATATCAAAGTGAGAGCTCACGGGAGGAGATTGCATCAATATGAAAACACTCCATGAATGAATTACGAACCTAAGCAGAAAAATTGTATTATGCCAAAACAATTCAAACAGTTACAGTTCTAAGTCTTTGTTACAGTTCAACCAGTCATATATTCCTAAAGAGCTAGGATCAAACAAGTACTTAATACAAAGGATTTTTTTTTTTAAATAAAGCCCACAAATCCGTTGTGTAAACAGCTTCAGGAGAACAAAGTTTCTACATCCATAGAATGGATGTAGAAACTTTGTTCTCCTGAAGCTGTTTACACAACGGATTTGTGGGCTTTATTTAATATTTTTTAAAAAAAAATTATTTAAAGAGAATATATGACTTGTTGAACTGTAACAGAGATTTAGAACTGTAACTATTTGAATTGTTTTGGCATAATATAATTTTTCTGCTTAGGTTCATAATTCATTCACGGGACTGTTTTCATATTGATGCAGCCTTCAGGTGGGGGCTGGAGATTTCCTGGGATTCTAACTGATCTCTGGACTACATCAACTGCTTATTTATTAACGCCAAACATCTATTCCCCTTCTCCTGGAGAAAGGGGCTGCTTTGGAAGCTGGGCTGCCTAGCATCATTCCCCCCCCCCGAGGTCCCTCCCCCCTCTCAGCCCCACTCAGCCAGGCCCCACCCTCAAATCTGCAGCCTTTTCCAAGCTCAGAGTTGAGAGGGAGCCCAACTCTGGAATAGCGTGGCCAGACCCCTGGTCGGGACGGGGTTCCCCCCATTTCGGGGGCTCCAATCTGCTGCTGGCCAGCAGGGGAAGCCCCACCCCCAAGCAGCCCCTTCCTGTGTCAGTGTCATCAGCATGATGTCACACAGAAGTGTGATAACATCACAGTATGATGACATCACTTCCACACGATGTCATTGTACTGATGGCATTGCACACTGTGACGTCGCCCTGCTCCCCCCACTTTTAGAAGGCTTCCCCCCCCCCCCTTGCTGGCCGGGTCAGTAGACCTGGCAACCCTACTCTGGAAGCAAGAAGCTGGGCAGTCCAAATGTCACAGCAGGGCAGGCAAAGTTGCACACTCTTGTGCAGCTGCCAGCAGAGCTGATCCTATCCCACAGAGGGGCAGGGCAGCTAGTATCACAGAAGGAGGGGGGGGTGGATCTGGGAAAGGAAGAACAGGTCCTGAGCAGGAAGTGGAGGGAGGTCGGCTAAGTGAAGTGACCATCGTGACCCAAGGGGAGAGCATGTGTCTTGCTTTCCCAGAGCCCCGCAGGAGACCTAGGGAAGCTATTTTGAAGACAAATGGAACCAAAGGTCTTGGCAGACCAAGGGATGGAATGGCTGTGGCAACTTCATCCATTCCTAGGGTAGTTTTAGGAGGGCCAGTGAAGTGGCACATCACAAGGGGTCATGCTGCACACTTTCTGGAATGCCTGAGGAAGCAGGTTTGGGCAGCAAGTTTTGGTGGGCCAGTTTGGGGAGCTGTTGCCAGTGGGGCCTTTTGCGAGCCTCCTGGAAGCTTGTCAGTGCTTTCTAGTCTGCCATCTTGGCACTGCTCACGAAGTGCCTTCCTTCCTGGCAGAAGTGCTGACATTGTTTCAGAATGTTGCCATTGAGGTCATCCGCTGTGTTGTCCAAAAGGAACGCGCTGGCCTGCAGGGTTCCTCCGTCCTTATCGGAGCTGGCTGACAGTGTTCAGTCAAAACATTTTCCTGATAAAAGAAGGACTTTTCAACAAAGTGGCTGGAGTAGAAAGAATTTCCTTTGGCAGAAAAAGACCTCAGTGCCTTTGTGTAAATGAAAGAGGCGTTTTCATGTTTGACTGTGGCCCTGCGGTTAGTGAGGGGGTTTGGGACATGGGAGTTGTGCTTTCAGATTCCCACCGAAGTCTGGACTTGCTGGGTGGCCTTGCACAAGACTAGCCGTGTGTGGCACTCCTTAGCAGTCAACCCCCCTGGGGGTCAAGAACTCAGCATCTTGCAAACAGTAACCGTGGTTTCCACATTAAGGGTGCGTTCCAGCAGGCATGTGCGCGCATGCAGACCGTCTCCCACGTGTGCAAAAGAGGAGGATAGTTTTTTCTGTCTTTCAAATAGCATTTGCTTCTTGCTGCATTGCAAACTGCTTTTGAAACTCAGGCCTCTCAGATGTTTTCTCGGATTGTTGCCTCAGTGCTTTCTGTTATATAATGGTAATTTTTTCTCCTTTCTACAGGTGATAAATTTGTTTCTTATTTCTGTCGTGGATGGAAAAAATATTCACATTAATAATTCACCTTTTGTAGTATTGAAAGTATTCCCATCCAAATGTAATGATTTTAAAGAAGAAAACCCTGATCTTCGACGTGGTCTCTGTGCTTCACACTGATGGGTTTCTGCGCCTGCGCAGGAATCCTTCGGTATTGTAGAAAGCTCTAGTGAATTTTCGCGCCCAGCGCCTCTGGGCATGCACGGAGCCCCACCGTGCATGCCCAGAGGAGCGAGCGCGGACATCCCGGCAGTTCTCTTCTGACCACCGCGCTGCTAACAGCTTCTGCGATTAGCTGAGTCCTTTGAGGAAAGCTCTCCTTCGCTTCGCTTTCTTTTCTCCTCACTCTTTCTCCTTAACTTTCAACACTTTCTTTCTGTATTCCTCTGTCAAAAAAAATAATAAAAAAAATTCTCCTTGGGTGGTGGGGTTCTTCCCTTTCTGCCTTTGGGTCCCCCCCCCCCCCCATTTTCATCTCTGTTTTTTCTACTTTATGGCTACAAAGCGGGGCTGCTTCAAATGTTGCTCGGCTTGTGGCAGCAAATTAGCAGCTCCTGACGGTCACTCCTTGTGCATTCTCTGCCTCGGAGAAAGTCACCAGCCAGATTCCTGCCCTCATTGTGCCAAGTTTAGCAACCAAACTCAGGAAAATAGGGCAGCCTGCCTGAAGGTCGCTTTTCTGGAGTCGGCATTGCTTCCTGCATCGACCTCGACGACCTCCTTCCCATCGACGGTATCGACAGCCGACTTCATGGCCCCGTTGACATCGAGGCCGTCATCCGATATAACTCGACCAGTATCGAAACACCAGGCTCCGACGCAGTCTACGGCTTCGACGCCAATCAAAAAGAAGAAGAAGAAGGATAAGTCGGGAAAACGCCACAAGGCTCTATTTGCAGCCACTGGCAAGCCTTTGAGTAAGGCCCCTACTTCGGTTTCCGAACCAGTAGCACCCCCATTAGATGCTACCTTGGTACTGATAACTCCCTTGATCGTGGATGTCTTCACCACTCGCCAGAACACGAAGTGCACGGCATTCTGCACGCAGGGTGGAATAAATCCCCTATACCCATGGAATCATGATTTCATCTATGCCTTTCCACCTCTACCACTACTCACACGAGTGGTACGCATGATAGTGGACGAGACGGCGGAATGCATACTGATCACTCCTTGGTGGCCCAGACAAGCCTGGTTTCCAGTCCTCCTCTCGTTGGCCCACAGGAAATTCCATCAATTTCCTCCACTACCAGATCTCCTGATACTCTCCGACTCTCCCATCCTCCACCACGACATTCCCCATCTCAAGCTCATGGCGTGAAAACTCTCCCCTCCGTATTCTCGGATAGAGTGAATAATGTCCTGCTTAACTCCCGCAAGGCATCCACTCGTCAGTCATACGCTTACAAGTGGACTCGTTTCTGTACATACCTAGCCTCGTCCGACATAGAACCCTGCTCTGCGGACCTGTCCCGTATTTTTGATTTACTCCTATCCCTAGCAGATGCTGGACTCTCACACTCTTCTCTGAGAGTATACCTGTCTGCAATCTCGGCTTTCCACAGCAGAATTGACAGCTTTTCTGTGTTCGCCCACCCCCTTTCAAAACGCTTTCTGAAGGCCCTTCTCCATCTCTAGCCACCCACCAGAGTCCCACCACAACCGTGGGATCTGCCATTGGTCCTCCACACACTCACTCAGAAGCCATTTGAATGGTTGGCATCCTGTGATCTCCTCCTGTTGGCTTGGAAAATGGCCTCCTTACTCGCCATCACTTCTGCTCGTCGAGTCAGTGAACTCCTAGCCCTCAGACACGATCCTCCGTTCCTCTGCTTCCTACCGAACGCAGTTCGCATGGTTCCAGACATTTCGTTCCTGCCTAAAGTCGTCTCCGACTTCCACCTGCAATCTGAGATCATCTTACCTGACTTCTACCCTTCTTACGTTTTTGAGCAAGAACATCCCTTGATGTTAAACGAGTGCTTCTCTTTTACCTTGCTCATACTAAGCCAACTAGAAAAACACCCAGGCTCTTTGTTTCCTATGCGTCACACAGAATGGGCAAACCTATCACCACCCAAAGACTCTCCAAATGGATTGCGGAGCTTATTAAACTTGCCTATGAATTCGCCAAGACTCCACTTCCAGAGCCCATCCAGGCGCACTCCACCGGGTCTATGGAAGCCTCTATGGCATTTCTCAAAGGTGCCTCCCTGACGGACATTTGCACGGCTGTGACTTGGGCTACTCCGAACACCTTTATCAGGCACTATCCACTGGACAGTCGAGTAGCTGTCTGCTCTGTGATGGGTCGCCTTATCTTACCCGCTGCTTCTCAGTAGGACACTGCTCACTACTCTCCCATCAGTGTGAAGCACAGAGACCATGTCAAAGATAAACAGGTTACTTACCTGTAACTGATGATCTTTGAGTGGTCATCTGTGCATTCACACTACCCACCCATCCTTCCCTTCTGCTGCCAGGCTTTCTCCTCATTAACACGCTTGGCTGCAGCAGTCAGAAGGAACTGGTGGGATGTCCGCACCCGCTCCTCTGGGCATGTGCGGTGGGGCTCCGCGCATGCCCGGAGGCGCTGGACGCGAAAATCCGTTAGAGCTTTCTACAATACCGAAGGATTCCTGTGCAGGTGCAGAAACCCATCAGTGTGAATGCACAGATGACCACTCTAAGATCATCAGTTACAGGTAGGCAACCTATTTTTTTCTGCACATTGTGGAGGCAGTGGGCTGGTGGGGGCGGGATGTATGTCCTTGGTTTTGGGTATATCTAAAATCTTTTCCCCACTCCATATTCTCTCTGGTACTGAAAATCTCCAGATGGGAAGGGTAGTTATATAGTATGGAGGTCGGAGACTTGTTGCGGTGAAGTAATCTTAGGAGTTTATTCAGGTGGTCAGATGAACATGCTGGATGGTGGTCCGGAGGCCTGCTTATATTCACAACCAAACTGTGCTCCTGGCCTCGCCCAGTAAACCCGATAGGGTCAGTTTCCTGCCGTTGTGCATTATAGGTCTGTTTTAGGATCCTATGTGCACCATTGGTGCAAATTACAATCCGGCCGGGCTGTTGTCTGCTGGACCGAAGCTCCAGCAGCTAGCCCAGCCAGGTGCATTGTGGCGATCGCATGGCGGTCACCATTAAAGACACTATACCCCTCCCCCCATAGTCCGGATCATCCTAACACACATAGTTCTTCAAGTAGGATGGCCACCGTCATTCTTGATCAGATCAGCGAGAAACTGTTGCTGCCGGGGGCAGAGTGGGGACGGCTGCAGTTGGTTCTGGGGCTTGTATCGCCAGCTCAGTTGGCTGAGGGATGTCCCGGGGTGTGTCGGCTGGTGGCAGATGCTGTGGCGCTTCCGCGGTTGCTTCTGGGGTTCCACCACCTTTGGAGTCGGGAACAGGGGCCTTGTCCTTGGCCTCATTGTGCATGTCGGAATTGGGGTGGGGCAGGAGTCTTCGGCAGACCTGGTCTATGTGACGCCTCCATACTCAACCTTCTTCTCCTGTGACTTTGTACGAGTGTGGACTTACCTATGGGATGGCATGCTTATGTCTGGTACGTCAAAGCAAGAGTACATACATGTTTTAATCGACATACAATAAGAGGGGCACTACAAAAAATATGGAAGGAAACAAAAGAACGGTTTTATGATAAGATTCCGAAATGGGTCTCGTTGTTAGAAGGCTATGTTAAACCTACTCTAATGATGAAAGAGAAAAGAGAAACCTACGAAAGGTTATTAGATGTACACAATAAATTAAAGACAGAAGAAAATCAGATACAGCAAAAGATGAAATTAACTTGGTGGGAGAAGATACAAATAAAGTCTAGGTATGACAAGGATAAGGTAATAGGCTTTTATAGACTTAAAAATGACTTGGATAAGATTTGGTTGTCATCAATTGATAAACAGATTCAACAACTATATAATTTTTTTGATAGAGGATTATATGTTAGATGAAATAGTCAAAAATACGATGGTTGTATGGATGAAAGATTTTGGGGGAAGTGTAGAATTAGAACAATGATCAAAGATATGGAAAACAGCAAAACTCATGAGAGCAATTCCATACAAAGAAGATATATACAAAATGTTTCATAGATGGCATTGGTCTCCGGAGAAAATAGCTAGATGTTACCCTAATGCCACAAATAGCTGCTGGAAGTGTAAGAACAAGGTGGGAACATTTTACCACATGTGGTGGAGCTGTGTTAAAATCAGAAGTTTTTGGCTAAAAGTGCATAAAATAATGGAGGAAATTATTGATAATGCCATACCATTCACACCTGAAGTATTTTTGTTGAACATGCTGCTGGATCTATATAAGAGAAAGGATATGTATATGATATGTTATATTTTAACTGCTGCTAGAATTTTAGTTGCAAAATGCTGGAAATCAGACAGACTACCCTCAGAAGAGGATCTAATACAGAAAGTGTTAGACATTGTTGAAATGGATAAGTTAAATACTATCTTACAAGGAAAAGACCAAAATGTGCATATGGGAAGATGGAAAGATATATGTATGTATGGTTAGATAAAAAAGTAAGGAAAGATGACTCAAACGAATGTATACTAAAATTGGACCTTTGTTTTTGTATAAATGTAACATAAAATCATAAATAAACTGTTGTTGTTTTTTAAAAGAAAAACCTGGGAGGGGGTTGGGGGGCAGGAAGTGGTGCCCTGTGTTCCACACTGTCAGTGAGGGGGATTGGAATCTGGAGAAGGGCAGCCTGGAGGTCCCTCCTCATGGTAGAGGCTTTATTGGAAATCCCAAGCTGATTGATGACAGGAAGGTCCACTCAGCACCCCCTCCCCCTATCTGAGGGACTGGGCAGGAGACCCACCCAGTATGCTTCAGCTTCATTGCAAAGTCGGTGGGAGAGCCGCTCTGCCTATCAGCCAGCCTGCAAAAGGCTCTTGGGAGCCGCTGGGGTGACGGAAGGTTGTGGGGGCAAGGGAAGGCAGCGGCTGGGCAAAGCAGGGGGAGGGGGACAGTTGCATAGGATTGCCCACCCTTCAGGTGGGGCCTGGAGATCTCCCAGAATTACAAGTGCTCTCCAGGTGACCGAGATCAATTCCCCTGGAGAAATGGCTGCTGTGGAGGATGGGCTCTATGGTATTATATCCTGTTGAGGTCCCTCCCCTCCCCAAACCCCACCTTCCTAAGGCTCCACCCCCCAAATCTCTAGGAATTTCCCAACCCAGAATTGGCAGCTCTATGGTTGCATGATCCAGTGGCTGGCTGTAGTTCAAGCTCATGCAGCGATTCTGCTCCAAGGTGGCAGTCAGACGTGGCAGCTCTCCTGGAGCACCGTGGCCCATGCAAGGCTATTCTTTCTGGAGCAGTTCTCTGGGAAAGTGTGGATAGAAATCCCAGGATGCTGAATTCAGGGGCCCTATCAGTCAAGAGGAAGGAAGCTCCGTTTCCCTGTTAGAAAACAGAGAGGCAGATTGGGGGTGGGGAATCGATCCTGAAGAATGGCTGTGGGATTAAAAAGTTCTGTCATCTGTTTGTGCCGCCCCCATCTCATCTCATGGAGCAGCAGGGCCTGTTTGCGTGACACCACCGTGCTTTTCAGTTGATCCAGTGAGCCAGCTGTGCCTTTAATTTCCAACCGGCTGGGGCTTCTGGTGGTTTTCTGTTTGGTTTTTTTGCTAGCCCTACATCTCTGTACTTCAGGGAGCTGAGAGGCCGTGCGCCTGACTGCGCTTGGAGCTTGGCACTAACAGGCAAGTAAGCAGCATGCAGTAAACCATGAGGGGGCCGGGAAATTCTCTCCTTCTCTGATTTCTTTCTAAATGACCTTTGTGGTCAAGATAAAACAGCCCACATGGACAATTTTGTGCCAGAAACCTGTAGATTTGGATGCTGTGCTGATGTCCTTGTTGCCAGGTTGCCAAAGGTGATAGCTTGGGTTCTGGCCGCAGTCCTTGACAGGGAAGCATTGCTGGTCACCCTCCCGTGCTGGAACAGATCGGGGACCTCCAACGGTCACTGGAACTGCTAAGAATGGTCTTTGTCTTAACTTGCATGCCACTGTTTCTTTAGGCTGGTGATAGCAGTGTCCTCAAAGAAGCAGGGGGGGACCATCTTGCCAGAGAGACCACTGGCCTCCTTTGCTGAGCTTCTCATGCACCGTGCTGCCGCAAGAGAGCAATGGGGGTGTCCTCCACTGAAGAGGAGTCATAGTGAGACTCAAGAGGCCTGTCTGGAGCTCTGGTTGAACAAAGGTTGACAACTTCAGTTTGGGGAGTTCCTGGAGGTCTGGGCTCAGGGCTCAGGGACGGAAGGAAGATCAGCAGGGGCGTGATGTCACAGAATCTGCCTTCCAGGAGATCCCCCTTGTCTGGAGATCAGCTGTAGTTCTGTGCAGTCTTCAGGCCCCACCATTAGTTTGGTAGCCATAATTTAAAAGTGAAGAGGCGCTTAGAGCAGCTTCCACAATCCTCTGCAACATGTGAGGGTTCTCTGGAAGATGTTCATGGTGTGTTTGGCAAACAAAGATATGTGGTAAAGGTTTCCTGGAGGCAGAGCGTCTGAAAACCACACTGTTGGGAAGGAAAAAGAATGCCTTCCAGTGGCTGACCTTCGAGTTCCATACCTTCCGCATTGTTGGGTTAGGCCTCCCAGATCAACCACATGGTCACCTGGTTCTGCTTTATATATTGCTTCATGTACTGGTAAGATACATCAATGCAAGATTCACTACCTACCAGATTATGTGGCATGGGAAAAATATGAGCAATTCATGAGGGTGAGTGCAGTCTGTCAACATGATCGCTAAATGGAATTCCACATGCAGAGGCACTGTAGCTCTGTATCCCAGATGCTGTGGCTAGGCGGTAGGTGCCGGCCGTCGTGCATTGTCTGTGAACTTCCCAGGTAGGTCTTGTTCACCACTGCTGGGGGGGGGATGTGCACCCCCTTTTATAGAGAGAGTACTTTGTATTCCTTATAATAAACTTATTTTGTTAAATTTCAAGAATAGACTGCATAAGTGGAACCCACTCATTAGATGATGATGTCAAAACACAAGGTGGTTTGATCTAATTCATTTGGGAGAAAGGGGGAAAACACAAAATGAGGACTATATGTTCAGCGTCAATAAAATAGTAAACAGATTGAATAAAGAATACTCATATAATTAAAACTCAGCCTTACATAATTTATGTACTGTCAAAGGGACTTCACTTTTGGTTGTTGGTATAACTGGAGATGTTTTGTATTTGTAAATGTTCCTTTAACTTCTTTAACCAGTACTGAACCGAATAGCCATCAATATCTGTGGATACTTACACCAAGAGATAGGGACCATGGACAGACAAGACGTTACTGTCTATATATCTGAAAAATGCCCCAGGTTCACAGAAAAATCTAAAACCTAACCATATGTGCACTGTCTCTCTCTCTCTTTCTCTCGCACACACACACACACACACACACACACACTCTAGGAATAAGGCCTGTTGTGGAAAGAAATACAACAGGCTCTAGAAAGAGGCTCTGGGTGGGTGCCCTGACCTTGGGCACTCAGCGTCAGTTTGCTGTGGCAACCTCAGCAGGGTATAATGACACAGATGCCGTGAGGAGGTTGTCCTCAACTGCCACAAAGTCACAGCCGACCACCAGCTGGCGGAGGTCGGCCATGAACGTGGCCACAGACTCACTGGTCTTCTGTGTTCGGATGCAGAAATCCATCCTTTTGGTCAGCATGGAGGATTTGGGCATGAAATAGGCATTCAGCACCGCATGATTTCAGCATACGTTACATCAGTAAGGGTATGGGGTGAGACAAGGCTTTGGACCAGGCACAGGGTGTTGACCCCACATATGCTCAGTGCCATGCCTTATGCTTACCAGCATCGGTGACCTCCTGTACCTCGAAGAAGAACCTGAGCTGGTCAGCCCAGGCTTCCCAGTGCTTGGCTCGGGATGGGTCGAAAGAGTCAATGTGTCCCGGAGCAGCAGCCATGGTGACTCATGGTTCAGCGGGGCAATGAGTGGCCTCCTCTGGAGCAGATGGCGATGCGGGGTGCTGGAGCCGTGCGGTGCTGGGTGCTGATGGATCGGTGCTCGTTGCGGCACTGGAGTCGGCTGGAGAGTCACTCATCAGGGTCCCATTCTCATCGCCAGTGAAAAGTACAGGAGTCGGAGACGCATCGTCGGTGAAAACAGCATAGCTGTTTATTGATGGGAGAAGATGACATGGAAAACGGAGGTTGGGGGTCCCGTTTATATACACAGTAGAACCGCACCCCCAGCCTCGCCCAGTCAGCACGATAGGATACTTTTCCTGCCAGTGTGTGTCATAGGATCATTTGAACATACTCGGCTTCCCATAGGGGGAAAACTTATGATCCGGACGGGCTATTGTGAGCCGGACCGAAGCTCTGGCACTAGCCCGACCATGTGCCCAGCGGGGGCCATGTGGCCGTTACATTCCATACATAACAGGTGGGGAGGCTGAAGTAATGAGGGGAAGTGAGGAAGTGAAGAGGCTTGCTGGATCCAACCCTCTGTGTGTGCCATGCCTGCAAATATAGTCTCTCTCACACACACATATCCCCCCCCCCCCATATTTACAAAGCTATAAAATGTTTCTGCTTTCACAAACACCGTTTTCATCATTCTCTTGGGTTTTGCTTCCAAACGTGGGAGAAACAGGAAGAGTCCTTGATACTAATAGGGCTTTGATTTTCCACGTGGACTGATGGGGGGGGGGGGGGGAGGGCAGTGAACCATGTGACAGAAATCAATTGTGCTGGTTTGGTGTGTGTCTCTTCTCCCCCCTCCCCAGTCTCTTATTGATGCATAATGTATGATGAAGAGCAAAAGTGGAGAAAATAATTAAAGTCGGAACAGTGAGCGCTGTGAGGTCTCATTCATTATGAAATCTGGGTCAGGCACCAGGAAGGAAAATGTGGGCTGGGGGGGGGGGAATGATGGGGCTGCATCAATGAAAACAGGAGGGTGGTGTCAGTGGGGGAGGGGACTTAAGTTCTGGAGGCATTGGGCAGAGTTTTCAGAAAGATTTGTAGACTGAATCTGGATCTTGGTGGGTTTCTTTTTGTTGGGGGGAGGGATGGCCTGTAATACTTGAGATCCCTTCCTCAGGCAGAAAGACATTGGGGCAGTTCTGGGCGTGTTTCAGCAGAGAATAGCGTGGATTGTGCCAGTTCCCACTCCAAAGGACTCACGGTCTTGCCAAGAGTTTTCATAAAAAGGAGGTTTGTCTGGTGTAATTTCCCCCATCAGAACACTGCATTGATGGGATAAGCTGGATCAGGGAGAATTTCCCCTTCTGTGCAGCTTTGAACGGTTTGAGAGGCCTCTCCTGTCCTGGCTCTGGCAACTGACCTGAGAATCGCTCTGTTTCAAAAGTGCATCATCTTCTCTTCTGAAAAGCTGGAATGAAGCCTAGCAGAAGTTGGGTGGTCAGTTCCACCTCTTTGGGTTGTGGGATGCCCAAGCAAGAGCCGCTGTTACATGCTGCTTGCTATTGCCCTTGTCTCTTTTGGCCTTGGTGATTTCCAGGTAAAGTGCTGACGATGCCCTTAAAAGGTTAGCAGTTTAAAGCAGAGCAGGATAATCTTTGCGAGTTTTCAGTTGCCGGATCATGTTTGAACTCTCAGCAAGGGAAGCTCCGCCAATTAATTAAGAAAGCAAAATGTGTTCTGATCAGAATTCTAGATTTGTGACTAAGTTAATCGTTCGTCTTCTGCAACCAGATTGGAAAAACGGAAGAAAATTGTTCGCAGTTTCTTTAATGTGCACATCACACAGATTTTTTTAGGTTCAGATTTGAGCAATTTCTGATGGCAGAACAAGGGACTTATTTTTGCCCAGTTTGCAGAACGTCCTCCACTCTCTTTCCAAATGCACTGCCTCATAAGATACATTCCAGATGAACTACAGTATGTCGGCTTGCCTTCTGCTTAGCTCATGCTTAGGGCATGAACTGGACCATGGATCAGATTTTTCCATGGACCGGGGCCTGGCCAGTGCCCTCCAACTTTCCATGGACCTTCCATGGACCACCCAGGGGTTTCCAGGGGTTAGTTTGGTCTGTGAGCAGTACATGGAAATTGACTCAGGAGGTGATGCAAGAGAGCTCAGAAGGCATTTATAGTCAGAAGACTGGAAGTGGACTCAGAAGCAATGCTCCCTCTAAGCTATGGAGTCTTGTGAGCAAAAATTCTACTTGGTGAGCTGCTGGCATTAAAGTTGTGAGTGAGCCATTTGGCTGCTGCATAAATTAGTTTGCTCCGGAGCCATCCTTTCCTGAACTAAGCCAAAAATGTGTGAGCCAGAGGCTAAAAAACTGTGAGCTAGCTCATACTAACTCAGCTTAGAGGGAACACTGCTCAGAAGGCATTTAAATGATTTCTGAGTTGCCTTCTGCATGGCATTGCCACAGTGGCGGCAAAATTTATTTATTTGTTTGTTTATATTTAATTTATACCCCACCCTCCCCGCAAGCAGGTTCAGGGCAGCTTACAGAGATGGTCTACTATGACCATTAATATACATAAAATCAATTAAAATTATCAACTACAATAAATACAATAAAATTTCAAAATACAGTACATCAGTCAAAGTGCCAGTGCCAGTGTTTGCATAAGAAGGCGTGTTGGAATTTCCTTACCGCTAAACCATTTGCCATACAGTGATGGCTGGGCTCGTTGGTTGAAGGCCTGGTGGAAGAGCTTTTGTTCCTTTTAAATGGCTTTTGTGAGCCCCCCCACCCCCCATCGCAAACCTCACGAACCACAAAGTGGTTCGTAAAATGGAAGAGTCTGTGAAAAGTTCATGGTCCATGAAAACCACAAAAACCATGAAAACCACAAACCATGAAAACCTCCATGAACCTCCATTTTGGGGGGTCCGTGCCCATCCCTACCTATGAATAAGTTGGCATTGCATTTAAAGCCTGTCTAGCATACAGAGCTGCAAGGGAGGCTTAATTTTGCATGCGCTGGAAGTGAAGGAGGAGCATGCAAGAACTGGTGTTAGCTGTACTTTTGCCACTGGGCATCACTGCCTGGAAGGACATAGGCAGCAGCTGGGGAGATCTTGCCAGGGACTTGGTGGCGGCGGAGACCGGGGGTGGGGGGTGGGGTCTGAGCTAGTGAGGAACTTGCTGCACAGACTATGGGTAACAAAAAACATTGTTCCAACCTTTTTGGTTACCTTTTTGTTCAAGGTTGTGTTTTTCTACCTTTTTTTTGGTTGTACGCACAGACTTAAGGGCCCTGCTTGAGATCGGCAGTTGAGGTGCTTCCGATTGCCTCATCTGTCTCTGAAGTTTATCAAACAGAGCAGATTCCACTTTCTTTATCTTTCAGACATCTCTGTAGGGTTGCAGGCTGTTATGATCTAGCATCCTCAGATAAAATATCAGGAGGAATTTTGAGGGAAAAGAATTTCAGTACAATGAGCAGAATGCCCCTGCGTCCGCACAATCAATCCTGTATCCGTGCAGGACAATCCAGTTCCAAATGATTGCTACAATGCACCTGAAGCTCAGCAGCCAACCATGTGTGGATGTAGATTTAGTGTGGTTTCCACACAGCTATAAGAATACCATTAAATTTCACTTAAAGTAGAATTCAAGATGAATTTTGGAGGGTTCTGCTCAAGTAGAAAATCAGCTGGAATTTAATTTGGATTAGATGAAGACAATTTCTCAGGGAGGCTTCTGTATATTTCTAGTTTTGAAGTCAGTTCTGCTTGGCAAAGGCTGTCAGCCTTAAGCATGAAGCATGTTGAAACATGACTCTGAAGTCCTAAGAATTAACAAAATACTCTGCTGGATCATAGCAAAGGTCCCTGTTAGCCAGCATCCATTCCTGTAGCTCACAGTGGAAAGCCAAAAGCCTCTGGGAAGCCATGGGGTGAAAACACACCATTTTAGGATTTTCATTTAAAAAACACAAGGAACAAAAACAGCAGCAGCAGCAACAAATCACTTTGCTTCTTTGTTTTGTACTGATCCCAGGGCTCCTTTTCCAAGTCCAACCCACTGTTTGTTGCACCGTACTGACTTTGCCCCTAGAAAAGGTTCTTGTTGAAGTGATTATGTACATTAACAGGCCATTGCTTGTGGTTGCTACATGCCCTGCTCCTATTCCTTCAACTCCTGTTCCTTCAACTGAGATGTGGTGTCCAGAAATCCGCAGAGGAAACTTTTTCTGGCATGAACTTCAACATTATCACCTGCTCTTGGTTGAACATCAAATTACTGTCAAGGGAGATGGAAAGTACTGGAGTCGGAGACCGGTAGTAGTGAAATCAGCAAGCATATGTATTTCAGGTTTGGATGAAGCATGTCTACAGTGGGCTGGGGGCTTGCTTATATTTACAGAGAAGACTCACCCCCGACCTCGCCCATACAGCGTGGTAGGACACATTTCCTGCTAGCAACTCTCGTTGGTACATTTGAATATTCTAAGCCTCTGATAGTGAGACATTTAGGGTCCTAGTGCACTATTGTTTTCTGGCTCCAAGCTCATGACCATCCCAGCCATCCCAGCAGTGGCCATTTGGCCGTGGCTGTGTATACGTTACAGGAGAGCTGCAGGAGGCCGTTTAAAAGTTGGCAGCCCTGGTGTGGAGCCTGGTACTCTCTCGAGACAAAACAGAAGACTAGATGTTCCTCACGCCACCTCCTCCCCAGCAGAGAGGGACGAAAATTGAAGCCCTGAGAGACAAGGTGTGGGAAGAACCAGGAGGGTCACAGGGGCTGTCTGTTAGGTCTGTGGCAGGAGCCTGGACCACTTCTGGCTTCCAAGAGGCATCCCAGTGAACATGAGAGGTCCCCCTGCGGGATCAGACCAGAGAGGGCTCCTCTAGTCCAGCACCCAGACTCAAACGGTGGCCAGCCTATGGTCCTGGAGGACTAGCAACAGGGGCCAGGGCATAGAGGGCAAGGTGATTCTCTGGCGTGACATCAGGTACTCTTCTTTTTAATGGGGGCTTAGTGATGGACAGGTCCTTCTGCAGGGCCCCCTCTGATGGGCAGGTTGTATCTGGGTGGCTTGTAATCTGGCTGTGGCAAATGAGCTCTGGGGTTTTGTAAAGTAAATAACTGGTGTGGCTGAGACCTAGTTCTGTCGAGAGTAATGAAGAGACAAGCCTTCACCACTCAGTTATTTTTAACGGATGCAGCATCTGCTGGCTCTTGCAAACGGGGCGGGGTGGGGGGGACGGGACATGTGCAGCCTGATGTGCGCAAAGCAGTTCATGGTTGCACCCAGAACTAAACTTGGAAGGGGTGCTCCCCAAGCCAGGGTCTAAGACCTGGTTAACGTATGTGCAAGGACAAGGTGGAAATGAGGTGGTAAAATGCTGACGTGGTTGAATGCCTTGCCCCATGTGAGCTTGCCATTGGAAAAATACATTTTGGGATGTTACCCTCTGTCAGGGGTCCCAAATCTTCTTAAGCCTGTAAGCGTATTTGGAATGTTTGGAAATGGCTCCTTTGCAACAGGGCAGCCACAGGGTATGGCCAATCACAAAATGGCTGCCACAAGGACAGGGACAATCACAAATCTTGAGGAGGATCCAAGCTTAGAAGAATCCTTCTCTGAGGGAGGCGGCTGTATCTGAATGGCTGCCCCCAGTCTGCTGGGTTCGTCTCAAGCTGTTCCTGCACTGGGGAGGCCAAAGAAAACTGGCATTGGCTCTTTGCCTTGGGGAGAAGGGGTCGTTTCCAAAGAAAGGAGGGAGTTAGCTCCTATGTGACCATAGGGTGAGGGTGCTGAGCTCAGAGACCCAAGGAAATCTGTGGGCCCAGCTGGGCTGAGGGAGTCACACAGACACATGAAGTGTCCTCATACAGAGTCAGACCACCTGTCCATCAAGGTCAGTATCGTCAACTCAGACTGGCAGCAGCTCTCCAGGGTCTTTGGTGGAGGTCTTTTGCATCACCTGCTACCTGACTTTAAACTGGAGTTGGCAGGAATTGAGCCTGGGACCTTCTGTGTGCCAAGCAAATGCTGTGCCACTGAGCCACAGCCCCTTCCAAGATGAACTGGGCTGTGATCAGACGTGCATTTAGATCCGATATAGATGCTGATGCTTAACGGATCTAAAGGGCACATTTGGACAGCAACATCTGTGAAAGGGTCCGTAGTCGTTGGCACCCCATTCTGCCCTGCCCCTGAATCGGAGTTAAAAGGCACTGGGGAAAGTCTGGTCCAACAGTTGCTGACGGGCCATGGACAGATTTTCCCTAGTCTGATGGTTCAAGCACACTTTCAAGCCATCGCGATGGTCTCCTCATCCCATCCTGACTTGGTGCCATTTTTTTTTGTTTGCTTGGCGATAGACGCATAACCGCATAATTGTCTCTATGTCTAGGCTAGATTTGAAAATGAGCTGGAAAGGGAGTGATCCCTGTTAGGTAACTGCAGCTTGTTGTGAACCAAAGAAATCAAAGTGCTCCGCAGAAGGATCAGCAAGCAGTCAAAGCAGAGACTTAACTCTAGGAAGTGGGAAAGCACATTTGCAAAAAACCTGCATGGAGACATCTTTGCACGGGGGTTCGATTCCTTGGTTATGTGCATGCACAAAAGACAGCAAAACCCCCACAACCCTGGCCTGACCACGCCATCTGATTGTTCAGTGTCTGGCTGAGCCCGCAGCAAAACGGATTATGCTGGGATGTCTGATTGAATGTCTCCATGTCAAATAATAATGGGTGAAATTAGGAGTGCTTCCCGACCATGCTAAGTGGCACGTCTGACTGCAGCCGTAGTGATTTATGAGCCAGTCAGCTGGCAAGGAGTGACCTGAAGGTCTCTCATTCAAGACCCTTTGGACTTCATCCCCAAGAGTCAAAAGCAAGCAGGTGCCAGAATGCGTATTGGCGGGTGGCATGGGCACCATGTTGGGGATTGCTGCCCTGTGTTAACAACTGCCCGTAATTGGAAAACCAGCAAAGGGAGGAGAGGCAGGAGAAGCTTCCTCCTCATGGTGCGCCTGTTCTGTTTGCACCAAGCTCTTGGTGTTGTGGAATGTTCGAGGCTGGCACCTGGCAACGGCACTCTGCTGTGCTTTACCACATCAGTCTTCTGGCTAGCAGTCAAGATAGGGGTTGCCAACTCCGGGTTGGGAGATGCCGGGAGATGTTGGGGGTGGAGCCTGGGGAGGGGAGGGATCTCAGGGGGGTGCAATGCCATGGAGTCTACCTTCCAAAAACAGCCATTTTCTCCAGGGAAGATCACCTGTGATTCCAGGAGGTCTCCAGGCCCCACCTGCAGGTTTGCAAACCTAACGCAAAAGGCACCGCATTGCCTGCCAGCCACAGGGGCTGTGGGGTCAGAAGGAGGAGTCCCCATGCTGGGCTGCAGCCTCGCACTGCAAAGATCCCAGTTCAAGCTTCGGATCCCCTCCAAGGGCCGAGGAAGGGCTTCCTCCAGTCCGGATCCTCTTGAGACACGGGGCTGAGCAGCAGGTCATTGGAAACTGTTCTTTGGCCAGCTTCTGTGAAGAGCCCTGGTCCTCCAGACTGTGGCTTGAGGGGGCAGCAAGGCTGTGCTGTACCACTTGGCCCCTTTGGTGCCAGCTGAGCTGGGCCTGCAGAAGACAGAGAGGGAAGTGTTGCCGCCTGCTCTGGCCCACGGGCCTGGCTGGCTGTTCGCAGCCCGGGAGCAGAGGCTGCGGGGAAGTGGCACCTGGGGCTAGCAGTGTGTGGAGCTGGGGGCCTTGGGGCTGGTTGGGGTGCTGAGAGTGAGGCCTAAAGAGAGAGGGGCAGTGCTAAACGCCTGGGAAGCCTCCCTCCCCCGCCAGTGTCTTCTGCCCCAGGAGGCTTCGCTTGTCGTTTCGTTGTGTTTTTTTAAGGGCTGCCATAGGTGAGGAGGGCCCGGCTACTGCTGCTGCTGCTGCTAACTCTCGAATCGATCTTTGTCTAGCACAGAACATTTTGCCAGCACTGACTCCTACACTTTGGAAATATCAGAAACCAAAGGCCTTGGCTTCTCAGCTTTCCAAAGGTATCCTAGTATCTAGATAGGATCTGGATGTGGATTCCAGAGTGTGTTTAGGAGTGGGTTTGGAGAATGGATTTAGGATTACCAACCCCTAGGTGGGGCCTGGAATTCCCCCGGAATTACGACTGATCTCCGGACTACAGAGATCAGCTTCCATGGAGGAAATGGCATCTTTACGCAGTGGACTCTTCTTCTCTCCAAACTCTGTCATCTCCTGGCAGTTCCTCCCAAGACAGTGTTGGCAGTCTTAGCTGGATCACAATAGGTTTGGATGGGACTGGGGGGAAAGGCCCCCAGTCTGTCTATAAAAATCTGTCTGTTTATCTGAGCTGTAGAGTGAAAACCAAAAGTTAAACAGTGGGGAAGGGTGGGCGAGTGGCAGGCAGATAGTCTCACTCCTTTCCTGGTAGCTGACTTGACAGCAAGTCACCGCCCCCCCCCCCCCCCACATTCAATTGACAAGACTGTTTTTCCTAGATATTTGAAGGGTGAGTTGGGGGGTGGGGGTAGTTGGGGGCAGAGGGGGGAAGAAACATGGCAGAGACCCTGGATGGCCAGAGGGTATATGAAGGAAGAGAGCCCAGGCAGAGGATTCGTATGTGGGGTGCGGAGGGGCAGATCCAGATCAAAGGCCTGGAAAACCTCCTTTGATCCAGGCATGCGCAGAATGTGGTGCTCCTTGTGGACTCCCTGGCTGAGGGCCTGTCTGTAACACAGCGTGCATAATGGATGCACAGGATCTGAGCTGATTGCCACTAGCTGAGGTCGCTTTGGAAGGGAAATGGGGCCACTTGTGTTGAGGGGGTCTATCCATGGCTATTAGCTGGGATAATTAAATAGAGCCTCCATGGTCAGAGGCAGCCTACTGGATGCCAGAAGCTAGGGAGAAACAGGGCAGGGATGCTGCCTCATGATCAGAAGCAGCAAAAGAGACCCAAGAGTTGTGGGGGTTTTTCCTTAAAGTTTGTTTCTTGTGAAAGATTTTTATGCAGTGTTTTTTCAGATATTAAGAGGTGGCTCTCAAGGAGTGTAGACTTATTTTTGTGTTGGAAATCTCTTTGTTGTTTTTGAAAGGTGTACATAATTTAGGTTGTTGCGATGGAAAGATAGGGGTGTTGTGTAATTTTGTTAATGTGTTGTTTTTAGACTTGTGCAGCAGTTTTTCTCTTGAGGGAGGGGGTATTTGAAACCAAGTAGGAATTAAAGGCCCATTATGCATGTACATCTTACTGCAGATTTTCAGAGCAGTAAGCCTTTAATCTTGACTTTGGATTCCATGCCCACCTTATGCACCATCCTTTTTCCTCTGGTGTATTTATTCTGCAGCTACAATTTTAAAAAGCGCGCGCGCACACACACACTTTTCTAAATCAGGGCTGAGTGTACAGAACGTACAGCAGAACCCACTGACACTGCAAACTGTGGTCACTGGCAACGTGCGTGTGTGTCTGTGTGTCACTGTCTGTGTATGCGCACTTGTGCAAAGTTGGCTTCAGCTCCACCACTTTTTGCACAGGACTGCAGTTTGTATGGAGGAGTCGTCCTCTGGCAAAAGCTCTGTAGAGTAGTGTTAGTCTTGTGCCATTAAATTGAAAAAAAAAATGGGTATGTTCGCAGCTGCATAGTAACGCTAATTTCCTGCCCTTCCTTGCAAATTTGTGTGGTTTACTCTGTGTGATTGTCTAATTTGATCCTGCACTCTGGTCATGATTGTGGCGGTTTTTTAAAGCCTGTCCTGTGCGGATTGCGCTCTTTCTCCCTCTGAGTGGAGGACATCTTGATGGGTGTTTCCCACCCCATTTGCAGGGAGGCAGGAACTGATTCTTCACTTCCTGTCTTCTGGTGGGATACGCCCCTTGAGATCAGTTCTGTTCCTGCCTCAGTAGGGAGAGCAGCACCTAGTGGAACTTGTGCCTCTTTTTTGGACTTTCGGTTTCTATTTTTCTATTTTGCTAGCTTTTAGCTCTACTTCTACAGCCTTTTCTTCTAAGAACTATCCTTTCCTGTGAATTCAATCCTCTCCTCCTGCCTCCTTCTTAAAAGCCTTTCTCCCTCCTCCCCCCCCTCCCTCGCTGCCTTGTCTTCGACCGCAAATGGAGGGCACCGATGGCTTCCTTTCGGAGGCAGAAAAGGATAGAGACGCCCCCCCGGTTCCCCGCGGGGAGAGCTCTAAAGCCGTTAAAAAGGTTACAGCGCCAAAAGAAAAGCGCGCGAAGAAACGGCCCCACCAAGACGCGGGAGACCATGCGCGCGCCATTTTACTCCCGGCTGGGAAAGCGAAACCAAAGGCGCATGGCTGCGGAGCGGCTCTCGCCGCCTCCATAAGCCCAGGAACGGCATGCGACGATGGGCAGGATATCCCTAACGCCCAGCTCGCACCACAGTCCCTGCCTGACGACTCGCCAGATGCGGAAGCTCAGCAATTCGTGAGTACCCCTCCAGCAGAGGAGGAGGCTATTTCCCCCGCTCTTCTTCGGGCTATTAAAGCGGCGGTGCGGGAGGAACTCTCTGAAAATCGTGCCCAGAGGACCCTCTCCCATAGGGGCCATACCTGCAGGGACTGTCCACCCAAACCACCTGCCATTACCCAGGCAGACGAAGGGGAAGAGGAAGATCCTGAGGGGGAGGAGGATAGACCTCGCTGGCCCACTAAGGCGGCGAGGAAAGAACACAGTTATCCTGGCTGGGTCCCAGATCATTGGATTCCCAATGCTCCAGATAGCGAAGCCGGGGAATCTGGAGAGAGGGAAGAGGGAGAGTTCCTTTCTGATGAGGATCAGGAGGAAGAGTTTGAGGTCCCTGAAACCTCCCCACGTTTTTTCAAAATAGAAGATTACCAGTATTTACTTTCTAAAGCCCTCTCTGCCTTAGAACTGCAACCCAAGTTGCAGGGAGAGGATTTGCCCACCTCTGCTAAAGCAGATGGATCCAGACCCAAGGGCAACAAGGATTATTTTCCCAGATCATCAGGCAATGAAAAAGTTTTCCCCTTCCCAGAATTCCTTGAAAACCAACTAATGAGCGAATGGGCTAAACCCATGGCTAATAAACGTTGCCCACTCAGTGTTAGAAAATTGTACTCTTTACCTTCTTTTACTAATAAGTTTTTACAGGTCCCCCTTGTGGATGCCCCTGTCATTGCACTCCAATCTTCCGGAATTCTGACTGAAGATGGAGATGGCTTACTCAAAGACACCCTGGACTGCAAAGCTGAGGTCGCCCTACGCAAGGCGCATGAAGCTTCGGTAATGGCCATCAAGGCCTCTTCCACTGCCACTATTGTCTGCAGGGCAGCCATCGCCTGGTCCAGAAAACTGATCCAGCTGGTCCCACCTTCTAGTCCAAGACTGGCAGAGGGAGCAAACCGCCTACTAAAGGCCTCCTCCTTCGCAGCCGATGCTACCCTAGATTCATTAGTTTTTTCTTCTAGATCCCTAGCCTCAGCAGTGGCGGCCAGACGCACTCTCTGGCTCAGAGCCTGGCAAGCAGATCTACGTGCCAAGACCACCGTTGCTGCTTACCCCTTCCAGGGGGATCGGCTCTTTGGAGACTCCCTTGATAAGGTTCTTGTTGAAACCCGGGACAAAAAGAAGGCCATGCCGCGCAGCCTGGCTAGACCTGACCGAAGAGGCTCTGGAAATTATTCCTTTCGCACCCAAAGAGCCTTGCCACGCTTTGGCAGAGACGCGTACAGACCACCCTGGACTCCAGCCAGACAGGGTTTCAAAAGAAACCCCTTCCATGGTCGCTCCAGCAGACCCTTTGTCCCCAGAGACAACAAAACCGGACGGGACAAATTCAACAAATCTACCTCTGCATGACTACCAGCATGCACTGGTCGGGGGCCGCCTGCTTCTTTTCCACCGCCAATGGATCCTTTCCAGAGCAGACATTTGGTCCCAGGAAGTCACCTCCACAGGCTATTCCATAGAGTTTCGAACAAGACCGGCAGATCGCTTCGTTCCCTCTCTGCTTTGCAAAGATCCAGCCAAGCTCTCCAGGACAAGAGAGGCTGTCCAGCACCTCCTATCCATCTCAGCCATAGAGCCTGTCCCCCCAGAAGAATGGGGACAGGGCGTCTATTCCATCTTCTTCACGGTCCCCAAACACACAGGCAACTGGAGAGCGATCCTGGATCTCAAATATGTCAACAAGTTTGTAAAGCTGAGACACTTCCGAATGGAGACACTTCGATCTATCATGGAAGCCCTACAGCTGAACGAGTTCCTGTCTTCCATCGACCTAACAGAGGCCTATCTCCATGTCCCCATGTTTGCAGGCCACAAAAGATTTCTAAGGTTCTTCGTTCTCGGCCACCATTGGCAGTTCAGAGCGCTCCCATTCGGGCTGTCTTCAGCTCCAAGAGTCTTCTCAAAAATACTTATCCACCCGATTGCCCTACTCAGAGAACGCGGCATACACGTTCACCCTTATCTGGAGACGACCTGTTAATCCGCTCAAGCTCACGAAAACTAGCGCTCGCCCACACCCAAGAGACCATCCAATGCCTTCGCGTGCACGGATTTCTGGTCAACCTGCAAAAAAGCTCCCTGACTCCCACTCAATCCCTAGAGCACTTTGGAGTCATCATCAACACTACTCAAAATCGTGTCCTTCTACCATCCTATAAGGCGGATAATATACGTCGCCTTGCAAAACAAGTCATACTGGCCAGAAGTTCGTCTCTCATGACCTTAGCCAAGCTCCTAGGTCTCTTCATCTCGTGCATGGACTCCGTACCCTTGGCACGTCTCCACGCAAGACCTCTACAACAACTACTCAGACCTTACCAACACAGCATAATGCAGAAGTTGGACCTCCCAGTACACGTCCCTCACCAAGCCAAAGTCAGCCTGGCATGGTGGACCAAGTCCCAAAACCTCTCCCGAGGAAACATTTACTACATCAGAGACTGGATACAAATAGTTACGGACGCCAGCCTCATAGGCTGGGGCGCGATCCTCCATCGTATACCGGAGCAGGGAACTTGGTCCAAAGAGGAACAACTCTTACCAATCAACCTCTTAGAGCTCCGTGCAGCATGACTAGCCCTCCTCCACTTCAGGGAACAAATCTCCGGTCACCATGTCCTCATCAGGACGGACAACGTGGCGACCAAGGCGTACATCAACGACCAAGGGGGGTCCCGATCCTCCAATCTTCATCGCGAGGCTCTAAGACTCCTATCCTGGGCGGAATGCCATCTCCTCTCCATCCGAGCGGAGTACATCAAGGGCTCCCTGAATACTCGTGCAGACTGGCTCAGCAGACAGACGCTACAAGAAGGGGAATGGTCCCTGAAGCCAGACCTATTCCTTCTCATAACCTCCCACTTCGGCCAACCGAAAGTAGACCTGTTCGCCTCACACCTCAACCACAAGACGCCCAGGTTCTTCTCAAGATTCTACCATCAAAAGGCAGAGGCCACAGACGCCCTGACATCCCGCTGGCCCAAGGGTCTTCTATATGCCTTCCCTCCGACCCCAGTACTCCCAAGGTTGCTGCGTCGGATAAAACAGTTCAGAGCGGAAGTCATAGTGGTGGCCCCCTACTGGCCAAGAAGACCCTGGTTTTCAGAGCTTCAGACTCTGGCGAGCGCTCCGCCCCTGACGCTTCCGTTCTCTCCGGACATGCTGTCCCAGGGTCCCATCTGGCACCCGGACCCGGCTTGGTTGCATTTGACCGTTTGGAAATTGAACGCAAAAATCTCCTAGACTTTGGATACTCCAGCTCGGTAACGGACACCATGATGGCCTCCAGACGTTCGTCGACCAAGCGGATCTACAACATAACCTGGAAGGCCTTCGTCCGTTGGTCCAGAAGGAAGAAGATCGATACACTTCATCCACCCATGGCCAGCATCCTGTCATTTCTTCAGGACGGTCATGAATCAGGCCTGAAAGCGTCCACTCTACGCCGACAAGTGGCCGCCCTTGCAACCGTACTACCTAGGATTGAGGGATGGACACTCTCTACCCATCCTCACGTGCGCCGATTCCTAAAAGGAGCCTCCCTTAAGGATCCCCCGATTTCCCACAGATTCCCCACGTGGAAACTGAACCTGGTCCTAGCGGCATTAACCAAACCACCTTTTGAACCTATCCAAGAAATTCCCCTTTCTTGGCTTTTAATGAAAGCCCTATTCCTAGTAGCCCTCACCTCGGCCAGAAGAGTTTCCGAGCTAGGGGCGCTATCTGCTGACCCAAAATTTTGTACCTTCCATAAGGATCGAGTAGTTCTCACTACCATCCCTTCTTTTCGTCCGAAGGTAAACTCCAGATTTCACCGTTCCCAAGAAGTCTACCTACCTACTTTTTTCCCAAATCCATCCAATCCAAAGGAGAAGACATGGCATTCCTTAGATGTGCGACGGGCACTCAAAGCCTTCCTCTACCGCACCTCTTCCTTTCGTAATACTGACTCCTTATTTATCTCGGTCTCACCGCCCAACAAGGGTAAGAAGATGTCTACAGCCACTCTAAAGCGATGCATACTAGAAGCATACAAGGCCCTGAAGTTGCCCCCTCCTCCTGGCATCACGGCCCATTCCATCAGGAGCGCTGCTACGTCAACGGCCTTTAGCGACAGAGCCTCTGTAGAGCAGATCTGTCGAGCTGCCACGTGGTCTTCCGTCTCCACTTTTGTCAGACACTACAAGATCGACTCCTTCAATTCTGCAGATTTAGCCTTCGGCCGAAGAGTCCTGCAGCAGGCGCTCATGCCGGAAGACGACGTCCCACCCAGTTAAAGGGACACTGCTATGGGAGGTCCCATCAAGATGTCCTCCACTCAGAGGGAGAACGGACCAGTGGATACTCACCGTGAGGGGTCCTTCTCCTCTGAGATAAGGAGGACATCTTCGCCCTCCCAAGTCTCATCGTCTTCCTTCCTTCTTTCGCTGTATTCTATGTTTACTGCAGTCTATCTTCCTTCCTGTCCTGTTACAGTATAGACAAGTTTTTTCACAGTTCAGACCAGTTATATATATATTTGATTTGTTAACCTGGTTATGGTTAGTTTTTCCAGTTATAGCTCACTACTGCTTCTGGGAGTCCCCGAACTGATCTCAAGGGGCGTATCCCACCAGAAGACAGGAAGTGAAGAATCAGTTCCTGCCTCCCTGCAAATGGGGTGGGAAACACCCATCAAGATGTCCTCCTTATCTCAGAGGAGAAGGACCCCTCACGGTGAGTATCCACTGGTCCGTTCTCCAAATGGATCAATTCCAAGTGATTCTTAAGTTCGGCGGTTCACAGAAGGTCCATGTGGCTCAGCTGCCATTTTAATGTTAGGCTTCCAGAGACTGTCAAAATGCCCCCCCCCCCCACTTTGTTCACTAAAGCATTAAAGGGGAAAATGTTTTCAAAGCTTTAGGCGTCCCATCCCAGGCGCTCTCTCTCTCTTTACGTTTCATGTCAATTTCATTCTGCGCTGATGATCCCCCCCCCTATTTTGTTTACATGCAAAACAAATCCTTTTTTTTTTTTTGGCATTGGGGATGCTGCCGTTTGCCTCCTCTCCGATCCCCCTTTCAAGTCAATGCCAGCAGGGAACTAAACCTTGTGCAGCTCCTTTTAAACTCCCTTTTAAACTGCCCTGTCATTTTAAAAATTTTTATTCAGCGATTCAAGACTAGCAGTAGGCTTGTTAGCCAAATTGCCTTATTTTCTTAGCATGCTTGGGGGAATTATGATATTAAAGGCAATTGGTATATAGTGCAGAGACATAACCTGTGTATACCAGAGTCAGAATTCCCAGAGCCTGTGAATAGATGACGAGACCAGGTTGATGAGATAATTGGGTTTTTACTTAATAATTATCAAGCATACAAAAATAATTAAGCACACATACATACACACAAGAGCTAGGAAAGAAAGGGTTGAAGCGATCTTAAGAGATCAGAGACAAAAGAGGGTGAAGTGTTGGGGGGCTACATAGCTGCCTGTCCAGATGTGCAGAGGTCCATGAAGAAGGGATTGTGGCCCAAACAGAAGTTTGGGGGTGGACTGCCAGTTGGCATCAGGGCAGATGCACACCCTCTGAAGCCATGTGCCTTGACGGATATAGACATTGGAAAACAATGCAGACCAATGAGAGTCCTTGAGGGGTTTGTCCCATTTGAAGACATAAGATTACCTTGACCAGTGAGGGGTCTCAGGAGGTGTAGGGGAAGACCTAGGTGTGACCAGTGAGCTTTCAGAGGGGCAGAGTCTGGATTCACAATGGCTTAGCCAGGTCAACTGGAGCTGGCTGAATGGGTTTTGATGACCACTGATAGTCCAGCCAGGAT
This sequence comes from Lepidodactylus listeri, assembly GCA_029233225.1. Taxonomy (NCBI): domain Eukaryota; kingdom Metazoa; phylum Chordata; class Lepidosauria; order Squamata; family Gekkonidae; genus Lepidodactylus; species Lepidodactylus listeri. The sequence goes on along the minus strand of JARCFY010000014.1, from coordinate 7,297,172 downwards.
GGTTGAATAGATTTCCAGATTTAGACAAAAGGTTGGAAATGGGTCCGTGATAGACATCAGGAAGGGTTGTTAATAATTTAAATGCTTTCTTGGCTATCTCGGTATCCTGAGGGATGAAGCAGGAAGGACAGGTGTTGAGACAAAGGATTTCCTATGTGCAGAGTTGGAGACAGAAGGGCTATGTGCCAGGTGGCAACTGAATAGCTTTAGAAATGCAGATACCTGATGGAACCCGCCATTGTTTCTTATGCATACCTTTCTGGGTGGTGGTGTGTGTGTGTGTGGGGGGGAAGAACTGTAGATTTGCTTTGAGTGCTGCCTTGTGTAAAATGGAGAACCTCTTTCCAGAGCTGTGGCCTGCTCTCTGTTTCAGAACCAAGAATGCCTTCCTTTGGCTGGGCTTTTGTGGGTCTCTTGTTCACATCAGCAGTGGAGTGCCCCTGCTGTGGGGCTACCCTTACAGTAAGGCAGCACTTCTGGCTAACAGTCTCATATTGCTGGACTCATGCTACTTGTCCAAAAATTAAAAAAAAATTAAAACGAGGGGAAATGGAGCTTGTACGCTGATGGGGGGGGGGGAGTGTTGGAAGGTGCAGAGTGGGTGGAACAACCTCGATGTGGTCAGGGAGTGGCCTTCGAGGGGTGGCAAAAGGGGGGGGGGAATCCGAGGGAATCTGTACATTTTTGAATTACCTTTGGCTTGGAAGCGAAACAAGGGGGAAATCGGCACAAAAGCACTCTCAGAAAATCCGGGGAAACAGTGACCAGAAACTGAACGCTGAAGGGAGGAAGATCAATGTGGAGTGACAAAACCTGACAGACATGCACGATGAAAGTAAGGGGAAACACCTGTGCATAACAGGCTAACAATACATCTTCTGTTTCTTTCACTCTTCAGCTGCAGTCACCATTGCTCTCCTTCTCCCTCCGCTCCCCGGCCTCCTGCATGTGCAGTCCAGGAGGGTGTCATTGCTAGAGTGTTGGACTAGGATCTGGAAGACCCAAGTTTGAACCTCCACTCTACCATGGAAGCTTGCTGGGTAAACTTGGGCCACTCACACCCTTTCAGCCAAACTTACCTCACAAGGTTGTTGTAAAGATAAAATGGGGGAGAGGAGATTGTTGTTAGCTGTTTTGGGTCCTCACTGGGGAGAAAGGTGGGGTATACAATTAAATGCCCTGCAGATAAGATTCCCCTGCCTGCCCATGCTCAGAGGCAGCATGCTGGTCTAGGAGTTCTCCTCCGAGGACTCTTCTTTCCTCTTGAGGGGCCAGTTTCAGCCCAGAGGTTGCCAGCTGCCAACTCGTTGCCTCTTTTTCTTTCCCAGTTTTCATTGCCTGATTCTGTGGTCAGTTGGCATCGTAGACTCCTAGACTCACAGAGTGGGAAGGGGCGCAACAGGCCATCTAGTCCAACCCCCTGCTCAATGCAGGATCAGCCTAGAGCATCCCTGACAAGGGTTTGTCCACACGCATAGAAGAGTGGGGTGGCATCTCTCTTTTTCAGAAAGACAGAACTGTTTATTCTAAGCATGTGGGGCAGGCCTGTGCTTCTCTGTTGCTCGGGGATTGCTCAGTTGCTCAGGAATTGATCAGGTGCTCTTGATTTAGATTCCCCCCCCCCCCCCCCGGTCCCCCTTGCTGGCCTGCCTGTGACTGTGCTGTCTTTTTGAGAGAGTGTTGCTGTATTTATGTCAGGGGATAAAGTACTCTATATGTTCAGGCAGTTCCCTTCCTTCCTCCCACTGTCTTTTGCCGCCCATTTTCTCCTCCTTCCTTTTCATTTTTAATCCCCCCCTTCTCCCCCCACCCATAATGCTAGGTTTGCAAGGAAGCAGGAAGTGCGGACTGCTGCCAGATGGCTGGGTGGCCAGCATCAGTAATATTTTATCAGAAAGAAATTACATCCCCTCGGGAGGAAAAACCACAAGCCCAGCCCCGCAGCTCCTCTGATTAAGCTGACGGCCCGGATTCTTGGCTGGCCAGCTGGGGAGTCTCTGCTTCTCCTGGCAGGCTGAACAGATAGTGAGAGGGGAGGCACAGCGGGATGCATGCCAGGCATGAAGCAGGCGGAGCGGAGGGGGAGGGAGAGTCGAAGCCGTGGCTGTGCTGGCGTGCCAGTTGGAAAGACTGTGGTTTTCATGTTTCCATCCTTCGTGAAACTTTTCCACCTGGGCAGGCCCAAATTCTCTCTGCTGCATGACTGCTAAAGAGACAGGGACCCTCCCTCCCTCCCAAGATTGTTGCCCTCCCTCAACTGTTCATCAGGTGCTTTCTTTCTCTTGGCAGCTCTGTTGCTCTGAAGCAGAGTCTTTCTTTGCTAGCCCAAACTTTTGAAAACGGTTGGCTTTTCCTTTTAACTTCCATATCCCTGAAGGCTCAGGCCATTAAACAGCATTTAGAAACAAGTAATGAGGAGTCAGGTCCGGAGGTCTGACTTAGGTATCACATGTCACTATATTGGCATCTCTCTCGCCCCCTCCCACACAAAGGCATCAAATTAGGACCCTGTTGAGCAACAGTAAATAGGGTTGGTGTGTACTGTGTATGAGCAACTAGAAACTGAATACAAAAGGACTCCTGTGTGGAATGCAAGCAGCGTTTGGGCACCAGTTGTCATGTTTTTTGGGGCAAATAGGGTGCCAGAAGACAAATGGAACAAGAAATTAGATATAGTTTTGTAGCATCCCCTTTTAAAAACAGTTCAGAAAAACTGTTGCAATGAGCCAGGCTGATTGCATTCAATACAGAAGAATGTCAAAGAATATCCATCCTGCAGAGCTTCATTCTGAAAGACCAGAAGTGCTAAGACCTTCTATAGAGGCCTCTGCAAATAAGCAGACCTCTAATTGTGGACATCTGCAAATGTGAGACCACTCTGCAGGGGAGCTGTTCCATAAAAGCATGGCTCTCTGTCAAACAGCTGGGCAATCAGAGCTACATCTAAAGCAGACAAACTCTGTGAAGCTACTAGCATTGTATTTGGCTCTGGGCCTTTAGTGAGATGCTGTGTGCCATAGACTAAGTGAGGCTGAGGCACCCATACCTGTGGTTTGTGGTGTGACATGCAGAATTAGATCTTGTCATTAGACTCGGGTACTTGCAGCCTCTTTTCATCAGGCCAGTTTTCATTTTTTATGCTGGCATGCATCATCATGTAGCTCATGCTCAGCCATGCCAGATAGTTTTACCTGTAACCCGAAAATGATAATAAGTTATTTATATCCTGAAGGTATGTTTCTGGACAGCTTGGCAGGTCTGGTGTGTGTTGCCCTTTGGAAAAGTTTGGGCTTGCAAACTGTCCAGTGTTAATACTAACCTCAAACCCCAAAGTCCCAAGGAAGAAAAGAGCACTTTGAAAGCACTTAGAAATTGAGTGCCCAGAAATCACAGGGCTTCCAGAGGCCTTGCTGTGTGCCCTTGGCTCTGCAGCTTCCTAAAAGGGCCGGTGGACAGGTGTGTCAGGAGGGGGCTCCGACACCTACACTCCTGCCGCCTGTCCTGACCTCCGCCAGAGAAGCACCCACTTGCAGGTAACCCGTCAAAGCGGGAGTATTTCCTTGCGGAATCCAATCATCCGCCCTTGCTGTCCCACCCACCGTATGGACTGGCCCCCCCTCCTTGGAGCAAACCTGCCGGGGTTTCCTGCAAGCCCACAGGGACCCAGGGCCCACCTACTCCAAGAGGCCAGGGGAGGGTTGCCCACTCGCCCGCTCGAGGAATCGCTACGGAAAAGGGGGGACATGGCCAAGGGGTCCCTGGGCTCTTGCGGCGGCACGGCCCCAACCGGAGAGAGAGGGGCTGGGGAAGGAGCGAGGAAACCAGCCCCTGGTGTTCAGCCGTGGTGACGAGGGAGGTGGGGTGGTCAACGGAAAGGCGGAATAAAAAGGCGGCTAAAGGGGCGGTCTGGGGAGGATGGCACCTGGAGCTTATGCGGCAAGAGGGGAGTGCGGTGGGCAGAGGCAGAGAAAGGCAGGAGAGAGAGAGACAAGGTGCAACCAGACTTTGACCCAAACTCCAGACTCTGAGTAGGCGCCAGGTGGACCCCGGGAGGTGAAGTAACTACCCGGGTCCAACAGTCTGAGGACCGGCAACCTAGCTCCTAGAAGTTCCCCATCCAGAGACCGACCCCTCCTCCCAACCCAGGCAGGGACCCTCAAGACCTGACAAGGTGGTCAAAGTGGAAACCGAGGCCAGGGCTTCCAAAAGTCTGCCCCATGTCTCATTCCTTGACCTGGGTGTTCAGGGGAGCTGCTTTGCTACAGACCAGCAAATTGTAATGGGATGCATGGAAGGTGGTAGGTAGTCTTGAGGGCATGGGCTGTTTCGTAAAAGCATGGCTCTCTGTCAAACAGCTGGGCAATCGAAGCTACATCTAAAACAGTCAAACTCTGTTCAACTACTAGCACTGTATTCGTCACTGGCTCTTTGGTGAGACACTGTGTGCCATAGGTTAAACAACACTGAGGAACCCATGCCTGTGGTTTGTGGCATGACATGCAGAATTAGATCTTGTCATTAGACTCAGGTACTTGCAGCCTCTTTCTGGTGTGGGTGTGGGTAATAGCATTGTAAGGCTGTATGCTAAAACTAGCAGTGGTGCATTCCCTTCCCTCCTTCTTCTTCTGTCTTTCTCGTATAAATCTTTTTGTGGTTTTTTAATGCAACAAAATGCAAACCAGCCATTAGACTAATGACATTTTTTGCTTCTGAACATCTCTGACTTATTGTGAAAAGGTGGAGTGTGGAAAGAGCACAGTGCTTAGCAAACTGAGCGCAACAGGAATGACATTGCCAGCCTCCTGCCTCTGAATGGTCTGGTGGGGTTTCCCAGTCAGGGGCTCAGCAAGGGAATCTGGGGGTGTGCCTGGACCCAGCTTCCAGGGGGAGGGGGCTTGTGTCTGGTGTGTAGTCTTGTGCCCTCTGCTTCATCCTGGGGTGGTCCAGCTCTGAGTCCAGAGTACAAGGCACCTGGCTGCTCAAGGTATTTGCTTGGTCTTTGTTTTGCTTACAAGTGCCAGACTGGGTTGGTGGGGGGCAGTGAAGAAGAAGAAGAGGCTGGATTTATACCCCACCCTCCACTCCCCAGGGGAGTCTCAGAGCGGCTTACAAACTCCTTTTCCCTTCCCCTCCCCACAACAGACACCCTGTAAGGTAGGTGGGGCTGAGAGAGCGCTTTCCCAAGCTGTCCTTGAGGGAACAGCTGGTACAGAGCTATGGCTTGCCCAAGGTCATCCAGCCAGGTGCAAGTGGAGGAGTGGGGAATCAAACCCGGTTCTCCCAGATTAGAGTCCGCGCACTTAACCACTACACCAAACTGGCTCTCTCAGTGAGTATTCTTCTAGAGAGTCAGCCTTGTAAGAATCTCAGCTTTTGGATAAAATAGGTTTCTAGTCCTCATGGAGGACAGCTTCTAGCTGGGCAAGAGTTAGTTTCGGCTTTAGACCAAAACAGTTGCATCCATCTGAAGCACAAGAGGAAAATAATGTTGGTACCGCATAAGAGCAGAACCGTGAACCCTGGGGGGGCCTTCTGTGAATTTCCTGGTTCAGTTCTAGATCTGATGCAGTCGATGAAAATTCTGGGACGCTTCCCTCTTCACCGCCTTTCTTGTGGGGGTGAAGATTCAGGTAAGTACAGAGAAACCATCCCCTTTGTGAAATGTTATCTCTCTCCCCCCCCCTTGTCCTCAATAATTCATAAGAGTATTAAACATTTAATCCCAAATGAACCCTGCCTTTGGGGAGGGGGGGACCAGCTTGGTTTCAGGTTCTGTTGAAGTATTTTTTTTCTTTTATAATGCATCTGTGTCAATTAGAAAATGACACTGCTATTTAAAATGCTGTTCCGTAACCCTCTTTAATTAAGGCAGCGGCATAATACCAATCTGTTCTCATTAATGAATATTTAACAGTCAAAATGAGACTTGAATGATGTGCAGTTGTGGATGCTCCCTCCCCCTGGTAGCTGTTGCTTTTTTGGGGGGGGGGGATTTTTATTGCTTTTCTATACACACTACATACACTAAAAACACTACAACACTAAACACTACACTAAAATACAGCTAAACAAGGATCATAAAATTGCTTTTCTAGCTTGATTAAACAAAGCTTCCTTAAAATTAAGGTTAATATAATGAAGCATGATTTTTATGCTTTCTCTTATAAGCTGGTATTGCATAGATTAAATCAAATAAATGCTATTTTAAATTTTACTAAACTCTCAAGCTAAACAAAGTGTTATTTCCCTTTCTTTCCTCTTCGTTTTGCTTTGTTAAAGTCTCATTTGACTGCCTGGTGCTTCAGGGCAGCCGCCACTTTTTCGGATTTAGAGTCCTCCTCCAAAGTACTACTCGCTGCACTTTTGGAGCTTTCTACATCATGTATAATGCCTTCCTTCCTTCCTTCCTTCCTTCCTTCCTTCCTTCCTTCCTTCCTTCCTTCCTTCCTTCCTTCCTTCCTTCCTTCCTTCCTTCCTTCCTTCCTTCCTTCCTTCCTTCCTCTTCTTCTTCTTCTTCTTCTTCTTCTTCTTCTTCTTCTTTCTCTGCTGTCTTTTTATCTTCCACTGGGCTTTGTTGCAATTCCAAAAATACCTTTGCTTTTTTAACAGAGACAATCTATCCCTTTTTCTCTTTATAGTTGAATACAAGTCCTTCAGGTAAAATCCATCTATAAGAAGTAGAGTTTTTCTGCAAAAAATTAGTCAAACTTTTATATTGCTTCCTTTTCTCCCTTATTTCGAATGGTATACCTTTTTAAGACTCTGATTTCAACATCATTGATTTTTAAGGTTGTCCTCTTTGTGGCCTTGAGCACCACATCTCTTATAGACCTCTTGGAGAATCTCACCACAATCTCCCCAGGCAGGCTTTTCTTCTTTACAAATTCAGGATATGTCCTATAGATCATACCCATATTGCTTTGTAGGAGATCCACTTGTAAACTTGTTATTGGGGCTAACGCTTCATTTAAGATTTTTCTTCAGATTCTCACCTTTCTGTTCAGAGATACCTTGAAATTTTAGAACATGTGCTGATTTTTCCATTTGTAGTCTTAAAAGTTGATCTTTGTCATATGTTCTTTCTTTCTCCACCACTTTTAATCTCTGTTTCATTACTTTTGCCTTGGCTTCAACCATTTTAACTGATTTAGCCGTCTCCTCTGTTTTAATGTTGGTTTCTTTGATCTGTTTTTGGAGTGCATCGAAGTTTTTATTCAGGTTGGCCATCTGGTCCAGCAGAGGGTGCAATGCTGCAGTTAACATGTTGGGAAAGTCAGGATTTGCTTCTGGTTTAGGAACCGGAAGTGTTGAAGATGTAGTTTTTGGAGAAGGTTTCGATCTTGTCGCCATTTTTTCTCCCCTGCCAGTCATTGTTTACATTTCAGGAAAGTTCACAACATCAAAGGAAGTTTATTTATATATCTGCTTTAAAAAGAGCTGCACTCCACTTGATTGTCATCAGCAATGCCAGCAAACCAAACCCCACGAAACTGTACTCAGTTCATTTAGAAGGGGGGGGGCAGGACGTTCCCTCTTCCTCCCTGCTTTTAAATTGGGACTTCGGCTCTGCTTCAACACATATCAAATTGAGTGGATTTTAACTCACGTTTCACTCATTGCTGCGCCGAGGTAAGGACTGCTTCATTTATACACTCCATCTGTTGCTCGCCCGACCGGTGTGCGCCTCTTTGAGCCATAGCGATGTGGTGGCGGCAGGACCTTTTGGAGCAAAGGGGAGACTTGATCCCTTGGCCATCACCTCGGGAGAGGCACCTCTTGCGCCCCAGGCTGGGAGCTGGGCTACGGGCAGCCCCACTGGGCTACGGGCAGCCCCAGTCAGAGTTCCGGTGGAGCGCACCCGCCATTCGAGTCATCGAAACCAGAATCCAGAACTCTGGCCTTGTGTTTGTAGAGAAATTTACAATCTGAAGCTGGGAGGGAAGGAAGCAAGGGGACGGGGGAAGAGGCAGCAAGGAGAAGGGAGAGCTGTGGAAGGGTAGAATTACTATGACAACCTGACAGATATGTGGTGTCTTATCTATCGCAGCCTAGCAAAAAAGTCTCCAAGGCCAACCCCATGAGAAAGGCCCAGGGGCACAGCTTGGAGAAAAGAGTTATGGCCACAAGCAAGCAGGCACCCACATACTCATGCTCCCCCCTCAGGAATTCCCTCCCCCCATTAGCATGGCAAGGTGAACAGTGAAGAAGAAGAATACAGAGAATGGAAACTGAACCCTTGACACCAAGCGGGCTCTTCAGGGCCCCCTGGCACCATTGGGCAGCACAACTTGGCCCAGCGCAACTGAAACTTTCTCCTCTGCCCACCCCAAGGAGCCACACAGGGGTGTGTGGGGGTCTCCCAGGCCCAAACTCAGCCTTCTGCCCTCTTTGAGATGCAGAGCAGCCACATGTTGAGCTGTGGGGTGGGGGAGGCTCTGAGTCAGAGGAGAGCGGCAGAGGGAGGGAGGGAGGCTCAGTCTGGGCTCTGCAGAAGCTTCAGAGCGAGCCCTGAATGGTGGAAACTGCTAACTTGGCACTGAAGTCTCAGATACAGTTACTTGAGCTGAAGTAATTATGTTGAGGTATCCTGAGGTAACCCTATCTCCTAACGAGGACTTGGCAGCTGGGAAGGCTGGGGGCAATGATGCTCCTCCCTGCCTGGTGAGCAGCACAGAATGTGCCCCACGGCCATATTTGGAGGTGCCACCCCCAGCCACCTAAAAGTGGTGGGTTGAAGCTCCTCCTAGAAAACTCTGCCCCTTTGAAAGTGAAACCAATAAAACTTCGTCAACAGCTCTTTACCGTGTGTGTGTGTGTGTGTGTGTGTGTGTGTGTGTGTGTGTGTGTGAAGTGCTATCAAGTTGCTACCGACTTAATGACCTCTAAATGCTTCCGACTAAAATGCCCTTTAGTTAACAGCCTTGCTCGGGGTCTTGCAAACGGAGGGCCTCCTTCATGGCTTCCTTGATGGAATCCATCCATCTCATGCTGGGTCTTCCTCTTCTCCTGCTGCCTTTGACATTTCGCAGGACTGTGGTCTTTCCCAGTGTCTCTGGTCTTCTCATAATGTAACCAAAGTATGACAGCTTCAGTTTAAAGGAAGGAGATGGAGATATGGTTATGCTTGGTCCCTTTCCAACCTTTGCCCCATCCCAAGAGGTGCTGGTAGTGAGGCTAGGAAACATTACCCTTCTCCGACACTGATGTTAAGAACATAGGAGAAGCCAATGTTGGATCAGGCCAGTGGCCCATGCGGTCCAACACTCTGTCACACAGTGGCCAAAAACACCAGGTGCCCTCAGGAGGTCCACCAGTGGGGCCAGTACCCCAGAAGCCCTCCCACTGTTGCCCCTGCCCCCCCAAGCACCAAGAATACAGAGCATCACTTGCCCCAGACTGAGAGTTCCTATCTATACCTTGTGGCTAATAGCCACTGATGGACCTCTGCTCCATATGTTTATCCAGTTCCCTCTTGAAGCCGTCCATGCTTGTAGCTGGCACCACCTCCTGTGGCAGTGAATTCCATGTGTTAATCACTCTTTGGGTGAAGAAGTACTTCCTTTTATCTGTTCTAACCCGACTGCTCAGCAATTTCATGGAGTGCCCACAAGTTCTTGTATTGTGAGAAAGGGAGAAAAGTACTTCTTTCTTTCTCTAACTGCTCTATCCCATATCCTGTGTTGTGTAATGCCAGATCTATCAATAACAATACCTCGACCTTGCAGGTTTCTAGACACTCTCAATGACTGTGCTAAGGAGCAGATGGTCACAGAACCTACCGGAGAAGAGGTGATCCTGGATTTGGTCCTAATTAAGGCATAGACGACGCAGAAAAGAAAAAATCGCTCCAGCTCAGCACATGCGGCATCGCCACGCTATGCCTAGTCCAGGGCCTCATCGTTCCTAAAACCCTGGAAGAAGTCACGTACGATGAACTCGTCAAGGCCCTCACCGACCATTTTGCGCCTCACCCAACCAAGATGGTGAAATGCATGGACTTCTTGGCACACCACCAAAAGTTTGGTGAAGCGGCCACCGATTTCATGGCTGATATATGCAGGCTGGCCATCAACTGCGAGTTCTCAGATCTAGAGGACGCCCTCTTAACCCAGTTCGTCTGGGGCATCCGAAAGCAGAAACTCCGCTGGAAACTCATCGGTACTGACGAACTCAAACTGGACAAGGCACTATGCATGGCCATGGCTTTTGAAAAGTTACTATGGGATCGCCAGACCCACTCCACGCATCAGGCCTCCACATCCCCGGTCTCCAATGCCTCGGACAAAGAAGAAATATTGCAGGTGCGCCGCCCGGCTCGCAGGGACTTGTGTCCACCATCCTCGACCACCCCACAGCCTGCGAAGACCCTCACTCAAGCGCCATGTGCCAGCTGTGGTGAACAGCATGAACGCCGTTCCTGCCATTTCTGCAACACGATCTGCCGAACTTATGGAAAACAAGGCCATATCTCATGTGCCTGCCGCTCCTGAGGACTCCAGCGGCATCCAACTGCACACCAGGAATCCGCAGAGCTCCACAATACAGCCGTCCACCAACACCAGGCACTACACTTGCCCCAGGACACCCCTAACAAAATTAAAGTAACCGTGTTCATAGAGGGGGTCCCTTGCGAAATGGAGTTGGACACGGGGTCCTCCATCTCCATCATATCCGAAGAGACTCTCCGGAGGCTCTGCCTGCGAGGGGTTTCCTCCTAAAAACAGCCGGCTTCACCCTCAGAGACTTCCAAAATAACCCGGTGGCCATTAAAGGGTGGGGCAAGTTCCATGTGCGGTATAAAAGCTTTGAAGGACTTTTGGACTTGGTGGTGGAAAGGCAGCTTGCTAGTTTACTGGGGCTGTTGTGGTTTGCTTCCCGGGGGTTCGGGGTGACAGGGGTGCATCATGTGCAGCCTGTGGAGTACAGTAACGTGTGTGACAAGTTCCCAGCCATTTTCGATGGGACGCTTGGTCGCTACACTGGGTTGCCAGTCACCTTAGACCTTGACCCCGCAGTATGCCCCATCTGTATAAAAGCCAGGTGCTCTCCATTTGTGTTGCAGCCCAAGATGGACAAAGAGCTGGACCACATAATGGCGCAAGGGGTTTTAGAGCCAGTGCCACCTGCCCTCTGGGAGACCCCCATCGTCACCCTGGTGAAGCCCAACAGGGATGTCCGTATCTGCGCGGACTATAAGTGCACCATAAACAGGGCCCTGCAGGACCACGCTTATCCCATTCCATTAGTCAGCCATGTTTTGGCATCCTTGGCGGGGGTGAAGGTTTTTGGCAAATTGGACCTGGCCCAAGCATACCAGCAGCTCCCTATAGACGACACTACCGCAGAGGCCCAGACAATAGTGACACACAGGGGTGTGTTCCAGGTACGGCGGCTGCAATTTGGGGTCAGCATGACCCCAGGGATCTTTCAAAATCTAATGGACTGTCTCCTTAAAGAGATTCCTGGGGTCCAGCCATTCTTTGACCGTGTTTTGATTGTTGCACCCATGGCTGAGGCCTTCGCCGAGCGGCTGTGCGCCATCCTGCAATGTTTCCACACCGCCAGCCTGAAGGTGAAGAGGGGAAAATGTCTCCCAGGAGTGCCACGAGTTGAGTTCCTGGGCTTCTTGGTCTGCGCACAAGCATCCATCCTACGCCCGACAAGGTCAGGGCCATCGTTCATGCTCCAGCCCCCTCTTCTAAGCTGGAGCTCCAGGCCTCCTTGGGCCTGCTGAACTTCTATCCTTCCTTCTTGCCCCACAAGGCTGCAATTGCTGAGCCCCTGCACCGCTTTCTCAATAAAAAAGCTCCTTGGGTGTGGGGCCAGAAGCATGCTGCCGTGTTCCGGGCCGTCAAGGACCTGCTCACCTCCAACGCGGTCCTGTCACACTTCAACGAGACGCTCCCCATTGTCCTTGCCTGCGGTGCTTCCCCATACGGAGTCGGGGCCGTCCCAGGACACCAGCTGGCTGATGGCTGTGCAGTCCCCATGGCCTACTGTTCCCACACCTTGTCTTTGGCTGTGCGCAACTATGTGCAGATTGACAAGGAGGTGCTGGCAATCGTGGCGGGGGTCAAGAAGTTTCATGACTACCTCTACAGCTGGCCCTTCACCATTGTGACAGACCACAAGCTCCTCCTGCGTCCGTTGGCTCTGGATCGCCAGACACCACAGATGCTGTCCCCCAGCTGTCCCCTTTGGTCTGTCTTCTTGGCCGGCTACCAGTATGTGCTCCTCCACAGGCCCAGAAAAGCAATGGGTCACGCAGACGCCCTCAGACGCCTTCCGTTGCACTCCTGCGACCCAGACCCGGTGCCTGCACACCAGATATTGCTCTTCGAGGGCCTGCCTGACTGCCTTATCCAGGTTCCCGAAGTGTCCCACCACACCGCATAGGACCGTGTGCTCTCCTGCGTTTTGGACTGGGTGGGGAGGGGTTGGCCTGTCAGCCAGGGCCCCCCAGAATTCACCACATTTTCCTCTCACAGGGACAAACTGTTGGCCCACAAGGGCTGCTTGTTGTGGGGAAGCCGGGTGGTTGTGCCTGCTCTGCTGCGCTGGTGAGTCCTAGCAGCCTTACATAAAATGCACCCTGGAATCGTTCGTATGGAAGTACTAGCCCACAACTATGTTTGGTGGCCTGGCACGTACAGCAAAATTGAGGACTGTGTTAAACACTGCCAGACATGCCAAGAATCTCGGCCGGAGCCACCCAGGGCCCCGGTGTGTCAGTGGGAATCTTCCCACAAGCCAAGGGCTGGCCTGCACCTTGATTTTGCGGGTCCCTTCCAGGGCCAGATCTTCTTCATCCTGGTGGATTCGTACTCCAAATGATTAGAAGTGGTGCCAGTCCCCTCCACATCGTCCCGAGCAGCAATTCGCACCCTATGGCAGATCTTCAGCGCACATGGCATACCAGATGCTGTCGTCACCTCGGGTTCCAGGAATTCACAGATTACTATGCCATCCAACACATCTGTTCTGCCCCCTTCCACCCCACAACCAACGGCCAGGCAGAGCGGATGGTGAGGATGACAAAGGAGTCCCTCCACAGGATCGTCCAGGGGAGCTGAGATCACGGGCTGGCGGCCTTCCTCTTCGGCCAGAGGGTAACCTTGAACGCAACCACCAGCCGCAGCCCCACGGAACTCCTGATGGGAAGGTGCCTCACAACCCATCTTGATCGATTACACCCAGCACAGCTCGGCTCCAGAGAATCAAGCCGCTCCCCGCAGGTACTTCCCGGGCGACCCCATCTATGCAGGCAACTTCTCCAGCAGCCCGGCCTGGGTCCCTACCAAGGTTATCAGGGTGACCGGGTCTCTCTCATATGAGGTATCCACAGAAGATGGCCAGAGGCTCCGCCGACACATAGACCAGCTCCGCAGTCATCTCCCCCCCCCCCCGGGATACCCCCACCAGGTGACAGTGACGAGGATCTGCTAAGCCCGGAGGAGCCGGAGACAGAGGAGAACACGCTGTGAGACTTCTGCTCAAAGTAGTCAAGGGTCAGATCTTGGTTGATGAAACACAGTTCTTTATTTCCAATCTCTACATTGGTACAGGTTCTCGGATTATTGTCAGAGATAATGCATATGATAGAAGCAGGTCCATTATACCCTTCGGTAGAATTTGAATTGCCCATAGGTAACCAATCACCAAAGGGGAAAAACGGCGGGCAAAAGGGGTCTTTGGCCGTTTGCTTCCCACAGGAAAGAAAGCTAGGTGTTAAGCTGTAAATTTCCCTTCCCAAACCAGACCCCTTAGATGTAACCATATTCACATAACAATTGCTTTCCTCAAGGCCTTCGCACGTTGATAAGAAATGGTCTCTGTCCTCCCCTTGTCTTCCCAGCAGGGATGAATGGAATGCGGAGGCAGGAGTGTGAGAGGCCCATTGTTCCCATGCTTTGAAGTTGTCACTCTCCCGGGCAAGCAGTTACACAGACCAGGCCTGGTCAAAGTCATAAACTGGGGTCACATAGCATACAGTCTTCCTGGCAAGGGATGGGGTTACATGGTGGGTATGGGGGCAACTAAAAGCAATAAGCCTGCATACAAAATGGGTGCAAGCACAGGTTACACAAAGCACAAAGCAATAGGAGACATAGCAGAAAGTCCCAGAAAGCATTGTCTGAATCAGCAGATTCTGACACACGCCCACTGGCAGCGCTCAACAGGAACTCAGCGGTCAGCCTTCGGAGGTCACCGACAGAACGCCAGCACCAGCCACCTCCAGTGGCCCCAACAACGTCCCAGTGCCACCACCCGCTCCCAGTCCAGCGGCGGGTCTGGCCCCTGAAACGGCTCCGGAATCTGCAGCCCCGGCAGCGGAACCACACCGCTCAAACCGCAAGTGGCACCAACCAGGGTACTTAAAGGACATTGTCAGTTGGAGAGGCTCTGAACTTTGGGGGGAGGGGTGTTCTGTATTGAGCCTGAACTGACTTGCAAAAGGACTGAGCTTGGGACACATAACAACAGATCACTAGGATTCTAGAATGGGCCAGTAGGGAGACAGGGATCCTAGAGGAAACCAGTCGGGAAACAATAGAGCGTGAATAGCCTATCCTTGGGAGTGGGGTGTGTTTTGGGGTGTAATCCTTTTCAGGCATAAATACCGGGCTTCGGCCAGGGGTAGCCAGTCTTCTTTCTCCTTGCTGTAATCACTAATAAACTATGAGCTGATCATTCTACGCGTCTGAACCTAGTATATTTCAGCCACTAAGAAGGAATTCTGTGCAGCCTCCATTGCATTCGCTAGCTCAGCCCAATTGATAATTAGGTCTTTAACTTCCCTTTCACAAGGGTGATAAGGAATTTGACTATTGGCTGTGAGGCATTTATGAGCTATTTCACAGACAAAGTCTTGACACTCTGCTAAGACCTCCCTGCCACAACTGAGACAGTACGTGAACTGGAAGCCCCTTAGCTGTCTTCTGGCCAGTTTTGGACCATTTCAACTGGCTCTCCCAAGAAGAGGTTGACAAGACCCTGGCAGCTGTGAAGCCCACCATCTGCCTCCTTGATCTGTGTCCATCTTGGCTTGTTAAAGCTGGTGGAGATGGAATTTGGGCTCCCCTGGGAGATATTATCAACTTGTCCCTACGATTAGAGATGTTGCCAGGGTGCCTGAAGGAGGGGGTGGTGCGACTGCTCTTGAAAAAACCATCTTAGGACCCAGTTGTCCTTGCCAATTGCTGCCCGGTATCAAACCTTCCGTTCCTGGAAGCTGAGAGAGCGGTAGCTAAGCAGTTTGAGGTGTTCTTGGATGACTCCTCTATCCTGGATCTATTTCAGTCCAGCTTCCACCCGGGCTACATGATGGAGACTGCACTAGTTGCCCTCATGGATGGCCTCTGGAGTTTCCCAGGACTTGGCAACGATGATCCATGCAGTGGTCACTTCCAGACTTGACTACTGTGACTCGCTCTATGCGGGCCTACCCCTGAACCTAATCCGGAAGCTTCAGCTGGTACAAAATGCAGCAGTGTGCAGTGCCTGGCTGACTGGGACATCGGTGCAGGGGCAGATTCAGCCAGTGCTGCACCAGCTGCATTGGCTGCCAGTTGAATACTGAGTCAGGTTCGAGGTTCTAGTACCAACCTTTAAGGCCCTGTGTGGCCAGGGACCAGCATACCTGCAGGATTGTCTCTCCCCGCATGGGCCCCAAAGAGCCTTGGGCACTCTTCTGAGCAGCCCCATCCAGTGGTCCCTGGCCTAAAAGACGTCTGCCTTGCCTCGACCAGGGCCAGAACTTTTCCAGCCTGGGCTTTGGCCTGCTGGAAGACGTTCCCACTTGAGAACAGGGCCCTGTGGGATTGACTGCAATTCCGCAGGGCCTGTAAAATGGAGCTGTTCTGCCAGACTTTTGGTGGAGGCAGCAGACACCGTACAAGATTTGTCTCTCCTGCCTTCAGCTGCTTCATGGCCCTATCCATACTTATTGGTGTTGGGAGCGGCTAACTTATATCATCACAGGGATCCACCCTCCCACCCTGCCCGGAGTTCCAGCTCAGATTGGAGGAGTCAAGCTGCTGAGTCGCCATCACTTATTTAAAATAATTTATTAAATTTTAACTCCCTCTGTTTTAATTTTAATGCTGATATCATTTATGGAATTGTTCTATTGTTTTATGTTACGTTGTGAGCTGCTCTGAGCCCCCTTTGCGGGGCAGAGTGGGGTAGAAGTAGCAAAATAGATAATAAATAAATCTAGTCATTTTAGCTTCTAGGGAGAGTTCAGGCTTGTCTTGAAATAGGACCCACTGATATGTCTTTTTGGCAGTCCACAGTATCCATAAGACTCTCCTACAATGCCACTTTTCCAATGAATCAGATTTCTTCTTGTCAGCTATCTTCATTGTCCAACTTTCACACTCACACATAGTAGTGAGAAATACTATAGCATGAATTATCTAGATCTTGGTCACAAGTGACACATCCCTACACTTATAGAATCATAGAATCACAGAGCTAGAAGTGGCTATGCAGGCCATCTAGTCCAACCCCCTGTTCAATGCAGGACCAGCCTAGAGCATCCCTGACAAATGTTTGTCCAGCCACTGTTTGAAGACTGCCAGTGGGGGGGGGGGGGAGCTCACCACCTCCTGAGACAGCTGATCCCACTCTGGCACAACTCTGACTGTCAAAAACTTTTTCCTAATGTTCAGCCAGTACCTTCCCATCCTTAATTTCAACCCATTATTGCGAGTCCTATGTTCTGCTGCCAACAGGAACGGCTCCCTGCACTCCTTTAAGTGACAGCCCTTCAGATAGTTCAAGAGAGCAATCAGGTCCCCCTTCAACCTCCTCTTCTCCAGACTGAACATTCCCAAGAAGTCTCTCAGCCTTTCCTCCTTAGGGCTTCTTGGTCTCCAGGCCCCCGATCCTCCTCGTCGCTCTCCTCTGCACATGCTCCGTTCCATCCGCATCCTTTTTGAAGGGAGGCCTCCAGAACTGCACACAAGACTCCAGGTGTGGCCTGACCAGTGCAGTGTACAGTGGGACTATGACATCTTACCATTGGGAAGTTATGCCTCTGTTGATACACCCCAAGACTACATTAGCCTTTTTTTGTTGCCGCATCACACTGGCTGCTCATATTTAACTTACCGTCCAACTATACCCCAAGATCTTTTTCACACACACTGCTACCCAGAAGTGTAACCCCCAGCCAGTATGTGTGTTCCTCATTTTTGTTACCCAGATGTAGAACTCGGCACTTATCTTTCTTAAAGTGCATCTTGTTCACAATTGCCCACTTTTCCAGTGTGTTCAGATCTCATTGAATTCTATATCTGCTGGTGTGTTCACTGCTCCTCCCAGCTTGGTGTCGTCTGCAAATTTAATGAGTAGCCCCTCCACACCCTCATTCAGATCATTTATAAAAATATTGAAAAGTATCGGACACCTCCCTCCATTCAGATGAAATGCCATTGACAACTGCTCTCTGAGTGCGCTTCTCCAGCCAGTTTCCTCTCCACCTCACTATCCTAGAGTCCAGTCCACAGTCCTCTCGTTTGCCCATCAGAACATCATGGGGAACCCTGTCAAAAGCTTTACTGGAATCCAGGTAAACAACATCAACAGCGTTCCCTCGATCCAGTAAGCTTGTCACTTGATCAAAGAAGGAAATGAGGTTGGTCTTAAGAATCTTTCCTGGCTCCTCCATGGCTGCCCTTCTGAAAAGTACTGGAGCCTGGAGGCCGGTGGAGTCAGTTTCAGCATAGTGGAGTTTAATAGGGGTCAGGAACAAGCCTGCCTGAGGTGGCCTGGGGGTCAGTTTATATGCCCAGAAAAGCCTCACCCCCCTCCACACCCACAGTGCAGGATAGGTTAATCTTCCCACCAGAGATTACATTGGTTCATTTGACTATGCTCAGCCCCCGATAGGTGGATCTTTAGGACCCTGGGTGCTATTGTTCTTTTACCTCAAGCTTGTACCTTTTCCAGACCATGCGGTCAGACTGCATGGCCGGCGCCATTACATGTTTGGTCACATCAAAGGATCATACAAGTGTACAGGAATTGCGTCCAGGACATAACACCTTCCCAGTCTCAATCTCTGTCTGATTTCTTGGTTGCAGTCTCCTTGGATGGAACTGAAGAACAGGAAATGTGGAACAATTATGATTTCTCCGTTGTCAGCTTAAAGCTGTGTAATTCCACTTGTGCTGAACTGTTTCATTTTAAAAGCAACAAAATGGAGACGCCTCAAATGCCACCTTTGTTGGCTGTATGATAGTTTAAAGTCTTGCTCTCTCTTCCCATTCCACTCTTTTAACTTGCAACCGGCCTTTTGGGAGGCTCTTCATGTTGAGCAAAGCATCTTCCAGCGTTTCCAAAGAAGTTCTTGTTGATCTGGCAGCCCAGCTAGCGGTTGCCATACATCTTTAGGGACTTAGTGCTGACGCAGCTGCTGGACTCCTGCATGGAACTTTGTTTGGAGCTCCCAGCTGGTCTCTTGCAAAGCCCCTGTAACTTGCTGATCCTAACCACTGACAGGAATCCCTCTGAAGATATGAGTCCCGTCCCCCCGCCCGCCCGCCTGCCTGGGCTCTCTCGATGTTTGTAGACAGAACTGCTTTGATTATAAGATTAGCTTATCCAGGAAGCTCCCACTGGGGTCCCCTCTGTCCCTTGACCCTTCTGCCTCTCCCTTTGACCCCTCGGCTCTGCCCCTGGGCAGGTAGAACCCCAACCCTGGGCAGGGCCTGCTGTTCCTAGATTTTTGCCTTCCAAGAGCTGGCAATTGTGCGCATGAGTAGCCACCCCACAGGCCTGTGGGGCTGAGCTCCAGATGATGGAGCTGCTCAAGGCTAGCCTATGAGCTTGACAGCAGGATAGGAATTAGAACCCGTGACACCACCTCCCAACTTACCCTCCTTTTCACAGTCCCTGGCCACCCTGGGGCCCACACAGCCAGACAGGTTGTGTGACTTGTTTCCATTTGAAGTGTGGCCTGCGTTGGGCCTGGATCTTGTGGCTGAGGGAACAGGGTGGGGGGGCTTGTCAGAGTTTGTGTGCGGAGTTTGACCTGGCTTGGCCAAGGCGTGAAGAAAAGTCTTGCTCCTGCAAAACTGAATTTTGTTCCTTCTGAGCCTGGCTTGGGGGTCTCCAGTCTGGGCCTGAGGTCTGTGATTTGACAAGGGGGCTGCAGCTTGCAGGAGACGGTGCAAGAGCCACAGTTCGGCCCTGTTGCTGTGGCAGATGAGCCTGCTCGGGGGGGGGGGGGGGTATGGTGTCTTGTGCCTGGGGGTAAATCAAGGGACAGAGCACACAATTAGCATGCACAAGGGCCCCACTTCAAACCCCTGGCCCAGAGCATGAGCTGGAACCTCCCTGTTCAAATCTTTGCCCTCAGTTTGCACGGTGGTCCTGGGCAGACCCCAACTCCCTTGTCCTCAGCTCTGTGTACGGAGATAATAATACTCATCAGGTGTATGGAGATAATAACACTGATGTGCTCTGTGGGGCTGACAGAGAGGTTAATTTCTTTGCCTCCCTCTGCTTCTGTATAGCCGTTGTTCCCAGAGTTTTGTGGATTTGTTCGTCTTCCCCTGGAATACAAGCAGGATGTTTCCAAACAGTGTTGGGACAGACTTGGAGCTCACTGCAGGAGGCGTATGTGAATTAGATCACTGTATTCCAGAGAAGTTGGTTTGCATGATGCAAATTAGCTCCAGAATTTGAAAGAGAACAAGAAACACAGCTGGCTTTGCACAACCCCCATGTAACAGTTATCAGTGGAACTGGAGGAATGTAACTCATTGCAGAGTTTTGGGAGATTTCAGCTGCCCCATAGAATTGAAGTTTCTTAGGAGGTGAGGCCTGGCATTTCTTTTTTATCTTGAAAATAATGCTGAGTTCTGGGTCCTTCCAGGGACCTTGACTGTCTAGCATAGAAGTATCCAAGGCAGATTTGTAGCTTAACAGGGAGGCTATTTCTGCCCTGCCCCCAGTTCCCTCTTTGGAGAGAAAGAAGCATTGAGGAGTGTAGCCCTGGAGCCCACCTGTCACTCTGGAAATAATAGTCTTCCCGCTCTTGAGTAGTGAAGGAATTAATCTGGGGAGAGGTCCCCTAATTGTGGGGCTTCTTGGGAATGTTCCAGAGGTTCCTCGGTGAGCCAGCCAGGCATAGCAGACTAGCCTCTTGGCCCAGCTGGCTTCCCCTTGCTGGGAGGGGGCCTGCGCCCATGTTTGGATTTCCATGCAGCGCTCAGCATGTGTGCCCTGGAGGACTGTGGCAGACAAGCAGCAGCAGATGTCCTTGTGGCTGAAAGTTGGAAAAATCCCCACTGTGCTCAGCTGTTGCACAGCTTGGATGGCACCCTTGCCCAGCATGCTTCTCTGGGACCACTGGGGTTGATCTGCACGGGGCCCAGCCCTGACTGTCTTCCTGCCTCAGGGCTGG
Source organism: Lepidodactylus listeri (assembly GCA_029233225.1). Lineage (NCBI taxonomy): Eukaryota > Metazoa > Chordata > Lepidosauria > Squamata > Gekkonidae > Lepidodactylus > Lepidodactylus listeri. Next base: position 7,276,756 of record JARCFY010000014.1, on the reverse strand, counting down.
TTTGACTCTTTCCCCCAGGAGCTGGCCTCACGCCCCTCCTCTCCCTCTGCTTTTTCTCAGAATGTGCAACCTTGATCCACGTGTTAATAAGGATTCCCCCTCCTGGCTTTGCCCCCTTCCCCTTTCTGTCTTCCTTAGTGGTAGGATGTACTTGGGTGAAAACAGCTCACCAAGGATCTGGGGTGCTAAGAGCATGACCACCATGGGCACCCAAACCTCCCCCACCCCCAGACATGCACTTGGGAGGACCTCAGAACGTAAGAGAGAGAGAGAGAGAGAACATACAACTGGCCTCAGGTGGGTGCACAGAGTCTTCATGGCAGGGAGGGGATTTGAACTGGGTCTCTCAGATCCTAGTTGGACACTCTGACCCCTGTGCCACAGTAGCCAACCAGTTGCCCCTGAGGGAAAACAAACAGGATGTAGAGAGGCCTCCTCCTATTGGGATTAAGAGTCTGGCTGCCTCTGGATGTGGAGTATCAGCAGAGGGTGCCTTACTGCCAGGAGACATCACCTCACCACACTTGCTGGTTGCGAATTCCCCAGTTTAATTACTTTACATGAAGAAGTGCTTCCTTGTGTCTGTCTTGAATCTTTTGCCCATCAGCTTCATTTGGGTGCCCCTGAATTCTAGAATTCTGAGAGAGGGAGAGAAAGTTCCTATCCATTTTCTCTACTCTTCTTAAAAGGTTTTTTGCAGTCTTTGACTATAGAAGAATGAGATGATTTATTTATTAGACATTTTAGATGCAATTTCTCCAGAGAGCTGCTCAAAGTGGTTTACAGCATATACTAAGTATAACAATGGTTTTTAAATTGTTTACAATGTAGTCTGTATTGAGATATATTTTTGTATTGAGATATATATTGTTTTATTGGTTTTATGTGAGCCCCCCTGAGCCTGCTTCGGTGGGGAGGGCAGAGTAAAAGTCAAAGTAATCAATCAATTAATTAAAATGGAGATTAAAAACCAATAAAATTACCTCAGTCGCCAAAAACAAAATAAAAAATTCCTCAATCCAAACCTGTTGCGTTCCACACAGACAGACAAAAGAAACAGCCAGATCTCAAAACACTGCTTGCTACGTGCTTTTGCTTATGCAAATGGGGAGAATTTGGATAAATATCGATGAGCATAACATAATTCGCAGCACTGAATATGTATTCCTTTGCCAAATAATGGGACAGGTTTTCTGCACTGGCATACTCCAACAGTAGCTTTAATAGTCAGGTGACTATTTCTGTCCTTTAAGCTTCTCTGCCACCTCAGTGAGCTTCCAGAGCTCCCTGCGTGAGGACAATCAGGAGCTCTTTTGCCTTTAAGCCAGCTTTCAGCTTCTCAAGGGGGAGATGGCAAGAGGTGTGTGCAGGAAGTGAGTCAGGGACTGACGGTGGGGAAGGAGGCTGTGGCTACTTCTGGTGGGGGACCTGGTGAAGTACTGATTGAAGATCCTGCAGTGACCCAGGCGCTGCTTCTTGTGTGGCCCCTACCCTCTTGGAGACTTCAGCAGATGCTGCTCACTTATCTTCTGACATAACTGTGCTTTTCAACATTTGCTTTTGAGTTATTCAGGACATGGAATTCTGCATTCGTGCTCCTTGTTTTTTACCAGCGCTTGTGCAGAATTGTGGCATGCTTCCAGCCCTGACAGTTCCTTTTGCCCTGCAGAAGGCAAACCTCTGGCTAGCTGCTTGAACAAGCAGGCACTGCATCAATTAGTAGGGGATGGTGTGTGTGTGTGTGTGTAGGAAATGGATTGCTTGTCTCCTCTTGTATTGCTTTGTTTCCCTGCCAGTAGATCTATCAGCCAGATTGCTCTGCCTTGGGCAAGCCTCTCCCCAGCAAGTGGCCCATCAAGATGCGAGGCTGACTGACCTCTTTCACCCCCTTTGCCCTCACAATTTTGCTTGGAAATATTAACACCACAAATCATGAACTTGCACAACTGAAGGGGGGGTTCCTCTGGCTTGTACCCGAGCCATCTCCCAGGTGCTTGCAGAAAAAAGCACAGAGGAGGTTTTCTAACTGTTGAATAATGAGCCCCATTAGGGGACTCCTTGGATTTCAGAAGTGGGTTTTGTGTGGCCCTTCTGTGGCCTTGCCAGCTGCCTTGGGACCTGACAAGCCGTTAGTGGCCTCAGCTTCCCATCACTTCATCTGCTTTGGGATGCTGCATTCTCTCTCTCTCTCTCTCTCTCTCTCTCTCTCTCTCTCTGTGTCTGTGTCTGTGTCTCCCCCCCCCCCCCCCCCACAAGCATGCACGCAGGCACCCATGCCATCTGTGTTGTGAAAGGATCCAGAGCTGGTTGTACACTAGTCATGTAGCCTGCAATTGCCATGATTTGGTTATTTGGTTTATAGGGCCTGTCCAGGTGATTGGGGGGGGGGGATGTCAGCCCATGTCATTTAGGGTTGCCAGCTGTCCTGGAGAATCATGTCCTGCCCTTGCTTTAATAGAGGCTTAGTAGAGGGATGCTATTTACCTCCATCCCATGAAAACCTTCGGCTACCAAGTTCTACACATCAAGCCTCTAGTAAAGGGACAGGCTTTTTTTCCTCCTGGCCAATAGGCAACCCTTCTGGCATTCCAGTATTTTCTGCTTTTTTGTGTGGAAAAAGTCTTCATTTGTTGTGACTTTTTCCCACTCAAACTTCGCTTGGAGCACTAATCTGACTACCTAGTGTGGATGGATGGTTGAAGCGCTGCCACCTCTTTGTTCCCCTTCCTATCTGGTGGTTTACTTATATTCTTCTCTCTGGGCTGACTGCTTCTCCTCTGACACTCATAGATAGATGTTTGATCATCAGCTTTTCTTGTTGTTTTTATTTTTATTTTGCAGCAAGTCAGCTTTTTATTTTGCAGCACTGATTGACAAAAAAGATTATAATTTCATAATGCTGGAATATAATAACACCAATAAAATGAGCAATGACTGGTTTGCTGTAAAGGAAAAGCCAGCACATGAATCTGCTTCCAAGAGGCAGGGTTGTCACTTGCCTTCCTGCAGTGGGTAAGCCCCCACCCTTGGCCTCCGTTCCCCACTCTGGAGAAACTGAAGGATGGGGGCTGGGATTACTGGCTTCCATAGTGATACTCTAGGGATTTCCCCATGTCTCTGTGATCTTTGCCATACAGATTAGGGAAAAACCCCAGAGTGTCTCCTGGTAGTGACATCACATACTACCCAGACACCACCCTCAAAACCTCCCAGCATTTGCCAAGGCAGTGCTGGCAGCCCTACCTGTCGCTAATAATCAAATGCTTATGCATATTTGCCAGGTCTGAAGAGATAATTAATTAGCCTGAAAACAACACATCAAATGGGCAATTGCAGGGAGAAGTAGGATCTATGCTGTGAGGATTTACTTCTAAGCAGGCATCTAGTAGGATCCTGCCCATGGGGTTGGATTTTTTATGGGGAATGTAACGCTTCATTATGTGCTGTACAGAACACACATTGCAAAGCTGCTTTCCCCTGAATGAGGAAAAGGAGTGACTTGGCAGAGCAAGAAGGTCCAAGTGGAACCAGCACAAGTTTCTGTTAGGGTTGCCAGGTTCCCTCGCTGCTCCGGTGGGGGGATTTGGGGGGCGTTCGGGGGGTGGGCAATGTCCCCGACACAATGATGTCACCCAGAAGTGCAACGTCCTTGTTTAGGGGCAGGTTTTCCCCACCAGCCAGCTGATCCATCCACGGTGGGGGGAGACTCTCCTGAATCCAGGGAATCCTCCCCTGGGACCTGGGGCTGGCAACCCTAGTTTCTGTCTTAACAGTATTTCATAGATGGAAACACTGACACATTTAGGACTCTCCTGTCTGTATGCCAAGGACTGCTGCTTCAGCTCTTCTGTCCCTCCCACTCTTGCACATCCCCAGAGACTGCTCCACTCTGCAGCTGCAGGCTTCATTCATTTACTCGGCTGTTGCCTTCTGTTGATTTGAGAGCCAACTGCATGGAGCGTGTGGAGCCATTGCCTTACACTGTGCAAAGAGTTCCCAAAGTACTTTGGCAGCTGCTGTGTGTGAGACAGTAATTCAGGTGTGCTGCATGGCATTTCCGTGTTCACGCCCAGGCACTTGCATGCAGTGCAGACAAGATGCATCTTTTGCCTATGCAGAAATGATCTTCTCGAGATCCTAAGGAGAGTGCAGCTCTAAAAAAGCAGATCTCACAACCAAAAGTTTAGTGAGGGGGAAATGGTGACAGACCAGAAACCAGGACTTGCCCTGGCGAAGGGCTGTTGTTGCCACAAATAAATAGATAAAGGTGAGAGGTGAGGAAAAGGCATCCAGCCAGCTGCTGGGGAATGAGTTAATCTCTCATCCCTGGACCTTCTGTCATGACGGCGACATGTTCAGGTTCCCTCTCTCTCCTGTATACATGAGTTCATGGAGCACCAGGAAAGAGAAATACTTCTAAAGATGAGGTAGAACTCACTCTGTTTGCAGTAAGAAGATTTTTATGTAAAACTATTACAGCACTAGAGGATGACCAGCAGGTGACTCAAAAAAGGGGGGTGTCACCTCATCTCCCCTTATATACCCCTCCCCTACTATTTTCCTTCCCTCTCCAGTAGCCCCTGTAGTCTCTCCTCTTTTCCTGCTTCCCTTTCTCCTTCTCACTCACCAGTCAGCCTGCCTTCCCCCACCCCCACCCCGCCTGAGATAAACGGACCAGTAGAGGTAGATTAGCTGGTGGGTGGGATGGAGAGAAGGCAAAGCCTGCCGAGTCTTCCTTCATCATGGGACATGACCAGAGGTGGGAACTCTTCCGGAGATGTTTTGGCTGGGGCAAGTCTGCTCTCCTCCACAGCTTTGCTTTATGGAAACTAAGGCTTGAAATATTTAGAAATAGTGTTGTGGCGGCTTAGAAACCTCAGTGTAGACACGGAGAGCGCAGTGGGTATTTTCTTATAGCCAGAGGTATTATTTCTGTTATTTTGGGGAGTTTTAATCCACTGATATTTTTATTTCTTCTTCTTCCGTTTTCACAGTCAGATATTTGACTGGTAGATGGTGTTCTGCAATTTGAGATGTAGCCAAGTTCTTGGGAATGGCAAATGTGGCTTCACAGGACTCTTGCTGCTGCAAGCAACACTCTCTTCTGGAGCTGAGCTGGTGTTATTTGCTCAGTGCCCAGAATGTCCAGGTGTTCCTTGAGACTTTTAGGCACTGCTCCAAGGGCTCCAGTGACAACTGGCACGATGGTAACTTTCTTCCTTCAGAGGCTCTCTAACTAACTCTATTTGTAGGTCTTGGTATTTTGTGATCTTCTTCTGCTCTTTCTTTTCTATTCTGCTGCTGTCTCCTGGGATTGCAGTGTTAATTATCCAAACCCTATTTCTCATTTTTTCTACACTTGTGATATCAAGGGTGTTATGTTCCAGGTGTTTATCTAATTGGAAGTCCCAAAGAACCTTTGTTTCCTCATTCTCCATTATCTTGTCTGGTTTGTGCTCCCCTGAATTTCTGGCTGATGGTAAGCCATACTTCTTGCAAAGATTCCAGTGCAACATAGCTGCAACTCTGTTGTGACGTTCTTTATGGTCAGCTTGAGCAATTGTACTGCAGGCACTGACCATGTGGTCGACTGTTTCATCCTTTATTTTGCAACGTTGACATTTGCTGCCATCACTGGTCTTCTGGATCTTGGTTTTTATACTATTCGTTTCGAATGCCTGCTCTTGTGCTGCTAGAATGAGTCCTTCCGTTTTTTTCCTCAAGGACCCATTTTGGAGCTACTTCCAGGTATTTTCACTTCGTTTTCTCAAACCCATGCACGTGCTTTTCCTTCCACTTGTCAAAGTGAGTTTTGACTTCAGTCTTTTTGTAATCTTTTTTGGTTTCTGTAACCTTAAACAAGTCTGTCTTGTACACTTCAACACAAAGCTTCTCTTTGCTTTTCTTGGTGTAGTCATTCAGTGCTTCTTTTTCTTCTTCAACTGCTTGCTTAACTTTCAGGAGTGTCAGGTCTTATCTGCCTGGGCTTTGTAATCCTGTTTCACTTTGACCAACGTTTGTTGGATGAGATTCCATTGCTTTGCTAACTCCGACCACTAGGCTGTCTCCTGGCTGGTGGGTTCCATTATAAGCGTAGGAAGGGGGGCACCCTCTCACCCATGCACCACTTTGAATGGGGTGGCCCCCGTGGAGCTATGCACTGAGTTATTGTAACTATATTCTGCATAAGGGAGCAGGTCCAGCCAATTGTCCTGTTGATAATTAATGAAGCATCTCAAAAACTGTTCCAAAACCTGATTGGTTTGCTCTGTTTGGCTGTCAGTCTCTGGGTTGTAAGCACTGCTTAGGCCCTGCTCGACCCCCAACAGTGTCAATAATTCAATCCAGAATACAGCCACGAATTGGGATGCTTGGTCCAAGATGATCTTTTGGTACACTGAGTGCAGTCTCACAATATGTTGCATAAATTAGTTGTGCCAGGGTTTTGGCAGAGGACGGTTGTTTACAGGGGATGAAATGGGCACGCTTTGAGAAAAGATCCCCTTGCTTGGTGGTAAATCCATTATAAAATCCATAGAAATGATAGACCAAGGCCATTCGGGGGTTTTGAGAAGTTGTAACAATCCGAAGGGTTTCCCCATTAAGCACACTGGGCAAGAGGCCTTATACTGGGAGATGTCGGCCCTCATATGTGGCCACCAAAATTGTCTTTGTAATATGGGCAGAGTTTTCAAGTACCCATAATGGCCAGCCAGTTTACTATCATGCCCCAATTTCAAAATGACCCCACACAAGGCTTAGGCACAAATACCAGCACCCATCCCCCCCCACAAGAGGGTGCCTTCCTTTTCCACTTCCTCTTTATCAGCTTTAGTGAAAACAGCTTTGAATTTTTCCACCCACAGCTCAGAGCAGAGGCCCCCCTCCTCCTTGGCCCGGCTTCATGTGATCACCCCCCTCCCAGCTGAGCGGTAGTGAAAATGGAGTGAATGACTTCCTCCCTCTGACTAGCATGCTGGGGGAGATGTGAGAGGGCATTGGCAAGAAAATTAGACTTCCCCGGGAGGTGCTTAAGTGTGAACTGAAACTTGGAGAAAAATTTGGCCCAACATAATTGTTTAACGTTAAGGCGTCGGGGGGTGCATAAGGCCTCTAGGTTCTTATGGTTGGTCTAGACCTCAAACGGAACTCTGGCTCCTTCTAACCAATGTCTCCAAGTGTTTAGGGCCAATTTGATGGCTGCTGCTTCTTTATCCCAGACTGCCCAGTGTCTCACGGCCTCAGAGAACTTTTTTGATACATAGACTAGGGGGTGCAACTTCCTGCCTTCCCCCTGTTGCAGTATAGCCCCCCCCCCCATCTAAGGCATCTACCTGTACCACAAAGGGTTCATTTTTGTTTGGATGACTTAAAATCGGTTCAGATGTGAACAGAGTTTTTAATCGGTCAAACTCTTGTTGGCAGTCTGGGGATCAAGGTAGCCTGCAGCTGGGTTTTTTATATTCCAGCTCCTTCCCTTTTGTTTTCAACAGACCTGTGAGAGGTAGGGCTACCTGGGCAAAATTGGGGATGAAGGGACGGTAGAAATTGGTGAACCTGAGGAAGGCTTGTAGTTGCCACCCTATCTGAGGGGGGGTTCTACCCCAAGAGATCTTGGACTTTGTGGGGGTCCATGCCCAGTCCCTTCCCGGAAATCCGGTACTCGAGAAAGTCCAGCTCTTCTTTATGGAACTCTCACTTGGAAAGTTTTACAAATAGTTGGTTCCTGTAAAGGGCATTTGTCCAAGATGATCTTTTAGGGCACTGAGTGCCGTCTCACAATATGTTGTATAAATAGTTGTGCCAGGGTTTTGGCAGAGGGCAGATGTTTACAGGGGATGAAATGGGCTTGCTTTGAGAAAAGATCAATACAGTCACACAGATGAGTCCAGCTCTTCGTGACCCCATGGACCACATCATGCCAGGCCTTTCTGTCTTCCATCGAACTCCGGAGTTTGTTTAATTTCATGTTCGTTGCATCAGTAACACTGTCTGACCATCTCATCCTTTGCCATCCCCTTCTTCTTTGACCTTCAATCTTTCCCAGCATCAGGGTCTTCTCCAGTAAGTGCTCCCTTCTCTTTTGGTAACCAAAGTATTTGAGCTTCAGCTTCAGTACCTGGCCTTCCAGGGAACAGTCAGGGTTGATTTCTTTTAGGATTGACTGATCTGATCTCTTTGCAGTCCAAGGGACTCTCAAGAGTCTTCTCCAGCACCATAATTCAAAAGCAAAAGAGCATTTAGCACATCTCTAACTAGCCGCTCGTACCAAGTCCTTATCTTTAGTATAAATTAAGATATCATCGAGATAAACCAGGGCCCTCTTGAACAAATGTTTATGCTACACTTCATTAATAAGTTCATAAAACCCCCAGGGTCCCCCTGGAGTCCAAACTGCATCACCAAATATTCAAATTGACCAGGTTGGTGTTGAAAGCAGTCTTATCCCCCTCCTGGATGCATACCCCAAAATAGACATCTCTTAAATCCAGCTTAGTAAAGATGTGGCCCTGGGCGGCCTCTACCAATAAATCCTTGATTAGGGGGAGGGGGTAGGCATTGGACATTGACATGGCATTCAGGCCCTGATAGTCCATACAGTCTCAACCCCCCGTCCCTTTTCTTTTGGAACAGTACAGGGCAGCAAAAGGCAAGGCCACCGGTTGGATAAAACCCCTGGCCAAGTTCTTATCGATAAACTTCCTCAGCTCTTCCTTTTCAGCCAGGCTCATAGAGTACAATTTTCCCTTGTGCATTTTATGGCCAGGCAGGATTTCAGTCACACAGTCAAGTGTTCCTGTGAGGGGGAAGTTCATCTCCTTGAATACCTTGCCCAAGTCCCTCTACTCTGCGGGGATCTGATTCAGTTCGTCTCTGGCTGAGCACACCTGTTCCAGCACAGGTTGTGGCTGTCCCCCCCCCCCACACTCTGGGTTCCAGCTCTGCTCTTTACAGCAGGGGGTCCAAAAATCGGAGGGCTCCTAAACTCCACTAGATATATGGGTCATGTGCCTTGAGCTAAGGACTCCCCAACATCATTGGGAACTTAGCCAACAGGTTCACAATGAAAGACCTCAGCTCCCAATGGGAGCCCACCATGGGTAGGTGAACCATGCGGTGCACACAGAGTTCCCCCTTCATGGGTGTCCTCTCCATCTGGGAGAAAACCAGGGGCTCTTGCAACTCTCGTAGCTTGGCTCCCAATCCTGTCACCAGGGCTCGGCGGATCAGGTCTCAGGTGCACACTGAGTCAATGAGAGCTCTCACCCAGATGTGGGTGCGGAGGAGAGGACTGACCACATTCATTGTCATGTAAAAGGGGGAGAAGAAGATCTTACCAATTCTGGTGCAGGAGGGTTTTGGACCTGCCATTTAGCACCCTTCACAGCAGGTCCCGGCCTTTTCTTGCTGGCTGTTGCAGTTCTTCCATGTTGGATGAGACACTCACCAGGTCTCCACCGCCTCCCAACTGGAGGGCCTTCAGTGGCTTTGGACAACCTGTTGGCGGCTTGGCTTTCTTCCCTGGCCCTGTGTACTCCTCCTTCTTTACTCTTCTGGGGCTCCTCTCACGGGACCCAACAAAAGGAGGGGGAAAAATCTAAACCAACAAACCTCCAAAGGAAGTTTAGAAAACTTATTGAGGGCCAAAAATTAAAAACATAAGTAAGTGTACAAAACAGTATTTATTACAAAGACATATAAAAACCTAGTAGGGGCCCAAATAAAGCCTCAAAAAGTGTACAAAATTACAAATACACACACAAAAAGGACAATGTATGCCCTGACCTGAAGCTTTTGGCTCACAAGAGCCTTCTTCAGAGGTCAAATAGTGCAAAATATAACAAGCAACAGAGGCCCTGTAACACATGTAAGGCAATTAACAATAAATAAAATAGGACCAAAACTGGAATTTTCAAAATTGGAATTGAATGATATACCAAAAAGTTTCTATTTGTGTCACAAGTAGTTGTATATACTGTTACATATGGATGGCATATTGTTCCTGACAAGGCAGTTTTATATGCACTCTTAGGACCTGAACTGGAAGGTATATATTATTTCCAGTATACACAACTACTTGTGACACAAGGCCAGCTATATTTGTGGCCAGGTCAGGACATACATTGTCCTTTTTGTGTGTGTATTTGTAACTTTGTACACTTTTTGAAGCTTTATTTGGGCCCCTACCAGGTTTTTATGTGTTTTTGTAATAAATGCTCCTGTTACAAAGACAGTTGGCGGTGAAATGTGCGGGGGCTTCACACTTTAGGCACAGGCCTCAACACATCCGCTGTTCTCGATTGCTCCCAGCCTGCATGATCTGACCCCGCTGGGGCTTTGCCTTTCCCATTGGCTTGGGGTGGTACATCTTTAGGTGGTTGCAGCAATTCTCCGCCTTCCATTATACTTGAATCCAGCCATTCAGAGTCAAGGGGTTTTCTTGGGATAGAGCCTTGTCCAGGATGGAGTGATTCAGGCCCACTCAGTAGAATTTGATCAGCACCTCCTCCGGCCAACCCTGCAGTTTGGCTGCATATGACTTGTACCTGTCAGAGAACTCCCTGACCAACCAGCTTCCCTGCTTCAAACCTGGCTTGCTCCAGCTGTAGTGGATCTTCATACTGCTGACAGAGGGCCCTCATGAAAGCATCCACATCTTGGAGTTTGGAGCCCCTCCACATTGTACAATCCCACAAACCAGTCAGTGGCTCAGTTCCGAAGTCGGGACCCCAGGTAGTCCACCCAGTGCTCGTCCGAGGTGAAGGTGTGCCCCCACTCTCTCAAGAACCTCTGGATCTGGTTTTCTTAGTTATCTAACTCATTATTCTATTATACAGTTACTCACTCAAGATCTTTACTATTTCCCCCTCCTCCCTTATTTTCTATTTTACCAGATTCTATATTTCAACTGTCAATTATAAGAGCCAATATCAAACCTCAGATAAAACTCAGTATAATAGATATCCTCCAAACCAACCCCCCCCAAACACTTTCACTTAAATTATTCTATTGGTTTATATCAATTTAAATCAAACATTAATCAGAAAAATTCTCTGGATACCTCTCTCTCTTTTTTTTTTTACGTTACAGGCCTCTTCAGCTGTTCCTGTGTTCCTGTGTAACTCAAACAAATTCTCCTGTTTCTCCTTCACAAACCAAAACAATTTAAAACTGTTTTCACATTCAAGCAAAAGTTCCAGCTCCCTTTACAGTTCTGCAAATCACGGTCCAGTTCTCTCTGAAAGTTCCAGTTCCAGTTTAATTAACTCCCCAAAATATTCCAAGCATAAATAATAAAAAAAAATCCAAGTCCTAATCCAATAACAAATAGCAAAAGAAATCCAAACTTCTTTTATATTCCAGCCAGGTAAAGTTCAGCAGATCAAAATCAACTTCCGAGTGATATTTTTGAAAGAAAAAAAAGAGAAATAGTCCCGTCTTCTTCTCAGAATTTGTGATCCAGTAAAATTAAATAGGACACTATATTATAGTTACTGCTTCTAATTCCAATCCAGTTTTAGTTTTCCAATCTTCCCTTTCTATCAACAGGAAAAACTAATCCTATTCAACATCAAGTTATAGTTCTTTTAATTTTTAAAGCTCTCCGGTTTTTAGCTTATTCCCTTCTTTAATTATTGCTTTTCTCTGATCAAGGGGGAAAGAAACCTAAAGCAAAAAATAAGTCCAGGTAAGGTAAAAAAAATAGAAAAGAAGGGAAGTTTTTAAACATTGTCTCTCACTCTTCCCCCCCAAGTTTCTTTCTGTGAAGGTATTTATTACAGCCAAATAGGGAGGGGAGACCTTTGAACCTTAGTTATAACTCATAGTCTTGAGAAGATTGTAGGCAGATTCCCTTTCTTCTGTTTAAGTTATTCCGTAGCACATAGCTAAAAGCCAGAATGGCTGCTGTACCCACTGGGGAATGAGGTTCTTCAAGTCTCTCTACTCCGGGACTAAACGAGCAGAGTGACCAAAAAAAGCACCCCACTGATTTCAGAGACCCCCCTCCAGGGGCCTCCTTGGGTCTAAAATCCTCTAGACCCCCCCAAAAAGTGGGCCAATTCAGTACATCTCTGGAATTTCTCTGAGATGCTACCAACCATGCTGCTGCATAAATAGGAAGCCCCCTGCTACATAAACAGGATCTGGAGCACAAAGAATGCCAGCTTCCCTGGGGTCCCATTGAAAGTGGCATCTCGGGGGGTGGGGGTGCTGGGCCTGGAAGCACCGGGGGTAGTTCCACTGGAAAGGCCTCACCACCCTGAGGGGCAGGGGCATTGCCACTGCCTGCCTGCAGCCCTAAGTTGTGAAGCTCCCACTGTAACATCTCCCGGTTTGCATCAGTCAGACCCTCCCAGGGCAGTTTGGATGTCCCTGCACAGCTCCACAATCTCCACATGCAGCTCCTGTCAGACTTGGTCAATCTCCGTCTCTTCCAGACAGTGTCTCTCGGCCTTGGCTTTTGCAACCATCAAGCGCTTCGAGTCATTGTGAAAAATCTTGGAGACTTGACACTGTTCTCCCTCTGATCTCCAGTGTCAGATGCCTGTGGATCCCATGGAAGGCATAGCCCAGTTGGGGGCATCCCATCTTTCCAAGTTAAAGTTTAGCGGCTTCCATTTTATATCCTTCTCCTTCTGTCCCTCTTCAAGCTTCTCCAGGCCCTCCTTGGGTGACTTTAGAGGGGTCTTAAGTTCTTCTTTCTTGCCTCCCAAAGCCATTGCTATTGCAGTGCTCAAGGTTGAGGGAAATATAGTTCTGACACTATGTCAGGTCTTGAACAGCACTCCCAACAACACTCTCTTGGCAGTGATTTGTTTATTGAAAGAAGTTTCAAGCATAGACGAATCTGTGTCAGAACTGGTGCCTAAATTATACCTAAATCAAACAACCCCCCTCCCAGTGTCTAGTCTAATCATACCCCGACATCCAGCCCACCAAAATCTACTGTGTGCCCTTTAGCCCTCCTCCAACATCTGCAAGCGTCTAGTTACATTATCTACCAGTGCCTGGTACTCAAGGTCCCACAATGGGGAGGCCCCACTTAGATGAAGTTACAAGGCAGCATGACTCTCAGCAAAGCGGCTCCATGCACACACTCAGACACTCCCCGCCCCAATTCCCCAGGAAAAGAATTATGGCATTGTTACAGATACCAGAGCAGAGAGAGGAAAAATACATGGCAAACAAGGGCTGAATTTGACAAGGAGACATCTTCCACCTAATTTTCTTGATTAGTAAAGATGATCAACATCACTTCTAGGGTGTAGTGAGTGATGCTTTGCAATTATCTTGCAGATTTTGTGATCCATTCCTTCTAACTCAGTTTGTTTCCAATCAATAATGCCAGCTGTGTATACTAGAACTGGGACTGCGCAGGTGTTAATTGCCCTTACCATGTTGCCTCCATTTAATTTTAAATTTAATATATTTTTTTGAACAAGGGTAAGTTTGATGTTGTCAACAGTGTTCCCTCTAAGCTGTGGAGTCTTGTGAGCAAAAATTCTACTTTGTGAGCTACTGGCATTAAAGTTTTGTCAGACTCTTGGACAAACATGCTCCCAAGAGAACTCTCTTTGCAGTGATATGTTTATTGAGGCATTAGGATGATCCAAGCTCAGGACTTCTGTGTCAAAACTAATTTCTTTGGCACCGCGTCTGAAATTATACATGGTTCAAGCAAACCCCCCCCCCCATAGCCCATCCAATCAAACCATCCATCCAGCCTGCCTAAACCTAACTGCCCTGCAAGCCCTCCTTCTCCCACCTGCAAATCTACTGTTAGCTTATCTGTGACAGCTAAGCTGGCTGAAACAAATCTTAAAGGTCATTTGCATTCTTCCTAGCTGGGAGGCTCCCTATAGAAACTGTTGCTGAGTTGACTGAGCAAAGCAAACACACACACACTCTCACAGAGATGCACTCCCCCCCAAGCCCACGTATATAGCAGGTAATACAAATCATGGCAAATGAAGGTCTGAGTTTGACAAGTTGTGAACAAGCAGTTTGGCTACTGCATAAATTAATTTGCTCTGGAGCTATCCTTCCTGAGCTAAAACAAAAATGTGTGAGCTGGAGGCTAAAAATCTGTGAGCTAGCTCACACTAACTCAGCTTAGAGAGAACATTGGTGTCAGACTCTTGAACAAACTTACTCCCAACAAGACTCTCTTTGGCAGTGATTTGTTTATTGAGAGATAAAGATGTTTCAGGCTAAGACGATCTGTGTCAAAACTGAGTCCTTTGGCACCAGTTCTGATACTATACCTAATTCATAGGACACCTCCCCCCCCCCCCCCCCGGTGACCTGTCCAATTACACCAACCTATCCAAGCCTGCCAAATCTGTGAATCCTCCCCCCAGCACCTGTAAGCAGAGTGTTACATTATCTAGCAGTGTCTAGTACCCAAGGTCAAAGCAGGCATTCTTCCCCAGTGAAAGGGAGACCCCGCATGAATGCAGTTACAAGTCAGCAAGAGCTATTCCCAGCGAAGCAGTCATTACACTCGCCCCCCTCCCGACCAGAAGGAACAGGATGATAAGCATACAACCAAAGACAGCACAGGAATACATGGCAAAAGAGACTACGAGTTTGACAATTGTTTGTCAGCTTCCAAAATTCCAAGATATTGTAGTTTTCTTCAAAGCTCAGTGTTTTGATGTTGTTGTTTGTCATCTTGATTTCTTCTTGTTCAATGATCTTCCCTCTATTCAGTGCTAATGCTGCACACTTGTCAAGGCCAAATTCCATTGCTATGTCTTTGCTGAATATAGTAATGAATCCATCTCAGATGATAACTTTTCATACATTTTCATGTCATCCATGTACAGTAAGAGTGAAAACTTTGGGCCTGTCTTTGAAAGTTGGTATCCTAGGCCTGTGCTGTTGAGGATGATTGTGAATGGTATTAGGGCAATGACAAAAAGGCAGCGGTGATGGTGAGTCTACCTGGAAATTTCCTTGTTTGATATTAACTGTTCGATTAATATCTAAGATTTATGTTTTATTAAATGATTTTAATGCTAAAAAGCCATTTAACTACCAAAAGGCTTGGCAATTAGACATTGGCCTAGAAATAGATGAGGATCAGTGGGAACAAATCTGGAACTCATCTACTTTGGTAACCCCTGCTCTGAACATACAAATTCAAACATACAAAGTAATGGAATGATGGTATCTCACTCCTGTCCAATTAGCACATTCAACAAGTAATATCTCTCCCCTGTGTTGGAAGAGATGCGGAAACCCTGGAAAATACTTCCACATTTGGTGGACCTGTCTGGTAGCTCAGTCATTTTGGAGCCAGATACTACATGAAATATTGAAATTGATAGGGGTTCAGATTGCACAGGATCTTAAAATTGTTCTGCTCAACCTTTGGCAAGACCGAGCCCCACCTGCCTTAGTTAAAGACTTGATTTTTATAATGCTGACAGCAGCAAAAAATGTTTGGGCATTGAAATGGAATGAGCCTAATCCTCCGACTATAGCTAGTTGGTTGGCTAAAATTTGGGACTATTTCATATTAGAAAAATTGACTTGTGTCTTAGACACATGTCGTTCACCACAATCTAAATCATATCTAGTTAGAAAATGGATGCCTTTTTAAAAGAGAGACCTTAACAGTGTACATTTTAACTATTGGAATGAAAAATTTAAATTGGATTCTTTTTTGTTAATTTCATAAGGATAATGGAGCAGATTGTATTGAACTGTATGTTTACTCCTGGAACTACTGTATTGATATATTTGGTTATTTCTGCAGTTTTGCTTTGTTGTATATTGTTGCAAATAGTTTAATAAAAAACTTTTTAAAACTTTTTTTTAAAATAACATAAGCAGCACTGAATTAAACCAAAAAAAAATTAACTGTTCCAGTTTCGTCTCTATTCACTATCAACCTGGTGTTCCATTTACTCATGGCATTTTTGATAAACATTATTAGAGTTTTGCTGATGCCTATTATGTCTAGTTTTTTCAGGAACCATGCACGAGGGAGTGAATCAAATGCCTTCTTGTAATTAATCCAAGAAACATTCAGGTTGGTTTTCTGGCTTTGACAGTTTTGTAAGACCATTTTATCAATCAGTATTTAATCTTTAGTACCTCAGGATTTTCAGAAAATTTCTTTTTGTTCATGTGGTGAAATTGAATTGAGCTGTAGATATTCTTGAATGGAATTGGCTACAATTCCTGTCAGTAGCATAAAGTTGTTGGGAGGCAGGTAATTGGGTGGAAGTTGCTTGGCACTGTTCCTTTCTCTTTGTTCTTCAGAATGAGAAATGTCCTGCCAAGTGCTATCTAATCTTCTGCTGCTTTGGAACGGAGCACATCATTAAACTGTTGCACCAATCATGGATGAAGACTTATTCACTTTTTAAGCCGATAGCCGTGGACTTAATCTTTGTCAGGCACTGTCCAGTTTTTCACTTTCTTCAATTGTTTTTGCAGGATTTCCAGGTTATTGTAAGATCTTCCATTTGCTTTTCTTTCAGTTTTTTCCCACATCTGTGATCCAGGTGGCTTTTTATTGTATTCTTTTGAGTCTTTCTAGAGTTCTTTCCAGAAGGTTGTTGTCTTTGTCTTGTTTTACTTCTACTTTTTCATCTCTAGAGATATGTACAACTGTCTTTAGTTAGTCTGGAATTGGAAGTTTTGTCTGTATTGCTGAGTCCTACTGTTGTACCTCTTGATTTTCTTGAATTTTGCAACAGAAAGAGTGAGCTGATGATGTATTGTCAATATCTGACTCTTAATTAGTGGACTTTCAAGAGCAACTTGATTTCTATGGCCTATTTCTTGGTTGGTTTCATTTATTACTTCTTCTACATGTTCTTCGTTTGAATGGCTGTTGTTCCTTATTTCATCTGGTTCTTTTGCTATGAAAAAGTTGTTTCACATGATAAAACAGTGCTGATCCGCTAGTTGCTGTTCAGTGATGGTAGAAGAATCAGGATACTTTTCTTTCTGTATTTCAGACATTTGTTTCAAATATCCACACTGTTCAGCCCTTGATTCAAAATAACATTGCATGATGATTCTGTTTTGTTCTGGAGGTCATCTCCCCACTCCACCCCGATTTTGCTGGCTTTCCAGTAGCTGGTCAGGTCCCTGGTCTGCAGGGCCAGCCTCAGGGTTTTTTGTGCAGTAGGTAAGGCTACCTTGTGGCGCCCCCCCCCAGGCGAGGCTGCCTTGTAGTGCCCCCCCACCGCAGAGCCGCCCTCTCCACTGCCGGAGACCCACCCGCAAGGGACACCCCCCCGGCCCCAGCGCCCACCCGCTTGCCTGGGCTCACAAGCTCTCCAGCTCCGCCGGCAGCCACCTGAGTCCCGAGCACATCCTGAGTCTATGAGGGCTCTCACTTGCACTTGAGTCCCCATCTCCGGGTTAACTAAAGACACAGTCATGAAAAACAAAGGGGGTTGAGTGCTCATAGGTTGGGGTGCAGATTGCTCTCTGTTTTGCACCTTTCACAGCAGGTCTTGGCCTTTTCCTACCGGCTGAGTGGCTTCTTCTCCACTGGATGAAGAGCTCCCCTGTTGCACCCTGAGTTGAAGGGCTCTCGGCAGCTTCAGGCATCCCACCCCTTTCTTGGTTGGTGTCTCTGTCGTCTTCAAATCAGGTCCCTTGACCAGTGGTGTTAGTGCTCCTGTGGGGCAAGAAGCGGCATAGTGCCCGGCTTCCCCACATCGAAGGCACAGACCTTGTCTCATTCATTGATCCCACATCGGCTCCCTCAGCTTAGGATGAGCAGCAGACTTCCCAGCTGCCGCTGGGATTTTTGGGTAGACCTTAGGGGCATACATCCTACTTAGTTGTAGCCAACTCTCCACATCCCCGGCTTACCGCATCCAGGCCACCAGTGTGATAGGGTTCACAGTTCTTAATACTGAATCCAGTATTATATGATTCAGCCCCACACGATACTGCTCCACAAGTACCACTTCTGGCCACTCTTGGATCTTAGCGGCCTACATTTTGAACTCATCAGAGTACTCATGCACAGATTTGTTTCCTTGCTTCAAGGCTCAGAGGCTGTTGTGCGTCTTCTCCGCTTCCGTCTGGTCTTATACTGGTGCCTCAAAGCCCACATGGACGCTTGCACCTCATGGAGCTTGGGGCCGTGCAAGTTGTGCAGGCACTGGTGGAATGAGCTCCCAGAGGAGATAAGGGCCCTGCGGGACCTGGTGCAGTTCTGCAGGGCCTGCAAGACGGAGCTCTTCCACCAGGCGTATGAATAGGGGCTGCTGCCCTCTCTCTCCCCCTCCTCATGATAACTATCAATAAGGGGCCTCAGTCAACACTATTCAGCTTGAATGCTGTTTGTCCCTGGGGCTTGAAAGCGTTGGGACTGATGGTATGTCATCTAATTTTATTGTATTGTATTGTGTGAAATTTTATGATGCTTTTACTGTTTTAAATTTTATTGTATTTATGAATCTTGGGTTACCAAGTTGTGTTAGCCGCTCTGGGCGTGCGATAGTGGGAGAGTGGCCTAGAAATCGAAAGAATGAATGAATGAATAAATAAAAATAAATAAAAATTGAAGGTGGCATCCTAGAATTCCTTTGGGCGTTTCAGCTCCATTGGCCCCACAGGAGCTGCTGGTGCCCCTGGGCTGGCAGGAACACCCACGGGTGCAGGGAAAGGTGCTGGAGCAGGGGCAGGTCCTGGAGGTACCTGTTGCATGGGTGGTGCTTGTCCTGGAGGAGGGTCTCCTGGGGGTGCAGGATGCTGCAGTCAAAGTTCATGTCGTACTGCGGTAGCCACCATCCGAGGGATGTCGAGTAACATCTAATTCATCTTGTCCCACATCCAC
This sequence comes from Lepidodactylus listeri, assembly GCA_029233225.1. Lineage (NCBI taxonomy): Eukaryota > Metazoa > Chordata > Lepidosauria > Squamata > Gekkonidae > Lepidodactylus > Lepidodactylus listeri. The sequence continues at coordinate 7,257,936 of JARCFY010000014.1, read as the reverse complement.
TCCTGATAGTTCTGCAGCTGCACTTGCATTCTCGCCATTTGGTCCTCTGCCCCACTGCTGACCATTGCCAGTTCATAACGAGTGTCCTGGTATGGCGAGAAGTTGTAATGGCCGACTGCCCTTGGCCAAGGGGCAGAACCAGGCCCATGAAAAATGTCTCGTAGCTAGACCCCCCCCCCCCCCCCCCCGTAGTGGGTATAGGAGTTGTCTCAGTCGACACCGGGATCTCCTCCACTGTAGTTACAGGAACACCCCCGCTATCCTTGTCACCCATGGTTGGGGTACGGGGTCGATGGTAATGAAGATTCCTGACACTCTGTCAGAGTCCCACAGCAATCAGTCTCAACAACGTTCCATAACCAGGAACAGTTTTATTGAGCTCAGTAAAGGCAGGTCATCTGTGTATACATTTTGTGTCAGGAATGACTCTCCTGGTGGGAGTGGGGCAGTTATACAGAATTCAGAGGGAAACCCCTGATGGCCTAGAACCAAACATAAAAAGCAAGCAGACACACCCAAACTAACGACTAAAGGTTCCCAGGGGAATGAGAGCAACCAGACACCAAGGTCAGAACTAGGCAGGTAGATAAAACAGACAGCAAGATTCAAAAGTTAAAATACCAGGAGATATAGACTTTCGCCCAGGCACCACCATCCTCCCACCCTCCACAGTGGCAGCATAGCTGACAGCATGGCAGGAATGTTCAACTAAATACAAAGTGAAGTTGCATTTGAAATAACAACAGATGATCATAGGTATCAGAAAGTTGGTACCTGCTACTTTTAAAATATTCTTTATTATGATAAAAACAGCAAGAATGAATGAACATAGCTTTTACATATTTTAAAAAGAAGAGGAAGAAGAAGAAAAGAAGTTGGATTTATACCCTGCCCTTCACTCAGAGTCTCAGAGCGGCTTACAAACTCCCCTCCCCACAACAGACACCCTGTGAAGTAGGTGGGTCTGAGAGAGCTCTTTCCAGAACTGTCCTTGAGAGAACAATTCTGACGGAACTATGGCTTGCCCAAGGTAATCCAGCAGCTGCAAGTGGAGGAGTGGGGAATCACACCCGGTTCTCCTAGATTAAAGTTCGCTCACTTAACCACTACACCAAACTGGCAAAAAGATAACTTTGTATTATGTTTGAAGTTAGCCAAAAAATTGAAAACCTATAAAAACAAGAGGGTATCACTTTGGCGGAGGACAGACTGGCAATCTGGAGTGGGAGGAATCCGGAGGCAAAAGCTGCGGGGGGGAATTCCCTGGGGCTGGCCGTTCACACTGACCAGTGTATTGCGCAAGGATGCTGTTACAGAGCGTTCAGACTGCTGTGGAGCGGCCCCGGGTGGGCCGGCCTCCGCAGCTTGTGGCAGGGCTGTTTCGGCAATGTGCACGTGTGCGCATGAGCGCTCATGCGCAAATTGCTGAAACGGCACGTTCACACAGCTTGAATCCCACCTTCTTCTAGTTCACACTGCCTGAAAGTGGGAGGCATACGGAAGACGGCCCCTGGACACCGGTTTCTCCCGGTGTCCTTCTACAGCGAGAGGAAACTAGCTTCAAAGCGCGTAAGTGCGGAAGGGAGCCGAGGGACAGCTGCGGATGTCTGAACGGGCTCCCTTCCCCCGCTTCCCAAGCGGAGTTCTCCCAGGGCAGATTGCCAGTCTGTCCTCGGCCTTTGTTTCTCCCTGTATCATTTCCATACCGTTTCCTATTTCTCTTCTATCAGCTTCCATATATCTCTTCTGCCAGCCTTCTATCACCCTCTCTCTGCTTCGTTTTCTCCTCCCCACTCCCCAGTTAACCTTTCTTTTACCTGACCCCCCCCCAGCCTTTAGCTTTATTTATTATTTATTTCCATAATTTATACCCCATCATTTCCCCAAGTGAATGATTTTTTAAACTTGTTTTTCTCTCGCTCTCCACTGGAGTGTTGACAGGCCATAGGAGCTGGGGGCAGGAAATCCCCCCCCCCCTGCAGTAAACAGGAAACCTTGGTGTGAAGTCAGGCAGGATCCCGTTCCAGGGCATTTTCTGTGGTGGCCCCTGTGTTTGAAAATGGGCTGCCACCACAAATATGCAGGAGCTAGTTTCAGGCAAATAATCTTTTTTTTTAAAATTTCAGAGAGCCTTTTTAAAAATTAGTTTTATTAAGTTTTTAGAGTACACAATGATGGAAAAGGGGATGGGGCAGGGAGAGGAACAGCAATGATAAGGTGTTCTGCATATAACTTTTCTCTACTTATCATTTCATATTATACAGAGATAAACTGTGAGATTTTAAAAGTTCATAAAAGTGTCTTAATATTATAATATTAAGGAGTTCATATCTTTGTATTTCTCTCTTATCCAATTATAAAATGGAGTCCATAGTCCAACAAAATCTTCCATTTGCCCTTTTAACATTGAAGTCAATTTGTCCATTTCCACTTTCCATAATCTTCACTATTAGGTCGTATTCAGAAAGTACTTTATTTCCGAGAGCCTTTTCACTGGTCTTGCGATTTCTGTGATTTTTGACTGTTTTGGACCTTTGGTGTTATGATTTCTGCATTTTAAGTTGATTTTATTGTCAATCACTTGAACCCATCTTTGGGGAGAAGGCAGTCTTAGAAAAACTTTTAAAAAAATTAAGCATAGCAGTTCAAGCAGAAAGGCCTCACTGGTGTTTTGTGGGCCAAAAGTGACCTACAAAGGAAATGTATTGGTTCCCTGACAAACCCATCAATTTTTAATCATAATGTCATAACTAAATTAGTAAGAAAAAATCTTGTTTTCAAAACATGCACGAGATCCGTGCTACACTTCATAGCTCAGTGATAGAGCATCTGCTTGGCATGCAGAAGGTCCTAGGTTCGATCCTTGGCATCTCCAGTTAAAAGGATCAGGCAGGAGGTGATGTGAAAGACCTGGAGATCAGCTGCCAGTCTGAGTAGACAACCCTGACAATGATGGACCAATGATCTGATTCAGTATAAAGCAGCTTCTTGTGTGTGTGTTTATTATATTTTTCCCCTGGGTCCTATGTATATAGGCAGGGGTCATTTCATAGAAAAAGAAGCACAGTAGCTCATGAGCATAACTCATTAGCATAACTTATTTGCATATACCACACCCCCTGACATCAACAGAAGTATGTCAGAAGGCAACACCCACCGCTCAGGCTCCACCCCAAAAATCTCCAGGTATTTCCCAACTCAGAGCTGGCGAGCCAGCTTTACACTTTGACTAAAGACACTTTAGGATTCCTTTGCTCTTGCAGGGAAGCTACCCTACAACAGGCATGAAAATACAGATCAAGTTAGTCTGCTTTTGCTTTTTTCCACAGTGCATCACCATATGTGCCCACTCCTGGGCTTGTTACTCCCGGAACGGCGCTCATGCGCGTTCCTGCTCTAAATGACCCCTGTATATAGGTAAATGTAAAGGTTTCCCTTGCTCGAAAGCCAGTCGAATACGACTCTAGGGATGCAATGCTCATCTCCATTTCCAAGCTGAAGAGCCAGCACTGTCTAAAAACATTTCCTTGGTCATGTGGCCGGCATGAAGAAGGCGCATCGAACACTGTTACGTAAATAGCAAAGATTAGCTGTATCTCAAGATCATATTAAATACATGTGCAGTGCTATACCTACTGGGCTAGTCTCCACCAGAAAAATCCACACTTTCCGGTTAGTCCTTTTGATGTTAGTTTTTTTTAAAAGGTTTTTATTGAAAATTTAACATCAGATATAAAGACAAACCAGTGACAATAAACTGTCATAAACATGTGAGGTCATAGTACATAATCAAGTATCAATTAATTAACATAGTAAAACATCTGTAACACAATTCTTATCAAAATGGTCTTTGTTTTGAGCAATAAAATTTAAAACAGGGTACCAAAAATTATAATAAGAGAGGCAGAGTAAGGGCCTTTATCTGAGGTTTGTATCAGTATCCTTTCCATTGTGAGATAATCCCATATGTTCCTGTACCAGGTTTTAAGAACTGGGAATGAGGGAGATTTCCAGGAGGAGGCAACTGCAGATTTCGCAGCGGTAATATAGAAACCAAATCTTTCTTCATTTGGGGGGTTTTGGGATCATCCCACAAGTTTAGCAGCTCAGGGTGTAATGGAATGGAGAGGCCTGTGATGATAGAAATTTGGTCTCAAATAGATGACCAAAAACTTTGGATGAGAGGGCAGGACCACCAACTGTGGAGAAAGGAACCAGGAAACCCACACCTTTTCCAGCACTTGGGTGAATAGGATGAGTTCATATTGAGAATCTGCAGTGGAGTACAGTACCAGCGAGCCATAACTGGATCTTAATGTTAATGACCTTGGAACAGTTATTAGAGGAATTCCACACAGACAACCATTGGCTATTGAATATAGAAGAAAGGCCTTCCTTATGCCAAGCCTTGACATAAGAGGGAAGGGAAGAATTAGAAACTGAAATTAAAAACTTATATAAAATGGATATTAGACCTGTAGAACCCTTCCGATTTTGCAAGAACAGACGCTCAAAGTCAGTGACCTCTGTACGAAGTCTGCTCTTGCGCAACAGAGAGTCTACCAGGTGTTTGAGTTGAAGCTATTCGAACCAAGGCGGAGGAATATTAGCTTTATGATCCAAGGATAGTTTATCTAAGATAAGACCATTTTAAAGAACATCAAACAATCGAAACAAGTCGGAAGACCTCCAACATATAAAGGAAGTAGGAGAAAGACCTGAGATGAACCAAGATTGGCACAAAAAAGTAGAAAGTGGTGAGATAGAAGGGGCAAGGGGATTACGCCTCCGATCCCATATTTGGAGGGTGGAGAGTAGGAATCTGTTGGTTAGCATAGCCAGGAGGTGTTCTTTGAGTCTCACCAGATCACCTCAGAAGAAAGAAAAGGTAAACAAGATGAGCATTCAATATACATCCAATCCACTGTAACCTCTGGATTGATTAGAAGAACCAGATTCACTAGTTGTGCCACCTCATAATAGGATAACAAATCTGGATAGTCAAAACCTCCCCAAGCAGATGGCCTCTGCATAGTAAAAAAAAATTATACAGGATTTCTTAAGGTCCCAAATAAAATCATTAGGAGTTTTTGCCAGGATCTAATCGTTGACACCGGAATAAGATTGGTAAAGTCCAGAAAAGATAAATAAATTTGGGAAGGATAAAGGACTTAATTAAATTAAGTTTTTCAAACCAGGAAAGTTTCAAATTTACCCAATCCCTGAAGGAGTTTTTAATGGAGTGCATGAGATCTGAGAAATTGGAATGAATGAGATCATAAAGGAATATTGACCCCCAAATAAAGCCAAAATTTAGAAGTCCTTTTATAGGAGAACAGGGCGTTAATAGTATGACATAAAGATGCATTCAGGTTCACTGGATAATTCTGTGGTTTTGAATAGTTCACTCTTGAACCTGAGACTAAACTAAAACTATCAAGAAGTGGATTGACTGCTGGTAAAGAGGGATGTGGATCCAAAAGATACAGAATGATATCGTCTGCGAAAAGGCTAAGCTTAAACTTTTTCTTCTGTATCATTACGCCCTTAATACTTTTATCATGACGAATAGATGCTGCTAGGGGCTCGATCGATAGAGCAAAGATAAAGAGAGAGAGTGGGCATCCCTGCCAAGTTCCCCCAGTTATAGAAAATTATTTTGGTGTTAGTTGAATGAGCCCTTCAACTTATGTTTGCTAAGTTTTCCACTCAGTCTGCCCACTTCTTGATCCAGTGGTTGCCTTGGTTTGATAGTCTGTTAGGGTGAAAGGCAGCACTAGGAAAAAGGTTGATTCTTTCAACACTCCCACCCCAGCCTGACAATGACAGGTGCAAGAAGGTTGAATGTTTCAGGAAAACAAAGAACGTGCTTCTCAGAACAATGTGCCACACCAAGAAGAAGAAGAAGAGATTGGATTTATACCCCGCCCTCCACTCCCCAAGGGAGTCTCAGAGCGGCTTACAAACTCCTTTCCCTTCCCCTCCCCTCCCCACAACAGACACCCTGTGAGGTAGGTGGGGCTGAGAGAGCTCTTTCCCAAGCTGTCCTTGAGGGAACAGCTGGTACAGAGCTATGGCTTGCCCAAGGTCATCCAGCCAGGTGCAAGTGGAGGAGTGGGGAATCAAACCCGGTTCTCCCAGATTAGAGTCCGCGCACTTAACCACTACACCAAACTGGCTCCAAGGGTCCTTTTGCCCTTGTGGAGCCAGTCCATGCATGCATGCAGAATACTTGCAGCCTAGGAAATTGTGCGTGAGGTGGAGACATGTCAGTTTTACAAAGCAGGTGTTCAGCTCTCACCTGGAAGGGGAAAGGGGGACTCCTTGCCACCAGCCTCAACCAATTAAGGTTAACTTTGTAAAGGGATTTAGGGCATGGATAAGGATGTACAGCCTCCACCCAGTGTGGAAATTTTGCTGGATTTTTCAGAACAGTTTTGCTTTCTTTGAAGTTCTTGGCTAAAGCAGGAAGTGACAAATCTGCCCCAGTATTTCACTTCAGTGGAAAATTCATGCCGCCTGGATTGGGGTGGGGTGTGTGCGTGCATGACTGAGAAAAGGGCCAGAAGCGTGTCTTCTTTCTTGTTCTTTCTTTCTATGGTATTGGTGAAATCATTGTGAGGAAAGGGTACTGATGGGGCTTGGGCTTCTTTCTCGAGGTAAACTGCAGCTGTATTGGTTTTTGAAAAGGCTTGCTTCTTCATGGAGGGAACTTCTCTGAAACCTTGCTGCTTGAATTCTCAGGAATGGTTGTGTGTGTGTGTGTGTGTGTAGACATGCACTGGGGAAATCTATTTACGCACTTCCAGAGGGCTGGCTGGGCTGAGCCAAAGATGTGATCGTGCATCTCCATTGACCTTCACGCCCATTAGGATTAGCTTTGCTGCGCTCAAACATTCATCCTGTCTTTTGGATGAGATGCGGGCAGCCTGTATTTGAAACCACTCAGGGCTTCGAGCTCTGCTTGGCCTTTCTCCCGCTGCTCAGCGGAAATGCCCCGGGACCAGCTGGGCTGCTGCAGCTGGATTGGGTCTGCCATTGCTGCGTTGCTGTGGGAACAGGGAGGAGGTCATTTATCTGGATGTCGTGTGTGTCTGTATAGCAACAAGGTGGCGGAGACAGCATTTTGTTTAGTGGCCATTTCAAATCAGAGAGGGAAGCATGAACAGGGGCCAGGGTCTTCTCCGCTGTACCCTTCCAGGATTTTGGCTCCCTGGTGTACCAAAAGGGGGACTGTATGGCTATGTTAGGCTACTAGTTTCAGACATGCTGTCTTCAAAGGGACCTTTCCATCTCAATTAATTGTAGGGCTGCCAAGTCCAACTTGGGAAATATCTGGGGACTTTGGGGGTGGAGCCAGGAGAAAGGAAGTGACATCATTTTGTGATGTCACATCCTGTGATGTTGCTTCCACATGCTGACACATGAACTCATGAAGTTTCCTAATACTGAATCAGGCCATTGGTCCATCAAGGTCAGTACTGACTACTCAGACTGGTAGTGGCTCTCCAAGGTCTCAGGCTGAGATCTTTAATGTCACCTATTACCTGATCCTTTTTTAGCTGAAGAAGCTGATACCTCCTGCATGTCAAGCAGATGCTCTATCACTGAGCAACGGCCCTACTGAATCCTTTCTCATCTCGGCAGAATATGAAGCACTAAGTGCTACACAAGTGCTAAATATGATTTTCATATCATAAGAACAGGAGAGAAGCCACAGTGGATCGGCCCATTCAGTACAACACTCTGTGTCACAACAGTGGCCAAAAATACCAGGTGCCCTCAGGAGGTCCAGCAGCGGGGCCAGAACTCCAGAAGCCCTCCCACTGTTGCCCCCCCCCAAGCACCAAGAATACAGAGCATCACTGCCCCAGACAAAGGGTTCCATTTAGACCTTGTGGCTAATAATAGCCACTGATAGACCTCTGCTGGATGGGGACAGAGAGAGAGAGACAGACAGACAGATAGACAGACAGAAAAAAGAAAGAAGGAGAGAGAGAGAAGGGAAAAAACTGGCAGAGGCACTTACTTCCATTTAGACCTTGTGGCTATAATAGCCACTGATAGACCTCTGCTGGATGGGGACAGAGAGAGAGAGACAGACAGACAGACAGACAGACAGAAAAAAGAAAGAGGGAGAGAGAAGGAAAAGAGCTGGAAGAGAAACTTACTACAGCAACGTTGCCAGCCACATGCAAAAGCAGCTCCTTCAGTCCCTCCTTAATCTCTGGGCGGACCTCTCTTGCTGTGGAAGCTCTCTTGCTGACTTCTTAAAGGGGAAATGTCTGGTGAAGCTTTTTACTGCAGGGCAGGCTCTCTGCAGACACTTCCCTTCTAAGGCAGCCATTTTGTCCCCCCGGTGGCCAACTTTGAAAAAGCGGGGGTAAGCACTAAAAATCGGTGTTTCCCCCGCCCTACCAGGGGACTTGGCAACCCTAATTAATTGGCCAAGGAACAAGGGTTTCCAGGTCCCTCCGGCCACTGGCAGGGGATGGGGTGATTGGATTGCCAGACTGGGAAATTCCTGGAGATGAAGCCTGGGAGGGCAGGGACCTCAATGGGGTGCCATGCCATAAGAGTCCACCCTCCAGAGCATCTATCCAGGGGAACTGACCTCTGTGGTCTGGAGATGAGCTGTAAAACTAGGGGATTCCCCAGGTCCCTCCTGGAGGCTGGCATCCCTACAAGGAACACCTGAATGCCTGCTGCAGAAACCCAGTGTGCCGCACAGGCCGGGCTTGCCGAGCCCCACCCAGCTCTGTGGGACGGAAAATATTCTGTTGCGGTGTTATTCTGAGGAAAGTTTTCCGCCTCATGTATGTAAATATGGCTGCCAGGGCTGTTGTGCTGGAAATCCATCCTGTTGGAAGGACTAAATGTGGGATATAAAGCAAGGACAAAGCCAGTTTTTTTTTTTAAAAAAAGTTATCTAAATTTTGCTAACATTGTTTAAATAATTAAATTATTTATTTCAAATTTTCCCAGAAAACCCACATCACTGGCCCTGCCACTGGCATACAGCCCCGAAGCCAGCCAGTGGTGTCCTGTGGCGACACGGCGTGGAGAAGCTTGACCCAGTTTGCACTGAGGAACTTCCTTGCTCACCCCACGGATTCCCCATGGGACACAGTGGGGAAGCTAATGTGATTGATTGATTTATTATTACGATCCAAGATCAGAATTCAAAATCAGAATCTTCAACAAACATGTACCTTAATTATAACTTATATACTAATAACACGGAGATAAGATAAGGTGCTAGGTTAAACTGTTACAAACTGTAGTAAAAACAATCATAAACCCCATAAAATAAGCTAAAATAGGACAGCACATACTCTACAATAAAAAACCCTTGCAGCCGTATGCTCTAAAATAATAAACCGGGCATTTCCATCATTGATGACTCGACTTACAATATAATCTGAGCTTTTTAATTACCAGATAGCAATATTTAGCAACACTGCATGAGACAGATTCATAATTGTCTGCCAATAAGAACTTCATCAAACAGTCCTCAGCATATTTAAGATAATTAGCCAACGGTTTAAAGTGAGAGAGAAGAGGAATCAATAGCTGCTGTCTCTCTTCATCGTAAATAGGGCAGTGGAGAAGTATATGGGCAGCTGACTCCACCTGATCTAATAAACAAAAGCAAATCCTTTGGGGCATGGGGGTTCTGGTATATCTACCATAGAGAACTGCTGACGGTATCGCATCCAAACGTGCTCTGGAAAATGCCCATCTATGATTAGGATTTTTTATGCGTCCATGATATGATGCAGCACTTGAGCATGGTCAATCTCTTATAGGAGAGAGGAAAAGCTGCATAGTCATTTTGGGCTTCAATATCCTTAAATCTTTGGGATATTAGAGTTTTTGCATATTTCATTCCTCCCTCTAATAAATTTTCAGGATCCAGCCCAATTGATTTCAGTTTATCTGCTACTCTGGAAGCCCATTGGGGATAAGGTGTTGAAGTCAAAAGCTCAGGAATAAGTCCTACCGGATTCAGATGAGATTTGATCCAGTAGCTACACCTCTGTACCCAGACATTCAGTGTGACAGTTGATAAGCCTGCTTCTTGTCTTAAACTCGAGTTTGCAACACCTTTCGGGACATTGAATAGTGCTCTTAGAAATTTTGATTGTATCAACTCTAATTCTTTAAAGTTACACTCTGTCTGTATTTGTGTTCCATATATCATTTGTGGAAGAACTTTGCTCTGGAATAATTTGAGCGTGGCAGGTACATATTGGGCTCCCTCTTTCCTAAAGAAGCGCAGAATAGCATTAGCGCTCCTTTGCAGTATATTGAAGGTGTCTAGAGACCCTTCCATTAAATGAAAAAGTTATTCCCAGGTATTTAAAAATTTTAACCTGATCTACCGGAGTCCCATCCATTGACCATCTCATTTCTTTATATTTTTTATGGAAACACAAGATCTTGGTCTTGGAGTAGTTTACAGAGAGTGTCTCTTTTATACATTGTGCATTTAATTTTTCCATCGCTCTAATTAGTCCTCCTCTAGATAATGAGAGAAGCACTGCATCGTCAGCGTACATTAAGACAGGAATTTTTCTTCCCCTGCCCAAGGTAGGGGCTAAGGTATCAATTTCATGCAGACAAGTTATCAGGCTATTAACATACAGAGTAAATTAAAAAGGGGCAAGGAGGCAGCCCTGTCTAACACCTTTTTGGGCTTGAGGGAAGCTAATGTGGTGTTCCACACACAGGCAGGCTTGTGTGGTTTTTGGAGTTGCTGTGGCAACTGCCCACACGACATAGTGGCAGTGGGGCCTGCACTTGCCAGATCTCCCTGTAGTTTCCCCAACAGTGGCCACCCCCCCACCGCACCACCAGGGCTTTTTCAGTTATTTTAAATCAGCAATTGAATATTGGTATATTGGTATAATATGTAACAGGTTCTCTGAATTATCAGCTTTAATTTTTGAAATGTAAGCTTCTAGCCCCTTTTGTTATGGAGATATTATGTAGGCCAGGGGCTTAATGTGTGGAAGTGGGAGCTGGGAAATAACATGGCATGGAGCACCTGATAAACAGAACCTGTTTAACGCCTGTTAAAAGGACAGGACTTTTCCTCCACGCAGTTGGCAACCTAGTCTGGTGGGGGCTGTGGCAAAATGTGCCTGCTCTGGCCTGCAGGCCCTGTTTCTGCCTTGCCCTCCTTGGGGTTCCCAATTCCCGGAGGGGTTTTTCCTTTTATTCTCCAGTAGCCACCACCATCACCTGATCAATATTCATTCATTCATTCATTCATTCATTCATTCATTCATTCGATTTATACCCCTCCCCCGCCCCACTGAAGGAGGCTCAGGGCGACCATGCAGTGGTCACCTCCAGGTTAGACTACTATAACTCATTCTACACAGGGAGACTGAGACTGACCTGGAAGTTACAACTGGTCCAGAGTGCAGTGGCCCGGGTCCTTAATGGGACCCCATTGACAGCACATATTCAGCCAGTGCTTTGCCAGCTACCCTGGCTCCAGGTTGAATACCAGATTAAGTTCAAGATTCTGGTACTAACTTTGAAGGCCCTAAATGGTCTGGGACCAAAAAGGCCCTGGCACTGGCCCGGTGGAACTCTCTGCTTAATAACATCCATGCCCTGTGTGGGACTTAATTCAGTTCCTCAGGGCCAGTAAGACAGAGATGTTCCGTCAGGTCTATGGTTGAAGACAGCAACAGTCTGTCATTGCGCCTGTCCTCCTCTTCTCCTCCCCTCCCCCCTCATGGGGGAAAGAGCATAAATTGATATTCAACGCTATCCGAATCAGTTTATGACTCGTTAGTGTTTTTACTGTTTTAGATTTAATTTAATTATGACTGATTAATATATGTATTTATTGAAATGTTGTGCACTGCCCAAAGCCCTTCAGGAGAGGGTGGTCTATAAGAAATAAATTAACAATAATAACAACAATTTCCCACTGAAGGGATCAGGACCCTCAGCTCCCCTTCCAAGCTCAGAGGCCTTGCCTCAGTGTCTCCCGCTAGCCCACTGCCTGGCCCCGCTGCTGGACCTCCTGAGGGCACCTGCTATTTTTGGCCCCTGTGTGACAGAGTGTTGGGGTGCGATCACACGGGCATTTAAACCCGGGTTCTCCCGCGCTGCTCTTTCAAGCGCGATAGGTACTTGTTTTTCCTGGTGGTTGGAAAAGCGGGCTCGAGTGCGGGGGGGGGGGGGGCGGCTTCGAGACGGGAGACAGATGCGGCCCGTCTAGTCAGCCCCTTTAATTGTGATGGGGAACAGCCGCGAGGCCCGCAATAAACGTCCGTGTGATCGCACCCCTGGACTGGATAAGCCATTGGCCTGATCCAACATTGGCTTCTCTTATGTTCTTATGTTCACAGGGACGGATTAATGCCTTGTGCGCCCCTGGGGGAATAGCCAGTTGCTAACTGCTGACCTTCCCCCCTCCTAGGGTTCCCATTTAAAATACCATGTCCAAAACAGTGGCGGTCTATGTGGTACAGAGAACTACTTCTGGAATCAAAAGTTTAAAGTATTTATTTAAAAGAAAATGTTTACAACATATTTTTAGCACCACGCCAGCCTGAAGCAAGGAAGAACAAAAGAAACTGGTAAAATGCATATCCTCTGTCCCTCTCTCTAAAACATGCCCTAACTAGATGTTAAAATTAGGACAGGCTCTTTATCTTAGGTGTCCTAGTTCTCTAAAGATCCTCCATTGCCTTGAAGGTTGGTCCAGCTCTCCAGGCTAGCTGCATGGTCCAAACATGGCTGCCTGTTCCCATCCTCAGACAAAGGGTCTGTTCAGCTCAGCATTCCAAGGAAAAGAGAGGGATTTCCTGTTGCCAGGAGGATTTATCTCCTCTGTTCCTTCTTCCCCTTGACTCTGGTCAGCCCAGGTCAAGGCTTCTTTTCCTGTAGTCTCCACAAAGTTCCTCCCTGAAAACCTGTCTAGCACAAAGCCCTCCCAGCTCCTATTCCCTGTCAGGAGGGGGGGTTGAAGTGGCTCATCCATTGTCTCTAGCAAGACCCATTAACATGTCTTAACATGTCTGGAAGGCCTCCCCCCTCCTGCTTGTTCTTAGCTCAGAGAAAGAAAAACTGGTTAAACCGCACAGTGTAGCCCTGCTCGTTGCCAACCTCCCAGGAGACTAGGCATTTCTCCACAGGGGCATTGCAAATATTTCAACTCCCTCCCAGAGAAGTGAAGGCAAAAACCCTCAGCCGTCAGGTCCAGCCCTGTTCCTGACTCTTTGGAAAGCTTCCTAGACAGGCTTCTTTACTGGTCGGAGCATCTAAGAAGTTATCTCTCCTCATGACCGAAGCTGCACAAATGTTCCCGTGCACCCATTGATTTGCTTCACAAATAAAAACATTCAAGCATTTTGGAATTCAAGCATTTTGTGAATGTTCATCATCACCACCACCACCACCATTTTAAAAACTCAGGTTTCAAGCCCTTGTGGCTGCCAAAAAGAAACAAGAAACAGAAGAAGACTCCATTCTCTTCCCTGCTTTCCAGTCCTTTTTGTCTGCAAGGGCAGTGGCTTCCCTCTGTTTTTCTTTGATCTGTGGTGTGCACACTCCTTGCCCTTTTCAACTTTCAGGGTCCATTAGAAAGCTCCCTAGTGTTGCAACAGAGTTCTTTGCCCTGTAGGATTCAGGTTGAGGCCTCTCACAGACAGCAGCTTCCTGACAGCCCATTGAGACGCATTTTCCAAATCCAGGCAGGGCAGAACCTGGAATCTCCTAGACAGTCTTTGCCTGACACCCCCTCTCCCCTCAGGACAAACCTGTCTTCAGACAGGTCAAAGGCCAGTGAAGCAGCTAGACTCTGTGACCTCCTTCTTTCCTTCAGTGCTACAGCTTTGTTGGCTACAGCCTTAAGCCTAACCCCACTAATTTTTTTTATTATTAAAGTGGGCAGCCATGTTGGTCTGAAGCAGCAGAACAAAGTTCAAGCCCAGTAGCACCTTTAAGACCAACAAAACTTTATTCAAGGTATAAGCTTTTGTGTGTGTGCTTGTACCTTGATGGGTGTGTGTGTGTGTGAACTGGTCTTTGTTGGTCTTAAAGGTGCCAATGGACTCAAATTCATATTATAAAGAAAATCTCCCTTTTGACTCAGTGACCTTTTTTCAATGTGTTGGATTTCTTATCTGACGTCTAGTTGTTTATCGTTCTGTTTTGCTCTGGTGTGAGAGCTGGATGCTTTCACCTTCTGGCTCTGAAGGAATCAGGGTAACGAGGACTGGCGACTGAACGAGCAACACATTTCTTCAGTGTCTCAGCAGGCTGAGATCAGTTCGTAGGATGCAGGGTTGCTTCTGCAGGCAGAGAATAAAACAAAAGGCAAGGGACTAGCCCTCATGGTTTGTTTATCTATATACTATTAGCCATCCGTGGCCAGCGTCTGTGAATATCTAAATCCACAGATTGGGGCCACATGGAGGTTGAAGGGATTTTTCTGCATATTTGCAAATTTGAAGAAAACCCTGAAAATTAAAAAACCCTGAAAATAAAAATACACCGGGGGGGGGGGGGCTTAAATCCTCCCAAAATGAGAGTAGCATTCTTTATACTGGTGCAGAGAATGCATGTACCTCAGTGGTCGGCAATGGAAAAGGGGAGCTGTGCTGGGTTTGGTGGCAGCGCAACCCAGGAGCCCTGTTGGCAGCTGCTCTGACCCAGCCTCTGCAAGTGGAGGATGCTGGCTGCTGCTCCAGGCCTGGAAGCAGCAGGGGAACACACTGGCAAACTGCTCCAGCCCAGCCACAGCATAGAGCATGCCAGCCACAGCAGCAGAGCATACTGGCTGCTGCTCTGGGCCAGGCTGCAGCGGCGGAACATGCCAGCTGCTGCTCCAGGCCTGAAGCAGGAGCCAGTGTGCTCTGCCAGTAGCAGCGGGCATGCTCTGCAGCTGGATCAGAGCAGCAGCAGGTTTTCTCTTGAGGAAATCAACAGCAGTGGGTGGAGGGACCCCCCCAGGAGTACCGTGGGTTAACACTTGTCTTATATTCTAATAGCCAAGTCAGCCACATCTTTGGATGCTTAAATCTGGTGACTGGAGCTATGGACAGGCAAGACCAATCTTTCTACAAACCTGACAAAGGCCCCAGGTTTGCAGAAAAATGTGAAATCTAAAAAACATATGTTGTGGACTTTAAAGGGCTCTGAAAATGATAAAAGGAGTGCCTGGAGCTTTAAGCAACCGACCCCTTCAGTGGGTGTTGCTAGGCCACCACAGTATTCCAGGCTGGGTTCTGTCACTAAAAGGCAGGGGGAGGAGGCAGGGCCCTTTCCAGGTCTGTCTCGGCCTTTGAGGGAGGACTGATTGAGGCCAGGCCTCACTAGGGTTACCAGCTCCAAGTGGGAGATTCCTGGAGACTTTGTGGGGGTGTCTGAGGAATGCAGGGTTTGGGGAGGGGAGAGGCCTCAGCTGAATGTAATGCCATAGAGTCCACCCTCAAAAGAAGTTATTTTCTCCAGGAGAACTGATCTCTGTCATCTGAAAAGAAGTTGTAATTCTGGGTGATCTCCAGCCCCCACCTGGAGACTGGCAACCCTAGGCCTGGCAGCAACTTCTGGATGACTTGATTCTTCCCATCTTGCGTGACTGAACTAGACCTGGCTGCTTGCGGCTGTTTTGGAGGTCATGCAGGAGGAGATCACAAGAGTTAAAACTCTCTTTAGATAACAGAGATCAGTCCCCCTGGAGAAAATGGCTGCTTTGGAGGGTGGGCTGTCTGACATTATACTCTGCAGAGGTTGCGTCCTTCTCCAAACCTCACCCTCCCAAGGCTCCACCCCCAAATCTCCAGGAATTCCCAAACCTGGAGCTGGCAAGTCTAAGAGGGAACTGATCTCTGTAGTTGGGAGATCTGTTGTTTCCAAGGGATCTCCAGGCCTCACCTGGAGGTTAACAACCCTAGAAGAAGAGAGGGAAGCAGAAAAAGGGGAGAGGGTATGGGGCTTTCAGGAAAGGGAAAGAGGAAATAGTGGGGGATGGGGAAAATTGCAACGCCTCCTGCAAGTCCTCTTGCCTCTTGCCTCCAACTCTCCCATTCCACCCGGTAACTCATGTCCTTTCCCCTGTGGCCTGATGTCCCTGTTGGCTGCATTTCCCCCTCCTCTGCTCAGCACCTCTGGAAGAGGAATGACAGCAAGATGGCATCACACCGTGGGAATCCGCAGTCCGTGTGCTACAAATTACAGAGTTGGAGTGAGAAAACTCAGAATGGGACTGCCATTTTGGGGGCAGCCTGCTATAATGCAGAGCTCTACCCTGAGTGTTCGGATAATGAGACTGGTTCTCTGAATTGTGTTCAGCCTTCCAAAGGCCTTTTGGGTTGAGTTTTGCCAACTTTTGGCCTCATCAGACAAATTCTCTGAGGGCAGATTCTTTTCCTCTTTCACTCTGTAAAAATGCATCCTGTCCCGTTGTGAGTCTTTTAGCACCAGCTTAACAGGATGTATATTGGGAATGGCCGAACAAACATGGGGGTAAAACTGGCCTGCAGTGGAGAAAGTTGTTTCATGTTGTGCTGTGCCTATTGGACCCCGAGCAATGCAAGCATCAAAAGGCCACCAAAAAAGAAAGACAAGACCACCCTTTTGAAGTGCAACCAATCATGTTGCTTCATCTGACACTGGTAGGAAACGTGAAAAGGTTGGTGTGAGGGGGCACACGTCTAAGCAGTGAGTTCGGGGTTTTGACAGATGTGGACTCCGTTGTGGATGCTGAGCCCCTTGCACTGGTACCAGATGTGCTGGCTGTGCAGACAGCTGCTGCTTGCGATTCATCATTTTCTCTGGAGACCATTTGCAGATCTGCAGTTCCCAGATTTCCTTTCTTGGAGCTTGTGCGAAACTGGTTTCTGTTTATAGTTGTCATGATTTGTGTAGGACTGGGCCCAGGAGACCTGTGTGAGAGTGGAAAGCAGGCACAGCCTACAATCCCCACAATGCTTGGTGACAGTTGTAACCAACCGGTGTCCAGGAATTGTATGAGGGGATTGTTACTTAAAACTTTGTGGGCTGTGGAATGGCGTTCTTTTCCTCTCTCACAGAGTTAAGCGGAGAGAAAGGATCCCTCACTCGGGACAGAGTGAGGACAGGCACCTGCCTGGTGTAAGAGGCCTTGAATAATAACCGGTTAAGAGAAATAGGTAGCTGCGTTAGATTTGTTTTATTTACCCTCAGACACTGTTAGATATTTTAAGCACCTTCTCTTATTTTCCTTGTCCCATTACTGTATAATAAACCATTTCCTTAATGTTCTCTGCCTGGTCATCACGCCTATATTTCTTGGCTTAAAAGGGGCATTTTGGTTGGGCTTGGGAGGGGAATCTGGGCCTTCCCAAGGGACCCTAAGTCCAGAGTGGTGGCAGGGGAAGGTGGCAACCCATGGGCGCCATGACATTGTGGTAGCGGTGGGATGTGCCAGATGTTGACCTGGAGAGGCAGAGCATAATCAGCTTATTTTCTTTCTTTTTTTAAATTCTCCTCCCCTTTGTCTGGTTTCAGGAAGCCACAATTTTATTTTTTTAAGGTGCCGGTAAGACCAAGAAAAAGGTCTAATAACAGTGTTGTAAAGGGGTTTTATTTATTTCTAGCTGTCGGGTCAACTGGACAGAGAGGCTAGAGCTAGGCAGTGTATGTTCCTCCATTCTGGGAGACAGAAGCCAGAGGACACACCTGGGCCTAGAAGCAAGACCAGCGCAGGGGCTGCTGATCAGAGGTCTCAGGAGAAAGCAGATGGAAAGATGGCCACCCCAAGTGTAGAGGTCTTGTGTCTCCAGCTGCAAATTAAGCAGGTGGAACTTGAGAAAGAGGAGGAGAGAGAACACCACCTACAGTATAGACATATGAGGCAAGAAGACCAGTGACCTGGAATGTTCTCTCAACTACTAGGAGAATTTCACCCGCTTCCCCAGATTTTGGATGTTTGATAAAATATTTTTGCCATCACTTTGCAAGATGTTGCAGTACATAATTTGACTGCATACTTTGCTCCTCAGCAGCACCAGATATAGAGTGGGATTCTTCTCCTTACCTGGCATTTTGAGCACCACAATTAAAGAAGGATATAAGCATCCAGAGGAAGGCAATGAAGATGGTGAGGGGTCTGGAGACCAAGTCCTATGAGGAAAGGTTGAAGGAGCTGGGTATGTTTAGCCTGGAGAGGAGACGACTGAGAGGTGATAGGATAACCATCTTCGAGTACTTGAAGGGCTGTCATATAGAGCAGTGTTTTTCAACCTTTTTCGAGCTAAGGCACATTTCTTTCATTGAAAAAATCCCGCGGCACACCTGACAATATCTCACGGCACAGTGGTTGAAAAACACTGAAATACAAGATAAATGGGTCATTAGTTGCCTCAGCTCAAGTATTAACTATGACAGTATTACAAATACACTTAATAGCCACTCAACTTGAAATCGTAGGTTACAGATCCGAAGTGTAATGGCTCCTTCCCATAACATTGACCTGAGTTTCAGAAGAAATATAATGTGGATGTATTTTAATACTGCGATTCTGCTAAAGTTTTTCAAATAGAGAGTTTAAACTCTTACTCTTATGGGAACAGCATTCTGCTGACCATAACTGATTTGAAGAGAAGCACAGTACACCCATTCTTCGCTGAGGGACAGTTACTGATTTGAACCCCACCCTGACAGAAACAGCTAGCTGTTACCATCAAACATATTCATGTTTACTGGAATGTCTTGGTGCAAATCACCCTACCTCAGGCCGGCCACAGAGCGTGCGAGCGGAATCAGCGAGACCGTGCCACTGTTCTTTCTCGCATGCACAAATGTGTCCCGGAGAGTCAGCCCGGAAGGCACATTTCTTTCATTGAAAAAATCCCGCGGCACACCTGACAATATCTCACGGCACACCAGTGTGCCGCGGCACAGGGGTTGAAAAACACTGATGTAGAGGATAGTGCGGAGTTGTTTTCTGTTGCTCCAGAAGGTCGGACCAGAACCAACGGGTTGAAATTAAAACAGAAGAGTTTTTGGCTAAACATTAGGAAGAACTTAGTGGAACAGGCTTCCTCAGAAGGTGGTGGGCTCTCCATCTTTGGAGGTTTTTAAACAGAGGCTATATGGCCATCTGCCAACAATGCTGATTCTGTGAACATAGGCAAATCATGAAAGAGAAGGCAGGGAGGGTTGCATCTGTGCTTAGTTCTTGTGGCCCTTTCTTACACACCCAGGGAAATGTCGATCGCCACTTTGGGCTCAGGAAACAATTTTCTCCAGGACAGTTTGGCCAGGGATCCTGGAGGTTTTGGGTTTTTTTGCCATCTTTTGGGAATGGGGTGTGGGGAGGAGGTATTTGTGAATTTTCTGCATTGTGCAGGGGGCTGGACTAGTTGACCCTGGAGGTCCCTTCCAACTCTATAATTTTATGATAATTTAAAACAGCATTAAAAACTCATAATTAAAAATTATTTTTGCATCTCCTTAAGCATTTGCACTTTTGCCACAGAACAGTGGGGTGTGTGTTTAGGTATTTCCTTCCAGTTCACCCATTTTAATTCTCCTTCCTGAAAGAAACAAGTGAATGGCTGATTTTAACAAACTTTGCCTAAAGCTTGGACTTTGGCAGGAGTGTTCACTTTAAGGGTCAGCTTTAAGCCTTCATTTTGTGTTGCTGGGCCCCTGCAGGGTCGTCAGCTAATTAAATGGGATGGTTCCCTGAGCAGCAGACAGTATTGATGTGACCAGTCCTTTCGCTTGCACTCAGATGTTGTGGTTGCACCGGTGGCCTTTGTGTAGAGCACAAGCCAAATGGCTCTTGCTTCAGCCTCCCGGGGCACGTAGGGGCACTGATCAATATATGCTGCAGTTAACCAAATGTTACCCAGTCCTTTTTCCGAATCTCAGGGTGGACAATGGGGAAAAGAGCCCTGTTGGCTGGGCCGTCCTGTGGTTGCCAGGACCCTTGCGCCCACTTTAGCTAGCTGCGTTTGGTCCCACTCACCTTGCCTGCTTCCCTCTCCTCTCCTCCTGTGTTCTTTCCCCCATTGTTTGTCGACAGTTGTAAGGCTGAGGCCTGTCTGTTGTTGCATTTGAATGGCACTCTAGGAATAATGAATAAAAATAGGCTGCAGTGGAGGGGAGGGGAGAAATCTTTTAATCCAAAGTCCAGGAATAATCAGTGTTCTTCTGGCCTTCTATACAAAGGTCTTGTGAGAGTCAGGCATGAATGCGTGTGTGAAAAGTACCGGAGTCAGGAGACCGGTAGAAGTGATGTCATAGCAGCTCTTTATTAGGTGGTCAGATGAGGCATGCTAACCTGGGCTCAAGGGTCCTCTTTTATTCTGGTCAGAGCCACACCTCCGGCCTTGCCCAGTTGTCCTGATAGGACCTTTACGATTGCGGTTACATGTCATAGGTCGCCTCGAGGAACCTAGGCGCTAGATTGGTGGCAGGTTACAACCCAGCCAGCTATTGTTCTACCTGACTCCAACTCAGGTAGCTGGCATGGCCATGTGCGTTGGCCACATGGCGGTTGCCATTACTGGAGCATATGGTGACCGCCATTATATACATTCCAGTGTGTGTGTACATACATACTTGACATGCCAAGCTATCATGCTTGCTCCTAAATTTTAAGTGAAACTTCAAGTTTCACATTTCCTGTCTGTTTGTTTTCACCTGGCAGGATTCTCATGTGCCTTGAATTGGTGCTCGGCAAACAGAAACACAGCTGGGGAAGCCTCTTCCAGCAGTGGTGAAAGTTTCTGTGTGCCATGATGCTCCCCTAGGCACAGGCGGTGTAATTTTGTCTGATTTTTCCCATTTGTACCAATGAAGTGAGTTGCTTCACGGGATGTGTGCTCAGATAAGTGCTCCAAGTATCTAACTGAAAGATGCAGTATGACTGCGGTCACACAAGCAGTTTGCACCAGTATAGTTGCATTATCTTTGTGGATTTAAAGAGCACGATCAGACAACAACATCCACCTTCCGTGCCCCAGTTGTCAGCACTCTGTGAAGCCGGTTCAGGGTGGGATGTCTGATCAAAACTTCCTGCAGTTATTTACACCACCATAAATAGAGGTGCAGCCAGATTACACCAAGCCTCCAGTGTCACCTCAGCCTTTCAATATTTTCCCAGTATATTCGGGTATCCAGAATAGTATTTGGGATTCTTGGGAGTACTGGTGTCCTGTTTATTTCTGGAAATACTTTGGCTAGCATTTTAGGGATCCTGGACCTGGTTTTTCCCTTTAAAGGTTTCCCAGGCAATGGGAGGGAGTGGGGAGGGAGGCATCTCTCCTGGCCTGGGGGAGGTAGCTTCTCACTGGTCCGAGTCTCCCTCAGTCCAGGAAAGGGGGCTCCCAGCTCAAGCAAGCCAAGAGCAGACCTGGCCGGCTCCTTCTCCCTCCTCCCCTCCTTCCTTCCTTCCTTCCTTTGTGGGGATAAGATCCTTTTCCAGGGCCATTTCCCCTTCCCTGTCTTTACCCCTACAGTAGGATGGCTGGAAGCACCTCATTCAGATCCCTGTATAATGGGACTCCTTGGTCCAATATGCTTGAAATTTGGGAGGTCTTTAGTGGACAGGCAGTATTAGGGCCCTGGCAATTTTGGTGTCATTTGGGTGAAAAACAACCACTCCAGCCCCCACAAAAAAAGTCTCCCATAAAGAATAATAAAACCTAAATAATTCCAGAATCCCAGCAAAACCTGGTATTGGAGACCTGAATACTTGTATCTGTGCCCTTTCCAAAATTCAAATCTGAAAAATACCATTTTTTTCAGGTGCACATTCCTAGTTGCTTCTCTTCACCTCAGAGGAAATCCAAGCAGGGACAGTACCTGTGTTCTGGAGCTGACCCTGAGTAAAGCCTTTATCCTTTGCTTGCCTTGAGTGGCAGCTTAGCATCCTCAGCAGCACACGCCTGGTTTCCCCCTGGGTTAAGCAGCTGGATTTCCTCCCCCTCCTCAGTTCTGTGCCCACGGTATTGTTGTTTTTGAAAAAAAGCTTTGGGGGTTCTGTTTCTGTGGATGCCTCTCTCTTTATTGCTTCCCATCCTGGGCTGGGCCAGTAAGGCGGTGCTGCAGCAGAACCTTCCCACTCAGCCGTGGATCCTGCTGCCCCCCTTGTAGGCATGGCTATTCCCTGGCCCAGGCTGGGTAGGTTTTGGTCTTCCTTGCCAGTTCCCCCCTTTGCACTGATAGTGGTTGCCAGTTTGGAGCTGGGGGGGGGGGGGGAGCGAGGACAGTGAAGTTTGGATTTTCCTCAGTGGCTTCTCTTTTACTCTTCTGCCAGAAGAGTAATTCTTACCCAGTGCCAGAGAAATTTGCAGTAATTAATCCCAGGAGAGCAAGCTTTCTATTGTAAAGATGTTTATTTTGAGCTTCTTCTAAGTGTTTGCATACGTTATTTGACCATTAGATTAGATGACATGAAGTTGTTCAGGGTGGTGAGAACCAGGGAGGATTGTGAGGCACTCAAAAGGGATCTGTCGAGGATGGGCGAGTGGGCGTCAGCATGGCAAATGGGGTTCAATGTGGCCAAGTGCAAAGTGATGCATATTGGATCCAAAAATCCTAACTATAAATACACGTTGATAGGGTCCGAACTGGCGGAGACTGACCAAGAGAGAGATCTTGGAGTCGTAGTAGATAGTTCAATGAAAATGTCGAGACAGTGTCTGACTGCAGTGAAAAAGGCCAATGCTATGCTGGGGGTTATTAGGAAGGGAATAGAAAACAAATCAGCCAGTATCATAATGCCCCTGTATAAATCAATAGTGCAACCTCATTTGGAGTACTGTGTACAGTTCTGGTCGCCACACCTCAAAAAAGATATTATAGCATTGGAAAAAATGCAGAAAAGGGCAACTAAAATGATAAAAGTGTTGGAACACTTTTCCTATGAAGAAAGGTTGAAGCGCTTGGGGCTCTTTAGCTTGGAGAAACGATGGCTGAGGGGTGACATGATTGAGGTTTATAAGATTATGCATGGGATAGAGCAGGTAGAGAAAGAAGTCCTTTTCTCCTTTTCTGTCAGTACAAGAACACGTGGGCACTTGATGAAATAGCTGAGCAGTCGGGTTAGAACAGATAAAAGGAAGTACTTCTTTACCCAAAGAGTGATTAACATGTGGAATTCACTGCCACAGGAGGTGGTGGCGGTTACAAGCATGGATGGCTTCAAGAAGGAATTAGATAAACATATGGAGCAGAGGTCCATCAGTGGCTATTAGCCACAAAGTATAGATAGGAACTCTCAGTCTGGGGCAAGGGATGCTCTGTATTCTTGGTGCTGGGGGGGGGGGGCAACAGTGGGAGGGCTTCGAGTGTCCTGGCCCCACTGCTGGACCTCCTGAGGGCACCTGGTGTTTTTGGCCACTGTGTGACAGAGTGTTGGACTGGATGGGCCACTGGCCTGATCCAACATGGGCCTCTCTTCTGTTCTTACCATTCCTTACAACTCCCTGTAAGGTATGCCAGTGTTGCCACATATTGCAAATGGGTGTGGTCCGATGCTGGGGGGCTTCTCTGAACTCTGGCTCCAATGCTAGGGTCAAGGGCAGCTGTCCATGACCCCCCTTGACAATAGAGGGCTGTCAGCTAACATCTGTTCAATTTTAGATGCTTAATTGGTCATAACCAAATATTGAGACCCAGTGTGGTATGGTGGCTGGAGACCAGAGCTGGGAGAACCAGGCTCACATCCCTGAAGATAGATCAAGATGGGTGGCCATGTGTTAGTCTGTCTGTAGCAGTCGAGACAAGCCAGAGTCTAGTAGCACCTTAAAGACTAATAACATTTGTGGCAGGGGAGGAGCTGTCGTGAGTCTGAAGAAGTAAGCAGTGACTCACGAAAGCTCCTCCCCTGCCACAAATTTCGTTAGTCGTTAAGGTGCTCCTGGACTCTGGCTCTTCTCGACTGCCGCATCCCTAAAGTTTATCTTAGGCCAGTTTCTCTCTTGTGTTGACTAAAATCATGGATGCTGCCCTGAACTCTTTATAGGAAAAACAGGATAACAGGGTTACCAAATAAAATGCATTTTGCTTTCTAAATTGTTGTGTTTGGGATGGGGAGGCTGTGCCCTGAGATAGCAGCATCTCTCTGCACGTGGGACCGGCGCACCCTGCCCTGTCAGGGACCGTGGGCTTTAGTCGTTCTCACACATCTGTTTCTGCCCTTGACAAAGCAAGTGCCAAGCCCCCCTGGTCTGCTGGTCTTTCCCTAGAGGGCTTCCAGCAATTTTGGGATTTTCTCTGCCTGCCTGGAAGGCAGAAGTCCTAAAGCCTGCTGTGATGACTTCCTGTCCAGTTTCTCTGTGGTACATTTGCCATTTCTGGCCACCTTTTCCAACACTGTGGCAACAGGGGACAGGATCTCTCTCCACCCCCACCCCCACCCCTGCTATTCCAAGCTAATTTTTAGCTTCTGCTTGCAAAACAACATGATTCCCTCGCAGCGTTTGATGCCAAAACTCACATACAAGGTTTTATCTAGTTAGCCCAGTGCTGAACTTGACTGTGCCCACCAGAGGTTTGGGTACCTGAGGGAGAAAATCCACATACCCCCATTCCAAACACATAAAAACCCAGTAAACAGTATTGTGCTGCCTGTTACAGGTAACTGTCAGAACTGTGCCAGCTGCACATTGAATTGTGTCTGGAAACCAGCCTGCTCACCCCTTCCATTGTTTGGGCCAATAGCACAAAAGCAGCAGAGAAGCTGGCATGTCCTTCATCCCAGTCTCAGACTGGTGGAGCTGCCTGTTGTGTGGCAGCTCAGCAGGTCCCCCGGACCAGGTTGTGGTTCTGAGGCACTGGAACCCTTCCTGACCCCCTTGCTGGGCAACGTGGGCAGCTGAGCTGCTTTGCTGGCCCTTAGAAGTGCCCTCCACAAGCAGAAGGCCGTGCATGGGTGGGAGCTAGGGCAAAACAAACGTGTACTTGAGACGGCACACTGGCTGAAGAGAGCCTGCCATCTGGGAAATAAAACCCACCCTGAGGATGACTGGATCCTGCTGGAGGTGAATTTCTTCTGCTGGTTGCAACAGGGATGTCTTTCACCTCAACAGGTTGCTCGGCTTTATTAGTGATGCTGGAAAGGTTAACTTTGCTGCTCTGCTGAAATCACCAGCAGAGGCAGTCGGTCAGATGTCCATCCTTTTGTCGTGGTTTCCTGGGCTGGTTTTCACAGTCCTCTAGTTTACCCATCAGAACATCATGGGGAACCCTGTCAAAAGCTTTACTGGAATCCAGGTAAACAACATCAACAGCATTCACTCAGTCCAGTAAGCTTGTCACTCGATCAAAGAAGGAAAGGAGGTTGGCGGGACCTGTTGGGGACAAATCCATGCTGACTTCCTGAGATCACCAAGTTGTCCTTTAGATGCAGATTGATCACTTTAAAATCTCTTCCAGTATCTTCCCTTGGGACAGAGGTCAGACTGACTGGCCTGTAGTTTCCTGGGTCATCCCTCCTCCCTTTTTTGAAAATTGGGATAACATCTGCCCTCCTCCAGTCTTGTGGCACGTCTCCCGTCCTCCAAGAGATCTAGAAGATGATGGTCAAAGGCTCTGCAAGCTCTCTAGAAAGTTCTTTGAGCACTCTTGGGTGCGTAAAATCTGGCCCTGGAGATATGTACTCATTCAGTGCAGCCAGGTGCTTCTCAACTACCTCTCTGTCCATGTCAACCAGAAGCTCGGATGCCGTGCCTTGCCTGCTACCATCTCTAGATGAGCCTGTTTTCTTCTTCAGGGGAAAAACTGAGGCAAAATAGGCATTGAGCCTTTCTGCTTTCTCTCTGCCCTCTGTCAGAGGTTCTCCATTTTCACCCACCAGTGCGACCATCGCCTCTTTTATCTGAGGAAGATTTTCTTGTTGTAATGAGCCTCCCTGGCCAGCTTTAGCTCACTGTGGCCTTTCTGATGGCTGACCTACAGTGCCTAGCCAACCCCCCGTCAACCTGTTCAAGGAGGGCAGCATCCACCTCCTCATCTTGGTTCAGGAGGTCTGTAGCAGGCACCAACCACAAAACTGTTTGTCCTTCCTTCCTTAATCCTCACCCAGATAACTTTTTACTGGGCTGTTGCCCTCCTCCTCCAGTATTTCCTGAGAAACAAACCCTCTCCTCACATACAGTGCCACTCCACCTCTTCTTCGACTCTTTTGGTTTTTCTTGAACAACTCGTATCTATCCACTACTACATTCCAGTCGTGGGAATCATCCCACCAAGCCTCTGTAATGCCTACGGAATCATATCCCTCTGTCTGCATCAGAAGCTCCAGCTCTTCCTTCTTATTGCCCAAGCTTTGGGCATTGGTACCTAGGCACCTGAAGCGCAGCACCTTTGGCTCCATTAGACCCAGCCCTCCCAGGTGGGCCTCTGTTGTTTGGTCTCCTTCATTTAAACCCTTGTGTTGATTGTCTCCTTCCCCTTGTGGTGTCAGTTTAAAGCCCTCTTGATGAATCTCCCCCGGTTTCCACCAAACACATCCTTCCCTGACCTTGACAGGTGAAGTCCATCACGTACTAGTAAGTTGTCATCCAGAAAACCTAGCCTGTGGTCCCAGAATCCGGCACAACCAACACAGCCAGTGGTTCACCTCCGTTATCTGCTCCCGTCGTATTCCCCTTCCCTATGACAGGAAGGATCGAAGAGAACACCACCTGTGCCCCCATTCCCTTCATCTTCCTCCCGAGAGTTTCACAGTCAGCCTTAATGCTTTTGATGGTGTTCACAGCCGTGTCGTTGGTTCCCACATGGACCATCATGAATGGGTAATGCTCTGTAGGTTTGATGAGTTTTTGGATCCTGTCTGTAAAATCTTTCATTTATGCCCCTGGCAAGCAACACACCTCTCGGGCCAGGGGGTCAGGCCTGGACACATGAGGTTCCATACCCCTCAGCAGGGAATCACCTGTGACCGATACCGTCTTCTTCCTTCCTGTGCCATTTCTTCATTTTTCTCTGTCCACCTCCTTCAGTCTTCCTTGTGTTTGTGATACTTCCTCTCGCAGTATTTCCATCTCTGCCTCCACCACAAGGGCCTGGAATCGATTCCTTAGTTCTAATAGCACTGAGTGCTGTCTTGCTCCGGGAGTCTCATTAAGGTAGTCAACCAAACTGTTGTCCGTTTGACTGGCCTCTCCTTCCCTATGTAGGACATCAAGGTTTCTGTTAATGAACTCCTCCCCTTCCTTGATTTCATGGAGAGTAGTAATCCTTTCCTCCAGGCTTCAAAACTTCTCCTCTATGAGTCCTACCAACTTACACTTCTGACAAGTGTAGTCCGTCTTGTCCTCAGGGAGGAAGACAGACTCTACACAGGTGACTGGAAATGGTCCACGAGCATTCACCATCACTTCTCAAGTGGATTCTTTCATCAAGAAATTCAGAATGCTGGTTCGTACCTTGAAGGCCCTAAATAGCTCCAGGTTGGGGTACTGATGTTATAAGCTTTTTGACCCTGAAAGGTTTCTAACATTGTAAGCTGCCCTGAGTTCACATTGAGTGGAGAAAAATGGGTTAGAAGCATCCAAATAATTAAATTCCTTCCTGCCAGTTAAGACCATCCTAAGAAGCCTTTCTCTGTGCCCTCTCCCCACCCCTTGGAAGTGAGGCAGCAACTGGAGGCAGGGCTTTTTCAGTGCTGGCACCTCATTTATGGTATGCCCCCTCTCTTGATGCCTGCCTTATTGTCCTCTAGGCACCAGGAGAAAAAATTTCTCTTGATCCAGGCCTCATGTTTTAAAGCTGTTCTGTGGTCCCCTTCTAGCATGAGGGCCATTTTATGGGTGTCATTTTAGGCTGCTGAATTATGGGTTGTTTGAATATTGATAATTTTAAGGTTGTTTTTATGATTTAATTGCATTTGTGAGCTGCCTTGAGAAGATCTTTGGAGAAGCAGCATATAAATGTTCTAAGTCACAATGAAAGCCAGAGTATGGAGGTTGCTTAAAGGAGTGGTGGTCTCCTGGAGGGGGTGGAAGGAGGGAGTGGTCTTGGGAGCAGGGAAGGACACATAACTATGAAATAAAGACTGGCAACCACCGCCCCTCCACTGCATGTTTCTCTGTTGAAAATTCTCACAAAGAAATAAGCAAGAGCTGCTGTGATCCTTAAGAACCTGTCTACAAAAGAGTTTGCCTGTTGCATCTCTGCATCCAGTCAGGGATAGAGAACTCTGCCACGACTCTGCTTCAGATTGTGATTGGACTGTTCAGTTTTGGTGCACAAATATTGTCCCCCATGTGCTCCCGGGGCCAAATTAGGAACACATAGTCGGGAGTCCAGCGAGTTAGATGAATATCTGTTTATTGCAAGAAACAGGAAATACAGGGCTGGATACCTTAGCACCCAGCAATGTCAAGCTGTATTCTGCCATCACCAGGAAGGGCAGAAGGTCTTATACCACAGATGACATCAGTTATAGTTTACAGAGAGGAAAATCACTAATTGGTGTCAGGGAGGTAGCATCACCAGAGCATCATTTGACTCTGCACCTTCCTATTGGCCTGCGTCTACACTGGTCAAGAATGTCACTGATTACATCTGCTTATCTATTCTTAGAACAATGAGAAACTTTGGAGAACCCTGGGTCTTCTTCTGGCCTCGTTCAGGGCTTGTTTGCCCCTCCCCAACTCTAGGGAGTAGTCTGATAAGGAGCAACAGTTCTCATTAAACATAGCTCTTGGCAGACTTCCTGGGACCACCTGCCATGCTTTTACAAAGTAAGTTATTATTTTGGGAACACTCAGATCGCTTCCTTTGCGTAGCTTTGGCCTTGGGTGCCTGTCAGGAGGGGGGCCTGTAGCTTCCAAATGCACATTCCGTTCTATTGCTCTCTAATTGAATCTAAAGGCTTCTAACACTTAATAATACTTTTCAAAATTTAAGTTCATGAGAAAAAGGAATACAGTAATAAAGGCTGAGGACAGACTGGCAAAATGAAGCACAAGGGAAGCGGGGGGAAAAGACCCGGGCCAAGTTGTCTCGGGGCTTTCTGTTCGCACTGCACAGACTGATGCAGGACCATACGGGGGAGGAGGCGGAATGGAGCATTCACACTGTGGGGCGGCCCCTGGCCACGGTGCCATGGTGGTGCACAGCTTTGGTCCATTTTGCCAACCTGCGCATGGGCGCAGCAGCCGGATCAGCGGGTTCACATTACTGGCGCCATTTGATGTGCGGCTTATTTGCATCCACACTGCCAGGAAGCGGGATGAACGCGCACCCAGGCGGCTTGACACCGGTCTCCCCAGGTACCTTTTAAACATGGGACGAAAGCGCTTCCGGACGGGGTGAGTGCAGCACGCCAGTGCCAGACAGCTGTGGCTGTGGGAATGGGCTCTCTTCATCCACGTGCAAAGCGGGGGCCTATACCGGGCCAAACTGCCAGTCTGAACTCGGCCAAAATGCAGGTATATATATTTATATTCTATTCTAGATCTCTTCTTTCCTGGGTGAAATGCTAGGGTCTGGATATACTATGGTCAGACTCTTAATAAGGCACAGTGACAGTTGTCAGTATGTATCTAAGGAGGAATATCAGAAATCACATTCACAAATCACATTCATTGGCAACTTGTCCTACAGTTTGATGTGGCAAAATTACCTGTTCTCAGTGGAAGCTGCCTGTTGGGCTTCTGCATGAGCCCTGCTCTGGGCTTGCTGCCTTCAGTCAGTGAGTCACACAGAAATGCAGACCATGGACTCCTTGTAGGGAGGAGGGATTCTACACATTTTTTGTGAGGGCATGATCTTGACAAGCAAGGGATACTGACACAGTTTAAAAGGGCTCCTCTTAGCAAAGGTTGTGTGTCCGGGAAGTTGCCAGTTGTCTGCCTAGAAGGGCTGGCTGCAGCAGTAGGAGTTGTGAAGGGGGGGGGGGCCATGGGACATCAGGGTGGTGATGGTGGGAATGAAAAGCTGAGGAGTGAAACCTCCCAACTTCCAGTTGTCAGTCAAGCCCTTCCCAGGCTCCAGCCCAGTTTGGCACACAGCACTGTAGAGGAGTTCAGGCAAACGGTGCTGGTCTGAATCCTGCAGATGTGCATAGAGTTGCATGATTGACTTGGCTGGGGATGGGCCACATTGGTCAATGAAATTCTGTCCCCTGGGGGTCATACTTCTCCCCACTTTCAATCTCATCCTGCAGCCATGAGACCCAGAAACTGTTAGCCAACTCCTTAAGTCCAGCTCTGTTCTCTGGCACTCCATTGGGAGGCTGCATTCCTCCTGTGGCACTCAGGACAGCTCCACTTGTTATGTTTTAAAGCACACGCTTGTAAATGTAATCTGTGAATGTGAAGGTGGGTTATGCATCCTGCATTCTGCATAGCCTCAGGTCAGTGCCCCAAATGGCAAACCTGTGCTGAATTCCCCCCCCCCCCCCCCCGTTCTCTGTGGGGTTGTCACATGGTTTGTTTCCTCAGCACATCCCTGGGTGCCATAAGTGAGGGCAGGGGGACATACCATGTGGTGACAGGCGATGGGGGGTGGGGGCAAATGCTGCCCGTGGTGTCAGTCCCAGGTTTGTCGCACATCTCATAGAATCCTGCTGTGGCACCGGGGAGGACTCTGCAGAGAGCCGGGCCTGGGGGTGAGCCCTGGAAGCACTTGTGGCCTTCCCTGGGGGACTTCACACTCACACGGCAGCTCCTTGAAACAGGGTGTCAAAGCAGCAGGCTGAACCCGAAGCAGCAGTCACAGCTGGCTTGCACAGGTGGCAGACCCAGTGCCAGTTGCCAGCTCTGAGTTGGGAAATTCCTGGAGATTTGAGGGCAGAGTGTGGGGGGGTGGAGGGAGCTCAGCAGAGACTCTGAGTGAAGGGCAGGTGATAAATCCCATTCCTCCTCCTCCTTCTCCTCCTCCTCCTCCTGTGTCCTTCAGGGGAAGTCATCTCTGTAATCTGGAGATGAGAGTTGTAATTGCAGAAGAGCAGTGGCAGAAGAGGTTGGCAGCCCTAGAAAAGGGCTCCTTCCTGGCCAGGGTACTGTTGGAATCAGCCAGGGCTCTACTGCCCCAGGAAACACAAAGCCCCCCTTGCTGTACGGATCAGAAAGGGTTTTTTGTTCCAGTCACGCTGGAGAAAGAGAAAGATTGCAGCGCAGTCCTCCGGATGACTGGAGTGGCTTTTCTGCCGATGACTCAGTGTCTCCTCCGTTCTGAGGAAGTGGCTGTTGGTAGTGTGGAACAAAATACAGAAGTCCTTTGTCCTCTTTGCTGGGCCTTCCCATTTGCCAGCTCCGGGAGCAGGAAGCAAGCCCTGGTCAGGCAAAAGGGACCCTCGCGGAATGTAACAGACCTCTCCTCCTCCTCCTCCTCCTCCTCCTCTCCAGGGCACCCCCTGTGCCCCCGCTGTGGAAGCTCCTGCCCCGGCCCCAGCCTAAGCCCTTCCTTCCTACGGGAGAGTCAGAGCATGCCCCCTCCACTGACCTCTGAGAGAGGGGGCCCTGTACAAAATGAGAGTAGGCCACCCACCATTGGGGCAGTGGGGTGGGGGGTGGCTTTGCCAGTGGGGGTGTCTGGGCCCCCAGTGTGCTCCACCATCAATGCACAGGAACATTTTTCAAAATAATGTGTCAGGAAAGCATAAAAACAGGCCCTTGCCCCCACAGAAGGCTCTGTCTGAAACAGAGACAAGGCGAACAAGGGGGTGGGGGTGCAGTGGAGCTACGCTTGTCTGAGGGTGGGGAGATCCTGGCTGGACAAAGGGGGGATTTTTTTGCTAGGTTCTCTGTGTGTTTGCAGACCCCCAAGAATAAAAGCCTTGTCAAATTGGGAGGTCTTGTACATGTAAAATTGAGTTGTGTTACCTTTTACAGTACTTCAGAGCAGGGCCCTGATCCTTTTCTGCATGGGGTTAATGTGTAGCTGTCTAGGTGACAGTTTTACCATCAGTGCCTGAGCAGAGAAGGTGCGGCATCCGTAGCGGGGACCCACAGTTAGGTCTGGGAGGGGGACTGAAGAAGAAGAAGAAGAAGAAGAAGACAAAGAGACTGGATTTATATCCCACCCTTCACTCGGAGTCTCAGAGCGGCTTACAGTCTCCTTCCCTTCCTGTGAGAGAGGTGGGGCTGAGAGAGCTCTGAGAGAACTGCTCTTGAGAGAACTGTGACTGACCCAAGGTCACCCAGCTGGCTGCATGTGGAGGAGGAGCAGGGAATCAAACCCAGTTCTTCAGATTAGAGTCCACCGCTCTTAATCACTACACTGCCCACCACCCGACCATATGTTGACTTTACTCCATTGGTTGAATGAGAGAGAGAGAGAGTACACAATAGGGGTAGAGCAGAATGGATTTCTTCCACTCTGGCCCAGAACTTTTGGGAGTGAAAGCTGACCCATTAGGTTCCACTCCCCCCCCCCATTTTTTTTGGGGGGGGGGACCAGAGTGAATCCACTCCATTCCACCAAATTCTGAAGTGGATTATGAAATTGGGGATGAATCCTGTAGCATGCTCCCAGGGGAGATGTCTCTGCCTCCTCGTGTCCAGTCTGCCACCTCAGGTGTGCTGGTTGGATGGTGACATCAGCTCCTTGGAGGTCCTGCAAGAGATGAGCGGCAACATTGCTGTCCGTTCAGTGCCTCTGAGGCCTCTGGGTGTGGGTGGCCGGGGGGGGGGGGGGAAGCAGGGGACATGATTGGTCATGCTTGTGCATGTATGTTCAGATAAGGTCTGATGCTCACCAGAAAGCAGCAGTACTGTGTTCTTGATATGATGCTGCCCATCAGAAGCTGAGGTTCCTGGTCAGGCAGTACTCCGATGTCTCTCCAGTGCACAGCCTGAGAAGGGGCAAAGCTAAGCTGAAACCAGAGAGGTCCCTCCTGACCACACTAAGCCAAATACAGCTGTTGTCTTGTGGCCTGTCTTGTGCATGACCCCCCCTCCCCAGTATCTTTGTCATCACAGACAGACAGACAGCGCAGCCAAGCATTGAGCCTAGGGTGGACCCCTCTGCCTGGCTGGAGTGCTGCCTTTTGTTGGTGGCTCGTGAGTTATTCAGGCCTGGTTGACATGGTTGTACATTTTTTCCTTGGAGTGCCTTTATAGGACAGACAAATGCTGGAGTGTCTTACCTGGCAGAAGTTTTGCAAAATAAGCAAGGCTGTTGGGGGAGGCAGGAAGAAGCTGGGAAGGAGGGAGTGAAGAAGTCTGAGGCCTGTAAAGAGTCTTGGCAGGAGCGAGAGAGACGGGAAGAGAGAAGGTGGGGCCCCGCTGCATTAATAATAGAATCCTTGGCATCCGGTTTAGGTTAGTGAGAGAAAGCACGGTGCCCATCTTTACACAGCATGTAATTTTAATGTCGAGATAACAAGCATGGGTATTTATTTGTAAAAGATCTGGAGATATCACAGAGTTGCCGAAAGGGATTGCCTTGCAGGGCGCTTACAGAAGTTCTGACTTCCAGTGCTGGGGCAATGAGATTTTCCAACTGTTTAGTGGCATTTTATGGAGGAAGTGCTGCTATGCCCTGAGAAAGTCTTGCCACAAGTATGTTGCAAAGGGAAAGAGAAGCATGGAAGTCTTCTGATTTTACCCCCTACCTGAAATACAGATCCTTAGGACAAAAAGCCTGCTTTGAAAAAGAGGAAGATAATTTACAGCTCTGCTCAATTCCTGCAGCCAAGAACAAGGAATTTCGG
This sequence comes from Lepidodactylus listeri, assembly GCA_029233225.1. NCBI lineage: Eukaryota > Metazoa > Chordata > Lepidosauria > Squamata > Gekkonidae > Lepidodactylus > Lepidodactylus listeri. Next base: position 7,224,299 of record JARCFY010000014.1, on the reverse strand, counting down.
AGCCTGTGCAAATTAGACATATAGAGCAAATGTGTATAATTTACCTTCAGTTGCTTGCCTGATTTAGCATTTCTCCTGTTTTGCATCATTTATTCTGCTTTTGCCTGTCAGGGAGTGAGGTGCTGTGCAGGTCTTGAAGCCCCCGGCCCTCTGAAGTGTAATTCCGTGGTCTCTGAGCCTTGCTAGTCACTAGGCTGGGGATTTGCTCCAGGTGAATAAAAGAAAATTGGTATTCTCTGGAAACTGGATTCTTCCCCCAGTCCTACATTCATTGCTTCTCTGGCAGATCACTGGGAGTGGGGCCTCTGGCACAGCAGCTGCTGGCTGTTTGAAAAGAGTCTTTCCATACCTCTTGTTTGTGAAGGAACCGGGGGGGGGGGGGGGGGGCAGCAGTGTACTGCAGAGGTTCTGTAGCCCAGGGCTTCGGGGCCTTATCCCAAGGTGTTCCACCAGCCTGTAGGTGTGGAGAGAGACCGGGGGGGGGGGGGGGTTGGACCAGCAGCCTTTCAGAGATTACTGACCTTGTCTTTAGGAAACTCCAAGGGGCCCCAGAGTACCCCAGAAAACCACTGCTTGTAGGCTGCAGGAGCCCCATTAGAACCCCAAATATGTCCATTGCCTTTTTCCCTAATTTGAGAGGCAGTGGTCAGGAAAGCAAAATTCCTCTCTTGCGTTCATTCCTTTTCAGCCCCGGGCCTTTTCTTGGTTGCCATGTTGCTTTGAGAGAGAAGCCTGGCAGGAAGGATGTGGCAGAGACTGCAGTGAAGCAGGAGCTTGTTGTGGTGAGCAGAGAGGGTTTCACATGAGGCTGGAAATTTGATTTACTCTCCTTTGTATGCGCTAACTCAGATTTTGATTCCACGTTGGGAGGGGGGGGGTGTGTCAGGCCAGAGCATCTGGTGTGTTTCTGGCAGGCCTTGCCCTTGTTTGGAGCCCGCTAATGCAGCCGAGGCTAGGCACATCTCTCCGTGGTGCCCCCCCTCCCCCCATTGGCAGTGGGTTCAAGGGTAAAAACGTTCTTTGCCACAATTGCTCCCCCCCCCCCCCCGCCCTAGAAATGCAGCCTGGAAGGTTATCTTCTGTTCTCATCTTTCCTGTTAGGTGGAGGCAGTATTTTATGTGCTGCCATCCTGGGGGGGGGGGGGGGGCAGGGTGTGAGAGGATGGGCTGCTGTCATGTGGTGCTAACAATAGGAGAGGGGTGGTAAAGGGGGGAACGAGATGGGAGGTGGGATGACAGAGGATGGGGCCGGAGTGGCCTATCTTTCTACTGACTCAGGTTTAGCTGAGCTTTGGTGGGGGAGGACAAGGGCCAGTGTGTGTGCGTGCGTGTGTGCAGAAGGCTTCAGGAAAGACATTTGATTTCAGAGGAAGTGGCATCATGCCCCTGAATTCTGAAAGTTCTGTGGAGATTCCTGTGGAGTATCCAGTAAGCGAGTGCTGTAGTTGTCAGAGTGTTGGTCTGTGGCCGGGGAGAGCAGAGTTCTGATCCCCACTTCGCCTTGAGGCTCATGATGTGGCCTTGGGCCAGCCACAGACTCTCCTGTCTGGAGAAGTTGCTCTCAGCTGAAAGTGGTACTCAGAGATGCTGAATCCTTTTGGGGCTAACCCTGGGAATCCTGGGAGAGGCTTCATTTATTTTCAGAACATATTTTTATGCCAGCTTTTTACCAAGTTAGGGCCCTCAAGGGGGTAAGCAATTGACAATATATTAAAAAACAGCTTGCAAAAAATGGAAGCCAGTATGAATAATCCACTGTGGCATGGGGGTTGGAATTCTGGACTAGGTACCTGCCCCATCAAGGGTGATTTCAAGCCTGTCACTCCCTCTACTTCACAGTGATATAAATATTTAAATACCTAAACAAAATTAATGTTGCGATGGTAAAATTAAGGGAGAATCTTTGAATAAAAACACAGTAAAAAGTAAACTCTGAAATATTTTGGAAGACCAGAATGAATCCATCCAGCTTCATCAAAACTCCCGCCGGAACGGGGCCAGAGATTGGGCCAGTGGTGCTTCTGCCTCAGCTGAGATGCAGTTTCTGCTCACGTTTTGTTCCCTCCCATAGTAGGCCCCCCCCCCCCCCGGATTCTCTCCTCAAAGAGACCAACCTGACTCCTTCTCTGTACGTATTCAAGGCAGTGTTTCAGACAGTCTTGTTTTCATCTTGTGTTGTATTCCTGTTTGAATGGATAAACTAAATTGCTTTTTTATTAGACAAAATTTCTATAAGACTGCCTGTCTAACAAAGAATTCCTTCCACCATACTCGACCATGGATCCTTACGAATGCTTCTCCTCCACACTCAGAGGCGGAAACCTTCTGAATCCCAGAGCCAAGAGGCAACCTCAGGGAAGGCCTCAGCCTCTCTGCCCTGTTGTTGTCCCTACAGAGGAACTGGTTGGCCACTCTGTGAGAAAGGATGCTGGGCTAGATGGACTCATACTGGTCTGATCCACATCCTGTTGGATGAGACCCAAATGTGCTTTTAGTCTAGCACCCAGTGGACAAAGCACAGAGCTTCTCTCCTGCCACCATCAACAGGCCAGAACTGAGAAGATCTGAGGGAGGGGGAGGGGAGGGGAGGGGAGGGGAGGGGAGGGGAGGAAGGAAGGAAGGAAGGAAGGAAGGAAGGAAGGAAGGAAGGAAGGGCAATCATAGAACAGTGCATTCTGCAGTACTTTATGCCAAAAGGAAATGTTTGTTCACATGGTTAGCACATGGAGTGGGGTAGTGGTAATGGATGGAGAGAAATTTCTCATACAGCACCAGAACTTGACCGTGCGTTCACAGCACACAAAGGATGTACTCTTCATATAGTGTTGGCCACATAAATGTGGTGACCTCTGCCTTAGCAGCCTCAGCATAAAATTAGACAAATGCATGGATAAAAGGTCTATTGATGGCTATTAGTCATGATAGTAAATGGATCCTCGGCATTCAGTGGCAGTCTATCTCCAAATGCCATATACTGGGGGACAAATAACAAGAGAGGGCTGTTGCCTTCATGACCTGCTTTTGGCATCAAGTATTGGAGAGTGCACCCACCTTCCTTCCTTCCTTCCTTCCTTCCTTCCTTCCTTCCTTCCTTCCTTCCTTCCTTCCTTCCTTCCCTCCTTCCTCCTACAGAGTCAGTCACAACAAGTGGCTTCCAAGAAGTTGATCTTTATTGAGAAAGGTCTGCTATGGTCATCTACGTGTTCTGTATCAGTAATGGTTAAAACAATCCCCAGGTGGGGCAATTATACAGAATTCAAAGAGGGTCTCGCAAAGGAATGCAACCAATCACATAAATCAAGTAAAAGGTACCCAAAATACTGGCTTCAGGTTCTCAGGAAAAAAGTGGGAAGATACACCAACAGTCCTCCAAGGTCAGAGCTAGGCAGTGAGCAATAAGCAAGCTATGAGAAACAAAACATAACATTCCATGCACCCGATGTCACAGGGTGACTCATGCCACTCATGGCAGGGGATGGCAGCGTTAGTTGACACTTCCTTCCCCTCAGATCTTCTCAGCTGTAGCCCATCAATAGTGGCAGGAGAGAAGCTCTGTGCCTTGTCCACTTCTGCCCTCCTTGCTTGCTGGCACCTGCTGTCTGGGAACAGGAGTGATGTTGTGTGGCTGCAATAGACCCAGGAAACTCAGCCTGGATGCCAGCCAATACGCACACGTGATCCAAGTACAGCTGGAGCTGAGCTGATCAAGTGAGAGGTAAGAAGGGAGCATTTGCTGTCTAAAAGGGATGCTGGGCAGGAAGTGTGAGCTCTCTTTAGCCCCCCCCCCCTTAATTTTTATCTGATTGGTTAAATAATTCTGTTCTTGGGGGAATATTCCATATGGTTTGCTGCACTGGGGCTCCATCTCCAAAGATGGAGCAGTGACATTCCGTGAACCACCACTGGCTTTCTGGATCTGTGCAGATGGGACCCAAGGTCAGGCTTAAGTATCTAAACTTGTATGTTAGTCCATGGACTCCCAGTGGCTTCTCCCTGGATCCATGAGGCCCCCCTCGGGAAGGAGAGCTGGCACCCGTTTCTAGTGATCAGAGGGCACAAGCTCCATCTCCTCGACCACAACCCATCACTCCTCAAGGAACCTGTTGAAAAATGTCAGCTTTGTGAAATGCACCAATAACTGTTCAAGTCAGTCCCAGTCTAAAACTGGAGGTTGTGCGATTTGGACTAAGCCATTTAAGTTATTCAACTGTTTCCGTGTATGGAGAAATGCCCTCCACCCAGGAATTCATCACAAGATTTCCATCATTGTTTTTGCTCTCTGTTTGTGTACAGGAGCCCAGCTGCAGATTACTGGCTGTCAGAGAGGAGGGGGTTGAAGAAAGGAGTACTCAGCTCATGTTTATGTTGGAGCAGGCAGTGGCCTGCTATCTCCGAGCCTGCTGCCAGGTCCAGCCCCGAAGGAGAGGCGTGGAGTGCCAAGAGCTCCGTGGCTAGAGAGTAAACTCTTTCTCTTGGGGCAGGGAGATCCAGATGATCCCCAGGTGGAGTAGACTCCCCAAGGTCGATTTTAAGTTCTGTAGACTCTCTTACTCTTCCATTTTGGGGGAGCCCTCTGGATGGACACCAGCCAGGATGGACTAAGCTTGCACCATCTTGCCCACGTGACATGGGGCAGTGGAGAGAAGTCCCAACTGTGAGAACTAAGATAACAATTTCAGACTAGTGCAACTTCAAGTAAAGCAAGCTGGTCCTATATGGATATAGTGCAGGATAAGTTCCAAGTGTAGGGGGAGGGGGACTGTGCATTTTCACCTTTTCTTTGTCATCTTGCTTAGCAGAAGACGTGTATATTTATTGCTGAAGGGAAGTGCCATCAAGTCACAGCCTGCTCACGGCCACCCTGTAGGGTTTTCAAGGCAAGAGATGAGCAGAGGTGGATTGCCATTGCCTTCCTCTGCATAGCGACCCTGGACTTCCTTGGTGATCCAAGGACTATACAGGGCCAACCCAGTTTAGCTTCCAAGATCTGATGAGATTGGGCTATCCTGGGCCATCCTGGTCAGCACATTTTATTTATTAAATTTTCTTATATTTTGAATGCCACAAGTGTGATCTGTTTGGTCTGAAGGATGGTAATGGGGAGGGTCAGCAGAGGGTTCACCATCCTGGAAGCACAGTAGCTGGAATGTGCAGTTTCAGTATCTCATCTCCTCGCTCACACTGAAGCAGGCTGGAAAAGAAGCTAGGCAGAGCTTGTAAATGGCAGCAAAACTCGTGACTCCATTTAGCTGGAGATGCTCACTGAGTTGCCAGGGCAGCAGATGGTCCCAGTTTGGCTCAGCTAGGGAGCAAGGGGAAGGGGCAGCAAGGCTTTTCTGACTCCTGGGGCCAAACCAGAAGGAACATGAGAGGCCAGCATGGCCGTTCCTTCTTATTTTGTAGTCCACATTTGCCTTGGTGGAGAATTATTTAGGCAATCAGTGACATCTGTTATAGATCTCTCTCTCTCTCTCTCTCTCTCTCTCTCACTCACTCTCTCTCTCTCTCTCTCTCTCTCACACACACACACACCACTTTTGTGCCCTTTTTGGATTGCCATTTCTTCTGTTACCTTCAGCAGTGACTTCCTTAAACAAGATCTCATGGGCTTGGCAGAGCTCACTGAGGCTTCCATATTGGCATGTGTGGTGTGAACTCTATAGGGATCAACTCAGACATTCCCCATGGATTTCTGGACTCTGTGGGCACCTAGATAGACTGGGAAGCTTTTGAAATTGGAGTTGGTGTTTCATTTTATTCTAGAGGGACTAACATGTATGTGGGCAAGCAGGCTAGTGGAAATCTTGTGGGCTAGTAGCTTGTGTGCACTTGTGGGCAGCCCAGCGCTGGGATTTTCATGTTCCAGTTGTATTTTTCCCCTCAGTGCAAATCAATTCAGCATGTGTTCTCTTAGGGCCTGTGCCTTAAACTTCACCAGCAGTTTGGAATTGGTGGGCAGGAGCGGTTTGCAAACAAAATTCCACACGGAAGGTGGCATGAACTGTTGGGTGTTTAATGAGCAGAAGGCTCCCCACCCTCACCCCAGCAGCAAGGCCTACTGATACAATCTATAGAACCAGGGTTTATTTTAACGAGAAGGAAACGTTGCTCAGCCCCCCATCCCACCCCATTCCATCCCCTGATTTTCCATTCATTACCAGGCAGGACTTAATGGGCTTGTGCTACAGTCCAGCAGCTGAGTTCCTTCTTTGCATCTCCCCCCCACCCCTTTCTGCCTCTCCTTTCCCCCTGGGTTTTGTTTCCGCTCCCCTTGTGAGGATGCTCATAAACAGGAAAGGGGCTCTGGCCAAAAGGAAATTCCTTTGGGCTTTGCCACCCCTCCACTTTTCGGACCTGGGTTTCCTGCTTATCCTTTGCCAAATTACATACTGCTCAGTCCCTCCCCCACTTTGGTCAAGGCTGCAGCTTGGGACATCATCTTGTTGTTCCCTTCCATGGTCTCATCCTGCCCCAGAGAATCAGAGCCCCACAGCACAAACCTACACTTAGTTTTATGTTGGAAATACAGCTGCCAAGAATGGAACACCATGTCCACCACCCTCTCCTGCCTTCTCCCCATCCCCTCCTGTGTCTACCCAGTGCCTTGTCCGCATTCCCATGATATCCCCCTTCCCATGATTTATGCTCCCACTCCTCCACACTCTGCTGCCTGTTAAATGAATCCTCCCATTCTCCCTCATGGTCCTTCATACACAACCTCCCTGAATTGAACCTGGGACCTTCTGCATACAAAATAGATGCTCTGCCACTGAGCCATGGCTGGGGAGAGTCCGTGGGTCCATGGTAGAGCATCTGCTTTGCAAGCAGAAGGTCCCAGGTTTAATCCCTGGCATCTCCAGTTAAAGGATCAAGTAGCAGGTGTTGTGAAAGCCCTCAGCCTCAGCCTGAGATCCTGGAGAGCTGCTGCCAGTCTGAGAAGACAATTCTGATGCTGATGGATCAATAGTCTGATTTATTATAAGGTAACTTAATGGGTACGTGTGCTCAAATCCTACATGGATGAAGAGATCTGGGCCTAAACATCCCTGGCTGAAACTCAGGCCGAGGACAGACTGGCAATCTAAAGCGGAGGCAAAGCGGAGGGAACTGGTGCGGGGGAAAAACTCCACGGAGCTGGCCGTTCATACTGGCCAGAGTAATGCGGACCAGCGGCGATACGGAGCATTCAGACTGCCACGGAGCGTTCAGACTGCCGCGGAGGCGGCTCGCGCGCGGCTGCACTTTTTTTGGGTTTTCCTTTGATGTGTTTCGCATATGCGCATATGCGCATAACTTTGTGCGGCGCATTCACACTGCCGCCTCCGGATGCCTCCCGCTTCTTCCGGTTCACACTGTTTGGAAGCGGGAGGCATGCGGAGGACGGCCCTTGAACACCGGTTTTACCCGGTGTCCTGGTAAAGCGGATGGAAAGCGACTGGGAGACGGGTAAGTACAAAACGGAGCCGACGGACAGATGCGCATGTCTGAACGTGCTCCTTTCTTCCGTTTCCGAAGCGTGCCTGCCCCGCTTTACATTGCCAGTCTGTCCTCGGCCTCAGCCAAAGTCCACCTAGCTGAACTGGTTTGCATCCATCCCTTATTAGCTTCATCCCTCTCTTGGTGGTCTTCTTCCCAGCTGTTGACACTGAGCTTGTCAGCTCCTCAGAGCAGGAACCAGGCATTTTGTTTGCTTTCAAGCACAGTTAGAATACTAAAAATCTTGCAGGGTGCAGCTTAACAGCAGAGGGGATGGAAACCTTGCATCATCTGCTTACTCAGTAGCTGACTGCAGCAAGCCTTTCTCTCCGCCTCCCAACTGAAAAATGGGGGAAATAACTGGCCTACCTTACAGGCTGATTGTAGGGATTACAACCATTGAATGTCTGGTGTAGTGATTAAGTGCACAGACTCTAATCTGGAAGGACTGGGTTTGATTCCCCACTCCTCCACTTGCAGCTGCTGGTGTGACCTTAGGTCAGTCATAAGTTCTTTCAGAGCTGTTCTGAACAGTTCTGGAAAGAGCTCTCTCAGCCCCACCTACCTCACAGGGTGTCTGCTGTGGGAAGGGAAAGGGAAAGGAATTTGTAAGCTGCTCTGAGACTCCTTCAGGTAGTGAAGGGCGGGGTATAAATCCAATTTCCTCTCCTATATGATGTATTTCAAATATTCAGAAGGTACTATATGACTACATAACAACTCAAGGCTTCCCCCCCTCAAAAAATCAGGTGTCTTGTAAACACCAGCAGTAAATAACTTCCAGCTAGGATAGGACACAGATAAGCTTCAGCCCTGGCATGTCACATGAACAGACAGGAACACATGAAGCTTCCTTATACTGAATCAGACCCTGGGTCCATCAGGGTCAGTATTGTCTACTCAGACTGGCAGCAGCTCTCCTGAGTTTCAGGCAGGGAAAGGTCTTTCACATCACCCATTGCCTGCTTTTTTAAACTGGAGATGCCAGTGATTGAACCTGGGGCCTTCTGCATGCCAAGGAGATGCTCTACCACTGCACCATGGCCTCTGCCCTTGATAACAAAAGAGCACTGCCTTGATAGGAAAGGGAGGACAGAATCTTCCCTCTGATGGGCTTGTTTAGGCCAACATCTCTTCTCCACCTGGCTCCTCCAAAACCTTGATGGGTTAAATTTTGCAAAACAAAAATAAAAACACCCTGCATCAAGGATGTTAATAAATAATATTTTATATAAATTAATATTGTGTAATTTACCCACAGAACTAGGGTATCCGCCTGCAGTTTGGTGTGTGCAGTTCTAGAAATGTAGCATCATTTATTCATCTACAAAAAAACAGTCCCCCAAACAAAAATGGATCTAAGATGCGCCTTTCCTAAGCTTGCAACACAGGCATTGAGCAACATCACCCACTTAGCACAGAGTGAGAAAGGGAGGATGGATTCTCAGCACAGGGCCACTGTTGATTATCTGAGTGATATGTCTGTTCTTGCAGAGCTGTCAGAAGGGATGATGTAACACATATTTGGATTGTTAAACATGAAGCATAGCTGTTAAAACTTGCAATACCAAGAGGAGGGAAGAAGAAAGAAAACAATTCGAGATCCCACAAAACTGGTTTAGCATTGCCACAAAAACATGTCATTTTGAGTTTCCCTGCCCATCTTTAGGTTGGTGTTTCTAAAATGTCTAGTTGTCGGGCCAACACTTTTTTCCTGAAGTCAAATCAGAGGCACGCATCACTCTTACGTCTTCTTTAAATAATAGTTCTGTATGAAAAGGTAATGCTTTAATATTACAGAATTGTAAAGTTATGGTGTAAATATGAGGTAATTATAATCCCTGTGAGGGAGGTAAAGCAAAGCTCCGAAGTATGTAGGCCTCTGGGCAGCCTGTCAAGCAGCAAAGCTAATAACTAGTTACTGTTGCCAAGGTGCGGTTTTCTGCGGTTTTTCAGTTAGTCTAGCTTTGGCGTGGGGGGCAGGAGGATTCAAAATGTGTCACTCACTTCTGACTGGCCAAGCTTATGAGTGGTCAGTCGGTAGATCCATTCTCACTGGCCTTGAGTGTAGAACCAATGAGATGAAGGCCTGAGGACTGGCCTGTTCAACGTTGGTTACAACGTTTGACCATCTGCTTACCGGCAGTATTGGTCACCGTGCTACCATGATATACGCTGAAAAAGGGGTGTACCTTTATGAGTAAATGGTGGCAGAAGACAACAAAGTAACAAATAAGAATACATAAGACCCCATTCTTATGGTAGTTAGTATAGCTGAAGGATAGGACAAAAGGAACAAAAGAAAGGTCTCCCCCACCCCCAGTCACCATAAGGGTCTGCTGTTCTAGGCTTGTATCGTGCTGGAAAGGAGACAAGCCAAGACCATTTCCTTGGGTTGCCAAGTAAATGGCTCCACCTGGAGGTCTTCAGGAATGATCTTCAGACTATGGAGATCAGTTCCTCTGGAGAAAATGGCAGCTTTAAAGGGTGGACTCTGTGGCATTGTACCTTGCTGAGGTCCCTCCCTAGGCTTCACTCCCAGATCTCCCGGAATTTCCAACCTGGAGTAACCCCTAATTGTAATTTGTGTAGAGGTGTAAAGCACAGCCTCTTGTGATGTGTGTATCTTGAGTTCAGAAGAACCTCTGATTATTTAAACTGTTTATTTGACAGGCACTTAGTTTGGGAATTACTGCATCAGGGGACTGGATCAGTGTTCTGTAGCTGGCTGTTGAGTAGCTGAGCTGTGAATAAGGAAGTCTTCAGTTCAAATCTTCCTTCTGCCACAAGCTCAAAAGGGACGCTTAGGCGAGCCCTTCTCTGACAACCACACCCCTTCCATCTGCCCTGTGGAGATGATTACGTGGACTGCAGGGATGAAGCCAGGTAATGTGTGCAGAATGCTTCAAATTTACAAGCACAGAACATTCGTTAGTACCAGCTGAAAACAAAGATTCCCTATGAAAGTACCCTGCCCCTAAAAAGCTGTTGTTGCAAGGACTCAGATTTGCAGCCCTGGTTTTCCAGTGTATGTAAGGGAATTAATTGAAAAACTCAGTAGTTCTTCTTGTGGCGCAGTGTTGGCAGCTGGCAAAGCCAGTGTGTCTGAGACAGGGTTTATTTATCAACCTGATTTCCAGTTTCCCACTTCAGTTTTAATGCAGGTCGCCATGTTGAGTAAGAACAACTTTTTAATGTGTACATGATTAGATTTTACTTTTATATATAGATTTTTTTTTGCAACTGATCTATCAGGCTGAAAATGGATTTTCAGTAGTCAAAAGGAGGGTTTGCAGAACTGCGGGACCTGCGGATCTCGAATGCAGATGAAAACCAGGTACTGGAGATGACATCTGAAAGAAAAGGTTGAGCTCTCTGTGGCTTTCTGATGAGGATGTTGCATCAGAAACTGAGGTTCAGACACAGGAGCAAAATTCTTCCGAGAAGAGAGGAAGTCCTCTTCCTTTCCAACAAGCCAAATTCCCCCTACTCTTTGTCTCTGCCTTTTCATTCTGCACTAACGCTTCCTAGCAACAGCCAGTACCTGCTATGGCCGGGGGAGTTACGGCTGCCTCCATAATCCTGCCTGTGGTGTAGAACTTTCAAGGTATTTCACACAATTTTACTATTGTTTATTTTCTGTTAATCTAGAGTCTTATCTTTTAATGACGTATATAATAAAAAAGCCCCAAATGGATGGCTGACCTGACCTGTGCAGAGAAGGGAGAGGCAGGGACTCTGGCGTGGCAGGGAGCAGGCGTGGGTGCAAAAGGAGGATGAGGAGAGAAGATGACCCTGAGGCATAGGCTGGCCAGCTGTTCCCATAGATGTCAGGTGGAGGCTAATCTGGTGCAGCTGTCATGAAATGGACAGGGTTGCCCCTCCCACACAACCACCCCTTTAAATCTTGTTGGGTTAATGGTTGAGATCCATCATCCTGGTTTTTTAACAGGGGCTGTTCAGGACTGAATGGATGTTAATCCAGAAGTTGTTTTATACTTGAAGTGGTGCAGAGATTGTTCCACTGTCTTGTATGTTGTGGCTGTTCTGGCTGATGCGGGGAAAGAAGGAACAAACCTGTACACATTATCTTTGCTAACCTTGCAATTGTGAGGGGGAATGTCCTGATTCTAGAGGTGGTTTCTCTTTGTTGAATTCTCAACAGACAGGCGTGAACAGACATGAAGCTGCCTTATAGTGAGTCGGGCCATCAGGCCGCCAGGGTCAGTCTCGTCTGCTCAGACTGGCAGTGGCTCTCCAGGGTCTCAGGGGGAGGTCTTTTTCGTCACTTAGTACCTGATCTTTTTAAATGGAGATGCTGCCAGGGATTGAACCTGGGACCTTCTGCATGCCAAGCAGCGGCTGTACTACTGAGACGATGGACCCTTCCAAATTCCGCTTCTGCTCTGCTGCCCCCCCCCCCCCCCCGGTCCAATCACTGTTTTTCCTGTTCAGGTCTTTGCTGGATACCCAGCCTATTTCTAACACCCCAAGCCTCTGTGTGGGTTACACAGAAGTTTTTTACCATCTTTGGCAGACCAGGCAGCTGGTTACCTATCTCTCCCCTCCAGGACTTGGCTACAGTGACCCACGCAATGGTCACTTCCAGGCCTGATTACTGTAACTTGCTCTACGTGGGTCTACCCTTGAGGCTGATCTGGAAAATCCAGCTGGTGCAAAACGTGACAGCGTTTCTGCTGACTGCGACATCTGTGTGGGCACATATTCAGCTGGTGCTCCACCAGTTGCGCTGGCTACCAGTTGAGGACCGGATTTGCTTCAAGGTGCTAGTTATGACCTTTAACACCCTTTGCGGCCTGCGCCTGACATATCTAAGGGACTGCCTCTCCCCATATACGCTCTGGAGAGCCTTGTGCTCTGCAGACCACCATCTGCTGGTTATCCCCGGCCCGCAGGACATTCACTTAGCCTCAACCAGGGCCAGGGCCTTTTCTGCCCTGGCTCTGGCCTGGTGGGACATGCTCCCGATCGAGATCAGGGCCCTGCAAGACCTAGTACAGTTTCACAGGGCCTGCAAAACAGAGCTCTTCCGCCAGGCCTTCGGGTGAGGCAGTGGGCGTCTGTTGCTGCAGTTTCTGCTACTGATAAAGATCTTCGTAGCTTGGCCGTAGCCCAGTCGTTCTCAGTTTTAGGACTGCTGAATATTTAATTGCTGCTATGCCCATCTTTTAACTGTTTTAACTGTTTTTATTGCTTAATATCTACTTTTAATTGCTTACTAATTGTAATTTTATTGTTGTAACCCGCCCTGAGCCTGATTATGGAAAGGGCAGGATATAAATCTAAATAAATAAATAAACGTTGCCCAGAGTAGCACCCAGTGCTGCAGAGAAGCAGAGGAGGACACTCTCTGTACAGCGTAGATAACACTCAACATTGATTGATGTTTTCTTGGGGTCCCATGGTGAGAGATTTAGGATTTTGCTAGTTTTGGTGAAGCATTCTGTTCTCCCTTCAAACTTCCACAGGGATTTTCACTTGATGGCAAACCTACCTTGTCCATGGGTGAGTCTGCTGGAAGGGAAATGAGTAAGAGAAGGGTGGGCTCTCATAAAACAAGAGCTCTTGCTCTTGCAAGCTCAAGCCATTGCTATTCCAGCAAGAAAGATACATGGTAGGGGATCCAAGAAGCCAATGTGGATGAACAGAGAACTCTGTGATGGCTAAGGGAGAAAAAAGGAGTGTTCACGGAATGGAGGTGAGGACATACCTCTGAAGAAGCATATCTGAGGGTTGCGAGGCACTGTAGGTCAGCCATCAGAGAGGCCAAAGCTCACAGTGATCTAAAGTTGGCCAGGGAGGCTCACTACAACAAGAAAATCTTCAGATATCTGAGGAGCAAATGCAACAATAAAAACAACAAAAGAGGCTATGGGCTCACTATTGGGTGAAAATGGAGAACCTCTGACAGAGGGCAGAGAGAAAGCAGAAAGGCTTTTTTTGCCTCAGTTTTTCCCCTGAAGAAGAAGACAGGCTCATTTAGAGATGGTAGCAGGCAAGGCACGGCATCCGAGCTTCTGGTTGACATGGACAGAGAGACAGTTGAAAAGCACCTGGCTGCACTGAATGAGTACATATCTCCAGGGCCAGATTTTACGCACCCAAGAGTGCTCAAAGAACTTTCTAGAGAGCTTGCAGAGCCTTTGACCATCATCTTCTAGATCTCTTGGAGGACGGGAGACGTGCCACAAGACTGGAGGAAGGCAGATGTTATCCCAATTTTCAAAAAAGGGAGGAGGGATGACCCAGGAAACTACAGGCCAGTCAGTCTGACCTCTGTCCCAAGGAAGATACTGGAAGAGATTTTAAAGGGATCAATCTGCATCTAAAGGACAACTTGGTGATCTCAGGAAGTCAGCATGGATTTGTCCCTAACAGGTCCCGCCAACCTCATTTCCTTCTTTGATCGAGTGACAAGCTTACTGGACTGAGTGAATGCTGTTGATGTTGTTTACCTGGATTCCAGTAAAGCTTTTGACAGGGTTCCCCATGATGTTCTGATGGGTAAACTAGAGGACTGTGGACTGGACTCTAGGATAGTTAGGTGGATAGGGAACTGGTAGGAGAACCGCACTCAAAGAGCAGTAGTTGTGAATGGCATTTCATCTGACTGGAGGGAGGTGTCCGGTGGGGTGCCACAGGGCTTGTTTCTGGGCCTGGTACTTTTGAATATTTTTATAAATGATCTGGCTGAGGGTGTGGAGGGGCTACTCATTAAATTTGCAGATGACACCAAATTGGGAAGAGCAGCGAAAACACCAGAAGATAGAGAAAGAATTCAGTGAGATCTGAATGCACTGGGAAAGTGGGCAGATATGAACAAGATGCAATTTAACAAGAATAAGTGTCAAGTTCTACTTCTGGGTAAAAAAAATGAGGAACACTGATACAGGTGGACCGAAAGTTAAATATGAGCAGCCAGTGTGATGCAGCAACAAAAAAGGTTAGTATGATCTTGAGGTGTATCAACAGAGGCATAACATCCAAATTTCAAGATGTTCATTGGTTATGCCGCACCTCTAGTATTGTGTGCAGTTCTGGAGGCCTCACTTCAAAAAGGATGTGGACAGAATAGAGAGGGTGCAGAAGAGAGTGATGAGGAGGATCAGGGGCCTGGAGACCAAGAAGCCCCACGAGGAAAGGCTGAGGGACTGGGAATGTTCAGTCTGGAGAAGAGGAGGTTGAGGGGGGACATGATGTCTCTCTTTAAGTATCTGTAGGGCTGTCACTTAGAGGAAGGCAGGGAACAGTTCCTGTTGGCAGCAGAGGAGAGGTCTTGAAATAATGGGTTTAAATTAAGAGCTAGAAGGTACTGGCTGGATATTAGGAAAAACTTTTGGGCAGTCAGAGTTGTGCAAGAGTGGGATCAGCTGCCTAGGGAGGTGGTGAGCTCCCCCTCCCTGGCAGTCTTTATGCAGCCTCTGGACAAACACTTGTCAGAGATGCTCTATGCTGATCCTGCATTGAGCAGGGGGTTGGACTAGATGGCCTGAATGGCCCCTTCCAACTCTGTGATTCTGTGATTCTATGAACTGAAATTCAGCTGTAGCTGGACTTTGCAATCCTGATATCTTTTCAGGCAAACAGCCTTGGAGTGCAACATGACATTCCATGCCATAATACTATTATGGCTTTCCCTGCTGGCTTAGATAGCTTTAAAACTCAAAGAAGCTACATAGGACCTTCATGTTGACAGGCACTCTACTGCAGAAAGCGAGATACTAGGGTGGGGTGAGGGGGCTGTTGACTTCTTGCTTTTGGGCTTCCCATTGGAGCAACTGACTGGTCACTTTGGGACCAGGATAGGATGCAGGAGGCCTCTCCTTTCCTAAGAGTCAGAAGTGGGGGAGGGGATGCCCCTTCCACCTGCACAGAGTGGACAGAAGCAAAAAAAATGCCCACAGAGCCAGACGTACATGTGCGGGCAGCGCTTGCTGCCTGCAGTCTTCCACTAATCATATCTAGACTGTTAAAATCCTTTCTTTTTTCCGATCAGCGTCTAATGGATCAATTATCTGCAGGAACTAATACAACACAATTTTTAATGCTTGGCAAATTCCAGTTACCATACTTACAAAATCAGTTATTTTCCAATGCAGGTCTGCAGGTATAAAAGGAAGGAACTGAAGGGAGCTGACTCCCCCTCCCGCCATTTCAGATTCTAAGGCCAAGTCCCAGCATTACAAACAAGTTCTGGGGCAGAATCCAGGCAGAACACCACCACCCCCATTGCCCTTTCCGCACTAGACCTAAATCCTGGTTCAGCCCTGTCCCCCAAACTTACATTGTACACTACACATGAGTTCACATCTGTAATTATCTCGGGGTATTTTGTGTTTTCACAATACATTGAAGTCACTTTGGTTTTGCCCAGCACTTGTCCTGGGATAAACAGATGCTGTTATAACCAGGAATAAATGCAAGGTATTGTGTCTCGAATTGAACTCTGATAAAACCGGGGATGAAATCCAAGTGCAGATAGGACCTCTCTCAGTTCATGTATACTTTTAAGAACAATATCCATGCTTCTCTTTTAGACTCATCAGTGGGTCTGAAGCTTTGCATTCGTTCTCTTTTACAAAACCACTGCCAGGTTGATCTGTATTCCCTTTGTTGGTCTGAAGCAGCAGAGCAAAGTGTGAGTCCAGTGGCACCTTTAAGAACAACAAAGTTTTATTCTGGGTCACTCCCCAGAGCACACCAAAGCTTATTCCCAGAATAAAACTTTGTTGATCTTAAAAGTGCCACTGGACTCAAACATTGTTATGCACATAGGGGTATATTTTAACAATGTTGATGCTCCCCCCCCCCCGCCAAACCACTCCCGGAGCACCAAATGTAAGGGGGGGAAAGTTCTGTAACACTATATGCAAAAAAATTAATATGAAGTCAATGGACTTCAATGAAACAGATCTCATAAATCAGAAGAAAGTCAGAGAAGCAGGTGAGGAGAGATGCAGACGCTAGGCAGCCAAAGCAGACGTGGTTCTGAGCAGCTCTCAAGGCCTAGTGAGAGGCTGTTGCACTAGTTGGGAACAGGGGCCGCAATGCTATTAAGTTCAGCATTCAGGTCAATGGAAAGTTACCCCTGAAGTCCAAAACTATAACAATTGATTTCAAAAGAGAGAATTTTACAAAAATGAGGAGAATAGTTCAAAGGAAGCTGAAAAGGAAACACAAGGGAGTCAAATCCCTAGATGATTTTTGGAAGGTATTGACAACCACACTAATTGAAGCCAAGAAAGAGTACATTCCACAGGTTAGGAAAGGCACTGCTAAGCTTAAAAGAAGGCTGTGTGGTTAACAATGCAAGCCAAGAAAGCTATAAAAAGCAAAGAGGCTTCTTTTAATAAGTGGAAGGTCTGCCTCAATTATTTGAACAGGAGGGACCACAGGCTCTGGCATAAGAATTGTAAGTCAATAATTAGGCATGCAAAAAAGAGATTTTGAAGAGCAGGTTGCTAAAAGTCTCAAGACAAACAACAAACATTTAAAAAAAATATATCCAGAGCAGGAAACCAGCCAGAGAGGCAGTGGGGCCTTTGGATGACAAAGGAATCTAGGGATTGCTAAAGGAAGATGGGGAGATGGCAGAGAAGTTCTATGAATTTTTTGCTTCTGTGTTCACTGTGGAAAGTGTGGGTAATGTACCATAGCCACTATTTTCAGAAAGGGAGTCTGAAGAACTGAGTCAAATTGAGGTGACCAGAGATTATGTTGTAGACCTGCTGAAGAAATTAAAACCAATAAATCTCCAGGTCCTGATGGCATACACCCGAGCAGGGCTATTTTGGGGCAGGAACGCACAGGAACTGAGTTCCAGCTGGCTTCCAAGTTGGCCATGCTACAGCCCCCCCCCCCCAGTTCCCCAGACGCCTCGTAAGCTGTGGGGCACCTGGAGAAGCCAAGCCAATCCAGGGAAGGAAGGCAGTTTAAACTGCCTCCCCTCCTCAGGTTCCCCAGGCGCCCTGCAGCTGCAATCCAGAAGCTGCCTTCCTTCCCTTGTGTTCCCCATGCGCCATGGGAGGAAGCTGCGCTGTCAGGGGTGTGGCCTAATATGCTAATAAGTTTCTGCTATTGGGTGTGGCCTATTATGCTAATGAGTTCCTGCTGGGTTTTTTCTACAAAAAAAGCCCTGCTCCCGAGAGTTCTTAAGGAACTAAACTTTACACTTGTCTCACTGGTAAGCAAATATGTGTTAGACATGCTCAGTTCCCTATATGCAGCATTCATTGATTTAAGGTCTGCCTTTGATTTTATATCCCATGCATGGCTGTGGAACAAGCTAAACAAGAGACTGTTAAAGCTAATAATGAATCTCTATTCCGAAAATTCATTATGTATTAAATTAAACAAATCAGGATCTATAGCAAATAAAATACCTGTCCAAAGAGGCGTCTGCCATGGCTTTGTCCTAGCACCTCATCTATTCAACCTGTGCTTGAATGACTTTGTTTCAAGCTTGCAAGGCATCTCCACCCATGCACTGTGTCTGGGAAATCACCCAGTACCTGCCTTGCTATATGCTGACAGCCTCGCTTTCCAGAACTCAGATCAGTTTAAAGCACGCTATAAAAGCATTACTTGCTTATTGCAATAGCAAACTCTTGGAGATAAAGGAAGATAAATCTAACTATCAACAAAATGGTTAGACAAAAGATGCAAAATTGGTGCATATGCATTACAACAGGTTGACGAATTTAGATGCCTAGGAATTGTGTTTCAGTCAAATTTATCTTGGTCCAAGCATGTTCAATATCTCAAGCAGAAAATCAGCTTAGCTTTACTGGCTTTAAGGAAGTTCTTCTTTATCCAGGAAGCTCAATATGTGCCAGCACTTCTGAAGGCATACAAGCTCTTGTGATACTGTTTGTGCTGTATGGTACCCAGATCGGGTTCCTGGGCCCAATAGGACAACTTGATAAACTTCAGCTTAATCTTCTTTCACAAAATACTTGCTTTACCACCATGTATAACTCAAACTGAGCCTTCCAAATATTTCAACATTGATCTGGAAAGCTATAATCAGCTTTAAAGATCTCCTAGTTTTCTCCATGAGCTCTGTGGGTCAAAATGGAATAGAACTGGATACAGAAATAAACCAATTAGGTTCATGGAAATCAAGGAATCTAACTGAAAGAAGATGAGTGTTACTTATAGAGAAGCTGCTTAAACAACACTGGGATTCCCTCCAAAAAGATGCTGCATGGAAATGCTCCTCACTCCATCTGGGAATTAAGTACTCTACCCAATCCGATCCACCTCACTATCTTAATATGCTGGCAGTTCCAAATTTGAGGTGGTCATACATAATCACACATTGCAATGCACTACCAACAGCCCACATGAAGGACCATTTCCTTAAGACCCCTCCAGATCAAGCACTTTTATGACTGTCCTTTGGCAGTGGTTGATTCATTGTTCCATACCTTTTTCTACCGTCCAAAGTATGCAACAGCCATAGAGAGATTTCCTAGGAAATGGCTGCTGAAGTACGCGGCCATTCCTGGCACTTCAAGGTTAAGATTACTTCTGAGTAGCCTCTGCAAAAGCTTCACTGTGGACTTGGCAAACATTTATTTTACTGTGATTTTTAATTCTTAAATTTTTGTTTTTATAAGTGTATAGCCTTAAGGCTGTTAAACGTGAATAAACTTGAACTTGATAGCCTTAAGGAACTCAAATGTGAGATAGTTGATCTACTAACTTGTATATGTAACCTATCATTAATTCAGCTGCTGAACCAGGAGACTGGAGAGTTGCAAATGTTACACCAATTTTTAAAAAGAGATCCAGAGGGGAACCAGGGAATTATAGGCCAATCAACCTAATGTCTGTCCCAGGCAAATTAGTAGAAACTGTAATCAAAGATAGAATTGTTAGGCACATGGAGGAACAAAGCCTGCTGAGGGAAAATCAGCATGGCTTCTGCAAAGGGAAGTCCTGCCTCACCAGCCTTTTGGAGTTCTTTGAGAAAATGAACAAGTATGTAGACAAAAGTGACCCAAGAGACATTTTATACTTGGACTTTCAAAAGGCTTTTGACAATGTACCTCACCAAAGACTCCTGAGTAAACTTAGCAGTCATGGGATAAGAGGGTGGGTTATTTTATGGATTAAAAATCGATTAAATGACAGGAAGCAAAGAGTAGGAATCAATGGACAGTTCTCACTATGGAGGAAAGTAAGCAGTGGGGTCCCACAAGGATCGGTATTGCGGCCAGTACGATTTAATTTATTCACAAATTATCTGGAACTAGGGGTGAGTAGTGCAGTAGCCAAGTTTACAGATGACACAAAATAGTTCAGGATGGTGAAAACCAAGGCTGACTATGAAGAGGTCTAAGAAAACCTCCACAAACTGGGCGAGTGGGCGACAGTGTGGCGAATGAAGTTCCGTGCTGGTAAGTGTAAGGCAATGCACATTGCACACTGGGATAAAAAAATCCCAACTTCAAGTATAGAGTAATGGTGTCTGAATTTACTGAGACTGAAAGGGGTCGTAGTAGATAGCTCAAGTGCCAACCCAGTGTGCTGCAGCAGTGAAAAAGGCAAACTCTAAGTTAGGAATTATTAGGAAAGGAATGGAAAATGAAACAGCCGATATTATAACGCCCCTGTATATTATAATGCCCCTATGATGCGGCCTCATTTGGAATACTATGTCCAGTTCTGGTCACCATATCTCAAAAAAAGACATTGCAGAGCTGGAAAAAGTACAGAGGAGGATGACTAAGACTTCTCCCAAAACACAAGAACTTGAGGGTATCCAGTGAAGTTGATGGGCAGTAGATTCAGGACAAACAAAAGGGGATACTTCTTTACACAGTGAGTGATTAAAATGTGGAATTCAGTGTCAAAGGATGTAGTGATGGCAACAGGAATAAATAGCTTTAAAAGGGGATTAGACAGATTTCATGGAAGATAGGTCTATCAGTGGCCACTAGTCACGGTGACTGAAGAAACCTCCACATTCAGAGGCACTAAATCTCTGAATCCCAGAGCTCAGGAGACAACATCAGGGGAAGGCCTCGGCCTCTGTGCCCTGTTGTTGGCCCTCCAGAGGAACTGGCTGGCCACTGTATGAGACAGGATGCTGGACTAGAGGGACCACAGCAAGGCTCTTCTTAAATTCTTGTGTGTCTTATGCCTTCTTCAAAAAGGGATGCTTGTACCCAGCCTAGGAGCTAGGATTGTCACCTCCAGTTTGGGAAATTCCTGGAGATTTGCAGGAGGTACCTGGGGAGGGTGGAGTTTTTTTGGGGGGAAGTTGGAAACTGAAAACAGAATCACAGTCACTGTAGAAATAGCAGCTGTCAGATATTAGACTATCGACCCTACATATAGCCTAATTTAAATGATGATCATATCCTTTAATATGCATAGTCTGTGCATACAGTATACACAGGAATTATTCTCTAATGCTGTAGGTTGCCTTATGTAAAAATCTTCAGACTACATGTTCTTACTACTTTGTCTCAAACATTATTTTTTCATTCCAAAAATATAAAATATTTCATAGGAGTTTTCTTTGTTGGAGCCCCCTCCCCCCCAAACTTTCAATTTTCCATTGGAAAAATGGAAGAAAATGTCCATTTGGGAGGGCGGTCCCCCCCCCCGGCCTTCAAATACCTGTGTGGGAGGAGCTGAGGAAATCCTTGAGGGACCCTGGTCTGAGCCCACTTTGGATGTTAATGATCACTGTGAGTTGAGCTCAGAAACCGGGCAATGACTCGTGGTTTTTCAGAACTGGTATTTATGTATGTATGTATTTATTTATTTAATATAAACTAAATATATATTGTTGCTGTAATCCACATTTGGTACCCGTGGTTGTTTCTAAGGACTTTTTGTGGGCAACTCAGTGCTAGACACAGTCTGGAGGTCCCTGGAGCTTGCCTGGTCAAAGCTCAGTCTTTCTCCTTCAGGAATGGGTATTGTTGGCCTATGGCATACTATATATAGCCGAGTATTGAACAGTTCCATGCTAAGCAAAGTTATACCTTTCAAAGCCCTCTGAGGTCACTCTGCTTAGGCTGGCACTGTAAAAGACCAGGCTGCGGACTGGGAAGATACCATGGGCACATCAGGTGGCCTAAGTCATGCCAGTCTCTTCCTACAATAACAGAACAGTCCCTTCAGGATTGTTGTAAGGATACCTGAGATAATGTCCATGTTGTAGTATCAGTGAGGTTCCCGGAAGCTTCTGGGACCAAATCTTGGCCATGTGTGCTCCGACCTAGCCATTCTTGCTGCTCAGTTGAGGTTGGGGTGCCCGGGGTTTTCACCGGCAGCTCCCATTTAGCTTGCGGTCTGCACTTGTGCCCTCCTTGCCTCTCCCGTTGCCCCATTTCCCCCAGTGTTGCCTGTTGTTTCTGGTCTAGCAAATGGGAGTTGCAAGTTCTGCAGAATGCTTGCTTTGTATTATGGAAGTGAACTGGCATGCTGAAGCAGCCAGCTTTGGAAACGCCACTGTGTGCCCTTTGAAAGCACTCAGGGCTCAAAGTAGCTGTCGCTTCTGCTTCCAACATGGAGGCTCTATCTAAGCAAGTGTAATTTTATTTATTTTTATTTGTTAAACTTTTACCCCGCCCTTCCAGCATAGCTGTCTCAGGGCGGTTTACAACAATATAGTACAGTACAACAAGACAGTACCAGATACAATATAAAATCAAGTAATGCACAAATTTAAAACCATAAATATAACATGTATAAAGTGCTAGTACTTAATTCCTCAGGCATACAGTCAGCTTCCCAATTTCCGTCAGTTGTCCACGGTATTCAGGTCGGGCTATAGTTGGAGAGAGGGAAAGGAAGGAAGGGGACCCAGCATGGTCAGGCTCAGTCATCGCAACCTATCAACTGTCAGTAGTGACAGTGGCTGTAATAGTGGTAGCAGTGGTAGCCCCAAAATCCTGGCAGAAGAGCTCCGTTTTACAGGCCCGCAGGGCCCTGATCTCCTCCGGGAGCTCATTCCACCAGAGTGGAGTTGCCACTGAGAAAGCCCTAGCCCTCGTTATTACCAGTCTGGCCTCCTTGATGTTCAGGAGGACCAGCCGGTTCTGGGTCCCCGGTCACAGTGCTCTCTGGGGGACACATGGGGAAAGGCGGTCCCTCAGGTATGCAGGTCCCTGGCCATAAAGGGCTTTAAAGGTATGAACCAGCACCTTGAACCGAATCCGGTATGCTGTAGGCAGCCAGTACAGTGTTCCTAGGGCAGGCTGAATGTGTTCCCACTCAGGAAGGCACAATAACAGCCTCGCCACTGCATTCTGCACTAGCTGCAGCTTCCGTATCTGGGACAAGGGCAGCCCCATGTAGAGGGCATTACAGTAATCCAATCTTGAGGTGACCACTGCATGGATCACTGTTGCCAAGTCGTTGCGTTCAAGGAAGGGAACCAACTGCTTAATCAGCTTAAGGTGATAAAAGTCCGACTTGGCAGTGGCTGCTACCTGAACCTCCATTGTTAAAGAGACGTCCAGGAGCATTCCCAAGCTCTTAACCTTTGGCACTAGCACCAGTGGTGCCCCATTGAAGGCCGGGAGTGGGATCCCTACCCCCGGACCGCCCCGACTCAGGCACAAGACCTCCATCTTTGTTGGATTCAATTTCAACTGGCTCAGCCTAAGCCAACCAGCCACAGCTTGCAATGCCCGGTCTAGATCTTCCGGTTCAGAGTCGGACTGACCGCCAAACAACAGATAGAGCTGGGTGTCATCCGCATACTGGTGACAACCCAGCCCATGCCTCCGGGCAATCTGGGCAAGAGGGCGCATACAGATGTTGAATAACACTGGGGACAATACTGCTCCTTGGGGCACACCGCATTCAAGTGGGTGCCTTTGGGACAGTTGGTCCCCTAGCACCACTCTTTGTCCCTGACCTTGGAGAAAGGAAGGAAGCCACTGTAAGGCCAGATCCTGGATTCTGATGTTGGTGAGGTGGCGGACCAGTAGCTGGTGGTTTAACAAATAAAAATGTAATAATAAAGTTTAACAAATAAAAGTTTAACAAATAATAAAAATTTTCTCTGGCCCTCATCCTGGTTTGTCTCTGGGCTGGCATGAAGCTCGGTCGTGCATGGCTTTGCATTTCTATGCCTGGCAAATCAGGATTTGTTCTTCCTTCCTGCGCAAAATGCCTTCCTCACTAGCGGAAGAAAGGGCCAGATGGTTTGGGCTGATTGAAGTGAGCTGTGGCAGGATTTGACGTGGTCTGAGGATGGCACTTCCATGAGTGGGCAGAAATGGGAACGGTGGGAGGGAAGTTGGTTGCTCAGCTTGCTTGCTGACTGGAGAATGTTGGGTATCTCAATGCAATTCTGGGGTCAGGATTTCCTTCAAAGGTTTTTCCGTAACTTCACCTAGCATTTTATATGGAGTCCCTTAAAGGTCCTGGAACATGCTGGTAAAACAGTGGTCAACCTCTCAATGATTTAATGGTGCATCCCATTTTTAATAATTTAATATTTTATTCATTATTTGTTTTTATGTTTTACCTTACTGATTTTAATGTTGTAAGTCGGCACGAGACAATTTGGGTAAGCGGCGACTTAGAAATTAATAATAAGTGAATAAATACATTTGTACGTTGAGGTGAACTTAGTTACGCTTTCCAGTGTAAGTGCTGGGGGGGGGGGGTGTCTGTGTGAAGATGACTAAGGAGGGCAAACCAGTATATAAGTCCCACAGGTTTTCTGGGGAGTGGAAAACTGCGTTGGCACGTGTATCTCCATCTCTGGTGAGCCAGGAGGGGATGGGCCGGTCAGCAGCATGACTTGGCTTTCACTTCTCAGTCTCTGGCTTGTTAAAGGCTTGTTAAATGGAATGTGCACCCCCCCTTCTTGCTCCCCCAGTTGAGGCAGTCACGCACCAAGCCAACAGAACAGAACCAGAAAACTTAGCATTCATATGCACCTTGTCGAGTGTCCAAAGCCACTCATGCATATTGTCTCCTGTCACCCTTGCAGCAGCTTTCTAAGGAAGGTCAGAGAGTTTTGGGGCCCGAGGGGGAGAAATGGAGGGTGGGGCAGGGGCTTGCTTAAGGCCCAGATGTACCCATTGCCATTACGTGTCAGGATCAGGGCTTGCCGAAGGTCTTGCAGAATACTGAGTGGGACTTTGGCCTCTGCTCGGCTGTCCAGCTCTGACCTGGCATGTGACTGGCCAAGCAAACTTCCTGTAGGCAGAACAGATTTGGTGATGCTTTCTGGCCTCTTTAAAAGCTTTTGGGCCAAGCTGATTTGCTTGTCTGGGCCAGTAGGAGACATATGCTTGCCAGCTCCAGATTGCCGTGCCCTGAACTTCGGCCAGGGGCCCCCTGTGCTGCAGCGCTTGTGCATTTGTGGCCTCAGCAGCACCGTCTCTCCTTCCAGCAGTTTTTGAAACAGAGTGGGATTGAGTCAGACTGTTGTTCTCTCTCTCTAGTCTGAGGCTTTCTCCTGCAGTGTCTCTCTGCAGTCCATAGTCTTGGGCAGGAACTCTCTTAGGCCTGCTGCTTCAGATTCTGAGGCCGTGTGCAGGGCAGCAAACAAGGCACATGCTATGGCTGTTCTCCATCTCAGACTGACAGCATGTCCTAAAGAGAGCGGCAGGAGCGGTGTGCCATTGCTGGGCCTGGAGGGGCTTGTGTTGCTGAAGAGGTGAGCCCCTTCCTCAGTGGCAGTTCTGCCCACAGAAGTAGCTTCCCCAGTGCTCTGTTTTCAGTGATCCTTTTGGGAATCAGTTTTGGTCCAACCTGGGGCCTATTGCCTTTTGGTGTGCTTGAGGATGCAGGATAATTTCCAGAGAATTCAGGGAGGAGTATCGGGGCCATTTCATGGAAGCAAACCCCGGCTTGCCACAGAATGTGCCCTCGGCAAGGAGCTTGAGCCTGATTCCCAGTGTCCCCATGTCTACCGTTCTGGTTGAGCTGATGTGTGGGCGGCCAGGCCAATGTCATCAGAGCTGGGAAGCGAAGCAGGGTCAGCCCTGGTCAGTATTTGGAAGGGAGACCACTAAGGAAGTCCAGGGTCGTAATGTAGAGGCAGGCAATGGCAAATTACCTCTGCTCATCTCTTGCCTTGAAACCCCCGTGAGGGGTCGCCATAAGTTGGCTGCAGCTTGATAGCACTTTACGCGCACACACACGCACACACACACACACACACGCACGTACATGCACACACACACACACACACACACAGTGTGAATGTCAAAAGGCCATCCAGTCAAAGTTTCTGTCTCCAGTTGTAGCTGTTAAAAGTGCTGCCATTCCCTCTTCTGGAATTTAGAGATTCAGAATGTCCTTCCCAATTACAGCATCATTTGGCACATCAGCCTGGAGCTGAGCACAAGGCAGCTCCTGAATGGCTGAGGTCACGTTCCACCGGCAAGCAACATGAGAGGACTTTCCTGTGCTGGCGTTATTAGCAACAGCTTTTTTGAGTTAAAACATCTTTTTGGGAATCGGAGCAGGAAAAGTTACAAAGTGCAGTACTTCAGAGGAACTGGACAAATGCTGCAACGCCTCCCCCACCCCCCATCCCTTTCATTTTTCTTTCATTGTTGTCAGTTCAGTGCGATGGGGCTTTTCAACTTGATGAGAACTGCTTTCCAAAGAGAAATGTTTGAGCAATTCCTGCTAAGTGAAAGGCTGCGTCTGAGGATATGTATGTTTGGGAAAAACAAAACATCGTTGTTAGTATTTTCAAACTTTTGCAAATTTACTTCACATAATTTATTCTGCTTCAAAGATTCAGGGTTATAATCTTTGGCAGAGGATCCAAAATCCAGATGTTGCCAAAGGAAGAGAAAGCAACATATCTTGGTTCAGTGTATCTTGGTTCAGCCCTGCTCCACTGCAAACCTCACTCAGCCGGTTTAGATGGCACCTGGAGATCTCCCACTATTACAGTTGATTTCCAGATGACCAAGATCAGTTCCTCTGGAGAAAATGGCTGCTTTGGAGGGTGGTCTCCATGGTATTACATGCTGCCCAGGTCCCTGCCTTCCACCCCCCAGATCTCCAGATATTTTCCAACCCAGAGCTGACATCCTTGTTGCCAGATGAGATATACCCGAGGGCTCCTCCAGAACCGTGAGGACTAGAATTTTGCTTCCAAGATACAGGCTGGGACCAATTTCCCACAGTCACTGCTCCGCTCCCCCCTTTGCCCCAATCGTGTCAATTTCCCACTGTTTGCAGCACGGCTGCATTTTGCCCTGGAGCTTTGCCCAATTTCTGCCACATCTACTTGATCCTATTTTTTTGAGGATCGAGTAGACACGGCAAAAATCAGGCAAAGCTCTGGGGCAAAATGCAGCAGCGCAGCAAATAGTGGGAAACTGACACTTATGATCGGGGCAAAGGGAGGCGCAGGGGCAGAGCAGCGGCTGTGGGAAATTGGTCTGGGATTCGGAGACAGCTGAGTTTTGTACTGGGTATGGGAGGCTGTGTTTTTGATCAAGGGTGGCCCTGCCAGTAGCAAGTCTCCAAATAAATTTTGTTTTTGCTTTCTGTTTTTGCTTTCTCTCTCTCTTTCTCTCTCTCCTGCTCTTGGATTTTGTTTTGTAGCTTGGGGTGAATATATTCTGTTCATCTCCCCCCCTGCCCCGAAAAAGTGTCAGTGCTAAAAATAGGAAGAAAGTGAACTTTTGAACCTTCCTTTGGGAGAGCAGAACAGGTTGGCCTTCTGATGGGTGTGGGGAAAGAACTAGTGGCTGTGGCTTCTTTTTGGCTCTGTGATGTGGGAAGGTGGTGGTGGTGGTGGGGACAGGCAGGAATTGTCTGTGACACAGTGATGTAATTACAGCCCTTTATTAATGGCTTGCGGCTTAGTAGATCAAGAATTCCACTAAGTCAAGATATATAATTGTGTGTGCATATATAGTTGGTGACCTTGGTGAAGGAAACAACACTGCAGATTGATGAACACAGCCTTTTAGCCATCCAATAAGCTCTGTTAGAGAAAGGGGGAAGGGTTCCCTTTCACATGAGCTGTGAAAAATGTGAGTGCAGCAAATTAATATCCTGCACACATACACATGGGTTGCAGTCACATGGGCCAGAAAAACGGGGGGCAGGAAACGAGGCTATTTCCTCTGGCTGAATTTGACCTGCAGTTGCACAAATACATCTCCCTTTGAAGCTGTGGGTGCAGTCCGTCGGTGTGTGATCAGACGCAACTGTGGGTGAGTCATGTTTTTTTTGTCCCGTTCTTCCCATATGCTTAAATGAGGGATCGATGAATTGCACCTCCGCACTGAGGGCTCCCTGTGGAGTTTGCGATGATGCGCATACTGCGAGGGGGAGGAGACAACGGCATGGAGTCAGGATGGCCTGATCAGACCGTCCTGACACCATGAGAGTGCACTGAAGTGATCAGACACGGAAAAGTCCACCCATGGCCCATCGCAACCCGTTTGCTACCGGTTTTTTCAGCTTCTGCAGTGAAGCAGAATGGGTTGCCAACAGCTGCAGCATGCTTCCCAGATGTTGTCTGATCGCTCCCATTAAATCCACCTGGCATTCGTGCCTATGTTGGGTCTAATTGTGAGTATGATCACAGCCATATACACAATTGCTCCTCTTCTCTGTCTCCATTTATTTATTCATTCATTCATTCATTCATTCATTTACTTCATTTCTGTCCTGCCTTTCTCCCAAGTGGTGACCCAAAGCAGCTGACACCATTCTCCTCATGGCAAACTTCGCCATAGGAAGGTTACTATTTTCTAGCATCATCTCCAGGTTTTCTGGCTTGTATGGTCTGTGTGGGAGTTTTGTTCCTACTTTTTGAGTGGGGAGAACAAGAACCCCACAAGTCAGAGCTCAAGTTCCAGGTGGCAGGGTGTCACACCCAGAAAATAGGACAGAAAATAGTGTGGGTGGGTGGGGGTCACATTTCTCTACCAAGCTGTTTCAGGCATCTACTCAGGCTTGATTTGGTGTAGTGGTTAGGAGCACAGACTCTAATCTGGGAGAACTGGGTTTGATTCCCCACTCCTCCACATGCAGCTCTGGTGTGACCTTGGGTCAGTCACAAGTTCTCTCAGAGCTGTTCTCTCAAGGGCAGTTCTCAAAAAAGCTCTCTCAGCCCCACCTACCTCACAGGCTGTCTGTCGTGGGGAGGGGAAGGGGAAGGAGACTGTAAGCTGCTCTAAGACTCCAAGTGAAGGGTGGGGTATAAATCCAATCTCTTCTTCTTCTTCTTCTTTAGATACAGGCATGAACCAAAAAATCCATAGGCATCTAGTTAGCATTGCTATATCTAATAATTGGCAAGAGGTACTCTTCAACAACACTTTTGGTTCATTGAAGTATAGGGCATAAGTGAAAATATTACTACAAAATCTTTACTTCCATTTTATCTTTTTTATTAAAGCGTAACTATTTACATTGACTAGCTTAAAAGAATAAGATAATACCACCTGTTGATTTTACATTAATAATTAAAGGAGAACAATTTCTTTTTTTCTTACAAGTTTATTTCTCAGTTTTCATAGATAATGTCACATGACAAATAAATATAGAATTCACATACAAGCTTTTGAGTCTTTTATTTATTTATTTGACGTATGCCACTCTCCCTGCTATGTCTTTTTTTGATCTAACCATACATACAGTTTATTCCATCGTTTATTAAATAGTTCTTGATCTTTCCCTTGTAACATAATATCTATCCATTTCTGCCACCTCTAATAATTTATGAATTAAATCCTCCTTTGAAGGTAAAGTATCTAGTTTCCAGCATTTTTGCTATAAGTATTCTAGCCGATGTCAATTTATGTTATCAAGTATATCTCATTTCTTTTAAATCTGTCCGAGAGCATATTCAGTAAAAAAAAAATTCTGGTAAAAATTCTGTATCTATATTTATTATTTCTTGTATAATCTTATGTATTTTGTGCCAATATTTCTGCATCTTACTGCGTCTCCACCATACATGATAAAATGTACCAATATTACTTTTACATTTCCAACAAGTGTTCAGAATATTACTATAGCATTTGGCTATTTTATCTGGGGTCCAGTACCATCTATAGAACATTTTATAGATGTTTTCTTTGTATGGTATCACTCTCATATAGTTTATGGCTTTCCATATATCAGACCATTGATCAACATCTATAGTATGTCCTATCTCCTGCATCTATGTTATCTTTGTGTTTTTCACTACTTCATCTCGTGTGTAATCTTCCAGTAGAAAATTATATACTTTTTGGATCATTTTATCATTTGATGACAACCGAATTTTATCTAATTCACACCTGATTCCATAGAGCCCTATTTTCACATCCTTGTTGTACCTAGATTTGATTGTAAAGATTCCCACCATGTTAATTTCAGATTTTTCCAAATGTTATTTTCCTCTGATTTTAATTTATTTTTACTATCCAGTAGAGTTTCGTAGGATTCTCTTTTATCTTTTGTGATTAGTGTTGGTTTTATAAATGCTTCCAGCGGTGATACCCATTTTGGAATTTTTTCATAATGTCTAATTTTCATTTCTTTCCAAATTCTCATCAATGCCCCTCTTAATGTGTGCTGCTGGAAATTAGTGTGTATTCTTTCTTTATCATACCACACATAGGCATGCCATCCCATGTGTAGATTATGGCCTTCCAAATTTAACAGATGTAGATTTTCCAGTGTTACCCATTCCTTTATCCATACCATCGCTAATGCTTGGTAATAAAGATCCCAATTTGGTACATTGAATCCTCCCCTATCTTTTTTCTCTTGCATATATTTCCATTTGATCCTGGGTCTTTTATGATTCCAAATAAATTGGCTGCATAACTTATCAAGCTCTTTAAAGTACTTCTTATTTCTCAAAACTGGCAAATTTTGAGCCAGGAAAAGAAACCTAGGTAGAACATTCATCTTTATCATTGCAGTTTTTCCTATAAGAGTAAGATTGAGATCTTTCCATTTTACTAGATCTTTTTTTTATCTCTACCAACAATTTATTATAGTTATCTTCTATCAGGGTTGTGCTTCTGTTTGACATTGTTATGCCTAGGCAAAGGAGAACAATTTCTTGAGACCATTAATTCTTTCTGACCATAAGTTAGCACATTACAGACATGTTATGACCATATCCATGAACTGAACAACTGCATTCCCCATATTTGTAGGTTTTCAAAATGGTCTCCCAACAGTAGTTAGCTGTCTCACCTGATGAGGGTGATGTTCTTGGCTAACTAATTATCTTATTATTTCAAAAGCCATAGAAAATTATCTATATTCAAATGTCTTAAAATATATATACACTATCCTAGTTTATCCTCGCTTGCACATGAAAGCTTATACCATGAATAAAACTTTGTTGGTCTTAAAGGTGCCCCTGGACTCAAACTTTATAGCGATTGTAAGTTCCTCATACATATTATCTTTGGACAGGGATCTTGGAGGGTTCCCCCCCTTTTCTGGGCATAGAGCAGGGGTCACGGGATGGGGGGAGGTATTTGCGAATTTCCTGCATTATGCAGGGGGTTGGACTAGATGACCCTGGAGATCACTTTATGAATCTATGATGTGCTGGCTCCCAATCAATACAGCCTGTCTTTGAACTATATCTTCAGTACTGTATTTGGCTGGACATTCTTGCTAGATGCTGTTCACATCTGGACCCAGACACAGACGTTAATTGTACTCTTTCTAATCTATTTGAGGTCACATAATTCCGTTAGTCCTTCATTCCTTGTCCCTCCCTAGGACTCCCTATTTGGCACATTTACTTGAGAGACCCAGCCAGACCTGAATCTGGCATGTGAAAGTAGCCACCATGATCTTTTTAGTCAAGACCTGTAACAGTTCATTTCTATTTCTGGCTGTATCCATGACAAACAGTAGCAAAATTTTTCATCCAGTTATAAATATCCACACTGATTTAAAAAAAAATAAAATTTTGTATCCTGCCGTTCCCATTTTAAAAGTCCTCTTGGCGACTTACAGACAGGGAAAAAAATCACCATAGGAATATAAAATAAAGTGCAGCAATAAAATAAAAATAAAATTAACTAAATTTAGTAGCATTTAGTAGACTAAAATTAGTAGCATAAAATCCAGTTTCAGCAATAATTGAGCTAAAGCAATGAATTGCTGCAGAAAGTTGAGAAGAGGATGGACTTAACCTGCTCCTTGTGCTTGAGTAACGATGAAGAGAGCTCTCGGCGTGCCTTTCTCCTATGGGAGGGATTCCAGCCCCTCACCGAAGTGCTGCCCTCTCTCTAGTCACAAGCTGTGAGCCTCAGGAAATGGGGTCTCTCAGGTGAACTTGGACCCCGGGACAGGTGCTTAAGGAAGGAGGTGGTCCTGCGGGTGCCTTGGATCTGGTCCATTTTTGATGCTGCTGCACATGATTGCCAGAAGCTCTGCAGGGTCTTGAGGTTTTGTGGCTTGAAGGCCAGAAATCTGATTCAGCAACTCCTCCAGTTCCTGAGAGCCACCAAGCATTGCCTGTGCACATTCAAGCCTACCTTTTCAGGTCTAGAAATGTTTCATTTTAAAATGACATTCCTTGCTGAGGCAGCAGCTGTACTGTGAGAAGGCTTTAGAGAGCCGCTGGTCAGCCCACGGAAGAGGATTCTGGTGTTTTGTTTTAGACGTGGAGCATAATTCTTTGCTCTAGAACTTTGGACTGTGAGTTCAGCCTTCTGTTATGGATTTTGCAAGTAGGGGTCCATACTGACAATGACTTGCTGAACAGTTTCTTTGTCTTGGTGGTACATACAAGTATTTTATCTGGTTCAGGCCCACAAATTTGTTTAAAATGCGGGCGGCCGCAGAGCATTGCTCAGCCCAGGTATCCCTGAAGCTCAGCAAGGAAGAGGCCCAAATGAACAAGTTTTTAAGCACTACCAGTCTGAGTCAGACTAAAAGCAGTCTATGCATATATTATATTAACTCTAATGATGTTGCATTAAGTTGTGTACACGGAAAGTGCCGTCAAGTTGCAGCTGATATCTGGCAACCCCAGGCAAGGAGCTTTCAGTGAGTGAGAAGCAGAGGTGGTTTGCAGCTGCCTTCCTCTGCAGAGTCTTCCCTTCTAAGAAGCAACCCTGCTTAGCTTCTGTGGTCTGATGAGATTGGGCTATATTGTGCTGTCTTCCCTCCCTACAGTACATCACTTGTACTGATTTTTCTCCATCATAAAAGCTACCTTGTCTGTCACACTGTTGCCTCTATCAGATAGTAAATAGCAGATCTTGTAAATATGTAGCCCATCTGTAGCCATGCGATGTTGCTGAGCAACCCGGAAAAGTAGAACAGAGTTTGAGCCTGAAGAAATGTGCATGCGCACAAAAGCTTATACGTTAAATAAAACTTGCTTAGTCTTAAAGGTGCCTGACTGGACTCAGACTTTGTTCTGCTGCTTCAGACCAACATGGCTGCCCACCTGATTCTAAGCTGGAAAAGTGTTTCTCTGGGAATCCATCTCCCATCCAGAAATCCTGACTCTGTTGTGTTGCCATTGCCGAGAGGCAAGGACGGTCTCACTGCACGTATCCACTTGAGCAGAAGTCCAGGGAAGCAGCAGGGCTATGCAAAGCCTCCCTTCCCCAGCTGGCAGTGCGGGTGCGTGGGCACAGGGAGCAGCTGCCCTTCCTCAGCAAGCAGTGTTCTCTAAGTGGCTCATACAAAGTTGGGAAATGAGAAGCAAGGGTGGAATTGGGTGTGATGGTGGAATGGTTTGGCAACTGGAACTTCTGTGGCTGAGGGGGGATGGGAATGCCGGTTTAATTCTAGCCCCGCCACCTCCAGGCCATGCTGGCTTTCAGGACATGAGCCAGGAAGCTTCGGGGTCTGGGAGGGCAGAGAAGGGACTGACCGTGCAACATGGCTGTGGGTGACTGACCTGTTGCCTTTGCCCGGGACCTTCCTGCCCACTGGCACTGAAGTTAGGACTCGTTCCCTGTTAGCCTTCACCTCCAACGCTGTCTCCATCTTCTGGGCCACATCTCCACCATTCGTCCATCCTCCTCTCACGCTGGTGGCGGGCCCTCTAGGCAGTGAGTACTGTGCTTGGCTCACAACGGGGGTTAAACAAAAACAACTGTGTTTAAAGACAGGGCAAGTATCAGCGGTATTTCTGCAGCAAGAAAAGAGTTAATCTGAGGCTACTGTGTTCCACTGGGAGCCAAGGGAAATTGGGGTCAGGGAATCTGACCCCAAGAAAAAATGTTCCCTTTAAGCATCCAATTCCCATTTTATCCAGAGGCTGAGTTGAGTGTCCTGGAATGCTGCCCCCCCCCCCCCGGCAGTCTAGAGATCACCAAACTCGACTAATTAATTAAAGAACTTTGCTCATTTCCAATTAGGCTTGGAGCCAGTTTAGGAACACAAGCTCAAAGATCACTTCTAAAACAAAACATCCCTCATTTCCATGGGGTTGCAGTCAGACCAGGGCACATTGTATTTCCTCTCCATGGAGTGTTTGTTTAAGATGCAAAATCTGAGTCCAGATATTTATAAAACTCTTGAGGAGGAAGAAACCCATAAACTATAATCACAGTTGGTGGAACATAATCGGGGGAGGAGGTTGTTTTCCTGATCACTGTTATTTCTAAATCCAGTTCTGCATGCTAATAAGATATTGATTTGTGTAGTTGCAACTGGAACTACTCAAAGTATGGGTGGCGGCAGAGGGACTGGCAACTTATGTTGCAGCTTCAGCCTGTGTTTTGGGGTGCAGTTGTCCCAACTAACTTCCCAAACCTGGACAATAATTTCCTAAAAATGTAGTTTTGTCCCA
The DNA here is from genome assembly GCA_029233225.1 of Lepidodactylus listeri. Classification (NCBI taxonomy): domain Eukaryota; kingdom Metazoa; phylum Chordata; class Lepidosauria; order Squamata; family Gekkonidae; genus Lepidodactylus; species Lepidodactylus listeri. The sequence continues at coordinate 7,190,059 of JARCFY010000014.1, read as the reverse complement.
GACACCAAAACAGGGGTAACTAGTGTACTCCAGCATAGTAATTATGTTACCTAGCTGTGAATCACCAGAGTTTACACTAGAATAAATTTTAAAACATAGGAATGCAAGAAGAGCCCTGCTGTATCAGAGCAGTGGTCCATCTGATTCAGTATCTTGTCCCACAAAAGGACATACCTGGAGGGCTAACAAACAGGGTGTGGAGGCTGAAGCCCAGTATGACCTTGGGTCAGTCATAAGTTCTTTTAGAGCTGTTCTCTCAAGGTCAGTTCTCGAGAGAGCTCTCTCAGCCCCACCTACCTCCCAGGGTGTCTGTTGTGGGGAGGGGAAGGAAAGGGGATTGTAAGCTGCTCTGAGACTCCTTCGGTTAGTGAAGGGTGGGGTATAAATCCAATCTCTTCTTCTTCTTCTTCTGTAGATGGAGGTTCCTGTCAATCACCATGTCTAGTAGCCACTAATGGACTTCTTTCCTCCATGAATTTGTCTAACTCCCATTTAAAGCCATCCATGCTTGTGGCCATTGCCACATCCATGTTTTGTTAGTCTGTCAAGTGTCACTGGATTCCCATCCATGTACCTATTGCTTTACAGATGGAAATGTGCTGCCCCAAGATGCCTACAGTCTAAATTTTGGCAAGGGGGGGGGAAGAGGGAGGGAGAGACTAGGGCTGAATGTGAGTGAAGAGAGAGATATCTCCTGGGCTTCATTTTTATTAGAGATAAGGAATAACGGTTTGTGCCAAAGGCTTCCTAGGAAAAGAGAGTTTAGACAGGAAGAGGGGATCTGTGTGAGAGAAGCTATGGTGTAGTCCTGAGGGTGATTCCATTTCAAATCCCCTCTCAGCCATGGGATTTACTGGTTAAGCATGGGCCTGCTTCTGGGAGATGAGGGAAAGCATTTTGTGGCTGGCTTCGGGCCTGTCTTGGGGGGGGGGGGGTTTCCCCCGCTGGGAGCAGTCATGGTTGGGCCAGACGGTGACACATTTTAATCCCCATATTCTGCCCCCAGCAATCAGGATTTTGGGAAGTGCAGGTCTAAGCCAATCCAGGCCAACTGGTGCAGGCATTGCCAGAACTAAACATGGATGCAGTGAGTCTGCACAGAGAAGCAAGTCTGGCCCTGTCTCTTTAAAAGGGGCCTCCAGTCCTGCTTCCAGAGGGAGCTGGTTCTCCATGAGGCATGCCAAATTTGGCAGCCACACATTCCCTTATCATACATACATACATATCCCTTATCATGCCTGGGCTCTTCCTGTGGCATGTAAACACACAGTTTGCAGAATTTGCTCTCCTTTGAGTTCCTACTGATTTTGGATTGGGAAGGAAGGAAGTCAGCTTAATTACTAGGGGGTCTGTGCTGTCCAAGGAGTCCCCTGTTTTGCAAAAACTGATAACACTCTGCCCACTTTTTAAATTTCACAAAACAGGCAATCTCCAAAGTGTTGCTGACCATGCTCATTGTTAGTTACAACTCTGTTTCTCTGCAGATGTCCCCCAAAGTCCCGCATGCAACAGTCAAGTGTTCTGCCAACACACACAACAATGAAGCTACTTTTTCAGATGTTTTCTCTTGCATGGCAGTTAGCATCAAACGACTTTAATACAGACTTTAGACACACACATATTTGCAAGCCATGCCCAACAAGACACAACAATGAACTAGTTACACTCAGGCTTCAAACTTACTTTTCTTAAACAGAAAATGCCATGAGAAAACTAAAGAGATTCTCAAAAATTAAAGATATCGCCAAAACCAGCATTTCCTGGGCTCTCTGCTTTTTTACACCCCTCCCCTTTTCCAATAATTTTTTTTACAAAAACACAAAGAACAAAGTAAAACAACAAGAGAGGAAGGAAGGAAGGAAGGAATGAAGGGAAAAAAAAGATAGAGAAAGGGAGGGAGGGAAGGAGGGGAAAGGAAGGAAGGAAGAGAAAGAGAGAGAGAGAAAGAGGGGGAAGAAAGAGAGAGAGAAAGAAAGAAAGAAAGAAAAAGAGGGGGGGAGAGAGAGGGAAAAGAGATGGAGGGAGGCACTTACCGGGAGCAAGGAGAGTGTAGGTGCAGTGACAAACCCGATGGAAAGACCTGCGACAGCTGGGGCCCCTTTCTGGCTGCTCTTTGCACTTAAAGGGAAAGCTTCCTTTGAGTGCAGAGAGCCGGGAGCCCAGGCTCTGTGCTCGATCTCCGCACAGAGATCCATAGCATGGGGCTTTTTCCTGCTGGCTCTTTGCACTTAAAAGGAAAGCTCCCTTTGAGTGCAAGGAGCCAGGAGGCCAGGCCCTGTGCTCGATCTCCACACGGAGATCTGGAGCGCGGGGCCCTTTCCTGCTGGCAGGGAGGGGCGGGGCAGGCTCGGACGCCAGCCGGAATGCTGTTCCGGCGTGTTACAGCCAAAAAAGAGCCCTGACTCTAGGTGAGGTCTAACCAGAGCAGAGTAAAGTGGTATCATCACTTCATGTGATCTGGACACTATATTCTGTTGATACAGCCCAAAATTGCATTTGTCTTTTTAGCTACCACATCACACTGCTGACTCATGTTCAGTGTATGGTCTACTAGATCCTTTTTGCACATACTACTGCCAAGACAAGTCTCCCCCAACCTCAGAGTCTTTCTATCCCAGTCAGAAGGGTGGCTGTGTCAGTATGTTTCAGGAGTCCTGTAGCACCTTAAAGCAGAAGTGTTTGTGGGCTGATGCCCTGGGCCAGATGCCTATGTCTGAAGGCCACCCTCTCCTTCCACAATCCTGAAGGCAGCTCCTTGGCCTTAGGTTTTGACAAGAAAGGTGAGATTCCCAGAGTGTTCACTTTCTGCCCAGTACCCCATTCCATCCTTGGGTGGTACAATTGCAAAATACTCATGGGATTGGGTATGTGGATTTATTTGATTCACATATATTCATCTGGAGGTGGTGGGTTTTTTTTTTTTTTTTTGTATTTTTAGAATGGCTGCTGTCTCCCGCCTTGACTGGGCAAGAATGCAGTAAGGAGTAGGTAAACGCAGGGGAAATTCCAAGCATTTCTTCTAGCTGAACCAACAGTGACTTTTTAGCTTCTCCTCTGACTGGCTGAAGCCTTCTGTTTTTCTCTTTGGTCAAAGCTCAGCACCCTCCTGTAGGCAATTCTATCATTTCCAATTTGCCTGTAGCCCATTAAACAGCAGTTGAATATAATTAAAAGCCCATTTACGGTCCCAGCTAACCTGTCGGCTGGTCTGTTGCCTTTGCCTCTTCTGAGCTGTGTTCAGAAAACTCCTCAAGGAAAAGGAAGCGGCTCCATGGCCGCTCTGTGAGAAAACAGACCAGTGGATACTCACCGTGAGGGGTCCTTCTCCTCTGAGATAAGGAGGACATCTTGATGGGGTGTTTCCCACCCCATTTGCAGGGAGGCAGGAACTGATTCTTCACTTCCTGTCTTCTGGTGGGATACGCCCCTTGAGATCAGTTCGGGGACTCCCAGAAGTAGTAGTGAGCTATAACTGGAAAAACTAACCATAACCAGGTTAACAAATCAAATATATATATAACTGGTCTGAACTGTGAAAAAACTTGTCTATACTGTAACAGGACAGGAAGGAAGATAGACTGCAGTAAACATAGAATACAGCGAAAGAAGGAAGGAAGATGATGAGACTTGGGAGGGCGAAGATGTCCTCCTTATCTCAGAGGAGAAGGACCCCTCATGGTGAGTATCCACTGGTCCGTTCTCCCTCTGAGTGGAGGACATCTTGATGGGACCTCCCATAGCAGTGTCCCTTTAACTGGGTGGGACGTCGTCTTCCGGCATGAGCGCCTGCTGCAGGACTCTTCGGCCGAAGGCTAAATCTGCAGAATTGAAGGAGTCGATCTTGTAGTGTCTGACAAAAGTGGAGACGGAAGACCACGTGGCAGCTCGACAGATCTGCTCTACAGAGGCTCTGTCGCTAAAGGCCGTTGACGTAGCAGCGCTCCTGATGGAATGGGCCGTGATGCCAGGAGGAGGGGGCAACTTCAGGGCCTTGTATGCTTCTAGTATGCATCGCTTTAGAGTGGCGCTAATTGATGCTGTAGACATCTTCTTACCCTTGTTGGGCGGTGAGACCGAGATAAATAAGGAGTCAGTATTACGAAAGGAAGAGGTGCGGTAGAGGAAGGCTTTGAGTGCCCGTCGCACGTCTAAGGAATGCCATGTCTTCTCCTTTGGATTGGATGGATTTGGGAAAAAAGTAGGTAGGTAGACTTCTTGGGAACGGTGAAATCTGGAGTTTACCTTCGGACGAAAAGAAGGGATGGTAGTGAGAACTACTCAATCCTTATGGAAGGTACAAAATTTTGGGTCAGCAGATAGCGCCCCTAGCTCGGAAACTCTTCTGGCCGAGGTGAGGGCTACTAGGAATAGGGCTTTCATTAAAAGCCAAGAAAGGGGAATTTCTTGGATAGGTTCAAAAGGTGGTTTGGTTAATGCCGCTAGGACCAGGTTCAGTTTCCACGTGGGGAATCTGTGGGAAATCGGGGGATCCTTAAGGGAGGCTCCTTTTAGGAATCGGCGCACGTGAGGATGGGTAGAGAGTGTCCATCCCTCAATCCTAGGTAGTACGGTTGCAAGGGCGGCCACTTGTCGGCGTAGAGTGGACGCTTTCAGGCCTGATTCATGACCGTCCTGAAGAAATGACAGGATGCTGGCCATGGGTGGATGAAGTGTATCGATCTTCTTCCTTCTGGACCAACGGACGAAGGCCTTCCAGGTTATGTTGTAGATCCGCTTGGTCGACGAACGTCTGGAGGCCATCATGGTGTCCGCTACCGAGCTGGAGTATCCAAAGTCTAGTAGATTTTTGCGTTCAATTTCCAAACGGTCAAATGCAACCAAGCCGGGTCCGGGTGCCAGATGGGACCCTGGGACAGCATGTCCGGAAAGAACGGAAGCGTCAGGGGCGGAGCGCTCGCCAGAGTCTGAAGCTCTGAAAACCAGGGTCTTCTTGGCCAGTAGGGGGCCACCACTATGACTTCCGCTCTGAACTGTTTTATCCGACGCAGCAACCTTGGGAGTATTGGGGTCGGAGGGAAGGCATATAGAAGACCCTTGGGCCAGCGGGATGTCAGGGCGTCTGTGGCCTCTGCCTTTTGATGGTAGAATCTTGAGAAGAACCTGGGCGTCTTGTGGTTGAGGTGTGAGGCGAACAGGTCTACTTTCGGTTGGCCGAAGTGGGAGGTTATGAGAAGGAATAGGTCTGGCTTCAGGGACCATTCCCCTTCTTGTAGCGTCTGTCTGCTGAGCCAGTCTGCATGAGTATTCAGGGAGCCCTTGATGTACTCCGCTCGGATGGAGAGGAGATGGCATTCCGCCCAGGATAGGAGTCTTAGAGCCTCGCGATGAAGATTAGAGGATCGGGACCCCCCTTGGTCGTTGATGTACGCCTTGGTCGCCACGTTGTCCGTCCTGATGAGGACATGGTGACCGGAGATTTGTTCCCTGAAGCGGAGGAGGGCTAGTCATGCTGCACGGAGCTCTAAGAGGTTGATTGGTAAGAGTTGTTCCTCTTTGGACCAAGTTCCCTGCTCCGGTATACGATGGAGGATCGCGCCCCAGCCTATGAGGCTGGCGTCCGTAACTATTTGTATCCAGTCTCTGATGTAGTAAATGTTTCCTCGGGAGAGGTTTTGGGACTTGGTCCACCATGCCAGGCTGACTTTGGCTTGGTGAGGGACGTGTACTGGGAGGTCCAACTTCTGCATTATGCTGTGTTGGTAAGGTCTGAGTAGTTGTTGTAGAGGTCTTGCGTGGAGACGTGCCCAGGGTACGGAGTCCATGCACGAGATGAAGAGACCTAGGAGCTTGGCTAAGGTCATGAGAGACGAACTTCTGGCCAGTATGACTTGTTTTGCAAGGCGACGTATATTGTCCGCCTTGTGGGATGGTAGAAGGACACGATTTTGAGTAGTGTTGATGATGACTCCCAAGTGCTCTAGGGATTGAGTGGGAGTCAGGGAGCTTTTTTGCAGGTTGACCAGAAATCCGTGCACGCGAAGGCATTGGATGGTCTCTTGGGTGTGGGCGAGCGCTAGTTTTCGTGAGCTTGAGCGGATTAACAGGTCGTCCAGATAAGGGTGAACGTGTATGCCGCGTTCTCTGAGTAGGGCAATCGGGTGGATAAGTATTTTTGAGAAGACTCTTGGAGCTGAAGACAGCCCGAATGGGAGCGCTCTGAACTGCCAATGGTGGCCGAGAACGAAGAACCTTAGAAATCTTTTGTGGCCTGCAAACATGGGGACATGGAGATAGGCCTCTGTTAGGTCGATGGAAGACAGGAACTCGTTCAGCTGTAGGGCTTCCATGATAGATCGAAGTGTCTCCATTCGGAAGTGTCTCAGCTTTACAAACTTGTTGACATATTTGAGATCCAGGATCGCTCTCCAGTTGCCTGTGCGTTTGGGGACCGTGAAGAAGATGGAATAGACGCCCTGTCCCCATTCTTCTGGGGGGACAGGCTCTATGGCTGAGATGGATAGGAGGTGCTGGACAGCCTCTCTTGTCCTGGAGAGCTTGGCTGGATCTTTGCAAAGCAGAGAGGGAACGAAGCGATCTGCCGGTCTTGTTCGAAACTCTATGGAATAGCCTGTGGAGGTGACTTCCTGGGACCAAATGTCTGCTCTGGAAAGGATCCATTGGCGGTGGAAAAGAAGCAGGCGGGCCCCGACCAGTGCATGCTGGTAGTCATGCAGAGGTAGATTTGTTGAAGTTGTCCCGTCCGGTTTTGTTGTCTCTGGGGACAAAGGGTCTGCTGGAGCGACCATGGAAGGGGTTTCTTTTGAAACCCTGTCTGGCTGGAGTCCAGGGTGGTCTGTACGCGTCTCTGCCAAAGCGTGGCAAGGCTCTTTGGGTGCGAAAGGAATAATTTCCAGAGCCTCTTCGGTCAGGTCTAGCCAGGCTGCGCGGCATGGCCTTCTTTTTGTCCCGGGTTTCAACAAGAACCTTATCAAGGGAGTCTCCAAAGAGCCGATCCCCCTGGAAGGGGTAAGCAGCAACGGTGGTCCTGGCACGTAGATCTGCTTGCCAGGCTCTGAGCCAGAGAGTGCGTCTGGCCGCCACTGCTGAGGCTAGGGATCTAGAAGAAAAAACTAATGAATCTAGGGTAGCATCGGCTGCGAAGGAGGAGGCCTTTAGTAGGCGGTTTGCTCCCTCTGCCAGTCTTGGACTAGAAGGTGGGACCAGCTGGATCAGTTTTCTGGACCAGGCGATGGCTGCCCTGCAGACAATAGTGGCAGTGGAAGAGGCCTTGATGGCCATTACCGAAGCTTCATGCGCCTTGCTTAGGGCGACCTCAGCTTTGCGGTCCAGGGTGTCTTTGAGTAAGCCATCTCCATCTTCAGTCAGAATTCCGGAAGATTGGAGTGCAATGACAGGGGCATCCACAAGGGGGACCTGTAAAAACTTATTAGTAAAAGAAGGTAAAGAGTACAATTTTCTAACACTGAGTGGGCAACGTTTATTAGCCATGGGTTTAGCCCATTCGCTCATTAGTTGGTTTTCAAGGAATTCTGGGAAGGGGAAAACTTTTTCATTGCCTGATGATCTGGGAAAATAATCCTTGTTGCCCTTGGGTCTGGATCCATCTGCTTTAACAGAGGTGGGCAAATCCTCTCCCTGCAACTTGGGTTGCAGTTCTAAGGCAGAGAGGGCTTTAGAAAGTAAATACTGGTAATCTTCTATTTTGAAAAAACGTGGGGAGGTTTCAGGGACCTCAAACTCTTCCTCCTGATCCTCATCAGAAAGGAACTCTCCCTCTTCCCTCTCTCCAGATTCCCCGGCTTCGCTATCTGGAGCATTGGGAATCCAATGATCTGGGACCCAGCCAGGATAACTGTGTTCTTTCCTCGCCGCCTTAGTGGGCCAGCGAGGTCTATCCTCCTCCCCCTCAGGATCTTCCTCTTCCCCTTCGTCTGCCTGGGTAATGGCAGGTGGTTTGGGTGGACAGTCCCTGCAGGTATGGCCCCTATGGGAGAGGGTCCTCTGGGCACGATTTTCAGAGAGTTCCTCCCGCACCGCCGCTTTAATAGCCCGAAGAAGAGCGGGGGAAATAGCCTCCTCCTCTGCTGGAGGGGTACTCACGAATTGCTGAGCTTCCGCATCTGGCGAGTCGTCAGGCAGGGACTGTGGTGCGAGCTGGGCATTAGGGATATCCTGCCCATCGTCGCATGCCGTTCCTGGGCTTATGGAGGCGGCGAGAGCCGCTCCGCAGCCATGCGCCTTTGGTTTCGCTTTCCCAGCCGGGAGTAAAATGGCGCGCGCATGGTCTCCCGCGTCTTGGTGGGGCCGTTTCTTCGCGCGCTTTTCTTTTGGCGCTGTAACCTTTTTAACGGCTTTAGAGCTCTCCCCGCGGGGAACCGGGGGGGGCGTCTCTATCCTTTTCTGTCTCCGAAAGGAAGCCATCGGTGCCCTCCATTTACGGTCGAAGACGAGGCAGCGAGGGGGGGGGGAGAAAAGCTTTTAAGAAGGAGGCAGGAGAAGAGGATTGAATTCGCAGGAAAGGATAGTTCTTAGAAGAAAAGGCTGTAGAAGTAGAGGTAAAAGCTAGAAAAATAGAAAAATAGAAACCGAAAGTCCAAAAAAGAGGCACAAGTTCCACTAGGTGCTGCTCTCCCTACTGAGGCAGGAACAGAACTGATCTCAAGGGGCGTATCCCACCAGAAGACAGGAAGTGAAGAATCAGTTCCTGCCTCCCTGCAAATGGGGTGGGAAACACCCATCAAGATGTCCTCCACTGAGAGGGAGACGTGATACCCGCCGCAAGGGAGCCATTCCCATTGCATGATGGGAGGCTGGCTGCAGTATTGCCCCATTAAACTCGCCTAAGCTGCTCATCGCCAGGCGGGGTAGCACATCACCTCAGGCAAGAACTGTACAGAATGTGGTACTGCCGGTCCCTATGCCACGGTTTATCCCTGAACCTGTTTTTCTAAAAATGTCCTTTCTCTTATCCTTTCAGACAGCTGGCTCAAGGCACCCTTCTCCCCATTTCTCCTTTTCCCTTTTTCACACTGTTAGTTTTGAACAATTACCTCATTTGAATTTTACCCCTTTCATCTTTTTTGTTAATCTTCTTTGTCCTCACAAAGATGACCTTTTAACCCCATTATATACATTTTGGAAACTAAACTGCGTTTTGACTCCAGGTTGATCTGAAGTGGAGGTGGCTGCCTGCTGGGTGGGCAAAGCCCAGGCTTGGCCCCCAGAACCTTACAGAGAATTCTGACAGTCCTAGCTTGTCATGTTGTTAAAAAATAGGAAGTGAATGAGTCCCTCGCGCTCATGTTTGTGGAGGAATGTGTCACCCCATAATTCTGTGGGTTAGCCTGCAGAATGGAGGAGAAGAATGGATGAAATGATAACTCCTTTTTTATTTGAGTGGAACAAACATTGGTATAAGTTTTGGAAAAAAGATAAAAGTACATTTGTTGACTTACCATGGCTAAAGGGAGAGATATGGGGGTAGAACTGGTGGGTTGTTGCTGAATTGGGCGGGCCTTCGGCATCTGCAGCCACAGTATGGAGCATTCATTTGTTGTACGTCTGATTTGAAAATGCTTCTATTCTGGCTTTCATACCATTAGCAGGACTTTAAAATGGCACTTGTCAAAATGCTTTTATAGTACATATGTAGAATTCCTTCCAAGCTTGGGAGCTAGTGGGCCCTGTACAGCACAGCAGTGTTGAGCTAAATTTGGAATTGAATCCCTCGCCTTTGCTGCCTGTGTGCTGAGTTCTGAAACTCTGAACACTTAAATGACTGTGGAGTTAGGTGTGTTGTGGGCTTTAAATTCTGAATTACTAAGGGATCAACACGTGAAAACATACTCTCTGGCCTTTAGAGAAATATCTTAGTTTAGAGGTAATATTTCAAAAACACGCTGGTGGAGCACGCTGCTAGAGCTCATGGAGGCCATTGTTCCATTTGGCTTCCTCTGCTTTGGTGAGTGAAGGGACTGTTGGATGGAGCAGCTGGTATTCTGCAGTTCGTGGTCTGTAGACACTAAACAGAGGTCCCCAGCCTTGGAGTCTGCAGGCACCTTGGGAATTCTGACACAATTCTGTGGGCGCAGCCACAAAATGGCTGCCAAAGCAGGGAGACCCAGCCACAAAACGTCTTCTGCAGGATGTGAAGCCACACATGGATTCTCCTGCCATCTTTTTTTTTTTTTTTGGAAGCAACCTTTTGCTTAATTCAGAGACACAGCAGAATCAGTCAGGTAGAGGCTGATTGGAAGAAAGAAGAAATGACTCAAGTGACACAGTGGGCCGCCTCCTCTGTGGGTGCCTTCTTTGGGCTCATGGGATCCTTCACTTAATTGATGTATTTCTTGGGGCATGCCAGCAATTCTCTCACCACACAGACTGGGAGAGTGACGAGGTTCAAACAAAAGAGCAATCGCTGCTTTGGAAAAAATGGTGAGGTGGAGTGTAGGTGTGGAATGGATGTCTCTCTTGAACTACTTAGCAGATTTCCACTGGAGCCGTCTCAGATTTCTACCCATAATAAAAATTCAGGAAGGCATGGAAATGCATAAAAATTATCTATGCAGAGAAAATAACTGCAATTTTAGGGGAGGATAATGCCTTGCTAATGGGCTCTGTGGTTTCAGAACTGGGAGCTTGCAACACAGAATTTATTTTAGTCTGACAGTTGTTTGTAAAAGTTGCCTTTGCTGTGGATATGGTGGTCTGTCTTTGTCTTGCTCAGCTCCTGGATATTTTTGTGCAGAATAACTTCTTGGCAGATGGTCCCCTGTTTCTGTTGGAATCTTCCACTGTGTCTTGGGCCACCCTTTTGGGGATATGGTGCCTCTGTGCAGGAAGTTGGAATACAAGGCCTCACCAACACCCTTTGAGTGCAGGGTGGGGGTGTTTTGTTTATTCCCAGCTGACCAAAAGAACAGTCTTCAGCCAGGAAATCAAGAGCCAGTGTGATGTAGTGGTGAGAGTACTGAGCAGGCTCTCGGAGACCGTGAAGGGTGGTGGGGGGGGAGAACCATGTGAACTCCTGAGCTCAGTGGAGGAAGGAGAAACTTTTAAAAAACCCTAAGACAAACCTAAATTCTGTCTGGGAGAAGCTGTGTTTGGCACCCTCTTATTGTGATGATGAACAGCCAGCAAATATGTGTACATTCTTTTTTCTTGCCTAATCTAAATCTGATTTTGCTTCTCATGGGGAGGGGCAAGGCCAGCTGGAAGTCAGGCCCCTCTCTGGCTTCTGAGATTCCAGCAGACTTTGTTCATGCCCTTTCAAGCCTGCATTCACAGCCACCAAGACTAGAACCTTGCTTTACAGCAAGCAAGCGAGAGTCTCAGGACCTGGTTTCTGGGCCCAGCGTGCACTTTCCCCACACTCCTGTGGAGACACCGCGTGCACACAGGCCTGTCCAGAGTGTGCACACGGGGACTTGTCTGGTGTTTGTTTATTTGCTTATTCATTCATTCATTCTATTTATGACTTGCCCTCCCCTGCTGCCATAACAATCATAAGTTACTTAAAACAATTCTTAAAAGACTAATACTAATCATATTAATCATAACAAAACAGACTGTGCATAACAATACAACTAACCTTATCAAGCAGAAATTTGGTCGCATCAAAACTGGGGAGAGGCAGGGAAATGAGGGGGCAAGGGCTCCCAAGTATTTTGCTCTTTAACTCTGTGTGGAGGAATCCCCCTCCCCCCCAAGGCGGCTGCTCCAACAAACACACCCTGTTCCTTGCCCAGCGCTTGGGAACTGTCTGCTGCATGTAAACAGGATGAGTAAGAGGAGAAGCTGGTTGGGAGGGGTGGGAGGAGGGTTGGCCTGGCTGCTTTCTGCTCCTGGAAGGTCTCACAAAATCTGTCCTGTTTGGACACACACACACACACACACACACGCCACTCAGGGGGAGCTCACAGGTTATCCTGACTGTAGAGATGCTTCCTCCGGTACTGCATGGATGAAAACGGGGACACACATCTGTCCTCAGAAGACCCTCGCACTCAGGGCCCCTCCCTGCCCATCTTCTTTTGATGCTGCTATGTGGCACTGAACAGCCTTGTCCTCACACTGAATCCCTGGGCATTTATTTGTTTAAAATATTTACAAGCCTGCCTTTCTCTGGACCAAGTCAGGACTCATGGTGGATAGCAAGGAAATGAACTACAAAGGTGTTGATTTTAAAAGGAAAGGGAGTGAGTGTAGAGATAGTAGAAAACTATAACCACGCTATCCTCCACTGTCACATAGATTATCAGGGATTCCAAACTAACCACATGGGCTGCAGCAGATGAAATACCCGCCTGGGTGTCCTGTAGTTGGTGTCCTGCCACCTGATTCTGCATGTGCATACTCGAAAGTAAGCCCCACTAAGTCCATTAGCACTTGCCGTTCACAAAGGTGCACATAGAATGGCAACCTTTAGTGTCCCTTGTGCTTGAGAGAGAAAGGGAGGGGCTGCATCCTGAAGGATGACTCCTGCAGTTTACGCCAAGAAAAATATCCTGAAGGCTTCTGCAGTCTCCCCCCTCAAGCAAAAGGGCAGTGGGGGGGGGGGCACCCTTCATTCACAAAAGCACTGGGAGTGGCTGACAGAGCTGCTGGCAGATAAGAGACCCATGCTGCTCTCCATGGATCGCCCTGTCCTGATTATTTGAGTAAATCATGCAGCCCTGACTCTTGGGCCGCTTCACACATTTTTCATTTTGTGCGTGCCCTTTAAGACATTAACAAACGTAATGCGTGAATTCATTTTTAAAATATATTTCTTATCCTAACCTTTCTCCATTAAGCTCAGGATGTCTTACAGGGTCTCCTTCCCTGTTGCTATCCTCACCACAACCCTGTGAGGTAGGTGAGGCTGAGAGCGAGTGACTGGCCCCCAAGGTCACCTAGCCAGCTTCCATGGCAGAGCAGGGATTTGAACCTGGGTCTCCTGGGCCCTATTGTGCAATACAGTATGTATGCCAGACTTGCTTCCTTCCAATCCCCACCCCCCCTCTGCATTTATAGTCACTGAGACTCAGGCCCTTTCTGCATTCCAAGTTTGTCCTTGGTTTTCACCAGCCCTGAGTAATTCCTGCTTTATCCCGCGTGCTCTGGTTACCTGGTTACTTACCTTCCTCTGAATCTTTCCCTCGCAGCTCTTACTTGTGCAGAGTATGCTTTCTGCATTGCATTAATCATGTGTTCACTCCTTTTGAATCCCTACACACACACACACACACACACACACACACACACACACACACGGGTTGCCAACCCTCAGGTCCGGGAGGGGGTTCCCCCACTTCTGGGGGCTCCAATCCACCACTGGCCAGCTGGCCGGCGGGGGGAAGCCCCACCCCCAAGCCATGGCCACACGCAGCCGCCCCTCTCCCTCCCCTCCTGCAGAGATTTAAAGGGCTTCAGCTGATCAGCGGGGAGCATGTGGCCCGCCAATCAACTGGAGGGCCCTTTAAATCTTTCAGCAGGGAGGGAGAGGGGCTGTTGCTGGCCACAGCTCAGCTCACAAAAAGGACCCTTTTGCAAGTGCAGTGGGGGCCGTGGGGCTTATTTCCCAGCAGGAATTTGCTGCTTGGTATTCAGGCCTGTGCTGCAGCCTGCCATCACCTTTCCTGGTGCCCAACAAGTGTTTTTAAACAGTTGGTGGAGCTTTGTGAGGCTCCTACCCCATAGGGCTTCTGATTGGTTGTGCAGATTACAATACTATTGTTTCAGCAGTAGCAGCAGCCGCCACCACAGAGTTGTTTTTGTCCTCTTTCACTACTCTCTCTGAACACATTTTTAGAATTACCTCTCTTCTCCCCTGCGCTTGGGCTCCCTCTGTGTGTGTGTGTGGCTCCACCTTCTGTGGCCGTAATTTTTTATTTGTTCCTACCATCCTGTGTCAGACTTCCAGAGGTGCCCCTGGGCTCAGAAAGGCAGGGGACCTCTGCTACTACAGAGTAGTTCAGGAAAGTGCTTTGTAAACAGAAAGGGTCTGTGAATTATACCCCTGCGTATGGGACACATTATCAGCTTGCTGCATTTTGCTGTTTTCATTGTTTTCTACTGGTGTAATACCATTTTTCTCCATTGTATTCATACCTTGTATCGTGCCTCATATGCCATGCTCATTTGGATTTTGGTAATCCTAGTCCGAGTCCGTTGCTCATTCCATGACTCCTCACATGGATTGCCTCACCCTACACGCTTCTTACATGTCTCTTTGTATATACCGTTACTGGCTTTCCATGATGTAACCCACTTTGAGGATGTTTCTCCACCCGCAATTTATTCCGGCCTCTCCTCTTATTTATCCTGCCTTCTAAATCACCTTCTGCACTCCAACTCGCCTTCGTTTTTCATTTACTTTGGCTCTTGCTAAAGCTTCTGCATTTATTTTGTAACTAGGAATAAGGCCCATTGTGGAAATAAATACAACAGGTTCTAGAAAGAGGCTCTGGGAGAGTGCCCCGGCCTTGGGCACTCAGTGTCATTTTGCTGTGTTGACCTCAGCTGGATATAATGACACAGAGCCCACCATTTTCTCCAGGGGAAGATCTCTGCCATCTGAAGAGCAGTTGTAATTCAGCGTGATCTCCATCCCTCTCCTGGAGATTGGCAGCAATTGTTCCCCATGAGGGAACAGGTAGTTTGGAGGGTGGAGTCTATGGCACTGAACCTGTCTGAGGCCCCACCCCTGCTGAAACCTCACCCTCTCCAGGGTCCACCCCTCAAATCTCCAGGATTTTCCCAACCTGGAGTTGGCAATCCTGTCTCCCTCCCAGCCAACTGTCAATGTATCGTTATCTGCTCCCTGGCTTCAGCTTCCCATCTCCTCCCCCCTCCCTCCTAGAGAGCAGTTGTAATTCTGAGTAATCCCCAGCCCCCACCTGGAGATTGGCAACAATTGTTCCCCATGAGGGAACAGGTGGTTTGGAGGGTGGACTCTGTGGCATTGTACCTGTCTAAGGTCCTACCCCCTCCTCCAACCTCACCGTCTCCAGGCTCCATCCCTCAAATCTCCAGGAATTTTCCACCTGGAGTTGGTAACCCTATCTCCTTCCCAGCCAATCATCAACCTCACTCTTCAACTTTCCATCTCCCCCCCCCATAGCCTCCACCGTTCTCTGAAGCCCTAACTGCTATGTCACGTTGGCTGTCATAGGGGGTCCATCTCAGCAGGGTATAAGGACACAGAGTCCACCATTTTCTCCAGGGGAACTGATCTCTGCCATCTGAGGAGCACTTGAAATTCTGAGTGATCTCCAGCCCTCGCCTGGAGATTGGCAACCATAGTTCCACTGGAGGAAAAGTAGTCTTTCTCTGCAATGGGGACCAAAGCAGCTGACATCATTCTCCTCTCCCCCTTTTGACTTGCACAGCAACCTTGTGAGGTAGGTTAGGCTTAAAGTCTGTGACTGGCCCAAAATCACCCACTCAGCAAGAACCTGGGTATAGCAGATCCTGCTCTGAAGCGCTGCCTGCTACGCCTAGGGTACCCAACCTCCAGGTGGAGCCTGAAGATCACCAGGTATCAGAATTGAACTCCAGACAACAGATCTCCCCCCCCCCCCCCGGAGAAAATGACTGCTTTGGAGGGTGGCCTCTATGGCATTCTGCTCAGCTGGTCCCAGTGAGTTTTCTGCCAGAGGCCAACATAGCCGTGGAAAGGGGCTTTCAGAGAAGCAAGCTTGGTTGCCTAGCAACAGGCACTGAGGGGAAAGTTGCCAGTCCCTAAACACCTGGTGATTTGGGGGGTGGGTCCTGTGGAGGGCAGCATTTTTTGGGGGGGGCAGAATGGAAGGACTCAGCAGGGTATAATGCCATAGTGTCTACCCTCCAAAGCAGCCATTTTCAGGGGAACTGATCTCTGCCATCTGGAGAGCACTTGTAATTCTGAGTGATCTCCTGCCCTCGACTGGAGATTGGCAACTCTTCTCCTCCACCTACTGTCAGGTGGGTCTAACTGTCCCCTCAGTGGCTTGCTTCTGTCAGTAAAAAGACGGACTTTCAGCATAACCCCCTCCCACGCACACTGCCAGCTTGGCAACCTAGCTTGCTCTGATTAGGGAAATACCTGGAGATTTGGGGGGGTGGATCCTGTGGAGCGCAGCCTTTGGGGTGAGTGTGGAAGGACTCAGCAGGGTATAATGCCATAGTGTCCACCCTCCGAAGCAGCCATTTTCTCCAGGGGAACTGATCTCTGTCATCTGGAGATCAATTGTAACAGCAGAAGATTCAGCCACACAGCAGGGGGTTGAAGGGAATGGTTTGATGGTTGCTGGCCCACCTCATTAGCCAGCCAGCCATGGTGGAGCTAAGCAGGAGAGAGAGCCTTTATTCTGACAGGAATATTCATTTTATTCTGACAGGAAGGTCAGAAAGTCAGGCGGGGGAGGGGGTTATGCTGAAAGTCCATTGTGTTTTCACTGACAGAAGCAGGCCCCTGAGGGGACAGTTAGACTTACCTGGCAGCGGGAGAAGAAGAGTGGACCCAGCACCCAGTCCTTCCCCTTCACTGGCTCCCTCCAGACTGAGGCCAAGACACTGGCCGGTGGCTCTGTGGGCGAGACTGAGGCAAAGCAGCAAGAGAACGCAGCCAGTGGCCAGGGACCCCCTTTTGAGTGGCAGTCCTTCCAGCCAACTGATTTTGGCACCTCATGGAATCTTGCCACTTGAAAACGGCTTTATATAATAAGGAAAGATACCCCACTCTCACCTCCCCATTCTTCCGGGTTTTCTGAATCCTGATTTGTCGCGGACTTGGCCATTACTCAGCTTTCAAGTTGACCTTTTCTCCGTGAGCCATAAGGGTGGTTAAGGCCAGATGAGAGAGCTGCAGAGAATTCACTGGCTATGTGATCCTCTGGACTTGTTATCCAGAGGTCCTTGATTTCAAGATTTTATATTTGGCAGTTGATATTTGATGTATGACATGATACACTATTTAGTTTTGCAGCTGATATTTGATAGGTAGCTCTACATCAGCATTTTCAGTGCTTGGGAGTCAAACACTTAGGAGACTGGATGTAGTGCTGTGTTCCTCCTGTTTATGTGGGCTCAATTCTTCCTCAGGTTTTTCTGGGAAAGTTTTGGTACCAGCAAAGCATTACAGTGAATTTGGACCAGCCGGGAGAATCGCTGACTCAGCCATCCTGGCCAGGTGGCCTTGAACCACTCATTGCCGCTCAGTTTAACTTTTGAAAGATTATCCTTTCCATCTTTGCTGGTTTTAGGGATCAGGAAACTTGGGTGTGAGCCCTTTTTCTTTTTCTACTCATGGTGTTTTTCTCTCTGCTCTGCAGATTTTTCCACCCAGGTCAATTCCACCTCCTTGAGCTCTCCGACTGGCCGTGGGCCCATGACCGCACCTTCTCTCCATCCGTCCATTGGGCCCGGCATGGGCTCCTCCTTGGGGTCTCCAGGCCAACTGCATTCACCCATCAGCACCCTGAGTTCCCCCCTCAATGGCATGGGGCCTCCTTTCTCGGTCATCAGCTCCCCCATGGGGTCTCACTCAATGTCTGGACCGTCCACCCCGAGCCTTGGCTTTGGAACCGGCAGCCCGCAGGTGAGTGGCGGGGGCAGGGGGGGAGCTCTGCCTGCAGTGGCCTAGAACACCTTCCCAGTGGATATGCTGGAGAGGAGGAAGGGCGAGAATGCTGGAGAGTTTTTAAAAGCTATAGATTTGTTTGGAGAGATGGAGATGGAAATTTTCTTCCCTCTCTCATAATACAGGAGGACAGAGGAGCTGGCAGGCAGCACATTCATAACTGGCAGACGAAAATATTTTCCCACAGTGGGTGTTGTTTGGGCAAAAATAGCTGTTACATCCACTGATAAAAGATTGTTATATCTGATTATTAAACTCCATGAGAACAATGAGCTCCAAATAAGGTACACACAAGATGGCAGACTGTCCAAGAAAATCTCTGTGTAGAAGGGTGTCAGACAAGGTTGCCTTTTAGCGCCTTTTTTATTTAACATATATGTTAATACACTGATCCAGTGCCTTCAGACAATAGATGTCCATGCTCCCAGGCTTGCAGGAAAAAAGGTCCCAATTATGATGTATGCTGATGATGCTGTTCTCTATCACAAACAAAAATTGGCCTAAAGTGTGCTATAAAAATTTTTAGTGACCAGTGTGACAGTGAACTCCTTTCAATAAATTATTCCAAATCGAAAATCATATACTTCAATAGACATTTCAGGAAAACCAACTGGGAAATCAAGGGGAACACAATAGAACAAGTTAAAAACTATCAATATTTAGGAGTCATCTTTACACACAATGCCAACTTCAAGGCCAATGTGATTTCTTCAGCAAATGCTGCAGAGAAGAGAGCTAATGCCATCCTTAGGTTTCTTAGAAAAGAAGGTGCAGGACTTATACCTGCAGCCTTGAAACTCTTTCAAGCCAAATCCTTAAGCCAACTCTTATACGGATCCCAAATGGGCTTGATGTTAAGATCTTTGAATTAGTTCAATCTAAGTTTCTCAGATCCCTATTCAATGCACCTAGATGTACCCCTAATGTTATTCTCAGACCGGAAGCTGGTCTTCCCAAAGTGGAACTAAAAATCTGGGAACATGCAATATCTTATTGGTTAAAAATTCATTTTGAACCAAAGGGTTTAATTCCTCTGTTGTTAGCCTCTGACCCTTATCCAACCTGGTCTTCAAAGATTATTGATAAAATTCAACTGATGGGGCTGGAACCAGAAGCCCTGTTTGATATGGGGTTGAATAAAGCAAAAGCTTTACTAACTCAAAGGCTAACTGATATAGAGTTCCAAAATGATGAGGCAATACTTCCGTTAAGTTATAGGAGCCTGAAAAAGGAGCTGAGTTACGCAGTGCCCTCTTACCTTTTGGACATTACTTATGAGAGATACAGATGGGCATTTTCAAGAGCACAATTCGTTGCCTTTCCCTCTGCTGTCTTACAAGGCAGATTTTCCATCTGCCTGTGCAGCTGCGCTGCTGCCCCTGCTCGAGTAATGTGATTGCGTCTGTGACACACATCCTTCTGCGCTGTGGATTTTATCAAGAAGACAGACTCCAAACACTTTTTCCTTTACTCTCCAGATTTAACCCGCTACAACATTATATTGATTTCAGCCCAGAAACTCTTCGGATCTTTCTGTTAGGAGATAGTCAGAAACACATAACTTATGCAGTAGCAAAATGCTGTGTATTAGCCCTCAGGAAGCGAAACTGTTTGACTAAGGGAATGTTAAGTGCTGGAGAATGAATTAGAATCTTATAATAACTGTTAATGCTATTCTGTTTTATGTATCAATTTTTAAAACTGTTTTTCCCCCCACTTTTTTATCTTTGCTGGTCTTTTGACTGTAATAAAGCTATGTATGTATGTATGTATGTATGTTTACTTGTGGGATTTAATCAGCGTTGTTTAATTTATGTCCATTTTACTGCTGGGGGATGCTGTGGCGGTGGCAGGCTTTGATGGATTTTTAAAGGACCGATCCGTAGATTGTTTCAGAATGGCTCTCAGTTGTGACAGGTGACGGTGGCACTTCCATGTTGAGAGGCAGTATATCTTTGAGCAGCAAGGGAAGGCCCTCCCTTCCTGGCCCGCTGGAGGGCTTCTCAGAAGCTGCTGGACAAGGGGGCCCCTTGGTCTGGTCTTTAGGTACACATCTTTGCACATTCGGACGCAGCCACCATCCGGTGAGGGAAATGGGTGCGTGGGCTCCTCCAAGCCATGGAGAAAAGTGCTGGGCTGGCATCGAGAGGGGGACTAGGGAAAGATTTGCCACTGCCCTCCCCCCCCCCCCCCCCCCGGGCAGGTGTTGCCGAGCAGGGCTCTGATTTTCCTCTTTCCAGACAGGTCTCTACCATTGGTGTTACTAGTATTATTTCCTCCCACACAGCAAAGATTTGTTTCCCTTCCTGGAAGGCAGGAGGCGGTGGGGCTGATGGAAGATTATGTAAAAACAGAAAGCCCTCCCACGACAAGGAGATAAGTCCCCTGAGTTAAAAATAGCCAGGACTATCCCGGCCACCTGTTGCTGGCGGGGAGGCAGATCAAGAAGTTGGCCACCCCCTGCTGTTTGCTGCTTTATTTATTCCTGGCTTCTGTCTGGGAGCTGTACACCTGCCAGGCGTTTTGCTGTTTTATTAGCTTGATTTATGGCGACCGGAGGACGCACTTTCCTCGGGAGAGGGAATGAGGCTCAGACAGGTCCTGCCCTGCATGTTAGGGGTAGATTTGAGGCATTCCAGTAGCTGATTGAATCTCTTCAACAAGTCTGGTGTCTGTGTATTGCTAACAAATGAAAAGTCACTGTTTAACGCAGAATAAATACAACCAATAGAATTGCCCAACAGGGTTTATGTCTCTGTTATACAGAATATCATCAAACAAAGACACATAGTTTACAAACAAAGAGAAGAACCAATAGAAGTTGCCCAGCAGGGTCGATATGTGCAATAAATGACCCACAGGTCTATAAGCAAACACATACGTCTTTCTTATACAAAACACATAATCTTCAGACGAAGGGGACGAAGGCTTTGATCCTTCATTTCATCAGTAGCTTCTTCAGCTTGCTGAATATAAAACATACATGTCACCACACACCACTTCCAATGAAACTACGCCAAATACAATTACAATTATTGATTGTTTCCTTTTACCAACAATGCATATGCATATACTTCCAACCTCCTCTGTACAAGGAATCCAACTGCTATTATATTCAATTATATTCAGATGATTATTCTGTAAGAAAGATGCCACCATAAGTTATTTCCATGAATTCACACTATTTAAACCCCTAAAAGTGCAAACCTATACTTAGAAGAGCTCACCCCAAAACAAGAGCATCACCGGGCAACCGATCAACAGTATTGCTTACATGACCACATGTTACGATAGGACTGTCATCTTTCCTAGATCTTTTCTGTATGGTTCATTGTACATTCTTGTTCTTTGCAGTTTTTGGCTAAAATTTGGCTTTTGTAAATCCGCTTTTGCTTAATAATAATTGCAAGTGGGGGCCCATGCGACTCCCCCCTTTGCCCAACCAGCTCAGGCACAGCTCTCTCCCAGCACCACCCACCACCCTGGTGGTGTTGCTGGGCCTGGCGTGGCTCCAGGCAGTGGCAGTGGCAGTGGCAGCATCTGCTGGCTGCAGCTGGGTCCCGCATGGCTCTTGGACTTCATCTCCACCTCTCCGAGATACCGGTAGGCCCACCCCCTGTGCATGCATTCAGAGGGGGGGATTTAAACCTCCCCAATGTTAAGACTGATTTCACACCAGGAGCTGCTTTGCCGTCGGTCTTCCCTTTGCCCCGATTGCGTGTTTCAATTTCTCACTATTTGCCGTGGGGTGCATTTTGACCCATGGCTTCGCCCGATTTCCTCCACAACTTCAGTGATCCTCAAAAAACAAGATCACTGAAGCTGCGGGGGAAATTGTGTGAAGCTGCAGGTCAAAATGCACCCCACGGCAAATAGTGACAAATTGAAGCATGCAATCAGGGCAAAGGAAAGACCGACGACGAAACAGCACTTGGTGAGAAATCAGTCAATATCTCAACGTTTTCAGGTTTTTCTGCAAACCTGGGGGTCCCTCAAGATCGCAGAAGTATCTGTTTTATGTCAGTGTGATCCTGATCAGCAGATTTAAGTTTCCACAGTAGGCCACACTTGACTATCCAACTGTGGCTCGTGGGCCTTGGGGTCCCATGGAAGCTTCTCTGCTATTCCTCAGTGGAAAGGCCAGATACAGTCAGTAAGCTTCCCTTCAAGACTGCTGGGTCACCTTCTTCTGATCTCCTCTGGGCGTAAGACACTGTAGGATAACTTCTTGGGTGTGCACTTAGGTCCCCTCATTGAGCTACCTTTGCAACCTGGAAGCAGCTGCATGAGTTCCATGCAGTGTGGGAGGAACTCCGACTGCGGCCACTCCCCACACCAGCATTGCTGCTTTTAGACACCTGGCAATGGGGCATAACAGCAATGGGGGCTGGTCCCTTCTGCCTTGGGGCTTCCCAAGGGATGTGGTGGTGCGGCTGGATTCTTCCACATTTCCAGTGCAAGAGGAGGCCCTCCGTTCTCGCAGGGGTCTGGTGAGGGCCAACAAGCCTGGTCAGCACCTTGTGTTAATTGAGAACACTCCCCAGAATCTCTTGCTGCCGCCACAGGGCTTCTATGAAAGATGTGGGAGGGTTCCTGGCATTCCCCAAAGAAAGAAAATTTTGGAACCTACTGAGCTTGTGAATGAGCATGGATACTTGCAGGCAGGCTGCAGATGAGAGCATCTCTGAGCATGTGTGGGGCAGAGGAATCCCACATCATTGGAGGACCGGTCCCTGCTGCCTGAAGCCCTGCCCTTTTTGCATGGGTCAGATGTGCCACCAAAATAATTTTCTCTCTCCTCACTCAGAAGCCAAGTCAGCCGGAGACAAAAGCTTCTAGAAAGGGCTTCCCACCAAACAGCCCCCTACTGACCACTGTACAGAATCCAGGTCACGATGTGTCCCCACTGGAAATTAGGGGGCAGGGCTGGGCCTATCAACAAAGCTGTACACAAGTTATGAAACTTGCTCCTTTCCTTACAGTAGCTCCATCGCTCAAGAGGAACAATTCTGAGACAGGCCCTTTCTCTCCAATGAGGAAGTAAATGTGACACCACAACAGTTGGGCCAACAGCTGGGACTCATGAGGTTTGGGGACTAGCCATTTATAGCTTTGGTGAATCTTTGTCTACAATCTCATTTCTCACTGCAGCACTTGGGGGGGGGGGGTGCCTGGACTTCCTTTCCCACAACCCTGTGAGGTAGGCTAGGCTGGAAGTGACTTGCTCCAGAAAGCCATCTGGCAGATTTTAGTTCAAGTCTGTACAGCCCAAGGCCTTGCCCTCTGTACTAGATTGGCTCTTGTCCTCTGGGCATCTGTGGAGCCTCAGGGGTTGTGCGACTGAACCTCACCACAAACCCCATGGAGAAAGAATAGCTAGCCCCAGAAGGCCTCCCAGCGCATGGGGCTTTGAAGCTAAATCCTGGGCCATTGGAGAGATCCAAGAGAGATGAGGCTGCTTGAGTTGTTTTTCTCTGCCCCATGCTCAGACTGGTCACCTGAGGTGGAGGACCAGAAACAAAGGATGGTACAGGGCCTTCCTGTTGCCAAGCTAGCTGCATGGCCTCTCCAGCTCCTGACACTTCCTTGTGGCTTGCTTGAAGTGCTCTTCTTGGAGGAGACACTTAAGGCCCTGGGGGCCGAATGACTTCTGCAAGCCGTCTCTTTGCCATGCACCCTGCTCTCTTCTTTCCCTGAGCTTGCAGAAAACAAAATATGGAAGGGGGAGGAAGGAGGGGGGCCAGTGTCCTGCCCCTCCCCTTCCTCCCCCCTCCACATGTCTCTGCTCAGGTCCGTAGAACTCCCAGGGTAATGAAGCATGTGCCTGCCTTGTGGAGTAGAGGTGGCCCTGATGGAAAGGTGTGGAGCATCAGCTGGCAGGTGCCACTTGCTGTCAGCTTCTGCTTGGTTGGCACCGGAGACCTAGCAGAGCCTAGGGACTCTGGAAGTCTTCCACAGTATACAGGACCACAAATGGAGAACAAGCCAGATTTCTCTCTCTGACACTGTTTATGTAAACATGCTCAGGCCATCTTGATTCTGTGCTGAAGAATGGTGAATTCCATGACCTACATAAGTTACACAGATTTGGGTTTTGCAGAGCTGATTCTCCAGCTTATACTACTTCCCATCATCTATCCTGGTACATACACAGCCCCCCCCCCCCCCCCCCCCCGGAATATGTCCGACATGTGAGAGCCTGTGAAAATCCAAATAGTGATTCCTCTGAATGTATTTATTTATTTATATTTAAAATACATACATCTTGCTTTTCTCCCGATTAGGGGGAGACATCACAGCTTAAATATATTAAAAAAACCAAATGCATCGTCACAGCATAGAATGAAGCAGGCTATGGCCTTCCCTATCAAAGCAGGATGAAAAGGCCATGCTTTACAGAACATCCCAAACCCACGCAAGGCCAGGGGCTTCTGCATACCCTCTGGAAACCCATTCCACAGCATGTGGGCAGCCATAGAGAAAGTGCAGGCCCAAGCAGAGGCAGTTCTTACTTGCCAGCTTGGGAGAACTCCTAGTGATCTCTGGCCTTTGCCCAGCATGGGGCAGTAGTTAGAGTGCCAGACGAGGATATGGGAGACCCAGATTCAAATCCATGCAGTGCCATGGAAAGTTGCTGTGTGACCTTGAGCCAGTGACACATTCTCAGCCTCACCTACTTCACAGGGATGTTATGATAAAATGGATGAGATGAAAACTATGTATGGTGTTTTGGGTCCCCATTGGGCAGAAGGGTGGGGTATAAATGAAGCAGATTGTTGCGAGCCGGGTCAGAAATGGCATGGGGTGTGCGGTCAGAGCACAGAGCAAGTAAGGCAAGAGCACCCACTCAAGAAGTGTAGTCAAGGTCCGGTCCAAGGTTAAGCCCAGAGTCAGGAGTCTGGTCCGAGAGTCTGTCTGTACAGCAGGGTCTGAGAATCTGAGCGATACTCACGAGCAGGTTCAGGAGCAAGACGAAGGCAGAGTCAGGAAATGGTCTGGAGAGTCACAGGGATCTGATGCAGTGGTCGCAGAGTCAGAGGGATTTTGACTCGTTGCTTCCACACCTGGATCCTGCCCTGCCTCCTTCCCATGGGGTCCTTGACATGTGCTAGTCTTCCCGTCACATTCCACCCACGGGGGTGGGGGTAAGTGCCGTCAAGTCACAGCTTACCTAAGGCAACCACGTAGGGTTTTCAAAGCAAGAGGTATTCAGAGATGATTTGTCACTGTGTAGTGATCCTGGACTCCCTTGGAGGGCTCCCATCCAAGTACCAACCAGGGCCGGCCCGGCTTAGCTTCCAAGTTCTGATGAGATCAGTCTAGCCTGGGCCATCCAGGTCAGGGCATTCCACACAGCCTGGAAGCCATTCTGCAAATTTAGAGCTTCATCTCTGAAAAACAGTGACCTATATTCCATTTTGCATCCGTCCCTCCCTCCCTCCCTCCCTCCCTTCCCCTCTCTCTCTCTCTCTCTCTCTCTCATGCATACACACACAGAGACCCGTAAAGGGGGAGGAGGCTTTTGGTAATTGTCAAAAAAAGACAATTGTCCAGTCCGTCAGGTTTATGTTCCCACCTTTGATGAGGATTCGGGCTTCAGTTCTGTGTGGAAGTGGCTGTCTTTAAAAAAAATCGGCTTCCCCTTCTGTTGCTGTTGCTCCCGAGGTGCGGAAGCCACAGCTGTGGGGAAGTCTTGCATCCCCAAGGCCATCCTGACAGTGGCTCTGGGCGTGCCGCAGGGCAGCAAGGAGATGGTGCTGGGGCTGCTTCTGCTTCAGCACAGTTTAAAAGGTTTATGTCCTGGGTTTTAAGGACAACTTTGCAAGTCAGGTCAGGCATACTGATTTGGAAAAAAGAAATGTCTCTGCCAGGGGCTTCTCTTACTGAGTCACAGCTTACCCAAGGCACGCTCAGAGGGTCCCCCAGCCTTTTCCATGTCCGTTGTGGGGTGGAATCCAGCAACGGGATGAGAATCTCCATTAGAAACTGGGCAAGGGGTTTGTATCTTGGCAAGGGGGCATGTATCTTGGACAGACTTGCCAGAGCTGGGAAGTGAGCCAGGAAGACTGGAGAGCCCTCCTCCTCCTCCTCCTCCTCCTCTCCGCCTGCAACCCTGTCGGATTTCGCACGCAGAGAGCTTGCACAACCTGCTGGTGTGCATCATGCCCTTGATTTTGTATCAAAAGAAACCCATAACATTAATTCATGTTCATAAAATTGTTTCTGAATTGAATTGTGAGGGGGATCTTTCCTTCTCAACTTGGAAACCAGGCCCGATATTGATAGCCTCCCCATACTGGTTTCCCCCTCAGTTTTTGCTGTTTCCTCCCAATGTCTGTGTTTTGGTTGGCTGCCATGGTTCACTTTCTTCTTCATGAAGTGGAGGACTTAGCTGCCTTGAGCTGTTCAAAGAAAAGCAGGACACCAGTGATCTAAAATATTTTAAAATGTTTAGATTAAGCCTTCCATCTTTTCAAATCCAGGATCTACCTTTTAGGGGCTTTTTGCTGAAAATACCTGTTTTCCTCCTCTCTGGAGGGTAGCCGGATGCAAAGAAGGGCCGGGTCCTAAGGAGGGAGGAGCTTGAGGGGTCCTGGGCAGGAGCGAGACCAGGCATGCCCCTGCCTCCCGGCCTCAGCTGTCCCCTGCGTCATGCGGAGGGCTGCCGCTGTGCCCTCCGTGTTTCTCTTTGCCTTCAGAACAGCAGCTTGGGCAGGGGTGGTTCTTGGTCCACCATTGGTGTCAGCCAGTGATCCCTGCTCAGTGGCTGTCTGCTTGTTAATTTTATTTGTCTTTCCTACCATTCAGCTAGAAAAGTGGCTCTCAGCGCAGCATACAGATAGATCCCATCGAGTACATTTAGAATAGTTAAAAAGCCATTAATGCTAGAACCTAGAACTGTCAAGATAGAAGGGAATCAGGCCAGGTCCAGTGAGTTCTCTTGTGAAATCTTGCATCAGGGTCTGGGGTGAACATCTTTCATATATGGGACATCTTTGTCCCTCTGCTGGAAAAGGTTAGAAGCAAATTTGCTATCATGTCTTCTGCAGAGTCATCAGTGGTGATCCGGCCTTTTCTCCTACACTGAATATGAGGAAGAAACATAACTAATTAATGGGGGGGAACCCAGCTCAGTAATAGGGCAAGCTGTAGAGACTCTTTGCTTCAAGAACAGCCTGATGTGGATTGCTTCACCCTTTGCGTAAAGGGCTGGTCTAGATTAAGGATAGCCAAGCTCCCCCCCCCCCCCCCAACTCTCTCAGGTTTCAGTGGCCCTACCATTTTTAAAAAATGCTGAATTTCATTTGCAAATAAAAGAACAGATGGATCTATCTGTGTATGTCAGTGCAATTGGACTGCAGTGGTTCTCAGATTTCCCAAATGTACTGTTCTTCTGGGGGTTCACTTGCAAAGAAACTCTGGGGTAGTTTCCCCCTTGCCAACATGAAATACAAGATTCTCACAGCAGTTAACACTGAACAAGTTTATATTCCGCTGGTTCATGTTTAGTATTTAAGAAGTGTATAGCAGTCTTGAGCTGCTACAGGCCCCTCTGTGTGTTCTGCATAGGCAAACCCAAATGGGCTGGGTCTCCCAAATCCTCCTCTCTGAGCTCACCTTGTTGCCCACTTTTTACCCACAATTGTGACCCTCTTTTGGGTCCAGACCTACTGTTTGGGAACCATTGCTTCCTGGAGAAGCAGATGGATGCTGCTCATTGAGATGTGGAGAGAACTGACATTCATCTCTCAGCCCCTGCTCCCTGGTCTATGGCCTCATGCAATCCAATCACATGTGCCCCATGCCCCTTCTGGCATGCCAGCCTGATCTTTCTTGGGGGAAGGTGGGCCGTGCTTCTGGCCCCCAGACCGAGTGGCCCCTTAGAATGCAGAAGTTGCCCATCTGTAGCTTGGATGATCCTGTCCCACCCACTCGTGCTCTGATTCTGCGGTCAGTTCAGTTCTGCTTACAAAACTGAAGATGTAACAGGGAGAACCCACAGGCGCCAGAGGGGGAGACCCAAATAGTGCCATGGTTCTCAGGAAAGGTGCAGAAAGAGGAACCTGGGTGGGTTCCCAGTCCTATGAGCTGACTCTGCAGCCGCCTGAATTTTTTTGCCAACTCACTGAGAATATCTTGTGTGTGGGCAGATGATGAAGGGAAGAGCTTCTGGTGCCTGCCGTCTCTTGACCCACATGCAAGGCTTGTTTCTAGAGGGCCTGTGGTTCCCGACCCCCACCCCCTGCTGTTGCTGTTAGCTGTTTCCCATGTCAGCCTGAAGAGGAAAAGGAGAAGCTTTCCCTGTGGGACTTCTGCATGCTTCCTGCAGGCCAGGAGATAGTGATTCAGAAGGGTTGCAAGAATCACTGCTGCTGAAAGTGTTTACCTTTGCATAGGAAAGGCTTGAGGGGGGGAATGTATTCTTGTCACAAAACATGCCAGAGCACAACTCCCTCACACACACACACACACACACACACACACGATTTGATACACACCCCATTTTGTAAAACCAATGAATGGTTCTTGGGGGGTGTATGTAACATTATTCCGGAATAAGCATTTGCATAACGATAAGCAGAATGTGGTCTGTTCCTTGTTGTGGCTTTTGAAGGCTGCCCCTCACTCCCAACCCAGTTTCCACCCGGCAGCTAGCAAATGGGAAGTCTGGAGAGCCCAAACTGGATTCCCCCTGCCCCACAGAAACACCCACATATTCTTTGATAAAATAAATAGAAGAAATCAGGTCGCTGACTTGAAAAGGAAATTTTGCTCCAGATGGGTTCACCTGAAGGCTAAAACAGCATCTCATGTTGGGGCTGCCCCCCCCCCCCGCCCCCAAGTATGTGAGTGACTGCTCTGGGGGAAGGAAGGGGCTGAGGAGGAGGGGGGTGCCTGAAGGCTTAGCACCCTTCAGGATTACCAGTGGGAATTGCACAGCAGTAGGGCTGGCAGCCTCCCAGTGCGGCCTGGAGACCTCCCAGAATGACAACTGATCTCCTTTATGGCATTATACCTGCTGGGGTCCCTCCCCTCTCTGAACCCTGCCATCCTCAGGACCCCCAAATCCCCAGGAATTTCCCAGCCTGGAGTTGGCAACCCTTTTTGGAGCATGGCAAATTACCTGCATTGGCTTCTTATCAGTCCTGTGTTCAGCAGCAGCTCAAATAAGGTTGCCAACCTCCAGGTGGGGCCAGGAGTTCTCCCTCTGAGAGGAGGACATCTTGATGGGTGTTTCCCACCCTGCTTGTAGGGAGGCAGGAACTAAACCTTTCACTTTCACTTCCTGCCCTCTGGTGGGAGACGCCCCTTAAGATCAGTTCTGTTCCTGCCTCAGCAAGGGAGAGCAGTACTTTAGGATAGCTCCTGCTTTAGCTAGTTTTTTCTACAGCCCTTTTCAGCTACCTTCCCCTTAATCTTTTCTTCTATTATACCCACTTTAATCTCCTCTGCCTCCTCCTCAACTTTTGCCTCCTTTTTTCACTCAACTCTCTCTCCCCTCCTTTTTTCCCCCTACCTCTTTCAATGATGGAGGGGACGGATGGCTTTCTCTCAGACGGAGAGAAAGAAGGAGAGAGAGACAGAGGTGTACCCTCCGCTTCCAGCCGCGGGGAAACCTCCAAGGCCGCCGCGAAGACCACCGCGCAGAAAGAAAAACGCGCTAAAAAGCGGCCTCACAAGGATGCGCCTGATCGCGCGGGCGCCATTTTGAGCCGTCCCGAGGCCGGGAAGCACCCCGAGCCCGGGAAATCAAGTTTTGCGGTGGCAAAAGGCTGCAGAGCGGTTTTCCCGCCTCCATAAGCCCTGCGGACGGCAGTGACAACGCGCCAGACATTCCTAATGCCCAAGTTCCTCCGCAGTTCCCTATTGATGATGAGCGTCCAGCTTCTTCCCAGGGAGATCGGCGTCCAGTGAGTAACCCTGGTGGGGAGGAAGAGACCATCTCCCCAGCCTTGCTTAGAGCACTCAAGCAAGCAGTGAGGGACGAGTTCCTCAGTGTCCACTCCAGGGGAGCCCCCCCCCATCCAATACAATCCTGCCCCCATAACCCCTGCGTAGTCTCCGGGGAAAGGGAGGAGGAGGAGGAGGCCATCCAGGATAATGAGGGGGAGGAAGACAGGCCCCGTTGGCCACTAAGGCAGCCAGGAAGGATCAGTCTTACCCTGGCTGGGTTCCTTCCCATTGGATCCATACCATGGAGGGCAGTGACCCAGGAGATCCTGGAGAGCGGGAGGAAGGAGAGTTCCTTTCCGATGAAGAGGAGGAGGAGGACTTAGAAGTCCCTGAAACTTCCATGCGCTTTTTTAAAGCGGAAGAGTACCCCTATCTCCTCTCAAAAGCCTTATCAGCACTAGAGCTGCAGCCTAAGCTGCAGGGAGAGGACCCATCCTCTAAGCCTAAGGATTCCAGGCCTAAGGGCAATAAAGACTATTTCCCTAGGACCCCAGACACCGAAAAGGTTTTCCCCTTCCCTGAATTCTTAGAGAACCAGCTCCTTAAGGAATGGGAAAAACCTATGGCCAATAAGCGTTGTCCTCTAAATCAAAGAAAACTGTATACTTTGCCTTCACTTACTAACAAGCTCTTACAGGTCCCCCTAGTGGACGCCCCTGTCATCGCTCTGCAGACATCAGGCCTCCTC
The DNA here is from genome assembly GCA_029233225.1 of Lepidodactylus listeri. NCBI lineage: Eukaryota > Metazoa > Chordata > Lepidosauria > Squamata > Gekkonidae > Lepidodactylus > Lepidodactylus listeri. The sequence goes on along the minus strand of JARCFY010000014.1, from coordinate 7,159,829 downwards.
TCTGAGGATGGTGAGGGCCTGGTTCGAGATACCCTTGACCGCAAAGCGGATTTCGCCCTGCGCAAGGCGCATGAAGCTTCAGTCATGGCCATTAAGGCCTCCGCCACGGCTACCATCGTCAGCCGGGCACCCATAGCATGGTCCAGGAAGATGATCCAGCTCATCCCACCTTCGAGCAAACGACTAGCAGAAGGGGCAAACCGCCTCCTGAAAGCTGCAGCCTTCTCAGCCGATGCCACCCTCGACGCGATGGTTTTTTCATCCAGGTCCCTGGCTTCAGCAGTGGCATCTCATCGCACACTCTGGCTAAGGGTATGGCCCACCGATCTTCAAGCCAAAACCACAGTTGCTTCTTATCCATACCAAGGTGATCGTCTCTTCGGTGACTCCCTGGACAAGATCCTTGTAGAGACAAGAGACAAGAAAAAGGCCATGCCACGCAATCTAGCCAGACCGGACAGGTGAGGATCAGGTAATTATTCCTTTCACTCTTAAAGAGCCTTACCCAGATTTGCCAGGGATTCCTACAGACCCTCCTGGGGCGCTTCCAGACAGGGCTTCAGACGCAACCCATTCCATGGCCGCCCAGGCAGACCCTTCTCCTTCAGAGACGGTAAATCTGGACGCGACACCTCCAACAAATCCACCTCAGCATGACTGCCACCAGGGCCCGGTGGGCGCCCGTCTGCTTCTTTTTCATCATCAATGGGCCCTTTCCAAAGCAGGCGCGTGGTCCCAGGAGGTCACTTCCAGAGGCTACTCCATAGAGTTCCTGAAGAAGCCACCAGACCGCTTTCTCCGCTCTCCTCTCATCAAGGACCCATCCAAAATAAAGAGGACAAGAGAAGCCGTTCAACACCTACAGATCATTTCTGCCATAGAGCCTGTTCCCATAGAAGAGCAGGGACAGGGCATCTATTCAATATTTTTCACAGTTCCCAAAAGAAACGGTGATTGGAGAGCCATTCTGGACTTAAAATATGTAAACAAATTTGTGAGACTCCGACACTTCCGGATGGAAACCCTGTGGTCAATCTTGGAAGCCCTTCAACCCATGGAGTTCTTCTCCTCCATCGACTTAACAGAAGCCTACCTTCACGTCCCTATTTTCGCCGGCCACAAAAGGTTCCTCCGGTTCCTCGTATTAGGCCAACATTGGCAATTCAGGGCACTCCCCTTCGGCCTCTCAACCGCCCCACGAGTCTTCTCCAAGATTCTTATCCATCCCATCGCCTGCCTCCGGGAGCGCGGAATACATGTGCACCCCTATCTCGACGACCTCTTGATCCGCTCAAGTTCTCGAGACAAGGCGCTGTCAGACACGAGAGAAACCATTCTGTGCCTACAAGCACACGGATTCTTGGTGAACCTACAAAAGAGCTCATTAATCCCCTCCCAGTCTCTGGAGCATCTGGGAGTCGTCTTCGACACGGTCCACAGCCACGTCTTCTTACCATCCTCGAAGGCAGAAAAGATCCGGCTACTAGCAAAAACAGACCATCGTAGCCCGACATACTATGCTGATGACCCTAGCCAAGCTTCTCCGCCTATTCATCTCATGCATGGACTCTGTTCCCTGGGCTCGCCTACATGCCAGGCCACTGCAGCAGCTATTACGCCCTTTCCAACTAAGGGTAATGCAAAAGCTCGACCTCCCAGTCTCCGTACCTCATCAAGTCAAGGTCATTCTAACCTGGTGGACCAAGTCCCACAACCTACTGCAAGGAAAGACCTATTACGTGAATGACTGGAAACAGATCATCACGGACGCCAGCCTCACAGGCTGGGGAGCAGTCTTCGTCCACCTACCAGCACAAGGGACATGGTCCAAGGAAGAGCAACATCTTCCCATCAACCTCCTAGAGCTCCGTGCCGTTCGCCTAGCCCTGCTACATTTCAGGGAACACATCTCCGGCCAACATGTCCTCATCAGAACGGACAATATTGCAGCCAAGGCTTATATCAACAACCAAGGAGGGTCCAGGTCCTCTCAACTCCACCGAGAGGCAATGAAACTCTTAGCCTGGGCAGAACACCACCTCCTCTCGATCAGAGCCGAGCACATCAAGGGTTTCATGTATCACAGGGCTGACTGGCTCAGCCGCCAGACGCTGCAGGAGGGAGAATGGTCTCTCAAACAGGACCTGTTCGATCTCATAACGGACCACTTCGGCCACCCGAGAGTAGACCTCTTCGCCTCCCCGCTCAACCACAAGACTCCCAGGTTCTTTTCCAGATATTACCACCAAGCAGCCGAAGCCACGGACGCCCTGGTATCACATTGGCCCAAGACCCTCCTGTATGCTTATCCTCCGACTCCGGTGCTGCCGAAGCTGCTCCGCAAAATCAAGGAGGAACAGGCGGAGATCATCGTCGTGGCCCCGTACTGGCCGCGAAGGCCCTGGTTCTCCGAACTACAGAGTCTGTCCAACGTACCATACCTCACACTCCCGATGTCCATGGACATGCTCTCCCAGGGTCCCATATGGCACCCGGACCCCTCCTGGCTTCGCTTGACCGCCTGGAAGTTGAAAGCCAACACCTCATCAACTTAGGGTACTCAGCGCCAGTAACAGAAACCATGCTCGCATCCACATGGAAGGCTTTTGTCCGATGGTCTAGAAGAAAGAAGGTTGATCCTCTGCGCCCTAATATGTCAGACCTGCTGTCTTTTCTTCAGGACGGCCATGACTCATGCCTCAAAGCCTCTTCCCTTCGCCGCCAGATCGCGGCTCTAGCAACAGTCCTTCCACGTGTAGATGGCTGGTCACTCTCTTCCCACCCGCATGTTCGCCGTTTCCTCAAGGGAGCGTCGTTGACAGATCCTCCTGTGTCCCACAGATTCCCCACATGGAAGCTCAATCTGGTTCTGTCCGCACTAACCAAACCCCCATTTGAGCCAATCCAGGATATTCCTCTCGTCTGGTTGCAGATGAAAACCCTATTCTTGGTGGCAATTACTTCCGCCAGAAGAGTCTCCGAACTAGGCGCGCTTTCAGCCAACCCGAACTTGTGCACATTCCACAAAGACAGGGTAGTCCTCTCCACTGACCCGTCCTTTCGTCCTAAGGTAAATTCCAGATTCCACCGGTCCCAAGAGATTTGCTTACCCACCTTTTTCCCTAACCCTTCCCATCCTAAGGAAAAGATTTGGCATTCTTTAGACGTCAGACGTGCACTCAAGGCATTCCTTACCCGCACCCGGCCTCTGCGAAAGTCCAACTCCTTATTCATTTCGGTATCGCCCCCCAATACGGGCAACAAAATGTCTACGGCCGCCATCAGCGCTACCCTCAAGAGATGCATTTTGGAAGCCTATAGGGTCCTCAAGACTCCTCCACCTGCCGGGATTACAGCCCACTCGGTTAGAAGTGCGGCAACCTCTGCAGCCTTCGCGAACCGCGCTTCGGTTGAACAAATATGTCGAGCAGCAACCTGGTCTTCTGTATCGACCTTCGTTCGTCACTACAAGATTGATGCCTACAATGCAACCGACGCGGCCTTCGGTCAAAGAGTTCTTCAGACTGCGCTCATGACGGAAGACGATGTCCCGCCCAGCTGAAGGGACACTGCTATGGGAGGTCCCATCAAGATGTCCTCCTCTCAGAGGGAGAATGGACCAGTGGTTACTCACCGTGAGGGGTCCTTCTCCTCTGAGATAAGGAGGACATCTTCGCCCTCCCGATTCTCCATCGTCTTCTTCCCTGTTCTTGCTACTACCTTCCTTCCTGTCTTAATCCTTCTATGATCACTGTTTATAGTTCACAGTTACTATGTTCTTGTTTTTTATCCAGTTCCAGTTAGTTTTCTGGTTTACAGCTCAGCACTGCTTCTGGGAGTTCCCGAACTGATCTTAAGGGGCGTCTCCCACCAGAGGACAGGAAGTGAAAGTGAAAGGTTTAGTTCCTGCCTCCCTACAAGCAGGGTGGGAAACACCCATCAAGATGTCCTCCTTATCTCAGAGGAGAAGGACCCCTCATGGTGAGTAACCACTGGTCTGTTCTCCTGGAATTATAGCTGATATCCAGACTACAGAGATCAGTTCCCATGGAGGAAATGGCAGCTTTGAAGGGGGCACTCTGTAGGGATGTCAGTTTCCAGGTGGAACCTTGGGATCCCCATGAATTACAGCTCATCTCCAGCGGACAGATATCAGTTTCCTTGGAGACAATGGCTGCTTTGGAGGGTGGACTTTATGGCATCACATCCCTTCATAGCTCCCTCCCAAACCTCCAAGAATTGACAAATATCCAGGAGCCCTCAAAGGCCTTGTCCCCCTCCATAATTTCTCTGCCTTCCTTATCGTGCTTATCGTGAACTGGCCTCTTCCATCCTTCCTGCTTTTGTTCCCCGTGCCTCCGCCTCCTTTCAGTGCCCGTTTGCCCTTGCTGCTGTCAAGGGTTCAGTTTCCATTCTCTGTATTCTTCCTCTTCACTGTTCACCTTGCCATGCTATGGGAGGAGGGAATTCCTGAGAGGGAAGCATGAGTGTGAGGGTGCCTGCTTGCTTGTGGCCATAACTCTTTCCTCCAAGCTGTGCCCCTGGGCCTTTCTCATGGAGTTGGCCTTGGAGACTCTTGCTAGGCTGTGATAGATAAGACACCACATATCTGTCAGGGTTGTCATAGTAACGCTCAGGCCAGGTGCTGACGTATGTGTGGGGGTGCAGTAGTTCTTACCTATAACCTTTGGTTTTCACACGTTTTCTTTATTCCTGACAAGGATCCATTCTGGAGTGAGCAAATCTCTAATAAAGCATTATTATAAAGAAGCTGTGGAGAGTGTCTTAACTGGGGATCTGACATATTGTGAGGAATCTTTCATTACTCTTCATCTGTAACCAGGGATCATTTGGGGTCAGAGTGAGGCAGAGCAGTGCTCCTCCAGCCCAGGAGTGGGCACTAGGGCAGCCACAGGCCAAATCAGATTTTCTGATCTGATTCGGCCCGCCACCAAATTGCCACCAAAATTCGGTGGTGGCTTAAAATGCGGCTGGAGGGGAGGGGGTTTGAGGGAGAGGCTCCAAACTTACAGGGTAGCTGCTGGAGCCTCTCCCCCAAATACCCACCAAGTTTCAAGAAGATTGGACTTGGAGGTCCAATTCAATAGACCCCCAAACAGGTTGCCCCCATTCCCTCCATTGTTCTCTATGGTGGGAAAAAAGTAACGATAATGGTGAACGATTTACTAGAGGTGGAGATTCTACCAAATACATTTGCTGATCATAATCCACTGCTGATAACTTTCCAGGAAACACAAAGGAAAAGCAGATGGTCTATGAATATAGGCTCATTGAGAGATGAGAAATTTGTAAAAAACTAAGATCAAGGTCCAATAATTTTTTAAAAGGAATATACAACATGAGACGTCTATGGAAATAGTTTGGGAAACATTTAAAGCATTTATATGAGGCTGGTTTATTAATCATGAAGCTTGGAAGAAGAAACAAAAGAGAATCCAATACAATAACCTGGAAAAACAAATTAAAAAAGATAAAATGAAAAAAAATAGAAATATTGTAAAATCAAAAATTAAAATTAAATTTTTACAACATTAATTAAACTTGTTACTGACCCAAGAATTAGCAAAAAAAAATAGAATACACCAAACAATATTATTTTGATAATGCAAACAAACCTACGAGATGGTTGGCATATAAATTAAGGAAAGAAAGAGAAAAACGTTATATTAAAACATTAAGAAATGAAAAAGGAAAAGAAAAAATATCTTAAAAGATCTGAAAGATATAATTGCAGATTTCTATAAAAAGTTATATCAACAGAATAACCAAAGTAAACAATCAGTAATAGACTACATCCAAAAATGGAATACGAGAAAATTTACAGAAAAACAGAAAAGCAGACTCATAGAACCAAGCCCTAATAACTCTAATCCGTAAACCCAATACAGAAGGAAAGAGGATAAAAAATTATAGGCCTATTTCACTACTAAACACTACTAAAAAAAATAAGATTTTTGCCAACATACTAACTACTAGATTAAAATGTGTATTGGTTCAAGTCATTCATCAGGATCAAGCTGGTTTTCTTCCAAGGCGACAAATTAAAAATAATATACAAACCATTATTAATGTTCTGAAGCATTATAAGATGCATCCCAGTAAACAGATGGTGTTGGTGTTTTTAGATGCGAAAGGGCATTTGATAACATCAATTGGGAATTTTTACTACAAAAATTGTTAATATGGGATTCTGGCACACAATTTTTTACCATGATTAGAGCAATATATAGTACTCAAACTGCTAAAATCTTGGTTACTGGGGACATGACTCAAAATGTAGGAATACAGAAAGGGATGAGACAAGGATGTCCCCTCTCTCCTCTACTGTTTATTTTTACTTTAGAAATGCTGAACGATTTAATAAGAGGTGATGTAAGAATAAGAGGCCTCAAAATAAGGGGAGAGGAATTTAAACTTCAGGCATTTGCCGACAACTTAGTTTTTATATTAGAAGACCCTATGAGTTCTATCAACCAACTTATAAATGTAATACAAGGTTATGGGCAGTAGCAGGGTTGAAAATTAATTTTTAAAAAAGAATATTTTGACAAAAAATTGTACGCAAGCTCAAATACAACAAATACAAGAAATTTCTTCTATGGAAATAACAAAAAGAGTAAAGTATTTAGGTATAATCTTAACTAACAAAAGTAATACTTCATAAGAAGATAATTCTAATAGCTTGTTAAAAGATATAAAAAAAGACTTGAGAAACTGGGAAGACCTCCAACTATCATTCATGGGAAGGATAGCAACGATCAAAATGAACATCCTCCCGAGATTTCTCTTTTTAGCCCAAAATATTCCAATTTTTAAAAAGATGCAGTATTTCAAGGATCTCGATAAAATTCCCATCAATTTATTTGGCATTCCAAAAACCAAGAATTAAATGGAAGATATTACAGGACAAAAAAGAAAGAGGCGGATTTGGACTACCTAATTGGGCTCTATATTACAAAGCGGAGTCTTTAGGATGGATAAAAGACTGGATAACTTTAGAAAATGTTAGATGTTTAAATCTAGAAGGGCATGATTTAACTATGGGATGGCATGCTTATATGTGGTATGGGAAAGACTGAATACATACCAACTTCCAACAACATGCGATAAGAGGAGCTTTAATAAAAATATGGAAAGACATAAAAGACCGATATTATAGTAAGACTCCAAAACGGGTATCTCCTCTCAAAGCATTTATAAAACTGGCATTAGTTATGATGGATAACAGAGGAAATTATGAAAAGTTATTAGATAAAAATAATAAACTTAAATCGACTGAGACGCTATTGCAACAAAACTTAAAACTATCTTGGTGGGGAAAATTGCAATTAAAATCTAGATTTCTTAAAGATAGTAGAGTTGGTTTTTATGACACGAGAAATGAATGGGACAAGACCTGGTTGACTACAGAAGAGAAACTGATCAATAAGTTATATAATTTTATGTTGGAAGGTATATGCAAGTCAAGATTATAAAGTCATTAATGGTCATATGGATGCAGGATATTGGTCACAGCATTGATATTGATCACTGTTCAAAAATCTGGAGGGTATTGACATTTATGAGAGCAACATCGTACAAAGAAAATATTTATAAAATGTTCCACAGATGGCACTGGTCTCCGGATAAAATAGCTAAATGGCATGTTGATACATCAAATAAGTGTTGGAAATGTAAAAATAATGTGGGGATTTATTTTCATATGTGGTGGCATTGTGGTGAGGTTGCTAAATTTTGGAATGGAATTCACAAAATAATACAAGAAATACTAGGTATGAACTTGCCTTTATTGCCAGAGATTTTTTTATTGAATATATTATCAGATGGCTTTAAAAAACCTAATCTTTATATAATATTTATTTTGACGATGGCTAGAATTTTAATTGCTAAAGGATGGAAAATGGAAAAAAGTTCCTCAAGAGAAGAGCTAATCCAAAGATCATTGGAAATGGCGGAATTGGATAAATTGAATGTACAACTACAAGTCAAAGATGAAAAGACATGTAAACCGATGAGCATGGTTTATAACTGGTTAGATAAAATAATGGAAAAATACTCTCAAGATTATGTATGATATGAATTGATTGCATTTGTATTTAAAAATTATAAATAAAGATAAAAAAAGAAAGAAAGAATCTCCTCAAGTTAGTGAGGGAGTTGATGGAGTAGGAGGCTTCGGACGAATCCGAGGGGGAAGCCCCCAAAGGCAAGCCCAAATGTCCTCCGGCACCCCAAAGGCCCGAGCTGAAGAGAGAAAGGCTGAGAGATACACTGGAAGCCACCTTTGACAGCAGCCCGGGGAAGCTAGCGTTCTTCGCTATTCAGGTTAGAAAGATGTTCAGAGAGCGGGGCCATACCTTTGCCACTGATGAGCAGTGCGTTGATTACGTGGGGTCCCAACTCTGAGAGCTGCCAACTGGTTTGTGGGGCTCCACAACATTGTGGCCCCTGAGCCGAGAGACATTGTTGCCTTCATGCAAGTGCTGTGTCACCAATCTGAGGACCCATTGGAGCTCGAAAAAGCCTGCACCCACCTACATGATATGCGCCAAGGGGCAAGATCCATACAGGAGTATTTTGATGAGTTTAAATCCACAGCTGCCAAGTTGCAGGGCTGGCCGGAAGAAGTTCTCATCGAATTCTATTGAGCAGGGCTGAACACTGTGATCCTTGAGAAGGCTTTGGCTCAAAACAACCCACTGACGCTGGCGGGCTGGATCCAGGTAGCCTGTGAGGTCGAGAACCGGCATAACATGGTGAGGCTCTATCAATTCAAAATGCCAGTGAGGGTAGAAGAAGAAGAAGAGATTGGATTTATACCCCGCCCTCCACTCCCCAAGGGAGTCTCAGAGCAGCTTACAAACTCCTTTTCCCTTCCCCTCCCCACAACAGACACCCTGTGAGGTAGGTGGGGTTGAGAGAGCTCTTTCCCAAGCTGTCCTTGAGGGAACAGCTGGTACAGAGCTATGGCTTGCCCAAGGTCATCCAGCCAGGTGCCAGTGGAGGAGTGGGGAATCAAACCCAGTTCTCCCAGATTAGAGTCCGGGCACTTAACCACTACACCAAACTGGCTCTCCGGGTACCTGGGGCAAACTGGGTACCTGGGGCCCAGAGACTCGGGGTAGGGGACCGCTACCCAATGGGATCAGGAGAACCACCTGCAGAGAGGTATCTGCCTGCACTGCGGGAAAGCTGGGCACTTTGCGGCAGAGTGCCAGAAGGCTGAGAATGTGGAGCAAGATCAACAAGAGGACCACCATGAGAAGAAGGCCAAACCGCCTGGGAGACGTCCAAAGTCCCTGCGAGCGTTGCAGGCTATTGAGTATGTCACCTTGGAGAGCCCTTCTACTAGCAGCTCCAAAGAACCAAAGGAGCAGGGAAAAGGCCGGGACCTGCTGTAAAGAGTGCCAGCCAGCAGGTCCGAAAGTCCTCAGTGCAAGACTCGGTGAGATCCTCTTCCTCCCTATTTTTTGTAACTGTCACTATTTTAAACCCCACAGAGGGGACCCAGTTGCGGGTCAGGTCCCTCATAGACTCTGGGTGTTCCTGGGACTTAATAAGCCCTAAGATTTTGCCAGGTGGGTTATAAATTGCCCAAAGGAAAGTTGTATGCTATGAACCCAACTGAAAAAGAGGAGATGAGTAGGTTCATAAACAAGAACTTAAAACGAGGTTTTATACGCCCGGCTACCTCCCCTTTTGCGGCCCCGGTGCTCTTCAGGAAAAAGAAGAATGGGGGTCTAAGATTTTGCATGGACTATAGGGGATTGAATTCAGTGTTGGCTTCTAATGCCTACCACCTCCTGTTGATCAAGGATTTCTTGGCAGAGGCATCTAAAGGGAAAGATTTTTCTAAGCTGGATTTGAGAGATGCTTATTTCCGTGTGCGCATAAGATAAAATGAACATAAGACTGCCTTTAACACTCTCTTGGGGCAGATTGTGCTGGGCAGAATTTTTCTCTAAGTTTCATTTTACTCTTAAGCACCTCCCTGGGAAGTCCAATTCCTTGGCCAGTGCCTTGTCCCACCTACCACAACACACCAGCCAACGTGATAAAGTCATAGACTCTGTGTTCATACCTGCACAGCTGGGAGGGGTAGTTACAACAAGAGCGCAGGCAAAGAAGGGAGGGAACAAGAGTTTGGCGTCTGGATTGAAAAGCTGAAAGTGGCCTGTTCCCTTCAGGACTTGATTGCTATAGAAAAGGAGGGGATCCTGGTAAAAAGAGAAAATGATGTTGGTACCAGGGCGATAAACTTTTTGTCCTAGAGTCCTTGTGGGGGGAAGTTTTGTCCATGGGGCATGACAGCAAAATTTCGGGACACTTTGGCTACCTAAAAACTTTGCATTGAATACAAAGGCAATTCTGGTGGCCCCGAATGAGGGGAAATATTTCAAAATACATAGCATCATGTCAGACCTGCATTATGAGTAAATGCAGGGGGGTGGAAAGGAACCTGGGCCATTGCAACCCCTGGAAACCCCTGAGAGACCCTGGGTGGTGATTTTCATGGATTTCTGATTTACCTCCCAGCCAAGCTATCTGGTTGGTAGTACACTTGTTTTCTAAGCAGGTGCATTTTATCCCCTGCAAGCAAGTGCCTACGGCTAAGCAGTTAGCTTGGATGCTTGTGCAGCATGTGGTGAGATTGCATATGTTACCCCGAAAGATAATTTCCGATAGAGGTACTCAATTTGTTGCCATGTTCTGAAAGGAGTTGTTAAAGATCCTGGGAGTAGAACAGGGTCTAAGTAGTGGCTACCATCCCCAGACCAATGGACAAACAGAATGCTTCAATCGGGTGTTGGAACAGTTTCTCAGATGTTTTGTAAACTACCAGCAAGATGACTGGGTTCAGCTATTACTGTTTGCTGAGTACAGTTACAACAATTCAATTCACAGCTCTACAGGCATGTCCCACTTCAAAGCAGTCCATGGGTATGAGGGGGTCTCATTGCCCACCTTGGATTTAAATGAGCCAGTGTCTGGCGATGCTCAAGTCTGGTGGTCCACACTAACGAAAGGTTGGGAGACTCTGCAAAAGACATTAAATAAAGCCAAGGAGGATTATAAACATCAGGCAGACAAACATAGAGGTCCTGAGTGGGACCTGAAACCTGGTGACTCTGTGTATATTACCACTAAGCACTTAAGGAGGTGCAACCTGGCAGGAAGCTGGGGTAGAAGTACATTGGTCCCTTCAAAGTGACTCGTGTAATAAATAAGGTGACTGTGGAAGTTGATTTGCCAAAAAAAATTATGTCATGTACATCCTGTGTTTCATTCTAGTCTTCTGAAACGAGACCCTGGACCCTCACCCTGGACTCATTGTCCTTCAGCTCCTCCCCCCCCCCCTTTATGGTCGAAGGTAAACCCCACCAGGAGGTTGAAATTATTTTGGATTCTAAGCTGAAGCATTGACATTTGTATTACCTTGTCAAATTGAAAGATTTTGGACCAGAACATCAGGAATGGGTTGAGGCTCATAATGTCAAAGCCTCCCGTTTAATCTGAACTTTCCATAAACTGCATCCTTCAGAAGCCGGGGGGGGGGGGGGTTGAGAACGCTTGGGGAGGGCAGAATGTCAAGGTTTTCAATTTTGATTCTCTTTATTCTTCTTCACTGTCTACTTTGCCATGCTATGGGGGGAGGGAATTCCTGAGGGGGTGCCTGCTTGCTTGTGGCCATAACTCTTTCCTCCAAGCTGTGCCCCTGGGCCTTTCTCGTGGGATTGGCCTTGGAGACTCTTTTGTTAGGCTGCTATAGATAAGACACCACATATCTGTCAGGATTGTCATAGTAACGCTCAGGCCAGGTGCTGACGTATGTTTGGGGTGTGGGAGTTGAGTAGTTCTTACCTATAACCTTTGGTTTTCATGCATTTTCTTTATTCCTGACAAGGATCCAGTTCCTGAGTGAGCAAATCTCTAATAAAGCATTATTATAAAGAAGCTGTGGAGAGTGTCTTAACTGGGGCTCTGACAGCTGCCCACTGTGCTGGGAATCGTCTCCCAGAACACCTAACTCCCCCTTCAAATCCTACCTCAAAAGCCCCTTTTCTCTTTCTTCCAAAGCCCTTTTACTTTATCGCATTTTTGCATAGCCAAGTCTGTTTATTTTATGACTTTGAAAGATTCCTATCCAGCACTCTCCAGATTCTCCCAAAACCTAGCAATATGCCTCTGCATTTGCCCTCGTGCTTGGACTCTTGTTCCCACCTCCCTTTCTTCTGTCTCCCTCTCTCAGCATTTCAGCTATTAGCTCCTTGGATCTTTCTGGTCAACATTAATGTATGAAATGCCTTCTGTGTTGATGGAATTGTATAAATAACACCAAAGAGCAGGTGTTGTATCCCACCCCCGGAGGCCAGAAACATGCTCCAGATATGGCTGGGGGGAGTGGGGAGTCCATCAGTTTGGGGACCCAAACGTTTACATGGTGGATGGACCTTCTGACATTCGGCATTAATTGTTCCTGAAGATCTCAGGTGGTGCTAGCTCCAGCAGGCTTTGTTGCTTGTGGTTATTCACCATAATAACTGCATGCTGTGTGTGTAGCTGTGGATTATTTTTTCCTTGAAATGAAATAAGTAGTGATATGTGTCTCAGGAGATCAAAGGTTTGCAGGATCTGAAATAGGTACCACATTTAACAGAATGTGACAAGCTGTGTGTCCATTCTGGAAATTGTTGAGCCCCAACCAGAGCCTGGGTTTTTGACTCTGCCCCAACTCTAGTCGCTAAAGTCCAAACGTGAACTTAGAACCTGACTTCACTGATTTGTCTCCAGCTACTTTGTGATCTGTGGAATCCAGCCCTCATTGAAGAAATTGTGTCACTTTAGGCAAAATGATCCTGCACAAAAGCCACCCACAAGATCCTTGCACTTTGCTTGTTTAGATTGCAGAGCAATCTAGCAGTCAGTGCTGAATGAAGACTTGCATTCAAATCCTCCTCTCCTTTAGGCCACAAAGCATACTTGGTATTGCTGAGCCAGCTGCACTCTCTCTGCTTGGCTACCTGAAAGTGCTAGTCAAAAAGCCTGGCAAGGTTTCCTTGGGAGACTGGGACAGCACCATGGGGCTGCCCTCAAGAAGGTCCTGTGCAAGGGATGGCAACACTTCCCCAGTTGATGTCTGTGGAGGAGATGTCTTCATTGGGAACCTTATTGGAGTATTGCAAGTTCAATTCCTTCAGTCATGAAAGAGTTAACCTGTTTGTTTATGCATGCTAATATTAGTTTATGCATGCTAATATTAGCTTAAGACCAATTAGATCTTAGACATGTATTTCCCCCTAGAGAGAGGGTGTCAGTATTCCTAATGAAGTGAGCTGTAAAATGTCCATTGGCTGACCAATTTTATTGGGGTGCTAGTTGCAGCTTGGCACTTACGCAGGAAGTGGGGGTATTGAGGTAAACTTTCTATCTCTTTTGTTCTCATACACACAAATGTGCAAAAAGAACAGAGAAACACACACAGTTTTTGAGAAGGAAGATCTGTGCTTTTAAATTGCATAAAAGGAAAGTGTTCCTAAGCATCTAGATGCCATAATAAACACCACTGCAGAATTAAAGGCTGCTGGAGTTCCAGTTATGGATGCTGAAGTCAATGCCACAGTTCTAAATAGCTCTCCTGGTGCATATTCTACTCACATAGCCATTCTAGATGAAAGAAACACGGTTGATTTGAATTTCATGCTGAATTTTTTGAGGGATGAGAGTTTGAAGAGATCTGTTTCAGAGATTGCAGGAGGAATGAGTGCTTTGAGATTAAAGCATGAAAGAGAAAGTGTTGTATGTTTTCATTGTGGGAAGAAAGGTCATGCAGCAAAGTTTTGCAGATCAAAGAAATTTACTGAGAGACAAAGAGAGAAGAGGGAGCTTCCCCCTGTACTCAGAGCAGCTGCTTCCAGCAAGCAGAGAAACAAAAGTCAAAAGGAAAGAAAGCCTCGTAAAGGCTATGCCTATATAGTTACTGGAGAAAATTCAAATGTATAGAATTTCTGGTTGCTCAGTTCTGGATCTCATGTCTGTCATGATAAAAGTTGTTTTGTGGAGCTGGATGAAGACAAAAGGCAGTCTTTAGTTCAAGCAGGTGGGAGCCAGTTGCCAACTCAAGGAATGGATGTCATAAAACTGAGAGTTCCCAGTACAGAAGGAGAAGTAATTAAAATCTTGCTGAGAGACTGTGTTTATGCACCTGTCAAGGTTTCAGTTGGGCCATTGTCTCTTTTTCCTTAACTTCCATTTCTCATTCCTAGCTTCACTGTTCACCTTGCCATGCTTTAGGAGGAGTGACATTCCTAAGGGGGGAGTATGGGGGATGCTTGCTGTTAACTTGTAGCCATAACTTTTCCATTCAAGATGTGCCCCTTGGCTTCTCATGAGAATGATCTTGGAGACTTTCTCTTCTTGGTATAGTAGATAGCAACTGTATATCTTTCATGGTTGGCATAGTAATGCAGTGGCCGAATGTGACGGATGGGGTGTGGGGTGCTTTGAACCTTTTCTATAATACTGGGGGTTTGCCGTGCTTTTGGCATTCCTGATAAAAGACCAGTCCTGAGTGAGCATATCTCTGAATAAATCTTTTAAATAAAGAAACTGTGGAGAGTGTCTTAACTGGGGATCTGACAGCACCTCTGGCAGATCAGAATTTGCTGTCTGTTAATGAGGAGGAGGAGATTGGATTTATACCCCACCCTTCACTGCTCAAAGGAGTCTCAGAGTGTTTTACAATCCCTTTCCCTTCACCTCCCCAAAACAGACACCTTGTGAGGTAGGTGGGGCTGGGAATGCTCTCTCAAGAACTGCCCTAGAGAGAACAGCTCGGAAAGAACTTATGACTGACCCTGGTCACACCAGCAGCTGCATGTGGAAGAGTGGGGAATCAAACCTGGTTCCCCCTGATTAGAGTCTGCACTCCTAACCACTACACCAAACTGATTTCCTCATTGAGGACAATATTTGCAGTATTTTTCATCCTGAAGGAAATGACGAAATACTGGCAGATAGGACTGGTGAATTTTTCTATCTGTGAAATGTTGCTGATCAAGTGTATCATACTAATCAGCAGAAATGTCTGCATACTGACTGCATGTTAGTGTGGCACAGGAGCTTGGGCCACAGGAATATTAAGTCTGTAGAGAGACTGTTGCAGGACTGCAAAGTTAAAGTGACCAAATGCAGGGTCATTGTGATATCAGCCTTAAGGAAAAGGGAACAGCATCTAATTACAGCAAACAGCAAAGTATGCACAATGAAAGGCTGTTGAAGAAAGTCTACTCAGACTTAGTTGGTCTTCTAAATGCTTGACACTCATAGATTTAGCAAGTTGTTTAATCTGTGTGTCTCTAATCAGGTCTAAGGACCAAGTTTGGGGGAAATTTATGTAAGCTGCTTTGAGAAATCAGTTCAGTAAGGCCCCAGAGGTCGTCTTTACAGACAATAGGACAGAGTATTGTAGCAAGGCATTCCAAAGTTTCCTGGAGGAGGAAGGAATAAAGTATGAAACAACTGTGCCTTATTCTCCTCAGCAAAATGGGTCTGCTGAGCACCTTAAAAGCACCCTAATGGAAATGGCATATTGTCTACTCATGAAAGCTGGTCTGCCTGACCCTTGCTGGGCAGAAGCAGTAAATATGCAGTTTATTTGCATAACAGAATTCTATCAAAAGTTACAGGGAAAACGCTTTTTGAAGTGTGGCATGGAAAGAAGCCAGGCATAAAGCATTTGAAGGCATTTGGCTCTAAAGCATATGTCCATGTACCCCAGGAAAGAAGGGGAAAACTGGATCCCAGAGCTGAAGTGGGAATCCTTGTGGGATATGCTCAAGGTGGAAAAGGATACAGAGTAATGAATCCTAAGATTTTTTGGTTAAAGAGTGCAATGCAATACATATTGATGAAAGCAATGTACTTCAAGCTTTAAAGCCAATAGAGTCTACAGTGCTAACCAGCCAGGAGGCTGATGGTGGAGTCTCTTTTAGTGAAATGGCCAGATGGCTACCTCCCAGAAGTGCCAACCAACAGGGTGGGCAACAAGAGACCCCACAATTAGAAGGGGAGATGGGGCAAGCTGGGCCAGAGAAAAGTCTACTACTGTGAGACAGTCAGAAAAAAGCAACAAGGGAGTATCACCACAGAGGTATGGCTTATGTGCAAATGTTCAACTTTGGACTGATTCCTCTGAAACTTGTACACCAGTTATCCAGTATGCCCCCTTCAGGAC
This sequence comes from Lepidodactylus listeri, assembly GCA_029233225.1. Lineage (NCBI taxonomy): Eukaryota > Metazoa > Chordata > Lepidosauria > Squamata > Gekkonidae > Lepidodactylus > Lepidodactylus listeri. The sequence goes on along the minus strand of JARCFY010000014.1, from coordinate 7,143,574 downwards.
ACTGCTAAGTATTGCAGCATCAAGAAGAATGCATGTTGAGCATCTGGAAATTGAAACAGCATTCCTCAATAGGGACTTATCTGAAATGCTACAAAGTCAAGGCTTTCAGCAAGGAAAGCTGAACCGTGCCTGTTCACCAGAATGAAAGATGGACATTATCAGTATGTGTTGATCCACATGGATGGACTATTATTGTGCTGTCAACAACAACAACAAACCTTTATTGGCATTATACATTAAGGAGAATACAAGGCATGTGAAGTACTCAAAACAGTTAATATAAATCTTGCTTTTTAGAAGCCAGTTGCAAAAAAGTTGCCACTATTTCAAGTTACAGCATTTTTTGAGAAAAGAAGAAAAAAAAGACTTATAATTAGCAGATTGGCCTATTAAATCCTTTAACAATCGATCTAAATACTTAGCACGAATGTCAACATAATAACCACAGTACAAAAGAACATGCTCAATACTTTCTACTTCTTTCCTTCCACAATCACATAGCCTCTGTGCGTAAGGAATCTTGGAAAATCTCCCTTGGAGTACTGCAGAGGGCAACACATTAAAATGAGCTAGCATATAAGCTCTGTGAGTACATGGATCATTGAGGAAGAAAAAATATGATGCTATCATCCCCACAGGAGGAATCCCTAATCTCGAGGGGAACATCTACCAGAGGCATGGCTACGTTGTTCTTGCAACTCAGTATCCAAGAGTCTTTGTTTAAGTAAGACAAAAGCATCTTTTTCTGACAGGGAAAGCAGCTCATCAAAGCTTATCCCTATGATAGCACTCTTTTCTCTATAAATGTCAACCAAGAGGACTGATGAAACTTTGTTAAAACTAAAGAAACAAGACAGTTGGAATGAGAAGTGGTTTTAAAATGTAATTTTTACCAGAATTTATGTTTTATTTTTTATTTTATTTTTTAATTTATTTTCTACATCACTGCAAGACAAAAAACTAACTAAAATCCACTACTCTAACCCTAAGGTATACAGAGATCAGGTTCTGTACTTATAAAATAATCATGCTTCAGTTGTCTTCAAGAAAATAAAAGATATATCCAGGCATCTTAGACTAATCTTAACTTCTTGCCCTAAACCTTAAAAGTTACATAAATGACTATTTAAAACAGGAGAGTACAATCACAAATTAAAACTTTTAAAATAACAATGCTTCTTCTTTCTTCTTTCTTCTTTTTTCTGTTTTGTCTCTCGGGGGCTTTGGAGCTGCAGCTCCTTTATCTGCATCAGACTCTTCTTCCTCCAATTCATTGCTCTTTGAGGTGTCAAAACTTTCCAGTCCATAAATGTTCTCTTGTTGCTCCAATTCTTCCTCTGTGGATGTTCTCTCTCTTTTTTCTGCATATTGTTCCAGGAATTTCTTTGCTTTTGCTACACAGTCAATCTTTTGTTTCTTGTCCACAAAGTTAAAAGCCAGGCCTTCAGATGTAAGCCTTCAGGTGTAAGTACATGATACCTCTTGCTTGCAAAAATGTAGTTAAGTTTTTGTAAGGTTTCCTCTTCTTCCTGAATTTAAATGGAATGTCCTTTAAAACTTTAACCTCCTGCTCTTGGATCTTCAAGGTAGTCCTTGAGCACCACATCTCTGGTAGACTTCCTGGAGAATCTCACCATTATCTCTCCTGGCAGGTTCTTTTTCTTCAAAAATTCAGGATAGGTCTTATAAACCATATCCATATCGCTTTGAAGTAGATCAGCTTGCAAACCTGTCATTGGAGCCAATGCTTCACACAATATCTGTTTGAGATTCTTGCCTTTTTGTTCAGGGACACCTTGAAATCTTAAGAAGAAAGTTGACCTTTTCATTTGCATCTTCAAGAGATAGTCCTTATGTGAGGTCCTTTCTTTTTCTACCATGTCCAGTCTTAGGTTAATATTTTCTGTTTTGGCTTTAACTTCCAGCAGGGGTCATTTCGAACAGGAGCTCGGGGGAGCGCAGCTCCGGGAGCTGGTGCCAGCCCTCCCCCCACAGGGGAATGCCTGCTTGTGTCATGGCTGCAGCAAAATGACCCCATCCCCTGGAAAGGTCCTTGTTCCTCCGACCAGCCTTCTGAAGGCTTCAGCCACCACTGAAGCTATCCTCCCAGAATAGTGGTATTTCTGAGGCTGGGATTGGTAGTTGTCCCCTCTCTGCCAAAGTGCTCTCTCTCCCCCTCCTTTTTTTTCTTGCCTTCTGACATATTTCTAGTGATGTCAGGTGGTGTAGAATATGTAAATAAGTTATGCTAATGAGTTGTGCTAATGAGCTCCTGCACCTCTTTTTCTACAAAATGACCCCTGGTTGGAAGACACATGATCAGGGGTCATTAGGGGCCAGAGTGAGGTGGAGCAGCACTCTGCCAGCCTAGGAGTGGGCACTAGGGCAGCCACGGCCCGAATCAGATTCTCTGATCTGATTCGGCCCGCCGCCAAAATTTGGTGGTGGCTTAAAAAGCAGCTAGAGGGGAAGGGGCTTTGTGGGAGAGGCTCCAAACTTACAGAGTAGCTGCTGGAGTTTCTCCCCGAAATACCCACCAAGTTTCAAGAAGATTGGACCAGGGGGTCCAGTTCTATGGGCCCCCAAACAGTTTGCCCCATTCCCTCCATTGTTCTCTATGGTGGGAAAAAGTAACCCTCAGCTACCCTGCAAGTTTGGAGCCTCTCCCTCAAACCCCTTCTTCTCCAGCCTTTCATATACCCTGTGAGTTTTTGCTATTGGCTTCAATGGCCCATAGGGTATAATGGGGCTGAAACTGACATTCGGCCAGCCAAATGACTCCTGAATCTGCTTGCATTGCCGAAACTGACATGCGAGGGTCATTCAGCAGCCGGAACAGATGTGGCCTCATTTGGCCCGATCTGAATTGGGCCAAAAAAAAATTATTTGCACACCCCTAGTGGGCACAAATGGCAGTGGTGGCAAGCCCCTCTCCCAGCGGGCCTGTGGAGGAAGTGAAACAAGAAAGGGTTTAAAGTTTAAAACCCTTCCATTTAGAGTCATGCGGCAGCAGCGGCACAATCTTTCCATTGTATTCTATGGGGCCCTTCTCGCTTTGCTCCTCCCCCCACCTGCCTTGGCAGGGCAGCTGGGGAAGGGAAGGGGAGGCTTTTGGAGATGCCCCCCCTTTTGCTTCCCTTTCTGACACACTTCCGGTGATGTCAGGGGGCGTGACATATGCTAATGAATTATGCTAATAGGTATGCTAATGAGCTCCTGCACATCTTTTTCTACAAAATGACCCCTTACTTCCAGCCTTTCTTTAGCTGTCTGTTCAGATCTTGTGTTAGCATCAGCAACCTGCTTTTGAAGAGTATCCAGTTTAGAATTAACAACAGTCAGTTGTTCCATCAGGGGGCGCAAAGCAGTAGCTAATACAGCAGTCAGGTCTGTACTTGTTTCAGGTTTAGCTGCCGGAAGTGTTGATGCAGTTTTAGGAAAAGGCTTAGGTCTAGTCACCATTTTTTCTCCCTCGTCCCGTCATTATTTTTGTTTACAGTTTTCAGAAAGTTGGGGGAAAGTTCATAAAAGTTCTCTTATTCAGGGCTTCTACGTAGTTAGTAAACCCCTGTTTAAAGTCCAGTCATTTAAAGAGCCATGCTTCCAGATCTTAGCAAGGAAACATCAATATTAACTGGGAGGAAATTTAAATTTTAAATCCCCTGCTTTTCGCTTTCAATTCAGATCGGCAAATTGGATCAGGCACTCACGCTTTCTGCCGTGTGTTACAGGTAGCCATTCTTTCTTGCAGCTTCCCCTTGATCCCTGCAGCTGTCCAGTGTGCACCTCCGCATGCCGACAGGTGCCGCAGCAGCAGAACCTATGGAGGCAAAGGGGAGCCTCTATCCCTTGGTTGCCACCTTGGGAGAGGCTTCCCCTCACCCCTCAGGCAGGATGCCCCCTACAAGGGCTCCTGGGGGGCTGAAAGCCAGTCGGCACCCCTTCTAACCACCAGGTCTGGGTCACGTCTCCCAGAGCTCTCTGGGGACGCACCCGCCATGAGTTCGCCCCCCCAAAAAAAACATTTTAGCCAGAATTTAAATGTTATTAACCATGCTCTAGTCAACTTATATCCAATTTTGTTAGATCAGAACACACAGAGTCTTATCAAAAAACGTTTTTCTCTACAATGGACATCTTCGTATTGGCAATACCTAGGAGTTAAAATCCCCTTGGACTTAAAAGACTTAGTGAAATATGACCACATGCAGGCCAATGAACAAATCTTATCTCTGCTAAAAGCCTGGGATTCTAAAGCCCTTACCTGGATTGAACATCAACTATTAAATCCTTCTTACTACCTAAATTTATATATTATTTTAGGGCAGTACCAATTAAAATCCCATCTAAATGTGAGGCTTCTATACTATCAGCAAATGATCAGGCCTTTGTTGATTAAAACATAGTCCTTTATTCAGATACTGGAACAGGTCTCGATGTTTATTAGAGATACCATACAAAGGAGGCTTGGGGTTAATATACCTACAAACATGCATGATTAAACTTTTACCACCAATCAGCATACAAGAAAAAGTGCGGGAAGACAAGAGGGCCCGTTTGTTCCCACCGTAGGTGCGAAAGGCATAAACATTCTCCTTTTGGCCTGTGTGACCCAGATGTGCTAAGTCCTAGGCAAAACAATCAAACCAAGACAATAGAATAACCTTCAACGCTGGAAGCCTGTAGATAGTGTCCTGGGAGACTGGAGTGAAAAGGGGGAGGGAACAGGAACAAGATAGCCAGTGTTTATATGACGCGATGGAATGCATGAACCCACCTCCCGCCTGAAGAAGTAACATTAAGCAGACAGGCCATTGACATAAAAGAGGCAATAAACCATATGGTAGATAACAACTACAAATTAAACGAAAGTAGATAATACAGCATTCTTCATTAACATATATCTTTGTCAGATTCAAAGAGAGAAAGAAACATTCAGTAACAGAGAAACCATTGTGCATAAAAGCAGAATCTGACACTAAACTTATTGCATTGTGGCAAAGGAACCTTCTTAATTTTCTCTGGAACTACAAGAAGCCCAGAATACAGTACTCCACAATTAGAAGACGCAGGGCTAAAGGAGGGCTAGCAGTTCCGGACATCAAGTTGTATCATCGTGCAGCGATATTGGCAAATTTATCTCATCAATATAATACTGCCTATGAAGCTGATTGGAAACATATAGAGAATACTTACCTGAAGTCTTCTTCGTTCCCTGAGGCGCTATGGAATTCTCTTTCAATTCATCTACTTCAAGGAGTCTTGCACCCTTTTCTGGCAGCAACATTTCAAGTATGGGATGTCTGTAAAAACAATTAATACCTTCAGATTCACCACTAAAAAGCTTTTTGAGACAATCATGGTTCCAGCCAGGCTTACCATCAGCATCCTATGAAGTATGAAGAAAATCTCACCTCACAAGATTTGTGGATATCGCTAGACATGGTCTCCTATTAGAAAAATCAGAATTGGAAGCTCGTGCCGGAACAAAATTGCTCTGGTATGAGTATCTTCAGGTAGCCCACCTATTCAGAAAATACAAAAAGAATTTTAATTTTCAAAGAAAGGCTAATTTCTTTGAATGCTTACTGCTTACCATACCCTTTATTAAACAAGGTCTCACATCTATGTTTTATAACTTTTTAATTTCAGACTCTACAGAATGCCTTTTACCTGTGCAGAAAGCTTGGCATAAAGACCTTGATAGGAAGCTCACTGAGCAACAATGGGAGCAAATATAGAACTCTGGCATTTATAAAACTCGGTCTCTCCCAGTCCAATTTCAAGCGCTTAAGATCCTAAACAGATGGCACTTAACACCGGCTAAGTTATCTCATATCTACCCAACTCAATCCCCTCTTTGTTGGAAATGCAGAAAGGCTGTTGGTACGTACTTCCACACATGGTGGGCATGTCCCTTCATTTTATCTTTCTGGAAAGCTGTCCACATTGGAATCCCATGGAGCAATTTAGCACATAGTTTATGATTAAAAACCCGTAGGATCACTGGGACCACTGGTTGCCCTTAGAATAGTAAAAACAGGTAATTGCTAGCATATTGTTTATAGATTTCATCACTTCTTTTTGTGAGCAACCCATCTGGAGTTACAATGGAAGAGTTGCAATGTCCCTCTAAGCTGAGGAGTCTTGTGAGCAAAAATTCTACTTTGTGAGCCACTGGCATTGAAGTTGTGAGTGAGCGATTTGGCTGCTGCATAAATTAGTTTGCTCTGGAGCCCTACTTCCTGAGCAAAGACAAAAATGTGTAAGCTGGGGGCAAAAAAACTGTGAGCTAGCTCACACTAACTCAGCTTAGAGGGAACAATGACTCCTAGGTATCTGAAAGTTTTAATTTACTCAATGTGATACCCCCTTATAATCCACTTAGACAGTTTTTATGATTTCCCCAAAACAGTTTTGGACCTGGAAGTTTAGAGTCAATGAGTTTAACTCACAGTAATCCATAAAACAATACAGCAACTTTTTCAAACCTATACGCGAAAGAGAGAGTAACACAGCATCATCAGGGTATAGCAAGAGAGGGACATGTAACACACCAAGCTTGGGGCTGTGCCCGTCAGTGGTGTTCAAAAAGGGAGCCAGATCGTTTATAAACATGTTAAACAATGAAGGTGCTAAGATATATCCTTGTTTAACCCCGAAGCTAATTGGAATCTTATGGGTTACGTCACTCTCCTTTGAGCATCAAATTCGGCAGGTTGTATTAGTATGCAATTTTTTAATTAAGAGGAGGAGTCTCACATCAGTCCCTTGATCCCTAAGTTTCTTCCAAAGAAGGTCTCTCGGTACAGAATCAGAGGCACCCCTAAGATCCAAGAAAGCTGCAACAACTTAGGGCCCTTCCCTTCCCTATATTTCTCCACTAAGTGACTTAACACTGCACAATGATCAAGGGTCAGTTTTCCTCTACAGAAACCAATTTGCTCTATACCCAAAATTTGCTGTTCAGATATCCATAAATTTCCCAACAGTAGAAAGCAAGCTAATCGGTCTATTGTTACAAGGCAGATGGCAATCACCTTTTTTATATACAGGAACCACTATTGCATTCGTCCAGGCTTCAGGTATTATACCTGCCATATTTATAATTGTAAACAGGGCAGCAAGGAAGGGGGCCCACCACTCAGGGAATGCTTTAATCAGCCTAGGAAGAATAACATCAGGCCCAGGGGCCTTCCCTGGCTTAATGCGCTTAATTAATAGTTCAGCCTCCTGTGGCTGGACAGGTGACCACTCTGGACAATCTGCCAAATTAAGGTCAAAGTCCTCTAAAGGGCAAATTCTGGTCTCCCTGAAAACTTCTGAGAAGCGATCAAACTACTCATGAGGTGAAATCAAACTGTTGGAAATATGCTTACTGCCCAAAGACTCAGATCCTACTGCCCCAAATTTCCTAGTATCATTATTCAGTGTTGCCTGAACAAGAGGTTCCCAGCATTTTTGTGTGGAGAGAGTTATACTGACTTTTGGCTCCCCTGAGATTCCTTCAGTTTTGCTTCAGAACAAGGCTTTTCTGAAGTCAAAAGGAGTATTCCCTACCTGTGTGTACAGGAATACTTTTCTATCGCTGTTAAGCTTGGCCTCTAGGGAAGCAACAACCAGCTATCTACAGGTGTCTCAGACAAGATGCAGTGTCTCAAAGGAAGCTGTTAGGAGCAACACTTACAAAGACCCAGCTATCCAAGAATCATCTTCAATTACTAAGCCTGTCTCCTCCCCTAAGGAAGTGCTGTTGGGTGAGGAGGTGATGGATATAAACATACAGGAGGAGAATATGGACTTGCCTGAGCAGGGCCAACAATGGATCCTGGATAGAATTGAATGTCTGAAGTGAAAATTGATCAACTACAGCTCTCACGGATATCAGAAAACAGTTGAGGTGGATGTAGTGGTCCATGAGAGGCCGGAATGTAACAGCTTAACCCCTACACCTTCTAAACAATCTCCAACTGAGGATTCACCTGAAATTGATGACGTCCAGCTGCTGATTACTGGTCACTCCCCTAATATGGTCTCAGGGTTGGCTGCTGAGTCCGGCAACAAGAGTATGAGGAATGGCTGCATCTGTTCTGATGCTAATAAGTCTCTAGAGCAGTGGTGGCGAACCTATGGCACGCGTGCCAGAGGGGGCACTCAGAGACCTCTCTGTGGGCACGCGCGCCGTTGCCCCAGCACAGAGTTCACTGTGGAGCGGGAAGCCGCATGTACTGGCCGCCGCCACTGCCACCAGTCAGGGTAAGTTGGGGTGGTGGAGTGGGAGCTTGCTTGGGGAAGGAGCGGGAGGGCACTTGGAGCATCCTCAATCCGCTCGCCACGCACTCCCTCTCTTGGCGCCAGGGCTGGGCAGCGGCAGGTGGCTCAAGGAAGCTCCGAGCACCCTCTCGCCCCTTCCCCAGGCAAGCTCTCCCCCAGGAGTGTCCTCGAGCCGCCCGCCGCCACCGGGGAAAGTTCCCCGTCAGCTTGGAGCAGCAGCAGCAGGCAGCTCGAGAATGCTTCGGGGGGGGGGGCTTGCCTGGGAAAGGAGTGGGAGGGCTCTTGAAGCAAACTCAACGCTCCTGGGGGGGAGCTTGCCTGGAGAAGGGGCAGGAGGGTGCCTGGAGTGTCCTCGAGCTGCCCACTGCTGCCCAGCCCTGCCGCCAAAAGGGGGAGCGCACAGCGAGGTGTGCTGCCTGGCCAAGATGAGGATGACGATGTGGGACTCACTTGCACGTGGGACTCCTTTTATCTATTGGGAATTTGATAAAGGAAGTTTATCAGTTGGTTTCTTTGGACTGAAAAGCAGACTTGACTTCAAATGTCTTTTTTTCCCTGGACAAGAAGTTGTAAGGCGGTCCTTTTTGATTAAGTTGCTGCCCTTTCTAATGTACTCAGAGACCAGTCGGTTCCAGGTCTTTTCCAAGCTTTCACCCACTGCAGCCTTTCCCAGCTCCCTTGCAGCTCGTTTTCCCATCTCACACCCTTCTCTCTTGTGCCATCATCATCTTCTTCATGATCTTGGTGCCTCTTCCCTACTTGCATCTTCATCTTACTTTTATACTGTTGCTTAGCCATGCATTTTTACTTAGTAAAATCTCAAAAGCTCATCTGCCATTTAAAATCCATCAGTTTTCAGTTGGGTGGGGGAGCCGATTGCCTACCCTGGGTGGAGGAGGGAAAGGAGATTGTAAGCCACTCTGAGACTCCTTCAGGTAGTGAAGGGCAGGGTATAAATCCAATCTCTCTCTCCTTCTTCCTCTTGTCATCGCACTGAACTCAATTAAAAACTATTCGTTAGAATGTGTTTTATGCAAGTGGCCTTGTGTACAGGAACAATGTCCATCAACAATGTCAGTGTTAATGTATGAGCTGTTTTTTATAAACTAAAACCTCAGTTTTCAGGTTAAATTGCCATGTTGGCACTTTGCAATAAATAAGTGGGTTTTTGGTTGCAGTTTGGGCACTCAGTCTCTAAAAGCTTCGCCATCACTGCTCTAGAGCTTTGGACAGAGGCTGACTGACTGATTAAGACCTCTTCCTCACCAGATATCAAGCTCTTCTCCTGGAACATCGCAGGTTGGAAAAATAAGTCTAGTGACCCCAATTTTAAATAGTTCCTTAGTGGATATGACATAATTTTGCTCCAAGAGACCTGAGCTCAGGATGAGATTTTGCTGGAGGGGTTTAATGTGCATTCTGCACCAGCGCTTAAAGCTAGTTGCTATGGACGTGGTCAAGCTGGTCTAACTGTTTTATGGTCCAGAAAATCCAATTTAGTTGTTACCTGTCTTGAGGAGACCAATATTAATGTGCAACCTTGTCTGGTGGAAGGTGCATGGTGGTCCTTTATATTAATGTGTGTTTGAATAAAGATTCATTATCTTTCCCCTGGGAGAGAGTAGAACTACTACTCGAGGACCTTGAATTAAAATTCCCATTAAGAGGTATAGTGATGGCCGGTGATTTTAGTCAAAAGCAAACACATATTGCCAAATCTACAACCAAGGCTGAATACGTATCTGCTGCAAGTGCCTGCAATGAACTTGAATGGATCATCTGTCTATTGAAAGACTTTGGTCTTGATGAGCCTACCAACTACCTTGTTTGAAGGCAATCAAGCATGCATAGCCTTATCCAAGGGTGAAAGCGTACTTTGTGATGCATCACATACTTTGTGATGCTGACTGTTCGTATATTTTTTTATTAACTGGCTCTCTCTTTGAAGCCGTTCAATGTTGAAATCAGAAGGGGATCTTGGAGGTCATCCAGTCGAATCCCCCTAGGCCCAGCCCCACGTAGCTTCAGCACAGCAGCTGCATCACATCACTTGTCCTCAGACCGTCTCTCTGATAGAAGGGGGCTGGCAGCACAGCTAGTGTTATCTGGGGAATTTACGCTGGGAGAAATGAAAAGACAGGGGTGTTTTGGAACATCTGGGCATAGGACCATGTTTACCCCATAGCTCTCCCCTGGGGGCTCCCTGTTCCTTAGCCAGGGTTGAGTTCAAGGTTCTGACCTCACAACTGTGATGGCTTCTGAGCTCTTTGGGACAACTGTACACATTTGCAGTGATCAGCGAATTAAATGGCACTGGGGTATCGTCAAGTTTTTTCTTTCTTCCCTTTCTGGCTTGATGGTGATACTTTGTTTTGTCTTCTCGTCTCTGCAGCTCAATTCCCCCATGAACCCCGTGAGCAGCACCGAAGACATTAAACCCCCTTTGGGCCTTAATGGGGTCCTTAAAGTACCAGTGCACCCCTCGTCAGCCATGGCCTCCTTCACCAAGCACATATGTGCGATCTGTGGGGACAGATCTTCAGGTAACGCCACATTTGCTGAGTGTCCTGCAGAAAGGGTGAGATACCAGGGACAAGAGTTTCTCTTGTCTTATTCCAGTCTGTTCCTGACATGTTAAAGTAGGGGATTGACAGACATTGGGAACCTATTTGTGATTAATGCAGAAGAACCAAATTAATTGTCTAGCCACACGGATATACTACCGTATGGCTGGACAGTTCACACCAATTAATTATTTAATTAATTACGAATGAGCTTTGTCCTATCTTGATATCACACCTTGAGTCTGCCTCCTACCCACCATGGGAGGACTTTCACTAGAGGTGTCCAAGGGGTTGGGAAGGCCCTCATCTGCACCAACAGGCCTCAAAGTGCCAATGCCTTCCCCTTTGTCTCTCTCCCCCTCCATTGCTGTGTGCTTGGATCTAACAGCCTCAGGGTCTCTTTGGGACTTTGTCAGGTCCACTTCAGAGTCCAAGCCAGGAGTGCAGAGCCAAACAGTCATGTGGATATGGACTGGAAATAAATTGAGCCACCCACTCCTGGCTCTGCCCCGTGGTGGCATCTGGCCCCATTTTACCTCATGTTTTTTGAGGGGGGTGTCAGATCACCAGCTGTTCTCTGGAATGGGAGGTGGTGTTCTGTCCTGGTATTCTAAGTCCCTCCCCCCCCCCCCCCTTCCCGCAGCAGAAGTTTCCTGGCTGAGTGGAAGTTTAGAATGCCACCTCCCAGCTGAGAGAGAGGTGGTGGCATTTTCAGTCCCCACCTGCTTGGGAGACTTATGCTGAGTCCTTCCTGGGTGTATGCAGGGTAGGCAGGGCAGATCCTTCATGTCCCTTCTGGAATGCAGCAGACATATCCTGGGTGGGAGAGAGAGGGTCTTGGGTCAGAATTCTGCCTCTCACTCAGCTGGCATTCTGACCCTCCCTTGCCTGGATGGCATGGCATGCCAGCACCACTGGTAATTGCTAATGGTGGGCTGGATCCAGACTATATTGGCAGTTCCCATGGATTCCCCCCCGCCAAGTAATTCCTCAGGGTCCCCCGTTCATGAAGGTTACTGGGCTGCAGGTGTCTTTGGTTCTCTGTACTTAATTCAACCTGGCTATGTTAGGGCTGCCAAGTCCCCCCAGGGGGCAGGTCCCCAATCCACCTTCCTGGATTCGGCCGACGGGGGAACCCCTCCCCCGAACTGGCACGTTGCCAGGGTGACGCTCTAGCAATCTCCCCAAAACTCTATGATACCATAGAGTTTTTGGGTGATTGCCAGAGCATCGCCCTGGTAACGTGCCCTGCATGATGACGTCACTTCCAGGTGACGTCATCACAGGGCGCGCATGCTTCGCGCACACTCGGGGACTCCCAGACCAGGGACAGGAGTCCCCCGCTGTTAAACAGGTAAGGCTTGGCAACCCTAGGCTATGTTGATCTCAGTCACACTCTCTCACCCTCGCCTACCTCACGGGTTTGTTGTGAGGATAAAATGGAGAAGAGGAGAATGATGTCAGCTGCTTTGGGTCCCCACTGGGAAGAAAGGCAGAGTATAAATGGATTAAATAAATAAATAAATAAATCTCTGCTTCTACCACCTTGCGTCTGCATTCCTGTATGTGGGACTATCCTTGAAGAAACTTCCATTAGGCCTGAATGCAGCAGCCTCCTTTCATCTGGTATGGATCAGAGCACGTCTGTCTTACAATAACTCCACCAGCTGCCTGTTTATTTCGGGGCTCCATTCAAGGTGCCGGTTCTGACTCTGAAAGCCCTTTCTGACCTGAGAACCCTGCGTGCCTCTTCTGTTATGAATCATATGCCTACTTGAAAGTCTTTGTGGACATATCTGTATGCCAACCCCAAGGGCCTTGTCAGCCGCTGCTGCCCTCCCCTAGAACAGTTTGCCAGAAGAGGGGCAGACTGCTCTGGCCCTTTTCTAGAACACATGGAGGGCTTTTGCTTTTTAGAAGGACTTTGGGGGGGGGGGGGGGAGTTGATGTGGTTTGCTTCTGCCGGGCTTAAGTTATAACTTGTATTGCTGCTGTACATTGATTTCACTGTAAAACACTTTTGTAAGCTGCCCTGAACTTAGGGAAGTTGCGAGATATAAACTTTGGAACAAGTAAAACGGACTGGTATTCAAGGCAACCCCGACACGTCTCAGGATGCTGGATTCCAGCCGGGCAAATGTGCAGCTCCGTGGACACTGTGCTGCGGAGGCTTCCCATCAGTGCCTTTTCTCTCTCTTTCTCCCTGCCAGGTAAACATTATGGGGTGTACAGCTGTGAGGGCTGCAAAGGCTTCTTCAAGCGGACAGTGCGCAAAGACTTGACGTACACCTGCCGCGATAATAAGGACTGCTTGATTGACAAGCGCCAGCGGAATCGGTGCCAGTATTGCCGGTACCAGAAATGCCTTGCGATGGGCATGAAGAGAGAAGGTAAGGCCTGAAACATTGCTGTAGACCACGCTGGGTGGGGGTACGATGCTAGGCCCAACTGCTTCTGGAGATGGGTGGGGAGGAGGTCTTGTTTTTGAATGCTCTCCTGACACACACACAAAAGCCATCTGCTTCTCACTAATGTTTTGCACACAGAGGGAGCTTTTATATGGAAGAACCTTCAAAGTTTGGCTGCCTTCGCATTGATTATGTAACTGAACAGCATGAAGGGTGCTGAAGTCCATTTATTTCTGTGTTTCTTCATACGTGTTCCTTCCGTTGAAGGAGATCAATCTAGAATCGTACCCCTTCTTTCTTTGTAATGTATAACAGTTGATTAGGGATGTAATTATATTATGAAGTCAAAATTCTTCACCAGGGAAACCAAATTCTGCAGCCTGGCTAGAACATGCAGATATGGACAGTGTACATTAATCTTGCATACTTCTTTCATTTTTTGCTATTTGCATAAATTGTTCTGCTTCTGCTGGTCACAGGGTAGACCAAAGGATTATGCAGGTCCCTGAAACTAGTCCATGATTTCTCCTGCCGTTGTCCACACACTTCTCAAGCACTGCCGTGTAATCATATGGGTGATGCCTTTTTTTAAAAGGATAGAAAAAGCAGTGAGTCTCAGGAAGCCAAATCTTTCATCCAATATTACCTCTTGTGCTATTTTTCCTCTGCCACACGGAACTGCATCAGCCCCATAGCCCCGGGGTCTATCCTCTTGGTGGCTTTGCCCCAGCAGGTTCCAAGATGGTCTGCGGTGTGGATAGGGTTGCCAGCCTCCAGGTGGGGCCTGGGGATCTCCCACTTTTTCAACTCATCTCCAGCTGGCAGAGATCAGCTCCCCTGGAGAAAATGGCTGCTTTGAAGGGTGGACTTGATGGCATTGTACTATGCTGAGGCCCCTCCCCTCCCCAAACCTCGCCCTCTCCTGGCTCTACCCCCAAAGTCTCCAGGTATTTTTCAACCCAGACTTGGCAACCCTAGGTGTGGATTCAAAGGAAGGTTGAAAGCGGATGAGGCAGTTGTGCAGTGTGAGTGCATGGATTCCTGTTACGTGCAACATTAGCTTTGTTTGGCACTGTGAGGCTAGAGCCATGATTTTCAGGGATGCTAAACAGCTTCCCTGCTTGCTGCCCTAACAGATAGAGTGACACATTCCTGTTCCATTGTGACCTGCATGTGACACTCCAGGATTTCTGAATGTGGCAAAAAAATCATTTTAAACCTTTCAAAATGTAGTGGGCTTAACAAATAAGGATGTCATTTGGACCTGCATGGAAGACTTTGCCAACCTTCCATTGGTCTTTGCAGAGTGCCTGCATGGGGCACAAGGGCAGGAGGGAGGGGAAAGCGTGTGACTTTGGCAAGTGCTGAAAATTCCGTCCTGCACAGACTACGTTTGCCTCCTCCGCGTTGTTGATCATTTTTCTTCACGTAGTCCGTGTTAAGTCTCCTCGATCCTCTTAACAATAGGGGGGTTGACAAAGTGCTGGATCACTGAATTTATTATCAGACACGCTAGAGATTGTCGGCTGGATCTCACAGTTTTGGGAAGAGAACTGTAGGGGAGGGAACTCTGCTTTTGGCTGGAGCACTGAGGGGAAACCTTGAGCCATTTCCCAAACAAAATCATCCCTCTGAAGCAGATAGTGAAGTCATGGAAGAAAAGGCTGGTCACTTCTCATTATTCCATAGAGTGAGGAAGACTCCCGCTTTTAGCAGTTTCAGGAGCGGGTGCTTTGATGGGTGAAAAAGGTCCCAGGAAGTTCACACTTCACATCCCCCTCCTCTAAGCACTGTTTCTCTGTTCCAAATCAGAGCCCTCCTGGCCCCTGTGGGCTGCTTTTGTAGTATAGAACCCAGCCAGCATGAGGATCTGGTGCTGGGTCTCTTGCAGCCCACCCCCAGCTCTGCCTCCATCTTTGGTGGGCTCCTTGATGGCGGGTGAGCTTCAAGTAGGGTGAGTGTCAGCAGTGAGAATACACTGGCGTCAGTGATGACCAGTGCTTCATACCAAGTGTTATGGAAAGGTAAAAAGCAGGTGTGCGGACAAAGGCAGAGAGAGGTGTTTGTAGGGAGTGGTGGGGCTTGGGTGACAGAACTCTGGAGGGAGGGTTGGCAAACTCCATGTGGCACCTAGAGATCTCCTGCTGTGACACTTGATCTCCAGACAACCAAGATCAGCCCCCCTGGAGAAAGTGGCTGCTTTGGAGGGTGGACTCTGTGGCATGATACCCTGCTGAGGTCCCATGCCTCCCTAAACCCCGCCCTCCCCAGGCTCCACTCCTGGAATCTCCAGACATTTCCCACCCAGAGGTGGCAACCCTACCTGAAGTGGACCAATGAAGGCCCCGGGGTCAGTTTTTTCCCCTGCCATCAAGCATAGTGCGGTGGCCTTAGGCCAAGCCTCTCTCTGTGTGTCAGCCTCTGCTGTACCTCACAAGGCTGCTGGGATACAAATGTGATCCTAAATCTCCTGCATCCCGAGCCAGGGCATTTGGCCCTAGATTGCAGCTAAGCAAACTTCCAGACCTGCTTTCTCCCTTCTCGGTGTCACTCTGCCTGCCAAAGCTGTCTTTGCAGAAGAGCACAGAGGATTCATGTGAAGCCATAGCGAGAACTAAGCAAACCTGACATGCTTCATTTCCAGGGTTATTCAAGGCCTCCCACATGCAGTCTCTGGAAATGTCAGCACCATCTTTTCTCTAGGGAAGCTCCAAGGGCAACTGATTAAAGGGCGTTTGGAAGGACGCATGGAGGGGCCGGGAAAGAGCCGACTCCAGGATCTAGCAGGCAAATCAGATGGACAGGGAATGCCGAACAGAGGAGTTCTCCTGGGTCATGCTGGGGGTCTGTCGAATCCAGATTCTGCTGGCCGGGGGCTTCAGGCTTGTTCGTATGCAGGGCAGGAAGGCAGCCGCCCTCTCCCATTATCCTCCCACACCAACTGGTATTTAGAGATACACTTAATGTGTACATGGAGGTTCCAGTTATCTGTTGGGGTAAATAGCTGTTGATAGTTCTACCCACCATGAATTTTTCTAACTACTTTTCAGAACCCATTTAGGTAATTGCATTCTTTGTGCAGAAGTGCTCTCTTTTTCGGTCTTGAAGTTATTGCCAGAGAGAGAGAGAGAGAGAGAGAACCTTCCCCATTTCTGCGTACCACATAGGCTTCAACCAAACAGAACCAAAGTTTGACTGGGTGGCTGAGTGGAGAGAAATGCAGATAGACAGAGGGGTGGTCACAGTGATTAGGAAACACCCCCCTGCAAAACTCAAGGATAGGCCCCCAGAATCACCAGGGGGCGGTCTCTTGCACCACAGATGATTGCCCACAAGCTACCCCTGTGTGAGAATGTCCCAAAAGATATAGTCCACAACAGGTCTCCTTAAGCAGTAAGCCCTTTATTTTCTAGAGAAGATAATTGGAGTCAAACACTTCCACTGTTAGTAATACTGGGTTTAGGGATTACAAGTATTGATATACTGGATATGAAATATGGCTTAAGGATATTCTACCAATCACTAGACAGGATTTTAGGCGCTCAAATATACTGGCCAGAAGTTCCCATAGAAAACGTGGGAAAAGGAGTTCACAGAGAATAATGATGTTGAACATCTCTAAAGTTCAGTTCCCAAGACATGGATAAGAAGAATACAAAATACTGGTGAGTTTGGCTCACACATAGCTGCTAGTACTCCTGTTCAAGGACAGGGCAAAAGAGATAACAGGGGAGAAGCAAGTAACTTAGCCGGGCATGCGCAAGCAAGGCAACCAAGCAAGCAAGCGAGTGAGTGGAGAAGAGCACACATTCCAGAGGAGGGAGTCATGGCTCCGTTGAGAACTCCTGGGCGGGACCTGTCACCAATCATGAGGGTAAAACACATGAAAGCCGATAACTTTTTCAGAGATCATGTAAATACACCTTGTAGCAGTCATAAAGTTATTAAAAAGAATTCATGGCAGTTAACTGACACCCTGTGGCTACAGAGCCTCTGACTTTGTGGCTGTAGGACTGTGGCCTCATCCCCCTCCTGAGTGTCAGGCATTGTGGTATAGAGGTTGGACCATGCCCTCCCCAAGGAGGGAGGGAGAAAGTGCCAGCCTGCCTGCCTGCCCAACCCTTTATGTGTGGCTTGGCTGGGCCTGGCACCTGCAAGCTTTGTGTATAGATCAGATCGGCTGGCAGCTCTATTTTCAAGCCTGGCTGGATTTGAACTCAGGGGAGAGCAGGCCTAACCTGACCCATACCCCAAGTGGATTTTGTGCGATCAGTTCAAGACTGCATGTACCACAGTTTTGTGTACCACATGTACCACAGCATGTACCACAGCGAAATGTACCATTTTGCACCACAGTTTCAGAGCTGTGCATCAGCACTGTGCAGCCAGACAAAGCAAATCTTGTTCTGAAATATGTGACCTGCCCCACTTAAGCAAAACATGCTCATTTGAATGTGTTTCTCTGACTGGATTTTGCTGCTGCTGGCCTGGGGTTGCCATATTCAAGATTCCCAAATCTGGGTGAGGTGTTGCTGTGTATTATACAGGTTGGTTTCTAGTTCTGCAAAAAAGTGGCTTATTCATTGTGTTATCTGCCAGTTGCTTTACATCTCTTCCAGCTGACTGCTGGGGGAAAAGAAAAGGTGGATCAGAGCAAAGAGTTCTTTCAGTGTCCCTTTGCTCTTCTTTTCAGAAGCCCTTTCCAGTTCCTAGTAGGCACATTTCTCACTGCCATGTACCCTGGACTGGCTTGGCCAGGTCCATGTCTGCCTCTTGTCGGCCTGTATCATGTAAGCCATGAGCAGAGGGGAACCTTGGGCAGCCTGCAGCAACGAGCTGTAGGAAGCGGCTGGGCTGGCGCCTGGGTTGGAGGGGCTGGGAGGGAAAGAGCAAAGAGAGAAACAGGAATGCCAGATGAGGGCGCAGGATTGGACTCCGAGAGGAATGAGTGTGGGCATTGTGACAGACATCAAAGTCCTTTGGCAAATTAAACATCTGCAACCTGTGCAGCCTAACTGGGTGCGTGCTTCCTCTGCAGACCTGTTCCATGCCAAAGCAAGAGTGCTTAGGATGGTTGCCTTATTTTTGCCACTTCCTGGACCCCCTCACGGCCCACAAGGAGCAGCTGCCCCTCACAAAAGTGCAGAAAAGGATGCTTCTGCCAGACGGGTGTTCCCATTGGGAGGCCTTGTTTGAAGAGCTCCCAGAGGCAGCCCCAAAGGGGCGGGCAAGGAAGGAACTGAGTAGGTGCTGGGAGTTTCCCTTTGGGAAAACTGCATCAGATCTGTATTCCATGGGAGAGTGATTTTTAGGGTGGCGGAGGGCTCATGGGCCCTGACCTGGATAGCCCAGGCCAGCCTGCTCTCATCAGAGCTCGGAAGCCAAGCAGGGTGGGCAGTATTTGGAAGAGAGACCACCAAGGAAGTCCAGGGTTGCTCCACAGAGACAGGCCATGGCACAAGCCGCTTCTGGACGTCTCTTGCCTTGGAAATCCTACAACATCACCTTGAGTCAGCTGGGACTTGATGGTGCTTTACTAGGGTTGCCATCCCCCACGTCCTGGTGGGGGTTCCCCCGGTTTTGGGGGCTCCAATCCACTGCAGGCCCACCCCCAAGCCTGACAAGGGACAACCACCCCTCTCCCTCCCCTGCTGCAAGATTTAAAGGGCGGCCAGCAGATCGGCAGGGAGCAGGGAAGGGAGAGGGGGGCACGCCATCCACCCCCCCACTTCTTCCCAAAAGTATTTAAAGGATCCCTTTAAATGTTTTGGGGAAGAGGCGGGGGGGCGCCTGCAATCCAAGTGGCGAATTTGCGACTTGGAGCACAGGCCCCGGTCCCCAACGTGATGATGTCACTTCTATGTGATGTCATCATGTTGGGGTTGTCCCCGCCCCCAGAACACTCCCCAAGTCCCCTACTGGGGACTCAGAGGGTCCTGGCAATCCTATTCTTTACATATGCACATACAGGGTCATGGCTCATGTTCAGACCCCACCAGTGTCAGAAAATCTGGGACGGGAAAGATCCTGTGCCTGAGAGCCACCATTCATTAAAGTAGACCCTACTGGACTAGTTGGACCAATCTGACCAGATCCAAGGCAGCTTTCTACATTCTAGTCCCTAGAAGTGCCTGTATTTTTTTTTTTGGCAGGGCTCTGCATCCAAGAGCTAGTTCTTTCCATGCAGAAGACCCTGGGCTCAATCCTTGGCCTCTCTAGGGATCTTTGAGGCTCTCCACTAGCAAGTGTTAGCAAGCCTGAGATTTCAGAGAGCTCCCTCGAGTCAGAAGAGACAATGCTGAGCTAGACAGACCAGTGGCTTGGAAGCACCCACCGTATATGAAATATCTATATCCCACGACTCTCAGCACCTAGGTTTCCATGCTTCTTCCACCTTCAGCAATAAAATGATAAAATCAGCCTGTCAACAGAATTGCGAAGGAACCACCACTGAGAAAGCTCTGGCTCTAGTGACCAGTCATTTCACCTGTGAAGATGGTGGGTGAGAACCAGAGTTCCCTCTAAGCTGCACTAGCTGTTGCTGGCATACAAAATTTTAGATGCCAGCTCAGGGATTTTAGGCTCCTGCTCACAGTAAGGCATTTCCCCCTCCACTGAAAACAATGGAGAATGGGGGCACCTCCTTCTGGGGCCCATAGAATTGGACCCCCTTGTCCAATCTTTTTGAAACTTGGCGGGGGGGTGTTGAAGAGGAGACACCAGCCTCAAAAAAAGCCCCCCCCCCCCCCGAGCCCCAGATACCCTCAGATCAATTCTCCATTGTAGACTATGGGGCCCATTGACTATAACAGTCCACATAGGCTATAATGGGGTCGGAAAAATAGATTTTTTTTCACACCTATTAGGCTCTTCAGTATAATTTGTTTTTTTAATTTTTATTGATTTTTTACTATTTCTACATCGCTAATAACTACACTATATTACCCTATACAGAGAATACTGTTTGCAATAATCAAGTTAACTAACTTTTAAAGCTGAAAAGCAATATACTTTTTTGGTTAAACAATTTAAGCTCATGTTTCTGCTTCTACACATAACAAAGCTGATTGACTGGCACATACAGCGACGAAGAAAATGTCTATTATTCCGTTTACATTTAGACATAGTGTACCATCATTACATGTAGTTTATAACATTATTTCTTCTTCGTTCCTCTTCTTGTCTTTTTAGTCTCTTTGCTGGGCTTGGGAGCAGCAGCTCCCTTTTCCGAGTCCGATGCTTCTTCTCCACTTTCTGAGCCATCAAAGCCATACATACTTTCCTGTGATTCCAGTGATTCGTCTGACTCTCTCTCCGCTTTCTTTTTCTTGCATTTTTCCAAAAATGTTTTGGCTTGTTCTACAGAGTCAATCTTGTAGTTCTTGCTTTTATAGCTGAAAGACAGTCCCTCTGGAATATTCCAACGATACGTGATTGACTCAGACTGTAACCATGTAGTTATGTTCCTGTAGGCTTTTCTTCTTTTTCGAATTTCAAATGGAATGTCTTTTAGAACCTTGATTTCCTCTTCTTGGATCTTCAGCGTTGCTCTGTTTGTGGCTTTTAACACCACATCCCTTGTTGATCTTTTGGAGAACCTTATCATGATCTCACCTGGCAGGTTTTTCTTTTTCACAAAATCTGGATAGGTTCTGTAAACCAAATCCATGTCGCTTTGTAGTTGCTCTTCTTCAATACCTGCCAGCGGTGCTAATGCATCACTCAACAATTTTTTAAGATCCTTCCCTTTTTTTTCAGGAACATTCTGCATTCTCAGGAAAAAATTAGAATGTTCCATCTGAAGTTTTAAAACGTCACTTTGAAAAGCCTTTTCTTTCTCGATTTTTTGTAGTCTTGAGTCATGCTTGCTTGTTGTTGCTTTTACTTCCAAGAGTTCCTGTTGCAGCTTCTCAGTTCTTTCTCCCGACTCTTTCATAACCTTCTGCATTGTGTCCATCTTAGCATTGAGAGCTGTCATCTGATCCACTAGAGGTCGCAGCATCGATGAGAGCATTGTGCTCATCTCTGTGGTATCGCCCTTTGCACTCGGAACTCCGCTTCCTGGCTTAGGGGAGGGTCTTTGTCTCCCCGTCATTGTTGCTGTTTCGTTTTGTTTATAGTTAGATAAGAAGATCTGAAGAAGAAAGTCTCTTTTTCACACTAATGCCTTTTAAAAGCTCATTTCTTCGCGCATGCGATCCAGCCCTCCAGCATTTCAGGGCTGCTTTCAATACTGCAGAAACGCTGTGGGAAAGTCTCAGTAAGCTCCGTTCGGAGAGGGGGGGGGAAGCACTCCACCCAACCCTTCCCAGCCGCTTTATTATGCAAACTCTGTTTGAGACTCATGATTCACCATTGCGTATCAGGAAGTTTCATTGCTTCTTTGATCGGTATTCTCTGCTGCTTCACAGTTACGCTTGAGTAGCCCGGAGGCTTCTGCGGCGGGGGGAACCTACGGGGGAGAAGGAGGGTGCCTCGATCCTGCAGTCACCACTGCAAGGAGAGACGTCCCTCAAGCCACCCCAGGCAGAGCCCCTTTACTAGGGTCTCTGGGGGTTCGGCACCTGTCCAAAACCCCTTCTACCCCGCCAAGAGCGGATCACCTCTCCCGCAGAGGCGGTGAGAGGCATCCACCATTGAGCGTGTCTCTTCCGGAAGTCCTCAGGCTCTTCAGTATAATTTGTAAGCTGCCTTGAGTCATAGGAAAAGTGGGAAATAAATATTTTAATAAATAAGTAGTTTGGGCAGGTTGATAACATTTAAGCAACTTCCTGTTTGTTAGGTTAGGCAGGGTTCTGACAGTGATTGTTCCACCTCTTTTTTACTTGACCTGTAATTTGTCATTTTCACTAACCCCTCCCCCCAAAGTAGACTGCAAGAGTCCCCCCCTCCCAAGTGCTGGCATGTTTTCTAAGGCTCAGCATAGGACAACAGTCTGAGGCCAGGTCTACCAATATAGTGGACTAGGGTGGATAGACCTGTTCTCCAGAGGCCAGGTCTACCAATGTAGTGGAAAGGGGATGGTAGACATGTTCTCTGGAGGCCTGATCTACCCCATAGAGAACATTTTCTGTTATGAAATTTGACTTGATTCTGTTTTCTCTTATAATGTTTACATTATTCTTAAAATATAGTTTAAATATAGTGTAAACTAATTCAGTCTGAGATTTTTACAAGGTTATGGAAATGTAAAAAACTAATTTATGCAATAGTCAAATGTAGACTTGCTCGCAACTTTAATACTACTAGCTTTTTTCGCTCAGAAGGAGATTTTTTTCTCACAACACTCTGGAGCTTAGAGGGAACATTGGTGGGAACACAGAACAGGCCTTTTGTAGCTGATCTACTTTATTTGTATGGGAGGAAGTAGCCCTTTTCAATATCCTAGTCCCAGGAACTGTAAGATTTGAAAGTTAAGATGTAGCATTTTGAATTGTGCCCAGAGGCTAAAGGGTATCTGGTGAAGTACCTTCAAAACTGATCAGCTGCATTCCTTGTAGCTCTTGCTAGCTAGCAGTCTTTCAGCTGTAATTTGCACCAGTTGAAGCTGCTGAACAGTCTTCAAGGGCTGGCCTACACAGAGCATACTGTGGAGTATCTAATTGGGATGTGATCGGACTTTGGATAATCATGGCCAAATCTTACCTTGTGAGGAATGGCTATAGTTGGCACACCAACCAAAGTGGGCTGAACGTGCTCCATATCATAGAAGAGAACCAATCTTCTCTCTGTAGACACTGATCTAATAGCACCCCAGATGTTTTCATGTTGACTTTGTGCTTTACAGCTCAGGAGATTGCTTCATCCGGTATATATGCGTGTGTGGGCGAGTGTTAGTTAACACTATAATAACAGGCTTTACAAATGATTTTGACATATACTCAGCAAGTCAAGTTCTCTCCAGTGGTTTTTGCAACTGGTTCCCCCCAGTTTCCCCAAACCGCCCACACCTTGGGAAGCTGGGCTTCCATAGAAAAGGCAGCAGCTGAAGTAGGCCCTTTGAGCAAAGGTCTGTTGAAAGCACTGTGATGAGGAGAGAGAGAGAGAGAGAGAGAGAAGGGGGGTGGGAGGGAGATGGGTAGAAGGGGATGAGACAAGTTGCAAATTCTTCCCTTCTCTGCAGTAGTCCAGAAATATGGCCTTTGGGGAGGGGAGACTTGCAAGGCCCAAAGGGACTGCTGCAGGTACTGGGAACAGCCCCTCTGCAAAGACCATATTGGCTGAGGCCCGGCCATTTCAGAGCATTTGGGGAGTGCCTCAGAATGTCTGTAGTAGAACTAACAGAGCAAAAGGGAAGAAGGAAATTTTAAAATTACGGAAAGGAGGACCTGGAAGAAAATGGGGGAGGGCCCTTCTCTGGACTGCTGACTGTAAAGCTGATCTGGATCTCTGCTCATTGAGAGGAGGGCCGAGCAGTGGTTTAGGGAACTGAAGTCCCTCGACATCTTCTGCCCTTATTCATCCCCTCCTGCAGCTTCTGAGGTTTCACCCAACAACTGCCTACAGTCTCTTGGTCATGACGGCTAGAAAGGGTCTTGTTTAAAAAAAGAAAGAAAGAAAAGAAGAGAAGAGAAAGACGGATGCTGAGGATCCTTTGGTGGCTGTTTTTCTGCATTCAGCACCGCTTGTTGAGCTTCCTCCGTGCTCGTGTGGGACCGACCACAGGGCATCCTCAGGCCACTTCCCCGCCTCACCCAGAGAAGCTCATCTCTAGCTCTTGCGCTGTGTGTAATCTCCCTTCATTCTTATCCTGTTCATTCAGGCAAGAATTTGTGCACCAGATTGTTTGTCTGTGAAGACAGAGGAAGTCAGGGGGAAAGCATCAGAGTTTGTTTTTTTTTAATTGACCTTGACCAAGGAGAATTTATTCGAACTAGCGAAGGGTCTGGGCTAATTGTGGCCAACCAAGCTGCAGCTCTTTCTCAAACAGCAGCCCTTGAAGCCATAGTTTGCTTTGGTTCTGAAGAGGCCCTTGTTCTGGCAAGCACCACTGATGACAGGACGGAGAAGAGCTCTCCCTTTTGTCTCTCTTGTGGACCTTGTTAAAATTCCTCTTGGAACACAAAAGGGTGTGCTGGGGGTGGATTGAGTCCTACAAATGGAGTTCAGAATGTGGCCATCTGTGTAATGGAAGTGAACACTTTCAGAACAGAATGTACCCAGAGTCCTCTCCTTAACATATCTGCGCGACAAGGACTAGAGACTTGCTTTTAAAAGATAATAATTTGGAAGCAGAGTATTCCAATATTTTATCCTCGTAAACATTTGAAAGAGGGAAAGAAAGCAGCTCTTGGGTTTTCATCCTGCGGTTTGCCTGAGCCTCTTCTCTGTTGCAAGTGATTGTGAGCTGCTCCTTTTGGATCATGTGGCACTGCCACTTCAGGCTGCAAAATCTGGCACAGAAGCCCTGGACTGGACCTAGCCGGGGTTCACTTTACAGGGTTCTTAGATACATCCCCCCACCCCCCACCCCCGGAATTGCTCCAGGCCTGCCACCCTGTGCCAGATCTTTTCAAGGTCACCTGTTGACACTTTCCCACGGGGGGGGGGGGGTCCAGGCTTCTCCCTGCCAAGGTGCTGAGGGCAATGGGCAGCAGTTGTCATGGCTAAGAGAGAGTGCCTTGGCAGGGAAGTGTCCCTCCAGCCCATTTTCAAGAAGACGCCCTCCCTCTGCAGCCTTGGCCCTTGGCCTTCTGTCACACTGCTGGCCTGCTGCAAGCACCTGTCTGTAGTGAATGAGGGGCAGGTGAGGAGGTACAGGGAGGCTAGGCTCATTTTCATAAATCGGATGAGAAGCACCAAACCCCATAATCACCGCTGCCCCAACCCAGGCCCTCTTGAAATGAATGGTTTGGGGGGATTTTTTTGCAGCTTGGTCAAAAGGCGAGCGCCTCAGGCTGACAACGCTATACAAATCAATAATAACCCTAATGCTAAAGCACAGCTGCAAAACCTTTGCTATGACAATGTTTCATTTCCAAATTTTTACTCTATTACAGGGATGGAGCACCATCCATCCCGGCCCACAAGACTCCCAGGAAGGCAGGAGGAACAAGGTATTATTCCCGTTTTAATCTTACTAGACCAGCTGTTAAGCAGCCAGCCATGCTGATGTATCCCAGAAGTGTTAAGGGGGGAGACATGGCAGCCCACCCCTCCCCACCTGAGCTCTCCCCCAAAGCTCAGCAGGTCTCTTACTGCTCCCCTTCCCCGGCAAGCTGCACCATGTGATCATTTCCCCCCTCCCTCCGTTTGTCACCCCCCCCAAAGACTGCTTTGCTTCAGATGCAGTTTCTTTAAACTCACCTATTCCCCAGGGAGCTTCCCCAGTCAGAGTAAGGCTTCCAAAAGGTGCCAGCCGCAAGGGCCCATTCTGGAGCCAGCCTCTCTCTATCTGCAGCCTGGGAGCAGCACGGGTGAGGACTCGGGGCAGTGGAAGGGGCAGTGGTGACCCTGAAGGAAGGAGGTGGGCCCTCAGTCCTGTTTGGTGGGGGGGACATCCCCTTTGTCCCCCTTGCTTTATGCCCCCCGCACACATGAGGCTGCAATTTTTATTTTAACAGAAGAAAAGTGGTAAAAATTAGTGTCTGTACTTGGTCACCTGTAGTGTCTATACTTGGTCACCATGAGCGAGCTTATGCCACTGGATTTTACAGAGACATCTCACCACAAGGAGAGAAATCTTTGTTATGCTTGGTCACCAATGGTGGGGGCTGTATGCAGGGCCGGTGCTACCATTAGGCCAACCTAGGCGGCTGCCTGGGGCGGAGACCTCAGAGGGGGCACAGAACTGACAGTCTGCATTACTGTGCAGGAGACCCACTGCCAGGCCCAGCACCATCAATTTCAAATTTTGTGGTTTTCAGTCTTTCTAAAATGCATTTATGTTTGAAAATTGGTGGGCACATGGGGCAGGGGGGCGCCAGAAGGTAGCCTCGCCTAGTGTGCAAAAAAACCTGGCACCAGCCCTGACTGTATGCCGAACTTCCAGGCCACAGATGCTTTGGTTCTCCTCACCTTCCCATGATGGGCAGAATCAGAGTTGTTAAAAGTGAGCATATTTGCATAATTTCAGTACATGAAGATGTTCGCTTTCCTTGGCACTGAATTGGGTGCATCATATCGATTCTGCATCACTCTGGGCACGACTGACTTCTCCTACAGTCTTTGTCTCGCTGATACAGAATGTGCTGATGGCCATTAGAGTAGGTGGTTTTGCGGAAAAAATCTACGGCCTCGCGGGCAGACTGTTAACTCCCATGTGCAGAGTTAGTATAACTCTGAATGCCAGAGTTTAAACAGTAGACCAAGAGAGATTTTTCTCCTTCTCCCAAAATACTAGAACTTAGGGGCACCCAATGACGTTGATGGGCCATAGGTTCAGGATGGACAAAAGGAAATACCTTTTTACTCAACAAGTAATTGAATTGTAGAACTCAACTGCCAGTGGATGTCGTGATGACCACAAGCTCAGATGGCTTTAAGGGAATGAGGGTCTTGGAGGAGAGTACCATCAGTGGCTGCTGTCCAAGGGGAACATTCCTATGCAGAAGCTGAAAACCTGTGATTCCCAGTGCTAAGAGGCAGCCCTGGGGAAGGCCTCGGCTGCTGTGCCCTCTGGCCCTTCAGGCCATCTAGTTGGCCCCTCTAGGAAACAGGATGCTGGACTAGACGGGCCACTGAAGTTCTTGTGCTGCTTGCTGGGAACAAACATCAGGGAGTGCTGTTAAACAGTTTACATTTCTGGAGCTGCTCCTGTGCCCTTCTAGTTCTGTGAGTACTTACAAAGATGGAAGCAAGGTGTGCGGCAGCGGGTGAGCCCCCAAAGGGCGCAGCTCCTGATCCTGCTTGGACACAGATGTTGCACGCACAGGCCTTGGATTTGTGCTGGTCATTGTGCTCTTTATTGATCAGCAGGTGCAGCTGGCAGGGGCTGGGGGCTTGTTGCTCAGGGGTCCCTGCAGCTCTGCCCCCTGAAAAGGCAGCCCCTGGTGAATCCGAAGGAGCTACAAGATGCTGCATTCCTGGCTAGCCCAGTCTCATCAGATCTTCGAACCTAAGTGGGGTCAGCCCTGGTTAGTGCTTGGATGGGAGACCACCGAGGAGGTCCAGGCAGTGGCAAAAACCACCTCTGTCTGTCTCTTGCCTTGGAAACCCTATAGGGGTGGCTGCAAGTTGGCTGTGACTTAAAAGCGCTTTCCATCTCCACCCCACCCCTCCACCCCCCGGTGTGAGTTTTTGAGTTCCACAGAGCTCTTCTCCTGGCAGTATGTTATTCAAAACCTTTTTTAAAATGAGGAATGAAGAAGCATAGTGTTGAGCTCTCGGTGGGGCTTGGCTCTATCTGGTGGTAGAGGAAGCCTTAATTCTGCATGCAGATCAGGCCAGCGAACAGAGCAGCCCCCAGTGCCTCTCTGGAAGATTTTTTGAGGCCCAACTCAAGAACTTCTTCCACTGCCAGTGTTAGGGTAGAAGCAACGTGTGGCCCTAGCGCCATTCCCTCAGTTCAGCTTTCAACAGGCTCCCTGCGAGAGGGTTCTGTGAAACTCAGAAACTGGTGGATCTTAGCTGGGCCAGGTGGAAGAAACTTTTCCCCTGTCTCTGCTTGGGCTTTTCCCGATGGACCAACACAGCCCCCTGGCATACCACCACCTCTGCCCTTTCAGAGGCCCGCAGCACGTGTGGCAGCTCCTCCCCCCTTTGGGGCCTGGGGCTGTGAGGGGTGTGAGCCCATACAGAGCAGCTAGGAGCCCTTGCCTCTGGTGATGGGAACAGCTCCTGAGGTCAGTGGTGCTGCTGGGTGGGTGTGAGCACACTGGCTTCCAGGGGGCTGGTTATTCAGGGCTGCTTCCAGCTAGCATGGAGGAACACTCGGTCCCAGTCGTATCTGGATCACAGACCGGATACTGGTGGGGCCATCTGTGCATGGTCGGGGAGAAGCAAACCTTGTGGATCTTTGCAGGCTATCAGCAGCGAGATGGTTGAGCCAAGGAGTCGGCCTAAGGGGCTACACAAGGTGGAGTCTGGCAGTGCAAAGCCTGGGCTAAATCCTGGGAGTCAGGATGCAAATGAGAGCGAGGCGCTCACTGCTGCTGCTAACATGAACGCTCCCAGAAAAGGGGGAGGGGGATTCTCCATCCTGTCCTCTCATGCCCCCCATTCCTCCCCCTCCCCGTCGTTAGAGTGCTTTGTGCTGGCGTTTTAGAAAAGATGTTAGAAGTATTCCACTGTAGTGTAAGGACACTGTAATAATGACATATCTACGGCTAAGAAGAGAAAATGTGCCGAAGCAGAGAGAGTAAACATGCAATGAGCCTGGAGAGATCCTGGCAGGCAGGCAACTACATGGCAGCATCCATCAGAAGCCCCCAGCCCCAGAACCTGCCGTTTGGGTGGGGGGAAGGCAGAGCAAAGCCTTGGTGAGGAAGCACCCTGCAGGAGATCGCCTGGTGCCAGTGACCCCCCATTGCTTGCAAGCTGGAGGCCAGGCAACTCCAGATGGGCTTGCCAGGTCCTTCCTCCTCCCCAGCAGGGGACTCTGAGGGGCATTCCTGGAGGGGGCCGGGGATGCCCCCAATGCAATGATGTCATGCAGAAGTGGCATCATCACCTTGGGGACCCACCTGAATCCCAAGCGGCCAATTTCCCACTTTTGAGTTCAGGTGCGCACGCCCCCACTCTCAAAAAGCATGTAAAGGCTTGGGATTCAGGCACGCAAGTCCCCTGCTCCTCGAAAAGCATTTAAAAGTGCACCTGAACTCCAGTAGCGAATTCACCGCTTGGAGTCCAGCCACGCAACCGACACCCCTCACTGTTCTCAGCCTTCTTTCATCTTACTAGCTGTTGGCAAGCCTCCTGGTGGTTTTGTCCATGTTGACATCATGCTACATCTGTGTGATGATATCACCGATGCTCAGGAGCATGAGTCGTTGCAGCTAATCAGATTGAACTGCCACGTGTAAAGGGGGGGGGAGGGGGACATGGCTCCAAGCAGCGGGGGCACCCCAAAAGTGTGGGGGGAGGGGAGGCAGCATCAGAACAACGTGAGCGTTTGGCAAGGAGAGTATTTTTTTTAGTTATTTTTTTCTGTGCTGCTTTCAAAACAGAGGCCTAAATTAGAGATTATTTGACTCAGCTCTACTATGAACCGTCTTGTGAATGGGCCACAGTTCTCTGAGGCCACGGGTATAATCTTCCTCTATCTTGTGGGCATATTTCAGAGCACAAGCTAGAGATATGAAATGGAAGAAATGTGTGGTTATTTTTACTTATGTCAAATCCAGGCCTTCCCTCCCCCCCATACACTCACACACAATATTGTTTCTAGGCCTGTGTAAGGTTTTTCATTAAACCGAAGTAACCTGCTGCTTCATGGCAGCACTCACTGATTTTATCACACTGTGACTGATCCTTCCCCCTCAGCTGTTAGAATGTTCGTGATGATTCTGTGACCTCACAGCAGCTTGGCTGGTGGTTCTGGGAGGGTAGCATGCAGGCTATCCCTCCATGTATCCAGGAATGAGCTTTATTTTAAAAAAACAACAAATAACCTGACAACAAAAAAGTTTCCTGAACTTTTTGATTCCAAAGTTTGGTTTTTTGGTTGTTGTGAATTTCCTCATGCTAAATCTGGAAATGTAAATTGAGGCTGCTAGAAAAGTAAGTTTCTATTAAGTCACACACACGTAACTTGATTAAGATTTCTCTATGGTTGAGCAGCAGAAAATGAGCTTATGATACCATGCAACTGTTTGAGGGAAGGCAGAGGAATGCTGGGCTGAAAACCACCATCACTGACTCTGTGGGCACTCTCTCTTTCCCCCGCGGCCCAAAGACCTTGGTGCACCTCTGCTCTTTAGGACTCAGATCCTTAAATCCTGCAGGACTCAGAATCAGGACCTCAGGTGGATTTCTGTGTACAGATTTCAGTTCCTCCAAATCTCTTCCGATTGGGTTGCCTTTATTCTTTGAGAACCTGTTCCTAGAGCCTTCAGGGATTTCTTCCCACCCTGACTTGCCAGCTGAGGACCTTTCTGATCCTCTGGCATGGAAATCCGACCACAAATCCGCACACACCATCCTGAGGCACTTCTGGTTCGTGCAAAGGGCTGACCTGGCCTCTGACATCTCCCCATCCCCCCCCCCCCCGGTGAAGGGTGACCTCAGCCAGTGATTTTGGGTGGCTGCACTGGTCCAGGGGCTGGCTGGCCACAGTGGGATGAAGGATCTTCTCTCTGAGGACCCCGGGGGCTCTCTGGAACAGGACCACAGTCATTCTAGAGCCTCTACTGAGTAGAACCTTGATAGGTACCCATGGGAGGAGGGACTCTTGCACCCTCAGAAATATGGAAGGATCCTTCTCTGACTTCCCAGCTTTCCTTTGACAAAAGTCATTCACCTTGTCTCCTTATGAAAATTTAGGCAAGACATGCAGAAATGTTCCTCCTAATTGGTCTGTCAGAGAAACCTAGTATCACAGCCCACTCTTTGGAACAAGTACAAATTACAGGGACGGTTGGCTTTTTTTTTTTTTTTTTTACAAATATGTAATTCATTAATATGTTATAAGGAACTTCAGTTTAGTCATTTTAAGTCCATTGTTTTCAGGTTTTCTCTACTGGCCTTTCTTCTTCATCCTCCTCTCATCCCCACCCTGGCTGTGGGTGCCTTAATATTATCTGAGGGGTTCAGAGGCTGACAGTCTAGAATCTCTCTCCTAACAATTGGAAAACCAGTGCTTTTGGAAAGGCTTTTCTTTTCTCTTGTCTCCCTCCTTATACTTCTTGATCCAGATCCCCCCCCCCCCCCAGCAATTGGGCAGCAGTCATGGTTTCCTCCGGGAGAGCTTTTTCTTTTCAAGGAAGGGGGGAAAGGAGAGTTTGTGAGCAATTTGGTCCTACTTTGGTTGGCTGCCATCTCAATAGGCTCCTGGGAAGCTCAGTCCCATGCACATGTTTGACCTATCGCATACACACACACACACACCCATGTTCTCTTCACCAGGTTTGTGGGCCAGAGGGGCGTTATGTCTACTGTGTTCCCAGAGGCTTCGTGGCCAGTCCACGCAATCACTCTGCGGTGGCAGTGAAGGCCAGCCTTCTGAAGACCTGAGGTGGCAGCTCTCTCCCAGGTCATGTTCTAGAAAGCTGCAGAAATGGTGGCAAGCATGTGGAGAGTTGTGATCTTGAACTATGCCCGAGACATTTCGTCACAGTTGCGAGACCAGTTCGTTCCCATGCCAAAAAGCCCGTCTGGGGTGTGAAGCTGAAAACAGGAAAAGAGAAAGAGTTGTAGTTTTGGAGGCTGCTCTCTAGCTGAGATACCAGCACCCTGACTAGAATTTCGGCACCTGGGGAAGGTCTCCATTGGGCTCTCCCTCGAGTGGCCTTTTGTGGGAGTGACTGAGGCAATCTGGGGAAAGGGTCCCATCTGATTTTCTCTCCTCCCCCACCCCCCATGGCTGTTGGCTGCAGGCTCTCGACATGGCCTCCTGCCCTCAGGAATCTGCCCAGCCCCTGGGTATCTGTTTTTTCATCTAAAGAGCTGGGGAAAGGTCAAAGTGTTCCAAGCTGAAAAGAGAACCTGATTTAATAATTTAACATGATTTGATGAACCAGCTGCCAATACTTCTCCCAACTCTTGATGTCTACTCACTGCCCCTGCTCAGGCCATGCCCCTGACTGCTCCACTCTGTTTCCCACAGATCCTGCCTGGGAAGACACGTCTCTGCTCCTTTCTTGGTCTCTTTTGCATAGCTGCAGGCACTGGTGCTGTCTCAAGGCCGGAAAATTTGAAGGGTTCCCAAATCCCTCTTCAACAGACTCCATTCAGTGTTGAGAGCCACAGACTGATTTTTCTCTCTGTTTTTCCCTCTGTTTGCATTCCAGCGGTGCAGGAAGAGAGGCAGCGAGGGAAAGACCGCAATGAGAACGAGGTTGAGTCAACGAGCAATGCAAATGAGGACATGCCTGTGGAGAAGATTTTAGAAGCCGAGCTGGCGGTGGAGCCAAAGACAGAGACGTACATTGAAGCAAACATGGGCCTGACTCCAAACTCGGTGAGGAAACAAATGCCAACACTGTTTCTGCTGGCTGCTCCTTAGACAACTTGAGAAATAATTACACAACAGCTATTGGCTATGACTGTGAAGTGGAACCTCCAAATATAATGGCAGTGTAACTCTGAGTACCAGGCACAGGGGCAAAGAACAGGATTTGCCCACTGCCTGCCTGCCTGGTTTGAACTGTCCTCTGAGAACAAACTGCTCCATTAGACAGCCCTTGTCTGAGGCAGCAGGGCAGTTCTGAGCCCTGGGCTGAGGGAGGGGAGTGCAGCATGGAGGTTTGGAGCAGGGCAGGAGATCGTCTTGCCCAGCAAGCTCTGGAGTGGAGCCTTGCAGGACATCTTGGGGCTGGTCTCGGTGTACCAGCAAGCCTCTCTCAGCCAGATCTGGTTATGGCTGGAAGGGGCCTTTGACCTGGGCAAAACGACAGGAGTTGGAGGGAATGTTGGCTTTCTCCGAGTTGCACTTGAGGTGCTAAATGAGCCTGGCCAGTGGGCAAGGCTGTTCTGGGGAACTAGCAGGTGAGCCGGGAGAGGGAGGGTGCTCTCCATGGCTGCCCACCTGCCTTGTATCCAGGACCACATTTCCTGTTGTCAGGAGGACCACTGGGCCCCATAGAGGGCTCTTGGTACTATGGTTGAAGTGTCGGCCTAGGATCAGGGAAACTTGGGTTTGAATCCCCGCCCTGCAGTGGAAAACGGCTGGGTGAGTTTGGGCCAGTCACACACGCTCAACCTAACCTACCTCACAGGTTTGCTATGCAGATAAAGTGGTAGAGAGAACAACGTAAACCTCTTTGGGTCCTTGTTGGGGAGAAAGGCAGGATATAAATAGAATAGACAAGAGGAGAGGACCCGCAATACTCGCCCGGGGGGAGGAGGGTTCCTAAAGGCTGCAGCCCCAGGAAAGTCCTCTCCCGCCCACCCCCGATTCTTCCTCCGGAGAACAGGTCTACCTGCCCCAGGCCACTCTCTTGGTAGACCTGGCCTCCGGAGAACAGGTCTACCCAGCCCTTTCTACTACCCTTTCCTGTTCTCCGGAGGCCAGGTCTACCAAGAGAGTGGCCTGGGACGGGCAGACCTGTTCTCCGGAGGCCAGGTCTACCAATAAAGTGGCAAGGGCTGGGTAGACCTGGCTTCTGGAAGTCTACCTGCCGATTTCTCCTGCCCCCGGTTTTCCCGGTGAGGCCCGCGTTCCTCAGAGGCACGGGGCCCGCCGATTTCTCTCCTCCCCACCAGCAATTCCCCCCACCCACCCGCCAGTGATGGTGAGGCCCGGCAGCTTCCAGCTGGGCCTCGCCAGTTCCCCCCCCCCCGCCAGCTCCCCCCCAGCTCTTTCCCCCACCCACCCCCCCCAGTGACAGTGAGGCCCGGCAAGGACTTCTCTACCTGCCGCTGCCAGCAGCAGCCACGGAACCAGGGTAAGATATTTAAATCCCCCCAAAAGTTTTTTTTTACTTCTCAGATTTTTCTGTACACGGGGAAGCCCCCGTGTGTAGGAAAATCTCCCTGCCCCCCAAGTACACCCCCCCCCCCCCGGGCGCGGATTTAGATATCCGCACAGGGGTGGCCACTTGGGAACTAGATATATAGATAAATAAAGGAAACTTTCACAGAACAGTGGATGGCTGATGCTGTGGTCTGGACGCCCCCCCCCCGCCCCAATTGCATGGATGGTGCTGCCTTTCACAAGTGTGACACCACCCTTCCCCCCCCCCCAAGTCCCCCCAACAACCGTGAGAGAACCCAGAGCTTACTTTGCCTTGCAAGAAGACAGACAGTGTGACTTGCTGCTGCCGGCCCTTTGGATGGAGCAGCTCTCGAGATCCAAGTTACTTTGAGGGACGTGTAAGGGGAGAGAGAGGCTGCAGTGAGAACGCGAGCTTGGGTGAGGAGGAAAAAGGCCTGATGAGGAAAGGAGCCGGAATGAACGGCCTCATCTGAGTCACTGACTCTCCTGGGACCTCCTCAGGCCAATGGAATGGGGCTCCCTGCATAATTCAACATTCTTGTGACTAAGGAGGACCCTTGCATCTAAACAGAGGCCTGCCGGAACACCACGTGGTTCCCGCAATGAGATCACTGGCTGCACAAGCATGATCAGTCGGAAGAGGGGGGAGGCGGCACTCCAGTAGTGGAGATGGGTATGTGGGTTCAGAATGCCACAAGAAAAGTGGCTCCCACAAATTGTGGGGTGGGAATCAGCCTCTGGTTTGTGCCATTGTCAAATCAAGACTTGACGGCTGACTGTGTGTCCAGCATAGAGTGGTCCTGGAAAGGTGTTCAGGAGCTCTGGGCTGGGGCAGAATGCATTGTGGGAGCCAGTTACCCCACCCTTCCCAATTTAGGTGGGCTTCCTGTGCACAGCCAGTGTGGTGTAGTGGAAAGAGTGCTGGGTTTGGACTCAGCCCGTCACTTCCTCTCTCTCTGAGCTTAGCCTACCTCTCAAGGGCCATGGTCACACAGTCATTTTGATTGGGTTTCAACACTGTTCTCTCTTGCATTTAAAATTGCTGATCAGACGCTGCATCTGCCTCCCGCACCAAAGTGGGCTCAGTTGCGCAATCCTGCTGGTTCCCTTGCACGTTTTCCAACACCGGGAAAATCAAGTACTTTCTGGGTATTTGTGCTTTGAATCCGCGATTTTGCCTATCTGGACAGCCATCTCTTGTGCAATGATTGCGATTAGGTCGTCTAACCGTCCGCGCAATGAGGGGATCCCCCCCCCCAGTTTCCTCCTCTGAGCACATGAGCAATTCTGCACTGAATAGGTGCACAACTCCTTCCTCTCTTCTCTCCTCCCCCCCCCCCCCCCCCCGCATCGGTCCCTGGGTTTCTTGGGTTTCCAGCAAGCCTCCTCTTGCAAGCTGGCTTCCTTCTCTGCCGGGTCCACTCCAGTGTCCACTGCTGCCGCCCCTCCCCGATCCTGTGCACTTTCACCAAAACCTGCTTTCCACCGCCTCTGGTGCCGGGAAGGGGGCAGAGAATCCGACTCTTTCCCCTCTCGTCCTTCGCGCATGTTTTTTTTTACAAGCTGCCACCGTCGTGCGCAAGAACAGTGTGTATAAACCTTCAAGCGCTTGGTTGTATGTGGCCAGGTAATTTTGTTTACTGTTCAGGGGGAAAAAACCTGCTGCTGCCCTTTTAAGGGGGGTGAGGTGGGGAGGAGAGTTCTTCTGTTGGACCTGGGCGAGGGAGGGAGGGCAGCCTGGGAAGCGATGTGTCATCTGAGCAGCCAGGGAGATGAGAAGCCACACTGGAGGACTTGGCAGCAGGGAGAGGAGCCTCACCTGGAGGTCCCAATCCAATCTGACTCTCCCCCCCTCCTCAAAGGTGCCCATGTCCAGAGACTCCATGTGTTTCCCCAGACCCAACCGGGATGGCAGCACCAGAAGCAGCTGGGGGCGGGGGGGAGCTAGAGATGTAAAATTTCCAGAAATGTTGAAGCTCGGAACAAATCCCTGTTTTTTTCCATTTTTTTTTCTGGAAAAACCCGGAAATTTTCGGAAAAATTGAAAAAAATGCTACATTAGCCCTTCTTTTTTCTTTTCCAGTTTGAAAGTCATTCTGTTGCTTTAGGAACATAAAATATGACTATGGACAAATTTACTTGGCATGAAATTATCACAACTAGCATATTAAAAATATAGTGTATCCAAACAATTATTACAAACAGAATTTACTTTTTAAATAATATTTATTTGTAATTGTAACAAATGGAGCAACCATCTCCTGAACTGTTTACTAGTATATGTGGAACAGACAAAAAAACCTCCACAAAATAATTTTTAAAAATCCAGAAGTAAATTTTTTTTATATTTCCTCTCCACATTATTAAATAAAAATTCTCATAAATTCTCACAATATTCTCATAAAAAGAATTGAAGGGGGAAGTGTATAGAAGGGAGTGTGGGACTAAGTTTCAATGAATGGGCATGGAATTTAATCAGAATCATTTTCTGAGCTGTAATTATCAGTTTTGGTCTCTGCTTCTGCAGCTACTCTGTTGTGTCTGTCATTATCACA
This sequence comes from Lepidodactylus listeri, assembly GCA_029233225.1. Classification (NCBI taxonomy): domain Eukaryota; kingdom Metazoa; phylum Chordata; class Lepidosauria; order Squamata; family Gekkonidae; genus Lepidodactylus; species Lepidodactylus listeri. The sequence continues at coordinate 7,107,240 of JARCFY010000014.1, read as the reverse complement.
GTTATTATGGACCTCTACAAACTGAAGGTTTGCCTGGATTGAAACAGAAATTAGATTAATCTGTGTTGTGTACTAAGACCGCGGTCGCCTGGCCTCTCGCAATGGCGACCGCCACGTGGTCAGCGCACAAGGTCAGAATCTACCTGAGCTTCGGTCAGGTAGAACAATAGCCAGTTGGATCCTGAGCGACCACCAATTACGTGCCTAGGTCTCCCGCTGGGGGACCTATGAACTGCAACCATGGAATTAAGGTCCTATCAGGACCTGGGGGGCGAGGTTGGGGCTTTGTCTCTGGCCGGCATAAAAGAAGGCTCTGAGCCCGGGGTTTTCCATGTTCCATCTGACCCTCAATAAAGAGCTTGCTATGAAATCACTACCACTCGCCTCCCGACTCCAATACTTTCCAATCTGATACCATACATATTTTTTAGAAATGGTTTGGAAAATATTTGAACACCTTGTCTTAAAATATTTTATTCATCATGTTAAAATAAAATGTTCCATAATCTCTTTTCTTTTCTTTTTTTCAATTTTTCCAATTTTTTGGAAAAAAACAAAAAAAGGTTTCAGGAAAAAACAGGGAAAACGGTTTTTTCCTGAATTTTCCGGGTTTTTTCCGGGCCTTCACATCTCTAGGGGGAGCGGGGGGGGGAAGGTCCTGGGCCACCGCCACTCCCTCGAAGCTTGCTTTCAACTGCGAGCCTAGGGTGAGAGTTGTTGAGCCTGCACGGAGCACCCTGCTCTCCACCACCACTGCTTGGGCAGTGCAGCTATCTGGATGGTGCCCAGAACATCATTGCATGATGCAAACAGTTGGGGGACAGATGTGTGAACATCCCAATCTGAAAAAAAAAATTCCCGATCAAATCCATTGTGGGAATAATTCGGGATAAACTTGCCATGTGACCACACCCAATATTGTTGCGGTGCTAAAATAGGCTTAGTTTTTTTGCAGGGAGGGGCCAGAACACAAACACACAATTGGCTTAGAAAAAAGGTGAGGTTCCACTGGGGTTAGCAGGAGGAGGCCAGGGCGCTTTGCCTTCCTCTGGACAGCAGCTTCTCCGGGGCTACTTGCTGTCCTTGTGTTGTAAGGTGGTCCAAAACCACCTGTGGCTCAGTGGAAGAGCATCTGTTTTGCACCCAGAAGACCCCAGGCTCAATCCCCAGCATCTCCAATTAAAAGGATCAGGCAACAAGTGATGTGAAAGATCTTTCTCTGCCTGAGACCCTGGAGAGCTGCTCCCAGTCTGGGTAGACAAGACTGAACTTGATGGACCAACAGTCTGTTTCAATAGGAGGCAGCTTCATGTGTCTGCTGGCCACCGCCTGCTTCCCTTGTGTGCATTCTGTGGGCAATGGAACGCCAGGAATCCAGGCCCCCAGGGTACTCTGGGGGGGGGGGGGGGACAGAACCCACAGGCCTCTCAGCAAGTGCTGAGTTCTGCCTCCCTGCTGCCCTCTGCTTGAGTGCCTGGGCTTTGGACATCTTCTGGTGCCACTTAACCCTCCCCACAATTCTGACCATTCTTGTGGAGGAGTCTGGCTGGGTGGCATTTGCAGCCGGAGTCTGGAGTCCCGGCATTCTGAAAGGTGCTTCCCAGCACTCCTTTTCCAGGGGGACCAAGTGGCAGAGATGTCCTTTCAGTCTGTCGGGCTCTTGCACTGCACCCTTTTACCCTCTGGTGCAGGAGTCCTTTTTCAGATGGAAGACGGGCAAGAAACATCCATGGAGGGGCCCAGATACAAAGGAGGACAGTCTGAACTCTGGGGCTTGGAAGCATTGCAGAGAAGGAGGAATTTCAGGAATTGCAGCTTTTCTCTTCCCAGTTTGACACGCTTCCTTTCCTTAACCACTGCCTTCTACATCACAGAGAAAGTGGTCCAGGGGCCTTGTGATCATTTCTACCCTGGAGTAATCTGAAAGTTATGTGCTCTGAAGATCTGGAAACAGGGATGGGGGCCAGGATGCCTGTGCTGGTTCCCTGGATGTCAGTGGGATCTTTCAGATCACACCCAGGGCTTTTTTTCTGGGGGAACGCACTGGAACGGAGTTCCGGAACCTCTTTGACAAAATTCTTTTTAAAATGTTTAAAAGTTCATGAGTTTTCAGTATATAGATAGAAAGTTCATTTCCCTCTTGAGAGTTCCGGCATCTCTTTTTCCAAAAAGAGAGAGAGAGAAAAGCCATGATCCATCCAGGGGTCATTTCGAGCAGGAACACGCAGGAGCGCCGTTCCAGGAGTAACAAGCCCAGGAGCAGGCACATATGGTGATGCCCTGTGGAAAAAAGCAAAAGCAGACTAACTTGATCTGTATTTTCATGCCTGTTGCATGGTAGCTTCCCTGCAAGAGCAAAGGAAACCTAAAGTGTCTTTAGTCAAAGTGTAAAACTGGCTCACCAGCTCTGAGTTGGGAAAGACCTGCAGATTTTTGGGGTGGAGCCTGAGCGGTGGGTGTTGCCTTCTGACACACTTCTGGTGATGTCAGGGGGTGTGGCATATGCAAACAAGTTATGCTAATGAATTATGCTAATGAGCTCCTGCACCTCTTTTTTACGAAATGACCCCTGATCATATCTAAATGTGTTCCTCCGGAGCGAGTATCCTGTTTCCAGCACTGGGCAGTCTGAAGGCCAGCCCTTCCCTTTGTTGTTGTCGTCTGGGATTTGGTGGTAGACTGCCTCCACACAGGGACGTTCCATTTAGTTATTGGGACTAAGAACCTTTCCAAATGGGGATATCTCTTTACTGAGCACATTTTGCCATGAATCTGTGCACATAAAGGAATGCAAAATAAAATTATACCTATAGTTCCATTTCTTTGTGTGTGTCTCTCCCCCCCCCCCCCCCACCCCCGATACTTTGCAATCTCTGCTCCTTCTTGAGTTGTGAGCAGATCCTTTTAAGCGTGGAACGGGAGTACCGTGTCTCCTGTGGCAGAGCGGCTATTTTTCATTACTTCCTAGTATTTCAAAAGGGAAGAGCTGTTTCCCTCCTGTAGTGCTTTCCATTGTTGCAGTTAGTGAGGAACAAGACTCTGGGCACTCCTCCCATGCAAACAGCAGCACCCCCTTGAGGAGGCATAATTTTCTGGATCTGTCTTCTGGGCCTCTTGCTTCCGGAAAGAAAGGCCAGTGGGCAGAAGATGATGGACATGATTGGGAAATGATGGCTCTCTTTGAGTATCTGAAGGGCTGTCACTTAGAGGAGGGCAGGGAGCTGTTCCTTTTGGCGGCAGAGGAGAGGACTAGCAATCATGGGTTTAAATTAAGGGTGGGTAAGGTACCGGCTGGGTATCAGGGAAAACTTTTTGACAGTCAGAGTTGTTCAACAGTGGAATCAGCTGCCTGGGGTGGTGGTGAGCTCCCCCTCGCTGGCAGTCTTGAAGCAGCGGCTGGACAAACACTTGTCAAGGATGCTCTAGATCAGTGTTTTTCAACCTTTTTCGAGCTAAGGCACATTTCTTTCATTGAAAAAATCCCGCGGCACACCTGACAATATCTCACGGCACAGTGGTTGAAAAACACTGAAATACAAGATAAATGGGTCATTCGTTGCCTCAGCTCAAGTATTAACTATGACAGTATTACAAATACACGTAATGGCCACTCAACTTGAAATCGTAAGTGACAGATCCAAAGTGTAATGGCTCCTTCCCATAACATTGACCTGAGTTTCAGAAGAAATATAATGTGGATGTATTTTAATACTGCGATTCTGCTAAAGTTTTTCAAATAGAGAGTTTAAACTCTTACTCTTATGTGAACGGCATTCCGCTGACCATAACTGATTTGAAGAGAAGCACAGTACACCCATTCTTCGCTGAGGGACAGTTACTGATGTGAACCCCACCCTGACAGAAACAGCTAGCTGTTACCATCAAACATATTCATGTTTACTGGAATGTCTTGGTGCAAATCACCCCCCCACACACACACACACACACACACTGGAAGAAACCAGCTTACTCTGCTGGAGGAGTGAATGCCCTTGGTACCGAATGTTTCTGTCCTCTGTATTAACATCCACAGGTCTAGCATGACTCTGATTCAGCACACAAGTCCTCCTCATTCATTTAAAACCATCTCGCAAGGCCAAGGGGAGCTGCGCCTCAACGGCGGCTCCCTCCTACCTCAGGCCGGCCACAGAGCGTGCGAGCGGAATCAGCGAGAGAGCGCCACTGTTCTTTCTCGCATGCGCAAACGCGTCCCGGAAGGTCAGCCCAGAAGGCACATTTCTTTCATTGAAAAAATCCTGCGGCACACCTGACAATATCTCGCGGCACACCAGTGTGCCACGGCACAGGGGTTGAAAAACACTGCTCTAGATCCTGCATTGAACAGGGGGTTGGACTAGATGGTTTGTATGGCCCCTTCCAACTCTGTGAATCTAGGATTCAGTGATTCTAAGATTTAGGTGGGTCTTCGACTGGCCTAGCAGGGCTTTCCTGGTGTTCTTACAGAACCTTCGTGGAAGCTGAAAAGTTGGGGTTCATCACATCCTGCTAAGAGACCGGAAAAGGGTTGCCAGGTCCTTCCTTGTCACTGGCAGGGGACTTGGGGGGACACTCCTGGAGGGGGCAGGGACATCCCCAATGTGATGACACCCCCTGGGGGGGACTGGTGCCCCGCATGCCTGAATTCCAAGCGGTGAATTCGCCGTTGGGAGTTCAGCACCCCCCCACCACTTCTTGCAAACAGCATTTCAAGGGACCCTTTAAATGCTGTTTGCAAGAAGTGTGGGGTGTTTGCATCTGAACTCCAGGGCCAAATTCACCACTTGGCGTTCAGGTGCATGGCTAGCAACTGCCCCTCCCCCTCGCCTCCTGCGAGATTTAAGGGGCCCTTCAACTGGTTGGTGGGCCACGTGCTCCCACCAATCATCTGGAAGGCGCTTTAAATCTCACAGGAGGGGGGAGGGGTGGCCACCAGTGGTCACTCTTGGGGGTGGGGCTTCCCCCCGCCGGCCAGCTGCAGGAACCCGTGAAATCGGGATCCCCTGCCCCCACCTGGGAGCTGGCATGCCTAGACCAGAGCTGTAAGGACTGCCTGCTGTGTGTGCTCCCCTTACCCAGCATCCCGTCTCCAGCAGCAGCCAGTTCAGAGCCTCAGGGAAGCTCAGACACAGGACCCAAAAGAGTGGCTGTCCCCTGCTTCTAGGCCCAATGAAGAGGGTACATAAGAGGTGAGGGGGCACCTTTAGCAGCCATCAGAAGGGGCCTGCCACCATCCCCTGCTCCCTCTCCTCCCGTAGTATAAATTCCATATTTGCTGGCCATAGGTGCTTTGTTATTAAATACTTGCAGGTTTCACTTCCAGCCTGAGAAAGTATGACTTGCAGGTCGAAGCTAGCTGGCTTGGAAGCGAGTCCGGCTGTTAGTACCATTTTGTTCGTGTTCCTGAGTGCTCTCCTCACCTGCGGGTGGTCTTGGTGCTGGGCGCAGGACTTGTCCTTGGCTCTGATCTACTTACCCAAGGCTACCTGAATGTTATTCCGGCTGCTCAGGAGCTGTTCATGTCCCCGCAACTTTCACTCAGCTGGGAGAATGCCTGGGATATGCCTGCCCGCTGGTTATGTGTATGGTATGGTACAGTCCCACTTGGTAAACAGACTGAAGCCTTCACTAGAAAAACACCAAATGTGCTCCAGTTCTGACATCTGGTCCAAACTTAACACCCTTGACACAGCTATCCAGGCACCTAAGAAGGCTCTCTGCCGGCGGCACCTGTGTGCTGTCCCTGCACTGTTCAGGGGCTTCCAGCTCCTTGGGCTGCTGCTGCTTCCTCCTCCTGCTCTGCGCAGGCTCTCCTGGGTCATATTTTCCCACACTGCCGTCCATCCTATTGGTGGTGGCCACCTGCACGGTTTTGTTTGCAGGCGTCAGTGACATCAGCACGTAGCCTTTCCATGGTGTCACTAAAGTCACATGGGTTGCTGTAGCCAGTAGAAACCAGGTCAAAAAGTTGGCAGGAAATGGCCCCGGGACGAACAGCAGTGCAGGAACAGTGCCCTGCATTTGCCCTGACTGCTGAAAATACCCTGAATTGCAAGTTGTTTTTCATGAAATCAAATGCAGAACGACAGGAGCTGTGTGTGTGTGTGTGTGGGTGTGTGTTACCTGGGCCGGTCATCCTGCTCTGCGTCTTCACGCCTCGCCTCTCCTTTCTCTGCCCTTTGCAGCCCAACGACCCCGTCACCAACATATGCCAGGCGGCAGACAAGCAGCTCTTCACCTTGGTGGAGTGGGCGAAGAGGATTCCCCATTTCTCAGAGCTGCCGTTGGATGACCAAGTAATCCTGCTCAGGGCTGGTGAGTAGGAGGTGCTGCTGGGGGCGTGGGGGGGGGGGGAGCGGCAACGAGAACGGCAGACCAGGCCAAGTGAGGCGCACCTCCCTAACCAGTGGCCAAGTGAGGCTGGATGTGCTGGCAAGAACCACTTGCCCAGCAAAGGCTCGCAGCAGGCGGGGGCAGTCTGCTCATGGTATGGACCAATAATCCAGTAAAGAATCAGTTGTGTGATTTCGTCACACCTTAGTGTAACAAGAAACAGAACTGAGCCTGGAGCTCTACCGGTGAAGGGGCGTGGCTGTGTAGATAGGCACCAGCTTTGCCCTCAGTGGCCTCTGGTAAGTTCTGTCTATCTGCCTGTGCCATTTGTACCCCACCTGCCATTCCTCCAAAGAGCTCGAGGCAATGTACATGGCCCTTCCCTCCTCCATTTTATTCTCACAACAACCCTGTGAGGTAGGTCAGGCTGAACAAGTGATGGGCCCAAATCAGCCAGTGAGCTTGGTGGCTGAATGAGAATGCGGCCCCAGGCCTCCCTGGCCCTAGTCCGGCTGCACTCTCAACCCTCACAGGACAGGGGCTTCTTCTGACAGGGGCGAAGGAAGCAAACTGCATCCGAGACATAGTCGAGAGGGTCCACCAGCAACAGGCTTCCTTTCCACCCCAGCCTTGTGCCCAGTGCACCCCTTCATGTTCTCTGGGATGTGAGTGAACCGCAGCCCTTGGCTCCTCTGGGACAACAGTCAAGCACTCTGCAAGAACTGATGGAAGATCCCCAGAAGGGTGTCATACGCACATGGATCTCCCCACCACCCCCACGTTCCTCTAAACGTGCAGGCCCCCCTGCTGGCACATGGGGTCTGGGCTGGTTCTCCTCCCCTTGCAGACAGGGCCAGAGGTCCCGTCCCCCCCCCCCCTTCCCCGCCGCCGCCTCCTCAATCGGGGCTTTGGTTTCCTTGCTTGTTCAAGTTGAGGGGCTGCATTGTGGTTATCTTCTATTCGCTGCTTTGGATCTCTTGGGAGGAGGGAGCAGCAACCTATCAATAGCATAAATAAATAAACCAAACAGGAACTATCAAATGACTCTCCCCCAAAGCCTTCCATCTGGTGGGTTTATGTATTACTCAGCACGGAAAGTGCCCCCTACCTGTGAAATACAGGCACTTTCAAAGTTAGGGAAGAGCAGTGGGCAGATTCGTTTGCATGTCCACCCTGCTCAAAGTGGAGTGAGACTTGCATCTCCCTAAGCAGCCAGATCCAGGCAAAGGGGCTAGGTGGCTGTTGACCCCCAAATTTGAAATCTTAAGCCCATCTTCTTAGTGAATGTTTGCGGCTGGGGGGGGGGGGAGCAGTTGCTGGCTCCTCAAAGGCCTCTGTTTTCACTTCACTTGCATGGTGTATAGGAGGGATTTTGGAGACCCCAGCCTTGCCAGAGCACTCCCCCCCACCCCCCACCCCCACAGTGATGACAGAGAGGGTGCTCATCTCCTCAAAGCCACAGTAGCCCTGTGGCTAAAAAAACTAGGAGCTCCTTAGTTCAAATCTCCCCAGGTATCTGGAGATTTGTCACTCTTTCTCAGCCTCAGCCAACTACTGCCCAGTTTTGAATCTTTTGTTCCCGGGTAAGGTAGTTGAGACAGCAGCAGCAGGACAGCTTCAGGCTTTCTTGGAAGACTCTTCTGTCCTGGATCCATTCCAGTTCAGCTTCTGCCCTGGCTATGGGATGGAGACAGCTTTGGTCGCCCTCGCAGACAATCTCCGGAGATACTGGATTGAGGCGGGTCAGCACTGCTGTTATTATTGGATTTGACAGCAGCGTTTGACATGGTCGATTACAGTCTGATAACTCACCACCTTGCCAGTGTGGGGATACATCGGGCAGCCTTGGAGTGGCTCGTCTCATTTCTCCACGGTCGGTCGGGGACAGAGGGTGGCGCCTGGGGAGAGGGTCTCACTGCGATACCCTTTGGTGTGCAGTGCCCCTCAAGGGGCGATCCTCTCCCCAGTGTTATTGAGCATCTGTATGCACCCCCTCGCCCAGTTGGTCTGGTGTTTGGGGCTGGGTTGCCATCAGTATGCTGATGACACCCAGTTGGATCTGTTGATGGATGGCCAGCCAAACACTGCCCCAGATACTTTAGCCAAGGGTTTGGAGGCAGTGGCTGGCTGGTTAAAGCAGAGCCAGCTGAAGTTAAATCCGCTGAAGACAGAGGTCCTGTATCTGGGCCAGGGGGATGTTGGGACAGGGATCCAACTCTTGGCTCCTGACAAAGTGCCACTGATTTCAGTGTCCATGCTCAAGAGTCTGGGGGTGATTCTGGATACCTCTCATTCAACGGCGTCTCAGATCACCCCTGTTGCTAGGCTGCTGTTTTCCCATCTGCGCCAGGTCAAGCAACTGGTTTCCTTCCTCTCTCCCCTGACTTAGCTGCAGTGGTCCATGCAACGGTCACCCCCAGGTTGGACTGTGGTAATTTACTCTATTTGAGGCTGACCCAGAAACTCCCGCTGGTCCAGAATGTGGTGGTACATGTTCATACTGGAGCATCTCCAAGAGCACACATTCAGCCAGTGCTCTGCCAGTTTGCACTGGTTCCAGGTGGATTTAAATTGGTTATAAACTGTTGCTGTAAATTGAATTGTAATTATTAATTTATTTATTGTCTTAATGCTGTTGTGGCTGCCTGTTTTTACCCGCCCTGAGCCCTGCTGTGCAGGGGAGAGCAGGCTATAAGCTGGAGATAATAAATAATAGTGATGTACCCTGCAGGGCTGTTGTAAGTATTGTAGCAGTAATGTATTTGGAGCCCGGTAGAAACGTTAGGCATGCTCCTGGTATATTTTAAGAAGAATGACTGTCATAGCTACTGTAGGACTTGATCCGCAGACCGCTCGAGTTGTTTTTGTGCCTGGCACAGTAGCATACTCAAGAGGTGCAGGGCTTCCCTGGACTCCAAGCTCTAGATGCACACCTTGAGTCTGAAGCCCTGGGAGACATTAGCAAAGCCAGGGTGTGTCCAAACCACATCAGTGACAGCAGTTTCTGGAACCCTGGGGGGAATGCTGCTCACATTACTGAGTGTTCACAGAAGCCTTGGCCAGGTTCCCTTCCACCAGTTGGCAGATAAATGTGCTGTTAATGGGCGGAGGACATCCCTGCAGCCACATTTGTAGAGGCAGCATCATGGGTGGGACAAACTGTGTTTGGTTGCTGAGTGTGACTTGGCAGTTCTAAAGTGGTGACAGAGAAGGGGCAAAGGTTTGGATCTGTAGGTTCTAGTGGGGCATGTCAGTTTTCCTCTCTATGTTCAGCCATCCCTCATCCCTGCAGCTTGACTGTAGAGGCTTCTTGGGCCCATCAGAGTGGCTTCTTGGGCTTGTGATGGGGACCTAAGATGAGGTGAAAATCAGGGACGTCCTCCTCCTCCCTGGGGTCCTCCAGCAGCAAGCCTGCTCTGAGTTAGCACCTCTTATGCCGAGGGTGGACATCCTGTGACCCTCCTGGATGGAAGTAGCAGCTCCTGTCTCTTTCTTATGTTTTGTAAAACATTTAACCGCCTTTAGCTCAGAAGGACCCCGCCCAATGGATCACAAAATACAGTCAATTTGAAATCTAGCAAATCATAAAAACATCCACTATCTAACTACTAAAGTAGTTTAATACATGACCAAGTATGAAACAAAACCAAACAAAGCAACACACACCAGTAGAGTTTGAAAGAGGGGGTCTCCAAATCATTCCGATTCAAACCCTTCGGAACAGAATTGCCTTCTCTAAGGCTCTGGGGAGGAGCTGCAGTCTCCCTGCGCCCCTGCATCTTTCCTGCCTCTGAAGCAGGAGTTGCATCTCCTGTGGCCAGGATGCTCCTAGCTGATGGCATCGTGGAGAGTGTCAAAAGACCATTTATGGCACCGAGAGGACCGATGCTGTTTGAGTTGGAATCTAGAGTGGCATGGGGACAGGACAATCCTCATCATCCACAAAAATCTGGAGTGAGAGGCCACCACATGCTTGATCGTCTTGCCCAATAGGTGGGTCTGGAGTTGTTAAAAATCTAAGGAATTGGGAGAGCATTCTTCTGAAACACCTGGCAGTGTTGCTGATGGTGCCCCTCTCCCTTGTGGAGAAGGCTGGAGTGGTCACAGCAGCCCACCGGGGTCTCTCCTGTTTTCCTCTGTGGGCTGTGCTGTGAGCAGACCGTGGCTACTAGGAACAGTTTCACAGGGCGTCACTGAGCAGATGCAGTGCAGGCAGAGAAGTTACCATTTCTCAGCCCCAGAGGAGGTCTTCAGTTGGGCTGCAGCCTGTGATTGGTCACATATGATCCCCTTGACTGGGTGGGTCAGATTGCACAGAGAGCCAGCTGAGGGCTGGAGAAGAAGGCGAGGCTGTGCTGGATCTGAGTCCACCGAGAGGAGAGGAGCCATAACTCTGTGGCAGACCTCAGGCTTTGCATGCAGAAAGTCCTACACTTGATTCCCAGCTTCTTCAGTTGGCCCCCACGAATGGCTGGAAGCAGTGCTTATCCTTCAGAAGGTGCCTTTGGCTTGGAGGGTCACGAGGGGTATAGGTCCGGGTTAAAACCCATGTCAAGTTGAGGGGCTGCATAGGGCATATGAGGTGCACCAGACTGACCCCATGCCTGGTGGTGGTGCCTTGCAGCAGAAGATGTTTGCCACCGCCTCACTTGCTTCTAAGCCCTATTACTAGATTGCGTGTGGGTTTCTGCACTGTGCTTGGTGCAGTGAGACATGCCAAAGGGGCTGGGACGCTCTGTGTTCACCATCACAACTCTGTGCGCTGTTCTTTTTTCTCCAGGTTGGAATGAATTACTTATCGCCTCCTTTTCTCATCGGTCCATAGCTGTGAAAGATGGCATCCTTCTCGCCACCGGCCTGCATGTCCACCGGAACAGTGCTCACAGTGCGGGGGTCGGCGCCATCTTCGATAGGTGGGGAGGAAATGTCTGGGAGATGGGTCCTTCCAGGGGGGGAAGGGATCCCAAACTGGCTTTGATTTGCCATGCCCACCTGGCCCCGTTACATGTATGCCAGTGACCCCTCCCCCAATCGCACAAATGTCATGCTCTAGTCACAGTTTACAAAGAACGGCCAACAGTTCTTGTTTAAACATCGGTTTCCAGCCCTCGTGGTTTCAAAGACCTCACTGAAACTGGTAACCTTATTCCAAAAACTGGAAATCATGAATCCTAGCAAAGAAAGTGGCCTGGGGAGTTCAGAGGTACACAAGGCGCAGTTTCTAGGTACCCGAAGGCCAGCGGCAGTGCACGGGGCTTCCTACTTTCAGAGTCCCCATTGGTTCTTGTTCTTTTGACCTTGCAGAGTATTGACAGAACTTGTGTCCAAAATGAGGGACATGCAGATGGACAAGACAGAACTGGGGTGCCTCAGAGCCATCGTCCTCTTCAATCCGGGTAGGTGTGGCTGCTCGGAGAGGAGGCCTCGTCCCCATGGCATGGGGTTCATTACTTAGTAACATCAGGAGACTAAGAAATGTTCTAGCTGTGTGCCCAGGAATTTACATTTGGGAAGAGAAGGGAAGCCTGGCTGTTCTGCCCCCTGCCCTTGGCCTAGCATCTCTTTTCTGCCCCTGTGCCAAGGTAGATTAGGTGTTTGTGGGGCATATAGGCCCTTCTTGCTTCTGCCACTCTGCCAAGCACCATGCACTGGGCTAGTGGTGCGTTGCTGGGGCGGAGTGATGATTCTGTGGCGCACAAGTGAGGTGCAGTGCGGCTCTTCCTGCCTGCCTTAGACATGTGCCCTGGGCTTCCACATGTGCAATATGAGGGTCAGGAAGGGGAGGGGCAGAACATCTGCTTGGCATGCAGAAGTTCCCAGGTTCAATCCCCAGCATCTCCAGTTAAAAGGACCAGGCAGTGGGTGATGTGAAAGACCGCCGCCTGAGACCCTGGAGAGCCGCTGCGGGTCTGAGTAGACAGTGCTGACCTTGATGGTTCAGCACAAGGCAACTTCACGTGTGTCAGGAGCCCAGAGGCAAAGAGTAGGAGTGCTGAGCCAGGCTGACCTTTCGGCAGGTCACAGCTCAGCTGCACAAAGGAGTGGCTTTTTTCTAGGGCTGCCAGCTCTCTGGGTTGGGAACAAAAAAGAGAAAACCAAAGGTTGTGAAAACGCTACAGTGTAATAATTATTATTTCAATAAATAAGTGATAAAAGTACAGTTCATAATTTCAAGTTTCCATCAAGGTTTTCAAGAAGGCTTCTGATGAGGTTTTCCAGAATTATTTCTATAATAGTCTATAATATACTGCTGTAGACTGTAGAATTTGTTGTCTCATGATGTATTGGTAACTGTGCCCTTTGTATGCATCCTGCAAATTATCAAATTTCCTACTTGGATGAAGTCCTTTATGGATGAAATGAGTGAAATAATTTTCACAACCTTTGGTTTTCTCCTTTTTGTTCCTGCTCCTCAGGGTTGTGGTTTTCCTTGATTGCAAGCTCTCTGGGTTGGGAAATTCCTGGAGCTTTTGGGTGGAGCTTTTGGGCGGGGCGGCTTTGGAGAGGGGAAGATGCTCAGCGGGGATGAGATGCCACAGAGTCCACAATCCAAGGCAGCCATTTTCTCCAGGAGAACTGATCTTTGTCATCTGGAGATTAGGTGTAATTCCTGGAGATCTCCTGTCCCCACTTGGAAGTTGGTGACGGTACTGGCCTACTGAACCTGACAGGGAACGTGAAGTGGGCGACTCTGCTGGGAAGAATTCTTCATTTTCCCTGTCAGGTTCATCCTCTCTGCCTGCCGTTGCTTCCTCAGGGGCTTGAGGCCTCTTTCTGAGCTCTCACATCTGTCTGTGATGGAGAGTGTTTGCAACCCTCTTGGCCTGCAAAGGGAGAACTCCCATAAAGGAGATGCCTTTGGGACTCAGTCCTGACTGAATGTCCTTGTCCTTAGATCTTGTTAAATTCCTGTGCAGAATTCTGTCTGGTGGTGCTCAGCCTGCCAACTCCTGGGAAGACAAGAAAGCAGCACTGGGCAAAACGAAGGGGGCAGACCCAAAAACCTGAATGGATTTAGAGTAATAGGATCTGTTAGGTTATGAAACCTGTGAGCAAGCAGTGCCACCGGGAATGTGTTTTATATATGATTTAATCCTCTGAAGGTTTTGTTTTGTTTTTTCTCTCTCCCTTGGGTGTGCCTTCACTTCAAGTCCTCATTTGTGAAGCTCACCCTGACAAGATAAAATCAGCAGTATTTGCACCAAAGGCCTGTTGTTATTACAGGCTCAAGCTAAGGGACTGGGTTGGTCTTAAAACCGAGGCCTTTTGTTTGCTCTTAAAATACCCATGCCTCTAGTCCTCAGGAAGCTTCCAAAGATCTCCAGTTTCAGGGCCTCTCTTTTGTTGCAGACTCAAAAGGTCTTTCCAATCCCACTGAAGTTGAGGCTCTGCGTGAGAAGGTGTATGCGTCACTTGAGGCCTACTGCAAGCACAAGTACCCTGACCAGCCTGGGAGGTGAGGGTCTCTGCTTCTCTTCGTGGAGGAGGGGTCCCCCCTTTTTGTCTACATTAAAGAAAGAACAAGTCAGATACATTGAGAATTATTTTGCCACAGTCGGTTCCTTCCATCTGTCTAGAAAAAAATTCTTCTCTGCATTTTGTTCTCTAGCAAGTAGAGAACGCTCACTGGCGTGATGCCAAAATTTGGGAAAGAGAGGAAGGGGTTTTTTTCCCCCCAACTGCCAGTTACTTTTAACTAGGAGCAGATCCTGTTAATGCCTCTTATGAACAAGCAGCTAGCCAGAAGCCTGTTTGCATTGGTGTACTCCATAACTCCCTCCCTCCAGACAGCAATAACAGAGGGAACAGTTCCAAGCAAAGTGGTCCCAAGTTTGCCACTGCAGGGGGAGGGCTACTTCTTCACCACCACCCCTTCTCTGATTGGTACAGCTCTAGATGTTTCTGAACAGCCATCATCTGGTTCAGTTTAGAAATGAAAGTTTCTGGATTTGGGGGTGGGGAGAGGAGGGGAGGAGGGTGCCAGGTTTCGGTTAGCATGTTCTTGTCCTTTGTCCCACAGCAGTTGCCAGCTCAGCACTGAAAACGGTGCGCAGGCGAGAACACTTAGCAGGAAACACTCCTCCTCTCCCCCCCGGCTCAGCTTGCTCAAACCCTGCTTGCAGCTTTCAAAACTGCAAATTTGCGCACATTGACAAAAATAAATAACACATAAGAGCTGCTTGTGAGAGTCCTACCGAGTCAATCAGCAACAAGTGTCCTTAAACAGAGGAAGTCTTTATTGAGAAAGGTCTGTTGTGATCATCTACACGTTCTGTGTCAGTAATAGCTGGCATGACCCCCAAGCAGGATAATTATACAGAATTCAAAAAGGGGTCTGGTAATGGCTTGTAACCAATTAAAAGAGCATATAAAAGGCACCTAAATACTGGCCCAAGGTTCCCAAGGAAAAAGTGGGAAGAAACAGAGTCAGACAAAAGAAGAGAGACATAGGCAGGCACCAGCGGTCTTCCAAGCTCGGAACGGCCCAGAGAAGAAGAAGAAGAAGAAGATAATGGATTTATATCCCGCCCTTCACTCCCCAAGGGAGTCTCAGAGCGGCTTACAAACTCCTTTCCCCTCCCCTCCCCACAACAGGCACCCTGTGAGGTAGGTGGGGCTGAGAGAGCTCTTTCCCAAGCTGTCCTTGAGGGAACAGCTGGTACAGAGCTATGGCTTGCCCAAGGTCATCCAGCCAGGTGCAAGTGGAGGAGTGGGGAATCAAACCCGGTTCTCCCAGATTACAGTCCGCGATTAGAGAGCTTTAAGCTTGCCATGAGAAGTGTAACATAACATTCCATACACCCGACATCACAAAGGCACGTATCCCATCTCCCGGGCAGGAGATGGCAGCATTAGCTGACACTGCTGCAGTGTGTATGTGGAGGGCAGGGAGGGATAGAGGGACTCTGAGATCTGTTGATGGGCGTTTCTTAAAATGATTGAGAGGTGCAGTGCAAATCAGAAGCAAACCTTCCCATCTCATTTGCTGCTGCATTTCATGAGCAGCTCCTCTTTGCTGTGATTTTCCAGCACCCACTGTGAACCAGCCTGCTAGGTCTCTGCACTGCTCTTCTCTGCGCTGTTTCCTTCCTTGGCCCTCACAGTCAGTGACCTCATTTGCTCTTGCTGCTGTCTAGACTATTGGCTGTGGCGATCGTGAGATCCCCCCACCCCCCCGGTGACGTCACAGTTCTGCATATAATGTGATGAGGTCACTGATGCTTGTAAACAAAATTCTGTTGAGTTCCTGCAGCCCAGGGGATTAAATGGCAAATGAGGCCAAGGTCAGTGAGGGCAAAGAAGAAAAGGCTAGAAAGAACCAGCAGCTTCTAACTGGTGCCAAACAGCTGTAATTCATCCAGTGAGGCATCCATTTTTTTTTGGTATTTATTTGAAATGCACTACTTTCAAAGTTAGCATCAAAATTAAGAACATAAGAGAAGCCAATGTTGGATCAGGCCAGTGGCCCATCCAGTCCAACACTCTGTGTCACACAGTGATCAAAAATACCAGGTGCCCTCAGGAGGTCCACCAGTGGGGCCAGGACACTAGAAGCCCTCCCACAGTTGCCCCCCCCCAGCACCAAGAATACAGAGCATCACTAGCCCCAGACTGAGAGTTGCTATCTATACCTTGTGGCTAATAGCCACTGATGGACTTCTGCTCCAGATGTTTATCCAGTTCCCTCTTGAAGCCGTTCATGCTTGTAGCCGCTGCCACCTCCTGTGGCAGTGAATTCCATGTGTTAATCACTCTTTGGGTGAAGAAATACTTCCTTTCATGTGTTCTAACCTGACTGCTCAGCAATGTCATTGAGTACCAACGAGTTCTTGTATTGTGAGAAGTCGGCCAAACACGTGGCCAGGCGAAGCCGTCGAGCTTCGCATCCAGGGACAGTAGACCCAGAGGATCCTAGTTGTGGACCTATGGGGAAGCCTGCATCTGTAGAGGCACTGTAAATAGCCAATCACGGGTGTTGGGTGTGTGCATGGGTGTGGTCGAGAATGGGAATATAAGCGGACCTGCGAGTCTGGCTTACCAGTCTAGTTCTGACCTCTTAAACTTATGAGCTGATTTCACTTCAACACATCTCTGGACCCAGTACTTTACGCTGGCAATGAAGGTGGGATCCCGATGAGTGACTCCAACTCCAGCACCGCATCGAGCACTGTTCCTCTGGCACACGAGCAACGCCAGGCTCCAGCGCCACCCAGCATCGCCGACTGCCCCACAGGACACCGCTCACCGTATCACTCCGGATTCATGGCCGCTGCCCCAGGACAACTCACTGCTTTCAACTCCACTCGCCTCAAGCTGTGGAAGGCCTGGGTCAAACAACTAAAGTACTTCTTCCAGGTTCAGGAAAAGACAGATGTGGGTAAGAAGAAAGCCCAGCTCCTAAGCTCGTACAGTGTCGCCACGATCCACCTGGTGCAAAGCCTCATTGCACCCAAGACGCTCACCGATTCCTTCTTTGATGAGCTGATCACGGCACTGATGACATACTTCATGCCAAAACTATCGAAAATGGTGATGCAGATGGACTTCTACACTTGCTCCCAGAAGGCCGGGGAATCCACCATGGACTTCATGGCCAACTTGAGGTACCTGGCAGTGAACTGTGAGTTCCTGTCCATCAAGGACACCCTCCTCAATCATTTCATTTGGGGTGTTTGAGAGCCCAAGCTCCGCCACAAGCTCATGGCGATCGAGGACCTGAAGCTCAACTCAGCTCGTAAAGCAGCCACCACATTCGAGAAGGCGCAAAAGGATCGCCAAGGATCCATGACACACTACCTAGCGACCACCACCAGCCCCGCAACATCAGATGAGGAGGAGGATGTCCTTCAGATCCGCCAACTGGACTGCCGAGGGCCGCCACACCAAGCCACTGCATCCGTGCAAGCCAGCCCGCGCACCAACATACCCACATTGTGCGCCAGCTGCGGGGACCCCATGAATGCTGGAGCTGCCAGTTCCGAGAGGCAACCTGCCAGTCCTGCAGCAAGACAGGCCACATTGCCAGGGTTTGTTGGTCCCAGGGCTCCCGACACACACAAGCCATGCACCTGGAATCCTCCGACCTGCGCTCCACGACATCCACCCACCAATGAACTTTCCCTGGGACACCCCCAACAAAATCCTTGTACCCGTAGTGGTAGAAGGTCCCCCTGCGAAATGGAAGTGGACAGGGGGTCTGCATTCTCGATAATCTCTGTGGACACCCTACATAGACTCTGCTCATGGGGGGGGGGGCATTACGGAAGCCCATCGGACTAAAGCTACGGGATTTTCAAAAGAATCCAGTTGCAATCAAGGGGTGGGGAAAGTTCTGAATCCAGTACAAGGACTTCAATGGACAATTGGACCTCCTGGTGGTGGAGGGCAGGCTTTCCAGCTTACTTGGACTGTCCTGGTTTGGACCCTTGGGACTGGGGGTGACTGGGGTTAATCAGGTGTGTGAGGGGAAGTTTGATGCAATTTGTGCAGAGTTCCCTGCCATTTTCAATGGCGCACTAGGCTGCTACACAGGGACGCCTGTCGCCCTGGACCTCTACCCCCAGGTCTGCCCCATCTGATTAACGGCACAGGAGCCCCCATTGGCACTCCATCCGAGAACTGATGCGGAGCTAGACTGTTTGGTAGCACGGGGTGCTAGAGCCTGTACCCCACGCTAAATGGGAAACCCCTATAGTCATGCCAGTAAAACCCAACAGGGACGTCCAGATATGCGCAGACTATAAGTGTACCCTGAATAAAGCCTTGCAGGATCACGCGTATCCTGTTCTCATGATGAGCCATGTCCTTGCAGCACTGGATGGGGCCAAGCTTGTTTTCGGCAAGCTGGACCTGGCATAGGCCTACTAGCAACTGCCCGTTGATGAGGCCACCATCGAGGCCCAAACGATTGTCACACATAGGAGGGCATTTAAGGTTTGGCGCCTACAATTTGAGGTTAGCGTCACCCCATGGATCTTTCAAAATCTCATGGACTGTTTGCTTAAAGACATCCCCGGGGTCCAGCCCTTCTTCGATGATGTTCTGATTGCAGCTCCAGACTCATTGACCTTCGCTTCCTGCTTGTGGTCTGTCTTGGAACACTTCAACAAGACGGGTTTAAAGGTGAAGCATGAAAAATGCAGGCTATGGGTCCCTTCCGTAGAATTCCTGGGTTTCAAGGTCGACGTACAGGGTATCCACCCTACGCCGGAATAAGATCCGGGCCATCACCAAGGCGCCATCTTCATCATCTAAAATGGAACTACAGGCTTTCTTAGGCCTACTAAATTTCTACCACGCCTTTCTTCCACACAAGGCTGTGGTAGCTGAACCCATACACTGGCTCCTGGACAAGCATGTTCCATGGGCCTGGGAACCCCACCACACCACGGCTTTTAAGGTTGTTAAGGACTTGCTGACTTCCAATGCGGTGTTGGCACACTTCAACAAGACCCTTCTGGTGCTCTTAGCTTGCGATGCCTCTCCCTATGGAGTGGGTGTGAGATTGTCCCAATAGATATAGTCCACAACAGGTCTCCTTAAGCGGAAAGTCCTTTATTTGCAGAAAAGATCATGTTGGTCTAACACTTTTCCTGTTAATAATGCTCAAGCTTGGAATTGCAATTACAATTATACTTGGTATGAAATATGACCTAACTACCCTCTACCAATCCATAGAGAGAATTCTTGGCGCCCAAATATACTGGCCCAATATTCCCATGGAAAGCGCGGCAAAATGAGTTCTCAGGGAGAAATACTGTTGAACATTTTTTGGGGGGGGGCGGGGGGAGTTCCCAGAGAAACCAAGCAAAAGGAATACATAAAACCTGTGATTCTTGTAAGACATAACAGGAGGCACTTGCGTTCAAAGTCGTTAGCTAAGGAGGCTAGAGATAAAAGGGAAGGAAAGCAAATGAGTAAGGAGCGTGCGCAAAGCAAAGCGAGCAAGGCATGCATTCCAAAGGTGGGAGTAAAGTTCCCGATGCTATCTCCCGGGAGGGACCTACGGAGGGGAACTGAAACACTGGAACATAAAGCATAGTGAATAAAGCAGGTCCCTGTTGCATATTACTCACGCACCCTGTCCACCGCGGAGCACAGCTATGCCCAAATTGATAAGGAGGCCCTAGCTATCGTAGCCGGAACAAAGAAGTTCCACGATTATCTCTACAGCCGCTCCTTCACCATCCTCATCGACCACAAGCCACTCCTGAGTCTCCTGGATCTGGACAGGCAGACCCCACAGATGCTGTCCCCCAGAGTCCTCTGCTGGTCCATCTTCTTGGCTGGCTACAATTATACACTGGTCCACTGCCCTGGCAAGGCTATGGGCCATGCCGACACTCTCAGCCATCTCCCGCTGCCTACCTGTGACCCCAGTCCCTCCCTAGCTGACCACGTCACCCTGCTGGAGGACCTGCCTGACCAGCCGATCCAGGTAGTGGAAGTGGCCCACCACATGGCCAGAGATCGCCTCCTCACCTGTGTCCTGGACTGGGTGGGGAGGGGATGGCCCGCCACAGTGGGTCCTGAGTTCACAGCGTTCTCATCCAGGCAAGACAAACTGTTGGCACACAAGGGGAGCTTCCTATGGGGGAGTAGAGCCATTGTACTACCCTCGCTGCGAAAAAGGGTCCTCACCGCACTGCACAAGACACACCCAGGCATAGTCCACATGAAAGCCTTGGCCCGGAGCTATGTCTGGTGGCCAGGACTGGACCAAGAAATCAAATTCAAGATCAAGAGGTGCACCTAATGCCAAGAGTCCCGGCTGGCACCGCCAAGCGCCCCTACAAGACCCTGGGAGTCAGCCCACAAACTGTATAGTCCATATAAACTTCACCGGACCATTCCAGGGCCAACTCTTTTTCATCTTGGTGGACGCCTACACCAAGTGGCTAGAGGTGGTTCCTGTGGGCTCCACCTCCGTGCAAGCAGCCATCCAGGCCATGTGGAAGATCTTCTGCATGCATGGCATCCCCAACACCCTAGTCTTGGACAACAGCACCACCTTCACATCAGCGGAGTTCTTGGAGTTTGTCCAGTAACACAGGATCCGGCACATCCGCTCGGCACCATTCCACCCCGCCACCAACGACCAGGCCGAATGTATGGTCCGCACTGCAAAAGAAGCACTGAGATGCCTAGACAAAGGGGATTGGCACCACAAACTGGCCGCCTTCCTCTTTGGCTAATGGACAAACCCCCCACATCACAACTGGTCGCAGCCTGGTGGAGCTCCTGATGGGCCAGCGCCTCACCACCTGGTTGGACCACCTACATCTGGACCAGGCCCCAGAGCACAGCACTGCTCCTGAGACATGATCAGCTCCAAGAGGGTTCTTCCCAGGAGACCCAGTCTTCACCCAGAACTTTGCAAAGGGACCCCAATGGGTCTCAGCCAGGGTAGTACGAGTGACAAGCCCTTTGTCCTATGAGGTCTCTGGAGAGGATGGGCAAGTGTGGCGGTGGCACATTGACCACCTCTGACGCCAGTTACTGCCGAAGGACCTAGAGGACAAGGACAAAGGGGAGTCTCAGCCAGACACGTACAATGTCCCCATCGCGGATGTGCCAGCACAAGCTGACACACTACCGGCAGACACAGACAGCTCCCCTCAGGCCAGTAACCGTTGAGCTGTGCACATGGTCAGCCAAACACGTGGCCAGGCAAAGCCGTCAAGCTTCGCATCCAGGGACAATAGACTCGGAGGATCCTAGTTGGGAAGCCCACATCTGTAGAATGACCTGTAGGATGCAGGGGCACTGTAAATAGCCAATCATGGGTGTTGGGTGTGTGCATGGGTGCAGTCGAGGATGGGAATATAAGTGGACCTGCGAGTCCGGCTTACCAGTCTAGTTCTGACCTCTTAATAAACTTATGAGTTGATTTCACTTCAATGTGTCTCTGGACCCAGTACCTTACAGAGCCCCGAGCGCTTTAACCTTTTTTCATAGGGAAAGTGTTCCAACCCTTTTATCATTCTAGTTGCCCTCCTCTGCACTTTTTCCAATGCTGTAATATCTTTCTTGAGGTGTGGTGACCAGAACTGTACACAGTACTCCAAATGAGGTCGCACCATCGATTTATACAGGGGCATTATGATACTGGCTGATTTGTTTTCAATTCCCTTCCTAATAATCCCCAGCATAGTATTGGCCTTTTTTATTGCAGTCGCACACTGTCTTTACATTTTCATTGAGTTATCTACTACAACTCCAAGATCTCTCTCTTGGTCAGTCTCCACCAGTTCAGAACCCATCAATGTGTATTTATAGTTAGGATTTTTGGCTCCAATGTGCCTCACTTTGCACTTGGCCACATTGAACCCCATTTGCCATGCTGACGCCCACTCGCCCATCCTCGACAGATCCCTTTGGAGTGCCTCACAATCCTCCCTGGTTCTCACCACCCTGAACAACTTCATGTCATCTGCAAATTTAGCCACTTAACTGCTTACTTCCAACTCCAAATCATTACTAAACAAGTTAAAAAGCATCGGACCGAGTACTGATCCCTGCGATGCCCCACTGCTCACCACTCTCCACTGAGAAAATCGCCCATTCATACCCACTCTCTGTTTCCTTTTAATTAGCCAGTTTTTGATCCACAAAAGGACTTGTCCTTTTATCCCACGACTATTGAGCTTACTTAGGAGCCTTTGATGAGGAACTTTATCAAAAGCTTTCTGGAAGTCAAGATAAACAACATCTATTGGGTGTTAGTGATACTGCCAAGACCATTTGTTTTGTTTTTTAAGTTCCATGTTTCAGGTATCTACAAGGACTGCCGGTTTTGTATTCAAGCTCATCTTCTTCACTCCACTGTGGTAATTTGTTGATTGCTTTCAGTGAAGACTTCTGCAGTGAAATTGAAGGGAAATAGATTCAGTACAGACAAAAGGAAGCGCTTCATCACACAGTGCACAGCTAACTTATGGAACTCACCACCATAAGCTTTAAAGAACTAGAAACTTGTAGGACCCTATTGACCGTGGGAAGGTAGCCAACTGAGCTGGAGAAAAATGGCCTGTCCCTTAGCAGAGGCTTAATGGGAAGTTTTTTAGCAGGTAATATTATTCCCCTCTTCCACGAAAACATCAGCTGCCCTTTCCACACTTCAAGCCTTTGTTAAAGGGCGAGTCCTTTTTCTGCAGGTCATTCGGCAACCCTCCAGAGTAGCCATGTTCATGTTTGTGACCCTCCTGAAGACATCTGGGCTGCTGTTCTAACCTCTGTGTTCCTTTCTAGGTTTGCCAAGCTCTTGCTTCGCCTCCCAGCCCTTCGCTCCATCGGCCTGAAATGCTTGGAGCACCTCTTCTTCTTCAAGCTAATAGGCGACACGCCGATTGACACCTTCTTGATGGAGATGCTGGAAGCTCCCCACCAAATGACTTAGAAGAGGGCCTCTGGCCTGAGTCCTCAGGAGGCTCCCTCTCTCCTGCCACATCCACAAGGCCCCTCTCTCTTCTGCCACTTCCTCCCCAGAGCAAGAGACGCTGCCTGCTGCACTCCGGGAGACGTGGCCACCTGACCACTTGGCTGGCTGCACCCTTTCCCTGGGTTTGCCATCTGTGCTGCATCCGAGGAGCTGAGGACTGGCTTTTATTATGCCTCTTGCGGATGCTGAGACCACAGGTTTCAACCACACCAAAGGCCCCCACTGCCACTCACCCGACCCCCCCCCTTTCCTGGGCACAGCTGGATTTCAAGACAGCCTGGCATTTGGGTCACTCTTATCCACACCCCCGCCCCCCCCCCCCCCGCCCCTGTTTGTGGTTGTGGGTGTCCCTGCACACACCGAGTTCTCTGAGCTGCTGGGCTGCAGAAGGGCAGGGCGAGCAACGTTTGTTGACCTTCTTGTAGACAGGTGGACGGGGGGGGGGGGGGGGTTGAAGGGATGTGGTATTTTTGCCTCCAGTTAAGGAAACAAAAATGATCTCTTTTCCTTCTCGAAAGGAGATGGGGTTGAAGTCTGGCTAAGCTGGGCAGAATCTTCAACAGCTTTCTTTGAATTAAGAGCAAATGATGATTGGAAAAGGTGCCATCCTCCAAAGGCTGGAATCTCACAGAAGTGTGAAGGGCAGAGCTATCATTTCTGTTTGGGGGTTTGAGTGACTGTGTGTGCGTGTGTGTGCGTGCGCGCGCGCTAAGAGGAAATTCTTTCAGTAGCCAAGCCAATCGAATTGCAGGCCAGCTGGAACGTTCAAAGGACAGTTCGGGCTTCTTTGTAGCAGCTGTCTTAGTATGAAGGGTGAACTTATTCCCAAGATTTGGGCTTTACCAGATCAAATCAGGGCTCCCTTTTGTTCTGCTATGGGGCAGAGACCCACCCAAAGACTTACCCAACTGGGAGTGTGGCTAGAGCCCTTTCCAACCTCTCACATGATCCACACAGATACCACCTCCATGTGGTGGACAAGTTCTGCTGCCCTGATTTGGAGCAAGTGTGCAAGTTTTGGGGCCCAGCAGCTGAAATCCTTACTGCCAAAACTCTGCACCACTGCAGCCTCTAAAGCTGGCTCAGCTCTGGCTGTGTTTGACGCCCTCCCTTGCCCGCTTGTGTGCTCTCTCTCTCTCTTTTCCTTTCCCTTTTTGGTTTTGCTTAGCCGTCAGCCCACACAGAGAGCCAAGGTGCCCCCGGGGGGGGGGGGTTCCCTCTTGTCCGAGGGGGAGTCTGCAGTCGGTTGTCCGCAGGGACTCAGCAATGAGATGCTCTTGTGTGAAGAGCAGTATCAGAACTGGAAGTGGGAGGCAAGGACACAATGCAGTCACTTTTTAAAAGCAAAATTAATCCGTTGTCACCGATTACTGACCATGGAAGGAGTAGCTCTGCCCTTTCTGCTCTATGCTGCCAGGCAGGCAGCAGCTGAACCCAGTGCTGGTCCAACCGCAGTTCACCTCCTGCAGCCGGCAGAGGCATCCACCTCCTGTGTCCTTGGCTGCTGGAGCTGCATGGGCCACAGTGCTGGGTCAGAGGGGGGCAGGAAGCCACTCAGGCAGAAGGGCAGCAGGATGTTGCGATTACGTGCGCCAGCGTGGCAAGAGCTAGGCTCTGCAACAAGTTGAGGAAGTTCTGCAGGCTCTCTCCTTGTGATCACAAATGAAATGCTCCTAGCACTTTGTGCTTAGCAAAGCTGTGAGCTGCCCCTCCCTTGACGTTTGGGCTGCCCCCTTTGTGTGTTTGTGCAACATCATTGCACCAGGCGAGCCACCCTCTCCTCCTGCTTCCTCCCCACCCCCCTGACCCATTCTCCAGCATGCCCAACTGGCCGGAGACATCCCCTGGGGGGGGGGGCTGCGGGTGGGTGTGGGTGTGTTTGTACATGTATGTAGTGTAGATAGATACACTGTATAAATATTCTCATTCATCATATACATATATTATACCCATAGCAATTACAGACTTTAGTGTTATCTTTGTGTTCCCAGTTCTTTTTAATTTTTCAATGTCTTGGGGTTTTCTGCTCATTTTTATTTGCTTTATAAAAGCAAGTGCGCTGCACCTCCCTTCCCCCCCAGCCCCCCCCCCGATGGTGGGTGCCAAAAGCAGATCTGTGCAACCCTAGGGAATTGTTGCATCTATTTTAGGATGCTTTGGGGAGGAGGGGGGGGAAGCGAGAGTGGATTGAACCATAGCTTTAGCATTTCCCAACACATAGAAAATGGATGCCTTTGCTATGGAGTGCATAGCTAAAAATGAAATTTAAAAAGGATTACGAAGAAAAAAAATAAAAGATTTTTTAAAAAGATAAAAAAAATATCTAAAGTGACAATAAAGTTAAATATCTATTTTTGTACAAATGTAATTTTAACCATTGCATATTCTTACATTATTTTGCGGGGGGGGGTGTTTTTCTGCAATTTTAAAATTTGTTCTATATCTGTTATTTGTATGTTCAGCCCACAGTGGTGCAGGGACAAACCTTTGCTCTGCGTAGAAATTGCTTTATCCGAGTTCTCTTCAGAAATCATTTCCCTCCCCCAGAGTGAATGGAGTTTACTTTCCATGCTACTCTTTGCAAACCAGACATGGTCTTCTGTTGTGACCCCCCCACACACACACCAACAGCATTATCCTGCGGGTCTACTCTACTGTGAAATCACTACCATATATTATTGTTCACTAAAAAAATAAAAGTTAAAAAAATAAAACCTGCTGGAAATTGCAGTATTTTGAACAAATGTATTAGAATTTTTTTTAAGTAAAAGAAAATATATGAGCATTTTAAAACATAATTCAGTCCTAATTCTTTCTTCTTCTGCCGTGGGCATTCTGTGGTCTCTTTGTTGTGCTCCCTACAGTGATGCGGCCCTCCAGTTCTTCGGGAGCCCTGGGAGGGCAGTCCTGACCAGGTCTACTCATGATCCTACGGAGGTCTCTTCAGTGGGGCTTACTTCCAAGAACGCTTGGAAAGAGTTCTTAGGATTGCACTGTTAGTGACCTAAAGAGCAAAGTTTGAAAATGTATGCTTAAAAATAATAATAATTCAAATTAAGCACAGCTCTGGGAAGGTGGGTCTTTCCCTTTAACCTGTTTCACCTTTTGCAGAAATTGTTAAGGGCCAAGAGATAGAACTCGTGGTATCCCAAGATCCCTTGCGGTGGATCCAGAAGGGATTCAGGGGTATGTGGTCAAGACTGTGCACCACTTCCTTGGTACACCAACGGTGGCTTGGCTCCTTCCCCAGCAAAGGGTCGAATTGGCTGCAGAGTCAGGCCCTTTCCAATGATTCCAAATGGGTAGCAGCAAAATAGAATAAGAGCATCAGGCTCCTTAAAGGCTAACCAAGTGTTATGAGCATCGTAATAAACTTGCTTCCATTTCTGGGGTAATACTCAGTGCAGTCATCTGAAAGCCTTTTGGTTTTAGAAATGTAAATGTTGTTTTCAAAAATACTGGACCCACCCCAGGGGGTGGAGCCTGAAGGAAGCCACCAGTTCAGGAATGGAGCCCAAGCAGAACCTGAGGGGGGCAGCTACAGAACCGGAAAGGTCCTGGGCAGAACCTGCAGTTCACTGACTTCAGATCCAAATACCAATAACCCAAAGGGACACAGTGTTCCAGAGTGGTGAATGAGTGGCTGGTTGGTAACCCTACTGGTGTAATTTATTCGTACAATCAGTTTGTTAGGAACAAAGGTGGAAGCAAATTGGAGTAATGAGGTGGCAGCCATCAGAGTGCTTCATTTTGGTCTAGTTTAGAACAGAGGTGGGCTAATTACAATCTGGAGGCCACATCTGGCCCGAAGGAGCTTGCCATTGTGATCCTCAAACTGCTTAACCGTTTCACAAGAGCATCAGCCTGCCAGATTTTGCTGCATCAGTGAGCGAACCAGAAAATCTGAGAATCGCCTGGAGAGCCATTCCCTGCAGCAGAGGAGAGGGCAGCTGGGCACATCGAGTTGTCTGCCAACTTCTGAGAAGGCTCCATGTTGTCTGCTGGATCTTCCTGTGGCCAGATCCTCAGGTTGAAAAATCTGCCCACCCCTGACTTAAGAAGGCTTAAGAGAGTGAAAGCTGAGACTCCTCTGAAGAAATGCAGTGGCTTGCAAGAGTTCATGGCAGTATCACTCTGCTGGACTCATCTCCCTGTTTATTTTGGCACACTGGTGCCGGGACAGTATGTGATCTTCTTTCCATCTCTTTGCCTGGTGTCAAATGTTTGTGCCTCTGGAGCGAGAACATTGCAACACAAAGCTGTCTGCAGCCACAGTGGATGTCAGGTTTTGCAAACTGCAGGAGAATGACGTTTGCATGAAGTTGCTCAAGGAGTGGACGGAGGAGACCCTCCTAGGACAATAGGCCAAACATCCACCACTTCAGAAACAGCCTGTTAACCTTCCATCAGGGGTGGGCACCAAGAAAAAAATCATTATAATTTCAGTCCCAGGCTTCAGGGTGATGAAACTTTTACTGTGATTGCTTATTTCCAAGTAGGACATTTCTGGTTTGGGATTCAAACCCATGTGGTTCTTTGAGTTCTAATGTTCAGGACTGTTATTTTCAAAGGGGAATGTATACAAGGGTCTGGAGCAGCTGTTTGTAAAGACAACAGCATCAAATTTGCACAGAGCACAGTCCTCCCTCTAATCTAAAGACCCACTAAGTTTCAAGCAGACTGAACAAAAGGGTTCCATGTCACAGGCCCTTCGCTCTGCATGGCTGCACTTCTGTCTACCGATTCCTAAAATGACCATCAAGTGGAAGCCTAGGAGAGAGCTCTGGCTGGCCATGGCATTTTTTTAAAAAGAAAACCTGTGTGCATTCATTTCATTCTCTTACTTATTCAGTGACTGGCAATTTTAAAAAATTACCTTTCCAGTGACAAGTCTGCATTTGCCATCATTCTTTATTGTGATCTGTTTGTTTGCTTTCACAAAGTGAAGGTGGCCTCCTTAGCAGACCCCCCCCCCTTCTTCCCCCTGGTCTGCTGTTATTCCTTATGGGGGACCTGGGATGGGGCTGGAGTGGCTGTTTTCCAAAAAAATGACACCAAAATTGCAGCCAAGTAGAGGTAGCTATGATATCACTAAGCTTTTCTTGCTGAGTTTGCAAATTATTCAAGCATTTAAGCACTTTTAACTGTCCATGAATTTTGTTTGCTCCATCAACCTCTGAGGAACTTATCATCCTTGTAGAGAGAAGAAGAGATTGGATTTATACCCCACCCTTCACTACCCAAAAGAGTTCTCAGAGCAGTTTACAATCCCTTTCCTTCCCACAACAGACACCCTGTGAGGCAGGTGGGGCTGAGAGAGCTCTTTCAAGAACTGCCCTTGAGAGAAGAGCTCTGAAAGAACTTGTGACTGACTCAAGGTCACACCAGCAGCTGCATGTGGAGAATCATTCCAAGGTGGACATGCCTCTGTCCCAGCGTCTCAGGCTCCTCCTCCCCCCCCCCCCCCAAAAAAAAACATCATCAAGCTCCTTACTGCAATCCATGTCCTGGCCAGTTCTGTTTTCACTGTTCCTGTGGCAACCTTACTGTTATTGTCCCATCCCCTACCCAGGTACCCGTATGGGAAGAGCCATACTATTCCTCAGTTCCAACATTTCCCTTGGTTCCAATCCAGCCTTTTCTGCATGATGTGCCAGCCAGCATATTCCTGACTCTGATTATAAGAAGACAACCTCTGCTTCAGAACTTGGTTTGGAACTTCCATCAGATCCATTCCAAGACAAGGTTGTTGGACACACCTCGAGTTCATTGCCTAATGAGGATTTATGTCTCTGCTTCAAGGCCCTGGACATGGACATGAATGCCTCAAATTCCAAGCCCAAGAGCAAAATTCTGAGTGCCCTGTATTCAAAAGCACCAGCCTCTGTGGCTTTCCCAGTTTTGGAGGATTTCCTGGACCTTGCTAAACCCACCTGGGAAAAACCTTCCACAATTCTGCCTACCTCAAGGAAGGTCGACAACACGTGCGGAGTGAAACAGGAGGACTGCCCCTTCGTGCTCACTCACCTGACTCCCTCCTCCCTCCTCACTGAGGAGACCCAGCCGAAGTCATGACACGGCCCTCCCTCGGCACCAACAGACAAGGGCCTCTGCTGTCTTTCCAGCACCAACATCAGGTTCAGAAAAAGGCACTACATAAACTAGATGTTAGGAAGAAGCTCCTTTGTTGATTTAAAATTTCAGGAGAGATAGAAACTTATATGTTTTAAAGGAACAAAAAAGGGGAGAGCTGCTTCAAGCGCAGTCAGTCTCCCACTGGGTAGTCTCTGCAATAACAATAGCTGGCAATGAAGTGAAGATCTCTGGAAGCTCACTCAACACAGGCCCGGGCAACTTCAGCAGCCTTCCGAGCCAGACTCACCCTGGAGGACCTCTGTAAGGCAGCAACATGGCCCACTCGGTCAATGTTCATCAAGCAACAGTGGATGGATGTGGACTCCAGAAGAGAAGCTGTGGTGGGGGGAGCAGTGTTACAGGCAATTTTCTGTTGATCAGCCCACACCCTCCTCCCAGGGCAGGTGAGCTTGCTATTCTCCTGTGTGGGACAGCACAGAAGCCATGAAGATGAAAACAGGGTTGCACTTACCAGTCACCACTGTTCATCATGTGGTCTTCTGTACAGGCTCACATCCCTCCCTTGTTTTCCCACTGTGGGCTGCCACCATGCAGGGGCCTCTTCACAGCAGCAAAGGGAACAGAGGGAAGGAGTGCTAACCCTGCCTCTGCCACACGACCCTTTGGGCGAGAAAAGGGATCCCTGGAGACACGGGAGGGGGAGCGCGCCAGAGCCTAGAAGCAACTTCAGAAAAGCTTGGAAGCTTCTCTATGCAGCTGGCCTGCAGTCTTGCAGTCCCATGTGTGCCTGCACAGAAGACCATGAAGTATTTGCATTTTCAGTGTAATGGGTCACTCTTCAGATATACAGGCCTTCTATTTCACCTTGACACTGTTCCCCATGTATTCATAGAATCACAGAGTTGGAAGGGGCCAAACAGGCTATCTAGTCCAACCCCCTGCTCAATGCAAGATCAGCCTAGAACATCCCTGACAAGTGTTGGTCCAGCCGCTGCTTCAAGACTGCCAGGGAGGGGGAGCTCACCACCTCCCTAGGCAGCTGATTCCACTGTTGCACAAGTCTCACTGTAAAGAGGTTTTTCCTAATATCCAGCTGGTACCTTTCCACCCTTAATTTAAACCCAATATTGCGAGTCGTGTCCTCTGCTGCCAACAGGAACAGCTCCTCTACCCCTTCAAATACTTCAAGAGAGCAATCTTGTCCCCCCTCAGCCTCCTCTGGAGAGCCAGTTTGGTGTAGTGGTTAGGAGCACGGACTCTAATATGGGAGAACCAGGTTTGATTCCCCACTCCTTCACACGCAACTGGTGGTGTGACCTTGGGTCACTTATAAGTTCTTTCAGAGCTGTTATCTCAAGAGCAGTTCTTGAAAGAGCTCTCTCAGCCCCACCTGCCTCATGGGGTGTCTGTTGTGTGGAGGGAGGGGGAGGGATTGTAAGCCACTCTGAGATGCCTTTGGGTAGTGAAGTGTTGTGTTAATTAAGCAGACCAAAAAAATAAACGAGGCATGCGGTGTGTCTTTGAGCTTTTAAGTAAAAGTAACTAACTGGATAAGGGGGGGTGTTATTTTTGGAGAAAAATAAGGACAATACAATATAACTTGTTACATGGTTAAAGGCTAAAGGATGGCAAGTCTGTCATTGCTCACAACTCTCAGAACAAAGAGCAGAAACTCTGCCATAAAACATCAAACCAATGCATAGGTGACCAAATACACATTTTCAAACCAATGTATTGATCAGCCAATTACAAGATCACTTTAATTACACCACTACCACCCACTCTAACCTGGGAAAGTTTTTCTACTTCTAATTGGTAATAGCTTAGCTAGATAACATCCTATTTACACACAACATCAGTTTAACTCTATCATGACTGAAGTGTTAACAACTTGCAAATATTCCAACATGAGGAGTGGGGTATAAAACCTCGCCATGATCCTAAGATGCAAACAGCACACAGAGCCTGCTGCAATGAAGTTTTATATTGGAGGTTTATATATCTTTCACTATGACAAGGAGTTCAATATGTAATATTTTTCTGTTAATACACTATGATGTTTATTTTCAAAGTCAATTTCAAGGTGGGGGTGCGGGAGGATGAAAGAGGATTCAAAGTTGCCATCCTACAGCAGGGAGCGTGGCATTGGCAGCAAAGATGTAAGACAGGTAGAAGCCGAGCTCTGACCCTGAGCTCCTACCCTGACCTCGCCAACCAGCTTAAAATTCAACGGACCACGGC
Source organism: Lepidodactylus listeri (assembly GCA_029233225.1). Taxonomy (NCBI): domain Eukaryota; kingdom Metazoa; phylum Chordata; class Lepidosauria; order Squamata; family Gekkonidae; genus Lepidodactylus; species Lepidodactylus listeri. Next base: position 7,076,132 of record JARCFY010000014.1, on the reverse strand, counting down.
TGAAACCTAGGTAATAAAGAATGGGAAAGACTGGAGCCCACAAAATGAAGTCTCAAAATTCAAATACAAAACCTTTTACTGACTATATCAATTCTGGAGAGCCGAATACAGATATAATACCAAGGCAACAAAGCCAATCCAACATGGCTGCCAGGGCAATACCAGAAGCAACTTCAATGGACTTACTAATGAAACAAGATCTTGTAAATTCATTGCAAACTCTTTAAAAGAAAATTATAGAGAACATTCATGAAATCCTACAACCTTTAGCCAATGAGCTTGAACCTATACAGATGACCCTGCAACAAACTTCACAGGTGGCTAAATTGGCAATGGAAAATAGCTTAGCCAACCAAGAAGGAATCCAAAGCTTGCAAACTCATGAGAAATGGGCAAAAGAAGAAATTTTATCTTTTGAAAACAAAATGAGAGAACACAACCTCAAATTCCAAGGGTTTGCAGAACAAATTGAAGGTACCATGGAACTTTCTACTTTTATAGCCTCTTGGCTGACGTTGGTATTAAACTTGGAAGATGGGGTCACCCCCATGATTACAAGGGCTGTGTTCTATACAGTCAAGATATGCAAGGGGCCCCAGGGACATGATTGTGGAAATTTTAGACTTGTGCATGAAGAAAAAGATCCTCCAGACCTCCAGAGAATGGGGAGGCTTGCAACATCAAAGCTTCACTATACTGGTTTCTCTAAGCTCTCAGAAGCAGGAACAAAATATAGATGCACTGCAGCCAGGAAACTCCAGACGCTTACAGCTGAGAAGACCTAGAAACCAGTTACCAACTACTGCAAGCACTAAATATGGAGATCCCCACAGACTCTTTAAAGAAATCTCAGAAGCGAAAACCTGACTTTTCATCTCCACAAAAAGGAAGCAAAATACCTGCAAGGAAATTAGAGACTATTCAGAGATTATAGTTACCTGGATTTATGTTTTGTAAAATGGTCCATTTGAATGACCTATTATTGCAGAAGTTTTTATTATTAGATAGACAGTTGGTCCAGGGGAGGGGGGAGGTTACTTGGCTTATTAGCTCCCCTTAGTTGGCAGACAAAGAGGCAGAGCATAGATGGTGCTTCTCTAAAGATTTCAGGGTTTGTAGGGCTTGCCTAATATTATTTGCTGTTACTGCTTTCACTCTCTTTTTTTTGGTTTGGGTAGGGAGGGAGGGAAAGATGGAGGCAGGGGTCATTTCATAGAAAAAGGTACAGGAGCTTATTTGCATGTGCCACACCCCCTGGCATCACCAGAAGTGTGTCAGAAGGCAACACCCACCACTCAGGCTCCACTTCACAGGTGAGTGAAACTGACCCGCTCTACCTCCATTCCCTTCCCCATCCAGCCTGCTGGGCAGGACGGCTGGGGAAGGGAAGGCAGCAGAGTTATGGCTGGGGGAGGAAGGGGGAAGCATTTATATGCCATCGCCTTTCATTCTCCAGGGGAAAAAATGAGTCATTTAAAGATGCCTCCCCCATCTTGCTTTGCTTCCCCAGCCAGCCTGACTAGGTGGGCCAGCTGGGAAAGCAAAAAAAAGATGGGGAGGCATCTTTAAATACCTCTCTTTCACTTCCTCAGCCAGCCTGACAAGGGACACTGGTTGGGGAAGTGAAGGGAAGGCTCTTAAAGATGCCTCCCCAACCTTTCTTAGCTTCCCCAGCCAGCCCGCCTTGGAAGACAACAAAACAAAAGATAAACTGTGTACTAGAAATGCAAACAAATGCAAAATCACTCAAATAATTACAAAAGGCAAACAGCCAATATATTGTATTACAGTGCTATACTAACAGATGAAACTGCTAGACCCGTGTATAATGCACAACATGATAATAAGGAATGCAGGGGTAAAATACCCTCATTAGACAACAACTTTGTGTGGAGGTTCCAGATAACTGTACCATGCAATGACCGGTTCCAAGGTCGCATATCGCCGTGCAGTCTTTATCAAAAGGAAGAGAACCTGAAATGAGTGCCCAAGCCTCTCCAGTGCACACCGTTCTAAAGAATGTATTCTTATTGGGGAACAAGGTCTTGGAATGCATGATCTCCCATTGTATGATCTCCTATGGCCCCATAGGGCAGTGTTTTTCAACCTTTTTCGAGCTAAGGCACATTTCTTTCATTGAAAAAATCCCGCGGCACACCTGACAATATCTCACGGCACAGTGGTTGAAAAACACTGAAATACAAGATAAATGGGTCATTAGTTGCCTCAGCTCAAGTATTAACTATGACAGTATTACAAATACACGTAATAGCCACTCAACTTGAAATCGTATGGCTCCTTCCCATAACATTGACCTGAGTTTCAGAAGAAATATAATGTGGATGTATTTTAATACTGCAATTCTGCTAAAGTTTTTCAAATAGAGAGTTTAAACTCTTACTCTTATGTGAACGGCATTCCGCTGACCATAAGTGATTTGAAGAGAAACACAGTACACCCATTCTTCGCTGAGGGACAGTTACTGATTTGAACCCTACCCTGACAGAAACAGCTAGCTGTTACCATCAAACATATTCATGTTTACTGGAATGTCTTGGTGTAAATCACCCCCCCCCCACACACACACACACACACAACCCAGGAGCCAGGCACTGGAAGAAACCAGCTTACTCTGCTGGAGGAGTGAATGCCCTTGGTACCGAATGTTTCTGTCCTCTGTATTAACATCCACAGGTCTAGCATGACTCTGATTCAGCACACGAGTCCTCCTCATTCATTTAAAACCATTTGCCGTATGCGAGCCTGCCTCCGGCCCCCACGAACTGGATGCCGCTTGAGTCCGCCGCCTCGCCCTGCTCATTCTCCAACAAGCAGGTGGGCATCAGCTGACTGCCGCTGCCAACACACGGCTTGGAGGCGGCCAACATCAGCGCTAGGGCCAGAGACGGAAAAAGAGCAGCCGTGAAGCGGGACCTGCGGAGGCCCACCTCCGCCTTCCGGGCTGAGAGGCCACGCAGAAGAAGACAGCCCTCACCTGGAAAGGCTCAGCTGCCCCCTCCAAGGCTTGTGGGGGGGCGGCGCAGACGAGCCAGGGCGTTGGCTCCATCGCGGCCAAGCGGAGGCTGCGACGGCGGGGCCCATGTGGGCCGCCGTGCATCTCCTGAGGAGGACCCCCTTCTCCTCCTCCTCCCCCCCCAGCCACTCACCGCTTTCATGGCCACGGCCATGTCGTCGTATCTCTCCGCCTGCTCGGCCAGGCGGGCTCGCTGCAGCAGCTGCTCCTGGTCGCTCATGGCTGCTGCCTCCGTCGTGGCACTGGCAGGTCGGGTGGGCAAACAGACAGAGCCCCTCGGCACTCTCCCTCCCTCCCTCGAGTCCTCGCAAGGCCAAGGGGAGCTGCGCCTCAACGGCGGCTCCCTCCTACCTCAGGCCGGCCACAGAGCGTGCAAGCGGAATCAGCGAGAGCGCGCCACTGTTCTTTCTCGCATGCGCAAACGCGTCCTGGAAGGTCAGCCCGGAAGGCACATTTCTTTCATTGAAAAAATCCCGCGGCACACCTGACAATATCTCGCGGCACACCAGTGTGCCACGGCACAGTGGTTGAAAAACACTGCCATAGGGTACAATGGAATGATTGTGCCGCTGCTGTGGCGCAACTCCAGAGAGAGGAGGTTTAAACTTTAAAGCCCTTCTCTTTGGAGTCGTGCCACAGCAGCCGCATGATCTCCTGTTGTATCCTATGGCCCCATAGAATAAAATGGAAAGACTGTGCCGCCAATTAGTAGAGATAATTGTTATGTCTTCAGACACAGTGACCTTAGTGATGTCTCTTTTCAATTGTTAAGTCTGACCGGAAGGTCTGGTTAAAAGTAAGGGAGGAAAAAGGAAGGATTAGAGTTGTGTAAAAAGAGAAAGTTAAGTTGTGTTTCTTTCTCCCTTTTTATAATACCAATAGTATTGCAAAGGAAGCCTCTTGATAAGTGGGAAAGTTTACAATTTTAGGAATTCTTTTTTTTTTTTACTTTATCTCCTCCCTCTTTAAAGTCTCAGAAGCTTCAGTTTGGAAATACAAAAAGCTTGATAGGTGAGATGAGTTCCCTGTGTCTTTACTTCGTTCTGCCACAAGAGTGTGCTGTTGCTTTAAAGATCTAAGTCAGTGAGTGAGATCCTGCTAACAATTGTTTTCTAGTCAGAAATGCCAGGCTAAAAAATCTTTAAGTGAAACCACTAGATAACAATATAATACTTAACAAAATCAACAAGGATATAATATATAAGCATAACAAGTTGTTTGAAAACTTACACTTCTACTATAAATTTTAGAATAAGATGATAAATGTGTGTTAAAAGTGTGTTAATGCAGTGAATTACCAAACAATTAATTAAATCCCGAGTCGATGAGCTTTGTTAAGTGAAATTAATTTTTTGTTAGGAAATTAATCGATCTAAAAGTCAGAGCACTACTACGTATCAATTAATTAACAAGATTAAAACGTTTGTGGCTCTTCAGTCTCCCGAGTTCCTCTGTATTTCTCGGGAGGCTGGGGTTACATCACTTCCCTTATCCTCCTTCCCAGCACTACGTTTCTAGAGCCGCTTTACTTTAAAGACTAAGAAAAACCTCTTCTGTAACCCACCCCTCCCCTTCCCATTTCAAACATTTTGCGAAGTCAATGTATGAAGAACTTGAAGCTTTAACACTAGAAAAACCAATTAATTGTGTAAAATCATTGAATCAAGAAATATGCTAATATAAATTAACTGATTAATTAGAAACTCCCTCTATTATTGCAGTAAACAAGTCTAGGTCTTCTCTTTCTATTTCAACTTTAAAATAGATCTGTGAGTTCTTAAATACTTATACAACTCTGTGGAGCACTTGCTAGGTCTGGGAAGCCATACAATGGTTCTGCCGAGATTCCTGTGGCGAAGGCGATGATAGTCTTTGCTTGTTCGATCGCTTGCTGAGTTCCATTGGAAGTTCAATATCTAGAGTATGAAGTAAAGAGAGTCCTTCTTCCACTGTGGATATTTTGTGAGCTTTGCCTTTTAAAACTACTTGAATGATGAGTGGGGAGATCCATGAATATTTGATGTCGGCTTCCAGGAGTTGAGACTGAGGGTGCAATCACACGGGCATTTAAACCCGGGTTCTCACGCGCTGCTCTTTCAAGCGCGATAGGTACTTGTTTTTCCTGGTGGTTGGAAAAGCGGGCTCGAGTGCGGGGGGGGGGCAGCTTCGAGACGGGAGATAGATGCGGCCCGTCTAGTCAGCCCCTTTAATTGCAATGGGGAACAGCCGCGAGGCCCGCAATAAACATCCGTGTGATCGCATCCTAGGAGTTTCTAACGGTTTCAAGAGACCAGGGGCTCCCCCCCCCCTCCCAGCATTAACACATTAAACAGGTTTGGCAGGACCCCACATAAGATGATACATCCCCATGCATGCAAGGCCACCAGAATTGGCGTTGCAGCAAATGAAGTGTTTTTAAATATCCAAAGTGACCCAACAGTCTAGACTCATAAGAAGAGTACATAACTTCCCTCCAGAGGGAGAGGGGAACAATGTCAGAATCTGCTGATTCAGACATAGTAATCTCTATTCTTACAGTTGTACCTTCCACTTTTGCATGCTGTTCTATTGTAAGCTATTGCCAATTATGTATTCTCATTTTATGGTTGTAACTGCTATGCTGTAGTGCTTAACCAGGCCTGGAGTTTGTAACAGCTAAAGCGGGAGGGTGACACCTGCATGGTATGGGAACAAAGGGCCTCTCACACTGCGGCCTCCGCATTCCATTGGCCCCGGCTGGGACTTCAAGGGAGGATGCGTCTCATCTCTTATCACATGCAAAAGCCTTGAGGCCATTGATTGTTATGTGAACTGGTAACATCTGAGGGGTCTGGTTTGGGAAGGGAATTTACAGCTTGACACCTCACTTTCTTTCCTGTGAGAACCAAACGGTCAGGATCCCGTTTTGCCCGCCAATTTTCCCCTATAGTGATTGGCTACCTATGGGTAATTCAAACTCCTTGGAATGGTATAATAGACCTGCCTGTATTATCTGTCTCATCTCTGACAATAATCCGAGAAGCTGTACTAATGTAGAGATTGGAAATAAAGAACTCTGGTTTACCAACCAAGATCTGATCCTTGACTACTTTGCGCAGAACTCTCACAGATTGTCAGAGATCTGTGACTGGGACTCAGCCGTTCCTGATAATGTCAGACGACGGCACGGTTCCCAACCCTACTACCCCCGAAGATACACCCACCACCCCGGTGGACCAGGGGAACGGTGGTGGAGGCGGCGGAGGGGAGCCCGAAGTACCGGTGACTACGATTCAGGGGGCTCACTACATCCCGCGCCTACCTCCTCTTCAGAGCGTGACCCCGAAGTACGCCTGGAGCCAGTTCAGTCGTGGGACCGTGGACTCCTGGGTGCATGACCGGAAAGGGGCACGGGTTTCGTTCCCAGGCGATCAACTCGACCGAGGGAGGCCGAGCTACCTGGGAGAAGACCGCGAGCCGATCTACGGAGGAGATCCGCGTCGCCCGTCCATGGAAGGAGAGAGTACCGGCCCGTATGGGCCCGATCCGTACCGGGAAGACCAGATGCAATCCCTAGACCGGATGATGGGAGATTTGAGGTTCCAGCTTACCACCGAACTACGAGAGTTGGCCCTCGATCTCCAGTACCAGTTCCGGGACGCCATGAGGGCCATGCAAGAGGCTCTTCCAGCCCCCGCAACGGGGGTCCAGCAGCCGCCGGCGGCTCCCAGGGGAGTTCCGGCTCAGCCACAGGTGCCAGTGCAGCCGCGGCCGCCGCCGCAGCAGGTTCCGCCAGTCGTCCCTCCACAGGTGCCCGGTCCCGTCCCCACGCCGGCCCCAGCGCCGGCAGGGCCAATCGTTTGCCCGGCCCCCGCTGACCCGTTGACGGCTACTTTCGATGGGGACCCCGAGAAGCTGCGCTTTTTCCTGCTGGAGATCGAGTGGTTCCTGGACAGCTGGGGCCACCTCTACCCCACCGAGAGGGAGCGGATTGGCTACATAGGGTCCAAGCTGAAGGACACCGCCAGCTATTGGTATGTGAGCCTGCACGATGCCCCCGGCCCTGAGCTACGTTCGCTGAACAACTTTATGTGGGCTCTCCGACACCAGTACGAGGACCCCCTGGGGGAAGAGAAAGCCCAGAACCAACTGCGGAAGCTGTCCCAGGGGAGGTCCACGGTGAGGGACTACACCGACAAGTTCCGGCGCATCGCCGCCAAGATCCGCGGCTGGCCCCAAGACCTTTTCATGGAAAAGTACCGTGAGGGTCTCAACCCCGAAATATACGAAACCGTCCTGCTAGGGGGTCGACCGGGAACGCTGGCCACCTGGATGAGGGCAGCCGCAGACGTGGAAGAAAGATTCACCCTCATCAAGATGGGGACGTCAGCTACAGCTGCCAGCAAAGCCGTACCGAGAGCGAAGCCAAAGCCCAGTGTGCAAGACATCCGAGATGCCCGCTTCAGGCAAGGGTTGTGCATGAAATGCGGGGAGAGTGGCCACTTCGCCTCAGCGTGCCCCAGGGGAGGAGGGAAGGGCCCGAAGACCTCTACCCCGGTGGCCGGGAGCACTCCTAGTAGGGGGAAAGCCCCATTCAAACCCCGGGCGCTGCAACTGGAAGGTGCCACGAGCGAACAAGGGGAGCTGGAGCTGATGGAAACGCAGATGTCGGGAAACTCCAACGGCCTGCAGTGAGCAGCGCAGAACTGCAGGTCCCCCGCCAAGAAGCGCCATCTCCGGTGAGCATCCCTGGCCCCCTATTATATATGGTAGTGACTGTAATGACCCCGGGGACGGGCACTCACATGCGGGTCCGTGCCCTAATTGACTCTGGGTGTGCTCGGGACTTAATTAGCCCTTTGGTAGTGGAAGGGTTGGGACCGAAAGTCACCCCGCTGGCCGAGCCCCTAAAATTCACGCAAATGGATGGTTCAGAGATAAAAGAAGAGGTGTTCGACTCCATGTTCTCCCCCCAGCAGCTGGGAGGGGCGGTAACCACCAGAAGCCAGAGCAAACGAACTCAAGTAGAAGCCGGGGCGTGTGAGTGGGGGGGAGAGTATTCACCCAAGGAGATCGAGGAACTAGAGACAGTGACTGAGTGTTCTCTGGGTGAAAATCGGTGTTGGTACCATGGAGATAAATTGGTGGTACCGCAAATTAAGCGAAAGGACATTTTATTAGCCTGTCATTCCTCCAAACTGGCTGGGCACTTTGGGTTTCTGAAAACGCTTAACCTAATTCAACGTCAGTTTTGGTGGCTGCGCATGCGCCGGGATGTTTCAGACTTTGTCTCGGCTTGCCAGACTTGCTTAATGTGCAAAAAGAGGGGAGGAAAGGTCCCGGGACTCCTGCATCCCCTGCCTACTCCTTCTCGCCCTTGGGAGGCGATAGCTATGGACTTCATAACTAACCTGCCGCCCTCGAAGGGGAAAACGGTAATTTGGGTGGTGGTAGACACGTTTTCGAAGCAAGCCCATTTCACCCCTTTCAAGCAACTACCGACGGCCAAGGGGATGGCCAAAGCATTTTTCAACCAGGTGATAAAATTACACGCTTTTCCTAAACGGGTGGTATCCGACAGGGGCAGTCAATTCGTTGCCAACTTCTGGTGGGAGCTTTTGAAACTGATGGACATAGAGCCAGCTCTAAGTTCGGGTTACCATCCAGAAACCGATGGACAGTCCGAACGAACTAATCAAATTCTGGAACAATTCTTAAGATGCTACACCAATTACCACCAGGATAATTGGGTGGACTTATTGCCGTTTGCAGAATATAGCTATAACAATGCAGTGCACTCTTCTACCGGCGTCTCCCCCTTCATGGCCGTGGGGGGCTTTGAGGGAAAGCCTTTGCCTACCATTGAAAATGTGTCCGATGCTTCCCCTACGGACTTCAAGAGTTGGTGGGCGACCTTACAAGAATCATGGCCACTAATAGCCAAGGCTTTAGACCAAGCGAAAGAGGACTACAAGAAATATGCGGATTGTGGCCGAGCTGAGGGTTGGGATCTCCAGCCTGGGGACTCTGTTTATCTATCCACAAAAAATATACATGGCTTGCAACCCAGCAGAAAATTGGGGTGGAAATATGTGGGGCCCTATAAGGTGTTGCGAAAAATTTCAGATGTGTCTTTTGAATTAGAGCTGCCCAAGTCACTGAGTTCTGTGCACCCTGTTTTTCATTTCAGCTTACTAAAGAAGAATCCTGGGCCGAATGCATGGCATCCAGTTCCTCCAGTTCCTCCTCCACTGATGAAGGGGGGGGGCACCACATTTCGAGATAACTGAGATTCTTGATTCTAGAATACATAGGGGCCGCTTGTATTATCTAGTTAGATGGCTTGATTTTGGTCCTGAGCACAATGAGTGGATTCGTTCTGAACATGTGCATGCCCCTAAATTAATTAAAGCTTTCCATAAAAAGTCTCCTGACAAGCCCGGGTGAGGGTAATTATCGGGGGGCCAGTGTGTCAGAATCTGCTGATTCAGACATAGTAATCTCTATTCTTACAGTTGTACCTTCCACTTTTGCATGCTGTTCTATTGTAAGCTATTGCCAATTATGTATTCTCATTTTATGGTTGTAACTGCTATGCTGTAGTGCTTAACCAGGCCTGGAGTTTGTAACAGCTAAAGCGGGAGGGTGACACCTGCATGGTATGGGAACAAAGGGCCTCTCACACCGCGGCCTCCGCATTCCATCTGCCCCGGCTGGGACTTCAAGGGAGGATGCGTCTCATCTCTTATCACATGCAAAAGCCTTGAGGCCATTGATTGTTATGTGAACTGGTAACATCTGAGGGGTCTGGTTTGGGAAGGGAATTTACAGCTTGACACCTCACTTTCTTTCCTGTGAGAACCAAACGGTCAGGATCCCGTTTTGCCCGCCAATTTTCCCCCATAGTGATTGGCTACCTATGGGTAATTCAAACTCCTTGGAATGGTATAATAGACCTGCCTGTATTATCTGTCTCATCTCTGACAATAATCCGAGAAGCTGTACTAATGTAGAGATTGGAAATAAAGAACTCTGGTTTACCAACCAAGATCTGATCCTTGACTACTTTGCGCAGAACTCTCACAAACAACCAGTTTATCACCTTTGCACCATTGGAGCTCCACACCACATCAGGGTCTTCCCGTATGTCAACTTGGTCTGCCTCAGTGTAAGCTTGGGCACATTTCTCCTGCCAGGCATTAACGGGAGGATTTTCTTTTTTTTGTAAGAAAGTTTTTATTTTTCAAAACATTAAAATTAATACATTTGTTTTATACAAATCCTTTTTTCCATATTATATAACATTTTGTTCTATTTGTATAGTCTTGCTTTTATCTTGTATTGGTGGTTTCCCACCACATCTGAAGCATAACACATTTTCCACTTTATCCAAAATAGTAATATTTATCTCTATGTTTACATTTCTGGTAATGGTTATATATCTTTAAAATACTTATATACCAATTCTTATTTTCTATATTCTTATATACTTCTAAAAAAACAAGTTCATTATCTAATTATCCTTAGTACATTCATATACTCAATTTCTATTCCTTTATGCTATTATAACCATGTATAAATGTAGTTTTTCATGTCCCAATATTTTTCAACATATTCTTTCAAATCCTCCCAATCTTCTAAAAAAGTCTCTGAGTACAGATTATTCAACTTTCTAGTCCATTTATCCATTTCAGCCATATATAACAATTTTTTCAACCATTCCCACACTTCTGGTATTTTTTCATTTTTCCAATTTTGTGCATACACCATTCTTGCTGTTGTTATCATATACCATATTATTGTCCTTTTCTTTACATTTATCTCTTCTAGTTTAAGTCCAAGCAGTAACATTTCAGGCAACTTCTTAAATGTACATTTCAAATTTTTTTCCATTTCTGCATGTATTATAGACCAATAAGTCTTCGCTTTATCACAAGTCCACCACATATGATAGAAAGAACCTTCTTTCTTTTTACATTTCCAACATTTGTTAGACATATTTTGATTAATATTTGCAATTTTTTTTGGTGTCATATACCATCTGTACATCATTTTAAAACAGTTCTCTTTTAGATTATAACATGTAGAAATACTCATTGCATTTTTCCATAAAAATTCCCAAGATTCCATTTCAATGTCTTTGTTTAGGTTTATCGCCCATTTTATCATTTGTTCCTTTACCATTTCATCAGCATTAAACCATTTTAACAATACTTTATACATTTTAGAAATCATTTTTTCCCATCTTCCTCCCAAATTTGTTCTATTTCATTGTTTTTTTTCTCTAAAACCAGATTTTTTATCACTTCTGTACATATCATATATTTGTCTGTACCTTAACCAGCCATAATCAAAGTCCATCTGCTGCTGCTCCTTCAATTTAAAGTCTTTACCATGTCTTGTTAACAGGTCTCTATATTTCAACCAGTCTTGTCCTTTGTAGTGAGATGATGGATTTAAAACTTCTGCAGGTACAATCCACATAGGTATTTCTTCTGGAAAAAAGTTTTTATATCTTGTCCACGTATCGATTAATGTTCTTCTCAAATAATGATGCTTAAACATATTGTCCATTTTTGTTTTACCATAATACAGATATGCGTGCCACCCAAACCTACAGTCATGACCTTCCAGGGACAATAACTTTCTGTCTTGTAACATAGTCCATGTCCCTATCCAAGTCAAACATACTGCATCATGATATAGCCTTAAGTTTGGTAACTGAAACCCACCTCTCTCTTTAGCCTCACACATTATTTTCATCTTAATTCTTGGTTTTTTCCCTCCCCACACAAACTTAGTCAATTCCTTCTGCCAGCATTTGAATGTTTTTACATCTTTCACAATTGGAATAGTTTGAAACAGAAACATTATTCTTGGTAACACATTCATTTTAACCACTGCAATTCTACCCAGCAGTGACAAATTTAATACATTCCACCTTTTAATATCTTGCATAACTTGCTGCCATAATTTCTCATAATTATTCTTATACAAATCAATGTTTTTCATTGTTAGGTTTACACCTAGATATTTTGTCTTTTTCACCACTTCACATTCTATAAGATTTTGTAATTCAATTTGCTTATTATTTGGCATATTTCTGCACATCACTTTCGATTTGTTCTTATTTACATAAAACCCAGCCAAATCACCAAACTTTCTTACTTTCTGCAACAAATATGGTAGTGTAGTCATAGGGTCTTCAGCTATAAACATCACGTCGTCTGCAAAGGCTCTATATTTAAAAGAGAAACCTTTTATTGTTAAGCCTTTAATTTCTTTATCTTCTTTCAAATTTAGTAACAAGACTTCCAAAATCCAAATAAATAGCAATGGCGAGAGTGGGCATCCTTGTCGTGTTCCTTTTTCCACTTTAAAGTAATCCGTTTTTTCAGTATTAATTATTAAAGAGGATTTCTGTTCTCCATATATTGACTTAATAAGATTAAGCATATAGTCTCCAATTTCAAGATGTTCCAACACTTCAAACATAAAATCCCAATTTAAATTGTCAAACGCTTTTTCCGCGTCTAAAAAAAGAAAGCCCACTTCCTTCTCCGGATGTTTATCATAGTACTCTATAGCATCCACTACTACTCTTATATTGTCTCTTATTTGGCGATTAGGTAAAAATCCTGCTTGTTCTGTCTGTATAGTCTCTTTAAGATGTTCCTTAAGCCTATCAGCTATAATCTTGGCAAAAATCTTATAGTCATTGTTTAACAAAGAAATTGGTCTATAATTTTTAACATTGGTTAAATCTTGACCTTCTTTCGGAATGAGTGAAATGGTTGCTTCTTTCCAAGTCTCCGGGACCTCACCTGTCACTCCTATGTCATTCATTAATAGCAATAACACTGGTGAGATCGAATCCTGTAGTGATTTATAAAACTTAGCTGTAAATCCATCTGATCCAGGTGCTTTCCCTAATTTTGAATCATTTATTGCATTTTTAATCTCTTGTAGTGATATTGGGCAGTTAAGTAGTTCTTTGATTTTCTCCGTTGGTTTTGGTAATTGTAATGACTGTAGGTATTCTTTAATCCTTCTTCTGTCTTTATTTTCCTTCTTAAAAAGCTTTGCATAATATTAAAAAAATTCTCTTTTTATTCCCTTATTGTCTATTATCTCAATATTGTCCCGTATCACTTTAGTAATAAATTTATTTTCACGTTTTTTCTTTAATTGCCATGCTAAGTACTTTCCAGGTTTATTTGCACCTTCAAATGCTTTTTGTTGCAATTTTTTCAGGTTCCAGTAAGTCTCTTGATTCAAAATAGCTTTTGCTTGGTCTTGTAACATCCAAATTTCCTTTTGCAGTTTCTTTTTTCCTGGTCTGTTCTTCAGTTCCTTTTCTTTTCTTTTAATGGCTTGTACAATGTTTTCATATTGTTCTCTTTTCTTTTTATTGTCTTTAGCGTTCAATGATATCAATAATCCTCTCATAACTGCTTTGTACGCATCCCACACAGTTTGAATTTTTACTTCTTTTTGTATGTTCGCTTGAAAATATAAATCCGTCTCTTCATGTAATTTTTTAACTATTTCTTGGTTGTCTAATAAGTCCTCATTTATTCTCCATCTCCCTTGCCTTTTTATTTGCCCAGAAGTCCATAGACAAGGATTGTGGTCTGAGATTATTCTAGGTAGAATTTCAACTTTTTTTGTCTTAAATGTTAGATTAATAGACATCCAGATCATATCAATTCTTGAATGTGAATCATGTCTGTTAGAGTAAAAAGTATAGTCTTTCCCTTGTGGGTTAACCTTCCTCCAAATATCCTCCAGCTTTTCCTGTTTTATCAGTTCAAAAAAATTTTTTGGAAGTTTCCCTAGTGTGTCGTCTTTTCTCTTTGAGCGCCTATCTATTTTATTATTCACAGTCCCATTAAAGTCTCCCAACATTATGATTTGTTCATAGTTTACACTGTCCAGTTCCATTTGTAGTTCTTTAAAAAAGATTTCTTTAGCTCCGTTGGGGGTGTAAATATTTACAATCAAAGTCTTCTGTCCGTGTAACAGAATTTCAATAGCTAAGTATCTTCCTTCTTTATCTTTAAATATTAGTTTAGGTTCCAAGTCTTTTTTGGCATATGTTACCACTCCATTCTTTTTATTACTTGCCAATGAAAAAAATTCTTCTCCTAACTTTTTTCTTATTAAATATTTGTAGTCTTGTTTCTTAAGATGGGCCTCTTGTATACAAACTATACTACATTTTTGTTTCTCCAGCCAGTGTCCTACCATTCTACGTTTTTGGGGTGACTTAAGTCCATTTACATTCCATGAGAGTACTTTGTAATCCATCTTGTTGTAGTCTTAAATATCACCAAATTCTTCCTTGTTCTCACCAACAAAGGCGTACATTTCTGCTGAATTTTTAATCACCATTCTGTTGTTACCATAATAAAAACTCAGTCCTTGTGGTATTTCCCAACGAAATCTTATTTTTTTCTCTTTCAGTTTGTCTGTCAGACGCTTGAATTTTTTCCTGTCTTGCAAAATTGCTCTGGGCAATTCTTTCATTACGATAACTTTTTTTCCACCTATTTCAAAAGAGTCTGTAAAACATTTCTTGTAGATTTGTTCTTTTGTTCTCTTCATTGTAAATTGAACTACCACGTCCCTTGGTATATTTTTGTCTCTCACGTATGTAGAATTGACTCTGTAAACAAGATCCATATGTTCTTTAACAACTTCCTCTTCCTCTTGTAAAAAAATCTGCTAATGCTTCTTGCATTCTTGTAAAAATGTCTTCACCTAATTTTTCCTCTATACCTCTAAATCTCAGATGGTTTTGCATGTCTCTATAGAGCATCATCTTTTCCATTCTGTCATTTTCCTTCATTGTTTTTTGAGTATTTTCTTCCAGTTCTTTTACTTTAATTTCTATGTCTTGTGTTCTAGTGGTTAACTTTTGTAATTCAGCTTTTAAATCTATAAAATTTTTGTCTGCTTGTGCAGCTATACCATTCATTTTAACATTTACCTCTCCTATAGCGTCTAACATTTTTTTCCCATTGCTTCCATAACAGCTAGTAATTCTTTTTCTTTTTTTGCTGCCATTGTAGGAGAGGACCATGTAGCTGCTCTCGATCTTAGCCCGCGATCCGTCTTGTCTCTTTAAAAAAGATCGATTTTATTTTATTTTCCAAATCAAACACCGTTTAGTGTAATCACACAAGCTAGTCTTGCCAAGTCAAATTTCGTTGGTTTCAGCCTTCTAAGTTATATAGTTTATGAGATATTACTGTTTAAAAATTTTATAAATCCAAAATGGCGGGCGCAACTTCTCTATGGTTTGTGTCAAAGGTTATAGTCTTTTTACCTTGCTTCTGGCTTGCCGTAGTTTCCTTTTGTCCCTTCCTCTTGCTTACTTGTCTGCTCTCCGCACGTCACCTCCTGTTGTAGTTCTTTTGGTCTGGCAGTTTTTACAGTCCCCTTTGCTCTCTTCCGGTTCTTCTCCGCTTCCCTTCTTGTCTGCTCCTGAAGCCGTCACTTCCTGTCTCAGTCCTCACAGCTTGGTCTCGCAATGCTTGGTTCCCTCCTCCCCTCTTTGTCTCGCGATGCTTGGCTCCCCCTCCCGACTCTTCTTAACCGCAGGAATGTTAAACAACTTGTTTTTTTGGCTTTTTAAGTTCAAATTCAGCTTTTTGACGTTTCAAAACTGCACTCATCCAATCTGCAACAGTCTATTGCTTCACCAGATCTGCTTTTCGTCTTTCAAAACACGGTAATGGTAAGGCAAAAAGTTTTTTTCCGTTACCTTATGTTATTACTTCTCTTCAGATGTGGTCCCAACGTTTAAACTTTGTCTTCTTTGTTAAGGAATCAGGGGAATTGGAGATTTTATGCTGATTAATCAGCCCAGCTCGGCTCCTTAGAGATACTTGCAAAAATCTTCTTCGGCTGCAGTGCTCAAGGTGTTGTAAAAGTCTCCTCCGAGGCTTTTCCTTCACCGAGCTTGCTCAAACCTGGATTATATTGCTTGCTGGTCCTCACACTACCTGTGTGAGGTTGCATCAGGTGGATTTATCCACCCAAGCTGTCAAGAAGAGCCGCTGTCCGCCCTGCGCATTTGCAAAGCGTGTCAGACCTCCATTCCTCCGGCCGGAAACCCCATTAATGGGAGGATTTTCAACCCCCCGGCTTTTGCTCCTAGTGACCACAACACCTCCCAGCTGGGGAGGGGTAAACACTGAGTCAATAACCTCATCCTGGATGCTATCATGTTGTGGGAGGCAGGAGAGGGCATCAGTGAGGGAGTTCCCCAGAAAATAATGGAGCATAAATTGAAATTTCGCGAAAAATTCAGCCCACCTGAGCTGTTTGACATTCAGTCTTAAGTCTTGAGTCTTAAAAGTCTCGAGGTTTTTGTGATCAGTACAAACCTCGAATGGGGTGCGTGCCCCTTCCAACTAGGGGTGTGCATTTCGGCTTCGTGAAAAGCCGGAAAAAGCCGGAAAACCCCGTTTCGGGTTTTTCTGTGTTTCCCGGATAAGAGGAATGCTGCAGCGTGCTTCCCTGGTATCCCGGTAAAAAACAAGCCGAGAAATCCGGCTTTTACCGGGTTTTCGGCATTTCAGGGGTTAAAAGAATTATCATAGCCTCAGGGGGGCTTAACTGCTGGGAAGCCCAGAAGCTTAGTAACTTAGTTTAGTTACACTTTCATTTCCCGGGGTGGGGGTTCTGTAGCCTCTTTCCCGCCTTTTGCTAATGATCCCAGGGAGGGAGGGAAGGCTAATGATCCCAGGGAGGGAGGGGGAGTAGGGACTGTGGATAGCCAATCAGTGCAATGCATTTCCAGTTGCAAACTTTGCAAACATCTATGGAACTCCCAGGGACTGGCACTGGCAGCCAATAGGATTTTGGTATCCACTCTCTGGCCATTCACAGAAGGTTTTCTGTTAGGAAACCTCTGTGTATGCCCAGAGATCATAAAAGCAGACCTGTCCTGTACCCTCCCTTGTTCCTGGATGGTTGGTGCTGCTGTACTGGTCAGAGTTGAGAGAGCTTGGCTTGGAGAGTGTGGCTGGCTGCTGCTGCCCCTGCTCTCTGAGCCTCTGGCCTCTCGTTCCAGCCTGGTTACCTGCTTGCCTGCCTGCCTGCCTGGAGAGAGCTCAGAGTCACTGCTGCCTGGAGTCTGCTGCAGGGTTTAACTTTTAGGGCATTTTTTAATATTCTGGGTTGGGGGCTTGGGGGCTGAGGGTAGTGGGGTGGTTGTGGGGGGGGCTAAGTGGGCTGCGCGTTCTCATCACAGTCACAGCAAGGCACTGCTAGTGCTTTTTAATTTAATTTAATTTTAATATTCATAAGTTTGAACTTGGGTCACTGTGCTGTAAGGGCTACAGGCATTCTCCATTGCTGGGAGAAGCTCCAGTCCACTCCAGGAGGCTGGCACCCACCATAGTCCACCAAGATGGAGACAAAGACTCCTTTTGCAATAAGGTTTCTTTCTGTCACATTGCGCTGGTCAACTCCTGCCCCCTCCAACATACCTGAAAGGATTATGCTAAACGAAGTTACCTAGCAACTAGGGCCATTAAAGAGACAAAAGGATGGCCTGCCCTGGCCCCAGTGAGTCATCGAACATTGCCCAGGTGTCAAGTTCCTGTCTAGCTAATTGCTAATCCTAAATTAAAGCAATTTGGCTAACAGTGTGTGAGACCGGGGTTGGACTAGATGACCTTGAGTGGAGGGGGAGGTGTCTGAGACTTTGCCATGCTGTGTGTCGGGTTGGACTGGATGACCTCGAGGGTCCCCTCCCGAAGTCCATGATGAGTGTAGTCGTGCAGAGTCTGGTTGGGCCACCTGAGACACAAATGGATGTATGTCAAGGCCTGGGTTTGACTAGATGACCTTCAGGGTCCCTGGGATCTTTGTGCATTCATTTAAGTGGCCTGCGACAGCAATTCAGTTTGGACAAATCATTGTTCAGGACAGGGACCAGGGTCAGCTGGGTGTGTGTGTGTGGAGGGGGAGGTGTTTGACAGTTTGCAGCACTGTGTCTGGGGTTGGACTGGATGACCTGGAGGGTCCTCTCCCAAGGTCAACCAACCAAGTGCAAAGTAGCCAGTGGCCACAGAGTCTTGTGGCACATCTTTTCAGGTAAGCTGACATCATGAGACAAGGCAGAGAGGCTGCTTCCTTGGCTGGATGTGTGACTGGCCACCCTCTGTGTTAAGTAAACTAGAGAGCCAGTCGCAGCATCCGACTAACTGGGCTGTGCCGCGTTCACTTCATGGCAAGTCACACACTTTGAGCAAACCATTGTATGTTGAGGTAAGCTGACAGACAGAGGCACTTCCTTGGCCGGAGGAAGGAAGACCCAGTTCTGATCTAAGAAGAAACAGATCTTCATTCCTTCGACTAAGTGGGCTGCGTTCACTTCACAGCGAGTCAGTTTGAGCAAATCATTGCTCAGGACAGGGCCCAGGGTACACTGGGAGTGTGTGTAAAGGGGGAGGTGTTTGAGAGTTTACAGCACTGTGTCTGGGGTTGGACTGGATGACCTTGAGGGTCCCCTGCCCTCCCTGTCCAAAGTCCCCTGATGAGTCTAGCTGCAGTCGCAGAGTCTGCTTGGGCCACCTGAGACACGAGCAGATGTATGTCGAGGTAAGCTGACATGTGCCTGGAGAGACAGACAGGGGCTTCCTTGGCCGGAGGCATGAAGAGCCTCCTTCTGTGATCTAGCCAGAAAAGGGCTCTTTGTGGCTCCGACTACGTGGGCTGCATTTGCTTCACTGTGAGTCACATAGTTTGGGCAAATCATTGTTCAGAACAGGGGTCTGCTGGGGGGGGGGTTGTGTGTGGAGGCGGGGGAGGCATTGGGGAATTCCCCTACATTGTGCAGGCCGGGGTTGGACTAGATAACCTTTGATGGTCCCCTCCCCAGAGTCCATGATGGGTCTAGCCACAGACAGAGTCTGCTTGGGCCACATGAGACCCGAATGGAGGTATGTCAAGGTAAGCTGACATGTGCCTGGAGAGACAGAGGGGCTTCCTTGGACAGAGGAAGGGAGACCCACCTTCTGATCTAACAAGAAATGGCTCTTTGTTCCTCCGACTAAGTGGGCTGCGTTCACTTCACAGCCAGTTTGAGCAACCCATTGTTCAGGACAGGGCCCAGGACAGGGGTCCACTGGGGTCATGTGTGGAGGGGGAGGTGCTTGAGATTTTCCTGCACCATGTGGGGTTGGACTAGGTGACCTTGAGGGTCCCCTCCTGAGTTCTACTAAGTTCCAACCAAGTTCCTTCCAACTGTAGCCGTGGAGTCTTGGGCCACATCTTTTCTGGTAAGCTGACATCATAAGATGAGGCAGAGAGGCTACTTCCTTGGCCGGATGCGTGAGTGGCCACCTTCTGTGTTAACTAGAAATCCACTCCAAGCATCCGACTAAGTGGGCTGCACGTTCACTTCACAGCAAGTCACACACTTTGGGCAAATGGAGGGGGAGGTATTAGTGAATTCCCTTGTGCAGACCGGGGTTGGACTAGATGACCCTTGAGGGTCCCCTCCCCAGAGTCCATGATGAGTCTAGCAGTGCACTGCAGACAGAGTCTGCTTGGGCCACCTGAGACACACGAGCAGATGTATGTCAAGGTAAGCTGACACATCCCTGGAGAGACAGAAGCACTTCCTTGGCCGGAGGAAGGAAGACCCAGTTCAGATCTAACAAGAACATGGTTCCTCGTTTCTCCAGCTAAGTGGGCTGTGTTCACTTCACAGTGAGTCAGTTTGAGCAAATCATTGTTCAGGACAGGGCCCAGGGTCTGCTGGGGGTGCGAGTGGAGGGGGAGGTGTCTGAGACTTTGCCACGCTGTATGTCGGGTTGGATTGGATGACCTCGAACTTGGGTCGCTGTGCTGTAAGGGCTACAGGCATTCTCCATTGCTGGGAGAAGCTCCAGTCCACTCCAGGAGGCTGGCACCCACCATAGTTCACCAAGACGGAGACAAAGACTCCTTTTGCAATAAAGTTTCTTTCTGTCACATTGTGCTGGTCAACTCCTGCCCCCTCCAACATACCTGAAAGGATTATGCTAAATGAAGTTACCTAGCAGCTAATCTTCCTCCCATGAAGTGGCCAGCTAGGGCCATTAAAGAGACAAAAGGATGGCCTGCCCTGGCCCCAGTGAGTCATCGAACATTGCCCAGATGTCAAGTTCCTGTCTAGCTAATTGTTAATCCTAAATTAAAGCAATTCGGTTAACAGTGTGTGTGGAGGGGGATGCCCGTAGAATTGGACCCCCTGGTCCAATCTTTTCAAAACTTTGGGGGTCCTTTGGGGAGAGGCTTCAGCAGCTACAGTCCAAATTTGGAGCCTCTACCTCAAACCCCCAGCCCCCTGGAAACTTTTCAGACTTTTTTGCCATTGATTACAATGGCCCCATAGGGTATAATGGTCCTGAAAAATTCGGGAATACCGAAAATTTTCGGTTTTCTACCCTATACCGATATAGATATTCGGGTTTTATCCAGGAATACCGAAAAATTCAGGTAAAATATATCCGAATCCGAAAAATACCGAATTTTTTTTTTGCACACCCCTACTTCCAACCAGTGGTGCCACATAGTCAGTGCCAACCGAATGGCCACAACCTCCTTATCCCAAACCACCCAGTTACGTTCAATCTCCCCGAACTTTCAGGACACATAGGCAAGGGGGTGCAGCTTTCCGTCATTCCCTTCTTGGAGGATTGCCCCCCTCCCATGGCCACATCTGATGCATCCACATGTACAATGAATTTTTTATTTTCATCAGGGTGCTCTAACACAGGCTCAGAGGTAAACATAGTCTTAACAGTCTCAAACGCCTCAGGGGTCCAATCGAGACGCAGACCCGGTCATGTAGACTCTGGTCTCTTCCCCTTGGTTTTCAATAAATCTGTGAGGGGTAGGCTATATTGGGCAAAATTTTCGATGAATGTGCAGTAAAAATTCACAAACCCTAAAAAACTCGGGAGTTGTCGGCGGGTTTTGGGGGGCTCCCAATCTACAACAGCTGCCACCTTGGTAGGGTCCATTTCTAAACCTTGGGGAGATATGTGATACCCCAAAAAGTCAGTTTCAGACTTATGAAACTCACATTTGGACAGCTTAGCAAAAAGCTTATGTGCCTGAAGGGTGGTGAGAACTTCACGCACCAATTTTACATGCAACTCCCAATCCGGGGAGTATGAAAGGATATCATCTAGATAGCAGAGGACCCCTTTAAACAGGTGCTTGTGCAACACTTCATTTATTACATTCATAAAAACTCCAGGCGCCCCTTGAAGTCTGAATGGCATAACCAGGTATTTGAACTGACCCAGGGGCGTATTGAATGCAGTCTTATACTTATCCCCCTCCTGGATGCACACTCGGATGTATGCATCCTGGAGATCCAATCTGGAGAATATTTTTCCCTGGGCCACCTCTGCCAGATCTTTGATCAAAGGGAGGGGGTATGCATTGGAGACTGACACCACATTCAGCCCTCAATAGTCTGGGCACAGCCTTAACCCCCATCTTTCTTTTTCCGGAACAGGATAGGGGCTGCAAGGGGGGAGGTTGCGGGCCAACTAAACCCCCGTGCCAAGTTTTTGTCAATGAACTTGCGTAGTTCCACCCTCTCTGCAGGGCTCATTGAATACAACTTCCCTTTGGGCAATTTATGACCTGGTAACAATTCAATAGCACAGTCAGTGTTTCTGTGAGGGGGTAACACATCGGCCTCAGTTTCCTCAAACACCTCATTTAAGTTCCAATACTCCACAGGGATAGTGTCAAAATTCCTCCCTGGCCATACAGGCATTGAGAGGTGGAGTTGCAGGTGCTGGCCCCCACTGGGGCTGGTCCAAAATTTGGAAAGAAAGTTTTAAAATTACAAGGTCAAGTACTTATAAAGAAAATATACTGAAAATGTTTTACAGGTGGCACCTCTCACCGGAGAGACTCTCTAAATATTCTAAGAAAAATCTAAATGTGTGTTAGAAATGTAAAACTAATGCAGGCTCGTACTACCATATGTGGTGGACTTGCCCAAAAGCTAGGATTTTCTGGCAGATGATTCAAGGAACACTTCAGGAAATAATGCAGATTGAAATCCCGTTGAAACCAGAACTTTACTTACTAAATATTATACCGAGAGGAATTACAAAAGAACAGAAGAAATTGACTATACATGGTATTACAGCAGCACGTCTGTTATTTGCAAAATATTGGAAGATGGATAAGACTCCAGTAATGGAGGAGTATGTAAAAAAAAAAAGTATGAAGTGGCTGAAATGGATAATTTGACAATGAGGTTAAATAACAAACTGGAACATGTGTTTGTCAGAACATGGAAACAATTTTATGATTGGTATGATAATAGATATGCACCATAAGGACATGGTGGGGCATAGATGAAAAAAATATAGGTTGTCACTCTTTATACTATATATACATGTTTAAGAAGTTGGATGGTTGATAAAGATGGAAATTTGAATAAATAAACTTATAAAATAATAATAATAAACATGGCTTCTGGCCACCCCTGTATCTTAGCCGCAAATCCTTTAAAAGCAACGGAGTACTCATGCATGGAGCTGTTCCCTTGCGGCAAGGTGTGGATCTGGTTGTGTGCCTTTTCTTCTCCCATGGGGTCCTTATACTGACGTCTCAATGCCCACATGAGCTCTTCCGTGCTTCTGAGTTTGGGTCTCGGCATGTTATGGAGGCTCACGTACCAGTCAGTCACCTCTTCCCACATCTTGGACCCAATGTAACTGACGCGTTCTTCTTCCGATGGGAAAAGATGGCCCCAATTCCGGAGAAACCTCCCAGTCTCAACCACGAAAAACTGCAGTTTATTCGGGTTCCCATCAAACGTGGCATCCAACAACTCCTGAGGCATGGGGTGTCGTTGCATCACAGGACCCGGTGCTGCAGGTCTGGGAGAGGCTTCCCCAGGACCCGGTTCCACGGGAACCCTTTGTGGCTGAGGGAGAGGTTGTGGAGGTGGAGGGGGTGCTGCGGCCTCTTCTTTGTCTTCCCCTTTGATGATGGCTGCAATCACTCTAGGAAGGTCTAGGAACATCTCCATCATCTCCTTTTGCATCACCTGGTGCATCGCCTCGAACCTCCAATTCATGTAAGCCCATAGATCACCATGGGGCCCAAAATCCCTGGGAATTCCGAGTACTGTGGATACCATTGGGAGCTCGACCTTGCCCAGGGTAGAGCCCCAACGTAGTGTCAACCACATTTCCAGTGGGGTGGTGGCAAACTGCATCCAGGAATACTGGCTCCGCCATGGTCTATCGTAGACCCACCAATTTGTAGTCATGACCACGATTTCTTCCTCAGAAGACACTGACCCCTCTGAGGGCGCAGTGGATGCAGGTATCTTCTCACCATCCATCTTTGAGTGCAGGGTAAGATCCCAGGGTAAAAGATTACTAACACTCTGTGAGAGTCCTACAAAGTCAGTCACCAACAAGTGTCCTTAAACAGGAATGCTTTATTGAGAAAGGTCTCTATGGTCATCTGCACTTCTTGTGTTAGTAATGGCTGACACAGCCCCAAGCAGGACAATTATACAGAATTCAGAA
Organism: Lepidodactylus listeri; assembly: GCA_029233225.1. Taxonomy (NCBI): domain Eukaryota; kingdom Metazoa; phylum Chordata; class Lepidosauria; order Squamata; family Gekkonidae; genus Lepidodactylus; species Lepidodactylus listeri. Next base: position 7,052,540 of record JARCFY010000014.1, on the reverse strand, counting down.
AGGGGTCTGGTAATGCATTGCAACCAATCACTATGTCAGAGAAAAGGCACTTAAATTACTGGTTTACAGTTCCCAGGGAAAAAAGAGGGAAGAATTAGAGTCAGACAGGAGAAGAGATACATGGACAGGCACTAATGGTCTCCCAAGGTCAGAGCAGCTATAAGAGTGATAAGCATGCCATGAAAAGTATAACATAACATTCCACAGACCCAATGTCAAGGGTTCACTCATCCCACCTCCCGGGCAGGAGATGGCAGCATTAGCTGACAGATAGCCGTGGAGGTGTCACTATATTGAAGACAGAATCTGTGACAGTCTGTTTGGGTTGAACAAACGAGAGGCCCAGTGTGTGGGCCATGCATTTGACAAGTTCCCCATAAAATTTAAGGTCCACAGATGGGGAAATGGGGAGGTTGTCCTGAATTTGGATGGGGGGGAGATTCTGTTAGTGATGAATGGACTTTGGAGTCCTCTCTACCAGAGTCCCTCTCTGACCTAATCTCAGATACTGCCGAATCGGAACCAGTGAAGTCTTGTGCCAGGTCTTTAGAGGAGGTATCGAAGGCGGCTGAGTGTGGTACAGAGACTGTATGAGGTGCCTTGTGCCTCTTAGGTGGAGGTGTACGCTCTTTTGATGCTGAATGCTTCAAGGTCAATGGCAGTGGTATTGGCCTTGGAGGGGATTGGGATCGATGGGAGTAAAGTGATTACTGATCCCAGCCTGTGGGTCAGGGAGGTGGCCATGGCATCGCTGACCTTAGTGGATAGGCACCATATAGATATTGCAATTGATGGTGGTCCCAAGAGACTATGGCAAGCACCTGTGGGACCTGGAAGGCTGGCAACATGGGTTGATAGTGAGGAGGTGATCGATCCTGGGAGCAGGAGCGCTGGTGATCCTGTTGGTTGATCAGGTGTCCATCTCAATGAGCCTTGGTACTGACAGGTCAGGTATGTGTGCTGCCGGCACTAGAAGAATCTCTGGATGAGGAGCGGTGTGATGATCTTTGGGTCAAGTCAATCTCATTAGCCTCCAACGCTGAGAGGAGCATAGGCGATAGCTGCATCACAGAGTTGATGTGCACCGGGGAACCCAACTGATAGATGGGGGAGTCCAGAAGGCAGGGAAGTGGTGTCTCCGTAGCAAGTTTTGATGCTGGTGACAATTGTCCAATCAGGACATGGAGCGATAGGGTAGGGGAGTCATGTTGGGGACTCTCAGACCGCAGCTTAGGTCCTGACTTTGATTTAGGAGCCTTGCCCGCCTTGTCACTTTTACCCTCCCTGAGTTGTTTTACAGGTGTTCAGAGGTTCGATCTCAATACAGAGCTCAAGCACTTCGATGTTGAGCAGTCGGTGCCGATTTGCCCAAACACCAGGATAGCGGTTGAGTGGGTCGACGTTGAGTGTCCCAGCATCAACTCAAGTTGATATTGGGGAGTAGGAGTGGCCATCTGTGAAAGAGCCAACCCAATCAGTGCTGCTCAAAGTCTTGCAGCCCAGTACTTGCAGGTCTGTTGGGAAAACTTGGTACAGTGGACACACAAGTCAGTATGGTGGCCTTCCCTCAAGCAAAGGAGGCACAGAAAGTTTCCATCTGTGGGGGCAAGTTTACTCCCACACTTTTTACAGCGCTTGAAGAACCCCCAAAGTTTTGCCATAGGCCACGCAGCAGGGTAGGAGGGAGAGGGAGGCGTCATGAAGCAGGGCCTCTCTCTCTCTTTTGAAGAAATCGATAATAAGAAAGGAAAAGTAGCAAAGGAAGAAAGGCTGATCTCACAATTTGAGAAGTTCACTGACCGGGACGAAGAGTGACTGCTTGGTGCAGCGGTCAGAAGAGAATTGGCTGGAGACCTGAGCTCCGCCCTTGTGGGCATGTGCAATGGAGTCCTATGTGTGCCTGGAGGCAGAGTGCAGGAAAGAAGGATTTAGGGCTTGTTAGAAGTTACTGATGAGTCAGGTGCAGGAGCTCTTTTCCCTACAGGTGTGATGCACAGAGGCCACAAAGAAGATGGAACAGAACCCCCCCCCCCACACACACACACACTCTGGAGCAGTCTCAGCCGACAGCCTGGGCGACACTACCCCCCCAAGCAGCCCAGACACCAAGACAAAATATATAAAGGTTCAATTTGGAAATGCTATCCCAACCCTCCAAGTAGTGTTCCCTCTATGCTGAGTTAGCGTGAGCTAGCTCACAGTTTTTTAGCCTCTGGCTCACACATTTTTGTCTTAGCTCAGGAACGATGACTCCAGAGCCAACTAATTCTTGCAGTAGCCAAATCACTTGCTCGCAACTTTAATGCTAGCAGCTCACTAAGTAGAATTTTTGCTCACAAGACTCCACAGCCTAGAGGGAGCATTGCCTCCAAGACTTTCCCTCCAGGATTCAGTCTGTTCTCAATGTGCCCAACCTTCTATAGCACTTTGATCCTCCCTGCCTTCTTATTTCCCCCCAGTGTAAAGTAGCTGTACATGCCAGACCAAAGAAAAGCAGAATGAAGTGAAACATGCTGGGTGGCGCAGGCGGGGGCTCCAGTTCCGGTCTTGCATGGCCTGAGTTCCTGAACAGTTTTGAAGGGGGTCCCAGGCATAGGAGAGGTTTTGCTCCCTGTCAAGCACAATTGTGTGGAGTGGACGGCTCATACTGATTGGCTGCCCAGCCCCCTCCCGGTGCACTGCCCACCTGCCGTCATGGCCCTCATTACATTAATTCCATAAGTCCTTCCCCCCAGCCAGAATGCATGGCCTGGAGGGTGCAACCTGAGAATCCTGCCCTGCCTCCTTACTAGAGTATATCTGTGTATATATTGAACAGCCCCCAGTAATCAGTGGGGACTGCAGGTGTACACCGTATTCTGCACTTGCAGGGGAAGGAGTAGTGGTTTACGTTGGCATAGTATTTGTATTTATTTAGTCTTATCTTTCTCATGGAGACTCAAGGTGGATCACGCAATGTAAGTCAATGCAGGATGAGACACCTAACAATAATGTGACAGGACCAGGATTACAGAAATCTGAAACAAAGCACAGTAACTGAGTGCCATCATACCTACTGCTCCCCCCCAACACAATTCCTGCTTAGTCCTGGCAACTGTTTGGAGTCTCTAGAAGCAATACTCAGAGAGAGCAGGGGGTGCTGCCGTTCTGTCACGGGTCCTCCCCGTGCACTGTCCTTGCCCCCCTCTTTGAGAAATGAGCTCTGTGTCCTGACAGGGAGTACCTGGAAGGGTTCTGAGCAGAACAATGCTAGACACAATGTTTGTCCTGTCCCTGGGCTGTCTGGGCTCAGCCCCTCCCCCCCCCAGTGGTGTAATGTTGTGCAGATGCTGAGGGTATGCCCAGGCCTCAAGAGGATTAGGAAACCATGTCCTGCAACTGACACCACTCAGCTCTACACAGATGCAGCGATCCCACCGGTGGATCCTTGCCATGTACCGACACTTCCCCGAAGTACGTCCTGAAGGAGCCACAATGGTTGCCGAATTGCTTCCAAACACAATGTCAAGCGCTGATTTGTGCGATCATTACCTTTAAAATTCTAGGCTAGAAGGACCTCTTACTCCTCTATGAATTAGCCAAAAACTTCTACAGCAGAGGTGAGGTAGGTGGCTACTACAAACAGAGCCTTTTCTGTACTGGTGACTGAATTCTGGAACTCCTGCCCCACTGCTTTTTGTCTGGAACCAAAGCTGGTAGGCAATAAATAAATATTTCCCAGGGGCATTTGGTTGACTCCCCTCCACACACTAGTCCACTATTTATTTATTTATTTGACTTATACCCCACCCTCCCCGCTGAAGCAGGCTCAGGGTGGCTTACATGAAATTACGAAAGATAAAACAGCAATATAAATATCAACATAAAACACAAATGCAGTTACTAAAAGCAATTTGTATGGCGGTGCAATAGTATATAAATTACCATCAGTACACCAAAATATTTTGGATTGCTACTTTTAGGAGGCATTTTAATTAGGTAATTGTATTACTGTTGCTTTGATTGTTGGATCTACTCATTTTGATGTATCATTCTCATTGTTTAATTGATAAGACTGGAAGTCTCCTTGGAAGCCTTTCTGCTGAGCTTTCAAGACACAATTTTCTAAAAAGAAAATACACTGGATAGACTGATTCTTACACTTCATTAGAAATGACAAAAAGTCCCCATTTGATTTCTTGGTTTTTAAAATAGTTGCTGCTCCCCTTTGCCTTTCTGACCCTCCATTTTGTGATTTGGGGGTTACTTAGGGGTTGGGGCTACATATATACCTTCCAACGTACCTTGTTTTGCTGAATGCAGCTAGGGGACTAGTACCCTCCTCTCCATGACAAGGAAGAAAGCCCAGCCTGTTGTTTGGGCCCTGGTAGAAGGGGTGTCACGGGCAGTGGCTAGAAAGGCTCTCTAATGGCTGCCACCACTCTGGTATGGGTCTCCTCGGGAGGGCCCAGAGCACTCCTTTTCCAGCAGGTACCTCCTTATAAGTAACTGAATGAGGCATGAAGACCCAGGCAGAGTAACACATTATTTTTATTAAAGAGATTTAACAAAAACTGTAGTTCAAGAACATGTAGATAAAACGAGCATAGTAAAGATAGGTAAATCAGCAAAATAAGAAATCCTAATGCGTCTGACTATACTGTCTTAGCCTTCCCTAGGTACCCGTCTCAGACTGACTCACCCCTCACCAATTCTGCTCCCTTGGAGTGAACCCCCTCCCACTTTGGGCAAGGCCTTTTATTCCATCTTCCCAGGAATCACCCTCTACTCCTCTGCTGGTGTAAGTTTTCCCCCCAAGTCCCAGTAGCCTATCACAGGTCTCAGAGGGTGACTTGGGAAATGTAGGCCCTGATAGCTACTCCAATACAGGCTTCCCTGAAGCCAGTAGGCATCTCTAGAGCCTGTAGGCCGCACTACTATAGGCCTAGGATCATGACAAGGGGATATTTTATAGACTCATTTGGAATTCTAATGAGAGCTGTGAGACCCAAGCTTGTGGTTGACCAATGGGATTGAATAGTTCCTCGTGAAGGGAGTCAGCTGGCCACTCTAACATTCCTAACGTCTTTCTTCTAAGCCTGGAGCCCCCACCCCCCTTCCCACAAAAGCCAAACTAGCAGAAAACTTCCATGAACCTGGGGCGAGAGAGAGACCCCAGAAGACAACAGAGACAAGCTTTGGGGCAGGAGAAGCAGGACTCAATAGGGAATCTGGTAGCATCATCTAAGAAGATGCTCTGCCTTGGCTGGCAAGGGCTAACATGATACAGTAGATGCATTTCTGAAGGCCCTACCAGTCAGCATCTTCTACCTATACTTTTGAGTTCCATCTCTGGCAGCAAAATAAAGGTGAGAGGGCAGGCCTCTCCTGTATATCCAGGCCTCAGCCTACTGCCCTGTCTCGCTCTCTGCTCCAGGGGGAACCCTGCACACATTACCATCCCAGAGCACTGCAGTGCTCCCCCCCCCTTAACATCTGTTGTACTCATGTCACTTCCAATGGGATCCGTTATTTGTTTTTTTGCTCATTTTGAGGGAAGGAATCAGGTACTGAAATATGCACCACAAACAGCAAACTAGGTTTTGGAGACAGGCAGAGCTATTTCACCCACCTAGCTGTGGACAGCCTGTTGCAGCTTCCAGCCAGTCTACAGCTCTCTTCCAGCCCACCCAACCCCTTCTCCATGTCAGACCCTCCTAAAATGAAATCAGAAATATAGGCAGCTGGGTGAAAAAACCAATATTTAATACCCAAAAAAGAAAAAAAAGCCAAACAGTTCTAAAACAGAAGAGGCACAGTGTTGCTCCAGACCAGCTACACAGCACAACATGAACAACTCACACGCACTCAAAGTGGGCCAGGGATACTCACAGAGAAGGGCTGACTAGTTAAGAAGACCTGTTGCAGACTGCATCTTTTGGGACAACCACAGACTGTGAGTAATCCCCATTTCTGGGACCAGTCCATTGTACCTGCCATGGAAGATGATGGCTTTGAAATCCCAGTCACCACTGAGCAAGACTTCCAGGTGCCGTCTGGGGAAGAGCCGGCGCCGCAGGTGACCAGTGCTTGGGTTAACGTTAAACCCCAGAGTACTGGAACTCAAGCCTGGGCGCAATTTGGATTACAAACTACCGAAGGCTGGTCCCCCCGCTGGGAGGCTGGTGCTCGTCGTTCGGGGTCTCGAGGCACGGAGCGGAGACGCATGGAAGAGTTCCAAGTAGGCGAAATCTGGGCACAGATGGATCGGAGATTTGACACCATACAGAGAGGTCTGCAGAGAGAAATGACCACGCTCCTGACTGACCTGCCTAACGTGGTAGTGCAGGTGGTACAAGGCCAGGTGGCAGCGGCGGGGGTTGGGGCCCAACCAGTGCCGGCCCTGGTGCAACCGCCTGCACAGCCAGCTGGGCCGGCAGGGCAGCAGCCTGGGCAACTGGGTCAGCCCGCCATGCCAGGAGGGGCCCGTGCACTTGGACCTGCTCACCCGGGAGATCGTCGGCCAGTCCCACATGAGCTGATGGGGGCCACCTTCGACAGGAACCCTGCTAAGCAGCAGTTCATCATCGAAGAGGGGCGCTGCATGCAGAATTGGGGTCATCTGTTCCGGGATGACAGTGACCGAGCAGGCTGCCTGGGTTCCAGATTGCGTGAAGAAACAGCCGACTGGTATGTGAGCCGACATAGCCTGCCGGGCCCAGAACTTGACAGCGTGGATGACTTTATGTGGGCTCTTCGGAGGCAATACGAAGATCCTATGATCCATTTCACATCGGCGTGTCCAGCCTCCACCCCTAGGGGAGTGGGGTTTTCCCCCTCTCCACCTGCTCAGCCCAAAACGAAGGGCACCCCAGCCACGGGGCCACGGGCACTGCAAATCGTGGAATCGTGTTTTCCTGAGAAGCCCCAAGAGGTGGAACCCGCTAAGCCGCAGGGAAACGACCAGGACCTGCGATGCAGCAGGTCCCTCCTCCCACGGCGCCCAAAGCGGTGGGCTCTCCCGGGCCTCTCCTTTATATTCTAATGACTGTTATGCACCCCCATCTGGGCACACAAATGAGAGTCAGAGCTCTCATTGATTCCGAGTGTGCCAGAGACTTGATTAGCCCTATGGTAGTGGATGGCATGGGGCTGGGGGTGAATACATTGGAAGAGCCCTTACGGTTTACTCAGATGGATGGCTCTGAAATGAAAGAGCCCTGTACCTTCGAGACTGAACCCATGATATTAGGTACAGGGGACCACTGGAAAGAACGAGCTTTTGTAATCATGCCTCATGCCCAGTTTCCTATGGTCTTGGGGAGCCCATGGTTGCAGGCACATGATCCGTACATTACTTGGAGTGAAGGGACGATCACCTGGGTATCTCCTGCATGTAAAGAGCATCTATGGAACGAGGATTGGGGCAGTCGGCCGAATCTTGTTCCAGTTTGCCTAGCTCGTGAGGAACTTTTATCCATACCTTCCGCATACAGGGATTTAGTGGAGGTTTTTGAAGAAACGGAAGCTGACAAGCTTCCCCCCCACCAGAACACCAATTGCGCAATTGAGCTTTTACCCAGACATAAATTGCCCAAGGGGAAATTGTATTCCATGTCCCCCAATGAGAGACTAGAACTGCACAAGTTTATTGATAAAAACTTGGAACGTGGGTTCATCCGCCCAGCCACTTCCCCTTTTGCCGCCCCTGTCCTTTTCCGGAAAAAGAAAGACGGAGGGTTGCATTTGTGCATGGATTATCGGGGCCTGAACGCAGTGTCTACTTCTAATGCATACCCACTCCCCTTCATTAAGAATCTTTTAACCAAAGCCTCCAAGGGGAAATTTTTTTCCAAACTCAATTTGTGGGATGCCTACTTTAGAGTAAGCATCCGGGAGGGGGATGAGTACAAGACTGTCTTTAATACCCCCTTAGGGCAATTTGAATACCTCGTTATGCCCTTCGGCCTTCAGGGGGCTCCAGGGGTCTTTATGAACTTAATAAACGAGGTGCTTCACAAGCACCTGTTCAAGGGAGTTCTTTGTTATCTGGATGATATCTTGCTGTACTCACCGGACGAACAATCGCATATTAAATTAGTAAGGGAAGTGTTGGCTACATTACGAGATAATAAACTTTTCGCCAAACTTTCCAAGTGCAATTTTCGTAAGACTGAAATTGACTTCCTGGGCTATTGCATTTCCCCCAGGGGTTTGGAAATGGACTCAGCCAAAATAGCCGTGGTGGTGGGCTGGGAAGTCCCTTGTACTAGGTGACAACTACAGAATTTCCTAGGATTCGCCAATTTCTACCGCTCATTCATCAATAACTTCGCTCAATATAGCTTGCCTCTTACTGATCTGTCGAAAACTAAGGGGAAGGGGGCTGACGCCACGAAGCCAGGTGCCCGGCTACATTGGACCCCAGAGTGTCAGCGAGCTTTTGATGGGCTGAAACAGTTATTTACTTCAGAGCCCATTCTGGCACATCCTGATGAAAGTAAAAAAATTATCGTGCAAGTGGATGTTTCCGATGCAGCAATGGGGGGAGCAATTTTGCAAGAAGCGTCTGATGGCAAACTCCACCCTTTAGTGTCTCAAAGAAATTCGGGGACACTGAGTGCAACTGGGCTGTTTGGGATAAAGAAGCCGCAGCCATCCGCCTTGCTCTAACAACATGGAGGCATTGGCTAGAGCAGTGTTTTTCAACGACTGTGCCGGGGCACACTGGTGTGCCGCGAGATACTGTCAGGTGTGCCGCGGGATTTTTTCAATGAAAGAAATGTGCCTTCCGGGCTGACCTTCTGGGACGCGTTAAAATACATCCACATTATATTTCTTCTGAAACTCAGGTCAGTGTTATGGGAAGGAGCCATTACACTTTGGATCTGTAACTTACGATTTCAAGTTGAGTGGCTATTACGTGTATTTGTAATACTGTCATAGTTAATACTTGAGCTGAGGCAACTAATGATCCATTTATCTTGTATTTCAGTGTTTTTCAACCACTGTGCCGTGAGATATTGTCAGGTGTGCCGCAGGATTTTTTCAATGAAAGAAATGTGCCTTAGCTCGAAAAAGGTTGAAAAACACTGGCCTAGAGGGGGCTAGACTCCCATTTGAAATCTGGACTGATCATAGGAACCTTGAAGCTTTACGTACTCAGAGAACTTTAAATGCAAAGTAAATCAGATGGGCAGATTTCTTTTCTAAGTTCAATTTTGTCTTACGCCATTTTCCGTATTTGCTAGTTGGTGGAACTCTCTCCGAGAATCTTGGCCACTAATTGCAAAAACGTTGGAAGCCGCCAAGGCAGACAACAAAAAGCATGCAGACAAGGGCAGAACCCCAGGATGGGAAATGTCTCCCGGGACTTGATCTACCTTTCCACCAAAAACATTAAAGGGTTGCAACCTAGCAGAAAATTAGGTTGGAAATATGTGGGTCCTTTTCTGGTGGTCTGATGCATTAACAATGTGACTTTTGAACTTAAATTGCCGAAATCACTAAGATTTATTCACCCTGTTTTTCATTACAGTCTGCTAAAGAAAAATCCAGGACCAAATCAGTGGAGACCCACCTCTTCCTCTCATCCTCTGATGAAGAAAGATGAGCCTCATTATGAAATAGACCAAATTGTCAGAATCTGCTGATTCAGACAAAGTATTTTGCTGCTTACAGCCATGTTTCAGATATGTTCTTTGTGTTTGCTGCTTTGCTTTTCATAGTACTGTATGTATGCTAGCTGCCCTCATGAACACCTGTCATGTACCCCTCATTCTGGCCAGTATGTATTAGCATGTATGTAGAATGTGTAACCCCAGGTTTATGACCCTGACCGGCCTGGTTTGTGTAACTGTCAAAGCGGGAGGATGTCAACTTCAAAGTATGGGAACAATGGGCCTCTCACACTCCTACCTCCGCATTCCATTCATCTCGGCTGAGACTCCAAGGGAGGACAAGTCTCATCTCTTATCAATGTGCGAAAGCCTCGAGGCCATGGATTGTTATGTGAACTGGTAACATCTGAAGGGTCTGGTTTGGAAGGGGAAATTTACAACTTGACACCTCACTTTCTTTCCTGTGGGAAGCAAACGGCCAGAGCCCCTTTTTGCCCGCCGTTTTTCCCTTGTAGTGATTGGCTACCTATGGGTAATTCAAACTGCTTAGAAAGGTATAATAGACCCGCTTTTGCCATCTGTGTTATCTCTGACAATAATCCGAGAAGCTGTACCAATGTAGAGATTGGAAATAAAGAACTGTGTTTCATCAACAAAGATCTGATCCTTGACTACTTTGAGCAGAAGTCTCACACAAATTCTGGACTCTAAATTAAAAAGGGGTCGAGTGTTTTATCTTATAAAGTGGTTGCATTTTGGTCCTGAAGAAAATGAATGGGTTGAAGCTCCTCATGTTCATGCACCTACCAAACTTCATGCCTTTCACCAAATGTACCCGTTAAAACCTAAGGGGTGGGGTGGGGTTTTTTTTTTTGAGAGGGCAGAATGTCATTTCCTGGCCGGGGGTTGGGACTTGACCAGTGACCCACCCGCTGGAATGTGCTCATGTGCTGTTTGGCTGTCTGGCTTCCTTATCACGCCCCGCTTTTGCTATGCTCCCAGTTTGTGCCTGCTTCGCTTCCAGCTTGCTCAAAGTCTGGGATAAATCCTCCCCTACCATGTTATTCTTTTTGCAGCTGCTCTCACAAACATTTTAGTAGAAGTTCCTTGGGAACACAAAGCACAATAACCTGCTTGCCGCCATTTCTGTGTGAAACCTGTTTAGAGGGCTGGAACAATGTTTTACGTTTTATGATTGGTGTAGATGCAGTGAGGGGGATTCCGGTTACTTAGCATAATACTGTTTGTTTACAACAAAGTCATTACTAACAGAAAAAGTGCAACTGTACCTTTAAGAACCTCTGCAAATAAAGGACTTTTTAGTTAAGAAGACCTGTTACAGACTGCATCTTCTGGGACAACCTCACACTTCCCCAGCATTACTCTAGTTGTCTGGCTTTGGCGAAGGACAGAATAAAAAAAAGCCAAAGCCATCCATGTAAACAAAAGGCCTCTCTCTCCAAGGTGTGTCCAGAAGTGGGCTGGTGCTTCCAGCTTGTCCCTCATCTCTTCTTATCAGCGGGGTTACAGCCTTGCCACTAATCAGTGCAGAATATCCAAGGGGTTCTCTCTCAAGAAAGCCTGCAAGACACAAAAGTCCTAGTCAAAACTACAGCTCAGCCACAGGCAGATTCAGAGGCCACAAAAGCCAGAGCAGCCCAAATGTCACACTCCAAACTACCCAAAAATCAGCAGGTAATTTCGAGCTAGAAATTCTCTATCAGGAGATAGACAGGAATACATCCCGTCTCCCTGGGAAGGCAGCAGGGCCTGCTTGCCAAGGTCTGGTCTATAAATGAAGCAGAACTCCATGGTGGCAGAACGGGCAGCACCATCTCCAATCGTGGGTCGCTCCCTGGCAGTCTCTCCCTCGCCCCAATGTTAAAAGTTCCTGGAAATACAACTTTAGCACCTCAGGGGAAAAGGAGCTACTTTAGCTTTTTACATGCTGTGCTGGCTTGCCCTCTGTAGGAAATTACTGAAAGGGAACTTGAACTCCACCCTCTGCAGCGGTACTGAATGCCCTGTCTTCCAAAATCAAATCAGCCATTTTCTTGCTGTGAATTCCTCAAGACAGAGTCAGTGCAGTATAGTGGCTAGGGTGTCAGACTACAATTTGGGAGACCCAGTTTTAAATCCCCACTCATGCCATGGAAGCTTACTGGATGACCTGGGGCCAATCATACTATCTCAGCCTAACCTACCTCACAGGGCTGTTATGAGCATAAAACGGAAGAAAGGAGGACAATGTCAGCTGCTTTGGGTCCCCACTGAGGAGAAGGAGGGGATATAAATGAAGCAAAGAATAAATCACAGATAAGAGAATTCTATCCATTGCGACTGTCCCTCCTACTAGTCTCTGGATCAAGCACAGAAAACCTCTCTCTTTGTTCCACACAAAACTGTGTTCTTGGAGACATGTAAGGATAACTAGGGTATCCTCAACTCCCTGCATACTTGACCAAGGCGAAGCCAGAGAAACCCAAAGGAAAATTTCCTGGACTCTCACATGCACCACCAGAATTCTGGTGAAAACTTTGTGAGCTCCAGTCAGCCCCGCAGAAAGGACCCTCTACTGAAAATTCTCATGGTTGTAAACAAACCTAAACATGAAACGGAGAAAGATCTCTGAGAGATCTATGGATGTTATGAAGTCCTGGGGCTGTAGGGATAACACAATGGATTTCAGAGTTTCCATCCTGAACTGTTTCTTATAAGTAGATTCAGGTAGGTAGCCATGTTGGTATGAAGCAATAGAACAAAGTTTGAGTCCAGCGGCACCTTTAAGACCAACAAAGTTTAATTCTGGGTATTATAAGCTTTTGTGTGATCTGATGAAGCTGATACCCACGAAAGCTGAAACCCAGAATTAAACTTCGTTGGCCTCAAAGGTGCCACTGGTCTCAAACATTGTTCTGTTCCTCATAAGGAACCTATTTAGCTGCTTGGGGTTAGGACTGCTTTTTTTATAATGTATTTTATTAGTTTTCAAAAGGGAAAAGGAAAACAAGAAAGAAAAGAAAAAAGATTGTTACATTGTTACAGTATCTAGTAGGTTTGCTCACACAGATCAACAAAAGTTATCTAAAGGTTTGCTAATATTAACAAGTATGTTTTTAACAACATTGTATATTTTTAATAATTATTAGTTTTCTTTACACTATGTCTCTATTTCCCCCCCTACTATATATGAACATGAAACAATTTAAACAAATATAGTCCATAATATTATGATCAGTCTTCTACTAATTTTTTCTGTCTTATTTAAAAAATAGTAAAATTGTATGAATCACAATAAAAAACAAAGCATTAAAATTTCATTGTTATGTTTTTTTGTTTGTTAGGTTATTTTTTGTATGGTCTTATAAGTTATTATATTTTTAATATCAACCAAAGTCTTTAATGGAAACAGCATAGAAATAATAATCTAAAAGAAAGGATTAGTAATTTCTAATTATAGCTCACAGTAAAATCATCATCACTATGTAAATCTAGATCTAAAATATCTTTTTTAGTGGGTTGCAGCTGTAAATTACCTTTTTAAATGTTTTTCTGTTATATTACTTTTAATTTCAGCTATAACTCAACTTAAGCCCTTAAATATATGTCAACATTCCTTATTCCAGTCTAGTTATAATATTTATATTTTTCTCTTTTTTTGTATTTTATTTTTCATGATGACCATAAGCCTGTGTCTTTTCTCTTTATATGTGTTGGGGATGGTCTTTATTTCTTCTCTTCTGTATTTTATGCTTGCACTGGATGAAGTTTCCTGTCTTACATTGTTTTGTGTGTTGTTCTTGTTTCTAGAGGCCAGACCATACATTGTCTCATCTTATAATTTTTCTTCTGGTAGTTCAAAAGTTAAACCAGTTGGTCCTCTTCCCATATTTTTTTTAAATTGTTTTGTATTGCTTCTAATAAAGTCTTTGTCTGGAAGCAGAGTTTCTTGAAATAACTCATCCCGGTTAGAATCCTGCTCTTTAGCTGGGCATGTTAAAGTCAAATGGTCTTCCTTTTCATTTGTAATTTCCTTTTGTAAGCTTAGTTCTTTAATATACAGACTATGAAAAGCAATCTGGATCTCTCGTTGAATTACGGTCTCAAGCATCTCTTGGAATCATTGCAGGGTAGCTTGTGTGTCTTGTACGTCATCTGGGTCTTCTATCTCCTCTGTTTCTTTATGGTTATTTTGTAACTCCATTTTAATCATAACACCATTCCAGACTGTTCCTCAAGGTCAGCTCTCTTTTGTTTACTTTCCCAGAGAATCTCCGAGAGCTCATCCTTAATCCAACACCCCGGATTCAGAAGCTACATTTGAATCCAAGAGTCTTCCCACATAAACCAAGCCACATGGAGCTGCTTTAATATTTCTCAGAAGCAGTTACTCTAAAGTATATCTTCAATGTAAAAGCACAGTCTTCAAGGCAATCAGACCATCAAAAACAGCCAGAGTCTATTTTAGAACAACCATTCTGTTGTAAATGTTAAGCAGAGTCGCTTTTATTTTTAAATCCCATGTAATAAAAAGAAAGGGTGTGGTGCTGTAGAATTCAAAAGTAACAGTTCCACTTAATAAGTGCAGATAAATCTGTTAAAATGTTCAAATGGCAGTATTTAAATCTTTTGCCCCACTATGTAGTTTCTTTCTTTTTTTTAAAATTAATATTTTATTTTATTTTCATGAAGCAAGTACAAGCTGTAACAATATAAAAACTGAATTATGAAAAAATCTTTTCCGAACAGAAGTTGCAGTGTCAGTAGAATAGGTTAGGTTTAGCATGAAACAGTTAGCGTCCTTACAGTATTTACCGGTTTGTGGAAATTATTTCTGAATCAATACAACTGTTGAACAAAGTACATATCATATTACATGTGAAAATAGATATGAACAACTACATGGGTAAACAGTGGAGAAGCAAGTAGAACCTTCCGTTTTTGGTTTACAATCTGTCAGGTAAATGTACTGTTTTAATAAGAGTTATATACCAGGCAAGCAGTTTGGGTACACCTTTCCACGGACAATGTGGTGGTGGGAGTTACTTTTAATAAGAAGTTGAGTACTCACAACCATTTCTGTAGGTCTTCCCAGCATTTCGGGATAGCATTTTCATGAGAAAGAAAATCTAGGATTGGTTTCCATTTTTCCTTGAAGTTTGTCTTTATCGGATTCATGGAGGCTTCATTCAATCTGTTAGTGATGTTCTCCATTAGGTACTGGTCCCATAATCTTTTGTACCATAACATTAAAGATGGGGGATTTGGATTTTTCCAGTAGGAAGCAATTGCAGTGCGGGCAGCGAATACCATAACCTCCAGAGTGCGTCTTGACTTATGAGATTGTATTGGTTGTGGCCAGAGATCCAGGAAAAGTGATTCAGGGCTATTTTCAATTTCAATGTGTGTGATATCCTTGATTTTTGCTTTAATTTGTTCCCAAAATTTGTAGATTTTGTCACATTGCCACCAACAGTGTGCAAATGTGCCTACCTGGTGGCAGCCCTTCCAGCACCAGGGTGAATAAGAAGGGTTTCCGTAGGAGATTTTCTGTGGGATGAGGTACCACCTTGTGAGTAGTTTGAGCTTTTGCAGTTCCAAGGAGTTCGGAACCGGGAAACCTACTCTTGCTGTCCAAATATTCAACCAGAGTTTATCGTCCAGGACCGTTGTGCAGTCTCTGCCCCAAGCCGTTTGATAGGGCATTGGAGATGTGTTTTGCAAGTTGTTTAATAGAGAGTATGTTGCAGATATCAACCCATTATTTCGATTTTCAAATAACTGTATCAGGAGTTCAAAGTCGGTTATTTTTTGGGATAAGATTGTTGTCAGACCTATTTGGGTACTGTAGTGTTGAATAGCTAGGTAAAGAAACCATGGGACTGATGCACCTAGTTTCTTTTCCATGTCTGCTTTGCTTAGTAGGCTCTTCCTATTTGTGATGTCTATTAATCTGGAAAGTTTGGCCTTCTTCCATTTGAGCCTGAGTGGGTCGTTAGTCATCTGTCTGAACCATGACTGGTGTGTAAAGTCAGCGTATATAGAGATTTTGTGGGTAAGTTGGTTGCGTTTGGATCTCCATAGTTTGAGCATTGGTGTCAGATAGGAGTTGTGCACTTTGGTTAGTTGGGATAAAGATTTAAAATCCCATAACAGTGAGTCTATAGGGCATGGAGCAAATAGGTCGTTACCTATAGAGATCCAGTCAATGTGGTTTGTATGTCTCATTAGTTTGGTTATATTAGCCAAAAGTGTTGCTTTGTGATAAGTAGATAGGTCTGGCATGCCAAAGCCTCCTTTGTTTTTGGATCTTTTTAGTATTTTTAGACCAATTCTGGCTTTTTTGCCATCCCATAGAAAATTCCAAAGATTGTTTTGCCAGCGCTTAAGCAGTGTTTCTGGAAGGTATATAGGGAGAGTTCTGAATAGAAAGAGGTATTTTGGCAAAATAAAAGATTTAATTAAGTTGAATCTTTCTAGCCAGGAGAGGTTCAGCTTTGACCATTTCAGGGTGAGTGTGCAAATTTCAGAGAGAGCAGCAGTAAAATTTGATTCCAAGAGTTTAGATAAATTTTCTGTGACGTTGATTCCTAGGTATTTCATATGAGTGGTTACCCAATCAAAACTGAACCTGTTTCTGATAAAGTTTTTTTCCCCTGATGAGAGGTTGATGGGTAGTGATTGTGATTTGGAATCATTCACTAGTAGGCCTGAGACTGAGCCGAATGAGTGCAGTAGCTGCATTAGTTCTGTGATCGAGGTAGTTGGATTTGTTAGATGAAGCAACATATCGTCTGCAGAGAGATTTTATATTCAGTATCCTTAATTTTGATGCCAGATATTAGTGAGTGTGATCTGATTGCCTGTGCCAATGGCTCTATTGCCATAGCAAAGAGCAGGGGGGATAATGGGCAACCTTGCCGCGTTCCCCTGCCAAGTACAAAATATCCGGATCTGTAGCCATTGGCTTTAATGGATGTCATTGGGTTGTCAGAGACTGTGGATGGTTCGGATAAGTTTGGGGCCAAAATTCATTCTTTTTAGCACCGAGAAAAGGTACTTAAATGAGACAGAATCAAAAACCTTTTCAACATCAAGAGATAAAAAGGCTGCCGGGATTTTCTGTTTTTTGCAGTGATGGTAGTATGTTGAGCGTTTTGATGGTGTTGTCTGCTAGGTCTCTGTGTGGTACGAACCCTGCCTGATTGCTGTGTATGTAGTGAGGAATAAAGGTGTTGATGCGTTTGACTAGAATGGAAGTGAATAATTTTAAATCCTGATTAGAGGGAAATAGGGCGGTATGATTTAGGGAGTAGTGGGTCTTTACCAGGTTTTAGTATAACTACTGTGGTGGCATGTTTCCAAGAGGTGGGCATTTCACCTGTATTCAATATGTGATTGAAGGCCTTCGTAATAGGTTGTACTAAGTGCTCTGAGAAAGTCTTATAGTACTCTGCAGGTAGGCTGTCTGGGCCGGGGGATTTGTTGTTTTTGAGTGACTTGATGGCCTGTTGTACTTCCTCCGAGGTTATGGGCTCCTCCATTAGTGTCTTGTGGTGTGGATCTAGTGTTGTGTGTATTGGGAAGTTCTTCAGAGAGTTTTGGAAGGTTTCTTCATTTACTGATTGAGGTGTGTATAGTTTGAGATAAAAATCCTCTAGTATAGCAAGTATGTCCTTAGAGTTTGTGACCACTTTGTTTGAGGTATCTTTTAAAGCAGTGATCTGGGACCGTTTTCTAATCTCTTTTACTTTGTGGGAATGGAGTTTCAGTGATCTGGGTGTTTTTTGCCAATATTTTTGCTTTGTGTAGCAGAGCTGTTTTTTGATTAAAGAGATTTCTAGCATTTGTAGAGCTTTTCTTTCTAGGTGTAGCTGCTGTAAAGTTGTTAGAGCCTGTTCTTTTGTGTTCCCGTTCTAATGCTTTGATTCTATCTAAAATATCCTTAAGCTGTT
Source organism: Lepidodactylus listeri (assembly GCA_029233225.1). Classification (NCBI taxonomy): domain Eukaryota; kingdom Metazoa; phylum Chordata; class Lepidosauria; order Squamata; family Gekkonidae; genus Lepidodactylus; species Lepidodactylus listeri. The sequence goes on along the minus strand of JARCFY010000014.1, from coordinate 7,034,986 downwards.
TTTGTTTTTTCAGGAATGCAGCCTTAGAGATGATTACTCCTCTGAGAGAAGGTTTCATCGTGTCCCAGCAGATTACAGGGGAGACCTCATGTGTTTCATTTTCCTCAAAATAAAGTTTTATGGCTTGTGCAATTTCCGATCTAAGGTCTGGGTTATTCAATAAAGAGGTATTCAAAGACCATTGTGTGTGTTTATTGGTGAAGTCACCTGATGTCACTATGCAACTAACCCAAGCGTGGTCAGACCACTGGAATGGGCCTATTGTGGATGAGATAACTCTATCTTGAAGTGATTCGGACAGCAAGAGCAGGTCTATTCTGGAGTAAGTTTTGTGGCGTTCTGAGAAAAAGGTAAAATCCTTTTCTGTTGGGTGTGATGTTCTCCAGATGTCAATTAACCTGTGTTTTTCGAGCAGGTGTGCCAGACAAGTGAATCTGGATTTGGAATTAGGAGTGGTTGTGATAGTTTTGGATTTGTCCATTTCCTTGTCAGATACTAAACTGAAATCTCCTCCCAGGATTAAGTCCCCTTCTGTGAAGTCATTAAGAATTTTCAATGTGTTTTCTAAAAAGTTTGTTTGATATTCATTTGGAGCATATAGTGTGGCAACAGTTGTCAGCTTACCTTCTAGTTGCCCTTTTATAAAGAGGAATCATCCCTCTGGATCCTGCTTTTTGCTCAATAAGTCAAAACGCACTGTGTGGTTAAATAGTATCGCTACACCGCGGGATTTGGAGCTTCCTGCTGCTGTATATTGGGATGAGAATTGGTTAGAGTTAAAGATTTTTACATCTGATTTTTTAAGATGTGTTTCTTGCAACATAACTATTGATGGTTTTAGCTTCAATAAGTTTGAGAGTACTCGTTTTCTTTTGATCACATGGTTCAGACCATTAACGTTGGATGAAATAATTAGTAATTCTCCTGACATGTTTATTAAATTGGTTTCTCCCTCAAGAAAAAAGGTTGCCTCTAGCTTTTCAGAGTTAGCAATGAGAGTGTTATACTCTAGTTTGGCCATAGAGTGTGCTATTCTCCCTCTAATACAAGTTGCTATGGAGTATCCTATAAATTGCGAGCCTGGGTTTTCTCAAGCACTGAAAACACTTTTGTTGCTTAAAAATACTTTATAACCTTTAGATAATAGTAAAATTTGATAATTGATTTTTGTTATAACGATTAAAATTGTAAACCCTGCACAGAATCAAAATATGATGACAGAACAAGTTGATTGCAATTATTATAATCACTGTGTGATAGTTCTATGAGTATAAGAGTTGTGAGGTAATCAAGTATAAATTAATTTTGTAAACCTATAAATAGTTTAATTCAATCAATTAACAGTAAACAATTAAGTCGATGAAACAAGTAGCTTAATACTATGCGTCTCTCTGTTCTCCTGAGGGTATAGGATCCCTGCAGGAGGCTGGGAAAACGACCCTTTTCTTCCTCTCCTTGTCCCAGCACCAATTATTGAGAGACACCTGCTACAGTGAACTAATATAAATCCCCCTCCATCCCCGACCTTCCCTCCTCCCCAAATACTTAAATCTTTAATAAATCAATGAACTTTTGTACTGATTAAATACACAGTAATAAGATGATTCGTTATAACTTTAGACTAGTTTTAAAAGCTTAGAACATAAGAAATGTAAGAACCCTCCTTAAGAAATGTGAGGAACCAAATGTGAACCTTCTTTTTTCTGGTAGACCCGTTTGGAAGAGAGTAGTGTTCTAGAGGTAAAAGAAATCTTGCTTCAGAAGCAGAAGTTGGGCAGAGTTTTTCAGCTTGCTAGGCGTTGGTGCGGCCTCATGTCCTCCGGTGGTGGTGACGACAATGAGAGTCTTCTTTTGTTCGATCTCTTGCTGAGTTCCATTGGGATGGCCATGTCGAGAGATCGTAGTGCCAATAAGCCTTCCTCCACTGATGCGATCTTAATGGCCTTGCCCTTGTAGACGACTTAGATAACGAGGGGAGAGATCCATGTATACTTAATGTCCGCTTCAAGTAGCTGGGAGGTTATCGGTTTGAGCTCCCGCCTTTTTTGCAATGCCTCTTTCGGTAAGTCTGGGTAAACTTCTACTTCAAAACCATTGTATTTGAGGTTACCCTTTTGCTTTACTGTGTTGAGAATGAGTCTTCTGTATCTGAGGTCCATTAGTGTGATCATAATATCTCGAGCCGGTTGTACTTTTAAAATAGCAGGGGAGCCCAGTCTGTAGGCCTTAGTGATAGCTGTGGAAATGTCCCCGTCAGCGGCGATTTGCTTTTTTAGCCAGTTTGCAATGTGTTGGGATAAGTCTTCATGGCCTTCAGATTTTTCTCCCATCCCTCTTAATTTTAAATTATTTTGTCTGGCTGAGAGATCTAGGCGCATTGTTCTTTCCGCTAAAAGATCGTCAGTGACTTGGAGCGTCTGGATTGCAGACTGGTTAGCTAAGCTATTGCTCATGGCTGCTTCTGCAATATTTTTAGTCTCTGTTATATTTAATTGTAGAGAGTCAAGCCTGTCATAAACAGGTTGGAACATTTTCGCCATTTGGTCTAGGAAGTTTTTTTCCATGTTGGTTAGTGCAGCGTTAAATTCAGTTGGGGTGATTGTCTGCTTAGCCACCTCCCCACTGTTATGCTCGGCCGCCATTTTGAGGGCTTCTTCTGTCACCTGGGCCGTTTTAGAAAAGGATCGATCTGAGGGCTTTCCCGGCCTGTTCGGCTTGGATTTTTTGGTAACTTGGGGGGGGGGGGGGTTCGCCTACCGTCCCCATGCAGTTGGGAGAGATTTGGAGCGGTTCTGTCGTGTCAGCTTCGTCCGTGAGGAGAGAGGGTGGGAGAGCGCGAGATTCAGGCGGCTATCTCCATCGGGCGCCTCCTAGAGTCTCCCCCACTATGTAGTTTCAAAGATTTTAGCTTCCCAGTCTCTTGGCAGCCGCTCAAGGGGGAGAAGGAGGGGGAGGGAGACTCCGCGTCTTGTTCCCTTGCTTTTGGAAAAATTAAGGGGGCAAGATCAGAATGTCTTGAAAGATGGATTGTTGTAGTTACAGATACTCACATCAGGTCTTATCTTCACCACTGTTATGGTGAGGTTTGAGCTCTCTTAGTCAGGTATCCACAGCTTATCCGCAGTCATGGCTCCATGACTGTGCTGTTCCGTGCCGTGCTTTGGGACAGCCTTGGTCTTCCAGCCGCTTGCCACCGCTCGCAGGGAGATCAGGGCAAGTTCCCTGCAACCGATTCTCTCTTCAGGAGAATCGGCGGGGTCTCGGAGATCCAGAGCACCCCCCTAAAGGTGCGAAATGCCGATGATCCTTGGGAGCTCGCCCGAGTTATCAACCATCTCGCTGTGCCGCAACCCAGAAGCCAGGACTGTTTGAGTGTCCCCATTCTTCTTAGATCAAGAGGAGTTAGCTGTTAGTCTGTTGCTGCAAACTAGTAAAAAGTCCAGTAGCACCTTTAAGACTAACAAATTTCATTGTAGCAAAAGCTTTCGAGAAACACAACTCTCTTTGTCAGGTGCATTTGACGGAGGGAGCTGTGTTTCTCAAAAGCTTATGCTACAATAAAGTTTGTTAGTCTTAAAGGTGCTACTGGACTTTTTACCCATTCTTCTTAGGTACTAAGACATAAAGAGTAGATGTGGGATTGATTTGGGTCCCCTGGGACAGGTTTGATAGTCTTTATACCCAACAAATACTGGATGAGTTTAACATAAGGGCTGCCACTAGAGAGATCTTCTTTAGGAGTTCTTGAGTTCGGTATGCCATACAGTTTCTTCAAATGAGACAGTGGAAGCAGCTGGACCATGAAAGACAAAATAAAAGACCTCAAGAACTCAATAAAAGAACTCAATAATAAAAGAACTCAAGCTGATGAGCTTTTGTTTTCAAGTCGAAGAGAATGCCAAAAGGAGCACACCTGAGATAGCTCTGAGAGGTAAAGCACTTGGGGGGGGGGGGGGATTTAGCTCCCAGGTACCTTGAAAATAGCCTAACACGCCTCCCGGTTTTTAAGAAGGCAAAGATGTTGTTCCATATTTAACTTAAAGAAAGCATGAGCAAAGTGTTCAGAAAGGAGGACTTTCCAAAGACAGCAAGATCTCCATTGTGAGGGAAAGTGTCTAACTTCCTGGGGGAGACGGAGACGGGGCTGCAGAACGGTGATCTCGCGGAAGAGAAAGCATTTGTGTTTTGGGTTGTCCCTAGATTTTAGCAGACAGTGGGGGGTTACGACAAACTGTGAGGGGCATAAGCCCCCCAGCTGTCAGGCTGCAGAGGTATCTGGCAGGAAAACAATGACTTTCAATCAGGTGGCCCAGATCCTGACCTTTTCAGTCCCCCTAGAAGCCATGAATCCGAAGCATCTTTCAGATGCAGTCAGGTGGGCTTGACAGATGAGTCCCAGGAGCCTTTGAGGCTGCAGGCTGAGGGCACTCCTGGTAGAGCTAAGGCTCAAGAGTCTGCCAGTGCCTGCCCCGTGAGCTCCAGGCCTGTCTGGCAGGGGAGAAGGGATCCCAAGAGGTGCTTCCTTTGGCATAAAGATGGGCACTGGGAGAAAAATGCCTCTTGCTGAGTCAGAAAGCCAGTGAGATAATGCCAGCTAGGATGCACTGTAGGAGCCAAGGAAACCTTTCTTGGCACTACAAGGAACTGATTAAGGTGGGAGGTAAAGAAGTTCAGGGCCAAAGACACTTGGGAATGGAGATCTCCTCCATACACGAGTTTCATTTGGGGTAAACTGATCTAGGCTACTTAAAGCCTTCTTATCCAGTTTTCTGAAAGGCCAGTATGTAGACAGCTGAGGGCAAAAGATCACCCTATGTACAGAGGGTGGGGGCTGAGGGTTGGGATGTCTGGGGTCAAGACCCCACCCCCGTTCCTGATTGAAAACAACCTGGCAAAGAAAATTGTCACACGCAGCCAGGTGACAGCAGCTGAAAGTGTGTACCAACCCCCACCCCACCCCCCAAGTGCTCTTGATGATGCTGGCCAGAGAAAGTCATATCCTGAGCTGTCAGTGGGAAGGGAGCGGACAGACTCCACAACCCTGCAAGGAGGCATGGGGAGAAAGGGCCTAACTTTAAGGGAAGCAGACAGGGGCAAGTGAGCTCCGCGGGGAGAGAGCGGCTCTGTAATCTCCCCTCAAAGTTCCCAAGCAGGAGGAGGAGGAAGGGACTCCGGGAGGGGGGAATCCTCCTGGGAGAACACCAAAGGACTCCATTGCCCTGCAGGGAAAGGGTGAATGGAAAGACTGTGAGGTTTTTTGGAAATGGAGCGTTAATTCGGTCCTACTGGAGAGGCCACTAGATCTGTGCAAGAAAAGCAAGGGGAGGGGAAGGATGCTGGAGTTCTCCCCTGGCCCCCGCCGGACTGCTACTCAGAAGGCACAAAGACAATGAGTATTGCCCTGATTTGCTCATGTTTTCTGGAATAAATGTGGGACAACTGCCCAACTGAGTCTGCTGTTTTAACTGGAGATAACCAACCCATGTCCTCAGCGCCATGCCAAGCCTTGGGGAAACAGGCCAAGTCTATAGAGCAAGAAATAAGAGACACGTTAGAACTGGGAGTGATCAAACTGTCTTCTAATCCCTGAGGGTCTCCCATTGTGTTGGTAAAAAACAACAAAGAACAGATGCACACAGTGTGTTTGTGTAGACTGATGCAAATTAAATGTGATTACACAGGCAGTTAAATGCCAAGAACAGATGAACCCAAATTATCTTGCAGTTCATTTTATTACTACTTGAGATTTGACAAAAGGCATTTACCACATACAAGGGCTTGTTTTAATTCAGTGTGTTACTTTTTGAGCCACGCCATGCCACAGTGACCTCCCAGAGATGGCTTTAAGTTCAGATGCTGCCACATATCTCCCCAATGCAGCTACAACTTCCACTTCCTGGAAGGAACACCTCAGGCATGCAGAGAAGGCACTAGGCCCACCCTACAAGCTTGCAAGTCCCAGAACAGACAACAGGAAGTGGTGTATTTGGGATGCATGGGGGGGAGGGCTCATCCAGCCACTTGATGTCTATGATCGAGCTTAACAACATGAGGGATATAAAACACAGACAGGGAGCTGTCTTTTCCAGAAACTGCTGGTGGGGCAGGGGGTGGGTGGGTGGGGGGAGTTGGCTGGCAGAGACATGCAGCATAAAGAGATGGCCAGGCAGACAGGTTTTGTAGAGGTTTCTCATGTCTGGTGTGAAATCCATGTTACGGACAGACATTTGAGCAAACTGAATGCTGGCTGCCATTTCTGTTACTACCTCTCTTACAGCAGCTTTTTAAAATAAAATAGTTAAAACAAAGTAGATAGAAATACCCTACTTATCCTTTACCCTTAAAGAAAAACCAAACATAAAAGCCACAGCAGCAAAACTTCTCTGGGGATCTGAGCTGCTTTGATGAAGATGAGGTCAGTGGCACCAGCTTAACTGGCCCCTCGCTGTGCTCAAACGGATTCTGAAGGATGCTCGCAGAACCAGTGCTCCCGAGGGGTGGGGGAGGGGGACAAACTGTACTGCACACAGCGAGGGATGGCTCTTTCAAAGAAGCCCCTCTCTCTTAAAAACATTATGCCTCACTCAAGGTCAGGGGAGAGAACAAACAGATGGAGACAAATCAAAATCCAAGGAACTACCAACCTGTTCCTCTTACAGGTGCCTTCTCCGTCTTCTGGGAAGAGCGCTTCTCCGAATCCCAGGTATGCCAACCCACTCTGTACCTGGCTCCTGTGGAAAGGACATTCATGGAGTAAAATGTCCCAGAAGATGACCCATTGTTAGCTGGGACACTGAGGGGCAATGTGGTCTGCAAACAATGGGCTGAATATTCCCCCTTCATAAATAGACTTCGGCTCAGTCGGCCACTATGGTCCCCGCTGGCCATGGCAGGAAACAGGCTGGACTGCCCTCCTGTGAAAAAAACATGCTTCCAACACTCTAACTCTGGTCAATTCATGTTTGGCAAGGGGAAGTCGACACGTGCCACAGTTCCCACCACATCACCATTAAACCAGCACAGTAATGGCTGCCATGTTTTTGCCCCCCCCCCCACCTGCTTGGGACACAGCAGCTAAAGACAAAAATGGAAAACTTCCAGAAATTCTAAAGCCAAGGCAGAAAAACAAAAGTGTTCAGTAAAAGCTTCTTTTTTTTGGGGGGGGGGGGGGGGGGGAACTGTAGTATATACAATGCTTACTTTCTTAAACATATTGTACTGCTTTAACAAGATAAAACACATCATTTCTAACTTAGCATCTAAAATTGCACTACTTGGTACATGTGAAATACAAGCAAACTGTGCACGCACCCAGGGTGAGAGAGAACTGCAAACTGTGGCACCCTCTGCTACCTGAGCCCCACCTCCCACCCCCCTGGTGCCTTGCTCTTTGCCTCCTGAGAGCCGGGGGGGGGGGGGGAGAGAAAAGCTGGAAGCAGAAAACCACTTCTGCAGTGAACAAGAAGTACATGACTTGCACAGAAACAACCTCGTAAAGTGCCAAGATCTAGATGTCAAGTTAAACTTTTCAATATTTTCAACATTATACTGTTCAGTAGTATATTATCATACACGTTACAGCACAGAAACTGTGATGACAATCAGGCACATTTAAAGAAACATACCCATGAAAGTATTCTGTCTGCCACAGGAATCCATCATCATCCCCTAGTGCTGCATAAAGTATCCTATACAGAAATCTTAATTCTACATATTCTGAGTGAGAAAAACTGACCTCGTTCCAACAGAGAAAACATTCTTAGGCTTGCCCCCCCCCCCCCCCCCCCCCCCGTGCTCTCTATGATTTCCAATGTTTCCTTTGGAAAAAACGGAAAGAAGCCCTCAAAGAGGGGAAAAAAACCCTCCATCCCCCCCCCCCGATCTTCATATCTCACTAGAGAAGAGACCTCTATGTCTCGGCCACAGGATCCCAGCATATCTCAAGGGATTCCCGGATGCGCTCCAGAGCAAGCCCGCCTCATGGCCTCAGTGGCCCTGACAAGTCACTGGCACTGGATCTGCAGCACCCCCAATATTCTCCTCTTCAATGGCTCCTCATGAGAGCCTGTTTGGCATCATGATCTTTGTGCCAGCCGCCAAGGGAAGCCAGGGTTTCCACTGGACATGGGAATCCACTGCCATTAAAATGGACTTCACGTTTACCACAAAGATTAATCTCTCTCAGTGACTACCACCAAAGGAAGCAGGCCAGAAGATACAGAGACTCAAGAGACACTGAAATAAAAATATACCCAAAGTAGAGAAAAAGGAAACCAGGCATAGAGATCAGAACTCTAGGAACCAACCCCCCCCCCCCCCCGGTAATTTTGCTTTTACAGTCTTCAGAAATTAAAAGCAGGCCTGACTTTGGCCCCCCCGGCTGCCCACGTCCCCTCCTCTCTCCCCCTTGACCTGAAATCTCTGCAGGCAGAAGGGGAACTGGAGCTCTGCTATTGCTTGCCACTAAAGCCTTTACCTCCAGTCTCTCAGCCATTCTGCCAGCGTCTCTATAGTCTTCCTCATTCTCAGATGATGATGATGAAGAAGAGGAGGAGGAGGAGGAGGATGCTGACGTGGATGAGTCTCCTTTGTGGCTGCTTTCCCACCACCTCTCCCCAGAGAGTGTGGTAGTCCCCCTGGGAGGAGGCAGCGCTGCAAGAGCCGCGGGGACAGTGAAGGCTGCTCGGAAGCGGGCTTTCAGAAGCTGGTAGGCAGGGTTCTCCTGGAGCCTCCGGTGCACCACTTCTCTCAGCACATTCAGATCCGGCTGCTGACTGGCCTCCTGCTGCCCTTCTGGAGTCACCAGACGTGCCGCCGTCTGCTCCAGGGCTGTTTTACTGAGCAGCAGAGCGGAGAGTGTTTTTAAACTACACAGAAAAGGCGGGAGATAAGGCAGGCTGGTTTCCAGTGAGGGTGCCCTCGGGGCTGAGCCGCCCTTGGCCCACTCCTTCACCGCTGCTGCGTCCTCCAGAGAGAGAAGGCTGTAGTCAGGGGCGCCTTTCTCCTCCTGCAGCAGAGGCGGCGGAGGGCCCGCTTTCTCAGGGGGATCCCTGGTCCCTTCAGGAGTGGCAGGATGGAGAGAGTTCCTCACAGCACAGTTCTGGGGTTCCCGGTGTAAACGGGCCCTGTTCTGGACGTTCCCCACAGAAGCACTGGACAAGGGGGGCATCAGAGGGCAAGGGGGGGGCAAGGGGGGCTGCGATTTGGTTGAGGCTGCGGGAGCAAGCAGGACAGAGGGAAGGGCCAGGTCAGGCTTCCCGTCCTTCTGAAGGCTACTGGGGAAGGCCCCTCGCAAAGGCTGGCTGAAGGGAACTGGGCCCGGGCCCACAGGAGGGGCTTCTGCCGCCCGGCTCAGACCTGGGGAGCTGCCAGGGCTGCTTGAGGCACTGGGCTTCGCAGGATGGGGGAGGCTCACAGCGGCCATTGAGACGAGGCCCCGGTCAGTGAGCAGCCAGGTTATGGGGCAGGTCTGCCTGGCTGCCTCATGGGAGCCAGGCAGGAGGGCTACCAACGGGGGCACCAACTTAACAGAGTTCTGCTGAGAGCCAACCGGCCCCAGGGCCCAGGCAGCTGATGCCAAGTGAGAAGCCGTCTTTGTGCCAGGCCCCACACTGGTGGGAGACAGAGAAGCAACTGGGGTAGGAGATTTGGCTGCCACGATTTGGAGAGACAAATGGGACTGCTTTGGCAACACAGGGGCAGAAGAGGCAGCGGCTGGCACTCCCCGGCTGTCCTTCTGCAAGCTGCCCTCTTTACCACGACCGGCAGAAGCCTCTTCAGCCCCAGAACCTCTCCGGTCCCCCACGGGCTCCTGTAACAAGGCCAGGCCACTCTGTCCTGATGAGCCCCGGGGGTGTGGGAGCCCCAACAGGAGAGAGGCTGGACAGTGATGGACCCTTTGCAGCTGTGGGAAGGCCACAACACCCCGTCTGAGCCGGAGGCTGGATTATCAGAGAGGAAGGCAGGAGCAGCTGAGGCGCCAGGATCACCCTCTTGGGCAGGGCCCTCAGTGCCTTCCGCTCACACAGCCTCTTCTCTCTCAGCAGCTCAGAGACAGTTTTGGGTTTGGAAGTCGGGCGAGGAGGTAAAAGAGCCAGCCGGGGACGAGCGGGAAGAGGGCCCTCCTTGGCCTTCAAAGGGACGAGCTTCTTACTGGTGCCCATGTGGAGGCTCGACTGGGCTGGACAAAAACAGGACAAAACAGAGAGGTTAAGAAGGGAGACCAGTTTCCAAAGTTCAGAGCCCAAGATCCCACCACTCCACAAAGTAGGGCCAACTGAGCAGACCTACAGAACTGCTTTGGAATAACTTAGCTGCAGCAGCAAATTTTTTATTTCCCCAAATGACAAGTACTTCAGTGAGGAATTCAAAACTCTGATTCCTCTGTTTTGTGACAGCAGCCCTTCCAGCACTTGACCGAGGGCAACCTCACAAGTGCAACCATCCCCCACAGCCTTCCAGCTGCTGAGGACAGCAGTCCTGCCGACATCTTCCCAGCCTGAAGGTGAAGAGAAGCAGCTGAGGAGAGAGAGGGAGATTCCCCGAAACGGGTGGGGGTGGGGCAGCAGCAGCAGCCTGGGACTTTGGGGAAAGCTTGCGGCAGGATCCGCTCAGCATCAGCACGGAGCAAAGGCCATGCCGACAGCACTCCTAACGCACAGCATTGCATAGCACAAGCAACTTGGGCAGGTACCAAACTATTCCCAGGCAAGGGCTGGCAAACTCTGAAGCGGCCTATTCCCATCCCATTCAAGGCATGCACCACTTGGCCGGCGACAGTGGCCTGGGAGACTGGCTTCAAGCACAAGCTGAACCGGGGCAAATACCTGCAGACTCCTGAGACGGAGAAGCCTATGAGAAACAAAGAAAGGAAAACATCAGTGGCCCAGTGGCCCACAGACAAGAGCTCCCTGGAGTGCAGTGAAACAGAGGGAGGCTGTGCTCTTGCATGGGGAGAATGTCCTGGTGAACTGTGCCCATTTGTTCACCTTTGTGAGGGAGTGGGGGTGGCAGCGTGCATGCACGTGTGTGGAGGTGGGCACTGAGCTTTCCCACCCCAAGCAGTAATGCAGCTCAGGCTTACTGACCAGAACAGTATTTGGAGGGACCCTCCCCCCCCCCACCCCCCCACCACCGCAGGGCTGCTGCCAGGCTCTCTGGGCACAAGGGAGGTGTGCAGACAATGGATCCCTGCACCAAAGGGCCTGTACCTGATCAGTGCCTCTCGCATTCCCAGCAACAGCCTTCAGGAGCTCCAGCTGCCAAGACTTCCTCTTCTGGATGATTTTCATGCAGCCACCAACATCAATATGAAGCAGCTGTAAGGCCACAAGATGCCTTGGGTTACGTCCGTGGAAGAATACGGGCAGAAGGTTGCACGGCAAAGAACCACAGTGTTCAAGGATCAGGGGCTGCATGTAAGTATTAGGAAACGGGACCCCGAGATTCCACTGCACCTTTCCCTGTAGTATCTGTCAGGCATGTGTGTGTCTGAAGGCCTGGGGAATGGGTGGCCAGGGCATTCAGTCGGACCCTCTCTGGCACAAGGATGCCTCCAGAACTCAGCGAGGCCATGGCTAGATGAGCTTTTGGCCTGAGGGTGATTCCTTGAGTTCATTTAATTTACACCCCAGTAGAGGCAGCTGCCCTGTTGAATTGCAGACTCCCGTGAGTGGCCAGAGACTACAAGGTGCCAGGAAGCAAGACCCACATTTTTAAAGCCTGGTTTCAGCACTGAACATCGCTCCTGGCCTCTCTCCAACCATGCGCACAGGCACTCCCTCCCTCCTCCATCTAGGAAGACCAGAAAGCCCAACCCACTACAAAAGCGGTTTCACCTGTCCCCCCCCCCCCATTTCTTCCATCTTGTATTGCTTGAAAACTGTTCTGCATCACCCCAAGCCATTCCTTCTCCAGAGAAGGCCAGTTCTCCCATTTGTTAATATGATCAGCCTTCCACTTTGGGAGGCAATGCACAGAGGACAAGGGAAAGACAGAGACTGATTTCTTCTTCAATATCCTAACTAAATGGCAAGCATTAATTTGTATTTGGCACTACACTAGTTTTGACTCCTGTCTAGAACTGGCGCCAACCCCCCCCCCCCCCCGGCCTTTGCATTGTCTTTTTCCTTGGGAGGGGAAATATTCCTGGAGCCAAGCTGACCCTCCTAGCTGTCCTTGAAAAGCCACTCACTTATTTTCTCTTAGGAGGTGGAGAAGAGGTGCTAGATGGTCAAATAAATTATGGGGTTCTCTAGCCGCAGGCTTGTTTTTTAGAAACAGTTGTTAGGAGGGACGTGCACCTAAAAAAAACTAACCCAGACTTTTTGGGACCTGGGTATCAGTGAGCAGGAAAATATCAGTATTCCCAATTATCCAGCTTCCAAATACCAGTTTGATATTTGGATCTTGTGGTTTTTATGCCTGTCCACTAAATGATACCCAAGTTTCAAGAGAATTGGACCAAAAGGTCCAATTCTACGGGCCCCTGAACAAGGTGTCCTCATCCATCCTCCATTGTTTCCAAGGGGGGTGAGGAATTCCATGCTTTTTTACAGGGCAAAGAATAGCCGAAAACACAAGAAAAGCAAAGCAACCACTGGCTAAAAGCCACCCAAAGTAGATGGAACCAACAAGCCCAAAGAACCAATGCAGAACCGGGAAATCTCAGCAGAAGCGTGGGACAACGTAGCAATCCTAACACAACAAATGTAAAACCCGAGAATCTACACCAATGTCAAACACATGACTCCTCCAAGGCAAACAGATTGAACAAGTGTCAGACCCTCTGCCATTCATTGTCTGTTGTCTGGGTCTCTATCAGTAATTTACTGCTAGCCTTGAGTTTATTGCCTGTCATGTATACTATGGCTCTTTCTTTCCCTCCAGGAGGATGGCTTGCCCCGTACTCCCACGTCACATAAACATTCTGGCTAATCTCTCCCTTTGCCAGTCTGGCGTCTCGGACAGCTAATCTTGCTTTTGTAACCTTGAAGACTCTTGGACTGATTTAGGCCAGGTGCCTGGCCTGTGAATAGCAAGTAGAGTTCACAAAGGGGCATGGGGGGGGGGGGGGGGTTAGTGCTTTTGCGCCTTTTTGGTGGGAACATAACGGTTGGGGTTTTTCGCGCTTATTTTAGTTGGCTCTGATTGGCTCTTTACCTGTCGTTACCTTTTTGTATATGGTATATTAATCCCTGCTGCTTGTAACTGACTATCACTGACAAACATCGTGTACCTGAAGGATCTTTGAGAATAAAAGGACTTTTGCTTATACTAAAGGCCTGGCTTATTGGATCTTATCAGAAGCCTCACAACAAGAACTGCTGCAAAGCCCAGCAAATGTCTGAGAATCCAAACCAATGTATACCCAAGGATCCAGGTCACTGTCAAACCAGATAACCCACCCAATGTAAGCCTCAAACTTGACACAAACCCACTCCAGCAGCAAAACCAATTTCAAAGGACAGAATCAAAGCCAAAACAACATAGCAAGCTGTTACCAACCAAGCCCTGGCAAGACACAGACACATCGTATGATTAAAGAAACAACAGTCCTGGGAGCCTGAGAACACTGGCTCCTGATATACCCAGTTATTCCAGGGGTGGGTGGGTGAGTATATATTTCAAGGCAAGCTTGAATTAAACTAGCAACTGGGCACCCCCAGATGGCTTCTGTGCCAACTTCTCCATCTTGCTTTCTAGACCCATTATTATTCAGCTCTGAAGACAGCTGTTCACATTCAGAACATGCTTTGAATTGGGCCACACTGGGGCAGGGTGGCAGCTCCGCCATTTCTGGAGGGCACCAGCTGCCACTGTGACCCCCACCTGATGGCTCAAAACCAGCTGCATGAAGAACTTGGCCATTTTCCTACTGAGCTGACTCAGCAACGTTATAGCTAGAGCAGCATGTCTCCAAGATTAACTATGGAGAAGGGGGGAAAAGAAGAGGATGAAAATGTAGCAAAAGTCGCACATACCTGAATGAAAAGCGTGAACAAGGGAGTACTTTTGAGACTGGCTGTCTGCAGGTACTTGAAGATGAATTCCACTATAATTACACCAAATAAAGACAAATATGTTTAACCAAAATATCCTGGGAAATATGATAATTAAGTAGGCCCAGCTTCACTTTAATTCTTGTTACTTGTACAAGACTGCCCCTTCCAACAGAGGGACTCCACGTGGTTCAAAGCACAACACTCTTTGCCTGAGAAAAGCTGAGCCTACAAAGACTGCATTTATTGCTATCCTGGAGCAGACATATGGAACAGGCTGAAAAGATTTCAGGAACTCTTTGGAGGTTGTGCTGGGAGGAGAACAAGGCCAAAGACGGGGCACAGCACAGATGGGGCTTGCTCAGGCACTCCTTGACCACTTCTGTCAGGAAAGCAAGATCTAGTGCTCTGGTCAGGAAAGGTGGACTGGCAGGAATGAGTCTGAAATGTACTCTTAAGGTGCCCAGCCAATCTAACTGACCAGGGAAGCCCCATGTACAGAAGACAGCCTCATGATGGATCCAGATTCCCACCCCCGCCCCCCACACACACACCAGAAGCAGCAGTGGTTGCAGAGGGGGAAGAGGAAATGCTCCTTACACCGCTTTGCTCCCTCTTCAAAAGCAACATGGAAAGCTGTGCATCCCCAACAAGCCTTCTCAATCTCTTCCACGAGTCCTTCCCCTCACATGAGCTTGGAAACTGGCACACAAGTCTTGGCTTGCCACAATGTTTTTCAAGAGGCCCGGGAGAGCAAGGGGGCAAGGAAGATTATCTCTGCCAGGCAGAGGTGAGTGGGCTGGCAATGAGATGCAGGAGTTTGCTGCCACCTTAAATCCTCCTTGCAAAACTGGCCCTGTAAATTCCACCTTTAAGCCTGCAGGCTGCAACTGAATGCTTTCAGCCATCTGGGTTCTGATTGTTCTGATCTGTGTGAATGTGAGAGACGGCCTCTGATGAGAAACATTCTGGTGCCTGCCCCTGGCCCACCATCACACCCTCCAGGTTAACTTGGGCAGTCACTACAGAACTGCTCGGATCTCCTTTGAGGAAGGAAGGGGAGAAAAAAAGTGTAGCTAACAAGTAAATAAAATCATAACTTGCTTCCTCAGAAGAGAAAAGGTGAGCTCTATAAAACTGCTCTTGGCCTCCAGGGCTGCAGGTACCTTTGGACTTGCAAGACACTTCACTCTTGACCCGCTGGGCCCATGCCTGCACCCTGCTCCCAGCCCAGGGGGCCACCGCCATCATCAGCCGCCGGGTGAGCGTCATTTTCCACATTACGTCTCTCTGGCCTTTGGCAGTCT
Organism: Lepidodactylus listeri; assembly: GCA_029233225.1. Classification (NCBI taxonomy): domain Eukaryota; kingdom Metazoa; phylum Chordata; class Lepidosauria; order Squamata; family Gekkonidae; genus Lepidodactylus; species Lepidodactylus listeri. The sequence continues at coordinate 7,019,679 of JARCFY010000014.1, read as the reverse complement.
CTCTGGCTGGCAGGACCAAAGGAGAAGCAAAGCGCCTCTTTCTGCTTATCTCTCTCTGGATGTGATACAGAAAAGGAATATTAACTTAGATGCTGAAACTACCCCAGGCTTCTGAGCAGAACTAAAACTTGCTTTACCCAGAACCCACTGAAAAATCCAGACATGCTCTTGAACTTCCATCCTGCTCCATCCAAAGTGTCAAGACAGGTAACAGCAACACGTGGGAGGTCTGCAACACCTCCCCCTCACAACTCCAGGCCCCACCAACCACCTGAATCCCAGTGACAACAGCAATAGTGCCTGGGAGCCGCCCCAAGCCCACAGCAGCTCTCGGGATGCTCCGCCACAGCAGCCGGGCCCGGAATGGCTTCCTGCAGCAGGGGCCACCATCAGCTGAACTGGCAATGTCGTGTTTGTGCGTGCACAGATGTTTTTTTTTAAAATTCCAGGGGTTTTTTTCATGCTTTTTCATGCCCTTCATGCTTTTTTTTTTTTTAACTTTTCAGATTTTTCTGCAAACCTGGGGAGTCCCCCAAGTTTGCAGAAAAATCTGTTTCGCATCTGTGTGGCCCTGAGTCACAGATTTAGGTATCTGCAGATGGGGCCACACATCACTATTAGACATACAGATTAAAAAACCAAACACCAACAGCACCCATTCCATCCCATTAACATTCATTTGAACAGCTCAAAGGCTAAGCCTATGCCCAATCCTGGCCAGTTTGGTGTAGTGGTTAAGTGGTTAAGACTCTAATCTGGGAGAACCGGGTTTGATTCCGCACTCCTCCACTTGCACCTGGCTGGGTGGCCTTGGGCAAGCCATAGCTCTGTACCAGCTGTTCCCTCAAGGACAGCTTGGGAAAGAGCTCTCTCAGCCCCACCTACCTCACAGGGTGTCTGTTGTGGGGAGGGGAAGGGAAAGGAGTTTGTAAGCCGCTCTGAGACTCCCTTGGGGAGTGGAGGGCGGGGTATAAATCCAATCTCTTCTTCTTCTCTTCTTCTTCCTCTTCTTCCCAGAGCTCCAAAGCCAGCCCAGAGGGAACACCTCTAAACCAATCACATGCACTCGAGAGAATAGCTTGTGCCATTTCATTTCCTTCCAAGAGAGGTACACAAGAGAGCCTAAGAAAGGCACCTACTTTTCTCCTCTGCAACTCATAGCTGTTTCTCCGCAAGACACATTTCACATAGGCCAAGGAAACCCTCCATGAGTCCTTTTTGCTTCTGGAAATCTGCAGGAAAAGTAAAACATGTAACAAAAGCAAAATGGGATTTCAGCCCACACCCATTTAAATTAATACAGAAATTTAGGAAAGAACACACCCAGCACACAAATCCTGTCAACCTGCTTGCAAGTCATGGAAATGTTTCAGCAGCCTACAAAGGCTTATCGTGGTAGTTTGTGACACGTGGAAAACCTGATAAAAAGAGGGCAAAGGGAAAGGCAGCACAGCTTCTGTAAAGGAAGTCCCGCCTTCTGGAATCCAGGGAGATGGTTCAGAAGGCTTGCTGTGGGTAAGCTGACTTCCAGAAGGCTTCTGACAGGGTATCTCAGCTTAGTCACGGGATAAAGGGAGAGGCCTTTTTATAGACTAAAAACTGGTTCAACAATACAAAGCAAGAATAAATGGATAGTTCTCACCATGGAGAATCAGTATTGGGACCTGTGCTGCTTAATTTTTTTTGTAAGTGATCTGGAATTGGGGGCGAGTAGTGCAGTGGCCTAGCTTGTGGGTGGTGCCAAAGTACTCAGGGTGGTGAAAACCAAGGCGGAGTGTGAAAAACTCCAGGAGGATCTCTCTAAACTGGGTGAGAGGGCAACAACACAGCTAACAACATTCAAGTGTATGCTGAAACAAAACATCCCCCATCACTGATGGAGTCTGAAATGGCTGAAGACTGAGAGGGAAAGAGATCCTGAGGTTGTAGTGGATTGCTTAATAAAAACGTCGACTGAATGAGCAGCAGTGGTGAAAAAGGCAAACTCCATGATGGGGATTAGTAGGAAAGAGACTGAAAATAAAACCGTTCATGTAGTGATGTCCCTACATAGGTCTATGCTGAGACTTCATTTGAAATACTGCATAGAGTTCTGTGTGGAATTCACTCTCAGTGGATGTAGTCACAACCATGAGTACAGGTGACTTTAAAAGGCATTAGACATTCATTAAGGGAAGACCCATCAGTGGCTACTACCCACAGTAAGCAAAGGAACCTTGCTATTCAGAAGCAGTGAACCCCTGAATACCAGAGCTAGGAAGCAACATCTGGGGAAGGCCTTGCCCACTACAGCCCGTTTGTTTGCCCTCCAGGGCAAAGGGCGCTGGCTAGTGAGGGAGATACACATGCAGCTGCCTTCTACTGAATCAGACCCTCCTTGGTCTGTCAAAGTCCACTCAGACTGGCTGCGGATCTCCACGGTCTCAGGCAGAGGTTTTCACATTCCCTGCAGCCTGGTCCTTTTAGCTGGAGATGCTGGGGATTGAACCTGGGACCATATGAAGCAGAGGCTCTGCCACTGAGCCACAGCCCCTCCACAGGATGCTGGACTAGGTGGACCACTGGCCTGATTCCACAGGGCTCTTTTTATGTTAAGTTTCCTCCAATTTATGAAGGGCTTTACTCACTGGTGACCACCCTTCTTCCCCACAGGTGACCAGCCTAAAGGATTCCATACAGAAAAAGCTGGAAGGAGCTGGTGGGGCACTGAACAGGGAACTGGGAGGCATGGCCAAGTCTCCCTTGTACGGGACAGCCCCAGCTTCCAGGACGTACTCTGGTATCTTCCGCAGCAAATTCCTCCCCTGCCTGAATAGTAACCGATGGAGATGTCCTGAACTCCAGATCTTCAGGAGCTTGGTCCTTTTCTGCAACAAGGAGAGGACTACGGACCGGCTTTCCCTTTCTGTTCACACCAAAGCCTTTTGAAAGCACAGTCACAGAGGCCAGCTCCCCAGGACTGCTGGACAGATTCTGCCTCGCAGGGATCCACAAGTCAATGCTGGGCACTCTCCAGGCTTCAGGCTTGGGGTTCTGGGACTCCTCCTCAGTACTGTCACCCTCCAGTTCCAGGTCTGACTCCTCACTGCTGGACTCTGCTCCCTGCTTCGGGCAAAGGCCATTCCTCTGCTTCCTCCTCCTCCTGTTTTTCTGTAGACACAAAAGAACACACAAATGACTTCCAGGGACACCCTTTTGCAGTTCTTTTGCCTGCAAACAAGGCTTAGCTTTGCTGTTATGATGCCACAGTGCCATGGGCATGTTACAGATTACAAAGAGTCAGGTCCCTGCTCCAAGGAGCTTGCGATAACAGCCTTTGAGCCTGGAGGGAGACAAAGAGAAGGGAGAGGCCGGGATTTATTCATTCATTTATTTAATCCAATTTCTAGGCCGCTCTCCCCGCGCAGCAGACTCAGAGCGGCTTACACAGTTTAGCGAACCACGTTCACAATAAAACAGTGGAAGACCAAGGAGGCACTGCACAGGGCAAAAAAAGGGCCAGGTCATGAATTGGAGGCTTACAAAGAGAGCAGGCAGGAAGGGATGTGTTTTGGCAACCTTGCTAAGGAAGCAGCAGCATGAGCTGGCAACAGACTGAATACGGGAAATGAAGAGACAGACAGTCAAGGCAATCTTATCAAGAGAGAGGACAGTGGGTGGGTGGATGGATATAGAAAGGGTATGAACAGGTGAAGGCTTGGCAGGAAAGGGGAGGGGCCTCAGACAGGCAAAGATGGCTGACACACTGGTGGGATGGGACATCAGGGGGATTAATGCGGTCACACAACCACTGTGTGCAGAGAGAACAGGGCCATGGATAAGAAGAAGAAGAAGAAGAAGAAGAAGAAGAGGAGATTGGATTTATACCCCGCCCTTCACTCCCCAAGAGAGTCTCAGACAGGCTTACAAACCCCTTTCCCTTTCCCTCCCCACCACAGACACCCTGTGAGGTAGGTGGGGCTGAGAGAGCTCTATTCCCAAGCTGTCCTTGAGAGAACAGCTGGTACAGAGCTATGGCTTGCCCAAGGTCATCCAGCAAGTGAAAGTGGAGGAGTGCGGAATCAAACCCGGTTCTCCCAGATTAGAGTCCGCGCACTTAACCACTACACCAAACTGGCTTTCTTATAGATCTGATGGGGACCCCAACAGAAAGAAAGAAAGCAGAACAGCTTCCTCCAGTGGAAATACTGAAGGAATAATTAGACTGGGAGGTGATACTATGATAGGATCTAACAGCACCAGCTACACCATCCTAGGCGCATCCCCTTACACATCATCCAGCTGAATATATGCTATCGTGTGCCAGCAATGAATGCCCTTCCACTATCCACAATGGACAAATGTGTTGTTCCCTATGGAACAACATCAGTGAACACAAATCTGACATATCAGAAATCACAACATTCAGAAATCCAGTGAGGGAACATTTAATCTTCCCAGACATCCTGTTGCAGATCTGAAAGTTGAGGTTGTACAAAAAATCATAACGCACTCATGACTCACTAAGAAACTACACTCTGTCATCCCGGCTTGAACAGAGACTTGGATTTCCTTATTCAGTATAATTTCAAATAGTCAACAGGACCCACTTTTTGTAAGCTTTAATTGGCTTTTCTTAACGTTGTATCACACTACAACCTTTTACTGATTTTCCTAAATTTCTCACAATTCAGACCTGCTTCTTCCTTGATTAGTTGCTATTTGTCCTAATCAACTACAGTTTTGTTTCTCTGTGCCACATAAGAGAGAGAGTGGAGCTTCTGAATATCATCCACCATGTGTAACAACCTCATCTGTCCAGTCCGGTAGACAGCTAAAAGAGCCATAATGCTCTTTTAATGCTCATACCAAGCCTCTCTGCCCCCCCCCCAGCTCCTCCCTTCCCCCTCCCTTCATATGTCGTTATACAAATGGAAATTTCCTTTTTATAGCATCTGAAGAAGCGAGCTCTGAGTTGCACAATTTCATGCTGGAACAATTGCTGTTAGTCTTTAAGGTGCCACTGGACTTCTGTTCTATTTTGGGAGGACAGATTAACACAGCTACCTCTCTGGGAAGCTGAGAGACATTATGTAGGGCTGATTAATTGCTTATGACGCTTGTCTTCACAGCTTCTGCTGCTCTGTCATTTACCTTGATTTTGCAGAGATCAGGCTGGTCTAAATATGTTAGTGGATGGCTGTGCAAGTCCCACTGGTCACCGTCATAGCAGGGGCCCCGGAGCCCCTCCAAAGCTGACCTAGGGACAGGTCCCCTCCCTCCCCTCGCAGGCTTCTGTGTGGAAGGGGAGGAGCCAGAGGGTGGTCTGGGGGGAGGGGCCAGCTTGATGCACTGCTTGGAGTGTGAGACCAGCTCTGGGAGCCTCAGATCCCATTCCCCGCTCGTTCCATGGAAGCCAGGTGGGCGGCCTTGGCCCAGGTGCACACCCTCAGCCTAACCAACCTCACAGGGTTGTTGTGAGTGTGAAACAGAGGAGAGGGAAATAATGTCAGCCACTTGGGGGGAAAGGTCGGAAATAAATCTGGTGCATGAACAAGCTTCATTACTGTCTGCTCCGGGGATGGGGTGGGGTTCTGTCAGCTATCTCTGAAGGTGGCTGGGGGAACTCAGTGCAGCGGACCGACTCCAATGTTTTTGGCGGGGCGGGGGGGTACGCCCACTGGACAAATTGGCACGCAGGAATGACAAATGACTTGCATGGTTACCATTGCAATACACGACAACTACATCACTACACCTGGAAGTAAGGATGCCTGCAGAATGGATTTGGACGGACAGACTCTGGGCACTGATTGCTCCGGAGAAGGATGACAGTCATTCCCGTCCAAGGCCACCTCGGCACCGTCAAGGAGGGCGTCGGGGGATCTGAGGGTGGTGCTGCATGCCCCCACATCTGAGGCCACGCCAGTGGCCCCCTCTCCTGCTCCGCCACTGGCAGGGACAGTGCGGGAGCGCCCCTGGCAACAGACTGCTCGAACCCCTTCCCCACTGTCAGGTGCCTGGGTGTGCTGACAGGAGCTGGCGTGCCCGAGACTCCTGCCGCCTGCCCCTCTCTGCCCCCGGCCTGAGGCGGATGCTGGACGCCAGGCCCTTGCCACGTGGCCCGACTGGTTCTGGCAGCCCTGTCTGTCATAGTGCCACCACCTCCATGCAGCACCATCCCTGACGCACGCGGCACAGTTGCTATAGGTGCTAGCCCGGTTACGGCCACAAAACACTGCAAATGCACCAGTTTTGCTGGCTGCTGTGTAACTAATGCCCTTAGGAAACAGGCTGCTGCTGCTGCTACAGTCATGTGGTGGGCAGCCGCCGCAGTGGAGGTGTACCTCAGGATTGCTTTGCCCCGACTAAGTGCAGGGGCTGGGTCAGCTCACTGAGTGAGACGGGGGAAGAGACAAAAGGGTGGAAGCAGGCAGAGAAAGAGCTGGAAGAGGAGCAGAGAGTGCATCAAGGCAGATATGCCACAATTTATCTTGGAAGGAGGCGGCCAAGCCTTGAGTGGAGAGCAAGAAGGGCCAGGCGGGCCTTAGGGAGGGGGTTCAGGAGTGGAGAAGAGGCCCTGAGGACCCTTCAAGTTATGGGGGCCAGGGGGCTGCTGTTTAGCCCAGCCAACGAGAAGAAGAGGATGGATTAGGGATGGACAAGTGATGCTCATCTCCCCCAGAGGCACTCTGCTGCAGAAGGCTGTGGACAGAGAGAGGGGCTACTTGGCCACAGCATCTTAACAGCAAACTGGGGAAAGGAAAGAGGGTCTGAAGAGGGCAGGCAGACTTCCCTCCATAAAGTTATCTACAACACTCATGATACTCTGGCAAAAGCAAGCAGGCCAATCCCTCGCCATTCATGTTCCAGCACCCCTCCTCCAAATGGCCGTTCAAATCCTTCAGAGGATTTGAAAACACTTACAGGAGCTTAACGTACCCGAGAGCCCAGGAGGATTTTCCACTTGCTGAGGCACTGGGACCCTGAGCGGTGGGGCAACTCCAAAGCAATTTTTGCCCAGTGACCTAAAGAGAGGAAGTTGTTAAGGCATCAGAATAAATGGCCAATTATGCATCGTCTACCTTTGTGAAAGAAAAATCCAAAGTGGGGGGTGAGAAGAGAAGGCCACAAAAGACTGCCAAGAGAGTTCCTTCACAGGCTTCTTCACCTGCGCTCTAGTCGAAGGCAGAACAAAAGGTCAGGCAGGCAGTCCCAGGGAAGTCCAGCCTTCTGCCAGGCTGTGGCCCTCCCCTGAAGGAAGGAGAAGAACCCCCTCAGCCACACTCCACCAAGGGCAATGGGGGGTGCAGGCACCCTTCTGCAGGCTCACCTGGGGAAACCAGGCTGGGGGGGGGGGGGGGGGGGAGAGCTCAGCCAAAGGATAGCCTCCCCCTCCTTAAAACACACCAGTCACAGGGAAGGGAGAAGACAGTGACTGGTAAAATGCAAAGAGAGAGGGAAATTGCCTTGGGCAGACCACATCATGTGTGACCAAACCAAAGGCTCTTTTTATTTGTACAGTTCATATATATCCACCTTTCCCTCAAGCATCTCAGGACCCAAGATAGGTCATAACACTATAAAAACAATTTGATAGAACAGCACACATAAGACACATAAAGCCCAACCCCCCCCCCCCCCAACGGAGCTCCCTGTCTCACAGCCTACCCCAAAAGCTGGGAGAGCAAGAGCCCCCCTAGCCTCTTCCAAAGGCCCGGGGGGAGCCATCGAAAAGCTTGAGTCTGGACTGTGGTCAAGCATCCCTTAGATAAGGGGTGGGGGGGAGACACCCAACAATAGACCGCACTGGGAAGAATGAAGCTGCTGCAGGAAGAACATGCAGGAAGAGGGGGCCCTCCCAGGCAGGGCACAAAGGGTTTTTGAGGTGAGCACCGATACCTGGAATTGGACTCGGAAACTGATCAGCAGCCAGCTGAGAGTGACTCAGTCCCATCTGCTAGCCCCTCCCCCCACCAAAGAGGCCATTTTGCACCAGCTGCAGGTTTGGGGTCAGCTGCCACACAGAGCAGCTGTTTCTCAAACCTCCTACTGCGAAGAGCCCGATCATGAGTCTGCCTTACCCACGCCGTACTTTTCTGTTAGTTCAATCAGCTTCTTCTCTTCTTCCTCGCTCCACTTGCCCTTCTTTATATCATAGTGCAGAGCATGCAGGTACCTGCCGTGAGGGGGGGGGGGAAGAGAAGGAAGAGGCCACAGTGACAGTGGAGGGCAGGCACCCCCAGAACATCCCCTTGCTCCTTCACGCAACTCCATCTCTCCATCAGTCCCACGCCTCTGCTATTCCCGTTTGCAGATTTCCTTCATTTTTTATCCCCATGCTATCGTTTCATTCTCTTACACTACTCACAGTCTTCCTTGTAGGGTACTCAGCCCCCCACCCCCAAATCCACAAGGACAGAATGGGCCAGAGAAATCCCAGCAAGGTTGCCTGACCTGCCACGAATTCCCATCACCTAAACAGTCCTCCAAGAGCAGATGCAGAGCAGAGAGACTGACCTGTCTCGGCACTGAATGTCGTTCCTCCCTGGGACCTTCATTCGAATTTTATACCAGTCCCGCTCCCCATATTTTGCAACCGCCTTCAGCAGCAGCTAAGGAAGCAACACAGATGCCCACGCGGGTTATGGCCAGCCGATGGTCACTGGCCCCAGACTCATCACTGCTCCCCCTCCCTGTGAGCAAACGGTGGCAGGATGCAACGAGGAAGCACCGCCCCAAGCAGACATCTCCAGAACTCTGAGTCTCACACGGTTACACATATCCCCAACGAGCTGTCTCTGTCCATCTCCCTGGCACTAGTTTCAACCCTTCAGAGGAGCTCGGCTGGAGTCGGCACCCACCCCAGGTCCAGTGGCCGGGATTCTCTCCTGTATACAAGCTTGGAGCCACATGTTTGTTCATGCCCTGTAGACTTCTCTGGACCAGGGCTTGGGGCAGCAGAAGGGATGCAGGGAGGTGTGGAAAGCGGCCAGAGTGCTGGCTGGCTGGCAAGACCGTCGGCTTCCCACTCAGAAACAGGGCATTAGGTCCAGACCTATCCTACAACTAGTCAACAGCAGCAGTAAACAGCCTTTCCTTACAGCATCTTCCTCTGGGGTCCAGGATCCGTGCCTCAAGCTGGGATCCAGTCGCTTAGTCCATCGATACATCAGCTGGGCAGAATCCCTCCCTTCCATGTAGTAGGCAACTGTGGATTATAGAGAACTTTCAACTCTCTCTTTTCCTGGCCCAGGAGACTCTTCCCATGCACAAGTGCAGCACAAATAGCACCATGACTGCAAAGCCAGCCCTTTCCGTGCAAATGGCCTGAGCACAGCTCACTCTCTTGTGAACCTCCATTTCAAAGGTCAACCTTCAAGCCACTGTCCAAGGGCTTGGGCCTTCCCCACTCCAGCACTGACCAGAGATGCAAAATTTCTGGAGATTCTGAATTTGCTATCAAACTTAAACCTCTTTTAAAAAGAAGAAGAAGAGAAGAAGAGATTGGATTTATACCCCACCCTTCACTCCGAGCAGCTTACAAACTCCTTTCCCTTCCCCTCCCCACAACAGACACCCTGTGAGGTAGGTGGGGCTGAGAGAGCTCTTTCAAGGACTCCTCTTTCAAAAACAGCCCTGACAGAGCTATGGCTTGCCCAAGGTCATCCAGCAGGTGCAAGTGGAGGAGTGGGGAATCAAACCCAGTTCTCCCAGATTAGAGTCCGCGCACTTAACCACTACAGCAAACTGATTTAACCACATTATTTGTAACATTATTTGTATCATTGATAACTTAGTTTGTAAAAACAGTACTATCGGCATATTTATGGAATTTAACAGTATAAGTAGCTTTGCTTTCTACAAGCAAAACTGCACATATACCCAATACTAAAGAGCTACAAATTGCTGCACCCTGTGCTACCACAGGACATGTATCTTCTTGCTATCTTAGATTTTGATGGTAGAAAAGAAATTCTGTAGTAAACAATAGTGCTCCCCCAATTTTTCCACTGAAAAAGTCCTCAATTTCCTTTCACGCTTTCAAGAGCGAAAAACTTTGTCTTAACAAAGGCCTTGACAAATCATTGGATGTAGGATCCAGCCCCACAATTAGTGCCTTTCAGGTTCCAGAGTTTCATATATTAATTACCACATGTTCTAATTATTTGTAGTAACCCTAGCCTCATCAGGTACTCATGATTTTCTTGTAGCAATGACAAAAGTGTGGTGAATAAATACAGGGACAGCCCCAGTTGCCAGAACTGCAGCAAGAAATTAAACTAGTTAGCTAGCCCAACTTCTTCCTTATTTCTGATAATTCCATTACTACTTTAAAAGCTCCATTTAATTGAATGCTAGAGCCAGTACAGAAAGCAACTGGGTAAGAAATCAATTCCTCTACCACCACTGCATGGTGTACAGGTAAAGAGACAAGCAAGCAACCAAAAGACCTCCATTTTTATGCCATACAACAAGACATACTGTAATGTGAAATGATAAATAAGCTTTTAACTTCTCACTGAGAGACACAACAATAAAACTATTGCTAAAATACCAGTGCGACAGTGAAATTTCTAGGTGTCATAGCAACTTGGCACCTGGGATTTGTCAAGCCCTGCCTTGAGAAACATTTTAGTCATTCTAAAAGAGAAAATATTCCATAGGAGGGGTTTTTCCAGGGTTCCCCCAAGTTTATCAGATTTTTTTTTTAAAAAAAAACATATACTTTCCCCAAACTTTTTGTTTTTTCCCCAAGGCCTTCATATTTTTACTCAGAATGAGACATACCCTTGGGTTTGATCAGGAAGGGGGGCTTACTTTTTTAAAAAAGGCCAAATCCTCATTAATATCGGCCACCTTAATATGACATTAAGGAACAAAGAGATTTAGGCCTCAAGAACCAGACAGGCCTCCATTCCGCCTATGCATGAACGAGGCACCCACAGGCCCTGCAACAACAGAGGACCCCCTGGGGACACAACAGCGGGCAACTGAGCCAGATGACTCAAGCAGGACAAGCCACACACTACAGGGAAAGCACCCCCCCCCCCCCCGAAGCTGAAGAGTCTTTAACACAGAGGCCAGGAAGAGAGCTCCTTCTAGACTCCGAGAACATAAAAGGAAAGGATATACGTACAAACACAGAGATTGGGATTGGGGAAGGAAGGGGTGTGTGTGCTGCAATGGTGCTGCGCAGAACCGGGGGGGGGGGGGGGGGGAGGCTTACTTTTCCGGTATGGGATGTGGCTCCCCACTCGCATTTCTTGCAACAGCTGCAAGAGCATCTGGTCCTCTTCTGGGGCCCACTCACTCCGCTTGAATTCTTTGTTGTTCACCTGAAACTTCTGCAAGCATTGAAAGGCAGTTCGCTGTGTCTGTGGTGGAACAGACAGCAAGAGGGCGTGTGAGTAACACGTGCAAGAGGAAGGTGGCGGAAGAGACAGCTGTCCAAGTGACAACCATATGGTTGCAAGAGACATCAACTGAACATAAGGCATATATACAGACTGAACTTCGCTGCAGCACAACCAACCTTTCTGAGCCAGTGACTGCCTTTGGAATTCTAACAGAGGGTAGGGGACGCAGCCACAAAATGGCTGCTGGCTGCAGGAGGCAAAACCACCCACCGAATGGCTGCCACAGCTTACCTCCACACACACAGTCAGCAGCAGCTGCCGAAGCATGTCCGTAGTCCACGTGGCCCTTTATATTTAGATGAGAGACCAGCAGAACCTCAGAGACCAGCAATGTTTTCAGGTTAACAGCTTATGAATGTCAAAGCTCCTTTCACCAGATACCTGACAAAGGGAACTTGACTCTCACAAGCTGAAAGCCTGAAACTCTTGTTGGTCGCTCAGGTGTCACTGGGCTCAAATCTAGCTGTTCTGCCGCAGACCTTTGTGTTTAAATTTCTCTTAAACTGAACAGCCCACCTTTCCCCAATGGCCACATCACTTTCCAGACTCCCAGGCAAGTGATTTCACCTGAGCCACGCCCTTACCCCCAGCTCCTGCGCTATCGTTTCCCAGTTGAGGCACTTGTGTCTGTCAGCAATTGCTTTGAGTTTCTCGATCTCTTCCTCACTCCACTCTTTCTTGTTGATACTGGGATGTTCAGAATTCTGCCAGTATTTCTGCAGCTCTTTTGCACTGCGTGTTCCTTCAAACTAGAAACACACCAGAGAGGGGTGAAGCTGGGAAAAAAGCATCTGGTCTCCCCCCCCCCAACAACTAAAAGCAAGGAGGGATTTGCAGGCGTCCCCCCCTCCCCCGAAGGAGGCCCAGGCAAGACAGGCACCTCCTGGGTTACTCACACTGACGTTGGCAATCTTGTCCCAGTCGTGCTTGTCGAGTCTGTTTCCCAGCAAAACCTCCTCTGGCAGCTGTCTAGACCCGGGGGGCAGAGGAGAGAAGAATAGGGCAGAGTTATATGGGGGGGGGGGTGCTCTTGCACCAAACCACTATTCCAGGGGTATTCTTCTGAATGCAGAAACGGCACAAGCACACCCAAACAGGACACCACGAACAGGCCGTAAAAAGTGGTTTTCATGAAATAATAGATCGCAATTGCAAAGATCTGTGTTATGATTTCATGTTTTGGGGGGGGTGTTCCTTTAAATGTTTCGTTTGACTGCAGGCAGGGGTCTATTGGAGCCAGTGCACAGCGGAACGCCGCTCTGGGAGTGAAGAGGCCAGGGGGGCAGGCACATGACAAAGCCCCGCCCCCAGCAGCCCTCGGTCGGGCCGCCGCTGCATTCTCCAGGCCGGACGCCGGGCCTATGAGACAACTTTGGAGGCTGCCTTCCTCTCCCTGCCACGTCTCCCTGGCCTGATACCCCCCCCCCCCCGCTTGCCATTCCCGGGCCGCGGCAGGCTGCCGGCCCAGGGAGAAGCTCCCATCCCTCCCCCGCTCGCCATTCCCAGGCCGCGGGGGGGGGGGGAGGGAGGGAAAAGCCGGGCCCGAGTGGCGTTAAGCCACTTGGGCCCAAGCAAGAGCAAGCCGGGGGGGGGAGGGAAAGCCTGGGCCAGAGTGGCTGACAGCCATTCAGCCTGAGCAAAGGGGGGGGGGGGGAGAAGCGCCTAGTCTTTCTTTTTTTCTTTCTTCTCTCTCTCTCCCCCCCACTTACCTACCTTCCTGTTCCTTTCTTTCTTTCTTTCTTTCTTTCTTTCCTTCCTTCTTTCTTTCCCCTTCCTCCCTCCCTCTTCCTTTCTTCTCTCTCCCCCCCACCTACCTACCTTCCTTCCTGTTCCTTTCCTTCCTTCCTTTCTTCCCCCCTCCCTCCCTCTTTCTTTCTTTCTTTGCCATCAGATAGGCTTGCCAGCTCTGAGTTGGGAAATACCTTGGTGATTTTTGGGGTGGAGCCTAAGCGGTGGGTATTGCCTTCTGACACACTTCCGGTGACGTCAGGGGGTGTGGCATATGCAAATAAATTATGCTAATGAGCTCCTGCACCTCTTTTTTAACGAAAGGACCCCTGACTGCAGTACTGTAGGAGGGGTGATAGAGGGAGACGTGTGATTTTGATTGGCTGGTGACTGAAAGTGCAAGAGATGTTCTAAGAGGATTCTGTGTGTGGGTGTCTATGAAGATTTCAGTGTGTGAAGATTGAACATAGTCTGTGTGACTAGGGGATTCTGAGTCTTTTTCTGAGTGACTGACCAACAATTTAGTCTGTGTGACTAAGAGAGTGGATTCTATTCTGTGTGAATAAAACAAAGTGACTAGCCTGTGTGGCTATATGAGAAAGACAGATAGACAGACAGACAGACAGACAAAAGCCTGTCAGAGTGGAGTTTGAGAGACTGTTTGTAGCACCAAGCATTACCAGTTATAGTTACAAGTTGCTTTCTTCAGCAACTGTTCAAAATAACCAGAAACCTATTTTGTTCTTTATTAAATAAATTATTTTTTGTTTAAACTTATCCCAGAAATCAGTACAGTATTTCCTCAGGGCCACATAGATCTCTGAAGTGCCCAGACCCTAGGTCATTCTACCAACAGAGAGAGATTTGGAATTTTTGATTCCTGGTGGCAGCAGAAAACTACCAAGCTTATATACACATAGAGTGTTTAAAAGAAAAAAACGTTTCCCCAATAGCAAGAACCTCACAACCTGTTTTTTAAAAAATTACATCTGTTTTTAATGAACCCTTAGCACTGAAATATCACTTATACAGCCCAATTAGCATCAAGACTGAGGCTTAAAGGTTGGAAAATGTCAAGTAACTGGGTTTAATTGGGTCTTCACTCTGCTTTCAAAAACTACATGGTAACATTACCATGGAGCTTCACTCAAGACTCTAATCCACTTACAACCAAAATTGCTGCTGATGTCAAAAGCTACAGATTTTTAGTCTTCTTCCTTGCAGTTTGAACAGTGGTAAGAAACAAAGCTCAATGCACCCCATTGTTTTGAAACATCAAATATGGGTTCCCAGTTAGACAGAAATGTTGGGTAGCTGGAGCCATGTCCAATATGCTCTCCTGGGAGCTGGCTTGGTGGCGAATGGAAAGGAAGAGCTGACAATGACTCTCCAGAGCTTCACTTACATGCTTGGAGGTCCCTGGCCTAACTGAGGCACACTAAGGGCTGGAACTGAGGCAGCTGCCCGACAGTTAGATAGTCACTGCATTCTTCCAGCTGCCATTTCACGGCCTGTTCAGCAGTCCAAATGCTGTAAACCTTGCAGGATCAAGCCCCACCAGAAACAGCTTGGTTTTTTGGAAAAGCACAAGCCCATCCCCTTAGCTCCCCCACGTTTCCTTTGAGCAAAGGCCATTTCTGCTTACTCAATGTTGTTCATTTCATGCTCGACTTCTTGGATTTGCTTTGTCAAGATCTGCTTTTCCATTTCATCCTGGGCTCTTTTCAGTTTGTCAGTCAGATACTCAGCCCTGTGCAGAAACATCGCTGTGAACAACTCCAAGCGCAAAAAAGAGAGCAGGTTCAGCTCACTCCCCCAGTCACAAACTCCGGGCCGCTGCTTTCAGCACTGCAGAGATTTGCTGATGGCCAGGAAGGCCCCATTGCCTGGCACCCACCGCTCTCCGGCAAGAGCCCTCGGACAACATGCTGGACAGGGCGAAAGGGGTCTTAGACCAGGGACAGTGCCACCCAGCTGAGGAGTGTCCGTTAACTCTGGACACTTCTGGAACGGCAAAAGGCCCACAGCTCAGTGGGGGAGCACAGCCCCAAAATGCCCATCTGGGGCACTTTATCCTCAAGCATCTATTCCCTGCTACTGTTGTTCATCTCCTCCCCCGTCCATGTTCTCTCCACAGTGTCAGACAGGTGGCTCTTCAGGGAAGGGCACTGACTTCCTTTTGCCTTAGACTAATAAGCTAGGCGAATAGTTTAGAAGGGAAAGTCCCCCAAGACTTGGACACAGTTGGTGTGTCTCCTCTCCTGATTCCTAAATTGAGAACATTTTGGCACAGTCCATACTTACTTCAAAAGTTTTGGCTGAAGGAGATGCTGCAAATGATCACTGACCACAGACTTACGGAGCAACAGCTTCTCTCGGCTCTTCCCTGGGGAAGGAAAAACAGGGGTGGCTTACAGAAGTCACCCTGTCAAACACCACTCCCAATGGGTAAGTCCCAGTTAAGGTGCAACTGGAGGCTTTCAGGAAGACCTCTGTCCATCAGGAACGCGGTCCCTGTGTGCTCCACCAAGCAAGGGCCCAGCCCTCATCAACCCTGGGAGTGGTTCAGGACTGAACTGCTGAGAACCCCAAAGCCCCCCTTACATTTTGTAGTGATCAGATCCTCAAAAGGTTTTATGCCTTGCATTGCCTTTTCCCGGGCATCGCTGTTGGCAGGAGGACCCTGGGGGAAGAATCAGACAAACCACACAATTCAACTCCATCATCGTTCTCAGCTCTAGGAGACAATTCCAGCCACAAAACAATCCCCACCTCTTTAAGCGTGCCCGTTTGTAATCAGACATCCACTGATAGTTTAATGGCAGCCACAGATCCAGACTGGGAGTGCCAAAATCACCACTGGCCAGGATGCCTAAGGAAAGAGCACCTGGGGGCAATTAGAGCCTACCTGAAAAGCATCTTCCTAACTGTGACTCAAACAAGCAGACTGCAAGTAAAGGGATGTGCCCAACTCTCAAGACAAGAGCACCATGCAGGCCTGTATCCCACCGCTTATACTTACGATTCCTGACGTCTTATCCTTAAAATATGGCTTCATGAAATGGCCCAGGAACACATTTGCTGGCATGGCTTTCCCTTCACTGGATTTTGCTACTCTGGGCCCAGCAAGCTCCCTGGTCAGCTTTTCCTGCCATGAACAAAAAAGGGAGGAGAACATTGACACAGCACATCAAAGGCTGGCTTGGAAGAGACTCAGGGAACACCTGATGGCCCCCCAGTCCAGCTACACCCCCAAAGGGAAAATCAGGCACAAATTAATCTCTGCCCAACAAACTGCTGCTTGCTCACTTGGCTAAGCGGCAATTTTTGAAGAACCATGGTCATCTTCGGTGGCAAGCCCACCACTCCCATTTCCTGCCACTACTGGCACAAAAAGTGAGGAAGAGGAAGATACGACGCAGACTCTTCGACACTGATGTTGTGCAATGCCAGGTCCATTAACAATAAGGCCATGGTGTTGCCAGATTATATTGCAGTGGAAAAATGTGGACGTGGCATGCATGACCTGGGTGGGTGAGGGAGGGTGAAACAGTCGCCCTGAAAGAACTGGTTCCCCCAGGTTTCTCGGTCCTTCATCAGTCTTGAACTAAGGGCAGTGGGGGGGGGGGGGGGGCGTACTCATTGGGAAGGATTTCTCCTTCAGGACACTCCCCGTCTCAAAGATTGCTGGTATTGTGTTGGTCTGGTGTGGGACGCTGAGGAGAGTTTGTCTGTATGCTTGGTGTACTGACTGCCTAGCGCACCAGCAGATAACCTACTGAGACTGCTGGAGACGGTACCTGGCTGGGCTTTGGAGTTCTCAAGACTGATAGTCCTGGGAGACTTCAATGTCCATGCCACTGCTGTGCAGCCTTCTTGCAGGCGTCTGACCTGGTGTCGTCCATGGCAACACCAGTACTCTCCCAGTTTGTATCAGGTCTCACACATCAAGCAGGTCACACATGGGACTCAATCTCTGGCACAGGGATGGAGTTGGATCTGATTGTTAAGGATGAAGTGCCATGGTCAAATCACTTTGTCCTGAAGGCCCGGTTGAATGCTCCAGAACTCAGGGGGATGGAGCGAGAACTTCAGACGACTAGAGCACGTTTGGCGGTGCACTCATGGCAAAGTGGCAAGAACGTCTTATAGCGGGGGTGTAGCCAGAAATTTTTGGGTGGTGGGGCAGGGGCTGGGGCAAGGGAGCAGCGGAGGAGGAGGGCAACCTTGACCCCTCACCCCCACCCGGGACTGCGGAGTGTCTTCCCAGAACCAGCTAAGAGTGCTGTGCCCAGGGGATTCTCATAAGAATGGTGCTGTCACTCCCCTTCCAGCCACAGGGCAGCAGGCACGGGCAGGGAAACGCCTCTCCACCCTCCCTCCAGCCCACAGCATCCCTTTGGACAGTGCCCCTGGCCCTGCAGGCAGCCATTCCTGGCACGGAAGATGGGTGAAGTGGGCAAGGCAGTGGTTGCAAGGTGCTGGGGTGGCTGGCAGTGGGCAAAAGCTCAGCCATCTCAGTGGTAATGTTTGTGGCCAGCGTGCGGGCAACAAGCCCCGTGGCTGGTGCTGCTGGTGTGGACCAGGCGGCGGGAGTGGCCAGTGCCCTTCCACATGCTGGGACAGTGGGGTGTGGCTAATGAGCATGCCCTCCAAATGCCCTGCCATAGCTCCTTGCCTGTCTTATAGGACGTTTAAGAAATCCTATGAGGTGGCAGTGAAGGCTGAAAAAAAGCCTCCTTTGCATCTGCTAGCTCTCACCAAACACAATTGTTTACAGTAATTAGTTCCTCAACTTCTCGCAGAGAGAATCCAAAATGTTAGAAATTAGACTATTAGCTGTGAGGCCTTTGTGAGCTTTTTTGCAGATAAAGTCTTGTCGGTCTACCATGACCTCCCAGCCAATGCTGATACAGTATGTGAACTGGAGGCCTCTTGGCCATCTTTCATTTGAATATTTTATTATTATTGGTATTTGTGTGTGCGCGCGCATGTGTCTGCGCCTGGAAGTCACACTGACCTCTGGCAACTGACCCCTACTGGGGGCCCGGAGGATATTCAGAGAGGTGGCTGAACACAGCCTGCCCCTGTCCTCCTGGCTGCTGGCATTCCAAGGAGGTCTCCCATCCAAGTACTAACCACAGTCGACCCTGCTTAGCTTCTGAGATCGGGCTTGCCTGGGCTATCCAAGTCAGGGTGATTCAATATTTGATAACTTTAGCCGGCTCACCCGGTCTGATTTCAACAGGATCTTGGGTGCTGTTACACCAACCACATGCCTCTTAGACCCATGTCCCTTACAGTTGGTGAAAGCCAGTGATGAGGGAATACGGGCCCCCCTGGTAGACATTATCAACCTGTCCCTGGATTTTGAGGTCTACCTGGAGAGATTAAAAGAGGCAGTTGTGGTACCCCTCTTGAAAAAGCCTTCCTTGGATCCTACTGATCCTTCCAATTACCACTCAGTCTCGAATTTGTCACATCTGGGTAAGTTAATTGAGAGTGGTAGTCAAGCAGCTCCAGAGTTTCCTGAATCACACATCAACACTGGACCCATTCCAGTCCAGTTTCTGCCCCGGCCATGGGACAGAGACAGCACTGGTTGCTCTCATGGACGACCTCCGCAAACAGATGGATCGAGGCAGGTCTGTGCCGCTGTTACTGCTTGATCTTACAGCAGCGTTCAATGTGGTCAGCCAAGATCTTCTGACCCCCTGCCTCGCTGACATAGGAGTCCGTGGGGTAGTCCTGAAGTGGCTTACCTCATTTCTCCACGGTTGGGGACAGAGGTAGCGCTAGGAGAAAGGGTGTCACCAAGATAGCCCCTAAGTATGTGGGGTGCCTCATGGGGCAAGCCTCTCTCTGGTGTTGTTCAACATCTATATGTGCCCACTCACCCAGCTGGTGTTGCGTTTCAGGCTGAGGTGTCACCAGTACACTTATGACACCCATCTGTATCTGTTGATGGGCAGCCACCCAGACACCGCGACACAAAACCTGGCCAGGGGGCTGGAGACGGTGATGGGATGGCTGAAAAAGAGTCAGCTGAGACTGAATCCAACTAAGACAGAGGTTCTGTTGCTGGGTGGGTGGGGAGTCAGGATTGGGGTGCCAACTCCCTACTCGTGGTGGTATACTTTTAACACCAGCACAGACTGCCAGGAGTTTGGGTGTGGTCCTGAATGCCTCCTTATCAGTGGAGGTCCAGATCACAAATGTTGCCAAGCTGGCCTTCTGCCAGTTATGCCAGGTGAAGCAACTGGCCCCCTTGTCTCGCCCCGACCTAGCCGCAGTAATCCATGCCAGAGGCACGAGCTTTCGGCCTGTGGCTCTTAGCCTAGGGGCTCTGTAAGAAGCCCAGGAAGGACCAGGAAGCACAGATGAGCAAATTAAACTTACAAATGGGGGCACTTCAGTTATTTTAAATTCAAAGGGATGGCACATTTATTTCCAAAAGGCATGACTCCTTTCTCTCTGCACCAAAGACCCCTCTTAGTCTGCCTTTTCAAAATAGAACACCCAGACTTGCAGCGCGCTGGTGATCAGGATGTCTTGACTGGGAAGGGAAGGAGGGCAAGTAGAGAACACTTCAGGACACTGCCAGTCCCTGTTCAAGAGCCAAGAGCAGTGAACATGAAACACTAGACTCACTGAGAGGATTTCTTAGCGGCAGGAAATTGAAAGGTATCTTCAAATGGCTTAGGCCTCCAAAACCCGGGCAAGTGCAAGTTAATCACAAATACTTTATTATCTGACTGAAGATAGACCCCCAATATGTACCAAGTTACTAAAACATGAGACATAAAGGGAAAACCACTTATTTATTTGTTTGATTGATTTATAACCAGCTCTCCTTGGAACTGGCTCAGAGTGTGTGACAATTTATAAATCTACAATTAAAAACCTTCTAAAAAACAACAACAAATACAAAAATCATGATCCCGCAACCAGCTGGGCAAGCGGTGCATAAAGGTGTTAAATAACATTGGGAAGAGGATAGCCTCCTGAGAAACTCCACATGCCAATGGGTATCGTAGTGAAACCCTCTCCCCTAGTGCCACCCCCTGTCCTCTACCACTGTAAGGCTGTCCCCCAAATCCCAATGCCAGTGAGGCGGTGGTTCAAAGGGTCAAAATGAACCATGTCAAACGCTGCCGATAAGTCAAACAATATCAGCAGCACTGACCTGCCTTGATCCAGCAACCTACAGAGATCATCCACCAGAGTGACCAAAGCCATCTCCATCCCATGGCTGGGGCAGAACTCGGATTGGAAGGGATCCATGGTCAAGGTTTCATCCAAGAAAGCCTGGAGCTGCACCACTACTGCTCTCTTAACTACCTTGCCCAGGAATGGTAAGTTCGACACTGGGTGGTAGGTGGCCAGATCAATCTTTCTCTCTCTCTCTTTGATTTTACCCAGCCCTACTGGCCAAAGCCAGCTCAGGGGAGCTTACATAAAAACAGGTAATTGAATTAAAACATAGGTTGCAGTTAAAACAAATTCTAAAACCATACTAAAGTGCTAGTTATTAATATTCTTACAATAGTAGCAGCCAACAACCACTGTACAGTTCACAGCTCACAGAATAGAATAGAATAGAATAGAATATACTTTATTGTCATTGTACATAGTACAATGAAATTAAAAAGTGCCATCATTCAGTGACTCACAACATATAATCATGTGCACTCACATAGACATTCACTACTGCTTCTCCCTTGTGATTTACATAGCAACCAAACTACTGTTTCCCCCAATTTCGGTCTCAAGCAGGTGACTATCACGTGGATTACTGTCACCAGGTCTTTCCGTTTGAGGAAGGGAACCAGCTGCCTGATCAGCCAAAGATAGTAAAAGGCTGCCTTGGCAGTGGCTGCTACCTGGGCCTCCATGGTTGCTCATCCAGGAGCGCTCCCAAACTCCTAACCTCTGGCATTGGCACCAGATCCCATCGAAGGTCGGGAGTGGGATCCCTAACCCTGGCCCACTCCAACTCGGGCACAGGATCTCTGTCTGTCAGATTCAGTTTCAGTCGGCTTAGTCTAAGCCAACCAGCCATGGCCTGTAATGCCTGGTCCAGATCTTCCAATTTGGAATTGGACTGACCGCCCAAAACAGATAGAGCTGGATGTCACCTGCATACAGGTGACAACCCAGCCCATGCCTCTGGGCAATCTGGGCAAGGGGGTGCCTGCAGATGGTTTTTTCAGGAGTGGCCTAACCACCGCCTCCTTTAAACTCCTTGACATTAAAAATTCACTGAACTGGTTCTTGGAGCAACAGATCCCCTTTGGAAAAGGCAGAGCTCCTTCTCAGTAGACAAGGCCCTGAGGAATGCTCTCTTGAAAGTCAGAATCCACAGAAGGGTGAGCCTGTGAGGTGACATGGGTCCCTGTGTAGCACCTAGAGGACGCTGTGAACATCCCACTCTGTGACCAAGAGTAGTGCAACCAGACCCCACTATTGGAACCACCCTGAACGCAGCCAAGAGCTGCATACCAGAGCCTCAGATGCAGAGGCATCACTGACTCAGCAGCAACTTCAAAAGCAGGGCAAGAAACCTCTGCAGAAGAACAGCCTCCACCAGCACAGCAGACGTACTGCTGCTGCTGCTGGTGGAAAGAGGTCTCTGACTACAGACTCCACAAGGCTCTAGAAGGCATTTAAAAGCGACAGCAAAGTAGAAGCAACAAAGAAGGCAGGCCTAACCTGCAGGAAGTACTGAAGGAAGGTCCTTGCTGAGGAGCAGTTAGGGCCTCCAGCCAGATATCAAAGTCTTTGTAATTAATTTGCAGATGCCCCACCTGCAGGGCAAACAGGAGGTGTAGCCCGTTCAACAATATCTTCCTTTACTGGTGGAAAACCCAGATCTTATTTTCCTACATTCTGCCTGAACTCTAAATTTTAAAATCCAAATGTACAGGAAAAATGGGCAGAAGGATCAGACTCCCAACATCCTTGCCTGATAACTGCAGTCCCCTTTGTGGTTACCGACAGAACTTTTTGACACTGTTAACAGAAGGGGCAAAAGCACATCTGTACTTCCTGCTCCTAACTTGAAATTCTCCTTGTATCTCTGGTGCATTCAAGTCCTGCTTTCTCCCATACACCTCCCCTCCCTGGTAATTAAAACACTCCAGCAGATTCTTACAGCAGGTTCAACTTTGCTCACCTGTTGTTCTTTATTTTGGGAAAGCAGGACGTTGACTTCCTTGATCTTCTCCTCAATAACTTCCTGATAGACCAGGTTCATCTGCAGGCAGGTCTCTGGAGTTTCAGGGAGGTCAAGCTCTCTCTCACTGTCCTCATCCACACCGCCTTTTCTCCCACCTGGGCTCACCTCCTGATCCGAGAAGCGATGAGTAGACAGAGGAGAAAATTGGGGGGGGGGGGGGCTGACTCATTTAAGCAGACAAGGAATACAAGCATCTCAGCAAAGAGTGGCGAATGCTACTGGTGTGCCCTCTCCCGAATCACTCTAAATGTTCCACCTTTCTCAATAGCCATTAACTCCTTTGATCTTATCCCCAGGCACAAGAAAGCTTAAATGCCTGGGCTCTCTGCCAGAAATAAAAACAAAAGGGGTAAAAACAGGTATTGATAATGATCTTTAAAGACACAAATGCTTTCTCCAAGCTGCTGGTGGTGGTGGCGGCGGCGGCGGGGGGGGGGGGGGACCCTTTGAGAATGCATTTAAAGTGGCTTTCTTTCTTTCTCTGCTCCCCCCACCCCACCCCTCAAGCCTATCCAAGGAGAGGAACACTGGCTGGGGAAGGGAAGATCAATAAAGGAGGCATGCCTTCCCTTTGCTTCCCCAGCCGGCCTACAGGGAGCCACACAATATGTGTAAAAGAGCCGCAAGTGGCTCCCCAGCCGCAGTTTGGCCACCCCTGATTGAGACCCATCGGAGGCTCCCTTGCGGGGAGGACATTTGAGCCCGCAGCTGCTAAGGCTGTACCAGAAAGGAGGGTGTGCCGACTGGACTCTGTGTCTTCTTCCCCCTCCCGCGAGTTACTTACCATACCAAAGGAAGTGTCTGAATCATCTTCATCCTCCTCTGCTGGGATAAGAAGATTACACAGATAACAGGTAAGAGACTGTAACGCTGCAGGGCCCAGGCCGCCGGGCGGAGAAGCCCCCCTCCTCCAGCAAAGCCCACACCGAGAACGGGCCGGCCCGACGGCGCCAGCTGTTCAGCGCACCGCAGCTCTTACGCCGCAGGGGGGGACGGGGGACGGGGGGCGGGGGCTTTTCAGGCCAGGGGCTCCGGGCACCCGGGGGAGGGCTCCGGGCTAAGCTCTGGGGCCCCTCGCCGGGCCGTGCGGGAGAGGGCAGCGCCGCGTTCCAGGCGCTCCGGCCGTCACCGGAGAGGGACACTCGCCTGGACCGTCCGAAGTCGGCTCCGAGCTGGAACCCGCCGCCGCCGCCTCCTCCATGCCCGGCTCCGCTCCGGCCCCTCCCCGACCGGAAGTGACGTCCCGCTGTGCGCCGCAGATCAAGTAGCCAATGGAGGGCCGCCCCCGGGGAGGGGGAGGAGGGCATGCGTCAGCCCGCCCCGCCCGCTTCTCCGGGGGAGGCGCGAAGACCAGCGGGTGCCGGAAGGGCCGGAGCGCGGATGCCCCGTCGCCGCTCACCTGGAGCCCGGCCCCATCTCGGCTTGCCTCGGGCCATTGCCCTGGCCGACTCCCCCCCCCCCCCGTGGCGCGAGGCTGGTGCGCCCCTCGCTGCCCTGCTGGCCGAGACTGGGGGGGGGGAGGGGGGGAGGTTGCAGTGTGTCCACGTCTAAAGGCACCTACCCTGGACCCAGGAGATCTCAGTGACTGTCATCCAGGCAGAAATATTCCATTCTTGAGCAAGGTGATTGAACAGGTGATAGCTGGACAACTTCACTGGGTAGCGTGAGTTGTATAGATCCTTTGCAATCTGGATTTAGGCCTGGTTAGGGGACTTGAATAACCTCGTTCCCTGGAGAAGGACCTGCATTGGACAGAAGCAAGATGACAAGGGCTGCCTTTACACATTTGTAATAATGCATTCTCAATGCACTTTAGGAATGGCACACATGGCCTGGCCCAAGACATGGAATCCACTGCCGCATGTGAGAGTCCAAGGTATTCAGTCAGCAACAGGTGTTCTTAAACAGAAAGTCCTTTATTGCAAACAGGTCCACTGGTCATCTACACGTCTTGTGTTAGTAATAACAGGCCCCAAACAGCAAGGGCATATATACATTATTCAAATGGCTAATTCATAGGCAAACCTCCAATCCCAGAACAGAAAAAGGGTGCAAAAATATACTGGCTACTTGTTCTTATAGTAAAACTGGGAAAAACATACTTTGCACCTGAAAAGAAACAGCACCTGGGAGCCAGACACTCAAGGTCAGTAATATGCGAGAGGTGATAAGCAAGCTGTGAGAAAAGAGAGCGCAGCTAAGACATTCCAGACACGAGGTCTTCCTACCCGGGAACCACCTCCCGCCCTGGGTATGGCAGCATTAGCTGACATTCTTCCCTCCTGAAGGCCCCCCTACAATTTCCCCTGGTTTCAAAGAGTACAACTTATGGAAGGCACGAAGCTTTGCAGGAGCGTTAATATGAATAGCATCCCCCCATTCGTCAAAATACCGCCAACGGACAAGGTAAAACAAACGCCCACGTTTCAGTTTGGAGTCCAGGATTGCATCCACCTCAACATGAGGTTCATCATCATAATCAGAGGAGGAGTAGAATGTTGGGGTCTCCACACATTCGGCCCAGGGTCTCTTCAAGAGGCTGTAATGGAAAACGGGGTGAAAAATCCTGAGTGATTTGGGCAATTTCAATTCAAAACTCACTTCGTTTATTTTTCAAAGTACAGTGAAGGATCCCACATACTTCCAACCCAATTTACAGCTGGCTTGGAGACCCTTAATGTTTTTACTTGAGACAAACAGAGTCCCCTGGGGAGAGGTCCCAACTGGGAGTCCTCCCTTTATCAGCATGTTTTTTGTAATCCGCTTTAGCCGCTTCCAATGTCTTAGCAATTAATGGCCACGAGTCACGTAAAGAGTTCCACCAGTCCACAAACCCACCAAGCCCAGGTTTCACTGGCCCCAAAGTGGGCAGAGGAACCCCTTCAAATACTCCAGCCGCCATAAACAGGGAGACCCCCGTTAAAGAGTGAACGGCATTGTTGAAACTGTATTCCGCAAAAGGGAGCAAATCAGCCCAGTCATCTTGCTGACAGTTTGTGTAACAAATCAGAAATTGTTCTAAAATTTGATTAACCTTTCCATTTGGCCATCAGTTTCTTGATGATAAGCACTGCTGAGGGCGGGCTCAACCCCCATGATTTGTAAAAGCTCCCGCCAGAAGTTGGCAATGAATTGCGAACTGTGGTCGGAGATATCTTCCGTGGGATAAAATGCAGTTTGATGACATTGCACAAAGACACTTTAGCGAGGGCTTTAGCTGTCGGGAGTTGCTTAAATGGGATGAAATGCGCCTGTTTTGAAAATGTGTCAACCACGACCCAAATGACAGTTTCCCCCTTACTAGGAGGTAGGTCAGTAATAAAGTCCATAGAAATGGTCTCCCATGGTCTACTTGAGGTTTCTAAAGGTTTTAGGAGACCCAGGGTTTTCCCGCCTCAGTTTTTGCACATCAAACATGTTAGGCAAGAAGACACATAAGTAGACACATCCCCTTGCATACGGGGCCACCAAAATTGTCGTTGGAGTAGGTGTAAATTCTTAAGGTAGCCAAAATGCCCCAACAGTTTTGATTCGTGAGCTACGTGCATAACATCTTTTTGCAAGACTACGGGGACAACCATTTTGTGCTCTTTGAACCAGCAACTATCGAGTCCCAGGGAAAAAGAAGTGTCTGTCTGGTACTCCGCAATTTCCTCCTCTGAATAGGAGTGAGAACACTTTATGTTCCACTCTGTAGGTTCAGGGAATGCAGGCTTTTTAGCTTGACTTCGTGTGAGGACAGGGCCCCCCCCCCCCAATTGAGCTGGAGTAAACATTGAGTCAATAACCTCATCTCTTTTGCAGTCATGCTGCGGCAGTCGGGACAAAGCATCGGCTAGCGACTTAGATTTACCTGGGAAATGTCAGAGGGTAAAATAGAATTTAGAAAAGAAGTCTGCCCACCGCAACTGTTTAGCTTTTAAAGAGCGTTGGGTTCGAAGAGCTTCAAGGTTCTTATGGTCAGTCCAGACCTCAAATGGGTTCCATGCCCCTTCTAGCCAATAACACCAAGTGGTAAGGGCTAGGCGAATTGCCGCAGCCTCTTTATCCCACACTGCCCAATTCTGACTCACCAAACTTGCGTGAGACATACGGCCAAGGGATGTAATTTCCCATCCAAGCCCTCTTGCAGGATCGTTCCCCCCATGGCCGCATCAGATGCGTCAGCCTGGACAATAAATTTCTTATTCTCATCTGGGTGAGCGAGTATTGGCTCGGAGGTAAAAAGGGTTTTGAGGGACTCGAACGCATGCTACCACTCGGGAGTCCAGGTCAAGCATGCACTAGGCTTGGCTGAGTCAGGCCCCTTCCCTTTGGTCTTTAGAAGATCGGTAAGGGGAAGGCTGTACTTAGCAAAGTTGCTGATGAATGAGCGGTAGAAATGGGCAAATCCAAGAAAACTTTGCAGTTGCCGCCTTATACGAGGGGTCTCCCAACCAACGTTCCCTCTAAGCTGTGCAGTCTTGTCAGCAAAAATTCTACTTTGTGAGCTAGTGGCATTAATGTTGTGAGCGAGTGATTAGCTGTTACATAAATTAGTTTCCTCTGGAGCCATCCTTCCTGCGCTAAGACAAAAACATGTAAGCCAGAAGTTAAAAAAACTGTGAGCTAGCTCACACTAACTCAGCTTAGAGGGAACACTGCTCCCAACCCACCACAGCCGAGATTTTGGAGGGATCCAACTCTAGTCCCCTGGGTGAAATGTGATAACCCAAAAAGTCAATTTCTGTCTTATGAAAATCGCATTTGGATACTCTGACATATAGTTTGTGTGCCCGTGACGTGGCAAGGACTTCCCAGATCAATTTTATGTGTGAGGCTTCATCGGGGAAGTACAGAAGTATATCATCAAGATAGCAAAGGACCCCCTTAAAAAGATGCTTGTGCAACACTTCATTTATTAAGTTCATAAAAACTCCGGAAGCCCCTTGAAGTCCGAAAGGCATGACTAAATATTCGAATTGCCCCAAGGGGGTATTAAAGGCAGTCTTATATTTGTCCCCTTCCCGTATGCGCACTCTGAAATAGGCGTCACAGAGATCCAGTTTAGAAAAGATTTTCCCTTGGGCTGCCTCTGTCAAGAGGTCCTTTATGAGGGGAAGGGGGTAAGCATTTGAAGTAGACACAGCATCAAACCCCTATAGTCTGTGCAGTCTCAAACCCCCGTCGTTCTTTTTCCGAAAAAGGACTAGGGTGGCAAAAGGAGAAGTGGCCGGCCTGATAAAACTGCACTCTAGGTATTTGTCGATAAACTTGCCCAGTTCAGCCCATTCAGCTGGGCTCATAGAATACAATTTCCCTTTCAGGAGTTTGTGGCCAGGTAAAAGTTCAATAGTGCAGTCAGTATTCCGATGGGGGGGCAATTAATCAGCTTTGGTCTCACCAAACACCTCCGCTAAATCCCAGTATTCAGCAGGTATTGATAAAAGTTCCTCTTGTGCAAGACAAGCCCGTTCTTGGCCCACCTGAGGGCCCCATTGGGACTGCAACCTGTAGTCTTTGCATTGGGGGGAGACCCACGTAATTCTTCCTTCACTCCACTTTATATATGGGTCGTGGGCTCCAAGCCATGGACTCCCCAATACCATAGAGAACTGAGCGTGAGGGGTAATGATGAAAGCCCTCTGCTCCCAATGTTCCCCTATGCCAATAATTAGTGGTTTAGTTTCAAAAGCACAGGGTTCTTCCATTTCGGATCCATCCATCTGTGTGAACCGTAAGGGTTCTTCTAAGGAATTCACTCCCACCCCCGACCCATCCACAGCTATGGGACTGATTAGATCTCTAGCGCACCTTGAATCAATGAGGGCCCTCACCCGTACTTGAGTGCCTAGCTCGGTATTCACGATAGTCAATATCATATAAAGAAGAGGGGCAGGGGAGCTCACTGCTTTTTGCACTGGTGGTGTGGGGACCTGCTGTGTCGCGCCGCTTAGAGCAGGTCCTGGTCATTTCCCGCCGGCTGGGTTGGTTCTACGATGGCAACTCTTCGATTCTGGAAGCGCCTCTAGTTGCAGAGCTCGTGGCTTGAGAGAGTGGGGTCCCTTGATGGCTCAAGGGGCACAAGTCAAGGTGGACAGCACTACTCTCGGGGTTGAGGCAGGACACTTAGAAGTGTAGAGGCCTTTCTTCATCCAGAGGTCTCTAATATTCTTGAGAGGTGGCTTCAATCTGGGCTTGAACAGGGTACCCGGTTGGCCGAAGCTTTTGGGCTCAAGGTAGTCATGCGCATATTGATGACGGTAAAGCGCCCTTCCGCCTCTTCGGCAGCCCTCACCCAGCCAGCTAGGGTAGCTGGGGTCACGTTTCTGAGTATAGTCTCGTATAAATCCAAACTCAAGCCCTGTCGATACTGCTCAACAGACACAGCTTCTTTTTTTATTTTTTTATTTTTTATTATTATTTTTTATTGTTAAATGTCAACAGTTCAACAAAAGTTTACAGAAGAAAAGAAAACAAACCGAGTAAACTATTACCTTATACATTTATATACTTGCTATCATACCAATAATAAAAATTAAGGTAATAAAACTATTACCTTAAACATTTATATATTTGCTATCATACCAATAATAAAAATTTTCCCAATATGCTTTGAAAGTTTCCTGTTTGTTTTTTAATCTTAGTGTCAAATTGTCCATTTCCACAATTTCCAAAAGTTTTGATACAAATTCCTCCTCTCTAGGAGTCTTGTCAGTTTTCCAATATTTTGCAAATATTAATCTTGCCGCAGTAATTACATGGATTATTATTCTCTTATCATTTTGTTCAAATTGTTCTGAAATCATATTAAGTAAAAATAACTCTGGAGACAAAGGTACCTCGTACAGCAGGATTTCCTGAAGAATATTTTGTATAATAAGCCAAAACTTCCTAGTTTTCCTGCATAGCCACCACATATGATAAAAATTGCCTATCTCGCTTTTACATTTCCAGCAAGTTTTATTGTTTGTTTTAGAAAATCTCGCAAGTTTATCTGGAGAAAGGTGCCATAAATAAAACATTTTATAAAAAATTTCCTTAAGTGAGCTTGCTCTGGTAAATTTGATGTTTTTTTTCCATACTCTCTCCCATTTGTCTAAATTAATATTGTACCCTAAGAAACGTGCCCAGGCTATCATATTCGGTTTAACCCATTCGTCTTGCATCTTGTATTCGATTAAGGCTTTATAAATTTTCTGAATGTTTTTCCCTTCTACAATTAGCCATCTTTTATCAAGCTCTAGACTCTCCTTATAGAAACCAGTTTTCTTATCCAAATTATATCTCGAGGCCAATTGAATTTGTTCCCACCATGTTAAGTTTATCCCTTGTGCCCTTAATACTTCATTACTTTTCAAATTCTGGTCTACCTCTAATAGTTGGTCGTAATTGCAAATCTTTTGCCTTGAGAGAAGTGTCGGTTTGATGAAGGCTTCTAGAGGAGAAACCCATTTTGGGATCTTGTTGTAAAACTTATTTTTAATTTCCAGCCATATTTTTAGGAGTGGACCTCTAAGAGCATGATGTTTAAAAACACTATTCTTCTGGTTATACCAGAAAACCGCATGCCAACCTACCATCAAGTCGTGACCTTCCAATTTCAACAGTCTCGTATTTTCTAGGTTGGCCCAATCTTTTAACCACATCATTTTAACCACATCAGTGTAATAAAGATACCAATCAGGTAAGCCTAGACCTCCTCGTTCTGTTATCTCCTGCAAGTACTTTAGTTTCATCCTTGGCTTCTTTGATTGCCATATGTAGTGCAAAATAATTTTGTCCAAGTCTCTAAAAAAAACTCAATTTTTCAGTATTGGTAAGGATTGAAAGAGAAACATAAGGCGTGGCAGTATATTCATCTTGAGGAGTGCAATGCGTCCCAGAAGAGACATTTGCATTTTTCGCCATGTTTCTAGGTCTTTTTTAATTTCTAAAAAAAGTTTCAAATAGTTGTCCTTATAAAGAGAGCTACATCTATTGGAAATCAAAATACCTAAGCATCTCACCTTCTTTATGACTTCAAAACTAGTTTTTTCCTGTATCCTTGAGTCTATTTCTTTTGAACAGTTTTTTGTTATGATTTTTGTTTTGGTTCGGTTTATTTTAAAGCCTGCCACTTGGCCAAAGTCTTCCACAACATTCAACAACCTATCAAATGATTTTAAAGGATCTTCCAAAATAAAGACCATATCGTCCGCGAAAGCTAACAGCTTAAAGGATTCCTCACGTGTTTTTAATCCTTTTATCTTGTTGTCCTCTCTTACAATAACGCACAGTATTTCCAAAACAAAAATAAATAGAAGAGGGGAGAGGGGACAACCCTGTCTGACACCTTTTTGAATGGGGAAATTTCTAGTGCAATCCCCATTAAACAGGACTTTAGCCTCTTGATTTTCATATATCGATTTTACCATGCCCAGAAAATTGTTCCCACAGTCCCATTTTTTAAATAAAAGCAACATAAAGTCCCAACATAACATATCAAAAGCTTTTTCAGCGTCAACGAAACAAAGTGCAAGTTGTTTGTCAGAATGCACCTCATAATATTCCAACACATTTAGAATGATGCGGATATTATGATGCAATTGTCTACGTGGTAGAAAGCCCGATTGATCATGGTTAATTGTTTGAGCTAAAATCTTTTTGAGTCTATTGGCCAAGATAGCAGCATATATTTTGTAGTCAATGTTTAGCAACGCTATTGGCTGGTAATTTTTTATTTCATTCAGGTTTGAGTTTTGCTTTGGAATCAAACTAATTAGTGCCTCCTTCCATGAAGCTGGTATGACCCCACCTTCATAAATGTCTTGCATTGTGTGTTTCAACGCGAAAAGGATATTTTCCTCAAATATTCTATAGAATTCCGCTAATATACCATCCGGTCCGGGTGATTTTTTTAATTTCAGATTTTTTATTCCCTCTAGTATTTTTTTCGTTGTTATAGGTTCATTCAAGTGCTTTTTCTGTTCCTCTGAAAAAAATTTTTTAACAAACCTTTCTATATAAATTTCCATTTCCTTTTTTTTCGCCTTGTCTTGCTTATAGAGCTGTCTATAAAAGGTCTCAATAATATTTTTTAGTTCTTCCATTGAAGTACATTCTTTTCCTTTCTCATCTTTTAGAGCTTTTATAAATCTCTCCGCTTTGTCTTTTTTGATTTTATATGCTAGCCATCTATTAGGTTTATAAGCATTGTCAAACATGAATTGCTTGGCATAGATTATTTTTTTGGCTGTTTCTTCAGTTAGTTCACAATTTAAAAGATGTTGTAACTTCTTAAGATTATTTTTACTTATATCAGATTTTGGGTCGCTTTTCAAGTTGGTTTCCTCTTTCCGAATTTTTGTTATTAGCTCTTGGTATTTCATCTTTTGCTTTTTCCTTAACCATATTTCTTGGGAAATCATTTTGCCTCTGGCAAAAAAACAAAACAAAAAAAAACAGACACAGCTTCAGGCCACCCTCAAATTTTGGCAGCGAAACAGCGGAAGGTTGTTGTATACTCCCGCACTTACCCTGTCTTACCCTGTGTCAGGGTTCAGATCTGGTTGTGCGCCTTCTCCTCGCTCATTGGATCTTCGTACTGCCGATGAAGGGCCCACATGAAGTCCTCAGTGCTCTCTAACTTGGGACTTGGTGGGTTATGGAGGCTCACATACTAGTCCACCTCCTCCTCCCGCAATCTCGATCTGATGTAGCTTACTTGATCCCCATCCCTAGGGAAAAGGTAGCCCCAAAGGTAGCCCCTAGGGAAAAGGCAACCAGCCTCTATTATGAAGAATTGCAGCTTGGCCGGGTTCCTGTCAAAAGTGGCATCTAACAGTTCTTGAGGCACAGGACATCAGTCGCCCCCATGTCCTGGCCCAGTTAATTCTGAAAGTAGCAACCAGTCCTTTCTTTAATATCCGGGTAAAAGCTTTTTTTTATATAGGCTGGCAATTGCTCTCTATCTAATGTTACTGGCTCAGTTGCTCTCTAGTTGTACATGGTAGAAGCATACATTAGTCCTCTTTTCTCCCGGCAAAAAGCCTTCTTTTTAAATAGACTTAAAAATGCTCTCTACCTCTTGGAACACAAACTCTCTAAAAAAGAATACTGATTGATTCCATGCAGCTGCATGTTAAATTTCCCTTTCTTAAAGGTGTATAACATCAGCAGGGTATCTGTATTCGTTACTGTTCTGCTGAGCCATTGCTTTCACTGTATTAGCTACTACTTTGCTGTATTATCACTGGTCTATTGTGCTGTTATCATCTGTTATTGTTGTAATTTATTATTTGTTCTTAAGAATATAATGTATAATTGAACTACTCTAATGTCTTACTCACTCAGCCGCTTGTTCCTTCTTGAATGCCATAAACGTAATGCCAGGTACCGGAGATATAACCTGTATAAAGAACAGTAGCTGGTAAACTCCGAGTTGGTGTATCCTCACTGCAAGGCCCCATTGGCTGGGAGGGGGGTGCAAAGGGAAACCCACATGGACAGTCTGGAGAGCCACTGGGCAGACGCCCCCACACTGCTTGACTGCTGCAGACGAGGTTGTTCCGCCATGCTGGAGCCACAATCAAAGTGGCTCTGCCCACTCTCCTGAGCAGTCTCCTTGCACTAGTTGCTTGCGGGCTGCATAAAAGCCCTGGATGGGCTGGTTCTGGCCCTTGGGCCTTATGTTTGACATCCCTGATATAGAAGATGGAGTGAAGTTGTTTTCTGTTGCCCCAGAAGGTCGGACCAGAACCAACTGGTTGAAATTACATCAAAGGAGTTTTTGACAAAACATTAATAAAAACTTCTCAGCAGTTAGAGCGGTTCCTCATTGGAAGTGGTTCCTCAGGAGGTGGTGGGCTCTGCTTCTTTGGAAGTTTTTAAACAGAGGCTAGGTGGCCATCTGCCAGCTATGCTGATTCTATGAACTTATTTTATTTTCCTTCAATTTATATACCACCCTTCCCGCAAAGCAGGCTCAGGGTGGGTTCCAACCTATGATAATCTGTTGAGTGCAGATTTACAACATAAAAACAAAATAGCAAAATACATACAATAAATACAATAAAATAATGACACTAGATACTTTAAAATAAATTAATACCACAACACACACATAAAAGCAACTCATTGGGGAGGGGGTTCCCGCTTTCCTCAACTGAAGGCCTGGCGGAAGAGCTGTCTTGCAGACCCTGCGGAACTCACAGAGCCCTTATTTTTGACGGGAATTCATTCCACCAGGCAGGGGCCAGGGCCAAAAAAGGCCCTGGTCCTAGTTGAGACAAGCCAGATATCCCTAGGGCCAGGGACTATCAGCAGACGGTGATTCATAGAGTGCAGTGCCCTCCAGGGCTTGTGGGGAGAGGCAGTCTCAAAGATGTGCAGGCCCCTGGCCATATAGGGCTTCAAAGGTAAGAACCAGCAAGATGAAATGGATCCAGTTATTCAATAGGTAGCCAGTGCAGTTCGCGCAGCACCAGGCGGATGTGAGCCCGCACAGGCAGCAACATTAATAGCCATGCTGCTGTGTTCTGCACCAGCTGCAATTTCCAGAGCAGAATCAACGGCAGCCCCACATAGAATTTCAATAATCTATCCTGGAAGTGACCATTGGATCACCGCAGCCAGGTCACAAGGGGCAAGATATGGGGCCAACTGCCTGACCCGCCTCAGATGGAAAAAGGCTGATCTGGCTGTGGCAGTGGCCTGGGCCTCCATAGACTGTGAGGCATCCGGGAACACTCTCAGGCTTTTTATCTTCAGCGCCGGCACCAACTGGGCCCCTGCCAAAGTTCTGGAGCCCGATGTCCAACCTCAGCCCCCCATGACCCAGGTGCAGGACCTCCATCTTTGATGGATTCAACTTCAGTTGCTCTGCTGTAACCCACCAGCCATGGCCTGTAACGCCGTCTACATGTTTGGGGGCAGGGGCTGGGTTGCCGTCCATTAGCAGACAGAGCTGGGTGTCATCAGCATACTAGTGACAGCCCAGCCCATGTCTCCAAATAATCTGGGCAAGGGGGCGCATATAGATATTAAATAGCACTGGGGAGAGAATCGCAGCCTGCGGCACCCCACATTCAAGTGGGTGTCCCTGAGACAGCTTCCCCCCAGCTCCACCGTCTGTCTCCGACCTTGGAGAAAGGAAGCCAACCACTAGTCCCCGTATCCCCACATTAGTGAGGTGGTGGGTCAACAACTCATGGTCGACTATACTGAATGCTTCTGACAGACTGAGAAGAATCAGCTGCACCAATCCGCCTCAATCCAGATGTTTCCAGAGACCATCTACAATGCAACACGTTCTCAGCTCCATGGGCAGGATGAAAACTGGACTGGAAAGGATCCAGGATGTTAGCATCTCCCAAGAACACCTGGAGCTGTGTTGCCATCGCCCTCTTCACTTCCTTCTCCAGAAATGGTAAATTAGATACAGGGCGGTAGTTACGAAGGATCATTGGGTCCAAAGATGTTTTGTTAAGAAGAAGGCGAACCACTGCCTCTTTCAAACTCCCTGGGAAAATCCCCGTTGAAAGGAACAAGATAACAATCTCCCTCAGAGAGGTCCCCACCACACTGCTGCAAGACTGAATTAGTCACGATGGGCAGGGATCAAGAGGTCAAGTGGTAGGCTTCACTGCTGCCAAGGTCTTGTCAGCCTCATCCTGGCAGATTGTGAGAGGGAGGGCAGGAAGGGATGAGCCAGTGCTTGGCCTGTGGCCCTTATATGCTCAGAGTAATGCCAATAGCCACTTTGGGGGTCAGGATTCTTCCAGGCCAGATTGTTCCAGGGATCCTGGAGGTTTTTTGCCTTCCTCTGGGCAGAGAGCAGGGGTCACTGGGGGGGGGGGGAAGAATAACTGAATTTCCTGCACTGTGCAGAGCGTTTGACTAGACTTTGGAGTTCCTCCCAGCTCTCTTTCTAAGGCATTAAAACCCAGCATTAACCTACACATGCTCCTACTGAAAGGCGCCCATCTTCCTATCCTGAGAGCTCAGTTGCTTCTGTTGACAGTAGCTGAGTTTGGAAAATAACCAGGCATTTCTTGGTTCTAACTGGATGCTGCTAGTTTTCTGGGAAAACTTTGTATGTTCACTACTGCACTCTGAATTCGGCTTCAGCCAACGTACAGGTGAAGTCAGGCAAGTTATGCTAACTAAAATTCAAGTTGGAGGTATATTCCTGTGTGCAGAACACAAGGGAAGCCCTTTAATGGCTCACTATTCATAGTTTTTAATGCTATTTTTTATTATTTTTAATTTGTTGGCCACCTTGATCAGGTCTTTGAAAAGGGAACATAGAAAGCTTCCAAATCAAGCACACAGACTGAACAACTCATTAGCAAGTGATGGAATATATGAAAGGAATTCTTCTGGACATAAGCTCAATTTATGTTCTCATGAATAAACAAAATTACTATGTGAGCATTTTATTTTAAGAAAATTAAAATGAAATGACTATTACAAATCAGTGGAATTAAAAAGTTTCAAAATGATGCATTCAGGAAACTTGTCAAATCTTTAATATTTTTGTTTCTTTAGTGATTAGACATCTCTCATCTTACCTTGTTCATATTAGTAAACTTGGGGGGAAATCAATTTTCTCTGATGAAAGAATACTTCAGACACAAAGCAATGCCTCCTAGGACAGGGAGCCAAATGTACACTCAGAACATGGCTCTCAGTAAACGCCAAATCTTTTACCGCACCTTCTAAACAAGATGCAGGCAGCATGGCCAGCTAGACCCAGCCAAATGAGAAAAGGGACCTCTAGGTAGCGTTCGTAAGTCAAGAAATGGCCAGGATTGCAAACTTGTCCTGGATCAAGGCGTAAGAGCCGCATACTGAAAAGTTCTAGTGTGTTAAATACTACAGCAAGGCATTTTTTCAATACTTATTTCCAATAAATCAAGTCTCTCCAAGAACCTTCCTTGTTGTTTTCATGGTCAATCTGGTATCTCAGAGAATCTGTCTATAGACTTGAGGAGATCAGCTACGAGTTGCAGTCCTTCCGCCCCAGACAGCAGCTGCCTAGAAAGATGAGGCAAGTTATCATGAGCAGAACAGAGAAAAGCAACACGGACAGACCCTAATGCCAAAAGCAAGGAAACGACTACAGCCTCAAAAGATACCTAACATGCAAAATGTTACAAGTTATGTCCTTATACCCATCCTGCCTTTATTTTCCTGTCTGGTTTCTTTCCAAAAAAATGTTTTCAGGGTTGGAAGCTCAGGCATTTGGTTCAGAATAAAGTGCCGTATTTTTCGCTCCATAAGACGCACCTGACCATAAGACGCACCTAGTTTTAGAGGAGGAAAACAGGGAAAAAAATATTCTGAACCAACTAGTAGATAGTTGGGGGGGGGAGAGAGAAGAAAGAAAGAAAGAAAGAAAGAAAGTAGGTAAGTAGGTAGGTAGGGGGGAGAGAGAGAGAAGGAAGGAAGGAAGAGAAAGAAAGGAAGGAACAGGGAGGGAGGGAGGAGAGAGAGAAAAGGAAGGAAGGAAGAAAGACAGAAAGAAAGACAGACAGGAAGACAGAAAGAAAGGGTGTTTCCCTCCCCCCCCCTTGCTTGGGCCCGAGTGGCTTAACGCCACTCAGGCCCAGCTCTTCCTTCCCTCCCTCCCTCCCTCCCCTGCAGCCTGGGAAAGGTGAGCGGGGGAGGGAGGGGGGTAGGGAGGGGGGAGAGAGAGAGAGAAGGAAGGAAGGAGGACAGAAAGGAAGGAAGGAAGAAACAGGGAGGGAGAGAGCGAGAGAAGGAAGACAGAAAGACAGACAGAAAGAAAGGAACAGGAAGGTAGGTAGCTAGGGGGGAGAGAGAGAGAGAAGGAAGGAAACAGGAAGGAAGGTAGGTAGGTGGGGGGGAGAGAAGGAAGAAAGACAGACAGAAAGAAAGGAAGAAACAGGAAGGTAGGGAGGAGAGAGAGAAGGAAAGAAGGAAGGCAGACAGACAGAAAGAAAGGTGTTTCCCTCCCCTCCCCTTGCTTGGGCCCGAGTGGCTTAACACCACTCAGGCCCAGCTCTTCCCTCCCTACCTCCCCCCCCCCCCCCCCGCAGCTCAGGAATGGTGAGGGGGGGAGGAATGGGGCGGGAAAGGTGAGCGGGGGGGAGGGAGTGGGCTACTTCCCGGGGCTGGCGGCACTTGCCGCAGCCCCAGGAGGGGGGAGGGGTGAACAGGGGGGAGGGAGGGGGCTTCCTCCCGGGGTTTGTGCTGGGGGGAGGGAAGGGGGCTTCCTCCTGGGGCCGCGGCGCTTGCTGCGGTCCCGGGAGCTTGAGCGGAGGGTGGGGGATTCGCTCCATAAGACGCACGCACTTTCCCCCCCATTTTTTTTGGGAGAAAAAGTGCATCTTATGGTGCGAAAAATACGGTATACATATATGGATTGCTGCATATATGCTTGCTGCAGCACAGAATGAAACACTAATCTTTCCTTGAGGGTTTTCCCCTTCAGTTGACTGGAGGGTCTCCTTGTGAGGGCTACTCTTAAACACATGAAACTGGCAGAAGCTCTCCAGGGTCTCAGGCAGAGGTATTTCACATCACCTACCTGATCCTTCCCAAATGGAGATGCCAGGGATTGAACCTGGGGGTCTTCTGCATGCCAAGCAGAGGCTCTGCCACTGAGCCCATCCACTCATTCTGACAGCAGGGCTGTGCTGAAGCTCTTGCAAAATCTTTCCCTTTGCAGCAGGATTAGGAATGTGCATTCGGCTTTACCAAATCAAAAAAAATACAAATAAATACCATATCAGCAGTATTCCCTCTAAGCTGAATTAGTGTAAGCTAGCTCACAGTTTTTTAGCCTCCAGCTCACACATTTTTGTCTTAGCTCAGGAAGGATGGCTCCAGAGCAAACGTAATGTATGCAGCAGCCAAATCACTCACTCACAACTTTAATGCCAAGTAGCTCACAAAGTAGAATTTTTGCTCACAAATCTTCACAGCTTAGAGGGAGCATTGTTTATTGGTATTTATCAGTATTCCTAAAGCTGAATGCCAATTCAGGAAACTTTTCAGCTACCAAATACAGTTTCCCAAATTTATTCAGTTTCCCCATAGCTGAATGCCAACTTCCCTCCCCTTGTGGCTTCCCTAGTCAATTTCACTCCCTGCCAGTAAGCTGTGGGAGTGAAACTGACCAGAGAAAGCCTCCTCTCTCTGCCTTCTGTTCTGCAGCTGCCCCAGGGCTGCTGGAGAAGCGCAGGCAGAGAGCCCAGCCATGTTTAAGGACATAAGAGAAGCCAATGTTGGATCAGGCCAGTGGCCCATCCAGCCCAACACTCTGTCACACTGTGGCCAAAAACACCAGGTGCCCTCAGGAGGTCCACCAGTGGGGCCAGGACACTAGAAGCCCTCTCATTGTTGCCTCCTCCCCCATCAAGCACCAAGAATACAGAGCATCACTTGCCCCAGACTGAGAGTTCCTATCTGTACCTTGTGGCTAATAGCCACTGATGGACCTCTGCTCCATATGTTTATCCAATTCCCTCTTGAAGCCGTCCATGCTTGTAGCCGCCACCATCTCCTGTGGCAGTGAATCTCACATGTTGATCACTCTTTGGGTGAAGAAGTACTTCCTTTTATCTGTTCTAACCTGACTACTCAGCAATTTCATGGAGTGCCCACGAGTTCTTGCATTGTGAGAAAGGGAGAAAAGGACTTCTTTCTCTACCTGCTCTACCAGTTCGGGGAGGGAAAGGCATTTAAACATTGGCTGGGTTCCCTGCCTGCCCTTCTGCAGGGGCCCCCGCAGCTGTGAGGCAGCTGGAGAAGAGCAGGCAGGGAGCCCAGGCATGTTTCCATGGCTGCCCTTGGCTTCCTCAGCTGGCTGCTGTGGGGGTTGGCTGGGGAAGTGAAGGGCAGACATGCCTCCTTCCCTCCATGAGCCTCTCCACTGCTGCGGAGAAACTCGGGGAGGGAAGGGAGGGGAGGGCATGTTTAAATGCCTTTTTTCCCCTCCCCGATCTTGCAGGGCAACTGGAGAAGGGCAGTTAAGGAGCCCCGGTTCTCCATTCCCAATAGTATCCTGGCCACAGCCAGGATGGATAAGGATGTCTTCCAATTCAGCAATGAAAAGAAACCTGCCTGGCAAGTGTAATGTTTTATTTTCGCTGGTGGAGAAGAATATCCTTGAGAGATGTTGAAAAGCTACAATATGCCGGATGAGAAATGCCTGAGGAGCTTACTGGGGAAGAACCACCTGCTAGATCACCCATTTGCCAAATGCTGCTTCACCTGAGGCACAGGTGTTCTGTGTTGTAATATCTAAAGACACAGAAAAGGAGGCCTAGGTAGCTGCCTTACAGATCTCTTATGTGTGGGCATTTGTGGACAAGACTGCAAAATTGCTATGCCTCAGGAGAGTGGGTTATAACCCCTGAAGGGACTAGAAGATGCTGGGTCTTATATGCCCACGCAAGACAGGTTTTTATCTACCTGCCAATTGTGGATTTGGAAACTCTTCCCCATGAATGAGGGTGAAAAGGGGCATTTGAGGATATGCAGGCCATAGCAGGATGCAAGTTTTAATGACTCTGGGCATTCAGTCTATGCCATTCCCTTGCATAGAAATAAACTGGGTTCAAGCAGAATGACAGAACCACCTCTTGGTTTCCGCACAAAGAGGAATTAATCTTAGAATGAAGGTGGGTGTCTGTTCATATCACCAATGAGTTCTTGCAGCTGATGCAAGTTTTGCTTACTCAGAGAATGCTAAGCTCAGATATCCTTCAGCCCAAGGCAGCACTGAAAGACAGGATCCAGAGGAATGGGTTCAAAGGAATCTTTGTGGAACACCTTGAGGATCTTCTGTAGATCCCACCATATGGTAGGAAGCCTGACGAAGGATGCAGTCTTGAGGTACTGGACATGAAGATGTGTGGAGGGAATACCCTCCTATTCTTTAAAATAGCAGTGGCCTGTTTCCCCCCCCCCCCCGGGTATTTGGACAAAGTCCTTGCTGAAACAGCTGAAGAAACCTAACACTTCAATTTCCATTCAGAAATACACATTTGCATTAGCAGTGTCTTAAAAATACCTTTCATGGTGCTTCATAGATAATCTTCATCGAGGGTCTCCAGAAAGCAAGCACTGGTAACTGCTGAGTATCCAAAGCTTTTCAAGGCTCTCCCTTCAGCCTCTAGGCAGAGAAGCAGTGCCAGTCTGGACCCAAGTGAGGACATCATATGCTGTCAGAAGGACCCCTGGATGGCTGCCAGGGCTACGAGTCTTGAGAAGTATGGCCTCCTTGGCCAATAAGATATTATGAAATTTAGTTCCAGTATCTCCCAAGTGGCCTTGTTGAGAAATCCTTGCTACAAGCAGAGTCACAGAGTATTTGTTAAGCATGCCTTTAAGCCAAGGTGATTGAGTGCCTCTTCCCCCTTCTGTCTTGGACCTCAAAAGGATCTGGGAAGCTTGTTATAGGCAGGAAGGGGAAGAGATCCAGAACTGATTGCCTCAGATGCCTGGTGATTGCTTGATAGACCTTGTTTTAGAAACTTCCCCAGATTCTGAGCATTAAACCAGTCATGTCTGGTGCTGAAATTTGCCACTGAAGTCATGAATTGAGAGGGTTACGGTGTGGTGTTTTGGCCAATTCTTGCAGAAGAGGCAGAGACTTCATTCTTCCCTGGTGGCTGCCACACACCTTTTCTTGACATTGTTAGTTTAGATGAGGGGGGTCTCATCCCTCCACCAGATGTCTCAAGACACAGAGGTAAAGTCTGATGGCCTAGAGTTCCAACACAATCTCTGTTGTGGCTCAACCATTTGTCTTGGACTAGGAGGCCAAGGCAATGAGCACCCAACCTGGACTAGCTAGCAGCAGTGGTGATTTTGAATGAAGCTGGGTGGTTTGCACACCTGCATGTTCTGAGATGGAAGCCAACAGCAAAAAGTGTGATGGACCCCCAGACAGAGTAGGAACTAGATCCACTGTTGCTAGGCTATGTTGTCTTGAAATGGAAGTAGTACCCACTGTAAAGGTTGAGAGTGCAGGTGAGACCAAGGGATTGTGTGAATGCAGGTGATCATGAGGATTTTGGCAAAAGGCATGTCAGCCATGGCTCTTTGGCCTCTTTGCACAGTGAGGTCTTGCAACTTGCTTATTCTTTCTTGTAACAGACTAGTGGTTGCTTTGATGTCCAAGCAGGTCCTCTGATGGGATTATGGATGGGGTGACCCTTTCTAGGATCAGCGATCACCCCATGACAATGGATGGTTGCATGGACATCCTAGTTCCCTCGCTGACTTGAGTAAGAGCACAAGAGGATGTCTTTTAGATAGGTCCAGATATGTGGTCCCTGTAGGCAACTGTGCAAACCAGAACGGTCACAGTCTTTCTGAAGGCTTATAGGAAGGGAGGGAGACTGAACAAAAGTGCCCTGTAATGATATTGCACTAGTTGCATGAGAGCCTGAGGTATTGCTTGTGCTTGGATGGATGGGGGATAAGGTCAATAAAAGCAATGAAATCACCCCTCCCACCTCATGTAGGGCTCTAGGACGGCTCTCAGGAGTTCTTGTTCTGAATTCCTTCTTCCTCGCAAGCTTCTTTAGGTATTTCAGAACCAGGATTGCCTCCAGCTTCCATTTTTCTTCAGCATGATGAAGACAGTAGGTATTTGAGAATTTATCCATCTTATGTACCTGCTGTATCATTTGGACAATGAGATGAAAAACTCTCATGTTTTGCTGGCTTCTTGGGAGTATGGAGAAACAATGAATAGGCCTGAGTGCTCCAACTAATGGCCCTCAGACACAGAAACAGTTCAGGTGGGATGCAGGGTGTTCATAACAACTACTAAGAATCCACTCTCCCTCAATGCCCACGTCCAGCTGTAAGTGTGACATGCCATCTCCTGCCAAGGCTACCTGCCATGGATTATTCATCTGTGACTTTCTGGCATACCACTAGCAGCCTTGGATGTTTGGTTGCTTTTTCTGAGCTCCCATTCCCTTTAGTCACCAGCAAGTGTGTTTGACTGGTTGCTTCCTGCTGCTAACTCTGCCTGCCAGGGATGGCCATTCAAGCCAAAGCAATAAAATTTATTCCTAACAGTACTACTGCAATTGTTACACCCCTAAAATGTACCAAAATGATAACTCTATTAAGATAATGCCTTTCTTGAAAGTAGTGGGGGTTTTGTTTCTCTGTGGGGATCCCATTTTCTTTGATGGTGTGATTGGTAGGATGTAAGATATGAAATGCTGAGTGCCGCTACTCCAGACAATCCGGTATGGATACATCAATCTGCTCTTGTGGTGTACCCGCCCCCCCCCCCCCCCCCCCGTTAGTCGGGGCTTGGCACCACACTTAGAACTGCTTTTGCCTGGTCTTGCAACTGACAGCTAGAGGCCAAGTTGGTGGGTCTGGACTGCAGTCTTGACCATGAGGGTTTGAAGGTTTTACTGAAGGAAGAGTGGCTAGTGTAACCACCCGCAGTCTTCCCTCTTGGCTGTTGATGACAGGGATCTTTTCTTATCTCTGGTTTCCACTAGAATTATCCAGGGTTACAAGCCCCCAAAAGGAACAGAAGATAGATGAGATTTGGAATCCACATGGCAGAGTTTAAAATGAAAGGTTTCTCTTTATAAAAATGTTAGCTGTCACAGTACATTTTGCATACTGAATGGCATCAAAACTGGAAGGCAGCTTTAGACACTCTTCAAAAGATTCCAGCAGAACCTGAGAAAGTCAGGAAGAGGGTCCTGAAGGCGTTGCCTCTAGAATAACTATTGCAGAACTTACAGACTATAGCTCTCAATATGAGAACAGCCACTGGAGCTGTTTCATATAAGTGGCCCAGGGAGTCTGGGACTGTCCAAGGGGGAATTTGGGGGGCAATATTCAGCATGTTTTCACTGGCTCCAGGAGTGGCCCACTCATTACAGATTGCTTTCTTATTCTGGGAAGGGGGGCAAGCCTTGATTGTTGGGAATCCCCTCTGGGCTTGGTGGAGAATTTCTGAAATCGATCACTGAAGTCATTGGCTGGGTGAAGAGTCA
This sequence comes from Lepidodactylus listeri, assembly GCA_029233225.1. Taxonomy (NCBI): domain Eukaryota; kingdom Metazoa; phylum Chordata; class Lepidosauria; order Squamata; family Gekkonidae; genus Lepidodactylus; species Lepidodactylus listeri. Next base: position 6,976,339 of record JARCFY010000014.1, on the reverse strand, counting down.
AAGAAGCTTCAGCTCAGAAAAAGTCTGCTGAAGAAAAGGGGTCTCTGAAATACGAACCATGCCCCCTAACCACTCTCCCTCTTCTTTCAACTTGGGTATCTTTGCCAGGCATCTTCTTTCTGCTATTTCTGTGGCTAACGGGAAGAAGTCATTCTTTCGCTATTTGTAACTCTTTTGACATAGATCTGCTCTAATGTCCTTGACTACTGTGTGTTTAATCAAGTAACACATATCTAGGCAAACAGGGGATCCATGCAGCATGGGAGATGGTGATCTGTGTACTGAAGATGGTGCACTGGAGTTTCCTCCCACCTCCATGGGGCTTCTTGGAGTCTCAGCAGCCTGAGACAGTGTGGGAGAGCCTACTACTCCCTGTGCAAGGTCTACAGTAAGCCTCAAAAGACACCTTCCTCCACAGGTAATTAGGTGGTGTTGGCACTCAATGGAAGATGCAAGCTGTTCCTATTTAGTTCCAGAATGAAGGTCATGAAATAAAGACTTCTGCAACCAATGCAACTAAAGACTGCTGTGCAGAACTATCAATACTGAAACATAAAAGGCATAATGTGGCCAGTTAAGTACCTTTAAGTCCTATTGTTAAACTCGGGAACTCGTTTGCCACAGAGTTTGTATCATCCTGTAATCATCCTGTTTGGATTCTGTATTGGGGCATGGGGGGGGGGGCGCTGATGTATGTCTGTGTGTGCGTGAAAATGCTTAGCTGCTTCATAACTGTTTTCTTAAGAGGCCTCCCAACGCTGGAAGTACGTGAAACGACCTTTGATGCCTGTCTCTGCTAGCCAGCCTATCGTAGATAAATTAACTGTAGGGTGTAGGTGGGGGAAGGAGGACTAACGGTGCACTCTAGATTTAGGCGGGCTGAATGAATGAATTGATTAGATGAGTCACGGGGGGGGGGGGGCTTATTTGAATCATGTATAATTCCAAAACTGGCGCCAACCTGGTCAGTTCTATCATAAGATGGTCTTAGCTTGAGACATCCTGATCTCTCAATAAACAAATCACTGCCAAGAGAGTGTTGGGAGTACGTTTGTTCGAGAGTCTGACAACTATTGATTTTCATGAGAACTAGATGCTTAACTCTCCCTCAGGGAAATAAGAAGGACTTCAAACAGCATAATTAGTCTAAACTACCAAAATGTTTTTTAAAGGTAGGGAGATCATTTGTTATATTAGCAGCTGACGGAGGAGACCAAGGTTATCTTCAGTCCTTACAACTGCCTCAAACTGCCATCATCTGACATTTTAGTCTATCTACTGAAAGGTTCAAAAAACCTACTTGATAGATGAATGAGACTTTGTTATGATAGCAAGAAGATTCTGCAAGGCAATATCCACGTTTTTTTTCATTACAGCCAGATTTGCTGAATGACTGGACTTCAAGGCTTCATTCTCCAGCTGGCAGTTCTTCATTTGAGCCTTTAGGAAAGCAAAAGAGCAGATGATTATATCAAAGCTCCATGCACAACTGGATAAAAAGTACAGGAAGGCTACATTCCAAAGGGCCCTTTTGATTCTAGAAGCCAACAGTAATTTTGAACATTGCTTACAGTGCAATCCTAAGGGGACTTACTAGGAAATCCAGTCTCCCTGAGTTCACTGGGACTACTTTCCATGTTTGCTCAGGATGGTGGCTTGAGTAGTTTTTGCCTTTTGGAAGTTCAGTTCCCAAGGAACTGGTCCAGGCCACAGTGCAATGGAGGCTGACAGAAAAATGCCTCCCCATGGGACTTGTACGTCACATTTAAATGGGGCTGCCAACGGTGACTGTCAGCTATACAGCACCTTGTGTGAGCGCCAAGTCCTGCAGGAGAGGTTTTCTGCCTCACCCAAAGCCACATCTGAAGCATGCTCCAGGGTATGAACGATCCATTGGCTACCCCCTGCTACTGAGTACAACTGCAACTGCTATGTAACCCCATCGACTCCACACCCTGAGCCAGTCTTCACAGCGACTGCTGAAGTGTCTGCAACAACCTCTGAAGCGCCAGCTCCAGCACACCAGTTGGGACTTAGCAGCTCATAGCTATTTATGAGCAGAGTGCTTCCTTCAACACTGTAGCTCCTGCCCCAGCAGGAGGGGCAGAAGACATACCTGAAGTTGTGCATTTTCCTGCTTCAGTTTTATGACACTATTCTCTGCCTTCACAGCCCGTTTCTGGAACAGAAAATAGCAAGACAGTTTATTTGGCAGCTGTGAGGACTGGACAGGTGAAATGGAACAAGCTGTTCCTAACCTAAGGAATCAGGGGGGCTACTCTGCCAGGGGAACCAGAGGTCCAGTGTGTTATAGTGGTTGAAGTGCAGGACTGGGATCTGGGAAATCTCCTCCCTGTCTGAGTGAATGGGGATTTTTATTTTACATTCAGCCTACAAACAGAGCAGCAATGGGATGCATGTTTTAGCCATGGGATGTATGTTGCAGCCAAAGGTGCCTCCAGGCTGTAACACTCCTTGCTGAGGTTGTGAATATGGGCAGCATCGGTGGCCCTTCTGGGGGCAGAAAGTTGGGATATAAATTTCGTAAAATAAAATGATGGAAATCCCTTCTCAGGAAAATTTAAAGCAAGCAGTACTGACCTAGGTGGACCAAATTCCCATGGATGCAAAGGCAACTTCATATGCCCATACTTGGGTGGGGGGAGGAGGGGTGACCACAAAAACAAGGGGAGGTGCTGGATGCTTGATTTAGCACTGTTTTTTTTCATTTCTGAACTATAATCTCTCAACTGATTTTTAAGCTATGATGAAAGTGTATCAGTGGCCCAGGAGGCAGATTAGAACTGAGGAGTGTAATGATCCTGCTACAGGAGCTGGGAAGAGAGAGAAGCTTCCTTTTTCCTTGGAGCAGCGTATTAATTCTCTGCAAAAGATCCTGCATCTTCTGCAAAACTGTGCATTGCTCAGGAGACATCAGCAGATACAGCTCTGTGGGAGCTGGCCCTTCAGCAGTTCCTGGTATGTGCAGGCACTGCTTTACACAACAGATACAGCCCAACTCACAGTCATCAGCTGTAGGTTCTCTTCCACCTGCTGCACCATAGCTTCTAAGTCCTGGGCCTCCTTGGCTTCTTTCAGTTTGTGGTCCTCTAGCTTTCTTTCCAATTCTTTTACCCTAGTTTAAGAGAAAGCAAGGAGTATGCATTTGGCTGTGGGTGTTCTCTTCAACCAGCTTTTGTATTTTGGAGAATGTATCACGATTCTCTCACTGCCAAGAACATGTGAAGCACTCTGAAAGGCTAGGAAACCACAGGTGTTGCTACAGCTACACTGGGGGCATATTTTGTTGGAGCTGCTTGAGGACATATGTACTCAGAAGCAAGATTACATCTTGCAATTACATGCAAATTACAGTTATATCCTATTTTTTCTTGCACAGACATTGTGGGGATTGTTTTATGTTCACGATCATTTGAGTAAACGCAGTACCTGTTTGCCTGGGCTTCACAAACTGTTTGAAGGCAGCTGATCTTATTCTTCAACTTTGAATTGTCTTGTTTTAGCTACAAAAAAGGAGGGAGAGAGAACACCCTCAACAGAAGTCTGCCTCTGATCTGTAAGCAATATCACTTATGCTGAGAACTGCTGGACAAAGCCCACCAGACAGCAATTAGGGATTGTATAGGCCAGCATTCCGTTTTCATGAATGGCTAAACAGATGCAGCTCAACTCAAAACCTAGAGGCCCTATTTAGCTATCATGGCCAATAGCCAACAATAGACCTATCCACCATAAATCTGTCTAACACCCTTTGAAATCTATCTGAGCTAGTAGCCATCATCACATCTTGGAGCAGTGAATTTCACAAATCAACTGCCCATTTTGCAGCAGTAGAAGAGTAAGAGACCAGTAGCCCCTTACAGACTAACAACATTTGTGGTAAGTTATGAGCTTTCGTGAGTCACTGCTCACTTCTTCCATCCTGGTCTATACCCATTTTGAAACACAGAACTTCCTTTGGTCTGTCCAGAATTTACTACCAATTTCATACGGTGACCCCAATTTCAAGTATTATAGGCAGAGAGTAAAGTTTCTATCCAGATGATTTTGTAGATTCCTGTTATGTTATCCCCCAGTTGCCTTTTTTCTAAACTTAAAATCCCTAGACGCTTTAGCCTTCCCTCAAACTACCTGTGTATACTGGCAACACACAAACCAATACGGTTAATCTGAGGCGAACTTAAAACTTCTAGTTCCCATATTTTAATGCATCATAACTGGTGGACATTCAATTAGCCAAGAGGTAAACGGGGGTTTAATTGATAGTGCCCATGCTTTTTATGCTTTGGTTGCAACTGGGAAGACAAGAAATTTGTTCTGGAAAAAGAATGACATCCGAAGTGCAGATTACTAGTTCTGCCCCAGCCAGTGCTGCCAGCTTTCACAGTCAACCCACAGCCTTGGTTGAAGACTTAAGAGACACAAGCCTCTTAGTCAACTGATCGTGAAAAACCAAGGGCAACAAGAGAAGGTGGGGGGAGTTTCATTGTCCTTCCATTCCCTCATCTGTTGCAAAGGTTAAGAACAGTAAGAGGCTACAGAACACACCCGGAGAAATGGCTAGAAGGAGCAATTTTTAAACTAGCTTGATTTTAGCCCTTGCCTGGCAGAAGATCACAGACTGGTATCTGGAGAAGTAAAACAATTTGCTACTGAGAATTCTGCCCATCACAGCTAGCTTGCAGAGAAACCCATACTGGCCCTCTAGATGAAAGCAAGGAAGGAAGTAAAAGAGTGTTGGCAACAAATCCCCTCACTTCTTCACAGCTTGGCTGCAAAGGCTGATAAAAGCCATCTTCTACAGTTTCTTCATCAAGAGATAAGCTCTGGTCTCCTTTTCCAAGGGGGTCATGTTGGTAACAGTCACTTTCTCTGAGTTGCCATGGTGAAGGAGTCAGGAGATCAGAAGAGTCACAGTAAAAAGAGTCAAAGTTGCTGCTGGGAACCCTGGCCAAGTGAGCCTCTTCCACAGCAGATGGCTGGTACGTGCCACTCCATCCATCCTCTTCATCTTCCAGCAAGGAGCTTGTAGCTGTTGGGTCTGAGAAAAACGATTCTTGGCATTCCAAGCTCAGTCCTAACGATTTCGGGTATAAGGAGTCATCGCCCAGCATCACAGAGCTGAACTCCTGAAGTGACAAAAGAAAAAAGATCAGTCTTCATACTGATTATCTGATTTCACACCTTGTCACAAGCAACTTTACACTTTAATTGACAAGACTTTCTTTGCACACAGCCAAGAATGGATGTCGTCTCCATTTTATCCAATAGGGCAGTATTAGCCTAAATCATTGACTCTCAGTATGTGGTTTGTGACCCAAAAGTGGGCTGTGAGACTTAAACACTTGGCGAGGGAAAAGAGACTCTGGGTCCCCTCATTCCCAACAGCAGGGGAAGAAGAGTTGGATTTATACCCCGCCCTTCACTCACTTGGAGTCTCAAAGCGGCTTACAATCTCCTTCCCTTCATCTCCTCACAACAGACACCCTGTGAGGTAGGTGGGGCTGAGAGAGCTCTGAGAGAACTGTGACTGACTGAAAGTCACCCAACTGGCTTCATGTGGAGGAGTGAGGAATCAAACCCAGTTCTCCAGATTACAGTCCGCCATGCTTAACCACTAAAGCAAACTGACTCTCAGGTGAAAAGGCAGCGGGCACTGCTTATGGCCCTGGTTACCAGACCCCTACTGCTGGCAGTCTACAGCAGTTGGTAATAGAACACTGGAGAACCAGGAAACCAGAGCTGCCTTGCTGCAACACAGAGAAGAACTGGCCTGACCAAAGGCAATAGCTTGGCTGCTTGGTGACCTTCGACACTGGCCAAGGCAAGCAATCCTTTTCTCTCTGCACCTGCAAGGGGCTCTGCCTGACCGAGTCCTTGCCAGACCTTTGCCTGAAGTGCAGTAAGGGCACAAGCGGTGCCACCCTCCTGCTGTCTGCAGGGGAGGATCCATAAAGGCTTCTCTTGAGGGAACAGGTCCTTCTGCTTCTGTAGAACACATTCCCCCAATGCTCCTCCATGCCCACCTACTCCCCCTGCCCTGCCCAGCCAGCTCTCAGGCCAAACAGGCCAGGGCACCATTGACTCCACAAAGAAAACAAGCAGGCTTCACTTGCCTCGGGGTTGGCCTTACTGCTGTCCACCCCAGCTTCACGCTGGCTCTGGCTCCGCACAAACTCCTTGAAGGAGAAAGGGTTGGCCTCCTCGACAGCTTCATCTGAAAAGGAGGCGGCAGTGAGGCGTGGAGATGCTCTGCACATGCCTAGAGGCAGGCAGGCAGGCAGGCAGGCGGGGGGGGGGGGGTCGCAGGCAGACTATCTCGGGTCCGTCTGTTTCAAAGGAGCGAACAAAACGCGGCCCGCTGTTATCAACCACTATCCTCCCCCCCCCCGCAAAAAAGGGCCTCAGGAGGACCCGCCCCCGCCGGCTTCCGCTCCCCCCGCCCCCGCCCTCCCGGGCGCCTCTGGTCAGGCCTGGAGAGAGGATCCCCCCGCCCGCCCGGGACCCAGCCCGAGGAAGAGGAGCGCCGCGGAGCTCCTTGGCCGGCCCGAATCCATGGGAGGCACCGGGCGGCGCAACACGGCCGCTGGCCGCCTCTCCCCGCTCGGCCCAGCAGGCGCCGCGTCTCACCGGCCGCGCCCGCCCAGGGCCCCTCAGAGGCGGCAGGGAAACGACCGCGAGCAGCCATGGGAACCCCGCACCCAGCCGCCGCCGCCGCCGCCCCGGGCAGACCGACAGGGGAGGGGAAGGGGCGGGCCCTCTTCTCAAGCGGTTTCCGGCACCCACGGGGAGCCGCCATTGGCTGCGAGGCCGCTTAGGCGCTCCCCTCGAGGGCCCGCTGGGCGTGGCGCCCGGGTGACGTCCTCCGAGGGGCGGGGCCAGAGCGGAGCCAAGATGGCGGCGAGCGTGGCGCGGAGGTGCCCCTGGGGCCCGGCCCGCAGGTGAGGGGGCGGAGGGGGCGTCGCTCGCAGGCCCCGGCCAGGGCTTCTCGGAGTGGGGGGGCTGGGGAAAGGTCCGAGTGGGCGCCACCCACGTGGCCGGGCTCCCGCGGGACAGAGCGGGGCGAAAGAGAGGCCTCCTGCTGGCTTCTCCTCCCACGCGTCGCGCGGCGGGAACCAGAGGCGAGGGCGCAGCTGGGCCTGGCTCAGACCTCAACTGCTGCCTCCTCCAGGATCCCTCCCCTTGCCGCCCAGCCCGCCCCTCCTCGAGCTGGTCGGACAGCCCAGGGCAGAGCTGGGGGGTGGACGGGGGCCAAGAGAAAGGGCGCTGATGATTGCCTCTGCAGAGAGCGAGCATGGCTATAGGACTTCTAGGCATAAGGCACCCCCCTCCCTGCCATGGTCTAGGAAGCAGCAATGAAATCACAAGCCTGGGGAAAGGTATGGTCAAGGGAGAAGGCAAAGAGAAGTTGCAGTGGCACCGGGGCGGGGGGGGGGGGTTCATGGCAGCTGCTGTATCCTGCCAGAGAGTTTGGGGGGGGGGGGGCTGAAAGGAATTCATGGGGCCAGGCCTTGAAATGCCCCACTGTAGCTACAGGCCTGGACCTGCACCTCTTGCACCGTCTGGCCTTCTCGGCACTCATCTGCATCCCTAAGGCCATAGGGATGGTCGCGGCCTTCATTTCGCTGGTTAGCTCAGACCAGGTGGGGTGGCGGAGCTTGAGACAGTCCCCGTAGGCTTTGCTGCATGGGCAGGATGGAAGGCTGCCAGCTCTTTATAGGGTTGCCAGCTCTGGCTTGGTAAAGGAATGGAGATTGAGGGGCAGCCCCTAGGCAAGATGGAGGTTGTCGGAAGGGGGGAGAGAGAGAGAGCGTCACGGAGTCCATTGTGATTCTGCCATTTTCTTCAGAGGAACTGACTTCTGTCATCTGGAGTTCAGGTGCAATCCCAGGAAGTCTCCAGGCGCTGCTTAGAGGCTGGCAACCCTACTGGACATCCAGGTGCAGGAGGTCCCTCTCTAGCTATGGCCCTAGAGAGGTCTTGGGCAGCTGTCACTTCGGAAGCCCTTTCTGCCATAGGGCTGCTGCCCATCAGAGGGGACAGGCCTGAGCTAAGTGGAATAGTGGTTTAAGGTTTCATCAGTCTAAAGCAATAGTTTGTATAGGTGCTCTGTTCTCTGCATTTCACCAAGCAGGAAGAGAAAGGCTGTGTGTCTGGGCCTTGCAGTCCCATTGCCATAATGTCATCTCCAGTGATACAAATGCATCGCTCGGGTTTTGTACTTGATAGTAAATTTCTTTTCTCACTCCAGGCTTGGATTGGTTGCCTACCGCAGTTACAGCAGTAGTGGGAGCAGCTACCCAAGCATTCCCCTGACAACTCCTCTGCCTGGGGCGCCAAAACCTCTCTTTGCAACTGTTGACACCCAGCAGGGCTTCGAGACAAAGGTGACCACGCTTGAGAATGGACTGCAGGTGGCTTCACAGAATAAATTTGGCCAGTTCTGTACTGTTGGGAGTAAGTAGAACTGTTGCAGACACATGTTCAGTGGTTTTATAGGGAGCAGATCAGATGATTGGACTTCTGGGCAAATTTTTATCTTCCTTCAACAGGTTTGAGAAACGGTACAAATGTAACAGATCTTCCCATAGTAGATGGGAGAGCAGCTTTGCATACGTAGAAGCTCTTTTGGTCCTGAGTACTGCGCTCTTATCTGGCTTGCAAGCTCCTCATGCAAGGGGGATCTGAGCTTACCACAAGTGACTGTATTGGACTTGCACACCTGCTACTGTGCTGGAGTATTTCTGAGCTGGAGGCTGTGTCTGAAGGTTCCCAAACCATGAGGACACTTGTTCTTTCAAGTATGTGCAAAAGCAACGTGATGGTCTGATGAACCCAAAGTACCATCCGAGTCCTGATTGTAGCCAGGAAATTTTCCTGCCGGGGGGGGGAGGGACTTTGGGGTTTGGCAGGGCCTCATGCCTCCCTGGCACGATGGTGTCGCTAGTGACGTCGCCACGAGTGACTCTGGAGAGGAGGCAGCAGGGCAGCGAGTGGTGCTAGCCAGCGAGACTTGCTGGCTGGGGCAGATGCAGTGAAGCGCCATGGTGGGCCAATGGAGAAGAAGTCTTTGGAGAGCTGATTCGCTGGTTGGCTGGCGCAGATGCAGTGAGGCGCTTGCAGCCCTTCCTCTTGACTGCCTCCTCGGCTCTTCAAGCAGGCACCTCACTGCATCTGCGCCTGTGTCAAAGCCAGCGAGTCAGATCTTTGAGACCTCTCTGGGAGCCGACCTGCTGGCTGGCGCAGACATAGTGAGGCATCAGAGTAGGCCGTTAGAGAATAGCCCGCCCCAGTGCCTCACTGCGTCTGCACCAGCCAACCAGCGAGTCGGCTCTCCGAGAGCTCTTCTTTATTGGCCCGCCCCAACGTCTCACTGCGTCTGCACCGGCCAGCAAGCGGGCTCTCTTAGAGCTGACTTGCTGGCTGGTGCTGGGGCTCACCAGGAACTTGCTGGCTGGTGTTGGGGTTCCCCTTAATTGATAGGGGGCGCAGCCCCTAGAGCCCCAGCCCTGAACTGGGGAAGTGATTGTATCTGATACCTCCACTCTCACAGTAATCAGTGTTTGGGAAACTCCTTTCATACAATTATTGCTCATCAAATAAAGAGGAAAAACAAGAAATCTGCACCAAGGATTTACTGAAATTCAGAGGCACAGGTAGTGTGATGCGGCTGCAAAAACACTAATGCCATTTTCAAGGTGCTTTAATAGAAGCATAGCATCCAGATCGCGAGAAGTAATAGTTCTAATCTGCTTCATGCTGGTCAGACCACAGCTGAAGTTCTGCATGTGGTTCTGGATGCCACACTTTAAGAAAGATGTAATCAAATTGGAACTGGTTCAAGAGGAAAGGTTGAAGGAAGTGGGTATGTTTTGCCTGGAGACAAGAAGATGGAGGAAAAACTGATCACATTTTTCACCCTTTTTTCTCTAAACTGACTCAAATTATTTCTAATTGTGGTTTGAAGCTTAGATTTATTTACTTGAGTATTTTATTCTGCTTTTGTGTTTTTGTACATCTTAAGCTTTCTTAAACAATTGAAGCAACAGTGCGAGCGTGTGCAATTCCATGAACATAGGCACATGGATTCTCTCTCCCCACCCCAGCCTTGGCTTAGACCAGAAGGTTTATGGGAAGGGTGGACAGCACCATGATGTTGTGCCAGGACGGAATGCCAAACGAGGGCAGCAGAATCAGGATAGGGATCTTTTGGCTGGCCTGGAATGTAGACTCGGAAGACTGAAGGTTTAGGAAGAAGGGATGTGTTGCTCCATTTGCTGTGAGGTCTTAGGGTGCAAAAATAGTCATATCCTTTCTGTTTTGTTTCAACAGTTCTTATAAACTCAGGGTCAAGATACGAAGCGAAATACATTGGTGGTATTTCTCATTTTCTGGAAAAGCTGGCTTTTTCTGTAAGTAATATGGCTTATGGTTGTCTTGAACTTTCCTCTGTAGCCTTGGAGTCCAGAAATGCATTCTTCCAGAAGTCTTCCAAGAGTCTCTGTGAGGCACACAAATGTGCCCTGTCCCTCTTGATTGTGCCTCTTGAACTAATTTCTGTTAATCCTCCTAAGCTGTCAAGGTCCAGCCCCACTTAACAAAAACTAAAATGTGATTTGAGCGCAAATGTTTACTGTTTTTTCCCTCCTTTTGTGTCAGTCCACAGCTCAGTTTGGCAGTAAGGATGAGATCCTTCTTACCTTGGAAAAACATGGTGGTATCTGTGATTGTCAGGCATCAAGGTATGTCTCTGTATTAATTGAAGCACGTGGCTAGTATTATTCTTTTTTCTTCCAGATTGGGATTCACTTTTAAGCCCAACAATACTTGTTTCTCCCCCACCCCTTCTCTGTATGTCCATCTGGATTTATGATTGGTGTTCTGCAAGTTGTCTCTCCTTTCAGTTTTGTTACTCTTACAAGAGCTTGCATTTCATTTGTGTTTTTGTGCTTACCCCTGTCTTCCCTCACAGAGGATTTTCTGTGCCATTTGAGTGTTGGGCTGTGGTTGCTTCAGTTCATTGGCTGCCTCATACTACAATTTTAACGATTGCTTATTGTATTATTTGAGGAGGAGATTGCTGGAATCCATAAAAAGTGGTTGCAAACTTTTGGGAAACAGCTATCCTGAAGCCACATATCTTAGCCAAATGTTAACTGTGTTTTGCTTCTCTTTTAGAGATACCACAATGTATGCAGTTTCTGCAGATGTTAAAGGCCTGGACACTGTAGTTGGCTTGCTGGCTGATGTGGTGCTACAGCCCAGGTTGTCAGGTGAGATAATAGAGAGCTTGATGTTTCAAGGAGCAGATACATGACTCCTTGAACCACTTTTCCTGCAAATAGAAATGTAGTAAGGGCTGTTGCATTATGTGAAGATCTGACATGGGACATTGCATTGACAGCATAATGGAGACCATGCCAATTACAACAGGTAACATCCATTTAGCTCGGTGCAAGAGGTGCGTAGTGGCAGGGAAAAAGATGTAGATGCCTACTCCAGCAAAATCTGTCAAAGCATGTCTCAACTGGTAGTTGTTGTTTGCCGTCTCTGATTATTTTGAAGTTTGGGGAGGGATCAGTCTGACCTTTGGAGATCTCCTGTTGTGACATGCCCTGTGCGGCCCACAGTCTTGCACTGGGTGGGCCTGGATTCCATGGAGCTCATCCTTGTTCCTTCCTCTTGGGACAGATGAGGAGATTGAGATGACTCGTATGGCAGTTCGCTTTGAATTGGAGGACTTAAACATGAGACCAGATCCAGAACCATTGCTCACAGAGATGATTCATGCGGTAGGTTTCACAAAGGATTTGCTTTAATCTTCCCAGGAACAAAACTTTATCCTGTGCTTGAAAGTTCCCTATACTGTGCAGTTAATCTCAGAGATATGGTCGAAATCTGCTTAAGGGCCTTGTGATGTCTTGGATATTCCAGTAGAATGCTGAGTAAGATTCAAAGTGTTGGTATCGATCTTTAAGGCTTTGAGAGGTCTGGGACCTGCATATCTCCAGGATCATTTCCTCTGGTATGTCCTTGGGAGAGCATTACGCTCTGCTGAGAACACTGTACTGGTGATCCCTGGCCCTAAAGGCATCCGGCTGTCCTCAACCAGAGCCAGGGCCTTCTCAGCCCTGGCTCCGACTTGGTGGAACTCTCTGCAAGCTTCCATCTGGGCCCTGTGGGAAATGCAATTCTAGGAAGAACTTTTGGTTGAGGACAAACAAACAAGCCCTCTGATAAAATGACCATAACATTTAATAACTCTTATAAATATCAAATATTTGTAAGAAAAGTCCAACATCCTCAATGAGCACCTGGTTATCCACTCATTTCATCAATCTTCCTCAGGAGTAATCTTATATTGAGTAAAAGGTGTCAGCCTCTAGATATAGCTTAGCTTCTATTATACTTTCTTCAAATTTTTAGAGTTTAAGTTCTTTTTAGCTCTAAGAATTTGAAGAAATTATGCAGTCAAGTTTCCCGCATTTGGGGAAATCGCAGGGGTCAGCACACCCGGAGTGCAATGGATGAGCCTCACCCTGGGTTGATAGCAAGGAAGACTTGACATGCATTAACCGATGTGGAGCCAGTGTAATTGATTATAGTATAATCTAACATGTTCAATATGATTGACTCACTGGTGGCAACAGAAAACATGGGTGGTGATCATCCCTCTGCAGTTAAAATTAAACACTCAATATTGTAACTTAAATCTGCCATTCCTCTTCAGTTGAGCCAAAATCATAATAAACTTAGGCCAGCACATTGGAATAATGAGATCACGAAGGAAGTAAACAGTCTAGAAAACTGTCATACAGCCTGTCAATTTAAGGCTAAAATCTCCACTCATTCTTCCCTGGAGAAGAACCTAGGTGCAATGAGTGAATTGATAAAAAATTTCCAACCATGGCAGGCAAGACAATTGGTTTGATACTGATTGCAGGGCACTTAATAGGGCAGTTCACTACATGCAATGACAGTTCAAACTATGCAATGACAAAGGCCCCACTTAAATGGTTTTTTTGTTGAAATGTGAATTCAGAATGCTTATCAAAAGCAAAAAAAGAGCTGCTTTAATTTCCTCGTGGAAACATCTAGGTTTCCAAACAGAAAGATGTTAAAAACTTTCGGGATATGATTGCAAACAAACTAAATACCAGATCTCCACTCCATTGTTACATTTCTGCAAACTGTTGGGAGGCACGCTTTAAGGCCTCATTTGCAACTTCATGTACTAATAATATCCTTGCCCAAACAGCTCCTACTCCAATGGTTGAGAAATGGCCCCCAATCACAGCATCAGAAATTAAATCTTTAATAACTCAAATGAAGTCTGGCAAGGCTCCTGGACCTGACCTGATACTGGCAGAGCTGTTCAAAGTAAATGCTGAGTGGTGGGCAGATATATTGGCACCAATATTCACACAAATCCACAAGACAGGGATTATGCCTCCCTCTTGGCACCACCCAATAATAGTTCCTATCTACAAAAAAGGTGATCCAGCTGACCCAAACAATTACCGGTCCATAAGTTTACTATCAGTGGTGGGCAAACTATACGCTTCTTTGCTTCATAAGAAGCTACTTCCTTGTATGGAAGATGAAGCCATATTGGGTGGAGAGCAAGCTGGATTCCGTAGAGGTGCCAATGCAGTTAACCAATGCCACACTCTCCCAGTTTATTGTAGATAAGTATGCTAGCTCAAGAGATGGCATGTTAGCTGTCACCTTATCTCAGAGCGCCTTTGACTCTGTGCCTAGACAAAGATTATGGGATAAACTGAACAGATCTTCTATGGACAAGCGCCTCCTCTTCCTGATTCAACAATTATACGCTGAGTCTACTGCTCAGGTGAGATGTGGTTCTGCTGGCAAACTGACCACGGATATTCCACTGAACAGTTAAGCAAGGATGCATCCTTGCTCTGCTGTTATTGAATTTATACTGTAATAAATTCATTTCTAGATATATAAGAAGTTTCCTCCACTTTGCCTGGCCCATGTTGAATTACCCTGTGTCTTATATGCAGATGATACCACCCTTTTGTCAAGATCTGTGGTTGGCCTATGCAAGCTCATAGGTTCCTTCTTGGAATATTGTTCCAAAGAGGGCTTAGTTATTAATGTTACTAAGTCTAAGCTGCTTTTTTTTGTAAAAAACAGAAAATAAATATAAGTGGTCCCTTTTCGAACTATTAAATAACATAACAACCATCAAGAAAAGCATACTGTCAGCTAGGCTGCCATAAAGAAGGTGGGGGTAAGGAGGCTGGTGGCCATAAAGAAGGTGGGGGTGAGGAGGTTGACACTGGTATGCAACTTCTAGCATTTATCTTTGTTTTGACAAGGCAGGACCTGGGAGAGGCTCTCGGGTTTCTCTTGTAAGTTTCCCACTGGGAAACTAGGGGCTGTTATTTTCCACTCGAATGTAACCTGGCATTCATTGGTTTGTAGCCATCTGACGACCACCTGATGATCCAAGTTTGAACCCTATATAAAATCCCATTCCCACTTTCCCTCTGTAGTCTTAACACAGATAGCGTTTAGAGCAATGCAGTAATCTGACCAATAGACTGATCCTGCTTAAGGAACTTTGTTGAGTGCTGATTACTGGGGACTCTGACACATACCCTTTCCTCCTGGTTCCTAGAGAAAAACAAATACCCCGTCTCGGTGGAACCGCCATACTGTTGGGGAAATGAGGGGTGCAGGAACCTTTTCGTGCACTTCCACTGTGTTCCTTTTGGGAGGGAGAGAAGCTGGCTTCCCAATGGTACCACGAGAGAGACAGAAAGAGAGACCAAAACTTAGTCTATTCTGTTATGCACTCTTAAGTCAGAAGACACTTTGGTGGCATTTCAGTATTCAACACAGACTGTTGCAACACCACCCCAGTACATCCATAGTGCACTTGAAGTTCTGTAAAGGATATCCTTGGCCCGTAACGGAGGGTGGTTGGCCAGAGCAACCAGGAACAAGACTAAATTCAGACATTAAGTACCCTTTTCCAACCACAGGGGCTAGTGTAACTGTCAGTCAAGTCTGTGACAAGCATTTTACATACATCTGATGGATACAACGAAGTCAGCCCTTTCTTTGTATCTCTGGGGTCAGGAAAGTCAAGGAAACCTGGGTTCCCAGGAAGCCAGGTTCAGATACTCTTATCTTTTTAGAATTTGATAATGTATAAACATTTCAAAAGGCATGTACAGAGTTATCTGTAACCAAAAGCCACAGCCCTTAGCAGAGTCCTGAAGCCTCCTGGGAAACGCAATGGAAGATTCAACTATAAGTGCTTGCAAAATGTTGCTTGCAAAATATTAGCAAAAATATTAAATAAAATCATGCTCTTTTAAGCCATCAAAAGATACTCCAGTTTAGGGTTTTTTAAAGCGTGTTTGTGTCACACACAGATGGTAAGTCCTTATGTCAGGCTGATAAATGTATTTGTGTGATGTTCTGTCCTCCTTGGGTACAGCCCCTCTTCTTCCATCAGCATTTGAAAATATGTAGGTGTCATCCTGAGAATGGTTTGTGTGCTGATTCCTGCCAGTGTGGTGTAGTGGTTAAGAACGGCAGACTCTAATCTGGGAGAACCGGGTTTGATTCCCCACTCCTCCACATGCAGCCAGCTGGGTGACCTTGGGTCAGTCACAGTTCTCTCAGAGCGGTTCTCTCAAGAGCAGTTCTCTCAGAGCTTTCTTGGCCCCTACCTAAACGGGTGTCTGTTGTGGGGAAAAGAAGGGAAGGTGATTGTAAGCTGCTCTGAGACTCCTTCGGGTAGTGAAAAGCGAAGTATTAAAAACAGCTCTTCTTCATATTCTCGATAGATGGGGTATATCACTCCAGAAAATCTCATGAACGGGTTGTTTGTGGGGGCTGCACTTGGAGTCCTTAATAACTGGATTGGAACAGATCAGAACAGCAGGGAATAATGTTTTTTAACCCTGCCACGGAGTCTTCTAGTTTCACATTCCAGGACGAGTGGTGGAAGTAATAAGCATGCCTTCTTTCCTTCCAATGCATGGACTCCCCCCCCCCCCCAAACCTTTCATGACACTGCATCCATTTGCTAAGCACAAATCTAACTGATCTCACAGAGTTGGAAAGGGAGGTCTGATTTTTGAAGCAAAAGGAATGTGCATGAGGGAACCCCTCCTCCCCATAGCCTCTTCTGCCAAATGCTTGCGTGTCTCATCCAAATTCTTTTCTTGCCTCCCACAGGCAGCTTATAGGGAAAACACTGTGGGGTTGAACAGGTTCTGCCTACCAGAGGACGTAGAGAAAATTGACAGAGGAGTTCTCCATTCGTACCTGCGGAATTACTACACACCTGACAGGATGGTTCTGGCTGCGGTGGGAGTTGAGCATGACAGGCTTGTGGACTGTGCCAGAAAGTACCTCTTTGGAACCGAGCCCGTGTGGGGAAGTGCAGCAGTCAAGAAGGTCGACAAGTCAGTCGCCCAGTACACTGGCGGGATCCTCAAGGTAAGGCCAAACGAGAACCACCATTACCCTTTGCCCAGACACGAGGCACCTGATGTGCCGTGGCTTCCTGGGATACCTGTCATGATGAAATGGACAAACAGACCCTTTACTCCAAAGCAGTCAAGAGCCTGCTGGTGACTGAGTCGTTTTTCTGGACAAAAGAACTGAGGTACAAATACAGCAGAGAGTATCCAAAAAATCTTCCCGAACACCTTAGGCCTGATTTGAATGTGACCCTTAGTGAGGCGAAATCACTTTCCTTTGAGGCTTTGTACTCCTGCAGCTTCTCATTTGAATTTGAGCTGGCACCCATAGAAAACAGGTACATAGTGCCTACTTTTATGTTCTCTGCTGCTTGGAGTTGACTGTAGGGACACAGAGCCAGCCACACAGCTGTGGCTCTTCTTCCTTTCACTCTGGAATATTTGAGGGTCAGGCGCTGGCAGGGTGAGTTCTGTGAGGGTCTGTGCATGTTCTGTGCTCCCAGCCTTGTTTTGGACCCCTCACCATTCTCCTCTCCTCCTCTGGCAGTCATAAGGCTTCTGATCCCCCCCCCCCTCCCCCCCAATACTCAAGGCCTGCTTGGAGTTCCTCTGCATTCCTTTTTCTAATTCCAAGCTGAGTAGTTTACAGCAAGAGAATAATTATGAAAGCTACTTTCCCTGGGAGAGCAAAAAGAGGCTTAGGAACAGTTTTGCCAGTTCTGAAGTTAGGCATGTGGGGGACAAAAGGTTGGCTCCGCCTTCCCCTGAGTGAATTCCTTTCTAGAGTCAGAGGACTGGGCAAAAGATGCCCTTCCGTGTTACTCTCTCACTCCCTGCTGGTCGGTATGCAGACCACCGCTGCTGTGGTGGCAGCAGGGAGATCCATGTGATTGCTGTGGCATTAGACCCTGTCAGCCAAGTCTGTCCTTACCTTGATGAAGCTTGAAGGTGACAACCTCTTTGCAGAATATGGTGGCTGGTGGAGTTGAAGGCTTGTCCTTTTTTTGCAAACAGCCATGTCCTTCTGATCAGTGGAATGTGAGCAACTTGGTTTATCCTGTTGCCCGGCAGGCAGTGGGTCCCTGTCCCACAAACACGTTTTCAAACCTTTCTGGTTCTTTAAGGCCTTTTAGAAGTTTAACTCCAAGACAGTCAACCCACAACCCCCTACATTCTTGAGGATTCCAAGCCTCAATTAGCTGTCAGTACAGGGAAGGTGGCGGGAGAAAGATAGAAAAAGTAAAACATAAGACGGATGGATGGTAAGTTTGGAGCAAAAAAAATTTAAAAAGGAAAACCTAGGATGGTGTAGGGGAACAAAAGAAGGTGGGTCGGTAGGTGAATGGGAGAGAAGCACGTGGAAGACCACATGGGAGACGGCATTGCAAGCAAGGCAGAGTTCACTCTGTTGCGCCTCTGGTTTCTTTTCACCATAAAAGGCCACATTTTCCTTGTCCAAATCTACACTTAACTTCTCCCTCCCTTTCCTCAGCTTGAAAAGGACATGTCAAATGTCAGTTTGGGACCCACTCCAATTCCAGAATTGACCCACATCATGATTGGGCTGGAAACCTGTTCATTTCTGGTAAGCATCAATCCCAGAATTCCCCACTCAGGTGCTCTGCTCCCAGTGGACACAAAGAGGGCAGGGTGCAAACAGTCCTTGAATGCTCTTTGGGTTGGACCCAGACTAAATTAGGAATTTCCGCCAGTTCTCCCTGCCTGCTGCAGATGACCTTCAGATGTTGTCCCTCAGGGTCCCCCTGTTCCCCATGAGCCGCGTTCCTTGGAGAGCAGACACCTGCGATGGGAGGGGAGAGGCAGGATCCAACCCAGTATGGATACCTGAGCCAGCCTTTGTTCCTTGTTTCAGGAAGAAGACTTCATTCCCTTTGCCGTCTTAAACATGATGATGGGTGGAGGTGGCTCTTTTTCTGCTGGAGGGCCAGGCAAAGGCATGTTTACCCGGCTGTATCTTAACGTGCTCAACCGGTGAGTCTTTTCTCAAGGAGCAGAAGCAATTCCACCACTGGCTGGCAATTCCTGTAGGCCCCACAACTGAGTTGGTTGCAGGCGGCACCCATGCAGGGGCCAGTTGGCTGCAACCTGGGTGTGGAACTGCATGTCATCTCCTTCTGTATTCCCAAGGCCTGAACTTGGCTCTTGACTGTGCATACCGGGCAGAAGCCGGAGGGAATTGCTCTGTCAGCAGGTGAGGAGTGCAGGGGAAGGGCAAGCGGAACTGGATGCAGACCTGCAGGAGTTGCAAGCTTCCCTTCTCGCCATGGTTCCTGCTCCCCTGTGCATTTCTGTGGGACTCTCCATTTCTGGTCATCCTGAAGGTTTTGTAGAATGAACAAAACCTTTGGGAATATTTCTGTCTGCTTCTCTGTAGAGCTCAGAGCTCTGATTCAGAAACCTCTCCCCTCAGCTTCCAGAAGGAGAGACAGGCCATCTGGCTCCTTCAGGAGCAGCAGTATGGGATCTTCTCGCAGGAGCTCGTTTTTGCTGCTTGTTTTTTTCCAAAGAAAGCATCCTTCCTCTTTCTGCAGCCAGGCTACGTTCCCGTGTGTGGCTTTGTTCTGCATCCCTGGCGTCTGAGGCAGGAGGGAGGGCTTGCCTTTTGGAGGAACACTGCTGATGGCACCTTGGATGACACCTTAGTCTTAAGGGTCCTACTTTTACTGTTTATGACTCCAGTTGCAAAAACAGTAAAGACAAATTACATTAAGGGTCTTACTGCGTCCACCTACAAACCCCAGAGATGGTATCGGTGGAGTCTTAGCGGCTAGACAGTTCAAACCAGCTTGTGTGTCCTCGGATAATTTTCATTGCACACGTTGGCATTTTCCTCAGCAAGTGAAAGCCAAGGGAGGTTTTTGACTTTCCCCATGACTTCCCTCTTCCACCAGTCCCTTCTCTTTGCCAACATTTGTGCTGTTTGGAGGCCGTAAGGTCAGAAAACCTGGGTCTTTACTTTTATCAGGTGGGGATATGCCATAGAGCTTCCTACAATTTCCTACCCATACTTTACACATGTACTCCTCTCCCCGACCACTCTCTGTTTCTGGAGACTGAATCCCTTGTGTAGAAAGAGGCAGGAGGAGTTATTCCGTGCTCCCCAAGGGGCCTCTGGCCCTAGTCCTCTTAGTGTCACTATTCTACTGCATGCAGAACGCCCCTTTCTTCCTAATCAGAGCAGGCTACAAAGTATAAAAACGATTCAGTCACCTAAACAATGCAGTAGGACCAGGCTTGTTGGCGGAGAGGGCCCTCAGGTCACAGCCAATCTATGGTGACCCCCTCAAGGCAAGAGGTGAACAGAGGTGGTTTGCGGTTGTCTGCCCCTGCGTAGCGACCCTGGGCTTCCTTGGTGGTTTTGCACTTGATTACTAACCAGGGTTGATGCTTCCTTAGCTTCTGAAATCTGCCAAGATTTGGGCTAGCCTGAGCCATCCAGGTCAGGGCAAGACTAAAATGACAAAATTGGGCAAACAACGCAGCCCCCCACCCCACCCCCCAACCTGTGTCTAAGACATGACATAGCGTAATGCAGAGAGGAGAGGGTTGCAGCGGTAGAAGACAAATCCTGGAAAAGCCAGGTGACCAGCACTGCAGTAGACAATGGTCCTGCTGCCTTAGAAAAGCAGCCTCCTGAGCTGTTCCGTTACACTTCAGTATAACCTACAGAGGCAGCCATATAGGCCAGCCTAGCCCTGTCTTGTCAGAGCTCGGAAGCGAAGCAGGGTCAGCCCTGGTCAGTGCTTGGATGGGAGACCACCAAGGAAGTCCAGGATTGCTATGCTGAGGCAGACAATGGCAAACCATCTCTGAAGTCTCTTGCCTGGAAAACCCTGTGGTCCTTAGGTCTCCATGAGTCAGTTGCAACTTGATGGCACACAACTAAATATATAATAATTCTAACATACAGAAAAATGATGGTCTTTGCACTATCTTCAACTTGGGGGGGGTCCACAAGTACATCTATTAGGGAAGTTCAGAATGGTGTTCCTAGCATCTGTCTTTTCTCCCTTTCAACACTAGGAGCTTGGTTTGCTTTTTTGACCTGAAAGATGCCTCCTTGCCCATCTGTCTGGCTGCAACATTGTAAATTCCTCCAGTTATCTGTTAGAGATGCCTGCTGCTAGTATAAGTTATTGCCCTTGGCTTCAGCATCTCTATTGCCTTAGAAGTTTTCACCAAATTCATAGCAGTGGTTGCATCACAGGTCAATGAGTAACTGCTATTTTATAGATAGGTCCAGGTGGGCAGCCATGTTGGTCTTAAAAGTTGCCACTGGACTCAAACTTTGCTCTGATTTTTTATAGGTTTCTCTTGTCTTTCTCTCCTTGGTTACCCTTCATTTCTTGTCCTTAGTAGGCTTATGTGTTAAAGGGAAAAGTTGCATCCTTTCTCTACAAAGATACTGCAATTTTTATTTCTGGAAATTTTGAAACCGGGGGGCGAGGCGGAAATGCCCCCCACTTGGGGGGAATTCTTGAACAGTCAGATCTTCGACGTGGTCTCTGTGATTCACACCAGTGGGTTTCTGTGCCTGCGCCGAAACTCATCGGTGTCTAGAAAGCTAACAGATTTTCGCGCTCAGCTCCATGGCGCATGCGCGGAGCGGTCACCGCGCATGCCCAGGGGAGCCGGCGCGGACATCCCGCCAGTTCTCTTCTGACCGCCGTTCGGCTAACAGCCTCCCTCGTCGGTTCGTTGACTTCGTCTTCTTCTGGAAAGCTTCTTTGGATACTTGACCTACGGACTGTTTTTGGACTTCTTTTGCTCTTTGGACGTCGGTATCTTTCTTCGGCCACTCCAGGGCTCTGTAAGACCCCCCTTCCCCCCCCCCCCGCCCCCCGCTCGACGGCCCCACTGTATGGCTCAGCGTTGGGGCTGCTTCAAGCGCTGCACCTCCTGTGGCAGCAAGCTCGCAGCGCCGGACGGACACTCCCTCTGCATTTTCTGCTTAGGGGAATCCCACAAGCCAGAGTCCTGCATCCATTGCGCAAAATTTTCAAACCAGACCCGCAAAAAACGAGCGGCCCGTTTGAAAGTTGCGCTCCTGGAATTGGCCCTCCGTCCCGCTTCCATGGCATCCCGGGACTCGGCGCTTCCCTCGACGTCTACGTCGACCCCGACACCGACGGTGGTATCGAAGCCCCCTATTCCGAAGGCAGCCTCCAATGCCGGCCATCGCCCACCAAAACGGTCTCTGGCTCCGCATTCTTCTTCTTCGACGCCTACAAAGAAGAAGAAGAAGGATAAATCGGAAAAGCGGAAGCAGCGTTCGGCTAGTAAGTCCCGCGACAAGGGCGAGCTGCGAGCTGTCACGGTCCAGGAGACCAGACCCTGGGGATCAGCTACGCCCATACCGATAGCCCACCCCGACGCCTCCCAACCACCGCCACCGGAGATTATCCAGCTGCTGGACTCGCCGCTTCGCCATGCAGATCCAGATCTGCCTGAAGCTGTCCTACAAACGCAAGGCCTGGCTTCCACTGCGTATCACTCGCCCTGTGGACATTGCTCCCAGCCGCCCTCCTCACATTCGGGCTCGCGTCGCTCGATATCGCCGGCCGGCTCCGAGGGGTCTCGCGCCCATCCCGACTACGAGAGCCCCCATAACCCAGAGTCGCCTCCTCATTGGCATCCGAGTCGCCCGCGTGACCCCGCATGCCCTCGATCTCCACCTCGATCTCCGCCTTGAGCTCCACCTCGATATGATTATCCACACTGGGCCCCGCGCACCTACTACCCCTATGGCGCCTACCCGTTGTCATCGACGCTGCCTTGGCTTTCTCCCTCCCGGTCTGCATGGGAACACCCCACCACGCACCGATCCCGATCGCCCATTCGGCATGGACGCGACCCGGCTCCTACCCACTCCATCGACCCTGAGGGCAGACGCCGAGACCGTCATCGATCTCGTTCACCGGTACCGCCTCCATGGAGACCCAATCCCGAGGTTCCACGCCGCCCAGCAACTGCTGTACCAACGCCCCCCCTGCACCAGTCGACACCGCGGGAGCCTCCAGCGCCACATCACCAGCCCCCGGCCCCACCGTCGGTATCGGGATCTTCCGGGGCCGACTCCGAGGCCAACGACTCCTCCTCCAGCTCCCCAGACAGACCGTCGCCTCAACCGGACACGTCAGACAACCTCCCTATCTCACCGTCGGAGGACGTCTCGTCCTACGGGGACCTGGTGAAGCGAATGGCTATGTCTTTGGGCATCCCTATCGCTCAGCCGCCGCAGACCGTTTCGGACCCGGTCTTCGACATAGTCCAAATGGACACTTCTCCATCAGTGGCCCTACCAATCTTGGCCGTCCTGCTACAAGCCACTAAATCCCAATGCTGCCTCTAAGACCATGTCAGCAGCCGTGGCCCTTCGCTGGCACTCCTGGCTCCGCAACACCTCATTGCTGCAGGACACCAAGGCACTTATCGAGGATCTCCCCTTCGATGGGTTGGGACTGTTCCATTCCTCTACGGATACAGTCCTACAGGAATTGGATAAAAGCATCAAGGCCTCCAGGACCCTTGGCGTATCTCCCTCCACCTCGAGGAGCTTCAAACCGCGTTCCTGGTCCAGGCCGTGGTCCTACCGTCCACCGTCCAGAACCTCCCCAGACCGCTCATGGCGCCCACAACCCTCACCCACCCAACAGCGGCAACCTTATCAGGGCAAACAGCGTCCATCATCGACCCAAGCGCCGGGTCGCCAGAAATTTCCGAGGGGCCCGAAGCAGGGCCTTTGACTCTCCCCCTTCCTTTGCACTGTCCACGCGCCTTGCACCCTTCATCAACACCTGGCGCGAAATCACTTCGGACAATTGGGTACTCTATCGTTGCAACGGGCTACCGCATCGAGTTCCTCCAAGCGCCATCCTACCGCTCTCTGGTTACTACCCAGCCGACCCCTGCCCTTCTCGCGGAGATCGCCACCTTGACCCGCAAGGATGCCATAGAACCGGTCCCTCCATCCCATCAGGGCACGGGCTTCTTCTCCCATTACTTTCAAGTTCCCAAACGCGACGGAGGCACGAGACCTATCCTCGACCTCCGACATCTCAACACCTTCATCCAATACAAACGCTTCCGGATGATCACCCTGCGTTCCTTTCTTCCCCTCCTGCGGAGAGATTCCTGGATGGCAACTCTAGACCTCCAGGATGCCTACTTCCACATAACCATCGCTCCGCATCATAGGAAGTTCCTCCGCTTCGCTGTGGGGAAGGATCAGTTCCAATACAAGGCCCTTCCCTTTGGTCTCTCCACGGCACCCCGGGTCTTTACGAAAACTATGGCAGCGGTGGTGGCTTACCTTCGCCTACAGGGAGTCGTCATTTACCCCTATATCGACGACTGGCTTCTGGTGGCGGATTCACCGGAGACCTCTCGCCCGGCACATCTCACGCACATGCAACCTCCTGGCGCGGTTGGGCCTCCAGGTCAACCGGGAGAAGTCTCACCTACTCCCCTCCCAAAGGGTCCAGTTCATCGGAGCACTACTGGATTCCACCCGACTCACGGCATTCCTGCCACGCGACAGAGCATCTACCCTCACAACCCTAGCACAACATATCCTCCTTCAACCGTTTTCATCGGCCCTCCTCTTTCAAAGGCTGCTGGGCCTCATGGCAGCCACCACAGCAGTCATCCCTATCGCAAAGCTACGGATGCGACCCGTTCAGCTCTGGTTCCTCAGCGTCTTCCGCCCGAACCAGGACTCTCAATCGACCATGCTGAACCCTACCCGAAGGGTGCGAGACTCCCTGCGCTGGTGGACCCACCACCCCAACCTCCTTCAGGGCTCACCATTTCATCTCCCACCCCCCACAAGGACACTCACCACGGACGCCTCACGCTGGGGATGGGGCACCCACCTTTCCGGTTATACCACCGGAGGCCCATGGGACACCCTCCACAACTCCAAGCACATCAACCACCTGGAACTCTTGGCGGTTCTGCTGGCCCTTCACACCTTCAGAGCCCTTGTACGGGGCCACTGCGTGGCGATTCTGTCAGACAACACAACAGCAGTGGCCTACATAAATCGACAGGGCGGCACGGTATCCAGATCCCTATGCCGCCTCTCCCTCCGCCTGTGGGACTGGTGTCTCCTGCACGACGTCTATCCCCGAGCAACTCACATCCCAGGCTCCGAGAACACCAAGGCGGATCAACTGAGCAGAGGGCTCGTCTCTCCCCACGAATGGGAACTGTCCGACACCCATCTGCGTCTAGTCTTTCTCCGCTGGGGCACACCCGACATAGACGTCTTCGCAAGCAGAGCCAACGCCAAATGTCGCCACTTCTGCTCCCGCGAGGGCACGCATCCCGACTCCCTGGGAGACGGCCTTCTCCTCCCTTGGATGGACCACTTTCTCTATCTCTTTCCTCTGTTTTCCCTGCTCACGCTAGTGGTGGCAAAAATCCACGCGGACCATGCCAACTGCATCCTGATAGCGCCCTGGTGTCCCCGTCAACCTTGGTTCGCACCGCTACTCTCGTTGGCACAGGGACGGTTCATTCACTTCCCGCCCGACCCACATCTTCTCAGCATCCCCAACTCGCCGCTCCTCCACCACGACATTCCCCATCTGAAATTGACGGCGTGGAGACTCTTCCCCTCGGCTTCTCCTCCAGAGTAGCCCACGTCCTCCTAAATGCCCGTAAACCTTCCACGCGCTCCTCCTACACGTATAAGTGGGCAAGGTTCGCTCAGTTCTTACACCCATCTGACGCCTCCCCTTCCTCGGCTGGCCTCTCTCAAATCTATGACTTTCTACTTTCTTTGGCTGACACCGGCCTCTCCCACTCTTCCATCAGAGTGTACCTGGCGGCCATCTCGGCCTTTCATTCTAGGATAGACAACTTTACGGTCTTTACTCACCCCCTTTCCAAACGCTTTCTCAAGGGGCTGTTACACCTATTCCCACCATCTAAACCACTGGCACCCCTCTGGGACCTCCCCCTGGTACTCCGCCAACTTACCAGGACACCTTTCGAACCTCTTGCCACGTGCGACCTCCGCCTCCTGGCGTGGAAAACCGCATTCCTGGTCACAATTACTTCAGCACGTCGCGTCAGTGAAATTCTCGCCTTCAGGCACGACGCTCCCTACCTATCGTTTCCCCCTGATGGGGTTCGTCTCCTCCCGGACATCTCATTCTTGCCTAAAGTAATCTCTGAGTTTCACCTACACTCAGAGGTGTTTCTACCGAGCTTCTTTCCGAACTATTCCTCGGAGGAGGAGCGTCTACTCCACACCCTCGACGTCAAGCGCTCCATACTCTTACCTTCAACGCACCAGGGAGACGAGACGTTCGCCACGCCTCTTCGTGTCATATGCACCGGGCAGACTGGGCACCTCGATTACCTCTCGCAGACTCTCCCGTTGGATAGTGGAACTTATTTTCCTCTGCTATAAACTGGCCCACGTCCAATTACCGGGCCCGGTGAGGGCACATTCCACTAGAGCCGTTTCTACCTCTACAGCCTTTTTGCACGGTGTTGCCCTATCGGACATCTGTAAGGCCGCCACCTGGGCATCACCGAACACCTTTATTCGACACTACGCCCTCGACACCCGAGCGTCAGGCCTGGCGGCTATGGGCAGAACCATCCTGTCGACTGCATCTCGTTGACTGCTGGCCGGCACCCACCTCCAGGTAGGACTGCTCGCTAATCTCCCACTGGTGTGAATCACAGAGACCACGTCGAAGATAAACAGGTTGCTTACCTGTAGCTGATGATCTTCGAGTGGTCATCTGTGGATTCACACCTCCCGCCCACCTTCCCCTCTGCGGCCAGGCGGACCTCTGTCTTCTGGTTGCAGCGGTCAGAAGGAACTGGCGGGATGTCCGCGCCGGCTCCCCTGGGCATGCGCGGTGGCCGCTCCGCGCATGCACCATGGAGCTGGGCGCGAAAATCCGTTAGCTTTCTAGACACCGATGAGTTTCGGCGCAGGCACAGAAACCCACTGGTGTGAATCCACAGATGACCACTCGAAGATCATCAGTTACAGGTAAGCAACCTGTTTTTCTGTTCCAGTGGAAGCCATCATTCCCTCGGGATGCCTTTTCTGGCGATCAAAATACTGCCACTGTGTCTTCTCTTCCCCCTCGTAGCCGAAGTTCGATTGGAAGATAGGCAAGGATCCCATAGACCTCATCTTTATGATTCCACATGAACCACAGCAGTCCTGATTCACCAAGGCTCTCCAGCTGTCTGGAGGTCATCTCGATCTCAACATCACAGCAAGATTGTACATCCAGACATGGTTAGCCAAGTGGCTTGGAGGATCCTTTCAGAGCACTGCCTTTGGGTGCTTTGAAAGAGGTGGTACTCAGTGTCAGGAAGTCTGATAAATCAAGCAGAAGCATTTTGCTGCCTTTGGCTCACAACAGGGATGGGACCTCTCCCACCAGTCCAGCCATTTCTGTCCTGTAGGACAATCACCATCTTCAGTCTCTGAAGACTGACTGTAGGACAAACACCATCTTCAGTCTAGGACTGATGCACTCAACCTGTAAGGCCTATTTTGCTGCCATCTCTGTCTTGCAGTCCTCATCCAGGGCCTCTCACTTTTCATGCTTCGTCAAAGACCTTAAAGGACTTACCAGACTTAAAGGTACCAGACACTGGAACCTTCTGCTGCCTGTGATCTGCAGCTTCTCACCCTTAGGGTGGCATTTCTGGTGGCAGTCTGCTCTGCAAGGAAGGCCAGTGGATTCTGTGCCTCCTTATTACCAGATCCACAGAGACAACGTGGTGACATGCTCAGCACATTTCTACCCAAGGGGCGCCTGTGTTTCATCTGAACCAGCAGCGAGCCCTCTCCACCTGCTTCTCCAGTCCTGCCTCAGAAGCAGAGAGCGCGTTGTCATTCTCTGGGTGTGCAGAGAGTGCGCTGTCATTTGGCTGTAACTGAGCTGCCTCCTTCAGGAAAGATCCTGGGCTGTTTGCTAGTCAGGCCCAAAGGCAGTAGGCCATCTCCACAGAGATTCAGCAGTTGGATCACAGCTACCCTCTGCCATAAACCTGTTCCTGGGACACCCAGAACTGCTGGTTCCAGCAGAGGGACCCTTGTTCCTGAGGGCCGTGCTCTCCTGCAGTGAGGCACTCGGTGCCTTTAGCTTCCAGTGGTGCACACTTGGTGGGAGGGTGCACTGGGCAAGCCTTTGACTTAATGATGTAGTTTGCCGGTATGTGCAGTTTCTCTGCAAAC
Source organism: Lepidodactylus listeri (assembly GCA_029233225.1). NCBI lineage: Eukaryota > Metazoa > Chordata > Lepidosauria > Squamata > Gekkonidae > Lepidodactylus > Lepidodactylus listeri. The sequence goes on along the minus strand of JARCFY010000014.1, from coordinate 6,948,604 downwards.
TGTGAGGTGTGGAGAGCAAACATCTTTCTTAACTCTTACTTTGCAGTGATCTCTTCTGGCTGTTTCCTCTCTTGGTATTATTATTTGAAATGCAGGTGTGTTCTTCCACAACTGAGGCTTTTCTCATCCCCTCAGGCATCACTGGATGTATAATGCCACTTCGTACCATCACAGCTATGAGGACACAGGCCTCCTGTGTATCCATGCCAGTGCAGACCCGAGACAGGTGGGTGGCTCTTCTTGATTTCATGAGTTTGTGTCCTCCAGCTCATGGAACAACCATCCCAGGGAGGTGCGCCTGGCCCCCCTCTTCATCTTTAGGAGGCAGTTTAAGACAGTTTTATTTAGGGCTGCTTTTAATTTACTAGCAGTCCTATACTGTGCTTTTAAATGTTGAGGTTTTATGTATTTTATTTTATGGGTTTGTAAGCCACCTTCAGCTCATATGGAAGAAAGGTGGCTAATAAATACATTAGATAAATAAAATAAATCCTTCTCCCACACTAACTAATGGCCAGCTGCTAGTGCTGCCACTTGGGGGGGGGGGGGGGGGCTTACCATTCTCACTTTTGAAGTAATTTCTGCTCTGTCTCCTAACACAGCCCTTCCCACGGTATTCTCCACAATATAAAAAGAAAGAAAACAAGTCATATATTGCATACCTACAACAAATTGCTGACTCCCTAGAGAACCTGCATGCATGTAAGACAGCAGCAGAAGGAGCTGCTGGCCAGGGTACAGCCAGCAGCATGCTGCATTGCGCAGTGCTCAGCTTTCCAAGCAAGGCACCAGCTCCTGCTCTGTCACCCAGCAGCTTTTCCTTGCCTCTCCAGCCAGAAACAAGAGCCTTTGACTGGCCATCCTACATCTTTCATGCCCTTTTTCCCCCACAAGGTCCGAGAAATGGTGGAAATAATTACCCGGGAGTTCATTTTAATGGCTGGAGCAGTGGGAGAGGTAAGTCCCTCAAATTTGCTGGTTATCTTCAAGTATTGCCCATATTCGTTACATGGAACAGTAGAGCTGTCTACAAGTTGTGGGTTCCTGCCAGTGTTTGCTCTTCATGGATTTCTGATTCATCCTGCTTGAGAGATCACAGAGGTCACTCTGCCCAAAGTCCCTTGTGTCCTGCACTTTTATTGGTTTATGATACTGGTGCTCTGTGTGTGTGTCCCGTCTGTCCAGCGGAGCCTGACTGAAATGCTGAATGGCTTTAGGGGCCTTGTGAACCAAGTTGCCTCTTCAGGGTCTGATGCCAGATTCTCCTGCCCCTTCAGGTCGAGCTTGAGCGAGCCAAGACCCAGCTGCAGTCCATGCTCATGATGAACCTGGAGTCCCGGCCAGTGATCTTTGAGGATGTTGGGCGGCAGGTGTTGGCAACAGGCACACGGAAGCTGCCTCATGAGCTCTGTGTTCTGATAGGTGAGTCAACCTGCTCACCCTGCCTGCTTGCTTCTGGGGCCTCTTCTTCAACGTGGTGGGATAGTGTCTTATAATCTTTTGGACCAGCCTTCTATTCCTGCCTCTGTTTCCTGGCTGACTGAGCTTTCTCCTTAATCTGCTACATCCTCTTTCTTTCTCCTTGCAACAGACAGCCGTTGGAGCTGTGGCTCTCCAGCCTTCACAATAAAAGCATTAACTCTGTATCCCATTTAAATTGGAGCCCCCCTGTGTGATTCTGCATTTGTTCATTTGTGGATGGGGAAAGGACGTGGAAATGGGACTGAGCCCCATTTATGGCCTCCTGTGGCCCTTGGGGCATGCTGATTGCTTTTGTTTCCCTCTGCTGTAGGTAAAGTAGGAACAGAAAACATCAAGAGGGTTGTGACGAAGATGCTGCAGAACAAGCCAGCAGTGGCTGCCCTGGGGGACTTAACAGAGCTGCCCAGTTACGAACATATCCAGGCAGCCCTTTCCAGTAAGGACGGGCGACTCCCCCGGGTGTACCGGCTCTTTCGTTAAAGCTGCAAGCAAACTGCTGCTGCACGAGAATTTCCTGTGATTCTGAACAGGATGCTACCGTGTGCAAGAGGTGCCGCTTGGCTCACGCTCCAGCCGCCAGCGGGGCCACTCCGGTGTGTCAGCTCGAGTGCCTTGGGCCCTGCCAGTCACTCCTCTTGTCAAGACTTCTTGGGGTGCTTAGAGGGCTTGCTTGTGTTCTTCTGGGATTTGAGTTTTCAGCCACGTTAACATCTTAAATCAGATGACTGTAAGCCACTGGCCAAAACCTGTTGTGCACCACAGAAGAAAAGACAGATAAACTGTTCAGTGGACCAGGCATCCTGTATCCTCTTGGTTTTACTTGTCCATTAAAGAGACTTCCAGAGGCTGGCACCAAAATGCAGTTAGTAGACCAGTCATCCTTTAATCACCAGAAAGCTGTGATTGTTCTTGATAGAGTAATGTAGCGGTTTGAGCAGGTACCATGCATGCGAAGTCTGTATAGGTAAAATAATGTACATTGTTCCATACATTAGGATGGCATCAGATTAACCAGCTGTAACCTTCAGCTTATGCCAAGGAAGATGGTTGTCCAAAAATTTGGGGAAGCATTTTGAACAAAGAGCAGGGGGGTGCCCATGTGTGAAATCAAAAATCACTCTTGGCACATGGAAGATGCAGATTTGGACATGATGTCCGTCCAGATCATCCTTTAGCAACTACTGAAAGATTGTCGTTGAGGGTGTACAATTTTTGTAAATATCCTCCTTATGTGCTGGTTAGATACCTCTCGCATCTTTAAACTCTCAAGGTACATTCAGCTCCGCAAAGGTAGGTTCCTGTCCAAAATCTCAGCTATAGGGGTGTCTGAGAGAGGAGCTGGGTCCCCTGTGAAGGTGAGAGGCATAACTTTTGTTTTTTAACTAATAGCTGATTTTGCCTTGTGTGTTGTTACAGAGTGGGAATAAATTAGAGAGAGGATGTGACACTAGGACTGTTTGGGTTGCCATGCCACCATTTCTTGAAGTTTCTAACCGTTCCTTGCAAAGCTACCCCTGAAGATACTAATAATATATTTAAATAGACCACATTTCGACTTCAGCTATTCTGAACCAAGAACAATAACACAAAAAAGAAATGCAACATTAATTCTATGCCTATAGCCACCCTCCTTGTGTACAGTTTCTGTTTCTTTCTGTTTCTGTTCCATGAGTATGTACCACATATGCTCCCCTTGGCTGTTCTGGTACTTTTCTTAAATGTTTCCATCAGCTCCTCCCCCTCTAATCTCTCTTTGCTCGGCTGCCTTTAACTGACTTAAAGGGAGTCTCCCAAGCTTTATACTTGTTACAGTCCAGCCAACCTGACCAATCATCTTTCAGCTCAAGGCTCTTTTTCCTGAACTCTCCTTTTAAAATGTCCATACGGTTGTTTAACCAAAGCCCTCCTTTAATCACAAAAGGCACGTTCCAATGGGGCAGTCCCTAAGGAGATGTCAAAAAGCAGGCAGGAACGCACTGGTGTTGCTTGACTGACAGTCCCTCCATTGCCACCAAGGGAACTTTTACAAACTGAGCCAGTACTAGTGTTTGTTAAATAAGGAGACAGCATAATCTTGCCAAGAATTTGGCTCTCTTTATAGAATGCAGACTTTTGCCAGCATAGGAAGTGCTTGGCTGATGGGGATGGTGCAGTTCCGGCACAGTCAAGTGACCGGCAAATACCCCGAAATGAGCAGGCGGCAGCAGCACAATGCTCGAACAGTTGGAAGGCTGGCTTGGGTGTAAAGTAGCCAACTGGCCGACCTCCCAAGATTCAGGGCCTTAGCTTCTAGTTCAGATTGAGCCACATCACACTGGAGTGATCCTGACCTGAAAAGAAATTCTTCTGTGATTTTGGGGGGGTGGGGGGGAGAGCACTGGTCTCAGCCTGACTTCTTGGGCCTGGACCTGCAGTACAACTGCAGGATGACAAAATATTTAAAACACTCATCAACAGCTTTGGGGCTATTAGGGGCCAGGTAACAGCATTCCGTGCACCTCGGCGTCTAGTCACGCCGGCCACATGACCACGGAAACGTCTTTGGACAGCGCTGGCTCTTCGGCTTGGAAACAGGTGAGCATTGCATCCCTAGAGTCGGATTCGACTGGCTTTCGAGCAAGGGAAACCTTTACCTTACCATAACAATCATTGAATCACAGAGTTGGAAGGGGCCATACAGGCTGTCCAGTCCAGCCCCCCCCCCCCCCCCCCCCCCGCTCAATGGACTAGTAAGTGCTGCATATTTTTTTCCCATCACACGCAAGAGGGGCCAAATGTAAAGTTCCCCCTCAAGAAGAAGACTTAGCAATGCCGATGAGTTTGTGCCTTCTTTTTGGTATCTTTTCCTGTTGTGATGATGGCTGTATTGTGAATGTATGTTTCATATCTGCAGCACACACAAAGCAAAATTGTTAGCTGTTGCCTACTATAAAATTAGCCATGGAGGGCAACTGTACACTAGAGGTTTTCATGGGGGCACTCGCCTCCTTCAGACCTTCCCACAGCTGAATTTTTGAACCAGTCTTTGTGAGAATGGAATGTGGGTCCCGGTGGGCGCAGAGTCTCTTCCACAGGCCTTACAAAGGGATTCTATCAGTCACATACGTACAATGATCTGGGTGGCATTGACGCATTGTATTTAACGTAATACACAGCAACAAGGAAGTACTGGAGTTTCTCCAGTCGGGTCTGAACCAAACCCAGCAATCTCGGGCACCAGGTCTCAAGGCTTCTCATCCAAAGGATTAAAAAAAAAACAACCCCTGCCTGCCCAACAAATGCTTTTTCTATGGGCATCTCCTCTCAGCCCTCCACCGAGGGTTCCAGAGGCCTTTATAAAAGTTATAAGGGCACAAACACCTTCTGAAGTATTGAGAGCCAGTTCACTACACAACCTGCCCCTGGAAGTGGGGGTTTTTTGTTTTGTTTTTTGGTACTGGTTCAGTTGACCAGAGGCATTCCAGGCCTCTGTGCCCCCTTGGTCTGAAAGGGACTTGAGTAGTTTTGCACACAGGGAGCACCCTTTCCTCTTTCATGGCTCCCAAGAAGGGGTGCTGCTCTCCTCCTGCCCTCACACCCAACCTCTCGGGGAAGAGAGGTCCTCAAAGCTTCTCAAATCAGAATGTGTACAGCAAAGTTCAAGAAAACTGAAGTTCTTTCCCATCATCCATTCTCAGTGGGAAACAAGGTCTCGAAAGCTGCTCTGGTTAGGTGGTTCACGGGCTGCAATTCACTAGCCTGTGCAGTCTTGTGTTCCCTGGCTACTAACAGACTGCTTGCATATCCCATGAGCCACATCAGCACCTTTTGGAGGAAATCTTGAAAGGAAGCCCATGGACCTAAATATATTTTGTCTGTTTCCATAAACTAAAGCAGCTGCAGGTGCTGCCTTCAAGTTAGCGCTTTGGTTGGTCTTGATAAAAGAAATGGCATGGCTTTTGTTTTTGGATTTTCCTTTAACTTTGATCTTTGGGAGAGAAGTCACATGCTTCTTGGCACATGATGTTCTGAAACTGGCCTGGTGCTTCCACTGTTGGTTATGTTAAAGACTTGGCAAATCAGCACAGTAAGTGGGAGGAGTAACCAGGTCTGGATTCCCTTAATCCATTGACAAGACCCTACCCAGTAAATGTCCATGTTCCATTTCCCTGCATATTACTGTACATATAATTATCTGTATGCAGAAGATATTTAACCATTTTGCACTTGCCTGTAACTGCAGGCACATATTGGGACTGCGCTTGCGCAGGCCAGCCACCAGAGGCTCTCTTACAGCTACTTTAGAATTTTAACATCTAACTCCCCTGCAGAGTTCCTAGAGGCTGTTTTCCTGCCCAGCGGCCATGTGCTCTGCAGGGTGGAGCTCCCCTTTCTCCCTCAGCCCTCCTGAGCCATCACAAGCATCATCCAAGTCTTATGAGGAAAGGCTGAAAGAGTTGGGTATGTTAGGCTGGGAAAGAAGGCTTAGAGGGGACATGATTGCAGTCTCCAAATATTTGAAGGGCTGATATGTAGAAGATGGAGCAGATCTATTCTCTCTTGCTCTGGTTTGCAATTCTAGATCTAATGGGTGGAAATTACAAGGGAGTTGTGTGAGGCTTCTGTATAGACAGCAAGGAATCAGACCTTTGTTGATGAAGCAAAGCTCTTTATTTTCAATACCACAAACAGGTTCTCGAATGTTTGTTAGAGATGCTTGAATGGAATACAGACAGTACTATTATACTCTCAGGCTTTCAATTGAACCTCAGACCTAAGCCAATCAGAGCAGAAGGGTGAACGTGGGAAAAAGAACAGGGACCGTTATAGTTCCCACAGAAGGTGAGAAAGTTATAAATTCCCCCCTTGATCTCAGTGGCCCACATGTGTAAGCTCAGGCATAACATTCTTCCAGGCGTCCGGCCATAAAGAACTCTTCGAGGTTTTAAAAACAAGATAACACCAATACGCCCGGGGAAAAGGGAGGAGGGAATACAAGGGAGTAGCCACCATTTGTTTAGAGATGACACTTAGGAATGTTGGTCACCATCTCCCACCCAGGCATGGCAACATTAAACAGAGTAACCATTATACTTCAAAGCAAACTTTATAGCTAGCAGGGAGTGAAGAGAAAGATACAGATAAGGGGCAGCTGGCAAGGTCCGCTAGGACAAAGGGGCAATGCAACATGTGAAGCACAAGGGCAGCATTGATAAATGCATACATTATTAGCAGAATCATGTCAGAACCTGACAAACTGATACTGGCTAAATATCAGGAAAAACTTCCTAACTGTAGGAGTGGTTGAGCAGTGGAACAGACTGCCTTGGGAGGTGGTGGATGCTCCTTCACTGGATGTTTTCAAGCAGAGGCTGGATGACCATCTTTCCGGTATGTTGTAGGGCTATCTTTCGGCTCTGCTCCTGCAGAGCGCAGGAGGTTGGACTAGATGACCTGCAAGGTCCCTTCCAACTCTTAACATTCTATGATCATGAACTTCGTTGTGTCCTATGAAACTCCCAGCAGGGTTGGAGGGAGGAAATGTGTGCCTGTGCAGAAGACACCTCAATGAAAAAGTTACAGGTAAATGCAATACTGTTTTTTCATCTTCAGTCTTCTGTGCAGTCCCACATTGGGAGACTATAAAGCTCTTTACCTCAGAAGCAGGGTGAGTTTCAGTGGAATAAAGGGTGTAGCACAGCTCTGCAAACTGCTGAGCCCTCATGTTCACATCCACCGAATAGTGCTTGACAAAGGTGTCCGAAAACAACCGGGTTGCTGCTCGACGTATGTCCTCCAAAGGGGTGTCCCTCTGGAATGCCACTGATGCCACCTGTGCTCGTGCGGAATGTGCCCTAAGTTCTGGAGGACGTGGCAGACCAGCTCACTGATATCTAACCTAATGACAGAGACTGTACATCAAGAAATAGTCCGTGCCAAGGCTGGTTTCCCCCCTGAATTGCCTGCATAGCATACAAAAAGCTGAGGAGACTGTTGGAAACCCCTATATCTCTCTATATAATAATCCTGATTTGGCAGTGGCACTCTCCAGAAATTCCACACGCTACAAAATAAGTTGGCTCCCTGCTGTGTCACTCAGAAGCTGTCCCTATCCACTGGCTGTGAATACTCGCACACCATTGGCTGGGTGCTGGGTCTGCTCCTCTTCCCCGCCCACTCCTTCAGCCTCTGTACCCTCTCAGAATTACTGGCAAATGAAAGTGATGTGTAAAAATATGTCAAATAACAAGCAAACTGAGTTACAAAATCTTATAGAATGTGAAGTGGTGAAAAAGACAAAATATCTAGGTGTGAACCTAACAATGAAAAATATTGATCTTTATAAAAATAACTATGAGAAATTATGGCAGCAAATTATGCAAGATATTAAAAAGTGGAATGTATTAAATTTGTCATTGTTGGGTAGAATTGCGGTGGTTAAGATGGATGTGTTACCACGATTAATGTTTCTGTTTCAAACTATTCCAATTGTGAAAGATGTAAAAACATTCAAATGCTGGCAGAAGGAACTGTCTAAGTTTGTGTGGGGAGGGAAAAAACCAAGAATCAAGATGAAAATAATGTGTGATGCTAAAGATAGAGGTGGGTTCCAGTTACCAAACTTAAGGCTATATGCAATTTGTTTGACTTGGGTAGGACATGGACTATGTTATAAGATAGAAAGTTATTGTCCCTGGAAGGCCATGACTGTAGGTTTGGGTGGCACGCGTATTTGTATTATGGTAAAACAAAAATGGACAATATGTTTAAACATCATTATCTGAGAAGAACGCTAATGGGCACGTGGACAAGATATAAAAACTTTTTTCCAGAAGAAATACCTATGTGGATTGTACCTGCAGAAGTTTTAAATCCATCATCACACTACAAAGGACAAGACTGGTTGAAGTATAGAGACTTATTAACAAGACATGGTAAAAACTTTATATTGAAGGAGCAGCATCAGATGGACTTTGATTATGGTTGGTTAAGATATAGACAAATACATGACATGTATAGAAGTGATAAAAAATTTGGTTTTAGAGAAAAAAATAATGAAATAGAACAAGTTTGGGAGGAAGGTGGGAAAAAATGATCTCTAAAATGTATAAAATTTTGTTAAAATGGTTTAATGCTGATGAAATGGTAAAAGAACAAATGGTAAAATGGGCGATAAACTTCAACAAAGATATTGAAATGGAATCTTGGGAATTTTTATGGAAAAATGCTATGAGTATATCTACATGTTATAATTTAAAAGAAAACTGTTTTAAAATGATGTACAGATGGTATATGACACCAAAAAAAATTGCAAATATTAATCAGAATTTATCTAACAAATGTTGGAAATGTAAAAAGAAAGAAGGTTCTTTTTATCATATGTGGTGGACCTGTGATAAAGCAAAGACTTACTGGTCTTACATGCAGAAATGGAAAAAATTTTGAAATGTACATTTAAGAAGTTGCCTGAAATATTGTTGCTTGGACTTAAACTAGAAGAGATAAATGTAAAGAAAAGGACAATAGTATGGTATATGATAACAACAGCAAGAATGGTGTATGCACAAAACTGGAAAAATGAAAAAATACCAGAAGTGTGGGAATGGTTGAAAAAATTGTTATATATGGCTGAAATGGATAAATGGACTAGAAAGTTGAATAATATGTACTCAGAGACCTTTTTGGAAGATTGGAAGGATTTGAAAGAATATGTTGAAAAATATTGGGACATGAAAAACTACATTTATACATGGTTATAATTGCATAAAAGAATAGAATTAGAGTTTATGAATGTATTAAGGATAATTAGATAATGAAGCTGTTTTTTTAGAACTATATAAGAATATAGAAAGTAAGAATTGGTATATAAGTATTTTAAAGATGTATGACCGTTACCAGAAATGTAAACATAGATATAAGTATTACTATTTCGGATAAAGTGGAAAATGTGTTATGCTTCAGATGTGGTGGGAAACCGCCAATACAAGATAAAAATAAGATTATACAAATAGAACAAAATGTTATATAATATGGAAAAAAGGATTTGTATAAGATAAATGTATTAATTTTAATGTTTTGAAAAATAAAAATTTCTTTACAAAAAAAAAAAAAGAATTACTGGCAAATGGCTTTCTCTCTTGATGAAGATGCTTCTCCTGCTTGCCTTCTGTGTGGGACCAACTGTTCCCTCAGTGGCAGTTGGTAGGTGAAATGGCAGTTGGTAGGTGAAATGGCAGTTACCTGTGTTTGTAAGATGGCTGCTGTCTGTGGTTGTTTGTTTAAAATGTTCCCCCATAAGGTTCAATTGAGCTGTAGTTCCAGAGGGGGGCCTGCAGGGGTATCACTCACTGGGTTGAATGGGGCTTCTTCATCTGCTGGCCGCAGTTTCCATCTGCCCCAAGCCCAAAAACTGCAGGAAAAGAGGGTGATGTGGCATTCACAGCTTCAGAGCACGGTAGAGGTTGCAGGTGTGTGTATGGGGGGGGGGGAGATGGAAAGCTGAAGAGTGAGGGGGAAATAAGGGTAGGTTGATGCTTGGCTGGGAAGGAGATAGGGTTGCCAACTCCAGATGGGGAATTCCTGGAGATTTGAGGGATGGAGCCTGGCGAGGGTGGGGTTTGAGGAGGGGTGGGGCCTCAGACAGGTAGAATGCCATGGACTCTGCCCTCCAAACCAACTATTCCCTCTTGGGGACCCACTGTTGCCAATCTCCAGGTGCAGGCTGGAGATCACTCAGAATTACAATTGCTCTTAAGGTAGCAGAGATCAGTCCCCCTGGAGGAAATGGTGGACTGATTCTGTGTCCTTATATCCTGCTGAGGTCGCCACAGCAAAATGATGCTGAGTGCCCAAGGCTGGCACTCTAGAGCCTGTTGTATTTATTTCCACAATGGGCCTTATTCCTAGTATAGTATAACAAAGGTCTCTTTACATCCAAAGAGTCTTTCGGCCTCCGAAGTGGGGAATGGAAAAAAATACTGGCGGGACGATGTCCTGACAAAAGGCGAAGGGGGGGGGGGGACTCAACCCAGCAAATAGCTGTGAACTGAGAGGGTCAAGCTAACAAAAGAATTATTATGAAAAGTATAAACATTTATTAGGGTGTACACATAAATAAAACAAAATTAAATTAAAAGAGACAGTCCAAGTATCAGACATTTAAAACTAGGTTCATCAAGAACTAATTGCAGTGCATATCAAAATGATGGATAAAAACTTTGACCTAAGGACCATACAGAGGAAAGATGTATCAAACCAGCAGATGAAGGTGGGGCAGTAGTAGTGTGGGGCAGAGAAGAGTACATTACAGAAGCATACAGACAATTGAATAATGAAACACACTATAGAAGGAGCAAAGACAATCCATCTAATGCCATCAAAAAAGAGATACAGGTACTCCTGGAGGAGAAGGTTATATTAATAGAACCACATGATTTCCTCTTAACATCGGAAGAAAGGGTGCCACAATTCTATCTTCTACCAAAAATTCACAAAGGCACCCTCCCAGTCCCTGGCAGACCAATTGTCTCTAGCTGTGGGTCTGTTTTGGAACCCTTGGCCCAATATCTGGACCTTTTTCTCAAGTCCTTTGTTCCAACCACACACTCATATTTAAGGGACACCACGGATTTCCTTAATCACATAAATAATTTACAACTACAGGCAGTTTTTTGCCACCCTAGATGTAGTGTCCTTGTACACTAACATTCCACAAGATGAGGCCTTGGATGTTCTATGGGAGGTATTAGATGAAAGAACAGAGCAGTCCATCCCCCCTACATCATTCCTCTGCCACATTGCTGAACTATGTTTAAAGAAAAACTTTTTTCAGTTCCAAGGAGAATTTTTCTGGCAAACTTCAGGAACTGCCACGGGATGTAAATTTGCACCTGAATTAGCTAACCTATTTATGGATAGGCTTGAAAACAAATTCATTTTCCAGAATAATAATCCCTACAAGAAACATATTATTTTTTACAAAAGATTCCTGGATGATATCTTCTTGATTTGGAATGGCACGCTGGAATATTTGATTGAATTTGTCAAATATATAAATCAGATACATAACACAATTAAATTTGAATTGACATATGACAAGTATAAAGTACATCTCCTAGATGTAGAAATTAGAAGGATAGGCAACAACATAGAGACAGAGGTTTACAGAAAATCCACTGATGCCAACTCTTACTTAGCAATGGATAGCTTCTACCCAGGACACATCAAAAGAAATTTACCTTACTCCCAGTTATTAAAACTGAGATGCAATTGCAGTGAGGACAGTGACTTCAAAAGGCAAGCAGGCATTTTAATGGATCAACTGGCTAACAGGGGATATTCATCCAGAATTTTGAAAAGAGCTTTTCACAGAGCCTACAACATATCTAGAGCATCTTTGCTTACCCCTAAAACTCATAATCAAAGGGTAGAAAGGATGATTATATCATTAACTTATAACAGTACATTCAAACCGGTGCAAATACTGGCACCTTCTATCTAACATCCCTAGATGCCAAAATCCTCCTTTGTTCACAGCCAGGAGGGCAGAAAAATCTCAGAGGCCTACTGGTTAGAAGCAGGCTTCCTGAACTGAAGGACACCAGCTGCATGAGGGGGAATCATCTACCTAAAGTTTTTTTTCCCCTATGGAGGCTGTTCTGTATGTAACTATGCTGAGGCTAAAAAATGCTTCTACAATTCTACAAGGACTAAAACTTTTTTTGTTAATTCATTCTGTAATTGTAAAAGTCATTCAGTTATTTATGCCATTCAATGTCCTTGTGGCAAAAAATATGTGGGGTTAACATCAAGGTCAGTGAAAGTAAGAATTGGGGAACACAGGAGCTGTATTAGATTAAAGAAAAGGAATGCTCCACTTGTCAATCACTACCTGGATTTGGACCATACTGAAAACCATCTGAAGTTCTGGATAATTGAAACAGTTCAGACTACAAATTCAAACAGGCTCAAGCTTCTCCAAAGACATGAGTTATTTTGGATATATCATTTACAGACATCCACTCCTCAGGGACTGAATGAAGAAGTGGATTGGACCCGCTGCCTTTGAAAAAATGTTCACCTGTTCATCTACCTCTCCCAACTTGTAATCCCTTCCTTGGCTAGGAGCATTGTGCAATACATGGGGGTGATTGCATTATCCCTGGGTCCACTATATAGGATTGTAATCTCAGCAGTTTGTGACTTGACTATTTCACTTGATGGAAGTGACACACATCCTGACGAATGAGACATTTGATACCAGGTCTGTTGCCTATTTAAATATCCTTTGGGAAAATACTTTTAGGCTAAATTAATTCTAAATCACATTAACTTTCAACTCTAATAATTATGATTATTTCATTTTTATCTAGACTAATTTGGAAAATTTGTGCAGCTACCACAAGCCTATTTTACTAGTTGTAGCAAATATATAGCATTCAAGGTAATCCCAGTGTAAATCTACTGTCACCCCCTCTGTGCAGATATCTAAATCTGTGGGGGAGGGGCACTTGGGGGGCAGGGAGATTATTCTGCACACATCCCCACGTGTGCAGAAAAATCTAAAAAGTTTCAAAAAATATTCGGGGGATATTTAAATCCCCCCAAAAGTTAAAGAGCATTCCCTGTGCATGCTTGGGAACTGCTGGTGCAAGTGGGGGCAGGGGGGAGAGGTTGGTGAGGCCCATGGCTCTGCGCCACACGGGCCTCACCAGGGCAACCGGAGGTGGGGGGAGGGGCGAAGAAGCCTTACCTTGGACTGCTGCTCCACTGGTGCTCCTTCTCTCCCCCCCCCCCGGCGGGTCCCACGGATCCCACCTCTTGTTTATTTCTATGTCTTATAAAATCTATTATTACATATATTTATTGTTTATGCAAAAGTAATCTGGCTTTTCTCCTCCCCCCTCCCCCCCCTACAATTTCAGACAGCAACACCTGGTCTTATTTATATATGTATATACAAAATTCTGAATGCATGTATTTTTGGATGTGTGTCATTTTAAAATAAGGAATATTGACCACTGAGGAAGAGAACAGAAGAGATTGGATTTATATCCTGCCCTTCACTCACTTAGAGTCTCAGAGCGGCTTACAAACTCCTTTCCCTTCCCCTCCCCACAACAGACACCCTGTGAGGTCGGTGGGGCTGAGAGAGCTCTGAGACAACTGTCCTTGAGAGAACAGCTGGTACAGAACTATGGCTTGCCCAAGGTCACCCTGCAGGTGCAAGTGGAGGAGTGGGGAATCAAACCCAGTTCTCCCAGATTAGAGTCCACGCACTTAACCAATACACCAAACCAGCTCTCAGTTTCATCCCATAGGGGCCAAAACTCGTATGGTCCTTAGGTCAAAGGTTTTATCCATCAGTTTAATATGTACTGCAATTAGTTCTTAATGAACCTAGTTTTAAATGTCTGACTGTCTCTTTTAATTTTATTTCATTTTATGCAGGGGTCATTTCGAGCAGGAGCTTGGGGGAGCTCAGCTCCGGGACTTGATGCCAGTCCCCCCCTGGGGGAATGCCTGCTTGTGTCATGGCTGCAGCGAAATGACTCCATCCCATGGAAAGGTCCTTGTTCCTCTGACCAGCCTTCTGAAGGTTTCAGCCACCACTGAAGCTATCTTCCCAGAATAGTGGTATTTCTGAGGCTTGGATTAGTAGCTGTCCCCTCTCTGCCAGCTCTCTCTCTCTCTCTTTCTTTCTTTCCTTCCTTCTGACATACTTCTGGTGATGTCAGGTGGTGTAGCATATGCAAATAAGTTATGCTAGTGAGTTATGCTAATGAGCTCCTGCACCTCTTTTTCTACAAAATGACCTCTGGTTTTATTTATGTGTACACCCTAATAAAAGTCTATATTTTTCGGAACTTCCGGCAAGACTTGCGACCATGGCGGGCATGCTCCTCCGCATCTGCGGAGAGCGCGATCCGTACCCGGCGGGAAGAAGGGTCTTCGGACTGGTGCCAAGCCCCCAGAGACCCTAGTGAAGGGGCTCTGCCTGGGGTGGCACGAAGGGGATCTCTCCCTATGGTGGCGACCGAGGGATCGAGGTCCCTTTTCATCACCCCCATAGGTTCCCCCGTCCATGGGAGCTGTATGGCTAAAAGTGCAAATCCGTGAAGCAGCAGAGTGTGCGAAGCCTTGAAGCTTGAACTTATAGTTACGCACGGAGAAAACGTGAGTCTGAAGTAAAAACAAACAGAACACAGCGGGAAAGGCGGGTGGAGTGAAACCCCCCATCCTCGAGACTGGCGTACTTACGAGACTCTTTACGTGGCGTTACTGCATGAAAAAAAGTATGTTTGGCTTGCTAGATGGCGGCATCGCGCTTTAGAGGATATGAACTTTAAAAAGTTATAAGTGCAGTCGTAGAATTTGCTTCTTTCGTCCATCTTATCTAACTATCAACAAAAAAGCGCAGCCTCAACAATGGCGGGGAAACCGAAACCTTCCCCCAAACTAGGAAGTACAGCTCCGAGTTCAAAGGTTGATACCACAGAGATGAGCACTGTGTTCTCCTCATTATTGCGACCTCTAGTGGACCAAATGACAGCTCTCAACGTCAAGATGGATAAAATGCAGCTGGAACTGAAGGAGTCGAGTAAAACTACAGAGAAGCTGCAGCGAGAACTTCTGGAAGTTAAGACTTCAGTAAAAAATCATGATTCAAGGCTACAAAAAGCGGAGAAAGAAAAGGCCTTCCATTCTGATCAGCTCTTGAAACTACAGATGGAAAGATCGAATTTTTTCCTAAGACTTCAGAATGTACCAGAGGATAAAGGAGAAGACCTTAAAAATCTGCTAAGTGAAGCGCTTGAACCAGTGACAGGCTTAAAAGCAGCAGAAATAACAAGCGACATGGATATGGTTTACAGAACCTATCCAGATTATACCAAAAAGAAAAGCCTGCCTGGTGAGATTCAGATAAGGTTCTCCAAAAAGTCAACAAGGGATGTGGTGCGTAGGACCACAAATAAAGCAGTTCTGAAGATCAAAGGAAAAGAAGTTAAAGTGATGAAAGATATTCCATTTGAAATAAGGAAAAGAAGGAAAGCCTATGGAAAACTGACATCTTGGCTACAGTCTGAATCTATTATCTACAGGTGGAACGTTCCGGAAGGACTGAGCTTCAGCATCAAAGATAAAAAATACAAGATTGACTCTGTTCAACAGGCAAAAAGTTTTTTGGAAAAAAGCAAAGAAAAGAAAAAAGAGAGAGACTCAGATGGTTCGCTGGCATCGCAAGAAAGTATGTATGGATTTGATAGCTCAAAGAGTGAAGAAGAGATTTCTGACTCGGAAAAAGGAGCAGCAGCTCCAAAGGTACAAGAAGAGACTGTTAAGACAAGAAGAGGACGAAAGAAGAAATAAGGGCTGAATTGTTTTTACTGGAAATTGCACTTATATATTTTATATAATTTGTATAATTAAGCATTCCTCCAAAAGAGCATGTCTGTCAAACAGCTTTTTTATTTTTCTTATATCATCAGTAACAATGTTAATTGAAAATCAACCAAGGTTTAAAATGCTTCATATGTATTAGTGGTAAGGTAATATTAAGCAAATGCTAAAGCACACTCTGTATAAGGTAAATGTAGCTTAGAAAGTAGCGATGTAGAAGTAGTTATAAAAAAAATCAATAAAAATTAAAAAAAAAAAGTCTATATTTTTCATAATAATTATTTTGTTAGCTTAACCTTCTCAGTTTGGGATGATGTCCTGAGCCGGGTGAAAACTGGAAATTATCTTAGGTAAAAATCTTAAACTGGGTCTCAAACAACATGGCTAGCCTGAAATTTAATAAGTGAATTCTGTTAGCCTGGCTGCTCTTTTATGTTATTAATATTTGGGGAATATTAGCTTTTAATAATCAGCAGTAGGCATTAAGGAATCTGCACCATTTTTATACAGAGACTGCTACCTCCTCCAGACAAACCAAGGAATTGACAAGGAGATAATAGTATCAGTATAAAAAGGTTTTCTTCTACTTAAAGGATAAAAAGTAGCTTATTCAAGTATTACAGAAACGTTCACACATTCATACCGTTCTAGGAAGTCAGATAGAATAAAAGGGACGGTTGCATTATTAGGAAATCATTGACATTTTATATTTACCTGCGTAGAGAGAGTTGGTGTATTCCTGCTCAAGAAATAAGATGAGTTTATAGGGAATTGGGGGGGGGGGTGTGGATTAGAAACCATGTCAGAGCGTGGTGAGAGAGAGAGAGGGTGATGCAAGAAGGAGCAGGTGATGTAAAAGATATATTGTGCTGGGAACTTTCCTTTATTCAGGGGGTGGGAGGTGGTCTCTGGGGAGGGGCAGGCTTAGCCAGATGCCTGTCTTGAGACCACCCCTTAGAGAGTCCACCCACTAGCTCTTGTCCAGTGGAAGAGAGGCTAGGAGGAGTGGTCAGCATTTGATTCTACCTGATGGTCAGAGAGATACCTAGGGCCGGAAGCTGACATCATCGGCTAGGGGCATTGTCTTTTAGATGAAGGTAGGACATTTTGGCGGCCAAAACCAGTTCTTCCAGGAAATGTCCTGCTGTGTTCGCATCTCTGTGAGAAAATCCTTTGTTGTACCAAATGGATACTGTGATGGTGTGTTGTGAAGACAAGTCTCTGGTTAAAATGCCAAGATGGCTATTTCCTGTGTAAGTCTCTTTGTGTTGGGAGAAACCTCCTGGCTTGGAGGTGGCAACCTCAGAAAATGGTACTTTAAACCTCTGCTGGAAGCATTTAGAGTCATTTTCCCTCTGGTTACCCCGTCCAAGAGTCCATCCCACACAGTCAGCAAAATAGTTCACTCATTTACTCTTATAGATCCCTATAAAAGTTCAGAAAGCATCGTGCTGGCTTACAATTGTCAGCCCTCAAAGCTGCTAGTTCTCCAACTCTCCTGGCTGCAAGGGCATAGACTTTCCAATTTCCAGGGGGTGGGGCTGGGGCTGGGCCAGAGGCACTGCTATGCTAGGTCCTTAAAATAACCAAGGCCCAGTGACATCATAGGGAGGAGCCAGTGACATCCTATGCCATTGTCACTATCTATGGAGGCGGAGCCATGTGAGATTTAGGAAGGGGCTCTTCAGAAATTTAGGGGGGCCTGGGAACTCCCCTAGCCATGCCCCTGGGCTGGGCTAAACGCAGGAAAAGGTGGGAGGTGGCCAGTGGTTATAGTGGTATTTCAGTGGTCTCCTGCTGTGTCCTTTATTTAAATTCAATTTTAGAATAGTCACTTTAAGATCTGCAAATATACATACTATGTGCATAAGACAAACAAATGGTCACAAATTTGAAAATAAGGAGGGGAACACAGAAAAGCCTGTAGGGGAACATTTAAAAAGTTTTCCTGGACTTTCATTTACAGGAGTCTTGTTTCTGCCTTATTCATATGGGTGACTTTGTACTGAAATGTAGTAAATTATGGCATCACAGATGCCTTCATTTGGTAAATGCATGGCTGAAGTCCCTGAACCAGAATACCAAACAGTTGCTGTGCACTCAATTTCTGAGCAATGTACAATGTTCAGAGTAGCAGCAATTGTCTTCTCACTTCAAACTCATATCCTACAAGTAAGTACAAGTGTCAGAATCTGCTGATTCAGACAAAGTCTTTCTATTGCTTACAGCTATGTCTTCTGTTTTATTGCCATGGTTCTCCCTGTCATGTCTGTATGCCTTTCTATATTCCTATTGCCATGTATGTATGCTAGCTGCTTCCATATCACCTGCCATGTAATTACCCCTCCTTTAGGTGAACCCCCTCACTTTGGCCAGCATGTATTTAGAATATGTGACCCCAGGTTTATGACTTTGACCAGGCCTGGTGTGTGTAACTGTCAGAGCGGGAGGATGACAACTTCAAAGTATGGGAACAATGGGCCTCTCACACTCCTGCCTCCGCATTCCATTCGTCCTGGCTGGGACTCCAAGGGAGGACGAGTCTCATCTCTTATCAACGTGCGAAAGCCTCGAGGCCATTGATTGTTATGTGAAATGGTAACATCTGAAGGGTCTGGTTTGGGAAGGGAAATTTACAACTTGACACCTCACTTTCTTTCCTGTGGGAAGCAAACGGCCAGAGACCCTTTTGCCCGCCGTTTTTTCCCTTGTAGTGATTGGCTACCGATGGGTAATTCAAACTGCCTAGAAAGGTATAATAGACCTGCTTCTGTCATATGTGTTATCTCTGACAATAATCCGAGAAGCTGTACCAATGTAGAGATTGGAAATAAAGAACTGTGTTTCATCAACAAAGATCTGATCCTTGACTACTTTGAGCAGAAGTCTCACAGATTGTCAGAGATCTGTGACTGGGACTTGGCCGTTCCTGACCATGTCGGACGACGGTACTCTTCCCATCCCTACTACTCCCGAAGACACACCGACCACCCCTGGGGATCAGGGGGCCGGTGGTGGAGGCGGCGGAGGGGAGCCCGAAGTGCCAGTGACTACGATTCAAGGGGCTCACTACATCCCGCGCCCACCTCCTCTTGAGAGCGTGACCCCGAGGTACTCATGGAGCAATTTCGGTCGCGGGACCGTGGACTCCTGGGTGCACAATCGGAAAGGGGCACGGGTTTCGTTCCAGGGAGACCACCTCGACCGCGGGAAGCCGAGCTTCCTGGGAGACGATCGCGAGACGACCTACGTAGGAGATTCGCGTCTCCAGTCCTTGGAAGGAGAGAGACCGGGATCGTACGGGCCCGATCCCTACCGAGAAGACCAGACTCAAGCCCTCGACCGGATGATGGGAGATTTGCGGTTCCAGCTTACTACCGAGTTGCGAGAACTGGCCCTCGATCTCCAGTATCAGTTCCGGGACGCCATCACGGCTATGCAGGCGGCTCAGCCAACACCAGCCATGGGAGGACCTCCCGCGATCGGAGTCCAGCAGCCGGCGGTGCCTCCAGGGGGAATCCCCGCCCTGGTGCCGCCACCAGTGCAGCCGCAAGTGCCGCAGCAGGTTCCCCCGGTCATTCCCCGCCAAGCGCCCGCACCCATACCTGCGCCGGCCCCCGTGCCAGCAGGGCCGGTGGTTCGCCCGGCCCCCGCCGATCCGTTGACGGCTACTTTCGATGGGGACCCCGAGAAGTTGCGCTTCTTCCTGCTAGAGATCGAGCGGTTCCTAGACACTTGGGGACACCTCTACCCCACCGAGAGGGACCGGATTGCCTACATCGGGTCCAAGCTGAGGGACGCCACCAGCGATTCGTATGTGAGCCTGCACAACGCCCCCGGGCCTGAGCTACATTCGCTGAACAACTTCATGTGGGCCCTCCGACACCACTATGAGGACCCCTTGGGAGAAGAAAAAGCCCGGAACCAACTGCGGAGATTGACCCAAGGGTGGTCCTCGGTGAGGGACTACACCGATAAGTTCCGGCGCATCTCAGCCAAGATTCGCGGCTGGACGCAGGACCTGTTCATGGAGAAGTATCGAGAGGGCTTAAATCACGAGGTGTACGAGGCAATATTGCGGGCGGGAAGACCAGGATCGTTGGCCGCTTGGATGAGGGCAGCCGTGAACGTGGAAGAACACTTCACCCTCATCAAGATGGGAGCTTCATCAACGGCCCCAAGCAAAGCAACGCAGAAGGCGAAACCCAAGCCCAATGTGCAAGAAATTCAGGATGCTCGTTTTAAACAGAGGCTCTGCATGAGATGCGGGGAGAGTGGCCACTTAGCCTCGGCGTGTCCGAGAGGAGGGGGAAAAGTTCCGAAGACCTCCACCCCGGTGGCCGGGAGCACCCCCAGCAGAGGAAAGACCTCGTTCAAACCCCGGGCGCTACAGCTGGAAGGGGCCGCGAGCGAGCAGGGAGAGCTGGAGCTGACGGAAGCGCAGATGTCGGGAAACTCCAATGGCCTGCAGTGAGCGGCGCAGAACTGCAGGTCCCCAGGCACGACGCGCCATCTCCGGTGAGCATCCCTGGCCCCTTGTTGTATATGGTAGTGACTGTAATGACCCCTGGGACTGGGACCCATGTCCGAGTCCGTGCCCTAATTGACTCTGGGTGTGCTCGGGACTTAATTAGCCCATTAGTGGTAGAAGGGCTGGGACCCAAGGTCACCCCGTTGGGGGAGCCACTCAAGTTCACGCAAATGGACGGTTCAGAAATGAAGGAAGCGTGCATGGCAGAGACCGAGGGGCTAATTGTGGGAACGGGGGAGCATTGGGAGAAGAGAGCCTTCGTCATCACCCTGAATACCCAATTCCCTATGGTGTTGGGGAGCCCCTGGCTAAGCTCCCACGAACCCTATATCAAATGGAGTGAGGGGAAGATTTCCTGGGTGGACGAAAAGTGCCTGGGTCATAAATGGGACACGGGGTGGGGACCAGGACCTCCGATGCCCCTACGGGTGGCGGCCCTCACCCTGGCACCCTCGGCGGTCCCCCGGGAGTATCGGGACTTGATGGGAG
This sequence comes from Lepidodactylus listeri, assembly GCA_029233225.1. Taxonomy (NCBI): domain Eukaryota; kingdom Metazoa; phylum Chordata; class Lepidosauria; order Squamata; family Gekkonidae; genus Lepidodactylus; species Lepidodactylus listeri. The sequence continues at coordinate 6,927,723 of JARCFY010000014.1, read as the reverse complement.
TGTTCAGTGAGACCGAGGCGGACGAGCTACCCCCCCACAGACTGTCGGATTGTGCCATAGAACTGATCCTGGGCGAGAAACTTCCAAAGGGAAAGCTTTACTCAATGAGCCCTCCGGAGCGGGAGGAGCTAAGGAAGTTCCTAGACAAGAACTTGGAGCGCGGGTTCATCCACCCCGCTAAATCCCCCTTTGCAGCCCCCGTCTTGTTCCGGAAAAAGAAAGACGGGGGGTTGCGGTTGTGCACGAACTACAGAGGATTAAATGCGGTGTCTGCCTCCAACGCCTACCCCCTCCCCCTTATTAAAGACTTGCTAACTGAGGCGGCCAAAGGAAAAGTGTTCACTAAGTTGGATCTCTGAGACGCTTATTTCCGGGTGCGCATAAGGGAGGGGGATGAATTCAAGACTGCCTTTAATACACCGTTGGGACAGTTCGAATACCTGGTGATGCCGTTCGGTTTGAGTGGCGCGCCAGGGGTCTTTATGAGCTTAATAAATGAAGTGTTGCACAAGCATTTATTCAAGGGGGTGTTACGTTACTTAGATGATATCTTGATCTACTCTGCTGATAAGAAAGAACACGTGAAATTGGTCCGGGAGGTCCTCTCCACCCTGTTAAAAAATCAGTTGTATGCAAAACTGTCTAAATGCGAGTTCCATCGAGATTCCGTAGACTTCCTGGGGTACCGCATTTCACAGAAGGGACTGGAGAATGACCCAGCCAAGGTAGAGGCGGTGGTCCAGTGGGAAGCCCCCAGAACAAGGAAGCAACTCCAAAGCCTATTAGGATTTTGTAACTTCTACCGCACCTTCATAAAAGACTTTGCCACGGTCACCCTCCCATTGACTGAGTTGCTAAAAACCAAAGGGAGGGGCCCAGAAGCGGGGAAGCCCGGGGAGAAAATTGCCTGGAGTGGGGAATGCCAGAAGGCGTTCGAGACTCTTAAGACTCTTTTCACCTCAGAGCCCATACTGGCCCACCCGGATGAAACTAAGGAGTTTGTGATCCATGTAGATGCATCCGATGTGGCCATGGGGGGGGGCATTCTACAGCAAGGGTCAGACGGAAAGCTGCACCCCCTTGCTTACATCTCGAAAAAATTTAATGAAACGGAAAGGAACTGGTCAGTTTGGGATAAAGAGGCCGCAGCTATCCGGCTAGCCCTCACTACGTGGAGGCATTGGCTAGAGGGGGCGCAAACCCCTTTTGAAATATGGACAGACCACAAGAATCTAGAAGCGCTGCGCACACAGAGATCCCTGAATGCGAAGCAGCTCCGTTGGGCAGATTTCTTCTCAAAGTTTAATTTTGTGCTCAAACATCTCCCTGGGAAAGCCAATTCGTTAGCAGATGCGCTCTCCCGATTGCCCCAGCACGAGAGTTTAAAGGAGGAGGTGTTTGACTCCATGTTCTCCCCCCAGCAATTGGGAGGTGCAGTAACCACCAGGAGTCAAAGTAAGCGAACAACAGTGGAATCGGAAACATGCGACTGGGGGGGGATTATTCACCCGAAGAAATCGAGGAGTTAGAGGCGTTGGCAGACTGCTCCCTCAAGGAAAATAAATGCTGGTATCATGGCGATAAATTGGTGGTGCCCCGAAGCAAGAGGAAAGACATATTACTGGCTTGTCACTCCTCTAAACTAGCAGGACATTTTGGATTTCTAAAGACGCTCAATTTAATTCAGAGGCAGTTCTGGTGGCCACGCATGCGCCGGGACGTCTCGGACTTCGTTTCTGCTTGCCAGACCTGCTTGATGTGCAAAAGAAGGGGGGGGGGGAAGTCCCGGGGCTCCTACACCCCCTACCCACTCCCTCTCGCCCTTGGGAGGCGATAGCTATGGACTTTATTACAAATTTGCCACCCTCTAAAGGAAAGACTGTAATTTGGGTGGTGGTTGACATGTTTTCTAAGCAAGCCCACTTCACTCCTTTCAAACAGCTACCAACGGCAAAGGGGATGGCCAAGGCTTTCTTTAATCATGTGATCAAATTACACGCTTTTCCCAAACGTGTGGTATCCGACAGGGGCAGTCAGTTCGTTGCCAACTTCTGGCGGGAGCTCTTGAAATTTATGGACATAGAGCCCGCCCTGAGCTCGGGTTACCACCCAGAGACCGATGGACAGTCCGAACGAACTAATCAGATTTTGGAACAATTGTTAAGGTGTTATACTAACTATCACCAGGACAACTGGGTGGAGTTGCTGCCGTTCGCTGAATATAGCTACAACAATGCTGTGCATTCTTCTACTGGTGTTTCCCCGTTTATGGCAGTAGGAGGTTTTGAGGGAAAACCTCTGCCCACGATTGAAAACGCCTTGGATGCCCCCCCCCCACAGACTTTAAACGATGGTGGGCGACCCTGCAGGAGTCATGGCCTCTAATAGCAAAAACTTTAGACCACGCTAAAGAGGACTACAAGAAATATGCAGATCGTGGTCGAGCTGAGGGTTGGGACCTTCAGCCTGGGGACTCTGTTTACCTATCCACAAAAAACATACACGGCTTGCAACCCAGCAGGAAATTGGGGTGGAAATATGTGGGCCCTTACAAGGTGTTGCGCAAAATCTCTGAGGTGTCTTTTGAGTTAGAATTGCCTAAGTCACTGAGTTCTGTGCATCCTGTTTTTCATTTCAGCTTACTGAAGAAGAATCCTGGGCCGAATGCATGGCATCCAGTTCTTCCGACACCTCCTCCACTGATGAAGGGGGAGGCACCCCATTTTGAAATATCTGAAATCCTTGATTCTAAGCTGCGTAGGGGTCACTTATATTATTTAGTTAGATGGCTTGATTTTGGCCCTGAGCAAAACGAGTGGGTTCGTTCTGAACATGTGCATGCTCCTAAATTAGTTAAAGCTTTTCATAGAAGATTCCCGGACAAGCCCGGGTAGGTTTATTTTCGGGGTGCCAGTGTGTCAGAATCTGCTGATTCAGACAAAGTCTTTCTATTGCTTACAGCTATGTCTTCTGTTTTATTGCCATGGTTCTCCCTGTCATGTCTGTATGCCTTTCTATATTCCTATTGCCATGTATGTATGCTAGCTGCTTCCATATCACCTGCCATGTAATTACCCCTCCTTTAGGTGAACCCCCTCACTTTGGCCAGCATGTATTTAGAATATGTGACCCCAGGTTTATGACTTTGACCAGGCCTGGTGTGTGTAACTGTCAGAGCGGGAGGATGACAACTTCAAAGTATGGGAACAATGGGCCTCTCACACTCCTGCCTCCGCATTCCATTCGTCCCGGCTGGGACTCCAAGGGAGGACGAGTCTCATCTCTTATCAACGTGCGAAAGCCTCGAGGCCATTGATTGTTATGTGAAATGGTAACATCTGAAGGGTCTGGTTTGGGAAGGGAAATTTACAACTTGACACCTCACTTTCTTTCCTGTGGGAAGCAAACGGCCAGAGACCCTTTTGCCCGCCGTTTTTTCCCTTGTAGTGATTGGCTACCTATGGGTAATTCAAACTGCCTAGAAAGGTATAATAGACCTGCTTCTGTCATATGTGTTATCTCTGACAATAATCCGAGAAGCTGTACCAATGTAGAGATTGGAAATAAAGAACTGTGTTTCATCAACAAAGATCTGATCCTTGACTACTTTGAGCAGAAGTCTCACAACAAGTCCCAGAGCACTGAGCCTATTCCCAGGGGCTGTCCTATCATTCCACTCTGTGACCTATCATTCCAGTCCCACAGCACCGATTTTATTGCTAGGGATCCTCACTCCACTCAGAGGACTGTCATTCCAGTACCAGAACACATTATCTTCCTAGGGACCGTAATTCCACTTTGGGAGCTGTCATTCCAGTCCCAGAGTAGCCTATCTGGGCCCAAAGACCTTCATGGAAAAACCATTCTACATTTTCTTTGCAACTTTTTTTGTGCTGCAATGTTTTTATTTGTGCAGCTGGCTCCTGTTGAGGTGGAGCACAGCCCTTTCACCTGCATCCACCCCCCCTGCACGGAGATGGGAGAAGGTGCCTTCTTTGCCCCAGAGATGCGTGGCGAGAGCCACTTCCCTGCTTGCCTCTGTGCCATGGCAGGGCGGGTGGGTGTGAAGCAGGTCAAATGATCAACACAGAAAGTTGGACTCCCCCCTGGCTGGATCTCCCTCCCATTTTTAGGTGGGGGGGGGAGCAAAAGGGTGCCCATGCTTCAAAGCCTACCTGCACTGATTTCCCTGGGGGAGGCTGAGTCCCTTCTGGGATGTGAGGGCAATCTGGCTGCGACATCTGTCACCCCATTGATCGCCAGGGTTGATTCAGCTGATCTGGCTGGCTAGGCGGGTGTCCCCTACCTCCCTCACCACTCCATGTGCGTCCCTCCCGAAGCTGCACGCTCGGTCGAAGAGGATGACCATCCCAGATAGGAGGAGTGAACCGTTCTTCGGTCAAGAGTCCCTTCTATAAAATTTCGACAGGGGCCCGAGCCCCTCTGTAGTTGATGCCTATGCCTGGCTGACGTTATTGCCACTAAAAATGCAACTTTAAACTCCAATAATTGCAGACTACAAGCCCCTAAAGGTTCAAAAGGGGCACTACTGACAGTGGCCATTGTGGTGCAATAGGTGGTCATGGGGGGAACAGGAGAAACAGACCCTTCAAAAAAAAAATTTAGATGCTGCGTGCGAAAAAAGTGTCTTGTCCTGAACCCTGGTATGATAGGCCGATATGGCCGCTAAATGCACTTTAAAGGAAGAAGCTGTGAGAACTGATAAGTGCCAGCAGATATTCAAATACCAAAGAAATAGGGCAACTCTCTACCTTAGTCCCCTGAGCTCTGGCCCAGTTACAAAAATGAAGCCAGTTATTCTTGTAGGACCTTCTTGTGGATGGTCTATGAGCACTAAAAATGACATTGGCTACCTGATAAGAAAATTGGAAATGGGGCTGTTCAGTAGCCATGCTGTCAGTCTGAGCTTATTCACCTTCTGGTGAACCGTGGGTTCCCTGCAGAGCAAGTCCACAGCCAATGGAAGGTGTAGTGCTAGCAGAACCTGAAACCAGACTTGCCTGGGCCAAAAAGGGATAACCAGAATGCACCATGTAGGCTCTTCCCTGAGCTTTGCTAACACCTTGTATATAAGTGGGAATGGCAGGAAAGCATAGAACAGATTGCCTGTCCACCTGATATGGAATGCAACTACTAGGGAGAGATGATCCAAATCTACTCTGGAACAAATTTTTTGAGCTTTGTTATTGGTGTGGGTGGCAAAAAGGTCCACTCCAGGGAAACCCCATTGCTGGAAAATTGGAATAATGTATTTTCTCTCAAGAGACCACTCATGCTTGGACTTTCCCATCCTGCTGAGGATGTCTGCCCTTGTATTTGCAGTAGCCGCCACTTGTACTGCCTGGAGAGAAGATCCTTGTGCTATGACCATCACCCAAATAAGGGTGGCCTCTCTACACAGGGCCACTGAGACTGTGCCCCTTTGTGGGTTTATGTATGTCATTGCTGTAGTGTCATCTGTACCGACTGGAATGACCTTCCCCCTGGTGAGCTCTGCAAATGAGGTAAGGGCATAATGTATTGCATGTAGCTCCAAGAGGCTGATGTGGAGGCCCTTTCCTTCCAATGACCATACATCCTAGACTGAGAGCAACCCACAGTGGGGCTCCCCATCCTTCTAACAAAGCATCAGAGGTAACAGAAAACTGAGGCATCCTCCTGCTGAACAAAACTCTCACCAGGAGGTTATCATCACACACCAGCCAATTCAGCTGTCTCACTATAGACCTGGGTGCCGTGAAAACGAGGTTGCACTTACCTGTAACCACTGTTCATCGAGTGGTCTTCTGTGCAGGCACACATGGGACTGTGCAGTCGCAGGCCAGCCATGGAAAATATTTCCAAGCTTTCTAATAGACTAGGAGCGCCCCTCCTCCTCTGGTGCTTTCCCATCAAAACGCTCACATTACCAGGAGGTCATGAGCACTACTCCCTCAGTTCTCTCCATGCTGCCGGCAGAGACCCCTAGAAAATTAAAGTTCCAGAGAGTTCACAGCGGGGGAGGAAGGGATGTGTGCCTGCCCAGAAGCCCACTCGAACAATGGTTACAGGTAAGTGCAACCTCATTTTCATTGTCATGGTTTCTGTGCAGTCCAACATGGGAAGATTAGCAAGATCACTGAGTGAAAGAGGTGGGTGTGAATCTTTCAGAAGGAGACCACAGAGGACCGCTTTATCAACAGTTGTTTAGCGGCACAAATTGACCTTCCCCCAGAAATCTCTTATACCAGAGCAGTAAGCTCTCTGCAAGTGTCACCACCAAAATACATGTGGGAATGTGGCAAAGAAAAAAGAGCACTCTTTGGAAAAGAGCCATCATACGTAGTGGTAATGAAGGGCTGTGCACTCAAAACAGTGTGACAGTGTCAACCAACCCACAAGGATGGGTTGCGTGAGGATGCTGACCATGCATTTCATGAGGAGTGAGAGACAACCCTTGATAGGGGATTCCAGCAGGACATAATCTTTTGAAACTTCATGCATGGAGAGGGTATAAGTTAGAATCCTATCATAAATGAAGCACCATGTAAGTGCCAAAATAAAGGGGTTATACCCCTCTTTTGTAGCATGCTTAGTAACCCAACAAGGAAAAGATTGGGGTTGTGATTCATTACCTTTAGAGGCTTACCGGGAATGCTTCCAAGGAAACCCCGAACCTCCAGGGCTTAGCGGGAGATCCAGGGACACCAGACTCCCAAAGAACTGCCCAGAGAGAGGTTCTTGCAGGGGGCTTGATCTGGGGACTTTCGGGTGCGGCGGCACGCAAGTAGACCCTCGATTGTCCTAGCAGAGCTCTGAGACAGAGCGCTTATGGCAGCCATTAAGCACAAGGACGGGATCAGCTGCTTCTGGAGCTGTACTCCAACTGAAGAATCCTACTCTTAACTTCATCTCCACTTTCATACTATGAGTAGAATTGAGCAACTTTTTGACTGCAAACCTCCCTTGACTGACTGCTTCAAGACTGTGCTTTTAAAACCTTTAAAAAGCCCTGGGTGAAGAGGTTTGGTGGAAGGATTCTTCCCTCCCATTTCTAATTCAGCGGCTTGGAAGTGCAACCCAGGCATTTATCACAAAGAACCAGCCTGAAGCCCAAATTGGTGAGGATTGGCTATTTTTGTTGGTGGGGACTGAATAAATATGTGGATTATTAAAGACAGAGTTTAATAAGATGAAGCTATTTAAACTTTAAAGTCCAAGGGAAGACGTGGAGATTCCCCCCCCCCTTTCGTTTTGCAGGCTTCACATCAGAGCACCCCTTTACTTTGAATTACTGGATTTTAAAATGGAAATCGAAGCATTTTAAGTATTTTAGGTATTCCAAATTACGTACATCAATAGATTAAGTGGACTAAAAGCCGTATTTTGTATTTTTGAAGCTCAAACAGTTGATTTCTTCTTATTTTTATCTATCTTTTTTGGCTTTCTGGATAAGTTGTTTATTTTCTGGGAAATATACAGACAATAATTTTTTCTTCTATCTTTTGATGGGCAGTTATTTTTCTCTTATTTTTGGATTTCTATTATTGCTCTTCCTTTTTCTTCATTGGATTTATGGATTATATGGGTCTTTTTTTGTATTTGCAACCTCCTCTTTTCTTCTACAATATTTGGATTTGTTTTTGGGTGCTGTTTACTTTTTCCCTTCTGAATTTTTGGGTTTTTTTATTCCCCTTTTGGCTTCTTTTTTAATGGAAGTTTAGACTACTTTCATCTTGGAATTTCCTCTGGGTTTAATGTAATTTTTTGTATGATGGTAAAAGCTGACAAGGGGCAGAAAAGGTAAGAAAACCATATTTGTTGTGATATTTGAGTTTGGATTTAAGAAGAAGTTCTTGCTGGAATAAAAGCTGTTGTGGTGTCATTGAAGGCTGGGAAAAGAACTTTACAACCTTGGACTTTTAGCCTATTTTAAAAAACTGAACTGATTTCTTAGAAGCCCCTAAAGAACTGAACTGATCTTTTAGAAGTCTTATAACATTTTGTGGCCTTTACTCTTACCCAAAGAACTGAACTGAACTTTTAGAAGTTTTACAGAATTCCTTGGCAGACTACAATGATGCTGTAGTAGCCTGTGAGACATTCACAGGAAGTGGCGAGGCTGAACTTTGTTTAAGCATAACGTGTTCTTGGTGTTCTTTGTGCAAAGTCAAGTTTGATAAACATATAATATTGTCTGTGTGTATGTAGGGGGAAAGGAAAAAACATACTTGTGATTTGTTTCAACTTTATTGTACCTTTGATATTCTGGGAGAAAAAGGAAAAGAGGGGGCTGGTGTGAAGTAGAAAATGTCTAAACTTTCACCAGCAGTGACAAAACCAGTAGCCTGAACATTAACCAAGATGTCAGCACAAGATTTGCAAGCCTGGATAGGCGAGGCAGTTACAGCAGTTGTTAATTGAGACTGCAGTCCCCATAGCTGTAAGCAATGCAATTCCTGCAGCTGTAAGCAATGCAGTGAAACCTCTACAAGCTAAAATGGATGCTTTGGCCACACAACTGTCATCCCAGACAGAGGAAATCAAAAAACAAATTGCTGAAAATACTACTCAAATTTCTAAGTTGGCACAGACAACAATGCAATTAGAAAATAAATCAGAGAAAGTAAATCAACAAATGCAAAATATGAAAATTAAACAAGATCTTTTGGAAGATACTTACAAGATTAGAGATGGAAAAGGCAGCACATGTTCCATACCAGAAAAAAAGAGGAAGATATTAAATCTGAGATGGCGCATAGTCTGGCAGAATATCTTGGAGAAGAGAATCCACAGAAAATTTTGGACAAGATAGATGTGGTATTCAGAATGAATTCTGCTTATGCAAGAAGAAACAAGGTTCCCAGAGAAGTACATGTAATTTTTCACAAGAGAACTGCAAGAGACACTATATTAAAAATGGCCAATAAGAAAAAACTTGAAATACAAGGGAAAGAAATTAAAATATTCAAAGAAACCCCATCGAGAGTTAGAGAAAAAAGAAGAGGCTATACAAGACTCACAAAATTGCTAAGATGGCCAATTCCTGAAGGAGTTTTTTTAACCTACGAAGGTAAAAGACATAAAATTAATTCGGTATTTAAAGCAGAAGAATTTCTAAAACTACATGAAGAGGATCTAGGAACCCAAAGAGAAGAGCACGAGACAGAAGATGAGACCCAGGAACAGGGAGCAACTGGAGGACAAACAGGAGACCCCCCCCCCAAAAAAAAACAAGTTAATGCCACTTCATAAGAACATAAGAGAAGCCAATGTTGGATCAAGCCAGTGGTCCATCCAGCCCAACACTCTGTCACACAGTGGCCAAAAACACCAGCTATTCTCAGAAGGTCCAGCAGTGGGGGCAGGAGACTAGAAGCCCTCCCACTATCCCCCCCATCAAGCACCAAGAATACAGAGCATCACTTGCCCCAGACTTGAGAGTTTCTATTTATACTTTGTAGCTAATAGCCACTGATGGACCTCTGCTCCATATGTTTATCTAATTCCCTCTTGAAGCCGTTCATGCTTGTAGCTGCCGCCACCTCCTGTGGCAGTGAATTCCATGTGTTAATCCCTCTTTGGGTGAAGAAGTACTTTCTTTTATCTGTTCTAACCCGACTGCTCAGCAATTTCATCAAGTGCCCACGAGTACTTGTATTGTGAGAAAGGGAAAAAAGTATTTCTTTCTCTACCTGCTCTATCCCATGCATAATCTTATAAACCTCGATGATGTCACCCCTCAGCTGTCATTTCTCCAAGCTAAAGAGCCCCAAGCGCTTCAGCCTTTTTTCACAGGGAAAGTGTTCCAACCCTTTTATCATTCTAGTTGCCCTTTTCCCAAAGCTATAATATCTTTTGTGAGGTGTGGCAACCAGAACTGTACACAGTACTCCAAATGAGGTCACACCATCGATTTATACAGAGGCATTATGATACTGATTTGTTTTCAATAATCCCCTGCATAGTGTTGGCCTTTTTCATTGCAGTCACAAACTGTCTCAACACTTTAATTGAGTTATCTACTATGACTCCAAGATCTCTCTCTTGGTCAATCTCCGCAAGTGTGGACCCCATCAATGTGTATTTGTAGTTAGGATTTTTGGCTCAAATGTGCATCACTTTGCACTTGGCCACATTAAACCCCATTTGCCACGTTGATGCCCACTCGCCCATCCTCGACAGATCCCTTTGGATTGCCTCACAATCCTCCCTGGTTCTCACTACCCTGAACAGCTTCATGTCATCTGCAAATTTAGCTACTTCACTGCTTACTCCCAACTCCAAATCATGAATAAACAAGTTAAAAAGCATCGGACTGAGTACTGATCCCTGCGGTACCCCACTGCTTACCTCCCTCCACTGAGAAAATTACCCATTTATACTCTCTGTTTCCTTTTAATTAGCCAGTTTTTGATCCACAAAAGAACTTGTCTTTTTATCCCATGACTATTGAGCTTACTTAGGAGCCTTTGATGAGGAACTTTATCAAAAGCTTTCTGGAAGTCAAGGTAAACAACATCTATTGGGTCCCCCTTGTCCACATGTTTGTTTACTCCCTCAAAGAGCACTAACAGGTTAGTGAGACAAGATCTTCCCTTACAAAAACAATGCTGACTCTTCCTCAATAGATTTTGTTCATCAATGTTTATTTATTAGTTTAGATTTATAACCTGCCTAGATTTATAACCTGCTATGCTGGCTCAATGTGCCTACTATTTTTTTCCTTAATAACAGTTTCCACCAACTTACCTGGTATCGACGTCAGACTGACTGGCCTGTAATTTCCCAGATCTCCCCTGGAACCCTTTTTAAAGATAGGAGTGACATTCGCTACCTTCCAGGCCTCAGGAATGGAGGCAGATTTTAAGGAAAGATTACATATATTTGTCAGGAGATCTACAAGTTCACATTTGAGTTCTTTCAGAACTCTTGGCTGTATGCCATCCGGGCCCAGAGATTTATTTAAGTTGTCTATCAGTCGTAAGACCTCCTCTCTCATCACCTCAATCTGACTCAGGTCTTTCAACACCCTTCCCGAAATCAGTGGTTCTGGAGTGGGCAGGCACTTCTTATCTTCCACAGTGAAGACAGAGGCAAAAAATGCATTCAGCTTCTTAGCCATTTCTCTATCATCTTTCACTACACCTTTTACCCCTTGGTCATCCAAGGGCCCCACTGCTTCCCTGGCTGGTTTCCTACTTCTAATGTATTTGAAGAAAGTTTTATTGTTGGTCTTTATATTTTTTGTGATATGCTCCTCATATTCCCTTTTTGCCTGCCTGATCACAGACTTACATTTTATTTGCCACAGTCTGTGTTCCCTTCTATCAGCCTCACTGAGACTAGCTTTCCACTGCTTAAAGGAATCCTTCTTACCTTTTACAGCTTCCATTACTTTGTTTGTTAACCATGCAGGCTTTTTTCTATACCTGTTTGTGCCTTTCCTAACCCGCAGTATATATTTTCTCTGAGCCTCTAGGATTGTAATTTTAAATAGTCTCCAAGATTCCCCAATGGTTTTGACCCTTTCTACTTTTTCTTTCAGGTTTCTCCTCATACATCCCCTCATACCAGAGAAGTTACTTAAAGTCACCTATTGTAACAGTTATTTCGTTTAGCTGCTATCTTTAATTCACTCATCATTTTATAATCCTCCTCTATCTTTTGATTTGGTGGGCGATAACAAACTCCCAATGTTAAGCTTCCTTTTGGGCCCATTAATTCAACCCACAGCATTTCCAGAAGTGAATCCAATTCTCCTAGCCTCTCAGTCTTACTGGACTGTATACCCTCTCTGACATAAAGAGCCACCCCACCTACAACTTTCTCCCCCCTATCCTTCCGATACAATTTATAACCAGGAATCACTGTATCCCACTGATTTTCCTCATCCCACCAAGTTCTGAAATACCAACAATGTCTATGTTTCCCCCTAACACCAAGCATTCCAACTCCCCGATTTTACCTCAGACACTTCTAGCATTAGTATATAAACATCTTCAGGTTGTTACAAGATTACAAGACAAGAAAAAAAAGGATCCGAAGAAGAAACTAAAAATGGATAGAAAGAAGTTAAAAATAATTTCTATCGATGTTAATGGCCTTAATGCTCCACAAAAAAGAAGACAAGTCTTTCAACAAATTAAGAAGATGCAGCTAGATGTAAATTTCCTGCAGGAAACGCACATCAAATGTTCTGATCAGAAACTATTAGAAGTTAAAAAATTTGGAAAAACTTTTGCATCAGATACACAAAAGAAGAAGAGAGGATAGTTACAAATGTAAAAGATTATTTGCATCTGGAAATGGTGTACAATTCAGAAGATGGAAGAATTTTGATGGTGAAAATACAGAGGCAAGCCAAAACAACTTTAATAGTAAATATATACGCCCCAAATCAAGAACAGGAAATTTTTTATCAAATACTACAGGAGGCCATTTCACATCAAACATATGAAGAAATTTGTGTAACTGGAGACTATAATGTATTCGACATATTGATTGACAGGAAAAAAACAAATGGGAAAACAAAGACCAGGAAACGAATTGCCGAACTCCTTTTTACAATTAGCTGAAGAGTTTACTTTAGTGGATTCATGGAGAACCAAGAATATATACAAAGCAGACTTTACATTCTTCTTGGCAAGACACAAGTCATAGTCTAGACTAGATATGGCATGGATTTCATCAGCCATGATAAATGATATCATAGATGTGGAGATACTTCTCTCAACATTTCCAGATCATAGTCCCCTATTATTAACATTACAAGATACTCCAAGAAAGACAAGATGGTCTATGAATCTATGGCTGTTAAAAAACCCAGAGTTTGTGACTGAATCTAAAGAAAAATTTTAAGAATTCTTTAAATTGAATATCCAACCTGGTATCTCTAAAGATATAGTCTGGGATGCATTTAAAGCTTACACAAGAGGATGGCTTATAAGACAAAATGCTTGGGTGAAAAAACAAAGAACACAAAAAACTTTACAGATAGAAAAACAGATACAAAAAGAAGAAGAGAAATTAAAATCTGGAACTTTAAAGGATCATACAAGGATTAAAACTAAGAATCTTCAGCATCAGCTTAATTGTCTTCTAACCCAGGAAATAGCAAAGAAAATTATGTATACAAAACAGAATTATTTTGAAAATGCAAACAAACCCACAAGATGGTTGGCATATAAACAGAGAAAAGTAACAGAAAAGAAACATATAAAGGTATTGAGATCAGAAACAGGCAAAGAAAAAGATGTTTTAAAGGAACTAAAAAAAATTATTGATTTGAACAAAAATTTATACCAACAGGGGAATATTAACCAAGACTTTATTGGAGATTTTTAAAAGAAACATAACAATTTCTTTTACAGAGGAACAGAGAAAGATCTTAAATGAACCTATTTCATTCACTGATGTGGTGGAAGCAATAAAAAAATCAGAAGAAAAAGAAGACTCCAGGCCCAGTCTGATTGCCAGCAGAATTTTATCAGATATTTGAAGATCAAATTGCATTGCCTCTAAAATACACGATCCAGAATATTATTGAACAAGGAAAAATCCCAGAGTAATGGAATCAAGTATTGATAACCTTAATTCATAAACTGGAATCAGATGAGAAAGAAATTAAAAATTACAGACCAGTCTCTCTTTTGAACATTGACTACAAAATCTATCCATCTATTTTGGCTAATAGGCTGAAAAAAGTTTTAAACAATACATCAAGATCAATCAGGATTTTTACCCAAAAGACAGATGAGAAATAATGTTACAGTAGTTTTGGATGTGTTAGAATATTTTGAAGCACACCCAGGAAAGCAACTAGCATTGATATTTCTTGATGCAAAGAAAGCCTTTGGCAACCTTAATTGGTTCTTTATGTTAGAACAATTACTACATTGGCAATATGGTGAAACTTTCTTTATAATGATAAAAGCAATTTACACAAAACAATACACTAAAGTTGTAGTGAGTGAGGATTTATCACAAAATATTGAAATTCAAAAAGGAACTAGACAAGGATGTCCATTATCCCCTTTATTATTTATCTTTGCCCTGGAAACATTGAATAATATAAGAGAAAATACTCAGATTAAAGGATTCAAAATAAAAGGAGAAGAATACAAATTACAGGCCTTTGCAGATGACTTGGTATTTATTTTAGAAGACCCTCAATTATCTATTATCTATCTTTTGGACATGTTAAAAGAATATGGACAACTGGCTGTGTTGAAAATTAATTTAAAAAAGACAAAAATGCTGAAAAAGAACTGCACAAAACAGCAGATACATCAGCTGCAAGAGAACTCTGGTACTGAAGTGCAGAAGAAAATAAAATATTTAGGGATACGCTTAACAAATAGATGCAGTTCATTATTAAAGGACAACTATATAAAACTGCTGGATGCCATTGAAAAAGACCTGGAAAATGGAACTCTCTTCATCTATCATTGCTGGGAAGAATAGCCACTATAAAGATGAATGTACTACCGAGAATCCTTTTTTTATTCCAAACAATTCTAATTGTAACTAAACATCAATATTTTGAAGATTTACAGAAATTGACACAACAATTTATTTGGCAAGGTAAAAGACCCAGATTTAATATGAAAGTGTTACAAGATACAAAAGAAAGGGGAGGTTTGGCAGTACCCAACCGGTATCTGTTTTATAAAGCAGCAGCCTTGACTTGGATGAAAGACTGGATTACCTTGGAAAAGCTAGAAGGACATGATCTGAAACTGGGTTGGCATGCTTTTGTATGGTATGAGAAAATCAGCACAAATACTTTAAACAGCATATATTGAGAACATCCTTATTGAATGTGTGGGAAGAAGTCAAAAAAGCTATTGATACAAAAATCCCAAAATGGGTGTCACCTTTAGAAGCTTTTATAAATCCCAATTTATTTATGAAAGAGCAACTATGGAGATATGCAGTTTTGCTAGATAAGAAAGACTCCTTAAAACTACCAGATACTCTCCATACTCAGGGCCTTGTCTTGAATTAGTGGGAACAGTTACAATTAGAATCTAGATATGCAAAGGATAAACTGGCTTTTATGACAATCCTACTGAAATAGATAAAATATTTATGGGTAAAGAGGTAAAATTTATAAGATTATTTTATATGTTGTTATTAGATATGGAATTGCAAGATGAAATAGTAAAAACTGCAATGATTTGATGGGCACAAAATATAGGGCATAGTATCCAGCTAGATCAATGGGCCAAGGTATGGAAAACAAATATAAAATTTACAAAAGCCATTCCTTTCATAGAGAATATATATAAAATATTTTATAGGTGGCATATGACACCTGAAATGTTAGTGAAAAGTTATCCAATTATGTCAGCTGTATGTTGGAAATGTAAACAAAAACTGGTTCTTTTTTCATGTGTGGTGGACTTGTAAAGTAAAAAAAAAATATTGGATATGGATTCATGAGGTATTGCAAAAAATGGCTCATACAACGATACTATTTGTACCTGAATTGTTTTTATTGAATGTGATTCCAGATTCATTTAAAAAACCAGATGTATATATGATTGTATGTTATAACTATGGCTAGGATCTTATATGCAAGGTACTGGGAAAAAGAAGAGACCCCATCAAAAGAAGAAAACATCTACAAATTACTAGAAACTGCAGAAATGGACAAATTAACTTTACAACTACAAGGCAAAAAAGGATAAATCTCTGATAAAAATTGGTCAAGATTATACAAATGGTTCGAGGACTATCTTAAGAAACCATAAGAACTGGAATATTGGCCCATATCTCTAGAAATATAATCTAATACAATTACATTCAAATCAGATTCTATACAAACTTAAAACAATTACCTTAAGTACAGACTCTGTATTTTTGTATGTTTTATGCTTTCTTTTTTGTGTTTCTGTTGCTTTGTTTCTGTCAGAATCTGCAGATTCAGACAAGGATTTCTGGGACTTTCTGCTATGCTTTATGTTACTATGTGCTGTGTACTGTAACCTGTGTCTGCACCCATTTTGTATTCATGCCTATTGCTTTTAGTTGCCCCTATGCCCACTATGTAACCATACCTTTGGCCAGTATGAATGTATGCTATGTGACCCCAGGTTTATGGCTTTGACCAGGCCTGGTCTGTGTAATTGTTTGCCCGGGAGAGTGACAACTTCAAAGCATGGGAACAATGGGCCTCTCACACTCCTGCCTCCACATTCCATTCATCCCGGCTGGGAAGACAAGGGGAGGACAGGGACCATTTCTTATCAACGTGCGAAAGCCTTGAGGGAAGCATTTGTTATGTGAATATGGTTACATCTAAGGGGTCTGGTTTGGGAAGGGAAATTTACAGCTTAACACCTAGCTTTCTTTCCTGTGGGAAGCAAACGGCCAGAGACCCCTTTTGCCCGCCGTTTTTCCCCTTTGGTGATTGGTTACCTATGGGCAATTCAAATTGTACTGAAGGGTATAATAGACCTGCTTCTATTGTATGCGTTATCTCTGACAATAATCCGAGAAGCTGTACCAATGTAGAAATCGGAAATAAAGAACTGTGTTTCATCAACAAAGATCTGATCCTTGACTACTTTGAGCAGAAGCCTCACAGATTGTCAGAGAGCTGTGACTGGGACTTGGCCGTTCCTGACCATGTCGGACGACGGTACTCTTCCCATCCCTACTACTGAAGATCAGCCGGTGACCCCGGGGGACCAGGGTGCCGGTGGTGGAGGAGGCGGCGGGGAGCCCGAAGTGCCAGTGACTACGATTCAAGGGGCTCACTACATCCCGCGCCCACCTCCTCATCAGAGCGTGACCCCGAGGTACTCATGGAGCAATTTCGGTCATGGAGCAATTTCGGTCGGCCATCGACTCCTGGGTGCACGATCGGAAGGGGGCACGGGTGTCGATCCAGGCAGATCACACCGACCGCAGGAAGCCGAGTTTTCTGGGAGACGAGCGAGAGACGACCTACGGAGGAGAGTGGCGTCCCCCGCCCCTGGAAGAAGAGAGAGTCGGGCCGTACGGGCCCGATCCCTACAGGGAAGACCAAACCCAAGCCCTGGACCATATGATGGGAGATTTGCGGTTCCAACTCACCACCGAATTGTGCGAGCTAGCCCTCGACCTGCAGTACCAGTTTCGAGATGCCCTGACGGCTATGCAAGCAGCTCGCCCAGCCCCGGCAGGGGTAGGACCCCCAGGAGGGGGAGTCCCGCAGCCGCCGGTTCCCCCTGGCAGAGTCCCTGCAGGAGTCGTCCCGCCGCAAGTGCCGCTGCAGGTCCCACCGCCCGTTCCCTGTCCGGTGCCCGCACCCGTACCTGCGCCGGCCCCAGTGCCGGCAGGGCCGATGGTTCGCCCGGCCCCCGCCGATCCGTTGACGGCTACTTTCGATGGGGACCCCGAGAAGCTGCGGTTCTTTCTCCTAGAGATCGAGCGGTTCCTAGACACCTGGGGACACCTCTACCCCACCAAGAGGGACCAGATTGGCTACATCGGGTCCAAGCTGAGGGACACCGCCAACGACTGGTACGTGAGCCTGCACAACTCCCCCGGGCCTGAGTTACGCTCCGTGCACAACTTCATGTGGGCCCTCCGACACCACTACGAGGACCCCTTGGGAGAAGAAAAGGCTCGGAACCAGTTGCGGAGGCTGACCCAGGGGCGGTCCTCGGTGAGGGAGTACACCGACAAGTTCCGGCGCATAGCGGCCAAGATTCGCGGCTGGACCCAAGACCTGTTCATAGAAAAGTACCGGGAGGGTCTGAGTCCCGAGGTGTACGAGACGGTGCTACGAGGGGGAAGACCGGGCTCACTGGCCGCATGGATGAGAGCGGCCGCGGACGTGGAAGAACGCTTCACCCTCATCAAGATGGAAACTTCAGCGACTGCCCAAGCCAAAGCGGCTCAGAAGGTGAAACCCAAGCCGAACCTCCAAGAGATCCGGGACGCCTATTTCAAGCAGGGGCTCTGCATGAGATGCGGGGAGAGTGGTCACTTCACCTCGGCGTGCCCCCGTGGGGGGGGAAAGTCCCCAAGACCTCCACCCCAGTAGCCGGGAGCACCCCTAGTAAAGGGAAAACCTCGTTCAAGCCCCGGGCATTACAGCTGGAAGGGGCTGCGAGCGAACAAGGAGAGCTGGAGCTGACGGAAGCACAGATGTCGGGAAACTCCAACGGCCTGCAGTGAGCGGCGCAGAACTGCAGGTCCCCATCCATGACGCGCCATCCCCGGTGAGCATCCCTGGCCCCTTACTGTATATGGTAGTGACTGTGATAGCCCCCGGGACCGGGACCCATGTCCGTATCTGAGCTTTAATTGACTCTGGGGGCGCCCGGGACTTGATTAGCCCTCTAGTAGTGGAGGGACTAGGACCTAAGGTCGCCCTGTTGGGGGAGCCGCTCACGTTCACTCAAATGAACGGATCGGAAATGAAAGAGGCGTGTGTGGCAGAGACCGAGAGACTGATTGTGGGGACGGGGGATCACTGGGAGAGGAGAGCTTTCATCATCACTCCGAATACCCAGTTCCCCATGGTACTGGGGAGTCCCTGGTTAAGCTCCCATGACCCCTATATCAAATGGAGTGAAGGGAAAATCTTGTGAGACTTCTGCTCAAAGTAGTCAAGGATCAGATCTTTGTTGATGAAACACAGTTCTTTATTTCCAATCTCTACATTGGTACAGCTTCTCGGATTATTGTCAGAGATAACACATATGATAGAAGCAGGTCTATTATACCTTTCTAAGCAGTTTGAATTACCCATAGGTAGCCAATCACTACACGGGAAAAACGGCGGGCAAAAAGGGCTCTGGCCGTTTGCTTCCCACAGGAAAGAAAGTGAGGTGTCAAGTTGTAAATTTCCCTTCCCAAACCAGACCCTTCAGATGTTACCATTTCACATAACAATCAATGGCCTCAAGGCTTTCGCACGTTGATAAGAGATGAGACTCGTCCTCCCTTGGAGTCCCAGCCGGGACGAATGGAATGCGGAGGCAGGAGTGTGAGAGGCCCATTGTTCCCATACTTTGAAGATGTCATCCTCCCGCTCTGACAGTTACAAACACCAGGCCTGGTCAGGGTCATAAACTTGGGGTCACATATTCTACATACATACTGGCCAAAGTTAGGGTTCACCTAAGGGAGGGCAATTACATGGCAGGTGTTATGAAAGCATCTACAATACGTACATGGCAATAGAATATAGTATGGCATACAGACATGACAGGAATAAAACAGAAGACATAGCTGTAAGCAATAGAAATACTTTGTCTGAATCAGCAGATTCTGACACACTGGCACCCCGAAAATAAACTTATCCGGGTTTGTCTGGGAACCTTTTATGAAAAGCTTTAACTAATTTAGGAGCATGCACATGTTCAGAACGAACCCACTCGTTCTGCTCTGGGCCAAAATCAAGCCATCTAACTAAATAATATAAGCGGCCCCTACGCAGCTTAGAATCCAGAATTTCAGATATTTCAAAATGGGGTGCCTCCCCCTTCATCAGTGGAGGAGGTGTCGGAGGAACTGGATGCCATGCATTCGGCCCAGGATTCTTCTTCAGTAAGCTGAAATGAAAAACAGGATGCACAGAACTCAGTGACTTGGGCAATTCTAATTCAAAAGACACATCAGAGATTTTGTGCAACACCTTGTAAGGGCCCACAAATTTCCACCCCAATTTCCTGCTGGGTTGCAAGCCGTGTATGTTCTTTGTGGAAAGGTAAACAGAGTCCCCAGGCTGAAGGTCCCAACCCTCAGCTCGACCACGATCTGCATACTTTTTGTAGTCCTCTTTGGCTTGGTCTAATGTTTTTGCTATTAAAGGCCACGACTCTTGCAGGGTCGCCCACCATCGTTTAAAGTCTGTGGGGGGAGCATCCGAGGCGCTTTCAATTGTGGGCAGAGGTTTTCCCTCAAAGCCTCCCACCGCCATAAATGGGGAAATGCCAGTAGAAGAATGCACTGCATTGTTGTAGCTATACTCAGCGAATGGCAGCAACTCCACCCAGTTGTCCTGGTGGTAGTTAGTATAACACCTTAAAAATTGCTCCAGAATTTGATTAGTTCGTTCAGACTGTCCATCGGTTTCTGGATGGTAACCAGAGCTTAGAGCAGGCTCTATGTCCATAAACTTCAGGAGCTCCCGCCAGAAGTTGGCAACGAACTGACTGCCCCTGTCGGATACCACACGTTTGGGAAAAGCGTGTAATTTGATCACGTG
Source organism: Lepidodactylus listeri (assembly GCA_029233225.1). NCBI lineage: Eukaryota > Metazoa > Chordata > Lepidosauria > Squamata > Gekkonidae > Lepidodactylus > Lepidodactylus listeri. The sequence goes on along the minus strand of JARCFY010000014.1, from coordinate 6,907,511 downwards.
GTTGAAGAAAGCCTTGGCCATCCCCTTTGCCGTAGGCAGCTGCTTGAAAGGAGTGAAGTGGGCTTGCTTAGAAAACATGTCAACCACCACCCAAATTACAGTCTTTCCTTTAGAGGGTGGCAAATTTGTAATAAAGTCCATAGCTATCGCCTCCCAAGGGCGAGAGGGAGTGGGTAGGGGGTGCAGGAGTCCCGGGACTTTCCCCCCCCTCCTTTTGCACATCAAGCAGGTCTGACAAGCAGAAACGAAGTCCGAGACATCCCTGCGCATGCGTGGCCACCAGAACTGCCTCTGAATTAAGTTGAGCGTTTTTAAAAATCCAAAATGCCCTGCCAGTTTAGAGGAGTGACAAGCCAGCAATATGTCTTTCCTTTTGCTTCGGGGCACCACCAGTTTATCTCCATGATACCAGCATTTATTCTCCCTGAGGGAGCAGTCTGCCAACGCCTCTAACTCCTCAACTTCCTCGGGTGAATAATCCCCCCCCCCCAGTCGCACGTCTCCGATTCAACTGTCGTTCGCTTACTTTGACTCCTGGTGGTCACTGCACCTCCCAGTTGCTGGGGGGAGAACATGGAGTCAAACACCTCCTCCTTCAAACTCACGTGCTGGGGCAATCGGGAGAGCGTGTCTGCTAACGAATTGGCTTTCCCAGGGAGATGTTTGAGCACAAAATTAAATTTTGAGAAAAAATCTGCCCAACGGAGCTGCTTCGCATTCAGGGATCTCTGTGTGCGCAGCGCTTCTAGATTCTTGTGGTCTGTCCATATTTCAAAAGGGGTTTGCGCTCCCTCCAGCCAGTGCCGCCACGTAGTGAGGGCTAGCCGGATAGCCGCGGCTTCTTTATCCCAAACTGACCAGTTCCTTTCAGTTTCATTAAATTTTTTCGAAATGTAAGCGAGGGGGTGTAGCTTCCCATCTGGCCCCTGCTGTAAGATGGCCCCCCCATGGCCTCATCGGACACATCTACATGGATCACAAATTCCTTAGTTTCATCGGGGTGTGCCAAAATGGGCTCTGAGGTAAAGAGAGTTTTAAGAGTCTCGAACGCCCTCTGGCATTCTCCATTCCAGGCAATTTTCTCCCCGGGCTTCCCCGCTTCTGGACTCCTCCCTTTGGTTTTTAGCAATTCAGTCAATGGGAGGGTGACTGTGGCAAAGTCTTTTATGAAGGTGCGGTAAAAGTTACAAAATCCTAATAGGCTTTGGAGTTGCTTTCTCGTCCGGGGGGCTTCCCACTGGACCACTGCCTCTACCTTGGCAGGGTCCATCTCCAGTCCCTTCTGTGAAATGCGGTACCCCAGGAAGTCTACGGAATCTCGATGGAACTCGCATTTAGACAGTTTTGCATACAACTGGTTTTTTAACAGGGTGGAGAGGACCTCTCGGACCAATTTCACGTGTTCTTTCTTATCAGCAGAGTAGATCAAGATATCATCTAAGTAACATAACACCCCCTTGAATAAATGCTTGTGCAACACTTCATTTATCAAGCTCATAAAGACCCCTGGCGCGCCACTCAAACCGAACGGCATCACCAGGTATTCGAACTGTCCCAACGGTGTATTAAAGGCAGTCTTGAATTCATCCCCCTCCCTGATGCGCACCCGGAAATAAGCGTCTCGGAGATCCAGCTTAGTAAACACTTTTCCCTTGGCCGCCTCCGTTAGCAAGTCTTTAATAAGGGGGAGGGGGTAGGCGTTGGAGGCAGACACCGCATTTAGTCCTCTGTAGTCCATGCACAATCGCAACCCCCCGTCTTTCTTTTTCCGAAACAGAACGGGGGCCGCAAAGGGGGATTTAGTGGGGCGGATGAACCCGCGCTCCAAGTTCTTGTCTAGGAACTTCCTCAGCTCCTTCCGTTCCGGGGGGCTCATTGAATAAAGCTTTCCCTTTGGAAGTTTCTCGCCCGAAATCAGTTCTATGGCACAATCTGAAAGTCTGTGGGGGGGCAGCTCGTCCGCCTCGGTCTCACTGAACACTCCCATCAAGTCTCGATACTCCCGGGGGACAGCCGAGGGCGCCAGGGTGAGGGCCGCCGCCCGGAGGGGCACTGGAGGTCCTGGTCCCCACCCCGTGTCCCATTTGTGACCCTGGCACTTCTCGTCCACCCAGGAGATCTTCCCCTCGCTCCATTTGATATAAGGATCATGGGAGCTTAGCCAGGGGCTCCCCAACACCATGGGGAATTGGGTATTTGGGGTGATGACGAAAGCGCTCTTCTCCCAATGCTCCCCCGTTCCCACAATTAGCCCCTCGGTCTCTGCCATGCACGCTTCCTTCATTTCCGAATCGTCCATTTGCGTGAACTTGAGTGGCTCCCCCAACGAGGTGACCTTGGGTCCCAGCCCTTCTACCACTAAAGGGCTAATTAAGTCCCGAGCACATCCAGAGTCAATTACGGCATGGACTCGGACATGGGTCCCAGTCCCAGGGGTCATTACAGTCACTACCATATACAACAAGGGGCCAGGGATGCTCACCGGAGATGGTGCGTCGTGGCTGGGGACCTGCAGTTCTGCACCGCTCACTGCAGGCCGTTGGAGTTTCCCGACATCTGCGCTTCCGTCAGCTCCAGCTCTCCCTGCTCGCTCGCTGCCCCTTCCAGCTGTAGAGCCCGGGGTTTGAACGAGGTCTTTCCTCTGCTGGGAGTGCTCCCGGCCACTGGGGTGGAGGTCTTCGGAACTTTTCCCCTTCCTCTCGGGCACACTAAGGCGAAGTGGCCACTCTCCCCGCATCTCATACAGAGCCCCTGTTTAAAACGGGCATCCCGAATTTCTTGCACATTGGGCTTGGGTTTCGCCTTCTGCGTTGCTTTGCTTGGGGCCATTGATGAAGCTCCCATCTTGATGAGGGTGAAACGTTCTTCCACGTCCGCTGCTGCCCTCATCCAAGCGGCCAACGATCCTGGTCTTCCCGCCCATAGGACTGCCTCGTACACCTCATGATTCAAGCCCTCTCGATACTTCTCTATGAACAGGTCTTGCGTCCAGCCGCGAATCTTGGCCGAGATGCGCCGGAACTTATCGGTGTAGTCCCTCACCGAGGACCACCCTTGGGTCAATCTCCGCAGATGGTTCCGGGCTTTTTCTTCTCCCAAGGGGTCCTCATAGTGGTGTCGGAGGGCCCACATGAAGTTGTTCAGCGACCATAGCTCAGGCCCGGGGCATCGTGCAGGCTCACATACCAGTCGCTGGTGGTGTCCTTCAGCTTGGACCCGATGTAGCCAATCCGGTCCCTCTCGGTGGGGTGGAGGTGTCCCCAAGTGTCTAGGAACCGCTCGATCTCTAGCAGGAAGAAGCGCAACTTCTCGGGGTCCCCATCGAAAGTAGCCGTCAACGGATTGGCGGGGGCCGGGCGAACCACCGGCCCTGCCGGCATGGGGGCCGGCGCAGGTATGGGTGCGGGCACCTGGCGGGGAACGGCAGGTGGGACCTGCTGCGGCACTTCCAGCGGCACTTGCGGCGGCACTTGGGCGGGGACTCCTCTGGGAGGCACCACCGGTTGCTGGACTTCGACCGCGGGAGGTCCTCCCATGGCTGGCGCTGGCTGAGCCGCTTGCATAGCCATGAGGGCGTCTCGGAACTGATGCTGGAGATCGAGGGCCAGCTCTCGCAACTCGGTTGTAAGCTGGAACCGCAAATCTCCCATCATCCGGTTGAGGGCTTGAGTCTGGTCTTCTCGATAGGGATCGGGCCCGTACAGTCCCATTCTCTCTCCTTCCAGGGACTGGAGACGCAAATCTCCTACGTAGGTCGTGTCGCGTTCGTCTCCCAGGAAACTCGGCTTCCCGCGGTCGAGATGATCCCCCTGGAACGAAACCCGTGCCCCTTTCCGATTGTGCACCCAGGAGTCTACGGTCCCGCGACCGAAATTGCTCCATGAGTACTTCGGGGTCACGCTCTGAAGAGGAGGTAGGCGCGGGATGTAGGGAGCCCCTTGAATCGTAGTCACTGGTACTTCAGGCTCCCCTCCGCCGCCTCCACCACTGGCCCCCTGATCCCCAGGGGTGATCGGTGTGTCTTCCGGAGTAGTAGGGATGGGAAGAGTACCGTCGTTCGACATGGTCAGGAACGGCCAAGTCCCAGTCACAGATCTCTGACAATCTGTGAGACTTCTGCTCAAAGTAGTCAAGGATCAGATCTTTGTTGATGAAACACAGTTCTTTATTTCCAATCTCTACATTGGTACAGCTTCTCGGATTATTGTCAGAGATAACACATATGACAGAAGCAGGTCTATTATACCTTTCTAAGCAGTTTGAATTACCCATAGGTAGCCAATCACTACACGGGAAAAACGGCGGGCAAAAAGGGCTCTGGCCGTTTGCTTCCCACAGGAAAGAAAGTGAGGTGTCAAGTTGTAAATTTCCCTTCCCCAAACCAGACCCTTCAGATGTTACCATTTCACATAACAATCAATGGCCTCAAGGCTTTCGCACGTTGATAAGAGATGAGACTCGTCCTCCCTTGGAGTCCCAGCCGGGACGAATGGAATGCGGAGGCAGGAGTGTGAGAGGCCCATTGTTCCCATACTTTGAAGATGTCATCCTCCCGCTCTGACAGTTACACACACCAGGCCTGGTCAGGGTCATAAACCTGGGGTCACATATTCTACATACATACTGGCCAAAGTTAGGGTTCACCTAAGGGAGGGCAATTACATGGCAGGTGTTATGAAAGCATCTACAATACGTACATGGCAATAGAATATAGTATGGCATACAGACATGACAGGAATAAAACAGAAGACATAGCTGTAAGCAATAGAAATACTTTGTCTGAATCAGCAGATTCTGACAAATCTCCTGGGTGGATGAGAAGTGTCAAGACCATAAGTGGGACGTGGGGTGGGGAGCGGGGCCCCCGGCACCTCTCCAAGTGGCGGCGCTCACTCTGGTGCCCTCTGCAGTTCCCCGGGAATATCGGGACTTAATGGGAGTGTTCAGTGAAACCGAGGCCGATGAACTACCCCCCCACAGACTGTCGGATTGTGCCATAGAGCTGATCCCGGGAGAGAAACTACCAAAGGGAAAGCTTTATTCCATGAGTCCTCTGGAGCGGGAGGAGCTAAGGAAATTCCTAGACAAGAACTTGGAGCGAGGGTTCATCCGCCCCGCTAAGTCCCCGTTCGCAGCCCCTGTCCTATTCAGGAAAAAGAAAGACGGGGGGCTACGGCTGTGTACGGACTACAGAGGATTAAATGCAGTGTCAGCCTCCAATGCCTACCCCCTTCCCCTGATTAAGGACTTGTTAACGGAAGCGGCTAAAGGAAAGGTGTTTACTAAGTTGGATCTCCGAGACGCATATTTTCGGGTGCGCATCAGGGAGGGGGACGAATTTAAGACTGTGTTTAACACACCATTGGGCCAGTTCGAGTACCTGGTGATGCCGTTCGGCTTAAGTGGCTCGCCCGGGGTCTTTATGAGTTTAATAAATGAAGTGTTGCACAAGCATTTATTCAAGGGGGTGTTATGTTACTTAGATGATATCTTGATCTACTCTGCTGATAAGAAAGAACATGTGCAGTTGGTCAGGGAAGTGCTGTCAACCCTGTTAAAAAACCAGTTGTATGCAAAGTTGTCGAAATGTGAGTTCCACAGAGATTCCGTAGACTTCCTAGGGTACCGCATTTCCCAGAAAGGACTAGAAATGGACCCTGCCAAAGTAGAGGCCGTGGTGCAGTGGGAAGCCCCCCGAACGAGAAAACAGCTTCAGAGTCTTTTAGGATTTTGTAACTTCTACCGCACCTTCATAAAAGACTTTGCCACAGTCACCCTCCCGCTAACTGAACTCCTAAAAACCAAGGGGAGGGGCCCGGAAGCAGGGAAGCCCGGGGAAAGAATAGCCTGGACTGAGGAGTGCCAAAGGGCGTTTGATACTCTTAAGACCCTTTTCACCTCGGAGCCCATCCTGGCTCACCCCGATGAAACCAAAGAGTTTGTGGTGCACGTAGACACGTCGGATGTGGCCATGGGGGGGGCCATCCTACAGCAGGGGTCGGATGGGAAACTGCACCCTCTTGCATACATCTCGAAAAAGTTTAGAAGAAGAAGAGAAGAAGAGATTGGATTTATATCCCGCCCTTCACTCACTTAAGAGTCTCAGAGCGGCTTACAAACTCCTTTTCCCTTCCCCTCCCCACAACAGACACCCTGTGAGGTAGGTGGGGCTGAGAGAGCTCTTTCCCAAGCTGTCCTTGAGGGAACAGCTGGTACAGAGCTATGGCTTGCCCAAGGTCATCCAGCCAGGTGCAAGTGGAGGAGTGGGGAATCAAACCCGGTTCTCCCAGATTAGAGTCCGCGCACTTAACCACTACACCAAACTGGTTTAATGAGACAGAAAGAAATTGGTCAGTATGGGACAAAGAGGCAGCAGCCATCCGACTGGCTCTCACCACCTGGCGGCATTGGCTAGAAGGAGCACAGACCCCTTTTGAGATTTGGATGGATCACAAAAATCTGGAAGCCTTGCGCACCCAGAGATCCCTAAATGCAAAACAGCTCCGATGGGCTGATTTTTTCTCAAAGTTCAATTTTGTGCTTAAACACTTCCCCGGGAGAGCCAATTCGTTAGCAGATGCGCTATCCCGATTGCCCCAACACGAGAGCCAAAAGGAAGAGGTGTTCGATTCCATGTTCTCCCCCAACAGTTAGGAGGAGCGGTGACCACCAGAAGCCAGAGTAAGCAAGCGGCAGTAGAGTCGTGGGGAAGTGACTGGGGGGGGGGATTACTCCCCGGAAGAAGTCGAAGAGTTGGGGAACCTAGAGGACTGTTCCCCCCGGGAAAACAAGTGCTGGTACCATGGGGACAAACTCGTGGTACCTCGAAGCAGAAGAAAGGACATATTGTTGACTTGTCATTCATCAAAATTGGCGGGGCATTTTGGATTCTTGAAAACGCTTAATTTAGTCCAGAGGCAGTTCTGGTGGCCACGCATGCGCAAGGATGTCTCGGACTTTGTAACTGCCTGCCAGACCTGCTTAATGTGCAAAAGGAGGGGAGGGAAGGTCCCGGGATTGTTGCACCCGCTGCCCACCCCCTCTCGCCCATGGGAAGCGATAGCCATGGACTTCATCACCAACCTGCCACCCTCAAAAGGGAAAACTGTAATTTGGGTGGTGGTAGATATGTTTTCAAAGCAAGCCCATTTTACCCCATTCAAACAGCTACCTACTGCAAAGGGGATGGCCAAGGCTTTTTTCAACCACGTGATAAAGTTGCATGCTTTTCCCAAGCGCGTAGTATCCAATTGGGGCAGTCAGTTCGTTGCCAACTTCTGGCGGGAGCTTTTGACGCTAATGGACATTGAACCAGCCTTAAGCTCGGGGTACCATCCAGAGACCGATGGCCAGTCCGAACGAACTAATCAAATCCTGGAACAATTCCTAAGGTGTTACACTAACTACCATCAGGATAATTGGGTTGAATTACTGCCTTTGGCAGAGTACAGCTACAACAATGCTATTCATTCGTCTACGGGCGTATCCCCGTTCATGGCGGTGGGCGGCTTTGAAGGAAAACCTCTGCCCACCATAGAGGACACGCCAAACACCACCCCCACGGACTTTAAGCAGTGGTGGGCAACACTGCAAGACTCATGGCCACTGATAGCTAAGACACTGGACAAGGCTAAAGAGGACTACAAGAAATATGCGGACCGTGGCAGAGCAGAGGGCTGGGACTTACAGCCAGGGGACTCAGTCTACTTGTCCACAAAAAATATACACGGATTACAACCCAGTAGAAAATTAGGGTGGAAATATGTTGGGCCTTACAAAGTATTGCATAAAATCTCTGATGTGTCTTTTGAACTGGAATTGCCCAAATCACTGAGTTCTGTGCACCCGGTTTTTCATTTCAGCTTGCTGAAGAAGAATCCTGGGCCGAATGCTTGGCATCCAGTTCCTCCGACTCCTCCTCCACTGATGAAGGGGGAGGCACCCCATTTTGAAATTTCTGAAATCCTTGATTCAAAATTGCGTAGGGGCCACTTATTATACTTAGTTAGATGAGTAGACTTTGGCCCGGAACAAAACGAGTGGGTTCGTTCTGAAAATGTGCATGCTCCTAAGCTAGTTAAAGCCTTCCATAAGAGATTCCCAGACAAACCCGGGTAGATTGATTTTCGGGGTGGCAGTGTGTCAGAATCTGCAGATTCAGACAAGGATTTCTGGGACTTTCTGCTATGCTTTATGTTACTATGTGCTGTGTACTGTAACCTGTGTCTGCACCCATTTTGTATTCATGCCTATTGCTTTTAGTTGCCCCTATGCCCACTATGTAACCATACCTTTGGCCAGTATGAATGTATGCTATGTGACCCCAGGTTTATGGCTTTGACCAGGCCTGGTCTGTGCAACTGTTTGCCCGGGAGAGTGACAACTTCAAAGCATGGGAACAATGGGCCTCTCACACTCCTGCCTCCGCATTCCATTCATCCCGGCTGGGAAGACAAGGGGAGGACAGGGACCATTTCTTATCAACGTGCGAAAGCCTTGAGGGAAGCATTTGTTATGTGAATATGGTTACATCTAAGGGGTCTGGTTTGGGAAGGGAAATTTACAGCTTAACACCTAGCTTTCTTTCCTGTGGGAAGCAAACGGCCAGAGACCCCTTTTGCCCGCCGTTTTTCCCCTTTGGTGATTGGTTACCTATGGGCAATTCAAATTGTACTGAAGGGTATAATAGACCTGCTTCTATTGTATGCGTTATCTCTGACAATAATCCGAGGACCTGTACCAATGTAGAAATCGGAAATAAAGAACTGTGTTTCATCAACAAAGATCTGATCCTTGACTACTTTGAGCAGAAGCCTCACAGTTTCTTTACTTATAAAAGTTAATAAAATATTTTTTTAAAAAGAGGAAAATATTGGTTTTTTAAAAAAATCATTATTATTGTCCAAATTAGTTGCACAAGAACCAGGGTCCAAACCTTGCTGCAGCTTCTGTAGAGACTCTCCTCCCCACTTAGAGGTGCAAGGTCTGGTACTACAAGAGTGGTGTTTGCCACTCAGAAAAGTGGGAGGCTCCTGCTACGATGCAGGAAAGGAGCTGATCAAAGTATTATCAGCAGGAGTGAGAATAAGTGGATCTGCACTATAATAATGAAAGGTAGTGAAAAGAGGTGTGATGTGGCTAAAGAAAGGATGGACACAATGCAACACAAGGGGAAAAACAGAGCAATCTGTGCAGCAATATAGGCAGAGAGAAAAAAGGCATAAAACAGGTTGTCTTTGTCACGGGTTAGAAGTGCATTCCTCAACGACAGGGTTATTGTCAGGAATAAAGCATAAAGGGCAGGGCCTGAAATGTCATACTGTGGGGTCATGCCAAGTAGCCCAGACCTCCAATCAGAATACCAGGGAACTGGTGTCTGCTAATCAGTTAAAACAGGACTACAGGGCCTCCTTTGACTCTGTGGAGCATTTGGACTAACACCAGAGACAAAGTTAATATTCCCATCATGTCAAGGTAAAGTCATGTCAAAATTAAGAGAATTATATACAAACATTGGCACGTAGTTAGTGACCTCCCTGGTTGTAATAACAAACCAAGGATTGGTTTTAGACATACTAAGAATATTAGAGGTATGTTGGTATATATCGACATTTCTGCCCCAAAGAGACCTCTAGTGGCCAAAATGGGACATTTCCGCTGCGGCAGATGTAGTGTCTGTCCACAGGTGTGGGACACAAACACATTATGATTTCCCTCTATAGAGGTGGAACTTAAATATACAAACTGTGCTTCAAAGGGAGTAGTATATTTGATCCAATGTACATGTTTTATGAATTATGTAGGGTTATCAACTAGAATAGTCCGAACTCACATTATAGAGCATGTCTCGCATTCGTCAACTGAGAATGGATTCCCCTTTGGTTCCCCATTTTGCTGAAAAGGGACATACATGTAATGAATTTAAATTTGTAGTACTAGAAATTATGACTAGGCACAAGCGCAATAGAATAGATATTCAGCAATTATTATGAGGCATACTGGATACATCATCTAAAAACATTACAACCACATGGATTAAATTCAGAGCTGGACCTTTCCTGTTATCTGTGAAGTGTATACATGGCCCCTTTAATTAGCCAAAGGAAAATAATTGTTAGGACAGCATTCTTGTATTTAACATGTGGGTTTGGACTACATCACTGAGGCATTGTAGGAGTAACATAGTATTAAGTTACTGAAAGTAAGATTAATGCCCATCACTGGAAATTGTTGAACTACATGTATCTTTGCTGCAGTGTCGGGTAAGCAGTCTTTTCACTTTTGGTTGGTAGAATGTTGTGGTAAAATAAAATAAATACTTACAGTATGTGCTTTACCCTTATAGAAAATAAGGAAATAAGAATTCATAACAGATATACAAGAAACACAAATATACGCATGGTATGGTAAATAATAGGTTTTTATAAGACATCTTTGTATTTTTGTAATTTTTTGTGTAAACAGCTAATGAAGAAGTTGTTATAAAGAAATGGAGGAAATCATATCTGGAAGACTTCGTTGCAATCTTCTTAAAGTTTGTAGCAATCTTGGCAATCTTCTTAAAGCTTGTAGCAATCTTGTATTCTTTACAAAGCTTGTAATAATTTTCTTTAAGTTTGATATGTCTTTAGAATAAATATGTTAGTTGAATGTAAATTCTGGTAAACACTGTTATCCTTACTGTTAAATAGGTCTTATTCTCAGCCAGGTTCCTTATCTAATATAAGATAACAAGAGGCGGGACCTGCGATACTCGCGTAGGGGGGGAGGATTCCTAAAGGCTGCAGCTCCACATTGAGGAGGAAGTCTTCCCCCCCATCTTCCCAATATAAAGTAGCACCCTGTTGTAGGTTTTGAATCTATAACAGAGACAAAATAGCCAGGAAAGGCTCTAAGTATATGTGCTAGGTTAATAAAATGTCACTTCGTCCCCAAAGCATCAGCTTCTGTTGGTAGATTACTGCTTTCTCCGAGACTGCATCAATGACAGAGCTTCAGCCAGTCTTCTGGTTTGCTATGCGGTACTACCATTAATGTTGGCAATCCTGAGTGTTTCCTAATGCCAACCCCCCCCCCCCCCCCCGGCTGCGTAAAACAACTTGGAGCTCTTGCGCAGGATTGGAAGAGTCAGCCCTAGTGCATCACCCCCCTATCTCTCCATGCACATTCCCCATTGCAGTTAATGACAGGAGCATCCCCCCTCCCCTCCTCAGCCAATGTGCTACGAGAAAGACCAGGGCGGGGGTATGAGGGAGAGAAAAGCAGCACCAATGAGAGGTGCACAAAGCAGACACCGACCAGAATCCCCAGGCAGCCAAGTGCTGCCCAGACGCCGAAGTGCAGCGCTGCAAATGTGCAGGGACATGTGGAAGCCAGAGAGGTGTCTCCTGCTGTGGGGGAATCACTCATGTGAGCTACCTGGACACTGCACTTCTGCTGCAAAGGCGACATGGGGTCGGGGCTTCTCTCGCCCCTTCCTTGGGAGTTTCCAGTGCTTTTGGAGGCGCTCTTCCTTCTGGATAACGTGGTGGGGGTGGGAAGGAGGCTGGCTTTCAGCTGCTGGGCTGCCCATCTCCAAAGAGGGCCATTGAGGCCAAGCTCCTTTTCCACCCCACCTCAGCAGAAGGGGGGAATATGCCTTCATTCAGGATGCTGGGCACACAGGCCAACCTCCGAAGAGGGCCATTGAGGTCAGGCTCCTTTTCTACCCCACCTCAGCAGAAGGGAGGAATATGCCTCATCAGGCTGCTGGGCACACAGGCCGAAGAGGGCCATTGAGGCCAGGCTCTTTTTTCAGCCCTCCTCATCAGGGAGCGGGAAGCCTTTGAAGAGAGCGCTTTCCACACATGCCTTCAGGGGAAACTGGTGGCTGCAAAAGCAGGCAGCTCTGCTGTGTGGACCCCTAGGCAGCCAAGGCACAGAAAATGGCCATTTAACAGCACCATTTTTAGTCATAATGACATAGTAAAAATACAGAAAACATTTCTTCTTTAGATGTATTATATTGTTCACTAGAATAAAAACTGTTAAGACAAAGAAGCCTCCTCAGTCTCAAAGCTGAGGTGAGGAAAAACACAGAGAACAGCAGTGGAGATCTTCTCTCTGTGGTGGCAAAAAGAGAACCGAGGGAGTAGTGCCCCTCCTCCTGGACATGTGAGCGTTTTGGTGGGAAAGTGCCAGAGGGAGGAGGGGCACTCCTAGTCTATTAGAAAGCTTGGAAATCTTTTCTGTGCCTGGCCTGTGACTGCACAGTCCTGTGTGGGACTGCACAGAAGCCACGACAATTAACTTAGTGTGTTGGGAATGCAACCCACGGCGAAATCTGTTTAAAAACCAGTTCTGCAGAGGTCGCATCCTCAGACGTGCTTGTGGAATTGTGGCTGTGGTAGAAGCCATCAGACCTAGTAACTTTTAAAGAACAAGACCACTTGAAATCTGTTATTGGACAGGCATCTAATTAGTGCCTTGATATGCAAGGCCCTATCAAAAGAAAGAAAGGCTTTAGCTAATGTGGCATCCAGGTAGGCTCCAACAAATGAGACGGTTGAAGGTGTGACTTTTTGCTATTAACTACTAAGCCCAACTCTTGGCATGTTCACATGATCAGAGACACTTGTAGCTCCGTGACAGGAGAGTTGTAAAATCAGCCAGTCATTTAAGTATGGATAAATAGAACAGCCCTTAGCTCTTAAGTATGCTACGTGACTGCAACACATTTAGAGAACACTTGTGGGGCAGTTGCTAGCTCAAACGGGAGGGCTGTATAGTGATAAGAAATGATTGCATTTAAAACGTAGGAACCTGCAGTAAGATGGGTGGATTGCTATATGAAAATAAGCATCCTGGAGGTTGAGGACACAGAACCAGCAGTTTAATGATAACATTTGTAGAACTAATTCCAATGATAACACCTTAAACTTCCTAACATTTAGAAACAAGTTTAGGTGTGAGAACCTTGTTAGATCCAATAAGCCAGGCCTTGTATTGAATAAAGTCCTTTTATTTCTTAATGGTCTATTCAGTAAGCACTTTCAGTGTTAGTGATGACAGTTATGGGGCAGAGGATGAATTATACCAACTTCAAACATCAGGATAAGAACATGGCACCAATCAGAATAATTGCAAAAAGGTGCAAAAATACTAGCCGTTGCTTTCCCACCGAAAAGGCGCCGAACAGAGTCAGCTCAGACTTGGCAGCCTTTCCCCTCCACCCACTAAGCTCCCCCGGTGATTCCCATACTACCAGCCACCTGGAGTCAGTGCTGTTAGGAAAACACTTCAAGGTTACAGGCGCTTCTCAGAGAAACAGAAACAGAGGCTTGAGCACAAACAGGGAGGGGAGGAGATAGAGAGCTCAATGACATCGCGAGCACAGGGCACCCAACTCCCGCCTGGGAAGATGTCAGGGAACCTGACATTAGGTCCCTTAGATCTAAAATTGGCAGTAAATCTCTATCCTTTTTGGGTACCAGAGAAAAACGGGAATAGAACCCTGTGATAGGGTCTGAATTGGGAACCCTTTGAACTGCTCCATTCTGAATAAGGGATGCTAGTGCCTGATCAGCATACTGGAAGGGTGGCCACTGCAAAAACTCTCATCTATAACCTACCAAAATGATAGACAAAACTCAAGTGTCATGGGTAATCTCCTGCCATTCGGCAATAAAACTGCCAATCTTTTCTCAAACATGGTAGAAGACTGAGCTGTTACAGGCTCTAGCCAGAAGGAGCTTTTCATATTCTGCTGCTGTTCCTTAGGGAGTGGCTGATGTTGGGGTCCCAGCTGCCTAGTTCTATTATATGGTCTAGACCTATTCTGCATCATGGACCCTGAAAAGAGTTGTTGCATAGGATACTGTTGCTGCAGTGGCTGCTGCTGTGATTGCCGGGCATATGGAGACTGTGACTGATAGAATCTGTAGGTTTGTTGGGGCCTGTATGGAGAGCCAGGGCCCACTGTGATGCCAAACAAATGAGCCATTTGTTTTTCTTGATTTGGGATAAGAACTCATCTGTTGACAAAGCAAACAAAGTTGTTCCTTCAAATGGAAGATCTTTCACCTTCTGTCTCAAGCAGAAGCTCTGTGGATCGGAGTTGCATGCCTTCTTAATACTAGTGCCAACGCCATTGCTTTGGAGGAAGAGTCAGCAGAGTGTCTGCCCACACTGATCTGCTGTTTAGTGCTTTGGCCTGGAGAAGTTTAGCTAGGGGCTTCTTGTCTTTGCGTAGCATCTCTATATAAGAAGCTAACTTCTCCCACAGAATAGCTGATAGCCTCCCATGATCGCACCATAGTTAGCAATACGCAGACTGAGTGCTGCAGTGAAGCAGACTTTTCAGCTGAGAGCACTTTTTCATCCTTCCCTATCCGCAGATGGGGTGTGTGGTGTGCCTGTACACTGTCTTGCCTGTATCTCTTCGGCTATAAGAGACGAGGCTGGAGGGTGACAGAATAGATAGGAATGTCCTTCTTGTTATACCCTATATATAATTTTTCCACTTTTCTGGATGCAGCAGGTATGCTGGCTGGTTTCTACCAAAGTTTGAGAGATGTCATCAATACCTTCTAGAATAGGGCAGGCAATTATACCAGGTGCCTCTGTGTAGAGCTTGCCCCAAATCTTATCATAAGGTTTGGGGGTGTTTGAAGTCACCTCTCATAATCTGCTCAGTATAGAGCTTTAGATCCTCACTGGGCAAGACTGGGCCAGGGTCCCCTACTGTATCATCCAATGGCAAGTCAGATCCTGGACTGGAGGGGGAGTCAGCTCCTAAGATCTGATCATCCTCTGAATCTGAAAGCCCCATGGGGTGCTGGAGAGAGGTAGCTGAAGGATACCAGATAGGTGGACCCATAGCTTCATGGCTCCATGGTTCTGGAGGCATGATTCTTGATAGCCATTCACTCGTCTTGTGGTCTGGGTGAGGGAAAACAGGGGTAACCCTCCCATGGAGATGGTGGTGTAGTGCTCTGCCACAGTGCTGGTGAGGATGGTTCCAATGATCGAACCACTGTCGGAAACATAACTATGCCTTGGCCCAGTTCAATTTCTCCCTCCAAGATCAGTTGTGTTGGGGAGGCATGCGGGGAGGGTGTCCACGATGAGTGTGGGGGAATCTCCTCCTGTTCCATCGTAACTGAAGCTGCCCTGGGTGAAACCAAAGAGCCTGGCTGTGTGTCTTGGAACTAGGCCGATGCTTGTGCTTCATCTTTGTCCAAGCCTTCTTAGGTGGGAGTTCCGAAGAATGGCATTCCACAGAGCGATCAGGCCTGATGCTTTGGTTTGGTCCCCAGAACAGAGGCACTTAAAAGTCAGGCTTGCAAGTTGTTTACTTCTGGCTGGAGACTTAGAGGGCAAGGACTTAGTCTGCTCTGCCAGGGCAAGTGTTTTTGCTGCCGGGCTATTCGAGCAGGAGTGCTTTCCCCCATAAACTCACTTTCAGCCACACTTCCCGATCTGAATGGGCCTTGGGCATAAACTGGAGGCAGATCTTGTATGCGGTCGTGTTATGGGCCTCACCGAAGCAAAAGAGGCAAAGTAAATGCTCGTTCGAGTGAGTCATTTTAGTACCACATTGGGAGCGTTTCATAAATAAAAGCCCTCTGTGACATTGTCTAACTGCGCAAAGGCTCCAAAGAGCAAGAACGCTCAAGAAGAACTCACAATGTAGTAGCTGAAAGAAAGAACATCCTCACAATGCAATGGTGAAGAAAGGACCCTGCAGAGCACACGGCCACTGGATGGGAAAGCGGCCTCTAGGAACTCTGGAGGGGAGGTTGCTGTAAGAGAGCCTCTGGTGGCTGGCCTGCACAAGCAGTCCCAATATGTGCCACCACAGAAGGTTTCAGAGGGAGAAAGATGAAATGCAGGTTTCACACAGTGAATTACATTCTATCATTAACCAAGGAAACTAAAGCAGCTAAATTATGCTCTTGAATGGACACTGGGACAAACATGCTTCTTCCACTTAACCAGGTTTTACACGGGAACTCTTCCTGCTAAAGTTTGGACAGGAACACTCCGTGATGCAAGGTGAACATGCCCTGAAGGCTAGGATCAGATGGACACCAATCTTGATTGATAAGCATGCAGACATTATTTTGCCTGCAAGCCTCATGGGAATGCTTCCTTCCTGTCGCTCCCTCATCTGTCACTCATTCCTCACCTCTTTCATTTGCTTGCCTGATGCCACTGCTTCTCTCCTCCACCCCCTTGCTTGCCTTGGTGTCAGTCTCACTGCCTTCCTTATTGCCCCCTCTCCTGGTGTCACCTTCAGCCACCTGCAATGTTAGTAGGGTTCCTAGGAAAACCTCAAAATGGCAGCAGAAATTGAAGTTTTAGTTTGTTTTTTTAAAAAAAACACTTTCCCCCCATTCTAAGAATTTCCTGCAGATTTACGAGTTCCCTCTGGTCTGCTACCCCCCCCCCCCCCCCCCCCGGGCAGCTGAACATGGTCCCACTTTGCAGAATTACTGATCCACATTCTGGGGTAATGTTCAGAATGGGATATATTGATGTGAGTTTGACATGGACCACTCCAGGGATGGCCTGAGAAAATGTGCATCCTGGGCTTTTTGGAGATTTTCATATTAAATGAAAACAAAAGGTTGGTTGCCAGAAGTGAAATTTTGTTCATTTGCTGCTCTGCTACCCTTCTAATTTGGCTGCTCGGAGTGAATTGAGCAGCGTGCAGTCCATGTTTCAAGAGATTCTCCAAGGGCACAGCCTCAGATGCATGCTGGCATTGCCCCCTGCAATCACACCTGAGTGTCAAATATGAGTGTCAGTGCACCCTTCCTCCAGTTGCTACCCACAATCCCTGCTGTTGCAGTGAACACTAGAGTGTTAAGAGTGTATAGGAGTTGAATGCCTGACTGTGGCTTCTATCAGAGTTCCAAGCATGTAACTAAAGATACTGTAGTTAATTTTTAATTATCCCATTCACTCTTCTCCCCTGCTGCAGTCATGATTCCCCCCCCACACTTTTTAAATCCTGTGTCTGACTTCTGCCTCTTGGCTCTTCTGCATGCTCTGCCTCCTCCTCCTGAGGGCTGCAGCAGCTCAGCTTAAGAGTAGCTACGGGGCCAGCTGGGCCCCACTTGGACATGAGGGCCATTCAGCCAATCTCCCCGCCCCCCCCCCAGTGCATTACAACACCAACCCCAGGCTATGGCATCATGTATAAAGGCAGAATCTGCTGCAATGAGCAGAATTAAGCATTCTGAAAGCTACAGGCTTTTGTTTCCTGGAAACCAGTTCCTACTGTAAGTGATGGGGCCAGATTAAATTATGTCAGATTGTTCCCATCAGCCACATCATGGATGGGAACCATGTGTGGGCTGGGAATGGTTGAAACTGCATCACAAACACATCCATTTATTGGGCTAAACTGCACAAGGAAGGTGCCTAAAGGAAAGCTTGAAGCAATCTCCTAAGATGGGACTTGTATTTATTAAAAGGAATTCTAGACACAAACACGATCCAGAATAAAAAGCATTTGAATATGGGAAAAAGGCAAAGCCCAACATGAACGTCCCTTGGATCCCTGCTTTGCAAGCAACACTTCAGTGGTACAAGCCGGCCAGAGAAAAGCAGTTTCCATATTAGGCAGGTTTCCATCACGCCTCTGCGCTAACCAGCAGAATCTTTCGCTACTGAGAAGAAACTGTCCCGGGGGAGCCAGTTTGGCTCAGCACTCTTGGCCCTTGGCTGGTTCTCATCCAGGATCGAGGACGGCACCTGAGGAGCCCCTGGGAGTCTGGAGAGGGCTGAAGAGCAGCAGCTGCCTTCTCTTTGGTCTCCCACACCAGGGCTTCAATTCCAATGCACTCTTCTTTCTAAAAGGGTGCTCTGAATACTTTAATAAGCATCCATTTCACTTTTTTTCCTGCTTGTTCTGCTATGTGGCAGCAAATTCAGGAGGACAGAAGGAAGCATAGAACTTACTACCATTCCAAGAGGCACTTGCTGAAAGTTCTGTGCATTTGGTGCTAACCACAAAGGCTGCCCAGACCCAGTGTGGTGGTCAGGTCCCTTGTTTCAGGCAACAGTTTCACAAAGCAGGAGAAATGGGCCACAGCAGCATGTCACGCGGTGAACACACATGCCCGTCCCTTGACAGACCTGCTAGAACATCAAACCTAATCAAGCACACAGGGGCACTGGACCCAAGACATTCACTCATTTCCCCCAAGTGCTGCAGCACAGCACCAAGATGAGCTTGAGGTCCTAACTGCACAAGCCCAGAACAAGTCGCCAGAGTTGGCTGGCAGCTGCCTTGCACATCCTCTTCCAGCGGCGTTTCAAGGTCAGGAAACAGAACAGACAGTGCTGCCTTTCTGGTCCTTTAGAGCTCGCTTTTTCTGAAGTTCCCTCGTGATCCGTCTCCTGATGCCAATCAAATACAGCTCTCGGTCGAACTGACCTGCAGCAAGGGGGATGCTGTAAAATAGAGGGGTGAAGTCAAGTTAATGGAACTCAGCTAAGCCAAAGCACAAAAAGAATCACCAGTCAAACTAGATGATCTAACAAAAAGACCTTTTTAAAAAAGGAGTTAAGGCCGTGCTTTGGAACATGAAGGCTGCTAACAACCATTGGCAGAATGTGTCTCACTCTTTTTAGAGCCATCACCACATCTCGTAGCAGAATTAATTATGCAGAATATGAAGTACTCTCATCTGTCCTGAACCTAAAGCTTGTCCATTTCATGGAGGCTCAGCATTGGATGCCCTCAAGTTCTAATATTTTGGAAGAAGGAGAAAAATTTCCCTTTGACAACTCTCTCCACCCCATGCCTAATGTTATAAACCTCTATTATGTCCCTCCTTAGTTATCTCTTTTCTAAACTGAAAAGTCCCAGAATCTTCAGCCTTTCCTCGTAGGGAAGGTGCTCCAACCCCTTAATCATCTCAGTTGCCCTCCTCTGTACTTTTTCCAGCTCTGCAATGTCTTTTTTTGAGATACAGTGACCAGAACTGTCCTCTGTCTTCCAAATGAGGCTGCACCGTAGATTTATATAGGGGCATTATAATATAGGCTGTTTTATGTTCAGTCCCTTTCCTAGTAATACCCAACACAGCATTTGCCTTTTTCACCACTGCAGCTCACTGGGTAGACACTTCCATTGAGCTATCCACTATGACCCCAAGATCTTTTCACCTCTCAGTCTCAGCAAGTTCAGACCACAATAGCCTATCCTTGAAGCTGGGAAATTTTTGTCCCAATGTGCATCACCTTACAGTTACCAACACCGAACTTCATTTGCCACACTGTCGCCCACTCGCCCAGTTTGTGGAGATCCTCTTGGAGCTCTTCAGTCAGCCTTGGTTTTCACCATCCTAAATAATTTTGTGTCAACTGCAAATTCAGCCACTATACTTCTCACTTCTCCTCCCTAGTTCCAGGTCACTTATGAATACGTTAAACAGCACCGGCCCCAGTACCAGTCCTTGTGGGACCCCCACTGCTTACTTCCCTCCATGGTGAGAACTGCCCATTTACTCCTATTCTTTGCTTAACCAATTTTTTAATCCATAAGAGAACCCGTCCTCTTATCCCATGACAGCTAAGTTTACTCAGGAGTCTTTGGTGAGGTACTTTGTCAAAAGCCTTTAGAAAGTCCAAGTACGTACTGTTTACCGGGTCGCTGCTGTCTACATGCCTGTTCACGCCTTTCTCAAACTCCAAAAGGTTGGTGAGGCAGGACTGCCCTTTGCAGAAGCCATGATGGTTCCCCTCTGGACCCCTTTTTAAAAACCGGTGCAACATTTGCTACTCTCCAGTCTTCTGGCACAGCGGCTGAATTTAGTGATGGGTGACATATAAGGGTTAGTAGATCAACTATCTCACCTCTGAGTTCCCTAGGAACTCTCAGATGCATGCCATCAGGACCTAAAGATCGTTTTTAAACTTCCCCAACAGGTCTATAATTTCAGAGTTTGTCACCTCAATTTGACTCAGTTCTTCAGACTCCCTTCCTGAAAATAGTAGCTGTGGTGGGGGCACAAACCCCACACCTTCTACAGGGGACTCAGAAGCAAAAAAGTGAGCTTCTCTGCCATCTCCCCATCTCCCTTTACCATCCAAATGCTGCTCCGGCTGGTTTCCTACTCTGGATATATTTATAGAGATGTCCACTGCTTGTCAGCCAGCTCACCTTCTTCTCTCTGCCAGGCTCTCCCATGACATCCCCCCCTTCACCCCTGGGGCTCTGCCCCTGCTGTGGGTCACGCCCAGCTCTGCCCCTCCCTTCTCTCAGCCCTGTCCTTCTCGTAACCTCTTCCTTGCCCTGCCCCACCCCAAACAGGTTTGCATAAAACTAGCCAGAGATTCTCGCTGCTATCCCTGCCCCGGCAGGCAAAACTGCCATCCCTGCTTCAGGCAGGCAAAACTCCTGCCCCTGCTGCTGTGCTCAGCGGCTGATTTGTATGGGTCTGTCTGGGAATTTCCTGCAGATGGCCCACCCCACTCCTGCTGGGGCCATCATGCTGCTCCTGCTATCCTGGGCAAGGCTCCACCCTGTCCTAAAGCAGCAGCTGCCCTTAGCCCAGAAGACTGGGTCTCCACTGCCGCCTCCCTCAGCAATATCCTCTGGAATCAAGCAGAACTCAGAAATGTTCAGAGCTGAAACAAGGCATAAGCAGTACCACAACATGGTAAATGAAGCAAAAGCTACACAGCTGGATCCTACCTACAGCAACAGACAATATGAACTCTACACAGTGGTATAGCCCACAGTCCCTTGTCCTTTGCCAAAGCCTCTTTCTTCTCCATTTTGTTACAATACAGCCCTATCACCCATGTGAAAAAGTCTTAAATTCTGTTTTGCAGTCTGAAGAAAGCCAGGAGGGTGTGTACGGAAAACTATTTATTTCTGCAGTAGCTTTTCTCTGGGGGATCGGAGCAAGGAAGTTCCCAGTTGCCTATTTTTGCCTTCTGAAACTGTGAAATCAGACTTGGGAACCGGACACGGCTCAGGGTCACGGCAGCCAGCTTCCCGGCAGAAGCCCAAGGTCTCAGTCCCCAGCCTCTCCAGAAAAGGTCACCTAGGATGTGATGTTCTCAGCCTTCAATATAAATTCACTGGATGCATGAAGTGAGCTCTGACTAACAAAGCTCCTGTTTGACTTAATCGGACAGTAACTGAGGACAGCAGAGGGATCAGATTATGCAACTGGCCCCCTCGCATGGTCCCGAGATGGAGGCTGTGACACTAAATTACCCCCAGGCTCGGTGGATGAGTTGTAATGGCTTAACGGGAATGTAACTACTACGATTTCCCTCAGCTTGTTTTATGTCAAACAAAATTCATTCTTGTTTTCTTTTTAAAGGAAAAACATCTTGCCTTCGTCAAGTTACCTTATTCCTCAGCTACCAGCAAGCTAGAATTCTATCTCCAAACGTGGCTCCCTCTGAGAATCCTGGTGTCGCAGGGAAGGTAAGCGGGGGACACATTCTGGGCGGTGCCTGGTCAGACCTGGCCCCAGGGAAGTCACAGC
The DNA here is from genome assembly GCA_029233225.1 of Lepidodactylus listeri. Taxonomy (NCBI): domain Eukaryota; kingdom Metazoa; phylum Chordata; class Lepidosauria; order Squamata; family Gekkonidae; genus Lepidodactylus; species Lepidodactylus listeri. Next base: position 6,886,011 of record JARCFY010000014.1, on the reverse strand, counting down.
CTGCCTTGACCCTCCTCTGAGTGAGCATCAGTGGTGTCACCTGCTCCCAGGACTGAGGCTGCACTTTTCTCAGCAGCTCCGATCAAGAAAGAGGCTTAGAGGATGCTTCTCACCTGGGCCCTCGACATATTCTCCTGAGGAGCAAGAGTTGGTGTGCTGCTCTCCAGGAACTGAGGAGCAAGACCTCCGCTGCCTGGTACAAGTACACTTTCCATACAAGCGATAGAAGCACCACAACTTGCAGGTGTCGAGACTGACTGAAGCTACGTCCCATGATCTCCAACCCTCAGCTATTAAAACATTTATATCCGGCCTTTCCTCTTTATCTGAAATACTAGATTGTTCACCAGACTCCAGGTACTCATTAGCAGTCTATCAAAGCCTATCCTACTCTACAATCCCAGACGTCCAGCTACTAGTTCGCCTTTAAATGTGGTACTAACTTGTCCCTTCCAGGTCTCACTTTGACACGAAATAACCCATAAACAGGCCGGTGGTCTGATGTTTTCATCCCAAGGCAGGAAGAATATTTCACAGCAAGAATGTCACCCTTATTACGACATCGGAATATCACTCGATCCTGAGAAGATGAAGGGGAAAGAATGAATGAGAAATTGTAAGAAATGCGGAAATTAACATAGGAGGAGGGGCCTCTCTTGCTCCTGTGAGAACATGAATGGATGGGTGACTCTTCCCACCCATGCTGAGAAGGCCGGACTGGATTCTCTGAGGATGGAAGTTGTCCACTCTCATCCTGCTCTTAGCCCAGGTAGGTAGAAGAAACATATGTGTACCCTCTTTTTAAGCTTGTGTGTGTTCTGATTTTTTAAAAAGGAGACAAGCCAAGCTCCAAGTGGGCCACGGAGCCAGTGTGTGGGGCAAATGCTGAGCCAGCCTGCAATAGCACAGTCACAGTGCCGAGTTTCTGCCTCCCCAGATAAGGCAGCAGCCTTTCGCAGTGTCAGCCTGTGCTGCAAGGGCCAGTGCAATCCATAGCCCCTCTTGTCTGAGACTTGCAGGCTACCGTAGTCTTTGCTTTGCAGGAGGAGACCTTAAGTCCTCAGGCAGGTTGTAGACTTCAAGCAGTGGGAGGTTATCTCAGGACCCAGGTGGGTGATGAGGGGAAAACCACTGGTGAGCACCAATGCAAGACCACTCAGCAATTTTAAGTGGCCCCCTAGACCTAGGCTAGAGCACCCAATGGCCCAGATACTCACCCTTCTCTTCGTAACGGTTCACATAGCATCTTCACTCCCCAGTCCTGCTGATGATGGGCTTTTATGGATGGGTTAAGCAGAGATGCTAGAAGCCTTTGGAAGTTCTATCTCCTCTAAGTGGAAGAGAAGAGTCACTCCTCTAAGGATGTCCTCCTTGAACCTTTGCGGAGAAGTCCAGCATTCCCTTCCCATTATGACACTTCCCTCCTTTCTGAAGCAGGCAATTCTGCTGAGGGGTGGTTATCTCACCTGCAAGCCCTTACCGTGTATGAAGGGGTCCTCTGCTTGGAGGTAGTGTCATAGGTGTCCCGGCCAACATCAAATTTGTAGGAAGGACGGAAATTGATGGGAGCCTCTTGGAACCCTTTGAAAATAGACCCTAAGGAAGCAGATAGCATGATGGATTACATTTTTCTCCCTAGGAGTTCATCACAAAATATCATCATGTTGGGGGCAGGCATGTGCCCAGGCTCCAGTTATAGGGAGGGAAGAGAAAGATGAGAAAAGCAAAGAAGATAAATGTAAGCCAAGACTGCTGCTTGCCACCCCTTCTTGGAGTGATGTATATTCCCTGCTGAATCCCTAGTACCTGACAGACAGCTTCAATGAGAGCAAAGAGATCCTCCCATCCATCCATGAGAAAAAGTGCAATGTTTTGTTCACCATCTGTGCAGGAAGGTGTATTTGAGACAGGTTGTATCTCCCGCTTGTTCCACAACCCGGGCTTTACACAGCCCCCCCCCCCCCCCAGTCCATGCCCTGCTAGCTCCACAGCTCTCTCCTTGTTAAGCTTAATTATGCTGAAACACCAAGAGCAGATGAGCCACAGGCAGTACTCTCCATGGCTGAGGTGGGGCAGAGGTCTACTGCAGGGGTGGCCAAACTGCGGCTCGGGAGCCACTTGTAACTCCTTCACACATATTGTGCAGCTCCTGGCAGAGCGGCTGGGGATGCAAAGGGGAGGCATGCCTCCCCAGTTGGTGTTCCCTTCCCTAGTCAGTGTTTCCCTCCCTGGGTAGGGTTGTGGGGGGGGGGGGGGGGAGCAGAGAAAGAAAACAACTCTCTTAGACCACTAAATATCATTAGCAAACATATAAATATCATTGGACAAATAAATATAATTATCAATATCTGTTTTTGACCCTTTTGTTTTTATTTTTGGCACTGATTTAATGTTAATAAAAAGCAAATTTGCTTATTTTCCAATAAAAACGTGTGTGTAATATTTGTCATGTCTTGCGGCTCTCTAACATCTGATGTTTATTCTGTGTAGCTCTTACGTTAAGCAAGTTTGGCCACCCCTGGTCTACTGCCTCCATCAAGTAGCACATGGTAAACGCCCAGAGGAAATTAAGTCATGGTAAGATATTAAAGATGAAGAAATTAATATCCAATGGTTACTATATTACCAATCAGCTTCAAGATTAAAGAAGATTATTAACACGGAAGGTGGAGCATTAAGAGAAATGACTGAATTTGAACAAGTGATTATAAAACAAAAAGATCATCTATTATGTTGGATATAGAAGTTATTACTTCAGCAAGAAACAGAAAAAGAACAAGTGAAAAAATGTATGATTACATGATGCAGAATTGTAAAGAGCAGATACCTATGCATCAGTGGGAACGGTTATGGGAAAAGGAATTTAAGTTCACAGCCAGTCAGGCACTAAGAGAAAATTGGTGTCAAATGTTTTTCAGATGGTAAAAAAGCAAAAAGATACTGGATAGAAATACATGGCAAAATGCAGACTATATTAAAATTCAAATTTCCTATGGAAGCTACAAATATGTTACTAGGAATATTGCCCAAAAATTACCAAAAGTTTTGGAAGAAATATTTAAATATATGGTGACAGCGACTAGAATTATTTATGCAGCAAAATGGAAATCAACATCAGTCCAAGCTTAGAAGAATGGGAAAACAAACCTACAGATTATCCAGTAATGGCGAAACTAACAACTTGAGAAACAGATCCATCTCAAAATCTGAGAGGAGATGGAGTGTCTATTATGAAAGCAGGAGACAAACTAAGAATGAGAAACGATTTAAAAATGGTCTATAAATGTATTGTATGGCATACAAATGTAGTATAATACAGAAAAAGGAGAACGTTTTGAATATAAATGTACAAGGAAGTGAATTTCGAACAAAATATTCCTTACTTTTTATTGTTAGATAATAGATTTTCCTTCAAACTTTGGTATATTAAAAGTGATAGCTAGCATGTAGTATTGATGAAACAATATCTAAAACAGAATATATATTAATGATGAAACTATTGTAGATAATGTCTGATTATGCAGTAATGCAGTAATTAACAACTTAATTCAGGAGCAGAACCATCTCAAAATTTGAGGAGATGGAGTGTCTATTATGCAAGCAGGAATGAGAAACAGTTCAAAAATTGTCTATAAATGTACTGTAAAGCATATAAATGTAGTTTAATATAGAAAAAGGAGAACAAGTTTTGAGTATCAATTCCTTAAAATTGTGATATATTAAAAATTATAGCAAGTATGTAGTATTGCTGAAATATGCAATATAGAATATGTATTACTGATGAAACTTTGTAGAGGAAATGTCTTAAAAAATCCTGGATCCATTCCAGTACAGCTTTTGTCCTGGCCATGGAACAGAGACTGCACTGGTTGCCCTCACAGATGATCTCAGGAGACATCTGGATCAAGGTGGGTTGGTGCTGCTGTTGCTCTTGGGTGGGTTGGTGCTGTTGGACTTAACGGTAGCATTCGATAAGGTCAATTATGATCTTTTGATCCAGCGCCTTGCCAACGTTGGGGTTCGGGGGTTTGCCTTGCAATGGCTCTCCTCCTTCCTCCATGGTCGGGGACAGAGGGTAGTGCTTGGAGAGGAAGTGTCCCAGCAACACCCACTTGCATGTGGTGTGCTGCAGGGGATAATCCTCTCCCCAATGTTGTTCAAGATCTATATGTGCCCCCTTGCCCAGCTGGTCCGGGAGCATGGACTGGTTTGTCATCGGTATGCTGATGACATCCAGCTCTATCTGTTGATGGGTGGCCAGCCGGACTCCACCCCAGAGGTGTTAGCTGAGGCATTACAAGCCGTGGCAGGTGTCAGGCTCTCTGTGAGATTTACAGTTCACCTGCCATGAAGGGCTTCCCTCCCTTTGATGTATGGGGGGGGGGGGGGCTTGACACTCTAGTGCAGCCAAATGTCCCTGAGTAGGACTTGTTTGTTATTCTGTTTCTTTGTTAGATAGAGGCTACGTGTTTAGTGGGGGAGTAGTTGACTGTTAGTTCTGGCGGGCAAACACCATGGAGTGATTGGGTTGTGATCATTGCTTCTGCTTGAAATCCTTATATCTGTAACCTTTCTGCGCTCACCTTCAGTTCTAACAAACATGTGTCCAGCATGGTATCTATCAACAATCTCAATAAAGTTAGCTTTCCATAGACTGGCTGTTGTTGAGGACTGATTTAACCAAGACTTCTGACAGCAGGATGGCTCAAACAGAGCTGACTGAAACTTAATCCAACGGAGACAGAGGTCCTGTACCAGGGTTGTGGGGATCTGGGATCAGGAATTTGGCTCCCAACCCCTGACGGGACACCTTTGGTGCCAGTGCCAAGGGCGAAGGGTCTAGGGGTTATCCTGGATTCCTCCCTTTCTGTGGAGGTTCAGGTTGCCACAGTTGCCCGGTCAGCCTTTTATCATCTTCGGCTGGTCAGGCAACTAGTTCCCTATTTCACAACCCAGGACCTAGCTACAATGATACATGCAATGGTAATTTTCGGACTGGATTATTGTAACTTGCTGTACGTGGGGCTGCGCTTGAACTTGACCCAGAAACTGCAGCTGGTGCAAAATGCGGTGGCAGGAATGCTGATGGTGACGCTTGTGCAGGCTCGTGTCAGACTCTTGAACAAACTTGCTCCCAATAGCACTCTTTGGCAGTGATTTGTTTATTGAGAGATAAAGATGTTTCAAGCTAAGACGATCCGTGTCAGAACTGACTCCTTTGGCATCAGTTCTGGTATTATACATAATTCATATGACACCCCCCCCCCCCCCAGTGACCTGTCCAATCACACCAACTCATCCAGCCCGCCAAATCTACTGTGCATCATGAATCCTCCCCCTGGCACCTGTAAGCAGAGCGTTACATTATCTAGCTGTGTCTAACACCCAAGGTCAAAGCAAGCATTCTTCCCCAGTGAAAGGGAGGTCCCATGTAGATGCAGTTATAAGTTAGTGAAAGCTATTCCCAGCCAAGCGGTCCTCACACCCCCACACTCATCCCCCTCCCAACCATAACGAACAGGATGATAAGCATACAACCAAAGACAGTGCAGGAATACATGGCAAACGAGACAGCTCGCATTCAACCAGTGCTCCACCAACTGCACTGGCTGCCTATACAGTACTGGATACAGTTCAAGGTGTTAGTGCTGACTTTTAAACCCCTGTATGGCCAGGGACCTGCATATCTCAGGGACCGTCTCTTCCCATATGTGCCCTGTAGAGCCTTGCGCTCAATGGACCAACACCTTCTGGTTGTCCCTGGCCCAAAGGACATCCAACTAGCCTGATAAAACAAGCTACCAACTGAGATCTGGGCCCAGCAGGATCTACTGCAATTCTGCAGGGCCTGTAAGACGGAGCTGTTCTGCCAGGTTTTTAGTTGAGGCGGTGGGTGTCCACATTCTTCCATCTTTCGGCCTCCCCTATCGGCAGCCCTGGCCTTGTGTCCAGCATCACTGGCACTGCTCAGAACTACTACTTCATAGCGTCATTACCAAGGCAATGCCTTATGCTGCTTTTATTACTGTTCTTTAACTTTTAAATTTCTAACTTTTGTAATGTATGATATTTTACTGTTTTATTGTCATCTCCGATGTTACCTGTAACCCTCCCTGAGCCTGCTTGCAGGGGAGGGCAGGATATAAATGGAATAAAATAAATAAATAAATAATGAAGGGGATGTTTGGGAGAAGTAACTCTTTACCTCTTTGTTTAATATATCCTGTATAAATATAATGTTTAATAATCCCTTTTCCCCTTCTACGTTATTACTTTGTTTTATAAAAAAAATAAAACAAATTACAAAAAAAAAGTATCCCAGGGCAAGTGGAATGACTCCAGGGCCTAACACAACATCAGCAGGCTAGAACAGAGAGCCATCTGTCTGGCCCTTTTCTCATTCCAGCATCTTGCGGAGAAAATTCATATCCTTGTTCTTACCGAAAACATGATGGCAAAGCCCCATGCAAACTGATCATACTCCCTTCTGGAGGTCAAAATGCTTCTCTGGGCAGAAACCCCCCCCCCCCCCGAACACAATATCTCTTCAATCTGAACACCAACTCACTGAGATGGCAGCACTAGACCCAGGTGAATGGGTCCTGAACCCCAAGTTTTCAGACCTGTAACTAGGAGGCTAGGACTCCTTGGCCTCAACCTGTTCATGTTCACAGCCAACAAGATTCCTGCCAGGGCGAAGGCAGTCCCACCAGGCTGCGGCTCCTGACCTTTCCCTGACTCTCCTCATATCCAGAACCCTCCAGGATCAATCAGGAAGCACAGAAGTCATCTCATTGCCCCCATCAGCCAAGATTGTCACGTTTTCCCAACAATGCAGCAACTGCCCTGGATTATTCTGCCAGCTCATGACATCCTTCGTCAGGGCCCACTCCTCCCTCCCAGCATGGGATGGCTCCACCTCTTCACTTGGCGACTGAAAGTAAAAGGCACAGTTACCCAGCCAAGATCATTGGTAAGATGTTGGTCTCCAGAAGATCCCCCCCCAACAAACTATATGAGACCACCCCAAACACTTTTACTAGATTGTGTCACAGAAGGGTTAATATCCAATCTGTGAGGGCTCCAGAAGTCGTGCTTTCTCACCAGCTTGGTACAAGGTCTTCACCCCAACACTCTCAGACACCGAGTAGTGGCTCTATCCTCCGTCCTGAACTTGGTGGCAGGTTAGCCCCATCCTGCTAGAGTTGCATCAAATGATTCTGCAAGGGAATGGCAGACTCCTTCAAACCCTCCCAAGCAACCCAATTTCTCTTCATGGACTTTAATGAGGTCCTGTGAAAATTACACAGGGACCCAAGTGAACCCCTCCAACTGATGCTGTCCATCAAAGAGACTTTCCTAGTAGCTATCACACAAGTCAGAAGGATATCTGAATTTTCTGCTCTCTCAATCAGACAGGAGCTCTGTACCTTTTGGCAGAATTTCATGGTTCTCAGGACCGATTCCTCCTTCATCCCAAAGGTCAATTCTGCTTTCCACAGTAAACAGGAGATTCACCTGCTATCCTCCTGCCCACATCCAAAAGAATGGGAATAATGCCTTTTCTTGGAAGCTACTTTGACTTGGAAGCCTGGCAAACCATGAACTGGGGATCTGTCTGCAACTTGAAGTGGAAGTCTTGCAAAGAAAATTTGCTTCAGGTGGATAGCCATGTTGGTCTGAAGCATCAGAACGAAGTTCAGGGGCACCTTTAAGACCAACAAAGTTTTATTCTGGGTATTCATGTGCATGCACACAAAAGCTTATACCCAGAATTAAACTTTGTTGGTCTTAAAGATGCCGCTGGATGCAAACTTTGTTTCTACAGAAAAATTTGCATATGTCCTCAGTGTGGAGTGAGTGGACAATGTAACTCATCTACTGATGAAAAGAAAACTTCAAAGCAAGTCTAGTCCTTCATTCTTTGTTGGCGAGAGGATATCCTTATGAGGGTTAGGTTGCTTACTACAGTGGTGTCTGGAGTAGAATGGCTGAAAAGAAATCTACAGTCCTCTGGTTTTCCAGTCCTCTACGATGCAGGAGGAAGCAAAGCTGGTTTGAGCCAGGCATCTTTTGTGAGCTTAAGAAAGGATGGAAGCATAAGAAAAGAAACCAGAGAGTGGGACTCAGGGTGTACATTCATCAGCACGGGGTCTTCCTGTAAATGATCTCTCTCTTTCTCTCTCTCTCTCTCTCACACACACACACACACACACACACGGAAGCCAGCTGCCAGATGGCCTGGCTCATCCAAGTGTTTGGAATAGCTTAATTAATCACTCTTTGGGCTCGCACCCAGCATTTAGGGCACAGGTCGCCTAGTTCTAGCTATGCTTTTTGTCTCAAGGTTTGGCTAAGTGTGTGTGTCTCGAGGCCCAGCTGATTGAAGCTTAGCCCTGAATCTGCTTGGGTAACTCTGATGCATTATTAAAGCTCTCCTCAGAAGTAAACCTGGATTTCTTGTGTCAGCTCTTTGGGAACTTCTGCAAACCTATGCAACCCATGGCCAACATCCATAACAGGGTGTCACTGACCGAGAGGTACACAGTCTGGGGCCTCAAAAACTGTGGAGGCTACCAGGCCCATAAACTGTGGTCTGGCTGGTCAGTGTCTTGCCCTGCCCTAGCTTCTACATGGGAGGAAGTTTCTTCAGAGAGAGAGGAAGACTCCTTGATGGAAGAGAAGCCCCATCACGTCAGAAGCTTCAGGGGAAGATCTCCTCCATCATCTGCAACAGGCAGACCAGGAACACTGAGTGGACCAGGGCCCCTCCAAGCCCACCCCTCTCAGAACCTCTTGAGATTCCAGGAACAAAGGAGGAGGAGGGGCCAGAGTCAAAGCTCAGGCAAGGCAGAACAGCAGACGCCTGGCAGTTCAAGGCCTCCTGGACTCAAGTCCCACTCAGGAAGAAAGCACAGCTCAAGGACCTAACTCTGGGGCCTGTCAGTTACCTACATAATCCTTCAGTTGAGCTCCAACCTCTGCTGGCTCAAGATCTCCTACAAAAACCAACCTGCGTTTCAAGCAGGACTACTTGCTGCATCTTAAGGAGATCCCTAAGCCTGAAGCTCCAGCACTGATCAGTTTTACTCTGCTTGTTCTTGACTGTCTGCCTGTGACCCATATGCCTTTCTACCTGGCTGTGAGGTATGGGATGGGACAGCCAGCTTCCCTGTAGAAACCGGCCAAAGACTCTGGTAATGTTCGGTGGGATCAAGATCCTGGGCTGTGATCATGTTCTGGTCAGTAGATGGCTGCAGGAAGCTACTCACTGCAGCCGTACTGAGTATTGGAGCTGTGGTGGTGGTGATCAGCAGGCTGCCACTGCCTCCACTCTCAGACAAGCACTTCCTGGTTAACTGAGAAGAGGCTGAAAGTTTCTGGGGGAATCTGGTAGGGCTGTTGAGGAGCACTTCTGCTGTGGATCTACAGACCTTGTTTTCTCCATGGCTTCCCACAGCAACTCCTTCTGTGCATTCATGAGCCACTGCTGCACCAAGCCACAAAGCGGAAAGAAGGAGAATTTATTTGTGAACTCCTTTTAACATTAAGCACTGATCCCTTTCCCTACCTGGCTAAGATTTGTGAAGGGGAAAGAAGAAACCTCTCATGGCTACCAAGAAAGTACTCGCCACAAAGCAAACAGAGCATGGACTGGGCAACCACCTTTGGTTGCAAGGGGAAAACTGTAACAATCGACAGCTGTAACTGCAAAGTACATGGGAGGTGGAACCTTTCTTCAACAGAGAACAGGAAATGGTGATGCTGCCGTTTGAAAGGAACAGATGAGGCATGCTGAAGAGGAATGGCCTAGGTTCTTCACATCTGTTTCCTTTCATCCCTAGGGAGTAATTCAGACTTGCTTCTGAGAAATGGAATCTGCCATCAAACTAAGGAACACCTAAGCCTTTACTGAAACAGTCAACCTTGTCTCAGATACAATAATGATGCCTCAGAATTCAACAAGAGCACATTACTTTTCTAGCTAGCATTATGGAAATGAGTCATGTGTTGGCTCTCAGATAAAGAACTTGCAAGTGCTTCAGGGGAGAAAAACAGGATGGTGAAGAAAGCTGTCCTTACCATTATCCATTTCCTTCAGGAGCTGGTCACGCTGCAGCAACTTTGACATGTCTGTTTCAAGGCCTTGGCTGAGGATTTGCTCCACCACCTCCCGATCCTCATTCAGGCGGAAATTGAAGTCTCCAAACCAGAAGACGTCATCAAAGCGGGTTGTGACGTCTGCTGCAAAGCCAAGCAAGGGAGTCAGAGGGAGGACCAACGAGGCGGAGGGTCCTGGGCACAAGCTGCCCTTAGCGGAAGATTGGAAAGCAGACGGGCAACAGCCCAGACAGTGAGGAAGCAGAAGGCAACCAGGCGGCTGCGGGACCAGCTTCCTCCTCCTTCAGTGCCCACTTTTCTAAAAGTTCACTTCTTTGTTTTAAATGGTAAGTCACCTGACTTCCTAATTTAGCTAACAACTTTAATAGTGTATATAACTGTAACTACATCAATTACAACATAGTAATAATGCTAACTGTTTTTGGTTTTAATTAAATATATTTTAGTACCTTACAATTAATTTTTGCCAACATGCTTCATCCCTAGTAACAGATGGAATCTTAAGGTGGATATTTTTTTTAGTCTGAATATACCTTGTAAATTTATTTTTAAAATTAAATACATGAACACATTTCAGGGTACATACATAAATAAAAACACATGTATTTCCTAGTAGTTGGGACTGCAAGTGACAATATTCATAAGTATTTGACTAAGGATGCCCAGCACTAGAGCGATGCCCATGACCCACAATGATCTGTGGCAGATCTAGACTGGGATTTATCCCCCCACAGCCCAGACTCAGCACCAAAGTACAGATCCACGACAGAAAGGGAAGTTTCACCATTGCGCACCACAGTGGTAACGCTGAGTAGGAAAGGACAGCGAAGTTTACGGTGCAAGATCTTTATATGAAAAGAGGGTACATCTGACTGCCAAACGACTCACATGGACTGGAGCGATAGGGGTTGGTATCCGGAATGTTTCTGGGCAGCGCAAGAGCCTGGATGGTCTTGTTGTAGTCTAGCACCCTCTCAGACACTTTGCCATCTCCAGCTGAAAAAGATGAGATCTAAGCAAGGCCTCAAGGAAACAAGACTGGGGACAGAGATCCTTTCTTTCGCTTTCTTTCTTACTCTGCTCCTTTAGTTTTTATCAGACACGACTGTGTGTATGGGGAAGAAAGGAAGAATTCAGGTGAGAGGGGGTTTTCTTGTAAGTTGCCCAAATTCTCATGGCCTGAATAAAAATTTAGCTAAAATGAGTAAATTTTTTACTCTTGAGTCTGATAATAGTTTAGGAACTAGAATATCTACTGAAGAGTCTGTCCACAGTAATGTCAAAGGTTTAATCCATTTCTGTCTCAGCTTGTTATACCAGGGACATTCAAATAAAACATGGCTTATAGCTTCAGTAGCACCCAAGCCACAGCCACAATATTTATTTGAGAAAGGTATGCCCAATACGCAGCCTTCAGAAACTGCAGAAGGTAGTGCATTAAATCTTGTGAGCATAATTGCTCGTCTATACTTCAGTACTGTTAAGCTGAACAAATACATTGGAATTGTAAAGCTTGGGGGAATCCCCATATAAAGGGAAGAGCAAACCCGCCTAGCTCTGAATGTGGTGCTATTTGCATCTATCTTTATAATTAACTACTTAATGGTTTTATGAGCTAAAGGCCAACCTAGAACAGCAATTACATTTTCTAAGCATTGCATGACGTTCCATTTTTCTTCTATTGCTTGGTTCCATGCACTAGAGAAATAATCATGCTTCACATAAAACAGTAGTCTGTTATTCTCTGAGAAAATTATTTTAAGTCTCATATTCAGCACCAAAATCCAAGCCCTGGATTTGATGGAATGTTGGCCCCATTCTAATCTGAGGGTGGTACCTGCCATGGACTTTGGTATTCTACAGATCTGACATAAGAACTGTATTAGTGGTCAATCTATGGTTTCGTCTATTTTATGAATCCAGACTGTTGCTCCATATAATATTTGAGGTCATCACCTTAGTGTTGAAAACTGCAATTGCAGCTGGAAGGTATCGTCCGCCTTTTCTATAGCAGAAATGCTTTACTGCTACCCCGGAGCAAGCTGCTGATGCCATAATAGCCTTACATTGGGGTTTCCAAGATAGGTGATCATCAAAAGTTACTCCAAAGTACTTGCTCCAGTTCATTGTCATCTAATTTCCAATTATATCTGCAGTCTCTTCTCTGTTTTGTAAAAACTAAAACCTTCAGCTTGGCAACATTAATTGTCAGATCATGCTCCCAACTATAGTTCAAGAAGGACTGTATTAATCTTCAAAGTCAAATAGGAGATCATGATATTAAAACTGTGTCATCAGCATAGAGCAATATAGGAATTTCTAGAAGTCCAAGTTTTGGGAGATGGAATTTGTCTTGTTTAAGAGCAGGTGCCAGATCCTTCAGCCATAGATTAAAGAGAAGTGGCGCCATCAGGCATCCCTGTTTAATACCAGATCTCATTGTAAATATCCTTGAAAGTTGTCCCTCCGACCCGCATCTAACCTGACCAGTTGGATTATCATATAGCATCTGAACTAGCCAGAGCAATCTGTGATCAGATGTGATTTTCATAAGTTTTTGCCACAAACAAGTCCTAGGGATTGAGTCAAATGCAGATTTCAAGTCCATAAAGGCAGCACATAACTTTCCTCTAGTACAGCAAATATATTTTTCTGCTAAGTGGTGTCGAATGATGCAGTGGTCTATGGCAGATGCTCCCCATATGAAGCCTGCCTGCTCTAAACCTAGCACTGATTCAGAATAAATCCAATGAGTTAACTTGTAATACAGGTAGGATGTACATAGTTTACAAATTACTGGTAGTAAACTAATTGGCCTATAATTACTTGGGTCCATTCGATTGCCGTTCTTATATATAGGAATGATGAGAGCATGCTTCCGTGTCACAGGTATTTTACCCATCAGATTAATTCTAGAGAATGCAGGTGCTAGCAAATTGACCCACCATTCTGGGTTGCTCTTTCAGCGGGTATCAAATCAATCTCCTGAGATTTATGTGCTTTCGCTGGCAGTCATGTTGGTAAGCTGGATTCTTCTTCATACATTTCACAGATACTTGCCATTTGAGTGTTAAATATCTTACAAAAGTGGGCTTCCCAAGTGTTGGCTGATATACAATAATTCAATGGTACATGCTTGCCAAAATTTTCTAACACTAAATTCCAGAAGGCTCTGGTATCGTCGTTTTTCGAGACCTCAATTAGCATTTTCCAATCTTTCATTTGAGATTCATGTTTCTTCCTTTTAATCACTGATTTATAATTTTTTAAAAATCCAATAGCTTTAGCAATGTGCCAGAATCACTCACTGAGCAGAAATGCCTGTGGCATTGCTGAAAAGCCTGTTTGACATCTTTGCACTCTTTATCAAACCATTGATTTCTCTTTGTTAAGGTGCCTGAGTTGATAGCACACTGCCTAGTACATGCAGGTAAAAACAACTCTAATAATTCTGTAAGCCCCTCCAGCTGTGTATCAATAGAGTTGGTACTTAAAATTATTTGCATGTAAAGTCCTGCACTGTTCTGAGTTGAGTATTTGTCTGGAATACCTTGCTGATGATGCTGTCCACTTTAAAAGTTTGAGAATGTTCCGATCCTGGACAAATTCTAAATTGCAGATATCTTTCAGATGACTATGACATGATAATTCAATAACAAGGCAGAGTGGAAGATGATGGCTGTCTTGAAAATCTTCAACTCTTAGGCTTCTAAACATAATTTAGCATAGATGTTGATACCACAAAATAATCTATTACACTGTTCCTCCTTGTACTGATGTATGTGAAATAACCTGCAGGATCTACTCCCGCCCGGCCATTCAGAATGACCACGCCTTTGTTTTCTGCCATTGCCATCAGCTTTTCACCAGCTTTATTAAGTATCTTGCCTTTAGATCTCTGACAAAAGATAATCCGGATCAATTAATATCTGCCTGGCCTCTCTCTGAAAAAAGGTCCTATTCTTGCATTGAAATTGCCAGCTAGTATCAAGGGCAAAGATGGATAATCCATAAGAAATAAGAAGACTATCTATGAAAACATAAAACTTCTTCCAGATCTTGTCAGTTACAGAAGATAAAACAGCAGGAGGAAGATACACTGAGACCACAATACAAGCAAACTTTATAGCAATAGCAAACAGACTGCATTTTAGAATTTCTAGAGAGACGGTATCTAGCCTAGCAGACACCAGGCATGCAACCCCTCCACTCAATCTTCCTCCTTTATCTCCCCTCGATGCTGCTAGTATAAAGATCTTAAGTCCTTGAAGAGATATTATCCATGTCTCAATAATAGAATAGACAGAAATCTCTTAATTTCAGGAGTTGAGATTTTGGAGCACCAACGGGCTATATTCCATAACAGAATGCTTATTATAGAACTGTCGGAGCGTCATTTTAAAGTATCCAGTTTAATTGGTGGAGCATTCCCTTGTGAGCCTTCACAAGCAGGTTTTCTAACTAAATAAGGAATAATCCATTATTATGAGTTGCCGTAATCTTCTTAGATTTTTCTACAGGATCGAGCTAACAGGACTTAAAATTAGAGTTTATTTTACCAAAAGGGGATTGGCTCATTTTTTCACAATCAGTGTTTTTTTGTGGAACTTTGAATTATCAACAAGAGTCAGCTGTAATTCTTGAATCTTACTAACAATATTATTTTTATCTAATTTTGACAGTGCTTTAAAAGAAGTCAACAAGACTAAGGTGGGGGATAAAAATGCAAGGAGACAGCAATCCCAAGTGAGGGATAAGGAAATGCCCTTGACACTGGCAAGTCCTACGCTGCTCCTTCTGAAATTTCAGCAGGCACAGCAAACACATCACGAAGCTGCAAGGATTCAGACTTGCTCGGTGACAAGGGAAGAGCAGAGAAGCTCAAATGCTAAGGATGCTAGATACCACATTCTGCTGCCGCCTGCTTTGCAGTCTATGAGGAAGACATTGTCAGGATCCTATGATCCTAACAGGGTTTTCATTGTGCTTTTTGTAACTTGCTATCGCTCAGCCAAAAGTGTAACCATTGCTATCTCTTTCAAGCTGTCTCTTGTTTCCTCCCAACTGTTTATTGCTCTGAGTTATATTGCTCTTTGAAGGTCTGGTCAATGTAACCATTTCATCCGGGAGAGTGGCGACCCCGCATACTCACACGTCACCCAAGAACAAATGGCCTTTCCTCCCATGCATTCCCTCCTCCTCCAGCACCGGAGACACAGAACTGTCTTATCGCTATGTGAAGACCTTGAAAGGCCGCTGAAGCCACTTTGTTATGTATATGCCTAACACATCTGGGGCGCCCAGTTCAGGAGGGGAATTTTTATAGCTTTCACACTTCACCTTTCCTGTGGGAAGTAAAACGGCTAAGATCTTTTAACCGCGCTTTTCTCCCTTTTTTGTGATTGGTCGAATGTCGGGGTTCAAACTGTACTGGGGGGTATATTAACCCTGACTGTTCTGTATGTGGCATCTCTAACAAACATTCGAGAACCTGTCATGCAGTATTAAGAAATAAAGAACTCTGTTTCATCAACAAAGGTCTGATCTTTTGCTGCTAAGTGCAGAAGCCTCAGAGACATCCCATTCCCCATAATACAGGATCTCTCAGAGGAACTGATCTCTCAGAGGAACATTTCTTGCAAACTCTATAGAATATAACAAAGGCAATAATCACAGTAGTAAACTACAAAAATACAAAAGCACTGTAATGATGCAGAGAAAATTAATACCAACACGATTTGTATCAACATCTCCTAATCACAGAGAAACAGTGCATAAGAACTTGATTACATACATTCTTTCTTTACTACTCAGGCACAAGGCACGAAGATGCCATCAACTTGCAACTGGATCAAGTTCCCAAAGTGTTCAGTGTCCAGAATTTATTTCCATAGCCTTTCAGTTCCCAAAGACAAACGGGCTACCGCTCATTCCTCACTTCAAAAGTTGGTGCTGCCTTACAATGACGCATAGCATTCTTGTTTATCTAGAAATCAATTCTGGATGCTGAACACTTTGGGAACTTGATCCAGTTGCAAGTTGATTCTAGCACTTACGTGCTTTACATATTGAGAATTGAGTTCACTGAGGAAGCATTAGTGAAACAGAGAAAAAGTTGGCATCTTCATCTCCCTTCACTGGATACTGTTCTGTGAGCCTTGTGCCCTTAGTAAAGAAGAAACATTTACTGCAATAGATATTTTTCCTTGTATATTGATATTCACTTGTCCTTTAATTAATCTGTGGGCCTTGTGCCTGAGTAGTAAAGAAAGAATGTATGTAATCAAGTTTTTATGCACTGTTTCTCTGTGATTAGGTGATGTTGATATAAAAACTCTATAGAATCACAGAGTTGGAAGGGGCCATACAGACCATCTAGTCCAACACCCTGCCCAATGCAGGACCAGCCTAAAGCATCTCTGACAAATATCCGTCCAGCCTCTTCTTGAAAGCTGCCAGTCAAGGGGAGCTTACCACCTCCCTAGGCAGCTGGTTCCACTTCTGAACCACTCTGACCGTGAAAAAGTTTTTCCTAATATCCAGCCGATACCTTTCTGCATGGAATTTAAACCCATTGCTTCGGGTCTTCTCCTCTGCTGCGAACTGGAACAGCTCCTTGCCCTCCTCCAAATGACAGCCTTTCAGATTTTTAAAGAGAGCAATCATGTCCCCCCTCAGTCTCCTTTTCTCCAAACTAAACATTCCCAAGGCCCTCAGCTTTTCCTCGTAGGGCTCAGTCTCCAGATGCCTGATCATCTTTGTTGCTCTCTTCTGCACCCTCTCGATTTTGTCTACATCCTTTTTGAAGTGAGGCCTCCAGAACTACACATGGTACTCAAGGTGCGGCCTGACCAAGGCAGTATACAGAGGGGCTATGACCTCCTGCAATTTTGATGCTATGGCTCTTTTAATACAACCCAGGCCAAGCCTGATTTTGCCTTTTTTGCCTCACTCTGCATCACACTGACTGCTCATATTTAGTTTACCGTCCACTCTTGCCCCAAGATCTCTTCCACATACACTACTCCCCAGAAACGTATCCCCCATCCAGTATTTGTGCTTGACATTTTTGTGGCCCAGATGTAGTACTGTACATTTATCTTTGTTGAACTGCATCCTGCTTGCAACTGCCCACTTCTCCAGAGTATTCAGGTCTTGTGGAATTTTAACTCTATCTTCTTGGGTGTTTGCTATTCCTCCCCATTTGGTATCATCAGCAAATTTAATGAGTAGCTCTTCTACCCCTTCATCCAGATCACTGATAAAAATATTGAAAAGTACCAGGCCCAAAACCAAGCCCTGCGGCACCCTACTAGACACCTCCCTCCAATCTGATGAAACGCCATTGACCACCACTTTTTGGATGTGGTCCTCTAACCAGTCCCCAATCCACTGAACTATCCTATAGTCTAGTCCACAGTCTTCCAGTTTGCCCATCAAAATGTCATGGGGAACCTTATCAAAAGCGTTACTGAAATCCAGGTACATCATATCAACAGAGTTCCCACGATCCAGTAAGCTCATCACACGATCAAAGAAGGAAACCAGGTGGGTCTGACAAGATCTGTTGGGGACAAAACCATGCTGACTTCCCCGGATCACTAAGTGGTCCTTCAGATGCTTACAGATCGATCCCTTTAAAATCTGCTGTAAAATCTTCCCGGCAACAGAAGTCAGACTGACCGGCCTGTAGTTTCCAGGGTCATCCTTCTTCCCTTTCTTAAAGACTGGGAGAATATTTGCTCTTCTCCAATCTTGTGGCACCTCCCCAGTCCTCCAGGAGGCCTTGAAGATGATGGACAGAGGCTCTGCAAGTTCATTAAAAAGTTCTTTAAGCACTCTTGGGTGCACACCATCTGGCCCAGGGGATCTGTATTCGTCCAGTGCAGCCAGGTGCCTCTCCACAACCTCCCTGTCAATGTCAACTGGACACTCAGGTGTCCTGTTATGTCCTCTACCATCTCTAGATGGGCTCGAGTTCTTCAGGGAGAAAACTGAGGCGAAAAAGTCATTAAGCCTCTCTGCTTGTTCTCTGTCCTCCACCAGTGTTTCTCCTTCTACTCCCAAAAACAGTCCAATTGCCTCTTTCACCTTGTGTTTGCTTCACACACATGCACATGAACCCCGCTCCCCAACCAATCCAGCACTATCGTCTCCGGAAAAGATGACCAGCCCAGTCTTAAAACCAAAAAATAAAAAAATGTGCACAACGGAAGACGTTGAGAGTAGCAGAAGCTAGTATATTCAATAATATAAGAACATGGATATGAATATTAAATCAAGAGTAACAAAGCCATCAAATATAAGTACAAAAATAGTGCATAGATGCGATAATGCATAAGTAGGCCAAGCTGGTAAGTAGCCCAATGAGTTGATACGAAGGTTATGGACATTAATAACTTCATTTCAAAAATTTTCTTCAGTAAAGACTATTACAAGTTATTTCAGGTATAATTTTTCAATACAACCAGGATCTACACATCTCAAAAGAACATCTATCAGAAGAATATGCAGTTTGTATAAATGGGCAACCAGTCACAAACCAAAGAAACCTTAGAAGGAAATGTCAGCACCGATCCTTGCTGCAGCAAGACATCCATATCATCCATGTTCTTATATTATTGAATATATTAGCTCTGCTACTCTCAGCGTCTTCCATTGTGCCCAGCTTTGCTTATTTTATTTCTTGCTGTGTGATTGCCTTTATTTAAGGGGGTGTTATGTTACTTAGATGATATCTTGATCTACTCCACTGATAAGAAAGAACACGTGAAATTGGTCCGGGAAGTCCTTTCCACCTTGTTAAAAAATCAGTTGTATGCGAAGCTGTCTAAATGCGAGTTCCATCGAGATTCCGTGGACTTTTTGGGGTACCGCATTTCGCAGAAGGGGCTAGAGATGGACCCAGCCAAGGTAGAGGCGGTGGTCCAATGGGAAGCCCCCAAAACGAGGAAACAGCTCCAGAGCCTATTGGGATTTTGCAACTTCTACCGCACCTTCATAAAAGACTTTGCCACCGTCACCCTCCCGTTGACTGAGTTGCTAAAAACTAAGGGGAGGGGCCCGGAAGCGGGGAAGCCCGGGGAGAGAATTGCATGGAATGGGGAATGCCAGAAGGCGTTTGAGACTCTTAAAACTCTCTTTACCTCAGAGCCCATTCTAGCCCATCCGGACGAAACTAAGGAATTTGTAATCCATGTAGATGCGTCTGATGTGGCTATGGGGGGGGCCATTTTGCAACAAGGTTCAGACGGGAAGTTGCACCCCCTCGCTTACATCTCGAAAAAATTTAATGAAACGGAAAGGAACTGGTCAGTCTGGGATAAAGAAGCCGCAGCTATCCGGCTAGCCCTCACTACGTGGCGGCATTGGTTGGAGGGGGCGCAAACCCCTTTTGAAATATGGACAGACCACAAAAATCTAGAAGCGCTGCGCACCCAGAGGTCCCTGAATGCAAAGCAACTCCGTTGGGCGGATTTTTTCTCAAAATTTAATTTTGTGCTCAAACACCTCCCTGGGAAAGCCAATTCGTTAGCCGACGCGCTCTCCCGTTTGCCCCAGCATGAGAGTTTAAAGGAGGAGGTATTTGATTCTATGTTCTCCCCCCAGCAATTGGGAGGAGCAGTGATCACCCGGAGTCAAAGTAAGCAAACAACAGTGGAGTCGGAGACGTGCGATTGGGGGGGGGGGGACTATTCGCCAGAAGAAATTGAGGAGTTGGAGGCATTGGCAGACTGTTCCTCCAGGGAAAATAAGTGCTGGTATCATGGAGACAAATTGGTGGTGCCCCGCAGCAGGAGAAAGGACATATTACTAGCCTGCCACTCCTCTAAATTGGCAGGTCACTTTGGATTTCTAAAAACACTCAATTTAGTTCAGAGGCAATTCTGGTGGCCACGCATGCGCAGGGATGTTTCGGACTTTGTCTCTGCCTGCCAGACCTGCTTGATGTGCAAAAGGAGGGGGGGGAAGTCCCGGGACTCCTGCACCCTCTACCCACTCCTTCTCGCCCTTGGGAGGCGATAGCTATGGACTTCATTACAAACCTGCCACCCTCAAAGGGAAAGACTGTAATTTGGGTGGTGGTGGACATGTTTTCTAAGCAAGCCCATTTCACTCCTTTCAAGCAGCTGCCTACAGCTAAAGGGATGGCCAAGGCTTTTTTCAACCACGTGATCAAGTTACACGCTTTTCCCAAATGCGTGGTATCCGACAGGGGCAGTCAGTTCGTTGCCAACTTCTGGCGGGAGCTCCTGAAGTTCATGGACATAGAGCCTGCTCTAAGCTCTGGTTACCATCCAGAGACCGATGGGCAGTCCGAACGAACTAATCAAATTCTGGAACAATTTTTGAGGTGTTATACTAACTACCACCAGGACAATTGGGTGGAGTTGCTGCCATTTGCAGAATATAGCTACAACAATGCAGTGCATTCGTCTACAGGCGTTTCCCCATTTATGGCGGTGGGGGGCTTTGAGGGAAAACCTTTGCCCACATTGGAAAATGCCTCGGATCCTTCCCCCACCGACTTTAAACGATGGTGGGCGACTCTGCAAGAGTCGTGGCCTCTAATAGCTAAAACACTTGATCAAGCCAAAGAGGATTACAAAAAGTATGCAGATCGTGGTCGGGCTGAGGGCTGGGACCTCCAGCCTGGAGACTCTGTCTACCTTTCTACCAAGAACATACACGGACTGCAACCCAGCAGAAAACTGGGGTGGAAATTTGTGGGCCCTTACAAGGTGTTGCGCAAAATCTCTGATGTGTCTTTTGAATTAGAATTGCCCAAATCATTGAGTTCTGTGCATCCTGTTTTTCATTTCAGCTTACTGAAGAAGAATCCTGGGCCGAATACATGGCATCCAGTTCCTCCGACACCTCCTCCACTGATGAAGGGGGAGGCACCCCATTTTGAAATTTCTGAGATTCTTGATTCTAAGCTGCGTAGGGGCCACTTATATTATTTAGTTAGATGGCTTGACTTTGGCCCAGAACAAAACGAGTGGGTTCGTTCTGAAAATGTGCATGCTCCTAGACTAGTTAAAGCTTTCCATAAAAGGTTCCCGGACAAGCCCGGATAGATGTATTTTTGGGGTGCCAGAGTGTCAGAATCTGCTGATTCAGACAATGTATCTTGCTACTGACAGCCCTGTTTCATTTTGTATTTGCTGCTTTGCTTTTCTATAGTACTGTATGTATGCCCTCATGAACACCTGTCATGTACCCCTCATTCTGGCCAGTATGTATTAGCATGTATGTAGAATGTGTAACCCCAGGTTTATGACCCTGACCGGCCTGGTTTGTGTAACTGTCAAAGCGGGAGGATGTCAGCTTCAAAGCATGGGAACAATGGGCCTCTCACACTCCTACCTCCGCATTCCATTCATCTCGGCTGAGACTCTAAGGGAGGACAAGTCTCATCTCTTATCAATGTGCGAAAGCCTCGAGGCCATGGATTGTTATGTGAACTGGTAACATCTGAAGGGTCTGGTTGGGAAGGGGAAATTTACAACTTGACACCTCACTTTCTTTCCTGTGGGAAGCAAACGGCCAGAGCCCCTTTTTGCCCGCCGTTTTTCCCTTGTAGTGATTGGCTACCTATGGGTAATTCAAACTGCTTAGAAAAGTATAATAGACCTGGTTTGGCCATCTGTGTCATCTCTGACAATAATCCGAGAAGCTGTACCAATGTAGAGATTGGAAATAAAGAACTGTGTTTCATCAACAAAGATCTGATCCTTGACTACTTTGAGCAGAAGTCTCACAACTGTTTGTTTACAGTCTTAAAACCAGACAGCAGTAGAGCATCTGACTCTGGTGTCCAAAGCATCAGCTCTGGAACAAAACTCTCCTCCCCGCCCAGGGCCTATGGTGGTGGGAAATGTGTAAGCTACTTACATGTGAAATGGGATGTGATGAAAAGGAAGGATGTGCCGAAGAAAGTAAAGCAGACTCCCAGGGCACCCTTGGTTTTGATCTGGGACACGATGCGAGTGGTCACTGTGGCATACTCCACTTCTGGGGAAAGACAAAGCCTATCAGAGGGCACTTCAGGTACATCAGGTCAAGACAGCGCTAGAACTAACTGGCAGTCAGTCGTTATCGATAACTTCTGTAGCGAAAAATGGCTTCTCACAAAAGTGGCAGTGTTTGCTTATTAAAATGTAAGTGTTCTCACACTTAATAAAAAAGTATTTTGTTGAATAAAGCAATTGTGTAAACTCTAAATGACTTTATCATTTAAATGTTAAAACACTAAGTACGTATTATTACCTCTGCTACTGAAGTTTGTCAGTGGGCTCCAGTATCAGTCTTGTGTAAGGGAAATATACAGTCTTAACCGTAAGGGAAATATACAGTCCATAGACACAGACAATCCTGGAATGCTGCACGGGTTTTCCAAGCACTAGTTTTCCAAGTCTTGGGAAATATTTTTAGCCACGTGCAAATAGTAAACAAATCTTTACTGTCTATTTAAACATCTAGCATTTTACATCCCTATTATTTGCCTTTAGTCTCGATAATAAAGGCAGACTGTAAATGAAATAACAAATAAATCACTCAAGTTAGTGATAGATGATCGAGTTAAAAGTTGAACATCTAATGGGTGAAACACACCTGAACAGAACCAGATGAGATCCCTGCGCAAGAAGACCGCCGTGTACAGCACCCCATGGGCAGCCGCATGCAGCATGACGTAGTGGGGGCCAAGCGTCTCCTGCAGGCGGATCTCCCACTCTCGCCTAGGGAGCAGAAGACAAGACAAGACAAGCCACCCTTCCTGACTTCTCAGTAAGCGACAAACTCTACCAGATCCAAGTAAAACTCAGACGAAAGTTCATGACAGGTCATGCTTGTTTGCTACTGGTGGCAAACTGAAACTGGTGGCATAACTGAAACTGGTGGCATAACTGAAACTGGTGGCATAACTGAAACTGGTTTCAAGGTCGGTTGTTTGGTCGGTCAGTCAAAACCTTTAATGGCATAGACTGAAAAAGAAGATGACAACAACAACATAGGAACCCCAGATTTTGAATATACAAAGACAGTCATCCCACCAGAGCTTTAACCTTGTTCTCAAGCCCTCATGGCAATAGAGAGGAACCTTGCCACTGCAAAGGCGATAATGAGGGCAGAGATCTGACGGAAGGAAGGAGACAGTCTCCCTTCTGGACAGCTGTGCCTGTTGAGCCAAAGGGGGCTGATTGGGACATCCCGTATTTAGAATTCCCAAGTAAGAAAGATGCTGGTCATCGATTCTGTTTTCCTGTGACTACATAGACATGTCCTTTCAGGGGAGGGGACATTTGCAAATCTACCATAAAGGATGGCAGGTGGTAAAGCGTCAGGGCGTGCCAGCATAAAAATTTGTCTTAATAATGTGGCTGTAAGCTGTAAAAAGTAGGCAGCTACAAGCCCATTTCTCGGTGTTATATTGAACTTCAGAGGGGAGCAGGAAATATCAGAACAGAGAAGTGTGTTTTTCAATGTCAAGGATTCTCTGCCTCAAAGTTCTAAATATTTGAGATTCACTCAAGATGAGCAGGGAGTCAAAGGAGATACCAACAGATTGTATCTTTCGCAGTACTGAGGTTGACCAGTTAGATGAAAATGAGTCTGACAGCAGCAGACGGATATACAGCTGTCGGGTTCTCTTCTAAAGTAAAGGCGTAGCCAGAATTTCAAGGCCGACGGCCAAGCTCTGGTCACTGGGAGGAGGGGCTGCCCTGTCTCCAGGCACATGGCTGCACAGTTCACACAATCAGGCACTCCGAGGATACGCTGGGCAGAAACACTGCCTGGATCTGCTCGGCCTGTTGATTAAAGGAGCCAATCCTGACAGGGATCCCATAAAGTATTTGGGATACAACTTTGGCACTGAAGTCTCACATGGCTGCGGGGACGAACTGATTGCCCTTCATACAGAAAAACCTAGCAACCCCAGACAGGCTACACTTGGCCAGGTTTATTACTTGTTTCCTCTGGCCTGTCCAGCTATTATTATACTGAAAGAGGACTCCCAGATATTTGAAATGTTTGACTTGTTCAATGACATTACCATTTATACACCAACTGAAACATTTCCAGGACCTTGAGAACAGCAGGATTTTAGATTTTTCAAAATTTACAGATAAAGAGTTGGTTCAAGGTCATTAGTTCAGTGGGCCTTATTTATTCAGGGAGGGAACCCCATGCTTGGTTGCCTGACCTGGGTCACACTCAAGTCTCTGCTGGCAGGGAATTCTGTCCACTGGAAACAGGCACGTCAAAAGCCTCCTGCCACAAGGGAATGCTGGGCTTTCAGCCTCTGACTTTGTTAATGTCAGATTAATAGTTCCCCAACAGGAAAACTGAATGATGGCAAACATCAGGGAGATTCCCTCAGAATAAGACCTATAGTAGCCGAATTATTTTAAATTGTAAAATTGAATTAGGAAACCCTGCACTACAGAACACCATGTTATTGGACGCAAAAGGATTCTCCTACCGATTTAGCCTCCTTCTAGAAGAATTAGCCTAAACACATTGGGTGAGGACTGCAAGGCCAAAGACAGGAAGGGTGTGTGTGTGTGTGTGTAAAGCAGCCTTCCGTTTGGAAGTTGCTCGCCTCTCTTTCCATACCTATCTGGACAGCCTTCTTGGATCCCGATCACATACATGTCCTGGGCACAGTCAGGGTCTGATGGAAGCAGCAGATCATCTAGTAGCTCAGGGAGCTCCTGCCAAGGAAAACAAGTCATTTCCAAACTTCAGGTGAGCATTTAGAGGAGGGGAAGAACAAACCCCACTAAGCTACCATGACTGCAACCAGGCCATTTAGAGACCAGGATGAGTTTGGATTGCCTCCTAGCTTCATGGCTGCCTGGAGATTAGCAGTTTTAATTGACTTGTGGGATTAAAGCATTGGCCTGTTCCCCCTGTCCTACACCAGCCAGCAAAGCACAGTATGAGACCTGCTGGAAGGAAAACGTAGATTCAGTTACATGGAGAAGGTCGCCTCAGGCAGATGGCTTCGAGTTCCATCCCCTGGAGTGTGCCCCAAAGAAACAGTTCTGGAACCAAACTTTCTGAGGAAATTAGTGCTTCCTTTTCCCCTTGCAACCCACTGCTCCTGTACCCACCTTCCCTTAGACCCACACTTTAGTCTTGGCATAGTCTCCTAACCAAAAGAGGAATCCTTTAACCAGCAGCTAACTGCTTCAACTCTTATTCCCAGACCTGCTCTCAAATATGATTCCACATTTAGTTTGCACATTACTATACTGCACAGAAAAGATTTGCCCTTCTTCAAAATGGTTCTACTGCTGAAATAAAAATGGACGCAAAAAGGCCTTCACTGGGCAGGCACATGAATCAGGCTTGTAGCCACAAGGTTTACCAGAAGTCAGAGCTCATCAGTGGCTTTTCTTCAGCAACCAAGCTGGAAACATCTGCACCACCCTGCTTGCCTTCTCCTGGTTCACAGAGTTTGCAGGCATGATGTGCCCTGGGCATGTGTTTGCATAACTCCAGCATTGTGCGACTGTGCATTGTTCTTTTCTTCCCCCCACCCCCCGAGTTTAGCAAGGTTATCATGGACAAAAGGTCAGTATCAGAAAATGCCACAGGAGACTTTCTTCCCTCACCTTTTGGCCCTGCATGTTCCAGGTGGCCACAAAGATCCCAATACTCCGATCAGGGAAATACCGGTTCAGCTCTTCTGCTCCCAGCAAAGCACCACTGGCTAGCAGGCTGCCTTCCAAGTAACTTCTGTGGGCAAAAGAACCACTCATATTTCTTTCCTCACAGGATTCAGTGGCACAGGAAAATGAACCGTGTCCAAGCCTGGCACACACCAAGGAAAACTTAACATTCTTCCTTAATATCAGAACCGTATGTTTTATAATTTAGTCCTAGCTTCTAGTAGCAGAACATACAATTACACAATACCTGCTTATACATTTCACTAATAAGGAACATCAGAAGCGATCCACCTAGCTGTTTATTCTACAATCACCTGAAGATGGAGAAACCCCTTCCTCTACTATCTATCCATAGCATCTAGTCACCAAAAATATTCCAGAATGTGGAGACTGCATTTCTGGCTGTCATACAGCCTCACCACCAATAAACCCAAATTGGGAAAATTACTGACATTAGCAACAATCATAGTGTCCAGCTGCAAGAAAATACAACCGTTAATTACACACACTCAAGTAGCAGGCCATGATCTTTCAAGGAATTTGCAAGGTACCAACTAGTCAGCTGCCAGGTCTGAAACCTGCTTTCTCTTTCAGCATGCAGCTTAGTTCCTTTTAGCCATCTGGGCTGGCACCTCACATTTAGTCCTATGATTATGAGGCCTACGCGGCTGGTGTGGGACAGGAGCCAGGAAGTCCCCTGTCTGAGGGCCTAACCAGAGGATACACTGGAAATTCCATGTCAGCAGCTCCCAGTATTTTTTTGAAGTCTCTTACTGGGAGCCAATTCAGATTGGGACTATGATGCAAGGGGCAGGTTACCACACCAGTGCCATCTTCCCAATTTAAACTGGCCCTAGGGAGCTACTGTTTGCCCAACTGGGAAAACCCATGAGCTTTAAAAGCACCTATATCCTGGTAACTGACTTTTTAGGAAATGCTGGGAAATCCTTCTATGGAATTCTTATTAGTACTGCCTTATTAGACCCTAAATCTGGTGCCTGTCATGAAGTCACCAAGCAGCCTTAGGTAAGCCCCCAATTCCCAATCTGCAACATGGGCATAATGACACAGACCTACCTCATAAAACTGTTGTGAGGCTTTAAGCAACAGAAGGCAGGGCACCTGGCCTATTTGAGCAGTGCTGTAGAGCTGCAAAGTACCGGCCACTGAGGGGGAGTGGGACGGGAGTGCTGCAAGCTCAGCCTCCCCGTGCCAAACCCCTCAGGCACAGCAAAGCCCTCGTCATCACAAGAGGAAATAGTGGCTCCAGAGATGGGACTTTCCCGAACCTCCCGCTAAAAAAATCTCTGCTACCTACACCTCAGCAATCAAGCCAAGTGTGGTTGCTAAAGGCAGTGACGACCACAAGGGTACAGCACCATCCTGTCTGGTAGGCCCCATATCTTAAACTTTCCCTGTTTCTTTGTCTTCTTCCCACCCACCAACCAATCTACCTTTTAACTGCTCTCCATCTTTAGCTATATTTTTTATTTCATTTATACCCCACCTTTCACTCCAGTGGAGACCCAAAGCAGTTTACATCATTCTCCGATTGGCAGCATCAGCTTAGAGAGGAAATAAAACAGCTGATCTGGAGGGAAAAGTTTAATTCGCCTTTTGAGTCACTTTTGGTCTTTGTCTGAAATCTAATGTCTGGATCAGTAGCCACAGGGTTTGGCTTCTGAGGGAAGAGATTTTGGGAGTCAGTGTTTTCTGTCAGGGAATTGTAGAAAAGTACTTCTATGGAGAGAAGAAGAGGGACTCCCTTGTCTAAGATATATTAAAACTTCTCTGAGGGAGAATTCAGATTCTCAGTCAAGAAAGCTGCAACACTGCTTTATACAGACTTATAGTAGTGGAAGAGGAATTTGGCAGGAGGTTTGAGGAGTTAGAGAGAACTCCCAGAAAAGCCAAATTGGAAAAGGAGTTACGGCTTCTTAGGAACAAGGAGAATAACTTCTACCAGTAGGAATGGGTAGGGAAGAAGAGCCTGGTCTGTGATAAACAGGAAGAGCTTAAACACCTCAAGAGTTACTGGAAAGCTATAATATCTAAAGGAAAAACCTAGATCTCTGAAGGGAGAAACCGAGAAACTATAAGCAAACACTATTCTCCAGAAAACAGTATTAAGAACCTGTGTTAGTGTCAAAATATATTAAGCAAAACGCCTCTCATTGAAAAGATCTTGAAACTCAAGTTCTAAGAATTCAAATCTGTATAAATTAGAAAGTGTACCCTTGGCATCTCTGAACCTTGATTCCTCATATATAAAGACCTGCCTGTTTAATAAAATCTTTATTCTGTTTTTGAAAGTTAATTTTGCCTCATGTGCCATTTCATGGGGATATTTTAAAACAAGACAGCTCCTCTATTCCCTCTATTTCCTGTGCTAGGTCATAAGCCTAAACTAATATCTGTAACAGAGTGGAACAGTTAAAGCTTATAAAATAAAAAAGAAATACTGAAAGGCGATTCAGTCACTGAGGGAAATAAAAATATTTTCGGTGGGAAAATCTGGGAGTGGGGAAGCATCAGGGGTCTGTCATAGCATCAAAATTATCAGGAATAAATCCCACTTGGAATTAATGCTGACTGGCAATGTTACAAAAGGATTTATAAAGTCTCTTCTGCCACCACTTAAACAGCCCTGCCTGCCCCAAATCACCACTGGCCTCCCCTCTGCAGGTGGGAGCACTGAGAGTCAGGCTTGTGAGAAGCACTGTTGACTAGACAGTATGAGAGAAGGAGGAGGTCCTTCAAGCAGTGTAAATATACTCTGTTTATCTACAGATGTCAGCATCCCCATAGCTAGACGATTTGGGGGGAGCACTGGGGGGCATGACGTCACTTCTGACGTCAGAAAAATAATAAAATAAAAATAGGCGAGTGCTCTCCTAGGCCCCCCCTGGCTACTGGGGGTGGGGGGGGGGGAGAGGCGCCACTGGAAGGAGAGCGGCTCGCACTGCCTACCCATGAAAGACTTTCTTGAAGACAGGGCTTGCTTCCAAGTAACGTGTTTAGGATCGTCAGGTGAGAGTGGCTGGGCGGCTGGCAGAGGGGAGCGTCAGCAAGCTGCTCTCATTCCTGCCCTCCCAACCAGTAGCCAGGCCCTTTGCACAGGCTGGGGCTGGGGGCAGAGCCGGCTGTGTGCTCGCTTACTTGGCCCTCCCCTCTGCCCCCTACCATGTGCTTTCTCTCGCACTTCTGCCTCAGCTCCTGGCTGGATTACCTCACCTGCCCTGTCCCATCCGCCTGCCTGACCCCTCTCCCCACTGTGGAATGCACCTGCAGGCGGCGTGCAGACCTCCTCCAGGGCCCGGCTGCGGTTGTCAAGATGTGGCAGAGAGCCTCTCTGGCTGGCTGGCAGTGTGCCTGGGCACGTTCAGTGCCACCCTCACTCTGCTCGCCCAGTGCAGCCCACTCATGCCACGCCCTCCCCATCAGGCAGTGAAGGCCTGGGGCTGGGCACATCTGAGGGGGCATAGCCCCTGGCTAGCTATGACCCTGGTTGTCAGGCGTGTTGTGCTGCAAATCAATCACGTTAGATGAACTAAATGTGGGGTATAAATTAGGGATACATCACAGTACTTGTACGTGGTGCATTTGCCTTCATTTGCTAATGTTATTTAAATATTTAAAAAAATTTTCCCTGGGAAATCCACATCACCACCTTCAGGCACCCTAGCTCCAAAACACTTGGGATCGTATTGGTATGAACCAGAACTCCGCATTGTGCATAAAAGCAGGTGGGCTGCCAGAGCAGATCTTTCAGCACAGGAATGGCAAGACCACTGTTCCCAGACCCAGCAGCAGCTTGGCTGCTGCACTTTGGACCAGCTGACATTTCCAACCATTCTCAAAGGCAGCCCGGCACGTGGTCCAGCTTGGGTGGGATCAGAGGGTGGATCACTGTGACCAGATCATTCTTTTTGATGAATGGCCTGAAACTGATCACAGGGTACTTCTATTAGGACACCGCAAAATATTATCCTAGAAGATTCAAAACTTGCTTTGGCTTTGATTGCCTCATACCGGGGTGTGTGTGTGTGTGTGAGAGAGAG
Organism: Lepidodactylus listeri; assembly: GCA_029233225.1. Classification (NCBI taxonomy): domain Eukaryota; kingdom Metazoa; phylum Chordata; class Lepidosauria; order Squamata; family Gekkonidae; genus Lepidodactylus; species Lepidodactylus listeri. The sequence goes on along the minus strand of JARCFY010000014.1, from coordinate 6,856,145 downwards.
AGAGAGAGAGAGAGAGAGAGAGAGAATCCTCTGACTGAGCAGACCAGTAAGGAAAACATCTGAGGCTTCACTTCAGAGTCTAAAGCTAACATGTTATGGAAGGCTAGAATCTAGTTCACAATCCAATAGATTTATTGGAAAATGGACATCACTTGTAATGCCCTGCAATAACATATCAGGTTAATGTTCAACCCTAGGCTCTTTTTGGATTGCTGAAAACTGAGAAAGTTTTCAGACTTTTCATGTTATACGCTTGGAATGAATGAATGAAATGCCTTTAAAGAAAAAGTTTGTCTCACTAAAAAAGAGAAAACATGTCATAGGCGGGGTTTTTTCTTCAGTGCTCCTCCAAATTTCCCATCTTTTTATTGGAAAAATGGGGGGGGGGGAGATTTTTAAACCCCCCCCCCCGAGATTCCCCCCCAGGCCTTCCCATCTCTACCCGCTGCTACAAAGACATACCTGCTCCGCACATCTCTGACACGGAGGGGTGTCAGCAGGCTGAAGGCAGACTCCATGGAGGCCCTGGAGCAGTTGTCACAGACCATTCCTCGGCTGTGCAGGTTGGTGTCACTCCAGTGGCTGCCTGCCCTTGTGCACGAGCTGCGGGGACAAGGCCTGTAATCCGCACAATCCGGGTCAATCCTATTAGCTGTCCTCAGAGCAGGGAAGGAGCCATCAAGTTCCAGAGTGGGGGGAGGACGGGTGGGCATTACTTTGGGCAGCTTGTCACATAAAGACATCTTCTCACATGAGTTAGAAAGACTGAACTTGCCTTGCCCAGTGTGGGGAGTTCCGGAGGCTTTGCCCAAGCTGCGCGGAGATTCCTGGTCTTGGTTATGGTTGCCACAGGAGGCAAGTCTGAGCAATCCAGGAGGACTCCCCTGCAGGGATCCGGTAGAGGAGCCCACCTCAGCAGCAGCAGCATCAGTCATGCTCTCCTGGCTCATTCTGAAGAGTCGCCTCCTCCGCCAGATCAGTTCATCAAGAGAGGAGGTTCGCTCGAGCTTTGGTTTCCGGGGAGGCTTTGGAGTAAAGGATTTATTAAACTTCATACTGGGTTGGAGTCTTTCTGGTGGAAATCTTAGAGTATCATTGAGAAAGGAGGACTGAACGTCTTGCTGGTCCTCTGAAGGAAGAGTCCCGCTGTCACCTGCTGCTTTTCCGGCAGTGCGACTATTTCCCTTTGGTGGTGGGTTTTGCAACATCTTGCCCTCATCGCTCTCAGTAAGGGGCAGCATTGTATACTGGCAGAATCCATTGGGAGGGTTCATGTTAGGGCACCAGCTACAAGGAAATCAGAGAATCATCTTCCCTTAATTTGAGGCACACTAGGACAGGTTTTTCACAATTGGGAGGGGAATGCAAAAGAAGGGAAGACAATAGTCCTCAAGAGGAATGCAAAGAAACTAATCTGCACTGTAAAATGCATCACTGAAACTGATCAACACATTCTAAAAACCTACCCAACCATTTTGTTTTAAGATCACAGTAATGCTTTCCAGTTGAGACTCCCTAAAAAAATGTTCCACGTATTAGCCAGGTCATTCCCATTCACAGATTGAAAACTGGATTTATTTCCAAGTAACAATCCTGGAGACATCACATTCAACCAAATGTACTCCTGGGTAACTGTACTGAAGGGAACCAGAATATGGAACTAGTGCTAGCTCCTTAAGGCCTGGAGCAACCAGACTGGATAGTGGGGGTGAGCATATCCTTCTTTTCTTTTGCAAAATGTGTTCATGGACACAAATTTACAAACATGGGGAAAATGACACACGATCGATCGTGAGGATGGTGGGCTGGCCTGCCCGGCTTTAATGAAGCACTGCCACACCCCCGACTGCTCACACATCTTTCTTCTCTATACATTCCCTTCCTCCAGACTTTCGAAGAGCGGAGCAAATTATGCAAAATAAGCACAGATTAACATCTGCATATATCATCACATAGCATGGGCTACCATGTGATCGTCATGGTTTGTCAGCTGGGGGGAGTACTCCCAGCATCACAATACAATACACTTGGAAGCAGTGGGGCCAAGGGGTAAAAGGAGTACTGAAGGATGATAGGGAAATGGCTGAGAAGCGGAATGCATTTTTTGCCACTGTCTTCACTGTGGAAGATGAGAAGTGCTAATTTCTAGAGGGGTGTTGAAAGACCTGAGTCAGACTGAGGTGACGAAGAGAGGAGGTCCTTCGAGTGATAGACAACTTAAAAACAAATAAATCACCAGGCCCGGATGGCATACATACAAGAGTCCTGAAAGAACTCAAATGTGAACTTGTGGATCTCCTGACAAAAACATGTAATCTTTCCTTAAAATCTGCTACCATTCCTGAGGACTGGAAGGTAGTGAATGTCACTCCCATCTTTAAAAAGGGTTCCAGAGGAGATCTGGGAAATTGCAGGCCAGTCAGTCTGACGTCGATACCGGGTAAATTGGTGGAAACTGTTATTAAGGCAAGAATTAGTAGGCACATGGATAAACAAAATCTCTTGAGGAAGACTCAGCATGGGTTCTGTAAGGGAAGATCTTGTCTCACTAACCTTTTAGTGCTCTTTGAGGGAGTAAACAAACATGTGGACAAGGGGGACCCAATAGATGTTGTTTACCTTGACTTCCAGAAAGCTTTTTGATAAAGTTCCTCATCAAAGGCTCCTAAGTAAGCTCAATAGTCATGGGATAAAAGGACAAGTCCTCTTGTGGATCAAAAACTGGCTAATTAGGAAACAGAGAGTGAGTATAAATGGGCAATTTTCTCTGTGGAGGGAGGTAAGCAGTGGGGTACCGCAGGGATCAGTACTTGGTCCGATGCTTTTTAACTTGTTTATTCATGATTTGGAGTTGGGAGTAAGCAGTGAAGTGGCTAAATTTGCAGATGACACAAAGTTGTTCAGGGTGGTAAGAACCAGGGAGGATTGTGAGGCACTCCAAAGGGATCTGTTGAGGATGGGCGAGTGGGCATCAACGTGGCAAATGGGGTTCAATGTGGCCAAGTGCAAAATGATGCACATTGGAGCCAAAAATCCTAACTATAAATACACATTGATGGGGTCCGAACTGGCAGAAACTGACCAAGAGAGAGATCTTGGAGTCATAGTAGATAACTCAATGAAAATGTTCAGACAGTGTCTGACTGCAATGAAAAAGGCCAACGCTATGCTGGGGGTTATTAGGAAGGGAATTGAAAACAAATCAGCCAGTATCATAATGCCCCTGTATAAATCAATGGTGCAACCTCATTTGGAGTACTGTGTACAGTTCTGGTCACCACACTTCACAAAAGATATTATAACATTGGAAAAAGTGCAGAAAAGGGCAACTAAAATGATAAAAGGGCTGGAACACTTTCCCTATGAAGAAAGGCTGAAGCGCTTGGGGCTCTTTAGCTTGAAGAAATGACGGCTGAGGGGTGACATGATCGAGGTTTATAAGATTATGCATGGGATAGAGCAGGTAGAGAAAGAAGTATTTTTCTCCCTTTCTCACAATGCAAGAACTCGTGGGCACTCCATGAAATTGCTGAGCAGTCGGGTTAAAACAGATAAAAGGAAGTACTTCTTCACCCAAAGAGTGATTAACACGTGGAATTCACTGCCACAGTGGTGGCGGCTACAAGCATGGACAGCTTCAAGCATGGACAGCTTCAAGAGAGAATTAGATAAACACAAGAAGTGAGGACCCGCAATACTCACGGGGGGAGCTCCACGTGGAGGAGGAGAAAGGCGCCACAGGTAAGCCTTCTCCCTTTCTCTCCACCCCCCCCCCCCGACGGCGAGGCTCGGAGCTGCCAGGCCTGCCAGTTCTCCTTCCTCTCCTCTTCCTTCCGCCCCCCCCACCGACGGTGAGGCCCATGCAACTCAGAGCCACTGGGCCCACCAGTTCTCCTCTCCCTCTTCTCCCCCTCCAGCGAGGCCTGTGCGGTTCCAACCGCCAGCTCGCCAAGCCCTCTCCCTTCCCCCGCAGCGGAGGCGAGGCAGAGCTTTAACTGCGTTCCCTGCGCATGTGCAGGGGACGCTTTTTACTTTTGGGGGGGATTTAAATATCCCCCCAATGTTTTTTTTACTTTTCAGATTTTTCTACACATGGGGGGAGTCCTTCAAGTGTGTAGGAAAATTTCTCTGCCCCACTTGGGAATTAGTATATAGACAAGAGGCAGGACCGTAATACTCGCAGAGGGGGAGAGAAGGTGTTCCATGTGGAGAAGGAGGAGGAAGCCTCCGCAGATGAGCCTTCTCCCCTGTCCCCCCCCCCCCGGCACCAACGCCAAGCTTCTCCCTCCCCCCCTCCAGCAATGGTGGCCTGAGCTTGGCCCGCCAAGACTTCTCCTTCCCCTCCCAGCTGCGGCAAGGGCCGAGTCGCTCACAGCAGCAAGGCAGTTCTCAGAGCATTCTCTGTGGACGCGCAGGGAACACTCTTTAACTTTTGGGGAGATTTACGTATCCCCCCTATAGTTTTTTATAGATTTCAGATTTTTCTGCACATCTGGGGATTGCCCCAAATGTGCAGGAAAATGTTTTTGCCCCTCAGGCGCCCCCTCCGTGTGGATTTAGATATCTGCACAGAAGGGGTGCCTTGGCTATTAATATACAGAGAAGAGGCGGGACCCGTGATACTCGCAGGGGGGGAGTATTCCCCCCAGCTCCTGGCCTGGAGAAGCAGGAGGAGCTCCACAGGAGGAGGAAGCGCAGCAGGTAAGCCTTCTCCCTCCCCCCCCCCCCGCATCGGCGAGGCTGAGAGGCTCACAGCTGTCGGGCTGCCAAGCCGTCTCCCACCCCCTCCCCCTTTCAAGTGGCGGCAACGGTGGTGGTGGCGGCGAGGTCTGCCGAGCTGTCTCCCTCCCCCTCTCAAGTGGTGGCAATGGCAGCAGCGGCAAGGCCCGAGGCCCACTGAGCCGCCTCCCACCCCTCCCTCTTTCAAGGGGCGGCAAGGCCCGAGGCCCGCTGAGCTGTCTCCCACCCCCTCCCCAACAGCAGCCAAAGCATTCTCTGTGCATGTGCCGGGAACGCTTTTACTTTGGGGGGGATTAAAATATCCCCCCCCAAAAGGTTTTTTTAACTTTTAGAATTTTTCTGCACACATGGGGAGTCCCCCACGTGTGTAGGCAAACTGCCCCCAAGCATCTCCCCTGAGTGAATTGAGATACCCGCATGGAGGGGGCTACTTGGGAATTAGGTATATAGATATGGAGCCGAGGTCCATCAGTGGCTATTAGCCACAAAGTATAGATAGGAACTCTTAGTCTGGGGCAAGGGATGCTCTGTATTCTTGGTGCTTGGAGGGCGGGGGCAACAGTGGGAGGGCTTATTCTAGTGTCCTGGCCCCACTGCTGGACCTCCTGAGGGCCCCTGGTGTTTTTGTCCACTGAGTGACACAGAGTGCTGGACTGGATGGGCCACTGGCCTGATCCACCATTGGCTTCTCTTATGTTCTAATGAACATATTTTAGAGAAAAGTGACAAACAAACAGGCCAGATACTGCAACAAACACAACTGAACCAGCTGTGGATCACTGCCTTCCTTAGCCAATAATCTAAAATGGAAGGTGCCAATTGACATCCAACTGCTCCGGTGGACTGAAGGGGTGCCTTTCTGTTTTACTTAAGCATGTTACTACAGCTGAAACCAGACTTTGCATTTAAAAGCATGGAACGTGGCTGATGGCAACCATTTATTTAACACCGAAGGGTGCGGCCCCCCTAACAAAGCCTCTGCCATGCTCATCTGCTTCACAACCAGAGGAACCATAAAGGTCCATAGTTACAAGCAAGCAACTTAACTCAGCCAGCCACAAACCACCTGCCATAGAAGGATTTTCTAATATCATCATTTATCGGCTGAGAGACGTGTGAAGGCGGACCTGATTCCAAACCAGACCCCTCCCAAAAGTTGTCACCCCCGTCTCTCACGGCAGCCTCGGAGGGCGCCAGGGCGCCCCACGGAGGCAGGGAAGGCCTTTTGCTCCCCAGACACCTGCCGATCCACGGGTCCCCCTCTCAAAGCAAGCCGCAGCACAAAGATGACGGGCAGACAGACGCCTGAAAACCCAGGCGCAAAATGCTGCGAGCGGGGAAAGAGCGCCGGTTCCCACGGACAGAGCGCACCCAGGAGCCGGCGGCAGGTGAGGCAGACGGAGGAGCCCCGTCCAGGCTGCCGCATTCCCGTCTGAGAGGCCGAAGCGGGCGCACCCCGGAGAGCCGCGCACGCGTGTGTCGCTGGGCGCCACGCGGCCTTCTCCGCTCCCGCGCCTCCCACAAGCCCCCCCCCCCACTCCCCGGAGGAGAGCCCCGCAGCCGGGAGGGAGGGGCGAGGGGCGGGGCGGGGGTCGAGGTGGCGGAGCCCCTCCCCGGGGAAAGCGGAGGCGGCGGACACCGGGCTGGCCTACCTTGCAGGCGTGTGGTGAACTCGGCCAGGGGTGGGCGGCGGGGGTGGGCGGGGCGAGGCAGAGGGGGGGAGAGGGGAGGCGCCGCCTTCGCACGCAGGGAGGAGTCGGGGGGGGGGGGGGCTGGTCTGCTCCGCCCGCGCGGGCTTCTGGGGCGGGGCGGGGCGGGGGCGACGACGACCCCCTCCTCTCCCCCCTCCCGGCCCTGGCGAGTAGCGCGCTCGGCCTCGGGAGGTCCGCCCGGCGGCGGCAGGGGCCTGGTTTTCGCGCTGGCTGCCGCCGGGCTCCTGCCTCGCTTCCGCGGCTGGGCCGGAACGAAGCCCGCCAGGCCTGCCTCTGCGGCGAAGGGGGAAGGGGCTCGCGGCCTGCGGCGCCCTGGTCAGGCGGGGGGAGGGGGACGCTTTCCCCGCCGCGCCGTCCGCCTCGCGGCCCTCCCGTGGGCCACGGCTGGGAAAGGAGGAAACCGCTGCTGCTCCAGGCCCGAGACGGACCCCTCCTGGCCGGGCGCGGCGGCAGACCCGGGGGTTTTTATCGCTGGCGCCGTGTGGCCCCCCCCGCCCCCCCCCCCCGGGGCAGGTTTCTCTTGCCCCGGAGTTCTGCTGCTCACTTTCCTGTGTTTTTCGCTTCAGGATGCACATCCCATTTGCAAGTAACGGGACTCATTTTCCTCGCTTCCCTGTTTCCCCTCGTTTTTAATTGCATTTCTTTTTCCAATTTGAGCGGGGCCTGAATTCAAGATCTCTTCACATTTTGCATTCCTTTTCTTTGTCACTGGATTTCCATTGCAAAGGGTGGGTCATCTAGTGCCTCTTTCCTTCCTCTTCCCCACATACTTTGACTTACTTACTTTTTTGTGCCCATCCTTCCTCTCCTCCTAATTTTTTAGAAACTTTATATGCCCCCTCTCCAGAAACCTGCTTGAGGCAGTCTCTAGCTAAGATAACAAAACCACTAAAAAGAGATCAATTAAGGAAACATAAATAGGCCAACACTATTAAAACAAGCTAGGGAATAACAACTGCATAAAACACACAAAAAGCAGCCCAGAATGATCTAGATAAGGTGATCTTTGAGCCAGAAGCAGACCATAAAATATTTAAAAAATAAATTTCATTTAGGAGGGTCGTATTTTTGCTTCTCTACCCCCCCTTCCAGAGGAGGTTAGAAAGCTCTCAATCCAGTCAAGCATCAAACATTTCAACTTTAGATAGCAGGGGCACCCAAAGCAGGGCCTCCAACAATGACTGAAGTGGACATCTATTAGTTAGTAGAAGATCTGATTAGGCTAGAATTTCACAGCTAATTTTGCTTGGGTTGGACTTTAGGGTAGGTACCAATTCCAGCCCACAACCCCCTCGCTATGCAGAGCAGCATCACCCAATCTCTAGTTTGCCCTTTGTAGGTAAGATAGAGCAGTTGCAGAACAGGTCCAAGTCTTCCTGGGTAATGCATCTGGCTCTAGAACCATGGAGTCTGGTTTCAGGCATCTGATGTGTGGACCACACCATTTTGTTGAGATGTTTGGAGGCAGAAGTTGGGATTAAGGGAGAAGGGAACATAATGATGCATTTACATCCATTACAGTAGCTCCACATTTAACTGTTAAAGAGACAAAGAGGAATTTCACACAGCCATTATGTTCCGTTTCAGGAACTCTTCAGTAACGGTTTCTGTCAGGCATTTTACACAGAACCGTATTAGTACCGGTTCCCTAACGGAGCATTCTGGCCCTTTCACACAAACGTGCCTCTCCCGTTGGGGAAGCGTTCCTGAGCCGGTTTACCTTGAAACCTCCTCCCAAGCGTTCGTCTGTTCTTTGTACCGGTCCTGAAGCACTACGGGGTGCTGTGTGAAATGCCCCTGAAGCACTTCCTCGTCCAACAAATGTTTACGAGCCTCTTTTCGCCCGCACGGGCGATCTCTGTGAATTTTTTTTAAAAAGAGCCAATCCAGGCCGAATCTTAAAATGCGGGGTGTGTGTGTGTGAGAGAGATCCCGGCTGAGTCTTAAAACACTGTGTGTGTGTGTGTGTGTGTGTGTGAGTGTGTGTGTGAGAGAGAGAGAGAGAGAGAGAGAGAGAGATATCCAGGCTGAGTCTTAAAATGCGGGGGGGGGGGGGGAGAGAGATCGAGGGCTGTGTGCGTGTATGTGTGAGAGAGATCCCGGCTGAGTCTTAAAACACTGTGTGTGTGTGTGTGTGTGTGTGTGTGTGTGTGTGTGTGTGTGTGTGAGAGAGAGAGAGAGAGAGAGAGAGAGAGAGAGAGAGAGAGATATCCAGGCTGAGTCTTAAAATGCGGGGGGGGGGGTGAGAGAGATCGAGGGCTGTGTGCGTGTGTGTGTGTGAAAGAGAGATCCAGGCTGAGTCTTAAAATGCGGGGGGGGGGGGGAAGAGAGATCCCAGCTGAGCCTTAAAATGCCATGTGCGTGTCAAAAAGGGGCTTGAAAAGAAAGCGGCAGTCTGAAATGGCAAACCGCTTCGAGGATGGCTCCAAAATGGTAGGGGAAGGGGTCAATGAAACAAGAAACATGAGTACAACTCATAAGCCTAACTATCCATCTTTGTTAACCTGGCCCTTCACATTTCTTTGACTACTCCAGCCTGATGCAAATGTTTCTGTGCAGAGTTGGCAACCCCAATAATCACAAATAAAAGGTGAAAAGTGCCTCAGAGCGCAAAATATTTTATTTAAGAATGTACATTGTCAATCTAACATTTAGGAAAGACAGTGGCTCTTTGCTCCAAAGAAGTTTCTGGAAAGACGTTTGGCCGTCTACACAGGCAGAAAAGACAGATCAGAAAAAAGATCATGTTCTGTAGAAGGGAAAGGATGTCTCTCAGGCTGTTGCCACACCGGCAGGGCCAGTGGATTGTTACTAATGCCTTCTGAACACAGTCCCTACATAACCCTACTTAAGGCTTTCTAGATCCCAAATACATGGGACTAACTCACAAAGGGTCAGCATCAATAACCCCTCAATAACATTCTGTACATCAGCATTATTGGTATCTGAGTGAAGTGGCTTCAAGAGCAACCTTGACCAAATGCATTTAGTCTCCTCTTGTCAGGCAGTTCACATTCTTTATGCAGATGTGAAGGTTTCAGGGATTTCCTGCACAAAACTGAAAGGACTTCCAGGTCAATCACTGGAGAGGCTGTCTGAATTTAAAGCCACTTAAACTTAGTAAAGGTGCACCTGTTAGCTAATTAAAACCTCAGTCACTGTGATAATGGAAGAAGTTTGAAACAGAAGAGCAGAAAACCAGACTCCCACGCTACAGTTTAAAAAAGAAAGTTTTCCAGCTGTTACCGCTTCCTGTTGAGTTTTCCAGAGTTTAAGAGAGGGAGAAGGAGCCATATTGCACTTCAAGAGGACTCATCCGAGAGGACGGCAATGCCTACTGTACAAACAGCTGCTGTTTCAGACCAGACAGTTGGCTTGACAAGGCGCCTAAACACAAACTACAGACATACATGAGGAAAATCCACTTCCAATTAACTCTTAGATTACAAATCACAGTTTTGTTGTTTTCATTCATTATATGTCTCTGTTTATTTGGATGAGCTGTGCTTCCCTCCACAGGAAAAAGGAGGAGAAAAGGGGTCGATGTGTGAGGGGGAAAAAATCTCAGCCAAATGTCCTAATGCTTTGGGTAAGTAAATAAACCCAGCTGCTGGTTTATATGCATAAAAATTGTGCCCCAGTCTCAGTAAGGCCACAAACTGCAGCGTTTAAAGGAGATATGTGTATTCCCTACACATGGGGAAAGACTTTTAAAACTTACTTAACAAACTACTGAAGAGCAGTCTCCAAATCCCAGTCAAGGAAGCTGAAGGGAGGGGAACAACCCTGCACCTTCCATTCTTGTAAGAAACCGAATGTGGTCCTTACTTGCCTGTTGGTTCGTCCCTCTCTAGTCCCCAAGAGTATTTTATCTGGCTTCTGAACAACAGGTACGTTTGGTAATTTATCTAAGCAGACAACCCATACAAACTGAGCATCCTCTCACTATTGAGAATAGATTCTATGTGCCATGGGATCTTCAGTAATTCTTCAAAAATCCATGCATGAAGCAGTAATTTGCTGTATGCTATTTTAAAACAGGGTATTTCCTCTGTCCAGTTCTGCTACCCAGTCTTGAGCTTCCTGGAACTGCAGCAGACTGAAAAGGCAAAACAGTACTGTTAAATTCAAACACTTTGGCTGGATCTAATCTTTACCAACACAACGGGGAAAAACAACCCTCTCCTCTGAATACAGACACAAGCATCATATCCTGTGTTCTATTCTCCCCAAGCCAGCGTGGAATGGCTTGTGCAAGAACATTCCAAATATACCCATGAGGCCACTCCAGCCCCAAATGGGGACATGGATTTTGGAGCAAATCCTGGTTTAGATTTTCACATCCCTCCTATGCTAGGTACAGCTCAGTGAAAGGATGACTGGTACCTTCACAGAGTGGTTGTGAGGATGAATACCGCGAAGATCATTACCTGTGCAAACTGAGCAGGGTTGTAGAACTGGACGGCTCCTGCAGGGAGTCCTTCCAAAGGCGGCTAGGAGGGCAGACAACTTTCCATTAGTGAGATGCAGAGTGAGTGAGCAGTGCTCTACACCAAGCTTATTCTGTACAGCTGATCAAAAGAAAAGAGTGCACAACAACACGGGTACCCCAGCCAGGTACAGAGCAGCAGGCAGTTCACATAGGTACAAAGACAAAAAGAAAAATCCTGATGCTCCCAGGATCTGGGAAGCTTCCATGTGACCAACACCACCACAGGGTCTGGGGTGAAAGGAAGGACCATGCAACAACCTGCAACAGTGCAGTGGGGGTGGGGGGTGGAGTTGAAGGCACCCTAGAGGCATGCCCACCAAGAGCGAGCTGGCTGGAGTAGCACCAATTGGCTGCTAGTAAGCCTCGTGCCCAGAGTAAGAACAAAGCAGGGCTATGCCTCTCAGTATTACCATAGCAGCCCCCAAAAGACAAACCTGCTAAGATGAAGCACTGGTTCCTTCTGATGAGGCCTGGAGAAAGCTCAGTGCCCTCAACACCCCCCAGCTGAAACAAATCAACTCTCACTGGTTTTGAGGTACTAAGGGTAAATGCTTCAGCAGCCCCGCAGAGGCAACTGAAAGAGCTTTCATGGGCAAGGTTCTTGAAGTGCAGGCAGAAGAGGTGGTCTGGCTCGGGGGGGGGGGGTGGCATGAAGCGGAGAGCAGAACCAGTGTCAGATGCCAAAATGCAACACAAATCAGCCCTCACAACTTTACTGCAGCAAGTAAGAGTGCATTTCCTCTGAGAGGATTCTGGGGATGTTGAGGGTTCAATGGATCAAATCCCAAGAGCAGCAGCAGTTTTTAATTAAATGCCTTGAAGATTTTAATCAAAACATTGCCTATTAAATAATTTTAATCAAAACATTGCCTATTAAATATATAAACATTTGGGGCAGAATATAGTCAATTCCCCTATTCTGGGGACTGGAGTGAATTTTTTCCTCAGGCAGAGAAACTAATCTCCAAGCATGTGAAACCAGTGTTCTGTGGCACCCCCGCTCTGTGAAGTGGAACCAGCCCCTTTTCCCTCTCCCTTGCTTCTAGGAAGACTAAACAAAACTGCTCCCCTGCCCCCAGCGCAACACTTCTTTGGGCAAGCAACTCCAAGGCAACCTTGCCCAATACAGTCAGATTCTATATGGTGTTTCTGAGAGGGTTACTAAACAAGACGAAGCAGCAGCTCCCAGAGTAAATGGCAGTTATATCCATGCCATTCTCAGAAGAAGCCATTCATCGTTCCATGGGAGAAGGTGCTTTGAAGCATTAGTGAAAGTACTGAGCAAATGTGAAATAAAAAGAGTGGTGGGTGAGGAAGAGAAGAACAGAACACAAAGGACAGCCAGTGCAAATGGCCAGCCAAAGGTACCTGATTAAAATGCTGGCTTACTTCACGTGATAATGAACTCATTGAACTAGAGCGCGAAAGCTACGAAACAGCAAAAAACATGACATACAAAAAAAGGAATCAAAAAGTCACCATGCAGGCCATTGCCTCAAGCTTTCACTTATCCTAGTTCTTAAAAAAGGAAAAGAAGTAAATCTCCCAGCACCAATTGTTAAAATTAGCCACATTACAAAATGCAGGTGAGCTGGCATGAAAACAGGACACTTGGCATTACAGAACACACACGGGCAATGCCACTAGAGAGAAGGAATGCCTGGGTAATCCTGGTGACTGCAGCATGGTACAATGTAGCATGTTCCTAGCATTTCACATGAACTAAATCAAATCCATGCACAAAAGAAGAGAAAAGCACTTTCTCATTTAAAAGAAACATCAAGCTATTGGGTGCCTTGTTTGGAAGAGGCACTTCCATAGATCATAGAAAGTTCTACTCAAGAAGAAGGTTCCCATTTACACTTCGACTAAGCCTGGGTGCTTAACTGGTTCTGATTTTGACAACAAAGTTACATTTCCCTTCTTATGCTCTTTCCAGACCCTGTTTTGGGCCACAAGGATTAAGCAGATGTAATGGAAGGCTTGAGATAGGACACCAGCTGCCCCAAATACCCATTTAGCAAGTCAAACCTACCTCTCCACACTGGGAGCCATCTGGATTGGATGAAGTGAACTCAGAGCCAGGTGGCAGGACAGCAGAATTCAAGTACTACAGGGAAATAAATGATCGCCCTATTAGTCATATAGGGAAATAAACCACAGGTGCAAAACAGCAGGCTTAAAAAGGCCTTTAGCTAAAGTGACACCACTTTTTGTCTCTGCTATAGAGAAGTCCAGTCAGGGCACAAGTCCAGGATCTCTCGCAGCTCCTCAGGAACCACAAGAATTCTCCCAGTGCTGCCACCCAGCAAAATCTTCTACCTCCATTCATGAGGAGCGCATTTACCACCCCCAACTTACAGGACGTTCGTCACCCACTTCTGGCGTGGTTTGATTCCCTGATGCTGTCTGCTCTTCTGCCCCTTGGCCTTCCAAAGGCTGCTGCTCCTCCAGAGCTGCATGAAGAGACCACATGTTTAGCAAACAAAACAAGCCTTGTATTGCTGAGGTGAGCAAATGGAAAACAGACGAGATCAAGCAGCGTGTGTGAGCCAAACAGGCCTTTGGGCTTGGATCCTAGCACAAAGAGAAATCCTCTCTGCCATTAGAAGAGTCTGTGATTTGCTAGCAAGCTACAAGGGCTGCAGTGGCTCAAGTGGTTAAGATGCTGAACTGCAGACCAGAAGTTCAGCAGTTCGAGACCTGAGTGCTGCATGACGGAGTGAGCTCCCATCTTTGGTCCCAGCTCCTGCCAACCTAGCAGTTCGAAAGCAAGAAACTGCAAATAGATAAATAGGTACCACTTCAGTGGGATGGTAACAGCGTTCCGTGTGCCTCGGCGTCTAGTCATGCCGGCTACATGACCACAGAGACGTCGTGGGACAGCGCTGGCTCTTCGGCTTGGAAACAGAGATGAGCACCACATCCCTAGAGTCGTATTTGACTTGCTTTCAAGCAAGGGAAACCTTTATCTTTACCCCAGTCTTTTAGAATCCTCTAACACACAATTTTGTGGGGAAAAAGCTATTTACATTGCTGTTCAAAGTATCAAAATTAGAGACTACCCACCTTTTAACAAACGATCTAAATAAATGAACTCTGATAGCAAACCAGTCCCTCCAATCATCACACCAAACAGCCCTTTATCTAAACATCACATATATACCCCACCCTTCCTCCAGAAAGCATAGACAGTATGATTCAAGATACAAGTCAGGGAAGACCTAGAAAGAGAGGGTGATATGGAGGCCAGCCTCTTGATCCTGCCCTCCTTCCTCTGGCACTACTCACCAGAGTTTGGTACAAACACATTTGCTGGAATGGGCATTGGGGCCAAGGGAGCAAAAAGGTCGGATGGCGCAGGGACAGCACTGGATGGCTTGGCTCCATTTGGGTTTAAAATGTCAACGTAGCGTCCTCTGTTTCCTGCTGTAAAGCAAAAGAGACAGACAAGTTATGGCCAAGGCCTCACTCAGACAGCAACAAGCTCAGGCCTGGGGGGTGGAGCAGTCAAGAAGCAGCAAGCCCCCCTGACCAGTGGAGGCCTGAAGCAACACCTGGCCTGCCTGCTGCTCCACAGTGCCCAGGGAGAAAAGCTGCACACACAGCGAATGCACTAGCCGAACAACATAGCACCTCTTCCAGTATTCTAATGCCAACAGAAAGGGGTGGAATTCTGTGCCCAGGAACAAGAGGCATCACTGTGTCACTCACGCCAGTTCCTATTTTTTCATATTTGCCCCTATATAAGAGGTTCCTCACAGCCAAATTATGGTGACCCATAAAGTTTTCAAGGCAAGAGATGAACAAAGGTGGTTTGCCACTGCCTGCCTCTGTGCCGCAACCCTGGACTTCCTTGGTGGTCTCCTATCCAAATACTGACCAGGGCTGACCCGGCTTAGCTTCCAAGATCTGATGAGATTGAGCTAGACTGGGCTATCCAGGTAAGGGCATAGGAAGATCTAGCTATGAAAATTAAGCTGGATAAGGACTCATTCAAGGCTATGGATTTAGGTCCTCTGTCCAAAGCCCACTTCTCTTCCTCACTGGGGTACAACGATCTAAAAGCCAACTAACACAATGATATGGCAGCCCGGGGGGGGGGGGGGGGACCCTGGAGAAATTTAGAACACAGAGACACAACAACCCTGACAAACAAAAAATCCAACACAAAAAAATCAGAGAGCTCTGAAATAACCTAGTAAATATTTCCTCTTTTGGAATGTGTGAAATGCAAACCACTCTCTTGCTCAAACTGCACAGTAAGATTTTTTTATGTAACAATCTACATTAAACAATGAAAATTCCTGTCTGTACTGTGGACAGACACTACATATTTTCAGAAATGTTTATTGTTTAAATGGGACCAGTTTTGTCCACACATAGGCAAAATCGTGCGCCAGACTTTTTTCTTCCAGAACGGCAAAGTTTCTTTTCTTTACTACAAAAATTACATTTTAAACTTTCAGCCTTCCGAACCTTCTCACCCTGCCTCCCTCAAACCGCAAAACCGAAGATGTGTGCTGATACGTGTGTATTGCTGCTCCTCCTCTGTTGTACTGGATACATTCACAATTTGAGTTGTGGACTGCAAAGCCACTGTATGGTGTTAAGGCAGTAACATGTGTTTACATTTGGTAAACGCACGTATTTCAGTTTGCTGTCTGAACATGTAAAGCATGAACCGATACCACCACTAACCAGGAAGACCAGAACATCAGGCTGACTTCAGCTCTACAGTTCAGAATAAAACTCACAAATCTGCAGTGGGGGGTGGGGTGCAGCTACCTGCTCTCCTGGAGAACATGTTGACAGGGCCACTGGGAGGACCTCCTTGCCCAGAGGAACCCGCCTGAGGAGCTTTCGGGAAGCCTGTGGGAGGTGGAGGTGGTGGCTTGCTCTGCAAGAAAAGAAGGTTAGCCCCTGAAGGAACATCTTCGTGACTGTGGGCTTCTGTCTTGTGCCTTTGCTAACACACCTGCTCACCTGACCCAAGGCAAATTGGGCTTCCGGTTATACTGGGCCTAAATCAGAAGGGGACTTCCATGGATCTGCTCCTGTGTTAGAAGACAAACAGGCTCCCTGCCCTTCCACCCAGGAAATTCTACTGAACTGAAACCCACTCAATTGGGGCAGAGTTCCCAGTCATGCTTCCTTTAGCTGTTCAACAAAGAAGGCTTTTAACAGACATTAGCCAAAGAAGACTTCCTGAAGTTGGGAATATGAGATTGCAATGGCACAAAAAGCTCCATGGAGGGAGGGCAGAAGCAGAGAACAGTGCTAGAAGGTAGGGGATCGATGCTTGGTGGTTCAGTAGCACTCCTGGCTTCCTCAGCAACAGGCAGAGGCTTCAGTATTTTACAGAATCAGATTGAGGGCTTGACAAAAAAGTAACCTTTGATCTAAGGCTAACTTGTTGGCATTTCACTGGCTGCCCATTAGTAACCGGGCTCAATTCAAGGGGCTCAATTCAAGGTATTCAGTATCACATACAAAGCCCTTTATGGCCTTGGACCCTCATACCTGCGAGACCACCTCTCCACCTGTGCTCTGCCATGACAGCTTCACTCATCAGAGCAGGGTCTTCTGCAGCTACCTGTACACCTGTGCCTTGACACCTTATGGAACGGCCTGCCTGAGAAGGTCACGAAGGCTTCCAGCCTTACAGCTTTCCGCTGACTATGCAAAACTGAGTTATTCAAGAGGGCTTTTCTCTGCCAGCAATACAGTTGCACTGTTCCAAATGTTTACTTGGATAAATTATCAGAGACTGTGGTCTATAATACTGAGTACAGGCTGCTGAAACTTGAATCCTGCTAAGTAATTTTTGCATCATTTAACATGTCATGTTAATACTCTGGCTTTGCTTCACTTCTGTTTTTAGACCTGGTTGGTTCTGCAACCCTAATTCCTATTGCACCATTTACTGACTGTCCCATCCTCTCAATTGTATCGCCTCACTGTGTTGTAATTAGGGATGGGCATGAACTACATTTTTGTGATTCAGTTCATGGCTGAACCATGAACTGATAGGCTGGTTCGCAATCCAAATCAGTTTGTATTGGTCCATGAGTCATTTCAAGTTTAAACCCCTTTCTACTCCCTGCAAAAAGTGGCGGAGAGCAGAAAGGAGGGGTTTATATGACTCAGAGCCATTGAAACCACTGCTTTCTGCTCCCCGTGAAAAAAGGATTTTGGCAGCGAACAAAAAGCAGGGGGTGAAATGGTTGGGAGGCATTTCACCCTGTTTTCTGCTCTTCATGAACCTCCATGAACTGCCACGAACCACAACAAAATTTGTGGAAGTCCATGGCAGCTCTTTAGTTCATGAACATCACTTTGCAAACCAGCCAAAATTCGTGACAAACTTTAGTTCATCAGCTGGTTCATGCCCATCCCTAGTTGAGTCCAAGCAGAAAAAGCGAACCATCAATGATACAAATCAACAAGTAAAAGTTTACTGCTCAACATCTTCACTGGCACCAACGCAAGCCTGAGTCTGACAGACCATTTACCTCTTCTTCTGGTTCATCCAAGTTGACCCACCGCTGTTTCTTCTCATCCCAAACAATCTACGTTAAAAAAAAATGCTGTTTTTACAAGGAGAACCCAAGGAGGCAGGGCAAGAACTTGACTGCTTGGAAAAGGCTCTGGACTCTGAATCTAGCTCAGCGGTGCTCACTCCACCGCTCACGGAGAGCCCCCCTTCACAACTGCCATCATGCAGAAGAGCCACATTTCCTTCCATCCCCGGCATGAGGCACGCACCTCAGGGATGCTTGCTGCTTTACCCACTCCTCTTTTGGCAGCTGCTCTAAGGCGAGAACCACCTCTCAATCACAAGCCCCACTTTCCTGAAATATGGGGCAAGTGCCACACTGAAGGAAAGGGATCAGAAGAGCCAAGGGTGTTATGTCAAAGACCCACAGGTGACTCCCAAGCCTCACTGATCTAGCTGAACGTTTTGATTATTTAAAACTCCACATGCTAATTGCTAAGTAAGTACATGCACATCACCCTGACTATGAAGAAGAAGAAGAGATTGGATTTATACCCCGCCCTTCACTACCCAAAGGAGTCTCAGAGCGGGTTACAAACTCCTTTCCCTTCCCCTCCCCACAACAGACACCCTGGGAGGTAGGCGGGGCTGAGAGAGCTCTGACAGAAACTGCTCTTTTTCAAGAACAGCTGTGCCAGAACTATGGCTGACCCAAGGTCATCCAGCAGGTGCAAATGGAGGAGTGGAGAATCAAGCCCGGTTCTCCCAGATTAGAGTCTGCACACTTAACCACTACACCAAGCTGAACTAAAGGAACAGATGCATACGTCCTCCCTCTGTTGCTAACCTTGTTGCACACCACAGATTCAGGTGTCATGAATGATGGTTCCGACCACTTACCGATTTGTTCTTATCGTCAGGAAGGTGAGCTTCATTCTTTCCTTTCCTCATTAGCCAGTCAAGCCACGTTCCTCTCTAAACACAATGACACCATTTAAATCACTCAAATTTATTCTGAACTGGTACCTGCTACATAGGTAAGAAGTAGGTGCAAGGATACAATCCTATCTTAAATCCACAAGGGATTTCTTTAGCTGTTCTTTGGCGTTCCCCAGAAGCAAGGCACTCTGAGGTAACACAGAGCTTGGTCAGTGATTGGGGAAACAAATGAGCCCATCAGCTTGCTGTTAAGGCCCCCAGAATAGGACAGGGGTAATACCAAGGGGCTCTGGAGAGAGATGCTCTACAGAGATGCAGTGTGGGGAGGCCCCAAGAGAGGCACCTAGTCATAATACCTGCACCACACAGGTAAGCAAGCTGGGGGGAAAGTGGAGGCACGGGCTGGTCCTCCAAAGTCACTGGCTAAGCTCGGAAAACAGAAAACACAGTAGAGAAAAGACTGAGTTACCTTCTGAGGTGCTGGCTCTTTTCTGATTTCCTTCTCCTCAGGGATTGGCAGACGGGGCAGAGAGGGCTGTTGCGCCAAGGAATTCGGTCTCTCTTGTCCTATAGAATGCACAGAGGATTCCGAGGTAGTCCGAGATCGGCGCCCAAAGCCCTGTGATTGCAAGCAACAAAGTCATGCTTGGCTCCGAAAGATGACGCTTCTCAGCAATGCCAACAGCTCAGCAGTGGGGGAGAAGAAGAGGGAGGGACAGGACAAAATTAATAGTAAATGGAGATGCAAAGTCATTCCAAGAAGGAAATGTAGAAGAGATTTAGCAAGGGTAAATCTTTTTGTGACATACCATGTGGACTGAAGACTGGGAGGCAGATCTGGATTGTCGGCCCGAGCCCTGGTTGGATACAAAGCCCACAAATGAACAAGCAGCTAGGCTAGCTCCCTAACAGCATTCAGCCACAGGTTGGGGACAAAGGGTATATCTGATTTGGCAGGTCCTGTGAGTCGCCAAGGGGCAAGGCGGCTCAGACACGTCCAGCCCATACTATTTGGCCAGCAAAGGGGGCCTTGGCAAACCACCTGCCAGGTGCACACCCACCCCCACCCCACACATATACAGGCCATTCACATTTCTGATGCCACATGTGAGCAAAACATTCCAAAATGGCACCCCACCCAGGCCCTTGCTAAGCCAGGGATTGGCAGGGAAGGGTGAGAAGCTTTCACGTGAGTCTTGGGCAATGCGCCCGGGAAAGAGTAATGAACGGATACCATGCTCTCCATCTTTCCGTAGAAGTCGTCATCCCTGGGCTCTGGTCCAGCCTTCCAGACAGGAGACTCGTGAGTGGTTCCCTGCATGGCTAAGAGGTACAACAGGATAAATCAGAGGAGCTGTTCTTCAGTGAGTGGTCTCATTCATGAAAACTGATAGAACAGGTCTCTACATAGAGAAAGCCCAGAACAATCAAAACATTACCTGCTTTTATTTATATGACTAGTAAAGCCCATCGTGGCAAAGAGTTTGTAAAACTCTCACTGAACAAAGTGAAAGCTATGGAGCAAAAGGGAGCTGACATTTCTTAGCCTAGAAATAAAACAGAGGTGACTATTTTCCAATCTCTTCCCATCCATTCTGGTTCTTTGGCCCATCCTGCAATCACAGCTGAATCACTCCTCAGGATAGGTACAGACTTCATCATTCTCCCCACCCCCAATCCACAGCACATGGGGCAGGAAAAACACTGCTGTGATAGCACAGAGCACTGAACAAAAGCAGGGGACAGCCACAGCTAGGGGAGCTGCATGGCCTGGCACTGCCACGGGACCCATGGAGAAGCAGCCAAACCTCTAACACAGCTACATGAGCTGGTCTTTCAGAAAGCTCTGTCACTGAGAAGAGATGGGAGCAAAAGGGGGGGGGGGCAGTGGCAGCACGGCTAAGCATGTGGCCAGCAAGCAGAGCACAGCTCTTTGCTCTGCCACAAGACCAGGTGGACTGGGGGCACAGCCAGGCAGCTTCTGGAAACAGCCAAGCCACAAGTCTGCTGGAGAGAGGAAGCCCCCCAGCAAGGATCAAGGCCAGACTAAGCTAGACACAAAACATCCCCCGCCCCCAAGCTGGTGGAGCTGACCAGACCTGCCCAAGCCAAACTAAGTTACACCTCAATCTCCTTCATTCCAGCTATAGAAAGAAATCCTAAATACAACATTTCTGGACGATTCTCAGGGAGCCCCTAAGTGGGGAGCAGCCACCCAGTAAAACTCGCGCTAGATGGCTGTTTTATTAGGGGCCAGATGACACACGGCATTAATCACGAACGATCCCAGCAAGGGTTCAAAGGCAGCCACAGAAGCCCCGAACCCCACCCCAGACAAACCTGCTTCCTGGTTGATCTGCACGGGTGGCGCGGTCATGTCCTGGCCAGGTGCCATCTGCTCAGCCCCACATGCACTTGACAAGGAAGGCCCCAGCCCCACAGAGGAGGGAGCCTCTGGCGGAGCTGAGCCTTCAAGAATGACGCTGGGAGGAGCTAGAGAGAATTTTCAAAAGAGATATAATATGTATATATTCCTCTCCAAGCAGCTCACAAAGTGGAAACAGTATAAAAGGTATCATTTAAAAAGTTTTGAATAGCTGTCCCTGGTTTGCCTTTCTACTAACCCAGCAAACCTCTGTCTTGTCAGGATTAAGTTTCAACTTGTTCAGCCCATTCCTCACTTCACAGGGAGAGTACACGGTGGGACATCTCGCCTTGGAGGAAGACCTCCTGGTTTCTTACAAAAACCTGACAGCACATGAACAACAATTATTTACAGCCAGATTGGAGGAACTGAGAACGTGCCTTTTGTCTAATCAGAAGAAGGGCGAGGAGCAACCAACTCCCTCACAAGATCTAGCTAATATGACTTTATGTCCTTTCTCCCCACAGAATCCAGCCGGTCCAATAAACCAACTAACGGTGGCAGAGATAGAGATCCATCTTCACACAGCTCCAGGATCAGCCTGTTCTGTGCAGACCAGTGTCTCTAATCCTAATCAACCCTCTTCTGGAACAAACTTTGGTCTGAACAGCAACAATGGCTGTATCAACTTTGATATGAATAAATCTTCGGAACAGCTGTTAGAGATTGTCTGACCGTCAATGAAACCCCAACCCTCAACTGTGAAGTTGTTATCCTGGAATATAACTGGATGGGGTAGTAAGAAAATGGATCAGGATTTTTGCTCTTATCTAAAGCAATTCGAGATCATTTTTCTCCAAGAATCTTGGACAGAATCTACAATCTTCCTCAAAGGATTCTCAACACACTTCTTGCCTTGGTTCAAGAGCAACCCTCGGGGTTGTTTCCAAATGGGTTTAACCCTTTTGTTCTCCCGGCATTCCAAATTTAAACTGTTGGAATTACCTGCTTGTAACCCTACTGCCCATGCTTTTCATTTTAGCCTTCAGGATTTTGTCTTTATTGCTGTTAATGTCTATTAACCTCCTATGCCTGATAAACTGTCCCTATGTTCTCTTTGGGACTGATTGGCTTCACATCTTGAACAATTAGAACATTGTTTTCCTTTGGTAGACATTATCCTACTTGGTGATTTTAATGCCAGGATCAGTAAAAATGACCTCGACCTTCTGGCTGCTTTGACCTCCTCGCCCTTCTTCTGCTTTTGAACCTAATGACTCCCTCCCAAACTTTTTTAGTTGTACTAGGTCTTCCAAAGATTTTCATATTAATCAGGCAGGCATATTTTTTACTAAATTTTGTATGCCATTTGATCAATTGATTTTGAATGGTTCTCATGATGGCGACGTCTTCCGGGAATTTACATTCACCCCCACCAGAGGCTGCCGGGTACTGGACTACATTTTAATCCCCTCATCCTTTAAAGCTAACTTAGAGCTCTTTTATACTGATGTCCATACCAAGAGTGATCATTTCCCTCATTTTTTCAATCATTCCACACATACAACTTGAATCTGATTTGGCCCCTCCAGTTTATGATCTGCCCCCCGAGTTCCTTCCCAGACCTATCTGGTCACATGATCTCTCAGAGAGTCCAGCTACTAGTTGCTGATCAAGCAATTCAGGACTTGCGTTCCTCACTGATGACCTCTTTAAATCCTACAGAAGTCATTTCCTCATATGAAACTCTAGTCTCGAACTTTATTTCTTTACTCAATCCTGCTCCCACTTCAGTCTCCAAACATAAACCCAAGTATAATGGTACAATGGAGGAGTCCACTCTTCACTCATCGTTTTCGGAGCCAAAAGTCGTCTTCCTTATTGAAGGAATATTTCATTGTTAAACAACAGTTACCAGACCTAGTCAAGGCCAGGGCTCATTTCGTAGCAGGAGCTCCTTTGCATATTAGGCCACACACCCCTAATGTAGCCAATCCTCCAAGAGCTTACAGAGCTCTTCTTACAGGGGCTACTGTAAGCTCTTGGAGGATTGGCTACATCAGGGGTGTGTGGCCTAATATGCAGAGGAGCTTCTGCTACGAAATGAGCCCTGGTCGAGGCCGAGAGGCTCCAGTATGCCAGAGACTAGTGGGAACTGTTGATCAAGGCAGTTAGGTCAAACGACTGTGGGAAATTTTGAGCCTTAATCTCAGGTGTCTCATGGGCGAAACTCATCACCATCAATCCCATCCCAAATCTGGTTTTCATATTTTCTAAATCTTTTCAATGAAGATGGGTGCTAAATTTCCCCAATCCTACTGAATTTGATACCACTGTGATGCCTGAGTCTCCTGAGGATATCATTACTTTGATCTCACCTCTTAAATCAAAAAAAGCTCCCGGCCCTGACACAGTTACTTCAGAATGACTGAAGTCCCACCCTGAATGGTGACCCCCCCTTTAGCTGTCTTGTTCTCCATGATAAATAACACAGGAATAATGCCACAGTCATGGACAAACGCAATAATTGTCCCCATTTTTTAAAAGGGTGATCCCTCTTCACCTGATAATTACAGACCAATTAGCCTTTTATCAGTAATTGGCAAGCTTTATGCCAAACATCTTTTAATTAAATTAGAAGGGTGGATGATTGACCATAATATACTAGGCCCAGAACAAATAGGGTTTTGTTGCGGAAAGTCTACACTGGATATATTTTGTCATGGAAAGTCTACACTGAATAGTATTGTCACATCTAGTTGCCAAATACAGTGGAAAACCTGGTAAGCTTTTCGCTGCCTTTTTAGGTCTTAAAGCAGCCTTTGACTCAATCCCACAAGATCTCTTGTGGGATACGATGGCCAGAATGAACATGGAGCCCAGATTACTTTTTTTAATTAAAAAACTTTATATGCACACTAGCTGCCAGGTCAAATTCAATTGCCAGGGAAATCTAACTCCAAAAATCCCAATCTGTAAAGGTGTAAAATAGGGCTGCATCCTTGCCCCCTCGTTGTTTAATCTGGTGCTAAATGACCCGGCCTCATTTTTGTCCGAAATTGACGGACACTTCCCCAAAAATTGGTCAATGCCATATTCCAATTCTCTAGAGAGCCAGTCTGGTGTAGTGGTTAAGTGCGCGGACTTTAATCTGGGAGAACCGGGTTTGATTCCCCACTCCTCCGCTTGCACCTGGCTGGATGACCTTGGGCAAGCCATAGCTCTGTACCAGCTGTTCCCTCAAGGACAGCTTGGGAAAGAGTTCTCTCAGCCCCACCTACCTCACAGGGTGTCTGTTGTGGGGAGGGGAGGGGAAAGGAGTTTGTAAGCCGCTCTGAGACTCTTAAGTGAGTGAAGGGCGGGATATAAATCCAATCTCCTCTCTTCTTCTTCTTCTTCTTATGCGCGGCTGACTCTGTTTTACTTTTATGTTCCCAAACTGGACTGAGGCGTTTTTTACATCAATGCTTGACCTACTGCAATAACAACAGGCTAAGTCCGAATCATAGGAAAACAAATATCTTAGTTTTTGCTAAATCCTGGAAACAGTTCGTATGGACAATTCAGGGAAATGGCATTGAGCAGGTTAAATCTTTCAAATATTTGGGGATCAACTTCTATTACAATGGGAGCTGGGCTACACACCGTAAATGTGCCTCCAGCTTAACAAGAAATAGTGCCACTGCCATCACCCGTTTTTTTCTATATGAGAGGAAACAGGTACCGTATTTTTCGGACCATAAGACGCACCTGACCATAAGACGCACCTAGTTTTAGAGGAGAAAAACAGGGGAAAAAATATTCTGAACCAAATAGTAGGTAGTTGGGGGGGGGGGGGAGAGAAGAAAGAAAGAAAGAAGGTAAGTAGGTAGGTAGATAAGCAGGTAGGTAGGTGGGGGGAGAGAGAGAGAAGGAAGGAAGAGAAAGAAAGGAAGGAACAGGAAGGGAGGGAGGGAGGGAGGAGAGAGAGAAAAGGAAGGAAGGAAGGAAGGAAGGAAGGAAGGAAGGCAGACAGACAGACAGACAGGGTGTTTCCCTCCCCCCCTTGCTTGGGCCCGAGTGGCTTAATGCCACTCAGGCCCAGCTCTTCCCTCCCTACCTCCCCCCCTGCAGCCTGGGAAAGGCGAGCGGGGGAGGGAGGGGGGGTAGGTAGGGGTGAGAGAGAGAGAAGGTAGGTAGGTAGGGGGGAGAGAGAGAGAAGGAAGCAAGGAAGGCAGAAAGGAAGGAAGGAAGAAACAAGAAGGGAGGGAGGGAGGGAGGGAGAGAGAGAGAGAAGGAAGGAAGACAGATAGAAATAAAGAAAGAAACAGGAAGGTAGGTAGGTAGGGGGGAGAGAGAGAGAGAAGGAAGGAAGGAAGGAAAGGAACAGGAAGGAAGGTAGGTAGGTGGAGGGGGAGAGAAGGAAGGAAGACAGAAAGAAAGGAAGAAACAGGAAGGTAGGGAGGAGAGAGAGAAGGAAGGAAGGAAGACAGACAGAAAGAGAAAGAAAGAAAGAAGGTAAGTAGGTAGGTAGGTAGGTAGGGGGGAGAGAGAGAGAGAAGGAAGGAAGGAAGGAAGGAAGAGAAAGAAAGGAAGGAACAGGGAGGGAGGGAGGAGAGAGAAAAGGAAGGAAGGAAGGAAGGAAGGAAGATAGAAAGAAAGACAGACAGACAGAAAGACAGAAAGAAAGGGTGTTTCCCTCCCCTCCCCTTGCTTGGGCCCGAGTGGCTTAACGCCACTCAGGCCCAGCTCTTCCCTCCCTACCTCCCCCCCCTGCAGCCCGGGAAAGGTGAGTGGGGAGGGAAGGGGGCTTCCTCCTGGGACCGCGGCGCTTGCAGCGGCCCCGGGAGCTGGACTGGGGGGGGGGGAAGGGGGCTTCTTCCCGGGGCCAGTGGCGCTTGCCGCCGCCCCGGGAATTTGTGTGGGGAGGGAAGGGGATTGGTCCTGGGGCCGCGGTGCTTGCCACGGCCCCGGGAGCTGGACTGGGCGGGGAGGGAAGGGAGCTTCATCCCGGGGCCGGCGGCGCTTGCCACGGCCCCAGGAGTTTGTGCCGGGGGGGGGGGAGAGAAGGGGGATTCCTCTCGGGGCCGTGGCGCTTGCCGCAGCCTCGGGAGTTAGTGCGGGGGCGAGGGATTCGCTCCATAAGATGCACGCACTTTCCCCCCCACTTTCTGGGGGAGAAAAAGTGCGTCTTATGGTCCGAAAAATACGGTATATTCCCATGGCTTTAAAAGTCTTTAATGCAAAATCCAGCCCCAATTCCTCTACAGAGCTCCCATATGGATAAGTGCAATCAATCAATCCGTTGAGGGACTACAGTCTTTTTTTCTAAAGAAAATCCTTGGTCTCCCTTTCTGTGTTCCACATGCTGCAATTTGTCTTGCAATCGGCCAGATGTTGCTAGAAACTCGGGCCTGGTTTTTGATGATCAAATTTTGGTTTCACCTTTTGTTTAATTCTGATTCAAACTCTTTTGCTTTCTTCATGTTGACAGATTATCAAAAATCTTAACTGGTTGAAATTAGTCCTTAACAAAATTAGGTCTATAGGTGTACTTCTAGATTTGCTTAACTTATCACCTGCCTCAACAGCATTTCAGATAATCAAGCGCAGGCTGTTAGATATCCAGTTTCAGCGCCTGACTGAGGCAGCTAGGAAAACTTGCTCTCCATCTGGGATTATCTCTGACACCTGGCCAGATAGCCTCTTATTTCTGCTCTTTAACTGATCCCCATCAAAGAAGGGCACTTATGCTGGCCAGATTTAATGTACTGCCATCTTCTCCGAATCCCCTACGAATTTAGACAATGCCCCTGCAGCCTGGGTGCTACTGAATCTGTTTCCCACGTTCTATTAAACTGTCCACTATACATTAAGATTTGAGAAAAAATGTCTGAACTCCCTTCTCTGTGCATGGTGTGGCCTCCCTGACAGTGTCAAGGCTCAGCAGTTACTTCCTGGACACAACTTTCTCAGAAACTCTAATGTCGGCCGTTTTCTCTAGTCTGAAATTCGATTGAGGGAAGCTATTAATTGGTCTATTTCATTTTGGTTGGCCTTACGATTGCTTTGTTACCTCAATGTGTTTTTAAAATTTTAATGTACTTTTATCTTTGACATGCCAATAAAGGTTGTATGTCTGTCTGTCACCCGTTCAGAACATCAACAGCATGGCTGGAATTAGATGGAACCCCTCAGAACCACCTTCTGGGTCCAAACTCCCAGATAGGGCTTGAACCACTGTAACACAGTGCCCCAAACTGAGCATCTTTATTGAGGCTGTTCCTACTCTGACTACTGTTTGTTGTTTTTAACTGACAGGGATTTGTTTTAACTGTTTATTTATATAATGCAATTCCCATGACTTTTGTGTGACTGTAACCTGACCTGAGCCCGCTTGCAGGGAGGGCGGAATAGAAATCAAATGAAATAAATTAAAAAAAAACTAATCCCAGTGTTGAGAAGCGGCCCAGGAGGATGTTGCGGCCAGTGGTCTCGAAGGCTGCCCAGAGCGCCAGCAGGGTCACAATCAGAGCCCTGCCAACAGCAGGCCTCATCCTGACCTGTCCTCTTTTGCACAGACAGGAGTTTCTCTGGGCACACAGAGGCATCAGGGATCCTTCCAAAGACCCAGCATGTTGAGGCCTCAGTCTCAGAGCATGCAGAATTCCTGAGAAAAACTGCAGCCTGTAACTTAGAGACCTGCTGGACTTTTGACCCCTGCCATCATCCACAGTCTTCTACATCTGAAGAGATGGGAAACACCTACCTGAAGGCATCAGCTGGATGCTCTGCATGGGATGCGCCACTGGAGGCAACAGGGGGGCCAATAATGGGTTGCCAGGACCCACGTTCGTTTCTTGGCCAGCTCCCATTCCCTCATTCTGGCCAACATGGTCCAGTTCAGAGCTTGGTGTGCTGCAGACATATCGCTGGGGTGTGGATCGGTCCATGCTGTAAGCTATAGAACCCTCCTGTAGTGACAGCAACACAAACAGAAATCCAGAAATGTCCCCTGACTCAGCCCAGGCATCCTACTGCAAAAGGTTTATATGTCTGAAAGCCACGAGGCTTAACATGCTGCTTGTTTTCTCATGCCCTTCCCCTTCTCTTGTGAACATGGCAGAGATCCTCCTACATCACACTGATTTCATTTCCGTCTGTCTTTCACAGGCTTTCTTTAGACAGAAGGCCCACTAGGTTGGTGGGATCCAAGGGAGGGGATTCTGACTAGGTGGAGACAACCAGTGGTCGCAAATGTCCCTATTCTTTCTACTGAGCCAAATACCATTTGAGGAATCATATTTGGGAGAGCATAACCTGACACAACGTGTGTGTGTGTTTATGTTGGAAAGTTTTCCTTTGAGTTAAAAAAAGATCCTAAGCTGCAATCTCGGTATGTTTACTGGGGAGTAATTTCCACTGAACTTCATGGGGACTACTTCTAAGGAAGCATGCTTTGGATTATAAATCCAGGAAGAAGGATCCACTCACCTTTATTTGTCCATCTAAGTTTCGAAGTTGCACTAACCAACCCGGCTCAACAAATAGTTCCTGCTCTGGTTTCTCCTTCATCTGAGGGTCAAAGAGCCGTAACTGTGAGGACATCTGAAACACAGAGCAATGAAAACGAGTGTGCACCATGAAAGCAGCATAAATTGAAGTTTCCAGGGTTTCTACACTGATTCAAGAAGGGGCAGGCAGCCATGCTGGCTTCAAGTTCAGTCCCCTTCCAACCCATAGAAGTTAAGAGCTGCCTTCAGCGAAGAGCCCAAGGGAGCTGAAATGGTTCACTGGCTACACTTGCTAAACAGCCAACCTTTCACCCGACCAAGAATGATTTCCCCCACCATGAAGGCCATTACTGTACCTGGATCAGCTGACTGATAAGGACAGGAGAATAATCACAAGGGCTCTGAAGGACAGATTTGGAAATCACTTCGCAGTAATGGAATGCTTGTGCACTAAGGCCCATCTCGGCCAATCGGCAAGCATAGATGAACTTGAAAACCTGCAGGATTCAAGAGGCTGTAAGTGGTTCGCCTTCCTAAACATCAAACAAACAGCGTGGACAGGACATGGGCAGTGCCATGCCAATGTTCTGGACCCTCAGCACCAGTGACACACTATAAGTGATCACAACTACAGGATACATTATGGGCCAGGGGAAGAGCATCTGCTCGATATGCAGAAAGTCAATCCCTGGCATCTCCAGTTAAAGGATCTGGCAGTAGGTGATGTGAAAAAGATCCTGGAAAACTTCTGCCAGTCTGAGTAAACAAGACTGACTTTGATGGATCAAGGGTCTGGTTCAGTAGAAGGCAGATTACACGGTGTCTAAGTCTTCATCCGTTAGAAAAGGACTGCTTTATGGATACAGACATTCTCCCTCAGAAGACACACTCTGTTGGAAGAACTCTTTCTCCACTGAAAGACAACTAGGCAGAATGAAATTGCTGGATTCATCCCACTGTTTTCCACTAGTAAGAGCCATCCTAGAACGGCCACCAGTGTCCACATGGCCCCTGAATCCCAGCCAGCCACTCCTGCTCTGAACTCTTTGGCAGGCCTGCAGCAGTACAACGGAGGCAGGACTGAGCCCTGCTGAGCATCTGCAACCGGTGTCAACACTGCAAGGTTCAGCAAGGCCTACAAAGCAACTACCGTGTGGATGAAATGAGGAGAGAGAGACTCAAACCTGGAAATTGGGCAAGTGGCACGGCTGAGTCCCCAGGGACTGGGCATATTCATAGGCTTCGGTCCTTTGGATGGCTTCATTGGTGGCAAACTTTAAAAAAGGTAAGCTAAGAAAACAACAGAGAAAAAGCACATGTGCTGCATCAGAGACAGGTGTCTTCTTGCACTCAGAGCCCTGGTTGGCAACTAGTTTTGCTGGCATCGTTGCAGGGGGAATAGGACAAAAGTCCCAATGTGCATCCCATCAAAGTATACAAACTGCAAGCCCTACAGTCACAGCCCTTCTTAGGCCTCAATGCAACACCCCTCAGTGGTCCTGAATTGGCCTAACGGCCACCAGTTGCTGGCCCTCCTCCTTTACAGCCAATGGTTGTAGTATTCACACTTAATGGCCTGGCAAATCACATGCTGGTTCCCAAGCAGTAATTTATCATTTACTGCATTTATACCCCACCTTTCTCCCCAGCAGGGACCCAACACAGCTTACATCATCCTCTATTTTATCCTCACAACAACCTTGAGGCAGGTTAGGCTGAGAGTGTGTAACAAGCCCCGGGTCATCAGAAAGCTCCCATGGAAGAGTGGGGAGCTGAGCCGATCTTTGTCCGACACTCTCAGCCACTACACCCCACCGGCTCATTGACTGGTGTCACTTTGTTGTATGCATTTCAATCAACCAGCCCCGTTGTTTCTTTGGGCAGCACTAAGAATTGCAGCTCCAAAGTTGGAATAGCGGGCCACCACTGCCAGCGTTCCCAGAATGGCTCTCTCAAACTACTGAAGGTGCTGAGGAGCAGGGGCCCAAATCCGCAAAGAAAAACCCTTGGTGCCATCAACCGACAATGACCAAAAGAAAAAGCTCCCGAGAGGAAAGGTGGCAGTCCAATGGGAATCCATTTCCCCTTACCTGTGATTCGAGCCAATCAGCACCAGCTTGGCTGTCTTCTTTATATATATTCCAAATCCAACCTGAGCCATCAGGTAGCAAAAGTGAGCAGCATCCAAGAGGCCTTTTGAAGCTGTAACAAAAAACAGCCTTCAAGACATTGCATCTGAACGGTAGGATCAGGGAGCACTGCTTTGGCCAAGTCCCGCTACCCACCCCGTGGCTCACAGAGACCCACAGTCACATTCACTGTCAACCAAAAGGGTCCCACATGACTACAGGATGCTCTCTACACCAACCCACCAAACACGCATATGCTGATATTTACTACTGAAATGCTACCTCATAACTACAGCCTTTAAAATTCCCAGAGCTCCTCCAAACATCTCCCCCCTCAGTGCTGAACCTCAGCCAGCTTCCCTCTCTCCCCAAATGAGACACAGCACCTCAGGTGAGAGAGTGAGGCTGCCAAGGTGCCCACAGGAAGACCAGCTGGCTGTGGAGAAAACGAATAAAATCACACACTCCAGCCCCACGGTGGCCAGCTTGCCCTCCTCCTGGGTGACTGCCAGGGTGGTGGTTTTACTCTGGTTTCTTTTCAGTCAACTTGCTCTCCTCCCGATGGCTGCCCAGGTGCCAGGATGAGAGTATGGAAGCTATGGAGAAGGGTGCGAAGTTGTCGGAGAAGCTGGGCCCTGGCCCACAGCTCAGAGGGCCTCACTGCTTCCCCGTCCTCCAGTCCCTGCAGTGTTTCAAAGCCCCAGACACAAGCCCTACCATGCCGTGGTCTTGCCCACTTTTCTGAAACACGGGATGGGTCTCATGTTGGAGAATGGTGCTCAGGACAGTGGCATGTCCAAGAGCCACCTGGGGCTCCTGAGGCACTGAGTCAGCATCACTGGCCTCGTCCTTCAAGACTGGAGACCTGCTACAGGCACTAACAAGGCCAGTCATTCAAAGACTCCCCTTTATAAACAGACCTATGCAATCGGTCTGGATTTCATCCTAAAATGACTTCATCACACATTTTAAAAGTCTTAGCTCTTTAATATGTATATTTAACATAAATACAACATTCTGTTACTTGAAATTGTAAAACAGAAGTTGGTTCATTAGAGAAAAATGTGGATATGATTGCTTAAGTGGGTAGCCCTGCCACTTTGGGGAAGGAGAAGGAGAGGACGAAGACACTGGCACATGGGGAAGAGGCAGTCAGAAAAATGTGCTGGTTGGGCGGAAGGATCATAACCTAACAGACAGTGTCAGGTTCACCACTATTAAAAGACAGTGCAGGACAGAAAAAGTTACAATTAACAGTTTAGGGGTGTTAGCATATCAAGATCTGACACAGTGATTTTAAGTGACTGAGAAGCAGGGACACAGAAATGTATGGGTTGACTTCTGAATCTATTTGCTCAGGTTGCTAAAACAGATCTTAATATTTTAAATTTGTTTCTGTTTTCTTCATAAATAGTTACTTTAAAAATAATCTGGTTAAGAATATCACGTTATGATTCTCATGCCTCCTAGCCAGTTATCAAGGATCAGGATCTGCCCCTAAACTGGGTCTCTGCAATAAAGTGAATCTGCATATCCAGATGTGTTGTTTGAAGTTCCAAGTGCAGGCAGTGGAAGCAAAAGGAGAGGTCATGTCAACCAGGTGTCCCACCAGGACGCAGGGGAAGCAAGCTGCCAGCTGTTGAGCACTGCCTCTTACACCCTGCCAGCTCCCTCTTTGCCACTGTCCCTGTCTCTGCCCAGCTGCCCACTCTGCTAGGGAAGGGCTAAGAATGTTCCTCCTGCAAAGCCCGCTGCCCTGACTCCTGCAGGCAAGTCAGCGCAAGCCTCAGCTGAGGGCTGCTGCTCACAAAACTCTGAGGACTGCAGGCAATCACAAGCGCAGCTCAAGCTGGCCAAAACCCCACAACTGTCGGCTGGAGCCTCCGTGACAGACAAATTTTTAGAAGCCCAAATACTTAACGCAGGCAATGCCTGAAGCAGAAAAGCAGCTCCTGAAAGAACAAGCAACAGAATTCTTAAATCCATGCTGTGATTTGCTTTTATTATGTTTACAGTCTTTGTGTGCGTGTACGTGTGTGTGTTTGCCACCTCCACTTTTGTGAAAGGAAGTCTTGATAAACCTACAGCAACTCATGATGATTTATATTTTAAGAATTCCAGCTGGCTGGCATTCAGAAGTCCCTCTATTCCCAGAGACTGACCCCCCCTCCCCTTATCCTCCACTGGTTACCAAGTGTGTCTCCCATGGTGGTGATCGTCCTCAATTCCACATCCATATTATGAGTCAAGTTGGACAGGACCATTGCGAGGTGGGGTCTCCAGTCCCCCCACTTCTCATCTCCACAGCACTAAAAAGAGGGAAGAGGCTTATAATGTTAGCGACCAGAGGACAAGTTAAATGAATTCACAAGGCTATGTCAATTTGTTTTAAACAAGGCAGGATCATTCTTTGCACAATACTGGAAAAAATCAGTTTGTACCACAGAGAGATATGTGGTTTGAAAGAACTGATATATACTGAGCAGGTTAACAGCCTTTTTGCAATTTAAAAAACAGAAGCAGGATAGATGAGACTTGGTATTCTTCATTTCTAAAGACTGAATACAGTACCATCAGAATAGGGATGTGCATTCAGTTCCCCGAACTGAAAAAACCCCCAAATAAATGTATTGTACACATAGTAAATATATACCTTACGGTATTTATTGGTATTCCTAAAGCCAAAAGCAAATTCAGGAAACTTTTCGGCTACTGAATAGTTTCCTGAATTTATTCAGCTTTTTTCGCTTTTGGTTAGCTGATTGCTGACTTCCCTCCCCTTGTGGCTTCCCTAGTCAATTTTACTCCCTGCCAATCAGCTGTGGGAGTGAAACTGACCAGAGAAAGCCTCCTCTCTCTGCCTTCTGTTCTGCAGCTGCCCCAGGGCTGCTGGAGAAGTGCAGGCAGAGAGCCCAGCCATGTTTAAATGCCTTTCTTTCCCCCTCCCAGTTCGGGGAGGGAAAGGCATTTAAACATTGGCTGGGTTCCCTGCCTGCCCTTCTGCAGGGGCCCCCGCAGCTGTGAGGCAGCTGGAGAAGAGCAGGCAGGGAGCCCAGGCATGTTTCCATGGCTGCCCTTGGCTTCCTCAGCTGGCTGCTGTGGGGGTTGGCTGGGGAAGTGAAGGGCAGACATGCCTCCTTCCCTCCATGAGCCTCTCCACTGCTGTGGAGAAGCTTGGGGAGGGAAGGGGGAAAAAAGAAGGCATGTTTAAATGCCTTTCTTTCCTTCCCCGATCTTGGGGAGGGAAAGAAAGGCGTTTAAACATGACTGGGCTCCTTGCCTGCCCCTCTCCTGCTGCGGGGCCCCGGAGAAGGTTAGGCAAGGGAACCCAGGCATGTTTAAATGCCTTTCTTTCCCTCCCCGAGATCGGGGAGAGAAAGGCATTTAAACATGCCTCCCCCCCTTCCCTTCCTGAGCTTCTCCGCAGCAGTGGAGAGGCTCAGAGAGGGAAGGAGGCATGTTTCCATGCCTGCCCTTTGCTTCCCCAGCCAACTCGCCATGGCAGGGGGGCTAGGGAAGCAAAGGGCAAGCATGGAAACGTGCCTGGGCTCCCTGCCTTTCCTTTTCCAGCTACCCTGGGTCAGCTAGAGAAGAGAAGGCAGAGAGGAGGCTTTCCCTTGTCAGTTTCACAGCTTAAACTAACAGCTTACTGGTGGGAAGTCAAATTGACAAGGAAAGCTTCAGAGGCTTCCAGAGGGAAAGAAGGCATTTTTACATGCCTCCCTTCCCTCCTGTCAGGTATATCAGCCTCAAATATATATTCAGCAATACCAAATATTTCCCCAGTCCTGATACTTTACCAATATTGGACTGGGGATATTTGACATTTACCGATATTTTTCAGATCTGATATACCCGGAGTCAAAAAATACCCTTTTTTTTTTGCACACCCCTACATCAGAAATCTGTAATCTGCATCCAAACATATTAAAATGTTTTGGGATAAATGCAGTCCTACTTGGTTTTAATTATAAAATAATGAATAGGACCCCCAATTTTGCATCCCAGTTAAGGCGCACACAGAATAAACAGCTCTTCATTTAATTTGGAATTGCTCCTCTGCCTAACTGATACCACGCAGATGAGCCTCTCTGGCCGTCTGGTGTTTGAACTCACTGTGGAAGCTGCAGGCATTCTCCCAGACATGAGCTGGTACACAGTCTGCAGAGGATCATTAATAGGAAGGCTGTTGGCAAATCTGTCAAAACAAGAACACATGGCACAGTCCTAAGTTCCACATAGGAAGCCGAATTAAGTATCCTTCAGCAGAGACCACCTATAGCACCTTAAAGATCAGCACATTTATTGCGGCATGAGCGCGCATAGGCAAGAGTCCTTCTCATCAGAGGTATAAAGCAGTTTATACCTGGTATTAACAGCTGGTTGAAATAAGGTGAGCAAAGACATTTCTTACCTGGTCATCACTCTTGCATGAGTTCTGCTGTCCATTTTACTGGCAAGTAACAAAGCATGACCCCAAAGCCCATGCTTCATGGACGATTCCAGAGCATCCTTTTAACACAAAAAGGAGCACGCCTGTTAGGCCAGGTATAAACAGCAGGGCGACAGACAGTGCAATGCAATATACAAAGGACTACTGATCACCTTATATGACCTCCAACCACCACAATGGCCAACGCTTCCCAGACCAAGAACCTGGTTCTTAGAAGGGAGGAACTACAACTGTCCAGCTTGTGCAAAGGCAGATATGGAAAGCAAGGGACTCAAGCAGCAAATCTGGGCTGGGCAGGCAGAGATTGATTCATCTCCCACACAAGACAAAAGCCCAGATGGGAGAAGGGGGCAGGAGGAAAAGCAGTTACAGATCCCCCCAAGAAATGCATTCTTCCAAGGGAGAGGTGGAAAGAATTCTCTAACCCTGAAGAAGCTTTTCAAGATCCCACACAGGAGAGATCCTGTACTTTCCTTCCACATGCAGAGTACATTTCATTGGTACAAGCTGCTTTCTGATCATGCAAGATTCTGGACTTGCATGTGTGGAAACTCCTTAGCTCCAGAGGAACAGGCTCTGGCACGGAGGACCAGGGACTGAACTTGGTATATTCTGTATGTAAAGCCTGTGTTCCGCTGCCGGACCCCGCCTCCACCCCATCAGGGACACACCTGTTACTGGAGGCCACCTCTCCTCCTCACTCCCAGAACCAGAGTCAGAACCATTTTGGAGAACAATATAGAGGCTAAGCATGCCATTGACACACATACTGTTCACGTTTTTACTAGCAAACAGCCCATTATGGTGGAAGTTGAAGATATGCCGAGAAAGGTGCCTGCAAATGGCAAAGATGTGGGAATGCAGTGTGTTTATGTGTTGTGCACATGTACCCCCCCCCCCCCCCGAGATCATCTCCTAGTTAATTACAGCTAGGCCACCTCATGTTCATGTATACTGAAACATACCCACAAGACCATATTTAACTTTTCTCCCAAGAAGTGAACGGCAGCCACTCACTGAGCTGGAAGCCATTCCTGGAGAACACAACTAGGATCAAAGGCAAACCAGCTCCCAGCCCCCAAACATTGAGGACCCCCCCCCCCCCCCCCCGGCCATCCTGATTTCCACTTCTCAGTTACTCACACCAGACTGTGACAGAATGCGGGGCCAAGACATCAAGAATCAGGTTCTTACTGGATGGCTTCATCACAAGGTGATGAGAGAAAAGGTCTGTCTTAAAACAAGAAGCCTAAATACACCAAGGATTCTAGTGTTGCAGGTCACCTTCTTACGACCGTAAAGCAGAAGCTCCCTGAATCGCTCCGTCTCCTTCTCAAGGCTGTCGATCGTGGCAATGAGGCTGTCTGTGAGGAAGGACAGCTGAGCCTCCCCAGACTCCTCTTCTACCTGCTCCAGAGCCTCGTTTGTGAAGTCAATCAAATTAGCCTCATTGGGTGATTTCCCAGGGAGCCACACAGTTTTATGATCCCGCAGAAGTAGCTCTGCAATATCCGTGCCTACCACGGTCTATAAGCAAAGTCAAGAGAGGCATTTGGTCAAGGGCAGTTATAAGATCAACGATAAACCTTAATCTATCCCAAAGTAGCGACCCCTCAGCCTTTCAGAGAAATTGGATATAATTTTTACACTAAATAAAGTGAAGATAGGCAAAGAATTTCAGGATGCATAACCACAACTCCAGGCTTCCTCTCTGGGTTCACCCACTCACAAGAAAGGAGGACCTGCATTGAATGCATTTAAGGCAACCCACGCTAACAACAGCATGAGCCCAGAAAACAATGACTGAGGTCATGGAGAAGGGGAAATCCATGGGAACATCCCTCTCCCCCAGCAAGGAACATGGGAGAGGGCTGCAATGCTTGGGCAGCAGACTTCAAAATTATTGTTAAGACATTCCCTCACAAAGATGGGCTCACTGACATGAGGGCCACTGCAACATGATTCCTTCCCCAATTTTCTTGCTTGTGAATGACTGTTTCGCATATACACCTGTGATTAATTCCTAATCTCTCTAATTGGATGACCACCCTGCTGGTAGATTTTGCCCCATACAAAGATGTTCCACAGACGGCTCACTAAAGGGGAGACACTCACTGCACAGCACCAGTTCATCAGGGTGGCCCCGGCAACTGAAATGTCCCAGTTCACATGGAATCCCACCTGAAGCAGCATGGATCCTGGTCAATGAAAAGTATGATTTGGGTGGAAGTTCCTCTGCAAAGCTGTGGACTGACAGCATGAACTGAGAGGGTCAGCAAGACCTTAAGAATGCTTTGCCTTGGGACCCTGACCTGGATAGCCCAGGCAAGCCTGATTTCATCAGATCTCAGTTTGGTGTAGTGGTTAAGAGTGGCGGACTCTAATCTGGAGAACCGGATTTAATTCCCCACTCCTCCACATGCAGCTGCTGGATGACTTTGGGTCAGTCACAGTTCTCTCAGAGCTCTCTCAGCTCCACCTACCTCACAGGGTGTCTGTTGTGGGGAGAGGAAGGGAAGGAGATTGTAAGCCACTCTGAGACTCCAAGTGAAGGGCGGGGTATAAATCCAACCCTTATTCTTCTAAGCAGGACTGACCCTGGCAAGTACTTGGAAGGGTGACCTCCAAGGAATACCAGGGCCAGGATGCAGAGGCAGGTAACACCAAGCCACCTCTCTGAAACGTCCGAGCTCCACTAGGAGTCGCCAGAAGTCATCAGGCTCACAAGCACAGACATATCGGCACACACAATACTCACATTTAAAAAAAGAAAAGAAAAGAATGGTTCGCCTCTGGAAATCAGTTTTGCCAGGGCAACATGTTCTGCAAATAACAGGACGGTTCCACTTTCCAAAAGGTGAGATGGTGCATTTTGGCCAGAACCTGTAATCTCCATGGTGCCTTCTAAATGGACCCCTTCTGACACATCACTGTTTTCTTGTGCATCTTGAGCAAGACTGCCCATTTTTAGAGAACATAATTTTGACTTAATTGAATTAGAGAATACAGTGGATCTTCAAGTAAATTCTAGATATGAGGTTGAAAAGATGACAACTTATTTTATTTACTTCCTTTATATCCCACCTTTCCCCCCAGCAGGGACCCATCATTCTCCTCTCCTCCATTTCATCACCTCCCAGATCCTAGTCCAGAACTCCAACCACTGCTCCAGGCTAGCTCTCCTAAAGCATTTAAATAATTTGCCAACATGTTTCTTGAAATGCGAGCGTTTGGGACTCCAGTAGAACCTTGACGGCTGAAGGGGGAGAAATGGTTGTTCTGTGGGGATACCACGCCAACTGAATGAAACAATGCCTCAGGGGGAAAAAAAAGCTACCAAGCGCGACTTTAGGGGAGCTGCATTGCACAGCAGGGCCTGCCCCCAAATTAGCAACATCGGTCACTTAATTACATAGACTGTCTGAAGAACCTAGAACAGTCCCTAACCACAGGGACTCTTGCATAGGAATAAGAACCTGAACTTCCCTAGATGCCACCAGGGTGCTCAGCATGGAAAACCTAGGGATCAAACAGACATAAGCCACCCTGAGGGACAAGGAATCCAGATGTGGCATAAGCACAAAAAGTTCACGGAACCAAGTCAAGGGATATCAGAGAAGAGAAGAAGAGAAGAGATTGGATTTATACCCCACCCTTCACTCACTTGGGAGTCTCAGAGCGGCTTACAAACTCCTTTCCCTTCCCCTCCCCACAACAGACAGACACCCTGTGAGGTAGGTGGGGCTGAGAGAGCTCTGAGACAACTGTCCTTGAGAGAACAGCTGGTACAGAGCTATGGCTTGCCCAAGGTCATCCAAGCCAGGTGCAAGTGGAGGAGTGGGGAATCAAACCCGGTTCTCCCAGATGAGAGTCTGTGCACTTAACCACTACACCAAACTGGCTCTCATCTTCTGACAAGATGAGTTTATGGGGGGGGGGGTTGTAGATTAGGAGCCATGTCAGAGTTTGTGGATTGTGGATTAGGAGCCATATCAGAAGATGACATGGGCCAATGTTTTGGGTACCATCGGGTGATGCTGTGAGAACATGAATTTAGGTCCCCTGGGTGTTAAAGTAAATTAAAGTGACATTTATTCCTCAGTATCCATCCTGGTCAAGAAAAATGAAGTAACAGGCTAGTCCCACCAAGGTGGTTAGGGTACTTGGGAGTGAAGAAGAAGAAGAGATTGGATTTATACCCCGCCCTTCACTTGGAATCTCAGAGTGGCTACAAACTCCTTTCCCTTCCTCTCCCTTCCCCACAACAGACACCCTGTGAGGTAGGTAGGGCTGAGGAAGCTCTTTCCAGAACTGTTCTTGAGAGAACAGCTCTGAAAGAACTATGGCTTGCCCAAGATCACCCAGCAGCTGCAAGTGGAGGAGTGGGGAATCAAACGCAGTTCTCCCAGATTGGAGTCCGTGAACTTAACCACTACATCAAACTGGCTTTGGGGGCCATTCTGAGAATAAGACTGGTACTTACGATGTATCTATGGTCAAGAGGAAGAGCATGAATGACCTGTCAGAGGGAGGCCTGAATCTAGATTGCAGTCCAGCACTC
Source organism: Lepidodactylus listeri (assembly GCA_029233225.1). Lineage (NCBI taxonomy): Eukaryota > Metazoa > Chordata > Lepidosauria > Squamata > Gekkonidae > Lepidodactylus > Lepidodactylus listeri. The sequence continues at coordinate 6,816,762 of JARCFY010000014.1, read as the reverse complement.
TACACCACAATGTAATGAGTCCCCATCATGCCCCATATGGGAAAAGCCCTTGCAGAGGTCTTCAGGAAACCAGGGTGGACCACTTGAACCAGCCCCACTTCCTTCACTCAGCTTGGCAAATTCATGGAATATAACCTGTCCTTTAACTGCTTGAAGGCACCTGCCAGGAAGCGTTAGGAGAACAGCATCCACCGACACTCTCGCATTTAGGTATTACGGAAGGCTCACGGGGTGGAGTACTTCCTTGCTGAGTTTATTCTTGCAACAGCTCCATAAGACTAACCAGCTCAGTTAAGGGCCCCCAGTGAGCCCAAGGCTGGTTGCAGAGACCACTGGATTGTCCTGGCTCTCCCACTGTGCATTCTGCACGCATTCTAATCAACATCATGCTACTGAAAAACTGGAGACAGAGTTGGAGGACTAATCGCAGGTGACGAGGATTTCACAAGGTTTACAAGAAAGTCAAGAACTCATACCCCGTTCTGCCTGCACAGAAGAACAATGAAGTCCCAGAGCAGCTGTGCAGACTCCCTGTCAATCAGAGTTTCATTCTGACTGCATCGCATAGCTTTGTTCTGGGCAAAATTAATAACGTCTACTTTGTGCGTGTCATCTCTGAAAGAGAACGAGAAGGAAGCAGTGAGACCAAGAACTAGAATACCGTGGCCAACAAGGACACCTCCTTCCCACACACATGTCCATCCCCGTAAAAGGGAAACAAAGGCAGCTACAGAGCCAGCTCAGCCAAAGGCACCGGCACTCTTGCCCTTCGAGGGGCCATCGTCTGCTTTGTGCTGGCTGCACCCTCCTCAGCAACGTGGCAGGAAGAGGTGGCCTGATCTTGCAATGGAGAAGGCCATTTATTGGTTGCTCTCCCATCTTTCACTTCAATCTGTCTTTCCCAACAGTTGCCCTACTACAGATGATACTGGAATGGTGTGACTGCAATTTTGGTTAATAAAACCAAAATTGCAAAACAGTCAAGACAAAATGAACGCAAAGGCATAAATGGCTTAGTCCACCTCACCACAAACAGATACATCCTCCAGGTAAAAAAATAACTGTAAAATGCCAACAACATTAGTATTGTTTATGTTAGTTTTCTAGCATCTTGGGTATGAAGTCTGGCATTTGGGGACTTCTAATTTCTGCTGCCAAAAAAGAGGATTTGTTTGGTGACAGCTGGAATTTGGAGCAAAACGGCAATGAATATTACCCAAATACAATGAGTGAAGTTTTTTCACACTTTTCCTGAAGGTTAACTGGAGGTGGCCCTGCACATGCCACAATGTCACCAACCCGTGGTCCCTCCCACATCAGACACACTCACAGGAATCCAGAGTGACCCCAAGTGCCATGAAAAGCAAGCTATTAAAACCCACTGAACATACTTGGTTAGGGGGCCAGGAAATATTCTCATCTCCTCTTGTTCTGAAGAATGCTGCAGTATCACCTGGAAAACAAGGTAAAAAAATCATTCACATACCCAAATGCTGCAGTTCTAAGCATGCTTATTTTGAAGTCAGCCACACAAAATGCAACAGAATTTAATGGGAAGAAAACTTGCCACTATGATTGCTCTGCTTTTCAGAGTTTGCCAGATCACTAAGCACCGTTAGGCATGAAAGAGAACTGATTTTGTTTGAAAACACATGGTGTATCCATCATTTCCATTAGTCTTGCTATAATTCCCTTACTTCCACATAATAATGAAGTCCTTCCAAAGCCCATTTTTCTCTTCACCCCACCACCTCATGAAGGTCATCCATGTCTGCTCAGGTGTCACCGTTAAACAATATACTAGGGAACAAATTTAGACTATACCTGATGGGATTCAACCTACAGTTCGGGAAAAGGGATGAGTGAAAGGATGAGACGAGAACTTTTCCCACCCAGGGCCAGGAGATACTATACAAATGTCCAAAAATAGCTGGGATGGTGGCGGCTGAAGGAAGCCCCCAAGATGGGAAGAGCCGCCAAGCACAGGTCTCCGGTTGGCCTATTTCCCCCTTATTGGCCTTCAAAACCGTAAGGCAGGTCACTAGTGTTGTCGCCTCACAGATGGGAGAAATACTTGCTTATGTGACTGAAGCTTTTCTACTTCACCTTTCTTCCAAGGGCTCAAGACAGCAGCTAAACACTAATTCAGTCAAAACTATACATACACGAAAACAGCACAGCAAAATTGCAGGGCCACATGATGTTTCAGACACTTCCAGAAACAAGTTCTGAACGGAAAGCCTTCGGAAACAGGAAGGCCATCCCTGAACATTAACTCAGACAGCAACCTTGTCTGGCAAGCAATTCCAAGTGGTGGCACACACCAGTGGGCCCCCCAGTGAGACAACTCTGGAATTGGCCAGTGAATGCCCCCTGCATCACAGCGCTCCAATTCTAGTACCAAGGGCTTCCTGCACGCCTTGGAACTTACACTTTGGTGTGGTGGTTAGGAGTGGCGGACTCTAGTCTGGAGAACCGGGTTTGATTCCCCACTCCTCCTCCACATGAAGCCTGCTGGGTGACCTTGGGTCAGTCATCGCTCTCTCAGAACTCTCTCAGCCTCACCTTACCTCACAAGGTGTCTGTTGTGGGGAGAGGAAGGGAAGGTGATTGTAAGCCGCTTTGAGACTCCTTCAGGTAGAGAAAAGCGGGGTACAAAAACCAACTCTTCTTCTTCTTATTTGCCACTTTATCTGCTGGAATTCCTGGGAAGCTGGGGTGTGTGTGAAATCTGACTGCCTGCAGCTGGCAACGGCAGGACACACACTTGGTACCGGGAAATTACATGTTCAGGTAACTCATTCCTGTTTCTCACTTACCTCCATGCTGCAAATCTCAACCAAAGTAGGCTGTCCCTCTGAGGGCAGGTTTGGCAATACCTTTATTAGGTAGCCTCCAGGGCCAAACCTTGCACATATGTGAGGCACAGAAAACTTCTCAGGCGTAAGAGGTCTTGAAGGGACTACAAAGGGAAAGATGACAGAAAGCCAGGTTAAGTCCCACACTCATGTAAAATCTGTTCACCTTCCAGAGCTCTGGGCCATGAATAAACCAGAGGACAGTTTTGGTTACCGTATCTCAAAAAGAACATCGCAGAACTGGAAAAAATACAGAAGAAGGCAACCAAGATGATCAGGGGCTTAGAGCACCTTCTCTATGAGGAAAGGCTGAAGCGTCTGGAACTTCTCAGCGTAGAAAAGAGACAACTAAGTGAGGACATGATTGAGGTTTATAAAATTATGCACTGAGTCAAGAAAGTTGACAAAGATAATTTTTTCGCCCTCTCCCAAAATACTAGAACTCGAGGGTATTCAATGAAGCTGATGAGCAATAGATTCAGGACACACAAAAGTAAATACTCTTTACAGTGATTAAAATGTGGAATTCTCTGCCAAAGGATGTAGTGATAGCCACAGGAATACACAGCTTTAAAAGGGAATTTGATAGATTCATGGAGGATAGGTCTATCAGTGGCTACTAGCCATGGAGACTGAGGGGAACCTCCACATTCAGAGGCAGTCAACCTCTGAATCCCAGTGCCAGGAGGCAACATCAGGGGACGGTCTCAGCCTCTATGCTCGGATGTCTGCCCTCCAGATGAACTGGTTGGCCACTACGTGAGACAGGATGCTGGAGTAGATGGACCATGGTCTGATCCAGCAGGGCTCTTCTTATAAGGCAACAAAACGGCCTCCCTCAACATTTTCATTTGTTCTGCACAATCCTCTTCTGATTGTACTAAAGGGACAAATTCACAAGTGTGACCTCACACTTCAACTAACGCTTCTCTAGACTCCAGCTCCTTCAGTCCATTCTGCTTACACAGATCCTCCTCAAACCTTCAGGAGGAGGAGAGTCCATCACATTCCTGGGTTCATTGAGAGAAAGATCTGAATGCCCATGATGCAGCTGGACTGCTGGAACCCAGCAGTTGAAGAATATCTGAATGGGAGACAGCCTGAAAACCACACCTCAGCTCATCATATGGAGCCTCTTAAAAAAGGAGTGGGAAGAGGAGTGGTATAGTGATTAAGAGCGGCAGACTCTAACCTGAAGAACTGGGTTTGATTCCCCACTCCTCCTCCATGTGAAGCCTGCTGGGTCACCTTGAGCCAGCCACAGTTCTCTCAGAACTCTCTCAGCCCCACCCACCCCACAAGTTGTCTGTTGTGGGTCAGCCAGGGCTCAGCAATAGTGAGGACTTCTCAGAAGAAGAGGACTCCTCAGGAAAAGAGGAGCCCTATGTAGCCAGCCTTTAATTAACAGAAGTTGACCAGCAAGAGAATGAGATGCAGGCTTGCCAGGATATACAGCCAACAGCTGGTGCAGAGCCACCGACACCCTCCAGCCCTGATTCAGCAGTTGAACCTCAGTTAGCCATTCCCAGCCCACCAGTGGTTAGGAGCGCACTCTTATCTGGGAGAACCAGGTTTGATTCCCCACTCCTCCACATGCAGCTGCTGGCGTGACCTTGGGTCAGTCACAGAGTTCTTTCAAAGCTGTTCTCTCAAAAGCAGTCCTTGAAAGAGCTCTCAGCCCCACCTACCTCACAGGATATCTATTGTGGGGAGAGGAAGGAAAAGGAGATTATAAGCCACTCTGAGACTCCTTCAGGTAGTGAAGGGTGGGGTATAAATCCAATCTCTTCTTCTTCTACACCCTTAGAGCACCGCAGACAGAGGCTGAGAACAGAACTACAATCAAGAAGGCAGAGTGCATGCCTCCTGACCCGATGTCAGCTGCTTGCTGATGACAAAGATGAGTAGTTGCAGGATTGCTTCTGAGCAGCTGGCTGCAAGCATGACCCTTAGGCATGAGGCTATAAAAACCAGCTAAGAGAGGCTGTTAGGCATGGGCGTAAAGTGTACAATAGACACTCAGCCACCAACTCTGCCTTGCCTACTTCTTGGAAGCCTGACCATGACCTTGCCTAGCCTGACTTCTGGAACCCTGTCTTCGGACTGTACGAACTCGCCCTGCCTGACTTCTGAAACTTGGCACTCAAAGCCTGCAAGCCAGTACATTGCCTGTTGTGGGGAGAGGAAGGGAATGTGATTGTAAGCCACTTTGAGACTTCTTAGGGTAGGGAAAAGTGGGATATAAAAACTACTCTTCTTCTTCTGGGACAAAAGTAGAATATGACCCACAATAAGTGACCCAACCTTTGGGACGAGAGGGTCAGTGGGTGGAATTATGGATCTTTCTCAACAATCTACCATTATAATACTTTAAGCAGTACCTTGTTCAGCTGCTGGCCAAGCAGATTTGGCCAGGTAACCGTAATCTGCAAAAGGTGCCTGGCTTTCAAAGCTGCTGTACCCCCCATAGGAATACTCAGCATGGAGTGAGGCTGGCTGGTTAGCCGCTTCATAGGCACTGGCGGTCAGGTCATGATTGCTTCGATAAAGCTGGCTCTAGAGAAGGAGTGCAAGTGCTTGTGTTAATACAGAGAACTGTAGCAAGGAAAGGGGATGTGGCACAGGGGCTCAGCAATCTGAAAGCCCAAGAACAAGGCTTCCTCATACCAGCCCCTCCACACAGGCCTGCAAGGGGAGGAGACAGACCCTCATGACCACCAAAAAGCTGTGTTGAAGACCATGGGAACTGCATATAAGACAAGGGCTGTAAGAGGGAGGGGAAACTGGGTGAGACAGAGCATGAAAGCTGCCTGGATCTAACCCCTCATCTAGTGAGCTGGCCCCACTGCATTAGAGAACTAAGCACAAACACAGACAGCTGTTGGACATGGCTTTTTGTTCTACTTATTTCCCCAGATCAGTATTTTCTTTCTCTCTTTCTTTCTTTCTTTCTTTTTGTGTGTGTGCGAGTGCACCTGGAAGTCATGTTGACCTCTGGTGACTGACCCCTACTGGGGGCCAGGAGGATATTCAGAGAGGTGGCTGAATAAAGCCTGCCTCTGTCTTCCCGACTTGGTATTCTGAGGAAGTCTCCCATCCAAGTACTAACCACAGTTGACCCTGCTTAGCTTCCGAGATCAAGCTTGCCTGGGCTATCCAGGTCAGCGCCCCAGTTCAGTATTTTCAAGTTAAAGCATTTTTTAAAATGCTAAGGTTTCAAGACACAGGATGTAGCCTCCAGTTTAGCTAGCTCAAAAATGGGATTAGACAAATTTATGGAGGAAACGTCTATCAATAATTATTAGTCACAACAGCAAAACAGAACATTCATGTTCGGGGTGGGGTGGGGGGACAGGGGAAAGTTTTGGTCTCCAAGCCTCGCATCTAGACCTTCTGGGGACATCTGGTCAGCCACTGCGTGAAACAAAATACCAGGCTAGAGGGAGAATGGGTCTTGCCTACCACAGCTTCTACTCCCATGTTCTTACAGGAGCCTGCAGCCTAACATGCATTCATGAGACATGCTCCCCCCCCCCCCACTCCCTCGTGCTGGGTCTTTAGAGGGGGGAAAATAAAGCCCCATTTCCTCTTACTTGTTGAGAGCGAGAGCTGAAGCTGCTCTGGCGGCTGTGAGCGCTGCGAGAACTGCGAAGGCTGTGGCCTGAATGCTCACTGTGGATGCTGCGCCGGTCTAAGTCATCCCCATAGGGGTCCCGGCGAGGCTCCAGGTCATCCTCAAAGCTGCCAGCAAAGCGAGGGTCATAGCGCCAGTGGTCTTCATGACTAGTGGCAAGGAGAACACAGAGAGCCATAAGGCAAGTTTGCACTCTCAGAAGGTCTCCAACTTCAGCACCCATTTCCATTCAACAATTTTACTGTGCAGACATAGGCAGACCTCAAGAGGATCCCTTTAAGCCAACTCACAAGTATGCGCCTTTGTATTCTATAGGGTTAGCTACTGGGAAAAAAATAAAGAAACCAAACACCTAAGGGCTTGACTCAATCTGTGAACCCAGACAGCAAGCAGAGGCTTGGAAATGTAAGGCACCATCCAAGAGGGCACAGATTGGAAAGATATACAACCCCCCAAGCCATCACTTGCTTTGCTGAGCTATTGCACCCAGGAGGTCAACATACATGTCAGCAGGAAACATATCTGCCATCTAACCCACGCTAGAGATCTCTTCCTCTCACTCAGCTTGTTTCATTTGCTGTTTGAGTGGGGGGGGGGGGAAGAGAGAAACAAATGTTGAGGCACAATTTACAACCGTAGTAAGCTGCAGGTATTCAAAATAAGATGCAGCGCAAGCAGTCACGATTTTGCTTTCAAAGCCTGTCAATCTAACCATTTCTTCTAGGAAACTAGATTTCATATTACTGCAGGCAGCTTTCAAAGTGTGCAGAAGACAGACAGGTATGTCAATTATTGTCTCTTACAGCAGCAGAAACTTTTTAGCATGAAGAAGTCTGAATACAAACACTCAGCTGCAGGTAGACAAGCCCTACTGCAGAACGAACCTCCTGCTGCCAGCCTCAATAAAGCCAGGTCTCAATGGACAGCAGCCCAACTTATTTAGATCTGTGTATTGCTTTTTCAATCAAAGCGGTTCTCTAAACAATTCACAACAGCAGCAGAACAATTACAAATAAGATTAAAACAGCAATTTAAAACCACAATCTGAAATTATAAAGTAGCAGATGATAAGCTATGGCACTGTGTCAAGTCCCAAACTGACAGATACAGAGACATAACAACATGTCACAACTCTCCACCAAAAGGAAGGAGATGTGCAAATCTGGCCCCAAGGGAGAGGAACTTCCTCAGCTTAGGGGCCACCGCCAAAAAGGCTACATCAGGAAGTTTTACCCTGTTGTTTTACAAATATGTAGTGTTTCAAGAGACATTAACTAGTGTCACTCTGTGAGAACAAAATATTTACAAACCTGTTTTCATATGGATATGCCTCTCTTTTCTGATAAGAATTCTGTTCCAAGTCATACCAGAGTCTCTGGTCAAAGCCCCTGGAGTCTCTGAGCCTGGCATCATAAGTAGACTGGTAACGGTTCCAACGGCCTGGATCTGGGGGGGCAGGGGGGGGGGGAGAAGAATGAGACATTCTAGAAGCTTTGTGTGGCCCTTTAACCACCACCACCATGAACACAGTGTCCACTAATATCCTATCATATACACAACCACTTGGTCAAAATCAGTTTCAAAACACCACTGTGGGTGCACCACTTAGACAACCTTGAGATAACTGTGGCTGCAATCAAGGATTGCCTCAGAGCCTCTGCACTAAACACTCAGATTTTTGTAACCCAGGAGTATCCGAAGCACCATGTTGGCTGAAGCACTTCACAGTCACGGGCGTTGCAGTGACCAGGCAATGGGAACAGCAGACCTCAGAGTGTTAGTACAAGCTCCCCATTTCAGCTCAGAGTTACAAGCTTAACACTGTCAACAAGGTATTCTTATATCATTCCAGAACATTCATAGTGAGGTCTATTTCCACGTAACAGTAATACATGGCTTCTTTCTCATACACAATGAATTAAATAACTTTATAACTGAAATATCATCCCACATCATTAAGGGCGCTGTACTTGTTTCCCCAGGCTTTGGCCCCTGCTGTTCTAATGCCCGTTGGCAACGCTTACACTTCTATGGTTGTAACCTGGGTCAAGAAGTAACATGGTTACCCTGATCTCCATCTGTTAGTCAGAAATTAATCCAGCAAGAGATGGTTGGAATTAAGCAGACATTGCTTCATCCTTTTATCTGAATGTTTTCTGATGGAAGAAAAAAGACCACTGGTATCTCCTACCTTCATAATCATATGGATTTGCATAATAATCAGCATAGTAATTGCTCCATCCACCTTTGGGGTAATAGTCATCTGGATACCCCTGTCTGAAGGGGAGAGAGAGATACAGATTTTTTTTAATGAGAGAAAACTAGAGGTTTATGCCACTGAAAACCAGAGTGGGAGATTATAGTCACTGGAGGCTGTGAACTGGTTATTTCTTAGAAAACAGCACAGATGATGATTGTTTTTGCTGCGGTTACTAGAAGTGCAGGACTTTTTCATAAACACTGGAAATAACTGGTTGCTGAAGGTTTCTGTACTTCTGCCCACTTGCCCCACTTCATAGAGCTCAATTATTACTCCTTCCTTGACCTTGACCTTAACCTCACACACACACTCCCCCTCCCCGCTGCAACATCTCTCTCTTCTGGCCGCAGTTCCCTCAACAGAAAATCCCAGACACTGTGAACGTTCTTGTTTTACTTCAGTGAGATGGGAACCTTAACCACATTAAGCAACACAAAATGAAGGCAAACAACAGGCTTGGATTCAGTGAGGCATCTCTATGGACAGATGGAAGGATCTCTGCCTGTGGCGCATGACTCGCCCCCCCCTCCCCCCGGTCATTCTGCTCCAGCAGATCCAAGCCTGTATTGTGGATGGTTGACTGTACTCTAGACACAGCTTTCTGCACCTCAAGTCGATTATTTCAAAAGTCAGTGGAGGTGGGGAACTGCCCCCTCTGTGGCCTTCAAATGGGACATCAAGTTTCAAGTCAAATCAACTGCCCTGCGGAAGAATTTTGCACCGCACACCTGGAAGACGGCCTGTCTGAGGTGTGGCTGGCTCTGGAACTGGGCCGTTCAGGTTCCGCATATCGATAGCTTCCAGGATCCCTGTAGGCTGCACTGTCATACGGCCAGAAAGCCCGATCATAGCGGCCATAGGCATCCTCCTAGGAGAAAAAGGTACAGCATGACTGAGCATTCGGCTCAAGAGCCAGCATTTCCCCAGATTCGGATGCATTAGAACGAGGGAAAAGTCACTGCAAAAGTCCCCACCAAGAGCTCTGTACTCTTCCTAACCAGGGGCCCACTGCATGCCCTCGGTACCTCATTATGCTCACACCTGCCCTCAGTCAATCTTGAGTTTCCCCTCGAATCCACAAACAAACCCCAAATTAAAGCAAACTCAGGGTGAGGAACTGTTTATGGGCTGTGAGTTCCTTAACTGGGAAAATGGGGAGTGTCTGGCAAACCAGCAGAATTACACATGAGGTCACCTGCAGCCTAAACTCTGGAGCCTTTGCCTGGAAGCTGCAGCCTTGGAAAGTGGCCACAGCTGAAATATTATTTTTATATGCATCAAAAATAATCCAGAAGTATTAATATATAGTTTAAATATACTTATTAAAGAGATGTCCAAACTATAAAAACAAAAATCTTTTTCATCACAGTTCTTTTAAAGGTAAAAAGTTGTAATTGCAAATTATGCCAACTAACTTCAGATGAATTTCACTTTTAAAGTATGAAAATGACCAAAAAAACCTTGTTTAATGAAGATTGCCATTTGACTATATTTCCTAGGAATATGGATGGATAAGGCTCTAAATAAAAATAAATATTTTGGTAATATAAAGCTTTTAATGATACTTAATCTATCCGCAATTGAAAAGCCTTTCTGGTGCAGGAGTTTCATTTGGCATTTAGCCTCCTTATAAGTTTTGTCAAAATTAACTTGAATCAATTGCTTCAATTTAGCAGGAATTTGTATTCCAAGGTATCTCCATTGAGAATCTTTCCATAGAAAAGGTGTTTGAAGTAAAAGCCCTCAAGAATTAAATTCAGTGTAATTTCCCATCCTACTACTCAAGGAGGATTGAACTTTCCAAATTTACAGACCTATGACGATGCATCACTTCTGACTTCACTACTTAGAATTATCTTAATTAATTCCGATGAACAAACTAGCTGCCAACATATTGAGGAAGAATTTTGTGAGAATTGCACTATCCCCAATTTTTTTGGGGACATAGCAAAATATAGAAGCTCTCAAAAAACAATGAATTTTTAAATGTATCCTTAAAAATTTGGGATATAGATTTTCTCTGCTGCCACTCACTACTAGATATGCTTGCTATCTTAATCAACCATGGTTCCCTCCAGGATCGGTTAATTCTCCCTTTCAAAAATGATATCAAAAAGGTTACACTAGATTGGCAGATTCTATCTCAAATGGTCAAGTGGTCTCAAAAGTAGAACTAGAGGCTGTAATGGGAGAAAAAATCTCATGGTTGAATTATTATCAAATTAGGCATGTTATAGATACTTTAGGATTAATAAGGACATGGAATATGCCACTCACACCCTTAGAGACACTCTTAAAACATCAAGGTGTAACTCATGAAGGGTTACCTTCTAAAATTTACAAATTATTGAACTCTACGCTTAATAAAGATACAACAGTGGAGAAAGAATGGCAAAGGGATTGTGAGGGTAGAATTAAAAAAAGATTGGGAAACAGCTTGGAAAAGCCCTAGCCTTAATTCTAAGGTTCTGACAATTAAATTTAATACCTTTAAAATTTTAAACAGATGGCATCTTACACCCGCACGGATTTCTCAATATCATAATAGCGTGGAAAAAAAAACATGTTGGAAGGGCTGTGGGTTATACAGAGATTATTTACATTGTTTTTGGAGTTGCCCTGTGGTTAAGAAATGTTGGAATTTCCACGAACAGAAGAAATCCCAGGTACAATCTCTCGACAACCTGAAGCCCTCCTTCTGGAAACAGGCCAACTGAGTCACTTAGATAAATCTAAACAAACCATGGTAGCAACTTGTCGATTGCTAAGACAGAAATAGCCAGGAAGTGGAGAAAGGCAACAGGCTCCTCTTTTAACGGACTGGTACAATGCTATATGGACTCATTTTGTTTTACAAAAATTAGACCAATCCTCGGGACTGCAGAATTTAGATGCTTATTATAAAAACTTTCAAGCGGTCTGGTTTCCAATCATACAGTTTCTTCAAGAAAAGGGAATTACATCATCCAATCTTTTCTTTCGTGAGCTACTTTATTTTTAAAGAAGGCTTTTAGAAAATATAAGCGTAGTTGTATAGTTTTTAAGGTACGTTTTGCTGTAATTATAGTACTGGAATGGAGTTTGCATTATCACACTGGTGATAATAAGCCTTTATTGTTTTGATTTTTAAAAAATTAAGTTTGAAAATTAAGGGCATATGGGGGAACAGCCATTTTGATTCTGGTACATTAGAAGGGTATTAAAACACACACAAATGGTCTTTCCTCTTGAAAATGGTTGACAGTATTACCTGTAAATTCTTTGTCAGGCACAAATGTTGGAATTTTGAAAATAGGCAAATTTAAATTCAGACCTATTAATCAATTTGTTACCTACAACTTCTTTAATTGGTGGACAGCCATAGACATATTGATTACAGAATCAAAGGGCTGAAATGAATTCAAATAACACCAAGGCAAGGCAAAACAAAATGCTCCCCAAATCCTCCTTAAGATCTTACTACACAAGCTAAACTATGAGATGTCAAAAGCAGAGAGTGCAAGGGTGAAGTACCTCCCTCCAGAGGGAACCATAAAGCAGCAGCTAAAGTGCATCCATCAAAAGAGCCCTGCTGGAACAGGCCTAGCATCCACCTCATCCAGCAGCTTGTTGGCACAGAGGTCAAGTAGGTGCCTCCAAGAGGCTCATGAGCACATCACTTTACACTGCACTAGACCTCTGGTCTATCAAGGGATTGCCTACTCTGATTGGCAGTCACTCACTCCTGGTTCTCAGAGTCTTTCGTATCACCTGAGAGTTTAAACTGGAGATGCTGAACTTGAGACTTTCTGCATGACATTCTCCACCAAAGAGAACACAAAGAGGGAACAAAGGCAACAGGCCTCCCTCCTGTAGGAGACCAGCATCTGAGCCAATCCAACATTACACTGGAAGGGAAACAACACGACCCCCCACCCGTCAAGGTGATGCAGGGAGAAAATCCCTGCCACAACACCAAATACGGCAACTTCACCCATCCCTAATGTGAAACAAAACTTCCTTCAGAGAAGCAACCCCACCCCACCCCACCCCACCTTTTCTCAGCTCTTTGCCAACAACCCCACCCTACGCAGCCTCTCATCTGAAGTCACGGGAAGTGTTTATGCCAGGAAGAAAAATGGAAAGCAAACGCAACTCTACCTGGTAGTACAGGTGAGTGGTCCTAGGATCAGCAGGAGGATAAGGTGGTTGATACTGAGGTGGGTAGGCATCGTAAGGATGTCTGTAGTAGTAGTAAGGGATTGCCGATGGGCCAGACACTGTCTGAGAAGGTGGCAGGTGCTGCTGGTCTTGCTGAGAGGGGGTCCCAGCTGGCTGGCTGCTGCCAACAGATGTCAAGGCAGAGGGCAGGCTGGTCGTAGCTGCCGCACTCAAAGGCTGGCCCAATGTCGCCTGTCTGTTATAAGTAAAAGCCTGACCATGGCCTGTAGGCAGATGTGCTGAACTCTCTTCTAGGGGACCCCGCAGGCAAGACCTGTTGGTTGGTGCCTGGGCAGGACTATTTCCTGCTGGAATGGAAGAATGCCTAGACGGCAATGCTTGTGATGCTGAAGCAGTCTGTATTTGCTGCTGCGAGGGTGTGGCTCTATCCAAGGAAACCAGAGGCTGCATGTCTTGCATTACCTGTGGATAGAAACGCTGCTGGCCATCTACCTCAGGCTCCATTTGCCTAGCAAGACAACCTGGCGGAGGCATTCCCAGGCCACCATAAAGCAACGGAGTTTGCACTTGGGTACAACTGCCCACGTTGCCCTGCTCTAGGGCCTTTGCTACTGTAAAATCAAGTGCTCTGGTGGACTCCTGACCACTGGAACCATTCTGAGATCTTGCGGGATTGCCTTGAGGAGGCACCATGGTACTTGCCATAGAAGCCGACACCATGCTTGCATTGCTGCTGGAACCAGAAGGATTCATTTCAGGCTTCCTAGTAAATTCAGGAGGCAACCCTTCTAAACTGGCTGCCTGTGTACCTTCTGAAGCCAAGTTGAGTGGGACTTGAGAGGCAGACTGCCCCAGAAAGTTTGCAGATTCATTTAAAGTAATTTCAGAGGAAGTGGGAGGGTCTTTTAATAAATTAGCATTGGTTAAAGCAGAAACAGGACTGGACTGCAAGGTAAATAATGGTATGTTGTCTCCAGAAGGGTTGCTGATACTGTGTGCACCAAGCAAAGGCTTATTATTATTTCCAGGATCTTTGGCTAAATGATTTTTTTCATTCTTGTTCAGATGATTTGCAAGAGAGAAGTTAACTGGCTGTGTCAAGCTGTAGCTTTGATGTGGCTGAGCAATCAAGATAGGTTGGTTTTGCAGAGCCTCAGTAGGTGGGGAAGAAAGGAGGCTGGCATAGCCTGAGCTTGCCTGAGAGTGGGGGGCCTCATCATCCCCCAATTTAGGAGGATTTTCCAGGTTTTCAGAAGATGTATTTCCAGCCTGTGATGAAGGGAGAACCAGTCCAGGTTTACTAGGCTGCTGACCAGGCAACCCTTCATCAGGTGGCTGAACCACCTGAACAGTCTGCTTGGCTGGTACATACACTGCAGGGGCAGCTGGGGCCAGAAGCACATTGCCCCCAAAATCAGGCAGCTCACTGGGTGCCCACAGTGTTGTGGCTGGGCTCTCACACTTTTTAGTGATCCCCTGAGCTCTGGTCAACGGTTTCTTCTCAGGTACTGACAGTATATTTTCCACCACAGACCCATTTCCAGCATCACCAGCAACTGTCAGAGGCAAAGGATGGGGCTGAGGGGGCATGAAAATGGTTTCCAAGTTGTCTGGTGGCTGTTCAAGGTTACCTGGGGAGATGACAGGCATGGCTGGACTCTTCTTGGTAATCCTTTGGTTTGGGCAATTCTCCCTCAACTCAACCACCATCTTGGCTTGGTCCACCTCTAGGGGTTTTACTCCAAACCCATGAGACCTGACTGGCTCAAACGAACTGTTTACACTTGTCTGAAACACTCCCATTGGTTTGGGGGGACTCGGTGTTGACACCTGAGGAAGACCACTGCAGAAATTTTTACTCTGGTTCTGTTCACTTGCATTTCCTTCCAAAGGGGACGAATCAATCTGCTTAAAGAAACCTGCTGCAGAATCCTCAGGAGGCTTCCCACTCTCTTGCTGAATGAAGGTGCCCAGCTCTCGTGGCCGTGTGGAACTAGACAGACTCTGATGACTCAGATTGCTGTAGTTGGAAGAGCTGCTCTCAGGCCGGACAGGCTGAGGCGATGAATCGGGTGCTTCTAGGTTTGGTCCTCCTTCCGCATGGCTAGCAATGCTGTTCTTTGGAAGCAGTGGCCCCAGTGAGGCATATTTGCATGAATCAGAAGCTGCACCTGGTGATGAACAGTTCTGGGTCTGTACCTCGCTTGGCAAAACTTCTTGATTCTGAATACACTCCAGATTTTCAACATTTTCATACTGTATACCAATATGGCCATGAACTTCAGTAAAGCCAGCTTTGATTTTGCTGACGTAGGCCATGTTTTTATTGCCCTGGATATCTCGTGGCTGACACGTAGCTCTAGGTGAATGCTGGACATCCATCCCCTTTTGTACAGTTTCAGCAGAAATATTACGTGTCTGTGTTTGAGGGAAGGCAGTTGCCAAAGTCCGCTGCGCATGCAGTGGCTGGTAATATGTATGTCCCACAGTTTGCTGAACAGCCTCAAAGTCAGCTTTGCCAGCCTCACTGTTTCTTTCTGATGAAAGTATCTCCTCATTTTCAGCCTCGTCTCCTTTGAAAAACATGGAAATCCTCCCTGAATCTGCATCAGCTGCATACTGCCCACTTCCGGTTTCAGAGGAATAATGGGATTGGGCTGAGGGGCTGTTTTCCTGAACATTGGGATGACCAGCATCACAGCTTGATTCAAGTGGTTGTAAATAAAAATGTTCTTGAGGAAACTGTCCTTGCTGAGGACTGGCCACTCCCATACTCTGCCAAGTGCTATTTTGCGTGCTGCTCTCAACGCACATCATGCCAGAACCATCAAACATCAGTGGTACCTGCATGGCATTTTGGACAACAGGCTGTTGTGGAGGGCTCTGCTGGGGAACAGCATGTGGACTTGCTTGGGAAACACCAGCGGCAGACTGAGTAACAGGATAAAATGCATTTTGGGATGGTGGCTCTGGGCAGGGAGAACAAGTCTGACCTTGCAAGCTATCTTGGGCAGGCTTCCATTGTGTCCCAGTTTGTTGAGCAAAAGTGAAGAATGGCAAGGATGGGTTAGTGGGGTTTCTGCTTATATCTTGCTCACTTGGAGGCCTATACGGCATATAGGTCAAACCCTGGTGCCCACCAACAGAATTTTCACAGGTGATTCCCATGGAATGAGACTGTCCTGAAGGGTTGTGTTCATTATGTTCTAGATTTGGATGCATTTCAGTGCTATTATTTGTAACGTGCACAGGTACTGAAGATGCAGGTGCTACAATATCCGAAAATGTGCTGTTCGCTCCAGACTGAGAGACAGGTGCTGGTAATGAAGGCTGCGGTTCATAAGAACTGTCCCCAGCATGTCGGCAGGGAGAATAAATAGCAGCTGGTGGGGGAAATGTCACTGGAGAAAAACCTTGCGTAGCTGATGGACTGCCTTTCAGAACATTGCCCGACAGAGAGCCTTTTAGTGCTTGCCTGCCAAAAGCAAACGGGTCCGTCACAGGTTGCACTGGACCAGCTGCCGCCAACGCCTGTACATTTGCCTCTCTGCCAAATGGGCCATTGCGCCAGTATGTGTTCCGTGGTGCTGCCAGAGGTGGTGGGCAACCTGCCCCTGTGGGAACCGCCTGTGGTGGACGCTGCATGACCAACTGGCAACCGAGTCAAACACCAGTGGTTACTGTGGCACCACACTGCCTTCCCACACACTGCAAAAGAAAAAGAGACACAGACTAAGAGACCTGCCATTCACAAGAATGGTGAGCTAGGCATCTACATAATTCATGCAATGTCTTTACAAAAAATTGTTTATTCTTTCCTAAACAGGCACTGAGAACATAACAACCATACTAGCTAAACCAACAAATGGGCTTTTTACTCTCTGAGAGAAGGAAGGACTTTAAGTTTACTCTTTCTATTATGTTGCTTCAAGACAGAAACAGAAATGAAAACTAATAGTGTTGGCTTACACCATAGGTCCATACAGCCCTGCATTTCATGTCTGACAGTAGCCAAATCCAGAGGCTTTAGGAAGTTCAAGAGCAAAGGTTACAAGAGAAAGGCCTAGAAATACCAGGAAAAAGGGATGCCCCCTGCCCAAGAAAGCTCGTCTCTCGTTGGAAAAACTTTTTTCTTCTGGAATAAGCGCAGGTGGAAAAAAACAACTAAAACAATCAAGGGACTGAAGCACTTCCTTTCAAAAGAAAACCTAAAATATCTGGGGCCTCTTAATTTTGAGAGATGATTATTAAGGGGAAAACATGATGGAGATTTACAAAGCTAAGTGGGGGGGACATTTTCTCCTTCTCATGTAATACCAGAACTTGGGAGGCACCCAACAAAGTTAAAGGGAAGAAACATTCAGGACCAACAATAGAAGGACTACATCATATAATGATGATCTGATGGAACCGCCAAGTTCCTGGAAGATACCCCTCCCAACTGAAAAGCTTTGGCTGGTCTTAATGAGAACTACTTAGCAGCTTTTGCACTGGGATGTTCAGAGCAGGAACCCACTGAAGGGCAGTTGCAGCCGCTGCGCTCTGCTTGTAAACTTTCCTGGTTGCCATGCGCAGAGGGATGCTGAACCAGATGGCTGTCACCTGAACTAGTGTAGCTGCTCTTATGTTTATGGTCGCCAAGTCCAGTATTTTCTAGTCAAGTAATTCTGCAACCACTGTGACCAAGCTCCATTCATGCACTCTCTCTCTCCTCCACAGCTTGATAAAGTGATAACTCCCCCATACAACTGTTCAATTCAGGACCACAACAGTTTTGCATTTCATAAAATAGCAGTATAAAGAAAACTTAACCTATTACCAGCCTTGTCTGTTGGATTTCTCCCTTCTGCACAATCATATACAACCTTGAAACCCCTACATGTGTTATGGGGAAGGGAAGAGTAATACAGTAGTGCTCATTAGCATGCCAGACCGGGGACTGGATAGATCCTGTTCGGGTTTGTCAACGGGGGGGGGGGGGGGGGGGGATGTTTTGTCCCTTTAATAACCTTCACAAGATCTTATTTACCTCGGTCGCATGAAAAGCTTCAGCGGCTCATTCTCACATATAAAAGCCCCTGTTGCAGGGAGAGGGCCTTTCCCTTCCCTTCCCTTCCCGGGGCCGGCGTGCACAGGTCAACTTTCCCCCCTCAGCAAGAGTGGTCCGTATTCCTGTTTGGAACGACCGGGCAGCGCTCGGTTCTTACGGCAGCATCGACACCCGCTGCCAAACACGCCGCCGCCGCCCCCCCCCCCCCGCCTCCCCCCAGCAAGACCAGCGCCGCCGGCTCCGGGGGGGGGGGGGGGGAGGGAGGGAGGCCGCCTGAGCCCGGCGGCGGATCGGGCCCAGCGCCTTGCCCGAGCGACGGAGCCCAGCCCCCACCACGGCGCCTCCGCCTCCTCCTCCGCGCGGCACCGAACGAGGCCTCGGCCTCAGCCTGGCAGCCCGAGGAGCACTCGGCCGGGCCGGGTCCGCTCCGCCACCCCCCGCCTCCCAGCTCCACGGGCGGCTCGGGACATGGCGGCCCGCCTCCCTCCCTGGCCCCGGCGAGGCCGCCCTCCCCAGCCCCGGAGAGCACCTGTCAGCCGCGCGCGGCCCCGTCAGCGGCGCCAACGAGCAGCGCCGACGCCCCCCGTCAGTGGGAGACCCGCGGCCGCCATCTTGAAACATCCGGCTCCGGCGGCAGTGGCGCCGACGTGTCACGTACGCTCCCGTGCGCGATTGCGCCAGCACGCACGCCGGCTTTCGCCGTCACCCCTTTGCCGAGGGACTCCTTATATAAAGCGCCGCCAACTCGCCAAGATGGCTCCCGAGCGAAGGCCGCGCCTCCCCCCCCCCCCATCCGAGAGGGCCGGTCCCTGCTGAAGAGCCTCGGGAAAGGCTGGGATGCGGCTCACGGGCGGGCCCGAAAGACCAGCAGCCAGCCGGTCAGCCTTCGAGGCGCCCCTGGACTCGGGCCTGGCTCTTCTGCTGCCTTCTCAAACCATTCTTCTGTTTCTCCCTGTTCTGTCCTGATAGTAGCCTCTTGCCGGGAGTATAGGCTGCATTTCAAAACAATTCTGAAAAGTACTGGAGCCTGGAGGCCGCTGGAGTCAGTTTCAGCATGATCAAGTTTATTGTAGGTTAGGAACAAGCCTGCCTGAGGTGGCCCGGGGGTCAGTTTATATGCCCAGAAAAGCCTCACCCCCGTCCACACCCACACTGCAGGATAGGTTAATCTTCCCACCAGAGATTACATTGGTTTATTTGACTATGCTCAGCCCCTGATAGGTGGATCTTGAGGAGCCTGGGTGCTATTGTTCTTTTACCTCAAGCTTGTACCTTTCCCAGGCCATGTTGACCACATGGCCGGTGCCATTACATGTTTGGTCACATCAAAGGATCATACAAGTGTCCACATAGAGAATCGCAGCCTGGTTGTCTGTGGAATTGCGTCCAGGACATAACAAATACAAAGTTGGGGTGCATCATTTTTTAAAAAACCAAACATAGTTTTTCATGATCCACAGTCAAAAGATTTGCTGTAATCTATGAAACACAAGCTGATTTTCTTTTGAAATGCTCTCATATGTTCTCAATGTAATTCTCAATGTAAATTTACAATAGTGCCGCCTCCTTTTCTGAAATCTGGTATTTCATGTTCCGTATATGTTAAGAGTCTTTGTTGTGGGGCGTGGCAACGCCAAGGAAGATGGCAGTCACCTGAAACCCGAGCTCTGCCTCCTATCCACTCTTCACCATTAATATCCTTTGTTTTAGACTTACCTCTCTTGCTGGAGAATGGGCAAAAAATCCGGAATCTCTCCTGCTTCCATCAACTCCACTCTGAAATTCGCACAGGCTTTTTTCTCCCCGAGAGACACTAAGATATCCAGTCAGGCCCTGAAAGAAGACGCCACAAAAATGGCGGGAAATCAAGGCCTTCCACAATCTGTTGACACAGCTCGTCTTCTGGCTGACCTTCCAGCGCTGCTAGAAAACATGGAACGTAGACTTACTGATCACCTCCACAAAACGATCCAGCCAGTAAGGGACCAACTTGAAATAATTCAGGCCTCCTTAAATAAAATCTCCCAAATGGCAGAATCCGCCATGAGCCTATGCCTCCTTCTTAAAGATGATGTAAAAGAACTCTACTTTAGAGACACTTCATATAGAGACAAACTTTTGACCATTGAATCCCGAATTAGGCATTTAAATTTAAAATTTCGAGGCACCCCAGAAAGAGCGGAAGGTGGCTTGGATCTTCCTACATTTATAACGCAATGGCTAGCTCCAGATAGTTCCCAGTCCCCGGGAGCGGCGCCTGCCATCTTGAAGGCATTTCGTCTGGGGGCACCTAACAATCCTAAAAGGCCAGGACCCAGGGTTCAATTATGGTTCAATTCGTGGACTGGAAAATGAAAAAAATCATTTTGGACAAGGCTTGATTAAAGGGGCATGTTCCTTTAAAAAATCTTCAGATTTTAGTCTTCCCGGATGTCCCTAAAGAAGCCCTTAACATTAGGCGCTTATTAAGCCTGTCTCGAGTCGCCTACAAGCAGCCAACACCAGATATAAATGGCTGGACTCCGGGAAAATGAAAGTTTCCTATGGAGGTAAACAATTTCTCGTGGCTGATGAAGAATCAGGAATGGAACTTTTAGACTCTCTGCATCTAATGGACGAACTGGAAGGTGTGCGCAGATCCCCAAAAATAAAGGATTGTTCCCTATTGTCTCCAGAAAATCTATACAGAGCACACCAATGTCACGATGGCTCTCCTATGTATGAAAAGGAAAACGTCACCCGCAAATGATCTGACTGAAGTGCTGTTGCTGGTGCTCGGCGTTCCTATACAATGCATTCTGGATGGACCCTGCTTTGTGAGCCAGTTTGGTGTAGTGGTTAAGTGCGCGGACTCTAATCTGGGAGAACCGGGTTTGATTCCCCACTCCTCCACTTGCACCTGGCTGGATGACCTTGGGCAAGCCATAGCTCTGTACCAGCTGTTCCCTCAAGGACAGCTTGGGAAAGAGCTCTCTCAGCCCCACCTACCTCACAGGGTGTCTGTTGTGGGGAGGGGAAGGGAAAAGGAGTTTGTAAGCCGCTCTGAGACTCCCTTGGGGAGTGGAGGGTGGGGTATAAATCCAATCTCTTCTTCTTTGTATAATCTGAGTACTCTACTTAATACCATTGCTTGTGCTTTCTAGATTCGACCAATCTTTGTCTTTAGGTTAAATTCAAGAGAGTTTTCTTGTACTCTCTAGGCGGGGGGGGGGGGGGGGGAGAGCGCCAGGGTTTTCTTAGCCCCTGTTTTAGTACTTAGTGTTTAAAGTTTGTAGTTTGAGGAAAATATTTCACTTTAGAACTTAAGTTTCATTTACATTTGGCATTCTGCTGTGGTTTGTTAATTTAATTATAGTCACAGAGCACCATCTAGTGCTTATAGTTGATATTGCACTAATTTTTGTTCTTTCTTATTTTAATGCTTTTATCTCTCAAGGAGTTCCAAGTGCTGCTAGCTCGCTTTCTATTAAAAAGACCCTGACAGAGGGCCTTTATTACTTTGCACCCTTGCGTACTATATCTAGTGTGCGAGCCCACACCTGAACTTAATCAGTTCATTATTTTTGACTTTTCTTGCAACAACACAGAAGCTTTGGTTGGTAAGACTTGTCACTCAATCTTAAACTAACAGTATTTCTCACAAAGGGGGAGGGGGTATTATTATTTCTTTCATTTATCGTGTCTTTATATTGTCTCATCCTATCTCATAGTTTATTTACCTAATTGGATAACAGTCTGATTTGATAGTCTGATTTTCTCAATCTCTGATCAATCTAGTGTTACTATTGAACAGTGTTATACTGAGGGGGATGACCTTTGCTATTCAACAAGTGTGTTTTCCTATTTTTGCTGCTTCCTGTCTTAATTAATCTTTATATATTTAGTCTAGCTTGTTCCTCTAGCGTATAGAGAGTATGATTTATATTGTGTTAGGGTGACTCACCTGTGCTGCTTTATCTTTAGAAGTTCTACAGTTCCAAATGTTTACTTCTTGTTCATTGCCTATAAATTTTTAAATTGTTGTTACTCAACTTTAACATCACAAGACTGTTGTTTAACTCACTAGACCTGTTCCAGCATGTCACATAATATAAGTAATTGTTTAGAACATTATAAGAGCATTCACCAAATACTTAGTTGCCTTCTTTGAGCTTATCACATTTTAGCTATTTAGTTTCTGTCTGGTTCACATAAACTCACTTCTTCCACTTGTTTCATCCACAACAACACAATAAAGACCTTGGCTTTGATCCAGGGTTCTTCCACTATCTGAGGCTTTCCCTCTGACTCCCTTACACACACTTTCTCAACATAAAATCACCTCACTGTACTGATAATACCTATGGATACCCTGAAAATAACTTCAGTCAACATTTGAGGCTTGGGTAATTCAATTAAACGTAAAAGGGTGCTGCAGCATGTAAAAACTTTACGTACATCTATCCTCTTTCTTCAAGAAACTCATGCAAGGTCTTCTGCCCCAATCCTAAAAACTCCACTTTTTCCAATTCAACTACAAGCCCCAGGATCCTTTAAAACACGTGGAGTAGCAATCCTGATCTCGAAAAATCTCAACTTTGTGGTACAAGACACGCTTGTGGACCCCGACGGTAGATTTCTGTTCATCAAAGGATCATTGGGAGATCAAGCACTTACCTTAGCCAACACATATGCACCAAATCAAAACCAACTTCCTTTCTTACGGGACATGTTCTCTAAATTAGACACATTCAAACAGGGCAGTGTGATCTTGGGTGGGGATTTGAATCTTGCTGCTAATCTTAATCTTGACAGATCTCACTCATCGTCCAGAGGTTCACAGTCGGAACGGGAGGCATCCGGCCTTACAGACTTGTTTAATAAGCATCATTTAGGGGACACCTGGAGAATGCTGTACCCAACAGATAGAGACTACTCCACTTTTTTGTCAAAGCACTCTACTTTCTCATGAATTGACTACCTGCTAATATCAGAAGAATTGCTTCCTTGCCTGAACTCAGCATCCATCTCACTGACCACGCTTGGATAGACTGCACCCTTCATAACAACCAAATCCCACATGGTGACAGACAGTGGTTGCGGGACAAAACGCTTTTATTGAAAGCTTCCATTCGGGACAATATAGTGGCAGATATTAAAAACTTTATTGCAGAAAATCCTGTATCAGATGCAACCCCGGCCAATTCTTGGGACACACTGAAGGCAGTAATTTGTGGCTCCTTCAACTCACTGTCTTCAAACCTAAAAAGAGAAAGGGAAAAACTCAGATTAGAAACTTTACAACGTATCACCATTCTTGAAGCCGCACATAAGAAGACTGGAAATGCAAAAGCTTACGCCAAACTCTTGGCTGAACGCAAAGTTCTAGAATTGTTAGAAACAACACAGATTCAACGCAACCTCCTCTACATCAAACAACGATTTTGGAAAAAATCCCCCCAAACCCTGCGCCTTTTAGCCTGGAGAGTTAAAGATAAAAGAAAATTGACTATAGTTCACTTCATCAAACATCCTTCTGGCAAGATTTTCATGTCACCCACAGATATTGTGCAAGAGTTTCCGGCATTTTATGACCAACTGTACAGTTCTCGTCCTGACGAAGAGAATATTGTAGCTCAACTTGACTGGCTCTTTCTGCTGAAGTGGTTGTCCTCAACACATGCTGAATTACCCAATAACAGCACAAGAATTACAAGACATGATCAAAAACTTAAAGCTTAACAAGTCGCCTGGTATTGATGGTCTTCCAGCCGAATTTTACAAGGCATTCAGTTCGGAACTTTCACCGCTTCTCCTCCAAGTCTGCAACAAAATGCTAGATGAGGGTCAACTACCTGCCTCTTGGCGTGAATCTTCTATAATTGTGCTCCCCAAAGACAAGAAGGACCCATCCAACTCTGCTTCATATTGTCCAATTGCCTTAATCAACAATGATGCAAAAATTTTCTCCACAATTCTAGCAAACCATCTAAAATCACTGATATCTGGCTACATTCACCCCAATCAAATGGGATTCATCCCGTCTAGACAACTAATGGATAACATATGTCATACACATCATACACTCTCGAAAAAAGAATTCTGAGGACTCCCTAATTCTTGCCTTGGATTTTGAAAAGGCGTTTGACTCTGTGGAACCGATGTACCTTTCAATACTAGTTCAAAAACTGGGTTTTGGCCCAAGATTCTTGAATACCTTGCACTTACTACTCTAGTCTTCTAGGGCCTGAGTCAGAGTCAATGGACATAATTCCAACTTTTTCCACCCATCAAGAGGTACACGTTAAGGCTGTCCTTTATTTCCCTTGGTCTTTGCAATGGCAATCAAACCACTAGTGGAAAAATTGTGCAAGGCACAAGAATTCACAGGCATACACATCAACAGTGTTGAACACTGTTCACAACAGTGTTGACCCTTTACGCAGATGACCTCATGCTGTATGTTTCAAACCCAAAGAACTCCTTACCAGCAATCTGCAAAATTGTAGCTGACTTCGAGAAGATATCGGGCCCCCGGTCAACAACCAAAAATCAGAAATCTACCCAGTTTCAATATCTCCACAAACCCAAGCCTCACTGAAGGAGAAATTTTCTTTCCCATGGGTCTGCTCATCGTGGCAACACTTTGGCATACAAATACCCCTAGATCTCAAGGACCTAATGAAACACGATTTCCACAGCCTCTCTGAAGATATCAAGCATTGCATTCATGATTGGAATAAACTTATTTTAACCCTGCCAGACTGGCTACACCTCATCCAAAGTTTCGTCTTTCCTTGTTTTTTGTTCCTGTTCAGAGCTCTGCCAATCACTCTTGCAGATAAGGATCTTCAAACCTGGCAAGACATGATCATGTCCTTCATTTGGGCTTTCAAAAGATCCAAGATAGACAAAAGAATCCTATCAAGATCCACTCTCAAAGGAAGCCTTAATCTACCCAATTTGAAATGCTACTATCAAGCATCAGTCATTGCTAATCTAGTGAGGATGTTAAATGGATCCACAGACGTAGACTGGATGCCTATTGAACAGACAGCCACAGAGCCTCTGTCCTTACAAGAAACATTCTGGAGCCCAAAGACTCGTAGATCCAAGCACACATTGGACAACCTTTTTCTAGTGCATACTATCAAAATATGAGTCATCTGAAAAAAAGCCTTGCACCATCTATATCTCCACTCTCAACCTTTACGTTCCAGGACTGGCTCCCTCCAGGCCGAGACCCAGGGGCTTTTCAAGATTGGACTTCAGCGGGCCTCCCACGCCTCCAGGACCTAACCAGGCACAGTAAATTCCTACAGAAATCACAATTTGAAGACCAACTTACCAAATCAATTTCCTGGCTCAGATACTACCAACTTGGGAGCCTGATTAGCCTGATATATGTCGAGTGAAGGTGTTTTTAAGCATGTCAAAATGAAATTTGAAGTTTTACTGTCTATTCGGTTCACACTAAACGCCTCCTTTCGAACATCTACAGAATCCTCTCAGATTGCAATAGTCTCCAAAAGCTCCATTACCAGACAGCATGGAGTAAAGGTCTTGGACAAGTCATATCTGATCAGCAACGGGCCTTGATTTGGTCCTCAACCGCCAACACCTCTGGGATTTTCAATGTCAGATACCAGTTTTTCAAATTGATTTCCAGATGGTACTATACACCAGTTCATTTACATTGGATTAACGCTAATCACTCCCCTCTTTGTTGGAAGAACTGCGGCGAACCGGGAGACTATATACACTGCTGGTGGATGTGCCCCCAAATCCAACAATTCTGGTCCTCTGTAATCAAAGAAATAACGGCTATTACCTCACAATCTCTCCCATTGGACCCTTCCGTTCTTCTGCATCTCAGGGACCCCTCCATTGGGGAGGAACCACTCCACCCCCTGACAACATTTCTACTCACGCCGGCCAAAACCACTGTTGCAGCATCCTGGAAACTAAGCACTCCACCTTCTCTGGATCAATGGAGGAAAAGAATTTGGTTACAATTTATAATGGACAAAATCACTGATACTCTAAAACCTCGCAACACTCTTGCAGACGTGACCTTTTCCCACTTTGTACGTACTTGGTATCCATTCTTACAGTACATGACAGAACAAGGCCTCTTACCCCAGGATCCCAGCTATACCTCTTGGCTCCACTTTTGGAACCAGGTTATACTTTCCCTTTCATAACTCTTTCTCACTCTGCCTCACTTTACAACACACAATGCCAAAACAGGTGTTATTTTGGTTCATGGTGAACGCTATGTCTATGGCACTAACCTCAGTTTATTCCCTTTCCTCTGTATTAGTGTTTGACATTTGTAGTTATATCTTTACCTAAAAATGTTACCAGCTAAAAGTTTATGTATTTTATATCAATAAAAAATTTTTTCAAAAAAAAGAGTCTTTGTTGTAACATTTTGTGCATCACTTTACTTGTCTGAGCAATTAGTACGATGGTCTAATAGTTGCAACAATCTTTTATATTTCCTTTCTTTGGAATCAAAATGTAGATTGAGCATTTCCAGTCTGTGGGCCATTGTTTTTTCCCCCATATTTGTTGGCATATTCTTGTTAGGATTTTGATGGACTTTGTTTTTGTGGCTTAAAATAGCTCTACTGCTATCCCATCTACTCCTGGTGAATTGTTCCTCCAACTGCTTTGAGTGCCGCTTTCACTTTACTTTCTAAAACTGCAAGTTCTTCTTTGAAACATTCTTTGTGGAAGGAATCTCTCATCCTTTCATCTCTTCTGTAAAGTTCTTCAGTGTATTGTTCCATCTTTTCTTTATTTTGTCCTGTTTAGTTAATGTATTTCCATGTTGATCTTTCAGCATGCCTAACTGATTTCTTGGATCCTGTGGAATAGATCTTGTTCTTCCTTTTTTTTTTTGTTCTCTTCTGTCTCTTTTCATTGTTTATTATAATCTGTTCTGTTCACTTTAAAGACCAGGAAGCCATTTTAGCGCTCCCTTTGGCTCCCCCCCCCCCGGCTTGGAAGCACAGGGAAGCCAAACAGAGCACTCTAATGGCTGCCTGCCCTTTAAAGCAACCAGCTGATGGGGGGTGGGCTCTCTTTCTTTCTTCCTCTCTCCCCATCTATTTTCTTTCTTCCGCTCCTCTCTCCCCATCTATTTGCTTTCTTTCCACCTCTTTCTTGCTTTCAGAATGTAGGCTTGCTCACAACTTTAATCGTATTGAGTCTTTTGGCTCACAGAGTAGTATTTTGGCTCATGACACTCCACAGCTTAGAGGGAACATTGGTGGTATCCGTCCTGAGAGACATCCTGCCAGAACTATGCCACAAACTATGGGTCCTGGGGGAAAGCACCCATTTTCTGGCAAGCTAAGCTGAACGTCGTTGCTGTAGCTGATGGCATGTGGCAAGTCTGGGAATATCTGTTCCAAGTTGCCTGGTAGGAAGGAGCAGTAGAGTGCTATGAAATAAAGTTGTTTTCCATATGGGGACAGGGTTGTGTAGTTTCTCTGTTCCCTAATACAGAGCAGTAACAACAGCGTTTCCATACAGCAGGGTTCTTTGGTAGATTTAATAGCCTTATATCAGTATACCGTTATACCAAAATATGCATCAAGTTCTCTGAATATTCATTTTTGTCAGAAAAAGTAAGTCTCTAGCCCATTTTATAGTGGAGATATGCTTTTTTCCATATTTCTTTACAAAGATAGTGTCTAGAGACTTTTTAAAATGAAAGCTGAATAATGTGATGCATATTTTAATATATTGATATATCAGCACAACAAAGTTCAAGTCCAGTGGTACCTTTAAGACCAACAGTTTTATTCAAGATGGCTACCCACCTGGGTATATTAACATGAAGCTATTAAAAGTGGATATCGATATAACACTATTAAAAGCTGGGGGGGGGGAATTCTGCAGTAGGGGATGGAAATGGCTGTAGTGTGGGTGGGACCAGGAAAATCCAAACTTTCTCACCCTTTTGGCAGCCAACTAGGCTTTGCTGTGATCCTTTCCAAAACTTTAAAGCAAAGCAGGTTTGAGAAATGCCAGGAAACCCTGGGAGGTGTACAAATGCGTCATGATGTTGTGGAGAAGCAGGAAAAAAACCATTCCTCAGCAGCATCAGATTTTTTTTAAATTTTATTTATTGGGTTTTAAAAAAAAAATAGATAAACACAACAGAAACATATACAATCAAAATAAAATCAAATTCCAAAGACCTGTGTACAGTATATACTATCTATCATTTAAAACAATGCTATAACATCTAAGTATCTCTCCGGAACAGTAGCCTGTATAGTAGGAAGGTTGACAGTAGCTTCTATGAAGGGGAACTATTTAGTTTTTTATAGTACTTAGGTGTATTATATGGAGGAGTTGTTGTAGTGAGTTTTTCCATGATGTAGAAATCCCAAATTTTTATGTACCACTGTTGGAGTGTTAATGAATTCGTTCTTTTCCAGTTACTTGTGATGACCGACTTGGCTGCCATGAATAGTGTCGACAGAAGGTGTTGATGCGACTCACTGAAGACATCTTCAGGCCAGAAATCTAAGAGTATTATGTCTGGAGTGCATGGGACATTTATATTTAGCAGATCTTTAGTAGTTTTAATAATCGTTGTCCAATATGTTTTAACTTTGGAACAGGTCCACCAGCAATGGTAATATGACGCCGGCTGACCACATGAATGCCAGCACAACGGTGAATATTGGTTGTTTATGTGATGTAATTTCATTGGAGTATAGTACCAACGTAGTACTAATTTAAGCTCTTGTGTCCTAATATTAATTGAGTTTGAAGTAAGGCTTGGTGAGTTCCATATGATGTCCCAGGTATCATCCAAGACAGGGATGTTGCAGTCCTTGTTCCATGCTTGTTGGTAAGTCATTGTTTTATAAGTAGAGTTTAATAGCACTGAATAAATAATGGATATAGTTCCTTTATTTGAACTCTGTTTTGCCAATAAGCACTGTTCAAAGGTAGTGAGAGTAGGTTTCTTTGGGTTCTTAAGGTAGATGTTTTCCCATAAATGTGTAACTTGGTAGTATTCAAACCAGTTGAGTGGAGTAGAAATCTTTTCTTCTAGAGCAGTTTTACTTAGGAGCTGATGGTTTTTACTGATGTCATAAAATCTGTTGATGGATTTCTCTCTCCAGATAACGTATGAGGATGCTGAATAACCAGGGGAGAACCATGATTGTCTCGTAAAAGCAGACAGGGGCGAGTGCTTGCTCGATATCATTTTGAGTTTATCCCGAGTTCGAAGAGTATGTAATAAAAAGGGATTTTGTAAAGTAGATTTAGGTCGTTTAGCAGGTTTCTCCCATAAAAGTTCTGAGATGGAATGGTTGTCTGTAAATGTCTCTTCAATTATTTTCCAGTCTGCCAAATATTTGGTGTTATAGCAGCATCAGATTTGAGGCAAATAACCTATGCAGAAGCACCCAAATAATACTGGCCTCTCTTATAGCAACAGTGGCAGATGGGACAACAGGCAACAAGGATGAGAGCGGACCAATGACAAAGGGTTCCCCTCCCCAAGCTGCCCTTGTATTTCCGCTGCGAAATCATTCAAAAGAGCATCAGCTGAAGGAGGAAGGGCTGAGGGCTGGCTGGGAACAAAGCAAAATGCGAGAGGATGTGCTGTCTGGCAGTTGCCGGATATCCACTGGCCACATCTCCCCTGTGACCCACCAGTGGCAGTGGGCGGCTCCTGGTAAGGCTACACTGTATCGTGTGCTGGGGGGGGGGAGTGCCACTGTGGAGGTACTGGTGGGCAGAGGAAGGTATGGTGGTCAGGCCAGATGAGGGGGAGGAGGACTGTGAACTTCTTCTCTCAACAGAGGGAACCCAGGCACTCCTGCTGATCTGTCATCAGGCTAAAAGTCCTGCTGCTGAATTCCAGGTTGGTTCATAACAAAGCATCTCTCATCCAAGAGTCAATGCCAGGTGAGGAGGCAGACCTGGACTGTATCGTGGAGCCCTGGGTGGGTGAAGAGGGAGGGGTGGCTCTCAGTGTTGCCCTCCCCCAATTTCCTGATAACGTATCAGCCCAGGCTTGGTGGGCAGGGAGGAGGAGCGGTCAGGAAGACCTCTGTGGCTATCACAGGGTGCTTTGCTATCTAGAGACCCAGTTTTGAGGGTATGTACCTGACACTGGGGACTGCCCGCTCTGCTGTCCAATAGTCTCCCTGCTTGAGCTGACGGAGAAGGTCTCAGATTCAAGGAGCATGGTGTAATGAAATGGCTGGGCAAATGGTTAGAAGGAAAGTGGAGAAAAACCCAGAGCAAACATGGCCAAATACAGATCAAAACATATTATCGTAACTACTGTGATGGTGGAAATCAGAACTGTCTTGGCCTCCACCATCTCTTCTCTGAAATGCTGCCTAGCAGAAATTTTCTGGTGGGGGCTTCTTGCTCTGATCTCTGAGGATGCACACCCAGAAAACATATAATAGCCTGCTGTGACTTCGGCAATGCATTTTGTGGATAAAGTTGTCCACATCTGCCAGACTTTGATGGCATAGATGACATGCATCTTTTTTTCCTGTGACAGGAGAATGGCAGAGGCTAGCCCAATCGCATCCAGTCTCAGAAGTTAAGCAGAGACATCCCTGGTAAGTACTCAGACAAGGCTTGTCAGTCAATTTGGGTGGTCAGAGAAGCTCTGTTAGGCAAGGAACCTTAGCAACACAGATATACCTTAATTATAGAAAACAGTCCAGAATATATCTAAAGACATCCCTTTGTGGGGGCTTCTTACAGCAACAGCTGCTCCCAGTAGCTCCAGGACCCCCCAACGAAGCCCCCTTACTACTGCTTTTTCTTCCTCTTTTGTACACTTCAGCCTGGTAGGTGCAGCCACCCAGTACAATTAACACCTGGCAATCATGCTGATTTGGGATTAATGCATGCACCTGGAACTTCCTTTAGCAAGGTTGAATAAGTAGGAGGAAGTAATTTGCAGCCACTTTAGCTATGGAACCTATTGCCAACATGTTCAAAGACAGACTAAAGTCATCTGACAACACCATTCCCTAATCTTCCTCCAGGGTTTTCCTGTGTTCGCACTACAGAAGGGGTCCCACCAAGGATATTCAGGGTTGCTATACAGAGGCAGGCAACGGCCTGAAAACTCAGTGGAGTCACCAGAATCCAGCTGCAACGTGATAACACTTCCCACCACCACTGAACAGGATAGCCGGGTGTGTGTGTGAGTACTTGGAGAAGGTAATATGATGGATGAGGGCCAATGAACTGAAGCTCCAGACGAATGGGGTGCTTTTGGTCACAGACAAAGCTTAGTTGAGGCATCAGCCTGTCCCAGTGAGGGTTGCTTTTCCCCTGAAAAAAACAGGGTTGTACTTGATGGGTCCTGGCCCACAGCTGGAGGCTCAGGACTACTCCATGCACATAGTGCCTTTTGTTGTCTGAGTAATGTGCCATCAATGGCCATCCCTTGACAAATGTAATTTGGTCTTGGTGAACTGATCACATCTAGGTTAGATTACTGTAATGTGCTTTACATGGGTCTCTCTCTGAGCACTAACTTCAGTTGGTCCAAATATGGGAGCTGGGTTATTTTTGGAAGTTGAATAAAGGGATCTATCACTGCTGTGATGAAAGATCAGCACTGGTTGCCCATCTGGCCCTGCTGGTGGACCGCCTGAGGGCACCTTGTATTTTTGGCCACTGTGTGACAGAGTGTTGGACTGGCCTGATCCAACACTGGCTTCCCTTATGTTCTTATGTTTTGGGGCTCAGTTAAAAGTTCTCATTCTAACCAATAAGGTCCCAACTGTCTTTGGGCCAGGGTACTTGAAGGACTCCTTCCTCTCATATTGTTCAACCAGACAACTAACAGTGCTCTTCACCAGCCCAGCTCTCTGTGCCCCATTTCCGAGCTGAGGTGGAGGGCCCCGGGACAGGGCTCTCTCGTCTTGCCTTTGGGATGGCCTCCCTCTTGAGGCATGCCTTGCTCTCCTTTAGGTACCAAGTCAAAACATTTCTTTCCACCCAAGTTTTTAACTAGGGGCCCCCACCTGTTGAAAATGTGACTGTGGCCACTGTCCTCCTAATCTCCAGCCCATCCTGGTAGGAGGACTTCCTTGAGCCCTGTTGCCATGTCCCAAGGGGGAGGGGCACATCTAATGCTCCTTCCATCTTTCTACAAAGGAGTCAGCAGCCCGAGTTCTCTGCTCCACACATTTCTGATTGGTGGTGAGAACAGCACATTAGCTAGCAGTTTGCTGCACCTGGATACCCAGCCTGTTGCTTGTGCCTCTCCCCAAACGGCTTCCACCTCTGTCCTCCCTCACTTTTCACCTCTCCCTCTCTCTTGCTCCCCCTCCTCCTTGGGCCACAGCCAAGGTTTCCTTTGTCCTGGTTCTCTTGCTGGTCTCACTCTTTCCTTTTATTCCTGGCCTTCTCAGGGCAGGCCACTGCCCTGGGGCAGCTTCCATGCTCCAGCTGTGGCCTTGCTCATGCGATGGGGCACTGCGTTGCTTCTGCAGGAACTGGAAGATGCGTGCCTGCTGGCCAGCTGTTTAACAGGCCAGAATCCAGCTGTGGCCACAGCTCTGCTGCCCCCATTTGGCCCTCTAACATGCTGCTGGTTTCTTTGGGTCAGGTCAGCCCATCAGCTAGCCCTTGGTGAGGACTGTGGTGGGGCTGACCTTGAGGTAGTACAGTGCCAGGTCTGCTCAAGATCAGGTTGCCATGCTGGCTGGATGTCTCAGTTGGTTCTCTGGTCCATTGGCTTGGGGTATGGGGGTGGGGCAGGAGTGGCATTGCCCTCCAAACTACCCTTTTGCAGAGGACGGGCTGATTTATGTTCCCCGGATGAAGGACCTTGGTATGGATTGTTATTGCAGGTTATTTTTGTTGCCTTCCTGTATTCTTACTTTATGAGCCTCTTCAAGCCGGACTCTGGAGAGACAGAATGGATTTTTTTCTAAATAAAGCAAACGTAATATCTGTGAAGTGCCTTTAAGACTTGCACTGCACCATCTCAGAGCAGCTGCAGGAGGCTTAGCAATACTTGAGAGGTCTCACAGATCTGAAGGATCCCAGGTGATCCTTTAGCTTTGAATTCCACCAGGGGACTGTCCAACATTTGGTTTTACTCAGGTTCTGAACTTGTTTTCTGTCTCTAGATTCCAGCAGAGAAGGCAAGTTGGTTTCCTGGGCTGTGCCATTTCCTAACTGTAGCAGTTTGTAGGACTCTAATTGTGGCATTAACCAATTTCCAGTTCTTTACAACTGGCACTTCTGATGGCTGCAGACCTAACAGAACAGTGGGTTGGAGGTGTAACATTCTCAATAATTCTCAACAGCAAGACAGAGTTCTGAAATACAATTTGTGGTTTTTAGATGAAGCATAAAAAAGGCAGTTTGCGTTCTGATTTTCTTGAGACTGGACCACATTTAACAATTCTGTATCGTTTTCAATTTCCTTGAAGAAAAATGCAGATGTTGCCTTGGAATTCTGGAAAATTTTAACTTTCTTATAAAGTAACTGGATTTGCTCTCCTCTGTCTTCTCAAGGGTCTTTTCAGTTGCCCTTTATTGTGGGGTCAGTCAGGATACAAATTGTAAAGGGTAGATCTGTCCTCTCCTTCTTCAACCTGGCAGAGCAAGCACTACTTTTCTGGGGGGTAGCCCTCACCTGGATAGCCCAGGCAAGCCAAGATCTCATCAGATCTCGAAAGCTAAGCAGGGCCGACCCTGGCAAGTACTTGGAAGGGAGACCTCCACGGAATACCAGGGCTAGGATGCAGAGGCAGGCAATAGTAAGCCACCTCTCTGAAAACGTCAAAGCCCCACTAGGGGTCACCAGAAGTCAACCAAAATACACAAATCAACCAAAATACTCACATACAGTGGTTGGCATTTATTGGTGGTATTGAAGCTTTTAATGGTTTTAGATACCAGCTATTGTTGTTCTTCTCTTGATTTTAATAAGCTGTGGCTCACTGGGCTTTTGGGGGCAATTTTAGAAGAAGAGTTGGATTTATACCCCACCCCTCACTCGGGAGTCTCAGAGTGGCTTACAGTTTTCTTTCCTTCCTCTCCCCACAGCAGACATCCTCTGAGTTAGGTGGGGCTGAGAGAGCTCTGAGAACCGTGACTGACCCAAGGTCACCTCACTGGCTGCATGTAGGGGTGTGCATTCGGCTCTGATGAGACTCCCCGGTATCCCTAAAATAAAAAACCCAAATCCGGCTTTTCGGCAAACTGAAAATGGCAGCCACGGGGGGTGGGGTGGTTAACTGCAAAGGGAAGCCCATCACTTACTCTTTCATTTTCCGGCATTGTGTACCCTCTTTCCCGCCTTTTGCTCATGGTCCCAGGAGGGGGCCGGGGGGGAGGGACCATGGATGGCTAATCACTGCAATGCATTTGCAAATGCATTGCATCAGGGCAGCTTGCCTTGCAAAGTTTCCAAGTACTGTGGAACTCCTAGGCACTAGGCAGCTTGCACTGGCAGCCAATAGGATTTTGGTATCCGCTCTCTGGCCAATCACAGGAGGTTGTTTTTGTTTGAAAACCTCTGTGTATGCCCAGAGAGCATAAAAGCAGACCTGCACCCCTGACTCCCTGCTGTTCCTGAACGGTTGGGGCTGCTGCTGGACTGGTCAGAGTTGAGAGAGTTTGGCTTGGAGAGTGTGGCTGGCTGCTGCCCCTGCTCTCTCACCACTGTTATATAGGCTTTAAAAAAAGGTTGTAGGTTTATTTTCCAATAATATCTTGAAACAAATCTCAGTCTAGGGCTTTAGTTTTGGTTTGACCTGAGTGAGTCCTGTTGGGTCAAACTTTGGGCACTGACTGGCATGGGGGCCCTGTTTCTGGGGGGCAGATTGCACAGGTTCTGCTGCTGCTAGCCTGGCAAACATGCCCCTCTCACCACCTCACTTACTTTCTTGGAGAGATTTTTCAGGAGACACTGCTGCCTGCCTGCCTGCCTGCCTTTTTCCCCATAGGAAACAATGGAGAATGGGGCAACCTCTTTGGATGCCCCTAGAATTGGACCCCCTGGTTAAATCTTTTCAAAACTTTGGGGGTCCTTTGGGGAGAGGCTTGAGCAGCTACAGTCCAAATTTGGAGCCTCTACCTCAAACCTCCTCCCCCCCAGCCCCCTGGAAACTTTTCAGACTTTTTTGCCATTGATTACAATGGCCCCATAGAGTATAATGGACCCGAATTTTTCGGGAATCCCAAAAATTTTCAGATATCTACCCTATACCAGTATAGATATTTGGGTTTTTTTTGGGAATACCGAAAAATTCAGGTTTAATATACCCGAATCCGGAAAAAAACCGAATTTTTTTTTGCACACCCCTAGCTGCACGTGGAGGAGGAGGAGTGGGGAATCAGACCTGGCTCTCCTAGATAAGAGTCCGCCGCTCTTAACCACTACACCAAACTAGTAATTATGGATTGTTTATCATGCCCAGTGCCTTAGAAGCTATGTGTGAGTGTATGCAGAATACACATTTCTGAAGCAAGTGTTTAGCTGCTGAACAACTTTTTGTACCAGATGTTTTACTGAGGTCTGGATGGGAGAGAACATTTTTATTAGGATCTTTTGAGCTACAACCACTAGAAGCTGTAGAGGCCAGGCCTCTTCTAGGGATGTCCCAGGGTTCTTGCCTGAATGTTGGAACTCTGAGTCAGCATGCAATAACCTTTCTCCCTATTTAGCAACTGCTACTACCCATAAATTCTGTTTATGGAGTTGCATCAAATGACCATCCCCCCCAAAATAGGGAAACAGTTAAGATTTGTAAGAATTGAAGACCACATTCAACTTTTAGTGAAATTCTAGATGCTCTCTAGCATCATTTTATTGCAAATCAGTTAACCAAAAAATACACATCATTTTTGCAAACTACAGTTTCGCACAAAGAAATTTTTTTTATATTATACGTTGCTTTTTGCCATCACCATCCTCCACTTACAACTACTCTATTTTATAAAACATAAAAGATTTAATACAAGAAAGTATTTAATTATCACTTGCTTTAGGGATGCCCTGATATTAGCACTTTGCTGTGTTTCCTAAGAAGTGGATGCTCGAGAGCCTCTCTCTCTCAAAAAAGAGGGGGGGGGATGTGCATCAGGGACTTCCACTACAAATCCCCCCCCACCCCGCCACAGAGTTTTGCTGTATCCGTCTGTCCTGCATCGTACAGGGATGTACCGTACTGCCGGATCCAGTGATCATTTCCTGCAAGTCCAGTGGAATTTCCTTTGACGCCTGGATGCACAGAACTGTCACTCCAGGGCCCAATCCACTGGAAATTCTCCTGCAGTAGTCCCAGTGCAATGAAGGAGTGCAGATTCCCATTGGACTGGGTTCAAAGGCAGCTCTCTCTTTCACTCGCAGTATTTCAACACCTCTAACCAGCCCAATAGTTACTTTAGACGTAATCACTTAAGATTTTTGAAACAAAATCCACCCTTGTTTTTCTTTTTAAAAAACCCTTATTTACAAAACATTAGCTTTGCCATAGGCTTATACTAAATATATATATATTTTTTTTACAAAGTAACTCCCCACCGCTCCACTGCTCTAGGTCTCCAAAAGAGCACACATCTATAGCAAACACAATGTGCCATTCTTGAAAAACTACGGAGATTCTTTAAAAAAAAAAAAAAGACATCTAAAAACCATGAACTCCACACTCCTTCTGCTTGGCTGATGACACCTTGGGGATCTGTTCTTCCCAGAGCATCCAACTTGGACCTGACTCCAAAACCCAAGTGGAAGGGAAAAGTTGGCAGGGTGGGCATGCCCTCTTTTATCCCCGTTGCCACCAGTGGCTGCCAAAGACCTTGCTGCATCTGGGGTGGTGTCTCTCAATCATAGACCTTGATACTATCTGGTCCCCAGTCACTCTGGT
Source organism: Lepidodactylus listeri (assembly GCA_029233225.1). Classification (NCBI taxonomy): domain Eukaryota; kingdom Metazoa; phylum Chordata; class Lepidosauria; order Squamata; family Gekkonidae; genus Lepidodactylus; species Lepidodactylus listeri. Next base: position 6,779,915 of record JARCFY010000014.1, on the reverse strand, counting down.
TTAAATGCTCACAGCCAGTGAAGGCCATAATGCATTGAGCAAAGCCAGGTCCAATCTCTCCCGTTCCCAGACACAGTCTGACAGCTCCCCTTTGCTCAGGAAGCAGCAGCCTCCCCTGGAATCCATGCAGGGTACAGGAAAGGGGACAGGAGGACTGCCATGATGTTTTCATCCAGGCGGCAGCACAACACAGAGGCGCCTTTCCACACAGAGCCTGCTCTGCTCACCCCCTGAAGCCAGGCTGCAGTGTTACAAATGGGGCTATGCCAGGCAGAAGGGGCTTGAGTCTCAGGGGTGAGGGCCACCACAGCAGGCCCCATCCTCATCCTCCCCCCAAGAGATACACCTCTCCAGCCCCCTGCAGCTGACAGTCGAGATCTGGCTGTCTTTAACAGAGATCTTGTGTGTGTGTATGGTGTATGTGTTAAAAGGTGTTTCTTCTCCATGATTCGAACACCCCCCCCCCCCAATCATTCCAACATCCAAGTCCTACCCCTCCAACATTATCTATGCCTGCAGTCATGGTGGGCATTTTACTGGTCTCTCATAAGAATGATGTGGTACTCAAAAAACACACTTCAAGGCCACAGCATTTAAAAACAACATTACACCTCAGGCAACACCTGGCCCCCCCAAAACGGTGCAGCCCAGTCCCTCTTCAGTACAAGACCATCCCACAAGTTTTCTTGTTTAATTATTCCACAGGATTGGGCTCAAGTCCTTTTGGAGGGGGTGGCGTGGGGTGGAGCACCTGGATTTCATTCGTAGCTTAGAACCTGCAATCCTGATTTTTGATCATAGGCAGCATTTAAAAATAAATAAAAGGGAAATATGTGCTATTAGCAAAGAGACAAAATGTACATACAGCTCTGTAATACTGAAACCCTTAAATAAAGATTCAAGGCTGGGACCCGAATATTCCCAGCATCAGCCCACAGAACATTGTAAGCTAGTTTTTTTTTTTTAAATCAATTCAAATTTTTCAATTTTCTTACCTCTAACTTTTTTAGGTTTTTAAAAAAAATAAAAACCTGATCAATAAATAAATGACATTTTATGAATATGGATCTTTTGCTTATTGCTTTATAGCAGAAAACCTTCCCAGTATGCACACACACACAGAGGGATATACAAATTTAAAAAGCAGAACAAAAAGAAACCACGCCCCATTAACAGATGTTATATTTCTACAACACAGCAAAAACAGGACATATAAATAAAGAAGTGTTTTCATGTAAAATAAGTACATAAATAAATACTAAAAAAGAAAAAAAGTAAAATGGTCCATCTTACTTTGTATGTAAAAATATTTTTTATATATATATAAAAAAAGGATTGCTCCCATTCCAACTGAGCATCTCTGTCAAAAGAAAACTCTTCCAAGTCACTCTTGTTGGGGGGGTTTTGAGATGATTCACAAACACACACACACACACTTTACTTGAAGGCTTCTGGGATGTGTCCCATTTGTGACGATGGCATACTGGTAGGCGGGCTCGAGATGCCTTCTGACCAATCAGACAGGTTGGAGTGAGGAGATGAGCTTGACCACTGGTCTGGCGACTCCGGGGAAGGTGTCAAGAAAGGGTGGTCAGGCACCTGCAGCTGGTGGCTGGGAGTGTTGTCCAATGGGGAGGAATAGCTGTGTTGAGAAGGCGGGGTGAGAAACTGAGTGGTGGCCATAGACTGGGTGAGGGTGGATGGCAGGGAGGTGGCAAGGATCTGGGTATCTTGGGGCATGATCGGATGGACGGCCAAAGCACCCCCGGTCACTTGCTGCATGTCGGGCTGGCTCAGCTCGTTCCCAAGGAAGTTTTGGCTGATGTGGGTGCTAGCACTTGAGGTGGTGCCATGGGGTGGCTGCTGCTGCTGCATGTTTTGCTGTGGCTGGATCTGTGGCAGCTGCTGCGCCTGCAGCAAGTGTGGCTGTGAGCTGGCTGGCAGGTGGCTGCTGGGAATGGCCTGATAGCTCATCATCTGGGACAAGGTGGTGGTGGGCAGGCCGCTGTGCAAGGAGGTCATCAATCCGTGCTGCAGAGCTTGGCTTGGCTGGTGCACCCCCTGCTGGATGCCATTCCGCATGGGGTTGTACTGGTTCTGCACCATGCCGTTCTGTAGCCTGTTCAGCCAATCACACTGTCCGTTCAGGCTGGGAGCCCCGCTCACTGTGAAACTCAGTGGCGCACCGCTCACGAGGGCATTTGGGCTGGAGACAGATAAGTGGGAGAGGCGTGGGGGCACTGCATCGAAAGGCTGTATCCGGTTGGTGCCAATGGACATGTCTTGCTTGCCTGCCATGTTGAGGTGGTTCATGCTCATGTGGGCATCAGGCATGCCAGGCAGATGGTTGAGAGGCATAGAGGGAGATGGCTGGAAGGGTGAAGTCATCAAGGGAGGAGAGGCCACGTCCGACAGGTACCCACGGGGAGACTCCAAAGAGTCCACTGGTGAGAGCACACCAGAGCTGTCCAGCAAGCAGGCTTTCCCATCCTGGGACTTCTTCCTGCGGGCCTTGAGGTCCTTGGCCTCCTTCCCGTTACAGCCAAGCCCCTTGGTGCTCGGCTTCCTGGCCTTCTTCCCCTGGAGAGCCGGCTTCAAGTTGCCAATGTAGCTGCCGGGGGAGCACAGGGGCGGGGAGAGCGTGGGAGCCCCCATAGACCCAGTGTGCAGAGGTGGGCTCCGCACAAGGTTGTACTCGTCCAGCAAGCGCACGATATCATGGTGCATGCGCTCCTGGGCAATGTCGCGCGGCAGGCGGTCCATGTGGTCTGTGATGTCCCGGTTGGCAAAGTGGTCCAGAAGGACCTTGGCCGTTTCGTAGCTTCCTTCTCTGGCTGCCAGGAACAGAGGGGTCTCCTCCTGGAAGCACAGAGAAAAGGGTTGAAATCTCCCCCCACAAAGCAGAAGAAGGAAATCAGAGGCAGATGGGAAAGGGGAAATCATTAAGAAGGGTTGATTCTGTCATCTGAAAGAAGACAAAGTCTCTGTGGAGCTCAAAGTGTCCTACTGAGCCTTACTGAGCTACTTGCTGTGTATTTGAATTTATTCCCACCTTAACTTATTTGCAGACTAAATTACAGCATCATATCCAATGAAATACACCAAGAGTGGAAGGGCAACAACTCCCTGCAGTTCCCCAGACGTGCACTATTCCTCACTGCTTGAGCGCTTGGGACAGGCCACCACAGCTGAGGCCCTTTCACTGAGTCTTCAGTGCAGGGGGACCAGAGTTCTTCCATCTCCTGTTCCAGCAGACTTATCTGCATCCATCTGAGCACAGACATTACTGTTTAACTAGTGTCTGCAAGAGCCCCTGCCCCACAGAGGCATTTGTGCTCATGGTTGCACCCTACCTTGTTGTTCTGCATGTCTTTATTGGCCCCGTTTTTCAGCAACACGATGGCAGCTTCCACGTTATTCACAGCTGCAGCCCAGTGCAGAGCAGACTTTCCTGGGGGCAAAGAGACACAGGTGAGGGAGGGTGCTGGGAGAGTGCCACCCCTTCTAGCATCCCTCTGCTCCTTGGCAATGCCAATACCTAGGTCATCTACCGCGTTGACGTCCGCATGGCAGTTGATGAGATCCTCCAGCATGCCTTCCACAGCCAGGCGGGCAGCCAGGATCAAAGGTGTTGTCCCATCATGCATGCGTGCATCCAGGTCGGTGGCCCTGTTCCGGATCAGAATCTGTCCCAGAAAGAGAAAGGAAAGGAGCCTCTCTGTTACTTGCTATCCTGTTCTGGACTGAGACAGGCAGACTGGAGAATTTGCTTGCCTGATGAATTCTACTTGTTCTCCCAACAGTCCTCCAGGATCAGAGAGCAAGGCAGACTCTCTTGACCAGGGCTGGAGCAGGGGACCGCCCCCCCCCCAGTCAGGCGAGTCATGACAAAACCAAGTAGACAGAAAATCAATCCGGGGGGGGGGGGGGGGGGGGGAGGGAGCAACCTCTGCTAGCATAAGCAAACTGATTGGGTAGCCCCTGGACCACTATCAGGCAACAAACAGACGGAGAATTCACGAGGGAGGCTCATTCTCTGTTCTCCTTACTTGTCACTTTCCATGGGCCTTTGCAGTGCAGTATTCAAAGCCCACAAAGGGAAAAGATACAGATGGGAAGGGCCAGGGTTTAATGACCAAGGCTGTCAGCTGAAAGGATGAGGTAGGGGATGTGCAAAGACTCTAAGAACACAAGACAGCGGCTGCTAGTCAGAGCAGACAAGAATGACCTTGATGGACCAAGGGGTGTCACGGCACAAGGCAGCTTTGTGGGTTCATCCTCCATTCCAGAGGAGGCAAGGAAGCTGCTGGCCTGCAAGGAAACTCTGGTCCACCACCTGAGCACCAAAGCTTCCCTAAAGGACTCAAGTGGAGCCCTACTCAAACACCCAGCAGGAAAACCTGCGACCGAACAACTTCCTAGACTAACTTCTCACCCTCTGTTCTGGGAGGCTACTCCTACTTAGAACAGCATCCTGCTCTCAGAGTGAAAAGGGCAGCCTCAGCTCTTGTGAGCAAAGGAGACCGAGCAGTCACCCGTCACACACCCAGGAGGGAACTGGGGCAGCAACTGGGCTGAGACCACAAAGCCACAAGAATTGTCTTCCAAAGCAGGAAAAAAAGTGGAAGGAAAATGGGGGATGGTCACCTGGTGATCTGGGCATCCCTTCAGGGCAAAACCCCAGGCTGAACACCCAGGCAGGCCTAATGCTTTCCTCCTTGCTCCAGGCAGAGAGAGCAGGACGGGAGGAAGAAGAAGAAGAGGAGATGCTGCTCAAAGAAGGGCACCAGGTTTGCTCTATACCAAGTTCTAGGAAGCTAGTTAAAACCTGACTTTAAGGGGCCATGTTTGGCTGCTACAGGCAGTCTAAGTTGAGCTAACTTTTTTTTTCTTTATCTGCTGCTTTGGTTACTCTTTTTGTACACCACTCTGAGAGCTTATGGGCAAGGTGACATAACTCAGGAAGAAGAAAGCCAGCGTTCCCAGACACAGCATTCCCTGCTTGGCTCGACAGCCAGCCTGGCTTGTTGAGAGCCTCGAGAGAGTCTGGCCTCTTCCCTGTGCCTCGGAATAGCCAAGGCAGGAGCAGCAGTGAGCTCAGGGCCTTTGAGCCAGGAGAGCCAGCCCGCCCCCTCACCCCAAGACCCGGGGGGACAAAGCTGTCCTTACCTGGAAGACACCCTGAGCATCTGCTGACACAGCCGCATGGAGTGGAGTCTTGCCCATGTGATCCTGGATGTTGGCATCAGCACTGGCTTCTAGAAGCCTCTTTGCGGCATCTGAGCGGGAGTAGCGGGCAGCCAGGTGGAGTGCCGTCTCCCCGGTGCGGTCAGTCTGATTGTGCAGACTGGCTCCCTGGTAGATGAAATCTGAAATGACTGCTGGGGCGTCCTCCTCCTCCTCACTGTTGCCCGTTTCCAGCCCCCCTCCACTGCACGAGGCAATCATCAGTGGAGTGAATCCGTCTGAAAAGGCAGGGGAACCCCATCAGTCTTCCCTTCAGGGCACTGACCTGGAAGAGGCAAGGCGGCTGAAGCCACCCACTTCTATTTCCACTGCATGCATTTCTGGTTTGGTCCGCAGACACCATGGGGTCACTCTCCCTGCTCCCAAGGGCAAGATTCCCCTGGCACGGAAAGGGTCTCATGTGGGGGAAGGGGCAAAGGCTCAGAAAGGTTGTCCTGCCGCAACGAAACCAAAGAAAAAGGCGACGGGTCTTCTCTCTACCTGGTCCTCGTACATTGACGTCCATGCAGTCAGCATCGATTTCACCTTGTGGAGGGGTGGGAGCCATGGAGGAAATGCGCAGGTCGGCTGCATCCAGGTGCTGCTGTGTCCACTGCCTGTGGTCTGTGTGGTCATCCAGGTCTGGCAGCATGGCCTGCTCCTCCACCTGGACAAGGAGTCAAGGGCCAAATGAGGCTACGGAGAACTTCAGAAAGGCGCACACGGCTGAGATGAAAACTGGTCTGCGTGCCTCGTGCACAAGGAGATACCAAGATCAAATGCAAAACTACAAATACTGTAACCAGAAAGTCCAGAGTTAGCAACATTCTGGTTTTCATACATTTAGCAATTTGGGAAGTATTCTCTAGCCTGTTAAGTCTGAAGCGAAGAAGAGTGGGAGCATCAGGGCCAAGACTTGTCCCCCCCCCGCCCCAATCCGTGCCTCTAACAAGGCTGAATTCCCCAAGCCTGCCGGTGCAGAAACCAGCATCCGGTGAGGTCTCTCCGCCACACAGAGCGGAGGGGCCAAGGCCGGCACGTCCCCTCCCCCACACAGGGATCAGCTTACCCCGAACTTCTTGGTGTCTAGCGCCTCTTCGTCACCCCACTCGTTCTGGTTGTCATCTATCAGAGTGCCGTTAGAGACGTTCTTCAAGGGTCTTTATGAGGGCAAAAAAGAGAGGCACAGGAATGAAAGCTACTGTGAGAAAAGTTTCCTATGAAGTTTCCTACAATCTCTGTCACCAAAGAAGTTAACCTATGATCTCTTTCACATGAAGAAATTAAAGTTTTGTTTGTTGGCTTTTTAAAATCTCCCTGTCCCGTCATTTTTCTGACTATCAGAGCTGTTTGTACCACATCCACAGTTGCTCAGACACCTTTCATCAAAGCAGAGCTGGAATCGAAAGCAGGGTGGACTTGTTGGTGTGGGATGGGGAGAGAAGGGAAGACCCAAGGCCCTCATGAGCTGGACAACAGGACCAGGCATTTGTCTCTTCCTGCTATCTGTCTACAGCACAATCAAAGTTCTCCTCCAGCAGAACGATGAACTAGAAGCAAGCACCGGAGATCTGGGACAGTACAGAGAGCAGAGCTGTCCGCATTTCCAGCTTCTGGGTGCAAAAGACAGAGCAGAGCACAATGCTGAGGAAAGAGAAGGCGAGCGCAACGCAAAGGAGGCCCCTGGGCAGCTGGGGAGAAGATGAAACTCTGCCAGGGGCAGCTTCTCTTGCAAGGATGAGAACAGGAGCACCTGCTGGAGTTGCCTCTTCCATCCAACAGCTAAGAAGGAAAAAATGTAAAATGTGTCCCACGTTGTAGGCAGAGACTGAAGATGGGTCTGCAGAAGGGGAGGCCCCCACCCTGCCTGAGTCAGTGAGGATGCCTCAACAAGCCTGAAACAGCCTCCAAAAATATGTGCTGAAACCAGACACAGGAGAGGTCTCTGATCAGCTCTCCTCCCACCCTTTCCTACTCCACAGGTCTGCCTTCCTGTCACAGGGAAGATTTATCGACCTTTCACGTCCCAAAAAGTGGCGAGGAATCAGAATCAAGAGTATTAGAAACCATCAAGTGCACGGGTGACCTGGGACCAGTTCCTGTACTTCAACCTATCCGGGGGAGGCGGCAGAGGAGATTAGATGTCTACCCCGCCCTTCACTTGGGAGTCTCGGAGCGGCTTGCAATCACCTTCCCTTCCTCTCCCCGCAAGAGACACCCTGTGAGGTAGGTGGGGTTGAGAGAGCAATATCAAGGACTGCTCTGAGAGAACTTGTAACTGACCCAAGGTCACCCAGCTGGCTGCATGTGGAGAAGGAGTGAGGACTCAAACCCCATCCTCCAGATTAGAGTCCACCACTCTTAACCACTACACCAACCTGGGGAAGGAAGTGTGGCCCTGAGCTGCTTGGAGGCAGGGTGTGGGATAAAATCCAAAATTGCTATTCAGGATAAAATAATTAAGTAAAATAAATCTGACACCAAATATACCAGGTATGGAAATAAAAGCACAACCCTCCCCCCCCCCCCAACAAAAGGAAGGGGTTCTGTGCTGTGGTCTTGAACAGAATAAATGAAGGGGTCACTCACTTCAGCCCCACAGAATCCTCCCCAAGGGGCTCCCGCCGTTTCTTCTTGCTCGACTCTGTCACTTTGAAGCCCTCAGGAAACCAGAGCTGTCCATGTTCTCTCCGTCGCTTGCGCGATACTAACACTCCGACACCAATGAAGAGGAGGAGAAGAAGAGTGGCCATGACCATGTACATGGGATACCACGGCGTGCTCCCCGGGGGATCGGCAATTTCACCTGCAAAACAAAACAAAAGCAGGGTGCACAAGGAGCACAGAGAGTTAAGCTGCATATCAAGCCAGAGACAGAAACAAAATGAAGCAAAATTAGTTAATAACGGTCTTTCTGGCTTATCTAATTCTACCCCCCCTCCCCCCACAACTCCAAAGCCCTCTTGGGGGGAAAAAAAAGGTGATTTTCTCTGCCGTTCATCAGAATTGCAAACTCTTGGCAGGCTGCACTACTGCACTGGGGAAGAAAGCTTCCCTTCTTTTCTCCTTTAAGGGGAAAAGGATTAGCAAACTTCAAAATCATTGCATTCGCATTGAGCGGTTAAGTCAGAAGGATTGAGGGGGGATTTGGAAGATGCAAACTTCAACAGTTTGCCTCTCACAAATCGATTGGGAGGACTGGGGGGGGGGGGGGAGCCGGGCTCCTTCACTCCTCTTTTCCCGAGCAGGAATGGTCCAGGGGAAAAAAGGAAACCAGAGATACTTTTATGAGCCAATAGATATTTGCTCCTTTCTTAAAACAGGCTGCCAATTATTCAACATGATTTTGCTATATACAAAGAAGTTCAAGCAAATCTGATTGGCTAAGACTTGGTCCAGATTTTCCTGCCTGAATGTCATGACACGCAGAGGTTCTTTTGTTTTTCGTTTTAACCTGGGGAAGCATCTGATGGCTGGGATAATCAAAGTTCTTCTACGTTAACAGCTATTTTTAAACAGATCATTTATCTAGTTAAAACTATATTGTTTTAGAACAAAATTTGAGTCCACTCAGGCACCTTTAAGACCAACAAAATTTTATTCAAGGTACAAGCTTTTGTGTGCAAGCACAGCACATTTCTTGCACACAAAAGCTTATACCTTGAATAAAATTTTGTTGGTCATAAAGGTGCCTGATTGGATTCAAATTTTGTTCTGCTGCTTCAGACCAAGACAGCTGCCCACCTGAATCTGTACTGTTTTAGGACATTCTTGTTTTTCAATGTTGTGGCTAGGAGTGGTGTGAACGGCCCAGTTTGACTTTAGCTGACCTCATGCATCACCTTCCATTTAATCCCCAGTATTGTTAATACAAAGACTGCCCGCTGCCTCCTTCTGCTCTCAGCCTTCAAGAGAACGGTGCGTCTCATCTGGCATTTGAGAGGAATCTGGATGGACTTTTGCTGCCTTTTGTAGACAACAAGTGGACTCAGTAGACAACAAGTGGACTTGCTGCCTTTTGCAGACAACAAGTGGACTCTCATTGCTGGCTGATTCTTTTCAGAGAAATGTGCTATAACCTGAAACCAGCACTAAAGGGAAGCAAGTTAGCCCAACAAGCAGCTCATAGAGAATGCCAGAACGATTAGGTCCTAACATCAACATCAGGACCTGAAAAATCTGCTCCCTCACATAAATTTCTCTTTAATTTTTTTAAACGTCTAGCTTAATGAAAAGTTCTGCTTTGAAAGCCTGCCCAATGTTTTGCCTCTGTTGGGTCATTTGCCAGCCAGGACCTGCTCTAAATCCACCAAATCAACAGGCAGTTTAAGGAGCCACTTGGTGATGTTGCTGGAGGCAAATTCAGTCTTGGGTGGTATTAAAAGGACCATAGCATCGAAAGCACAGGAGGTCATAGCCCCTCTGTACACCCTATTAGTCAGGCCACACCTTGAGTACTGTGTGCAGTTCTGGAGGCCTCGCTTCAAAAAGGATGTGGACAAAATCGAGAGGGTGCAGAAGAGAGCAACAAAGATGATCAGGCATCTGGAGATTGAACCCTACGAGGAAAAGCTGAGGGCCTTGGGAACGTTTAGTTTGGAGGAGAGGAGATTGAGGGGGGACATGATTGCTCTCTTTAAATATCTGAAAGGCTGTCATTTGGAGGAGGGCAAGGAGAGGATAGGACCCGAAGGAACGGGTTTAAATTCCATGCAGAAAGGTATCGGCTGGATATTAGGAAAAACTTTTTCACAGTCAGAGTGGTTCAGAAGTGGAACCAACTGCCTAGGGAGGTGATAAGCTCCCCCTGACTGGCAGCTTTCAAGAAGAGGCTGGACGGATATTTGTCAGAGATGCTTTAGGCTGGTCCTGCACTGAGCAGGGGGTTGGACTAGATGGTCTGTATGGCCCCTTCCAACTCTATGATTCTATGGAGCTGAAAGCCAGGTGGAGGAAGCAGCCAATCCAACCAAGGCCACTGCAGACTCACACACACCCTTCCCAAGAGATGAGTGGGGCACTAATCATTTGCCCCCTCCCCAGTCAGAAGGCCTGTTTGTTTCTGAGCCGTGTCCTGGCTCTTACTGAGAAAGTCTTAAGTTGCCTGGGAGTGTCCTTCAGAGCCTGCCTATCAGCTACCGTGGACTGTGTGTCTCTGCCTCCAGAGCTGCATGCTCAGAAGTCCCAGATTCAAGCCCTGGCAGTTCCAGTTAAAGGCTACTGCAAGTCCCAGAGAAGGGCCTGTCTCTGCCGGAGACCCCCACCCTAGAGAGCCACCGCCAGTTCAACTTCATGACTGACTTCATCTGACAGCATCTGCGTGTGTGTTCAGCTCTGGAATTCCCTTCCCACAGTGGTCTGCCTGAAACTGAACCACCAGCATCTTAGGGACTGTGCGGAAGCTTTACTGATCCTGCCAGAATTATACTGATGTGTGGACTTCTTTGGTTCTTTTTCTTAGCCTACACTGCTGTTACGTTTCCCAGCCTGCCTCTATGGCTGGTAATGCAGTTGATATTTATTGTAGTTGAAAGAAAGAACTGCTGCTCTTGCCTAGTTTTAGCTCCCTTCACTCAGTCTTGTGTGTGTGTGTGTGTTAGTGATTAGGTTTGTAAACTGCCTCAAGCAATTTTCTTGGAAACTGGCACAGGCTACAAATATATGAAATCAAGACAATCCATTTGTTGAACTTACTCTTAACCGCTTCAATTTTGTAGGGGATGTCCAGGTTGCCAAGAGAGGCCAAGGCGCCAAGGAAGGCGGCAACATCAGTGGTGCTCTGGAAACACTGGGAGGAGGCCTGGACGCACTGCCGGTTGTCAATCTCCAAGTGGACAATGGAGCTGCCAGTTTTGGAAGAATATGGGGAGGCGAGAAGCAACACTCTGAGTGATGGGAAGAGACCTGCAGCAAACTAAATCAGCCCCCCCCCCCCCGACACACACACTCCGGCTCCACCTGCCAGCTCTGGAGTTGGCAACCGGCAGGTCTCTGAAGAGGCACCAAAGATTTCAAATAAATCAATCAATAAAAACATTTTATTACAGGCTTGGGGTCCTCTGATCTCCCAGCTCCACTTCAGTCGCTTTGCAAACAAGTCCATAAAAGTCACTAGACAGCACTCAAAAGACCCCCTTGCACTGGCTCACCTGCCAGCACCTATCTCGGTGGCTCATATGCAGCATTGATCAAATATAAGGAAAAATAAGCCTGCCTTTTTCAGTTCACCACCTCCTGAAGCAATCCTTACCCCAACTGAGTGGCCATTTACCTGCTCTAGACACCAGGCCACTCCCCATCCCCCCGGCCTGGCTTTGGTATGCAGCAGAAACAGAAGCCTGGCTGTGCCCCCCCCCCCAACACCCTGCATGTGTCTGAGCCCAAAGAAGGCAAACGCAAACAGGCAACCAAGGAGCACAAAGGGAAAAGTGTTTTCCGCCCTGGAGGGTGCATGTGTGTATGTGTGTGTGTGAGAGAGAGAAAGACCTGCCCTTCCGCCTTTGTCCTGTTAGAAATTGGCCACCAAGCCGACATGGCTGCTACCCTCACCCATAGATATCCAGCTGGTCCAGCTCTCTTCTCTGCCTCCCAGTAACCCTCGAATAGAGGGAGGTCTTCACTTGGAAGATGGCGCTGGACACATCCAACCAGTTCTCTGCCGACCGCTTCATGTGGTGGTGCTTCTTCAACTCCTCAGGGTTCCCATAGTAGGGGAAGATCAGGTACTCCCCCCGCTTGGTGTCTTTTTTGAAGACCACATTGGTGTGCAGGACACGACTGAGCTCCCGCAGGAAGTTGAGGGAATTGTTCTTCAGGTTCTCTGGCGTCACCACCACCACCACCACCAGAGTGCCGTCCGCGAGCCTCTCAGGCACGTTGTCGGCACAGTCCAGGCCGTCCCACTCGCATTCTGCATTGTTGCATCCCTGATCACAGTGGCCGTCGGAGAAGTGGTCCTTGCAGTATTGGTCATAGAGAGGGCTAGGCAAGTGGGAAGGAAAAGAGACACCAGTCATGGCTAACCCACACCACGTCAGCTGGGCACAGCTCGCAGAGCCATGTCACGTGGCTCATGGAAGTCTGGCAAAGACACACATGCTCAGCTGACACCTGGGTACCGCCGCAGCACCAAATGTCCTCCCCCCCCCCCCCCCACACACCACAGGGCATTTGCTCTGCATGGAGGAAAATAAAATGTGCATGAGCCCACAATCATCAGTCCTCTGCTCTACCGACCGTGCACTTGGGGTCTGCAGGGAGGGAACTCACAGCCTCTCTCCTGCACACCTGTGGGAAAGAGGTGTGTGGAGAAGGCCGGCCCTCTTTCAGGGAAGTGTGTGCACCATGACCAATGTCCATAGTGGGAAACCCTGGTAACCCCAGCTGAAAACCACAAAGCATCTGCTGTGTCCCAAGGGTTTCACAGACCCTCTCTCAGAGAGGCTTCCTTCAGCCCTGTAAGTACTCTTATCCCCACACCGCAAACAGGGGGCTGAGGAGGCTAAGAGGGGGGGGGGGGGCGACTTGCCTGAGGACACCTCCGCGTGCAACACACTTCCTGCCTCACAGCTCAGAACAGCTCGCTTTTAGGGACCCTTTTCTTCCACAAGTTCCCATCTTGGAAAAGTGCATGTACAACTGAATCACATAAGCCCTTCTAAAAGGTGAAGAAAACACGTGCCCAGGTGCCCCCTGTTCCTCGTCCATTGCGCAGAGGGGAGGGAGCCACTTACTTGCACTGCCTTTCCACCTTCTGGCAGTCGAAGCCGTCATAGAGGCACCCGGCATTGTTGCACTGGGCGTCGCATTTCCCATCGTTGAAGTACTTCCAGCATTGTAGGGACTGGGAGCAGTTCTTCCAGGGGTCATGGAAGTTGAGTGAGCAGTCCCCTCCGTCCAAGCCACAGGCATGGTTGTTGCACTTGGTGTCACAGAACTTGTCGCCCGCCTGGCTGGCGCACCCTGGGATCTCGCATTTCTCCTCAAAGGCAGTGGGTAGGATGTCCTGACCCTTGCCCCCAGGAAAGTCAAAGTCCAGGATGTGGCAGTTGAGTCCATTGAAGTGGACAGGGCAATGGCACTGATAATGGGGTGGCTCTTTGGTGAACTGACACGTGCCCCCATTGTAGCAGGGGCTCGAGTGGCACGGGCTGTTTGGGGGGAACTGGCACATGGGGCCCATGAAGCCCAGCGTGCACATGCATGTGGAGCCCTTTGGGCTGGAGACACAGGTCCCGCCATTCAGGCAGCGGAGGGTCCCACAGCTGCGAGAGTCATTTTCGCAAGTAGCCCCTTCAAAGCCCTGAGGACAGAAAAATGGAACATGAAGACACAGAACTCTCCCAGAGGGATCAGGACTGTGGGCCATCTTGCTGGATGTTCAGTCTAGCAAGAGTAGCCGGCCAGCTGAGCCCCACTGCACTAGCCAAAGCGGGGCCCACCCCTCTCATCAAGCATCCAGCTCTCCCAGAGACACCCCTGGGCCGGCAGTCAAAAGCTCTGCTCTGCTTGTTTCCAGGGGGCCTCAGGGAAGGGCAGGAGCAGGCATAATGGGAGGTGGCCATCGATCTGTCTGTGCTCAGCAGCCAATCACTAGACAGCCTCTCACTGAATTGGGAGGCGGCTCTCTTCTTGAGGCAGCAGCAGCAGACTTCTGATCACAGAGGCAGGGCTACGTGTGCATGAATACATGAAGCTGCCTTAATCAGACCACCAGTCCAGCAAAGTCCATATCATCTACTCAGTCTGGCAATGGCTCTCCAGGGTCTCAGATCAAGAGCATTCACATCACCTGGAGATGCTGGGGATTGAACCTGGGACCTTCTGCATGCAACACAGAGGCTCTTTTACTGCAGCTCAGGGCTATCCAGCCAGCACCCAGTTTCTTGACGAGGTTTGCAGCTACAGCCCGGACTTTCAGGGGAGAAGAACTGGTGCTTCTCCTGCCTTCAGTACCAAGGCTGGAAGCCCATAGTGACAAGGATTCAGGCTGGGGGCCACTGGAGTGTAGCACCCAAGGCCTCTCCCTCCTGGGAGAGGTGCGGCACCAAAGACCTCTTCTCCACAGACAGAAGCTGGCTGGGACTGAGCCCCCAAGTAGCATGAGCCACAGATGCAAGGGCAGCAGGTGAAGGAGGAGCTGCCCTAGAATCCTAGAATCACAGAGTGGGAAGGGGCCCTGCAGGCCATCTAGTCCAACCCCCTGCTCCATGCAGGATCAGCTCACACAGTATCCCTGACAAGTGTTCATCCAGCCGCTGCTTCAAGACTGCCAGTGAAGGGGAGCTCACCACCACCCTAGGCAGCTGATCCCACTGTTGCACAATTCTGACTGTCAAAAAGTTCCTGCCCTTAATTTAAACCCATTCTTGCGAGCCCTCTCCTCTGCTGCCAACAGGAACAGCTCCCTGTGCTCCTTTAAATGACAGCCCTTCAGATAGTTCAAGAGAGCAAACCTGTCCCCCCTCAACCTCCTCTTCTCCAGTCTGAACGTCCCCAAGTCCCTCAGCCTTTCCTCCTTAGGGCTTCTTGGTCTCCAGGCCCCCGATCCTCCTCGTCGCTCTCCTCTGCCCCTTCTCCATTCTGTCCACATCCTTTTTGAAGTGAGGCCTCCAGAACTGCACACAGGACTCCAGGTGCAGCCTGACCAATGGAGTGTACAGCGGGACTATCACATCTTGTGATCTGGATGTTATGCCTCTGTTGATACAGCCCAAGATCGCATTAGCCTTTTTTGTCGCTGCATCACACTGGCTGCTCATATTTAACTTATGGTCCCACCTGTACCCCCAAGATCTTGTTCACACACACTGCAACTCAGAAGTGTATCCCCCATCCAGTATGCGTGTTCCTCATTTTTGTTACCCAGATGTAGAACTCAGCAGTTATCCTTGTTAAAGTGCATCTTGTTCACATCTGCCCTCTCTATCTTCTGGTGTGTTCGCTGCTCCTCCCAATTTGGTGTCATAAGCAAATTTAATGAGTAGCCCCTCCACGCCCTCAGCCAGACCATTTATAAAGATGGTGAAAAGTACTGGGCCCAGAACTGAGCCCTGTGGCCCCCCACTGGACACCTCCCTCCCTCCAGATAAAATGCCATTGACAACTGCTCTCTGAGTGCGCTTCTCCAGCCAGTTCCCTATCCACCTAACCATCCTAGAGTCCAGTCTACAATCCTCTAGTTTACCCATCAGAACATCATGGGGAACCCTGTCAAAAGCTTTACTGGAATCCAGGTAAATCCAGGTGCCCCAATATTTAAGAATCCTCCTTGTGTTATAAACTACTGCATCTCCATAGTGCTAAAAGTGACAGCAATGGCTGTACCAGTTCCAGTCAGGACATCGTGTCTCTGAACCTCCCCTCACCCTGCACCCTAACAATGAGAACCCGCTACTCACAGGAGGGCATTTGCAGATGTGACCATGCTGCGTGTTGCTGGCAACTGCACAGGTCCCACCGTTCCTGCAGGGCTTGTTTCGACAGCCATCCACCACACTCTCACAATGCCGTCCTGTAAGGGGATGTGGAAAGCAGCCGTGTAAGAGGACTCTGCTACATGCAACCCACCACACGTGAGCACTCTCTGAGCCGCAGCCTCTAGTTCCTGTTTTGCCCCGGCCCTCTTCCACGGGCACATACGTGAACAGAAATCTTATATGTGTTCAGTGGAGCGGCATTTACAGGGGGGGCTTGTAAAGGGCTAGAGGCAGTTAACCAAAAAGAGCGGGTTTGCAAACACCACCTTCTATGAGCAGGCAGGAAAATCCTGAGGGCTATCTGTGGGATTGTGATACTTGCCCGAGTAGCCTGGCCGGCACTCGCATATATAATCGTTAATGCGCTGCACACAGTTCTGGGTCCCGCGTTGGTCGCACGGGTTGGAGAGGCACTCGTTGACATCCCCCTCACAGCGCTCCCCCACAAAGCCTGGTGAGCAAATGCAGCTGTAGCCCCCGACCCGGTCCACACACTTCCCATTGTTGAAGCACTTTGGTGCTAAGGTGTGGGCATCAAAGAAGGGACTGCAGTCATCCACGTTGATTTCACAGTGCACCCCTAACGGCAGAGACAGAAAGAACAAGGGTAACCAAGGGAACCTCCCAAGGTGGCTGCTGCCCACAGAATCACCCTTCCCTTGAGAGCATCAGACACCCTTTGGGAGGATGGGCTAACGCTTCCAGAAAGCACCTCTACAACCTGACCTTCCTACAAGCCAGACTTGTGGCGGGGCAGCCGAGCAGGTTCCTGATCAAACTGGGCAGCAAGGATGGCAGAGGGGCAGGTGGCTCCCACGTCTAGCACTTCCTATTGGCTAGATGCTTGGTGGCATCTCCCCAGCATGAGGGAAAAAAAGATCACACACATCAGCCTCTAGGAAACCAACAAAGGGTAAAGAGGGGCCACATTCTGTAACCTCTGTCAGCCATGCACAATTTAACAGCCACATCCCCCCTTGCTTTGGCACGATTCTTTCTGCTGCTTTTGCTTTTCAGTGTCCCTCCTGCAAGTTCTGCTCAGTTTGGGAAGGGAGAGAGGATGCAGAGGTCCATGCTGCCTCCTGGGCTGCCAAGATTTCAGCAGACTTTCCCAAGCACACCTTTGCAGCACGAAGGCTGGGAACTGGCTTCCTTTTCAAAAGCACAATGGAGTTTGTCAGGAAGCTGAACTGTGCACCCAAATGCTGCAGGCAGCTCCTCCCAGGTCCCCTTGCCCAGCGTCCTCCTGCAACCAGAGGGGTGAAGGCTTCACAGCCAAAGTGCAAAATACAGCACCCGAGTCAAATGCAGGCCTGTCTGCTGGCCTCATCGGCCTGTAGGGACCCAGTCAGTAGTGTCTGTGACTACACCCACCCTCACCCTGTTCCTCACCTTGAGTTCCTCGGGGGCAAGAACATTTGTAGGTGTTGATGAGATCGATGCACGTTCCACCATTCTGGCAGGGCTGAGAAAGGCATTCATTGACCTCCTCCGAGCAGTTGACCCCATGATAGCCAGGAACACACTGCGAGAAACAGCACAGGCAGCCTTGGGTCAATTCGCCCTGAGAGGGGCCATTCCTCCAGCTCGTGTCTGGCATACTGTGGGACAGAACCAGGGGACGGGGCAAGGCCAGGGAAAGGTTTGGGCTTGTTAGGAGGTCCACAAGGGAAGGACTCCAAGGGACGCAATAAACAGGGAGCTCTCCCCACCTGCTGCACTATATTGACTGGAAAATGGGGGAGCCAGTCTCCCGATGGACCTAACCACAACACGAGAAAGAGAGAGAGAGAGAGAGAGAGAGAGAGAGAGCAGGTGGATGAGAAAGGAGAATGGGACGGAGCTGGGAACTGGAGGCTCTGCCTGCCACTGGAAATGCTGCCTCCAAACACCCCAGTGAAGAAGTGAATGCTGTGAAAGGATGTGCATGTGAAAAAGTGTCCTTTTAATTCTGTATTGTAAAATGGGGGGAGGGCAGGAGCATTGTTTTAACAAATATCAGGAGTACTGATATCATTTCGGAGATATCAGAATGATACTGCTGATATTTTATTAAAACTAATCATTGTCAGCTATGCTGCCATGGCAAGTGGGGGCTGGGGGAAGCCTGTATTGAAGACAGATGTCTCCTGGTATTTGAACTTTCAATTCTTGCTCTCTGTCTTATCTCTATGCCTGCCTGTGTCTGACTTTGGGGCCTGGATGCTCCTATTCCCCTGGGAACCTATAGTCATTATTTTAGGTGTGCTTGCTTGCTTATTTGTGATCGGCTTTATTCCATCCCGGGGTGCCTTTTGAATTCTGTATAACTTCCCAACTCCTGCCTGAAGACTCATTCCTGACACAAAATGTCTGCACAGATGACCTGCCTTTCCTGATCTCAATAAACTGAATCCTGGCTGAGGACCGTTGTTGGGACTGATTAATGTGGGACTCTGACATTCATGCCCTTCCCAATTCCCCCATGTGGGATTATAACAGGGGATGGATGGAAGGAAAATAACAGCAGCCAGCTGACCAACGGCACATCAGCCCTTAAATTTCAGAGCTCCATTATTTCCTGTGGGGTACATCTGGCCTCTGGAGGTGGAAGGGAGGCCAGGTCTACCCTATAGGAAGCAATGGTTCGGTGGGGGGGGGGGGGGAGAGACAGATGGCAGATGTGGCCTCCGGAGGCATTTTCCGAGGGGCAGGAGACCTGGAAGGCCACCAGAGGCCAGGCCTCCTGCCCACAGAAACTCATGGTCCTTTCAAGTTTACAGGACTGATGCCCCACTGATGAGCCATAAAGCACTCCTTCCACCCCAGCCATTCCTTCCTCCAGATTCCATTCTTACTGGATGTTATAATATCGGACGCAGGAACCGTGTCAGGGAGATGCAGCAGTTTCAGAAACTGCTGACCTGAAATATCAGACATTTTATCAGGCTGGCACTATCTTGACCACAAACCCATGTTCTGCAGCCAGATCCCACAGCATACATTTCTGAAGCTTCAGTGCGCTGCACAACACACACACACACACACACACACACACACACACACACACACACACACACACTCTCTCTCTCTCGACTGTTATAGGACTGGGCTGAACATATGACGGGACTGTGTGAATCCAGCACTCTTCCTGCTCCTGCTCATCCTCCATACCTCACAAGAGTAGCCTCCAAGGTAGTCGGTGCAGGTGGCCCCGTTTTGACATGGGCTCGGGGAACACTCATCCACCTGCTCCTCACAGTAGCTGCCAGTGTAGCCAGCTTGGCAGTGGCAGAAATGTGTGTTGCCTGTATCCACGCAGAGGCCCGTGTTCCTGCACAGCTGCACTACGTCCACCCCTGTAAGACCCAAAGAAAAGTGTGTCTGTGGGGGGGGGGGGGTGTCAAACACAGGTCCAGGCAGGCCCTGTCCTCACGCCCACCAGGAGCGAGAGCCTCGCCAGGCACCGGGGAGCAGGGAGGTGTGCCTGGCCGTGTGCCTGCCGGGCCCTGGGAAGCCCCGCCTTCGGATCTTCTGCCCCGCGGGCTCAGCCTTTGGGCCCGAAGCCCCAGCCGAAGCCCAGAGGGGCCCCTGGGTTGGAACACACTCATTCGTGGTCTGAGATCTGGTCAGCCATAGGACTGGCCTGGACCCACCGCCTATCGGGTTGATAGAAAGCTACACTTTAACTAAAAAAAATAAAAGATTAAAAAAAATTACATTGGAGAGTTTTGGGGGGGGGGGGTTGTGGTAAATTAAGTTTCAACTATAACAAGTTTCTCTTTGCACTATCCTAATCAAAAATGAAATCTGAACTTAAAATTCAACATAACCCTATTTCAAACTTACAAAAAGCTGCTTTTCTTTGTAAGGAAAGATTTGTGGGGAGCCCCCAGACCGCACAGGCATTCCTGCCATGATCCCAGGGACTGGCAAGCCGCCACAGGGGCCACCCACCAATCCATCAGGGCAGGGCGCCTTTTGTACTCTTGCGTTACACCTCAGGACTGATCTCCACAACTGGCTCCCTACCCGCAATCAAACATCTCTGTCACAAAATGAGAACCTTCCATCTCACAGAGGAGACGGGCTGGCCCTGGAACGATCGCCAGCCCTTGTTTCTGGTGTGGCCCTGGAGTGGGGCGGGGCAGTTCCATGACAAAGGAGAAGGTGCCACCCAAGAGAGCCATCCTGTGCAGAGGCAGCCAACGGGGCTGGCTTTTAGGACTGCCCTGCAAAGTAGGAAGGAGCCCGAGAAAGAAGCCACACTTTCTAGCGCTGATGCCAGATACCCCTTCCTCCCCAAAACTGGACATGGCTGCAGGCTACAAAAGAGAGACCCTATTTGGAGTCAAGAACATTACTTTGTTTAACAATAAGCTATATCTCATTTTCTTAATTAATAGCAATATTAAGCTAAATAGTTCAGAAACATAAGAATGCACACTTTGTGGCTCTATACAGGTTTTAAATCCATTTTAACAGTTCCAACAATAAATTAACATGCACTTTCATGTAGGAAGTATTTTAAATCCATGATTTGGATCATCTCTTTTTTCCTGGATAACCTAAATCAGTCCCTCGCTGGGACACTCAGGAACAGAAGCAGAAGGGGAAGAGGGGGCCTACCTTGCTGCTTAGCTGCCACCTCACAAGAGACGTTGGGGACATCGCAGTAGAGGCCAGTCCAGCCTCTGGGGCACACACACCGGTACAGGTTGCCTTTCTGCAGGCAGTTCCCACCATTTCTGCAAGGGGAGGAGTCACACCAGCGCACCAAGTTCTGGGGAGGAGAGGAGATGCTTTAGGAAATGTAATGGGGGAGGGGGGGACAGAAGAGTCCAGGTGCAGTAAAGCAGCCTTACAAACTACCCTCTAGATTCCTGGCAGGCAGATATGGGGCCCCTGTGATCCTAACACCTCAAGAGGTGGGTCAGCTCGACTCCAGATCTCCCAGTGAGCATCACGGCTGACTGGACAACTGAACTCAGGCACCCTCATTCCCCTTCCAGCACTCTAACCTTGACACCACACTGCCTCTCCACTTAAGTGCTGCACTTAAGCAGAGCGGGTCAAGTCTGGCCTGCATGGGACCTGCTCCTCCAACACCACTTTCCGCTCCAGAATGGCAGAAAGGTGAAGCTGGAATAAAAGCCACAAACTGCAGCTTTGAGTGCAAAAACACACTCTGAAACATGCTACAGAGACTTGTCAGCTGAAAGAGGGGTGTTTTTTCCGGGGTGGGTGTTCCTGCCTTTTCACTGGAGGGAAAGGCCAGGGTGCAACACAACACCTCCTCCCTTGCCCAGCTCTCTCCCCTGCCGCAGCCCACATGCATTAACTGCTGCATTTATGCAATCATCTCTCCCCCTCCCCCAGGCAGTATATTTCCTAGTCAGTTTGCTTAGGGCCAATAGAGTAGCCTGCACATCTTACCCGCCACAATGTAGGTGACAATATGCATAATGAGTAGGTATTGCAATTGTCTACTGGCTGATCAATAGATCTGAAGATGTCCCAGGGGTGGAGGCTTAGAAAGTTTTACTGCCCTTTGTTCTAACTCTCACCTGGAGCTCAGACATGAGGCAAAAGTTAAACAGGCAAGATGCAGATTAGAGAAGCTAGAAGGGATGTTGATTGCTTTAAACTCCCAGTCATTTTCCCCCATAAGTAATGAGTAAACTTTACTGTCTAAATCTAATACACACCTGTGCTGCTTAGCCTGTGTCTGCAGAACTGCAGGGATGGAGAGCAAGCAGAGAACTCCTCATGAGTCAGTCCCCTCCAGGCCCACCTTCCTTACCTGGCAACTGAGGCCTGTGTAGCCCTGGGGGCAAGTGCACTTGTAAGTCCCATAGCTGTCCTGGCAGGTGCCTCCGTTCAAGCAAGGCTTGGAGTCACACTCATTGATGTCATGCTCACAGTAGATGCCAGTGAAGCCAGGTGGGCACATGCAGGCGAAGGTATTGATCCCATCCACACATGTTCCCCCATTGAAGCAGGAGCTGCGAGACCAAGAACAGAGACTCACTCTCAGCACATGCCTGGCAACCCTTCGGGAACATGGCCACTCCACTCCAAACCATCCCAAATCTTGGACAGCAGAACGGGTATCAATAACGCAAAGGTGGCAACTAAACCCACAGATGTGTATTTCCAGACTGGTGCCATAAATGCTGTGGTTTGCAGAAGCTTAATTATGCAAAGCAAGCAAACCTGGGCCCATACTCTGCATAATTTACATGGACTGCATTGCTCTGCATTTTAGGTGAAGAACAACAGACACAGCTCTCTGGTCCTGGCTCTCTCTCTCTCTGCCAGTCCCAATCCGCCCACAGCCCTGGCCAGGCCTTACCTTTCGGTGCAGTCAGGTGTATTATTCTCACAGTGGAACCCACTGAAGCCGGAGGGGCAGGTGCAGGTGTAGCTGTTGACACAGTCTGTGCAGTTGGCCCCATTCCTGCAGGGGTTGCTGGCGCACTCGTTGATGTCCTCCTCACACTTGGGACCCTGGAATCCTGCCTGGCAGTCGCAGAGGAAAGCGTTGATCCCATCGGAGCAGGAGCCCCCATTGTGGCACGGGTCTGGAGGGGGGAGGAGGAAGAAAGGTGACCCAGCCCTTCAGAACACCTGCTGCACCTGGGCCTCCTGGAACGACACATTTCCTGGTAGGTGGGGCCACGACAACGCTGGCACATCTGTATGCCTCATGCTCTCGACCAGTGGCCTTCAAAAGCTCTGCCTTCAGAGGACTCTTCCCGAGCGCATGGTGGGTCAAAAAGGATTCTGGGGTGTATCCACAAACGTGGCCTAGGATACACCAGGTAGCCCCCGCTGGATAACAGAGCCGCACTTACCTGTAACTGTTGTTCATTGATGTCTTCTGGGCAGACACACATTGGGACTGCGCTCATGCACGCCAGCCACAGACATTTCCTTTTCTAGCTTCCTAAAAACTCTTATAGGAGGTGCTTTGTCCTGAATGGAACCGACACATGCACAGGTATTTCCACCATGTGAATCACGCACTCCTGGGCAGAGTGTCCCCTTCGTTCAGTTCCCACCAAGCCGCTACTACCCAACAAAAGATGGACTTGGAAGAAGCTGCTTTGCCTTTTTTGAGTCCCCAATAACCAATAAAGTCTTGCTCTTACGAAATGGACTGGTCCTTTCTAGGTAATACAAAAGAGCCCTTTTCACATCCAATTTGTGAAGAGCAAACTCTGCCTATGAAACAGGGGAAGGAAAAGACACCATGGATGATTTCCTGCACTGAACGAAACTTGGACACCATTTTAGGGAAGAAATCCAGGCTTGGGTGCAAAACAACCCTCTCAGGCAAATTTTTGAGGAAAGGAGGATCAGCTCTAAGAGCCGCCAATTTACTGACTCTCCTGGCCAAACTAACGGCCACCAAAAATGCAACATTCCTTGACAGTAGGGCTAGGGAGCAAGAGGTGAACGATTCAAAGGGAAATTTCATCAAACTTCCCAAAACTAGTGGTAGGGACCACTGACAAACGATACGAGGAACTGGGGGGGGGGGGGGGGGGGGAGAGACATTAGGCAACCCTTTCAGAAAACATTGCACCAACTTATGGGCAAAAATCATAATGCCCTGAAAACCAACATGAAAGGCTGAGGTAGTAGTCAGATGAGTTTTAACGGAAGACACAGATAGGCCTGTCTGGGCTAGAAACAGCAGGTATTCCAGAATGGATGACAAGGGGCGTGTAAAAGGGCATTCCCCTCTAGGGGCTAGCCAAGACTGGAACTGAACCCACTTTCTATCATATGCATATCTAGTGGACAGCTTACGTGCTTGCAGCATGACATTCATGACCTCTTGGGAAAACAGAGACTCTATGGTCGGATTCTCCAGGATGTTAGATGCAGACAGGGCATGTCATGATGCAGGAACAAACCTTGGAGGGGCTGTTCCCGGGGGCCCTGAAGGATGCGATGGTCCGCCCTCTCTTAAAAAAACCATCCCTAGACCTGGCCGAATTGGCTAATTCAGTCTCAAATTTGCCCTTTTGGGGCAAATTAATTGAGAGGGTGGTGGCGATACACTTGCAGAGCTTTCTAGATGACGCTTCTACGCTAGATCCCTTCCAGTCTGGCTTCTGCCCGGGCCACAGGACTGAGACAGTTTTGGTCGCCCTCACAGATGACCTCCGGAGGCATCAGGTCTGGGGCAGCTCAGCGGTGCTGCTGCTGCTAGACCTGTCAGTGGCGTTCGACATGGTCGATCACCAGTAGCTCGCACACCACCTCGCTGACACAGGGATCCAGAGACTTATTCTACAATGGCTTGTCTCCTTCCTCCAAGATCGTGGACAAAGGGTGGCCATCGGGGAGCAGCTGTCCCAAAGGCACCACTAATATGTGGGGTGCCCCAAGGGGCAGTGCTCTCCCTGATGTTATTTAACATCTGTATGCGCCCCCTTGCCCAGATTGCCCGGAGACATGGGCTTGGGTGCCACCAATATGCTGATGACACCCAGCTCTATCTGCTGTTGGGCGGCCAGTCAGACTCTACCCCAGAAAATCTGGACTGAGCGCTGCAGGACATGGCGGGATGGCTTAGGCTGAGTTGATTAAAGTTGAATCCGATGGAGACAGAAGTCCTGTGCCTGAATTGGAGTGGGTTGGGGGAAGGGATCCCATTACCGGCCTTCAGTGGGGCACCATTGGTGCGAGCGCTGAGGGTCTGGAGTCTGGGAGTGCTCCTGGAGGCTTCCCTGTGAATGGAGGCCCAGGTAGCAGCCACTGCCAAGACAGCCTTTTACCATCTTCGGCTAGTTAGGCAGTTGGTTCCCTTCCTCGAACATGAAGATCTGGCTTCAGTGATGCGACGGTCACCTCGAGGTTAGACTACTGTAATGCTCTCTACATGAGGCTGCCCTTGGGGCAACTCTGGAAGACGCTGCTAGTGCAGAATGCGGCGGCCAGACTGCGGATGGGCCTCCCTATGCGGGAGCACATCCAGCCTGTGCTAAAATAACTACACTGGCTGCCTATAGTATTCCGGATGCGCTTCAAGATGCTGGCTTTAACCTTTAAAGCCCTTTATGGTCAGGGACCTGCCTACCTGAGGGACCGCCTTTCCCCGTATGTTCCCCAGAGAGCACTGCGGTCAGAGATGCAAAACCACCTGGCCCTTCCTGGCCCTAAGGACATCAGGCTGTCTTCAACTAGGGCCAGTGTGTTCTCCCTGAGGGCACTGACATACTGGAATGAGCTCCCAAATGAGATCAGCGCCCTTCAGGGCCTTCAGCAGTTCTGTAGGGCCGTGAAGACAGAACTGTTCTGAGGGGCCTTCCAGTTGGCGTTACATCTTCCATGAGCTGGGTGCCAATCTGTGAAAAGGTGCTGTGCTGCGCCGGACTATATGTCAGCCAAGGTTATTGTCTTGGCCATTGGCCATAACAAAACAAAACAAAATACAACAGACAAAACAAAATACAACAGACATTATAAACCAAAATGGGATAAGCCCTTCAGTAACTTGCTGCAAATCCAAGACTTAGTCTTATCTTTTTTGCCGCCAGTGCAAACAAAGCCATTCTGCTGGTAATATATGTGTCATTATCAGAGAGCAAAAAACCAGTCATGTCCAGATCTGAAATTCCATTATGCAGAGGTATAATGGGGTAAATAAACCTTTGCCTAAGTGATTCATGCCAAGAGCATCTCATAATATAATGCTCGATGCCATCCACTTTGCCTACGCCACACTGACATATTCTAGAGACAGCAGGGGAGCCCAAGAAGCGACCAATACAGACCATTGAAGGTATGGCATGAAACCTTAGGGCGGTAAAAGCCCTTCTTAGATCAAGAGTGGTCAATTTCTCAAGGTAAACAGTCCTACAGTGATCTCTTTTAAATATCCTATACAAGGGGGCTGTACGACAACTTACCACCGCTTGGTGGTTCAAAAGCCCATCCTTATTAAATACCCATTCCTTCAATTTGGACTTTTGACTTTCACTGTCCCATATATCGTCTGGAATTGAGTATTTCAGTAAAATAGAGGTCAGGTGGTCACCTAATCTTCTGGAGGATTTCAAAAGTGATATAAAACTTCGGACACCTAGGATATCCTGGGGACGTTTTAAGCATTTCCTCCAATAAGAAAGAATTCTCACATTTACCCTGGCTTCCAAAGATACCATACCCAGTTCAGCCCTCATCAGTGCCACGGGTGAGCCTTTGGGTAAAACCAGAATCCGCCTCATAAAATAATTTTGCACGGTCTCTAGCAGAGACCACAGCGGCTCATCCCAACCCCAAATCTCTACCCCATACAACATTGCTGAGGTTATCTTACTAATGTATAGTTTGACAACCGGATCTATCATACCTCCACCCCTAGAGAAGTAAAACTTCAACAAAGCCCCCAAATTGTTCATAGCAACAGTCTTCAATTGTGTAATATGGGGACGCCAAGAGAGGGTTTCTGAGAAGGTTATGCCCAGATATTTATATGTACTGCATTGTTCAATTGGTGTACCAAGAATGCTCCAAACTGATTTCTTAGGTCTTTTCCTGAAAACCAAGACTTTAGATTTGGCGTAGTTTATTTGCAGAGCTTCTGCCTTGCAATACTTGCCCAATTTATTTAGTAGCCTCCTCAGACCAATCTTGGTTACCGAGAGAAGTACCATGTCGTCCGCATACAAAAGGATTGGAACTTTGTATTGCCCTATGGCGGGAGGCATGAATTCACTGCCTTCCAGACTGGCAATTAGATCATTCAAGTAAAGGTTAAACAGGGTGGGAGCTAGCACACAACCCTGTTTCACTCCCTTCGCACTAATATATCTTCAGTGAGCCGGCCCTCCCTTCCGACCTTAACCTTCAGTGGTGTCGTTATACAACAGGCCAATTAATTTAACCAACCGGGGATCAATATTTATATTCCAAAGTTTCTGCCACAATCTGCCTCTATCTAGAGAATCAAAGGCTGCTGCTAGATCGATAAAGGCAGCGTAAAGGGCCTTTGTGGGACCCCTAACGGCCAAGGAGGCCAGAGTGTATAAGGTTTGGCAGTGCTCAATAGTTGAGTGCTCTTTTTTGAATCCAATTTGAAGAGGGTGAATTAAGTTATTCTCTATAACTTGATCTTCAAGTTTATTTTTTAGATGACTACTGTATAATTTAGAAGCAACTGACAGTAAACTAATTGGCCTGTAATTACTGGGATCACACTCTTCACCCTTCCTATAAATTGGAACAATAATACTTGTGGTCCAGCCCTTAGGAAGTTTGCCAGTTCTATCAATCCAGGTAAAAAGTTTGGCTAACATTGGGGCCCACCAATCAATAAATGATTTAAAGCACTCAATTGGAATTAGATCCTCACCGGGAGATTTACCACTGGGTGTGGATTCGATCAATGATCTCACTTCACGCTCAGTTACCTCAGGCCAGAGTGGTAATATGGAAAGGGAGGACTATATGTACTCAAGGCATCTTATTATGCTGCACTACCATTGGGGAAATCGGGACTGACCGAGTGATTTTATTGTTTTTATGTATTTATATTGTATGCTGATTTTATTATGCTGTAAGCCACCCTGAGCCCGCTTCGGCGGGGAGGGTGGGATAAAAGTAATAAAAATAAATAAATACATAAACTGCAGCACCCAAACCACCCTCCTGGGTCTGGGGGACACTCCCAGACCCCTGCAGTCATTGGGCTTTCTCTTCCTCGTGGAGTACCAACAAGGCAGGGCCAGTGAATACAGGGGGCAGGCCCATCCCCGGGCTGGATCAAATCGGCAAGACTGACCTTGCTACAGGAGGAGGAGCCTATTCCCAGGAGTAAGGACTGTTCCACTTCCAGGACCACCGGAGAAGACGGGCGTGCCGCCCCAGAGCATATGTCTTGCATGGTGAGAATACCCGCACGTGTGTTGGCTCCATTCAGGGTGGAGCGCCCCCTTCAGGAGTTTTCAGGAAGCCAGAAAAGAGTATGTCTGCAGCTGGCCTACACAAGCACGGTCCCAATGTGGGGTTGTGCGAGAAGACGAAAGATGAACAACTCTTCACGAGAGGGAGCTAGTTAGGCTATCTGACCAAGTCTATATGTCCTCTGCCTCAACTGGTGAGTCAAGGCAACCAAATCCCAAACCAGCACCATGTTCTTACTGGGATGGCAATCGTCGATGTCGGTCTCACAGCTGGGGCCTTTGAACCCGGGCTTACAGAGGCAGCGGTGGCTCCCGTCTGTGTTCTGACACACAGCACCATTCCGACAGGGGCTCTTCACACATTCATTGATGTCAATCTCACAGGTTTGTCCTGAGAAGCAAATTTGAACAAATATGCAGGAATATTCATTATATTCATTAAGCTTTGAAAAAATGTTCTGGTTAGCAACAACCTGATTAGTGTCACTGAAGATGCAAGATCTTTGGAAGTCCCTGCAGTCATCCCCTGAAACTCTGTCTGATGTGCCACTGAAATGAGGAAGGTCCCAAGGCCAGGTGGGGCTTCTTCTGCGGTGGCCCCTTCCTTGCAGAACACCCCCTCCCCCAAAGCATTCCCGCTGGCTCTAAGTGTACTAACTGGGGGGGGATCTGCAATCCTGCGGGGTGGGTTCCCTTCACTTACTGTGCACTGTCACTTGCTATGCAGGTAGGGATATGCAAATTCTTACACAGATCTGCAGATCCAGCTGAAGGCAGTTCCCCAATTTATTGCTACAATAGCACAGAAGAGGGAGTACTAACATTAACTTTTAGCTAGGGCAGTCTCACA
The DNA here is from genome assembly GCA_029233225.1 of Lepidodactylus listeri. NCBI lineage: Eukaryota > Metazoa > Chordata > Lepidosauria > Squamata > Gekkonidae > Lepidodactylus > Lepidodactylus listeri. The sequence continues at coordinate 6,751,461 of JARCFY010000014.1, read as the reverse complement.
CGACAGGCAGATAGCAAAAAGGAAAAAGCAGAGAGGCAGCCTTGGGAAAATCACAGCTAGATAAAGGGATTCCTGTTGGGAGTTGATGGTCTTTGTTGCTGAACTCCCAATAGACTGTGGCAAAGAAACGAGGTGGCAAAATCCACTGATAAGAACCCTTCACAAAACAAAACAACAACAAAAAAGACTAATGTTTCTGCCGACTTCTGCCCCTGACTGTGTAAAGCTGATGGGCAGGGGAAAAGAAATCTGAAAGTCTGGCAGAGACAGTATAGCGGAGCTCTAGAAGTCCATGCTGCAGAGTAGACAGGGCACGGAACACTTCTAACCAGAGCTGAAAATCTCTGTGAGAATCTGCACAGCCCTGCCTGAGGAGCAGGGGAGAAGCATTGTGGGCTTCCGCTTCTGCTGGTGGAGAACACATTGTTAATTGCCAGCAGGAAGACTAGGACAGAAACCCAACAGAACCAAAGCAGCCTCTGAGAATAAACAAGTGTGCCCTTAATTTGCATCCCCACCAATTAAAATTAGACTCCATTGATTTTAAACTGCCCTCGCCAAGTAATCAACTAAAGCTCTAAGTGATTAATTGACTGATTCAAGCTTGCAGCCCTACTATAGATCTAAAGCAGAAGGCTTCGCAGATCTGAGCTATGAACTAGCACCAAGGCTTAGACTGCCAGAAATACAGGTGAAAATGCAAACTGTTTTCAGTGCTTGTAGGGTTTCTAACTGACAAGTGCATTACAGGCAAAAGATACAAGACGTAAAGCTTTTCCTCCAAGCTGAATTTCATGCAGCCCCATGGATACAGGAGAGGGCTTGTCAGGCCCAGTTTTCCCATTCCAAATCCAGCCATATTATTTGAACTTACAGATCACCTATGCAATGAACCAGTCCCAAGATGAAGTAAAAAACAATTTCAGCTGGCAAATGAGGAACTTCAGAAAAAGCAAGGAAGCCTCCCTTAGCAGAAGGCCATGCAAAGACCCACAGTGGATCCACAGAAACTGGGAAACATCAACAGGTAACACCACACAGAGCACAGGAAGCCAGATGCATCCTGGGTGAACTGGGGCCTAGCCAGCCATTGCAACATCTGGCCATAAATCAAGCGCCTGTGATGGGACTGTTGATCATCCAGCTCCCAGACAATACATCTGAGCTGAACACAGTAAACATACTGATCTATACAAAATTGCTAGAAATAAAGGGTAGCAGTTTAAGAATAACTTGTAGCCTGCCCCCACCACTTATAAAAGGCATCTGACAAAACAGCGGTGTGTAGGCCATGAAGCAGCCTGCCTCTCCCCAAGGTGCCTGTGCTGTTCTCTCAGGGCTTCCTTGAGCCTCCACTTAGGCTGGTTACCCAGTAGGGCTGACTCCTTGCTGGGCATTGCAGGGGCCCTCTGCCAGTGAGACACTACAGGGCTCTGCTGGAAGCCAGACAGGATTGCTGGAGCCAAAACAAAACCCTCTCCCACATGACCCCCCCCCCTTTTAAAGACAGGCTTTATTTCTTCCATCCCTTGATGAATCCACGTAGAAGAATGAACCCAGAGCTAAAACACTGCCTGTAAATGTGCAGATGCATGCTTATGTACATGACTAAGACCTACCTTGCCACCCTGAAGGGCAGGCACACGAGAAACTCTTGTAGTCTTCAGACTCTCTGCATTCCCCACCATTCTTACAGGGAGTGTCTGCACAAGGAGCCAACACGTTCTCACAGGTGGACCCTGGGTTTCGAACACAAAAACCAGCACACACAGTTGGCCCCAATCTTGCTGTGGCCAGAAGATGGCAGAACGAGGTAGGATTTCACACCTGGGTGTAGTTCCAGCACCGGTGCTCACAGGGTAGTTTCCCCCATTAATATTCTAGGGTCAACTGACATTTCCAGAGATTTTGCAACTGATCTGGGACAATGACTATTTGGGGCTGGGTCCTTGCTGCCCTTCTCTATCCCTTCTTAAGGCACCTTTGTCTTATGGAAGCCATTACCCTTCTAGGAAAAGGAACTGAACTTATCCATGCTCAGGATCTTTGGAAAGCAAAAGTCCAAGAAGGAGACAGCCTCACATTTCATTGGCTTATGTCTAGTATAATTATTGGGTTGACCAAGAGAAAAATATCCTTTACTAGAGAGGAAAAACAGGACAACTTATATTTCTTTTCTCCTTCTCTGCTCCCTCGCCCAACAGGGTTTCCTGTTTACAAAGCCAAAATTCACTACATAACATTATTTTCCTTGTCAGCCAGGATCATCTGAAGGTCTAGTCTGTTCTTCAGAGCCTTCTACTCCCTCCCTCCCCCAGGGTTGTTTCCATGGCAACCAATGAAGACCGGAAAGCACTCATAGCTTCCTCCAATTGTCCGCTGGTTGCCATTTTGTGGAGCGAGAGGAAGCAGGAAATGGCCAGAGAGGAATTGGCTCAGCAGAAATTTCTTGCCTGTGAAACTGCTAGCCTCTTATGCAAGGCACGTCTTTTCAAAAAGGAGCATCCACAGAAATAACAGATTTGTATGGAGGGGAAAAACCCAAACTGACCCAGGACAGAGCCAGTCCTAAAAATGACGATAAAGTGTTTTCTTAATCACTACATCGCTGGAAAACCAGTTGGAGGAGAAGACTCTCCTGCTCCAGCAAACTGTTTACAGCTTGCCTGTGTGAAGGTCACTGTTAGGAAGGATTGAATCTCATACCCCAAAGTTTTGGAAAACTGCCTGCAAAATGCAAGCGTCTTTCAGCCACCTTAAACTTAGTGCTTCTGTGATCCTCGGAGATAAGAAAGGTCTCCTGATACAAAGAAGGGAGGAAACAGTTAATGTGCAGCTTGCAGGGAGGGGGAGAAAGTGTGAAGTCCACCTGGGTGTGCATCTGCTGCTGGAAATGCCAGAGCCATGCTGAAGGCTTTGAGGTTTCACAAATGCCAACTCCTGCGGAAACTTCCCTCCCGCCTCCCAATGTAAACACTCTCTCCACCTTCCCATCTGAGGGCTGTAACACCATTGTCTGTGCCAGGTTGCCCTGAGTGGGACAGACTTATTCTCTTACCAGTATATGGCAGCAGGCAACTGCACTGATAGCCGGCCACATCATCAATGCAAGTTCCTTGATTCAGGCAAGGGTTGGAAGCACATTCATTAACATTGGTTTGGCAGTTGGGACCTAGAGTGGACAAGACCAGCACCGTCAGTGTGCCTGTGACCCAGGCAGACCTCCTGCCCCACTGCCACGCCCTCTGCCTGGCAGGGGTCTCCAAAATGCTTCATGTGCATTAACTCAGAAATCCTCCTGCCACTCCGGAGTACTGCAGACGTGAGACTGAGGAAGAGACAGAGGGCCCCTCTAGCGAGTCTCTGGCAGAGGCCGGATTTGAACCAGAAACCTCACAGGTTACAGCACTCTCTGAGCCACTATACCAACATTACTCGGTTCACTGGAAGAAAAAGCAGAAAGTTCTTCTTCCAAGTATTGCTTTTCCTTTATTCGAATCTCTATTCCGCCTCATTCCAAATGGCCAATGCAAACAGCAAACCTTGTATTGATTTTTTCTGATTGGACTCTTGGCTAAAACTAACAAACAGTTCCTTCCACTGGTCACATCAGCACAGCAGTACATTTGGGGGCTGTCCATCACTTACTGAAGGTCCTCCCAGAGTCCAAACCACCTTTGGAAGCATTTCAAAGCCCTTCATTTTGGAGATCATCAGGGGAGACAGCTCACGTTTTATTTCAAACATGTTTTTTAAAGCAGCTGAAGTCTAGTCATGGGTCCCACACACACTTCTCGGCCAGCAACTGTTGCCTCCGAGGGGCAAGGCGTAAGAGGGAGACCACCCACCTGCTGCCTGTTCCCATGCAGGGCTCCCAAGACCCAGACCACTTACCGCTGAATCCCTCCCGACACGTGCAGATGTAACCGCTGGTCATGTCCTTGCAAGTGCCGCCGTTTGCGCACGGGTTTGACTCACACTCGTTGTTGTTGATATCACAGTTTGCACCAATCCAGCCCGGATCACAGTCACACTTGTAGCTTTGTGATGAAATGGAAGAGGACATTACACGAGTTTGAGGAGCGTGCACGCAGATCATACGGCTGCAACAGCTGACTCCCAGCAAGCAAGCTACCCTGGGCACCTCCAGCTACCAAACTGGCCACTCTTCCTGACTGGCCCATTTCTTTACAGCACAAGATGACAGAGGGCCCTGACCTGGGACTTGCAGCATCCATCCTGGGTGACCCACCCAGTCAGCCTAACCTGGAAACAAAGGGCCAGTGTGGAACAGTGGATGCTGCCTGGTGCACATTCAAGCTTCAGAGACAGGTTTCCTGGCTGCCATACTTGTGGTGGCTAAGCGAAGCCACAGAGAATTCCCAGGAACATACCCATTCAGCCCATCGTTGCATTTCCCATGAATACAGGGATTGCTGTTACACTCGTTCACTTCTGAGAGGCACATGGCGTCATGGAACCCTTCAGGGCAGATGCACACGAATCCGTTGATGCCGTCCCTGCACGTGCCACCATTGTGGCAAGGGTTACTGGCGCATTCGTCGATGTTGATGTTGCACATTCTCCCTGAGAAGGAGGGCACAGCGTCAGCTGTCAGGGGTCAGCGATTCAACATGCAGAGTGTCATCAGCCATCCCCCCCTCCCTGCCCTGCCCCATTCTCACCTGTGTATCCTGGTTCACATGTGCATTCATAACCGTTGATTTTGTCCAGGCACCTGCCATAGTCACAAGGGTTGCTGGCACAGTCATCTAGGTTGACTTCACAATTGGGTCCTTGAAAGGAAAGTGCTCATTAGAACTGGCCAAGGGTAAAGTCAACTGCATCGGAAGGAGCTGCCTTTACCCTTCTGCAGGCACTTCTGCCAAAAGAACAAGGATGCTTCAGAAATAGATGTCTAGAAGCACAGAAACATGAAGGAAGGAAACCAGCCTGCCCTGCCATGCTTACTCCTGATGCCCAGAACTGTGTTTTTACCACAGAGTGTCATGTGATGGGCAAGAAGGGGGGACTAGGATGGGTCGGGGATCCAGAGGCTGATGGCCCAGAAACATAAGAAACCAGAGCCCTTGCTGTCCTGGTGAGGGCGTGATGGTGTGGACCCTAGTGGATGGAAAGGCAGTTTGGGCCCTTATATGGTGACTACAGCGAGGATGGTCTACGCCCAGAATTGGAAATGCGAAAGAACTCCTGACCTATGGGAATGGCTGAGAAAATTGCTATTTATGGCAGAAATGGACAAATGGACAGGGAAATTGAACAATAAAGACTCAGAGATGTTTTTAGAGGAATGGAAAGACTTGAAAGAATATTTAGAGCAATACTGGTATATGAAAAATAATATTTTTACACTGTCTAACTACTGATGGTGGATGTTTTAAAATAATATTAAGAAAAGAAGAAACAGTCTTTTTTAATGAATATATATTGAACGTTTGAGGTGATAAGAATGCCGGATTACATATAATCGATATTTAGATAATATTTTTAAACGTTTAAAAACTTTTATAACCAAATATGTTACCTGTAAGAGATAATATTTCTAAATCTTTATAATTGTTGTTATATATATAATGGTGTAGGTGAGGTGGGAAGTCATAAAAAGTTTGAATTATAACCGGAATACACAGTTATATAGAAAATGTGATAGTGATGAAAATAGTTTGAAGGTAATTGTGTAAAGTTTTGGATAAGAAAAATAAAATTTCTTATAAAAAAAAAAGAAAGGCAGTTCGGGCCCTGGCTGATACAGGGAGTGGGAAGACCTTGGTAAGGAAGAACCCTGTAGAGGCACAACAGAAGGAGATCAGCTTGCATTGTGTCCACGGAGATGTCAAGCAGCGTTATACGCAGCAGGCATAGTCCAGTGCTTCTACTGGCTGGGGATCTGGGCTGTAGTGGAAAGGTACTGCCAGTCCTTCCCCGTGTTGTCAGAAGGTCCAGCCAAAGGCAGCCTCCCATCCCCATAATATCAGTCCCGCTCGAGTGCATTGAGATGGACCTAGTGGGCCCCCTAGAGCCAGAGGTATCAAACTCATTTGTTCCAAGGACAGGATCTGACATAAATGTCACTTTGCTGGGCCAGGCCATATATGTCATAAACTGTAACATGAGGTACTAGAGATATAAACTTTATAAAGGCGATCTCAGATGCCGAGTGGCAATAGCAGATGGATGACAATAGTAGGATTGATTGGATTAGGTGTGATATGCAGAGGGGTATTAGGCGCAGAGATACCAGCACTGGTAACGAGACAGGAAACCTAGGTCTCGATTCAGTACGGGAGGATTCAGTCCAGAAGGACGCAAAGAATAAATGGACATAAGTCAGACATTAGAAATCACAACATGCAAAAACCAGTGGGGGACATTTTAACCTTCCAGGTCATTCAGTTGCTCACCTAAGAGTAGCAGTTCTCTTATAAAGGAATTTCAAAGGGAGATTAGAAAGAAGAGACTGCTGAATTGCAACTGATAATGAAACTCAAGTCAATGCATCTGCCCGGACTGAATTGAGAGCTAGGTTTCCTGTCTCATTACCAATGCCTGCTATTGTCATTTGACATCTGAATTCACTCCACTCTCCAAGATATAAGGACCAATGGACTCACATTCTGGTTGTTTCTGAAGAAGTGAGCAGTGACCCATGAAAGCTCATGCCCCTTCCACAAATTTTGTTAGTCTTTAAGGTGCTACTGGACTCTTGCTCCTTTCCACTAATAAAGACTGCAAGCTGAGCTGTTAGGTTTCTTCCCCCCTCCCCCTTTCATCTGTTAGAACTGGAGAGAGGGATCTCTCCAAGTGAAATAATGTGTGGATTTCAGACTGGGCAAAATCCACTCAGTGCTAATGATGACAATGAAACCGGGGGGGTGGGGGTGGGGGTGGTGGTTAACTCCACCCCATAAAGATAAGAACTCTTTAAAATTCATCGGAAAGGAGGAGGGGCGCAACCAAAGCATTCTTGGCTGAAATAGGAGCCAGTTAAGCCTAAAGCGCTTTCTCTAACTGGCTCCAGAGACTTTTAAAGAACTTTCCCCAAATGTAAACAACTTGTCTCTGACTATGAAAATCATGGCGCCTAAAGTCAGACCTTCTCCAGGAACTGTGAACTCAAATACATCATCATCTAAAGCGGAAGCAGCCATATACTTTCCAAATATGTTAAATGCTGCATTGCGCCTTCTGCTGGACCAGATGACAACTCTTAACATGAAATTTGATACTCTTCAAAAACGGCTTGAAGAAACCAATCTGAGATCAAAAGAAACTGCCAAATCAGTTAAAAAAGTGGATGCCAAAACTAAAAAACTTAAGCAGTGACTGGAGGTAGTGGGAAAAAAGAGAACCTCAGATAAACATCAATTGCTACAACTGCAAATGGAAAGATCAATTTATGTACTGATATCCCAGGGAGTCCCAGAATACAATGGAGAAGATCTGAAGCAGCTTTTAAGTGATGCCTTGGCACCGGTTGCAGATACTGCAGCAGAACTTTTACAATCAGATATGGATATGGTTTATTGGACCTATTCAGATTACATCAAGAAAAATAATCTGCCCAGAGAGGTTTTTGTGAGATTCTCCAAAAGATCAAGCAGAGATCAAGTACTTAAAGCGACTAATGGGACTATCCTAAGAATCGAAGGTACAGACATAAAAGTCTTAAAAGTCATTCCATTTGAAATCAGGAAAAAGAGGAAACAATATAAAAATTTGACAACCCTTGACTTTCCTCTTAAATAATCAATTCCTAGGCTTCCCCTCCCCTGCCAATCGTTGAGAACTCGCTCCGGGTATGTTTCCACCTTTCTGCCCAGGTGGATCTTGTCTACAGGACATCAAGGTTGCATCTTCATCTCCATGGGGTTTAATTTCTCTTCCTCTTCTCTTCCTCTTGCTTCTTTTTGGCTTCAGACTGTCTCCAGTTCTCAAAGCTCTGTCAGTCCAGCCCTTTTTGGTTAATATTTCCTGGTCTTCTTGTCTGCTGTATCCCTCACTCCCCCATCTCCCCAGCTCTCCTCCGGCTTGATGGTGGCCTCCTTGCTTGGAGATGGGAGGTAACTCCCGTCTTCCATGGGGGCTGGAGAGTCCAAACTTGGACGGCCAGTTGAGACCAGAAACAAACGTGTAAGTATACACATTTTGTGTAACTACAAAATGATAAAGAGTATAATTTCTCTCAAAACTTAAGTGGGATCTAAAATTACTTCAAAAAAACTGAAAAAGTTCTTTAGCTTGGCATTAAATGATTATCATTTATGATAATATCTACCTAGTGGTTTTCTTCCCATTTAATTTTTTCAGTTTGTTAATCAAGCTATTTTTAACTCCAAAACTTCCAAAAAAATATTTAGTATATCATACAGTAGAATATATTATGTGTGTGTATATATGAATATATATTCATGCACAGTATATTACTTGGTGTTTAAGGCTAAGTTTCATTTGTTTCTGGTCCTGGATGGGGTATGGCTTGTTCATTTATTACTGAATAAAAACAAAAACCACACTAAAAAGTATGAATAGGATTTTTAAAAAATTAAATGGAATGCTAATTCAAATAAATAAAGAATTTTTAGATTTTTTACCAAAGAAAGTAGTGATCAAACTATTTGTTCTTTTCTCTACAGCTTTTTGAAGAGTTTCTACTTTAAGTTTTTGCTGCTCAGTTCCATGCATAGCAATATAGCCTTCCAACATACCTTGTGCAACACTAACTTCCTGCAAATTTCCTTTCTGTCTTGCTCTCTTCAATCGTTCATTGGCTTCTTTGAACAGACAATAAGACGCTTCAAAAGTTGCCTCACGATGGTCCTTTTGTCAGTGATATCTTACTTTCTATCTCAGCAATTTTTCCCCTAGACTCTTCTGCTTGTTTAACCTTTTCTTCCATCTCTTTAGCTAAATGTATCTCCTCTTCTTCCTTTTTTTCTTCCTCCTCTTTCAATCTTTTTTGTTCCTCTTAAGTACATTATGTATTGCTTATGTGCACTTTGTCCCATAGAAATAAGTTTTGATGTCATGGGAACCAGTTCAGGTTTATTTCTGTAGGTTTTCAATGTATCTTTGATCAACAAAATTGCATTCAATGTTTGTTCACAAGTGGAAGCCTTGTCCTCAGTCAAAGCCCATCTTGACACAGAAAAACACCTCTCAGTATCTGCATTTCCATGTGATAAGAGACAATGCAGTCTTGGTAACTTTCACCAACTCTTGATATCCACCCCCCCCCCCCCGGCTACATTAGAATTTTATCCCCAAAACTGTCAATTATTCCTTCAAAAGCTGGGTGGTCTGTCTCCATCTGCAACATTTTCCATTCATCAATAAGAACATCTTTTTTATCGATAGGGATTCTCTGGCAACTGAAACTACATCTTGACAGCTTTTTCAGGTTTTTACAAGAGAAGAGTTTAAACATCTCAGAGCTTTCAGCAAACTAAAACCTTTCATTGCCTTTTCAATCAAGTATTTGCATCCAGCAACATAATGTTCTTAAGCATTTTTTATAAACACCAAGAAATCTTTTTCTGGAAGATGTGAAAGTTCCTTTTTAACTTCCCATGAAACAACAACATCTCTCATGGATAATATGGTTTTCAAATCAAATAATTCATTCACATCATAGTTATCTTCAGAAACAGACTTGCAAACATGACTAGCCAGTATCCCTAACAGTTCTTGTAGCTGAGGGTACAGGATATGAATTAAAGGTTCATCTCATTGGAATCTTTCGGTGAAGCTAGTGAAAAGTTCTGCAGAAGATATAGTGAAGTACAATTCTGCTCTGATAGGTGAGCAACGTAAAAGGTTGTAACACAGCCTGATTCTTTGTTGATGGAATGAATTTAAGAAAGTAATGATTTACTCCTTCCCACTGTTCGAGCTGTCTCTCGGCAGCAGAGTGAAATGTAAGCCATCTAGAAGGAAAATGTTTGAGGAATTCCTTTTGAGGTAATTTGAGATCTTCTTGTATCTTTTTGTAGTCCGCTACCCTCGCTGGCCACCCCTCAAAGTAGTGGTAATCAGCAATAGCTAATTCAGATGCATATTCACCAAAAGTATGCAAGGCTTTCAGATTTTAATTTCTTGAGCACTTGAAGGCACAAAAAAGAGAGAAAAGAGACTTATTCTGAAAAAAAGAAGACTTTAAGAGACTAACCCAGAAATAAGAGAATAAAAGCTAAAAAAGAGACCCGCTCCTAGGCCTGTATGAATAACCTATGCAAGGTGCTAAGGAGGTTAAGGGAAGCTGGACTGACAGCAAATCCAAAAAAGTGTGAGATGGGCCAGATGCAGGTACCCTACTTGGGGTTTCTAGTAGGAAAAGGAAAGATACATCCTCTAGATGTAAAGGTAAACGCCCTCACTCACTCTGTGGCCCCATCCAACCAACAAGAAAGCACTGCATGCAACCGTTCCTCAGCTTGGCCAGATGCTATAAGAGATCTCTATACACCAGTTTGCAATGATGGCAGCCCCTTGAACAGACATGATATGAAAACGAATGCCTCACAATTCAAAGAATTCAAAGAACTGGTTCTGCGGATCCCCAACCCTGTGCAGCCCTTTGTGCTACAGACTAACGCCTCCAGAAGAGGACTGGGAGCAGTCCTATTGCAAGGAGTAGAAGAGCATCCCATCCTGTATCTCAGTCAAAAGCTGTCAGAAAGGGGGGCACATACATACACCATGATTGAGAGGGAGGCCCTAGCAGTCAAATGGGCTATTGAGACCCAGAAGCATTACTTCGGGGGTGTAAAGTTCAAGTTAGTAATGGATCATGTTCCTCTCGTGTGATTGCAGCACATGAAGGATACTAACCCATGGCTGACTCGGCACCTGGCTCTGCCGTCCTACACTTTCATGATACAGGGTGGCAGGAGCCCATATTAATGCGGACTTTTTCTCTTGGCAGGCTGGAGAAGAGTGGGCTGTCACCAAGAAGTTAGCGACTCTCCAGGGGCGGGGACAGGTGGGTAAGTGGTGGGCGAGAAGGATGAGCTAGGACGGGTCATGAACAAGGGGGTGTTGGCCTGGACACATAAGAAGCCCCCAGAGAGGTCAAGGAGTAGGAAAGCATGGGGCAGAAACTGGCCAATAGGTTAGATGTGACATTTCAGCTGCCCTTGCCAGAGAGTGTGTGCTTTTGGGCACATGCAGGCCAGAGGGGACTCTAGGACGAGATGGAAACAGGCTCTGAGAGATAAGCCGATTACTGGGAGGGTTTTAAAGGTGGTGATTAGGCACACCTAGAGGTGGCTGCTGGAGGAGGGAGGACTGGATACTCTGCAGTGAGTGCAGCTGCATTGCGCTGAGTTGCCAGTGAACCTGTTTGAGCCCTGTTCAACTGGACTTGAGTCCAATTGTGTAACCCATCAAAGGATGACCCCTGCCCAGCTGGCTGCAGCCAGAGACCCGGCAGGTGAGCCTGGACCCACCCACCCCACATGACAGCAGCCATGGCACAAATTTCAGGTTCTTGAAAATTTCAGCCTTTTTTCAGATGGAAGTTTCTGGCTCCATTAGTTACAAAGCTGTACTCTGGTGGAATCTCAAAAGCCAGAGAGGTCCTGGAGTGAGATCCCCAGTGGGCTGGGGAAGGGAAGAAACAGCACAGAGCTGGGACAGCGGGCACTTTTTTTATTTCCTGCAGCCCCGCCCACGACCAAGGGCCTGTCCCTCTCCCCAGATGTCTCCTGGGCTTGTTTCTGAACCCAGCTCTGACACAGGAGAGGGAGGAAGCTGCCCAGCCGCCACCTCGCCGTTCTCACCCATTGTCCCTTTGAGGCACAGGCAGCGGTAAGCGTTGTTTCTGTCCTGGCAAGTCCCTCCGTTCTTGCAAGGCTGGCTCTGGCACTCATTCACGTTGATGTCACAGCGGTGGCCAGTATACCCAGGCTGGCAGAGGCATGTGAAGGTGGCAATGCCATCGTGGCAGGCCCCATAGTGGCAGGGGTCCGGGTCACATTCATCAATGTCAGTTTCACAGTGGTGGCCAGCAAAACCTGGGGCAGAAAGGACAGCATACATCAGGAGCACCCTGTTTGACCTGCAGTATTGCCAAACCAGAACATAAGCGCTGCCACAGAGGCATCAGACGAACTGGCCCACTAGAGGCCAGAAGTGCTGGGAGATTCCCAAGGAGTGCAAGACAGAGAGGCGTCCTCTGCTGCTTGCACCTAGCAACTACCAGCAGGACCGGCATTACTAGTACTGCGTTCTCTAACCGCTCACCCATATTTGCAGCAAACTCAAAGAAAGGCCTCTGTGAAAGCAAAGGTGGCCTCATCATTCTGAAGGCTTGGGAATGAGAGATTCTGGGGAGGGAACTGCAGACTATGGAATTCTGTTGCAGGCCAGGGGATCTATTACACTGAAATCCTGGTGTGCTGCTAGAAATGTTTTGCTCTAAGCAGCGCAAGAGAACTGGGGTGAGTAGGAGAGAGAAGCACTGTGCAGGGCTTGCAGACCCGCACAAAAGGTTTCTCCCTTTACCCCCTTGGAAACTCAAGAGAAAAACACAATTAATAAACTAGGACATTGTTTTATGCCCAGTTGCTATTCTGTTTACAGAAAGAAAACTAGGTGGTTATTACTTTGGAGACTGTTGACTCATCTGCAGATGACAATGGCTTAAAAGCACAAAGCTGTACAGCCACTTCTCTGCTGATTCTGCAAAAAGAAAGGTGCAATAGGGGAGGAGCATTTCCTCCCCCACACCATTATAGTGGCCAATGGATCTGCAGGACAGCCCTTCTACAAGGCTAACTGCAGAGGTCCCCAACCTTTATGGAATTTTGAGAGGGGGGGTGAGCAGCACCCCAAAATGGCTGCCACAGGCGGCAGAACTGAGTGGGATACCTCCCTCCTCCTATCGCCTGAGAAGAAGGGAAACCCAAAGAGGGAATGGAACCGCACACTGCCTAAGGGAAGCCCTGGTGCTCACTGGGCCTCCCGATCCACAGTGGGAAACCCTTCCATTCGAACGAGGGCAGCCAATAACAACCCCTGTCTTACACTCTCTGAGGAGCTCCGTGGGGGCCAAGGGAAGTACTGGGAGGCGCCACGGTGCCCAAGGGCAGCACATTTGGGAACCCTGCTCTACTGCGTGTATGTAGAGGGGAGAGGTGGAAAGGCAGGAGGCCCCCAAGGAACCACCAACAGGGAGGCTGTGCCTAGAAGCCAAACCAAACTCATTCAGACTTGTACTGGCTGCTGACACAGACACACACACACACCCCCGACTGATGGGGGCAAGTGACTGAGATGGTGCTTGCTGGAAAAGAAAGGGAAAGCGTGGCAAAGGATGATGGGGGGGGGGGGGGGAATGTGAAGACAGAACCATCTCCCAGCTTCAGAGACTGGATCTGTTCCCTGGACGATACAAAGACTGGCCTGTTACAAATCCCATCTGTCTTTCTCCCATAGAGCCAGAGCCGGTCTCTTGTGTCTGCCCTGTCTGCATGCAGCTCAGATCTGCTGGCCACAGAATCCAACAGGATGGGGGGGGGGGGGGGGACACATGGCTGTGAGCACCGAGGGATAATAGTCATGCCCATTTATCTTGCCATCCCCCTTGGCTGAGAAGTGCAGGGCCAGAGGGGGAAGGACAAAAGCCGGTAGGAGAGGAAGACAAAGTGAGGCTTTGAGTGCCCCCCCCACCCCGAATAAAATCTACATGGACGCTTTTCATCGGAGCTCCTGTCTGACCAAGATGCTCATTAGAGACTGTTCAGCTGGAAGATTTCTGGCGGGAGCTACTCCACAAAAGCCCCACTGTTCGCTGCCAGGGACTTTGGTCGCTGTTTTTGTTCGGATGCTTCTTGGGTTTCACTCATCAAGCGCACGCAACTGGGGGGGGGGGGGAGGTACAGGGACAAACTTTATGCTCCTGCTTTCTCCTCTGCAGAGGCGAGGGGTTGGAGGAGAGGGGAGGCATGGCTTTGCATGCACAAAAGTCCCAGGTTCGGTTCCTGGCAGCATCTCCAGGTGAAAGGATCAGGCCACAGGGGATGTGAAGAGCAGCTCCCTGGAGAGCAGCTGCCAATCAGAATAGACGAGGCTGACCTTGAGCAACTGGGGGGGGGGGGTCTGATGCAGCAGAAGGCAGCTGCGTGTCTTCCTTTGGGCCCCAGGTCAGCGTCCCACCAGTTTATATCACCAGAAAGAGCTAATCCTCTCCCCAAGATACCAGCTATCCACCACTGCCCTGGCCCAGTGTGGCCCAAGATCCTGACCCCCCCCCCCCCGAAGACACCTGATCTAGTTACCAGAGAGACAAAGCCCCTCCTACCTTCTGCGCATTCACAGGTGTAGGAGTTGGGGCCGTCCACACACTTGGCTCCGTTCTGGCAGGGTGTGCTGGCACATTCGTCAATGTCGTACTGGCACAGGTGGCCACTGTAGCCTGCCGGGGGAGGAAAGAGACAGAGCTTGACCAGCACCCACTGCAGGGGGCATCCCCTCATTTGGGCAGGGCGTTTTTGACTCTCCTTCCCTCAAAACAAGGCTCAAGGGGGCAGCTTTCAGGCCTTCTTCCCGAGGACCAACAAGGGCAGCTGCATAGGCAACCCGGGCATTAGGCCAAGCTTGGAAACTGCCCCCACTTTGCTGTCTGCAAAGTCCAAGGATCATTTCTAGATGCCCATTAGAAAAAACTTTAAAAAATAAGGCGTGGCGTTTTTCCTCACTGAGGCCCAAAAATGACTAAGATGAGCACATGCAGGCAGCTAGCTAAAAAGCAGGGTTTGCGGCCTGCAGTTTTCTGTGCTTTTTTTTGGCAAGGCACTGTGCTTCACAGGGTCAACTCCAAGGGAAGTCCAGGAAGCTAGAGCCCCCACCCCCACCCCGGACATTTGTGCTGTGGGCTGACACAGGTTCCACCCTACACCCCCACGGTGTTCATGCAGCAGCCATTCAGACATTTCAGGTTACGGTCATCACTGTTTGGACAACAACTCTCTCTGCTTCTCTTTTCCAGCTGATGCAGGTGAGGCCACATGTGTCCTGGACAGGTATCTGGTGCCAGGAGTGTCCTGGGTGGGAGCCAATAAATGGAACCTCAGTCCAAACAAGAGAAGGACTGCTGGCAGGATGAACAAGTGACTAAGGAAGTGACGTTTGGTCCTTTGGGAAAATGGCCGCAATCCCCTTCCGGATCAGGTCTACAACTTAGGGGCTCTCTAAGAGATAGCCTTGCAGAGGGATTCCCTGGGGACATCCAGGGATTGCGTGCTCACCAACAGCTTGCACTCATGCTGGAGGCACTCCTTCCTAGAGAAACAAGACTGTGGCACAGCTGTACACATGCAAACGCATTCAAGTTACGAAGCACGGTACTGCGGGGCCACCTGTTCCCCTGGGAACTCAAGCTGAGCCCCTGGGTGGAACTGGGCTCAGGGATGACATGCGGGGGAAGAGGCTCCCTAGGGGCTTCATTTTGTTTTGGGATACTAGGCTACTAACTGGGACCAGCTGAACGGCCCATATTTGTACACACTTGGACCTGTCCTGGCTGCAACAATTCCAAGTCCTGGATTTGGCCTTAAAAGCCTACCCCCTCTTCCCATACACACTAGTGCCAACTGCAAAAGATCTCATGCAGAGACCCCACCTGGGGAGGTGTATACAAGGAACAGAAGCCTTCTGTGTGGTGGCCCCCAGTTCTGGAACGAGTTCAACAGGGGACAGCACTATGAGTGCTCCCAGACATGAGGCTAAAACTTGGCTCTTCTCCCAGACAATTAGTGATAATCCATCTGATTAATTTTGTTGGACTTCTGCCAATTCTTGTTTGGCTGTTTGAATGTGGATTTTTTTCTTGCATGTTATTGTGCTATTGTTTCTAATGTTTTGTAAGCTGCCTTGGAAATCCTATGTGTGAAGTAAATTAAAGGACTGAACCATTAGTTATGGTGGAAAATAAGAACATCACGGCAAAATAAAACGCTGGGCTCCACACCAACACAAGACAAACCAGCACCAGAGCAGGAGCAGTGCAGCGGCCGGGGGGGGGGGGGGGGGGGAGAGACAGAGATGGCAGGGTGGTGCTCCAGAAGGTCGGGCCTCCCACCACCAGAAGAAGAGTTCAGCCACTCCAAGGAGTCCCTCCCTCCTGTAGCCAGGGCTGGGTCCATGATCCTGCCAAGAATCACCTCTTCCTCCGGATGGAGTGTAGGAGGCCCCAAGCTTCCCACACCTCTCAGAACATGACCCATTCGTTGCTGCACACGGCCAACCAGGTGGCTTGTTCAGGTTGGGGTAACTGACTCCACTCATAGCCATAAGTGTCTAGTTTGGGCCACAGGCAAACAAACAACATTCTTCATGAACAAACTGAAGTAAGACATAATTTTTTTCCACTTCACGTCGTAAGATCTGCAGATGGAAGGCTTTCTGCCATTAAGGAGCACTTGCGCTATCCTGTCATTCAGTCTCAAAACAGGATTTGCCATGCTGTCAACCGTAGGGTGAGGCACGTCGTAGTGAAGCACTCGACCTTTGTGAGCCAGGAGGAGATTGGGCACCACAGGGAGATGGACAAAGGAGCCCTTGGCCAGGTGAAGAAAGCTGGGGAACCAGTGCTGTCTGGGCCACCAGGGGGTCACCAGAACACACCGAGGATGGTCCTTCATTATTTTGTTGATCACCCGGGTGATTAGGGGGATCGGCGGGAATAGGTAGACAAGCTTGTGCATTCGTGGGAAGAGGAGGCTGACTCCTGGGGGGGCAGGGTCCCGACCTGCCCTGGAGCAAAACAGGCGACACTTTGCATTTGAACTGGCGGAGACTGACCAAGAGAGAGATCTTGGAGTCGTAATAGATAGCTCAATGAAAATGTTCAGACAGTGTGCGACTGCAATGAAAAAGGCCAACACTATGCTGGGGGTTATTAGGAAGGGAACTGAAAACAAATCAGCCAGTATCATAATGCCCCTGTATCAATCGATGGTGCGACCCCATTTGGAGTACTGTGTACAGTTCTGGTCGCCACACCTCAAAACAGATATTATAGCATTGGAAAAAGTGCAGAAAAGGGTAACTAGAATGATAAAAGGGTTGGCACACTTTCCCTATGAAGAAAGGTTGAAGTGCTTGGAGCTCTTTAGCTTGGAGAAACGACAACTAAGGGGTGACATGATTGAGGTTTATAAGATTATGCATGGGATAGAGCAGGTAGAGAAAGAAGTCCTTTCTTTAGTGGGCGCTATCATGAAATTGCTGAGCAGTCGGGTTAGAACAGATAAAAGGAAGTCCTTCTTCACCCAAAGAGTGATTAACACGTGGAATTCACTGCCACAGGAGGTGGTGGCGGCTACAAGCATGGACGGCTTCAAGAGGGAATTGGATAAATATATGGAGCCGAGGTCCATCAGTGGCTATTAGCCACAAGGCATAGACGGGAACTCTCAGTGTGGGGCAAGTGATGCTCTGTATACTTGGTGCTTGATGGGGGGGCAACAGTGTCCTGCCCCCAGTGCTGGACCTCCTGAGGGCACCTGGTGTTTTTGGCTACTGTGCGACAGAGTGCTGGACTGGCTGGGCCACTGGCCAGATCAAACATTGGCTTCTCTTATGTTCTTGTTCTTATTGTCTCTGGATGCAAACACATCTGTTTCCAGATAGCCCCACTGTTCGAATACTGGCTGAAGATAAGTCCAATTGAGCTCCCATTCGTGCAGTGATGCTCCTCCTCTGCTCAGGAAGTCTGCTTGCATGTTCAGAGAGCCAGGGAGATGGTCTGCTACTAGGAACACATTCCAAGAGCGACACTCATCCCAGATTTCCAGGGCTAGTCAACACAAGCCCCTGAACACCGTAACTGTTTTGCCAGCATCATACCTTCTTTTTGCAGTCTCCTGGCTTGGCGATTCATGTCGTCAGGGAGGGAAGCAATAAATTCTGTCATTTGCTCCCACAAGGCATACTTGTATCTCACCATACAGGCCGTATAGTTGGAGGTTTTAATCCCTAACACTCCTGCGGAGTAAAACCTACGACCAAAAGAGTCCAATTTCTTTCCTTCCTTATCAGGGGGAGAAGAGTGGCTGCGTCTGCCCTTGGAAGAGGGTGTGACAACAATGGAGTTGAGTTTCGGATGAATAAACAAAAATTCAGTCCCTGCCTCCTGTACTCTGTACATATGGTCAATCTGCTTACTAGAGATGGGGGAAGAAGCCAGATGAGACCAGGGTGCCTTGGTGGCTTGTAACAAAACAGAGGTTAGGGGTAATGCGACAGCAGTGGAGGTGTCCAGCTGGACAATGTCAAACACAGAGTCTGTCACAGTGGGTGGAGGCTGGACTGTGGAAAGTGTCAGAGTATTAGCCATCCATTTGATGAACTCCCCATATGACTTCAAATCTTTGGAAGGAGAAATAGGAAGATTGTCCACCACTTGCTGTGGTGGGGAACGTTCTTATGGGGGGGCTTCATCCCCCAAAGACAAGGAGGATGATCCCGATGGGTCAGAATGCTCTGAGGCTTCAGAGAAAGACATGGGCGGCATCGGTGCAGACTGTGTCGGTGTCGACCATTCAGCATGGCGCTCCCGGGGTGGAGGAATGGGTCTAGGTGTCCTGCTCACCGGCACTGATGGTTGCGGCCGCAAAAATTCTGGTGTCGGAGGGAGTTCACAATATCAGGACAGGCGGGAGGAGGTAGACTGGCAATCCCACTCTGCCAGGGTGTATGGGGGAAACCAAGGTGCCGAAGACACTGGATAGGCTCTGTAGAGGTACTGCCCTTGGCAGTTATCCCATGGTGCTGGAGGGTAACGACCAGACAATCAGTCCCAATTCTCCCATCAATGGGGAGAGACGTCCAAAGCACCGGCATCTCTGTCCAGGTGTAAACTTTTGACACTGAGAGGTCGAGGCACTTGGGTAAGATCCATATCCAGATCAGAGACAGGTAAATGGATAGGACGCACCAAGGGAGAGGTGGGACCACCCTGCAGCTGCCCAAGGCCCGCAGAGTCAACCATCAGAGCCCCAGCTAGGGCTGTGTCTGACGCAACGTGCGTGGACGAAGCACCCCTGGAAGTGGAACTCTTTTTGTGCTTCTTGTACTTGCTCTTCTTGTCATCCTTGCCCTCCTTGCGTTTTTTTTAGCAGGAGTAGGGGCTTCGGACTGAGGAGTCGATATCGGTCATTTCAGTATCGACCTATCGATGTTGATGACGCTCGCCACCGGGGATAGTGCAACTGTCGATCCTGAAACTGGGGTTGAGAGCGAAGCATGCCCAGACATTTCCTGCGAGGACATCATTGGAGAGAGAGCCTGCTCCAACAGCGCTACCCGGAGTCTCGTGGCTCGGTTCTTTCTAGTTTGTTTGAGAATCAAGCACAATGAGTGCAGGAGTCTATGCAGTGGGTTTCCCCAAGGCACAGGAGGCAGAGACAGTGTCTACCGGGGGGGGGGGGGGTTCCTTACTGCCACACTTCAAGCACTGCTTAAAGAAGCCCCATCGTTTGGCCATAGGCTGCGGGTGGGGGCAGAAAGGCAAAAAACACAGTCCAACAAAGTCTGAGGAATACCAGTCCAATAAAAGAAAGTTTGTAGGCAATCCCAATCGTTTTAGAGAAAATAGAAGACAAAAGTACCGACCGAGGCGAGGAAGGGTCCTACCAGTGTGGCAGTCAGAAGAGAACTGGCGGAATTGTCGTGCCCCTCCCTTGGTCATGCGCACTGGAGCCCTGTGTCATGAGTACCTCTGAGGACCTGCCTCCTGCGGACCTAAGTGAGGTGGAGGATCAGCTCCCAGCTCCAGAGGAGCCTCCACCTGAGCCAGATGAGGCTCAAGCAAACACCTCCCAGGGTTTTTATCCCAGCACCAGCAGCAGCTGAGCCACAGTTACGCTCAAGCCCACCTGATTCACCACCTCGAGTGGAACGTCTAAGGTCCCAAGACTTAGCTGCAAGAAAAAAAGAGGCACGCATGCATGGTGGCAAATCACTAAGTCCTGAGTTTTAGAAGGAGCTGGGACCTCACTGCCAGCTGCTAACAAGCACAGGAAGTGGTTGGGTATTTAAGCACAGCACAGAGACTACCAACTTGTGCTAGCAACAAGTCTTCTTGGCTAAGCTCTGCACCCGTCTGGCTCGCGATAGCTAACTTGATTCTGGAACCTCTGGCTTGTGATTCCAACTTTGTTTGACTTCGGCTCTGTTGACTCCCTGGACTGGTTAACTTGTGAGTTTCCCTCTTGGACCCTCGCTTGGACTGACTCTGCTTTTGGCTTAGTGTTTTGGACTTGGCAACTTGTTCCTGATTTGGCTTAACCTCGGGCTGTCCCGGACTTCTACTTGGCTCCTGTTCTATTGGCACCCAGCCTGTGACCGGAGAGAGGGCGCAAAAATCCCTTTCACTTTAGTAGATACCGATCGGGGTCGGCACAGGCACACTTTTATCCCAGAGGTGTGATGCACAGAGACCACGAAGAAGATCATAATGAACAGTAGAATGTAATGTAATTTGGAATGGTAGACTGGAATATATTTCTCTGGTCTGGGGACAGGGGAGATAACTCTATACAGCCAAATGCCCCATTTCAAAGAAGATGCTACAAGGTTGCCTCCACGCTTGAGAGGAGACAGATGGAAGGTAATGGCAGGGTCTCAGTTAATTAATCTCAGCACTCTACAACGAAAGATACATCTGCCTATCAATCTCCAATTTTGACATATTTATTTCCTTCACTATGTCCCATACCCACCCCCCGGAACTAAACCCAAACAAATGGTAACCATATAACTAAGTTTGTTATTCCTGTTTGGTCCTTGAATCTGTTAAACATCTTTATTATGCTGTATGCTAATTTATTGCTCACCCTCTACCTATATGTATGGACTGGTGATCTCCTTTTTGTTGTGTCTGAAGAAGTGTGCATGCACACGAAAGCTTATACCTTGAATAAAACTTTGTTGGTCTTAAAAGGTTCTGCTTTGTTCTGCTGCTTCAGACCAACATGGCTACCCACCTGAACCTAAGGGTAGAAACTAAAGATCATTTATGTGAATTAACAATCCCAAATCTGGGTAGGGAAAGTGAGGCTGAAAAATTGGATTTGTTCCCCATTTTTTCAATCCATTTGTGGAGAAATGCCCTCCACCCTAGAATTCATCCCAAAATTCCAACCATTCAGACTACATTCTGTTTGTGAGTGGGAACCCAGCTGCAAACTAGCAGCTGGCATGAAGGAGGGGTTGAGCCATCAACCCCAAGTACAGAGTACTTGAGTGCTTACATGTGTGGCAAAGGACAATGGGGAGACATCCCAACTCAGAGAACTGAGGTAATGCTAAACTTCAAACTACTGCAACCTCAAGTAACACTAGACTATCCTATTTAAACTTCATTAGGATATGAACTGACTATAGGAAAGGGAACCATGTGTTTTCACCTTTTCTTTGTATCACTGCTCAGCCAGAATGCTTGAACAGAGCCTGTGTATTCTTTTTATTCGTTTATTAAGCTTTCTTAAACATCACACCCACACACACTTACATTTTCAATGCTCTAAGCCTGATCTCTGAAAACACTCCACACCTATTCGGTCTTGATACATGAGGTAAGGAAACAGGGAGGCTACCTGCAATACCCCTGCAGTAAGATCACAGTTTCAAGATCGTCCCCACACTAGCTGGTGGAAGTGAAGCAGGAGGCACAGCACCTAAGCAGAGCCTCTAAAAGGCAACACAGATCCAGAGTGCTAGAGTGCCAGAGTGTGCATCTCTGTCTCATAGGAAAGACTCTCAAAGTATCCAGTTTGTTTTTGGCAACCCTCTTGAGCAAGGGAAAGGGCACCATTGTTGAGCAGACACCTGGTACAGCTACAGCTTTTTTCAACCACAAAAGGGCCCGAAGGAACACAGGCTTACAATTTCATTCCTCCACATATGTGTAAAGAAGAAGGGATTTGAGTCTTACAGTGGTCAACTGGTTGTAGCTATGCCATCATTATTATTATTATTGTTATCATCATCATCATCATCATATGGCAGTGTGTGTAGTATAGACTGTCTGGCAGTCAGAAGTTCTAGCTCATTTTAGCGTTATGCACTACTAGATGATGAGCTAGACGTAGAAGTAGAGGTGCTTGAAGGGGGGGGGGCAACAGTGGGAGGGCTTCTAGTGTCCTGGCCCCACTGCTGGACCTTCTGAGGGCACCTGGTGTTTTTGGCTACTGTGCGACAGAGTGCTGGACTGGCTGGGCCACTGGCCTGATCAAACATTGGCTTCTCTTATGTTCTTGTTCTTATTGTCTCTGGATGCAAACACATCTGTTTCCAGATAGCCCCACTGTTCGAATACTGGCTGAAGATAAGTCCAGTTGAGCTCCCATTCGTGCAGTGACGCTCCTCCTCTGCTCAGGAAGTCTGCTTGCACGTTCAGAGAGCCAGGGAGATGGTCTGCTACTAGGAACACATTCCAAGAGCGACACTCATCCCAGATTTCCAGGGCTAGTCAACACAAGCCCCTGAACTGGTTGTAGCTATGCCATCATCATTATTATTACTGTTATCATCATCATCATCATATGGCAGTGTGTGTAGTATAGACTGTCTGGCAGTCAGAAGTTCTAGCTCATTTTAGTGTTATGCCCTACTAGAGGATGAGCTAGACGTAGAAGCAGAGGTGCTTGAAGGGGGGGGGGCAACAGTGGGAGGGCTTCTAGTGTCCTGGCCCCACTGCTGGACCTTCTGAGGGCACCTGGTGTTTTTGGCCACCATGTGACAGAGTGCTGGACTGGATGGGCCATTGGCTTCTCTTATGTTCTTATACTTTTTTTTAAAGGCAAAAGATGTTTCAGAGGTGGTTTGCCACTGTCTGCCTCTGCGACACCCCTGATATTCCTTGGAGGTTGCCCTTCCAAACCTGCCTAGCTTCTGAGATCTGATCAGGCTATGCCATACTGATGCTGGAGTGTGGTCTTGCATACGTGGCACACAGTCTGTTTCCATACAGTCTCTAAACCCACACCAATAGGGAAAAGAATTTTCCTCTTCCCCCAGAATCAAGTTTTCTAGGCCAGCTTTCCTTTGCCATGGAAACTACTGCCCAACCAGCCCAGCTCTGAGAACCTGATTTGCATCTCTAGGGGAGCCAAACCCTATTGCATGGATTAGCCAGCCCCCACTCATTGTCCAGCCTCACCGCCATGTGCTCTGATACCTTATTTAAATCCACCCAGCCTTCTTCTAGCCCTCCCCCTTCTTCAACTGGGAGCCCTTTCAAGTGCAAAGTTTTCTGCTGCTGTTATTTAAATTGCTCCTCGTCCCCTCTCTCTTTTTGCTCTTGGGCAGGAGAGGCAGAATATGGTCTCTTTATGTTGAAAGGCTGTGGGGGACAGCAGGAGGAGGAGAACACCCCCATATCTGAGTAACTGAGACAGAAAAGCCTCCTTTTATCAGAAGAGTGGAAAACTCCTGTGTGCTTCTCCATCTTCACAGAGAAGAGAATGGAGGAGCTCGTACTACAGCCTCTCAAACATCAGAAAAACACCCGAGGCCATACTTTGCCAGGGGTCACCCTGCTTGCCTGGAGCGAGTTCTCAGCGTGGGACCGACCACTCCATACATCGTTTTTTTTTTTAACCAAGCACATGGTCCCCAAGGAGCTGCATCAGCTCACTGGCCAGCATTTTCAAAACACACACTTCATTCATCCACACATTACATGTACACAGGGGCCCTTTCGTAGAAAAAGAGGTGCAGGAGCTCATTAGCATACCTCATTAGCATATGCCACGTCCCCTGACATCACCAGAAGTGTGTCAGAAAGGGAATGTCAGTTTCAGCCCCATTATACCCTATGGGCCATTGAAATCAATGGCAAAAACTCATAGGGTATATGAGGGGCTGGAGGAAAGGGGATTTGAGGGAGAAACTCCAAATTTGCAGGGTAGCTGCTGGGGCCTCTCCTTGAAATACCCACCAAGTTTCAAGAAGATTGGACCACAGGGTCCAATTCTATGGGCCCCCAAACAGGCTGTCCCATCCCCTCCATTGTTCTCTATGGAGGGGAAAAATGTTAACTTTTTTCCTACCATAGAGAACAATGGAGGGGATGGGACAGCCTGTTTGGGGGCCTGTAGAATTGGACCCCCTGGTCCAATCTTCTTGAAACTTGGTGCGCATTTCGAGGAGAGGCCCCAGCAGCTACCCTACAAGTTTGGAGCCTCTCCCTCAAACCCCCTCCCCTCCAGTGGCTTTTAAAATTGCTGCCGAAATTCGGCGGCAATTCGGCGGCGAGCTGCATCAGATTAGAGAATCTGATTCAGCCCCTGGCTGCCCTACTGGCCAGTCCTGAGCTGGTGGAGCTTTGCTCTGCCTCGCTCCAGCCCCAACGGACCCCTGCATGTACAAGAACATACTGTAAAGAAATTAGATACTGTGTTAATCAAAAACAGGGGCTTGGCTACCCCACCCGAGGCGCACCACTACATGCCCACCTCCCCAGCTGCTGTGTGTGTATGTGTATGTGTGTGTGTGTGTGTGTGTGTGTGTGTGTGTAGAGGGGGTGCACACATCACAGAGTCAGCCCTGAATGTCAGCATCAACACAAGATGCCTTCAGCTGTGTCCCTCTTCTCCTTTGCACCCCCCCCAAGACTTCTCACCTCTGCCAAGTCATTCCTCATGCTCCCCAAAGCCTCATTTCCCCCTAGGGACACCAGCCTCCAGGTGGGACCTGGGGATCCTCTAGAATTACAGCTCATCTCCAGGCTACAAAGATCAGTTCCCCTGGAGGAAATGGATGCTTTGGAGGGTAGACTCCATGGCTTTGTACCCCACTGAGGTCCATGTCCTCCCCAGGCTCCACCCCCAAATCTCCAGGAGTTTCCCAACCTGGATCTGGCAACCCTGACCCCCCACCCACCCCCATCCGCCAATGGTGACCAAGGGAGACTTGGCAACTCTATTTCCCCCACTCCTTGACATGAGAGCAGCACAAGAGCCCTGTGGGATAAGCCTGAGGGGCCGTCTACCCCAGCACCATCTCCAACGAAGGACCAGCCCACGGCTTCCCAGCAGTCCCGAGAAGCGCAGGACGGGGAGGCGACAACATCAGATATTCAGAGGCAGAGCCTCTCTGAACAAGGAAGTCCTGCTTTGCTACCACAGCTCAACAGCTATCATGCCAGTCCCTCTTGCCAATATTACCTCGAAGCAAAGCCCCCACAAAATGCTCCCTCTCCCATCTCACCATCAAATTCCTTTGAGTTGCCACAAGCAGAAAGGATAAGCCAAAAAGGTATATGCTGTTCCTCCCCAAGCCGCACACTTCAGCCAGGCTTAAATCTGCCAGGCCAACATTGCCTCTGGCTGGTGGATTAACTCCTGCTCTGTTCCCACTAGAAAGGCTCTGTGCCTGGGGCAAAGCCATTGATCAGTCGCTGCGCTCTCCTACCTAAGGGGCACTCGCAAACAAACTCGTTGATCTTGTCCACACAGTTCCCATCGTGGAGACAGGGGCTGCTAGCGCACTCATCTGTGTTGATCTCACAATAAACGCCCTCATATCCTGCAGGGTGGGGGGAAAAAAGAAAAGAGAAATTAGGGCCTCTTTCACAGGGAGACAGAGGAGTGCACATGGGTGGCCGCACTGCCCTGTCCCCCGGACCTCGCGGCCAATGGGAGGCTGCCTCCTCCCTCTTCATGGACCCAACCATTCCTGCTTGGTTAGTCACACTTCCTGCAATTCCACAACATCAAATTTGCTCTTGCACCACCCTCTTTCCAGGAAAACTTCAGAATGGATGCACTTTGGGGGACTTATGAGACTCCAGCACAACTTGTGAGCCATTAAGCTGCGCACACTCCACCAAGCCTATTTGTGTTCATGCACTCCACACATACACACCCCAGAAGGTAGCAAAGACAGGAGTGCCCCACATGCCTGGTAGGCTGCCTTCAGGCTCACAAGCTGTGATTGTTTCATGAGCTCTAGAGACCTCAACAGCTTCCCCCACTGTACAGCATCCTTATGGTGTTCCAAAGATACTGGATTTTACAAGGGAACTTCTAAGACTCTTTTGGTACATTCAACTTCTTGCTGATGTTTGCCGCCAGAAAACTGTTGCATCAAAAAAGGGCAGCACAGAGTGACCATTCCCACACAGATGCTTTGCTCCACCTTGGCTGCCTGACTGCAGTGCTGTTTTTGAGAGCATCCACATGATGCCATTCTGCTTCTGTGGTCCCCCCATCCCCCAATTGCTGTGATAATTCACAAACCTGGCTCAGTACAGTCTTTTTGGAAAGGAGCAGTCAAAGCACCTTTGGTTGCCACATGGACAGGAAAGACAGGTCCTGCCCACACTGCCATCATTTCCCTTATTATAGCCCTGAGAGCCACCATTCATTTTCCCAAACATAGTTCTTTTAAATCAGGAATTGCTAGATTGCTAAAGCATTATAACAATATATGGCCATAATCTGCTATTTCTCAGCTTTCTTTTTAAAAGTACGGCTCTAGCTCTTTTCATTGCACAGTTATAAGAGAAAAGATGCTTCCCCTTAAAAATCTGCAACAAAAAGTGCTAGATACTTAAAAAAAGAAAGAAAACTGCCAGAAAGTGGCAAACAATTGCTATAGTATTGTAATGGTATAGTGATCTAGCAATTCCCAATTCCAACCAAAAAACCCCTCTCCAGTGGGAGAAAAGAGTGGCTGCGAGTGGGGGTCTCAGGCAACAAAAGCATAGGATGGGGACAACTGCTGTGTGGATGCTCTGTGGCCACTGTGAATGCACTCATAGCAGCAACAAGAGAGACACAGAGAACTGTCTCCAAGGGGGAGCAGGCAGGGCTCTAGCTTTGTCCTCTTGGCATCCAGGAGTTGAGAAGTAGAGGGCAGCACCTGAAATCCTCGCTCCTTTCTAACATCCTGGCCCAAGTGCAGCCACAGGCTGAGGTTTAAGGAAGAAACTGTGTCCCTTTGGCTTACCTGGCATGCAAATACAGTGAAAGACTCCGATCTGGTCCAAACAGGTGGCATCATTCTGGCATGGGTTTGAGGAGCATTCATTGACATCAATCTCACACCGAGGGCCAGAGTAGCCCTGTTGACACTGACAATAGAAGGAGCCCTCTGTGTTGAGACATTTCCCAGCATGTTCACAAGGGTTGGCGCCTGAAAAAACAGGAGTAAGAAGAACCCAATAAGATAGTTCTGACTGAGGTTGAGGGCCAAACACATGCCTAACAGCTGTGGGAGACTGCCAGTACTAGAAGTGGAACGGCGGATCAGGCACTCCTCTAGCTAGTCCTGTCCGGCCATTTCCCACTCAAGGCCACTCCTCCATGCCGTGGGAGAAAAGATGCAGGTGCTGGTATATCCTCCTCATGTATCAAGATGCTGCTGCATGCAGGGCAGTAGAGAAATGGTTGGGTGGGAAAGAGCAAGACCTCTTACAATGGATTTCCCCTCCCACCACAATACGATTTCTCACCTACCCTACAGCTCTGGGGTTCCCAGCAGGAAACTAAGAAGACTTCAAACTTGACCATGAGTTGTGGAATGTCAGCGCCGCAGCCTCAGCTCAGGATCAGCATGGGGCCCCCACCTTCTCCTGGCACCTTCTGGCTCCTGACATCACCCTGCAACCCAGGGAACCCCACCCACTTGTGCAGACCTTTCCGCTGGCCTCTCCCAGGTAAATGTGGCTGCCCACCCAGAGCGACAAAGCACAGCTGGACACTTCTGCCACTGACCACGCCTTGAAATTGTTGCCTGGGTCATTCCAGCCTTCTGAAAACCACCAGCCCCTGTCCTATGCCCAGCTGCCGGTTCCTGACTTCCTCCAACCTCTGCTGGGGCTGACTGGTGCCCTGGGCCTCAAACAGCAAGCCTGTCCTGAATCCTCAAACCACAGTCCCGTTGGCCCTTTCCTGTACTTTGGATGGCAAAGTGTGGGTAACTCACCCAGAGAACATTCGTCCACGTCCTGGTTGCAAGCGGGTCCCATGTAGCCCGTTGGGCAGGTGCAGATGGCCCTGCCAGTGACAGGGTTAGTGTCGCAGTTGGAGCCTTCGTTACATGGATTACTGATACAAGCATCGTCCAGGTGGCACAACAAACCTGTTGGGAGATGGGCAGCAATGCAGAAACCCCCACTGAAAGCGCTACCTCCACCCCCACTCCTTCAAATGCAACCGAGCTCCAAGGAAACTCCATGCTGCAGTCCGTGGGCATCAACGCCCACCCTTGCCTAGGCAGCCTGAGTTCTAGGCTGTCCAGAGACCTCCAGACCAATGCATGAAGAGGTTAGGTCTACACCACAACGATGCTCTGATCAACAAGAAGGCACAGAGCTAATGGCCAACTCAGATGCCCCCCGATCCAGCCTGAAGACCCCTTTCTCTAACAGTGCCAGCGTTATTACAGAGTCTGACCATCTGCCAATTTGTACAATAAAATACACTCCTAATGCCAGACTAGTCTCTGAAGGACGCTCTCCTTGCTCAGAAGCCGGCCGTCCCTCCTGAGGGTACACAGCACTCTCCTCACCAAGAGATTTGCAAGACAGGGAAAATTTCAGGAAAGGAAATAGAGGTGCCATAATGTGCCCCTTGATCACTCCAAAGATCATATTTGCTCCTTGCCTACACCCCACTGGCCAGCTTCTTTTCATGAGTCATTCTGCATTCTTGGAGGCCAAAATCCTCCCCAGAAGGAGATATCCTCCCTCTCCTTACTCTGCTCATCACTTTCCGTTCCCCTGGGGTCCTTTCTGGGACCAATCCACCCGCCTTCTTTTGACAGGCACCTGTTCGTCCATGTGGGCATTCGCAGTAGAAAGAAGCCACGCGATCATGGCAGGTGGCCCCGATGAAGCAGGCTGCGCTGGCACAGTCATCAATGTTTTCACTGCAGTCCTCGCCTGTCCAGCCGTTGACACACACACAATTGTAGCCACCATGAGTGTTGTGGCAGGTACCACCATTCTGGCAAGCATTGGGCATCAACTGGCATTCATCCACGTCTTCAGTACAATATTGGCCTAGGAGACAGTGGAGAAAATTGTATGATCACCCAACTGCCCTGGAAAGCAGAGATCTGCCCCCGCTGTAGGCTCAGGCTGCCTACATCTTTTTCAGCAAAACCACCTGCACACGGTGGCCTCTGATCCCAGGATATTGATAGTGGCCACTGGCTGGATTTACTAGTTTGAAATGATCAACACACAAACCCTTTTTAACATCCTAAGCCGTTCACCCAATTAAATAATGCAAATGCAGAACTGCCAGTCTGGGTTTCCTGACTAGCAAACCTGCGCGACTCACACTGGGCAAAAACAACTTTGTTGGGCTCACTCTCTACACTTCTAGCTGCACATTTAAAGCATCTGAAGTGTAATTACCATGTAAGAATCACACATGAAGCAGCACTGAAGACCACTGCTGTCAGACCCTACAGACCCCCCAGTACCAAACACAGGGCCCCTCTTGAGCCTCTGAATCACAGTCCTAGGAAAGGCCTCTAAAACAGGGGGGTCTGCTCCTAGCTCCTGAGTCAAGGAATAGGTATAAAACAAAAACTGAGCAGAAATTTTCAATTTTACCTATCAAAAATCTAAATGTAAACATTCTAGACGAAAACATAGGTTTGGGCATTGGTACTGATCTAGTGCTTCTGTGTGACAAAACTAAACATTGGTGACAATTACCTCTCAAGCAAGAGATGGGTTTTAAAATTCAGATTTTGAAGTATCAATGCACAGAAATAAATTACTTCTAAAATACAAAGGTTCTCTGCATCTTAAACCAATTGTGGCAACAGGATCTCTCCAATGGGATGACTTTTAGGCCCCTCTTTTTTACCTGTTAGGAAAAGGGTGCCCCTCTCACTGCCAGCTCCACGATTCTGGAGGGCCCTCCCTGACCTGGAGCAGGCAGACCCCCAGCACTCTCCTGCTGCCTCCAGCCTTCTTGGGTGTCTCAGGCAAGGGCCCGCAGGCTCTCCCTTCCGAGCTTCTTACCTGTCCATTCAGGCAAGCACTGACAGTTGTAGGTGTTTACCCCATCCACACAGGTGCCTCCATTCTTGCAGCTATTTCCTGGGCAATCATCAAGATTCTCCTCACAGTTCTGACCAGTAAAACCTGCCAATTGGTGGAGAAGGCAATTTTTGCACAAATGATAACATGGCCTGCCAGGTAATGCAACTGAACCCCACTCCATGGAAACAGGGAACCCCATTTAATCAGAAGACCTGCCCCCAAGCCAGCTGCTTCCACACCACACAATTACTCATGATAAAAAAAAATATTTCCTTTCCCCAAGTTCAGCCCTGGTGGGATCCCGGCCCTTTGAGAGACCAAAGAGCTGACATGGCGGAGTGCCTCAGAGTAGGCTGCAGAGTCCTGATCTCACATCCTGAACATACTAGTTGGTCTCAGACAAGCTCCGTCTTCCTCCACAACTACAAATGGCCTACTTTATAAGGCTGATGTAGGGTTACTGAGGTAAAACGCGTTGGCATTTTGAACACTTCAAAAGTGTGCTCACTCCCTCTCTCAAGAAGTCTTCAAGCACAGGGCTGTCAGCCAGCCTTTCCTTACTATTTCCTGCCTTGAGCAGCCTATCTCCAAGACCACTGCCAAACCCCTCTGCTCTGGAACAAACAGAGAGACAAGAGGTGTTGGGGAGAGCATCTCTCTCATCCCAGCCACTAGAGCAGGAAGAGAAACAGTTGCTTACCTGTAACTGATGATCTTCGAGTGGTCATCTGTGCATTCACTATGGGTTTACTGTGCCTGCGCGGAAATCAATCGGTGTCGTAGAAAGCTTCAAACAGATTTTCATGCCAAGTGCCCTCCAGGCATGCCGAGGCCCCATGCGCATGCCCGGAGGAACCAGTTCCTTCTGACTGCTGCAAACCAGACAGTAAAAGGGAGAAAAGCCTAGCAGCAGTGAGGAAGGATGGGCGGGGAGTGTGGATGCACAGATGACCCCTCAAAGATCATCAGTTACAGGTAAGCAACCTGTTTATCTTCAACGTGGTCTCTGTGCTTCACACTATGGGAGAGTAACGAGCAATGACCCACCTGGATGGGGGGTGCTGGCAGGCTGTCATTGAGAAACTGTAGACAGAATAAGCCAACCCAGTTCCTGGTAGATCTGGTATCCAGAGCATAATGACGAATGAAGATGTTGGGAGTCGCCCAAGTCACTGCCTTGCAAATGTCCACGAGTGATGCTCCCTTGAGGAAGGCAGTGGATGTGGCTATGGCTCTGGTCGAGTGTGCTCGCAGAGTGTTAGGAACTTGAACGTGGGCTGTACGAACTGATGAGCTGTACGATCCATTTCGAGAATCTCTGGGCTGTAATGGGTGAGCCCCAATGGTGAGGTGTGTAAGAGACAAAATAGTTTAGGGGTCTGTCTGTTCGCTTTAGTATGGGACAAGTAGAAGAGCAAGGCTCTCTTAACATCCAAGGAGTGAAGGCGGCGTTCAGATTCGGAGGAGTAGTTTGGGAAGAAGTCCCGGAGGAAGACCTCCGAGTGTAAGTGAAATTCAGAAACCACCTTAGGCAGGAAGGATACGTCTGGAGCCAGTCTGACTGCATCAGGCAGGAATGAAAGAAAAGGAGGGTCATGATGGAACTCAAGGATTTCGCCCACTTGTCTGGCTGAGGTAATGGCTACCAGAAATGCCGTCTTCCAAGTAAGCAGCCTCGTATCACACGTAGCCAAGGGCTCAAATGGCTTTCTGGTTAGGGCCCTAAGAACCAGTGGTAGGTCCCATGGAGAGGCAGGGGTTCTAATTGGAGGGTACAGGTGTAGGAGACCCTTGAGGAATCTTTTAGAAAGAGGATGTGTAAAAACGGTGAAACCATCAACATTATTGTGGAACACAGAGATAGCAGAGAGATATACTCTGAGGGAGGAGTGAGAGAGACCTGCCTCTGCTAAAGAAAGGAGAAAGTCAAAAATCTTGGGCAGTCCTGCCGAAGTGGGCGAGGTAGAGCCTTGCGGGAGAGCAGAACAGAAGCGAGCCCATTTATAAGCCTCCGTGTGGAGGCTTTATGAGAATCAAGCAGTACGTTGGTCACCTTATCTGAGAATGCTAAGAAGAAATTTTCCACGCAGTCAGTTTGAGGTGCGGGACATCGTGGTGATGGAGAGGAGTGCCTGAGATCTCTAGGAGATCCGGATGTGTTGGTAAATGAAGAAAGTTCCTGTTGGCCAGAGAGAGGAGGATCGGGAACCAAGAATGCTGGGGCCACCATGGGACTATTACAATGCAAGATGCTGCGTCCTTGAGGATTTTGTAAACCACCCTCATCATCAGTGGGATGGGTGGGAACAGATAGAGAAAACCCTTTGTCCACGGGTAGAGAAGGCCGTCGCCGAGGGAGAGAGGGTCTCAGCTGCCTGTGAGCAGAAGGCCCGGCATTTCCTGTTGACTCTGTCGGCAAAAATGTCTACGGTGGGAGATCCCCAGTGCTGGAATATTGGGAGGAGATACTTCCATGCAAGCTCCCAGTCGTGGTTCTGAGAGACATCTCTGCTGAGGAGGTCCGCCCTGGTGTTGGACATCCCCTGGGATGTGCGTAGCTCGCATAAATATGCCATTGTCGATGCACCACTGCCACATCTGAGTGGCTAGGCGACAGAGGTGACGTGATCTGGTGCGGCCCTGTTTGTTGACATAAGCGACGGCTGTTGTGCTGTCACATAGGATCGCCACACAGCATCCTTTTGTGAGTGGTAAGAATGCCCGAAGGGCGATGGCTTAAAGTTCCAAGTAATTGATGTGGTGGGAGAGAAGATTAGGGTCCCACTGCCTGCCTGTGTTGTAGCCAAGCAGATGTGCTCCCCATCCCCAGTTGGATGCGTCCGTTGTCAGGGTGAGCTGGGGTGAAGGCAGATGGAAGGAAGTGCCCTGAAGAAGGTTGAAGTGGTGCATCCATTACAGGAGGGAGTTTCTGACATCTGATGAAGGGGAAAGAAGGAAGGTCTGTGGCTGAGATTGCGGACTGAAAGCACGGATGAACCAGAGTTGTAACAGGTGCATTCTGAATTCTGCAAACTGGAGAACTGCCATGGTGGCCGCCATTAAACCCAGCAGGCGTTGGATGCTGTGCGCGGTGGAAGTTTGATGTGCGTGAATTTGTTGGGACAAAGAGACAATAGGTGCTGCTCTGTCCTCCGGAAGGAATGCTCAAAGAAGGGTGGAATCGAGGCGAGCTCCGATGTACTGGACTTGCTGAGTGGGAATCAGGTGGGATTTTTCCTGATTGATCATGAGACCGAGCGTGCCCAGTATGGAACAGGTACGATCGAGATTGGCTAGGAGAGTGTCCCGAGAGTTTGCCACTAGGAGCCAGTCGTCGATGTAGGGGAACACCACTATTCCTTGAAGACAAAGGAAGGCCACAACCACCACCATCGTCTTGGTGAAGACTCTTGGTACCGTGGACAGACTGAAAGGGAAGGCCTTGAATTGGTAATGTTGGTGCCCAATCGTGAAATGAAGGTACTTCCGGTGTGACGGGCAAATGGTGAGGTGGAAGTAGGCATCCTGAAGGTCGATAGTGGCCATCCAGGCATGCCTGTGAATGAGAGGAAGGATGGAGGACAGGGTGACCATTCGGAACCGACGGTAAACGATGAACTGATTCAGCCCCCTGAGATCTAGGATTGGTCTGGTGCCCCTGTCTCACTTGGGAACGGGCTCGATAGCATCCTTCGACAATAGAGTCGAAACTTCGGGGTGTGTGGATGACTCTGGAATAGGAAGGAGACTGAATGAACTCTATCCGGTACCCGCGGGTGATGATGACAAGCACCCAAGAGTCCGTGGTCACCTGAGTCCATGCATTCAGAAAAGGGCCTAGGAGGGTGATGATGGGGCTGGGAAGACAAGAGTCAAAGACCCTGCTCGGGTTGCCGGGCACGGCTAGAGTGCTGCGTTTGCAGGAACTTCTGTTTTTGTGAGTAGGGTCCCCGCTGGGAAGATGGTGATGTACGCGGTCTCCAGGAGAGGTCTGGAGAGCTGCGACTAGATGACCTTCTGGTTTAATTGCGTGACCAGGAGCGTGATTTATACTGCCTGGGGGTGGAGGAAACTCCTAAAGTGCGGGAGGCCTTGATGCTCTTGTCCATTTCCTGCAAGACAGAATCTGCTGTGGCATGAAAGAGACCAAGGCCATCAAAGGGGAGATCCTCCACGTATGATCTCGTGTCAGGTTGCAGAGTGGTGGAGCGGAGCCAGGAGTGACAACGAAGGGCAATAGCTGAAGACATGGTCTTAGCAAAGGTGTCCAAGGAGTCTTTTGAGGAATTAATTTGTTGCTTTGCAAGGACCCGTCCCTCTTTCTGCACCTTGCGAGCAACCTGCCATTGGTCATCTGATAAGGAGGCAAGGAGTGGTGACATTTGCTCCCAGAGAGTGTATTGGTATCTGGCCATGCAGGCCAGGTAGTTTGAGGTTTTCAAGCCCAGGGCTCTGTCCGAGTAAAATCGCTGGCCAAATGCATCCAGCTTCTTACCTTCCTTATCCGAAGGTGTTGAATGCATCCGTTTGGATCTGGATGAAGATGTGACCACTATGGATGTGGGACGAGGATGGTTGAGGAGAAGCTCGGCACCGACATCCTGCACTCTGTACTTATGGTCTAACCGTCTCAACGAGATCGGTATGCTGGAAGGTTTGTCCCAGGTCGATTTCGCTGCTTGTAGCAGTACCGATGACATACGTAACGCTATCAACATCGAGACATCCAGTTGCACGACATCGAAAACCGCATCTGTAATGACAGGTTTGGGCTGGACCACCGAGAGTCCGAGGGAATGAGCCATGCGCTTGACCAGGTCGCCATAGGAAGTCAAGTCTTCTGAGGGGAAGATTGGCAAATTTTCAGCCACGTCCGGCTTAGGTGACGGATTGTTCAGAGGATCCGGAGCTTCAGAATGGTCATCCTGTCCGAGGAATCAGAGGAGGGGGGAGGCGGGTCCGAAGGGACCGAAGGTTGGATAGGCTGCCTCTGGATCGAAACTGAAGGTGTAGACACTGGGGGTCTGGGTGAAGGAGAGTGGCATCGATCCCTAGAGCTATCGTAGCCTGGTCTCACAGGAACATGGGCCATCGGTATCGACCATGGAGGCAAAGGCGGGTGGGGTCTTCCGTGGTCGAGTGGAACCTGATCAGGCAGCCTCAATAACGAGGCAGAGGGTGGCTGGCGGAAGCGTGTTGGGGACCGCTGTCGGTGGGATTGATAATGGTCCCAATCACCGTGGCGAGCAGGGGAGGTCCACGGGGCGACAGAGTAGGAACTGTGCTGGTAACGTTCCCATTGCGAGGAAGTAAGTGGGGGGTATCCCCATTGAGAAGGCTGGTGGGAAGGCGATCGATGTAGAGGCAACCTTCCAGCAAAATTCCATCGACGGTCCCTCTCCACCGCTGAGTGATAGGTCGGTAGATCGGTATCGAGCGGCCTCGGTCGACTCTTGAGTATACGGATCAGGGTCAATCGGGGAATGGGCACGGTCCGAAGGCGGGGAGGTCGACGTGTGTCGGGGAGATCGCCCACAGTCAACATTGGTGAACTCCTGCATGTCCAAAATCACCTTCGGAGGGTAAGTGTCCGGTTGGCAAATGGGAGAATCCAGAAGGTGTATGATCGGCAACTCTCCCGGAGCCGAGGAAACCACTGCCAAAACTCCCAAGCTTTGGGGTACTGCGGAGGGCATAGACTGCGAAACCCAAGGCAGTCGTCTGCACGAAGATTGCAGTGGTGGTTTAGCTTCCAAGGAATCTTTGGACTTATGCTTTTTGTCAGCCTTATTCCTCTTCTTCTTCTTCACAGGAGTAGAAGCAGCCGACTGGCTAGTAAGAGGGCGCTTCGAGGGATGAACGATGTCAGAGCCCACCTTTGACATAGAGGTGGTCACCTTCGACGTCAGGATGGCCGATCTCAATATAGGTTGTCCGGGATTGGTTGCCGGTGTTGACGGTTTGGAGGGCTCCATGGAAGAGGCGGGAAGCAGGGCCGACTCAAGGAGAGCTCTGCGGAGTCTAGCCGCTCTGTTTTTCCTCGTCTGATTGGAAAATTTGGCACAGTGGGCACAAGACTCGGGGCAATGTCCTTCGCCCAGGCAAAACAAGCAAAGGGCATGCCCGTCAGTCTCGGCCAACTTATTGCCGCAGGAGGAACACCTCTTGAAACAGCCCCACCTACTAGCCATAAGCTATGGCATGACTCTTATGAGGGGGGGGGGGGAGAAAAAATGGAGCCCAGGGGCCTGAAGGACCCCGGAACAAAAACAGAAAGGGAGAAGACTCTTTTTTTAAAAAAACAAAGGAAAAAAGAGACCAAAGTCAAAGGATTTTGAGTAAGCGAAGTTTTCCACAACTGAACCGACTAAGCTGAAGTAACAGGCTGTTACTCGCACGGCGGTCAGAAGAGAACTGGCGGGATGTCCGTGCCCGGCTCCTCTGGACATGTGCGTGGGGCCTCCGTTGCATGCCTGGAGGGCGCTGGGCGCAAAAATCCGTTAGAAGCTTTCTACGACACCAATGGATCTCCGTGCAGGCACAGTAAACCCATAGTGTGAAGCACAGAGACCACGTTGAAGATCCATTGGTTCTCCTCATTCATTGTGATGTGATCTCTCTCCTCAAGCATATTTTTGCTGAATCGCTCAAGGGCTTAGCTCCAGCATCCCACCCACATTTCAAGCTGCAGTGATGGGGGCCCACCCCACACTGCCACCAGTAGTCTAAATCTGGCTGGGTGATAACTAGGTCAGGCCTCACATTTGGGCCTTCTAGCAGGGAATCTGGCAGCTATCCAGAATTTCTGAAGAGCACAGTGAATTATTCTCATTTTTATTATAAGAAAAGATTCTTGGAAAGCCAAATTCTGAGCATGTTACCAATGTTCTCACTGAACCAACCACAGCCCTGTGCCTCTCATGAAGGATTTTCTCAGCTATGGCACTGGGAATTTTTTGTACTGACACACAAAAAGAGTAACAAATGGCAGGCGTCCACCATGCTATCCTCATGCCACAAAGAAAAAAGAATGAAGTCACAGCCATGACCTCACAAAGTGAGGGAAGTTTTGAAATCCCACTCTGCACCACAGGGCAAAAAAACACAGCCTCCACCTCTCTGTACATCTCTGCACCTAAACTGGGACGAGTAGATACGTGCCAAGAGCTGTCTGTTTATTTTTTACTTCGTTTAGACCCTGTGTTCCTCCCCAATGGGGGACCGAAGAGGCTTACATCATTCTCATCGCCTCCATTTTCTCCTCACAACACCCATCCCGTGAAGGAAGTGAGGATGAGAAACTGACCGGCTCGAGGTCACCCAGCTGGCTTCCATGGCATGAGTGGGGATTCGAACACGGGTCTCCCACACTCTAGTCTGACACTTTTAACTACTACACCATGCTGGTTGTTGGAAACAAGCACTTCGTTAGCAAGTGGCACAAAAGGGTTGAGCGCTGGCTGAGATGACCCAGTTCCAAAATCACCTACTTACACGAATTCACTAGACATCCTTCAGCAAACTGCTGTCTCAGCCCCTCCCTGTCTGACCTACCTGGGGCTGGATATGACCCTGGCACTGGCCAAAGACACCCTGTGGGACTTTCCCACCGTGCCTGGTTCAAACTGAACTGCTCCCTGTGTGAGGCAGCTGTGCAGCGCCTGGCCCCAGTGCCAAGTCCACAACCTGGGAGAGCTTTTGCCTCAGCCGGCATCAGGTTTAAATCCAGTCCTACCAAAGTGTTGTGAGGATGACAGGGCAGGGCACAGGGAGTAAGCGGTCTGAGCCCTCCACACGAGAGCTGCATGACTGCTGGGCAGCACTTCCTCAAAAAGATCCTCTCGGGACGGGCCCCAGAGGGCCTGCGTTTGTGGCAAGGCGTGGCTGTTGAACAGAATGTTTGGGCCGCCCCTTCCAAGGCCTGCTTCAGCTGGCTCACCGAGGCACAAGAATACAATAAAACCACATAAACTCTCAAGAAATCTTTGGGCCTGCTGCCAGATCTCACAGAAGTGCCTTGACCATGGAACTGACTTTAAACCCAACCCCCCCCCCCCATTTCACAGAAGAGGCCCTTCTCTTTCGAATAACAGAAGCCAGCAGCCAGGATCATCCCTCCTAGGCAGGCCCACCAGACTGCAACACTGACAGTGTAATCCTCAACAAAGTTACTCCCTTCTAAGCCCATTATGTTCAATGGAAATAGAAGGATGTAACTCTGTCTAGGACTGGAGGGGGGGAGAGAGAGAGAACAAACTTCAAGCTGGAAGTGGTCTGTTTTTATTATCTGTATTCTGTAAGCCACCTCAGGTAAGTTCCTGGAGAGGTGGCATAAAAATCATTTAAAAAATAAAATAAAATAAAATAAGCAGTTGGGCCAAAGGATCCTGGGGTGCTGAGTCTTGCTGAATCCTGTGACTTGGAAACAGCCCTCGGAGCACGTGGCATCAGCAGATATGCCCGGGGGGGTGGGGGGGGGACACAGGGGGAAAGTGGTAAACATTGCACAGGACTTTCAGCCTGAGGAACATTAGAAGAGCCCAGTGAAGGTCCATCTAGTCCGGCATCTTGTCTCACACAGTGGCCAACCAGTTTCCCTGGAGGGCCAAACAGACAGGGCAGGGAGGCCCAGGTTCGTCCTGAGATGCTGCCTCCCAGCACTGCACTGGGGGACGGAGGCCTGAGCTGGACTTTCTCTTTCAAACAACAAAACTGCTCTAATTCTCAGGACAGTGGAGAAGAAAACCACCAGGCCACACCTGCTGTGCCCGAACTTTACCCACCGAGATCCAGAAAGTCCTCCCACCTTGTCAGATGCCCCCCCCCCCCAGTCAGTGTTTGCTACCCAGACAGGTAGTGTTGCCCTTTGGGATGGAAATGGCCTTGGTTGCCCTCACGAATGACCTATGCAGGGAGAGCAGGGATGTGAAGACACATACAAAACAACATAAAAATTCAGAGGCAGTTTTTTCCCCCTAGGACTTTTTTGAATTTTTTTGTGGGGGGCAATTTGGGGGGCATTAAAACATACACACTCCTATGAAATATTTTCTCTGTTTGAGTAAAAAAAAGGGGGGGATCCTGTTTACAAGGAAAAATGTCACCTGGGTTTATCAGCCCTAGGTCAGACGAAATGCAGGAAAAAGGGGGACGTTTATTTTCTCCAGAAGCAGGACAATGACAATAAGAGCCAGCCCAATTGTTTTGGGAAAGATGAAAGGCAGCCAATAAACCAGCCAATGGACAGCAACTGCTGAATGACCCATTTTATCCTGTCCAAAAGATTAATCAGTTAGCAGGGCACAACTACTTTCCACACAGAGCTACAGATGACAGCGATATGGCTCCTAGATCAGATTAGTCAGCAGTTGGGATGGAAAATAAAAATGGAGAGTTTACTCTGAAGAATTCAGCAGACTGCCGGCTGATAGCTGTGCCCATGTTGTTATCATTTGCCTTTTTCACACAGTGGTGGCATCTGATAGACACAACCGTTGCTACATGAGAAACCTCCCACACAGTGCATGGGGCAAATATCTTCCAGAGGAAGGATGTCACTGAAATTTCAGTTCTGGACGTAACTCTCTCTCTCTCTCTCTCTCTCTCTCTCTCTGTGTAAGTGTCATCTAATGGCAGCCCCATAAATGAACCCTACTACAAAATATCCTATCATGAAGAGACTTGCTCAGGTCTGGAAAACTGAGGGCCATGGCTTCCTTTGCTGAGTCAATCCATCTCTGTTGGGTCTTCTACTGTAAATTATGGCTCTCTGAGAGGGCCAATGAAACCCTCCTGTGCTCACTCTGGGGGCAGGTGTGTGCAAGACTGGGGAGAGCACCAGCATAAAGACCGTGGGCCTGAGGCAGGGTGTTTCACGTAGCAGCGGAGGAGAGGAAGTTTCTCATCCCAGCATGACTGTGGAAAGGCCAATGAGGTAGGAAAGAGGCCTCTATCAACCAAAACACCCAGGCCACCCTCTAACGTAACATTCCCATAACTGGATTTCAAAATTACCCACAGACTGGGCAGCACAGGACTTTGCAGACACTGGTGACAAGCACGTCACTTTCTCCAGGACTCCAGAGCTTCATCCTTGCAGCAGAATTACAACAGGCTTCTTTTAAATAGGCGTTTTCTGAACTCATTTACAAAGCACCACCAAGGAAGTGATGTCATGAGCGACACTTGGACAAAACTGCTAAGGACTTCCAGCATCCAATGCGTGGGTGTGGCCAGAAAGGGTGCACGCGGACGTGGGGGACTTAACTGTCCTAACAGAACTGCAACCATCATTCCATCTAACTGGTCTAGTCTGAAAGGACTGGACAGGCCCAGTTTTAGCTGCTCAGTGCACACAACTGCAGAAACCAGCTTTTGCACCTGAACAATCCCAATCACTAGGTGGCTAGACAGGCAAGAAGGGAGAGCCCCAGAAGCAACAGCCATCTATCCCTACACTGACCCAGCAGCACAGAAGCCAACCCAGGCAGGAGGAATGACGGTACCTGGCAGGCAGGTGCATTCATAGGTGGTGTCCCCTGTCTGGCGACAGGTGCCCCCGTTCTGGCAGGGGGAGGGATAGCAAGGCACGTAGAGCTGCTCGCAGGTGTGGCCCGTGTAGGCCTGCCTGCAGGAGCACTGGAAGGAGCCGATCTCATTGGTGCAGGTCCCGCCGTTCTTGCAGACAGGTGGCATGCGGCTGCACTCGTTGACGTCTTCTTTGCAGTTGGCTCCGTGGAAGCCTAACGTACACTTGCACACATAGCTCGAGTCGAAAGGCACACACTGCCCACCATTGGCACAGGGGTTGGAAGCACATGGATCTGCCTGCTGGCAGGTCTTACCTGGAAGCCAAAGACAGAGAATGTGGCTGTCAGCAGCCCATCTGCAACTGCAAAGGGATGTGGGGAGGCACAGTCCCAGCTGGGCTAGGAAAATTCACACTTGACCCCCTTCTTGACAGTCCCCAACATCACCAGGCCAGAGACTCGGGTGAGGGTCAGCCCACCTCTGGCAAATGCCGGACTGCACAAGGAACTCAAAAGCAGCGCCACAGAGATCAGATTAGCCATCCTTTCCTAAATGTTTCATAATCTTAAGTGGTCAACAATCTTTAACCAGATAATGAAACAGTGGCTGTGGTCACACTGGCAGCTTGGCACGATATGGTGCCACCTCTGATTGAACCGGTTCAAAGTGCTGGGGGACATATCATCCAGAAAGCACAGCCTGCTGCGGGTTACCCACGCAGACATCCTGTGGTCAAGCATCCACATTACTGCAGCCACAGAGCACGCTGCCCAAAAAATTTTCAAAATGCATATAGGCAAAAAAATTTTTAAACCCTCCCTAGTGGTGGGAACAAATCTGCAGGTTCAGACTGTCAAATCCATTCTGTGCGTGCCCCCCTGCGTTCAGACATCCGGCCATATGCAGTGAATGCATGGGGAACCAAAAACATCACTTGTGATGTGGTGCCTTTTTAACCCAGCTCTAAGTCATCCTACGATGGGATGAGTATGCCGAGGGAATGCCTGACAGATGTGGCTGTCTGACTGCGCCCATTTGATCCAGAGGGGAGGAGTGGATGTGTTGGGCCAAACTGCTCATGTGATCACAGCCAGTGATTAGAGAGATCTGAAGTTCAAGAACTGCACTTCCCAAAAGTCTTCACCCTCAAGTGCTAAGGCAGCTGGTTGTGTCCCCCTGCCCCTGTTCCCAAGCACCCATTTCCTTGGAACAGTCTCCCACCATCCATCAACAATACACTGACCATTTAAATGGCTGCTTTATTGAATCAAATGCGCATCCCTGTGAATCAGATACACACACACACACACACACACTCACATGGGGCTCATGGGAACGCTGTCCAGCTCATTCTGGAGAGCCCTGGTCAGCAACTTACTGTGCCAGAAGTCAATTGTGACCAGCACTGCCTGTGTGAACGCCTGCCTGATTGGGAAACCTCCACAGAGGATCAGCATTTGTTACCTGGCTCCGTCTGGCCTACTGCTCTTAAAAGGCCTCCTTGCAGGCTCCCCTTCCTGTGGCCAGAACCAGACACAACCCCCCACCCCAGATTCAGGAGCCAAAGGCCCCACCCCACCCTCAGAAGACCTGAAGCCTTTTAACAGAGAAGCAGCTCAAACAGATACCCCCTCCCCACCTTTGGAAAGGGCAT
The DNA here is from genome assembly GCA_029233225.1 of Lepidodactylus listeri. Taxonomy (NCBI): domain Eukaryota; kingdom Metazoa; phylum Chordata; class Lepidosauria; order Squamata; family Gekkonidae; genus Lepidodactylus; species Lepidodactylus listeri. The sequence goes on along the minus strand of JARCFY010000014.1, from coordinate 6,709,243 downwards.
GGCAGGGCTGACAGTTGGGGTCCGAGGGCAGATTTGGTTGTGCCCCTGCCAGTGGCTGAGCACTGGCAGCGGTCCCTTCCTCACCTGACCAGCCTGGAGGGCAGCGGCACTTGTACTCTGTCAGCGTGAGGAGTTCGCAGGTCCCTCCATTGCGGCACGGGCTGCTGAGGCAGACATTCTCCACGGGAGTCAGGCAGAGCCGGTCAGTGAAGCCCAAGCGGCATTCACAAGCATAGTCCACAGTACTCCCACGGACAACGGTACGGCAGGTGCCGGCATTCTTGCAGGGAGAGCTGTGGCATGGGTTTGGCAGCTGGCAGCGGTTGCCAAAAAAAGCACTGGGGCACCTGCAGACAGAAGGAGACACAGAAGGGGGTCAGGATTTGCCCTGAGCCATGGAGAACAGCTTGAGCAAAAGTACACACGATTTCATAGGAATGATCTCAGTAATCCTCCCAACAGCCCTTTATGGTAGGCCAATATTATTAGTGCGCCAAAGTGCCAAAGCTCAGAGAAGAGTGCCTTGCCCAAGGACAATGCGATCCAAGCCATGTCTCAGTTGATTCTCTCTAACAACCTGTTCCCCGTGGCCCAAAGCCTTTGGGCAACCACCTGTCCTACACACCTGCTGATAAACCCACCATGTCAAACCTTTAGGATGATGCTCCTGCATCCACACGCACAGGCGCACTATTGGGAGTGGAACGTGCTGGGGAGAAGCCGGGGGCCCAAAATACAGTTTGTCTGCAATTGGCCTAAGAAGAGCTTCCTTTCCCAGGGCTCCTGACCACCCTGAACACTTCCCAGCTAGCAGATATTTGCACTTGTAGCAATGGGGAGACAAACCCTTTCCAAAGCAAGAGCTGCTTCTCACCCAGTTCAGGCAAAGAAACAAACAATGAAACTTGATATGAACCGGCTATTCTGCCACTGTATTTCCAAGCGTTTATGTATTTGTTTTGGATTTGTAGCTGCCTCATCCAAAATGCTGGGAGTAGAGAGCAACACAACAAAAGCAGCTGAATAAACTGACGTTTGGACAAATGGAAAAAGAGCAACCCAAAGGGAAAGCCTTCCACAAATCCATGCATCCTCCAAGGCCCATTGACTCCACTGTTTTGTCTTCAAGACTGGACAATTAATGCCCCTCCCCCTCAAAACCTACATGAAGGCAACAGTACTCCCCTGCTATATATCCCACACCAACTGGCATTCAAAGAAGTGCTGCCTTGGGATATGGAGGCTCCATTTAGCCATTGTGGCTAAACGGTAGCTGTGGGCAGACCTCTCCTCCCTGAATCAGCTGCAGCCAAGCATCATGAGCATCTGTATGCGTGTGACAAGTACAGACCTCATTAACAGCACTGTTCATGTACAGAACATAACTGAACCTCAAGGCCCAGTGTTCTGCAACATCCAACTGGACTAACATGAGTTAGAACCCCAGTCTGACGGGGACGAATCAACCTCCTCCCCAATGCCTGGGTGCCGCCATTCAGATGTTGCAGCAAAGCAGAACAAGACTGAAGATCACCCAGTTTTGGAAGGCATTCACCCTGGGTTCATGAAGGAGGGAAGAAGCACAACCTTTGACTGACTCTGTGCTAATCACAAACAGAACAGAGACATGAAAGTAAGTGGCCACATCTTGTGGCAATAAACTCCACAAGTCGACTATGCGAGGTACTTCCTTTGTTTGCTGTCTCATCAGCTGACCGCAAGTCCCAGGGTTATGAGGGAAGGAGAAGTCACTGCAGACACTGAGGTCGGCCCTGAACAACTGGGTGCTTCTATCTTCAAAAGCGTCTCTCATTCAGGAGCAGCACTGCTGCCCAGGGCCCCTCTGGCCATGGCACTGCCATGTTATTCCATGTGGTATGGAAAAGTGCCATCACAGCGGACCTATGGCAACCCCGTAGGGTTTTCAAGGCAAGAGACATTGAGAGGTGGTTTGCCACTGCCTGCCTCTGCACTGCAACCCTGGACCCTTCTTGGTGGTCTCCCACCCAAATACTAGCCAGGGCTGACCCTTATGAGACTGGACTAAGCAGTGCCATCTTATTCCACACAGGGACTAAAAACGTCAGCCCTCCCCTGAGGAATGGGCAGCTTGCAATGGAACTGCTCTCGGAGGCCACGCATCCAGAGAACTCCCTAGAGAGGGCCATTTCTCTCCCTTAGGACAACTTCTTGCAAGTGTCTGCGGGGAAGCAATCCCCCACCCAATTCTTCACAGGAGTGCGCATACGCATGCACGTGCACACACACACACAGGGCTCCCCGAAGACCTGCACTGAAGAATCAGAACCAGGCAGCCCAAGCTGTTGGCTCATGATTATTTTTAAACAAGCCCCCCACCATTCCCCAGAGCCACCTGCCCCAACACTTCCCAGAGCCTCCCAAGAGCCATAACCCTCCCAGCCTGCACGGCTCCCTACCGAGATAACAAACAGAACCTCTTGGCATTTGTGAGAACTGCCTTCTTGCTTTCTGCTCTTAACGAGAATCTCTGTCTGCATCGAGGTTTCAAAAGGAAACGGGGGGGGGGGGGCTTTGTTGTTGCTGCGAGTTTCAAAAGAGAATCTAATTTCAGAAATCCTACACTACAACTCTACGGTTGAATAAATGTTACTTAATTCATCCCAAATACACAGCAGTTGCAAGAAGCTATGAAAGCAGAGCCAAGGATGGTGAAAGAAAGACACCCAAGAGACACCCTGGGGTGGCTGCACTTCTAGAGGTGACACTTCCCAGAGAATGCTCCCTCTAACCTGCTGAGTCTTGTGAGCAAAAATTCTACTCTGTGAGCTACTGGCATTAAAGTGGTGACTGAGTGATTTGGCTACCGCATTAATTAGTTTGCTCTGGAGCCATCCTTTCAGAGCTAAGACAAAAATCTGTGAGCTGGAGGCTAAAAAACTGTGAGCTAGCTCACACTAACTCAGCTTAGAGGGAACACTGATTTCAGATGGGCGCTAAATCTTTGCCAAGCCCTGCCCCCCCCAAGATGGCCCTTGTGTTTCTTTTTCATACATGCCCACATACACGCGCACACACAAACTCCTTGAAAAGAATGCTGCAATGTGCCTAATTTTACATAGCAGCTGATATTTGACACAGAATATGCATACCTTTTTTTAAAAAAATTGGGAAGTACCAACAACGTTGCTGGAAAGTTTACCAACTGGGGGGGGGGGGCCACTCTGGAGGTAACACTTGATGAGAACCAACTGAACAACAAAATTTTCTGAAGATGAAGACACTTGGAGCTCCCCAAGTTTAAAGTGGGTGGGTGTCCTAGATTTTTCCATTAGCACAGGTTACCCGCATACAATCCATTTTCTAGTTTTGTGTATGGCAGTCTGAGTTTAGGAATTCTGGGCAATGCAAACCTCTCACTCTTGCAGCTGGGGCACTCTTTTGGAAAGCAGATGGGCACCCCCCACAGATATACTGAGATCAGCCAGGAGCCCCCCTCTCACTGCGAGTCTACAGGCATGCGGCTTTGGACTGGGAGGCAAGAGGAACAACACACTTATTCCAAGCCTCCCAAAAAACTGCTTCATCACCATCTCAAAATGGTAGCTCCATTTCCAAAAGTTCGTATTGTCAGTAGCAAAGGTTTGGGGTCTAGCCTGCTTCCCCCCCCCCCCCCCCCAAAAAAACCCCCTACACAACCCAGACTCTTATCTCAGCATGAGGGACTTTGAGGCTGCTTTTCTTCCTTTCTTCCTTTCTTCCTTTCTTCCTTCCTTCCTTCCTTCCATCCATCCATCCATCCATCAAATATGGAAGGAAACAAGAGAAAGATACTATGATAAGATACCGAAATGGGTATCGCCGTTAAAGGCCTATGTTAAACCCACTCTAAATGATGAAAGAGAAAAGAGAAACATATGAAGGGTTGTTAGATGGCAACAATAAATTAAAGATAGAAGAAAATCAGATATGGCAAAAGATGAAATTAACTTGGTGGGAGAAGATACAAATAAAGTCTAGATATGATAAAGATAAGGAAATAGGTTTCTATACAGTTAAAAATGATTTGGATAATATTTGGCTGTCGTCAAGTGACAAACAGATTCAAAAACTATATAATTTCCTAATAGAGAATTATATGTTAGATGAAATAGTCAAAAATACTATGGTGGCATGGATGAAAGATTTTGGAAAAAGTGTAGACTTAGAACAATGGTCAAAGATACGGAAAACAGCAAAGCGCATGAGAGCAATTCCATACAAAGAAAATATATACAAAATGTTCCACAGATGGCATTGGTCACCCAAGAAAATTGCCAGATGTTACCCTAATGCCACAAATAACTGTTGGAAGTGTAAGAAAGAGGTGGGAACATTTTACCATATGTGGTGGAGTTGTGTTAAAATTAGAAACTTTTGGCTAAAAATACATAAAATAATAGAGGATATTATTGGTAATGCCATACCATTCACATCTGAAGTATTTTTGTTGAATATGTTGCCAGATCTATATGAGAGAAAGGATATATACATGATATGCTATATTTTAACTGCGGCTAGAATTTTAGTTGCAAAATGCTGGAAATTAGATAAGACTATCCTCAGAAGAGGATCTAATACAGAAAGTGTTGGATATTATTGAAATGGACAAGCTAAATACTGTCTTACAAGGGAAAGACCAAAATGTGCATATGGGAAGATGGAAAAATATGTATATATGGTTAGATAAAAATAAGGAAAGATGACTCAAACAAATGTATACTTAATACTGATTCATTGTTTTTTGTATAAACGTAATGAAAAACTATAAAGCATTAAAAAAAGGCTGCTTTTCTTTATTGCTTTAAAAACCACCCTCATCTATCAAATGGTCACCAGTCTTGCCATATGTTACTAGAAGCCAAAAAGGTCAGAGAGGGAGGGAGGGGTGAGTTACCACACAATCTGAGAGGAAAAAACTCATTCTTTAACATGGGGAAAAAAGCAGAGATGTTATGTGTGGGGGGAATACATTGCTCAATACAATTTATTAAAGAGGGCACAAGTATGTCAGCCACATCACCTAACTGGGTCCTGGTATCCTACATACTTATGCTAACTTTGCGGTCTTTAAAGGTGACACTAGAGTCTTATTTTTGCTGCAGCAGACCAAGACAGCTGTTCCTCTAAACCATGGCCACTCTTGGGAGGTATCTAGTGGCACAGTGAGCCACATCTGGCATGAGTATTGGAACAAGTGGCTGGCCACTTTCCATCTATACTAGAAGAGGAAGAAGAGGAGGAGGAGATTGGATTTATACCCCGCCCTTCACTGGGAATCTCAGAGCAGCTTACAAACTTTTTTCCCTTCCCCTCCCCACAACAGACACCCTGTGAGGTAGGTGGGGCTGAGAGAGCTCTTTCCAGAACTGTCCTTGAGAGAACAGCTCTGACAAAACTATGGCTTGCCCAAGGTCATCCAGCAGGTGCAAGTGGCGGAGTGGGGAATCAAAACTGGTTCTCCCATATTAGAGTCTGCACACTTAACCACTACACCAAACTGGCTCACTCCCTCCTTCCAAGGCCAGCAACATGCAGAAGACCACGGGATACTTCCCTTGCTCTTCCTTCCAAGCCCATGCCCAGGACCCGGATGACTTCAGTGGACTTTATGAGCAACTGAGCTGAAATCAATCAGGACGGGAGGGAATACTAAGCAGCGGGAAATGGTCAGAAAGAAATCAGTGAGGCCAGCAGATCCGAAGGGCTATTAAAGACTAGGCATCCGCTTCAGTAGCCAAGGCAGAGAAGTGAGCTGGTCATAAGACAAACACACACACACAAACACCCCTTCTAACACCCAGTCTCATTGTTTGGGCCTTGGGTGAGAATCTGCCAGGGCTGGAGGATCTTTTGAGTTAATGAGGCGGCCTGATCCAGACCAAGAGAAAAGAAAAATGGGCACAACAACAAAACCAGGGCATCTGCTGGGCAGACAAAAGATTGTGGGGAGCAGGTGTGCATATTAATTAGAGGGCAGCAGCTGCCACCCTCCCTCCCATGAGCTTCCCATGCTGGCTCCGGAGAGCAGAGGGAGGGGGGGTGGCCAGGCTACCCTGCTCTCTCCAGGGGAATTCAGCTGGCGCAGGGGAAACCTGCTGTGTTAAGGACCCCCTTCCCTCCCTCCAAGCACAGAGGGGCATTGAAGCCATCCTGGCTTCTGGCGAATTCTGCAGCAGCTCTGGCTTTGAAAGAGCAGGGAAAGACGCTGAAAAGATATCCAGCTGGCTTCCAGCATACTAAGCTGGGAAATGGAGGAGAGGGAAGAGTCAGCTCCCCACCCTTCAATAGCCACCGACAGAGAACGGATGAGTGGACACTGATGGGGACCCAACAGAAATGTCTGGCTGCTGCACGAGACCCCACCGGGAGGCTGAGATCAGCCTGCTGCTGGTACAGCCAGGGGCAGCTCAGGACAAGATGCAGTGCGGTGGTAGCACTGCACAGCAATCCCACACACATGGCTTTTGTGAACATTGGCCAACAAATAATACCTACCAATTCATCCAAGAATTGTCTAAAGGAAGAAAGGCTCCCAACCAAAAGAAGCTGGGCATCTCTTCTTCCAGGGCTGCAAAACCTAAGGTATCCAAGGCTGTTTCCACATGGTCCTTTTACTCTGCCTTGGCTTCCTTTCAGCAGCATCCACATGATACTGTCCTCCAGTTTGTCCTATTTCCATGTTCTCTCCCCCACACACACACCTTGCTGCGATTCACAAACCTGATTTGATACAGTCTGTTGGAAAGACACAGTCAAAGTGCTTTTGAACGCCACGTGTACGTTTTTCGGGGCCCGCCCATATCGGCACCAGGTCCCCTCTGTTCCTGCAGCTGCCATTCCCCACCACCACAGAAGGGTTTTTTTCAGATATTTTTCTAGATGGGTAATAGATATACTGTTATCTATTATAACAATGTACTAATTCTCATTCTGTATCCAAACATGTTATGGTTATGCTTGGCTCGATGTCGTAATAAACGTACTACTACTAATTCTCAGATTTCTTTTAAGGCACCTTCCAATCCTTGTGGCTGCAGAACTATAAGAGAACAGTACAGGCTGCACCTTTCTTCTTGTATCTCCACAACCAGACTTACTTTTTTTTTTTAAACGAACACTGGTAACTAGTGTAATGCTGCAATACATTGTTATAACACTTTAGTGCTATAGCTATTACTGATCTTTTTAAAACCTGAAAAAGCCCTCTGGTGTGTGTATGTGTGGGGAATAGTGGCCATAGGAAAAAGTGCTGTGTGGCCCCTCCCTTGCCATAGCAAAGGCCTCTGCATTCACAGCAGCAACTAGAACTACCTGGCTGAGTAGGGAGCAATAAGGCTTGTTAGAGAATCAAATGGCAACCGCAACCCCCCCCCCCCCGCAGTTCCCAGACATCCTATTTAATGGGGGGGGGGGGACATTGAATGAGAGAGGTTCACTAACTGAAGCCCTTGGTCAATTTCTCCCCTCATGAGGGGAAAAACTTCAAAATGACATGGCTGCTGAAAAGAGCACTGCTCCACCGCCCCACCTTATGAGGCCACTGTTTACAGTTGCAAATTAATCTTTCCTTTTCAAGTAATGGAACCCCCGCAGCAAAGACGGTCTCTGCCTGCAGATATCCCAGCAGGGAGGATGTGCAGAGGAACGTGGGGGATTCATGCGCTATCCCAGCAAGGCAGCCCTCTCATTTGCCTTTCAGTTTAGCCGAAAAGGAAGGCCTCTAACTCCTGTAAGCAGTCTTGAGAGACTCCAGTCAAGCAGTTTCCTGGGCATGTAGCAGCCTGTGGGTTCAGCAACCTTGGCATGTGAGGCTGACTGCTGAACAGAGACACCAAAGAACTGGAAAACTTATTACCATGAACAGGGCAGTTAGAAAAGTGGACCAGAAAGAAAACCGAGCTCTCTCCGATTACTGGAGTTACTCCATTCCCTCTGAAAAAAAGCAAGCAGAGCCGCACTCCACACCAAAGGATAGCTGCACTTCGCCAATGTCCACGCTCAGCACCCTGGTCAGAAAAACTGAAGGCATCCAGCTAAAATGGGAGAGATGCTCCCACCTGGCCACACACTATCAAAAATGCCAGTGCCTCTAAACACATTTATTTTTGGCATCGCTGACATGGGAGAGCTGCCCACTGTGTGCAGGGAGACTCCAAAGAGTATTCAAACCAAACCCCAAATTCTATGACCAAACAAAATCAAGCAAAATCAGCTACATAATTTAAAAAATGCTTTCCATTTTTCCTGAAATCTGAAATTGGTCTACTGTGAATAAAGGTAAAGGTTCCTCTTGCTTGAAAGCCAGTCAGATCCAACTCCAGGGGGCGGTGATCATCTCCGTTTTTACGCCAAACAGCCAGCACGATCTGAAGACTTTTTCCATGGTCATGTGGCCAGCATGACTAAATGCCAAGGTGCACGAAACGCTGTTACCTTCCCACTAAAGCGGTACCTATTTATCTATTTGCAAGTTCTTGCTTTCAAACTGCTAGGTTGGCAGGAGCTGGGGCCAGAGACGGGAGCGCACTCCGTCACGCGGCACTCTGGTCTTGAACTGCCAAGCTACCGACCTCCCGGTCTGCAGCTCAGTGTCTTAACCTCTGAGCCACTGCAGCCCCTAGTGTGTATAGATGTTAATTTTGCCATTGTCACATATTCATTTAATCTATTTCATTCATTCAAATCTGGGCATCTTCCTGCCTTTCATTTTGCTGCTATTACCATATTACTCTTGCTGCTATTACCATATACTTAAATAATTCACTGTGTATTATTGTAATATTGCTTGGTAAAATATTTCAGAACATATTTTTAAGACCCATCACAAACTTGAGTTTTAATATCTTTTGCATTTCTTCGTATATCTCTATCCAATATTTTTTTGCTTTCTTGGATGTCCACCAAATATGATAGAATGTGTTGTGTTTTGACATTGACAGCACCTCCCATTTCCAGCACTTCTATTAGTTTTTCCAATGTCTTTGAGGGTAATATATCATTTAAAAACATTTTATACCAGTTCTCCCTTAATATTTGATATTCAGTAAATTTGATTTCTTTAGTCCATAAGTTTGCCCACTGACTCATGCATATATTTTCTCCAAGGTTTTGCATCCATTTTATCACAGTTTTCACTTGCTGTTTCTGTATCAAATTGCAGTAACAATTTTACCTAATAGGTGCTCTGAATCTCAAGTAATTAATTGCTCAAAGGCTGTTCTCTCTCTTAACTGACCTCCTTCTTTGGCTATTTGTTCTCTGAATTCGTCAAGATTTTATTTTTCCTTGTCTATCCATCATATACGCCTAAGTTATATGGTCCATTTTCTTTCTTGTACTGGTGTCGCAATACATGGCAACTGGGGATTGTCAATGGCGGTCAGGTTGACAGGCTTATTCTATTTTTACACTGAAACCACATTCTTATTAGTCCATCACCATCTTGCCTTTGAATAGTTTTTTAATGACTTCTTCATCCATAAGTAGTTGTGGATTCCTTCTTTAGTATCAGATGTTTCTGCTTTAATGTCCTATTTGGATTTCATGAAATAATCCCCCAAATTCAAGAAATCAAACAAGATGTTCAAGAAATTAAGACAAAGCAAAAAGAACTGAAAGGGAAACAAGGAAGAAATCAAATCAGTACAAGAATTGCAAGCAAGCTCCCTGGCAGAAGCAGATCGAAGAATTGAAGTCTTGGAAATGAAACTCAGAAGTAACAATTTACAGGTCTGCAGAGTCCCAGAAAATTTTGGCGATTTGGATTCAGAGAACAGACTTTGAAAACTAATATTTATTTATTTATTTATTGCATTTGTATCCTGCCCATTCCCACATGCGGGCTCAGGGCAGGTAACATCATAGTTTCATTTACAATATAATCAATAAAACTCTACTTACAGTATACTTGATACAATTTAAAACTATAGTTTAACTAACATAATGACAATCTTCTATTGGCTCCATCAGCTGGACAGGTGACACTCATAGCAGTTTCGCTAGGACCACTTTGCAGGGGAGGCTGTGTGATTGGACATCCATTGCCTCAACCAAAGTCCTGGCAGAACAAGTCCATTTTGCAAACCCTGCGGAATTGTAATAGGTCCCACAGGGCCCTGATCTCAAGTGGGAGCTTGATCCACCAGGAGGGGGCCAGGACTGAAAAGGCCCTGCCTAAGGCTAAATGGACATCCTTTGGGCCATGGATTGTTGAAGATGCAAGGCAAGTTTCTGGAAATTGATCTAATTTTCAGAATAAATTCAAAGTACACAAGTCGAAATAAACTACCATGGGATATACTAGATAGCTTCACTCCTAAAAAAACAAACTGCATTTTTAATTGATCTAATGTTTTTTGTGTTCACCACCTTGTGGACCCTGATTGGATGGAAAAGTAGTATTGAAATGTTTGAAATAAATAAAATAAGATGCAACTCTTTCTCTAACATTGGGCATACTTACAATTTTTCTTACAGAAAATGTATTTATATTTTTAAATTCCATAAATATGCCAAATAGTCTGATTTTATACACAATAGGTTGTAAATGAATGCATTTTATGCTGTCTAAATTTAGTATTGCATGTATTCCAATTTTTCTCCTAAATCTGCATTTTTTTGAACATCATTTTTTTTTCGACTGTAGCTTTAAAATTTCCCAAGAGCAGAGTGAGGTCCTGTCAGACCACACCAGAACTCCCAGGGGGCTTGGCTGGAACCGAATCTGCAGCCCTCCTTCTCTTGAGCCAGACTGCTGGTCACACCCTCCCACCTATCTCCACCCCCTCTGGCTAGCTTCTTGTCCATCCGCTCCACCATCACACACAGCACGGTACAGGGAGAGACATCACAATATGGCATTTCCCACAAAGGCCTTGCTCGCTGGAGAAGCTGGGCCGCTGCCTTGGCCCAGTTGCAGGAGGGCAGCCATGTTGATCGTGAGGTTCTTGTCCAGGGGCACCTGAGAGACTTTGGAGGGTCAGAGCTCCCTTTGTTGGATACAAGTACCTGACAAAAGGAGCTCATGCCCCCCAAAACCTTGCTGGTGTCTTGACCTAGAAAATCAGGCCTGCAAAACTTGAGAGCTCCTGGATAAAAAGAAACCTTCTGACCACTGGAGCGTCCAAGATTACCGACAACTTCATGCCAAAGGCAGTTTAAGGTGTCTTGACCAGACAGACCCCTCCTCTTGGCTTGGGTTCAGCTTCTTCAGGATTTCCACTCTTTCGGCCCTTTTCTGCCACCCTGTCAGCAACAGGTTTTGTCTCTCCCTCTATAGAAATGCTGTCCCTGAACACATCCCAAGGCAGATGTTTCTCTGACCTTTCACCCAAGATTAATTCAGGTTTGCCATTTTTCTTTTCAGAGCCACCAGCTACCATCTGCCACATTAGGGACAGATGCCACACAAATACGTTGATCTCTCCCATTCTTCTGCCTCCTTGTTCTCTTCCGCAAAATAAAGTAAAACAAAAATTCAAGCCCCTAACACTAAGAGAAGACCGACACCGACGGGATGCAGGGATCAGCAGCTGTCTGTGGGACAGCAGAAAGAAGGCAAATCAGCCTAACTTGGGGGGGGGGGGGGAATTATAACATTTCCTGACTCTCCTTTCCGGGCCTGTCCTGGGGGTCTCAGTGTTAGAGAGATGCACCTCAGAGAAAGGCAGTACTAACCCAAAACAGTCTGGGAAGTGAAAGAGATTCTGAAATGAGAAACGGAGCCACTGCTGTAAATCCCCAGCCACCAACAACTGACAAATGCGCCGGCAGAAGCATGAGACGGGGTTCAGGGAATAGGTTTGGGTTATGTGCTCTTCCAAACAGTAAGATGCAGCTGTGAGGAGAAATGTGCCCGGACTCTGCATTGCACAGAACTGAGACATCCTGAGACAGCAGAGTCCTGACACCCCTGGGAAAGGGAAGCAGCAAAGGGCTGAGTCATGCTGGAAGAACAGTCCTCCCCCACCTGACTCTGGCCAGGGAAAACCACTAAGCAAAGGGGGGGGGGGTCTGTGCCCCTGTGCTGCACCTCATTAACTCTGCATGCCACAAAGCAGCTTTGCATGGGAAGCAAACCAGCATGCCAGGAGGAGTGCTTTTGCCTCCCCAGAATAACGGTTACACCACTCCTCAGCCCACTCAGAGATGGATGACCCAGCCATCGGTGGGGAAGGAATCCTTTGAGTATCAGCTGGTCTGGGGGGTGCTGCCTACACACCGATCACTGAAGGTCTGCTCAGCAAGTGATGACTTGCACGTATGAACTAGGCACCCAGCTCTTCCATGGGTCTCTGTGTTCCTTATGTCCTGACCCTTGGTCTGTTGGAATCGTAACCAGCCATACCATCTGCTTCCTCACAGCAAAGCGCTGGTCGGAAAGTCTGGGAAAAACAAGGTCACAGGCTCTTAATGAAACACACACACGTACGTGCCGTCTCTGCATTAATTCAACGGCGCTCAGGAGCTTCCTGCGCTGTGGCTATGACACCCCACCAGAAGGTGAGCCACTTTTCAATTTGGCAGCTGACAGGAGCCCTTCCCCGGGATTCTCCAGGCCCTTCTGAGTGCAGGTGTCACCTGCTGGAGATTACACATCCTTTCTGTGCTCCAGGTGCTGTTTAATGGACCCGCCACCCAGCCCCATATCTCTAGGGCTTAATGATTGATACGTTCCCACTGGGTGCCAGGGCTCAAAGTTTGAAGCAGGATACTAAAGTCAACAAAGTGCCCCTTTATCATCTGCTGTCCCTGGAAAGTGCCACCAAAAGAAAGAGGCCACACCATTTGACTTTCAAGAGTGGGGGGGGTCTTCCAATGGGAGTGGGACTGAGGGTGTTCTGTGACCAGATGAGATTTCTTCAGCAAAGGCAGCCAGCCAGTTGGGAACAAAAGAAAACTTCATCACCCCAAATCAAAGTTGCCGCCTGCCATAAATTGCCCCCAGGTTGTCAGGAAGAGTCTGTTTGACTTCCTGTTAGCAGAGCTCCAAAGCCACAGAACATCAAGACATCCTCAGCCTTCTAGGAAGGATATCATGCACAACATTTTCAAGGACAGCTTTATTGTTTAAATGCAACTAATTTTGTCCACAATTAATATGCTATAACATGTATAATGATAATACACTTGAAAAGTTCAGAGTTTTCAATGTTAAATTCAATATCCAAATATGCTGTTTGTCCTATTGTGACACTGTGAGTTCAGTTTACACACTTTCTTTTGTGTATTTTTTTAAAAAAACTGCAATCTTACCACAAGTATTTCTTCAAAATACAACACACAAATATTAGCAGTTCCATTTCAGACCTCCATCAAGGGAATGGGCTGGGGGGGAACACTGGTCTGCTCTTGGATGCACTCCTATATACCACCTATGCTGGAGTCCTATGACTGGAATTCCAGATATGCAATTTGACCCCAGGAGGCAAGGGGGCCTGACATGGATATTGGGGTTTGTGTGTGTGTGTGTGTTAACTTTCCCTGTTCAAAAATGCCTCCTTCAGTTACATTTAGCCCACTGGGAGGTTACCAGTATTGTGCCTGCCTTTTTAAAAATACTTTTTCTCTCTCTTTAATACCGAGTATAACCACAATGCTGCTTTCTAATTTCTACATCTATACCAATAGTACAATTTTACATCCTAACAAAGTTTAGTTTGTTAAAGCTTAGGTTTAACAAAAAAGAAAGTATAGCATATACTTCAACATTTCCCAAAATATCTATTTTTGAATGGAAAACCCTCCGGGGTTTTCCATGGCTTTAAGTTGCCCAGAAATCTTACATCTCTTTTTTAGCCAGGAATGTCTAAGTTGGGGGGCATTTAAATTTCTCGGGTCGCACTTAGCCAATTTAGATATTATTTCTCCTGCGCACCCCCCCCCCCCCACTGACAGGGGGGGGGGGGGGAACCCCAGGCCCCGCACAAGGCTCACCACTCTCTCCCCTCTGCTGCTCCAGCAGCTGCTTCCTCTGCGCTCACTCCACTGCATTCCCACCACCCCCTCCCCAAGCAGCAGCCGTAGGAGGCCAGGCCCCAGCCACCACCATCACTGCTACGCGTGCTTCATCCTCTTCCGGCCCACTGCAGCCTCGGTGGCTCTCCCCTGGCCAGCCAGCTGCCTGCTCACCGTGGCCCGCTCCTCCTCCTCCTCCTCCTCCTCTCCGCTGCCAGGCCTGGGAAGCAGCCGCTGCCAATGCTAAGAACATAAGAGAAGCCAATGTTGGATCAGGCCAGTGGCCCATCCAGTCCAACACTCTGTCACACAGTGGCCAAAAACACCCCAGGTGCCCTCAGGAGGTCCAGCAGTGGGAGCAGGAAGCCCTCCCACTGTTGCCCCCCCCCCCAAAGACCAAGAATACAGAGCATCACTTGCCCCAGACTGAGAGTTCCTATCTATACTTTGTGGCTAATAGCCACTGTTGGACTTCTGCTTCATATGTTTATCTAATTCCCTCTTGAAGCCGTCCATCCTGTGGCAGTGAATTCCACATGTTAATCACTCTTTGGGTGAAGAAGTACTTCCTTTTATCTGTTCTAACCCGACTGCTCAGCAATTTCATGGAGCGCCAACGAGTTCTTGTATTGTGAGAAAGGGAGAAAAGGACTTCTTTCTCTACCTGCTCTATCCCATGCATAATCTTATAAACCTCGATCATGTCACCCCTCAGCCATTGTTTCTCCAAGCTAAAGAGCCCCAAGCTCTTTAACCTTTCTTCACAGGGAAAGTGTTCCAACCCTTTAATCATTCTAGATGCCCTTTTCTGCACTTTTCCCAATGCTATAATACCTTTTTTGAGGTGTAGTGACCAGAATCGCACACAGTATTCCAAATGAGGTCGCACCATCGATTTATACTGGGGCATCATGATACTGGCTGATTTGTTTTCAGTTCCCTTCCTAATAACCCCCAGCATAAGTGTTGGCCTTTTTCAATGCAGTCGCACACTGTCTCAACATTTTCACTGAGTTATCTACTACGACTCCAAGATCTCTCTCTTGGTCAGTCTCCGCCAGTTCGGACCCCATCAGCGTGTATTTATAGTTAGGATTTTTGGCTCCAATGTGCATCACCTCGTCCTTCCCCAGTTCGTTGTGGCCCACTGCAGCCTCGGCGGCTCTCCCCCGACAGCCATGGCTTGCATGGGGGCTTCCTCCCCCTCTCTGCCGCCAGGCCCAGGAAGCAGCCGCCGCCGCCACCACCACCACCGTGTGCAGCTTGCCCTCCCCTGACCCACCATGGCCTTGTGGGAGAAGGCAAGGAGAGGCCTGCTGGACTGCTGGCAGGCAGGGAAAGGGAAGGGGCGGTGGCAGCGGGGAGTCCTCTGGCAGCCCAGAGAGTCAGGGGGCCTGGGCTGCCTAGGAAGTCATGGGACCTTGGCAGGAAGTTGTGGGGCTGGGCCCCGGGAGTCCCCACTGTAGCTACAGGCCTGCCTTCACTTCCCCCCCTAAGTTGGAAAGGAAAGAGGGTGCACCTGCCATCTCATCTGAAGGCATGGAACCTGTACCTGGGCAGTAAATCTTCTCCCTGTACCAGTCAGCAACTCTGGTGAGCAAAGGGAGGCCATGATTCATGCAAGCCTTCAGTGGAAGCTTCAGGAACCCAACTCCAAATGAAACAGCAGCTGTTTTTAATGACAAAAATGGCCCTGAAGATCTGGTTTGAAATGCAGGAGAATAGAGCTGGACTGGAACCTAAACTCTGAACAGAACCCAACTCAGGCAGCCTTCTTTCAAACTGGGAGGTACAATTCCACATGGTCACTCCCCCCCCCCCTTTTATCATAACAAGCCCGGACAGCCAACCCAACACAACTGCTTCAGCTACTGCCCCAAAACAGGGCTGAAGTAATCAGGCATCCAGATCAGAGTTTGTTAAGCATTCCAAGAGAAAAATAATTAAGCAACCACAGTTTGTGCAAGGTAAAGATTAGCCGCAGAAGGGACTCCCCCCACACCAAACTTAATTGTTCTCTCAAGACAAACTATAGATGGCAGTTCATGGTGATGGAAAATGCCCTCCAGTCACAGCCAACTTATGGCGACCCTGTAGGGTTTTCAAGGCAAGAGATGTTCAGAAGCAGTTTGCCCTTGCCTGCCCTCACACAACAACACTGGACTTCCTTGTGGTCTCCCGTCCAATGACTAAACAGAGCCAATCCTAATTGGTTTCCAAGATCTGACATCAGGCTAGTTTTGTAGCAAGCCCCAAACTGCTAGCTTTTACCCTCAAGCAAATAAAATTCCAGTACTCCTATGTGCATTTCTGTCCTCTTTGGGTTAACCCCCCCCCCCAAATAGTTTCTATTAGTGGGGGGGGGAGCTCTGGTTATGCAGGCAGATGTTGGCCTACAGAGTTTTGGGACGGGTAATGTCTATTATTGTAATGAGAGAGCGCATAATCCCACTGAGGAGGAAAATAATGTGTGAGAACGGAATGGGAGGGACAGCTTTTCAATGGAGAAGCGACACAGTTCCATTCTTGCTTTTCCTAAGGAGTAAAGCACGATCATTTGAAACAATGCAAAAAAAATCTTTTAAGTTCCCTTTGTGTTTGATGGCATGTATTCTGCTACTTGGTGAATAATTTGCAATCCTGACACTAAAAACCTGCTTTAAAAAAAAAAAAAAGCGATGCTTGCCAGCCTCAAGGGCTTGTTTGGGAATGTCACTGAACAGCGTCTGAGAATGGTTCAGAAACCACGGGAAGAGGAGGGAGACCTTTCAGCAGTGACAAGGTGTGCCCTGTCTTTCATGATGGCTTCTTAATGCACAGCAGCCAAATCAGATCTAGCAGAAACCTCACCAACAGGTGTAAACGTGACTCTAGTTGAGAGGTGGACTAAACACTGGACAGCCATGAACATAAGGCCACCATCAATTAATTTAAATTCCAGACCCGTTTCTGACTGAAAAGCTCTCAAGGCAGTTTACAATATATTCCACCCCCCAAAATTCAAGCACCAAACAGACAATAGTTCTCATCAGTGCTGACACTCCATTCCCACCCCGTACTGCAGCTCCATTGCTCTGACTTAAAGGCTGCTGGAAGAGGCAAGTCGTATGACACACTCATCCCAGGTGGGTCGCCATGTTGGTCTGAAGCAGCAGAACAAAGTTTGAATCCGGTCAGGCACCTTTAAGATCAACAAAGTTTGATTCAAGGTATGAGCTTCTGTGTGCAAGCCTGAGTACCATAACTGGGAGGGGGGTCTCCACCAGCTGAGGCACTACTCTAACGGGCTCCCAGTGGAAAGCCTGCTAAGCACTGATGAAGGTGGTCTTCAGCTACAGCGGTGTCTCGAAGAGCTGTTTAGGGCTTTAAATGTCAACCTGCACCTTGCACTGAGAGTCTGAAAGTAAACTGGAAGCCAGTGTGGATGATCTAACACATAGTGTAACAGTGTGGATGATCTAACAGGATGATCAAGCTACCACATTTTAAGTTTCCAAGCCAACTTCAAGGGCAACAAGAATGAGAAACCAGAAAATCCAGAATCTTTCAAATAAAAGCTCCTGCTTTTACTTGGGACAGTGAAAAAATTGCCCCCTTTTCTAAAATAACTTCATTAACTACTGCTTTTAATAAAGCACTTGAGAGTTACCATTGTCTTGGTATTTTCTGTACGCCCTCACCAGCAAGAGCAAAAGACATGTTTCCAGTAGGCCAAGACATTATTCACTGGTGTCCTAGTTAGCCAAGTCCTAGCCCGCCCACCCCACCCCGGCCGGCCAGTGCTCTGCTTGCAAAAGCCATAGTGTCAACATCCAGCCTTATTGGGCCAGGCAGACAAAGGAAGCACCCTCACCCGACAGCTGCTCTCCAGCATTCTTCCACAGTCTCTCTTAGAAACCCTCCTTTTATGGGGAACAGCAGGCGTCACCAAAGGCCGTCTGTCACCCAGCCTTTAGACTGGAAGGCCAGCCTCAGGCTCTTAAGACAGTGGCTGGGAAGAGGTGTCCAAGCGGCCCCTGCCACTTCCTCCCAAGGCTCCCTGCCCCCAATCTGGCAAGCACCAAAGCCCCTTCTCCACTTTCCCCTACCAAACAACCCCCTCCAGGCCTCACACACTGCAATGTCTGCAATATTACACAAGGCACTGAAAAATGTAAATGCAGTCCACATGGCAGCACATCAACAACTGATGCTTACCTCCAGGAACAACCACACGTGCTCACCCAACAGCCCTGGCCTCGGGCAGAGAGGAAAGAGAACAGGCCCTGTGTTCCCCCTGTGCCAGACAGAGTTAACGTTCGCTTACAGTGACAGGTGGGTGAAGGAAAAACATGCCCACCCAGGTGGACATATTTGGAAGACTGGACGATACAGCCTGCCCTTCTCATTTAGGCCATGGCTGAGGAACTGAGCCCGTTCTGCTGAGTGCATGATGGGCACTAACTAGTTGCCAACTCTTTCACCTGCTTGGTCCATATAGCCAATGAAACAAAGCCCATTCATCTGTGCATGGACATCCCCTGCTCCATGTTAACATTTAGAATCCGACATCCTTGGAGCAGAGTCCGTTGCTTCTGGGTTTATTTATTTTTGGATTTATACCCCACCTAGCCAGCATACACTGGCTCAAGGCGGCTTACAAAGGTTAAAACAGCAGCATTATAAATTATACTCAGCTTAAAAACACCCAAACACAAAATTACAGGAATTGGCAGCCCGTTTGGTACGCTGATGGTGCTTCATAAACACAAGATCAGGAAGAGCAATCGCACACTTCTGCAATGGCAGCCAACCCAACCCTCCTTCCACAAGGCATCCCTCCGGAACACACCAGAGCCAGCAGGGCGCTATGCCAAATGGCACAGCCACTTGAAATGGGAGGGGGCAGGGATCTTACTGCATCACCACCTAAGTGTGCAAACCCACTGCACATATAAATATCATTCCAATCTCCATTACTGCAGAATGTGACCACAAGTGCTGAGAGATGTCCACTGCTTCAACCAACCAGGCTGAAAAGGAGAACCAGAGAAATAGGCTGCCAATTATTGAAAGCAGCTCAGTCCAAATACCCAGACCACCTCTCCCAGTGCCCACATGTGGGGGCCAGATGCCACAGGGCCAGACAGCTGCTCTCCAGCAGCACCTGCTAGAACTGGACAGCCAGGTAAGACTGAAGCCACCACAGCCCTGCTGTCAAACTCGGAACCTCATTTGTCATGAGTTCTGTGTTCTCTGTGTTCACTGCTTGTAATCATCCTGTTTGCATTGGGGGGGGGGGTGCATGTAAGTGTGTGTGGGGAAATGCTTAGCTGCTTCACAACTGTTTTCTTAAGAGGACTTCCAATGTGGGAAGTATGTGAAACAACCTTGGATGCCTGTCTCTGCTAGCCGGCCTGTCGTAGATAATATAACTGTAGGATGCAGGTGGGGGAAGGAGGGCTAACAGTGCGAGCTAGATTTAGGTGGGCTGAGTGAATGGATTGATTGGATGGCTCACGGGCGGGGGGGGCTGGGCTTGTTTGAATCATGTATAATTCCTGACCTGGCACCAGCCTGGTCAGTTCTGACACAAGATGGTCCTAGCTTGAGACATGCTGATCTCTCAATAAACAGATCACTGCCAAGAGAGTGTTGTTGGGAGTACGTTTGTTCAAGATTCTGACATAGTGTCAGAACTCCTGTATCTCCTCAACCTATCACAGCACTGCCATGATGAGCAAGGAAGGCAAGGAACTTGGAACCAGGATCGGAACCCAAACCGATGCCCTGGCCCACAAATCTCCCATCCCCATGGATGAGGGGAAATCCCAAGGCAAGGGGGTGAGATTGAAGGAAATGAGATGGGCAAATGAGATGGGGCGACCATGACTGGCTGCTAATCCCTGGACCAAGTGTGGTGGAATTGGTCAGAGAGCAATTGGGAGACCGGTATCGAGATCATTCCGAGACGACCCCAAATGCCTGCGGGTGACCAATCTAATAACTGAAGAAACTGACATCGAGCTGGTCCAGGAAGAATTCAGATGTGAAATGGATGAACTGTGATAGGACACCTGAGCAGTCCTGGTGGACCTCCCAGCTGCTATCCAGGCCTTTGCAGCAGGAACTCCCCATCCAGCAAGTTTCCACAGAGAAGCTGGTGTTCTTTGCCCTGCAGGTGTGGAAGTTCCTGAGAGAATGGGGTCACACCTTCGCATTGAATGAGCATCGTGTAGACTATGTGGGGTCTCGGATGCGAGATCGGGCAGCAGACTGATTTGTGGGATGGTACAATATGGGGGGCCCAAAGCTTCGAGATGTGGATGCCTTCATGTGGGCCCTCTGCCAACAATACGAGGACCCTTTGGAGATGGAGTGAGCCAGGACCCAACTCCAGGGCCTGAAGCAGGGCAGCCAATCTGTCAGAGAGTTCTCAGATGAGTTCAAGACGCATGCAGCTAAGCTCCAGGGGTGGCCGGAAGAGGTGCTTATCGAGTTCTATTGGGCAGGCCTGAATCCTTCCATCCTAGACAAAGCCCTGGCCCTGGATAATCCATTAACCCTGAATGGTTGGATCCAGGTGGCTTGCAAGGCAAAAGCACCGGCCAATGAGACAAAGGGACAGTGTAGTCAGCCTCAGGGATCCAGGAGTGACCGAGAACAGAGGGTCTGTGCCTGAGATGCGGAGCCCCTGGGCATTTCACTGCCAAATGCTCACATGATAAGAGCCCTGGCGGGGCGAAGGAGAATCGCAAGGGATTCGACAAGCTGATCAAGCCCCTCAGGAGACACCGCAAGTCGACCAAGGCCCTCCAGTTGGGGGAGCAAGAGGAGCTAGAGGGCACTTCGTCTAGCAAGGAAGAACAGCAACAGCCGGTGGGAAAAGGCCGGGACCTGCTATGAAGAACGCTAAACAGCAGGTCCGAAAGTCTCCCGCATCAGAATCAGTGAGAACCTCTTTCCCCCTTTTTTACTTGACCGTGGTCAACTCCGCAGTGGGCACACACATCAGGGTGCAGGCTTTTATTGACGCTGGGTGCACTCAGGACTTAATCAATCCGGCCCTGGTGACGGGGCTGGGAGCTAAGGTGCACGAACTAGAGGGACTACTTATTGCTCTCCCAGATGGATGGGACACCTACGAAAGGAGAGCCCTGTAGGCACCACACGGTTCGCCTGCCAGTGGGGCTGATGCTGCTGCGTCCTCACGGGCCATGGACCTAGTGTCTTCCACGTGTTGCCAGAGGTGCTGCCTTTAGTCTTGGGTAGCCCCAATAGCAAGGGGCACCCCACTTCTAACCTGAACCAGAGACTCACAAAACTCAGGCCAAGGAAGACACTCATGGACAGAGCAAGCCATAGCTCTGGAAACAGACACTTCATATTCAGGTGACAAACCAAGACCGCCCTCAGCAAACCTCCAGTCTTCCCCCTCCACCCAGAAGAGATTATGCTTATGGAATAACAATGGGTTCCACCAGGTGAAGTATCTACATTTCTAAAGGTTATTCAGAGGCCACCTGGCGAATAGCCCTGTCTCCAGAACCTCACACAGCCCGCAGCCCTTTTCTGTGTCAAGTCTCATGTCTATATGTGTGTCTTTTCCTTCCTTGCTTTATCCCTCAGGATACCTAGATAACGATCCTTCCTGACACTAATCAGGCACCCATCTCCCATCTTTTGTCTATATCTGGGAACCTATCCAACTGCCTTGGCAGAACCATCAGTGGTCATAAAGTCTATTCAGCTAGCCCCAGTACACCTGGTTCCAATTGTTAATCCAGACTCTGCCCCCTCTGAGATCTCATTGGTCACATTTAGGCCTTGCCCATCCTGATGCCACGCACCCCTGGGACTCATCATTGGTCCAGGTAATCTATTGTTCTCACCTGAGACCAGCCCCCAAGACCTTCCATTGGTCTGCATTGTTTTCTGATGCCTGTATCCATGAGCACATGGGTTTAGACCGTGTGCTTCTGCCCTGATGTCAACTGGCAGTCCACCCCTAAATCCTTAGACCACAATCTCTTCTTCATGGACCTCTGCACATCTGGACAGGTAGTATCACCCCATAACCCCTCCATTAGCTATAAATCACCTCTGCTTCCTTAGTTCTCTATTGTGCATGTGAATGCTTGGTTTTATGTTTGTATGTGTAAGAATCCTTTAGTAAAGAAATCACTGCTTTAGTAATCTAGCTTCTGCATCTATTTCTGGGTTTTTGGGAAAAACAACTCCAGTATACACAGGTCTGATCCTATAGTTATGCCAATTGCACATTAATTCCCCAATCTACTATTAAGAAATAGAGCAATTTAGCTAACACGTGGCAGCACTGGGACTCTCCCAAGGTGTATCAGGCCCCACACACCAAGCAGGCACCACGCTGGATCTGATCTTTGGGGTGAGGAAGGAGGTGGACCTGGATGCCATTGACGCAGTGCCATGGTTAGACCACTTTGTCTTGAAGGGCCCGTCTGAGTGTCCCAGCCCCTCCCTGCTCAGGCAAGCGAGCTGATTTGAGCTCGCCCACAGAGACTGATGGATCCAATGTCAGAATCTGACAATAGCTTGCTTGTTCCATGCTTCTCTAAACTGTTGCTTTCTGTTTCTTTGTGCCTTGTTATCACCCAAATGTTTTATTGCCTGCCTTGAAGTAGAAATTTCTGTCCTGCTTAATGTTACTCTTTGCCCGGGAGGATGACCTCTCGCATTCCAACGTGTCACATAAACAATTGTTGCTATCTTGTCATGGCTCCCTCCCCCTTCCCGTTTGAAGCTCTCAGTGTGTTATCAGAGTGGGTACAACCTTGGTAGTTATTTTATTGTCACTGGCCAAATGTTTTGCGCAGGGCAAGAGGGGAATTTTTATAACTTTCTCACCTTTGGTGGGAACAAAGGGTCGCCATGTCTTTTCCCACATTTTGTATGTATCCTGATTGGAGGATTATGTTTAAGCACCTATGCCTGTAGGTATATTAACCCAAGCCATCTTTATTCTGTATCTCTAACAAACATCGGGACCCTGTTCCAGCATTTGAAATAAAGAACTCTGTTTAACTACAAAGGTCTGATCTCTTGCTGATAGTACAGAAGCCTCACATCCAATTGGTTTCCAGAATGCTCTGCAGGATCCAGTGCCCTCTGGCAACTTGTTGGATGTGATGGTAGGAGACTGGTATAACTGTCTTTCTGAAGCCATTGACGAAATCACTCCCCAATGCCCTCTTCGCTCTCACACCAAATTAGCACCTTGGTATACCTCAGCGCTTTCAGAGGATGAAATGGGAGCTAAGATGGCTAGAGTGAGTTTGGTGACGGACTCATGACAAAGCTACAAGAACGTCCTATAGATTGGTTGGTTGGTTGGTTGGTTGAAGCAGAGCCAGCTGAACTAAATCCAGCTGAGCCAAGGAGAGCCTAGACTGTGACCCCTGGCTCATGACGGTGTGCCGTTAACACCAGGGCCATGTAAAAGAGCCTGGGTGTGATTCTAGATGCCTCCCTCTCAATGGAGGCTCAGACCACAGAGGTCGCCAGCTTGGCCTTTCTCCATCTGCTCCATCTTCCTGCCTCATCCCAACTTAGCCACAGTGATCCATGCAATGGTCACCTCCAGGCTAGATTACTGTAACTTACTCTATGCAGGGCTACTCTTGAGACTGACCTAGAAACTCCAACTGGTCCAGAATGCGGCGGCGCATGTGCTTACAGGTACACCATTCAGAGCCCACATACAACTGGTGCTCTGCCAGCTGCACTGGCTCCAAGCTGAACACCAGATCAGATTCAAGGTTTTAGTTCTAACCTTCAAAGCCCTACACAACCTGGGACCAGTGTTCCCTCTAAGCTGAGTTAGTGTGAGCTATCTCACAGTTTTTTAGCCTCCGGCTCACACATTTTTGTCTTGGCTCAGGAAGGATGGCTCCAGAGCAAACTCATTTATGCAGCAGCCCAATCGCTCGCTCACAACTTTAATGCCGGTAACTCACAAAGTAGAATTTTTGCTCACAAGATTCCACAGCTTAGAGGGAACATTGCCTGGGACCAACATACCTTTGGGACCATCTCTCCTGGTATGCCCCCCAAAGAGCTTGTGCTCTATGGACAATAATCTCCTGGTGGTCCCCAGCCTGAAAAGTATTTGCTTAGTCTCAACCCAGGCCAGAGCCTTCTTGGCTCTGGCCCCTGCGGAATCTAACACAGTTTTGCAGAGCCTGCAAGACAAATACTTCGCTGGGCGTACAGTTGAGGCAGCGAAGTCTCCCCTGAATTGGCCTCCCCCAGCCCAGCCCTCTCTCTGCCACTGAGCAGTTTTTGGCAATGCACTGGCTGCACTACCTCATCCCTGGTGACCTATGTATTCTGTGCCCATCTCACCACCTGCATTTTTTAACTTAACGTGTTGTATTGATAATTGGTTTTAGTAATTAATTTATGGTATTGTTTTTAACACTGCTGTTACACACCCTGAGCCTGCTGTGCAGGGGAGGGTGGGCTACAAGTCCAACAGAATAAACAAAGCAAGCAAGCAAGGTCCCTGGACAGCCCCAACTTCGGTTTCCACAATGGCCCAAGCCAAGGTCATGGGGAAGAACCATGACGGGATCTCCCACAGATCAGTTTTTCAAAACAGGGGTTTGGGACTGCTAATTTGGTCAGGGAAGGAGTTATGAGGCAAAGGTATTCAAGCCCTTTCAGGTCACAGCATCAAACCAGCTCTCCTCAGAGCCACGACTAGCTCTGCAGTGGAGAAGCCATAGAGGCATCGAGCATCGGATCACATCTGGTTTGGGAATCCTGTTTTCATTTTATTTACTTACTTCATGTATACCCTTTCTGTCTCCCCAAAGTGGCTTACATCACTCTCCTCTCCTCCATTTTATCTCAACAACAACCTTGTGAGGTAGGTTAGGCTAGAAGTGTCTGCCTGGCCGCAGGTCACCCAACCAGCCTCCATGGCAAAGGGGGGGGATTCCAACCTGGGTCTTCCAGATCCTAGGCCGACCTTCTGACCACGAGGAGCACCTTTCCTATGAGGGAAGTCTAAAGACACGGGGACTTCCCAGTTTAGAAAAAAGATGACCCGGGGGGGGGGGGGGGGTGAGCAACTGAAATTCATAAACTTGTGCATGAGGCAGAGAGAACGGAGCAAGAGAACTCCTCCCTCTCACAAACCACCAGAACTCAGGGTCCCACAAGGAAGCTGATGGGCAATACATTCAGGAGGGACAAAATGAAATACTTATTTACACAGAACGTTATTAAAATGTGGAATTCACTACCAGCAGATGCAGTGATGGTCATAGAAACAGACAGCTTTAAAAGGGGGTTAAAAAGATTATTGGAGGAGAGGTCTTTCAGTGGCTACTAGCCAGTTTGGTGTAGTGGTTCAGTGCATGGACTCTGATCTGGGAGAACCAGGTTTGATTCCCCACTCCTCCACTTGCACCTGCTGGATGACCTTGGGAAGCCATAGTTCTGGCACAGCTGTTCTCTCAAGGACAGTTGTCTCAGAGCTCTCTCAGCCACGCCTACCTCACAGGGTGCCTGTTGTGGGGAGGGGAAGGGAAAGGAGTTTGTAAGCCGCTCTGAGACTCCCTTAGGTAGTGAAGAGTGGGGTATAAATCCAATCACCACCACTTCTTCTGAAGGGAGCCTCCACATTCAGAGGCAGCAAACCTCTGAATCCCAGGCTTCAGCCTCTAAGCCCTATTGTTGGGCCTCCATACTGACTGGCCGGCCGGCCACTGACAGGATGCTGGAGTGGATACAGCACTGCAGGGCTCCCTGTGCCCTTCCAATGTTTGGCACAGAATGTGATACAGGACGCAGACAAGATCCTCTGCTTTCACAATCTTTCCTTAAGGGCTGTGGGTATCTCTGTACAGGGGATGTCAGCCAAGCCATGCTCTATTTAGGGGCCGGAGTTAACAATGCACTCCGCATGACTCTCATGCTTCTCTCTCCTCCAAGGCTTGTTCCTTTCTCCAGACACGTCCACCTGCCTTCCATGTTATCCTTCAGCTTTTTATCTGCCACCCCTTACAAAACATTCTATGGAAATGCAAGTGACCATGCAATGCATTTCAAACTATGTTTCAGAAGCCTTGCTGCAGTTGTTCAACCACATCAGCAGTGGTGGACATCCAGAGGCAGATTGTCTTTGTCAGTCAAACATCCTCTCCTGTCTGGACACCTGCAGAAGAGAAGTTGGATTTGGGCCCAGCCAGCACCCCAGGAGAGGTGGTTATGAGCACTCTGACATACGTTCCACTGTTCCTGCGATGCTCTTGGGTTGCTTGGCACGCCAGCCAGTACAGAAAGGGGTTCGCCAAATGTAGAAAGTGCATAGGAAAAGTTAACACCACAGAAAGGAAATGTGGGTGTGCCTAATTTACTACTCTTGCTGAAGTCTGGAAAAGAAATCTATGCACAAGCCAAACTTTATGCCTTTCTTGTAGGGATGTAAAACATTAAACAATAAGGATTTGTTTACCATTTACATACTGCTGTAGCCATGTGCCAAGGTTTGCAAGAACTGGCAGAGGGCCACCTATGCAGCATTCCAGGACTGTGTATTTCCCTTGTGGTTAACAGGTTAATTTTGCTTAACTACCATCAGTAGCAGAATGGAGAATACGTAAGACTACGTATGAAGGCAAGACAAGACTGTGTGCTTGTTAGTTTTTTTTAACATTTAGCAAAAGTGTGTTAGTGTTTTTAACATTTGGCCAAGACAGCCAAAACAGCTGCTTTAAACAAAACTGCCTCCTGAGTTTTATGTAGAGAGGCTCTGCTGTACTGTTAGGTGCAAAATCAGAAAACTAATATTTTCACCCTTCCTTCCAACAAGACTCCAACGGATTATTAGGAGAACGCAACAGTGCTGGAATCCCAGCAAAGCCATTCCTGCTCCTGTCTGGACTTCCTTGGGTGGCTCAATACCCCACCCATCTCCTGTCCGGTGAGCACTGTTACTCCCTCCCCACCCTTATAACGGCATGAAAACATCACTGGGTTAAGATGTGAAGGGGGACAAAACTCAACCAGAAAGAAATGCCAACCCTTGAAAGGAAACAATAGTCTCAGTAACCCCAGTGCCTGGAAAAGCTTGGAAAATAAAAATCAGAAGAGTCCCAACCCCCTCAGACCTTGCTGTCATAACAAACGGGTCTCAGTCCAGAATGTGGGAACCTCCACATTCAGAGGCAGCAAACCCCTGAATCCCAGAGGTTCTTGTTCATCCTAGTTATTTCTAGCAAACGCCTTTCTATTTATTCTTATTTTTTTAAAAAAATTGTATTTATACCCCGCCTTTCCAGACGAACCGGCTCAATGCGGCTACTGCCTTCCATCAGTGATTTAGCCAGTCCCTCAGAGACAACTGGGGGCAAAAGAGGGGCACCTCCAAGCACAAAAGGAATGCCGATGTTGAGCTGCCTCAGGAGGAGGTTTGGGAACAACTAGCAGCTAATACTTCCACCTGCAAAGGGGAAGATCTATTAACTCCACTGCATCATTCATTTCTAAAACCTGTACCCTGAAAGGTAGCCCACATGGCTGTCAAAGAACTTATCAACCGCTAGGACAAAACAGCACAAAGCCGCAGCATTATGAATCATACTACCAAATCAAACTACTTGCTAACTTGGACTACTTGCCAACCAGCCTGAGAATGAGGCCTCTAATCCTGGTGTGGCTCATGGCAGAGGCAGCATCCCACCCAAGTTCCAGCCACACCATTTGCTTCTAACTAAGCACGAAGGGGAGGAAGCCCCTGGGAAAGCGGGGCCTGCCTTTGCCACAGTCTCAGGAAAACCAACCCGTTTTCATCAGTGGCCTGGGTGCCAGTGCCAAAGGCAGCTCTGCCAAGGTTTAATTAGGACATATCACCGAAAGGCTCCATGATGTCCCTTCAAGAAACCTATTCAGATGGATCAGGGGGGAAATAATTGGGGCATTTTGTTGAGTGGCTGTTAAAACTCCCAACTACAAAACTGCACTTGCAAA
Source organism: Lepidodactylus listeri (assembly GCA_029233225.1). Taxonomy (NCBI): domain Eukaryota; kingdom Metazoa; phylum Chordata; class Lepidosauria; order Squamata; family Gekkonidae; genus Lepidodactylus; species Lepidodactylus listeri. Next base: position 6,681,271 of record JARCFY010000014.1, on the reverse strand, counting down.
AAACCAAAGTCACCAGCAATGGCACATGAGTGTGCAGGCAAAGGCTGATGCAGGCTCAAGAATTAAGAGGGGATCTGTCCCCTTCCCCACTGAAAAGAATGGTTTCCAATAATACTCACTGGTGGCGTGCGGGGAGGGGTGTCAGTTCTGAAATACCACACTTTGACCAGGTCAGTCTTCAGATGTATGCAATGCCAGCTGCTACAGCCAGAAAAAACCGTTACCCAAATTGTCACAAGCCCTGAGTTCATTTTCACAACTCCTCACTCCATCCTCTTCCCAGCTGGCAGAACTCACCACCCTCTCAGCCACTGGAGTCTCCCAGAAAATGATCATTTCTCATCTCACCACCATCCCATTCCAGAAGGCTCTTTGGAAGGAAAACTCCAAAGTCCTGCACAGCTCCCAGCTTCAAGGTCCCTTCTGTGCATAGCAAGCAGAGGCTACCAGCCAGATAGGGCCCTGATGGTGCCCACGGCCAAAGCCATTTGTTTGCAACATCCAAAGAGGTTGTAAGGCAGCTGCTATTTACCCAGGGCCCAAATGCAACAGACATAAACTCTCTTTCTGGACACTATCTGTCCAAGTTTGAGTCTCCTTGCAAAGCAATATAAAGACTGTAGTAAAGGTATAGGAAGAAGGGGACCCACTTTGAAAAGACCAAAGGCTGCTCTCATTGGTTCGGGGGAACCCAGCCTCAAAGGGGCGACTTCACAACTTGTCACCTCCATTCCACCCCCCACCCCCCCAAGTGGATCCCACCAGTATTTTTACTGATAAAGTCAGAGCTGCTCTTCATTTCCCCTTCTCTCCAAACTGAACCTCAGTCCAGTCATTGCTCTTCAGGAAAGAGCTCACATGCACAAGTCTAAGGGGATTCTGCCACCATCTGTACACCCAATTTGCATCAAGAGGATGTGAGGGGGGGGGGCTTTTTGAAAAAGAAGAAGAAAGTGAAGAAAGGCAGAAGTGGGGGCAGGGGAAGAGGAGTGAGTTATGCATTCTGGGAAGCCCTGCATGATTCGTTACATAGCATTAATCTGCCTCCCTCAACAATAGCTGCCGAATTTCGACCGAATCCCAGCTGTCGTCCTTTGAATGAAAGAAAACAAGATTTAGAGCGTCAAGCGTTGGTGCGGCTTTGGGGGGGGGGGGGCTGTGGCTTGCATTCATTAGTGCCTGACAAAGGAGCCCAGCTTTTGTCTCCTAAATGGCTCATGTGCCCGATTAATTTGCTGAAGCTTTTTTTCCTCCCCAGGGCAAACAAAAAATGCCAAAGGGACAAAATGAGAGAGCAGAGCAGACACACTAACACAGTGACCCACCCGCACTGAAAAAATCTGCCCTTCAACAGTTGGGAGCAGAAATGCCACTGAGGGGCTGCTGCTGCCACCGCCACAGCTACCCCCCTAAGAGGAGCAGGCCACTGTCCCATTTGTTGCTCACAGGTGGGCCGAAAAGCCTCCACAGCCGCCAGCCCGCCAGGCCCTCCCAGGCTCCCCACCGACCCCTCTGGCACTTCCCACCACCCAAATGGGCATTTGGCCCAGCAGCCAGAGGCTCCCTTGCTTAGCTGGTCGGAACACAGGAAGGAGCAGCAGCAGCAGCGTGCCTTGGCCCACTCAGACAGGTGGGCTGGGAGAAAGTTTATCTGTTTAGATTGTTTTCATGCCACTTTACCACCCAGTTCAGGGTGCCTGAGGTGGCAGACAGTCAAAACAGTAAAACAAATGTTACAATGCACATATAAAAAACACACAGACACAAACAGGAGAGTGCCATTTAAGAAACACCAAACAAAAAAGAAAAGTCTTCGGCCACTGGCACCAAAGACAGGGATAGAGAAAGACAAATGACTCTCTCTGGAGAAGAAAGTCCACAATTTGGTGCCACAGCTGAGAAGGCCGATTGCCAGGCTGCTGCCAGGCTGAGCACCCGATGGCAAGGGGGAGTCACGGCAGTGCCGCCTCTGAAGAGGGCCCCCCCAGCGGCCAGGTTGGTTCTTACAGGGGCAGGTGATCCTTCAGGTGTGCTGGTCCCAAGCCATCCCCATACCAGTAATGTGAATTAGGCCAGGACGCAAACTGGGAACCAGCGCAGGTGGAACAAGACTGGACCGATATGATCTCCATGAGCCACTCCAGTCGGCATTCTGGCCACACAGCATTCTGCCTCGTAGCTTCTCAACCCTCTTCAAGGGCAGTAGTTCAATCTAGATGTTACCAGGGCATGAACCACAGGTCTTTTTTTGTCCTGGAAATGCTGCAGCCAGTGGAAGGCCACTGCTGCAACCTGCTTTTCCAGCACTCCCAGACTGTGAACTTTTTCCTTTAGTGGGAATGCAATCCCATCCAAAACAGCAGACACCTCCATTCCTGGATCAGTCCTTTCTCTCACCATCAGCGCCTCCATTTTGTTCAGGAACCCTGAAGCTCTCCTCAGCACTGGGGAGAACCTCAAGCTTTCCTCAGTGCTCTACTACTCCCACCACTGAGGAGAGTTTGAGGGCTCTTCTTGGCCAGCACCCAAGCACGGTGTCCGATTCTGGTCTGCTGCTGGAGCTGATGCCACGGCAGGGATTGTGGGACCTGTTTCAGATCTTACGCTAGCATCAGCAGACCAGAATCACTAGATTTCAGATGTCACCAAACTTTCTTAAAGCATAACCCAGAGAGTTGCTACACCAATTTGGCAATACAAACTGAAGACCACATTTCTCCCTAAAAGATCACGAAAACGTCCAGGTCCCAAGACAGGTCCAATCCAGACAGATTCTTCAGTCCCTAGTAACACAGTCATTGAAATGTTTTCACATTTATAGTTTTGCTCCCTTATTCTCTGATGTCAGTGATCCAAGTAAGCAAAAAGCATAACTAAAAGGACCAGCACTGGAGAGCTGATTGGCAAACATCATAAGCTGCACACCGGGGGTGGGGGTCTACTTTCATGTCCTGTGAAAGCACATAAAGAACCCTGCATGGCACTCCAGCCTGCAGTAATTTGAAACCAGCTCTGTTTGAATCTGCTCCACAGCCAGCAGTTCACACCATATGCTGGCATGGCCAGGTCTTAAAATCCTGACCTCCTTTTTCCCCCCTGCCTCTCAAAAGAAAATGTTACTTTGGAATCTCCAATTTCCAAGAGGCAACAGGATGTTCTCCTACTCAGGAGAGCCACACCGAGAGGTCATATGGTTGTAAACTGCTAAGAACTTTATTAGCAACATCTCTGCTCCTTTGAGCTCCTGCCTATTCAAAGGGCATCTTCCTCTCCTTTGTTCTCACACAAGAGCTTGGTAAAAGCTGGCCACCTCTTCCCACTCTGTGGACCAGGAACGAAGGCAGCCGCCAGCAACTCAGCCTGGCTCAAGTTCAGTGCCAAGACTCTTATCTGGACAAGCTCCCAGTTACAGTCTGGCTTCAACACTACTACTGCGCCATGACTGGGTTCACTACACAAAACATGGGATGCCTGCAGAAAAGCTGTGCATCACCCAACGGGGAGGGGCCACGGACTGCAACTCCATCCTCCTTCTGCCGTACACAGAGACAGAGCCGTGGCTTTACATGTGCTCTGAGCGCCATGCGGGCGCATCCCAGCATATCCTGATGACTTGGCTCCTGCAAGGCCAAGCTTCTTCCACTCTCCCCGGCCCTGGTCCCAAAATCTTCAGAACAAGTTTTCAAAAGCCACCTCCACACACCCCCAACTCAATACCACACAGCCTCAGCCCTTTCTCCCCAGAACAGATGCAAACCAGGTGGAAACAAAAACATATTCCCTCCTCCCAGAGCCTTCACCAGGATGAATTTTAAATTCATTCCCATCTTTGCAGAAATACCAGCACACAAGCAGTCACTTCCATACTTACAAGCACAGCCCTGTTCCATTGGGAAACACCTCACACCTTCCTCCATTCAGGCAGGATTCAAGAGGCGATGCGCACTGGAAACCTGCAATGAGAAGGCAGAGTGTTACCCTCCTGGGATAGGGGCTTGCACTCAGAGAGCACTGGGGGATGGGGTGGGGGAGGCTACGAACAGCATGCCCAGCTCTGCAAATGGACTGGGGAGGGCAGGTTGTTACCCTTCATATTTCACTACTGTGCATTTTAAGAATCAACACATCCGCAAAAATACTTAATCCTGTTGATCCTCTTTCCTCACAAGGCCAACTTCTCCAACAGAAGAAATTCCCATTTTACAGATGAGAAACTGAGGCTTAGCTGCAAGGACAACAGAAGGCACTTACTGAGGCCAGGGATCAAATGTCATCAGCAGCCCGAGGCTGTCCATTATCTGCCCCTTTCAGCCAAATTTTGGGGACAGTACAGTTTCCATGGTTTAACTGAACAGCAATTGGGTTTAGATTTGCCCTGCACGTGCATTGCACACAAAATAAAACTTGCCATGCAATTTACGCAAAAACTGCATGAACTCCTCCAATATCCATAGTCTATTCTACTTCCCATGGTCAATTTCTGAAGAGCTTTTGGGTGAAGCAAATGCAAGAAGAGACCAGTGGGGCACATACCTGGGGACACAGAAACTGCTCAGTGCACACACCAGACAAACTGAAACCCAAGTGCTGCCGCATTAGACTGTGGATCCTGTGTCAACTCTGGGATTTGGCTGGAAACCACAATCCAGTGGGTAACGTAATGGCAGCTCAGGCTTGACAACTTGAGATTCAACACATCATTTGGCACCAAACGGCCAGGGCAGAAACAGCAGTCCTGGCCTCAGTTCCTTTCATTCTTGATTCAGCCCACACACCCCAAAGGGCTAGATTTAGAAACAGTAAACATTTTCAAGATGCTGAATTCCACACACTAAATTCTGGGGAAGTACTTTCAGCTCTATCACAAGGCTGTTTTGCAGCACACATCTGCAGCCAGCCAGCAGCAACAAATGGCTACAAGCCACCACTTGGTTAACCAGCTGAAGAGCAACTGCTGGAAAGAGTGGAGCTGGCCTGCCTTTGCGAACCAGAGCCAGAGAGCAGGCGCCAGCGGCTGGGTAGGCAAGCGTTAAAAATACACTACTACTACTACTACCACTAAGTGTCCTGCCCTGCCCTGCCCTGGATGGCCCCAGCTAGGCTAGCCCGATCTGGTCAGATCTCAGAAGCCAAGCAGGGTCAGTACTTGGATGGGAGACCACAAGGAGGGTCCAGGGTCACCACGTGGAGGCAGCCAATAGCAGATCGTCTCTGAACGTCTCCTGCCCCGACTTCGATGGCCCAGGCTAGCCTGATCTCATCAGATCTCAGAAGCCAAGCAGGGTCGGCCCCTGGTCAGTACTTGGATGGGACCAAGGAAGCCCAGGGTGGCTACACAGAGGCGGGCCACGGCAAACCACCTCTGAATGGCTCCTGCCTTGAAAACCCCATTGAGGGGTGGGCATAAGTTGGATACGACTTGAAGGCAAAAAAAAGGCTTGGTGAAAAAAAGGCTCACTACCTTGGCTTGCTCAGTAAGAAGTTCTTTGAACAAAAATAGCCATTTTTTTCATCAAGAAAGGAGATGAGAATGCTTCCAGGGTGTGGGGGGAGGAGGAGGAGAAGAAAAGATTGGAGGTCTACCCCGCTCTTCCCTTGGGAGTCTCAGAGCGCCTTACAATCTCCTTCCCTACCTCTCTCCACAACAGACACCCTGTGAGGTAGGTGGGGCTGAGAGAGCTCTTTTGAGGACTGCTCTTGAGAGAACTGCTTCAAGAGAACTGTGACTGACCCAAGGTCACCCAGCTGGCTGCATGTGGAGGAGGCGTGGGGAATCAAACCTGGCTCTCCAGATTAGGGTCCACTGCTCTTAATCACCACCCCAAACTGGCTAAGACATCCATTCACTGTCCTGCTCGGACTCAAAGGTTACGCCTGTCTGCACAGATCTGGATCCTAAGAATCTGATGCTCCTCAGATCTGGGCAAGCTAAGGAGACACAGCCTCCATTTTTAAGGTGCCCCACAACAGTGCCAGCCAGTGAACAGGGATCCCAGACCCGCCCTGGTCTAGCGCCCTCTTCTGAAGTGCTGCTGCTGAAACCAGAGCTCCAGCTATCAGCTGTGGGCAAAGCTGTTCCTGTTTAACAGTCAGCTGACCAGTTTGCACAATGGAAACAATGCCGGACAAAGCTCCTCTAGGCCAGGGACCAGCTTCTTGGTTTTGAAGCTGAATGACATGCCTTCAAACAGGTATCTGGGAAGTACCTGTGGCAAATAGTGGATAGCCTCCAACCAGACATACGTGGAAACTGTTAACCAGAAAAGACTTGGATCCTCTCTCTGGTGTGCCCCTCGTGGGCTCTGGGGCAGCCTTGTCTGGAAGGCCCACCCAGTGCACAGCTCAGCTGGGAAGCATGCCTGTGGCACTGCCCCACACAAGGCTCCTGGGAGAACAACAACATGCTTATTTCACTGGTGGCGGAAACTGCCATCAAGTTGCAGCCAATGCTCCCTCTAAGCTGCGGAGTCTTGTGAGCAAAAATCCTACTTTGTGAGCTACTGGCATTAAAGTTGTGAGTGAGCGATTCGGATGCGTCAATTAGTCTGCTCTGGAGCCATCCTTCCTGAGCCAAGACAAAAATGTGTGAGCCGGAGGCTAAAAAACTGTGAGCTGGCTCACACTAACTCAGCTTAGAGGAAACACTGGCCGCAGCCAACTTTGCTGAGTGGTTTTCAAAGCAAGAGACCAACAGAGGTGGTTTTGCCATTCCCTGCCTCACTACAGCAACCCTGGTCTGCCTCAGTGGTCTCCCTACCTCTGGGAAGGACTACAAATGGCTTTGCCCTGGGCGCCTGCTTGGCTGGGGAAAGCCCAGCAGCCTCTGCTCCTCCTCCATAAAATGGGAGCAGGAGAGATGCAAGGATAGCAGGCTGCCCCGAAAGGCCAGCGCAGAACAATCCCAGACTCAGCAGAGGTCAGGCTCTCCACTTCTCAGCTGCTGCCATGCCACAATTTGGGGCCAGGAGACTCAGAGCCAGCTCCACTTCCTCAGGCTCTATGAGAAGACAAAGTCTGGTTTTGTTTTGGTTCCTTAATGCGCAGCTACCCAGCTTTCGCCTCTTTCTCCTCCCCTCTGGCACACGCACACACCTCACAAAACCCTATTTCTGAATGTTCCGCTTTGGGGGGGGGGGGGGAGGCAGGCTGCAAAGGGAGTCCTACAGAAAGGAGTTGTAAAGCCCTACTCTGACACACCCCTTCTCCTCACTCGTGGGAAAAAGCAACAGCTGCAAAGCAGAGCTCTCTCTCTCCACCCCAAACAAAAAAAGGGGAGGGGGGAATCAGAGCAACCCATTGTCAAGCACTGAAGGTACCTCTTGTGCTTGCTGCAGGCTGCTGAGCGGGACTGGACAGGCCCCCTGATACTCAATACCTGCTTGAATCTGATTGACACCCCCCCCCCACACACACACAGACTTTATGTATGCGCTCTGGTTACAGGCAACCTGGAGGAAGGAGGAGGGACTTGCCTGCCACTCGGAGAGGCAACACAAACTGAAACCAGCCCTGAGCCCAGAAAGCATCCGGAAAAGGGTTCTTCCTCTCTTCCCGGAAAGCAGACACAGAACTACACTCTCTGCTGGTATTATGACGGTGAGGGTGACGCTTTCTGACCTTTGATGGCCCTCATGGAGTTTTTCTACCAGCTGGGTTGTGCAGACAGAATCTGCTACAAGGACAACTCGCAATGCTGTGGCTGAGCTATCAAGTGAGGAGCAGGCCTCTGTGCCACTCACTCAGGGCATCACTAGAAGTACTGCGGGGCAGAAGTACCAATAAATTTGACTGCCAATCTAACCACATGAAAGCTGCCCTCCCACCCCGCACAGCTGGACCCCTTAATTTTAAGGAGACCAGGCTAGAAAGCTGCAGAAGTCCTCCCATAGCCTGGCCCCCAGACCCAGCAACAGCTTCCTTTACTCCATTGCCCCCTCCCTGATCTTCCTTTATTAGATTTCTTCAGAGCCCTCCCCCCCTTGCCTCAGTTCCCTGCCCCTTTGTCCAAGCCCCATTCTCAAACAACTCTTTCTTTCTTTGTCATTCAGATCCACCCATCCGCTTTGCTACTTTCCTAACTTCTGAGCAGGAGTTTAAACCCAGCCAAATAGACAACTGTCCGTTCCCTCACAGCAGCTGCACTAAAAAGTGTTTAATTCATGGAGCTGACAAACACAGTTGTGCCCTCACACCAGCTTAGCCGATCAATGTTGGAGAGTTCAGTGAAAGTCAAAAGAGATCTTCTATGGGACTCCCAAAACAACAGTAGAGAAATAAATGCCCGGGAGCAACCATCCCAGAAGTTGTAGCAAACCACAGTAACAGAAGCAGTTATTCTGCCAAGGGTGTCATAGTGAAAGCTCAACTGAGGCTTCAGGGAGCCAGGGGTGTTTTCTCCATGGGTCTGTGGAATTTGACAGAAGCAAAGAGGGCCTGCAAAGAACAAGCTAGAGTGGGGGGGGACGGGGACGGAACCAAGTGCATTCATCCATTCCCCTGGGTGTTGTCCACTATACCAGGGTGGTGCAGTGGTCTGGTCTGAATCTCCACTCTGCCTTGGAGGCTTCCCCGAGTGCCCTTTGGGCCAGTCTCTCTTGGTCTCACAGCCGAACATCTCACACGGTAGTTGTTACAAGAATAAAATGGAGGCAGGAAGGGCAACAGCATAAGTTGCTTTGCATTTCCACTTGGGTGGGAGAAGCAGGGTTTAAATACCTAAATAAATTTTCAGCAGGTCACTGCTTCTCAGCTGAAACCTACCTCACAGGGTTGTTGTTGGGATAATGTGAGTTATCCTACTACATACAGCTTGAGCTCCTTGAAGAAGTCTGTGTGGAGCACAAAATATGTGCCTTGACAATGCAGGCCCGACTCTGAGCACAACTGTGGCACTCAAAATGAAAGAGAGACCTTGAAAACTTTTCCACCCTGGTCCTGCTCTAACACAAGAAGCAGGGCAGATTTTCCCGGAGGGCCACCGTCTCCTGGGAGTTCCAGATCCAAGGCAGCCCCAGCAGGGACTGCCAGGAGCCACTTCCAGGAGTCCAGACATCAGGGATTCCACTAACCAGGGAAACTTCTCTTGGGCCATCCATGGGCCACGGCAGGGAGGGTGCATAAAAACACCAGGGAAGAAGGCTGGTGTGGCAGCTAGAGAAGTGGGCTTGGGTGGTCGAAATCAGGAGAAGGGCTGCGGAGAGGCGGGGCTATGGCATCATTGCAGTCTGCATGCCCTGCACAAGGGGTCACCCCCAGCTAAAGGATCTCAGGTGGCAGGAGCCAGTCCGTTGTCTCCCAGAGCCACTACCGACTGACTGCCAGTCAGAGTGGGCCGCACGGAGCTGAGTGGACCAAGGGCTGGACTCTGCAGACAGCTGCTCCATATACTGCTCTGCACGGCCTCAAGGCCTCTACACTCATCACGGGGTGGCCTAAATATATTCAATCCCCTGGCAGAGACCTCCGCTGAGAAGACAGCTATGCCCAGGGCCCCCTGCCGCACACAGCAATGCGAAACTGACTTCACTTGCCGCCGGCCAAAGGAGCACAAATCAGCCCCGGCACCCGAGGAGCCTGGCAGTCGCCCGGAGGGACTCCCAGCCCGGTCAGTCATTCGCCCCCAACCTTGAGAGGCCCCCGAAGCGGGGTTTGCTGGGAGGGAGAGAGCGCCCTCCCGCCCCCTCGCCGAGGAACAGGCGGCCAGCACGGCCGCCCCCTCCCCCGGCTCAGACTGCCCCGCCCCGCCCGCACGAGTGTGAGTGTGAGTGTGTGAGGGGGGTGGGGGGAGTCTGGCTCCCTCTTCCCCTCCCGGGGCGCCCCAAGGGCAAGAGCGCGGCCGCCAGCCCCCCCCCCCGCGGAGCAAAGCCCCGGCGCGCCCTGAAGCGGTCCGGAAAGAGCTCTCGGGGGGGGGGGGAGGGCGCGAGCGAGCAGCCCGGGCCTCTTCGAGGAGGGGGCCCCTCGTCCAGCTACCAGGCAGCGCTTCTCCGGGGTCCCGCGGAGCTGCTCTCCAACGGCTTGCCCAGCCCGCCCCCCGGCCAGCCCTCGAGCTCCGCAGGGCAGCGCCGGGAACGACGTCCGCCCCCGGAAAGGCGCGCGCCTGCGGCCCCAACCTCGGGGCGCGGGAACCGGAGCCCGAGAGTCGCCTGGCTCCTCCCGCACGTGCTCGCCGCTCAGCCGGCCCCCCGCCCGCCCAACTTCTGCCGAGCCCAGCGCCCTGCCTCGGCCGGCCAGAGGGGGCGACGAGCCTCCAGCCCGCCTCGCCTCTCCGGAAGGCGGCCGAGCAGAGACCCCCCGGAAGCTCCCCGGCCGTCGAGCCCCGCCGCGGGATCCCCCCCCCCCCCCCGCGCATACCTTGGCACGGCTCCGGCGGCAGCAGCAGCGGGAAGAGGAAGACGGGGGGGAGGAGGAGGAGGTGGCGGCGTTGCGCGCCCAGCAGCCGCATCCCCGCGCTCGGCAGGGCCCCGACTCTCGCAACTCGCCGCGGCCCGCGGGGGCTACTCCGAAGGGAGCTGTAGGGCAGCGTCCGGACGCAACTGCCGCCCGGGACTCTCGCGGCGTGCCCTCGCCGGTCCGCCGGCTCGCCTTTGCCCAGGCACCAAGGGCTGGCTGCCGGGTCCCCGCCCGCTCTCGCTTCCTTGCCCGGCGGCGCGCGAGAAAGAGGAACTTCTGGCCGGAAAGTTTGCAAAGTGTGCGCGAGGCAGCCGGGGGCGGAGGGATCTGGGGAGGACCGCGCGCCGCTTTGCATCTTAATAGAGGAAGCCCCTCCCCTCCGGCCCGGGCCGCCTTTTGCGCGGGGGAGGGGAGGGGAGGAAGGGCTCGGCTCGGCTCCCTTGTTCTCTCTCGCTCTCTCCCCCGTCCAGCGCAGCAGCAGCCGGTCCGCCCCGCTTTCGGCAGGCTCTCAAGGCGCTTTGCAGCAGCTCACTTCTGCTGGAGGCTCGCCAAGGCTCGCGCCGGAGCATCTCCCCGAAACCTAGGTTTTAGAAGTCTGGGAACAGAGGACAGGCTGGGCCTGGCACCCCCAGCAGAGCAGCGGTGGCCTGAGGTGGCCCTGGTGCCGCCACGGAGAAGCCTCCTGCCTGGGCTATTAAAGAGTGTACCTGTGTAGACTAATTCAGGAAGAAAAGATTCCAGTGGGTTACTGTGTTGGTCTGAAGCGACAGGACAAAGTTTAAGTCCAGTGGCACCTTTTAAGACCAACAAAGTTTAATTCTGAGTATAAGCTTATGTGTGCATGCACGTTTCAGATACTTCATGCACACGAAAGCTGATACCCATAACTAAACTTTGTTGGTCTTAAAGGTGCCACTGGACTCGCACTTTGTTCAGGGAAAAAAGGTCCCTCAGCGGCTGCTTACTACAGCCACTACCAAGTGGAGCCTCCATGTTTGGAGAAGCAGCCCTTGGAATGCTAGTTCCAGGGGGAGGTCCCGGCTTCTGTGCTGGGCTTGCAAGCCTTCCCAGGCCACTGACCAGCTGCTGAGCTGACCCCAGATGGCCATTGGCTGGACCCAGCGCAGCTGCTCTCTGGTGCTCCAGCACAAGCTGGCTAAGCAAGGGGCACGAAGAACCTGCTGGCCCACAGTGGCCCATTGGTTTGAGGTGGAGGCCATCTTGGCCAGACCCCCCTGCTTCTGCCCCTGGCCAGGGCTATGCAGGTGGCGGGATCTCGTCTAGCTGCCTTTGGATGGGCAGCCAGGTTGGGAAACTGGCATCATATCAAAATCTGGGGGGCCCTGGGGAGGCAGCTAGGCTCTGGGTTCAGGGCAGAAAACAGGTAGGCCTTATTCAGACCATGCAACCATAGGCGTAAACTACAGGGGGGGGGGCTCGAGGGCTCGAGCCACCCCCGAAATTTCCGGGGGGGGGGGGGCTCAGCCACCCCCGCGAAAATGGAGCACCCAGGCCAGCTGGCTGGCCAGCTGCCGCCGCCACCGCCTCTCCCCCTGCTCCGTTCCTCCCTCCCTCCGTCCAGGAACCAGCTGGGCAAATGCCCAGCGTGCTGGACGGAGGAACGGAGGCAGGAGCAGGCGGGGGGGAGGCGGCAGGGATATGGAACTTGTGCCAACAGGCGCGGGCTGCCGCCTCGTTTGCCTGCCCGCCAGCAGCTGCCGCCGCCGCCTCCCCCCCCCCGGGACTGGCCTGGCACGCTGGGCAGTTACCCAGCTGGCCCCACGGAGGCAGGAGTGGCCAGGCTAGGACAGTCCAGGGGGGTGGGTGGCGGGGATATGGTCCCAGCATGCGCACAAGAGCCCCCCCCCGGGGGATTTAAAAAATCGACGCCTCTGCAAGCAACACAGTGATAGAAGGCCCTTCCATGAGAAGTGGGGATAGTGAGGCACTAGGAGGAGGACATTACTGGATTTATACCCCACCCTTCACTTGTAGTCTCAGAGTGGCTTACAAACTACTTCCCCCCCCCCCACAACAGACACCCTGTGAGGGAGGTGGGGCTGAGAGACCTCTGAGACAACTATCCTTGAGAGAACAACTGGTACAGAGTAATGGCTTGCCCAGCAGATGCAAGTGGAGGAGTGGGGAATCAAACCCGGTTCTCCCAGATTAGAGTCCACACACTTAACCACTACACCAAACTGGTTTGGCTGTCTTCCACAGGAGGGTCAGCACATTCACAGAAGAGGGTTCTGACAACCGTGAAAGCTAAAACTGTTATGTCTGCTGACGACCGCAAGGCGGCAGCAACATAAGGCTCGAGTTGACCCTCTAGAGCCCGCCAATAAGATCTCTGGCGGGAGATTATACCCCGCCAATTGGGCCTGCAGAAGTCATGGCTACTGTATATAGTTGGCCCCTCGCGGCAGTACTCCATTACTGGTTTGTGTACCAATAAACTAATGATAGCTATGTCGTCGTCCGTCTCCTCAGTGCCTTGAACCCAGTACACAAAAGTGGCAACGAGGATGGGATCCTGCTGAGTGAGCCTGCTGCGGCAGCCGAGGAAGCCAATGTCCGCCGTCACTGCCCCCAACAAGGGCAACCAAGACGCCGGAGGAGATGCTTTCATGCCGCCCAGAGCAACAATGGCTACCGCTGCGGGAGTCGTTCCTTCCTTTGATCCCGTGAAGCCTCACCACTGGGAGGCCTGGGTCAAAGGGCTCCACTCAATCCTGGTCTACCAACAAGAAGAAGAAGAGAAGAGATTGGATTTATATCCCGCCCTTCACTCACTTAAGAGTCTCAGAGCGGCTTACAAACTCCTTTCCCTTCCCCTCCCCACAACAGACACCCTGTGAGGTAGGTGGGGCTGAGAGAGCTCTTTCCCAAGCTGTCCTTGAGAGAACAGCTGGGCCAGAGCTATGGCTTGCCCAAGGTCATCCAGCCAGGTGCAAGTGGAGGAGTGGGGAATCAAACCCGGTTCTCCCAGATTAGAGTCTGCGCACTTAACCACTACACCAGACTGGCTCTCAAGTGATGGAGGAAGAGCATAAGAAAGGCCTTCTCATCGGATCATGCGGCACCAAGACAGTCGAGCTCGCTAAAAACCTCTTGGCTCCGACAAGGCTCCGGGAAGTGACTTACGATCCCATCATCAAGGTGCTGCAAGACCATTTCAACCTGTGGCCCTCGGAGATTGCCTGACACATCACCTTCCAACAAAGGGTGCAACAGCCCAGAGAGTTTGTGGCGACATACCTGGCGGAGCTCCGTTGGCGTGCAGCGGAGTGCGAATTCAGAGCGTTCATGGATAAGGCGCTGAGGAACCAGCTCGTGTACGGCCTGCGAGACGAGAAGCTGAGGCGAAGCATAATGGAGGACGAGGTGTGCACCCTTGCCTCTGCTCTAGCAACAGCAACGGCCTGGGAGAGGTCGCATCCAGCAGGGGTGGGCTCCTTGTCCAGCTACAGGGTGGCCACAGGCCCCCCCCCACGACCGGCTCCGAGGGCAGTAAGGGGAAAGGAATCCATTGTACTTGGACGAACGGCGAACCGCCCCACACCCACAGCGTAGTCGTCCCGACGGGAGTGCACCAGCTGTGGGGAGCAGCACGACCGCAAGATGTGCAGACTTCGAGATGTGGTCTGCAGGAGCTGCGGGCACTTGGGCCACATAGCTCGGGTCTGCAGGGCGAAAGGCTCGCGAGGCTCCGCTCCGCCGAGCTGACACCCCTGCCGTCGTACCGTCTGGGAGCACCAGGAGCAGGAGGAAGCGGACACAGAGGACCTCTACCTTCTGGCTGCAGAGCAGGTACGAAAACTCCCCAGACTCCCTTCCGCCCCTAAATTCCAAGTGGCTGTCCAAATTGAGGAGTCCCCATGCACCATGGAAGTAGACTCGGGGGCTGCTTTCTCCCTAACTTCGGAAGAGACCCTGAAAAGGCTGTGTCCGGGAGGGGGCCCCCGCCTGCGAAAGTCCCCGGTCACCCTCACTGATTTCCAGCGCAACCAGGTGCCAATCCAGGGCATAGGCAGCTTCCGAGTCTGACACAAAGACTTTAATGGCCACCTGGACTTACTGGTAACTTGACTGTACTGGGCAACTTGACTCTACTGGGGCCCACATGGTTTGAGCCGTTGGTCGAGGAGATTCACAGCTGCACAAGGGACTTTGGCAAAGTGTGTAGCCAATTTCCATCTGTTTTTGAGGGGACCTTGGGGTGTTACATGGGCCCCCCAGTTTCCCTGCAACTTGACCCGTAGATCTCACCCATCCGCATGCGAGCCCGGAAGGTTCCTGTTGCTCTGCGCCCTAAAATTGAAGCGGAATTAGACTGCCTGGTGGCCCAAGGGATCCTGGAGCCCATGTCACACGCCCCCTGGGAGACCCCCATTGTCACGCCCATGAAACCCTATGGGGAAATCCACATCTGTGCGGACTACAAATGCACTTTGAACAAGGCGCTCCAAGACCACGCATATCCGGTCCCGGTGGTTAGCCACGTCCTGGCCACTCTGGCGGGGGCTAAGATCTTTGGCAAATTAGATCTTGCGCAAGCGTACCAACAGCTCCCCGTAGACAAGGCTACCACAGCCGCTCAGACCATTGTCACGCACAGGGGGTCTTTTAAAGTGAAGCGACTGCAGTTTGCGGTGAAGGTTGCACCAGGCTTATGTTAGCCGGATTGCTTTAATTTATGTTTAGCAATCAGCAAAATACACGGGATCTTAGCCAACTATACCAGGGTCCCACCCCTCCCGGGAGTTCTCAAGGAAAGAGGCACGTGAGGCAGATGGCAAATTAAATGTTGTTTACTTAATAGTGTATCTCAAGCATACCAAAAATGTAATCACTCATACACTCACACAGGCCTAAGAAACAAAGACAGAAAGTAGTACGTTTGCATGAGCAGGTATTTGTTGGTGGGGAAGCAGTGCCTTACCTTGGATGAGTTGTCCGAACGATGGCAGAATTGGATGGGGAGAAAATAGAAAGGCTATGGGGACACGAGGCTCGAACCTGCGAGACCACATGGTTCTCCTGGATCACGATTCCAGAGAGAGAGGATTAAAGATGGAGGCAAGGGTTGGGTACAGCAAGCTGGACTGAAGAGGTATTTGAAAGCAGACAGGGGACGATGGCTCAAGAGACCGAATGCCTCCGCTCAGGGTCTTTTATTAGGGGGTCTTGGGGCGGGCTGATCAGGCCACATCCCACTAACACACCTACTAGGCGGTCCGTCCCTCTTGGACCTTTCCATAGGTTAAAGGTGGACAAAGGGAGGAGGGCCAGGGGATGGACCAAGTTGCAAAACTATGATCTCACCAGGAAGTGGGCACCTGGGCTGGGGTCCGATGACTCACCTGGCCACATCTATTGTTAGTCAATGACTTTGGCCGCCTGGGTGATGGCCCGGGTGATGCTAAGCAACCGCGTTAGCATAACTATGCAGGTATGTTGGAGGGGGCAGGGGTTGACCAGCGTGCTGAAACAGAGAGAGAGAAACCTCTTTGTCTCTGTCTCAGGTGAACTGTCTAGGGTGTCAGCCTCCTGGCACGGGCTGGAGCTGGCTCCTCATGAAGAAAGCACATGGCCCTTCCATTACAGGCAACCCAAAGTTCAGGCTTATGAATATCACAATTCATAAGAGCACTAAAAGGGCCTTGCTGGCCAACACTTATTTCAGAACTTGATGGATTCTCTCCTTAAAGGGATTCCTGGGGTCACCCCGTTCTTTGATGATGTGCTGATCACCGCAGCCACAGCGGACGACTTCGCCTCCCGTTTGCACATGGTGTTGCACCGCTTTGCTGAGACCGGCCTCAAAGTGAAGCGGGAAAAGTGCCTCCTGGGAGTTCCATCCGTCAAGTTCTTGGGCGTCACTGTCACCGCCGATGGTTTACACCCGGCAAGAGACAAAATTAAGGCCATCGTCGAAGCGCTGCCTCCAACATCCAAGGTGGAGCTACAGGCATTTCTAGGCCTATTGAACTTTTACCACGCCTTCCTCCCCCACAAGGTGGCAGTAGCCGAACCCCTACACCGGTTGCTGGACAAGCAGGCCCCTTGGACGTGGGCCCATGCCAGGCCGCCGCATTCAAGGGGGTGAAGGCGCTCCTGATTTCAACAAGGTGCTCGCACACTTTGACGAGACTCTGCCTGTAGTGCTAGTCTGTGATGCTTCCCCATATGGGGTGGGCGCCATCCTCGCGCACTTGCTCCCGGATGGGCGTGAGGTACCAGTGGCCTACTACTCATGAACCCTATCTTCCGCTGAATGCAACTACGCGCAAATTGACAGGGAAGGGTTGGCGATTATGGCCGGCGTGAAGAAGTTCCACGACTTCCTCTATGGTCGCCACTTCACCATAGCGATGGACCATCGGCCGCTCCTGGGGATCTTCGCGGTGGATTGCCAGATGCCTCAGGTACTCTCCCCGCGGGTCCTCCGCTGGTCTATCTTCCTGGCGGGCTACGACTACACCCTGCAGCACTGCCCGGGCAAGGCCATGCGGATGCCCTGAGCTGCCTTCCCTTGCCCACGGTCGACGATGATCCGGCCCTGGCGCACCACATCCTCCGGGTAGAGGACTTCCCAGATGGCCCCCTCCAGGTGGCTGACATCGCGCGTCGCACGTCCCGGGACCCTGTTCTTTCCCAAGTTCTGGGCTGGGTACTGAGGGGGCGGCCCAGAGATGTGGTGGGTCTGGATTTTACTCCCTACTCGGCTCGCCGAGAGGAACTCTCTGCCCACAAGGGGTGCCTGTTGTGGAGGGACAGGGTGGTGGTTCCCAGCTCTCTGCAGCAGGGCGTCCTAAAAGCCTTACATGAGGCACATCTGGGGGTCGTGCGAATGAAGGCCCTTGCGTGGAGCTACGTGTGGTGGCCGGGTATGGATGGGGAAATTGAAGTGTGGGTCAAGCGCTGCAGCCAGTGCCAGGAGTCCAGACCCCTTCCCCTGATGGCACCCACCCAAACGTGGGAGTCCACCCACAAGCCGTGGTCGAGACTCCACATAGACTTTGCTGGCCCGTTTCACGGTCTGATCTTTCTCGTAACAGTGGACTCATACTCCAAATGGCTGGAGATCAGCCCCATCTCCACAGTATCTTCAAGGGCTGCAATCCGGGCACTCCGGCAGATATTTATGACGCATGGCCTACCGGATGCTATTGTTTCAGACAATGGGGCGGCCTTCACATCGGAAGAATTCCAGGAGTTCCTGCTGGGGAACCTGATCTGGCGCGTCCGGTCTGCCCCGTTCCACCCCGCGATGAATGGGCATGCCGAGCGAATGGTGAGAACCACTAAGGAAGCCCTCATAAGGCTCGCGGAGGGCAACTGGGAAGCCCGCATAGCACGGTTCCTCCTGGCACAGCACAGCACACCAAACCAAGCCAGTGGCTGCTGCCCCTCAGAGCTGCTGATGGGCAGATGGCCAGCTACCACATTAGACAGGTTACACCCTGACTGGGCTCCCGAGTCACACAACCAAGTAGAGTGGAGGGAAGCTCCCTGGGGGTTCTTCCCCGAAGACCCCGTATACACCTGTAATTTTGGCAGGGGTACTACATGGCTTGCTGGGAGGATCATTCGGCCCATGGGGCCAGTCTCCTACGAGGTCTTAACAGAGGATGGACAGATGAACTAAGATAATCTCACTACTTGATTTAAAATATGAGATTTAAAGCAGATATATTAAGCATAATATGTTAACCATGTTTATTTTATTTTTTGAAGTTTATAGAAAAGAGAATACTTGTTAAAAATTTAGCTTAAAATAAGAAATATGTTACAGTGAATTTTATAGTTAAATAAGTATATAGAAAGTATATTTAGCAATTTATTAAGAAATATAGAGGTAACAACTATGAAGTTAAATAAAGGAAAAGTTATAGTTATATAAATATGCTATAGTGAATTCTATGGTTAAATAACTACGTAGGATATATGTTTAGTAAACTAATAAGAAATATAGTGGAAGTATAGTATTAAGTTAAACATAGGAAAAACTTTAATTAATATTGTTTTGTGTAACTATAGGAAAAATAAGAAATATGTTATAGAGAACTTTATAATTAAATAATTGTATGGATAGTATGCTTAGTAACTCAACAAGAATTATAGTGGAAGTTTATTATTAGTTAAATATAGGAAAAACTTTAATTAATGTTGTTTTATAAAAACATAGAAAACTATTTATAGAAATATTGAACTGTATATGGTTAAAATTTATTATAAGGTAATTTGGTTTTAAGTACAACATGATATATAAGGCAAGTTCATATTTAGATATATAAGTGAAATGTTTAAAATATTAAGTGCTAACAACCTTAAAAGGGAGGGAGAGGGGGGGGAAGTTTTGGGAAAAACAAGAAAATTATACCCCCAATTGGGTTAGAATTTTGGGTATCTAGATAGGGAGACATTGCACTCTCCCTGAATCCTTCACAAGGGGTGGGGGATACTTCTAGAACCACACCCTTTGGAAGGGTGTTTTTGTGTGTATTTTGGAAATAAGACTAATATTGATAGTTGTAGGTTAAGTGTTAAGAGGTTTATTATATATTTTATATAGAATAAGTTTAGGAATAGGCTAGGCTAGGGAATAGTAAAACATAAAAAAATGACTTCTTCCCACAAAATACTAACTTGGAATTCCAGTAAAATTGAGGAAAATTTCAAACACTATGTACAAGGAAAAAACAAACTTTTTATTTTTACAGGAAACACATCTTAAGAAACCAGTTGAACGTATTTTAAAGACAAATTGGTTTACACAAAATTACCAAGCACAGGGCACTTCCAAAGCAAGAGGTGTAGCTTTATTGATTTCAAAGAACACACCATTTCAATGTAAAGATACTAAGATTGACCTAAAAGGACGCTACCTCTTTGTAAAGGGAACTTTAGATGGTTCCCCTATGACACTAGCATCTATCTATGCCCCAAACTTACAACAAATAGATTTTATACAAAACACACTTCAACTTTTACAGAAATTCCAAGAAGGCTCTCTTATAATAGGTTGTGATTTGAATTATATCATAGATCCAAATATAGATAAAACACACAAAAAACATAATAAAAAGACCAAAAAGCAATTTAGACCCACAGAACTTAAAAATATATTAGAAGAGTTTCAATTATGTTATCTTTGGAGACATTTGAATCCAGGAAACAAACAATTTACATACTATTCTAATGTCCATGATATTTACACGCGTATAGATTTTTTACTAGTTTCAAAAAATATATTAAACCAATTTTCTTTTGCAGACATAGGACCTAGAACTATTTCGGATCACTCGTGGATAACAACACTTATGGCACAGCAAAATTCAGATGGTAAAGGTCCAAATTGGTCATTTAATAAATTGTTGTTACAAAGTGATATTTCTTGTGAAGAACTTAGGAAAACTATAGAAGAATATTTTTATTTTAATAAGAACTGTGGAGTTTCCAATTTAACAATCTGGGATGCCTTAAAAGCAGTTCTCAGAGGTAGATGTATTTCATTGACTTCTGCCTATAAAAAAGAAAGACAAAAAATTATCACAGATCTAACTGACTTAATTAAAAAACTAGAATACAAACATAGTAAATTTGGAGGGGAAAAGACCTTATGTAAACTTACACAAACAAGGAAGCAACTGGAATTATTGGAAACCTCAAAAATTCAAAAACAATTACTTTATACTAGGCAAAAATTTCTAACAAAAACTCCCAGGTCGATAACATTGTTAAAAAAAAGGGTAGCACAAAGACATACCACAAATTTAATACACGCAACCCGTTCTAAGACAGGCCAAATCTATACAACATCAAAAGATATAAATTCTAATTTTCTGACCTTTTTTTGGGAGTTATATACTTCTGAGAGGCCTACATTAGATTCCATCCAGAAATATTTAGACTCCACCCAATTTAAAGTAAAGCTTACAAAAGAGCATAAAGACTTATTAGACCAACCATTTACTGTAGAGGAATTGAAAAAAGCTTTGCAAAAAGCGAAACCCAACAAAGCAATAGGAACAGACGGCTTGCCAAATGAATTTTATTCAAAATTTCAAGACTTAATTTTACCAAATTTGGTTGATACTTGTAACCTCATCATGAAAACTGGAGAACTACCTAAATCCTGGCTGGAAGCCAAAATAATAATTTACATAAACCTGGGAAAGATAAGTTAGACCCTTCTTCATATAGGCCGATATCGTTATTAAACCATGATTCCAAGTTATTTTCTTCAGTTTTAGCCACACGTTTGAGCTCAATAATAGCAAAATATGTTCATACAGATGAGTCTGGCTTTATTTCAGGTTGTTCTCTTACGGATAGTATTAGACGTACATTGAATATAATAAAATACTGTAAAAGTAGTAAAGTGGAATCCCTTATTTTGGCCCTTGACGCTGAAAAAGCGTTCGATAAGAGTAGAAATATTGTATTTACAAACGCTCTTACAAAAAATGAACTTTGGAGAAAAGTTCATGAACTCATTTAGAGCAATTTATAGTAACCCTATGGCCCAAATTGTGACTAATAATTATAGATCAGAATTTATAACTTTAACAAGAGGGACACGTCAAGGATGTCCTCTTTCACCTATTTTTTTTGCAATTTTTTTAGACCCATTAGCACATTTAATTAGAGCGGATACATCCATACAAGGAGTACAAATTGGACAATCAAAGCATAAATTAAATCTTTTTGCAGATGATGCAGCTTTTTTTATAACCCAACCATTACAAACTTTACCAGAAATAATGGCCCAAATATTGGCCTTTAGTAAAGTTTCAGGATTTAAAATTAATTATATAAAATCAGAATTATATCCAATTTATATGCTACCGGAAACCAAGCAAGATTTGTTGAACAAATATTTTTTTAGATGGGTATCAATTCAATGGAGATATTTGGGCATAAACATTCCTATAAATATTAATAATCTTTATAAAGTAAACTATGATCCTTTGATTGTTGAAACCAAATTGTCACTAGATAGATGGAAAAAACTAAACCTGACGCTTATAGAAAAAATAGAAACAATTAAGACTTTTATTTTTCCAAAATTTCTTTTTTTAATTTCAAAATTTGCCCCTTAAAATAACTCCAGGCATATTTCAAACCTGGAAAAGACTTTTTTCAAATTTTCTATGGGCTATGAAGAAACCCAGAATTAGCTATATGACCTTGATCAAACCCATTAAATTAGGAGGATTAGGATTACCTAATTTGGAATTTTATTATTATGCAGCACAATTAAAAAATATTATTTATTATGCACAACCAACGTGCCAAAAGGATTGGCTTGTGATTGAACAATATTCATTAGAAACAGGCTATTTATATGAAAATATATGGACTCTGGCTAAATATAGAAAATTTAAACAATATTTACAAAATCCATATTTATTATTAACTTTAAATATTTGGGATAGATTTATATCAACAATAGCCCCACAAGTTTCGCCACCAACAGTTTTTATAGGACAACCCTGGTTTAAACCAGGCATGGAAATAACATCATATGCAACTTGGATTGCACATGATTTAATTCGCTTAGGCGACCTTTGCAACAAAACCCAAATGCATTCCAAACAATATTTAGAACAAAAATACCAATTTGATATACCCTGGATGCAATATACTCAATTACGGCACTTTTTACATAATCCAGATATAATTACGATAATGAACAGACCATTGACCACATTTGAACTACAAATTAAAACAAATACGCAATCAGTCAGGGGAGTGATTTCCTTAATTTGTACGTTATTACAAGTTAAAAAATGGAACCAATTATCTTCAATACAACTTTCTTGGCATAAAGACTGTAATATTTCATTAAATATAGAACAATGGAAGAAAATTTGGGCCAACACTTTATACACAACACCTTTATTAAACATGAAATTACAAAACTTTAAACTTTACACAAGGTGGTATTTAATGCCTCAAAAAATAGCCTATCTTTTTAATCAACCAACATTTAATTGCTGGAAATCATGTGGAAGTCCAGGCACGTTTATTCATTGTTGGTGGGGATGCCCTATGATTCAGATTTTTTGGCACAAAATTAAAAAACTGGTGGAAAGTATATTGTCCATCGAGGTTCCTTTTAGCCCAGAATCTATTCTTTTGAATTATTGGCCGGACCTAAATTTAACACAAGAAAGTAGAGAACTTTTATCATTATTTTTTCTTGCAGCAAAAATATTAATAGCACAGGTTTGGAAAATACCAAAGATTCCAACTATTCGACAATGGTTTCAAAAGTTATGGGACATTGCAGTAATGGATAAGCTTACAACACAACTTATAGTAATGGAAAATCCGCAAAAATCAAATAATTTTTTGGAAAAATGGCTTCGTTTTTTTGAATATACGAGTAAAACAAAAAACAAACAAAGTGTAATGCCAGATAGGTATAGTAAATTTTTATTTTAATGAACAATTTGTGTTAAACTGTGTAAGAAGATGGAAGAAATTTGTAATGAATGTTATGCTAGCCACATGTTAAATTTTTGTAGTTATTAATAGTTTGATTATTGTTAATGGTTACTGTTGAAAAATTAATAAAAATTAAGTTATAAAAAAAACCAAACAAACAGAGGATGGACAGGTCCTGCAGAGGCACATCGACCAACTGAGAAGGCGCTTACTTCCTAGCACCGCTGACACCCCGGCTCGAGAACCCAGTGGCGACAACCCAGGTGCGGGAGTGCCAAAAGAGGAGCCGGAATTCACTGAGGGGCCAGATGGAGAAAGGCCGGAAGGGGTGCTGGCAGCCAGCCCTGCACCGGCGGAGGACCAACCGTCCCAGCAGGAGGAGGATCCGACGGGGTGCCAGATGGGGTCTTGGGGGTGGCAGCCGCACCAGCACTGCGGAGAGAGCACAGGCCCCCTACGTATTTGCAAGACTATGTGACCTAAGGGGGGGTAACCTAACTATGGGGGAAGGGGTGTTATGTTCGCTGATGACCGCGAGGCGGCAGTGACATAAGGCTCGAGTCGACCCTCTAGAGCCCGCCAATAAGATCTCTGGCGGGAGATTAAACCCCACCAATTGGGCCTGCAGAAGTCACGGCTACTGTATATAGTTGGCCCCTCATGGCCAGTACTCCATTACTGTTTTGTGTACCAATAAACTAGTGATAGCTATGTCGTCGTCCGTCTCCTCAATGCCTTGAACCCAGTACACAAAAAAACCATGTGCCAGTTGCTGAGAGGGGCCACAGGAGAGGGCCAAGAGCACCAGTGCCCTTCTTCGAAGCACCTGGGCTCACTGCATTTATACTTCATGTGGGCATTTTCCACACAGGGTTTGCCCTTGCCAAAGTGAGTCCACTTTCTTGTTAGGGGGATTGAGGCTGAAGAGGAAGCGGGGGGGGGGCTTGGCTGAGCTGGTTGGAGAGCAAGAGAATAAAGGAGGAAAGGTCACGGGCAGTGTCATGAAGAGGGAAGAAAGTGAAACGGAGAAAGTTGGAGGTTAAGAAACAACAACAAAAAAGGACTCAGCCAGGATGGTGGGGGGGGGAGCACCACCTTCTCCTCAGCTCACAGGGAGGGTTTCCTTTCCAGCCTGTAGACAACAGAAGGTGTTTGGGGCAGGCAGGATGCTCAGCAGAAGGAGGAAATGCTCAGGAGTTGTGGGATGCTCAGGAGAAGCAGGATGCTCGGGAGATGTTGCCGTTGTTCAGCAAGACCTGTTCTGCCAGGTCTTTGGTTGAGGCGGCGGGCATCTACCAGCCAGCCTCCCCGATGCTGTTGTGGTATGTGGCTATAAATGAGACCTGTGTGACTCAGCTTTGGCCCATTCATTCCTGGCAGCAGAAACTGAAAACTGAAATTTGCTGCACTGCCCACTTTAATTGTTTTTACTGTTTTTACTGTTTTTATTGTATTAATTTAATGTTTGACATTTATTGACTGAATCGTTTTAAGGTTGTATGGGAAATTATTTTTGTGATCTGCCCTGAGCCCACTCGCGGGAAGGGTGGGATATAAAATGAATGAATGAATGAATGTAAAGTTATTTCCAGGAGCAAGTGTGAAACAGTCAAGCAGCTCTGGGAGTTAGGGAATGGAGCTCAAGATCTCTGAGTAGCAATTAAGCATAGCAGAGGAGGTTGCTATGCTGCAGCATACCAAGTGTTGATACAGCACGTGATGGGGTAATACTCCAGATACCATAGTGCTCAGCAACTGGCTGACACTTGGGCATGCTGCTGTGCTGCTGTTGCTGTCCAGGAGCCAAAGGTGTTTGAGGCTGCAGTTTATCGTCTGCTGTCCCTTCCTCCAAGGGTTTTTCCAGTAGAACTAGTCTCAGGGATTTATGTATTTATCTGAAAATGGATAGTCTTTTTTTCTTAAAAGCTTAAGGTGTTTTACCATTAAAATTGCATTTAAAAAGCCAGACAAAATAAACAAATACAAAAGATTTGTGGTGTTTACACTGTGAAGATTCACAAAACCAAGAGGCACAATAACAGAGGCTCAGATTGGTTCCTCAAAACTTTCAAAGTTTCTCCGAAGCATCCTGTAATTCCTGAGCATTTTCTCCTGTGTACTGTGCTTCTGTGCATCTTCTCCCCTCGTACATCTTTCTTCTCCCAAGCATTTTCTCCCGAGCATCCTAAGACTCGTGAGCATCTTGCATCCCCTATTTTATCTGAAGCCTCTTGATTCTCCCAAGTGTTGCCCTATTCTGATCTAAGCAGAGTTATGTCCTTCTAGTCCACTGCCGTCAATGACACTTGGAAGGCACCACTGGACTCCGTATTCAGTAACAACGTTCTCAAGGTTTCCTCTTCTCAGGTTAATATCGGTAGATTTCAATTGATTGTGCCAAGCCACAGGCACAAGATCCCCAGACAATTAAGTTCTGTCTCTTGTCCTTTAGCCTCTTGTCCATCTTGACTAACAACATTGGCCAGAAGTGATTTTTCACAGTGGTTGGAGCTGATTATAAATAGGTCTTTAGAAGAGGGAGTGTTTCCAACAACTTTGAAAAGGCTTTCTTTGGATGGTACAGATTTGAATAATTCTAAACTAGTTTCAAGCCTCCATTTCTCAGGGGAAGTCTTCAGAAGGGTGGTAGCCAAGCAACTCCAGGATTTCATAGATGAGACAGTATCTAAATCCTTTTTGATTTGGATTCAGCTTGGTCATGGTACAGAAACTGGGTCAGTCAGCTAATCAGTGGAAATGTCCCTGTTGGTCCTGCTGCTCCTTACAGCAGTCTTTGAGGCCATCAGTCATGGAGGACCAATGAGGACTGTTGCTTCCTTCTGGACCCCCACCTGGAAACTGGTTTGGGAGCAGCATTGGCTCTGTGCTTTCCTAGAGGGTAGGTCTCCCAAAGGTGGTGCTGGGAACCTTGGTTTCTCTCTGTGGTTGCAGGCATATAGGATTCCACAAGGGTTCTTCAAGGGCTGTCCCCCACGACGTTTCCATCTGCTTCTGGAGAGAGACCATCAGGAGCTCTGGAGCACAGAGCCATCAATATGCTGACGATGCACAAGCAGAACCCAGGGAGGCAGTGGTGGTATTCAGCCAGAGTCTGGAAACAGTGAAGGATTAGAGGAGGGAAAATAAACTGAGACTTGATCTAGGCAAAACAGTTATATTCTGATTGGGAATAAAGTTGATCAGAGCATGGATGTTTCAGCTAGATTCTAGATTGGGTAGGTATGGCCCCTGAAGAGTCAGGTTCGTAACTTGTGGGTCATTTTGGATTCTGCATTGTCTATTGGCAGGCAAGTATTTGAAGTTGCACAGAATGTGTTTTACAAGTACAGCTTGCATGCTAAACAAAGTTTGAGTCCAGTGGCAACAGCGGCATGCACACGAAAGCTTATACCTTGAATAAAACTTTGTTGGTCTTAAAGGTGCCCCTGGACTCAAACTTTGTTCTGCTGCTTCAGACCACCATGGAGAACCTACTTGCATGCTAGTTACAGACATTCCTGGGAAAATTGATCTCATCTTTGTTACACATGCCTTGGAAATATCCAGATTACATTGATGGGATGGGATGGGATGGGGCTGCCCGTGAAGACAGTTTGGAAACTTCAGTTATTCTAAAATGCTGCTGTAAAAGTCCTTGCCACAATAACCATGTAAAGCTGGTATTTTTCTTACTGAGTTGACTGCCAATTTCTTTATAAGCCCAACTCATCTAATGCTTATATTAACTTTTAAAGGCAAAAGGGAGCAAAGACTTGGATGGTACACGGCTCTATCTTTTAACTGAAGTCTGCATTTGTGTATGTTATTTTATGTATTGTACATTACCTTGAGCATCCTTTCAGTGGAAAGGTAATTAAATAAAGAGTTCTAATAATCATGATAACTTGCAAAAGAAAGCTCTTTGCAGTCCTCCTGGGAAGCCGGTCATGAAGGGATCGATCTCTGTTGGGGTTCTGAGAGCCCATGCCACAAGGTGGGACCCTCTCTCCTGCTATGCTCTGCCCGAACAGCTGTGCTCATCTGAGCGAAGCCTTTTCAAGGTGCCACCCTGTATCGGGTAAGATTGGCAACTGCCTGAATGTGTGCATTGTGGAGTGGCCTGGCGGTCACACGGCTGTCATTTCACAAAATGTGCAAAGCAGAAATGTTCAGGAGGGCATATTTAGAAATTACAGCTTTTGTATAATGGGACAACACAGGAGGTCACTTTTATAAGGGAATAGGATTGCAGTCCACAACAGTTTGTCACCCAGTTTCTGCATTACAGTATGTCATGCCTTAGACAGGTGGTTGGTTGGTTTGCATTGTTTTCCAATTCAATAATCCTCCTCCTTCATTGTTTATTAGATGTCTGATGCTGTCTGACTGAATTGTTTTTTTTATATTTGTAATCCACCTTGAGTGTCAGTGAAAAAGTCAGGCCATGAACGAAGTAAATAAATAAGAGAAGAGGCAGGGGGATGGACAGCGGCTGAACATGATGCCTGCAGAGAAGACACAGGAAGTGGATCCCTGGGGCCTGGCTTCACATGGGGAGTGGTAGTCCATCAGCTAGGTGCATGTCCTGCTGCTTGAAAGGAAGAGCCACATCCTTAACGAGGCCCAGAAGCATCTCAGTAGCCAATGGTGTAGTTTACATACAGGTGTGATAGCTGCATCCTGACCGGCCCTGGTAGATGGGCAGTAGATGGTCAGCCCCCACTCTCCGCATTCTCTTGCGCAGCCCCCCACCGTCATCCTGTTCAGAGATTCCAGAAGCAGGGGTGAATCTACTGAGGTTAACTGGTGTGGTTAGTTCAGTCATCATTAGTTAGCAGAGTGCTTAACTAATGCTACAAATGCAGGAGCGTCTCGTTACCAGGTTACTCAGCTCACAAAGCTACACAGAGCCACGTTGCAAGTTTAGAAGAGAAATACTCTCTTTATTTGAGAAGTACACTTTGGATAGGAAAGAGCAGAGACAGGACAGAGTACTAACCGACTAGCCAAAGGATGGAGGCAGATGGCGAGAGGCCTCAGGGTGCCAAGAGAGGACCGCATGTCCCTCTCACGGTGTGTGCAGGTAGAGAGCACGTCTTCATCCAGAGTGAGTGAGGAGGAGGAAGGGGAAATTGATCCCTGAGAACACAATCTGCATTTCAAAGAGGACAGTGGCAGAAGAGTAGATTCAGGAAGAAAGATCAGTGTGCCTGTCTAGCTATCTAGTCTCCCTTGCCACTCAGTCTGGAGGTCTGAGCCACAGGGGACATCGCACCTGGAACTTCCAACAGGATCCGTGTGACAGACGAGGTGATTGCTCCTGGCAGCTGCTCCAACCCACTTCTCCATTACCAAGGCCAGAGCATTTAGATAGCATATTTCAGATATTCAAAGCAGATACTCATTTTCTAAGTAATCTTCAGACAGTCCTTAAAGGATCAGAGAGTCTTCTTATTCCATGTTTCCGCATGTGTGTGAGAGAGGTTGCCCTGGGAGTTCAAGTCTCTGTTGCAAAAAACTCTTACTCACGAGGAGTGCTTGTGGCCGTGGAGAACCCCGACAGAGAGTGTTTTCCTCCCTCCTCAGTTAAGCAGTGTTATCCACACTGCCGAGGTACAGTGGCAGGTGCTTTCCCTTACTTTTCCCAAATGGGTTTGTGCTTTTGGCCAGTGTGCCTGAAGCAGTGTCCCAACTTGGGCCATAGATGGCTGAGGAGGCACCAGCAGGGCCGTGTCATGCCTCAGGTGGGGCAAGATGGAGTAGGAAGTGTGGAACCAGCTGCGGCACTGAGAAGACCAGAGAGTGAGGCAAGGCCCGTGGCAGCCCGAGGGGCCATCCATACACAGGAACCAGAACTGGAGTCATGGAGGGCTGAATTAGGCAGTGGCCACAGGCCCAGTGAGCTGGGAAGTCCATGCTTGGCCACTAGGAAGGAAGGCTGTTGCTCAGCAAAGACTTGACAATGTCCTGGAGCATTTCTAGCCAGGAGGAACTGTTGGAATCCCAGGCGTGGGCAGGTGGGGTGGGGTGACTGAGGTGATTGTGGAGCTTTTGTGGGACCAAGGAGAACCCCCTCCTTCCACACAAGAGCCTTGAGCAGTGCAGCCAGAGAAAGTCATTCACAGGTCTGGAAGCTCCACACTTTAATTCCATCCTCAGAAATATTCTTTCATATGCTTAATTTGGTGTTCAGAACTGTCAGGTTGGCCAGAAACAGAGGAACTCTTGTGGAATTTGAGATACAGACTTTTTAACATCTGCATGAAGAAGAAGAAAAGAAGAGATTGGATTTATACCCTGCCCTTCACTCACTTGGAGTCTCAGAGCAGTTTACAAACTCCTTTCCCTTCCCCTCCCCACAACAGACACCCTGTGAGGTGGGTGGGGCTGAGAGAGCTCTGACAGAAACTGCTCTTTTTCAAGGACAGCTGGCACAGAACTACGGCTTGCCCAGGGTCACCCAGCAGCTGCAAGTGGAGGAGTGCGGAATCAAACCCGGTTCTCCCAGATTCTAGTCCGCGCACTTAACCACTACACCGTGAAGCTACCTGGAAATCCGGGATGGGCTGTCACCCAATGTGTCACCAGCAGGTGAAGACCATTTCGTTTCCCTCCATGATCTCTCCTTCCTAACCAATGCTTTATGTTTTGTATATACTTTAACTTTTATACATATTTTTTTCTTTAATTCTTTTTTAAAGTTGTTACAACTAGGTATGTTTGGGAGGGGGGTCATTTTAATGGTTTTATAGTGTAATTCTATCATTTATTTATTTGGCTTATATTCCTGCTCCTTTCCCAGCCAAGCAGGGCTCAGGGTGGCTTCTGACAGTTAAATCTATATATATAAAAGAAAGTCCCCTCACCGTAAAATCAATGCCCAGGCCAAACCGCTGGACTTAGAAGCACCAAATTTGGGGACAGCGCTCCTACCATGGCGCAGGTACTCACTAAGAAGGGATTTTTAGAAATTCGACCCCTAAGAGGGTCAAAAGGGGAAAAATGTGCTCCCCCCCATTGATTCCTATGTGGCTGCCTCCTTGCACCGCCCACTCTCTGATTGGTCAGCTGCAGAGCTCAACACTCTGAGGTTAAAAAAAACAGTTACAGGAGACTGCAGCGAGCTATCTCAGGAATGGCCAACAGCCACCTGTGAGGTGCAGTGATGCCGCTGGCCCAGACTCTCTGATGGCTTCCAACACACTCCCCCTCACCTCCTACACCTAACAGGCAGTTGTCTGTCAGTTGCAGCAGCGGTTGCAGGCTGCTTAAAGTCACAAGGGAGCCCACCCCAGCAGTAATGCCTTAGTTATCCTGCTGGCCCCACCTCCACAGTGGCTTCTAATATTCCTCCCCCTCCTACACTGAACAGGCAGCTGCCTATCAGGTGTAAGAGGGGAGGTGGGATGCTTACAGCCACCAGGGAGGTTTGCTCAGCAGGATTGCCTTAGCCCTGCTGCTGGCCCAGCCTCCTGGATGCCTTTAAACATAATCCCCACAGACACACCAGACAGGCGGGTGTCTGTTAGTTCTTGGAGCAGGGCCAGGGTACTTTTAATGCTACAATGAGGAAGCAACTTAGGAATACAGCAAAGACATTTGCACACAGTACTCCTGTGGGGCACTGAGCTGCGCAGACCAAGTACTAGCAAGATCACCCTGAGGCGCTCAGAACAACACAATCTCCATATGAGCAAAACAATCCAGGAACACCAGTAGAAAGGCCATCAGTTTCGTGGAAGGTGGCAGGAGTTGACTTAACAGACGACGACTTCTCACATGGACAGTTCTATGTGGCCTGCTCCAGAGTGAGCTCCCCAAGCAGCCTGGTGATCCCAGCACCTGGGGGCAGAACCACCAGTGTGGTCTACTGAGGGGTCCTTCAGTAGAGAGAGAGAAAACAGTACATATGTCTCACTTCATTTTTTACACTACAATCTTCTCCATTAGAATTGCTTTTCACAAAATGTATCCTAACAAATCCGGTGTGGCGGGGTGCCTTCGAAGGGGCAGAATGTCAGTTACGCTGCCATTGTTGGTGGGGGGAGGTGGGAGGCTGCTGGGTGAATTCCTTAGTGTGCTGGAATGTGAAGTTTCGTTTCTTTCACTGTGCCTTATCTTATAGCCCAGGCTTCTGACCTTGGTACCTAGCTACGCATCTTCCCTGGGAATGTGAACCTGTTAGTTTAGGCGTGCTTCAATGCCCCCTCTGATTGGCTCGGCTCCCTCAGGGGACCCCACTTTGAAACCTAACACAGAAGGTATGCACAGATGACCCAATACACTTGATCCTTCTGAAGGAACATTGTTGGGACTGATTGCTGTGGGACTCTGACAGGGTGTCGGATCCTGCAGTTTATTCTGGGAACCAATTGGATCCATAAGTCTCTGTGGGCGAGCATAAATCCACTTGCCGCCTGGGGGGGGGGAGGCGGCTGACATGTTCAGATGGGCCTTCAGGGCAAAATGGTCCAACCATGGCACTCTATTCACACCTGCCACAGAGTCAAATCTAGTGTGTGGCCTGCTTGATGTGTAAGACCCAATACAACCTGGGAGAGTCCTAGTGTTGGGTACTCAAGTATTGCATAGTGCACCAGATCAAAGTTAAAAACAACACACATGCACAGAGAATAAAAATGTCCCATACAGCAACCAACTGGAGTCGCAAGTACAGTGAGAACAGGGGATGCCAGCAGCGGTTTCACACAAAGATGTGTAACCACTAAGCCAGATGCATTTCGGCCCAGAGGGCTGCCTTCAGTGGTCGAAACTGTGTTGCACACCCATAAAAAGTAAAATAACTTTTCTTTTTGGGGGCCAGGCAGGTTTTAAACAATTCCTAAAAATAATATATATATAAGGTTGTTAGAATATAACATGGTGTCCTTTACTGGAAAGATGTATTACAAAAAATAAATGGAATAGTTGTTACTTACACCACAGGCTGAGGCTCCAAATAGAGAATGAAAGACAGTCGGGTTAAGAAACCTTGGAAAATAATTTTTTCTCTACATTGAATTTGTGAAATTCTTGGAATGGCCAAATCCTTAGAGAAACCTTATGCAATATAGACATCAAGCTTGTTAGATGGTCCTCTTCTGATGAAGATTCTTCAAAACTGAATAGTTACCGGATGTTTGTCATAAATTGAATATTGGACCCTTACCTTTGTTATCAATATTTTTGTATTGTATATTAAATCCTGGTAGTGTTATATCATATTGTTAGTGCTTTGCAGCTATGTTGTTCATTACTATCATAAGAAGCCAGCAGCACTCTGATATCTCTGAATCGATATTCTATAAAGGAGATGGCATAACCACAATGTATAATGTAATATCTCTCCGTGGGGCTGTCCTCAAAAAGTGTTCATAGGTTTCAGTTAGTACAGAATGCTGCAGCTATTATGTTGCCTGGAGTGGGTCACAGGGACAATATCACTCCAATCTTAGCTCCCAGTCAGCTTCCAGACCTTGCTGATGTTGACATTAAAAGCTCTATGTGGCTTGGAACCAGCATACCTGAAGATTTGCTTAGTCGGTCCCATATGAACCCAACTGACTACTACAGTCATCTTCAGAGGCCCTGGTTTGGGCCCCTGTGCGGTCTAAGATTAGTTGGGGGGCAGCCCAAGGGAAGGCCTTTTTGGTGATGGTACCAGAACTGTGGAATTCCCTCTCCATTGAGAATTGACTGTTCTGCTCAATCTCTGTCTTCTTCCTCCAGTGGGTGAAGTCTCATAAAAATGTTTTTAATAAAATACATGGGGGCTAGGACATGGGGCACCGTTTCCTAGGCAGGCTCATAGTTGCCTTCAGAGATAGGGCTGCCAGCCTCCAGGTGGGGCCTGGGGATCTCCCGCTTTTACAACTGATCCCCAGCTGACAGAGATCAGCTCCCCTGGAGAAAATGGCTGCTTTGAAAGGTGGATTCTATGGTATTGTACCAGTGAGGCCCCTCCCCTCCCCAAACCCCGCCTTCTTCTGGCTCCACCCCCAAAGTCTCCAGGTATTTTCCAACTCGGACTTGGCAGCCCTATGAGGAAGCCTGAGTCAGTATCTTGTAGCAAAACAAAATGAATTTCACTGGCAGTCTTTAGCATGTCTCTAGTTTTGCAGCTGATTGATATCAAAGCAGTTGTCACAGGATAGCACCAGCAGGAATGAATTTGGGGGGGGGGAGCAGCAACAGGGGAGCTTTCTCCTCAATACTTTAGCTCTCTTTTGGCTACCAACACACCTTATTTATTGTCTTCCCTTCCCCTTGTCCAAATTCTTGGCTATTATTAACGATCTTCAGTCTCCCCTCTTTCAAATACCCCTCCAGCTTTTGACCCAGATTGTGCTGGCCATCAGGGGAGCAAAGCGCTTCTCCTCCTTGGCCCCCTGGCTCAGCTGCCTGCCAGGGATAGTTTCAGGGCTGGGCTTACTGGCCGATTAGGAGAGGAGGGGACTGGAAATTACTGGGAGAAATGTCAGGAGAACACTTGGGAGTTCCTTTTCTCTTCCCACAGTGCGTATTGTGCTGTCCTTCTATGTCCATGGGGGGGGGGGAGCAAAGCAATGGCCTTCGAAGGGTGTCACTCTGCTGAGGAGGGGGCTGGTGGTCCGCCTGTTTTCCAGTTATCACAGAAATTGGCCCAAAGGCATATTTTTTAAAATCATGGGACTCTGGTCATAGAGGCTGTTTTCTTAAGTATTGTAATTTTTTAAAAGGAAATATTCATCCAAAAGAAAGGCTTTCATAGAATAAAACATCTTCTCTGATACTTGATGCTGGGTAATCATTTGAAAAGTGTGCATGTTTTGGGTTAATATAGCAAGACTTTAGGCATTTAAAAATAAACGATTGGTAATTCTGCCTTAATGGAAACACTGGCAAATCTCCAGATGAGTCCGTTAAACTTTTCCTTTGCCCAGACATATTTAAACTTGTCTTGAGTTTGGGATTTGGGTGTTGGGGTTTTTGCAAGTTAAAATAAAACGGTTAAGAAAAGCTTGGATTGGTGTTTTGTTTTTTTTGTTCCTGCAAGCTAGGAAATATTATGTTCACTAAGGAAAACTTAATGCAAATATAAACAGGTAACACACATCTGTAAATTATTTTCATGTCCCCAGGGGCAGGAAAAAAACCTCCTCCAAATGAAACCAACATGCTTATATATTTTGCCCTGACAGCTCAGAGAACAAAAAATTGCTAAAATGTGCAGGCTGAAGACAGTCCTGGCGTGGGAAAGTTGGTTTAGTAAGAATTTTGCCTGAGGCTATTTAAATAAAACCAGCCTCTTTTTACTGGCAAATGCGTGTTCAGTGACACTGGCTGATGGAGCTGCCCCTCTGGCCCAGGCCAGCCAGCCGTGGCTGTTCCTTCCATGTCACTTCCGTCACTTTATCATCACAAGCAATATTTTTGCTTCCGGACTGTTCCGCTCATTGATACTGAGCTGAGCACAGAAGGCACACATCAGGCCTGATCCCAGCTGGTTTTCCTACCTGGGTCAATTTTTTGCACTTTTTTTTTGCCCATGACCACCTGGTTAAATTCTTCAAAATTAGGAGGACTGTGACCACCCCCCCCCCCACATGTTTCTGGCTTGTGTAAGCCACCTTTACCTTCCATGTTCCTGAGAAGGTTGTAAAAACTGAGTCAGCAGATGGTCCCAGGCAACTTCATGAAATGAACTGAGAGCCAGTGGGATTCTGTCCATACCGCTGAGATGTGCACCCTTCGGTGCTTGCCCAAGACCACCTGCCTTCTGACCAAATCTCATTTGGATATTACCAAGGCATGGTCTGATGTGGCCGGGCCACACTTCTTCAAGAAGCTCCTCAGCCAAAGGAAACACCTGGACTGGATGTTGTAGCATATTTTACTTGTATGTTTGGTACTTGAAAGGGAGTCCGACCCTTCCAGTGTTTTCACTCCTTGGCCAGCCGCATCACCCAGGGGTCATTTTGTAGAAAAAGAGGTGCAGGAACTCATTAGCATAACTAATTAGCATAACTTATTTGCATATGCTAAACCACCTGACATCATCAGAAGTATGTCAGAAGGCAAGAAAGAGAGAGAGAGAGAAAGAAAGAGCTGGCAGAGAGGGGACAGCTTCTAATCCAAGCCTGAGAAATACCACTGTTCTGGGAGGATAGATTCAGTGGTGGCTGAAGCCTTCAGAAGGCTGGTCGGAGGAACAAGGACCTTTCAAGGTGATGGAACAGGGTCATTTTGCTGCAGCCATGACACAAGCAGGCATTCCCCCACGGTGGGGGGGGGGGGCTGGCACCAACTCCCGAAGCTGAGCTCCCCCGAGCTCCTGCTCGAAATGACCCCTGGCATCACCAGTCAACAGCACCTCACTAATGTCCGAACTGAGTGTTCATGATAGGGTTGCCACATCCCCCCCACAGCCACCAGCAGGAGATGGGGGTTGGGTTGCCAGATCCAGGTTGGGAAACTCCTGGAGATTTGGAGATGGAGCCTGAGGAGGACGAGGACCTCAGTGGAATACAATGCCTTACAGTCCACCCTCCAAAGCATCCGTTTTCTCCAGGGGAACTGTAGTCTGTACTCTGGAGATGAGCTGCAATTCAGGGAGATCCCCAGGCCCCACCTGGAGGCTGGCGTACCTAGTTCATTAGCCTCCATCCAGTTCACTGAAGCTGCAGAAAGCAGATACCCTCGGCCTCACCTGAATGTGATGATGAGGAACACAGCTAGGCATCATCAGGGGTCATTTCGAGCAGGAGCTCAGGGGAGCACAGCTCCGGGAATTGGTGCCAGCCACCCCCCAGCGGGGGAATGCCTGCTTGTGTCATGGCTGCAGCAAAATGACCCCGTCCCCTGGAAAGGTCCTTGTTCCTCTGACCAGCCTTCTGAAGGCTTCAGCCACCACTGAAGCTATCCTCCCAGAATAGGGGTATTTCTGAGGCTTCAGTTAGTAGCTGTCCCCTCTCTGCCATCTCTTTCTTTCTTTCTTTCTTTCTTTCTTTCTTTCTTTCTTTCTTTCTTTCTTTCTTTCTTTCTTTCTTTCTTTCTTTCTTTCTTTCTTTCTTTCTTTCTTTCTTTCTTTCTTTCTCTCTCTTTCTTTCTCTCTCTCTCTCTCTCTCTCTCTCTTTCTCCTTCCTTCCTTCCTTCCTTTCCTTTCCTTCTGACATACTTCCGGTGATGTCAGGTTGTTTAGCATATGCAAATAAGTTATGCTAATGAGTTATGCTAATGAGCTTCTGCACCTCTTTTTCTATGAACTGACCCCTGGGCATCATATCTGTATTCATGTCTCACTCCAACTCCCCCCATAGTTTCCTGCAGATGTCAAATAGCCTGAGGGACAAGACAGAACCCTGTAGAAGAGAAGAGGAGACTGGATTTATTCCCCACCCTTCACTACCTGAAGGAGCCTCAGAGCGGCTTACAAACTCCTTTCCCTTCCCCTCCCCACAACAGACACCCTGTGAGGTAGGTGGGGCTGAGAGAGCTCTTTCCAGAACTGTCCTTGAGAGAACAGCTCTGACAGAACTATGGCTTGCCCAAGGTCATCCAGCAGGTGCAATTGGAGGAGTGGGGAATCAAACCCGGTTCTCCCAGATTAGAGTCTGCGCACTTAACCACTACACCAAACTGGCTCACTACGCCAAACTGTACTGTGCAGTGCCCTCCCCATTGCCATCCTAGAAGACTGGGACAGGAGACTGCTGCTGTGGAGTGGACAGAAAGTTGCTGAATGATACAGGAAACCAAGCAAGTTGCCCTCCCCGATGGCCAAGATTAGTTCAGTTCCAAAACCAGGCTGGAAACCAAGCTGAAATTGTCAGCTCCATGCAGGAGTCCTTGTAATTGCCCATTTGAAGTTCATTAAAGGGGGATATTCTTGGTTGGTCAGCAGATTAAAATTACTAATAGCCAGAGTAGGAGAGTCTAAGAGCTGCCCCATTCAGGTGTCTAGAGCCATTCCTTCCCACCCACTAACGCCTGGACCTAGCCAGCTGTTCCACCCCTGCCCAGCTAAATGCAACAAGGCTCAGCACATACCAAATGGGCAGAACCTCTCCAAGCCCCCTGTTGACTTGCTTAGAGACAGCAAACACCGAATCTCATGCAAATCCCTGTGACGGGTGTGACAAGCCCTTGGGCTGCAGAAATAATGGTGACTAAAACCAGAGTGGATGCATGCGATTATCTCAGGGAAATGCCTTGCAAACCTCTCACAACATGCCTCTGAAGGTTCTGACTTCTCTCCCTCTTGGGGACTTAGAGAAAGGAGGCCTTCACTGCTCAGCACAGCTCTGCAGGGTGGTTTTGTGCAGGCATGGTGTTATGTCCTAATGGCAACCGCGCACGTGGTCAGAGAAATGCATGTGGCCGGGCTGGCTACCAGAGCTCTGCTTCGGGAGACAATAGCCCGGCCGGATTGTAAATTAGACCAAGCGGTCACCCAGGTTCCACCAGGGGACCTATGGTTTAAGGTAACTCATGACTAATCCTATCAGGGAGTTTGGGCGTAATCTTATCAGGGTAATCTTATCAGGCAGTTTGGGCAAGGCCAGGGGGGCGGTTTTGATGTGTATTTAAGCAGACCTCCCCCCCCCCCCCCCCCAGCCCTGTTCAATAGCCTGGAATTGTACCATCAATAAACTTATGAGCTGATTTCACTGCAGCGCATCTCTGGGCTCAGTACTTTATACATAATAGTCGTAGGAAAGAGACAGGGTTCTGTGTGTTCCACTTGGGACTTGAAGCTGTGAAATATTCAGCACTGCAGACCATACAACAGAGAAAAGTTCCGGAGACAAACACCTCCTTGCCGCAGGCAAATGACCAGCCTTTCAGTTTTTGAAAGGTGAAGGCTGTCTCGGGGTTCTCTTTGTTCGACGGAGATTTTTAACCAGTCTGAATGGTCAATTGGGATAACTGGAGGCATCAGTCAAGGGCCAGTTTGACAGGGGCTACTGGCAGGTGGCTCTGGGAAGGCAGTTGTGATCAGAGAAGCCGTTCAGGGTCCACAGGGCTGATGGCCATTCCTACATGGGAACACACAGCATGGCCGCCAGACCTGTAGCAAGCTGTGCTGTTCCTGGAAGACCACTCGTGTGGACCAGCCCTTGCCTAGGCAGGGGAGGGCTATACGCGTGGCTGCATTTACTAAGGTGGCTGGGGCAAGGGCTGTGGCCTGCGTGCAGACCCTGGTGGATACACATGCAATGCCACATTGACAGGCCAGTTCATAGGAAAGGCACTTCTCTTTGAGTACAGCCCACCAGCAAGCTGGACACTATCCCCAAGTCCTTCCAAGGGGCCCACATGAGAGCCCCCATCTAGTGTGGACAGTCCCAGGCAACAGGTTAGAGTGTGGGATTAAAACTTGGGAGACCCCATTTAGTCCACTGCATGACCTTGGAACAGTCAATCTCTCTCACTCTAGCCCACCTCACAGGGTTGTTGTGGGAGGCCAGAAGAATACAGTTCTGAACTCCTTGGATACAAATGGGATGTGTGGATGGCCAGACTCTGTAGCAGCAGAATAAAACAGTAATCCAGGGGCGGGCGTTGCTGTTCTTTAAGTTTTTATAATAATTTGGGGGTACATGAAGTCTTGAGAATCTTCATTGGATTAACCATCAAAACACATTTCTGCAAGGGAAGTCAGGAAGGGCAGAGGCCCACAGCTCTGTAAGTGCAGCACAGCGTGGACTGTGCCTGGGTAAGTGGCAGAGCCCCACTTGGTATGCAGAAGGTCCCTGAGTCAGTCCTGAGCATCTCCAGTTCAAGGATCTCCAGGGCCAGGTGTTGGGCAAGGAGACCAGCCCTGGCACTGCTGCCCACCAGAGCAGATACACTGTGGAGCGAAGGGGGCCAATGCTCAGCTCTCCCATGCACTCGCAGGAGAAGGAGCCTCGTGTGGTTATGGAACCTCAGCTGAGCCTGAACCTGGAAGACCTCAGGGTGCATAATCTACACTGGAAACTCATCTTGCTCTTACACCAGTTTCCACGAAGTGTCTTGGGAACAGAAGTTTTGGCTGTCCCAGACAGGGTGCAGCTTTAAGTTGAAAGGAACATCCGGTCTGATGTCTGACGTCTTGCAGCAAAGCTTCCTGTAGCCAAGCCTGCCGTTGGAGCTTGTCCTCTTTACTTCCAAGGAGGTGTGCAGTGAATAAGTTCCTGCTTTGTGTGAGCCGTCTTCTCTTTGGTAGCTGAGGGTGACATGAAGCAAAAGGAAATTGTGTGCTTTGCTATTTGGGGTTCATATTGTTACCCTGTGCCTAAGGAAGCTACAGCCTACTTCCTTTGACACTTAGAGGAAGGAGGGCCTTGAAAACACCTTCTTCCCCACCTGAATGAAGGCTGCTGAGTTATCAGCCGCTGGGGGACAAGAAAACAAAGCAGAATCGGTGGTAAAAGATCCACCTGAGCAGGTATGTGGAAGCTACCTCTGTGGATGACAGCCAGCTGTCCACCTGTCCAGGCTTCAATGCCTAAGGCAGCAGTTCTGAAAAGATGTGCCATGAGAACATTGCTTGTAGCTGCAAGAGCATAGACTTTCCAATTTCCTGGGGGCAGGAGCTGGGGCTGGGCCAGAGACATTACAGGCCATTGTCTCCGGGGGAGGCTCAGCATGTCCTGGAAAAGTTTTGGGGGGGGGCTCCAGTTCCCCAGCCCCCTCTGAAATTGACGCCTATGTGTAGCTGCACAAAATACATGACTGAACTGATGATAGGCTCCTGTGAGACAAAGGCACCTCCTCTGCCCACCTTCCCTTCTCCAGGATGGTTACCCTTCAATCGGACACCAGCTGATGGGGCAGTCCTAATTTGGACCACTCTTAGTGCAGATGCACAATGGGTCAAGCGAGGCAGCCCACTGCATCTCTGCGCATGAAATGTTTCGACTTTCCTCTTTCCAGTCATACAGAAGCATATTGATTTTGGACCACTGGAACAAGAGTACCTCCCCCTGCCTCCATGAAGCTTGAAGGACATTTCTCAGGCCCCCGTGGATGAGACAACTTGAGCTACTGCTCCCCAATATAGAAGAAGGCATGTGTTGGTAATGGGGATTCTCTACCGAGAAGGGGAGAAGCTAAAGTGTGCTGACCGAACTTGACGTCTCGAGAGGTATGCTGTCTACCAGGTGCACGCATCCAGGATGTGACAGAAAGGGTAGGAAGACTCATCAAGCCCACAGGTTATTATCCTTTCTTGCTCATCCATGTGGGAACAAATGATACTGCCCAGCACAACCCAGAACGTATTAAAAGAGACCATGTGGCTCTGGGTAAAAAGGTGAAGGACCTGAGAGTGCAGGTTGTGTTTTCGTCAGTTCCTCCCGTTGAAGGCCATGGCTTAGGAAGGGAAAGAAGAATACTGGAAATAAATGACTGGCTATGTAGATGGTGTCATCAGGAAAGGTTTGGGTTTTTTGGACCATGGTTTACGCTTTTGAAATGAAGCTCTTCTATCAGGAAATGGTTTGCACCTCACGAGCTTAGGAAAAAATGTGTTTGGTAAGAGCCTTGCAAACCTAATAAGGAGGGCTTTAAACTAAATCCTATGGGGGAGTGAGACAAAAATTCAAAGCCTAGTATGGCGCCAATAACTAGAGATAAGAATGCTAAAGTTTTGTGGGGAATGGCACATATGCTAGGCAACATTAACTCGCAGGTAAGTACAGAAACGAAAACCTCAGGGTGCATAAAACATGGATTCTGATGTCTCTACACTAATTGCAGAGTATGGGAAACAAGCAGGAGGAACTAGAAGTTTTAATAAAGGAAGGGGATTATGACCTAATAGGCATTATTGAAACTTGGTGGGATGGCACTCACAGTTGGAATATTAGGATTGAGGGGTACAGCTTATTTAAAAGGGACAGATAAATAAGGAAGGTCGGAGGTATATACTTGTGAGGAATTATGTGGATTTCAGCATGGAAGTCCAGTTGCAGTTGAGAGACTTTGGGCAAAAATAAAAGGAGTAAGAAATAATAGTGATCTTATGGTAGGGGTCTGCTATAGACCACCAAGCCAGGCAGAGGACTTGGATGAGACACTCCTAGACAGATTACAACGTTCTCAAAGAGATGGGACATGGCGGTCCCATCTGTCGGAAGTCCAACTCTGCTAAAAATGAAAGGTCCAATAAATTCCTGACTTGTCTTGCTGACAACTTCATTTTCCAGAAAGTGGAGAGGGAAACAAGGGGATCTGCTATCTTGGACTTGATTCTCACCAACAGGGAAGAACTGGTTGACACGGTGAAAATAGTGGGCACCCTGGGTAGTAGTGACCATGTAATTTTGGAATTTACAGTCTTGGGGAAAGTAAAAGCTGTATGTAGTCAGACATATCGGTTGGACTTTAGGAAACAAATGCTCCCCCAGATTTGCCTACTGTTCCTGCTCCTTACTGCTTTTGACACCCATCACTATCTAATCTGTTGATTATTTTGTTAATTAGTTGTCTTTGTCTGGTTTATGCTTATTAAGTTTTGTGCCTCTGTAGAGGTTTGTTGTTATGCCCTTTCCAATTTTGGATTTTGTTAGCCACCTTGTAGATTTAAATAACAAAAAAGAGGGGTATAAATATTTTAAAGGAAAATATGGTTACTGAAAGGAATGGCAAAGCACTCTGGGCATGTTCAAGGACACATTTTATTTGGGTATCTGGCCAAGAGACAGTAACCGGACATTAACAAAAAAAGTTCTGTGGCTGCCTTAGCAGGCCTGGGGGAGACAGACTTTTAGGAGGAAAAGAGTCCAGCATCATCCTTTCCTTTCTGTCTTTGTTTTCTCATGGCCCTCAGCTCCACGATTCTGATTCTGCAGCTTAGACAATTTGATAATGTGGTCTGCCTGGGAAGGAAGGGAGGAGAAGGAGTTGGCTGTTTTGCTTGGCTTCTGTCCAAGGAAGGTCAGAAGGGGGCGGAAAACTCTTGTTTCCAGCCAGTCCTTTCACACAGGGGTCCGGCAGCCATTACAAAGTGCTTTTCCCTGGTGGAAGCTGGGAGAGCAGCTGCCGGACACTTCCTTGTTGATGTGGCTTGGGGCAAAGCTGCCCCTCCACCAAGGGGGCCCAGCCCCAAGGGGACCCAGAAGTGGGGGCGGGGGCTGGCGGGGCTGCCCGGTATCTTGCCTCTGCCATTCTCTGCTTGCATCTCTAAAAACTTGGTTTCGTTTGCAAAACCTCAGATTCACAACTCTTAATTTTTTCACAGAAAACATGAAAATCAAACCTTTAAAATTTTTGCATGCATATAAATTTTGAACTTTCTTTTCCGGCATTCAGTTCCCAACAGCAAGCAGCCAGATGCTGAAGGTTCTGAAGGCATGAAGGTGCCTTCTCCTCTGGGTTGCTCCTAGAACTTGGTAATCAGAAGTGCAGTCCCCTGGAACATGGAGATTCCATTTGGCTGTCCTGGATAAACCTACCTGTAGATTTGTCCTTCATAAATCACCTAACTTTGGTGGAAACCCATCACAGCTAGAAGCCATCACCTTCCAAAAGCTACACATCCCTTGGAATTCATGCGCAAGATTCCAGGTTCACTTTTGGATCCTTCTTTTGAGCCTAATCCTAAATCCTGCCTACATTTCCAGCTTCTCCTCCAAGAGAAGCCAAGTTGTAGCCTGCCTAGCCATACTTCCACTTGGAAGCCCAAAGCCCTGTATCTCCAGAGCGTCTCACTCTCTCCTACAGCACCAGGTTTCCTTGGACTGGCCGAGGAGGCCCTTTATACATGGGGGGGGAGTTGCCTGGGGTTAATCAACTGTCTGCACTGTATGTATTTTAAAGGAACTCGGTTCCTGGACAAGTCCTTTAGTACTGAATAAAATTATTTCCAAAGGATGGGTCTGTCAGTGCTCATTATCCATGGTAAATGGAAGGTACATCTGCAGAGACAATGAACACCCTGCTGGTTTCTGTCTCCCTCATAACCTGCTTCTGAGCTGCCAGAGACCCCTGGGTGTGGCCACTGTTTGAAATAAGATGCTGGACTAGATGGACCCACCTTAGACTGATCTAGGAAACCAATTTTAATCATGCTTATTTTAAAAGGCCGGTTCTTTAAAAGTGCTTAGAATTTACAACAGCTGTGATTCACAGTGAAGCTGCTCCGAAGGGCACCAACATTCATCGAGAGAAGAACCCAGCTC
The DNA here is from genome assembly GCA_029233225.1 of Lepidodactylus listeri. Taxonomy (NCBI): domain Eukaryota; kingdom Metazoa; phylum Chordata; class Lepidosauria; order Squamata; family Gekkonidae; genus Lepidodactylus; species Lepidodactylus listeri. The sequence continues at coordinate 6,638,273 of JARCFY010000014.1, read as the reverse complement.
TGAGTTCCTCCTTTCTTCTTAAGATGACATTGAGAATTGAGAAATCAGCAGTTGGAGGATCCTGCCCCAACATGCCTGACAGGGGACAAGGCTTCTGGGAGATTTGCTAGTTTGCTGCTGCTGCCAGCAATAGGTTTAGTTGGTGTGCTGTTAATTCCACCCATTTCCACACGCCCTGAATTTCTGTCTCCAGCAATGGCAGCCTGGAGAGCCTCTCCTTTAGAAGCCTTTCCCTGAAGAGCCAGACCGGTGTAACGCTTGGAGAGCTGCATGACAGTCTGGGAGGCCCCCATCTGGATCCCCACTTTGCCATGGGCCAGTCAGATTCACTCAGCTCCAACTTCCTGCACAGGGTGGATGTTGTGAGGGTAAAGCGGAGGCAGGGAGAAGGATGCAGTAAACCCTTTAGATTCCTAGTGGAGAGAAGAGCAGGGTATAATTATAATAATTATTATTTTTTTAAAAAGACTCACTTCACTTGGCCTTCTGTCCAGTCCAGTAGCAACCTAGATCAGCATTCCCAGACCAGCATTTCCATACTGCTCATGGAGGCAGGCTTCTTTTCCATGTCACACCTGGAGGCACACCTCAATATTATGCCCCCAAGCGAGGTTTTTAGAATGTAAAAACTGCCCACCCTGAGATGAGGGTCCCCCTTTCCATAGAACCATACAGTTGGAAGGGACCTCCAGGCTCATCTAGTCCAACCCCCTGCACAATGCAGGGACTTCACAAATACCCCCCCTACACACACACACACACACATGCCCAGAAGATGGCAAAAAAAAAAAAAACCCTCCAGAATCCCCAGCCAAATTGGCCTGGAGAAAAATTGCTTCCTGACCCCAAAGTGGCAATCAGCATTTCCTTGGGTGTGTAAGAAAGGACCACAAGAACTAAACACTAATGCAACCCTTTCCTGCCTTCCCTCTCATGATCTGCCTAACTTCACAGAATCAGCATTGCTGTCAGATGGCCATCTAGCCGCGGGGGAATGCCTGCTTGTGTCATGGCTGCAGCAAAATGACCCCGTTCCCTGGAAAGGTCTTTATTCCTCAGACCAGCCTTCTGAAGGCTTCAGCTACCACTGAAGCTATCCTCCCAGAATAGTGGTATTTCTGAGGCTTGAATTAGTAGCTGTCCCCTCTCTGCCAGCTCGCTCTTCCTTCCTTCCTTCCTTCCTTTCTTCCTTCCTTCCTTCCTTCCTTTTCTTGCCTTCTGACATACTTCCGGTGATGTCAGGTGGTGTAGCATATGCGAATAAGTTATGCTAATGAGTTGTGCTAATGAGCTCCTGCACCTCTTTTTCTGCAAAATGACCCCTGTACAGCCCAAAATCATATTTGCCATTTTAGCTACTGCATTGCACTGCTGACTTATGTTCAGTGTTTGAAGAAGAAGAGGTTGGATTTATATCTCGTCCTTCACTCTCTTGGAGTCTCAGAGCGGCTTACAAACTCCTTTCCCTTTCCCTCCCCACAACAGGCACCCTGTGAGGTAGGTGGGGCTAAGAGATCTCTTTCCCAAGCTGTCCTTGAGAGAACAGCTGGTACAGAGCTATGGCTTACACAAGGTCATCCAAGCCAGGTGCAAGTGGAGGAGTGGGGAATCAAACCCGGTTCTCCCAGATTAGAGTCCGCGCACTTAACCACTACACCAAACTGGCTCTCAAACTTGGTCCACATACTGCTGCCAAGCCAAGTCTCCCCCATCCTATAATTATGCATTGGATTTTTCCTACCTCAATACAGAAATTTACATGTATCCCCACTGAAGTTCATTTTATTCGTTTTAGCCTAGTTTTCCAGCCTGTCAAAATCATCCTGTATCTTGACTCTGTCTTCTACCGTATTTGCTACCCCTCCCAATTTAGTATCATCTGCAAATTTAATAAGCATTCCCTCTATTCCTTCATCCAAATCATTTATAAAGACGTTGAACAAAACAGTCCCAGGACAGATCCTTGAGGCACTCCACTTGCCACTACTCTCCAAATGGATGAGGAACCATTCACAAGCACTCTTCGGGTCAACCAGTTACAGATCCACTTATTAGGATCCAAACCGCATTTTACCAATTTACCAACAAGAATAGTATATGGAACCTTATCAAAAGCCTTACTGAAATCAAGATAAACTATGTCTACAGCATTCCCCTGATCCAGCAAGGTAGTAACTTTCTCAGAATAAGAGATAAGTTTAGTCTGACATGACTTGGGCTGTGGTCACACGGTCATTTTGATCAGGTTTCACCGCTGTTCCCTCTCGCATTTAAAATAACTGATCAGACACCCGCTTCCATCTCCCGCATCACTCGCGCAATCCTCCCGGTTCCCTAGCGAGTTTCCTGATGCCTGGAAAATGAAGTACTTTCTAGTTCTTGAGAAATCCATGCTCAAGGTCTGACTGTTTGATTTGTTCCACATCTTTTCCAAGGTATAGACATCAAACTGATGGGTCAGTAATTACCCGGATCCTCCCTTTCTTTCATCATGCGTTCTGTTTTTGCCATGATGAGCACCATTTCCCTCACAAGAGAAGACTGAGGAAAAGTAGGAATTGAGCAGTTCTGCCCTCTCCATCACCTGTTATAATTTCAGTTTCCTGTCCCTGCAGTGTCCTTGCTCTTTTTCTTACTTTGAACATAAGAAAATAATTTTTTGGGGTTTTTTTTAAGCATCTCTCGCTAACCTAAGCTCATACTGAGCTGTAGCTTTCCTAACTCTCTCTCTACAAGCACTGGTTATTTGTTTATATTCATCCTTCATTATAAGGCCCCCCTTCCATTTCCTAAAGGAGTCTTTTTTATTTCTCAAGTTTTTAGAAAGCTGTTTATGGAGCAACCTTGGTTTCTTTAGGCTCTTCCCATTTTTTCTTCTCATAGGAATAGTTTGTGATTGTGCCTTCAATATTTCGCTTTTAAGAAACTCCCACCCCTCTTGAACGCCCTTCTCCTTAAGTATTTCTGACCATGGGATTCTACCCAGCATAACTTAAAGTTTGTCAAAATTTCCCCAGACTGCAAATTCCAAAATTCCATGGTCACTACTACCGAGGGTGCCCACTACTTTCACCTCGTCAACCAGTTCTTCCCTGTTGGTGAGAATCAAGTCCAAGACAAGAAATGGAACAAGGTAAACCTGAATACTGTGGAAAGTATTACCTTTAATTACACATTATCAGGGCTTTTTTTGTAGAAAAAGCCCAGCAGGAACTCAGTAGCATAATAGGCCACACCCCTGACAGCGCAGCTCCCTCCCAGGATCGGCTCCCCAGGTGCCCTGTGGCTGCGGGGCACATGAGAAACCCGAGGGAAGAAAGGCAGTTTTTGGATCGGCTTCCCCAGGCATCCTGGCAGCTTGTGAGGTGCCTGGGGAACCCAAAGGGGGGAGGCTGTAGGCATGGCCAACGCAGAAGCCAGCCGGAACTCCGTTCCTGTGCATTCCTACCCAAAAATAGCCCTGCACGTTACTGGAGAAAACAACTTTAGAAGACAAACTAGGCTCTGAAATTTTATGGTTTCAATATGCACAATTAAATACTTATGCACACAAATTCAGGCATCTACAATCCTTAAGCATCCCCTATCTGATTTTGAACGACTGTAAAAGCAATGTATACAACAAGAAAACATCTAATTGCTAGTGTCTATAATATCTTGTCTAACATAGAAGAAAAGAAGTTGATTTATTATCAAGCACACTGGCATAAGCTTCTTAATATTACTCTATCAGACACAGAATGGGAATCTATATGGAAAGGCTTCCCCTTTAATACTAATATTATTGAATTCAGATTGCAAACCTTTAAGATGTTAACCTTTTGGTATCTTATACCTAAAAAAATTATCATATATATCTGCTACAGCAAAACCACTCTGCTGGAAACAATGTGGACAGCTGGGAACGTATTTACATTGCTGGCTTGAATGTCCAAAGTTGGAACTTTACTGCTAGCTGCTGCAAAAAACACTATTGCCTTTTATTGGAAATCTGATACCAAACCTTTAAAGAAGCATTGGCATGCAAAGTTGTGGAACCTTTATATAATGTCCAAAATATCGGAAAAGATTAGTGATACACATTCCAGTTCCTCCTCTTCAAACTTTTCAGCTTTATGGTTTCCGATTGTACAATATTTAGTTGAATAACATGAAAATCCTTCGATAATAGATACATTACACTTATGGTAAAATATATTGTTCAGAAGAAGTTATGTGACTGAAATATATTTATTTTATTAATTGACAATTCTTTATGTGGATGTTTTATATGTTACTCTTGACTGCTTTGTTATGTATTGTAAAATTGAAAATTTAATAAAATTGTAATTAAAAAAAAGAATCAAGTCCAAGACAGCAAATCCCCTCATATAGAACAACAAATCAGGTAATTAAATGATACAGGGAGAGTACTACAACACCCATAAAATTGTGCAAAAATGTTCATGCATGAAATAACCTCGACAACAGACTTAAATGAACTCCAAAAGGTAAGGCTTTTTAAAAAATTTTAAAAAATTTTAAAAAGTTTTTAAATTTTACAATCACTGTTTGATTATAAGGAGTCATCCTGTCCAGCTCTCAGTACAGGTCCAGATATTAATGGAGATGAAGTAATGATGGAGGAGGGCCCTCATAGCGTGGCTGAGCCAGCAAGGGCATCTAGGGATGTGCAAGTAGTGGGGGGAGGGGAAGCTGCACCTCCTCCTGACCTGAGCCCCTTCCCCAAGTAGACAGTCGGAGCCACCCAGGAGATTTTCCCTCTCAGAAGTCTCCAAGGTCACCAAGCCCTACTCACCAGAGGTCCTCAGGAGAGATACCCCGCCCCAAGCTCCCATTGTCCGCCTGTGCTCCAAGTGGTGGCAGGGGAAAATGTAAAAACTTAGAAGTGGTGTGGTAGCTCTAGGAATCACTGGAATCCATACAGTTTCCAGCAGATCCTAGAGTTGCCACCATTGCTGTCAGGTTTTCTCCAGAAGTGACATCATCACACGTGCAATGCAGGTGAGGGTTTTTTAAAAATCATGCTTGTAACTCCCCCCCCCCCCCCTCAAGTCCTTAGTTCCAACTCTCTCACCAGTTGCTAGGCCAACTCCAAGAGTGCAGGACTCCAAATATAAGCAGATATGAGCATTGGCCCTTTAAGGAACAGTTCTCACCAGGATGGGGGCGAGGCTGGATTATTCTGGGCCAGTTCCAGTATTGATTTGTTTGCAAAATCTTTCCCCTCCATTTCTGTCTTCATCAGGGGCACCCAGGTGGGAACAAGGAGGGCAGGATGTGGTCCATGTGACCCATTCCAGTCAGCGTCTGAGCTGCAGGACTTTGCACCAAGCGACGTTTCCAGATACTTTTCAAGGGCTGTCTGAGGGGGAGTGCATTGCAGTACTCTGATCCAGATAGAAGTAGGGCCTACAGCACAGTGGCCAGATCTTTTCTGCTCTTTTCTTTTCTTTTCTGGAAGGTCGCAGCTGGCTAGCCAGTCCAAACTTGTAAAAGGCACTCCTGGCCACAGCGGCCACTTGCTTATCCAGCAGTAGTCCTGGGTCCAAGTGTACTCCCAAACTAGGGACCTGTTCCTTCAAGGGGAGCACAAACCTATCCAGAATGGGAGGCACCTTAAATCCTAGGTCAGATCTTCCACTCACCAGGAGCACCTGCTGTCTTGTCAGGATTAAGTTACAGCTGATTAGCCCATATCAGCTCCAAAACTGCCTCCAGGTACTGACTCAGGGTTTCTAGCCTTCCTGGGATCAGCTGGAATTGTCAGACAGAGCTGAGTGCCATCCATATAATGGTGACAGCCCAGCCCAGATCTCTGAATGACCTAGCCCAGCAGTTTCATGTTCTAGATGATGAGCACAGGAGACAACATGGACCTCCTTCTCCTTGGCATCCCTTTCTGATACAACAGCAGTACTCCCAATATTTATTGAAAATTATAATTGTGCCCTTCACAACATTGTGAAACAGAATTAAAACGATAATTCTTGAAGTGTGCACCCCTGGTAGGTTCCTCTTTGATGGCGTCTAAAGGTATGACCCACTCTTTTTATTGCTGTCTGCTGCAGAAAAGGCTGGATGAAAAAGGGAGAAGGTGTGAATGCCTTCCTGTTTGTTCCACATCAAGAAGTTCATTTCAAAGCTTTGATGACTTTTACAGTCTAGAATTCCTAATGCAAGACAAGACACAGAATGAAACTTTTGTCCAGATGCCTCTTCCCCCAGCAGAAGCCAAACAACTGCCTGGAGAGCTTGTCATAGTCTCTGCCGACACACTTTACTGCATGTGTATAGGTTGTAAAAAAGACCTGCAGACGGGCGGGGAGAAAGGACAACCCAAGACAAGACATTGTTCTTCATCATCAGGGTGGAATGTGGACCAGGGGCTGAGCCAAGGGTAAAATAATGGACCAATGTCCCAACTGTGAGTGAAACCAAACAGGACTTGAGATCATGCATGAACACGCCAAGGAAGGATACTCAGGAGGAGGAGCAAAAAGGCCTTCCTTTTCCCAGGTGGGCTGAATACGCCAAGCTCAGAGTGTGGAAAGTTGGGTCTAGGACGGCCCAGGCCCCAGAAACCCCAAATCCTGAGGCAAACAAGGTGGAGCTTGGTGATGTCACAGTGAATAGCAGGACTAATAGCAGCATTTCTTAGCACCGCTGAGAATTCTGCCATCTTGTATTTGTGGATTTGAAGAGGTAGACTAGCATTCTCCACACCTCAAAATTAAAAATTCATGGATATTAACTGTATACTATGCACCAAAGAGGAGGGAAGGCAGCACGGTATAGCAGCTTGACCTTGTCAGATCTCAGAGGCTAAACAGGGTCAGTCCTTGGAAGGGAAACCACCAAGGGAGACTCTGCAGAGGAAGGCCATAGCAAACCTCCTCTGCTTCTCACTTGCCCTAGAAAGCCTCTTGCTGGGGTCGCCATAAGTCAGCTGTGGCTTGATGGCACTTTACACGTGTGTGAGCACATGCACGCATACACACATTAAAGATAGCTGAGCTGCAGGTGCTAGATGACCACCATCTCCTCCAAACTGCATCCATGAGAAGCAGGCATCTGCAAAAGAAGCAGCCATTTAGTGCGTGAACTAGCTGACAATCTTGAGATTTCAGCCAGCCTCTTGGAGGCTCTGAGAATGTGCCCCAATCATGAAGTCTCAGGATTAAAGCATGAGACTTAGCAGGGATCATTTCAAGCAGGAGCTCGGGGGAGCTCAGCTCCGGGAGTTGGTGCCACCCCCCCTCCCCACGGGGGAATGCCTGCTTGTGTCATGGCTGCAGCAAAATGACCCCGTCCCCCGGAAAGGTCCTTGTTCCTCCAACCAGCCTTCTGAAGGCTTCAGCCACCACTGAAGCTATCCTCCCAGAACAGTGGTATTTCTGAGGCTTAGAATAGTAACTGTTCCCTCTCTGCCATCTCTTTCTTTCTTTCTTTCTTTCTTTCTTTCTTTCTTTCTTTCTTTCTTTCTTTCTTTCTTTCTTTCTTTCTTTCTTTCTTTCTTTCTTTCTTTCTCTCTCTCTCTCTCTCTCTCTCTCTCTCTCTCCCTCCCTCCCTCCCTCCCTCCCTCCCTCCCTCCTTCCTTCCTTCCTTCCTTCCTTCCTTCCTTCCTTCCTTCCTTCCTTCCGACATACTTCTGGTGATGTCAGGTGGTGTAACAGCATATGCAAATAAGTTATGCTAATGAGTTATGCTAATGAGCTCCTGCGCCTCTTTTTCTACGAAATGACCCCTGAGACTTAGCAACCCTTGTCAGGTCTATAGGAATACACAAGCTTGAAAGTTCCAGACAAGTGTTTGTCACTCCAGGGGTCATGTTTCATCATGCACTTCACAAACTTCCTCTTTTACATCAGCAGCTACCAAAGGTTGTTCTAAATAAGCAGGGAAAGCTGTGCACCTCAGCACATCTGCTAAGGCTCCCCCATGGAACCCCTTCATGTTTCAGAGGAGGCTGGGCATAAGCATATGCAATGGGTGGGGGTAGTCAGTCCTGATGGGCCTCACTCTGGCCCTGCCCAGGCCTGAGGGCACTCTAGCACTCTGCCGCAGCTGTACATGGCAGAGAAACTTCATCTTCTGATGGGGGACTGACCAGCTGAGGACATTCCTGGTGAGACGGTTGGAAAGCCAACAGCAGCAGAGCCAACCAAGGAGATTCAGGGCATCTGTTGCTGACCTCCTGTTCAAAAGAATGTGTTGAGCTGCAGGAATCTGAGGATGTCATGAAAAATCCCAGCCACTGCGATGCAGGAGGCCCACGAAGACAGACAAATGGGCAAGCAGTACAGGGCTGGAGCAAACAGAGCCAACAACGGCTGTTCTGGAGCAAGCAGAGATTCAGCTCTGTAGATGTTTTGGGTGAAGGCTGCAAAGCCACCTTTTCAGGGGCCCCAAACTGGCTAGAGTGAAAACAGAATGTCAGAGGATTTCCTCTGTTTATTGACACAAATCTAAGCAGAAACAACCAGGAAACAATCTTCAATTGTGGTACCCACAAAAGGTCAAAATGTTTCAAACAACCTGCTGAGATGGTTCTGGCAGTCATCAGCTTTGGGATCTGCAAATGAAGCTTCCATTCGATAGGTTTTGTTAGATTCATTACTCCAGCCTCAGTTTGTGACTTAGAAATCTTTCAAGAGAGCCCTAGCTGAATGTTCCACAGAAACATCATCATTCAGGAGTACAAGCTACAAAAATCATCATCACAAAGATTGTTCAAGAGCATTGATAAGTATTGGAGTCGGGAGTCCATGGAATAGTGAAACAGCTAGATCTTTATTGCCGGTCCGGATGAAGCATACAACCCAGGGCTCGAAGCCCTCCTTTTATGCTGGTCAGGGACAATCCCCTGACCTCACCCAACTGGCCTGATAGGCTATTAGAAGTCTATTTACATTTCATAGGTTCCCTGGGAGAAACCTAGGTACATGATTGGTGGCCGGTTTGAATCCACCTGGCCTTTGTTCTACCTGGCTGAAGCTCAGGTAGTTTCTTGGCCATGTGCTCTGGCCATGCTCTGGCCATGTGCTCTGGCCATGCGGTTGCCATTATGGGAGCACATGGCGACCGCATGGTCAATACATAACACCCCTCCCCCCATAGTCCAGAACCCATACACATAGTCTTTGAGATAGTCCGGGCGTCTGCACTCACGTCCAGAGCGCCGGGGGGTTGTAAGGCGGGGCGTGTTGCTTGTGTCGGCAGGTTGCGGTGTGGATAGTTGTTCTGCTGGCGGGGCCTGTCTGCTCAGGGGTTGTTCAGGTGGGGATGGTGCAGCTGCTTCATCCGCGGGCAGGAGCGACGTCTCCGCAGTCTCTGGATCAGGGTCTGGCGCTGCTTCTGGAGTTGTGTCGATGTCACGGTCCGTTGGTGCAGGGAATTTGGGGGCCTGGGTATCATCGTGGTTCAGGGTATGGCATCGAATCTGGTCGATGTGCCGTTTCCAGACTATGCCATCTTCCGTAAGGACATCGTAGGAATAAGGTCCTGTGACCGGATGATCCTCGCGGGGAGCCATGTCGGACCCTGCGCGTAGTTCTTAGCATATACAGGTTCTTCGGGAGCGAACCCTTGGGCGGCTGGCTGATCCTCCGTTGTCGGGTTTCCAGTGATTGCTCGGTAGGGATGTAGGCGGTCCAGGACGGTTCCCAGTCGTCTTCCCATCAGAAGTTCGGCTGGCTGGCACCCGGTCCCTGAGTGGGGAGTGTTCCGTTGGCTGAACAGGAACTTATACAGCTGCTGCTCCCTGTCGCCATGCTCCATTTTCTTTAAAGCATCCTTCGTTGTTCTCACCATGCGTTCGGCCTGGCCATTGGTTGCAGGGTGAAACGGTGCGGAGCGGATGTGGTGAAGACCACAGGCCTCCACGAACCGTTGGAACTCGCCGAAGGTGAATGCGGTCCCGTTGTCAGTCATGAGAGTGTCAGGCATTCCGTGTGTCGCGAAGACCGGCCAGAGACTTCGTAAGGTTGTGTTGGTGGAGGTCGATGCTACCGGAACCACCTCAAGCCACTTGCTTTAGCTGTCTACAATGATAAGAAACAACCGGCCCTGGACTGGTCCCGCGAAGTCTAGGTGCAGATGGGACCAGGGCTTGTTAGTGGATTCCCAGGATCGGACGGGAGCATGTGGCGGGTCTGGCCGTGACTCTTGGCATTTGGTACACTTCTGGACCCGCCCCTCAATGTCTTTGTCCAGGCCTGGCCACCGCATGTAACTATGGGCCAGGGCTTTCATACGTACTATTCCCGGGTGAGCTTCGTGGAGTGCCTCTAGTACTCGGGGCCTCAGAGGCCCAGGGATCACCACTCGAGATCCCCATAGCAGGCACCCCTTGTGGGCCGAGAGTTCGTGCCTTTGTGCTGTGAAAGCGGCGAACTCCGGTCCCGGTTTCTCCAGCCACCCCCTTCCCACCCAGTCCGAGACACGGGAAAGGATGTGGTCCTGCCGCGTGCGACAGGCCACATCTGATACCTGTACGGGGCGCTCCGGTAGGTCCTCCAGGAGCGCTACATGGAAGGCTGGAACCGGAGCCGGGTCGCAGGACGGGAGGGGAAGATGGCTGAGGGCGTCGGCGTGTCCCATCGCCTTGCCCAGGTGATGCACTAAGTCGCAGGAGTAGCCCAACAAAAAAATTGACCACCGCAGGACCTGCGGGGACAGCATGTGAGGGGTCTGCCGGTGGGGGGCAAGGAGACCCAGCAGGGGCTCATGGTCCGTAGCCACGATGAACGACCGCCCGTACAGGTAATCGTGGAACTTCCTGACACCGGCTACAATCGCAAGGGCCTCCTTGTCGATTTGGGCGTAGTTACGTTCCGCCGCCGACAGGGTCCTGGAGTAGTAGGCTACCGGCACCTCCGTGCCGTTGGGTAGCCGGTGCCCCAAGACTGCCCCAACGCCGTAGGGAGATGCATCGCAGGCCAGAATGACAGGGAGCCTCTCATCGAAATGCGCCAGTATCGCATTTGAAACTAACAGGTCCTTGACGGCCCGGAAGGCTGCGTCATGCTTGGGACCCCAGGCCCAAGCCGCTCCCTTGTCCAGGAGGTGATGCAGGGGTTCGGTGACAGCCGCCTTGTGCAGAAGGAAGGTGTGGTAAAAGTTCAAAAGTCCCAAAAATGCCTGTAGTTCCGCCCTCGAAGACGGACGGGGAGCTCCTGTAATCGCCGCTACCTTCTCCTTGGTTGGGTGAATGCAGTCTGCGGTCACTTCGAAGGTCACCGAGGAGACTCCCAGGGTACACTTATCTTTTCGGACCTTGAGACCCGCGTCCTGGAACCGTTGCAGCACCATCTGTAGGCGTGCTGCAAATGTGTCGACGTCCGGGGCGGCGATGAGGACGTCGTCGAAGAATAGTTTCACCCCTGGAACATCTTTAAGGAGAGAATCCATTAGATTTTGAAAAATCCCTGGCACTACGCTGACCCCAAATTGGAGCCGTTTCACTTTGAATGCTCCCTTATGAGTCACAATCGTCTGTGCCTCGGCCGTTGCCTTGTCTACGGGAAGCTGCTGATAGGCCTGGGCCAGGTCGAGTTTTCCAAATATTTTGGCTCCCGCGAGGGAGGCCAGAACGTGGCTGACCACCAGTACTGGGTACGTGTGGTCCTGTAACGCCTTATTAATAGTACATTTATAGTCCGCGCAGATGCGGACTTCCCCGTTAGCCTTGAGGGGGGTCACAATGGGAGTCTCCCACTTGGCGTGGGAGACCAGCTCGAGCACCCCTTGTGCCATGAGCTTTTCCAACTCCGCCTCCACTTTGGGCTGGAAGGCGAGTGGTGGCCGGCGGACAGCCACGCGGATGGGCCGGACTGCCGGGTCCAGGTCAAAGGAAACCGGGGGTCCTTTGTAGCAGCCCAATGAGCTGTCGAAAATGGCGGGAAATTCCTCGCAGATGGACGAGAAGCCAGTAGAGCCCATGCGGTGTATTCCGGTCCACTGCACTCCGAGTGGCTTGAACCAGGTGCGACCTAGGAGACTGGTTAGATTGCGCTCCACCACAAGAAGGTCCAGCAGGCCGTTAAAGGCGTGGTATTGGACCCGGACCCTGGCTAGCCCCTTAATAGCCACTGGGTTTTTCTGGAAGTCCCGGAGGACCAACCCAGCAGGCAGCTGCAGCCAGCGTGCCCCCTTCGGGCAGAGGTGGTGGAACGTAGCTGCGGACACAATTGAATATGCGGACCCTGAGTCCAGTTCCATGGAGCAAGGAACTCCCTCTATTCGGAGGGACATGGAAATCGCGCCCGGGATGGGCTGGGGCAAGTTCATTACCATGGCCGTGGGAACGACAGTACCCACTTCTTCGAAGTTTGCTGCTGGGGCACGGTGGCTGTTCCTCAGGCAGCAGGCCCGGGCGAGATGTCCTGCTTTCCCCCAGGCGCGGCAGACGGCATCACGGAAGCGGCATGTACATCTGTCGTGGGGGTCCCCGCAGCTGGCGCACGTTGGGGCCTGCCTGTTGAGGGAAGCAGAAGAGGGAACAGAGACAGATGCTGGGCGCCGGCCCTTGGGCCTGGGGACGCCAGGCTCACCCTTCTTTGAGCATGGTTGCATCCGGTGGACATCCTCTTCTTTGCTTGAGTCGGGTTCTGGAGGAGCCGCCTGGTGGACTTTGGTGGCTGCCTTGTCCTTTTGCGTTGTCTTGAAGGCTGCTGCCATTTGGAGCATCTTTTCCAAGGTAGGTTCCGGCATTGCGATGAGGCGCCGGCGGAGCTTGGTTTCCCAGACCCCTCCCATGAAGGCAGTCTCCACGTGGTCATCCACGTGGCGGAATTCGCAGCCCATGGCTAGTCGACGGAGTTCAGCCAGGAAAGTGGTGGCCGACTCCCCCGGCTGCTGCTGGTGCTGTATGAACTCCCAGCGCCTGGCCAGTTTTGATGGCTTTGGGGCGAAGCCGCAAGACCCCACCGAGGGTCTTGGTGAGCATGTCGTAAGACACCTCGGTGGGGTCTTGTGGGGTGAGTAGGTTCTGGGCCACCAGCATGACCTCCACCCCTCCGGAACTCAAGAGCCAGGCACTCTTCAGGTCCGCATCTCTTATTCCGTGGACCTTAAAGGTGCAACCCAGCGTCTTGAGCCAGGACTCCCACGTCTCGGGGTGAGACGTATCGAAAGGGGTAATTGGTCCCGGAGCATTTGCCGTATTTACCAGAGCAGGAGCGGCGGCGGCTGTTTGAGCGATGTCCTTGTGTCTTGCGGCGGTGCCGGGGAGCGCTGAGGCTCGGCGCTGGCTAGTGCCGGAGGATCGGGCTCAGAGCGGCTTGCGGCGAGGCATTGGAGCGCTGGAGCTCGGAGATGCCTGCGGCCAGCGGGACGGAGCTCGCTGTGCTGCTGTGGTCGGCTAGAGAGTCGCTCATCGGGATCCCACCTTCGTCGCCACTGATAAGTATTGGAGTCGGGAGTCCATGGAATAGTGAAACAGCTAGATCTTTATTGCCGGTCCGGATGAAGCATACAACCCAGGGCTCGAAGCCCTCCTTTTATGCTGGTCAGGGACAATCCCCTGACCTCACCCAACTAGCCTGATAGGCTATTAGAAGTCTATTTACATTTCATAGGTTCCCTGGGAGAAACCTAGGTACATGATTGGTGGCCGGTTTGAATCCACCTGGCCTTTGTTCTACCTGGCTGAAGCTCAGGTAGTTTTTTGTCCATGTGCTCTGGCCATGTGCTCTGGCCATGCAGTCGCCATTACGGGAGCACATGGCGACTGCATGGTCAATATATAACAAGCATAGTTCTAAACAAGGGAGAGAGAATCATGCAGCGCTCCCCTCACCCCTTCCAGCCACTGCTTGGGAATTCTGGCAACTCTAATTTGGTGAGAACCCTGATCTGGATAGCCCAGGCTAGCTCAGGCCGATTCCGCACTAGTGTTTTGCTTCCCTTTCCTCCCAGGTTTAATTGGTCCAAATCAGTCTGCGCGTTTCCGCATTAGATGTATCTGACCCGGGTTGATGCCGGTTCTTCATTTCCGCATCTGTCCCTGCCCCGAATCTTGATCCCCCGCCCGCCATTTTTTTTTAAACATAGGTGGAGTTTCGTTATAACATCGTGACGATACAAAGACATGATTGGCCAAGGTTTTCAAAAATTCCCGGGAAAGTGCATCTTGCAACCGCGCCTTCCCCACCCCCTTTTTTTTTTTACCGTAGGCAGAGTTTCGTTGTGACGAACCCTCCCAAACTACGACCAGGATCGTCCATGCATTCGCAAGCCATTTTGAAAAGCCCATGAAAAGAAACAAAAATTACGCAAGGGATGGAGGGAAAATGTAGGGTGGAAAAGGGATGGGAAATGAAGGGTGATCAAGCAACAATAACACATGTAACCCCGGAAAAAATTGTGTCCACACCACCACGCCACCCGCAATACATCACACCCGCAAAAATGTTAACGAAAACACAATGTCATGTTGTGTTGTCGTGATGCAATGACGGGGGGGGGGGGAACCACTTGCGCTGCACCTCAAATTAATCAATACATATTTTTAAAGTGGCATAAGTCAGTCACGACGTTTGTGCAAAATAAGCAACACAGAAATTTGGAGACATCGACAACAAAAGTACATTTTAAAAAAGACATTTAAGAGCCAGTCAACAATGGTTCAATGTTGTGTCATGTTGTAACGCAACTAAGTGGGGAACCAAAACCCCCCCCCCCGCTCACGGCAGGGCGGGAAAGGGGAGGGAAGTGGAGAGGAAAGGGGCGGAAAATGGGTGGAGCATGAAACCCCGATTTCAGAGTTCCCCACTAGAATGCCCCTACTTTGCTACCGTGTCAAAAAAAAGAACCTGAAAATTACGAAGATGGAAGATCTGCAGGAAACGAGTATTATATTCGGGCCAACTTCAGAAACGGAGCAACAAGTGCGGAACTGTTGCTCTGCCCCGGATTTTAGCGGACAGTGAGTGCAGGGTAACTGCTAGTGCGGAATCGGCCTCAGTCTCCTCAGATCTCAGAAGCTAAGTAGAATTGGCCCTGGTTAGGACTTGGATGGGAGACCACCAAGGAAGACCAGTGCTGTTATGCAGAAGTAGGTGATGGCAAACCCACCTCTGAACATCTCTTGCCTTGGAAACCCCATGCAGGGTCATGACAAGTCAGTCCACCATCAAGAAAAGATGCCCTTGTCAGAACTCCCTCTTCTGTGCTGCTATGCATAGGCAACCTCTCTTCCTCTGTACCCAGTCTGCGTAGGTTGGACCTGCACAAAGCTGGGGAGTGAGAGGCACTCTCTTTTTTTATAAAAAAATTTTAAATTGATTTTACATCTATTTCTACATTACACGCTAAATTCTATACTAAATTACCTTATACAGAAAATGCTGATTAAAATAATCATTTTTAGTAGATTAGTCAGTTTGAGAAACAAAAAATCTTGGTTTAACTAGTTACATATGTTACTGCTTCTAAAAATCACATAGCTGATTTGCTGGTACACATAACTTTGGAGCACGCTTATTTTCCATTAACATATACTTAGTGCTCGACATTTAACAACAATACAAAGTTTATTTCTTCTTTTGTCCTCTTCTTTTCTTTTTAGTCTCTTCCATAAGTTTGGGAGCCGCAGCTCCCTTCTCTGAGTCTGAGTTTTCTTCTTTGCTTTCTGAGCTATCCAAGCCATATATACTTTCCTGCTGTGCTAGTGAATCGTCTGAGTCTCTCTCTTTTTTCTTTTTCTTGCATTTTTCCAAAAAAGCTTTCGCTTGATCAACAGAGTCAATTTTAACATTCTTTTCTTGATAGCTGAAACACAGTCCCTCCGGAGTGTTCCATCGGTATATAATTGATTCAGACTGAAGCCAGGTAGTTAAACTTCTGTAGGCTTTTCTTCTTTTTCTTATTTCAAATGGAATGTCCTTTAATACCTTGATGTCTACCTCCTGGATCTTCAGCGTTGTTCTGTTGGTGGCTTTTAAAACCACATCTCTTGTTGATCTTTTGGAGAATCTTATCATAATTTCACCTGGCAGGTTTTTCTTTTTGACTAATTCAGGATAGGTCCGATAAACCAAATCCATATCACTTATTATTTCTTCCACTTTTAAACCTGTCACTGGTGCCAGGTTTACTCACTAGCTTTTTAACTCACTAGCTTTTTAAGATCCTCCCCTTTTTTTTAGGAACATTCTGAAGTCGAAGGAAGTAACTTGAACGTTCCATCTGCAATTTCAATACATTATCACATTGAAAGGCCTTTTCTTTTTCAATTTTTTGTAGTCTTGAATAATGCTTACTAGTTGTCGCCTTAACTTCCAAGAGATCCTGTTGCAGCTTTTCTGTTCGTTTACCTGATTCTTTCAGTTCATTTTGCATTAAGTCCATTTTGCTGTTGAGAGTAGTCATCTGGTCCACCAGCGGCCGCAGCAACGCTGAAAACATTGAGCTCATCTCTGTGGTATCGCCCTTTGAACTCGGAGGACCGCTTCCTAGTTTAGGGGAGGGTTTTGGCCGCCCCGTCATTGTTGCAGTTTTGCTTTTATTTACACTTAGATAAGAAGGACCGTAGAAGAAACAATTGTAGTCGCACTAATGTCTCTCAAAAGGTCTTTTCTCCGTGTATGCGATCCCGCCCTCCAGCATTTTTAAAACGCTTTTATAGTTGCAGTAACGCCGTGGGAAAGTTTCAGCTGCTTCGGTAAGGGGGGGGGAATACGATCCTCCCTTTCCCTCCCCGTCGCTTTATTTGCCGTTATATTTTGCAACTCATGGTTTTCACCATTGCGTATCAGGTGTGTTAATTGCTTCTCCGCCAAGCATTTTCTGCTGCTTCTCGGTCACGCTTATGCAGCCCGAAGGCTTCCTCGGCAGGGGAACCTACGGGGGTGATGAGGGGGGTCTCAATCCTGTGGTTGCCACCGTCAGGAGAGTCTCCCCCTCGTGCCACCCCAGGCAGAGCCCCTTCGCTAGGGTCTCTGGGGGTTCGGCACCCGTCCAGAACCCCTTCACCCTACCAGGCACGGATCGCCTCTCCCGCATATGCGGAGAGAGGCGTCCGCCATTAGCGCGTCTCTTCCAGAAGTCCGGAGCGAGAGGCACTCTCAAAAGATGCAGAAGGTCTCTCTGGGAAGATGTTACCGGAGCCCCCCCCCCCATTCCAAGCCACCTTTACAGGTTCAGTGGAGCATGCTTTCTTTTGCATCTCACACCATAGGAGGCTGGTCTTACTCAGTTGACAATTGAAAGCACATCACCAAAAGCATAGCTCCCCCCCCCCCCCGCCAAACACTGACCTGCTTGACTCTGTGCCAAGTTGATTCAAGCTGGAGTTCCATGGAGAATACTTGGGAGGGGAGAGAAACAATCGGGAAACTTCCTGCTCTTGAGCAACAGCATGACACTGCTGGGAGGAGGAGCCCCTTGCTTGCCTCGCCCTGGAGCTTGAGAGATGGAACACTGTAAACACAACTGCAGGGAATGACCTCTGGAGCCCTGAACCTGGGCAGCACAACACAGCTGGCCAGTCTGTTTACTTCTCCCTTCTAGTCCCACTAGAGGGTGATGGTTTCTTAAGGGGAGGGATTAAGCTGGGGGAATGCATGCTTTATGACATTTATTTTTATTTATATATTTATAGCCCTCCCTCCCCTATGCCCAGGTCTTATTGGACAGAATTTTCCACCAGGTTGGGGCCAGGGCCCTATGAGACTTGAGACAATTTTGCAGGGCCTGAGACGGAGTTGTTCCACCAGGCGCATTATCGAGGATGAGCGGCAGTCTCCCCTATGGACCAGTTCTGCATCTGCCCTATTGTGCCATCTAACATGGAAGCATTAACATTGGGATTATTAATTTTAATCTGAACTGTAATTAAATTAATTGTATGTTGATTTTAAATGTTGTTACCTGCCCTGAGCCTCACTGCGTAGGGGAGGAAGGGTTATAAAGTCAATTAATAAAAATAAATATGTCATAAAGCATGCATTCCCCTGGTCGAGGATAGCCAAACGTGATCATTAGCAAGCTGATATTAGCTGAGCGGAGTGCCCTTTGGGGAACATACCAGGAGAGGTGGTCCTTCAGATACGTTGACCCCAGACAATTTAGGGCTTTAAAGGTCAATACAATAACCTTGAACTTGATCTGGAATTCATCTGGGAGCCAGTGCAGCTCTGACTGCGGTCCCTGTAAGGGCCTGTGCCACTGCATTCTGGACCAGTTGGAGTTTTTGGGTCAGCCTCAAGGGTAGCCCTGCATAGACTGAGTTACAGTAATCCAGTCTGGAGGTGACCATTGCATGGATCCAGATGCTAATTTCACCCCCATACCAGTATACCATGGGCTGTTAGGTTAAAGAGTCTTTTGAAGACAGCTGCAAATAAAATTGGAGGTGCTCTGATCTGAATGAATTTTTCATGGACTGGGGGAGGGGAAGTTGGGTTGGAGGAAGAGGAGGGGCATTCTCTTATCTGCAATGTCCCCCTCCAGTAGGGTGGCCAGGTCCTTTACCTCTGCTTGTGGGGGGGAGGGCTTTGGGAGGGGGGACATTGTCATTGCGTTGGAAATGGCATGTGGGGGCGCTCTGGTATCTTGGCGAAACTCTATGAGTTTTCGCCCTCAAAACAAACCGAGTTTGCCCAAATACCAGAGCATCCCCCGCACGATGTTCCCGGTATAATGACATCACTCCTGGGTGACATTGTTGTGGGCGGTTCTTCTGGTTTTATTGGAGGGGGCCCAAAGACATCATTTGGGGGCAGGATTTCCCTCTGCCAGCCAACTGGCTGGTGGCAGGGAAGACTGCTCCAAATTGGGGGATCCCCTGCCTGGGCCGGGGTGCTGGGATCCCTACCCTCCAGGATCCTGAGGTAGATTCAGCCTTCGCCCAACACAGAAGAGCCACTGAATTTGGAGAAAGGTTTCAAACTTGAAAGGAAAGGTAGGGTATAAACATTTAAAAAGATACATTTATCAACTTTGCTCAGTAGGGTCGTAGGATAGGAGTGGTCATAAAAAGTGCTGTCAAGTCACTGTGGACTTATGGCAGCCCTGCAGGATTTTCAAGGCAAGAAGAGACCTTCAGAGGTGGTTTGCTATAAAGTACTGAGTCCAGTTGAAGTGAAATCAGCTCATAAGTTTATTGATGGTACAAAACACGACTGGAGAACGGGGCTCGGGGGTCTGCTTAAATGTCCGTCTAAACTGCACCCCCAGCCTCGCCCAATCTCCCTGACAGGGTTAATTACAGGTGACCCTATGGCATAGGCCCCCTGGCAGATCTTGGGTGGCCGAGTGGTCATTTACAATCCGCCCGGGGCTATTGTCTCCCGAAGCGAAGCTCCAGTAGCCAGCCTGGCCACATGCGTTTCCCTGACTGCATGCGTGGTCGCCATGAGGACACAACATTTGCCATTGCCTGCCTCTGCGTAGCAACCTTGGACTTTCTTGGTAGTTTCCCATCCAAATACAGACCAGGGCCAAACGTGCTTAGCTTCCCAGATCTGATGAGATTGGGCTAGCCTGGCCCATCCAGGTCAGGTCAGGATAGGCCTAGGATTCATCACATGTTAGGGGCTTCAGTAATCCAGTTTCTGCACCTCCTCCTGTTTCCTGTTCCCACCACCTTTTGATGGAATACTGATGCCTTCAGTATTCCATGGTTCCTAGAGGGCAGTGAGTCTCTTCTCTTTAAATCACGTCATGGTATTTCTCTGCATGTTTGAGGAGTCCCCTGAATATACAGAACCCTTTACTTGTCTTTAGGTGCCTCTGTTTTGATAGGCAAGGGACCACCAAGGAATGGTCATGCTTTAGGTTGGAAGTTGAAACAACACCTGTTCTTTCTTGAGCAACTTGTTGTGGAGTGGGATGACAAGGGTTAGATGATCCTTTCTGGATCCACTAAGTTCTCTGGCTGCTTTCAGTGTGTAGGTAGTCTATACGGACCAACTTGAGGACAAAATAAC
The DNA here is from genome assembly GCA_029233225.1 of Lepidodactylus listeri. NCBI lineage: Eukaryota > Metazoa > Chordata > Lepidosauria > Squamata > Gekkonidae > Lepidodactylus > Lepidodactylus listeri. The sequence continues at coordinate 6,618,339 of JARCFY010000014.1, read as the reverse complement.
CAACCTGCTGTTGGAGCTCATGACCACAAGAAGCAGAAGTCCCACCAGGTGCTTCAGGAAGCAGGCTGCAGTCCTCCAGTAGATCAGCAGACCTACTCATGGTCAGGTAGCTTCTTGACAGATTGGGCCAAGCACCTTCAGGTAAGTATATCTGCTCCCAGTGGCACTTGTGGATCTGGATGGAACTCTTGAGGGCTGGAATGATGATGGTCCCACTCATTTTGGCCTCCCAAAGCTAGGGATTGTAATGGTCAGACTTGATCCAATTTGAGCAGGTGGGCATCTGGAAAAGGTTCCTGAACCAGAGGTATATCAGTGGTATTTTCAGCATCTGGACACACAGGAGGGAAGCTCTCGAGAGATTCCACTAGGATTTCAACAATTGTCACCCCACTGTCAACTTGACCACATGGATCCCTCTGTAACATCTTTCTCCCTCCCCAACACCTTTCTGTTATTTATATTAAAGCATCAGTTGAGTGGATGTCACTTCACAGCATCTCACAATCACAAACATTTGTGCTGGAATACATTTTATAGTAGTCTTTGTGGTGCTCCTGATTTGTTTTCCCAGCAAATTCTTTCCCACCTCTTCCAGCTGGAGGGAGGGGGTGCAGCAGGCACCTGAAGGGGGGGGGATTGTCCTCCTGCTCCTGGCAGAGAGTGGTGGGAGAGGGTTAGCTTCTTGGCCCTTGGAGCTTGGCTACCTGTCATTTTCATTTGATTCTTGCCCTCCTGACAAGGTTACAGCTGCTGACCTGGAGATGAGAAAGGAGGCTGCATAATCTGATTACCAAACAGTGACGTTTCCTGCTGTTTCTGAATGCAGAAAGTGTCCAAGAGGGATCCAGGCTCTGAACCAGCCGCGACTGCAAAAGGCATTCAGAAGTATTCACCAGTGAATCACGACGAACCTTAAAGAGTCACCAGTTCCAGGTGGCGCGAGCTTTTAGAGGCCTGGCCCAGTTCCAGCAACCGCACTGGAGGAAGGCTGCACACACGTGTCACATGCCTTTGGTCCTCCAAATGCCACCAGGTCTGGGTGGCTCTGTGTGTGACTCACTAGCAGCGCCTCTCTCCTAGAAGAGCATTTGGAACCTCTTGGGGAGCAAAGCAGCTTCTCCCTGCAGCTTCTCCACTGCTCACATGAATTGGAACTGAAACACACAATATCTATGCAGGGGGAAGATGGCTATTCACCACGGCAGGAAAATGGGGCCTCTGTATATAAGAGCAGTATACATTTGAATACCGGACCCTAGGAGCAAACAAGGCATGTCCTGCTCGCTGGCTTATTGGAGACATCTGGCTGGCCGCTGCAGGATACCGAGTGCTGGGCTAGACGGACCTGCCTTGGTGTATTCCAGAAGTGTGCCATGTACTTAGGGTTAGATGAATTCATGACAGACAATAGCTGGGGGTGGGTGGGGGAGAAGCAGCATGATATAGCCCAGTCTCATTGGATCTCAAAAGCGAAGCAGAATCAGTACTTGGTGGATAGGCCACCAAGGAATACTCTGCAGAGGAAGGCCATGGCAAACTACCTCTATTTCTCACTTGCCATGAAAGTCCATCGCTGGGGTTGCCATAAGTCAGCTGTGACTTGACCGTACTTTACACACACAATAGCTAAAGGGAACCTCCAAGTACAGAGGTAGTCTATCTCTGAATGCCAGGTGCTGGGAAGCAACAGCTGGAGAGATCATCACATAGTGTAGGTTAGCTGGCGGCTGCTGCTAGAGTCAACAGGCTGGACTGACTTGGTTCTTGTCCAGCAAAGTGGTTTTCTCTTTTGTAGTTAGGGGGAGGGGTGAACACACCTGCCCCTCTCTGGGAAATCCCCCTCTTTGGGACCAGAGGCAGGAGAAGACACCACCGGCTCCCTTAAGTGGCCTGGCATCTGTGGTGGCTCTTCATAAGAGCTGCTTGTCTGGGCTGGACCACACCTAGAGCAGAGGAAGGGTGAAGTGGCTTGGCCACTGCTCCTGGGCGGACCCACTGAAACCGGCACGTGTTCTTAGGAAGTGGAGGTGACCACGTGACGTGCACAAGAGAGTCCCCCTGCCCACTGCAGCTGGAAGTGACCAGAGCAGCTTCAGTTCCCAAACCAGGTCTGAAACTTGGCTGACACGCATCAAGAGAATCAGCCACTGGAGGTGACCTGCCACACCCTCCCATGTGCCTGGCTTGGAAACCATTCGCTAGAAATGGCCCCCCAATTAACTGGGTCCCCCCATTACCCAGCTTTTCCAACAGAGGCCTGACTGCTGCCTCTCTGAGGTCAGGAGAAAACGGCCTTCTCCTAAGGCTGGCTCATTCTGCTAGGAAGGGTGCAAAGGAGAGGGCAAGTGGTAGAGTCCCCTGCTAGGGTTGGGGAATGCCTGGAGATTTGGGGGTGGAGCCCAGGGAGGGTGGAGTTTAGGGAGGGGAGGGCTGTGGTGCCATAGAAACGGAAACCAGCCATTTTCTCCAGAGAAACTGATCTCTGTAAGTCTGTAGATAAACTATAATTCTGTAAGAACTGCAGGCCCCGTAACCATATGCCTGGCCATGGGCTGTGCCGTTGTCCTCCTGATGTGAAATCCAGAGATATTCAGCAAAGCTACCGCAACTAGCAGAGCTCAAAATGACTTTCTGACCAGAACCTCCAGTCAGTGCAGCATCCAAATCTGAGTGGATCCAAGCAGAATGCTTCGCAAAGAAGTCATAATGGACTGTTGGCTGTACAAAAGTCCTTTTTACCTGGGAAAGCTCCACTGAGCAGCATTTTATATGTACAGCAATGGCTGGGCTGTCAGATTTCTCTGCTGTCATGACTAGTGCAGAATAAAACCTCAGGGGTACCCTAAGCCAATGCTTGGTGGGATGTATTTGAGGTTTTGCTACTTACTCCAGCAATTATCCTTCACATTTCAGTCCTGGCAGCCCCTAGGAAATCAGGGGCCTGTGCTGCTTCTTTGCTGGGAAAGATGACCAGCTGAGGAGCAACCAATGATTTCAGCCACTTAAGTTAGTCTCCCATTGCAGAGATCATCAACAAAACGCTGGATACACTCTGTCATATCTTGGAGATCCTTAGGATCCGGAAGATCTGGGTAGACCACCTTCATGATCTGCCAGGAGCCTAGAGGTACCTGTAAGCCCAGATCATATGCATGCACTGGAACTTAAGGAATCCTGGACACTTGTGCACACGGCTAGCCCAAACCTTTATGACTGCTCTGCCCATTAAACTGATGCACTGGAGGCGGGGCGGGGACTGGCCACACAGGAAATTCCATGGCATCCCACGAAGCCCCTGGATGTTGCCTGCAAAAGTTGGGCCACCATCAGTGACTATGATGCTTGACAAGCTCAAAGTGGCAAAAGTCTGACTAAGCTTGTGCCAAGAGGCCGTCAGCACTGGTGGAACACATCGTTCCCTGGCCAGTTTTGGATTGCCAAAATGCTTCCTTCAGGGTATGACATGGATCCCAATTGCTGAGAGCAGGGGTGGCCACACTTGCTTAACATTAAGAGCCACACAGAATAAATGTCAAATGTTTGAGAGCTGCAAGACATGAGCAAATATCACATGTTTTTATTGGAAAATATGGAAATTTGCTTTTTATTAACATTAAATGAGCCTGCCAAAAATAAAAACAAAAGGAGTAAAAGATATTGATAATGATATTTATTTGTCCAATGATATTTGTTTGCTCATGATATTTGTCTAAGAGAGAGAAAGAGACAGAGGTAGAAAGAAAGAATGAAAGGGGGAAAGAAAGAGAGAGCGAGCGAGAAACAGAAAGCAAATAGATGGGGAGAGAGAGGGAGGGAGGGAGAAAAAGAGACAGAAAGGTGGAAAGAAGGCAAATAAATGGGGAAGGAGGAATTAAGGGGGAAAGAGAGAGAGAGAGAGAGAAACAAAGAAAGCAAATAAAGAGACGGCTTCTCCAAGCCAGTGTTGGGGGGGGGGGAGGACTTTGAGAACGCATTTAAAGTTAAAGTTGCTTTCTTTCTCTGCTCCCCCCCTCCCCCCCAAGCCTACCAAGGGAGGGGAACACCGGCTGGGGAAGGGAAGACTGATTGGGGAGGCTTGCTTCCCTTTTGCTTCCCCAGCTGCCCTGCCGGGAGCCGCACTATATGAGTGAAATAGCCATGTGTGGCTCCCAAGCTGCAGTTTGGACACCCCTGGCTTAGAGTAACTACCAGTCCAATCAAGGCTTTTAACACTGCTATCAAGTCACAGATAAAAGGTAATCCAGTTTGGTGTGGTGGTTAAGAGCGTGGACTCTAATCTGGGAGAACCGGGTTTAATTCTCCACTCCGTCACTGGCAGTTGCTGGTGTAACCTTAGGTCAGTCACAAGTTATGTCAGAGCTGTTCTCTCAAGAGCAGTCCTCGGAAAAGCTCTCTCAGCCCCACCTACCTCACAGGGTGTCTATTGTGAGGAGAGGAAAAGAAGGAGATTGTAAGCCACTCTGAGACTCCTTTGGGTAGTGAAGGGCGGGGTGTAAATCCAATCTCCTCCTCCTCCTCCTCCTCCCTTTACACAAATACCCAGCATGTCCCAGAACATCCCCAGCCATTCTCCTCTGACTGAAGGCAGATCCTTGCAAACCTAAATTCATGATTCCTTGGGAGGAATGCTTTTGGAACAAACTGGAAGCAAACCAGGAAGGGAGTCCCTCTCAGAGTTCAGTGCTGGGGCAGCTGCAGCATTCGTGGCTTATTTTTGGACATAAACATCATCCCCTCCCCCCAGAAAAAGTCAAAAGAAAGAAATGCAGGCTCAGTGTGGATTTTTAAAAAAAGCACAGCATGTTGACCTTGGGCACCAGCTTCCCAAAGATTACTGTGTTCAAAAGACATTCTTGAAATACTTTATTACCAGTCATCTGTTACAACCCAGAACTGCTCTATAGATTTGCCATTTGTGCAGCTCCCCCCACCCCCCAGTTCCCTTGCAAGTGCGAAATACCAATTCGGGAGCATTCCAGAGGGACCAGTATATTTTCCCCTGCCCACTCTTAACAGGACTGTCAGCCAAATGGTGGTGGTTAAAGGTGCAGTGAACTCTTTGACACAAGATCCAGGTGGGGGCAGCTGTGTTGGTCTGAAGCAACAGAGCAACAGTTTGAGTCCAGTGGCACCTTTAAGACCAACGAAGGTTTAATTCTGGGTCTAAGTTTTCCCCTGCCTGCACACTTCACATGGAAGCTGATACCCAGCATTAAACTTTGTTGGTCTTAAAGGTGCCACTGGACTCAAACTTTGTTCTCCTTGACACAAGTTCAGCATGTGACAAACCAGAAGCACACACAACCCAGGGCATCACCATTCAGTGGGACATTTGAAACTGAGTCTGCCAAGAACAGCTCCTTGCACAGGGACCCAAACTGCAGAAGGACATCACAATTCCCTTGCTGGATCCAGACAGGGACTTCTTTAGGCCTGCCTCCCCTTTCCAAGCGTGGTCGGCCAGGTGCCTCTGGATGCTCACACCCAACCACCCAAGAGGTTCCTTTTATCTATCATCCCAAAGAGCCACAAACAACCAGATCCTCCACATCATAGGCCATTTCACACATTACACAGGGCAAATCTGAGAATACCACCAAACACGCTCTTCGTTCATGGGAAGCAGCAGGCCCTTCAGATGACACATGTGCTGGAACCTCCATGTTCAGAGGCAGTCAACCTCTGAGTCCCAGTGCCAGGAGGCAACACCAGGGGAAGGCCTTGGCCTCTGTGCCCAGTTGTTGGTTCTCCAGAGGAACTGGTTGGCCACTGAGTGAGAAGGATGCTGGACTAGCTGGACCCTCACTGGTCTGATCTAGCAGGGCTCTTCTTACATTCTTGAGAGATGAGGCATCTCAGCTGTTGCAAGCAGGGGAGAGATGATGGGAGAGGGCTCTCACTCACTGTGACATGGAGATGCAGCCCCACCCATGACATGACATGAAAGGAGCCTGAATCCTCTTGCCAGGAGGCTGAGACCCACACTTTAGTCTTGCAAGACATGGGGAGGAGGAAGGCAAAGGAAAGCTGGCCTACAGCTGGTTTGGATGCTTTTCCCATTCCAATTGCTGTCTCCAGACAATGGGCCCCATTCTCATTGTTTTGCACTCTTCCTATCCTCCCATTTCCCCCTTTGGTCTGCTGGGGAGGGGAGTTTGGCCCCCTGCTCAAGCCAGGAGAGAATTTTAAAGGGGCGGCAGCCACCCCCCCTCCCCCAATGTCAGCTCTTTGCAGGAAAACTTGGTCATTTTCTTTATATTTTTAGGAATTTTTAAGTATTGAGTCAGGAGGCGATGAATCAAATGTAGGCTTTTATTTCTGACATCGTTCAGCTCAGAGACAGCTCTAACAAGAGCGGCACTTAACTTACAGTGTTCCAACAAATAACTATATACATTGTAACTGAAAACATGCAGTCTCATTGGACCTAAGTAGAGCTCTGTGATTGATTCCTTGTACTGGCTTCAGGACCAATAAGGAATCTTTATTCGGCAGCCAATAGGAATGAGGAAGTTAGGATACCAGAGCCCTGACAATACAATGCAACATAAAATAAGAGAACATAACACTCCTCCCCCCTTAGTTCAGATAACATAGTATTTCAGGAATGCAGGGGGGCGCCTGGTGTGACGGGACTGGTGTGGCAATGGCGGACTCAATGGAGAATGTCCTGTTACATTTGGGGACTCCAAGTGGGCCGGCGTGAGCTGTGGCAGTGGGAGCATTCTGTTGAGTATGGGCGCTTGTGAGAGTCTAAGAGATTTCAAACTGTCAACAAAGTTCTCAACTAAGAAGTTCTTTATTCCAGTGGATCAAATAGTTGTCTACACACTCTTGAGTCAGTAATGAAAGGAAGGGGTTGTGGGGTTACAGTTATAGTGCATTCAAACTGGGTATGCAAAGGGGGGGCTCCAATCCTGGAGCATGAAAATTACATTTAGATATGCTGGACGTTTTGTTCTCAGGCTAAAGGCGGGAAAATGTTACAATAAACACCTGCAAACGCAAAGCAGCTAAGGCATTTAGAAAGTTCCCCATCTCCAAGGTTAGGGAGGCATGATAGATAACATTCAGACTGTGAGAAGAGAGATACATTCCAAAGGTGGGGGTGAGGGGCCGTGACGTGAATGCTTGTGGGAATCCACCTCCCGCCTGGGAATGGCAGCGTTTAGCTGACATACTGCCCCCCCCCCCAGATCTTTTCAACCCCCTGGTTTTAATGGATACAATTTATGGAAGGCACGAAGCTTTGCAGGAGCGTTTACATGCATAGAGTCAACCCATTCATTACATTCAGGACCAAAATCCTTTCAACTAATCAGATACCATAAACAACCCCTTTTTATTTTGGAGTCAAGGATTTGGTCCACTTCAAAGTGAGTCTCCCCCCCCCCCCCAATCAGAGGAGGAGGAACTGGATGTTGGATCCTCCACTCACTCGTCCCAGGATCTTTTTTCAGGAGGCTGTAATGGAAAACCGGATGGATATTTTTCAGTGATTTAGGTAACTTGAGTTCAAAATCACATTGTTGATTTTTTTTTCTTGACTTTAAACGGGCCTATGTATTTCCATCCCAATTTACGACTGTGTTGGAATCCCTTGATATTATTAGTCAAGACATATACCGAGTCCCCTGGAAGTAGCCCCCACCCAGGGCCCCTCCCCTTATCAGCATGTTTTTTATAGTCTGCTTTAGCTTTTTCTAAAGTCTTAGCCATGAGAGCCCACAATTCTTGAAGCGAATTCCACCACTGGGTGAGGCCACTGGGACCTGAGTGGCTGGTCCTAAGGATGGCAGTGGAACTCCTTCTTAGCCTGCGGTTGCCATGAAGAGAGAAACTCCAGTGGATGAGTGCACTGAGTTATTGTAACTGTATTCCGCAAAAGGGAGTAAATCAACCCAGTTATCTTGTTGATAGTTAGTACAGCAGCGCAAAAATTGTTCAAGAATTTGATTAACACGTTCTGATTGGCCATTGGTCTCTGGATGATCAGCGCTGCTTAATGCAGGTTCTACTCCCATGACGTTTAAAAGCTCCCACCAGAAGTTGGCAACAAACAGAATCGCGGTCGGAGATTATCTTCCACGGAATTCCGTGCAATTTGATAATATGGCCCAGGAAAGCTTTTGCCAAAGCTTTAGCCATAGGGAGTTGCTTGAACGGGATAAAATGGGCTTGCTTGGGAAAACCTGTCTACTACCACCCATATGACTGTCTTTCCTTTTCTGGGGGGTAGATCTGTTATAAAATCCATTGAAATGGTTTCCCAAGGTCTATTTGGGGTTTTAAGTGGTTGGAGTAGCCCGGGGTCTTCCTCCCCCCTTGATTTACACATTAAACATATTTGGCACGCCGAAACATAATTGGACACTTTTTGTCTCATGCATGGCCACCAAAATTGCCTTTGCAATAAGTTCAAAGTTTTAAGGTACCCAAAGTGGCTAGATAGCTTGGATTCATGGGCGGCATGCATTACCTCCCGCCACAATGATTTGGGCACCACAAGTTTGCCATTGCGGAACCAGCACCAATCGGGGCTCTGTTTCATGGTTTCATTTTTCCGAAATTCTGCCTGCTCCCCTTCCTCATTAGCTTGGGCAAATTTAACAGTCCATTCAGAAGGGCTATTGTCTTTTTCCTCTTTGGCTTGACTGCGTGTCACAACTGCCCCCCCCCCCCAATTGCTCGGGATTGAACATGCAATCGATAACCATGTCCTGCTGGCACTCATAATGGGGGAGACAGGATAAGGTGTCGGCAAGTGAGTTAGATTTTCCCAGGAAATGGTGTAGGGTAAAGTTGAATTTTGAAAAGAAATCAGCCCAGCGTAATTGCTTCGCGTTTAACGTACGCTGAGTCCGTAGGGCCTCAAGGTTCTTATGGTCTGTCCAGACCTCAAAAGGTACTCTGTCCCCTTCCAACCAATGCCTCCAAGCACTGAGAGCTAAGCGGATAGGTGCTGCTTCCTTGGCCCAGACCGCCCAGTTCCTCTCGGTGTCCCCGAATTTCTTTGACATGTATGCTAAAGGGTGTAATTGTCCATCTGCCCCTTCCTGCAGGATTGCCCCCCCCCCCATTGCTGCATCACAGGCATCTACCTGAACTACAAAAGGTTTATTTTCATCAGGGTGGGCTAGGATGATGAGATGTGAACAGTGTTTTCAGGGTATTGAACGCTACTTGGCAGTCTGGGGTCCCGGTTTCGTGGACTCAGGTCCCTTTCCCTTTGTTTTTAGGAGGTTAGTTTTTAGGAGGTTAGTTTCGTGGCAGTCCCAGGCTCCTGGTTTCGTGGACTCAGGTCCCTTTCCCTTTGTTTTTAGGAGGTTAGTTAAGGGGAGGATATAGGTGGCAAAATTGTTGATGAATAATCTGTAAAAGTTGGCGAATCCTAGAAAACTTTGTAGTTGCCTGCGAGTTTGGGGCACCTCCCACCCGGCTACTGTCACCACCTCCAACTCACCTAGACCAGGTAAGCAGGGGCAGGTTTCAGGGTCAAACAACAACTTAACAAACAACCTAGAAAGCCTACCGCCTTCACAGGTTATTGGTATGCTGCCACCAGATTCTCTCAGTCTACACCCCACCAGCTGAGAATAGAGAATCAAACTTCCCAGCCTCTCAGGGCACTCAAAGTCAAACAGTTAAAAGGGTAGCAATGTGGTCTATTACGGTTGCACGAAATCAAGGCACAGGTCAGGTAAAATATAATGATTGTTTATTAAGTAATAAATGCAAGAATATATAAAACACAAGACTAGACTTGAAAGGAGAGGGTAAAACAACAAACTCTTAAGCTTAACCAGCCTAGCTATAACACAGTCAGGTTCAGTTACTCACAGGTTCGAGACAGGACAAGAGACAGTTTGTAATCCATAAAGTCAGGCAGGCCTTCCAGGCCTTTGGTCACGGCATCATTCTGACTAACAGCATCCCACTTGACCTACCAGGCCCAAGTAGAATTTGCTAGCCCCGAATCTAATGTCCAGGGTACTTTTATAGGCAATATGGCTTCTGAGCTGGTCATGGCCAGTAACCAATCAGAAGTCACATGCATGATGTAACTCATCAATTAGCTGCTAAAACAAGCACGTTCTTTGTTCATGGGAAGAGGGCTCGTTACTGCAGTTAACAAGCTTGCTTCCCCCATCCAGGTGTAAATCATTCTAATTGGGTTGGAATGCAAAGTGGAGCTTCACTGATAAGCAAGCGTTAGGGAGGCAAGGTCAGTATGGTCAGTATGGCCTCCCGTTATCTGTGGTATGTTATTCTAACTCAAGGAAAACACTTACAGTCTCATGGCCATATTTCTTTGCTGTTGCTGGAGAGGCCTTTTGCACCAGGCCTCAAACATTGGTCTGAACCAAAGTTTAAGAAATAGACTCTAGAAGGGAAAAATGCATTACAGCTACCGCAGTCACTTTTGAGGGGTCCATTTCCAAGCCCCGTGGAGATATACGGTACCCCAAAAAATCGGTTTTGGTTTTGTGGAATTCGCACTTGGATAGCTTAGCGAATAACTTATTGTCTTTTAAAGTAGCCAGCACTTCATGGACTAGTTGGACATGGGAGGTCTACTCTGGGTAATAGTTCAATAGCGCAGTCGGTGTTACGATGGGGAGGTAGGTCATCTGCTTCAGCATCACCGAACACCTCTGCTAAATCCCGGTATGTGGCAGGTATGGATAAAAGTTCCCGTTTTGAGAGGCACGCAAAGGTTGAGGTCACGGAAGGCCCCCAGTCATTCTGCCATGTATGTTTTGTACAATCTGGGGCCACCCAGTGTATCCTCCCCTCACTCCACTTGATGTAAGGGTCGTGGATGCTTAGCCAGGGACTCCCCAGCACCATGGGAAATTGAACATGGGGGGTAATGACAAAGGCTCTTTGTTCCCAGTGCTCCCCTATGCCTACCTGCAAGGGTTGTGTTTCAAACAGCCAAGGTTCTTTCATTTCCAACCCATCCATCTGGGTGAAGGTTAAGGGTTCGTCCAGGGAGTTCACCCCCACCCCAACCCCATCTACCACTATCGGGCTTATTAAGTCCTGAGCACACCCAGAGTCTATTAAAGCTTGAACCCGCATTTGGGTGCCCTAGCTCTGGTTGATTGGAGTCACCACTATGTAGAGAAGGGGGGCAAGGGAGCTCACCGCTTTTGGCACTGCCGGAGTGGGGACCTGCTGCATCTCGCTGTCTAGAGCAGGTCCCTGGCGATTCCCACTGGCTGGGAATGTTCCACCACCACTACCTTGTCACCTTCTCCCGAAGTATCCAGTTGCAGGGCTCATGGTTTCATGGCTTGGGGCCCCTTTGGTTGCTTTGGAGTCAACCTCGGTGGGGATTGGGCCCCTCTGGGGGAGGTGGCTGGGCACATGGAGGCAAAGTGCCTGGTCTCCCCACAGTGCAAACACAACCCCTTTTTCATGCGAAAGTCTCGTAGTTCTTTCAGAGGCGGTTTCATCTTGGGTCTGGGGGGGGTCATCAAGGCAGTAGATGGTTGGGGCCCCCTGGGGCCCGCATCTTGATGAGGGTAAACCAGGCTTCAGCCTCCTCTGTGGCTCATATTCAGGCCGCCAACTTAGTGGGGTCAACATTCTGTAAAATAGACTCGTATAAGTCCATGTTTAACCCCTGGCGGTATTGGTCTACAAGGACTTCTTCAGGCCAACCCCGGATCCTGGTGGAATAGCATTTAAATGCTGCTGTATACTCCCTCACTGAATCTTTCCCTTGAGTCAGCCACCGGATCTGGTTCTTCTCTTCACTCATTGGGTGTTCGTATTGTCTGCACAGGGCCCACATCAAGTTGTCAGTGCATTCCAGTTCTGGCCTGGGGGGATTGTGGAGGCTTACATACCAGTCCACTTCTTTCTCCTGGACCCTGGACCCGATGCAGCCCACTTGGTCCCCTTCTGTGGGAAATAGATGGCCCCATGTTTGAAGGAAACTGCCAGCCTTGATGATGAAGAACTGTAGTTTGGCCGGGTTCCCATCGAACGTGGGGGACAGGATGCCGGTCCATTCCGGGCCCTGGCACGGGGCCTGCAGGAGGTGCTGGGGCTGGAGCAGGAGGTGCTGGGGCTGGAGCAGGAGGTACAACCACGGGGGCTGGTTGGACTGGATGCTCCTGCCCTGGCACCGGCTCCTCTGCTGTCAGCCGCCCCTCCTGCACCCTGGACTTCCTCAAACAGCTGCTGAATCACTCCTGGGAGTCCCTCCAGGAGGGTGGTCATCTGGCGTTCCAATCGTTGTTGGATAAGATCAAAACACCGGTCCATTTGCACCCACACATTTGCGAACTCTGGCCCTCAAGGCCAACCTGAGTGCACATTCTTGGGGCCGATACCCCTCCCAGAGGTCGGCCGCCGTAACCAGACTCCCACTCGGCCCCTGCCAAGGAGTCCAAGTCTTGGTAGTCTTGGACCCAAAGATCGCCCATGACTGACGAGGGCCTCTGGGTCTCACATCCACCCAACTGCACGTAGGCACCACCAATGGTTCCTCGGCTGTGGATATCGGTACTTCCGAGCCCTGGGTCATAGGAGGTTCTTCCCCGTCTTCTGCCATTTCAGGAATGGGGAGATCACTCCAAACAGGAGGATTACTGACTCTCTGTGAGAGTCTAAGAGATTTCAAACTGTCAACAAAGTTCTTAACTAAGAAGTTCTTTATTCCAGTGGATCAAATAGTTGTCTACACACTCTTGAGTCAGTAATGAAAGGAAGGGGTTGTGGGGTTACAGTTATAGTGCATTCAAACTGGGTGTGCAAAGGGGGGGCTCCAATCCTGGAGCATGAAAATTACATTTAGATATGCTGGACATTTTGTTCTCAGGCTAAAGGTGGGGAAATGTTACAATAAACACCTGCAAACGCAAAGCAGCTAAGGCGTTTAGAAAGTTCCCCATCTCCAGGGTTAGGGAGGCATGATAGATAACATTCAGACTGTGAGAAGAGAGATACATTCCAAAGGTGGGGGTGAGGGGCCGTGACATGAATGCTTGTGGGAATCCACCTCCCGCCTGGGAATGGCAGCGTTTAGCTGACAGCTCTCCGAGCATCCCGGGGTAAGTCCCACCTCCGGCAGGGGGCCTGCCAAGTCCCAAGCAGGCAGCGACTCGGGAAACTGTTCCTGTGGAATGTCCCGGGCAGGAGTTGGCATGGGAATGCTTTCTGCTGGGTGGCTCTCCCGGGTGCTGGTGTCTCACTGAACCGGGAGATCTCTCAGGCCAGCCGCAGGAACTGGGGTGCACTGCAAACCTTCCGGAACTAGGGCATGCTGCTCAGTCTCAGGAACTGGGGGGCATTGCAACCAATCCTCCTGTGCTGGCCACTGGCATCTAAGTTGGGCCAGGTGCTGGCGACGGACCTGCCCTACATTGTCCTGTACCTTGTAAGAGATGGGGCCTGTTGAGCGTAGGACAACAGCCAGAACCCAGTGTAGACCTGCTCCATAGTTCAGGGCGTACACAGCATCACCTGGCATGAAGGACTGTGTGGAACCCAATGCGATGGGGTTGTGGTGAATGTCTGGCGCCAGGTTGGGGTGTAAATGGCTCAGGATGGTGGACAACTGATGGCCCATAAGGAGCTCCACTGGCGATTTCCCGGTAGCGGCATGCGGCAAGGTGTGCTGCTGTAGCAGGAAACTAGCAAGATTGGCTGGGAAGTTCCCATCCCCCAGCCTGCGGAGCGAATCCTTTACAGTTCTTATCATCTGCTCTGCCTGTCCATTGGTCTCGGGGTGGAACGGTGCCGATGTGACATACCGGATGCCCCATTCACTCAGCGGATGTAAACTGAGTTCTGTTGTCGGACACGAGAAGGTCCGGCAGGCCGAAAATGGCGAAAAGGCAGTCCAGGCAGCGGGCAATGACGGCCGACGTCATGGAGGTGACAAGAAAGACCTCCAGCCACTTTGAATAGGTGTCCACGACGATTAGGAGAGTTCGGCCTTGGAAAGGCCCAGCAAAGTCCACATGAATGCAGGACCAAGGGCCCCTCGGCTTCTCCCATGGGTGGACTAGAACTTTGGGGGCTGCTGGCCTCAACTCTTGGCACGGCTGACATGTCCAGACCCACTGCTCGATTTGCTGGTCCAGGCCGGGCCACCAGACATAACTCCAGGCGACAGCTTTCATTTTCACGATGCCTGGGTGGCCTGCATGCAAAGTGTCCAGCCCTCGTTGTTGAAATGGGGGAGGGACGATGACTTGGTTTCCCCACAGCAGACAGCCCTTGCTCACCGACAGCTCTGATGACCGTGACTAGAATGGCTGGAACTGGGCCTCGAGTGTCCCCGACGGCCCTCCACACATAGTGGTAGCCTTGGCATTGTCCCCTAATCACTGCTTTAGCCGCATCCCAGAGGATATTTGTGGCCACTGTTCCTCTGTTTTCTTGGAAATATAACTTTAGCTGCTTCACGATAGCCTTTTTATCCTTTTCCTTGGCCATAACTATATTATTATACCTCCACATCCTTTTTGTGTGTTTCCACTTGGTGTCTATCTCTATTGTTATTGGGGCATGATCTGAGATCCAAATTGAATGGGTTATTACACTTCTCAGTTCCCATCCATTTGCTCTTTTAATGATTATAAAATCCAAACATGAAGCAGTTTTGTGCCTACTCGAAACATGCGTTGGCTTGGGGCTTAAGCTTAAGGATTCATGTGCCTCTATTATGTGCCTTGGCTGAGCATTCAGTCCGTTGATGTGGAACGCTATGTCGGCGACGGAGGGCGGAGGCTGCGGCAGCTCTTCGATTAGTAGGGTTTCTTGGATCAGAGCCTCAGGTGGCCCCGGCAATGGCAGTGGCAGGCAGCTGAGGGCATCAGCGTGCCCAATGGTCTTGCTGGGTCTGTGGAGGAGGCTGAAAGAGTAGGCAGAGAGGAGGACGGCCCAGTGCATCATCCGTGATGACAAGATTTGAGGAGTTTGACAGTTAGCTGTGAAAATGCCGAGCAGTGGCTTGTGGTCAGTAACGATTTCAAACTCACGCCCATGGATGAAATCATGGAACTTCTTCACAGCTGCAATGATTGCTAGCGCCTCCCAGTCTATCTGGGTGTAGTTCCTTTCTGCAGCAGATAAAGTCCTGGAATAGAAGGCAATAGGGGCCTCCTGGCCGGAGGACAAACAGTGGCTAAGGACAGCCCTGATTCCGTAAGGTGATATGTCACAGGCTAAGATGAGGGGCTTCTTTTCATCATAATGTATGAGGACGGCATCGGAGGCGAGGAGAGCCTTGACGGCTTGAAAAGCAGTATTTTCTTGGCGACCCCATGCCCACGGAGCTGATTTGTCTAACAGATGATGGAGTGGTTCAGCAAGAGCTGCCTTGTTGGGCAAAAAGGCATGATAAAAGTTCAGAAGTCCTAAAAAGGACTGCAGCTCTTTCTTCAACTTCAGAGGGGGCATGTTGCGGATCGCAGCAACCTTGTCTGGAGCAGGGTGGATGCCATCTGCATCTAGAAGGTAGCCCAGGAATTGGACGGCAGGAACGAAAAACTCACACTTCTCCTTCTTGAGCCATAGGCCGACCTCTTGTAGCCGATGAAGGACCTCTCGCACCCGGGTAGTCAGTTCAAGTTCAGAGGCCCCTGCAATTAAGACGTCATCAAAATACGGCACAACTACGGGCAAACCTCGTAGAAGATGCTCCATCCGTTCTTGGAAGATGCCAGGGGCGACACTTACCCCGAACTGTAGCCGGTTCACCTTAAAGGCACCTCAGTGCATTACAATAGTCTGTGCTTCGGCCGTGGCTGCATCCACCGGCAGTTGTTGATACGCCTGGGCTAGGTCGATCTTGGCAAACACTCGGCCCCCGGAGACTGAGGCTAGAAGATAACTTACCACAGGAACCAGGTATGCATGCGGCTGCAGGGCCTTGTTGAGGGTGCACTTGTAGTCAGTGCACAGGTGGACAGAACTATCAGGTTTGAGAGGAGTGACGATGGGTCAAATGAGACAAATGCCCATTTGGCATTCGGAACCGGCTTTAAGATGCCTTGGGCCAACAGTTTGTCTATCTGCTCGTCGATCTTAGTCTTGAAAGCGATGCGGCAGCGTCTGGGCTTGAGGCGTCTGGGCTGTATGGCAGGATTCAGGTTAAAAGAGACTGGTGGACCTTTGTAGCAGCCTAGCTGTGCTCTGAACACGTCGGGAAACTCTTCCTCGGAGTCTATAAGGGGCTGCTGACCAATGTGATTCATGCCAACAACGTCAATGTCCAGGGTGGCAAACCAGTCCAAACCGATAAGACTTGTGCGGCGACCTTCCACAACGAGCAGATTCAGATGGCCGGCGAGCTTCTTGTATCTGACCTGGACTGTGGCGATGCCGATGACTGGAACTCAGTGCCTTTGGAAGTCAAACAGCTACAGAGTGCACTTCTGAAGGTGGTGTGCAGAGAAACGTGGGCAGACTTGTTGGAAGGTGCTCCACGAAACGATGGACAACGCAGACCTAGAGCCTACTTCCATCTGGCACACCCAACCTTCGATGAAGACGGTGGCTTTGATTTTTGGACACAGATGCAATCCTTGGTGAATGTATAGGCGGTTGGTGTAGTCTTCGGACACGCTTGCTTCATTGCTGTACTTTGGTCTTTGCTTGAATGACCTTGACAACCAGGAATGATACAATCAGCTCGAGGCATTAGCAGGTCCTTGCGTACACTGGGATTCTTCTGGAACACGGCAACCTTGTGATGAACGGCAGACTTTGGCAAGGTGTCCTGCTTTACCACACGCATGACAGATGGCATCGCGAAATTGACAGTCTCTCCGCGCATGTGCACCACTGCAACCGGCACAGCATTTCCTTCGCAGGCTTTTTTGAGAGCAGCATGGGCTTTTTTTGAGAGCGGCATGGTTTCTGATTGGTCCTCGTGCTGTAGACTCTGTCATTGGACGTATTGGATTGGTCATCCTGGACGTCATCAGAATCAGTGTACTGCCATGGTGTACAGCATCAGCGTGGCATGACATGTGGCCTTGGGAACCCAATCGCAGCTCACAGAGGGACAGGTTGGTGGCCTCTACTCGCAGAGCCTCTTCGAGGGCTGATTCGTATGTGAGAGTCTTTAATAATAGTAGGGCCCTCTTAATACTTTCATCTCTGAGGCCACAGAGCAGCCGATCTAAAAGGATGGACTTCAGATCGGGGAACTGACAGTCTTGAGCAACCCGTCTGAGCGCGGTGAGGTACTCTGTGACAGACTCGCACTCTTTCTGGTTCCTCTGGTGAAAAGTGCATAGGTGGGTGGCAGCCGACATCTTCGGTGTAAAATACTCAGTCAGCCGAGCCTTGATGATGCCGAGAGAGGTCTCGAGTAACTTGGTGGGGGCTACTAAATCACGAGTGATGTCGAATACAGCCTGGCCGCAAGTACTTAGAAAAGTGGTGTGTCAGACATCATCTCTGTCAATACTATTTGCTACGTGGTAGCATTCAAAACAATCGAGGTATGACTCCCAGTTCCCAACCTTGGGTCAAATGGTTTGATATGGCCCTTGGATGACATGTCCATCGTGATTCAGCTCTAGGCGCCCTTAGTGATTTCAGCTGGGCAGGCAGAGTGACTTCAGCTGTTCGGTTAGGACTGGGATCCCATCCTCATCACCAGTTTTAAGTATTGAGTCAGGAGGCGATGAATCAAATGCAGACTTCTATTTCTGACATCGTTCAGCTCAGAGACAGCTCTAGCAAGAGCGGCACTTAACTTATAGTGTTCCAACAAATAACTATATACATTGTAACTGAAAACACGCAGTCTCATTGGACCTAAGCAGGGCTCTGTGATTGGTTCCTTGGATTGGCTTCAGGACCAATAAGGAGTCTTTATTCAGCAGCCAATAGGAATGAGAAAGTTAGGATACCAGAGCCCTGACAATGCAATGCAACATAAAAGAAGAGAACGTAACAGGAGTCATCATCATAATCACCATTATCACATTTCTCTCCCACCTTTTCTCTTGGTTCAAGGTGGCTTCCAATGATGGCTAAAACCAAAGTTCAAATAACAAGACCCAAATCTCCCCCACAAAAGACGTCTGCTATTCAACCCCCCCTCCCAAAAGCCCTGGTAAACAGGCAGGCCTTGAGGTGCCTCCTGAAGATCTCCAAGGAGAGGGCCCCTCTCACCTCTTCGGGCAAGGAGTTGGGGGGGGGGGCGTGATGAGAAGTAGAGTCCCAATATTTAAAGTGGAGCTGAATCAATTGAAACCCCCTGGCAGGGTGAACAGGTGCCCCTAGGTAAGAGGCGGTCAGTTCTTGCAAATATGGTGCTAAATGCAGGGGCTCGCCACAGCTACTGGTGGCAGCAGCCACCTCCAAAGAAGCCGGGTTCCTCCTTCTTTCTGGCATGGGACAGGACTCCTCTTTGCAGATGCTGCCGCTCATTACACATGCCCATAAACAAAGAGAGGCTTTCTTCTGAACTATCAAGCACATGCTCGCAGACTTCATTATTGGTTAGTTGATTGCAATTCATGCAAGGAAACAGAGAACAGGTGCTGGTGAGCAGATCCAGCCAGCCAGACCGACTTGTTTGACCCTGGGCACCACCAAGTACCAGACCAACTTGAGGGTCCAGCTCCCTCTCAGCATAGCAGCTGCCTGGCCCCGCTACACTTGCAGACGTTTAAGCCTGGCTGTCAGATCTGGCGCCTGCTCTCCTTTGCCCACTAGGGCTTCTAGGTCCCTGCTAGGAATGTGCTCCAGCTGCTCTTTGGTCTTTTCCTTCATCTAGGGAGATACCTTTCCTTAAAGGGAAGAAGATGCACCAGCATGGCAGGAACAGGCTGCCAAAGAAGACCTCAGCGGGGGAGGGTGCAACCGTCTTTTCATTTTGGAGACAGGCAGTCCGCATACCCATTTCCTTCACCCAAGAGAGCTGATGTGTCTTGTAACATGGCCTACACAGCAGTGCACCTTCCCAAAGGAAATCTGTGGCATGGTTTTTGAGCACACGGAACGGCCTTATACTGGATCAGACCATCAGTCCGTCATGACTAGTATTGTCAGCTCGGACTGGGAGTAGGTCTCCAGGGTCTCAGGCAGAAGTCCTTCACATCACCTGCTACCTTTAACTGGAGTCTCCATGGATTCAACCCGGGACCTTCTGCATGCCAAGCAAATATTCTGCCATTGAGCCACAGCACCTCCCAGTGTGAATTCCTCACATGGTTCCTACATGAACGTTGGTCATCACAGGTAAGTGAGTCACTGCATGAAAAACATCACAGACAAAACCTTTCATAAGAAGTGAAGTTGCCTTCTATGGAATCAGACCATCGGTCCGTCCACATCAGTCTTGTCTACTCTGACGGGCAGCAGCTCTCCAGGGTCTCAGGCGGAGGTCTTTCCCATCACCTGCAGCCTGATCCTTTCAATGGAGATGCTGTTGGGGACTGAAGCTGGGACCTTCTGCATGTGGAGCAGAGACTCTTCTCAGTGGCGGCTCCATACTGGTGGAATGAGCGCCTGGAGGACATCAGGGCCCTGCGGGACCTTTTACAGTTCTGCAGGGCCTATAAAACGGAGCTCTTCCACCAGGCTTTCGATTAGGAGCCGCCTCTGATGAATGATTTATCCTTATTTAAAACATCATGGCCCTTCTGCTGTCGGATTTTGGACCATCATTCAGCAATCACCATCTGTATGCAACTGCGCTTTGTTTTATATCGTTTGTATGAAAAATTCTAGTGTAACTTATTGAATTGCATTATGCACCTGTGTTTTATCTGCTTTTAACTTGTTGTACACCGCCTTGAGCCTGCCTGTGCAGGCAAGGCAGGATATAAATCGAAACCAAGAAATCAATTAATTAAGCCACCACTCCTTGCAAAGTCCACAAATGAAGCTGCCTTATCCTGACTCAGGCCCTTGCTCCATCAGAGAGTTCAGTCGGTGCGGAGTGGCAGCAGCACTCTCTAGTGTCTCAGGCAGAGGTCTTTTACTTCACCAACTACCTGGTCCACTTTTTTAAAGCTGGGGGTGCCAGGGGTGGGGGGGGATTGAACCTAGGACCTTCTATGTGCGAAGCAGATGCTCTCCCTCTGAGTTCGATCCACCACCCCTGCTGTTGCTCAGTAGTGTGGAGGCAAAACCTCACAAGTCAGAAGAGGTGCCGTATAAGACTTGTAGTGTTTGGTCCAGCCTAGCCTCCTTCCCATCAGTAGCAGGAGCAGGGTAAATGGTACAGTTTCAGCAAACAAAAACATCGTTTTTGTGGTTGCAGATTCAGCTTTTCTGGGCGCAGGATTTTGCCCTGACTGCTGAAAGTAACTGTGCAAACAGTGTCTCCCAATGAGGCCCCTGCCAGAGCCCGGACTTCTGAGGAGTGTGAAGTGTGGTGCTTCTCACTTGCTGCTTGATTGGACTGGTGTGAAAGTCGGGACACAGGACTCAGCAGCTACCCCAGGCCTCAGCTGAGAAAGAAGTCGTTGATGGCCATGGGGCAGAAGGAATGTCTGGAAGGGTCCATTGGGGAGAGACTTATCTGAAGGACGGATTCTCATTTCACAGGCCTGGAAAGGACGAAGCACCTCTGTCTGTGCTGGCTTCCCCTCTCTGTCACTGAGCCTTGTTGTTGGCCTCTAAAGGACTCCCTCTGGTGAGCTGTCCAAAGATAAACATCTTGCAGACAGAACAAAGGGACTGCTCTGTAGCTCTTTCCGCCGCATCTCCCTTTCTGCTAAGAGACTGAAGTTGCTTCCTTATTCCCAGGAACCAACATGTGTGATTGTCCTGGGGGCTCTCCGCTTTGGAGTGACTGGCACGAAAACTGGGCTTTGGACCAGGAAACAGCATACGTCACCTCGAAGGGAAGAGTCCCCTGAATGTGGGGGTGTATGATTTATGGTGGTCCAAACCTTATTTTGGGGTTCATAGCTTTCAAACTCTCCTCAGTGTTTTTGGTTGAATTTATGTATAAGTCATGAATAAGGAACTAGCTTCAGCCTACTCTACTGCCTTACTCAAGTGTTTTCCACCTGGGAACAAGCTAGGTGTCAGCTAGTGCTGCCATCTCTCCCGGGCGGGAGTTGTCATCTCTTTCCTGCCTTCGTAGCCTGGGTGGAATGTTGAGTTTTGTTTCTGCTGCAGCTGCCTTTTCGCTTGCCGCCTAGCTCTGACCTTGGTGTCTGGTGCCGCTTCTTCCCTTGGGAACCTGTAGCCGTTATTTTAGGCACTTTGCTAGTGTAATATGATTGGGCTTATTTGGCAGGGGGGTTCCTTGAATTCTGTATAACTGTTCATCTTTTGGGACCCCTCGCCATTACTGACACAGAGCGTGTACAGATGACCGACTACCTTCTCAATAAACTACTTCTAGTTAAGTAACGTTGTTGGGACTGCACTTGTGGGACTCTAACAAGAGTGTCAGTAACCTGCCTTCAACACCTTCGCCCTGTACCCTACGATGGAAGACAGGGACCAGGGTGGAGCCTGCATAACCACAGGGACTGAGACTTCGGTGACTACTGAGGAAGGGCAGGTGATTCCTACAACCATGGCAACCATTACTAATCCATGGTACCCGAGAGATCCCTATTAGTGGGCTAAGTTTTCTATGGCCCCGTGAGAGACTTAGTCAACCACACATCATCCATCAGCACTCACTCGCTGTGACTTCCAGCCCACTCAGATGCCATCCCTCGGGGTGGCAGGCAGAGGGGAGAACCAGCGGGGCCAGATGGAGCAAAGGTTCACAGACTTCCAAGAGACAATGAGAGAGGAGGTGGCCAAGATGCTGCTGGACATCCCAAGGTTGATGGCCACTTCGATTCAGCATGAGCTTCAACTGCAGTTGCCTGCGGCACCAGGGGTCCCACCACCCAGGCAACAGGTGATTCCGGCGGGTCCCCAGTGCAACCACCCAGTGCAGGTGCTTGTGCCGGCGCCAGGACCCGCAGGACCTGGGGGGCCAGTGGTGCCAGCGGTCCCGGTGCTGGAGTGCTCAAAGGAACTGTTGGATGCCACTTTTGATGGGAACCCGGACAAGTTGTCTTTCTTTGTGCTCCAAACCCAAATTTTTTTGCAAAACTGGGGCCACCTTTTCCTGAATGAAGGGCACCGGGTTGACTACATTGTCTCCAAGATGCAAGATTGTGTGGCCGATTGGTATGTGAGCCTGCATAACCTGAACAGGCTGGAGCTGCGCAGCTTGGAGGCTTTCATGTGGGTGCTGAGATGGCAGTATGAAGACCTGATGGGGGGAGAGAGGGCCCGCAACAGCCTCTGAACCCTGAAGCAAGGGAATTGCTCAGTGTGTGAGTACTCAGATGAATTCAAGATGTATGCAACTAAAATCTAAGGGTGGCCTGAAGCGGTCCTAGTCGAGCAATACCACATCAGCCTGAATCACAATATCTTAGACTCAGTGCTAAGAACCATGAACCCTGTGACATTGACGGCCGGGGTGAGGGAAGCTGGTGAGGCAGAAACTAGACTGCAATTAAGCCATATGCTTAACCCTAAAACATCCCCCCAAACCCCAGCGACCACCAGGAAACCTGTCGCGCATCCCAAGCTGAAAGAGCCCCATCGGACCTACGTATGTGTCAGAGATTATGTCTGAGTGCAGAGAATCCAGTCACTACGTGGCTTCTTGCCTGGCTAGGGGAACAGCATCCCCGACACCAGGACCCTACCCCAAGATGACTTCAAAGCCAGTAATCAAAGGGAGTAGCCGACCCAAGCCCCATGCCCTCCAGCTAGGAGCACCGCAGGGGACCTCATAATTTAATGGAGAGATAACAGCCCAGCCGGCAGGAAAAGGCCAGGACTTGCTGTAAAGGGTGCAACCCAGCAGGTCCAAGAGCAGCCTGCACCAAAATCAGTGAGCAACTCTACCCCTTTGCTTTTTGTGATCGTATTCATGATGAATCCGGAATGGGAACTCACATTGGGGTGAGGGCATTAATTGACTGTGGGTGTGCACAAGATTTAATCAGTCCAGCCATAGTCACCAGACTGGGAGCGGAGACCCACAGACTTTCTGAACCTTTACTTTTCACTCAAATGGATGGGTCCTCCATGAAAGAGCCATGCAAATACAAGACTGAGTCCCTAACTATGGGTACAGGGTCGCACTGGGAGAAATGAGAGTTTATAATAAACCTGTTGTCTCAATTCCCTGTGGTGTTAGGTAGCCCATGGTTGGGAGCACATGACCCCTATGTACAGTGGAGTGATGGGAAAGTGTATTTTGTAACTCCCAGGTGCAAGGAGCATGTATGGAAAACTGAATGGGGGGTGGTACCGGCAGAAGCAAACCTCCATGTGGGGTTGGCTGAGGAAGAGCTGACCTCCATACTTTCAGAGTACCATGACCTGGCTAGGGTGTTTGAAGAAGTGGAGGCTGATGAGTCCCCCCACCCCCATCGGAACACAGACTGTGCAATCAAATTGTTACCAGAGCATAAATTACCCAAGGGGAAACTTTATGCGATGAGTCCCTCTGAGAAGGTCGAATTACGGAAATTTATTGATAAAAACCTAGCTCGTGGGTTCATCCGCCTGGCCTCATCCCCCTACGCCACTCCCTTTCTCTTCTGTAAAAAGAAGAATGGGGGGCTGCGGTTGTGTACTGATTACTGGGGCCTCAATGGAGTTTCCACCTCAAATGCTTTCCCTCTTCCCCTGATAAAAGACTTGCTAGCAGAGGCGGCAAAGGGGAATTTTTTTTTTGAAACTGGACTTGCGGAATGCGTATTTCCAGGTGCGCATCCGGGAGGCAGATGAGTCAAAAACTGTGTTTAACACCCTGTTGGGCCTTCAAGGGGCCTTCAAGGGGCTCCTGGGGCCTTCATGAACTTAATAAATGAAGTGTTGCACAAGCACCTATTCAAGGGGGCACTGGTTTAACTTGATGATATCCTTTTATATTCAAAAAAATAAGGAATCACACATTAAGTTGGTCCGAGAAGGATTTAAAAAGTTGCACAAGGACAAACTGTTTGCCAAACTGTCAAAATGTGAGTTCCATCAAACCGAAATTTATTTCCTTAGGTGTCATATCTCACCCAGGGAATTAGAGATGGACCCAAAGAAGGTTGCTGATGTTTTGGGGTGGGAGCCCCTCATACCCGGAGACAATTACAAAGTTCTTTGAGGTTCACGAACTTCTACTGGGCTTTCATTCCCAACTTCACCTAGGTGAGTCTCCCGCTAATGGACTAAAGACTAAGGGGAAGGGGACCAACAGCGTGAAACCCAGAGCAAGATTAGAGTGGACTACGGAATGTCAGGCGGCTTTTGACTGCCTCAAATTTTTGTTTACTTCTGAACCTATTTTGGTCTGTCCAGCTGAAAAGAAAAAGTTCATTGTACAAGTTGATGCCTTGGATGTGGCCATGGGGGCGGGGTGGTGGTAATCCTGCAAGAGGGGTCTGATGGGAAACTTAACCCCTTGGCTTATGTCTCAAAATAGTTTGGAACTACTGAGCACAACTGGTCAGTGTGGGACAAGGAGGCAGCAGCCATCCATCTAGCTCTCTCTACCTGGAGGCATTGGCTGGAGGGGGCATGCACTCCATTTGAGGTCTGGACTGATCATAAAAACCTCAAAGCCTTGAAAACCCCACGCACCCTTAATACTAAACAACTCCAGTGGGCAGAATTTTTCTCTAAGTTTCAATTCACCCTGCACCACTTCCCGGGGAAGGCAATCTCCTTGGCTGATGCATTATCCCACCTCTCGCAATGTGAAAGCCTCTGCAAGTAGGTGTAGACTCTATGTTCACCCCTTCCCATCTGGGGGGGGGGGGGGTCAGTAACAACATGCAATAAAGCCCATTCTGAAACCCTGAAGCATGGGGTTTGGACTGTAAAATTCAACCAGGCTATCTCGGCGGAGGATTTAGCAGATTTAGAAGCGGAGGGGGGTCTGGAAAAAGGAGAGGATGGCTGCTGGTGCAAGGGAGAAAAACTGTTTATTCCCAAGTCATTAAGGGGGGAAATTATGCACTCTGCACATAAGTCCAAGACAGCTGGCCATTTCAGATTCTTGAAAATGCTTAACTCGTTGCAAAGACCATTTTGGTGGCCCCAAATGTGGGGTGATGTGTCTAAATATGTAGGCTCCTATCAGACTCGCCTTATGTGCAAACGTAGACCTGGGAAACCACTGGGTCTTTTGAAACCCCTAGAGACACCTGGGCGTCCTTGGGAGGTGCTCTCCATGGACTTTATAACAGCCCGGCCCCCTAGCAAGAGGAAAACAGTGATCAGGGTGGTCGTAGATTTGTTTTCCAAGCAGGCTCATTTCATCCCCTTCAAGCAAGTGTCTACTGCAAAGGCATTGGCTGAGGCTTTCATGCGTCACATTGTTAAGTTACATTCAATTCCCTGTAAGGTGATCTTCGACCACGAAGTTCAATTTGTTGCCAAGTTTTGGAGGGAGCTGATGCAGATTTTGGGGATTGACCCAGCCCTAAGCAGTGCCTAACACCCTGAGACTGATGGACAGACCAAATCAGGTGGTAGAGCAATTTCTCTGATGCTTTTCAAACTTCCAACAGGATGATTGGGTGGACTTATTGCTGCTCACGGAATATAGTTACAACAATGCTGTCCACTCATCCATGGGGTTTTCCCCATTTATGGCAGTCCATGGCTATGAGGAGACCCCTTTGCCCCTTATCCCCGGGGCCCCCATGGGATCTGGGGACTTGAAAAACTGGTGGAAAGCCCTACAGGACTCGTGGCTGTTGACTGGGAAAACCTTGGATAAGGCTAAAGCGGATTATAAACACCAAGCTGACAAAGGGAGGGCTCCATTGTTGTTTCTCTCCCTGGGGAAATCCGTCTATTTGTCAACCAAGAACATTAGGGGTTTGTAACTGAGCTAGAAGCTGGGTTGGAAATATATTGTGCCTTTTCCTGGGTTGCGCAAAATCAATTATGTGACTTTTGAACTTGAACTGCCTAAATCACTGAAGTCCTTGCATTGCAGCCTACTGAAATGGGACCCTGGGCTGAACGTGTGGCGACCCCGTCGGCCAGCCCCTCTTCCTCTGATGCTGAATGGTGAACCCCACTACGAGGTCTCCTGTATCCTGGATTCCAAGCTCCGGAGGGGCCACCTGTACTATCTTGTTGAATGGGTGGATTTTGGGGTGGGGGGAAATGAGTGGGTTGAATGCTCGCATGCAAACACTCCTGCATTGCTTCGTGCCTTCCACAAGCGTTACCCTGACAAGCCGGGGGGAAGGGAGTTTTTTGGGGGGCAGAATGTCAGCTAGTGCTGCCATCTCTCCCAGGCGGGAGTTGTGATCTCTTTCCTGCCTACGTAGCCTGGGTGGAATGATAGGTTTTGTTTCTGCTGCAGCTGCCTTTTCACTTGCCGCCTGGCTCTGACCTAGGTGTCTGGTCCTGCTTCTTCCCTTGGGAACTTGTAGCCGTTATTTTAGGCACTTTGCTAGTGTAATATGATTGGGCTTATTTGACGGGGGTTTTCCTTGAATTCTGTATAACTGTTCATCTTTTGGGACCCCTCGCCATTACTGACACAGAGTGTGTACAGATGACCGACTACCTTCTCAATAAACTACTTCTAGTTAAGTAACATTGTTGGGACTGCATTTGTGGGACTCTGACACTAGGGTCATTTGTTTCACTGTTGCTGGCAACAGGCCTTCCCAGAGCTGGCCCATCCATTAGGTGGCCTAGGCAATTGCTGGAGGGAAGGGGTGCCAAAAGAGCTTTTGGGTCGGTCCCAAACTTAGGTTTGTAGAAAAATCTGAAATCTTTAAAGGGGGGGGGGCTAACCCTCAGTACCCCCAAAATAATAGAAGCAACACTGGTATCTTTAAGAAACAAATGCTCTCAGTGTCCATTGCTATGCAACCACAACAATACTACAAGCCTTCAAGCCTTGGTTTCTGCTAGTAAAAGGAAGGCGGAAGGCACTGGGCAGGCACTTTCCAGAGCTGTTTAGGGCCTTTGAGGGAGGACTCATTGGGGCCATGCCAGTCAGCAATCACTGGGTGACTTGCTACCACCTGTTTGCATGACTCACTCAGGCTTGGCTGCTTGCTACTGTTCAACAGCAGCCACCCTATGAAACCCAGTGTCACATAGTGGTTAGAGTGTTTAACTAGAATGTGGGAGACATATGTGAGCCCCATATGCCACTGCCCCATTCACAGCAAGTGGGGCGGTGGCACATGCACCTGAATCCCAAGTGGCAAATCGCCACTGGGAAATCAGCCTTGTGTCCACCCAGGGGCGTCAAGTTTTAAAATGGGGGGGGGGGGCTCTTGCGTGTGCACGCTTTGCACGCGTGCACACCAGGACGATGTCCCTGCAGCCGCTGCCTCTCCCCCCCTGCCTGGCCACTCCTCCCTCCTTCCCTCTCCCTTCCTCTCTTCCGGGGCCATCCGGGAGAATGCCCAGCATGATGGCATCACCCGGAAGTGACGCCATCATGATGGGCACGTTGCCAGGGCAACGCTCTGGCAATCAACCTGAAACTCTATGGTGCCATAGAGTTTCGGGGTGATTGCTAGAGCGTCGCCCCAGCAATGTGCCCAGCGTAATGGCATCACTTCCAGGTGACGCCATCACGCTGGGCATTTGCCTGAATGGCCCCAGGAGGGAGGGGGAGCCGGGCGGGGGGGAGAGAGGCCCTTGCGGCAGCAGGTGGCAGGCAGTGGATGGATGGGTAGGCCTAGGAAGGGCCCTGGAAGGCGCAGTGGGGAGGCATGGCGGCGGGCACTCCATTTCCCGGGGGGGGCTCAGTCCCCCCTGGGAAATTTTTGGGGTGGCCTGAGCCCTCAAGCCCCCCCATAGTTGACACCTATGCCTCTACCCTTTAAAGGGTCTTTTTGTGAGCCGAGCACTGTTGGAGAATTGTGCAGGAGAATTGGGAGTAGATTCTGCAGACTGCCTGTTTGTGTTTCTCTTTTGCAGAAGAGAGATCTAATTTCCCCCTCTGCAAGTCTCCCTCCAATTCCTGTCCAGGCCAACTGGGCCTGGTGGGGGTGGCGGGTGGGTATGAACTGACTTCCTGGTTCCCAGACTTCACACTCCAATAGACTTTATTTATTACCCTCAAGGTTCTCATATCAAGCATAAATCATGAAGGGGAGGAGAGGGGAGGGGAAGGGCATGGCCCAGTCAGTTTGCATACACACTAAAGTCCTTAGAATCAGGTGGGCAGCCTGGCTGGTCTGGAGCAGCAGAACAAAGTTTGAGTCCAGTTGGGCACCTTTCAGACCAAAAAAGGTTTAATTTAATTTATTTGTATCTGAGGAAGTGTGCAAGCACACGAAAACTCATACCTTGAATAAAACTTCATTGGTTTGAAAGGTGCCTGACTGGACTCAAACTTTGTTCTATTAGAGTCCTTGTTACGTTGGGGGGAAACAAGACCCCTGGACGCATGGCACTGCAAGGGTTAAAGAGGGAGCTCTCGCCTGTCTTCTCCCCCCTTTCCCCCCCACAACTGAACCAGGAAACAAACAAGATGTTGTGTTTTGTTTCATTTCACAACTGAAAAATAAAAGGATTTCCTCTTGAGTTTCTTCCCTCAGAGGAGGGGCACCCAGTAATTTCACCTTGGAAGAAACTTTCTGTGACTCTCTGTTTTAGCCATTATATATTTTCACAAGGAGAAAAAAAAGGGTGTGGTATGAAAAAGTTTGCATGCTGTGGTCCTGTGAACAAGGAACTGAGCTTGGATGCAGAAGGCCTGGGTTCAAATTCTGTTTGCACCTTAACATGTTTCTTTGTTTAACTGGCTATTGACCTCAGTCCTTCGGAGCTGTGGCATGGAGACATTGGGGTCACAATCAAAAGTGCAAGGACCATTTTTCTCCAAGGGCTGTGAGTCCCCAGCTGTGAGTCGGGGCTTCCTTACCAAACCAGATAAAGAAGAGGTTATTTATTTTGTGCACTTTTACCGTGCCCCCCATCTCCAAGGAGCCCAGGGCAGCATACATCCTCTGCCCCTTTTACCTTCACAGCAGCCCTTATGAGGCAGTTTGGGCTGAAGGGAAATGACTGGTCCAGTGTTACCCAGCAAGCAAGGATCTGTACCCAGGTTTTCCTAGCTCATCTGGCATTACAAGTGCGCCACAGCAAGCATGCACATACTAGGAGGAAGTCTGCTTCAATTTTACTGAAATGAATTTTAATGACAGCAAAAACATTTCTCAGTACCCAAAACCACAGAAAGGGCACAAGGCACTGTTATGTCTAGCAAGGAAAGCTTTCAGTCAGACAAAACCGCCATTTTAACTGTCATACTAGGAATGGTACATTTCCCAAGATGACTACATCTGGAAGCAGCTGTGCAGCTGAAGCCACCAACCTTTGCCCCTTGGAGCCAGGAAACCCTCCCTGACTTCCTGTACAAAGTCCGGCTGCACTTGAGGCCAGTTTGAAGCAGTTGAGCCAGCAGCACAAGCTGAGAACAGGCTGACTGAATGGTCAGACATTATGGGACAGACTGACAGATTGTGGGCGAGGAAACCAAGATCCCAGCAGGGGAAACCCCAGATCAATGATACAGGGAAAGCCCCTGTCTGTAACTTAACTGTGTCAATTATACTTCACTCATGATTTAATTAAACATGTGTTACTTTTTGTGTCAAAACTTTGACAAGAAGGCACCAAACTATTTTTCTCTGATAATTATATTATCTATATTCTAATTCTGAGAGGGTTTTTTTTTCTGTGTGGATACTTATATCTGACAAAAGAGAGCTCCCTCTCCCTCAACAGCTTTTCCTACGTAGTCAGGTGCCTTCCTCAGTCTGCAGAAAAATCCAAAAAGTTTTTTTAAAACTTCAGGGACCATTGAATTCCCCCCAATACCTTTTGAAATGGCATCAGCTCCAGGCATCAACTGTGAGAGATTAGAATGTTCGGGGAAGGGGGGGCCTTCTAATTGTTTCTGTCAGTAAAAGGCAGGGGGAGGGGGAGGGCTCTTTCCAGTTCTATTTTGGCCTTTCAGGGAGGAAGTCTTGGGGCCAGGCTGGGTTTGGGGAAGGGAGAGGCCTCACCTGGGTATAATGGGAGAGGCCACCTTCCAAAGCAGCCATTTTCTTCAGGGAGCCAGATCTCTGCTGTCTTGAGTTCAGTTGTAATTGGGGGGGGGGTCTCCACTTGGAAGTTGGCAACCCTAGGCCTGGCAGCAGTCTAGGGTTGCCAAGTACCCCTCTGGCCACTGGGAGCAGATCCGGATCCAGGCTGGGAAACTCCTGGAGATTTGGGGGTGGAGCCTGGGGAGGACAGGGACCTCAGTGAGGTACAATGCCTAAATTCCACCCTCCAAAGCATCTATTTTCTCCATGGAAAGTTATTTCTGTAGTCTGGAGATGAGCAGTAATTCCAGGAGATCCCCAGGTCCCACCTGGAGGCTGACATCCCTAGGCAGCACCCTCTGTGTGACTTGATACCACCTGATTTGCATGAGTCAGGTAGGCCCAGCTGCTTTGCTACTATTAATCAACAGCCACCCTATGAAAGCCAGTGTGATGTAACAGTTAGAGCTTCAGATTGGGATCTGCAAAACCCAGATTCAGATCCCCATCTTGCGGTGGAAGCTGACTGGGAGATTTTGGACCAGTCATATACTTTCAGTCTAACCAACCTCTCAGGGTTGTTGTGCAGATAACAAGGAGGAAATAATAATGTAAGCTGCTTTAATCCCCACTGTGGAGAAAGACTGTAATTTTCCTAGGCAGAGGCTGTGTGGGAGGGGGTTGGAGATGGAAAGCTGAAGACAGATAAAGGTAGGTTGGCTGTTGGGTGCAGGGGCATAGACTTTTTCAATCTCCGGGGGGGTGGGGGCTCTCTTGTGTGTGCGCGCTCAGGACCATGTCCCCGCCGCTCTCCCCCCCGCTCCAGAGGAGGGGGTCATGGCCCCGTTGTGAACTCCCGGGCGGGATCTGTCACCAAACTTTGGGGGAAAAGCATATGTAAGCCTGTGACCTTTTCAGAGACCATGTAAATACACTTTGAAACAGTCATACAGTTATTGGAACAAAATCATGGCAGTTAACTGACAGGTGGGAAGGAAATAGGGTTGCCAACTCCAGGTTGGGAAATTCCTGGATATTTGAGGGGTGGAGCCTGGGGAGGGTGGGATTTGAGGAGGGACTACACACCAGTATAATGCCATAGACTCCACCCTGCAAACTAGCCATTTTCTTCACTTGAACTAACATTGCCAGCCTCCTGACAACGGCTGGAGAGCACCCAGAATTACAACTGTTGTCCAGGTGACAGAGATCAGTTCCCCTGGAAAAAATGTCTGATTTCGAGGGTTAAGTCTATGGCATTATACCCTGCTGAGGCTGCTTGCCTCCCCAATCCTCACTGTCCCAAGGCTCCACCCCCAAATCTCCAGGAATTTCCCAACCCAGAGCTGGCAGCCCTAAGGTGAATTGATCTCTGCAGCTGGGAGATCTATTGTGATTCCCAGAGCACTGCCACTGCTGCTGTGGGGGGAAAGGAAGCAGGCGGGAGGCTGGGAGAGTCATGGGGGTAGAAAGAGAGAGGGATGGAGTGGGGGGGGGGGCAGAAAGAGTGATGGAGTGGGGGGCCAGAAAGAGAGAGAAAGAGTGATGAAGTGGGGAGGCAGAAAAACGGAGAAAATGATGACAGGTCAGAAAGAGAGAGGAAGTAACATACATGGAGGAGAGAAAGAGAGAGTAAGAAAGGGGGGGCAGAAGGGAGAAAGAGTGTGAGAGAGGTAGGGGGAGAAGGGAGGAAGCAAAGGTGTGAGGAATGGGATAAACAAAACAACAACAACCCAACAATGGAGAATAGCGGTCAGGGCTTCAGAGCATAGTGGAGGCTCCTGGGGGGGGGGGGGAGAGATGGAAAGTTGAAGAGTGAGGTTGATGTTGGCTGGGAAGGAGATAGGGTTGCCAACTCCAGGTGGAAAATTCCTGGAGATTTAAGGGGTGGGGCCTGGAGATGGTGAGGTTTGTGGAGGGGTGGGACCTCAGACAGGTAAAATGCCATAGACTCCACCCTCCAAGCCAGCGAGTCCCTCATGGGGAACCATTGTTGCCAATCTCCAGGTGGGGACTGGAGATCACTCAGAATTACAACAGTTCTCGAGGGGGGAGGGGGGAGGAGATAGAAAGCTGAAGCCAGGGGGAAGATAACAATACATTGACAGTTGGCTGTGAGGTAGGGTTGCCATCTCCAGGTTGGGAAATTCCTGGAGATTTGAGGGGTGGACCCTGGAGAGGGTGAGGTTTTAGCAGGGGTGGGACCTCAGACAGGTTCAATGCCATAGACTCCACCCTTCAAACCACCCGTTCCCTCATGGGGAACCATTGTTGCCAATCTCCAGGGGAGGGATGGGGAGCACGCTGAATTACAACTGCTCTTCAGTTGGTAGAGATCTTCCCCTGGAGAAAATGGTGGACTCTGAGTCATTATACCCTGCTGAGGTCACCTCAGCAAATTGACACTGAGTGCCCAAAGCTGGGGCACTCTCCCAGAGCCTCTTTCTAGAGCCCGTTGTATTTATTTCCACAACGGGCCTTATTCCTAGTCTAGGATAATCTAGGTGTCATCTAGAATTGCCCTGACTTGGATGGCCCAGGCTAGCTCGATCTCGTCAGATCTCGAAAGCTAAGCAGGGCTGGCCCTGGTCAGTCTTTGGATGGGAGACCCACCGAGGAAGTCCAGGGCTGCAACACAGAACCAGGGAACAGCAAGCAACCTCTGAATGTCTCTTTGCTTGAAATCCCTACAGGGTGGCCATAAATCAGCTGTGATTTGACAGGAACACCTCCCCCCCAGCTAGAATGTACGCAGTTAACAAGTAACTAATCAGAAGCTGAGACCATATTTGAGGCCCAGGAAAGTGTTGTATTAAGAAGCCAGGAATTCTGGGGAAAGCAGAGAGCTTTAGAACCGGGGGAAGCGCTGTCAGATTCCAGGAGGAGCTGAGGCACACTGAAGTAATTAGCAGCATCTTGGTCTGGCTATCCCAATGATGGAATTCTATAACATATGCTGGTAAGGTCAACTTATTATTATTTTGAAATATATTTTGTGTGGGTATTTTGTGCGTGTGTGTGTTAGGGTTGCCAGGTCTTACCTGTGGCTGTGGCGGGGGAGTCCTGGCCCTCCCTGGGACTTCTTCAGCACTCGCACAACACACACACGCGCTGCAATGACATCACCCAGAAGTGACATCATCATTTTGGGCACGTTGGGGGCGGGATCACTATCATTTGAGGGAAAACCATAGAGTTTCCTCTTGAATGATAGAGCATCCCCCCGCAACATGCCAGGTGTGATGACATCACCTCTGGGTGACATCATCACACCGGGCACATTTTTACGATTCTGGTACTTTGGAGGTGGGGTTCCCAGGTTTTGGGGGGTAAGGAGCCCATCGAACGGGCAACCCCCCGCTTCCCCCCCGGGGGACCTGGCAACCTCTGTGTGTGTGTGTGTGCGCGCGCGTATGCATGTGTGCTTGCATGCCTGGAAGTCATGGTGACTTCTGGTGACCCCTTACTGGGGGGGTGGATTTTTTCAGAGAGGTGGCTTGATAGCCTGCCTCTGCGTCCCAAACCCTGGCATTCCCTGCTTAGCTTCCCAGATCTGACGAGATCAGGCTTGCCTGGGCTATCCAGGTCAGGGCAGCTCATTATTATTGACTGTTTTGTCAGTTAAGGGTAGGAATTAAGAATGCAGTCGGATAGGGTTATAGATCAGGTTGCCAGCACTGGGTTATGGTTGCCAGGTTCCATTTCCTCCCAGGCAGGGGGATTTGGGGGAGCGTGCTGGGAGGGGGAGGGGGCATCCCCAATGTGATGACCTCAGACACAGTGACATCATCGCGTCAAGGACGCAGTGCCATGTGCATGTGCCCCCCCCTTTCCTGCAACCATCTAAAGCAAAAAGCAGGGACCACTTGCTCCTGCCCAGCAAGTGGCGAATTTGCTGCTTGCAGGGCAGGAGCAGGTGGACCCTGCTTCAAAAGAGCAGGTGCCGCACCCACCTGCCCTGGAAGCATTGAGTTCACCACTTTCAGGGCAGGCTCAGGCAGCCCCCTGCAAGCGGCCCTGCTCTTTTCAAATGGGGGCGCGGAGGACTGTTGGGGTGGGGCTTCCCTCCCCCCACCAGCCAGCTGGCCAGCATCTGGGAAGAGCAGGAAAAATCGGGGGGATCCCCCCCCCCCGGGACTGACTGGCATCCCTACTCTGGGTTGGGAAATTCCTGGAGATTTTTTGGGGGGTGGAGCCTGGGGTGGGTGGGGTTGGGGGCGGAGTGGGACCTCAGCAGGGCTACAGTGCCACAGAGGCCACCCTCCCAAGCAGCCCTTTTCTCCAGGGGAACTGATCTTGGTCATCTGGAGATTAGTTGTAATAGGGGAGATCTCCAGGCTCCACCAGGAGGTTGGCAACCCTAGTTATAGAACATTTGCAAACAACTCTATAAATAACAACGTGTTCTATGAACAATAAAGAGTGTAGTCCGCTGAGTAGTTTTGTTCTATCTAAGAATGCATTCCACTATGGGTAAAAGATTTCACTGGGAATCTTTTGTAAGGGGATATTGGGCTGGGAAAAGCCTTATGAACAACTTTCCCAAGGAAAAATTAATCTTGAGAGTCAGAGGAAAACCAGTGGGAACAGCTTTGTCAGCTCCTCACCTTCATTGCCTGCTGCGGGCTCCTGACCACTGACACGGGCCTGCAGAGGAACTCACACTGCCTTGCAGTTCAACACAGCTTTAATTGGTAGCAAAATCAATTTAGATGATTAAGCGATGAGTACTAATTTTAATTATTGGGCTGAAAGTTACAAGCTCCGTATTTTTATTCTTTTGAGCACCATGTTTTTTATTGGTTTGGTTTTTTCCCATTCTCTTTTAAAATATGTTCCTTCCTCCAACAATGTGGTAGTTTTCTCTCATTTGTCAGAAGCTCTCACATATTTAAGTGTTTTGATGGCTCAAGGACTGCCTTGGTTTGCATTTCTGTCCAGCTACATTCCTTCTGCTGCTTTACAGTCGCGTGACCCCAGGGCTCCCTTTGGAGGAGGCCCTTGCCTGATTCTGGGATTTGCAGGACACAATTTCACAGCAGAAAGAGGCCTAGGAGGAGCCGTGCAGGTATCTCCTTATGTGCTTGAGAAAACCAAAAGGAAAGGTAGATTCAGGTGGCGTAGCCATGTTGGTCTGAAGCAGCAGAACAAAGTTTGAGTCTGGTGGCAACTTTAAGACCAACTAAGTTTCATTCACGGTATAAGCTTTCATGTGCACATACGCTTCGTCAGATATCTTCATTCAGAAGGAAAGGGGTGACTGTTGTGAAAAGAGAAGCTCCTGCTCAAGTAGTTTTCCTTTCCACTTCCTTCCTCCTTTCTTTCAAGGGTGATTAGGGAGGCGCACAAAACGTTTTATTCATTTCCGTTTTCAGTTTGTTTGCTTTAGACTCCCCCCCCCCCCCCGCCCGGGTCTGTTATCACGTGTGCTCACTTTTGTTATCCTGTGTCTTATCCCTTTGAGTTTCAAATGAAGCATTTTGTGGGTGCATCTATTAGGCTTGCCAACCTCCAGGTGGGGCCTGGAGATCTGGAATCACAACTGATCTTCAGATGATAGAGACCAGCTCCCCTGGAGAAAATTGCTGCTAAGGGCCTTCCCCTCTGCAAACCCTATCCTCGCCAAGCTCCACCCCCAAACATCCAGGAATTTCCTGACCTGGAGTTGGCAGCCCTAGCACTGCATCATTCCTGTTTCCCACCTACTTTGGGTGGTAGGTCTCATCCAAGGGATTGTACATGCTTTTAAATGATACCTGACTCATCCTCAGGCCAAACAGAAAGGTTCCTATGGGGAGACGTCTGCAGAGGTGGGTCCCCCTTGCAAAGGGTATGTGCAACCCAGGGCACAGATTGCTGGCAGAACATGTGACCCCCACTTTGGTAATGGCTGTGGTTCTCGTGAGGGCTGGCTGAGGCCCCACCCCGCTCCAAGCAGCCAAAGTCAGGGGGAGGCAGATCGAAAGGGTCTTTTTGGAGAGGGAGTCCAGTGTTTCCACGGGTTTGTTTGGAAGCAGGGCAGCGCCAGTGGAAAATCGGTCTTCTTGTTTTTGCCTCGTTCCTTTATTGTTTTACTGTGTTATGCAGCTATTGAACTGCTGCTGTTTTCTGTGGTGATTTTAACTATTGTTGTATGCAGTTTATGGAGAATCTTTTTATCACATTCTCTGATTTTATTTTGTGTGTAAAAGTTTCCTCAGGAATCCTGGGATGAAGGCAGCATGTAACACACTCTGCTGAGCACCTGAAACCACCACTCTTCAACAACAAGGGAACTTTAAATTGCTGGATTAGAATTTGCCCTGAATCTTCCCTGTCTGCCTCTGTCTCAGTATGAGCTGAAATAAAGATTCTGGCCCATTACAGTGCTCTGCATGATTGTATCAGGCACCGTGGCTCGCTCAGCCTGTGCATTTGAGCTTTGCCCCCAAACCTCACGGGCTGGCCCTTTGGCCCTGCATGGCCTCCTTGTGGTGGCTCACTTGCACAGCTCTGCCTCTCTCATAGGCTAACACTTCGTGCATCTCTCAGCACCTCCTGCCAGGGATCCCCCACCTCACTGTGCCTGCAGGAATGCTGGGGTTTTTCATCTGCCGTCTTCAGCAGAGGATAAGTTGAGATGTAAAGATTTTGAACCAGCAACTAAGCAACACACGACAAGAGCCGTCTCATTCAGCTGGGCTCAACCTTGGCAGGCGGAGCAGGAGCCAGAGGGACAAGAAAGGGGCTCATCTGCCTTGCCCAGCCCAGCCCAGCCCAGCCGTGGCATTCCCCGCACAGCCTAGAGAGGGGCCATGTGGCCTGCCGGCCTGCCCAGTGCTGGTGAACTTCATCCAATCCAACTTCAGCCTCTTATGGGAAACGGAGGAGAGAAAGTGAAGTTTCTTTTCTCCGGCTGCGGCTGCTGCCTCTAAATGAACAGGATCTAAATCTCTTGTGTGGGGGTGCGGTAAGAAGAAAGGGGTCAGACCTTTATTACAGTCTGAGGACAACATTGGGTTTCAGCCCTGAGGCTGGACTGGCAGCGGTGATGATGGTGTGTGCATTGGGGGTGGGTGGGATGTGGCTTTCCCCATGCGCAAGGAAGAAAAACCAGAGAGCCTCTCACAAACAGACATGCTCCCACGTGGCCCTGAATTAGGAGTGCTCCTCCGGGTTTGCCCTTCCACAGCCCTGGTGAGTGCTAATATTTCCCCCCTGCACCTGGACATGGCAGCAGATGTGTGAAAAGAACAGTTGCTAAGCTCCAGGAGGGTCCTGGAAATCTTCCAGAATTATTGCTTGATAAGGGAATGACCAACAGGGGAAACAACAGCAATGGGACAGAGGAGAATGACACTGTGCAAATACCAGACGTGATGTTGGCTAGCTATGTCGGCCATAGAGTTTTGCCCAGATCCTAGAATGTTGCATGGATGTCATGCTGATGACATAACTGATGACATGCTGATGAGCCCGCTTGCGGGGAGGGCGGGGTATAAATCGAAAGAATAAATAAATAAATAAATAAATAAATAAATAAATAACGTCACTTCTGGGTATCTGCCAGAAATGATGTTGCTTTTCGGGATGGGGGGGTGAGAGGGGGGAGGGAGAGGCCCACCCAATTTGCCCTCACATGTAACATCAGGGCAGTAACATTCCCAAGCACTGAGGGGCAGTTTCAGCTTGTGAGTATGCGAGGGAGGAGCTTCCCACATCATTTTCTTGAGTCCAAATGGCTGCAGTGGGCCATGTCACATGCAGTGTTTAGTTGGTCCCAATTGCTGCCTCTCATAGTAGTCTCTACTGGGCTAGCATGATCCCTGATTGCCACAGTGTTTTTAAAGTGCTTTGGAGTACTTACGTTGTCATCCCTTGCCCAGAAGCCTGTGTGGTAGGTCTTTCCTATTCCTGTTTGTGTAGGAGGCAGAGAAACTGGCAGGTAGCAACAGAAGGCCACCCATAAAGGCCATGGAGGTGCGGGAGTGTGGACCCGGCTTTCTCACGCCCTGGGATTTCTCCCTTTCCTTCCCTTCAGGGTTTTACTGCCAAGGGAGAGGTTTTTGCTCCTTCCCTCAAAAAGACCTGTGCAAACCTTGAATGATTGCCATAAGCAGCAGGGCAGGTGGCAGCCTGAACTGACACTTCCCTAATCCTCTCCTCTCTTACACTTTGTGCTTTGAAAGCCGCAAGTCTTCTGGAGGGCAAATATTCTTCACTGTGCAGAATCTGCCCAGACGTATCCCAGGAGCAGTGTGGAACCGGAGAGAGAGGAAGGTTCCCACCGTTGTCTCCAACTCCATGTCTCCAGGCTGCGTGTTCTTGGAGTGAAAAATGAGTAAACAGGTGGAACACCTGCTGCTGCACTCACAGCTCCACCAGGGAGTCCCAACAGGCACAGATATAGCTTGCGGGGGGGGGGGGGGGAATGCCAGCATCAGCCACTTGGCTGTCTGCATTACTATAATGGTTGCCCCAAGCGCCAATCCCCTAATGAGATGGGCGTTCATAGGAGTCAAAGGCAGGCTTACATCAGAAACAAGAATCAAGTCTGTTCACTCAGAGGTTATTCATGCCTCTGGAGCCACGAGCCTCCTTGTCCAAGAGTGCTACAGAATTTGGAAGCTTGCATGCAGGAGAGTGATATTTTGGTTGGGTCTACACAAAGTTTTACACAACTTTTATTCTTATTAACATGTCTGTGGCCCAGCTGGTAGTCAGGGTGACCCCAGCAAAGCAGAGCTATTTCCCCCTGTGCCAATAGTTCTGGGAGAGGGAGGGGGGTCTCTCCAGGGAAAGAGCCTCCCCCTTCAGAGACACCGGAGCTCTGGTCTAGCTGCTGGGAAGAAAGAATCCAGCCCAGCTGCTGCCTTCCCCCTCTCCTGTGTGCTTCCCAAAAGTCTCTACCTGGCCAATGTTGGAAACAGGATGCTCAGCTCAATGGACTTTTTTTCAGCAGGGCTCCTCTTGTGGCCTAAGGAAACAACTGCAGGCAGAAAAGCTGGGTTGCAAATTGCACAGATAATGGAGGGTAAGACTGGGGAGGTCATCGGGCATTCTGTAGCTTCCTTGAGCGGAAGGTCCACGGCCGAGAGAGTCTGGGGAGCTGGCTTCAAAGTCCACAAGAGGATCATGGCCTTGAATTATGGAGGCTGGCCCACCTTCCACCTACAACTATGTTTGGGGATTGAGGGGGCAGTGCCAGGTGACGGGAACCCTCTCTTGCCCCTCTGCACTTTCTGAAGTGTCACATTAACAGACTGGCATCTGCCCCGAAGGGCTATTCCAGCAACAGCAGGTTTTTACAGGGGAGGGCACAAATGGCATCACAAACGCCCTCAATTCAAATAGATTCTGCTGTTGGTCTGAAGCAGCAGAACAAAGTTTGAGTCCAGGGACACCTTTAAGACCAGCAAAGTTTAATTCAAGGTATAAGCTTTTGTGTGCATGGCAGGTCTCAGTTAATTACTCTCAGCATTCCACAATTAAGGATACATCTGCCCATCAGTCTCCAATCTCAGCATATTTATTTTCTTCACTGTGTTCTTCCCCCAGAATCAAACCCAAACTAACAGTTACGATATAAACTAAGCTTGTTATACCTGTTTAGTCCTTGAATCTGTTAATCATCTTTATTATGCTGTATGCTAATTTACTGCTCACCTATATGTATGGACTGGTAATTTCCATTTCATTTTACCTGAGGAAGTGTGCATGCACATGAAAGCTTATACCTCTAATGAAACTCTATTGGTCTTAAAGGTGCCTGACTGGACACAAAAGTTGTTACTCAATTCAAATGTGAGACTAGCCTGGCTCGACCACACCCTCTTGCCATCCCATCTGAGAAGAGCGGTGGAGATGAAGGCCATTTGGTTGGTTAGCATGGGAATATTTGTTGGGCCTGGGTGCTCTGGAGGAAACAGTCTATCAGTGTCCTTAGAATCCCATTCTTTCCCAGGGATAGACT
Source organism: Lepidodactylus listeri (assembly GCA_029233225.1). Classification (NCBI taxonomy): domain Eukaryota; kingdom Metazoa; phylum Chordata; class Lepidosauria; order Squamata; family Gekkonidae; genus Lepidodactylus; species Lepidodactylus listeri. The sequence continues at coordinate 6,578,340 of JARCFY010000014.1, read as the reverse complement.
TCCATTGTGACCATGTGTTTGACAGGAAGGCCCTGTCATGGCATCATGCTGATAGCCTTGAAGAGGAGGAAGTCTGGATCCTGCCACTGGCCTGATAGGGAAGGCGGATCACTCAGACTCAACATTTCAGGGGTGGGAGGGTGGCTGGAGTGGGCCCAAATGTATAGGTTAAATCTGAATTATTTGCTTTAAGAAAAAAACAGAGATATCACAGACCACGACACAAGGTAATTCACGGCTGCTTCTGCACAAGTTTTGCTCCACTTTGGCTTCTAAACTGGACTGGAGAACCTTTTTTTTGAGTTTCCACACTAAATATACTTGAATCATGATCCTTCCTTTCCTTGGCACTGTTATGTTCTGTGATTAAATCTGTGATTATCCAATTACCTCAAACCTTATTCAATTACCTTGAAACTTACTCAATTACCTTGAGACTTATCCACCCCTGGGATTATCCAATTATTATCCTGGGATTACCTTGAAATTTATTCAATTAACTTGGAACTTATTCAATTACCTTATCCAACTGCCTTGTTTGGGCAAGGTCAGGGGTGCAGCTTACTTGTATATATAAGCAGGCCCCCTGACCTCCATTTTGTTATGCTTCATCTGGATTGGAAATAAACTTGCTATGCTGAAATCACTACCACCGGCCTCCCGACTCCAGTGCTTTTCAGTGGCGACGAGGATGGGATCCCGATGAGCGACTCTCCGGCCAACTCCAGCACCGCATTGAGCCCAGATCCGTCAGCCTACAGCACCACTCAGCCCCAGCACCCTGCATTGCCGCTGCTCCAGGCTCCCGAGGCTCCCGCTCTCCGCACCACTGCTCCACGAGTCCTGATGGCCACTGCTCCGGGAAAGCAGATCGCACCCTTTGACCCCTCCAGCCCCGAGTTCTGGGAGGCCTGGGCTGACCAGCTCGGCTTCTTCTTCGATGTCAAGGGGATCACAGATGCTGGGAAGCGCAAGTCGTGGTTGCTGAGCACATGCGGGGTCGCCACCCTCCAGTTGGTAAGAAGCCTCATTTCTCCCTGCATTCCCACAGAGGTGTCCTTCGACAAGATCATGGGGGCCCTCAACGACTATTTCACCCCCAAGCCCTCAAAACTCATCCAGTGAGTGACGTTCTTCAGCTGCATCCAGCTACAGGGTGAGTCCGTGGCCATGTTCCTGGCCGACCTCCGCCGGCTTGCTGTCGGCTGTGAGTTTGTGGCGGTGGAGGACACCCTCCTCTCTGCCTTTATATGTGGGGTCCAGGACCCCAAAATGCACAGAAAACTCGTGGCCATTGCCGACACCACCCTGACCATGGTTTTACAAACAGCATGCGCTTATGAGGTTTCCCAGAAAGACAGGTCCGGCGCTACCATGGCCACCCATTGCACCGCTGTATCTCTGGAATCTGAGGCCTCCAATGAGGACGACGCACTCCAGGTCCACCACCGTCCTCCAGGTACCAACTCCCATCCATCTGCTGAGAGGAACAGCCCCGCTGACACCAGGTCAGCCACCCGAGACTATACAACTCCCTGGACTGGCGCACCATCTTGCGCCAGCTGCAGTGATCCTCATGACCATCGGAACTGTTGGTTCCGGGACGCAGAGTGCCAGTCATGCGGGAAGAAGGGCCACATTGCCCGGGCCAACCACTGCACCCTAGCCACACATCAAGAATTGGCTGAGCTTCACACAACGTCATCACCCTGCCACCAGGTAATGAACTTGCCCCGGGATGCCCCCAATAAGATTAAGGTCTTCATCGAGGGCTCCCCCTGCCTTATGGAACTAGACACAGGGTCATCATACTCGATCATTTCGGAGGCCATGCTCCAGAAACGTGTCCAGAGGAGGGCCCCCACTTACAGAAGCCCCCAGAGCTCTGGCTCCGGGACTTCCAGAAAAATCCCGTAGCGATCAAGGGGCTGGGCAAGTTCATGGTCCAGTTCAAGGACTTTAAGGGAAAACTGGACCTCCTGGTGGTGGTGGGCAACCTCACAAGCCTCTTGGGACTGTCCTGGTTCGGGACCCTGGGACTGAGGGTAACGGGGGTGAACAGTATCCGCACTCTGGACTTTCAAGAGATCTGTGCAGAATTCCCCACAGTTTTCGACGGAGCACTAGGCTCCTACACCGGTCCCCCAGTATCTTTGGACCTTGACCCCACGGTCTGGCCCATCCGCATTCCAGCCTGCCGGCCTCCACTCGCTGTTCAGCCTAAAATTGAACAGGAGCTGGACAAATTAGTTGAGCAAGGGGTTTTGGAACCGGTATCACATGTGTGTTGAGAAACGCCCATCGTAACTCCACTTAAGCCCAATGGAGACATCCGCATCTGCGTGGATTACAAGTGCACATTAAACATGGCACTCCAGGCTCACGCTTACCCGGTGCCCATAATCAGCCACGTTTTGGCTACACTGGCCAACTTCGGGAAGCTGGACCTGGCACAGGCCTATCAGCAGCTGCCTGTGGACGATGCTACTGCTGAGGCCCAGACCATCGTGACCTATCAGGGGACCTTCAAGGTAAAGCATCTCCAATTCAGGGTCAGTGTAGCCCTGGGGTTGTTCCAAGAGTTAATGGATCAGTTACTGAAAGGGTTGCCAGGTGTCCAGCCCTTTTTCGATGATGTCCTGATTGTGGCCCCGGATGTCCAGACCTTTGCAGAGCACCTCCGAGCCGTCCTCCAGCACTTCCAGGACCCCGGCTTAAAGGTCAAGAAAGAAAAATGTCTCCTCGGCATTCCCTCTGTAGAGTTCCTGGGCTTTACTGTGGATACTCATGGAATCCACCTCACTCCGGACAAGGTAAAGGCCATCACTGAGGCCCCTGCCCCCAAATCCAAACAGGAGCTCCAATCGTTCTTGGGGCTCTTGAACTTTTACCACGGCTTCCTTCCTCACAAGGCAGCAGTGGCGGAGCCTCTACATTGGCTTCTAGATAAAAATACTAAATGGATTTGGGGCCCCCGCCATGCGGCTGCTTTTCAGGCCATGAAACACTTACTAGCATCAAATGCTGTTCTTGCCCACTTTGACGAGTCCCTCCCAGTTGTGCTGGCCTGTGACGCCTCCCCGTACGGGGTGGGAGCGGTACTGGGGCATCGCTTACCTGACGGCTGGGAGGTTCTGTTCACTTATTATGCAATAACCTTGTCCTCTGCAGAGCGCAACTATGTGCAGATCGACAAGGAGGCCCTGGCTATTGTGGCCAGCGTCAAAAAATTTCATGACTATTTGTATGGCCGAGCATTCATGGTTGCCACCGACCACAAACCTCTCCTGGGCCTCCTCACCCCAGATCGCCAGACCCCTCCCCAGATGCTGTCTCCCCGGGTCCTGCAGTGGTCCATCTTCCTTTCTGGTTACCAGTACTCGCTGGTCTATCGCCCTGGCAAGTCCATGGGTCACACTGATGCCCTGAGTCACCTGCCGCTGCCTGCCTGCGAACCAGATCTGACTCCTGCATACCATATTGCCCTCCTGGAGGACCTTCCAGACCGGCCTGCCCAGGTTGCCGACGTCTCCCGGTGCACGGCTAGGGATCGCATCCTCTCCCGGGTCCTGGACTGGGTGGGAAGGGGGTGGCCGCGTTCTCAGCACGGCGCAATGAACTATCCACCCACAAGGGGTGCCTGCTCTGGGGGTCGAGGGTAGTGATTCCCGAACCACTCAGCGCTTGGGTACTCAGCGCTCTCCACGAGCACCACCCTGGCATTGTGTGAATGAAGGCCCTGGCCCAAAGTTATGTCTGGTGGCCGGGGCTGGACAAGGACATCAAGGACCAGGTCTGCCACTGCAGTAAGTGCCAGGAGTCACAACCTGATGCCCCCATGCTCTGATCCGCCCCTGGGAATCGGCACAAAGGCCCTGGTCCTGGCTTCACATGGATTTCACGGGGCCAGTCCAGGGGCAGATCTTTTTCCTCCTAGTAGACAGCTACAGCAAATGGCTGGAAGTCGCGTCAGTGAAGTCAACGTTGTCCAAAGCCGCCATCCGAGCCATGTGGCGCATCTTCTGCACGCACAGCTTGCCAGACACGCTGGTCTCCGACAATGACACGGCCTTCACCTCCACAGAGTTCCAGCAATTCATGGAGCTGCACGGCATCAGACACGTAAGGTCTGCTCCCTTCTGTCCAGCCACCAATGGGCAAGCTGAGCAGATGGTCCAGATGACCAAGGAGGTGCTGCGAAAGATGGACCAGGGGGACTGGGAGTTTAAACGAACTGCTTTTCTATTCAGCCAACGCTCAACGCCCCACTCCTTTATGGGACGCAGCCCTGTTGAACTCCTAATGGGCCACTGGTTGACTTCGCAACTCAACCACCTGCACCCTGACTGAGCGGCAACCGGCCTCAAGGAGCCTAACGTTCCCCGGGCTCCGCGAGGGTTCTTTCCGGAAGATCCCGTGAATGTCCGGAATTATGCCCGGGCCCCCCTCTGGCTAGCAGGCCAGACCCCTCTCCTTTGAGGTCGCCAGCGAGGATGGGCAGGTTTGGAGGCAACATGTGGACCAGCTCCAACGCCGGCTACGTTCCTGTGTTCCTGATCACACAAGCGAGCATGAGGACGCCGCTCCCGACCCAGTCCTGGATGAGGAGGAGGACCGGGGACCTGGCCCTGCAACAGTCGTCGCACCCCAACATTCATCTCCATCAGACTCAACCACAGAGGCTGCCCTGCCGGACACAGCTTCCAACACCCCAGCTTCTGCTCCCGAGGCCGAAACTCTGGTTCCGTTGCCGCCTGCCGCAGCTCTGATACATTCAGACAGGGAACGAAGAAGGCCGACTTATCTCAAGGCCTGTGTCTGTTAGGGTGGGCCTGAACTAGGGGGGGAGGGGTGTTATGTTCTGTGATTAAATTTGTGATTATCCAATTACTTTGAAACTTATTCAGTTACCTTGAGATTTATCTGCCCCTGGGATTATCCAGTTATTATCCTGGGATTACCTTGAAATTTATTCAATTAACTTGGAACTTATTCAATTACCTTATCCAACTGCCTTGTCTGGGCAAGGTCAGGCGTGCGGCTTACCTGTGTAAATAAGCAGGCCCCCTGACCTCCGTTTGTTATGCTTCATCTGGACCTGAAATAAACTTAGTACGCTGAAATCACTACCACTGGCCTCCCGACTCCAGTACTTTTCAGGTACACTCTTTCCCAAACCAGCTTTTGGCTTTTAAAAAAGAATGAGGAATTCCGGAGGCACTATAATGCATACAGATTAAGAAAACAAAGCCGCAAAAAGCACTCTGAGGGTGCAGCATGGAGAAATGCAGGCTGTGAGGAAGATGCCAGCTCTGTGAGTGGGACCTTTGCAGATGTTGCATTTTCTTGTCCATAAAGTTTGCTGACACATTTCAGCAGCATTCCTCCTGCAAAGATCATGCCAAACCAAGCTTGAGAAAGAATATACTGGGGACAAGGAAAGCCTGGAAAATGTATGATTGAAGGACAACATGATGTAAATGTGCCCCCCCCTCAGCCCAGTTCAGTTTGTCAGCCAATGTGAGTTAAGGCTGCCAGCTCTTGGTTGGGAAATACCTGGAGATTTTGGGGTGGAGTCTGAAGAGGGTGGGGTCTGGGGGAAGGGCAGTCTCCAAGGCAACCATTTTCTCTGGGAGAATTGGTATCTGTAGTGTAAAGATCAGTTGTACAAGTGGGAGATCTGAGCCAACAATCCCTGCCTCCATAGCAGAGTTGGATGGATTTGGCTCCAAACAGGTTTCAACCCCAGAATCTTTCACTCCAGAAAAATAAGTTCTTTACCACACATGGTTGAGGGGAGAGGGGAGCATAAAGTCCAGGCAGCCTTAATAAACCCCACATGCCTCTCATGAGGACCTTGGGGATCTCTGTCTTTGGGATCTCAGTCTGTGCCAAGAATAATCATTTATTTGAATGCTGAGACTACAAACACTCTGCACATGCTGTAACAACAGACATATATTTACTTGATATTAAAGGATGAATTTCTACAGTTGAGGAACAAAAAGTCCAACAGCACCTTAGAGACCAACAGATTTCCCCACTAAGATAGATTCAGGTTGGTAGCTGTGTTGGTCCGAAGCAACAGAACAAAATCCAAGTCCACTGCTATGTGGAAGCACAACTATTAATGCTATTTAAAATGACATCACCAGGCCTCACCTTGTGACATGGTCAGACCCCAGTCAATGAGTCTCAGGGTTTGGGATGACGGGGCCATATCTGAGGAGACGGGACACTGTCTGCCAGCATGCATGCCCACGTCTAGGTCACTTTCCTCATTGTGAAGGGGAAATGATCACAGATGTGTGGAGTGTGTGGACTGACTCTGAGGATTCTTACTTCCCTTGGAGCTTTTTGAATGTTTTGCGTATGATGGAACCTTCAGTTTTTTCCACTTAAGGTGATATTTGGTGACAAATTTAGACAAAGGACATTAAAAACACAAAGAAGCCTTCCTTAGCTGTTCTGGTCGTCAGCAAGAAGAGGAAAAGAGCGGCAGGTGATCTGAGACTTGGCGGCTCCATCTGAAAATTAAATCTGCCAGGATGGCTGAGGGAGAGCATCGCCACAGAATCTTTGCTTACTCATTAGCTACCTGCCTGACCATTACAGGCATCTTCCAAGGCCCTGCTTCATGGGCGCTCCCTCCTTCTGAGGTAAGGCAGGTGGCAACCCGGGAGGAGAGGCTCTTCTCAGTCATGGCCCCAAAGCCCTGGGACTCCCCCCCCCCCCCCAGGGGGGATCTGTCTGTCCCCTTCTGTTGCCATTTTCCACCAACAGTTGGAAGACTTTTTTGTTTTGTTTGGCATTTCCTCAGTAATCCCCCCTTCCTAACCAATGTTTTTATGTTTTGTATGTATTTAACTGTTTTGGAACTCTTTTAAAATTGTTTTAATGATGTATGTATGAGAGGGGGATTGATTTTAGTGGTTTTATAATGTACTAGGCCTGCTGTGGGAAGAAATACAATGGACTCTAGAAGGAAGCTCCAGGTGAGTGTCCCAGCTGTGGTTGGTGGGGCGGTGGAAGGAAGGGGAAAATAGAGGGAGGCAAGCCATGTTTATTCCCTTCTGCTCAGCTATAAGGCAGAGCTGTCTCAAGTCATTTTGCTGCCCCAAGTGGGCAGTATGGGAGGAGAGCCGTAAGCCATGTTTTCTGGGTTTCAAGGGTCTGGAAGGCAGTTCCATAGCCAATTAGAGTGTTGCCTACTCTGAGTTGAAAAATACTTGTAGATTTGAGGGGTAGAGCCTGGGGAAGGCAGGGTTTGGGGTGGGGAGGGACCTCAGCAGGGTATAATGCCATCGAGTCCACTGCCCAAAGTAGCCATTTTCTCCAGGAGAACTGATCTTGGAGATCTCCAGGTGCTACCTGGAGGTTGGCAATACTAAGGGGACGGCCAGGTTTGTTGAAGGACTTCAGTGAGTGATAATGCCATAGAGCTCACCCTCCAAAGCAACCATGTTCTCCATGGGGACTGATTTGTGTAGTTTGGAGATCAATTGTAAATAATTCAGAGAGATGTCCAGGCCTTCCATTCCCCCCCAACCCCTTTCAATTCCAAAGCTGCTTCCAGTTTAACACTTTAACTGATTAGCACTTCAACTGACTCCCTGCTAATGCCCCACGGCCTCTTGGGACTCCCAGCTTGGGAGTTGTAGTTCTAATTCCCTTTGCTATGGTTGCAGTAAGGTCAGCTGAGAACTCCAACTCCCAAGGTGTAACACGTCTCAAGTGGGGGTGTAAGAACGAAGGGGCTGGCAGGCCAGGCCAATAGGACACCAAGGCGCGCGCGCACACACACACACACACAGGGCTATTTTGGGGCAGGAATGCACAGGAACGGAGTTCCAGCTGGCTCCTGAGTTGGCCATGCCTACAGCCAAAACCTCTGGCATGCCTGGCTACGAAGCAGGCTGCCCTCCCAAGTTACACACAGGAGGGAAAGGCCCCTTGGAATTTCCTTGTCAATTTCACTCCCCATCAGTCAGTTGAGAGTGAAATTGACAAGGAAAAGCCTCTCTCTGCCTTCCCTTCTCTAGCTGACATGTGGCAGCTGGAAAGGGGCAGGCAGGGAACCCAGGCACCTTGAAAATGCCTTTCTTTCCATTTAACCATTCCCCCCCGCACTTCCCCAAGTCTCTCCGCAATAGTGGAGAGGCTCAGGGAAGAAAGGGGCATGTGTGCATGCCTGCCTTCCTTTCCCCAGACTGTCTGCTATGGTGGGCAGGCTGGGGAAAGAGGGCAGGCATGCAGACATGCCTGGGTTCCTCTCCTGATCTATAAGCTAAATCCATGAGAGGAAGCAGAGAGCAGATGTAAATTAAAGTTAACAAGGAATGCTCCACAAGGGACTGATGCAAGGGGCAAAGGGGGAGTTTGTCTTTTTGCAGGAGGCCGCTTGGTCTCTGAGCTGGAACTCTTTTTTTGGCTTTTGGTGTCTGTGCACATGGCCCAAATGGGAGGGGCATCTGCTGCTTGAGCTGGGCCATCTGACTCAGTCTTGTGCTGCTTGAGGCTCGAGCGTGGAGCCTCAACCCTCTGCTGTGGGTCAGAGGTCAGCCTTGTAAGGAGTCACGCACCTCTTCCGGGGAGTGCTTGACCAGAGCATGCAAAGAGGATGTGCTAACAGGAGAGTTCTGCATCAGAGTTTAGCAGGAATGTTTGATGGGGGAGCAAGAGAGAACCCCAATAACAAAGCCTCTTGAGTTAAGTTTAACACAAGTTAAGCTGCTTAACACATTAAGCTGCTGCATGAATTCATTGTCATGACCAGGAAGGTGGGCACTGTATGGTATCCTTCTGAGTACAGGAATCCCCGTTGTTTGACTATGCACCCTGTCTTTAAACTTAATTGTAACATCTTTAAATAACAAAATCCAACAGCCAGGTCGAAAGTGAAATCCAACAGCCAGTGTTTTGCTGAGGGCCACATGCTTGATTATCTGTCCCCAGGACAGATGTGGTGGGTGTATGCTCCATGTGTGGAATGCTTCCCTTGGGGCTGGGGCTGTCGACCTGGAAAAAAGTTAACATTTTATCCCACCATAGAGAACAATGAGGGGGATGGGACAATCTGTTTGGGGGCCCATAGAATTGGACCCCCTGGTCCAATCTTCTTGAAACTTGGTGGGTATTTCGAGGAGAGGCCCCAGCTGCTACCCTGCAAGTTTGGAGCCTCTCCCTCAAACCCCCTCATATACCCTATGAGTTTTTGCCATTGATTTCAATGGCCCATAGGGTATAATGGGGCTGAAACTGACATTCCCTTTCTGACACACTTCGGGTGATGTCAGGGGACGTGGCATATGCTAATGAGTTATGCTAATGAGCTCCTGCACCTCTTTTTCTACGAAAGGACCCCTGGACCAAAGTAAATCTTTTAACCAGCCCCCCTCATCGAGTGTAGCATAATAAAGTAGGGCCAGGGGCAGCAGAAGTCACAAGCGTCTGAGCAGATCAGAGCCCCTGTTTCCAGACTTCTGTTCCGCATTAACTGTTCTGGCTGTTGACTGTTCTGGGCATGCTGGTGCATGTTCCCGTTCAGACACGCTGTTGATGTGTGCGGTGCTGGGCAGGCCAAGAACACACCCAGCACTCCCCACTGCAGATTCAGTGTTGTGGGGAAAGATCAGTTGTGGTGGGTGGGCTGTCTCCCAGGAAAGATGGCCCACCATTTCTGATCCTCTCATTGAGGAAATCTTGAACTTTGGACATGCCCCCCCCCCGCCCCCCACAGTGTGAAGGCCACACTGTAGAACATTATGTTCTCATGGACTTGTGACTTTATGGTTTTCTCCCTCAAACCCGAATGACAAGATCTCCTGGAGAGTAAGCAGCACTGGAAGCAGAGGTGCAGGAGAACAGCCGAGTCCTTGAGGCATGTCTTTACAATCAAGATCATCTGCAAATGATTTCATTTCAAAATATACTAATTGTTTTAGATGTGTTTAAATATGGTTGGCCACAAATTCATAGACTTGCAGATCATGCAGGCTGGTTTGAATGGCAAACTAGGTTAGGTGAAAACCAATGCAGATTGGGAAGAGCTATGGGAGGACCTCTGTAAATTGGGGGATGGGGGGAGGGCAACAAGGTGGCAAATGAAGTGCAATGTAGGAGATGCACATTGGAGTAAAAAATCCTAACTTTAAATATATGTTGATGGAATCTGAACCGGCCCAGACTGAAAAAAATCTTGGAGTTGTAGTGGATAGCTTGGATGAAAACGAAAATGTCACCCAGTATGTGACACTGGTGAAAAAGGCAAACTCCATGCTGGGGTTTATTAGAAGAGGGATAGGAAATAGTATAGGTTCTATGGTCATGCCCTCTGGATAGAGCTATGGTGTGGCCTAATGCGGAATATTGTGCAGTTCTAGCCACAACACATCAAAATAGACATTGCAGAGCTGGAGAGGATGCAGACAATAACAACCAAAATGGGCTGGAGCACTTTTCCTGTGGGGAGAGGCTAAAGAGGGAGGGCTATTTGCTTTAGAGAAAAGGGGACTAAGAGCGTACTTGACAAACAATCTATAAACTTATGCATGGGATGGAGAAAGTAAATAGGGAACTTTTCTCCTCTAAGGTTGCGATCAGACGGCTCTTTAGATCCGACCCAGGCACAAGTGCCTGGTGGATCTAGAGGTAACATCCAGACAGCGACATCTGGGAAAGGTGTCACTTCTGTGATCAGCCCATCAATCCCTGCCAGGGAGCCGTACTTTAAAGATACTGCTGAAAGTCCGGTCTAAAGCTTGCCGATGGGTCAATGCTGGACATTCCCCCATCTGGTCATTCCAGCATGCAATCAGCCCATTGGGATGGTCTGACCATCTGAACACACCCTAATACTAGAACTTCAAGGCATCCAATGAAATGTATGGGAAGTAGATTAAGGACAGACTCCTTTACACAATGAGTCATCAAATGGTGGAATTCACTGCATGAAGATGTAGTGATGGCCAAAAGCATAGATGGTGAGGCAGGTCCATGGAGGAGAGGACCATCAGGGGCCACTGCTGTGATGAACAGAGGAGAGAAAGATGGGGTATAAACAAAGCAAAGAAAATAAACACTTGTCTGCAATGGGGAGGGAATGGCACTCTGTACCTGCTCAGAGGTGCTTCTCTTTATTACACAAAGAAAGCACACAGCTTAAAGGTGGTGGTGTGAAGAGGAGGGGAGGGGTTGGGTTTTTGGGCTGCCCTGCTGACTCCTCTGGGCAAGCCCTAATCTCTGTGCCTGCGCAGGCCGGACGGGCAGCGCTCAAAGGCGAGGCTTCTTGTCGGCCCCTTTGCAATGCCTCTGCCCTTTGGAGGGTCGCTTGGCCCCTCCTATAATGCCCTTCAGAGGCCAGGTCCTTAACTGAACGTCTTCATCTTTTATTAAAGTTGTTTTTATGTTGTGCTTCTAGCCAAAGAGCTGTTGTATAGGTATCATTTTAGGTTTCTGAATGCTGTTCTATGGCTTGTGTTATTAATGATCATTTTAGGGCTGTTTTTATCATTTGATTACATTGTCCTTACTTTGTGGATCACCTCAAGTGGGTCTCTGGAGAGGCGGCATATCAATTTTCTATGAAATATGAACCAATAGCCTTTCAGTGTAGTCTCTGCATCCTGCTGGGTCCACTGGAGATTGCATTACCAGGAGTCCTGATGCCCTCTGGCTTTCTTTGTGCTGCCACAAAACTGGCACTGCCCACTGCTGGATCTGCAGAAACTGGTAGAAGGCAGTTTTTACACAGCTGCTGGACACAGGTGGAAGGGGCTGGCCAAAACACTGGCAGCGCAGGCGGAGGCTCGGTCTACGCTTTGTCCGAATCTGTCCGTAGCCACTCTCTTAAAGAGGCCCAGAACAAACAAAAAACCCCTGGACAGCCACCACCACTCAGGCTCACTTTTCACTTTTTTGGAACATTAGGAATGGTGGCCTGTCTTATAGACTCTTGTAAGTGGCAGGTACACACTTTACAAATAACAATAATGTCATTATGTATTCATTTACATCATTTATAAGCTCTTAGCCCTGACCTGGATAGCCCCAGCTAACCCAGTCTCATCACACCTCAGAAGCTAAGCAAGGTCGGCCCTGGCAAGCACTTGGATGGAAGATCTCCAAGGAATACCAGAGTTGTGATGTGGAGGCAGGCAATGGCAAACCACCTCGGAACATTTCTTGCCTGGAAAACCCTACAGGATCGCCAGAAATCAGCTACAACTTGACAGCACAAAGAAAGAAAAGCTCTTTGTCAATAGAATTGCCCAAGTGGCATATTAAAAAGTCACATAAATCACAAAATTGTGCAATTAAAAAACAGCGCACAGAGAAAGCAAGAATGAAAACAGCTGCAGTGACGAGCTTACTGGATCCAGGGAACGCTGTTGATGTTGTTTACCTGGATTCCAGTAAAGCTTTTGACAGGGTTCCCCATGATATTCTGATGGGCAAACTAGAGGACTGTGGACTGGACTCTAGGATGGTTAGGTGGATGGAGAACTGGAAGGAGAACCGCACTCAGAGAGCAGTTGTCAGTGGCATTTCATCTCACTGGAGGGAAGAAGAAGAAGAAGAAGAAAAAGAGGAGGAGGAGGAGACTGGATTTATACCCAGTCCTTCACCTCCCCACAACAGACATCCTATCAGGTAGGTGGGGCTGAGAGAGCTCTCTCAAGAACTGCCCTTGAGAGAACAGCTCTGAAAGAACGTATGACTGACCCAAGGTCACACCAGCAGCTGCATGTGGAGGAGTAAGGAATCAAACCCAGTTCTCCCAGATTAGATTTTGTGCTCTTAACCATTACACCAAACTGGAGGTGTCCAGTGGGGTGCCGCATGGCTCGGTTATGGGCCTGGTACTTTTCAATATTTTTTGTAAATTATCTGGATGAGGGTGTGGAGAGGCTACTCATTAAATCTGCAGATGACACCCAACTGGGAGGAGCAGAGAACACATCAGAAGATAGAGATAGAATTCAACAAGATCTGAACACACTGGAAAAGTGGGTGGATGTGAACAAGAATAAGTGCCGAGTTCTACTTCTGGGTAACAAAAATGAGTAACATGCATACTGGATGGGAGAGACACTTCTGGGTAGCAGTGTGTGTAAACAATATCTTTGGGTACAGGTGGATTGTAAGTTAAATATGAGCAGCCAGTGTGATGCAGTGACAAAAAAGGCTAATGCAATCTTGGCTTGTATCAACAGAGGCATAACATCCAAATCACAAGATGTCATAGTCCTGCTGTACACTGACTTGATCAGGGCTCACCTGGGGTATTGTGTGCAGTTCTGGAGGCCTCACTTCAAAAAGGATGTGGACAGAATGGAGCAGGGGCAGAGGAGAGCGACGAGGAGGATCGGGGGCCTGGAGACCAAGGGGCCCTGTGAAGAAAGGCTGAGGGACTTGGGAAGGTTCAGTCTGGGGAAGAGGAGGTTGAGGGGGGACATGATGGCTCTCTTGAAGTCTCTGAAGGGCTGTCACTCAGAGGAGGGCAGGGATTTTTTCCCTGTTGGCAGCAGAGGAGAGGACTCGCAAGAATGGGTTGAAATTAAGGGCAGGAAGGTACCAGCTGGATATTAGGGAAAACTTTCTGACAGTAAGAGTTGTACAACAGTGGAATCAGCTACCTAAGGAGGTGGTGAGCTCTCCCTTCAAGCAGCAGCTGGACAAACACTTGTTGGAGATGCTCTAGGCTGATCCTGCACTGAGCAGAGGGGGCTGGACTAGATGGCCTCTATGGCCCCTTCCAGCTCTGTGATTTTGTGATTCTATTATTCTAGTTCCATTTTAGCAAAGTTTGAATTCAGTGACACCTTTAAGAGCAACAAAGTTTTGTTCATGGTATAAACTTTCACGTGCATGCACGCTTCCTCAGATATGGTGGAACAAAACCTCCTCAGCCATTACTTGTAGGGGGTGGGGTGGGGATTATTGTCAGGAATGGCCATTTAGAGTCATAAGTACTGAGTGATTATAGCTGAGAGTGGATGTAAAAAGATCTGTGAATGGCAGTAAATTAGCATATAAATGCAAGAGTTAACAAACAGATGTGGGAACGAGGTTTGAGTCCAGGGGCACCCACAAGGCAAATAAAGCTCAGTTCTGGGTACACACGAGAACACTTAGTATGCACACTTATTCAGATTCACTGAGACCGATTTCCTCAAATATCACATATAGGTGGGGGGACAGTTGCCAGGAAGAGCTAATTAGAGTCAAGATGCCTGTGTAACTGAGCAATAAATACAGCTAAGTTTGGAATAACACATTAGGTAAGATATGTAAATAGCAGTAAGTAGGTATCCATAATGGTAGGTATAATAAAGGAGTTAACAACAGATGAAGGAACTAAGTTTGAGTCCTGTGGCACCTTTAAGACCAACAAAGTTTGATTTCTGGATATAAGTGAGAACTAAGTGAGTTAGCATGTGTAGTGATATACGAAGCAGATATCTCTGTTAAGTCCTGCGGGTTCCACTGTAATTTGTAATTCAGCAGTCTCCCAATCGCATCTGTGCTTGCACGCAAAAGCTCATAAAACTTTGTTGGTCTTAAAGGTGCCACTGGACTCAAACTTCGTTCTGCTGCTTCAGACCAACACACCTACCCCACCTGAATCTAGTTCCATTTTAAAACGCTCTGGCAGATACATTGGTCTTAACCTGCATGAAGAAGGCAGCCAGCGAAGGAGCTTGTGGGCTTTGTGGAGCTGGGCATCCACAGGCAGGGGCCACACCTGAGCAGAGCAGGCCCTGCTGTTAACTTCATGCACACAGCCTCCCATGGATAATAGAAGCACAGGGGAGCCCAGGATAACAGCACTTTCAAAGCAGTGGTCATGAGAATGTTGGTTTGGTTTCAGAACAAAGTTTGAGTCCTGTGGCACCTCTAATTAAAGTTTAATTGTGCATGCATGCAAACGAAACCTTGTATCCAGAATTAAACTTTGTTGGTCTTAAGGGTGCCACTGAACTCAAACTTCATTCTGTTGCTTCAGGCCAACACGGCTGCCCCACCTGCATCTATCTTCCTGATTTGGTTTGGTTTGGTTTGGTTTGAGTTGGGTTTTTTTCACCACTTGAGAGATAGGTTGCCTCTCTTCTGATAAGCTTGTAACTGGATGTTGGCTTCCAAGAACACAGTACCGTTTCAGAACTAAGGCACGAGAGCTCTGTGGAAAGAAGACACAATAAAAAGGACACGTGCTTTCCTCAATAAGAAATAGATTCTGGTGGGAATGAAAAGGACGGGGGCTGGTTTTTGGCAACCATTTAGGAAACGACGTTCTGTTGCTCCAGCAGAGGAAGCTGAATGAACGAGAACAGATGTGCGTTCCCCATATAAAGTTCTTGCCATGCATTATCTCCTCAGAGCCACAAAGACAGTGTTTTTATTATGAACCCTCCCTGCTGGCTTCTCAAAGGGGGTCATCTCTGTGCCTTTGGATGGAGCCCATCAGGAAGCCTGCGCCCAACTCTGTCTGGGAGCTGTCCTTCAGGAGACAGGAGGAATGAGCACCATTTCTCCTCGGGCTCATTCAAACAGTCAGAGAGGCCACAGCCCGAAATGAGGCGAGTGGCGTGGAAGAGACTCACAAAGCAGCCATGTGGTGCTAACACAGCCAGGCCCAGGTAGGGTTGCCAGCCTCCTGGTGAGGGCTGGAGATCTCCTGCTATTACAACTGATCTCCAGATGACAGAGATGCGTTCCCCTGGGGGAAATGCCGGCTTTGAAGAGTGAATTGTAAGGGCCCTTTCCTCCCCAAACTCCAGCCTCCCCAGGTGGTGGTGGTGGTGGTGTGTCAAGCATCTGGGGTGCCACAGTGCAATGGGAGGGGGGGTGACCTGGTCAGCTGGGAATCCTCCACGGTGTAGTTTTCAAATCTGGCAGGAGATGTGCTGGGCCAGGTGCAATTTTTACTTTCTTCATGACCCCCCCCCCCTGTGTTATCATGCATATCCCCTCCAGTATGGCAAAGGTTACCAGGGTGCAGGAGTGCTTGTGCACACTAGTATACCCCCCCCCCCCCATACAACTATTGCCTTTTCACAGTGTTTTAGCAGTGCTCATGATAATGTTGAGGAGAAATATGCCAAAGGATGCTATGCTGGGAGTTATTAGGAAGGGAACTGAAAACAAATCAGCCAGTATCATGATGCCCCTGTATGAATCGATGGTGTGACCTCACTTGGAATACTGTGTGCGATTCTGGTCACTACACCTCAAAAAAGGTATTATAGCATTGGGGAAAGTGCAGAAAAGGGCAACTAGAATGATTAAAGGGTTGGAACACTTTCCCTGTGAAGAAAGGTTAAAGAGCTTGGGGCTCTTTAGCTTGGAGAAACAATGGCTGAGGGGTGACATGATCGAGGTTTATAAGATTATGCATGGGATAGAGCAGGTAGAGAAAGAAGTCCTTTTCTCCCTTTCTCACAATACAAGAACTCGTGGGCACTCCATGAAATTGCTGAACAGTCGGGTTAGAACAGATAAAAGGAAGTCCTTCTTCACCCAAAGAGTGATTAACATGTGAAATTCACTGCCACAGGAGGTGGTGGTGGCTACAAGCATGGACGGCTTCAAGAGGAACTTGGATAAACATGTGGAGCAGAAGTCCATCAGTGGCTATTAGCTGCAAGGTATAAATAGGAATGCTCAGTCTGGGGCAAGTGATGCTCTGTATTCTTGGTGCTTGGAGGGCGGGGGCAACAGTGGGAGGGTTTCTAGTGTCCTGGCCCCACTGCTGGACCTCCTGAGGGCACCTGGTATTTTTGGTCACTGTGTGACAGAGTGTTGGACTGGATGGGCCACTGGCCTGATCCAACATTGGCTTCTCTTATGTTCTTAAAGCATGGAAGGAGCAGAAAGCTGTGGTGAATGGTGCATAACCCTATTCTGGAATGAAGTTTCAAGCTTCTCCTTCTGAAAGCGGAATGAACGAGGACAGGGAGGTTGCAGAGGTTCAAGAGCACCAAATTGGGAGGGGGGAGATGCTGATCCCAGAAGAAAACTGTTCCTCTGGCAAGAGCTCCCCGTTTTGGGGACTGGCAACTTGCCTCTTTCTCTCAATGTTGATGCCTGAATTTTGCTACCTGTGGGAGAGGCACACCTGCCCTCTTTGGAGGCAACACCCTTCTGTGTTTTTGCAAAGCAATTATGTTTAATAGTGCTCATCACGTGCTCATTTAAAGGGCCTGGAAATGAAAGCATGAGGCAAGGTGTGTGTTGGCAAACCAGCCGGCACGTACCAGTTATGCACTTTAAAAAATGCACCTTCGGTTGCTCATTTGCCTCCTAATTACCATCCACCCGCTGGCTGGCTGGCTGGCAGGCGCCCTGTTTTCATAGTGGGGTGTGGCTGTACTTTCCCTTCCCTCTGCTCTGGTATGAGATAACACAGGGAAAACCTGGAGCATCAAGACTGTACCTGTTTACAAGGAATAATTAAACCAGGTGACCCATGCAGACATGCCAAAGCTCCAGATTGGCTATTTCAAAGGATGCCGGCTGGTGATTGGCTAACTCTGGGACAGAACACTTCAATGGCCAGCAGGCTTTTGAGGCTCCTTAGTGCTTGGCAGCCCAGCAAGGCAACAAGGTTTACGAGCAGGAATAACTGCCGGGGAGAAGGGCCTGGCTGCCAGGAGCCAATGAAGACAGGTAGGGTGAGGGACAAGAGGCTGCTTCTGATGCACTCCCGACAGTCCCACGGCTGCAACACCATCAGTCTTTTTGAAAAAGCAGGGAGAAAGATATCATTTTAAGAACAGGAAAAGGCAAATTCAAATGATTTTGGCTCCTCTTGCTCAGTTTTGGCCGCAGCCAGAGAGTTTTTGTGTCCTCAAAGTGCCCCTCGGAGCTGCTCTTGGCTTTGTTGTGAAACTTATGTGCAGCCACCTAAGTCATGTGATTCCTACAATTCAGCCAATAGTAGCTCCACAGGGCAGTTTGCAGATGTGAAAACAGCTGGGGGGGAGGTTAAAACCACTTCTCCCTGCATGCTGTGGCTGCAAACAGGAAAGAGCTGGTGTATGTCTCGGAGGCACAAAACTCACAGCGCACACATGACACCAAGTCCTCAGCGTGTTTCCCAACAAACCCCAGGACCTTTGTAATATGCAGATGGAGCCTGGGGGAGAGAGAGGTTGTCCTCTCTGCAGTCCTTCTAAGGGGAGATGTGACCTGCTGCCTCATTGGCTGGCTAGAGTTGCCAGCTCTGGGTTGGGAAAATCCTGGAGATTTGGGGGTGGAGTCTACAGATGGACCTCAGCAGGGCATAATGCCAGAGAGAACCACCCTCCAGACTACCCATGTTCTCTAAGGGAACTGGTTTCTGTAGCCTAGAGATCACTTGGGATTCCAGGAGATCTCCAGGCTCCGCCTGGGAGCTGTGCTGCCCTTTGCTCATAGGTGTCAACTTCAGGGGGGCTGGGGAGCTGGAGCCCCCCCCCCCCCCCCGAACTTTTCCAGGACGTGCTGAGTCTCCCCTGGAGAAAATGGCCTGTAATGTCTCTGGCCCAGCCCCAGCCCCCCCCCCCCCCCGGGAAATTGGAAAGTCTACGCCCTTGCCTTTGCTGACAGTCCCCTGTGCGAAGTGCTTGCAGGAAGCAGCCTGATTGTCTAGCTGGGGGAGCCCCACTCCTCCTTCCTTGGGTCTTCCCTCTCTTCTTCCTCCATTGCAGCAGCAGCATTTAGGTTCTGTGGCAGCTACAAGGCCAAACCCTTTAGGCATCTTGCTCTGGAAGCTTCTCAATGCCAGACGCTCACAGGATGCCGGGGCTCTCTCTGAGTTAACAGTGGGCTCGGCCATGCTGAACAGTCTCTCTACAGAGATGAGTGGTCACTGGCAGCAGGCTCATGTGTCAGCCAGGCCCATGGTGTCATCCTCCTTGAGTCTCCAGCCTTCAGGACTCGCACACAGAGTTCAACAACCCGCATGTTTCCTTTGCCTCCCTCTGGCTGAGGTCAGACATACCATTAGATCTGACTCAGCCACGAATGCCTGATGGATCTAAAGGGCACGATCAGACAGCAGCATCTGGGAAAGGTCCCGCAGTTGTCGGCACCCCGTGCTGCTTCGCCACAGAAGTGGAATTAAAAGACACCGGGGATAGTCCAGTTCTAACTGGTTTTGCTAGGCCATGGATGGACTTTCTGCTATCTGACTGTGCAAGCACAGTTAAGCCATCGGGATGGGCTGCCCAGTCCATCCTGACTCAGCACCCCCCTTTTTTTTTACTCGCTTAGTGGTATGTGCCACATAAGCAATCCATAGCTGCAGACCACCGTGGGGTTTGATTCGTCATTTATGCACATGTGGGGGAAATGAAAAAAAAAACCTCACCCAAACATGCCATCTGATCAGGCAGTGATGGGCTGAGCCTGCAGCATGACTCTGTTTCTCCTTCCACCGGAGGAAATAGGATCGCTTCCCCTCCATGCCAAATGACACGTCTGACCACAGCCTCTGTGTACCAGAGGCCAAATCCTTTTGAGCATCCCTTCCCCCCACCCCCTGTACAGCTCTGGTAAGACTCCCTGGCCTAACATCTTTGGGAGCAAACAAGCTCCCTGCTCTCCATGGATTGGGTCCTCATTGCCCTCCCCCCTGCTTAGAATTAGATGTCCACATAGTCTTCCCTTTGAAAGTGTGGCATATTTACTGGTCAAGCACTTGTTGGGTGTGCTTTTAATATTTTTTACACTGGTTTTAAATGCATTACACATGTTCAGAAGCAAGGTTGCCAATCTCCAGGTGGGACCTAGAGATCTCTCAGAATTACCACTGATCTCCACATGGAACAGATGTTCCCCTGAGGAAAATGGCTGCTTTGGAGAGTGGACTGTATGACATTCTACCCTGATGAGGTCCCTCCCCTCTCCAACCCCCACCCTCCCCAGGCACTACCTCCAAGTCTCCAGGATTTTTCCAAACCAGAGTTGGCAACCCTAAAATTTCAAAGGGAGGGGAAATTGGTTTCATAGTTGACACAAGGGTCAGCCAATTGTGTGCTGTGAAAATCCAGCTGAGAACCAGAAACAGAGGCGCCCAATCCAGGCAAAAAGCAGACCATGTGCCAGGGTCAGGGGTCCACACCACGTGCCCCACTGAAACCTTTCTTCTTTTGCCCAGAAGAACTCCTGGTGAGAAGGAAGCAGAGGGGCCGCGACTCAGGGGCTCAGCATCTGCTGGACACACAGGACGGCCCAGGCCCAGGCCCTGGCAGCTCCTCCACTTGAAAGGATCAGGCCGCAGGTGAAGGGAAAGATATTTTCCTGAGACCCTGGAGAACTGCTAGTGGCTTGAATAGACAATACTGACCTTGAGGGACCCCAAGGGGGACTGGTTCAGTATGGGGCAGCCTATTTATTTTATTTTATTAATTCGATTTATACCCCGCCCTCCCCATGAGCAGGCTCAGGGCAGCTTACATAATTGGTATAGTAACATTAAAACACATTAAAAAATCAGTCAATACAGTTCATACATTAAAATCATAAAAATCATAAGGTGCTAATAGTTGGTATCCCTTGAACTGGGGTTAAAGTGCATCAGATGATATTCTGTAAACCACCGGCAGACCAACAATGACCAACTCAATGGTCTTCTCGAGTCCTGATGGAATACAGCCACTGTTGCGGCTAAGGGTCAGGGCTTGTTGGTAATGATGGTAGTGGTGGTAGGGCGGCTCCTACTTGAACACTTGGTGGAAGAGCTCTGTCTTGCAGGCCCTGCAGAACTGTAAAAGAGCTCTGTCCTGCAGGGCCCTGATCTCTTCCGGGAGCTCATTCCACCAGTATGGAGCAGCCACTGAAAACGCCCTGGCCCTGGTGATGGCAAGCCTGGCCTCCTTGGGGCCTGGGAGAGTCAGTCTGGTTTGAGACCCTGACCTCAGTGCTCTCTGGGGTATATATCGGGAAAGATAGTCCCTCAGGTATGTCAGACCCTGGCCATATAGGGCTTTAAAGGTCAGAACCAGCACCTTGAAGCGTATTCGGTATGCTATTGGCAGCCACTGCTGTGTCTTCAGCACAGGCTGGATGTGCTCCCATCTAGGGAGGCCCATCACAAGCCTGGCTGCAGCATTCTGCACTAGCTGCAGCTTCCGAATTTGCGACAAGGGCAGCCCCATATAGTGAGCGTGACAGTAGTATAGTCTCGAGGTGACCGTTGCATGGATCATTGTGGCCAGGTTGCTGTGGTCAAGGAAGGAAACCAACTGCCTGATCAGCCAAAGTTGGTAGAAGGCCGACCTGGCAGTGGCTGCTACCTGGGCCTCCATTGTTAAGGAGGTATCCAGCAGCACTCCCAAACGCCTAACCTCTGGCGTTGGCACCAGTGGCACCCTGCTGAAGGTCGGTAGAGGGATCCCCATCCCCAAACTGCCCCAACTGACGCACACATGACCTCCATCTTTACTGGGTTCAGCTTCAGCCGGCTCAGCCTGAGCCAACCAGCCACGGCTTGCAACGCCCAGTCCAGGTCTTCTGGTCTGGAGTCTGACCAGCTGCCCAACATCAGATACAGCTTCACGTATAGATAAGTAGAGTTCCACTAGCACCTCTTTCTGGAGGATTAGGTCGGAAAGAGTAAACTGCTTTCATTGGACCTGGAGCTTTGGGGGTGGATCCTGGGGAGGGAGGGGTTTAAAGAGGGGAGAAACCTGGGGTACAATGCCCTAGAGTCCACCCTCCAAAGCAGCTGTTTTCTCTAAGGGAACTGATTTCTTTTATCTGGAGATCAGTTGCATTTACAGGAAAGCTCCAGGCCCCACCTGGAGGTTTGCAATCATAGCTCAGAAGAATGGGTCCAGGGAAGTGGAAGAGTCAAAAAGATGCTGCCTCCTTGGTTATTGGTGTGTCTAACTATTCCACCAAGTCAGCCAGTCCCTTCATTGTTAAAGGAAAATAACAGTGCTGCAGTAAATGAAGTGGGCCTGATGTTGCTTGACTAAAGGGCAAATAATAATTGGTATGTACTCAGCTGCCATGTCACTGTACCTAAGAAGTCTAGCTCATCAAATCTTCATTTGGAAATAATGCATAAATACAACAATGTATTTTTGTGTTTACAATTCTAGCTGTTCTAGCCAATGGCTCCTATTTTAAAGTTACAAAAACTGCATTTAGAAGGGTATAACTTGGAATCTGAACCTTGCATCAAAGTCCAACAAAACTAGCAGAACTGTTATTGTGTGGTCACATTCTTCTTCAGGGCATGATTGTTCTGCCATGGGTTGAGAGATGTGGTGAGCACGAATCAAAAGCTGGCACTTCAGTTTGATAGGTGACTGAAGTTTTGTGCAAGGGGTTTAAGGGAGATTACAGTGGAGTTTTTAGACTACACCTGGAAATTTTGTCAGGTTCAAAGACTTCATGCCATTTTAACTATTTGGTCCGATAACTACTGTCCCAGTATCACTTAACCTTTTAAAGATTTTGCTTGCTGGAAGACTTCAGTTGTCTAATAATTGGTAGCAAAATATGTTTGGAAGATTGAGATTTCACATTTATTTTGGTGCCCACTTCCTCAGATGCTTCTATGTACCTGAGAAACGAGCTACGACTCACAAAAGTTATGCTATATAAAGGCAGCTTGGAAACCTGAGTCAGCCTTCGTTCAGCTGCCTTAATCTCATGGCTAGTCAGTGCCGGGGTGCTCCAATGAGTCTTCGGGCTCCTGGTCCAATTATGAGTTCCACATGGGGATGTGAGGGCAATCTGGCTGCGACATCTGTCACCCCATTGATCTCCAGGGCTGATTCGGCTGATCTGCCTGGTTAGGCATGCGTCCCCTACCTCCCTCATCGCTCCCTGTGCGTCCCTCCCAAAGCTGCACGCTCAGTCAAAGAGGACGACCATCTCAGACAGAAGGAGTGAACCGTTCTTTGGTCAAGGGTATACAATAGCTGCACTCCCCAGCTAGAACCTCCAAACAAGCTCAAGGTCCATTTGTAGGAGTTCCACATGGACTAAAAAAGAAGTAGAAGAGGAGTTGGATTTATACCCCACCCTTCACTACCCGAAGGAGTCTCAGAGCAGCTTACAAATCTCTTCCTCTCCCCACAACAGACACCCTGTGAGGCAGGTGGCGCTGAGAGAGCTCTGACAGAAACTGCTCTTGAGAGAACAGCTGTGAAAGAACTGTGGTTGGCCCAAGGTCACCCAATGTCAAACCTTGCTCTGTTTTTCTTTGCTTCAGTTTGCCATGATTTAGGGGAGAGGGAATTCCTGCAGGGAGGGGTGTGAGTGCCTGCCTGAATGAATGTGAGACCTTTTGCTTTGCAACCATAACTTTCTGTTCAGGGGTCCTTTCGTAAAAAAAGAGGGGCAGGAGCTCATTAGCATAACTTATTTGCATATGCCACACCCCCTGACATCACCGGAAGTGTCAAAAGGCCACACATCCCTGACGTCATTGGCAGTGTGTCAGAAGGCAAGAAGGGAGGGAGGGAGGGGGAAGGAAGGAAGGAAAGGAACAGGAAGGAAGGTAGATAGGTAGGTGGGGGAGAGAGAGAGAAGAAAGGAAGGAAGGAAGAAAGGAAGGAAGGAAGGAAGGAAGGAAGGAACAGGAAGGTCGGTAGGTAGGTGGGGAGAGAGAGAGAGAGAGAAGGAAGGAAGGAAGGAAGGGGCGCTTCTCCCCCCCACTGAGGCCAGCGTTTCCCTCCCTCCCCCCTCTTGCTTGGGCCCCAGGAGCTTCACGCCTCTGGGGCCCGGCTTCTCCCTCCCTTCTCCCCAAGAGCTAGTTTGTTGTAGTGGTTAAGTGCGCGGACTCTAATCTGGGAGAACCGGGTTTGATTCTCCTCTCCTCCACTTGCACCTGGCTGGATGACCTTGGGCAAGCCATAGCTCTGTACCAGCTGTTCTCTCAAGGACAGCTTGGGAAAGAGCTCTCTCAGCCCCACCTACCTCACAGGGTGTCTGTTGTGGGGAGGGGAAGGGAAAGGAGTTTGTAAGCTGCTCTGAGACTCCCTTGGGGAGTGGAGGGCGGGGTATAAATCCAATCTCTTCTTCTTCTTCTTCCCTTGCGCCCCCCTCGGGCCCGGGAGAAGTGGGTGGGGAAGGGCGGGAAGGAGGGGGCTTCTTCCCGGGGCCAGGGTGCTTGCCGCGGCCCTGGGAGTGTGAGCGGGGGGGAGGGAAGGAGGGGGCTTCTCCCGGGGCCGAGGTGCTTGCCGCGGCTCCGGGAGTGTGAAGGGGGGGAGGGAAGGAGGCGGCTTCTTCCCGGGGCCAGTGGCGCTTGCTGTGGCCCTGGGAGTGTGAGCGGGGGGGGAGGGAAGGAGGCGGCTTCTCCAGGGGCTGGCGGCGCTTGCCGCAGCCCCGGGAGTGTGAGCGGGGAGGGAGGGAAGGAGGGGGCTTCTCCCGGAGCCGGTGGCGCTTCCCGCGGGCCCGGGAGTGTGAGTGGGGGGGGGAGGGAAGGAGGGGGCTTCTCCCGGGGCCAGCGGCACTTGCCGCGGCCCTGGGAAGAATGAGCGGGGGGCAGGGCTTTGTTAAGTCCCCGCTCCCCGCCCTCCTCTCTCCTGGAGCGGCACCCCAGCACGCCCCGGCCCCAACGGAGCCCTGTTTCTGTTTAAGCTGAACCTCCTTTCGTGTTCGCAAGGAACAGTCCTTGGAACAGCCACACAGGAAGATAGCAAACTATGCAGCTTCCTTCCCTGGTCGGGATGGCAACACTTGGCCTGTGTGTGACATATGAGTGGGGAGGGAGCTTTTTACCCATTTTACCTATATGAAGTATGTACCCGCCAAAATGCTTCAGTTCTAACACAGTGATGTTCTGGATCATGCATGCTTATCAATAAAGGTTATCTCTACCAAAGAGAGAGCTGTTGAGAGTAACTTGACTGGAGTCTGAGGCTGCGGTCACACGGCCCCTTTAAATCCGGGAGGGCTCCCGGATTTAAAGGGGCCGCATTTTTCAACCGCGGGTTGGGATGTCCATACATCCCAACCCCTGCGGCAGCACCAGCAGCAAAAGCAGCAGCCGTGGCCGCTGAAGAGGCGGCCGCGGTGGGAACGACTGCCGCGGCGGCTGTGGCCGCGGCGGAAGCGGCGGCCGCTGAAGAGGCGGCAGAAACGGCGGTGGCCGCTGAAGAGGCGGCAGCCGCGGAGCGAACGGCGGCTGCGGCAGAGGTGGCCCCAGCAGCAGGAGAGGCGGCTGTGGCGGCCAAGGACCGCCAGCCGCCTGGGTAAGTTGTGGGGGTTTTTTTTCCCCCTTTTACACTTGGGCGCATGAATAGCCATGTGCCCAAGTGTAAAAAGGGGGGGGGGAAATGGAGGTGGGAGGCCATCTGGACAGCCCTGCTCTCGCAATGCTTGCGAGAGAGGGCTGTCCAGATAACCTCCAATGCGGGTTCCTCCCGCGACTCCCGGGAAAACACTAGTTTTTCCCGGGGTCGGTAAAAGCGGGAGCAACCGGCATTGGAGCCCGCTTCGCTGCGGGACTCGCTGCGGGGCTATGTAGACGGCCCCTTTAAATGCGGGAGGAAGCAGCCCTTCCTCCCGCATTAAGGGGCCGTGTGACCGCGGCCTGATACCCAGCTGGCTGCATGTCGAGGAGGAGTGGGGAATCAAACCCCATCCTCCAGATTAGAGTCCACCACTCTTAACTACTACACCAAACTGGCTCTGAACTTCTGTGCTGATCATATCACTTCTCTGGTGCTCCAAAAGGAGCATCCCAGCAGGTGGGCACCTCTCTGAGCGCTTCATGCTGCCCTCCTGCAGCTGGTGTAGGCCCTGCCATGCTGTTGGAGAGCATCTGAAGTGGCCATACCCTTTTCTTGCCATTAGTTCTACCCCTGAGTCTACTTCTGCACCAGCTGTCCGCAGGAAGCCATTGCTTTACATTGTGCATGTTGAAGGCTGAGATCCCTAGGACCTTTATCAACTACTAGGAGTAAGGCCCGTTGTGGGTAGAAATACAATGGGCTCTAGAAGGAAGCTCCAGGTGAGTGTCCCAGCTGTGGCTGGTGGAGTGGCAGAGGGAAGGGGAAAACAGAGGGAGGCAAGCCATGTTTATTTCCTTCTGTTTAGCTATAAGGCAGGGCTGTCTCAAGTCCTTTTGCTGCCCCAAGTGGGTAGTATGGGAGGACGGCCTCATGGTTTAACAGGTATGGGTTCCCTCCACCCCTGACTTATGTTGATTTGGGGCTATCCAGTTTTAGCTAAGGTAGAAAAGCACCTCCTCCTGTGCCATGTCTTCTGGGTTCCAAGGGTCTGGAAAGCATTTCCATAGCCAGGTACAGGGTTGCCAACTCTGGGTTGGGAAATAACTGTATATTTGAGGGGTGGAGCCTGGGGAGGGCCGGGTTTGGGGTGCGGAGGGACTTCAGCAGGGTCTAGTGCCATAGAGCCCACTGCCCAAAGTAGCCATTGTTTCCAGGAGAACTGATCTTGCTCATCTGGAGATCAGTTGTAGTATCTGGGAAATTTTCTGCAGGGCAAATGATGTGCTGTGGCTGGGGAACACAGTGATTTCTGGGAGATCTCCAGGCCCCACAGAAAGATTGGCAACTCCAGTCAGGGCCGTAGCTAACATGGGGCCCACAGGGCCCGGCCCCCTAAAATTTCTTCTGGGCCCCTCCCTCCCAGGCTAGCACCAAAGTACCTGGGCCATGCTGCCTGTGCCATGCTGTCTCCGAGTGAGTGGGCTGGGGAGAGTGTCCTGCTGCCTCTTCCCACTCCCACCATTAGGGTTGCCAAGTCTGTGTTGGAAAATACCTGAAGACTTTCGGGGTGGAGCCATGAGAGGGCGGGGTTTGGGGAGAGGACGGGCCTCAGCATGGTACAATGCCATAGAGCTGACCCTTTAAAGCAGCCATTTTCTCCAGGGGAGCTGATCTCTGTCAGCTGGAGATCAGTTGTAAAAGCGGGAGATCCCCAGGCCCCACCTGGAGGCTGGCAATCCTACCCACCATTCCCTGCCAATCCCCCTCCTGGATGCTGCTGCTGCCCACTTCCTGTTTCTCCCTGCCTAGCTTCACAACTTGAGCAGGTATGCAGTGCCCTGGGGAAGAGAGAAAGCTGCAGCTGCTTGGCATTACCCCCCTCACTTGCCCTGGTGTCTAGCAGGGGTGCAGTGCTGCCTTAGAAGAAGGCTGGCTTCTAAGGAGTTTGACTAATTAGCTTTGATTTAATTAGCTGGTGGCCCCTCCCAAAAGTAACCCTAGCTACAGGGCTGACTCCAGTGACTGTTTACCTCAGGACTCATTCAAAGAACAGCAACAGCAAAATGTTAGAGTCAAAGGCCAATCAGGCCGCATATGCAAATGACTTCTGTGTTCCGACTGGCTATGGGGGAGGCAAGATTCAGGCAATGCAGCCAGTGGATAAGGACAGCTTGAGTGACAGGTTAGGGAGCCAAAGGCTGTGGGAGTGTGTGGAACGTTGAGGAAAGGGTCACACAAAAACTCAATTAAATAATAAGGAGAGATTAACAGCAGCAAAATACCAAAACAGATGTCAGTTATTTGCCAGTTTGCCATCAAACAAGTCTGGGGAAAGCTCAAGGGACAAAGGTCACTTGTTCTCTTGCATTTCTCCAGCTTTGAGCCCAGGGGGTATACCTGAGCTGTTCCTAAACTGGTCCGCGTGAATTGCACCTCACTGTGGATTATGGTCTTTGGGGCACTAGTAGCCAACTTTGCCATCACCAAGGCTAACTGTGGCACAGCCGTGTTGGGATGGTAGCTTCCTGCAAGGTGCCGCGTGAAGGTCTATCATTATCATAATATTCTGTGGTTTTATGTACATTTGTGTTTTAGTAGTATTAATATGCTGTATGTAAGCTGCCCTGAGCCTGCCTTGGCAGGGAGGATGGGATATAAATAAAATAAATCGAATAAATAAACAAATAATAGAATCCTCCCCCTTCTGTGTGCAAGAACCAGAGTGTGTGTGTTGCCAGCTGACCGGCAAGCACACTGGGGTACAGAGACTGCATCTCTGTGGATGGGTGTCAGAATCTGCAGATTCTAACAAGGGTTTCTGGGAATTAACGCTTTATTTTGTAACATGACTTTGCTATGCTATGCAAACCTGTCCCTGTATGAACTATGTAACCATACCTATAGCTTATTAGTTTGACCTATGTGAATGTATATTCTGTGACCCTGGGTTTATGGCTCTGGCCAGGCCTGGTCTATGTAACTGGTTGCCCGGGAGAGTGGTGACTTCAAAGCATGAGAACAATGAGCCTCTCACCCTCCTGCCTCTGCATTCCTTTCCTCCCTGCTGGGAGGACAGGGACCAGTTCTTATCAACGTGCGAAAGCCTTGGGGAAAGCATTTATTATGTGAAGATGGTTACATCTGAGGGGTCTGGTTTGGGAAGGGAAATTTACTGCTTCACACCTCACCTTCTTTCCTGTGGGAAGCAAACGGCCGGGGAACCTTTTGCCCGCGGTTTTTCTCCCCTGTTGATTGGTTACCTATGGGCAATTCAAATTGTTCGGGAGGGTATATTAGACCTGATTCTATTGTATACGTTATCTCTAACAATAATCCGAGGACCTGTACCAATGTAGAAACTGGAAATAAAGAACTGTGTTTCATCAACAAAGATCTGATCCTTGACTACTTTGCGCAGAAGCCTCACAATGGGCTCCCATGGCTGCTTCTGTTTCATGCGGGCAGGGGGAACTGTTATGGAGGGTCTGAGAGAGGAGACCGAGGGGCTCCAAGAGAGCTGACAGCTGGAGGATAAGAGTCCCATTAGGCGGGGCGGGGTGGGGTGGGGTTACTCGTCCAACTGTAGAGGGAATCTGGAGCCCAGGGAACTGCCTAAGGGCTCTCTCAGATCCCACCAGAGTTTGATGGGCCGAAATGAGACCAGCTTGGAGACCGAGTCATCTCAGAGAGAGAGACACTCAGGCCAGTCCTCTTGACATTAAAACACTATTTATTGAAACCATATAACAGAAAACCCCAATACCATACAGATGAACAGAAAAAACCGACACCTGCTATGTAGTGCCCTGAACAGAAGAAGAAGAGATTGGATTTGCACCTTGCCCTTCACTCCCCAAGGGAGTCTCAGAGCGGCTTACAAACTCCTTTCCCTTCCCCTCCCCTCCCCACAACAGACACCCTGTGAGGTAGGTGGGGCTGAGAGACCTCTGACAGAAACTGTCATCCAGCAGGTGCAAGTGGAGGAGTGGGGAATCAAGCCTGGTTCTCCCAGATTAGAGTCCGCACACTTAGCCAAATATTCCTGTGTGTTCACCAAGGACCGTCACAAGAGTTGTTGACAAACAGCCCTGAGCAGTGGGAAAACAGCCAATATGTACCGTTCTGGCATCTATGGACTACAGTACAAGATGCACTCAGGAATGGGGTGAGCATGACAAGAACCAGAACCAGCCCCTTATAATTTTTTTGATATTTTTGTGTTGTGTGTGTGCACGCGTGTGCGCGCACACACATATGTCTGTGCCTGGAAGTCATGACGACCTCTAGTGAATCCTACTGGGGCATGGAAGATGGTCAAGGAAGTGGCTTGATAGCCTACTTCTGCGTCCCAGCCCTGGTATTCTTTTGAGGTCTCCCATCCAAGTACTTGCCAGAGTTGGCCCTGCTTAGCTTCCGAGAACTGATGAGATTGAACTTGCCTGGGCTATCCAGGTCAGGGCAGAACCAGTCCCTTATTGATAGTATGAACTTTTGCTAGTATGAACTTTTGCCCAGATATATTTTATTAGTTGCAACGACAAAAGGACCTGGACAGACATGGTGTCTGACATACAAATGATCTATATGTTTAGGTTTAAAGCCTGGCACTTGGAGGCCGGGGAATGCTAGATGAACGCGGGTGAAGGTACATCTACAGGGCAAGGCTTTAGTTTTCATACATAGGCTGCCAGCAAAGGAGCTAAGGCTTATGGGACAAATAACCTAACAGAGAGGTACAAGCAAATTCAAACTAATACACAAAACTTTAGGAATACAGAATTCTGCTATGCTGCTTATAATTCTGCTACACTAATGTCAATAATTGTGAGAAAATTAAGGGTATGGAATTTAAATGAAGAGTCTCCATTTTACATGTAATAGATTTCAAGAAGCTGTCAAGGAAATTAAATGTAAAAGATGTAGACTATTGAATTAAGTGATATAAAATGGGACTGACTGGCAGAAATTAAAGTGTATTTCATTAAAGAAAAATGTAAGTAATTTAACTCATCTACGTGTTGCAGCTGACTGACAGTGACCGGGGCGGTGGCCAGGTCCCCACTGGCCACCTGAAGGGGATGGGGGGGGCAGGGGGGCCAGATCCAGGCTCGGAGAATCCTGGAGATTTGGGGATGGAGCCTGGGGAGGACAGGGACCTCAGTGGGGTATCATGCCACAGAGTTCATCCTCCAAAACATTTCTGTAGTCTGGGTATGAGATGTAATTCCAGGGCATCCCCAAGTCCCATCTGGAGGCTGGCACCCCTACACAGAGTTCATTCTTTGAATCCGCCATTTCTCCTGGGGGAGTGATCTCTGTAGTCTGAAGAGCAGTTCTAATTCCAGGAAAACTTCAGGCCCAATTTTAAGGCTGTTTACCCTAAGCCCAAGTGGAGAAGAAACAAGCCAAAAAGCAAAGTAGGACTGCACCCCTCACTTCCTCCATTACTGTCATGGAAACTGCTGGTATCATTTCTGATTTCTGTAGAGCACCTGGCATACACTTTGGGTAAGTGCAGCTGCAGCGCCACCACCCTGGCCGTTCTGTGACTGGGCAGTGCCTTCGCGGCAGAACCAGGTGAACACCTCGCTGGCTGTTTCTGGTCTCATGTCCTGTGAAGTTTGTGTTGCCTCAGCCTACCCCCCCCCCCCCCCCGCGTTTCCCTGTTTTCCCTGTCAGCTGGCTTATTGGCCAGAAGCGAGGGAGAGCATGACCTCATAAACATCCTGTGATGAAAAGGGGAAGAGAGTGCTTTTGTTTGGCCTGCAAAACTCCTGCCCTAAAGGCGGCCTGGATCTGGCAGGGAAATTCATCCATGTTCCTTTTTCTCTGCTTGTTGGAGGGGGGGGGGGAGTTTTTGCAAAAGGGACAGATTTGCAAGATCTGCCAGACTTATTCAGCAAACCAGCCAGGTTTCATTTTAAATCTACTGCTGCTGCTGTAAGTGCCAAGCTGCCAGAAATTTAGTTTAGCCATTTTCTAGAACAAGAGCTGCAAAACCAGAAGAAACTCCAGCGGCGCTGTGGATGGGCATCAACAAATAGGCAGGCACATGAAAACACTGTCGAGTGGCATTTGTCATGTCACGTGACCAGGGCATGCTGTTAATGCAAAGGCACTCTGTGCTGTCTTGCACTGTATGCGTGGGCATGGCTGGCCAAGAGAAAGCCCCTCCCACAGCTGAGGGACAGGGCCACTTGTCAGCCATGCTGGCAATCTCAATGGCCCAGTGTCAAAACGAGAGTTTGGCAAATGTACACAAATCCCTGCACAAACATAGAGCACTCTTCTTGCCACAAAGAGGCATTCTGCACATGCTCAAAGAATACAGCCCAAGCCAGCAGCCCTGCCTGTGGATTCCTGTCTGGTCAGAAGTGTAGAGGTCTGCTTCCGCAAAGGAGGCGAGCTTGCCTGGAGGCTGAGGGGCTGGCATCAGGGGCGTAGACTTTTTAAATCCCCGGGGGGGGCGCGGGCTCTCTGGGGGGCCATGTCCCCACCACTCTCCCCCCCACCCCAGGGAGCCGCCACCGCCACTTCCCTCCCCCGGGCCATGCCCGCTCGCCCGCCGCGCTCCCTGCCCCCCTCCCTCCCTCTCCCCGCTCACCTCAGGCGCCGGCAGCGGCGTAGGGGCGTGCGGGGGTGGCGCAGATGAGCGCCGCCTCTCTCCCCCCCCGCCCCAGGGAGGCAGGAGGGCAGGCCGGGGGTGGGGGGGAAGGAGAGGCGGCGACGGCCGGCTGACTGGCCACCGGGCGCTCCATTTTCCCGGGGGTGGCTGAGCCCCCCCCGGGAAATTTCGGGGGGGGGGCTCGAGCCCTCGAGCCCCCCCATAGTTGACGCCCATGGCTGGCATTCAGTCCAGCAGAAGGGGGCCCATTGGGTGACTGAGCTGCCCCTGCCAAACTGCCAGGCCTTTAGAGTGCCATGCCACCAAAGGACTCACAGCCCTGCCGGTACTTGGCATCTTGGCACCTGCTTTCTCAGAGTTTCCCGAGCACTTTACAAACATCCCCTCAGACATCCTGACAACAACCTTTCTGCAAGGCAGGCCAATCCTGGGAGGCATCTGCTTGTCTCAAGCGAGCCATTAGAACTCCCAGTTCATACAGGAGTCCACAGCCATCAATGCATTTGGCAGTAAGTAGCCCATCAGAATGGACCCCCCCTCCCCTGCCCCACTTGCAGTCCCTTTGCAGACACCTCTGAGCATCAGAAAGCGTTTCAAGGGCAGAAGTGGAGGTGGTATGAAACCTGGATCGCCACACATAGTGCAGTCCACAGAGCCCACATAATATCCCTCTGGCCAAGCAGGTTTGGCCAGTTTCTTCTACGGGCAGGAGCAGAGAGACCAAAGCAACGTGTGGCCATCAGCCAGAGAAGTGGAGCCTCCCATGAACCTTGTTTAGTGTTCTGAAATGTCTGCTGCCTGTCTCTAGCCTCTTTCTTGGTGAGGTTATTGTGGCAGGCAGACAGTCTCCAGGCACCCGCCAGCTTCCTCCCATGCAGACAGCCATGCACTTTCCTGCTGGTGCTCCGACCTAGGGCTCTAACGTGCTCAACCTTTTCACCAACACGAAGCCCATTGCTTTCAGCTCAGAGGAGGTTCAAGGAGCTCTCATGTGATACGGACTTTGACTTTCTTTTTGAGGGGGTGGGGAAGGGTTGGCGTGCCAAAGATACATCTGGTTCTCCTGTTTAACTTCAGGGTAAGTCTTTGAGCTTGCATGTGCTGATCTGGCATCCTGGATCACTGCACGCCCAGGGGGTCTCCCTCCTGCTATATCACAGTCTTATCCGTATCCACAGTCTTATTCGTATAAATAATTTCTCTCCTGAGATCTGATCCAAGCTGCTTCCAGGGGCATCTGGAAGGTGATAATTCCTGGGTCTGCTTTATGTTAACTCCCAGCTTCAGATCCTTGTGATGTGAAGTTTCTTGACAGAAAAACAGAGATCCCCCCCCCCCCAACCGCTCTATACTTACAATATTCATCCACAAATAAAAATGATTTTCTTTCTCCAAGGGATAGAGCTGAGTTGTTTTTCATACTGTGATGTCCTTGTGTTCATCGATGGTGCGGCCTGATTTGGAGTACCGTGTACAGTTCTGGTCACCATGTCTCCAAAAGCACATTGCAGAGCTGGAAAAAGTGCAGAGGAGGGCAACAAAGATGATGAGGGGGTTGGAGCACCTTCCCTGTGAGGAAAGGCTGGAGACCAAGTCCTATGAGGAAAGGTTGAAGGAGCTGGGGATGTTTAGCTTGGAGAGGAGATGACTGAGAGGTGATATGATAACCATCTTCAAGTACTTGAAGGGCTGTCATGTAGAGGATGGTACGGAATGTTTTCTGTTGCCCCAGATTTGGGGTGTCAAAGATACAGCCCACAGGCCAGATACAGCCCACAGGCCAGATACGGCAGGGCTGCAATCCGGCCTGAGAGCAGATGACTCTGTGCCTCTACCTGATTCCTGTTTGTAGAGTCACTGCTCCTTTCCCCCAGTCTCTCCTATTTCCTGCTTCAAGAGGAAAGAAAGAATGCCTTCTTTCCATTGGCTGAGGGCTCCTCCCCCCCTCCTCTGGGGAGGGAGGGGGAGGAAGACAGACATAGAGAGGGGAAAAACAGCATCTCATGGGACTTTTCAGAAGACATGCAACGTTTGATTCCAGGTATAAGCACACTTTTCCTTAAGAGAGGGAGGGAGCCAGCCAGCCAGCCATCAGAGAGAGGGGGGGAAGAGGGAGGGGGAGGGAGGGAGGGGAGAGGGAGGGAGAGAGAGGGAGAGAGAGGGATGTGGACAAGGGGGACCCAATAGATGTTGTTTTACCTTGAATTCCAGAAAGCTTTTTGATAAAGTTCCTCATCAAAGGCTCCTAAGTAAGCTCAATAGTCATGGGATAAAAGTACAAGTCCTTTTGTGGATCAAAAACTGGCTAATTAAAAGGAAACAGAGAGTGAGTATAAATGGGCAGTTTTCTCTGTGGAGGGAGGTAAGTAGTGGGGTACCACAGGGATCAGTACTCGGTCTGATGCTTTTTAACTCGTTTATTAATGATTTGGAGTTGGGAGTAAGCAGTGAAGTGGCTAAATTTGCAGATGACACAAAGTTATTCAGGGTGGTGAGAACCAGGGAGGATTGTGGGGCACTCCAAAGGGATGTGTCAAGGATGGACGAGTGGGCTTCAACATGGGAAATGGGGTTTAATGTGGCCAAGTGCAAAGTGATGCACATTGGAGCCAAAAATTCTAACTATAAATACACGTTGATGGGGTCTGAACTGGCAGAGACTGACCAAATGAGAGATCTTGGAGTCGTAGTAGATAACTCAATGAAAATGTCGAGACAGTGTGCAACTGCAATGAAAAAGGCCAATGCTATGCTGGGGGTTATTAGGAAGGGAATTGAAAACAAATCAGCCAGTATGTGAGAGTTCTGCTCAAAGTAGTCAAGGATCAGATCTTGGTTGGTTAACCACAGTTCTTTATTCCTTACTTCTACATTAGTACAGCATCTCGGATTATTGTCAGAGATGAGACAGATTATACAAGCGGGTCTATTATACCATTCCAAGGAGTTTGAATTACCCATAGATAGCCAATCCCCGTAAGGGAAAATTGGCGGGCTAAAAGGTGTCCTGACCGTTTGGTTCTCACAGGAAAAAGTGAGGTGTTAAGCAGTAAATTTCCTCTCCCAAACCAGACCCCTCAGATGTTTCGAGTTCACATAACAATCAATGGCTCCAAGGTTCTTTGCATGTGATAAGAGATGAGAGGCATCCTCCCTTGAAGTTACTGCCGGAGCAGCTGGAATGCGGAGGCAGGGATGTAAGGCCTCCTTGTTCTAACAAATCATTGTTGTCACCCTCCCGGCCTGGACAAGCATAATACATCATGGTTACATAGACCCCAATACATGATAGATACATAAGATAGTGAAGGCATGCATGCAAGATTAATACACTGTCTGAATTGGCAGATTCTGACACCGTATCATAATGCCCCTGTATAAATCGATGGTGCGACCTCATTTGGAGTACTGTGTACAGTTCTGGTTGCCACACCTCAAAAAAGATATTATAGCATTGGAAAAAGTGCAGAAAAGGGCAACTAGAATGATAAAAGTGTTGGAACACTTTTCCTATGAAGAAAGGCTGAAGCGCTTGGGGCTCTCTAGCTTGGAGAAACGATGGCTGAGGGATGACATGATCGAGGTTTATAAGATTATGCATGGGATAGAGCAGGTAGAGAAAGAAGTCCTTTTCTCCCTTTCTCACAATACAAGAACTCGTGGGCACTCAATGAAATTGTTGAGCAGTCGGGTTAGAACAGTTAAAAGGAAGTACTTCTTCACCCAAAGAATGATTAACATGTAGAATTCACTGCCACAGGAGGTGGCGGTGGCTACAAGCATGGATGGCTTCAAGAGGGAATTAGATAAACATATGGAGCAGAGGTCCATCAGTGGCTATTAGCCACAAAGTATAGATAGGAACTCTCAGGGCGTTTTCGCACTAGCTTTCCCCCGCGGTTTACACCGAAGCTAGCACCGGAGCTTTTGGTCAGTTTCCCACCATTTGCTCCGTGCTCACAATTTCCTCCAGAGTATCACTGCACTGCTCCGGAGTATCCCTGGAGCAAGAAAATCCTGTTCCTAGCGGTGTTTCCTGTTTACTCCGGTGGAGAAGCCTAGATGAGAACACACCCACTCGCCCGCCCTCCATCTGGCCCGCCCCGTGGTGGGCGTTTCTTGAATTTTTTTTCGAACGAGCCCTCCTAATGTTATATCAAAATAAGGAGGCAGGTAGGCAAGATCCCACCACAGGGACTGCGTTGGCGAGGTGGATTTGCCGTTTCTTGGTAGCAGGAGCCGGGCACCATTGGCCCGAGAGCTCCCTGTGCTTGCAGATGACTGCTGCCCTTTCTTTGGGCTGCCCCAGCAACAGCCCCTGCAGAGCTGGTGGTGGGTGCTTTCCTCTAGAAACCCACGGAGAAGCCGTGGCAAGCAAGCGGGCGGGCTGGGGAAGCGAGTCTTCCTTCCCGCTTCCTGTGTGCGGTCCTAAGATCCTGAAGCCTAACTCCCCCCCCTTTCTTTTTTTTTTAAAAAAAGGCCCTTATAATGTTATATCGACATAATGAAATTTTGATGCAGCAAGGGAAGACGGCACAATTGTTGTCTTTTTATAATACACACACGTTCACATCTATTATGGGGGGGGAATGGATTTGCCGTTTCTTGGTAGCAGGAGCCGTTGGCCAGAGAGCTCCCTGGGCTTGCAGATGACCGCTACCCTGTGTTTGGGCTGCTCCGGCAACAGCCCCTGCAGAGCTGGCGGGGGGGGGGGGCTTTCCTCCAGAAACCCGCAGAGAAGCCGCGGCAAGCAAGCGGGCGGGCCGGGGACGCTTGCCTTCCTTTCTGCTCCCTGTGTGTGGTCCCACGATCCTGAAGCAACATTTCCCCCCCTCCTTTTTTTTTAAAAAAAGAAAATCCTTATAACGTCATATCGACATAATGACATATTGATGCAGCAAGGGAAGATTGTTGTCTTTATATAATACACACACGTTCACATCTATTATGGGGGGGGGTTAATTTGCCGTTTCTTGGTAGCCTTCCATTGGCCATTTGGGAGCCGGGTGCCATTGGGCCCCAGCAGCAGCCCCTGCAGAGCAGGCTGGGCGCGCTTCTTTGCAGAAAAGTCACAGAAATGGGTTGAACTGTTTTCTAGGAGCTATAACTATTCTTGCGGAGTGGGGAGACTGGTCTGCG
Organism: Lepidodactylus listeri; assembly: GCA_029233225.1. Taxonomy (NCBI): domain Eukaryota; kingdom Metazoa; phylum Chordata; class Lepidosauria; order Squamata; family Gekkonidae; genus Lepidodactylus; species Lepidodactylus listeri. The sequence continues at coordinate 6,541,398 of JARCFY010000014.1, read as the reverse complement.
TGTCATGCTGCTCCTCCTCAGCTGCCACCACCACCACCACCATTTATGTAATTTTTTTTTTACTTTACAGGGGCCAGCTGACGCCATGTTGCCCATCCTCCATTTTGTTGCCTTGATCGTGATCCTGGCAGTTAAGCACACGACATTTCAGTTCACATTGGAGAATCCACCCATGGGGGGGGGGGGTCCTCCAGTGACATTGGAAGTCCGTGTAGCCCGCCAATCGTTTTGCTTCAACCCAGCCCGGCAGGAAAATTTGAATGCTGAGGAGGGACTTGATGAATTCTGGGAAGAGGAAGGCGGGTGATGCACTGTCGTCATTCCACTATGTCGTTATAATGTTACCACGCATGCATTTAAAAAAAAAAAAGGAAAAGCGGGGAACGAGGGAGGAGCAGGGGGGAGGGAAGGGGAGGGAAGGGGAGGGAAGGGGAGGGAAGGGGAGGGGAAATGGACGGGGCAGCAGCAGAAAGCCTCGCAGCAACCACTACTGTGAACAGAAAACTGCGGGGGAGAAAGAGGAGCTGATTGCTGTAGTGGAAAATTGGATACGGTTGCTCAGGAGGAGTCTCACAGGGGGAAATGAGGAGGAAATGAGAGGCTAATGGCATGTGCGAAAAGGCCCTCAGTCTGGGGCAAGTGATGCTCTGTATTCTTGGTGCTTGGGGGGGGGGCAACAGTGGGAGGGCTTCTCGTGTCCTGGTCCCACTGATGGACCTCCTGATGGCACCTGGTATTTTTAGCCATTGTGTGACAGAGTGTTGGACTGGATGGGCCACTGGCCTGATCCAACATTGGCTTCTCTTATGTTCTTATGTTCTTAAACATTTTATTCCAGGTGTCAGCCATGCTGCCATTTCCCGACTGGGGGATTGGGACTTGACCTGGGACCCCACCCGCAGGAATGTGCTCATGTGCTGCTTAGCTGTCTGGCTTTCTTATCACGCCCCGCTTTTGCCTGCTTCACTCCCAGCTTTTGCCTGCTTCGTTCCCAGCTTGTTTAAGGTTTGGGATAAATCCTCCCTACTGTGTTATTCCTTTTGCAGCTGCCTCCGAAAACATTTAGTAGAAGTTCCCTGGGAACAAGGGGCATAATAACATACTTGCTGCCATTTCAATGTGAAACATATTCAGGGGGCTGGAGCCACTTTTAACGCTTTATGATTGGTGTAAATCTAATGAGGGGGATTCCAGTTGCCTAGTATAATACTAACTGTTTGTTTACAATAAAGTCATTACCAGCAGAGAAACTGTAACTGTACCTATAAGGGCCTCTTTGCAAATAAAGGACTTTCTAGTTAAGAAGACCTGTTGCAGACTGCATCTTTCGGGACAATCTCACACAGGTATGAGGAGGGGAAGAGTCCTATGTTTAGACCCAAAAGCGTTTTATTCCAGATATGGAGGGAGGTAGAGTCCTGTGTTTAGATCCAAAAAAGTTGTATTCCAGGTATTGGGGTGGGGGAGGCCTGTGTTTAGACCCAAAAACGTTTTATTCCAGATTGGGGGGGAAGAGTCCTGTGTTTATACCCAAAAACATTTCATTTCAGGTATGAGGGCGGAAGAATCCTGTGTTTACACCCAAAAATGTTTTATTTCAGGTATAAGAGAGAGAGCATCCCATGGCACTTGGAGAGACCCCCCTTTCCATTTCTAGCAGATTGGGGCGGGGGGAGAAACCTAACAGCACAGCTTGCATTACTTATTAATGAAAGGGAGGGAAAGTACAGCAGCACCCTAATGACTAACAAAATTTGTGGCATGGCATGACTTTTCATGAATCACTGCTCACTTCCTCAGATAAAGCTGGAATGTGAGTCCCTCTGTCCTTATATCTTGGAGAGTGAAGTGATTTCAGATGTCAAAATAAAAGAACAGGCATTGGTAATGAGAGAAGAAACCTAGGCCTCAATTCAGTCCAGGAGTTTGCATTGTCTTGAGCTTCATGATCAGTTGCAATTATAATCTCCATCAAAATTTTTTAAAAAGACTGTTGGAGTGCTAAAGGTGGGGGAAGGCGGTGCTGCTGAGCTTGGCCATTTTGGAGCACCCCCCCACCTCCACATTGGCTGCAGATGGAGCATCCATGTGGACCCTCCGCTCGCAGCCACCCCATGCTTCTTCCTCCTTTGGATCCAATCTGTTATGTATTGACCATGCGGTCGCCATGTGCTCTCTTCATTGCGACCGCATGGCCAGAGCACATGGCCAGAGCATGGCCAGAGCACATGGCCAAGAAACTACCTGAGCTTCAGCCAGGTAGAACAAAGGCCAGGTGGATTCAAACCGGCCACCAATCCTGTACCTAGGTTTCTCCCAGGGAACCTATGAAATGTAAATAGACTTCTAATAGCCTATCAGGCCAGTTGGGTGAGGTCAGGGGATTGTCCCTGACCAGCATAAAAGGAGGGCTTGGAGCCCTGGGTTGTATGCTTCATCCGGACCAGCAATAAAGATCTAGCTGTTTCACTATTCCATGGACTCCCGACTCCAATACTTATCAGTGGCGACGAGGATGGGATCCCGATGAGCGACTCTCCAGCAGACCACAGCAGCACAGCGAGCTCCGTCCCGCCGGCCGCAGGCATCTCCGAGCTCCAGCGCTCCAACGCCTCGCCGCAAGCCGCTCTGAGCCCAATCCTCCGGCACTAGCCAGCGCCAAGCCTCAGCGCTCCCCGGCACCGCCGCAAGACACGAGGACATCGCTCAAACAGCCGCCGCCGCTCCTGCTCTGGTAAATATGGCAAACGCTCCGGGACCAATTACCCCTTTCAATACGTCTCGCCCCGAGACGTGGGAGTCCTGGCTCAAGACGCTGGGTTGTGCCTTTAAGGTCCGCGGAATCACAGATGCGGACCTGAAGAGTGCCTGGCTCTTGAGTTCCGGAGGGGTGGAGGTCATGCGGGTGGCCCAGAACCTACTAGCCCCGCAAGACCCCACCGAGGTGTCTTACGACGTGCTCACCAAGACCCTCGGCGATTACTTCGCCCCGAAGCCATCAAAACTGGCCAGGCGCTGGGAGTTCATACAGCGCCAGCAGCAGCCGGGGGAGTCAGCCGCCACTTTCCTGGCTGAACTCCGTCGACTAGCCGTGGGCTGCGAATTCCGCCACATGGATGACCACGTGGAGACCGCCTTCATGGGAGGGGTCCGGGAAGCCAAGCTCCGCCGGCGCCTCATTGCAATGCCGGAGCCAACCTTGGAGAAGATGCTCGAAACTGCGGCAGCCTTCGAGACAACGCAAAAGGACAAGGCAGCCACCAAAGTCCACCAGGCGGCTCCTCCCGAACCCGACTCAAGCGAAGAAGAGGACGTCCACCGGATGCAACCACGCTCGAAGAAGGGTGAGCCCGGCGTCCCCAGGCCCAAGGGCCGGCGCCCAGCATCTGTCTCTGTTCCCTCTCCTGCTTCCCTCAACAGGCAGGCCCCAACGTGCGCCAGCTGTGGGGACCCCCACGACAGACGGACATGCCGCTTCCGTGATGCCATCTGCCGCGCCTGCGGGAAAGCAGGACATCTCGCCCGGGCCTGCCGCCTGAGGAACAGCCACCGTGCCCCAGCAGCGAACTTCGAAGAAGTGGGTAGTGTCGTTCCCACGGCCACGGTAATGAACTTGCCTCAGCCCATCCCGGGCGCAATTTCCGTGTCTCTCCGAATAGAGGGAGTTCCTTGCTCCATGGAACTGGACTCAGGGTCAGCATATTCAATTGTGTCCGCAGCTACGTTCCGCCGCCTCTGCTCGAAGGGGGCACGCTGGCTGCGGCTGCCGGCTGGGTTGGTCCTCCGGGACTTCCAGAAAAACCCAGTGGCTATTAAGGGGCTAGCCAGGGTCCGGGTCCAGTACCATGCCTTTAATGGCCTGCTGGACCTTCTCGTGGTGGAGCGCAATCTAACCAGTCTCCTAGGTCGCGCCTGGTTCAAGCCGCTCGGAGTGCAGTGGACCGGAATACACCGCATGGGCTCTACTGACTTCTCATCCATCTGCGAGGAATTTCCCGCCGTTTTCGATGGCTCATTGGGCTGCTACAAAGGACCCCCGGTTTCCTTCGACCTGGACCCGGCAGTCCGGCCCATCCGCGTGGCCGTCCGCCGGCCACCACTCGCCTTCCAGCCCAAAGTGGAGGCAGAGTTGGAAAAGCTCGTGGCACAAGGGGTGCTCGAGCCGGTCTCCCACGCCAAGTGGGAGACTCCCATTGTGACCCCCCTCAAAGCTAACGGGGAAGTCCGCATCTGCGCGGATTACAAATGTACAATTAATAAGGCATTACAGGACCACGCGTACCCGGTACCGGTGGTCAGCCATGTTCTGGCCTCCCTCGCGGGTGCCAAAATATTTGGAAAATTAGACTTGGCCCAAGCCTATCAGCAGCTTCCCGTAGACGAAGCAACGGCCGAGGCACAAACGATTGTGACTCACAAGGGAGCGTTCAAGGTAAAACGCCTCCAATTTGGGGTCAGCGTAGCACCTGGAATCTTTCAAAATCTAATGGATTCTCTCCTAAAAGATGTTCCAGGAGTGAAGCCGTTCTTCGACGACGTCCTCATCGCCGCCCCGGACGCCGACACGTTCGCAGCTCGCCTCCGGATGGTGCTGCAAAGGTTCCAGGACGCGGGTCTCAAGGTTCGAAAAGACAAGTGCACCCTGGGAGTCTCCTCGGTGACCTTCTTGGGGTTCCAAGTCACCGCAGACGGCATTCACCCTACAAAGGAGAAGGTAGTGGCAATTACAGGTGCACCCCGCCCGTCCTCAAAGGCGGAACTCCAGGCGTTCTTGGGACTTGTGAACTTCTACCACGCCTTCCTTCCGCACAAGGCGGCGGTCGCTGAACCCCTGCATCGTCTCCTGGACAAGGGAGCGGCTTGGGCCTGGGGTCCCAAGCATGATGCAGCCTTCCGGGCCGTCAAAGACTTATTAATTTCAAATGCGGTCTTAGCGCATTTCGATGAGAGGCTCCCTGTCATCCTGGCCTGCGACGCATCCCCCTACGGCGTTGGGGCGGTCTTGGGACACCGGCTACCCAACGGAAAGGAGGTACCAGTTGCCTACTACTCCAGGACCCTGTCGTCGGCAGAACGGAACTACGCCCAGATCGACAAGGAGGCCCTAGCAATCGTAGCTGGCGTCAGGAAATTTCACGACTATCTCTACGGACGGTCATTCACCGTGGCCACAGATCACAAGCCGCTGCTGGGTCTCCTTGCCCCCCACAGGCAGACCCCTCACATGCTGTCCCCGCGGGTCCTGCGGTGGTCAATTTTTTTGTCAGGCTACTCCTACGAATTGGTACATCGCCCGGGGAAGGCGATGGGTCATGCAGACGCCCTCAGCCGTCTTCCCCTCCCGTCCTGCGACCCTGATCCGGCTCCCGCTTTCCACGTCGCGCTCCTAGAGGATCTACCGGAGCGCCCCGTACAGGTATCAGATGTGGCCCGTCGCACGCGGCGGGACCGCATCCTTTCCCGTGTCTCAGACTGGGTGGGAAGGGGGTGGCCGGAAAAACCGGGACCAGATTTTGCCGCTTTCACGGCACGCAGGCACGAACTATCGGCCCACAAGGGATGCCTGCTATGGGGATCTCGAGTGGTGATCCCCGGGCCCCTGCGGCCCCGAGTGCTAGAGGCCCTCCACGAGGCTCACCCGGGAATTGTGCGCATGAAAGCTCTGGCCCGGAGTTACGTATGGTGGCCAGGCCTGGACAAAGACATTGAGGGGCGGGTCCAGAAGTGTACCAAATGCCAGGAGTCACAGCCAGATCCGCCACACGCTCCTGTCCGATCCTGGGAATCTACTAACAAGCCCTGGTCCCGCCTGCACCTAGACTTCGCGGGACCGGTCCAGGGCCGGTTGTTTCTTATCGTTGTTGACAGCTACAGCAAGTGGCTTGAGGTAGTGCCGGTAGCTTCGACCTCCACCAACGCTGCCTTAAGAAGTCTCTGGCCGATCTTCGCGACACACGGAATGCCAGAAACTCTCGTGACCGACAACGGGACCGCCTTCACCTCCGGCGAGTTTCAACGGTTTGTGGAAGCCTGCGGTCTGCGCCACATCCGCTCCGCTCCGTTCCACCCCGCAACCAATGGCCAGGCCGAGCGCATGGTGAGGACAACGAAGGACGCGTTAAAGAAGATGGAGCATGGCGACTGGGAAGAGCAGCTGTACAAGTTCCTGTTCTGCCAACGGAACACACCCCACTCAGGGACCGGGCGCCGGCCAGCCGAACTTCTGATGGGAAGACGACTGGGAACCGTCTTGGACCGCCTACATCCCGACCGAGCAATCGAGGGGAACCCGACAATGGAGGACCGGCCAGCTGCCCGAGGATTTGCTCCCGAAGACCCCATATACGCAAAGAACTTCGCGCGGGGTCCAACATGGCTCCCCGCGAGGATCGTCCGAGTCACAGGGCCTTATTCCTATGAGGTCCTTACGGAAGATGGCGTAGTCTGGAAACGGCACATTGACCAGATTCGACGCCGTACCCAGAACCATGATGATACCCAGGCCCCCGAACTCCCTGCACCAACAGACCGTGACATCGACACGACTCCAGAAGCAGCGCCAGACCCTGATCCAGAGACTGCGGAGATGCCGCTCCTGCCCGCGGACGAAGCAGTCGCACCATCCACACCTGAACAACCCCCGAGCAGACAGGCCCCGCCAGCAGAACAACTACCCACACCGCAACCTGCCGACACTAGCAACACGCCCCGCCTTACAAACCCCCGGCGCTCTGGACGTGAGCGCAGACGCCCGGACTATCTCAAAGACTATGTGTGCAGAGGGGTTCTGGACTATGGGGGGAGGGGTGTTATGTATTGACCATGCGGTCGCCATGTGCTCTCTTCATTGCGACCGCATGGCCAGAGCACATGGCCAGAGCATGGCCAGAGCACATGGCCAAGAAACTACCTGAGCTTCAGCCAGGTAGAACAAAGGCCAGGTGGATTCAAACCGGCCACCAATCCTGTACCTAGGTTTCTCCCAGGGAACCTATGAAATGTAAATAGACTTCTAATAGCCTATCAGGCCAGTTGGGTGAGGTCAGGGGATTGTCCCTGACCAGCATAAAAGGAGGGCTTGGAGCCCTGGGTTGTATGCTTCATCCGGACCAGCAATAAAGATCTAGCTGTTTCACTATTCCATGGACTCCCGACTCCAATACTTATCACAATCCAAGGGGTTTCCCCTCTTATCTGGTTTCAAGGGGCTAGTTGTGCTTGAAAGGAGCACAATGTTGTGCAGAGGTTCCCCCAAATGATGGTGGCCTCCTGCTGCCCAGCGCACCCAGGCAGGGGGAAATCTCCATGAGGAAGCGGCTTTCTTTTGCCATTTTGTAGTCTGAAATGTTCTGCAAACTGCTTTGGATCCTGTGGGGAGAAAAGCTTCATATAAAGGTTCTAATAAACAGGAGGACACCTTTTGAAGTCTTGCATCAGCTTCTTGAGTGCTGAGGGATGCTTTAGAAAAAAAAGTCATGAAGCTGTGGTTTCTGTTCTGTGGTTTTTGCTGATGAATAGAGCTGCAGCACACAGACATGTTGGTAGCCATGTGATGTCCCCCAAGTCTGATTCAGTGATTCTAGGATCTGCGTAGTGGACCTCTTTGTCCAAGCCTGAAGCTGTGCCTCTCAGGGAAAGCACCCTTGCCCAAATTTCTCTTAAGAACTGACTTAGGGAATAGAGCACTGATTGGCTGGGTGCCTGTGACATCACAAAGCGTACGTGAGCCTCTCTGGAGCAGTTTTTCAAGCTGAAAATGAAGAGAAGAGATAGTTTCAAATAAATAGATAAAAAGGCATGCAACATGATTGTTTAAATGTATAACAGCACAAACAGTTCGCCAGAAACATGGGAGCGGGGGGGTGGGCAGATGTTTGCATCAGTGACAGGTGCAGGTGCCTTTTGAAGAGCAAAGGCGGAGAGAAGCTGGCCTCATCCCTGTGCTATGGACATCTGTGAACTCCCAGAACTGACTGCTCAGGCCTCAAGGTCTCCCTCAGGCCCAGAAAGAAAGGAGGTTATAAGCCATTGGCCTTTGTGATCAGTGGACAACAGGAAGCCTTCGGATTGGTCAAGCCTGGTATGAATATGTGTTTCTGGGCACAATTCAAGGTGTGTCTTTCTTACCTTTGAAGCTCTATCTGGCTTAGGAATGAGGTGCCGGAAGGACCACCTCCTCCTGCACTGTCCAGCCTGACAGCCAAGATCTTTACATGTCCTGCTGTTTGTGGGTGGCTTCCTCTGTGTTGGCACCTCATCTATGGTGTGCCCTCCATCTCCATTAAACCCACCTGGCACCTGCCACTCTCTCTTTTAGGCACCAAGCACAAACATTTCTTTTTGAATTAGTTGACCTTTTAAAATTGCCTTTGTGCACCCAAACTAGACAATAAGTCTGATGTTTGCACAGCTAAATGTGGCCTTGGGGAACTGAAATCCTCAAAAATTCTGGGGCCCAATTCAGCTGCAGCCCATGGTTAGGGTTGCCAGTTCCAGGCTTGGAAATACCTGGAGATTTGGGGAGTGGAGCCTGAGGAGGGTGGAATTTCAGGGGGGGGGGGAGACACACATCATTGGTATATAATGCCATAGAGCCCACCTTCCAAAGCAGCCATTTTGTCACCTGAGATAGGGTTGCCAGGTTCTACCTGGCTGCTGGCGAGGGGCTCCAGGGTCCATTCTGGCATGCTCATGCACCATGATGACATCACCCAGAAGTGATATCATCATGTTGCCGATGTCGGGGGTGACACTGTAGTTTTTGGGCAAAACTCTATGGTTTGAGCCCAATTTTACCACAGAGTTTTGCCCAAAAACTAGAGTGTCACCACCCAGCATCAGCAATGCGATGACATCCCTTCTGGGTGACACCATTATGTTATGTCCAGGGACATTTGAGGTCAGGGTTTCCCCCCGCCGGCCAGCTAACTGGTGACAGAAAGGGGCCCACAAAAGCAGGGGGAGCCCTGCCCAGACTGGGTGCCTGGCAACCCTACCTGGAGACCAGTAGCAGTGCCTCAGGAGATCTCCAAGCACCACCTGGAGGCTGGCAACCCTAGCAGAGGTCAGTGGGGAGGAGGAGCTTCCACCTCCCTCCCCTGCCTATTTGCCCCAGCCCAAACAACCGAGGGTGCTGTCTGATCTACTGTGGACACCCCGTGCTGAGATCACTGTTTCCAGCCTGAGCAGAGCTGCACAAAACTCTTTTTCAGTCGCTTCGTGAGAGGTGCTGGAATTCTCAAGAGTGAAATGAAGGAGAAACACACAGGATTCTTTGAAACAATATTATTTTCCTGCACTACAGACTTCAACTTTAAAGCAGTTCCCAAACTATAGACATGTCACCAACTTCCTCAGTTCTTTTTCGGGTCTTGCTTTTGATGCCTAACATGAATGATGACCTTGAAGCAACCATGTTTTAACATCCTTTGTTGGATCAAAGGCTGTTAAGGGAGGTCCAACAATTTTTATAGACAATAAAGATGTTATGGTTTTGACCGACAAGGAGGACCTTTCTGGAGTGACAATCAGGTTCATCTGGGAAAATCCCCTTTCACACTCACTGGAGGAGATAGCTATTATATTGAGAGTGTGTCAAATCCGAGACAGTTCCTTGGGAGTTTCTTCTCTGAATGTTAGATGTTCTCTGAAGGCTCATATGGCTTCTCTTTCACTGAACTGAAATCTTCTTGCCAGTGTGCATATTTCTTCTTCCCCACAGAAAATGTTATCCCTCGAGTTTGCTGGCCAATTAGAATCCAGAACTCTTCCACACCTTGACTGTTCTGTGTCTTCTTTTGAAAGCAGTCTTTTCTGAAGAGAAACTTTAAGTTGATCATTGATTGGTGGGTCATCAATTCCTTTTTTTCTATGCAATGGGACACTCTTAAATTGCAGACTTTCTGTAGCCACAAGTGCTTTTTTATAATAAGGATCTGGAACAGTGCTTCTCTTCCCACAAACATCAAGAAGGCACTCAGTCTTGCTGGGGGCTTTCTACAGATCAATATTTCTCTCCTGCCAATCTAAACTCAGTTCTGACAGATCTTGCAAAGAATCACAAATTAATCCGAGATCCAAAGTAAATTCGACTGATGTTATCTTTCTATGAAGACCTTCATATGTGCACTTCTCCTTTCTGTCTCAACCATTTGCTGATTTACCTTTTTCAAAATGAAGCACAAGGGCTTCGTAATCCTGCCAAACAACCAAAACAGTCCTGTAGCTAGATGCAACCCATCTTGTAGATAGATCCTTCCAATTTTTAAAATCTCCATCTCCAACATAAACTGCACGTGACTTGAGCTGCCTCCATTTTTTGGAGGTGAATGGATACCTAACATGCAACATGTCCAAAAAAATTTCTTAAATCTATTGATGCCAGAAACTTTTTTTACAACATCATGTACTGATAATTCCAGCCTATGGCTAGCACAATGCCATAAAACAATGACAGGGAATCTGGTTTTGAAAAGTTTTGAAACTCCTCCTCAGGATCCCAGGATCACTGCAGTACCATCACGTTAGTGAAACTGAATTTTCCTTTAAGAATTCTTCAGTGAACCCTAGTGACTCAGTATGAGTCATCAAACTTTTGTATATTCCATTTGCTGTTGTGTCTTCCAGCTCTATCAAACCAATAAAGAGATTTACAGGTTCTTGCATGTCCATTTCCTCAATGTAAGTGCAAATATACAGTATCAGTACAGATTTCTGACTTGCAGTAGTAGATTCATCAAGTATCAGTGAGATTTTACTCTTTGAATCAATAATCTTTCTGATTAATGCAGTTCTCATTTCACCATCAATATGATTTATAATATACTAGGAATAAGGCCCGTTGTGGAAATAAATACAATGGGCTCTAGAAAGAGGCTCTGGGAGAGTGCCCCAGCCTTGGGCACTCAGCATCGTTTTGCTGTGGTGACCTCAGCAGGGTATAATGACAAAGAGTCCACCATTTTCTCCAGGGGAAGATCTCTGCCATCTGTAGAGCAGTTGTAATTCGGTGTGATCTCCATCCCTCCTCTGGAGATTGGCAACAATGGTTCCCAACCATCAATGTATAGTTATCTGCTTCAGCTTCTCATCTTCTCCCCCCTCCCTCCTAGAGAGCAGTTGTAATTCTGAGTGATCTCCAGCCCCACCTGGAGATTGGCAACAATGGCTCTCCATGAGGGAATGGCTGGCTTGGAGGGTGAAGTCTATGGCATTGTACCTGTCTCAGGTCCCACCCCCTCCTCCAACCTCACAGTCTCCAGGCTCTATCCCTCAAATCTCCAGGAATTTTCCACCTGTCTGTCAGTTAGCACTGCCATAAAGTTCTGTTGACTGTTGTTATCAATAATCCTGCTGAGTTCGATTCATGTATCAATGCTATCTGATGGTCATTTAACCTTATTTTAGTTTTGAGTTCTAATTCGTCTCCTCTAGGTCCCGGATGGGAGATTGCATCCATGGAGTAAGCCCCACCTCCGGAATGCGTGCTTCGCTCACTTTGCTTGCTTTGCGCATGCTTATTGCTCATTAGCTTTTTCTCCACTCTTATCTCTTGTTTGCCTTTCCTTAGCTCACGGCCTTGAGCTGGAAGCCTCCTGTTATGTGTTATATTATTCACAGGTGTTATGAGTTCCTTTACTTGGTTTTCCTTGGGAACATCTGCCCTAAAAATCTGAACAGTGATTTTTCCTGAGAACCTAGTTTGCCGCCTTTTCCTTGGGAACAGTTGGCCAGTATATTTGGGCACCAATATCCTCCCAGTTGATTGGTGGATGTTAAGGGGGGCATGTTTCATATCAAGTATAATTATAGTTGTATTCCTATGCTTGGGCATTACTAACAGAAGAAGTGTATTTGACCAACAAGATCTTTCCTGCAAATAAAGGACTTTCTGGTTAAGGAGACCTGTTGTGGACTACATCTATTGGCACAATATCACACTGTCTCCTTCCCAGCCAATCATCAACCTCACTCTTCAACTTTCCATCTCTCCCCCACTCCCCCACAGCCTCCACCATGCTCTGAAGTCCTGACTGCTATGTCACATTGGCTGTCATAGGGTATAGGGTATCTCAGCAGGGTGGACAGAGTCCATCATTTTCTCCAGGGAAACTGATCTCTGCCATCTGGAGAGCACTTATAATTCTGAATGATCTCCAGCCCTCACCTGGAAAGGGGCTTTCAGAAAAGCAAGCTTGGTTGCCTGGCAACAGGCACCGAGGAGAAAGTTGCCAGCTCTGATTAGGGAAATCCCTGGAGATTTGGGGGTGGATCCTGTGGAGGGCAGCATTTTTTTTGGGGGGGGGTGTGTGTGGAAGAACTCAGCAGGGTATAATGCCATGGTGTCTACCCTCCAAAGCAGCCATTTTCTCCAGGGGAACTGATCTCTGTCATCTGGAGATCAATTGTAACAGCAGGAGATCTCCAGGTCCCACCTGGAGATTGGCAACCTTAGGGGGAAAGCCAGCCACACAGCAGGGAGTTGAAGAGAATGGCTTGATGGTCGCTGGCCCACTGCATTAGCCAGCCAGCCATGGCGGAGCTAAGCAGGAGAGAGAGCCTGTTTATTCTGACAGGAAAATGGCCAAGCTGGCAGTGGGAGGGGGAAGGGGTTATGCTGAAAGTCCATTGTCTTTTCACTGACAGAAGCAGGCCACTGAGGGGACAGTTAGACCCACCTGGCAGTGGGTGGAGGAGAAGAGTGGACCCAGCACCCAGTCCGTCCCCTTTGCCGGCTCCCTCCAGACTGAGGCTGAGACACTGGCCGGTAGCTCTGTGGGCGGGACTGAGGCAACGCAGCAAGGGAATGCAGCCAGTGGCCAGGGACCCCTTTTGAGTGGCAGTTCATGGAACTTGACACAGGGTCCGTGTACTCTATCATTTCCGCTGCACCCTTCAGGCGGCTCTGTCCGCAGGAGGGGCCCCGGCTGTGCAAACCCGCAGGTCTGGTGCTCCGGGACTTCCAGCAAAACCGAGTTGTGATCACGGGGCTTGGCAAGGTCAGGGTTGAATATGAGGATTTTAGTGGTCTCCTAGACCTCCTGGTTGTGGAGAGAGACCTTGTCAGCCTCTTGGGACTTGCCTGGTTCAAACCCCTGGGCTTGGGGATCAGGGGAGTGCGCTGCATCAGCTACAAGTCGGTCTGCACCGAATTCCCCACCGTTTTAAATGGCGCATTGGGCTCCTACTGGGGGCCTCCTGTTTCCCTAGACTTAGACCCTGCAGTCCACCACATCCGCATCGCAGCCTGGAGGCCTTCGCTAGCCCTCCAGCCTAAAGTTGAGGTGGAGTTAGACAAGCTCATGGCACAAGGGGTGCTCAAGCCAGTCTCTCACGCAAGGTGGGAGATGCCAATTGTCACCCCGTTGAAGGTGAACAGGGAGATCTGCATCTACACGGACTATAAATGTACCCTAAATCGTGCCTTGCAGGACCACGTGTACCCAGTACCAGTGGTCAGTCAAGTCTTGCCTTCCCTTGTGGGGGCCAAGATTTTTGGAAAGCTGGACTTGACTCAAGCCTACCAGCAGCTCCCCATGGATGACACCACAGCAGAGGCATAAACAATCGTGACCGACAAGGGGGCGTTCAAGATGAGGCGGCTCCAGTTCGGGGTCAGTGTCGCCCCTGGTTTGTTTCAACAATTAATGGATTCTGTTTTAAAAGGTCTTCCAGGTGTAAAGCTGTTCTTCAACGACGTCCTCATTGCAGCCCCAGACGTTGCCTCCTTCCACACCTGGCTGCGATCGGTCCTTCAGTGTTTCCAGGATGCCGGCCTAAAGGTGCACAAGGACAAATGCATCTTGGGCATCCCATCTGTGACCTTCCTGGGCTTTACCATCGATGCCCAGGGCATCCACCCCACCCCGGAGAAGGTAGCAGCCATCACGGAAGCACCCCTACCCATGTCGAAGGCGGAGCTGCAGGCCTTCCTCAGCCTCCTGAACTTCTATCACACCTTCCTGCCCCACAAGGCGGTGGTGGCTGAGCCCCTTCATCAGTTGTTGGACAAAGGGGCCAAGTGGGTCTGGGGGCCACGCCACTCGGCCGTGTTCCAAGTGGTTAAAGACTTGCTGGACTTGAACGCTGTTCTGGCCCATTTTGACGAGTCCCTGCCGGTGGTGCTGGCTTGTGATGCGTCTCCTTATGGGGTGGGGGTGGTCCTGAGCCATCGGCTCCCCAACGGGCAGGAGATGCCGGTAGCTTACTATTCCAGAACCTTGTCAGCGGTGGAATGGAACTACGCCCAGATCGACAAGGAAGCCCTGGCCATAGTCGCTGGGGTTAAAAAATTCCACGACTACGTGTACGGTAGGGCTTTCACTGTGGCCACGGATCATAAGCAACTCCTGGGCCTCCTTTCTCCGCACCACCAAACCCCACACATGCTGTCCCCGTGGGTGCTTCGGTGGTCCATTTTCCTGTCAGGGTACCAAATACTCTCTAGAGCACCGCCCCGGGAAAGCCATGGGCCATGTAGTCATTTGCCCTTGCCATCCTGGGACCCGGACCCAGCGCCCACTTTCCATGTTGCCCTCATCGAGGACCTCCCAGACCGGCCCATCCAGGTATCTGATGTGGCCCGCCACACAGCCCGGGACCATGTCCTCTCCCATGTTTTGGACTGGGTGGGAAGGGGGTGGCCCGCTCATCTGGGCCCTGATTTTGCCACTTACACTGCCAGGCATAATGAACTGTCCACCCACAAGGGGTGCCTGCTATGGGGAATGAGGGTGGTCATCCTGGGGGCGCTCCGAGCAAAGATCTTGATGGCCCTTCACAAGTCTCATCCCGGCATTGTCTGGATGAAGGCCCTGGCCCGCAGCTACATGTGGTGGCCGGGCATGGACAAGGAGATCGAGGACCAAGTCCACCAGTGCAGCAAATGCCAGAAGTCACATCCCGATCCTCCTCATGCCCCTGTCCAACCCTGGGAGTCGACCAACAAGCCCTGGTCTCGCCTCCACCTGGACTTCGCAGGGCCAGTTGTTTTTTATTGTTATAGATAGCTACAGCAAGTGGCTGGAAGTAGTCCCGGTGCGTACTACCTCGACCGAGGCGGCTGTCCGAGCTATGTGGCACATCTTTGCAACCCATGGATTTCCAGAAGCCCTCATTACGGATGACAGGATGGCCTTTACCTCCAGGGAGTTCCAGTGCTTCATAACCTGCCTCGGCATCTGACACATCCACTCAGCGCCCTTCCATCCCGCGACCAGAGGGCAGGCAGAACGAATGGTAAGAATGACCAAGGAACGAATGGATCAGGGCAACTGGGAATTCAAGCTGTCAAAGTTCCTATTCGGACAGCGGAATACCCCTCACACCAGGACAGGCCGCATACCGGCAGAAATGCTGATGGGTCGGTGCCTCCGCTCCATGCTCAACCAACTTCACCCCGACTGCGCCACCAACGGCGCCCCCGAGCCAGAGTTCTGGCCAGCCCCATGAGGGTTCTACCTGGAGGACCCAGTCTACATCAGGAGCTACACAAGGGGTCCAGCGTGGGTCCCCGGGAGAATCATCCACTCGATAGGATCACTCTCATACGAGGTCCTCACTGAGGAAGGGTTGATGTGGCAGTGCCACATTGACCAGCTCCAGTGGCACCTACAGAGCAATGCACCATCTGTTCCCGAGACTCCTGCATACACCGATCCGGACCAGGGTCTGCTTCTGGAGTCCGGCCATGACACGGAGCCAGCAGAACTCCTGCCTTCCAACAGTTCTGACAATTCCGCACTGCCAGCGCCGCTGCTGGACCTGGCCACAGACACTCCCAAACAGGTGCCTGCTACCCCGCTCCCCAAGTCAAGCAACGCCCCCGACCAGCAACGCCCCAGCACTCGAAACGCGAACGTCACCGGCTGGGGTACTTAAAGGACTATGTTTGTAGGGGAGATTTGGACTATGGGGGGAGGGGTGTTATGTATCAATATCGCGGTTGCCATGCACTTGTGTAATGGCGACCCCCACGTGGACTGCGCACATGGTCTGAATCTACCTGAGCTTCCAACAGGTAGAACATTAGCGGGTCGGATCCTAAACGACAACCAATCATGAGCCTAGGTTTCCCCCTGGGGACCTATGAACTGCAACCACCTCTTAAGGTCCTATCAGGACATTTGGGTGAGGTCGGAGGATTATCTCCGACTGGGATAAAAGAGGGCTCTGAGCCCAGGGTTTCCCATGTTCCATCTTGATCCGCAATAAACTACAATGCTGATATCACTATTACCTGGACTTCTCGTGGGACCTTAAATTTTTTTGCATATGCTGTATTTCTTCTAAACATTAGTTCTATTTCAGATGTAATTTCTTGCTTAGATCCCACTTTAAGTTGTTCTTCCATAGCTGTAACAATTTCATCTTTCCAATCCGTGCTTAAATTCTCTGGGACGTTTTGGCATCTTATCGTCAAAGCTGCTTTGTCCATTTCCAGACCGGTCAATGCTTCTTCTAAATTTTTTTTTTTTTGTAAAGAAATTTTTATTTTTCAAAACATTAAAATTAATACATTTATCTTATACAAATCCTTTTTTTCCATATTATATAACATTTTGTTCTATTTGTATAGTCTTGTTTTTATCTTATATTGGTGGTTTCCCACCACATCTGAAGCATAACACATTTTCCACTTTATCCAAAATAGTAATACTTATATCTATGTTTACATTTCTGGTAACGGTTATATATCTTTAAAATACTTATATACCAATTCTTATTTTCTATGTTCTTATATAATTCTAAAAAACAACTTCATTATCTAATTATCCTTAGTACATTCATATACTCTATTTCTATTCCTTTATGCTATTATAACCATGTATAAATGTAGTTTTTCATGTCCCAATATTTTTCAACATATTCTTTCAAATCCTTCCAATCTTCTAAAAAGGTCTGTGAGTACAGGTTATTCAACTTTCTAGTCCATTTATCCATTTCAGCCATATATAACAATTTTTTCAACCATTCCCACACTTCTGGTATTTTTTCATTTTTCCAATTTTGTGCATACACCATTCTTGCTGTTGTTATCATATACCATATTATTGTCCTTTTCTTTACATTTATCTCTTCTAGTTTAAGTCCGAGCAGTTACATTTCAGGCAACTTCTTAAATGTACATTTCAAAATTTTTTCCATTTCTGCATGTATTATAGACCAATAAGTCTTTGCTTTATCACAAGTCCACCACATATGATAAAAAGAACCTTCTTTCTTTTTACATTTCCAACATTTGTTAGACATATCCTGATTAATATTTGCAATTTTTTTGGTGTCATATACCATCTGTACATCATTTTAAAACAATTTTCTTTTAAATTGTAACATGTAGATATACTCATAGCATTTTTCCATAAAAATTCCCAAGATTCCATTTCAATATCTTTGTTGAAGTTTATCGCCCATTTTACCATTTGTTCTTTTACCATTTCATCAGCGTTAAACCATTTTAACAAAATTTTATACATTTTAGAAATCATTTTTTCCCCATCTTCCTCCCAAACTTGTTCTATTTCATTATTTTTTTCTCTAAAACCAGATTTTTTATCACTTCTATACATGTCATATATTTGTCTATATCTTAACCAACCATAGTCAAAGTCCATCTGCTGCTGCTCCTTCAGTATAAAGTCTTTACCATGTCTTGTTAACAAGTCTCTATACTTCAACCAGTCTTCTCCTTTGTAATGTGATGATGGATTTAAAACTTCTGCAGGTACAATCCACATAGGTATTTCTTCTGGAAAAAAGTTTTTATATCTTGTCCACGTGTCCATTAGCGTTCTTCTCAAATAATGATGTTTAAACATATTGTCCATTTTTGTTTTACCATAATACAAATACGCGTGCCACCCAAACCTACAGTCATGACCTTCTAGGGCCAATAACTTTCTATCTTGTAACATAGTCCATGTCCCTACCCAAGTTAAACATATTGCATCATGATATAGTCTTAAGTTTGGTAACTGGAACCCACCTCTATCTTTGGCATCACACATTATTTTCATCTTAATTCTTGGTTTTTTCCCTCCCCACACAAACTTAGACAATTCCTTCTGCCAGCATTTGAATGTTTTTACATCTTTCACAATTGGAATAGTTTGAAACAAAAACATTAATCGTGGTAACACATTCATCTTGACCACCGCAATTCTGCCCAACAATGACAAATTTAATACATTCCACTTTTTAATATCTTGTATAATTTGCTGCCATAATTTCTCATAATTATTTTTATAAAGGTCAATATTTTTCATTGTTAGGTTCACACCTAGATATTTTGTCTTTTTCACCACCTCACATTCTATAAGATTTTGTAACTCAATTTGCTTATTATTTGACATATTTTTACACATCACTTTAGATTTGTTCTTATTTACATAAAATGCTGCCAAGTCACCAAACTCTCTTACTCTCTGTAACAAATATGGTAATGTAGTCATAGGGTCTTCAGCTATAAACATTACATCATCTGCAAAGGCTCTATATTTAAAAGAAAAACCTTTTATTGTTAAGCCTTTAATTTCTTTATCCTCTTTCAAATTTAGCAGTAGAACTTCCAGAATCCAAATAAATAACAACGGCGAAAGTGGGCATCCTTGTCGTATTCCTTTTTCAATTTTAAAATAGTCCGTCTTTTCAGTATTAATTATTAAAGAGGATTTCTGTTCTTTATATATTGACTTAATGAGGTTAAGCATATAGTCTCCAATTTCAAGATGTTCTAGAACCTCAAACATAAAGTCCCAATTTAAATTATCGAACGCTTTTTCCACATCTAAAAAGAAAAAACCCACTTCTGGGTGTTTATCATAGTATTCTATAGCATCCACTACTACTCTTAAGTTGTCCCTTATTTGGCGATTAGGTAAAAACCCTGCTTGTTCTATTTGTATCGTTTCTTTAAGATGTTCTTTTAGTCTATCAGCTATAATCTTGGCAAAAATCTTGTAGTCATTATTTAGTAAAGAAATTGGTCTATAATTTTTAACATTGGTTAACTCTTGATTTTCTTTCGGGATAAGTGAGATGGTTGCATCTTTCCAAGTTTCTGGGACCTCACCTGTGACTCCTATATCGTTCATTAATAGCAGTAACACTGGTGAGATCGACTCCTGTAATGTTTTATAAAACTCCGCTGTAAATCCATCTGATCCGGAAGTGTACTTTCTAAGACCGCCTTGACTGCCGCCGCGACAGAGTCGTCGATCATGGTCTTGATTTCTTTGTTTGTGTACGGGGTACTCGAAGCAGACTTCATTTGGCTCAAGGGATTCAGGTTGGATGGAGAAGGTATGGAGCTTTTTCTTATATTACCTGGATTACCTGGATTGCCAGACGCCATAAACCCTAAACAGCTTATATTATTATTTAATTTAGCTAGTTTCTTACTATTACCGGCATCCCGACTCCAGTAATTTTCAGTAGCCGTGTTGGTCTGAAGCAGCAGAACAAAGTTGGAGTCCAAAGTTTCATCCAAGGCTTTTATGTGCATGCACACTTCTTCCATCTGAAGAAGTGTGGGTGGCACATGAAATCTTATACCTTGCATAAAATTTTGTACCTTGAATAAAATAGTCCACAAACTACTCCTGTCCAGTGCATCCACAAACCTAGGGTTGTTCTGCCAGTGAACTAGGATTGCCAACTCCAGGTTGAAGAAATCCCTGGAGATTTGGGAGTGGAGCCTGAGGAGGGTGGGGTTTGGGGAAAGGAGGGACCTAAGCAAGGCATAATGCCATGGACTTCACTTTTCAAAGCAGCCATTGACCTGATCTCTGTAGTTTGTAATTCCAGGAGATCTCCAGACCCCACCTGTAGATTGGCAACCCTAAAAAATAATATTCAGCATACTAGGTCTGCAGGAAGGCAAGCTGATTTCCATGAGAACCTAACCTTTAGGAACTGATTCTAATCCAGTGCGGGAACTGGACAAAAGATATTGGTTCAGGCAAGATTTTGTATAGATGGGACAGAAAATAATATTTTTATTGGTTTTTTCAAAACTGTTTTGACAACAAACAAGGTAAACAGAAAAAGAAGCAAAAGGTGGGTGTGGCTGGATGACCACAGTTCTGGTAACATGGGGTGTGGCCTAATATGCTAATGAGCTGTGCTGTCAGGGGTGTGGTCTAATATACTAATGAGTTCCCGCTGGGCTTTCTCTACAAAAAGAGCCATGGCCACGGAGATGTCTTCAGACATTGCTGGCTCTTCAGCTTGGAAACAGAGATGAGCACCAGAACCCTAGAGTCAGATTCAACTGGCTTTCGAGCAAAGGAAACCTTTACCTATGTTTTCTTGTTTTACTTTGGAAGCCCTTTTGAGCAGGTTCTCTGGAGATACACAGCAGACATTTTCTAAATAAATGTTCTTGCCTGTTCCACAGAGAAGGCCCTTCTATCTGCCTCTCCCCAGCCCAGGCACTCAGACCCAGGCATGGAGATGGCATCTTCGACTGCCTTGCCCTTGCCCCTCAGAGCTCTGTTCACACAAAGTTCACATCTTGCCAAAATATCACATCTTCCTTTATTTTCCATTTGTGGTTACTTGAGGACCTATGAGGCCTAAAGATCCCCTTCAGATAACTTCCATGGAGGCCTCCAACAGAAGAAGAAGGTCCAGTTAAGTTCAGGGTGAATCAGAGAGTTTGGAGGTATTTGCGTCTCTGCAAGAATGGTCTGAGCTCCACCTCACAGAGCCAATTTGTGCACATAGTGATTATGCAGTAACCAACCAATGGCAATGTGTCAGTTGAGGTCTTGGTGAATTTGATCTTTCAAGATAGAGAGAGAGAACAACCACACACATTGGGACTACATGTGAAAGTTTCTAGTCACAAATTGCCTGGTTGGGGGAGCATACTATCTAAGCTTGCCAACTTCCTGTTGGGGCTTGGAGATCTCCTGGAGTTATAACTGGCCTCCAGACTACAGAGATCAGTTCCTCTGGAGAAAACTGTGGGTTTTGAGGGTGGTGTCTATGACATTATATCCTGTGGAGGAGTCTCCCCTAACCCTGCCCTCCCCAGGCTCCACCCCCAAATCTCCAGGAATTCCCCAACCCAGAGTTGGCAACCCTAAACTATCTGGCCCTTACTACCTATGAATACTCATAACTCCCAGTCATACTTGATCTTGGCCAAAAGGCCCAGAAGCCCCTTACAGTCTCCCCAACAAGGCAAAGAGAACTGGGAGACGAGCAGACGGGAAAGTTTGATTCCCTTCCCCAGCGCTGTAGTTCCAACCCCTTTCCTTCCCTTCATTCAAAGGACCTATAAAGAGGTAGGAGGCCTGATCACAGATCTGAACTGCATGGTCTAGTCTGGCCCTCTGAGGGAGTGAGGCTTCTGTCCTGCTCATTTCCAGGGACCAGAGACAGGCAAGGAGCCCCACAGGCAGGAGCAGAACTGTCCATCCCACAGCAGCCAGAGCCAGGGGGGCCAGGCTCCATCTTCTCCCTGGTGGAGAGATTTGAGGGGCATTCTGGGAGGGGGAGGGGCCAACCCAATGTGATGACATCATGAAGAATATAATATACTGGGTCCAGACGCGTTGCTGTGAAATCAGCTCATGGTTTATTTACAGATGGAAAACAGGAACTGCCTGGCAGGGTTCGGGGGTCTGCTTATATGCAGGTACAAACCACACCCTTGGTCACACCCGAGCCCCGTGATAAGATTATTTACAAGACACCTTTGACCATAGGTCCCCTTTAGGATCCTGGGTGGCCTATTGGCCCAAATTACGATCCACCTGGGCTATTGCCTACCAAAGCGAAGGTCCGGTAGTTTGCCTGACCTCGTGTGTGATCCCGACCACATGTGCGGTCGCCATTAGAACACAACACCCCTCCCCCCATAGCTCGTACCTTCCCTAGCACACAAAGTCCCTTAGGTAGATGGGTCTTCTTTGTTCCCTGATTGAGCAGCATAGTACCAGTTCCGTGGTGGGCTGTTTGGGGACTACCTCTGCTGGTTCGGGAGAAGAGTCTAGCCTGTCGGCTGGGGCCGGTGCTGGAGGGATGTCAGTGTGTATGTCGGTCGATGTGCTCGGCCAGGGGTTTGTAGGAGCAGGTGATCCGCCTTCACCCTCCTCATCTTGTTCTGGAGCGGGTGTTTCATCCTCACTCTCCTCGGGTGCTTTGGTGTCTGCTGGCAGGAGACAATGGTGCAACTGGTCAACATGAAGTGTCCACAGTTGACCGTCTTCTCCTGAGACCTCATAGGATAGGGGCCCGATCACCCAAACTACCCGACCAGGCAGCCAGGCGGGACCCCTTGCAAAGTTCTTGGCATAGACCAGGTCCCCAGGGAAGAACCCATGGGGGGCCGTCTGTTGATCCAGGGCTGCACTGTGCTCCGGGGTGTGGTCTGGGTGCAGGCAGTCTAATTGGGTAGTGAGTCGCCTCCCCATTAGCAGTTCCGCAGGGTTGCGCCCAGTTGTGGTGTGGTGTCCGTTGGCCGAACAGGAATACAGCAAGTTTGTAGTTCTAGTCACCATAATCCATGTGGTGCAGGGCTTCTTTGGTAGTGTGTACCATGTGCTTGGCCTGGCCGTTTGTGGCTGGATGGAATGGGGCAGAGCATATGTGCTGAATCCCATAGTATTTCACGAACTCCTGAAACTCCTCGGACATAAAGGCTGAGCCATTGTGTGTCACGAGGGTATCAGGGATGCCATGTGAGCTGAAGATTTGCCACATGGCACGGATGGCAGATTTTGAGGACGTGGAGGACACCAGAATCACTTCCAGCCACTTGGTGTATGTGTCCACCAAGATGAAAAATAGCTGGCCCTGGAAAGTACCTGCAAAGTCCAAGTGTAACGTGGCCCATGGCTTGTGGGAGGACTCCCAGGATCGCAGTGGTGCCTGTGGTGGGTCTGGGCAAGATTCCTGACACTTCTGGCATCACTTGACTTGGTCCTCAATTTCCCAGTCCAGCCCTGGCCACCATATGGAGCTCCTGGCCAGAGCTTTCATTCTCACTATGCCCAGGTATGTCTCATGCAGAGTGGTGAGTACTCGCTTGTGCAGTGGAGGGGGCACGACCACCCGGCTTCCCCAGAGCATACACCCCTTGTGTGAGGACAGCTCGTCTCACCTGGATGAGTAAGCAGCAAATTCTGGCTCCGGGTTGTGGGGTCAACCCCTCCCCACCCAGTCCAAGACCCGGGACAAGGCGCGATCCCGGGCTGTGTGTTGGGAAACATCTGCTACCTGGATGGGCTGGTCTGGCAGGTCCTCCAGAGCAGCAATGTGGTATGCAGGTGCCAGGTCCGGGTTGCAGGATGGCAGTGGAAGGCGGCTGAGGGTGGCTTCATGTCCCATTGCTTTCCTGGGGCAGTGTACCAGCACGTATTGGTATCTGGCCAGAAAATATAGACCAATGCAGGATGGGGGGTCTGCATGGGGGGTCTGCATCTGGGAGGTTTGGCAGTCCGGGGCAAAGAGGCCAAGGAGTGGCTTGTGGTCTGTGAGTGAAAGGTCGGCTGTAGAGGTAATCGTGGAATTTTTTTACTCCAGCCACAATTGCCAGGCCCGCCTTGTCAATCTGCGCGTAGTTGTGCTCGGCAGCCTAGAGATTGCGGGAATAATACACTACAGGCACCTCTTGGCCATCCGCTAACCAGTGCCCCAGGACCGCCCCTACCCTGTATGAAGAAGCATCACAGGCCAGGACTACAGGGAGGGACCCAGACCCACGGGGCTCGTTTATCCAGGAGGCAATGGAGAGGTTTGGCCACTGCAGCCTTGTGAGGCAAGAACGAGTGGTAAAAGTTCAGTAGGCCCAAGAAGGCCTGGAGTTCCACCCTGGAGGAGGGGGTTGGTGCGTGAGCAATGGCGCAGACATTTTCGGGCGTTGGGTGTCAACAGCAAACCCCAGGAACTCCACCAAAGGTACTCCTAGAAGGCACTTTTCCTGCTTAATCTTCAGTCCTGCATCACTGAAGCGCTGAAGAACGGATCATAGGCACGTGGCAAAGGTCTCAGCATCGGGGTCCGCAATTAAAACATTGTCAAAAAAACAGCTGCATGCTGGGGATTCCCTTTAACAGACTGTCCATCAAGTTCTGGAAAATCCCAGGAGCCATACTGACCCCAAACTGTAGGCACTTCACCTGGAATGCCCCCCAGCGGGTCATAATAGTCTGGGCTTCTGCTGTGGCATCATCCACCAGCAGCTGCTGGTAGGCCTGTGCCAGATCTGGCTTCCCAAATACCTTGGCTCCTGCTAGAGAAGCAAGGACATGGCTAACAACAGGGATGGGATATGCATGTTCTTGCAGAGCCTTACTTATCGTGCATTTGTAGTCCATGCATATCTGGACATCCCCGTTAGGTTTCACCAGGGTGACTATGGGGGTCTCCCAGCAGGTGTGTGGTACAAGCTCAAGGACCCCTTGTTCTACTAGGTGGTCCAGTTCAAGGTCAATTTTGGGGCGCAATGCAACAGGGGTCACCAGGCCTTCATGCGGATGGGCCGGACCGAGGGGTCAAGGTCAAGGGTAACCGGAGGCCCAGTATACCATCCCAGCTGGCCATCAAAAATGGCAGGGAACTCATTGCAAACTGCATCAAAGTCTTTAGCCCTTACGTGGTTCACCTCAGTCACCCCAAATCCCAATGGCCCAAACCATGAGAGTCTTAGTAAGCTGGTGAGCTTGCCTTCCACCACCAGCAAGTCCATCTGTCCATTAAAGTCTTTGTACTGAACCCTGAACTTGCCCCACCTCTCAATGGCCACTGAGTTCTTCTGAAAGTCCCACAGTGTTAGACCGACAGGTTTCTTGAGGAGGACATAGTCTCTTCAGGGTGTCGGCGGAGATTATGGAGAAGAAGGACCCTGTGTCCAGCTTCATCTCACAAGGGGACCCCTCAATCTTTACCGTGACATGGATTTTGTTGGGGCCACCCTGGGGAAAGTTCAGTACCTGATGATGGCTGTTGCTGGTGGTCCTGGTGTGGAGGTCTGATGACTCCTGCTGCACCATCGGTTGTCATCAGGATCCTTGGGAATGGCAGACCTTGGCGAGGTGATCCATCTTGCCGCAGGATAGGCCGGCTGCACCCTGGAATTGGCAGGTCCGGCATTCATGGGTGTCCCTGCAGCTGGCACATGATGTCGGAGCGAAGGAGCATGAGTTGGTCGGTGTGGGTGTGGCTGGCGGTCGGGGAGTGCTAGATCGTGTAGCGGGTAATGCGGCTGCCTGGGCGGACCCTCAGTAGTCGGGACGGTGTACCTGAAGGACATCCTTATCGTCTGCTGTTTCGGGGCTGGATGCAGCGGCCAGCCGGTGTGTTGCTGGTCCTTGGCAGTCTTGTTGGGACTTCTCATAGGTGGTGGCTGCTTTACATGCCGCGTCGAGTTTCAGGTCCTTGATTGCCACAAGCTTCCGGCAGGGGTTCAGCTCGCGGACACCACACATGAAATGGGTGAGGAGGGTGTCCTCGACTAACGGGAACTCACATCCTTCTACCAGTCTGTGAAGATCTTCCATGAAGTCCGTGGCGGATTCCTCTACCTTTTGGGAGAGAGTGCAGAAGTCTATTCACATTGCCATTTTAGATGGTTTTGGTACGAAATACGTCGTTAGTGTGGTGATTAGCTCGTTAAAGGAGGACTCATCTAGCATCTTGGGTGCAATGACACTTTGCACCAGGCGGATCGTGAAGACACTGCATGAGTTTAGGAGCCAGGGTTTCTTCTTACCTGCGTTGGTCATCTCCTGGACCAGGAAGAAGTATTTTTTCCCATAGCTCGGGGCAGGCAGGGTTGAAAGCGGTAAGCTGTCCTGGAGTGGGAGCCGTGACTCTGGAGTGATACGGTGAGTGGTATCCTGTGGGGCAGTTGGCAGTGCTGGGTGGTGCTGGAGCCAGGCATTGCTTGGGTGCCGGAGGATCAGTGCTTGATGCGGTGCTGGAGTCGGAGCTGGTGTCACTCAGCGGGATCCCACCTTCATCACCAGTATAATATACTGGGTCCAGATGCATTGCTGTGAAATCAGCTCATGGTTTATTTACAGATGGAAAACAGGAACTGCCTGGCAGGGCTTGGGGGTCTGCTTATATGCAGGTACAAACCACACCCTTGGTCACACCCGAGCCCCGTGATAGGATTATTTACAAGACACCTTTGACCATAGGTCCCCTTTAGGATTCTGGGTGGCCTACTGGCCCCAATTAGGATCCGCCTGGGCTATTGTCTACTGAAGCGAAGCTCCGGTAGTTTGCCCGACCTCGTGTGCAATCTCAACCACGTGTGCGGTCGCCATTAGAACACAACACAGAGTGATGTCATTCCATTGTGTATGCAGTGCCGCACACCCCTTAATTTTAAATAAATAAATAATATGCTATCTACGTAGTCTGGGGATTAGCTGCAATTCCAGGAGATCTCCAGGCCTCACCTGGAGGTTGGCAGCCATATGCACCCCAAGAAGTTCTAAGAGGAACTTTGGGACCCAGACTAAAAGCCACTGGCCACCCTGGCAGCCTCAAATAAAGGAGTTCTACTATTCAGACAGATTTCTCTAGCCCTAGGAGACATCTTTGTTTTGTGACCCAGAAATTCTCAAGGTCATAATTTTCTGTTCTTCTTTTTCTTCAACAAGCCTTCCGTTAAAGTCTATGGAAAGAGGAAGAGGGAGGGCAACATCAGCTGATGTCACAATCTACCCCAGGTTGTCTGGACAAAGAGGGGACTTTTCCAAATTGCATTTCATGCCAGAAAAAGGAGACGGAGGAGGGAGTTTGTGGAGAGGCAACAGCTGGAAGGGGAACTTTGCCTGCCCTGGAGTTCACACCCCAGGGAACTGCTCTGGGCTCTGCTGGCCCTGTGGGAACAGTCTCTGCACCTACTTCAGGATGAGCATATTTAGAACGTCATACAGAGACTGCATCATGTCTGTGGCTGGGGTATGGTATGCCTATGGAGGGCATAGAAATTTAGGAGCAGTACATTTGCCAACCTCCAAGTGGGCCCCCTGGATCCCCCAAAATTATCACCAATCTCCAGACTACACAGATCGATTTTCTGGAGAAAATGGCTCTTTTGGAGGGTGGGTTCTATGGCATTGTATCATGCTGAGGTCCCTCCCAACTCCAAACCCCACCATTCATAAACTCCGTTAAAAACTGAAAGCCAGTTTGGTATAGTGGTTAAGAGTGACAGACTCTAATCTGGAGAACCAAGTTTGATTCCCCACTTGTCCTCCACATGCAGCTGCTGGGTGACCTTTGGTCAGTCACAGTCCTCTCACAGCTGTTCTCTCATGAGCAGTTCTCTCAGAACTCTCTCAGCCCCACCTACCTCAGAGAGTGTCTGTTGTGGGGGGAGGAAGGGAGGGAGATTGTAAGCCGCTCTGAGTGAAGGGCAGGGTATAAATCAGGGCTCTTTTTCTAGCAGGAACTCCTTTGCATATTAGACGACATACCCCTAATGTAGCCAATCCTCCAAGAGCTTACAGTAGCCCCTGTAAGGAGAGCTCTATGAGCTCTTGGAGGATTGGCTACATTAGGGGTGTGTCACCTAATATGCAAGGGAGTTCCTGATAGAAAAAGAGCCCTGAATCCAACTCATCTCCTCCTCCTCCCCAAATCTCCAGGTATTTCCCAACCCAGATCTGGCAACCTGAACTAGAGCAGACTCAGTCTACAGGCTGCTAACAGGCCAACGCTGCCATTTCACTTGGGTTCTTCACATCCCCTTGGTGTTGCTTCTTTATTAAGAACATAAGAGAAGCCAATGTTGGATCAGGCCAGTGGACCATCCAGTCCAACACTCTGTCACACAGCAGCCAAGAACACCAGATGCCCTCAGGAGGTCCACCAGTGGGGCCAGGACACTAGAAGCCCTCCCACTGTTGCCCCTCCCCAAGAATACAGAGCATCACTTGCCCTAGGCTGAGAGTTCCTATCTATACTTTGTGGCTAATAGCCACTGATGGACTTCTGCTCCATATGTTTATCGAATTCCCTCTTGAAGCCATCCATGCTTGTAGCCGCCGCCACCTCCTGTGGCAGTGAATTCCACGTCTTAATCACTCTTTAGGTGAAGAAGTACTTCCTTTTATCTGTTCTAACCTGACTGCTCAGCAATTTCATGGAGTGCCCATGAGTTCTTGTATTGTGAGAAAGGGAGAAAAGGACTTCTTTCTCTACCTGCTCTATCCCATGCATAATCTTGTAAACCTCGATCATGTCACCCCTCAGCCGTCATTTCTCCAAGCTAAAGAGCCCCAAGCACTTCAACCTTTTTTCATAGGGAAAGTGTTCCAACCCTTTTATCATTCTAGTTGCCCTTTTCTGCACTTTTTCCAATGCTATAATATCTTCTTGAGGTGTGGCGACCAGAACTGTACACAGTACTCCAAATGAGGTTGCACCATCGATTTATACAGGGGCATTATGATACTGGCTGATTTGTTTTCAATTCCCTTCCTAATAACCCCCAGCATAGCGTTGGCCTTTTTCATTGCAGTCACACACTGTCTCGACATTTTAATTGAGTTATCTACTACGACTCCAAGATCTCTCGTTTGGTCAGTCTCCACCAGTTCAGATCCCATCAACGTGTATTTATAGTTAGGATTTTTGGCTCCAATGTGTATCACTTTGCACTTGGCCACATTAAACCCCATTTGCCACGTTGATGCCCACTGGCCCATCCTCGACAGATCCCTTTGGAGTGCCTCACATTCCTCCCTGGTTCTCACCACCCTGAACAACTTCGTGTCATCTGCAAATTTTGCCACTTCACTGCTTACTCCCAACTCCAAATCATTAATAAACAAGTTAAAAAGCATCGGACCGAGTACTGATCCCTGTGGTACCTCACTGCTTACCTCCCTCCACTGAGAAAATTGCCCATTTATACTCACTCTCTGTTTCAATTAGCCAATTTTTGATCACAAAAGGACTTCTACTTTTATGCCACGTCTATTGAACTTACTTAGGAGGAGTCTTCCTCAAGAGATTTTGTTCATCAATGTGCCTACTAATTTTTTCCTTAATAACAGTTTTCTCCAACTTACCTGGTATCGACATCAGACTGGCCTGTAATTTCCCGGATCTCCTCTGGAACCCTTTTTAAAGATGGGAGTGACATTTGCTACCTTCCAGTCCTCAGGAATGGAGGCAGATTTTAAGGAAAGATTACATATTTTTGTCAGGAGATCCAAAAATTCACATTTTTTTTAAAAATAATATTTTAATAATTTTCCACAACATAAGGAATAACATAGTTTACAACATAAAAGTTTTCGGAGTCATACATTAATTTCAATCCATTCATAAAATTTTGACCATGTACTTAAGAATTGCTCTTCATTCTTTCCATGCAGTTGGCAGCTCAGTCTGTCCAACTCTGCTAACTCAATAAGCTTTTCTACGATCATTTCTGGGGATGATATCGTTTTTTCTTTCCAGAGTTTTGCCCAGCTAGTCCTTGCCGCAGTAAGGATATAAGTTATTAATTTTTGTTCTTCCCTTTTAAGGCCTTCCGGTAATATGTTAAGGAGGTATAATTCCGGTTTGTATGGTAGGTCAATGTTTAAGATTTCCATTATTAACTTTTTAACTTTGTTCCAATAGGTCTGGATTTTATGACATCGCCACCACATATGGTAGAATGTCCCAACATTCTTACCGCATTTCCAGCATAAATTCGATGTATTTCCATAACATCTATATATCCTGTCCGGTGTCCAATGCCATCTATGGAACATCTTATATAAGTTTTCTTTGTATGATATTGCAGTAGTAAATTTTAATGTCTTCCACATCTTAGCCCAATCATCCATATCAGTTGTATAGCCAAAATCATTCATCCAGTTAACCATTACCTTATTAACTGTCTCGTCACACATTTCATTATTCAATAAAACTTTATATATTTTTTGGATATTTTTTTCACTTGTGTTAAGCCAAGCTTTCTCCAAATCTGGTCTAATGTTTAGGAAACCTATTTCTTTATCTAGTTTTACTCTTACTGTTAATTGATGCTTTTCTAACCACGTTAACTGGGTTTCTTCCTGTACTAATTTTTCAAAACTTTTTAGATTATTAGTGTTATCTAACAAATTTTCGTAGTTAATATTTTTTCCACTACTTAATAACGTAGGTGTTATAAATGCTTCTAATGGCGATATCCATAACGAAGTTTTGGGGAAATATAAGATTTTTATTTGTTGCCATACCTTCATTAACGCCCCTCTTACCCAGTGTTGGTTAAAGTTTGAGTGGACTTTATCTTTTTCATACCAAAGGTATGCGTGCCATCCCATCACTAGATCATGACCTTCCAGTGTCAAACCTCTTGTATCCTCCAGTTTCGCCCACTCTCTTATCCATGTTAGCGAGGTTGCTTGATAATACAATTTCCAGGATGGCACGTTAAATCCCCCTCTCTCTTTTATATCTTGTAATACTTTTAATTTTATCCTTGGCTTTCTGGGGTACCATATAAATTTCCTTGTTATCTTATCTAGCTCAAGGAAAATGTTGTTATTTTTTAAGATTGGGATTGATTGGGCTAAAAATAGGAATCTTGGTAAGATATTCATTTTTATCACTGCAATTCTGCCCAGAAGGGATAATTGTAGATTTTTCCAATTATCTAAGTCCTTCTTAATCTCTTTTATCAATTTATTATAATTGTTCTCGATTAAGGCACTATTTCTATTTGTGATCCAGATACCCAAATATTTTACTTTTTTCTCAATTTTTATATTAGAAATCTTCTCTATATTAGCTATTGTTTTCTTGGAACAATTTTTGGCCAAACATTTTGTTTTATTATAGTTGATTTTTAGTCCTGCTACTCTACCAAACTCTTCTATATCTTTTAGTAATCTCGGTAATGATAATATCGGTTCTTCCACTATAAATAGCAAGTCGTCAGCAAATGCTCTAAGTTTGTATTCAAATTTTTAAATTTTCAATCCTTTTATCTGTTCATTATTCCTTATCTGATCATTTAAGGATTCCAAAGCGAAAATAAATAGTAATGGAGATAAAGGGCAACCTTGTCTCGTTCCTTTCTGTATAGCTACCTCTTCTGATAGTTCGCCATTAATTAAAATTTTTGCTTTTTGTTTTTTATATATAGCCTTAATCATAGTTTGGAATAAGGGTCCTGCATCCCAGATTTTTAATTTTTGTAGTAGAAAGTTCCAGGATAAATTGTCAAATGCTTTTTCGGCATCTAAAAACATGAATGCCGCCTGTTTCTCTGGATGGACTTCATAGAATTCTAAAGCATTCATTAATGTTCTAATATTATCCTTCATGTATCTCTTTGGTAGGAAACCGGCCTGATCTGGATGTATTACCTCTACCAAGACTCTTTTTAACCTGGTTGCTAGAATATTTGCAAAAATTTTATAGTCTGTATTTAAAAGTGATATTGGTCTATAATTGTTAATTTGTTTTTTACCTTCCTCTGTCTTTGGAATTAAAGTTATTACGGCTTGGTTCCAGGTTTCCGGTATCTCTCCTGTTTTACCTATAACTTCTACTACCTTCTTGAATGGGAGACTGATTTGCTCTTCAAAAGTCTTATAGATTTCCCCTGGTTCCGGTGGGGTTCCGGTTCCAGTGGCTCAAGAGACAGATGTGCGGAGAAGAGCTCCGTGAACGCCTGCTTAAACTTTTGATTTATACTTGACTTTTGGACAGTCACTTTTTTCTCCGGCAGAGAGAAAAATGGCATAGGGCTTGGAGGTCGAGACGAGGGGAAAAGTGGTGAATTCCCCCGCCAGCGGCACGCCCTGAAGGCAGTGAATCAAAAGACATCGGTGGAAAATCAGGCAGCCGATGAGAAGAGCAACCTATGAACTATAGGAGTCTGATGTTTGAAGACCACAAAACCTAAAAGCTAAGTTAAAACCTTTTGCGGGGCTCAGAATTATATATATAAAAGAGGGAAAACGGGAGGGGGGGAGCAATAAGTTGCAATAACCGGCAAGAGATTACTAATGAAGAGAGGGGTTTAAAAAAAAAACCCTTCAGAAAGGCTAGAAAAATAAATTAGCGGGGAAAGAAGGGTGGGACTGAGAGGTAATCACTTACTGCAGAAAATCTTTCTTTCTTTCTTTTTGTCTTTAGCATTACAGGGGAATCCGGATAAATCGCAGAGGAGGAGGTACCTTTAAGCGGCAGAGCCTGCTGAGTCACCCAACGCTGGAAAACGACACGCGAGGTGAACGGAGCGGAGAGCGGAGAGAGGAGGAGGAATCAGGAAGTGGGATCGGCGCAAGCGCGGGTGGCGTGAAGAGCGTAAGAAGCGTGAAAAATGTGGGAGGCAGACCAGAGGAGGAGCGTCGCGAGGAGAAGCAGAGCAGGAAGAGTAAAAGGGACAGAAAAACCCGAACGAAATAGCGCAGGCGCATTTGCAGCAGCTATACGAAAATTGAGGTGGCGGATAGATTGATCTAAAGGAAAGCTGACTGGATGCTGAAGAGAAGACTAGTAAACACTGAATAGAAGGGGGAAACTAGAAAACGAGACATTGGGTTAAAGAGACAGGGTTTGGGAAACAACAAGGGAATTAATTGAATGCAATAGATTGGAATTTGTATTGAGAGTGGCGGGGGGAAGCAGGTGAATTGAATGGGAAGTTAACTTAAAGGAGAAACAACCAAGAGTTTATTGTACTAGGAATATAATTAATTTGTTACTGGTGATTTATTATTGATACTATTGATATTGATACTGTATTGTTTGATAACCTGTACTTCTCTTAGATCTGTATAATTGATTTCTGGGCATAGTTGCTTATTTGGTAATAGGCTATTTAAATAATATCAACTTAAATTAATCAACAAAGAAGTGGGTCGATTAAATAACCAGATTTCTTAAATATAAGAACATCAAACATCAAAAATAATAATAAAAAGTAATTAAATAATTAAATAAAATTAAAATAACTGATTTTGGGTTATTTAAATATTTATTGACTTAACACCAAATAAATAAGTGGGAAATTTAGATAGGTCTCAAAATCTTAATTAAAGGGGTAGTAAATAACCCATTAGGGTCTTAAATTAGAATTACTGTAAACACATAAAAGACAGACATCAAGTAGAAGCCTATTAAAAATTAAGTAGGAAAAATCTAATAAAGTAAGATTAAGATAGGATAGAGTTAATAAGAGTGAGTAATTGCCCAATTAACTAATTAATTAATTAACTAACTTAATAAGAAATTAATAAGAAACTAGTTGAAAAAAGTAGATAAATAAACTAAAAAAATAACATGGCATCAGGAGGAGGCAAGGATAGGAAGTCCTCCATCCCATCGCCAAGCCAGCAAAAAACAACGGCATCTTTGAAACCACCCATCCCAACCGTTTCGGCACTATCAACTAATGACTTGAGAACAATGATTGAGGAATCTATAGCAGCTGCACTTAAGAACACTGTTGAACATACCTTTCCAGACCTCATTAAAAAAGAGCTACAACCGATCCAGGAAATGCAAGTACAGATGGTAGAAATTGCAAACCAACTGCAAGAAGATTCAGAAGAATTTAGAAGACAACTAATGGAAAATAGACAAGAGATTCAAAAAAATAAACAAGAAATTCAGAAAATTGGCACAAATCAACTAAAAGCAAACAGGAAAATTATGGAAATGAACTTAGACTTTCAAGAACTCAAGGCGAAAAATGAACAGTTAGAAGAAGCAGTAATCAACCTGGAGTTGGACAAAGCTGCTATGATCATTCGTTGCCAAAATATACCAGAGAAAATAGGCACAAACCTCAAAGAAGTATTAGTAGAAGCCATAGTCGACCAGCTAAACATAGGCACGAAGGAAGAACTAATGACGGATATAGAAGCAGTCTACAGGAGAAACTCTTCGTTTGCCAGAAAGTACAACGTTCCGCGTGAGGTGCATGTCAAGTTTTTGAGAAAAGAACTGAAGGAAAGAATAATGAAAGCATCATATGAAAACAGAATTTCCATTCAAGGTGAAGAAATTAAATTTCTTAAAGAAATCCCGTGGAAGGTGCGAGAAAGGCGTTTCAAATACCAGAAACTTACAGAATTCCTAAGAACAAGAAACATCACCTATAGATGGTTATATCCGGAAGGAGTGCTCTTTGAATTCCATGGAAAGAGACACAAACTTGATTCGATCTTTAAAGTAGATAATTTCTTAGAATCGGTTGGAGAAGATCTGGGACAAGAACAAGAAGAAGAGGAAGAAGAGAAAGAAGAGGAAGAAGAAGACAGTGATGAATCTAGAACAAAAGAAAAGGGTGCTAAAAACAAGAAAGGAAGCAAAAAGGGAAGAAAGCTCGCAGAACCATCACAAATTTTGACGAGATTCCAGTACAGGAATAAGCGGGAAGAAGAAAAAGAAGATGAGTAAGATGGGAAGGATGGATCGGATTAAAATATTGTCAACTAATGTCAATGGCCTAAATAGCCCACAAAAAAGGAGGAAAATATTTCACCAGGTGATAAAACTTAAAACAGAAATAACCTGTTTTCAGGAGACCCATATAAAAAAAGATGATAGAAAATACTTAACAGTAAAAAAATTAGGGAAAAATTTCATAGCAGCGGATGAAAAAAAAAAGAAAGGGGTAGTAATTTTTGTTAAAGAACACTTAAATCCAAAATTAATACATTCTTGGGAGGATGGTAGAATGGTAGCTGTTACTATAAATAGACTATAAATATAAATAAATAGACTATAAATACTATAAATAAAGTGATGCTCTTAATAAATATCTATGCGCCTAATCAAAATCAAGAAAAGTTTTACCAAAAATTATTAAACTTTATAGCAACTCAAAAATATCAAAACATCTGTTTAATAGGAGATTATAATGCTATCTTTGACCCAACCTTGGATAAAGAAAGGCAGAATAAAAACAAAACAAAAAGTAAGGCTCTACCTAAAAGTTTCTTACAAATAGCAGAAGAATGCACTCTGATAGATATTTGGAGAACAAGATACCCAAATAAAAAAGAGTACACCTTTTTTTCACACAGACATCAATCATGGTCCAGAATAGACATGGCCTGGATTTCAACATCAATGTTAAAAGATGTGTCAGAAATAGAAATTCTCCCAGCTACTTTTGCGGATCATAATCCGATAATGATCACACTTAAAGAACCAAAAAAAAATACCCGGTGGGTTTTGAATACAGACCTGTTAAAAGACGTGGAATTTGTAGAAAAGGCTAAACTAGAAATTAAGGACTTTTTTAATAGAAATATAAACTCGGAAACACCAATTAGTATAGTTTGGGACACATTTAAAGCCTTCTTGAGGGGTATTCTAATTAGCCAACAGATATGGAAAACAAAACAAAAAAGACAACAATACGATAAATTATGTAATGAGATAAAAAAGGAAGAAATTAAGGCAATTGTAAATAAAACTAAAGAAAGCGACGTAATTAAAAATAGAATAAAAACCTTACAACACAAACTTAATCTGATCTTAACACAAGAAATAGCAAAGGAGATTCAATATGCGAAACAGAATTTTTTCGAGAATGCCAATAAACCAACAAGATGGCTGGCTTACAAATTAAGGAAAGAAAGACAAAAGAGCATGATTATAGCCTTGGAAAATGAGAAAGGAGAGGAAAATTTTTTGATACAGAACTTAAAAAGAATAGCTGAAAACTTCTATCAAAAATTATACCATAAACATAAGGAAGAGGACGAAGGGCAAATAAATGAATATCTATTAGGGAAAAGTAAGGGGGGATTTTCAGATAAACAGCAAAAAGTGTTGAACCAGACTGTTTCTATGCAGGAAATATATGATGCTATTAAAAAACAAAAAAATAATAAGGCACCAGGGTTGGACGGCAAAAATTCACATTTGAGTTCTCTCAGAACTCTCAGATGTATGCCATCCGGGCCTGGTGATTTATTTGTTTTTAAATTGTTGATCAGTAGTAGGACCTCCTCTCTTGTCACCTCAATCTGTCTTTCAATGCCCCTCCCGAAATCAGAGGTTCTGGAGTGGGCAGGCACTTCTCATTTTCCATAGTGAAGACAGAGGCAAAAAATGCATCCAGCTTCTCAGCCATTTCCCTATCATCCTTCAGTACACGTTTACCCCTTGGTCATCCAAGAGCCCCACTGTTTCCCTGGCTGGCGTGAGAGTCCAAGAGATTTCAAACTTCAAACAAAGGGTCTTAAACAAGAACTTCTTTTATTTGATAGCAGATCAACTGGTCTTACACTT
This sequence comes from Lepidodactylus listeri, assembly GCA_029233225.1. Classification (NCBI taxonomy): domain Eukaryota; kingdom Metazoa; phylum Chordata; class Lepidosauria; order Squamata; family Gekkonidae; genus Lepidodactylus; species Lepidodactylus listeri. Next base: position 6,505,167 of record JARCFY010000014.1, on the reverse strand, counting down.
CTTGAGTCAGTAATGGGGGAAAGGAGGCGTGTTAGGGTACAGTTATAGTATATTCAAACCATGGTGTAGCAAATAAACCCCCCAATCAACAAGCAAGGAAAAGGGTGCCCAAATACATCGGCCCGTTGGTTCCCAGACAGAAAAGCGGGAAGAAAAGCAGTTTGCACCTGTAGGAAAAACCCAATTAGCAACTACGCCTGTGAGAAGACTCAGTCAAAGTTACAGATAAGCGGAGACAAGAGCGAAGGCAAGAGCGAGGGAAAGGAACACATTCCAAAGTGGGGGGGGGGGGGAAGCGTGCAGACTGCTGTGGCACATCCCACCTCCCGACTGGGAAATGGCAGCCTTTGACATCCTGTTCTCCTGAAAACCTTCTCAACCCCCAGGTTTTAATGGGTACAACTTATGGAAAGCACGAATTTTTGCAGGAGCATTTACATGCACAGAATCAACCCATTCATTATGTTCAGGACCAAAATCACACCAGCTAATAAGATAGAAAAGGCATCCCTGTTTTAACTTTGAATTGAGGATTTGGTTCACATCAAAATGAGGTTCACCCCCCTTCATTAGAGGAGGAGGAATCGGACTTTGCGGTCTCCACGAGTTCAGCCCAGGATCTTTTTTCAGGAAGCTGAGATGGAAAACCGGATGAACACCTTTAAGTGACTTTGGTAGCTCAAGTTCAAATGTTACATCATTGATCTTTCTCAACACTTTGTAAGGGCCCACATATTTCCAACCCAATTTTCTACTGGGTTGTAAACCTTTGATGTTCCTTGTGGATACATAAACAGAATCCCCCTGTTGCAGATCCCATCCCCGACCCCTACCTTTGTCCGCATATTTCTTGTAGTCTTTTTTGGCCACCTCCAATGTCTTAGCAATCAATGGCCATGAATCACATAAAGAGTTCCACCAGTCGGCAAGTTTACTGGGAGTCAGAGAGGCAGACTCCAAAGAGGGCAAAGGGCAAACCCCTTCGTACCCCCCCATCGCCATGAACGGGGAGACTCCCGTGGAAGAGTGCACAGCATTATTATAGCTATATTCCACAAAAGGCAACAAGTCCACCCAGTTATCTTGTTGGTAATTAATGTAACAGTGTAAAAATTGTTCAAGAACTTGATTCACACGTTCAGTTTGGCCATCAGTTTCTGTGTGATAGGCACTACTCAGTGAGGATTCAACTCCCATAATCTCCAGGAACTCCCACCGGAAGGTGACAACGAATTGCGTTCCGCAGTTGGATATTATCTTCCGTGGAATAGAATGGAGCTTTATGATGTTTACCATGAAAGCCTTGGCTAGGGCTTTAGCCATAGGAAGCTGCTTAAACGGGATGAAATGTGCTTGTTTGGAAAATGTCACCACCACCACCCATATGACCGTTTTGCCTTTACTGGGAGGGAGATCAGTTATAAAACCCATAGATATGACTTCCCATGGTCGATTTGGGGTTTCTAACGGCTGTAAGAGACCCAGCGTTCCCCCCCCCCCCCCGCTGTTTACACATTAAACACATTTGGCAAGTAGAGACGTAATCTGACACATCCTGTCTCATACGTGTGAGAGTTCTGCTCAAAGTAGTCAAGGATCAGATCTTGGTTGGTTAACCACAGTTCTTTATTACCTATTCCTACATTAGTACAGCATCTCGGATTATTGTCAGAGATGAGACAAATAATACAAGCGGGTCTATTATACCATTCCAAGGAGTTTGAATTACCCATAGATAGCCAATCCCCTTAAGGGAAAATTGGCGGGCTAAAAGGTGTCTTGACCGTTTGGTTCTCACAGGAAAAAAGTGAGGTGTTAAGCAGTAAATTTCCTTTCCCAAACCAGATCCCTCAGATGTTGCGAGTTCACATAACAATCAATGGCTCCAAGGTTCTTTTGCATTTGATAAGAGATGAGAAGCATCCTCCCCTTGAAGTTACTGCCGGAGCAGCTGGAATGCGGAGGCAGAGATGTGAGGCCTCCTTGTTCTCGCAAATCATGGTTGTCACCCTCCCGACCAAGACAAGAATAATGCATTACGGTTACATAGGTTCAAATATACTTTAGATACATAGGATAGTTAAAGACATGCATGCAAGAAGTTAACTCTATCTCTGGCTAATACATTGGCTGAATTTGCAGATTCTGACACCCTGCCCTCCTCATAATTCACTTCACCTAGCTTTATCTGGGAACATTTTATGAAACAGTTTGGTTAGTTTAGGAGCATGAACATGTTCTGAGCGAATCCATTCGTTGTGTTCCGGGCCGAAATCTAGCCATCTAACTAAGTAATATAATCGGCCTCTTCGCATCTTGGAATCAAGGATTTCAGTTATCTCGAAGTGAGGGGCCCCCTCCTTCATCAGTGGAGGAGGAACTGGAGGAGCTGGATGCCAAGCATTCGGCCCAGGATCTTTCTTCAATAGGCTGAAATGAAACACAGGGTGCACAGAACTCAGTGATTTAGGCAGTTCTAGTTCAAAAGACACATCCGATATTTTACGTAGTACTTTATAGGGTCCAACATATTTCCATCCTAGCTTCCTGCTGGGCTGCAACCCATGGATATTTTTAGTGGAGAGATAGACAGAGTCCCCGGGTTGGAGCTCCCATCCTGGTGCTCGCCCTCGATCAGCATATTTTTTGTAATCCTCTTTGGCATGGTCCAATGCTTTGCCTATTAATGGCCATGAGTCCTGGAGACTGGACCACCACCTTTTAAAATCCGATGGGGAAGCTTGGGGAACATTCTCAATGGTAGGCAATGGTTTCCCTTCGAAACCCCCCACTGCCATGAAAGGGGAGACTCCCGTGGAAGAGTGCACTGCATTGTTGTAACTATATTCTGCAAACGGCAGCAATTCCACCCAGTTGTCTTGGTGATAATTAGTGTAACATCTCAGAAATTGCTCCAATATTTGATTAGTTCGTTCGGATTGGCCATCGGTCTCTGGGTGGTAACCCGAACTCAGGGCTGGTTCTATGTCCATCATTTTCAGAAGCTCCCGCCAGAAGTTGGCAATGAACTGACTACCGCGGTCGGATACCACTCTCTTAGGAAAAGCGTGTAATTTAATCACGTGATTGAAAAAAGCTTTGGCCATCCCTTTAGCGGTGGGCAATTGCTTAAAAGGGGTGAAATGCGCTTGCTTCGAGAATGTGTCTACCACCACCCAAATAACCGTTTTTCCCTTAGAGGGGGGCAAATTGGTGATAAAGTCCATGGCTATGGCCTCCCAGGGTCTTGAAGGGGTGGGTAGGGGGTGCAACAATCCTGGAACTTTTCCCCCCCGCTTTTTGCACATTAAACAGGTCTGGCAAGCCGAGACGAAGTCGGAGACGTCTCGGCGCATGCGCGGCCACCAGAATTGACGCTGAATCAAATTAAGGGTTTTTAGGAAACCAAAGTGCCCGGCTAGCTTCGAAGAGTGGCAGGTTAACAATATTTCTTTACATTTGGCCTTCGGCACCACTAGTTTGTCTCCATGCAGCCAACATTGATCCTCTCTCTTAGAGCATTCCTCTAAAGCCTCCAATTCCTCTATTTCTTCAGGAGCATAATCCCCCCCCCAATCACATTTCCCAATGTCCAACTGGGCCTTCTTAGCTTGGCTCCGGGTGACCACTGCCCCTCCTAACTGCTGGGGGGAGAACATGGAGTCGAACACCTCTTCCTTGACACTTTCATGTTGGGGCAACCTGGACAGCGCGTCTGCCAAGGAGTTAGCTTTCCCAGGAAAATGTTTAAGCACAAAGTTAAACTTAGAGAAGAAATCGGCCCATCTCAGCTGCTTGGCGTTGAGGGACCGCTGAGTGCGCAGCGCCTCCAGATTCTTATGATCAGTCCATATTTCAAACGGAGTCTGCGCACCCTCCAGCCAATGCCGCCACGTAGTGAGCGCTAACCTAATGGCTGCGGCTTCTTTGTCCCAGACCGACCAATTCCTTTCCGTTTCATTAAACTTTTTCGAAATATAAGCCAGCGGGTGCAATTTCCCTTCCGGGCCACTTTGTAATATGGCCCCCCCCATGGCTACATCAGACGCGTCTACATGGATTATAAATTCCTTGGTTTCGTCAGGGTGCGCTAGAATGGGCTCTGAAGTAAAAAGAGTCTTTAAAGTCTCAAACGCTCTCTGACACTCCTCGTTCCAAGCTAACTTTTCTCCTGGCTTCCCGGCCTCGGGCCCTCTCCCCTTAGTTTTTAGCAAGTCCGTTAAGGGGAGAGTGACTTTAGCAAAGTCCTTGATGAAGATTCGGTAAAAATTACAGAATCCTAACAGGCTCTGCAATTGCTTTCTCGTTCGCGGAGCCTCCCATTGCACCACAGCCTCCACCTTCCCCGGGTCCATTTCCAAACCCTTCTGAGAGATGCGGTAGCCCAGGAAGTCCACGGACTCACGGTGGAACTCACACTTAGACAGTTTCACATATAGCTGGTTTTTTAGTAAGGTAGCGAGGACTTCCCTGACTAAGTTCACATGTGCCTTCTTATCAGTAGAATAGATCAAGATATCATCTATGTAACATAACACGCCCTTAAATAGGTGCTTGTGCAACACTTCGTTGATTAAACTCATAAAGACCCCGGGCGTGCCACTTAAGCCGAACGGCATCACTAGATATTCAAATTGCCCCAAGGGGGTATTAAAGGCAGTCTTGGATTCATCCCCTTCCCTGATGCGCACCCTGAAATAGGCATCTCGTAAATCCAGCTTGGTAAAAATCTTCCCCTTAGCCGCTTCCGCTAGGAGGTCTTTTATTAACGGGAGGGGGTAAGCGTTGGTAGTAGAGACCGCATTCAGTCCCCTGTAGTCAGTGCATAGTCGTAAACCCCCATTCTTTTTCTTTCGGAACAGCACCGGCGCCGCAAAGGGGGATTTGGCTGGGCGGATGAAACCCCGCGCTAAATTTTTGTCCAAGAACTTTCGCAACTCTTCCCGCTCCAACGGGCTCATGGAGTATAATTTCCCTTTTGGGAGTTTCTCTCCTGGGAGTAGTTCTATGGCACAATCCGATAGTCGATGGGGGGGCAGCTCGTCCGCCTCAGTCTCGCTGAACACTTCCAGCAAATCTCTATACTCTTTGGGCACCATGGTGTGGGTGAGAGCGAGCGCGGGGACCGGGGGAGGAGGGGTCGGGGGTCCAGGTCCCCACTCTGGGTCCCATCTATGGGTAAGGCAGCGTTCGTCCACCCACGATATCTTCCCCTCGCTCCATTTAATATAAGGGTCGTGCGCCCCGAGCCAAGGGCTGCCCAACACCATAGGGAACTGGGCGTTTGGGGTGATGACAAAAGCCCACTTCTCCCAGTGTTCCCCCGTCCCCAAAATTAAGCTCTCAGTCTCTGCTATGCATTCCTCCTTCATCTCCGACCCATCCATTTGAGTGAACTTTAGGGGTTCCAGCAACGGGGTGACTTTTGGTCCCAGCCCTTCCACCACCAAGGGGCTGATCAGGTCTCGCGCACACCCAGAGTCAATTAACGCGCGTACCCGCATGTGGGTACCTGATCCAGGGGTCACCACAGTCACTACCATATATAATAGGGGGCCAGGGATGCTCACCGGAGATGGCGCTTCTTGGCGAGGGACCTGCAGCTCTGCGCCGCTCACTGCAGGCCGTTGGAGTTTCCCGACATCTGCGTCTCCATCAGCTCCAGCTCCCCCTGGTCACTGGCAGCTCCCTCCAGCTGCAACGCCCGGGGTTTCATTGGTGTCTTCCCGCGGCTAGGGGTGCTCCCCGCTCCGGGTGTTGAGGTCTTCGGGCCTTTCCCCCCCCCTCTTGGGCAGGTGGAGGCGAAATGGCCACTCTCCCCACACTTCATGCACAACCCTTGTCGAAACCTCGCATCTCGGACGTCTTGCACACTGGATCGGGGCTTCGCTCTAGGGGCTGCTTTGCTGGCCGCCGTCACCGAAGCTCCCATCTTGATCAGGGCGAACCGCTCCTCCATGTCGATGGCAGCTCTCATCCAGGTGGCCAAGGTGCCCGGGCGGCCACCCAACAGCACGGTTTCGTAGATCTCCGGATTCAGGCCCTCCCAATACTTCTCCATGAATAGCTCCTCCGGCCATCCGTGGATCTTGGCCGCGATGCGCCTGAACTTGTCAGTGTAGTCCCTCACCGACGATCTCCCCTGGAACAGCTTTCTTAGTTGATTGCGGGCCTTTTCCTCGCCCAGGGGGTCCTCGAACTGATGACGGAGGGCCCACATGAAGTTGTTCAGGGAACGCAACTCAGGTCCTGGGGTGTCGTGCAGGCTCACATACCAGTCGCTGGCGGTGTCTTTCAGCTTGGAACCGATGTAGCCAATCCGTTCTCTCTCGGTGGGATAGAGGTGGCCCCAGCTGTCCAGGAATCTCTCTATCTCCAGCATGAAGAAACGTAGCTTCTCCGGGTCCCCATCGAAAGTGGTCGTCAAAGGGTCGGAGGGGGCTGGGCGGGCGACCGGAGCGGCCGGGGCCGGGGCAGGCACTGGAACGGGCCCTGGCACCGGAACCGGAACGACCGGCTGGACTGGTTGTGCCGGCAGAGCGGGCGCCTGTGGCTGAACCGGAACCCCTCCGGGCGCCGCTGGTTGTTGTGGGGCTCCTACCCCTTGACCGGGGAGAGCTCCTTGCACTGCCCTCATAGCGTCTCGAAATTGGTGCTGGAGATCGAGGGCCAACTCGCGGAGCTCGGCGGTGAGTTGAAGCCGCAACTCTCCCATCATCTGCTCCAAGGGGGCTATCTGCTCTTCTCCATACGGATCGGGCCCATATGGACCTGTCCCCTCTCCTTCGAAAGGCGGGCGACGCGGCCCTCCACGGTAGATCGGCTCGCGGTCGTCCCCGAGGTAGCTCGGTCTCCCTCGATCGAGCTGGTCTCCGGTCAGCGAAACCCGCACCCCTTTCCGATCGTGTACCCACGAATCCACGGTCCGACGACCGAATTTGCTCCAGGCGTACTTGGGGGTCACACTCTGATGAGGAATCAGGCGCGGGATGTAGTGAGCCCCCTGGCTCGTGGTCACCGGCACTTCGGGACCTCCTCCGCCGCCACCACCCCCGTTCCCCGGATCCTTCGGGGTAACGGGAGTATCTTCGGGAGTAGTAGGGTTGAGGGGGACCGCGTCGTCGTCTGACATGGTCAGGAACGGACGAGTCCCAATCACAGATCTCTGACAATCTGTGAGAGTTCTGCTCAAAGTAGTCAAGGATCAGATCTTGGTTGGTTAACCACAGTTCTTTATTACCTATTCCTACATTAGTACAGCATCTCGGATTATTGTCAGAGATGAGACAAATAATACAAGCGGGTCTATTATACCATTCCAAGGAGTTTGAATTACCCATAGATAGCCAATCCCCTTAAGGGAAAATTGGCGGGCTAAAAGGTGTCTTGACCGTTTGGTTCTCACAGGAAAAAAGTGAGGTGTTAAGCAGTAAATTTCCTTTCCCAAACCAGATCCCTCAGATGTTGCGAGTTCACATAACAATCAATGGCTCCAAGGTTCTTTTGCATTTGATAAGAGATGAGAAGCATCCTCCCCTTGAAGTTACTGCCGGAGCAGCTGGAATGCGGAGGCAGAGATGTGAGGCCTCCTTGTTCTCGCAAATCATGGTTGTCACCCTCCCGACCAAGACAAGAATAATGCATTACGGTTACATAGGTTCAAATATACTTTAGATACATAGGATAGTTAAAGACATGCATGCAAGAAGTTAACTCTATCTCTGGCTAATACATTGGCTGAATTTGCAGATTCTGACACCACGGGGCCACCAAAATTGTCTCTGCAACAAATTCAAAGTCTTAAGGTATCCAAAGTGACCCAACAGCCATGTGCATAACTTCACCCCGCAAGGATCTGGGTACCAGTAGTTTCTCCTCCCTGAACCAGCAACCACTGGAACTCTGGGGAACACATTCCCAACTTTGCAAGTCTTTTATTTCAGAAGGGGTATAAGCCTCTGCACACTTAGAAGTCCATTCAGAAGGGCCGGGCATTCCCTTCTTGACTGTTTGATTTCGAGTTACCACTGCCACTCTGAGCTGCTCTGGTGTGAACATCAAGTCTATAACAAGATCCTTTCTGCAGTCATGTTGGGGAAGGTGGGAGAGCTCATCGGCCAGTGAATCAGCTTTCCCAGGGAAATGGCATAAAGAAAAATTAAACTTGGAGAAAAAAAATCTTCCCAGCTCAGCTGTTTGATATTTAGTGTGCTCTGCATTCTGAGTGCCTCAAGGTTCTTGTGATCAGTCCATACCTCGAAAGGCACTCAAGCCCCTTCCAACCAATGTCTCCAAGTAGTGAGAGCTAAGCAGATAGCCTCTTTATCCCACACAGCCCAGTTCTTTTCCGTTTCCCCAATTTTTTTTTACACGTACGCCAAGGGGTGCAGTTTGCCATCGGGTCCCTCTTGTAGGATCGCTCCCCCCATGGCCACATCCAATGCATCTACTTGTACAATGAAACTTTTATTTTCATCCGGGTGCACCAAGATGGGCTCTGAGGTGAATAAAGTCTTTAGTTCCTCAAAAGCCGCTTGGCATTCAGGAGTCCATTGCAAGCGTGCCCCAGGTTTGGCTGCATCTATACCCTTTCCTTTGGTTTTGAGCAAGTTGGTAAGGGGCAAACTGTACTTTGCGAAGTTATTGATGAATGAGCAATAAAAGTTTGCAAATCTGAGAAAACTTTGCAATTACTGATGGGTTTGAGGCACCCCCTATTCCTTCACTGTGGTCACTTTGGAGGGATCCATTTCTAATCTTCTGGGGAAAATGCGGTAGCCAAGAAAGTCAATCTCCCATTTGTGGAAATTGCACTTGGATACCTTAGCAAATAGTTTGTTTTCCTTCAAGGTAGCTAGTACCTCTCATACTAATTTAATGTGCGATTTCTCATTGGGGGAATACAATAAGATATCATCTAGATAACAAAGCACCCCCTTGAATAAATGCTTGTGTAGGACCTCGTTAATTAAGTTCATAAAAACGCCTGGAGTGCCCTGAAGTCCGAACGGCATAACTAAGTACTCAAACTGCCCCAAGGGGGTATTAAATGCTGTCTTGTATTTGTCCCCCTCCTGTATGCGCACTCAAAAGTATGCGTCCCAAAGATCCAACTTAGAGAAGATTTTTCCCTTGGATGCCTCTGTTAAGAGGTCTTTTATCAGGGGCAACGGGTAGGCGTTTGAGGCAGAAACTGCATTCAGGCCCTGGTAATCAGTGCATAGTCTCAGACCCCCATCTTTCTTTTTCTGAAACAAAACAGGGGCCGCAAAAGGGGATGTTGCTGGTCTGATAAACCCATGCTGTAAGTTCTTGTCAATAAAATGGCGCAGTTCTATCTGTTCAGAGGGGCTCATGGAATATAGCTTTCCCTTTGGTAACTTTACCCCTGGCAGCAATTCATTGGCATAATCCGTATTACGGTGTGGGGGCAGTTCATCCGCTTTGACTTCACTAAAAACCTCTGCTAGATCCTGGTATGCAGTAGGTATTTGTAATAAATCCTCTCTGGCCAGGCACACCTTTCGCGGGAGGGCTTGTTCCCCCACTCCGGTTGCCACTTATGCCGTTTGCAGTCAGGAGCTACCCAACATATCCTCCCTTCACTCCACATAATGTAGGGATCATGGGTGCTCAACCAGGGACTCCCCAACACCATCGGGAACTGAGCACGTGGAGTGATGACAAAAGCTCACTGCTTCCAATGTTTTCCCACCCCCAAACACATCGGTTGAGTCTCAAAAAGGCAGGGTTCCTTCATTTCCGATCCATTCATCTAGGTGAATCGCAGGGGTTCCTCTAGTGGGTTCACTCCCACCCCCAACCCATCCACTACAATGGGACTGATTAGGTCCCGAGCGCACCCCGAGTCTATCAATGCTTGCACCTTTACATGGGCACCCATCTTAGGGGCAACAAGAGTCACGATCATGTACAAGAGAGGAGCAGGGGAGCTCACCACTTTAGGTGCTGGAGGAGCGGGGACCTGTTGCTTCACGCCCTTCAGAACAGGTCCTCGTCGTTTCCCGCCAACGATGCAGGGTCTACTGTTGCCGCTTTCTCTCTCTCTCTGGAGTGGTATCAAGTTGGAGCGCCCAGGGTTTCCCACCCTGGGGCCCTTTGACAGGTCATGGGATGGTAGTTGAGGAAGTATGGACCACTCTCGGAGATGCTGCTTGGCAGGACGAGGTGTAATGGCCCGCTTCTCCACAGCGCATGCACAGCCCTTTCCTCAGGCGCAGATCCCTGATGTCCTTCAGTGGTGCCTTGATCTTGGGCTTCATAGGGGTGGCTGCTGGACCAGAACCTTTTTGGGGTTCCAGTGGGGGTGTGCAGCTTAATCAAGGTGAAATGGGATTCCACCTCCTCTGCTGCTCGCACCCACGCCGCCAGGGATGTATGGTTGACATTGCACAATATAGTCTTGTATAAGTCCAGATTCAGCCCTTGGCGATATTGTTCCACCAGCACTTCTTCAGGCCATCCCCTGATCCTAGTCGCGCATCGTTTGAAGGTAGCTATATACTCCTGGACCAAATCTCACCCCTGGGTGAGGCATCTCAGCTGGTTACAAGCCTTCTCCTTGCTCATGGGGTCTTCATACTGCTGCTGAAGGGCCCACATGAACTCTTCCACCCCCTCCAGCTCAGGTCTGGGAGGGTTGTGCAGACTTACGTACCAGTCCGCCGCCTCTTCGCAGAGTCTCGATCCAATGTAGTCGACCCGATCCCCCTCCATGGGGAATAGGTGGCCCCAGGTCTGCAGGAAGCAATCTGTCTCGATAATAAAAAAACTGTAGTTTAGTGTGGTCCCCATTGAAGGTGGCTGCCAGTAATTTGTGGGGAACCGGCTGCCGATCAGCTCCTGGTCCAGGACCCGCAGGAGCCAGTTGTGTGGGCCTGGGAAACAGAGGGCCCCCCCCCGGCGGCTGCTACACAGGAGGGGGTGCAGGTGGTACTCCTCCACCTCTGGTGCCAGCCCCATTGGTGCCGCCAGCTGGTGCACCCACTACTCTCTGGCTGATCACAGGTAATCCCCAAGGAGAGTTATCATCTCATGCTGCAGCAATTGCTCCATCGCCTCAAGCTGGCGATCCATGTGGGACTACATGTCTCCAAATTCTGGTTCTCTCGGGCGACCAGAATCTCAAGGTCTAGCGGGGACGTGTGGGCGTGCACCGTCCCATGGTTTAGGGCCCATCCTGAGCCCCATGGCCGATCCCTGCCGGGATGGGGTCCAGGTCTCAACAGGTTCAGTCCCGAACAAAGTCCATGAGTACCTGGGCCCTGTGGGTCTGAGATCAACCCAGGAGGTGGTAGTAACCACAACCTCCTCCTCAGTGGACACGGGCACTCCTGAATCCGTAGTCATTGGGGGTTCTCCACTGTCTTCGGACATTGTCAGGAATGGGTAACTTCCCCAAGTTGGGGATTACTGACTCTCTGTGAGAGTCCAAGAAATTTCAAACTTCAAACAAAGGGTCTTAAACAAGAACTTCTTTTATTTGACAGCAGATCAACTGGTCTTACACTTCTTGAATCAGTAATGGGGGAAAGGAGGCGTGTTAGGGTATAGTTATAGTATATTCAAACCATGGTGTAGCAAGTAAACCCCCCAATCAACAAGCAAGGAAAAGGGTGCCCAAATACATCAGCTTGTTGGTTCCCAGACAGAAAAGCGGGAAGCGGGTTTGCACCTGTAGGAAAAACCCAATTAGCAACTAACCCTTGAGAAGACTCCGTCAAGGTTACAGATAAGTGGAGACGAGAACGGAGGTGAGAGCGAGGGAAAGGAACACATTCCAAAGGAGGGGGGGAGAAGCGCGCAGACTGCTGTGGCACATCTCACCTCCCAACCAGGAAATGGCAGTCTCTGAAATCTGGTTTCCTACTTCTAATGTATTTGAAGAAATTTTTATTGTTGGTCTTTATGTTTTTTGCGATATCCTCCTCATATTCCCTTTTTGCCTGCCTGCCTGATCACAGACTTGCATTTTATTTGCCACAGCCTGTCTTCCCTTTTATCAGCCTCACTGAGACTAGCTTTCCACTGCTTAAAGGAATACCTCTTACCTTTTACAGCTTCTATTACTTTGTTTGTTAACCATGCAGGCTTTTTTCTATACCTATTTGTGCCTTTCCTAACCTGTGGTATATATTTTCTCTGAGCCTCTAGGATTGTAATTTTAAATAGTCTCCAAGCTTCCCCAATGGTTTTGACCCTTTCTACTTTTCTTTTCAGTTTTCTCCTCACATGTCCCCTCATATCAGAGAAGTTACCCCTTTTAAAGTTAAAAGTGGTTCTGTCAGTCTTTTTGGGCAACTCCCTATTTAGACAAATGTTGAATTCAATAACATTATGGTCACTGTTCCCAAGCGGTGCAATCACTTTTACATTTCTCACCAGGTTTTGGGCATTACTTCGGACCAAATCCAGGATCACCTCTCCCCTGGTAGGTTCTGTGACCATCTGCTCCATAGCACAGTCATTGAGAGTGTCTAGAAACTCAATCTCTTCTTCCCGACTTGAACACATATTGAACCAATCAATGTGTGGATGGTTAAAGTCACCTATTACAACAGCTATTTCGTCTAGCCTCTATCTTTAATTCATCCATCATTTTATAATCCACCTCTATCTTTTGATCTGGTGGGCGATAACAAACTCCCAATGTTAAGCTTCCTTTTGGGCCCACTAATTCAACCCACAGCATTTCCAGAAGCGAATCCAATTCTCCTACCCTCTCATCTTACTGGACTGTATACCCTCTCTGACATACGGAGCCACCCCACCTTCAACTCTCCCCCTTCCGATATAATTTATAACCAGGAATCACCATATCCCACTGATTTTCCTCATCCCACCAAGTTTCTGAAATACCCACAATTTATTTATTTATTTGGAGATTTTTATCCTGCCCTTCTCGCTATTTATGGCAGGCTCAAGGCGGCTACCAACCATTTCAAGCAATACAATAAATACATACATATTATAAAGCACCAATCATAAAACACTGCTATAAAAGCTAAAATACTGAAAATCCAAAACAAAGAACAAGATGGCAAACTACACTATCATACCCATGGCAGTCTGCAGGCACACCATCTTCCCAATTGATGTCAAGTGGGTAGGTCGGCGATTGATGTTAGTTAGGCCAGGGCCAAACTACAAAGCCAGGGCAGCCCCTACTTGAAAGCCTGGTGGAAGAGCTCCATCTTGCAGGCCCTGTGGAACTGCAAAAGGTTCTGCAGGGCCCTGATGTTATCTGGGAGCTCATTCCACCAGTACGGGGCCACCACCGAAAAAGCCCTGGCCCTGGTCACTGCCAACCGGGCCTCCTTCAGTCCTGGCAGGTCCAGACAGTTCTGGGAGCCTGACTGCAGTGCTTGCTGGGGTACATGCAGGGAGAGATGGCCCCTCAGGTAAGTGGGCCCCTGGTCATATAGGGCTTTATAGGTAAGCACCAGCAGCTTGAACCAAATCCGGTATACTATAGGCAGCCAGTGCAGTGCTTTAAGGGTGGGCTGGATGTGCTCCTGCATAGGTGTCATTTGACACTGCCATATGTATGGTTGACTGGCTATAAGTGTGGTTAACCGTCCTCATCAATAAGGTTGCTGAATGTATTATATGTATCAATGCCTACTACAGTTCCCTTCTAGTTTGATGGCCTATTAAAATTGCTTTTTGTTTTAGCCTTCCTTTAACTCCTTTAGGTCCTGCCCAGGAGATAGCACCAGTGAACAAACTCCCACCTTTGGAACGCGAGTCTTGCTTGCCTGCTTCGCTTTGTGCATGCTTATTACTCATTAGCTTTTCCTCCTTCCTTATCTCTAGCTGGCTATTCCCTGGCTAACGACCTTGAGTAGAAGAGCCTCCTGTTTTGTGTTACAAGATTCACAGATGTTATGTATTCCTTTGCTCAGTTTTCCTTGGGAACATTTCCTCCAAAAAACTATCAACAGTGTGTTTCCCTGAGAACCTAGTTTGCCACGCTTTCCTTGGGAACAGTGGGCCAGTATAGTTGGGCGCCAATAATTCTTACTATTGATTGGTGGAGGGTAATGGGGCAATATTTCATATCAGGTATAATTGTAGTTGTATTTCTATGCTTGGGCAATACTAACAGAACAAGTGTTTGACCAACGAGATCCTTTCTGCAAATAAACAGGAGATCTGTTGTGGACTACATCTATTGGGACAATCTCACAATAGGGAGACACAGTACCAGCCTCACCGCTGCATTCTACACCAGCTGCAGCTTCCAGATCTGGGACAAGGACAGCCCCATGTAGACAGCATTACAGTAATCCAATCTTGAGGTGACCAGTGCATGGATCTCTGTAGCCATGTCCTTGTGTTCAAGGAAGGGAACCAACTGCTTGATCAGCCATAGGTGGTAAAAGGCCGACCTTGCAGTGGCTGCTACCTGGGCCTCCATCGTTAATGAGGGGTCTAGGAGCACTCCCAAACTCCCAACCTCCAACGCAGGTACCAATGGTGCCCCATCAAAGGTCGGGAGAGGGATCCCTGACCTCAGGTCTCCGACTCAGGCACAGGACCTCCATCTTTGTTGGATTCAATTTCAGTCGGCTCTGCCTAAGCCAACCCACCATGGCTTTCAACGCCAGGTCCAGATCACCCAGACCAGAGTCTGACTGACCGCCCAACAACAGATAGAGCTGGGTATCATCAGCGTACTGATGACAACCCAGCCCATGCCTCCAGGCAATCTGGGCGAGGGGGCACATATAGATGTTGAACAACATTGGGGAGAGTGCTGCACCCTGTGGCACACCGCACACAAGCAGCTGTCTCTGGGCCAGTTGCTCCCCCACTGCCACCCTCTGTCCCTGATCTTGGAAAAACAAGGAAAGCCACTGTAAGGCCAGCCCCTGGATCCCAGAATTGGCTAGTAGCTGGTGGTCGACAGTGTCAAACGCCACCGACAGATCTAATAACACCAGCACCACTGTGCTGCCTTGATCCAGATGCCTCCAGAGGTTGTCTATGAGGGCGACCAGAGCTGTCTCCATCCCATAACCTGGTCGAAAGCTGGACTGGTAAGGATCCAGAATGGAGGTGTCATCCAAAAAACCCTGTACACGATCTGCTACCAACTTCTCAATTAACTTGCCCAAGTAGGGCAAATTAGATATTGGCCGATAGTTGGCTAAATCAGCCGGATCCAATGTTGGCTTTTTCAGAAGGGGCCTTCCGCTGCCTCCTTCAGGGCCCTCAGGAACACCCCCTTAGTGAGGGATGTGTTGACAATCTCCCTTAAGGCCCCTCGTACCACTTCATGGCTCTCCTTGATTAGCCATGATGGGCATGGATTGAGAATGCAGGTAGTTGGGCAGACCACCAAGAGCAGATTGTCAACCTCCTCTAGGCAGAGTGGATCGAAATAATCCAAAATGTGACTAGAAGACGTGCATGGAGCCTCAAGTTCCATTACTGTGTCAAGTGGGGGGGGAGGGGAGGTCTCGGCGGAGTGACTTTATCTGCAAAATAGTTCCCAAAAGACTCGCAGCCAATCTCCAATTCCCTATCGTTTGGTCTGCCATGAGGCAGAGTCATCAAAGACTGAATTGTCCTAAACAATTGGGCTGGGCAGGAACTCGCAGATGTGATTGTGGCTGCGTAAAAAACTTTCTTCGCAGCCTTGACCGCCACCTCATAGGCTTTCATAAACGTCCTATAGGATGTTCTTGCTGCCTCGCCGGGAGCACGACGCCACTGTCTCTCTAGCCGTCTGAGCTCCCGCTTCATTGTCCTCAGCTCCCATGTATACCATGGGGCCAGACATGAGTGGGTGCGTAAAGGGCGCTGGGGAGTGATCTCGTCGATGGCTACCAAAAGATGATTTTGCCAGTCTTCGACCTGCTCATCTAACAAGCTGCCAGGGGGCATTGGATCCTACAAAGCCGCCAGGAATCGCACAGGATCCATTTGGCTTCACGGGCGAGCTAAAATCTGCTTGCCACCCAAACAGGGTTGGAGCAGTACATTCACCCAGGCCTTCAGTGCATGGTGGTCCGATCATGGAACCACCATAACCCCTGCCGCAAAAATCAAGTCAAGCATGTGACAGCCTCTGTGCATGGGGGCTGTAACAAATTGGGAGAGCCCCAGTGCCTCCATAGGTCCATTGCCTGCGTAGAGGTCACGTCATCGGCATGGACGTTGAAATCACCCATGACTAATAGTCAAGGGTGCTCAAGCGCTCAGCCTAATACAGCCTCTAGCAGGGATAGCAGGCTGCTTGCTGGTGCATTGGGTGGTTGGTACACCAACCAGACAGCCAAGCTCTCCCCAGCATCCCAGACAAAACTGGCACACTCTATGCCTGCCAAACTCAGCGGAGGGAGCTTCCTGAAGAAAAAACTCTCATGGATGAACAGCACCATTCCCCCCCGCCCCTGAGTCCGAGATTGGTGGAGGACCAAGAACCCGGGGGGAGCCATCTGGGAGAGAGCCACCATCTCCCCCTCTCACACCCAGGTCTTAGTCATGCACACCAGGTCCACATCCTGCTCTGACATAAAGTCACACAGGATACTGGTCTTGTTGTTAATGGACCTGGCATTACACAGCACCAATATCGAAGTGGGGTTTCCTCTCCTAGCCCCACTGCCAACTTCCTTCGGGATGGGACACAGATTGGAAGGGAACTCAGCTTGTCTGCGTCTCCGTTCCCTTCCCTTCCACTTCAATCTGGTCCCACCGCCATACCTCCCCATCCCCAGGAGCACTGGGATCCCTTGGCTGGTCATGAGTCTGGTGTCGGCCTTTGCTCTTAGGCCTCAGCCAATCCCAGAACATCAGACCAGCGTTGATGGTGTCACCGTCATGGTCCCTCATGCCTACCTGTCCAATGGTGGCCGTTGCTAAACTGCCAGCCAAATTCCACAATCTAATCAGTGGTAGACCATACAATCTCAAATACAAAACATAAACAAACAATATCAAACCTGCACTCCCCACCCTGACCTCCCTTCTTGCGGTTCCCTCCCCCCCTGCCCCACAAGACTAAAACGCCTACTCAATACATAGGGTAAGGACCTAATTAATAACTAACTATCTAAACTATAGGCTACCACTGCGCCCAATCTATTCTAGCCCAGCTCCCTCTTGGCTAGGCTGGGCCTGCTCTTAACTACTCCCAGCTCCTCGTCCAGATGGAATACGCTGCACAGGAGGGAGTCTGCGGTCAGCCAACCAGCCATATCCAGCCAGTTCTTTCTTCTGGGTCCCACGGCATCAGGCATCTCTCCTGGTAACAACAGGTCCCACAGAGGCTGAAAGATCACGGGACCCAACAAAGGCCAAAAGATCATGGGAGTCCAATCATCGGAGTCCAGTCATGGGACAAAAGATCATGGGAGTCCGGTCATCTCCGATGACCTGTAAAAGCCAAAAGGCGTAGAGGGAAAAGGGCAACTGAGGGGACCCAGCATGGCCTGAGCAGGTCTGAGAAATCTTGGGAGGCTGCCGGAGCCCGTCACAACACAGATGGCCTTCCATGCCTTTCAGAACTGGAGGCACCAGGGTGAAGACCAGGTCCAGGTGCAGCCAAATTTGGCTGAGAGAGGCCAAGGAGGCTGGAAGGCCAGCCAAGCAGGCGGACTAAAGAGCTCCCCAGAATGGAAAGGCCGCACCAAGCCGGGCAGAGCCAAGGAAGCAAGCCCGGGCAGTCCGAGGAGCTGAGGCACCGTCAGAGGCCACGCCCCCGCCACTGAAGAGCCACAGGCCCCAGAAGCCCCAGTGCACCGCAGGGCCAAGAGGAGCTGGGCGCTCCGCAAGTCCCAATGAGCTGGGAGACTGAAGAGCCGGCAGTCCAGGGGCCAGCAAGTCCAGGGGCAGTCCAGGGGCCGGCAAGTCCGCAGATATGTGTCATTTTAAACTGATTGTATTTTAACCTTTGTTGTGAGCCGCCCTGAGCCTGCCATTTGGCGGGAGGGCGGGATATAAACTTTAAGAAATAAATAAATAAATGAGTCTGAAGGGCTAGGAGCCGGAAGCCCCAGTGAGCCAGAAAGCTGGAAGAATGACGATCTGGGGGCCACCAAGCCGGCAGCCCAGCACACCCCACCAAAGATGAATCCGAGGGGAGATCGGCAAGCTGGGGCCAGGGAGGGACCAACAAGCCGGCATGAGAGACCGGCAAGCTGACACGTCCCGTGGCAGGAGCAGCAATCCCAACAGGTCAGAAAGTGGATGAAAAGAGGAGGGAGGAAGGGAGGCCAGAGTTGATGAAAAGGGCTGGGAGGTAAATCAAAATCCTACTCCACCCAGGTATCCAGAAATGAACGTCGTGGTGGTGCAGCTCCCCTATTGTCAGAAGGTTGTGTGCATTTGGCAGGGGGTCCCTCTGCCACCGGATAGGGCCCAAAGAGTGAGGAACCAGGGTCTCCTTGGCCAGAGAGGGGCAATGAGGATGCATGTGGCCCTGTTGGATCTGAGCTTGGTCAATACCCAAGGTATAATGGAGAATGGTAGGAAGGCATAACACAGTCCGTTCAACCAGTGGAAGAGAAAGGCATCTCCCAGGGAATTCTCGTGGTCTTTCACCCTGAAGCAATATATGGCGCATTTTGTGTTCATGTGTGAAGCAAAGAGGTTGATCTCGGGAGAGCCACAATGTCTATGTTTTTCCCCAACACCAAGCATTCTAACTCCCCGATTTTACCTCAGACTCTTCTAGCATTCATATATAAACATCTATAGTTTCCCATACATGTTAAGCCCACAACCTTCCTCTTGCTGCCTCGAGACCTTGCCAGGCAGTCCCTATGATTAGCCACAGTCTCAGTGGACAATTCTAATCCATTTCCTTGTAAGAAAGTAACAGCTACCCCTTCATCTCTTTGAGATGAGCCATCTCGAACCAGAAATTTTTCATCTCCTGTCGGCTTCCCCCAAGTGATGACCCTCCAGAGCTGTAGTCAGTGGGTAGGTCCACAGGAAGGGGGCTTGGTGTGAACTGAACCTGGCTTCCCCACCCCACAGGATGGCAGCAAGGCCCTCAGCCCTCCTCCCCAGCCAGTGGAAGTCTCTCTTGCCTCTGTGCTGGCAGTTCCCAAAGGGGCTTGCTCTGGCAAGGATTCCCATCCCCAACCCCGCCCTCCCCAGGCTCCACCCTCAGATTTCCAGGAGTTTCCGGAGCTGGTCCCTAGTCCTGCTTTCTGTCTGCTGCAGATCATCCCTGCTCCATGGCACTTTGCTGTGGACCAGTGGCAGCCAGAGCTATAACTTGAGGGCTAATGCGTAGTTCCAGCATAAGCACTACTGGCACTGAGGCCTTCCTGGTCCAAGTGCCCCATTCTGACTGTCCCACCCTGTGTGCCGACTTGGCAGCAGGCCGATGGTTCTGGCACATTCAGGCAGAGAGGAGAGGCAGCCCCACTGCGTGAGCAGCCGCCCGCCGGGGGGGGGGGGGGGCTAATTATGTCTGATGCAAGAGCAGCAAATTATTTGAGAAAAAATTATTTGGCTGTAAAAGCCCTCCGTTTTATTATTTTCTCTCTTAAAAAAAGAAAAACACAGCACAACAGAACACAAGCCTCCCACTCACTCCACGATTACAAAGATACCCCCAGGCCACTGGTCTTCACACCCAAAGTCTTGGCCTCGATTCAGTTCATTCTGAATACTGTGGGAACCTTCCTTCTGCAGGTGAGCAATTCCCAAGGGCTGAGAATGCTCCCTCGCGGGCAGCAAAAATAAGGTTGGCTCCCCACCCTACCCCCCGGCCCTGCTGCAGATATTCAGGGGCTCAAACTTCTGCATGGGAGTGAGCTGGAAAAAGGTTCCAGCTGTGGCTCGCAGGCTGGCTCTGCTTGGCTGTGGCATCTCCAAGGCTCCCCAACTGGAACTACATGCAAATGGTAGTGTGGAATCAGCCCAAACTTTAGAAAAGCTACTCAAAGAGCTGGTCTCAAGAAGGGAGAGCACACAGGCTGTTCATCAAACCAGCACCATAGGGTGTGGAGATTCCTGGAGATCTGAGGGCAGAGCCTGGGGAGGAAAGAAAGGGGAGGGAAATCCACAGGGATGTGATATCATATAGTCCACTATCTGAAGCTACCCTTTTCTCCCTGGGCACTGATCACTGTAGTCTGGAAGCAGCTGTAATTCCAGGAGAACTCCAGCTACACCTGGAGTTTGGCAGCCCTCCCACATGTTCAGCACACCTGCATCCGAAAGCCAGAGGGGCTGTGTTTGAAGTAGGGATGCCAGACTGGTGAGTTCCCTGGAATTGCAAGTCATCTCCAGGCTACTGAGATCAGTTCCCCTGGAGAAAATGGATGCTTCAGAGGGTGGACTCTATGGCACTGTACCCCACTTAGGTCCCTGTCCTCCCCAGGCTCCATCTCCAAATCTCCAGGAGTTTTCCAGCCTGGATCTGGCAACCCTACTCCTCACCCCATCCCCCAGCAGCAGCTAGGGGAGACCTGGCAACCCTCGTTTGAAGTCTTAAATGCCCTGAATGAAGACTGGCAAGTGTGGGCACCACCACAGCAAGCCTAACTGCACTTTCCTGGGAATAACCCTACTGAGTAGACTTAGGAAGGATTCTGGGGGCCAACTAAATGGGAAGGAATGGATTCTAAATAAAAAACGGAGAGCCCAAACGGACTGGGAATGATGCCCTGTGGGGAGAAAGGGCTTCTGCCTCCCCGCCCCCCAGCCATTTGCCTGTGGAAAACTATGTGGAGCAGCAAAATCAAAGAAATAACACCCCCCCAGCAGTTTTTATGCTAAAAAACAGCGGGGATGGGGGGTGGGGTGGAGGCAGGAGCTTGTCACTCCAAGGCCATTTGGGGTCTCCTGTTTTGCAAGAAGCCATTCCCTGCAGCTGCTGTGAGGCTGCGGGGAGCAGGAGTGAGGTGCAGGGAATCTGGACTGTTGTGTTTGTTTAGAATATGAAGCAGTAATAGCTTGAAAAGGGCTCTGGTATCCTAAAGCTCCAATTCCTATTGGCTGATTAATAAAGACTCCCATTGGTCCTGAAGCCAATCTAGATACCCAATCACTGAGCCCTACTTGGGTCCAATAGTATTGCTTGTATATAGTTACATTGTTGAAAGTTATGTGTTGGAACAGTATAAATGAAAGTGCTGCTCTCATAGAGCTGTCTTTTGAGCTGAACAATGTTACTGAATAAAAGCCTGTTTGTCTGAATTCATCGCCTCCTGCTCAATACTTAAAACTGGCGACGAGGATGGGATCCCAGTCCTAACTGAATGGCTGAAATCACTCTGCCTGCCCAGATGAAATCACTAAGGGCGCCCAGAGCTAAATCACTACGGGCATGGCATCCAAGGGCCATATCGAACCGTTTGACCTAAAGATTGGGAACTGGGATTCATACCTCGATCGATTTGAATGCTACTGTGTAGCAAATCGTATTGACAGAGATGATGTCTGCCGCACCACTTTTCTGAGTACCTGCGGCCAGGCTGTATTTGACATTGCTCGAGATTTAGTTGCCTCCTCTAAGTTACTCGGGACCCCTCTCGGCATCATCAAGGCCTGGCTGACCGATTACTTCACCCCGAAGACGTCGGCTGCCACACACCGATGCACGTTCCATCAGCGGAACCAGAAGGAGGGCGAGTGTGTCATGGAGTACCTCACCGCACTGAGGTGGGCTGCTCGAGACTGTCACTTCACCGATTTGAAGTCCATCCTCCTAGATCAGCTGCTCTGTGGCCTCAGAGACGAGAGCATCAGGCGAGCCCTACTCTTACTGAAGACTCTCACATATGAATCAGCCCTCAAAGAGGCCCTGAGAGTACAGGCCACCAACCTATCTCTCCACGAACTGCGATTGAGTCCCCAAAGCCACACGCCAGGCCACTCTGATGCTGTACACCAGGGTAGTACCGCTGAGTCCGATGACACCCGGGATGACCAATCTGATGTGTCCGATGACAGAGTTTTCAATGCGAGGGCCAATCAGAAGCTGCACCACCATCACAAAAGCCTGCACCGCTCTCAAAAAAGCCTGCGAAAAAACGGCTGTGCCAGTTGCGGAGGTGCGCATGCACGTAGAGACTGTCAGTTCCACGATGCCATCTGTCATGTGTGTGGGAAAGTGGGCCACCTTGCCAAAGTATGTCGCTCGTCTCAGGGTCGTGATGCTCCAGATGAGTTCCAGCGTACCCGAGGGTCTGTGAATGCCCCCAGCCGATCGTATCATTCCAAGTCATCTCGGCCATTCGGGCAAAGACAAAGGTACAACAATGAAGCAAGCGTGTCCGAGGACTACACCAATCGCCTATATATACACCAAGGGCTACATCCGTGTCCGAAAATCAAAGCCACTGTCTTCATCGAAGGTCGAGCGTGCCAGATGGAGGTAGACTCTGGGTCAGCATTGTCCATCGTCTCTTGGAGCACATTCCAACAAGTCTGCCTGCAATTCGCTGCTCACTGCCTTCAGAGATGCACCCTACAGCTGTTCGACTTCCAGAGGAACAAAGTTCCAGTCGTCGGCATCACCACAGTCCAGGTCAAATATAAGAAATTCTCCGGCCATCTGAACCTGCTTGTGGTAGAGGGTCGCCGCACAAGCCTGATAGGGCTGGACTGGTTCGCCACCTTGGGCATAGACATTGTTGGCCTGAACCAAGTTGAGCCGCAGCCTTTTATGGACCTTGAGACAGAGTTTCCGGAGGTTTTCAAGACAGAGCTAGGCTGCTACAAGGGTCCAGCTGTGTCGTTTAACCTGGATCCTGCTGTACCACCAATCCGCCTCAAGCCCAGACACTGCCCCGTCGCTTTCAAGCCCAAGATTTATGAGCAGATTGATAAGCTGTTGGCCCAAGGGATCCTCGAGCCAGTTCCCAATGCCAAGTGGGAGACACCTATCGTCACTCCCCTCAAACCCGATAGCTCCATCCGTTTGTGCGCTGACTATAAGTGCACCATCAACTGGGCCCTACAGCCACATGCATACCCGGTTCCTGTGGTGAGCCACCTTCTAGCCTCGGTCTCTGGGGGCCGGGTGTTCGCCAAGATCGACCTCGCCCAGGCATATCAGCAGTTGCCGGTAGATGCAGCCACAGCTGTGGCACAGACTATCGTGACGCATTCAGGTGCTTTTAAAGTAAACTGGCTGCAGTTCAGGGTAAGCGTTGCCCCCGGCATTTTTCAAGAACTTATGGAGCGCCTTCTTCGGGGTCTGCCTGGTGTCGTACCCTATTTCGATGACGTCTTAATTGCTGGGGCCTCTGATCTTGAACTGGCTACTCGGGTGTGAGAGGTCCTTCGTCGGCTACAGGACGTTGGCCTTTGGCTGAAGAAGGAGAAATGCGAGTTCTTCATCCCTACCATTCAATTCCTGAGTTACTGACTAGACGCCGATGGCATCCACCCTGCTCCGGACAAGGTTGCTGCAATCCACAACGCGCCCCCTCTGAAGTCTAAGAAAGAGCTGCAGTCCTTCTTAGGACTATTGAACTTTTATCATGCCTTCTTGCCCAACAAAGCAGCTCTTGCAGAACCACTCCATCGTTTACTGGACAAGTCAGCTCCATGGGCATGGGGTTGCCGGGAAAACGGCTCCTTCCAAGCCGTCAAAGCCCTCCTTGCTTCTGATGCCGTCCTCGTGCACTATGATGAGAAGAAGCCCCTCGTCCTAGCATGTGATGCATCGCTTTACGGGATCGGGGCCGTGCTCAGTCATTGGTTGCCGTCTGGCCGGGAGGCCACTATTGCTTTCTATTCCAGAATGTTATCCCCTGCTGAGAGAAACTACGCCCAGATAGATCGAGAGGCACTAGCAATCATCGCTGCAGTGAAGAAATTTCACGACTTCATCTACGGGCGGGAATTTGAAATCGTCACTGACCACAGGCCGCTGCTTGGTATCTTCACGGCCGACCATCAAACCCCCCAGATTCTGTCCCCCTGGATGATGTGCTGGGCAGTTCTTCTATCCATCTACTTCTTCTGCCTCCTCCACAGGCCCGGCAAGACCATCGGGCACGGTGATGCCCTTAGCCGTCTGCCACTTCTGTCTTTAGGACCACCCGAGGCCCCACTCCAGGAAGTTTTGCTGATCGAGGAGCTGCCGCAGCCTCCGCTCTCCATTGCTGACATAGCATTCCACACCGGCCGGGATCGAATGCTCAGCCGAGTCTACAACCATGTATGGAGGGGGATGGCCGTCGGGGACACTCAATGCTGAATTTCAGCCATTCCTGTCGAGATCGTCTGAGCTGTCGGTAAACAAGGGATGGCTGTTGTGGGGAAACAGAGTCTTCGTCCCTCCCCCACTTTGCCAACGGGTGCTGGACGCCTTGCATGAAGGGCACCCAGGCATCGTTAAAATGAAGGCCATCACTAGGAGCTATGTTTGGTGGCCCAGCATAGATCAGCAGATTGAGCGGTGGGTCCGGACGTGTCAGCCGTGCCAGGAGTTGAGGCCAGCAGCTCCAGAGGTTCCTGTTCATCCATGGGAGAAGCTGAGGGGCCTGTGGTCCCGCATTCACGTGGACTTTGCTGGGCCCTTCCAGGGCCAGACACTCTTGATTATCGTGGATGCGTATTCCAAGTGGTTGGAGGTCATCCCTGTCACCTCCATGACATTGGCTGTCGTTGCCCGCTGCCTAGTGTGAGGCTTCTGTGCTGTCAGCAAATGATCAGGCCTTTGTTAATTAAAACATAGTCCTTTATTTCAAATACTGGTACAGGTCTCGATGTTTGTTAGTGATACCATATACAGAGGGCAGGGGACTATTATACCTGCAAACAGGAAAGTCTAAACATTGATCACCAATCAGCATTCAGAGAAAAATGCGGGAAAGCAATTCACCTTTTGTCACCAGGGGTGAAAGAACATAAAAATTCCCAGCCCGAACTGTGTGACCCAGTGGTGCCAGGTCCCCAGCAAAACAGGACAGAGCAAACAATAAAACAATTCTCAAGGCTGCTTCTAATAGAGGCAATGCGAGCGAAGGGGGAGGACACACCAGGGAGTGAAGGGAGAGATAGCTTTGTACTATATGGCATTCTGGTATGTGGGAACCTACATTCCCGCCTGAATTGTAACACTAAGCAGACAAGCAATTGGGAATCAAAAGGAGGGGCAATAAAGCATCTGGCCAGGCATGCACTACAAAGGAAACGAAAGTACAAGATATAAAAGCATCAATGTCAGATTCAATTAATAGAAACATTGTAGAAACATTATGAAAAGATCTCTTTGGCAAAGCAGAATCTGACACCCTGCCCCCTCGATACTAAATTTCACCCTCCCCGGCTTACTAGGGAAGCGCTTGTGAAAGGAGCGGACTAGCTTAGGAGCATGTACGTTCTCAGCAAGGACCCACTCATTTAACTCAGGGCCAAAATCTACCCATTTAACCAAATAGTAGACCCGACCCCTGCGTATTTTGGAGTCCAAAATTTCGGAGATTTCAAAATGCTGTTTCCCCCCCCTTCATCAGAGGAGGAGGAGGAGGAGGATCCGGGCGCCATGCATTCTGCCCAGGATTCTTCTTCAGGAGGCTGTAATGAAAAACAGGATGCACAGAGCTTAGAGACTTAGGCAGTTCTAATTCAAAAGACACCTCCGATATTTTCCTTAACACTTTATAAGATCCAACATATTTCCATCCCAGCTTCCTGCTGGGTTGGAGGCCATGAATGTTCTTTGTTGACAAGTACACTGTGTCACCAGGTTGTAAGTCCCAACCTGCGGCCCTTCCTTTATCCGCGTACTTTTTATAGTCCAGTTTTGCTTTTTCCAGTGTCTTTTCTATTAGTGGCCATGATTCCTGCAGTTTTGACCACCATTGACCGAAATCTGAACCCTGGGAGTTGTCAGAGCTGGGCAAAGAAGGGAGAGGTTTTCCTTCAAACCCTCCCACTGCCATAAAGGGTGAAACGCCTGTGGAAGAGTGTACAGCATTGTTGTAGCTATACTCAGCAAAGGGGAGTAAATCCACCCAATTGTCCTGATGATAATTTGTATAACACCTCAGGAATTGTTCAAGGATTTGATTAACTCGTTCGGATTGTCCATCGGTCTCGGGATGATAACCCGAACTGAGGGCGGGTTCAATGTCCATAAGTTTCAAAAGCTCCCGCCAAAAGGTGGCAACGAACTGGGGGCCTCTATCGGATATTACTCTCTTAGGAAACGTGTGTAGTTTGATCACGTGGTTGAAGAATGTTTTATCCAGGCCGCTCGCCGTGGGTAGTTGCTTGAACGGGACAAAATGAGCTTGCTTGGAAAAAAGGTCCACTACAACCCAAATGACTGTTTTCCCTTTTGAAGGCGGGAGACTGGTGATAAAGTCCATAGAGACCGATTCCCAGGGTCGGGAGGGGGTGGGGAGAGGTTGAAGCAATCCTGGCACTTTCCCCCCCTCCGTTTGCACATTAAACACACTTGACAAGAGGTAACATAGTCTGACACATCTTTGTGCATTCCGGGCCACCAGAATTGCCGTTGCACCAAATTAAGCGTTTTTTAAAAACCCAAAATGCCCAGATAGTTTGGACTCATAACATGACAACAAAATTTCCTTTCGGAGGGAGCGGGGTACAATCAGCTTTGAACCATGATACCAGCAGCCATCCAGAGACTTGGTGGCTTCACCATCCCCCTCCCATTCTTGTACTTCATCTGAAGTGTAAGCCCCCCCGCACTTCACTGTCCATGCTACAGTCTCTGGAGCCATTTTCTTCTGGCTCCGGGTTACTACCGCCCCCCCTAATTGTTGCTTTGAAAACATGGAGTCGAAGATTTCTTCCCTCTGGGACTCGTGTTGGGGTAAGCGGGACAATGCGTCTGCTAAGGAATTTGACTTCCCAGGAAAATGCTTAAGTACAAAGTTGAATTTTGAAAAGAAATCAGCCCACCGGAGCTGCTTTGCATTTAAAGCCCGGTGAGTCTGCAGAGTCTCCAGATTTTTATGGTCCATCCATATTTCAAATGGCTTTTGTGCCCCCTCCAACCAATGTCGCCAAGTGGAGAGGGCTAGCTTGATAGCCGCGGCTTCCTTATCCCACACTGACCAATGTCTCTCAGTCTCAGTGAATTTCTTTGAAATATAGGCAAGGGGGTGTAGCACTTCATTAGAGTCCCTTTGCAATATCGCACCCCCCATAGCCACATCCGAAGCATCCACATGAATAATAAACTCTTTAGTTTCATCAGGGTGGGCTAATATAGGCTCTGAAGTGAACAACCATTTCAGTTCATCGAATGCCTGTTGGCACTGGGGGGTCCAACACAGTCTTTCCTCAGGCTTAACTGCCTCGGGGCCCCTCCCCCTAGTTTTCAACAGCTCCGTGAGTGGTAAAGTAATGGTAGCAAAGTCTTTCAGGAAGGTCCTGTAAAAGTTGCAAAACCCCAAGAGGCTCTGAAGTTGCTTTCTAGTGCGAGGGGCTTCCCACTGCACTACTGCCTCTATCTTGGCTGGGTCCATCTCTAGCCCCTTTTGGGAGATGTGGTAGCCTAGGAAATCCACCTCCCTCTTGTGAAACTCACATTTGGAAAGCTTAGCATACAGTTGGTGCTCTAACAGGGTTTTCAGAACTTCCCTAACCAGAGTCACATGGGAGTCCTTATCAGCTGAATAAATCAAGATATCATCAAGATAACAGAGCACCCCCTTGAATAAATGCTTGTGCAACACTTCATTGATTAGGCTCATAAAAACGCCTGGAGCGCCACTCAAACCGAAGTGCATCACCAGGTATTCCAATTGCCCCAGTGGGGTATTGAACGCCGTCTTGTATTCATCCCCCTCCCTAATGCGCACTCTGAAGTACGTGTCCCTAAGATCTAGCTTGAAGATCTTTCCCTTTGCGGCTTCCGCTAACAAGTCCTTGATCAGGGGGAGGGGGTAGGCGTTAGAAGCAGACACCGCATTCAAACCTCTATAGTCCGTACACAGTCTTAATCCCCCATCTTTCTTTTTCCGGAATAGCACGGGGATGGCAAAAGGGGATTTGGCGGGGCGGATGAAACCCCGCTCTAAATTTTTGTCCAAAAAGGCCCGCAGTTCCTCCCGCTCGGATGGGCTCATGGAATACAACTTCCCTTTTGGTAATTTCTCCCCAGGCAAAAGTTCAATTGCACAGTCAGTGAGGCGATGGGGGGCTAATTCATCAGCTTCAGTTTCACTAAACACCTCACCCAAGTCTCTGTACTCCCGGGGGATGGGGCTCGCTGACACCGCCAGGGCCACCGAGGCTTCCGACCCTGGAGGCTCTTTTCCCCAGCGCTGCTCCCAAGTATGGCTCGCACAATGGGAGTCAACCCATGAGATCTTCCCGTCGCTCCACTTAATGTACGGGTCGTGGGAACTTAACCAGGGGCTACCCAACACCATAGGGAACTGTGCGTTGGGGGTGATGACAAAAGCCCTTTCTTCCCAATGAGTCCCCGTCCCCACCACCAACAGTTCAGTTTCTGCCACACACGCCTCCTTCATTTCCGATCCATCCATCTAGGTGAATCGTAGAGGCTCTTCTAGAGGGGTTACCCTGGGCCCCAACCCATCCACCACCACAGGGCTAATTAAGTCTCTGGCGCACCCCGAGTCTATGAGGGCTCGAACCCACATATGGGTTCTGGTGCGGGGTACTAACACAGTCACTACCATGTAAAGCAAAGGGCCAGGGATGCTCACCGGTGATGGTGCATCGGGGGAAGGGACCTGCAGCTCTGCGCCGGCTACTGCAGGTCGTTGGGGTTTCCCGACGGCTTGGCCTCGGACAGCTCCAACTCGCCTTGTTCACTCGTTGCCCCTTCCAGCTGTAATGCCCGGGGTTTGAACGACATCTTTGGAGCCTTGGGGGTGCCCCCACCCACCGGGGTGGAGGTCTTCAGAGCCTTCATCCCTCCCCGGGGACAGGCCGAGGCGATGTGGCCACTCTCCCCGCATCTCATGCATAGACCTTGCTTGAAATGGGCATCGCGCAGTTTCTGGAACACCGACTTCCCATCTGTTTTCGGGGCGGGTTTTGGGGACTGCGTCGCAGGGTTTCCCAACTTGATCAGGGTGAAGCGCTCCTCCACATCTGCTGCCGCTCGCATCCAGGCCGCCAGGGAGATGGGTCTCTCGCTTCTCAAGATCGTCTCGTAGACCTCGTGGTTGAGCCCTTCTCTGTATTTCTCTACAAACAGGTCTTCAGACCACCCCTGGACTTTGGCCACGATGCGCCAGAACCGATCAGTATAGTCCCACACAGTTCCGCGCCTTTGTGTCAGCCGCCGGAGTTGGTTCCGGGCTTTCTCCTCCCCCAGCGGGTCTTCGTAGTGTTGGCGAAGGGCCCCCATAAAGTTGTCTACCGACAGCAGTTCGGGTCCCGGGGGGTTGTGCAGGCTTACATACCAGTCACTTGCGGTGTCCCTCAGCTTGAATCCGATGTAGCCGACATGGTCCCTCTCCGTCAGGTAGAGGTGGCCCCAGGACGCCATGAAACGCTCGATCTCAATGATGAAAAACCGGAGGTTTTCCGGGTCACCGTCGAAGGTTGCCATCACCGGGTCGTTGGGCATCTGTCTTACGTAACCTCCGGCTGGAATGGCAACCATGGGCCCGGGAGGCACTTGGGGTCCCCCAGGGGGAGGCGCCCCAGCCCCCGCCGGTTGAGCCGGGACCCCCCCTGCACCTTCTGCCGGGGGTGCAGGGGGTACCACCGCCGGGGCCCCTCCAGCGGGAGGCTGCCCCGGGGGCTGGAACACACCCATGGCCAGCGCTCCCATCAAGTTCTGCTGCATCTCCAACATGGCTTCTCTCATGTCCGCCGCTAGATGGTCATGCATATCAGCGAACCTCCGGTCCAACACTCGGTCCAGGTCCGCACCGGAGGGATCAGGGCCCCAGGGCATCATGCGCTCCTCATCTGGGAAGCTGAAACCCCAGGCGCCCGATCCGCGATGAGAATGACGATCCTCGTCCACCACGCTCAGGCGACCGAACTCCGATCGATCGCCACTGAAGCGCACTCTGGCCCCCTTCCAATTGTGGATCCACGTTTCGGAAGTGCCTCCCCCGAAGGTAGCCCAAGAGCAGGCAGGGGAGGCCGGCGTCCAGAGCAGCCAAGACCCCATGCGAGGGGGTAGGCTTGGCTCCTGTGTGGTGGTCACCAGCACCGGCAGCTCCACAGGCGTTGTTGCAGCCGTGGTAACCGGGACCTCCAGAGGAGGTTGGTGGTTGCTCCTGTCATCTGACATGGTCAGGTACAGGAGTAGCCCAAAAGCAGATCACTAACAATCTGTGAGGCTTCTGTGCTGTCAGCAAATGATCAGGCCTTTGTTAATTAAAACATAGTCCTTTATTTCAAATACTGGTACAGGTCTCGATGTTTGTTAGTGATACCATATACAGAGGGCAGGGGACTATTATACCTGCAAACAGGAAAGTCTAAACCTTGATCACCAATCAGCATTCAGAGAAAAATGCCGGAAAGCAATTCACCTTTTGTCACCAGGGGTGAAAGAACATAAAAATTCCCAGCCCGAACTGTGTAACCCAGTGGTGCCAGGTCCCCAGCAAAACAGGACAGAGCAAACAATAAAACAATTCTCAAGCCTGCTTCTAACAGATAGCAATGTGAGCGAAGGGGGAGGACACACCAGGGAGTGAAGGGAGAGATAGCTTTGTACTATATGGCATTCTGGTATGTGGGAACCTACATTCCCGCCTGAATTGTAACACTAAGCAGACAAGCAATTGGGAATCAAAAGGAGGGGCAATAAAGCATCTGGCCAGGCATGCACTACAAAGGAAACGAAAGTACAAGATATAAAAGCATCAATGTCAGATTCAATTAATAGAAACATTGTAGAAACATTATGAAAAGATCTCTTTGGCGAAGCAGAATCTGACACCTAGACCGTCTCTTTGCCACCTTCGGCCTGCCAGACCTCCTCGTGTCTGACAATGGAACTCAATTCACCTCTGCAGAGTTCCAGACCTTCCTGGACGAGCGGGATATCCGGCACATCACCTCAGCTCCTTTCCACCCCGAGACGAACGGTCAGGCCGAGCAAATGGTGCGAACAGTCAAGGACTCGCTCCGCAGGATGGGTGACGGGAATTTCCCAGCCAAGCTCGCCAGGTTCTTGTTGCAGCAGCACTCCTTGCCACATGCCGCCACTGGGAAGTCGCCGGCGGAGCTGCTTATGGGCCGCCAGCTGTCCACCCGCCTGAGCCGCCTTCACCCCAACCTGGCACCGGATGTCCACCACGACCCTATCGCCACAGGGTCTACTCGGTCCTTTGCGCCAGGAGACGTGGTGTACGCCTGGAACAACGGGGCAGGTCCACACTGGGTTCCAGCAGTTGTTGTGTGCTCAACAGGCCCTATATTGTATGAGGTGAGGGGCGACACAGGGCAGGTCCATCGCAGACATCTGGCCCAGCTGAGATGCCGGTGGCCAGTGCCGAAGGATTGGTTGCAACGCTCCCCAGTTCCTGAGCTGGAGCAATGCTTGCCACACTCCCCAGTTCCTGCGTCAGGACAACATTTGCAATGCACCCTGGTTCCTGAGGCCAGCCTGGGAGATCTCCCGGCACAGCAAGATGCCAGCGGGGAGTCGCCTGACAGAGGGCAGCCCTCTGCCAACTCCAGCCCGGGACATCCCAAGGGAACAGTCTGCCAAGCCACTGCCAGCTTGGAACGAGGTAGGCCCCATGCCGAAGCTGGGTTGTGCCCTGGAACTCTCGGAGCTCCCAGACTTTACGGACCGCTCCCCCTTGAGTCCACCGCCACAGCTCATGTCGACCCGTATGGAGTCCCCAGATTTAAGAGGACGTTCTCCATCAGGTTCACCCTTGCCGCACCGGTCCCGACAGACCAGGCGACTGCCCCCGCAACTAAGGGACTTTGTTGTTTGAACTTAGGGGGGAGGAGGGTTGTGTTTGTTTAGAATATGAAGCAGTAATAGCTTGAAAAGGGCTCTGGTATCCTAAAGCTCCAATTCCTATTGGGTGATGAATAAAGACTCCCATTGGTCCTGAAGCCAATCTAGATACCCAATCACTGAGCCCTGCTTGGGTCCAATAGTATTGCTTGTATATAGTTACACTGTTGAAAGTTATGTGTTGGAACAGTATAAATGAAAGTGCTGCTCTCATAGAGCTGTCTTTCGAGCTGAACAATGTCACTGAATAAAAGCCTGTTTGTTTGAATTCATCGCCTCCTGCTCAATACTTAAAACGGACCCAGCTCTTTAAATACTGTAACATTGACTTTGGCCCTGAATAGACCCCCATAGTGCTGCACTGTTGTAGGTGAAGCAGGAAAGCCTCCAAGGGCCTGGTGCCTGAATCTCCCTTCCTTAAGGTGTGTGCGGAGGAGGTGGTGGTGGGGGAACAGCTTATGCCCACCTGAATGGCAGGGCCTTCTGAGCAGGGAGGTGGCACTAAGGCAAAGCTCCTGCCCAGCGAAGTCAGCAGCTGAGGGAGAGAGGTGGGCTTACACATCATGCCTAGAAACCAGGTGAGAGAAGAGCAGTAGGACACGTCTTTTGACCTGCCAATGGCAATGGCAAAAATGGCTGAAACCCCACAGTGAAAAACAACCACCCCCCAAGGACGGGACAGGCAGGCTCTTGGTGGGGAGAAAGGTCACCTGGAGTCTTGGGAACTGAGGAACCGGCTTCTCTTCCCACCCTTGTTACCTGGGGGTGGCCAGAGGCCCCCGGGGTGCTTGGGCTGCAGCCAGTGTCCCCCAGGGACCTGGCCCAATGTCCACAACCAGCCCAGGATGTTGCAATATTGCATTGCCTATTTTCTTGTTGTTTAAATCGTGTTTTTATGATTTTTTCATATGTCACTGAGTCCCCAGGGAAGGAGAAAAGCAGGGTAAAATGCTGGAAGAAATATGTCGCTGGTGGCTGAATGCCCCTTTGGTCCGTGCCCCTGCAACTGGAAGTTCTGTCAAGTAGGCGGAAGTCAGGATCAAGGGAAAAGCCAGTCCTGGCCTCTCAATACCTTTCTTCCTTTCTTTCTTGACAGCTTCCCACTGGGGTTGCCACCTCCGGGTTGGGAAATTCCTGGAAGGGCGGGGCTTGAGGAGGAGAGGGACCTCAGTGGGGTATAGTTCCATCAAGTCCACCTCCCAGAGCAGCTGTTTTCTCCAGGAGAACAGCTCTATGTAGCCTGGAGACCAGTTGTAATTCTGGGGGATCTCCAGCCACCACCTGGAGACTGGCAACCCAGAAGCATCTTGCTAGCTGCCACTGTGTTGGACTTGCTGACCCCTGGGCCTCATCCTGAAAAGCAGTCTCCATGTGGCAAATGGCTGTCTGCTGGGCTGGAGCCTAGCCTTTGGGCCTAGAGCTGGTCTCCTCCTGGCCCCTGCTCCTAGTGTGGAGCATCACACAGGGACCTTTTCTGGAAAGCCCTTTCAGACTCCCAGGGCCCAGTCCCTCTTTTCAGCTTCTTGCTCACCTTGCGTCCATTTTTGAAATGCCTCCTGGCAGCTGTTTCACAGATGCTGGCAGTAAGGTTACTGGCTCTGGGTTGGGAAATATCTGGGGATTTTGGGGATGGAGCCTGGGAAAAGTGGGATTTGGGGAGGGGTGGGACTATGGCATGGTAAAATGCCATGGAGTCCACCCTCCAAAGCAGCTATTTCCTCCAGGGGGATGGATTGATGTAGTCTGGAGATCAGCTGTAAAAGCGGGAGATCCCCAGGAAGGTCCCACCTGGAGGCTTGCAACTCTAGCCGGCAGCAAGGGAAAGAAAGTGCAGGCCAGAGCCCCGTCAGGGGTTGGCAGGGCAGTCACTCTGACCAGAGGCCCTCAGGCCTCAACGTGCCAGAGCTTTGACTCTCACAAGGATTTCCTTACTTGGAACAGAACGGAGAAGAAAGTAGACAGCAACGCAAAACAGCAGGGGCATGTTGGGATGACTCAGAACTTGTTGGAGTGTGCCTGTCTCTGGGAGCTGTTTCTGCACCTGTTTGACCCAGGGGTGTGGGCACGCAGTGGCAGCGGGGGCAGTGGGGTGGGGGTTTCAGGGTTAGTTGACAGGCTTCCTCAGCCTGATTTGAGAAGAATACCCAACATGCCAACTGAGAGGCTCCCCAGGAGCTGGATTTGAGTCCAGCAGCACCTCAGTCTGACACGGCGAGCTGTGGCTCTCAAAAGCTCCTCCCCAGGAAACCGTCTTGGCCAAAGGTGCTGCTGGACTCGAATTGAGCTGTTCAAGAGCAGACCATCAAGAGCAGACCTCTGACTTGATCCTCACTGAGAATCTTGGCCAGGAGGACAGAGGCCCGGTAGACTTCCAGAGAGCCAGTTTGGTGTAGTGGTTAAGTGCGCGGACTCTAGTCTGGGAGAACTGGGTTTGATTCCCCACTCCTCCACTTGCACCTGGCTGGATGAGCTTGGGCAAGCCATAGCTCTGGCACAGCTGTCCTTGAAAAAGAGCGGTTTCTGTCAGAGCTCTCTCAGCCCCACCCACCTCACAGGGTGTCTGTCTGTTGTGGGGAGGGGAAGGGAAAGGAGTTTGTAAGCCGCTCTGAGACTCCTTCGGGTAGTGAAGGGCAGAAGGGTATCAATCCTGTCTCTTCTTCCTCCTCTTCTCCTTCTCCTCCTTCTTCCTTTGCTTCCCTTGTGATGTGCAGCTCCAGGGGAGGAGTGGGGATGTCCCAGGGCTCTCTCTGTCCACACAGGGGGCACTGAGAGTCTCACAGGCCTGGCTGGTGCCCCGTGCCAATAAAAGGGGCCCGCAGAGAGCCCTCTGCACCACGTGGTCTCAGGGAGCCAGGTGAAGGGGGCGTCTCCCAAAATCAGTGGGGCTGTGGGTGCCTTTGACCACTCTCTGGTGTGCAGGGATCTCAGCATCGCGTTGTCTCCCACTCAGGAAGAACCGTTTCTGACACTGGGTGACCCTGGGCCAGCCACTCTCACCCCAACCGCATAGAGTGGTTACGAGGACTGAGTACAGGATGGGAGAGTCTTATATTTTGCCCTGAAACACCTTGGAGGAAGGATGGGATATGAACACGGCAGCTTGCTGGATGACCAAGCAGGTTTAGCACACAGGCAGTGCACTGGAGGAGTGTGCGTGTCTAGGTGTCTGCGTGTTCACCTTGAGGAGCAGTCAAGAACTCAGGCTACGATGATACAAAACAATGGGTGTATCCACACAGCAGCCTCCGACTGGTTCCGCAGCTCAGGGGTCTCTCGCACTGCTCAGGAGGAGCCTGCCCAGGCTGCCCAGGGGGAAACAGCCCCACGGGGAACACAGCCTCCCTCTTTACTGGGTGCTCCCACACGGTGCTGTGCTCTTTGCAAGCATATCTTCTGGGGGCTCCGGGGGCCCTTGGAACCAGTGCCCCTTTGCTCTGGCTTATACGGGAAATGGCCCCTCCACTGCGGGTGGAGCCTCCACGCAAAAGCTCTGTCCACAGTGTGGGGGGCCCTTCCAAATAGCACACACAGCTCCCATTTCTCTTTCCCCTTTCGCCTCTTCAGGGTGCTTCTCCCCTGCAGCTGCTGTGGTGTGGCTCAGCTGGAGCAGCCTCTCAGCTGCTGGGGGTCAAGGGGGGAATCCCTGGGCTGCAGGGCTGGGGAGGGGTGGTGCCAGCAGGGAGTGGGGAGGATACGGCTGTGCGTGAACACTGTCCCTGCCCACCGCTCGCCTGTGTGCTGCTGTGTGAAAACCTTCTAGAACTGGGATCTCTTTGCAGTGTGGGTCTGCAGAGCAAAGACTGGCCGCTCCTTGGAGGCTCCTGTGCCCCAAGGGGCCGATGTAGCTCTGATTCGCCAGGCCAAGGGATTGCTGCCAGTGGGTGAGTCCCCCTAACCAACCAGTTCAGAGGCTGGCTTTGGACCTTGCTGGGTTGTTGTGGCCTACCTGTGGGGTTGCCAACCTCCAGGTGTAGCCTGGAGATGTCCTGGGATTACAAATGATCTCCAGATGACAGTGATCAGTTCCCCCGGAGAAAATGGCTGCTTTGGAAGGTGGGCACCGTAGCATTATACCCTGTGGAAGTCCCTCCCCTCCCTAAACCCTTCCCCCTCGGGCTCCACCCCCAAAATCCCCAGGTGTTTCCCAACCTGAAGTTGGCAACCCTACCTAACTGCTGGCCTCCCAGTGAAAGAAGACTCTCCCCCAGTGGGGTACCAGGCCCCCATGGCTCCACTGGGCTCCTTCCTGGCCGTGCCACTCCTGCTGCACTTGCCGATGGGCACGCCTTCCCTTTCCCGCTGCTGCCTCTGCTCCACCCCCAGCCCTCGCTGCCTCTGGGCAGGGCCCGTCAGTGGTGGGAGGGGCAGGCTGGGAAGAGAGGCCCTGGGGTGGGGGAGGGGGCGGGCGCCTGGCAGGAGGCTGCAAAGCCAGTTTGGAGACTTGCTGCAGGCACGAGTCTCTCGCAAGGCAGCCCAGCCACTGCCACACCGCGGCCCACGTCTCGTCTCGTGGATCCACCAAATGCTGGCCTCTGGCCAGATGTTATCTTCACAGGTGCCTGCTGAAGGAAGCGGTGTAGCCTTTTGTACTCCAGTGACACATTCCCATCTTCTGGGCCACCCTGGGCCACCCCAACCCAGGCACAGGACCTCTGTCTTCGCCGGATTCAATTTCAGCCGGCTCAGCCTGAGCCAACCAGCTATGGTGTGCAATACCCGGTCCAGATCTTGTGGGTTGGAGTCCGACCTGCCGCCCAACATCAGATAGAGCTGGGTGTCATCAGCATACTGGTGACACCCCAGCCCATACCTCCGGGTAATCTGGGCAAGAGGGCGCATATAGATGTTAAACAACATCGGGGAAAGCACCGCCCCCTGAGGCACTCCACATGCGAGTGGGTGCCTCATGGATTGGCACTCCCCTAGCACCACCCTTTGTCCCCAACCTTGGAGAAAGGAAATGAGCCACTGCAAGGCCCGTCCCCGTATCCCCACGTCGGCAAAGCGGCGGGTCAGCAGCCGATGATCGACCATGTCGAACGCCGCCGACAGGTCAAGCAACAGCAAGACCGCCACACCACCCCAATCCAGGTGTCTCCAGAGGTCGTCAGTAAGGGTGACCAAAGCCATCTCCGTCCCATGACCAGGGCATATAGCATATGCAAATAAGTTGTGCTAATTAGTTATGCTAATGAGCTCCTGCACCTCTTTTTCTATGAAATGACCCCTGATAACTACCAACAATTAAATATTGCTTGATTCAAATATAACCTGCCTTTCTCGCCAATGAAGAACCACTGTGCCTTCCATTGTTCCCTCTCCTCTGTTAGGCTTGGAGCGTGCGCAGGTCCAAAGTCGTCCCGCCAGCTTCCATGGCAGAGAGAGGATTCGAACCTGGATGTCCCAGATCCTCGCTCCATGCTCTAACCACTGCACCACACTGGCTCTCAATTGGCCCACCTACAGCCTGAGTAAGGCTTGTGGGTGTTATATATTGGGACTGAAACACTGCAGGACTGTGCTGCCAGAGACAAGGTGAGCTTGGAGGCGAAGAACAATAGACCAACAGGACTCTGGCAGTAACCAATCAAGGTGTAATGTTATGTGAACAGCTGATCGTTGGGAGTGGGCTGTGTTTGGGGTGTGGCCGTTGCATGCAGTATAACTGAGCTGAGGGGCTGGTCTCCAGCCTTGCTGAAATCCTTGAATAAAGTAGAACTGATAAATAGACTTGGAGCCTGTTCATCCATGGAACCCACTATTTAACAGTGGGCCAGCCAAGGATGGCGACACGAGGCTGCTCGGACCCCTGAAAGAGTCAGGGGGCTCAACTGTTGTCTGACTAGAAGCTGAAAGTTCATATGACCGTGGCACCTGATCTGGCCTGGCCCTTGTCCAGATGGGAAGTGGAGGCAGGAAAGCAACACCTCTTTGAGAAGTGGCAGCTCCTGGGAGCTTCGAGGTGAGGCCAGCCCTGGAAAGAGCCTCTCCCCATATTCCTGCCTGGGAATGAGGGTGACCTTCTGGCTGATTCGCACCCGCAAGAGCATCTCTTTGCTTCTGAATGCTTACTCACACGGGGCCGCCTTGCCCGGGAGGTGAGGGGACAGAAAGCCCAGTGCTGGGCTGTTTGCTCCCTGGCGGGCTGTTCCGATGGGCTGCATAAAGTGGTGGCCGCTAAGAGACAGAGGCTTTTGCTGTTAAGGCCGACTTCCCGGTCCCTGCAGCCGGGCCTGCTGCCACATGGAGATTTCCCCACAGAGGAAGTGCAACCTGAGGGGGCTTCTACCCAGCGTGCCCCCCCCCCGGCCCTTCCCGCCACCACTA
The DNA here is from genome assembly GCA_029233225.1 of Lepidodactylus listeri. Classification (NCBI taxonomy): domain Eukaryota; kingdom Metazoa; phylum Chordata; class Lepidosauria; order Squamata; family Gekkonidae; genus Lepidodactylus; species Lepidodactylus listeri. Next base: position 6,466,940 of record JARCFY010000014.1, on the reverse strand, counting down.
GGGTTGCCTTTCACCCTTTCACTTCATGGGGGCTTTCTCTTTTAAGCCGTAGAAAATTAAAACTTCCTCCCACCTCCACGGGAAAGAGCCCATGAGCCGCAATCATAGCGGGGGGGGGGGGGGGGGCAGGGTGAGGGGAGCGTTGCTGCGGCCAGTCTGTGGGCCTGCAGGGGGAGCCAAGCACCCCTTCCAAATTGGCAGCAAGCAGCTCCAGCATTTCCCCAGCTCTTTAGCCCTCGAAGGGGGCTTCTCAAAACTCGCCCACCGACCCAGCTCAGCAGAGGCTCAGCTGTGGGGGAGGGGGGCTGTGGGGCCCAGCACGACCTGACCCAGAAGAAGAGGGCGAGGAGAGGGATCTCCAGTGGCCAGCTGCCCCGGACAGGGCGAGTGGGTCCAGTCCCCACAGGTCTCTGTCTCATGGGCAGTGATGGTGCCTTTCTCAGTGATGGTGGCTGTCCATGTGGAGCCCACTCAGGTGCCACCACCTCACCCCAGTTTAAAGGGCTGACTGGAGTGAATTGGAAGGGGGTCTCCTTAAAGTAGCAACTTAGAGACCCAGGACTAGCTGGGGGGCTAGGTCCAAATAGGGATGCCAGCCTCCAGGTGGGACCTGGGGATCCCCTGGAAATTACAGTTAACCTCTAGACTGCCAAGATCAGTTTCCCCAGAGCAAACAGATGCTTTGGAGGGTGGACTCTGTGGCATTGTGCCTCACTGGGTTCCCTGTCCTCCCCAGGCTCCACCCCCAAATCTCCAGGAGTTTCTCAGGCTGGACCTGGCAACCCCCTGCCCCCCCACTGGGACCTGGCTCTCCGAGCCCCAACACAGATGGGATGGCAGAGAGATCTCTGCTTAGAACTCCCCAGTATTTTTAAAAATGCTAAGAGCTGCTGGTCAGACCTTGACATGAGGAGGGGAAGGATGGGGCTTCAACCCTTCCACTCCTTGACAGGCTTGCTCATTGATCCCTCTCCCCCCCCAACCTTATTGTCAGTCACAGAAGAAGGAGATGGGAACCGAAGGGCAGCAGTCCATCCCTGCAGTGAGACCTGGTTTGGGGTGGGGGGGGGGGAGAGCTGCACAGCCTTGTTCAGCCTTTTGAAAAATGCTGGCTGCTTGCGATTGGTCCAGTGTGAAAAACGAGCATTCGTATCTGATGACGGCTGTTAACAGGGCAAGAAGGGAGGGGCCGCTTGGCGGTGTTCCTCTGGGCCCTTTTCCAGATCCCCTTTCTTGATTCCCATGGCTGCCAGGCTGCCTCCTCTGGGACAGGTCTGGACAGAGCCCCCCGCTCCAGTTTGCAGCAGCAGAGAGGGACTGAGGGGAGCCTTTGATCCACTCTGGCATCCCCGCTTGGGGGAGGAGGCTTCCGTGGAGCCAGACTGTCACTCCTAGGAGGGTATCCAAAGCCCCTCGGTCACCTAGTGCTGCCGACACTTGGGGGGAGGGCTGGCTGGCTGTCGGCAGACTGAGGAATGTCTTCTGGCAGGCTGCTGTTGACGAGTGCTGGCTCAGTAGGTTGGTGGGCTTCTTGGACCTCCACTGAGCACGAGACTAGCTTTCCAAAGGGGGACAGATAAAATCCTGCAGAGTCAAGGATTAGCCACTTCAGGTTGCAGCCTGGAGCTCTGCTGATCTCCAGACCGCAGAGAGGAAACAGTCGCTTTGGAGGGCAGCTTTGATGGGGCCCCCGCCCGACCTCTGGCCTCCCCAGGCATGGCACGGCCCCCAAGCCTCCAGGAATCCCTCAAGTGTCTGTGTGCTGCTCCCTTTAATGGAACAGCCAAATCACTGTAAAACTGCGGGAGCTACTGTGGCCTGGCAGAAGGAGTGCTGGAAGTGGTGCTCAGCCCCACATCAGGGCCAAGCGAGATGGTTGGACCAGCAGCCCCCATCCTGCCTTGGACCCCACCCCAGAAACACAGAAAAGCAAAGTGTGCAGGGCGGCTCTTGGGCCCTGCCACCCCTTTAGGACTGCCCTGTCCAGGCTGGAAAATGTCTGGAGGTTTGGAGGTGGAGGGTGGGGTTTGGGGAAGGGGAGGGGCCTCAGCAAGGTACAATGCCACAGAGTCCCCCCTCCAAAGCAGGCATTTTCTCCAGGGGAGCTGATCTCTGTTGGCTGGAGGCCAGTTGTCATTCCAAGAGATCTCCAGCCCCCATTTGCAGGTTGGCAACCCCACATACCTTCCTTTCAACATTAGTCAAAACTCTGAGTTTTCATGACCGTCACCCCAGGCATCTTTTTCTAGCCATTGGGGCATGATTGAGTTTTGGCCCTTGGTAAACGGGCTCACTGAGTGGCATTTTTGCACTTTCTGAAAAGGAAGATGATAAAAATAGTAATGGCCTGGAATGGTTGTGAAGATGAACAAGAGAAGAACTGTAAAGAATTGTGAAGAATTATCTGAACATGGGCAAAGCTGGGCCAGCTAAAGAAGTCTCAAAACACCTGGTGGGAGGTAGGCTGGTCTAGTGTCAGGTGTGGCTTCCCTGGTTAAAAACAGCCTCGGCAACTCAGTCTATTTGTACACAATGGCTGGTGTGTGCAGTCCCCCACAACTGCAGTTGCTTGGAGACAACTGTGTGGCATTCAAAGGGCTTGTTGGGACTGGTCCCTTATTTATTTGTCAATCTTGGATCAGTTCCAAAGACTTGTTTCCTTCTGAAAAGGCTAAGGCTGTTTGGAAATTCCTGCTGGAGGCCAGAAAGTTGCCAACTGAGCTGGAGAAAATTGTCATGTCCCTTTAATAGAGGCTTAATGTGTGGCAATGGGCAGCTCAAGCTTTTCATGTTGCGGAATAGAACATCTCAACAGGTCTCTGTTAAATGGGCAGGACAGCTGTCTCCAGATTGGCCAATCAAATCTCCAACAGCCAATCAGAAGTCTTGCTGGGCAAAAGTCCCACCTGGATCCGCCCACTTCCTAACAACACTGGGGGGGGGGAGTGCAGTGGTACTCGTGGGCACCACATTGGGGACTCCTGGTGCTGCTCAGATAATTTTATTGTAGGCTAGATTGTGTGGGAGCAACAGGGAAGATAAACAGGAAAAATTAATTAATGCACACACATATGCATTTTTACATTGTTATCTTGACAAAAACAACTTTCTAGCTAGCATAACAATTTAACATTTTGTGAAGCTTTCAGAAATAATGCACAATTATATCAGTCAATATTGAGATTTAATTCTTGGAACCAGAAATCATAAAATGGCTTTCAGTTTTTAAACATATTGTTTTCTTTATTTTTCCTTCTCTTAAGAGGACAGTTTCAGACAGTTTTGATAGTTTTGCTGTTAACCAAATCTTTTGCATCCAGGACCTAAGATGAAATATCTAGTACACTTCCATTTTTTCTTCCCACCAACATCTTAGCCACAGTTAAACAATCTAAAACCATATGTTGTCGAAGGCTTTCATAGCCGGAGTTCATTAGTTGGTGTAGATTTTCTGGGCTGTATGGCCGTGGTCTTGGCATTGTAGGACCTGACATTTCACCAGCAGCTGTGACTGGCACCCTCAGAGGTATAACACGGAAAGATGGAGTACTCTCTGTGTCAGTGTGAGAAGAAACATGGTAGGCAGGTAACTACAATACCAAGCCCATGGCCATACAGCCTGGAAAATCTACAACTTATCTAAAACCACACTTCTATGCACGGATGGTACCTATGTCCAGGGGTCATTTCGTAGAAAAAGAGATGCAGGAGCTCATTAGCATAACTCATTTGCATATACCACACCCCCTAACATACCGGAAGTGTGTCAGAAGGCAACACCCACCTCTCAGGCTCCACTCCACAGGTGAGTGAAACTGACCTGCTCTTCCTCCATTCCCTTCCCCATCCAATACTTCGTGCAATAAAAAGAAGCGTAAAGAACACACCCTCATTCTCTTCCTGCTCCCTTGAAACCACCAGGTTTCCAATAGACTTGAGATACCCAGGACATGTGCACCACCCATCCCTTCCCCTTCCCCTCCCCACAACAAGACACCCTGTGAGGTAGGTGGGGCTGAGAGAGGTCTTTTGAGAACTGCTCATGAGAGAACAGCTCTGAGAGAACTTGTGACTGGCCCAAGGTCACACCAGCAGCTGCATGTGGAGGCGTGGGGAATCAAACCAAATAGAGTCCAACACTTGACCACTACACCAAACTGATGGGGTGAAAGCTGCTGAAGGGTTAGTGAAATTTCTTCAGTACTTATGTGCCATGTGCCCAGATAAAAAATGGTATACTTAGAAAATTTATATGCCACCTTGAGCAAATCTCTGGAAAAGCAGCACACAGTCATAAAAGGAACAATGATAAAATTATCAATATTAAAACAAAACATTAAAAACAATAAAAACCCTAGCAGGGCTTTCCCCGGGGCGCTGCGCCTCGGCACTGCTTGGGGAAGCCGAGGAGGCGGCGGGGCTTGGTCATGTGCCCGCCCCCTGGGCTCCTCACTCCCAGAGCTGCGCTCCTGTGCGCTCCTGCTCCAACGGACCCCTGCCTATGTCTCCTCAACTGGTCCCAGCTGAAGCATTTTTTGATTTCTTGATACCCAAAAATTCATTATCCTAAGCACCCCCTTATTTTAAAAGTTTCAATGAGAGGGTATGTCCACATCATATGTTTGTAATCAGCATCTTTTGAAACATATCTCTGGCAAATAAATTGTTAGTGTTAGATAATTTATTTAATTGTGTTGGTGTTAAGTACCATTGCAATAATACTGTGTAAAATTTCCCTTTAAAGTTGTGCATTTAGCTCTACTCAAGCTACCCTTCCTCTGTAATTCAAATCAAGTCAAATTTATTACAGTCAAGACCAGCAATGTTAAACCTCTGTAATTCTACAACTGAACATTCAGAACATAAGAGAAGCCAATGTTGGATCAGGCCAACACTGGCCCATCCAGTCCCAAAAAATACCAGGTGCCCTCAGGCAGTCCAGCAGTGGGGCCAAGACACTAGAAGCCCTCCCACTGTTGTCCCCCCCCAACCACCAATAATACAGAGCATCACTTGCCCCAGACTGAGAGCTCCTATCTATACTTTGTGGCTAATAGCCACTGATGTACCTCTGCTCCATATCTATATATCTAATAGCGAAGGCGCCCCCTGCGTGCGGATACCTAAATCCGTGGGGGGGGACACCTGGGGGGGCAGGGAGGTTGTTCTGCAGACGTGGGGCAGTCCCCACATCTGCAGAAAAATCCAAAAAGTTTAAAAAAAATTTGGGGGGATATTTAAATTCCCCAAAAGTAAGAGCGTCCACTGCGCATGCGCAGGGAATGCTCTCGCCATTGTGGGGGAGGCTCAGTGGGTACGGCGACTGTGAGCCACTCAGGGCTCACTGTCACTGATGGGGGGCTGGGACCCGCCGCCGCCACTTGCCCTGGGGAGGGGGGTGGAGGAGCAGCGGGGCTTGCTGCCGCTTGACTCATAGGGGGTTTGGAGGAGCGGTGGGGTTTGCTGCCACTGCCACTTGACTTGAGGGGGTTGGAGGAGCAGCAGGGCTTGCTGCCACTTGCCTAGGTGAGGGGGGTGGAGGAGAGTGGGGCTTGCCGCCGCCACTTGATTCGGGGGGGGGTTGGAGGAGCGGCGGGGCTTTCCGCCACCGCCGCTTGCCTATGGGAAGGGGGGTGGAGGAGAGCGAGGCTCGCCGCCACTTGCCCCAGGGAGGGGGGGGGCAGGAGGACTAGGGTACTCCCCCCCCGCGAGTATCGCGGGTGCCCCATCTTCTCTATATTTTTTTCCCTGTGTGGATGCTTATTTCTGCTGAAAGAGAGCTCACTCTCCCCCAACAGCTTTTCCTACATAGTCAGGCCCCTTCCTTGATTTGCAGAAAAATCCAAAAAGTTAAAAAAAAACTTCAGGGACCGTTGATTTCCCCCCAATACCTTTTGAAATGGCATCAGCTCCAGGCATCAACTGTGAGGAGATTAGAATGTTCGGGGGAGGGGGGGAGGTTCTAACTGTTTCTGTCAGTAAAAGGCAGGGTTTTTAGTGGCAGCAGTCTAGAGTTGCCAAGTACACCCCCTGGCCACCGGCAGCAGATCCAGATCCAGCCTGGGAAACTCCTGGAGATTTGGGGGTGGAACCTGGGGAGGACAGGGACCTCAGTGAGGTACAATGCCATAAACTCCACCCTCCAAAGCATCCATTTTCTCCATGGAAAGTTATCTCTGTAAGTCTGGAGATGAACAGTAATTCCAGGGGATCCTCAGGTCCCACCAGGAGGCTGGCATCCCTAGGCAGCACCCTCTGTGTGACTTGATACCACCTGATTTGCATGACTTGATTAGGCCAGTAGGCTTTGCTACTGTTCATCAGCAGCCACCCTATGAAAGCCATTGTGATGTAACAGTTAAAGCTTCAGAGTGGGATCTGCAAGACCCAGGTTCGGATCCTCATCTTGCAGTGGAAATTGACTGGGAGATTTTGGACCAGTCACATACTTTCAGCCTAACCAACCTCACAGGGTTGTTGTGTAGACCAAAAGGAGGAAATAATAATGTAAGCTGCTTTAGTCCCCACTGTGGAGAAAGACTGTAATTTTCCTAGGTAGAGGCTGTGAGGGCGGGGGTGGAGCTGGAAAGCTGAAGACAGATGAAGGTAGGTTGGCTGTTGGGTGGGAAGGAAATAGGGTTGCCAACTCCAGGTTGGGAAATTCCTGGACATTTGAGGGGTTGAGCCTGGGGAGGGTAGGATTTGAAGTGGGAGGCAAAAAGAGTGATGAGGTGGGGAGGCAGAAAAACAAAGAGAAAGATGACGGGTCAGCGATAGAGAGGAAGTAACAGAGAGAGAGAGTAAGAAAGGGGGGCAGAAGGGAGAAAGAGTGTGAGAGAGGTAGGGGGAGAAGGGAGGAAGCATAGGTGTGAGGAATGGGATAACCATCACACAAGTTTCTTGTGGGTCTTCACTTGTGTTTATCTAATTCCCTCTTGAAGCCGTCCACGCTTGCAGCCACCACCACCTCCTGTGGCAGTGAATTCCACGTGTTAATCTCTCTTTGGGTGAAGAAGGACTTCCTTTTATCTGTTCTAACCTGACTGCTTAGCAATTTCATGGAGTGCCCACAAATTCTTGTATTGTGAGAAAGGGAGAAAAGTACTTCTTTCTCTACCTGCTCTATCCCATGCATAATCTTATAAACCTCAATCATGTCACCCCTCAGATGTCGTTTCTCCAAGCTAAAGGCCCTCAAGCGCTTTAATCTTTCTCCATAGGGAAAGTGTTCCAACCCTTTAATCATTCTAGTTGCCCTCCTCTGCACTTTTTCCAATGCTATATCTTTCTTGAGGTGTGGCAACCAGAACTGTACACAGTCCTCCAAATGAGGTCGCACCATCGATTTATACAGGGGCATTATGATACTGGCTGATTTGTTTTCAGTTCTCTTCCTAATAACCCCCAGCATAGTGTTGGCCTTTTTCATTGCAGTCCCCCACTGTCTCAACATTTTCATTGAGTTATCTACCATGACTCCAAGAGTCAGTCTCCGCCAATTCGGACCCCACCAGCGTGTATTCATAGTTAGGATTTTTGAGTCCAATGTGCATCACTTTGCACTTGGCCACATTAAATCCCATTTGCCATGCTAACGCCCACTTGCCCATCCTCGACAGATCCCTTTGGAGTGCATCACGATCCTTCCTGGTTCTCACCACCCTGAACAACTTCGTGTCATCTGCAAATTTAGCCACTTCACTGCTTACTCCCAACTCCAAATCATTAATAAACAAGTTAAAAAGCATTGGACCGAGTACTGATCCCTGTGATACCCCACTGCTTACCTCCCTCCACTGAGAAAATTGCCCATTTATACTCATTCTCTGTTTCCTTTTAATTAGCCAGGTTTTGATCCACAAAAGGACTTGTCCTTTTGTCCCGTGACTATTGAGCTTACTTAGGAGTCTTTGATGAGGAATTTTATCAAAAAGCTTTCTGGAAGTCAAGGTAAACAACATCTGTTGGGTCCCCCTTGTCCACATGTTTGTTCACTCCCTCAAAGAACACTAACAGGTTCTTTAGATCTTCCCTTACAGAACCCATGCTAAGTCTTCCTCAAGAGATTTTGTTCATCAATGTGCCTACTAATTCTTTCCTTAATAATACTTCCCACCAACTTACCCGGTATCGACATCAGACTGACTGGCCTGCAATTTCCCGGATCTCCTCTGGAACCCTTTTTAAAGATGGGAGTGACATTCGCTACCTTCCAGTCCTCAGGAACGGAGGCAGATTTTAAGGAAAGATTACATATTTTTGTCAGGAGATCCACAAGTTCACTTTTGAGTTCTTTCAGAACTCTCGGATGTATGCCATCTGGGCCCAGTGATTTATCAGTTTTTAAGTTGTCTACCAGTCGTAGGACCTCCTCTCTTGTCAATTTGACTCAGGTCTTTCAACACCCCTCTCGAAATCAGCAGTTCTGGAGTGGGCAGGCACTTCTCATCTTCCACAGTTAAGACAGAGGCAAAAAATGCATTCAACTTCTCAGCCATTTAGCATTTAACATTTTTTCCCGCGAGTTCATAAAGCTGGACTGGAATACAGAAATGTTTTGTCAGGCTGTGAAAGTAGCCCTGATGAATCTTTTTATATCAGCTTTTCAAAATCTGTTAAACCTTCTTGGAGATGGAAGGTTTTCAGCTTGGCAGTTTATTTTTGCTATGGGGGCAAGCGTTAGAGTCACCCGGCATGACTTCCAGAGGAAACCACCATATATATGATTCTCTGCGCCTGCCTGGGTTCAGAGGGCCGCCATGCTGGTCTGCTCTCCATTGCATCCAGGGGAACTTGTCTCTGTTTTGCCTGTCAGTTGTAATTATGGGAGAGCTCCAGGCCCCTTCTGCCAGTTGGTGACCCTCGCTCTGTCTGCCAGTGAATTTCATTCTCTCTGCTAGAGTGTTTCCAGCCCTTCTCTTAGCAATCTTATCTCCCTGGAGATGCCAAAGTCTGGACTGGCTCTACAACTAACAGTGACATCCTAAGCATGTCTACTCAGAAAGAATCCTATTCGAGCTCACTCAGTGGGGGTTTACTCCCAGGAAAATGTCTTTGAGATTGTGCTGAAAGCCACCCCCTTGCAACTAATCTGTGGAAAAGTATGTTTGAAAAACTGGAGGTTCAAGTAGTCTTCTTCATCATGCCATTCTCTCCTTTGATCTGAACTGGGTCGCTATCTGGGATCAGTCATGGGCTTGAGACCCCTCTGCATCTAAGGCCTGACAACGGCCAGCCCACATGTAGCTGGCCAGCTGGGGGGGGAATGAGATCAGGGGCGTCCATTTGCACGTCATTAATGTATAGGTCACAAAGTAGACAGTAAGGTCAAAGAACAAGTATTTTGAAGGTCATCTCCTCTCTCTTTACCTGCGAAGGCAAGACTTCCAGAGCTGCTCAGAAACAGAGTGTCTTGGCAGATGGAAAAGTTCTTCCCCAGTTTCTGGATGTCAGATTGGTGTCTGTTTATTCCTCTGAGTAGGGAATAATCTATCTGTCCATTGTGGAGAGCAGAAGGGCACGTTGGCATACATCGCACTGGAAGATGAGCAAGTGGACGTCCAAAAGGGTGCAGCTGATGGTATCGGGTTCTACAGTTGTGTGGCTTGAGTGTCTGTGGGGACAAATTTTGCATCTGGGTTTGTTGTAGGGTCTGTTTCCGAAGTCTGTGCCACTGTCAGGTGGTTCATTGCTGCCGGTGAGCAGCTGCTTTAGGCTAGCCCTGCTTTCTTTGCCTGTGAACGAGGAAAGGCCTGCCACCCGGAGATCCTGATCCAGGATCAGCTGAAGGCTGCTGATGGTGCATTGGACTGTGTCAGCGGCAGGCTGTAGGTGACAGCCAGAGGTGGTCTATTGTTATCTCTTTTGGGTCTGTCTTATAGTTGGCTGTTTCTAGGTCATCTCCTGGCTTTGTTGATCTGTTTCTTCATTTTACTGGCCAGATATTGTAATCCCAAGAACACTTGTTGTCAACCATTCAAATATGAATTGGTCCAAATGTATTTGCAGTGTAGGGCTTGGCTGTAGACAATGGATGGTGTGGTGTGTTCAGGTGGTTCCTGAGGGTGGCCATGCTTGTCTGCTGTAGAACAGATAGATCTGATGTTCAGGGTGGTAACTGGAAGCATGTGCTTATGTGCCCATTGCATTGCATGGTGGTGTCCAGAAGACAGACTTGTTGTGTGGATGAGTGTCAGCTAATGCTGCCATCCTCCTGGCCGGGAGGTGGTTTCCCTGGTTAAGCCCCCTCTCTTGCAATGCACTCACTGTTCTCAGGCTAGCTGCTTATCGCCTTCCTCCCTTCCCCGACCTTGAGTGCCTTGCTCCCAGCTGCTTCTTCCTTTCAGGTGCAAACTGTAACATTTCCCGCTTTTAGTATGGGAACAAATGGCCAGTATATTTCAGGTGCCGTTTTATCTCTGTATGATTGGAGCAGCCATTATGAACTAACCTTTTGAATACTGTATATCAATCCTGAATGTATGAATGCCTAGCATTACTAACATAAGAAGTGTAAGTGACCAACAAGACCTGCTTAGCAATAAAGGACTTTCTGTTTAAGAACACCTGTTGCTGACTGCATCTTTTGGGGCAACCTCAGAATGAGTCTTGAGGTATTTTGGTGGAATGGAAGTTTTTGAAGCCCCGGGGCTGGAAGCAAAGGTTCTTCAAAGGCCAGCTGGATCCTGGGCCTAGAGCCAGGAAGACGAGGCCCACCCCTGGGTGTTTATCCTCCTCACCCCCACCCCCCACCTCACTGCTCAGCCTTGCCAGTCACCAGCTGATTCCTCCCCTTCTTCTCTCCCAAGCTCATGGTGAGATTCCATCAGGCGAGAAAATGGCTTTTGCCCTGGCATGTCCCAGGAGAAGCACATTAAGCACTCCACGAGTTCGAAGGAAGAGGAAGGGGCTCCAAGTCTCTGGGCCATGTTCCATGCTGGTGTTCTCTTGCCCAAGTCAAGAAGGCTGAGAGGAGCCCTGAGCTGCTCTGTTCAGGTCACTGTCCCCCTTGGGACTGTCTTGGCAGTCAGGCAGCGCAAAGAAGCTCTGGTTGCCACGTAATGTGGTGGCCTCAGTGCCTTCCCAGTGGGCCCAAGTGTTTCTCATGGCCTTCTTCGTAGGGCCTGGCCGGCCCCCTCAGATTGCCAGTGGGGCACACACAGGGGAATAGCCCTCCACACCAAAAGGATTCCCTGAACATCAGGAGTTAACGCAGAAGGCTCTAAGGCTCCCTTTCCCTATGAGTAGAGGTGCAAAACTGGCCTCAACATTTCCAGCAATGGGGTGAAAAAGCACCTGCCCATTCATTGAGAGGAACCCCCAGAAAATCTGAGGAAGACTGAAATATATGAACTACATTCTTTCCTTAAAAGCCTAAAGGCTAGAAGGATGTTTGAATGTCAGCTTGAATTCTGTAACACTGAAAACCCTCCGCTCTTCAATAGTGTGTTACCATTATACACATATTAGCTGTGACAAAACGAGTCCCGTTTAAACAATGGACGTCTCTTTGAAAATACGTTGTCTCTGTGTGTGGAAAACACAGGAATTATCTCTATCTAATGCTATAGACTGTTTACATAAAGATCTCCATACCTCATATTTTACGTAATACTACTAGAGAGACTGCCTCAGGAGATGGAGGTTCCATTTTTAGTTGCTATGGCTAGCTGCAGTTACTATAGCTTCTTTCTCTGGATTTGAAAGGGCAGGTAGGAATGCCTCAAGGAAGCTGCTGAGAGGAAGGTGCTGGAAGGAAGGCAGTGTGGTGGCGAGGGAAGCAGAATCGGGTTTCAACAAATGATTCTAGCTCATTTCGACACAGCTTGGCCAGGCCTTGGTGGTACCTGGGGGGCTCAAGGAGGTGGTGTGTGAGCAAACTGTGACGAGCAGGGGGCGCGGGGTGTGTGTGTGTGTGTGTGTGCGTGGGCTGGGCTCCGTCCACCGTTTTGTCTTCAGCCGTCCAGATCATGGGGGGGGGGGGGCGCCTGCGTAGGGCAGAAAGACTGCAACCCCCTTCCCCCCGCTGCCCCGGGCTGCCCCCAGCATCTGGCCTTTTGTGATAAGCCTGCCTCTGGACTGGGAGTCTTTATTTCGCGTTTGATAACAGACCGCCCGTCCTCCTCTAGGTCTGGGGTAAGGGGGTCAGGTTGTTGGACCTGCTCTGTCTGGCCTGGACACTGAGAAGCCCCCGGAGCTGGGCTGTGCCTTTGAGAGGACTTTGCCCACCTGTTTAAGTCCAGCATAGAGGCGGGGATCTGCAAGGCACGCCGCGCGGCGGAGGCCGGCCTGCCTGCCTGCCTTCTGTGCCAGGGATGCCAGCTGCAGAGGTGTGCCAGCCCTGGCATTTAACGAGTGACGAGGGAAGAGAGGCAAAGCGCGCGCGCGCGCACCCCCCCCCCTCCCCCCAATTATCCGTCTCCTGTTTCTCCTCCGGTGAGCGGCCGGTCCCGGTATTTTCTCACGCTGGGCTGCTGGCAGCTAAGCAAGCCCGGAGTGTTGGGACTTGCCCGGCCGCCCCATCCCGGCTCCCTCCCTCCCTCCCCCCGCAGGCCCCGGAGCTGGGGAAGCGGCGAGTAGAGACAAGGGCGCCGCAGCAGGAGCGCCGCGGGCGGCGAGGGGAGCGCCGGGGACTGACTGGCTCGCTCAGGCGCACGCACGACGCCCTGCCCGGTCACGCTCCGAAAGGCGGGCGCCCTGCCCGGCGCGGGGGGGGGGGGGGGGGAGTTGCTGCTCCCCGTCTCCCGGCCCGCTTGGATTGGCTTCTTCCTCGCTGCCCTGCGCCAGGCCCCAAGGCACCAGGCCCGGCCCAGACAAAAGTCCCGCAGGGCATTGCTGCCGCCGCCCTCGCCTCTCGTCCAACAGCAGCAGCAGCAGCCCCGGCAGGCGGGACGACGGGCCGCCCGCGGGGACTGTGGGGAGCGGCTGTGCATTGCTGCCCCTGTGTTGGCCAGCGACTGAGACCGCTCGTCCCGGCGCCAGGAGGAGCTGGCTGTAAAGGCCCGCCAGTTGACCAGACCGCCTGGGGGTCGGGGGGGGGGGGGGCGCTGAAGCCGCCGCCGGCCGGGCCACTGTTTCGCGGCATGGCGAGAACCAGCAGCCTCTTCCACGGCCACGTGGCTCGAAAGGCCCGGGCGGGGGCTGAGGCGGCTGGCGACTCCCGAGAGCCTTGCCTGTGCCCTGCGACTGAGTGGATGCAGCAGAAAGGACTGGGAAACGGCGCTGGCTGTTTGGCTAACCCTCGCTCGAATGCCTGGTTGGCGGCATGGGGAGTTTGGAAGGCATGAAGTAGGGGTCCGTTGGAGCGCCTCAGAGCCTGTGCAGAGGGCTCCTGCTTCACTCCAGCAGAGCCCCCCCGCCCCCCCACTGCAGGGACTGGAGGCAAGGGGCTTCCTGGTCAGAGCCCTCAGTCAGCAGCCTCTAGTTTGTTGAGTGAGCCCCAGACACTCCCTCCCACTCCCCTCCCACATATTTTTGAAACCGAAGGCAGGATGACAATTTGTCAGTGAGCATAGATTCAGGTGGGCAGCTATTCTGGTCTGAAGCATCAGCACAAAGTCTGAGTCCAGGGGCACCTTTAAGTCCAACAAGGTTTTATTCTGGGTATTATGAGCTTTTGTGTGCATGCACACCTCTTCAGATACAGTGAAACAGATTTCCTCAAGTCTGACATATAGGTGGGGACGGGGTTAGTTGCCAGGAAGGGCTAGTTAGAGTCAAGATGCGTGAGTATCACCCAGTTACTTAGGCATCTTGACTCTAGCCTTTCCTAGCAACTAACCCCCCCTCTACCTATATGTAACAGGTGAAGAGGTTTGTTTCACTGTATCTGAAGAAGTGTGTATGCACACAAAAGCTTACACCCAGAATTAAACTTTGTTGGACTTAAAGATGCCCACTGGACTCAAACTGTGTTCCATGAACAATTGGGTTCTCTCTCCCCCCCCCCCCCCCAATTAAGTCAAGTTCTATCCATTGTAAACTATTTTCGGTGTCCTATAGAACTGAAGGGCTGTTCTGGTGGAGGGATTGGCTTGTTCTGGGGCAAAATGTAGGTCACAGAGCCTGAGCCGCCCAAATGTCAGCAGATTTAAATCCCACTGAAATGACTTCATCACCTGAGACTTCCAAGTATTTTGCCCCGGCGCCTGCAGGAGCATTTTCAGATTTCTGCATTGCTGCTTATCTTGCAGTTCCAAACTGGATTTCTCAGAACTTAGGAACATCAGAAGAGCCCCAATTAAGGCTGCCAACTTCCAGGTGGGGCCTGGAGATCTGGAATTACAACTGATCTCCAGATGATAGAGATTGTTCCTCTGAAGAAAATGGCTACTCTGGAGGGTGGACTCCATGGCATTACATCCCATGCTGAGCTTCATCTCCTCCCCAGGCTCCATCCCCAAATATCCAGGAATTTCCCAACCCAGAGCTGGCAACCCTAGCTCTGCTAGACTGGACCATGGTCCATCTAGTCCAGCCTCTGGTCTCACACAGTGTCCAACCAGTGGCCCTGTAAGGCCAAACAAATGGGCACAGAGGCTGAGGGCCTCTTCTGGTTCTGCCTCCCAGCACTGGTACTGAGTGGTTTGCTGCCTCTGTATATGGAGATTCCCTTTAGTCACCATTCACTAGTAGCCATTGATGGACCTCTCCTGCATAAGAACACAAGAGAAGCCAGTGTTGGATCAGGCCAGTGGCCCATCCAGTCCAACACCAGGTGCCCTCGGGAGGTCCAGCAGTGGGGCCAGGAATCTGTCTAAACTCTTTTTGGAAGCCATCTAGGCCAGTAGCAATCACTGTACAGCAGGGAATTCCACGCTTTAACTATTCCTTGAGTGAAGTACTTCCTCTCATCTGTCCTAGGAAGCTTCTGTCTTGCAGAAAGCAATATGGAATGGGCAAGATCTTGATGGACAGAGGTGCAGTGAACAGTTTTGCCTACAGTTTTGTGAGGGGGCAGCTCATGTGCAGCATCTGCCTTTCTTGTCCCATCAGAGAGGCTGGCTCCTGAGAACACCTCAGCTGAGCACAAGCCTGCCTTCACCAAAACCCACAAAGGATTTATTTATTTTATTTTTTATTTTATTTGTTTGACTTGTATCCTTCGAGGCAGGCTCAGAGCAGCTTACAGGATATGTATATATATTAAAACATCAAAATATGTTAAAACATAAAATTTACATAAAACCACAGCATATAAAATCATAAGTGCTCGTAAACATGGTGGGCGGTGGTGGAATTCTTTCAGCATCCAGATGGACCTCTGCCCCCTCAGTCTGCACCCCATTGTTGATTAGCCAGGCCATTAAAAAAAAATCTGTCCAATGACATCTATACTTTTCAGACTGCTCCAGAGCCCCCCCCCCCCCGCCCGGGAGGAGCTGCAAAAGGAACCATGCTGGGCCGAGGGGTGGCCTTTCCCTGGCACTGGGGAGACCGGCAAGGCCAGCAGGCAGGAGGTAAAAGAGGTTCACTTGGAAAAAATTCACAACACTCTGAAAAATGGTGAGTGAGAGCCATGCAAGAATGTGAGGAAGGCTGAAATATGCTTGCAAACCCACCTTCCTTTTTGTTTTAAAACCTGAGTTAAGACTACTTTTCTGTCATTCACACCTGCAGAGTGAAAACAGGCTCTTTATTTACCGGTACTTCATTTCTACACCCCCTTCCTCCCCAATGGGGACCCAAAGCAACTGACATGATTCTTCTCTCTTCCATTGCAACCTGTGAGGTATGTTAGGCTGAGAAAGAGTGACTGGCCCAAGGCCACCCAGCGAGCTTCTATGGCAGGAGTGGGGATTTGAACCTGCGTCTCCCAGATCCAAGTCTGACACTCTGACCACTACGCCACACTGGCGGTCAGCCATCTCCTTTTGCTTCCTGTTGCTTAAAGGGAGAGCAGTGATCTGTCCTGAGAAGCCACCCCGTAGTGAGGATCAAGGACTATTTGTCTCCAGGTTGCGGGGGGGGGGGGGCCCTGCCCACTTTGGCAGCTGTAGTATTTTGTGCAGGTTTGTCTCCCCCCCCCCCCCTGTACCCGTACACATGTCCTGATGGCTAA
Organism: Lepidodactylus listeri; assembly: GCA_029233225.1. Classification (NCBI taxonomy): domain Eukaryota; kingdom Metazoa; phylum Chordata; class Lepidosauria; order Squamata; family Gekkonidae; genus Lepidodactylus; species Lepidodactylus listeri. The sequence continues at coordinate 6,450,880 of JARCFY010000014.1, read as the reverse complement.
GGAGGCTCACTGACAGATTCTGTGTGCTTGCAGAATGCTTTAATCTCCTCCCGAGTGCTGACTCCTGCCAGTTGTGACAGGGCTGTGTGCTGCATCTCCAAAGTGAAGCCTCAGGAAAACTTCTGTTGCAGCCATCTAGTGGCAGAAAGTCTAACTACAGGCAACGTGGGAAATGGCAGTCAATGGTAAAGATCTCTAATTAGCATAGTTATAGGAATTAAGTCATTTCTTTTATTAAAATAGGGGCCGCGGTGGCTCAGTGGTTAAGACACTGAACTGCAGACTGGAAGTTTGGTAGTTCGGCAGCTTGAGACCTGAGTGCTGCATGACAGAGTGAGCTCCCATCTCTGGTCCCAGCTCCTGCCAAACTAGCAGTTCGAAAGCAAGAAATTGCAAGTAGATAAATAGGTACTGCTTCAGTGGGAAGGTAACAGAGTTCTGTGTGCCTCAGTGTCTAGTCATGCTGGCCACATGACCACGGAGACGTCTTCGGACAGCGTTGGTTCTTCGGCTTGGAAACGGAGATGAGCACCGCAACCCTAGAGTCGGATTTGACTGGCTTTCGAGCAAGGGAAACCTTTACCTTTATTAAAATATCTGTATAATTGTGGAAGAAAAATGTTAACATGTAGGGTTGTTACTGACCCCTTCTACAACTACTCTGGCACATGCTGGCTCTGCCCACCCTGATCTTGAGGAGGAGAGAGGAGGCAGAGGGAAAGGAATAAGCTATGATTTGCTGCTCAGCTGAAAGGCTCTTGTTGCTCAGTGCTCCCTCCCTTCCTTCCCAGAGCTGGAAGGAGCCACCAGGATCTCGCCGCCTGCCAACGTAGGAACTACAGCTGGGGCTTTTTTTTTCTGGGGAAACCTTTTCGACAGAATTCTTTTAAAAATGTTTTAAAGTTTGTGAGTTTTCAGTATACAGACTGAAAACTTCATTTCCCCCTTGAGAGTTCCGGCACCTCTTAAAAAAAAAAAAAGCAGCCCTGACTACTGCTATAATATCCCCGACAAGCCGGCATCCAGTCTATACTCAGAACTTCCCCCTGAAGAAGAACCCCCCACCTCACAAGGGAGGCCATTCCAGTGTCCAACATAACAATCCTGTCCTTCCTTGAATTTAAAGGAAACCTCCTATGCTGTAGTTTATATCCATTAGTCCGAGTCCTGTCATCCAATGTATCTGCCCCATCTTCTTCTTCTTCTTTTTTTAATAGTTTATTTATAGTTGTTTTTTCTTTACTTCATAATAACATCAGCTTAATTCAATATGCTTAATAGAAGACACCCATCAGTGCAAACTGAAGACCAGGCAACAAATAATACAACGTTGTTTTGGGTATTTCCGCAATGGAAGTAAGGGAAAGAAAGTAAAAAATCAAAGTCATAGGGAGAAAATTTATAAAGGGAGAGGGAAGAATAAGGTAACCAGAATCACATATCTAAAACAAACAAACCTTATTACTGTAATCAACTAATTATGCAGAAGTTACTTTTCTTCCCCCCATCCAATTATAAAGCTTGTTCCAAGTTAAATCAAACTCATTTTCTTCTTTCCCTTTCATCATAGAAGTCAGCTTGTCCATTTCGGCTACTTCCAATATTTTCTTTAAAAAAACCTCTCTGTTCGGGATGTTATCTAACTTCCAATGTTTGGCGTAAACCAATCTTGCCGCCGTCACACAATGCAAAATTAACAAGTTGTCAGTTTTGGAAAAGATTTCGGGGATTATGTTTAATAAAAAGATTTGTGGTTGGAGAGGTATTTTGCAGTTGATGATCTCCTGTATTGTTTTGTGTACCATTGTCCAGAATTTACTAGCTTTTTGGCACGTCCACCAAAGGTGAAAAAATGAGCCAGTATTTTTTTTGCATTTCCAACAGGTTTTGGATAAAGGAGAAAATTTCGATAATTTTTCAGGGGATAAATGCCATTGATAGAACAGCTTGTAAAAATTTTCTTTATAGGAGGAAGCTCTGGTGATTTTTATGTTTCTATTCCAAACTTTTAACCAACTATCAAGTTCTATATTGTGACCCAAACTTTTTGCCCAGGATATCATGGCAGGTTTAATCAGTTCTCCCTGCATTTTATCGTCCAAAAAGTAATTGTAGAGTTTTTTAATTTGTTTCAGGTCGGTTCCCAACCAAATTTTATCAAAATCGTTCCGGTTCCGGTCGCTGCGGCAGCGGGAGGTGCCTTCGGCTTTCGGGGCATTCTTGCGTCTGAATTCTTCTCTCCCTTTGAGGTATCAATATTTTTGAGACCTCACCGGAGCTCTTGGAGGGAGCTCTGGGCATAGCCATAGCACTGAGGCGCTAACTTCGAGCGGTGGCTTGAAGCAACGAGCCCAGAGGCGCGGCTGAAGCAGTGAGTGAAGACAAGACGGCTTGAAATTACTTACAAGCCTTAGCAGCGGCGGTAATTTGGAGAGGAGCATCCCATCCCCCGTTTTTCTTGCTTTATTTGTGGAGCACAGGCAAATATCGAACTTTGGTCTTGGTTTGAGCTTCGTTTCGGCTCGGGAAACGCCCGACGCTGGTCTAAGACTGTCAAGCCGATTGCCGATTGTGGAGTGAAGAGGCGCCGAATCGAGCGCCCGATATAGCGGCGGCTAAACTCAGGCAGGCTTGCTCAGATTGGGAGACATAAGAAGATTTCTTTGACTCTTATTTTTGACCTTTATATTTCCCCTTTTCCTTTCCAATGTGGGCTGTTTGGTGATACCACAACACGATAACTCTAACCTCTTGAGATCTAGCTGAGGTTGACTGACAATCGGATATCGACTGCTGAGGTCTGGAGACCTAGCGCTGGTGACGTCTGTCGGTGTTGGCTTAGATCCCGGAGAACCTTTATTTGTCTTTACGTGCTGGTTTATGGAGAAGCAAGATTACTTTGAGCTTCCCCTTTGAATTCTAACTTTGATTTGCAGCCCTTTGGTACAGAGAGAGAAGCGGCAGAAGAGTACTAGCATTTGTTCCTTTGGAAAGCCTCCTTTCTCACGTGGTGACAGGGAACCGGCGCGGAAGGAAGAAGAGGACAAGGCAGGGAAGACGCTGACTATCAGCCAAAGACTTTTTACACTCCTTAAAGTCGGATTGGAACAGTTTGTTTATTAATATTTCTTGTGTTTAAGGTTAATGTTAATGTTATAGCAGAGCTGTGAACCGCAAATTTGCTAATCAGGTAAATAGTGTTAAAGTTAGATAAGTTAAAATAAAGACTTGGTAATTAAACAGATAGGGTAAGATAAGACAAGAGAGGTGTGAGGGGTGTTATAGCTGAATAATTAAGATAGGGAAAACAAGGAGAATATATAGGTTAAGTAGTGTAAGATAAGACAAGATAAGAAAGGTGTATAGCCAAGATAGTATAGATAGGATAGAATAGAATAGATAGAATAGATAAGATAGATAAGATAGAACAAGGCAAGACAAGATAGAATAGGTTAGAATAGATAAGATAAGATAGATAGAATAGAGAGTACTGGTAGTACAGATTAGAACTAATAATATTACTGATTTATTGAGTTTGGTTAGCAACCTTGCTACCTTAAAATGGCTAGTGGCTCCAGGAAATCATCCTTACCTGGTTCCTCTTCAGGATCAACCCCCACACTTTCACAAATGAGTGCCAAGGAACTATCCATACAAATCCATGAAAGCATTGCTGATGCAATGAAACAGGTGGTTCAAAACGCATTACCTGATTTAATCTCTAAAGCTATGGAACCGATTCAGATAAAACTAGACACCTTTACTCAGCAAACGGCCTTACAAATAGAGGATATCAAAAAACAAATAGTAGATAACAAACAAGAAATTTCAAGGTTAGATAAAGCATACTCATCAATAGATGATAAGGTGGATGTTTTGGATACATACCTACAAGATATTAAAGCCAAATGTGAAACACTAGAAAGTTCGCTTTGCACACTGGAAATCGATAAAGCTGCTAATATCTTAAGGTTCCAGAATATCTCCGAAAATAAAGAGGAAAATATTAGAGATCTTATGACAGAAAATATAGCGGTTTTTTTAGGGATTTCCCTGCCCTCTGATATTGATAAGGACATTGACATCGTCTACAGAAGAAATTCGGCTTTTGCCAAAAAGAACAAAACCCAGCGGGAGGTTCATATTAAATTTTTGAGGAAAGCCCTAAAAGATAAAATTCTGGAACAAGCTAAAATCAAAACTTTTACAATCCAGGAGGTTGATATTCCCATCCTGAGAGATATCCCGTGGAGAGTTCATGAAAAAAGACGGGATTATCAAAATTTGGCGGCCATATTAAGAGAGAACGAAATTCAATATAGGTGGCTTGTTCCGGAAGGGTTATCCTTTATCTTTAAAGGCAAAAGATTAAACTTAACGTCAACTCATAAAGCAGATAATTTTTTGGAAAAATATGGTAGGGAACTGAACTATCAAAGAAACCCAGAATATGAATCAGAGGATGAAACATCAGGGGAAGCTCAAGAAACTCACAAGGGAGGCAAAAATAAGAAAGTGAGACCACAAGTCCCTTTGGCAGCGATTACCAGACACCAACTTAGAAAGGAGGGACAAAAAAATGGACAAAATGGACAGGGGGAAAATTAAATTGATTTCGGTAAATGTAAATGGATTAAATATCCCCCAGAAAAGGAAGAAATTCTTCTTACATTTACAAAAGCTTAATAATGATATTGTCTGCTTGCAAGATATTAAATGTCATGATAAAAAATTGTTGGACTGTAAAAAATTAGGGGTTGCCTTTGTGGGTGCTGATAAACTTAAAAAGAAAAGAGGGGTGGTGACGTATGTCAAACCACATCTACATCCTGAGCTAATCTATAACTCTGACGATGGCAGAATTGTGATAGTTAAAATCTACACACGAACAAAAACAATATTTATAATTAACATATATGCACCGAACCAGGGACAGGAAGCTTTTTTTGAAATGTTGCGTGGAAAACTTGCCAACTTTTCAAATGAGGAGATACGTATTATTGGGGATTTTAACGGAGTGGTTGATCGTCAACTTGATAGGAAGAGCTCCTCTACAAAAACCAGAAGGGGCAATGAATTGCCACAATCTTTTATGGGTCTAGTTGATGAGTTTAGAGTTATAGATGTCTGGCGAATTAGAAACTTGGCTAAAAAAGATTTTACTTTCTTCTCCAAAAAATATAAGTCGTGGTCCAGGCTAGACATGGCCTGGATCACCTCAACGATGTTAAATGAAATCTTAGAAGCTGAGATCTTGCCGGCAACTTTTGCAGATCACAATCCCCTTTTAATAACTTTACAAGAAACACCAAAAAAAAACAGATGGACAATGAAAACCTGGGTATTTAAAAATGAAAACTTTATTATGGAATGCAGGAAAGATTTTGCTGATTTTTTTGCCCGAAACCTGTTACCTGAAACTAAGATAGAAGTGGTCTGGGACGCATTCAAGGCCTTTGCCAGAGGGAAAATCATTGGACGAGAAATTTGGTTGCGGAAGCAACAGAAGGCAGAATTCCAGAAGTTAACAGAGAGAATCCAAAAAGTTGTAAATAACTTGAAGAAAAATCCCACACGGGATGAATACATCAACGGCTTAAGGGAAGCCCAACATGCGCTCAGCTGTTTGTTATCAAGAGACCTTGCTAGGAAAATTATGTATGCGAAACAGCAATTTTTTGAGAACGCCAATAAAGTGTCTAGGTGGTTGGCGTATAGACTCAAAAAAGTATCTGCCCCATCTTCAATGTGGCATCCTTTTAGATCTCAGAAGGTAGCCATCACAGTTTCACCTCGCCAGCGTCTCTTCTCTAATGTGGAGATTCCCTGCTCTTTCAGCCTCTCCTCATAGGACACGGCCTACAATCCCCTCACCAGCTTCATTGCTCTGTGCTGGACTCCTTCCAGCTTATTGACACCCTTCCCAAACTGTGGTGCCCCAAACTGAATGCAATTATTATTGGCTGCTATCATGACTGAGCTGAGGGTGTGCTTCTGCTGTCATTTGGACCCTCTTCCCTGACTTTGCTCTGGAGGTCATGGAGCTCTGGTCTCCTAGGCACTCTCACCTTCTACCAACCATCTAAACCAGCAGAGTTCATCTTTTTCAGCAAAAGCAACATTACAGTCTTTCTGGACTGCATTGTGAATGCCTTGGCCTCCAGCAGCATTTCTGCAGGACCTTTGAGACACTGACTTCCATGAGGCTTTGGGATATGGTCATCATATTGTGAACTTAGCATCTGGTCCTGGTTGTATGCTGTGTCTTTCTATTTAATTTTGAGTTGTGCCATAAAATGTGAACTAAAAAAAACCACAAAAAGGGAGCTGGGAACAGATTGGCTTGTTCTACAAACCTGAAGGAAGCCCCAGGTTAGTGCGTGTGTGGGGATCTGAAATTTAAAATACTCCCCAAAATAATAAAAAAAACAATAGCTGTAGCCTACTGAGACTTTCATGGATCACTGCCTTGACATGGCGAGGGGGCTTGCATGGTTCGATGAGGCTGTGGGCTATGCTGTGGAGGGCCACCCAGGACTGACAGGCCACAACAGAGAACTCAGACAAAATTTGATCAACTGGAGAAGGAAATGGCAACCCACTCCAGTATCTTTGCCAAGAAAACCCCATGGACAGTAACAAAAGGCTAAATATATGAAGATGGGCCTCTCCTGTCGAAGGTGTCCAATATGCTACTGGGGAAGAACAGAGGGCAACTACAAGTAACCCCAGAAAGAGTGAACCGGCTGGGCCAAAGCTGAAAGGACGCTCAGTTGTGGATGTGTCTGATAGTGAAAGGAAAGTCCAATGCAGCAAAGAACAATACTGCATAGGAACCTGGAATGTAAGATCTGTGAGACTGTCCCAATAGATATAGTCCACAACAGGTCTCCTTAAACAGATAGTCCTTTATTTGTAGAAAATATCATGTTGGTCAGACACTTCTTCTGTTAGTAATGCTTAAGCTTTGAATTACAATCATAATTATACTGGATATGAAATATGGCCCAACTACCCTCTACCAATCAATACAGAGAATTCTTGGTGCCCAATTATACTGGCCCAATGTTCCCAAGGAAAGCGCGGCAAAATGAGTTCTTAGGGGGAAATACTGTTGAACATTTTGGGAGAACAGTTCCCAGAGAAATTAAGAAAATAGAATACATAACACCTGTGGTTCTTGTAACACATAACAGGAGGCACTTCCTTTCAAGGTCGTTAGCTGAGGAAGCTAGAGATAAAAGCGAATGAGTAATGAGCATGCGCAAAGCAAAGCGAGCGAGGCAAAGTGAGGTGTGCATTCCAGTGGTGGGGGTCAGATCCCCGATGCCATCTCCCGGCCGGGACCTATAAGTATGGAGTCAAACATTCAGACCCAAAACAATGCAAATTAAACAAAAAGGCTTAGCCGGATGTAACATTGTAATATTGGTGCAGTCACCCCAGTCTATGGCAGTTCACTGACAGATCTATGAATCAAGGTAAGCTTGACGTGGTAAAAAAATGAGATGGCAAGACTAAACATTGACATCTTGGGAATCAGTGAACAAAAGTGGACAGGAATGGGCGAATTTAACTCAGAAGACCATTATATCTACTATTGTGGCCAAGAATCCTGTAGAAAAAATGGAGTGGCCTTTATAGTCAACAAGAGAGTGCAAAAGGCTGTAATGGGATACAGTCTCAAAAACAGAATGATCTCGGTCCGAATCCAAGGCAAGCCATTCAACATCACAGTAATCCAAGTCTATGCCCCACCCACTGATGCAGAAGAGGCTGAAGTGGACCGGTTCTATGAAGACCTACAACACCTCATAAAACTAACAGCAAAATGAGATGTCCTCATCATCATAGGGGACTGGAATGCTAAAGTAGGAAGTCAAAAGTTAACCAGAAAAACAGATAAATTTGGCCTTGGAGAACAAAATGAAGCAGGGCAAAGGCTAACAGAGTTTTGTCAAGAGAACACACTGGTCATAGCGAACACCCTCTTCCAACAACCGAAGAGGCAACTCTACACATGGACATCACCAGATGGGCAACACCGAAATCAGATTGATTATATAATTTGCAGCCAAAGATGGAGAAGCTCTATAAAAACAAGACCTGGAGCTGACTGTGGCTCTGATTATGAGCTCCTCATTGCAAAATTCAGACTTAAACTGAAGAAAGTTGGGAAAATCAGGGGTGTCAAACATGCGGCCCGGGGGCTGGATCAGGCCCTTGGAAGGCCCCAGTCTGCCCCCCAAGGCCCTGGCTGTTTTCTACTTCCTTTTCCAGTTCTCTTGCTGCTGCCACATCACAGCTTACTTTGCTCTCTCAATTGCACAGGAGAGATGGATAGGCAAACCTCTCCTGTGCGATTGAGACTGTCTGGTAAAGAACTGGCTGTGTCCCTTGCAAAGTTTATATCTCTGCTATCTGGCATTACATTTTATGACACACATGACCCGGCCCAACAAGGTCTCATTTATGTCAGATCCGGCCCTCATAACAAATAAGTTCAACACCCCTGGCCATACAGGTTTGACCTAGATCACATCCCTGATGAATATACAGTGGAGGTGAAGAATAGGTTTAAGGGACTAGATTTGATAAATAGAATGCCTGAAGAACTATGGACGGAGGTTCGTGACATTGTAAAGGAGGCAGCAATCACTACCATCCCAAAGAAAAAGAAATGCAAGAAAGCAAAGTGGCTGTCTGATGAGGCTTTACAAATAGCAGAGGAAAGAAGGAAAGCAGAGGAAAGAAGGAAAGTATAGCAGAGGAAAGAAGGAAAGTATAAACCTCAATCATGTCACCCCTCAGCCATCGTTTCTCCAAGCTAAAGAGCCCCAAGCGCTTTAACCTTTCTGCATAGGGAAAGTGTTTCAATCCTTTTATCATTCTAGTTGCCCTCCTCTGCACTTTTCCCAATGCTATAATATCTTTTGTGAGGAGTGGCGACCAGAACTTTACATAGTACTCCAAATGAGGTCACACCATCAATTTATACAGGGGCATTATGATACTGGCTGATTTGTTTTCAATTCCCTTCCTAATAACCCCCAGCATAGCGTTGGCCTTTTTCATTGCAGTCGCACACTGTCTCAACATTTTCATTGAGTTATCTACTATGATTCCAAGATCTCTCTCTTGGTCAGTCTCTGCCACTTCAGATCCCATCAATGTGTATTTATAGTTAGGATTTTTGGTTCCAATGTGCATCACTTTGCACTTGGCCACAATGAACCCTATTTGCCTCGTTGACGCCCACTCGCCCATCCTCGACACATCCCTTTCGATTGCATCACAGTCCTCCCTGGTTCTTACCACCCTGAACAACTTTGTGTCATCCACAAATTTCGCCACTTCACTGCTTGCTCCCAACTCCAAATCATTAATAAACAAGTTAAAAAGCATCAGACCGAGTACTGATCCCTGGGGTACCCCACTGCTTACCTCCCTCCACTGAGAAAATTGCCCATTTATACTCACTCTCTGTTTCCTTTTAATTAGCCAGGTTTTGATCCACAAAAGTTTTTTTATCCTGTGACTATTGAGCTTACTTAGGAGCCTTTGATGAGGAACTTTATCAAAAGCTTTCTGAAAGTCAAGGTAAACAACATCTATTGGGTCCCCCTTGTCCACATGTTTGTTCACTCCCTCAAAGAACACTAACAGGTTAGTGAGACAAGATCTTTCTTTACAGAACCCATGCTGAGTCTTCCTCAATAGATTTTGTTCATCCATGTGCCTACTAATTTTTTCCCTTAATAACAGTTTCCACCAACTTACCCAATATCAACGTCAGACTGACTGGCCTGGAATTTTCTGGATCTCCTCTGGAAACCTTTTTAAAGATGGAAGTGATATTAGCTACCTTCCAGTCTTCAGTAATGGAGGCAGATTTTAATGAAAGATTACATATTTTTGTCAGGAGAGCCACAAGTTCACATTTGAGTTCTTTCACAACTCTCAGATGTATGCCATCCGGGCCCGGTGATTTATCAGTTTTTAAATTGTCTATCAGTCGTAGGACCTCCTCTCTCATTACTTCAGTCTGACTCAGGTCTTTCAACACCCCTCCTGAAATCAGCGTTTCTGGAGCGGGCAAGCACTTCTCATTTTCCACAGTGAAGACAGAAGCAAAAAATGCATTTAGCTTCTCAGCCATTTCCCTATCATCCTTCAGTACTTCTTTAACCCCTTGGTCATCCAAGGGCCCCACTGCTTCCCTGGCTGGTTTCCTACTTCTAATGTATTTGAAGAAATTTTTATTGTTTGTCTTTATGTTTTTTGCAATATGCTCTTCATATTCCCTTTTAGCCTGCCTGATCACAGACTTGCATTTTATTTGCCACAGCCTGTCTTCCCTTTTATCAGCCTCACTGAGACTAGCTTTCCACTGCTTAAAGGAATACCTCTTACCTTTTACAGCTTCCATTACTTTGTTTGTTAACCATGCAGGCTTTTTTCTATACCTATTTGTGCCTTTCCTAACCCACGGTATATATTTTTTCTGAGCTTCTAGGATTGTAATTTTAAAATAATCTCTAAGCTTCCCCAATGGTTTTGATCCTGTCTACTTTTCCTTTCAGTTTCCTCCTCACATGTCCCCTCATATAAGAGAAGTTACCCCTTTTAAAGTTAAAAGTGGTTGTGTCGGGTTTTTTGGGCAACTTCCTATTTATACAAATGTTGAACTCAATAACATTATGGTCACTGTTCCCAAGCAGTGCAATCACTTTTACATCTCTCACCAGGTCTTGGGCGTTACTTTGGACCGAATCCAGGATCACCTCTCCCCTGGTAGGTTCTGTGACCATCTGCTCCATAGCACAGTCACTGAGAGTGTCTAGAAACTCAATCTCTTTTTCCCGACTTGAACACATATTGACCCAATCAATGTGTGGATAGTTAAAGTCACCTATTACAACACAGTTATTTCATCTAGCCACTATCTTTAATTTCTTCATCATTTTATAATCCTCTACCTTTTCATCTGGTGGGCGATAACAAACTCCCAATGTTAAGCTTCCTTTTGGGCCCATTAATTCAACCCATAGCACTTCCAGAAGCGAATCCAATTCTCCTATTTTCTCAGTCTTACTGGACTGTATACCCTCTCTGACATATAGAGCCACCTCACCTCCAACGCCCCCCCCCCACCCTTTCGATATAATTTATAACCAGGAATCACTGTATCCCACTGATTTTCCTCATCCCACCAAGTTTCTGAAATACCCACGATGTCTATGTTTTCCCCCATCACCAAGCATTCCAACTCCCCAGTTTTACCTTGGACACTTCTAGCATTAGCATATAAACATCTATAGTTTCCCATACATGTTAAGCCCACAATCTTCCTCTTGCTGCCTTGAGACCTTGCCAGGCAGTTCCTATCATTAGCCGCAGTCTCAGTGGACAATTCTAATCCATTTCCTTGTAGGAAAGTAACAGCTACCCCTTCATCTCTTTGAGATGAACCATCCCAAACCAGAGATTTTTCATCTCCTGTTGGCTTTCCCCCAATATTCAGTTTAAAAACTGCTCTGCCACCTTTTTGATTTTTAGTGCTAGCAGCCTGGTTCCTTTTTGGGACAAGTGGAGACCATCTCTCTTGTACAGCTCCCTCTTGTTCCAAAAAGCATCCCAGTGCCCAACAAACTTGAACCCTTCCCCCCTACACCATTGTCTCATCCACACATTGAGACTCCTGATCTGTGCCCATCTCTCTGGCCCCGGGCATGGAACAGATAGTACTTCCAAGAAGGCTACTTTGGAGGTCATGGTCTTGAGTCTCCTGCCTAGCAGCCTAAATTTTTCCTCCAGAACCTCACGACTGCATTTCCCTTCATCATTGGTGCCAACAGGTACCATGACCACTGGCTCCTCCCCAGCACTATCTACCAGCCTATCTAGAACACATGTGATGGCCTGCTACCTTTGCACCAGGCAGGCAAGTCACCATACGGTCAATACACAGTTTTGCCAACCAGCTTTCTACCTGCCTATGGATTGAATTACCAACTACCAAGAGCCCCCCTCCCTCCCTGCCCAGGGATGGTTCCTTGGTATGAAAGGATACCCATTCACCAGCTGAAGAAGAGGTCTCTTCTGAGGGCACATTCCCTTATCCACAGCATGGTGCCCTGTTCCCTCTCGACCCTCATGCTCCCTGACAGTGGCGGGGCAGCTATCACCCTGTCTCAAGCAGCCAGCACTCTGCAACAACTCAAAACTCACACACTCCCAAACACAGTCCCCACACACAGTACCCTTAGCTAAATCACCTCAACTGAAAGCAAATAAAAAACACTCACCCCTCTTGCAGCTCTATCTCCTGCTGCCTCTCAGAGCTCAGCTTCTTCTTCTCTTCTTTTCTATGATTATATCACACCAAATTCTCCATGTACCACACCAAGGTATAGACAAATAATTAAAAACGATGATGACCAGTTTCACACTAACTGTATATACTTCATCCATACAAAAGCCCACTAAAAACCAAACACTGCAGTCCCTCCCCCCCCAAGGATGGGGCACTTGCCCATAGTCTCTGTCTAGAGCCTGTTGTATTTATTTCCACAACAGGCCTTATTCCTAGACAGTATATAATTTAATAATGCAACCAGAAGTACTAAAATATAATTTAAAAACAACAGTCCTGTGGTTCAACATGGGCAACTCATCAAGATGCAAAATATTTTCTTTGCCCATGGCTCTTCTTAGGTCCAAACAGAAATGCTCAAAGCTCCAATAGAATGCTCAGGTAGAAGAAAAAGAAGAAGAGAGGAGATTGGATTTATACCTTGACCTTCACTCTGACAGAAACTGCTGTTTTTCAAGAACAGCTGTGCCAGAACTACAGCTTGCCCAAGGTCATCCAGCAGCTGCAAATGGAGGAGTGGGGAATCAAACCTGGTTCTCCCAGATTAGAGTCCGCACACTTAACCACTACACCAAACTAGGCTCCTATGGTGTATTTTTTGCTTCATTTAATGTGCCATGTTAATACTTCAGCTTTGCTTCAGTTCTGTTTTTTAATGGTTGTCCTAGAGCCCTAATCCTATTGCACTGTTTATTGAATGTCCCATCCTTCGATTGTATTTACTCACTCTGTGTCATCCTCCTTGAGTCCCAGTGGAAAAGGCAGACTATAAATAACATAAATAAATAAATCTAAAAATGCCAGATTTACAAATGATGCAAAAAGCCCATAGCAGAATTCTAGTTCGAGGAAGCTATACACTGCAGGATAGACCACAGTCCATAATCATTTGTCCAGGTGACTTTGTGAGTCGTTCAGTGCAGTGTCATCTGTGTCTTGGGCATGTGGCCACTCAGGACAGACACACAGTTGCCACTGAGTCTTGACCCTGACTTCATGTGAGTGGTGAACTCCCCAGAACGATCTGCCTCAGGGAATCAACTAGGCCAGCAACCACTTCTGCAGACCAGAGAGCGAGGCAGGTTTCCAGTCTGTCCTTGGAAACAACACAAAGAAATGCACCCAAGGATGGCACGACTTAGCACCACAAGTCAGCAGAAGGAGAAAGCCTGGGAATTATAGCTCCCCCCACCCCCACCTGACGTTGATGAAGGACCACAAACCTGCCTGAGGTTACTTGGAACAGACAAACGTGATCAGCAGTGCCCATCCAAGAATGTCGGACCCCATCTGGTCCCTCTCTGAAATATCACATACCCAATTGGGCCAGCATGGGGGGGTTTCTGCACTTAAATACACTAAACTTCCATGACCATGTCTGGTTAATCCACAAGGTCCATTTAGCTTTAATTCTGCCTTTGAAGGTAGCCAATGCAATGCATAAGGGAGCCAGAAAAACTACAGACAAACATCAAGCAAGAAATATGAGCACTGTTTAAAGCAACACCAACCCTCTGCACATTGACTGAAGGTGCGGGGAAGGAAAGTAGGCATGAGCACATGGCCTCCCTCCCCCTGTGTGATCCCTGACTATGCACGGAGGCATCGTGAACATGTCTGCTCCCTCTTCATGACCAGGGATGCTGCTTTCCTAATGTTGCCGATCATGGGGAGGGAGCATACCCGCTCGTACCCTCTCTCCACGCAGACAGTGCACAGAAGGGCCATGTGTGGGCAGGGTTACTGATAGCTAGTGTTGTGATGTGGTTGGAACCCAGAGTAAGGAGATCTGGGTTTAAATCCTACTGAGCTCTGTATGAGGGGTGCTGTTGCCATCCTTCGCTGAAGACCTGTCCCCCTTTAGAGCCTGGGGTAAGGCAGGTCCTCCTAAGGTCTCTTCACAGGCCAAGCGGGATTTTCAGATGGGTCACTGCTGGATCAGTCCTTCTGGAGTCCTGAAGGGGCTGTGGGATCTGCATTCAGCTGCAAGTCAACTGGTGTTCCAGTGGGTGGGGATTTTGCCCAGAGTGTGGTTTGCCAGGTGGGGGTTCTGCTTCCCCTGAAAAGGGGGTTTAGCACATGTGACATTCACCTCTTCCTCCCTTCCCAAGACATCTGGTGGCCATTTCTTTTTCTTTCTTTTTTTTTTATTAAAAACACAAGACAGCAGAGTAAGTTGCTTTCTGAAGGATCATTGTTTCTCATACATACAACTACAGAGCACACCAATTGGCAACCATAACCAGGCATTAGATGAATCAAATATATACCGCCTACAGATACATTCTAATCAAATCAAGTGTCTTACCCACAGATGCATAACATTCTTAACAACCTATACTGTCACTACAATCTTAACTATCGGCATGGTCTACACAGCTATAGATTAAGGCATTTTAACCGTAAAGTAAAAGATTGAATTTAAATTCCATAGGGTTTCCTCCATCCGGCTTGTCTGGATTTAGTTTGTCTGTAACTGGAAACCAAATGTCGCCCAGGTTTGACAGGTCACTCGTGTAGCATACTTTGCTGGTGATCATCGAGATTTTATCTAATAGAAAGAAGTCCTACACCTTATGTTGCCACATTTGGATTGTTTATTTTTTATTTATTTATTCTTTCAATTTTTTTTACCCTGCCCTCCCTGTGAACAGGCACGAATGGGGGGAGTTTGTGCGTTCCATTTTTGCGCAATGACGACTTTAGCTGCTACCAGCAGCACATTAATCAGTTGTTTTCTTATTACAGGTGGACTATCAGCAGGCCACAGATGCAGTAGGATCGGTGCTGGATCAAAAGGTAAGGAATATTCTGTTAATAGTTCTATTTGATGCACAACTTGTTTCCAGAACTGAGATATTGTTGGGCACTCCCACCAATTGTGAAAGAACGTAGCTTTTTTTCCACATTGCTTCCAGCATAGTGGAGAGGAATTGGGATATATCTTAGAGAGCTTTGCTGGAGTGAGATACCATCTGTGAAAAACTTTGAAGGCTGATTCCTGGATTGCCTGAGATTGAGATATTTTAGCGTGAGTGCTCCATATTATGTCCCACTGGGATAGAAGGACGGGTTGTTGGATGTCTTTCTGCCAAGCACTTTGGTAACTCAGGGTTTTGGTTTTTGAAAAGTACCAGAGTCAGGAGACCAGTGGAAGTGATTTCATAGCAAGCTGTTTATTGGGTGGTCAGATGAGGCATGTCGACCCAGGCTCAGGGACCCTCTTTTATTCCAGTCAGAGCCATATGTCCGACCTTGCCCAAATGTCCCTATAGGACCTTATGATTATGGTTACATGTCATGGGTCCCCTTGGGGATCCTAGGCACTAGATTGGTGGCAAGTTACAATCCGGCCAGCTGTTGTTCTACCTGACCCAAGCTGGCCTGGCCATCTGCGCTTGGCCACGTGGCGGTCGCCATTACACAGAGCACATGGCAATTGCCATTACATACATTACACCCCTCCCCCATAGTCTGGAACAACCCTAGCAGACATAGTCCTTTAGATACATCGGCTGTCTCTGTTCCCTGTTGGAGTGCCTCGGGATGGATGCTGGTGCTGGAGCGTAGGCGTGATGGGAGCTGGTGCTGGGTTGTCCATGTTGGCATGTGGCAGCAGGGAGTTGTGCTCGGGAGATGCGTCCAGTTGGGCCTGCTGATGGAGGGATGGAGGGGGCGTGGTCTCGATGCTCTGATCCTTGTCCTCATAGAGGCCTGGGTTGGGAGTATCGTCTTCGTTGGCACCTGTGGTGTCGGAAATGAAGGAGTGGAGCCAGTGACGGAGCTGGTCCACATGTCACCTACAGATCTGTCTATCCTTGCTGGCAACCTCATATGAGAGAGGTCTGGTGACGCGGATAAGTCTTCCTGGCAGCCAGGCAGAGCCCCGTGTGTAATTGCACACATACACTGGATCCTTGGGGAAGAAACGTCGTGGGGCTTGGGGGATGTTGGGCTCCTTGTTGAGCATGGGTGCCTGGTCTGGGTGGAGCCGGTCGAGCAGGGTCATGAGACATCGGCCCATGAGGAGCTTGGCTGGGCTGTGATATGCCACATGGCCCATATGGTGGCCTCTGAGGAGGTGGTCTTTACCGGGACCACCTCCAGCCACTTACTGTAGCTGTCTACCAAGAGGAAGAACAGCTGACCCTGGACTGATCCTGTGAAATTCAGGTGGAGCCGGGACCATGGCTTCTGCACTGACTCCCAGGTATGCACTGGAGCATGGGGCAGATCTGGACAGGACTCCTGACATTTTCCACACCTGTGGACTTGGTCTTCGATGTCCTTGTCCAGCCCGGGCCACCACACGTAGCTGTGGGCCAGGGCCTTCTTCCGAATGACGACCAGATGATGCTCATGCAGGGCCGTGAGCACTTGCTTGTGGAGTGGGTCGGAGATCACCACTCACGAGCCCCAGAGCAGACACTCCATGTGGGTGGAGAGCTCATTGCACCAGGCAGAGTATGCAGCAAACTCCAGGCCCGGGCTGTTAGGCCACCCCCTCCCCACCCAGTCCAAGACCTGGGAAAGGGTGCAATCCCAGGTGGTGTGCCGGTAGATGTCAGCTACCTGAATGGGGTGGTCAGGAATGTCCTCCAGGAGTGCAATGTGGTAGGCAGGAGCAGGATCTGGGTTGCAGGACAGCAGTGGCAGGTGGCTGAGGGTGTCTGCGTGGCCCATGGACTTGCTGGGGCGGTGAACTGGCGAGTACTGGTATCCGGTGAGAAAGATGGACCCATGGGGAGAGCATCTGTGGTGTCTGATGGTCCAGACCAAGGAGGCCCAGGAGCAGCTTGTGGTCCATGGCGACTGTAAAAGCCCCCTCATAGAGGAATTCATGGAATTTCTTGACACCGGCCACATTAGCCAGCACTTCCTTGTCTAGTTGCGCATAATTGCACTCGGCTGGGGACAGGGTTAGGGAATAGTAAACGACTGGGACCTCCCGGCCGACGGGCAGGCGATACCCAAGGACTGCCCCCACCCCGTATGGTGATGTGTTGCATGCCGCCACCACTGGCAGGGTCTCGTCAAAGTGGGCAAAAACTGAGTTGGAGGCCAGGAAGTCCTTCACGGTGCAAAAAGCTGCTGTGTGGCAGGGGGCCCAAGTCCATTTCGCAGTTTTGTCCAAGAGCCAGTGGAGCGGCTCAGCTACCGCCGCCTTGTGGGGGAGGAAGGTGTGGTAGAAATTTAATAGTCCAAGGAAAGATTGGAGCTCCACCTTCAACTTGGGAGCCGGGGCGTCCGTGATGGCCTTTATCTTATCCAGTGTGGGGTGGATGCTGTCCACGTCCATGGTGAAGCCCAGGAACTCTATGGATGGCACACCAAGAAGACACTTCTCCTTCTTCACCTTCAGGCCTGTGTTTTGGAAGCACTGAAGGGTGGCCTGGAGGTGGGTGGAGAAGGTTGGGACGTCCGGGGCTGCAATCAGGACATTGTCGAAAAAGGGCTGGACTCCCGGCAGGCCTTTTAAAAGATGGCCCATCAGCTCCTGAAATAAACCTGGGGCCACGCTGACCCCAAACTGGAGGTGCTTTACCTTGAACGCCCCCTTGTGAGTCACAGTTGTCTGAGCCTTGGCCGTGGCATCGTCCATGGGCAGCTGCTGGTAGGCCTGCGCCAGGTTCAGCTTGCCGAAGACTTTCGTGCCTACCAGGGTAGCCAGTACGTGGCTAATGTTGGGAATGGGATAGGCGTGTGCCTGAAGTGCAGTATTGAGTGTGCACTTGTAATCTGCGCAGATGCAGATGTCCCCGTTGGACTTCAGGGGAGTCACGATGGGGGTTTCCCTAAAACCCCTTGGGCCACGAGCCGGTCCAGCTCCTGTTCGATCTTGGGCCAAACAGCGAGTGGGGGCTGGACTTCTGGTCAGGGAAAATGGAGATTTGACACACCCTGTAAATGCTCAGGGTGGACGGTGGTTCTTTCTGACAACTCGGGGGCTTTTAGCACCCGATGCAACCCTCCCCAGGCAGTGGAGTGTCCAGCAAGCAACAAGACCCAAGAGAGAGTTGAGATCAGTGAGCGATAAATCTCGGAGGAGATTTGTTGCCACTTTGATCTCCTCCCCCAGTGCGGGTTCTGCAAGCAACTCTAGAGAGCTGAACCGGGCTGATTTATTCAGCATAAAACCTCCACTCCCCCGATTTCTTGACTAAAAGAAAACAAACTCTAATTTATGAAGCTTCACCGTTACCCGAAAAACATCTAAAGGTAACGAAAAAACTTTTTGCTTACCGGCACCGTGTCTTTGAGAGCAAAGAAAACAGAGAGATAAGCAGAGGATCAGTTGAAGAATATACTGAGACTTTTTCCTGTTTTAAAAGAGTTGGATTTCAGCTAAAAACTGCCAGAAAAGTGTTTTGTTTACCATTCCTGCTGTTGTGGAGGAGAGGGCTGGAGAGATTGGAGGCATCGCGAGATCTGCATGGGCGTGAGAAACATGAAGACAACAGGAAGTGACGTCTGGCTGAGAGCAGAAAAGAAGAACTGAAGAGGAAGGGATCTGGGAGGACTGCAACTAGCAAGAGCACTTCCGGGTGAAAGAGAACTAGGAAGCAAGACCTCTGACCAGTACCATAGAGAAAAGACGTCTGCCATTTTGGGGAGGACCAAAACTTTAAAATTAAATATCTCGAAAAGTAAACACTTTAGAACGGCGAAAATAACGGCATTTGTCAAAGCTCTTCAAGACTGATTGATAGAGCCCAAAAACATTGAAATCGGAAGACATCAAAAATCGGCTTTTTTTAAAAGGTAAAAACGGAGTCTGAGCAGAGAAAGCAGGCGGCAACCTGGTCACATCCAAGATGGCTCCTTAAAAAGATACTGAACTAATGGCTATGATAGAGGCGATGGACAAAAGGATGATAGAAGCTTTTAGTGATCTTAGCCAGCAAAATCAACAATTGGATAAGAAATTGGATAATAAAATAAATGACTTAGCTGAGCAAGTGGATAAGAATTTTGGAGACCTAAAGACTGAAATTCAAAATTTGGCAAAAAAAATCGAAAGAGATGGAAAACAAAATGCTTGTGTTGGAAGAAAACATTCAAAAAGTGACAAAAGAGAATTATAGAGTGGAAACAATGATGGTATACAAGGAGATGCAAAAGCACTTAAGATTTAGAGGGATAGGCGAAAAGATGGGTGAGAACATACTCACAAGGATTATTGAAACCTTGAGTGATTATTTGAAAGATGAAGAGGAGGACATAAAAGCTAATATTGACTTGGTCTACAGAGTTAATTCAGAGTATGCTAGCAGGAAAAATCTGCCAAGAGATGTGGTAGTGCAATTTACCACTAACAGAGTAAGAGAGTTGATTTACAGAAAATGCTTCAAGGAATCTTTTGAAATGGACGGAGATAAAGTAATTGTGAGGAAAGAGCTCCCTAGAGCTATGTTGCAAGATAGGAAGAAATTCAAACGGTTGATAGATAAACTGAAACAGAAAAATTACAGATTTAGATGGGAAATTCCTGAAGGTGTAAGCTTTAACTACCAAAGTACACGAGTTGTAATCAAGAATGCGGAAGATATGCTTTCTTTTTTGGCAGAAAATATTGAAGAATTTGGAGACATTTAACTTAACACCATTATGGATTACAAAGTACTTTCATGGAATGTAAATGGACTAAATTCACCCAATAAGCGTAAAATTGTTGGACATTGGCTTGAAAAACAGAAATGTGATGTGATTTGCCTACAAGAAGTGCACATTAAAAAACAAGATTGTAAATATTTGATCAGGAAAAAATTGGGAGAAGAATTTTCCTCACTAGCGACTATAAAGAAAAAAGGAGTAGTAACATATGTCAAGAAAGAATTAGATCCAAAAGAAATTTTTAAAGACAAAGAAGGTAGATATATTGCAACAGAGATAACTATGCATAACAAAAAAATCTTGATTCTGAATATCTATGCACCCAATGGAGCAAAAGAAAAGTTTTTTAAGGACTTAATTGTTGAATTGGACCAAGTTAATTATGAGCATTTAATTCTGATGGGCAACTTTAATGGAACTGTAAATAACAAAGTAGACAGAAGTTCAAAAAGTAAGGATGACACAATTGGAAAGTTATCTAAAGTTTTTTTTGCAATGGAAGATGTTTGGAGGAAATGGAATTCTCGAGTTAAAGACTATACTTTTTACTCCAACAGGCATGACTCACACTCAAGGATAGACATGATGTGGATGACATCAGAATTAACACTGAAAACAAAAAAGATAGAAATTTTACCAAAGCTTATTTCTGACCACAATCCCTTGATGTGGACCTCGAGACAGGGAGAAAAACAATGGAGATGGAGATTAAATGAAGAACTCTTGGACAATAATGAAATAATCAACAAAATACAAGATGACACAAAGATCTATTTTCAAATGAATTTACACCAAAAAACCAAACCACAAGTTGTATGGGACTCAGGGATGGATGGCAGTGTTGCAGGGCACTGGAGCCTTGTGGTGCCAGCCGCCGATGGATCGATGCTCAGAGCAGTGCTGCTCAGTTCAGCCAGGGAGTTGTTCATTTGGATCCCACCTTCGTCGCCAGTGAAAAGTACCAGAGTCAAGAGACCAGTGGAAGTGATTTCATAGCAAGCTCTTTATTTGTTGGTCAGATGAGGCATGCCAACCCACCCGCTACCACACTCCGTCGGTCGGCCCGTGAGCGGAGGAGGCCGGCTCATCTAAAAGACTATGTTATACGGGTTGATCTGAACTATGGGGGGGAGGGGTGTTATGTCCTAACCACATTTCTGTAAATACTTTCTTTCTCTGTTTTGCTGAGATTCTCGGGTGGGCACTCACCTGAGATGGTGGCCAGGCAATCACGGAATGGTGGTCGCCATGCAGTCTGACCGCATGGCCAGGAAAGGTCCGAGCTTGAGGTTAAAGAACAATAGCACTCAGGGCTCCTAAAGTGCCACCTATCAGGAGCCTAGAATATTTGAATGCACCAAAGAGAATCTCTGGTGGGAAGGGTGCCCTATCCCGAGGTACGGGTGTGGCCGGGGGCGAGGCTTATCTGTGCATTTAAGCAGACCCCCGGGCCACCTCAGGTATGCTTGTTCCTGACTCAATAAACTTCTACTATGCTGAAAATCACTCAACCAGGGGGATCCTGAGTCCAGTACTCTTCACTGTCCCTGGGAACCGGCTGCTGCTGGTTCTCTGCCAAGGACACTCTGTTATCGACACAACGTCCAGTGGCATCTTATCTGGGGCTGTTGTAGTTATGCACAAAACAATTCCTCCTGCAAAGACTGGCTTGGCCAAAGCTACAAGAGGAGAGGCCAGGGGGAAGCGAGCCATGCTGGGCCTCCAGATCTCCAGAGCTGAGGAGATGCCTGGTCTTGGGACACTGATCCACCACAGCAGGATTCAAAGTCCTCATCTCCTGGCTGGTTGGGGAATTCTTTGCCACATGATTCCAAAGGGCAGCAGGGGCCAGCCTCTCCCTGCCCTCCCCCATGATTCTTCTTTGGTCACACAGAGTGATTTGGAATCACTAGGATGCTTGGAATCCTCCCAGAAAGAGGGGGGTGAGGGTTGGCAGCCACCCTGTTCACATATTTGTACTCCCAACAGTCTTGGCAGCATCAACTTTCTGCCTCTTTTTTCTTCTTTGGGGTCCATATTCTGATTCATAAACACTAATAGAGACCCCCCCCCCACTTGCCTTCCTATTCAAATTTTGTTCAGCCACCTTAGCAACCGGGGGGGGGGCGGGGGCGGGGAGGTCAGCTCTGACGATGTCTTCGGAACTCTGTGGCTCATTCTGCTGGAGCTGGAGTGTCTGTGGACTAGAAATGCAAGAATCTTGTTGCACCTGATATGTTCATGTCCTTATGGGTGGGGTCCCAAACCCTAGCACATGGGCTTCGCAAACCATCTGGGGCTCCAGAGTTAAGACCTCAATATTTACATCACCATGTATTGCAACATGCAATAAATGGAAATGGAATGGGTTTAAATGGGGAAATTGGCAAATAAATACGATTTCCTTGAATAAAAAGTGGTGGGTGGCGTGAATGATAAATCAGGGGTGTGGCCCAAGATGCCACATGCTAGAACAGCAATCACAACGGCCTACCCTGCTATCTAGAATTCTCCCTTTCCAGCCATTTTCCCTTTTCTTGCTGATTGCAAATTGCAGAATTTAGGATTTTCTTTAGAAAATGTTCTGAAAATAGGTTATGACTGAGCAAAAGCAATGGTCAGACAAAGGGTGTTTGATATAGAGCAACAAAGAGTCAATAACAACATCCCAAATGTTATGATTTTAGAGAAACTTGGATCCGCTGTTGCTCTGGCGCCCTCTCTCTCCTTTTCGGAGGTCCCTGGCCAAGGGAGAGCTTTTACACTGGCAAGATGGAAAGCCCTCCCCTCTGCCATTCCGGAGGGGAGATATGAAAAGAGCCCCAGGGAAGAGCGACTCCATTCCGAAGAGGAGGAATCCATTCAGCATGTTTTGTTTTATTGCTGTTTTTATCAAGAAATTCGCTCAAATATAATCTCCCCATTGCTTAAAAGATTTTCAGGCTGTTCTGATGTTGATATTTCAAAGGAACTTTTGTTGGGTGTTAATCAACAGACCACTATTAGTTGTGCAAAAAAAATTTCAGCAGCTTATAAACTTTGTCAGGAAATTCTATGTATGGACTTTAAATTTTAGTAAATTCCAACTGTTGTGTTAGCAGGATTGACCTTTTGTATTCTTCTGTTTACTTTATTGAAATTCTTTTGATTTTTTGATTTGTACTGGTCATAGACCAAACAAATCTGAACCTGAATCCAAGACTACAGCATTGCTCGGCAGGGAAATGGAGAAAGCCCTTCAAAAGGGTAAAGGGAAGGGGTACTGAGCTGCCTCACACCATTTTAAAGGCAAAGACTGACACTCCCCCCCCCCTTCCCATGGTGGCCACGGGTGGGAGACACTCTATCCACAGCCACCACAAAGAACACCTTTAAGCTGGGGGCAGGGGGGGGGGGCGGGGACAGGGACCGGTTTGGTTTCCTCCAAATTAAAGGGGAAAGTCCTGGGGACTCCATGCTTGGTACGAGCACAGAATCACGTGGACATTCCCTTCTAATGCAGGGGCTTCTGTGTGGGGGAATCCCTCCGTGAACACAGCCTTTGTCCCTCTCAGCATCTGAACTGTGTGACCACGCACTCTGCTTGCTCCCTTCAGCTGAGAGAGTTTGACCAGTGCCATTAAAGCCCGTTGAGGGTGATACCTGCAGTCAAGAAGAAACATCATGGTTCCCGCTGCTGTATCGGACAGACAGAGCCCCAGAGGATAGTCTCCTCAGAGTATCTGCCTCAGTTTTGGAGCCAGTAAGCAGCTTCTCTCCTCCCCCAAGGACTCACAGGGTCCAGGCTGGTCTGGCTGGTGTTTTTTTGGCTTCCCTCTAAGCTTGGGCCCCCAGCCACAGGGACAGCCTAAAGAACTTTGGCACTGGTGGTAACCCTTTTTTCTACCAGGTTTTGCTGTCAGTCAATGCCAGGAATTTGAGAGGCAGGAAGAAAAGCAAAAGAATTGCAGAGGCTTGTTTGAATGGCAAGAAATCAAACATCCCTCACCTCCCTGACCTTCATTGTATTCCAGAGAAGACAGCTTGGTCACTGGCAAGTTTGATAAGATTAGTCAACAGCTACCCGTGTGGCTGTTCCAAGACCAGGTCACCTTTCAGAACATCCCCCTCCCCTCGGCAGCCCATGCCAGAGGTATGTTTTGTTTGCCTCATCCCTGCCCAGATGAGCTGCAGCAAGGCCAGTTCCTCCCATCCCCACCTTCCAAATGCATGTCCCATATCCACACTCTTGGCATTTGCACCAAGTGAATGTTGTTTCTGGCCTGGCTGAAAGTTAAGTCAGCTGGGGGCAGGATTCAGATTGGTTCATTGCAAACAACAAGATGGGCTGTGACTGAACGGAAGTCCTTATCCAAATGCATACATGGGCATGGGGGCTAGTTCTAGTCAGGCAGTAATCATTAAAGTATTACAGCAAGAATAAAATTCTAGGTCTCATTTGTGGAGAATTTGAAGGGCTTCATGTACATGAACTCTGAAATCCGTACCATCATAATTTCTGCTGTCCTCAAATGAAGCAGAGTGGACAGGGGCTTCTGAAGGTCATCCAGGCGGTTTGTGGCAGTGAAGACCCTCGGGTTTGACAATGGCCCTTTCCGCACCTGCATTTTGCCTCGGTTTCTGAGTGCATCCCATTTTTCCATTCTGCATTCCCTCCCGCTCTCACTTTCACTGTTTTTTAGGGTTTTCTCTTGTTTCTGCATTTATTTGACAGGAATCTGCATTCATACCACTTCCAGTACACTGTTGCCCCACAGCTAACAAAATTCCTTTTGCTGCGATTCTTTGTTCTCATCCGCTTTTAAATTACTAATCCTTTGTAAAGTAAAATTGTTTCTGTAAATATTTAAGTGCTGCCCACTGCCCCTCCCCTGTTTCCACCTCTTTTTCTTTAGGTTGATGCTCCCTCCCTGCCTATTTTGTTTCCCTCCTTCTCCAAAGACAAAAGGGGTTGATGTCTCCCCCCTCAGGCTAACTTAAAAAGCCAGAGAGGGCACAAGAAGGAATCAGTAAAGATGAAGGACTTGGGGGATTCCCTGCTCCCAAATGTCTTGCCTGTGTGGGCCTGGATTTCCCCCTCCCTGCCCTTTCTTTTTGCAGAATCACGGAGGGAGGGAGGGAGGGAGGGAGGGAGTGCTTGGGAGCCAGTTAGCTCAAAAAATGTGGGTTTTGCTTGTAGATGCAGAATGTATACAGAATACACAAATCAATAAACTGGGGGGCGGGAACCAGTGGGGAGGGAATGCATGTGACTGTGAAGTCAACCCTTAAGGCTTGACTCCTCGGATTTTCTGGAGCAAGCTGTCAGTGCAGAAAGGGCCTTAGATGGGCTACAAGGCAAAGTGCTTCCCTGCAAAGGAACTTGGACCTCGCACAGCACTGACTTGCCTAAAGCATGCTGTTTTGCACAGGCCGTAGCACACCTAATGCAAAGTTCTCTTGCCTCAGATTAGTTTAGTAGGCAGTGTTCCCTCTAAGCTGAGTTAGTGTGAGCTAGCTCACAGATTTTTTAGCCTCCAGCTCACACATCATTGTCTTAGCTCAGGAAGGATGGCTCCAGAGCAAACTAATTTATGCAGTAGTCAAATCGCTCACTCACAACTTTAATGCCAGCAGCTCACAAAGTAGGATTTTTGCTCACAAGACTCCACAGCTTAGGGGGAGCGCTGTTAGGCACCCCCACAAAAAACTCCCAAAACTAAGAGCAGGAACCCCTACCTGGGGACTGACCTTGGAAAGGGACAGTTAGCAGATGCCATCACAGGTCAAAAGCCAAGGAGGCCTCAGTGTGCATTCTGGATCCTGCACATATTATCAGCCTGTTGAACAACGCACATAGATCTGAGCAAATGACACCAATTAATGTTGTGTTCCTATTGGAGGCCCAGGTAGCAGCCACTGCCAAGTCGGCCTTCTACCATCTGAGGCTGGCGCAGCAGCTGGTACCCTTCCTAAGTCGCGCCGACCTGGCTAAAGTGATCTATGCAACTGTCACCTCAAGGCTAGGCTATTGTAACGCTCTCTACATGGGGCTGCCCTTGTTGCAAATTCAGAAGCTGCAGCTGGTGCAGAATGCCGCAGCGAGGCTGTTGATGGGTCTCCCTAAATGGGAGCACATCCAGCCAGTGCTGGTGGCACTGCACTGGCTGCCTGTAGCATACCGAATTCGCTTCAAGGTGCTGGTGCTTGCCTTTAAAGCTCTAAATGGTCTGGGTCCAACCTACCTGAGGGACTGCCTTCCCCGTACGTACCCCAGAGAGCACTACGGTCTGGGGCCCAACACCGGCTGGCTGGTTACACCTGGCCCCAGAGAAGCCAGGCTCACTGCCACAAGGGGTAGAGCTTTTTTGGTGGAATGAGCTCCCGGAGGAGATCAGGACCCTGTGGGACCTGGTGCAGTTCCACAGGGCCTGCAAGACGGAGCTCTTCCACCAGGCATATGAGTAGGGGCCGCCACCCTTTCTGTCCCCCCCCCCCATGTCAACTATCAATGAGGGGCCTCGGACAACAAAATGTGGCTCGAGTGCTATGTGTTACTGGGGCTGGAAAACACTGGGATTGAGGGTATGCCATCTAAGTTCTGTAGTGTAGTGTACTGTTTGAATAATTTTATGATGTTTTTACTGTTTTAAATTTTACTGTATTTATGTATCTTGGGTTACCAAACTGTGTTAGCTGCTCTGGGCCTGCAGTAGCGGGGAGAGCGGCCTAGAAGTCGAAAGTATAAATAAATAAATATTTCCGAAGCCCTGTCAAAATGTAACCACAGTGTGGCCAGACTCATACTTCAAAGGAGGCAATTATGGCAAAAGGCTTAACAGAGTGTATTAATCTGACAGCTGGCTGATTTGGCCGTGCTCAAGAAGCTGTTTACGCTGACTTTCCAATTCCAGTGTTACAGTGAGGTGTGTGTGTGTTCCTATGGGAACCATAATGATGGGGACCAGTGGCATGGGCCACAAAGCCGGTCTTGCCATAAGCAAATTAAAATGTGATTTTAAAGTCCCCTTTATAGAAGAGTTCTGTCCAAAGCAAACACAAGAAACAGCCTTTTATGGCCTCTCAGCTTGGGTATGGGTGCCCTCTGTTTGTTTGGTTAGTACTTGAGGGAGAATGATTGCAAACAGTTGGTGAGGGGAACAGACCCCCAAACCTGGTGTCAGCTGACTGGAGAGTCTCCTGATGCAGCTAGTTTGGGGTCCCTTCCCTAGGAGGAAAGGAAAGAACACTCTTTGGCCTTTATAGAACATTTAGAGTGCTTCATGTAGACAATTTCAGTAATGCATACAGCCTTGTCAGGCTGGCAAAGCATTATCATTGAATGATAGAATCATAAGTTGGAAGAGACCTCCAGAGTCATGTAGTCCAACCCCCTGCACAATGCAGGAAATTCATAAATACCTCTCCCCCACACACCCCCATTGACCCCTGTTCCATTCCCAGAAGATGGGGGATGGGAAACAAAACCCTCCAGGATCCCTGGCCAAACTGGCCTGGAGAACAATTGCTTCCTGACCCCAGAGTGGCAATCAGTCCAGGGCTCATTTCATAGCAGGAGCTCCTCTGCATATTAGGCCACACAGCCCTGATGTAGCCAGTCCTCCAAGAGCTTACAGTAGCCCCTGTAAGAAGAGCCCTGGCAATCACCATTTCCCTGGAAGTGTAAGAAAGGTCCACAAGAACTAAGCACTGATGCAATCCTCCCTGCCCTCCCTCTCGTGATCTGCCTAAGTTCACAGAATCAGCATTGCTGTCAGATGGCCATCTAGACTCTGTTTGAAAACCTCCAAAGAAGAAGAGCCCACCACCTCCCAAGGAAGCCTGTTCCACTGAGGAACTGTTTTAACTGTCAGGAAGATCTTCCTAATGTTTAGCCGAAAACTCTTCTGATTTGATTTCAACCCGTTGGTTCTGGTCCGACCTTCTGGGGCAATAGAAAACAACTCAGCACCATCCTCTATATGACAGCCCTTCAAGTACTTGAAGATGGTTTTCATACCACCTCTCAGTCGTCTCCTCTCCAGGATAAACATACCCAGCTCCTTCAACTTTTCCCCATAGGACTTGGTCTCCAGACCCCTCACCATCTTCGTTGCCCTCCTCTGGACACGTTCCAGCTTGTCTATATCCTTCTTAAATTGTGGTGCCCAAAACTGAACACAATACTCTAGGTGAGGTCTAACCAGAGAGAGTAAAGCAATACCGTCACTTCGCGTGATCTGGACGCCATAGTTCTGTTGATACAGCCCAAAATGACATTTGCTTTTTTAGCTACCGCATCACACTGCTGACTGTTCAATGTATGCTCCGCTAAGACCCCTAGATCTCTTTCAAACATGCTACTGCCAAGTCTCCACCATCCTATAATTATTCATTTGATTTTTCCTACCTAAATAAACATCATTTTATTTGGTTTAGTCCAATTTTCCAACCTGTCAAGATCATCCTGTATCCTGACTTCATCTTCTCCTGTTATTTGCTACCCCTCCCAATTTAGTATCATCTGCAAATTTAATAAGCATTCCCTCTGTTCCTTCATCCAAATCATTTATAAAGATGTTGGAAAAAACAGATCCCAGGACAGATACAGAAGAAGGAGGAGGAGGAGGAGACTGGCTGCATTCCCTGCCCTTCACTTGGAGCCTCAGAGTGGCTTACAGACTGGGCTGTACTAGGCAGTATCATTTGTTCCCACACGGATGAATGAGGAAGGATCATTCTCTGTGGGCTTGATGGGTCTTCCTACTCTTTCTGTCATATCCTGGATGTGTGCACCTGGTAGACAGCATACTTCTTGAGATGCCAATTGTCCTCACATTGCAGATGCAAAGGGTATCTGAAGCTACCCGGGGAGTTTATGACTAAGCCAGGATTTGAACTAGGGACTTCATGCTCGTAGCCATGCCATTACACCAACTCTCAAAACCTGGGATTGCAAGTTTTGTGGTGCAGTTGTATCCACATACAACAACTGACAGGTGAAGGCTGGATCTCTCCTGAGTCATGGGCGGGGGGAAATCTTTGCACTGGTGGGACGCAGTTTATTTATTCAAACATTTTTATCCCCCCCTTTTCACCATAAACAGTGAGCAGAGGCAGCTTCCCACTGCTTGTGGAGCCTGCGTTTCTGTGGGACATCAGCAGCAAAACTAGGCTGAGATGGGAAGAGGAGGGAGGCTCAGCTGAGCTCTAATGCTCCTGGGGAGGTCAGCGCTGACCCCTCTCATCCTGGGCAAAAAGGGCGGTGCCAGTTAGAGTACTTCTTTGAAAGCAGGGAGCTTCCTGTCTCATTCTCTCCACTTCCCACAGCTGCTAGAGAGGGTAAGAGTCAGACAAAGTTGGCAGCCAGTCCCATTTCCAGGGACCCAAAGATTACCTGGCATGGGGCTGCATCCCTGTTAAAAGTGCCAGCCCAATCCTGGGTCAGAACTTTTGGTTCAAGGGGAGAGCATTGCAGAACAGAACTACAAAACACCAGAGAGAGTCTAAAACTGACTCTAGTCTTGGTAGGTGCCACCAGGCCTTGCAGTCTATCCCAACAGCCCATGAGAGAAGGGCCAAGCCTCCTGGCTTCTCAGGGAACAAACCAGGAAAAGTCAGCCCTGCAGAGTGGGACTGAAGTCTGAGTCTCCAAGGCAAAACAGTTAACTTGGTAGGCGGTCAAGAGGTAAGACTTGGATTTAGCCTTTGAGGTTAATTGAGGGCAATAACCACAACAGAGTAAAATATAGTTATTTATTTAAGGTGCAAAAATATTTAAAAGACAAGACAAAACAGTGAAGGAATAAAACAATAAATTCTAGGCTTTTCCAGCATAGCTAAACTTACATAAGCCAGGTTCCAGTTTACCCTTTCCAGGTTCACAGAGGCAGTCCGTTCTCAGCAAGATGTTCACACCATCAGCCAATCCAGGCAGGTATCAATCAGGAATGCCATTGCTGGGTTGCTCTGGGACGACTGACAAAGCCTGTTGAATAGTCTCCAGGCACCATGAGTCAGAGGCTTTCTGTGTCAGGAATGTTAACTATGTATATAGAGAAGGGGTCTCTGATGAGTCTTAGGCCTTTAGACCAAGCAGAAAGCCAAGAGGTGATGTAACTCCCTGAGTTGCTAGGACTGGACGAGAGCAAGAGGGGGAGAAACGAAATCTACTGCAGTTAGGCTGGGTTCTGCCCACTTGCAGGTGTCCAGAAGTTAATTGCTTGGAATGTGCTAACAGGGAGCTCCAAGGGCAGTTGTTAGCTCGGTACCATCCACAACTGAAAACAATTTAACAAGGTCACAGCGCTCTCGCTGCTATCTCTAACTGTCTCTGGGAAAAGTTTCACTAGACCTCTTTGCAGCCTAAGCCAAAGAATTTACAGAACACAGCAGAACAAGGAACCAGTTTTCTTTACAGTCACTCTGTCCTTAGAACATTTCATATGCACACCTGGGGGCCTGGGGATGGGCACATCAGTGAAAGAGCACTTTGCACAGCCAAGCAGACACGACTCACAGCCTGGTGAGCAGGGCCAGGCTCAATGGCCAAGCACCTGCTTGGCATGCAGAAGGTCCCTCATTCAATCCTGGGCATCTGCAGTGAAGAGGACCAGGCAGGAGGTGATGCCTGAGACCCTGGAGAGCCTCTGCCAGTCTGAGTATACCTGACTGACCTTGATGGACCAATGGTCTGACTCGATATAAGGCCATTTCATGTGTTTAAAGTGAGAAGGCATCTTGCTAACTATTGACTTCTCAGAGCCCTTCCAGGAATTCTGCTGTAGGACACCCAGATTCAGCTGCCCACCCAGGCTGCCCTGCCCTGTAGTTTTGGTCACTAGCAGCTAGTACTTGTAGGTGTGCTGCCTCTGAGCAAGGAGGCTCCTCTTGGCTCCCATGGCATAGATCTTGCTCTCCTTTTCAAAAATGTCACTTCTGCTGGTGGCCATCATCGTATCCAAGCTGTGGCTGTTAAAAGTGTAACATGTCCTGTGGCTGCCAGATGTTTGCCTAGACAGTCCTGCAGTGCAGACATAACTGGAGCCTGGAAAACCATCTGACCAAGCTCTGCTGGGTGCTTGAGCTGCCTCCGACACCATTCCCCTTCATCTCTGGAGATTAGCACTGTTCACACGATACAGTGAATGCATGGACATCCTTTGTCTACACACACATGTTCACAAATCTGTTTGTAAAAAAGAGCCAACATGCTTCCACTTTATGAATGAAACTGAGGACCAATGTGTGAATGAATGTAGGGTTTGTATCATATGTGCAGCTGTACGTGCATTGAATGTTAATATTAGGAGTACTCAACACACACATAAAGAAAAATGCAGTGTATACAGTACATGGCTTGGACATATGTTCACTGTAACTTGTGAACAGGACTTTTGTTTGCAGCCATCAAACAAATGGGCCTGCAGGTGGGGGAGGCTCCTGCCAAAACCCCGGGGAAGGAGAAGGGCTAAGCGTGCAGGATACGCTGTGCTGTATTTCAGCAATCGCTTCAGGCAGGGTAGCCATCTGGGATCTAAAAGCATTCCATTGTTCGCTGAAGCCTTTCTTTTGAAGCTCTCATTCATCCTCCAAGGTCTGCATTGACTGGAGAGTCCAAAAAGGCATGCGCCCTCCCCCGCCCTCCTCTGCTTCCATCAATGCATTTCCCACATTAATCCACCTGGTCCCCAGAGAGCCACACTCACTATGTGCAGCAACAGGTGGGGGAGGGGACAGTGGAGAATTGCAGCTGGTTATGTCTTCTGGCTGCTTATTTTCACAACTGCAGAGTTCCCGTCTGACACAAATGAACCCTTTCGTAGGGAATGGCATCTTCTGGGAGAAGATAAATACTCTGCACATGCCCCCAGAGTGGATCTGGGAGTGTAGGATGAGCAGGCACCCAACTGGGATATGATGGCTCCAGTCTATTATCACCATGTCTCAAAACACAGCAGCTTGAGCCATTTTATATCTGAGTCTTTGTACCATTCAAAGAAGGTTCACTGATTTATTGGCCATGGTGAGAAAATCTGACTACATGAAAATGATATACTGAAACAGTAAAAGTTTCATTTTGTCAAGGCATTATATACATCCGAGAAAAACAGTAGGCAGGTATGAAACTAATTGTACAAGGATTCCTAAATTGCTACACCAGTTATCAGAGCAGGGATGAATTGTTTCTGTGCGTATCGGACCTTTCCCTTGCAAAGTCAGGAAAGGGCATCTGGGTGCTCTACCCTATGTGCTACATTCATGTACTACATCTAAAAAAATTAAAATCACCTTTCCTATTGTGATACATGCTTCCATTTAAAGAAAAAATAGGGACATTTTTGATAGTTGGTATAGACCACACCAAACACCATCCTCCTGACCTGCCGGGCTCTGCTTAGGAAAGGTTTCCCCTGGCTCAGCATGATATTATTGAATTGTTATTGGTCTTATCATTGCCCCTGTGATTGTCCTTGCCAAGTCATTCAGAAAAAAGAGGCTCTCTTATGACTACGACAATGCAATCCTCAACAGAGTTATGCCTTTCTAAGTCCAGTGGCAGTTGATGGTGTAACTCTGCTCAGAATTGCCCCCAGCAGCCTAAAGGGCTTAATGGAACTTAAGATGTTATTTAAGGAAGGAGTTTGTTATAAGAATTTCAGTTTAGCTCTGACCTGGATGGCCCAGGCTAGCCTAGTCTCATCAGATCTCGAAAGCTAAGCAGAGTCAACCCTGGTGGGTGTCAGAAAGAAGCAATGATGCTGTGAGTACCAAATCCTTTGTTAGGACTGGGGAACAGGTAATACAATTAATTGGCCACATTTCATTTTAGAGTCCAAAATTCTCCACACAACCTGGTCATGTTTGCCTTCGATCAGGAGAGGGTGTGTGTGCTGGAGGGCGAGGAGTCCAGGGTGAGGGTCCAGGGTCCCTTTTTAGTATGCTGAAATGAAAGACAGGGTGCATAGAACATAAGGACTTAGGCAATTCAACCTCAACAGCCACTTTGTTAATGACACACACTACCTTGAATGGCCCAACATATTTCCAGCCCAATTTCCGCCTGGGCTGCAGCCCTTTCATATGCTTGGTAGAGATGTACACAAAGTCACTTGGAGCCAAGTCCTACTCAGGGCTCCTCTTTTTGTCAGCATGTCTTTTGTAGTACTCTGTGGCCTTAGCCAGAGTTTTTTGCAGAATGTCCCAGTTCTTTGCTAGAGAGGACCACCATGTTTGGGCATTCCCCTGGGGAGGCTCCCCCATGGAAACAGTAGGAAGAGGGGCTCCCTCATACCCATGCATGGCCATAAAGGGAGACATCCCAATGGAGCTGTGAAGAGAGTTATTATAACTGTATTTCGCAAAAGGCAATAGAGGCACCCAATTATCTTGCTGGTGATTTATATAGCATCTCAGGAACTGTTCAAGCACCTGAATAGTGCGCTTCCATTTGGCCATCAGTCTCTGGGTGAGGGCTACTGCTGATTCCCTGCTCCACTCCCAGGAGGGCCATCAGCTCTTTCCAAAACTTCGCCACGAACTGTGTTCTATGGTCAGATATTACCTTGCGGGGCAAACTATGGAGCCTGACCACATGTTGCATAAACTGCTTCACTGTAGGGATTTGCTTACATGGCACAAAATGGGCTTGCTTTGAGAAGAGATCAACTACTACCCAAATTACAGTCTTCCCCTGGCTGGTGGGTAAATCTGTGATAGTCCATAGAGATCACTGCCCAGGGCCTCTCAGGGGTTTCCAGGGGTTGGAGTTGTCCGGGCACCTCCCCCCACTTTGTTTACTCATCAGGCAGGTTTGGCAGGTGGACACAAACTTGGAAATATCTCCCCACATTCCCAGCCACCAGTATTGTCGTTGGACCAAATACAAAGTTTTTAAGTAACCAAAGTTACTCTGAGCTAACACTTCACCTCTTGAGCTAGGAACAAACACCTTTTCCCCTTTATACCAACAGCCATTTTCCTTTTGGAATAGGCCCTCTCTTTGCACAGTCTCTCTCAGGGGGGGTAATTGCAGCCTTGAGTTTCTCAGTCCAGCCACTTTTCTCTACCTCCCTCCCTGCTTTTGCGTGGAGCCTTGTCAGGACTGCCCCTCCCAACTGGGTGGGAGAGAACATAGTGTCTATGACTTCATCACGCTGGCTGGCATGCTGAGGAAGGTGGGACAATGCATAGGTTAGGAAGTTAGATTAACCTGGAAGATGCTTTAGAGTGAATCAAAACTTAGAGAAAAACTCCTCCCACTGGAGCTGCTTGGCATTAAGGCGACAAGGGTTTTTTTAGCAATTCGAGGTTTTTATGATCAGTCCACACCTTGAATGGTACCTTTGCTTCCTCCAACCAGTGCTGCCAGGGCTCATTTTGTAGCAGGAGCTCCTTTGCATATTAGGCCACAACTCCCTAATGTGGCCAATTCTCCAAGAGCTTACAAAGCTCTTCTTACAGGGGCTACTGTAAGCTCTTGGAGGATTGGCTACATCGGGGGGTATGGCCTAATATGCAGAGGAGCTCCTGCTACAAAATGAGCCCTGAGTGCCACCAAGTTGATAATGCTAACTTAATAGCAGCTGCTTCCTTGTCCCAAATTACCCAGTTTTTTTCTGCACCAGAAATTTTTTTAGACACATAAGTGGGTGGAGCTTCCCATCAGGGCCCCTTTCCAGAATCTTGCTACATCCCCATGGCTACATCCGAAGCATCGACTTGCACCACAAAACTCTTTGTTTCATCAGGATGATGTAGGATGGGCTCAGAAGTGAACGTCTTTAGATTATCAAATGCTTGCTGACAGTCTGGGGTCCATTGCAACTTACTCCCCCCCTTCTTGCTCTCGAGGCCTTTCCCCTTAGTCTTGAACAGGTCAGTGAGGGGTAGTGACACACCTGGGCAAAGTTTCAGATGAAAGTTCTGTAGAAATTCATGAATCCAAAGAAGGATTGTAATTGTTTCCATGTGTGTGGGAACTCCCACCCCAACACATCTTGCAGCTTTTTAGGGTCCATTCCCACCCCCTGTTGGGTGATGCGGTAGCCTAAAAAGTCTATTTCTGATTTGTGAAACTCACACTTGGACAGTTTGGCATAGAGTTGATTATCATATAGGGCAGTTAACACCTCGCACACTAGTTTCATGTGTGAATCCATTACTTGCATGTACACCAACTTGTCATCAAGATAAACCACCACCACCCCTTGAACAGGTGCTTGTGCAAAAATTGCATTGATCAGGTTAATAAACACCCCTGGTGCCCCAGCCAGTCTAAAGGGCATAACCAGGTATTCAAACTGGCCCAGGGGGGTGTTAAAGGCAGTCTTGTACTCATCCCCCTCCCTTATTCTCACTCAGAAGTATGCATCCCACAAATCCAGCTTGGTGAAAATTTTCCCTTTGGAGGCCTCCGCTAACAAGTCTTTAATCAAGGGCAGGGGACATAGAGATGGCATTCAGATCTCTGTAATCTGTGCATAGCCTAAGCCCCCCATCCTTCTTCTTCCTGAACAGCACCTGTGCCGCAAAGTGGGAGGCAGCCAGTCAGATGGAACCTTGTTCCAAGTTTTTGTTAATGAAACGTCGCAATTCCTCTCTCTCTGAGGGACTCATTGCATACAGTTTCCCCTTAGGCAGTTATGTCCCAGCAAGATCTCAATAGCATAGTCCAGTGGTGGTGAACCTATGGCATGCGTGCCAGGGGCAGCACTCAGAGCCCTCTCTGTGGGCACGCGTGCCATTGTCCCAGCACACACTCCCAGTCGGCCAACTGTCCAGGGACAGGCTTTGCATGCTCCCACTTTGGGCTACTCCACCAGAGCGGGGGCACCTCCTCTACGTGGTGCCCAGAGGAGAAGCCAGCACAGGCTTCCCCTTGCCCATCATTTCCCCCCTGCCCCAAAATTGGGTAACAGGCTCTGCCAGACAATGACGGGAGGCAGCGGCAGCGAAGGGAGAGGAAGGGGGCTTCTCCCTCTAGGAAACCGGGATGAGGGGGCAGGAGGAGAAAGAAAAATGTGGGGAGGAAGGGATGAGAGCCGAGCAAAGGCAAGAGAGAGAGAGGGAGACCCAGGCATGGAGAGGAGAGAGAAACGGGAGGAGAAGCCCACGCGCAGAACAGGCGGGGAAGAGAGCCAAGGGAAGAAAAGGGAAAGTCCTGCCAGGAGAGGCAATGAGAGCTCCCGCTGAGGCTGCTGCCCGCCCTCCCACCCTCCCACTAAGGAGAGGCAGCCACTGCAGCCACCGAGCAAAGTGCCTCTGCAGTGGTCCCTCACCCCCACCCCAGGTGGAGGCTTCCTGGCCATCCACACCATGCCTCAGTTTTCCCTCTCTGCTGCATTCATTGGCCCGGGCCAGGGATGCTGGCTCACCGGGGCACTTCTTGCCTTTCTGCCTCTTGCCAGAGTCCTTGGCCGTGGTGGGTGCTTTTTCTCTCACCTCTCAAGGCATGCTTTCTCAGAAGCAAGTCCCCCTGGAAGGCAACAGGACGACTGGCAAAGCAGCAGCTGTGTGTAAACTTGGTCGGCTGCACGGCACCTCCAACACCCGGGACATACAGGCGGGAAGGTGCCTGCTGGGAGGGTGAAACCAGCTGAGTGACTCCCCTTGCCACTGGTAGATGCCTGCTTTGAACATGGATTTACTTCATTTATATCCCAGCAACATGCTCTCCTCTCCAGTGGGGGACCCGGAGAAGCTTGTCTCATTCTCATTTTTGTTGGATTCACTGGACTAAACAGTGCCAGGGAACCACGAGAAATATAGCAGAGTGCACAAAGGCTTAAATGCAGCAAAGCTTTGTAGCTTGGTGTGGCAACAGACTTACAAAGTTACACGGAGTCAGCAGTCAGACTAAAAACTAATAAGTATTTATTAAAGGAAATACATACTTGAGAGTGCAGGTAAGAGATAGATATAGATTACCTATTCTAACTAGCTGGATGTTGTTGGATGCTGGATGCAGGTCCAGCCTCCATCTTCATGTGTACAAGGGGGAGAGAGAGAGAGAAGAATGTGAGGGGGAAACGGAAGCAGAGGAAATTGCCCCTAAGAGTAGCATTCTTCTTCAAAGGAAAGTATCAGATAGCAGGAAGGAAAGGATGCTCTGTGTGTCCTGATCTCTCTATCTGTCTAAACTTTCTGGTGCCATCTTCTCTGGTCTGAGACAGGAGACAGCACCAATTCCTCCACTTCTAACAAATTTCTCCTCAAAACAACCCTGTGAAGTAGGTTAGTTTCAGCATGGGTGACTGGCCCAGGATCACCCAAGCAAGCTTCCAGGGCAGAGGAGAAATCCCAGCCTGGGCCTCCCAGAGCCTCGTTTGCCGCACTAACTGCCATCTAGCACATTCAAAGGCTCATTTTGACCTCTCCTGTATGTATGAACCAGGCTTGAACTCTAGTGCATAAGACTTTCAGCAGCCTGAAAACAAGCTAATGTTTTCTAATGAAGCAACAATGTTCCTCTGCACAAGCGTCTCCATTTTAGATTAACACAACATAAATGACTGCCATTCCCAGTTTTTGCTGTTCACGTGACACTCCGTCAGTGTTTGTGTGAGAGAAGCTGAGCTAACTTTCCCTTCCCCCCCAAATTCCAAGTATACACAAGCAGTGTTAAATTTTAACACAGCAATTAGGCAAGGTGAATTCCAAAGGATGTTCTGTGCTAGGGGAAAAGGTGTCTGCAGTTGCTGTATGCCTGCTGAGGGATGGTAAGATTTCAGCGCAGTCTGTATTTGAACATTGGACTTGTTCAAACACATGATATAAATTATGCCTTTGTAAGCAAAATTATGTTAAAGATCTATTATTACATGAAATAAAATGCAAAATGCAAAATTAAGACATGCTATTGAACTATTCACCTTTTCTATGCAGTTCCAGTGTTGTTAACTTATACTTTAGCAAGATGGAGACAACCCTGTGTTTTCTTACTTCTCCAGATAAAGCCAAATTTGAAGAACTTGATCTTTCCTGCTTACACTGGTTAGATTTAGGAAATCTGGAAATGGAGCTATTGGAATTTCAAGAAAGCTCTATCTGGAAAAATAAATTCTATGACCTGCGTGAAATGCTTGAGAAGATAGAAGGGATGACAAAGGGCACCACAATTAGTTCTGAAAATGAAATTCTTAAGGTGTGGAATTCTCTGCCAAATAATTTTAAGTCAATGAAAACACTTGGGATTGCTTTCCTTACTTTGTTCAGATCATCTTATGCTTGTGAGCAGCTGTTTTCAGCTTTGTATTATATAAAATCTGACACCAGAAACAGACTAACAAATGACCTGAGTGCTGCATGTGTTGCTCTCAAACTTACAAAGTATGAGCCAAGGATAGACAAATTATCAGCATGCATACAACAGCAAAGATCACATTAATTGTTCAAAAGCTTACCAAATGCAGACTTTTACCTTTCAATAAGAAGTTATTTGTATCATTGAAAGCTCTGTTATTGTGTTTTTCTTTTAAGACAAAAGATGTTAATGTAGGAGTTGTTTTTTCTAAACTAAAACCTCAGTATTCAGGTCAAATTGCTACGTTGGCACTTTGCGATAAATAAGTGGGTTGTGGGTGGCAGTTTGGGCACTTGGTCTCTAAAAGGTTTGCCCTCACTGACATAGCCTGTTTTCCTATGAGGGGGTAATTAATCTGCCTCCCTCTCCTCAAATACACGCCCCAAATCTCGGTACTCTGGGGGGGATGGCGTTTAATTCCTCTTGAGCTAAACAGACCGTCTCAGGTATGGGGCAAAGCTCCTGTCTTCACTCCATGTTCCACTGAAGTTCTTTACACCTTGGGTCAAGAAAAGTCAATGTCATTTACCTCTTAATGGTTTCACGCCCTCTTGAATTCTCTCTTCAAAGTTCTTTTCAACTTTCCCTTATGGTACTTGTTGACTATCGGTCTCGTGCCGGTATTTAGCCTTAGATGGAGTTTACCACCCACTTTCTCCTGTCTCCACTCCATGTTCCACTGAAGCTCTTTACACCATGGGTCAAGAAAAGTCAAAAGTCCCCACTCGTGGAGCATTTTCCACACTTGGATGGCGAAGAAGGTGAGCTTTGTGGGGCTGCCATCAAAGGTAGCTTCCAGCATCGCACAGCCTCTCTCACTCCATGCCAAGCTGGGAGGGGGAGCTAGTTCCGGCTCTTCTTCGCCCTGCTTTTTCTTGTCCAATGCCTTGGACAGCACGTTCTTCATCAACTCCTTCACCAACTTAGGAAGGTTCTTGATGAGGTACTGGAACCCTTCATGCAGCTCTTTTTGGACAGCCTTAATGCTGGCTTGGGCCCTCTCTGCTGCTGGCTCCTCTTCCCACTTGTCTCGGACTTCACCCAGCTCTGGGTCATCCTGGAAGGTGTGGGATGCCTGGCACCGTTCTTGGTCAGCTCTGCCACAATTGCCTCTGAAACTCGGGGTGCTGGGTCGTCCCAATGATCGGGGCTGTCCCACTGCTTGGGCTTGTGGGAAAGGACATGCTTCTTGGGTTGGGTGCCCGTAGCTTTTCCGTTCCTTTTCCCATCGGGGTCATGCATGGGGTGCTCAGGTTCAGACTCATGCCCGCCCCGGAATCTCCATTGCATTCCCCATGTCACAAAAGGTCGGGGTACAAGTAGGAGAGAAGGTCGAGTCCTAACAATCTGTCAGGATCCCCAGTCAAGTTACTCTCCACACACTTTCAAAATAAAAAAGTTGTGCTTTACTGAAGAAGTAATGATGCTGTGGGTACCAATGTTAGGACTGGGGAGCAAGGCAGGAAACACAGTACATAGATCAACTCATGGAATTCACATGCACACACGTCACCTCTACTCCTAAGCGTTTCTATGGCAACATGAAAGATATGTGCTGCCCTATCAGCCCTAGACTAGCACCTAGCTCTCCAAGGACGAATCTCATGGGAACTCCTTAGGGTACGCTTGAAGAAGAGCTACAAAGCTGGCTACTCCCATGCACTCTCAAAACATACTCCCCCCTCCCTAGGAATGCAGACATGACAAACAAGGGAAAGGGAACGAAGAACAGATAACCAGAATCGGAAGTTACAGTGACTGAGCTTGACAGTGGGAGACTCTCAAGGAAGTCCAGGAGTGCTGTGCAGGGACGGGCAATGGCAAACCACCTCCAAATGTCTCCCACAAGGGTGTCGCCACAAGTTAGCTGCAACTTGACAGCACTTTCCACAACCATGCATTGCCTCGACCCGATGACCCAGGCTAGCCCCATCTCATCAGATCATGGAAGCTAAGCAGGGTCAGCCCTGGTTAGTACTTGAATGGGAGACCACCGAAAGAGGCCCAGAATTGCTACGCAGGGGGGCAGGCAATGGCAAACCACCTCTGGATGTCGCTCACCTTGAAAACCCCATAAGGGGGTCACCATAACTCAGCTGTAACTTCACAGCACTTTCCACCTTTCCACCATCTCAGCTTGTCATCCCACTTGCAAACGAGGCAGCCCCACCTGGCAATGAAGGATGGTGACATGTTTCCCATGTGCTTCTTTCCTGGGTCCAAGTCTGCTCTGAGGAAGCCATGTGGCATAAAGAGAGAAATCTTGCTCTTGTTTTAAAGGGGACACACACACACACACACAACAAACGAATGATGCTCTGAGGCAAACATGGAAAGGAAACAGAGATGGGAATGCAATGCAATATTCAGGTCTAGTTTTTTGAGTGAGAGTACAGAATACACTTATGCATCAAGCAAGTATATTGCACCGACTCTTAAAATGCCTGTAGGGGAGGCCAGATATTCCTGTGTCCAGCACATACTTGTATAATGTACAACGCAAGGGACAGAGAGCTGGGGAGAGAGAGAGAGACAAAGCAGCAAAGAGAGTAAAAGATTGCATGAACTATATTGTTTTGTGTGGAAAAGTTGTCTGGGTCAGCAAGGATCAACCCCAAGAGAAACTCAGTCCTTCACAAAATGGGAAGTTCAGACCTTCAGAAGGGGAGAGCTGGTAGAAGTATATTTCCCAGCCTCCTGGTGGGGCCTGGAGATCTCCTAGAATTACAGCATGTCTTCAGACTACAGAGATCAGTTCCCCTGGAGAAAACAGGTGCTTTGGAGGGTGGACTCTGTGGCATTGTATCCATGGAGGTCCCTATTCTCCCCAGACCCCACCCCCAAATCTCTAGGAATTTCCCAACCTGGAGCTGGCAACCTTACAGCCAGTTTGGTGTAGTGGTTAAGTGCGCGGACTCTAATCTGGGAGAACCGGGTTTGATTCCCCACTCCTCCACTTGCAGCTGCTGGATGACCTTGGGCAAGCCATAGCTCTGGCCCAGCTGTTCCCTCAAGGACAGTTCTGGAAAGAGCTCTCGGCCCCACCTACCTCAGAGGGTGTCTGTTGTGGGGAGGGGAAGGGAAAGGAGTTTGTAAACCGCTCTGAGACTCCGAGTGAGTGAAGGGTGGGATATAAATCCAATCTCTTCTCTTCTTCTTCTTCTCTTCTTATCACCCCCCATTCCCAGCTGGTGGCCAGGGTGTACTTGGCAACCCCAGGAGCACAACTGGGTACAGCCATCAAACCAGACCCCCGCAGGTGGCCTCATCACACAGGAACTGAAAAATAAGAACCAAGCATTTGACATTCCAGGGCTTGAGGAGAGCAGACCTGTCATGGCAAGGGTGCTCGCGATGTGGGAGAACATCCAAAGAAGGAATTGGAGGGGAGAATCTTGGGGAACAATCGTTTAAAATCTGGTAGTGCATGAGCGAATCCATTTCCTCACTGGAGTCTGTTTGTGGGCCGGCCCCTCCCTTGGTACTGGGCTGAAGGGCTCCTTGGACCCAGTGGCAGCAGCTTGGGGATGAGGGGCCCCCTGCTCAGAAGGGCCTCCACGCCTTTCTCTAGAGGCAGCACAGACACTGTCTTCTTCCTTGGGCACAGCTCAGTCTTGTCCTGCTTAATGCCGGCACCTGTGCAGCTGGATAACTGAGGGAGGGGGCTGGGGCTTTACGTTGGAGGAGGTGCCTCCCCATCACAGACTGTCAGACTTTCTCAAGAAAGGGTCCAAGGCATCCTGGGGACGCAGCCACAAGTTAATTACCATAAGAACTGAAGAAGAGCCCTGCTGGATCAGACCAGTGGTCCATCCAGGCCAGCATTCTGTCTCATATAGGGGCTATTGGGGTTAACTGGTGTGGTTAGTCCAGTCACCACTAGTTAGCAGAGTGCTTAAATAAAGCTAAAAACGCAGGAGCATCACTTTACCAGGCTACTCAGCTTACAACACTACACAGAGCCACGTTGCAAGTCTAACAGAGAAATGCTTCTCTCTTTATTTGAGAAGTACTTTGGATAGGAAAGAGTAGGGACAGGATAAAGGGACTCGTTAAAATGGGCCAAGACTGCATTTGACACCAGCTGTGTGGCGGGGGGCCCAAACCCACTTTGCGCTTTTGTCCAGGAGCCTGTGCAGAGGCTCGGCTACCACCGCCTTGTGGGGGAAGAAGGCGTGGTAGAAGTTCAACAGTCCTAAAAATGATCTGCCTTGGATGTGGGAGCCGGGGCATCCGTGATGGCCCTCACCTTGTCCGGAATGGGGTGGATCCCTTGGGCATCCACAGTGAATCCCAGGAACTCCACGGAAGGCACACTGAGAAGACACTTCTCCTTCTTCACTTTCAGGCCTGCGTCTTGGAAGCACTAAAGGACAGCCCAGAGGTAGGAAGAGAAGGTCTGGACATCCAGTGCCGCAATCAGGACATCATCAAAAAAGGGCTGGACTCCTGGCAGGCCTTTTAAGAGATGGTCCATCAGTTCCTGAAAAAGACCTGGGGCCACGCTGACCCCAAACTGAAGGCGCTTTACTTTGAACGCCCTTTGTGTGTGATGATCGTTTGGGCCTTGGCCGTGGTGTCATCCACAGGCAGCTGCTGGTAGGCCTGCGCCAAGTCCAGCTTGCCAAAAACCTTGTCCCCCGCAAAGGTAGCCAGCAAGTGGCTAATTACAGTCATGGGGTAGACATGTGCCTGAAGCGCCGTGTTGTGTGTGCACTTGTAATCCGCACAGATGCGGATATCACCGTTGGACTTGAGTGGAGTAACGATGGGGGTTTCCCAATGGGCATGCAACACTGGTTCGAGGACCCCCTGGGCTACGAGCCGGTCCAGCTCCTGCTTGATTTTGGGCCAAACACCAAGCAGAGGTCGGCAGGCCAGGATGTGGACTGGCCAGACCATGGGGTCAAGGTCTAGCAAAACCGGGGGACCCATGTAGGAGCCTAGAGCTCTGTCAAAAACAGTGGGAAACTCCGCACAGACTGATTGGAAGTCCATGGTGCAGAGGTTATTGACTCCCATCACTCCCAGGTCCAGTGATTTGAACTAAGAAAGTCCCAGGAGACTGGTGAGGTTGCCCGCCACCACCAGGAGGTCCAGTTTCCCGCTAAAGTCCTTGAACTGAACCTTGAACTTGCCCAGCCCCCAAATTGTTATGGGATTTTTTTGGAAATCCCTTAGTCTCAGTTCTGTGGGTTTCCTCAAGTGCCCCCCCCCGGGCATAGCTTATGGAGCACGGCCTCCAAGATGATGGAGTAGGAGGACCCTGTGTCCAACTCCATCAGGCAGGGGGAGCCCTCTATGAGAATGGGGACCGATATTTTGTTAGGGACATCCCGGGGCAAGCTCAATACCTGGTGGCGGGTTGCTGAATTGGAGTGCAGCTCCAATGATTCGTGGTGAGCTGCTAGCGAGTGGTGTCCTGGTCTGGAATGGCAGGCCTTCATGATATGGCCGGTCTTGCTGCACCTCCGGCAGGTCGTGTCTCTGAAGTGGCAGGAGCAGCAGTCGTGCAGGTCTCCGCAGCTGGTGCACGG
The DNA here is from genome assembly GCA_029233225.1 of Lepidodactylus listeri. Classification (NCBI taxonomy): domain Eukaryota; kingdom Metazoa; phylum Chordata; class Lepidosauria; order Squamata; family Gekkonidae; genus Lepidodactylus; species Lepidodactylus listeri. Next base: position 6,407,070 of record JARCFY010000014.1, on the reverse strand, counting down.
TGTCACAGAACCAGAGCGAGGTGCGGCGGGAACTGCAGGGCTCGATGACCTGGAGCTGAAACCAGCTGGAGTGCACGGCACAGACTTGTGGGGGTGATGGTGAAGTTGCTGCACTTCTTTGTCTTCTGAGGTCTCCGATGCCGAGGAAAAGGTTCAGTGCGCAGCTGTGGCGGAGTCTTGGCACTCTCCCTGTGCCGTCTCATAGGCACAGGCCGCCTGGAACACCTTTTCCAGGGTGGGGTCCGAGAGGGTGATCAGCTTCCGCCAAAGCTTACTCTCTCGGACCCCGCAAACGAATCTCATCATGAGGGTGTCCTCAACCGACAGGAATTCACAGCCAACCACCAGCCTCCGGAAGTTGGCCATAAATGCAGCGACAGTCTCCCCTACTGCTTGAGTGCAGCGATGGAATTTGACCCTCATGGCTGTTAGGACTTTTGTCCAATAATCAAGAAAATTCAGGGTAATGGATCTTGCTTTTCTGGAAAGAAGAGATTGCTTCTTTTAGTTTAAAAGAACTTTATTACTAAAGGAAAAAAGGGAAATGGGATTAGCTACAAATAAACAAAACATGCTTACTAAGCAGCATTGTGCTGCGTCTGCACACTAAGACATCCTACTACAGAGTGAGAGAGATTACAATGGAGGATCTCTCTTTCTTCTTGACCCCTGAAAGGAAACACCTGATATCAGTAACCAATTAGCACAATAGTAGACTGCTAGGTTTCCCGGGCTTAGAGTTAATTGGCCAGCTGCCAGGTATCACTTCCAGGCTAACAAAGGTAAACAAACAAGTTGCATAGGTTAACCCTATAATGACTAAAATTCTCAGGCCTTGTGTTACATACTCATTTTTCCAACAATGGCTAGCATGGAGGATCGGGGCACAAAGTAGCCCTTCAGTGCCTTGAGGAGGTCCTCGAAAGGCACATCTTTCAGAGTCTTAGGGGAGACCAGGTTCTGCGCTACCTGGAGTTCTTACCGGGGTCGGTGACTCCACGCACTTCCAGAAGGAATCCGAGCTGGCTGGACCAGGTGTCCCATTGCTTGGGTCTGGAGGGTTCAAAGACTGCAATGTTCCTCAGCCATGGTAACCAGTTCGGGAGCGGTGTGGGGAGCAGTGTCCTTTGGGGCGATTGGTGGTGCTTGGGGGCTCTGGAGCCTGGCGGTGCCAGATGCCAATGGATTGAGGCTTCGTACGGTGCTGCTTGGTTTGGCTGGAGAGTCACTCATGAGGATCCCATCCTCATCACCAGTGGAAAGTACTGGAGTCGGGAGACTGGTGTTAGTGATTTCAGCATAGCAAGGTTTATTCCATGGTCAGATGAGGCATGCCATATGGGGCTTCACGTCCTGGTTTTATGCTGGCCGGAACCACACCTCCAGCCACACTCAAATGACCTGATAGGGTCTTACATTTACATAAATTGTCATAGGTTCAAAAGAGAAATGGAGTGAAATTTTCTGCTGTTCCATCCAGCCAAAAACCAATATAGGTATTGGCTACGACTCAAGATCAATATGACTGTGAAGTATGAAGTCTAGAGCTCTTGCAAACAAACCACTCCGAGCTACACAAAGAACAGGAATCACTGCCAAAAGCCCTGAACAAGGGAAGTGGGGTGTTTTTTTTGAGGCTGGGAATAATGGGAATGATAGTTTTGTATACCTACATTTCTAATGCACCTTAAAGATTCCAACAAGCACCTTGAGGAGATGGACAGAGAAGTGTAGGAGGAAAAGGAACCTCACTTAAGTCATCATAATAGCTTAATTGCAGCTTAATTTTCCTAACAGAAATCAGATGGGCTCTCTGGAAAACAAGAACAGGTTAATGATTAGCCAGATTCACGATGCCAAATTACCTAAGTTTCAGGAACTCAGCCAGAAAGAGAGTGTGAGGTTGTCCCAAAAGATGCAGTCTGCAACAGGTCTTCTTAACCAGAAAGTCCTTTATTTGCAAAGAGGTTCTTATTGGAATAGTTACACTTTCTCTGTTAGTAATGACTTTATTGTAAAGAAACAGTTAGTATTATACTAAGGAACTGGAATCCCCCTCACTGCCTCTACACCAATCACAAAACGTAAAAAGTTGTTCTAGCCCCCTGAACAGGTTTCACACAGAAATGGCAGCAAGCAGGTTATTGTGCTTTTTGTTCCCAGGGAACTTCTACTAAACTGTTTTTGAGAGCAGCTGTAAAAAGAATAACATGGTAGGGGAGGATTCATCCCAGACCTTGAGCAAGCTGGGAGCGAAGCAGGCTAAGCTGGGAGCGTAGCAAAAGTGGGGCGTGATAAGGAAGCCAGACAGCTAAACAGCACATGACCACATTCCAGCGGGTGGGGTCACTGGTCGAGTCCCAACCCCCAGCCGGGAAATGGCAGTGTAGCTGACAGAGAGAGAGAAACCTTTGCCAGCTGAGACAGATTTCAAACTTTTAATAAGAGTTCAAAAAGAAAACCCCTAATTTCTCACAGAATGGGGAAAAAAATAAAATACAGTTTCTTTTCCATAAGAAGGGAATTAAGGTTTCTATAAAAGCCTTCATGACTAGCAGGGGTCCTTTCGTAGAAAAAGAGGTGCAGGAGCTCATTAGCATAACTCATTAGCATATGCCACATCCCCTGACATCACCAGAAGTGTGTCAGAAAGGGAATATCAGTTTCAGCCCCATTATACTCTATGGGCCATTGAAATCATTGGCAAAAACTCATAGGGTATATGAGGGGCTGGAGGAAAGGGGGTTTGAGGGAGAGGCTCCAAACTTGCAGGGTAGCTGCTGGGGCCTCTCCTCGAAATACCCAACAAGTTTCAAGAAGATTGGACCAGGGGGTCCAATTCTATGGGCCCCCAAACAGGTTGTCTCATCCCCTCCATTGTTCTCTATGGTGGGAAAAATGTTAACTTTTTTCCTCCCATAGAGAACAATGGAGGGAATAGGGGCAACCTGTTTGGGGGCCCGTAGAATTGGACCCCCTGGTCCAATCTTCTTGAAACTTGGTGGGTATTTCGAGAAGAGGCCCCAGCAGCTACCCTGCAAGTTTGGAGCCTCTCCCTCAAACCCCCTCCCCTCCAGTCACTTTAAAGTTGCCGCCAAATTTCAGCGGCAATACAGCAGCAGGCTGAATCAGATTAGAGAATCTGATTCGGCCTGTGGCTGCTAGGGCTGCCAAGTCCCCCAGAAGGGTGGGGAAAACACCGATTTTTAAAGCTTACCCCCGCTTTTTCAAAATTGGCCACCGGGGGAGGCAATGGCTGCCAGCAGGAACGCAGCCTGAACTCTTAAAGGGGAAATGTCTGTTGAGGCTTTTTACTGCAGGCTCTCTGCAGACATTTCCCTTTTAAGAGTTCAGACAGAGGGAGCAAGAGAGCCCCACCCAGAGATTAAGGAGGGACTAGGCTCTTTCTACTGAAGGGTGTGCTTTTGCATGTGGCTTGCAAAATTGCTGCTGGAGTAAACTGCTGGGGTAAGCCGCTGGGGTCTGCCAGCTCTTTTCCTTCTCTCTCTCTCCCCCTCCCCCTTTCTTTCTTTCTTTCTTTTTTCTGTCTGTCTGTCTGTCTGTCTGTCTGTCTCTCTCTCTCTCTCTGTCCCCATCCAGCCGAGGTCTATCAGTGGCTATTATTAGCCACAAGGTCTAAATGGAACCCTTTGTCTGGGGCAGTGATGCTCTGCATTCTTGGTGCTTGGGGGGCAACAGTGGGAGGGCTTCTGGAGTTCTGGCCCCGCTGCTGGACCTCCTGAGGGCACCTGGTATTTTTGGCCACAGAGTGTTGTACTGGATGGGCTGTTGGCCCGATCCACTGTGGCTTCTCTCCTGTTCTTATGATATGAAAATCATATTTAGCACTTGTGTAGCACTTAGTGCTTCATATTCTGCCGAGATGAGGAAGGATTCAGTAGGGCCGTTACTCAGTGATAGAGCATCTTGTTAGCCGAATTGCTTTAATTTATGTTTAGCAATCAGCAAAATACACGGGTTCTTGCCAACTATACCAGGGTCCCACCCCTCCCGGGAGTTCTCAAGGAAAGAGGCACGTGAGGCAGAAATCCAGTTAAATGTAGTTTACTGGACAATGTTGTTCAAGCACACCAAAAACGTAATCACACACACACTCACACAGGCCTAAGAAATAAAGACAGAAAATAGCACGTTTGCATGAGCAGGTATTCGTTGGTGGGGAAGCAGTGCCTTACCTTAGATGCGTAGTCGAAACGATGGATGAATTGGATGGGTAGAAAATAGAAAAGCTATGGGGACACGAGGCTCGAACCTGCGAGACCACGTGGTTCTCCTGGATCGCGAGTCCAGAGAGAGAGAGGGGGTCAAAGATGGAGGCAAGGGTTGGGTACAGGAAGCTGGACTGAAGAGGTATTTGAAAGCAGATAGGGGACGACAGCTCAAGAGAGCGAGTGCCTCTGGATTTGGTCTTTTATTAGGGGGTCTTGGGGCGGGCTGATCAGGCCACATCCCACTAACACACCTACTAGGCGGTTCGTCCCTCTTGGACCTTTCCATAGGTTAAAGGTGGACAAAGGGAGGAGGTCCAGGGGATGGACTCTGTTGAAAAACTATGATCTCACCAGGAAGTGGATACCTGGCCTGGGGTCTGATGACTCACCTGGCCACATCTATTGTTAGTCAATGACTTGGCCGACTGGGTGATGGCCCGAACATTAGTTGCTAAGCAACTGCATTAGCATAACTATGTAGGTACGTTGGAGGGGGCAGGGGTTGACCAGAGTGTGGAAACAGAAAGAAACCTCATGGCAAGAGGAGTCCTTTGTCTCTGGTGAACTATACTAGGGTGTCAGCCTCCTGGCGTGGGCTGGAGCTGGCTCCTATTATGAAGAAAGCACATGGCCCTGCCATTCAAGGCAGCCCAAAGTTCAGGTTTATGAATATCACAATTCATAAGAGCACTAGCAGTGCCTTGCTGGCCAACAATCTGCTTGACATGCAGGAGGTATCAGCCTCTTCAGCTAAAAAAGGATCAGGTCATAGGTGACATTAAAGATCTCAGCTTGAGATCCTGGAGAGCCACTACCAGTCTGAGTAGTCAATACTGACCTTGATGGACCAATGGCCTGATTCAGTATTAGGAAACTTCATGAGTTCATGTGTCAGCATGTGGAAGCAACATCACAGGATGTGACATCACAAAATGATGTCACTTCCTTTCTCCTGGCTCCACCCCCAAAGTCTCCTGGCTCCACCCCCAAAGTTCTCAGATATTTCCCAAGTTGGACTTGGCAGCCCTAGTGGCCACTCCTCGCTCCAGCCCCAATGGAGCAAAGCGGGAAGAGAAGGTTTTGGGACAGATTTGAACACTGACCAAAGCAGAAGGGCACCTAGGTCTCTTTCTCCACCTTCTTTCTTTGAAATTGCTTGATGATGTATTTTGAATATTACTTACATGTAACCATGAATCATGAAGCTATGCTGTACCATGGAGATTAATGCTATAAATCTATACAAGCTTGCATGTAATACACACTTATGTTACACATACTAAACACTATAGTATCCATAACTGCTAGTGACCAGGAACTCCTGAAGGGATGGTTTTAGGGAGAACTAAGGAATAAAAAAGGATTGTCATAGAAGGTTTGATTCTAAAATGGATGCTGTCAGGAGACATGGCACGTTGACAGTGCTGGGCCAAGGAAGAAGTGGGTTTAGGAATGGTTCCAGCACAGAAAACCCAGCAGAGTGGTGTCCTTGGTGAGGGGAAACCCAGACAGGACATGTGTGTTTTTCATGACCATATGATAATTTTTGTTAATAATGATACGTCACCTAGTTGGTGGAAAGTGAAGAGTAGTTGTAAGAATCTGATTAGGTTAGAAGAGTGGGCAGATGAGCTGAATGGAGTATAAGAAGGGAATATCAGGAGGAGGAGATGGAGGAGATTGGATTTATACCCCGCCCTTCACTCACTCGGAGTCTCAGAGCAGTTTACAATCCCCTTCCCCTTCCCCTCCCAACAACAGACACCCTGTGAGGAAGGTGGGGCTGAGCAAGCTCTTGAGAGAACTGCTTTTGAGAGAACAGCTCTGAAAGAACTTGTAAGTGACCCAAGGTCACACCACCAGCTGCATGTGGAGGAGTGGGGAATCAAACCCGGTTCTCCCAGATTAGAGTCCGTGCTCCTAATCACTACACCAAACTGGGTCTCAGAGAGTCAGGAAGAGAGGATCCAAAGCCCCTCCCCCTCACTTCCTCTCTTTCAGATATTCATCTGAAGGAAAAACTCGAGGAGGTAAGGCCTTTTCCCACCAAGCCACCTTTGCGCCAACTTTGAATGTGCTCCACTACCCTTTTCGGACAGGTGAGATTCGTATGCTGCTTACTATGTTCTTTTGCTTTTCATGCTCCATGCTGTTTTATGGAGCATGAAAACAGCTTTATGCTGTTTTAAGCAAAATTAATGCTTCAGTATAGGCAAGGATATTTTAGGTTAAACATGCTTTCAATGTATTTTTCTGTGCTGGGGTATGGTCTGGAAATTCTGATTGTAATTAAAAGAGAAAATCCTTGTCAGAGCTTATGTGCTAATAAAATTCCATAAAATTCATGGACCTGGTGTCCTGTAAGATCATTCTTTTTCTGGAAGTGTCATTCCCAGAGTAAGATTTAAAAGATTCCTCTTGCAAACACATGTTTAGCCTAGAAATAATGCAGGTTAACCACTGCCAACCTCCAGATGGCACCTGGAGATCTCCTGCTATTACAACTGATTTCCAGATGACGAAGATCAGTTCCCTAGGAGAAAATGGCAGTTTTGGAAGGTGGACTGTATGGCATTTTATCCCACTGAAGTCCCTCCCCTCCCCAAACTTCACCCTCCCCAAGCTCCATCCCCAAAATATCCAGGTATTTCCCAATCCAGAGCTGGCAATCCTATCAGACTCACCAGCAATTGGATTTGTGTTATGTTCTGTACTTAAATCCAAGTATTTTGGCTGTGTCTCTGTTTGTACCCTAACGCTGCCATGTGCTCAGGTGACCGCCACGCGGTCCGAGCACATGGCCAGGTAAGGAGCCTGAGCTTGAGGCCAGCAAACAATAGTGCCCTAGGATCCTGGACATCCCCCTATCAGAGGCTCAGAATATTCAAATGTACCAACTAGAGTCTCTGGCGGGAAGGGTGTCCTATCACGCTGTATGGGAGCAGTTGGGGGTGAGGCTTCCCCGTGCATAAAAGCAGACCCCCAGCCCGCCACAGGTATCCTTGAGCTGAACCATCTAATAAACTGAGCTATGCTTGAAATCACTTCACCGGCCTCCCGAGTCGAGTATTTTTCAATTTGGAAAAACTTTTTTAGCAGAAATTGGTAGCAAGTCTGATCTAAGGGTTTTTTTTAAAGCACAACTAACCATTTAATAAGCATTTACTTACTCAAAATACACCTTTCCTAAACTCTTCAGCAAGTACAGAACACTGCACACAATCACTTGAACTTTGTCCACCATGATCCCAGTGTATTTGGACTTACAAAAGGGCCAGTTTTATGAATATTTAGGAAATCAGAGTCTCAGTCCATATGGTTATATCAGGATAGTTAGACTTACAAAGGCGGAAACTTGGTTAAAAGAGACAAAAATACCCTCCTGTTCTTGTGATTCTTGGGGGGAAGGGGAGGCCGAGAGGCTGTTGCAAGTATTGTTCCAGAGTCCTTGGCCCTTGATCAGCAGTTTCCTTGGTGGTGGTTGTTCAGTCACACAGTCGAGTCCAACTCTTCACGACCCTATGGACCACATCACACCAGGCCCTCCTGTCTTTGGTCGTGTTCTGGAGTTTGCTTAATTTCATGTTTGTTGCATCAATGACACTGTCTAACCATCTCATCCTTTGCCGACCCCTTCTTCTTTGACCTTCCGTCTTTCCCAGTATCAGGGTCTTCTCCAGGGAGTGCTCCCTGCTCATTTGGTGGCCAAAGCATTTGAACTTCAGCTTCGTGATCTGGCCTTCCAGGGAACAGTCAGGGTTGATTTCTTTTAGGATTGACTGATTGGATCCCTTTGCAGTCCACAGGAATCTCAAGAGTCTTCTCCAGCACCATAATTCAAAAGAATCTGTCCTTCAGAGCTCGGCCTTCCTTATAGTCCAAATCTCTCAAGCCATACATTACTACTGGGAATACCATTACTTTGACCATATGGACTTTTGTTGGCAGGGTGATGTCTCTGCTTTTTTTTATGCTGTCTAGGTGTGCCATCGCTTTTCTTCCAAGGAGCAGGTGTCTTTTAATTTCATATCTGCAGTGATCTAGGATCCCAGGTAGGTGAAGTCTGTCACTGTTCCTAGGTAGAAGAAGGAGGAGGAGATTGGATTTATACCCAGCCCTTCACTACCCAAAGAAGTCTCAGAGCAGCTTACAAACTCCTTTCCCTGTCCCTCCCCACAACAGACACCCTGTGAGGTAGGTGGGGCTGAGAGAGCTCTGACAGAAACTGCTCTTTTTCAAGAACAGCTGTGCCAGAGCTATGGCTTGCCCAAGGTCACCCAGCAGGTGCAAGTGGAGGAGTGGGGAATCAAGCCTGGTTCTCCCAGATTAGAGTCCGTGCACTTAACCACTACACCAAACTGGCTCTCAGATTGGCTCAGAAGGAGCCAAAGTGAACCCAGTAGTCTAGTCAAAGAGCTGTCAGGATCTGACATTCATGTCCTTGTGTTTTCTGCATTTTACAATGATGTCTCTGTGCTTTTGCATTTTGCTTTCGATTCCTTTGTTCTAGCAGACCCTTGCCAGCGCCCCTTATCTATTTCCTTCATCCTCCTCCCCTGCCAGTTATAAATGTTACTTTGAAGTGGGGATTTTACTCTGGTTAATGTTGCAATGTCTGGGCGGGAGATGGCGACCCAAATTCCTAGGTGTGTCAGAATCTGCTGCTTCAGACATAGTAATCCTGACTGTACCTTCTATGTTATTCTATGTTTTATTCTATGTTTGTAACTGCCATGTTGTAGTGCTTAACCAGGCCTGGAGTTTGTAACACTCGAAGCGGGAGGGTGACACCTGCAATGTATGGGAACAAGAGGGCCTCTCACACCGCTGCCTCCGCATTCCATCCGCCCCGGCTGGGACTTCAAGGGAGGATGCGTCTCATCTCTTATCACATGCAAGCCTTGAGGCCATTGATTGTTATGTGAACTGGTAACATCTGAGGGTCTGGTTTGGGAAGGGAATTTACAGCTTGACACCTCACTTTCTTTCCTGTGAGAACCAAACGGTCAGGATCCTTTTTTGCCCGCCAATTTTCCCCTATAGTGATTGGCTACCTATGGGTAATTCAAACTCCTTGGAATGGTATAATAGACCTGCCTGTATTATCTGTCTCATCTCTGACAATAATCCGAGAAGCTGTACTAATGTAGAGATTGGAAATAAAGAACTCTGGTTTACCAACCAAGATCTGATCCTTGACTACTTTGCGCAGAACTCTCACAGATTGTCAGAGATCTGTGACTGGGACTCAGCCGTTCCTGATCATGTCAGACGACGGCACGGTTCCCATCCCTACTACCCCCGAAGATACACCCACCACCTTGGTGGACCAGGGGAACGGTGGTGGAGGTGGCGGAGGGGAGCCCGAAGTACCGGTGACTACGATTCAGGGGGCTCACTACATCCCGCGCCTACCTCCTCTTCAGAGCGTGACCCCGAAGTACGCCTGGAGCCAGTTCGGTCGTGGGACCGTGGACTCTTGGGTGCACGACCGGAAAGGGGCACGGGTTTCATTCCCGGGCGATCAACTCGACCGAGGGAGGCCGAGCTACCTGGGAGAAGACCGCGAGCCGATCTACGGAGGAGATCCACGTCGCCCGTCCATGGAAGGAGAGAGGACCGGCCCGTATGGGCCCGATCCGTACCCAGAAGACCAGATGCAATCCCTAGACCGGATGATGGGAGATTTGCGGTTCCAGCTTACCACCGAACTACGAGAATTGGCCCTCGATCTCCAGTACCAGTTCCAGGACGCTATGAGGGCCATGCAAGAGGCTCTTCCAGCCCCTGCAACGGGGGTCCAGCAGCCGCCGGCGGCTCCCGGGGGAGTTCCGGCTCAGCCACCGGTGCCAGTGCAGCCGCGGCCGCCGCCGCAGCAGGTTCCGCCAGCCGTCCCTCCACAGGTGCCCGGTCCCGTCCCCGCGCCGGCCCCAGCGCCGGCAGGGCCGATCGTTCGCCCGGCCCCCGCCGACCCATTGACGGCTACTTTCGATGGGGACCCCGAGAAGCTGCGTTTTTTCCTGCTGGAGATCGAGCGGTTCCTGGACAGCTGGGGCCACCTCTACCCCACCGAGAGGGAGCGGATTGGCTACATAGGATCCAAGCTGAAGGACACCGCCAGTGATTGGTATGTGAGCCTGCACGATGCCCCAGGTCCTGAGCTACGCTCGCTGAACAACTTTATGTGGGCTCTCCGACACCAATACGAGGACCCCCTGGGGGAAGAGAAAGCCCGGAACCAACTGCGGAAGCTGTTCCAGGGGAGGTCCACGGTGAGGGACTACACCGACAAGTTCCGGCGCGTAGCCGCTAAGATTCACGGCTGGCCCCAAGAACTTTTCATAGAAAAGTACCGCGAGGGTCTCAACCCCAAAATTTACGAAACCGTCCTGCTAGGGGGTCGACCGGGAACGCTGGCCACCTGGATGAGGGCAGCCGTGGACGTGGAAGAAAGATTCACCCTCATCAAGATGGGGACGTCAGCTGCAGCCGCCAGCAAAGCCGTGCCGAGAGCGAAGCCAAAGCCCAGTGTGCAAGACGTCCGAGATGCCCGCTTCAGACAAGGGTTGTGCATGAAATGCGGGGAGAGTGGCCACTTCGCCTCAGCGTGCCCCAGGGGAGGAGGGAAGGTCCCGAAGACCTCCACCCCGGTGGCCGGGAGCACTCCTAGTAGGGGGAAAACCCCACTCAAACCCCGGGCGCTGCAACTGGAAGGTGCCACAAGCGAACAAGGGGAGCTGGAGCTGATGGAAACACAGATGTCGGGAAACTCCAACGGCCTGCAGTGAGCGGCGCAGAACTGCAGGTCCCCCGCCAAGAAGCGCCATCTCCGGTGAGCATCCCTGGCCCCCTATTATATATGGTAGTGACTGTAATGACCCCGGGGACGGGCACTCACATGCAGGCCCGTGCCCTAATTGACTCTGGGTGTGCTCGGGACTTAATCAGCCCTTTGGTGGTGGAAGGGTTGGGACCAAAAGTCACCCCGCTGGCCGAGCCCCTAAAATTCACGCAAATGGATGGGTCAGAGATGAAAGAAGAGTGTGTAGCCGAGACTGAGGGCCTGATTTTGGGGACCGGGGAGCATTGGGAGAAGCGAGCTTTTGTCATCACCCCAAATGCCCAATTCCCCATGGTGCTGGGGAGCCCCTGGCTGAGCTCGCACGACCCCTACATCAAATGGAGTGAAGGGAAGATCTCCTGGGTGGACGACAGGTGCCTGATGCACAAATGGGACTCTGAGTGGGGACCGGGACCACCAAATCCCCCTCGACCGGCTGCCCTCGCCCTCGCCCCCTCCACGGTCCCCCGGGAGTATAGAGACCTGATGGAGGTTTTCAGTGAGACCGAGGCAGACGAGCTACCCCCCCACAGACTGTCAGATTGTGCCATAGAACTGATTCCTGGCGAGAAACTCCCCAAAGGAAAGCTTTACTCCATGAGCCCTCTAGAGCGGGAGGAGCTACGAAAGTTTTTAGACAAGAACTTGGAGCGGGGTTTCATCCGCCCTGCTAAATCCCCCTTCGCCGCCCCTGTTTTGTTCCGGAAAAAGAAAGACGGGGGACTGCGCTTGTGCACGGACTACAGGGGACTAAATGCGGTCTCCACTTCTAACGCCTACCCCCTCCCCTTGATAAAAGACTTGCTAACTGAAGCGGCCAAGGGAAAAGTGTTCACTAAGCTGGATCTCCGGGATGCTTATTTCCGGGTGCGCATAAGGGAGGGGGATGAATTCAAAACCGCCTTCAATACTCCATTGGGACAGTTTGAATACCTGGTGATGCCGTTCGGTTTGAGTGGCGCTCTGGGGGTCTTTATGAGCTTGATAAATGAGGTGTTGCACAAACATTTATTCAAGGGGGTGTTATGTTACATAGATGATATCTTGATCTACTCTACTGATAAGAAAGAGCACGTGAAATTAGTCCGGGAAGTCCTTTCCACCCTGTTGAAAAACCAACTGTATGTTAAATTGTCTAAGTGCGAGTTCCACCGTGAGTCTGTAGACTTCCTAGGGTATCGCATTTCACAGAGGGGTTTAGAGATGGACCCAGCAAAAGTGGAGGCGGTGGTCCAGTGGGAAGCCCCCCGAACGAGAAAGCAATTGCAGAGTCTCTTGGGATTTTGTAATTTCTATCGAACCTTCATAAAAGACTTTGCAACGGTTACCCTCCCCCTGACGAATTTGCTAAAAACCAAGGGGAGGGGTTCGGAAGCCAGGAAGCCCGGGGAGAGAATTGCCTGGAATGGGGAGTGCCAGCGGGCGTTCGAGACTCTGAAAACCCTTTTTACTTCTGAGCCCATTTTGGCTCACCCAGACGAAACCAAAGAGTTCATAGTCCATGTAGACGCGTCCGATGTGGCAATGGGGGGGGCCGTTTTACAAAAGGGACCGGATGGGAAGCTACACCCCCTTGCATATATTTCCAAAAAGTTTAATGAAACAGAAAGAAACTGGTCAGTTTGGGATAAAGAAGCCGCGGCTATCCGGCTAGCCCTCACTACGTGGCGGCATTGGCTAGAGGGGGCACAAACCCCGTTTGAAATTTGGACTGATCATAAAAACCTGGAAGCATTGCGCACTCAGAGATCACTGAATGCGAAACAACTTCGGTGGGCTGATTTCTTCTCAAAATTTAATTTTGTGTTAAAACACTTCCCTGGAAAGGCCAACTCATTAGCAGACGCACTCTCCCAGTTGCCCCAACATGAAAGCCTGAAAGAAGAGGTGTTTGACTCCATGTTCTCCCCCCAGCAGCTGGGAGGGGCGGTCACCACCAGAAGTCAGAGCAAACGAACTCCAGTAGAAGCCGAGGTGTGTGATTGGGGGGGGGAGTATTCACCCGAGGAAACCGAGGAACTAGAGACAGTGGCTGAGTGTTCGCTGAGGGAAAATCGGTGTTGGTACCACGGAGATAAATTGGTGGTGCCTCAAAGCAAGCGAAAAGACGTTTTATTAGCCTGTCATTCTTCCAAACTGGCTGGGCATTTTGGGTTTCTGAAGACGCTTAACCTAATTCAACGTCAGTTTTGGTGGCCGCGCATGCGCCGGGATGTTTCAGACTTCGTCTCGGCTTGCCAGACTTGCTTGATGTGCAAAAAAAGGGGAGGAAAGGTCCCGGGACTCTTGCATCCCCTGCCTACCCCTTCCCGCCCTTGGGAGGCGATAGCTATGGACTTTATAACTAACCTGCCGCCCTCGAAGGGGAAAACTGTAATTTGGGTGGTGGTAGACACGTTTTCAAAGCAAGCCCATTTCACCCCGTTCAAACAACTACCAATGGCCAAGGGGATGGCTAAAGCTTTTTTCAACCAGGTGATAAAATTACACGCTTTTCCTAAGCGGGTGGTATCCGACAGAGGCAGTCAATTCGTTGCCAACTTCTGGCGGGAGCTTTTGAAACTAATGGACATAGAGCCGGCGCTAAGTTCGGGTTACCATCCAGAAACCGATGGATAGTCCGAGCGAACTAATCAAATTCTGGAACAGTTCTTAAGGTGCTACACCAATTACCACCAGGACAATTGGGTGGACTTATTGCCGTTTGCAGAATATAGCTATAATAATGCAGTGCACTCTTCTACCGGCGTCTCCCCCTTCATGGCCGTGGGAGGTTTTGAGGGAAAGCCTTTGCCTACCATCGAAAATGTGTCCGATGCTTCCCCGACGGACTTCAAGAGTTGGTGGCCGACCTTACAAGAATCCTGGCCACTAATAGCCAAGGCGTTAGACCAAGCGAAAGAGGACTATAAAAAATATGCGGATCGTGGGCGAGCTGTGGGCTGGGATCTCCAGCCTGGAGACTCTGTTTATCTTTCCACAAAAAATATACATGGCTTGCAACCCAGCCGAAAATTGGGATGGAAATATGTGGGCCCCTATAAGGTGTTGCGAAAAATTTCAGATGTGTCTTTTGAATTAGAGCTGCCCAAGTCACTGAGTTCTGTGCATCCTGTTTTTCATTTCAGCTTACTGAAGAAAGATCCTGGGCCGAATGCATGGCATCCAGTTCCTCCAGTTCCTCCTCCACTGATGAAGGGGGGGGGCACCCCATTTCGAGATAACTGAGATTCTTGATTCTAAAATGCCTAGGGGCCGCTTATATTATTTAGTTAGATGGCTTGATTTTGGTCCTGAACACAATGAGTGGATTCGTTCTGAACATGTGCATGCTCCTAAACTAATTAAAGCTTTTCTTAAAAAGTTTCCTGACAAGCCCAGGTGAGGGTATTTATTGGGAGGCCAGTGTGTCAGAATCTGCTGCTTCAGACATAGTAATCCTGACTGTACCTTCTATGTTATTCTATGTTTTATTCTATGTTTGTAACTGCCATGTTGTAGTGCTTAACCAGGCCTGGAGTTTGTAACACTCGAAGCGGGAGGGTGACACCTGCAATGTATGGGAACAAGAGGGCCTCTCACACCGCTGCCTCCGCATTCCATCCGCCCCGGCTGGGACTTCAAGGGAGGATGCGTCTCATCTCTTATCACATGCAAAAGCCTTGAGGCCATTGATTATTATGTGAACTGGTAACATCTGAGGGTCTGGTTTGGGAAGGGAATTTACAGCTTGACACCTCACTTTCTTTCCTGTGAGAACCAAACGGTCAGGATCCCTTTTTGCCCGCCAATTTTCCCCTATAGTGATTGGCTACCTATGGGTAATTCAAACTCCTTGGAATGGTATAATAGACCTGCCTGTATTATCTGTCTCATCTCTGACAATAATCCGAGAAGCTGTACTAATGTAGAGATTGGAAATAAAGAACTCTGGTTTACCAACCAAGATCTGATCCTTGACTACTTTGCGCAGAACTCTCACAGGTGTCATTCCAAAACAAATGGCGAACACTCCCTCTCAATCCCTCCTCCCTTTTTCTGGGCCTGTGTATGTTATCTTGTTATTGAAACCTTGAAGCGTTGTTTATGGCCAGAGCTTGGAGAATGTTGTGCCTAAGTTCACACATGTGAGTCACTCAGATCAAGAGGGGAATTTATAACTTTCTCACCTTGCCGTGGGAACCTCAACGGTCCTTTCTACTTTTCCCGCGTTCACCCTCTCGCCCTGATTGGCCCAGGTCCGGGGTTCAGTTGAAAACCTGAGAGTATAATAGTACTGTCTGTATTGCATTAAGCATCTCTAACAAACATTCGAGAACCTGTTTGCAGTATCGGAGCAATAAAGAACTCTGCATCAACAACAAAGGTCTGGTTTCTTGCTGTCAATACAGAAGCCTCACAGATTGTTAGAGATCTGTTTTTGGGACTTTCTCATTCCTGACCATGTCAGATGATGAGACCATTCCCATAACATCAGCGGAAGAGAGGGTGCCAGCGGAGAGTGTGCCTGCTGGCCTGGCGAACCCGGTGACCACGGCTCAGGGAGCCTACCAAATCCCATGTCCGGGATTAGGGCCACACTGGCCACCGGTGTCACCCCGATATTCGTGGTCCAATTTTGGCCATGGGACTTGCGAGTCATGGATCCACGACAGGAAGGGATCCCGTGTGCTGTTCAGTGGGGACCGCACGGAGTTTGGCTGTCCCAGCCTTTTGGAGGAAGAATGTGGTTTCCCCCAGGGCCAGGACGATTGGCATTACCGTTTCCCGAACGAGGAGCGTGGGATGCCATGCGGTCCCGATCCTGCAGGCGAGGACCTGGGACGAGTAATAGACCGGAGGTTTGGCGAGATGCAAAACTGCATCACAGTGGAGCTATGGGAGGCCGTGCTCGATATGCAGCAGCAAATGCGGGATGCCGTGGCTGCATTGCAAGCTCCGGTGCCGGGTCCCCCTCAGGGAGGGGAGCCCCGGTCCTGGCCCCCAGACCCACGGGTGGCACACCGCCCCAACAAGTGCCTCCAGCTGGTCTGCCCACTGGACCCCCCCCCCGCAACCGGCGCCTGGGGGCCCTATGGTCCTAGATCGAATGATCCGGCAGGCCCCTACCGACCCTCTGACAGCTACTTTCGACGGAGATCCGGAGAAGCTCCGGTTCTTCATCATCGAGATCGAGAGGTTCCTGGCGGCTTGGGGGCATTTGTACCCAACCGAGAGAGACCGAGTTGGGTACATCGGTTTGAAGCTCCGAGACACCGCGAGCGACTGGTATGTCAGCCTGCACAATCCCCCGGGGCCCGAGCTACGTACTGTTGATAACTTCATGTGGGCCCTGTGGCAACACTATGAGGACCCGCTGGGGGAAGAGAAAGCCCGGAACCAACTCCGGAAGCTGGTGCAAGGAAAGTCCTCAGTGAGAGAGTTCACTGACCGCTTCCGCCGCATTTCGGCTAAGGTGCAGGGCTGGTCCGAAGACCTATTTGTGGAGAAGTATCGGGAGGGGCTGCATCCCGAAATCTACGAGACCGTGCTGAGGGGAGGATGACCCATGTCACTAGCCGCTTGGATGAGGGCCACGGCAGATGTGGAAGAGCGGTTCACCCTGATAAAGCTAGGGGCTTCGGCAGTAGCCCAGCCGAAGGCGCCCCAGAAGGCAAAGGGGAAGATGGTGTTCCAGGAGCTACGAGACATCCGCTTCAAGCAGGGGCTCTGCATCAAGTGCGGGGAGAGTGGCCACTTTGCATCCTCCTGCCCTCGAGGTGGCACGAAGGCACCCAAGACCTCCACCCCGATGGGAGCCACCCCTCGTTCCGGTAAAGTGTCATTTAAACCCTCTACAGCTGGAAGGGGCAACTTGTGAGCAGGGAGAGTTGGAGCTGGTCGAGGCACAGTCATCGGGAAACTTCAGCGACCTGCAGTAGGAGGCGCAGAGTTGCAGGTCCCCCCATCCGGTGCACCATCCCCGGTGAGCATCCCCGGCCCCTTACTTTATATGGTTGTGACTGTGATTGTCCCCCACACGGGAACCCCTGTGCGAGTGCGTGCGTTGATAGATTCGGGGTGTGCCAGAGACTTAATTAGCCCCCTAGTAGTGGATGGACTGGCCCCAGAAGTAAAACCTTTGGGGGAACCCCTCACCTTCACTCAAATGGACGGTTCGGAGATGAAGGAGGCGTGTGTGGCTGAAACGGAACTTTTAGTAGTGGGCACGGGGGAGCATTGGGAAACCCGGGCTTTTGTTATCACCCCTAATACTCAGTTCCCTATGGTGCTGGGTAGCCCCTGGTTGAGCTCTCACAACCCCTACATAAAGTGGAGTGAGGGAAAGATCTCCTGGGTCAATGAGAAGTGTACCCATCATAAGTGGGACCCTGGTTGGGGACCGGGTCCCCCAGTTCCCCTCAAGGCAGCGGCTCTCGCTCTGGTGCCGGCACAGATTCCCCTAGAGTATAGAGACCTGGCAGAGGTGTTCAGTGAATCGGAGGCGGATGAACTACCACCCCACCGCCTCTCTGATTGTGCCATCAAGCTGCTACCCGGGGAGAAATTACCCAAGGGAAAATTATACTCCATGAGCCCAGCCGAGCGAGAGGAACTGAGAAAATTTTTAGACAAAAACTTGGGGCGCGGCTTTATCCATCCTGCCAAATCCCCTTTTGCCGCACCAGTGCTTTTCAGGAAAAAGAAAGATGGGGGTTTGAGGCTGTGCACGGATTATTGTGGACTGAATGCGGTGTCTGCTTCAAACGCCTACCCCCTTCCGCTCATCAAGGATTTGCTGGCAGAAGCGGCTAAGGGGAAAATTTTCACAAAGCTAGATTTATGGGATGCATACTTTCGGGTGCGCATCAGGGAGGGGGACGAATACAAGACGGCATTTAACACCCCGTTGGGACAGTTCGAGTACCTGGTGATGCCATTCGGCTTGAGAGGCTGTCATGGCCGTGGGGGGCTTTGAGGGAAAGCCTTTGCCTACCATTGAAAATGTGTCCGATGCTTCCCCTACGGACTTCAAGAGTTGGTGGGCGACCTTACAAGAATCATGGCCACTAATAGCCAAGGCTTTAGACCAAGCGAAGGAGGACTACAAGAAATATGCGGATCGTGGCCGAGCTGAGGGTTGGGATCTCCAGCCTGGGGACTCTGTTTATCTATCCACAAAAAATATACATGGCTTGCAACCCAGCAGAAAATTGGGGTGGAAATATGTGGGGCCCTATAAAGTGTTGCGAAAAATTTCAGATGTGTCTTTTGAATTAGAGCTGCCCAAGTCACTGAGTTCTGTGCACCCTGTTTTTCATTTCAGCTTACTAAAGAAGAATCCTGGGCCGAATGCATGGCATCCAGTCCCTCCAGTTCCTCCTCCACTAATGAAGGGGGGGGGGCACCACATTTCGAGATAACTGAGATTCTTGATTCTAGAATACATAGGGGCCGCTTGTATTATCTAGTTAGATGGCTTGATTTTGGTCCTGAGCATAATGAGTGGGTTCGTTCTGAACATGTGCATGCTCCTAAATTAATTAAAGCTTTCCATAAAAAGTCTCCTGACAAGCCCGGGTGAGGGTAATTATCGGGGGGCCAGTGTGTCAGAATCTGCTGATTCAGACATAGTAATCTCTATTCTTACAGTTGTACCTTCCCTTTTAAATGCTGTTCTATTGTAAGCTATTGCCAATTATGTATTCTCATTTTATGGTTGTAACTGCTATGCTGTAGTACTTCACCAGGCCTGGAGTTTGTAACAGCTAAAGCGGGAGGGTGACACCTGCATGGTATGGGAACAAAGGGCCTCTCACACCGCGGCCTCCGCATTCCATCTGCCCCGGCTGGGACTTCGAGGGAGGATGCGTCTCATCTCTTATCACATGCAAAAGCCTTGAGGCCATTGATTGTTATGTGAACTGGTAACATCTGAGGGGTCTGGTTTGGGAAGGGAATTTACAGCTTGACACCTCACTTTCTTTCCTGTGAGAACCAAACAGTCAGGATCCCGTTTTGCCCGCCAATTTTCCCCTATAGTGATTGGCTACCTATGGGTAATTCAAACTCCTTGGAATGGTATAATAGACCTGCCTGTATTATCTGTCTCATCTCTGACAATAATCCGAGAAGCTGTACTAATGTAGAGATTGGAAATAAAGAACTCTGGTTTACCAACCAAGATCTGATCCTTGACTACTTTGCGCAGAACTCTCACAGAGGCGCGCCGGGAGTTTTTATGAGCCTAATCAACAAAGTACTACATAAGCACCTATTTAAGGGGGTGCTCTGTTAACTAGATGATATCTTGATTTATTCCACTGATAAGCACTCCCATGTGAAACTAGTGAGAGAAGTGTTAGCCACGTTGCTGGAAAACCAGCTCTACGCCAAACTGTCTAAATGCGAGTTCCACCAGCCAGAAGTTGACTTCCTGGGCTACCGAATCTCGCAGCGTGGGCTGGAAATGGACCCAGCCAAGATAGAAGTGGTGGTGCAGTGGGAGGCACCCCGCACCCAAAAGCAACTACAAAGTCTGTTGGGATTTTGTAACTTCTACCGCACCTTCCTCAAAGACTTTGCGACAGTTACCCTACCCCTTACTGAACTCTTGAAAATAAAAGGGAGGGGACCAGAGGCAGGGAAGCCTGGGGAATGCATAGGGTGGAATGGAGAGTGTCAAGCTGCCTTTGATAAACTTAAAAAACTGTTCATGTCTGAGCCCATTCTAGCTCACCCGGATGAAACCAAAGAGTTTGTGGTTCATGTTGATGCCTCTGATGTAGCCATGGGTGGGGCGATCTTACAAAAGGGTCCCGACGATGTCTTACACCCTTTGGCGTACATTTCAAAAAAGTTTAACGAAACCGAGAGACATTGGTCGGTGTGGGATAAAGAGGCAGCGGCCATACGGTTGGCTCTAACCACATGGCGGCATTGGCTAGAAAGAGCGCAAATGCCGTTTGAAATCTGGACTGATCATAAAAACTTGGAGGCTTTGCGGACTCAGAGGTCTCTCAATGCCAAGCAGCTCCGCTGGGCTGATTCCTTCTCGAAATTCAACTTTGTCTTGAAACACTTCCCTGGGAAAGCCAATTCCTTAGCAGATGCATTGTCCCGCTTACCCCAACACGAATCCCAGTGAGAGGAGGTGTTTGATTCTATGTTTTCACCCCAACAATTAAGGGGAGCAGTGACCACGCGGAGCCAGAGTAAAACTGCCCTCGAGCTCCCTTCGTGTACACCCCCCCTAGAAACCCCATCCTGGTCAGAAAGATGTGCAGAGAATTACACTGGGGAAGAAATAGAGGAGTGGGGGGGGATAGTGACTGTTCTATCCACCAGAATAAATGCTGGTACCACGGGACCAAGCTAATAGTGCCCCAGGCCCTACGGGGAGAAGTGCTTAAGTCTTGTCACACTTCTAAGCTGTCGGGACACTTTGGATTCCTAAAAACCCTCAATTTGGTTCAAAGGCAGTTTTGGTGGCCGCGCATGCACAGGGATGTATCAGACTTTGTGACTGCATGTCAAGTGTGCCTTATGAGTAAACGCAGGGGTGGAAAGACCCCGGGGCTGCTGCATCCTTTACCGACCCCCAGTAGACCTTGAGAGAGTGTATCTATGGATTTTATCACTGGACTCCCGCCCTCCAGGGGCAAGACGGTCATCTGGGTGGTCGTGGACATGTTTTCTAAGCAAGTCCATTTTGTCCCTTTCAAGCAGCTGCCTACAGCAAAGGGACTGGCTAAAACTTTCTTCAATCACGTGATTAAATTACATGCTTTTCCCAGGAGGGTAGTATCCAACCGGGGTAGCCAGTTCGTTGCCAGCTTCTGGCGGGAGCTTCTCAAAGTGATGGACATTGAACCCACATTGAGTTCGGGTTATCATCCAGAGACCGATGGACAGTCCGAACGAGTTAATCAAATCTTGGAACAATTCCTGAGATGTTACACCAATTATCACCAGGACAATTGGGTAGACTTGTTGCCGTTTGCAGAATACAGCTATAACAATGCAGTCCACTCCTCCACTGGAGTATCTCCATTTATGGCAGTAGGGGGGTTTGAAGGAAAGCCTCTCCCCACCATCGATGACTCTAGTGACACCCCCTCGACTGACTTTGCCCAGTGGTGGGCTAAACTGCAGGAATCCTGGCCTCTGATAGCTAAGACACTGGACAAAGCTAAAGCAGACTATAAAAAATATGCTGATAGGGGTCGGGCCGAAGGGTGGGACTTGAAACCTGGCAACTCAGTCTATCTTTCCATGAAAAACATCAATGGACTCCAGCCCAGCAGGAAGCTGGGGTGGAAATATGTTGGACCTTAAAAAGTATTAAGGAAAATTTCAGATGTTGCTTTTGAACTTGAATTGCCTAAATCATTGAGCTCTGTACATCCCGTTTTTCATTTCAGCCTGCTGAAGAAGGATCCTGGGCCGAATGCATGGCACCCAGTACTTCCTACTCCTCCTCCGTTGATGAAGGAGGGGGAACAACACTTTGAAATCTCTGAGGTGTTAGACTCCAAAATGAAACGGGGAAAACTACTGTATCTAGTAAAATGGGTTGATTTTGGCCCGGAATTAAATGAGTGGGTTTGGGCCGAAAATGTTCATGCCCCTAAACTTGTTAAAGCTTTTCATAAACGTTTCCCTGATAAGCCAGGATAAGATGTATTTTAGAGGGAGTAGGGTGTCAGGATCTGACATTCATGTCCTTGTGTTTTCTGCATTTTACAATGATGTCTCTGTGCTTTTGCATGTTGCTTTTGATTCCTTTGTTCTAGCAGACCCTTGCCAGCGCCCCTTATCTATCTCCTTCATCCTCCTCCCCCTGCCAGTTATAAATGTTACTTTGAAGTGGGGATTTTACTCTGGTTAATGTTGCAATGTCTGGGCGGGAGATGGCGACCCAAATTCCTAGGTGTCATTCCAAAACAAATGGTGAACACTCCCTCTCAATCCCTCCTCCCTTTTTCCGGGCCTGTGTATGTTATCTTGTTATTGAAACCTTGAAGCGTTGTTTATGGCCAGAGCTTGGAGAATGTTGTGCCTAAGTTCACACATGTGGGTCACTCAGATCAAGAGGGGAATTTATAACTTTCTCACCTTGCTGTGGGAACCTCAACGGTCCTTTCTACTTTTCACCCTCTCGCCCTGATTGGCCCAGGTCCGGGGTTCAATTGAAAACCTGAGAGTATAATAGTACTGTCTGTATTGCATTAAGCATCTCTAACAAACATTCGAGAACCTGTTTGCAGTATCAGAACAATAAAGAACTCTGCTTCAACAACTAAGGTCTGGTTTCTTGCTGTCAATACAGAAGCCTCACAAGAGCTCCCACACTTCCCATCAGAGACTGGACTTTTTACCCAAAGTTGGAGAGGAACCTGGCCGCAATATGGTTGCCAGCTTTGGATTGGACCTGGAGATTTTGGGGGTGGAGCTTGAGGGGTTTGGGGAGGAGAGTGACTTCAGTGGGGTATCATGTATCACCTTCCAAAGCGGCCATTTTCTCCAGGTGAAATGATGTTCATTGCCTGGAGATCCATTGTAATGCAAAGAGATCACCGGCCTCTACCTGGAGGTTGGCAATGATAGGCCACCTTTCCCCCATGCCCATAAGTCATGAACAGTCAGATTTCTTCACCTGCTACTTTCTCTGATATCAAGAAGATGGCTGAAGCATACTGCTAACTATTACTGCTGGGGAGGAAAAACTCTGGTCTAATTACATGGGAGTGAATAAAAGACTATCAGCCAAAACCACAATTCATGTGATACCTTTTATTAGCACACAAAACAGCAGGCAAGCTTTTGAGTTCCCCAGAGTTCTTCATCAGGCTAGATGTTGCAAAATTAAAAAGAGGGGGGAAACCAGGTTTTAACCACATTCCTGAGATCCTGTGTAATCATGCCAGCACATGATGGAATTTCTGACCTGCAATGAAGATTGTGGTGTCCAGTTCCTGTGAAGCCCAAAGGTCATAAGAACAGGAGGCAATTAAGCAGTTCAGCCATTAAATTGAAGGACAACAATCCCCCCTTCTTCCTGCCTGCCAGAAATCACCAGGGGAGAGGCAGCAGTCTTCTCCTGCTTCCTTCTTATTCCCTCCCCCTTTCACCTTCCAATGGCTGCAGCAGCTTCTCTGTGGGAAGGACCAAGAAAGCGGGGTTACAGTCTGCCCAGTTCTTCTCCCCCCACCCCCCATGCTAGACTCACAGAGCCACCATTGCTTGTCACTGCTGCAACCCACTCACAGGAAGCTGCATTTTACTGAACCAGACCCCCCCCCCCTCGGTCCATTCAGGTCAAGTTGTCTACTCTGACTGGCAGCAGTTCTCCAGGGTCTCAGGCAGAGGTCTTTCACATCACCTGCTACCTAGTGGATAATGGATTTCTGTGGCCTCACCCAGACCCCTTGAGAACTGGACTGGTCAGGGAGGGCATTCCAAAGGAAGGGCATTCCTGTTGGCTTCTGGTGTCTTTCCTGGCCACACATGAGCCATCATCCAAAAGCAAAGGTACCTGGGACAGACAGTGTTGAGAGAGTCCAATAGATTTCAGTCAGCAACCAGGTGTTTCTTAACCAGAAAAGTCCTTTTATTGCAAACGGATCTTATAGTCATCTACACGTCCTGAGTTAGTAATGGCAAGTAAGCCAATATCCAGGATAGTTATACATTATTCAAAAGGTTAGTGCAGGGTAATACCTCCAATCAACAAGCAGAAAAATTGCACCCAAATATTTGTTCTCAAGCTAATAGTGGGGAAATTTACAATTTGCACCTAGAAGGCAGAAGCAGCTGAAAGCTAAACGCTCAAGGTCAGGGAGACACGTGAAGCAATAAGCGAGGCTGGTCTAAGAACAGAGAAAACATTCCAAACAAAGGGGCTGTGAACCAAGGAGTCCCAACTCCCGGCCGGGGGATGGCAGCATTATCTGCATTCTGCCCTCACAAAGATCCCTCTTCCTTCCAAGGTTTTAAAGGATACAGCTTATGGAAGGCACACAGTTTTGCAGGAGCATTAACATGCACAGATTCCACCCACTCATTGTCTTCAGGACCAAAATCCCACTAGTGGACAAGGTAAAACACCCGTCCACATTTACACTTAGAATCAAGGATTTGGTCCACTTTGAAATGGGGTTCACCCCTCCTCATCAGAGGAGGAGGAGCTGGACATCGGGGTCTTCACTCGTTCGGCCCAGGATCTTTTTTCAGGAGGCTGAAATGGAAAATGGGGTGAACAAATTTAAGCAACTTAAGCAAAGCAAGTTCGAAGGTCACCTTATTGATTTTTTTCACCACCTTGAAGGGTCCAACATATTTCCAACTCAGTTTACGACTGGGTTGTAGTCCTTTGATATTTTTTGTAGAAATGTACACAGAATCCCCGGGAGCCAGATCCCATCCCGGAGCCCTCCCCTTGTCCGCATATTTTTTATAGTCAGCCTTAGCAGCTTCCAAGGTTTTATCAATTAGCAGCCAAGAGTCACGTAGTGAGTTCCACCACTCAGCGAAACTCCCCGACCCGGGAGTTGCCAGTTCCAGAGAAGGAAGGGGAACCCCCTCGAAACTGCCAAATGCCATAAATGGCGAAACTCCCGTGGAAGAGTGAACAGCATTGTTGTAACTATACTCTGCAAAAGGTAGTAAGTCAACCCAATCTTCCTGTTGGTAATTAGTATAATAATGCAGGAATTATTCAAGGATTTGATTAACTCATTCTGTTTGGCCATCAGTTTCTGTGTGATAAGCACTGCTGAGAGCTGGTTCCATGATTGGTAAAAGCTCCCTCCAGAAGTTGGCAACAAACTGAGAACTGTGGTCAGAAATTATCTTCCTTTGGGATGGAGTGTAATTTAATTACATTGCAGAGAAATGCCCTTGCCAAAGTTTTAGCAGTAGGGAGTTGCTTGAATGGGACAAAATGGGCTTGTTTGGAAAAGGTGTCTACTACCATCAAAATGACCGTCTTCCCCTTACTGGGTGGGAGATCAGTGATGAAGTCCATAGAAATAGTCTCCCAAGGCTGACTCAGGGTCTCGAGCGGCTGCAAAAGTTCAAGGGTTTTCCCCCTGCGATTTTTACACATTAGGCATGTTTGGCACATAGACACATTCTCCGACACATCACACTACATGCGCGGCCACCAGAATTGCCATTGTAACAAGTGTAAAGTTTTAAGATATCCAAAATGCCCTGACAGTTTGGATTCATGTGCAGCATGCATAACCTCTTTATGCAAGGCAAGAGGGATTACGAGTCTATGTTCTTTAAACCAACACCCATCCGGTCCTTCAGAGATAGAGTTATCGGCTCGGAAGTCGGTTAGCTCTGGTTCTGAGTAAGAGTGAGAGCACTTAGTGTTCCATATGGTAGTTTCTGGAGAGTCTGTCTTTCGAGATTGACTTCGGGTAAGGATGCCCCCCCCAATTGGGTAGGAGTGAACATGGAGTCCACTATGTTATCTCTTTTACAGACATGTTGGGGGAGTCTGGAAAGGGCGTCAGCTAACAAATTGGCTTTGCTGGGGAAATGGTGCAGGGTGAAGTTAAATTTAGAAAAGAAATCCACCCAACATAGCTGTTTAGCATTCAGAGATCGTTGGGTTTGAAGAGCCTCGAGGTTTTTATGATCTGTCCAGACCTCAAAAGGTGCCCATGCCCCTTCTAACCAGTGACACCATGTGGAGAGGGCCAGACAGATTGCTGCCCCTTCCTTGTCCCAGACGGCCCAGTTTTTTTCCATGTTCCCAAACTTTTTAGAAACATATGCCAAAGGATGTAATTTCCCATCTTCCCCTTCCTGAAGGATCCCCCCCCCCCAATAGCCACCTCAGATGCACTGACCTGTACAATAAATTGCTTGTTTTCATCAGGGTGGGCCAGGATCAGTTCAGAGGTAAACAAAGCTTTAAGGGAGTCAAATGCCAATTGACATTCCGGAGTCCAGGCTAAGTGGGCACCGGGTTTCATAGAATTGGGCCCCTTCCCTTTCGTTTTCAACAGGTCTGTTAACGGAAGGCTATAAGTGGCAAACTGGCTGATAAATGAGCGGTAAAAATGTGTAAATCCGAGGAAACTTTGAAGTTGCCTCCGGGTACAAGGAACCTCCCAGTCTACTACCGTTGAAGTCTTAGAAGGGTCCATTTCAAGCCCTCTAGGTGAGATACGGTACCCCACAAAGTCAATTTCTGTTTTGTGGAACTCACATTTGGATAATTTGGCGAACAGTTTGTTAGTGTGCAGGGTGGCCAAGACTTCCCTCACTAGCTGAACATGCGAATTCTCGTCTAGGGAGTACAGCAAAATATCATCAAGGTAACAAAGGACCCCCTTGAATAAATGTTTATGTACTCTCTGTGAGAATCCAATAGATTTCGGGGGCGTGGCCTGATGACCGAAGAGGATGGACGCCTAAAGAGCGAGCTCTTCCCCCCTGTGAGACTTCTGCTCAAAGTAGTCAAGGATCAGATCTTTGTTGATGAAACACAGTTCTTTATTTCCAATCTCTACATTGGTACAGCTTCTCAGATTATTGTCAGAGATGACACAGATGGCAAAAGCAGGTCTATTATACTTTTCTAAGCAGTTTGAATTACCCATAGGTAGCCAATCACTACAAGGGAAAAACGGCGGGCAAAAAGGGGCTCTGGCCGTTTGCTTCCCACAGGAAAGAAAGTGAGGTGTCAAGTTGTAAATTTCCCCTTCCAAACCAGACCCTTCAGATGTTACCAGTTCACATAACAATCCATGGCCTCGAGGCTTTCGCACATTGATAAGAGATGAGACTTGTCCTCCCTTGGAGTCTCAGCCGAGATGAATGGAATGCGGAGGTAGGAGTGCGAGAGGCCCATTGTTCCCATACTTTGAAGTTGACACCCTCCCGCTTGACAGTTACACAAACCAGGCCGGTCAGGGTCATAAACCTGGGGTTACACGTTCTACATACATGCTAATACATACTGGCCAGAATGAAGGGTACATGACAGGTGTTCATAATGGTAGCTAGCATACATACAGTCTATGAAAAGCAAAGCAGCAAACACAAGATGAAACATGGCAGTAAACAGCAAGACACATTGTCTGAATCAGCAGATTCTGACACTCTGGCACCCCAAAAATAAATCTATCCGGGCTTGTCTGGGAACCTTTTATGAAAAGCTTTAACTAATCTAGGAGCATGCACATTTTCAGAGCGAACCCACTCGTTTTGTTCTGGGCCAAAATCAAGCCATCTAACTAAATAATATAAGTGGCCCCTACGCAGCTTAGAATCAAGAATCTCAGAAATTTCAAAATGGGGTGCCTCCCCCTTCATCAGTGGAGGAGGTGTCGGAGGAACTGGATGCCATGTATTCGGCCCAGGATTCTTCTTCAGTAAGCTGAAATGAAAAACCGGATGCACAGAGCTCAGTGATTTGGGCAATTCTAATTCAAAAGACACATCAGAGATTTTGCGCAACACCTTGTAAGGGCCCACAAATTTCCACCCCAATTTCCTGCTGGGTTGCAGGCCGTGTATGTTCTTGGTAGAGAGGTAAACAGAGTCTCCAGGCTGGAGGTCCCAGCCCTCAGCCCGACCACAATCTGCATACTTTTTGTAATCCTCTTTGGCTTGATCAAGCGTTTTGGCTATCAAAGGCCACGACTCTTGCAGGGTCGCCCACCATCGTTTAAAGTCTGTGGGGGAAGCATCTGAGGCATTTTCCAATGTGGGCAAAGGTTTTCCCTCAAAGCCTCCCACCGCCATAAAGGGGGAAACGCCCGTAGAAGAGTGCACTGCATTGTTGTAGCTATATTCCGCGAATGGCAGCAACTCCACCCAATTGTCCTGGTGGTAGTTAGTATAACACCTCAAAAATTGTTCCAGAATTTGATTAGTTCGTTTGGACTGCCCATCGGTCTCTGGATGGTAACCAGAGCTTAGAGCAGGCTCTATGTCCATAAACTTCAGGAGCTCCTGCCAGAAGTTGGCAACGAACTGACTGCCCCTGTCGGATACCACGCGTTTGGGAAAAGCGTGTAATTTGATCACGTGGTTGAAAAAAGCCTTGGCCATCCCTTTAGCTGTAGGCAGCTGCTTGAAAGGAGTGAAATGGGCTTGCTTAGAAAACATGTCTACCACCACCCAGATTACAGTCTTTCCCTTTGAGGGTGGCAGATTCGTAATGAAGTCCATAGCTATTGCCTCCCAAGGGCGAGAGGGAGTGGGTAGAGGGTGTAGGAGTCCCGAGACTTCCCCCCCTCCTTTTGCACATCAAGCAGGTCTGACAGGCAGAGACAAAGTCCGAAACGTCCCTGCGCATGCGTGGCCACCAGAATTGCCTCTGAACTAAATTGAGCGTTTTTAGAAATCCAAAGTGACCTGCCAACTTAGAGGAGTGGCATGCTAGTAATATGTCCTTCCTCTTGCTTCGGGGCACCACCAATTTGTCTCCATGATACCAGCACTTATTCTCCCTGGAGGAGCAGTCTGCCAGCGCCTCCAACTCCTCAATTTCTTCTGGCGAATAGTCCCCCCCCCAATCGCACACCTCCGAGTCCACTGTTGCTCGTTTACTTTGGCTCCGGGTGATCACTGCTCCCCCCAGTTGCTGGGGGGAGAACATAGAATCAAATACCTCCTCCTTTAAACTCTCATGCTGGGGCAAACGGGAGAGCGCGTCGGCTAATGAATTGGCTTTCCCAGGGAGGTGTTTGAGCACAAAATTAAATTTGGAGAAAAAATCCGCCCATCGGAGCTGCTTTGCATTCAAGGACCTCTGGGTGCGCAGCGCTTCCAGATTTTTGTGGTCTGTCCATATTTCAAAAGGGGTTTGCGCTCCCTCCAGCCAATGCCGCCACGTAGTGAGGGCTAGCCTGATAGCTGCGGCTTCTTTATCCCAGACTGACCAATTCCTTTCCGTTTCATTAAATTTTTTCGAGATGTAAGCGAGGGGGTGCAACTTCCCGTCGGAACCTTGTTGCAAAATGCCCCCCCCCCATAGCCACATCAGACGCATCTACATGGATTACAAATTCCTTAGTTTCGTCCGGGTGGGCTAGAATGGGTTCGGAGGTAAAGAGAGTCTTAAGAGTCTTGAACGCCTTCTGGCATTCCCCATTCCAGGCAATTCTCTCCCCGGGCTTCCCCGCTTCCGGGCCCCTCCCTTTGGTCTTTAGCAACTCAGTCAATGGGAGGGTGACAGTGGCAAAGTCTTTTATGAAGGTGCGGTAGAAGTTGCAAAATCCTAATAGGCTCTGGAGCTGTTTCCTCGTTTTGGGGGCTTCCCATTGGACCACCGCCTCTACCTTGGCTGGGTCCATCTCTAGCCCCTTCTGCGAAATGCGGTACCCCAAAAAGTCCATGGAATCTCGATGGAACTCGCATTTATTTATTTTTATTTTTTTTTAAATTTTTATTGATTTTATCTATATCTAATTCTACAACGCTACTTTTCTAAGCTATGTTTACCTTATACAGAGTGTGCTTTATCATTTGCTTAATATTGCTATGCCATTAATACATATGAAGCGTTTTAAACCTTGGCTAATATTTAGATAAAATTGTTACTGATGATACATGAAAAATAAAAAAAAGCTGTTTGACAGACATGCTCTTTTGAAGGAATGCTTAATTATACACATAATCTATTATATATAATTGCAGTTTCAAAAAACATTTCAGCCTTTATTTCTTCTTTCGTCCTCTTCTTGTCTTAACAGTCTCTTCTTGTACTTTTGGGGCTGCTGCTCCCTTTTCCGAGTCAGACGTTTCTTCTTCGCTCTTTGAGCTATCAAATCCATACATACTTTCTTGCGATGCCAGTGAACCATCTGAGTCTTTCTCTTTTTTCTTTTCTTTGCTTTTTCCCAAAAAACTTTTCGCCTGTTGGACAGAGTCAATCTTGTATTTCTTGTTTTTGATGCTGAAGCTCAGTCCTTCCGGAACATTCCACCTATAGATAATAGATTCAGACTGTAGCCAAGATGTCAGTTTTCCATAGGCTTTCCTTCTTTTCCTTATTTCAAATGGGATGTCTTTCATCACTTTAACTTCTTTTCCTTTGATCTTCAGAACTGCTTTATTTGTGGTCCTGAGCACCACATCTCTTGTTGACTTTTTGGAGAACCTTATCTGAATCTCACCAGGCAGGCTTTTCTTTTTAGTATAATCTGGATAGGTTCTGTAAACCATATCCATATCGCTTTTTATTTCCGCTGCTTTTAAGCCCGTCACTGGTTCAAGCGCTTCACTTAACAGATTTTTAAGGTCTTCTCCTTTATCCTCTGGTACATTCTGAAGTCTTAGGAAAAAATTCGATCTTTCCATCTGAAGTTTCAAAAGCTGATCAGAATGGAAGGCCTTTTCTTTCTCCGCTTTTTGTAGTCTTGAATCATGATTTTTAACTGAAGTCTTAACTTCCAGAAGTTCTCGCTGCAGCTTCTCTGTAGTTTTATTCGACTCCTTCAGGTCCAATTGCATCTTGTCCATCTTAACGTTGAGAGCTGTCATTTGGTCCACTAGAGGTCGCAATAACGAGGAGAACACCGTGCTCATCTCCGTGGTATCAACCTTTGAACTCGGAGCTGTACTTCCTAGTTTGGGGGAAGGTTTCGGTTTCCCCGCCATTGTTGAGACTGTGCTTCTTTGTTGATAGTTAGATAAGATGGACGAAAGGAGCAAATTCCACGACTGCGCTTATATCTTTTTAAAGTTCATATCCTCTAAAGAGCGATGCTGCCATCAAGCAAGCCGAACATACGTTTTTTCATGCAGTAACGCCACGTAAAGAGTCCCGTAAGTACGCCAGTCTCGAGGGGGGGGGGTTTTACTCCACCTGCCTTTCCCGCTGTATTCTGTTTCTTTTTACTTCAGACTCACTGTTTCTCCAAGCGTAACTGTCAGTTCCAGCCTCATTGCTTCACACTCTCTGCTGCTTCTCGGTTTTGCGCTTTTAGCCATACGGCTCCCACGGACGGGGGAACCTATGGGGGTGATGAAAGGGGACCTCAATCCTTCGATCGCCACCGTAGGGAGAGATCCCCCTCGTGCCACCCCAGGCAGAGCCCCTTCACTAGGGTCTCTGGGGGCTCGGCACCGGTCCGAAGCCCCTTCTTCCCGCCGGGTACGGATCGCGCTCCCCGCTAGTGCGGAGGAGCGCGTCCGCCATGGTCGCAAATCTTGCCGGAAGTCTCTCGATGGAACTCGCATTTAGACAGCTTCGCATACAACTGATTTTTTAACAAGGTGGAAAGGACTTCCCGGACCAATTTCACGTGTTCTTTCTTATCAGTGGAGTAGATCAAGATATCATCTAAGTAACATAACACCCCCTTAAATAAGTGCTTGTGCAACACTTCATTTATCAAGCTCATAAAGACCCCTGGCGCGCCACTCAAACCGAACGGCATCACCAGGTATTCGAACTGTCCCAACGGTGTGTTAAAGGCAGTCTTGAACTCATCCCCCTCCCTTATGCGCACCCGGAAATAAGCGTCTCGGAGATCTAGTTTAGTGAACACTTTTCCTTTTGCCGCCTCCATCAACAAGTCTTTAATAAGGGGGAGGGGGTAGGCATTGGAAGCAGACACCGCATTTAATCCTCTGTAGTCCGTGCACAACCGCAACCCCCCATCTTTCTTTTTCTGGAACAGAACGGGGGCCGCGAAGGGGGATTTAGCAGGGCGAATGAACCCGTGCTCCAAGTTCTTGTCTAGGAACTTCCTTAGCTCCTCCCGCTCCGGAGGGCTCATCGAGTAGAGCTTTCCTTTGGGGAGTTTCTCGCCCGGGATCAGCTCTATGGCACAATCCGACAGTCGGTGGGGGGGTAATTCGTCCGCCTCGGTCTCACTGAACACTTCCAGTAGGTCACGATACTCCCGGGGGACTGTCGAGGGCACTAGGGTGAGGGCCGCCGGCCGGAGTGGCATCGGAGGTCCTGGTCCCCACCCGGCATCCCACTTATGGCCCTGGCACTTGTCGTCTACCCAGGAGATTTTCCCTTCACTCCATTTAATATAGGGATCGTGAGAGCTTAGCCAGGGGCTCCCCAGCACCATGGGGAATTGGGTATTCGGGGTGATGACAAAGGCTCTCTTCTCCCAATGCTCCCCCGTGCCCACAATAAGTCCCTCAGTCTCTGCCACACACGCCTCCTTCATCTCTGAACCGTCCATTTGCGTGAATTTGAGTGGCTCCCCCAATGGGGTGACTTTGGGTCCCAGCCCCTCCACCACTAGTGGGCTAATCAAGTCTCTAGCACACCCAGAGTCAATTAGGGCACGGACTCGGACGTGGGTCCCAGTCCCGGGGGTCATTACAGTCACTACCATATACAACAAGGGGCCGGGGATGCTCACCGGAGATGGCGTGTCATGGCGGGGGACCTGCAGTTCTGCGCCGCTCACTGCAGGCCGTTGGAGTTTCCCGACATCTGTGCTTCCGTCAGCTCCAGCTCTCCCTGCTCACTCGCTGCCCCTTCCAGCTGTAGAGCCCGGGGTTTGAACGAGGTCTTTCCTCGACTGGGGGTGCTCCCGGCCACCGGGGTGGAGGTCTTTGGGAACTTTCCCCCTCCCTTCGGGCACGCCGAGGCGAAGTGGCCGCTCTCCCCGCATCTCATGCAGAGCCCCTGCTTGAAGCGAGCATCTCGGATCTCTTGCAGGTTGGGCTTGGTCTTTGCCTTCTGCGTCGCCTTGCTTGGGGCCGTCGATGAAGCTCCCATCTTGATGAGGGTGAAGCGCTCTTCCACGTCCGCGGCTGCCCTCATCCAAGCGCCCAACGACCCTGGCCTTCCAGCTCGCAGGATCGCCTCGTACACCTCGTAACTCAGCCCCTCTCGGTACTTCTCTATGAGCAGGTCCTGCGTCCAGCCACGAATCTTGGCGGAGATGCGCCGGAACTTGTCAGTGTAGTCCCTCACCGAGGACCGCCCTTGGGTCAGCTTCCGTAGTTGGTTCCGGGCTTTTTCTTCTCCCAAGGGGTCCTCATAGTGGTGTCAGAGGGCCCACATGAAGTTGTTCAGCGAACGCAGCTCAGGCCCGGGGGCGTTGTGCAGGCTCACATACCAATCGCTGGCGGTGTCCTTCAGCTTGGACCCGATGTAGCCAATCTGGTCCCTCTCGGTGGGGTAGAGATGTCCCCAGGTGTCTAGGAACTGCTCGATCTCCAGCAGGAAGAAGCGCAGCTTCTCGGGGTCCCCATCGAAGGTAGCCGTCAACGGGTCGGCGGGGGCCGGGCGAACCGCTGGTCCTGCCGGCACGGGACCCGGCGCAGGTGGAGGTGCGGGCACTGGGCGAGGAATGGCAGGGGGGACCTGGGGCGCCACTGGCGGCTGCGCGGGCGGCTGCACCGGTGCGGGGACTCCCCCGGGGGGTACCCCCGGCTGCTGGACTCCGACCACAGCTGGCGCCGGCTGAGCCGCTTGCATGGCCGTGAGGGCGTCCCGGAACTGGTATTGGAGATCGAGGGCCAGCTCTCGCAATTCGGTGGTAAGCTGGAACCGCAAATCCCCCATCATCCGGTCAAGGGCCTGAGTCTGGTCCTCTCGGTAGGGATCGGGCCCGTATGGTCCCATTCTCTCTCCGTCCAGGGACTGGAGACGCGAATCTCCTGCGTAGGTAGTGTCGCGTTCTTCTCCCAGGAAACTCGGCTTCCCACGGTCGAGGTGGTCCCCCTGGACCGAGACTTGGGCCCCTTTCCGATCGTGCACCCAGGAATCCATGGTCCCGCGACCGAAATTGCTCCATGAGTACCTCAGGGTCCCGCTCTGAAGAGGAGGTGGGCGCGGGATGTAGTGAGCCCCTTGAATCGTAGTCACTGGCACTTCGGGCTCCCCTCCGCCACCTCCACCACCGGCTCCCTGGTCCCCAGGGGTGACCGGTGTGTCTTCCGGAGTAGTAGGGATGGGAAGAGTACCGTCGTCCGACATGGTCAGGAACGGCCAAGTCCCAGTCACAGATCTCTGACAATCTGTGAGACTTCTGCTCAAAGTAGTCAAGGATCAGATCTTTGTTGATGAAACACAGTTCTTTATTTCCAATCTCTACATTGGTACAGCTTCTCGGATTATTGTCAGAGATGACACAGATGGCAAAAGCAGGTCTATTATACTTTTCTAAGCAGTTTGAATTACCCATAGGTAGCCAATCACTACAAGGGGAAAACGGCGGGCAAAAAGGGGCTCTGGCCGTTTGCTTCCCACAGGAAAGAAAGTGAGGTGTCAAGTTGTAAATTTCCCCTTCCAAACCAGACCCTTCAGATGTTACCAGTTCACATAACAATCCATGGCCTCGAGGCTTTCGCACATTGATAAGAGATGAGACTTGTCCTCCCTTGGAGTCTCAGCCGAGATGAATGGAATGCGGAGGTAGGAGTGCGAGAGGCCCATTGTTCCCATACTTTGAAGTTGACACCCTCCCGCTTGACAGTTACACAAACCAGGCCGGTCAGGGTCATAAACCTGGGGTTACACGTTCTACATACATGCTAATACATACTGGCCAGAATGAAGGGTACATGACAGGTGTTCATAATGGTAGCTAGCATACATACAGTCTATGAAAAGCAAAGCAGCAAACACAAGATGAAACATGGCAGTAAACAGCAAGACACATTGTCTGAATCAGCAGATTCTGACACCCCCCCTCCTAACTTCATTCTCAAACCTCTTCAAAAAATCTTTATTTCAAACCAACTGACTCTGTTATCGGAATGGGAAAATCAGGCACAGCTAAAACTCGGAAATCAGTTGCTGTACCCCAACAACTCACCCAGTTCTTCTCGAAGGAAGATGCAAGGCCTTCGCAAGGTGGCTCTTCCCCAACCAGGCATAAAATGGCCGACGCAGCTCTAGACTCAGCTAACGAAGACGACGGGACAATCCTTTCACGCCACGAATTCTTCTCAACAATCAACCACCTGGAGCAAACAACATCCGAGCAGATTCATGCGGCGATAAAGCCTCTTACCGATGAATTAAAATCAATTACAGAAACCCTCTCTGAAGTGGCACAGGCAGCCGAGTCAGCAGTGGAAAATTCCATCACGTCCCAGGAAGAAATCAGGCACCTCCAATCTTATGAATCATGGTCGAAAAA
This sequence comes from Lepidodactylus listeri, assembly GCA_029233225.1. Lineage (NCBI taxonomy): Eukaryota > Metazoa > Chordata > Lepidosauria > Squamata > Gekkonidae > Lepidodactylus > Lepidodactylus listeri. Next base: position 6,371,920 of record JARCFY010000014.1, on the reverse strand, counting down.
CAAGATAATGACACTTGAGATCAAATTAAAAGAATGCAACCTAAAAATACGTGGGCTGCCGGAGCAAAGTGAGGGTGAGTCTGATTTAAAACTTTTATTATCGACGTGGTTAATTGAGACTTTTAAATTAGAAGACCCTCCAACCCCCCTTCTGGAATATGCCTATCGGGTTGGAACAAACTCTAGACGCTCTGAAACTTTTGTGTGTGACATAATAATAATTCTTCGAGATGCTTCCGCGAGGCCTGTAATTTTAAACAAAGCCCGAAGACAAGAAGGCATCTCTTTCCAAAATCACAAAATACAAATCTTGTTGAACCTCTCCCAAGAAACCCTCCAACATAGACATAATCTGAAGCCGATAACCCAGAAGCTATCTGAGCACAATCTCCATTTTCGGTGGATCTCTCCTTCTGAAATCCTAGTCGTCCACCAAGGCTTGCGACTCACAGCGTCAGACCTCTCAAGCAGCCATAAACTCCTTTCTTCTTTGAACATTACATCTGATACCCCCCCTTCACCTTCCCGCTCAGCCTCAGACGACTCTGAACGCCCATCCTTTGAGAGGCTAAACATCGCTGGAACAGGGCTAACAGGCGAGGAAAAGAGTATCCATAACCACCTTCATACTACACACCAGTGGGTTGTTTTTTTTTGTTATTTTCCTACTTCGCCGGGTCGGGAGAAGGCTTGTCTGTGACTCCAACCTTCCTCAAGAAAAGTGTTAAGTCTACAACCAAAAATTGAAATAGTAGACCTACTATTTATTTTATTTTAGCTTATGGTGATAATAACCATTCTTTCAGTTTTTTTTTTCTTTTTTATGTGACTGTGCCAATAACAGGAAAGCCAATACTCAGTTTAGTTTAAAGCTAAATTATTCATACCTCTAACTTATATCTTGGTATAAAGAACACTTTTGTTTGTTAATAGGAAAACATAGTTATAAAACAAATTTATAATATTGGTGAAGTTAACCAAAAATGAAGCTAAATATATTTTATATTTTTTATTTTAATATATAGAACAATTTATAAGCTATACATAGAATATAGTGAGAAAGTTATTTTTACAAGTATTAATGAGCCTAGGAGTAAAGGAACGTTTTGGTTTTCTTAAAGACTAGATATAACTTCAATGTTTGATTATAAAATGGAAATATATTGTTATTAATCTTTAACTTTCATTCTGATTTAATTATGTATTTAACAATATAAAATTAATTTGGATAAATTGGTGACATTAACCAAAATTTAAGTTGGTAAAATTAGACATTTTAAAAATTTGGTATATAGTTTATACTGGTTCAAGTTAGAGACTAGTTTATATTATTAAAAAAAAAATTTTTAAGAAAGTAACTGTGTCACTAATCACACTGAATTTTTTTCTTTTTTAATTGAATATATATAACATTGATATACTCTATTTTACTCTAAGAAGTTAAAAAAAATTGTTTATTCAAATTTGGAGGGGGGGAACTCAATGACAGTTTTTGTTCCCCCACGAGATTTATTAGTGAATTGTGAATTTAACAATTCACAAGCTCTACCCCTAGTTTACTAGGAAGAGCCACAGTATTCAATTTGATTTTATTGTTATTGTTATGAACCAGTTTAAGTTCGATAAACAGCATAAGCAGTTCTTAAAGTACTGTATCACCTTGACTACCTTGTGTTTCTATCTTAAAGTGTCTAAAGTCCATTTTTTAATTTAAAAGGGTCTAAACAGTTAATTTTTGGAGTAGATAGTACGTGTTTATTGAATAATGATGAGTAAAGCTTTGAAAATTGTTTCTTTAAATTGTAGGGGACTAAATAACAATTCCAAACGTAAGACTTTGACCACAGTTCTGGCTAGAATGAATACTGATATATTATTCCTGCAGGAGACCCACCAAAAAATTCCAATTCCCAGAATCCAATAGATTTCAGTCAGCAACCAGGTGTTTCTTAACCAGAAAAGTCCTTTTATTGCAAACGGATCTTATGCAATGTCCATGTGAGGCAGGGGAAGTTCAGATGAGAGGCCAAGAGTGCCCAGGACTTTAGGCAGTTAGATGGGTGGCAAGGGATGACCCAACATGCGTCAGTGAACAGAGTAGCATTGGGAGTGGTCAGGATTCACAAAAGAGCATTGTGGGCAGCCTGACCCCTCCCCTGGCCACACACAGCAGCTTTCCACTTTCGAGGCTGTCATCCTTGCCAGGGACCTCCACCTCCCATCTCCTTGCCTCTCCTGTCCAATTTCCCTTCCAAACCCATGGACACCCCTTCCCCTGCCTGGAAACCACAATGGAAAAATTGCAAGCCAATAAAATAAAATATAAATGGCTACCTACCAGAAGACTGCAAGTGACCCACTTAGGCAAAATAATAATTGCCCATGACGAGGACTCAGTAAACACACTCCCACAAACATTAAAAATCTCTGAAGCTTTAAACCTGAGAAAATCCTTTAAGCGCAAACTGCAACAAACGACAACACTCGAGAAAACCTCCAAACTACCTATATGACAACATACACAGTAGGACACAGAAGACATCACAGCTGCTCCACCCACACAGGAAACTATCTAAAATACCTTCCGCTAAGCTATTTAGTCCAAAACAAAGAAATCTCTATTGCTAAGTTTGTTTAAAGTTTAAAATATGTCTTCATTAAGTTGCCGACCACTATGTTAACAAGGGAAAGTGGGGGGTGGGGGCGGGCTAGGTAGCATCTGGAAAAGTTTCTTCGTGAAGAGGCTTGTCCTGAAAGCTGCAAGGGAGCAAGCTTCAGGTAAGCCACTATAAAAACAAGACTTATAAACGACATCTACAAACACTACAAAAATGAAGAAATAAAAGACTGAAAAAAACGATTGCTATACAAAGATTCAGTGAAACTTACACTAAATAGATACAGTAAAAGACCATCAGAAAAGGGTTTTCTTTTGGGGGGGAAGGGGGAGGGGAAGAGGGGGGGGGAAATACAAATTAACTTAAATAGTGGTTTATTATATATCTATTTTCGCTTTTCTAGTTGTTTTTAAAGTACATCTTGATTTATTGTGTATATACTACTAAAATTACCAATATTGTTGACAGTTTGGATTGTACCACTGATAACTAAACCTCAAAATCCTTAAATAAATCGTATACAAATGATAAATAGCACAAGAAAAACAAAAACAAAACACTCATTCCCAACATTAGTGGTGACCACTCAGTCAACACCAGAGGACTGAACAACAACATCAAGAGAAAAAGACAGATACAACACATAAAGAAGAAAAAAACCAGACGTGATGTTCCTTCAAGAAACACACCTCAATCCACAAAATGAACAAATATTAAATTGCAACCTATATCCCACGCAATTGCATGCACAGGGATCCTCAAAATCAAGAGGAGTAGCAATATTAATAACTAAAAATATAAATTTTAAATTAGAGTCTACAATCAAAGACCCCACAGGCAGGTACATTTTCGTAAAAGGCACATTAGAAGGAAAGAAAATCACACTTAGACATAAGAACATAAGAGAAGCCAATGTTGGATCAGGCCAATGGCCCATCCAGTCCAACACAGTGGCCAAAAATACCAGGTGCCCTCAGGAGGTCCAGCAGTGGGGGCAGGAAGCCCTCCCACTGTTGCCCCCCCCCCCAACACCAAGATTACAGAGCATCACTTGCCCCAGACTGAGAGTTCCTATCTATACTTTGTGGCTAATAGCCACTGATGGACTTCTGCTCCATATGTTTATCTAATTCCCTCTTGAAGCTGTCCATGCTTGTAGCTGCTGCCACCTCCTGTGGCAGTGAATTCCACGTGTTAATCACTCTTTAGGTGAAGAAATACTTCCTTTTATCTGTTCTAACCTGACTGTTCAGCAATTTCATGAAGTGCTCACGAGTTCTTGTATTGTAAGAAAGGGAGAAAAGGACTTCTTTCTCTACCTGCTCTATCCCATGCATAATCATATAAACCTCAATCATGTCACCCCTCAGATGTCGTTTCTCCAAGATAAAGAGCCCCAAACGCTTCAACCTTTCTTCATGAGAGCCAGTTTGGTGTAGTGGTTAAGTGTGCGGACTCTAATCTGGGAGAACCGGGTTTGATTCCCCACTCCTCCACTTGCACCTGGCTGGATGACCTTGGGCAAGCCATAGCTCTGTACCAGCTGTTCCCTCAAGGACAGCTTGGGAAAGAGCTCTCTCAGCCCCACCTGCCTCACAGGGTGTCTGTTGTGGGGAGGGGACAGGGAAAGGAGTTTGTAAGCCGCTCTGAGACTCCCTTGGGGAGTGGAGGGCGGGGTATAAATCCAATCTCCTCCTCCTCCTCCTCCTCCTCCTCTTCATAGGGAAAGTGTTCCAACCCTTTTATCATTTTAGTTGCCCTTTTCTGCACTATTTCCAATGCTATTATATCTTTTCTGAGGTGTGGAGACCAGAACTGTACACAGTACTCCAAAAGAGGTTGCACCATCGATTTATACAGGCGCATTATGATACTGGCTGATTTGTTTTCAGTTCCCTTCCTAATAACCCACAGCATAGCATTCGCCTTTTTAATTGCAGTCGCACACTATCTCGACATTTTCATTGAATTATCTACTACTACTCCAAGATCTCTCTCTTGGTAAGTCTCCGCCAGTTTGGACCCCATCAAAGTGTATTTATAGTTAAGATTTTTGGCTCCAATGTGCATCACTTTGCACTTGGCCACATTAAACCCCATTTGCCACGTTGATGCCCACTGGCCCATCCTCAACAGATCCCTTTGGAGTGCCTCACAATCCTCACCACCCTGAACAACTTCATGTCATCTGCAAATTTAGCCACTTCACTGCTTACTCCCAACTCCAAATCATTAATAAACAAGTTAAAAAGCATCGGATTGAGTACTGATCCCTGCGGTACCCCACTGCTTACCTCCCTCCACTGAGAAAATTGCCCATTAATACTCACTCTCTGTTTCCTTTTAATTAGCCAGTTTTTGATCCACAAAAGGACTTGTCCTTTTATCCCATGACTATTGAGCTTACTTAGGAGCCTTTGATGAGGAACTTTATTAAAAGCTTTCTGGAAGTCAAGGTAAACAACATCTATTGGGTCCCCCTTGTCCACATGTTTGTTCACTCCCTCAAAGAACACTAACAGGTTAGTGAGACAAGATCTTTCTTTACAGAACCCATTCTGAGTCTTCCTCAATAGATTTTGTTCAGCCATGTGCCTACTAATTTTTTCCTTAATAACAGTTTCCACCAACTTACCCGGTATCGACGTCAGACTGACTGGCCTGTAATTTCCCGGATCTCCTCTGGAACCCTTTTTAAAGATAGGAGTGACATTCGCTACCTTCCAGTCCTCAGGAATGGAGGCAGATTTTAAGGAAAGATTACATATTTTTGTCAGGAGATGCACAAGTTCACATTTGAGTTCTTTCACAACTCTCAGATGTATGCCATCCGGGCCTGGTGATTTATTTGTTTTTAAGTTGTCTATCAGTTGCAGGACCTCCTCAATCTGACTCAGGTCTTTCAACACCCCTCCTGAAATCAGTGGTTCTGGAGTGGGCAGGCACTTCTTGTCTTCCATAGTGAAGACAGAGGCAAAAAATGCATTTAGCTTCTCAGCCATTTCCCTATCATCCTTCACTACACCTTTTACCCCATGGTTATCCAAGGGCCCCACTGCTTCCCTGGCTGGTTTCCTACTTCTAATGTATTTGAAGAAAGTTTTATTGTTTGTCTTTATGTTTTTTGCTATATGCTCCTCATATTCCCTTTTTTGCCTGCCTGATCACAGACTTGCATTTTATTTGCCAAAGCCTGTGTTCCCTTTTATCAGCCTCACTGAGACTAGCTTTCCACCGCTTAAAGGAATCCTTCTTACCTTTTACAGCTTCCATTACTTTGTTTGTTAACCATGCAGGCTTTTTTCTATACCTATTTGTGCCTTTCCTAACCTGTGGTATATATTTTCTCTGAGCCTCTAGGATTGTAATTTTAAATAGTCTCCAAGCTTCCCGAATGGTTTTGACCCTTTCTACTTTTCCTTTCAGTTTTCTCCTCACATATCCCCTCGTATCAGAGAAGTTACTCCTTTTAAAGTTAAAAGTTGTGTCAGTCTTTTTGGGCAACTCCCTATTTATACAAATGTTGAACTCAATAACATTATGGTCACTGTTCCCAAGCGGTGCAATCACTTTAACATCTCTCACCAGGTCTTGAGTGTTACTTAGGACCAAATCCAGGATTGCCTCTCCCCTGGTCGGTTCTGTGACCATCTGCTCCATAGCACAGTCACTGAGAGTGTCTAGAAACTCAATCTCTTTTTCCCGACCTGAACACATATTGACCCAATCTATGTGTGGGTAGTTAAAGTCACCTATTACAACACAGTTATTTCATCTAGCGGCTATCTTGAACTATCATCCTACAGACATCAAGATTGGTTTAAACCAGGCAAAACCATTAATGCCTACATGGAATGGAAAAAGGCGAACCTTGGCCACCCCTACGATTTAGTAAACAAAGGTAAAATCAAAGACAAAGCATACTTTGAGCAGAAGATAGGCCAACAAGCCCCATGGCACCAATATTTCCAACTCAGGAATCTCATAGAACACTTAGCAGACTCGGGAATGTTCATAAGAGAACCAACAAATCTGGAAAAAATCATCGCAACATATCCCAACTCAGCTAAGGGCGTACTTGTCAGGATCTGACAATGATGTCCCTGTGTTTTCTGCATTTTACAATGATGTCTCTGTGCTTTTTGCATTTTGCTTTCGATTCCTTTGTTCTAGCAGACCATTGCCAGCACCCCTTATCTGTCTCCTGTGTGAGTTGAGTTGGTCCATCTAGGGTCTCCTCTGAATCAGCAAATTGAGAGAAAATATCCTGCATGGAGCTCACATGCATTTGGAAACATTAAGTCTCTCTATATTTCAAATTGTCTAATTCATCTCTTAGACCATCCTATCTGAATATGAGATTTGACAAATGCATCATAAATCTGTTTATGTTCTGTATTTTAGACAAGATGCAGACAAAGAACTCACTATAATTCCTTGAGCTTGATGGTCGTCTGCTTCCCACTTAGTCTCTTCTTCCTGGGATGAGCTGTTCGGGGGGGGGCATCCTTCTCCAGGTGACCTTCCAGCGATTAGGGTTGTAAGGCAAACCTCAGACGCACATACCATTCTGCGAAGTTCTGTTAGCCGAATTGCTTTAATTTACGTGTAGCACTCAGCAAAATACATGGGTTCTTGCCAACTATACCAGGGTCCCACCCCTCCTGGGAGTTCTCAAGGAAAGAGGCACGTGAGACGGATTCCAAGTTCAATGTTGTTTACTGGATCATGTAATCAAGCATACCAAAAACGTAATCACACACACAATCTTACAGGCCTAATAAAATAAAGAGAGAAAATAGCACTTTTGCATGAGCAGGTATCGTTGGTGGGGAAAGCACAGTACCTTAGATGCGTTGTCCGATGTCAGGATGAGTTGGATAGGGGAGAAAGGTATAAAAGCTATGGGGCCACGAGGCTTGAACCAGCAAGACCACGTGGTTCTCCTGGATCGCGAGTCCAGAGAGAGAAAAAGGGGTTCAAAGATGGAGGCAAGGGTTGGGGACAGAAAGCTGGACTGAAGGGTCAATAGGTTAGATAGAGGGCGACGGCTCAAGAGGCCGAGTGACTCTCGGTTTGGACTTTTATTGCGGGTCTTGGGGCGGGTTTTGCAGACCACAACCCACTAACACACCTACTAGGCGGTCCGTCCCTCTTGGACCTTGCTATAGGTTAAAGGTGGACAAAGGGAGGAGGTCCAGGGGATGGTCAGTATTGCAAGAGCATGATCTCATCAGGAAACAGACGCTGAGTCTGGGGTCCAAGGACTCACCTGGCCATACCTATTGTTAGTTGATGGTTTTATCCAAGTATCTGATGGCTGGCACATTAGTTGCTAGGCAGTCTAGTTAGCATAACTATCCAGATGTATAGTGGGGAGTGGGGGTCAGCCAGCGGATGTCTGACAGAAGGAAACCTCATGGCAAGAAGAATCCTTTGTCTTTGTCTTGGGTGAACTGCTTAGGGTGTCAGCCTCCTGGCATGGGCTGGAGCTGGCTCCTATTCAAGAAGAAAGTGCAAGACCCTACCACTGTTGGTAACACAGAGTTCAGACTTATGGATATGAAACTCCATAAGAGCACAGAAAGTGCCTTGCTGGCGAACAATTCCCCCCCCTCGGAGCCTGAAGGCGTCAGGTGAAGGTCTCCGAATTGGATGGCTTGATGACAAGATTGGGGCGGACTGCATGATGGTGATCCTGAGAGAAGTTGATGGCAAGGGACGGACGCAAAAGATGACAAAAATCTATCGTAATAAAAATACCAAATTGTTGCTGGGATGGACATAAAAAGCAAGGCTTGTGCATTTGACCACCAAGGGAAGCCTATGTATAAATACTTAAGTCTCTAAATAAAAGAAACATCCTTAACTGAAATATTAAAAGCAATTCTGAAAATTCCTTATCTTAAATTCATTGTAAAAGCATTATAAAAGCATTATAAATGCCTTATAAAAGTAATATCCGTACATAAATAAAACATCAATGCCTATGGCGGAAGTACACACATTTGTATCAATAAAAAATAATCCACAAGGAATGCACAAGGAAATAAAATGGTTACAAACAATTCTTCGTCCATCTCTCCTGAGCGGCAAGGCTTTTCTGTTGGAACCGGGCTACTGGTGTCTCTACACAGGAGAGAGGTGCGCTTTACATTGTATCTAATGGAACACCAGGACTCGTATATCTTCGGCTCTTCGGAAGCCACTCGGGTCTTGATCAATAGCTCATGAAGCTCTCGGCTGCGTTCGTCACTTCTCGGCACGGACACGAGTCAGTTCGGCCGGGAAGGAGGAGACCGGTTTGCATATTGAGGAGTCGCCCCCCCTTGTTATCTAAAAGCATCATGGGTACCTACTTAAGTTGAAGGAAAAAACATTAAAAATAAGAATTAGATCAGTGAATTTGCAAGCATGGTACCTAAAAGTATTCCAGAGATGCGGAAAAGGTCAGAATAGGTCATACATTTGGAGTCGTTGTACCATAAAAGACACATCAGCTTGGGGTCCTGGCTGGAATAATCACAGGCAAGCTATTCACCCTTCGGGGTTGGCGGAGTCTCCGGGCACGCCTCCCGAACCCTGGGGAGTATTTGCGAGATGTGCGGCGCGGCTGACAGAGAGACGCACACATACTCGCAGATAGGGCATGTAAAAGCTGGGTTCGGGAGTTGCGTCCGGCTGACTCTGGCCTTTTTATCTGGAGCCGGGTGGCTCCGCGGGGACGATGTCAAATCGTACCCATTTTAACCTGGAGGGCTCCCTTCGGGGGGCCCTCCCCCAATACAGTACAAAAATAGAACAATCTTCCCCTCTAAACCCCATCCCAGTGGTACCGTCCTATACCCAATGAGGAGCGGACTGGGCAGCTAGTTACTAGGCAGAACCCCTAAAGGTTGCATGCTGTTGACTTGGCTGTATACGTTAGGGCTAGAGGCTGTCGCATATGCAAATGAGGAAATTGTTTAGGCATTCTGGGATACATAAACATTCCGAGATAAATAAATTTATTAAAAATCAAAACAGTCGAATTAGACACCAGTGTTGAGGCGCGGATATGTTTTAGACCGTGGGCACTTCAGATGGAACGCTGGCGAAAATCTCCCTTTAACATAGAAGAACATTGGAAAAGGTGGCAGAAGGGTTTTGCAGAGGGCACAAGCTTACCCGGAGTCTTTCCCAGGCACTCTCTGCTGCTTCGTGCAGGGAGGGCTTGCACGCCTGGTGAAAGGGGAGCATGGGCTGGACTTAAATTCCGAACCCAAGTTCTGCATGTCCTTCAAAGCTACAAGGGAGTTTGTACGCCCGGTACCTCCCAAGATGGCTTGTAGGAGCTGCATAGCAGAGTGAGACAGAGGCTTCATTTGTCCCCTATCTTCCTCCTGAGCTGTCTCTCGAGCTTCCATGTCCTCCTATCCCTTGTTGTCCTGCTCACTAATGACTCCCTACGGTTCGTCTGGGCTTCGGCCCTCCCAATACTGGTTAAAGAATAGAAAAGCAAAAAGCAAAAATGTTTTGGCAAGCAAGCGGTCTGCTTTGCAAACATGAGGCTTGGTTTGCAAACAAGCGGCTTGTCTTTGCCCGTGAAGTGAACAAACAAAAAGGCTGAAACAGAAACAAAACCATGCATAACGAAAAGCTTTTTGTAGAGGCAATGAGGCTTTACTGCCACAAAAAGAAATAAAGAAAAGTTCTTGGGAAGACAGAATAATACGAACGGACTTAAGTTAATTATGATTGACAGGCTATAGCGTATGCAAATTGTGTTTGTGAGGGCATGCTGGGAGAAAGAAATATTGTGAGTGAAATAAATTTGTTAAAAATCAAAAAGACCGAATTGGAGGCCGGTACTGAGACAGCTGTGTGTTTCGGGCTGTAGGCTATCTGGGCAGAGGGTCCGTGAAGAGGTCACGCTAACATAGAGCGATGTTGTAACAAGCGGCTGGAGGGCTCTCGGCTGGGGCAGGCTAACCTTGGGGCCTTTCCCCAGGCACCCGTCGCTGCCTCGAGTGGTGACAGGATTGCACGCCTGGTGGAGATGGGGTGAGAAGGGGTCGGAGTAACTTCTGAACCCAACTTCTACATGCACCACCAGAGGAGCCGCCTACTAAGCTTGACATTCGTGCTAGCCACGAATCCAACAACGGGGCTTTTGTAGACGGCACCTTTGTTGATGTCACTCCCTACCACCATAAGGAAGTTCAGCGGTATATCCGCAGCCCAGAGCTCTCGGCTCTTTCGGATCTCCCATGTAGAAACGCTCTCTGGTCCTCCCACCCCCTATCTCCCCTTTCTTTCTCGCATTACTCCCCATGGTTCGTTAGGGCTTCGGCCCGCCCAATACTGGTCAAAGAATAGAAAAGAAAAATCTTGGGAACAAGCAGGGGCTTGTTATAAGACCAAGGTACTGCCGAAGGCAGAGGGGAGATAACAACAAAAGAAAAAGGAGGTTTTTGTTAGCTGGGTGTTTTACTTCACACTCCGCCTCAAAAGGAAAAACTTCGGAGGGAGAGTTTTGCAAAAGTGAAATTAAAAATGAGGCTTGGGTAGTAAGCCTGGGGTGTGGGTTGCCGTAAAAGATTAAACTAGGCTGTGGAACGAGCGAAAAATGCAAGAGAAAGGCAGTAGCAAAAGTTTTGGGAAAATAGTTTTTATGATCAACGTGCTGGTGCGTATGCAAAATAGCGATGTCGCAGAGCACGCCGGATCTTGATCCTTTTAAAGCAAATCTTGGTTGTAAAAACTGTTGTTTGGAAAAATACCAATGCTAAAATTGATAATACTTTAGGTGGTTTCAAATTGGGAACCCAAAGGAGAGAGATAATACAAAAACTTTATTTGCTATGAGCTAAAAAGCTGTTGCAGGGGAAGAGCACGCAAAAAGACCGTGGCTTGCCTTAACCTTTCGAAAGGATTGCATTTTCCAACTGGCTTTCCAGTAGGACCTGCACACTTGCACTTCCTTTCTTGGCCTGCTCTGCCTTGCTGAACTCAAAGCATGACTATACTGGCACGCGCCTCTCCGTCATCCGGAGAAAGCTCCGCTGGCTTCTTCGCGATTTGGCAGTATGGTTTTTTGGTTTCAGCGATGCTACAGAGGAGTTAAAAAGGCAGCATGATTGAGGTTTTCCGAATATGTGCAGGAGACGGAACCCGCTTTCCTTCGGTTGCCTTTGTAGCCTCGCTTATGCTCCCTTGGGTTTGATAAAATGCTGCTAAAGGCCAATTTTTCTACCTCATGGGCCTTTTCTAAAAAGGCCCACCCAATAGTGGTTAAAAAATAGAAACACAAATATGAACACACAGGGAAACAGAGTGGACGGAGACAATACATAAAAGGGCAACAGTCAAGGTATGCCAGAGTTTGGGGAAGAGGGGCTAGGAATTCGAGACCTTGGATGCGACATGCATCAAGGCTTGGAAATCTGTGGCTTTAGATTGAGCTTCCAATTTGTGGATTTGTCTTCTCACCCAACATGTCAATGTAAGTAGCGCCACAATTAAAATAATTTGGAAGGCCAAAATGATGACTATGGGGTGGAGCATTAAATTTAAATATCCCGTCGTTGTTGGGGACCAACCAAGAAGCGCCTCCCACCAGGAGTGGGCCCCTGCCTCCTTAATTTCCACGGCCAGTTCCTTAATCCTGGCGCCATTGTGGGAAACATTCAAGGCAGCTTTGTCCCCAGCTTTCTTCAGCTGGGCCAGGCGTTCTTGGAGGTCTGGGTGAGAGAGCAATTTACGTAAGGCTTCCAGACCTAACCCCAAAGGTACTGGAGCAATATTGTCATATAATTCTGGAGATATGGCCATTTCTTGTTGCGTCCAAATAGGGGTTTCAAAATAAAAGTCACACCCTCGGATGGAGGTAACGTTACAGAAGCATCTGTTAATCCCAGGCAACATTTGTTGATAATAAAGTGTGTTTATGTGAATGTGTTCGCAGGCTGTTCTGAGACAGACACAGGCTCCGCCTATATATATAATTGTGGACCCGGTCTCGCTGACCGCGCCAAACTGACAGTGAGATATGGCGTGTTTCTTGGGGACTAGGCATGGGTGGTGTTTTTCTAGAGCCTCGTCGTCGCAGATGAAGCCTAGGTTTTCTTTGTGGGTGCATCCATCTAGGTTGATCATATGCCAGTTGGATGAGCTCACTTTAGCCCATCGGTTACTGTTCCTGGCATATAATACTGTGTCCAAATTAACTTGAATACCCAGCGGAACTACTGGATAAATTTGAAAAATTTCTTTAGCGGTCACTGTGGTTATAATCAATTGCAAGGTCTGGGTTACAGCATCAAAAGAGGCGTTCGCCAAAGACAACCAGCTCTCGAGAGAGATTTCACTGGCGGTTAAATTTCCTTTAATTAATTCCCTTATTTCTAAGGGTATAACTCCAGCCATAGCTTGTTTGATTATAGTCATGGCAGTGACTACGTTAAGAGTTTGTGCTTGAGTACAAGCAAGAGCCAATGAAATATTCTTTTGTAGAGATTGAATGCCACCAATGAGATTGTTGAAATCTTTTTCCATGATTTGTTCCCAAGTAACCAGCAAGGGGTTGGTGGAGCGTTCCATGTGGGCAAGGGAGTCTAATGATTGCGTAATGGGGAGGCTCATTTGAGATATATCAAATGAAACTTTAGAGGCTTTATTTGCTATCACCTCTATGTTCGCAGCGTCGAGGGCTGCCATTCCCGCTCCTACGGGTGCGACCCAATCCGAAAGATCGCGTTTGGTTCTTTTAGAGAGCTCTCCTTTACGCCACATTAGGAGCCAATTGTCCCAACCTTGCTGGGTTGTGTGTAAGTAAGAGTCACAGAGGGCATGGCTGAAGGATGTGCCAAGCCCATTTAAGCTGACATTGACTCTTTTTACTGAAATTTGCGGCTGCATCAAGACTGTTTCCTGATGATTAAATTTTAAAGTATGCGCTCCCACTACCGGATAGGTCAGTGAGGCTAGTGAGTCTACATTTTGGATGAGTGGGTCCAAATCAAGTGTGTGATTTGCATCACCAATTATTAAGGTGTAATTGCCTTCTTGATGAGTGAGCTGCAGAGTTGTTGTGCCGATAGCTGTAAGGTTTACAGTATCGGTGGCATTGAGGCAGACAGAACTGTTTAAAAGGAGGGTCCAGTCTGGGGGACCTTGCTGCTTTAACACCGAGCAGTTGAAATGCCAATCGAGCTTGCCCCAAGCCAGTGGTTCTATGTCTATGTCTTCGCCGAATGGGTCCGTGAGCGTTATCGGGACCTCTGTGTCATTGTGGAAGTGTCGGGAGCCAATTGAAATGATCATTTTTAAAGGGTCGCCAATGTCCCATACGGCAGCTGATATTACAGCTATGTCTGTGTAGAGGGAGATGGGGGTAGGAGCAGTATATTCGATGGTGGAGGTGTTGGTTTTGGCTTGTGGCTGTTTACACAGGGCCACCTCCATTTCGTCCATAGAATATTTTCCGGAGGTGCATAGGGTCACCTTTTCTCCGGTGCGGCTGTGAATGCAGTGTGTGAGCCGCTGTGGTGGACATTGGTCTATAGGTGTGAGTGTGACTGCTCTGTCATGCCATCCTGTTACACAGGTAAAAATCCTAAAAGGCATGTTTGTTCCCACAGTTCTCCATCTGGTCAAGACTACCGTATGGTTGGCTATTTGTGTTGCTGAGGTACAATAAAACAATGACAATCCGAATAATAATAAAAGTTTTAATGGTCTTACCAATTTGTCTGTTGCTGGGGTGGAATATCCTGGATGCATTCTGTAATATAATGTTTGAGGGGTGTGTGAGTGAGATCCCTGAGCTTCCATACTGTGGTCGACATACCCAATCAGTCACAGTATGGTTCCCTTTACCTAAGGCTGGGGGTGAGTGTAGTGGTTCCCAAGCGTAAGCCCGGTGCGATTTTTACTGCACGCTCCCGCGGTTTCTCTTAAAAGGGAACTCTTTTATACACCATGGTCTCCCCCCCTTGCTTCCGAAAAGGCGACTGAAGCCGTGAGGAAGCATTTAAAAGGCAAGGCAGGTTTCTCCAAGAGAGAAAAGAGGCACAAGATCGAAAATGTTTGTGGGCAGGTGAGGCCCAAAGGTGACAGTAGCAAGAGGCTGCGAGGTTCCTCCGGGATCCGGAGGGAGGTTAGGAGGTTGCAGAACCAGTTCACCCTTCCACAGCTTGAGCTGGGAGGAATGGAAGAACTTGTACCACGTTTGACCATGCTTCCTGGGGATGGCGAGCTTGTAGACCGCCGGGCTTACGCGATCCACAATGGGGACTGGGCCAGCCCATTTGGCCATGAGAGCGTGCTGCATCCGGCTAAATTTCCTGTATAAGACCTGCTGTCCAGGTTCCCAAAGCTGAGGATTGCGCACCCACCCAAGCTTTTTATCCACGGCAAGTTGGCTCTGTCCTAGCATGTTAGCCACTTGAACGTGAATGATCAGGAGGTCTTGGAGGAGGGTCTGGACCCATCAGTCGTTTACCACTCTGGGCTCCAGATCCCCTGGCAGATCGTGCTGCAGCCAGAAGGCTTCGGGCAGGCGCATCTTTCTCCCAGTCATGACCATATGGGGGGAGTAGCCATGCCTGGCTGTGGTTCCCCGTATGGCCATGAGAATAATTGGGAGTTTTTCGTCCCAGGAGCAGCCTGTGGAGTTAACCACCTTAGCTAGGGCTTCCTTAAGGGTGCGGTTGGCGCGTTCTATCGCTCCAGAAGACTGAGGGTGAGCAGCGATATGAAACCGCTGTTTGATCCCAAGAGCTTTGCAGAGCTCCTGAGTGACCTCGCCTAGGAAGTGGGGCCCGCGGTCGGAATCGATGACCTTAGGGATGCCCCAACGAGAGAAAAGGTTGTTAAAAAGCAGTTGTGCTGTAGTGGGAGCTGTGTTATTGTGGCAAGGGAGAGCTTCGATCCATTTGGAAAATGGATCAATCACTGTGAGGCAGTACTTGTTTCCTCTGCGAGTCTTGGCAGAGGCCCGATGAAATCAATTTGTACCCAAGCCCAAGGTCCTTCTACCCTCTGATGCTGGAGGGGGGCTTTGGGGCCGGAGGAATCCGCGTTAACCATAGCACAGGACAGGCAGTTATCCACCCATTGTGCCACGTCGTTACGGATACCTGGCCACCACCCTGCATCTTTGACCCATTCCAGGGTGGGATCCTTTCCCCAGTGCCCTTGTTCGTGGACAAATTGAATTAGGTCTGCCCACACTTCCATTGGGACTACCCAGTGTCGTGCTCCCGTGGAATCGAAAGCCCAAATAACTCCCTCTTCTTCCCTGATGATATACTTTCCAGTGGGATCTTTGCCTTTAGATAAAAGATCCTGGGCATCGGCATCGTTTGCCTGGAGTTCCCCCAAATCTACAAATACAGGGGGAATAGCGGGGCGATTGTGTGCGGCCGCGGCTTGGCGCCTAGTAGTGACTGCATTTAAAGGATAAGTAGGTTGGTCCGAAGGAGAACTGAAGCGAGCTGCTTCTTTAGCTAGGAGGTCAGCTTGGTCGTTCCAGTAAGCGACCTCTGTGTCAGATTTTTGGTGTCCCTTGACATGGGAAATTTGAGTTTCTGCTGAGCGCTTATGGAGGAGCCGTACGACCTCTCTCCATAGTACCAGATGAGCTACCGGTTTCCCTTCAGCATTGACCCATTCCTGCCTTTCCCAGTGCGGTAGCCAAACGGTGGCGGCTTTGGCCGTCCAGTCTGAGTCGGTGAAGATGGCTACGGGACAGGTTGGAGGTTCGAATTCAAGAACGGCCTTAAGGGCAGCAACCTCTGTGGCTTGACTGGAATGAGGACGGACAGCGGCTTGCAGGATGTGGTTATCCTGAACCCTGACTGCACCATACCCTGTGTGTGGGGTGCCAGCTACATGGAAAGAAGAGCCATCGCAGAACCAGCAATTAAAACCTTTTTGTTTGGCTTCTTCAAGGGGCACTCCCCATGTAGCGGGCCAAGGCAAGTGTTCCACGTCTGGAAGTGGCCATTCATGTTCTTCCCCAGCTATGAGAAGACCGTAAGGGGCAGGGTGCTCTTTTTGTTCCTTTTTGTATTCAATCCCTTTATTGACCAGGGCAAGCGTCCACTGGGCAATGCGGGCATTGGATACTTGACCGTCCTGAATCTTCCCTGACAGAAATTATTTGAGGGGAGTGTGTGTTGTTTGCACAATGACCTTAGCTCCCCCGATGATGAATTCCCAATGTGTAAGACTCCAGACCAAAGCGAGACAGATCTTTTCACACGGAATAAATTTTATTTTGACAGAGGAGAGGTTCCTAGAAGCATAGGCTACAATCCTAGGTGCCCCTGCGTGGTGCTGAACAAGGGTGGCCCCAATGCTCTTTTCTGTATGGGCCAATTGAATGTAGAAAGGTTTAGTTGGGTCCGGATGAGCTAGGGCAGGAGCGGAGGCAAGGGCTTGCTTAAGGCTGGCAAACGCATACTGCTGTTCGGGTCCCCAGACCCAGGGAGCGTCTCTCTTAAGGAGAGCGTAGAGCGGTCGAGCTTTGTCTGTAAAGCCTTCTACGAAGTCCCTAGAGAAATTGAAGGTCCCTAAGAGAGCGCGAAGGGAAGGCACATCTGTAGGAGCAGGGAGTTTGGCGATTACTGCCATTCTTTGTGAGTCTGGCGTTCTTCCATCAGGTCCTAGTGCTAGATCGAGGTATTTTACTTTAGTTTGAACCAGTTGTGCCTTGTCCCTGCTAGCTTTGAAGCCATCTGCCTTTAGGAGGTGGAGAACTTCCCTAGTGACTTCGGCGGTTTCCTCCTCTGTGGGGGCGTGGACCAAGATGTCGTCCACGTAGGAAAGCACGTGATCTTTGGAGGAGGGTTGGAGACGATCCCACATGCGGACTACATGTGCGTGGCAAATGCTGGGGCTTGAGTGGAAGCCTTGAGGGGTTCTCTTGAATGCATACTGCTGGCCACGGAAAGTGAACGCGAATTTATACCAGCATGATTCGTGTAGCTTGATCGAGTGGAACGCATTAGCCAGATCGATCACACTGTAGTAGCGGGACCCTGCAGCAATGGCGGCAAGGATCTCGTGGTACTTGGTGACTACAGGGGCTACTGGTGGGGTTACTGCATTCAAGGCTCAGAAGTCCACAGTCATTCTCCAGGTCACGCCATCGGCTTTAAGGACCGGCCACAGAGGGGCATTGCAGATGGACTGCATTGGGAGAATTACGTCCCATTGTAGAAGACCCTCTATAGTTTTGGCTATTCCATTTTCCGCTTCTGCTGGGTACTTATATTGTTTCTGGGGTGGAGGATCCCTGCCTTCGATGAGGACACAAGCATCTCGCACTGTCCCACACTCTGCCTTGTCCTTGATCCAGACCTCAGGGAAGTCTCGGATCCAAGGGTCACTGGGCTCAAGCGGGGCCAGGGGGAGAGGTGCTTTAAGGGCTGCGCAGCGATGGACTGCATTGACTTCGCGAGGGCCCTCTGGAATCTGCCAGAGGAAGCTGTTCGCTAGGTCGATTGTCAGGCCATGCTCTTGGAAGAAGGGGGCCCCTAGGATGCCGGCATCCTCGCCTTGATTGTCGCAGGCGGACACGTGAGTGGAAATGGTTCCTACAGTTAGAGGAACGTCTTTCCAGATCGTGGCTCTATGTGCGCCTCCGGCAAAGCCAGCAAGCATGACAGCCTCCTGAGTGGGTTGACCGTGTGCGGCGAGATGTGGGCTTAATACATTGAGAGCGGCTCCAGTGTCAACTAGAAGGGTAGCAGGTTTACTGTTCCCTGGAGTCTCGACCCCTGCTTTCACAGTCGGTCTCCCCCATGTGTCGGGTTTCAAAGGAGCCACAACACCTTTGGGGAGAGCCTGGGACTCCGGGCAGCCCTAGCTATGCTTGGCCATTTCTGCTAACTCTTTCCTTAGTACCGGGTAGATAGGTTGTCCTGGGGGTTGCTGACTCTGTTCCTCGCTGTCTGCTAGAGCTCGGAGTAAAACACTGTTGGGCTGTTTATGGAATCTTTCCATCTTGTACCCCTTATCCTTAAGCTGCATCCAGATCTGTCTCCTAAAGGTATCGGTCATTTCAGGGGGCTGGTAGCCTGGTTGGAGTTTGGGTACCGGTGGCTGGTATGCCTGTGGCTGATTCCCGGGACCTTGTGACTGGCCATGGTAACCCTGAGGGGGACCCTGATGAACTGGGGGAAGTGGTGGTGCGGAAGGCTGAAGGTGGGCCTGGGCAGGAGTGTTGCGATAGTCCCGATACTCCTTTTAACCTTTGTAATTGCCCCCACCTCTCTGATAATTATTTTGCCAGGGTTTGCCCCGGTCGTACCAATCCTGTTTTCGGTATCAGTCATTCTTATTGTCATATCTCCCTGAAGGTTGGTACTGGGAGTGGGGCCCATGGTTTGCATATGTAATAGCCTGTATAGGTTCGACTTCGTCCCTATCTTTGTTCTTCTTGCCCTTATGGGGCTTGAGTGCTCCAGCACCTCGGAGCAATGAGGCTATTCTCTTTATTTTCTTCTCCAGCACTGCCCATGTAGTGGATGCAGTGTCTGCTATGTTTAGGGACAGTTGGGCTTGTGTTTGGAGGCCTTGTACTACCGCTTCCTTGAAATCATCCTCCTCGTAATCCGGCAAGCCGGTGGTGATTTTTACAGCGACTTGATCCACTAATAGAGCTAGGAGTTGCTTCCTGGCCACATATGTCTCTGGGTCTTCATCGGGACCCTGTCTCTCCAATACATAAAGAGCGTTGAGATTAGTATTGGGATTGAGGTATTTAAGGACGTCCTTCATCCATTTAGTTTTGGACGCCGCGGTTAAGTTTCCGCTTGCAATAGCTGCATTTAAGGTCGGGAGCTGGGAGGTGGTTATGCATTGACGGGCTACTAGAGTGAGGTCTTCTCCACTG
This sequence comes from Lepidodactylus listeri, assembly GCA_029233225.1. Lineage (NCBI taxonomy): Eukaryota > Metazoa > Chordata > Lepidosauria > Squamata > Gekkonidae > Lepidodactylus > Lepidodactylus listeri. The sequence goes on along the minus strand of JARCFY010000014.1, from coordinate 6,352,417 downwards.
GCGGAGTTATAGATCATGTCTACATTGGCCATCCATTGAACTGAGTTTTCCCTGGTTAGGCCACTCTCAATAGGCTCTGCCCCCCCCCCCGGGCCTGCCTATGGAAACCCCCAGGGCTCCGGGATTTTCAGAAAAATCCTGTGGAAATCAAGGGACTGGGCAAGTTCACAGTCAAATTCAAGGACTTCCAGGGAAAACTGGACCTCCTAGTAGTGGCAGCTGACCTTATGAGCCTGTTGGGGATAGCCTGGTTTGAACCACTTGGACTAAGCTTGGCTGGGGTGAACCGCATCAGCGACACAGACTTCCAGGAGTCTGTGTGGAATTCCCTGCCATCTTTGACTGAGCACTAGGCTCCTATACCAGACCCCCCATTTGTTTGACTCTTGATCCCTTGGTCTGGCCTAGTTGGATCCCAGTCCGCCAACCGCCGCTTGCTATGCAGCCGAAGGTCGAGCGAGAGCTGGACAAGCTGGTGGCTCAAGGTGTGTTAGAGCTGGTGTCCCACGCAAAGTGGGAAACTCGCATTGTGAACCCACTTAAGTCAAATGGGGATATCCGCATCAACGCAGACTATAAGTGTACACTAAACAAGGCGCTTCAAGCACACGCCTACCCTGTACTAGTAATCAGCCATGTGCTAGCCACCCTTGCAGGTGCCAGAGTCTTCGGTAAATTGGATTTGGCTCAAGCCTATCAGCAGTTGCCAGAGGACGAGGACATGGCAGAGGCCCAAACAATAGTGATTCACAAAGGGGCTTTCAAGGTTAAGCGGCTCCAATTCAGGGTCAGTGTGGCCCCGGGGCTTTTCCAGGAACTAATGGATCGTTTGTTAAAAGGATTACCAGGTGTCCAACCCTTTTTCGACGATGTCCTGATCACTGCGCCGGATGTCCCAACCTTCAGGCAGCAGCTCTGGGCAGTCCTTCAACGCTTCCAGGACTCCAGGCTGAAGGTAAAACCAGAAAAATGTCTTCTGGGTGTCCCGTCTGTGAAATTCCTTGGGTTTACCGTAGACACCCATGGAGTCCACCCCACACCCGACAAGGTGAAAGCCATCTCTGATGCTCTGGCTCCTACATGCAAGGCCGAGCTCCAATCATTTCTGGGACTATTAAATTTTTACCATAATTTCCTCCCCCACTGCACAGACTCTTAGACAAGAATGCTAGATGGGAGTGGGGCCCCCACCATGCGGCCACGTTTGGGGCCATGAAAAAACTGTTGACTTCCTATGCTGTATTAGCTCATTTTGATGAGTCTCTTCCTGTAGTGTTGGCCTGCGGCGCCTCTCCATATGGGGTGGTGTTGGGGCACCAACTGCCTGATGGCCGGGAGGTCCCAGTCACCTACTACTCTCGGACCTTGTCATCTGTGGAGCAGAACTATGCACAGATTGACAAGGAGGCACTCGCTATCGTGGCAGGGGTTAAAAAGTTCCATGACTATCTCTATTGACAGGACTTCACAGTCGCCACCAACCACAAACCTCTGCTGGGGCTCCTCGCCCCTGACCACCAAACCCCTCATATGTCCCCTCAGGTTCTGCGATGGTCTATCTTCCTCTCTGGCTACCAATATTCCCTGGTCTACCACCCGGGCAAATCAATGGGGCATGCCGACGTCCTGATCCGCCTCCCACTGCCCACGTGTGAACCTGACCCCACTCCTGCCTACCACGTTGCGCTCCTGGAGGAGCTGCCAGACCAGCCTGTCCAGGTAACAGACATCTCCCAGCACACGGCCTGGGATCGCATGCTCTCTCGTGTTCTTGACTGGATGGGTAGGGGGTGGCCCTTGTCTCAGGACCAGAATTTGCAGCATTCACAGCCCGGCGCAACGAGCTGTCCACCCACAAGGGGTGCCTGCTATGGGGATCCAGGGTAGTGATTCTGGAACCCCTCCGCACTTGGGTGTTATGCAATCTCCATGAACACCTGGGGTGGTGCGGATGAAAGCCCTGGTGCGCAGCTACGTGTGGTGGCCAAGGCTAGATAAGGACATTGAGGACTGTGTCGGCCGCTGTCAAGAGTCTCGCCCTGCTCCTCCCCATGCACCAGTCTGCCCCTTGTAGACAGTTACAGCAAATGGCTGGAGGTCGTCCCTGTGAAGGCCACATCATCCAAAGCCGCCATCTGCGCAATGTGGCACATATTCAGCATGCACAGGCTGCCAGTCACACTGGTCTCTGACAACAGCACAGCCTTCACCTCCTCCGAGTTTCTACGATTCGCGGAGCTGCACGGCATCTGACACGTAAAGTCTGCTCCCTTTCACCCAGCTACCAACGGCCAAGCCGAGAAGATGGTTCACACAACGAAAGAGGCGCTGCGGAGAATGGACCATGGGGACTGGGAGTACAAGCTGACAGCCTTCCTTTTCGGTCAGCGCACAATGCCCCACACCATCACTGGTTGCAGCCCAGCGGAGCCCCTCATGGGATGACAGCTGACGTCCCAGCTCGACCGCCTGCACCCAGACCGAGCAGCGAGTGGCACAAAGGAGCCCAACATGCCCCGAGCGCCAAGAGGTTTCTACCCTGAAGACCCCATGTACATGAGGAACTATGCACAGGGTCCCCTGTGGGTCCCGGCCCGGGTCACCCGCATCAATGAGCCTCTCTCCTATGAGGTTGCCACTGAGGATGCGCAAGTATGGTGACGTCACATGGACCAGCTACGACGCTGCACAGACTCTCCCCCTTCTACAGGGTGGTCCAGGGCTGACATTCCAGACCTGAGCATGGACGATGAAGACGACCGAGGTTCGGACCCTACTCCGGCAGCCGTCCCCCAGGAGTCCCCGCCGGACTCACCTACCCCAGTGGCCAGCCAGGCAGATGTGGCTACTGACTCCCCAGCTCTGGCCGCCCTGGCTCCCGTGAGAGAGCAACCGGTCCCGGTACCTCCCACTACGAGCCTCCGTCGATCGGACAGAGAATGGAAAAGACCAACCTACTTAAAAGACTATGTTTGCTAGGGTAGACCTGAACTATGGGGGGAGGGGTGTTATGTTTGTGATGTTCTATGCACAATTCTCTAGTTTAAAATTAAGGACTCTCAAGTGTCCACTTACTTCCTGTATGCACCTGGCAACATGTCTGGGCATGTTCACCTGTAATGCCAAGTGATACCTGCCTGAGCTTCATTCCGAGAGAACAATGGAGAAGTCGGGGGTGCAGTTTACCTGTAAATATAAGCTGACCACCTTTCCCCATGCTTGTTCCTGACCCCTAATAAAAAGAGCTATGCTGAAAATCACTCCACCAGCCTCCCGAGTCCAGTACTTTTCAAGTCAAGTCAAGTCAAGTCAGCCTTTATTGGCATAAATTAGAAAAACAATTTCTGCATGTTAAAACCCGTTATAAACACATATATAAAAATTCTAAAAGAACCTTTGGCACAACTTTAAGACCAGACAAAGAAACTTGGCCACCTTCTCCGTGGTGTCCGGACTGGAATCTCTTAGAAATCTATGCACCTTGAGTGCATCAGAACAAGCACCCATACTAGTTAACAGAGAATGTAAATGTGTGCTCCTTAGATCTACATACAAGTCACAGTGCAAAAGAACATGAGTAATTGATTCCACACAGCTCTTTCTGCATGGGCAATAACTGGCCAAATGCGAAACGTTGTTAAATCTGCCATATAAGATGGCTGATGGCATAGCATTGCATCTGGCCAGGGTAAACGCTCTGCGTTGCTGGGGTACCTGCAGAGATGTTAGCTTTGAAGCTATCGGCCCTTTTGGAAGGGGAATCTCAAAATTCAGAGGGGAGCAAGTTCTATTAGCTATGCTGTATAAATTTTGTCGCTCCGAATCTAACAGCCTGGTTTTAATTTGATGAAATGCGGCAGCAAAAGGCATCATGGACCGGGTTTCCAAGGAGAGACCCAGTTCATTGATTTTCCCTTCAATGTACGCTGACCAATTAGAAAGGTTAAGCTCGGGGAGCATATGGTGTATAAGGCTCCCCTGTTCAAAGTTATAATGGAGGCGGAGCCAATATTTGAATGTTAAAAGCCACGCCAAAGTCTCCATCCGAGATGAACCAGTTTCCAAGTATATAACAGCGTTTGGTACACAATTAGGTAGGACCATAATTTTCTGCAAAAATTTGGATTGAACACATTCAATGGCGAGGTCGAAGGCTCTAATCCAAATTGGGATACCATACAATAGCTGGGAGCTAACTTTGGACCTGAAGATTTTAATTGCGGCTGGCACAAATTGGTTGCCCCTGCAGTAAAAGAATCGAGCTATGGCTGATGCACTAGCACTGGCAACCTTCGCCACACATTTACGATGAGTAGACCACCTAGTGTTATATTGAAAATACATGCCTAGGTATTTATAGTCTTTAACTTGTTCTATCGTTTTACCATTGATGGACCAATGGTATAATCTCCATTTTTTGGAGAACATCAGGATTTTGGACTTATCATAGTTAAGCTGAAGCTTGTGGTTAGTAAAAAAGGCAATACAGCGGGACAGCAACCGTCTCAGACCAGCTTGGGTGTGAGATAACAACACAGTGTCATCGGCATAGAGTAATAGGGGAACAAATATTTTTCCCAGTTTAGGACTATGACAGTCAGGGTCAGAGAGCTGGCCTGCAAGGTCGTTAAGAAAAATATTGAATAAAAAGGGGGCTAAGATACAACCCTGTTTAACACCCTTATTTGTGGCAATCTTAGATGTCAAGTTGCCTAATGGTGAGCATTTAATTTGGCATGTATTGAGCGTATAAAGTTGTTTAATGAGAAAAAGGAGTCTCTTATCCATGTTTAGCTGGTTCAATTTGGCCCAAAGAAGGTCCCTGTCCACTGAATCAAAAGCTCCCTTCAGATCCAGAAAGGCTGCGAAGAGTTTCTGATTGTTCCGTACAGTATGGGTATCAACAAGGTGAGATAGGGTGATACAATGATCTAGGGTGGACTTCCCTTTGCAGAACCCCAGCTGTTCGGGTCCTAAGATTTTTCTTGTACCATCCAAGCGTTTAGCTTAGCCAAAAGATGTTTGGAATATAATTTGCCTATGATGGATAATAGGCTAATTGGCCTATAATTGCTCGGATTTGTATGATCACCTTTTTTGTAGAGTGGAACTACTATTGCATTCAGCCATGCTGAAGGAATAATACCTGTTCTGTCCACCATTGTAAACAGGGATGCAAGAAGGGGAGCCCACCAGTCAGGGTCAAGTTTTAAAATTTCTGGAGGGATAGCATCCGGGCCAGGGGCTTTCCCTGGTTTCAGTTGGCCAATAAGTTCTTTGACTTCGGCCGATAGCACAGGGAGCCAATCAGGGAGATCATCGGCAGAAGGTGCTAGAGACTCAGTACAAGGTGGATCTTGATAGAGTAAAGCTGAAAAATACTGAAACCAGACTTGAGAGGAAATGGCAGACATAGAGGGATCATTGGCTCTAAATGCACCGGAGACAATAGCCCAACATTTTTTAGAGTTCTTTAAAGTTGTGGCATGGTATAACTCATCCCACCGCATTTGAAAATAATCAGATCTCTTTTTCTTAATAAATTGACACAACTGGTTCTTAAGATTAAAATATTCTGTTGGGAGAGTTGGGGCTCTCAACTCGCGGTAGCGGCTGTAAACATTACGTAATAATGTTTTAATTTGCCTGCATTCTTTATCAAACCATGAGGGGCTTATAGAGTTGGTGACCCCCCTATCTGGGCGCCCTGGCCTTACACCCAGTGATTCAGAGATGTACGAAATTAAAGAGTCATAAGCTGACAAGGCTACAGTAGGGTCTGAAACATTGGATAAAACGAGTCTAAGCTCCGCAACAGGTCCAGCTTGGAACAGCTGCAGAGTTTTCCGTTCAGTACACTCATTCCATATTATTCTAGGTAATAGGTTAACCTCTGGGGGATGAGGAGTCAGATTGCAAAAAAGGTCGGGAGGAAGACTGACTTGCAGGGTCAAGAGTAAAGGAAGATGGTCACTGGTAATAGGGTCACCCACCGAAAAGTCTTTAACATAAGGCTTCAGAGATGGAGAGATTGAAACATAATCAATCACGCTACAGCCCCGCTTGGACACAAAAGTGAACTCTCCGGAATTGGGAAAGTCGGTCAAGCCATTTAACCAAAATCTATTGTGATGCACACAGAATTTGGCAAGACAAATGCCCGCTGAGTTGAGAAGTCGGTCCTTAGATTGTCTTGGGTAAGAAAAAGTAAAAGGAAGAGTGGCATCTGGGTCAAATCCAATAGCTTGGGGAAGCATGCTGCAGTTCATGCCCACCCTTGCATTAAAATCGCCCGCTAAAATTATTTCAGTAGATGGATAGCGCCTTTCTAGATCCTCGAAAAGCGTGGCCATACGCTCCCAACATTGCTGAAGGGATTCATTTCCCAAAGCAGAAGGTACGTATATGTTAACAAAAATCAATTGTGCTTGATAGACTGTTCCATGTGACTATTGGACTGTAGCGGAATGTCATTGGAATTTAAGTGGGATGACACAAGTATTGACAGACCAGCTTGAAAGCGTCCCCTTGACTTGGACCTGAAAGCAGGTACATTGTAGGACTTATAGCCTTGAATGTGAGGACCAGGTTTCTTGGAGGAGAATAACATCAAACCCTCTGAGGAAACTTATGAACTTGGCATCTTGGACTTTATTCTGCCAGCCTGCCACATTCCATGAGATGACTTTGATGTCTGTAGCACCAGGCACAGACTTTCAGCCTAACCAACCTCACAGGGTTGTTGTGCAGATAAAAAGGAGGTGAGAATAATGTAAGATGCTTTGGTCCCCATCGTGAGGAAAGACTATAATTTTCCTAGGTAGAGGCTGTAGGGGAGGGAGGTGGAGACGGAAAGCTGAAGACAGATAAAAGTAGGTTGGCTGTTGGGTGGGAAGATAATAGGGTTGCCAACTCCAGGTTGGAAAATTCCTGGACATTTGAGGGGTGGAGCCTGGGGAGGCTGGGTTTTGAGAAGGGGAGGAGCTTCAGACCAGTATAATGCCATAGACTCAGGGCTCCGTTGGGGCTGGGGTGCGCCGGAGCGCCGCTCCAGGAGAGAGGAGGCGGGGAGCGGGCACATAATCAAGCCCCGCCCCCAGCTCGCTTTCCCCGGCCTGCGCTTTGGTGCGCAGCCAGAGAAAAGCTTCCTCCCTTCCCTCACCCTTCCCGGGCCGCGATCTCCCTCCCTGGCCAGTGGACACACCCGCCGGGCCAAAGAGAAGCCCCCAGCCCCCCCGATCTCCCTCCCTGGCCCGCGGCACACCGCCGGGCCAGGGAAAAGCCCCCAGCCCTCCCAGCCCTCCCCCCCGATCTCCCTCCCTGGCCCGCGGCACGCCGCCGGGCCAGGGAGAAGCCCCCAGCCCTCCCAGCCCTCCCCCCTGATCTCCCTCCCTGGCCCGCGGCACGCCGCCGGGCCAGGGAGAAGCCCCCAGCCCTCCCAGCCCTCCCCCCCGATCTCCCTCCCTGGCCAGCGGGCATGCCGCCAGGCCAGGGAGAAGCCCCCAGCCCTCCCAGCCCTCCCCCCCAATCTCCCTCCCTGGCCAGCGGGCATGCCGCCAGGCCAGGGAGAAGCCCCCAGCCCTCCCCCCCGATCTCCCTCCTGGCCCGCGGCACGCCGCTGGGCCAGGGAAAAGCCCCCAGCCATCCCAGCCCTCCCCCCAATCTCCCTCCCTGGCCAGCAGGCATGCCACCGGGCCAGGGAGAAGCCCCCAGCCCTCCCCCCGATCTCCCTCCCTGGCCCGCAGCATGCCACCGGGCCAGTGAGAAGCCCCCAGCCCTCCCCCCGATCTCCCTCCCTAGCCAGCGGGCATGCCGTCGGGCCAGGGAGAAGCCCCCCCCTGATTACCCTACCTGGCCCGCGGCATGCCGCCGGGCCAGGGAAAACCCCCCAGCCCTCCCAGCCCTCCCCTCCGATCTCCATCCCTGGCCAGCGGGCATGCCACCAGGCCAGGGAGAAGCCCCCAGCCCTCCCCCCGATCTCCCTCCCTGGCCCGCGGCACGCTGCCGGGCCAGGGAGAAGCCCCCAGCCCTCCCAGCCCTCCCCCCGATCTCCCTCCCTGGCCAGCGGGCACGCCGCTGGGCTAGGGAGAAGCCCCCAGCCCTCCCCCCGATCTCCCTCCCTGCCCTCCCCCCGATCTCCCTCCCTGGCCCCCCCCAATCTCCCTCCCTGGCCAGCGGGCACGCCGCTGGGCCAGGGAGAAGCCCCCAGCCCTCCCCCCCGATCTCCCTCCCTGCCCTCCCCCGATCTCCCTCCCTGGCCCCCCTCCCAATCTCCCTCCCTGGCCAGCGGGCATGCCGCCGGGCCAGGGAGAAGCCCTCAGCCCTCCCCCTGATCTCCCTACCTGCCCTCCCCCCCGATCTCCCTCCCTGGCCCCTCCTCCCAATCTCCCTCCCTGGCCCGCGGTACGCCACTGGGCCAGGGACAAGCTCCAGCCCTCCCCCTCCTCACCATTCCTGGGTCGTGGGGGCGGGAGGTAGTGAGGGAAGAGCTGGGCCTGAGTGGCTTTAAGCCACTGGGGCCCAAGCAAGGGGGGGGGAACACCTTGTCTGCCTGCCTGCCTGTCTGTCTGTCTGTCTTCCTTCCTTCCTTTTCTCTCTCTCCCCCCTACCTACCTACCTTCCTGTTGCTTCCTTCCTTCCTTCTCTCTCTCTCCCCCTTACCTATCTACCTACCTACCTACCTACCTTTGTCTGTCTGCCTGCCTTCTTTTCTTCCTCCCTTCTCTCCCCCTACCTACCTACCTTCCTTCCTTCCTTTCTTTCTTTCTTCATTCCTTCCTTCCTTCCTTCCCTCTCCCCCACTTACCTATCTACCTACCTTCCTCTTCCTTCCTTCCTTCCTTCCTTCTCTCTCCCCCACTTACCTATCTACCTACCTTCCTCTTTCTTTCTTTCTTTTCCTTCTTTCCTTCCTTCTTTCCTTCCTTCTTTCCTTCTCTCTCTCTCCCCCCACCTACCTTCCTTCCTTCTTTCCTGTTCCTTTCCTTCCTTCCTTCCCCCTTCCTCCCTGCTTCTTCCTTCCTTCCTTCCTTTGCCATTAGATAGGCTTGCCAGCTCTGAGCTGGGAAATACCTTGGAGATTTTTGGGGTGGAGCCTGAGTGTGGGTATTGCCTTCTGACACACTTCCAGTGATGTCAGGGGTGTGTGACCTTCTGACACTTCCGGTGACATCAGGGGGTGTGGCATATGCAAATAAGTTATGCTAATGAGCTCCTGCACCTCTTTTTTTATGAAAGGACCCCTGCATAGACTCCACCTTCCAACCCAGCCATTTCCTCCATGAGAACTACTATTGCCAGCCTCTGGGTGAGGACTGGAGACCTCTCAGAATTACAACTGTTGTCCAGGTGACAGAGATCAGTTCCCCTGGATAAAACGGCTGCTTTGAGGGTTGAGTCTATGGCATTATACCCTACTGAGGCTGCTTGCCTCCTCAAGCCTCACCGTCCCAAGGCTCCACCTGCAGATCTCCAGGAATGACTCAACCTGGAGCTAGCAATCCTAAGGTGAATTGATCTCTGTAGCTGGGAGATCCATTGTGATTCCAAGAGTGCTTCCAGTGCTGCTATGAGGAGAGAGGAAGCAGGTGGCTGGCTGGGAGAGTGATGGGAGTAGAAAGAGAGAGTGATGGGGTGGGAGAGAGAAAGAGAGAGAAAGAGTGATGAGGTGGGGAGGCAGAAAAACAAAGAGAATTGAAAAGTACTGGAGCCTGGAGGCCGGTGGAGTCAGTTTCAGCATAGTGGAGTTTATGAGGGGTCAGGAACAAGCATGCCTGAGGTGGCCCGGGGGTCAGTTTATATGCCCAGAAAAGCCTCGCCCCCGTCCACACCCACACTGCAGGATAGGTTAATCTTCCCACCAGAGATTACATTGGTTCATTTGACTATGCTCAGCCCCTGATAGGTGGATCTTTAGGACCCTGGGTGCTATTGTTCTTTTACCTCAAGCTTGTACCTTTTCCAGGCCATGCGGTCAGTCCGCATGGCTGGCACCATTACATGTTTGGTCACATCAAAAAATCATACAAGTGTATACATAGAGAATCACAGCTTGGTTGTCTGTGGAATTGCATCCAGGACATAACAAGAATTATGTTGGGTCAGAAAGAGAGAGGAAGTAACAGGCATGAAGGAGAGAAAGTAAGAAAAGGAGGACAGGAGGGAGAAAGAGTGTGAGAGAAGTAGGGGGAGAGGGGAGGAAGCAAAGGTGTGAGGAATGGGATGACCATCCCGCAAGTTTCTTATGGGTCTCCACTTGAGGATACCTAATTTCAATCAAGAAAGAGATATTTATCAACAGGTTGGAGATAACCTGGGGAAAGATCTCCTGAATTACAGCTGATCTCCAGACTACAGAAACCAGTTTCCCTGGAGAAAAGGACTGTTTTGGAGGGTGGACTCTCTGGCATTTTATCCTGCTGAGCTCCCATTCCTGCCCAAACTATGCACCCCTCCCCAGGCACTGCTGCCAAATTATCCAGGAATTTCTCAACCTGGAGTTGGCAACCCTACTGTTTACACAAGGTAGTAATGACACAGTTTATTTCAGTTTGCTCTGCCTTCTGAACTACTGTAAATTTAGCTCAGCCACTCTGCTGAGTGATTCCAGCTGCTCGTGGCCTGCAGTGAGAATTGCAATTCTCGCATGGGTTTCAGTGACATTTGGACCTTGCTGGACTCTGTTTTTTTCAGCTGAGAGACCCTCCATCAGTTGCTTCTTCTTCCCAGAAGGAGAGTGCTGGAAACTGGGAGCCTGCCAGCGTTCGGCATCGAGGGCTGGCATGACAGGGGCTTCAGAGCTGGACTTGGGAAAATTGCTTTCCCCCCTTTAATTTTTTCAACTGCTGGAACATCTGCCCGATGGCGGGTTCTGTGGAAGTGGAGAGTGTGCACACTGTTTTGTGTCATTTTAATTGGCCTCCATAAAGGCATTATGTGATTTTGTTTCTTTTTCTGGGTTTTAGGAGCCCCAACATGGCTGTTGATAACTTTGCTGTTGTTAGGGCCAATGGTGCCCTCTGCTGGGCAGCCCTCTGCTGGGCAATGGCTCAGAAACCACAAAGAAGGCTTTCGAGGGCACCCCTTGAGAAAGGATATAGTGCAAGAACACCTGTCTTCAGTCCTCCCAGCCAGTGTCCCCTCTAAGCAGAGTTAGTGTGAGCTAGCTCATAGTTTTTTAGCCTCCAGCTCACACATTTTTGTGGAGGATGACTCCAGAGCAAACTGATTTATGCAGTGGCCAAATCGCTCGACCACAATTTTAATGCCAATAGCTCACGAAGTGGAATATTTGCTCACAAGACTCCACAGCTTAGAGGGGGCACTGCTCCCAGCTTCCTTGGGTCCCCCTTCACACCAATTTCTGACTTTTCAGTGGGTGCATAGCAAGCAGGCTTCTCATTTTTGTTCTATATTAATGATAAAAATGTAGCCACTTTCCTATAGAATAAGCTTGCAAGAGAATTATGATGGCAAAACCAAAAATTCTTGGTATCCTCCAAGCAGCTTATCTTGATTTTCATTTCCAAAGTCCCTGCATCTCTCCAAGTTACATATCTGAAACTAAAGGCAGGGTTCAACACACAAATGCTGCCAAATATAGTCAAATGTGTGTGGGCCCATTCAAGGTGGTGAGACTCATTAATAAAGTGGCTGTTGAACTGGATTTACTGAAAAGCTTACAACACATCCACCCTGTTTTCCATTTCAGTCTATTGAAGAAGGATCCGGGCTCGTCCTGCAGCTCCCCCTCCCCTGATCGTGTATGGGGAGCTTCATCAGGAGGTGGAAGAGATCTTAGACTTGACTTTAGAGGGGACATTTATACTGTCTCACCAAATGGAAGAACTTTGACCCCAGTCATAATGAATGGGTGCGGGAAAACCATGTAAAACCTGCCAAATTGGCTCGTGCTTTCCATAAGCAGTACCCGCTCAAACCTGGGGGGGGAGGGGTTGGGGGGCAGAATGTCAAACTCAGAACTTTGTTTGCCATGATTTTGTGTGCATTATGCTCATTATCTTTCTTCTTCTGTACGCAGGCGTTGGGGAGCAGTTGGGTGTGAATGTGTGTGTGTGGGATTGCTTTGCTTCTCAGGCTTAGCAACTGTTTTTCTAAGACACCTCCCACCTCCTGAAGCAGGAAGAATATGAACGACCGTGGGTGCCTGTCTCTGCTAGCTTGGCTGCCATAGATCAAATAATGGTAGAAACGCAGGTGGGAGGAGGAGGGCCTGCAAGGAGCGTTAGGCTTAGGCGGGCTGCGTGAATGGATTGATTGGATGGGTCACTGGGGGGCAGCTTACTTGAACCCTGTATAATGTCAGGGTTGGCACCAAAATCATTAGTTCTGACACAGCTGGTCTTAGCTTGGAGCATCCTAATGCCTCAATAAACGTATCACTACCAAGGGAGTATGGTTGAGAGCTCCTTTGTCCAAGAGTCTGACATAGTGATTCATAATGCATTTTCCATTTATGACTTGCCTAAAATATAGGCAATCCATTAAACCTATGAAAAAGCAGCATCTCTGTAGACTTAGGATGTGACCTCATCTCTATATTTAATTCCCAAGTGCCCCCCCCGTGTGCGGATACTTAAATCCGTGCGGGGGGGGCACTTGGAGGGCAGAGGGGGGGTTCTGCAGGTGGGGGGTAACCCCCCCCGCTTGCAGAAAAATCCTAAAACTTTAAAAAACTTCTCGGGGGAAGAAGCTCGACGTGCAGCGGACCTCGCTTCCCCTCCCTCCCCCTGCCCTCTTCAGCGGCGGTGGCGACGCCCGCCGCCCGCCGAGCCTCTTCCCCTCCCTCCCCCTGCCCTCTTCAGCGGCGGCGGCGAGGCCCGCCGCCCGCCGAGCCTCTTCCCCTCCCTCCCCCTGCCCTCTTCAGTGGCGGCGGCGAGGCCCACCGCACGCCGAGCTTCTTCCCCCGAGAAGTTTTTTAAAGTTTTAGGAATTTTCCTGCAAGCGGGGGGGTTACCTGCGGCAGCAGAAGCGATGGCCGCAGAAGCGGCGGCCACAGCCTGGTATGTTTGGGGTTCCCGCCCCCTTTTACACTTGGGCGCTTGACTGCTCAAGCGCCCAAGTGTAAAAGGGGGGGGGGAAATGGCCGATGGGACCATCTGGACAGCTCTGCTCTCTCAATGATTGCGAGAGAGGGCTGTCCAGATACCTCAAATGCGGGTTCTTCCCGCGACTCCTGGGAAAATTGTCAATTTTTCCGGGGTCGGAAAATGCGGGAGGAACCTGCATTTGAGCCCGCTTCGGCGCGGGACTTTCTGCGGCCCTTGTAGACGGCCCCGTTAAATGTGGGAGGAAATAGCCCTTCCTCCCGCATTTAAGGGCTGTGTGACCACCGTAATGGCCGTAATGACCATAAGGGCCGTAATGACCATCTCCTGAGGCCCTGCTTCAGGTGTCCCTGCCTTCTGAGGTTAGGCAAAGGGTAGCCCAGGAGAGGGCCTTCTTGGTTGTGGCACCCAAGCTCTGGAATGCTCTCCCCAAGAAGAGTCTTCTGCCCCCTTGTCCTGTCGTCTGCTGCCTGTGGGTGAGGACTGTTTGGTTTCATTTGGCACTCCCACCTTCCTGGTCAATGTTTTAATAGCTGTTTTTATTTCTTTGTACATATTATAACTCTGTTTTTAATTTTCTTAAATGATGTGTGTTAGAGGGTAATTGTAATGGTTTTATCATGTATTTTATCATATATGTTCCAAATTTTTAGCCACCTTAGTGGCTAGGGTTGCCAGGTCCCTTTTGCCCACTGGCGAGGCGGGGGGGACATTCCAGTTGCGGCAAGTGACATCACCCCCCCATTCCTCCAAAACAGTGATGTCACACACAATGTTCCTACATCACTTGGAAGTGACATCAGCACATTGGCGATGTCGGAGGCAACACTCTGGATTTTGGGCAAAGCTGCATGGTAAAATTGGCATCAAACCATAGAGTTTTGCCCAAAATCAAGAGCATCAGCCCCCGATGTCACCAATGTCACTTCCGGGTGACGAAGGCATTCATGTGCGATGTCGCGGTTTAGGGGGGGATTCCCTCCTGCTGGCCAGTTGGCTGGCAGCGGGCAGGAGTCCACAAAATCGGGGGATCCCTGCCCCCACCGGGCAAATGGCAACTCTATTGGCGGCCCTTGTGAGAGCAGAAAGCAGGATATAAATTTTGTAAATAAACAGGGCCTAGGAACACGTGGGCCTGCGTATGGGTCTGCCTGTTGAACCTGACTAGCCCTGGGTGTTCTGAGCAGAAAAATAACAGCTAGGCGGGGGGGGGGGGGGGGGGGGAAGGGGGAGCTGATTCAGGCTGGCACTGTAGTACATCCTCCCCCTGCACCACTTTCCTGCCCTGCTGGGGAAATTTATGCATACTTAGGGACTATCTGCAAGTTTCCTCACTGAAGCAGCTTGCTGGGGCAGTTTCTGGTGGGGAAAATTCATTGTCCATCTTTCTTACTGGGACTCAAGGCAGATTACCCAGAATAAGTCAATACAGTCAACAAGATGCGACATCCAATAAACAATCCAAAAGGATCTGGACTATAGAAATCCAAAACCAATCAGAAATTGTAAACAGAGCTGAAGAAACCTTAAATATCAACATGCCACAATCCTGAAACAGTCCCCAGAATTACATAGGAGGATTCTAGCATAGTCCACAGTCCCTGTCTCTTTGCCCAAGCCACTTTCTACACCATTTTGTTACAGTGTTACATCATCAAGCATATAGAATTAAAAATCTGATAGTATTTCAATTTTCCGTGATAGGAAAGAATTCCGGCAACTAGTTCCAGACGTCTGTCTGCCCTTCTCAAATAAGCTGGTCTACTTGCCCTTGTCGGTGAGGTTTTTTTTAAATGACAGCCACACGTGATTGGTCAAATTGGTATTATTCATAATCATATTTTCCCCAATGAAATTATCCAAATAGGGCAGTGAAAAAATAAAAATAAGAGAGGCAATTACATTAAAATTTACAAAATGTTACTACTTTCCTAAAAAGTCAAAACAATAGTGAAGCAGCTGCATTGATTTCCATTGAGCCCTAAGATTGCTGATCTTTGGAACTGGGATATAGAATCACAGAATCACAGAGCTGGAAGGGGCCATAGAGGCCATCTAGTCCAACCCCCTGCTCAATGCAGGATCAGCCTAGAACATCCCTGACAAGGGTTTGTCCAGATGCTGCTTTAAAGACTGCCAGGGAGGGAGAGCTCACCACCTCCCTAGGCAGCTGATTCCACTCTTGCACAACTCTTACTGTAAAAATGTTTTCCCTAAGATCCAGCTGGAACCTTCCCGCCCTTAATTTAAACCCATTATTGTGAATCCTCTCCTCTGTGGCCAACAGGAACAGCTCCATGCCCTCCTCTCAGTGACAGCCCTTTAAATACTTATAGAGAGCCATCATGTCCCCCCTCAACCTCCTCTTCTCCGGACTAAACATTCCCAAGTCCCTCAGCCTTTCCTCCATAGGTCTCCCGGCCCTCGATCATCCTCATCGCTCTCCTTTGCCCCTTGCCCATTCTGTCCACATTCTTTTTGAAGTGAGGCCTCCAGAACTGCACACAGTACTCAAGGTGCGGCCGGACCAATTCAGTGTACAGCAGGACTATGACATCTGTGATTTGGATGTTATGCCTCTGTTGATACAGCCTAAGATTGCATTAGCCTTTTTTGTCGCCACATCACACTGGCTGCTCATATTTAACTTTTGGTCCACCCTTACCCCCAAGATCTTGTTCACACACACACTGCTACTCAGAAGTGTATCCCCCATCCAGTATGTGTGTTCCTTATTTTTGTCAACATCCACAGAAGCTAAAGCCAGGAGAGTCCAAGCAGGGAAAATCATTGCTACCATACTGACTTCCTTCTCCCCTAGTTATAGTGTGTGTGTTGTTTTTTGATCCCCTGTACTCACCCTAAGATGTCAACTGATCTTAACTATCCATTCCTATTATATTATTTATTTATTTACTTTGTTCAGTTTGTATCCTGCTCTCCCCAAAACCAGCTCAGACTGGGTGACAATTAATTTTCTTTTTTATAGTAATAGATCTATATTTTCGGTATTGTTCTGGTGGATACTAAGAAATAGTTAAAATGCAAAACATGATTCATTTTTTAAGGGAAATGCATTGTGAAAATTGAGCTCTGTATTGTTGTTTGGAATGGGTTGGGTGGGAAAAAAGGGGTGTGGTGGCCCCCATCGTTGGCTTTAGCTCAGGACACTAGAATTATGAAGACTGGCCTCCGTGCTTTGGTCAAGGATGTTGTATTTTTAACAAAAACATTGCACGGTGTATATTCTGCAAATTTAAACACCGCTGAGGTATTAGGACTATTGTTGAGTCTGTTAATGAAGCTGGGAATTGTTCTGTTAACAAGATATCATTAGAAACCTTTGTTAATGGGCCAAGCGAGAAAAAGCTAAATGTCTTATAAAATTCTGATGGCAAGCCATCATTACCTGGAGTCTTATCAGTTTTAAGAGCAGATATCACCTACTGAATTTCTTGAGCAGTTATTGTCTTATTTAGTAGAGTTTTTTGAGCTTCTGAGAGTTTTTTGATGTATTTATGTGAGTTCAAATATTTGTGAATGTTAGTTAGAGATGGTTGTTTTGTAGCATACAAGTTTTCATAAAAATTCTTTAGCACATTCAAGATACTTGCATTAGTTGAACATGAGTTTCCTAAAGAATCCTTAAGCATATGTATGGACCTATCCAATTGTTTCTTTTTGACCTTCCATGACAGTAATTTTATAGATTTTGCAGATTTCTGCCAATGATTGTTCATACAATATGATACATGATACAATAAGTTTTTCTGAATTTGACTTATTATGATACAATAATACAATATGATACAATGATACAATAAGTTTTTCTGAATTTGACTTAATTAAAGAGCTTCTAATTGTTTCTTTTCAGCTAATAATCATTTATAGATTTTTTTTATCAATTCAGTTTGTGAGTCTTTTCCAGATCTTTGATCTTAGCTATAATCTCTAATTTTTCCTTATTTCTTTGCTTTTTCAGGATGGCTGAAACTGAAATAAATTTCCCCCTCAAAACAGCTCTCATAGCATCCCATATGGTCCAACATGATAGTTCTAAAGAATCATTTTCAGAGAAATAATTCTTTCTATGTTGTTCAAAATCAAGCCTAATTTTGGAATTCAATACAAGAGATTTATTTAAAGACCAAGCTGTGTTTCTATTTCTTTTTTCTTCTTTAGAAATTTCACAGAGCACCCAGGCATGATCTGTCCATAGTTTTGGATCAACTTCCACCTTTTGAATGTTTTCCAGTAAAATTTTTGAAATCAAAACATAATCAATTTTTATGTGAGTTGAGTGCAGAACTGAAAAATATGTTTAATCCCTGACATCTGGGTGTAATTTACACCATACATCATGTAATTGAAATTTTAAAAGTAAGTCATATAACTTAGTTTTGGAGGAAAATCTGCTGCTTTTATTTTTTTTATGAGAGGAACAATCTAATTTGTTATCTAAAATATAATTTAGATCTCCCCCCAAATTGTACTACCTTCTTGAAATGCCTGTAACCTCAGAAGTGTACTTTGTAAAAATTGCAGTTGAGCTATTAAACCATAGTAATTTTCTAATCATCCAGTAAACCTTTAATAAAAATTAAACAACCAAGAGGATCTATTTCTATTCCATCACAATGAAATTTAAGATTCTTAGACAATAAAATAGCTACCCCTTGTGCTCTTGTTGAACCTGGTGCTTGAAACTGTTTCCAAAACCAGGAAGATTTAAGTACAGGTTACTAAGATATTCTCAGATGAGATTCTTGAAAAGAAAGTGTACCTGGGCGTAACTTAACTGTAGAAGCAGTAACACTCTTTTGTTTTAGCTTGTTCTGTAAGCCCCTAACATTAAGAGAAATTATTTTCCAAGTATTACTCATGATTTCAACTACTTGAAATGTTACCTGCTATAAAATAAAAATAAATATTACTATGTATTGCCCTGTAGAGTCTTTAATCCAGTATTAGTCTACCAAATTTTCTATATAAGATTTAAGCTGAACTTATATCGTTTAACACTTTGAATTATTTAGAGCCCAGTGTGCCAACAATGCCTCAGTGGCCGGGGCCAGTGCCAGGCTTTTCGGCACCCTAGGCAAGGCTAACTATTTGCACACACACACACACACACACACACACACACACACACTCCCACACTGCTAACTGAGTTTCAAAAACAGAGGAACTGTAGGAAAAATAAAAAGCACAAAATTGCTATTTTTTTAAAGAAAAAATGCGAGAATAAGTAATACAATAACTTTTGATTTTCTTTCTCAAACAGAAAACAGTCTTTGGCACACAAATCACAAATCATTTTGAATAATCCTGTGAAATGGGATGTTAAAATTTAAGTTTCTTGAAGGAGGCTTAAGTTGGTTCCCAGTTCCTTATTCGTGACTTATTCATGAATTCAGCCAAAAAACATTGAGGAGAGTTTAAAAGTGCTGAACCTCAAAATAAGGTTAGGACCACCATAAATCATAAAACCCCACATACAGGGGACTCTCCCCTTCGAAATGACATATTCCGTGTCCTGGTCCAAAGCCCAGATCATGTGCCAGTTGCTCCTAAATGGGGTGCCCCCAGGACAATCACGCAGTGAGACATTGGGGCCAGACTGCATGCCAGAACAATCTTTGGACCACACAAAATGACACATCCCCCACTCTGGAGACTGTCCCCTGCAAGAAGACATACAGTGGTGCACAGTCCAAACACTGGTTCTGGCACCACAAGCTTCTATTAGAACTGCTACGAAGAGGCCTGTATTTCAAAGGAGATTTGAATAAGGAACTGAAAAAACTACATGCCCTTTCTATACCAAAATTAGGGTTGGACCACCACATGTCATATACCCCCATGTTCAGGGGACTCTCCTCTCCAAAATGATATATGCTGTGTCCTCTTGTGCCAGCTGCTTCAAAGTGAGCTGCCCCCAGGACAATCATACAGGCAGACACTGAGACCAAGCTGCACTCCAAACACTGGTTCTGGCACCACGAGAATCTATTTGGGTTGCCCTCAAGAAGTCTGTATTACAAAGAACTTTGAATATGGAACTGGAATAACTGCATGCCCTCTGCACCCCAAAATAAGATTTGGACCCCCAAACATCATACACCCCGAAATTCAGGGGACACTGCCCTCTTAGAGGACATCTGCTGCTTCCTGGTCCAAAGCCCACTTCTTGCCCAGAGAGCAGCCAGGAGTGGTGCGTGCCTGCAGTGCAGTCATCACTTGGCCTGCCCCACGTCAGGGATGTTGCAGCCGTGGCAGCCTCTGGAGCTGTGGCCCAGCTGGATCTCCTGAAGGCTGGCTCTGAGTCTGCCTAGGCCTGAGTACTGACAGAGGAAGGCTCAGCTGTGGCCTGGCTGGTCCTCCTGAAGGTTGGCTCCACCTTGGCCTAAGTGCCCTGAGTAGGGTTGCCAGCCTCCAGATGGGGCCTGGGGATCTCCTACTTTTACAACGGATTTCCAGCTGGCAGAGATCAGCTCCCCTGGAGAAAATGGCTGCTTTGAAGGGTGGACTCTACGGAATTGTACCATGCTGAGGCCCCTCCCCTCCCCAAACCCCACCCTCTTCTGGATCCACCCCCAAAGTCTCCAGGTATTTTCTCACCCAGACTTGGCAACCCTAGCCCTGAGTGCCCTGCAGCATGGGCACCAAGGAAGCCAAGAGATGCATAGCACCCTGTTCTAGGAGCAGTCAGCTCATGGCACCGGGCAATTGCGCCTGCTGGAAGATGTTCTCCCAGGGCTATGGGGACTTCCTGGCATCCCTCATGAGATTGTGGTGAAGGAAGAAAGTTAGATGGAATGGGCACAGTGCCAGATGCTTGTAGCCAGAAATGGGCCACACATACCTACATGACTTCCAGAAGTGATGTAAACATTTGGGGCAGTGCCGCCCTCCCAAAAATGTTCTAGCTACAGGGCTGCAGACACTGGGATCAAGTTGCACCCAAAACAATATTTGGACCACGTCGAATAGCACATCCCCACACTCTGGAGACTGAAAAGAGTCTCGTTTGATCCTAAAATTCAATAGTTAGACCTGGATCCTCCTCCACATTCTCCTCAGTATCCAACTGCTCCTTGGTTCTTTCAAGACTCACTTCCAAGAAATGTCCCTGCACTCCCCAGATGCATAGAACAAGGACATGTTCCCGCCCAGGGTGGCCTTGGTGACAACAACAGAAAAGCTACTGCTCCTATTAGGACTGCCACCAGACCAGGCACTGCCTAAGAAGGAGTATGGTTATGACTGGGGATAGTAAACCTACAGAGACCACAGAAAACATCAGTGTTAGATTAAGCTGTATTGAGACCAAACATCATTTCATACATATTGGTGCTCGGGGCACCCCACTTTGGAGAAATTAGCACAAGAAGTGGGCTTTGTCCCAGGAACAGCAGATGTCCTCTAAGAGTGGAGAGTCCCCTGAACATGGCAGGGTATGACGTGTGGTGGTTCAAACCTTATTTTGGGGGTGCAGAGGGCATGCCGGTGTTCCACTTCCTTATTCAAATATTCTTTGTAATACAGGCTTCTTGGGGGCAACCCAAACAGAAGCTTGTGGTACCAGAACTAGTGTTTAGACCAGGCACCACTGTACGTCTTCTTTCAGGGAACAGTCTCCCAAGTATGGGGATGTGTCATTCAGGGTGGTCCATAGACTGTTTTGGAGTGCCTCCAGGCCCCAGTGTCTGCCTGTGCGATTGTCCTGGGCACAAGAACTGGCACTAGAACTGGACTTTGGATCATGAAACACCATCTGTCCTCTCAGAGGGCACTGTTCCCTGAACATGGGGGATATGATGTGTGGCAGTCCAAACCTTCTTTTGGGGTTCAGAGGGCATGCAGTTGTTCCAGTTCCTTATTCAAAGTTTCTTTGCAATACAGGCTTCTGGAGGGCAACCCAAATAGATTCTTGTGGTGCCAGAATCAGTGTTTGAACTGGGCACCACTCAATGACATCTTGCAGAGGACAGTCTCCAGAGTGTGGAGATGTGTTATTGGGGGTGATCTGTCACAGGCTGGGGTGCAGGGTTGCCAAGTCCATTCTACTCATCGGCGAGGGGGGAGACGTCACCATGTTGGGGCCGTGCCAGGGCGATGCTCTGGCAATCGCCCCCAAACTCTAGAAACAAACGCTAAGCCCTTCCCTGCCTTTTCCCCTCTCACCAATGAACGACATCCACGGTTTAGCAAAGCCTCCAGAATGTAGAGCTGTTAAAAAAAAATGCCTCTCCTCTTCGCAGTTTGTTTCGTTATTGAATCACCTCAACGGTACGCTCTTGTTTTATTCTGTTTCAGTCACAATTTTAAAAAAAACACTTCTCTGTTCCTTCTCTGGGGGAAAAACCGCCTATAAAACAGGCAACAGTTCGGGCACCATGCCTGAAAGTCGAAAGGGCCCCTTTTGCCACTCAGTTGCATTCTGGACAATGTAGTCTCTAAGGCCTTCGGCGTGTGCTGGGATTGCTGCGACAGTGGACAGGGCAGAAACTACAGCTCCCAGATCCTCGTGTTAACGTGAGGGTGCCTGTGTGTGTCCCTCTGTGAGAGTTCTGCTCAAAGTAGTCAAGGATCAGATCTTGGTTGGTTAACCACAGTTCTTTATTACCTATTCCTACATTAGTACAGCATCTCGGATTATTGTCAGAGATGAGACAAATAATACAAGCGGGTCTATTATACCATTCCAAGGAGTTTGAATTACCCATAGATAGCCAATCCCCTTAAGGGAAAATTGGCGGGCTAAAAGGTGTCTTGACCGTTTGGTTCTCACAGGAAAAAAGTGAGGTGTTAAGCAGTAAATTTCCTCTCCCAAACCAGACCCCTCAGATGTTGCGAGTTCACATAACAATCAATGGCTCCAAGGTTCTTTTGCATTTGATAAGAGATGAGAAGCATCCTCCCCTTGAAGTTACTGCCGGAGCAGCTGGAATGCGGAGGCAGAGATGTGAGGCCTCCTTGTTCTCGCAAATCATGGTTGTCACCCTCCCGACCAAGACAGGAATAATGCATTACGGTTACATAGGTTCAAATATACTTTAGATACAAAGGATAGTTAAAGACGTGCATGCAAGAATACATTGGCTGAATTGGCAGATTCTGACACCCTCCTGGACACGTGGGGGGAAGTCGTCCTCGCTAGACGACTTCGGGGGTGGGTTTTCCCCCGCCGGCCGAATGCTGGCCGGCGGATCGGGAACCCCTGTAGCGGGGGATCCCCCGCCCCCCGGGCTGACTTGGCAGCCCTATTGGGGTGCCAGTCAAAGGGAGTCCAGAACAGGCCGAGGTCAGGAACCAAGGAGATAGTGCAAAGTCCAAAGCCAAGCTGGGGTCAGGAGCCAGGAACACAGAGCCAAGTCCAAAGTCAGGGGATCCAAAGGTCTAGGTACAAGAGCTGAGCCAAAGTGGATGCAAGGCGACACGAAGCTGACTCATTGCTTCCACAAAGAGTACTGCCCAGAGTGTGGAGTTAAATGCTGCTACCAATTAGCCAGCTGCACAATTGCCCAGGCTCTGGTTAGAATTCTGGGCTAGCCAAGCATCTTCCCTGTAGCCTGGCCTCTCATCACCTGGCTGCTAAGTTTTGCCGCAGTCGCTCCCTTAAACGAGTCACACGTAGGGTTGCCAGCCTCCAGGTGGGGCCTGGGGATCTCCTGCTTTTACAACTGATCCCCAGCTGACAGAGATCAGCTTCCCTGGAGAAAATGGCTGCTTTGAAGGGTGGACACTATGGCATTGTATCATGCTGAGGCCCCTCCCCTCCTCAAACCCCACCCTCTCCTGGCTCCACCCCCAAAGTCCCCAGGTATTTTCCAACCCAGACTTGGCAACCCTAGTCACACGTGGGGGTGAGTCAGGAGGACTTTCAGCTTGCAATTCTTCCCCCTTCTCTGAGCCAGGTGTGAAGAATGCTGATACAGGCAACTGCCAGCTATCCTCCTCTGTTTCTTCACAGGGGCCACCTGCAGTTTCTGCAAGCTCTTTCAGCTCTCCCTCATCCACGCCCATGACATGGTCCAAAGATTGTTTTGGGGTGCAGCTTGGAACCAGTGTGTCCCTTTGCTATTGTCCTGGGGGCACCCCACTTTGGAGCAGCTGGCACAAGAACTGCACTTTGGACCAGGAAACAGCATCTGCCCTCTCAGAGAGGAGAGTCCCCTGAACATGGCGGTATATGACATGTGGTTGTCCAACCCTAATTTCGGTGTACAGAGGGGTAAAGTTGTTCCGGATTCTCATTTAAATCTCCTTTGAAATATGGGCCTCTTCAGGGTGCTCCAAAGAGAAGCTTGTGGGTCCGGAGTGAGTACGCTTGCCAGGTCCCCCCCCTCTTGGCCACTGGGGGGCCAGCTCCAGGTGGGGAAAATCCAGGAGATTTGGGGGTGGAGTCTGGGGAGGGCAGGGACCTCAGTGGGGTGCAATGCCACAGAGACCACCCTCCAAAGCAGCCGTTTTCTCCAGGGGAACTGATCTCTGTAGTCTGGAGGTGCGCTGTCATTCCAGTGGACCCCCAGGTCCCACCTGCAGGCTGGTATCCCTAGGAACCAGTGTTCCAACTGCACACTACTGTATGTACTCTTGCAGGGGACAGTCTCCAGAGTGTGGGGATAGGGCTGCCAAGTCCCCCCAGGGGGCTAGGATTCCCCCGCTTAAAGGGCCCCAAATCTGCTGGTCCAGATCCAGTTGGGTGGGGAAACCCCACCCCCATAGTGGCCAGATCAGGCCGACATGCCTGGCATGATGACATCGCCCAGAAGTGATGTCATCACGTTGGGCACATCGCCGGGCAACGCTCTAGCAATCGCTCTAAAAACTCTATAGCACCATAGAGTTTTCAGGGCGATTGCTAGAGTGTCACCCAGTGACGTGCCCGGCATGATGACATCACTTCCAGATATCCCAGATGGAGACCAGCTTGCCCCCACTTTTTACAGTAAGTGACTTGGCAACCCTATGTGGGGATGTGTCATTTGGGGTGGTCCAAAGTCTATTTAGGGGTACAGCTTGGACCCAGTGTCTGCATGTGTGATTGTCCTGAGGGCGCCCACTTTGGAGCAGCTTCCACATGATCTGGGCTTTGGACCAGGACACATCACTTCTGGGCGACGTCATCACGCCAGGCATGTCGGACCGATCTGGCCACTACAAGGGTGGTCCAAAGACTGTTTTGGGGTGCAGCCTGGCTAGGGTTGCCAGGTCTTTACTTTGTTCTGGCGGCGGTGGGGGGGGCTCCTCTCTTCATTCTGGAGTCCATGGTAACCACAGAGTTTTTCTCAAATGCTAGAGTGCCCCCCAATGTACCCTGTGTGATGATGTCACTTCCAGGTGATGTCATTACACCAGGAACATCAGTGCAGATGGGCTTGCTCATGAGTGGAGCTCCCCCTGCCAGCCAGCTGAGCAGCAGTGGATTGGGCTGCCCAAAAGCAGGGAAACCCCCACCCCCATCGGGTGGTGGCAACCCTAAGCCTGGCCCCAGTGTCTGCCTGTGTGATTGTCCTGGGGGCACCCCACGTTGGAGCATCTGGCATTAGAACTGCTCTTTGGACCAGGAAACAGCCCATGTCCCCTAGAAGGGGAGAGCTTCCTGAATGTGGGGATGTATGACATGTGGCAGTCCAAGCCTTATTTGTGTGGGTGGCATGCAGTTTTCCAGTTCCTTATTCATAGAATCATAGAGTTGGAAGGGACCTCCAGGGATCTCCTCTGAAACACAGGCCCCTTCATGGTGCTCTCAATAGAAGCTTGTGGCTCCGGAACCAGTGTTTGGACCGGGTACCACAGTGTGTCCTCTTTCAGGGGACAGTCTCCAGAGTGTGGGGATGTGTCATTTGGGGTAGTCTTCCTGGGTGATTGTCCTGGGGACAACCCACTTAGGAGCAGCTGGTACATGATTTGGGCTTTGGACCAGGACACAGCATATGTTCTTTTGAGGGGGAGAGTCCCCTAAATGTGGGGGTGTATGATGTCTGGTAATCCAAGCCTCGTTTTGGGGTTCAAAGCTTTCAAAATATTTTGGGCTAAATTCATGAATAAGACACAAATAAAGAATGGGTAAGGTAAAGGAACTGGGAACCAGCTTCAGCCTCCTGTCTCTTGAATGTTTCCATTTCAGGCACATCAAAATCTCATTTTGCCTGCCTTTTCCTTTGCAAGTGTTGTCACTAATTCCTTCAGGTCAAGGGCTGATGCTTCAGTGTGTTTTATTAATTTAGCTTGCCATCTCTCAGCCACCTGTGGCTGGGATCATCTACTGCCAGCCATAGTTGCTGAGTCCCAGGGGTTGTGAAGTAGGGCATTCATATGGCTTTAGGAAAAGGTGTGGGAGCAGCTGCAAAGTTCTTAGCACAGAGGTATTTTCCCCCTGCACTTGCTCCTCTGCAGCAGTTATGCTCTGCGCATTGCTACAGCAGAATTTCCCTACTTTCCTCCCCTTTCTTGCAGCCATGAAGCTGTCTTTCTGCCCATTTCTTTCCAGACACAGCCCATAGCTAAAAAAATTTTATTGGAGGGGCAAAGGAGTTCAGTGGTGGTCAGCCCATCATTATTTATTTATTTATACTTAGATAGTTATTTACCAGTTTTCAATTTGAGACTCAAGGTGGATTACATGGTAATCCAATTACATGGTAATATTGTAATCAAATAGCATATGAGATCTAATAAACAATGCAATAGGACTAGGCTCACAAAAATTACACAAACGCAAAAAAAATATCAAACAGGCTATGTCAAGCAACGCAGAAAATGGAATTACAAAAAATGCAAACAATGCTATAAGAGCATGAT
This sequence comes from Lepidodactylus listeri, assembly GCA_029233225.1. Lineage (NCBI taxonomy): Eukaryota > Metazoa > Chordata > Lepidosauria > Squamata > Gekkonidae > Lepidodactylus > Lepidodactylus listeri. The sequence continues at coordinate 6,326,540 of JARCFY010000014.1, read as the reverse complement.
AGAACATACATGATGGTAAGAGCACGATGAACAAAATCTCCTGAGGAAGACTCAACATGGGTTCTGTAAGGGAAGATCTTGTCTCACTAACCTGTTAGTGTCCTTTGAAGGGGTGAACAAACATGTGGACTAGGGGGATCCAGTAGACGTTGTTTACCTTGACTTCCAGAAAGCTTTTGATGAAGTTCCTCATCAAAGGCTACTAAGTAAACTCAGCAGCCATGGGATAAGAGGACAAATCCTCTTGTGGATCAAAAACTGGCTAATTAATAGGAAACAGAGATTGAGTATAAATGGGCAATTTTCACAGTGGAGGGTGGTAAGCAGAGGAGTACCGCAGGGCTCAGTACTGGGTCTGATGCTTTTTAACTTGTTCATTAATGATTTGGAGTTGGGAGTAAGCAGTGAAGTGGCTAAATTTGCAGATGACATGAAATTGTTCAGGGTGGTGAAAACCAGGGAGGATTGTGAGACACTCCAAAGGGATCTGTCAAGGATGGGTGAGTGAGCGTCAAAGTGGCAAATGGGGTTTAGTGTGGCCAAGTGCAAAGTGATGCACATTGGGGCCAAAGGCCCTACCTATAAATACATGCTGATGGGGTCCAAACCGGCGGAGACTGACCAAGAGAGAGATCTTGGAGTCATGGAAGATAACTCAATGAAAACGTTGAGACAGTGTGCAACTGCAATAAAATAGGCCAACACTATGCATTATTAGGAAGGGAACTGAAAACAAATCAGCTAGTATCATGATGCCCCTGTATAAATCAATGGTGCGACCTCCTTTGGAGTACTGTGTACAGTTCTGGTTGCCACACCCCAAAAAAGATATTATAGCATTGGAAAAAGTGCAGAAAGGGCAACTAGAATGATAAAAGGGTTGGAACACTTTCCCTATGAAGAAAGGTTGAAGCGCTTGGGGCTCTTTAGCTTGGAGAAACGACGGCTGAGGGGTGACATGATCGAGGTTTATAAGATTATGCATGGGATAGAGCAGGCAGAGAAAGTGATACTTTTCTCCCTTTCTCTCAATACAAGAACTCGTGGGCACTCCATGAAATTGCTGAGCAGTCGGGTTAGAACAGATAAAAGGAAGTACTTCTTCACCCAAAGAGTGATTAACACATGGAATTCATTGCCACAGGAGGTGGTGGCATCTACAAGCATGGACGGCTTCAAGAGGAAATTGGATAAACATATGGAGCAGAGATCCATCAGTGGCTATTAGCCACAAGGTATAGATAGAAACTCTCCATCTGGGGCAAGTGATGCTCTGTATTTTTGGTGCTGGGGTGTCAACATTGGGGGGTTTCTAATGTCCTGGCCCCACTGTTGGACCTCCTGAGGGCACCTGGTATTTTTGGCCACTGTGTGGCACAGAGTTATGGACTGGATGGGCCATTGGCCTGATCCAACATTGCTTCTCTTATGTTCTTATGTTCTTACAACAAATCAATACACGGTGGCATAGAACAGGGCAGTTTGGTGTAGTGGTTAAGTGCACGGACTCTAATCTGGGAGAACCAGGTTTGATTTCCCACTCCTCCACTTGCACCTGCTGGATGACCTTGGGCAAGCCATAGCTCTGTACCAGCTGTTCTCTCAAGGACAATTGTCTCAGAGCTCTCTCAGCCCTGCCCACCTCACAGGGTGTCTGTTGTGGGGAGGGGAAGGGAAAGGAGTTTGTAAGCCACTCTGAGACTCCAAGTGAGGGAAGGGCAGGGTATAAATCCAATCTCTTCTCTTCTTCTTCTTCTCTATAAGCTTTATAAAAATGCCCTCCCAAGCAACTGTTTTACATACTTTGCTTGTGAGAGCCTTCTTCCAAAACAGGCCCAACAAGACAGACCCAAAAGAGACAGTAACAGAACACCAGTAGTGGTCACATACGGCTCTCAACTCAAAACAGTTCAGTGCATCATCAGGGACTTACAGCCTCTCCTGGATAATGACAGTTCTCTTTCAGAAGTACGGGGGGGGGGGGGGCAAACCTTTTCTAGCACACAGACAGCCCCCCAATCTCAAACAGCTCCTCACCCACAATAATGCAGCATCTAATTTGAACATGGACACTGGTACCAGAGCTTGCAACAAACCCAGATGCCAACTTTGCTGCCACATACTCCCAGACAACACAGTCACCGAACCCAACAATATCCATTACCCCATCTCAGGCTTATTCACCTGCTCATCTAATAACACTGTAGATGCCATTAAAAGCCAACAATGTCCTTCAGTTCTCTACACAGGGCAAACAGGTAAAACCCTACACCAAAGGATAAATGGACACAAATCTGACATCAAAAATTACACAACTGAGAAAATTATAGGAGAACATTTCAACCTCCCAGGGCACTCAGTGTGGGATCTCAAAGTAGCTGTTTTATTACAAAGGGATTTCATAAACAGACTGGAATGGGAGACTGCTGAATTACAAGTTATTACAACACTCAGGACAATGGAACCCCCAGGACTTAACAGACATATCGGCTTCTTATCTCACTACACACACTAAGTCACTCAGTTCTTACGTATACTCAGAAATTAAACTTTGTTGGTCTTCAAGGGGCCACTGGACTCAAACTTGGTTCTTGCATCTGTTGTTAACTCCTTTATTATCTGTATGCCAATTTGCTGCTATTTACATGTCCTACCATATTGTTATTCCAGTCTTGCTGTATTTATTGCTCAGTTACTTATGCATCTTGACTTTAATAATCTTTTCCTGACAACTAACCCCCTACCCATCAAAGAGATCTTCAGAGGCTTCTGGATCGAATGGCATAGAACCAGGTTGGCAGGCTACAATGGACATTGTGGCAGAGTTTCCATATATCTGCACAGAGGATCCTGAGTCTACAGAAAATGTTAGTACTAGTACTAGTATGACATTGCACTCACTAGTATGCACATCGCACTCACCCATTGCACTGAGATAAACATCTAAGAACCAGATCCTTCACTGATGAAGAACTGAAGTGACTGGTGCTTTGGAATTGGTTTTTCCCTTAGTCCTTGCCAAGAAAGTTACTGGAATCCTCCCTTCAGGCATGGACTTGAGACACTTCAGTTCAAATACTGTGGATGTCATGATCTGCCTGATACTGTTGGAACAGTACTCACCCTACAAGGAGCCAAGGTCTTTCTGACTCTTGGTTTACCTTTTGCCAGTTACCAGAGTCCATGGAATACACAGGGTTGGGGGGGGGGGGGTGTTTGTTGTTATTTCAGAAGGCATATTCCAATGTCAGCACATGTCTTCTGGCTTGCCTTCTGCGGTGTCTGCATTCCAGAGAATGATGCATGCAACATTTGGAGAAAACAGAAACATTACATATTTCAAAGATGGCATTCTGACGTATGCTGATACTACCCCTAACTAAAGCCCCGGGGAATGTGGGGACATCATTTGCAAGGGTTTCTGTCCACTATTGTAACAACCAGATCCAGTCATCACACTCCAGATACCATTCATCCCAACCAGTGTATTCCACATTCTGGTCTGGCCCAGTGCTGTTCTGTAGAGATTTCATTTGTTACCTACAGCAGTGCAGAAACAATCAGTGTGGACTCTTTGTGGTACTATTTTCTCCTCTGGCCAAGAGGAGGAATTTACTGAGGCAAGGGACAACTTCATAAAACCTCTCTCCCACCCCTGCACTCCCCCCCCCGGCCTCGCCTGGCTACCATTAGGGGACAGACACAGTCTGACTGCCCATTCTTGGCTTCTGCCCCAGGCACGGGCCTTTTCTGCCATTGTCCTCCTACCTGGCAGAAGCGGGGCTGGTGCCACCATCAGGCCAACTAGGTAGACACCTAGAGTGCAGGCCTCAGAGGGGGGCATAACTGACCAATCACCATTAGGGTGTGAAATCTGTCACATGTCTATCAGGTGTAAAGTTTTTAGTAAAAAGGGAGGAAGTTGAGGTAAACAGTGTTCAGCCTGTCATGAATCTTCCATGGCTGAATTCTCTATGCAATTGGCCAGAACAGGATTAGCAGTTAGCAGGAATGAGATTAAGGAATGAAGGGATAATAAAAAAAGATGTTGTAGCAGGCTCAGAAGGAAGTAAAGAAAATGACAGAGAGAAGAACAGGACAGTGTTTCACAGTATTGCTTACTGCTGGAGAAATTATTTTGACAGAACAGGAGACACATAATAAGGCATTTAGGTCCAGAGGTAAGTGAGCACAAATCTTTTTTGGCTAATATATACTAACCTACAGGAATCTTATTCACACAGGGGAGGTGTTGTGTATCAGGACTGCAGTTGCCAGGGACTCTCGTAATGGTGACCGCCATGTGCTCATCGCACCTGGCCAGAATCTACCTGAGCTTCAGCCAGGTAGAACAATAGCCAGTCGGATCCTAAACGACCGCCAATCAGGAGCCTAAGTTTCACCCAGGGGACCTATGAAATGTAACCACTATCTTAAGGTCCTATCAGGACATTGGGGGCGAGGTCGGGGGATTATCTCCAACCGGCATAAAAGAGGGCTCTGAGCCCGGGGTTTCTCATGTTCCATCTTGACCCACAATAAACCACTATGCTGATTTCACTGTTACCGGCCTCCTGACTCAATACTTTTCACTGGTGACGAGAATGGGATCCCGATGAGCGACTCTCCAGCCAAACTGAGCAGCCCCACACCGAGCATCAATTCACTGGCTCCAGGCATCGCCGAGCTCCAGCGATCCGAGGCCCTGCCACAAGGCCACAAGGACACTGCTCACCGTGCCATTCCTGCTCCGGTAATTATGGCTGACGCTCCGGGACCAATACCCCCTTTTGACACGTCTCGCCCAGAGACCTGGGAGGCATGGATCAAGCAGCTGGGCTGCGCCTTTATCGTCTGGGGCAGGGGTGGGCAATTGTTTTGGCTCGGGGGCCACTTTGTGGGAGCGGAGGTTAGCGGAGGGTCGCACCTTTTAAAATGATTGCATTCATTAGTTAACTTTGCATTTCAGAAAAGGGTATAAATTGTATCATAAAAATCAATAAATATAAATTAAACAAAATAGTGGTAGTTTTATTCAATGTATTTATTGTGCTAATTTCATATCATCAATAGCTGCAAGCACATTTAATTTTAGAATCAGTTTAATGAGACAAATGTACCCTATCACACTTTTGTACAGTTTTTTTGAAATCAGGAGTGAGATTGCTTGTTGAGAAACCACATGGCCAACTGTCTTGGCGGGCCACAAAAAACTCTGTGGCGGGCCGCATGTGGCCCACGGGCCGCAATTTGCCCACCCCTGGTCTGGGGCATCACCGATGCGGACATAAAGCGAGCCTGTCTCTTGAGCACTTGTGGGGTGGACGTGATGCGGGTCGCCCAGAGCCTGCTTGCCCCACAAGATCCCCTCGAGGTGCCTTATGACGTCCTAACCAAAGCTCTTGGGGATTACTTCACCCCAAAACCCTCCAAAATGGCCCGGCGCCTGGACTTCATCCGGCGCCAAAAGCAGCCCGGAGAATCGGCCGCAATATTCCTGGCTGACCTCCACCACATGGCGGTGGGTTGTGAGTTCCGACATGTGGACAACCATGTGGAGACAGTGTTCATGGGGAGAGTACAAGAAGCCAAGTTGCAGTGCCGGCTGATAGCGCTTCCTGAGCCAACCCTGGAGAAGATGCTACAAACAGCCATGGCTTTCGAGGCAACTCCAAAGGACAAGCCAGCCACCAAGGTCCATCGCATTGCTACCTCCGGGTCCAAATCTTACGAGGACGAGGACATCTACCAGCTCCAGCAGAACTCGCAGAAGGGTGAGTCCAGCTCCTCCTGGGCCCGCTCCCAGCACCCAGCATCCGCCGCCGTTCTTCCCTCTTCTTCCAAAAACAGGCTGCCCCCAACATGCGCTAGCTGCGGGGACCCCCATGAGTGACGTTCCTGCTGTTTCCGGGATGCCGTCTGCCAATCCTGTGGTAAAATGGAGCACATTGCCAAGGCTGGTCACACCCGGACCAGCCGCTGCTCAACCGCCACAAACTACGAGACGGTGGATAGCCTCATGATGGGAGTACAGGTGCTGAACCTGCCCCAGCCCCTCCCCGGAGCATATACAGTGGACCTACAGATTGAGGGTACCCCCTGTTCCATGGAGTTGGACTCCAGGTCAGCGTACTCAATAGTCTATGCGGCCACCTTTAATCTTATCTGCCCACGGGGGGGGGGGGGACCCTGGCTACATCAGCCGACGGGATTTCCAAAAGAACCCAGTTGCAATCAAGGGGCTGGCCAAGGTCAGGGTCTACTACCATGAATTTGATGGGCCCCTTGACCTCCTCATGGTGGAACAAGACCTCCTCAGTCTCCTGGGACGCACATGGTTCAAACCCCTCAGGGTAGGGGTCACAGGGGTGTACTGCGTGGGAGGTGCAGACTATGCTTTGGTCTGCGTGGAATTCCCGGCCATCTTCGACGGCACACTTCGCTCCTACCAGGGACCCCCTGTCTCCCTGGACTTAGATCCCGCGGTCCACCCCATCCGCATGGTGGCCCAGTGGCCTCCCCTGGCCATACGGCCAAGAGTAGAGGCTGAGCTGGACAAGCTCGTGGTGCAAGGCATGCTCGAGCCAGTTTCCCATGCTAGGTGGGAGTCTCCGATAGTAACTCCCTTGAAAGCAAACAAGGAGGTCCGCATTTGTGTAGACTACAAATGCCCTTTGAACTTGGCCTTGCAAAACCACATGTACCTGATGCCCGTGGTCAGCCATGTTTTGGCCTCCCTTGCCGGGGCCAAGGCATTTGGGAAGCTGGACCTGGCACAGGCCTACCAGCAGCTCCCCGTGGATGATGCCATAGCCGAGGCACAGACGATCGTCACACACAAGGGAGCGTTCAAGGTAAAACAGCTCCAGTTCGGGGTCAGCGTCACTCCTGGGTTGTTCCAACAGCTAATGGACTCTGTTTTAAAAGGCATTCCAGGCGTGAAGCCGTTCTTCGACGACGTCCTGATCACAGCCCCGGACGTCGCCACCTTCAAGACCCGGCTGCAGGCTGTTCTCTAGCGATTCCAGGACACCGGCCTAAAGGTGCGCAAGGACAAATGCACCTTGGGCATCCCATCTGTGACATTTCTGGGCTTCACCATCGATACCCAGGGCATCTACCCCACCCCAGAGAAGGTAGCGGCCATCACGGAGGCGCCCACACCCACGTTGAAGGCAGAGCTACAGGCCTTCCTGGGACTCCTGAACTTTTACCACGCCTTCCTCCCCCACAAGGTGGCAGTCACTGAACCCCTACATAGGTTGCTGGACAAGGGGGCCAAATGGGTTTGGGGGCCGCAACAAGCGACAGCGTTCCAAGCAGTGAGAGACTTGTTAGTTTCTAACACTGTCCTGGCCCACTTTGACGAGTCCTTGCCAGTCATTCTGGCATGTGATGTGTCTCCTTATGGGGTGGGGGCGGTCCTGGGCCATCGGCTTCCCAACAGGCGGGAGGTACCAGTGGCGTACTATTCCAGAACATTGTTGTCGGTGGAGCGAAACTATGCCCAGATCAACAAAGAAGCCCTGGCCATCATTGCAGGGGTGAAAAATTTTCATGACTGCCTTTACGGTAGGGCATTTACAGTGGCCACAGACCACAAACTGCTCCTGGGACTCCTTGCTCCCCACTGCCAGACCCCGCACATGCTGTCCCCACGGGTCCTGCAGTGGTCAATTTTCCTTGCAGGTTACCAGTACGACCTGGTGCACCACCCCGGAAAGGCCATGGGCCATGCCGACTCCCTTAGCCGCCTCCCACTGCCTTCCTGTGACCCGGACCCTGCTCCCACTTTCCACATTGCACTCGTCGAGGACCTCCTGGACCGGCCTGTCCAGGTATCTGACGTGGCCTGTTGCATCGCCCAAGACCAAGTCCTCTCCCGGGCCTCGGACTGAGTGGGGAGGGGTGGCCCGACCATCCGGGCCCTGATTTTGCCACTTTCACAGTAAGGCAGCACGAACTGTCCACCCACAAGGGGTTCTTACTATGGGGCACGAGGGTGGTAATCCCAGGGCCGCTCCACTCGAAGGTCCTAGCAGCCCTCCATGAGTCCCATCCCGGAATTGTCCAGATTAAAGCCCTGGCTTGCAGCTATGTGTAGTGGCCAGGCATGGACAAGGAAATTGAGGACCGGGTGCATTGGTGCAGCAAATGCCAAGAGTCGCGCCCCAATCCTCCTCACACCCCCGTCCGGTCCTGGGAGTCGACCGACAAGCCCTGGTCTTGACTCCACCTGGACTTCGCAGGGCCGGTCCAGGGCCAGTTGTTTTTCATCGTTGTAGACAGCTACAGCAAGTGGCTGGAGGTAGTCCTGGTGTGGGCTACCTTGACCGAAACGGCTGTCCAAGCTCTATGGCGCATCTTCACCACCCATGGGTTGCCCGACACCCTCGTTACGGACAACGGGACAGCCTTCACATCTGGGGAGTTCCAGCGCTTCATGGACTCTTTCTGTATCCGGCACATCTGCTCGGCGCCCTTCCATCCCACAACCAACAGACAGGCAGAACAGATGGTAAGAACAACCAAGGATGCCCTTAAGCGGATGGAACAAGGGGATTGGGAGCTCCAGCTGACTAAGTTCCTATTTGGCCAACGGAACACCCCACACACCAGGACGGGACGCCAACCAGTGGAGCTACTGATGGGTCGATGCCTCGGCTCCCTGCTGGATCACCTCTACCCAGACTGCACAATCAGTGGCGATGCCAAGCACGAGTCCCAGCCAGTGGCATAAGGTTTCTCCCCCGAGGATCTTGTCTATGCATGAAACTACGCCAGAGGTCCGGAGTGGGTCCCCGCAAGGATCGTCCGTGCAACCGGGCCACTCTTCTACGAGGTCGTCACAGATGACGGAGCGGTGTGGCAGCACCATATTGACCAGCTCCAGCGGTGTCTCCCAAGCAACGCACCCAACGTCCCCGAGACTACGGCTCTTACCGAGCCGGTCCTAACCCCGCTCCAGGAATCGAACCCAGATACAGAGCCTGCGGAACCCCTACCTCTGGACCGTCCCAGTGAGTCCACGCTGCCTGAGCCGCTACCAGATATTCCCACAAGCAGCCCTGGGCAGCCACCAGCAACCCCACTCCCCAAGCCGAGCAGTGCCCCGCGGCCGGCAACTCCCTGGCACTCGGGACGCGAGCGTCGCCGGCCGGAGTACTCGAAGGACTATGTTTGCAGAGGGGAACTAGACTATGGGGGGAGCGGTGTTGTGTATCAGGACCGCGGTCGCCAGGGACTCTTGTAACGGCAACTGCCATGTGATCATCGCACATGTCCTGAATCTACCTGAGCTTCGGCCAGGTAGAACAATAGCCGGTCGGATCCTAAACGACCGTCAATCAGGAGCCTGGGTTTCCCCCAGGGGACCTATGAAATGTAACCAATATTTTAAGGTCCTATCAGGACACTGGGGCGAGGTCATGGGATTATCTCTGACCAGCATAAAAGAGGGCTCAGAGCCCGGAGTTTCTCATGTTCCATCTTGACCCGCAATAAACCACTATGCTGATTTAACTGTTTACGGCCTCCCGACTCCAATACTTTCCAGGAGGTTTGTGGTGTTAGTGGGACACAAATCCCTGTGACTGTGATGCTCCTATTTATGTGTCTGATGAAACAGGAAACTGATGAAAACAGGGAAGCAGCGGAAGGATCACCAGCAAAGTGTGAGGCACCCATTTCCTCTGTGCATCCCGTTTCAGTTCCTCTTCTCTCTTCAAACAAGCACTGGTCACCCTGCAGCACCCCACCCGCTTGCCCTCTTTCCTTCCTGCAGCTTTGGTCCACCCTTCTCCCTGCCCCTCCACTGAATCCTGTAATCACATAAAAGGCTCTGAGTAATTCAAGAAGAGGAGACTGGATTTACACCCCGCCCTTCACTCTGAGTCTCAGAGTGGCTTACAAACTCCTTTCCCTTCCTCTCCCCACAACAGACACCCTGTGAGGTAGAGAGCTCTGACAGAAACTACCCTTTCAAGGACATCTCTGACAGAACTATGGCTTGCCCAAGGTCATCCAGCAGGTGCAAGTGGAGGAGTGGGGAATCAAACCTGGTTCTCCCAGATTAGAGTCCGCGCACTTAACCACTACACACACTAAGAGCTGGACTCTCTTAAGAGATCTATGACAGGATTGCTCAACATATTTTTAATGTAACCATGAGAGGTCATGATTTGAATTGGGGCTGTGGTATATGGAGACAGAGGGGTTCCCTACTCGTCCCGAGTATAGGAAAAAAACAGGCACAGTGAACTGGGAGGGGGGAGAATTAAACCTTTATCCAAAGATGGTTGCCAACAGGCCTAGAGAAAGAATGTCCTGCCCTTTGACAGAAGTTTGATTGTGTGGAAATGTTCAGCTGCCACTTCTCTCTGCATAGAGGCAAATATCCCAGTAAGCCTCCCTTAAAAGGGCACAATATTGTTCTCCAGGCAGCTGGTCCCCCTGTTCAGATCACACCCACATCCCCCCAACAGATGCTTTTAAATGCCATAAAATATGTCAGGAGACCTGATCGTGTAACCAGCGGCATGCCTGAGGGAGGCACTTCTGGAGGCGGGGGAGCTGTGCAGTATAGCTAGTTTAGGGCTGCCAACTCTGGGTTGGGAAATTCCTGGAGATTTGGGGATGGACCCTGGGGAGGGCGGGGTTTGGGGAGGGGAAGGACATCAGTGGGGCATAATGTAGGATTGCCAGCTCTGGGTTGGGAAATACCTGGAGATTTTAGGGGTGGAACCTGAGAAGGGTGGGGTTTGGGGAGGGTGGGACTTCAATGGGGTATAATGCCATCGAATCCACCTTCCAAAGAGGCCATTTCCCCCAGGTGAACTGACCTCTTTTGCCTGGAGATCAGTTGTAATCCTAGGAGATCTCCAGCCATCATCTGGAGACTGGCAACCCTGGGCAGACTGGTGTCTCAAGAGCCTGGGGAAAGTGGTGCCAGCTCCACCATGACTCTGGGAGGGGTGGGCCACTTCCAGCACAGGGGCCCCTCATACTTCCAGCCCCTGGTGTGAAGGTCATGGCGGAATCCTAGGCTGTTCCCACGAGTGGTGGCTGTTGGGCATTCTTGCTGGGGGGCGTGACAAGGCCCAGAGAGGCTGGCTGGGCCCCCTTGGGCAGGCTGGATCTGATGGGATCAGACACAGGCAGGGACAAATTGCAACACAGAAGTCAAAATTGCTCTGGGCAAGAGTTCCTGCTCATGCACATTTTCACAGTTGACAAAAATCAAATGTTCCATCTCAACTTTGAAAAGAAATCCAATATTTGTTCTGGATAATGTTTCCCCGGTCAAAGAGCTTGAGGCTGGCCCCAGTTCTCTTCAATGCCAGTGCATACCACCCTTCAGACCCATCCTGTTGTGCTGTCCCCAGTATTACGGGGGTGCAGGTTCCAGCGGACAGACCACAGACCCTCCCACAAGGCCCCTTCTGCCACCCACCCAGAGCTGCCAACTTCTGGCTGGTGCCTGGAGATCTCCTGGGATCACAACTGATCTCTAGGTGACAGAGTTCAATTCACCTGGAGAAAATGGCAGCTTTGGAAGGTGGACTTTGTGGCATTAGACCCAGCAGAAGTCCCGCCCCTCCCCAAACTCCACCTCGAGTCTCCACCCCCCACATCTCCAGGAATTTCCCAACCCAGAGCTGGCAAACATACCCCTGTCCCCATCCCTTTTGGAAGCCATTCACGGAAGGCCTGTCTAGCTGTGACCCATGTGGATGACAGACCAAGTTCTATTTGTGCCTCAGAAAGCATCTGCAAGGTACCCAGGCAAGGTTTCAGCAAGGTGGAAACTGGACATAGATTCTTTCTAATCTCTTCCTCTGGGAGGGGAGAGAACACCACAATAATCTTTCCATTCCCAGCTCAGATGGCGGGAAATGTGCTGATTTATCTGTCCCTGAGGAATATGGCCACACCTTAGGCTTTTGTCCACTAGGGCTTGCTGGCCTAGGAGTCTTTTGTCAAATTCTTTGCTCAGAGGCTGGCCAGAATGTCATGGAAAAGAGGCTCTTTTCTGTATAGTGGGGAATTGGTGGTGAAGCCATTGTTCATTCAAAACATCCTGGCACAGCTTTTTTGGCAAAGGTATTTGAATGGTGGGGGTGGTTTCACTGCCTCTGAACTAAGGACCCCCCTCCCTTCCACTGTCCTCTCCCCTGGCTCCTGTTTCCTCTCCGAGTTAAGCTGCAGGCCATGAGGTATCAGTGATTCATTAAAGGAGCTGAGTGAATTGTGTTGTTAGGAAATGCCCAGCGGAAACGTCTGCTCCAAAAGATTGGATAACCCTGTGCCTGGCTTCCCTTCAAATGGCTGCAGCTCTCACAAGCGTGACATCCTGTCTTTTCTGTCTGGGGGCGGGCGGGCGGGCAGGCGGAATGCTGTGTTGCAAAAATGGTAACATTGGGGCCTCAACAAAGGTGCTGGGTTGCATGGTAACTGGCAGGTACGCAGGTGATTTTTCTCCAATCACAGCAGACCGACTGACTTTGTGATAGGTGGAAGATCCAGCAGAAACCTGGGCATATCAGGGGGAAGATATGGTGTAGGAGCAAATGGCCGGTTTTAGAGCTCTCTCGGAGTCACTATTTTTGGTCTTCCTTTGTTAAGGCCACATCCTCCATATTCTTTAGATCAGTGTAAGGGATTGTGGGACAGCCACTCTTTCCGTTCCTGCAAAGAAAATAGGAAGAAGTTCAGTGGCTTCAGTTGCAAGTATGTGGCCACTTGCTTTCCGTAGCCTTGACCACCGCACCCCAGATGACTGGCAGCTCGGCATGTGCCTGGGCCTATAGGGATGCCAGTTGCCTGCCTGGAGCAGGCATGGCCTCACTGCTGCCCCCTCCCCCCATACCTTTGGGGAGTGGAAATGACATCACTCTCTGTTTCGATGTCATGTCCATGCAAAAGCCTGGACATTATGTCAGCGTGTTGGTTGACGCTCTAGAAACTCTGTCGTATCACCAGGGCTTTGCCTGGGCATGACACTGATACCCTTTCCCTGCCCCAAAACTCCCAGGTGGCAGCCTGGCGTCAATGACAGGGGTCTCCTGATAAGCACTGCCTTTGTGGGGCTCTGGAGACACACACAGGTTCCATCTGTGGGGCTCTGTCTATGCCGGACCATCCGCAAAAGAAAGCCATCAGCTGATGCTGCAGCCCTCACGTGATGGCTATACACGTTTAAGTCTACTCCCCATTAAAAGGACAGCAAGACACTGAGAACCATGTGAGAAGCAAGCTCTGGGTTGGGAAATTAGAGGGGCCGGGCAGAACGACGGGGTTTAAATTAAGGGCGGGAAGGTACTGGCTGGATATCTGGGAAAACTTTTTGACAGTAAGAATTGTACAACAGTGGAATCAGCTGCCTGGGGAGGTGGTCCCTGGCAGTCTTGAAGCAGCGGCTGGACAGACCCTGGTCAGGGATGCTCTGGGCTGATCCTGCATTGAGCAGAGGGCCTGCATGGCCCCTTCCAGCTCTGTGATTCTGTGACTGTGTGGAAGCCTGGTTGGGGTTCCCATGTGTGGCTTTGGACATGCCACCAACCCCCCACCTGATTGTCAGGGGTCATTGCTAAGATGCTGTCCTGCCCTTGGCAAATTGTGCAGATAGGAGAGGCTCCCCTAGAGAACCCCAAGCCCTAGCATTGCCAAGTCCCCCCTGGCCACCGTTGGGGGACCAGGTTGCCAGCTCCAGGTTGGGAAACTCCTGGAGCTTTGGGGGTGGAGCCCAGGGAAGACAGGGACTTCAGTAGGGTACAGTGCCATAAAGTCCACCCTCCAGAGCAGCCACTTTCTCCAGGGGGACAGATCTCTGTACTCTGGAGATGTGCTGCAATTCCAGTGGCCCCCAGGTCCCACCTGGAGGCTGGCATCCCTAGCCCTGAGCCCCAATGCAGGGCTGTGGGCCCCAAAGCGGCCCCAGGATCTCTCTTCCTGGCAAGGAGCACAGTAGGCACTCTGCAGCTGGCCGGTTGGTCTGACTTCTGGGAAGCTTCTTAGCAGCCACAACCCCAGCCTGGTGTGTGTTTCAGAGTATTTTGTGGGCACCTACACCCGAGGAAGCCCCTGCAGTGCAGACTGCCTTTCCAGGGCTCAGCTGCCACTTGCCGCTCCCTCGCTGTGCGTGCGTGCGTGCGTGGGTGGGCCAGGGGGATGAAAGGCCTCCAGGCTGCCTGTAAAAGGCTCTTGCTCCCAGTGGCCAGCGCGTGGGGGGGGGGGGAGCAAAATATTTTCCCAACTGGGACACTCCTCTGCAGGAAAGCCTGAAAAAAGTCCAGGACAAAAGGCGGAAACAGTGGAGGATTGCTTGGGACTTATCTCTGTGCGGCACTTGCAGGGCTGTCGACTGACAAGGATCGTTGGACTCTGCGTGCCAAAGAGGCAGGAAACCAGCCCCCTTCCTGCTTAAAAACAACGGACACCAACTGCGCGGTTTTTGCGTTGAGAAACCCCCCCCTCCCCCCGGGGAGTTTTGCCACCAGTTTCAGCCGGGCTGCCTCAGCCTCCCTCTGGTGGCCAAAGAAGCCGGGTGGTGGTGGGCAGGAGGCAGAGGGGGCTGGGGAAGGGGGGCAGATTAGGCATGGGAGATGGCTTCTGCCTGCATGTTGTTATGCACACCTCAGCATGCCTTTCAGTCCAGTCGCTTGCTTTTGCCTTCTGAAAGGCTGACTGTCTCTTGGGATGTTTTGCCAGCATGCAGGGTTTCGGGACCTTCCTTTAGTGTGGCTGTCCTTTGATGACTGGGCAGGACTGTCTGAAAACAAACCACACTCAAGGCCAAACCTCCCTCTCAGCTTAGAACTGGTCTGGGAAAGCACCCACACTAGCACCCAAGGGGGAACTGCAAAGTGTGCAGGTAATCTGTTATATGGGAAAGCAACCCCCACCCCCAAATCAGGGCAGTGCTTCTTTTACAACATGGCGGGGGTGCAAGGGGGGCTCCAAGTTGCAAAGAAACCCTCCCCAGATGCTTCAAGGCCTCTTCCACTGAGTGCAGAGAGGTCGGCACTCCCCATGTGCTCAAAGCCCCCCCCCCTCAGGACAAGACAAATGATTCAGCCGAGCGGGGGGGGGGGGGGCTCGGGGACACCCTCCCCAGGCTTCTCGTGCTCAGTGAAGACCATGTTTTTAGCAAGTCAAGGATCGATGCCTTCCTCTTGGAAAAAAAAATGAAGCAGCAAAGAAATGTCTATGCTGTATCTTTTCTTGTGTCTGGCTTTGTTTCTTCCTGCTTTTTTCATGGGAACCTCGGGCCGGTATTTATGCGCCTTTTACATGATTTTATGATTGGTTACATTCCTTTGCCAGACCCTTTTGAATTCTGCATAATTACACTGCTTGGGGCTCGTAATAGCCATTACTGACACAGAACGTGTAGATGACCACAACAGACCTTTCTCAATAAAGACTTCCTTTCCTTAAGGAAACTTGGTGACTGACTCTGTAGGACTCTCACAGGAGGACAGGGATCTCAGTGAGGTACAATGCCATGGAGCCCACCCTTCAAAGTATCCATTTTCTCCAGGGGAACTGATCTCTGTAGTCTGGAGATGAGCTGTAATTCCAGAGGATCCCCAGGTCCCACCTGGAGGCTGGCATTCCTAGGGTGGTGACTGCTCCATGTGTGTCCCCCCCCCCCCGACTCTGTATATTGCCTTAATAACTCTTCCTCCCTCACCAGCTGCTACCAGTAAGTGCCATGAAGAAATGAAGAGAAGAAGAAGAAGAAGAGATTGGATTTATACCCCGCCCTTCACTCACTTGAGTCTCAGAGCAGTTTACAAGCTCCTTTCCCTTCCCCTCCCCACAACAGACACCCTGTGAGGTAGGTGGGGCTGAGAGAGCTCTGAGACAACTGTCCTTGAGAGAATACAGAGCTATGGCTTGCCCAAGGTCATCCAGCAGCTGCAAGTGGAGGAGTGGGGAATCAAACCCGTTTCTCCCAAACTGGCTCTCAATGAGGGTCGCCTTTGCAGATACTTTGGTCACATGGGGAGCCTGGATAGCATCTATGCATCAGCTGAATAAAAGCTGGCCAGGGCTTCCTGCTGGGGTTGCCAACCTCCAGGTGGTGGCTGGAGATTTCCTGGGATTGCAACTGATCTCCAAGTGACAGAGATCCGTTCCCCTGGAGAAAATGGTTGCTTGGGAAGGTGGACTCCACGGCATCATACCCTGCTGGGGTCCCTCCCCTCCAATGCTCCCTCTAAGCTGTGGAGTCTTGGGAGCAAAAATCCTACTTTGTGAGCTACTGGCATTAAAAGTTGTGAGCTAGCGATTTGGCTACTGCATAAATTAGTGCTCTGGAGCCATCCTTCCTGAGCTAAGACAAAAATGGGTGAGCCAGAGGCTAAAAAACTGTGAGCTAGCTCACACTCACTCAGCTAGCTCACACGAATTCAGCTCCCTTCCCCCAACTCTGCCCTCCCCAGGCTCCACCCCCAAAATCTCCAGGTATTTGGAGATCCAGAGCTGGCAACCCTGGCTCCCTCTGCTCTTCCTGTCACAGGTAAGGGCTGCTTCACATGCAGCAAAGTCTGTGTGTTTCCCCCAGGTGGGCTTTCTACTGATGTCCTCTGATTCCCCAGCTAGGAATTTTCTTCCCTCCCCTTCCACCATTTTTACAACTTCAAATGGCCCCAAGCAGCCGATCTTTGACCCAAAGGGTAAAGATACATGTACTGATGGCTTCACCTACCTTCCCCCAATGTAATGTGGCAAAGAGTGGCTCTCTGGGGGCATTGCAGGCAGGACGGCTCTTCCATTAGGCCAACCTCAGCAATGTCCTAGGGTGCAGATATCTGAGGGTTGCAGTGAGGCCCCTGCCGCCACCTGCCCACCCCCAGCATGGCTTGTGCCTTTTTTGTCCGCGCTAGGGCTGCCAAGTCACACCGGGGGGCAGGGAATCCCCTGCTACAGGGGTCCCCAATCCGCCTGCCTGGATTCGGCCAGCGGGGGGAACCCCACACCCAAAGTCGTCCGATTAGGATGACTGCCCCCGTGTGATGGCGTCACCCAGAAGTGACATCATCATGCTGGGCATGTTGCTGGGGCAATGCTCTAGCAATCGCCCCCAAAACTCTATGGTACCATAGAGTTATTCGGCGATTGCCAGAGTGTCGCCCTGGCAATGTGCCCAGCATGATGATGTCACTTCTGGGTGACATCATCACAGCGCGCGCATGCAAAGCGCGCACGCTGAAGTCCTGAACCGAGGACAGGAGTCCCCCACTGGTTGAGAGGTAGGATTTGACAAGCCTAGTCCGTGTCCAGCTTCTGGCTGCGCCGGTCTAAAGCAAGGACTCGCTGGTGATCAGAGCCCGCTATACCACCCCATGTCGAGGGCCTGACAACGAACCCAAAGTGCTGCGTGGCTGCGCCCCTTGGAAAAGGAGGCAGGCAGGCAGGCAGCAGTGGCGCAGCACCCTTCTGGGGCCGGGCCAGGGGTTGGGCATCTGGCCACCAGCTTTGCGGGGCTTGCTGAGAGCAAGGCCGGGCATGTCTCATTTGGGTTGGCCAGCACTGCGTGTTCCTGCCTTCCTCCCCCTCCACTTTCTCTAGTGGCTCTGGCGGGGCCTCCATTGGCAGGGCGGGACACTTAGCAAGCCTGGCTCCTCCCACCCAGGAACCCCCATGCAGATTTACTGGTGAGGAGCTTGCGAAGAAGACGGGAGGGGACTTTTCTCTTTCATTCATCTGCAGCATCCTCTTGATGCCGAAGAGGTCCTGAATCGCTGCTTGGCTGCTGTGGTTAAATGCCTAAGAGTGAACAAATTGAAACGAAATCCTGGAAAGACAGAAGTAATGCTGGTTGGGAAGGTGGAGATGTTGAAGGACATTCTGCTCCCCGTTTTCCATGGAGTTCTGGCTACCCCAAAACAGCTTTATTATATAGAGAGATTGGTGGACACACGGGGGGGGGGGGGGGGGCAGAAGGTATCCTCGCCTAGTGTGGCCGGCCCAGATTGCAGGTCAGGAAAGTGGCATGCAAAGATCCTTCTCCCCATGTGCTACAGCCCTAGTTCCCAGCATACATGGCACGTGTGACCTCCTGTCTGTTAGGGCAGTTTGCTGGACCCAGGAGCTTTGCTGAAGCAAGAGACTGGCAAGGGTGTTCATCCAACTTGCTTTTGGAACTCTATGCACAACAGTGTTCAATATATGTGTGGGCTGTGTCCTAGCTGTGTCACTGTTTTATTAGGGTTTGATAGACACGGATTGCCCTGGATTAACCCCAGTGGTGTTCCACATGTAGGGCTGCCAGCCTCCAGGCGGGGCCTGGGGATCTCCCACTTTTACAATGGATCTCCAGCTGACAAAGATCAGCTCCCCTGGGGAAAATGGATGCTCTGGAGGGTGGAAGACTCTATGTGGCATTGTGCCGTGTGGAGGCCCCTCCCCTCCCCTCCCCCGACCCTGCCTTCTCCCGGCTCCACCCCCAAAGTCCCCAGGGGTTTTCCCACCCGGACGTGGCCACCTCATCCACATGTGACTCATCCCGGGTGGGGAGGTGGTGCCACATGGGTTATTGGCACGGGGTCCAGTGCTCTGGGGAAGCAGACAACACCTGTGCATGGCAAAGCATAAGTAACAATTTATTGTTCTGCTAACTTAACAAAAGTAAAATTGCTTTTTTAAAAACCTCCAAGTAGCCTGTGTCTCTTTGCCACACCCTGGACGAAGGCCAAGTCGGCCTGCCAGCCTCCCGGTGAAGCCCAGAGATCAGCTCCCCTGGGGAAAATGGCTGCCTTGGAGGGCGTATGCCATTACGCCCCACTGAGGTCTCTCCCCAGGCCCATCTCCAAATCTCCAGGAATTTCCCAGGGAGAGTTGGCAACCTAAGAGGCAGACCCCCCCCAAATTTAACTTGGAGACTGCAGCTGATGGCCCCCCCCAACCAACCTGGCAAGGTCAGGTGCCAAGAGCCTCCTGCCAGGAAGAGGCCTTTTAAGGCGCTATTTCTGTGGGCCTCGTCAGCTGTCCAGGCTCTTAAGCGCAAAGGTCATTCCCTCTTCCTTCACCAACAAAGTGATTTTTTCCTGACGCAGATCCCATTTCCTCTTTGATGAGATTTTAATTGTTTTTCCAAGCAAACTCCCAATCTCCCTCTTGCATTCTCTTCCTGTTTCCTGCCAAAGAAAGGAAAGGGAGATTTCAGACGGGGTGAGCTGTGTCTGCTTGATCTGGACAAAAGCATGGCAGGCGGCTCACTCCTAATGGCCACCCATTTTGTGTGGGCAATGAAGAAGCAGCAGCAGCGGCAAGAAAGGAATTTGCCTGCCCTGTAAGCTGGATATCCACGTTTCTGTGATTTTCAGCATGAGATGCCCTGAGCGGGGTTTCAGCTCCTTTGTGCCATAGCCCTGAATAAGCAGAGACTTGACTTGCAAATCAGGAAGTTTTCACAGCCCAAAATAATCATTGTTAAAAATACAAACTCTGCATTCTTGAGAAGAATAGCTTTTTCCTCTGGTGGGGAGGTGAGATACGTGGTTCATACTCTGTGAGTCATGAGGTGGTGGTGGGTGGGATTTGTGATACCCTTGGAAGAAAGAATGCATCAGCACGTTTTTTGTTTTCCTGTGCTCCTTCCTTAACTTTTGGCTTCTGCATTTGCTGTGTGTTAAGGTGGTGGTTGCTCTCTGCCTCTGCCATTATAACAGTCATGAAAGAAATTGTTTCTGACCAGGAGACTCCTCCAGTGTGAGAGCAGAGATGGGCAATGGAGAGTCCATTTCTCCATCATTTAAGGCCCCCCCCCCAATTCTGTGGTTACATTCCCATACGTACTTCACTCTTTTTTTCTTCACACACATATGGAGGGGCCATTAAGAGCTGGAACCTTCAGATATATCATTTTTCTGTAAAAACACCCCCCCCCCCCGGTGCTGAAGTCCTGGCTGGGGTTACTCCTGAGAAACTGAGAGCCCCACCCATCAGAGACTCTTCTGCTCCCTGCCCTGCGGAGTATAGGTCGGACTCTGGAGATCCCTGGGGCTTCTCTGTCGCATGAAGGAGTTTTCATTAGATTGTGACTTCATCACTGACTGGACTAGAAAACTGGGACGGTGAAATTTTGACTCAGCTTGCACCAGCTAGGGCTGCCAATCTCCAGGTGGGGCCTGGAGACCTCCTGAAATTACAAATGGTTTTTAGAGTGCAGAGATCAGTTCCCCTTGAGAAAATGGCTGCTCTGGAGGGTGGACTCTGTGGCATTATACCTCATTGAGGTCTCTTTCTTCTCCAACCCCACCTCCCAGGCTCCACCCTGAAATCTCCAGGAATTTCCCAACCCAGAGTTGGCAGCCCTAGCACAAGCCATGCCACAAGCCTACCTGGAGGAGTGGTCAAATCCCATCATGGCAGGTACTCCTATCTCCCCTCCCCCCTTCTCTGGGCTGCTAGCTCCGGGCCCTGCCAAATTTTCCCAAAAGTTGCCAGGCCCCCCCCCCCCGGAGATTTTCCTGGATTCACGGGAGCAACCCTCAGGTGCTGTGTACTGAGGGGCAGGCCTGATGTTGTAGGGCTGCCAAGTCAGCCCGGGGGGCAGGGGATCCCCCGCTAAAGGGGTTCCCGATCCGCCGGCGAACATTCGGCCGGCGGGGGAAACCCCACCCCTGAAGTCGTCCAGCCTGGACGATGTAATGACGTCACCGGAAGTGACGTTAGCACGTTGGGGACGTTGCCAGGGTGACGCCCTGGCAACGCCCCCAATGTGCTGACGTCACTTCTGGTGATGTCGCTGGGTGCGCGCGCTTTGCGCACGTGCCAGAGAAACTCCCAGACGGAGGAGGACTCCCCCCCGCCTGTGAGTTCTTTAGACTTGGCAACCCTATGATGTTGTGTTCTAAGGGCGACCGCCATGCAGTTAGGCCCTGTGGTCCGGGACAGGCACATGGCCAGGCGCAGACAGAGCTTCGCTCCAGAACACAATAGACTGGCCGGATTGTAATTTAGACCTATCGGTCAGCCAGGATGCAAATAGGGACCAATGATCTGGGGAGGCTTAATTGTAATCCTATCAGAGTGTGTGGGAGAGGCTGGGGGCACAATTTAGATGCGCATATAAGCAGACATGTGTTCCAGAACCTCCTAATAAACCATGAGCTGATTTCACTTGAACACGTCTCTGGACTGAGTACTTTATACTGGCGACGAAGGTGGGATCCCGTTGAGTGACACCAAAACCGACTCCACAGCAGCATCGAGGTCCGATCCGACGGTAACCAGCACCACTAGGCTCCAGCACCTCCCCGCACTGCCGACTGCCCCAGAGGATATCGCTCACCACTCCTGAGAGGATGGCAGCTGCTCCAGGACAGGTCTCCACATTCGACCCCGCTCACCCTGAGCTTTGGGAAGCTTGGGTGCAAACCCTGAAGTACTTCTTCCTAGTCCAGGAGACAGACGCTGCCGAGAAGAA
This sequence comes from Lepidodactylus listeri, assembly GCA_029233225.1. NCBI lineage: Eukaryota > Metazoa > Chordata > Lepidosauria > Squamata > Gekkonidae > Lepidodactylus > Lepidodactylus listeri. Next base: position 6,305,101 of record JARCFY010000014.1, on the reverse strand, counting down.
GAAGGCTTGGCTGATCAGCTCTTGCATCGTCTTCTGTGAGGCTTCTGTGCTGTCAGCAAATGAGCAGGCCTTTGTTAATTAAAACATAGTCCTTTATTTCAAATACTGGTACAGGTCTCGATGTTTGTTAGTGATACCATATACAGAGAGCAGGGGACTATTATACCTGCAAACATGAAAGTATAAACACTGATCACCAATCAGCATTCAGAAAAAATGCGGGAAGGCAGATTCACCTTTTGTCACCCAGGGGTGAGAGAACATAAAAATTCCCAGCCCGAACTGTGTGATCCCCGAGGTGCCAGGTCCCCAGCAAAACAGGACGGAACAAACAATAAAACAATTCCCAAGGCAACTTTGAACAGATAGTACTAGAGGCGAAGGGGGAGGATATACAAGGGAGTGAAGAAAGAGATAACTTTGTACTATGTGACATCCTGGTATGTGGGAACCCAAATTCCCGCCTGAAAGGTAACACTGAGCAGACAAGTAATCTAAAACCAAAAGGAGGGGTAATAAAGCATCTGGCCAGGCGAGCACTACAAAGGAATCGAAAGTAAATGATAGAGAAGCATCAATGTCAGATTCAATTAATAGAAACAATGTAGAAAGAAAATTAAAAGAAGCTCTTATATGCGAAGCAGAATCTGACACCCTGCCCCCTCAATACTAAACTTCACCCCCCCCCCCGGCTTATCAGGGAAGTATTTATGAAAGGAGCGGACTAACTTAGGAGCATGAACGTGTTCAGCAAGGACCCATTCATTCAATTCCGGGCCAAAATCCACCCACTTAACCAAGTAGAATAAACGACCCCGACGAATCTTAGAGTCCAATATTTCAGAAATTTCAAAATGCGGTTCCCCCTCCTTCATCAGAGGAGGAGGAGTCGGAGGATCCGGGTGTCATGCATTCGGCCCAGGATTCTTCTTCAGGAGGCTGAAATGAAAAACAGGATGCACAGAACTTAATGACTTAGGCAGTTCCAGTTCGAAGGAAACCTCCGATATTTTTCTTAGCACTTTATAAGGTCCAACATATTTCCATCCCAGCTTTCGGCTGGGCTGCAACCCATGGATATTCTTTGTAGAGAGGTATACAGAGTCACCCGGCTTCAGGTCCCAACCCTCAGCCCTTCCCCTGTCGGCATATTTCTTATAATCCGCTTTAGCTTTCTCCAAAGTCTTTTCTATAAGTAGCCAAGATTCTTGTAACCTAGACCACCACTGCCCAAAGTCTGATTGAGAGGACGTAGCAGTGTTTGGTAGAGAAGGTAAAGGTTTTCCCTCGAAACCCCCTACCGCCATGAAGGGAGACACCCCAGTGGAAGAATGCACTGCATTATTATAGCTGTACTCAGCAAAAGGGAGCAGATCCACCCAATTGTCCTGATGATAGTTTGTATAACATCTGAGATACTGCTCTAATATCTGATTAATGCGCTCGGATTATCCATCGGTCTCGGGATGATAACCTGAGCTGAGGGCGGGTTCAATGTCCATGAGTCCCAAAAGCTCCCGCCAGAAGGTGGCAACGAACTGGCTCCCCCTATCGGAAACGACATGCCTTGGAAATGTGTGGAGCTTAATCACGTGGTTGAAGAATGTCTTAGCCAGGCTCTTTGCTGTGGGCAACTGCTTAAACGGAACGAAGTGAGCCTGCTTGGAGAATAAGTCCACAACGACCCAAATAACTGTCTTTCCCTTGGACGGTGGGAGGCTAGTAATAAAGTCCATGGAGACCGTCTCCCAGGGTCGGGATGGGGTGGGGAGCGGCTGCAGTAGTTCCGGTACCTTCCCCCCCTCCGTTTGCACATTAGACATACTTGGCAGGAAGTAACATAGTCAGACACATCTTTACGCATTCGGGGCCACCAAAATTGCTGCTGAACCAAATTGAGAGTTTTTAAAAATCCGAAATGGCCCGATAACTTGGATTCATGACATGATAGTAGAATCTCCTTGCGCAAGGGGAGGGGCACAATCAGCTTGGAACCATGATACCAGCACCCGTTCAAAGCTTTTGTAGCCGCCATGTCTCCCTCCCATTCTGCCACCTCGTCCAAGGTGTATGCTTCCGCACACCTTTGAGTCCACCCTGCCACTTCCGGGGCCATTTTTTTCTGGCTCCGTGTCGTAACCACCCTCCCCCCCCAACTGATGGGGAGAAAACATTGAATCAAACACTTCTTCTTTTTGGGATTCATATTGTGGTAAGCGGGACAATGCGTCTACTAAGGAGTTTTGTTTCCCAGGGAAGTGTTTCAGAACAAAATTGAATTTTGAAAAGAAGCCAGCCCACCGGAGCTGCTTAGCATTCAAGGATCACTGTGTGCGCAATGCCTCTAAGTTTTTATGATCAGTCCAGATTTCAAAAGGCTTCTGCGCCCCTTCTAACCAATGACGCCAAGTCAAAAGAGCTAATTTAATGGCCGCTGCTTCCTTGTCCCACACAGACCAATGTCTCTCTGTTTCTGTGAATTTTTTCGAAATATAGGCGAGGGGGTGCAGCACCTCATTAGCGTCTCTCTGTAGGATTGCCCCCCCCCATGGCCACATCCGACGCGTCTACATGTAGGACAAACTCTTTAGTCTCATCGGGGTGGGCTAGGATAGGTTCAGAGGTAAAGAGTCTTTTTAACTCATCGAACGCCACTTGGCATTGGGGAGTCCAGCACAGCCTTTCTCCCGGCTTCCCAGCTTCGGGTCCCCTCCCCTTAGTTTTAAGCAGCTCGGTGAGAGGTAAAGTAATGGTGGCAAAGTCTTTTAGGAATGTTCGGTAAAAGTTACAAAATCCCAATAGACTCTGAAGCTGCTTTCTATTTCAGGGGGCTTCCCATTGCACCACGGCCTCCACTTTAGCCAGGTCCATCTCTAACCCCTTTTGAGAAATGCGATAGCCCAGAAAATCTACCTCCCGTTGATGGAACTCACATTTAGACAACTTAGCATACAACTGGTGTTCAAGTAGGGTATTCAAGACTTCCCTAACTAGTTTCACGTGAGAGTCCTTATCAGGTGAATAAATCAAGATATCATCAAGATAACAGAGCACCCCCTTAAATAAATGCTTGTGCAACACTTCGTTGATTAGGCTCATAAAGACACCTGGTGCGCCACTTAAGCCGAAGGGCATTACGAGGTATTCGAACTGCCCCAGGGGTGTGTTGAACACCGTTTTGTACTCATCCCCTTCCTGGATACGCACCCAAAAGTACGCATCCCTGAGATCTAATTTAGTAAAGATTTTCCCCTTGGCCACTTCTGCCAACAAATCCTTGATCAAAGGGAGAGGGTAGGCATTTGAAGCGGACACTGCATTTAGACCCCTATAGTCCGTACATAGTCTTAATCCTCCATCTTTCTTTTTCCGGAACAGTACGGGAGCCGCAAAAGGGGACTTGGCCGGGCGGATGAAACCCCAGTCTAAGTTTTTATCCAGGAACGCCCGCAACTCCTCCCTTTCAGAGGGACTCATAGAGTACAATTTCCCTTTTGGTAATTTCTCCCCTGGCAGAAGTTCGATAGCACAGTCTGTGAGCCGGTGGGGGGGCAACTCGTCGGCTTCCGTCTCACTAAACACATCACTCAAGTCTCTATATTCCGGGGGAATGGGATTCACTGACACCGCCAGTGCTGTGGGGCCCGCACCTCCCGGTGATTCCTTTCCCCAGTGGGGATCCCATTTGTGATTCGCACACCTAGGGTCGACCCAGGAAATTTTCCCATCGCTCCACTTGATGTAGGGATCGTGGGAATTTAGCCACGGGCTACCCAGTACCATGGGGAATTGGGTATTTGGGGTGATCACAAAAGCCCTCTTTTCCCAATGAGTCCCAGTCCCCACCACCAACAGTTCAGTCTCGGCCACACAAGCCTCCTTCATCTCCGACCCATCCATCTGTGTAAACTGGAGAGGTTCCTTCAAGGGGTTCACCTTGGGACCTAACCCCTCCACTACTAACGGGCTAATTAAGTCTCTTGCACACCCTGAGTCAATTAGGGCTCGAACCCGCATGTGGGTCCCGGTCTGGGGCACTAACACAGTCATTACCATGAAAAGTAAGGGGCCAGGGAAGCTCACCGGCAATGGCGCGGAGTGATACGGGACCTGCAGCTCTGCGCCAGTTACTGCAGGTCGTTGGAGTTTCCCGACGGCTTGGATTCGGTCAGCTCCAGCTCTCCTTGCTCGCTCGTTGCCCCTTCCAGCTATAATGCCTGGGGTTTAAATGGCGTCTTGGGTGCTCGGGGAGAACCCCCCCTACCGGGGTGGAGGTTTTCGGTGCCTTTGCTCCCCCCGCGGACAAGCGGAGGCAATGTGCCCACCTTCCCCGCACCGCATGCACAGCCCCTGCTTGAACCGTGTGTCGTGGAGCTTCTGGAACACCGATCTCCCATCTGCTTTCGGGGTTGGCTTGGATGGTTGCGCCGCTGCTGCTCCCAACTTGATCAGGGTGAATCATTCTTCCACGTCCACCGCTGCTTGCATCCAGGCCGCCAACGATGTCGGTCTCCCTCCCAGCCCTTAGGATCGTCTCGTAGACCTCGTGGCTTAGCCCCTCTCGGTACTTTTCCACGAATAGGTCTTCGGACCACCCCTGGACCTTAGCCGCTATGCGCCGGAACCGATCCGTATAGTCCTTCACCGTGCCCCGCCCCTGCGTCAGCCAGCGCAGTTGGTTCTGGGTTTTCTCCTCTCCCAGCGGATCCTCGTAGTGTTGGCGAAGGGCCCACATGAAGTTGTCTACGGAGAGTAATTCGGGACCTGGGGGGTTGTGTAGACTCACATACCAGTCGCTTGCGGTGTCCCTCAGCTTGGACCCGATGTAGCCAACGTGATCCCTCTCAGTCGGGTAGAGATGGCCCCAGGACGCCATGAATCTCTCGATCTCGATGATGAAGAACCGGAGCTTCTCGGGGTCTCCGTCAAATGTTGCCATCACCGGGTCGTTAGGCACTTGGCGGACGTAGCCTCCTGCTGGGATGGGCATCACAGGTTGGGGAGGTGGTGGGGCTCCCCCAACCGGGGGAGCTCCGGCCCCGGCTGGTTGTTCCGGCACCCCCCTGCACCCCCAGTGGGGGGTGCAGGGGGTACTGCCACAGGGGCCCCTCCCCCGGGTGGCTGCCCGGGGATGGGGACCGCACCCACAGCCAAAGCCCCCATCAGGTTCTGCTGCATCTCGAGCATAGCCTCTCGCATGTCTGCAGCTAAACGATCGTGCATGTCTTCGAATCTCCGGTCCAGGACCCGGTCTAGGTCCCCTCTGGTGGGATCGGGGCTGTGGGGCATCATGCGCTCCTCATCCGGGAAGCTGAACCCCCAGGCACTCGATCCGCGGCGAGGATATCTGTCCTCGTCCACTATGCTCAGGCGGCCGAAATCCGACCGGTCGCCACTGAAGCGTACTCTCGCTCCCTTCCGATCGTGGATCCACGTTTCGGAAGTGCCTCCCCCAAACGTAGCCCAAGAGCAGGTAGGGGAGGCCGGCTGCCAGGGAACCCAAGACCCCGTGCGAGGGGGAAGACTCGGTTCCTGCGTCGTGGTCACCGGCACCAACTGCTCCACAGGTATGGTGGTAGCCGTGGTGGCCGGGACCTCCAGAGGAGGTTGGTGGTTGCTCCTGTCATCTGACATGGTCAGGCACGGGAGAAGCCAAAAGCAGATCACTAACAATCTGTGAGGCTTCTGTGCTGTCAGCAAATGAGCAGGCCTTTGTTAATTAAAACATAGTTCTTTATTTCAAATACTGGTACAGGTCTCGATGTTTGTTAGTGATACCATATACAGAGAGCAGGGGACTATTATACCTGCAAACATGAAAGTATAAACATTGATCACCAATCATCATTCAGAAAAAATGCGGGAAGGCAGATTCACCTTTTGTCACCCAGGGGTAAGAGAACATAAAAATTCCCAGCCCGAACTGTGTGACCCCCGAGGTGCCAGGTCCCCAGCAAAACAGGACGGAACAAACAATAAAACAATTCCCAAGGCAACTTTGAACAGATAGTACTAGAGGCGAAGGGGGAGGACATACAAGGGAGTGAAGAAAGAGATAACTTTGTACTATGTGACATCCTGGTATGTGGGAACCCAAATTCCCGCCTGAATGGTAACACTGAGCAGACAAGTAATCTAAAACCAAAAGGAGGGGTAATAAAGCATCTGGCCAGGCGAGCACTACAAAGGAATCGAAAGTAAATGACAGAGAAGCATCAATGTCAGATTCAATTAATAGAAACAATGTAGAAAGAAAATTAAAAGAAGCTCTTATATGCGAAGCAGAATCTGACAGTCTCCACGGTCCACCTGGTCCAGAGGTTAATCGCTCTCAGGACGCTGGACGACGCCAGCTACGAGGAACTCATCACAGCGCTGACCACCTACTTCGCGCCAAAACCATCTAAGATGGCGCTGCAGATGGACTTCTGCTCCCACACACAGAAGACTGGTGAGTCAGCTGCCGACTACATGGCAGACCTCCAGCACCTAGCCTCGGGTGCAAATTCCCCTCAATTAAGGACATGCTTTTAACCCAGTTTGTCTGGGGGGTCCGCAAGCTGAAGCTCCGGTGGAATCTTGTGGCCACTGATGAACTGCAGCTGGACACGGCGTGAAAAACCGCAGCTGCATTCAAAAAGGCACAACAGGACCGTCAGGGATCCACCACGCAATGCCTGGAGACTACCCACACCCCTGCTGCAACGTCTGATGAGTAGGAGGATGTCCTGCAGCTCAGAAGGCCAGACTTAAGGAGACAACTGAAACCCACTGCCGCCTCACCACAGGTCGCTTCAAAGACCTCCACATCTCCAAGGACAACGTGTGCCAACTGCGGCGATCCCCATGACCGCCAGACTTGCCGCTTTCGCAACGCAGCATGCCGTTCCTGTGGCAAGACGGGCCACATTGCCTGGTTTTTCTGCTCCCGGGCCTCCCGATGCTCCCAAGCTGTGCACCTCAAGTCGGCCGATCTACACTCCACATCATAGACTCAGGTACTTAACTTGCCCCAAGACACCCCCAACAAAATCTTCGTTCCCGTGGTCATAGAGGGGTCCCCCTGCCAGATGGAATCGGACACAGGGTCTGCGTACTCTATTATTTCTGCAGATACCCTTAAGAACCTCTGCCCATTGGGGGGGCACTGCGAAAGCTGCTGGGACTCAAGCTCCGGGACTTTCAGAAGAACCCGGTAGCGATCAAGGGGTGGGAAGTTTCAGGGTCCAGTTCAAGGACTTTTGCAGACAATTGGACCTCTTAGTGGTCGAAGGAAAGCTGTCTAGCTTGCTAGGGCTATCATGGTTTGGACCCCTAGGACTGGGAGTAACAGGCGTAAACCAACTCCACAGCACAGACTTTCAGTCAGTCTGCTACGATTTTCCAGCTGTCTTCGATGGAAAACTCAGAGAATACACGGGCCCACCAGTAACGCTGGAATTGGACCCAGCCATTCGGTCAATACGGATGCCAGCCAGGCAACCCCCCCGGCGGTCCGGCCTGAAATAGACAAAGAGCTCAACCAGCTAGTCGAGCAAGGGGTCCTGGAGCCCATCCTGCATGGCAAATGGGAGGCTCCTATAGTCACCCCCATGAAGCCAAACGGGGACATACGCATTTGTGCAGATTACAAATGCACCCTCAACCAGGCACTCCAGGACCATGCGTATCCAGTGCCGATGGTGAACCACGTCCTCGCCTCCCTGGCAGGCACAAGGATATTTGGAAAGCTGGATCTGGCGCAGGCCTACCAGCAGCTCCCAGTGGATGAGGCCACAGCAGAGGCCCAGACCATTGTCATGCATCGAGGAGCGTTTAAGGTCCGGCAACTCCAGTTCGGGGTCAGCGTTGCCCCCAGGATATTTCAGGAACTGATGGACACTTTGCTTAAAGGTATCCCTGGGGTCCAGCCATTTTTCGACGACATTCTGATCGCCCCACCAGATGTCGAGAACTTCACGGCCCGGCTCCGCTCCGTCCTCCAACATTTCAGCAACACGGGCCTCAAGGTCAAGAAAGAAAAGTGCCAGCTGGAAAACTTCGATGGTGTCTTGGATGAAAGATTTTGGCTATTCTATACCCACAGGTGATTGGTCTAAAATCTGGAAATCAGCAAAATACATGAGGTCCATTCCGTACAAGGAAAGTATATTTAAACTGTTTCATAGATGGCATTGGTCACCGGAGAAGACTGCTAGGTGTTTTTTGAATGCATCCAACAAATGTAAGACTAATGTAGGGACCTTCTTTCATTTATGGTGGAGATGTGACAAAATAAAAAAGTGTTGGAACATGGTACATCAAATGGTGTTAGAAATATTTAATGTTAATTTACCAATTGTACCTGAGATTTCTCTTTTAAATATATTACCAGAAAAGCTTAAAGAAGAGAAAGTGGTAATTATTTATATACTTTCAGCGACCAGAATCTTCATTGCTAAACACTGGAAATCAGAGAAAGTACCATCCAGAGAGGATGTGGTAAGGAAAATTTTAGAGTTGGCAGAGATGGATAAGTTGCATATAGCTTGTGTTAACTTAAACAAAGGTATCTATTGGAGAAGATGGAATAGAGTGTATGAATGGATAAACTCTTAAAATGTAATATCAGACTCAAAAGTATAAAATTGTATAAAATGGGATTGTTTGTAAGACTATGAAACTGAATAAAAAAATAATAGATAGATAGATAGATAGATAGATAGATAGATAGATAGATAGAAAGAAAGAAAGAAAGAAAGAAAGAAAGAAAGAAAGAAAGAAAGAAAGAAAGAAAGAAAGATGCCAGCTGGGAGTTCCGTCTGTCAAGTTCTTTGGATTCGCCACAGACGCCCAGGGCATACAGCCGACTGCCAAAAAGATTCATGCCATCACGGAGGCCTCCCCACCAACTTCCAAATCGGAGCTACAGGCATTTTTAGGACTCTTAAACTTTTACCATGCCTTCCTTCCCCACAAGGCAGCGGTAGCGGAGCCCCTCCATCGGCTCATGGACAAGAACGCCTGTTGGTCCTGGGGTCCTCGCCATGCAACGGCATTTCGGGCTGTCAAGGGGCTGCTGACTTCCAATGCAGTCCTGGCCCACTGTGATGAATCCCTCCCAGTAATCCTTGCCTGCGATGCTTCACCCTACAGCGTGGGGGGCCATCCTGGGACACCACCTGGCGGATGGGAGAGAGGTGCCCGTCGCCTATTATTCCCGCATCTTGTCAGCCGCCGAGCACAACTATGCACAAATAGACAAGGAAGCCCTGGCAATTATAGCAGGTATATATAAAAAAATCCATAATTGCCTGTATGGCCGGCCCTTCACGGTGGTGACAGACCACAAGCCACTCCTGAGGCTCCTGGCTCCAGACCGTCAACCCCTTGAGATGCTCTCGCCCAGGGTGCTGCGCTGGTCCATCTTTCTGGCCAGCTACCAATATGACCTGCTCCACCCCCCGGGGAAGGCCATGGGACATGCGGATGCCCTCAGCCACCTGCCACTCCCATCCTGCGACCCTGATCCTGCTCCAGCACACCACATCGCTCTGCTGGAAGACCTGCTGGACTGGCCGATTCAGGTAACTGAGGTCTCCCAGCTCACCGCCCAGGATCACACCCTTTCCTGTGTTTTGGACTGGGTGGGAAGGGGGTGGCCCAGCACGCCCAGGCCATAATTTGCAGCTTTCACGGCCCGGTACAACAAACTGCCAGCGCACAAGGGGTGTGTGCTATGGGGAGCGCAGGTGGTAATTCCTGGACTGCTGCGCAAATGGGTGTTGACTGCACTCCATGACACACATCCAGGCATCATCTGGATGAAGGCCCTGGCCTGGAGCTATGTGTGATGGCCAGGACTAGATTGAGTAGTAGAGGAACTGGTCCACAAGTGCCTCAAATGCCAGGAATCGTAACCTGATCCACCACAAGTACCAGTGCACCCTTGGGAGTCGGCCCACAAGCCGTGGAGCCGGCTCCACCTAGATTTTGCGGGGCAGTTCCAGGGCCAACTCTTTTTAATACTGGTAGATAGTTACACCAAGTGGCTGGAGGTGGCACTGGTATTCACCACTTCCTCACAGGCAGCCACCAGGCCATGTGGTGCATTTTCAGCACACATGGCATCCCCGACACCCTTGTGACTGACAACGGCTCGGCCTTCACATCAGGGGAGTTCTAGGCATTCGTGGGCTATTACAGCATCTGGAACATCCACTCTGCCCTGTTCCATCCAGCCACCAATGGTCAGTCTGAGTGCATGGTGCACATGACCAAGGAAACCCTGCGACGCATGGACATGGGTGACTGGAACTACAGGCTGGCTGTGTTCCTGTTTGGCCAGCAAACAACACTCCACACCGCAACCAGGCGCAGTCCTGCAGAATTGCTCATCGGTCGGCGGCTCACAACCAGGTTGGATGCCTGCATCCTGACTGCGCTCCAGAACATAGCATGGGCCAGGAACAGCTGCAAATTCTCCCTGAGGGTTATTCCCAGAGGACCCGGTCTATGTTAAGAACTATGCCAAGGGTCCAGCCTGGCTGCCAGGTCAGATAGTGCGTGTAATGGGGCCTCTATCCTACGAGGTCACCGGGGAAGAAGGCCAGCTTTGGAAACGCCACATGGACCAACTGCGCTGCTGGCTCCTGACCCCCACAATGGACAGACCAGAGGAGAGCGAGGACGAGACCCCCACTCCCGAGCCTACAGACGAGGACACGGGTGAAACACCAGCAACAGAATTTTGCCAACACTCACACTGCCTTGTCTCCTACACCAGCCTCTGCGGGCAAACCAGGCCTGTCCCCGGAACCAGTCATGGCGACTCCCGAGCCGCCCACCGGAGACACAGCCATACATTGTTCGACCAGGGAATGGCGAAGACCAACCTACCTCAAAGATTTTGTATGTTAGGAGGGTCTGAACTATGAGGGGAGGGGTGTTGTGTTTTAATGGCGACCACCATGCGGTCTGGCCACGCAGTCTGGGGCAAGCACATGGCCAGGTGCAGGCAGAGCTTCCCTCCAGAACACAATAGACTGGCCGGATTGTGATTTAGACCTATCGGTCAGCCAGGGTGCAAATAGGGACCAATGCTCTGGGGAGACTTAATTGTAATCCTATCAGAGTGTGTGGGTGAGGCCGGGGGCGCGGTTTAGATGCGCATATAAGCAGACCCCCGAGCCCAGCTCAGACATGTGTTCCAGAACCTCCTAATAAACCATGAGCTGATTTCACTCGAACGTGTCTCTGGACTGAGTACTTTATATCTGGGCAACAGCCACCGTGCCGGCCCAAGCCCCCATCGTTTGCTAACAACACAAAAAGCATCTTGGGGATTTTTGTAGTCAGTGTTGCCAACTACACAGTTTTCCACCAGCAGGACAAGTAATTTCTCTTTCTGGCCAGTTTGTGTGTGGGGGGGTGTAATACGGGAGGGAATGAAGTCTGGGTTTTAATATTCAGTATTAAGAGGAAGGGGGGAGAACTTGCCCACAGCAGTGCTATAAGAAACCACCACCTGTTTTGATCTTGCTTTCATGGGAGCCGTGAAGAGAAAACTGCTTTTTCAAAACTGAAATCAGATTTCTTACTGATTTCTCCTCAAAAAGCACTCCCAAGTCCAACGGCCAGGGACCTCCAGTGATATTTGGTCTGATCACCTGTGCATTTGTTCAGAAGGAAGGTCCTGCTGTGGTAAACTCACAAGCCGGGGTGCCCAGAGATTGCAGCCCTTTTCCTCAGTCAGACTGTTGGCCCATCCAGCCCCACCCTGCCCACTGTGCCCAGCAGTAGATTTCAGGGCCTCAGCTGCAGGCCGTGCCGTGCTGGGCCCGGCTGGCAGAGACCCGCATGCCTGGGAGTGGCAAGGTCTGAGCTGAGAAACTTTCAGCATGCCCCCTCCTCACAAAAAAGCTGGGAATCTCTATGCTGGAGAAAAGATGCTGGCAAGGTGATGCGACTGCAGCACCCTTCAGATACTTAGAGGAATGCCATGCAGAGGATGGGGTGGATAGGTTTTCAATCATGTTGGATGACAGGACTTGGACTAATAGATATGAACTACAGCAAAGGAGGTTTTGCCTAAATTTGAGGAAGAACTTCCTGACAGTGAGGTGTGTTTGACACTGGAAGTCTCCCTTGTGAGATTGTGGATTCTTCACCACTGGTTGTTTTTAAGTATCATCGGATGCCTACTTGTTGGGGATATTATAGCTCTAGTTCCTGCACTGGTCCAGGGTTGAACTAGATGACCTTGCTGGTCCCTTCCAACTCTGAGAATAAATGAATCAATCTGTGGCATAAACTTTTAGTAGAACAAACAAAGCCTCAAATGTAAAGATATGGATTTTTTATTTACTTTATTTATAGCCTGCCTTTCTCCCCAGTGGGTACTCAGAGCGGGTTTGTGAACATTTGGAGAACCACGTTCTCCTCTCCTCTATTTTATCCTCACAGCAACCCTGTGAGGTAGGTGAGGCTGAGAGACTGTGACTGGCCCAAGGGGGTCACCCAGCGAGCTTCTGTGGCAGGAGTCGGCATTCGAACCTGGGTCTCCCAGATGCTACTCCGACTTCCTTAACCACCACACCGGGCTGGGTCTCTGGGCCTGGCCCAAGTCTGTTAGGGTTTTGTGAAAGAGACATTCTTCACCAGAAAACCCACCTGTGGCATGTTACTTGAACTTCTTGGGAACATTATGTATTTGCTGAGAAAAAAATACAAATTTGGAAAGGTAAAAATAGCTTAAGTAAAAATAATTTCCTATGTTCATCAGTTTAGATAAGACTGAAGATGCAGGGCACTGAAGAGAACAAGCTTAATTCTTCAGCTTTAAAACTGGGTTTCCTTCTATTAACAGAGTAGTGTAAGATCTGATCAGGAATGATCTTATTCCTGCTGTTGTGGTGGGACTGGTCTTCACAGCTGGCTAGTAGAAAATAGCCTTAGCTTGTCAGTCTGTAGTCTCACCCACCGCGGCACTGAGCAGACAAAGGTATCCACGTCAGTCCTTGGATGGGGTGGTAGGCAGGACACGACAGGGTGGGCATCTCGCCTGCCTTGCCACCCGGCCTGGTGTCCACCCCCCCGACAGCAAGGGCCAGGGCCGGCCTCCAGGAGGGAAGCTGGAGCTCTCAAGCAGAAGCAGCCAGCAGAGCATCAAGGGGAAGGAGGGGGAGGGAGTGTGTCTGTCTGAACACTGATGTGAGTTTTGAGTCCTCCGAGCTTTAGCTCATGGTGATCAGCTGTTTTGCACAGGTGTGAAATACCCTGCTGGGGATTCAACAGCTATTGTGCAGCATGGCTCACTTTCTTGAGAGATCAGCGGTGCATGAATTTTGAGTTCTTGGCTATGAATTCACTGAGTATCTTTTAAATGAGAGACTCTTGGCCTCAGCATTTCTGATCTTACCAAAGGCAAATTGGTTTGCAGAATGTGTTCTAAATGCTTGACGCTGTATACTTACATCCTGAACACCAGGCTGCCTGCATGCGAGGTGACTCAATATCTAAGCTGTCCTGCTCCCACCTGTTTGAATAAGATGCCCCCTGAGTCCTTGCTTTGTGCTCCTGAGGAATGAGAATCTGGTTCATTGCTGTTGGCCTGCTGCATATGGGCATTCTGCTTGGTGAAACTTGCAAATGTGTGGAATAGTTGTGCATCTGAAATGAGTGGAGTCTGTTGGCTTGGAGCTTTCATCCCTCTGCTGTGATCCAGGGCACATGGTCTCCCCCATTGCTCTTTGGCCCTTTCCCTGGGTGAGTGGGCCCTGGACCACGCTCTGCCCATGGACTGGTCCTACCCCTTTCTCTGCAGTGAGAATTCTGCTTCTCAGGGGTGCCAGCCTGCTCCCATCACCACCAGCAGCAGGGCAGGATGGTTGTTCTGGGCTTCCTCCTTGGTAGTTGACACTGAGAGATCGACCAGGTGTGAGCAAGGCGAATCCATTTTGCTGTTGTGGCTAATAACCATAAATAGTCCTCTCTGCATTCTAGATCTTTTTGCCATCAAGTCACAGCTGACTTATGGTGACCCCATAAGGGTTTCAAGGCAGGAGACTAACAGAGGCGGTTGGCCATTGCCTGCCTCTGCGTAGCAGCCCTGGACTTCCTTGGTGGTCTCCCATCCAAGTACTACCACGGTATAAAGTCCTGAGTCCAGAGACGCGTTGAAGTGAAATCAGCTCATAAGTTTATTGATGGTACAAAACATGACTGGAGAACGGGGCTCGGGGGTCTGCTTAAATGTCCGTCTAAACCGCACCCCCGCCCAATCTCCCTGATAGGTTTAATTACAGGTGACCCTATGGCATAGGCCCCCTGGCGGATCTTGGGTGGCCGATTGGTCTGATTTACAATCCGCCCGGGGCTATTGTCTCCCGAAGCAAAGCTCCAGTAGCCAACCCGGCCATGTGCGTTTCTCTGACCACGTGCACGGTTGCCATTAGGACATAACACGGGGCCAACCCTACTTAGCTTCCAAGATCTGACGAGAGCAGGCTAGCCCGGGCTATCCAGGTCAGGATGGCTCAGCTGGGCAGTGGATGAATGCCACGGTTGCAGCCATGCTTTTCTTTTTCTTGTCCACTCACAGCTGACTTATGGCGACCCCTCAAGGGGTTTTCTAGGCAAGAGATGTTCAGAGGTGGTTTGCCATGGCCTGCCTCAGCATAGCAACCCTGGACCTCCTTGGTGGTCTCCCATCCAGGTACTTGTTGGCAGAGTTTAAACATGCAGAGGAACGGAGCACCAAGTGTTTAAAGAAAATAACTCCGTTTATGAAAGAAGAAATAAACTCTGATAGAACAGAGGAGAGGGAGAGAGGCTTAACTAACTGACTAACTGCTGTGAGAGACAGGAATGAAGGTGGAGGGCTCATTTGGAGAACAGCCAATCAGGAGACAGGAAGGACATAATTTGAAACTGTGGGAAGTCCCCAATCTAGCTATGCCAACCAGCAGTCCTTCAGCTGTCCCCTGTAGGCTGTTCTGATCTTCTTCAAGCAGGTGCGCTGTAGACCTTGTATATTCCAACAGTACTAACCAGGGTTGACCCTGTTTAGCTTCCAAGATCTGATGACATGAGGCTAGCCTGGGCCATCCAGGTAAGGGCATTCCATTCATTAGTCCATTTAAGAAGCCACCCGAGCCAATGGGCATGAGTTCCTTGTGTCAGTAGTTCCAACCATCTGTTATCTGAAAAGCACCACCTTGAGTGGCTTCTCTTTGAGTACCATGACAGCGAGAAAGATGTTTCCCTAACCTGAGCGGTTCCTGTTGGCTGTTTGGACCTTGTGCAACAAATGCAGAAGCGGTTTGAGAAGGTGCTCTTGGGACCAGACTGCTGACTCCTGTTTCCTCTTGGCGCACGCTGCAGAGACCCAATGCCTCTCCCTCGCCACCAGCAAACTCCTGAGTGGGGAACAGCAGGTCGATGGTGCTTTGGGACTTGCAGGCTCACTCCCCCTTTCTTGTCCACACCTTTCTTGTCCACACCCAGTCCTTTGGGTCAGCATTCTGCATGCTGAAGCAACATTTGCTGGAGGCAGCCCACGTGTTCCATCGCCTCGGACGTTTGAAACATCATCTGTTCCCTACCAGTGGAGACCCAAAGCAGCCTACATCCTTCTCTCCTCCACCTTATCCTCACAGCAACGACCCCGAGAGGTAGGGCAGACTGAGAGTGTGTGAGTCTCACCCCCCCCCCCCGCAAGGTCACCCACCAACCTTCCGTGGTAGAGGGGGGATTTGAGCTTCGGTCTCCAGGATCCTAGTTTAACATACTAACCACTATCCCACACTAGCTCTCAGTGTCCACCCCCTGAGGGGTGCAGGTATGCCCCATCTCTGAGAATAATGGGAAGCTTTGGGTATTTTCTGTTTGCTCAGTTTATTCCATGGCGAGCATGGTTCTAGGAAAAAAGCCCACAGAAAAAAACCCACGAACATAAATGTTCACAGGAAAAAAGCCCATTTGGAAAAATGCCCACAGGGAAAAAAGCCTATACACATAAAGGCCCACACGGAAAGAAGCCCATATGGAAAAATACCACGTAAAGTGCCATAGATATTCATAATGGTAGATAGCTATTCATCTCCATTTATGAGAATGAACAGGTATTACCTATATTCACATGCAACAATTTGTGCTGTGATTTTATCAAGTATAATCCTATATATATAATTGTCTTACACGCTGGCCATTTCCAGCTCTCCCACTGGCTGTGCTATGCACTCCATCAGCCATTGGCTATTCAACTGTCACTCAAAAGTACTCGTGTGCCATTGGCTGGATGCTGGGTCCGCTCCTGTACAACTAACTTATCCTTCAGTGGCTGTTGCTAGGCAACAACCTTGGTTCTGTCAGTAAAAAGGCAAAGGAAGGAAATCCTTTCCAGGCCTTTATGAGGAACTCATTGGGGCCAGTCCTGACTAGAGTTGCCAGCTCCAGGTTGGGAAATTCCTGGATATTTTGTGATGGAGTCTACGGAAGCCAGAGTTTAGGGAGGGGAGAGGCCTCAGCTGAATAGAATGCCCTAGAGCCCGCCCTCCAAAGCAGTTATATTTTCCAGGGGTGGAAGAAATCTGTTGTCTGGAGTTCAGTTGTGATACCTGGCGATCTTCAGGCTCTACGTGTAGGTTGGCTACCCTAGGCGTGGCAGTTAGTGCTTCAGAGCAGGGTCTGCTAGACCCAGGTTCTTGCTGTAGAAGTTGAGAAGGTGATTTCAGACCAGTCACAAACTTTCAATCTAACATACCTCACAGGATTGTTGTGTAGATCAAAAGGGGGAGAGAATGATGTAATCTGCTTTGGTCTCCACTGTGGAGAAAGACTGTACTTTTCCTGCTGGGGAATCACTGCTGCCAATCTCCAGGTGAGGGCTGGAGATCACTCACAATTAAAGCTGCTCTCCAGATGGCAGAGATCAGTTCCCCAGGAGAAAACAGTAAGCTCTGTGTCATTATACCCTGCTGAGGTCTCTACAGCAAATTGACGCTGAGTGGCCAAGGCCAGAACCTCTTTCTAGAGCCCATTATATTTATTTCCACAATGGGCCTTATTCTAGTACTAGTAGTGAAGGCCTCATAGATCTATGAAGCTTAGCTTAAGATAACAAAACCATAAGACAACATTAAATAACAAATAACAACAGAAGTGGCAACCATGTCCTGTAGGCTCTTAATTTTCTATCCCACAGCAGTCATCCCAGCGTGTGGCAATACTCCCTCTATGGTGTGGGGTCCTGTGAGCAAAAATTCTACATTGTGAGCTACTAGCATTGAAGTTGTGAGTGAGCAATTTGGCTACTGCATAAATCAGTGTGCTCTGGAGCCATCCTTCCTGAGCTAAGACAAAAATGTGTGAGATGGAGGCTAAAAAACTGTGAGCTAGCTAGCTCACACTAACTCAGCATAGAGGTAACCCTGGTGTGTGGTCTCTATATGATGGACTGCAGAGGGATCTTGCTTGCCACAAACTAACACTGGCTAATGCACAGGCAGGTCACCTAATAACATAACAAAATTATTATTTAATTATACTTGATAAAATCACAGCACAAATTGTTGCATGTGAATATAGGTAATACCTGTTCACTCTCATAAATGGAGATGAATAGCTATCCACCATTATATATATCTATGGCACTTTACGTGGTATTTTTCTGTGTGGGCTTCTTTCCCTGTGGGCTTCTTTCCCTGTGGGCGGTTTTCCGTGTGGGCATTTTTCCTGTGAGCATTTATGTCTGTGGGCTTTTTTCCCGGTCACCGGCGAGCATGCACTTTGGGGCACACACACACCCCACCACCTGGCTCAGTCAGCTGGGGGCTTTCTGTCCCCACTGCTGCCCCAGTCTTGCTCCACCAGGCCTCTCGCCCACCAAGTGTCTGGTCACCCCCCTCTATGTCCTCCCCCCCCCCCACTTCTTCAGGACTGCTCCTTGGCCCTCCTTTCTGAGCCCTGCACCCCACCCCACCCGCCCCTGGCACACTGTAATTCCTACCTGGGCAGGAGCTTAACAGGGACCTCCAGGGCAGGAAAATCTCTCCAGACATTCTCAGAGGAGGCCTCAGGCCTGAGACCCAGGAGGAAGAGGTCGAATAGCAACCAGAAAAGACAGTTGAGAATTATAGGAGGTTTCTTAACAGCAGCCTGCCAAAATCAGAACTCCCAGGAGATGCCAGTAATGCTGTTCAGTTCAGTTTACTGTTCAGTTCTGCCATCTGAAGCCTGGTTCTGAAGCCCTCTGCCACGCTGGTGGAGTGCTGAGAGACCCTGGTTCCAAGGCATGGCGGCACCGGGCCAGTAGTACTGGTGCAGAAATGGGCAACAGCAGGCATGTGTTGATGGTGGAGGCCGATCCAACCCTGGCACCAAGGTGCAGTGATCCTGGAGATATAGCCCAGGCAGAAGTCTTAATGCTTCCAAGGAAATAATGGAGAGTAAAGAGACCAGGGCAGTTGAGGCCTCCTAAATGGTACCACAGGGCTATTCTGGTGGCCCAAGCCACCTTCCAGGATGGGAATTGTAGAAGCTGACTTGAAATGAGAAGGGCCAGGAGACACAAGAAGGAGGCAGGAAATCTTAACCCAAAAATAACTGAATTAAGAACCAAAAGGTTAAAGAAGTCAGAATGTGAGGGCCCAATAGTTCTATAGCTAAACTTAAAATATAAATATTACCAAATACCCAAAAAGTACATGTATTGATTACAAATTAGATAAAAACAAATTTAGGCCCAAATAGTAGCCTCAAGTCAGAATAAAATCATACAATTATCTCAAACATAGACCACTTTTGACCCTGACCAAATGCATTTTGACTGGTCAAACAATGTTGTTACACAGTGGCTCCAGACATTACAATAATAATGGCAATAGCTTTCACTATTACATACTATTGGCTCCAGACTGCATCTAAAAAAAATTTTTGGACCAGGAGAGGAAGGCACACAAACTGAATTACCATTCAAGACACGTGTAACTGAACAGGGCAGCAGGTTATTTAAAATGAGGTCTCTGAATTGTATCTTTACCTTAAGATCATAGATATTGATGATAAAACCATTTCAGTTTGGTTTAAGTTTAAAAAATAATCCAGGTGGTCAGCCATGTTGGTCTGAAGCAGTAGAACAAATTTAAAGTCCAGGGGCACCTGGACTTACAAAGGTTTAATTCTAGGTATGAGCTTTCATGTGCAAGCACACCGTCTGCCTTGCCACAAAAGCTCATACCTTGAATAAACCTTTGTTGGGCTTAAAGGTACCACTGGACTCTACATTTGTATTAATATTGCAATGTCTGGCTGACAGGCGGAAGCCCCACCCCCAACAGCCACAACCCCATTCAATGTCCCCGACATGATGACATCACATGGAAGTGACATCATCACACTGGGGATGTCACACAGTGACACTCTGGTTTTTGGCCAAAACTCTATGGTTTGAGCCCTAATTTTATCAGAACCTCAAAACCAGAGCATCACCGCACGATGTCCCCAGCATGATGACATCACCACATCAGGGATGTCACATGTGGCAATGTTGCCCCACCCTCCCACTCTTGGACAGCTCCCTCCCACCCTCCGCTAGCACAAGGTAAGGACCTGGCAACCCTAGTTAGTGATAGAGTTATGCATGACTTCATTCCCTGATATTTTGTAGTTCACTCCTCCTCTTGTGGCAGCCGTTTTGTGGCTGTACCCAATTACCCTGTGCAGGAAAGGCAGGTTATAAATTGAAAATAATAAATATAAACAAATAAATAAATAAATAATTCCAAAAGTGCCTGCAGGCTCAAAAAGTTTGGGGACCTGTAAACTAGAATGGGCAGGAGCCGTGGCTTAGTGATATAGCATCTGCTTGGCATGCAGAAGTTCCCAGGTTCAATCCCCAGCATCTCCAGTTGAAAGGATCAGGCAGGAGGTGAGAGGAAAGGCAGGAGGGGAGTACCAGAAGAGCTGCTGCCAGTATGAGTAGACAATACTGAACACTGATGGACCGAGATACTGACTGCGTATGAGGCAGCTTCGTGTGTTCGTGTGGCCAGCTCCTTCCTCCTGCCCCAAAGCCTGGTGCAGCTTTCACGAGTCCATCAGCCCGTCACAGTTCCCCTCATGCACTGCCAGATGAGAGGGTGCGGGGCTCTTTCTCTGGCCTTCTGGAGGACTTCCCTTGGTGGCGCCCTGTGGGCTTTACCAGGAAGTGTAAGGCACGGCCTGTCATTGGCTGCCCTCATTCAAGTGAGGGGGTTCTCAGGAGGACTGGTGAGAGCCAGAGCTTTCCTGAGTCAGTGGGTGGTCCCATTTCCCCTTCAGGATTTCCTTCTTCCCAGGAGGTGTGAAGGGGAGGTACCTGCTTGGCTCCACCTCCTGAAGCAGCCATTTTGGGGTGGTGCTCACCTCCCCAATACCAAAGATGCCCGCAGGCCCGAAAAGGCAGGGAGGGAAGGAGCATGAAGGCTGCAGGGCCATGTCAGCAGTGAGTCCCCCCTCCCCAAAGCAGCACAGGGCAGCGCATCAGGGGTTGCAGGTCACGGTTGCTGGTGGGAGGGGCAGCCAATAAAGCGTGAAGCTGCTTGCATAGGCGTAGAGTACGGGGGGGCTTGAGGGCTCGAGCCACCCCCGAAATTTCCCGGGGGGGCTCAGCCACCCCCAGAAAAACGGAGTGCCTGCCGCTGCGCCTCCCCGGGTCCTTCCGAGGCCCGGCCATCGCTGCTGGAGAGGGAAGGGGTGGCCGGGGGGGGGGGGGGGGAGGCACCGGCAGCAGCAGCTGGCACGGCAGTTTCCGGAGGGGGGGAGGAAAACATTACCCCAGAGATGGAGCCCCCGTCCCCCCCCCGGAATTTCCAAACATCTACGCCCCTGGCTGCTTGGCTGCCCCAGCTGCCTTTGATGGCGTAAAAGCTCAGCTGTGCTTGGGACTCCACCTGGGCCTATCTGGTAACACTTCTTCCCATTTTTGCTGCTGACTGGTCTAGCCAATAGATGAGCTTTGCCTTCTTGCCATTATTCCACTTGTTGGGATTCAAACCCATGGCTCTGGTATCCTTTGTGGTTGCCATTCCTTATGAGCTTCTGTGGAATTGACAGGAAAGCCCTCTGTGTGTGTGCGGCTGTGTGATCCCCTGTTGCTGCACCAGTCTTGCATATCCTTTGCCTTTCTTACGGGTGCCCCCACCCACCTGAACCCTTCTGCCTTCCACCAGTGGCCTCTGCTAGAAGAACAACTATGGAGATATGATGGTTCTCCTGCGTCTGGAGCAGCTGTGCTGTCTTCCCTGTTTGTGCACCTGGCTCAAGAGGGGATGCAGAGTCCCCCTAGTGTCTATCCCAAGAGTCCAACCTGTCACATCACAGTCCTTCCAGTAGGATACGTGTTGTGAGTATGTGTGCTGCTGGGCACCTCTGGTTGTG
Organism: Lepidodactylus listeri; assembly: GCA_029233225.1. Taxonomy (NCBI): domain Eukaryota; kingdom Metazoa; phylum Chordata; class Lepidosauria; order Squamata; family Gekkonidae; genus Lepidodactylus; species Lepidodactylus listeri. The sequence continues at coordinate 6,283,702 of JARCFY010000014.1, read as the reverse complement.
TTCTGGTTGTGGGCAGCTGTGGGCCAAAATCAGGGAAAGGCAGCATCAGCACGCGCCGGCCAGCTGCTTCCTGTCTGTGTGTGTGCGTGTGCGCGCGCATGTGTGCGTGTGAGGTGGGTGAAGTGGGTGACTCTGGACCCTGGTGCAGTTGGGGGTCTCTGTACATTGGAGCAGAGTCTTTCTTTCCATATTTCCTCTCCGCTGAGGGAGTGTGGGATCAGGTCTTAGGATGGCTCTGCAGACGCTCAGATTTGAAGTAAAACTGAACAGCAAAGACTCAGATTTTAAATACAGACTTCTCAGTCTGGTGACATTTGACATTCTGGCACACTGAATGTTTCTGCTCGCCCTGGTCATATCCAGGCCTTTGGTGTGAAGAAACAGACTGGAAAGTACTGGAGTTGGAGACAGGTAGCAGTGAAATCAGCAAGCCTGGTTTATTTCAGGTTCAGGTGAGGCAGGACAAACAGAGGCCGGGGGGGGGGGGGGGGGGGGCTGCTTATATTCACAGGTAAGCCACACACCCAACCTCGCCCAAACTGTACAATAGGCTTAGCTTCCCGCCAGTGACTCGCATAGGCCTATTTGAATATTCAGAGCCTTTCATTGGGGGAAACTTAGGATCCTGGCTGGCTATTCTTCGCCGGATCGAAGCTCATGCCTTTCCTGGCCATGTGCTCAGCGGTGGCCATGCATTACATGGACCCTCCTGCTGGGCCTGCAGGGGAAAGAGCATCCCCTCATCACAGGCAGAGGAGCCACTGGAGACAAGGCCAGCCTTGTAGGAAGGGCATCATGGGGCCATCCTGAGGTGAATTTGGGGAGTGGTGCGTAGGTGAAGGCCTGCATTTGTTGGTCCCTGCCAAAGAGGGGTGTGTGAGGAATCTAAAGAAGGTTCACCACAGAGCCCCATATTTTGAAGTGAGCCAGTCTGATGCTTCAGAAGTGCCCTGAAGGATCAAGTTTTGTCTCTCATGGTCATTCCCTTCCCTTCTGTTTATGTGAATTTCCCTCCTGGGCCCTCACAAGCTGGCTGCTGTTTGTTCTGCTAATAGGACTCCTTATCAGGCAGCAACACCCGCAGGACTTCCTGTCTGGATTGTCCATCCCAGCCCTGATTTACACAGGAAGAAGGGCATAAAAAGCCACCCTTCCACCTCCAAAGGGACCTCCTGCCTCCTGTGCATCATGGCCACTGACCAGCTGGGCTGGGGAGCGGGACTGCAAGCGCCGAGTGCTCCGAGCTGGGCCAGACAGGCCTTTCACCACGAGGCAGCAAAGAGCAGCAGGCATGGTGGTGACTGGACTCAGGAAGGGGTCTCTGGAAAGGTGGGAGGTGGTCTGCAGCCCGTGGCCACCACAAGGGGCACAGCAGGACATGGCAGGTACGGGGTCTCATGGTCTGTGAGTTGGGGCTGTTGTGGATCACAGTTGGTGCATTGTAACTGTTGGGGTTTCAAGGGGGGGGGGCATTTTATCTCTCCCGTTGGCAATTGCTTGCTGTCTTTGCTAGAGGCCATATTGGGGAGGGGGGTGGTGCAGCATTTGAAAAGGACCATCTAGTGATACGCTTACGCTCTGGAGGATTTCTCTTTTGTGGAACCTTGGCAAGAACCAAATATGCTTGAGTTCTTACCAGCATATTGTGTAGTAGATTTTCTATGGATCCATCAACAGAACTTTTGCTACCGTTTCCCTATAAATTCATTTTCAATTGGATACTGCTGGAAAAAACACCCCCGCAAAGGTTCCCGGAGGCAGGAGGGTTCAGACCAGTCCTCCCAAGCATAAAGATCTGGCTGGAATCTGCTCTTCAAGCACAGCGCCTTCATATACTCCTCCAATGGTGGCCATTGAGCTTTTCCTCAAAACAAATAGAAACCTGGAAGGGGGGGGGAGCAATAGTGACTGCTGTTTGCTATGCGGAGGCGGCTCGGGAGGTGGACCAGCCAGAGAGGCCAGATGTCCCACATAAGTATGACTCCAGCTGCTTCACACTTGCTAATCTCTCTCCCAGGCGGAATAGTGTGAACTGAAAAGGACTGGCTCTGAGGCAAAAAGGAAGTTCTGTCTGTGGGGTCTGGGCTGAGCCCCTCAGCCACCGCCTGCCATGGGTACCAGATGCTGGCACAAGCACACCCTTCAAGCTCTGGGGCAGCTGGCTGATCACAGTTGGAAATGGAGTGATGGACTTAGTGGAACTTTGCCTGATCCAGAAGGGCAGTCCCTGCATGTGGAGGTTGGTGTCACAGTATTTCTCTGGGGTTTGCCTCCAAGATCAGCCTGGTTGTGTTGATGGTTTCCATCTCAGTATCAACAACTGCCAAGGAGGTGCTGCACTAGAATGGCATCATGCCACACAGATGGGCAAACCCAAGAGAGACATATGGCAGCCAAAAAGTATTTTGGTGGCTTCTGTACCAGCTGGATAACATTGCAATCAGGCATTACTCAGGTGCAGGGAATCCTGGCACTTGCTCTGCCCTGCCTGCAGAGAGTTCTCGGGCACCCATGGGTGTGGGGCAGACCCATGCCTTTGTGCTTGGGAAACATGGAGGCCTTCCCTCATCTGGCATTCCCAGTTCTCGGTCATGACTAACATGGCTCTTGCTTGTCAGTAGACTGTGTGGTCCCAGGATAGAAGAGACGTGTCAGGCTGGTGCTCAGAGCGCAGAACTCTAAGTGCCGTCAAAGAGACTCCCTGCCTGTGGCAGTTTTGTTTTTTCCTCATCTGTCAAACCTCAGTGAGACTCCAGGTTTGGTCGGTTCACAGAATCATTAAAACCAGACTGGAGCAACCTCTGTACTCTACAATGTGCTCATAAAAAGGAAGCTGATGGAACCGAGAAGGTTCTGGCAGATGTGCATGGCCTCTCTCAGAGGCTGAGGAGGACCCCTCCTGTCCTCCTCAATGGGGGGCGGTAGGTCATGATCCAAACAAGGAGTAGAAAACGGAGCCACACTGGAGGGAGAACCGCAGGTGCAAAGTGTCCTTGGAAGAACTGTTGTGCGGTTTGGGCGTTAGAATGCCTGTTTTTTGGGGTCTTCAAGGAACCATAGGAGATGGGGAAGGGGAAGGGGGGTTAGAAGGAGACGGAAGCTATTTCCACCTGGTTTATTTGCTTGGAGTTTGATTCTGTTGGGAAGTAGGCTTTATTTTGCTTCCCTACAGCACTGGGGTGCATTTGTTGCTTTTCTCATCTTTCGCAAACCTGCTTTGCTCTGAAGTTTTTGAAAAGATCACGGCAAAGCTTGTGTAGTTGCCACGGGGTGGGGGAAATTGGGTTTTCCTGGTCTTGCACACACAGCAACCATTTTCTCCACAATAGCCATTTCCTCTCCCTGTACTGATCTGCTAAAATATTTATTTATTTATTTATTTAATTTATACCGTGCACCTTCTTTCCACAGGGGACTCGGGGTGGCTTACAACATTTAAAATACAGTAACTATAAATACAAATAAACACAATAAGTATAAAACAATAAAACCAATTAAAACATCAACTTAACAAGCCCATTTGAAGGATTAAAAAAACTGGCCAGCTGCCCAGTTTGGAATGCTAACTGAAGGTCACCCAAGGCAAAGCAGCCGTGGATGTGCTACGGAATGCCAGGTGGTCTCACAGAGTACAAACTTTCTTGGGGAGCTGGTTCCAGAGAGAGGGGGCAGCCCCAGAGAAGGCTGTTGCCCTGGTGGCTGACAGGTGGGCCAATGTATCAGGTTCCCTGAATTCGCAGCTGTCATTGAAAGAAGTTTGCCTCTAGCCCTTTTCCTTGCTGATATACACGGAAAAGGGCATCTCTCTGCAATCAAATGGGCTAGAGTCTTTAAAAAGAAAGGAAACCCAGAGAACCTGATTCATATTGTGGTGTGATGGTATATTGATGTTAGGCTACTAAATACCAGTTTGGTGTAGTGCTTGAGGGCGCGGACTCTAATCTGGGAGAACCGGGTTTGATTCCCCACTCCTCCACTTGCACCTGCTGGATGACCTTGGGCAAGCCATAGCTCTGGCACAGCTGTTCCCTCAAGGACAGCTTGGGAAAGAGCTCTCTCAGCCCCACCTACCTCACAGGGTGCCTGTTGTGGGGAGGGGAAGGGAAAGGAGATTGTAAGCTGCTCTGAGACTCCAAGTGTGTGAAGGGCGGGGTATAAATCCAATCTCTTCTTCTTCTTAAATCACCGACTGGGAAAAAGATTACTCTGGGGAGCGTTGCTGTGCGGAGGCCCTGTCGCCACCACTGGTCCTGTACACCATCACCGCTGCAGCAGCAACAACAGGGGGAAGGGGCAAGCCTGCCCCTGGGTGGAAAACACCTGCCTCTTAAAGGGGGGGGGGAGAGGCAGTGATTGCCTGGCTATGCTGAGGGAAGCCAGGGGTCAGGCCAGCAGAAAGTCTCTGTGGGTGCCAGGCTGAGAAAAGGGGCACCCCCTGGCCATCCCTCCCCACCTGGGCTGCAGCTCCCTGTTGGACATGGCGCCTGTTAGTAAAGGTTGGCTGGGGTGGGAGAGCCTTCCTTGGCAGTGGTGGTTGCCTGTACTGTGGGAAACTCACCTGGCCAGCTCAGTTGGGGGCTTCAAAGAAGGCTAGACATGGTTTCATTTCTGGGGAGCCTGGCTTGAGTGGATGCAAAAAGGGCAGGAATGGACCACATAGTATATGATTGCTTTTCTGATGTGTTTGCATTGTTGGCTACTTAGTGTTTTAGCTACTTGCTTAGAAAACAACTTTATTATATAAAACAAAGCAGGAGATACAGGACAGAAGCAGCATCCCCTGCTGACAGTGCCATCGCTTGCTCCCTGCCTACTTTGCAGGGAAGTTTGGCTCTAGTTTGGCCTTGATGTGAAGCCACCCCCAATCATCTATTTTCTGTGCCCCCCCCCCCCCTTTGCTGCAATCTTTCCCAGACCAGGTTTGACCTGATTTTTTTGGAAGGATCATAGACAAAGCATGTTTGTGTGCCGTGTGAACAGAAAGGTGAGCATTTTTGCAGGTCCCGCCCATATTGGCACCATTTTCTTTGCCTAACACCCCCCCCCCCCCCCGGCTCCTATTTTCTCTCACTGCTGGTGGTCTTTTTTTTAAAAAAGGATTGGCAATTGACATAATAGTATAGCACTATGATGCAACAATTCTCCACTAGCTTCTCTGAATTGCCAGATCTCATTAAACAAGGATAGTTCTAGCCCTTTCAGTTGCAGGGCTATCCCTTTCTTCTTATATCTCTGTGATGACCTGAGATTTTTTAACGAAAGCTGGGAATTCACGGGCCCTAATAGATTGTTATAGTTATAATGCTTTTTAAAAAGCCCTCTGGTGGAGCGGGGCAATGGCAGTCAAGCGCAGCAAGAGTGGTGTGGAATGCTGCACAGATGCTCTGTTGCCAGTGGGAATGGCTCTGTATTCACAGGTACAATGAAGGCGACATGGGGAATTGTGGCCACCGTGGAAGCTGCCTCTGTTGGATCGGAGGAGGGAACGTGGTTGAGCCCATCCCCCCTCCTGGCAGTGTGATGTACAGGTGCCACGCCCTGCCAACATGCACAGCGGACTCCCTTTTGCAGTGCTGGGTCCTTGAGATCCTTGTGCCATGCCAGCTTAATCACACACACCCCCAATTACCACCAGGTCCCTCCTGCTGCTCTTGGTGTTTGGGATGTCAGGGTGCAAACTGACCTGAAAACGAACTGGTCTGAGTCCTGCCTCTCACAGCAGCTTGATCAGCAATAATCAGCAAGAGCAGTATTTCCCTCGGATGTCCATAGAGCAGGCTGCTGTTAAAGGCACAGGAGCAAAAGCTGATCAGCTAGATGGCAACCTAAGAGCTGCATGAAAATGCCGTCTAAGGGATGGCTGAAACACCCTCTTCAGGATGCTGGGGACCTGCATAACTGGGGTTTTCTTTTTCCAACAAACAGGAAGAAGTCAAGGAGCTTTCTAAAGGGACCTACTCTTGTGTAGCAACAAATGATTGGCCAAGATGGATCTGGTGAGTTTTGTGATTCATTTGGATTGTGCAGTCATGCAGTAGATCTCCAAGGGCAGAGAAAGGAGTGTCCCCAGCCCCATTATGTCCCAGTCTTAAAACTGTATGAGGATCATTTCCCCTCCTCAGGCGACATTGGGGAATATAGTTAGTGCCCCATGGAGAGCTAGTAGCAAATTCTCACCAAACTACAGTTCCCAGGATAATTTGGGGGAAGCCACAGCAATTAAATTGTTACACAACTGTCATTCATATGCAGTAGAGAAATGTTCCGTGTATTTGCACTGGCAGCTGGGGGGGGGGGGGGGGTTTGGGACTCAGCTCCGTAAGCTTTACTGGTGTGTTAAACTTTGGGTAGATATACAAGTGTCCTCAGAAGGTGCTTCGTGGTTTATTTGTGCACATTTATTTGTAAAGGTACATTTCAATTGGAGTTGACTGCCCTGGATGCCCCGCTGTTTCCGGACACAATTCAAAATTTACCTCTACATTTCTTAGTGGCTTGAGGACTGGGTCCTTGAAGAAGAACAGTCGCCACCCCCCGTAGTGTCCAGCCCACCCTTCAAGACCTGCCTTCCCAGCCCTGCCCTCAGTGCCCATGCCTGCAGGAGGCAAGGCAGGGGGCAACCAATGACAGCAGGGCCTTTTTGGTGGTGGCATCTCACCTGTGGAATGTCCCCTCACTGAGGTTTACCTAGCATTCACCAGTATCTTTAACATGCCAGTCCAGGGCATTTCTTTTCATCCAGGCTTTTAACTAAAGGGTTTTATCTTTTAAATTTTTTGTGGTCTGTGGCTTGTTTTATGGAGGCTCAATGGTTGTTTTTAAATACTATTTTGATGCCCCCAGCTTATTTGAATAGCTTATTCTGGTTTTTGGTGACTTACGAATTTTATGGTATTATTTCACTCATAAGTAGGGCCCTAGGCCGGCAGAATTCCTTAAATTAAAAAAAAAATGTTCAGTGAATTAAAAGTTTCTTGTGTTGAAAAAAATGTCACTTCTGATAACATAAAGACAAACAAAATTTGTGGCAGGGTATGAGCTTTCACGAGTCAGTGTTCACTTCTTCATATCTGAATATCTCACTTCATTCATATCTGAAGAAGTGAGCTCATCCCGTGCCACAAATGTGGTTAGTCTTTAATGTCCCACTGGATTCTTGCTGCTTTCTACTGCTACAGACAGACTAATGCGGCCACCCGTCTTGATATAACTTCTGACAATTTTGAACTTTAGAGCAATGTGTGAAGGACCGTCAGTTCCGATCCACAAATCCTTGTGCCATGAATTCATTGATATTTGCATCAACTCTTCCCCCCCAGCCTTTCTCACTCACACCTAAGAACCACACAAGGTGTGTGCGTGAGGGGAGGGCAGCTGCCATTGGACCTTGAGGTGGGTGGAACAGCTCACTCGACTATCCCTCCGTTTAAAATGAAACACAGAAACTGAAATGATCTGGGAGAAGAGATGAGCTGGGATGCAACTGATGGGGGGGGGGGGGGGATACCCCTGGTCTGATGTGCACCTTTAACATTTGCACAACCAGCTTGCAGAGTCTTTGCAAATGTCCACAGAGCAAACGGCTGTTAAAAGGCACAGGAGCGAGGGCTGGTCAACTAGCTGGCAACCCAACGGTGAGAAATCAAGGTGCCTTCTAACGGAATGAACTTCTCTTTGGCAGCAAATGTACTGGGTTTTGACATGTGCCCCCCCCCCCCTCAATGGAAAAGCATTATCTGGTGCACTATCCCATAGGATTGCCTGTTTTTTTTCTTCCTGAGCCTAACAAGCAAAAATTGCTGGCTCTAGCTGAATTCTAGGGAAAAGATGCCGCAGCCACCTCTCTGTGTCTCAGGTACCAAAAACACTAACCCATTAATTGCGGCCTGAGTTGCGAGGGGTTGCCAACCATTGCGAGGGGCTGCCCATGGAGCCCTTGGCCTCGGACTCCGCGGGTGACCGGGGGGGGGGGGGGCAAGAATTCTGGCTGGGGCTCTCCAAGGCCCGCCTGCGGCTTCCCTGCGGAGTTCCCAGGCTGACTTCCCGGCCCCACAGAGCCTGCCCTACCCTTTCGGCGAACGGCCTGGTCGTTTGCCTTCGCGCAAGACACAGGAGCGGGCCCACTGACCCCGCGGGCGGGCGGGCCAACGGTGGGGCGCATTTACCTTAAAGCAAGGCCCGTCGACTGACCGGGCCCGCTCCCAAGCGAGCACACGTAAGGCCGCCTTCCCTCGCGAACACCCCAGTTGCGGCCCAACCGCAGTCCGGCTGCCCGGGGCGGGGCGGGACGGGACTTGGCGTGCACGTGCAGAGCTTCCCCGAGGCGCGTGGCCGCGCTGCCGAGGCCCCACCAGGCCCGCCCGGGGGGGGGGGGGGGTGGCGGCTGACAACAAAGCCGAGCAGAGACCCGCGTCCGACGGGCTGCTGGCGGCCCGACCGGGGCTGCACCCTCGCGACTGGTCTCCGCTTGCTGCCGTCTGAAGGAGGCAGCCCAGAGGCCCGTGGCGCCGCCAGGCACGTGCGGGCAGCCCGCCGTCGAGGGCCCTCCGAGGGAGACGGGTTCGGCTCCACGCAGGGAATCGCTGGGTGTCTAGGAATGGCACGTGTGGCTGCATCGCAGGTTGACTCCCGGGGAAGTGGCTCGTGGAGGGCGGGGGGGGCGGGTGGCCGGCCTCGCTCTTGGAGGCCCTTCTCGGGCGGCTCCGCTCCGCGCCCGACTCCTTCGCCAGGCGCGAGCCAGCCTTTCCCTCGGGGCGCACAAGCGCTGGCCCGGGAGGCCGGCGGGAAAGTGAGTCGCGGTCTTGCAAGCCGGAGCCGCTGGAGGGAAGGGGGAGGAGAGCCCCAACCTGATGGAAGCCGCCGGCGGGGGGCGGGGGGGAGGGAGCAGGCCGCCGGCGCCGTCCCCGTCCCCCGACTCTTCGCCGACGCAAAGCAAACAAGGGGCGGCAATGGCTGGGCGATGAGAACTGCACGGCGAGGGGAAGGAGCAGCGGGCGGAGAGAGCCGGGCTGTCGAGGAAAGGGCTCCGCGCGCAGAGCTGCCTGGCGAGCCCAGCCGAAGCACTGCAAGAAGTCGAGCCGGGGCCCGGGGAGGGGGTCATCATCAGAGGAGCGGCTGCTGCTGAGACAATGGAGCCGACGGGCAGCGGCGGGAAGTGGGCGCCCCGGCCCCTTCGCTTGCCACCTTTCTTGTGGCTGGAGCGCCTGGCGCGTTTTTGACCGTCAGACGCGCCGGGACTGATTCGCTTCGGATCGGGGTTGCGGGGAGGGGTGGTGGTGAAGACTTCGCTATTCGCCGCTTTGGGCTAAACTCCGGGGTTTCTCTTGCACGGGATGCTTCGGAACCACTCAGGGTGCAAAGTTGGCGTTTTAAAGAGCCGATCTCCATCTAGTGGCAGGAAAGAGAAACATGAAGCACAGAGGCGGGGAAAGGGTTTTTTTTGGGGGGGGGGGGTTGCAGTAGCCAAGGCTCTTTCTTTGCAACCTGTCTGTGACATTACAGTTCTGCTTGTCCTTACAACAGCCCTAGGGTGTAGGTCAGGTGGAGCGCAAGTGACTTGCTCAGCGAGTCTGTGGTAACGGTAGGACTTGACACCAGAGTCAGCCAGATTGAAAGAGCGATAGGCAAACAAATGCAGGCTATTCCTTCTGTGGCGACACTGAAATGGGTGTTAGGTAAAGGTTTCCCTTGCTCAAAAGTCAGTCGAATATGACTCTAGGGATGCGGTTCTCATCTCTGTTTCCAGCTGAAGAGCCAGTGCTGTCCGAAGACTTCTCCGTGGTCATGTGGCCAGCATGACTAGATGCCAAGGTGCATGGAATGCTGTTCCCTTCCCACCAAAGTGGCACCTATTTATCTACCTGCAATCTCTTGCTTTCGAACTGCTAGGTTGGCAGGAGCTGGGGCCAGAGACGGGAGCTCACTCCGCCATGCAGCACTCGGGTCTCGAACTGCTGAACTACCGACCTTCTGGTCTGAAGCTCAGCGTCTTAACCAATTGAGCCACTGCAGCCCCTAGGAAATGGTTGTTAGGAAGTGTTAAAAGTCATGGGGTGGTTTCTGGTACAATTTATTTTTTAAAAAAATCCTGCTTTGTGTCTCAGGAAGCGTTTTACCTTGGAGCTTTCCTTGTGTCCACTCTTGATTGGATTGATCATCTGCCTTTTAATAAAAAGAATTAACTAAAAATGCCTTGGCTGTTAGACCTGGATAATAGGTGAGTTCATGGAGTGCAGAAGTCTCAAAGGCCAAGGTAGTTAAGTGGAACCTCCATCTTCACTCTGTCCCTGAGTGACTGACAATGTGGAGAAATGCCCTCTTGTGAGCTTCCCAGAAGCACCCTGCTGCAGGCTGTTGGGAAAGGGGGGGGGGGTGGCCTAGGTGGGTCATTGGGGTTCTCCCTCACATTCTGGGATGCCGCGGGAATGAAGCATCAGCTGAACAGCTTGCAGAGTTGAAATCTGGTCTGCTAGGCGCTGTGCTTTGTTGATTTGGCTCCAGAATTCACTGTCAGTTTCTTCAAAACGTGGTGCAGGAATGTTTTCTATTAGCTGAGCAATTCTCACTCAGTCAAGGGTGCTGATTTTGGGGAATGTTGGAGATGCGATTGGCTCAAAGTCAGCTCCTGCCACTGGAATTTGATTGCCTGCAAACATAGTTTTGTTACTAAGTTGTGGTGATCTGGGATTTTCAAAACATGGAAGTATGTGTAGCAGTGTGTAAATATTAGGCAACTGGATTAGCATGGGGGTGGGGCATGTCAGCTTTCCCTTCCACTCCAGGGTTGAGGAGTGGGTCTGCCTGCTGGTCAGGGGTCTGACTCACAGGAGCAGCATGATAACAGTGCATTGTCCAACAGTGGGCGCCGGGCCATGGCCAAAGTGGCTCCCCCCCCCCCCCCCGCTGCCCAAGGGAGGAGCCTCATAAGGGCCTTTGTGCTGGATGTGGGAGGGCATTTCTTGGTCCACACACTGCCATTGCTTTTAGGCATGGCGATGGGGCAGCATGGGCGTGAGGGCCATGTTGGGGCGACGTGGGTGCCTTGAAATGGATATATGGTTATTAGCCAGGGGGACTAAATGGCACCTCTGTTCATTCTACCTCGCAGATGTTGGGGGGGGGGGAAACCTGGGGGTTGGTTGGTGGAAAGGTGAGGAGTGTTGCCACCTTCTGTAAAGGAGCATCTTGAGCCTTGGCAATTTTGAGGCAAAGTTCACTGTAAATTTTGGTGTGTTGAGCTACAATTTAAACAAGCCAGGAATCTGTCGGCAGGACTGCAGGAGAGGAAAGGTGGCTTTTCTTACATTACCTTTTTGCTCAGATGGATCTGTGTTGTGCCTCTAAAGTGTTTTTGGCTGTTCCCATCTAAGCCAACATGAATCCAACACTGGGTAGATCTGTTGGGTTGTATGGTTTTCTTTGTCGTTTTTACTGTGGAAGGTTTGGATCAGATTTCAACGTGATACAGGTTGGGGGGGGGGGGGAATTCTTCACACTGACCCAGAATGCTCCTTGAGAGAGATGTGGTGTCCAAGTGAAGCCCCCCCCCCCGGAAAGTGCTTTTGCCTTGGTCAGCATTAAGTTCAGCTCCAGCCTCCTCTGCCTCCCTGGCTGGCGTTATCCTTTGCCAAGGACAGGTGCCTCTGAGGACTGGGACCGTGTCTGATGAGAAGTGAAGTCTCCTCTTGAGTCCTGTGCTCGTAGCAAGTCACAAGAGAAGGGGAAAACAGCATCACAATTGGACAAGAAGGACAGATGTCTGGGCTCCATGTGTCAGGCTTCAACACCCCCCCCCCCCCCCCCCGGTCTTTGACTTGCATATACTAATCATTGCTTTGAGGGATGCTAAAGAATTCTAACTTGCTAGAGTGGAATAATGTTGCTTCTTATCTTGTTCTTTAGAAATGCTAATGGCCCCCATCCTATTGCCTTGATGTAGCTAGTTTCTTACCATCATCAAAATATATAATTGTCAACATGACCTCATCTGTGGATGTTTAAATCAAGAGACTTGAGCCATGAACAGACAAGATATGCTTCTCCAAACCTGAGAAAAGCCCTAGGGTTGCAGGAAAGTCTGAAATCTTAATAATAAAAATTGAGGGTTGATCCCCATAATAGAAGTAGCACCAGTACCTTTAAGAAACAAATGCTCTGCAATGGCCATTGTGGGTGTTACTAGGCAACCATAACACCATTGCCAGCCTTCAGGCATTGGTTTCCATCAGTAAATGGCAGGGGATGGGGCAGGGCCTTTCCCAGCCATTTATGGCCTTGATGGAGGACTTATTTGATCCATGCCTGTCAGCAACTACTGCCAGGCTTGGCTGATCACTACAGTAACAGCAGCCACTACACAAAGGCCTGTGTGGTATAATGGTTAGAGCAGGGGTGTCAGACTCATTTGTTACGAGGTCCGGATCTGACACAAACGTTACTTTATCAGGATGGGCCGTGTATGCCGTAAAATAATCCCAGGTACCAGAGATATAAACTTTATAAAGGACACGGGCAAACCCAACTAACATTTTTTTTGTGCTCAAAATAGATAGTTTATTTACAGCAAAAGCCAGCAATCTAATACAGTAGTCAAACTGAATTTGTCAAAATCCATAAACCACAAGCATATATAAAATGTATAAAAATAAAATATAAAATAGCACGTGCAAGTAAAACATGTTAAATCCTATAGCAAATTACATCTATTAACAGCTTTCTAGTCCTTGCAGCTAAGCAGCCAAATTTGGCAAGTTTAGCTGTAACTGCAGGGAGCCCACTTTCTAAGAGGCTCTTCAGTAACTGCATCTTTTGACTAGTTGAGGATAGAGTAGTTGTAGAGAGTGGGAGAGTATCACGAAAGTGGCTATATGCCCTGCAGTCATATATAACATCATAAATAATGATTCTGTCATTGCAACAGGGACATATACGATCAGCAAGGGTTTTTTTTAAAAAATTAAACCTCCCCTCTGTAACTGCTGAAGGGAGTGCATCCCATCTCATGAGGGTAAACGTTCTCTTAACTCATGATTTTCTAAATAAAAAAGATAGGGCATAGGCAGTACCCTATAAAGTGGTTCTAAGAGGGCTTGCCATTTGCACGAGCTGTTAAGATCCTCTTGTCTAGCTATGTCCTGGATTCTCTGTTTCACTAACTCTCTCGCTTTGTCATATGTGAGAGAGCTAAGAAATTGTTTTGAGAAGCCAAGGTGAGAAAGTTTTTTTCCAGTGGCCCATAGCCAAGGAGGGACAAAGGTATCCTGGAAAATTAAACTTGCCAGCCCTTTGGGAAAAAATGAATGTTTCAGCCAATATTGAATGGCCAACCTCCAAAGCCTTGCCTCCATCGGGATCATGCCAGTTTCTATTCTAATCAAAGCATTTAAAGTACCGGGGGGGGGGGGGGGGGACTTGGAGAACTGTTCTCAAAAACTTAGATTGAACAGCCTCCAGTTTTTCAAAAATTTGAAGTGATATTAATGGGGGCACCAATAGAAAGTTGGTTGCTCAGAATACAAACAAAAGCAATTGATTCCTAGCAGTGAAAGCAATTAATTTGCTGGGGAACCCACAAAAGCCACAATAAATGTACTTAATCATATGCAACACACTTTTTCCAAGGGATACCATAAGGGGGGGGGGGGGGGAGAATCTTGCACTTCCCTACAAATTAGCTACTTTTTGTATATATTGCACTTTTAGGAGATGAGTCATCACCCTTGCAAGTAAATAAGGTAGTTTTTCAGCACTCCTACCCCCCATACACCCAGCCTCAGCAGCTGAACATGGCTACACTCCGTCTCTCACTCTTTGTTTCTTCTCTGCCCCCATCCTACTTCTGAGGACCTTGAGAAGGCACACCGGACTCCCCCCTCCACCGCCAACCCTGTGAGGTGCGCCAGGCTGAGTTGTGGGTCTGAGGAAAGGCTGGATGTAGAGGCTGCTTCCGAAACCTCCAGGGGACGCCTTTTGTCCTCACAACCCCTTTTCCCTCATGGGCTAAGAACAGGTGAAGGGAGGTTGCCGACCCCCCCCCCCCCCCGCCCCAACCCTCATTCTGCCTCTTGGCTCTGCAGCTGTCAAGGTGTGTGGGGGCGACATCAGTGCCCCCGTCTCCCTTTGCTGTGCCACTCACTTCTGAGGCTGGGAGGCCGCTTCCCCCCAGAGCAGCAGGCACCAGACAGCCCAGTGGCCTCCCAGTCCATGTGCTGGCCTTCCCCCCCCCCCCCCCCCGACCTTCCCCACTGGCCCTGGCCCTTAGTCAGCTGACTGCCACTCCGTGGGCATGCTCTTGGCAAACACTCACCCCCCCCCCCGGGGTCGCCATTTGAAAAAACATGAAGCCGGGTGGTGCAGCAACGGCGGTGCCGGCCACTCAGCTCCTCTTTCTCTGCCTTTGCTTCCATCCACCCCCCATTTTAACTTAGCCTCTTAGGCCCACCCCCTAGCCATTTCCTTTCTATCTCTTGACACATTTGACCCACACACACACACACACCCCCCTCGCCATGTGCTCCTGCTCCCCCCCCCCCCCCAGCAGCCTCCTGCCTTCCCTCCCTCCCTCACGCCAGTCGCTTGCAGGCCGGGTAAGGGCCCGGGATGGGCTGGATCTGGCCCCCAGCCCTTACGTCTGACACCCCTTGGTTAGAGTGTTGGGTTGGGATCTGAGAAACCCAGGGCGAACCCCCGTCCTGCCATGGGAGCTCCTTCATGGGGCGACCCTCAGCCAGTCCCTCTCTCTCAGGCTCACCCGTCTCACAGGGTTGCTGTGGGGATAACATGACGGAGGACAGGGGAATATTTAAGTGGCTTTGGGTCTCCACTGGGGAGAAAGATAGGATATAAATGAAGTAAGTGATCAATATAGCTGAAGATGGGGGCAGGGGAAGGGTGGGAAGGAGAGAAGGAAGCAGGGGAGGTGAAGATAGTAGGGGCTGCCAGGAGGAAAAGGAAAGTGGCAATAGGGTAGGGGTGGGGGTATAGGGGAGTGAGGTGCCACCCCACAGGTCCTTGAAGGTTCCCTGCCGTAGTTTATCTGGGTTGGGGCTGCTGGAGGAGGGAAGCGGGGGAAGCTCAAGATGGGTGCAGCTAAAGGTGGGTTGGCAGATGGGTGGGAAGGAGAGAAGGAAGCAGAGACAGGAGAGGGGAGGCTTTCAGGGAAGGGAAAGAGGAAATAGTGGGGCAGAGAAAATTAGATGCCCCCCGTAAGTCCCTGCAGGTCCCCTGCTTGAGTTATTTATCACAGGCACAACAGAGATGCCGTCTTTCTCCAGATGACCTGCTGAAGATTCACTCTCTCTAACATTTGCTGCCTCTTCCTCTTGTGTCTGGCTGTAGTATGTGTAACTGCAATCTGGCCTGCACCAGACGGAACTGATTTTCAGGTGGCTTTCCCAGGGCCTGCAGAAAAGGGCCAGGCTGGCGTGCTGCCCTCAGTGGGTGTGGGGGAGGCATGTTCTGCACATTTCTGTGGTTCTGTGGTGGAGAACCAGTTTGGCGTAGTGGTGAAGAGCAGTGGACTGTAATCTGGAGAGGTGGGTTTGATTCCCCACCCCTCCCTCACATGAAGCTGCATGGTGACCTTGGGCCAGTCCCAGTTCTCTCTGAGCTCTCTCAGCCCCACCTGCTTCACAAAGTGCCTGTTGTGGGGAGAGGAAGGGAAAGCAATTGTAAGCCTCTCAGAGACTCCTCAGGGTGGAGAAAATGGGGTATGAAATCCAGCTCCTCTTCTTCCTTTGTGAAGGCTGCAGGCATCTGGGGAGAGGGATTGCTGCTGCCGCCGCCGCCGCTTGTGGGCTGTGCACGTCTCCCTTTTGCCTGGTGACAATCGAGAGTCTGCAGGTTCATTATGATTGCAAGAGTCTGCCAAACCTGTTTGGCCAAAAGCAAGCTGTGCACGCCCCGTGGGAAGCAAAACCTCAAGAACCCTCCAGCCTGGTCTTTGGCATTCACTCTGCACAAAGAAGTTAGGTGCTGTTCTTGGCAGAGTTTGGATGGTTTTAATAGGGTCTTCCAAATTCCGGAAACCAGATTTCCTAGTGGGGCCTTGGGGAAGTGTATGAGATTGTGTCAGTAGCTGCAGTTGCAGAAGTGGGCTGGCTTTGGGGCTTGTATGGCCACTGGGCCAACATTCCTCTTCTTAAAGGAGGCCAGCCAGCCACCTTTCTGCCCAAGAGCCTCTCTACGCAAAGTGTTCTGAGAGCCTGGAGTGGGGTTTTCCCCTCCCACAAAGTCAGTGCAAAGCGAGCAGGGAATAAAGATGCAGTTTGAGGAGGTCTAGCTGGGTGTCTGAGGAGGGTGGGCCTTTTCCTGGGTACTGAATGAAGCCTCTCTCTCTCTCTCTCTCTCTAGACAGGGAGGAGAAGGATGTGCTTCTGTGGGTGCGTCTTTCTAGAAGAGCCGTGCTTTGGTGCTGCCAGGGCTGTTGGTGGTGTGAGGCATGCCCTGCTCGTCCACCTGCTGGGGTGTGGCCAAGCCCCTAGTGCCCCCCCCCCTGGCCCAGTGCTGGTCCTGAGCCTTCTGGCTTGGCGGCTAGTCTGGGGCTGTGGAGCAGCTGCCAGGCCAGGGCTGTTGGGCTGCGCTTGGCTTAGTGGCGGCCTCTTTACGGTAGCCCAGATGTCCTGGCGTGATTGTTCATCCCTTGCTAAGGTTGCGGTTTCAGCTCTTTCGTGGGTAGGTGTTGATGAAATGTTGGGTAGGTGTTGATGAAGTGTTGATGAAATTCCTTCCATTCCTTCCTTACAGTCAAGGAATGCAATGTGGTACATGTTGATGAAAGCCAGTAGGGCGTGTGGCAAGTGGCCAGCCAGGTGGGCACATGCCCAGGGTCTCTCTCTTTGGACGGAGGGCTTGTCCCTTGTCTGACTGCTTGCCGGCAAGGCTGCTTTCCCCTGGAGCTTGTGACTGGGCTCACTTGCTTGAATCTTGTTGGGGAAACTCACCTGACGGTGCCCTTTGCTTCTGGCACAGGGTGGTCTGGAGGGCAGGAGTGGCCCTTGGGAGTGCTTCTCCCTCCACACCAGGCTCTGTTCCTGTGGCTTCCAGGAAACTAGCGGGTCCTCTGGTCAAGACTGGTCTCTGGCTCCTGCCACTGCCTGAGGGGCTTTAGGATCACAGGCTGGCAGCCTGAGGAGCCCACCGGCTTGTGACATGGCCAGAAGCTTTCTGGTGGGGGGGGGGGCTCCCTGGTTCAAGTCAGCCCCCCCCCCCCGCCGCCTACGGGTGGCTTGTGTGTATGTGTGTGTGTGATGTGCACACACAAACCGGCATTTTCAGACTGGCACCTTTCGTCACTTTTTAAACACAGCTCAGCCTTTGGGGGCTTTTTGTAGAGTTTCAAATAACATCCACGAAAAAAGCTGGCCTCCTGAGCATCCCCTGGCTGGAGTTTATTTCCTGGACAGCCTTGAGAGTTTAAAAAAATGATCGGCATTGCCCTGCTTTGATAAACAGCTTGGGTTTGGGGTCATTCGGGCTGTTTGCTGTCTTTGCTGCTGTTGTAATAAACAAACACTTTCAAATCTGGCCTGATCCATTTGACAGCTAGTTGACGGTGCAGTGTTGTGCTGTCTCCAGACTTGCTTGGTCCAAGAAGAGTGGGGGGTGGGCGGGGCTGGAGGTTGTACTGCTGGCCAGGGAAGCATCACTCCTGGGCACAGTGTGAGAGTGCCAGTCTTTTCCTCCTCCTCCTCCTCCTCCTCCTGGGGCAGCTCCTGCCTTCTCACTGTTGGACTGTGGCCACAGCCCAGGGGCTGCATTTCCATTCATGCCACTTCTTTTTTCTGGTTCCAGGTTTGCTTGTAGAACAGACCCTTCCACTAGCTCTCTGTGCGAATCCTCTGTTTCTCCTGTGTGCCGCACTGGAGCAGGGGGGAAGATCCCGGTAGAGGAGAGGAAATGAGGAGGGTCAGCGGCCTTCTCACGGGGTGTCTCCTCCTCGTGCTTGCTGGGACTGAGGCTGAACGCTCCTTCCAGCCAGGGTAAGCCTGGGGCCTGATCAGCCACACGCACCTTTCCCAGGGAGCTCCTCCCGTACTCAGAAAAGTTGCCAGGCAGATGTCTGTGTCGCTGCGCATCTCTGGGTGTGCTTGGGGCCGCCTGGTGTGAACCCCGTTGCAGTGATGAGCCACAGCTTCTCCAGGGGTGGCTTCTGCGCAGGCCCCGGTTGTTCCACGGGGGAGCTTGCATAGAGCCGGAAGGCCTCCAGGGGTCAGTGCCGGGTAGTCTCGATTTTGCGAATCAAGGCTTGTGCTCTCCCCCCCCCCCCCCCCGTCCCCCTTTTGAGATCCCATCCCCCTTCTGCTTGACTCAGGAAGGCCAGAGGAGGTCGTGCATGATCGGCATACGATATCTCAGTAGTAAAAATACTGGGATGCGTGCTTTTGAGAAAAGTTTTATTGCGTTTACAAATTGTAACCAGTCAATGGAGTAAGCCAGAAACCACCAGTGCCAGTAACAGAGGGGCACCTTCCTGCCGAAGTGCTGGATTTCGTCTCCTTGAAGTCAGTGGGATCCAGCAATGCTTCATGTTGGCTGGACTGTCTATTAGAAAAGCTACTATTTTTCACTGTGACAAAATTAAAAGCAGATTATGCAGATTCCAAATGGTAGTTTGGTGTTTGCTCAGTAAATTCGAATGTGTTTGGTGTCAAGAAGGTTTCCATCTTTCCTTCAGCCGTTTATTCCCCCCCCCCCCCCAAGGATTCCACAACTGATTTTAAAACGCCAGTGCCGGATTCCACGCTGTGCCACTGGACGTGTTCTCTGGCCGGCCTCTCTTGCTGTGGGGCTTGTCTCCTGGGTCTCCTCCTCTGATGCTGGGACTGCTTGTTTGCAGACGCCGAGTGTGTTCTGCGGCAGTGGAGACCCGCATGGTGTCCTTCTTGGTGTCACACACACACCCCGTCTACCAGCCCTACCTCACCGTGTGCCAGGGACAGAGGCTTTGCAGTACGTACAGGTATGGAGCCGTTCTCTTTCTGGTGACCTGTGGCATCTCTTCTCCCCAGTGCCATGTCCTCATGCAAGACCTTGGGGGTCGGACCAGGAGGCTGAGTGCCACTCACTTCCAGGCTGGACTTCCAGGCTGGTTCTTCTCGCAACCTATAATCAGGTTCTGGAATTGCAGTGGTGCTGGCAGCTGTCTTAGCTGTCCTTGAACGGAGAAAACAGGGTTAGGTAAATCCATGGAGGAGGACAGGTGGATTGGGGAGTGAGGCATGACTACTAAGTTGAACCTCATACCTATGGAGGCAGCATACCTCCTGAGTGCCAGTTGTGGGAGCCAATCTGCAAGGGAGTGTGGGGAGTTCATGTTAAGTGAGGGCATTTCAGGGCCTGGAGCAGCAGGGCCTTGGTGGGACAGAGGGAGGTGAAGAGCTGTGGTTCAGGCTCCCTTGTGACATCACCCAGAGCTTGATTCCTGCTCTCCAAAGCAGCATTTTCTCCTGCTGGTGTTAATTTTCTCTCCCTCTGTGCACATTAAGTTACCTCCAGCCAGGAATGCAGACATTTCTCCCAGGCATACCGAAAGGAGACAGAAGGCCATTGCAGGGGGACAGTTCCGCTGCCCTGGAGTCCTGCCTTTCTAAAAGCAAGTGTCTCCCTCTCCTGCCTCCCAAGAGGGGCCTGAGTGAGCGGTGTGCGCGTGGTGGTCCCCGGTGAGACCTCAGGTGCCCAGGAGGGGTGAAACTATCCGGCTCAGGGTGCTGGGCGTAGCTGGTCCACCTTGCCCCCCATTGCTGCAGGCGAGCGGAAGGTGAATTAGTTATGATGCCTTTGGCTTGATCTGCAGGGTTCCCAGGTTGCGGCTCCTGGTGCAGGACTTCTGTGCCTTGAGCTCAGAGTACCCCCAGCCCTGGCCCAGACCCACCACCCGTTTTGATGCCGATGGCCATCCTTGCTTCCCGGTGTTCCAGCCACAGAACAGGCCTCTGCCTGAGACACTGAAGTGCTTCTGCCAGTCTGAGTGGACTGGTGGTCTGGCTCTGTGTAGGGCCGCTTGTTCCTGGAGGACCGGGGCTTGGCTGCAGACGGGCTTTCCACGCCAGCCTGCCTTTTCCATGGAGTGTTGCATCACAACATCGTTGGTGGAAGGTTTGACTGTCTCTTGTCCTGTGGAGCCTCCTTCAGTTCAGGAGCTGGAGGAGCTGCTTGCTCAGGGGTGGGGGGCTGTGCCAGTCTTCCTCCTGGGGCTCTTTCTGGAGCAAGGACGTCGGCTCTTGGGTGTCGAAGTGCTGCAGTCCGGCTCTTTGTTCCCTGCTCTATCTGTAGCACCACCTACAGGGTCTCCCACCGTCAGGCATATCGGACGATTTCTCCGCCGGCGCACAGGTGCTGTCCCGGATGGAGACGGGCGAGTGGCCACGCCTGGCTGGGATGCCATACAGGTAAGCCTTTTCTCTCAAGAATCAGGACCGTTCTCTCTTTTAGGTAACCCAACATCTGGTGACTCTCTGACCTCTTCAGTTCAAAAACAAAAGATGATAGCAAAGTGCTGAGCCCACACGGCTGCCTTCGGTGCAGGACAGGTGCCGCTGCGGGGGGGCTGCTGCTGTGTTCGGGGGGGGGGCTGCTGCTGCTGCTGCTGTGGCTGAGGATTTCTGAGCTGGTGCTGAGCACTGCCAACCCCAAGTCCTTCGGCGCTCATGAAGGGGGTCTTTCTCTTCTGCCAGCAAACAGTTTTGACATGAAGTCAACCAAATCCACCGCATGTCATAAAAAGCATGGCCCTAAAAGCATGCCTTTCCCCCTGGCAAGCGGTCAGAAGGATCCTGGCTAGCTGCATGTCCTTGTCGGGTGGTGGGGCTCTGCCCTGTCCGTCCCCTCCTCCTTCAGTTGCCTGTGACAGGGTGAGGGTTGCGTGAGGAGCAGGTGGGGGTCTCCAGCGGAGCCTGCCCTGTGTCAGGGGTGGGTGGGTGGGTGAGAAGGGCCTGCTCTGTGGCGGATCCTGGAGTGTATTTCTGCCCCATTGGCTCCGTTACCCCCTCAGCACGGATGGGTCTGTCATCTCCCCCTCCCTGGGTGGCAGCAAGAGGGGTGGGTAGCCTGCCTTGGCAATGGGTGGCCCCTGCCGGTGACTCTGGCTCTTTGTTCTCATGAGTGGGCTTTCTCTTCCAGCCATCTGCCAGCCGCCTTGCCAGAACGGAGGGAAGTGTTCACTCCCCAACACATGCACCTGCCCTGCAGGGTGGACTGGAAGGTGCTGCCAGACAGGTAAGCCCACGGCCTGCCTCCCCTGCTGCAGCTGCCTCCTGATGGCAGGATGCCCCCAAACAATTGCAGCTGTGCCTGAAAACGTGTGCAAGCCATCACAGCCACTGGAGTAGCTCCAGATGCCTTGAAGCCAGTTGAGTACCAATTCGGGAAGTGGTGGTTGCATTTTTATGGTGCCTTTTGCCCAACTGCAGCCTCCAGTGATTGAGAACAGGCAATGGAGTGAAAGGGTTGTGGAGGCAGGGGATTGGGGGGGGGAGTGTGCAGATTATGTGCCATCTTCAGTTCTGTGACAGAATTCTAGAAGAGATGGAGGTTGGCATGTGCTTGGCACGGGGCGGGGACGACGACAAGTGAGCTTAATGGTTGGGCTGGGATCTTGGAAAAGAGTCCACCCTTGCTGCCCAGGACACCACCTGCGGAAGCCCGAGGAGACAAGGACGTGGCGTTCTCCTCTCGTGGAAGGCCAGCTTCCCAGCAGCTCCGTTGCATAGCCCGGTCTTTACAGGAGAGCCTTTTGAAGCAGAAATGGTACAAATGCTGCAGCACCTTTGATGCTGGCCCCCTTTCTCTGTCCCAGGCTCTGGGCTTGCTGTGATTTGGGGGGGGGGGCAGTTATCTCACTTCGTGAATTTCTTCATTGTTCTTAAAAATAAAAGTAAGCTTCTAGTCCTTGTGGCTGGAAAGTTGGGATTTTGTGGCTGCTGCTACTGCTGTGTCAAGAAGGAGCTGCCAGGCCAGATTTCCAGGAGGCATGGTGGGAGCAGCTGCCTCTTCACCTAACTAGTAAGCCACAGTCAAGCTACACAAGGCAAGAAAAATTGGGAACGTCTGTGTAATTGATCCAAGGTATAGAATCTGGCCTTTTGGAGTGGAGACTTTAAAGTTTCTCTGTATAGATGGCATCAGTTGTTATGTCAGGGCCGACTGGGAGATGGTTCAGAGTCTTGACTTATAGATACTTGCGGGGGGGGGGGGGGGGGCGCCCACTTTTGGGTGGAGGGTCCAGGACTGTGGGGCGGCGATGGTGCTGGGCAGTTCCTGTGGCGATTCCCATCTGAATTCCACGGGTCGCTTGGGGGGGACAAGTTTGTCAGGGATGGCTTCTGTGCCCTTTCATCTACAGTCTGGATTAGGAAAGTGTTGTTTGGCTCTTTCGCACAGCCAGACACTGCACTTGCCCTCTGCCATCTCATGCGTTTCTGGTGTGATGCAGAATTCAGCTTTGCAAGCATGTCAGTTTCCTTTTTCCAGCAGAAGTTTCAAGCTCTTGGTGGCTGTGGAAGTGAGCTAGAAAACTTCTGAGCAGTTTCTGATGAGCTCTCAGGACCAAGAGCAATTCTGAGAATGCGCTTCTGGGAGTCAGCCAATTGAATCGCTCTGCATATGATTTGGAGTAGACCTTGCCAAATGAGGGTTGTTCCTCGAGTGGGTCAGAGGGTGGTTCTTGGGCCCCCTTTCCTCTCTCCCTTGGCTAGCAGAAGTATAGTGAATCCATGAGGCAGCTGGTTCATTTCTCTGGTCTGTAGTTTGACTTGCGGTGGGTTGTTTGCAGCTGTGACATAAAGATCCTTGAGGGGCTTGAATGAAACTGCCTCACAGCAGATGGAGAGAAAAACAGTGGGGGGGCCAACCTTCTCTCACTGCACGTTACCAAAAAATTCCCAGTGGTTCCTCTTAAGGGTGAATAATAGCTACACTTTGGGTTGCTGCTCATTCAAATGGGTAGTGGCTGCTTTGAACCATACCTGCTTGAAGGAAACCTGTAAGATCAAAAGGGTGCGTGGGAGGGAGGGAGGGAGGGAGTTGAAGCACCTGATCAGTACTCGGAGGGAAGCCGAGAAGGAGGGGGAGCCTCCTTATGGCCACCTGCTCGTTGCCAGGGAGGCGTCTGTCCTGCAACACAACAGCCAGGAAGTAGACCATGGTGTGACAAGCCGGGCTGTTTGCTGCCCTGTCCAAAGGTGGGAAGCCAGGGAGGTGGCCGGGGGTGTGTGTGTGCGTGTGTGCTCCCCATTGCCGGAGGCACAGCACAGCAAGAGGGCCAAGTGGCTGCTGTATGAGTCATCGGGCCTTCTGAGTCCCCTGCCAGCTTGACCTTGGTGTGGACGGAACAGGCAAGCCAGGCAGAACTGCTTACCCCCTCCTTTCTGGCATGAGTGGATCAGCCCTTTCGGGCGTGTTCTTGAAGGTTTGTGTCCTTGGTTGCCTCAAAGCGTGGTGGCCAACTTTCCTTCCTGTGGATAGAGTCAGGCGGGCAGCTGTGCTGGTCTGAAGCAGCAGAACAAAGTCTGAGTCCAGTCAGGCACCTTTGAGTTTTATTCAAGGTCGGTCTTAAAGGTGCCACTGGACTCAGACGTTGCTCTTTTCTTCCTGTGGTTACAGATGTGGATGAATGTGCCGGAGGAAGACACGGCTGCAGTCAGGCCTGCCTCAACGTGGCTGGGAGTTACAGCTGCACCTGCCAGAAGGGGCACAAGCTCCAGGCTGATGGGAAAACATGCCAGGCTCCAGAAGCACCAACCGACGTTCCTGGCATCAGTAGTCTGGGTAAGGTGAACACTGACCAGGCGAACTCTTTAGGGAGTTGTATCATTTCAGCAGCATAAGTTGAAGGAAAAGCATCTTGGAGCATTCCGTGAAAATTCCTGACAGCTGGAGAGCAGTGGCCTTTTAGAACTTTGGTTCTTGGTGCCGCAGGAGGCAGAAACCGGGTTCCATCCCTTCTCCCAAGTCAGTCTGCCTGCCTGTCAAGCTTAGTACTGTCTGCTCTGACCTGCAGCTGCCCGCCTGAGTTTTTCATGTTGCTTACGATAGGGTGGGAATTGATCCAAGGACCTCCTGCACACAAAGCAGGTGCTCTGCCCCTTAGCTATGGCCCCTCCCCAGCTGAGTGGATCAGTCTGGATTTTACTTGGGGCTCTGTGTGTTGCAGAAAAGACAATAATGCTAGGAAGAGTTGAAGGCAGCAGGAAAAGAGGAAGATGTAACAGGAGTTGGACTGACTCAGTCCAGGAAGCCACAGGGGTCCTCAGTTTGCAAGATGGCACTTAACAGATGCATAGTAGGTCAGGGCACGCAGTTCCAAATATTGGTAGGCTTTCTGTAGGATGGCTTTACCCCTCTTCAAACGTCCTGTTCAGCCCTGCCCCTGCGTTTGGAGACCAAGCTTGTCTTGTCAGCCATTAGAGCTAGAAACAGGCGGTCAGATTTTGGATTCCTGGTGTACACACTGCTCTGGAGATGCAGCCTCCCCTCCTGAACCCAGTCTGGTGTCTTTGAGGCAGCCCATGGCCCTGGGCAGAGGGCACCACCTGCTGAGTCCCGTGGCTCATAGCTGCTGCCTGCTCTCACTTCATCTCCCGGGAGGAACCAGCAGTCCAGAAGAGGAGCACCAGGCTATGCTGACCACCACCCATTATTACTTTTGGTACGCGCTGTGCCACTTCAAACTCGTACCGTGAGTAATAATGCGCGGAGGGCTGGCACCCACGGCTGGCAAGAGTAGCAAGGCTGGGCGTCGTCTTCAGAGCCTGCGGTGTGAGGAGGAGGAGGAGATCCCTTGTGCTGTGCTGATTGACATCTAGCAAGAGAGCAGTGGAGGGGAACACCCCTGCTGAGCCCCTCCCTCATCACTGACTGATAGTTCTGAGGTAGCCACTCGGGGGGGGGGGGGGCTTGCTATGGTGGGAGGGAAAAGGTAATGGAATCCCCCCCGCCCGCCGGCCCCTGTTGCTGGAAAATTGTGTGCTCATCCTCTCCTCCCTTTGTGTATGGGGGATCCCTGAAGCGGGGTTGGCTCTAACCACAGCACTTTCCTGTGTATGGGGACACACAGCAGAGTCTGAGCTTGCTGTCTTAGTCGACACCAGGATCTGCAAGCAGTACACTTGTGGGGAGGGGGCATTTTCCAGCCCATAGCTTGGGACTGCACTGTCCTATTTTGCCCCCTTCTCCCATTTTGGCATCAATGACCCCCAAGCAACCCATTTCCCTTTGAACTCCCCGAAGGTATACTTTTGGGGTCCAGACTGATGGATTCTTCTCTGCTTGCAATTACTCTGCATAGCTGGAGCCTCCAACCTGACCGTGCAGGAGGATGTGAAGGAGCTGAGAACCAGAGTGCTGGCACTGGAGGAAGTGAGTCCCTCTGGTTGCAGAGAATGCTAAAGCTGTGGACGGTGGGTGGTCCATCCTGCGTGGCCAGCTGTGAAGCATGTCCCTGCCACATGATGTGGGCATGCCTGCTAGCTGGAGATTGCACTTAGAATCAGAGAATCATAGAGTTGGAATGGATCTCCAGGGTCATCTCGTCCAAACCCCTGCACAAGGCAGGAAATTCACAAATACCTCCCCCTCCACACACCCGCAGTGACCACTGTTCCATGTCCATAAGATGAGAAAGAACCTCCAAGATGTCCAGCCAAACTGCCCTGGAGAAAAATTGCTGCTGGACCCCAACGTGGCGATCGGCCTTTCCCCGGGCGTGTCAGAAAGGGCCACGAGAACCAAGCAATTAAAAAGGGCTTAGACAGAAGGATAGCAAAGTGATTCAGTAGCAGTAAGCAGTGAAGCCTCCCTGCTCAGAGGAAGTTTTGCCTCTGAATGGCCTCCATACCCTGCATGCGAGTGCCCAGAGGCCCTTGGCCAGCTGTACCTGCAAACAGGTGGGCTGGACAAGGCGGCCCTTGGCCAGATTCAGCTAGGCAGGCATGTTGTGTGGTTGGCCACTGTGCTTTCCTCAGCTGCTCCTTGGTGGCCCATGCAAGACCTCTCTTTCCCCTTCCTCTCTGCAGAAGCTGCAGCTGGCTTTGGCCCCTTTCCTCAGCCTGGAGCTGCCAGGGCCGGAGAGCGTCAGCAGCAACGTGCTCAGCTTGCTTCTGCATGTCTGGCAGCAGGTGGACAGGGTGGACTCCCTCAGCGAACAGATCTCTTTTCTGGAGGAGCAGCTGGAGAGGTGTAAGGGAGGGTGGGGTCATGGGGGAGGGGCCTCCTGTTGTGGTCCTCACTTCCTTTGTCTTTCCCTGTATAGTTCACCCCTCCAGCAACAGATACCTCATTACAACTCTAGTTATAACCAGTCAATAGATTTTTTTTTGCCCAAAGGTGGATTATTTTATTTCTTTAATAAAATGTACCTCACCTTTCCCCTGTGGCTCAAGGTGGTTTATAATTCCAAGGTTATAATTATACAAAAATTCAACAAAACCCGAGGAAAGCACCTGCATGGGAAACCCCACCATCGGCCCTTGCAAATGAAATGGCCTCAGAGTCAGAGGAGGGTCATGGCGGGTGCCATGGGCACAGTCCAGTCACGGGAGCCCCCAGAGAGCCTGCCTGGAGCTCAGTGCTCTGACCCATGATGGCGCCTGGCTCCCTTATTGCCCACATACTAGTGGGGGGGGGGGGGGTCAAAATGCCAGCTGTTCCCCTGACTGAGAGTTGGTGATGAGGGGAAAATGGACCACTCACGGATCTGGGCATTTGTATCTCCACGCAGGCACCTGCCAACCTGAGCAGCACGGTGGCCGAAGAAGCAGGAAGAGGAGCCCCCCGTTCTGACCTGGCCCCCTCTCCTCCCTTTCCCAGTGGCTCCAGGGCTTGGCAGCTGGGATTGGTCCTGGTAACTGGAAGCCAGGCCCAGGGAAGCCCATGCTGTCGGCTGTGGGCCTGCAGCCTCTGCTGAAACTGACAGACTTTGGCTTCTCCAAAGAAGTTTCTCACTCATCCAGTCGCTGACAGAAGCATCAGCCGCCCAGCCCCATGTGGTCCAAGGTTCACAAGTGAGTCTCCCTCTCTAATCACAAAAGTTTTTGGTGCAAATTGGAGACCAGCACAATGGGAACATAGCCCTCAAGGAGCTCGTTCCCCCATTGCAGAAGGGGTTGTATGGCATCTCCTCGGTTGCAGGAGAAAGTTCCAGTTCCTTTGGAAAGGATACCTGTGCAGTGATAAAGGTCCTGTGCTGATTTGTAGATTAACATATATTGCAGATCAAGCTGCTGTGAGGAAGAACTCACTTTTGATGTCATTCGCAACATGAGCAAAAAGCAACTTGCCGTATTCTGAGTTTGTAAGACAAGGGCTGGACTCAGGAGCAAACTCCTCAGGTGTATATCCTGCTCTTACAAAAGTGGATTGCACAGAGACAGTATCTGCTTGAAATGGTACAATTACTCACTTGTCATTTAATACTTGGAGACTCTGGGCCAGTAATTGAGAGGGCCTGTGATTGTTTTTCCCCCTCTTGAAATTGATTGCAATAAAAATCACATTTATGAAAATACATAAGTTTCGGTGTCATCCGAGAGATGGTGAGAAAAGAGGGGTATGTAAGTAGCAACTGCTCATCTGCCAAATGTTGAACTGGTCCAGTAACATCCTGTACACAATTTGAATTCATTTTATTCCCCTGTAATAGTCTTCCCATTGTTTCTGGAATGGGGATAAAACCTCTGAACAAAAAAAAAAATTGGGGGTGGGGAGGCTGTTAATTAGGGATGGGCATAAACTGGAAAAATTCAGTTCAGTTCATGAACCAGAAACTGTAATGAACTTTTAGGAGTAGAACAGCCCCACCCACCCACCCCCTGCCTGCTAGAGACACCAACTCACAGAGGATCCCCTCAAGGTGCCCCCTGAAAACACTTTCCTGGGGGTACCTTCCTTGGAAGGGCTGTAACTCAGGAGTCTGTAAGCGCATTTTGGGACAGGGAAGCTGGGGTTTGTTTGCATGCCTGGAGGCGGGAGGAGTGCGCACATGTGGGTGGCTGTGTGATTGCTGTGAGCACCCTACAATGGAAGCACTACCTGCATGAAAGAAATATGAGAAATGATCAGAGGAAACTCCGAGAGTTTGGTCAATACTCCTTAGCGCAGGGAAGCCAGCCTCCTCTTTCCACAATGGCCATCTGGAACCCCCCCCCCCCCCCAAAGCAGGCCATGAAAATTAACAGTAGGGATGGGCACAAACTTTAGTTCGTGATGAATTCTGGCCAGTTCATGGTTCACAAAGCACAAACTTTCAAGCTGTTCTTAAAGGATACATTTCCAGACAGACTGTCTCTGCTGAAGCCAAATGTTTATCCAACTTCAGAGCAACGGGGGGGGGGGGGGGGGAGAACTTGGAGGGCATGTGGAGGAGCATTGAGGGGAGGTCCTCTTCGACTTTGATGTCACTAGCTTGCACAGGATCCCTTCTGTACACTCCTGAACCTCTGTCTGTCAATGACAGGTGGTCATTTTGACAGACACTGATTTAGGAGATTCTAACCTGCTTTTCTCCAAAAAGGACTGGCCATTGGTCAAGGTGTCACTTTGGTTTTATTCAACGCTCTGTCTTATGCGTGAGACCAAGGACTCATTTTTTAAGGCCTCATGCTGTGGAACTGACCACTTGTGGAAGACTTCTTCACAGGAGTGCTGTGGAGGTTTGGAGTAGGGATGTGCGTTCGGCTCACCTGAGCCAGAAAAAGACCCATATAATGCCTATATGGCATTATTTGGGCTCCCCAGAAGCAAAGTCAGATTCTCTGATCTGATTCGGTTTCCTGAAAAGGTACCACCACATGGAAGCCTGATCTATTTGGCTTCTATAGGGCAATCTGCAATGCATCCCTTCCCCAGGTGGCCAGCAAGCTGACTGGAGACGAGATTGGATCCAGCAGCTGCATGTGGAGGAGTGCGGAATCAAACCCGGTTCTCCCAGATTAGAGTCTGCGCTCCTAACAGCTACACCAGACTGGAGAAGTGAAGTGGAGGGAGAGAAGGTGGAGGGGAGTGAAAACAGTTCCCTCCCCTCCCCCTTCCCGTGGCAGGCCGGCTGGGGAAGGAGAGGCAGCAGTGGTATGACTGGGAGGAAAGGGGAGACGTTTAAAGATGCCTCCCTGATCCCTCCAGCCTCCTGCTGTGGTGGGTGGGCTGGGGAGGGTGCAGGGAGGTTTCTAAAGATGCCTCCCGATATTGTCTCCCTCCCCTAGGTGGCCCATGGCCACAGGCCTGCTGGAGAAGGGAGAAAAGATCAGGGGGGCCTTTGACCCCTCCCCCTCTAGAGTCGCAGCAGGAGTGGCAGGCTCCCATCACTGGAGGGAATGGGCCACCTCTGTGGCATTAGGTGCTACTCTGGGGATGAGTGTGTTAAACTTTAAACCCCCTCATTCTCCAGGGTCGTGCAGTAGAGGCAGCAGTCCCTTCAATGGTGGGAGCCTGCCGCCCCTGGTATGAATCTAAGGGCCGGGGAGGGAATTATTTTGTCCTGTGAGGACAGTCCCCATAGGGTATAATTGAGCCAAATAAATTTGGCAATACTGATTCGGGAATATCGGCAAATACCAATATCTTTCAAGTTTGGTATATCTGAACCCAAAAAATATTGATTTTGTGTGTGTGTGTGTGCACACCCCTACTTGGGAGTCCCATGTCCCAAAATCTCCACAAGGCCTGTGGAGGTGGAGGCTGCTCTGTCACCCTCAGGAAAGTCATTCTTCCAGGCAGGGACCACATCACAGGACACAGCTAGGCACAAGGAGCTGCCCGTAGCCCTTGTTCCAAGAAGGAATTTTTAGTAGGCCTTGGCCAGCTGAGCTAAGCACAGACGTCTGTGCCAGTGCAGGGGGGGGGGAGGGTCCTGCCATCATGTAACAACCCCCGGTGAAGGGCTAGATAGGTTGTAACCAGCACCTTGAACTTGCTGACTGACGGAAAGCTAGTGAAGTGCTTGTAGTTGTTGTGACAGTAAGCAAGTTGTACCTGCTGGAGTTTCTGGATTGTCTTCCAGGGCAGTGTGAGAGAGCCACAGAGTCAATCAACAACAAGGGTCCTTAACCAGGAAATCTTTATTGGAGGAGAGTCAGTTTGGTGTAGTGGTTAAGTATGTGGACTCTAATCTGGGAGAACTGGGTTTGATTCCCCACGCCTCCACATGCAGCTGCTGGATGACCTTGGGCAAGCCATAGCTCTGTACCCACTGTTCTCTCAAGGACAGTTCTGTCAGAGCTCTCTCAGCCCCACCTACCTCACAGGGTGCCTGTTGTGGGGAGGGGAAGGGAAAGGAGTTTGTAAGCCGCCCTGAGACTCCAAGTGAGTGAAGGGCAGGCTATAAATCCAATCTCTTCTTCTCTTCTTCTTCTTTTTCTTAATGGTCATCTGCACTTTTCTGTGTCAGTAATGACATGCAATCATTAGGCCAGAGCAAATATACAGAATTCAAAAGGGTTCACTTTGGTTAGTACATCCAATCAAAGGTGAGATAAAAAGGCGCTAAAAATACTGGCTCTTTGTTCCCAAAATAAAAAGTGGGAAAGCAACAATTCTAGACCTGAAATAAAACAGCTGGTATACAGGTCAGAAAAGCGGGAGAGGCAATAAGCGTGCCAAGAGAACAGGGCGGGGAAGACAGGGAGGCAAGTAAGACATTCCACAGACATGAGATTCTCCAAGGGTCAGGAACCACCTCCCGCCTGGGAGCTTATGATCCCGCAAGGTGGTAAGCACATCCCAGACTAACTTCACATGTGATTTCATGTTGGGAGAGTATAAAAGTATATCATCTAGATAACATAGAACCCCCTTGAACAGGTGCTTGTGCAACACTTAGTTTATTAAATTCATAAAAACTCCGGGAGCCCCTTGAAGCCCGAACGGCATAACAAAGTATTCAAACTGCCCCAAGGATCTTGTATTCATCCCCCTCCTGTATGCGCACATGGAAGTAGGCATCACGGAGATCCAATTTGGAAAAACATTTGCCCCAGGACCCCTCCGTTAAGAGGTCCTTTATTAAGGGCAGGGGGTAGGCATTTGAAGTAGACACAGCATTTAGACCCCTATAGTCCGTGCATAATCTCAAGCCCCTGTCCTTCTTTTTTCAAAATAAAACGGGCAGCAAAAGAGGAAGTAGCCAGTCTGACAAATCCTCGCATCAAATTCTTGTCAATGAATTTGCGTAACTCCGACCACTCAGCTGGGCTCATTGAATACAATTTCCCTTTAGGGAGTTTGTGCCCAGGCAACAGTTCAGTAGCACAGTCAGTATTTCAGTGGGGGGGAAGTTCGTCGGCTTCCGTTTCACCGAACACATCAGCTAAATCCCGATACTCGACAGGTATGGAAAGGAGTTCTTCGCGGGCGAGGCAGGCCTGCCCCGGGGCCTCCAGAGGACCGGAACCCCACTGGGGCTGCCACCCATGAGCTTTACATTGCGGGGACACACTGGATCCTTCCTTCGCTCCATTTAATATAGGGGTTGTGGGTTCCCAACCATGGACTCCCTAGAACCATGGGGAATTGTGCATGGGGTGTAATAACAAATGCCCTCTTTTCCCAATGTTCACCTGTGCCAATAATCAATGGTTCAGTCTCGAATGCACAGGGTTCTTTCATTTCAGAACCATCCATTTGGGTAAATCTTAGGGGTTCCTCTAACGAATTCACCCCCACTCCCAATCCATCCACTACTACCAGGCTAATTAAGTCTCTGGCACACCCAGAGTCAATGAGGGCTCAGACTTGGACCTGCGTCCCAAGCCCGGGGTTCACTATGGTGAGGATCATATATAAAGGAGGGGGGCAGGGGAGCTCACCGCTGGTGGTGCTGGTTGTTGCGGGACCTGCTGCGTCGTGCTGCTTAGAGCAGATCCTGGTCGTTTCCCGCCAGCTGAGTTGGTTCCACAACTGCCACCCTCTCAGGTTCAGGAAGCGCTTCCAGTTGCAGGGCTTCTGAGTTGAGAGCACGGGGCCCCTTTATGGCACAAGGTGGAGTAGCTTGGGTTGACGTGGCCCCTTTTGGGGCTGCTGCTGGGCACAACAAAGCATAATGGCCAGCTTCTCCACAGCACATTCAGAGACCCCGCTTCATGTGTAAATCCCTGATGTCTTTGAGGGGGGCCTTTAGTTTGGGCTTGTATGGTGTCCCACTGGTTCCCGGGGTTTTCTGGCTTGAGGTGCGCATATGGATGAGAGTGAACCAGGCTTCCGCCTCCTCTGTGGCCCACACCCAGGTGGTTAAGGACATAGGGTTCACGTTCCACAGTATGGTCTCATAAAGGTCTTGGTTTAGCCCCTGCCAGTATTGCTCAACAAATCCAGCTTTGGGCCACCCCTGTATTTTTGCAGCAAAACGTTTGACGGCAGCAGTATCCTCACGCACCAAGCTTTCCCCTTGCGTCAGGGATTGGATCTGGTTGTGAGCCTTCTCCTCCCCCATGGGATCCTTGTACTGCCGGTGCAATGCCCACATAAATTCCTCCGTGCTGTGTAACTCGGGCCAGGGAACGTTGTGAAGGCTCACATACCAATTGGCTGCTTTGTCCCACATTCACGAACCAATGTAGCCAACACGGTCCTCGTCTGATGGGAACAGGTGTCCCCAGTTCTGGAGGAATCTGCCAGTCTCGATCACAAAAAACTGAAGCTTGGCCGGATTCCCATCAAAGGTAGCATCCAGAAGTTCTTGGGGAACCGGACGATGGTTCATCACCTGTGCCGGGGCTGCGGGCACAACAGCTCCATCAGGGGCCCCGGGCACAACCGGTTGTTGGGGAAGTGGTGGTTGCTGCAGTTGGGGGGGGTACCGCTCCTCTGGCCCCTGCAGCAGCTCCGCCTGCAGCCCCATTGTCTCCACGAACCACTGTAGCGATCAGTCGAGGGAGTTCCATAAACATATCAGTCACTTCCTTTTGCAGCATCTGCTGCATCGCCTTGAACCTGCGGTCCATATGCTCCCACATTTCTCCATAGTGGGTGGACTCTCAAGGTTTCACAGCTATCTGGGTCAAAGTAGACGCCTCAGCTCCCACACTCATACTTGGCCCTCGATGAGGGGTTGTCCACATCTCCGATGGTGTTGTACTGAAATGGGTCCACGTGTAGTGGCTCTTCCGTGGCCGGACAGTAATCCATTCAGTCGTAAGCAGAATCACCGGCTCCTCCACAGTAGAGGCCGGCACTTCAGAAGCTGTGGTCTTGGGAGGCTCAGTTTCATCATCCATGACTGGGTACGGTGCACAGGTCTCCGGTTAGTAAGATTACTAACACTCTGGGAGAGAGCCACAGAGTCAATCAACAACAAGGGTCCTTAACCAGGAAATCTTCATTGGAGAGAGGTCTTAATGGTCATCTGCACTTTTCTGTGTTAGTAATGACATGCAATCATTAGGCCAGAGTAAATATACAGATATCAAAAGGGTTCAACTTCGGTTAGTACATCCAATCAAAGGTGAGATAAAAAGGTGCTAAAATCTCCTGTGATAAGCATGCCATGGGTGGGGAAGACAGAGGGGAGGGGAGTAAGACATTCCACAGACACGAGATTCTCCAAGGGTCAGGAACCACCTCCCTCCTGGGGGATGGCAGCATTAGCTGACAGGCAGTCCCATGTAGAGTGCATTACAGTAGTCTAGCCTCAAGGTGACTGACACTGATCAGCATGACCAGCACCGTCAGGTCAAAGTAGGAGGCCAACTTCAACACCAAATGGATGGTTTTTGCAGCAGAGTTGGCCTGCAAACCTCCTCATGGAAATAAAACCACAGGGTCAGGCAGTTCTGCTTCTAATTTGCTTTATTCAATAAAAAAATACCCTGCCCCATTTTGTCCAGCACACATTCATTTTTTTAAACAACTGCAGGCAGTGACTGATTTGGTTGGGGGGACATTTCTTGCCTGCCCTCCTGTTGAAGCACCCCACAAACACCCCCCCCTCATGAGGTGTCTTCAGAGATTTCGTATTATGCCAGAGTAGTTCCAAGTGGCTCTGACAGAGTAAGTTTGATAACCCTTCCCACTTTTGCCCACTCTGTTAGCTCTTAAGGAAATTGAGTTTTGGGCTCGGCCCTCTTGCCACTGTGTCCCAGCAGAGACCACACCAGGTAAGAGTGAAAGGTGTGCCAGTGGGCAGCGCAGCTCCTTTCAGGGCTCTGGCTGCCCACAGTGTTTTTCCACACCACCTGCTCCTCCCTCAAGGAGAAATGGGACAGAGCAGCACCTCGGAAGCTTCACAACACTGTGTGGTTCCCCCCCCCCCCCGGGGAGGGGCACTAATGCAGCCTAGGCCCGAGTTAACATTTGGTCCTCTGGAGGTGAAAACGGCAGCCCCCCCCCCCCCCCCCCCCCCGCACTAGCCTTGCTTGCGGAGGAACAAGTCCCTGCCCTGACTTCTTCATTCTCCACAATCAAATGAGGCCAGTATCAAAATGCCACTCAATAGATGGGCAAGAGCTTTGCTCCGACTGCCTGCCCCACCTGCCACCCCTTCCTTGCTCAGGGCAGAA
Source organism: Lepidodactylus listeri (assembly GCA_029233225.1). NCBI lineage: Eukaryota > Metazoa > Chordata > Lepidosauria > Squamata > Gekkonidae > Lepidodactylus > Lepidodactylus listeri. The sequence goes on along the minus strand of JARCFY010000014.1, from coordinate 6,249,221 downwards.
CCCTGAATATCTGGGTCAACTTCAGGGCCAAGATGCGGCTTGCCTGGGGGCCTCACCTCACCTGAGCCACTAGGTTCAAAGCCTCTCTGTTACTTTGTCTCATTAAAGCAATACACTGACGCAAACCCTTTCCAATCAGAACAAATTGCATAACAAAACTGACGGGGAAACCAAACACTCTTTTAATGGGAAATATGGGTGTGTCCTTGACACCCCCTTCAGAACGGAGTGCAGCTGGCAGAGAGGGATGCTTGCACAATCCTGCGTGCCCAAGAGGAAGGCCAGGCCACCAGCCCTTCCTTGCTTTGCTTCCCAGGAGGACCCATCTTCCTGGGTCCAGCTGCCCCCTGAAATCAGAACTGCCCCACAAACCCCACGGGCCAGAGGCAGCTGGGGGGGTGAGCATGCAGAGCAGGTGCAGTGGTCCTGCTTTTAACCCCCCTGCTGGTCTGCACACAAATTGGGCAGCAGGTCTTCCAGCCCCCTTTGCAATCACACCCCCCTACCACAGCTCTCGCCTCCTCTGAAAATGCCTGAGCACCTTCCAAAGTTGGTGGCCATTAAGTCCCTCCCTGCTTTCGTCAAGTTCCCCATCCTCAAAACTTGAGCAAAGGAACCAGCCAATGGTTCTCCTGCAGTGCATCTACCCCCTTGTGTCAGCAGGAGGACAAGAGCCTCGGGGCTTTGCTCAGGACCTTTGGCAAAGGGGTGAGTTCCCTGAAAACCCCAAGAGGTGTTCCAAGGCAGCTAGGCTGGCCAGCACTCCTCCAGGCTGAGGGGCCACAGCTGACCTTGGCCTGCCCTCTGCGGACACAGGAATGCTTGAGCAACGCCTGCTGCCCTCCTGCTGGCCCAGCACAGGCACAGGGCCCCCGTTGTCCAGGGGGAGGGAAGCCAGAGCGTGCCCCGGGGATGAGCCAACATATGGTCCAGTCCTTCCTTGCTCCGCCTCAGCAGCGGGAGCCCCGGGAGCTCAGATGTACTTGTGGAAGCTTTGCAGCCCTTTGCAGAGCAGAAGAGGCCAGATGGCATGGAAAGAAGAATCCCTGTTTGCTGGAAATTAGGACTGCATATTTAGAGAGCATTTTGTCAAGCAGAAGCAAGGCCCCCCCTCAAGCCCCCTCCCCCATTAGGTACATTATAAAACATTGGAATGTCCACAGTTAACAATCACACTACCAAACTGTTCACTTCATCATGCCCCATCATTATGGTAATGTGTTTTTGTGTTGCAGAATGGGTGTCCGAACTCCCTTTTACAAGAGTATGGGGACAAGCTCACAGATGGCTCTCTCTGGCACAAGGCCCATTGCAATGAATGGGAACTGGACAAGAGCTTTGCGTTTCATCTGGGGACTTCCTATGGGGGTGTAGAGAAACTGTAATTCAACTAAGGCCACACTGCCTGTGCAGTGACCCAAAATCTAATCGTGTGGAGAGCTCTACGCCACTACAAAGGGGTATTCAGGAGGTTCTGGTTTTAATGCCTTTTTAAAAAACATATTTATGCCAAAGAAGCAGAAACTATTATCTTGTGGCAATGGTTCTGGGGAGAGTTGATCCTTGAGTTCACTTGTCTAACGGGAACACTTCACTTTCCTTTTGAGAGAGCTACTCGGCATCTGACCAGCAAGCTTTTCAAACTGACATAGGAGGGCAGGGAGAAAACTTCAGAAAGTTACCCTGCCCTTGCAAGCTGAGCCCTCTAGTCCTACAGCAAGTCTTCTGGCTACCAAAGGCAAGACTTTGTGTAAAGTGCCATATACCCCCCCACACACATACACACACCTTTGTGAAAGTTGTGGCTTGCTCTTGGTCAGCCAGAGAGGCCAGGGCCAGCCCCAGAGCAGCGTGGAACCCAACCACTTAGTGTCCTCCATCCCTTGAAAGGATGAGAGGGTCCCTATAAGCCACAGGCCTGCAGACACACCCTCCCCCACTAGACTTGCAGGGAGGGGAGGGGGGTGCCTTTCTGGATTTCATCAGTCTGAGCAGCTGGAAAGTACCAAATGGGTCAATGGTCAGGATGGAGTGGAGCTCCAAGCAAAGAATTCCGCAGAGTGCTCCAGTAAATACTGAGTCAGACCTCTTCCTCAGGGGCTGCTGGTCTGAAGGGGGAAAAGAGATCTCTGCCCCAAGCAAGGGAGCCACTGACACATTTGGCAACAAGCAGAAGTCCTTTGGTTGGGTGTGCATGAGCCCTGCTACTACTGAGCAAAGCCGGGTGTGGATCCATTCACTCTGCCGGTTGTTCCTGACAGTCTGAAGAAGGTCTCCCTCATGATGGTGTAGCACCTGTCGCTGAGGTCTGTGACGTCTGTGGCTGTCAGGCCGCAGGTGGGAATGGGCGGCAGGACTTCAACCTGGATTCTGCCTGGCAACGGAAGAAGAGACACGGAACTCGCCAGCAGCTCCCATCTGTGGCACGTGGTAAGGGAGCTCTGAATGCTGAGGGGCAGATCTGTGAGCTCTAGGTCAAACCATCCACCTCTGAAACCCTCTGCTAAATTTAGGCTAACAGAAGGAACTTCACATGAGGGACAATTTGGAAGGGGCAATCACGACCAGATTTAATTTGAGCTAGAGTTGCAGTCAGCTCCATTCCATTAAGATAATTTTATTTAGATATTTATTCCCTGCTTTTCTCCCCAGAGGGGATTCAAAGGGGCCTACAATGTTTCTCCCCTCCTCTATTTTAGCCTCATAACCACCCATGTGAAGTAACTGAGAGTGACCAGCTAGTTGTCATGGCAAAGCAGGGATTCAAACCTGGAACTCTGATCACTTCACCATGCTTCTGAGAGGCAAGGCCTCACCTTGGTAGAAGCAGAAGAAAGAGCGTTCAAGCTAGGACCATACCTGATGTAAACAGATTCTTCTCCAGGTTGTAAAATGTATTAAAGGAGGAATACACCACAGGAATGACTGGAACCTTGGAACAAGATCAGGGAGAAGGTTAGACAGCAGGTCTCAACATGGTGGGAGAAGCCCACAAAGGCCAGTGATTGTCCCTATCCCCCCTAAGAGAGGCCTAGCTCATCTTGGGCTCTCTCCTTTTTCTCTCCAAACAAACCAATATTGGCAGAGAGAGGTGGGAGCATGAGATGTTCATCAACTTCTGAGCTGGAGACCTCTCCAGGAACACTCCAATGACAACTACATTCAGGGGGGTGGCCATGTGGGTCTGAAGCAGCAGTTCGAGTCCAGGGGCACCTTTAAGACCAACAACGCTTTATATACTTCCATTTCACTGTATCTGAAGGAGTGTGTGTGCAAAGAAAAGCTTATACCATGAACAAAACTTGGTTGGTCTTAAAGATGCCACTGGATTTGAACTTTATTCTTCAACTACATTGACTAGTAGCAGAATTAGAGATGACAAAAGGAAACCATCCACACTAAGCATATTTTACCAGTGGAACTGACTGCCACAAGGTAATGCAATCCCCTCTGCTTTGATGGCCATACAAAGAGACGGGCCTTTCTTCTGCTGTAAATCTGTTTTTCATCTGCTATTAGCCAAAGAGAAACTTCATATTTAGAGGCAAGCTCTCTCCCTGCGCACTGGAGATCACATGCAGAAAGATACCTCCCGCCCCCGGTGCTGTGGTCTCTCCTCCAAAGGGATGTGGCTCCCCGCCCCCATTGCCAGCACAAAGGCAGGACGGCAGCTCGAGACGCCAGCCTGGGCCAGGATCCAGTGGTCTCCTTGGTTGTGTCCTCTTCTTGACCTTCCCATCTGGGTAGGAATGGGCAGGGAGCATAAATATCACAGATGGATGACTGGGGAGAAGGAACTGGATATTTTTGTCCTCTTTGAACACTCCCCCTGCCATCGCTGGATGTCTTCAAGCAGTCTGGACAGTCATTGGTAGGGAAAGGTCTAACTCTGAATTTCTAGCATTGTGCAGGGGTTGCGCTAGATGGCCTTCCCAAGACCCTTCCCATCACCTGTGTCTGGATGGCCAGATGAAACGCTCCCTTCTTGAATGGCAAGAGATCCCCATTCCCGTTCCTTGTGCCCTCTGGGTAGATCCAGACCTTCACCTGCCAGCAGAGAAGGGAAAAGCCCACGTCAAGGAACTGGAGCCACTCTTGCTGCCAACATCTGAATCAGCCTCTCACCAAGCCAGAGCCCCGCCTTCCCCCTCCCACACTCCACCCTGACATTACCTGAGAGAAGCTCCTCACACGACCTGCCCAGCTCACAGTCCCCACAGGATTTTGCCTTCCTATTTCTCTACACAGGGCCAGTCCCAGACCATGTGCTGACTCCAAGCAACACACAGCTGAGCCAACCCACGCCAAGCAACACATGATGGGTCCATGGAAAATGACCTAGTTTCCAGGTACAATTTGCTTTTCTTTTTATCTCCTTAACATCAAACAGATAATCTCTCTTATACATAATTCTCTGTTCGTAGTGGCACTCTCTTGAATATTCCACACACCACCCCAGCCTTTGGTCCCCTGGCCTGTCAATCAGAAGCTGTCCCTATCCACTGGCTGTGAGTACTCGCATGCCATTGGCTGGGTGCTGGGTCTGCTCCTCTTCCCCGCCCACTCCTTCAGCCTCTGTGCCCTCTCAGAATTTCTGGCAGACGGCTTTCTCTCTTGACAAAGATGCTTCTCCTGCTTCACTCCTGTGGGGGGATTAACTGTTACCTCAGTGGCTGCTGGTAGGTGAAACAAAATGGTAGTTACCTGTGTTTATAAGATGGCTGCTGTCTGTGGTTTGTTTAAAATGTTCCCCCATAAGGTTCAATTGTGCTGTAGTTCCAGAGAGGGGCCTGCAGGAGTATCACTCACTGGGTTGAATGGGGCTTCCTCATCTGCTGGCATACATTTCCCAGCCTGCCCCAGGCCAAAAAGTGCGGGAAAAGAGGGACCCTCCCAAGGGGCGGGTCACCATCAATATAGACTCCAGCCCATCCAGGGAGGATTGTGTTTAACCCGTTTTATTTATTTATTTATAATCTATATTTATATCCCATCTTGCTGGGCAAGCTGTTGATTTATGCCCTGTTGGTTCATAGTATGTGCTTCTTCCTACAGTTGTGCCTTATTCATTTAGTGTGTGTATGTGCTCCATAATTGCGTAAATACTAAAATAAATTATTCTATTTGGGCCAATAATCTGTGTTGTGCTCTGACCCCATAGTCTCCCCCACTCTGCCAATACTAAAGAGAGGGGGTAGCCAGAGAAGCAAGGAAAGGCCAGACCCTTGAGTTGCCAACTTTCCAGGGATCATCCAAAGATTGGGGATTCCATCTCCAAATAGGGAGATTTGGCCACAGGGGTCTCACTGTCCCTCTAAAAAGGCAGTGACAATTCAGTGAGTGGTGGCAAGGCACTTAAGGAGTGAGATACACCCACGGAACGAGCATGGAAGGCAAACAGCTGAGTTGTAAACTGGAGCCCGCTTTGCCGCAGCAGGCAACCAAGCTTGGTTCAGACAAAGGAAGGAAACCCTTCACAGACCTTTGTGAAGAACTCATTGGGACCAGTCCTGACTAGGGTTGCCAGCTCCAGGTAGGGAGATTCCTGGAAATTTTCTGGTAGTCTATGGAAGCCAGGGTTTGGGGAGGGGAGAGGCCTCAGCTGAACAGAATACTATAAAGTCTACCGTCCAAAGCAGTTATTTTCTCTGGGCAGGAGAGATCTGTTGTCTGGAGTTCAGTTGTGATCCCTGGCGAGCTTCAGGCTCTACCTGGAGGTTGGGTACTCTAGGCATGGCAATCAGTGCTTCAGAGCAGGGTCTGCTGGATCCAGGTTCTTGCTGTTGAAGCTGAGTGGGTGATTTTGAACCAGTCACAGACTTTCAGCCTAACCTACCTCACAGGATTGTTGTGCAAGTCAAAAGGGGGAGAGGAGAATGATGTAAGCTGCTTTGGTCCCCATTGCAGAGAAAGACCACTTTTCCTCCTGGGAAATTTATTCATTTAAATTTCAATCCCGCCCTCCCGGACAAGGAAACCATTGTTGCCAATCTCCAGGTGAGGGCTGGAAATCACTCAGAATTACAACTGCTCTCCAGATGGCATTGATCAGTTCCCCTGGAGAAAATGGTGGACTGTGTCCTGCTGAGATGCCCCCCCCTCCATGACAGCCAATCAGTCAGGGCTTCAGAGCACGGTAGAGGCTGCAGGTGGGGGGGATGGAAAGCTGAACAGTGAGGGGGTAATAAAGGTAGGTTGATGCTTGGCTGGGAAGCAGATAGGGTTGCCAACTCCAAGTGAAGAATTCCTGGAGATTTGAGGGGTGGAGCCTGGAGAGGGTGAGGTTTGAGGAGAGGTGGGGCCTCAGACTGGTAGAATGCCATGGACTCTGCTCTCCAAACCAGCTATTCCCACTTGGGGAACCACTGTTGCCAATCTCCAGGTGAGGGCTGGAGATCACTCAGAATTACAACTGCTCTCCAGATGGCATTGATCAGTTCCTCTGGAGAAAATGGTGGACTCTGTGCCCTTATACCCTGCTGAGATGCCCCCCCCCCCCCGATGACAGCCAATGTGACGTGGCAGTCAGGGCTTCAGAGCACGGCAGAGGCTGCAGGTGTGTGTGGGGGAGATGGAAAGCTGAAGAGTGAGGCCTTATTCCTAGTACTTAATAATTCACTGCAAGGGACAATAACTCCAGGGCAGAATACCTTTCAATGGATGTTATAATTGCTCTCCTTCCTGATAAACCTTAGAGGGGGTTTTATGGCACCTCAAAGATGAACAGATTTATTTTAACACTAGGAGTAAGGCACATTGTAGAAATAAATACAATGGCCTCTAGAAAGAGGCTCTGGAAGACTGCCCTGGCCTTGGGCACTCAACGTCAATTTGCTGTGGCAACCTCAGCAGAGTATAATGACACAGAGTCCACCATTTTCTCCAGAGGAACTGACCTCTGCTACCTGAAGAGCAGTTATAATTCTGAGTGATCTCCAGCCCTCACCTGGAGATTAGCAACAATGGTTCCCCAGGATGAAATGGCTGGTTTGGAGGGGAGAGTCTATGGCATTGTACCTGTCTGAGGTCCTACCCCTCCTCAAACCTCACTCTCTCCAGGCTCCATCCCTCAAATCTCCAGGAATGTCCCACCTGGAGTTGGCAACCCGAACAGGAGGTTCATCAGTGGCTATTAGCCACAAGATATAGATAGGAACTCTCAGTCTGGGGTGATACACTGTATTCTTGGTGCTTGGGGGGCAACAGTGGGAGAGTTTCTGGTGTTCTGGCCCCACTGGTGGACCTCCTGATGGCATCTTTTGGCCACTGTGTGACAGAGTGTTGGACTGGATGGGCCATTGGCGTGATCCAACATTGGCTTCTCTTATGTTCTTATGACAGCCGCTGGCCTACCTCATTAGCCAGCCAGCCATGGCAGAGCCAAGCAGGAGAGACAGCCATTTTTGCAGTTTATTCTGACAGGAAAATGGCCAAGCTGGCAGTGGGTGGGGGAAGGGGTTATGCTAAAAGTCTGTGACTGGTCCAAAATCACCCAGTCTGCATCCACAGCAAGAACCTGGATCTGGCAGAACCTGCTCTGAAGCGCTAACTGCTACGCCTAGGGTAGCCAATCTCCAGGTGGAGCTTGAAGATCGCCAGGTATCACAACTGAATTCCAGACAACAGATCTCTCCCCCCTCCCCCCCTGGAGAAAATAACTGCTTTGGATGGTGGGCTCTAGGGCATTCTATTCAGCTGAGGCCCCAAACTCTGGCTTCCTTAGACACAGAATATTCAGGAATTTCCCAACCTGGAGCTGGCAACCCTAGTCAGGACTGGCCCCAATGAGTTCCTCACAAAGGCCTGGAAAGGGTTTTGTTCCTTTGTCTTTTTACTGACAGAACCAAGCTTGGTTGCCTTCCCACAGCCCCTGAGGGAAATGTTAGTCTCACAGAACAGCCAAGCAGGAGAAGTGTCTTCGTCAGGAGAGAGAGCGTATTCTGACATGGAACAGTGGCTGAAGTGGCAGTGGGTGGGGCAGAGGAGCAGACCCAGCATCCAGTCAATGGCACATGAGTACTCTTGAGTGGCAGCTGATGGGCCAGTGGCTGATGGAGTACACTGCACAGCCAATGGGAGAGCTGGAAACGGCCAATACGCTAAGCAGATTATTATATAGAGATGAATAATTGTAACAATTGTGGCTTTAACAGATGTTACAACTGATGAGAATGGGCATTTTGCATATCTTGTACTTTGAGCAGAGCACAGAAATGTCACAAACTACCTCTTGTTTTTTACAGTATTTCAACCACACTGTGCACAGTTTCCCTCCACATCTGCCAACTGAAAATACACTTCATGCATCTGATGAAGCTCTTAAACCATTATTCTCCTAGTCTTATGTGGCTTAAAAATTCTCACATGGCTCTACCCCTCTGGAATTAGTCCCTGTTTTGGGCCAAGACCTCTCCTGTGCTTAGCCTAGGAGTGTGTTCAACACTAGGGCTGAGACCCAGAAGAAAACATTCTTCCGAGAATGCACAGAATGTCTGTCCCTCATCACTGGACAAGTGCAGTCCCTGCCTCTTTGCATACTTAATTCAGGTTGCTGATGGGTGGAGACTGAGACGGGATTTTCAAATATTGATTCCTCAACCCCCTTCTTCCAAAAATAAAACCCCACTTCTGGTTTTCTCTCCTCCCCTCTTTTCCAACCCCATGCCACTTAAAGAAAAAAGCCGTATTTTAAAATAACACCAGAACAGTAAGAAGGCAGTTTAAAAATAAAATAAAAAATACTGATTCAGATGCCCATAAATTAAGCTGCACAGAATTCAGAATAAGTCCTTTCCCACACTCAGTCTCCTCCACTCCTGTCCCCTGAAGATTCCGCTGCAGCTCCTTGCAGGCTTTGGCAACCTGAGTGGAGCTGAAAGTAGCCAATAGGAAATACCTCATTTGAATTCAACACTGAAGCTTCTGGGAGGAAAAAATGTATTTGATGCCAAGTGTGTATGGGATGGGGTTTTTTGCGTGCCTTAGATGTGACCAACGATTATAAGGAAAGGGAGATCAGGATACTGTCAAATTAGAGAGACACATGCACCACCTGGGAAGGATAAGCTATGAAGCTCTTGGCTTCATAGAATCACAGAATTGGAAGGAACCGCCAGGGTCATCTAGTCCAACCCCCTGCACAATGCAGGAAATTCACAAATACCTCCCCCACACCCGCAGTGACCACTGGTTCCATGCCCAGAAGATAACAAAAAACCTCCAGGATCCCTGGCCAAACTGGCCTGGAGAAAAATTGCTTCCTGGCCCCAAAATGGCAACCAGCATTTCCCTGGGTGTGTGAGAAAGGGCCATAAGCACTGAGGCAACCCTTCCTGTCCTCCCTCTCATGATATGCCTAAATTCATACAATCAGCATTGCTGTCAGATGGCCATCTAGCCTCTGCTTAAACACCTCCAAAGGAACCACTCTGTCAGGAAGTTCTTCCTAATGTTTAGCCAAAAACTCTTTTGACTTAATTTCAACCTGTTGGTTCTGTTCCAACCTTCTGGGGCAACAGAAAACAACTCCATACACCATCCCCTAGATGACAGCCCTTCAAGTACTTGAAGATGGTTATCATATCACCTCTCAGTCATCTCCTCTCCAGGCTACACATACCCAGCTCCTTCAACCTTTCCTCATAGGACTTGGTCTCCAGACCCCTCACCATCTTCATTGCTCTCCTCTGGACACCTTCCAGCTTGTCTATCTCCTTCTTAAATTGTGGTGCCCAAAACTGAACACAATACTCTAGGTGAGGTCTAACCAGAGCAGAGTAAAGCGATACCATCACTTCATGTGATCTGGACACTATACTTCTGTTGTTACAGCCCAAAATTGCATTTGCCTTTTTAGCTACCGCATCACACTGCTGACTCATGTTCAGTGTATGGTCTGCTAAGACTCCTCAATCCTTTTTGCACATACTACCACCAAGACAAGTCTCCCCCATCGTATAATTATGCATTTGATTTTTCCTACCTAAATGCAGAACTTTACATTTATCCCCATTGAACTTCATTTTATTTCTTTTAGCCCAGTTTTCCAGCCTGTCAAGATCATCTTGCATCCTGACTCTGTCTTCTACCGTATTTGCTACCCCTCCCAATTTAGTATCATCTGCAAATTTAATAAGCATTCCCTCTATTCCTTCACTCTTTTGTGGATCACTGCCTTGATGTGGCGAGGGGGCTTACGTGGTTCAATGAGGCTGTGGGCTATGCCATGGAGGGCCACCCAGGACAGACAGGACACAGCAGAGAACTCAGACAAAGTGTGATCCCTTGGAGAAGGAAATGGCAACCCACTCCAGTATCTTTGCCAAGAAAACCCTTCCGGTTTTGGCTTCTTGATGGCGGGCGCTCTCCAATGGCACTCGGTATGGAGTGGCCTGCAAACCTGGTGATCAGGAGGGGGATCGGCTGGATTCCGGTCTCCCTGGAACCCTTGTAGGGGGCTCCTAGCTTGGGACGCGAGAGGCGCCAAGGTTGAAGCGGGAGGGCAAGACAAGACAAGACAGCTCGGAGAGCTTATCCCGAGCCACAGCAACGACCGATGAACTTGGGAGAAGTATCCCCTTTTTGTACCTCTGTTTGCTGGCAACTTTGCGGAGAGTGTTGCTGTTTGTTCGTCTATTAGGCTTTTTTTCCCCCTGTATATTTTTTGACGGAGAGCTCTGAGAAGAAAACTTGTTATCAAGGCTGCAAAGTTGATGGCTGATAAGCCGATGGTTGATCCAAATCAGTGGTAGGAGACGCGTATAATGTGTTAAGATAGGCTAAACCTATAGGCCAGGGAACGCTAGGCTGGAGGAAAGATTAATCCAGGGCTATAGATATACTTTATATAAATATTCTACTCACTGGAGATGGCAAGTGGTTCAAGGAAACTATCAATCTCAGGACCTGCTACAGGGTCCAACATCTCCTTAACACAAATGAGTGCCAAAGAATTATCATTGCAAATCCACGAAAACATTGCAGATGCCATGAATCAGGTGGTTCAGAACTCTCTGCCTAACCTGATAGCCAAAGCAATGGAACCTTTACAAACAAAATTAGAAACCTTTACACAGCAGATGGATGTGCAAATAAAGGATTTTAGGGCACAAATTTTGGAAAATAAACAGGAGATATTTAAGCTAAGTAAGACCTCTATACAGACAGAAAATAGAGTGGAAAATATAGAGTTGCAGGTTCAGGATCTAAAAGATAAATGTGACTCTTTAGTAAATTTGCTTCTCACATTAGAAATGGAAAAAGCCTCCAATGTTTTAAGGTTTCAGAATATCCCCGAGAATAAGGAAGAAAATATCAGAGAAGTGATGACTGAAGCCCTAACAGAATAGGTTGGGGTATCCTCCCCTTTAGAACTGGATAATGCTATAGATAATGTCTATAGAAGGAATTCAGCGTTCGCAAAGAAAAATAAAACTCCACGAGAGGTCCATATTAAATTTCAAAGGAGAGTAATAAAAGATAAAATTTTGGAAAAGGCTAAAGTTACACCTCTTATAGTTCAGAAGTCCGAAACCACCATACTTAGAGATGTCCCATGGCGGGTATGTGAGAGGAGACAGGACTACCAGGTCTTAGCGATTGCATTAAGGGAGAATGAAATTCAATACAGGTGGCTACTTCCAGAAGGAATATCTTTTATTTTTAAAGGTAGAAGAGTAAACCTGACCTCAACTTTTAAGGTGGATAATTTTCTGGCTAAACATGATAAAGATTTAGGCATTCAGAGAGAAGTAGGGAGTGAATCAGAAGGGGAACCACAAGATGTTGGAGATCTAAAAGAGGCGCAAAGGGGAAGTAGAGCTAAGAAAAATAAAGATCATAAACCACGAGTGGTGACTACATGACTACAGGTTAGAAAAGAGGGACAGAAAAATGTTGACAATGGACAGGGGGAGAATTAGTATAATTTCGGTAAATGTGAATGGTCTAAACTCCCCCCAAAAAAGAAAGAAGATTTTCTTTCAGCTACAAAAACTGAATACAGATATAATGTGTATCCAGGAGACACATATTAAGCTCCAGGATAAGAAGCTTTTAGAATGCAAGAAATTAGGTGTGGCATTTGTGGGTGCGGATAAATTGAAAAAAAAGGGGGGGTTGCTATTTATGTTAAACCTCGTTTACACCCTGAACTATTTTATGAATCTGATGACGGAAGAATTATTATAGTTAAAGTTCATAATCAAATTAAAGCAACCTTCATAGTCAATATATATGCACCTAATCAGGCTCAAGAAAAATTTTTTGAACGTTTGAGGGAAATCTTATCTGGAATTTCAGGGGAAGAAATATGTATGACTGGGGACTTCAACGCGGTGGTTGATCGGCAGCTTGATAGGACAAACATCAGCGTCAAATGTAAAAAAGGAAATGAGTTACCAAAGTCGTTTTTTGGGTTAGTGGAGGAACTGAAAATTGTAGACGCTTGGAGAATCAGACACTTAAATAAAAAGGATTTTACCTTTTTTTCTAATAGACACAAAAACATGGTCCAGATTGGACATGGTTTGGATTACATCTACAGCCTTGACAGACCTGTTAGAAGTCGAAATCCTCCCTGCAACATTTGCAGATCATAATCCTATTCAATTAATACTGCAGGATATACCTAAAAAAATGAGATGGTCTATGAAAAGTTGGGTTTTAAAAAATGAGGAATTTATTTCTGATTCTAGGAAAGAATTTGTGGGTTTTTTAACCGAAATATGACTCCTGATGTTAGCTTTGAAGTGGTGTGGGATGCGTTTAAAGCGTTTGTCAGGGGACGGTTGATTCGCCAAGAAATTTGGCTTCGAAAGCAAAGAAAGTTGGAATATAAGAACTTGACAAAGGCTGTCCAGATAGAGGAAAATAGGGTGAAAAAAGACCCGTGTTGGGAAGAATATATTACTAATCTGAGGAAATCCCACCATCTCTTGAATTGCTTTTTATCCAATGAGATTGCCAGAAAAATTGGTTACAAAAAACAACACTTTTTTGAAAACGCAAACAAAATATCACGGTGGTTGGCGTATAGGTTAAAGAAGGATAAAGCAGATAGATATATTAAGGCGTTAAAAAACGAGGACAAGCAAGAACGTTTTCTGAACACAGATTTAAAAGAAATTATCCAGAATTATTATAAACAGCTATATAGGCAGGATAGTGAAGACATGTCAAAAATAGAAACATATTTAGAGAAATCGGTGAAGAATAGATTTACCTTAGAGCAAAAGGACAAATTAAATGAACCTTTTACCTTAGATGAGATAAAAGAAGCTATTAATAAGTCAAAGAAAGGGAAGTCACCTGGATTGGATGGTTTGCCCATTGAGTTCTATATTATGTTTGAGGATCAGATTATCTTTCCGTTGATGCAGGTTATGCAGAATGCATATGAGAGGGAAAGTATACCAAAATCCTGGGAAGAGGCCTTGATAACCCTGATCCCTAAAAAAGACGCGAATCTGCTTGAAATCAAAAATTATAGGCCTATATCTCTTTTGAACGTGGATTACAAGATCTACGCAAACATTATTGCTTCCAGATTAAAAAAAGTTTTGGCACAAATAATAAATAAGGACCAGGCTGGTTTCCTTCCTGGCAGATATTTAAGACACAATGTCCACACTATACTAAATGTTTTGGAATATTATGAAAGCTGCCCTGACAAATCAGCTGCACTTTTATTTGTTGACGCTGAAAAAGCGTTCGACAATGTAAGTTGGGGATTTATTTTAGCCTTATTAAGACACTGGGGCTGCGGTGATAAATTTCATTCAATGATTAAAACAGTCTATACAAAACAAGAGGCCAGAGTTTTAGTTAATGGTGACCAGACTAATAGTTTCCCGATTCAAAAAGGTACTAGGCAAGGCTGCCCTCTTTCTCCTCTTTTATTTATTTTTGCGTTGGAAGTGTTGATGGTTAAAGTAAGAGAAAACATTTTGATTAGAGGATTAAAAGCTAAAGGGGAAGTTTATAAGGTTTTGGCGTATGCTGATGACATCGTGTTTATTTTAGAGGATCCTTTGGATTCAATTAATTTGTTACTTGCTGAGGTGATGGATTATGGCCAAGTGTCTGGTTTTAAAATTAATATCCAAAAATCCAAATTACTAACTAAAAACTGTTCTAATGAAATGAAATGCCAATTATACGAGAAAACTGGTTTTGAGATCTGTCCTAGGGTGAAATATTTAGGGATTACGCTTACCAATAGATGTAGTTCTATATTCAAAGATAATTACAAAACATCACTAATGCAAATTAAGAAAGATACTGAAATTTGGAAAAATTTACAGCTTTCATTTTTAGGAAGGATAGCAGCAATTAAAATGTGCATCCTACCGCGTTTAATTTTTATTTTTCAAACTATACCGATATTAAAGAATTAGTGTTTTTTCCAAGATTTAGAGAAAATTATTGCAGGCTTCATATGGCAAAAGAAGAAAGCCAGAATCAGGCGTTTGGTTTTGCAAGATAGAGCAGATAGAGGTGGGTTAGGTCTGCCCAACTGGCAACTATATTATAAAGCAGCTTTAATGGTGTGGTTGAGAGAGTGGGCAAATCTAGAAGATTCCAGACTTCTGAAACTGGAGGGTCACGATCTACAAATGGGATGGCACGCCTTTTTATGGTACTGTCAAGATAGGATCCATTTTAAGCAGCATATCATTAGAGCAACGCTTTTTAAAGTTTGGGAGGATGTTAGGTATTATTTTTATCAGAGAATACCTTATTGGGTGTCACCATTGGAGGCTTTTATAAAACCAACACTTTTGCCTCCAGAAAAGAAAATATCCTATGCCCAATTACTAAACCCGGATTTAAGTTTAAAGTCTTTTGAGATATTGGAAAAATCAGGTATAGCACTTTCTTGGTGGGAAAAAATACAGTTGCATTCCAGGTTTAAGAAGGATGAGCAGATTGGTTTTCTTAAAGATCCTACAGATTTTGATAAGAGATGGTTAGGAACTACTGTCAAAGCCATTAAAAAAATTGATAGTTATCTTTTGGACTTGAAAATGCAAGGAGAACTGGTCAAGCCAGCTATGATAACCTGGGCAAGATGTATAGGTGAGAATATTGAATGGATAGCTGGATAAGGGCCTGGAAAAATAATATAAAAATCACCAAAGCCTTGTCTTATAAAGAAAATTTTTATAAGATGTTTTATCAATGGCATCTTTCACCTGAAAAACTCTCTAAGTTCTCCCCCTCCATATCCAAAAACTGTTGGAAGTGTAAAAAAAATGTCGGTACCTATTACCATATATGGTGGGTCTGTATAAAGGCAAATAGATTTTGGTTGATGATACAAAAAATATTACAAGAAATAATCAATAGCAAGATACCGTTTAAGCCACAATTATTTCTTTTAATTATGATCCCAGAAACATTTTCTAAAGCAGATCGTGCCTTGATCATGCATGGCATTACGGCACCAAGACTCGCTTACCCTAAGTGTTGGAAATTAGACAAGGTCCCAAACAGAGAGGATTTTATTAGTAAATTTTTAGAGGTAGCCAAAATGGACAAATTGACATTATTACTAAAAGGGAAAAAAGAAACAGAGCCGGAGTTATTGTGGAACAGATTCTATAAGTGGTTAGGTTAATAGTTATAATATGTTATACGTTTGGTAATGAGTATGTTTCAACTAAGATAATTTCCAATGTAAAGAAATGTATTATTTATTATCAGTATTATTTATTTCAAAGCTGGTTTGTATTAGATCTCTCCATGTATGCTGTTGGGGGAACTTCTCGTCTAAAGTGTATGAATAGAAGGCAGATACTTCTACGTTCATAAATGTAAATAAACTTATTAAAAAAAAAAGCGGCACACTGGACAAGCGGACAGAGAATGAAGTGTTGAAAATAAAAGTAACCTACCAGCGGAGGAGAAGCGCAGAATTGTGAGTAAGCGGAGCCCTCTCAAGCGGGCATTTAAGTATATCCCGGCCCCGAAGAAAAGCAGCGGACGGGGAGGGAAAGGATTGCTCCCCCCACCTAGAACTTTAAAAAAAAATCTGCAAAGCGGACGGCTGGAATAGCTCCTGTAATGCAGGCACAGTGGAGAACTGTCTGAAGCTTTTTTTTTTTTAAGTGTTTCCCTGGAAAAGTATTTCCCCCCCCCCACAAGTAATGGCTGGCAGGGGAGAAAAAATGGCGCCCAGAGGGAAACCCTCTCCAAAGACTACATCTTCTCTTCCTGTTCCTAAGCAGGAAGCTACCATAGATCTTCCAAACACGTTGTCTGCAGCACTGCGCTCTCTACTGGATCAGATGGCTGTAATGAATTAAAATATTGAAGCTCTTTAAAAAGAGACCAAAGAATCCAATCGCAAGATAGAGGAAGTGATTAAATCATCTAAATCAGCAGAAATCCAAACAAAAGAATTGTCTCAAAGGCTATAAGTGGTGGAGAAGGAGCGTGCAACTGACAAGGACCAACTTTTGAAATTACAAATGGAAACAGCCATCTTATATTCTACGATTTCAAGGTCTTCCAGAGCAAAAGACAGAGAATTTAAAAGAAATTTTAAGTGAAACTTTAGCTCCAATAGCAGGTTTGCAACCGGATCATCTACAAAGCGATATGGATATTGTCTACAGGACATATCCTGATTTTGTGAAGAAGAATAACCTGCCTGGGGAAATTGTAGTGAAATTCCCTAAGAGGACAACAAGAGATGTGGTGCTCAAGGTCACCAATGGGATTACCCTGAAAATCAAAGAAGCAGAAATTAAGGTTTTAAAAGACATTCCATCTGAAGTAAAAAGAAGAAGCAAGCAATATAAAAATTTGATCAAATTCTTGCAAAAGAACTCCATCTCTTATAAATGGATGTATCCGGAAGGTTTGGCTTTCACTTATAACGGGAAGAAGGAAAAGATCAATTCTCTTAAAGGAGCAGAGACTTTTTTGGATTCTTACCAAAAAATAAGAAAAGAGAAGAAATCAGCAGAGGAGGGAGAAGAGGAAGAAGGCATTATACATGATGTGGGAGATTTGTCAAGTTCATCAAGTAGTACTTCAGAGGACTCTGATTCAGCTATGGGGGCAGCTGCCCCTAAGTACCTGGCAGCCCAAAGAGAACAGGCTAGGCCAAAAAGAAGAGGGAGGAGGGGAAAGTAGTTTTTATTGTTTAGATATTTTTAAGGGGAAACTGTTTGTTATTTTGACCACGTGTATGTAGTTACATCAGCATACCTAGCTTTAGTTCATCTGTATATTCACGTTCTTGTTGATACTCGTAAGGGAAAATTCATTTCTATATGTATTTTGAAGGCGATTGGATATTCTCTGTTTCTTTTTTTTTTGTAGGGATAGCTTTGTAGTGGTAGGGACAGTTTCTTTTTATAGTTTTAGAAAATTTGTGTGTGTATATATACATACATACACACACACACACACACACATATATATATATAAAGAAAACCTATGGACAAGAGCAGAGGGCAAGTACAAGTAACCCCAGAGAGAGTGAAGCGGCTGGGCCAAAGCCGAAAGGACGCTCAGCTGTGGATGTGTCTGATGGTAAAAGGAAAGTGCAGTGCTGCAAAGAACAATACTGCACAGGAACCTGGAATGTAAGATCTATGAATCAAGGTAAGCTTGATGTGGTCAAAAATGAGATTGCAAGACTGAACATCGACATCTTGGGAATCAGTGGACGAAAGTGGACGGGAATGGGCAAATTTAACTCAGAAAACCACTATCTCTACTACTGCGGCCAAGAATCCCGTAGAAAAAATGGAGTGGCCTTTATAATCAACAAGAGAGTGCAAAAGGCGGTAATGGGATACAATCTCAAAAACAACAGAATGATCTTGGTCTGAATCCAAGGCAAACCATTCAACATCACAGTAATCCAAGTCTATGTCCCAACCACTGTCAGAGAAGAGGCTGAAGTGGACTGGTTCTATGGAGACCTACAACACCTCATAGAACTAACACCAAAAAAAGTTGTCCTCATCATCATAGGGGACTGGAATGCTAAAGTAGGAAGTCAAAAGGTAACCATAATAATGGACAAGTTGGAGAACAAAATGAAGCAGGGCAAAGGCTAGCAGAGTTTTGTCAAGAGAACACACTGGTCATAGCGAACACCCTCTTCCAACAACCAAAGAGGCAACTCTACAGATGGACATCACCAGATGGGCAACACCAAAATCAGATTGACTATATCATTTGAAGTCAAAGATGGAGAAGCTCTATAGATACAGTAAAAACAAGACCTGGAGCTGACTGTGGCTCAGATCATGAACTACTCATTGCAAAATTCAGACTTAAAATGAAGAAAGTTGGGAAAACCACTAGGCCACTCAGGTTTGACCTAGATCACATCCCTGATGAATATGCAGTGGAGGTGAAGAATAGTTTTAAGGGACTAGATTTGATAGATAGAGTGCCTGAAGAACTATGGACACTGTACAGGAGGCAGCAATCAGCCCTATCCCAAAGAAAAAGAAATGCAAGAAAGCAAAGTGGCTGTCTGATGAGGCATTACAAATAGCAGAGGAAAGAAGGAAAGTGAAAAGCAAAGGTGAAAAGGAAAGATTTACACAACTGAATGCAGATTTCCAGAGAACAGCAAGGAGAGATAAGGAGGCTTTCCTGAATGAACAATGCAAAGTAATAGAGGAAAACAATAGAATGGGAAGGACTAGAAATCTCTTCAAGAAAACTGGAGAAATCAAGGGAACATTGCATGCAAAGCTGGCCATGATAAAGGACAAAAACAGTAGGGATCTAACAGAAGCAGAAGAGTTTAGGAAAAGACGGCAAGAATACATAGAATTATACAAGAAAGACCACAATGTCCTTGACAACCATGATGATGCAATCACTGACCTCAAACCAGACATTCTGGAAAGTGAAGTCAAATGGGCCTTAGAAAGCATTACAAACAACAAAGCTAGCGGAGGTGATGGTATCTCAGCTGAGCTATTCAAAGTCTTAAAAGATGATGCTGTTAAATGCTGCACTCAATTTGCCAGCAAATTTGGAAAACACAGAGGCCACGGGATTGGAAAAGATCAATTTACTTTCCAATTCCAAAGAAAGGCAATGCCAAGGAATGTTCAAACTATTGCACAACTGCACTCATTTCACACGCTAGCAAGGTCATGCTAAAGATTCTACAAGCTAGGCTTCAGCAGTATGTGGATAGAGAACTGCCAGAAGTACAAGCTGGGTTTTGAAGAGGTAGAAGAACTAGAGATCAAATTGCCAACATTCGCTGGATTATGGAGAAAGCAAGAGAGTATCAGAAAAACATCTACTTCTGCTTCATTGACTATGCTAAAGCCTTTGATGGTATGGATCACAACAAACTATGGCAAGTCCTTAAAGAGATGGGCGTACCAGATCACCTCACCTGTCTCTTGAGAAACCTGTATAAGGGTCAAGAAACGGCAGTTAGAACCGGATATGGAACAACTGATTGGTTTAGCATAGGAAAAGGAGTACAACAAGGATGTATATTGTCACCCTGCTTATTTAATTTATATGCAGAGTATATCATGCGAAATGCCAGCCTGGATGAATCACAAGACAGAATTAAGATTGCCGGGAAAAACATCAATAACCTCAGATAATGCAGAGGATACCACTCTAATGGCAGAAAGTGAAGAGGACCTCAAGAGCCTCTTGCTAAGGATAAAAGAGAAGAGCACAAAAGTTGGCTTGAAACTCAACATCAAAAAAACCAAGATCATGGCATCTGGCCCCATCGCTCCTTGGCAGACAGTAAGGGAAGTCGTGGAAGCAGTGACAGACTTCACCTTCCTGGGATCCAAGATCACTGCCAATGGTGACTGCAGCCATGAAATTAAAAGATGCCTGCTCCTTGGAAGAAAAGCAATGACAAACCTAGACAGCATAACAAAAAGTAGAGACATCACCCTACCAACAAAAGTCTGTATGATCCTATATGTTTAAAGAAAATTTGTATAAAATGTTTTATATGTGGCATCTACCCCCTACAAGACTAGCCAGATTTTCTAAGGCATGTAATAATATTTGTTGGAAGTGTAAACGAAATACGGGCTCTTATTTCCACTTGTGGTGGCTATGTGAGGAAGCCAGGAAATTTTGGGGTATGATTCATAATGTGTTGCAAGAAATAACACAAAGCAAAATTCCTTTAAAACCTGATTTATTTCTTTTAAATGTAATTCCAGGGGTTTACAAGCAAGGTGATAAACATATAATCTTACATAGTGTAACTACAGCATAGATTCTATATGCAAAATATTGGAAACAAGGAAAAGTACCAGAGAAGGATGAATTTATTTATAAACTTTTTGATATAGCTGAAATGGATAATTTGTCCTTAAAGTTAAAATCAAAGAGCCAAAATAAATTTGAATCTATGTGGGCTAAATTTTATAACTGGTTGGATAACATATGTTTAAATTAGTATAACTTAATTTGTTACTTTCTTTTTTCTTGTTAATAAGGTCTAAGAGAAACTGTTGATGCTTCTTATCTATGTATGATTTTCAGAAAACGATGCAACTTTAACTATATAAAATCTTGAAAATAAAATCATTAAAAAAAAAAAGTCTGTATGGTCGAAGCCATGGTATTCCCAGTAGTAATGTATGGCTGTGAGAGCTGGACTATAAGAAAGACCAAGCGCCGAAGAATAGATGTTTTTGAATTATGGTGCTGGAAAAGACTCTTGAGAATCCCTTGGACTGCAAGGAGATCAAATCAGTCAATCCTAAAAGAAATCAACCCTGACTGCTCCCTGGAAGGCCAGATCCTGAAGCTGAAGCTCAAATACTTTGGCCAGCAAATGAGCACTCGCTGGAGAAGACCCTGATGCTGGGAAAGACTGAAGGTCAAAGAAGAAGGGGACAGCAAAGGATGAGATGGTTAGACAGTGTCATCAATGCAACGAACATGAAATTAAGCAAACTCCGGAACACGACGGAAGACAGGAGGGCCTGGTGAGATGTGGTCCATGGGGTTGTGAAGAGTTGGACTCAACTGTGCTCCTGAACAACAACAACAACTATTCCTTCATCCAAACCATTGATAAAGATGTTGAACAAAACAGGTCCCAGGACAGATCCCTGAGGCACTCGTCACTCGTCTCCAAGAGGATGAGGAACAATTCACAATTATTTGAGTTAAGATAAAACCTCAGGAAAGATCAGGAGGGAGGGACCACTTGGGAAACAGCAGCCCTCCAGTGGGTCAGGTTGTCAGCTCCCAACTGGAGGAGGGAAGAGAAAGGGCAGTGACCGATAGTAGCCCTGCTCTCATGGCATCATAAGCAGGGGCTTGTGCAGAGCTCCTTGAGGGTGGGGGTGGGGAGGTGGACGATGGGGGACGACCACTCCTGCTAAGACAGTGTCTAGGACTGGTACCACCCCACCACACCCGTAAAAGCCACTGGTCTGAAGCTGTGAACTGGCGAGACTGGGAGTGAAGAAGTGCCTTGTGTGCCTCGTGCCTTGGGGTGATTTTGGTCTAGTCCAGGGGTGGGCAAACTTGCTCAGCGTAAGAGCCACCTAGAATAGGGGTGGCCAAACTTGCTTAACGTAAGAGCCGCGTAGAATAAACATCAGATGTTTGAGAGCCACAAGACATGAACAAATATTACCTGCTTTTATTGGAAAATAAGCAAATTTGCTTTTTATTAACCTTAAATGAGACTGCCAAAAATAATAACAAAAGGGGTAAAAGCAGATATTGATAATGATGTTAGTTTGTCCAATGATATTTGTTTGCTAATGATATTTAGCTTCCCCAGCCGCCCTGCCGGGAGCCACATAATATATGTGAAAGAGCCGCATGGGGCTCCCGAGCCACAGTTTGCCCACCCCTGGTCTAGTCAACTAGTGCAGCAAGAGGTGAGAGAGAAAGGACTAAACAGGTCCTTTCCTTTCTTCCTAAGCAGCTTTCATCCAAAAAAGGGCGAGTTCTCAAACAGGCAGCTGCAGAATGGAACGTGTTGTAACAGGCCATGTTACTTAAATGTAATTGGTTAAAGGCAGATCACCCCACTAAAAATTGCTTAACTGCTGACAGTCCTCATTTGTCTCCAAGTCAAGCCTTGACGGGTGGCAGAGCAACTATCCATCATAGCCAAGGCTTCAGTCCTGCCTACACCAGTTGCAAAGCTTCCCCCCTCCCCCCCCCCCAAGCCAGGCAAAGTGAGGAGCCCACTGAGGGAGAGACCCCTCACAATTCTGATCCACCAAGCAGCAGGAAGACCATGAGACGGTTTGGCTGGGCAAGGGAGCAGCTCAGCGGGGCCAGAAGGAACAGGCCTTGTTGGCAAAGACCTGAGCTGGAGACGCAGCCAATCCTAGAAGAGGCCATAAACAGGAAAACAACCTCTCTATAAGATGCATTCTCCTTCCACCCTGCTTCCTGGAGGTTAAAAAACACTGAACCGATATTATAACACTTGCAAAGAAAATAAAGGTGACAAACAGTCTGAAGAGTAACTAATGTAAGGTGTTGAAAGGAACAGTTTCCGAGCAGGGGGGGGGGGGGGGGACGGACGGAATGACGGACACAGAAATACACAACTATCCTCCCCCCTCCCCAGCCTCTCATCAAAAAGGATTTTCAAGGATTTTCAATTTAAAGAAACATTCCAGAAAACATTATTTGTTTCTTAAAAAGCCTTGCTTTAAAATGTATCTTTTAAAGTACTGAATTCAAAGAAAGGTGGGATAGAAATCCAATGACACATACAACGAAGTCATGGCCTGGAACTGGGAAAACTTTTAAATGCACCCCAAGGTCCACACCGAACACTGCCGTGCAAACAAATATGTGTGAAGTGCACCTTTGGGGGGTTTATCTCTGCACTACAGGCCTCACCTGCCTTAACCGTCAGTTCCTCTCCCCAGTATTCTGGGGTGGGGAGAAGAGACTAAGAGAAACTGCATTTCCCAGGGTTTATTCAGGGGGGAGAGGGGAGATCCACTTGACTTCCTTGCCTCAGGGTTTGGGATGTTCTCTGTTTCGGTGGAGCATGCAAAGCGTTGCCTCTGTGCTCTCACTGAGAGAAAAAGCACAGTCAGGAGGCAACTCACCTTCAGGGGCACGTGGGGGCCCACCTCTTCCACCACCTCCCTAAAAGCAAGCTCATTTTTCTTGCCATGACACATGAGCTCTCCAGAGGGACTCCATGTGGCTGAAGCAGTCTGTGAGCCAAGAATTTGGGGACTAGCAAAATAAGCCCCCCCCAACTCTCCCCCTCCCCCCCACATCTCACTCACGTTGTCCTTGGTCATGGCTTGGCCGACCCCAGACATCACAGACTTGGCATTGCTGGTGCTCTTCCGGTTGATGAAGATGACCCCACCCAGGTACATGATGAGGCCCACGGAGCCAAAGTAGAGCAGCTCCCGCTTGCCAATCTGGACGCAGCGGTCTGGCAGGACCTCCATCAGCCCTGCGGAAGAGGGGGAGAGTGAGTCAGGCTGGCTCTGGAGGACACGGAGCCAGGAAAGGCGGCCCTTCTTCATCTCACTGCTCAGCAGAGAAGGCCGCAGGCAGCATGACTGGAAAGACCTTGGCTGAAACCTCGGGGGGGGGAGGTCACTTGATCCGAGTCCGCCATGGGATAAGCCTGTCATAAAAGGGCAAGCACTTCACGCAGACCCATTTGGATGTTCTTGGTCTGTCAGTTGAAGGGCCAAGCAGGGTCTTGGAGAGGCAGCTGGGCCTAGGTCGGACCTGCACTTCCAGATGGAGCCTCAAGTTTCCTGTCTGGTCCATAGCACCTTTGGCCCTTTCGTGAGAGGCAGGATGTGACCATCGATATCCATCCACACACTGACTGCATCCAGGCTGGGCTACGGGAAGGTCTTGAAGGTGGCCCAGAGCCCCAGCGAGGCCTCAGATCCAGCAGTCCATTTGCTCCCCATCGACTGTCTGCAGAGCTGCCCATTCATTTGGGATCAGCTCCCCTGGAGAAAAGGGCTGCTTTGGTGGGTGAACTCTATGGCACTGTACCCCACTAAGGTCCTCTCCCCAAATGCCTGATATGAGCCATGGGGTTTGAAAATATTGTTTATCCTGCCATCGATTTGTTTTATTGCTTTTACTGTTTTATTGTTTCACTACATGTTATAAGCTGCCCTGAGTCCACGTGTGGGATACGGCGGGGTATAATTTGAATAAATGAATGAATGAATAAATAAAATCTCCAGGAATTTCCCAACCTGGAGATGGCAACCCTACACCTGGCAGTTACAGCCAACTTTGCAGACCACGCCTCTGCCTGCCTCCATTACTGGAAGGAAGGTGGGCGAGTGCCAGAGACAAGGCACCGCTTACAGAGAGCCCTCCCCACATCCCTCTGCCTTCTAAGTTATGTCTTTTGTGTCCCCAAACACGGGGCTTGTCTGCGGTCTGACGTGAGCGTCTCTCGCCTCCCTTTTCTGCCACATTTTCTTTTGGCCTGGGAAGGATAGTAAGGCCAGCCAGCTTTAAGGAGCCACTTTACATACGTTACCTGCTTTTACTGTGTTTTGTGCTGCTTTTACACAATTTTGAAGTTTTTGTCTTACTTTTTAATTAATTTTTAATTGCTGGTCTCGTTTCAACATTTTTTGGTAGAGTTTACTGATTTTTGTAATCTTTGCTTGAATGTCAACTACTTTGAAAATCACAAATGGCAAGTACAGAAGGTAGAAGAGAGCCAGTTGGTTAGGAGCGTGGATTCTAATCTCAGAGAACCGAGTTTGATCCCCTATTCCTCCACTTGCAGCTGCTGGTGTGACCTTGTATCAGTCACAAGATCTCTCAGAGCTGTTCTCTCAAGAGCCGTCCTTGAAAGAGCTCTCTCAGCCCCACCTACCTCACAGGGTGCCTGTTGTGAGGAGGGGAAGGGAAAGGAGATTGTAAACTGCTCTGAGCCCCTTTCAGGTAGTGAAGGGCGGGGTATAAATCCAGTATGTTCTTATCTTCTTTAAACTAGCAAAATAAATTTCCAGACCGGACTCCCCAGCCTGGTCCAGAGATGGGAGAAGGCAATGGCAGGGCAAGCATGGGTGGCCCAGTGAGAAACCTGGCTGGGCGTGCCCAGGCCCTCCGGGCAAAGTGCCTCTGGGAGCTCTCTGAAATGTCTCACCCATCATATCCAAGACGCTCTGGTGGTTGGACACAATGACACATGGGCCCTCCACCTCAAAGTGCTCTAGACCCTTCACGTCAAACCGCAGTCCATACAGGTACTTGAAGCTCCGGACAACGTTCTTGATGATCCTGTGGGCAGAACAAAGTCAGATCAAACACACCCGCCTACTTGGGAGACAAACAGGAAGAAAACTCAGATGACAGCAGAAGGAAGGGGGGGGGGGGAACACATCTGAGGGGAGAGGAGCCTGAAGGGCTCCTTGGGCTGACCACACGGATAATAGCACTGCAGTTTCATTTTAGAGGGGATAAATAACAGTCATAAATCCGTTCTGAAATAAGGAACAGACAGAACCCTCTGGAATGCACAAAACAGGTCCAGAATCTCTATTGCCTGTGAAAATGGGTTCTGGTACTGCCCAACGGAACAGCTCGCATGCAGCTACAAGGCGACAGGAGTCAGTTGGAGGGTTCATCTAGACAGCTGGCTCTTTTTAGTTGCCCCACACCATCGCTCATTTCTTTAGTGCACCAGCTCAACAGCCACAGCAAAAAACACAATAAAACCACCACCACACATGCAACCAATAAAATAAGCATGACATCTTAGTAATTCTAGTTCCAAATAGCACATAACCATAATTGCAAGTATTAGTATCAACATTTAAAACCCCACCAAAAGCATGCCAGTATCCAGAAATCGTTGGCAGCCTAAATCAAATATCAGTCCCCAAATCAAATATCGATAACTAGAGAGAGAAACAACAGAATCATTATGACAGGTTTTTCTAGCTTTATCTTCATAGCTAAGGCAATACATCTTGCCATCTGAGCTGTCACAAATTTATCGCTGTCTACCAACAGAAACATTAACCCCATCTGGCTTCCCTAAGAGTCGTAATAAATGGTCCCAAGGAATCGTTCCACTTCTAGCACCTGGCTAGGGCACTAGAGTATCATATGGGTCAAATCCTCAGCTTGTCTACAGTTGCCTCATAGCAAGCCGGGGCTCCCGTCTGTCTAGATTAGCAGCAAGTTTTAGGCACAGGCTTTCTCCAGATGCCCTACCCAAAGGAATCTGACCTGGCAGCTCTAGGGGCTGACTGGCCCAAGCTCCCACCCCCAAGCATAGAAAGGACCTTTCTGCAGCACGCCCAAGTGGATTCAAGCTTGTAATGGGCCAAACAGCCGCTCGGCTTCTCCCCTCCTGTCCTGGCCTATTACATCACCGTTTTGCAACTTGAGTTTGTCCCCCATCCCCTTTTCATTTTGTGTCAGGCCATTAGATGAAACAAACTGGGCAATTCTTTAGAACGGTCATATGCCTCATATGTGTTGGCAGCAAGGGGACACCCAGCAAACAAAGCTCCAAGGCAGCAGCAAGAACCCCACAAAATAACCAGTAGGTCCAGAGAAGAGCCTTGGAATATCCCACAGGGAGCCCTGCCTCTGATACTCATCATAAAGAATCCTCCCGTAGTTTGTGGCTGTAGCGCCCCAGAGCTGAAGCACGTGCCGGCCAAGGCTTGCTGGCATCTCCTGTCACCTCCTGACTCCACTTGCCCAGTTCCCTGCTGCTGCCACAGCTGCAAGGAACCAAGTCCTATGACCCAAGGCAAAGTCAGAAAGTGACCATGGAGCAGCAGTTTACTGATGTAAGAGGTGTCCTGCTGGATCAGTGAGGGTCCATCTGGTCCAGCCTCCTGTATCCTACAGTGGCTGGCCAGCTAGCCGGCTAGCCAGCCAGCCAGCTACCTTGGAGGGCCAAACATAAAAGTCATAGAGGCCAAGGTCTTCTCATGATGTTGCCTCCTGGCACTAGGACGCAGAGATCTGCTGCCTTTGGATATGGAGGTTTCCTTAGGTCACCATGGCCAGTAGCCACTGAGGGACCTCTCCATGAATCTCTTGAACTCCTTTTTAAAGCCATCTATGCTTGTGGTCACCATTACATCTCCTGGCAGTGAATTCCACAATTTGATTACTCATTGAGTAAAGGAGTGTGTCCTCAATCCATTGCCCATCAATTTCACTGAGTGCCCTGAAATTCTAGTACTAGGGGACAAAAGTTCCCTATCTTCTGCCCCATACACAATTTTATAAACCTCTGCCATGTGTCCTCTTAGAAAAATTCAGGCAGGTCGCCATGTTGGTCTGAAGCAGCAGAACAAAGTTTGAGTCCCATGGCATCTTGAAGACTCACAAAGGTTTAATCAAAGTGTAAGCTTTCGTGTGCCCCCCATCCTCTTTTTTCCTGTAAGTAACCCTTGAGGAGATTTTATTCCATTCGTCCGAAGAAGTGTGCTTTCCACACAAAAGCTTACACTTTGAATAAAACTTTGTTAGTCTTAAAGGTGCCCCTGGACTCAAACTGTGTTATGTGTCCCCTTAGTCACCTTTTCTCTAAACTGAATAGAAAAAGAAGAAGAGATTGGATTTATATCCCGCCCTTCACTCACTTGGGAGCCTCAGAGGGTCTTACAAATTCCTTTCTCTTCCCCTCCCCACAACAGACACCCTGTGAGGTAGGTGGGGCTCAGAGAGCTCCGAGACAGCTTGCCCAAGGTCATCTAGCTGGCTGCATGTGGAGGAGTGGGGAATCAAACCCGGTTCTCCCAGATTAGAGTCCGCACACTTAACCACTACACCAAACTGGCTCTCCCCACCCCACCAGGGCCAGCGCCAGGTTTTTTTGCACACTAGGCAAGGCTACCTTCTGCCCCCCCCCCTAAATTTCAAACATTTTAGGACGAATGAAAAACACAAAATTTGAAATTACTGATTCCTTTTTTTAAATTGTGAGAACATGGATCCATGCTAAGTGTTGTGGAGAAAATTAAGCTTTCTCACAATGTATGTAGAATTGCCTCCTGAATCAGTCAAACCTTGTTTATGCCTGAGCCATACTAGTAACTTGCTTTCTGCTATTAGTACAAGACTCCCAGCAGGCCTTGCAGAAATAATCTGCCTGCAAGCAGCCTGAGAAACAAGTTCCTCATAAAACTTTGAAGTCTTCAGCACCATCCGAAGCCATAAGGTCTGTGTCCAGAAAGACCCGTCCAGAAACCCCTAGATTAACTGAGCCATGGAATGAAAGGGCAGATCCTTTCAAACCCTCCATCCCACTCCAGAGATAACACCGGAGGCAAAATGTTATCTCAGAGTAATAGAACACAGGGAAACTTCTTGACCCAGTACTCCCAATGTCATAACTTAGAATGCAAATTGTTTTTATTACATGTTCTGTAAACATTTTTTAGTAATACTTGTCAGCAAGAAAAAGAACAGTTCTCGTGCATCAAATGTCTTACTGAAGTGGAGGAGGAGGAGATTGGATTTCTACCCCGCCCTTCACTACCCAAGGGAGTCTCAGAACAGCTTACATACTCCTTCCTCTCCCCACAACAGACACCCTGTGAGGTAGGTGGGGCTGAGAGAGCTCTGAGACAACTGTCCTTGAGAGAACAGCTGGTACAGAGCTATGGCTTGCCCAAGGTCATCCAGCAGGTGCAAATGGAGGAGTGGGGAATCAAACCCGGTTCTCCCAGATTAGAGTCCACGCACTTAACCACTACACCAAACTGGCTCTGAATGGCAGAATGATGTAATGATTCAATGTGTCAATCTTCGGCAAATCCTTTGATCTTTAGGTATAAGAGTAGCCTGTTTCCAATGCTTCTTTGTCACACCTTGGACGGACACTTGGTGTCTGTTCCTGGTGTGTCCCGGAGTTTTTTACTCCATAACTCAGCCAACCCCACCAAGAGCCAGGCAACTGGGCCCCAGGAAGGAGACCCGAGGTCTGCCTCAGCCCCCAGCAGAGGGAGCTGCTCTCCCCCCCCGCCCCCCGGGTTCGCACACTCTCCTGTCGTGCTGGCTTCTTCATTTGGTTTCTGAAAAGTACTGGAAGCGGAGGCCGGTTGATGTGATTTCAGCAAGCATTTTATTTCAGGTCCAGATGAAGCGTAAGAAAACAGAGGTCAGGGGGCCTGCTTAGACACACAAGTAAACCACACCCCTGACATCACCCAAACATGGCAGTTGGATAAGGTAACTGAATAAATTCCAAGGTAACTGAATAAGTTTCAAGGTAATTGAATAAGTTTCAAGGTAATTGGATAATCACAGATTTAATCACAGAACATAAGACCCCTCCCCCCATAGTTCAGGCCCACCCTAACAGACACAGTCCTTGAGATACGTCGGCCTTCTTCGTCCTTGTCTGAACGTCTCAGAGCTGTGGCAGGCGGCAATGGAACCGGAGTCTTGGTCTCGGGAGTGAGAGAGGAAGCTGGGGTGTTGGAAGCTGTGTCCGGCAGGGCAGCCTCTGTAGTTGAGTCCGATGGAGATGGATGTTGGGGTGCGACAGCTGTTGCAGGGCCAGGTCCCCGGTCCTCCTCGTCCAGGACCAGATCGGGAGCGTTGTCCTCATGCTCGCTTGTGTAGTTGGGAACACAGGAACGTGGCCAGCATCGGAGCTGGTCTACGTGTCGCCTCCAAACCTGCCTGTCCTCGCTAGCAACCTCATAGGAGAGGGGTCCGGTGATGCGGATGATCTGGCCTGCTAGCCAGAGGGGCCCATGTGCATAATTCTGGATGTACACGGGATCTTCCGGAAAGAACCCTCGCGGAGCCCGGGGAACGTTAGGCTCCTTGAGGCCGGTTGCCGCTTGATCAGGGTGCAGGCGGTCAAGTTGCAAAGTCAACCGGCGGCCCATTAGGAGTTCAGCAGGGCTGCGTCCCGTAGAGGAGTGGGGCGTTGAGTGTTGGCCGAACAGAAAAGCAGTTAGTTTAAACTCCCAGTCCCCCTGGTCCATCCACCGCAGCGCCTCCTTGGTCGTGTGGACCATCCGCTCAACTTGCCTGTTGGGAGCAGACCTTACGTGTCTGATGCCGTGCAGCTCCATGAATTGCTGGAACTCTGTGGAGGTGAAGGCCGTGCCGTTGCCGGAGACCAGTGTGTCTGGCAAGACATGCATGCAGAAGATGTGCCACATGGCTCGGATGGTGGCTTCAGATGACGTTGACTTCACTGACGCGACTTCCAGTCATTTGCTGTAGCTGTCCACTAGGAGGAAAAAGATCTGCCCCTGGACTGGCCCCGCGAAATCCACATGAAGCCGGGACCAGGGCCTTTGTGCCGATTCCCAGGGACAGATTGGAGCATGGGGGGGGGGGGGGGGGGGTGTCAGGTCGTGACTTACTGCAGCGGCGGACCTGGTCCTCGATGTCCTTGTCCAGCCCCGGCCACCAGGCGTAACTTCGGGCCAGGGCCTTCATTCGCACAATGCCAGGGTGGTGCTCGTGGAGAGCGCTGAGTACCCGAGCACAGAGCGGTTTGGGAATCACTACCCTCAACCCCCAGAGCAGGCACCCCTTGTGGGTGGATAGCTCATTGCGCCGTGCTGAGAACGCAGCAAATTCTGGCCCTGGGCAGGTGGGCCACCCCCTTCCCACCCAGTCCAGGACCTGGGAGAGGGTGCGATCCCTAGTTGTGCGCCGGGAGACGTCAGCAACCTGGATGGTCTGGTCCAGAAGGTCCTCCAGGAGGGCGATATGGTAGGCAGGAGCCGGAGCCAGTTCGCAGGCGGCAGTGGTAGGCGACTCAAGGTGTCACCATGACCCATGAACTTGCCAGGGCGATAGACCAGCGAGTACTGGTAGCTGGAAAGGAAGATGGACCACCGCAGGACCCAGGGAGACAGCATCGGGGGGGTCTGGCGGTCTGGGGTGAGGAGGCCCAGGAGAGGTTTGTGGTCAGTGGCAACCATGAATGCCCAGCCGTACAAACAGTCATGAAATTTTTTTATGCCGGCCACAATAGCCAGTGCCTCCTTGTCGATCTGCGCATAGTTGCGCTCCACAGACGACAAGGTTCTTGAATAATAAGCAACTGGAACCTCACGGCTGTTGGGTAAGCAATGCCCCAGAACAGCTCCCACCCCGTATGGGGAGGCATCACAGGACAGGATGACAGGGAGGGAATCATCAAAGTGGGCGAGCACAGCATTAGATGCAAGCAAGTCCTCCATGGCCCGAAAAGTGGCTGCATGGCGGGGGCCCCAAGCCCACTTAGCGTTCTTGTCCAGGAGCTGGTGCAGTGGCTCCGCCACCACCGCCTTGTGGGGAAGGAACGTGTGATAGAAGTTCAGGAGCCCCCAAAATGACTGGAGCTCCGCCTTGGACTGAGGGGTCGGTGCCTCAGAGATAGCCTTTACCTTGTCCGGTGTGGAGTGGATTCCTTGGGCGTCCACGACGAAGCTGGGGAACTCCACAGATGGAACACCGAGCAGACATTTCTCCCCCTTGACCTTCAGACCGGTGTCCTGGAAGTGCTGGAAGATGGCACAGAGACGCGTCGCGAAGGTCTGGATGTCCTGGGCCGCAATCAGGACATCATCGAAAAAGGGCTGGACACCTGGCAACCCTTTTAACAACTGGTCCATTAATTCTTGGAATAACCCGGGGCTACACTGACCCTGAATTGGAGATGCTTTACCTTGAAGGCCCCCTTATGGGTCACGATGGTCTGGGCCTCGGCAATAGCATCATCCACAGGCAGCTGCTGATAGGTCTGTGCCAGGTCCAGCTTCCTGAAGACCTTGGCGCCAGCCAGTGTAGCCAAAACGTGGCTGATTACGGGCACCGGGTAAGCGTGCACCTGGAGTGTCATGTTTAATGTGCACTTGTAATCCGCGCAGATGCGGATGTCTCTGTTGGGCTTAAGCAGAGTTACAATGGGCGTTTCTCAACATGCGTGTGATACCGGTTCTAAAACCCCTTGCTCAACTAATTTGTCCAGCTCCTATTCAATTGTAGGTCAAACAGCGAGTGGAGGTCGGAGGGCTGGAATGTGGATGGGCCGGACTGTGGGGTCAAGGTCCAAAGATACCGGGGGACTGATGTAGGAGCCTAGTGTTCCGTCAAAAACCGTGGGGAATTCTGCACAGGTATCTTGAAAGTCCGGGGTGCGAATACTGTTCACCCCCGTTACCCTCAGTCCCAGGGGCCCGAACCAGGATAGTCCCAAGAGGCTTGTGAGGTTGCCCACCACCACCAGGAGGTCCAGTTTTCCTTTAAAGTCCTTGAACTGGACTGTGAGCTTGCCCAGCCCCTTGATCGCTATGGGATTTTTCTGGAAGTCCTGGAGCCGGAGCCCCGGGGGCTTCTGTAAGCGGGGCCCCCCCTCTGGACACAGTTTCTGGAGCATGGCCTCCGAAATGATCGAGAATGATTACCCTGTGTCTAGTTCCATAAAGCAGGGGGAGCCCTCAATGAGGACGCGAACCTTAATCTTACTGGGGGCATCCTGGGGCAAGTTCACTACCTAGTAGTGGGGTGATGACTTTGTGTGAAGCTCAGCCAATTCTTGATGTGCGGCTAGGGTGCGGCAGTTGGCCCGGGAACGGCAGGCCCAAGTAATGTGGCCCTTCTTCCGCATGACCAGCACCCTGCGTCCTGGTGGGGCTGTTCCTCTCGGCAGACAGATGCGAGTTGGTACCTGGAGGATGGCGGAGGACCTGGAGTGCATCGTCCTCATCGGAGGTCTCGGATTCCGGCACTCCAGGTGCACAAAACGGTGCAATGGGTGGCCATGGACCTGTCTGGGAAATCCCGTAAGTGCATGCTGTTTGTAAAACCATGGTCAGGGTGGTGTCGGCAATGGCCACGAGTTTTCTGCGCATCTTGGGGTCCCAGACCCCACATATAAAGGCTGGACCTCCACCACCACAAACTCACAGCCGACAGCAAGCCGGCGGAGGTCGGCCAGGAACGTGGCCACAGACTCACCCTTTATCTGGATGCGGCTGAAGAACGTCACTCGCTGGGTGAGTTTCGAGAGCTTAGGGGTTAAGTAGTCGTTGAGGGCCCCCATGATCTCATCGAAAGACGCCTCTGTGGGAGTGCGGGGAGAAATCAGGCTTCTTACCAACTGGAGGGTGGCGACCCCGCATGTGCTCAGCAACCACGATTTGCGCTTCCCGGCATCCATGATCCCCTGGATGTTGAACAAGAAGCCGAGCTGGTCAGCCCAGGCCTCCCAGAACTCGGGGCTGGAGGGGTCAAAGGGTGTGATCTGCTGTCCCAGAGCGGTGGCCATCAGGACTTGTGGAGCAGTGGTGCGGAGAATGGGATCCTCAGGAGCCTGGAGTGGCGGTGATGCAGGGTGCTGGGGCAAAGTGGTGCCGGAGGCTGACAGATCTGGACTCGATGCGGTGCTGGAGTTGGCCGGAGAGTCGCTCATCAGGATCCCATCCCCATCGCCACTGAAAAGTATTGGAAGCGGAGGCTGGTTGACGTGATTTCAACAAGCATTTTATTTCAGGTCCAGATGAAGCATAAGAAAACGGAGGTCAGGGGGCCTGCTTATATACACAGGTAAGCCACGCCCCTGACATTGCCCAAACAAGGCAGTTGGATAAGGTAACTGAATAAGTTCCAAGGTAATTGGATAATCACAGATTTAATCACAGAACATAACAGTTTCCTATTAGTTGCAACTCGTGGGAGCGCTCCTTTGCATGCCTGGCCCGCGGCGTTAAAGCAAAAGAGCTCAGCGGTGGCAGCCTTGGGGACAGTGGCAGCGAGAGGAAAGCAAGAGCACGAAAAGGCCAGAAAAGTAAAGAAATCCCCATGGGCACAGCCGGGGCCAGCCTTTAGGCCATTCAAGGTAGGGGCTGCTGCCCTGTGCAAGTTCTCCAGTGCCTGGGCCTGTAGGGACCCGCAGTCAGCCAGGAGGCAGCCAGATTGGGGGGGGGGATCTATTCACCCGCCTCCCACACCGAAAGAGTCTCATGTCGCCAGTCTTCTGTGTGCTCTCTTGCCTGCCTGCCTCTCTCCTTCGAGGAACTTCCAGGTGGCTTCTCGGGGGCTTCTCTCCCTCTCAGTCTCCAGACCGGAGCACTGAGCAGCTGCTGCACCCCTCCCCAGCCCAGCTCCAGCCTAACAGAGGTGCCAAGGAGCTGTGGTGCTCGGTGAAGTTGAAGATGCCTCCCTGGCCAGGAGCAGTAGGGCTTCCTTGGGGGTGCGAATGCCGGAAATCTTCGGCGCTGGCTGTCCAGAGGACCATTTGGCTGACTGACGGTGTGAGGCAGGCAGAGACCGACTGAGCCCAGGCTGTGTGTGCTCCCCTGCCTGCTTTTTTCCGGCACTCAGCAGGTGGAAGGGAAGAGGGTAGGGGCGGGCACCCCCAAATTTCACCCCGATCCCTGCCCAGGCATCTGGAGGGAGGGCTGTGGAAGGGGCACCTTTTCTGAGGGAGCGCAGCGTGGCCACCCCACAGATGGGCTCTGGCTTCTCTGCGCACCCTCAGGGCTCTGCATCCTAGGCAACCACCTAGGTTGGCCTAGTGATAGAACTGGCCCTGCACCCCACACTCTTTGCCTCTCCCCATAGGAAAGTTATTCCTACCCTTGGTTGCCTTCTTCTGCACTTTTTCCAGTTCTGCAATGCCTTTTTTGAGATGTGGGGACCATACCATAACCGCACACAGTATTTCAAACAATGCCATACTATAGCTCTATACAAACATGACAATACAGCCCATTTTATTTTCATTCCCTTTTCAAATAAACCCCAGCATGGAGTTCACCTTTTCCTCTGCTGACTCAACATTTTCATCCAGCTACCCAATACAACCCCAAGTCCTCTTTCAAACTCTCAGTCTTGATACATTCAGACAGTCAACATAAATTTGGAGTTCAGATTCCAGTGTGCATCACCTTATATTTGCCTATATTGAATTTCATTTGCCACAGTGTTGCCCCTTACCTAATTTAAAGAGATCCTCCCGGAGTTCTTCACAATCCACTTTGCATTTCACCATCCTGAATAATCTGGTATCATTCACAAATTTGGCCACCATACTGCTCACCCCCAATTCCAGATCTTTTAAAGAAAGGATTCATCCTTTTACCTCATGAACTGTTAATGTTACAGAGAGATCTTTGGTGACATAGTTTGTCATCCTTTTAGATTTGGTGGCACCTGCTCTAATTTCAGATATGCCTTTTATCTGGGCCTCAATTATGTTGCATTTAAATAGATTTAGAGTATCCTGGAAGGATTTGACTGTCTTGATACTACTTTTCAGCTTTCTTCTGAATAGTCCCTCATTTTTCTAAATTTTTCTCATTTGTAATCCAATATGAATGGTGTAGACTTTGGCGTCAACCTTCCATTGAGATAAAGGTTGAATTCAACAGAATTTTGTGGCCAGTCCCCTAACTTACTAGGCTCTTATTTTGCTCTGCCCTATGATTTTCCACCTGTCACACTGCAAACATGCATAAATAGCTGAAGAAGTGAGCAGTGGCTCACAAAAGTTCATACCCTGCCACATATTTTGTTAGTCTTTAAAGTGCTACTGGACTCTTGTTCTTTTCTACTAACTCACAGGGTCACCCCAGGTCAGGAGCCACTTGACAGCACTTCTCTCTCTCTCTCTCTCTCTCACACACACACACACACACACACACACACACACACGTATCAGTAAAAATAAACATGCTAAATCAGATCACACTCTGCATAGGGCACAAGAGCCCACATTTACCCAGTCAATGTGAGGGTAGGGCAAGTCACCCAATATTACATTTTCCTCTTTAGTCGACTCCCTTATTTCCCTCTCCACCTCTGATATCTCTGCCCTTAGTAATTACATGGAGGAGTTTTCTAGCAAGTTTTTCATCATTTGACTCTATGCTCTCAACAAGTCCCTCCCTGCCCTGTCTACAGAGTCTGTATCCAGAGATAACATTGTCCCATTCATGGTCCTCCTTTGACCAAGTTTCTGAACTGCCCACTATATCAAAATTGTCATGTAAGGACCATATCAATGAGCCCTGGGTGTCCATTATAAATCAACGCTAACTCAAGGCAACTTCCCTTGACCACTCCATCTACTACTTTAAAAACCATAATTACAGGAAAACAATGTGGCTCCTCCACAACAGCTTTGCTCACCTGAGCCGGGCCTTCTGCAGGTGCCACCCTGCCAATGAGCCAGATCAACCACTGCCTGTACACCTGTGCCTTCTCTGTGGTGGCCCCCACCTCATGGACTGGACTGTCTGATAAAGGCAGGAAGGCTCCCCTGGCTTTCCACAAACTATGCAAAACTGAAGTACTCAGGAGGGCTTTTCCACATAGCTGACGGGGCTACACTATAAACGTAACCCGTTGTCAAACTCAGGACTGTGTTTGCCATGATTTTACATTTCTTTTCCTTTTGGTTGTTCTGACTCTGTATGGGGGGTGGGGGTGAATGTGTGTGTGTGTGTGTGTGTGTGTGTGTGTGTGTGTGTGTGATTAGCTTTGTTCACTTTGCTTTGTAACTGTTCTCCTAAGGAGCCTCCTACATGGGAAGAATGTGAACAACCTTGAGAGCTCTTTATGCCAGCTTAGCTGCCATGAATAAAGCAACAGTAGATTCACAAGTAGAAGGGAAAGGACCTATTCGGAGCGTTAGGTTTAGGCGGGCACGATGGCTGGAATGACTGAATGAGTAATGGGTGGGGGGGTTGCTTGAAACATGTATAATTTCAGAACTGGTGCCAAAGGCCTCAGTTCGGACACGGAACTTCTCAGCTTCGAACTTACCATTGCCTCAATAAACGTATCACTACCAAAGAGAGCGTTATTGGGTGCACATTTGTCCAAGAGTCTGGTAGCTGTTGCTGTACGAATTATCCAGGTATGTAATTTCTACATCATTCAGACATGTCACATTAACACTTATACTTCGTTTCAGCTTTACCTCAGATTTTTGCTTCGTTTCAGATTTTGTCACCCCCAGTCCTATTGCATTACTTACTGAATGTCCCATCCTGTTGACTGTGTTGACTCGCTCTATGTAGTCTGCCTTGAGCCTCAGTAAGAAAGACATAAATAAAATAAAAACAGAATTTGTCCCCAAACCAGCCAGCTCCCTCGCTTTGTCTCGGAGGCTTCTGACACTGGCCCACAGGCAATGGTTCCTTGCTTCCTCCTCCAAGGGTCCTGGCCTCACTTGGCCCTCTGTCCCTGTCCCACTGCCATTTTCAGGTTCCCACCTGCCTAGAAGATTACTCCCCACTCCTAAAATTAGGGCCACCCAAATGTGCCACCAGACAGTGCTTAGAAGACCACCTGCTCATGGCAAAGAAGAATCCAACCAGGCAACCACACCCGGAGCCCTATGGGGCCACTGGGAATTGGGGGACCCAAGGCTCCAGCTCAGTTAAGAGGGAAGCTGGAAATGGCACAGCAGAGGGGAAATCTCACTGGCTGAAACATACCCCCCAAAATCCGTCAACACCTCCTGGCCTCCTGCTAGGACCTGGAGTAGCACATTGGGCCCACTCAACTTTCTCACGATGGAACAACAATGGAGCTCAGTGGGAACCCTCTCCAGAGAGGCAGCGTAAATAAAGGACTGGAGGAGATGGTCCTTCCAAGAATGAGACCTCAATAGGCCCTCATTCTGAACTGGCTAGAATAGTAAGAAGTTATCACTCCCAAAGACATATCATCCAGGAAGGCCAGGACCAGGGGAGGGCTGGTTACACATTACCCCACACACACCCACAGAGAGAGCAGAACTGGCCGGCTGCCAACCCACACCCAGGTCTCACCATAGAGAGGGCACGGTCCATTTCACAATGCTCAGGTGGTGTAAGAGTTGCAAGCACAGTCCAAGAGGGAGGAGCCACTGGAAAGAAGCCAGGTGGCATGACAAAGCCAGGCCCAGATCCTTCAGATGTACCAACAAACTAGAGATTCTTTTTTTGTCCCGGCAGGGTGAGAGATGCCAACTCTTGGAGGCAGAACCCATAATCCGTCCTCTCAGTCCAGACAGTACTAACCCTTTAGATTCAGAGCTGGCACTTTCAGGGCATGCCAAAATTTTGGAAGTCTGGGTTTAAGACCCCCTCCCCCCCAATATCGCTGGTGTGAAGTCACTCACCCCTGTTGATTTATGCCCTGTTGGTTCATAGTGTGTGCTTATTCCTACAGTTGTGCCTTATTCATTTAGTGTGGGTGGGTGTGCTCCATAATTGTGTAAATAGTAAAATAAATTCTTCTATTTGAGCTAATAATCTGTGTTGTGTTCTGACCCCATAGTCTCCCCCGCTCTGCACAATACCAAAGGGAGGGGGTAGCCAGGGAAGCAAGGAGAGGCCAAACCCTTGGGTTGCCAACTTTCCAGGGATCCCCCAAAGATTGGGGATTCCATCTCCAAATAGGGAGATTTGGCCACGGGTCTCACTGTCCCTCTAAAAAGGCAATGACAATTCAGTGACTGGTGGCAGGGAACTTAAGGAATGAGATACGCCCACAGGACGAGGGTGGGAGGTGAACAGCTGAGTTGTAAACTGGAACCTGTTTCGCCACAGTAGGCAACCAAGCTTGGTTCCGACAAAGGAAGGAAACTCTTCGCAGGCCTTTGTCGGGAACTCATTGGGGCCAGTCCTAACTAGGCTTGCCAGCTCCACGTAGGGAGATTCCTGGATATTTTCTGGTAGAGTCTATGGGGAGGGGAGAGACCTCAGCTGAACAGAATGCTATAAAGTCTACCATCCAAAGCAGTTATTTTTTCCGGGTGGGAGAGATCTGTCATCTGGAGTTCAATTGTGATACCTGGTGATCTTCAGGCTCCACCTGGAGGTTGGCTACCCTAGGCATAGGAATCAGTGCTTCAGAGCAGGGTCTACTAGATCCAGGTTCTTGCTGTAGAAGCTGAGTTCGTGATTTTGAACCAGTCACAGACTTTCAGCCTAACCTACCTTACAGGATTGTTGTGCAAGTCAAAAGGGGGAGAGGAGAATGATGTAAGCTGCTTTAGTCCCCATTGCAGAGAAAGACAACTTTTCCTCCTGGGAAATTTATTTATATACATTTCTATCCTGCCCTCCCGGCCAAAGAACACATTGTTGCCAATCTCCAGATGAGGGCTGGAGATCACAACTGCTCTCCAGATGGCATTGATCAGTTCCCCTGGAGAAAATGGTGGAATCTGTATCCTAATACCCTGCTGAGATGTCCCCTCCCATGACAGCCAATGTGACGTGGCAGTCAGGGCTTCAGAGCATGGTAGAGGCTGCCGGGGGGGGGGGGGGGAGGATGGAAAGCTGAACAGTGAGGGAGAAATAAAGGTAGGTTGATGATTGGCTGGGAAGTAGATAGGGTTGCCAACTCCAGGTGGGAAATTCCTGGAGATTTGAGGGATGGAACCTGGAGAGGGTGACGTTTGAGGAGGTGTGGGACCTCAGACAGTTACAATGCCATAGACTCTACCCTCCCAACCAGCCATTCCCTCCAAGGGAAGCACTGTTGCCAATCTCCAGGTGAGGAATGGAGACCACTCAGAATTACAGGAGGGAGGGGGGAGGAGATGGAAAGCTGAAATCAGAGGGGCAGATAATGGCAGGTTGATGCTTGGCTGGTAAGGAGACAGGATTGCCAACTCCAGGTTGGGAAATTTCTGGAGATTTGAGGGGGGGAGCCTGGAGAGGGTGGGGTTTGAGGAGGGGTAGGACCTCCGACAGGTACATTGCAATAGACTCCAACCTCTAAACCAGCCATTTTCTCCTGGGGAACCATTGTTGTCAATCTTCAGGTGAGGGGTGGAGATCACTCAGAATTACAACTGATCTCCAGGAGGGAGGGCAGAAGTCAGCTGCAGTCGGAGGGGCAGATAATGGTAGGTTGTTGATTAGCTGGGAAGGACGTGAGGTTGCCAACTCTAGGTTGGGAAATTTCTGGGGATTTGAGGGGTGGAGCCTGGAGAGGGTGGGGTTTGAGGGGTTGGACTGAGGTACAATGACAGGTACAATGCCATAGACCACCCTCCAAACCAGCCATTTCCTCCTGGGTAACAATTGTTGCCAATCTCCAGGTGAGGGCTGGAGATCACTCAAAATTACAACTGCTCTTCAGGTAGCAGAGATCAGTTCCTCTGGAGAAAATGATGGACTCTGTGTCATTATACCCTTTTGAGGTCGCCCCAGGAAATTGATGCTGAGTGCCCAAGGCTGGGGCACTCTCCCAGAGCCTTTTTCTAGAGCCCGTTGTATTTATTTCCACAACGGGCCTTACTCCTAGTATATGTGTGTGTGTATGTGTGTGTGTAACATTATTTAATTCACTCATACCCAGACTTTCTTCCAAATGGGGATACGAAGTGGCATATGCTGTTCTCCTCTCCTCCATTTTATCCTCACAACAACCCTGTGAGGTAGGTTAGGCTGAGAGTGTGTGACTAGCCCCAGATCATCCAGCGAGTTTCCATGGCACAAGTGGAGATACAAACCTGGGTCTCCCAGACACTAGTCCAGCATTCTTAACCGCTACGCCACCCTGGCTCTCCAAGGCCTTGCAAGGTCTCTAGGTGACCATGACACTCTCTCAGCTGAATTTCCCTCACAAGAATGTTGTGAAGATAAAACAGAAGAGTAAGAACCATGGAGCTCAAGGCAATGTAGAAAGAACAAGACAATTTTTTTTTAAGTCAAAGATGAGAAACTCAGATGTCCCAACTTGCTTGGTTGACCCAGACAGCAAGGAGCCAGCCAAACAACTTTTACACACATTTCTAGCCTCTCCTCTCTTGCTCCCCCTGCCCCCCGCAAATGGAAGGGAAGCACCTGATCCCCACCAAACTTTGGCTGGGCAACAAGCAAAACAAAGAGGAGCTCATTACCTTCTGAGCCCCCTTGCCAGCATTCACTCCCCAGCCCACCTCCATTTCAAAGCTGCCGTAAATCCCTTGTTGGTGGAAAAGGCGAAAACGCCAAGGGCAGGAGGACAAACCAGCCAGCCAGGACTTCCTAGGAGTATGCCATTACTTTCCCTTCCAGGCTGCAGAAACATTTGAGCCCATCCATAGGTGTCAACTACGGGGGGGCTCGAGGGCTCAAGCCCCCCCCCCGGAAAATGGAGCGCCGGCCGCCGTGCCTCCCTGGTCCCTTCCTAGGGCCGCTGCCGCCCCTCTCGGGGGGGGGGGGGGGAGAGGCAGCGGGGACATGGTTCCCCCCCCATGGATTTTAAAACTCTCTCCCTCCCTCTCTCCCGCTTGCTCGCCCCCCCCCCAGTTCCCTGGGACTCTCCCCCTAGCAGGCGGTGCCTCATTACCACCAATGCGCCAAGGGGGCGGGTGGGCCAGCGGGCGAGGAGCAGCTAGCTCTGCTGCCTGGAGCGCGACTCGAATGGCGAGCTAGCCCGCGCACGTCCTCTGCAGGAGCCAGACGGGATGGAAAGATTGCCCCCCCTTCTCCGGGGCCTGTCGTCTCCTCCCAATGCCCCTGCAAAGAGGCCGGGGAAGCTCTGCCAGGGGAGCTGGCCCCCAGTTTCCCTGGCCGGCCGGCTGGCTCGAAGGCTGCTCCGGGGAGGGGGTTGTTGGGGGGGGAGATCCTCCCGCTTTCTCCTCCCCCTGGCCAGGGCAGGGGGCCTCCCGGCTCAGCAGCTCCTCCTCCTCCCACCCGAGGGCTCAAGAGCGGCGGCAGCGCCTTCCCCCCTGCTCTGGCTTACCCCCCCACGCCCTCCGGGGCTGGCCGCAGCCAGGAGAGGAGAGCAGACGGGACAACTGCAGGAAAGCCTGGCAAGGACACCCACGTGGGGGAGGACAGTTCAGTGCTTGGGTTGTGCTTCTGTTTTGTTTTTTAAATGAACTCTTTTCTTCTCCCCCTGGCCAGGCGGGGGGGGGGAGGGAGGCAGCGCGGCGGGAACATGGTCCCAGCGTGCGCGAGCGCAAAGCACGCACGCACAC
Source organism: Lepidodactylus listeri (assembly GCA_029233225.1). Classification (NCBI taxonomy): domain Eukaryota; kingdom Metazoa; phylum Chordata; class Lepidosauria; order Squamata; family Gekkonidae; genus Lepidodactylus; species Lepidodactylus listeri. Next base: position 6,207,352 of record JARCFY010000014.1, on the reverse strand, counting down.
AAGAATCCCCAGCCCCCCCTGGGGATTTTAAAACTCAACGCCCATGAGCCCATCCCGACTTACCCAGCAAAGCAATTTGCTTCTATATGGCATTTGTGCACCCCTCTTCCCCTTCAGGGGAGGCCAGGCAGGACTGAGCAGCCATGATGGGAATCCCACCCTGCTTTGCTTGGCTACCTGGGCGGGGGCACTTCCTGCCCGAGAAACTCTCAAGTACAAACACTTGACAACATTGTCTCCACAGACCAGAGTTTTAGAAAGCAGCACCCACAATCCTCCAAGGCGGCGGGGGGGGGGGGGGGGGGACAGCAGCACCGGTCCCTTTCCACACACAAAGTGCCTGAGTCAAGCAGGGGAAGAAACCTCCAGTGCCATTCTGTGGCCACGTTGCCACACCACCTCGCTTAGTCATGGTCATACGACAGAGGAGTGAACCTTCCCCTGCCGGAGCAAAGGAGATGGCCATGATCCAGCCACACTCCTCATATCTCACCCCAACTTGGCTCTTCAGGAAGTGCTGCTTATGAGATGTCTGGCAGTGGGGCAGAGATGAAAAATGAATCCACGGAGAGAAAACACTTTCTCCCATCCTCTTACCCCACCCCCTGAAAAAACAAGTTTGGGGAAGAAACTGAAATACACCAACACTTCCTTATCAAGCCTAAACTTATTTTTCCTGCTTTACCAACATACAATGCATCATTTTTAATTCAGCTAACATACACAATTGGGCATATTTGTGAAAATCAAAATGCCTCCATTTCCCACAGGCAGCCCCTGACCAGCACCTTGAGAGAGCACAACCAGTGGTTTCTCTGTAAGCCACGGCTCCATCAGCACAGGTGTCTCACTGTTTGCCATCTGAGAGGCAAGGAGGAGGCAAAAACAGAAACAGAAAACACAGATGTTGTAGCAGAGAAAAAGCAAGTGTGTGTAAAGAGACATCAAGTCACAGTTATGGTGGCCCCAGCAAGGGGTTTGTCTTCCTTGGCCGTCTCCCATCCAAGCACTGACCCTGTTTAACTTCTGAGATCTGATGAGATCGGGCTGTACTAAACCATTTCCCATCCCATCCCACTACAACCCCTATTCCCTTTATAAAAATGTGCCTCTGAACATTTATGTCCTCGCATCACTCCGCAGCAAGCCTGAGTGCTGGGAGCCTTCCTGGCCTCATTTAAACTTTATAACACTGAAAAAACTGTACTCTTCAACAGTGTACAATCATGGTCATGCAAGTTACAGCACATTTACAGGGTGCACAGGGTGAGTCGTCCCACTTAAACAACATCTGACCGTCCGTGCCTGCAGTGCGCACAGGAATGTTCACCTAATGCTGTAGCTTCATCTTGCATAAAAATCCTCACACTATGCATTCTAAGCACACAAAAATCTTGTCTTAAAAAAAATATTGTATTCCACTCATTCCAAAAGAGAAAACATTCCCTTGGAGGCTTTTTTAGAATTTCCCCAACTTCCCAATTACCAAGAGACAATGTGAGGCTGCCATGCGCCACTTACTTCGGGAAGTCATGTGTGTGTGCGCATAAAGTGCTGTCAAATTGCAGCCAACTTATGGTGACCCCAGAAGGTTTTCAAGGCAAGAGACAGAAGTGGTTTGCCATTCCCTGGCTCTGACAATGACTCTGGACTTCCTTGGAGGTCTCCCATCCAAGAACTAACCAAGTACTGACTCTGATCAGCTTCCAAGATCTGACAAGATACAAGTCCCTTGGGAAGATACTAGCACCGATTTCAGCCAGATGCCTTCCTGGGTCAGACCAACAGCCATCAATCCCCTCCCACCCAGGCAAAACCCTGTTCTGTTTTGAACAGTTTTGTCCCAACTCCAGCCCGCCCCAGGAGCTGCAAACCCTAGACTGACACCCTTATGGCAGCCAATGAAGAACACCTCGAAAAAATAGCCAAGAAAAAGGTTACGTGACTACAAGATGGCAAGAGGAAAATCAGGGGAAGGCTCCCGCATGCCCCAGCAGCCTCTGGCTGTTCACAAAGAGCCGGCAGAGTTCAAGGGACCTCTGTCCAGACAGCTCTTATCGAGACAAAAGCATGAGTCAAGCAAAAGAACCCCCCCTCAATGTACTGCTCACCCTCTACCTATATGTATGGACTGGTAATTTCCATTTCATTGCATCTGAAGAAGTGGGCTTTGCACACAAAAGCTCGTACCTTGAATAAAACTTTGTTGCTCTTAAAGGTGCCCCACTGGACTCAAGCTTACCTATCAAGGTTGTTGTGAACATAAAACAGAGATGCAGAGAACAATGAAAACAGCTTGAGGCGCCCATTGGGGAGAAAAATGGGGTATAAAATGAAGTAAATAAATAAGCACATCCTGAAAAGAAGGTAGAGAGAAACAGCAGAGATGACACTAACAAGGTGCCAGGATGTCCCTGCCAGATGCCACATTGTCTGGACAAAAGAGAAGCCACAGATTTATTGAGAAAGGGCCGGAAAGCTCAGCTTCAGCAGTCAGTTCTCCTCTACTGTTTTCCAGGATCCAAACAACCCAGAAAAAGGGTTTTGCTTATTCCAGACCCCCTCATGGCTGGAATCACGGCAAAAATAACAAGGTGGCAGGCAGGAAGTGTGGCACAGTGGAGAGCGAGTTAGAGTGCGCACAAATCCCCAGCCAGCCAAAGAACTCCCTGGGTGGCCCAGCACAAAGGCTCTCCCTTTCAGCAAGACACCTGCCTCACCTTCAAGGCTTAAGGTGAGGTTAAGGCTTGCAACACACCTTGGGGCATTAAACAGAGCGACAGAAGTTTGTCACAGGAAGAAGAAGAAGAAGAAGAGATTGGATTTATACCCCGCCCTCCACTCCCCAAGGGAGTCTCAGAGCGGCTTACAAACTCCTTTTCCCTTCCCCTCCCCACAACAGACACCCTGTGAGGTAGGTGGGGCGGAGAGAGCGCTTTCCCAAGCTGTCCTTGAGGGAACAGCTGGGCCAGAGCTATGGCTTGCCCAAGGTCATCCAGCCAGGTGCAAGTGGAGGAGTGGGGAATCAAACCCGGTTCTCCCAGATTAGAGTCCACGCACTTAACCACTACACCAAACTGAACGGTCCTCCTTCTGTGCACAGGGTGACGGAGCAGAAGGTCAGGATTCAACTGCACTGGCTGGCACTTCTGAGGGGCATACAAGTGGACGGTCTCTGGCTCTCTTGACCAGTGGCATTCTCTTATTCTGCTACGGGGCAAAACCATACCTACATCTAGGGGGGAGGGGAGAAATCATGTGCGGGTCCAGTAGTTTGCTACAATTCTATATGTTTGGAAGCTAATCCATGTGGTCCATGTCTGTACATGCATCCCAGAGTCACAAATTTGCAGGCAAACTGTTGCATGTAGCACACAATAAAAGCAGCTCACAGTTTTCAGAAACACACCAAGGAAGGGCTGGTGAAACGCTGGGCATATTCATGCAACATTTTTGTCTGATCTTCAAAACACACAGGCGGACCCAAATCCAACACTCCCCAAATCAGGGCCACCTGAACCTGGGACTTTCACGTTTATTTTGCTGCAGCTGTTCAAGGATCTGCCTCCATGAAGCTTAAAATTAAAGGTGCCACAATGTCTTGAGAGCACAGGAAGGCCTCAGGCTGCCAGAACCCGAGTAAAGAGAGGGAACCTGGGTGGCTTCCACACAGGGTACTCGTTCTGGCTTTGTCGCTGACTGGAAGTCTGCCTCTCTCCCCCGCTTCCACACACCATGGCGATGCTCCTGTGCGCCTTCCCCACTCATTTCCTTGCGCTCAGAAATCACAGCAACGCCAGGCTGGCTCTCAGGTGGATGTAAAAGACTGGAGCCTTCCCAGTCCTGCCCTTTCCCCTGCCCCACTACACCCCACACTGACTAGTTCTCCCACTGACTGTGTATTACAGAGCGCCTAACAATTATAATATTAAATTGGATACATCGTTACTTTACAGAGCTCTATTGGGACTTCTGAATTCCAAACTTCCAGTCTGTTTTTAAAACGCCAGGTTCTGGCCCATTTCATGGTGGAGACGTACCTTTCCCCTTATGTGCCCACAACAAAGAGGCAAAGACTTCTCTCTCTGAAGCGGGAGCTGCGAGTTCAGAGCCTTTTAGTTCGAACACAGCAGGAACCGGGCAACTTACTGTCCGCTAAAAAAACCGAACACCGCCCCCCCCCCCCCCCCGCCCGGGGACGCCAGCACGTGGGCTGCGCTGAAGGGGGGGGGCGGTGGGCCGAGGCTCCTTCCAGCGCGGAAACCGACAGACGCGCCGCCCGGCGAGAAGGTGACCTGCTCGGCGGGTGGGCGTTTCTGCCTTCTTCGGGCTTGGTCTCGCTGTCGCCGGGTCCGACAGTCCAGCCGAGCGCCCGTCCCAGCCCCCCCCCCCTTCCCGGCGCTGCTTCTCGCGCCTCTGCGACGCTCCGGAGACCCGATCCCGCCCCCGCGCCGGGGCAGGAGAGCCGGCCACCGCCGGCGGCCGAGGGAGGCGACCCCTCCGGCCGAGAAGCGCCGCGCAACTCCCGGGGACGGGCCGGCGGCCAACCTGGACGGGAGGGCAACGCTGGCGAGGCGCGGTAGCGGCGCGGCAGCGGCGCGGGGCTGCCACCCGGCCGGGTGGTGCCCGCGCCCGGCTGAGCTGACCTCATGTTGTGGACGGTGCGGCCGCCGTGGCAGAGCAGGCAGACGGGGGCCGTGAGGGTGGAGGCCAGCAGGCAGAGCGCGCAGTAGGAGGCGACCTTGGCCCGGAACTTGAGGCGGGGGCTCAGCTCCAGCAGCAGCGCCAGCAGCAGCGCCAGGGGCAGCCCCCACAGCAGCCAGCCCGACTCCATGGGGCTGCTTCGCAGGCACACAGCAGGCCCGCCCGTCTCCCGTCCCGTCGCCGACTGGGCACGCCCCGGCTGGCCTTCCTGCCCGGCAAAGTTTCCTGGGCGGCCTCCCACACGTGTCTGCCGGCTTGGGCGGGCTCTTCGCGGACCGCCCTCCTCGGCCTGCCGCGCGCCGCGGACCGGTTCTGCAACCGCACTGGTGGAGCCTCCTGGCGCCCGCGGCGGAACGCCTGGCCGTGGCCTGTGCTTTGGGCTGCCCGCCAAGGGCCGCTCCGCGGGGCCCTCCTGAGTGCCAGGGCTGCTCGCCAGCATTTATTCCGGACAGGGGAGGGGGCTGTCCGCTGGCGCCCCCCCCCCCCCCCGTTGTCACGAAATCCCCGCGGAGGGGAGCTGCTCCCTAGGCCCTGGATAAGGGTGAAGGAGGCTAAGAAGAAAGTCAAGGAATTGTTAGTGCCGGGCTGGAGTTTAGCGGACACCGTGGACGGCCAAAACGACAAATCAGTGGGTTCTCGATCAGATCAGGCCTACCCTCTCCCTAGAAGCTCAAATGACGAAACCGAGCCTGTCCTGCTCTGGACACTCCTGTGAAGACAAGAGTCGCTGGGAAAGAGCCACACTGCAGGGGGAAGGCAGCAGCAGGAGAAGAAGGCTCCACGTGAGATGGGCTGCCTGCATCACAGAAGCCAGGGTCCTCCCTTTGCAAGGCTGAGCAAAAGGCACCATAGGCTGGAAGCGATTTGGTAGCCCTTAGAACGGAACACCCCTTCCAAGTTCTTTAAACTCTCAGGGACTGCGCCCACTCTTTCCCACTCCTGCACTGCCTCCTGCGGCTCCTGGGTCCTACTTGGACTTCATCAAGACTGGTGCTTCTGGTTTCTTTCCTTTTGGTTCATTAACCAGATCACCAGTTTCTGCAGAGGGGGGGGGGGGGGGGCTGAGGAAGTAGAAAACCCATCTTGTGTGCAGGTGGCTCAGTTGTGTGGTATTCACAATTGGCACAGGGGCACTTTACCGTGAAATATAATGATGTCAAACCTGTTTGACCAAACCCGAAAAGAGCAGCCTCTGCATCTGAAGAAGTGAGCTCAGACTCCTCAAAGGCCTGCTGGAATTAATGTTGTTCCGCCTTAAGGTTCCCCTGGGCTCTGATAGTGTTTTGCTGCTGCAGACTAACTTGGTTCCCCATCTGGAATGATGACGTGCCCCCACCCGCAGCTACCAGGTCTCCTCCAATGCCCTTTGAGCTCTCAGAAGACAACGCTTGCCTTGGCAGGAGTTTCCAGTGTCTCCTTGGGGTGGAGGAACAAATCTGGAAGGAGTAGTTAAGGCTGAGGCAAGAAGTGGGGTGGTGAAAGCAGAGGGGAGTGACCGGCAAGAAGCCCTTGAGGAAGAGGGCAGCTGGGAGACCTGGGGCGGGGCGGGGGCATGCACTTGCATGCAGCTTTGGAGCTGCACTTTGAAGCCCCTGTGAGCCCTAGACAAATGCACCCTGCAATGGACTCTGCTTGCACAGTCAATATTATTGGTGGGTCATGCCCGCGATAACTAGCAGAGTATAGCTATTTTTGGTAAATCCTCGCTTTCACCCTCTCCAGAATCCTCTCATCCTCAGAGTTTCATCTTTAACTTCAGGAGACTTTTAGTGAGTGAACGCATCCCCCCCCCCCAAAAAAAACCCCAACCCAGCCAGAATCCAAGGCCTGTAAGTGTGTGTATTTTTACCATCTTTCTAAAAGAGGATCAGATCACTAAGCTGCTTTAATGCTTTAAAAGTGATGCAGGTCTAGTAGTTTACTCAGAAGCCGTGCAGCCTGCAAAGCCCCCAACGTGGACAGTTTATGCAAGAGGTCTTATCCTCTTCAGTCTGTCCGAGACCACAGGGAAATGCCTTTGGGGCGGACTGGTTGTGGAGAGATCTGCCTTCAAACCCCAAATTCAGGCATGAAGACCAAGTCACTCTCTGCCTGTCTCACAAGGTTGTTGTGAAGAGAAGAACAAATTTTGAGGCCAATGGGGCACCTTTAAGACCAGCAAAAACTTATTCAAGGTGTGAGCTTCCGTGTGCACGCACACTTCCTCAGATACACTGAAACAGAAGTTAACAGTTAACCAACATGGCTGCCCAGCTGGATCTGTCGTTGTGAAGAGAAAATGTAATAGACTCATGTATGCTACTTTGAGGTCCTTGAGGAAGGGAAGTTTACAAATGTATACATACATACTGGGATCTCGCACGGGGATGTGAAAAATTGTGTGTGTGGGGCGCTATTTCCACTCTCCTTGTGCAGAATTCTCCCCCCTCTGGTTTTTCCAGTAAAAAATGGAAATTTTGGGGAGCTCTGAAAAAACCCTTAATACAAAATTTGTTTTCTAATTTCAACTTTCCCCCTCCTTTTCATATTGAAAAAAATTAAGATACATGGGCTAAGGTAGCACAAGGTGCAGCAGTTATATTTGCAATTTTGCTTTTAGAACACAAAGGCTTTCATATTTTTAAATTCTATAAATATGCCAATGAGTACAATTTTAAGTTGCAAATTGTGTTTTTTACAAGAAGGGGGACCCGCGATACTTGCGGGGGAGGGAGTATTCCAATCCTCCTCCCACCCCCCTCCCCAGCGACAGTGGCAGCAGTGGTGAGGCTTGCCAATCTTCCCACCCCCTTCAGCCAAGGCAGAGGCCAGGTCTACCTATATAATGGCATGGGGAGGGTAGACCTGTTCTCTGGAGGCCAGTGACAATACTAAAACTCATGGGGGGGGGGGGAGAAGGAGCTCCACACAGTGGACCCAGCAGCCTCAGGTGAGTCTTCTCCCCCACCCCGGCACCCAGGGCGAGGCCTGGTCCCACAGCTCCTCCCCCCCCCATAGGCACCGGTGAGGCCTGAGCGGCGCTCACCGGGCCTGCAGCTCCTTCCCCGCCCCCCACTCCCGGCACTAGCGGCAAGGCTTGAATGCCTCCCAATCACCTGGCTGCCACAGTTCCGAGAGCGTTCCCTGTGCATGTGCAGGGGACGCTCTTTTACTTTTGGGGGAATTTAAATATCTCCCGGAAAGTTTTTAAAATTTTAAGATTTTTCCCCCTGTGTCCAGAAAAATCTCCCTGCCCCCCCGGTGCCCTCCCCTGTGCAGATTCCCAGGGGGTGCCTTGGGAATTAGATAAATAGACAGGGGTCCGTTGGGGCCGGAGCGAGGCGGAGCAAAGCTCCGCCAGCTCAAGAGTGGCCACTAGGGCAGCCATGGGCCAATCAGATTCTCTAATCTGATTCAGCCTGCTGCCGAATTGCTACCGAAATTCAGCGGCAACTTTAAAAGCAACTGGAGGGGAGGGGGTTTGAGGGAGAGGCTCCAAACTTGCAGGGTAGCAGCTGGGGCCTCTCTTCGAAATACCCACCAAGTTTCAAGAAGATTGGACCAGGGGGTCCAATTCCACGGGCCCCCAAGCAGGTTGCCCCCATTCCCTCCATTGTTCTCTATGGGAGGAAAAAAGTTAACATTTTTTCCCACCATAGAGAACAATGGAGGGGATGGGACAACCTGTTTGGGGGCCCGTAGAATTGGACCCCCTGGTCCAATCTTCTTGAAACTTGGTGGGTATTTCGAAGAGAGGCCCCAGCTGCTACCCTGCAAGTTTGGAGCCTCTCCCTCAAACCCCCTCATATACCCTATGAGTTTTTGCCATTGATTTCAATGGCCCATAGGGTATAATGGGGGTGAAACTGACATTCCCTTTCTGACACACTTCTGGTGATGTCAGGGGACGTGGCATATGCTAATGAGGTATGCTAATGAGCTCCTGCACCTCTTTTTCTATGAAAGGACCCCTGTATATAAATGTTGTTACAGTAGCAATGTTCCTGCTCAGAGGCTAGCTGGAAGCTGAACCCCGCTGCAAGTGAGAGATCAATACCAGTCTACTAGATTTAGCTACCGGAAGGGAACCTATGCATAACCAATAAGAAAGGCTATCTCAGAACATCTGACCTAAGGGTTTAATAAGCTACAATTCCCATCATGCATTACTTTAAAGATAAAGGACTTATTTTCTCGAACTAATACAGACTGCTTGCTATGCTTCACTATATACCCTGCTGGGAAGCACACTCCTTGTCTGGAATTCTACGGATTCCGCCATCAACATGCTTTGCTATTGGAGCACTATGATTATAACTATGCATATATAACATTGCTAGTTTGCTAACTGAAGATCTGGGCAAAAACTAAGGCATGCAAACCTGAGTTTCAGTCTTCGAGTTCGTTCCTTGGTAGAAAGAAGGGCCACATTGGTGATTGGCCTGGTGAGAGTTTTTGGGCCATCGTGTCTAACAGCATGAACTTCAATCTTGTGGACTAGTCTGTCTTTGCTGGGCTGGGCAAGATCCAATCTGTCCCCATCTGGAATTTTAGGGATTCCACCATCAACATGCTTTGTTAGTGGAGCACTATAACTATAACTACGCATACATAACATGCTACATGGCTAACTAAAAATCTGGGCAAAGACGTAGGGCATGCAGACTTCATTTTTGGTCTTTGAGTTTATTCTTTAGTACAAAGCAGTACCACATTGGTGATTAGCCTGGTGAGAGTTTTTGGGTTGTCGTGTCTAATGACACAAACTTCAGTCTTGAGGACCAGTCTGTCCGTGCTGGGCAAGACCTGATCTATAAGTCCCATGGGCTGGGGATTTCTAGGTGCATCTTTCAGCATGACGACATCGGCCTCAGCAAAGCCAGGACCAATGACAAGAGTGGCCAAAGTCTCATGGGTCAGATAAGGTGTTCTCACCAGCACAGAGTCTTAGGATTCTGCATGTGATGCCGATCATGCGCTCCCATGCTCCTCTCATGTGAGATGTGTGGGGAGGACTGAATATCTATGTACAGTTCTGAGCTCTCAGGTAGTTGCTGAGTGCTGAGCTGAGGTCGGTGCTTCTTGTTAGAACCATGGGTTCTATGTTAGCCCTTAGTTAGGGGAAAATATAGTTAAAATACTCAGAGATTCAATGGATCTTGCTTCACTGGCGTCAGGACGGTTTCCTTAAGTTTAAAATGCTTTATTTACTAAAGGAACTGTAAAAACAATAAACAAACATCCTGAGGAGCAGCATCTTGCTCCATCTATCTACACAGACATTTTAGATCACAAGTGAGATCACAATGGAGAATCATCTCCTTCTTCTTGACCCCTAAAATAAGTCACCTGAGAATAGCAACCAATCAATATAGCAATGCCTCTGTAGATTCGCGAGCTTTTCTTCAGTTGGCCTGTTGGCTAGCAAGGCACTGCTAAGTGCTGTTATGGATTTTAATATTCATAAGTTTGAACTTGGGTTGCTATGCTGTAAGGACTACAGGCATTCTCCATTGCTGGGAGAAGCTCCAGTTCAGTCCAGTGAGCTGGCACCCACGATAGTTCACCAAGACAGAGACAAAGACTCCTTTTGCAATAAGGTTTCTTTCTGTCACACTACGCTGGTCAACCCCTGCCCCCTCCAATATACCTGCACGGATTATGCTAACAAGGTTACCTGGCAACTAATGGTCGGGCCATCAGCCAGCCGGCTAGGACCATTAAGAGACAATAGCGTGGCCCCAGTGAGTCAGCAGACCTTGCCCAGGTGTCAGTTCTTGTTTAGATCATAGTTTTGCAATATTGGCCACCCCTCTGCATCCTCTTTTTACCTGGACCAATAGTAGGGATTGAAGGGACGGACTACCTGAGAGGTGTGTCAAGGGGATGTGGTTTGCGCAGCCCACCCCCAAAGACCACCTAATAAAAGACCTTGCACAGCATGCAATCGGTCTCGAGCATCCATCGACCCCTATCTGCTACTATATCCTCTTGAGTCCAGCTTTCTATACCAATACCCTCCCTCCATCTTTAAATCTCTGAGTCTGCAGCCAGAGAGAAGTGTGATTCTGCTGGTTCATAACACACTCCCCATTTTTCTTCCTTTCTGACCCCTCCATTTTGGAACCAGGATCCATCTCCAGGACAGGTAACGTATTACCCCTCATCAAAAACCCTGCTAATGCAACAGTGCTATTTTCTATCTTTATTTTCCTAGACCTGTGTGTGTGTGTGTGTGTGTGTGAGATTCTGTTTTGTGTATGCTTGAACAACATCATTCAGTAAACATCATTTAATTTGCCATCTGCCTCACGTGCCTTTTTCCTGGAAAACTCCCGGGAGGGTTGGGACCCTGGTATAGTTGGCTGTGACCCGGTACTTTGCCAATTGCTAACTTTAAATTAAAGCAATTCGGCTAACAGGCCAGCTGCCAGGTTCCTCTTCCAGGTTAGCCTAAACAAAAACACTGGGATCCACAAGTTAACCCTGTAATGACTGGAAAAATCAGGTCTTGTTAGCTCAAACATTTCCAACACCCCTTCTCAAGACCTAACATGCAAGTCATTATACATATACATTCAAAAACATTATTCAACATTTGCATCAGGCATACTCAACATTTCACGAAGTCGTTCAAACTTCTCCTTGGTCAGTGGCTTAGTCAGGATATCAGCCACCATTTCTTCTGTACGGCAGTGCTTAATCTCTATAAGCCTTTTCTGGTACAAATCTTTCACTAATGTACAATTAATACCGATGGATCTACTTCTATGCTTTCTTCCTTACATATTGTAATACAAGCCTGATTATCCTCTAACATAAGTACAGGTACAGGTTCACTTATTCCAAAGTCTTTTAACATTTGAAGAATCCATTCAAGTCTGCTGCAGGCACTTGCTGCTGAAATGCACTCAGCCTCCGCCGTAGATTGCACTACAACAGTCTGTTTTCTACTAGTCCAGTCTATCAGTCCATCTCCATAGAAAAATAGGTATCCACTGGTAGACTTGTAATTGTTCATTTCTTCTCCCCAACTGGCATCCATGTAGCCGACTAGTCTTGGTCCTTCAGTTGGTGCAGTTTTTAGTTGTAAGTCCATTGTTCCTCTGAGATAACATGCCATTTTCTTTATCACACTCCAATCATGGTGATTAGGCGAACTCACTTTTCTACATAAAATGCCAACTACTGCTGCGATATCTGGCCTCGTGGTTTTGCTCAGGTAGAAAAGCTTTCCGACTGCCTCCCTGTATCCTCCAGTGTCCTTGAGTGGTATCCCATCCTTTTCCTTTAGATATCCAGGTTCAAGTGCTATTGATGATGCTTTGCAGTTCTTCATGCCAACAGATTCTACAAAGTCCATAATCTTTCGTTTCTGACATAAAAGAAAAGTTCCATCGAGTCTCTCAATTTGTATTCCAAGGTAGTGTTGTACATCTCCTAGCTGTTTGACTTCCACTACTTTATTCAGTCCATCAGCTATTTCTTTGATGTCTCTTCTGCTTTGGCAAGCTACGATCAAGTCGTCAACGTAAACAAGAACATACTGGTATTGTCCATTTTTAACCCTAGTGTACAGACAAGGTTCAGCTTTCCCTTGCTTCTATAAAAGTTCAGTAATTTTGTCATACCAGGCCTTTGCGCCTTGCTTTAGGACATACAGTCCTTTGTTGAGTCTGTAGACGTAGTCCTCTTGACTTTTGACCTTAAAACCTTCAGGTTGTTCCATGTAGATTTTTTCAGATATTCCCAGCTCTCTATAGGCTCCTACAAAGTTTATGCCACGATCAGACCTGAGTAGCTTGATGGGTCCATGTAAGGCAAGAAATCTTCTGACAGTGTTTATGAAACTGGAAGTGTCCACAGACTTGACTCCTTCAATATGGACTGCCCAGATGCTCAGACACATGAAGAGCACTGCCCAACGCTCACTGTTAGCCTGCCCTCTCCTAGTCCTACGTGTCACCACATTCCAGTGCCCAAACGTATCAAGACCTATGCTGGTGAATGAGGGCTCTGTGCTAAGCCGATCTGGTGGCAGGTCCACCATCTTCTGTTGCTGATTTTGCTCATTGCTGAACTATAAGTATCACAAGTAGTGGCGATGATCTTCTCTGAAGAGGAAGGAGTAAAGCATCTTCTGGATGTCTGCCATGACAGCTACAGCTTCCTTCCTGAAGTGGATAAGCACACCAAGTAGGCTGTTGGTCAGGTCTGGCCCCATGAGGTGGACCCTGTTCAACAAAAAACCTTGTAACTAACTGCACACTGGAGTTGAAGTCCATTCTAATCTGACTAGGCTTTTGTGGGTGTCATACTCCAAAGAATGGGAGGTGCCAACATTCCTCACCCTCTTTCAGTGGCAGCATGAATACTGCATGTTTATTATTTAGCATTTTATCCATGAAATCCACAAAATGGATCTTCACCTCAGGCCTCCTTGTGCAAAGTGTTGAGTCAAGATAGGGCCTGTTCACGGTTTTTGGGTAGTCACTGCCTAGGCATGCGGAAAGGGAACAGAGCAACCCAACTTCCAAAGTCATTGTTATGTATTGACCATGCGGTCGCCATGTACTCCCTTAATTGCGACCGCATGGCCAGAGCACATGGCCAGAGCACATGGCTAAGAAACTACCTGAGCTTCAGCCAGGTAGAACAAAGGCCAGGTGGATTCAAACCGGCCACCAATCCTGTACCTAAGTTTCTCCCAGGGAACCTATGAAATGTAAATAGACTTCTAATAGCCTATCAGGCCAGTTGGGTGAGGTCAGGGGATTGTCCCTGACCAGCATAAAAGGAGGGCTTCGAGCCCTGGGTTGTATGCTTCATCCAGACCAGCAATAAAGATCATGCTGTTTCACTGTTCCACGGACTCCCGACTCCAATACTTATCAGTGGCGACGAAGGTGGGATCCCGATGAGCGACTCTCCAGCCGACCACAGCAGCACAGCAAGCTCCGTCCCGCCGGCCGCAGGCATCTCCGAGCTCCAGCGCTCCAACACCTCGCCGCAAGCCACTCTGAGCCTGATCCTCCGGCACTAGCCAGCACCGAGCCTCAGCGCTCCCCGGCACTGCCACAAGACACGAGGACATCGCTCAAACAGCCGCCACCGCTCCTGCTCTGGTAAATATGGCAAATGCTCCGGGACTAATTACCCCTTTCAATACGTCTCGCCCCGAGACGTGGGAGTCCTGGCTCAAGACGCTGGGTTGCGCCTTTAAGGTCCGCGGAATCACAGATGCGGACCTGAAGAGCACCTGGCTCTTGAGTTCCGGAGGGGTGGAGGTCATGCGGGTGGCCCAGAACCTACTAGCCCCGCAAGACCCCACCGAGGTGTCTTACGACGTGCTCACCAAGACCCTCGGCGATTACTTCGCCCCGAAGCCATCAAAACTGGCCAGGCGCTGGGAGTTCATACAGCACCAGCAGCAGCCGGGGGAGTCGGCCGCCACTTTCCTGGCTGAACTCCGTCGACTAGCCGTGGGCTGCGAATTCTGCCACGTGGATGACCACGTGGAGACCGCCTTCATGGAAGGGGTCCAGGAAGCCAAGCTCCGCTGGAGCCTCATCGCAATGCCGGAACCTACCTTGGAAAAGATGCTCCAAATGGCAGCAGCCTTCGAGACAATGCAAAAGGACAAGGCAGCCACCAAAGTCCACCAGGCGGCTCCTCCCAAACCCGACTCAAGCGAAAAAGAGGACGTCCACCGGATGCAACCACGCTCGAAGAAGGGTGAGCCCAGCGTCCCCAGGCCCAAGGGCCGGCGCCCAGCATCTGTCTCTATTCCCTCTTCTGCTTCCCTCAACAGGCAGGCCCCAACATGCGCCAGCTGCAGGAATCCCCACGACAGACGGACATGCCGTTTCCATGATGCCATCTGCCGCGCTTGCGGGAAAGCAGGACATCTCGCCCGGGCCTGCCGCCTGAGGAACAGCCACCATGCCCCAGCAGCGAACTTCAAAAAAGTGGGTAGTGTCGTTCCCATGGCTACGGTAATGAACTTGCCCCAGCCCATTCCGGGCGCGATTTCTGTGTCTCTCCGAATAGAGGGAGTTCCTTGCTCCATGGAACTGGACTCAGGGTCAGCATATTCAATTCTGTCCGCAGCTACGTTCCGCCGCCTCTGCCTGAAGGGGGCACGCTGGCTGCGGCTGCCGGCCGGGTTGGTCCTCTGGGACTTCCAGAAAAACCCCGTGGCTATTAAGGGGTTAGCCAGGGTCCTTGTCCAGTACCACCCCTTTAACGGCCTGCTAGACCTTCTCGTGGTGGAGCGCAATCTAACCTGTCTCCTAGTTCGCGCCTGGTTCAAGCCGCTCGGAGTGCAGTGGACAGGAATACACCGTGTGGGCTCCACCGACTTTTCGGCCATCTGCGAGGAATTCCCCGTTGTTTTCGACGGCTCATTGGGCTGCTACAAAGGACCTTCGACCTGAACCCAGCAGACCGGCCCATCCGTGTGGCCGTCCGATGGCCACCGCTCGCCTTCCAGCCCAAAGTGGAGGCGGAGCTGGAAAAGCTCGTGGCACAAGGGGTGCTCGAGCCAGTCTCCCACGCCAAGTGGGAGACTCCCATTGTGACCCCCCTCAAAGCTAACGGGGAAGTCCGCATCTGCACGGATTACAAATGTACAATTAATAAGGCATTACAGGACCACGCGTACCCGGTACCAGTGGTCAGCCATGTTCTGGCCTCCCTCGCGGGCGCCAAAATATTTGGAAAATTAGACTTGGCCCAAGCCTATCAGCAGCTTCCCGTAGACGAAGCAACGGCCGAGGCAGAAACGATTGTGACTCACAAGGGAGCGTTCAAGGTGAAACGCCTCCAATTTGGGGTCAGCGTAGCACCCGGAATCTTTCAAAATCTAATGGATTCTCTCCTAAAAGATGTTCCAGGAGTGAAGCCGTTCTTCGACAATGTCCTCATCGCCGCCTCATGTGACGCCAACACATTCGCAGCTCGCCTCCGGATGGTGCTGCAAAGGTTCCAGGACATGGGTCTCAAGGTTCGAAAAGACAAGTGCACCCTGGGAGTCTCCTCGGTGACCTTCTTGGGGTTCCAAGTCACCGCGGACGGCATTCACCCTACAAAGGAAAAGGTAGCGGCGATTACAGGTGCACCCCGCCTGTCCTCAAAGGCGGAACTCCAGGCGTTCTTGGGACTTGTGAACTTCTACAGCGCCTTCCTTCCGCACAAGGCAGTGGTTGCCGTACCCCTGCATCGTCTCCTGGACAAGGGAGTGGCTTGGACCTGGGGCCCCAAGCACGATGCGGCCTTCCGGGCTGTCAAGGACCTGTTAGTTTCGAATGCGGTCCTGGCGCATTTCGATGAGAGGCTCCCTGTCATCCTGGCCTGCGACGCATCCCCCTACGCCGTTGGGGCGGTCTTGGGGCACCAGCTACCCAACGGAAAGGAGGTTCCGGTTGCCTACTACTCCAGGACCCTGTCGTCGGCGGAACGGAACTATGCCCAGATCAACAAAGAGGCTCTAGCGATCGTAGCCGGCGTCAGGAAATTCCATGACTATCTCTACGGGCGTTCGTTCACTGTGGCCACAGATCACAAGCCGCTGCTGGGTCTCCTTGCCCCCCACAGGCAGACCCCTCACATGCTGTCTCCACGGGTCCTGCGATGGTCAATTTTTTTGTCAGGCTACTCCTACGAATTGGTACATCGCCCGGGGAAGGCGATGGGTCATGCAGACGCCCTCAGCCGTCTTACCCTCCCGTCCTGCGACCCTGATCTGGCTCCTGCTTTCCACGTCACGCTCCTAGAGGACCTACCGGAGTGCCCCGTACAGGTATTGATGTGGCCCGTCGCACGCGGCGGGACCGCATCCTTTCCCGTGTCTCGGACTGGGTGGGAAGGGGGGAGCCAGAAAAACCGGGACCAGATTTCGCCGCTTTCATGGCACGCAGGCACGAACTATCGGCCCACAAGGGATGCCTGCTTTTGGGATCTCGAGTGGTGATCCCCGGCCCCCTGCGGCCCTGAGTGCTAGAGGCCCTACACGAGGCTCACCCAGGAATTGTGCGCATGAAAGCTCTGGCCCGGAGTTACTAATGGTGGCCAGGCCTGGACAAAGACATTGAGGGGCGGGTCCAGAAGTGTGCCAAATGCCAGGAGTCGCGGCCAGATCCGCCACACGCTCCTGTCCGATCCTGGGAATCTACTAACAAGCCCTGGTCCCGCCTGCACCTAGACTTCGCAGGACCGGTCCAGGGCCGGTTGTTTCTTATTGTTGTTGACAGCTACAGCAAGTGGCTTGAGGTAGTGCCGGTAGCTTCGACCTCCACCAACGTTGCCTTAAGAAGTCTCTGGCCGATCTTCACGACACACGGAATGCCAGAGACTCTCGTGACCGACAACGGGACCGCCTTCACCTCCAGCAAGTTTCAACGGTTCGTGGAAGCCTGCAGTCTGTGCCACATCTGCTCCGCTCCGTTCCACCCCGCAACCAACGGCCAGGCCAAGCGCATGGTGAGGACAACGAAGGACACGTTAAAGAAGATGGAGCACGGCGACTGGGAAGAGCAGCTGTACAAGTTCCTGTTCTGCCAACGGAACACACCCCACTCAGGGACTGGGCGCCGGCCAGCCGAACTTCTGATGGGAAGACGACTGGGAACCGTCTTGGACCGCCTACATCCCGACCGAGCAATCAAGGGGAATCCGACAACGGAGGACCGGCCAGCTGCCCGAGGATTCACTCCCGAAGACCCCGTATACGCAAAACACTTCGTGCGGGGTCCGACATGGCTCCCCGCGAGGATCGTCCGAGTCACAGGGCCTTATTCCTACGAGGTCCTTACAGAAGATGGCGTAGTCTGGAAACGGCACATTGACCAGATTCGACGCCATACCCAGAACCACGATGATACCCAGGCCCCCGAACTCCCTGCACCAACAGACCGTGACATCGACACGACTCCAGAAGCAGCGCTAGACCCTGATCCAGAGACTGCGGAGATGCCGCTCCTGCCCGTGGACAAAGCAGTCGCACCATGCACACCTGAACGACCCCCAAGCAGACAGGCCCCGCCAGCAGAACAACTACCCACACCGCAACCTGCCGACACAAGCAACACGCCCCGCCTTACAACCCCCCGGCGCTCTGGACGTGAGCGCAGACGCCCGGACTATCTCAAAGACTATGTGTGCAGAGGGGTTCTGGACTATGGGGGGAGGGGTGTTATGTATTGACCATGCGGTCACCATGTGCTCCCTTAATTGCGACCGCATGGCCAAAGCACATGGCCAGAGCATGGCCAGAGCACATGGCCAAGAAACTACTGAGCTTCAGCCAGGTAGAACAAAGGCCAGGTGGATTCAAACCGGCCACCAATCCTGTACCTAGGTTTCTCCCAGGGAACCTATGAAATGTAAATAGACTTCTAATAGCCTATCAGGCCAGTTGGGTGAGGTCAGGGGATTGTCCATGACCAGCATAAAAGGAGGGCTTCGAGCCCTGGGTTGTATGCTTCATCCGGACCAGCAATAAAGATCATGCTGTTTCACTGTTCCACAGACTAGCGACTCCAATACTTATCAGTCATCCTACCTGAGTTCCTTCTCCATCAGCTGCAGGAACTGTGTCCTTCACAGAGTGAGTGGTCTTATAGTCTTTGGCCGTTTGGAACACTGTAGCTCTCAAGACAGAGTCCTTTTCAGTTAGCGTGAAGTGTTCCGGACAGGGTTTCAAGTGTGAGGTTCACCTATTATCCAAAACACTCGTGGTGAGGACACCCATCTGTTTTGGCATCTGCAAGCAGTCTATGCACATGTTCCCCACGATGACCCATCCTAGCTTTAACCTCTGGACATGTGGGGTGTCAGGAGGCCCCATGAGCAGTTCGTGGCATGCCAGTAGATCAGAGATGTCTGTTTCCAACAGAAGATTTGTGCATCAGGATCCAGGATGGGAAGTTGACATGATTGGTCTTAAATGAGGATGGTAGAGCATGATGTCTGGTGTGGAAATCTGGTTGCAATCATTCGGCAGAGCATCACATTCCAACAATGGTGGCAGAGAGAACTGGGCTCCACTATTGAGTGATTCGATCTGGAACCTGATGCCTCTCCTCCCTGACATGCGCTAGACCCTAGCACATGTCTTGAGGATGTATTGTGTCTTTTCTCTCCATAAGATGAAGAGTTTGAAGAATTCTGGGCTGGCCAAGGACCGATTGCTTTGTCCATCTAATATGATGTACATCTTTGCAGCCTTTTCTAGGTGGCCTGCAGGAAAAAACTTGGCCATGTCTGGTGACAGGATCTTTGGCCATCCTTGGCACTGCAAACCTGAGTGTACACTGGGCTTGGTTTGACCCATCGAGGTCGTGTTTTTATCCATAGTTTCTCATTCTGTTGGAAATATGTGTGTTGCATTACAGGGTGAATGTGTTTACCTTGTGTGCTATTGTTTAGATTGACCTGAACAGTAACCTATCATACTGTTGCTACTGGAAGGTAACCTGGCAGAAAGCCAATGGGGAGAAAGCCCGGGAAACTGGAGTCTATTTACTAACAATCATTGGTTAATGCAGGGGTGGGCAAATGGCGGCCCGGGGGCCACATGCGGCCCGCCACAGAGTTTTTTGCGGCCCGCCAAGACAGTTGGCCACTGTCAGCACCTGAGGAGCTGCAGCTTGAACTTATTGACATGCAGTCAAATCTCACTGTGAAAGAAATGTTTAATGCTGTGACATTAGTTGACTTTTACAAATCTTTGTCTGCTGAAAAATTTCCATGTATGAAGAAATTTGCTGGGAAAATGTTCTCTTTATTTGGGTCTACATATATTTGTGAGCAAAGTTTTTCTTGCATGAAGATCAACAAGAGTAAATATAGATATTAACAGACATTTGACAGATATTAACTTGCAGGCTGTGATGAGAATCTCAACAAGCAATCTCACTCCTGATTTCAAAAAAATTGTAGAAAAGTGTGATAGGGTACATTTGTCTCATTAAACTGATTCTAAAATTAAATGTGCTTGCAGCTGTAGATGATATGAAATTAGCACAATAAATAAATTGAATAAAACTACCACTATTTTATTTAATTTATATTTATTGATTTTTATGATACAATTTATATTTTTTCTGAAATGCAAAGTTAACTAATGAATGCAATCATTTTAAAAGGTGCGGCCCTCCACTAACCTCCGCTCCCATAAAGTGGCCCCCAAGCCAAAACAATTGCCCACCCCTGGATTAATGTATTCAGGTGATTTCCTTCTAGGGTCAAGAAGAAAGAAGAATCTCCATTAACAACTGTGTGGTCAGTCAGTCTGTTGTTGTACTTGTAACAGTAAGGATGTAGTCTTTGTGTTTGTTGTTTTTTAGATTTCCTGTGTACCTTTTCCTTTAGAAGTAAAATTTCTTACTTAGAAAGAATATGCCTCCTCTCCAATAATTAAATATTTATTGCAAGCTCTGAATATCTAACTATTTTTACAAAAATTTTCAACATATTCTGGTAGCAGAGGTTGCAGATCTCAACCCAGGGGGGATAGGTCCACTCAAGTTGACTCAGCATAATTTTAATTGGTGGCTGAGCTCCCTAAAGAATAGATTACAAATGTATGGGGCCAAAGATATTTTAACAAAGGATGTCCCTACAACTGCACCAGACAGAAGTGCCTTCAGAAGACTAGATGGCTTTGCCAAGTTCTTGATTGTGGATTCAGTTAATTGCCATGATGTCCCCAGCCCGCATACCATAGAAAGTGTCTCTTTCCTTGCTCAATTAAAGAAACTCATAGGGACTTACAGTCAATCAATTGAAAGAACTTGGGAAAACTCCTGAACAGCTAGACATGATTGCAGCCATACTACAAGTTATAGAGGGCTAGCAAGTTATAGAGGCTCCCTACAAGTTATAGAGGGCTAGCAATGACTTTAAGACACCAAAAGAATCTAACACTTGATTATTTGTTCATGATTTTAAAAGAGGACTATGACTCCAGAACTAGTCAGGATGTTTTGTCTAATGAGATGTCTGTTTTGAGTTTGAAACATATGCACAGATTTAAAAGGGAAAAGAAAATTGGATGTTTTAAATTCGGAGAAAATCATTATGCCAGAGACTGTGAATTTAAAAATGATGGCAAACAAAGGCCTACTGGCCCATGTGGTCACACTGAAAGAGTGCCACCTGGTGGAAGAGGAAATTATAGCAACTGCAGAGGTTTTAGACCTCAGACAAAGGAAAATTCCAGTGCAGCCAGAAATGTTAGCAGAAATGCTCAGAGGAATGGAAATAGTGGTTATGCTTTTAGAATCTGTAATGATTATAGGATGAAAATAAGAGTATTTTTAGTAGATTCTGGATCCTGTACACACATTTGCAAATATCAGAACAAGTTTTGTGTACTTGGTACTGAAAATAGACCCAAGGTTTATCAAGCAAATAAAGAACCTCTTAATGTAGAGGGTGTTGGGACAGTGCCAATCAAACTCCTCACTACAACTGAAGAAGTGGATGTTAAATTAAAGAATGTGGCTCTGATTCCTGAAGCAGCTGATAATTTGATTTCAACCAAAAGACTTATGGAAATTGATCATAATGTGTTCCTTAAGAGAAGGAAAGGAAGTAAGATTGTTGGTGAAATGTCTGGAACTGAATTTGAAGTGGAGGAGAGAAATGGATTTCATTATCTTGTGGATGTTAGTGGAGACTCAGAAGTTGTTGATGCTGAGAGACAAGTTTATCAAACTAGCAATGGTTCTTGTAGTCATCGGAATTGCTTACATAGCATTTGAAGTTTGCGCATCATGGGGTGCAGTGTTGAAAAGTTGTTAAAGGAGTGTGGAATTTCTGCTGTAAGTTGTGACAAGGCAAAAGAGAGATGTGACACATGTCTCAAAGCAAAAGGAACTGCTCCAAAGTACTCTAGCAAGTCCACTACTCACAATGAGAAGATCCTAGAGACTGTGTACAGTGACCTTGTTGGACCATTAGTGCCATTTTGTGGCAGGAACAAATACTTTTTGTCTTTTACTGAAAGCAAAACAAAATATACCTTTGCGTATATGATGAAGAGCAAGGATGAGACACTCAATAAATTCAAAGCTATGTGGCCACAATTAAAAACAAGTTTGACCAGGCACCCTAAAGCTTACACACCGATTGGGGTGGAGAATATTGCAATGCAGAATTTTAAAGTTTTCTAGAACTTGAAGGGATTGAACACGAAGTGTCTATCTCACACTTGCTTCAACACAATGGGTCTTGTGAAAAGCCGAACAGAACAATTCAGGACATGTGTAGGGCTATGCTAATACATTCTGGCTTACCAAATACCCTATGAGGTGAAGCTATCAACATAGCAGTGTATTTGCACAATAGAATATCCTCGAAACTAACAGGAACAACTCCACTTGAGGCTTGGTTTGGACAGAAGCCTGGACTAAAGCATTTCAAGGCTTTTGCTTCCAAAGGGTATGCTCACGTATTAAAAGAGAAAAGGGGAAAACTTGACTCCAAAGCTGAAATTGGACTTGTAGTTGGGTATCTTGTTGGTGGAAATGAATACAGGGTATAACCCCCCCCCCCAAATCACACAGTTGGGGAACACAATGTTGTGTATGTAGATGAAAGCAATTTGCCATGTGCTTCCAGTGCAACTGATTCAAAGCATTCTGAGACTGCTTCTGAAGAATTGGTTGCATGGTTACCTGTGGTGACCACTGGGGAACCGGCAGGTCCACCTTCTGAACTGCACCAGAGGAGGCAGCAGAACCCACGACAGAACCCACAACCAGTGTGAGATGATCAGAAAGAATCACTAAAGGACAACCACCAAGGAAATATGAATTTTGCAAAACTGTACAATCTGCAAAAGAACCTAAGAACTGGAAAGAAGTATGCAACCTGCCTGTGAATGAAAGAGACAAATGGATTGAAGCAATGGAACAGGAAATACTATCCATATATGAGAAAGAAGCATGGACTCTTACAAAGTTACCTCCAGACAGAAAGCTTGTTGGATGCAAATGGGTGTTCAAAATCAAGCATAAAGATAATGGGACTGTAGAATTATACAAAGCACACCTAGTAGCCAAAGGTTATTCACAAAAATATGGGACTGACTACTTAGAAACTTTTGCTCCTGTTATCAACCATGCAGCATTCAGAACATTTCTTAGTGTTGCAGCATCAAGAGACATGATTGTAGAGCATCTGGATATAAAGACAGCATTTCTCAATGGAGAACTATCTGAGAAAATATTTATGGAACAACCTGAGGGTTTCAGAGTCCAAGGACAAGAAAATTATGTTTACAGACTCAACAAAGGACTCTATGGACTGAAACAAGGAGCAAAGACTTGGTATGAAAAAATTACAGGACTATTGCAGAAGCAAGGCTTTGAGCAAGGGAAAGCTGAACCTTACCTGTACACTAGAATTAAAAATGGACAATACCAGTAAGTTCTTGTTTACGTTGATGACTTGATTGTGTCTTGTCAAAACAGGATATTAAAGAAATAGCAGATGAACTGAACCAAGGAAGTAGAAGTCATACAGCTTGCAGACTTAAAACACTACCTCAGAATACAAGATGAACGACTTGTGGACAGAACCTTTCTTCTATGCTAGAAACAAAAAATTGTGGACTTTATAGAATCTATTGGTACGAAAAACTGCAAAGCATCATCCATACCACTTGAACTTGATATCTAAAGGAAAAGGATGGAACACCCCTCAGAGACATTGGAGAATACAGAGAAGCAGTTGGAAAACTTCTCTACTTAAGCAAAACCACAAGGCCTGACATCACAGCAGCAGTTAGCATCTTATGCAGAAAAGTGAGTTTGCCTAACCATTATGATGCAATAAAGAAATTAGCAAGGTATCTGAAAGGAACAATAGACTTAGAACTGAAAATTGCACCATCTAAAAGGCCAATAATAGTTGAATATATAGACGCCAACTGGGGAGAAGAATCAAACAAGTCAACAAGTGGATATCTATTCTTCTATGGAGATGGGCTAATAGACTGGACCAGTCTAAAGCAAACTGTTGTGGCACAGCTGAGTATATCTCAGGAACAAGTGCCTGCAGTGAACTTGAATGGATTTTTCGTTTGTTGAAGGACTTTGGAATAAGAGAACCTGTACCTGTAGTTATGTTTGAGGACAATCAAGCTTGTATTACGATATGCAAGGGAGAAAGTACCACAGCAAAAAGTAGATCTATTGGAATTAAGTGTGCACTAATGAAAGGTCTGTAACAGAAGGGGCTAAGCGAGATTGAACATTGTCACACAGAGGAAATGTTGGCTGACATTTTAACTAAGCCACTGACCAAAAAAAAATTTGAACATCTTTGTGAAATGTTGAATATGGTTGATCCAAATGTTAAAGTGAATAATGAGTGATATTTGCTGTATATGCATGTATAATGACTTACATACTAGACCTTGAGAAGGGATGTTGGAAATATGTGTGTTGCAGGGTCTAGATTCAGGTGAATGTGTTTACCTTGTGTGCTATTGTTTAGACTGACCTGGTAGGTAACTTGGCACAAAGCCAATGGGGAGAAAGCCCGGGAAACTGGAGTCTGTTTACTAACAATCATTGGTTAATGTATTCAGGTGATTTCCTTCTAGGGTCAAGAAGAAAGAAGAATCTCCATTAACAACTGTGTGGTCAGTCAGTCTGTTGTACTTGTAATAGTAAGGATGTAGTCTTTAAGTGTTTGTTGTTTTGTAGATTCCCTGTGTACTTTTCCTTTTAGAAGTAAAGATTTTTACATAGAAAGAATATGCCTCCTCTCCAGTAATTAAAGAGTCATTGCAAGCTCTGAATATCTAACACTTTTTAACCAAATTTTCTAACAGTTTCAGCTGGAGTCTTATTGGTAGGGGAGCCAGACATGATTGGTTGTGGCACTGGGGTCCAGATATAAGGCAGCAGGGTGCTTGTCACTGCCACACTCATGGCCACAGTTCCCTCTAACCTGCACTAGGGGGCACTGGTACACAACATTTCAGAGGCCAGCTCAGAGGATTTTAGCTTCAACTCACATTTTTTCCTTTCTATAGGAAACAATGAAGGATGGTGGTATCTCCTTCTGGTGCCCATAGAATTGGACCCCCTGGTCCAATCTTTTTGAAACTTGGGGAGTTTCTTTGAGGAGAGGTACCAGCAGCTGTGCTGCAAACTTAGTGCCTCTACCTCAAACAAACAGCCCCCAGAGCCCCAGATTCCTCCAGATCTATTCTCCATTATAGCCTACTAGTAGCAAGGCCCGTTGTAAAATCTAAACAACGGGCTCTAGAAAGATGGGAGGTGGAACAAATGTATTGGCTGTTTCTCAGGATACTCGCATACAGGCCCCTGTTGCCCATCCACTTTCTCCCCCTCCCCCGATGGCCTGTGGAACATGACGTGAGAGAGAAGCGGTTCAAACTTTAAACCCCTTCTCTCTGGAGTCGCGCCGCAGCAGCGGCACAATCTCCTACTGTATCCTATGGGGCCATAGAATACAATGGAAATATCATGCTGCAGCTGCGGTGTGACTCCAGAGAGAAGGGGTTTAAACTTTAAACCCCTTCTCTCTTGAGTTGCGCAGCAGTGGCACGATCTTTCCATTTTACTCTATGGGGCCATAGGATACAACAGGAAATTGTGCCGCTTCTGCGGCGCAACTCCAGAGAGAAGGGGTTTAAAGTTCAAAACCCATCTCTTTTCAGGCCTTCCCCAGCTTGCTCGCTTAGGCGGGCAGGCCAGGGGAGGCGGGGGGGCTGTTCAGGCCTTTCCCAGCTCGCTCGCTTAGGTGGGCAGGCGAGGGGAGACTGGGGGCAGGCAATGAGGAAAGGCTGAGTACTCACCTCCTGAGGTTACCTCCTGAGGTGAATGTGCCTTCTGAGGGGATTTCTGGTGCCTGCCGTTTCTGTGGGTGGGACTCAGGCAACAAAGCCAGTGGCTAGGGACACCCTCTTCTGAGTGACATGCCAGGGAGCCCACTGATTTTGGGGCATGTGGAATGTTCAGGAGAGTCCATGACCAAAACACAATTATTATATAGAGAGATGAGGCTCCTTGACTACAATGGTCCCCATAGGCTATCATTGAGACAAAATCACAGGTGTTTTTTTTTTTGCACACCCCTATTATGCTTTTCAGTATGATTTGTATGGTGCCTTGAGACAGGGGAAAGTGGGATATAAATATTTGTATAAATAAGTAGTTTGGGCAGGTTGATAACGTTTAAGCAACTTCCTGTTTGTTAGGTTAGGCCAGGGGTCCTTTCGTAGAAAAAGAGGTGCAGGAGCTCATTAGCATAACTCATTAGCGTACTTATTTGCATATGCCACACCCCCTGACATCACCAGAAGTGTGTCAGAAGGCAACACCCACTGCTCAAGCTCCACCCCAAAAATCTCTGGGTATTTCTGGTTCAGACCGATTGCCTATAGCCCAGTTTCCTGTTTTCAACAGTGGCTAGTCATATGCCACAGGAAAGCATGAAAACAGGGCCGTCAGATGGCCTCACCTGCTGACCACTCCTCAGCAGCTGTCAATCAATGGAATACTGCCTCTGAATTGGCTATTGTGATGACAGACCTACCCTCTATAAATCTGTCCAACCCCCCATTTAAATCTATCTAAACCAGTAGCCATCACTGCACCTTGTGGCACTGAGTTGCATGAGTCAGCTATCCATCACAAGAGAAAGCTCTCTGCTCATACCACCATCATGCTTAAATATGAACATAAGAGGAGCCATGTTGGATCAGGCCAGTGGCCCATTCAGTCCAACACTCTGTGTCACACAGTGGCCAAAACCCAGGTGCCATCAGGAGGTCCACCAGGAGGGCCAGAACTCTAGAAGCCCTCCCACTGCTTCCCCCCAAGCACCAAGAATTCAGAGCATCACTGCCTCAGACATAAGAATGTAAGAGAAGCCATGTTGGATCAGGCCAATGGCCCATCCAGGCTAACACTCTTGTGTCATACAGTGGCCAAAATCCAGGTATAATCAGCAGGTCCACCAGCAGGGCCAAAACTCTAGAAGTCCTCCCACTGTTGACCCCCCAGCACCACAAATACAGAGCATCACTGCCCCAGACAGAGTGCTCCATCTATACCTTGTGGCTAATAGCCACTGATGGACCTCTGCTCCACATGTTTATCCAATCGTCTCCTGAAGCTATCTACACTTGTAGCCACCACCACTTCCTGCAGCAGCAGAAGGAAGCGTTGACTCTTAAAAGCTTATAGCCCAAAAAAACTTGTTGGTGTCTAACACATTACGGGGCTCAAGTCTAACAAGTTTCATCATGATATGACAAAATTAAAACCTGGTACTGCTCCAAAAAAAAAAATTAGCTAACAATCTCAGGCCAGCTGCACCCCAGATTCAAGCAGGGCTGCATCAAGCAAGGGGAGGCAAGATGGAACCAAGTCTCCTGGAGTCTCAGCCACCACTGAGGTGTTGATGCCAGTGTTCCCTCTAAGCTGAGTTAGTGTGAGCTAGCTCACAGTTTTTTACCCTTTGGCTCACACGTTTTTGTCTCAGCTCAGAAAGAATGCCTTCAGAGAAAACTAATTTATGCAGCAGCCAAATTGCTCACTCACAACTTTAATGCCAGTAGCTCACAAAGTGAATTTTTGCTCACAAGACTCCACAGCTTAGAGAGAGTGCAGGCTGGGAAAAGTGAGCGGTGGGGCGGGAGGCTTTCCTCCGGCTCCGTGCCTAAGCGCAGGCCGGGGAAAATGATCTGGGGGGGGGGGAAGCTTTCCTCTGGCTCCACGCCTAAGCGCAGGCCGGGGAAAGTGAGCCGGGGGGGGGAAGGCTTTCCTCCGGCTCCGCGCCTAAGCATAGACCAGTAAAAGTGAGCAGGGGAGGGAGGCTTTCCTCC
Source organism: Lepidodactylus listeri (assembly GCA_029233225.1). NCBI lineage: Eukaryota > Metazoa > Chordata > Lepidosauria > Squamata > Gekkonidae > Lepidodactylus > Lepidodactylus listeri. Next base: position 6,179,796 of record JARCFY010000014.1, on the reverse strand, counting down.
GGCTCTGCACCTAAGCATGGGCCGGGGAAAGTGAGCAGGGAAAGTGAGCGGGGGGGGAGGCCTTTCTCCGGCTCTGTGCCTAAGTGCGGACCGGGGAAAGTGAGTGGGGGGAGGCTTTCCTCTGGCTCTGCACCTAAGCGCGGGCCGGGGAAAGCAAGTGGGGGGGTGCCCAGCCTTGGCAGGCCTCTCTGAGGCCCGGTGCTGGGTCAGAAACTTACCTTCTGCCTCCTCTTGATTCATTGAGGGCTGCTGGTAGCAGGGGGTGGGGCTTGGTTATGTGCCCTCCCCCCCGGGCTCCTCTCTCTCAGAGTGGCACCCCGGTGAGCCCCGGCCCCAATGGACCTCTGGGTTAGGCAGTGTTCTGACAGTGATTGTTCCTCCTCTGTTATACTTGACCTGTAATGCTGTTTGTCATATTTCACTAAAAAAAAACCCAAGTAGACTGCGAGAGTTTTTCTCCCCTAAGTGCTGATATGTTTCCTAAGGGTCAGCGCAAGGTGACAGTCCAAGTCCAGGTCTACCAATGCAGTGGACTCTGGTGGGTAGACCTGTTCTCCAGAGGCCAGGTCTACCAATATAGTGGAAAGGAGTGGGTGTGAGAACCTTGTTAGATCCAATAAGCCAGGCATTGATATTGAATAAAGTCCTTTTATTTCTTAATGGTCTACTCAGTAAGCACCAGGGGTCCTTTCGTAAAAAAAGAGGTGCAGGAGCTCATTAGCATAACTTATTTGCATATGCCACACCCCCTGACGTCACTGGAAGCGATGACGTCATCAGCAGTGTGTCAGAAGGCAAGAAGGGAGGGGGAAGGAAGGAAAGGAACAGGAAGGAAGGTAGGTAGTTAGGTGGGAGAGAGAGAGAGAGAAGAAAGGAAGGAAGGAAGGAAGGAGAGGGGAAGGGAGGAAGGAAGGAAGGAAGGAACAGTAAGGTAGGTAGGTAGGTGGGGGGGAGAGAGAGAAGGAAGGAAGGGAGAGGGGAAGGAAGGGGGAAAGGAAGGAACAGGAAGGTAGGTAGGTAGGTGGGGGGAGAGAGAGAGAAAGAAGGAAGGAAGGGGGAAAGGAAGGAACAGGAAGGTAGGTAGGTGGGGGGGAGAGAGTGAAGCAATAAGAAAAATTAATCAATAATTATGCTAAATAGAACTCTGCATATTGCTTAGTAAGTTAGAAGCTTTGAAATGCAAGGTCACTGAAACAAGATTATTTGCTGTTACATGGAACACTAACAACATCTAGCTAACAGTCTTCCATTGTTTAGTGTGCAACATTATTGCTCTTAGGCTGGGCTGAAAAACCATGGGAACGGCAAGCAATTAGCAACATTTAGATAGAAACATTCCTAACACTTGAGCAGCTAGTTAGGCGGAGTTATTTCGTATGATTTGTTAACAAATATGATGCTGTATGACACTGTCCCCTTCCTTTCTGTGCGTCCCCACCCCCTGGTATAAAACACCAAGCCTCAGTAAAATCTGGGCTCGGTAGCTTTAATGGATTACCATTGCCGAGACTGACGTCATAAAAATAAAGGCTTTCTTCTCTACCTGATGTTCGGACCTTAGGATCATTGGGAAATCTCTATTCTTGGTTTATAGTGCTTCATTTGGTTCCCTGACCAGGAGAAGAGGTTTCTCAGCCTAAGGGGGGCTTTTGGAGACCCTCTCGAGCCACAGCTCCGTCTAGAGCCGCCGGGCTTGCATTGAGCAAGCAGACAGGGGCCCCCTCTCGAGTTTGAGAGGTCTGTTTCCAAACAGACTCGGCGACTCTTGCCGGGAGCTGCTCGCTCTGAAGAATCCGACCAGGAGTACAAACCCTTCTGCTACAACAACTCCGGAGTCTACAGGAAACAAGCAAGTATATGAGGTTTATGGAATAGGTGAGGATACCTCTCCAGAGTGAGAGAAGGGAGGACTTGATCACCCCTCCGAGGGAAAGGTAGGGGGCAGATGTCAGTGCAGTGGGCCTGAATCACCTAAAGCCCGGCCTCCTTTCATGGAAAGAGGAGGTAGACAGATGTCAGTGCAGTGGGCCTGCATCACCTAAAGTCTAGCCTCCTCTCAGGAGATTTTTAGGCAGAGCTAAAGAGGACTAGAGGAGTCCTGCTCTGCTCGGGGAAAGGGGGGGAATTGTTGTGTGTGAATATGAAGATAATTGTTGTTTCTGATGACAATGTATTTTTGAGAAACTAATTGTTGTCGGTTGCATAGTGTGTTGTTGGAACCAAAGATGATTGAATAAGGATACCTTGTGTTTCAGGGCAGCAGACTTGCTACTGTTGGCCTCGTCCCTTTTCCGTGGTGTTTCCTAGTTGTTAGCTTGTGTTGTCTGAATATGCTGAAGCCCTTCTGGCTACAGACTTGCAGAGATTTTGTGAGAACAATTGGCCAGCTTTCCAACTCAGCAAAAGCTATATTCCCAAACTGCAGTGAGGCAATCTTTCCCTGTGCCAGGAGCTATTCCCTATATCTGTCCAGTTATGCCCAAACCAGAAACAAAAAGCTCCCACTGCTGCAGTTATTCCCTCCTGAAAAGAAAAAAAAATTGGCTGCCCGCTTATCTGCTGTAAGGCCCTCGAATCAGCTACAAGCCTCCTCCCTTACTACACAGGCAGCCTGACGCAAGGAAGGCAGGAGGCTGAATTAAAATAATAATAATAAAAAGGAGGCACAGCTTTCTTCTGATTAAAAGGGCTCTCCTGTGGTGATTGAAATGTTTGAAAAATGGATGTGAAAGAGTGTATCAATTGCGTTCTTGGTCTCCCCCTCCCTTTGTGTCCAGAGGTTGGTTTGTTTGTTCAAATGTTTGTTGTAATTCATGTTAAAGAAAGCATTGACTCCCATAAAATTCCAGACATTCTGTGAAGCTGATTAGCCTGGCTGTTTCCTTCCAAACAAAGATTGAATTCAGTCACGGCCTTTGGGTACCCTTGTAAAATTGTATATACCTGCTTGTTTGAAGAATTAAGATGGAATGAAAATATGTTGTGGTGTTAATATATGATATAGGTATTCTGTAAATAAGATGGTAGAAATACTGTACAGATATATATGCCGGTAGTAAATCAATGAATGGTTTCCTGGAGGTGTAATAATCTTGCAGAGTTCTCTCAAGGTGATTTGCCAGTCCAGGCTGTTGGTTTTTTTTAAAAAAAAACTTTTAAGTCAATTTTAAGTTGTTATACAGTCTTTTGAAAGGGACAAATGATTTATAAGGTTAGTAAAACTTTAAGATTACTTTGCAATAATGTTCATATCTCAGCTGGTCTGAGCAGAGCTAATTGTTTTGTTTATAAAGCTGTGTCAGAATTATTTCAGTACAGAAAAATTTTGGCCTCTGGAAGCGAGTGAGAGTCGCATAACAGACCAAAGTTATAAGTTATACAAGGAAAATGATTATATATTGAAGATGTGTAAGTACATGCCCTGCCTTTTAGTGTGTAAAAGGGTACAAAGTTTGTTACTGTGTCATTCTAATAATGAGAAACTGTTTTAGTTTAATTCCTGGAGTCAAACTGTTGTTTTTTTTCTTGCAAAGGAGTCTCCTGTTCTCTCCCCCCCCCCCTTTTTCTTTCTCTCTCTCTCTCCTTTCTCAGGACAGAATGTCCTAAACGGAATCCAATTTATGTTCAAATAAGCAGATGCTATGACACCTAATGTTAATATTTTAATGACAGATTCTGGTTGGTCTCACAATTGTAAAAGATTGTAACAGCCCTTGCTAAGCCAGGAAAGTAAAGTGTGGCTATTTATAAAATATTCCAGGTACGTTATTGGGAGTTAATTTTCAGGATAGGCAGGAAAAAGGGGGGTGGGAAAGGACCTAGAATCCTTTTTTTTTTTTTTGTTACAGTCACACACTCCTTTGATTTAATTTTAAGTTTTGAATACGCTTTCTCCTTGAGTCTAAATATTTTGTTTCCATTTCATTTTCCTTCTCCTCAAAAAAAAATTTTTTTCCCTGAGTTTTATCTGTTCATAGGAGAAAATATTTTTTTTATGCACCATGGCCTTGCAGAGAAAATGAGAAAAAAGGGAGGCTTACCTCGCCTTCTGTTATGACTGATAATGGAAAGTGATGATGCCAGTGGTTAAAGTACGTTGTTTGGAGGTGGGAAATGCTGTGCAGCAATCTATACTGGATGGGGGAGCCCCCCCCTTGGACTGAGATGGTGAGAGTTGCTGAAAAAGATTCTGGAATGTGGTTCCATTAAACATCAGCTGAATGATGTTGTCCTGAGTTGGCGTGAGGAAAAAGCAGATTACACCTGCTAAAGAGACTGATGTGTTTGATGGTTTATATTTGGACTGATTAAGTGGGGAAAGGGGAAGGTGTTCCCCCCCCTTCTGCAGAAACTTTTCCCTCCATACGGAGCCTGCATTCGGAGACAGAGCAAAATTGCCTTGCAGTTTTACAGCAATGGATATTGACGGCAATCCTGACACGGTTCTGTTAATTCAAAAACTGTTTTCTTTTAAGAAGCCAGGATTTATTCTCATTGGACAGAAGAATGTCTTTTCCTTGATTTTTGATTTCCTTAAACGTTTCAGGTCAGCCAGGATTGGAACCTGTTCTTAAAAACCTGGTTAAAGAAACACCAAAACACATGGCCCTGGAAGTGCAAAGACTGTTTAACCTACATTTATTTTATTATACAGGACTTTGCCATAGGTACTGCCCCTCAAAATCCATGCACTAGGTCTTTCCAGGGAAAAGGTAGTATGTTTTGTTTCATTTAATTTATAGCGGGCTTTCTACATGGCATAGCAAAAGGCTGCTCTACAAATAGGGAAAAGGTGCTCAATAGTTTATCTGATTCATCTGTTTCCTTTTTGTTCCAAAAGTATGATGGCAAAATAACTAATCCTATTAGAGATTTTAAAATGCCAGACCTTGTTTAACTGTTTCCCTAGCATTGTAAGAATGCTAATGGTTGCCAGGGCTCCGTTGGGGCCGGAGCGCGCCGGAGCGCCGCTCCGGGAGAGGAGGGGCCGGGGGGCGGGCCTCCCCCGTTCACCCCCTCCCTCGCCCAGAAGCCATTCGCGGGGCCGCGGCTGTCCGCTGGCCCCGCCGGAGAGCCCCCTCCCTCGCCCAGAAGCCATTCGCGGGGCCGCGGCTGTCCGCTGGCCCCGCCGGAGAGCCCCCTCCCTCGCCCAGAAGCCATTCGCGGGGCCGCGGCTGTCCGCTGCCCCGCCGGAGAGCCCCCTCCCTCGCCCAGAAGCCATTCGCGGGGCCGCGGCTGTCCGCTGGCCCCGCCGGAGAGCCCCCTCCCTCGCCCAGAAGCCATTCGCGGGGCCGCGGCTGGCCGCGGACCCCGCCGGAGAGCCCCCTCCCTCGCCCAGAAGCCATTCGCGGGGCCGCGGCTGGCCGCTGGCCCCGCCGGAGAGCCCCCTCCCTCGCCCAGAAGCCATTCGCGGGGCCGCGGCTGTCCGCTGGCCCCGCCGGAGAGCCCCCTCCCTCGCCCAGAAGCCATTCGCGGGGTCGCGGCTGGCCGCTGGCCCCGCCGGAGAGCCCCCTCCCTCGCCCAGAAGCCATTCGCGGGGCCGCGGCTGTCCGCTGGCCCCGCCGGAGAGCCCCCTCCTTCACCCAGTCACTTCCCCGGGGCCGCGGCTGGCTGCCGGCCCCGGGAAGAACCCCCCTCCCTCCCCCACTCAAAAGTTTCCCGGGCCCAAGGGAGGGAGAAACCGGGCCTGAGTGGCTTAACGCCACTCAGGCCCAAGCAAGGGGGGGGAGGGAAACGCCAGCCCTAGTGGGGGGAGAAGCACCCCTCCCTCCCTCCCTCCCTTCCCTCTCTCCCCCACCTACCTACCTACCTACCTGTTCCTTCCTTTCCCCCTTCCTTCCCCTCTCCCTTCCTCCCTCCCTCTCCCCTTCCTTCCTTCCTTTCTTCTCTCTCTTTCCCCCAACTACCTACCTACCTTACTGTTCCTTTCTTTCCCCCTTTCTTCCTCCCTTTCTTTCTTCCTTCCCCCCTCCCTCCCTCCCTCCCTTTCTTTCTTTCTTCTCTCTCCCCCCACCTCCTACCTTCCTGTTCCTTCCTTTTCCCCTTCCTTCCCCTCTCCCTTCCTCCCTCCTTCCTTCCTTCCTTCCTTTCTTCTCTCTCTCTCCCCCACCTACCTACCTACCTTCCTGTTCCTTCCTTCCCCCCTTCCTCCCCCCTTCCTCCCTTCCTTCCTTTCTTCTCTCTCTCTCCCCCAACTACCTACCTACCTACCTTATTGTTTCTTTCTTTCTTCCTTCCTTTCTTCCCCCCTTTCTTCCTCCCTCCCTCCCTCCTTCCTTCCTTCCCCCTCCCTCCCTCCCTCCCTCCCTCCCTCCCTCCCTTCCTTCCTTCCTTCCTTCCTTCCTTCCTTTCTTTCTTCTCTCTCTCTCCCCCACCTACCTACCTACCTTCCTTCCTGTTCCTTTCCTTCCTTCCTTCCCCCTCCCTCCCTCCCTTCTTGCCTTCTGACACACTGTCCATGATGTCAGGGATGTGTGGCCTTTTGACACTTCCGGTGACATCAGGGGGTGTGGCATATGCAAATGAGTTATGCTAATGAGCTCCTGCACCTTTTTTTTTACGAAAGGACCCCTGATGGTTGCTAAAGCTTATACAGGGGGGAATGAGCTAAGATTGGTGTCAGTGAACTAAGAGGAAATTTGTTGTAAGCACAGTTTAAAGAACACTCTGCCACTGACTTGACCTAGCTAACCTTGGTAAGCACATTTAGCCTCTTTCTGGCATAGAGACATATATATATATATATATATATATATATATATATATATATATATATATATATATATAAAGTCTTACTGGTGAACCAAATCACAGGAATGGAAATCAATCATGAAGGTATATTCAGATACTCACTTTGGTTCATTGCCTGCATGCTGGGAAAAATGTTAAGATGCTGACAGAGAGTTACACTGCTCATAACCTTGCTTTTTCTCGATAAATCATAACTGTGTGTACTCTTGATTTCAGTTAGCTTCAGTTGGATGAAGAACATGCTCGTACCCATATCTGCTACGTTAAATACTTTTACAGCTTCATACCCTGGGAAGAAGTAGGCCTATTGTTTGGCTAAAATTGTAACATCTTTATTCTAAGGTTTGCCCTCATCTGCTAAAGTAGCTAAGCGAAAAGGCCTTGGTTCCACTGGTTTAATTTACAGTTTACCCCTCCTCAGTGGGTCACCGCTCCAAGATCTAATCCAACATTTGTGATGATCCAAAACGTGTCTCATCACCCTGCTTTTCTCCAGTCGGCCCGGGAGAACACAGCCAACGGTTGCTAAACCCCTGCTGAGACTTTTAACAAGGTCTGGTTCGTCGTCAAGAAGGTGCACTGGGCATTCCTTCCACCGCCTGGATATTCCTGCTGCTGCTCTTCATTTCACAAGCACAGGCTATAAGCTAGTGACATGACTGTGTCAGAGCTACTTATAGAAACTTTCAGGTTTCCCAGACTCTTGTCTATCACACTGATTATGACTGCTTAACCTCAAATGTTTCTTTGTGCCTTTACCAGAATACCTCATACCATGTGTGCCACCAACCTCCTAAACCTGTGTGTTTCAAACCCCAGGCTTATTTTGTTGGAGCTCGTATTAATATTTATTGTTATAAAGCAGGTCCAGGGAAAACATTCATTCCTGGGAGTCTTCTTGCTAGTAACCTAACCATTTATCCTAAAGGTTATCTTTCTGTATGCTTCAATGTTTGTGCTGCTATTTCCAAACAGGCATCTCAAAGCCATCAGAGGAGTTGTGGAAACCAGTGGTGGGAGACTCAATATGCTCAAGAAAAGACATATTTGTACACTCTTATTATGTCTCTTATGGCAGTACTACTACTAGTCCTGATAATTTTTTTTTTGTCTCTGGGACAGGGTTCCAATGCATATACAGAAAGTTTTTGCACTCCCTTATGTATTTCTACTCCGCCTCCAACTTCCAGCTCCTCCAAACAAACAGTTTGTGGTAATTGCAATAGATGGAAGGGGTGTAGATCCTTATGGTTATAGCATGGTGGAATTAATAGGTTCATCCCCTCACCCAGAAGAAAAGCGTGTACATACAGAGTTCTGGCAAGAAATGGGCAAGCAGATAGAAAAAACCCCATTCACTAAGAATTGTTTATTGATCTTGCAGAGCGAATAGCATCCGAAATGAGTGTTAAAAATTGTTATGTATGTGTGGGGACAAGCATGGGTGAACAATAACCATGGGAGGTAAGGGGGCTAGATTTAATAAATATTACTGCTGCTAATTTAACATGGAAAAATAGGAATTGCCCTACTAAATGGACCTTACAGCACCCTATAGTTAAAAACCTATGTATTCTTCGACAGGGTCCTTATTTCAATTATTCATTCGGTGCCCTGGAATGTGAGTCTGCTTGGGTATATAATCAATCTAAGCCTCAACTGTATATGAATTTCTCGGCTACTAATGTTTCTTTTCTCTACACCACAGGTGAATACTAAGTCTCTGCTTGATGTATATTATCATTTACTTTGTACTGATTTGTTTGAATGGGAAGCTCCTGATCACTTAGATTAAATTTGTGAAATATCTGCTTATGCTATTCTGCCCCACAACTGGAAAGGAGCTTGTGTTCTTGGCACAATTCAACCCAGCTTCTTCCTGCTGCCTATCTCTACAAGAGAGCGATTGGAAATACCTGTATATGATACTCTGGGCCGGCAAAAGATGTTCCATTCGCATTGATGCCTGGCAAGGCAATAAATGGCCCCCAGAGAGAATTATCCAAGATTATGGGCCCACTACACGGGCAACTGATGGAACTTATGGCTATTGGACCCCCCATTTACAGGCTGAGCCTTATTATTCGTTTGCAGGCTGTCTTAAAAATCATAACTAATGAAACTTCACTTGCTCTTAACTACTTGCAGTAACCAACAGGCAGATGTGCCCAGCAGTGCATCAAAATAGCCTGGCATTGGACTTCCTCCTAGCTGCAAAAGGAGGCGTTTGCAGAAAGTTTAAATCTCACCAATTGCCTACAGATCAATGACAACGGAAAGGCGATAGAGCAGATAACCGACAGAATGAGAAACTTGCCGCATGTCCCAGTTCAGACGTGGACAAGGTTGCTGGATACTGAAGAGTTTCTGGGAAGTCTGTTTGCGAACTGGAAAGAGATTCTCTTAATGATTGGTATCGCTCAAGGTGGACTGTTGATAATGCCTTGTTTGATTCATATGGTCAGATCAATGGTGCATAGATCAGTAGAAGCAGCGGTGAGAAATATAGATGCTGCAAGACTCTTATACGTGCAAAATGTAAAACAGCGCTATCAATATGTAGAACTATCACAAATAGGTGAACCACATGTCTATGAATAAAGGTGGGCAGCTCTCCAACTTCGTGGCAGAGCGCCCAGAGGGGGGAATGAAGCAATAAGAAAAATTAATCAATAATTATGCTAAATAGAACTCTGCATATTGCTTAGTAAGTTAGAAGCTTTGAAATGCAAGGTCACTGAAACAAGATTATTTGCTGTTACATGGAACACTAACAACATCTAGCTAACAGTCTTCCATTGTTTAGTGTGCAACATTATTGCTCTTAGGCTGGGCTCAAGAACCATGGGAACGGCAAGCAATTAGCAACATTTAGATAGAAACATTCCTAACACTTGAGCGGCTAGTTAGGTGGAGTTATATCATATGATTTGTTAACAAATATGATGCTGTATGACACTGTCCCCTTCCTTTCTGTGCGTCCCCACCCCCTGGTATAAAACACCAAGCCTCAGTAAAATCTGGGCTCGGTAGCTTTAATGGATTACCATTGCCGAGACTGACGTCATAAAAATAAAGGCTTTCTTCTCTACCTGATGTTCGGACCTTAGGATCATTGGGAAATCTCTATTCTTGGTTTATAGTGCTTCAAGAGAGAAGATAGGAAGGAAGGGAGAGGGGAAGGAAGGGGGAAAGGAAGGAACAGGAAGGTAGGTAGGTAGGTGGGGGGGAGAGAGGGAAGGAAGGGAGGGAGGGAGGGAGAGGGGAAGGATGGGAAAGGAAGAAGCAGTGGGAGGGAGGAGGGAGCAGGGGGAGGGGGGAGGCTTTTCCTTCCCGGGGCCGGCGGAGCGCCGCCTGCCCTGGGACTCTTGAAGCTGGTGGGGGGAAGAGGCTTCCCGGGGCCTGCGGTGCTCTGCCGCAGCCCCGGGAGCAGTGGGAGGGGGGAGGGAGCAGGAAGAGGCTTTTCCTTCCCAGGGCCGGCGGAGCTCCGCCGGCCCCGGGACTCTTGAAGGTGGGGGGGGAAGAGGCTTCCCGGGGCCTGCAGCGCTCTGCCGCGGCCCCAGGAGCAGTGGGAGGGAAGGACTTCTCCTTCCCGGGCCAGCGGACTGCCGCCGGCCCCGGGAAGCATTGACGGGGGGGGAGCACCGCTCCGGGAGAGAGGAGACAGGGGGGCGGGCACTTAACAAAGCCACGCCCCCCGCCTCCTCTCTCCCGGAGCGGCGCTCCGGTGCGCCCCGGCCCCAACGGAGCCCTGGTAAGCACTTTCAGTGTTAGTGATGACAGTTATGGGGCAGAGGGTGCATTATACCAACTTCAAACATCAGGATAAGAACATGACTCCAATCAGGATAATTGCAAAAAGGCGCAAAAATACTAGCCGTTGCTTTCCCACCAAAAAGGCGCTGAACAGAGTCAGCTCAGACTTGGCAGCCTTTCCCCTCCTCCCACTAAGCTCTCCCAGTGATTCCCATACTACCAGCCACCTGGAGTCAGTGCCGTTAGGAAAACACTTCAAGGTTACAGGCGCTTCTCAGAGAAACAGAAACAGAGGCTTGAGAGCAAACGGGGAGGGGAGGAGATAGAGAGCTCAATGACGTGGCGAGTACAGGGCACCCAACTCCTGCCTGAGAAGATGACAGGGAACCTGACAGTGGGTGGACCTGTTCTCTGGAGGACATGTCTACCGAGATAGTGGAAGGGGCAGGGAGACCTGTTCTCCAAAGGCCTGGTTAATCCTGTAGAGGCTTACACTTTGTGTGGTGAAATTTGACTTGACTCTGTTTTCTCATATAATATTTAAATTATTCTTAAAATATAGTTTAAAAGAATTCATTCTATTTTTACAAGGTTATGGAAATAATCTTTTAAAAATAATTTATGCAATAGTCAAATGTATACTCACTCACAACTTCAATGCTACTAGCTTTTTTTCACTCACAAGGTAGAATTTTTGCTCACAACACTGTGGAGCTTAGAGGGAACATTGCTCATGGCACTTGATACTGGCTTGACATTTCTTAGCCATGTGGTCTTTAGAAGAAGAAGAAGAGATTAGATTTATACTCTGCCCTTCACTTGGAGTCTCAGAGTGGCTTACAATCTCTTTTCCTTTCTCTCCCCACAACAGATACCCTGTGAAGTAGGTGGGGCTAAGAGAGCTCTAAAAGAACAGCTCTGAGAGAACTTGTGACTGACCCAAGGTGATCCAGCAGCTGCATGTGGAGGAATGGGGAATCAAACCCAGATTAGAGTCCGTCACTCTTAACCACTACAACAAACCAGCTTGCAACACTTTTTAAAAAATTCAAACTTGATTGGAATGCAGTACAATCAATTTGAAAATACCAGAGTGAAACATGTTCTCATAGTGCTAAATAACAGAATTAAATGCAATACAGGTAATATCCTAAAACAAGTAACTACTGTTCAGATCCTATAAAAACTCTTTATCATGTGGGGAAGGTTAGCAGTAAGCCCAATACGGGGAATTAAAAATAAGTCCAGTTAAGTGCCCAGTGGAAAGTGGATGTCTTTCCTTTAAGAGGAAACAGAGAAAAGATGGTGGTAATAAAGCATCATTAGAGATAGGATCACAGAGTACCTCACAAGTAAAGCCAGGTATGGTAGCTGAGATTGGAGGGAAGGAGATCACAGTCTGTCATGTATTATGAGACTAGCCCAGGTGCGAACAAATTTAGAGTAAACTTTGTGGGTGCCAGTTTGGGCTTGGTGCAATGAATCAGCAATTTTAGCCATTATGAACTGATCCCATATGTTATCATACCAGGCCTCCAATGTCAGAGGAGTTGAGGACTTCCAAACTGAAGCGATGTTTAGACAGGCAGCAGCCAATAGTATCAAGGTAAGTTCTTTCTGCGCAGCGTCTCCCATTAGATCAAGGAGTAGAAGTTCCGGTGTAACCTGAAGTGCTTGCAATGTGATTGTATTAATGTGGCTCAAGCTCTCCTGCCTGAAAGATTGAATTACGGGGCAATTCCACCAGCAATGCATATAATCTCCAAGTGATCCACAGTTCTTCCAGCATAATCAACTCAAGATGGATTTCATTCTAAATAAGCGGTTCGGAGTATAGTACCACCGAGATGTGATTTTGAAACCTTGCATCCATATATTGAAAACTCTGGAGGAATGTGGAGGTGATTTCCAGCTGGACAACCAATCATCAGTTGAGAGGGCTCTCTTGATGTCAGAGTGTCAGGTTTTTTGATATTGTACTTCAGGTGTGCTATCTATAACTAATAAATTCTTCTACAGTTTAGATAGCAGTCCTTTCGAAGACTGTTTTTTTAATATAAATTTTTATTGCTTTTCACTACATGCTACAAACAAAAACACTACACACTAGACTAAAACAATAGCTAAACAAGAATCATATATCATTATTTCATGAATAGCTTAAGCTGAAGTTTCCTCTGTATTAAAGGTTATAGGAATAAAGATCTCTCTTTAATATTTAAATATAAAACTAGTATCTATGGATTTAACTCAAGTGAATGCAATTTAAAACAAATCAAACTTTCAATAGTATACAGTTATGCTATTTGAATCATTTTTCCCCTTCTAGCTTTATTTTTATTATAAGTCCATCTGACTTTGAGAAGTTTAGGGGCAACGACACCTTTTTCTGATTCAGAGTCCTCTCCTAAGATACTGCTTGCTAAATTCTCTTGACATTCTGACACATGTGTGCTCTCTTCTCCTTCAGCATCTTCCTCTGTTTCCTTTTTGTCTTTCACCATACCTTGCTGCTGCTTCCAAAACTGCTTTGCTTTTATAACAGAGTCAATTTTTTCTTTTCTCTCTTTGTAGTTGAAGATAAGTCCTTTTGGTATAATCCATCAGTAGGGAGTGGAGTTTTTCTGTAAAAAAATAGTCAGCTTTCTATATTGTTTCCTCTTCTTCCTTATCTCAAACGGAATATCTTTTAAAACTCTAATTTCTTTGTCATTGATTTTTAAGGTTGGCTGAGGACAGACTGGCAAATTGGCCTGGGATAGGTCCGCTGTAGAAGCGGAGGAAAGGAAACAGTTCAGACAGCTGCAGCTGTCTTGCGTCCCCCTTGCATACTCACCCGTTCCTGAGGTGCTTTCATGATGCTTCAAACAGATACCCCTGGAAACCGGTGTCCATGGGTCTCCGTGCGCCTTCATTCCGCTTCCTGGCCTTGTGGACGGGAAGAAGTGTGAGACTTCTAATTAGATCCAATAAGTCAGGCCTTGTAGTTCAAAACAAAGTCTTTATTCTTAATGGTCGTTCAGGAAACACTTGCGTTGTTAGTGATACCACATACAGAAAGGGAGGAATTGATATACTGTATTCAAACGAGGGTAAAAATGCGGGTACCAATGAGAACAGAAATATCAAGTGCCAAAATGTGCTACTGTTACTTTCTCAGGAAAAAAGGCACGTAAGCGGAGCTAAAATCCCATCCCCGGCCCTGTATAATCTATGTGCATTCCCACGCAAAAGACACCTGGAAAAGTGGAGGCCCAGTTGCCCAAGGTTACAAATGCAGCAACAGAGATAACTGAAGTCTAGCAAAGTATATGAGCTCATTCCGAGGAAGGAGGGGGGGGGAACCGTCAGAAGGGAAACCGATGTCGATCTCCCGCCGGGATCTGAAACAGGGACGGCAAAAAGGAAGCAAACAACATGACAGGGAACCTGACAAGAAGCATCAATCAAGTGGAGCTGGTGATGTGAATGTGCTGCCTTGGAAGAGATGTGCATATGCGAACATGCACACTGTGCGCATGAGTGCACAAGTGGCCCCAAGCTATTTCTGGCTCATGCAGGAAGGCACCACAAAACGGCACCCATCCGAGAATGTAACTGGAGGAGGGGGGAGACCTTAGACTCCTGGCTGTGTGGGGTGACCCTGCAGTGCAGAAGGCTGTGCAGCAGACCCACAGAAACATGGAGAGCTACGAGCAGGTCGCTAGGGACATGGCTGCACGAGGCCACAACTGGACAGCTGAGGAATGCCGGTCAAAGACCAAAGCCATGCGCCTGGAGTACAAGAAGACCCTGACGCATAACAGCACCTCGGGGAATGACAGGGCATGGTGTCCCTACTACAAGGAGCTACACAGGATACTCTGGGAACTCCAGTGTGAAGCCCCGGAGGGTACGCAACAGCTTCCCCCTGGAGACAGTGCCATCCACCAGCAGCTCCTTGCAGGGGCCTGTAGAGGAGCCAGCAGCACCCATAGCAGAGCTGTTCTGCCTGATCCTGGAGCCAGAGCAAGAGGAGGAGGAGCCAGAGGTGCTTGTCCCAGGTCAGTGAGGACTGCTCACCAGAGGCAGCAAACCACCCAGGACTTGCCACAACCCCTCCCCAGAGCCACTCCCAATGTGTGAGTGATGCCACCCACCTGCAGGTCCCTCTGGAGAAGCGCCTGGCCCCATCAGGCCCCTGGGCTGGCCCCTGCACAAGTGGTCCATTCCAGGACTCCCACTCCCTGGGCTTCATGAGGGGAGGCAGGGAGCATGCTACACTCTGGGCTCATGTTCCCAGGTTGCCAGGCCCACTGCAGGGACCCTAGGTGCAAAGGAGTGGCTAAGAGCCCCCAAACCAGGGCACCACCCCGTGGCAGAGCCCCCCTGGCTGTCATGTGGTGTGTGGCTGGCCGCGGGCCTCTCCGCTGGCCAAGAGGACATCGGGTGGGTGGCCATCTGCCCAGGCAGTGCCTGAAGGTGTCAGTCTGAGGCTCCGCCAACCAGCAGGCAGCCCCAGTGGTGTTGCAGGCATGCAGCCGTGGCCACAGCAAGTTCGCTGCTGTGACCCGCCATGGGCGGCTGTGCTCACAGTTTCCCCTGCCTCCCTGCAGTAGATACTGCAGAGCCGTTGTCCAAGAACGTCCAAGAGGGCACCAACTCCGATGAGGACTCCCAGCTGCTGGAGGAGCCCCAGCCAGGTAAGGACAGTGACCGTGGAGGTGTCGGGACGCAGTGGTGGCTGCACCCCGGCAGAATGCTGAATCCGTACCGGTGGGCCCTGTGTGCACCACCTATATGGCGAGACCCCTGCAATCCCGTCCAAGGATGAGTGGCTGAGGTGGTGGCCAGTGTTCCCTCTAAGCTGAGTTAGTGTGAGCTAGCTCACAGTTTTTTAGTCTCTGGCTCACACATTTTTGTCTTAGCTCAGGAAGGATGGCTCCAGAACAAACTGATTTATGCAGTAGCCAAATCACTCGCTCACAACTTTAATGCTAGTAGCTCACAAAGTAGAATTTTTGCTCACAGCTTAGAGGGAGCTTTGGTGGTGGCTTGTGGGGCCACCCCTTGTGACCCGGCAGCACGACCCCAGCCACATCTGGCCCCCACTGTTGCCCACTCCATTCCCACTCTCACAGTCCACAGAAGGTGACAGCAGCTGCTGAGGCCCCCCTGGCCCGGGAGCATAATCATTGCCCCCCCTTCTCATTGTCACAGGGCTGTGCATCCTGAGGGAGGTGGAACCCCCCTGGCCTGTGTCCAAAGACTCTGCAGGTGTGTCGGTGTGCTGTGGCTGGGGAGGCACCCGACGGGGGCAGGATTTCACTGTGTCTCAGCAAGCAGGGGACGCTGGAGGGGCAGGACACTGTGGACTGGCGACCTACTCATTGTCACCCCCTCTGTGTGATCATCATAGGGCCCTCCACTGCAGCCCATCTGGAGGAAGGATGTACCCCCCCGTGGCTGAGGACTCAGCAGGTGGGTGGCTGTGGCAAACTGGCATGACTGGGTAGGCAACCAACAAAGGGGGCTGGGTCTCTGTGTGTCCTGGTGGGTACAGGAGAGTGCCAGGCTGGGGCCCACGGTTTGCCGGCCCCTGTCTGCCATAGGGCCCTTCACCGTGGTCTGTCCAGAGGGAGGCCGAACCCCCCCTCCTGGGGGCATTGTCTGCACTGGGGAGTGGCCAGGCTGGGCCAGCATGCCTGAGGGGGCACCCGACAGAGGGGGCCAGGGTCCCTGCACATCCCGTCGAGCAGGGGACAGTGCTGGTGCAGGCCCCCTGTGTCCTGGGGACCCAAACATTGTTCCCCCCTCTCTGTTATTCGCACAGGGCCATCTGCCATGGGCCATCTGGAGCGAGGCCAGACCCACCCTTGTGGGAGTGGGGATGCCATAGGTGGGTGCCCATTCCAGCCTCCCGAGCATGGAGAGGCGTCTGACAGAGGGTGGCTGGGTCTTGCCATCTCCCACCAAGCAGGGGAAGGCACCAGCCGGGCCCCAGAGCTGTGGCTCCCTGAGGTGGGTTGGGGGCATCACAGGCAGTGAGCCACAAGGACGCCTTGGCACCCTACTCAGACAGGTGTGACAGGATCCATCTCTTCCCCCCCCCCCACAGACCTGCCTCTGGAGATCATCCTGGGAGACCTGTCCCTGAATGCCTGGAGGGCTGTCATCGCAGGCAGGAGGCAGCGGGTGTCTGCCCTCCAGAGGGTGGGCAAGCGGCTACTGGAGTGGTTGGTGCGCAACCACGAGGCAATGCTGGAGGCAGCTCACAGGGAGCAGGAGTATCCTGAAGACATGCGCCGGTCTCGGGAGGAGGAGTGGGAGTCCAATCAGGCAGTGCGGGACATCATGTGCGCCACGCTGGACATGCTCACCAAGATCACTGCCTCCTTGGCAGGTTGACGTGACGCTGCAGCCGGTCCAGAATGCCTGTATGCCATCGAGGCTCAGGGCCAGCAGTCTGTGACTGGATGCTCTGGACGCTGCAGCCATGGGGATACTGGCAGGGGAAGAGCATTATGGGGGCATGGAGGAAGCCAGCCCTAGAAGGCGGCCCCCCAGTGCACTGCTGCTGGATGACCGTGGCCCTGTCCAGCGACTGGCACCACCAGGACAGTGCCGTAGATAGGTAGTGGTGGGACGGCTGCCTGTCTATTCCCCATGGGAGCCCCCCGGAGCGGGTGGCAGTAGACATGACGCACCCCTGACGAAAGGGCACCACTTTTCTGCATTTAACAATCCAAAACTTAGAACAAGTTTGGGAGGAAGGTGGGAAAAAAATGATTTCTAAAATTTATAAAGTCTTGCTAAAATGGTTTAATGCAGATCAAATGGTAAAAGAACAAATGGTAAAATGGGCGATAAACTTTAACAAAGATATTGAAATGGAATCTTGGGAATTTTTATGGAAAAATGCTATGAGTATATCTACGTGTTATAACTTAAAAGAAAATTGTTTTAAAACGATGTATAGATGGTATATGACACCAAAAAAAATTGCAAATATTGGTCAAAATATGTCTAACAAATGTTGGAAGTGTAAAAAGAAAGAAGGTTCTTTTTATCATATGTGGTGGACTTGTGATAAAGCAAAGGTTTATTGGTCAAAAATACATGCAGAAATGGAAAAAATCTTGAAATGTACATTTAAGAAGTTGCCTGAAATGTTATTGCTAGGACTTAAACTAGAAGAGATAAATGTAAAGAAAAGGACAATAATATGGTATATGATTACAACAGCAAGAATGGTGTATGCACAAAACTGGAAAAATGAAAAAATACCAGAGGTGTGGGAATGGTTGAAAAAACTGTTATATATGGCTGAAATGGATAAATGGACTAGAAAATTGAATAATCTCTACTCAGAGACCTTTCTAGAAGACTGGAAAGATTTGAAAGAATATGTTGAAAAATACTGGGATATGAAAAACTACATTTATACATGGTTATAATAGCATAAAGGAATAGAAATATATTATATGAATGTTTTAGTTAAAATTAGACAATGAAGCTGTTTTTATTTAGAAATACATAAGAGTATAGAAAATAAGAATTGGTGTATAAGTATTTTAAAGATATATAACCGTTACCAGAAATGGGACATAGATATAAGTATTACTATTTTGAATAAAATGGAAAATGTGTTATGCTTCAGATGTGGTGGGAAACCACCAAAACAAGATAAAAATAGAATGTACAAATAGAAAAAAATGTTATATAATATGGAAAAAGGGATTTGTATAAGGTAAATGTATTATTTTTGATGTTTTTTTTTGAAAAATAAAAATTTCTTTACAAAAAAAAAAAAAAACAATCCAAAACTTTATTTACAACAGGGGGGTGGAGGAAACTTGGGCAATAAACTTTGCTGTTGCAGTTGGCAATGTCCATTGTTTTCTTCCTTGCTGCCCCCCCCCCCCGAAGCCACTATGGGGTCTCCTGCTGGCTGCCGCCACCTGCCGTAGACCCAGAGCCCTCTCGGCCCTCATTGCTGGGCAGGGCCTCTGCGTCAGTGGCCTCTGTGGAAGCAGGTATGCGCCACAAGCCTCCCACATACTCTGGACCTCCCTCCGGAGCCGCTGCACCACATTTTGATGCATCGTCAGCAGACCAACGATGCGTTGGACTGTGGAGGCACAGCAAAGACAGCACCCATGAGCAGCCCTGGCCCACCAGCCCCCCCATGCCACCAGTGTCTGTCGTGTGGCCGGGGGGCCCTGCCACGCCCCCCCCAGCCCACAGCAGTCTGGTGTCAGCTAAACACTGCCATTCCCGGGCAGGAGGTGGATTCCCACACGCCACACGCCTTCACGCCACCCCCGCCTTTGGAATGTATCTCGCTTCGCACAGCCTGAGTGTTATCTATCGTGCCTTTCTAATGTTGGAGACGGGAAACTTTCTCAACAGTTTAGCTGCTTTGCATTTGCAGGTGTTTACTGTAACTTTTTCCCGCTTTTAGCCTGAGAACAAAACGTCTAGCATATCTGTAAGTATTTTTTCTGCTCCAGGATTGGAAGGGCCCCTCTGCATACCCAGTTTGAATGTACTATAACTGTAACCCCTTAACCCCTTTTTTTCATTACTGACTCAAGAATGTGTAGACGATTATTTGATCCACTGGAATAAAGGACTTTATGGTTAAGAACTTTGTTGACAGTTTGAAATCTCTTAGACTCTCACAGGGAGTCAGTAATCCTTCTCTGTTTTAAATATATTTTATTCATTTTCTACCTTTATATTACAATCCTCTTACACATTCCTCTTACACATTTTTGGAGCCATTAACAACATCTAACCAAACATAAAAGTTGGACCAAGTATCCAAAGAATTATGACATTTATCCATATTCATCAGATAGCTTAACCTATCCATTTCTGCCAGATCGAATAGTTTACCGATAACATCGTCTTTCCCGGGCATTTTAGGTGATTTCCAATATTTAGCCCTCGTTATTCTAGCTGCAGTTAAGATTGAAATTAATATCCTCTCATCAGATCGCAACATCCCATCCGGAAAAATGTTAAGCAGGTAAATTTCTGGTTCCAAACCCAAATCTAAGCCTGTTATCTCATAAATAATTTCCTTAATACTAGTCCAAAATTTTTGCATCTCTTTCCACCACATATGGAAAAATGATCCAAAACCATCCCCACAAATCCAACATCTATTTAAAACATTTGCATAGCACTTACTCAATCTTTCTGGAGCCCAATACCAGCGATAGAAGACTTTATAAATGTTTTCTTTGTAATTTATTGCTTTTAGATTTATTGCTTTTATTCCTTTCCAAATTTTTGACCAACTTTCAATCGTTATATTATGGCCAAGATCTTTCATCCATTTTATCATAGCTTCTTTTATTGACTCGTCCTGCATTTCTGTATCAATTAATAACTTATAAACTTTTTAAATTAATTTATCACTGCTATTTATCCATATACTATCTAATTCATTTCGTTCTTTATAAAACTCTTGTTTTTTATCTTTTTTATATCTATCCAATAATTAGATTTTTTCCCACCAAGATAGTCTAGTTCCTAGTTCTTCTTCTAGCTTATTCTCCGGTTTTAAATTATCTTTCTCATCTAAAAGTTTTTCATAGCTGGCCACTTTATTTTGACTTAACAAGGCTGGCTTTATAAAAGCCTCCAGAGGCGAAACCCATTTTGGGACTCCTGTAAAAAATTCTTTTTTCACCTTAATCCATAATCTCATTAGGGACGCTCTAAGGGTATGGGCATGAAAGTTAGTATGTATATTTTGTTTCTCGTACCGAACGTACGAGTGCCATCCCATATATAGGTCATGGCCTTCCAAAGCCAACACTCTAGGATTTTCCAATTCTTCTCTAGAGTGATCTCCCCATTCCTGAAATAGCAGAAGATGGGGAAGAAGCTCCTACGACTCAGGGCTCGGAACTACCAATACCCACAGCCGAGGAACCATTGCTGGTGCCTATGTGCAGTTGGGTGGATACTGGACTGAGAGGCCCTCATCAGTTATGAGCAGTCTTCGGGTCCGAGAATACCGAGACTTGGACTCCTTGGCAGGGGCTGAGTAGGAGTCTGGTTACGGCGGCTGACCTCTGTGAGGGGTATCGGCTCCAAGAATGTGTGCCACCTCGAGACTTGGGTCAGCCTCGAGGGCTGGAGTTCATGGATGTGTGGGCGCAGATGGACCAGCATTTCAACCTCATACAACAACAGTTGGAACGACAGATGACCACCCTCCTGGAGGGACTCCCAGGCATAATTCAGCTACTGTTCGATGAAATCCAGGGCACAGGAGGGGCTGCCGGCGGTGGAGGAGCCGGAGCCAGGGCAAGCGCGGGGCCACAACAACTGGCCCAACTGTGAGACTTCTGAATAGATCCAATAAGTCAGGCCTTGTGGTTCAAAACAAAGTCTTTATTTCTTAATGGTCTTTCAGGAACAAATGCTTTGTTTGTGATACCACATACAGTAGGGAGGAGATTGATATACTGTATTCAAACAGGAACATAAGCATAGTTACCAATCAGAAGGGGAAAATTCAAGCACCAAAAATCTACCGTTACTTTCTCAGGGAAGAAAAGGCGCGTAAGCTGAAACTAAATTCCCATCCTGCCCCTGTGTGAAAGCTACTTCTGCCCCCGCATCAGACACCTGGAAAAGCAGAGCCCAGTTGCCCAAGGTTACAATAGAAAGCAACATAGATAACTGAAGTCTAGCAAAACACATGAGCTCACCCATAGGGAGGAGGGGGGAACTGAGCCATCCGAGCAGGAACTGAATGCCGAGCTCCCGCCGGGAGCTGTGACCGGGAAAGTTACAAAGGAGCAGAACATGACAGGAACCTGACACCAACCAGCCCTTGTGGGATACTTCCCACTCCAGCCCCAACACCTCCCGCGGGCCCCGTGCCAGTGCCTGGGATGGACAGGTGCCCCATTCCCCACAAACTGCTGGGGGTGACTTTCAATGGGAACCTGGCCAAGCCACAGTTTTTCATCATCGGGCTACATCAGGTCCAGGCTCTGGGAAGAAGCAGCAGACTAGTATGTAAGCCTTCATAATTCCCCCTGGGCCTGAATTGGAATGCACTGATGATTTTATGTGGGCCCTTCGCAAACAATACGAAGCCCCAATGAGCGAGGAGAAGGCTCATAACCAGATCCAGCAGCTGACCCAAGGGAAGGATTCGGTGAGGGATTACATGGCGGCATTTAAATGCCATGCTGCCAGGATCTGGGGGTGGCCCAAAGAAGTCTTTGTGGAGCAATACCGTCAGGGCTTAAACATGGATTTATACGAGACTATTTTACAGAATGTTAACCCCACCACATTGGCAGTGTGGATACGAGCCACGGAAGAGGTCGAAGCCCAGTTTACCCTCATCAAGATGCAGGCTCCAGGGGGAACCTGACTGTCTACTGCCTCGATGACCCCCCCCCCCCAGACCCAAGATGAAACCGCCACTGAAGGATCTACGAGACTTTCGCATGAAGAAGGGGTTGTGTATGCGCTGTGGGGAGACCAGGCACTTTGCCTCGATGTGCCCAGCCACCTCTCCCTGAGGGGCCCAATCCACACCAGGGTCAACTACAAAGCAGCCAAAAGGACCTCAAGCCGTGAAACCACAAGCCCTGCAACTGGATAAGTTGGGAGAAGGTGACAAAGTAGCGGTAGTGGAGCCTCCTCAGCTGGTGGGAAATGCCAGGGACCTGCTCTAGATGGCATGACAAAGGAGGTCCCCACTCCAGCAGCGCCAAAAGTGGTGAGCTCCCCTTCTCTACATAGCTGTGACTTTAATCAACCCAAGTTCAGATACCCAAATGCGGGTTTGAGCTTTAATAGACTCCGGGTGTGCTCGAGATTTAATAAGCCCGATAGTAGTAGATGGGCTTGAGGTGGGGGTGAACTCCCTAGATGAACCTTTAACTTTCACCCAGATGGATGGGTCGGAAATGAAAGAACCTTGCCTGTTCAAAACACAACCTTTGCGGGTAGGCGTAGGGGAGCATTGGGAACAAAGAGCCTTTGTCATTATCCCCCATGCTCAATTTCCCATGGTGCTGGGGAGTCCCTGGCTAAGCATCCACGACCCTTACATCAAGTGGAGTGAGGGGAGGATACATTGGGTGGCCCCAGATTGTGCAAAACATACCTGGCAGAACGACTGGGGGCCTCCCATGACCTCAACCCTGGCGTGCCTTGCAAAAAGGGAACTTTTATCCATACCTACCGCTTACCGGGATTTAGCAGAGCTGTTCGGTGAAGTTGAAGCAGATGAACTACCCCCCCATTGTAACACCGATTGCGCTATTGAACTATTACCAGGATGTAAACTCCCAAAGGGGAAACTATATTCCATGAGCCCGAGCGAAAAGGGAGAACTCCGTACATTCATTGATAAAAGCCTCCAACGAGGTTTTATCTGACCGGCTAAGTCCCCATTTGCAGCCCCCGTATTATTCCGGAAGAAGAAAGATGGGGGTTTAAGACTGTGCACTGACTATAGGGGGTTAAATGCAGTGTCCACCTCAAACGCTTACCCCCTCCCCTTAATCAAAGACCTGCTAACGGAGGCATCCAAAGGCAAAAAATTTTCAGAACTGGACCTCCGTGATGCATACTTCCGGGTGTGCATAAAAGAGGGGGACGAATATAAGACAATGTTTAATACCCCCTGGGGCAATTCGAATACCTCGTTATGCCATTCAGACTTCAGGGCGCTCTAGGCGTCTTTATGAACCTGATAAATGAGGTCCTACACAAACATTTATTCAAAGGGGTCTTATGTTATTTAGACGACATTCTGTTATACTCCCAAGATGAGACTTCCCATGTCCAACTAGTCCATGAAGTACTGGCTACTTTAAAAGACAATAAGTTATTTGCTAAGCTCTCCAAGTGCAAATTCCACAAAACTGAGATAGACTTTTTGGGGTATTGTATATCCCCATGGGGCTTGGAAATGGACCCCTCAAAAATGACTGCAGTAGCCGGGTGGGAGGTGCCCCCCCCCAGGAGGTGGGAGGACTCAGAGGCAATTACAAAGTTTTTTTAGGATTCACTAACTTTTACAGATCATTTATCAACAGCTTCGCTACGTATAGCCTCCCCTTAACTAACCTCCTGAAAACAAACGGGAAGGGACCTGAGTCCGCAAAGCCGGGAGCCCGGCTCGACTGAACTCTGGACTGCCAGGTAGCGTTCGATGCCCTGAAAACACTGTTTACATCTGAACCCATCTCAACCACATCGGAACCCAAACACTGTTCACATCTGAACATCCCAATGAAAATAAACTTTTTGTAGTACAAGTAGATGCCTTTGATGCAGCAGTGGGGGGGCAATCTTGCAGGAAGGGGCTGATGGACAATTACACCCCTTAGCATATGTGTCAAAGAAATTCGGGGACACCGAGAAGAACTGGGCGGTCTGAGACAAGGCGGCGATGGCTATCTGCTTAGCTCTCACGGCTTGGAGGCATTGGTTGGAAGGGGCCAGAGTACCTTTCGAGGTCTGGACAGACCATAAGAACCTTGAAGCCCTATGGACTCAGTGTACATTAAACGCAAAACAATTGTGCTGGGCTGATTTCTTTTCAAAATTCAACTTTACCCTCTGCCATTTCCCGAGGAAATCTAACTCACTGGCTGATGCACTATCCCGTCTTCCCCCATATGATCGCCACCAGGACACAGTCATCAATTGTATGTTTACTCCAGAGCAACTGGGGGGGGGCAGTCATGACACGCAGCCAAGCCAAGAAAAAGGACAATAGCCCCTCAGAATGGACTGTTAAGTTTGCACAAGCTTATGAGGAAGGGGAGCAGGCAGAATTTCAAAAAGATGAAACCATGAAACAGAGCCCCGAGTAGTGCTGGTTCCACAACGGCAAACTAGTGGTGCCCAAAGCATTGCAATGGGAGGTTCCCCACGAATCCAAGCTATCTGGCCATTTTGGTTACCTCAAAACCTTGAACTTGTTGCAAAGACAGTTTTGGTGGCCACACATGAGACAGAAAGTGTCCGGTTATGTTTTGGCATGCCAAATATGTTTAATGTGCAAATCTAGGGGGGGAAGACCCCTGGACTACTCCAACCATTCGAAACCCCCAATAGACCTTGGGAAACCATTTCAATGGATTTTATAACTGATCTACCCCCCAGCAAAGGAAAGACAGTCATATGGGTTGTGGTAGACACGTTTTCCAAGCAAGCCCATCTTACTCCGTTCAAGCAACTCCCTACAGCTAAAGCTTTGGCAAAAGCTTTTCTTGCCCATATTATCAAATTGCATGGAGTTCTGTGGAAGGTAATCTCTGACCGTGATTCTCAATTCATTGCCAACTTCTGGCGGGAGGTTTTAAACATCGTGGGAGTAGAACCTGCATTAAGCAGTGCTTGTCATCCAGAGACCAATGGCCAATCGGAACGTGTTAATCAAATTCTTGAACAATTTTTGCGCTGCTATACTAACTATCAACAAGATGACTGGGTTGATTTAATCCCTTTTGCAGAATACAGTTACAATAACTCAGTACACTCATCCACTGGAGTTTCTCCCTTCATGGCAACTGCAGGCTATGAAGGAGTTCCACTGCCATCCTTGGGGCCAGCCACTCCATGTCCTAGTGGCCTCACCCAGTGGTGGAATTTGCTTCGAGAATCGTGGCCTCTCATTGCTAAGACTTTGGAAAAAGCTAAAGCAGATTACAAAAGACATGCTGATAAGGGGAGGGGCCCTGGGTGGGGACTACTTCCAGGGGATTCGGTATATGTCTCTACAAAGAATATCAAAGGTCTCCAACCCAGTCGTAAATTGGGGTGGAAATACATAGGCTCGTTTAAAGTCAAGAAAAAAAAATCAATGAAGTGACTTTTGAACTTGAGTTGTCTAAATCACTGAAAAATGTCCATCCGGTTTTCCATTACAGCCTCCTGAAAAAAGATCCTGGGCCGAGTGAGTGGAGGATCCGACATCCAGTTCCTCCTCCTCTGATTGCGGGGGGGGGGGGGGGGGAGACTCACTTTGAAGTGGACCAAATCCTTGACTCCAAAATAAAAAAGGGCTTTTATGGTATCTAATTCGTTGGAAGGATTTTGGTCCTGAATGTAATGAATGGGTTGAATCTATGCATGTAAACGCTCCTGCAAAGCTTCGTGCCTTCCATAAATTGTATCCATTAAAACCAGGGAGTTAAGAAGATCTTGGGGGGGGGGGGGCAGTATGTCAGCTAAACACTGCCATTTCCAGGCGGGAGGTGGATTCCCACAAGCATTCACGTCACAGCCCCTCACCCCCACCTTTGGAATGTATCTCGCTTCTCACAGTTTTATCTATCATGCCTCCCTAACGTTGGAGACCGGGAACTTTCTCAGCAGTTTAGCTGCTTTGCATTTGCAGGTGTTTATTGTAACTTTTATTTGATCTACTGGAATAAAGGACTTTATGGTTAAGAACTTTGTTGACAGTTTGAAATCTCTTAGACTCTCACATCTGGCCATGGTGCTGCCCCAACATACTAGCACAGCAGACTCACAGTGCTGCTCAACGTGCTCCCAGTGGGCTGTGAGGCATGCAGCAAGGGAGGCCAGGGTGGGTTCCTCGGCAGCTGCCTCCCCGTGCTGTTCCCCAGCGGGAGCTGAGCCCTCACCTCCTGAAAGGAGATAGGTAGGCCTCTGTAAGTGATGGGAAGGCAGGGGACCACCATCATGGGGCACTGGCATCTGCACCTACCTGCATTCGAGGCTGTCTGGCAGGCCACCATTGCGCAGGTCTCGGGGGCACTGGAACCCTCCTCGAGGGTCAGGGCTGCAGCTGCCGTGTCCTCAGGGGGCTGCTCTCCCGCATCACTGGCCTCTGGGGTAGTTGTCAGGATGATGCATGGGCCCTCCTCCCTTGCCGGTGAGGGCAGCTCTGGGGGTGGGGGAGAAGAGTAGATGGCTCCTGCTGCTGCTGACGCCAGTTGCCTGGCTGTAGGCCAGTGGCCAGCCTCAGTGGCTGGCCAGCCGTGGTGCTGGTGCCGCCATGGCCCTGCCACTGCAGGTGCAGACCAGGCCACCGCTGCGACATGCCGTTGTGGCTTGGATGATCTCCAGGGCCGGTGAGCCAACACACCGTGCCATGCACTGCCCGCAGGGAGCTGAGCCATGGCCACAATGGACCCGCACTTTATGAGCCCCGCACAACCCACCCCCTTCTCCAGCCACCGAGCCTACCTCTGGAAGGTCCTGCAGCTGGCTCACCCTCTGAAGAGCTGCTGGAGGGGGGTGCCGGTGTGTGGCCTGCCCTCCGGCATTGACATGGACGGCTTCCTGCGGGGAGAGACGGGATCCTGCAGATCCTGCCCTGGTGGTAAAACAGTGCAGTAAGGCAGAACCACACGCCCAGCAGCAGGACTGCTGCCATCTCCATCTCCTCTGTGTCCATGGCCAATGACCATTCCCTCACAGTGGCTCCAGGAAGCAGACCTTTATTGGCCAGGTGTGGCAACAGTTCCCTGACTGCAACTGTGCTGCTCTGCTGGCCACTGCCTGTGGGCCAGGTGCCCCTGGATCATGGCCGAATTGCTGCTGTGCCCATGTGCCTATGCACATAAGCACCTATGCGCCGGTTGCCACAACAGCCCTGGCCACAAACCACGGAGGCCAGCCCACCAGGGACCACTCCGCAGCAGTGTGAATACTTCATTACACCTCCTCCCCAGAATGCTCCCGCATGAGTCTGACCTGTGCGAATGGCCAGCCCCGGGCCAGTTTGCCCCAGGGCTTTTTGCCCTACTGCTGTTCCGCTTCAGTTTCCCAGTCTGTCCTCAGCCACTGTCCCATTAGTCACTTTCTGTACCACATCTCTTGTGGATCTCTTAGAGAACTTTACAACTATTTCACTGGGCAGGTTTTTTTCCTTAATATATTCTGAATATGTCTGATAGACCATATCCATATCACTTTGCAATAATTCCGCTTTAACACCTGCCACTACAGCCAACGCTTCACTCAAAATCTTTCAGGTTCTCTCCTTTTTGCTCAGGGACACCTTGAAATCTCAGAACATATGGAGTTGTAAAAGCTGGTCTTTATCAGAGGTTCTCTCTTTCTCCACAACCTCCAGCCTTTGTTTTATCTCCTTTGTCTTAGCTTCAACTAATTTGACCGATTTTACAGCTTCCTCTGTTTTTATATTAGTCTCCTTCAATTGTTTTTGGAGAGCTTCAAAGTTGTCATCTGGTCCAACAGAGGGCACAATGCTG
The DNA here is from genome assembly GCA_029233225.1 of Lepidodactylus listeri. Lineage (NCBI taxonomy): Eukaryota > Metazoa > Chordata > Lepidosauria > Squamata > Gekkonidae > Lepidodactylus > Lepidodactylus listeri. The sequence continues at coordinate 6,152,065 of JARCFY010000014.1, read as the reverse complement.
TAGCCAACATATTAGGGAAGTCAGTATATGCTTCCGGCTTAGTAGCCGGAAGTGTTGAGCTGGCAGTTCCTGGAGGTTTCGTCCTCGTCACCATCTTTTCTGCCCGATGTGTCACTGTTTACATTACAGGAAAAGTTCTTTTAAGTCTCTGAAAGTTTGTTAAATCAAATGCTTTCAATAGTTCTGCAAGCCTCAGACCACTAGCACAGCTTGTCACTACAGCACCTAAATGTGGTCTACAATGCCCAGTTCAGCCAGTCCACAGTTACCTCCCCCCCCATACTGCCAGACTTAATCCAGATTTCTGATTGTCACTAAATGTGACAATTTAGTGTCACATTGGCCTTGGCCAATAACCTAAATAAAGGTCAGGGAATAACTCAAATTTTTATATATCCTAATAAAAAATTTTCAGGTGACAATCATCCCACAAAATGAGATAATTCCCTTACTCCCTCCAATCAATCAGTTGGATATTTATTGCTGAATAATTAACTCAATTCATAAAATTAGTAATTCACACTCCCCTATTTCTTAATTGGCATTCCCACATTGTCCCCATTGTTACATAAGACAGCACCAGAGTGTAACACTGTCCACTGTGTGTGGACACTGGTGTGTCCACTAAAGGAAACTTTAGATCTTGCATAGCCTCCTCTGGGAGAGTACAGAATTTCTTGGCAATTGATTGTAGGGAGCTACCATATCCCAGCACTGCCCATTCAGACAGTCGGACCTCCCTGAATGACTTTGGAAAAGGGTATCCAGTTAGCCTTTTGGGTGATTTTCTAAAACCTTTCTCATCTAAATTGGCTGAGGCATCTAGCTTCTTTACTTATTCTGAAGAATATTTGAGAGTGGACACTACCTTCTTTAAAAATCTCTGAAAATGTTCAGCTTGAAAAAGTCTGGTTAAGCTTCCCTTGGTGTCTGGAGACTCCTCTCCAGACCTCTCTCCCTCCTCCTTCTCAGGGGGGATGACAGTAGAAGAAATTGCTGAGATGGAATCGTCAGATTCAGTCTCTTGCCCCTGAAAACCTCTGTTGTTTTTTCTGGTATGGTCTGGGGATTTTGGAAGGAAGGTGGAAAGTTGGAGAATCCTATTTCCTCTTGATTTCCTTTTGTGGCTCAAAGGGGGCTTTAACCTATTTTTTCTAGGTTAGACCCTCTCAGAACAATCTGAAGAGAAGGAAGCGACTGAAGAGTCAGGGGCTGTAGATGGAGAGGTCTCCCCTGCTCCAAACCCTCCTTTGAATTCGCTTGCGTCCCTTCAGCTCCCTCTCTGGCACACACTCCTCCCTCTCTATCTGCCCAATCTTGTGCAAATGGAGCTGAAAAAGGAAGGGCGAGTGGGTGGGAACCAAGCTGGCATCAACCAATGAGGTGTGGGCTGAGCGTAAAGTGCAGTGGAAACCTGCTGTGGCACCATGTTGGGGGCTCTCAGACTTGCCGACAGGTAGGAGGAGGACCCCATTGGAAAGCTCTGAAGCCTGGGGTCCTGGCTGACTGGAAGCCCAGGGAAGCCTTAGTATGTGTGTGTGGGGGGGGGTCCCCATCCGAAGGGGCAGTGCCACCAGCATCAAGCACCTTACCAGCGGAACCCATGATTGGCATTGTTCCTCCCTGTTTCTTTCCAGCCTGTTTGGAGCCTCCAGCTCTGTTCACAGCTCTGCTGAAGCTGGTGCTGATGTCGTCATGTCCGAGGGGGGTCCGAGGCCACAGACACACCAGCCTGGTGTCTCAAGTGCGATGCTCCTCCCCCTTGACTTGGAGCCCTGGGTGGGAGGGGGCTTCTCGTGTTTCTCTTTTTCCCCCATAGATCCAGATCCATCAGTCTTTTTGGAGGAAGCACACTCCATTTGGTATATCTGTTCTCTGCGTCTTTGAATTGGTAAGGCAGGATCCTGATTTTTCTGAATACTTTCACTTTTGAATAGGTAGAGCTAGGCTCTGGCATCCTCCCGGAGTGGCAGGGTTATTCAAACGGGAAGGACACCCTTGCTCTGTCCAAGTAGGCATACACAGAAATCTGCCTGGAGCGAGTGGAGGTGTGACCTAACCAGCTGGGATGCCTTCTGTATGAACCCACTGCCCCATGCCCTGGGTCTGGGTGTTAAAGCCACAGCCACTCCAGATCCCAAAAGCTGGCAGGGGGCAGTTTGCCTTAATTACTAAGACTCCTTCCTCTCCCGGAGGCTTGTCTCTCCAGTCTTGGGTTACTTTCCAGGGGAGAGAAAAAAGGCACACACAAGTAACACTGTTGTGAGACTTCTGATGAGAACCAATAAGTCAGGCCTTGTATGAAAACAGAGTCCTTTATTGTCTTAATGGTCTTTCAGGGACACGTACTTTGTTAGGGATACCAGGGAACTGGGGTTAGGACTTATTATACAGTATTCAAACAGTAGAGAAATGACAGGCACCAATCAGTGTAAAACCATGAAGCGTGAAAATCCCCAAACCGTTGCATTCCCATGGAAAAAGGCACGTGAGCAAATTATAATCCCCCCATGCCCCTGTGTACAATCTACTTGCATTCCCACACAAAGACACCTGGAAGAGCAGAGAGCGAGACAGCTCAAGGTTAACGGGCAACAACGGCGATAAGCAGAGCCTGCAAAGGAAAACGGCAAAACGGGATGGGAGGGGGAACGAGCGAGAGGAATGCATCCGGTTGCCAGTCTCCCGACTGGAGGACCTGTAGATGCAAACAGTAGCAATGCAAAACATGACAAGGGAACCTGACAACTGTCCGCACTTCAGCCTTAGAAAAGATAGCAAAAATTATTTGAAAAAGTATTTGAAAAAGTGTGCCTGCACACGAAAAGTTTGAACTGTTACCTTCCATTCCAATGTATTTGAAAACTGTGCATGCACACGAAAGCGCATACCTTGAATAAACCTTTCTTGGTCTTAAAGGTGCCACTGGACTCTAAATGTGTTCTGACACCACAGAAGTTCTTAGTGCCACAATGCTCCTTGTGCTGAACGGAAGTCAGAGCCAGGCTGACCCCATCTCTCCTGGTCAAGCAGGCGTCACCAACAAGGGGCCGGCAGCTGGCCCGGACTCAGCTCTAATCTATGTTTTCCCCAGGGGGAAGGGGGTGACCACATTCATTGGGGGGGGGAGGTAGCTGGTCATGGTGAAAAGTGCTGTCAAGTTGCAGTTGACTCCTGGCGACCTTCTCAGGTTTCTGAGGCAACCGTGGCTCAGAGGTGGTTTGCCATCTCCAGCCTGTGTGTGGTGACCCTGAACTGCCTTGGAAGTCTCCCTTCCGAGTACTTACCAGGCCGTCCCAGCTTAGCTTCTGAGATCCGATGAGGTCAGGCTAGTCTGGGGCATCCAGGCCAGGGTGGGTGGTAGCTAGCCTGGGGCATATTCCCAGGAGGGGATTTCACAAGGGAAGGGGAAGGAGGTGGGCTCGCCATGCCCTGGGAGGACCCAGCTTCTGGGCCAGGCATTAAGCAAGCCACCCAACCACATGGCCTGGGGACGGAGGAGGCGGCAGTTCAGGCAGAATGAGGAACTGAAAGGCCTGGCTGAAAGGCCTTGTTGTTTTTATCATCTACTCTCCAAAACAGGGACTTTATTTCTTTACCCCTTTGGCACCCGCCTTTTTGTTCAGGGGGGCTAATGTGGAGTGTTGCTCCCCCTCCAGCTGCACTGCTGTTTATCTTGCTTTCGGTCTCCAGACCAATGGCTAGGCCACAATTACAGCAGGGCTTGATCTCCAGAGCAGGAGACACCACAGCACATCTGTGTGGAGAAAACACTCTTTCGTGTGGAAGCCTTTCATCACCATCCATGGTATGTAGTTAACTCTGAAGGAAGGAGAAAAGCCCTTTGCAGAGGTTCACAGGCATGCTCATCTGTTCTTTCTTCTCACTTCACAGGACTGAGTCCTGGCATTCGGAAAAAAGATTAACCAAAAGCTTAAGGTCAAACTTGGCCACTAGTATTTATAGAACATTTTGTTCCAATCCTTTCGAATTAGCCAACTTTGCTAAGACTGGAACAAAATTTGAGTCCAGTGGCACCTTTAAGACCACCGAAGTTTAATTCTGGGAATAAGTTTTCATGTGTGCACACAAAAGCTTATACCCAGAATTAAAACTTTGTTGGTCTGTGTTATGTATTGACTATGCGGTCGCCATGTGCTCCCTTAATTGCGAAGGCATGGCCAGAGCACATGGCCAAAGCATGGCCAGAGCACATGGCCAAGAAACTACCTGAGCTTCAGCCAGGTAGAACAAAGGCCAGGTGGATTCAAACCGGCCACCAATCCTGTACCTAGGTTTCTCCCAGGGAACCTATGAAATGTAAATAGACTGATAATAGCCTATTAGGCCAGTTGGGTGAGGTCAGGGGATTGTCCCTGACCAGCATAAAAGGAGGGCTTCGAGCCCTGGGTTGTATGCTTCATCTGGACCAGCAATAAAGAGCTAGCTGTTTCACTGTTCCATGGACTCCCGACTCCAATACTTATCAGTGGCGACGAGGATGGGATCCCGATGAGCGACCCTCCAGCAGACCACAGCAGCACAGCGAGCTCCGTCCCGCCGGCCGCAGGCATCTCCGAGCTCCAGCGCTCCAATGCCTCACCGCAAGCCGCTCTGAGCCCGATCCTCCGGCACCAGCCAGCGCCGAGCCTCAGTGCTCCCCGGCACTGCCGCAAAACACGAGGACATCGCTCAAACAGCTGCCGCCGCTCCTGCTCTGGTAAAAATGGCAAACGCTCCGGGACCAATTACCCCTTTCGATACGTCTCGCCCCGAGACGTGGGAGTCCTGGCTCAAGATGCTGGGTTGCGCCTTTAAGGTCCGCGGAATCATAGATGTGGACCTGAAGAGTGCCTGGCTCTTGAGTTCCGGAGGGGTGGAGGTCATGCAGGTGGCCCAGAACCTACTAGCCCCGCAAGACCCCACCGAGGTGTCTTACGACTTGCTCACCAAGACCCTTGGTGATTACTTCGCCCCAAAGCCATCAAAACTGGCCAGGCGCTGGGAGTTCATACACCGCCAGCAGCAGCCGGGGGAGTCGGCCGCCACTTTCCTGGCTGAACTCCGTCGACTAGCCGTGGGCTGCGAATTCCGCCACATGGATGACCACGTGGAGACCGCCTTCATGGGAGGGGTCCGGGAAGCCAAGCTCCGCCGGCGCCTCATCGCAATGCCGGAGCCAACCTTAGAGAAGATGCTCAAAACTGCAGCAGCCTTCGAGACAACGCAAAAGGACAAGGCAGTCACCAAAGTCCACCAGGCGGCTCCTCCTGAACCCGACTCAAGCGAAGAAGAGGACGTGCACCGGATGCAACCACGCTCGAAGAAGGGTGAGCCCGGCGTCCCCAGGCCCAAGGGCCGGCGTCCAGCATCTGTCTCTGTTCCCTCTTCTGCTTCCCTCAACAGGCAGGCCCCAATGTGCGCCAGCTGCGGGGACCCCCACGACAGACGGACATGCCGCTTCCGTGATGCCATCTGCCACGCCTGCGGGAAAGCAGGACATCTCGCCCGGGCCTGCCGCCTGAGGAACAGCCACCGTGCCCCAGCAGCGAACTTCGAAGAAGTGGGTAGTGTCGTTCCCACGGCCACGGTAATGAACTTGCCTCAGCCCATCCCGGGCATGATTTCCGTGTCTCTCCGAATAGAGGGAGTTCCTTGCTCCATGGAACTGGACTCAGGGTCAGCATATTCAATTGTGTCCGCAGCTACGTTCCGCCGCCTCTGCCCGAAGGGGGCACGCTGGCTGCGGCTGCCGGCTGGGTTGGTCCTCCGAGACTTCCAGAAGAACCCAGTGGCTATTAAGGGGCTAGCCAGGGTCCGGGTCCAGTACCACGCCTTTAACGGCCTGCTGGACCTTCTCGTGGTGGAGCGCAATCTAACCAGTCTCCTAGGTCGCGCCTGGTTCAAGCCGCTCGGAGTGCAGTGGACCGGAATACACCGCATGGGCTCTACTGACTTCTCATCCATCTGCGAGGAATTTCCCGCCGTTTTCGATGGCTCATTGGGCTGCTACAAAGGACCCCTGGTTTCCTTCGACCTGGACCCGGCAGTCCGGCCCATCCCCGTGGCCGTCCGCCGGCCACCACTTGCCTTCCAGCCCAAAGTGGAGGCGGAGTTGGAAAAGCTCGTGGCACAAGGGGTGCTCGAGCCGGTCTCCCACGCCAAGTGGGAGACTCCCATTGTGACCCCCCTCAAAGCTAACGGGGAAGTCCGCATCTGCGCGGATTACAAATGTACAATTAATAAGGCATTACAGGACCATGCGTACCCGGTACCGGTGGTCAGCCATGTTCTGGCCTCCCTCGCGGGCGCCAAAATATTTGGAAAATTAGACTTGGCCCAAGCCTATCAGCAGCTTCCCGTAGACGAAGCAACGGCCGAGGCACAAACGATTGTGACTCACAAGGGAGCGTTCAAGGTAAAACGCCTCCAATTTGGGGTCAGCGTAGCACCTGGAATCTTTCAAAATCTAATGGATTCTCTCCTAAAAGATGTTCCAGGAGTGAAGCCGTTCTTCGACGACGTCCTCATTGCTGCCCCGGATGCCGACACGTTCGCAGCTCGCCTCCGGATGGTGCTGCAAAGGTTCCAGGACGCGGGTCTCAAGGTTCAAAAAGACAAGTGCACCCTGGGAGTCTCCTCGGTGACCTTCTTGGGGTTCCAAGTCACCGCGGACGGCATTCACCCTACAAAGGAGAAGGTAGCGGCGATTACAGGTGCACCCCGCCCGTCCTCAAAGGCGGAACTCCAGGCGTTCTTGGGACTTGTGAACTTCTACCATGCCTTCCTTCCGCATAAGGCGGCGGTCGCTGAACCCCTGCATCGTCTCCTGGACAAGGGAGCGGCTTGGGCCTGGGGTCCCAAGCATGATGCAGCCTTCCGGGCCGTCAAAGACTTATTAGTTTCAAATGCGGTCTTAGCGCATTTCGATGAGAGGCTCCCTGTCATCCTGGCCTGCGACGCATCCCCCTACGGCGTTGGGGCGGTCTTGGGACACCGGCTACCCAACGGAAAGGAGGTACCGGTTGCATACTACTCCAGGACCCTGTCGTCGGCGGAACGGAACTACGCCCAGATCGACAAGGAGGCCCTAGCGATCGTAGCCGGCGTCAGGAAATTCCATGACTATCTCTACAGGCGGTCGTTCACCGTGGCCACAGATCACAAGCCGCTGCTGGGTCTCCTTGCCCCCCACAGGCAGACCCCTCACATGCTGTCCCCGCGGGTCCTGCGGTGGTCAATTTTTTTGTCAGGCTACTCCTATGAATTGGTACATCGCCCGGGGAAGGCAATGGGTCATGCAGACGCCCTCAGCCATCTTCCCCTCCCATCCTGCGACCCTGATCCAGCTCCCGCTTTCCACGTCGCGCTCCTAGAGGACCTACCGGAGCGCCCCATACAGGTATCGGATGTGGCCCGTCGCACACGGCGGGACCGCATCCTTTCCCGTGTCTCGGACTGGGTAGGAAGGGGGTGGCCGGAAAAACCGGGACCAGATTTCACCGCTTTCACGGCACGCAGGCACGAACTATCAGCCCACAAGGGATGCCTGCTATGGGGATCTCGAGTGGTGATCCCTGGGCCCCTGCAGCCCCGAGTGCTAGAGGCCCTACATGAGGCTCACCCGGGAATTGTGCGCATGAAAGCTCTGGCCCGGAGTTACGTATGGTGGCCAGGCCTGGACAAAGACATTGAGGGGCGGGTCCAGAAGTGTACCAAATGCCAGGAGTCACGGCCAGATCCGCCACACGCTCCTGTCCGATCCTGGGAATCTACTAACAAGCCCTGGTCCCGCCTGCACCTAGACTTCGCGGGACCGGTCCAGGGCCGGTTGTTTCTTATTGTTGTTGACAGCTACAGCAAGTGGCTTGAGGTAGTGCCAGTAGCTTCGACCTCCACCAACGCTGCCTTAAGAAGTCTCTGGCCGATCTTCGCAACACACGGAATGCCAGAAACTCTCGTGACCGACAATGGGACCGCCTTCACCTCTGGCGACTTTCAACGGTTCGTGGAAGCCTGCGGTCTGCGCCACATCCACTCCGCTCCGTTCCACCCCGCAACCAACGGCCAGGCCGAGCGCATGGTGAGGACAACGAAGGATGCGTTAAAGAAGATGGAGCACGGCGACTGGGAAGAGCAGCTGTATAAGTTCCTGTTCTGCCAACGGAACACACCCCACTCAGGGACCGGGCGCTGGCCAGCCAAACTTCTGATGGGAAGACGACTGGGAACCGTCTTGGACCGCCTACATCCCGACCGAGCAATTGAGGGGAACCCGACAACGGAGGACCGGCCAGCTGCCCGAGGATTCGCTCCCGAAGACCCCGTATACGCAAAGAACTTCGCATGGGGTCCGACATGGCTCCCCGTGAGGATCGTCCGAGTCACAGGGCCTTATTCCTACGAGGTCCTTACGGAAGATGGCGTAGTCTGGAGACGGCACATTGACCAGATTCGACGCCGTACCCAGAACCACGATGATACCCAGGCCCCCGAACTCCCTGCACCAACAGACCATGACATCAACACGACTCCAGAAGCAACGCCAGACCCTGATCCGGAGACTGCGGAGATGCCGCTCCTGCCCGCGGACGAAGCAGTCGCACCATCCACACCTGAACGACCCCCGAGCAGACAGGCCCCACCAGCAGAACAACTACCCACACCGCAACCTGCCGACACAAGCAACATGCCCCGCCTTACAACCCCCCGGCGCTCTGGATGTGAGCGCAGACGCCCGGACTATCTCAAAGACTATGTGTGCAGAGGGGTTCTGGACTATGGGGGGAGGGGTGTTATGTATTGACCATGCGGTCGCCATGTGCTCCCTTAATTGCGACCGCATGGCCAGAGCACATGGCCAAAGCATGGCCAGAGCACATGGCCAAGAAACTACCTGAGCTTCAGCCAGGTAGAACAAAGGCCAGGTGGATTCAAACCGGCCACCAATCCTGTACCTAGGTTTCTCCCAGGGAACCTATGAAATGTAAATAGACTGATAATAGCCTATCAGGCCAGTTGGGTGAGGTCAGGGGATTGTCCCTGACCAGCATAAAAGGAGGGCTTCGAGCCCTGGGTTGTATGCTTCATCCGGACCAGCAATAAAGAGCTAGCTGTTTCACTGTTCCATGGACTCCCGACTCCAATACTTATCAGTCTGAAAGGTGCCACTGGACTCGAACTTGGTTCTGTTGCTTCCACCTGATTATTTGCAAAGACTGATCACCACACTTCTGAAGGAAGCTTCCATGTTCAGAGGCAATGTACCCCCTTCTGAATACCTGATTGTGGAGACAAAGTGTTATGAGTGTGCCGGTGCTTGGGACTTCTATTGAATGGCCTAGGGTGGCTCACAGAATTTGGAAGGCTGAAGTACAGGATTTAAGGTGCCTGTCCTTTGTCTGTTGCTGTCGTCACAGCTGATTTATGGCGACCCCTCCGGGTATTCCAGTGGCCAGTTCCGCCCAAGGAAGGGCGAAGGGGAGCTCCTTGGGCGGTAGGGTTGCCAGGTCTGGGTTGGAAAATACCTGGAGACTTTGGGGGTGGAGCCAGGAGAGGGCGGGGTTTGGAGAGGGGAGGGGCCTCAGCATGGCACAATGCCACAGAGTCCAGCCTTCAAGGCAGCCATTTTCTCCAGGGGAGTTGATCTCTGTCAGCTGGAGATCAGGTGTAAAAGCGGGAGATCCCCAGGCCCCACCTGGAGGCTGGCAACCCTATTGGGCGGCAAGTCCAGCCGGAGAAGGGCACGGCCTTGCCGTCCACCCGTCGGGCGAAGCCTCCCCCTTCTCGGGCTGCTTCCTTTCTTCCTTCCCACCTGCAAAAACGCCTGCAGCAGTTTCCTGGGGCGTCTGGCTTCTCCGGCAGCGGAGCATCGGGTGCGGGAGCGGATTCCCCGCGAAGGCACGAAGCCTTCTTCCGCGGGCCGCTTTCTCTTGCCGCCGCGGGAACGCCGCTTAGCCGGGTGCTGAATCCCCGTCTGCTGGCGAGGCGGCTTCCAGTCCGCGTCCTGCCGGGAGGTCCCCGGCGGCAGGGGCCGGGCGCTGGGCGCACTTCCCCGGCCGCCTCCCGGGCCCAGCGCGTAGCCGCTCAGGGCGCCGACCGAGGCGGGCTCGAGCCGGTGGGGGCAGCGCTCTGCACGTGCTCAGAGGCAGAGCAGCGGCGGCGACGAAGTGGGGGGGCGGCGCCTTTTGCGTCGGCGGTCAGAAAGCCGGCTTCCCCTTTAAGGGCCGCCCAGGCGAAGCGCTGCCGCATCCTCGGCGCCCGCCAGGAGGAGGAGGAGAGGGCCGCACAGCTCCGCAGCCCCGCGCCACCCCGCTCCGCTGGCCCGGCAGCATGAGGCGGCGGCGGAGGCGGCTGGTGCAGCTGGTGCTCTTCTGCCCCCTCTCCGGGGCCCTGCAGGTGCGCCCGGGGGAGGGGGGGCGAGGGACGGGGCGCAGCCGGGCTCCTCTGGCAGGTGCGCGGGGGAGGGGCGGCGGCGGCAGCGAGAGAGGCAGGCCGGCCGGGCGGCCGGCTAACGCGGGGCTGCAGCCTCGGGGGTCCGGCGGGGGCTGCGGCATCATGGGCGGCCCGCGGGGAGCGCTCGCCCCTTTGCGCCGCGCCTTGGCTGGCCCGGCTGCCCGCGCCCTCGGCTGGAGCGCTCCTCTTCCCGCGGCATCTGCGGGCCCGGCCTGCGGGGCCGGGGCGGGGGCTCTGCCTGTGGTCCCGCGGCGCTGGGAAGAGGGGCTCTAGGCCCGCGTCTCGGGATCCGGGGGGGGGGGGGGGTCACCCAACCGCCTGGAAGTGGGTCGCGACTCGCCCTTGCCATGGCTCTCTTTCGTATTTTCCAACCCTGGAAGCTCTCCCTTGCCATACCTCAGCGGGGGGGGGGGGGGGGGGGGGTCCCTTCCTTCCTTCCTTCCTTCCTTCCTTCCTTCCCCTGCCTAAACATATTGATCAAGTAAAATGTGTCCGGGTGGTTACTTCAGTAAGTTTCTTAGAATCGAGGGATTAGGGGGAGGAATGGAGGGGGCGGCCAAAAGCCAGACTGTCCCCTCCAGAGGCAAAGACTGCCTGCTTTGAACTGCCAGTTACCTGGGGTTGGGCAGGAGGGCAGCTGCACCCTTTGTATGACCTTTGCGGGTTTCTCCAAAACACCAGGGTAGCCACTGTAGAAAATGGAATGCTGAACTGGATGGATCCCTTGGGTCAGCCTTGGATAGGCCACTATACCAAGTCAGTTTGGACTTGTGGGTCCGCACACTGAAAAAGTTGGGAACCTCTGCCCTAGTCCAGCAGAACCTCTGTGGCTTTTCCTCCTTTGTGTACTTTCTGTGGTTCTTGTGGACACTTTGGGCAGCCTCTGGCCTTGGGGATCAGCCCCCACCTTTACTCCTCTGGGAGCCAGTTTGGTGTAGTGGTTAAGAGCGGTGGACTGTAATCTGGAGGACAGGGTTTGATTCCCCACTCCTCCTCTACAGGCATCCAGCTGGGTGACCTTGGGCAAACCACAGTTCTCTCAAGAGCAGTTCTCTCAGAGCTCTCTCAGCCCCACCTACCTCACAGAGGATCTGTTGTGGGGAGAGGAAGGGAGGAGAGTCCTTCGGGCAGTAGATTCTTCCTCTTCCTCCTCCTCTGCAGGCATGCAGCACTGGAGCCCCTCCTGGACTGGGCAGGAGATCTGGGAAGATACAGTGTGCTTTTTCTGTGCCCTTTCAGCTAAACCGGCATTCATCTGGAGGGATGGGAGCAAAGTGTGCCTGTGGTGGCCACTGGCTTTGTTGGCCCCTAGAGGAGGGCAGGCCCTCAGAGAGGCTGCATGGTGCCTTTCACAGCTCCACACTCTACAGGCCAAGGAAGCCTATGGGGAGGGAAGGCAGACTGTCCAAAGAGGCCCTGGAGGGTCTTGTACAAGGATCCTCTCTCTGGAATAGGCAGGCCTCCCCCCCCCCCTCCAGCTGTCTGTGAGCTAAGCCAGCCCTGTGCCCTGGACTGGGAAGCCATCTGCCAGGGGCTGCAACCCTGGAGGGCTGGCTGGGCCTGTGGTGGGGGGTTCTGGCATTCTGCCCCACCCGTGAAGTCAGCCTCAGCTTTCCTGCACGTGAAAGGCAGCAGTGGCTGCCCATTGGGCAAACCAAAACAAACTGTGTAACAACTTTAAATATAGTTAAACATGAATACAGACCACAATATTTTGAATAATATATTTTGATAATATATTCAGCTGGAAATTCCTCCCAGACCAAGCACAGTAAATATAACATGACATTCAAAGATGCTTCTTACAGAACGGTGGGTGTCTCACAATAAGTAAAGTTTATGCAGAACTCTTCAAATATCAACCCAAATATCAGCCAGCCTTCAGGAATTAGGATAAAAGAACATGGACTTTTGAAAAAGCTAACTAGTGAAACACAGAACACCTGAAGACTGGCTGAACGTGTGAAGAAAAATTTCCATCATTTCTCCTGTCTTCTGTTTACCTATGTTTTGTGCAGGGCTCTTCTGTGTTGATATTTGAAGAGGTTTCTGTGTCTTTTTCAAAGAGCCACAAAGAGTCATACATTGCAGGTCCCTGCCCTTGGTGTACAATTAAAGCAAATCTGAGAAGGACAATGTGGGGAGCCTTGCCCCTTGTGTCTCTGTCAAAACTAACCGGCCGGTCCCCTTCGTCTCTGGGGGCGGGAAGCAGTGTGAGCAGCCCTCCTAATTCACGCCTGCCAAGGATCACCTCTTGACTGTTTGCAGCCAATGCCAAGAGTGCATGGCAGCTCAGTGTCGAAGGCCCTGGTTGCTTCCTGCTGGCACCTCCAAGGAACTTTACACTCTCTGAAGGCCAAAGAGGAGAGATGGCAGGTGTCCTTTGCCTGGCGCTTGGACTGCCATTCTAGGGCTGTTCCAGGAGAAGGCTTCAGCCATGGTGATGCTTTGTGGGCTGGTTTAGAGACGGTGTCGTCTGCTTCTCACTTGGTGTCAGTCCTCAGAGCAGAGACTGTTTAGACTGCAGGAGTCAAGGAATTGGTTCAGACATGGTTAATCCACTGAAACTCTTGAATTGGCTGGTAGTCTCTCTCTCTCTGTAAGTTAATGACAATAAATTTATTTAATTAAATGTATTTAATTGAAATTAAGTAATTTAAAGAAATAAATAAAGGCATAATAAATAAACTTAAGGGGGCTTACATATAGTTTGGTGTGGAGAGCCAGTATGGTGTAGTGGTTAAGTGCGCGGACTCTAATCTGGGAGAACCGGGTTTGATTCCCCACTCCTCCACTTGCACCTGGCTGGATGACCTTGGGCAAGCCATAGCTCTGGCCCAGCTGTTCCCTCAAGGACAGCTTGAGAAAAAGCTCTCTCAGCCCCACCTACCTCACTGGGTGTCTGTTGTGGGGAGGGGAAGGGAAAAGGAGTTTGTAAGCCGCTCTGAGACTCCCTTGGGGAGTGGAGGGTGGGGTATAAATCCAATCTCTTCTCTTCTTCTTCTTCTAAATGTATAATAAAATGGCTTGTACCTGACACAAAGGGAAAGCGGATAAAGGCCGGCCTGACTGGTGGTGGCCCTCCGCACACAGGCCGGGTGTGAAAGGAAGGGCTGGCATCTCGGGGTTAGCCCTGCCTGCTGCTTGGTTTCTGCCACAGGGCTGTGCCACAGGTTCCCCTGGGAAAAAGGGGTTTGCCCTGGCAATTCAGAAGGAAGACTGACAGGAGGATCCCCCTCCTTTGCCTGTGATGAACTGATGCATAACTTTGGCCTTGTCTTTTCCTAGAGCCGCCTTCCTGGCATCAAGGTGAAGTACCTTTTCCTTGCCTGGTTGGGCATTTTTGTGGGCAGCTGGGTGGTCTACATGCATTACTCTTCTTACTCCGAACTCTGCCGAGGACACGTCTGCCGGATGATCATTGTGAGTGCTTTCCCCCCCAAATGTACAGACATTTCTGAGGAATGAGAGGAAGGTTGGAGTGTGTGTGTGTGGTGTCTGTGAGGGAGACAGAGGAAGCGGAGCTTGCTGGGTGGAGCAGAGGGAAGCACTCATGGGAAGACGGGAACAAAGGAGTGTGTGTGATCAGGAGGGTTCGCCTTAGGGATTTATAAGCATTGACCCCCCTGACCTGGATCTGTGGTGTTCCCAGAAATATTTCTCCAAAGGGGGACAGATTCGGCCCGGGTCTCCAAGTAGGCAAATGAGGCCTGGTTGAGACCACACTGTCAAAGAGCTTCCCATGGGACTGCAGGTGGGCTGCTGCCCACTCAGAGCCCCCTCCTGACGCTGAGAAGGGCCCTGCAGAGCAGAGGGGAAGGGCTAGAGGAAGGCATCCGTTTCCCAGAAGGATCTGGGCGGGTGTGAAAGCCACAGTGGTGGTGAGACCTAGCAGCATCTCAGCCAGGCCTGAGAATCTCTCTGAATGCCTTCCTCCCCCGGAAGCCTGACCCAAGTGCATTCCCCCCCATTAATATCCGTTATCTGCCTTCCTCAGGATCAAATTAAAAACAGAATGCTAGACATTGAACGCCAGAAGTTATTCAGTTGGGCCAACAAAACCGGCTCCCCGCTGAGCTTTGGGATCCCCCTTCTCACTGGGAAAAATGGCCCCGTGCCTATATCCCCCCCCCCCCCGCAGGCGCCACCGCAACGCAGAGCATTCTCCCTTTGCCAGATGGAATGCCACGCCTGCTGCTGTTTTTTAGGGCAGATTCAGTAAGATCGCCCATTCTGCCAGGTACTACCCTTGCAATCAAAAATGTGTAGAGTCAATCCCTGTTGTCACCTGTATACAGATTTCGGTTACATGCATTTCCATTCTGTTCTAGTTAGGTTGAGGCATTTAAGGTTTGTAGACTCTTGAATGATGTATCCTCTAATGTCACTGAGAAGGTGGCCAAGTTTCTTCATTCTGCTCTAAAAGTACGCCAAGGGATCTCACAGAAATAATCCTATATTTACACAGGTGTATATGTATGTTGTGGTTTTAACTTACCTTTCAAACTGTATCAACTTGTATCACACTTTTTTCTATGCCAATAAAGGCTACTTAACATAAGAAGGTTGGAATGCTGGGGGGGGGGGGAAGCTGTATTTAGTGTACTTTAAGGCTGATCTGAGTAGAAGAAGTTGACCTCGAGATAGTCAATTGAAACCTTTCGGGATGAGCTCGCACACCTCCCCATTCCCAGTTTCAGGGCGATTCTGCCTTGGCTTTTCCCTCCGCTCTTTTAGCAAACCCACGTTGGAACAGAAATTCCCTTCTACATTGCAGGCCACTTTCACTTCCTTTGATCATCCGGGTTTATGTCATTCTTGGGAACTTCACGCATACCTCTGTCACTCCCCTCCCCGTAGGAGTTTCCCTTCCCCCTTTTGTCGTGGCAAACAGAGCTGGGTGCGAGGTCTGACACAGGCAGCCGGGCTTCTGCTACTTGTGCCTGGCCCAGAGGCTCTGTGCTGGCCACCAGTCAGCCTCTCCTCCCTTCTGCGGCTCAAGAGGGGTTCAAGGCCGGGCTACAAACAACCCCCAGATTTTCCTCAAAGCCAGTGATTCAGTGATCTGTCTTTGTTCCTGGCTTGAAAGTCCAGGGCTGTGAGTGAGGCTGCGGATCACAGGGGAAAAGACTGTCCCATCCATAGTGGGAAGCCAAGTCGCTTTCGTGCATGAAGTGGCACACCCCGATGGGACTTCTGGTCATTCTTATTAGTAGTTGTAAATTAAGTTCTTGACTTGCCTTTCAGGAGTGTCCAGAACCTGCCGCTGGAGGCTGCAGCTGACTGTCCACGTGACCGTGGCTCTATCGTGTTTCCACAGGGAGGGCTCAGAGGCCAGGTCTCTTGGGCCCAGGAGACAGCAGCCCAGGCTCTGTGTGGGCGCGACGGGGACACTGATCTGCTCTTTCTCTTTCCACCCCTCCCAGTGCGACCAGTACAACAAAGGGATCATTTCTGGGTCTGCGTGCAAAGACCTGTGTGAGGACCACACTCTGGTGTTCCAGCAGTGCCTGTCATCCTCTCCAACCCACCAGGTGGGCTGATCAGAATGCTTGGGGCGGGGCGGGGTGGGGTGGGGTGGGGGGACACAGCCTCAGCAGCAGGGGAGTTTTGGCAAGCAGCGCAGTTGCCGTAAGGGAAAGGGTTTGTACCAGGGCTAGGGATCCTGGGACATGGGCGGGGGTTGCAGATAGGAAGAGGCAGAAACTGCTGGGAGGCCCCCACTGGGAGTGATGGGTGGGCAGAGAGCTGAATGCACAGCGGAGGGCGGGGAGAAGAGTGGTGGGGCAGCCATGGGGTTGAAGCAGAGAGGGGTTTGGGAAGAAATTCACGTGACATGTTCTGTATGATCACAAACTGAAACAACCTGGTGCTGAGGTGAACACAAACCGATCCAAGTGTTGTGGCTTCATGCAGGTGTACAGCGGACTCTGGAAGGAGAAGGAGGTGATCATTAAGTGTGGAGTTTCTGAGGCCCTGAAGATTGACAGCAGCCCAGATGCTGTGCCCAGGAGAGAGGTGGTTCTCTTTGACAAGCCCACAAGGGGGACGTCGATGGATGAATTCCGAGACATGCTGTTTAATTTCTTAAAAGTCAGTGCAATTATGACTACACTGGCAGGGAATCATAGAATCACAGAGGTGGAAGTGGCCATGATGGCCATCTAGTCCAGCCCCCTGCTCAATGCAGGATCAGCCTAGAGCATCCCTGAGAAGTGTTCGTCCAGCTGCTGCTTGAAGACTGCCAGGGAGGGGGAGCTCACCACCTCCTCAGGCAGCTGATTCCACCCTTGCACAACTCTGACTGTAAAAAAGTGTTTCCTAATATCCAGCTGGTATTTTCCCGCCCTTAATTTAAACCCATGATTGGAAGTCCTGTCCTCTGCCGTCAACAGGAACAGCTCCCTGCCCTCCTCTAAGTGACAGCCCCTCAAATACTTCAAGAGAACCATCATGTCCCCCCTCAACCTCCTCTTTTCTGGACTAAACATTCCCAAGACCCTCAGCCTTTCCTCCATAGGGCTTCTTGGTCTCCAGGCTCTCGATCGTTCTCGTTTCTCTCCTCTGCACATGCTCCATTCTGTCCACATCCTTTTTGAAGCGAGGCCTCCAGAACTGCACACAAGACTCCAGGTGTAGCCTGACCAAGTCAGTGTACAGAGGGACTATGACATCTTGCGATTTGGATGTTATGCCTCTGTTGATACACCCCAAGATCACTTTAGACTTTTTAGCTGCCACATCACACTGGCTGCTTATATTTAACATTCGGTCCACCCATACCCCAAGATCTTGTTCACACAAACTACCCAGAAGTATATCCCCCATCCAGTATGTGTGTTCCTCATTTTTATTACGCAGAGGTAAAACTTGGCACTTACCCTTGTTAAATTGCATCTTGTTCACATCCGCCCACTTTTCCAGTGTGTTCAGATCTCATTGAATTCTGTATCTTCTGGTGTGTTCGCTGCTCCTCCCAATTTGGTGTCATCTGCAAATTTAATGAGTAGCCCTTCCACGCCCTCATCCATATCACTTATAAAAATATTGAAAAGTACCGGACCCCTCCCTCCATTCAGATGAAATGCCACTGACAACTGCTCTCTGAGTGCAGTTCTCCTTCCAGTTCCCATCCACCTAACCATCCTAGAGTCCAGTCCACAGTCCTCTAGTTTACCCATCAGAACATCATGGGGAACCCTGTCAAAAGCTTTACTGGAATCCAGCAGGTAAACAACATCAACAGCGTTCCCTCGATCCAGTAAGTTTGTCACTCGGTCAAAGATGGAAATGAGGTTGGGTCTGGCAGGACCTGTTGGGGACAGATCCGTAATGACTTCCCCAGATCACCAAGTTGTCCTTAAGATGTTCGCAGATCGATCTCTTTAAAATCTGTTCCAGTATCGTCCCTGAGACAGAGGTCAGACTGACTGGCTTGTAGTTTCCTGGGTCATCCCTCCTCTCTTTTTTGAAACTTGGGATAACTTCTCCCTTCCTCCAGTCCTCCAAGGGGTCTGGAGGATGATGGACAAAGGCTCTGCAAGCTCTCTAGAAAGTTATTTGAGCAGCCTTGGGTGTGTAGCATCTGGCCTAGGGAATTTGTTCTCATTCAATGCAGCCAGGTGGTTCTCAACTATCTCTCTATCCATGTCAACCAGCAGCCTGGGCATGAAGTCTGACATTTTTGGGACAAACAACACCTGGAAAGCAAGCAAAGGGGCCGTCTAAAAGCCGGATTCCACGTTCATTTAGATCACTGGATCTGATGATGACTTTGCTGGTGAATGTGTGGAAAGTACTGGGTTTAGCTGATGGTTGGTGTGGGTGCTTGGGGAGCCACACTTGAGTCACGGCCTGAAGCTGCGGGCACATGGGAAAGAGAAGCGTGCAGGCTTTGACTGGCCTGTATACCCTTCTTCTTGGAGGATGTAGAAAGACATCTTTCTGCTGGGGGCAGGGCCAGCCCACCCCCTAGGCAGACTAGACTACTGCCTAGGGCGTCCCCTGGTGGTGAGCACCGAACTGGCCTTCCAAGTTCTGTCCAAGTCGGGGTGGGGGGGTGCCCCTTTAAGAGAAGTGACTGGCCCACCTGCCCCTACCAGTCCATGAGCGTCAAAGAGGAAGTGGTGCGTGCATGTGTCTGTGTTTTGGCAATGGCACAGCAGTGGAGATGGTAGTTGGCAGCTGGCTGCCCACCCTGTGCTGGAGCTCAGCCCCAGGACAAGACTTCTGTTCTGCTGCGTCCGGGTGCAATTCGAGTGCTGCCTGTGGGAAGCTGCCTGGGATGCTCAGCTCAAACTGCCCAGCCACGCGGGCACAGAAGATCAGCACTGGGGTGAGGGGGGGGGGCGGGGGGGCCAGCTAGGGCTGCAGGAAGCAATCTTAGGGACAGTTTTGAAGGGCGGGAATGGGGCGGGGAGAAGAGTGCTGCAGCACTTGAGGTGAATGAGTGGAGGGGGCTTGTGATCTGTTAACCCCTTCCCTCTCTTGATTTTCCCCAGGCAATGGAGGGGGAAAGATGTGCGTGTGAGCAAACAAAACATACATTTTCATTTGTGTTTGATCCTGTTAGGGCAAACAGGGCTGCCCATAAGTGCAGGGCAGTCTGGTTTTCGGGGGGGGGGGGGTTGTAAAAGATGTTCTCGGCTGTCGTCCCCCCCATGCACAAACTTATTGTACAAAGGCCTTTCCTCCCCCTGGGGAAAGTCAAGCAGGGCCGTTTCCTGTGCTCTTAAGACTGGGCAGTGCCATCTGGGCTATCTGGAGGGCAGGAGAAACGCCCGCTGCTCCCTCCCAGCGGGAAGTGGGAGACTGTGTCTGAGATTCCTGTCCTGTGTGGTCCCATCTCCCCTTCCTGACTAGCTGTGCATCTTTTGGGCAGGTGGGGCCCTGGGCAGATGCCCCACCAGGCTGACTCCTGCCATTTCCCTTTGGTGAAGTGGTTAGGAACGCAGAGTCTAATCTGGGAGAGCCGGGTTTGATTCCCCACTCCTACACATGCAGCTGCTGATGTGACCTTGGGTCAGTCCTAAGTTCTCTCAGAGCTGTTCTCTCACGAGCAGCTCTAAAAAGAGCTCTCTCAGCCCCACCTGCCTCCCAGGGTGTCTGTTGTGGGGAGGGGAAGGGAAAGGAGATTGTAAGCTGCTCTGAGACTCCTTTGGGTAGTGAAGGGCGGTACATATATCCAATTTCTTCTTCTTCTTTCTCCTGCATCAGTCTGGTCAGCCCCTGATAATCCCATTCTACAGAGGGGCAACTGAGGCTGAATGACTTGGCCCCCAGACTAGATGGTGATCCCACAGCAGAGGCCAAACATTATTTGGCAGTTTCCCTGTTCCAAGGTTCTGTCTGCAAGGCCGCATTCCCTGAAGGGGCAAAATTCCTAAAATGCATTTATTTTTGAAAATTGGTGGACATGCATGGGGGGGGGGGGGCGGAAGGTATCCTCGCCTAGTGTGCAAAAAGACCTGGGGCCAGCCCTGGCTGGGGGGGAGGGAGGAGAGAAGGTGTGACAGATGGAAGTTGGGGGGGGGACCTCGGTCTGTGGGCTGCGGATTCCTGGTGTTGCTTTAGGACTGCACTGAGCCAGATAGGAGTGGCATTCCGCCCACAGAAATCTGAAATGGGGGCAGAGGTGTGGCTTCTGAAAGGCCCCGTTTCTGCATGCTGCACAACAGTGATTATGTTTTTATCTGACCTGTAACATTTTTAGCTGCAGAGGGTGGGGTTGTTGTAGATTTCAGTGCTGCTCCTGGCACAAAAAAGGCAGTGCCAGGAGGGTGGATGAGTTTAGCTTTCTACATGCAAAGAGATTTTTTTTTCTGAAGCAGGTGTCCATTTACCCTCAAGATACTTGATATTTAGAGATGGCAGAAGCTGACTGTGTCTTTATTTTTCTTGGCTTACAGTCCAACCTGGGAGACCAGCCCTCTCTTGCAGCCTTCGTGACCAAAATCATTACTGTGGCAGATGTCAGCCAGGATGGCAAATTGTCTCTGGCCGAGGCCAAATCCATATGGGCGCTGCTCCAGCGGAATGACTTTCTGCTTACCCTGTCTTTGAATGAGAAAGAACACACCTCCAAGCTGCTCGGGCACTGTGGGGATCTGTACCTCACGGAGAAGATCACCCACACCTCCTTCTACAATACGGACATCCCTCTGTTTCTGCAGCAGCTGTTGCCTTCTGCCATCCAGAGAGTTATCCACCAGTGGTTCTCCCCGGCATGGCCACGGCGAGCCAAAATTGCCATAGGCCTTTTGGAATTTGTGGAGGAGATTTTTCATGGCACCTATGGGAACTTCTACATTTGTGAGACTGGCTTCAGGAACATGGGCTACAACAAGAAGTATGACTTCAAGATTGTTGACCTGAGGAAGGTGGCAACAGAGATGACAATCCGGCAGTTCCTCAAGGGGCGCCACTGTGAGCAGAACGTGGATTGTACCTACGGGAAAGACTGTGTGGCACCCTGCGACAAGCTCATGAAGCTGTGCAAGAGTGACGTGGTCCAGCCCAACCTGGCAAAAGTGTGTGGCCTCCTCCAAGAGTTCTTGCTCCACGGGGTGCCCCCGGACTTAAGAGAAGAACTGGAGAAACAGCTGAAGACTTGTACTACCCTCAGTGGCTTGGCAAGCCAAATGGAAGTCCATCACTCACTTGTGCTGAACAGTCTCAAGACTCTGTTGTGGAAAAAAATTTCAAATACCAAATATTCATAGAGATAGGGGGGCACAGAAAGGGCAAAAGCTGCCAGGAGGAACTAGGATTTATCTCATTCTCCCTCCTGGGCAACATGACCAGTATTGCTCCTCAGGCCTGCGAGAGAACGTGGCTGCACAGCAGAGTCGAGAAGCCAGTGAGCTGCAGGAAGCCTCTGGGCCGGGTGGAAGGGACAAGAAGCCAGCCGAAAGGCTCTCTTCCACATTGAGGGGCCACTAGCAAGAGCTGCTGTAACATTTGCGGTTCAACTTGGACACTTCTCGTGTAAATAAGTGGCACTTCTCTGATTGGTCCACCTACAGAGGTGATGGAGGTGCTTTTAAAACCCTCTTTGTGGCCTGGCAGCAAAGGAGCTGCAAATTAATTTGGCACCATTTCAGAGTTGTCAGCAATTTAGCTCTTAGATTTTTCCCCAGGCTGGCCAGTGCTCAAAAGCTTTCCTTGCTTTGCCTGTGTACAAGGCAGCTTAGCCGAGGCAGACAAATTTCCTGCACCCATGGCGGGCGGGGGCCTGAAGGGTGTGGTGTTTGCATTGGGGCAGGTCGGCTGGGCTGGGGCCATTCCTAGCATCTGTACTCACGGACATTTCTGTCAAAAAGCTTTCAGCTTCTGAGACAAGAAAATTAAATGAGTTGGCCTCCTGGAGAGTGGGGAAGGTGCACATTTGTTTCAGTAACTGTTCCAGAGTTTATTCTTAGGAAACCCAAGCAGAACTAATTAGGCCAAGTTAGTCACTTTTCCAGTGTCTAGATTGTTGCAGATCCAGATGTGTGATGGGGAAACCCCACCGGAAGAGGCATTGTGGCACCAGGCATTGCGGCAGGAGGGCAGGTGGAGATGGTGGAGCTTGCAGTGAACGGGGGCCTCCTGTGAGGCTGGAGGGCAGTGGATAGGCCAGCCCCCAAGTGGTTCCCGATGTCCACCAAGCGGGCCTGCCAAGCGGGCCTTATTCTTTAAGCAGACACGCCGAGGTTTCTTCCCCCTCCACTCTTGGCTGCTCACCTGGACCTGCAGAGGCTTCCACCACCCCTCACTGGCAGATCTGGCACTCTGTTGCCCCAGCAACCACCAGGCTCCTTTCCAGCAGCACTGCAGTAAGTGCGTTGCCTGCACATGCGCTGCTTTATTTTATTTTCAGGGGCAATTTACCCCCCCGGGGGGTTTTAAAAAAACTTTCCAGATTTTTCTGCAAACCTATGGGATCACCCAAGTTTGCAGGAAAGCCTGTTTAAGGTGAGTGTGCCCCCTATCTGCAGATTTAGATAACTGCATGTACGTGGCACAGTTGGGAATTAGATCTATAGATATAATCTGCAACCACATGGATCAACCACTGTGCAGTCACCTTGCGTGGCTTTTTGTCTGGTTCTTACAAACCCCTGAAATCCAATATTCAGCCCCACCTCAAATGCTCAGAGGGGCTGCAGTCAAAGATTTCCCATAATCTGTTTCTATGTTCAGTAACCTGCAAGGAAGGAAGCGTACTACAACCAAAAAAACCCCCTGAACCTCTTCAGAGGTTAGGGCCAATAAGGAAGTGTTCTGTGAAGCAGCTGCTTATGTGGGACTCCTGTTCCAATTACAAGCTGTCATTTTTCTTTTTGTCTTAGAAATCAGGTACTTGCTTTGAGCTGTGGACATCCACACAGAAAAACCAGGGGAGGGCTGGTTAGGCCCAGCCTTAATGGAGCCAAGAAGCAATGTGTGATGGCAAAAATCCCATTCGTTTGAAGTTTTGATGGAGGAAAGAGAGCTAATTCAGACAACTGCATAGCTGCCGGGAATGCTTAAAACTGTAGCATGTTTCTTGCCCTCATGGTTATACCAAAACACAAAAGTGAAAACCCTACAGTGCTTGAACTGGCCCTCTTCTAATCTTGAACTGCAGGGGGAGGGGAGTGTTTAATTCAGACAGGAACAGTCACAATATGTGTTAACTGAATAAAGTTCACCATCCTATACATTATTAATTGTGGACAATTTCTGTCACATTTAAACAAATACATCCTTGAAAATGTTTATAGAATACTGTCACGCTCCGCCTCCTGCCCCAAGGGCACGCCCCCCCCATGGCCGTGGTTCTCCTTTGGACGAGGGAGGTCCCGCCTCCCCCGTCAGTCCCTAGGCGCCGGTAACCCAGCGTCCCGGCTCCTGTGTCTGCGGCGGGTTCCAGGGGCGCCATGTCTCGTTACCGGCCCAGCAGCAGTGTGGCTGCCGCCTCCCTCACGCTACTGCCCCAGGCTCCCGCCGAGGGCCGACATCCAGCGGCGCCGGCAGGCCCGAGCAGGCAAGGGGTGCAGTGACTCTCATGGGCCCGGGAGGACGTCGATTGCAGTGCGGCGGGGGTGTCTCCGCTCTCCTTTCCCGGCCCGACCACGGGCCCGACGGTGAACTCAGTGGACGCTGCAACCGGCGTTGGGTGTGTCTCCTCCCGCAATGGCGCCCGCTCCGGTGAGCTGGGGACGGGTTCCGTGGGCGGGGGAAGGTCCCGGACCCGCTGGACGGGACAAATACACAGGAATTTTGTGGACTCCTTTACATAAAGATCTTCACACTACACATTTTGAATGTAAAACTGTGTCTTTATAAGCAAAATAATTATCTGAAATTTTTTCAGTGCTCCAGAAAATTTTCAGTTTTCTGTTAGACATACTGGGGGGGAATTCCTTTTCCAGGCTCTTGCATCTCTAGCTCTGCCCAATGTCATTCCTAAGTGAGAATGGGGATTTGAACCTGAAATTTTATTATATGTTGCTTAATTTTAAGGTAGAAACAGGAACTCATCCTTGGTAGCAATGTCTTGGCCTACAGGAGAAATTGAACAGGGACAGTTATCACAGGAGGGAAGACTCCAGAGCCGCCACCTTGCAACTCGGAATATACGATTTCTAACGGAATCAGCTTAAAGCTCCTCCTGATGAGGATCCTACTCCCTGAACAAACCCCCAAAATGTTTCAGATAGCCAAAGGAATCAAGAAGACAGGCAACAGGCAGGGTAGTTGCAAAAATGGACAGGTTGCCTTTCCACCCAAAGGGGCATTTAAAGCAGCTGACAATACCCGCCCCCCCCCCCGCCCCCCACTGAACAGCAGCAGAAATCTAAAATAAAAGCAGCAGCATTTAAAACTAAGCAAATAAAATATTGCCCCCCCCCCATACCTAATAGGGGAGAGATGGCACCAGGTCAATAGCTTCTGGAGAGAGTTTTGCAAAGGGGGGGACAATTTCTCCTGACACCTCCCTTGCTTTCACTGGCAGGAGACTTCTGAAGGTTGTATTGACTGGCAGGCAGGCTCAAACTGGATGCTTAGCACAGAATTTCTAAACCCCTGGTTTTAGAATGCTGAATCCTCACAGAAATGAGGACAGGCTGCCAGGGCCAGAGAAATTCCACCACAGGGGTACCAGGTTGAGAATTTCTTTTGAGGGGTTAACTTGAATGTGATCACTAGGGGATCTGCCATCAATTTTAAAAGCATAAATGAACACAAACCAAGGTTAAATTTCCAGTTTAATAAAGCACTCAAGCAGATTAGATCAAGCTGATTCCTCCATTTGCCAAGGTTTGGCTTTGCACTCACAAAATGAAAAACATTGCTTAATCTCCCTTAAACTTAGGCAGATACAGCAATCGTTCTTCTGGGACTGTGTTAAAATGCTTGGCATGAACACTTTCAATCACAGCATTGTTACTGTATAGAAACTATGTTCTACTCCTCCCCAAAACTGTTTAACTCCTCCTCCTCCAAACCCCCACATGATTATTTGTATTTATAGCCTCTCACAGACCTTCCAGGTCTACAGGTTGAATCAAATGCCTTGCAGTCTGTGACACCTACTAAAAACCAGGCCACAGAATCAAAACACAAAAACACAAATCCCCATTGTATTCCACATGCCCAGCCAGGAAACTAGGTGTCCACTGAAGGAGATGGAATTGTGATAGACTATGGCTGTCCTGTATCCCCCCCCCCCCCAGCCCGATCTTGCCAACTGGGACCCTGGGAAACTGGATGGGTACTGCTGAACAAACCAACTCCTCTTTCCTCATCCATCCTGCTCTGGGATGCATACCAGAACCCTGTCCAAGTTTACAGTGAACACATACAATTTGTATACAGTGTGCACTTGCTTATATGTATGTTGAGCAATTCTCATGCTACATGGCTTCATTTGTAAAATGAGCACATCAGCTCTCTTACTAACAAATGAATGCATCTAAATACATACACTGTAATGTGAACAGGGCTTAGGTTGAAGGGCTCACCTAGGATTACGTTCTGGATAGTTTATCAGTTTTTGTGAGTACCAAATACTGAACTGTTGTTCTGCTCAAGTAACCCTGCCCAAGAAAAGGAAAAAGTAACAAGAGGAGGACAACCAAGACAATTGGGAGGTTGGAGCACCTTCCCTATGAGTCTGGGACTTCAGTTTAGAAAAGAGATTATTAAGGGGGAACATGATGAGTGTCAGACCCCTGAGCAACTCAGTTCCCAACACCAGTCTTTTCAAAGAATGCAGTTTATTGAGACATTGAAGAGCTTCAGGTAAATGACGTACTTTGTTAGAACTAGTTTAAAAAGGCGTGAAAGCAGGCAATTAAACCCCAAGCATATAACCACCACCCCCCAGCCCAGGGCCAATCAGCAACAGGTAGTAGCTTGCCAGAATAACGGACTCTGCTTCCCAAGAGAAAGTTGACACCTAGGAGAAGATACATTCAAGGTTACTCTGGCCGGCTAGGAGAGAGAACAGGTGCGCTGGGAAACAGCTAAAATTCCTAACTGACTCCTCTCTCTCTCGTGGTAACCATGATGGGAAGTGGCAAGGTCTGACATCCTGCCCCCCCCCAAGATTTCACCCCCCCCGGCTTTGCAGGGAAGAGCACACAGTAGTTTAAGAGCATGCTCATGCTCATGTCGCACCCACTCGTGATGAAAAGGGTCAAAGTCTTTCCAGCTAACTAAATAATAGGGGTGATTGAGTTTCAGCTTAGAGTCCAAGATTCCTTGCACCTCCTGGTGCAATTCACCATTCACAGTCAGAGGAGGAGGGGCTGCTGGACGGGGTCTCCACTTGTTGGATCCCAGATCCCGTTTGAGCAGGCTGAAATGAAAAACAAGGTGAACACCTCTAAGCAAGGTCTTTTGGATAGTGTCCCACTGGCTGGCCAGACTGCGCCACCACGTCTCTGGATCCCCTGAAACCTGGGAGGCAGAGTCTATAGTGGGAATGGGGACCCCTTCATATCCATACAACACTTTAAATGGGGACACCCCAGTGGGACTATGTGTATTCCACATATGGCAGGAGATCAACCCAGTCGCCCTGCTGGTAGTTTGTGAAACACCGAAGAAACTGCTCTACCACCTGGTTTACCCTTTCGGTTTGCCCACCAGTCTCCACCCCCAGGGTCTGTATGAACTCCTTCCAGAATTTAGCAACAAACTGAGCCCCCCGGTCTGATATTATTTTGCAGGGGACCAAATGCAGCCTAACAATGTGGTGCATAAACGTTTTTGCTAATGCTTTAGCCAATAGAAGCTGTGTACACGGAATAAAATGAGCCTGCTTGGAGAACAGGTCTACAACCACCAAGATTGCAGTCTTTCCTTTACTAGGGGGCAGGTCTGTTACAAAATCCATGGAAATTGTTTCCCAAGGCCTGACAGGGGTCTCAGGGGGCTTTCCAGGCTGTCTTTTGCCCATCAGACAAGTCTGGCAACCCCCGACGTATTGGGAGACATCACTCCACATGCATGGCCACCAGAATTGACATTTCAGGAGGTTAAGAGTTTTTAAAAACCCAAAGTGCCCTGCCAGTTTAGACTCATGACAAACGTGTAAGATCTCTCCCCATAGGCTCCGGTGCACGAACAGATGGCCATCGCTGTACCACCACCCGTCCCCCTCCTGGGTGAGGGATGGCTCCTTAGCAATCTCCTCCCTATCCTCATTGGAGAGGGCATCTTTGAACTTAGTTAGCCAGGGATCCAAAGTAGGGGCGGGATCCTTTTTCACTTGACTTCTGGTCACCACAGCTCTGCCTAGTTGGGAGGGGGTGAACATGGAGTCTATCACATCCTCCCTTTGACTGGTGTGTTGAGGGAGGCAAGACAGAGAATCGGCCAGAAAGTTTGACTTCCTAGGAAGGTGTTGCAGGGAGAATCAAAATTTAGAGAAAAATTCTGCCCACCTCAGTTGTTTGGTGTTAAGCTGCCTGGGGGTGTGTAGTGCCTCGAGATTTTTATGGTCGGTCCAGACTTCGAAAGGCACCCGCGCCCCCTCCAGGCAGTGCCACCAGATTGTTAAAGTTAATTTGATGGCAGCTGCCTCCTTTTCCCACTCCGCACAATTCTGCTCAGTGGAATTAAACTTTTTGGAAACATAAGCTCAGGGGTGAATCTTTCTGTCATCCCCCTTTTGCAGGATAGCCCCACCCAATGGCCACATCAAACGCATCCACTTGGACCACAAACTGTTTTCATTGGGGTGGTGTCAGATGGACTCAGAATTAAACAGTTCTTTTAGTCGCTCAAACACCTGCTGGCATTCCGCAGTCCAAGCCAGCTGAGCCACTGGCTTTACACTGTCCTGCTCCTACCTTTAGATTTGAGTAAGTCCGTTAAGAGGAGGCTGACTTGTGTAGCGTTGGGGAGCAAGGGGCAGTAGAAATTCGCAAACCCTAAGAATGACTGGAGCTGCCTCCCACCCCAGAACATCTTTTACTTTATTTGGGTTCATCCCCAACCCCTTCCCTGAGATGCGGTAGCCTAGGAAGTCCACTTTCTCCTTATGGAATTCACACTTGGACAGCTTGGCAAAAAGCTTATGTTCATACATTATCTTTAGGACCTCCCTCACCAAAGTCACATAGGAGTCTTTATCATCAGAATAAATCAAGATATCGTCAAGAAAAACTAGGACCCCTTTGAATAAGTGCTTGTGCAATACTTCATTGATCCAGTTCATGATAACCCCAGGGGCCCCAACCAATCCTCCCTCTAAGCTGTGGAGTCTTCTGAGCTGTGGAGTCTTTGTGAGCTACTGGCATTAAAGTTGTAACCAAGGGATTTGGCTACTGCATAAATTAGTTTGCTCTGCAGCCATCCTTCGTGGGCTAAGACAAAAACGTGTCGGAACCGGAGGCTAAAAACCCGTGAGCTAGCTCACACTAACTCAGCTTAGAGGGAACACTGGCCCCAGCTAGTCCAAACGGCATGACTAGGTATTCAGTCTGTCCTAGTGGAGTATTGAATGCTGTTTTATACTCATCTCCCTCTCAGATGCGCACTCGAAAGTAGGCATCTCTCAAATCCAGTTTGGAGAAAATCTTCCTTTGGTAGCTTCATTTAATAGATCCCTAATCAAAGGCAGAGGTTAGGCAATTGTGGTGAACACCGCATTAAGACCCCTATAGTCTGTACACAGCCTGAGCCCCCCATCCTTTTTCTTCCAGAATAACAGAGGAGCGGCAAAGGGGGAAGAGACAGGTCGAATGAAACTCCTGGCCAAGTTTTTATCAATGAACTTCCACAGCTCCTCCTTTTCCATTGGGCTCATCAAGTACAATTTCCCTTTTGGTAATTCATGACCAGGTAGGAGTTCTATCGCACAGTCTGTGTTGCGGTGAGGGGGAAGCTGATCCACCACCTCTTCTTCAAACACCTGGGCAAGATCACGGTACTCCTGTGGGATGGAGCTTAACTCCTCCTGAGCCAAGCACGCCTATTTGGGGAGGGGTGTGGGCTTTTCTCCCCATTCAATCTTCCACTCATGCTACCGGCACTTAGGCGCAGAGAAATGCACCATGCCCCCACTCCACCGGATGTAGGGGTCATGGTCTTACAGCCAGGGTCTCCCCAGGACCATAGAAAACTGGGCCATGGGGTTAATAACAAAAGCACATTGCTCCCAGTGTGACCCTGTCCCCACAATCACCAGCACAGTCTGGTATTTACAGGCTTCTTTCATGAGGGAGCCGTCCATTTGGGTGAATAACAAGGGTTTGGGGAGAATCTGGAATGGCACCCCTAGGCCAATCACAATTGCAGGACTAATTACGTCTCTGGCACAACCCGAGTCAATGAGGGCTCGCATTTGCACCAGGGTGCCCATTTTGGGGTTCAATACAGACACAGTCACAAAAAACAGAGGGGGGTTGGTGCTCACCAATCATGGCGCTGGGGATTTTTGGACCTGCTGGATTGCACCCTTTACAGCAGGTCCCAGCCTTTTCCCTGTGGCTGAGAGTCAGAGGGGGAAGCATCTTCTTCCCCAGAAGAGGCTCCCTCAGGTGCTGTATTCAGCTGGAGGGCCCTGGGTTGTTTCGGGTGAGCCCCCGTCATCTTCGGTTGGGGCTCCCCACTGCACCGCTCCGGGGTTTTCACTTTCTTGGGGCTGAGATCTGACGGGTAGGTGGTGGTGAAATGGCCCCGCTCTCTGCATCTCAGACACAGACCCTGCTTCACCCTCCGATCTCGCATCGACTCCCTCAGCTTCAACTGGGGGGGTGGTCTTGGCTTCTGGAGTAGAGGGCTTCAGGGTGGCTCCAAGCCGATGCATCTTTATCATGTTAAGGTGGTTCTCAGCTTCACTCGCCTCTCTGATCCATCCCAATAGAGTGAGAAGTTTGCCAGTGCCGAGGACCTTCTCCATAACTGTGTGGCTGAGCCCAGCCCGATAAAGTTTGATAAAGATCTCTTCAAGCCACCCCTGTACTTTAGCTACATACATTTTAAATTCATCTGAATAGTCTCTCACCGACCAGTTCCCCGGCGGATGCTGCGCAACTTGGTTCCTGCCTTCTCCATCTCCAGGGGGTCTCCATACTGCTGTCACAAGGCCCATGTGAAAGTGCCCACATCATGGAGCTCAGGACCATGTATATTGTGGAGCCCCACATACCAATCTGCAGCTTGGTCTCGCAGGCACGAGCCAATGTACTCCTTACGGTGCTCATCGGATTTGCTGCCAGAGGATGTAGTGATTGCCACAAAAATAAACAGTTTTAAAAGGGGGTTAGATTGATTCAAGGAGGATAAGTCTATCAGTGGCTACTAGCCATAGTGACTGAGGGGAGCTTCCACATTCAGAGGCACTAATTCTCAATCCCAGAGCCAGGAGGCAACATCAAGGGAAGGCCTTGGCCTCTCTGCCCTGTTGTTGGCCCTCCAGAGGAACTGGTTGAGGCTACTGTGTGAGACTGGAGACTGGACTAGATGGACCCTCACTGGTCTGATCCAGCAGGGCTCTTCTGATGTTCTTATCAGGGGAAGGTCTCGGCCTCTCTGCCCTGTTGTTGGCCCTCCAGAGGAACTGGTTGAGGCTACTGTGTGAGACTGGAGACTGAACTAGATGGACCCTCACTGGTCTGATCCAACAGGGCTCTTCTGATGTTCTTGTGAAGGCCTTGGCCTCTCTGCCCTGTTGTTGGCCCTCCAGAGGAACTGGTTGAGGCCACTGTGTGAGACAGATGCTGGACTAGAGGGGCCCTCCCTGGTCTGATCCAGCAGGGCTCTTCTTGTTGTTCCTGCCAGCAGCAAGTCATGTTATTTGTTCTTACTTTGATTTGTAATTAAAAGAGGGAAGCAACCTACTCGACTAACGAGGCTCCCACTTGTGCCGCTCCTGGGTGAAGGCTGAGCACAGAGCACGTGGATAGATGCAACTTGCCACATCTGTGCACCCAATTGTGGCCTGGAAGTCCACAGCATGTCATGTCTATGTAGGGCGACTGCTGACAAATTCCTAGACACACCAGGCTCACAACACAGCAGCGAGGGTCAGAATGGAAACCTGGAGCACATAAGTTTTTTTGGCGTGTGTGTCTGGACTCAACCCCCAGTGACTGTGACAATACTCATTCCCTGTTCTGTGCACCAGTCTTCAGCTCTCCTTCCAAAAAAAAGTCCGACTTCAGAGGGTAGCCCTTGTTGGTCTGCAGTAGAACAGGTGCACTGGAGTCCAGTACCAAAGCCCTGTGGATCTCCTGCCAAGCTGTGAAGGCACAGCCTTTTTGAGGACTCTGGGGGCAAGACACCATTTTAATTTTGTACCCAGTGGATTTATGGTCCTTTGATGTTTATTAGCTATTATAGTCACTTTTTCACTACAATGCTGCTGCTAAAGTATAATTTAATTGGTAGCTTTGATTTGCTTTGGAGCAACTGTAAGCAATTCACACAAGCATCTTGTTACAGCTTTGTTAGCCTCTTTGAACGCTGCGTTAGATAAGTGGGGTCTCAGTACCTCTAACATTCAACATGGTCCCATCTGTAGATATTTAAATCTGCTGTTAGGGACCATGCTGACAGAAAACAAGTATTTCCTCAAACTTGCCCCCACCCCCAGGTTTACAGAAAAATCTGAAAAGTTACAATGCTGCCACCGCCACCCCCCCCCCCCCCCCCAAAAAAAACAGGGACTCACACACTGGGGGGAGAGGAGCCACCCCAGTAGGTGTCCAGATACCCACTGCTGCTTCTCAGGCCGATGTGTGGAGACCAAGAGCTGCTTGAGCCCCTGCCCCCCACCCCCACTGGGTGGGGCAAGTGGGAGAAGAGGGGCAGGCTCCTCTGCCAAGTGATGGAAGGAGTCATGGGCAACAGCAGCCATGGAAACAGGCAGGCAGAGGAGCAGGGCAAGAGGCTGTGCAGGCAGAGCAGTGGCAGCAGCCACTGCAGGATGGGCACATGGGTGGGCACAGCAGCCCCTGCCCTGCTGCCTTTAGGTGAGGTGCTCTGGGGTACAGTGCCATCAGGTGCTATGCAGCACAAACCAACAGTGCCACAGTATGTTGAGGGGCTGAGCAGGTTTGCCCGAGGCCCTTCCAGGGACCTCTCCCTGTGTCCCCATCAGACCTGGAGCAGGCTGGGCCTGAGCTGACTGCCACCACTCTGGTCCTGGGACTTTACTGGAGTAGGCCCACAGGACCCTTCTCTGCCCCTGCTCTCTGGCCAAACAGGAGGCACAAAGAGCCCAGGCAGAGGGAACCAGAACTGCTTTATTAAACAGATACAAGAAGTAATAAAAATGATAAAAACAAGGCAGAATACAGAGTAAAACATAGGAAGAAAGAAGCCAGCTGGGAAGCAACAAACACCGTTGGGGTGACTGCCTCACTTAGTTCCTACTTCTGTTTCACTAGCTGGCTCCAGGATGCCAGACTCACCCCACTGTGGCCAAGGAACCAACCCTCTTGTGTAGCTCTGCCTCCACGGCACTGAATGGTCTCAGTTCCCCCTCCCCAGTCCAATCCGCTTACCACTTACCAGGCTGGGGCAGGAGAGATGTGTGCTGTCGACGCAATGACCAGCCGGGAAGACATCTTGGGGTGGAGTAACTATCAGAAGGGACTCCGACTGCTTGCTTTTGCTGGCACTTGCGGAGTGCTGGATCATTCTGCATCCCATCCCAGGCCCAGGTAACTGTGAGAAAGGATCCTTAGGATCACTGTTAAGGTCCAATGAGTTTACCATCCACCCTATAATTAATCACTACAGGACAGCTAGGAGAGTGAAAGATTGTGGCTGGCTCTGGAGTGGCAGACCCAGTGATTACAGGACTGGTGGGCACATGAGAATTTAATTAGCCCATATAGAATTTTTTGACTGATTTCTTGGCCTTTAGGTATTAAATTTATTGCTGTTGCAAACTAAATTTGATGTTGATTAATTAATATATTGAATGAATTAAAATTGATTACATTGGATATTAATATACATTATTAATTAATCAATTACTAGATAGTAATTTCGCAGTAGGGGTGGGGAGGTTGGAGGGAGGGTAGATAATTAACATTTGTCCCCAGCCTAATTTTTTTCCACTGATTGAGAGAATTAATCAAATTAGATTAGAACATTTGGAATTGAATAAATTGGGTTGTCTTTAACTAGTCAATCCAATTGGTTGTTTGCTGCAGTAGGGTGGGCTAACTAGTTAAACATAGGGAGTTGTCTTGGGGTATTGGTTAGAAAGCAGGAGTAGATTGAGTTTTAATTGGATGGGCACAGCCCTTTTGTTGGTGGTTGAAGAGTGCAACTTTTGGGCTGACAACACTGAGGAAGGGAGGCCATACAAGGGTCAGGGATACCAGTGGTGACAGGGCAGGGTAGATATAGGAGTGGGCGTAGGTGCTGCTCCCCTAATTGGAATGGAAGAAATCAGAGATACAGCAATGCTCGGACTTCTCCCCACCTACATCCCACCCCAAGAGATGTTGGTTGCGGGGCTAGGAAGAATAATCCATCTCTGACTTCCGGAAGAGATGCGCCTAATGGCAGACGCCTCTCTCCGCTCGAGCGGGAGAGGCAGTCCGTGCCCGGTGGGGAGAAGGGGCTCTGGACTGGTGCCGAGCCCCCAGAGACCTCAGTGAAGGGGCTCTGCCTGGGGTGGCACGAGAAGGGATCTCTCCCGACGGTGGCGACCGCGGGATCGAGGTCCCCCTCATCACCCCCGTAGGTTCCCCCACCGCGGAAGCCTTTTATGGCTGCAAGTGCAAACCGAGAAGCAGCAGAGAATGCCAGGCGATGAAACTACAACCCTCCCGATACGCAAGGTGAAAACGTGAGTCTCAAAGAAGGACTGTAAAATAAGTGGGGAGGGGGGTGGACGGAGTAAAAATCCCCCCCCCCCCACTACCGAAGCGTACTTACGGGACTTTCCCACGGCGTTACTGAATGTGCAAAAGCGTTTGCAAGTTGCTGGAGGGCAGGATCGCATGCTTGAAGAAAAAAGCTTTAAAACGATATAAGTGCCGTTAAGAAATCACTTCTTCTATCCATCTTATCTAACTGTAAACAAGAGCGAAGAAGCAACAATGGCGGGGAAACCGAAACCTTCCCCGAAACTAGGAAGCGCTCCTCCGAGTTCAAAGGCCAATACCACAGAGATGAGCACAATGCTTTCCGCGTTATTGCGACCCCTGGTGGACCAAATGACTACTCTCAATGCAAAAATGGATACAATGCAAAAGGAGATGAAAGAGTCAAACAAGAAAACAGAAAAACTGCAACAGGACCTTTTGGAGGTGAAAGCATCTACAAATAAGCAGGACTTAAGACTGCAAAAAATAGAGAAGGATAAGGTTATTCAATATGATACCCTGCTGAAACTACAGATGGAACGCTCAAATTTTTTCCTACGACTTCAGAATGTTCCTGAAAAAAAGAAGATCTTAAAAAACTGTTAAGTGAAGCACTAGCGCCTTTAACAGGTTTGAAAGCAGAAGAAATAATAAGCGACATGGATTTGGTTTATAGGACCTACCCAGTATATATTAAAAAGAATAAACTGCCTGGTGAAATAATGATAAGATTCTCCAAAAAATCTACAAGAGATGTGGTGTTAAAAGCCACCAACAGAACAACACTGAAGATCCAGGCAGAGGAAATTAAAGTTTTGAAGGACATACCATTTGAAATAAGAAAAAGAAGAAAAGCCTACAAAAAATTAACGATATGGCTTCAGTTTGAGTCAATTGTATATCGTTGGAATACTCCAGAGGGACTAAGTTTCAGTTTCAAAGGCAAAGATTATAAAATTGACTCTGTTGAACAAGCAAATAAATTCCTTGAAAAAGGCAAAGAAAAGAAAGCAGAGAGAGACTCAGATGACTCACAAGTATCGCAAGAAAGTATCTACGGCTTTGACAGCTCTAAAAGTGAAGAAGAAATATCGGACTCGGAAAAGGGAGCTGCTGCTCCCAAATCAAAGACTGAGACTAAAAATATTGATAACGCAATTTATTAATGTTCATAAATAAGAGTTGTTAAATTGAGTTAATGTTATATCCTTATTATTTATTGTTAAAATTGTGCAACACTGTACAAGCCTGACTAAATTTACCTGTTACTTTATGAAAAACCAATAAAAAAAAAATTTAAAGTGTGGCGGGGAGGTCGCAGTGGAGCGACCAGACTGAAAGGTAGTTGTCCCCAAGGGGGCAGAGTTGACCAGGTTGTCAAGTGTATGAGAGAAGGGGGAAGAGAGGTGAGTAGGTGAAGACTGTGGTGTATTAGAGACATCGGTGTTCAAGTAATTAGTCTAACTAGCAACAGAACCAAGTTTCAGTCCTGTGGCACCTTTAAGAACAACACCGTTTAATTGTGGGGATAAGCTTCTGTGTGCAGGCACGCTTCTTCAGATACAGTGAAACAGAATTCCCTCAAGCCTTACATACAGGTGGAGAGAGGATGAAGGGGGGGGTAGGTCACCTCAGTGCTTGAGCGGAGATGAATGAAGCGTAATGGAAGAGTCTCAGTTAATTATTCTTAGCATTCCACAGTTAAGGATAGTCTGCTCATCAATCTACAATTTTGACATATTTATTTCCTTCACTCTTTCCCCCCAGAATTAAACCCTAACAAATGGTAACCTAAGCCTGTTATTCTTGTTTGGCCCGTGCATCTGTTAAATAGCTTCATTTATGCTGTATGCTCATTTGCTGCCCACTCTCTACCTATATGTTTGGACTGCCCACTCTCTACCTATATGTTTCCATTTCATTGTACCTGAAGAAGTGTGTGTGCTCACGAAAGCTCATATTGTGAATAAAACTTTGTAGGTCTTAAAGGTGCCCCACTGGACTCAAACTTTGTTCATTGTGGTTGATGGCTGAACCAGAGAAAATCTTCTCGTGCTTAATTTTTTTTTTTTAGCAAAAATCTTTCATTTTTAAAGTGGCATTATTTTGAAAGGTTAATGGTTGCGACTGCAAATACAACATTAAGCAGAATTCATAGTTTCAAAGTTATAAATAATTATTTTGGAAATTATCCCTTGGAATTTGTAATTGGGGTGATGGGGAGTAGAACTGCAAATATGCACAACCTCCTCTTTTTCAAAACAACAATAACCTGAAGTTACAAACGCATCTCACTGGCCAGGCAGATCGAATCAAAACCAAAGCTAAAACGTTCAGTTGTGTTTCTTCTCTCTCAGGGTGGGACACTGTGATCCCCACTTTGATCTGGAGCAAACAATTTAAGTGATGCTACAGACAACGGGAGTGGAATGTCCCGGTAGGGCTGCCAAGTCCCCTGGTAGGGCGGGGGAAACACTGATTTTTAGTCCTTCCCTCCCGCTTTTCCAAAGTTGCCCACCGGGGGGACAAAATGGCTGCCTTAAAAGGGAAATGTCTGCAGAGAGCCTGCCCTGCAGTAAAAAGCCTCAACAGACATTTCCCCTTTAAGAAAGAGCAAGAGAGTCCCGCCCAGAGAGGCTCTTTCTGCTGAAGGGCCTGCTTTTGCATGTGGCCTGCTGCTGGAGTAAGCTGCTTGGGGTAAGCTGCTGGGGTTTGCCTGCTCTTTTCCTTCTCTCTCTCTCCCCCTCCCCCTTTCTTTCTTTTTTCTGTCTGTCTGTCTGTCTGTCTGTCTGTCTCTCTCTCTGTCCCCATCCAGCAGAGGTCTATCAGTGGCTATTATAGCCACAAGGTCTAAATGGAGCCCTTTGTCTGGGGCAGTGATGCTCTGCATTCTTGGTGCTTGAGGGGCAACAGTGGGAGGGCTTCTGGAGTTCTGGCCCCGCTGCTGGACCTCCTGAGGGCACCTGGTATTTTTGGCCACTGTTGTGACACAGAGTGTTGTACTGGATGGGCTGTACTGGATGGGCTGATCCACTGTGGCTTCTCTCCTGTTCTTATGATATGAAAATCATATTTAGCACTTGTGTAGCACTTAGTGCTTCATATTCTGCCGAGATGAGGAAGGGTTCAGTAGGGCCGTTGCTCAGTGATAGAGCATCTGCTTGACATGCAGGAGGTATCAGCCTCTTCAGCTAAAAAAGGATCAGGTCATAGGCGACATTAAAGATCTCAGCCTGAGACCCTGGAGAGCCACTACCAGTCTGAGTAGTCAATACTGACCTTGATGGACCAATGGCCTGATTCAGTATTAAATAAAATGATTCCATGGCACTGCAGGGTTTTGAGCCAGGCTCTCCCAGATCCCAGCCAAACAAACTGACTGCTACATAACATTGACTCTTGTTCAGCGACAAAAAACAGTGGCATAAAAGTCACAGTCTGGGTAATGCTGCTTGCAAGCCTATAAAGCTCAAGGCAGCAGCAGAAGCTCAGTATTAGGAAACTTCATGAGTTCATGTGTCAGCATGTGGAAGCAACATCACAGGATGTGACATCACAAAATGATGTCACTTCCTTTCTCCTGGCTCCACCCCCAAAGTCTCCTGGCTCCACCCCCAAAGTCTCCTGGCTCCACCCCCAAAGTCCTCAGATATTTCCCAAGTTGGACTTGGCAGCCCTATGTCCCGGAGACCTCTGGGGAAATATGATGTCAAAACAGACGAGTGAATCTCCTTGTAGCACCACTCACAGATTTTAGGGTGCGGTAAAATCAGCGCATCATGAGTTTCCAGACCCTTCAAATTTGGGGACACACACACACAGGGACGGCTCGCTTCCCCTGCAGGCAGGCCGTGTCCCAGTACCGCCCACAGCTGTTCCTCCTCCCTCCCGGCCAACGAACGTCTTGCGGCAGGGAGGGGGCCGGGAGTCTCCCTGCGCCTCGGCTTCTGGGGCGGCCCCGAACCCCGCGTCACCCGCCGCGCAGGCGTGGTGGGCGAGAGGGCCGCGGTTCGAGCGCGCCACCCGACAGACACGACGCGGCGCAGCCCCGCCCTCCGAGAAGCGCCGCCGCAGCCCGCGGGAGTCGGACCCCCCTCCGCCCCGCCCCGCCCCGCCCCGCCCCGCCCGCCGTCTCGCAGGGGGAGGAGAGGGGAGGGAGGGGCCCAAAGAGCCGCCGCCCCGCCCCCTCCTCCGCGCGGCGCCCCGCCCGACGACGCCCCCTCCCCCAAGGGCTGGCAGGAGGGGCGGGGCCAAAGGGAAGCGCGCGAGGGGGGGGGGGCGTCAGTGTTCGCGTGGAGGCTCAAGTGGGGAGCCGCTGCTTGGCGGGCGGAAGGCCCCCGGTTCAGTCCTCGGCGGCGGCAGCCTCAACCGTGACCGGGGGGGGGGGGGGGAGGCGGTGACTTGAAAGGCCCTTTTCTGCCTGAGACCCTGAAGAAAGGGAACACAGAGTTTAAAAAGGAACAGGAACTCCCTTGGTGTGGGGGGGCTAGTAAAAAACACACCGGGGGGGGGGGGGAGACCTTAACCCTGGGAACCCCAACCTAAAGAGGTCAGGCAAACAGCATAGGGGGCCACCAATAAAAGCTTAATACAGAATATAAAAAGATACATGTATTTATTAGCAAAGAATTAAAAAACATATAAGGGCCCAATCACACCTCATGTAAAAATACCAATATTTTATGCACAAGGGCCTGCTTCCTGCCCTGCGGACAAGGAGTTCAAGCAGCAGAACTCCCGGCCCCGAAGAACATGGAAGTAAGCAGGTGAGTGTGTATATATGTGCCTGAAAAGCCCTTGCAGTTGCTCCAGAACAATCAGCCTCAACGCAAGGATTGCCAACCTCTGGGTGGGGCATGGAGACCCCCTGGCATTACAACTGATCTCCAGATTTCCCTGGAAGGAATGGCTGCTTTGGAGGGTGGACTCTATCCGCATAGTTCACCATGTGACCTTCAGCCAGCCATTCTCACTCTGACTTCACAGAGTGACTGTGAGGACTGAATCCAGGACCAAAGAGTCTTAGAGGAAGGATGGGATATAAACAAGATAGCTCGCTGTCTGACCAGGTTTAGCACACTGATGAGGCATTGGGGGGGGGGGGGAATTCCTGCAGAGCAGTTTAGAAACAGCCCTTGAAAGGTTTAGCATGCTGGCAGGGTTACCAACCTCAAGATAGTGGCCGGAGATCTCCTGGAATTACATCAGTTTCCCTGGAGGAAATGGCCACTTTGGAAGGGGGGGGAGCTCTGTGGTATTGCACTCCACTGTAGTCCCTCCCCAGGATTTGCCCCAAGTCTCCAGGAATTTCCTAGCTTGGAGACAGTCAATCCTCATCCTGCACCTTTGAGTAGCAGCAGCAGCTTGTTCACTTCTGACAGGTGTCCTCCCTAACTTTCCACAGGAAACTCGCCACAAAAGGAAAACTCCAGCTGTTTTCCCTGCAGGTGAAGCAGCTACTAAAGACCAAAGCACAGCCTTCGCCCTCCTCCCCCTCTCCTTGGGGACTTGATCTGGAATCAACTTCCTGCCCCCATGTCCATTCACTACTTTGGGGTGCATTTCTGGGAAATGGAGTTTCTTAACTCACACCCAGAGTGACCCACAGCAAAAGAGGACAGAGACCTACAGCCATTCCTAGAACAAGCAAGGCCAGCTGGCACCCCCTCCCCCCCCGGCCTGACTTGTGAGCAAGAGGGCGCAGCCAAGGACCAAAAAGAGCCCCCCTTGCCTCATCTGCTCACTGGCCTTTTTTCTCTAGGACGAAAACCTTCCTTTTGGCTAACAAAGACACAGACTTGTGTGTACAAAAAAACATGTTTTTAATTGTTCATTAAGGAATGCAAAGCAAGAGACCATGAAATGGGGCTGGACAGGCCCCTGGAAAGTAGAGGGGCGGCGGCGGGGCGGACACACAGTATTCTTGCAGAGTACTTTAGAAACAGCTCTTGAAAAGCTCCTCAGCCTCTCCCCTCTGACCCAAACATGATCCATGCTTTGTGGGAAGTCTGGCTCACAACCAGCTCATCAGACAGAGGTTGTACCCAGAGGGTTTTCGGGATGGGCGCTCGAATTGCTGGCAAGAGAGGTCTGCAGGCCGTAGAAAGCCTCCATTTGCTTCCGCTTGTCCTTGGCCCGGATGACAGTCCTCTTGAAGAGCTTGAGGTACAGCTCCACGGCCGCTGGGCTGTCGTCGTTGCCTGGAATGGGGTATGTGATGAGGCAGGGGTTGCAGTTTGTGTCCACCACCCCCACGGTCGGGATGTTCATCTTGGCGGCATCTCGGACTGCTACGTGTGGCTCAAAGACATTGTTGAGAGTGTTGATGAAGACGATGAGATCTGGCAGGCGGACGCCCTGCCCATACTGGACCTCAGCATTGGTCAGCAAGCCCCCCTGCCAGTAGCGTGTGTGGGCATACTCCCCGCACTCCTGGGCTGTGGTCTCCACCTGATGGGCAAACTGCCGCTGGCGGCTGACAAAGAGGATGATGCCTTTGCGGTAGGCCACATGAGCAGTGAAGTTGAGGGCCAGCTGGAGGTGCGCCACGGTTTGATCCAGGTCAATGATGTCCTGATCCAAGCGGCAGCCAAAAATGTATGGCTCCATGAACCTGTGGAGGGAGGGGGTGGTCGGTCAGTACTTGAGCTCCATAAGCCCCAGACTGGGATTCTTCTTGTGGGTGGGGCTCAGCAACCCAGTCTACTTGGAAGCCATCCCCATTTTATTCTGCCGCACACACTGCCAGGAAAGACTTGTTAAGGCCAGCGACCCAAGAGGCAAGCCTCAAATCCTCAAGAACTCAGGAGCAGGTCAGATGCAACCGCTAGTCTGTGTGCCTGTGTTTTGGCAGCGCTTCCAAAGGCTTCTGCCCCCCCCCCCCCCGACGCCAACATGGGAGCAGATTCGCAGAGGCACCCCGCAGGGCACTCACCGCTTGCCGCCGCCGCCTCCCCGCCCCGCCCGGACTCCCACTCGCCTGTGGCGGCCGCCCTTCTTGTGGCCCAGGTGGACTCGCGCGTCCAGCAGGTCGCGCCGCGAGAAGAGCTCCTGCAGGCGGAAGAAGTCGGCGTGGCGCAGCGGCTCCTCCTCCAGGTCCTTCTCCGGCCGGCCGGCAGCAGCTGCAAGGGACAAAGCCAGATAGGCGCCGGGAATGAGCTGAGCGGGGCGCTCCGAGGAGGGCCCCGCCCCGCCCGGGGGCCCCGCGCGCGCGCGCGCGCGCTCCATCACTCACCGGCCGCGGCGGCGCTCTCCTGCGGGCGGGCGGCGGCGGAGGGCGCGCTCGCCAGAGCCCGGAAGCCGGTCAGCCAGGGCCGCCCTGCGGGGAAAGAGAGGCGGCTTGAGGGCTGGCAGGCCCGGCTCGGCCCGACCTTCGCGGCGGCTCCAAGGGCGCCCCCCCCCTCCCCGGGAAGCGCCGGCAGAGAAGCCCTGCAGAGGTCGGCAGCAGGGGCTCCCGCGCCGGCCGCCTGCGCCTCCGCCCCTTACCAGTCCGCAGCAGCCTGGCCGCCGCCATGCTGGCTCTCTCGGCGCGTCCGGCGGCGCCGCGCCCACCAGGCCGAACCCGCCTCCTGCGCGGCGCTTGGATCCGCCCGGGAGAGGCGCGTTGGTTGCGCCGCGTGGCCGAAAGAGAAAGCGCAGCCGGGCCGAGTGACTCCAGAAGGAAGTAGGGGAGAGTTAGCCTCCAGCGGGGACTCGGCTGGCGGCGGCGGCGGCGTGGCGCCCGCGTCACTCCCACGAGGCAGCCTGAGCAGAGGAGCCTCGCCGCCAAAGGAACGGGACGGGGGGCAGGGCGGAGAGAGGCTGGGACGCCCTTCGAAAAGGTGGGGGGAGGAGGAGGGAGCCCACCCCCTCCAGCTGTTTAACTAACGGGCAGGGGAGTCTGGGTAAAATGATTTTTACATTGAAACAAAATAAAACCACCATCATACTGTAGACCATGCCTTAGTCTATGGGGAGCACCACAGAAATCAGGCAGCCATGAATTTGTGGGACCACGAAAATGCAAAAACATGGTTCCAAAACACGGATCCTCAGGGTTTTTCAACAGGGTCACTCCAACATCACCATCAAATCACATATAATGTCCATAGGGCTGCCAAGTCCCCTGGTAGGGCGGGGGAAACACCGATTTTTAGTGCTTACCTCCGCTTTTTCAAAATTGGCCACCAGGGGACAAAATGGCTGCCTTAAAAGGGAAATGTCTGCAGAGAGCCTGCCCTGCAGTAAAAAGCCTCACCAGACATTTCCCCTTTAAGAAGTTAGCAAGAGAGCTTCCACAGCAAGAGAGGTCCGCCCAGAGATTAAGGAGGGACTGAAGGGGCTGCTTTTGCATGTGGCTTGCAACGTTGCTGTGGTAAGTTTCTCTTCCAGCTCTTTTCCTTCTCTCTCTCTCCCTCTTTCTTTCTTTTTTCTGTCTGTCTGTCTGTCTCTCTCTGTCCCCATCCAGCAGAGGTATATCAGTAGCTATTATTAGCCACAAGGTCTAAATGGAAGTAAGTGCATTTGCCAGTTTTTTTCCTTCTCTCTCTCCCTCTTTCTTTTTTCTGTCTGTCTGTCTGTCTCTCTCTCTGTCCCCATCCAGCAGAGGTCTATCAGTGACTTATTAGCCACAAGGTCTAAATGGAACCCTTTGTCTGGGGCAGTGATGCTCTGCATTCTTGGTGCTTGGGGGGCAACAGTGGGAGGGCTTCTGGAGTTCTGGCCCCGCTGCTGGACCTCCTGAGGGCACCTGGTATTTTTGGCCACAGAGTGTTGTACTGGATGGGCTGTTGGCCCGATCCACTGTGGCTTCTCTCCTGTTCTTATGATATGAAAATCATATTTAACATTTGTGTAGCACTTAGTGCTTCATATTCTGCCGAGATGAGGAAGGATTCAGTAGGGCCGTTGCTCAGTGATAGAGCATCTGCTTGACATGCAGGAGGTATCAGCTTCTTCAGCTAAAAAAGGATCAGGTAATAGGTGACATTAAAGATCTCAGCCTGAGACCCTGGAGAGCCACTACCAGTCTGAGTAGTCAATACTGACCTTGATGGACCAATGGCCTGATTCAGTATTAGGAAACTTCATGAGTTCATGTGGAAGCAACATCACAGGATGTGACATCACAAAATGATGTCACTTCCTTTCTCCTGGCTCCACCCCCAAAGT
The DNA here is from genome assembly GCA_029233225.1 of Lepidodactylus listeri. Lineage (NCBI taxonomy): Eukaryota > Metazoa > Chordata > Lepidosauria > Squamata > Gekkonidae > Lepidodactylus > Lepidodactylus listeri. The sequence continues at coordinate 6,109,151 of JARCFY010000014.1, read as the reverse complement.
CTCCTGGCTCCACCCCCAAAGTCCCCAGATATTTCCCAAGTTGGACTTGGCAGCCCTATATGTCCATGTCCACAACTTGCACCACAGAAATCATGATTCCATGGCTTACTGGGAGATCTATACTGCAAAAAAAAGGGTTCTGAACCTTGGACTCATATGGGTCCTCAGGGATTTTGTGTTGGGTCACCCCAGAATCACAAATCACATATCATGTCCATGGCCACAGTAATCTTCACAAAAATCACAGGTCCACAGCTTCGTGGCAACACCATGCACCACAGAAATCACGTTTCCACGGCTTCATGGCAACACCATGCTCCAAAAACATGGCTCTGGACATGGGTCATTTCGTAGAAAAAGAGGTGCAGGAGCTCATTAGCATAACTCATTACCGTAACTTATTTGTATATGCTACACCACCTGACATCACTGGAAGTATTTCAGAAGACAAGAGAGGGAGTGAGAGAGAGAGAGAGAGAGAAAGAAAGCTGGCAGAGAGGGGACAGCTACTAATCCAAGCCTCAGAAATACCACTATTCCGAGAGGATAGCTTCAGTGGTAGCTGAAACCTTCGGAAGGCTGGTCAGAGGAACAAGGACCTTTCCAGGGGACGGGGTCATTTTGCTGCAGCCATGACACAAGCAGGCATTCCTGCGGGGGGGGGGGCTGGCACCAACTCCCGGAGCTGAGCTCCTGCTCGAAATGACCCCTGGTTTTGGAGCATGGATATATCCTCAGTGTTATTGCATTGGATTACCCCAACATCACCATCAAATCACATATCTTGTCTATGGCCACAGAATGCACCATAGAAATCACATGTCCACGGCTTCGTGGCAACATCATGCTGCAAAAACATGATTCCGAAGTACAGATCCTCATGGTTCCTCAGTGTTTTTGCACTGGATCACTCCAAACTCACCATCAAATCACATACCATGTCCACAGGCACAACTTGCACCAGAGACATCATGAATCCACGGCTTTGTGGCAACACCATGCAGCAAAAACATGGTTCCTCAGTGTTTTTGCATTGGTCACCCCAAACACACCAAATCACATAACATGTCCATGGCCACAGCTTGCACCACAAAACCCACAAACCCACAGATTCGTGGTGACACTATTCTGCAAAAACGTGATTCTAAAGCACAGATCCTCATGGATCCTTGAGGGTTTTGTGTTGGGACACCCCAAATTTACCACATCATGTCCATGGCCACAGCCTGCACCACAGAATTCTCAATGTCGGCTTCGTGGCAACACCATGCTGCAAAAGCAATGGTCTGAAGCATGGATCCTCATAAATCCTTAGTGTTTTTGCATTGGTTCACCATGAACTCACCATCAAATCACGTATCATGTCCATGGGCACAGCTTGCACCACTAAAGTCATGGATCCATGGCTTCATGGCAAGATCATGCAGCAAAAACTTCTTTCTGAAGCATGGATCCTCGTGAATCCTTAGGATTTTTGCATTTGATCCCCCCAAGCTCACCATCAAATCACATATCATGTCCATGGCTGTAGCTTGCACTGCAGAAATCATGGATCCATAAAATAAGGCTAGGGCTATGTCCAGGGTTAGGGTTAGCGTTAGGGTTAGGGATAGACTAGCGCTTGTTTTAGGGTTCGTTTTATGGTTATGGTTTGGACTAGGGTTTGGGTTTGGGTTATGTCTAGGGTTAGGGTTACAGTTAGGGTTATCGTTAAATTTACCGTTAGGGTTAGGATTGTCTAGGGTAAGGGTAAGGCTTCGGATTAGTGTTAGGGCTAGTGCTAGTTTTAGGATTAAAGTTAGGGTTAGGGCTTGGGCTAGGGTTAGGGTTAGGGCTGGGATTAGGGATAGGACTTGGGATAGGGCTAGGGTTAGCTTTTGGTTTAGGGTTTGCATTAGGGCTAAATTTAGGGCTAGTGTAAGGGTTAGGATTAGGGCTAGAGTTAGGGCTAGGGCTATGGTTAGGGCTAGGGTGAGGTGTAGGGTTGGATTAAGGTTAGGGCTAGGGCTACAGTTAGGATTAGGGCTAGGGCTTGTTCTAGGGCTAGGGCTATGTCAAGGGTTCAGATGTCGGCTACAGTTAGGGCTAGGGTAATGGTAAGGGTTACAGCTAGGGTTAGGCCTAGGGTTAAAGTTAGGGTTAGGGTTAGGGTTTGTACTAGCGCTAATTTTAGGTCTAGGGTAAAGGTAAGGGTTTGGGTTCGGGTTACAGCTAGGGTTAGGGTTAGGCCTAGGGTTAGGGTTAGGATTAGGGTTATTTTTAGGGCTAGGGTTAGATTTAGCGTTAGGGCAAGGGCTAGGGCTACTGTTAGGTATAGGGTTTGGGTTAAAGTTAGGGCTAGGGTAACGGTTAGGGTTAGGGCTTGTGCTAGGGTAAAAGATAGGGCTAGGGCTATGTCCAGGGTTAGGGTTAGCGTTAGGGTTAGGGATAGACTAGCGCTTGTTTTAGGGTTCATTTTATGGTTATGGTTTGGACTAGAGTTTGGGTTTGGGTTATGTCTAGGGTTAGGGTTACGGTTAGGGTCAGTGTTACGTTTACCGTTAGAGTTAGGGTTGTCTAGGGTTAGGGTAAGGGTATGGCTTTGGATTAGTGTTAGGGCTAGTGCTAGTCTTAGGGTTAAAGTTAGGGTTAAGTTTAGGGTTTGGGATTGGGCTAGGGTTTGTGTTAGGGCTGGGATTAGGGATAGGGCTTGGGATAGGGATAGGGTTAGCTTTTGGCTTAGGGTTTGGGTTAGGGATAGGGATAGGGTTTGTGTTAGGGCTAAAGTTAGGGCTAGGGTAATGGTAAGTGTTCGAGCTAGAGTTAGGGTTAGAGTTAGAAGTAGGGCTAGGGTAAGGGTTAGGGCTAGGGTTTGGGTTATGGTTAGGGCTAGGGTTAGGTTTTGTGGAGGGTTAGTATTAAGGCTAAAGTTTGGGCTAGGGTTTGGGTTAGGGCTAGGACTAGGTTTATGGTTTATATTAGGGTTAGGGCTATGGCTAGGGTTTGGGTTACGGCTAGGGTTTGGGTTAGGGTTAGAGCTAGGGTTAAAGTTAGGGCTAGGTCTAGGGTTAGTGTTAGGTTTAGGATTAGGGCTAGGGTTAGGGCTTGGATTAGGGTTAGGGTTAGGTTTTGTGCAGGGTTAGTGTTAAGGCTAATGTTAGGGTTAAGGTTAGGGTTTGGGTAAGGGCTAGGACTAGGTTTATGATTTAGATTAGGGTTAGGGCTAGGGCCAGGGTTTGGGCTAGGGTTAGGGTTTGGTTTAGTTAGGTCTAGGTCTAAAGCTAGAGTTTGATTTAGGGCTAGGATTAGGTTTATTGCTTAGATTAGGGCTAGGGCCAGGGTTAGGGCTAGCGCTTTGTGTTAGGTTTGGGAGTAGGGTTTGGGTTAGGGTTAGGTTTTGGGCTAGAGATAGGGTTAGGGTTAGGTCTTCGGTTAGTGTTACTGTTAGTGTTAGGGCTATGGTTAGGGTTAGGGCTAGGGTTAGGGCTTGGGCAAGGGGTATTTTTAGGGTTAGGGTTAGGATTAGGGCAAGGGTTAGGATTAGGTTTACTGTTAGGGTTAGTGTTTGTGTTAGGGGTAGGGGTAGGGCTACAGTTTGGTCTGGGGCTCAGGTTCAGCCTAGTCTTTGGGTTTGTGTTGGGGTTAGGGTTAGTGTTAATGCTAGGCCTAGGCTTAGGGCTATGGCTATAATTAGGCTTTGGGTTAGGGCTAGGGTTGTGGTTAGGGTTGGTTTTTGGGTAGAGTTAGTGTTTGAGCTAAAGTTAGGGTTAGGGCTAGGGCTAAAGATAAAGCTAGGGTAAAGGTAAGGGTTCAGGCTCAGCTTAGAGCTAGAGTTAGGGTTAGGCCTAGGGTTCGGGATAGAGTTAGGGCTAGGATTAGGATTAGGTTTAGGGCTAGGGTTAGGTTTTTGGTTAGGGCTAGGGATATGGTTATAGTTTGGGTTAGGGTTAGCATAAGGGTTAGGGCTAGAGTTAGGTGTAGGGTTGGGTTAAGGTTAGGGCTAGGGTTACAGTTAGGGCCAGGGCTAGGCCTTGTCCTAGGGCGAGGGCTATGCCTAGGGTTCAGATGTGGGCCAAAGTTAGGGCTAGGGTAATGGTTAGGGCTAGAGTTAGGGTTAGGGTTTTTGCTAGGGCTAAATTTAGGTCTAGGGTAAAGGTAAGGGTTTGGGCTCAGGTTACAGCTAAGGTTAGGTTTAGGGTTAGGGCAAGGTCTAGGGCTATAGTTAGGTGTAGGGTTTGGGTTAAGATTAGGGCTAGGGTTACAGTTAGGGTTAGGGCTATGGCTATGGCTTGTGCTAGGGTAAAAGATAGGCTAGGGTTAGGGCTAGGGTTTGGGCAATTGCTTAAGCTAGGGTTAGGGTTATGCTTTGGGCTAGGGCTAGGGCTACGTCTCATGCTGGTTTAGGGTTAGGATTAGGGTGAGGGCTATGGCTAGGGTTAGGGTTTGTGTTAGGGTTAGTGTTAGTGTTAGTGTTAGAGCTAGGGCTAATGCTAGGGCTAGGGCTATGGTTAGGGTTAGGGATAGGCTAGCGCTAGTTTTAGGGTTCGTTTTAGGGTTATGGTTAGGGCTAGGGTTTGGGTTCAAGTTATGTCTAGGGTTAGGGTTATGGTTAGGGTTAAGTTTACCATTATGGTTAGTGTTGTCTAGGGTTAGGGTAAGGATTAGGGCTAGGGTTAAAGTTAGGGTTAGGCCTTGGTTTTAGGGTTCGGGTTAGGTTAGGGTTTGAGTTTGGGGTTAGGGTTTAGGGTTAGGGTTAGTATTTAGGGTTAGGGATTAGTGTTTGGGTAAGTTTAGAGTTAGGTTGGGTTAGGGTTAGATTTTAGGGTTAGGGTTTTGGGTTCGGGTCAAGGGTTCGGGTTAGCGGTTAGGGTTTAGGCTTAGGGTTAGGGTTAGGTTTTGGTCTAGTGTTAGGTTTTGGGTTAGGGCTAAGGTTAGGGTTAGGTTATAATGTTAAGTCGTTCCGTTGCCTGATTTAGTCCCAGCAGCGGAGGGGTCTAGTGATTTTGCTACTTGGTGGAATTCACTATGTGAGTTTTGGCCTTTGATTGCAAAAACGTTGGAAGAAGCCTAAGTGGACTATAAGAAATATGCTGATAAGGGGATGGCCCCAGGATGGGACCCCCAGGATGGGATCTCTCCCCTGGAGACTCTGTCTATGTGTCAACTAAAAATATTAAAGGACTCCAACCTAGTCAAAAATTGGGCTGGACATACGTGGGGCCTTCCCCTGTTATAAGGTGCATTAACAAAGTGACATTTGAACTTAAACTCCCCAAATCATTGAAATTTGTGCACCCTGTTTTTCATTACAGCCTACTGATGAAAGATTCTGGGCCGAACAAATGGAGACCTTCCTCCTCCTCTCCTCCTCCTCTGATGAAGAGCAATGATCCTCATTATGCGACTGATCAAATCTTGGACTCTAAACTAAAGTGGGGGCATTTGTTTTATCTTATTAAATGGTTGCATTTTGGTCCTGAAGAAAATGAATGGGTTGAGACCTCTCATGTGCATGCTCCTGAAAAAATTCGGGCTTTCCATAAACTGTACCCTTTGAAACCTGGGAGGGGAGGGGATGTTTTATCAGGAGGGCAGAATGTCAGTTAGCACTGCCATGGTTTCCTGGTGATTGTCATTCTCAATACTGTTGCATTACCAAGGTACCTATTCTCAGTTAGCCCTGCCAATGTCTCCTGCTGTTTATTATTCTCAGTGGTATTATTCTCTATTGCAATTGTGTAATTCATTGAGGCCTGAGAGGTCTATCGACCAATCTGATGATTAATTAACATTGCCTTTGTTTCAAGTTGCAAACTGACTCCTCTAGGTCCCGGACAGGAGCTGGCATCTGTAGAGTGACTCCCACCGCAGGAATGCATTCCTTGTTCGCTCTGTGCATGCTTACTGCTCATTAACTTTTCTTCATTCTTATCTGTCTTTCGCTTCTCCCTAGCTCATGGCCTTCAGCTGAAAGCCTCCTGCTATGTGTTATATCATTCACAGGTGCTAGGTGATCCTTTGCTTGCTTTTCCTTGGGAACATCCGCCCCACAAACCCCAACAGTGTTTTGCCTGGGAACCTACTTTATCGCGCTTCCCTTGGGAACAGTGGGCCAGTATATTTGGGCGCCAATAATTCTCCCAGTTGATTGGTGGATATTGAGGGGGGCTTATTTCATATCAAGTATAATTGTAGTTGTATTCATACTAACAGAAGTGTGTTTGACCAACAAGATCTTTTCTGCAAATAAAGGACTTTCTGTTTAAGGAGACCTGTTGTGCACTACATCGATTGGGACAATCTCACAGTATCACGCTTTTATATTGTTGACTAGATGTACAATGAAATAAAGCCATGCTCTGTGTAGGTAGAGTATCTATTACTTCTTACTGGAAAGACACTAACATACCTACTACACAGACTTGGTTTAGCAAATTGTGGGACTTACATGTGATGGAAACTATCAGTGACAAAATTGATTTTCTATCCAAGCCAAATTTCATTCCTCCTGCATGGGAACGTTTCCATCGTTGGTTATAATTTACCACGAAAGGCGACAGTTATTATTTATAAAGCCATGCAGGCAGAGCATGTATTGCTTCTTACTGGAAGGACACTAACGTACCTACCGTACACACTTGGTTTAGCAAATTGTGGGAATTACATGTGATGGAACGACTCGCTGACAAAATTGCTAACTGCTCAGTAACACCTAATACAACCTTTTTTGATGCGAAAGGTTGCACATAATGCTGCTCAGTGGGATTCCTTGGAAGTAACTCTGCACAGGGCTGCGTTCCCCTGGGAATCCCAACTTGTTTTGATGCAAAATGGTTTCCTATATTTGATTTTCTATCTAAGCCAAATTCCATTACTCCTGCATGGGAACGTTTCCATCATTGGTTATAACTTACCCCGAAAGGCGACAGTTATTTTTTATAACATAATGTATTAGAATTCACAATCAAATGTATTTCTTGTAGTTGTATTCACTGATTTCTCATGTCTAAGACCTCAACGTTAGATATCACTCATTGTTCACCCAAAATCAATTTTTGACTATTGTATGTCTTGCATTCGATGTTATTGCTCTTACAGTTGATATCTCATGCTTTCATATTGTTCATACAATGAAATAAAGCCACGCTTTATGCACCTAGAGTAGCTATTGCTTCTTAAGGAAAGGAAACTAACGTACGTATCGTACACACTCGATTTAGCAAATTGTGTATGTTTATAACTTCATAATTGGTATAAGTCGATAATTGTTTATAACTTCATCTATTAGAATTCACAATCAAATGCATTTCTTGCATTTGTATTCACTGATTAGTTTTTTCTAAGACCTGTTTGTTAGATGACAGTTAGATTTTTAGGTTTTACACACGGTTGTCAATACAATGAGAATTATCACTCATTGTACAACCAAAATCAATTCTTGATTCTTGAATGTCTTGCATTCAATCTTATTGCTCTTACAATTTATATATCATGCTTTTATATCGTTGACTAGATGTACAATGAAATAAAGCCATTATTTCTGCAGCTAGAGTACCTATGGCTTCTTAAGGGAAGGACACTAACGTACCTACCATACACACTTGGTTTAGCAAATTGTGGGACTTACATGTGATGGAAAGAATCACTGACAAAATTGCTAACGGCTCAATAACCCCTAATACAACCTTTTTTTGATGTGAAAATGTTCCACAGAATGCCACTTAGCAGGATTCCTCAGGAGTAACTCCACAGAGGGCTGTGCTCCCCTGGGAATCCCAAATATATTTGGATGCAAAATGGTTTCCGATACTTGATTTTCTATCTAAGCCAAATTTCACTACTCCTGCATGGGAACGTTTCCAAGATTGGTTATAATTTACCGCGAAAGGCGACCGACATTATTTATAACTTCATCTATTACAATTCACAATCAAATGCATTTCTTGAATTTGTATTCACTGATTACTCTTTTCTAAGACCTGTTTTTTAAATGAAAGAACAATTTCTAGTTTTTACGAAGGCTTGCCAATACGGTGAGAGTTATCACTCATTGTACAACCAAAATCAATTTTTTATCCTTGTATGTCTTGCATTCGATATTATTGCTCTTACAGTTGATATATCATGCTTTTATATTGTTGAGTATTTATACAATGAAATAAAGCCATGCTCTATGCATCTAGAGTATCTGTTGCTTCATACTGGAAAGACACTAACCATACACTCTTGGTTTATCAAATTGTGGGACTAACATGTGATGGAAAGTAGCACTGACAAAATTGCTAACTGCTCAATAACCCCTAATACAACCTTTTTTGATGCGAAAAAGTTCCCCATAATGCTGCTCAGTGGGATTCCTTGGGAGTAACTCCACACAGGGCTGCGCTCCACGGGGAATCCCAAGCATGTTTTGATGCCAAATGGTTTCCGATACTTGATTTTCTATCTAAACAAAATTTCATTAATCTTGCATGGGAACGTTTCCAAGATTGGTTATAAAGTTATAACCAATTGGTTATAAAGTTATAATGGGGTAAGTATCCCGAAAGGCAACAATCATTATTTATAACATTATGTATTAGAATTCACAATCAAATGTATTTCTTGTAGTTGTATTCACTGATTATTCATTTCTAAGACCTGTTTGTTAGATATCACTTATTGATCACCCAAAATCAATTTCTGACTATTGTATGTCTTGCATTTGATGTTATTGCTCTTACAGTTGGTATCGCATGCTTTCATATTTTTGAGTAAGATATACAATGAAATAAAGCCATGCTCTATGCAGCCAGAGTATCTATTACTTCTTAAGGGAGGGACAGTAACATACCTACCATACACACTTGGTTTAGCAAATTGTGGGACTTACATGTAATGGAAATAATCACTGACAAAATTGCTAATTGCTCAATAACCCCTAATACAACCTTTTTTGATGCGCAAAGGTTGCACAAAATGCCACTCAGTGGGCTTCCTCGGGAGTAACTCCACACAGGGCTGTGCTCCCCGGGATGTTCTGGGCTTTTCAGCCTTCTCAGAAGACGGGGCAGTTGGGTTGAAAAAAAGGGGAGATCAATCCAAAGTGGGAGCCATGGGGGGGTGCTCTTGAGTGGGTCTGGCTTCCTCCCAGGATACTTAATTTTCTATCTAAGCAAAATTTCATTACTCCATCATGGGAACGTTTCCAAGACTTACCTCTAAAGGTGACAGTCATTATTTATAACATAATCTGATACAATTCACAATCAAATGTATTTCTTGATTATGTAGTCATTGATTACTCTTTTCTAAGACCTGTTTGTGAGATGACAGTTAGCTAGGGTTAGGTTAGCATTATGACTAGGGTTAGTGTTAGTGTTAATAACAACTAATGTTAAGGTTAAGGTTAGCTTGGGTTAGGGTTAATGATAGCTAATTTAAATTTAGGGTTAGAGCTACAACTAGGGTTAGTGTTAGGGCTAGGGTTAGGGTTAGGGTTAGGGCTAGGGTTAGGGTTAAGGCTAGGGTTAGGGCTAAGGCTAGTGTTAGGTTTGGGGTTTGGGTTAGGTCTCATGTTAGGGTTTGCATTAGCTTTAGGGTTAAGGTGAGGGTTAGGGTTAGGGCTACAACTAGCATTAGGGTTAGGGCTAGAGCTAGTGTTAGGGTTAGTGATAGGGTTAGGGCTGGGGCTGTGTCTAGGGTTAGGGTTAGGGCTTGGGCTAGTGTTAGGGCTAAGGCTAGGGCTTTATGGCTAGGGTTATCTAGGGTTAGGGCTAGGATTGGGGTTAAAATTGGGGTTAGGGTTAGGGCTTGGGGTAGTTTTAGGGATAGGGCAAGGGTTAGGATTAGGGTTTGTATTAGGTTTAGGGTTAGTGTTAGAGCTAGGGCTAGGGTTAATGTAAGGGTTTAGGTTATAGTTAGGGCTAGGGCTAGGGTTACTGTTACGGTTAAGTTAGGGTTTGGGTTAAAGTAAGGGTCAGGGCTAGGGTTAGGGTCAGGGCAAGGGCTAGAGTTAGGGTTAAAGTTAGGGTTAGGGCTACGGTTAGGGCTAGGTCTAAGTTTAGGGTTAGGGCTAGAGTTAGGGCTAGGGTAAGGATTAGGGCTAGGACTAGGTTTATGGCTAGGATTAGGATTAGGGCTAGTTAGGGCTATGGCTAGGGTTAGGGTTTTGGCTAGGGTTAGGGCTACGTCTAATGCTGGGTTTGGGTTACGGCTGGCATTCGGGTTAGGGGTTATGTTAGGGCTAGGGTTAGGGCTAGGACTAGGTTTATGGCTAGGGTTTGTGTTAGGGTTAGGGTTAGTTTTTGGGTAAGGGTTAGGGCTATGGGTAGGGTTAGGGTTTGGGCTCAGTTTAGGAGAATGTCTAGTGCTGGGTTAGGGTGAGGGCTAGTTTTAGGGGTTTGGTTAAGGCTACAGCTAGGGTTAGGGTTTGGGTTAAAGTTTGGGTTAGGGTTACGGGTAGGGCTAGGGTTAGGGTTAAGGCTGTGGCTAAGGTTAGGGCTGGGATTATGACTAGGGCTTGGGCTAGGGCTTGGGTTAGGGTTAGGTTTTTGCTTAGGGTTTGTGTTAGGGCTAAATTTAGGGGTAGTGTAAGGGCTAGGGCTAGAGTTTGGGCTAGGGTTAGGGATAGGGCTTAGGCTGGGGTTAGGGCTAGGGTAAAGGTAAGCATTAAAGCTAGAGTTAGGGTTAGGGTTACATCTAGGGTTAGGGTTAGGGCAAGGGTTAGGGTTGGGGCTAGGGCTGGGGCTAGGGCTAGGGCTGTGGCTAGGGCAAGGGTAGGGTTAGGGGTTTTGTTAGGGTTAGTGTTAAAGCTAGGGCTAATGCTAGGGCTACAGGTATAATTAGGGTTCAGGTTAGGGATAGGCTAGCACTAGTTTTAGGGTTCGTTTTATGGTTATGGTTAGGACTAGGGTTTGGGTTCAGGTTATGTCTAGGGCTAGGGTTAGTGTTATGGTTAGGGTTAGTGTTAAGTTTACCTTTAGGGTTAGGGTTTTCTAGGGTTAGGGTAAGGGTTCAGATTAGGTTTAGGGTTAGAGCTAGTGCTAGTTTTAGGGTTAAAGTTAGGGTTAGGGCTTGGGTTTGGGATAATGTTAGGGTTAGGGCTGGGATTAGGGATAGGGCTTGGGATAGGGATAGGGCTAGGGTTAGCTTTTGGCTTAGGGTTTGTGTTTGGGCTAAATTTAGGGCTAATTTAAGGGTTAGGGTTAGCGTCAGGGTTAGGGATAGGGTTTGGGTTAGGGTTAGGATTAGGGTTATGATTAGGGTTAGGGTTTGGGATAGGGTTAGGGTTTGGGATAGGGCTACAGTTAGGGCTAGGGTAAAGGTAAGCGTTAGGGCTAGAGTTAGGATTACAATAAGGTCTAGGGTTAGGGTTAGGACTAGGGCTTGGACTAGGGATAGGGATAGGGTTTGGGTTAGGGCTAGGGTTAGGGCTAGGGCTAGGGCTAGGGTTAGTGTTAGGTTTCAGGTTAGGGATAGGGTTAGGGTTTGCGAAAGGGTTAGGGTTTGGGCTAAAGTTAGGGCTAGGGTAAAGGTAAGCGTTAGGGCTAGGGTTAGGGTTTGTGTTAGGGCTAAAATTAGGGCTAGGGTAAAGATAAGTGTTAGGGCTAGAGTTAGGGTTAGAGTTAGGGTAAGGGTTATGGTTATGGCTAGGTCTAGGGTTATTTAGGGTTAGAGTTTTGGTTAGGGGAAGGGGAAGAGTTAGAGTTAGGGCTAGGATTGGGGTTAAAGTTGGGGTTGGGGTTAGGGTTACGCTTACGGTTAGGGCTTGGGGTAGTTTTAGGGATAGGGATAGGCTTAGGGCTAAGGCTAGGTCTAGGGTAGGGGTAGGGCTAGGGCTAGGGCTAGGGCTATCATTTATTGTTCACCCAAAACAATGGGTATCTCATGCTTTCATATTTTTGAGTAAGATATACAATGAAATAAAGCCATGCTCTATGCAGCCAGAGTATCTATTACTTATGATTAGAATTAGGGCTTGGGTTACGGTTAGGGTTACAGTTAGGGTTAGGTTTTGTGCAGGGTTAGTGTTAAGGCTAAAGTTAGGGTTAGAGTTAGGACTACGTTTATGGCTTAGATTAGGGTTAGGGCTAGGGCCAGGGTTAGGGTTCGGGTAGGGCTAGGTTTAGGGTTAGAGTTAGGGCTAGGGCTAGGGTTTGAGTAAGGGCTAGGACTAGGTTTAAGGTTTGATTAGGGTTAGGGCTAGGGCCAGGGTTAGGACTAGGGCTAGGATTAGGGTTAGGATTAGGGTTAGGGCTTGGGTTAAGGTTACGGTTTGGGCTAGAGGTAGGGTTAGGAGTTCAGTTAGGGTTAGGGTTAGGGTTAGAGCTAGGGCTTCGGCAAGGGGTATGTGTAGGGTTAGGGCTAGGGTTAGGGTAAGGGTAAGGATTACAGTTACTGTTAGGGTTAATGTTAGTGTTAGGGCTAGGGCTAAGGTTAGGTCTGGGGCTTGGGCTAGTGTTAAGGTTTGTGTTAGGGTTAGTGTTAGAACTTGGGCTTAACTTAGAGTTATTGCTAGGGCTAGGACAAGGGTTAGGGTTAGGGCTAGGGCTAGGACTAAGTGCCGTTAGGTTTATAGTGTTTATAATGTTAATTGTTAGGTTAGGTTTATAATGTTCAATACATATACAATGAAATGAAGCCATCTTCTATGCAGCTAGACTATCGATTTCTTTTTACTGGAATGACGCTATATAAAAGCATGATATATTAACTATAAGAGCGATAACATTGAATGCAAGACATACATTCATCAGTTTTTCAATTTGGTTGTACAAGGAGTGATAACTGACACTGGAATGCTATTACTTTGTAAAATCTAGAAATATCACTGTCATCTAACCAACAGATCATAGAAAAGAGAAAACAATGAAAACAATACAAGAAATACATTTCATTGTAAATTCTCGATTGTTACAAAAAATGACTTTCGGCGTTACTCCCGAGGAATCCAACTGAGCGGCATTATGGGGCACCTTTTGCATCAAAAAACGTTGTATTACGGGATCTTGAGAAGTTCACAATTTCTTTAGTGAATCTATCCATCACAAGTAAGCCCCACAATTTGGAAAACCAAAGTACATGCTAGGTACCTTAGCATCATCCCAGTAAAAAGAAATCGATACTCTAGCTGTATAGAACGTGGCTTCATTTCATTGTTTATGTACTCAACCATATAAAAGCATGATATATCAACTGTAAGAGCAATAACATTGAATGCAAGACATAAATTTATTGCATTTTGAATTTGGTAGTACAAGGAGTGATAACTGACACTGTATTGATATCACTTTGTAAAACCTAGTTATATCACTGTCATCTAACCAACAGATCATGGAAAAAAGTAGTCGATGAATACAATACAAGAAATACATTGGATTGTAAATTATAATAGTGTGTTACAAAAAATGACTTTCGGCGTTACTCCCGAGGAATCCCACTGAGCGGCATTATGGGGCACCTTTTTCCTCTAGCTGTATACAAGGTGGCTTTATTTCATTGTATATGTACTCAACCATATAAAAGCATTATATATTGACTGTAAGAGCAATAACATTGAATGCAAGACATACATTCATCAGATTTTGATTGGTTGTACAAGGAGTGATCTGACTCTCTATTGATATCACTTTGAAAAACCTAAAAATATCACTGTCATCTAACCAACAGATCTTAGAAAATAGTAATCAATGAATACAATACAAGAAATACATTTGATTGTAAATTGTAATCGTTTGTTACAAAAAAATTACATTCAGCGTTACTCCCGAGGAATCCCATTGAGCGGCATTCTGGGGCATCTTTTTCCCCTAGCTGTATAGAAGGTGGCTTCATTTCATTGTATATGTACTCAACCATATAGAAGCATGATATATCAACTGTAAGAGCAATAACATTGAATGCAAGACATACATTCATCAGATTTTGAATTTGGTTGTACAAGGAGTGATAACTGACACTGTTTTGATATCACTTTGTAAAACCTACAAATATCACTGTCATCTAACCAACAGATCATAGAAAAGAGGAATGAATGAATACAATACAAGAAATACATTTGACTGTAAATTGTAATAGTGTGTTACAAAAAATGACTTTCGGCGTTACTCCCGAGAAACCCAACTGAGCGGCAATTTCGGGAACCTTTTTCCTCTAGCTGTATAGAAGGTGGCTTCATTTCATAGTATATGTACTCAACCATAGAAAAGAATGGCATATCAATAGTAAGAGCAGTAACATTGAATGCAAGACATACATTCATCAGATTTCGAATTTGGTTGTACAAGGAGTGATAACTGACACTGTATTGATATCACTTTGTAAAACCTAGAAATAATACTGTCATCTAACCAAGAGATCACAGAAGAGTAATGAATGAATAATATGCAAGAAATACATTTGATTGTAAATTGTAATCATTTGTTACAAAAAAAAAACTTTCGGCATTACTCCCACTGAGCGGCATTATGGAGCACCTTTTTCCTCTAACTGTATAGAACGTAGCTTCATTTCATTGTATATGTACTCAACCATATAAAAGCGAGATATATCAACTGTAAGAGCAATAAAATTGAATGCAAGACATACATTCATCAGATTTTGAATTTGGTTGTACAAGGAGTGATAACTGACACTGTATTGATATCACTTTGTAAAACCTAGAAATATCACTATCATCAAACCAGGAGATCATAGAAGAGTAATGAGTGAATACTATAAAAGAAATACATTTGATTGTAAATTGTAATACTGTGTTACAAAAAATGACTTTCGGCGTTACTCCCGAGGAATCCCACTGAGCGGCACTATGGGGCACCTTTTTCCGCTAGCTGTATAGAAGGTGGCTTCATTTCATTGTATATGTACTCAACCATAAAAAAGCACGATATATCAACTGTAAGAGCAATAACATTGAATGCAAGATATACATTCATCAGATTTGGTATTTGGTTGTACAAGGAGTGATAACTGACACTGTATTGATATCACTTTCTTTAATCTAGAAATATCACTGTCATCTAACCAACAGATCATAGAAAAGAGTAATCAATGAAAACCATACAAGAAATACACTGGATTGTACATTGTAATAGTTTGTTACAAAAAATGACTTTCGGCGTTACTCCTGAGGAATTCCATTGAATGGAAGTATGGGACACCTTTTTCCTCTAGCTATATAGAAGGTGGCTTCATTTCATTGCATGATATATCAACAGTAAGAGCAATAACATTGAATGAAAGACATACATTCATC
This sequence comes from Lepidodactylus listeri, assembly GCA_029233225.1. Classification (NCBI taxonomy): domain Eukaryota; kingdom Metazoa; phylum Chordata; class Lepidosauria; order Squamata; family Gekkonidae; genus Lepidodactylus; species Lepidodactylus listeri. Next base: position 6,093,937 of record JARCFY010000014.1, on the reverse strand, counting down.
AGATTTTGAATTTGGTTCTACATGGAGTGATAACTGACAGTGTATTGATATCACTTTGTGAAATGTAGAAATATCACTGTCATCTAACCAAGAGATCATAGAAAAGGGTAATCAATGAATACAATACAAGAAATACATTGGATTTTAAATTGTACTCGTTTATTGAAAAAATTACTTTCGGCGTTACTCCCAAGGAATTCCACTGAGTGGCAGTATGGGGCACCTTTTTCCTCTAGCTATATAGAAGGTGGCTACATTTCATTGTGTATGTAGTCAACCATATAAAAGCATGATATATCAACTGTAGGAGCAATAATAATGAATGACAGACATACATTCATCAGGTTTTGAATTTCATTGTGCAAGGAGAGATAACTAACACTGTATGAATATCACTTTGTAAAACCTAGAAATTTCACATTCATCTAGCCAAGAGATCACAGAAGAGTAATGAATGAATACTATACAAGAAATACATTGGATTGCAAATTGTAATAGTTTGTTACAAAAAATGACTTTCGGCATTACTCCAAAGGAATCACACTGAGTGGCAGTATGGGGCACCTTTTTCCTCTACCTGTATAGAAGGTGGCTTCATTTCATTGTATATGTACTCAACCATATAAAAGCATGATATCTCAACTGTAAGAGCAATAACATTGAATGTAAGCTATACATTCATCAGATTTTGAATTTGGTTGTACAAGGAGTGATAACTGACACTGTATTGATATCACTTTGTAAAATCTAGAACAATCACTGTCATCTAACCAACAGATTATAGAAAAGAGTAATCAATGAATACAATACAAGAAATACATTGGATTGTAAATTGTAATAGTTTTTTACAAAAAATGACTTTCGCTGTTACTCCCAAGGAATTCCACTGATTATGGGGCAACTTTTTCCTCTAGCTATATAGAAGGCGGCTTCATTTCATTGTATATTTTCTCAACCATATAAAAGCATGATACATCAACTGTAAGAGCAATAACATTGAATGCAAGATATACATTCATCAGATTTGGTATTTGGTTGTACAAGGAGGGGAAACTGACACTGTATTGATATCACTTCATATAATCTAGAAATATCACTGTCATCTAACAAACAGATCATAGAAAAGAGTAATCAATGAAAACAATACAAGAAATACACTGGATTGTACATTGTAATAGTTTGTTACAAAAAATGACTTTCGGTGTTACTCCCGAGGAATTCCACTGAGTGGCAGTATGGGGCACCTTTTTCTTCTAGCTATATAGAAGGTGGCTTCATTGCATTGTATATGTTCTCAACCATATAAAAGCATTTATGTCAACTATAAGAGCAATAACATTGAATGGAAGACATACATTCATCAGATTTTGAATTTGGTTGTTCATGGAGTTATAACTGACACTTTATTGATATCACTTTGTAAAACCTAGAAATATCACTGTCATGTAACCAACAGATCATAGAAAAGAGTAATCAATGAATAAAATACCAGAAATACATTAGATTGTACATTCTAATAGTTTGTTACAAAAAATGACTTTCAGCGTTACTCCCGAGGAATTCCACTGAGTGGCAGTATGGGGCACCTTTTTCCTCTAGCTATATAGAAGGTGGCTTCATTTAATTGCATATGTACTCAGCATATAAAAGCATGATATATCAACTGTAAGAGCAACAACATTGAATGACAGACATACATTCATCAGATTTTGAATTTCATTCTACAAGGAGTGATAACTAACACTGTATTGATATGACTTTGTAAATCCTAGAAATTTCACTTCCATCTAACCAAGTGATCACAGGAGTAATGAATGAATACTATACAAGAAATAAATTGGATTTTAAATTGTAACAGTTTGTTACAAAAAATGACTTTCGGTGTTACTCCTGAGGAATCCCACAAAGCGGCACTATGGAGCACCTTTTTCCTCTAGCTGTATAGAAGGTGGCTTCATTTCATTGTATATGTACTCAACCATAGAAAAGAATGACATATCAATAGTTAGAGCAGTAACATTGAATGCAAGACATACATTCATCAGATTTTGAATTTCATTCTACAAGGAGTGATAACTGACACTCTATTGATATCACTTTGTAAAACCTAGAAATAATACTGTCATCTAACCAAGAGATCACAGAAGAGTAATGAATTAATAATATGCAAGAAATACATTTGATTGTAAATTGTAATCGTTTGTTACAAAAAAAAAACTTTCGGCATTACTCCTGAGGAATCCCACTGAGCGGCATTATGGGGCACCTTTTTCCTCTAGCTGTATAGAACGTGGCTTCATTTCATTGTATATGTACTCAACCATACAAAAGTGAGATATATCAACTGTAAGAGCAATAAAATTGAATGCAAGACATACATTCATCAGGTTTTGAATTTGATTGTGCAAGCAGTGATAAATAACACTGTATGAATATCACTTTGTAAAACCTAGAATTTTCACATTCATCTAGCAGAGAGATCACAGAAGAGTAAAGAATGAATACTATACAAGAAATACATTGGATTGTAAATTGTAATAGTTTGTTACAAAAAATGACTTTCGGCGTTACTCCCGAAGAATCCCACTGAGTGGCACTATGGGGCACCTTTTTCCTCCAGCTATATAGAAGGTGGCTCCATTTAATTGGATATGTATTCAACATATAAAAGCATGATATATCAACTGTAAGAGCAATAACATTGAATGCAAGACATACATTCATCAGATTTTGAATTTGATTGTACATGGACTGATAACTGACACTGTATTGATATCACTTTGTAAAATCTAGAAATATCACTGTCATGTAACCAACAGATCATAGAAAAGAGTAATCAATGAACCCAATACAAGAAATACACTGTTTTATAAGTTGTAATAGTTTGTTACAAAAAATGACTTTTGGCGTTACTCCAGAGGAATCCAACACTATTGGCACATTTTCCTCTTGCTGTATAGAAGGTGGCTTCATTTCATTGTATATGTAGTCAACCATATAAAAGCATGATATATCATCTGTGAGAGCAATAACTATGAATGCAAGACATACATTCATCAGATTTTGAATTTTGTTTTACAGGAGTGATAACTGACACTGTATAGATATCACTTTGTAAAACCTAGAAATAACACTGTCATGTAACAAAGAGATCACAGAAGAGTAATGAATAAATACTATACAAGAAATACATTTCATTGTAAATTGTAATAGTTTGGCTGCGGTCACACACACTAAATAATCCACTTTCAATCCACTTTCAGTGCACTTTGAAACTGGATTTGCCAGTTCACACAATAAAATTCCAGTTTGAAAGTGCATTGAAAATGCACTGAAAGTGGATTATTTAGTGTGTGTGACCGCAGCCTTTGTTACAAAAAATGACTTTCGGCGTTACTCCCGAGGAATCCCACTGAGCGGCGTTATGGGGAACCTTTTTCCTCCAGCTATATAGAAGGTGGCTTCATTTCATTGTATATGTAGTCAACCATATACAAGCATTTCATATCAACTATAAGAGCAATAACATTGAATGCAAGACATACATTCATCAGATTTTGAATTTGATTGTACAAGGAGTGATAACTGACACTGTATTAATATCACTTTGTAAAACCTAGAAATATCACTGTCATATAACCAACAGATCATAGAAAAGAGTAATCAATGAATAAAATACAAGAAATACATTGGATTGTAAATTGTAATCGTTTGTAGCAAAAAATGACTTTCGGCGTTACTCCCAAGGAATCCCACTGAGCAACACTATGGGGCACCTTTGATCTCTAGCTCTATAAAAGGTGGCTCGATTTAATTGCATATGTACTCAACATAGAAATGCATGATATATCAACTGTAAGAGCTATAACATTGAATGCAAGACATACATTCATCAGATTTTGAATTTGGTTGTACATGGAGTGATAACTGACACTGTATTGATATCAGTTTGTAGAATCTAGAAATATCACTGTCATCTAACCAACAGATCATAGAAAAGAGTAATCAATGAATACAATACAAGAAATACACTGTTTTGTAAATTGTAATCGTTTGTTACAAAAAATGACTTTCGGCGTTACTCACGAGGAATTCCACTGAGTGGCAGTATGGGGCACCTTTTCCCCTTAGCTATATAGAAGGCGGCTTCAGTTCATTGTATATCTACTCAACAATATAAAAACATTTTATATCAACTATAAGAGCAATAACATTGAATGCGAGACATACATTCATCAGATTTTGAATTTGGTTGCATGGAGTGATAACTGACACTGTATTGATATCACTTTGTAAAATCTAGAAATATCACTGTCATCTAACCAACAGATCATAGAAAAGAGTAACCAATGAATACAATACAAGAAATACACTGTTTTGTAAATTGTAATCGTTTGTTACAAAAAATGACTTTCGGAGTTAGTCCCGAGGAGTTCCACTGAGTGGCAGTATGGGGCACCTTTTTCTCTAGCTATATAGAAGGTGGCTTCATTTAATTGCATATGTACTCAACATATAAAAGCATGAGATCTCAACTGTAACAGCAATAACATTGAATGCAAGACATACATTTATTAGATTTTGAATTTGGTTGTACAAGGAGTGATAACTGACACTGTATTGCTATCACTTTGTAAAACCTAGAAATATCACTGTCATCAAACCAGGAGATCGTAGAAGAGTAATGAGTGAATACTATAAAAGAAATACATTTGATTGTAAATTGTAATACTGTGTTACAAAAAATGACTTTCGGAGTTAGTCCCGAGGAGTTCCACTGAGTGGCACTATGGGGCACCTTTTCCCCCTACCTGTATAGAAGGTGGCTTCATTTCATTGTATCTGTACTCAACCATTTAAAAGCATGCTATATCATCTGTAAGTGCAATAACTATGAATGCAAGACATACATTCATCAGATTTTGAATTTTGTTTTACAAGGAGTGATACCTGACTCTGTATAGATATCACTATGTAAAACCTAGAAATAACACTGTCATGTAACAAAGAGATCACAGAAGAGTAATGAATAAATACTATACAAGAAATACATTTAATTGTAATTTGTAATAGTTTGTTACAAAAAATGATTTTTGGCGTTACTCCCGAGGAATCCCACTGAGCGGCACTATGAGGCACCTTTGATCTCTAGCTGTATGAAAGGTGGCTCCATTTAATTGCATATGTACTCAACATATAAAAGCATTATATATTAACTGTAAGAGCAATAACATTGAATGCAAGACATACATTCATCAGATTTTGAATTTGGTTGTTCAAGGAGTGATAACTGACATTGTATTGTTATCAGTTTGTAAAATCTAGAAATATCACTGTCATATAATCAACAGATCATAGAAAAGAGTAATCAATGAACCCAATACAAGAAATACACTGTTTTGTAAATTGTAATAGTTTGTTACAAAAAATGACTTTTAGCGTTACTCCCGATGAATTCCACTGAGTGGCAGTATGGGGCACCTTTTTCCTCTAGCTATAAAAAAGGTGGCTTCATTTCATTGTACATGTACTCAACCATATAAAAGCATGATATATCAACTGTAAGAGCAATAATTCTGAATGCAAAGACATACATTCATCAGATTTTGAATTTGGTTGTACATGGAATAACTGACACTGTATTGATACCAATTTGTACAATCTAGAAATATCACTGTCTTGTAACCAACAGATCATAGAAAAGAGTAATCAATGAATACAATATAAGAAATACATTGGATTGTAAATTGTAATCGTTTGTAGCAAAAAATGACTTTCGGAGTTACTCTCGAAGAATTCCACTGAGTGTTAGTATGGGGCACCTTTTTCCTCTAGGTATATAGAAAGTGGCTTCATTTCATTGTATATGTACTCAAGTATGTAAAAGCATGATATCTCAACTGTAAGAGCAATAACATTGAATGCAAGACATACATTCATCAGATTTTGAATTTGGTTGAAAATGGAGTGATATCTGAGACTGTATTGATATCACTTTGTAAAACATAGAAATATCACTCTCATGTAACCAACAGATCATAGAAAGGAACAATCAATGAATAAAATACAAGAAATACATTGGATTCTAAATTGTAATAATTTGTTACAAAAAATGACTTTTGGCGTTACTCCCGAGGAATCCCACTGAGCGGCACTATGGGGCACCTTTTATCTCTATCTGTACACAAGGTGGCTCCATTTAATTGGATATGTACTCAACATAGAAAAGCATGATATATCAACTGTAACAGCACTAACATTGAATGCAAGACATACATTCATCAGATTTTGAATTTGGTTGTACAAGGAGTGATAACTGACACTGTATTGATATCAGTTTGTAGAATCTAGAAATATCACTGTCATATAACCAACAGATGATAGCAAAGAGTAATCAATGAACCCAATACAAGAGATACACTGTTTTGTAAATTGTAATAGTTTGTTACAAAACAATTACTTTCGGCGTTACTCCCGAGGAATCCCACTGAGCGGCACTATGGGGCACCTATTCCCCCTACCTGTATAGAAGGAGTGATAACTGACATTGTATTGTTATCAGTTTGTAAAATCTTGAAATATCACTGTCATATAATCAACAGATCATAGAAAAGAGTAATCAATGAACCCAATACAAGAAATACCCTGTTTTGTAAATTGTAATAGTTTGTTACAAAAAATGACTCCCAAGAATCAAACTAAATGGCACTATTTGTGAGAGTCCTGCTCAAAGTAGTCAAGGATCAGATCTCGGTTGGTTAACCACAGTTCTTTATTACCTATTCCTACATTAGTACAGCATCTCGGGTTATTGTCAGAGATGAGACAAATAATACAAGCGGGTCTATTATACCATTCCAAGGAGTTTGAATTACCCATGGTAGCCAATCCCCTCAAGGGAAAATTGGCGGGCTAAAAGGTGTCTTGACCGTTTGGTTCACACAGGAAAAAAGTGAGGTGTTAAGCAGTAAATTCCCCTTCTCAAACCAGACCCCTCAGTTCACATAACAATTCATGGCTCCAAGGTTCTTTAGCATGAGATAAGAGATGAGAGCCGTCCTCCCCTTGATGTTACTGCCGGGGCAGCTGGAATGTGGAGGCAGGGATGAGAACTCCTTGTTCTCACCCTTAAAGGTTGTCACCCTCCCGACCAAAACAGGATTAATACAGGGTCCAATACATAATGGCTACACGGTTACATAGTATGCATGCAAGATTACATTGACTGAATTGACAGATTCTGACACTATTGGGCACTCCCGAGGAATCCCACTGAGCGGCATTATGACGAACCTTTTACCTCCAGCTATATAGAAGGTGGCTTCATTTCATTTTATATCTACTCAACCATATAAAAGCATTGTATATCAACTATAAGAGCAATAACATTGTGTGCAAGAAATACATTTATCAGATTTTGAATTTGATTGTACAAGGAGTGATAACTGACACTGTATTAATATCACTTTGTAAAACCTAGAAATATCACTGTCATGTAACCAACAGATCATAGAAAAGAGTAATCAATGAATAAAATACAGGAAATACATTGGATTGTAAATTGTAATCGTTTGTAGCAAAAAATAACTTTCGGCGTTACTCCCGAGGAATCCCACTGGGCAACACTATGGGGCACCTTTGATCTCTAGCTGCATAAAAGGTGGCTCCATTTAATTGCATATACTCAACATATAAAAGTATGATATATCAACTGTAAGAGCAATAACATTGAATGCAAGACATACATTCATCAGATTTTTAATTTGGTTGGACAAGGAGTGATAACTGACACTGTATTGATATCAGTTTGTAAAATCTAGAAATATCACTGTCATATAACCAACAGATCATAGAAAAGAGTAATCAATGAATAAAATAAAAGAAATTCACTGTTTTGTGAATTGTAAATAGTTTGTTAGAAAAAATGACTTTTGACGTTACTCCCGAGGAATCCCACTGAGTGGCAGTCTTGGGCACCTTTTCCTCTTGCTTTATAGAAGGTGGCTTCATTTCGTTGTATATGTAGACAACCGTATAAAAGCATGATAGATCAACAGTAAGAGCAATAACATTGAATGCAAGACATTCATTCATCAGATTTTGAATTTGATTGTATAAGGAGTGATAACTGACACTGTATTGATATCACTTTGTAAAATCTAGAAATATCACTGTCATCTAACCAACAGATCATAGAAAAGAGTAATCTATGAATACAATACAAGAAATACATTGGATTTTAAATTGAAATAGTTTGTTACAAAAAAAGACTTTCGGCGTTAGTCCCGAGGAATTCCACTGAGTGGCAGTATGGGGCACCTTTTTCCTCTAGCTATATAGAAGGTGGCTTCATTTCATTGTATATGTACTCAACCATATAAAAGCATGATATCTCAACTGTAACAGCAAAAACATTGAATGCAAGAGATACATTTATTAGATTTTGAATTTGGTTGTACAAGGAGTGATAACTGACACTGTATTGCTATCACTTTGTAAATCCTAGAAATATGGGGCACCTTTTCCCCCTACCTGTATAGAAGGTTGCTTCATTTCATTGTATATGTACTAAACCATATAAAAGCATGGTATATCATCTGTAAGAGCAATAACTATGAATGCAAGACATACATTCATCAGATTTTGAATTTTGTTTTACAAGGAGTGATAACTGACACTGTATAGATATCACTTTGTAAAACCTAGAAATAACACTGTCATGTAACAAAGGGATCACAGAAGAGTAATGAATAAATACGATACAAGAAATACATTTGATTGTAAATTGTAATGGTTTGTTACAAAAAATGACTTTCGGCGTTACTCCCGAGGAATCCCACTGAGCGGCATTATGGGGAACCTTTTTCCTCCAGCTATATAGCAGGTGGCTTCATTTCATTGTATATATACTCAACCATATAAAAGCATTTTATATCAACTATAAGAGCAATAACATTGAGTGCAAGACATACATTCATCAGATTGTGAATTTGATTGTACAAGGAGTGATAACTGACACTGTATTAATATCACTTTGTAAAACCTAGAAATATCACTGTCATCTAACCAACAGATCATAGAAAAGAGTAATCAATGAATAAAATACAAGAAATACATTGGATTGTAAATTGTAATCGTTTGTAGCAAAAAATAACTTTCGGCGTTACTCCCGAGGAATCCCACTGAGCAACACTATGGGGCATCTTTGATCTCTAGCTGTATAAAAGGTGGCTCCATTTAATTGCATATGTACTCAACATATAAAAGTATGATATATCAACTGTACGAGCAATAAGATTGAATGCAAGACATACATTCATCAGATTTTTAATTTGGTTGTACAAAGAGTGATAACTGACACTGTATTGATATCACTTTGTAAAATCTAGAAATATCACTGTCATGTAACCAACAGATGATTGAAAAGAGTAATCAATGAACCCAATACAAGAAATACACTGTTTTGTAAATTGTAATAGTTTGTTACAAAAAAAATGGCTTTCGGCGTTACTCCCGAGAATCAAACTAAGTGGCACTATTGGGAACCTTTTCTTCTTGCTGTATAGAAGGTGGCTTCATTTCATTGTATATGTCGTCAACCATATAAAAGCATGATATATCAACTGTAAGAGCAATAATATTGAATGCAAGACATACATTCATCAGATTTTGAATTTGGTTGTACATGGAATGATAACTGACACTGTATTGATATCACTTTGTAAAATCTAGAAATATCACTGTCATCTAACCAACAGATCATAGAAAAGAGTAATCAATGAATACAATACAAGAAATACATTGGATTGTAAATTGAAATAGTTTGTTGCAAAAAATGACTTTTGGCGTTACTCCCAAGGAGTTCCACTGAGTGGCAGTATGGGGCACCTTTTTCCTCTACCTGTATAGAAGGTGGCTTCATTTCATTGTATATGTACTCAACCATATAAAAGCATGATATATCAACTGTAAGAGCAATAACATTGTATGCAAGATATTCATTCATCAGATTTTGAATTTGATTGTAGAAGGAGTGATAACTGACACTGTATTGATATCACTTTGTAAAATCTAGAAATATCACTGTCATCTAACCAACATATCATAGAAAAGAGTAATCAATGAATACAATACAAGAAATACATTGGATTTTAAATTGAAAGAGTTTGTTACAAATAATGACTTTCGGCGTTAGTCCCGAGGAATTCCACTGAGTGCCAGTATGGGGCACCTTTTTCCTCAATCTATATAGAAGGTGGCTTCATTTAATTGCATATGCACTCAACCATATAAAAGCATGATATCTCAACTGTAACTGCAATAACATTGAATGCAAGACATACATTTATTAGATTTTGAATTTGGTTGTACAAGGAGTGATAACTGACACTGTATTTTATCACTGTAATATATCACTGTAACTGACACTGTAATATATCAACTGTAAGAGCAATAATATTGAATGACATACATACATTCATCAGGTTTTGAATTTGATTGTGCAAGCAGTGATAACTCGTACTGTATGAATATCACTTTGTAAAACTAGAAATTTCACATTCCTGATCTCCCGGGTGCCTGGCAAAGCCATGGCTCCCGGGGGCTGCTTTGCCGCCTCGCCGGACGCGAGGCAGCAACTGACGCGCTACCGCGCGTCTCGGAGCAGGCGGGGGCGGGGCTTGCTCTATAAGAGCCTGCACCCCGCTCCCGCCTTGGCCGTTTCTCCGCGTGCTCGGTGATTGACAGCACGTGTTTTTCGGAGCTCCCGCTGGGCCTTAGGTGGTGGGCTGCATTGCTCCCCTCCCTCCCTTGCAGGGAGCGCCTCCTGGACTCCGGGAGCTCGTCCGGGCCTTGCAGTCTGGGCGGCCAGTGCAATCGCGGCTCCCCCTCCCACACCTTAGCTGACCCATTTGTGGCTCCTCTGAGGGTGCGTCGCAACTTGTCCGGCACTCCCAGTGTTAGCTGAGGCGGCCTCTCTGCCTCCCCCCCAGGCGGCGGCCGTCTGCGGCCTCATGCCGCGGGGATTTTTGTCTGCACGCTCGTTTCTTTTGGGTTATTTTTGGCGAGCTAGCGACAGCACGGCGGCGGCTTTGCGCAGCCTTTGACAGCTTGGAGGCTTGGCCCTCCCCCCCTTCCTTTTCTCCCTGAGGAAGCTCCTGCAGGCGAGAAGCAGCATCGTCTGCAGCGGCTTCTCAGCCCGGCCCCCCCGTTCGACAAACGCGGCTTCTCTTCGGCGGCATTGAAGACGGCTCGATGACTCGGATTTGCCTTTGAGGCTTCGCTCCCCCCTCCCTCTTTGCGAGCACCCTAGGGCTCCGGGAGCTCAGCTGGGCTTCGCTCCTTGCGGCAGTGAAGTGTGCTGAGAGGCTAGGGCTTTAGCCTGCCTTGGCGGCCAGAGGGGGTGTCGAGGAGCGAGCGGCTGCATCTGTCTCTGAGCAGCGTGGCTCCTTCTTAACGGTGGCAGCTAAAGCGGTGGCCGGGAAGCCTGCTTGCCACGGCCGGCTCGCTCGCGTTGGCGGCAGCAACGTTATCGACGGCCAGGCTTGTTTTTCCTTTTGCCTTGTCCACTCGGCCCCTGGTAACTGGCAGTAAGGCGGGCTGAGAAGCCAGTGCTTTGCCTGCCTCACCCTTACTTCACCGGCTCCAGTTTTGCCGCGCTTTCATTTGGCGGCCTTCCACCACCCGCCTTTCTTGTAAGAGGCTGTGGTGGTGGCCGGCGTGCAGGTTTCTTGGTGCTGCTTGCGAGGAGTTGGGACGACGCCAGATTGTTTCCTTGCCCCTGCGCCCCAGGGTGGTCCGGCTTGTGCGCTCTGCCCCCCCCGCCCCCGGGTCCAGGGAAGCAGTTTGCAGCTGTGAGTTAGAACGGCGTTTTTAACGCTCGCTGAGCTGTCCCCCCCCACGCTCACATTGGATTTATCAGTTGTGCTGCCTGAGTTCCCTCCTTTTTGCCCTGGTGCTGATTCCCCCCCCGGTTTGTGGTGGGTAGTGGGTCTTTTGGCCATCCTTCCCCTGTTCCTGGTGGCACAGGCCTACGGCAGCATCCGGGTTGTGTTGTGATTAGTTCTAGGTAGCCACATTGTTGGCACTGCCTTTTAGGTACCTAGGCCTGTGTTTGTTATTTACAGTTATTGGCAGGCATTTTAAGTGTGGCAGTGCTTATTACTTTAAGCTGTTGGGGCGGCCTAGGCCCTCATAGGTGGCCATTTTGAGAAGGTTTGCTGCATCGTGTCGGCGGCCATTTTATAAAAGCTTTTAGGTAGCCATTTTCTCTCAATACTGTTAAGTGGCAAGTTGATTTTAAATTTATTTATCATTGTTCACTTTGCATTCCAGTTTAGAAATGGCTCCTAAGAAGGGGCAAGGCAAAGGTAAGGGGAAGCGGCCTGCGCCCAAAAGGCCTCCGGCCCGACCAGATCCAGTCATCCCTCCTGACGAGGATGAGGAGGAGGATCCCGTGAATGCCGCCATCATGCAGCGCCTTGCAGCTTTGGAAGCAGAACGTGGTGTGCACCATGGCGACTTTAAGGCAGGCGGGGGAGCTAACATCTCTTTTCAAGCCCAGGTTCTTGCTCGTCTGGCTTTCCTGGAAGACAAGAAGGAGGCTGCTGCATTTGAACAAAGAGGGGAGTCGTCATCCGAGAGGCCTGGGCGAAGCTCGGGGAGCCAGCAAATGGCATTGTATACTGCTCCTTCTGAGCAGGGAGGTAAGGAGGCTGGGGCTGTCGAGCGCTGGCCATGGGGGCCCTGGTTTTCAGGGCTCTTCTGCAGCTCACACTGTTCCATCTCCGTGGCCATACCCTTCACCTAATGCTCCATCGTTTCCAAATTGGGGTTACCCTCCGCCAAGTGCAGGATACTCTGGCTGGGGTGGCTTGTCTTACGATTCTGTGCCACCTGGAGCTATACCAAGCGGGGACACAGATTTACCACTTGGAGATCATTTGTCTACCACCACGAGGGAAAAAATCATTAGAGGGGAGTATGTAGATGTCTTTGGTCTTCTCTATCGTGAGATGGAGAAGAAGGACAAAGACAATTTGGAGGACCATGAAAAAGAGCGCTTAAAGCAGCGGGTGGTAGATAGGACTTGGGCCAACTGGTTTCCTGGCTACCTTATTTACACTGCCATCATAGTGTGACACCAGCCTTGGAGGGCATCGGCGATGATTCAGTATCTGGACATCATTTATAAAGCCTATGTGGACTATCCGAGCCCGGCTTGGTTGCAGTACGATGAAGAGTTCAGACAAAGGGCTGTCATGAACCCAGCCATGCGTTGGGATAAACTTCATCCCAGTTTATGGCTTCAGATTATGTCCCCTAACCGGTCAGCATGGGGTGAGCGGTCACACAGCGGCCACTCCATTAAGAAGGCTAATGTGCAGTCAGGTCCCCACATTCAGGCGGGGCAGGCGGTTCAGCGACGCCCGCTTTGCTGGGAGTTTACCTCCCAGGGGACCTGCAGCCAGAAATCTTGTTCCTTCTGACACGAGTGCCCACTCTGCGCCGGGCCCCATGCATTGTCCCATTGCCCTCTTCCCAAGGATCGGGGGGATGGTAAGGGGGAAGGGGGAAAAGCGCCCTGGAGGCAAAGGGAAATTCTTCCCCCCTCCTGATAAAGGGACCCAGCCCGATTAATTTGGATGTTTTGGGGCATTGGCTGAGCATTTACCCCAGGGCCTTAGATTAGGTCTACCTCTGGCACAGGTTTTACTTTTGGATTTCGAATTCCTTTTCACGGAACTAGGGCTCCTTGTTTAGGGCCGAATTTGAAATCGGTCCTGGGTAGGGAGCATGTGGTTCGCAAAAAGATGGATAAGGAGTGTAGGGAAGGTCGGGTCCTCGGACCATTTAATTCACCCCCAGTTGTTAACCTAAGAGTTTCCCCATTGGGAATTGTTCCTAAGAAGGCGCCGGGTGAATTTCGCCTCATTCATCACTTCTCCTACCCTCGTGGGGAGTTGGTGAATGATGCCATACCCAGAGAGTTATTTTCAGTTAAATATACTTCCTTCGACCAGGCCATGCGGGTAGTTCGCCTCTGTGGCAGGGGGGCTGAATTGGCAAAGTGTGACATAAAGTCAGCCTTCCGCCTCCTCCCGGTCCATCCAGAGGATTTTGAGCTGCTTGGATTTGCCTTTGAGGGTAAGTTTTACATGGACTGGGCCCTGCCCATGGGCTGCTCCATGTCCTGTTCTGCTTTCGAGAGGTTCAGTTCCTTTTTGGAATGGGCCTTGAGATTCAGGACAGGGCTTCGTAGTACCGCCCATTATCTCGATGATTTTCTTCTGGTGGGCAGGCAATGGTCGGGCCAATGTCACTTTTTGTTGTCCAGTTTTATTGAGCTAGCTCGGGAGCTAGGAGTTCTGCTCACTCAAGTAAAAACTGAGGGCCCGTCAACCACGTTAATCTTTCTGGGGTTAGAGATAGGTACCGTCGGGCAATGCTGTAGGCTGCCCCTGGCAAAGTTGGAGGTGTTACAAGAATGGTTGGCAGAGGCGAGGTTACTTTCAAAGATTACCCTGTTGGATCTGCAGCAGTTGGTGGGCCACCTCAATTTTGGGTGACACTTAGGAATAGGGGTTTGGCTCTGCACACTATTCGTAGTAAGCTTTCCTTGTTGGCATTCGCCAGTAAGGCTTCTGGCTATGAGGACGCAACAGGTGACTTTCGTATTAGGAAGATGCTTGAGGGTGGGACCCGGGAGACCTGCAGGGCTGCCGACAATAGGGAATCCCTGACCCCGGCTGTGTTGTGGGGGCTGGAGTCACAGTGGATCGTATGTTGTAGTGACGGCTAGGAGGCCGAGCTATTCCATGTGGCTTCGCTGATTGCCTTTTTGGGGACGCTTAGGATTTGTGAACTGGCAGCAGGCTCTCGCAAGGATGTCTCTGGTGCGGCCCTGGAGCGTAGAGATGTGTACATTATTAATTACCAGGTTACGATTAGGCTGCGGAGGTCACAGACTGACCAGAGGGGCAAGGGGTCCTTCATTAAATTGGATAGGTGCTTGGTGGCCGGGTTGTGTCCAGTCACCGCCTTGGGTTGATATTTGGCACTTCGGGGTGACGCTTCCGGTTATCTGTTTCAGCATAGGGACGGCACCCCTCTTACCAAATTCCAGTTTTGGTCCGTCCGAGGAGGGCTTTGGTCTAGCTCGGTCTAGGCTGGGCGCGCTTCGGCATGCACTATTTTAGGTTTGGGGCTACTTCAACGGCCTCTGCTCTGGGTTACCGTGCATCGGGGATCCAGAGGATTGGGCGTTGGGAGTCCTGTTGTTATAAGGGCTATGTTAGGCCCTGCAATGTGTAAGCCAGCCTATCCTCTTGTCACTTCAGTTATTAATGTAGCTCTTTTTACAGGCACTGCAGGTTGCCAGGAGAGACGGAGGGTCACGATCTGTGGCCACAGTATGGTCTTCTGGGCGGCTCATCAGACTTGGAGGACGTCCGTCGGCTCCCAGCTTGGCCTCAGCGAAGTGGCAACTGTTGACTGGCTGGGTAGGAGGGGTATGAGATGGCCCACTCTTCTGCCATTGTTGTTTAGAGAGAGGCGGGGGCCTCCCCCTCATGTTCTAGTCATAAACCTGGGGGGCAACGATTTGGGTCTGATCAAGGGTGTGGCCCTTGTTTTGCAGGCCAAGGCTGACCTGGTGAAGGTAAGAGCCAGGTGGCCCGGCGTACAGGTAGTATGGTCAGCCATGCTCCCCCGCCTGAGATGGCGGCATACTGAAGACCGCAGGTGTATGGACAGGGCTAGGCGTAACGCCAACAGCCAGATTAGGTCAGCCATGGAGTCGGGGTTGGGACTGTATTTACAACACCCCAATATACGGACTCAATGTCCGGATCTGTATAGACCGGACGGGGTTCACCTTTCTGAAAGGGGCAACGAGTTATTTCTAGTGGACTTACAGCACGGGGTCCGATTCGCACTTGGTTGCTGAGTGGGGTGCAAGGGCCAAAGCAGAGGCTTGGCCTTGCCCGTGGCAGGTTGTGCAAGCAAGAAAATGGAACCGGTGAGCGCCTCACAGCATATCCCTTTTGGGAACAGGTGATCTTCAGGATCTGCCCTAGGGCCTTGTGGTCTGGGGTGGTGAATGGGGATCGCCTCTGGGAACCTCTCAGGCTAGGCTCCTCCCTGTTGGTCTGTGCAGCCGCAGGGGTAGGTGCTCCTGAGGGGGGAGTGCCAGCATGCTGGGTTGCTGGTTACGAGCCAGAAGTATCGGGCTTCAGACCGGGGCTAGGTGTCCCACCCTTATCAAGGGCAAGGAGGCTGTGTCAGAGAGTGACGCCTGCCTTGCCTCTGCCAGAGCTTGCTTAGTTTTGCACGTTGCTGCAATGTTCTCTTTAAATAGTTAATAAAGTGGCCCTTGTTTAACTCCAAACTGTTGTCTGTCTCCTTATTTCGGCTGGGGTGGCAAATCAAGCCAAGAGATCACAGAAGAGTAATGAATGAATACTATACAAGAAATACATTGGATTGTAAATTGTAATAGTTTGTTACAAAAAATGACTTTCGGCATTACTCCCGAGGAATCCCACTGAGTGGCACTATGGGGCACCTTTTTCCTCAAGCTGTATAGAAGGTGGCTTCATTTCATTGTATATATCCTCAACCATATAAAAGCATGATATATCAAGGGTAAGAGCAATAAAATTGAATGTAAGATACACATTCATCAGATTTTGAATTTGGTTGTAAAAGAGTGATAACTGACACTGTATTGATATCACTTTGTAAAATCTAGAAATATCACTGTCATCTAACCAAGAGATCATAGAAAAGAGTAATCAATGAAAACAATACAAGAAATACATTGGATTGTACACTGTAATAGTTTGTTACAAAAAAATGACTTTCGGCGTTACTCCCGAGGAATTCCACTGAATGGAAGTATGGGGCACCTTTTTTCTCTAGCTATATAGAAGGTGGCTTCATTTCATTGTATATGTACTCAACCATATAAAAGCATGATATATCAACTGTAAGAGCAATAACATTGAATGACAGAAAAACATTCATCAGATTTTGAATTTGATTGTACAAGGAGTTATAACTGACATTGTATAGATATCACTTTGTAAAACCTAGAAATAACACTGTCATGTAACAAAGAGATCACAGAAGAGTAATGAATAAATACTGTACAAGAAATACATTTGATTGTAAATTGTAATAGTTTGTTACAAAAAATGACTTTCAGCGTTACTCCCGAGGAATCCTACTGAGCGGCATTATGGGGCACCATTTTCTTCTAGCTATTTAGAAGGTGGCTTCATTTCATTGTATATGTACTCAACCATATAAAAGCATTTTATATCACCTATAAGAGCAATAACATTGAGTGCAAGACATACATTCATCAGATTTTGAATTTGATTGTACAAGGAGTGATAACTGACACTGTATTGATATCACTTTGTAAAACCTAGAAATATCACTCTCATCAAACCAGGAGATCATAGAAGAGTAATGAGTGAATACTATAAAAGAAATACATTTGATTGTAAATTGTAATACTGTGTTACAAAAAATGACTTTCGGCGTTACTCCCGAGGAATCCAACAGAGTGGCACTATTGGGCACCTTTTCTTCTTGCTGTATAGAAGGTTGCTTCATTTCATTGTATATGTCGTCAACCATATAAAAGCATGATATACCAACTGTAAGAGCAATATTATTGAATGCAAAACATACATTCATCAGATTTTGAAGTTGGTTGCACATGGAGTGATAACTGACACTGTATTGGTATCAGTTTGTAAAACCTAGAAATTCCACTTTCATCTCACCAAGAGATCACAGAAGAGTAATGTATGAATACTATACAAGAAATACATTGGATTGTAATTTGTAATAGTTTGTTACAAAAAATGACTTTCGGCGTTACTCCCGAACAATCCCACTGAGCGGCACTATGGGGCACCTTTGATCTCTAGCTGTATAGAACGTGGCTTCATTTCATTGTATATGTACTCAACCATATAAAAGCATG
Organism: Lepidodactylus listeri; assembly: GCA_029233225.1. Classification (NCBI taxonomy): domain Eukaryota; kingdom Metazoa; phylum Chordata; class Lepidosauria; order Squamata; family Gekkonidae; genus Lepidodactylus; species Lepidodactylus listeri. The sequence goes on along the minus strand of JARCFY010000014.1, from coordinate 6,075,939 downwards.
ATATATCAACTGTAAGAGCAATAACATTGAATGCAAGACATACATTCATCAGATTTTGAATTTGATTGTACGAGTGATAACTGACACTGTATTGATATCACTTTGTAAAATCTAGAAATATCACTGTCATATAACCAACAGATCATAGAAAAGAGTAATCAATGAACCCAATAGAAGAAATACACTGTTTTGTAAATTGTAATAGTTTGTTACAAAAAATAACTTTCAGCGTTACTCCTGAAGAATCCCACTGAGTTGAACTATTGGGCACCTTTTCCTCTTGCTGTATAGAAGGTGGCTTCATTTCATTGTATATGTATTCAACCATATAAAAGCATGATATAAGAGCAATAACTATAAGAGCAATAACATTGAATGACAGACATACCTTCATCAGATTTTGAATTTGGTTCTACATGGAGTGATAACTGACACTGTATTCATATCACTTTGTAAAATCTAGAAATATCACTGTCATCTAACCAACAGATCATAGGAAAGAATAATCAATGAATACAATACAAGAAATACATTGGAATGTAAATTGTAGTCTGTAGCAAAAAATGACTTTCAGCGTTACTACTGAGGAATCCCACTGAGCGGCACTATGGGGCACCTTTTATCTCTATCTGTATAGAAGGTGGCTCCATTTAATTGCATATGTATTCAACATATAAAAGCATGATATATCAACTGTAAGAGTAATAACATTGAATGCAAGACATACATTCATCAGTGATAACTGACACTGAGCGATAACTGACACTGTATTGATATCACTTTGTAAAATCTAGAAATATCACTGTCAGGTAACCAACCGATCATAGAAAATAGTAATCAATGAACCCAATACAAGAAATACACTGTTTTATAAGTTGTAATAGTTTCTTACAAAAAATAACTTTCGGCGTTGCTCTCGAGGAATCCAACACTATTGGCACTTTTTCCTCTTGCTGTATAGAAGGTGGCTTCATTTAATTGTATATGTAGTCAACCATGTAAAATGTAGTCAACCATATAAAAAACCCATATAATTTGTAAAACCGAGAAATAACACTGTCATGTAACAAAGAGATCACAGAAGAGTAATGAATAAATACTATACAAGAAATAAATTTGGTTGTAAATTGTAATAGTTTGTTACAAAAAATGAATTTCGGGATTAATTCCGAGGAATCCCACTGAGTGGCATTATGGGGAACCTTTTTCCTCCAGCTATATAGAAGGTGGCTTCATTTCATTGTATATGTCCTCAACCATATTAAAGCACGATATATCAACTATAAGAGCAATAACATTGAGTGCAAGAAATACATTCATCAGATTTTGAAATTGATTGTACAAGGAGTGATAACTGACACTGTATTAATATCACTTTGTAAAACCTAGAAATATCACTGTCATAAAACCAACAGATCATAGAAAAGAGTAATCAATGAATAAAATACAAGAAATACATTGGAATGTAAATTGTAATCGTTTATAGCAAAAAATGACTTTCGGCGTTACTCCCGAGGAATTGCACTGAGCGGCACTATGGGGCACCTTTTATCTCTAGCTGTATAAAAGGTGGCTCCATTTAATTGCATATGTACTCAACATATAAAAGCATGATATATCAACTGTAAGAGCAATAACAATGAATGCAAGACATACATTCATCAGATTTTGAATTTGGTTGTACATGGAGTGATAACTGACACTGTATTGATATCACTTTGTAAAATCTAGAAATATCACTCTCATCAAACCAGGAGATCATAGAAGAGTAATCAATGAATACAATACAAGAAATACATTGGATTGTAAATTGTAATCGTTTGTAGCATTACTCCCGAGGAATTCCACTGAGTGGCAATATGGTGCACCTTTTTCTTCTAGCTATATAGAAGGTGGCATCATTTCATTGTATATGTACTCAACCATATAAAAGCATTTTATATCCACTATAACAGCACTAACATTGAATGCAAGACATACATTCATCAGATTTTGAATTTGGTTGTACAAGGAGTGATAACTAACACTGTATTGATATCACTTTGTTAATCCTGGAAATTTCACTTTCATCTAACCAAGTGATCACAGGAGTAATGAATGAATACTATACAAGAAATAAACTGGATTTTAAATTGTAATAGATTGTTACTCCCGAGGAATTCCACTGAGTGGCAGTATGGGGAACCTTTGTCCTCTAGCTATATAGAAGGTGGCTTCATTTAATTGCATATGTACTCAACATATAAATGCATGATATATCAACTGTAAGAGCAATAACATTGAATGCAAGACATACATTCATCAGATTTTGAATTTGATTTTACATGGAGTGATGACTAATACTGTATTGATATCACTTTGTAAAACGTAGTAATATCACTGTCATGTAACCAAGAGATCATAGAAAAGAGTAATCAATGAATAAAATACAAGAAATACATTGGATTGTATATTGTAATAGTTCGTTACAAAAAATGACTTTAGGCGATACTCCCGAGGAATTCCACTTAGTGGCAGTATGGGGCACCTTTTTCCTCTAGCTATATAGAAGATGGCTTCATTTAACTGCATATGTACTCAACATATAAAAGCATGATATATCAACTGTAAGAGGAAAAACATTGAATGCAAGACATACAATCATCAGATTTTGAATTTGATTGTCAGTGATAACTGACACTGTATTGATATCACTTTGTAAACTTTAGAAATATAACTGTCATGTAACCAACAGATCATAAAAAAGAGTAATCAAAGAACCCAATACAAGAAATACATTGGATTTTAAATTGTAATAGTTTGTTACAAAAAATGACTTTCGGCGTTACTCCCGAGGAATCCAACAGAGTGGCACTATTGGGCATCTTTTCCTCTTGCTGTATAGAAGGTGGCTTCATTTCATTGTATATGTACTCAACCATATAAAAGCATGATATATCTACTGTAAGAGAAATAATATTGAATGGAGGACATACATTATTTGTAGAAAAAAATGACTTTTGACGTTACTCCCGAGGTATTCCACTGAGTGGCAATATGGGGCATCTTTTTCTTCTAGCTTTTTACAAGGTTTCTTCATTTCGTTGTATATGTATTCAACCATATAAAAACATTTTATATCAAGTATGAGAGCAATAACATTGAATGTGAGACATACATTCATCAGATTTTGAATTTCTTTTTACATGGAGTGATATCTGAAACCGTATTGATATCGCTTTGTAAAATCTAGAAATATCTCTGTCATGTAACCAACAGATCATAGAAAAGAGTAATCAATGAATAGAATACAAGAAATACATTGGAGTGTAAATTGTAATAATTTGTTACAAAAATGACTTTTGGCGTTACTCCCGAGGAATTCCACTGAGAGGCAGTATGGGGCACCTTTTTCCTCTAGATATAGAAAGTGGCTTCATTTAATTGCATATGTACTCAAGATATAAATGCATGATATATCAAGTGTAAGAGCAATAACATTGAATGTGAGACATACATTCATCAGATTTTGAATTTGGTTGTACATGGAGTGATAACTAACGCTGTATTGATATCACTTTGTAAAACCTAGAAATTTCACTGTCATCTAACCAAGAGATCACAGAAGATTAATGAATGAATACTATACAAGAAATACATTGGATTGTAAATTCTAATAGTTTGTTACAAAAAATGACTTTCGGCGTTACTCCCGAGGAATCTCACTGAGCGGCAGTATGGGGCACCGTTTATCTCTATCTCTATAGAAAGTGGCTCCATTTAATTGCATATGTACTCAACATATAAATGCATGATATATCAAGCAATAACATTGAGTGCAAGACATACATTCATCAGATTTTGAATTTCGTTTTACATGGAGTGATAACTGACACTGATTTATATCACTTTGTAAAACCTAGAAATATCATTGTCATATAAACAACAGATTATAGAAAAGAGTAATCAATGAATAAAATACAATACATTGGATTGTAAATTGTAATCGTTTGTAGCAAAAAATGTCTTTCAGCGTTACTCCTGAGGAATTCCACTGAGTGTCAGTAAGAGGCACCTTTTTCCTCTAGCTATATAAAAGGTGGCTTCATTTAATTGCATATGTACTCATGATATAAATGCATGATATATCAACTTTAAGAGCAATAACTTTGAATGCAAGACATACATTCATCAGTTTTTGAATTTGATTGTACATAGAGTGATAACTAACACTGTATTGATATCACTTTGTAAAACCTAGAAATTTCACTTTCATCTAACCAAGAGATCACAGAAGAGTAATGAATGAATAAAATACAAGATATACATTGGATTGTAAATTATAATAGTTTGTTACAAAAAATGACTTTCGGCGTTATTCCTGAGGAATCCCACAGAGCGGCATTATTGGGCATTTTTTCCTCTTGCTGTATAGAAGCTGGCTTCATTTCATTGTATATGTACTCAACCATATAAAAGCATTATATATCAACTGTAAGAGCAATAACATTGAATGGAAGAAATACATTCAGCAGATTTTGAATTTGATTGTACAAAGAGTGATAACTGACACTGTATTGATATCACTTTGTAAAATCTAGAAATATCACTGTCATGTAACCAACAGATCATAGAAAAGAGTAATTAATGAACACAATACAAGAAATACACTCTTTTGTAAATTGTAATAGTTTGCTACAAAAAATGACTTTCGGCGTTACTGCTGAGGAATCCCACAGAGCGGCACTATTGGGCATTTTTTCCTCTTGCTGTATAGAAGGTGGCTTCATTTCATTGTATATGTACTCAAGCATATAAAAGAGCAATATAAGAGCAATAACATTGAATGCAGGACATAAATTCATCAGATTTTGAATTTGGTTGTTCATGGAGTGATAACTCACACTTTATTGATATCACTTTGTAAAACCTAGAAATTTCACTTTCATCTAACCAAGAGATCACAGAAGAGTAACGAATGAATAAAATACAAGAAATACATTGGATTGTAAATTGTAATCGTTTGTAGCAAAAAATGACTTTCAGCGTTTCTCCCGAGGAATTCCACTGAGTGGCAGTATGGGGCACCTTTTTTCTCTAGCTGTATAGAAGCTGGCTTCATTTCATTGCATATGTTCTCAAGATATAAAAGCATGATATATCAACTTTAAGAGCAATAACATTGAATGCAAGACGTACGTTCATTAGATTTTGAATTTGATTGTACAAGGAGTGATAACTGACACTGTATTGATATCACTTTGTAAAATCTAGAAATATCACTGTCATGTAACCAACAGATCATAGAAAAGAGTAATTAATGAACCCAATACAAGAAATACACTGTTTTGTAAATTGTATTAGTTTGTTACAAAAAATGACTTTCGGCGTTACTCCTGAGGAATCCCACAGAGCGGCACTATTGGGCACCTTTTCCTCTTGCTGTATAGAATGTGGCTTCATTTCATTGTATATGTACTCAACCATATAAAAGCATTTTATATCAAGTGTAAGAGCAATAACATTGAATGCAAGACATACATTTATCAGATTTTGAATTTGATTGTACAAGGAGTGGTAACTGACACTGTATTGATATCACTTTGTAAAATCTAGAAATATCACTGTCATGTAACCAACAGATCATAGAAAAGAGTAATCAATGAACCCAATAGAAGAAATACACTGTTTTGTAAATTGTAATACTTTGTTACAAAAAATGACTTTCGGCGTTACTCCTGAGCAATCCCACTGAGTGGCAGTATTGAGTACCTTTTCCTCTTGCTGTATATAGGGTGGCTTCATTTCATTGTATATGTAGTCAACCATATAAAAGCGTGATATATCAACTGTAAGAGCAATAACATTGAATGCAAGACATACATTCATCAGATTTTGAATTTGATTGTACAAGGAGTGATAACTGACTCTGTATTGATATCACTTTGTAAAATCTAGAAATATCACTGTCATGTAACCAACAGATCACAGAAAAGAGTAATCAATGAACCCAATTCCACCCCAGCTGGAATGAATTGGAATGAACCCAATTCCACCCCAGCTGGAATAACGAGACAGACAACAGTTTGGATTAAAACAAGGGCCACTTTATTAACTATTTAAACAGAACATTGCAGCAACGGGCAAAACTAAGCAAGCTCTGGAACAGGCAAGGCAGGCGTCACTCTCTGACATGCCCTCCTTGCCCTTGATAAGGGTGGGACACCTAGCCCCGGTCTGAAGCCCGATACTTCTGGCTCGTAACCGGCAGCCCAGCATGCTGGCACTCCCCCCTCAGGAGCGCCTACCCCTGCGGCTGCACAGACCAACAGGGAGGAGCCTAGCCTGAGAGGTTCCCAGAGGCGATCCCCATTCACCACCCCAGACCGCAAGGCCCTAGGGCAGATCCTGAAGATCACCTGTTCCCAAAAGGGATATGCTGTGAGGCGCTCACCGGTTCCATTTTCTTGCTTGCACAACCTGCCATGGGCAAGGCCAAGCCTCTGCTTTGGTCCTTGCACCCCACTCAGCAACCAAGTGCCAATCGGATCCCGTGCTGCAAGTCCGCTAATAATAACTCATTGCCCTTGTCCGAAAGGTGAACCCCGTCAGACCTATACAGATCCGGACTCTGAATCCGTATATTGGGGTGTTGCAAATACAATCCCAACCCTGACTCCATGGCCAACCTAATCTGGCTGTTGGCGTTACGCCTAGCCCTGTCCATACACCTGGGGTCTTCGGTATGCCGCCATCTCAGGCGGGGGAGCATGGCCGACCACACTATCGTTACACCGGGCCACCTGGCTCTTACCCTTGCCAGGTCAGCCTTGGCCTGCAACACCAGGGCTATACCCTTGATCAGACCCAAATCGTTGCCCCCCAGGTGTAGGACTAGAACATGAGGGGGTGGCCCCCGCCTGTCTTTAAACAACAGTGGCAGAAGCATGGGCCATCTCATACCCCTCCTACCCAGCCACTCAACCATTGCCACTTCACTGAGGCCGAGCTGGGAGCCGACGGCCGTCCTCCAAGCCTGATGAGCCGCCCAGAAGACCATACTGTGGCCACAGATCGTGACCCTCCGTCTCTCCTGGCAACCCGCAGTGCCTGTAAAAAGAGCTACATTAACAACTGAAGCGACAAGAGGATAGGCTGGCTTACACAGTGCAGGGCCAACGCCCAATCCTCTGGATCTCCGATGCACGGTAACCCAGGGCAGGGGCCGTTGAAGCAGCCCCAATCCTAAAAGAGAGTGTGCCGAAGCGGACCCCGCCTAGACCGAGCTGAACCAAAGCCTTCTGTGTAACAGACCAAAACTGAAATTTGGTAAGAGGGGAGCCATCCCTGTGCTTAAACAGATAACCGGGAGCGTCACCCCGACGTGCCAAATAGCGACCCAAGGCGGTGACTGGACACAACCCAGCCTCAGAACACCTGTCCAATTTAATGAAGGACCCCTTGCCCCTCTGGTCAGTCTTTGACCTCCGCAACCTAATTTTGACCTGGTAATTCATGATGGACACATCTCTACGCTCCAAGGCCGAACCAGAGACATCCTTGCGAGAGCCCGCTACTAATTCGCTAATCCTAAATGCCCCCAAAAAGGCAATCAGTGAAGCCGCATGAAATAGCTCAGCCTCATAGCCGTCACTACAACATACTAGCCACTGTAACTCCAGCCCCCGCAATACAGCCAGGGTCAGGGGTTCCCTAGTGTCGGCAGACCTGCCGGTCTCCCAGGTCCAACCCTCGAGCATCTTCCTAATACGGAAGTCACCTGTTGCGTCCTCATAGCCAGAAGCCTTACTGGCGAATGCCAATGAGGAAAGCTTGCCACGAATACTGTGCGGAGCCAAATCCCTATTCCTAAGAGTCACACAAAACTGCATCAAGTGTGACACCGGAATAGGCCAGACCTGCCTGAGGCCAACTTCCTCCCTGAAGGTCATGAATTGCTTACCTGCTTTCATGTAAGCACTTCGGGTGGAAGGGGCAAGAGCAAGGCTCATCGCCCTGTCGGCCTCAACCCTCAATCTGCCACACCTCGACAGGCATGGGTGTCGAGAGCAGGTCGGCTTCTGGAGCCAGCTGACGGAATCTCTGCATCTGTTTGTGAGAGAGAGCGTCAGCCACCCCATTATCGACCCCAGGCACATGTCGGGCCCTAAACGCAATGTTTTTCTGCAGACATTGTAGAGTGAAGGCCCGAACCAGAGCCATAACCCTGGGAGACTTTGACGTGAGTGTGTTGATGACGTGGACGATGGACTGGTTGTCGCACCAGAAATGGACGGTCCGATTAGCAAGGTCAGCGCCCAAATCCAAACTGCGGCAACAATTGGAAAAAATTCCAGGAAGGTGAGGTCCTTGACCCAACCCGCCCGAAACCAATCCGCTGGCCAGTCCCCTCCACACCAATGCCCTCTGAAGTAAACCCCGAAGCCAGAGGAGCCTGCAGCGTCAGATGCAATCTGTAGCTCCGCCTCAAGCAGGAGTTCATCACGCCAAAGGGATACCCCATTGTACGTAGCTAAAAATTGTAGCCATACAAGAAGGTCATCCCACATCCCCCTGGTGACTCTGGTCCTGTGGTGTGGAAGATGGAGGCCCCCCATGGACTCACAAAGCCTCCTTAGAAAAGGTCGACCAGGTGCAACAACTCTGCAGGCAAAATTGAGGTGGCCCACCAACTGTTCCAACAGGGTAATCTTAGAGAGCGACCTCGCCTCCGCCAGCCGGTTTTGTAACGCCTCCAATTTAGACAGGGGCAACCGACAACATTGCCCAACAGTATCTATCTCTATACCCAGAAAAATTAAAGTTGTAGTCGGGCCCTCAGTTTTTTCTTGAGCGAGCGGAACTCCCAGTTCCTGAGCCAACTCAATAAAACTGGACAGCAAAAAGCGGCACTGGCCAGACCCATGCCTGCCCACCAAAAGGAAGTCATCGAGATAATGGGCGGTGCTACGAAGCCCCGTCCTGAATCTCAAGGCCCATTCCAAAAAGGAACTGAACCTCTCGAAAGCAGAACAGGACACAGAGCAAGGCCCGGTCCATGTAAAACTTACCCTCAAAGGCAAATCCGAGAAGCTCAAAATCCTCTGGATGGACCGGGAGGAGGCGGAAGGCCGACTTTATGTCGCACTTTGCCAATTCAGCCCCCCTGCCACAGAGGCGAACTACCCGTATGGCCTGGTCGAAGGAAGTGTATTTAACTGAACATAACTCTCCGGGTATGGCATCATTCACCGACTCCCCACGAGGGTAGGAGAGGTGATGAATGAGGCGAAACTCACCCGGTGCCTTCTTAGGCACAATTCCCAATGGGGAAACTCTTAAATTAACAACTGGGGGTGAATTAAACGGTCCAAGGACCCTACCGTCCCTGCACTCCTTATTTATCTTTTCGCGAACCACATGCTCCATACCCATGACCGACTTCAAATTCGGCCCGAAATAAGGAGCCCTGGTTCCCTGAAAAGGAATTCTAAATCCAAAAGTAAAACCACGCAATAGATAGTCCCGATCTAAAGTCCTGGGATAAATGCTTAGCCAATGCCCCAAAACTTCCAACTTAATCGGACTGGGTCCCTTTGTCAGGAGGGGGGAAAAATTTCCCTTTGCCTCCAAGGCGCTTTCCCCCCTTACCACCCCCCCGACCCTTGGGAAGAGGGCAATGGGACAATGCGTGGGGGCACTCGTGTCTGAAGGAACAGGTTTTCCGGCTACAGGTCCCTTGGGAGGTAAACTCCCAGCAAAGCGGGCGTCGCTAAACCGCCTGCACCACCTGAAAGCGGGGACCTGCCTGCACAGTAGCCTTCTTAATGGAGTGACCGCTGTGTGACCGCTCACCCCCTGCTGACCGATTAGGGGACATAGTCTGAAGCCATAAACTGGGATGAATTTTATCCCAACGCATGGCTGGGTTCATGGCAGCCCTTTGCCTGAACTGTTCGTCATACTGCAACCAAGCCGGGCTGGGGTAGTCCACATAGGCTTTATAAACGATGTCCAGATACTGAATCATCGCCGATTCCCTCCAAGGCTGGTGTCGCACTATGCCGGCAGCGTAAATAAGGTAGCCAGGCAACCAGTTGGCCCAAGTCCTATCTACCACCCGCCGCTTTAAGCGTTCTTTTTCATGGTCCTCCAAATTGTCTTTGTCCTTCTTCTCCATCTCACGATAAAGAAGACCAAAGACATCGACATACTCTCCCCTAAGGATTTTTTCCCTAGTGGCAATAGACAAATGATCTCCAAGAGGAAGATCTGTATCCCCACTAGGTACAGCTCCAGGTGGCACCACCTCGTAAGACAACCCGCCTGATCCTGGATAGCCAGCCCCAGACATAGGGAAACCCCCCACAGGAAAAGGTTGGGCATAAGGTGAAGAGTATGGGCAAGGAGATGTAGCAGTGTGAGCTGCAGCAGAGCCCTGAAAACCAGGGCCCCATGGCCATTGCCCGGCAGCCCCAGCCCCCTTACCTCCAAGCCCAGAAGGAGCAGTATACAATGCCAACTGCTGGCTCCCTGAGCTTCGCCCAGGCCACTCGGAAGATGACTCCCCTCCATGTCCAAACGCGGCAGCCTCCTTGCTGTCTTCCAGGAAAGCCAGACGAGCAAGAACCTGGGCTTGAAAAGAGAGGTTAGATCCCCCACCAGCCGTAACGTCGTCATGATGCACGCCCCGCTCCCTTTCCAGAACCGCAAGGCGCTGCAGGATAGCTGCATTAACAGGATCCTCAACGTCATCCTCGTCAGATGGGATGACTGGATCCGGTTGAGCCGGAGGCCTTTTCGGAGCAGGCTGCTTCCCCTTACCTTTTCCTTGTCCCTTCTTAGGAGCCATATAGAACCTGGTCTGTAAATTGTAGACTGATAATTAAATATGAAAACAATTTTTTACCACTTAACACAAGTGGAAGAAAATGGCTGCCTAAATGCCTGTCTAAAATGGCCGCCGCTGAAGCAGCAGACCCTCCCAAAATGGTCGCCCTCAGTCAGCAGGTCCTTGCCCCACCAAAGATGGCCACCAAGCAGGGCCCAAGGAATCCGAGGCCTGAAGAAGCCACAAAATGGCCGCCCGCCCAAAACACAATGAGTACAGGGCCTAAACGAAATGGCTCCCCCACTCAAGCTAAAATACCAGGGAGACTAAGGCCCGATATCAGGGCTTTCAAACGATGGCAGCCAAAGTGCAGCCAACCACCACCTATTCACCTGAATGGCCTGAATGGCTAAGCGAAAATTAAACTGCTGACCCCCCCACCAGGACAAAAAACCCAGCAACGCGAGGCCGTTAACGGCCGCTGCCTGGCCACCCCTGAAATTGCCTCTGCTACCGCCAAGGCAGCTGGGCTGAGCGAGGCGACGTAGATAAGAAAGGGGGGGACCCTGACGTCTGACACCCCCACAAGGCCCGGTGCTCTACTGCTGCCCCTGCCGCGCGCCAAGGCTATAATTACGCTAGTGTCGGCAAATTAAGAGGGTGGGTCCAGGCAAATGAGGCCGAAGGAAAAAACGCCTCCCCGCCGCGCGGCTTGGGGCGCTACTGCCTGGCCGCCGGGAATGCCTCCTGGCTTCTATGTACGCCGCCGTCCCTATGCGAGGGAGCCGACCGCTGCAGGCGAGCTCCTCGCTGCTGCTCTGACTGCTGCTCTGACTACTCCCGAGGAATCTCACTGAGCGACACTATGGGGCACCTTTTTTCTCTAGCTGTATAGAAGCTGGCTACATTTCATTGTATATGTAGTCAACCATATAAAAGCATGATATATCAACTGTAAGAACAATAACACTGATTGCAAGACATACATTCATCAGATTTTGAATTTGGTTGTACATGGAGAAATAACTGACACTGTATTGATATCACTTTGTAAAATCTAGAAATATCACTGTCATCTAACCAACAGATCATAGAAAAGAGTAATCAATGAATACAATAGAAGAAATACATTGGATTGTAAATTGTAATCGTTTGTAGCAAAAAATGACTTTCGGGGTTACTCCTGAGGAATTCCAGAGTGGCAGTATGGGGCACCTTTTTCCTCTAGGTATATAGAAAGTGGTTTCATTTCATTGCATATGTACTCAAGATATAAATGCATGATATATCAAGTGTAAGAGCAATAACATTGAATGCAAGACATACATTCATCAGATTTTGAATTTGATTGTACATGGAGTGATAACTAACGCTGTATTGATATCACTTTGTAAAACCTAGAAATTTCACTGTCATGTAACCAACAGATCATAGAAAAGAGTAATCAATGAACCCAATAGAAGAAATACACTGTTGTGTAAATTGTAATACTTTGTTACAAAAAATGACTTTCGGCGTTACTCCTGAGGAATCCCACTGAGTGGCAGTACTGAGTACATTTTCCTCTTGCTGTATAGAGGGTGGCTTCATTTCATTGTATATGTAGTCAACCATATAAAAGCATGATATATCAACTGTAAGAGCAATAACATTGAATGCAAGACATACATTCATCAGATTTTGAATTTGATTGTACAAGGAGTGATAACTGACTCTGTATTTTTATCACTTTGTAAAATCTAGAAATATCACTGTCATGTAACCAACAGATCATAGAAAAGAGTAATCAATGAATAAAATACAAGAAATACATTGGATTGTAAATTGTAATAGTTTGTTACAAAAAAGGACTTTCGGCATTACTCCCGAGGAATCCCACTGAGTTGCAGTATGGGGCACCTTTTTCTTCTAGGTATATAGAAGGTGGCTTCATTTAATTGCATATATACTCAACATATAAACGCATGATATATCAACTATAAGAGCAATAACATTGAATGCAAGACATACATTCATCAGATTTTGAATTTGATTGTACATGGAGTGATAACTGAGACTGTATTGGTATCACTTTTTAAAACCTAGAAATACCACTGTCATGTAACCAACAGATCATAGCAAAGAGTAATCAATGAATAAAATATAAGAAATAAACTGTTTTGTAAATTTTAATTGTTTGTTACAAAAAATGACTTTCGGCGTTACTCCCGAGGAATTCCACTGAGCGGCAGTATGGGTCACTTTTTTTTCTAGATATAGAAGGTGGCTTCATTTAATTGCATATGTACTCAACATATAAAAGCATGATATATCAACTGTAAGAGCAATAACATTGAATGCAAGACATACAATCATCAGATTTTTAATTTGATTGTACATGGAGTGATAACTGACACCATATTGATATCACTTTGTAAAACCTAGAAATATCACTGTCATGTAACCAACAGATCATAGAAAAGAGTAATCAATGAATAAAATACAAGAAATACATTGGATTGTAAATTGTAAGGTTTGTTACAAAAAATGACTTTCGGCGTTACTCCAGAGGAATTCCACTGAGTGGCAGTATGGGGCACCTTTTTCCTCTAGATATAGAAGGTTGCTTCATTTAATTGCATATGTACTCAAGATATAAATGCATGATTTGTCAACTGTAAGAGCAATAACACTGAATGCAAGAAATACTTTCATCAGATTTTGAATTTGATTGTCCATGGAGTGATAACTGAGACTGTATTGGTATCACTTTTTAAAACCTAGAAATATCACTGTCATGTAACCAACAGATCATAGAAAAGAGTAATCAATGAATAAAATACAAGACATACATTGTATTGTAAATTGTAATGGTTTGTTACAAAAAATGACTTTCGGGGTTACTCCCGAGAAATTCCACTGCGTGACAGTTTGGGGCTCCTTTTTCTTCTAGCTATTTAGAAGGTGGCTTCATTTCATTGTATATGTACTCAACCATATAAAAGCATTTTATATCAACTATAACAGCAATAACATTGAATGCAAGACATACATTCATCCGATTTTGAATTTGATTGTACATGGAGTGATAACTGACACTGTATTGATATCACTTTGTAAAATCTAGAAATATCACTGTCATCTAACCAACAGATCATAGCAAAGAGTAATCAATGAATAAAGTATAAGAAATAAACTGTTTTGTAAATTTTAATTGTTTGTTACAAAAAATGACTTTCGGCGTTACTCCTGAGGAATTCCACTGAGCGGCAGTATGGGTCACTTTTTTTTCTAGATATAGAAGGTGGCTTCATTTAATTGCATATGTACTCAACATATAAAAGCATGATATATCAACTGTAAGAGCAATAACATTGAATGCAAGACATACAATCATCAGATTTTTAATTTGATTGTACATGGAGTGATAACTGACACCATATTGATATCACTTTGTAAAACCTAGAAATATCACTGTCATGTAACCAACAGATCATAGAAAAGAGTAATCAATGAATAAAATACAAGACATACATTGTATTGTAAATTGTAATGGTTTGTTACAAAAAATGACTTTCGGGGTTACTCCCGAGAAATTCCACTGTGTGACAGTTTGGGGCTCCTTTTTCTTCTAGCTATTTAGAAGGTGGCTTCATTTCATTGTATATGTACTCAACCATATAAAAGCATTTTATATCAACTATAACAGCAATAACATTGAATGCAAGACATACATTCATCCAATTTTGAATTTGATTGTACATGGAGTGATAACTGACACTGTGTTGGTATCACTTTGTAAAATCTAGAAATATCACTGTCATCTAACCAACAGATCATAGAAAAGAGTAATCAATGAATACAATATAAGAAAAACATTGGATTGTAAATTGTAATACTTTGATTCAAAAAATGACTTTCGGCGTTACTCCTGAGGAATTCCACTGAGTGGAAGTATGGGGCACCTTTCTCCTCTAGGTATATAGAAAGTGGCTTCATTTCATTGTATATGTACTCAACCATATAAAAGCGTGATATATCAACTGTAAGTGCAATAACATTGCATGACAGACAGACATTCATCAGATTTTGAATTTGGTTGTAGATGGAGTGATATCTGAGACTGTATTGATATCACTTTGTAAAACCTCGAAAAATCACTGTCATGTAACCAACATATCATAGAAAAGAGTAATCAATGAATAGAATACAAGTAACACATTGGATTGTAAACTGTAATCGTTTGTTACAAAAAATGACTCTCAGTGTTACTCCCGAGGAATTCCATTGAGCGTTTTTATGGGGCACCTTTTTCTTCTAGCTATATAGAAGGTGGCTTCATTTCATTGTATATGTACTCAACATATACAAGCATGATATATCAACTGTAAGAGCAATAACAGTGAATGACAGACATACATTCATCAGATTTTGAATTTGATTGTACAAGGAGTGATAACTGACACTGTATTGATATCACTTTGTAAAATCTAGAAATATCACTTTCATGTATCCAACAGATAATAGAAAAGAGTATTCAATGAACCCAATAGAAGAAATACACTGTTTTGTAAATTGTAATACATTGTTACAAAAAATGACTTTCGGCGTTACTCCTGAGGAATCCCACTGAGTGGCAGTATTGAGTACCTTTTCCTCTTGCTGTATAGAAGCTGGCTTCATTTCATTGTCTATGTAGTCAACCATATAAAAGCACGATATATCAACTGTAAGAGCAATAACATTGAATGCAAGACATACATTCATCAGATTTTGAATTTGATTGTACAAGGAGTGATAACTGACTTTGTATTGATATCACTTTGTAAAATCTAGAAATATCACTGTCATGTAACCAACAGATCACAGAAACGAGTAATCAATGAACCCAATACAAGAAATACACTGTTTTGTAAATTGTAATAGTTTGTTTCAAAAAAGGACTTTCGGCGTTACTCCCGAGGAATCCCACTGAGTGACACTATAGGGCACCTTTTCCTCTTGCTGTATAGAAGGTGGCTTCATTTCATTGTATATGTAGTCAACCATATAAAAGCATGATATATCAACTGTAAGAGCAATAATATTGAATGGAAGACATACATTCATCAGATTTTGAATTTGATTGTACATGGAGTGATAACTGACACTGTATTGATATCACTTTGTAAAGTCTAGAAATATCACTGTCATCTAAGCAACAGATCATAGAAAAGAGTAATCAATGAATACAATACAAGAAATACATTGGATTGTAAATTGTAATCATTTGTAGCAAAAAATGACTTTCGGCGTTACTCCTGAGGAATTCCACTGAGTGGAAGTATGGGGCACCTTTCTCCTCTAGGTATATAGAAAGTGGCTTCATTTCATTGTATATGTACTCAACCATATAAAAGCGTGATATATCAACTGTAAGTGCAATAACATTGCATGACAGACATACATTCATCAGATTTTGAATTTGGTTGTAGATGGAGTGATATCTGAGACTGTATTGATATCACTTTGTAAAACCTCGAAAAATCACTGTCATGTAACCAACATATCATAGAAAAGAGTAATCAATGAATAGAATACAAGTAACACATTGGATTGTAAACTGTAATCGTTTGTTACAAAAAATGACTCTCAGTGTTACTCCCGAGGAATTCCATTGAGCGTTTTTATGGGGCACCTTTTTCTTCTAGCTATATAGAAGGTGGCTTCATTTCATTGTATATGTACTCAACATATACAAGCATGATATATCAACTGTAAGAGCAATAACAGTGAATGACAGACATACATTCATCAGATTTTGAATTTGATTGTACAAGGAGTGATAACTGACACTGTATTGATATCACTTTGTAAAATCTAGAAATATCACTTTCATGTATCTGTCAGAATCTGTCAATTCAGTCAATGTAATCTTGCATGCATACTATGTAACCTTGTAACTATTATGTATTGGACCTGTATTAATCCTGTTTGGGTCGGGAGGGTGACAACCCTTATGGGTGAGAACAAGGAGGCCTCTCATCCCTGCCTCCGCATTCCAGCTGCCCCGGCAGTAACTTCAAGGGGAGGAAGGCTCTCATCTCTTATCTATGCTAAAGAACCTTGGAGCCATGAATTGTTATGTGAACTGAGGGGTCTGGTTTGGGAAGGGAAATTTACTGCTTAACACCTCACTTTTTTCCTGTGTGAACCAAACGGTCAGGACACCTTTTAGCCCGCCAATTTTCCCTTCAGGGGATTGGCTACCTATGGGTAATTCAAACTCCTTGGAATGGTATAATAGACCCGCTTGTATTATTTGTCTCATCTCTGACAATAACCCGAGATGCTGTACTAATGTAGGAATAGGCAATAAAGAACTGTGGTTAACCAACCGAGATCTGATCCTTGACTACTTTGAGCAGGACTCTCACAGATTGTCAGAGATCTTTGATTGGGACTCATCCGTTCCTGACCATGTCAGAAGACGACCTTGTCCCCCTCAAACCTACTACTCCAGAGGAGGTTCCCGCTACCCCGGCGGATCCGGGGAACGGGGGTGGTGGCGGCGGAGGAGGTCCCGAGGTGCCGGTGACCACGAGCCAGGGGGCTTACTACATTCCGCGCCGCCCGATTACCCACCAGAACGTGACCCCCCAGTACGCATGGAGCCACTTCGGGGGCCGACCCGTGAGTTCGTGGGTGCACGACAGGAAAGGGGTGAGAGTTTCGCTCACCGGGGACCAGCCCGATCGAGGGAGACCGAGCTACCTTGGAGACGACCGCGAGCCGATCTACCGTGGAGGGCCGCGTCGCCCGCCTCCCGAAGAGGAGGGACTGGATCTGTATGGGCCCGATCCGTATCGCGAGGAGCAGACGGTCCCGCTGGATCAGATGATGGGAGACCTACGGCTTCAACTCACCGCCGAGCTCCGCGAGTTGGCCCTCGATCTCCAGCACCAATTTCGCGACGCTATGGTGGCGATGCAAGGCGCCCTCCTCGGTCAAGGAGTCGGAGCCCCCCAACAGCAGCCGGCACCCGGAGGGGTTCCGGCTCAGCCGCAGGCGCCCGCTCTACCGGCGCAACCAGCCCAGCCGGTCGTCCCAGCTCCAGTTCCGGGGCCCGTTCCCGCGCCGGCCCCAGTCCCGGCCGCGCCGGCCGCTCGCCCCCCCCCTTCCGACCCTCTGACGACTACTTTCGATGGGGACCCCGAGAAGCTGCGTTTCTTCACGCTGGAGATCGGGAGATTCCTGGACAGTTGGGGTCACCTCTACCCTACCGAGAAAGATCGCATCGGCTACATCGGGTCCAAGCTGAAAGACACCGCCAGCGATTGGTATGTGAGCCTGCACGACAACCCTGGCCCTGAGTTGCGCTCCCTGAATAATTTCATGTGGGCCCTCCGGCACCAGTTCGAGGACCCCCTGGGTGAGGAAAAAGCCAGAAACCAACTGAGGAAGCTATTTCAGGGGAGGTCGTCAGTGAGGGAATACACTGACAAGTTCCGGCGCATTGCTGCCAAGATCCATGGGTGGCCGGAGGAACTCTTCATGGAGAAGTATTGGGAGGGCCTGAACCCGGAAATCTACGAGACTGTGTTGTTAGGGGGTCGCCCGGGCACACTGAACACCTGGATGAGAGCTGCCACCGACATGGAGGAACGCTTCGCCCTGATTAAAATGGGAGCGTCCGCGATGGCAGCCAGCAAAGCAGGTCCCCAAGCGAAGCCCCGATCCAATGTGCAAGACGTACGTGATGCGAGGTTTCGACAGGGGCTGTGTATGAAGTGTGGGGAGAGTGGCCACTTCGCCTCCGCTTGTCCCAGAGGAGGGGGGAAGGGCCCGAAGACCTCAACTCCCGGAGCGGGGAGCACCCCCACCCGAGGGAAAACCCCGATGAAACCCCGGGCTCTACAGCTGGAAGGGGTGGCAAGCGACCAGGGAGAGCTGGAGCTGATGGAAGCACAAATGTCGGGAAACTCCAACGGCCTGCAGTGAGCGGCGCAGAGCTGCAGGTCCCCCGCCAAGAAGCGCCATCTCCGGTGAGCATCCCTGGCCCCTTGTTATATATGGTAGTAACGGTGGTGACCCCTGGATCAGGGACCCATATGAGGGTTCGCGCTCTAATTGACTCTGGGTGCGCGCGAGACCTAATCAGCCCCCTGGTAGTGGAGGGGTTGGGACCCAAAGTCACCCCGTTAGCGGAACCCCTGAAGTTTACCCAGATGGATGGGTCGGAAATGAAGGAGGAGTGCATAGCAGAGACTGAGAGCTTGATTTTGGGAACGGGGGAGCATTGGGAGAAGCGAGCTTTTGTCATCACCCCGAACGCCCAGTTCCCTATGGTGTTGGGCAGCCCTTGGCTCGGGGCGCACGACCCTTACATAAAATGGAGTGAGGGGAAGATTTCGTGGGTAGACGAACGCTGCCAGAGCCACCGGTGGGACCCCGGATGGGGCCCTGGACCTCCGAGCCCGCTTCCCCCCGCACCCGCACTCGCCCTCGCCCCAGCCATGGTGCCTAAAGAGTATAGAGACTTGCTCGGAGTGTTCAGTGAGACCGAGGCGGACGAGTTGCCCCCCCATCGACTATCGGACTGTGCCATAGAGCTCCTCCCAGGAGAGAAACTCCCGAAGGGCAAATTATATTCCATGAGCCCGGCGGAGCGGGAAGAACTGCGGAAGTTCTTGGACAAAAACCTGGCGAGAGGGTTTATTCGCCCCGCCAAGTCTCCCTTTGCGGCGCCCGTGCTGTTCCGAAAGAAAAAGGATGGAGGCTTACGACTGTGCACTGACTACCGGGGGCTAAATGCAGTCTCCACCTCTAATGCCTACCCCCTCCCGTTAATAAAGGACCTCTTGGCGAAGGCGGCCAAGGGGAAGATTTTTACCAAGTTGGATCTACGAGAAGCCTACTTCAGGGTGCGCATAAGGGAAGGGGATGAATCTAAGACTGCCTTTAACACCCCCTTGGGGCAGTTTGAATACCTAGTGATGCCGTTCGGCTTAAGTGGCGCGCCCGGGGTCTTTATGAGTTTAATCAATGAAGTGTTGCACAAGCACCTGTTTAAGGGCGTGTTATGTTACATAGATGATATCTTGATTTATTCCACTGATAAGAATGAGCATGTGACTTTGGTCAGGGACGTTCTTTCAACTTTATTAAAAAATCAGCTTTTCGTGAAACTGTCTAAATGCGAGTTTCACCGTGAGTCCGTGGACTTCCTAGGCTACCGCATTTCGCAAAAGGGGTTGGAAATGGACCCGGGGAAAGTGGAGGCGGTGGTGCAGTGGGAGGCTCCGCGAACAAGAAAGCAGTTGCAGAGCCTCTTAGGATTTTGTAACTTTTACCGGACCTTCATCAAGGACTTTGCTAAAGTCACCCTTCCCTTAACGGACTTGTTGAAAACCAAGGGGAGGGGGCCCGAGGCAGGAAAGCCAGGGGAGAAACTGGCATGGAATGGTGAGTGTCAGAAGGCATTTGAGGCTTTAAAAACTCTTTTTACCTCTGAGCCCATTTTGGCCCACCCGGATGAGACAAAAGACTTTATAATCCATGTCGATGCCTCGGACGTAGCCATGGGGGGGGCCATTTTACAAAGTGACTCGGAGGGGAAATTGCACCCCTTGGCTTACATTTCAAAAAAGTTTAACGAAACAGAAAGAAACTGGTCGGTGTGGGACAAGGAAGCCGCAGCCATTAGGTTAGCGCTCACTACGTGGCGCCATTGGCTGGAAGGAGCGCAAACTCCGTTCTAGATATGGACTGATCATAAGAACCTAGAGGCTTTGCGCACGCAGCGGTCCCTCAACGCCAAGCAGCTACGCTGGGCTGACTTCTTTTCCAAATTTAATTTTGTGTTAAAACATTTCCCTGGGAGGGCTAACTCTCTAGCAGATGCATTGTCCAGATTGCCCCAACATGAGAGTGTGAAAGAAGAGGTATTCGATTCCATGTTCTCCCCCCAGCAGCTGGGAGGGGTGGTTGTCACCCGGAGCAAAACAAAGAAAGCCGAGCTAACCACCAGGAGCTGCCAGTGGGGGGGGGAGTATGCCCCCGAAGAAGTAGAGGAATTGGAAACTATGGGAGAGTGTTCCAAAAGAGAGGACCATTGTTGGCTACATGGGGACAAACTTGTGGTGCCCAAGACTAAACGCAAGGAAATCTTGCTAAATTGTCACTCCTCAAAGCTAGCCGGGCATTTCGGTTTTCTAAAGACACTTAATTTGATCCAGCGTCAATTCTGGTGGCCACGCATGCGCCGAGACGTCTCGGACTTCGTCTCGGCATGCCAAACCTGTTTAATGTGTAAAAAACGGGGGGGGAAAGTCCCAGGATTGTTGCACCCCCTTCCCACTGCTTCAAGACCCTGGGAAGACATAGCCATGGATTTTATCACCAATTTACCCCCTTCCAAGGGAAAAACCGTGATTTGGGTAGTGGTTGACACTTTTTCTAAACAAGCCCATTTCACCCCCTTCAAGCAATTGCCCACAGCCAAAGGGATGGCTAAAGCTTTCTTCAACCACGTGATAAAATTACATGCTTTTCCGAAGAGGGTGGTATCTGACCGCGGAAGTCAGTTCGTTGCCACCTTCTGGCGGGAGCTTTTGAAACTAATGGATATAGAACCGGCCTTAAGCTCGGGTTACCATCCAGAAACCGACGGCCAATCCGAGCGAACTAATCAAATTCTCGAGCAATTCCTCAGATGTTACACAAATTACCACCAGGATAATTGGGTGGAATTGCTGCCCTTTGCAGAGTATAGCTACAATAATGCAGTGCATTCTTCCACTGGGGTCTCACCTTTCATGGCAGTGGGAGGCTTTGAAGGTAAACCACTCCCCACCCTTAAGGAGGACCCCCAGGCACCCTCCTCGGATTTTAAGAGTTGGTGGTCCGGCCTCCAGGACTCCTGGCCATTAATTGGGAAGGCCCTGGACCAAGCCAAAGAGGACTACAAGAAATATGCGGATCGGGGCCGAGCACCGGGATGGGATCTTCAACCCGGAGACTCAGTTTACCTCTCTACAAAAAATATCCATGGGCTGCAGCCCAGCAGAAAATTGGGATGGAAATATGTTGGACCTTATAAAGTGCTACGTAAAATCTCTGATGTATCTTTTGAACTGGAACTGCCTAAATCACTGAGTTCTGTGCACCCTGTGTTTCATTTCAGCCTGCTGAAGAAAGATCCTGGGCCGAATGCATGGCATCCAGTTCCTCCTGCTCCTCCTCCACTGATGAAGGAGGGGAGTCCACACTACGAGATAACTGAAATCCTTGACTCCAAGATGAAAAGGGGCCGCTTGTATTACTTAGTTAGATGGTTAGATTTCGGCCCGGAGCACAATGAATGGATTCGTTCTGAACATGTTCATGCCCCCAAGTTGACTAAACTGTTTCATAAAAAATTCCCTGAAAAAGCTAGGTGAAGACAATTATGGGGAGGGCAGGGTGTCAGAATCTGTCAATTCAGTCAATGTAATCTTGCATGCATACTATGTAACCTTGTAACTATTATGTATTGGACCTGTATTAATCCTGTTTGGGTCGGGAGGGTGACAACCCTTATGGGTGAGAACAAGGAGGCCTCTCATCCCTGCCTCCGCATTCCAGCTGCCCCGGCAGTAACTTCAAGGGGAGGAAGGCTCTCATCTCTTATCTATGCTAAAGAACCTTGGAGCCATGAATTGTTATGTGAACTGAGGGGTCTGGTTTGGGAAGGGAAATTTACTGCTTAACACCTCACTTTTTTCCTGTGTGAACCAAACGGTCAGGACACCTTTTAGCCCGCCAATTTTCCCTTCAGGGGATTGGCTACCTATGGGTAATTCAAACTCCTTGGAATGGTATAATAGACCCGCTTGTATTATTTGTCTCATCTCTGACAATAACCCGAGATGCTGTACTAATGTAGGAATAGGCAATAAAGAACTGTGGTTAACCAACCGAGATCTGATCCTTGACTACTTTGAGCAGGACTCTCACAGTATCCAACAGATAATAGAAAAGAGTATTCAATGAACCCAATAGAAGAAATACACTGTTTTGTAAATTGTAATACATTGTTACAAAAAATGACTTTCGGCGTTACTCCTGAGGAATCCCACTGAGTGGCAGTATTGAGTACCTTTTCCTCTTGCTGTATAGAAGCTGGCTTCATTTCATTGTCTATGTAGTCAACCATATAAAAGCACGATATATCAACTGTAAGAGCAATAACATTGAATGCAAGACATACATTCATCAGATTTTGAATTTGATTGTACAAGGAGTGATAACTGACTTTGTATTGATATCACTTTGTAAAATCTAGAAATATCACTGTCATGTAACCAACAGATCACAGAAACGAGTAATCAATGAACCCAATACAAGAAATACACTGTTTTGTAAATTGTAATAGTTTGTTTCAAAAAAGGACTTTCGGCGTTACTCCCGAGGAATCCCACTGAGTGACACTATAGGGCACCTTTTCCTCTTGCTGTATAGAAGGTGGCTTCATTTCATTGTATATGTAGTCAACCATATAAAAGCATGATATATCAACTGTAAGAGCAATAATATTGAATGGAAGACATACATTCATCAGATTTTGAATTTGATTGTACATGGAGTGATAACTGACACTGTATTGATATCACTTTGTAAAGTCTAGAAATATCACTGTCATCTAAGCAACAGATCATAGAAAAGAGTAATCAATGAATACAATACAAGAAATACATTGGATTGTAAATTGTAATCATTTGTAGCAAAAAATGACTTTCGGCGTTACTCCCGAGGAATCCCACTGAGTTGCAGTATGGGGCACCTTTTTTTTCTAGGTATATAGAAGGTGGCTTCATTTCATTGTATATGTACAATAAAAATATATAAAAACATTTTATATGAACTATAAGAGCAATAACATTGAATGCAAGACATACATTCATCAGATTTTGAATTTGGTTTTACATGGAGTGATAACTGACACTATTGATATCACTTTGTAAAACCTAGAAATATCACTGTCATATAACGAACAGATCATAGAAAAGAGTAATCAATGAATAAAATACAAGAAATAAATTGGATTGTATATTGTAATAGTTCGTAGCAAAAAATGACTTTCGGCGTTACTCCCGAGGAATCCCACTGAGCGGCACTATGGGGCACCTTTTATCTCTAGCTTTATAGAAGGTGGCTCCATTTAACTGCATATGTACTCAACATATAAAAGCCGCCGCGCGTCTTGGAGTAGGCGGTGGCGGGGCTTGCTCTATAAGAGCCTGTTCCCTTCTCCCCCTTGGCCGTTGCTCCGCGTGCTCGCTTGGAAGGGAGCACGCAGTCAGAGCTTCGGAGCAGTCGGGCCTACCTTTGTGAGGCCCAGAGGACGGCGTCGACGTCTGGGAGTGAGAGGCGGTAGCCTTTGAGGAGCGTGGCTCCTTGTCGGCGGCAGCGGTGTGAAAGCTGCGGTGGGGAGCTGGCGGAGGCTGCTGGCTGCCTCATATTAGCGGCGGCGGCAGCATTACCGGCGGCCAGGCAGCGGCCTGAGCCTTGCGGCGTGGAGGCTAGAATTCAGGATCGGCGTTTCGGGTGGCGGGGCAGCCGCAGCTTTTTTCCGCTGGGTTTTGCACCCCCCCCCCTGCAAAGAGTCAAGGGATCTCTTCGTCCTCGGGCCTGTGCTGAGGTTCGGAGGACTGTGGAGTGGCGAGGGGCCGTGGTGACGGGCTCGGGCGTGGCTCCGGGTGCCACGGCTGCGTGGGCTCCTGCAGGCGAGAGGCGTGACATCTTCAGGTGGCTTCTTGGCCCGGTCCCCCCCCACGAGTTTTGGGCGCGGCTTCTTGGTCCGGCCCCCACCCCCACTCTCCCGGCGATTGTCGGGCGCGGCTTCTTCTGTCCGTGGTTCAGCGCCTGGCCCCCTTTCTTCAGCGGCGGCAGTGTCAGCGGCGTGGAGGCGGCCGCGCCGGACTTCTGTGCACAGCTGCCTGACCCCCCCCCCACAAACTTAGGGCTTTCAACGGGGCACCGAAGCGAGGGGCCGTGGTGACGGGTGGGAATGCAGCTCAGCGGCTTCTCGCCCGGCCCCTCTCACCCCACGATTGTGCATTGAGGCCAGAGGCCTGGTGGCACGACGATCACAGTGGCGATGGGGCTTGGTGGCCGAGTCCACCTGGACTGCAGCGCGGCTCCCGGCTCCTTTTAGACGGCAGGCAGCCCTCGGCCCCTGGCCCCTGGTGGCCTGTTTCTTAAGGGAGGCAGGTCAGGCGGCGCGGCGGCAGCTCGGTGAACCAGCCGTTGAGACAGCATCGCTCTTCATTTTTCTTTTTGTGAGGGCGGCTGCCGCTTTGCATGTGAGTTAAGGGGTTTCGGCGCCCCCCCTCTGGGATAGTTGGTGGTGCTGCGAGCTCTGCTGTGAGAGGACCCACCCCCTCCCCCCTTTCTTTTTCCTTGCCACGCTTGGGTGGGTTTTGGTTTCTGTGGGCGGCTGGCCAGCAGAAGCGTCCCTTCCTCGGCCAGGCCGTTCCTGCCTGCGGCTGCAGCCGCTGGGTCTTCCCCTGTCCAACGATGCTTTAATCGGGGGGGGGGGGTTTCTGGCTCAACCCGCCTTTTCTCTTTGCTGGAGTGAGGGTGGCGTGCTGCTAGGGTGCTTTTTTATCTTGAATTGCTTCATCAGGATAGAGGGGCGGCCATCTTTAGGTAGTTTCCTGGCATTCGAGTGCGGCCATTTTTAGGGCCTTTGAGGAAGTTCCCTGGCACTTGAGCGGCCATTTTTTGTTCGGCCATGGTGCTTCATTGAGGACGGCCATTTTGTGATTTAATTAGGCCTCGGATTCCCTGGGCCCCTGCTCGGCGGCCATCTTTGGTGTGGCAAGGGCCTACTAAAATAGGGCGGCCATTTTATGTAAGCTTTCAGTGGCCATTTTCTCCCACTTGTATTAAAAGGTAAATTGTTTTTTCCAAATTTCTAGTTTGTGTGACAGGTTCAATATGGCTCCCAAGAAGGGACAAGGCAAAGGTAAGGGGAAGCATCCTGCTCCCAAAAGACCTCCAGCTCAGCCGGATCCGGTTATCCCACCTGACGACAATGACGTTGAGGATATGGTGAAAGTGGCTATTTTGCAGCGTCTTGCGGCTCTGGAAAGGGAATGTGGCGTGCAGTATAGCGACATTGCGGCTGGCGGGGGATCTAACCTCTCTTTTCAAGCTCAGGTTCTCGCTCGTCTGGCCTTTTTGGAAGACAGGAAGGAGGCTGCCGCATTTGAACATGGAGGGGAGTTGTCATCCTTGAGGCCTGGGCGAAGCTCGGGGAGCCAGCAGATGGCGTTGTATTCGGCTCCTTCGGAGCAGGGAGGTAAGGAGGCTGGGGGTGTCGGGCACTGGCCGTGGGGCCCTGGTTTTCAGGGCTCTGCTGTAGCTCACACTGTTCCTTCTCCTTGGTCATACCCTTCACCTAATGCTCCATCTTTTTCAGCTTGGGGTTTCCCTGCGCCAAATGCAGGATACCCTGGCTGGGGTGGTTTGTCTTATGACCCCGTGCCACCTGGAGCTATACCAAGCAGGGATACAGATTTACCACTTGGAGATCATTTGTCTACCACCACGAGGGAAAAAATCATTAGAGGGGAGTATGTAGATGTCTTTGGTCTTCTCTATCGTGAGTTGGAGAAGAAGGACAAAGACAATTTGGAGGACCATGAAAAAGAACGTTTAAAGCGGCGGGTGGTAGATAGGACTTGGGCCAACTGGTTGCCTGGCTACCTTATTTACGCTGCCGGCATAGTGCGACACCAGCCGTGGAGGGCATCAGCGATGATTCAGTATCTGGACATCGTTTATAAAGCCTATGTGGACTACCCTAGTCCGGCTTGGTTGCAATATGACGAAGAGTTCCGGCAAAGGGCTGCCATGAACCCAGCCATGCGTTGGGATAAACTTCATCCCAGTTTATGGCTTCAGATTATGTCTCCTAACCGGTCAGCATGGGGGTGAGCGGTCGCACAGCGGCCACTCCATTAAGAAGGCTAATGTGCAGTCAGGTCCCCACATTCAGGCGGGGCAGGCGGTTCAGCGACGCCCACTTTGCTGGGAGTTTACCTCCCAAGGGACCTGTATTCGGAAATCTTGTTCTTTCCGGCACGAGTGCCCACTCTGCGCCAGGCCCCATGCATTGTCCCATTGCCCTCTTCCAAAGGGTCAGGGGGGTGGAAAGGGGGGACAGAGCCCTGGAGGCAAAGGGAAATTCTTCCTTCCTCCTGACAAAGGGACCCTGCCCGATTAATTTGAAGGTTTTAGGGCATTGGGTAAGCATTTATCCCAGGACTTTAGACCGGGCCTATCTCTTGCACGGTCTTACTTTTGGTTTTCGAATTCCTTTTTAGGGAACTAGGGCTCCTTATTTAGGGTCAAATTTGAAATCAGTCCAAGGTATGGAGCATGTGGTTCGCGAAAAGATAGATAAGGAGTGCAGGGACGGTAGGGTTTTGGGACCATTTAATTCACCCCCAGTTGTTAACCTAAGAGTTTCCCCGTTGGGAATTGTGCCTAAGAAGGCACCGGGTGAATTTCGCCTCATTCATCATCTCTCCTACCCTCATGGGGAGTCGGTGAATGATGCTATACCTGGAAAGTTATGTTCTGTTAAATATACTTCCTTCGACCAGGCCCCGGGTTGTGTCTAGTCACCACCTTGGGTCGCTATTTGGCACTTCAGGGTGACGCTCCCGGTTATCTGTTTCAGCATAGGGATGGCACCCCTCTTACCAAATACCAGTTTTGGCCCATTACACAGAGGGCTTTGGTCCAGCTTGGTTTAGGTGGGGTCCGCTTCGGCACACTCTCTTTTAGGATTGGGGCTGCTTCAACGGCCCCTGCCCTGGGTTACCGTGCATCAGAGATCCAGAGGATTGGGCGTTGGCCCTGCACTGTGTAAGCCAGCCTATCCTCTTGTCACTTCAGTTGTTAATGTAGCTCTTTTTACAGGCACTGCGGGATGCCAGGAGAGATGGAGGGTCACGATCTGCGGCCACAGTATGGTTTGCTGGGCTGCTCATCGTGGTCGGAGGATGTCCGTCGGCTCCCAGCTCGGCCTCAGCGAAGTGGCAATGGTTGAGTGGCTGGGTAGGAGGGGTATGAGATGGCCCACGCTTCTGCCACTGTTGTTTAAAGAGAGGCGGGGCCCCCCCTAATGTTCTAGTCCTACACCTGGGGGGCAATGACTTGGGTCTGATCAAGGGTGTGGCACTGGTGTTGCAGGCCAAGGCTGACCTGGTGAAGGTAAGAGCCAAGTGGCCCGGCATGAAAATAGTGTGGTCGGCCATGCTCCCCCGCCTGAGATGGTGGCATACCGAAGACCCCAGGTGTATGGACAGGGCTAGGCGTAACGCCAACAGCAAGATTAGGTCAGCCATTGAGTCAGGGCTGGGATTGTATTTGCAACACCCCAATATATGGATTCAGTGTCCAGATCTGTATAGACCTGACGGGGTTCACCTTTCTGACAAGGGCAACGAGATATTTTTAGCGGACTTGCAGCACGGGGTCCAATTGGCACTTGGTTGCTGAGTGGGGTGCAAGGGCCAAAGCAGAGGCTTGGCCTTGCCTGTGGCAGGTTCTGCAAGCAAGAAAATGGAACCGGTGAGCGCCTCGCAGCATATCCCTTTTGGGAACAGGTGATCTTCAGGATCTGCCCTAGGGCCTTGCGGTCTGGGGTGGTGAATGGGGATCGCCTCTGGGAACCTCTCAGGCTAGCCTCCTCTCTGTTGGTCTGTGCAGCCGCAGGGGTAGGTGCTCCTGAGGGGGGAGTGCCAGCATGGTGGGCTGCCGGTTACAAGCCAGAAGTATCGGGCTTCAGACCGGGGCTAGGTGTCCCGCCCTTATCAAGGGCAAGGAGGCCGTGTCAGAGAGTGACGCCTGCCTTGCCTGTTCCAGAGCTTGCTTAGTTTTGTCCGTTGCTGCAATGTCCTGTTTAAATAGTTAATAAAGTGGCCCTTGTTTAATTCCAAACTGTTGTCTGTCTTGTTATTCCGTCTGGGGTGGCAAATATCACTGTCATGTAACCAACAGATCATAGAAAAGAGTAATCAATGAATACAATACAAGAAATACATTGGATTGTAAATTGTAATCATTTGTAGCAAAAAATGACTTTCAGCGTTACTCCCAAGGAATCCCACTGAGTGGCAGTATGGGGCACCTTTTTCTTCTAGATAATATAGAAGGTGGCTTCATTTCATTGTATATGTACAATAAAAACATATAAAAACATTTTATATCAACTATAACAGCAATAACATTGAATGCAAGACATACATTCATCAGATTTTGAATTTCGTTTTACATGGAGTGATAACTGACACCGTATTGATATCACTTTGTAGAAACCAACAGATCATAGAAAAGAGTGGCTTCATTTAATTGCATATGTACTCAAGCATATAAAAGCATTTTATATCAAATATAACAGCAATAACATTGAATGCAAGACATACGTTCATCAGATTTTGAATTTGATTGTACATGGAGTGATAACTGACACTGTATTGATATCACTTTGTAAAACCTAGAAATATCACTGTCATGTAACCAACAGATCATAGAAAAGAGTAATCAATGAATACAATACAAGAAATACATTGGATTGTAAATTGTAATAGTTTGTTACAAAAAATGTCTTTCGGCGTTACTCCCGAGGAATTCCACTGAGTGGCAGTATGGGGCACCTTTTTCCTCTAGATATAGAAGGTGGCTTCATTTAATTGCATATTTAATGTATAAATGCATGATATATCAACTGTAAGAGCAATAACACTGAATGCAAGACATACATTCATCAGATTTTGAATTTGATTGTACATGGAGTGATAACTAAAACTGTATTGATATCACTTTGTAAAACCTAGAAATTTCACTTTCATCTAAACAAGAGATCACAGAAGAGTAATGAATGAATACTATACAAGAAATACATTGGATTGTAAATTGTAAGTTTCTTACAAAAATGACTTTCGGCGTTACTCCCGAGAAATCCCACTGAGCAGCACTATGGGGCACCTTTTATCTCTACCTGTATAGAAGATGGCTTCATTTCATTGTGTATGTACCCAACCATATAAAAGCATGATATATCTACTGTAAGAGCAATAACATTGAATGCAAGACATACATTCATCAGATTTTGAATTTGATTGTACAAGGAGTGATAACTGACACTGTATTGATATCACTTTGTAAAATCTAGAAATATCACTGTCATGTAACCAACAGATCATAGAAAAGAGTAATCAATGAACCCAATACAAGAAATACATTGGATTATAAATTGTAATCGTTTCTAGCAAAAAATGACTTTCAGCGTTATTCCCGAGGAATTCCACTGAGTGGCAGTATGGGGCGCCTTTTTCCTCTAGATATAGAAGGTGGCTTCATTTAATTGCATATGTATTCAACATATAAATGCATGATATATCAACTGTAAGAGCAATAACATTGAATGCAAGACATACATTCATCAGATTTTGAATTTGATTGTACAAGGAGTGATAACTGACACTGTATTGATATCACTTTTTAAAACCTAGAAATATCACTGTCAGGTAACCAACAGGTCATAGAAAAGAGTAATCAATAAATAAAACAGAAGAAATACATTGGATTGTAAATTGTAATAGTTTGTTAAAAAAAATGAGTTTCGGCGTTACTCCCGAGGAATCCCACTGAGCGGCACTATGGGGCATGTTTTATCTCTAGCTGTATCGAAGCTGCCTTCATTTCATTGTATATGTACTCAACCATATAAAAGCATGATATATCAACTGTAAGAGCAATAACATTGAATGCAAGACATACATTCATCAGATTTTGAATTTGATTGTACAAGGAGTGATAACTGACACTGTATTGATATCACTTTGTAAAATCTAGAAATATCACTGTCATGTAACCAACAGATCATAGAAAAGAGTAATCAATGAACCCAATACAAGAAATACACTGTTTTGTAAATTGTAATAGTTTGTTACAAAAAATGACTTTTGGCGTTACTCCTGAGGAATCCCACTGAGTGGCACTATTGGGCACCTTTTCCTCTTGCTGTATAGAAGGTGGCTTCATTTGATTGTATGTGTACTCAACCATATAAAAGTATGATATATCAACTGTAAGAGAAATAATATTGAATGCAAGACATACATTCATCAGATTTTGAATTTGGTTGTACATGGAGTGATAACTGACACTGTATTGATATCACTTTGTAAAATCTAGAAATATCACTGTCATCTAACCAACAGATCATAGAAAAGAGTAATCAATGAATACAATACAAGAAATACATTGGATTGTAAATTGTAATTGTTTGTAGCAAAAAAAGACTTTTGGCGTTACTCCCAAGGAATTCCACTGAGCGGCAGTATGGGGCACCTTTTTCTTCTAGCTATATAGAAGGTGGCTTCATTTCATTGTATATGTACTCAACCATATAATGGGCTCCCCGTCGCCCGGCAACGCCGTGGTGTGGGGTAGTCGGTTTGCCGCTTCGCAGGACGCGAGGCAGTAACAGGGAGCAGTTTTAGCATCCTGTAGAAGCAGGGGGCGGGGCTTTTTCATTGAGAGCCATTGCCCCGCTCCCGCTTCTTCAGCCGTTGGCGTGCTCACAGTGAGCATGCTTTTGGGGCAGCTCTTCACGAGGAGGTTTTGGTGGTTGCTGCCCCGTTTTTTAAGCGGCGCAGTTCGGGCGGGTTCAATGGCGGCGACCTGCGGCGTGTTTTGGGCATTCTGCCAGTTTTCCATCGCTGGTATTCTCTGGGAAGACAGGGCACGCTGCTTACGGTGCTGTCGGGGCCTTTGTAGTGCGGCCCAGCGTCCATTTAGCGGTGGGGCGATTGAGCGTGTGGGCCGTTCTCCAGCATTCTTCAGCTGTTGCTAGTGAGCACACCTCTTTGAGCTTCTCTTCGGCCTGGGGCCTGGGGCTGAGTAGTGCGGCGACCTCAGTTTACAGTTTTGTAGGGATGCGGCAGCGAGGGTCCCCCCCCTCGCAGACGTCATCAGCAGTTGCGGCTGCTCTCAGGCCTCACTGGCTTGGCTGTTAGGGCGTCCCCCCCAACACATGGGAGCACGCGTTTGTGGCAGCTCTCTCCGGCCTGGCTGTTCAGTGCGACGGACGTCGAGGCCAGGGAGCCGGGAGAGAGTGAGGCGAGGGGCCGACGGCTCGCTGGCTATAGAGCAAGCTGATAGTTACTCAGAGATGCACCGGGCCTTCCAGCAGTGTGAGGGAGCTTCGGCTGGGTGTTTAGGCTGTGGTAGTTGATACGGGGCTTGGCAGGGCCCCCCCTTGCCGTCATTAAGCGCGGCTCCAGCGATCCTCATTGCGACGGCTGCTCGGAGAGCTCCGTCTTCGGCCTACTCAGCGAGGGCGGCGATGGCAGGCATTTGGGAGAGGAGCTTGCAGGTTAGCTAGGTTGATCGGCAGTTCGGCGGCATCCCAGCCCGCCTGGCGACTGTGAGGGCGGCTTCGCTCGTCTGGGTGTAAGGAGGCAGAGGTGAGGATGCGTTGGGGGAGTTCTCGGCGGCGGCCTCAGAGGGCTTGGTGCCTCGGCGGCCTAGTGCAACTGTTAGGCAGCGGAGAGGGATCTCCGGGCCGGTGCGTTGTGACAGAGGCGGGGTAGCGAGTTCAAGCCCCCCTCTTTTGCCCGACGACGTTTCCAGTGGACAAGTGTGGGGTATCTGCTGACCTGTCGCGGCGGCAGGTGGAGAACAGCGTGGAGGCGGTAGTAAACAGCCCCAGGGCTGGTGGTGGTGATGACTCATCCCTGGTCAGTGGCTGCGGCTGCTGCCCCCCTTTGTATTATTGAGGCCAGTGATCCTAGAGGGCTAGTTTGCACGACTGGAGGGTGGTGACGCCTGGCGGGATCCTGTGGCGGCTCTTGCCGTCATCTTTGCGGGGCCCCTTCCCCTTCCTTGGAGGCCACGGCCCAGTCTCGTGGCGGTGGCAGAGGCAGCCCTTGGGTGGCGGCACCTAATGGCAGCAGAGGGGGCCCTCAGGTGGCCAGGCCGTGGCTGCGCGTGGCTTCTGCCGCGTGGTCTTTCCCCCTGCCATTGTTTGAAATTGGGTTGGTCCGTTCAGTGGCGCCCTCCCCTTCTTATTTGGCTAACTTGGGCACGTTTTGTCAGCGGCGGGGTGTTGGCTGCGAGGCGGCACTTCAGGGCTGCTTTGTTCCCCCCACCCCCAGTGATCTGACCACGTAGTTCCCCCCCTTCAGTTGGCTAGCGAAGGCAGGAGCTTCCCCTTGGGCGACCGGACAGCAGCCGCCCGCGGCTGTGCCACGAGGTCTTCCCCCGCTCCATCCAGCACCTGGCCTTCCTTCTGAGGCCAGGCAGATTGCGGCTGAGGGGACTGAGCGGCTGTGGTCACTGAGAATCCTTTAAAAACCAGGGTTCTGATCACATACAGGAGCCTCTGTGCAGAAGGACTTACTATAGACATCGGGGTGATCCCTCTGTCTTTTACACGTGTTCAGTCAATTGACAGTTGAACATCTGAAGAGACCTACCATTTCAGCACTAGAGGCTCAAATGCAGGTAGAGCCTTAGTTCCATGGCAGAGCATGCTTTGCATATAAAAAGTTACAAGTTTATTTATTCAAGCTGAAAGAATGTGGCAGATAGTTAAAATACAATTCATAAATTATAGGGAAAGTGCTTAAAAGGCACAACAGCATTCTCTGTAAATGCCTGTGGAACTGGAAAGTCAGAAGAGATTGTCATAGAAACAAGACTCTTTAAAAGCTAGTTTTAAAATAGATGAAGTCTGCTGAGGGCTGACTGTCATAGTAAATCTGTCTCTCACTCTGGAACTGTCAAATTGGGAGGGAGAACATCTAAGGAGGGAGAACAACATTGTAAAAAGTACGGTTCTCTTCACCCCTGACTTACGTTGCTTTCGGGCTAGGCGGCGGCAGCTAAGGTAGAGAAGCATCGCCTTTGGTGCCCCATGTGGGTAGTACTGAAAGTGAGCCACTTGGTAACAGGTTTGATCTCCTTCACCCCTGACTTATGTTGCTTTCGGGCTTGCAGGGGCAGCTAAGGTTGAAAAGCACCTCCTACTATGCCATGTTTTTCTTGGTTCCAAGGGTCTGGAGTGCAGTTCTGTAGCCAGGAATAGGTTCATCGACTCTGGGTGGAGAAATACCTGCAGATCAGTTGCAATTCCTGGAGATCTCCAGGTGCCGCCTGTATAGGGCTGCCAAGTCCCCCGGTAGGGTGGGGGAAACACCGATTTTTAATACTTACCCCCACTTTTTCAAAATTGGCCACCGGGGGACAAAATGGCTGCCTTGCCCTGCCTTAAAAGGGAAATGTCTGCAGAGAGCCTGCCCTGCAGTAAAAAGCCTCACCAGACATTTCCCCTTTAAGAATAGAGTCAGCACGAGAGCTCTGCCCAGAGATTAAGGAGGGACTGAAGGGGCTGCTTTTGCATATGGCTGGGGTAAGGTTGCAAGGTTGCTGTGGTAAGTTTCTCTTACAGCTCTTTTCCTTCTCTCTCTCTCCCTCTTTCTTTCTTTTTTCTGTCTGTCTGTCTCTCTCTCTCTCTCTGTCCCCATCCAGCAGAGGTCTATCAGTGGCTATTATTAGCCACAAGGTCTAAATGGAAGTAAGTGCCTCTGTCATTTTTTCCCCTTCTCTCTCTCTCCCTCTTTCTTTCTTTTTTCTGTCTGTCTGTCTGTCTGTCTGTCTGTCTCTCTCTCTCTCTCTCTCTGTCCCCATCCAGCAGAGGTCTATCAGTGGCTATTATTAGCCACAAGGTCTAAATGTAAGTAAGTGCCTCTGCCATTTTTTTCCTTCTCTCTCTCTCTCTCCTTCTTTCTTTTTTCTGTCTGTCTGTCTGTCTGTCTCTCTCTGTCCCCATCCAGCAGAGGTCTATCAGTGGCTATTATTAGCCACAAGGTCTAAATGGAACCCTTTGTCTGGGGCAATGATGCTCTGCATTCTTGGTGCTTGGGGGGCAACAGTGGGAGGGCTTCTGGAGTTCTGGCCCCGCTGCTGGACCTCCTGAGGGCACCTGGTATTTTTGGCCACTGTTGTGACACAGCGTGTTGTACTGGATGGGCTGTACTGGATGGGCCGATCCACTGTGGCTTCTCTCCTGTTCTTATGATATGAAAATCATATTTAGCACTTGTGTAGCACTTAATGCTTCATATTCTGCCGAGATGAGGAAGGATTCAGTAGGGCCGTTGCTCAGTGATAGAGCATCTGCTTGACATGCAGGAGGTATCAGCCTCTTCAGCTAAAAAAGGATCAGGTAATAGGTGACATTAAAGATCTCAGCCTGAGACCCTGGAGAGCCACTACCAGTCTGAGTAGTCAATACTGACCTTGATGGACCAATGGCCTGATTCAGTATTAGGAAACTTCATGAGTTCATGTGTCAGCATGTGGAAGCAACATCACAGGATGTGACATCACAAAATGATGTCACTTCCTTTCTCCTGGCTCCACCCCCAAAGTCTCCTGGCTCCACCCCCAAAGTCCCCAGATATTTCCCAAGTTGGACTTAGCAGCCCTACGCCTGTAGGTTGGCTTATGTTGAATCGGGGCTATGCAATGGCAGCTAAGGTAGAAAAGCATCCTTGCTTAACCCCCCTGTTCAGTGGAATCCACACTGACACCTTGACTTGTGCCCAGAATCAGATAGGGAGCAAGTATAGACGGGCCAAGACCGGAGTGACATGGTCCCTAAGACCATTACTGGCTGCAACATTCTGTACCAGTGGTAGTTTTTGAACAGTTTTTAAGGGTAGCCCCATATAGAGCACATTGCAGTAATATAGTCTAGATGTAACCAAGGCATGCACCACAGTGGCCTGATCTTTCTGCCCGGGAAAGGCAGCAGTTGGTTAACCAGTCGAATCCTGGAAAGGCACTTCTAGCTACAGCTGCCATCTACTTATACAGGAGTAGATCGGGTTCCAAGAGTGTACCCAAACCTATTCCTTCCAAGGGAATGAAACCCCATCCTGAACAGGTGTTGGGATGAGATTTGTTCACTATTAGCACCTTAGCATTTGTGCTTTGTCCCATTCTTGCCATTGTGCCACTGTGGTGGTTGGCTTCAAGTTCCACCCTAGGCTTCACCACCAATCCCAACCCAAGAATGCCATCACATCTAGTTGGGAGATTGGAGGCCAGCCCCTGACCACTGCCCATGCAGATGGGTGGTAGCTGCTTATGGGTTGTTGGCATTTCTCCAGTACTGGTGTGCCATGTGCCCACATCAATAATGGTTTGCAAAAAAAAAAGAAAAAAGAAAAAAAGAACAGAAAGAAAGAAAAGAAAAGAAAGAAAGAAAAGATAAGAAAAATAGAAGTAAAGAAATGTCACATGCCACCTTGAGCTACTCTCTGGGAACGCTACACACAGTAATAATAAGAAACAGTGATGAAATTACCAACATTTAAACGAAGCATTAAAACAATCGGGACCCTAGCAGGGCTTACAGCAGCACCAGAGTAGCCTAGAAAGATGTCTAGAAATAGCTCTGCGAGGGTAAACACCAGCTGTTAAAAATGGAATCCTTTCATTACAACCTTGGTAAATTAGGAAATATTGGTCCTCACACCTCTAGGACAGGATGGAAGGAGCCAGGCTAGCCTCCAGGGTGGGCACTTTAAAGGCAAGGGCCACCACTGTAAAGGCCTGTCTTTGGTTACCACTCCTTCACTTCTTCTGGTAAGGCACAAATGGCAGGGAAGCCGAGGACAGGGTGGGGGCTTGGGAATGCGCCCGCCCCTGGGCTCTTCACTCCCGAAGCTGCACTCCTCATCCATTGCCAAGCTGCGCTCCTTGTCCTTGTCCATTGCCAATAAGGAGTAAATCCTTACCGGTAAATACATGGACGTTTTTTGTTTTGTCTTGGATGTTTATTTTAGTGAAGTAGTTCACCTTCGGCCTCTGCACTAAGTCGGTTCAATGGTTGGAACCAGTTTTAATTTATATTTCTCTCCTTGTCCATTGTCAACAAGGAGTACATCCTTAAAGGTGAAAACGTGGACATTCTTTCATCTGGGATGCCTCCTTTAGCGAAGTAGTTCACCTTTCGGCTCGCTACCCTAAATCGGTTCAATGGTATGGAACCAGGTTTTAATCATATTTCTCTTGCAGATGCGGTGGGTCGTGAGGCAGGACGAAAGGTCCGTTGGCGGCCATGGCGCTCTTTTTTCAACTGCTCTTTCAGCAGGACATACACTCGTCAAGAGTAGAGGGCGTCTTTGAGTTGTGGGAAGAAGGGGCTTTGGGCCTTTTTCTATTGGGGGCCTGCTCAACATTGTGATGAGGAGAGCGAGGCAGCTCGGCCCTCGGGGTAGTTGGCCATGGCACCTGGTGAGGATAATACCAAGGTGGCCTGACGTACTGTGGATGGCCACAGCACCTTGTGAGGATAGGAGCAGGGTGGCCTGACGTACTGTGGACAGCCACGGCACCTTGGAGGACAAGTGCATGGTGGCCTGACATACGGTGGACAGCCACGGCACCTTGTGAGGATAAGAGCAAGGCTGCTCGGCGGTACGATGGATGGCCATGGCTCCTTGTGAGGATAAGAGCAAGGCTGCTCGTCATTTGCGATAGATGGCCATGGCACCTTGTGAGGATAAGAGCAAGGTCAAGGTGGCCCGGGGTCCAGATTGCGTGGTCAGCCATGCTACCCCGCCGGGTATGGAGGCATACCAGTGACCCCAGGTGTATGGACAGGGCTAGGCGTAATGCTAATAGCCAACTTTGCACGGCCATGGAGTCTGGGTTGGGTCTCTTTTTGCCGCACCCTAACATACGGGTCAAGTTCCCTGACCTGTATCGCCCCGATGGGGTGCACCTCTCAGACAAGGGCAATGGGATATTTTTAGAGGACTTGCAGCATGGGATTCGGATGGCACTCAGTTGCCGTGTGGGGTAGCAAAGGCCAAAGCAGAGGCTTGGCTTTGCATGTGGCAGGTTTGTGCAAGCAAGAAAATGGAACCGGTGAGTGCCTCATGGCATATCCCGATTGGGAACAGGAGGTCATCAGGAACCACCCTAGGGCCTTGCGGTCTGGGGAGGTGAATGGTGATCGCCTATGGGACCCTCTCAGACAAGGCTCCTCCCTGAAGGTCTGTGCAGCCTCAGGGGTAGGTGCCCCTGGGAGGGGATGCCAGTATGCCGGGCCACCGGTTACGAGCCAGTATCTGACTGGCTCAAGACTGGGGCTAGGTTACCCGCCCATTACAAGGGAAAGGAGGTTGTGTCTGGGATTGACGCCTGCCTTGCCTGTTCCAGAGCTTGCTTAGTTTGCCCGTTGCGGCATGTTTTCTTAAATAGTTAATAAAGTGGCCCTTGTTTAATTCCAAACTGTTGTCTGTCTCGTTATTCCTGCTGGGGTGGCAAAAACATTTTATATCAACTATAAGAGCAATAACATTGAATGCAAGACATACATTCATCAGATTTTGAATTTCGTTTTACATGGAGTGATAACTGACACCGTATTGAAATCACTTTTAAAACCTAGAAATATCACTGTCATGTAACCAACAGATCATAGAAAAGAGTAATCAATGAATAAAATACAAGAAATTCATTGGATTGTAAATTGTAATAGTTTGTTACAAATAATGACTTTCGGCGTTACTCCCGAAGAATTCCACTGAGTGGCAGTATGGGGCACCTTTTTCCTCTAGATATAGAAGGTGGCTTCATTTAATTGCATATGTACTCAACATATAAAAGCATGATATATCAACTGTAAGAGCAATAACATTGAATGCAAGACATACATTCATCAGATTTTGAATTTGATTGTACAAGGAGTGATAACTGACAGTGTATTGATATCACTTTGTAAAATCTAGAAATATCACTGTCATGTAACCAACAGATCATAGAAAAGAATAATCAATGAATAAAATACAAGAAATACATTGGATTGTAAATTGTAATAGTTTGTTACAAAAAATGACTTTCGGCGTTACTCCCGAGGAATCCCACTGAGCGGCACTATGGGGAACCTTTTATCTCTAGCTGTATAGAAGGTGGCTCCATTTAATTGCATATGTACTCAAGATATAAAAGCATGATATATCAACTGTAAGAGCAATAACATTGAATGCAAGACATACATTCATCAGATTTTGAATTTGATTGTACAAGGAGTGATAATTGCCACCCCAGCCCGAATAACGAGACAGACAACGATTGGAATTAAACAAGGGCCACTTTATTAACTATTTAACAGAACATTGCAGCAACGAGCAAACTAAGCAAGCACAGGAACAGGCAAGGCAGACGTCAATCCAAGACACAGCCTCCTTGCCTTCTGATATGGGCGGGACACCTGACTCTGGTATTGAGTCAGCCCCAAGTCTGGCTCGTTAACCGGCAGCCCAGCATACTGGTTGCCCCACAGGAGCGCCTACCCCTGAGACCGTACGGACCTTCAGGGAGGAGTCTAGCCGGAGAGGTTCCCAGAGGCGGCCACCATTCTCTGCCCCGAACCATACAGCCCTGGGGCAGTATCCTGATGACCTCCTGTTCCCAAACAGGATATGCCGTAAGGCGCTCACCAGGCGCTTCCTTTCTAGCTTGCACAAACCTGCCACAGCCAAGGCCAAGTCTCTGCTTTGGCCTTTGCGACCCCACTCACCAACTGAGGGCCATCCGTATCCCGTGCTGCAAGTCCACTAAAAATAACCCATTGCCCTTGTCAGAAAGGTGCACCCCATCAGACCTATAAAGGTCAGATAACTGGTACTTAATACTGGGGTGCGGCAAAAACCAACCCAAGCCTGCCTCCATGGCCTTCCTCATGTGCATGTTAGCCTTGCGCCTAGCCCGATCCAAACATTTGGGATCCTCCACGTGCCGCCAAATTCGGGGGGGAGCATGGCTGACCAGACAATCCGAACCCCCGGCCACCTTGCCTTTATAATCCGGAGATCAGCCTTGGCTTGCAGAACAAGGGCTATGCCTTTCATCAGGCCCAAGTCATTACCCCCCAGATGAAGGACTAGGATGCGAGGAGGAGGCCCCCGCCTCTCATCAAACAACAAGGGCAGGAGGGCAGGCCACTTCATGCCCCTCCTACCCAACCACTCAACCGTTGCGACCTCGCTAAGGCCGAGCTGGGAGCTGACTGCTGTCCTTCGGGCTTGATGTGCTGCCCAGAAGACCATGCTGTGGCTGCAGACTGCGACCCTTCGTCTCGTCTCACGGCCTTCAGCACCTGTAAGAGGAACCTAATTAACCAACATGAAGCAACAAGAACTCTCAACGGTGGAAGGGGCAAGGGCCAAGCTCATCGCCCTGTCGGCCTTAGACCTCCAATCTCCCACACCTCTTCTGGCAGTCTGGCTGGTAGACAGTCGGCCTCTGGTGCCAGCTGACGGAATCTCTCCATCTGTTTGCGAGAGAGTGCATCAGCGACCTCATTGTTCACCCCTGGAACATGCCGGGCTCTGAACAAGATGTTACAATGCAAGCACTGTAGCGTAAAGGCACGCACCAAAGCCATAACCCTAGGGGACCGTGATGAGAGGGAGTTAATGTGAGAGTTCTGCTCAGAGTAGTCAAGGATCAGATCTTGGTTGGTTAACCACAGTTCTTTATTTCCAATTTCTACATTAGTGCAGCATCTCGGATTATTGTCAGAGATGAGACAAATTATACAAGCGGGTCTATTATACCATTCCAAGGAGTTTGAATTACCCATAGGTAGCCAATCCCCTTAAGGGAAAATTGGCGGGCAAAAAGGTGTCCTGACCGTTTGGTTCTCACAGGAAAAGAGTGAGGTGTTAAGCAGTAAATTTCCTCTCCCAAACCAGACCCCTCAGATGTTACCAGTTCACATAACAATCAATGGCTTCAAGGTTTTTACATGTGATAAGAGATGAGAGGCATCCTCCCTTGAAGTTCCTGCCGGAGCAGCTGGAATGCGGAGGCAGGGATGTGAGGCCTCCTTGTTCTCGCAAATCATTGTTGTCACCCTCCCGGTCTGGTCAAGCACTATTACATTACGGTTACATAGAATCCCAATACATGATAGATTACATAGAACAGTTAAAGGCATGCATGCAAACTAAGAAAACTAAGAGAAGGAGGCCTGACTAATATATTGTCTGAATTTGCAGATTCTGACACCCTGCCCTCCTCATAATTAATTTCACCTAGCTTTATCAGGAAACATTTTGTGAAACAATTTCACCAGTTTGGGGGCGTGAACATGTTCTGAGCGAATCCATTCATTGTGTTCTGGGCCGAAATCAAGCCATCTAACTAAGTAATATAATCGGCCTCTCCGCATTTTGGAATCAAGGATTTCAGTTATCTCGAAGTGAGGGGCCCCCTCCTTCATCAGTGGAGGAGGAACTGGAGGAACTGGA
Organism: Lepidodactylus listeri; assembly: GCA_029233225.1. NCBI lineage: Eukaryota > Metazoa > Chordata > Lepidosauria > Squamata > Gekkonidae > Lepidodactylus > Lepidodactylus listeri. The sequence continues at coordinate 6,034,773 of JARCFY010000014.1, read as the reverse complement.
TTCCAGGCATTCGGCCCAGGATCTTTCTTCAGTAGGCTGAAATGAAAAACAGGGTGCACAGAACTCAGTGATTTGGGCAGTTCCAGTTCAAAAGACACATCTGATATTTTACGTAACACTTTATAGGGTCCAACATATTTCCATCCCAGCTTCCTGCTGGGTTGCAACCCATGGATATTTTTTGTGGAGAGGTAGACAGAATCCCCTGGTTGGAGATCCCAGCCTGCCGCTCGGCCTCTGTCCGCATATTTTTTATAATCCTCTTTTGCCTGGTCCAGTGCTTTGCCTATTAATGGCCATGAGTCTTGTAAGGTAGTCCACCAACTCTTAAAATCCGATGGGGAAGCATTGGGAGCATTCTCAATGGTAGGCAATGGTTTTCCTTCAAACCCCCCCACCGCCATGAACGGAGAGACTCCCGTGGAAGAATGCACAGCGTTGTTGTAGCTATATTCTGCAAATGGCAACAACTCCACCCAATTGTCTTGATGATAATTGGTGTAACATCTCAAAAATTGTTCCAAAATTTGATTAGTTCGTTCGGATTGGCCGTCGGTTTCTGGGTGGTAACCTGAACTCAGGGCGGGTTCTATGTCCATCATTTTCAGGAGCTCCCGCCAGAAGTTGGCAACGAATTGACTGCCCCTGTCGGATACCACCCTCTTCGGGAAAGCGTGTAATTTTATCACGTGATTAAAGAAAGCTTTGGCCATTCCCTTGGCGGTGGGTAATTGCTTGAATGAGGTGAAATGAGCTTGTTTTGAAAAGGTGTCTACCACCACCCAAATAACCGTTTTCCCTTTGGAGGGGGGTAAATTGGTGATAAAATCCATGGCTATAGCCTCCCAGGGGCGAGAAGGGGTGGGGAGAGGGTGCAACAGTCCCGGGACCTTCCCCCCCGTTTTTTGCACATTAAGCAGGTTTGGCAAGCCGAGACGAAATCGGAGACGTCTCGGCGCATGCGCGGCCACCAGAATTGACGCTGGATTAAATTAAGCGTTTTTAGGAATCCAAAATGCCCGGCTAGTTTTGAAGAGTGGCAGGTTAACAATATGTCTTTACGTTTGGCCCTTGGCACCACCAGTTTGTCTCCATGGAGCCAGCACTGATCTTCTCTCTTAGAGCATTCCTCCGAAGCCTCTAATTCTTCCACTTCCTCGGGAGCATAATCCCCCCCCCCAATTACACGCCCCTATGTCCAATTGTGTTTTCTTGATTTGGCTCCGAGTGACTACTGCCCCACCCAATTGCTGGGGGGAGAACATGGAATCGAACACTTCCTCCTTGACACTTTCATGTTGGGGCAATCTGGACAGTGCGTCTGCCAAGGAGTTAGCCTTCCCAGGGAAATGCTTAAGCACAAAATTAAACTTGGAGAAAAAATCAGCCCACCGCAGTTGTTTGGCATTGAGGGATCTCTGAGTGCGCAGCGCCTCCAGATTTTTATGATCAGTCCATATTTCGAAGGGGGTTTGCGCGCCCTCCAGCCAATGCCGCCACGTAGTGAGCGCCAATCTAATGGCCGCAGCCTCCTTGTCCCAAACCGACCAATTCCTCTCCGTGTCGTTAAACTTTTTCGAGATGTAAGCCAGGGGGTGTAATTTTCCCTCCGGCCCGCTTTGCAATATGGCCCCCCCCATGGCTACATCTGACGCGTCTACGTGGATTATGAATTCTTTGGTCTCATCAGGGTGGGCTAAGATGGGCTCGGAAGTAAAAAGAGTTTTTAAGGTTTCGAACGCCCTCTGGCACTCCTCGTTCCAGGCAATCTTTTCTCCGGGCTTTCCCGCCTCGGGCCCCCTCCCCTTAGTTTTCAGTAAGTCCGTTAGGGGGAGAGTGACCCTTGCAAAGTCTTTTATGAAGGTTCGATAGAAGTTACAAAATCCTAACAGGCTCTGCAATTGTTTTCTCGTTCGCGGAGCCTCCCATTGCACCACCGCCTCCACCTTAGCTGGGTCCATTTCCAGACCCCTCTGAGAAATGCGATAGCCTAGGAAGTCCACTGACTCATGATGGAACTCACACTTTGATAACTTCACATAGAGCTGGTTTCGCAGCAAGGTAGAAAGGACTTCCCTGACTAGTTTCACATGCTCTTTCTTATCAGTAGAATAGATCAAGATATCATCTATGTAACATAACACTCCTTTAAACAAGTGCTTGTGCAACACTTCATTGATCAAACTCATAAAGACCCCGGGCGCGCCACTTAAGCCGAACGGCATCACTAGGTACTCAAATTGTCCCAGGGGGGTGTTAAAGGCAGTCTTGGATTCATCCCCCTCCCTGATGCGCACCCTGAAATATGCATCACGCAGATCCAGCTTGGTAAACACCTTCCCTTTAGCTGCTTCCGCCAACAAGTCCTTTATTAAAGGGAGGGGGTAGGCGTTAGTAGTGGAGACAGCATTCAGTCCCCTATAGTCGGTGCATAATCGCAAACCCCCGTCTTTTTTCTTCCTGAACAACACCGGTGCGGCAAAGGGGGACTTGGCTGGGCGGATGAAGCCGCGCGCTAAGTTTTTGTCCAGGAACTTTCGCAGCTCTTCTCGCTCTAAAGGGCTCATGGAATACAGTTTCCCTTTAGGGAGTTTCTCCCCCGGGAGTAGCTCGATGGCACAGTCCGACAATCGATGGGGGGGTAACTCATCCGCCTCGGTCTCGCTGAATACCTCCAACAAGTCTCTATATTCCTTGGGCACCAGGGTGGGGGTGAGAGCGAGCGCAGGGGGTGGGGGAGGAGTGATCGGCGGTCCTGGGCCCCACTCCAAGTCCCATCTATGCATGAGGCAGCGTTCATCCACCCAAGAGATCTTCCCTTCGCTCCATTTAATATATGGGTTGTGTGAACTGAGCCAGGGGCTTCCCAACACCATAGGGAACTGGGCATTTGGGGTGATGACGAAAGCTCGCTTCTCCCAATGTTCCCCCGTCCCCAAGATCAGGCTCTCGGTTTCCGCTATGCACTCTTCCTTCATCTCCGACCCATCCATCTGAGTAAACTTTAGAGGTTCCGCCAGCGGGGTAACCTTTGGTCCCAACCCCTCCACTACCAAGGGGCTAATTAAGTCCCGAGCGCACCCAGAGTCAATTAAAGCGCGGACCCTCATGTGGGTGCCCGATCCTGGGGTCACCACAGTCACTACCATATATAATAGGGGGCCAGGGATGCTCACCGGAGATGGCGCTTCTTGACGGGGGACCTGCAGTTCTGCGCCGCTCACTGCAGGCCGTTGGAGTTTCCCGACATCTGCGTCTCCATCAGCTCCAGCTCCCCTTGTTCGTTTGTAGCTCCCTCCAGCTGCAACGCCCGGGGTTTAATCGGTGTCTTCCCGCGGCTAGGGGTGCTCCCCGCCACTGGTGTCGAGGTCTTCGGGCCTTTTCCTCCTCCTCTTGGGCAGGCTGAGGCGAAGTGGCCACTCTCCCCACATTTCATGCACAGCCCTTGCCGAAACCGGGCATCTCGGACGTCTTGCACGCTGGGCTGGGGTTTCGCTCTCGGAGCTGCTTTGCTGGCTGCCGTGGCCGAGGACCCCATCTTGATCAGGGTAAATCTCTCTTCCATGTCGGTTGCGGCCCTCATCCAGGTGGCCAACGTGCCCGGGCGGCCCCCCAGCAGCACGGTCTCGTAGATCTCCGGGTTAAGGCCCTCCCAGTACTTCTCCATGAAGAGCTCCTCTGGCCAACCGTGGATCTTAGCCGCGATGCGCCGGAACTTGTCTGTGTAATCCCTCACCGTCGATCTCCCCTGGAACAGCTTCCGCAGTTGATTCCGGGCCTTTTCCTCACCCAGAGGGTCCTCAAATTGATGACGAAGGGCCCACATGAAGTTGTTCAACGAACGCAGCTCAGGTCCTGGGGCATCGTGCAGGCTCACATACCAATCGCTGGCGGTGTCTTTCAGCTTGGACCCGATGTAGCCAATCCGTTCTCTCTCGGTGGGATAGAGATGGCCCCAGCTGCCCAGGAACCTCTCTATCTCCAACATGAAAAAACGCAGCTTCTCTGGGTCCCCATCGAAAGTAGTCGTCAGAGGGTCGGAGGGGGCTGGGCGGACGGCTGGGGCGACCGGAGCCGGGGCCGGTGCTGGGGCGGGACCTGGCACCGGAGGCGGAACGACCGGCGGGGCTGGCTGCACCGGTGGGGCGGGCACCTGAGGCTGAATCGGGGCCCCTCCAGGCGCCGCTGGCGGTTGCTGAACTCCTATCCCCTGACCGGGGAGGGCTCCTTGCACGACCCTCATAGCGTCGCGAAATTGGTGCTGGAGATCGAGGGCCAATTCTCGTAGTTCTGCGGTGAGTTGGAGCCGTAGCTCCCCCATCATCTGGTCCAAGTGGGGCATCTGCTCCTCTCGGTACGGATCGGGCCCATACGGACCTGTCCTCTCTCCTTCGAAGGGCGGGCGACGCGGCTCTCCTCGGTAGATCGGCTCGCAGTCGTCTCCCATGTAGCTCGGCCTCCTGCGATCGAGCGGGTCGCCAGGGAACGAAACCCGTGCCCCTTTCCGGTCGTGCACCCACGAATCCACGGTCCGACGACCGAAATGGCTCCAAGCGTACTTGGGGGTCACGCTCTGATGAGGAGGTAGGCGCGGGAGGTAGTGAGCCCCCTGACTCGTAGTCACCGGCACGTCGGGGGCCCCTCCGCCGCCTCCACCACCGTTCCCCGGGTCCGTCGGGGTAACGGGAACATCTTCGGGTGTAGGGATGGGGACCGTGTCGTCGTCTGACATGGTCAGGAACGGCTAAGTCCCAGTCACAGATCTCTGACAATCTGTGAGAGTTCTGCTCAGAGTAGTCAAGGATCAGATCTTGGTTGGTTAACCACAGTTCTTTATTTCCAATTTCTACATTAGTGCAGCATCTCGGATTATTGTCAGAGATGAGACAAATTATACAAGCGGGTCTATTATACCATTCCAAGGAGTTTGAATTACCCATAGGTAGCCAATCCCCTTAAGGGAAAATTGGCGGGCAAAAAGGTGTCCTGACCGTTTGGTTCTCACAGGAAAAGAGTGAGGTGTTAAGCAGTAAATTTCCTCTCCCAAACCAGACCCCTCAGATGTTACCAGTTCACATAACAATCAATGGCTTCAAGGTTTTTACATGTGATAAGAGATGAGAGGCATCCTCCCTTGAAGTTCCTGCCGGAGCAGCTGGAATGCGGAGGCAGGGATGTGAGGCCTCCTTGTTCTCGCAAATCATTGTTGTCACCCTCCCGGTCTGGTCAAGCACTATTACATTACGGTTACATAGAATCCCAATACATGATAGATTACATAGAACAGTTAAAGGCATGCATGCAAACTAAGAAAACTAAGAGAAGGAGGCCTGACTAATATATTGTCTGAATTTGCAGATTCTGACAGTTAATGACATGCACAGTGGCCAGATTGTTGCACCAGAAATGGACAGACCGATTCGCAAGCTCACCGGCCCAAATCCAAACCGCTGCAACAATCGGAAAAAATTCCAGAAAGGTGAGGTCCCTGACCCACCCATGCTGAACCCAATCGGCAGGCCAGTCTCCCCTGCACCAATGCCCCCTAAAGTATACCCCCAAACCCAAGGAACCCGCTGCATCTGAAGAGATCTGCAGCTCTGCTTCCAACAAGAGTTCCTCACGCCAAAGGGACACCCCATTGAATGACTGCAAAAATTGCAGCCAAACAAGGTCATCCCTGACGCCCTTGGTAACCCTAGTCCTGTGATGTGGGAGATGGAGGCCCCGCATAGATTCACATAACCTGCGCATAAAGGCCCTGCCAGGCGCCATGACCCGGCATGCAAAATTGAGGTGGCCAACCAGCTGCTGCAAATCCAGCAGAGTAATCTTGGACTGCCCCAAAATGGCGTCAACACGGGCCAGCAACGCAGACAGTTTCTCGCGTGGCAGCCGACAGCACTGGTTGTCGGAATCAATTTCGATACCCAAAAATGTTAAAACCGTGGAAGGGCCCTCAGTTTTTTCCTGGGCAAGGGGAACTACTAGCTCCTTGGCAAGGCCAATAAAACTTGACAACAAAAACGCACACTGTCCAGTCCCCTGAGGCCCCACCAGGAGAAAATCATCAAGATAGTGGGCAGTGCTACTGAGCCCTGTCCTGAATCTCAAGGCCCATTCCAAAAAGGAACTAAACCTCTCAAAAGCAGAACAGGACACAGAGCACCCCATGGGTAGGGCACGGTCCATGTAGAAGTTTCCCTCAAAGGCAAAACCCAGCAACTCAAAGTCATCGGGATGGACCGGAAGGAAACGGAAGGCAGACTTGATGTCGCACTTCGCCAACTCAGCCTCGCCGCCACAGCGGTGAACCACCTGCATGGCCTGATCAAAGGAGGTATACCGGATGGAGCACAGCTCTGCCGGTATGGCATCATTCACCGACCCCCCGCGTGGGTAGGACAGGTGATGAATGAGGCGGAACTCACCCGGTGCCTTCTTGGGCACAACTCCCAAAGGGGAAACCTTAAGATTTGGAACCGGGGGGCAAGAAAATGGGCCTAGGACCCTCCCTTCCTTACATTCCTTTGCTATTTTTTCCCTTAGAATTCGCTCCATGCCAATAACGGACTTCAGATTAGAAGCGAAATAAGGAGCCCTAACACCTGTAAATGGGATTCTAAAACCAAACTTAAAGCCCTGCCACAAATAAATACTATCCTGGCGACTTGGGTAACAACCCAGCCACAGCCGAAGGACGTCCAGTTTAACTGGGCTGGGACCCTTTGTCAGCAGGGGGGTTCGGGCTCCCCCCGCCTTCAAAACATTTACCCCCTCTCCCCCTGCCCCCAATTTTTGGTCTGGGGCAGTTGGACAAGGCGTGAGGCCCAGAGCACAAGGGCATTCATGCCAAAAGGAGCAATTCGTACGCCCACGCGTGCCCTGGGAGGTAAACTCCCAACAAAGCGGACGCCTTGAAGGAGCCTGCCCGGACTGCTCACGAGAGACCGCCTGCGAGGGAGCCCTCTTTAGAGAGTGGCCGCTGTGAGTCCTCTCACAACCTGAAGCCCTACCATGGGACATGATCTGCAGCCACAGATCCGGATGGATTTTATCCCATCGCATAGCAGGATTCATGGCTGCCCGCATTCTAAATTCTTCATCGTACATATACCAGGCTGGGCTTGGAAAATCAGAATAGGCTTTATAAATGATGTCCATGTATTGGAGCATCACAGAAGCCCTCCATGGCTGATGCCGCACAATTACTGCGGCATAAATAAGGAAACCGGGAAACCAGTTTGCCCAGGTTCTATCAACGACACAGCGCTTAAGGCGCTCTTTCTCCCTGTCATCAAGGTTGTCTTTATCCCTCTTCTCCAATTCCCAGAAAAGAAGGCTAAAGACATCCACATACTCCCCTCTGAGAATCTTCTCTTTAGTAGCGAGAGACAAATGATCGCCTAAAGGCAAATCTGTGGCTCCGCTGGGCAAGGCCCCTGGGGAAACAGCATCATAAGCTACAGGTCCCAAATTCGGGTAAGAGATGCTGTACTGTGGGTAGCCCCGGTTGGCAAAGGTACTGGTGAAAAAGGAGGAAAACCAGCCATGCCATAATTCGAACAATTGGGCTGCTGTGCAGGTAAAGCAGCTGCTCCAACCGGCACAGAGCACTGTGGCTAAGCCAACTGCTGTGCAGGTAGAGCAGTTGGGCCCGCGGGCATAGGGCCCCAAGGCCAGTGAGGCCCATCCCCACTTACTGTCACCTCCTTACCTCCTGGGCCCTGAGGCGCCGAATAAAGCACCAACTGATGATCACCCCGACCGAGCCCAAGGTGTCCTGACGATGATCCCTCACCAGCCTCGGCAGCAGCTGCATCACGCTTGTCCTCTAAGAAAGCCAGGCGTGCAAGGACCTGAGCCTGAAAAGAAAATTGAGACTCCGGTTTCAGTAATGCAGAGGACAAACCCCGCTGACCTTCCAAAGCTGCTAGCCTCTGTAATATGGCTGCATTCATGGGATCTCGATCCTCCTCATCATCCGACGGCACAGGAACAGGACAGGGGGGAGGCCTACTGGGAGCAGGATGCTTGCCTTTCCCCTTGCCTTGGCCCTTCTTGGGTGCCATGGTAAACCTCACCAGAACTCAACCACTGCAAGCAAAACAGAGGCGTGGACTATAAAGGGCCCAGCAAGCGCAGCCCCCTCATGGCAAAAACAGCTGGCTACTCTGTCTGGGTTGCAGGCTGGGCCAGAGATGGGAGCACAGTCACGTGTCAATTGGGTCCCAGAGCAAAATTAGCTGAGAGAGCTCTAACAGAAACTGCCCTTTTTCAAGAACAGCTCTGAGAGAACTACAGCCTGCCAAAGGGCCTCAAGCAGCTGCCAGCATAGGAAAGGGACCAAACCGGGCTCCACCAAGTAAGGACCCTCAAACGCAACAAAAGTAAATGGCCAGAAGGAAGCCCGACTGCTGCAGACAGACCCAATTACATCAAATTTTAAAATGCAGTTGCCACCTGCAAAATGGCCTACCCCACTAAAAAGGAGGAGACCCAAAATGGCTGCCAAGGCAAAGCTACCCTGGGGCCCACAAAATGGCTGCCACCCAACTGAAGGAAAAAAGGAGGGGGGGGAGAGGCAAATTAGGCTGGGCCAGCAAAAGACCACTTGGAAAGCCCCTATGGAAGGAAAAAAACCCCAACCAACCCCCAAGAAAAATTGATCACCCCATAAAACGTGGCACAGGTGCACCACTAATAAAGAGGGTCTGAGGGGCCGCTTCAGCCACCAATGCTTAAAAGTGTGCATGGGGGGGTAAACCCGACGGCAAAGCCGCAACAGCTGCCAGGCGGATGCCTTAGGGGCCGCTTATGCCACCAATGAGGGGGCCGCTTATGCCACCGGCAAGGGGTGCGGGCGACTGCCTCCACGGAGTGTAAAGGAATGATCCCTGAGGGCCCCGAGGAGCCGCAACCCCGTGTCACCTGGCCACCTAGGGGCCACCTCTGCGACCAGTGAGGGGGCCGCTTATGCTGCCTGCACAGAAAAACACGCCCCAACAACACCCAACAATGAGGGGGGGTGGGCCGTTGAATAAACGCTCCCGCACACGAAACCGGGAAGGCTACTCGACAGACGCCGCAAACTACCGCGGCCTGGCCGCCTGCGGGTCATAGCGCGCCAAGCCTTCGCCTAGTCAAGACGGGGGGGGAGGGCCATCAAAGAAATAAAAAAGGAGGGTTGTAAACCCCAGCAGCAGGAAGCCGCGGAAGGCCGCCGCTACCCGAGGGATGCCGCAAACTGCCACCCCAATGCCGCTCGCATTCCGAGGGGCCGAAGAGGCTCAAAAGGTCAGGAAGGCCAGCGGTGCCCGGCCGCGGGAGGTCACTGCCTTGACACCCGAAGGGCCGCCTCCACCTCCACTCAGAGGCCAAGCCTGGCCAAACGAAGAAGTTGAAGGGGGGGGGGGGTCGGGCCGCTGTGCGAGAGGTGCCCAAAGTGCCCGACGCCTCATGGCCCACAACAACGCCACCGCAGCGGCGAGGGAGCCAGGAGCCGATACGCCACCGCCCAAAGCCTTCTCAGCCGCCAACCCCCGTCACGATCCTCCAGGCCACTGAACAGGTAGGCCTGAGGACTACTGACAGCTCCAAGTGCGTGCTCCTCAACCGAAGAGCATGCAGAGCCGAAGACGCGGGCGGGCATGGGGCAGTGCCTTAAATAGGCAGCCCTGCCCCACTGGCTCCAAGAGCGTGCGAGATCGCATGAGATCGTTGCTGCCTCGCACTCAGGCGAGGCGGCAAAGAGTTCCCTCGGCGCGACGAGTGCGCCGGGATCCGAGCTTACACTGTATTGATATCAGTTTGTAAAAACTAGAAATATCACTGTGATGTAACCAACAGATCATAGAAAAGACTAATTAATGAAGACAATACAAGAAATACACTGTTTTGTAAATTGTAATAGTTCGTTACAAAAAATGACTTTTGGCGTTACTCCCGAGGAATCCCATGAGTGGCACTATTGGGCACCTTTTCCTCTTGGTTTATAGAAGGTGGCTTTATTTCATTGTATATGTAGTCAACCATATAAAAGCATGATATATCAACAGTAAGAGCAATAACATTGAATGCAAGACATACATTCATCAGATTTTGAATTTGGTTGTACATGGAGTGATAACTGACACTGTATTGATATCACTTTGTAAAATCTAGAAATATCACTGTCATCTAACCAACCATAGAAAAGAGTAATCAATGAATACAATATAAGAAATACATTGGATTGTACATTGTAATAGTTTGTAGCAAAAAATGACTTTCGGCGTTACTCCCGAGGAATTCCACTGAGTTGCAGTATGGGGCACCTTTTTCCTCTAGGTATGTAGAAAGTGGCTTCATTTCATTGTATCCGTACTCAACCATATAAAAGCATGATATATCAACAGTAAGAGCAATAACATTGAATGACAGACATACATTCATCAGATGTTGAATTTGGTTTTAGATGGAGTGATATCTGAGACTGTATTGATATCACTTTGTAAAACCTAGAAATATCACTGTCATGTAACCAACGGATCACAGAAAAGAGTAATCAATTAATACAATACAAGAAATACATTGGATTGTAAATTGTAATCGTTTGTAGCAAAAAAATGACTTTCGGGGTTACTCCCGAAGAATTCCACTGAGTGGCAGTATGGGGCACCTTTTTCTTCTAGGTGTATAGAAGGTGGCTCCATTTAATTGCATATGTACTCAACATATAAAAGCATGATATATCAACTGTAAAAGCAATAACATTGAAAGCAAGACATACATTCATCAGATTTTGAATTTGATTGTACAAGGAGTGATAACTTACACTGTATTGATATCAGTTTGTAAAACCTAGAAATATCACTGTGATGTAACCAACAGATTATAGAAAAGACTAATCAATGAAAACAATACAAGAAATACACTGTTTTGTAAATTGTAATAGTTTGTTACAAGACTCGGCGTTACTCCCAAGGAATCCCACTGAGCAGCATTATGGGGCACCTTCTTCTTCTAGGTGTATAGAAGGTGGCTTCATGTCATTGTATATGTACCCCACCATATAAAAGCATGACATATGAACTGTAAGTAATAACATTGAATGCAAGACATACATTCATGAGATTTTGAAGTAGTTTGTACGAGTGATAACTGACAGTGTATTGATATCACTTTGTAAAATCTAGAAATTTCACTATCATCTAACCAAGAGATCTCAGAAGAGTAATTAATGAGTACTATACAAGAAATACATTTGTTTGTAAATTGTAATACTTTGATTCAAAAAATGACTTTCGGTGTTACTCCCAAGGAATCCCACTGAGAGGCTGTACCTTTTTCTTCTAGTTGTATAGAAGGTGGCTTCATTTCATTGTATATGTACTCAACCATATAAAAGCATGATATATCAACTGTAAGAGCAATAACATTGAATGCAATACATACATTCTTCAGATTTTGAAATTGGTTGTACAAGGAGTGATAAATGACACTGTATTGATATCCCTTTGTAAAACCTAGAAATATCACTGTCATGTAACCAAGAGATCATAGAAAAGAGTAATCAATGATTACAAAACAAGAAATACATTGGATTGTAAGTTGTAATAGTTTGTTAAAAAAAATGACTTTCTGCGTCAAAAAGGTGCCCCATATTTCTCGGAAGTCACACCGAAAGTCATTTTTTGTAACAGACGATTACAATTTACAATCCAATGTATTTCTTGTATTGTATTCATTGATTACTCTTTTCTATGATCTGTTGGTTAGATGAAAGTGTAATTTCTAGGTTTTACAAAGTGATATGAATACACTGTCAGTTATCACTCCTTGTACAATCAACTTCAAAATCTGATGAATGTATGTCTTGCACTCAATGTTATTGCTCTTACAGTTGATATATCATGCTTTTATATGGTTGACTACATATACGATGAATTGAAGCTAGAGGAAAAGGTGCCCCATAGTACCGCTCAGTGGGATTCCTCGGAAGTAATGTCGGAAGTCATTTTTTCTAACAAACTTTTAGAACCCTAGCCCTCTAGAGATACTAGCCCTAGTATCTCTAACAATCTGTGAGATTTTACAATTTACAATCCAATGTATTTCTTGTATAGTATTCATTGATTAGTCTTCTCTATGATCCTGACACCCTGCGCCCCCGAAAATTCACTTAACTCCTGGTTTATCAGGGAAACATTTATGAAAAGCATTGACTAATTTAGGAGCATGAACATTTTCAGAAAGGATCCATTCATTAAGATCAGGACCGCAATCTACCCATTTCACTAAATAATACAATCGGCCCCGGCGCAATTTGGAGTCCAGGATTTCAGAGATTTCAAAGTGTTGTTCCCCCTCTTTCATCAGAGGAGGAGGAGGAGGAGGTACCGGGTGCCATGCATTCGGCCCAGGATTCTTCTTCAGCAAGCTGAAATGAAAAACAGGATGCACAGAACTCAAATGACTTAGGCAGTTCCAGTTCAAAGAGTTCAAAAGAGACATCAGAAATTTTTCTTAGCCCACATATTTCCATCCCAATTTCCTGCTGGGTTGGAGTCCATGAATATTTTTTGTAGAGAGGTAGACAGAGTCTCCAGGCTGAAGGTCCCATCCTTCAGCTCTCCCACAGTCAGCATATTTTTTATAGTCCGCTTTAGCTTTGTCTAAAGTCTTCACAATCAGTGGCCATGACTCCTGTAACTTAGTCCACCACTGAGTGAAATTGGAACTGGAGGATGTGTTGGGGTCGGTTAATGAAGGCAATGGCTTTCCCTCGAACCCTCCCACTGCCATGAAAGGGGAAACACCAGTAGAGGAGTGCACTGCATTGTTATAACTATACTCAGCAAATGGCAACAATTTGACCCAATTGTCCTGGTGATAGTTAGTGTAGCACCTCAAGAATTGTTCCAAAATCTGATTAATGCGTTCAGATTGTCCATCGGTCTTGGGATGATAACCTGAGCTAAGGGCAGGCTCAATGTCCATCACCTGGAGAAGCTCCCGCCAGAAGTTGGCAACGAACTGGCTCCCACTATCGGATACTATGCACTTTGGAAAAGAATGCAATTTGATCACGTGGTTGAAGAACGTCTTAGCTAGCCCCTTGGCTGTAGGCAGTTGCTTAAATGGAACAAAGTGTGCCTGCTTGGAGAACATGTCAACCACGACCCAAATGACAGTTTTCCCTTTAGAAAGGGGAAGGTTCGTGATAAAGTCCATAGAAACACTTTCCCAGGGTCTAGAGGGAGTGGGCAAAGGGTGTAACAGTCCCGGTGTCTTGCCCCCCTTCGTTTACACATAAGACATACTTGGCAAGCAGTTACAAAATCAGACAAATCTCTGCGCATATGGGGCCACCAAAATTGTCTTTGAACAAGGTTCAGGGTCTTAAGAAATCCGAAGTGCCGAGATAGCTTAGACGTGTGGCACGATGACAGCACTTCCCTAGCAGTGCCTGTGGTACAATTAACTTAGACCCATGATACCAACAACTGTCAGTGTGCTTTTTATTTTCACAGTCCTCACTCCATTCTTTAACCTCCTCCTCAGTATATTCAGCAGAACATTTTACAGTCCATAAAGAGGGGGCAGGAGCCATCTTGCTTTGACTCCATGTAGTCACTGTCCCCCCTAACTGCTGTGGAGAAAACATGGAATCAAACACTTCCTCCCTCTGAGATTCGTGCTGGGGCAAGCGGGACAATGCATCTGCAAGAGAGTTAGCCTTCCCAGGGAAGTGCTTCAAAACAAAGTTGAACTTTGAGAAAAAATCCACCCACTGGAGCTGTTTGGCATTCAGGGATCTCTGGGTATGCAGGGCCTCTAGGTTTTTATGATCAGTCCAAATTTCAAACGGCTTCTGCGCCCCCTCAAGCCAATGCCTCCAAGTGGTTAAAGCCAGCCGAATGGCCACAGCTTCCTTGTCCCATACCGACCAGTGTCTTTCAGTCTCATTGAATTTCTTAGAGATGTAGGCTAGTGGGTGCAAGACGCTATCTGGACCCCTCTGCAGAATGCCCTTCCCCCATCGCCACATCCGAAGCATCTACATGGATTACAAACTCCTTAGTCTCATCAGGGTGGGCTAGGATCGGTTCAGACGTAAACAGCCGTTTTAACTCATCAAAAGCTTTTTGACACTCCACAGTCCAGCACAGACTTTCCCCGGGTTTGTCCACATCCGGGCCCCTCCCCTTCATTTTCAGCAGTTCTGTGAGGGGTAGGGTGATGGTAGCAAAGTCTTTTAGGAAGGTGCGGTAAAAATTGCAGAACCCTAATAGGCTTTGGAGCTGTCTGTGGGTTTGGGGAGCCTCCCAGTGTACCACTGCCTCCACCTTAGCGGGGTCCATTTCCAGCCCCTGCCGCGAAATTTGGTAGCCCAGAAAATCAACTTCAGTGTGGTGAAACTCACATTTCGACAGCTTGGCATAGAGGTGGTTTTTTAGCAGGGTTGCTAGCACTTCCTGCACTAATCTCACGTATGATTCCTTATCGGGGGAATAAATCAAGATATTATCTAGATAACAGAGCACCCCCTTAAACAGATGCTTGTGCAACACTTCATTGATCAGACTCATAAAAACTCCCGGCGCGCCACTCAAGCCAAATGGCATCACCAAGTACTCAAACTGTCCCAGAGGAATATTAAAAGCAGTCTTATACTCGTCCCCCTCCCTGATGCGCACTTGGAAGTATGCGTCCCGTAAATCCAACTTGGTAAAGATCTTTCCCTTTGCTGCTTCCACTAGCAGGTCTTTGATCAAAGGGAGGGGGTAAGCGTTCGAAGCGGAGACAGCATTCAAGCCCCGATAGTCAGTGCACATTCTCAGGCCCCCATCCTTTTTTCCCCTAAATAAAACGGGGGCCACGAAAGGGGATTTGGCTGGGCGGATGAAACCCCGGTCTAGGTTCTTATCTAAAAATTTTCTCAGTTCCTCTCGTTCCGCTGGGCTCGTGGAGTATAACTTCCCCTTAGGTAACTTTTTGCCCAGCAGTAGCTCGATGGCACAGTCAGTGAGGCGGTGGGGGGGAGTTCATCTGCCTCCATCTCACTAAATACTTCGACCAGATCCCTATATTCCACGGGGATTTTTATTGGTGCCAGCGACATGGCTGCTGAAGTGAGCGGGACTGGAGGTCCCGGGCCCCAGCCCGGGCCCCAGGTATGATGGGTGCACTTTGAATCAACCCACGAAATCTTCCCCTCGCTCCACTTAATATAGGGTTCGTGTGAGCTCAGCCAAGGGCTCCCGAGCACCATGGGGAACTGAGTATTGGGGGTGATGACAAACGCCCTTTTCTCTCAATGCTCCCCGGTCCCCACAATTAACAGCTCAGTCTCTGCCACACACGCCTCTTTCATTTCTGAACCATCCATCTGGGTGAACTTGAGGGTTCACCCAGGGGGGTAACTTTGGGCCCCAACCCCTCTACTACTAGGGGGACTTATTAAGTCTCTAGCGCATCCCGAGTCTATAAGGGCACGCACCCGTACATGGGTTCCCGTGCCGGGCACTATCACAGTAATGACCATATAAAGCAAGGGGCCAGGAATGCTCACCGGAGGTGGTGTGTCAGGTGGGGGGACCTGCAGCTCTGCGCTGGCTACTGCAGGTCATTGAAGTTTCCCAACAGCTGCATCTTGACCAGCTCCAACTTGCCCTGCTTGCACGTTGCCCCTTCCAGCTGTAATGCCTGGGATCTTGCCAGGTCGCGGGGTCCCTCCCGCCAGTGGCATGGAGGTCTTGGGGGGTTTCGCCTCACCGTGGGGACAGGCCGATGTGAAGTGCCCACTCTCGCCACACTTTATGCACAGACCTTGTTTGAAGCGGAAGTCTCGTAGCTCTTGGAACACTGACTTCCCTTTCACTTTCGGGGCAGCTTTTGGCTGGTGGGACGTGGAAGACCCCAGTTTGATTAGGGTGAACCTCTCCTCCACATCTGCAGCCGCACGTATCCACGCTGCCAGCGAGGCTGGTCGGCCACTCCTCAGGATTGTCTCGTAGATCTCAAGATTCAGCCCTTCTCGAGACTTCTCCATGAGCAAGTCTTCAGACCACCCCTGTACCTTAGCCGCAATATGCCTAAAGCGGTCAGTGTACTCCCTCACCGAGGAGCACCCCTGCACCAGTTTGTGTAGCTGGTTCCGGGCTTTCTCCTCACCCAAGGGGTCTTCGTAATGCTGCCGCAGGGCCCACATAAAATTGTCAACAGTACGTAGCTCGGGCCCAGGGGGGTTGTGCAGGCTTACATACCAGTCGCTTGCGGTGTCTCTCAGCTTGGACCCGATGTACCCCACCCTGTCTCGCTTGGTTGAGTAGAGGTGGTCCCACGCGGCTAGGAACCTCTCGATCTCTATGATGAAAAACTGAAGTTTTTCCGGGTTGCCGTCGAATGTGGCAGTCAAAGGGTCGTTGGGGGCTTGCCGGATCATATGATCTGCCGGTACTGGGACCACTGGCGCCGGTTGAGGGGGTCCTCCGGGTGGCGGGACCATGGGAGGGGTGGGTTGCTGTGGTACTCCACCCCCCCTGCTGGGATAGGCACCGCCGGCACTCCTCCTCCATCTTGGGGTTGCCCTGGCACCGGTGCCCCAATGGCGGCGATGGCACCCATCATCTGCTGCTGCATTCCCAGCATGACCTCCCGCAGCTCCACTGCTAAGCGATCGTGCATCTCGCCGAACCTCTGGTCCGGCACTCAGCCTAGATCCTCTCCCATAGGATCGGGCCCTCTGGGCAGTCTGCACTCCTCATCTGGGAAGCTGTACCGCCAATCGTCCTGGCCCTGCGGGAAGGCCTATTCCTCATCTAGTAGGCTTGGATGGCCAAACTCCGAGGGGTCTTCGCTGAACCGCACGCGAGCCCCTTTCTGGTCATGTATCCATGTCTCGGAAGTGCCGGCTGTGAACGTGGCCCATGAGTACCGAGGTGAGACTGGTGGCCAACTTATTCCAGGCCCCGTCAGTGGGAGCTGGAACAGATCCTGACCCGTGGTCACTGGCACCGCCTGCTCAATGGGGTCACTCTCGGTGGACACTGGGGTTTCTCCCAGCATTACAGGAATGGTCTCATCGTCTGACATGGTCAGGTATGAGATAATCCCAAAGCACAGATCTCTAACAATCTGTGAGGCTTCTGGATTTATGCTATTAGACCAGAGCTTTGATGTAAAGCAAAGTTCTTTATTTTCTAATAATGGACATGTTCTCGATGTTTGTTAGAGATACATGATAGGAAGCAACAGTGGTTAATATACCCTTCAGCTACAATTGAACACAGGTACAGGACCGATCAGAGTCAATACATAAAAGCGGGAAAAAGAAGGGTGACAGTTGAGGTTCCCACTGTGGAGGTGAGAAAGTAATAAAAATTCCCTTCCTGATCTGGGTGACCCACATGTGTGAAAGATAGGCTAAACATTTCGCCGGCAACAATTAAACAAGCCCCAAGGTTGTAACAACTTGATAACATTCCTTGAGCCTCAAAGGCGAGGGGGGGAGTGGACGGATGTGAGAGTCCCAGTTGTTTATGTGACGTGCAGGAATGCGAGACGCCATCCTCCCGACCAGTGAGTGGTAACATTTAGCAGAGCAAAAGATATACTTCAAAGCAAGTAGTAAATAACAAATGGTTACATACAGAAAGACATCTATATTCTATGAAGTAAAACAGGCATGCTATTGTCAGATCCTGACACCAGGGCGAGGACTAGGGCTAGGGCTAGGTCCAGGGTTAGGGTTTTGGTTAGAATTAGGGTTAGGCCTAGGGTTAGAGTTAGGTTTTGGGCTAGGGCTACAGTTAGATTTAGGGATAGGGCTAGGGATAGCGATAGGGCTAGGGTTATAATTAGGGTTTGGGTTAGGGTTAGGGTTTAGGTTAGGGCAAGGTCTAGGGCTATAGTTAGGTGTAGGGTTTTGGTTAAGGTTAGGGCAAGGATTACAGTTAGGGTTAGGGCTAGGGCTTCTGGTAGGATAAAAGATAGGGCTAGGGCTATGTCCAGGGTTATGGTTAGCGTTAGGGTTAGGGCTAGGGTTACAGTTAAGGCTAGGGTTAAGGTTAGGGCTAGGGCTAGGGCTAGGGCTAGGGCTAGAGTTAGGGTTAGGGTTAGTGTTAGGATTTGGGTTAGGGCTAGGGGTAGGGCTAGGGTTAGGGTTAGCCCTAGGGCTAGGGCTATGATTTGGTTTTGGGTTAGAGTTAGAGTTAGGGTTAGGGTTAGCTCTAGGTCTAGGGTTAGTGTTAAGTTTTGGGTTAGTGTTAGGGCTAGGATTAGGTTTAGGATTACTGCTAGGTCTATGGTTAGTGTTAGGGTTTGTGTTAGGGTTACAGTTAGGGCTAGGGTTATGGTTAGGGTTAGGACTAGGACTAGGGCTGGGTTAGGTTTAGAGTTTGATTTAGGGTTAGTGTTCATGTTAGGGTTAGGGCTAGGGCTAGGATTTGGTCTGGGGCTTGGGCTCAGCCTAGTCTTTGGGTTTGTGTTGGTGTTAGGGTTAGTGTTAAAGCTAGGCCTAGGCTTAGGGTATCACTATAATTAGGGTTAGGGTTAGGGCTAAGACTTGGGTTAGGGTTAGTTTATGTGTCAGGTTAGCGTTATGGCTAAAGTTTAGGGTTTAGGTTAGGCCAGGTCTAGGGCTATAGTTAGGTGTAGGGTTTGGGTTAAGGTTAGGGCAAGGATTACGGTTAGGGTTAGGGCTAGGGCTTCTGGTAGGATAAAAGATAGGGCTAGGGCTATGTCCAGGGTTAGGGTTAGTGTTAGGGCTAGGGTTACACTTAGGGCTAGGGCTAGGGCTATGGCTATGTTAGGGCTAGAGCTAGGGCTATGATTTGATTTTGGGTTAGGGTTAGGGTTTGGGTTAGAGTTAGGGTTAGGGTAGCTCTAGGTCTTGGGTTAGTGTTAAGTTTTGGGTTAGTGTTAGGGCTAGGATTAGGTTTAGGGTTACTGCTAGGTCTATGGTTAGTTTTAGGGTTTGTATTAGGGTTACAGTTAGGGCTAAGGTTATGGTTAGGTTTAGGGTTAGGACTAGGACTAGGGCTAGGTTAGGTTTAGAGTTCGGTTTAGGGTTAGTGTTCATGTTAGGGTTAGGGCTAGGGCTAGGATTTGGTCTGGAGCTTGGGCTCAGCCTAGTCTTTGGGTTTGTGTTGGGGTTAGGGTTAGTGTTAAAGCTAGGCCTAGGCTTAGGGTATCGCTATAATTAGGGTTTGGGTTAGGGTTAGGGCTAAGACTTGGGTTAGGGTTAGTTTATGTGTCAGGTTAGTGTTATGGCTAAAGTTAGGGTTAGGATTAGGGTTAGGGTTACAGCTAGGGTTTGGGTTAGGGCTCGGGCTCGGGTTAGGGCTCGGGTTTTGTTAGGGCTAAAGATAGTTTAGGGTAAAGGTAAGTGTTAGGGCTAGGGTTAGGGCTAGGGCTAGGTTTAGGGTTTGGGTTAGGGTTTGGATTAGGGCTAGAGTTTGGTGTAGGGTTGGGTTTAGGTTTGGGCTAGGGTTACGGTAGGGTTAGGGCTAGGGCTTGTGCTAGGGCTAGGTCTATATCTAGGGTTAGGGTGCGGGCTAAAGTTAGGGCTAGGTTAGCGATAGGGTGAGTGTGAGGGCTAGGGTTAGGGTTAAAGTTTGGGTTAGGGTTAGGGCAAGGTCTAGGGCTATAGTTAGGTATAGGCTTTGGGTTAAAGTTAGGGCTCGGATTATAGTAAGGATTAGGGCTAGAGCTAGGGCTTCTGTTAGGATAAAAGATAGGGCTAGGGCTATGTCTAGGGTTAGGGATAGCATTTGGGTTAGGGCTAGGGTTAGGGTTAGGGGTAGGGTTAGGGTTTAGGGTTAGGGATTAGGGTTAGTATTTAGGATTTAGGGTTAGGGGTTTGTGTTTGTGTAAGTTTAGTGTTAGGTTAGGTTAGGGCTAGGGTTAGGGTTAAATGTTAGGGTTATGGTTTTGGCTTCGGGTTAGGGGTTCGGGTTAGGGGTCAGGGTTTAGGGTTAGCGGTTAGGGTTTAGGTTTAAGGTTAGGGTTAGGTTTTGGTCTAGTGTTAGGTTTTGGGTTAGGGCTAGGGTTATGGTTAGGGTTAGGTTATAAGGTTAGTCGTTCTGTTGCCTAATTTAGGCCCAGCAGCAGAGGGGTCTAGTGATTTTGCTACTTGGTGGAATTCACTATGTGAGTCTTGGCCTTTGATTGCAAAAACATTGGAAGAAGCCAAAGTGGACTATAAAAAATATGCTGATAAGGGGAGGGCCCCAGGATGGGATGACCCCAGGATGGGATCCCCAGGATGGGATCTCTCCCCTGGAGACTCTGTCTATGTGTCAAGTAAAAATATTAAAGGACTACAACCTAGTTGAAAATTGGGCTGGAAATACATGGGGCTGTGATACGTTTCCCTGTGATAAGGTGCATTAACAAAGTGACATTTGAACTTAAACTCCCCAAATCATTGAAATTTGTGCACCCTGTTTTTCATTACAGCCTACTGAAGAAAGATCCTGGGCCGAACAAATGGAGACCTTCCTCCTCCTCTCCTCCTCCTCCTCTGATGAACCTCATTATGCGATCGATCAAATCTTGGACTCTAAACTAAAGCAGGGGCATTCGTTTTATCTTATCAAATGGTTGCATTTTGGTCCTGAAGAAAATGAATGGGTTGAGGCCTCTCATGTGCATGCTCCTGAAAAAATTCGGGCTTTCCATAAACTGTACCCTTTGAAACCTGGGAGGGGAGGGAATGTCAGTTAGCACTGTCATGGTTTCCTGGTGGTTGTGATTCTCAATGATACTGTTGCATTACCAAGGTATCTATTGTCAGTTAGCCCCTGCCAATGTGGTATTATTCTCTATTGCAATTGTGTTATTCATTGAGGCCCGAGAGGTTTATCGACCAATCTGATGATTAATTAACATTTCCTTTGTTTCAAGTTGCAAACTGACTCCTCTAGGTCCTGGACAGGAGCTGGCATCTGTAGAGTGACTCCCACTGCAAGAATGCATTTCTTGCTCGATCTGCGCATGCTTACTGCTCATTAACTTTTCTTTATTCTTATCTGTCTTTTGCTTCTCCCTAGCTCATGGCCTTCAGCTGAAAGCCTCCTGCTATGTGTTATATTATTCACAGGTGCTATGTGATCCTTTGCTTGCTTTTCCTTGGGAACATCCGCCCCACAAACCCCAACAGGGTTTCCTGGGAACCTACTTTACCACGCTTCCCTTGGGAACAGTGGGCCAGTATATTTGGGCGCCAATAATTCTCCCAATTGATTGGTGGATATTGAGGGGGGCTTATTTCATATCAAGTATAATCATATCATACTAACAGAAGAAGTGTGTTTGACCAACAAGATCTTTTCTGCAAATAAAGGACTTTCTGTTTAAGGAGACCTGTTGTGCACTACATCTATTGGGACAATCTCACAGTATCATGCTTTTATATTGTTGACTAGATGTACAATGAAATAAAGCCATGCTCTGTGTAGGTAGAGAACCAATATTTCTTACTGGAATGACACTAACATACCTACTATACAGACTTGGTTTAGCAAATTGTGGGACTTACATGTGATGGAAACTATCAGTGAAAAAATTGATTTTCTATCCAAGCCAAATTTCATTCCTCCTGCATGGGAACGTTTCCATCATTGGTTATAATGACCCCGGAAGGCGACAGTTATTATTTATAAAGCCATGCAGGCAGAGTATGTATTGCTTCTTACAGAAGGACACTAACGTACCTACCATACACACTTGGTTTAGCAAATTGTGGGACTTACATGTGATGGATAGATTCACTAAGAAAATTGCTAACTGCTCAAGAACCCCTAATACAACCTTTTTTGATGCAAAAGGTGCCCCATATTGCCGCTCAGTGGGATTCCTTGGGAGTAACGCCGAAAGTCATTTTTTGAAACTATTAGAATTTACAATCAAATGTATCACTTGTATTGTATTCCTTGATTTCTCTTTTCTATGATCTGTTGGTTACCTGACAGTGATATTTCTAGATTTTAGAAAGTGATATCAATACAGTGTCAGTTATCACTCCTTGTACAAGCAAATTCAAAATCTGATGAATGTATTTCTTGCATTCAATGTTATTGCTCTTACAGTTGATATATCATGCTTTTATATGATTGAGTACATATTCAATGAAATGAAGCCACGTTCCATACAGCCAGAGTATTGATTTCTTTTTACTGGGAGGATGCTAAGGTACCTAGCATGTACTTTGGTTTACCAAACTGTGGGACTTAGATGTGATGGATAGATTCACTAAGGAAATTGCTAACTGCTCAAGAACCCCTAATACAACATTTTTTGATTCAAAAGGTGGCCTATAATGCCGCTCAGTGGGATTCCTCGGGAGTAACACCAAAAGTCATTTTTTTAAACAATCGATTAGAATTTACAATCAAATGTATCACTTGTATTGTATTCATTGATTTCTCTTTTCTATGATCTGTTGGTTATTTGACAGTGATATTTCTAGGTTTTAGAAAGTGATATCAATACAGTGTCAGTTATCACTCCTTGTACAAGCAAATTCAATATCTGATGAAAGTATGTCTTGCATTCAATGTTATTGCTCTTACAGTTGACATATCATGATTTTATATTGTTGAGTAAATATATAAGGAATGAAAGCCTTGCTCTATGTAGCTATAGTATGAATTGCTTCTTACTGGAAGGACACTAACCTACTTACCATACACCCTTGACTTAGGAAATTGTGGGACTTACATGTGATGGAAAGAATCACTGATAAAATTGCTAACTGCTGAAGAACCCCTAACACAACCTTTTGTGATGCAAAAACATGCCCCATAATGCCGCTTAGTAGGATTCCTCAGGAGTAACGCTGAAAGTCATTTTTGTAACAATCGATTAGAAGTTAGGTCGAGGGTTAGGTTCAGGGCTAGGGCTAGGGTTAGGTCTAGGGCTATGGTTACAGTTAGGGCTAGGGTTAGGGTTTGGGCTAGGGCTAGGTTTAGTTTTAGGGTTTGGGTTACAGTTAGGGCTAGGGCTAGGGTTAGAGTTATGTTTAAGATTGGGGTTAGGGCTTGGGTTAGGGTTTGGGTTACAGTTAGGGTAAGCGTTCGGGTTAGGTTTTGCGTAGGGTTAGTGTTAAGGCGTAAGTTAGGGTTAACATTAGGGTTAGGGTTATAGTTAGGCCTATGTTTATGTCTAGGTTTTTGGTTATGGCTAGGACTAGGTTTATGGGTTAGATTATGGTTACGGCTAGGGCCAGGGTTTGGTTTCAGGCTAGGGCTAGGGTTAGGGTTAGAGTTAGGTCTAGGTCTAGGGCTCAGGTTTGGGTTTGGGTTCAGGCTAGGACTCGGTTTATGGTTTAGATTAGGGTTAGGGTTAGGTCCAGGGTTAGGTTTAGGCTAGGATTAGTGTTAAATTTAGGATTAGGGTTAGGGTTAGGGCTTGGATTAGGGTTAGGGTTTTGGCTAGAGCTAGTGTTAGGGTTAGGTCTTCGGTTATTGTTAGTGTTAGGGTTAGGGCATGGGCAAGGTGCATGTGTAGGGTTAGGTTTAGGGCTAGGGTTAGGGTAAGTGTTAGGATTACAGTTACTGTTAAGGTTAGTATTAGGGTTAGGGCTAGGGCTGAGGTTAGTTCTGGGGCTTGGGCTAGTGTTTAGGTTTGTTTTTGGGTTAGTGTTAGAACTAGGGCTAGGGCTATGGCTATAATTAGGGTTAGGTTTAGGCCTAGGGCTAGGGCTAGGGCTAGGTTTAGGGTTAGGTTTTGGGTAGGGTTAGTGTTAGTGCTAAAGGTACAGTTAGGGTTAGGGTTAGGGTCAGTGTTAGGGTTAGGGTTAGGGTTAGAGTTAGGGCTAGGGCTAGGTTTAAGGTTAGGGTTAGGGCTAGGACTAGGTCAAGGGTTAGGTTTAGGTCTAGGGCTAGGGTTACAGTTAGGGCTAGGGCTAGTGTTAGGGTTAGGTTTAGTGTTAGGGTTAAGGTTAGGGTTAGAGCTAGGGCTAGGGCTAGGGTTAGGGTTAGGTTTAGTGTTATGTTTAGTGTTAGGGTTAAGGTTAGGGTTAGAGCTAGGGCTTGGGGTCAGGTTGGGCTTAGGTTTGGGTTTGGGTTTGGGCTAGGGCTAGGGTTAGTGTTAAAGTTAGGTTAGGGCTAGGGCTAGGGTTAGGTTCAGGGTTACGGCTAGGGCTAGGGTTAGGTTCAGGGTTACGGCTAGGTCTACGGTTAGTGTTTGGGTTTGGGTTAGGGTTACACTTAGGGTAGGGTTATGGTTAGGTTTAGGGTTACGGCTACGACTAGGGTTAGGGTTTGTTTTTGGGTGTGAGACTTCTGCTCAAAGTAGTCAAGGATCAGATCTTTGTTGATGAAACACAGTTCTTTATTTCCAATCTCTACATTAGTACAGGTTCTCGGATTATTGTCAGAGATCACGCATATGACAGAAGCAGGTCTATTATACCTTTCAGAACAGTTTGAATTGCCCATAGGTAACCAATCACTAAAGGGGAAAAACAGCGGGTAAAAAGGGTCTCTGGCCGTTTGCTTCCCACAGGAAAGAAAGTGAGGTGTTAAGTTGTAAATTTCCCTTCCCAAACCAGACCCCTTAGATGTTACCATTTCACATAACAATCGTTGGCCTCAAGGCTTTCGCACGTTGATAAGAGATGGGACCTGTCCTCCCTTGCTGTCCCAGCCAGGATGAATGGAATGCAGAGGCAGGAGTGTGAGAGGCCCATTGTTCCCATACTTTGAAGTTGTCATCCTCCCGGGTTGACAGTTACACAAACCAGGCCTGGTCAGGGTCATAAACCTGGGGTCATATAGCTTACATACATACTGGCCAAAGTGAGGGTTTACATGGTAGGGGGGGGCAACTACATAGCAGGTACTGAAGAACCATACATAGCAACCTAAATCATAGCAGAAAGACAGAAATCATAGCAGCAAGCAATAGAACACTTTGTCTGAATCAGCAGATTCTGACACACTGCCACCCCGAAAATAAATCTACCCGGGTTTGTCTGGGAACCTTTTATGGAAAGCTTTAACTAACTTAGGAGCATGCACATTTTCAGAACGAACCCACTCATTTTGTTCTGGGCCAAAGTCAAGCCATCTAACTAAATAATACACTTGGCCCCTGCGCAGTTTAGAATCAAGAATTTCTGAAATTTCAAAATGGGGTGCCTCCCCCTTCATCAGTGGAGGAGGAGTCGGAGGAACTGGATGCCATGCATTCAGCCCAGGATTCTTCTTCAGCAAGCTGAAATGAAAAACAGGATGCACAGAACTCAGTGATTTGGGCAACTCCAGTTCAAAAGACACATCAGAGATTTTACGCAGCACCTTGTAGGGTCCCACAAATTTCCACCCTAACTTCCTACTGGGTTGTAAGCCATGTATATTTTTTGTGGATAGGTAAACCGAGTCCCCGGGCTGGAGGTCCCAGCCCTCAGCTCTGCCACGGTCTGCATATTTCTTGTAGTCCTCTTTTGCCTGGTCCAATGTCTTAGCTATCAGGGGCCAGGACTCTTGCAGGGCTGCCCACCATCGCTTAAAGTCTGTGGGGGGAGTGCTTGATGCGTTTTCCACTGTGGGCAGTGGTTTTCCTTCAAATCCTCCTACAGCCATGAATGGAGAAACGCCGGTGGAGGAATGCACAGCATTGTTATAGCTGTATTCAGCGAACGGTAGTAACTCCACCCAGTTATCCTGATGGTAGTTAGTGTAACACCTTAGAAATTGCTCTAGAATTTGATTAGTTCGTTCGGACTGTCCATCGGTCTCTGGATGGTACCCTGAGCTCAAGGCTGGTTCAATGTCCGTTAGTTTCAGAAGCTCCCGCCAGAAGTTGGCAACGAACTGACTGCCCCTATCGGATACCACACGTTTGGGGAAAGCATGCAGCTTTATCACGTGGTTGAAGAAAGCCTTAGCCATTCCCTTTGCTGTAGGCAGCTGCTTGAAGGGGGTAAAGTGGGCTTGTTTCGAAAACATGTCTACCACCACCCAAATCACAGTCTTTCCCTTCAAAGGTGGCAGGTTGGTGATAAAGTCCATAGCTATCGCCTCCCAGGGGCGAGAGGGGGTGGGCAGTGGGTGCAATAGTCCCGGGACTTCCCCCCCTTCTTTTGCACATCAAACAGGTCTGGCAGGCAGTTACAAAGTCCGAAACATCCTTGCGCATGCGCGGCCACCAGAACTGTCTCTGAATTAAATTAAGCGTCTTTAGAAATCCAAAATGCCCTGCCAATTTGGAGGAATGACACGTCAGTAATATGTCTTTCCTTCTGCTTCTGGGTACCACCAGTTTATCCCCATGGTACCAGCATTTATTTTCTCAGAGGGAGCAGTCTCCTAAGGTCTCTAACTCTTCGACTTCTTCCGGGGAATAATCCCCCCCAATCGCTTTTCCCCGGCTCTGCCGTCGTCTGCTTGCTCTGACTCCTGGTAGTCACCGCACCTCCCAGCTGCTGGGGGGAGAACATGGAGTTGAACACCTCTTCCTTCAAACTCTCATGCTGGGGCAATCGGGATAGTGCGTCGGCTAATGAGTTGGCCTTCCCGGGGAAATGTTTAAGCACAAAATTGAATTTTGAGAAAAAATCTGCCCAGCGAAGCTGCTTCGCATTCAGAGATCTCTGGGTGCGCAGCGCTTCCAGGTTTTTGTGATTTCAAAAGGGGTTTGCGCTCCCTCCAACCAATGCCGCCAAGTGGTGAGGGCCAGTCGGATGGCGGCAGCTTCTTTGTCCCAAACTGACCAATTTCTTTCTGTCTCGTTAAATTTTTTCTAGATGTAGGCAAGAGGGTGCAGCTTCCCATCCGGCCCTTTCTGTAGGATGGCCCCCCCATGGCCACATCTGAAGCGTCTACATGAACTACAAATTCCTTGGTCTCATCGGGGTGAGCCAAGATGGGCTCCGAGGTGAACAGAGTCTTAAGAGTCTCGAACGCCCTCTGGCATTCTCCAGTCCAGGCTATTCTCTCCCTGGGCTTCCCCGCTTCTGGGCCCCTCCCCTTGGTTTTTAGCAACTCAGTCAGCGGGAGGGTGACTGTAGCAAAGTCTTTTATGAAGGTGCGGTAAAAGTTACAAAATCCCAACAGGCTTTGGAGTTGTTTCCTCGTTCGGGGGGCTTCCCACTGAACCACTGCCTCTACCTTGGCAGGGTCCATCTCCAGCCCCTTCTGAGAAATGCGGTACCCTAGGAAATCCACAGAGTCCCGATGGGATTCACATTTAGACAACTTCGCATATAACTGATTTTTCAACAGGGTTGAGAGCACTTCCCGGACTAACTGCACATGTTCTTTCTTATCAGCGGAGTAAATCAAGATATCATCTAAGTAACATAACACCCCCTTGAATAAATGCTTGTGCAACACTTCATTTATTAAGCTCATAAAGACCCCGGGCGCGCCACTCAAACCGAACGGCATCACCAGGTATTTGAACTGTCCCAGCGGTGTGTTAAATGCAGTCTTGAACTCGTCCCCCTCCCTGATGCGCACCCGGAAATATGCGTCTCGGAGGTCCAACTTAGTGAACACTTTTCCCTTGGCCACCTCTGTTAACAAATCTTTAATAAGGGGGAGGGGGTAGGCGTTGGAAGCAGACACCGCATTTAGTCCTCTGTAGTCCGTGCACAAGCGTAGCCCCCCGTCTTTCTTTTTCCGAAACAGAACGGGGGCCGCGAAGGGGGACTTAGCGGGGCGAATGAAGCCGCGCTCCAAATTCTTGTCTAGGAATTTTCTTAGCTCCTCCCGCTCCGGAGGGCTCATGGAGTAAAGTTTCCCCTTTGGTAGTTTCTCGCCCGGGATCAGCTCTATGGCACAATCCGATAGCCTGTGGGGGGTAGTTCATCCGCTTCGGTCTCACTGAACACTCCCATTAAGTCCCGATATTCCCGGGGGACGGCCGCAGGCACCAGAGTGAGGGCCGCCGCCCGGAGGGGCATCGGAGGTCCTGGCCCCCACCCCAGGTCCCATTTGTGGTCTCGGCACTTTTCGTCCACCCAGGAGATCTTCCCCTCGCTCCATTTGATATAGGGGTCATGGGAGCTTAACCAGGGACTCCCTAACACCATGGGGAATTGGGTGTTGGGGGTGATGACGAAAGCTCTCTTCTCCCAATGTTCCCCCATCCCCACAATTAGTCTCTCGGTCTCTGCCACACACGCCTCTTTCATTTCCAAACCGTCCATTTGTGTGAACGTGAGTGGCTCCCCCAACGGGGCGACCTTGGGTCCTAGCCCTCCACTACTAAAGGGCTAATCAAGTCCCGGGCGCACCCAGAGTCAATTAGGGCTCGGACCCGGACATGGGTCCCGGTCCTGGGGGCTATTACAGTCACTACCATATACAATAGGGGGCCAGGGATGCTCACCGGAGATGGCGCATCGTGGATGGGGACCTGCAGTTCTGCGCCGCTCACTGCAGGCCGTTGGAGTTTCCCGACATCTGCGCTTCCGTCAGTTCCAGCTCTCCCTGCTCGCTCGCTGCCCCTTCCAGCTGTAGAGCCCGGGGTTTGAACGAGGTCTTCCCTCTGCTGGGGGTGCTCCCG
Source organism: Lepidodactylus listeri (assembly GCA_029233225.1). Classification (NCBI taxonomy): domain Eukaryota; kingdom Metazoa; phylum Chordata; class Lepidosauria; order Squamata; family Gekkonidae; genus Lepidodactylus; species Lepidodactylus listeri. Next base: position 6,006,270 of record JARCFY010000014.1, on the reverse strand, counting down.
GCCACCGGGGTGGAGGTTTTCAGAACTTTTCCCCCTCCCCTAGGGCACGCCGAGGCGAAGTGACCACTCTCCCGCAATCGCATGCAGAGCCCCTGCTTGAAGTGGGCGTCCCGAATCTCTTGCAGGTTGGGCTTGGGTTTTGTCTTCTGCACCGCTTTGGCTTGAGCCATAGCTGAAGCTCCCATCTTAATGAGGGTGAAGCGTTCTTCCACGTCCGCAGCCGCTCTCATCCAGGCGGCCAACGATCCGGGTCTTCCCCCCAGCAGCATCGCCTCGTACACCTCATAGCTCAAGCCCTCTCAGTATTTTTCAATGAACAGGTCTTGGGTCCAGCCACGAATCTTGGCTGCGATGCGCCGGAACTTATCGGTGTAGTCCCTCACCGAGGACCGCCCTTGGGTCAGCCTCCGCAGTTGGTTCCGGGCTTTTTCTTCTCCCAAGGGGTCCTCGTAGTGGTGTCGGAGGGCCCACATGAAGTTGTTCACTGAGCGCAATTCAGGGCCTGGGGCATTGTGCAGGCTCACGTACCAATCGCTGGCGGTGTCCCTCAGTTTGGACCCGATGTATCCAATCCGGTCCCTCTCGGTGGGGTAAAGGTGCCCCCAGGTGTCTAGGAACCGCTCGATCTCTAGCAGGAAGAACCACAACTTCTCGGGGTCCCCATTGAAAGTAGCCATCAACGGATCGGCGGGGGCCGGGCGAACCACTGGCCCTGCCGGCACTGGGACCGGCGCAGGTATGGGTGCGGGCACCGGGTGGGGAACGGGTTGAGGGACCTGCGGCGGCACTTGCGGCGACACTTGTGCGGGGACTCCTCCGGGAGGAACCACCGGTTGCTGGACTCCCCCGGCGGGGGGTCCTACCCCGGCCGGGGCTGGGCGAGCTGCCTGCATTGCCGTGAGGGCGTCCCGGAACTGATACTGGAGATCGAGGGCTAGCTCGCGCAATTCTGTGGTAAGCTGGAACCGCAAATCTCCCATCATCCGGTCGAGGGTTTGAGTCTGGTCTTCCCCGTAGGGATCGGGCCCGTACGGTCCCATTCTCTCTTCTTCCATGGACGGGGGACGCAATTCTCCTCCGTAGGTCGTCTCGCGCTCATCTCCCAGGAAACTCGGCTTACCACGGTCGATGTGATCCGCCTGGACTGACAGCCGTGCCCCCTTCCGATCGTGCACCCATGAGTCCATGGTCCCACGACCGAAATAGCTCCATGAGTACCTCAGGGTCACGCTCTGATGAGGAGGTGGGCGCGGGATGTAGTGAGCCCCTTGAATCGTAGTCACTGGCACTTCGGGCTCCCCGCCGCCGCCTCCACCACCGGCACCCTGGTCCCCAGGGGTTGCCGGCGGGTCTTCGGGAGTAGGGATGGGAAGAGTACTGTCGTCCGACATGGTCAGGAACAGCCAAGTCCCAGTCACAGATCTCTGACAATCTGTGAGACTTCTGCTCAAAGTAGTCAAGGATCAGATCTTTGTTGATGAAACACAGTTCTTTATTTCCAATCTCTACATTAGTACAGGTTCTCGGATTATTGTCAGAGATCACGCATATGACAGAAGCAGATCTATTATACCTTTCAGAACAGTTTGAATTGCCCATAGGTAACCAATCACTAAAGGGGAGAAACGGTGGGTAAAAAGGGTCTCTGGCTGTTTGCTTCCCACAGGAAAGAAAGTGAGGTGTTAAGTTGTAAATTTCCCTTCCCAAACCAGACCCCTTAGATGTTACCATTTCACATAACAATCGTTGGCCTCAAGGCTTTCGCACGTTGATAAGAGATGGGACCTGTCCTCCCTTGCTGTCCCAGCGGGGATGAATGGAATGCGGAGGCAGGAGTGTGAGAGGCCCATTGTTCCCATACTTTGAAGTTGTCATCCTCCCGGGTTGACAGTTACACAAACCAGGCCTGGTCAGGGTCATAAACCTGGGGTCATATAGCTTACATACTTACTGGCCAAAGTGAGGGTTTACATGGTAGGGGGGGGCAACTACATAGCAGGTACTGAAGAACCATACATAGCAACCTAAATCATAGCAGAAAGACAGAAATCATAGCAGCAAGCAATAGAACACTTTGTCTGAATCAGCAGATTCTGACATTGGGTAGGGTTAGTGTTAGGGCTAAAGGGTTAGGGTTAGGGCTAGGGCAAGGGCTAGGGTTAGGGTTTGTGTTAGGGCTAAAGTTAGGGCTATGGTAAAGGTAAGGGTTAGGGCTCAAGTTTGGGCTAGAGTTAGGGTTAGGACTAGGGTTAGGGCAGAGGTTAGGGTTAGGGTTAGGGTTATGGCTAGGGTTATAGTAAGGGCTAGGGTTTGGATTCGGGTAGGGCTAGGGTTATGGTTATTCTTATGGTTAGGGTTTGGGTTAGGGTTAAGGTTTGGGTAAGGGTTAGGGTTAGGTGTAGGGTTGGGTTAAGGTCAGGGCTAGGGTTACGGTTAGGGCTAGGTCTTGTGCTAGGGCTAGAGCTATATCTAGGGTTAGGATGTGGGCAAAATTTAGGGCTAGGGTAATGGTAATGGTTAGGGCTATAGTTAGGGTTAAGGTTAGGGCTAGAGTTAAAGTTAGGGTAGCGGTAGGGCTAGGGTTAGGGTTTGGGTTCTTGTTAGGGCTAAATTTAGGTCTAGGGTAAAGGTGAGGGTTTGGGCTCGGGTTACAGCTAGGGTTATGTTCAGGGTTAGGCCTAGGGTTAGGGTTAGGCCTAGGGTTAGTGTTAGGATTAGGGTTGGTTTAGGGCTAGGGCTAGGGTTAGATTTAGGACTAGGACTAGGGATAAGGCTAGGGTTATGGTTAGGTTTTGGGTTAGGGTTAGGGCTATAGTTAGGTGTAGGGTTTGGGTTAAGGTTAGGACTAGGGTTAGGGTTTTTGTTGGTGTAGGGCTAGGGTTAGGGTTTGGGTTAAAGTTGGGGTTAGGGCTAGGGCTTGGTCTAGGGTTAGGGTTTTTGTTATGGTTAGGATTAGTGTTAGAGCTAGGGCTAATGCTAGGGCTATGGCTATAATTAGGGTTAGGGATAGACTAGGGCTAGTTTTAGGGTTTGTTTTAGGGTTGTGGTTAGGATTCTGGTTATGTCTAGGGCTAGAGTTAGGGTTATGGTTAGGGTTAAGTTTACCATTGGGTTAGGGTTGTCTAGCGTTAGGGTAAGGGTAAGTTTTCAGAATAGGGTTAGGGCTAGGGTTAGGGTTAAATTTAGGGTTAGGGCTTTGGGTTAGGGTTAGTTCTGGGATTAGGGCTAAATCTTGGGCTCGGGTTAGGGTTAGGTTTTGGCTTAGGGTTTTGGCTTAATTTAAGCGTAGTGTTAGAGTTAGGGCTAGAGTTAGAGCTAGGGCTATGGTTAGGGTTCAGGTTCAGGTTAGCGCTAGGGCTAGGGTAAGGTTTTAGGTTAGGGCTAGGGTTATGGTTATGCTTATGGTTAGGGTTTGGGTTAGGGTTTGTGTTAGGTGTAGGGTTGGGTTAAGGTTAGGGTTACAGTTACGGTTAGGGCTAGGGCTTGTGCTAGGGCTATGTGTAGGGTTGGGATGTGGGCGAAAGTTAGGGCTAGGGTTAGGGCTAGAGTTAGGGTTAAGGTTAGGTCTAGAGTTAAAGTTAGGGCTAGGGCTAGGGTTAGGGCTAGGGTTTGTGTTAGGGTTAAATTTTGGTCTAGGGTAAAGGTAAGGGTTTGGGCTTGGGTTTCAGCTAGGGTTAGGTTTAGGGTTCGGTCTAGAGTTAGAGTTAGGGTTAGGTTTAGGGCTAGGGCAAGGGTTAGATTTCGGACTAGGGCTAGGGTTATGGTTAGGTTTTGGGTTATGGTTAGGGCAAGGGTTAGGGCTGTAGTTAGGTGTATGGTTTGGATTAAGGTTAGGGCTAGGGTTTGGGTTTTGGTTGGGGTAGGGATAGTGTTAGGGTTTAGGTTAAAGTTAGGGTTATGGTTAGGGCTAGGGCTAGGGCTCAGGCTTGGGATAGGGCTAGGGTTAGGGCTAGGGCTTTTGTTATGGTTAGGGTTAGTATTAAAGCTAGGGCTAATGCTAGGGCTACGGCTATAATTAGGGTTAGGGATAGGCTAGCGCTAGTTTTAGGGTTCGTTTTAGGGTTAGGGTTAGGATTCGTGTTCGGGTTATGTCTAGGGCTAGAGTTAGGGTTATGGTTAGGGTTAAGTTTACCTTTGGGTTAGGGTTTTCTAGGGTTAGGCTAAGGCTTCAGATTAGGGTTAGGGCTAGGTCTTGGGTTAGGGTTAGGGTTAAATTTAGGGTTAGGGTTAGGGCTTTGGCTTGGGCTAGGGCTTGGGCTAGGGCTTGGGCTAGGGTTAGGGCTGGGATTAGGGTTTGGGTTTGGGTTTGGGCTTGGGTTAGGGTTAGGTTTTGGCTTAGGGTTTGGGTTAGGGCTAAATTTATGTATAGGGTTAGGGTTAGGGCTAGAGTTAGGGCTATGGTTAGGGTTAGAGCTTGGGTTAGGCCTTGGGCTAGGGTTAGGGTTGGGATTAGGGCTTGAGTTAGGGTTAGGGCTGCGATTAGGGTTTGGGCTTGGGCTAGGGCTCAGGTTAGGGTTAGGTTTTGGCTTAGGGTTTTGGTTAGGGCTAAATTTAGGTGTAGTTTAAGGGTTAGGGTTAGGGCTAGAGTTAGGGCTATGGTTAGGGTTAGGGTTAGGGTTAGGGTTTGGGTTTGGGTAAGGGTTAGGGCTAGAGTTAGGTGTAGGTTTGGGTTAAGGTTAGGGCTAGGGTTAGGGTTTTGGTTGGGGTAGGGCTAGGGTTAGTGTTTGGGTTAGGGCTAGCGTTAGGGTCAAAGTAAGGGTTAGGGCTGGTCTTGGGCTAGGGCTAGGGTTAGGGTTAGGGCTGGGATTAGGGCAAGGGCTTGGGCTCAGGCTTGCGGTTAGGTTTAGGTTAAGGCTTAGGGTTTATGCTAGGTCTAAATTTAAGGCTAGTGTAAGGGTTAGGGTTAGGGCTAGGGTTAGGGCTAGAGTTTGGGTTAGGGCTAGGGCTTGGGCAAGGGTTAGGATTAGGGTTACTGTTAGGGTTAATGTTAGGGTTAGGGCTAGGGCTAAGGTTAGGTCTGGGGCTTGGGCTAGTATTTGGGTTTCTGTTCGTGTTTGTGTTAGAGCTATGGCTATGGCTATAATTAGGGTTAGGTTTAGTGCTAGGGCTAGATTTAGGGTTAGGTTTTGGGTAGGGTTAGTGTTAGGGCTAAAGGTACAGTTAGGGTTAGGGCTAGGTTTAGGGTTAGGGTTTGGTTTTGGGTAAGGTTAGTGTTAGGGCTAATAGTTGGGGTAGGGTTAGGGCTAGGGTTAGGGTTAGGGTTAGGGTTAGGGTTAGGGCTAGGGTTAGGGTTTATGGCTAGTAATAGGTTTAGGTCAAGGGTTAGGTTTAGGTCTAGGGCTAGGGTAAGGGCTAAGGTTAGGGTTACAAATAGGGCTAGGGTTAGGGTTAGGGCTAGGACTACGTTTAGTGTTAGGGTTAGGGTTAGGTTTAGGTTTAGGGCTAGGTCTTGGGTTAGGGTTAGAATTTGGGTTAGTGTTAGTGTTAGGATTAGGGCTTGAGTTAGGGCTAAAGATAGGGCTAGGATAAAGGTAAGGTTTTGGGTTCGGGTTAGGGCTAGAGTTAGGTTTAGGCCTAGGGTTAGGGCTAGGGTTAGGTTTTTGGCTAGGGCTAGGGTTACGGCTAGGGCAAGTGTTATAGTATGGGTAAGGTTAGGGTTAGGAATAGGATTACGGTTAGGGTTAGGTTTTGGGTAATGGCTAGGTTTATGGTTAGAGTTTCGGTTAGGGTTAGGGGTTTGGTAAGGGTTAGGGCTAGAATTAGGTGTAGGGTTGGGTTACGGTTAGGGGTAGGGGTAGGGCTACAGCATGTGCTAGGGCTAGGGTTAGGTCTATTTCTAGGGTTACGGTGTGGGCTAAAGTTAGGGTGAGGGTAATGGTAAGGGTTAGAGCTAAAGTTAGGGTTAGGGTTAGGCCTAGGGTTAAAGTTAGGGTTAGGCCTAGGGCTATGGCTATGGCTAGGGTTAGGGTTAGGGTTAGGGCTGGGTTTAGGGTTTGTGTTAGTGCTAAATTTAGGTCTAGGGTAAAGGTAAGGGTTAGGGCTCACGTTATGGCTAGGGTTAGGGTTAGGGTTAGGTCTACAGTTAGGCCTAGGGTTAGGGTTAGGATTAGGGTTAGGTTTATTGCAAGGGCTAGGGCTAGGGTTAGATTTAGGGCTAGGGCTAGGGTTATGGTTAGAGTTAGGGCAAGGGCTAGGGCTGTAGTTAGGTTTAGGGTTTGGGTTAAGGTTAGGGGTAGGGTTACGGTTAGTGTTAGGGCTAGGGCTTGTGCTAGGGTAAAAGATAGGGCTGGGGCTATGTCCAGGGTTAGGGTTAGCATTAGGGTTAGGACAAGGGTTAGGATTACGTTTACTCTTAGGGTTATGGTTAGGGCTAGGGCTACATCTCGGGTTAGGGTTATGGTTTGGGGTAGGGCTAGGGTTAGATTTCTCATGCTGGCTTAGCATTAGGGTTAGGGTTAGGATTTGGGTTTGGGTGAGAGTTAGGGCTAGGGCTAGGATTAGGTTTAGGGTTAGGGCTAGGTTTAGGGCTGGGGCTAGGGCTAGGGCTAGGGCTAGTGTTAGGGTTAGGGCTAGGGTTAGGGTTAGGTCTAGGGCTTGGGCTTGGGCTTGGGCAAGTGATATATGTAGGGTTAGGGTTAGGGCAAGGGTTAGGATTAGGGTTACTGTGAGGGTTAGTGTTAAGGTTAGGGGTAGGGTTAGGTCTCGGGCTAGTTTTAGGGTTAGGGTTAGGGCTTTGGTTAGGGTTAGGTCTAGGGCTATGTCTAAGGTTAGGTTTAGAGTTTGGGTTGGGTCATGGGTTAGTGTTTGGGTTAAAACTGGGGCTTGGGCTAGGGGTATGTGTAGGGTTTTGGTTAGGTCTTGGGTTAGTGTTAGGGCAAGGGTTAGGGTTACTGTTAGGGTTAGGGCTAGGGCTTGGGCTAGTGTTTGGGTTTCTGTTACGGTTGGGTTAGTGTTAGAGCTAGGTCTAGGGCTACTGCTATAATTAGGGTTAGGATTAGGGTTAGGGCGAGGGCTAGGTTTGGGGTTAGGTTTAGGTTTTGTGTAGGGTTAGTGATAGAGCTAAAGTTAGGTTAAGGGTTAGAATTAGGGCTAGGGTTAGGGCTAGGACTAGCTTTATGGCTAGGATTAGGGTTATGGCTAGGGCTAGGGTAGGGTTAGGTTTAGGGCTTGGATTACATTTAGGGCTAGGGTTAGGGCTAGGGTTAGGGCTTGGGTTACATTTAGGGTTAGGGCTAGGGTTAGTGTTACGGTTAGAGCTAGGGCTAGGGTTAGTTTTAGGGTTAGGGCTAGGGTTAGTGTTAGGGGTTTTTTCAGGTTAGGGCTAGGGCTAGGGTTAGTGTTACGTTAGGGTTGGGTTTTGGTTAGGTTAGGGTTAGGGCTAGGGTTAGGTGTAAGGATTAGGGTTTTGGGTTGGGGTTAGGTGTTAGGATTAGGGTTAGGGGTTAGGGTTAGTGGTTAGGGTTTAGGGTTAGGATTATGGGTTAGTGATTTGTGTTAGGGCTAGGGTTATGATTAGGGTTAAGGTTATGGTTAGGGTTAGGGCAAGGGCAAGGTCTAGGTCTAGGTCTAGCAGAAGTCCAGGGTTAAAGTTTGTGTTAGGGTTAGGGCTAGAGCTACTGGAAGTCTAGGGTTAGGGTTAGGGCTAGGACTAGGGTTAGGGATATGGGTAGGGTTAGGGATATGGGTAGGATTAGGGGTAGGCTTAGGTTTAGGGCTAGGGTAAGGGTAAGGGTATTGACTAGGTTTAGCGCTAGTTTGAGAGTTAGTGTTAGGGCTAGAATTAAGGTTAGGGTTAGTCTTAGGTTAGGGTTAGGGGTAGGGTTTGGATTTGACTACGGTTAGGGTTAGGGTTTGGTTTAGGGCTAGGTTTAGGGCTAGGGTTAGGGCTGGGGTTAGGGTGGGATTTAGTTTTATGGTTAGGGTAAGGGTAAGGGTAAAGGTTAGGGTTCAGGCTAGGGTCAGGGCTAGGGCTAGGGTTAGTGTTAGGGCTAGGGTTAGGGTTAGGGCTAGGGTTAGAGTTAGGGCTTGGTCTAGGTCTAGGGTAAGTCCAGGGTTAGGGATAATTTTAATGTTAGGTTTAGTGTTAGGGTTAGGCTAGTTTTAGCATTAGGGTTATGGTTATGGTTAGGGTTAGAGGTAAGGGCCAGGGTTAGGGTTAGAGGTAGGGCAAGTCAAGAGTTAGGGTTAGGGTTAAGGCTAGAGCTAAAGCTAGGGTTAGGCTTAGGGTTAGGCTAGAGTTAAGGTTATGATTATGGTTAGGGTTGGTTTTACGGTTGGGATTAGGATTGGGGTAGGGGTAGGGTTAGGGTAGGGGTTGGGATTAGGGTTGGTGTTGTAGTTAGAATTGCGGTTAAGGTTAGGTTTGGGTTCAGGGTAGGGTTGGGGTGGTGGTAAGGGTTAAGGTTGGAGTTCGGGTTTAGTTTCATTTAATTTAAGTTTGGCAAGAGTAGATAGTAGTATATTGTAGCAGCTAACAAGTGGATAATATTGAAGATAGCAAATTTTTTGCAGTTTAGAGGGTTAGGACTGACTCCTAATATTAAGTGGATTGTGCTATTGGGAAAACTTTATATTAGCCTCAAATTAATCATTAGAAGATTGCAATAAGTTCTTTAACATAAAACTTTATATCTTGGAACTGAACAACCAATTGTAGAGAATTACAGTGCAGATTTTAAAACACAAACCAAATATTGCTTTCTTACAAGAGACACATCTTAGGAAAGAAACAGACCCAGTGTTAGCAAACTCTTGGTACAATCAACAATTTACATCCCCAGGATCTTCTAAAACTAGGGGGACAGCTATATTGATTGCAGAAAAGGTTAACTTTGTAGCGAAGGATAGTTTGTTTAAAAGACCCAAGCGGCAGGTATATTTTTTGTAAAAGGCACACTAGAAGGACAAACTATAAGATTAGGGACAATATATGCTCCAAATGCCAATCAGGTGCAATTTAGAAAGGAAACGTTAGAACTCCTAAGAATATTTCAGGAAGTTCTAGGGGGAGATTTTAATCACAGTTAGATTTACAACTGGACAAGTCAAAACCAAAGAAGAAGAAAACATTAAATATGGACACTGAAACAGAACTTCAGAGGACACTAAGGGAATATCGACTTTTGGATATCTGGAGGATAATGCATCCACAAAGAATCAAACCTATTGCTCGTCCCGGTTTAATTCTTACACGCGAATCGATTTTATATTAACATCTCAAAAGTTGATTACGAAAAAATAGAGTCAGGTATAGAAATCAACGTTTTGTCGGATCATGCCAGACTCACTTCAAAGGGAAACGGACCGAGGAACGTTTCCCACGACCTGCCAGTTGTGTGCTAATCCCTGCCTGGAGGTGCCGTTTGGGAAAAGGAGCTATTCTGAACGAGGCCTTTAAGAAATGCGAGCTGTCCCTTCTCGTCATACGTGCCCTGCTTTTCTTCCTTATGAAATTAGCAACTGAGTCCAGAACCCAAAGTTGCCAACTCCAGGTTGGGAAATTCCTGGGGATTTTGTGGGTGGAGCCTGGAGAGGGTGGTGTTTGGAGGAGGGAGGGACCTCGGCAGGGCATAATGTGGCTGACCAGTTCCCCTAGAGGGCCAGCAACAGAGCACAGAGTCTTTCCCTCTTGGCTCTGGGATTCAGATGGTGACTGCCTCTGAATGAGGTTCCCTTCAGTCACTGTGACTGGTGGCCACTAATAGATCTACCCTCTGTGAATCTGTCTAATCCTGTGTGTATGCCTGTGGCCATCACTACATCCTCAGGCAGTGATTTCCACATTTTAATAACTTTTAATTTAATAAATAATTCATTCAATAATAAATCCCAACAGAACTGGGGCACAGTGGATGCAGTTGATTGATTCAACCAGAGGAGGGACTTCCTAAGAGCATCCAAACATGCTGTGTTGCAAAGGTTTTCAGACTTGCATCCTAGAACCATAGAGTTGGAAGGGATCTCCAGGATCATCTAGTCCACAATGCAGGAATTTTACAAATACCTCCTCACACACACACACCCAGTGACCCCTGCTCTGTGCCCAGAAGATGGCCACCCCCCCTCCAGGATCTCTGGCAAACTGGCCTGGAGGAAAATTGTTTCCCCAAAGTGGTGATCGGCATTCCCCTGGGCGTGTAAGAAAGGGCCACAAGAACTAAGCACTGAGGCTACCCTTCCTGCCCTCCCTCTCATGATCTGCCCAAGTTGGCAGAATCAGCATTGCTGTCAGATGACCATCTAGCCACTGTTTGAAAACCTCCAAAGAAGGAGAGCCCACCAACTCTTGAGAAAGCCTGTTCCACTGAGGAAGTTCTTCCTAATCTTTACCTGAAAATTCTTCTGATGTAATTGATGGTTCAGGTCCGACTTCTGGGGCAACAGAAAACAACTCTGAACCGTCCTCTATATGACAGCCCCTTGAAGCCTCTCTGGTGTCTGAATGTTGTGGTCATGCCAGGTGCCAGTAGATCAGCCTTTCTGCCCACCCCCCCAGCTCCTGAGAGCTGAAGGTGCTTCGGTCCTGGGTGCTGGTGAACCAGCAAAGGTTCCCACACACTGGCAGGATGTGAGCCAAAAAATCAACAAGAGACAGAAAGCTAAAAGAAATGGTCATTGCAGCTGGAATTGGGCTGGAGACTTTGCATTTCAGGAGCTGCATGTTAAGGGGAGGGGGTTGCCCGGATCAGGTTGGGACAGTCACGTTTAGGACAAATTGACACCCCCCCTCTAGTCCCTCTGACAGCAAATGTTCCAAGGTGGGAACCCTCTGCCAAGTGCAAGCCATACTGAGCAAGGGCCCACCATCCTGGATCAAGGGGCAGGTGCCACAATGGTCCTCAAGGGGAGCCATGGGCATTAATGCCATAGATGCAGCCAAGTCAAAGGCTACATCCTGAATTTCCAGGCTGTGATTATATAAAGAGGTATGCTGGCAAAGTTTCTCGTTTTGCCTGAAAACCTGCATTCTGATGAGAATTTTTTTAAAAAAATGGAAGGACATTTTCCTGGAATTAGTGGGTGCATGACATTCCCTTCCTTTGGTGAAACCATGACTTTCAAATATGCAGAGCGAAGTTTGAGACCAGTTGCACCTTTAAGACCAACAAAGTTGTATTCTGGGTATAAGAAGTGTGCATGCACATGAAAGCTTATAGCCAGAATTAAATTTCATTAACCTTAAAGGTGCCACTGGACTCAAAGTTTGTTCTGTCGCTTCAGAGCAATATGGCTACTCACTTGTTGAATCTATCTATAAGGGTGTTTTTCGGACGGGCACTGAATCCCTGTGTTGCTGGAGGTGGGGGTGGAATTGTGCCAGAATTTAGCCACTGAAGATTGACATGCTTCTGTCTTATACCTGAGAAAGGGAGCTTGGACTCCCAAATGCTGATTACCCTGAAAATCTTTTTGGCCTCGAAGATGCTCCTGAAATTGAATAAGGCTTGTAGCTTGAGTGTTTCTGACTGAGCCTCCCAAATGATTGCAACAAACTTCCAAAATAACAAACCGAAGTCCGAGAAAACAAACGTCCAAGGTTTCTTTATTGTCATGAGGCCCCCGTCCCTTTTTTCCTTCAGCCCTGAGTGTCAAAGAACCTCCGGCATGTACGGTTCTTGTCCCGTCACATATCATTTCTTGGCCTCTGCGTACTGGTCGAGCAGCATAGCGACGTTGGTGCGTCCAACCCGGATCCAGCCGTCTTCCTTCATGTGATACACTGGGAGACACCACACCATCAGTGTAAAATGTGCAAAAGTAAAGTTGGCTCTCACAAAGCAGCCACATGCTTACTGGACTGTGATGGGCGACATTGAAAGAGCCAGGGCAGTTCAAGGGCAGAGGCCAGGAAAACTTACTGTTCACCATGCCTCCACAGTAGGAGTCACGGTGGGTGGCTTAAGAGATGGCCTGCTTGCCCAGGTCGTAGGCCTCTTCCACGCTGAGGTCGGGGCGGTATCCGCTGTCCAGCACCCCATAAGCATAAGAGTTTCCACTTCCTGTGGAAAAGAGGGGTTCTGACAGGCATACGCCATCGTCATCTATGTAGTAAAGGCCTGGTCCCTGCAGACGAAGGAAAGGGAATGCTATAACTTTAGTGCCCAGTAGACCATGCCCCCCCCAGTAGACTGTGCCCCCCTTCTTGCTCTGCCGGTCTTCTCCTCAAAAGCTAAGAAGTCATTTCATTCTCCCTCAACCCCTTAATCCAGTAATATCCCTCCTTTATATAATTCTTTCCACATTCTTTAAGAGAGACCCTAGATTCCTAGCCTTCCACAATCTCTCAGTCAATTTTAAGCATCCTAAAAACATATGTCTACAAAGGCTATGGCCTGGCAGACAAGTATATTGCAGTCCTCTCCTGTACACCAGTGAAATGTGCAGAACTAGAACAGGCCCACACCAAAAACAGCAATGTGCTCCTGGGCTTAGAGATGAACCCCAGCCGTTTCCCCAAATTACCTTTTAGAAGGATCCCAACACAAGTTATACTCTTGCATCTGACCTGAGGCCAGGAAGGAATTTTCACCCTCTGTCTTATTGTTAATGAACTAATACATTCCTTTGAAGAACAAAGTTTGGCTCGCTTGCTCAAGCAGTCTCTGGCTCCCTTCTCTGCAGCTCTTTTCTGTGCCTCACCCACCCCACCCTGCTTGTGTGACATGTTATGGGTTGGGTCACACTTTTCCGGGGGGAGCAATAGGTGGTCCAGCCCCCAAACCAGAACTGCCCTCCTCTGTGGGGACAGAGATTCTTCCCTTCAGTAGCTGCATCTCTGCTGTCGGCAGCTCCTCCTGACAAAAGGCCGCCCCTGTTGGATTTCGGCTTACCACACAGCTATTAACTGCATGAAGCTTCTGCCTACAAGAGGATGGGAATGTCCTGGGAAGAGAGGGTGCCTATGTGGGATCCAGGGTTGCCCTTATAAGGGGGAGCCCTTTGCTCATCTTAAGGCCCTGAAATGCCCAACCTAACCAGTCTCGGGGGGGAGCAAGCGAAGGGCCTCAGGCTCCCCACGGTCTCCCCCCACCACCTGCTCACTGCAGCAGCTGAACACCCAACACCCTTTATGGTGACCCATGTTTTGAGCATCATTCTGCTCACATGCTCCTCCCTTCATGTCCAGCAGACCCCCTCCCCCCATGAGGTCGGCACCTTTTTGTCCCAGCCACAAAGCATGCTGCCCACGGAAAGGCCCATCCCCCCAACAGCATGTTGACCAGGAGCTTGGAGGCCGCCAAGATGCTGATCCATTTCTTGTTGTACACACACACACACACACACACACACACACACACACACACAGAGGCATCAAAGCAGGGCCAGTTTCAGATTTTGGGGGGCCCTGGACAGACAGTACCCAGGGGCTCCTATCTCCCCTCCCTCCAGAGCTCCCCTTCTGCCCTCCTTTCCACAACACAACACCACACCGGTATGTCCCCCACTTCCCCGGGCATCCTTCTCCCCCTGCAAGCCCTTCCACCCCACGTGCTGAGGTACCCCACTTCCCTGCACACTCATTCCCTGGCAGCACCATCCTTTGCCACCAGGAGCACCACCCACATGCCCTTCCTCAATGTCTCTGGGCAGCTAGGGGCATGGGTACAGGCAGGTGGCAGGGGAGGTGCGTGGGTGGGGATCGGGGCAGTGGGTCCCACCAGAACTCCTAGAACCTCAAAGTTGCCCCCTGTGAGGCTTCTGCCCTAAGCAGTCAAAGATCAGACTTTTGTTGATGAAACAGAGTTCTTTATTTCTTAATACTGCATGACAGGTTCTCGAATGTTTGTTAGAGATGCCACATACAATATAGTCAGAGTTAATATACCCTCCAGTGCAGTTTGAAACCCCGATATTCAACCAACCACAAATAAGGAAAAAAGCGCGGTTAAAAGATCTTAGCTGTTTTACTTCCCACAGGAAAGGTGAAGTGTGAAAGTTATAAATTTTCCCTTCTTGAATTAGGCGCCCCAGATGTGCTAGGCATATACATAACAAAGTGGCCTTTCAAGGACTTCTCACAGCAATAAGACAGTTCCGTGTCTCCGAGGGCAGGGAGAGGAGGAATGCATGGGGGGAAGAGGCCATTTGGTCTCAGGTGACATGTAAGTATGCGAGGTCGCCACTCTCCTGGATGAAATGGTTACATTGACCAGACCTTCAAAGAGCAATATAACTCAGGGCAATAAAGGAAGGGGAGGAAACCTGAGACAGCTTGAGAGAGATAGCAAACGGTTACAACTGCATCTGCACATAGCAAGTTACACAATGCATAAAGAAAACTTTGTTAGGATCCTAGGATCCTGACATCCCCCCAGCATCGGCTGATGCCAGCCCAGGTTCAAGGAGTCTCTTTTGCTTCTTTGCCCCCCTCCAGAAAGCAGACCCTCCAAGCCCAAAAATCAGCCTCCCCAGGAATGAGCCAAAAAGGTTGTGGAACCCTGCTCTAAGCTGAGCACTTAAACAGTGGGAGGAAGAGGAAGAGGAGGAGTAGGAAGAAGAAATTGGATTTACACCCCACCCTTCACTGCAATTAGAAAAAAAAGGAGTAGACATGGCCTCTGTTCTGTGCTTAAAAAATAAAACAAAATGGTAGTAGATCAGGCCTCCCGGGTCCCCATTGGACTTAATGGGAGTAGACCTGGCCTCCATTCTGCACTTGGAAAAAAACCCCAAAACGGTCATAGACCAGGCCTCCCGGATCCCCATTGGACTGAATGGGAGTAGATCTGGCCTCCATTTGGCACTGGGGGGGACGGGAACAGGAGTAGACCTGGCCTCTGGCTGCATTCCCTCGCTGCATTGCCTCAGGCCCGCCCATAGAGCCACTGGCCTCAGTCTGGAAGGAGCCGGTGAAGGGGACAGACTGGGTGCTGGGTCCACTCTTCTCCTCCGCCCACTGCCAGGTGGGTCTAACTGTCCTCACAGTGGCCTGCTTCTATCAGTAAAACCCTAACCCTAACCCCAACCCAAAGCAACCCAACCCTAAAACAAATCAACCCTAACTCCAAGCCCAACCCCAACTCTAACCCTTACCCAAACCTTTACCTATACCTAACCCCAACTCTAACCCTAACTCCAACTCCAACCCTAACCAAAACCTAAAACTAATCCCAACACTAACCCCAACCCTAAGCCTAACTTCAACCCTGACCCTAACCCTAATTATAACCCTAACCCCAACCCAACCCTAAACCAAACCTAACTGCAACCCTAACCCCAAGCCCAACCCTAAACCTAACCCCAACTTTAACCTTAACCTTAACCCTAATCCCAACCCCAACTCTAACCCTAACCCCAACCTTAACCCTCACCCAACCCTAACTCCAACCTTAACCCTAACCTAACCTAACCCCAACACTAACCCTAACCAAAACCTAAAATTAATCCCAACACTAACCCCAACACTAACTCTAACTCTAACCCCAACCCAAAGCTAAAACAAACCGAACCCAAACCCCAACCCAAAGCTAATCCTAAACCAAACCAAACCTAACCCCAACCCTAACCCCAACCCTTAGAGCACTTTTGGAACAGCCAGTGGAGAGCTGTCTGTCACAGAGTATCTTACATACAATGTGAATGAGTGCACAGAATTCTCTGAGTTAGTCCAGTGGTCAGCGGCTGTGCGCTGGGAGTGCATGCTCATTGGTGAGGTGAGGAAACGCCAAATGGAATGGTGGAGTTTGTCCTCATCAGTGCTGAGAGGCATACACTTCAAAGTGCTTACATGTTTTCCATTGGCATTCTGAAGTTGTTGTGTTGTGTTTTGGTTTTTTGCTTGTCAAGGAGCTGGATGATACAGTCACACTGTGTGAGACATGGCGTTCCACTGGGTGCAAGTATGGGTTGAATGAGGCGCAGGAGAGGACTGCTGTCAGCGGATTAAAAGGCAGATCTTGTACAGGTTGTCTTGGGCCCTATGTGTGCCTTCTAAAGCTTGCAGGCCTCTTGCGGGTTGCACAACTACCATGGTTGTATGTGGCCTTTGTAGCTTTTTTCTGGGACTGTTGTTCAGGAGTGACTTTTCTCTTTTGTCTGGCAGTTTCTTATGGTGGGAAATCATTGATGCTGTGGTCTGTCAGCATAAGAAGGGCAGTTCAGCAATGTGGCTGATGTTTCCATCAATGTTGTAGTGGTGTGTGACGGAACAGGCCTGTTTGTACTTACAGACCGTGTTCTGCCAGCCTCCTCCTTGGCTTAAGCCAATTTCTGGAGGGTGCTATTCCTCTTCTTCCCACTAGGATACCGCTGCCACCACTGTCCTTTTGGGGTCCTCCTGCCAGGAGGGACAGAGTCCTGACACCCCTTCTCAAACTGAGGCTCTGCCTCTGGTCTCCTGCTACCCAGCTCCTGCTTAACACAGGGACCAAATTCCTTCTTCCGGTGCCCCCTGGAGGATTGGCAACGTTAAAAGAACAATACAGCAGGTATATTTTTGTAAAAGGCACACTAGAAGGACAAACTATTACATCAGGGTCAATATATGCTCCAAATGCCAACCGGGTGCAATTTATAAAGGAAACGTTAGAACTCCTAAGAATATTTCAGGAAGGAGATATAGTTTAGGGGAAGATTTTAATTACGTTTTAGACTTACAACTGGACAAGTAAAAACCAAAGGTGAAGAAAACATTAAATCTACACACTGAAACAGATCTTCAAAAGACACTAAGGAAATATGGACTTTTTGATATCTGGAGGATAATGCCTCCACAATGTAAAGAATCAAACCTATTACTTTTCCCGGTTTAATTCTTACACGAGAATTAACTTTATATTAACATCTAAAAAAGTTGATCGCAAAAACAATAGAGTCAGATATAGAAATCTACATTTGGTCAGATCATGCCCCTGTACGCTGTAAAATCAAAAAATCACCACAAAGGACAAAAAGCCATAAATGGGTACTCAATAAATCACTTTTATTAAAACCAGATATACAACAACAAATGAGTTTGAACATTAAAAACTTCTTAGAATTAAATAAGTCAGAAGACACTTCACATCAGAATAACTGGGATGCATTAAAATCTGTACTGAGAGGACATTTTATCTCCATGGCATCTCACCTGAAAAAAGAAAAAGAGAGAATCATTAATACTCTGCAGAATAGGATAAAGACTTTAGAAGCACAACACAAAGCCACAGGGAGCAAAACAATAATGCAGCAACTATTGGCTGAGAGAAAATTTTTGGAAACCTTAATCGCAAAAAAAATTCAAAAAGACCTTCTATATGTCAAACAACACTGGAAAAGAGCTCCCAAAACACTAAAACGACTCTCATGGAGAGTTAAAGAAAAACAAGCTTTGAGACAAATACAGGCTTTAAAAGATAAAGATGGGGAAACTCAAACAGAGCGTAAAAAGATAATTCAGATAGTAGAATCTTCCCCCCAAGGCAAATCAAAGGGAAAAATCAGCCACCCCTTAAGAAGTTTCATATGAACTTGAGATGCAACCAAACATCATACATGGTTCTTAGATGGTGCATTTCCATTGCACGTTAATGCACACAGGTACTTTTTTGAAACTCTAAACGGAGGGGGGGGAAAGAGAAACACTATGTGTAGCTGATGGGAGATCTGTTGTGGCAGAAGGGGTACTGTTAGATTCAGACTCCCAGATGAACAGGTTAGAGAAATCCTTATTGAGAACTCTTTGCATGTGCCACAACTAGCAAATAACATGCAATAGAGTTCTTGCAAAACTGAGGAATGGTGACCTCATTGGGGAAGGATGTCTTTTCAAACAAAATGGTAAACCGATTGCAAAAAAACCAAAACGGGAATAGACCACGCTTCCCCTTTCCCCCAAAACACTCTATATAACATAACTATGAGTCCAGATGCACTCTCCCTGCTGCAAAAAAAAAGGTTTGGTTTAGTTTGGCAACTAGCCTTCAGTTTGTACCTTAAAGTGTTCCATAGTAACTCTGGATACCTATCTTTATTAAAAGCAGATTCTCATAAAACCTCTTGGTCTTAACACAAAGCTCTCCTAAGCCCTGAAATGAACCCACAGTTGTTAAGGCTCATGTCAAGAATATCCAAGAAAGGGATTACTTGAGCACATGGACTCTAGCCCACAGGGTTTGCTTTTCCGTATTTTTTTGGTATTCCTCCACCAAAACTGCTGCCTTCCTATGCTTTTCATCTAACTGCCCCAAACTATTTTAGAGCTTTCTTATTACCTCGATTGAATGCACAGTCCACGCCTGTTATGAAGGGGAAAAAGACTCTTTACTCAGACTGCCTTTGTGATTGTTCTTGGGGAAAACTGAGACTATAATACATATTTTATTGGCGCGTCCTCTTTATACTAGCCTCAGAAATAGGTTTTTAACACAGTACCTAGATACTTTTTCATCTGTCTCATCACAAGCTAGTTTTATTCCTTTTACCAGACAGATTCCCTAACCTTACCCTTGCGTTTTAAGATTTTTCTACTGGTTCATAATCTTGATAAGGCAAAAAGGGATTTCTCCCACCCACCCAAAAGTGGCTCTGAACAACACCAGCCATTTTTCAATTGCAGTTGGGGGAGGGGCTGCAGTAATGGTTGCCCACCTCCCGTGGGGACTGGAGATCTCCTAGAATTACAACTGATTTCCAGACTACATACATTACTTGTTTATTTAAAGCATTTCTTTCAGTTCTCCTGGAGAAAGAAAAAAGGTGCTCTGGAAGGTGGACCCCAGTCCAGACACACACACCCCGGCTCTGTTTTCAAATGTCCAGGTATCTCCAAACCCAGGGCTGGCAACCCTAAGCCTGCAGTGTATAAGCTGCAGGTGAAAGAAGCAATTCTCTGCAGATGTGCACAGAAATCAGCCAAGGTTTTTATTCAATGGGGATGACTCCAGGAAGACTATTCTCCCAGCGAAGACAGATTCAAGTGGGGTAGCCATGTTGGTCTGAAGCAGCAGAACAAAGATTGAGTCAAATGGCATCTTTAAGACCAACCAAGATTTATTCAAGATATGAGCTTTTGTTGAGCACACACACTTCTTCAGATACACTGAAATAGAACTTACTGGTCCATACATATAGCTAGAGAGTGAGCAGCAAATTAGCATACAACAAAATGAAAATGTTTTAATAGATGCAAGGATGAAACAGAAATCACAAGCTAAGTTTATAGGGTCACCTTTTGTTTGGATTTAATTCCCGGGGAGAGGGGGACATGGTGAAGCAAATAAATTTATCAAAATTGGAAACAGATGTGTAAATGTATCCTCCTTCATTGTTGAGAATAATTAACTGAGACCCAGCTGTTAACACTCCAGCCATCTCCTCTCAAGCATGGAGGTATGCAAGAGAAAATACATATATGTTAGACTTTCTGAGGTAGCACAAGAAGGAGAGTTGGTTTTCATGTCCTGCTTTTCTCTACTTTGAGGAGTTTCAAAGTGGCTTACAATCGCCTGCCTTCTCCTCCCCTGAAGACAATACTAAATACTGAAGGAAACATTTCCTTTACCGTGTCTCCCCCGCCCCCCAAATTAAAACCAAACAAAAGGTGAACACATAAACTTAGCTTGTTATTCCTGTTTCGTCCTTGCATCTGTTAAAACATCTTCATTGTGTTGTATGCTAATTTGCTGCTCACCCTTTAGCTATGTGTATGGACTGGTAACTTCCATTTCAAGGTATCTGAAAAAGTTTACGCACAGAAAAGCTTAAACCCAGAACTAAACTTTGTTGGTCTTAAAGAAGCCACTGGACACAAATGCTGTTTTATTGTTGTTATTACTATTATCATTCTTTTCCCCTTTCTTTAACATAATTTTATTTTATATCAGCATTCAAAATACTGATGAGAGCTTCTCAAGATTAACACTTAGTTGTCTATACAAAGCAAGCCATGACATTCAACTCTCATTAACTTAATACCCCCAGTCTATTCTACTGGTGCTCCTACTAATTCCAAGAGTCTAGCCCTGTCCTTCTCAGACCGTCCCAAGAGGCGCATACCTGGTGCAGCAAGAGGCTGGTGTCCGGCAGGAGGTAGTGGGGCTCCGGGCAGAAGCTACTGGCAGCGCTGCCGGCCTGGGTTTCCAGGCAGGGCCGGCCGGCGCCGCGCTGCTCCCCCTCCCCCACCACAGAGCGGACAGGCGGCCACGCCGCAGGAGATGTCATCGCGCAGGTAGTGCTCGCGCACGATCTTCCGCATGGCGCTGGCCAGGTTTGCTTCATGAAGGTGCGCGAGGTCAGCGTCCTTCCACGCCACAGGCCCCCAGCGCTCCACCGCCTCCCACAATGCACCGCGGTCGCCGGCGCACATTTGGTGAGGTCCCGGCCGTAGAGCGAAAGGGGGGGGATCGCTTTACATGTCAGATGACGCCCATTCGGCTTCTGTAGAGATAGAAAGGTGAGCCCCGGTCACGTTGGTTCAAACTTCCGGTTCCCGAGCGTATGCCGCGCCATGTGAGGGGCCAGCGGAAATGAGAGGGAGTTGTTCCCCCCCCATCGTAAGTGTTCCAGCGTCCCCGTCTGCGGCATCGGTTTCATTGCTATGGTAACAGAGTTTCTTCGCTGGGGGGGGGACGAACACGTGCATGCGTCTGTCTGTTTGAAGTGCCTGTGGTCTGGGGGTGAGGCGGGGGAGCTGGGGGAGCCTCCAGTAGACGAAGCTCTACCTGAATGCAAGGTCCATGCAGGTGACCGTGTGGGTCTGAAGCAACGGGACAAAGTGGCAACTTTCAGACCACCAAAGTTTAATGCTAGCCGGTATCAGCTTCTGTGTGCATGCGTGTGCGTCTCTGAAGAGGTGTGCGTGCACAGGAAAGGTCACAACTTGAATCAAACTTTGTTGGTCTTAGAGGTGCCCACTGGGCTCGACCTTTGTTCTACTCAAATGCGAGATTGGGCTTCCCCCCCATGAAAGAGAGTCATTTTGCATTCATTTACAAATTTCAGTTGTGTCCCGTAATTATTTCTGTTTGAGTCCAGTGGTACCTTTAAAACCAGCAAAATTTAATTTTGGATATAAGCTCTTCTGTGCATACACATTTCATCAGATGCAATTGTATGTGTGCATGCACACGAAAGCTGAAACTTTGTTAGTGTAAAAGGTACCACTGGACTCAAACTTCGTTCTACTCAAATGCAAGATTGGGCTTTTTCCCTGTAAAAAAAGAGAGCCATTTTACATTCACCTACAAATTACAGTTATGTCCAATAATAACTATTTCTGTTGGAGTCCAAGGGTATCTTTAAGATTAGCAAAGTTCTATTCTGGATATAAGCTTTTGTGTGCATGCACATTTTTTTCAGATACATGCATTTGAAGAAGTGTCCGTGCACAGGAAAGTTTATACCCAGAATTAAACTTTGTTGGTCTTAAAGGTACCACTGGATTCAAACTTTGTTCTACTCAAATGTAAAATTGAGTCCCCCCCCCCATAAAAAACAGAGTCCTTTTGTATTTGCATACAAATTAGTTACGTCCAGTAATAATTATTTGTGTTTGAGTCTAGTGGTACCTTTAAGACCAACAAGGTTTAATTCTAGGCATAAGCTTTCCTGTGCGTGCACACATACATTTGTCACTGTATCTGAAGGAGTGTGCATGCACATGAACACTTATACCCAGAAATACATTTTCTTTTGTTCTTTCTTTTTTTGGTACTGTTTTATGTGAGTGTGTGTGCAGCTGGAAGTCATGGCAACCTCTGGTGACGGCCCCTACTGGGAGCCTGCAGGATAGTCAGAGAGGTAGCTGAATAAAGTCCATTCCTGCCTCTGGTATTTCAGGAAGGTCTCCCATCCAAGTACTTGCCAGAGTTGACTCTGCTTAGCTTCCAAGATCTGATGAGATTGGTCTTGCCTGGGCCATCCAGGTCAGGGCAGAAATGTACTTCCTTAGTGTATGAAGCTTTTGGAATGCATTAGTTTGAAAAGAGAAAAGCGGAAACCAGACTTAGGTGTAAGAATTAGAAACTATAATGAGTGATGTGTTTCTTGATACGGGGCTGGCTGTCCAGTGAATATTTGGCAAATACTAGTCAATACCCTCATCACAGCACGTAGTCTCATAGTTTCAATACACAAATTTTGAAGACCACTTGCATAATACTAGCCAGGATACTTGGTTTTGAATTAAGTTGTATGCTTCTCATGTTTCAGACTTGAAACAAAGCATGATTAAATATTATGCAAAAATTATTTTGCTTATACCAGCTCTCTTTATTTTTCCAAGTGTCTGAACTACAACCTGAAAAATCTTTCAACACCAGCACAAGAATGTCACAGAAGAATTCCAGAGAACCTAAAAATTTTAATGTTTCCAGCTCCTTGGAGTCTGAAGATATTAGTTTGGAGACTACACGGCCAACTGATGATATCTCCTCCTCGGAAGAATGGGAAGGCACAATCAAAATTACCAGGCAGCTGATAGAACAGAAGGAGCTGCTTCATCACCTCCAGTTGCTGAAAATAGAGCTTTCCCAGAAGAAATTGATGGTAGACAACATGAAAGTGGAGTACCTGACAAAAGTAAGGGCTCTTCCTGTGACTGTCACTGTACATGTTAAAAGTGTTCCAGGGCTGCCAATAGCAAAGCAGCTGTTGGTAGCCTGCTAGCTGGTTAGCATTCACAGCTATAAGTCATATGTCATTTCTGCAGTATAATCCGGTACCCAGATTCATTTTTCAGTTGAGCTGTGACTTTGCTGCGGTCGAGGGTATAAAGAGACTTTTCTTTAGGTTATTGTAATTAGATGTAAACAAGATGGGAGCTAGGGAGGAACCATGTGAGTGGGGAACAATTTCCCAACCCTCGTAATTTATTCCTCTTTTCATGGGCCTCATTAGACTGATTCTTCTCACCCACGCATTTTCAAGCTGTCTCTCAGCATCCCATCTCATACAGGGCATTTTCTACTCTTGTGAGACCAGTTTAATTTTCAAAGTTAATTTAGTTTACCAAGTCATATTTTTCCACATATCCCAACTATGTAAAAACTCCTGCAGTGTTTGTGGACCCCTCTGTTGCCCCAGTTTCGTTATCCACATTGAGACCAGTCAGCAGAGTGTTTAGATAGAGAAATCTCCATCTTCTACGATACACGCAACATTTCAAGGAAGGGACTATTCTGAGGTCCTTATTCAGAAATGGTTACTCACACTGTACTAATGTTTTAAGGGAGATACTAGTTCTGTGCTAAACTGCTTTTTTAACCATCTGTCTTAAATATAATTACATGGAAATGGTTTCTGCTCATGTCAGTGGGATTTAACTCCGGGTAAATGTATTTAGAACCAGACTGCTAGGGACATTTCCTGTGAGACTTCTGAGCTAACAGCAATAGATCAGACCTTTGGGTTAAAGCAAAGCTCTTTATTTCTAATACTGGAACAGGTACTCCTTGTTTGTTAGAGATACAGGAAGAGAAATAAAACGGGTTACTATACCTTCAGGCAGAGGTGCATAAACATAAGGAACCAATCAGGATGAATACAGAAAAGCGGGAAAAAATGGCAACCGTTGGTTCTCACCAAAAGGTGGGAAAGTTATAAAAATTCCCTTCTTGCCCTGAGTGCCCCAGATGTGCGAACTCTAGGCTAACCATTTGGTCAGCAACAATTAAACAGTCTCTAAGGTTGCAACAACTTTGATAAAATACTTCAGGCTTGAAAGGGGAGAGGGAGTAGACAGGATGAGATAGCTTCAGTTGTTTATGTGACGACCAAGAGTGTGACAGACCATCCTCCTGGGAAGAAAGTAACATTAAGCAGGGCAGCTATTTCTACTTCAAGGCAAGCAATAAAACAATTGGTTACAGTGTGGCACAAAGAAACAGAAAGTAACAGCAAGACAACCATACTATTGTCAGATTCTGACATTTCCGTGGGTTAGGGTTGGGGTTGGGGTTAGGGTTAGGGTTAGGGTTAAGGGTTAAGGGTTAGGTTTAGGTTTAGGGGTTCGGGTTAGGGTTAGGGCTAGAGCTAGGGTTAGGATTAGAGCTAGGGTTAGGGTTAGGGTTAGCTTTTGGGTTAGGGCTAAGGTTATGTTTACGGTTTGGTTTAGGGTTAGGGCTAGAGTTAGGTTTAGGGTTGGGTTAACGTTAGGGCTGTGAGGCTTCCGTACTAACAGCAATAGATCAGACCTTTGAGTTGAACCAAAGCTCTTTATTTCTAATACTGGAACAGGTTCTCAAAATGTTTGTTAGAGATACATGGTAGAAGGCTGTCATGGTTAATATACCCTCAAGACACAATTGAACCCAAACATACAACCAATCAGATGCTGTGTATAAACGCAGGAAAAGGAAAGGCAACCGTTGGGGTTCCCACAGCAAGGTGAGAAAACTGTAAAAATTCCCTTCCTAATCTGGGTGACCCGCATGTGTGAAAGTTAGGCACAACTTTCTGAATTGCAACAATAAACCAGCTCAAGGTTGTCACAACAAGATAACATCCTGGAAGCCTCAAAGGGAGAAGGAGGAGAAGGTGGCAAAGAAAACCATTTGTCAGAGTGACGTGCAGGAATGCGAGTCGCCATCCTCCCGCCTAGAGAAAAGTAACATTAAACAAAGCAGACAATATACTTCAAAGGGGGGATAGTCAAATGTGAGCAGAAAGGGGGAGAGACTGATAACAGCTACAAGGCAAGCAATTCACATTAACAATGAAAACGAAAGTAAGCTACAGAGCTGCTATTGTCAGTTTCTGACACCCTGCTCCCTCCAAAATACATTTTATCCTGGCTTATCAGGAAACCGCTTATGAAAAGCTTTAATTAACTTAGGAGCATGAACCTTATCAGCGAAGACCCATTCATTCAATTCAGGTCCGAAATCAACCCATTTCACTAAATAAAGCAAGCGACCCCTACGCATTTTAGAGTCCAGGATTTCAGAGATCTCGAAGTGGGGTTCCCCCTCCTTCCTCAGAGGAGGAGGAGTCGGAGGTACCGGGTGCCATGCATTCAGCCCAGGATTCTTTTTCAGCAAACTGAAATGAAAAACAGGATGCACAGAACTCAATGATTTGGGCAATTCCAACTCAAAGGAGACATCAGAGATTTTCCTTAACACTTTATAAGGTCCTATGTATTTCCATCCCAATTTCCTACTGGGTTGGAGTCCATGAATGTTTTTCGTGGAGAGGTACACAGAGTCTCCAGGTTGCAGGTCCCACCCCTCAGCTCTCCCACGGTCGGCATATTTCTTGTAGACAGCTTTCGTCTTGTCTAAAGTCTTAGCAATCAAGGGCCATGAGTCTTGTAACTTAATCCACCACTGCGTGAAATCAGACTCTGGAGGTTCGGTAGGCTCCGCTAAGGCAGGTAAAGGCTTCTCCTCAAACCCCCCCACTGCCATGAAGGGGGAGACCCCAGTGGACGAGTGCACTGAGTTGTTATAGCTATTAACATTAAACAGAGCAGACAATATACTTCAAAGGGGGGATAGTCAAATGCGAGCAGAAAGGGGGAGAGAGTGATAACAGCTACAAGGCAAGCAATTCACATTAACAATGAAAACGAAAGTAAGCTACAGAGCTGCTATTGTCAGATTCTGACAGGGCTAGGGCTATGGTTAGGACTAGGGCTAGGGCTTGTGCTACGTTTAGGGCTATGTCGGGTTCAGATGTTGGCTACAGTTAGGGCTAGGGTAATGGTAAGGGTTAGGGTAATGGTTAGGGTTAGGCCTAGGGTTAGGGTTTGTACTAGGGCTAATTTTAGGTCTAGGGTAAAGGTAAGGGTTTGGGTTTGGGTTACAGCTATTGTTGGGTTCAGGGTTAGGCCTAGGGTTAGTGTTAGGCCTAGGTTTAAAGTTACGATTAGGGTTATGTTTAGGGCTAGGGCTAGGTTTAGATTTAGGGTTAGGGCAAGGGCTAGGTCTACTGTTAGGTGTAGGGTTTGGGTTAAGGTTAGGGCTAGGGTTACAGTTAGGGTTAGGGTTATGGCTAGGGCTTGCACTAGGGTAAAAGATAGGGCTATGGCTATGTCCAGGGTTAGGGTTAGAGTTATGTTTAGGGATAGACTAGCGCTTGTTTTAGTGTTCATTTTATAGTTATGGTTTGGACTAGGGTTTGGGTTTGGGTTATGTCTAGGGCTAGGGTTACGGTTAGGGTTAGTGTTAAGTTTACCATTAGGGTTTGGGTTGTCTAGGGTTAGGGTAAGGGTAAGGCTTTGGATTAGTGTTAGGGCTAGTGCTAGTCTTAGGGTTAAAGTTCGGGTTAGGGTTAGGTCTTGGGCTTGGGCTAGGGTTTGTGTTAGGGCTGGGATTAGGGTTAGGGTTTGGGATAGGGTTAGGTTTTGGATTAGGGTTTGGGTTTGGGTTAGGGCTAGGGTAGGGCTAGGGTTAGGGCCAGGGTTAGAATTAGGGCTAGGGTTAGGGTTAGGTTTGGGATTAGGGTTAGGGCTAGGGTTAGGGTGAGGTTTTGGGCTAGAGATAGGGTTAGGGTTAGGTCTTCGGTTAGTGTTAGTTTTAGGATTAGGGTTATGGCTCGGGCTTGGGCAAGGGGTATGTGTAGGGTTAGAGTTAGGGCTAGGGTGAGGGTTGGGCTAGGGTGAGGGTTGGGGTTAGGGTTAGGGTTAGGACATGGGTTAGGGTCGGGGTCAGGTTTAGGGGTAGGGTTAGGGTCTGGGTAAGGGTCAGGGTTAGGGTTAGGTTTTGGGTAGGTTTAGTTTTAGGGCTAATGGTAGGGTTAGGGTTAGTGTTCGGGTTAGAGTTAGAGTTAAGGCTAGGGCTTGGGTTTGGACTAGGACTAGGTTTATGGCTAGGGTTAGGTTTCGGTCTAGGGCTAGGTTTTGGGCTAGGGCTAGGGTTACAAATAGGGCTAGAGTTAGGGTTAGGATTAGGGTAGGACTATGTTTAGTGTTAGGGTTTGGGTTAGGGTTAGGGCTAGGGTGTCAGGATCTGACAATGATGCCTCTGTACTTTGCTGTATTTTGCTTTCGATTCCTTTGTTTTCACAGACCCTTCGCTTGTGCCCCTTATTTTTCTTATCCCCCTCCCTCCTAAGAGCTATAAATGTCGCTTTGAAGTATATTAGTTGCTCTGGCTTATGTTACAATGTCTAGGCGGGAGATGGCGACCCGCATTCCTCGGCGTCATCTCTAAACAAATGGTGGTTACTCCCTTGCATTCCCTCCTCCCTTTTTCCGGGCCAGTGTATGTTTTCTTGTTGTGAAAACCTTGAGAGTTCTTTATGGCCGGGTGCCTGGAAATGTTGTGCCTAAGATTCACACATGTGGGTCACTCAGATCAAGAAGGGAATTTATAACTTTCTCACCTTGCTGTGGGAACCTCAACGGTCCCTTGTACTTTTTCCCGCGTTTATCTTCCTGCCCTGATTGGCTTAGGACCGGGGTTCAATTAAAAGCCTGAGAGTATATTAGCACTGTCTGTATTCCATTAAGCATCTCTAACAAACATTTGAGAACCTGTTTGCAGTATTAGAACAATAAAGAACTTTGCCTCAACAACAAAGGTCTGATCTCTTGCTGTCTATACAGAAGCCTCACATAGGGTTAGGGTTAGTGTTAGGGTTAGGGTTAGAGCTAGGGTTAGTGTTAGGCTTAGGTTTAGGGTTATGGTTAGGCCTAGGGCTGGGGCTTGGAGAAGGGTTTGGGATAGGGATAGGGTTATGGTTAGGGCTAGGGTTAGTTTTAGTTAAAGGGTTAGGGCTAGGGCTAAGGTTAGGTCTGGGGCTTGGGCTAGTGTTTGGGTTTGTGGTAGGTTTAGTGTTAGAGCTAGGGCTACGGGTATAATTAGGGCTAAGGCTAGGTTTATGGTTAGGGTTAGGTTTGGGGTAGGTTTAGTGTTAGGGCTAATGGTCAGGTTAGGGTTAGGGTAGGGTTAGGGCTAGGACTAGGACTAGGTTTATGGCTAGGATTAGGTTTTGGTCAAGGGTTAGGTCTAGGGCTAGGGTTAGGGCTAGGGCTAGGGTTACAAATAGGGCTAGGATTACAGTTAGGGTTTGGGTAGGACTACTTTTAGTGTTAGGGTTTGGGCTAGGATTAGGGTTAGGGTTTAAGCTAGGGCTATGGTTAGGGTTAGGGCTAGGACTTGGGTTAGTGTTAGTGCTAGGATTAGGGTTAGGGTTTGTGTTAGGGCTAAAGATAGGGCTAGGGTAAAGGTAAGGTTTAGGGCTCGAGTTAGGGCTTGAGAGGGTTAGGCCTAGGCTTAGGGCTAGGCTTAGGGCTAGGGGTATAGTAAGGGCTTGAGTTAGGATAGGATTAGGGTTATGGTTAGGTTTAGGGATAGGGATAGGGTTAGGTTTTGGGTTAGGGCTAGGTTTATGGTTAGGGTTTGGGTTAGGGTTTGGGTAAGAGAGCTAGAGCTAGAGTTAGGTGTAGGGTTGGGTTAAGGTTAGGGGCTGGGTTACAGTAGGGTTAGGGCTACGGCTTGTGCTAGGGTTAGGTCTACGTCTAGGGTTAGGGTGTGGGCTTAAGTAAGGGCTAGGGTAATGGTAAGGGTTAGGGCTAGAGTTAGGGTTAGGGTTAGGGCTAAATTTAGGACTAGGGTAAAGGTAAGGGTTAGGGCTCGGGTTACGGGTAGGGTTAGGGTTAGGTTTGGGTTAGGGTTAAGGTTAGGTTTATGGCTAGGGCTAGGGCTAGGGTTTGATTTAGAGACAGGGCTAGGGCTTGGGTTATGGTTATGGTTATGGTTATGGTTATGGTTATGGTTTGGGTTAGGGTTAGGGCAAGGGCTAGGGCTGTAGTTAGGTGTAGGGTTTGGGTTAAGATTAGTGCTAGGGTTACAGGTAGTGTTAGGGCTAGGGCTAGGGCTATGTCCAGGGTTAGGTTTCGCATTAGGGTTAGGGCTAGGGTTAGGGCAAGGGTTAGGATTACGGTTACTCTTAGGGTTAGGGTTACGGCTAGGGTTAGGTTTAGGCCTAGTTTTACGGTTAGGGTTAGGATTAGGGTTAGGTTTATGGCTAGGGCTAGGGTTAGATTTAGAGATAGGGCTAGGGCTTGTGTTATGGTTACGGTTTGGGTTAGGGCAAGGGGTAGGGTTGTAGTTCAGTGTAGGGTTTGGGTTAAGGTTAGGGCTAGGGTTATGGTTAGTGTTAGGGCTAGGGCTTGTGCTAGGGTAAAAGATAGGGCTAGGGCTATGTCCACGGTTAGTGTTAGTGTTAGGGTTAGGGTTTGGGCTAGGGTTAGGGCAAGGGTTAGGATTACGATTACTCTTAGGGTTAGGGTTATGGCTAGGGCTACATCTAGGGTTAGGGTTTGGAGTAGGGCTAGGGCTACATCTCGTGCTGGTTTAGGGTGAGGGTTTGGGTGAGGGTTTGGGTGAGGGTTAGGGCTTGGGTTAGGGTTAGGGTTAGGGCTAGGGCTAGGTTTAGGGCTGGGGCTAGGGCTAGGGCTAGGTTTACAGTTAGGGTTAGGATTAGGGTACGGCTAGGGTTAGTGTTAGTGTTAGGGTTAGGGTTTGGTATTGGCTTTGGGTTGTGTTAGGGCTACATTTAGGGCTAGTGTAAGGGTAAGCGTTAGGGCTAAAGTTAGGGCTAGGGCTATGGTTAGGGTTAGGGCTAGGGTTATTGCTAGGGTTAGGGTTAGAGTTAGGGCTAGGGTTAGGTTTAGGTTTAGGGTTAAAGCTTGGATTATGGTTAGTGTTTGTGTTAGGGCTAAAGTTAGGGCTAGGGTAAAGGTAAGCATTAGGGCTATAGTTAGGGTTAGGGTTAGGCCTAGGGTTAGAGTTAGTGCTAGGGCTACGGCAATGGTTAGGGCTAGGGTTAGGATTAGGTTTTGTGCAGGGTTAGCCTTATGGCTAAAGTTAGGGTTAGGGTTAGCGTTAGGTCTAGGGCTAGAGTTAGGGTTAGGGTTAGGTTTACAGTTAGGGTAGGACTAGGGCTAGGGTTTGTGTTAGGGTTTGTGTTAGTGTTAGTGTTTGGCCTACAGCTAGTGCTAGGGTTAGGGTTAGGGTTAAGGCTAGGTCTAGGGTTAGTGTTAGTTTTAATATTAGGGTTAGGGTTATGACTTGGGTTAGGGTTTGAGCTAGAGCTAGGGTTACAGTTAGGTTTAGGTCATTGGTTATTTTTAGTGTTAGGGTTAGGGCTAGGTCTTTGGCAAGGGGTATGTGTAGGGTTAGGTTTAGGGCTAGGGCAAGGGTTAGGATTAGGGTTTCTGATAGCATTAGTTTTACAGTTAGGGCTAAGGTCTAAGGTTAGTTCTCGGGCATGGTCTAGTTTTTGGGTTTGTTTTATTGTTAGGGTTAGAGCTAGGGCTACGGCTATATTTTGGGTTACGGTTAGTGCTAGGGTTAGGGTTAGGTTTTGGGTAGGGTTAGTGTTAGGGCTAAAGGTAGGGTTAGGGTTAGGGCTAGGAGTAGGTTTATGGCTAGGATTAGGTTTAGGTCGAGGGATACATTTAGGTGTAGGGTTAGGGCTAGGGCTAGACTTACAGTTATTGCTAGGTTTAGGGTTAGGGCTAGGGCTAGGTTTAGTGTTAGGATTTGGGTTAGGGTTTGGGCTAGGGCTAGGGTTAGGTTTTACTTAGGGTTAGAGCTAGGGTTAGAGCTAGGTCTAGGGTTTATGTTAGGGTTTCGGTTAGTGGTAGGGCTTGGGCTAGGGTTAGGTTTAGGGTTATAGCTAAGTGTATGGTTAGTGTTAGGATTTGGGTTAGGGTTACAGTTAGGGCTAGGGTTATTGGAAGGTTTTGGGTTAGGGCTAGGGCTAGGGTTAGGTTTACGTTTAGGGTTAGGTCTAGGGTTCGTGTTAGGGTTATGGCTTGGGCAAGGGATATTTTTAGGTTAGGGTTAGGATTAGTGCAAGGGTTAGAATTAGGTTTACTGTTAGGGTTAGTGTTAAAGTTAGGGCTAGGGCTACGGTTTGGTCTGGGGCTCGGGTTCAGCCTTGTCTTTGGGTTTGTGTTGGGGTTAGGGTTAGTGTTAATGCTAGGCCTAGGTTTAGGGCTATGGATATAATTAGGCTTTGTGTTAGGGATAAAGCTAGGGTTGGGGTTAGGGTTGGTTTTTGGGTAGAATTAGTGTTTGGGCTAAAGTTAGGGTTAGGGTTAGGCCTAAAGATAGGGCTAGGGTAAAGGTAAGGGTTTGGGCTCAGGGTAGGGCTAGAGTTAGAGTTAGGCCTAGGGCTAGGGTTTGGGCTAGGGTTAGGATTAGGTTTAGGGCTAGGATTAGGTTTTTGGTTAGCGCTAGGGATATGGTTATGGTTTGGGTTAGGGTTAGCATAAGGTTTAGGGCTAGAGTTGGGTGTAGTGTTGGGTTAAGGTTAGGGCTAGGGCTAGGGTTCAGATGTGGTCTAAAGTTAGGGCTAGGGTAATGGTAAGGTTTAGGGTTAGGCCTAGGGTTAAAGTTAGGGCTAGGGTTAGGGTTTGTGCTAGGGCTAAATTTAGGTCTGGGGTAAAGGTAAGGGTTTGGGCTCAGGTTATGACTATGGTTAGGTTTAGGGTTAGGCCTATGGTTAGGTTTAGGATTAAGGTTAGGTTTAGGGCTAGGGTTAGATTTAGGGATAGGGATAGGGTTATGGTTAGGGTTAGGGCAAGGTCTAGGGCTATAGTTAGGTGTAGGTTTTGTGTTAAGATTAGGGCTAGGGTTACGGTTAGGGTTAGGGCTATGGTTAGGACTAGTGCTAGGGTAAAAGATAGGCTAGGACTATGTCCAGGGTTAGGCTTAGTGTTAGGGTTAGGGCAATGGTTAGGGCAATGGTTAGGATAACGGTTACTTGTAGGGTTAGGGCTAGGGTTAAAGCTAGGGTTAGGGTTATGGTTTGGGCTAGGGCTAGGGCTACGTCTCATGCTGGTTTATGGTTAGGGTTAGGGTGAGGGCTATGGCTAGGGTTAGGGTTTGTGTTAGGGTTAGGGTTAGAACTAGGGCTAATGGTAGGGCTAGGGATGTAGTTAGGGTTAGGGATAGGCTAGCGCTAGTTTTAGGGTTTGTTTTAGGGTTATGGTTAGGTCTATGGTTTGGGTTTGGGTTATGTCTAGGGTTAGGGTTACGGTTAGGGTTTACCATTATGGTTAGTGTTGTCTAGGGTTAGGCTTAGGTTTAGGTTTTGGTGTAGAGTTTGCGTTAGGGTTAAATTTAGGGCTAGTGTAAGGGTAACGGTTAGGGCTAGTGTTAGAGCTATGGTTAGGATTGGGGCTAATGTTAGGGCTCGGGCTAGGGTTAGGGTTAGGGCTAGGGTTAGGTTTTGTGTCAGGGCTAAAGTTAGGGTTAGGGTATAGGTAAGTGTTAGGGCTAGAGTTAGGTTTAGTGTTAGGACTAGTCTTAGGGCTAGGGCTAGGGCTAAGGCAATGGTTAGGGATAGGGTTAGGGCTAGGGTTACTGTTAGGGTTAGGTTAGAGTTAGGGCTAAAGTTAGGATTATTGTTAGGGTTAGCATTAGGGCTAGGGTTAGGGTTAGGGCTAGGACTAGGACTAGGTTTATGGCTTGGATTAGGGTTAGGGCTAGGGCTCGAGTTTGGGTTAGGGCTAGGGCTAGGGTTACAGTTAGGCTAGGGCTAGGGCTATGGCTAGGCCTTGGGTTAAGGGTTAGGGTTTGGGCTTGGGTTAGGATTAGGATTAGGGTTTGGCCTAGAGCTAGGTTTAGGGTTAGGGTTAGGTCTTCATTTAGTTTTAGTGTTAGTTTTAGGGTTAGGGCTAGAGCTTTGGCAAGGGGTATGTGTAGGGTAAGGTTTAGGTTTAGGGGTAGGGTTAGGGCAAGGGTTAGGATTAGGGTTTCTGTTAGGGTTAGTGTTATGGTTAGGGCTGGGGCTAAGGTTAGGTCTGGGGCTTGAGGTAGTTTTTGGGGTTTTTTGGGGTTACTGTTAGAGCTAGGGTTATGGCTGTAATTAGGGTTAGGCTAGGTTTATAGTTAGGGATAGGTTTTGGGTAGGGTTGGTGTTTAGGGTTAGGGTTAGGGTTAGGGTTAGTTTGGTGTAGTGGTTAAGTGCACAAACTCTAATCTGGGGGAACCAGGTTTGATTCCCCATTCCTCCACTTGCAACTGGCCTGATGACCTTGGGCAAGCCATAGCTCTGTACCAGCTGTTCTCTCAAGGACAGCTTGGGAAGGAGCTCTCTCAGCCCCACCTACCTTACAGGGTGTCTGTTGCGGGGAGGGGAAGGGAAAGGAGTTTGTAAACTACTCTGAGACTCCAAGTGAGTGAAGGGTGGGGTATAAATCCAATCTCTTCTTCTTTTCTAAGGTTAGGGCTATGGCTCTAATTAGGGTTACGGTTAGGGCAAGGGTTAGGTTTATGGTTAGGGTTAGGTTCTGGGTAGGATTAGTGTCAGGGCTAAACGTTGGGTTAGGGTTAGGGTTAGGGTTAGAGTTAGGGTTGGGGATAGGGTTAAGGCAAGGGTTAGGATTAGGGTTACTATTAGGGTTAGTGTTATGGTTAGGGGTAGGGCTAAGGATTTGGTCTAGGGCTTGGGCTAGTGTTTTGGTTTGTGTTAGGGTTAGTGTTAGTGTTAGGGCTAGGGCTATGGCTCTAATTAGGGTTAGGGCTAGGTTTAGGTTTAGGGTTAGGTTTTGGGTAGGGTTGGTGTTAGGGTTGGATTTGGGCTAGGACTAGGGTTATGGCTAGGATTAGGTTTAGGTCGAGGGTTAGGTTTAGGGCTAGGGCTAGGCTTACAGTTAGGGCTAGGGTTAGCATTAGGGTTAGGGCTAGGTTTAGTGTTAGGGTTGGGGTTAGGGTTAGGGCTAGGTTTTGAGTTAGGGTTAGGGTTAGAGGGTTAGGATTAGTGCTAGGTCTAGGGTTAGTGTTAAGGTTTGGGTTAGGGCTAGGGCCAGGATTAGGTTTAGGGTTCCTGCTAGGTCTGTGGTTAGTGTTAGGGTTTGAGTTAGGGTTACAGTTAGGACTAGGGTTATGGTTAGGTTTAGGGTTAGGGCTAGGACTAAGGCTAGGTTAGGTTTAGAGTTTGGTTAGGGTTAGGGTTAGGGTTAGGGTTAGGGTTAGGCTTGGCATCCGGCATCCGCAGCAGTGTCCGGCGCCCGGCGTCCGCAGCAGCAGGAGCAGGGCTCCAGGAGGAGGAGGAGCCGGCCGCCCCTGCCGAGTCCTTGGGCGCAGAAGCTGCCGGGGCCTGCCCCCCCCGCAAAGTCCGGTCCAGCGGGGGCCAGCAGGAGGAGCACCACAGGCGGCCGAGGAGGCACAGGCATGGGCAGGCGTGCAGGCTGGGGATCCCTCCCCGCCACTCATACTCCCGGGGCCACAGCAAGTGTCGCCGGCCCCGGGAGAAGCCCCCTGCTTCCCTCCCCCCCACACTCCCGGGGCCGCGGCAAGCGCCACTGGCCCCGGGAGAGCCCCCTCATTCCCTCCCTCCCCCACACACTCCCGGGGCTGAGGGGGGCACAAAGGAGGGAGAAGCCGGGCCCCAGGGGCATGAAGCCCCTGGGGCCCAAGCAAGAGGGGGGAGGGAGGGAAACGCTGGCCTCAGTGGGGGGAGAAGCGCTCCTTCCTTCCTTCCTTCCTTCCTTCCTTCCTTCCTTCCTTCCTTCCTTCCTTCCTTCCTTCCTTCCTTCCTTCCTTCCTTCCTTCCTTCCTTCCTTCCTTCCTTCTCTCTCTCTCTCTCTCCCCACCTACCTACCTACCTTCCTGTTCCTTCCTTTCCCCCTTCCTTCCTTCCTTCCTTCCTTCCTTCCTTCCTTCCTTCCTTCCTTCCTTCCTTCCTTCCTTCCTTCCTTCCTTCCTTCTCTCTCTCTCTCCCCCACCTACCTACCTACCTTCCTGTTCCTTCCTTTCCCCTTCCTTCCCCTCTCCCTTCCTTTCTTCTCTCTCTCCCCACCTTCCTTCCTTCCTTCCTTCCTTCCTTCCTTCCTTCCTTCCTTCCTTCCTTCCTTCCTTCCTTCCTTCCTTCCTTCCTTCCTTCCTTCCTTCCTTCCTTCTCTCTCTCCCCCCCACCTACCTACCTACCTTCCTGTCCCTTCCTTTCCCTTCCTTCCCTTCTCCCTTCCTTTTTTCTCTCTCTCCCCCCCACCTACCTACCTTCCTGTTCCTTCCTTTCCCCCTTCCTTCCTTCTCTCTCCCCCCACCTACCTACCTACCTTCCTGTTCCTTCCTTTCCCTTCCTTCCCCTCTCCCTTCCTTTTTTTCTCTCTCTCCCCCCCACCTACCTACCTTCCTGTTCCTTCCTTTCCCCCTTCCTTCCTTCTCTCTTCCCCCCACCTACCTACCTACCTTACTGTTCCTTTCTTCCTTCCTTCCTTCCCCCTCCCTCCCTTCTTGCCTTCTGACACACTGCCGATGACGTCAGGGATGTGTGGCCGTTTGACACTTCCGGTGACGTCAGTGGGTGTGGCATATGCAAATAAGATATGCTAATGAGCTCCTGCACCTCTTTTTTTATGAAAGGACCCCTGGCTAGGTCTATATCTAGGGTTAGGGTGTGGGCTAAAGTTAGGGCTAGAGTAATAGTAAGGGTTAGGGCTAGAGTTGGGGTTAGGCCTTGGGTTAAAGTTAGGACTATGGCTAAGGTTAATGTTAGAGTTAGGGTTTGTGTTAGGGCTAAATTTAGGTCTAGGGTAAAGGTGTCAGAATCTGTCAATTCAGCCAATGTATTCTTGCATGCATTCTATGTATCCTATGTAACCTTTATGCATTATGTATTAGACCTTTGTATTAATCCTGTTTTGGTCGGGAGGGTGACAACCCTTAATGGTGAGAACAAGGAGGCCTCTCATCTCTGCCTCCGCATTCCAGCTGCCCTGGCAGTAACTTCAAGGGGAGGATGGCTCTCATCTCTTATCTCATGCAAAAGAACCTTGGAGCCATGAATTGTTATGTGAACTGAGGGGTCTGGTTAGAGAAGGGAAATTTACTGCTTAACACCTCACTTTTTTCCTGTGTGAACCAAACGGTCAAGACACCTTTTAGCCCGCCAATTTTCCCTTAAGGGGATTGGCTACCTATGGGTAATTCAAACTCCTTGGAATGGTATAATAGACCCGCTTGTATTATTTGTCTCATCTCTGACAATAACCCGAGATGCTGTACTAATGTAGGAATAGGTAATAAAGAACTGTGGTTAACCAACCAAGATCTGATCCTTGACTACTTCGAGCAGAACTCTCACAGATTGTCAGAGATCTGTGATTGGGACTCAGCCGTTCCTGACCATGTCAGAAGACGACGCGGTCCCCCTCAAACCTACTACTCCAGAAGAGACTCCCGTTACCCCGGCGGATCCGGGGAACGGGGGTGGTGGCGGCGGAGGAGGTCCCGAAGTGCCGGTGACCACGAGCCAGGGGGCTTACTACATTCCGCGCCGCCCGGTTACTCATCAGAGCGTGACCCCCAAGTACGCATGGAGCCACTTCGGTCAGCGTACCGTGAATTCGTGGGTGCACGACCGGAAAGGGGTGAGAATTTCGCTCACCGGAGACCAGCCCGATCGAGGGAGACTGAGCTACCTAGGAGACGACCGCGAGCCGATCTATCGTGGAGGGCCGCGTCGCCCGCCTCTCGAAGAGGAGGGAATGGATCTGTATGGGCCCGATCCGTATCGCGAGGAGCAGACGGTCCCTTTGGATCAGATGATGGGAGACCTGCGGCTTCAACTCACCGCCGAGCTCCGCGAGTTGGCCCTCGATCTCCAGCACCAATTTCGCGATGCTATGATGGCAATGCAAGGAGCCCTCCCCGGTCAAGGGGTCGGAGTCCCACTACAGCCGCCGGCGCCCGGAGGGGTTCCGGTCCAACCGCAGGCGCCCGCTC
Organism: Lepidodactylus listeri; assembly: GCA_029233225.1. Classification (NCBI taxonomy): domain Eukaryota; kingdom Metazoa; phylum Chordata; class Lepidosauria; order Squamata; family Gekkonidae; genus Lepidodactylus; species Lepidodactylus listeri. The sequence continues at coordinate 5,969,662 of JARCFY010000014.1, read as the reverse complement.
TACCGGCGCAACCAGCCCAGCCGGTCGTCCCAGTTCCAGCTCCAGGGCCCGTCCCAGCGCCGGCCCCAGTCCTGGCCGCGCCGGCCGCCCGCCCAGCCCCCTTCGACCCTTTGACGACTACTTTCGATGGGGACCCAGAGAAGCTACGTTTCTTCATGCTGGAGATCGGGAGATTCCTGGACAGTTGGAGCCACCTCTACCCCACCGAGAAAGAACGGATTGGCTACATCGGGTCCAAGCTGAAAGACACTGCCAGCGACTGGTATGTGAGCCTGCACGACAACCCCGGACCTGAACTGCGCTCCCTGAACAACTTCATGTGGGCCCTCCGGCATCAGTTCGAGGACCCCCTGGGTGAGGAAAAAGCCCGTAATCAACTAAGAAAGCTGTTCCAGGGAAGGTCGTCAGTGAGGGACTACACTGACAAGTTCCGGCGCATCGCAGCAAAGATCCATGGGTGGCCGGAGGAACTATTCATGGAGAAGTATTGGGAGGGCCTGAACCCGGAAATCTACGAGACCGTGCTGTTAGGGGGTCGCCCTGGCACCCTGAACACCTGGATGAGAGCCGCCATCGACATGGAGGAGCGATTCGCCCTAATTAAGATGGGAGCGTCCGTGACGGCAGCCAGCAAGGCAGCCCCCCGAGTGAAGCCCCGATCCAGTGTGCAAGATGTCCGAGATGCGAGGTTTCGACAGGGGTTGTGTATGAAGTGTGGGGAGAGTGGCCACTTCGCCTCCGCTTGCCCAAGAGGAGGGGGGAAGGGCCCGAAGACCTCAACCCCCGGAGCGGGAAGCACCCCTAGCCGTGGAAAAACACCAATGAAACCCCGGGCGTTGCAGCTGGAAGGAGTAGCGAGCGACCAGGGAGAGCTGGAGCTGATGGAAGCGCAGATGTCGGGAAACTCCAACGGCCTGCAGTGAGCGGCGCAGAGCTGCAGGTCCCCCGCCAAGAAGCGCCATCTCCGGTGAGCATCCCCGGCCCCCTGTTATATATGGTAGTGACGGTGGTGACCCCTGGATCGGGTACCCACATGCGGGTTCGCGCTTTAATTGACTCTGGGTGTGCGCGAGACCTGATCAGCCCCCTAGTAGTGGAGGGGCTGGGACCCAAAATCACCCCTTTATTGGAACCCCTGAAGTTTACACAGATGGATGGGTCGGAGATGAAGGAGGAGTGCATAGCAGAGACTGAGAGCTTGATTTTGGGAACGGGGGAGCACTGGGAGAAGCGAGCTTTCGTCATCACCCCAAACGCCCAGTTCCCTATGGTGTTGGGCAGCCCTTGGCTCGGGGCGCACGACCCTTACATAAAATGGAGCGAGGGGAAGATTTCGTGGGTGGACGAACGCTGCCAGAGCCACCGGTGGGACCCCGGATGGGGGCCTGGACCTCCGACCCCGCCTCCCCCGGCGCCCGCGCTCGCCCTCACCCCTACCATGGTGCCTAAAGAGTATAGAGACTTGCTGGAAGTGTTCAGCGAGACCGAGGCGGATGAGTTGCCCCCCCATCGACTGTCGGACTGTGCCATAGAACTCCTCCCAGGAGAGAAACTCCCAAAAGGGAAATTATACTCCATGAGCCCGTTGGAACGGGAAGAACTGCGGAAGTTCTTGGACAAAAATTTGGCAAGGGGGTTCATCCGCCCAGCCAAGTCCCCCTTCGCGGCGCCCGTGTTGTTCCGAAAGAAAAAGGATGGGGGCTTACGACTATGCACTGACTACCGGGGGTTGAATGCAGTCTCCACCACTAATGCCTACCCCCTCCCATTAATAAAGGACCTCTTGGCGGAGGCGGCCAAGGGGAAGATTTTTACCAAATTGGATCTACGAGATGCCTACTTCAGGGTGCGCATCAGGGAAGGGGATGAATCTAAGACTGCCTTTAACACCCCCTTGGGACAATTTGAATATCTAGTGATGCCGTTCGGCTTAAGTGGCGCGCCCGGGGTCTTTATGAGTTTAATCAATGAAGTGTTGCACAAGCATCTATTTAAGGGCGTGTTATGTTACATAGATGATATCTTGATCTATTCTACTGATAAGAGTGCGCATGTGACTTTGGTCAGGGACGTTCTCTCAACCTTACTGAAAAACCAGCTTTATGTGAAACTGTCTAAGTGTGAGTTTCACCGTGAGTCCGTGGACTTCCTGGGCTGCCGCATTTCTCAGAAGGGGTTGGAAATGGACCCGGGGAAGGTGGAGGCAGTGGTGCAATGGGAGGCTCCGCGAACGAGAAAGCAATTGCAGAGCCTCTTAGGATTTTGTAACTTCTATCGAACCTTCATCAAAGACTTTGCCAAAGTCACCCTTCCCTTAACGGACTTATTAAAAACCAAGGGGAGGGGGCCCGAGGCCGGGAAGCCAGGAGAGAAATTGGCGTGGAATGGGGAGTGTCAGAGGGCGTTTGAGACTTTAAAAACCCTTTTCACTTCCGAGCCCATTCTGGCACACCCGGATGAAACGAAAGAATTTATAATTCATGTAGATGCCTCTGATGTAGCCATGGGGGGGGGCCATTTTACAAAGTGACTCGGAAGGAAAACTGCACCCCTTGGCTTACATTTCAAAAAAATTTAACGAAACGGAAAGGAATTGGTCGGTGTGGGACAAGGAAGCCGCAGCCATTAGGTTAGCGCTCACTACGTGGCGCCACTGGCTGGAGGGAGCGCAAACTCCGTTTGAAATATGGACTGATCATAAGAACCTGGAGGCGTTGCGCACTCAGCGATCCCTCAATGCCAAGCAGCTGCGATGGGCTGATTTCTTTTCCAAGTTTAACTTCGTGCTTAAACATTTTCCTGGGAAGGCTAACTCCCTGGCAGACGCGTTGTCCAGATTGCCCCAACATGAGAGTGTAAAAGAAGAGGTGTTTGATTCCATGTTCTCCCCCCAACAGCTGGGAGGGGTGGTAGTCACCCGGAGCCAAGCAAAGAAGGCCGAGCTCAACACGGGGAATTGCCAGTGGGGGGGGGAGTATGCTCCTGAAGAGATAGAGGAACTGGAAGCTTTGGAGGAATGTTCCAAGAGAGAGGACCACTGTTGGCTGCATGGAGACAAATTAGTGGTGCCTAAGGCCAAGCGCAAGGAAATCTTGCTAAATTGCCACTCCTCAAAGCTAGCCGGGCACTTCGGTTTCCTAAAGACACTTAATTTGATCCAGCGTCAGTTCTGGTGGCCGCGCATGCGCCGAGACGTCTCAGACTTCGTCTCGGCATGCCAAACCTGTTTAATGTGTAAAAAACGGGGGGGGAAAGTCCCAGGATTGTTGCACCCCCTACCCACCGCGTCAAGACCCTGGGAAGCCATAGCCATGGACTTTATCACCAATTTGCCCCCCTCCAAGGGAAAAACAGTGATTTGGGTGGTGGTAGACACTTTTTCTAAACAAGCACATTTCACCCCCTTCAAGCAATTGCCCACAGCCAAAGGAATGGCTAAAGCTTTCTTCAACCACGTGATCAAATTACATGCTTTTCCGAAGAGGGTGGTTTCTGACCGCGGAAGTCAGTTCGTTGCCACCTTCTGGCGGGAGCTTTTGAAATTAATGGACATAGAACCTGCCTTAAGCTCGGGTTACCACCCAGAGACCGACGGCCAATCCGAACGAACTAATCAAATTCTAGAGCAATTCCTAAGATGCTACACAAATTATCACCAGGATAATTGGGTGGAATTGCTACCATTTGCAGAATATAGCTACAATAATGCAGTGCATTCATCCACAGGGGTCTCACCTTTCATGGCAGTGGGAGGTTTTGAAGGGAAACCACTTCCTACTATTAAGGAGGACCCTCAAGCCCCCCCCTCGGATTTTAAAAGTTGGTGGTCCAGCCTCCAAGACTCATGGCCATTAATAGGGAAAGCCTTGGACCATGCCAAAGAGGACTACAAGAAATATGCTGACCGAGGGCGAGCACCGGGATGGGATCTTCAGCCCGGGGACTCTGTTTATCTCTCTACTAAGAATATCCATGGGTTGCAGCCCAGCAGAAAGCTGGGATGGAAATATGTTGGACCTTATAAAGTACTACGTAAAATCTCTGATGTGTCTTTTGAACTGGAACTGCCTAAATCACTGAGTTCTGTGCACCCTGTGTTTCATTTCAGCCTGCTGAAGAAAGATCCTGGGCCGAATGCATGGCATCCAGTTCCTCCAGTTCCTCCTCCACTGATGAAGGAGGGGAGTCCTCACTTCGAGATAACTGAGATCCTTGACTCCAAAATGCGAAGGGGCCACTTATATTACTTAGTTAGATGGTTGGATTTCGGCCCGGAGCACAATGAATGGATTCGTTCAGAACATGTTCATGCACCCAAGCTGACTAAACTATTTCATAAAATGTTCCCTGATAAAGCTAGGTGAAGAGAATTATGGGGAGGGCAGGGTGTCAGAATCTGTCAATTCAGCCAATGTATTCTTGCATGCATTCTATGTATCCTATGTAACCTTTATGCATTATGTATTAGACCTTTGTATTAATCCTGTTTTGGTCGGGAGGGTGACAACCCTTAATGGTGAGAACAAGGAGGCCTCTCATCTCTGCCTCCGCATTCCAGCTGCCCCGGCAGTAACTTCAAGGGGAGGATGGCTCTCATCTCTTATCTCATGCAAAAGAACCTTGGAGCCATGAATTGTTATGTGAACTGAGGGGTCTGGTTAGAGAAGGGAAATTTACTGCTTAACACCTCACTTTTTTCCTGTGTGAACCAAACGGTCAAGACACCTTTTAGCCCGCCAATTTTCCCTTAAGGGGATTGGCTACCTATGGGTAATTCAAACTCCTTGGAATGGTATAATAGACCCGCTTGTATTATTTGTCTCATCTCTGACAATAACCCGAGATGCTGTACTAATGTAGGAATAGGTAATAAAGAACTGTGGTTAACCAACCAAGATCTGATCCTTGACTACTTCGAGCACTACTTCGGGTTAGGGCTCGGGTTTCAGCTAGACTTAGGTTTAGTGTCAGGCCTAGGGTTAGGCCTAGGGTTAGGGTTCGGATTAGGGTTAAGTTTTGGGCTAGGGCTTGGGTTAGATTTAGTGATAGGGCTAGGGTTAGGGTTAAAGTTTGGGTTAGGGTTAGGGCAAGGTCATGGGCTATAGTTGAGTATAGGCTTTGGGTTAAGGTTAGGGCTCAGATTACGGTAAGGGATACGGCTAGGGATTCTGTTAGGATAAAAGGGCTAGGGCTATGTCCAGGGTTAGGGATAGCGTTAGGGTTAGGGCTATGGTTACAATTAGGGCTAGGGTTAGAGTTAGGGCTAGGGTTAGGGCTAGGGTTAGGGTTAGGGCTAGGGTTAGGGGTTAGGGGTTAGGGTTAGTATTTAGGGTTTAGGGGTTAGTGTTTGGGTAACTTTAGTGTTAGGTTAATGTTAGGTTAGTGTTAGGGTTAGATGTTAGGGTTTGGGGTTCGGGTTAGGGGTCAGGGTTTAGGGTTAGCGGTTAGGGTTTAGGGTTAGGTTTTGGTCTAGTGTTAGGTTTTGGGTTAGGGCTAGGGTTATGGTTAGGGTTAGGTTATAATGTTAGTCGTTCTGTTGCCTAATTTAGGCCCAGCAGCAGAGGGGTCTAGTGATTTTGCTACTTGGTGGAATTCACGATGTGAGTCTTGGCCTTTGCAAAAACGTTGGAAGAAGCCAAAGCGGACTATAAGAAATATGCCGTTAAGGGGAGGGCCCCAGGATGGGATGGCCCCAGGATGGGATCCCCAGGATGGGATCTCTCCCCTGGAGACTCTATGTGTCAACTAAAAATATTAAAGGACTCCAACCTAGTCAAAAATTGGGCTGGAAATACGTGGGGCCTTTCCCTGTTATAAGGTGCATTAACAAAGTGACATTTGAACTTAAACTCCCCAAATCGTTGAAATTTGTGCACCCTGTTTTTCATTACAGCCTACTGAAGAAAGATCCTGGGCCGAACAAATGGAGACCTTCCTCCTCCTCTCCTCCTCTGATGAAGAGCAATGAACCTCATTATGCGATCGATCAAATCTTGGACTCTAAACTAAAGCGGGGGCATTTGTTTTATTTTATCAAATGGTTGAATTTTGGCCCTGAAGAAAATGAATGGGTTGAGGCCTCTCATGTGCATGCTCCTGAAAAAATTCGGGCTTTCCATAAACTGTACCCTTTGAAACCTGGGAGGGGAGGGAATGTTTTATCAGGAGGGCAGAATGTCAGTTAGCACTGCCATGGATTCCTGGTGATTGTCATTCTCAATGATACTGTTGCATTACCAAGGTACCTATTGTCAGTTAGCCCCTGCCAATGTCTCCTGCTGTTTATTATTCTCAGTGGTATTATTCTCTATTGCAGTTGGGATATTCATTGAGGCCTGAGAGGTCTATCAACCAATCTGATGATTAATTAACATTGCCTTTGTTTCAAGTTGCAAACCGACTCTTCTAGGTCCCGGACAGGAGCTGGCATCTGTAGAGTGACTCCCACCGCAGGAATGCATTCCTTGTTCGCTCTGTGCATGCTTACTGCTCATTAACTTTTCTTTATTCTTATCTGTCTTTCGCTTCTCCCTAGCTCATGGCCTTCAGCTGAAAGCCTCCTGCAATGTGTTATATTATTCACAGGTGCTATGTGTTCCTTTGCTTGCTTTTCCTTGGGAACATCCGCCCCACAAACCCCAACAGTGTTTTGCCTGGGAACCTACTTTACTGCGCTTCCCTTGGTAACAGTGGGCCAGTATATTTGGGCGCCAATAATTCTCCCAATTGATTGGTGGATATTGAGGGGGGCTTATTTCATATCAAGTATAATTGTAGTTGTATTCATGCTAACAGAAGAAGTGTGTTTGACCAACAAGATCTTTTCTGCAAATAAAGGACTTTCTGTTTAAGGAGACCTGTTGTGCACTACATCGATTGGGACAATCTCACAGTATCATGCTTTTATATTGTTGACTAGATGTACAATGAAATAAAGCCATGCTCTGTGTAGGTAGAGTATCTATTACTTCTTACTGGAAGGACACTAACATACCTACGATACAGACTTGGTTTAGCAAATTGTGGGACTTACATGTGATGGAAACTATCAGTGACAAAATTGATTTTCTATCCAAGCCAAATTTCATTACTCCTGCATGGGAACGTTTCTATCATTGGTTATAATTTACCCCGAAAGGCGACAGTTATTATTTATAAAGCCATGCAGGCAGAGTATGTATTGCTTCTTACTGGAAGGACACTAACGTACCTACCATACACACTTGGTTTAGCAAATTGTGGGAATTACATGTGATGGAACGACTCACTGACAAAATTGCTAACTGCTCAGTGTAACACCTAATACAACCTTTTTTGATGCGAAAAGGTTGCACATAATGCCGCTCGGTGGGATTCCTTTGGAGTAACTCTGCACAGTGCTGCGTTGCCCTGGGAATCCCAACCTGTTTTGATGCAAAATGGTTTCCGATATTTGATTTTCTATCTAAGCCAATTTCCATTACTCCTGCATGGGAACGTTTCCATCATTGGTTATAACTTACCCCGAAAGGCGACAGTTATTTTTTATAACATAATGTATTAGAATTCACAATCAAATGTATTTCTTGTAGTTGTATTCACTGATTTCTCATGTCTAAGACCTCAACGTTAGATATCACTCATTGTTCACCCAAAATCAATTTTTGACTATTGTATGTCTTGCATTCGATGTTATTGCTCTTACAGTTGATATCTCATGCTTTCATATTGTTGAGTAGATATACAATGAAATAAAGCCACGCTTTATGCAGCTAGAGTAGCTATTGCTTCTTTAGGAAAGGAAACTAACATACGTATCCTACACACTCGATTTAGCAAATTGTGTATGTTTATAACTTCATAATTGTTATATCTCGATAATTGTTTATAACTTCATCCATTAGAATTCACAATGAAATGCATTTCTTGCATTTGTATTCACTGATTAGTCTTTTCTAAGACCTGTTTGTTAGATGACAGTTAGATTTTTAGGTTTTACACAGGGTTGTCAATACAATGAGAATTATCACTCATTGTACAACCAAAATCAATTTTTGATTCTTGAATGTCTTGCATTCAATCTTATTGCTCTTACAATTTATATATCATGCTTTTATATGATTGACTAGATGTACAATGAAATAAAGCCATAATTTCTGCAGCTAGAGTACCTATTGCTTCTTAAGGGAAGGACACTAACGTACCTACCATACACACTTGGTTTAGCAAATTGTGGGACTTACATGTGATGGAAAGAATCACTGACAAAATTGCTAACGGCTCAATAACCCCTAATACAACCTTTTTTGATGTGAAAATGTTCCACAGAATGCCACTTAGCGGGATTCCTCAGGAGTAACTCCACAGAGGGCTGCGCTCCCCTGGGAATCCCAAATATATTTGGATGCAAAATGGTTTCCGATACTTGATTTTCTATCTAAGCCAAATTTCACTACTCCTGCATGGGAGAGTTTCCACGATTGGTTATAACTTACTGCGAAAGGCGACAGACATTATTTATAACTTCATCTATTAGAATTCACAATCAAATGCATTTCTTGAATTTGTATTCACTGGTTACTCTTTTCTAAGACCTGTTTTTTAATGAAAGTTAACTTTCTAGTTTTTATGAAGGGTTGCCAATACGGTGAGAGTTATCACTCGTCGTACAACCAAAATCAATTTTTGATCCTTGTATGTCTTGCATTCGATATTATTGCTCTTACAGTTGATACATCATGCTTTTATATTGTTGAGTATTTATACAATGAAATAAAGCCATGCTCTATTAATCTAGAGTATCTATTGCTTCATACTGGAAGGACACTAACCATACACTCTTGGTTTATCAAATTGTGGGACTTACATGTGATGGAAACTAGTACTGACAAAATTGCTAACTGCTCAATAACCTCTAATACAACCTTTTTTGATGCGAAAAAGTTCCCCATAATGCTGCTCAGTGGGATTCCTTGAGAGTAACTCCACACAGGGCTGTGCTCTGCAGGGAATCTCAAGCATGTTTTGATGCCAAATGGTTTCCAATACTTGATTTTCTATCTAAACAAAATTTCATTAATCTTGCATGGGAACGTTTCCAAGATTGGTTATAAAGTTATAACCAATTGGTTATAAAGTTATAACGGGGTAAGTACCCCGAAAGGCACAGTAATTATTGATAACATTATGTATTAGAATTCACAATCAAATGTATTTCTTGTAGTTGTATTCACTGATTATTCATTTCTAAGACCTGTTTGTTAGATATCACTTATTGTTCACCCAAAATCAATTTCTGACTATTGCATGTCTTGCATTTTTTTTAAACAAATTTTATTAACTTTTGTAACTTTTTATAACAATATAACAATAACAAACAACATTAAAGATATTCATCCTACATGTTTCTTATAATCTTACACCAACCAGTGTTTGCGAACAAAGTTGTAGTAGTTTCCTTGTAAGGAGGGAGTGGTTCTTTCTAACATAAGTTCCATTTTTCCAATGATGGGATGCCAACGACCGTAAAAGGAATAAATGTCTTTCTGTGAATGGTTCTCAACCAAACCATCAGTAATTTTATCCATAATCAAATGGTCCCATATCTTTAAATACCAGGTTTTCAAGGAAGGGGGACTTGGTTTGTTCCAGCATAATGCGATCGATGTTTTTGCCGCTGACAAAAGCAAAGTCAATAGTTCGATAGTATATTTGGGAAATGATACCTCTTTCCAATAATTCAAAAGAACGACCTCTGGTTTTTTTGGAATAACATAACCTGTCAATTGTTCAATTTCTGAAATAACATTGTGCCAAAATTGGGAAATGATTGCACAGTCCCACCAACAGTGTAAATAGGAACCTATGTGGCCGCATTCTTTCCAGCATTTGGGGGACAGTTTAGAATTAATTTTGTGAAGTTTTAAGGGGGTCATATACCACCTTGCTAAGAGTTTTAGATTCTGCTGTTGAATGTTGATAGATTTTGATGTGGAGGCATATGATGCCCACACTGAATCCCAAAATGTCTCGGGGAGGTCAATTTGGAGATCGTTCTTCCATGATTTGACATAGGTAGGTAAAACAGAGGGATCCGGATCTAAAAGAATGTTATAAATCCTTGAGATCAGGCCCTTGGAGCTTGGCATTGAAATTAATAATTTTTCAAAATTGGTTAGAGGTCGAGAACAGGTTGTCTGGATCTCTGGAGTGTTAAATAGGTGTTGAAGTTGAAGATACTCAAACCAGGGGAGAGACACTCCTGCTTTCTTATCAAGTTTTGTTTTTAACATGAGTATATTCTTATGTGTTAAATCATAGAGGGTATTCAGCTTCGCCGATGCCCACAGGGGAAATGAAGCAGGGTGTGTCGCTGGAGGGAACCACGGTTGACCCCTGTATTGGGAGAGCAGTGACCGCCCAGGAGCTAAGAAATTACATTTTGCTTTCCATGTTTTGAGCAATGCTTCTAGTAAGGGATGTGATTGACTTAACGTAATCTGCTCGGGTTTCCCTGCCCATATAGATGTGCGGTAGTTTTTATTAGTTAAAAACTTCTTCAATCTTACACCACTGCGGAATGGGGTCGGCATGGAGAATTCTAGCTAAGGTGGATAAGATCGCGGCTTCACGATATTTAGACAAATCCGGGAGGGCTGTCCCTCCCAATTTAATTGGGCGCATGAGTGTTTTGGAACTAATCCTAGAGTTATGGTAACTCCAGATAAAAGACAACCAATTTCTCTGCCACTTTTTCATCTGTAAAGATACAATGGGAAGTGGTAAAGTACGGAATAGATACAATAGTTTGGGAAGTATAAAAGTTTTAAGTGATGTTATTCTTTCCAACCAAGTTAGTTGTTGGGTATGCCATTGGTCTTGCAATCCTTTAAATTTGTTAATGGAGTCAGCGTAGTTTACCTTAAATAGGTCTTTAATATCTAGAGGGATATTGACTCCAAGGTATGACCAGCTTTTAACAACCCAAGTATAAGAATAGTGCAACCTAAGATAGTTTTCTTTCGAAGGGGAAAGGATAATTGGATACAATATTGATTTGGAAGAGTTAACACATAAACCAGAAACGGTTGAGAATTCCAATAAAGTTGCTTCTATCACGGGCAAAGATGTTAGGGGGTCAGTAACATATAAAACCAAGTCATCTGCAAATAAACTAATTTTAAAAGTAGAATGATCTATTTGGAGGCCGGGTATGTCCTTTGATTGACGAATTTGGTTGGCCAGGGGCTCTATGCATAAAGCAAAAAGTAGTGGGGATAGGGGACATCCCTGTCTCGTGCCCCTGGTCAGACAAAAGTCTTCCGAAATCAAATTATTTACTGCTAGCTGGGCCTTAGGAGATGAATATAAAGCTTGAATTACGTTTAGAAATTTAGGACCAAATCTCATCATATTTAGTACTGTTTTTAAAAAAAGAGGTTCCACTTTGTCGAAGGCCTTCTCGATGTCCAGTGCTAAAACACACATATCCCTTGGGTGGGATTTACCAAAATAAATAATATCTAACGTCTTACGAATGTTATCTGCGATATCTCTCCCAGGTATAAATCCGGTTTGATCTAAGTGAACATAATTACCTATAATTTTATTTAAACGAAGGGTCATAATTGTTGAAAATAATTTGTAGTCACAATTCAACAAAGAAATTGGTCGAAAATGTTGAGGGGTTAAAGAATCTGGACCCTTTTTGGGGATAACCACTATTTTTGCCTGAGACCATGTCTCAGGCATTGTACCTGTGCTAAGAATTAAGTTGCATGTTTTTTTAAATGGGACAATCAAATTATTAATGAATTTTTTGTAGAATTCAATAGGGAATCCGTCTCTACCTGGAGCCTTGTTGGACTTAATGTGTTTTAATGCTGCGAAAATTTCTGAATCAGTAATGGGTTCATCTAGATTTTCTTTATGTTCTGGAGTCAGGATAGAACATAGTTTGTCTGTTGATAAATACGATTTAATCTTTTCTAAGTCTGGAAAGTCAGAGGTGTATAAGGATTGGTAAAAGGTTTTGAAAATTTTAAGGATGTCATTGTTAGTAGTGACTCTGTTACCTGCAGAGTCTAATAATACAGAAACCTTTCTGGAGGCTTGCTGTTTCTTTAACTTCCAGTCCAAAAGTTTAAGTGACTTGGGATGCCGAAACCAATATTTATGTTTTAGGTATAACAGATTTTTTTGTATTTGGGTGGTTTCCAATGAGTCAAGCTTTTTCCTTTCTATAAGGAGAAGCTTATAAATTTTTTTCGAACAGGTTTGTTTGTGACGTTGTTCTAAAGATTTAATATTAGACAAAATTTCCTGAATTGTTTGTTTCTTATTTTTAACATAGGATGCGGACAAAGAAATCAATTTGCCCCGCATTACTGCCTTCATAGCGTCCCATACCATGTGGACAGGAACTCCACAGGAGGAATTAAACTGAAAGTATTCATCAAGTGCCTTTGCTATATCTTCAGAATAAAGCTGATTGGACAATAAACTTTTGTTGAAAGACCAGGAACGTGTTGTATTTATTTCTGGGTTTGGGTTTAAATAGCATTCAGTCCAGGCGTGGTCTGATAATGTCCTAAGACCAATTTCTGTTTTTTGAATTTGACTAACTAAAGAAATAGAAGAAAAAATATAGTCTATTCTAGTAAAAATGTCATGCCTAGGGGAATAGTAAGTATAGTCTTTTACCCCGGGGTGGTGTAGTCTCCAGACATCTTGTAGATTGTATTGTTGCATTAATTTATTTAAGGGTGTCACACCAGATTTCTTTTGGTAATTCGCCTTTTGGGCTCCAGGTTTGTATGATCGGTCCCAAAAAAAGTCTGAAATTAAATTAAAATCCCCGCCAATTAACAGATGTCCTTCTTGGAAAGAATCTAATTTGGCTAAGGTGTCATTCAAAAAAACTTCCTGACTTTCGTTAGGGGCATATATAGAGGCAATTGTGAAAAGCTGGTCATTCAAAAGACCTTTTACAAAGATAAATCTCCCAGAGGGATCAATCATTTGGGCCTGGCTAACAAAATTCAGATTTTTAGAAAAAATTATCACCACGCCTCTAGATTTTGAGGAGCCGACAGCATTAAATTGTAAAGGAAATCCCTTATGTTTAAATACTAAAGATTTAGGATCTTTCAAGTGAGTTTCTTGTAGTATAAGGATATCAGTATGCATTCGGGTTATAGCCTGTACCAATTTTTTGCATTTGAAATTATTGTTCAGTCCCCTACAATTCAAAGAAATAACTTTTAACATATCACTTAACATCAGGATTCAACTTGAAATGACTTACTAAAATTCAACATTGCATAATCATTGGCAGCATCTCTTTTAAAATGATCTGAAAAGTCCATATAGTATTCATGTAAACAATTGATTCTGTTTAAACAAAATACCCCTCCGTCACTGTAATGAGGATAATATCTTTTGAAAAAAACATATATCCACAAAATAAGGTTAAAAACCCTCATGGGGTTTAGAACAAATTGCTTGTCCCAGTACACTAGGAACCAAGCTAGTGAGCTGTTAAACACACAGTTCACTTACCGGTGTGTGGGGGAAAGTTTAAACAACAAACCTCTTTCCCCTCTGGAATATTAATAATATTTGTGCCTTTTAATCTCCATAATAAAGTTAATATTAACCAAGATATATTGGTCATTTCCAATTTGGCAAATTATATTAGTAACACCAAATATTTGTATCTTGCTTTGTCTAATGGCAATAGTAGGTATTTTTTTAAAAAATCCTATTAGTTTTAATATAAAGTTCCTAACATGACACCTCAAACTGTATTGTTATCTAAGAGAATTAAGTAAGATATAAATAGTTATAGGGAGTTAAACTTCACTCTCAATCGTAATAAAAATTCCCATAAAATAAAATAAATTATTAAGGTTTCTTCACCAATTAATAATGAACTTTACATTTTAAAATTTATTTAACGCCATTGAAGGGAGCTGCCCCTTCACTTTAACCTCTTTTTCCATTTTAACTTCAATTACTAATAGACTCTAAAAAAAAAAAAAAAAAGGGGGAACTAATGAAATGAGATTACTAGCTAACTGCTTCAAAATATATTGAGCTCCCCTAGAAATGAATGGCTATAAAGCAAGTAAAAAAGAGTTGAACTTCACTCTTCGGTTTATAATGCCTTTTAGTTAAATAAAATGAGGTAATAGGTTGGTTTCACCTTTATAATTTAAATTGAACCTTAAAATTAATGGAAAAGAAAATTTTAGAAATCTTTTAAAAATGTTTAGATCAAATAACGAGAGTTAGTTTTCACTCACTAACCCATTATACGTTTCCTTATGACAATAGCTTTGTGCTTTTAGCGCACTACTTTTAGCTCACAACATAAAGAAGTCCAAGGTTTTACCATGGCCTTGTTATATAAAAAGGTATTACAGTCATGGATGCTTCTTGTTGCGGTTGTTAACTCTTTTCTAGTGGAGGTCGGCTCTATCAGCTGGCGAGTGGCTGGGACTCTCCGAGTCTGGACGAGGGGACGAGACTGGTTGATCCGAAGAGATGCCTAGAGTCATCAGTAGCTTCTGTCCACTAGCAGGGTCTGAGGCTGAGAGTCGTAGACCTTGGTGGATTACAAGGATTTCTGAGGGAGATGTCCACCGGTAACGAAGATGATGTTCAGTTAGCTTTTGTGTAATCGGTTTAAGAGCACGTCGATGTTGAAGCGTTTCGACGGATAGATCTAGTAGGATTTGCAGCTTTCGGTTCTGGTAGGTGATCCCGTCTTTCTGCCGTGCTTTATTAAGAATTGTCTGTCTTAATGCAGCTTCACGAAGGGTTATAATTATGTCCCGGTGGAATGAGTCTGAACGTTTCTGAATAGAGCCCACCCGATAGGCGCTTTCTATATATGGGGTGGAAAACTCTTCTAGGCCCAGAGTCTCCGTAAGCAAGGTGGAAAGGAAGATTTTCAGGTCGGACTCACCTTCGCTGAGTTCAGGCAGGCCGCGAATCTTAAGGTTGCGCTCTTTCGATTTATTTTCCAGCGCCATTATTTTATTTTTGGACCAGACCTCATGCGCCTGGAGAGATCTAATTTCTTCTTGGGAAGTAATGGAGTTCTCGAGGGCGGTCTCTGCAGCTTGGGCCACTTCTGATAAAGTCTCGGTTATTGATTTGAGTTCATCTGTGAGCGGTCGAATTGCCACGTGTATCTGTTCTGCTATTGTGGCTTCAAGGTGGTTGATTGCAGAAAGAAACTCTCCGCGAGAGAGGATTGTTCTATCGTCTTCACTTCCACTATCGCACTGGGTGGCGGCCATTTTGTGGGTGGTTAGAGTTGAATCGTTCTGTGAAGGCCTAGAGTCATCTTTTGCGAAGAATTGAGTGAGTTGTTGTGGAGTAGCCGTTGATTTGCGCGTTTTGGCGTTGCCTGTCTTCCCCATGCCCAGCGTGACGAAATTGTTCTAGGAAAGTAGAAGTTTGCAGGAGATAGGAGGAATAATTCCAGAGGGGAGAGAGGGAGCTAACTCTTTATGCGTCCATCCTCGCCAATCACCCGCATGTCTTGCATTTGATGTTATTGCTCTTACAGTTGGTATCTCATGCTTTCATATTTTTGAGTAAGATATACAATGAAATAAAGCCATGCTTTATGCAGCCAGAGTATCTATTACTTCTTAAGGGAAGGACACTAACATACCTACCGTACACACTTGGTTTAGCAAATTGTGGGACTTACATGTAATGGAAAGAATCACTGACAAAATTGCTAACTGCTCAGTAACCCCTAATACAACCTTTTTTGATGCACAAAGGTTGCACATAATGCCACTCAGTGGGCTTCCTCAGGAGTAACTCCACACAGGGCTGGGCTCCCCGGGAAGTTTCGGGCTTTTCAGCCTTCTCAGAAGACAGGGCAGTTGGGTTGAAAAAAAGGGGGAATCAATCCAAAGTGGGACCCACGGGGGGGGGGGGGGGGCGGTGCTCTTGAGTGGGTCTGGCTTCCTCCCAGGATACTTAATTTTCTATCTAAGCAAAATTCCATTACTCCATCATGGGAATGTTTCCAAGACTTACCCCTAAAGGTGACAGTCATTATCTATAACATAATCTGATGCAATTCACAATCAAATGTATTTCTTGAATATGTATTCATTGATGACTCTTTTCTAAGACCTGTTTGTTAGATGACAGCTAGGGTTAGGGTTAGCTAGGGTTAGGTTAGCATTATGACTAGGGTTAGTGTTAGTGTTAATAACAGTTAATGTTATGGTTAAGGTTAGCTTGGGTTAGGGTTAGGGTTAATGATAGCTAAAGTTAGGGTTAGGGCTAGGGCTAGGGCTACAACTAGGGTTAGTGTTAGGGCTAGGGTTAGGGTTAAGGCTAGGGTTAGGGTTAGTTCTAGGGCTAGTGTTAGATTTAGGGTTTGGGTTAGGTCTCATGTTCGGGTTTGCATTAGCTTTAGGGTTAAGGTGAGGGTTAGGGTTGGGTTAGGGTTAGGGCTAGGACTTGGGCTATGGCTATAATTAGGGTTAGGATTAGAGCTAGGGCTAGGGTAGGGCTACATTTAGAGTTAGTGTTAGGGTTACAGTTACAGATAGGGTTAGCGTTAGGGTAAGGGTTAGGGCTGGGGCTGGGGCTAGGATTAGGGGTAAGGGTAGGGCTAGGGCAAGGATTAGGGTAAGGGTTAGGGTTTGTGTTAGGGTTTGTGTTAGAGCTAGGGTTAGGGCTATGACTATAATTCGGTTTAGGATTAGGGCTAGGGCTAGGCTAGGTCTAGGGTTAGGGTTAGGGCTAGGGTTAGGGTTTGTGTTAGGGCTAAAGTTAGGGCTAGGGTAAAGGTAAGCATTAGGGCTAGAGTTAGGGTTAGGATTAGGTCTAGGGTAAGGGTTAGGACTAGGGCTAGGACTAGGGCAAGGGTTAGGGATAGGGTTATGGTTAGGGATAGGGTTAGGGATAGGTGTAGGGCTAGGGCTAAAGTTAAGGCTAGGGTAAATGTATGCATTAGGATTAGAGTTAGGGTTAGGGTAAGGGTTATGGTAATGGTTATGGCTAGGGCTAGGGTTATCTAGGGTTAGAATTTTGGTTAGGGGAAGAGTTAGGGTTAGGGCTAGGATGGGGTTAAAGTTGGGGTTAGGGTTACACTTACAGTTAGGGCTTGGGGTAGTTTTACGGATAGGGATAGGCTTAGGCTAAGGCTAGGGCTATGCTAGGTCTAGGGGTAGGGGTAGGGGTAGGTTTAGGGCTAGGGCAAGGGTTAGGTTTAGGGTTTGTATTAGGTTTAGGGTTAGTGTTGGGGCTAGGGCTGGGGCTTGGGCTACAGCTATAATTAGGGTTAGGGCTAGGCTAGGACTAGTTTTAGGGTCAGGGTTACGGTTAGGGCTAGGTTTAGGGTTAATGTAAGGCTTAAGGTTATGGTTTAGGGCTAGGGCGAGGGTTACAGTTACGGTTAAGGTTAGGGTTATCTAGGATTAGGGTTCAGGATAAAGTAAGGGTCAGGGTCAGGGCTAGGGTTAGGGTCAGGGCAAGGGCTAGAGTTAGGGTTAAAGTTAGGGTTAGGGCTAAGGCTAGGGTTAGATCTAGGGTTAGGGCTAGGTCTAAGTTTAGGGTTAGGGCTAGAGTTAGGGCTAGGGTTAGGGTTAGGGCTAGGACTACGTTTATGGCTAGAATTAGGGTTAGGGCTAGGGTTAGTGCTAGGGTTACAGTTTGTGCTAGGGCTAGGGTTAGGTTTTGGGTTAGTGTTAGGGTTTAGGGTTAGGGTTTGGGATAGGGTTAGGGTTTCGGGTTAGGTCTTGTCAAGTGGTATGTGTAAAGTTAGGGTTAGAATTAGGGTTAGGGCATGGGTTAGGATTAGGATTACTGTTAGGGTTGGTGGTCGGGTTAGAGCTATGGCTAGGGTTAGGGTTTTGGCTAGGTTTAGGGCTACATCTAATGCTGGGTTTGGGTTATGGCTGGGGTTATGGTTAGGGTTTGTGTTAGGGTTAGGGTTAGGGCAAGGTTTACGGTTAGGGCTAGGACTAGGTTTATGGCTAGGATTAGGGTTAGGGTTTGTGTTAGGGTTAGGGTTAGTTTTTGGGTAAGGGTTAAGGCTATGGGTAGGGTTAGGGTTTGGCCTTGGTTTAGGGGTATGTCTAGTGCTGGGTTAGGGTGAGGGCTAGTTTTAGGGGTTTGGTTAGGGCTAGGGTTAGGGTTTGGGTTAAAGTTAGGGTTAGGGTTAGAGCTAGGGCTAATGCTAGGGCTAAAGCTATAATTAGAGTTAGGGTTAGGGATAGGCTAACACTAGTTTTAGGGTTCTTTTTATGGTTATGGTTAGGGTTCGGATTTTGTCTTGGGCTAGAATTAGGGTTACGGTTAGGGTTAAGTTTACCATTAGGGTTAGGGTTTTCTAGGGTTAGGGTAAGGGTTCAGATTAGGGTAGGGCTTGGGTTTGGGTTAGGGTTAGGCCTTGGGCTTGGGCTAGGGCTCGGGGTAGGGTTAGGGTTAGCATTAGGGTTAGAGCTCAGGCTAGGGTTAGGGTTAGGGCTAAGGTAAAGGTAAGCGTTAGGACTAGAGTTAGGGTTAGGGTTACATCTAGGGTTAGGGTTAGGACTAGGGATAGGGCATGGGTTAGGGCTAGGGTTAGGGTTTGGGTTAAAGTTAGGGTTAGGGTTGGGGTTGGGGTTAGGGCTAGGGCTAGGGCTAGGGGTGGGGCCAAGGCTAGGGCTGTGGCTAGAGCAAGGGTAGGGTTAGGGGTTAGTGTTAGGGTTACGGTTACGGTTAGAGCTAGGGCTAGGGCTAATGCTAGGGCTACAGGTATAATTAGGGTTCGGGTTAGGGATAGGCTAGTGGTTCATTTTAGGGTTCGTTTTATGGTTATGGTTCAAGACCAAGGTTTGGGTTCGGGTTATGTCTAGGGCTAGGGTTATGGTTATGGTTAGTGTTAGTGTTAAGTTTACCATTAGGGTTAGGGTTTTCTAGGGTTAGGGTAAAGGTTAGGGTTAGCGTTAGTGCTAGTCTTGGGGTTAAAATTAGGGTTAGGGTTAGGACTTGGGTTTGGGCTAGTGTTAGGGCTGGGATTAGGGATAGGGCTTGGGATAGGGTTTGGGATTGGGCTAGGGTTAGGGCTAACTTTTGGTTTAGAGTTTGTGTTTGGGCTAAATTTAGGGCTAGTTTAAGGGTTAGGGTTAGGGTTAGAGTTAGGGCTAGGGCTATAGTTAGGGTTAGGGTCAGGGATGGGGCTAAAGCTAGGGTCAGGGTTAGGGCTAGGGCTAGGGTTTGTGTTAGGGCTAAAGTTAGGGTGAGGGTAATGGTAAGCGTTAGGGCTAGAGTTAGGGTTAGGACTAGGGTTAGGGTTAGGACTAGGACTACGGCTAGGGATAGGGCAAGGGTTAGGGATAGGGATAGGGTTAGAGTTAGGGTTAGATTTTGTGAAGGGTTACTGTTAAGGCTAAAGTTAGGGTTAGGGTTAGAGTTAGGTCTAGGTCTAGGTTTTGGGTTAGGACTAGGACTAGGTTTATGGTTTATATTAGGGTTAGGACTAGGGCTGGGTTAGGGTTAGGGCTAGGGCTAGTGTTACAGTTAGTGTTAGGTTTAGGGCTAGGGTTAGGGTTAGAGTTAATGTTAGGGTTTGGGCTAGGGTTAGGGCTAGGGCTTGGGTTAAAGTTACGGCTACGTCTAGGGTTAGGGTTTGGTTTAGGATTAAGGTTAGTGTTAGAGTTAGGGTTAGGGCTTGGGTTAGGGTTACAGTTAGGGTTAGGTTTTTTGCAGGGTTAGTGTTAAGGCTAAAGTTAGAGTTAGGGTTAGGGTTAGGACTAGATTTATGGCTTAGATTAGGGTTAGGGTAGGGTTAGGGTTAGAATTAGGGCTAGTGTTAGGGCAAGGGCTAGGGTTAGGGCTAGGGTTAGGGCTAAGGCTAGGGCTTGAGCTAGGTCTAGGGCTGGGTTAGGGCTAGGGAGAAGGCTAGGGCTGTGGGCATGGCTAGGGTTTGTGTTAGGGTTAGGATTAGTATTAGGGCTAGGGCTTGGGTTATGGCTAGTATTAGGGTTAGGGTTAGAGCTAGGCCTAGGGTAGGGCTAGATTTAGAGATAGTGTTAGAGTTACGATTATGACTAGGTTTACTGTTAGGGTAAGGGTTAGGGCTAGGGCTAGGGCTAGGGCTAGGGTTAGGGTTAGGGTTAGGGTTAGGGTTAGGGCTAAGGCTAGGGCTGGGGCTAGGGGTAGGTCTAGGGGTGGGGTTAGGGTTTATGTTAGGGTTTGTGTTAGAGCTAGTGTTAGGGCTATGGCTATAATTTGGTTTTGGATTAGGGCTAGGGCTAGAGCTAGGGTTAGGGTTAGGGTTAGGGTTAGCGCTAGGGCTAGGGCTAGGGTTAGGTTTTGGGTTAGGGCTACGGCTAGGGTTATGCTTATGGTTATGGTTTGGGTTAGGGTTAGGGTTAGGGTTTGGGTAAGGGTTAGGGCTAGAGTTAGGTGTAGGTTTGGGTTAAGGTTAGGGCTAGGGTTAGGGTTTTGGTTGGGGTAGGGCTAGGGTTAATGTTTGGGTTAGGCCTAGGGTTAGGGTCAAAGTATGGGTTAGGGTTATGGCTTGGTCTTGGTCTAGGGCTAGGGTTAGTGTTAGAGGCTAGGCCTTGGGCTCAGTCTTGGGTTAGGTTTAGGTTATGTCTTAGGGTTTGTGGTTGTGTTAGGGCTAAATTTAGGGCTAGTGTAAGGGTTAGGGCTAGGGCTAGGGTTTGGGCAAGGGGTATGTTCAGGGTTAGGGTTAGGGTTAGGGCTAGGGCTACGGTTAGGGTAAGGGTTAGGATTAGGGTTAGTGTTAGGGTTAGGGCTAGGGCGAGGGCTAAGGTTAGGTCTGGGGCTTGGGCTAGTGTTTGGGTTTATGTTAGTGTTTGTGTTAGAGCTAGGGCTACGGCTATAATTAGGTTTAGGGCTAGGGATAGGTTTAGGGTTTGGTTTTGGGTAGGGTTAGGGTTAGGGCTGATCTTTGACTGCTTAGGGCAGAAGCCTCACAGGGGGCAACTTTGAGGTTCTAGGAGTTCTGGTGGGACCCACTGCCCCGATCCCCACCCACGCACCTCCCCTGCCACCTGCCTGTACCCATGCCCCTAGCTGCCCAGAGTAATTGAGGAAGGGCATGTGGGTGGTGCTCCTGGTGGCAAAGGATGGTGCTGCCAGGGAATGAGTGTGCAGGGAAGTGGGGTACCTCAGCATGTGGGGTGGAAGGGCTTGCAGGGGGAGAAGGATGCCCGGGGAAGTGGGGGACATACCGGTGTGGTGTTGTGTTGTGGAAAGGAGGGCAGAAGGGGAGCTCTGGAGGGAGGGGAGATAGGAGCCCCTGGGTACTGTCTGTCCAGGGCCCCCCAAAATCTGAAACTGGCCCTGCTTTGACGCCTCTGTGTGTGTGTGTGTGTGTGTGTGTGTACAACAAGAAATGGATCAGCGTCTTGGCGGCCTCCAAGCTCCTGGTCAACATGCTGTTGGGGGGATGGGCCTTTCCGTGGGCAGCATGCTTTGTGGCTGGGACAAAAAGGTGCTGGCCTCATGGGGGGAGGGGGTCTGCTGGACATGAAGGGAGGAGCATGTGAGCAGAATGATGCTCAAAACATGGGTCACCATAAAGGGTGTTGGGTGTTCAGCTGCTGCAGTGAGCAGGTGGTGGGGGGAGACCGTGGGGAGCCTGAGGCCCTTCGCTTGCTCCCCCCCGAGACTGGTTAGGTTGGGCATTTCAGGGCCTTAAGATGAGCAAGGGGCTCCCCCTTATAAGGGCAACCCTAGATCCCACATAGGCACCCTCTCTTCCCAGGACATTCCCATCCTCTTGTAGGCAGAAGCTTTGTGCAGTTAATAGCTGTGTGGTAGGCTGAAATCCAACAGGGGCGGCCTTTTGTCAGGAGGTAAAGGTACAGTTAGGGCTAGGGCTAGGTTTAGGGTTAGGGTTTGGTTTTGGGTAGGGTTAGTGTTAGGGCTAATGGTTGGGGTAGGGTTAGAGTTAGGTCTAGGTCTAGCGATAGGGTTAGGGTTAGGTCTAGGTCTTGGATTAGGGTTAGGGTTTTGGTTAGTGTTAGGGCTAGGGTAGTGTTAGGTTTAGCGTTACGGCTTGGTCTTTGATTTGTTTTGTAGTTAGGGTTAGTATTCAAGCTAGGCCTGGGATTAGGGCTATGACTATAATTAGGGTTTGGGTTAAGGCTAAGGCTAGGGTTAGGGTTAGTTTTTGGGTAGGGTTAGTTTTAGGGCTAAGGATTAGGGTTAGGGCTAGTGCTAGGGTTAGGGTTTTTGTTAGGGCTAAAGATAGAGCTAGGGTAAAGGTAAGCATTAGGGCTCGGGTTAGGGCTAGAGTTAGGGTTAGGGCTAGGGTTAGGTTTTGGGCTAGGGCTAGGGTTATAGTAAGGACTAGAGTTATAGGGATAGGGTTAGGTTTTTGGTTAGGGCTAGGTTTATGGTTAGGGTTTGGGTTAGGGTTAGGATTTGGGTAAGGGTTAGAACTAGAGTTAGCTGTAGGGTTGGGTTAAGGTTAGGGCTAGGGTTATGGTAGGGTTAGGGCTAGAGCTTGTGCTAGGTCTAGGTCTAGGTCTATGTCTTCAGTTAGGGTGTGGGCTAATGTTAGGGCTAGGGTAATGGTAAGGGTTAGGGCTAGAGCTAGGGTTACAGTTAGGCCTAGGGTTAAAGTTAGGGCTAGGGCTAGGATTAGGGCTAGGGCTAGGCTTATTGTTTGTGTTAGGGCTAAATCTAGGTCTAGGTTAAAGGTAAGGGTTAGGGCTCAGATTACATCTAGGGTTAGGTTTAGACCTAGGGTTAGGGTTAGGCCTAGGGTTAGGGTTAGAATTAGGGTTAGGTTTATGGCTAGGGCTAGGGTTAGATTTAGGGCTAGGGTTATGGTTAGGGTTTGTGTTAGGGTTAGGGCATGGGCCAAGGCTATATTTAGGTTAAGGTTAGGGCTAGGATTATGGTTAGCGTTAGGGCTAGGGCTTGTGCTTGGGTAAAATATAGGGCTAGGGCTATATCCAGGGTTAGGATTAGTGTTAGGGTTTGGGCTAGGGTTAGGGCAAGGGTTAGGATTACAGTTAATTTTAGGGCTAGGGCTACAGCTAGGGTTAGGGTTATGGTTTGGGCTAGGGCTACATCTTGTGCTGGTTTAGGGTTAGGGTTAGGTGAGGGTTAAGGCTAGGACAAGGGGTAGGGGTAGGGCTGGGGCTAAGGCTAAGTTTAGGGTTTGTGTTAGGTTTAGGGTTAGGGCTATGGTTATAATTAGGGTTAGGGTTATGGTTAGGACTAGGGCTAGGCTAGGGCTAATTTTAGGGTTACGGTTAGGATAATGTTTAGGGCTAGGGTTAGGGTTACGGTTTGGGTTAGGGCTAGGGCTAGGGCTACGTGTAGTGCCGGTTTAGGGTTAGGGCTAGGGTTAGGATGAGAGTTAGGATGAGGGTTAAATTGAGGGTTAGGGCTAGGGTTTGGGCAAGGGGAATGTGTAGGGTTAGGGTTAGGTTTAGGGCTAGAGTTAGGGTAAGGGTTAGGATTAGGGTTACTGCTCGGGTTAGTGTTAGTGTTAGGCCTAGGGCTAGGTTTAGTGTTAGGTTTTATGCAGGGTTAGTGTTAGAGCTAAATTTAGGGTTAGGGTTAAAGTTAGGGTTAGATTCAGAGTTAGGGCTAGGGCTAGGGTAAGGGCTAGGGCTAGGACTAGGATTATGGCTTGTATTAGGGTTAGGGCTAGGGCTACGGTTAAGGCTAGGGCTAGGATTATGGCTAGGGCTAGGGTTATAGTAAGGGCTAGGGTTAGGCTTTTGATTAGGGTAATGGTTAGGTTATGGGCTAGGGCTAGGGTTAGATTTTGGGTTAGGGCTAGGGTTATGGTTGTGGTTAGGGTTTTGGTAAGGGTTAGGGTTTGGGTAATGGTTAGTGCTAGAGTTAGGTGTAGGGTTGGGTGAAGGTTAGGCCGAAGGTTACCGTTAGGGTTAGGGCTGGGGCTTGTTCTAGGGCTAGGGCTATGTCCAGTGTTAGGATGTGGGTGAACGTTAGTGGAAGGGTAATGGTAAGGGTTAGGGCTAGAGTTTAGGTTAGGGTTAGGTTTTGTGCAGGGTTAGGGTTAGAGTAAGGGCTAGGGCTAGGGCTAGGGTTAGGGTTAGGGTTAGGGTTAGGGTTAGGGCTAGTGCTAGGGTTACGATTAGGTTTTGTTTTAATTTTAGGGTTAGGGCTAGGGCTAGGGCTAGGGTTAGTTTTAGTTTTAGTTTTAGTTTTAGTTTTAGGGCTAGGGTTAGAGTTAGGGCTAGGGCTAAGTTTATGTCTGGGGCTTGGGCTAGTGTATGAGTTTGTGTTAGGTTTAGTGTTAGAGCTAGAGCTAGAGCTATAATTAGGGTTAGGGTTAGGGCTAGGTTTAGGGATAGGGTCAGATTTTGGGTAGGGTTAGTGTTAGAGCTAATGGTAGGGTTAGGGTTAGAGTTAGGGTTAGAGTTAGGGTTAGGGCTAGGGTTAGGGCTAGGACTAGGTTTATGGCTGGGGTTAGGGTTAGAGTTAGGTTTAGGGCTAGGGCTAGGGCTAGGTTTAAAGCTAGGGCTAGGGTTGCAAATAGGGTTAGGGTTAGGATTAGTGTAGGACTCTGTGTAGTGTTAGGGTTTGGATTAGGGTTAGGGCTCGGGCTAGTGTTAGGGTTAGGGTTAGAGCTAGGGCTACGGTTAGGGTTAGGGTTAGGGTTAGGGTTAGTTTTAGTTTTAGGGTTAGGGTTAGGGCTTGGGCTAGGGCTAGGGCTAGTGTTAGGGTTTGGGTTACGGTTTGAGCTAGGGTTAGGGTTAGGTTTAGGGCTAGGTCTAGGGTTAGTTTTATTTTTAGGGTTAGGGTTAGGGCTATGCCTTGAGCTAAGGTTAGGTCTGGGGCTTGGGCTTGTTTTTGGGATTGTGTTAGGTTTAGTGTTAGAGCTAGGGCTAGGGCTATGGCTATAATTAGGGTTAGGGTTAGGGCTAGGGCTAGGTTTATGGTTAGGGTTAGGTTTTGGGTAGGTTTAGTGGTAGGGCTAATGGTCAGGTTAGGGTTAGGGTTAGGCCTAGGGTAGGGTTAGGGTTAGGGCTAGGACTAGGTTTATGGCTATGATTAGATTTAGGTCAAGGGTTAGGTTTAGGGCTAGGGCTAGTGTTACAAATAGGACTAGGGTTAGGGTTAGGGTAGGACTACATTTAGTATTAGGGTTTGGGTTAGGGCTAGGGCTAGGGTTAGTGTTAGGGTTAGAGCTAGGGCTAGGGCTAGGCTTATGGTTAGGGCTAGGTCTTGGGTTAGTGTTAGAATTTGGGTTAGTGTTAGTGCTAGGATTAGGGTTTGTGTTAGGGCTAAAGATACGGCTAGGGTAAAGGTAAGATTTAGGGCTCAGGTTAGGGCTAAAGTTAGGGTTAGGCCGAGACTTAGGGCTAGGGTTAGGGCTAGGGGTATAGCAAGGGCTTGGGTTAGGGTAGGATTAGGGTTACGGTTAGGTTTAGGGATAGGGCTATGGTTATGTTTTGGTTTAGGGCTAGGGTTAGGGCTAGGGTTAGGGTTAAGGCTGGGGTTAGTTTTATGGTTAGGGTTAGGTAAGGGTTCGGGTTCGGGCTAGGGTCAGGGCTAGTAATAGGGTTAGTGTTAAGGCTAGGGTTAGGGTTAGGGTTAGAGTTAGGGCTAGGGATAGAGTTAGGGCTTGGTCTAGGTCTAGGGCAAGTCCAGGGTTAGGGATAATTTTAATGTTAGGTTTAGTGTTAGGGTTAGGCTAGTTTTAGCATTAGGGTTATGGTTAGGGTAAGGGCCAGGTTTAGGGTTAGGGTTAGAGGTAGGGCAAGTCAAGAGTTAGGGTTAAGGTTAAGGCTAGAGCTAAAGCTAGGGTTAGGGTTAGGTTTAGGCTAGAGTTAAGGTTATGATTATGGTTAGGGTTGGTTTTACGGTTGGGATTAGGATTGAAGTAGGGGTATGTTTAGGGTAGGGGTTGGGGTTAGGGTTGGTGTTGCTGTTAGGATTGCGGTTAAGGTTTGGTTTGGGTTCAGGGTAGGGTTGGGGTGGTGGTAAGGGTTAAAGTTGTTCGGGTTTAGTTTCATTTAATTTAAGTTTGGCGAGAGTAAATAGTAGTATATTATAGCAGCTAACAAGGATAATATTGAAGATAGCAAATTTTTTGAAGTTTAGAGGGTTAGGACGGACTCCTAATATTAAGTGGATTGTGCTATTGGGAAAACTTTACCAATTGTAGAGAATTACAGTGCAGATTTTAAAACACAAACCAAATATTGCTTTCTTACAAGAGACACATCTCAGGAAAGAAACAGACCCAGTGTTAGCAAACTCTTGGTACAATCAACAATTTACATCCCCAGGATCTTCTAAAACTAGGGGGACAGCTATATTGATTGCAGAAAAGGTTAACTTTGTAGCGAAGGATAGTTTGTTTAAAAGACCCAAGCGGCAGGTATATTTTTTGTAAAAGGCACACTAGAAGGACAAACTATTAGATTAGGGACAATATATGCTCCAAATGCCAATCAGGTGCAATTTAGAAAGGAAACGTTAGAACTCCTAAGAATATTTCAGGAAGTTCTAGGGGGAGATTTTAATCACAGTTTAGATTTACAACTGGACAAGTCAAAACCAAAGAAGAAGAAAACATTAAATATGGACACTGAAACAGAACTTCAGAGGACACTAAGGGAATATCGACTTTTGGATATCTGGAGGATAATGCATCCACAAAGAATCAAATCTATTGCTCGTCCCGGTTTAATTCTTACACACGAATCGATTTTATATTAACATCTCAAAAGTTGATTACGAAAACAATAGAGTCAGGTATAGAAATCAACGTTTTGTCGGATCATGCCAGACTCACTTCAAAGGGAAACGGACCGAGGAACGTTTCCCACGACCTGCCAGTTGTGTGCTAATCCCTGCCTGGAGGTGCCATTTGGGACAGGGAGCTATTCTGAACGAGGCCTTCAAGAAATCTGAGCTATCCCTTCTCGTCATACGTGCCCTGCTTTTCTTCCTTACGAAATTAGCAACTGAGTCCAGAACCCAAAGTTGCCAACTCCAGGTTGGGAAATTCCTGGGGATTTTGTGGGTGGAGCCTGGAGAGGGTGGTGTTTGGAGGAGGGAGGGACCTCAGCAGGGCATAATGTGGCCGACCAGTTCCCCTGGATGGCCAGCAACAGAGCACAGAGTCTTTCCCTGATGCTGCCTCCTGGCTCTGGGATTCAGATGGTGACTGCCTCTGAATGAGGTTCCCTTCAGTCACCGTGACTAGTGGCCACTAATAGATCTACCCTCTGTGAATCTGTCTAATCCCGTGTCTATCCCTGTGGCCATCACTACATCCTCAGGCAGCGAATTCCACATTTTAATAACTTTTAATTTAATAAATAATTCATTCAGTAATAAATCCCACATTTTAATTAAGAAATATTTCCTTTTGCCTGTCCTGAATCTACCGCCCATTAGCTTAGCTGGACATTCAAATCACAAGGTTCTTCCAGCACCAAATGCCTTTCTTCCAAAAGTCAGGAGCCCCACATCCATCCCCCAAACAGCGAAAGCTGCAACTTATGGCTGAGAGAAGTGGGGAGATGGCCGTCCAGCTGTCTCATTGCAGGGCTGTTCAGCTCCAGATGAGGGACAACCCAACAGAACTGGGGCACAGTGGATGCAGCTGATTGATTCAACCAGAGGAGGGACTTCCTAAGAGCATCCAAACATGCTGTGTTGCAAAGGTTTTCAGACTTGCATCCTAGAACCATAGAGTTGGAAGGGACCTCCAGGATCATCTAGTCCACAATGCAGGAATTTTACAAATACCTCCTCGCACACACACACCCAGTGACCCCTGCTCTGTGCCCAGAAGATGGCCACACACACCCCTCCAGGATCTCTGGCAAACTGGCCTGGAGGAAAAATGCTTCCCCAAAGTGGTGATCGCCATTCCCCTGGGCGTGTAAGAAAGGGCCACAAGAACTAAGCACTGAGGCAACCCTTCCTGCCCTCCCTCTCATGATCTGCCCAGGTTTGCAGAATCAGCATTGCTGTCAGATGACCATCTAGCCACTGTTTGAAAACCTCCAAAGAAGGAGAGCCCACCACCTCTTGAGAAAGCCTGTTCCACTGAGGAAGTTCTTCCTAATCTTTACCTGAAAATTCTTCTGATGTAATTGATGGTTCAGGTCCGACTTCTGGGGCAACAGAAAACAACTCTGAACCGTCCTCTATATGACAGCCCCTTGAAGCCTCTCTGGTGTCTGAATGTTGTGGTCATGCCAGGTGCCAGTAGATCAGCCTTTCTGCCCACCCCCCCACCCCCCAGCTCCTGAGAGCTGAAGGTGCTTCGGTCCTGGGTGCTGGTGAACCAGCAAAGGTTCCCACACACTGGCAGGATGTGAGCCAAAAAATCAACAAGAGACAGAAAGCTAAAAGAAATGGTCATTGCAGCTGGAATTGGGCTGGAGACTTTGCATTTCAGGAGCTGCCTGTTAAGGGGGGAAGGGTGCCCGGATCAGGTTGGGACAGTCACGCTTAGGACAAATTGACACCCCCCCCCTCCAGTCCCTCTGACAGCAAATGTTCCAAGGTGGGAACCCTCTGCCAAGTGCAAGCCATACTTAGCAAGGGCCTTGCCCACCATCCTGGATCATGGGACAGGTGCCACAATGGTCCTCAAGGGGAGCCATGGGCATTAATGCCATAGATGCAGCCAAGTCAAAGGCTACATCCTGAATTTCCAGGCTGTGATTATATAAAGAGGTATGCTGGCAAAGTTTCTCGTTTTGCCTGAAAACCTGCATTCTGATGAGAATTTTTTTTTAAAAACGGAAGGACATTTTCCTGGGATTAGCGGGTGCATGACGTTCCCTTCCTTTGGTGAAACCATGACTTTTAAATATGCAGAGCGAAGTTTGAGACCAGTTGCACCTTTAAGACCAACAAAGTTGTATTCTGGGTATAAGAAGTGTGCATGCACATGAAAGCTTATAGCCAGAATTAAATTTCATTAACCTTAAAGGTGCCCCTGGACTCAAAGTATGTTCTGTCGCTTCAGAGCAATATGGCTACTCACTTGTTGAATCTATCTATAAGGGTGTTTTTCGGACGGGCACTGAATCCCTGTGTTGCTGGAGGTGGGGGTGGAATTGTGCCAGAATTTAGCCACTGAAGATTGACATGCTTCTGTCTTATACCTGAGAAAGGGAGCTTGGACTCCCAGATGCTGATTACCCTGAAAATCTTTTTGGCCTCTAAGATGCTCCTGAAATTGAATCAGGCTTGTAGCTTGAGTGTTTCTGACGGAACCTCCCAAATGATAGCAACAAACTTCCAAAATAACAAACTGAAGTCCGAGAAAACAAACGTTCAAGATTTCTTTATTGTCATGAGGCCCCCGTCCCTTTTTCCCTTCAGCCCTGAGTGTCAAAGAACCTCCGGCATGTACGGTTCTTGTCCCCTCACATCTCATTTCTTGGCCTCTGCGTACTGGTCGAGCAGCATAGCGACGTTGGTGCGTCCTACCCGGATCCAGCCGTCTTTCTTTATGTGATACACTGGGAGAGACCACACCATCAGTGTAAAATGTGCAAAAGTAAAGCTGGCTCTCACAAAGCAGCCACATGCTTACAGGACTGAGATGGGTGACATTGAAAGAGCCAGGGCAGTTCAAGGGCAGAGGCCAGGAAAACTTACTGTTCACCACTCCTCCACAGTAGGAGTCACGATGGGTGGCTTAAGAGATGGCCTGCTTGCCCAGGTCGTAGGCCTCTTCCACGCTGAGGTCGGGGCGGTATCCACTG
This sequence comes from Lepidodactylus listeri, assembly GCA_029233225.1. NCBI lineage: Eukaryota > Metazoa > Chordata > Lepidosauria > Squamata > Gekkonidae > Lepidodactylus > Lepidodactylus listeri. The sequence goes on along the minus strand of JARCFY010000014.1, from coordinate 5,939,954 downwards.
TCCAGCACCCCATAAGCATAAGAGTTTCCACTTCCTGTGGAAAAGAGGGGTTCTGACAGGCATACGCCATCGTCGTCTATGTAGTAAAGGCCTGGTCCCTGCAGACGAAGGAAAGGGAATAATGTAACTTTAGTGCCCAGTAGACCGTGCCCCCCCCCAGTAGACTGTGCCCCCCTTCTTGCTCTGCCGGTCTTCTCCTCAAAAGCTAAGAAGTCATTTCATTCTCCCTCAACCCCTTAATCCAGTAAGTTCCCTCCTTTATATCATTCTTTCCACATTCTTGAAGAGAGACCCTGGATTCCTAGCCTTCCACGATCTCTCAGTCAATTTTAAGCATCCTAAAAACATATGTCTACAAAGGCTATGGCCTGGCAGACAAGTATATTGCAATCCTCTCCTGTACACCTGTGAAATGTGCAGAACTAGAACAGGCCCACACCAAAAACAGCAATGTGCTCCTGGGCTTAGAGATGAACCCCAGCCATTTCCCCAAATTTCCTTTTAGAAGGATCCCAACACAAGTTATACTCTTGCGTCTGACCTGAGGTCAGGAAGGAATTTTCACCCTCTGTCTTATTGTTAATGACCTAGTACATTCCTTTGAAGAATGAAGTTTGGCTCGCTTGCTCAAGCAGTCTCTGGCTCCCTCCTCTGCAGCTCTTCTGCGCCTCACCCACGCCACCCTGCTTGTGTGACATGTTATGGGTTGGGTCACACTTTTCCGGGGGGAGCAATAGGTGGTCCAGTCCCCAAACCAGAACTGCCCTCCTCTGTGGGGACAGAGATTCTTCCCTTCAGTAGCTGCATCTCTGCTGTCGGCAGCTCCTCCTGACAAAAGGCCGCCCCTGTTGGATTTCGGCCTACCACACAGCTATTAACTGCACGAAGCTTCTGCCTACAAGAGGATGGGAATGTCCTGGGAAGAGAGGGTGCCTATGTGGGATCTAGGGTTGCCCTTATAAGGGGGAGCCCCTTGCTCATCTTAAGGCCCTGAAATGCCCAACCTAACCAGTCTCGGGGGGGAGCAAGCGAAGGGCCTCAGGCTCCCCACGGTCTCCCCCCACCACCTGCTCACTGCAGCAGCTGAACACCCAACACCCTTTATGGTGACCCATGTTTTGAGCATCATTCTGCTCACATGCTCCTCCCTTCATGTCCAGCAGACCCCCTCCCCCCATGAGGCCAGCACCTTTTTGTCCCAGCCACAAAGCATGCTGCCCACGGAAAGGCCCATCCCCCCAACAGCATGTTGACCAGGAGCTTGGAGGCCGCCAAGACGCTGATCCATTTCTTGTTGTACACACACACACACACACACACAGAGGCGTCAAAGCAGGGCCAGTTTCAGATTTTGGGGGGCCCTGGACAGACAGTACCCAGGGGCTCCTATCTCCCCTCCCTCCAGAGCTCCCCTTCTGCCCTCCTTTCCACAACACAACACCACACCGGTACGTCCCCCACTTCCCCGGGCATCCTTCTCCCCCTGCAAGCCCTTCCACCCCACGTGCTGAGGTACCCCACTTCCCTGCACACTCATTCCCTGGCAGCACCGTCCTTTGCCACCAGGAGCACCACCCACATGCCCTTCCTCAATTACTCTGGGCAGCTAGGGGCATGGGTACAGGCAGGTGGCAGGGGAGGTGCGTGGGTGGGGATCGGGGCAGTGGGTCCCACCAGAACTCCTAGAACCTCAAAGTTGCCCCCTGTGAGGCTTCTGCCCTAAGCAGTCAAAGATCAGCCCTAACCCTAACCCTACCCAAAACCAAACCCTAAACCTATCCCTAGCCCTAAACCTAATTATAGCCGTAGCCCTAGCTCTAACACAAACACTAACATAAACCCAAACACTAGCCCAAGCCCCAGACCTAACCTTAGCCCTCGCCCTAGCCCTAACCCTAACACTAACCCTAATCCTAACCCTTACCCTAACCGTAGCCCTAGCCCTAACCCTAACCCTAACCCTAACCCTGAACATACCCCTTGCCCAAACCCTAGCCCTAGCCCTAACCCTTACACTAGCCCTAAATTTAGCCCTAACACAACCACAAACCCTAAGACATAACCTAAACCTAACCCAAGACTGAGCCCAAGGCCTAGCCTCTAACACTAACCCTAGCCCTAGACCAAGACCAAGCCATAACCCTAACCCATACTTTGACCCTAACCCTAGGCCTAACCCAAACATTAACCCTAGCCCTACCCCAACCAAAACCCTAACCCTAGCCCTAACCTTAACCCAAACCTACACCTAACTCTAGCCCTAACCCTTACCCAAACCCTAACCCAAACCATAACCATAAGCATAACCCTAGCCGTAGCCCTAACCCAAAACCTAACCCTAGCCCTAGCCCTAGCGCTAACCCTAACCCTAACCCTAACCCTAACCCTAGCTCTAGCCCTAGCCCTAATCCAAAACCAAATTATAGCCATAGCCCTAACACTAGCTCTAACACAAACCCTAACATAAACCCTAACCCCACCCCTAGACCTACCCCTAGCCCCAGCCCTAGCCTTAGCCCTAACCCTAACCCTAACCCTAACCCTAGCCCTAGCCCTAGCCCTAACCCTTACCCTAACAGTAAACCTAGTCGTAATCGTAACTCTAACACTATCTCTAAATCTAGCCCTACCCTAGGCCTAGCTCTAACCCTAACCCTAATACTAGCCATAACCCAAGCCCTAGCCCTAATACTAATCCTAACCCTAACACAAACCCTAGCCATGCCCACAGCCCTAGCCTTCTCCCTAGCCCTAACCCAGCCCTAGACCTAGCTCAAGCCCTAGCCTTAGCCCTAACCCTAGCCCTAACCCTAGCCCTTGCCCTAACACTAGCCCTAATTCTAACCCTAACCCTACCCTAACCCTAATCTAAGCCATAAATCTAGTCCTAACCCTAACCCTAACTCTAACTTTAGCCTTAACACTAACCCTGCAAAAAACCTAACCCTAACTGTAACCCTAACCCAAGCCCTAACCCTAACTCTAACACTAACCCTAATCCTAAACCAAACCCTAACCCTAGACGTAGCCGTAACTTTAACCCAAGCCCTAGCCCTAACCCTAGCCCAAACCCTAACATTAACTCTAGCCCTAACCCTAGCCCTAGCCCTAAACCTAACACTAACTGTAACACTAGCCCTAGCCCTAACCCTAACCCAGCCCTAGTCCTAACCCTAATATAAACCATAAACCTAGTCCTAGTCCTAACCCAAAACCTAGACCTAGACCTAACTCTAACCCTAACCCTAACTTTAGCCTTAACAGTAACCCTTCACAAAATCTAACCCTAACTCTAACCCTATCCCTATCCCTAACCCTTGCCCTATCCCTAGCCGTAGTCCTAGTCCTAACCCTAACCCTAGTCCTAACCCTAACTCTAGCCCTAACGCTTACCATTACCCTCACCCTAACTTTAGCCCTAACACAAACCCTAGCCCTAGCCCTAACCCTGACCCTAGCTTTAGCCCCATCCCTGACCCTAACCCTAACTATAGCCCTAGCCCTAACTCTAACCCTAACCCTAACCCTTAAACTAGCCCTAAATTTAGCCCAAACACAAACTCTAAACCAAAAGCTAGCCCTAACCCTAGCCCAATCCCAAACCCTATCCCAAGCCCTATCCCTAATCCCAGCCCTAACACTAGCCCAAACCCAAGTCCTAACCCTAACCCTAATTTTAACCCCAAGACTAGCACTAACGCTAACCCTAACCTTTACCCTAACCCTAGAAAACCCTAACCCTAATGGTAAACTTAACACTAACACTAACCATAACCCTAGCCCTAGACATAACCCGAACCCAAACCTTGGTCTTGAACCATAACCATAAAACGAACCCTAAAATGAACCACTAGCCTATCCCTAACCCGAACCCTAATTATACCTGTAGCCCTAGCATTAGCCCTAGCCCTAGCTCTAACCGTAACCGTAACCCTAACACTAACCCCTAACCCTACCCTTGCTCTAGCCACAGCCCTAGCCTTGGCCCCACCCCTAGCCCTAGCCCTAGCCCTAACCCCAACCCCAACCCTAACCCTAACTTTAACCCAAACCCTAACCCTAGCCCTAACCCATGCCCTATCCCTAGTCCTAACCCTAACCCTAGATGTAACCCTAACCCTAACTCTAGCCCTAACGCTTACCTTTACCTTAGCCCTAACCCTAACCCTAGCCTGAGCTCTAACCCTAATGCTAACCCTAACCCTAACCCTACCCCGAGCCCTAGCCCAAGCCCAAGGCCTAACCCTAACCCAAACCCAAGCCCTACCCTAATCTGAACCCTTACCCTAACCCTAGAAAACCCTAACCCTAATGGTAAACTTAACCCTAACCGTAACCCTAATTCTAGCCCAAGACAAAATCCGAACCCTAACCATAACCATAAAAAGAACCCTAAAACTAGTGTTAGCCTATCCCTAACCCTAACTCTAATTATAGCTTTAGCCCTAGCATTAGCCCTAGCTCTAACCCTAACCCTAACTTTAACCCAAACCCTAACCCTAGCCCTAACCAAACCCCTAAAACTAGCCCTCACCCTAACCCAGCACTAGACATACCCCTAAACCAAGGCCAAACCCTAACCCTACCCATAGCCTTAACCCTTACCCAAAAACTAACCCTAACCCTAACACAAACCCTAACCCTAATCCTAGCCATAAACCTAGTCCTAGCCCTAACCGTAAACCTTGCCCTAACCCTAACACAAACCCTAACCATAACCCCAGCCGTAACCCAAACCCAGCATTAGATGTAGCCCTAAACCTAGCCAAAACCCTAACCCTAGCCATAGCTCTAACCCGACCACCAACCCTAACAGTAATCCTAATCCTAACCCATGCCCTAACCCTAATTCTAACCCTAACTTTACACATACCACTTGACAAGACCTAACCCGAAACCCTAACCCTATCCCAAACCCTAACCCTAAACCCTAACACTAACCCAAAACCTAACCCTAGCCCTAGAACGAACTGTAACCCTAGCACTAACCCTAGCCCTAACCCTAATTCTAGCCATAAACGTAGTCCTAGCCCTAACCCTAACCCTAGCCCTAACTCTAGCCCTAACCCTAAACTTAGACCTAGCCCTAACCCTAGCCCTAACCCTAGCCTTAGCCCTAACCCTAACTTTAACCCTAACTCTAGCCCTTGCCCTGACCCTAACCCTAGCCCTGACCCTGACCCTTACTTTATCCTGAACCCTAATCCTAGATAACCCTAACCTTAACCGTAACTGTAACCCTCGCCCTAGCCCTAAACCATAACCTTAAGCCTTACATTAACCCTAAACCTAGCCCTAACCGTAACCCTGACCCTAAAACTAGTCCTAGCCTAGCCCTAACCCTAATTATAGCTGTAGCCCAAGCCCCAGCCCTAGCCCCAACACTAACCCTAAACCTAATACAAACCCTAAACCTAACCCTTGCCCTAGCCCTAAACCTACCCCTACCCCTACCCCTAGACCTAGCATAGCCCTAGCCTTAGCCTAAGCCTATCCCTATCCGTAAAACTACCCCAAGCCCTAACTGTAAGTGTAACCCTAACCCCAACTTTAACCCCATCCTAGCCCTAACCCTAACTCTTCCCCTAACCAAAATTCTAACCCTAGATAACCCTAGCCCTAGCCATAACCATTACCATAACCCTTACCCTAACCCTAACTCTAATCCTAATGCATACATTTACCCTAGCCTTAACTTTAGCCCTAGCCCTACACCTATCCCTAACCCTATCCCTAACCATAACCCTATCCCTAACCCTTGCCCTAGTCCTAGCCCTAGTCCTAACCCTTACCCTAGACCTAATCCTAACCCTAACTCTAGCCCTAATGCTTACCTTTACCCTAGCCCTAACTTTAGCCCTAACACAAACCCTAACCCTAGCCCTAACCCTAACCCTAGACCTAGCCTAGCCCTAGCCCTAATCCTAAACCGAATTATAGTCATAGCCCTAACCCTAGCTCTAACACAAACCCTAACACAAACCCTAACCCTTACCCTAATCCTTGCCCTAGCCCTACCCTTACCCCTAATCCTAGCCCCAGCCCCAGCCCTAACCCTTACCCTAACGCTAACCCTATCTGTAACTGTAACCCTAACACTAACTCTAAATGTAGCCCTACCCTAGCCCTAGCTCTAATCCTAACCCTAATTATAGCCATAGCCCAAGTCCTAGCCCTAACCCTAACCCAACCCTAACCCTCACCTTAACCCTAAAGCTAATGCAAACCCGAACATGAGACCTAACCCAAACCCTAAATCTAACACTAGCCCTAGAACTAACCCTAACCCTAGCCTTAACCCTAACCCTAGCCCTAACACTAACCCTAGTTGTAGCCCTAGCCCTAGCCCTAACCCTAACTTTAGCTATCATTAACCCTAACCCTAACCCAAGCTAACCTTAACCATAACATTAACTGTTATTAACACTAACACTAACCCTAGTCATAATGCTAACCTAACCCTAGCTAACCCTAACCCTAGCTGTCATCTAACAAACAGGTCTTAGAAAAGAGTCATCAATGAATACATATTCAAGAAATACATTTGATTGTGAATTGCATCAGATTATGTTATAGATAATGACTGTCACCTTTAGGGGTAAGTCTTGGAAACATTCCCATGATGGAGTAATGGAATTTTGCTTAGATAGAAAATTAAGTATCCTGGGAGGAAGCCAGACCCACTCAAGAGCACCGCCCCCCCCCCCGTGGGTCCCACTTTGGATTGATTCCCCCTTTTTTTCAACCCAACTGCCCTGTCTTCTGAGAAGGCTGAAAAGCCCGAAACTTCCCGGGGAGCCCAGCCCTGTGTGGAGTTACTCCTGAGGAAGCCCACTGAGTGGCATTATGTGCAACCTTTGTGCATCAAAAAAGGTTGTATTAGGGGTTACTGAGCAGTTAGCAATTTTGTCAGTGATTCTTTCCATTACATGTAAGTCCCACAATTTGCTAAACCAAGTGTGTACGGTAGGTATGTTAGTGTCCTTCCCTTAAGAAGTAATAGATACTCTGGCTGCATAAAGCATGGCTTTATTTCATTGTATATCTTACTCAAAAATATGAAAGCATGAGATACCAACTGTAAGAGCAATAACATCAAATGCAAGACATGCGGGTGATTGGCGAGGACGGACGCATAAAGAGTTAGCTCCCTCTCTCCCCTCTGGAATTATTCCTCCTATCTCCTGCAAACTTCTACTTTCCTAGAACAATTTCGTCACGCTGGGCATGGGGAAGACAGGCAACGCCAAAACGCGCAAATCAACGGCTACTCCACAACAACTCACTCAATTCTTCGCAAAAGATGACTCTAGGCCTTCACAGAACAATTCAACTCTAACCACCCACAAAATGGCCGCCACCCAGTGCGATAGTGGAAGTGAAGACGATAGAACAATCCTCTCTCGCGGAGAGTTTCTTTCTGCAATCAACCACCTTGAAGCCACAATAGCAGAACAGATACACGTGGCAATTCGACCGCTCACAGATGAACTCAAATCAATAACCGAGACTTTATCAGAAGTGGCCCAAGCTGCAGAGACCGCCCTCGAGAACTCCATTACTTCCCAAGAAGAAATTAGATCTCTCCATGCGCATGAGGTCTGGTCCAAAAATAAAATAATGGCGCTGGAAAATAAATCGAAAGAGCGCAACCTTAAGATTCGCGGCCTGCCTGAACTCAGCGAAGGTGAGTCCGACCTGAAAATCTTCCTTTCCACCTTGCTTACGGAGACTCTGGGCCTAGAAGAGTTTTCCACCCCATATATAGAAAGCGCCTATCGGGTGGGCTCTATTCAGAAACGTTCGGACTCATTCCACCGGGACATAATTATAACCCTTCGTGAAGCTGCATTAAGACAGACAATTCTTAATAAAGCACGGCAGAAAGACGGGATCACCTACCAGAACCGAAAGCTGCAAATCCTACTAGATCTATCCGTCGAAACGCTTCAACATCGACGTGCTCTTAAACCGATTACACAAAAGCTAACTGAACATCATCTTCGTTACCGGTGGACATCTCCCTCAGAAATCCTTGTAATCCACCAAGGTCTACGACTCTCAGCCTCAGACCCTGCTAGTGGACAGAAGCTACTGATGACTCTAGGCATCTCTTCGGATCAACCAGTCTCGTCCCCTCGTCCAGACTCGGAGAGTCCCAGCCACTCGCCAGCTGATAGAGCCGACCTCCACTAGAAAAGAGTTAACAACCGCAACAAGAAGCATCCATGACTGTAATACCTTTTTATATAACAAGGCCATGGTAAAACCTTGGACTTCTTTATGTTGTGAGCTAAAAGTAGTGCGCTAAAAGCACAAAGCTATTGTCATAAGGAAACGTATAATGGGTTAGTGAGTGAAAACTAACTCTCGTTATTTGATCTAAACATTTTTAAAAGATTTCTAAAATTTTCTTTTCCATTAATTTTAAGGTTCAATTTAAATTATAAAGGTGAAACCAACCTATTACCTCATTTTATTTAACTAAAAGGCATTATAAACCGAAGAGTGAAGTTCAACTCTTTTTTACTTGCTTTATAGCCATTCATTTCTAGGGGAGCTCAATATATTTTGAAGCAGTTAGCTAGTAATCTCATTTCATTAGTTCCCCCTTTTTTTTTTTTTTTTTAGAGTCTATTAGTAATTGAAGTTAAAATGGAAAAAGAGGTTAAAGTGAAGGGGCAGCTCCCTTCAATGGCGTTAAATAAATTTAAAAATGTAAAGTTCATTATTAATTGGTGAAGAAACCTTAATAATTTATTTTATTTTATGGGAATTTTTATTACGATTGAGAGTGAAGTTTAACTCCCTATAACTATTTATATCTTACTTAATTCTCTTAGATAACAATACAGTTTGAGGTGTCATGTTAGGAACTTTATATTAAAACTAATAGGATTTTTTAAAAAAATACCTACTATTGCCATTAGACAAAGCAAGATACAAATATTTGGTGTTACTAATATAATTTGCCAAATTGGAAATGACCAATATATCTTGGTTAATATTAACTTTATTATGGAGATTAAAAGGCACAAATATTATTAATATTCCAGAGGGGAAAGAGGTTTGTTGTTTAAACTTTCCCCCACACACCGGTAAGTGAACTGTGTGTTTAACAGCTCACTAGCTTGGTTCCTAGTGTACTGGGACAAGCAATTTGTTCTAAACCCCATGAGGGTTTTTAACCTTATTTTGTGGATATATGTTTTTTTCAAAAGATATTATCCTCATTACAGTGACGGAGGGGTATTTTGTTTAAACAGAATCAATTGTTTACATGAATACTATATGGACTTTTCAGATCATTTTAAAAGAGATGCTGCCAATGATTATGCAATGTTGAATTTTAGTAAGTCATTTCAAGTTGAATCCTGATGTTAAGTGATATGTTAAAAGTTATTTCTTTGAATTGTAGGGGACTGAACAATAATTTCAAACGCAAAAAATTGGTACAGGCTATAACCCGAATGCATACTGATATCCTTATACTACAAGAAACTCACTTGAAAGATCCTAAATCTTTAGTATTTAAACATAAGGGATTTCCTTTACAATTTAATGCTGTCGGCTCCTCAAAATCTAGAGGCGTGGTGATAATTTTTTCTAAAAATCTGAATTTTGTTAGCCAGGCCCAAATGATTGATCCCTCTGGGAGATTTATCTTTGTAAAAGGTCTTTTGAATGACCAGCTTTTCACAATTGCCTCTATATATGCCCCTAACGAAAGTCAGGAAGTTTTTTTGAATGACACCTTAGCCAAATTAGATTCTTTCCAAGAAGGACATCTGTTAATTGGCGGGGATTTTAATTTAATTTCAGACTTTTTTTGGGACCGATCATACAAACCTGGAGCCCAAAAGGCGAATTACCAAAAGAAATCTGGTGTGACACCCTTAAATAAATTAATGCAACAATACAATCTACAAGATGTCTGGAGACTACACCACCCCGGGGTAAAAGACTATACTTACTATTCCCCTAGGCATGACATTTTTACTAGAATAGACTATATTTTTTCTTCTATTTCTTTAGTTAGTCAAATTCAAAAAACAGAAATTGGTCTTAGGACATTATCAGACCACGCCTGGACTGAATGCTATTTAAACCCAAACCCAGAAATAAATACAACACGTTCCTGGTCTTTCAACAAAAGTTTATTGTCCAATCAGCTTTATTCTGAAGATATAGCAAAGGCACTTGATGAATACTTTCAGTTTAATTCCTCCTGTGGAGTTCCTGTCCACATGGTATGGGACGCTATGAAGGCAGTAATGCGGGGCAAATTGATTTCTTTGTCCGCATCCTATGTTAAAAATAAGAAACAAACAATTCAGGAAATTTTGTCTAATATTAAATTTTTAGAACAACGTCACAAACAAACCTGTTCGAAAAAAAATTATAAGCTTCTCCTTATAGAAAGGAAAAAGCTTGACTCATTGGAAACCACCCAAATACAAAAAAATCTGTTATACCTAAAACATAAATATTGGTTTCGGCATCCCAAGTCACTTAAACTTTTGGACTGGAAGTTAAAGAAACAGCAAGCCTCCAGAAAGGTTTCTGTATTATTAGACTCTGCAGGTAACAGAGTCACTACTAACAATGACATCCTTAAAATTTTCAAAACCTTTTACCAATCCTTATACACCTCTGACTTTCCAGACTTAGAAAAGATTAAATCGTATTTATCAACAGACAAACTATGTTCTATCCTGACTCCAGAACATAAAGAAAATCTAGATGAACCCATTACTGATTCAGAAATTTTCGCAGCATTAAAACACATTAAGTCCAACAAGGCTCCAGGTAGAGACGGATTCCCTATTGAATTCTACAAAAAATTCATTAATAATTTGATTGTCCCATTTAAAAAAACATGCAACTTAATTCTTAGCACAGGTACAATGCCTGAGACATGGTCTCAGGCAAAAATAGTGGTTATCCCCAAAAAGGGTCCAGATTCTTTAACCCCTCAACATTTTCGACCAATTTCTTTGTTGAATTGTGACTACAAATTATTTTCAACAATTATGACCCTTCGTTTAAATAAAATTATAGGTAATTATGTTCACTTAGATCAAACCGGATTTATACCTGGGAGAGATATCGCAGATAACATTCGTAAGACGTTAGATATTATTTATTTTGGTAAATCCCACCCAAGGGATATGTGTGTTTTAGCACTGGACATCGAGAAGGCCTTCGACAAAGTGGAACCTCTTTTTTAAAAAACAGTACTAAATATGATGAGATTTGGTCCTAAATTTCTAAACGTAATTCAAGCTTTATATTCATCTCCTAAGGCCCAGCTAGCAGTAAATAATTTGATTTCGGAAGACTTTTGTCTGACCAGGGGCACGAGACAGGGATGTCCCCTATCCCCACTACTTTTTGCTTTATGCATAGAGCCCCTGGCCAACCAAATTCGTCAATCAAAGGACATACCCGGCCTCCAAATAGATCATTCTACTTCTAAAATTAGTTTATTTGCAGATGACTTGGTTTTATATGTTACTGACCCCCTAACATCTTTGCCCGTGATAAAAGCAACTTTATTGGAATTCTCAACCGTTTCTGGTTTATGTGTTAACTCTTCCAAATCAATATTGTATCCAATTATCCTTTCCCCTTCGAAAGAAAACTATCTTAGGTTGCACTATTCTTATACTTGGGTTGTTAAAAGCTGGTCATACCTTGGAGTCAATATCCCTCTAGATATTAAAGACCTATTTAAGGTAAACTACGCTGACTCCATTAACAAATTTAAAGGATTGCAAGACCAATGGCATACCCAACAACTAACTTGGTTGGAAAGAATAACATCACTTAAAACTTTTATACTTCCCAAACTATTGTATCTATTCCGTACTTTACCACTTCCCATTGTATCTTTACAGATGAAAAAGTGGCAGAGAAATTGGTTGTCTTTTATCTGGAGTTACCATAACTCTAGGATTAGTTCCAAAACACTCATGCGCCCAATTAAATTGGGAGGGACAGCCCTCCCGGATTTGTCTAAATATCGTGAAGCCGCGATCTTATCCACCTTAGCTAGAATTCTCCATGCCGACCCCATTCCGCAGTGGTGTAAGATTGAAGAAGTTTTTAACTAATAAAAACTACCGCACATCTATATGGGCAGGGAAACCCGAGCAGATTACGTTAAGTCAATCACATCCCTTACTAGAAGCATTGCTCAAAACATGGAAAGCAAAATGTAATTTCTTAGCTCCTGGGCGGTCACTGCTCTCCCAATACAGGGGTCAACCGTGGTTCCCTCCAGCGACACACCCTGCTTCATTTCCCCTGTGGGCATCGGCGAAGCTGAATACCCTCTATGATTTAACACATAAGAATATACTCATGTTAAAAACAAAACTTGATAAGAAAGCAGGAGTGTCTCTCCCCTGGTTTGAGTATCTTCAACTTCAACACCTATTTAACACTCCAGAGATCCAGACAACCTGTTCTCGACCTCTAACCAATTTTGAAAAATTATTAATTTCAATGCCAAGCTCCAAGGGCCTGATCTCAAGGATTTATAACATTCTTTTAGATCCGGATCCCTCTGTTTTACCTACCTATGTCAAATCATGGAAGAACGATCTCCAAATTGACCTCCCCGAGACATTTTGGGATTCAGTGTGGGCATCATATGCCTCCACATCAAAATCTATCAACATTCAACAGCAGAATCTAAAACTCTTAGCAAGGTGGTATATGACCCCCTTAAAACTTCACAAAATTAATTCTAAACTGTCCCCCAAATGCTGGAAAGAATGCGGCCACATAGGTTCCTATTTACACTGTTGGTGGGACTGTGCAATCATTTCCCAATTTTGGCACAATGTTATTTCAGAAATTGAACAATTGACAGGTTATGTTATTCCAAAAAAACCAGAGGTCGTTCTTTTGAATTATTGGAAAGAGGTATCATTTCCCAAATATACTATCGAACTATTGACTTTGCTTTTGTCAGCGGCAAAAACATCGATCGCATTATGCTGGAACAAACCAAGTCCCCCTTCCTTGAAAACCTGGTATTTAAAGATATGGGACCATTTGATTATGGATAAAATTACTGATGGTTTGGTTGAGAACCATTCACAGAAAGACATTTATTCCTTTTACGGTCGTTGGCATCCCATCATTGGAAAAATGGAACTTATGTTAGAAAGAACCACTCCCTCCTTACAAGGAAACTACTACAACTTTGTTCGCAAACACTGGTTGGTGTAAGATTATAAGAAACATGTAGGATGAATATCTTTAATGTTGTTTGTTATTGTTATATTGTTATAAAAAGTTACAAAAGTTAATAAAATTTGTTTAAAAAAAATGCAAGACATGCAATAGTCAGAAATTGATTTTGGGTGAACAATAAGTGATATCTAACAAACAGGTCTTAGAAATGAATAATCAGTGAATACAACTACAAGAAATACATTTGATTGTGAATTCTAATACATAATGTTATCAATAATTACTGTGCCTTTCGGGGTACTTACCCCGTTATAACTTTATAACCAATTGGTTATAACTTTATAACCAATCTTGGAAACGTTCCCATGCAAGATTAATGAAATTTTGTTTAGATAGAAAATCAAGTATTGGAAACCATTTGGCATCAAAACATGCTTGAGATTCCCTGCAGAGCACAGCCCTGTGTGGAGTTACTCTCAAGGAATCCCACTGAGCAGCATTATGGGGAACTTTTTCGCATCAAAAAAGGTTGTATTAGAGGTTATTGAGCAGTTAGCAATTTTGTCAGTACTAGTTTCCATCACATGTAAGTCCCACAATTTGATAAACCAAGAGTGTATGGTTAGTGTCCTTCCAGTATGAAGCAATAGATCGAAGTAGTCAAGGATCAGATCTTGGTTGGTTAACCACAGTTCTTTATTACCTATTCCTACATTAGTACAGCATCTCGGATTATTGTCAGAGATGAGACAAATAATACAAGCGGGTCTATTATACCATTCCAGGGAGTTTGAATTACCCATAGATAGCCAATCCCCTTAAGGGAAAATTGGCGGGCTAAAAGGTGTTTTGACCGTTTGGTTCACACAGGAAAAAAGTGAGGTGTTAAGCAGTAAATTTCCCTTCTCAAACCAGACCCCTCAGATGAAGCGAGTTCACATAACAATTCATGGCTCCAAGGTTCTTTTGCATGAGATAAGAGATGAGAGGCATCCTCCCCTTGAAGTTACTGCCGGGGCAGCTGGAATGCGGAGGCAGAGATGAGAGGCCTCCTTGTTCTCACAAATCATGGTTGTCACCCTCCCGACCAAAACAGGATTAATACACAGGTTCTAATACATAACGGTTACATGGGGTCTAATAAACTCTAGATACATAGGACAGCTGAAGGCATGCATGCAAGAATACATTGGCTGAATTGACAGATTCTGACACCCTGCCCTCCCCATAATTCTCTTCACCTAGCTTTATCAGGGAACATTTTATGAAACAGTTTAGTCAGCTTAGGGGCATGAACATGTTCTGAACGAATCCATTCGTTGTGTTCTGGGCCGAAATCTAACCATCTAACTAAGTAATATAAGTGGCCTCTTCGCATCTTGGAGTCAAGGATTTCAGTTATCTCGAAGTGAGGACTCCCCTCCTTCATCAGTGGAGGAGGAACTGGAGGAACTGGATGCCAAGCGTTCGGCCCAGGATCTTTCTTCAGCAGGCTGAAATGAAACACAGGGTGCACAGAACTTAGTGATTTAGGCAGTTCCAGTTCAAAAGACACATCAGAGATTTTGCGTAGCACTTTATAAGGTCCAACATATTTCCATCCCAGTTTCCTGCTGGGCTGCAACCCATGGATGTTTTTTGTAGAGAGATAAACAGAGTCCCCGGGCTGAAGATCCCATCCCGGTGCTCGCCCTCGATCCGCATACTTCTTGTAATCCTCTTTGGCATGATCCAAGGCTTTGCCTATTAATGGCCATGAGTCTTGGAGGCTGGACCACCATTTTTTGAAATCCGAGGGGGGGGCTTGAGGGGCCTCCTCAATAGTAGGCAATGGTTTTCCCTCGAAACCTCCCACTGCCATGAAAGGGGAGACTCCTGTGGACGAATGCACTGCATTATTGTAGCTATATTCTGCAAATGGCAGCAATTCCACCCAATTATCCTGGTGGTAATTTGTGTAGCATCTCAGGAATTGCTCTAGAATTTGATTAGTTCGTTCGGATTGGCCGTCGGTCTCGGGGTGGTAACCCGAGCTTAGGGCTGGTTCTATATCCATTAGTTTTAAAAGCTCCCGCCAGAAGGTGGCAACGAACTGACTGCCGCGGTCGGAAACCACCCTCTTCGGAAAAGCGTGTAATTTGATCACGTGATTGAAGAAAGCTTTGGCCATCCCTTTTGCTGTGGGCAATTGCTTGAAGGGGGTGAAATGTGCTTGCTTTGAGAAAGTGTCTACCACCACCCAAATCACTGTTTTTCCCTTAGAGGGGGGCAAATTAGTGATAAAGTCCATGGCTATAGCTTCCCAGGGTCTTGACGCGGTGGGTAGGGGATGCAATAATCCCGGGACTTTCCCCCCCCCCCCCGTTTCTTGCACATTAGACAGGTCTGGCATGCCGAAACGAAGTCTGAGACATCTCGGCGCATGCGCGGCCACCAGAACTGACGCTGGATCAAGTTAAGAGTCTTTAAGAAACCGAAGTGCCCAGCTAGCTTTGATGAGTGGCAGTTTAACAAGATTTCCTTGCGCTTGGCTTTAGGCACCACTAACTTGTCCCCATGTAGCCAACAGTGGTCTTCCCTCTTGGAACATTCCTCCAATGCTTCCAGTTCCTCTATCTCTTCAGGAGCATAATCCCCCCCCCAACTGCACTTCCCAATGTCCAACTCTGCCTTCTTTGCTTGGCTCCGGGTGACTACCACCCCTCCTAGCTGTTGGGGGGAGAACATGGAATCAAACACCTCTTCCTTTACACTCTCATGTTGGGGCAACCTAGACAATGCGTCTGCTAAGGAGTTAGCCTTCCCAGGAAAATGTTTAAGCACAAAGTTAAACTTGGAAAAGAAATCAGCCCATCGCAGCTGCTTAGCATTGAGGGACCTCTGAGTGCGCAACGCCTCCAAATTCTTATGATCAGTCCAGATCTCAAATGGGGTTTGCGCTCCTTCCAGCCAATGGCGCCACGTAGTGAGCGCTAACCTAATGGCCGCGGCTTCCTTGTCCCACACCGACCAATTCCTTTCTGTCTCGTTAAATTTTTTTGAAATGTAAGCCAAGGGGTGCAATTTCCCTTCCGAGTCTCTTTGCAAAATGGCCCCCCCCATAGCTACATCAGAGGCATCTACGTGAATTATGAAATCCTTCGTCTCGTCAGGGTGGGCGAGAATGGGTTCTGAAGTGAAAAGAGTCTTTAAAGTCTCAAACGCCCTCTGACACTCCCCGTTCCACGCCAATTTTTCTCCTGGCTTCCCGGCCTCGGGCCCCTTTCCCTTTGTTTTCAATAGGTCCGTCAAGGGGAGAGTGACTTTGGCAAAGTCCTTGATGAAGCTTCGGTAAAAATTACAAAATCCCAAGAGGCTTTGCAATTGCCTCCTCGTTCGCGGAGCCTCCCATTGCACCACAGCCTCGACCTTCCCCGGGTCCATTTCCAACCCCTTCTGAGAAATGCGGTAGCCCAGGAAGTCCACGGACTCACGGTGAAACTCACACTTAGACAGTTTCACATAGAGCTGGTTTTTTAGTAAGGTAGAGAGAACTTCCCTAACCAAAGCCACGTGCGCCTTCTTATCAGTAGAATAGATCAAGATATCATCTATGTAACATAACACGCCCTTAAATAGATGCTTGTGCAACACTTCGTTGATTAAACTCATAAAAACCCCGGGCGCGCCACTTAAGCCGAACGGCATCACTAGATATTCGAATTGCCCCAAGGGGGTATTAAAGGCAGTCTTAGATTCCTCCCCTTCCCTGATGCGCACCCTGAAATAGGCATCTCGTAGATCCAACTTGGTGAAAATCCTCCCCTTGGCCGCTTCCGCCAAGAGGTCCTTTATTAACGGGAGGGGGTAAGCGTTGGTGGTGGAGACTGCATTCAACCCCCGATGGTCAGTGCATAGTCGTAAGCCCCCATCTTTTTTCTTTCGGAACAGCACTGGCGCCGCAAAAGGGGATTTGGCTGGGCGGATGAACCCCCTTGCCAGATTTTTGTCCAAGAATTTTCGCAACTCTTCCCGCTCCAACGGGCTCATGGAGTATAATTTCCCTTTTGGGAGTTTTTCTCCTGGGAGGAGTTCTATGGCACAGTCCGACAGTCGATGGGGGGGCAACTCATCCGCCTCAGTCTCGCTGAACACTTCCAGCAAGTCTCTATACTCTTTAGGCACCATGGTAGGGGTGAGAGCGAGCGCGGGGGCCGGGAGAGGGGGGTTCGGGGGACCGGGTCCCCATCCTGGATCCCACCTATGGTTCTGGCAGCGTTCGTCCACCCATGAAATTTTCCCTTCGCTCCATTTTATGTAAGGGTCGTGCACCCCGAGCCAAGGGCTGCCCAACACCATGGGGAACTGGGCGTTTGGGGTGATGACGAAAGCCCGCTTCTCCCAGTGCTCCCCCGTCCCCAAAATCAGGCTCTCAGTCTCTGCTATGCATTCCTCCTTCATCTCCGACCCATCCATCTGAGTGAACTTCAGGGGTTCCAATAACGGGGTGACTTTGGGTCCCAGCCCTTCCACTACTAGGGGGCTGATCAGGTCTCGCGCACACCCAGAGTCAATTAAAGCGCGAACCCGCATATGGGTACCCGATCCAGGGGTCACCACCGTCACTACCATATATAACAGGGGGCCGGGGATGCTCACCGGAGATGGCGCTTCTTGGCGGGGGACCTGCAGCTCTGCGCCGCTCACTGCAGGCCGTTGGAGTTTCCCGACATCTGCGTTTCCATCAGCTCCAATTCTCCCTGGTCACTGGCGACCCCTTCCAGCTGCAACGCCCGGGGTTTCATTGGTGTTTTTCCACGGCTAGGGGTGCTCCCCGCTCCGGGGGTTGAGGTCTTCGGGCCTTTCCCTCCTCCTCTTGGGCAAGCGGAGGCGAAATGGCCACTCTCCCCACATTTCATAAACAGCCCTTGTCGAAACCTCGCATCTCGGACATCTTGCACGCTGGATCGGGGCTTCGCTCGAGGGGCTGCTTTGCTGGCCCCCGTCACCCCCGCTCCCATCTTGATCAGGGCGAATCGCTCCTCCATGTCGATGGCGGCTCTCATCCAGGTGTTCAGGGTGCCCGGGCGGCCCCCCAACAGCACGGTCTCGTAGATCTCCGGATTCAGGCCCTCCCAATACTTCTCCATGAATAGCTCCTCCGGCCACCCATGGATCTTTGCCGCGATGCGCCGGAACTTGTCAGTGTAGTCCCTCACCGACGATCTCCCCTGGAACAGCTTTCTTAGTTGATTTCGTGCCTTTTCCTCACCCAGGGGGTCTTCGAACTGATGGCGGAGGGCCCACATGAAGTTGTTCAGGGAACGCAATTCAGGTCCGGGGTTGTCGTGCAGGCTCACATACCAGTCGCTGGCAGTGTCTTTCAGCTTGGACCCGATGTAACCAATCCGTTCTTTCTCGGTGGGATAGAGGTGGCCCCAACTGTCCAGGAATCTCCCTATCTCCAGCATGAAGAAACGTAGCTTCTCCAGGTCCCCATCGAAAGTAGTCGTCAATGGGTCGGAGGGGGCTGGGCGGGCGGCCGGCGCGGCCGGGGCCGGGGCAGGCACTGGAACGGGCCCTGGCGCTGGAACCGGAACGACCGGCTGGACTGGCTGCGCTGGAAGAGCGGGCACCTGCGGCTGGACCGGAACCCCTCCGGGCGGCGGCGGCTGTAGTGGGGCTCCTACCCCTTGACCCGGGAGGGCTCCTTGTACTGCCCTCATAGCATCGCGAAATTGGTGCTGGAGATCGAGGGCCAACTCGCGGAGCTCGGCGGTGAGTTGAAGCCGCAGGTCTCCCATCATCTGATCCAAAGGGACCGTCTGCTCCTCGCGATACGGATCGGGCCCGTACGGATCCATCCCCTCTCCTTCGAGGGGCGGGCGACGCGGCCCTCCACAATAGATCGGCTCGCGGTCGTCTCCTAGGTAGCTCGGTCTCCCTCGATCGAGCTGGTCTCCGGTGAGTGAAACCCTCACCCCTTTCCGGTCGTGCACCCACGAATCCAGGGTGCGCGGACCAAAGTGGCTCCATGCGTACTTGGGGGTCACGCTCTGATGAGGAGCCGGGCGGCGCGGGATGTAGTAAGCCCCTTGGCTCGTGGTCACCGGCACTTCGGGACCTCCTCCGCCGCCACCACCCCCGTTCCCCGGATCCGCCGGGGTAGCGGGAGTCTCTTCGGGAGTAGTAGGCTTGAGGGGGACCGCGTCGTCGTCTGACATGGTCAGGAACGGCTGAGTCCCAATCACAGATCTCTGACAATCTGTGAGAGTTCTGCTCGAAGTAGTCAAGGATCAGATCTTGGTTGGTTAACCACAGTTCTTTATTACCTATTCCTACATTAGTACAGCATCTCGGATTATTGTCAGAGATGAGACAAATAATACAAGCGGGTCTATTATACCATTCCAGGGAGTTTGAATTACCCATAGATAGCCAATCCCCTTAAGGGAAAATTGGCGGGCTAAAAGGTGTTTTGACCGTTTGGTTCACACAGGAAAAAAGTGAGGTGTTAAGCAGTAAATTTCCCTTCTCAAACCAGACCCCTCAGATGAAGCGAGTTCACATAACAATTCATGGCTCCAAGGTTCTTTTGCATGAGATAAGAGATGAGAGGCATCCTCCCCTTGAAGTTACTGCCGGGGCAGCTGGAATGCGGAGGCAGAGATGAGAGGCCTCCTTGTTCTCACAAATCATGGTTGTCACCCTCCCGACCAAAACAGGATTAATACACAGGTTCTAATACATAACGGTTACATGGGGTCTAATAAACTCTAGATACATAGGACAGCTGAAGGCATGCATGCAAGAATACATTGGCTGAATTGACAGATTCTGACAACTCTAGATTAATAGAGCATGGCTTTATTTCATTGTATAAATACTCAACAATATAAAAGCATGATGTATCAACTGTAAGAGCAATAATATCGAATGCAAGACATACAAGGATCAAAAATTGATTTTGGTTGTACGACGAGTGATAACTCTCACCGTATTGGCAACCCTTCATAAAAACTAGAAAGTTAACTTTCATTAAAAAACAGGTCTTAGAAAAGAGTAACCAGTGAATACAAATTCAAGAAATGCATTTGATTGTGAATTCTAATAGATGAAGTTATAAATAATGTCTGTCGCCTTTCGCAGTAAGTTATAACCAATCGTGGAAACTCTCCCATGCAGGAGTAGTGAAATTTGGCTTAGATAGAAAATCAAGTATCGGAAACCATTTTGCATCCAAATATATTTGGGATTCCCAGGGGAGCGCAGCCCTCTGTGGAGTTACTCCTGAGGAATCCCGCTAAGTGGCATTCTGTGGAACATTTTCACATCAAAAAAGGTTGTATTAGGGGTTATTGAGCCGTTAGCAATTTTGTCAGTGATTCTTTCCATCACATGTAAGTCCCACAATTTGCTAAACCAAGTGTGTATGGTAGGTACGTTAGTGTCCTTCCCTTAAGAAGCAATAGGTACTCTAGCTGCAGAAATTATGGCTTTATTTCATTGTACATCTAGTCAATCATATAAAAGCATGATATATAAATTGTAAGAGCAATAAGATTGAATGCAAGACATTCAAGAATCAAAAATTGATTTTGGTTGTACAATGAGTGATAATTCTCATTGTATTGACAACCCTGTGTAAAACCTAAAAATCTAACTGTCATCTAACAAACAGGTCTTAGAAAAGACTAATCAGTGAATACAAATGCAAGAAATGCATTTCATTGTGAATTCTAATGGATGAAGTTATAAACAATTATCGAGATATAACAATTATGAAGTTATAAACATACACAATTTGCTAAATCGAGTGTGTAGGATACGTATGTTAGTTTCCTTTCCTAAAGAAGCAATAGCTACTCTAGCTGCATAAAGCGTGGCTTTATTTCATTGTATATCTACTCAACAATATGAAAGCATGAGATATCAACTGTAAGAGCAATAACATCGAATGCAAGACATACAATAGTCAAAAATTGATTTTGGGTGAACAATGAGTGATATCTAACGTTGAGGTCTTAGACATGAGAAATCAGTGAATACAACTACAAGAAATACATTTGATTGTGAATTCTAATACATTATGTTATAAAAAATAACTGTCGCCTTTCGGGGTAAGTTATAACCAATGATGGAAACGTTCCCATGCAGGAATAATGGAATTTGGCTTAGATAGAAAATCAAATATCGGAAACCATTTTGCATCAAAACAGGTTGGGATTCCCAGGGCAACGCAGCACTGTGCAGAGTTACTCCAAAGGAATCCCACCGAGCGGCATTATGTGCAACCTTTTCGCATCAAAAAAGGTTGTATTAGGTGTTACACTGAGCAGTTAGCAATTTTGTCAGTGAGTCGTTCCATCACATGTAATTCCCACAATTTGCTAAACCAAGTGTGTATGGTAGGTACGTTAGTGTCCTTCCAGTAAGAAGCAATACATACTCTGCCTGCATGGCTTTATAAATAATAACTGTCGCCTTTCGGGGTAAATTATAACCAATGATAGAAACGTTCCCATACAGGAGTAATGAAATTTGGCTTGGATAGAAAATCAATTTTGTCACTGATAGTTTCCATCACATGTAAGTCCCACAATTTGCTAAACCAAGTCTGTATCGTAGGTATGTTAGTGTCCTTCCAGTAAGAAGTAATAGATACTCTACCTACACAGAGCATGGCTTTATTTCATTGTACATCTAGTCAACAATATAAAAGCATGATACTGTGAGATTGTCCCAATCGATGTAGTGCACAACAGGTCTCCTTAAACAGAAAGTCCTTTATTTGCAGAAAAGATCTTGTTGGTCAAACACACTTCTTCTGTTAGCATGAATACAACTACAATTATACTTGATATGAAATAAGCCCCCCTCAATATCCACCAATCAATTGGGAGAATTATTGGCACCCAAATATACTGGCCCACTGTTACCAAGGGAAGCGCAGTAAAGTAGGTTCCCAGGCAAAACACTGTTGGGGTTTGTGGGGCGGATGTTCCCAAGGAAAAGCAAGCAAAGGAACACATAGCACCTGTGAATAATATAACACATTGCAGGAGGCTTTCAGCTGAAGGCCATGAGCTAGGGAGAAGCGAAAGACAGATAAGAATAAAGAAAAGTTAATGAGCAGTAAGCATGCACAGAGCGAACAAGGAATGCATGAGGATTTTGATGTCAGGGAATTAATTACATGCACGGTGGACTGGTTGTCACACCAGAAATGGACCGTCCGGTTTGCCAATTCACCGGGCCAGATCCAAACTGCTGCGACAATCAGAAAAAATTCAAGGAAGGTGAGGTCCTTGACCCACCCAGCCCGGAACCAGTCCTCAGGCCAGTCCCCGGCACACCAATGCCCTCTAAAGAACACTCCATACCCTGAGGAGCCGGCAGCATCAGAAGCAATCTGCAACTCTGCCTCAAGAAGGAGCTCCTCCCGCCAAAGAGAAACCCCGTTGTATGAGTCCAAAAACTGCTCCCATACAAGCAGGTCCTCCCTCATCCCCCTGATAACTCTGGTCCTGTGGTGTGGAAGATGGAGGCCCTTCATGGACTCACAGAGCCTCCTCACGAAAGCACGGCCGGGTGCCACAACCTTGCATGCAAAGTTGAGGTGGCCTACCAACTGCTGTAACTCCAAAAGTGTAACCTTAGTCAGGGATCTAGCGGAAGCCACCCTTGCTCTTAAAGCATCTAATTTATCTCTAGGTAACCTGCAGCATTGACCTATGGTGTCAATCTCTATCCCCAGAAATGTTAACATAGAAGCAGGACCCTCTGTTTTTTCTTGAGCCAGAGGAACCCCAAGCTCATCGGCAAGGACCTGAAAGCTGGACAGCAGGAATTGGCACTGGCCAGATGCCGGCCTTCCAGCAAACAAAAAATCATCCAAGTAGTGAGCCGTAGTATCCAGCCCTGTCCTGAATCTCAAGGCCCATTCTAAAAAGGAACTGAACCTTTCAAAAGCAGCACAGGACAAGGAACAGCCCATGGGAAGAGCCCTGTCCATGTAATACTTGCCCTCGAAGGTAAAGCCGAGGAGCTCAAAATCCTCAGGGTGGATGGGAAGAAGCCAAAATGCAGACTTGATGTCGCATTTCGCCAACTCCGCACCAATCCCACAAAGGCGGACCACCCGCAGGGCCTGATCAAATGAAGTATACTTAACGGAACATAACTCATGAGGAATCGCGTCATTCACCAACCTCCCCCGAGGGTAGGACAGGTGGTGAATGAGTCGAAATTCCCCAGGTGCCTTCTTGGGCACAACTCCCAAAGGGGAAACTCTCAAATTCCGCACTGGCGGCAAACTGAAGGGGCCCAGAACCCTGCCTTCTCCACACTCCTTGGCAATTTTTTCCCGTACCACATGTTCAAGCCCACAAATGGATTTCAAATTAGGAGCAGAGAAGGGCACTCTCAGCCCTTGGAAAGGTATACGGAAACCCAATGAAAACCCCTCCAACAAATAATTGCGGTCAAGAATGGGTGGGTACAACTGTAACCACCTCTTCAACATTCCCAGTTTAATTGGGCTAGGCCCCTTTTTCAAAAGGGGGGGCAGAAGGCCCCCCTCCCCCTCGCCGACCCCTTTTTCCTCCGCCCCGACCTTTGGGTCTAGGGCAATCTGAAAAGGCGTGAGGTCTGGAGCACAAAGGGCACTCATGGTGAAAGGAGCAATTTTTTTCTGCTGCAGGTTCCTTTAGAGGAAAACTCCCAGCAGAGCGGACGGCGCTGTACTCCTGGCCCAACTGGATCACGGGGGCTAAACTGCACCTGAGCCCTCTTCACTGAGTGGCCACTATGCGACCTCTCCCTTCCTGACACTCTACTAGGCGACATGATCATAAGCCAGAGATTCGGACTGACTCTATCCCAGCGCATGGCCGGGTTCATAGCCGCCCGCATCCTGAACTCCTCGTCGTACAGAAGCCACGCCGGACTCGGGAAATCAGTCAAAGCTTTGTAAATGATATCCAAATACTGGATCATTGACAAAGCCCTCCAAGGCTGGTGGCGGACTATCACTGCTGCGTAAATAAGGAATCCAGGAAGCCAATTGGCCCAGGTCCTATCAACCACCCGCCGTTTTAACCGCTCCTTCTCGCGGTCGTCCAAATTGTCCCTATCCTTCTTTTCCATCTCTCTGTAAAGAAGGCTGAACACGTCCACAAATTCTCCCCAAATAATTTTGTCTTTAGTGGCTGTAGACAAATGGTCACCTAGCGGCAAATCAGTGTCCCCGCTAGGTACTGCCCCGGGATACACTGTCTCATAAGGAGAACAGGATGTCCCCGTATATCCCATGTTGTGAGGGAAAAGACCCCCCCCCCTTGCCACAAAGTATTAGGCAATGTTAGTGGACGAGGAGTCCCATAAGGTTGCCCCCCAGGTGGCAAGTTAGTCGAGGGGCTAATGCCCTGCTGAGAAGGGCCCCATGGCCAACCAACCACCGAGCCTGTCATGGTCAGGTCCTTACCTCCCTGTCCTTGGTGCGGAGAATAGTCACTTGTTGGTTCCCCATGCCCTGCCCAGGCAGCCCTGTAGATGTCCCTGCCCCCGGGTCCGAGGCGCCCGCATCCTTTTTATCTTCAAGGAATGCCAAACGTGCCAACACCTGGGCCTGCAACGAGAAAAGAGACTCTCCCCTGGCATCAGTAGACAAAGGCGGCAAACCCAAACCTTTTTCTAATGCCGCCAGCCTCAGCAGGATAGCCGCGTTCACTGGATCGTCATCCTCTTCGTCCGACGGGATGGCTGTAGGAGGTCGCGCCGGAGGCCTCTTAGGCACTGGCTGCTTGCCCTTGCCCGTGCCCTTTCCTTTGCCTGAAGCCATAACAGCACAGCTACACTAACACAGAAAAATAAAGTTAATTACCTTCGCAAAATATTGCAGCAAGAAATGCAATGCTAAAGGAAACCCAAATCCAGCCACTGAACACCAAGAAATTCAAGGCCCCAGATGCAATATAAAATGGCCGCCTGTAACCGAGTGGCCAGCTATACTACCCTCCACAAAATGGCTGCCAGCCAGAGCCTACTGGCTAATGCAATGGGCCCAAAATGGCCGCTGAGGCCAAGACCTAAAATCAACCTAAAATGGCCGCCGAAGGGTTGTGTTAAGGAAAAAATGCCTCAGGAGGACTATCAGGCCTAGGAATGGTGGGACAGGCTGCACACAGATCCCAACCCAATAGCCACTAAAAACTCTCCCAGCCACGCAGCCGCCGAGGCCTATCTCCCCTGCCGCCCCTGCACAGAACTGGAGCGGGTATTGCGGGGGGGGGTTGTAAGATGCCAAATTCCCTGGCTACACAAAGGATGCTGTGGCCTCCGTCCCTGCAGCTATGCGCCGTCAGCACACAGCCCCCTCCTCAGCCCCTATCGACTAAGAACGGGGGGAAACCAGCGGCCCAGCGAACCACCCACCGCTGCCCGGACCCTACCGCGCCCAGACGGGATCCCCGAGCCGCAGGAGGCTCTGACAATACAACGCTGCCACGGCGCCTGGAGCCGCAATCAAATCCACCAACTGACTGCCCTGCCACCAACCCACACCTCCCCCGACGAGTGACAAGGAGGGGGGGATAAAAAAGCCGTTCTTGCAAAGGACCCCTGCACCGCAGACCGTCCCGTCACACCGCCAAGGCAATCGCCGCCGCACCGAGCGCACCATCTACGGGAGGGGGGGTCCTAGACCCAGCCAGCTGAGCGGGATCCAAGGCCGTGGGAGCCAGCGACGAACGCAAGCTCCAACCAGCTCCAACCAGCCTTTCAAAGCACTCGCTCCCGGCTGCAGTCCTCCGATCGTCGCCACAAGCCCGAGGACGAAGGACCCTCCCTCTGCGTGCTCCTATCTCCGAGAGCACGCAGAGCAACTGACAAGCCGGGAGCGAGGCGCCTGCCTCTAGCCGGCAAGCCACGCCCCCCTGGAGAGCCCGTATGCGCATGAGAGCACGCAGGCTGTTGCTGCCTCTCCAAGCAACAAGGCGGCAAAGGAGCCCCCGATCAGGCTCCACGGCATCACCGGGCGCCTGGAGCTCGATAGTGCCACTCAGTGGGATTCCTCGGCAGTAACGCCAAAAGTCATTTTTTGTAAAAAACTTTTACAATTTACAATCCAATGTATTTCTTGTATAGTATTCATTCATTACTCTTCTGTGATCTCTTGGTTAAATGAAAGTGAAATGTCTAGGATTTACAAAGTGATATCAATACAGCGTTAGTTATCACTCAATGTACAATCAGATTCAAAATCTGATGAATCTATGTCGTGCATTCAATGTTATTGCTCTTACACTTGATATATCATGCATTTATATGTTGAGTACATATGCAATTAAATGAAGCCACCTTCTATATAGCTAGAGGAAAAAGGTGCCCCATACTGCCACTCAGTGGAATTCCTCGGGAGTAACGCCGAAAGTCATTTTTTGTAACAAACTATTTCAATTTAAAATCCAATCTATTTCTTGTATTGTATTCATTGATTACTCTTTTCTATGATCTGTTGGTTACATGACAGTGATATTTCTAGGTTTTACAAAGTGATATCAATAAAGTGTCAGTTATTACTCCATGAACAACCAAATTCAAAATCTGATGAATGTATGTCTTGCATTCAATGTTATTGCTCCTACAGTTGATATATCATGCTTTTATATGGTTGAGTAAATATAAAATGAAATGAAGCCACCTTCTATACAGCTAGAGACTAAAGGTGCCCCATACTGTCGCTCAGTGGGATTCCTCGGGAGTAACGCCAAAAGTCATTTTTTGTAACAAACTATTACAATTTACAATTCAATGTATTTCTTGTATAGTATTAATTCATCTCTTCTGTGATCTCTTGGTTAGAAGAAAGTGAAATTTCTAGGTTTTACGAAGTGATATCAATACAGTGTCAGTTATCACTCCGTGTACAATCAAATTCAAAATCTGATGAATGTATGTCTTGCATTCAATGTTATTGCTCTTACAGTTGATATATCATGCTTTTGTATGGTTGACTACATACACAATGAAATGAAGCCACCTTCTATACAGCAACAGGAAAAGGTGCCCAAGAGTGCCACTCAGTGGGATTCCTCGGGAGTAACGCCGAGAGTCATTTTTTGTAACAAACTATTACAATGTACTATCCAATAGATTTCTTTTATTTATTCATTGATTACTCTTTTCTATGATCTGTTGGTTACATGACAGTGATATTTGTAAGTTTTACAAAGTGATATCAATACAGTGGCAGTTATCACTCCATGAACAACCAAATTAAAAATCTGATGAATGTATGTCTTGCATTCAATGTTATTGCTCTTATAGTTGATATAAAATGCTTTTATATGGTTGAGTACATATACAATGAAATGAAGCCATCTTCTATACAGAAAGAGGAAATGGTGCCCAATAGCGCCACTCAGTGTTATTCCTCGGGAGTAACACCGAAAGTCATTTTTTTTTACGAAACTATTACAATTCACAAAACAGTGAATTTCTTGTATTGGGTTCATTGATTACTCTTTTCTATGATCTGTTGCTTATATGACAGTGATATTTGTAGGTTTTACAAAGTGATATCAATAAAGTCTCAGTTATCACTCCATGAACAACCAAATTAATAATCTGATGAATGTATGTCTTGTATTCAATGTTATTGCTCTTATAGTTGATATAAAATGCTTTTATATGGTTGTGTACATATACAATGAAATGAAGCCACCTTCTATATAGCTGGAAGAAAAAGTTGCCCCATACTGCCACTCAGTGGAATTCCTCAGGAGTAACGCCGAAAATCATTTTTTGTAACAAACTATTGCAATGTAAAATCCAATGTATTTCTTGTATTTTATTCATTGATTGCTCTTTTCTATGATCTGCTGGTTACATGACAGTGATATTTCTAGGTTTTACAAAGTGATATTAATAAAGTCTCAATTATCACTCCATGAACAACCAAATTCAAAATCTGATGAATGTATGTCTTGCATTCAATGTTATTGCTCTTATAGTTGATATAAAATGCTTTTATATGGTTGACTACATATACAATGAAATGAAGCCACCTTCTATATAGCTAGAAGAAAAAGGTGCCCCATACTGCCAGTCAGTGGAATTCCTCGAGAGTAATGCCAAAAGTCATTTTTTGTAATGTGTCAGTTATCACTCCATGTAAAACCAAATTCAAAATCTGATGAATGTTTGTCTTCCATTCAATGTTATTGCTCTTTTAGTTGATATAAAATGCTTTTATATGGTTGAGTAAATATACAATGAAAAGAAGCCACTTTCTATATAGCTAGAAGAAAAAGGTGCCCCATACTGCCACTCAGTGGAATTCCTCGGGGGTAACGCCGAAAGTCATTTTTTACTACAAACGATTACAATTTACAATCC
This sequence comes from Lepidodactylus listeri, assembly GCA_029233225.1. Classification (NCBI taxonomy): domain Eukaryota; kingdom Metazoa; phylum Chordata; class Lepidosauria; order Squamata; family Gekkonidae; genus Lepidodactylus; species Lepidodactylus listeri. The sequence goes on along the minus strand of JARCFY010000014.1, from coordinate 5,911,370 downwards.
AATGTATTTCTTGTATTGTATTCATTGATTACTCTTTTCTATGATCTGTTGGTTAGATGACAGTAATATTTCTACATTTTACAAACTGATATCAATACAGTGTCAGTTATCTCTCCATGTAAAAAAAAATTCAAAATCTGATGAATGTATGTCTTACATTCAATGTTATTGCTCTTACAGTTGATATATCATGCTTTTATATGGTTGAGTACATATACAATGAAATGAAGCCACCTTCTGTACAGCAAAAGGAAAACGTGCCCAATAGTGCCGCTCAGTGGGATTCCTCGGGAGTAACATCGAAAGTCATTTTTTGTAACAAACGATTACAATTTACAATACAATGTATTTCTTGTATTATATGCATTGATTACTCTTTTCTATGATCTGTTGATTAGATGAAAGTGATATTTCTAGATTTTACAAAGTGATATCAATACAGTGTCAGTTATCACTCCATGTACAACAAAATTCAAAATCTGATGAATGTATGTCTTGCATTCAATGTTATTGCTCCTACAGTTGATATATCATGCTTTTATATGGTTGACTACATACACAATGAAATGAAGCCACCTTCTATACAGCAAGAGGAAAAGGTGCCCAATAGTGCCACTCAGTGGGATTCCTCGGGAGTAACGCCGAGAGTAATTTTTTGTAACAAACTATTACAATGTACAATCCAATGTATTTCTTTTATTTTACTCATTGATTACTCTTTTCTATGAACTGTTGGTTACATGACAGTGATATTTCTAGGTTTTACAAAGTGATATCAATAAAGTGTCAGTTATCACTCCATGTACAACCAAATTCAAAATCTGATGAACGTATGTCTTGCATTCAATGTTATTGCCCTTACAGTTGATATATCATGCTTTTATATGGTTGAGTAAATATACAATGAAATGAAGCAACCTTCTATACAGCAAGAGGAAAAGCTGCCCAATAGTGCCTCTCAGTGGGATTCCCCGGGAGTAACGCCGAAACTCATTTTTTGAAACAAACTATTACAAATTACAATCCACTGTATTTCTTGTATAGTATTCATTCATTACATTTCTGTGATCTCTTGGTTAGATAAAAGTGAAATTTTTAGGTTTTACAAAGTGATATCAATACACTGTCAGTTATCACTCCATGTATAATCAAATTCAAAATCTGATGAATGTATGTCGTGCATTCAATGTTATTGCTCTTAGAGTTGATATGCTTTTATATGGTTGAGTACATATACAATGAAATGAAGCCATCTTCTATACAGAAAGAGGAAATGGTGCCCAATAGTGCCACTCAGTGGGATTCCTCGGGAGTAACACCGAAAGTCATTTTTTTTTTTACGAAACTATTACAATTCACAAAACAGTGAATTTCTTGTATTGGGTTCATTGATTACTCTTTTCTATGATCTGTTGCTTACATGACAGTGATATTTGTAGGTTTTACAAAGTGATATCAATAAACTCTCAGTTATCACTCCATGAACAACCAAATTCAAAATCTGATGAATGTATGTCTTGCATTCAATGTTAATGCTCTTACAGTTGATATATCATACTTTTATCTGGTTGAGTACATATACAATGAAATGAAGCCACCTTCTATATAGCTAGAAGAAAAAGGTGCCCCATAATGCCACTCAGTGGAATTCCTCGGGAGTAATGCCGAAACTCATTTTTGTAACACTCTATTACAGTGTACAATCCAATGTATTTCATTTGTTTTATTCATTGATTACTCTTTTCTATGATCTGTTGGTTACATGACAGTGATATTTGTAGGTTTTACAACGTGATATCAATACAGTGTCAGTTATCACTCCATGTACAACCAAATTCAAAATCTGATGAATGTATGTCTTGCATTCAATGTTATTGCTCTTATAGTTGATATAAATGCTTTTATATGGTTGAGTACATATACAATGAAATGAAGCCACCTTCTATATAGCTAGAAGAAAAAGGTGCCCCATACTGCCACTCAGTGGAATTCCTCGGGAGTAATGCCGAAACTCATTTTTGTAACACTCTATTACAATGTACAATCCAATGTATTTCTTTTGTTTTATTCATTGATTACTCTTTTCTATGATCTGTTGGTTACATGACAGTGATATTTGTAGGTTTTACAAAGTGATATCAATACAGTGTCAGTTATGACTCCATGGAAAACCAAATTCAAAATCTGATGAATGTATGTCTTGCATTCAATGTTATTGCTCTTACAGTTGATATATCATGCTTTTGTATGGTTGACTACATACACAATGAAATGAAGCCACCTTCTATACAGCAACAGGAAAAGGTGCCCAAGAGTGCCACTCAGTGGGATTCCTCGGGAGTAACGCCGAGAGTCATTTTTTGTAACAAACTATTACAATGTACTATCCAATAGATTTCTTTTATTTATTCATTGATTACTCTTTTCTATGATCTGTTGGTTACATGACAGTGATATTTGTAGGTTTTACAAAGTGATATCAATACAGTGGCAGTTATTACTCCATGAACAACCAAATTAATAATCTGATGAATGTATGTCTTGCATTCAATGTTATTGCTCTTATAGTTGATATAAAATGCTTTTATATGGTTGAGTACATATACAATGAAATGAAGCCACCTTCTATATAGCTGGAAGAAAAAGTTGCCCCATACTGCCACTCAGTGGAATTCCTCGGGAGAAAATTTTTTTGCTACAAACGATTACAATTTACAATCCAATGTATTTCTTGTATAGTATTCATTCATTACTTCTCTGTGATCTCTTGGTTAGATGACAGTGATATTTCTAGGTTTTATAAAGTGATATCAATAAAGTGTCAGTTATCTCTCCATGAACAACCAAATTATAAATCTGATGAATGTATGTCTTGCTTTCAATCTTATTGCTCTTACAGTTGATATATCATGCATTTATATGGTTGACTACATACACAATGAAATGAAGCCACCTTCTATATAGCTAGAAGAAAAAGGTGCCCCATACTGCCAGTCAGTGGAATTCCTCGGGAGTAACGCCGAAAGTCATTTTTTGCTACAAACGATTACAATTTACAATCCAATGTATTTCTTGTATTGTATTCATTGATTACTCTTTTCTATGATCTCTTGTTTAGATGACAGTGCTATTTCTAGGTTTTACAAAGTGATATCAATACAGTGTCAGTTATCACTCCATGTACAACCAAATTATAAATCTGATGAATGTATGTCTTGCATTCAATGTTATTGCTCTTATAGTTGATATAAAATGCTTTTATATGGTTGAGTACATATACAATGAAATGAAGCCACCTTCTATATAGCTAGAAGAAAAAGGTGCCCCATACTGCCACTCAGTGGAATTCCTCGGGAGTAATGCCGAAACTCATTTTTGTAACACTCTATTACAATGTACAATCCAATGTATTTCTTGTATTTTATTCATTGATTACTCTTTTCTATGATCTGTTGGTTACATGACAGTGATATTTGTAGGTTTTACAAAGTGATATCAATACAGTGTCAGTTATCACTCCATGGAAAACCAAATTCAAAATCTGATGAATGTATGTCTTGCATTCAATGTTATTGCTCTTACAGTTGATATATCATGCTTTTGTATGGTTGACTACATACACAATGAAATGAAGCCACCTTCTATACAGCAACAGGAAAAGGTGCCCAAGAGTGCCACTCAGTGGGATTCCTCGGGAGTAACGCCGAGAGTCATTTTTTGTAACAAACTATTACAATGTACTATCCAATAGATTTCTTTTATTTATTCATTGATTACTCTTTTCTGTGATCTGTTGGTTACATGACAGTGATATTTGTAGGTTTTACAAAGTGATATCAATATAGTGGCAGTTATCACTCCATGAACAACCAAATTAAAAATCTGATGAATGTATGTCTTGCATTCAATGTTATTGCTCTTATAGTTGATATAAAATGCTTTTATATGGTTGAGTACATATACAATGAAATGAAGCCATCTTCTATACACAAAGAGGAAATGGTGCCCAATAGCGCCACTCAGTGTTATTCCTCGGGAGTAACACCGAAAGTCATTTTTTTTTACGAAACTATTACAATTCACAAAACAGTGAATTTCTTGTATTGGGTTCATTGATTACTCTTTTCTATGATCTGTTGCTTATATGACAGTGATATTTGTAGGTTTTACAAAGTGATATCAATAAAGTCTCAGTTATCACTCCATGAACAACCAAATTAATAATCTGATGAATGTATGTCTTGCATTCAATGTTATTGCTCTTACAATTGATATATCATGCATTTATATGGTTGACTACATACACAATGAAATGAAGCCACCTTCTATACAGCAAGAGGAAAAGCTGCCCAATAGTGCCACTCAGTGGGATTCCTAAGGAGTAACGTCGAGAGTCATATTTTGTAACAAACAATTACAATGTAAAATCCAATGTATTTCTTGTATTTTATTCATTGATTACTCTTTTCAATGATCTGTTGGTTACATGACAGTGATATTTCTAAGTTTTACAAAGTGATATCAATAAAGTGTCAGTTATCACTCCATGAACAACCAAATTATAAATCTGATGAATGTATGTCTTGCATTCAATGTTATTGCTCTTATAGTTGATATAAAATGCTTTTATATGGTTGAGTACATATACAATGTAATGAAGGCACCTTCTATACAGCTAGAAGAAAAAGGTGCCCCATACTGCCAGTCAGTGGAATTCCTCGGGAGTAACGCCAAAGTCATTTTTTGCTACAAACGATTACAATTTACAATCCAATGTATTTCTTGCATTGTATTCATTGATTACTCTTTTCTATGATCTGTTGTTTGGATGACAGTGATATTTCTAGATTTTAGAAAGTGATATCAATAGAGTGTCAGTTATCACTCCATGTACAACCAAATTCACAATCTGTTGAATGTATGTCCTGCATTCAATGTTATTGCTCTTATAGTTGATATATCATGCTTTTATATGGTTGACTACATATACAATGAAATGAAGTCACCTTCTATATACCTAGAAGAAAAAGGTGCCCCATACTGCCACTCAGTGGAATTCCTCGGGAGTAATGCCGAAACTCATTTTTGTAACACTCTATTACAATGTACAATCCAATGTATTTCTTTTGTTTTATTCATTAATTACTCTTTTCTATGATCTGTTGGTTACATGACAGTTATATTTGTAGGTTTTACAAAGTGATATCAATACAGTGTCAGTTATCACTCCATGGAAAACCAAATTCAAAATCTGATTAATCTATGTCTTGCATTCAATGTTATTGCTCTTACACTTGATATATCATGCATTTATATGGTTGACTACATATACAATGAAATGAAGCCACCTTCTATACTGCAAGAGGAAAAGGTGCCCAATAGTGCCACTCAGTGGGATTCCTCGGGAGTAACGCCGAGAGTCATGTTTTGTAACAAACAATTACAATGTAAAATCCAATGTATTTCTTGTATTGTATTCATTGATTACTCTTTTCTATGATCTCTTGGTTAGATGACAGTGATATTTGTAGGTTTTACAAAGTGATATTAATAAAGTCTCAATTATCACTCCATGAACAACCAAATTCAAAATCTGATGAATGTATGTCTTGCATTCAATGTTATTGCTCTTATAGTTGATATAAAATGCTTTTATATGGTTGAGTACATATACAATGTAATGAAGGCACCTTCTATACAGCTAGAAGAAAAAGTTGCCCCATACTGCCACTCAGTGGAATTCCTCGGGAGTAACGCCGAAAGTCATTTTTTGCTACAAACGATTACAATTTACAATCCAATGTATTTCTTGTATTGTATTCATTGATTACTCTTTTCTATGATCTGTTGTTTGGATGACAGTGATATTTCTAGGTCTTACAAAGTGATATCAATACAGTGTCAGTTATCACTCCATGTACAACCAAATTCAAAATCTGATGAATGTATGTCTTGCTTTCAATCTTATTGCTCTTACAGTTGATATCTCATGCATTTATATGGTTGACTACATACACAATGAAATGAAGCCACCTTCTATAGAGCAAGAGGAAAAGGTGCCCAATAGTGCCACTCAGTGGGATTCTTAAGGAGTAACGCCGAGAGTCATATTTTGTAACAAACAATTACAATGTAAAATCCAATGTATTTCTTGTATTTTATTCATTGATTACTCTTTTCAATGATCTGTTGGTTACATGACAGTGATATTTCTAGGTTTTACAAAGTGATATCAATACAGTGTCAGTTATCACTCCATGAACAACCAAATTATAAATCTGATGAATGTATGTCTTGCATTCAATGTTATTGCTCTTATAGTTGATATAAAATGCTTTTATATGGTTGAGTACATATACAATGAAATGAAGTCACCTTCTATATAGCTAGAAGAAAAAGGTGCCCCATACTGCCACTCAGTGGAATTCCTCGGGAGTAATGCCGAAACTCATTTTTGTAACACTCTATTACAATGTACAATCCAATGTATTTCTTTTGTTTTATTCATTGATTACTCTTTTCTATGATCTGTTGGTTACATGACAGTGATATTTGTAGGTTTTACAAAGTGATATCAATACAGTGTCAGTTATGACTCCATGGAAAACCAAATTCAAAATCTGATGAATGTATGTCTTGCATTCAATGTTATTGCTCTTACAGTTGATATATCATGCTTTTGTATGGTTGACTACATACACAATGAAATGAAGCCACCTTCTATACAGCAACAGGAAAAGGTGCCCAAGAGTGCCACTCAGTGGGATTCCTCGGGAGTAACGCCGAGAGTCATTTTTTGTAACAAACTATTACAATGTACTATCCAATAGATTTCTTTTATTTATTCATTGATTACTCTTTTCTATGATCTGTTGGTTACATGACAGTGATATTTGTAAGTTTTACAAAGTGATATCAATACAGTGGCAGTTATCACTCCATGAACAACCAAATTAAAAATCTGATGAATGTATGTCTTGCATTCAATGTTATTGCTCTTATAGTTGATATAAAATGCTTTTATATGGTTGAGTACATATACAATGAAATGAAGCCATCTTCTATACAGAAAGAGGAAATGGTGCCCAATAGCGCCACTCAGTGTTATTCCTCGGGAGTAACACCGAAAGTCATTTTTTTTTTACGAAACTATTACAATTCACAAAACACTGAATTTCTTGTATTGGGTTCATTGATTACTCTTTTCTATGATCTGTTGCTTATATGACAGTGATATTTGTAGGTTTTACAAAGTGATATCAATAAAGTCTCAGTTATCACTCCATGAACAACCAAATTAATAATCTGATGAATGTATGTCTTGCATTCAATGTTATTGCTCTTATAGTTGATATAAAATGCTTTTATATGGTTGTGTACATATACAATGAAATGAAGCCACCTTCTATATAGCTGGAAGAAAAAGTTGCCCCATACTGCCACTCAGTGGAATTCCTCGGGAGTAACGCCGAAAGTCATTTTTTGCTACAAACGATTACAATTTACAATCCAATGTATTTCTTGTATAGTATTCATTCATTACTTTTCTGTGATCTCTTGGTTAGATGACAGTGATATTTCTAGGTTTTATAAAGTGATATCAATAAAGTGTCAGTTATCTCTCCATGAACAACCAAATTATAAATCTGATGAATGTATGTCTTGCATTCAATGTTATTGCTCTTATAGTTGATATAAAATGCTTTTATATGGTTGAGTACATATACAATGTAATGAAGGCACCTTCTATATAGCTAGGAGAAAAAGGTGCCCCATACTGCTAGTCAGTGGAATTCCTCGGGAGTAACGCCGAAAGTCATTTTTTGCTACAAACGATTACAATTTACAATCCAATGTATTTCTTGTATTGTATTCATTGATTACTCTTTTCTATGATCACTTGGTTAGATGACAGTGATATTTCTAGGTTTTACAAAGTGATATCAATACAGTGTCAGTTATCACTCCATGTACAACCAAATTCAAAATCTGATGAATGTATGTCTTGCTTTCAATCTTATTGCTCTTACAGTTGATATATCATGCATTTATATGGTTGACTACATACACAATGAAATGAAGCCACCTTCTATACAGCAAGAGGAAAAGGTGCCGAATAGTGCCACTCAGTGGGATTCTTAAGGAGTAACGCCGAGAGTCATATTTTGTAACAAACAATTACAATGTAAAATCCAATGTATTTCTTGTATTTTATTCATTGATTACTCTTTTCAATGATCTGTTGGTTAGATGACAGTGATATTTGTAGGTTTTACAAAGTGATATTAATAACGTCTCAATTATCACTCCATGAACAACCAAATTATAAATCTGATGAATGTATGTCTTGCATTCAATGTTATTGCTCTTATAGTTGATATAAAATGCTTTTATATGGTTGAGTACATATACAATGTAATGAAGGCACCTTCTATACAGCTAGAAGAAAAAGGTGCCCCATACTGCCAGTCAGTGGAATTCCTCGGGAGTAATGCCGAAACTCATTTTTGTAACACTCTATTACAATGTACAATCCAATGTATTTCTTTTGTTTTATTCATTGATTACTCTTTTCTATGATCTGTTGGTTACATGACAGTGATATTTGTAGGTTTTACAAAGTGATATCAATACAGTGTCAGTTATCACTCCATGGAAAACCAAATTCAAAATCTGATGAATGTATGTCTTGCATTCAATGTTATTGCTCTTACAGTTGATATATCATGCTTTTGTATGGTTGACTACATACACAATGAAATGAAGCCACCTTCTATACAGCAACAGGAAAAGGTGCCCAAGAGTGCCACTCAGTGGGATTCCTCGGGAGTAACGCCGAGAGTCATTTTTTGTAACAAACTGAATCTGAATATAAAATGCTTTTATATGGTTGAGTACATATACAATGAAATGAAGCCACCTTCTATAGTGCAAGAGGAAAATGTGCCCAATAGTGCCGCTCAGTGGGATTCCTCGGGACTAACGCCGAAAGTCATTTTTTGTAACAAACTATTACAATTTCCAAACCAATGTATTTCTTGTATAGCATTCATTCATTACTTTGCTGTAATCTCTTGGTTAGAGTACAGTGATATTTCTAGATTTTACAAAGTGATATCAATACAGTGTCAGTTATCAATCCATGTACAACCAAATTCAAAATCTTATGTCTTGCATTCAATGTTATTGCTCTTATAGTTGATATATCATGCTTTTATATGGTTGACTGCATATACAATGAAATGAAGCCACCTTCTATACAGCAAGAGAAAAAGGTGCCCAATAGTGCCTCTCAGTAAGATTCCTCGGGAGTAACGCCGAAAGTCATTTTTTGAAAGAAACTATTACAATTTACAATCCAATGTATTTCTTGTATAGTACTCATTCATTAGTATTCATTCATTTTAGTATATTATTAGTATAGTATTCATTCATTAGTATTCATTCATTTCTATGATCTCTTGGTTAGATTAAAGTGAATCACTCTCTGACACGGCCTCCTTGCCCTTGATAAGGGAGGGACACCTAGCCCTGGTCTGAAGCCCAATACTTCTGGCTCGTAACCGGCAGCGCAGCATGCTGGCACTCCCCCCTCAGGAGCGCCTACCCCTGCAGCTGCACAGACCAACAGGGAGGAGCCTAGCCTGAGAGGTTCCCAGAGGCGATCCCCATTTACCACCCCAGACCGCAAGGCCCTAGGGCAGATCCTGAAGACCACCTGTTCCCAAAAGGGATATGCTGTGATGCGCTCACCAGTTCCATTCTCTTGCTTCCACAACCTGCCAAGTGACCAGACTAATTAATAACCCGACCACCGACTAAGCCCCTAAACCCCCAAGCACAGTGTAAGGTAGGCAAAAAACACCCCAACCAAACTTGCCAAATCGGTGGGATGCAAAAATTCCTACCCGGCCTCAAATGGCGACCAGCCAAAGCCTACACTGCAAACAGGGTGGCCGGGTGGGCGAGCATGTGGAGCAACGGCCAAGGCGGGAGCGGGGCGCAGGCTCTTATAGAGTAAGCCCCACCCCCGCCTGCTCCAAGACGCTTGACAGCGTGCCATTTTGCTGCCTCTCATCCGTCGCGGCGGCAAAGCAGCCCCCGTAGCCACGGCTTTGCCAGGCACCCGGGAGCTCAGTTGCCACCCCAGCCGGAATAACGAGACAGACAACAGTTTGGAGTTAAACAAGGGCCACTTTATTAACTATTTAAACAGAACATTGCAGCAACGGGCAAAAACTAAGCAAGCTCTGGAACAGGCAAGGCAGGCGTCACTCTCTGACACAGCCTCCTTGCCCTTGATAAGGGCGGGACACCTAGCCCCGGTCTGAAGCCTGATACTTCTGGCTCGTAACCGGCAGCCCAGCATGCTGGCACTCCCCCCTCAGGAGCGCCTACCCCTGTGGCTGCACAGACCAACAGGGAGGAGCCTAGCCTGAGAGGTTCCCAGAGGCGATCCCCATTCACCACCCCAGACCGCAAGGCCCTAGGGCAGATCCTGAAGATCACCTGTTCCCAAAAGGGATATGCTGTGAGGCGCTCACCAGTTCCATTCTCTTGCTTGCACAACCTGCCACGGGCAAGGCCAAGCCTCTGCTTTGGCCCTTGCACCCCACTCAGCAACCAAGTGCCAATCGGATCCCGTGCTGCAAGTCTGCTAAAAATATCTCGTTTCCCCTGTCAGAAAGGTGAACCCCGTCAGGTCTATAGAGATCTGGACATTGAATCCGTATATTGGGGTGTTCCAAATACAATCCCAACCCTGACTCCATGGCTGACCTAATCTGGCTGTTGGCATTACGCCTAGCCCTGTCCATACACCTGGGGTCTTCAGTGTGCCGCCATCTCAGGCGGGGGAGCATGGCCAACCACACAATCTTTACACTGGGCCACCTGGCTCTTACCTTCGCCAGGTCAGCCTTGGCCTGCAACACCACGGCCACACCCTTGATCAGACCCAAGTCGTTGCCCCCCAGGTGTATTACTAGAACATGAGGGGGAGGCCCCCACCTCTCTCTAAAAAACAGTGGCAGAAGCGTGGGCCATCTCATACCCCTCCTACCCAGCCACTCAACCGTTGCCACTTCGCTGAGGCCAAGCTGGGAGCCGACGGACGTCCTCCGAGCCCAATGAGCAGCCCAAAAGACCATACTGTGGTCACAGATCGTGACCCTCCATCTCTCCTGGCATCCCGCAGTGCCTGTAAAAAGAGCTACATTAATGGCTGAGGCGACACGAAGATAGGCTGGCTTAAACATTGCAGGGCCTAACATAGCCCTTGTAACAACGGGACTTCCAACGCCCAATCCTCTGGATCTCCGCTGCACGGTAACCCAGGGCAGAGGCCATTGAAGCAGCCCCAATCCTAAAAGAGTGCGTGCCGAAACGCACCCCGCCTAAACCAAGCTGGACCAAAGCCTTCTGTGTAACGGACCAAAACTGGAATTTGGTAAGAGGGGTGCCGTCCCTATGCCGAAACAGATAACCTGGAGCGTCACCCCGAAGGGCCAAATAGCGACCCATGGTGGTGACTGGACACAACCCGGCCTCCGAGCACCTGTCCAATTTAATGAAGGACCCCTTGCCCCTCTGGTCAGTCTTTGACCTCCGCAGCCTAATCGTAACCTGGTAATTAATAATGGACACATCTCTATGCGCCAGGGCCGTACCAGAGACATCCTTGTGAGAGCCTGCCACCAGCTCACTAATCCTAAATGCCCCAAAAAAGGCAATCAGCGAAGCCGCATGGAATAGCTCAGCCTCATAGCCGTCACTACAACATACGAGCCACTGTGACTCCAGCCCCCACAATACAGCTGGGGTCAGGGGTTCCCTAGTGTCGGCAGACCTGCCGGTCTCCTGAGTCCATCCCTCGAGCATCTTCCTAATACGGAAGTCGCCTGTTGTGTCCTCAAAGCCAGAAGCTTTACTGGCGAATGCCAATGAAGAAAGCTTACGACGAATAGTGTGCGGAGCCAAACCCCTATTCCTAAGTGTCACACAAAACTGCATTAAGTGTGACACCGGAATAGGCCAGACCTGCTTGAGGCCAGCTTCCTCCCTGAAGGTCATGAATTGCTTACCTGCCTTCATGTAAGCACTTCGGGTGGAAGGGGCAAAGGCAAGGCTCATCGCCCTGTCGGCCTCAACCCTCCAATCTGCCACACCTCGACTGGAATGGGTGTCGGGAGCAGGTCGGCTTCTGGAGCCAGCTGACGGAATCTCTGCATCTGTTTGCGAGAGAGAGCGTCAGCCACCCCATTATCGACCCCAGGCACATGCCGGGCCCGAAACGCAATGTTTTTTTGCAGACATTGTAGAGTGAAGGCCCGGACCAGAGCCATAACCCTGGGAGACTTTGACGTAAGTGTGTTAATTACATGTACAGTGGACTGGTTGTCGCACCAAAAATGGACGGTCCGGTTAGCAAGGTCATCGGACCAAATCCAAACTGCGGCAACAATCGGAAAAAATTCCAGGAAGGTGAGGTCCTTAACCCAACCTGCCTGAAACCAATCCACTGGCCAGTCCCCTGCGCACCAATGCCCTCTAAAGTAAACCCCGAAGCCAGAGGAGCCTGCAGCGTCAGATGCAATCTGCAGCTCAGCCTCAAGCAGGAGTTCCTCACGCCAAAGGGATACCCCGTTGTACGTGGCTAAAAATTGTAGCCATACAAGAAGGTCATCCCGCATCCCCCTGGTGACTCTGGTCCTGTGGTGTGGAAGATGGAGGCCCCCCATGGACTCGCAAAGCCTCCTTAGGAAAGGTCGGCCGGGTGCAACAACCCTGCAGGCAAAATTGAGGTGGCCCACCAACTGTTGCAGTTCCAACAGGGTAATCTTAGAGAGCGACCTCGCCTCTGCCAACCGTTTTTGCAACGCCTCCAATTTAGCCAGGGGCAACCGACAACATTGCCCAACAGTATCAATCTCTATACCCAGAAAGATTAAAGTTGTTGTCGGGCCCTCAGTTTTTTCTTGAGCGAGCGGGACTCCTAGCTCCCGAGCTAGCTCAATAAAACTGGACAGGAAAAAGTGGCACTGGCCGGACCCTCGCCTGCCCACCAAAAGGAAGTCATCAAGATAATGGGCGGTGCTACGAAGCCCCGTCCTGAATCTCAAGGCCCATTCCAAAAAGGAACTGAACCTCTCGAAAGCAGAACAAGACATGGAGCAGCCCATGGGCAAGGCCCGGTCCATGTAAAACTTACCCTCAAAGGCAAATCCAAGCAGCTCAAAGTCCTCTGGATGGACAGGGAGGAGGCGGAAGGCTGACTTTATGTCGCACTTTGCCAATTCAGCCCCCCAACCACAGAGGCGAACTACCCGTATGGCCTGATCGAAGGAAGTATATTTAACAGAACATAACTCCCCGGGTATGGCATCATTCACCGACTCCCCACGGGGGTAAGAGAGGTGATGAATGAGGCGAAATTCCCCCGGTGCCTTCTTAGGCACAATTCCCAATGGGGAAACTCTTAGGTTAGCAACTGGGGGTGAATCAAATGGGCCGAGGACCCTACCTTCCTTGCATTCCTTATTGTGAGGCTTCTGCACTATCAGCAAATGATCAGGTCTTTGTTGGCTAAAACATAGTCCTTTATTGTCAGATACTGGATACAGGTCTCTGTTTTTGTTAGTGATACATTGCAAGAGGAGCAGAGGTGTATTATACCTTCAAACATGAAAGCTCAAACAGGAACACCAATCAGCATACAGAAAAATTAGCGGGAAACATTAGGGTCACCATTTGTCACCCCAGGATGAGAAAATGGAAAAACCCCAGATGTGAAAGCAACCTGTGAAACCCAGACATGCCAGGCACTCATAAACAATCCTCAAGGCTATAGTCGACAGATAGCACCCTGAGAGTCTGTAAGGCGCGGAAGGGAGGGAACAAGGGAGATAACTCCGTGCTTGGTGACAATCAGGAATGTGGGAACCACCAACCTAAAAAGTAACATTGAGCAGGGAAAAGCAATTCTACATCAAAGGGGCCATAAAGTACTTGGCTAGGCATTCCAAAAGGAGAAACAAAAGTAACACGTGAAACAAAGAACATAGGCACACATTTGAAATAGTGTCAGATTCAATTATAAGGGAAAAAAAGATGTGGACATTAATATCAGCATAGATGCAAAGCAGAATCTGACACCCTGCCCCCTCAAAACTAAATTCCCCCTCCCCCGGGCTTGTCAGGGAAGCGCTTATGAAAGGAGCGGACTAATTTAGGTGCATGCACATTATCAGCAAGGACCCATTCATTGAGTTCCGGGCCGAAGTCTACCCATTTGACTAGGTAGTAGACCCGACCCCTTCGAACTTTAGAGTCCAGAACTTCAGAAATTTCAAAATGAGGTTCCCCCTCCTTCATCAGAGGAGGAGGTATCGGAGGATCCGGGTGCCATACATTCTGCCCAGGATTCTTCTTCAGGAGGCTGTAATGAAAAACAGGATGCACAGAACTTAATGACTTAGGCAGTTCCAGTTCGAATGACACCTCCGAAATCTTTCGCAACACTTTATAAGGTCCAACATATTTCCATCCCAATTTCCTGCTGGGTTGGAGTCCATGAATGTTCTTTGTGGACAAGTACACTGAATCACCAGGCTTCAAGTCCCAGCCAGCAGCTCTCCCTTTGTCAGCATACTTTTTATAATCCAGTTTGGCTTTATTCAAGGTCCGTTCAATGAGGGGCCAAGACTCTTCAAGTCGGGACCACCATTGCCCGAAATCTGAATTTGGGACATCAGTGCTATCAGGCAGTGATGGCAACGGTTTCCCCTCAAACCCCCCCCCACTGCCATAAAAGGCGAAGCCCCAGTGGAAGAGTGCACTGCGTTATTGTAACTGTATTCAGCAAAAGGAAGCAAGTCCACCCAATTATCCTGGTGATAATTGGCATAACATCTAAGGAATTGTTCCAAAATTTGATTCACTCGTTCGGACTGTCCATCGGTCTCTGGATGATAACCCGAACTGAGGGCGGGTTCTATGTCCATAATTTTCAAAAGCTCCCGCCAAAAAGTGGCAATGAACTGTGAGCCTCTGTCGGAGACCACCCTCTTGGGAAACATATGGAGCTTAATGACATGGTTAAAAAACGTCTTGGCCAGCCCCTTGGCTGTGGGCAATTGCTTAAACGGGACAAAATGGGCTTGCTCGGAGAAAAGATCTACCACAACCCAGATGACCGTTTTCCCCTTCGAAGGCGGGAGGTTGGTGATGAAGTCCATAGAGACCGTTTCCCATGGCCGGGAAGGGGTAGGGAGCGGCTGGAGCAGACCTGGTACTTCCCCCCCTCCTTTTACACATTAAACATACTTGACAAGAAGTAACATAATCAGAAACATCTTTGCGCATCCGGGGCCACCAGAATTGGCGTTGTACCAGATTTAGGGTCTTTAGGAACCCAAAATGCCCCGATAATTTGGATTCATGGCAAGACAGCAAAATCTCTTTCCTGAGGGAAAGGGGCACAATTATTTTTGAGCCATGATACCAGCAGCCCTCTATGGACTTGGTGGCTTCACAGTCCCCCTCCCACTCCTTCACCTCTTCGGGAGTGTATGCCTCCCCACACCTTACAGTCTCTTACACCCTGGTCTCGAGAGCCGGTGCTTTGTGGCTCCTAGTTACCACCGCCCCTCCCAATTGTTGCTGCGAAAACATGGAGTCGAAGACTTCTTCTTTCTGGGACTCGTGTTGGGGTAGGCGGGACAATGCGTCTGCTAAGGAATTTGACTTCCCAGGGAAATGTTTCAGGACGAAATTGAATTTTGAGAAAAAGTCGGCCCACTGGAGCTGCTTTGCATTTAAAGATCTCTGGGTGCGTAGGGCCTCTAAGTTCTTATGGTCAGTCCATATTTCAAATGGCTTTTGCGCCCCTTCCAGCCAATGCCACCAGGTTGAGAGGGCTAACTTAATGGCTGCCGCTTCCTTGTCCCACACTGACCAATGCCTCTCTGCCTCGGTAAATTTCTTTGAGATGTAAGCAAGGGGGTGCAACACCTCATTAGAGTCCCGCTGCAAAATCGCACCCCCCATGGCCACATCCAATGCATCCACATGAATGATAAATTCCTTAGTTTCGTCTGGGTGAGCTAAAATTGGCTCGGACGTGAATAGCTGCTTCAACTCGTCAAACGCGACTTGGCATTGAGGGGTCCAACACAGTCTTTCCCCTGGTTTCCCTGCCTCGGGACCCCTTCCCTTAGTCTTAAGCAGTTCAGTCAGAGGCAACGTGATTGTGGCAAAGTCTTTTAGGAAGGTCCGGTAAAAATTGCAAAATCCTAAAAGACTCTGGAGTTGCTTGCGGGTACGAGGGGCTTCCCATTGTACTACCGCCTCCACTTTTGCAGGATCCATTTCTAGCCCTCTCTGGGAAATGCGGTAGCCTAGGAAATTCACCTCCCTTTTGTGAAACTCGCACTTAGAAAGCTT
Organism: Lepidodactylus listeri; assembly: GCA_029233225.1. Classification (NCBI taxonomy): domain Eukaryota; kingdom Metazoa; phylum Chordata; class Lepidosauria; order Squamata; family Gekkonidae; genus Lepidodactylus; species Lepidodactylus listeri. Next base: position 5,894,927 of record JARCFY010000014.1, on the reverse strand, counting down.
GGCATACAGCTGGTGCTCTAGTAGCGTCTGTAATACATCCCTCATCAAAGTCACATGGGAGTCCTTATCAGTTGAATAAATCAAGATATCATCTAGATAGCAGAGCACCCCTTTGAACAAATGCTTGTGCAACACTTCATTGATTAAACTCATAAAAACGCCGGGTGCGCCACTCAAACCGAAGGGCATCACCAGGTACTCGAATTGCCCCAGGGGGGTGTTGAACGCAGTCTTATACTCGTCCCCTTCCCTAATACGCACTCAGAAGTACGCATCTCTGAGGTCTAGTTTAGTGAAAATCTTCCCTTTGGCGGCTTCAGCCAGCAAGTCTTTGATCAGGGGGAGGGGGTAAGCATTAGAAGCGGACACTGCATTCAAACCCCGATAATCTGTGCATAGTCTCAGTCCCCCATCCTTCTTTTTCCTAAATAGGACGGGCGCTGCAAACGGAGACTTGGCTGGGCGAATGAAACCCCGCTCCAGATTTTTGTCCAAAAACGCCCGTAATTCCTCCCTCTCCGAGGGGCTCATGGAGTACAATTTTCCTTTGGGCAGCTTCTCCCCGGGTAATAGTTCAATAGCACAGTCAGTGAGGCGATGGGGGGGAAGCTCATCAGCCTCGGCTTCACTGAACACCTCCTCCAAGTCTCTATATTCCCTGGGGATGGGGTCCACCAACACTGCCAAAGCTGCAGGGGTCACTACCCCAGGCGGCTCTAAGCCCCAGCGTGATTCCCAAACATGATTTGTGCAGTGGGGGTCCACCCAGGAAATTTTCCCATCACTCCATTTGATGTAGGGGTCGTGTGAACTCAGCCAGGGGCTGCCCAGCACCATGGGGAACTGGGTGTTGGGGGTAATCACGAATGCCCTCTCCTCCCAATGAGTCCCAGTCCCCACCACCAATAGTTCAGTCTCTGCCACACACGCTTCCTTCATCTCTGACCCATCCATCTGAGTGAACCGCAAAGGTTCCTCTAGAGGGGTCACTTTGGGTCCCAACCCCTCTATCACTAATGGGCTAATCAAGTCTCTGGCACACCCCGAGTCTATAAGGGCTCGAACCTAACCCTAGCTGTAACCCAAACCCAAACCCTTACCTTTACCCTAGACCTAAAATTAGCCCTAACACAACCCGAACCCTAGCCCTAACCATAACCCTAAAACAAACCCAAAAACTAGCGCTAGCCTATCCCTAACCTTAACTATAGCCTTAGCATTAGCCCTAGCTCTAACAGTAATCCTAACACAAACCCTAACCCTAGCCCTAACCCTAACCCTAAGCCAGCACGAGACGTAGCCCAAGCCCTAGCCCAAACCATAACTCCAACCCTAGCTGTAGCTCTAGCCCTAACCCTACGTGTAACCGTTATCCGAAACCTTGCCCAAACTTTAGCCCTAACCCTGGACATAACTCTAGCCCTATCTTTTACCCTAGTACAAGCCCTAGCCCTAACCCTAAACCTAACCACAACCCTAGCCTTAACCTTAATCCAGACTCTACACCTAACAGTACCCTAGCCCTTGCCCCAACCCTAGTTCTAACACTAGCCCTAAACATAACCCTAACCCTAAACCTAGGCCTAACCCTAACCCTAGGCCTAACCCTAAACCTAACCCTAATCCAATCTCTTCTTCTTCTTCTTCTTCTTCTTCTTCAAGCTAGGGTTAGTGCTAGGGTTAGGGTTAGGGTTAGGGTTAGAGTTAGGGTTAGGATTAGGTTTAGGTTTAGGGTTAAAGCTAGGGCTAGGGTTAGGTTTTGTGTTAGGGCTAAAGTTAGGGCTAGGGTAAAGGTAAGCGTTAGGGCTACAGTTAGGGTTAGGGTTAGGCCTAGGGTTAGGGTTAGGGCTCGGGCTAGGGCAATGGTTATGGATAGGGTTAGGGCTAGGGTTTGGGTTAGGGTTAGGTTTTGTGCAGGGTTAGCCTTAGGACTAAAGTTAGGGTTAGGGTTAGGGTTAGGGTTAAAGTTAGGTCTAGGTCTAGGGTTAGGTTTAGGTTTACGTTTATAGTTAGGGTACGGCTAGGGTTTGTGTTAGGCCTAGGGCTAGGGTTAGGGTTAGTTTTAATATTAGGGTTAGGGTTATGGCTTAGGTTATAGTTAGGGTTTGGGCTAGAGCTAGGGTTAGGGTTAGGTCTTGGGTTAATGTTAGGGTTAGGGCTAGGTCTTTGGCAAGGGGTATGTGTAGGGTTAGGTTTAGGGCAAGGGCAAGGGTTAGGATTAGGGTTTCTGATAGCGTTAGTTTTACAGTTAGGGCTAGGTCTAAGGTTAGTTCTCAGGCATGGGCTAGGGTTAGAGCTAGGGCTACGGCTACGGCAATATTTAGGGTTATGGTTAGAGATAGGTTTAGGGTTAGGGTTAGGTTTTGGGTAGGTTTAGTGTTAGGGCTAAAAGTAGGGTTAGGGTTAGAGTTAGGGCTAGGGCTAGGACTAAGTTTATGGCTAGGATTAGGTTTAGGTCAAGGGGTAGATTTAGGTGCAGGGTTAGGGCTAGGGCTAGGGCTAAACTTACAGTTAGGGCTAGGTTTAGGGTTCGGGCTAGGGCTAGGTTTAGTGTTAGGATTTGGGTTAGGGTTTGGGCTAGGGCTAGGGTTAGGTTTTAAGTTAGGGTTAGGGTTAGAGCTAGGGTTAGGGTTAGAGCTAGGTCTAGGGTTTGTGTTAGGGTTTCAGTTAGTGTTAGGGCTAGGGTTAGGTTTAGGGTTATCTAAGTCTATGGTTAGTGTTAGGATTTGGGTTAGGGTTACAGTTAGGGCTAGGGTTATTGTAAGGTTTTGGGTTAGGGCTAGGACTAGGGCTAGGATTAGGTTTACGTTTAAGGTTAGGTCTAGGGTTCGTGTAAGGGTTAGGGTTTGGGCTTGGGCAAGGGGTATTTTTAGGGTTAGGGCTACGATTAGGGCAAGGGTTAGGATTAGGTTTACTGTTAGGGTTAGTGTTTGTGTTAGGTTTAGGGCTAGGGCTACGGTTTGGTCTGGGGCTCGGGTTCAGCCTTGTCTTTGCGTTTGTGTTGGGTTTAGGGTTAGTGTTAATGCTTGTCAGTATCTGACAATAGTATGGTTGTCTTGCTGTTACTTTCTGTTTCTTTGTGCCACACTGTAACCAATTGTTTTATTGCTTGCCTTGAAGTAGAAATAGCTGCCCTGCTTAATGTTACTTTCTTCCCGGGAGGATGACCTGTCACACTCTTGGTCGTCACATAAACAACTGAAGCTATCTCATCCTGTCTACTCCCTCTCCCCTGTCAAGCCTGAAGTATTTTATCAAAGTTGTTTCAACCTTGGAGACTGTTTAATTGTTGCTGACCAAATGGTTAGCCTAGAGTTCGCACATCTGGGTCACTCAGGGCAAGAAGGGAATTTTTATAACTTTCCCACCTTTTAGTGAGAACCAACGGTTGCCATTTCCCCCCGCTTTTCTGTATTCATCCTGATTGGTTCCTTATGTTTATGCACCTCTGCCTGAAAGTATATTAACCCATGTTATTTCTTTTCCTGTATCTCTAACAAACAAGGAGTACCTGTTCCAGTATTAGAAATAAAGAGCTTTGCTTTAACCCAAAGGTCTGATCTATTGCTGTTAGCTCAGAAGTCTCACAACGCTAGGCCTAGGCTTAGGGCTATGGATATAATTAGGCTTTCCATTAGGGATAAGGCTAGGGTTGGGGTTAGGGTTGTTTTTTTGGTAGAGGTAGTGTTTGGGCTAAAGTTAGGATTAGGGTTAGGGCTAGGGTTAGGGCTAGGGCTAAAGATAGGGCTAGGGTAAAGGTAAGAGTTTGGGCTCAGGTTAGGGCTAGAGTTAGGGTTAGGCCTAGGGATAGGGTTAGGTCTAGGGTTAGGGCTAGGGTTAGGATTAGGTTTAGGGCTAGGATTAGGTTTTTTGTTAGGGCTAGGGATATGGTTATGGTTTGGGTTAGGGTTAGCGTAAGGCTTAGGGCTAGAGTTAGGTGTCGGGTTGGGTTAAGGTTAGGGCTAGGGTTACAGTTAGAGCCAGCACTAGGGCTTGTCCTAGGGCTAGGGCTACGTCTAGGGTTCAGATATGGGCTAAAGTTAGGGCTAGGGTAATGGTTAGGGTTAGGCCTAGGGTTAAAGTTAGGCCTAGGATTAGGGTTTGTGTTAGGGCTAAATTTAGGTCTAGGGTAAAGGTAAGGGTTTGGGCTCAGGTTACGGCTATGGTTAGGTTTAGGGTTAGGTCTAGGTTTAGGGTTAGGATTAGGGTTAGGTTTAGGGCTAGGGTTAGATTTAGGGCTAGGGTTAGGGTTACAGTTAGGGTTAGAGCAAGGTCTAGGGCTATAGTTAGGTGTAGGGTTTGGGTTAAGATTAGGGCTAGGGTTACAATTAGGGTTAGGGCTCTCGCTAGGGCTTGTGCTAGGGTAAAAGATAGGCTAAGGCTATGTCCAGGGTTAGGGTTAGCGTTAGGGTTAGGGCTTGGGCTAGGGCTAAGGTTAGGGTTAGGGCTGGAATAAGGACTAGGGCTTGGGTTACGGTTAGGGTTAGGTTTTGGTATACGGTTTGTGTTAGGGCTAAATTTAGGGCTAGTGTAAGGGTAAGGGTTAGGGCTACAGTTAGGGCTAGGGCTATGTTTAGGGTTAGTGCTAGTGTTAGGGCTTGGGCAAGGGTTAGGGTTAGGGCTAGGGTTAGGTTTTGTGTCAGGGCTAAAGTTAGGGCTAGGGTATAGGTAAGTGTTAGGGCTAGAGTTAGGGTTAGTGTTAGGACTAGGGTTAGGACTAGGGCTAGGGCTAAGGCAATGGTTAGGGCTAGGGTTAGGGCTAGGGTTACAGTTAGGGTTAGGTTTCCTGCAGGGTTAGCGTTAGGGCTAAAGTTAGGACTCTTGTTAGGGTTAGAGTTAGGGTTAGGGTAGGGCTAGGACTAGGGTTAGGGTTCGGGCTCGAGTTAGGGTTAGGGCTAGGACTAGGGTTACGGTTAGGGTTAGTGCTAGGGCTACGGCTAGGGCTTGGGTTAGTGTTAGGGTTTGGTCTAGAGCTAGGTTTAGGGTTAGGTTTAGGTCTTCAGTTAGTGTTAGTGTTAGTTTTAGGGTTAGGGCTTCGGCAAGGGGTATGTATAGGGTAAGGTTTAGGGCTAGGGGTAGGGTTAGGGCAAGGGTTAGGATTAGGGTTTCGGTTAGGGTTAGTGTTATGGTTAGGGCTAGGGCTAAGGTTAGCTCTGGGGTTTGAGGTAGTTTTTGGGATTTTGTTAGGGTTACTGTTAGAGCTAGGGCTAAGGTTATGGCTGTAATTAGGGTTAGGGTTATGGCTAGGTTTATAGTTAGGGATAGGTTTTGGGTAGGGTTGATGTTAGGGTTAGGGTTATGGTTAGGGTAGTTTGTTGTAGTGGTTAAGTGCACGGACTCTAATCTGGGAGAACCGGGTTTGATTCCCCACTCCTCCACTTGCAACTGGCTGGATGACCTTGGGCAAGCCATAGCTCTGTACCAGCTGTTTTCTCAAGGACAGCTTAGGAAGGAGCTCTCTCAGCCCCACCTACCTCACAGGGTGTCTGTTGTGGGGAGGGGAAGGGAAAGGAGTTTGTAAGCCACTCTGAGACTCCAAGTGAGTGAAGGGCGGGGTATAAATCCAATCTCTTCTTCTCTTCTAGGGCTAGGGCTATGGCTCTAATTAGGGTTACGGTTAGGGCAAGGGCTAGGTTTATGGTTAGGGTTAGGTTTTGGGTAGGATTAGTCAGGACTAAACGTAGGGTTAGGGTTTGGGTTAGGGTTAGAGTTAGGGCTAGGGTTAGGATTGGGGATAGGGTTAGGGCAAGGGTTACGATTAGGGTTACTGTTAGAGTTAGTGTTACGGTTAGGGGTAGGGCTAAGGTTAGGTCTAGGGCTTGGGCTAGTGTTTGGGTTTGTGTTATGGTTAGTGCTAGAGCTAGGGCTACGGCTCTAATTAGAGTTAGGGTTAGGGCTCAGTTTAGGGTTACGGTTAGGGTTAGGGTTAGGACTAGGACTAGGGTTATGGCTAGGATTAGGTTTAGGTCTAGGGCTAGGCTTACAGTTAGGGCTAGGGTTAGCGTTAGGGTTAGGGCTAGGGCTATGTTTAGTGTCAGGGCTGGGGTTAGGGCTAGGGCTAGGTTTTGAGTTAGTTTTAGGGTTACAGGGTTAGGGTTAGGGTTATGGCTAGGTCTAGGGTTAGGGTTAGAGTTTGTTAGTGTTAGGGCTAGGGTTAGGTTTAGAGTTATGGCTAGCTCTATGGTTAGTGTTAGGGTTTGGGTTAGGGTTACAGTTTGGGCTAAGGTTATGGTAAGGTTTAGGGTTAGGGTTAGGGTTAGGTTTAGGGTTAGGTCTAAGGTTAGTGTTAGTGTTAGGGCTCGGGCAAGGGGTATGTGTAGGGTTAGGGCTAGGGTTAGGGCAAGGGTTAGGATTAGGTTTACTGTTAAGGTTAGTGTTTGTATTCGGGTTAGGGCTAGGGCTTGGGTTTGGTCTGGGGCTCGGATTCAGCCTAGTCTTTAGGTGTTTGTTGGTGCCACCTCTGGACAGCCCTGCATTAAGGGAAACAGAACCTTTGGCTCACATCAGGTACAGAAACACAGGAGGACTAATAAGTGTAGCTCAGAAACACTGGGTGAAGCTTCCTGGGCACGCAAGATCTCCCCGTTCCCCCATTTTCTGCTCGGGCGTTACCAAAGGGGCTGGGCAGCACAAGCAACACACTCTTGCACATGTTCAGAACTCTCAGGCTTTCCCAGAGAGGCACTCGCCATGCCACATATTCTCAGACCGAGCAAGTCTGGCTTCTCATTCACCAAGCATGGCTATGCTAGTTTCTTTTGCTCCCACGGCTCCACATAGATCCCACCCCCTCCCCCTGAAGACTTTGGTTGTTTCTCAGCTCCCTCCGGACCCACTGCTCTTTAACGTTATGAAGGGCCTGGCTCACAAAGGCACCTCATTAAGCCTTGGTTTCCAGATCTGGACCCTAAGAGGATGCAATTCACTCCCCAGGCTGAGCCCATGGAAACTGGCGTGTTTAGAATGGAGTGGAGAAACTCTATATCAAAGGAGTCCTACCATCTCGACGTTATGGGATCTCAGGTCTCTTGACCATGCCTGGCTTTAAATAATCTGGCAGCGGGGGGGGGGGGGAGGCTTTCCTTATCCTTTTGCATGGGGGGTGTGCACCAGGCAGGCCTGGGAGCCCGCGGCCTTCCCTTCCTCTTTGCGCTTCTCCTGAAAACCCCACCACCACTCTGGGGTGTGTGACCCACATGAGTGCTGACCCACCTCTGGACAGCCATGAGCTTTGGAAGGCACCCCCCCTCCATTTCCACGGCTTCGGAGCTGCTGACACAGAAGCCATTTCCCAAACTTGGAATGTGTGTGACTCCTGACTTGGCGGGAGCCTCTCCTGCCTCCCCCGTGGTCCTTGAGGCACAGTGGCTGCTGCTGCAGACTCTCACACTTCCATCTAGTTTCCCCATCCTCCGTGAAGCAGCCACACAACTTCCAGCACCCAGGACCTGGCCCTCTGCTCCCACAGGGACACACACATCCAAGTGCCACCCCTTCACCACTGAGTGGGGCATGCTGAGAGCAGGCTTCATAGCCCCGACCAAAGCACCTCTGGGGCACTTCCATCTCTGCCAGAAGCATCTGCTTTGGGCTGGCCAGCACCTCCACGGGAGAGGACGGCTGTGCCCTGGCACTTGTTTGCAGGCTGCACCAAGAACTAGGGCATTGTGTCTATGACTGGGAAGTGCTGGAGGAAAGGGCCCCCCTGACCCCCTGTGGAGAAGAAGAACAGCTCCCTGTTGCCAATGCCACCACGGCTTCCGGGCAAGGGCTGGGGCCTGAGGGGGGCTACCTACCTCCTTCCTGCCTTCCCCCTACTGCCTGCTGCCCTTTATGCCGGCACCCCTCTGGGCTCTATCCTTAGTCCCCACATTTCTCTTCTCTCAACTTGCAAGTTGTGCCTGATAACCAACCTTTTCAGCAGCTGGGGCCGGGGCACAAGTTCCAAGTTCCTTCCAACTTCAAGTAGGTCCTCCTGGTCCTGGGAGCGGGCAGGAGGCACAGCAGGCGGCAACTGCTTGCGGTGTGTGTGGAACATGTGCTCGGCGGCTTCCACAGCAACCAAGGAGGAGGAGGAGCACACATGCAGCTGGGCGAGCAGAGGAGCAGGCAGCACATGCACAGGCTTTTGGTGAGGCAAGGAAGGGCCCGGGCAAGGTGGGGGCAAGTGGTGCTGGGTGGCAGCAGTGCTTGCCGTACAGGGCCGCTCTAGGCAACTACCTAAAATCATCTCTGGACAGTCCAGCCCTGATTGGACCATGCTGGCTCAAATTAATACAAGAACACTCCTCCCACCCTGCTATTTCCAATGGAGGATAAGGTTTTCTGTCTGTGGAAAGCATAATTCATTGGAAAAATAAAGCTATGAGTATCAAAACTTGCCACTATCTTCAGGAGTTGAGGTCCCACACATTAAGGCAGGGGTGTTAAACTCATTTGTTATGAGGGACGGATCTGAAATAAATGGGGCCTTGTCAGGCCAAGCCATGTGTGTCATAAAATGTAATGCCAGGTAGCAGAGATACACACTTTATACAGAACACAGATAAATAAGATTAAATATATTATTTTTATTTAAAACACAAACATGCTTAAAATGTTAACACTCTTGCAATATTTTGTCACTGATGTCCCCGTGCTGCCTGGAGTGGAGATTCTAAAAGACTAAACTGGAGTGTTTGCCTACAAAACTATAATCTTCCCCAGAAAAATAACTACAACCCCAAAGAGGCAAACATGAACACAGTGAAAAGGAGGAGGAAGGGAGGGGGAGGCGGACCCAGTTGCACCCAGAAGAGCCACAGCATAACCAGCCCAACAAAAGTCACACAGAGTAGCAAGGCACAGGAAAGCTCACACCTTGAAGAAAACTGTCAGTCAGATGCCGCTGGACTCAGACTTTGCTTTGCACACACCAGATGCGTGCACAGTGGCAAAGCAAGGGGACGAGGGAGGGGAGGGAGAAGCAGACCCATTTGCAGCTGGGAGAACTGCAGCCTAACGAGCCCAACAGTACACATACTGTAGCAAGCCACAGGAAAGTTCATACCTTGAAGAAAACTGAGTTGGTCTTAAGGTGCCACAGGACTCAAACTTTGCTTCACACATATAGAGACATTCAGTAGCAAGGTGAGGGGGAGGCAGACCCAAGCAATGACGGGGTGAGATGTGCATGGGAAACAACAGGAGGGGAATTTGGCCCCATTCACTTCATTCATGGGAGGGGGAGAGAAAAGAGAGCCACAAAGTGCATGCTCCCCATGGTAGTTGAAACGGTTCCCTCTGCTTCTCTCCCTGGGTGGGCTAGTTCTGGCCCACATGCTGTAGCTTTGACAGCCCTGCATTAAGGGAAACAGAACCTTTGGCTCACATCAGGTACAGAAACCTATGCTACTTGTGATGGAACCTAAAATCGTCCACAGCAGATAACACATCACAAAATAAAGGTAAGAATCTCAAAGTTGGCCACCATATTCAGGAAACAATGGGACAGTACCAAAAATTAAAAGAACTGGACCATGCTGGGTGACCTTCGTCCAGTCACATGATTTCATCCACCCGCCTCTCAGGATTGTTGTAAGGGTAACATGAAGGTGACAATGGCATAAGTTGGTTTGGTTCCACATTTGGGAAGAAGGCAGTACAGAAACAGAGGGTTACAGAACAAAGAAATTCCCTGAACTATAGAGCTAGTATAGCATAGTGTCAGACTAGGACCAAGGAGATACAGGTGGGAATCCCCATGGAAGCTTGCTGGCTGACTATTGGCCAGCCACATATTGTCACACAGACCTACCTCACAGGGGTTTTGTGATGCTGGAGAGAAAGCCAAGGTCTGACATTTTTAATAAATCTAATATTGGTTACAATTCTCAAAAAAGAACTTCAGTCCTTTTTAGACATTAATACTAGGGGGGAGGTTTCCCCAGAAACTCTATGGGAATCCCTCAAAGCAGTAATCCGGGGTCACCTGATTTCTTTGTCAGCCCATATGAAAAAAGAAAAAGACAAACAAGTTAAACAACTCACAGAAGACATTCATAAGCTCGAACTACAGCATAAAAAACAGGCAATAAAAACATACAAAATATTATTAGCGACCTGGAAAATATTAGAAACATTAGACACCACAAAAATAAATTTTAAAAAATCTGTTATTTTTAAAACAATTTTTTTGGGCAGAAATCAGCTAGAAATTTAAAATTACTAGCCTGGATAGTGAAGCAGAGAAATCCAGATAAACACATTTTTGCCCTAAAAGATATTTCCGGTGAGCTGCATTACAACACTAAACATATACTTCAGATTATGTCTGATTTTTATAGATCTTTGTATACAGGTAACTCAGCTTCAAATAGTGCAATTCAGCAATATAAATATGTAATAATAGACTTTATAAGAAATAGAAATAAATATATGATGGGATTAACTTGAATGCTGTATCTTTGCTACAATTAGTAAAATATGTCTGTGGTAGTTGTGCAAATTCTCCAAATTAGTCTAGATAACAATGAAATAGTCATAATTATTAGAGTTGAAAGTTACTATGATATAGAATTAATTTAGTCCAGAAATATTTTCTCAAAAGATATTTAAATAGGCAACAGACCTAGTATCAAATGTCCCACTCGTCAGGATGTGTGTCACTTCCATCAAGTGAAATAGTCAAGTCACAAACTGCTGAGATTACAATCCTATATAGTGGACCCAGGGATAATGCAATCACCCCCATGTATTGCACATTGTTCCTAGCCAAGGAAGGGATTACAAGTTGGGAGAGGTAGATGAACAGGTGAACATTTTTTCAAAGGCAGCAGGTCCAATCCACTTCTTCATTCAGTCCTTGAGGAGCAGATGTCTGTAAATGATGAATCCAAAATAACTCACGTCTTTGGAGAAGCTCGAGCCTGTTTGAATTTGTAGTCTGAACTGTTTCAGTGATCCAGAACTTCAGCTGGTTTTCAGTATGGCCCAAATCCAGGTAGTGATTGACAAGTGGAGCATTCCTTTTATTTAATCTAATACAGCTCCTGTGTTCCCCAATTCTTACTTTCACTGGCCTTGATGTTAACCCCACATATTTTTTGCCACAAGGACATTGAATGGCATAAATAACTGAATGACTGCATTTACAGAATGAATTAACAAAAAAAAGTTCTAGTCCTTGTAGAATTGTAGAAACATTTTTTGGCCTCAGCATAGTTGCATACAGAACAGCCCCCATAGGGGAAAAAAAACCTTTAGGTAGATGACTCCCCCTCATGCAGCTGATGTCCTTCAGTTCAGGAAGCCTGCTTCTAACCAGTATGTCTCTGAGATTTTTAGCCCTCCTGGCTGTGAACAAAGGAGGATTTGGGCATCTAGGGATGTTAGATAAAAGGTGCCAGTATTTATTTATAATAGTCTGCACCGGTTTGAATGTACTGTTATAAGTTAATGGTGTAATCATCCTTTCTACCCTTTGATTACGAGTTTTAGGGATAAGCAAAGATGCTCTAGGTATGTTATAGGCTCTGTGAAAAGCTCTTTTCAAAATTCTGGATGAATATCCCATTAGCAAGTTGATCCATTAAAATGCCTGCTTGCCTTTTGAAGTCACTGTCCTCACTGCAATTGCATCTCAGTCTTAATAACTTGGAGTAAGGTAAATTTCTTTTGATGTGCCCTGGGTGGAAGCTATCCATTGCTAAGTAAGAGTTGGCATCGGTGGGTTTTCTGTAAACCTCTGTCTCTATGTTGTTGCCTATCCTTCTAATTTCTATATCTAGGAAATGTACTTTATACTTGTCATATGTCAATTCAAATTTAATTGTGTTATGTATCTGATTTATATATTGGCCAAATTCAATCAAAGATTCCAGTGTGCCATTCCAAATTAAAAAGATATCATCCAGGAATTTTTGTAAAAAATAACATGTTTCTTGTAGGGATTATTATTTTGGAAAATGAATTTGTTTTCAAGCCTATCCATAAATAGGTTAGCTAATTCAGGCGCAAATTTACATCCCATGGCAGTTCCTGAAGTTTGCCAGAAAGATTCTCCTTGGAACTGAAAAAAGTTTTTCTTTAAACATAGTTCAGCAATGTGGCAGAGGAATGATGTAGGGGGGATGAACTGTTCTGTTCTTTTCTCTAATACCTCCCACAGAACATCCAAGGCCTCATTTTGGGGAATGTTAGTGTATAAGGACACTACATCTAGGGTGGCAAAAAACAACTCTTCTGCCTGTAGTTGTAAATTATTGATGTCGTTAAGGAAATCCATGGTGTCCCTTAAATATGAGTGTGTGGTTTGAACAAAGGGCTTGAGGAAAAGGTTGGGCCAAGGGTTATCCTTTTATACTCCCCTGATGAGATCTCACACATGAAACTAGTCCGTGAAGTGCTTACTACCTTGCGGGCGCATAAGCTGTTTGCTAAGCTGTCTAAGTGTGAGTTCCATAAGACTGAGATTGACTTTTTGGGATATCGCATCTCCCCATGGGGTTTAGAAATTGACCCCATCAAAATTTCAGCCGTTGTTGACTGGGAGACCCCTAAAACACATTGACAACTCCAAAGTTTTCCAGGAGTTGCTAATTTTTACCGTGCATTCATCAACGATTTTGCACAGTATAGTCTCCCTCTTACTGACTTGCTAAAGACTAAGGGTAAGAGCCCGGATTCTGCAAAACCTAATGCCCACTTGGCTTGGACCACAGAATGTCAGCAGGCTTTCAAAACCCTCAAAACCCTTTTTACTTCGGAACTGGTCTTAGCCCACCCTGATGAGAACAAAAAGTTCATTGTGCAAGTTAATGCCTCTGATGTAGCAATGGGAGGAGCGATCCTACAAGAGGGACCCGATGAGAAGCTACACCCTCTAGCTTACGTCTCCCATAAGTTTGGGGAGACTGAAAGAAATTGGGCAGTGTGGGATAAAGAAGCCACTGCCATGCGTTCACCCCTCACCACCTGGAACCATTGGCTGGAGGGTGTGCGGACCCCCTTCGAGGTCTGGACTGATCATAAAAACCTTGAAGCCCTCAGAACACAAAGAACTTTGAATGCTAAACAGTTGAGGTGGGGGTTTTCCAGTTGGGAGAATGGAGGTCTGACACGCTTTGCAAATGCGCAAGGCGGACAGCGGCTCTTCCTGACAGCTTGGGTGGGTTAATCCACCCGACGCAACCTCACACAGGTAGTGTGAGGACCAGCAAGCAATATAATCCAGGTTTGAGCAACCTCGGTGAAGGGAAAGTCTCGGAGGAGACTTTTCCGACACCTTGAGCACTGCAGCCGAAGAGGATTCTTGCGAGTATCTCTAAGGAGCCGAGCTGAGCTGAAAAATTCAGCATAAAACCTCCAATTCCCCTGATTCCTTAACAAAGAAGACAAAGTTTAAACGTTGGGACCACATCTGAAGCGAAGTAACAACAAAAGGTAACGGAAAAAAGTTTTTTGCCTTACCATTGCCGCGTTTTGAAAGATGAAAAACAGATCGGGTGAAGCAATAGACTGATGTTGATTGGATGAGAGCAGTTTTGAAGTGCTAAAAAACCGAATTTGAACTTAAAAAGCCAAAAAAACAAGTTGTTTAACATTCCTGCGGTTAAAAGGAGTCGGGAGGGGAAGCCAAGCATCGCGAGACAAAGAGGGAGAAGGGAACCAAGCATCGCGAGATTAAGACGTGAGGACTGAATCAGGAAGTGACGGCTAGAAGAGCAGACAAGAAGGAAAAAGGAGAAGAACCGGAAGAAGGTAAAGGGGACTCTAAATACTGCCGGACCAGAAAGGGGACTCTAAATACTGCCGGACCAGAAAGGGGACTCTAAATACTGCCGGACCAGAAAGACCATAACAGGAAGTGACGTGCAGAGAGCAGACAAGTAAAGAAAAGGAAGGGACAAAAGGAAACTACGGCAAGCCAGAAGCAAGGTAAAAAGACTATAACCTTTGACATTAACCATAGAGAAGTCGCGGCCGCCATTTTGGATTTATAAAATTTTTAAACTGCAATATCTCAAAGATTATATAACGTAGAAGGCTGAAACCAACATAATTTGACTTGGCAAGATTAGCTTGTTTGAATGCACTAATTGGTGTTTGATTTGGAAGACAAGATAAAATCGATCCTTTTAAAGAGGCAAAACGGACCGAGGACTAAGATCGAGAGCAGCCACATGGTCCTCTCCTACAATGGCAGCAAAAAAAGAAAAAGAGCTACTAGCTGTTATGGAAGCAATGGAAAAGAAAATGTTAGACGCTATAGGAGAGGTAAATGTTAAAATGAATAATATAGCGGCTCAAGCAGATAAAAATTGCATGGAATTAAAAGCAGAATTTCAAAAATTATCCACAAGAACACAAGATATAGAAACTAAAGTAAAAGAACTGGAAGAAAACACCCATAAGACAATGAGAGAGAACGAGAGGATGGAAAAGATGATGCATTATAAAGATATGCAAAACCACTTGAGATTTCGAGGGATTGAGGAAAAATTGAATGAGGATATTTTTACAAGAATGCAAGAAGCAATAGCAGATTTTTTACAAGAACAGGAAGAAGTTGTTAAAGAACACATGGATCTTGTTTATAGAGTTAATTCTACATATGCAAGAGACAAAAACATACCAAGAGACGTGGTTGTCCAATTTACAATGAAAAGAACAAAAGAACAAATCTACAGGAAGTGCTTTACTGACCCCTTTGTAATAGATGGAAAGAAAATCATAGTAATGAAAGAATTGCCTAGAGCAATACTGCAAGAAAGGAAAAAATTCAAGCGTCTGACGGATAAACTGAAGGAGAAAAAAATCAGATTTCGTTGGGAAATACCTCAAGGACTAAGTTTTTATTATGGCAGCTCCAGAGTGGTGATTAAAAGCACAGAAGAAATGTATGCATTCCTGGGAGAGAATAAAGACGATTTTGGAGATATTTAAGAATATATCAAAATGGATTACAAAATACTTACATGGAATGTAAATGGACTAAATTCACCCCAAAAACGTAGAATGGTAGGTCACTGGTTGGAAAAACAAAAATGTAATATAATTTGCTTGCAAGAAGCTCATCTTAAAAACCAAGACCATAAATATTTAATAAGGAAAAAATTGGGAGAAGAATTTTATTCTTTAGCAAGCAATAAAAAAAATGGTGTTGTAACATATGTCAAAAAAGATTTGGAACCCAAAGTAATATTCAAAGACAAAGATGGAAGATATTTAGCTATTGAAATTTTACTGCAAGGAGTGAAAACTTTGATTGTGAACATTTATGCTCCGAATGGAGCTAAAGAAATTTTTTTTAAAGAACTTCAAATGGAATTGGACAATGTAAACTATGATCAAATTATGATGTTAGGAGATTTCAATGGAACTGTAGATAATAAACTAGACAGGCGCTCTAAAAGAAAGGATGAGACGTTAGGGAAGCTTCCAAAAAACTTTTTTGAACTGATAAAACAAGAAAAGTTGGAAGATATTTGGAGGAAAGCTAACCCACAAGGAAAAGACTTTACCTTTTACTCTAACAGACATGACTCACATTCAAGAATTGACATGATTTGGATGACTACTAACCTAACCTTTAAGACAAGAAAAGTGGAAATTTTACCCAGAATAATCTCAGATCACAATCCGTGTTTATGGACAGCTGGGCAGATTAAAAAACAAAAGAGATGGAGAATAAACGAGGACTTATTAGATAATCAAGAAATAATTAAAAAATTACTTGAAGAAACAGACCTATACTTCCAAGTAAACATGCAGAAAGAAGTTAAAATTCAAACCGTATGGGATGCATATAAAGCAGTGATGAGAGGACTATTGATATCGTTAAATGCTAAAGATAATAAAAAGAAAAAAGAGCAATATGAAAATATTTTACAAGCCATTAAAACAAAGGAAGAAGAACTGAAGAAGAAACCGGGGAAAAAGAAACTGCAAAAGGAAATTTGGATGCTACAAGACCAAGCAAAAGCCATTTTGAACCAGGAGATGTACTGGAAATTAAAAAAACTTCAACAAAAAGCATTTGAAGGTGCAAATAAACCCGGAAAATACTTAGCATGGCAATTAAAGAAAAAACGTGAAAATAAATTTATCACTAAAGTGATAAGAGATAATATTGAGATAATAGATAACAAAGGAATAAAAAGAGAATTTTTTAAATACTATGCAAAACTTTTTAAGAAGGAAAACAAAGACAGAAGAAAGATTAAAGAATACCTGCAAACATTAAAGCTACCAAAACCAACAGAGAAAATTAAAGAACTATTTAATAATCCAGTATCATTACAAGAGATCAAAAATGCAATAAATGACTCAAAATTAGGTAAAGCACCTGGACCGGATGGATTTACAGCGAAGTTCTACAAAACGTTACAGGAGTCAGTTTCACCGGTGTTACTGCTATTGATGAACAATATAAGAGTTACTGGAGAGGTACCAGAAACCTGGAAAGATGCATCCATCTCACTGATCCCGAAAGAAAATCAGGATTTGACCAATGTTAAGAACTATAGACCGATCTCTTTACTGAATAATGATTATAAGATTTTTGCTAAGATTATAGCGGATAGACTAAAAGAGCACCTTAAAGAGACTATACAAACAGAACAAGCAGGGTTCTTACCTAATCGACAAATAAGGGACAATCTAAGAGTAGTAGTGGACGCTATAGAATATTACGACAAACATCCTGAAAAGGAAGTGGGCTTTTTCTTTTTAGATGCGGAGAAAGCGTTTGATAATTTAAACTGGGATTTTATGTTTGAAGTTTTAGAACATCTTGAGATCGGTGAATATATGCTTAACTTCATTAAAGCAATATATAAAGAACAGAAATCCTCAATAATAATTAATACTGAAAAGACAGACGATTTTAAAGTTGAAAAAGGAACAAGACAAGGATGCCCGCTTTCGCCGCTGCTATTTATTTGGATTTTAGAAGTTCTACTGTTAAATGTGAAGGAAGACAAAGATATTAAAGGCTTAACAACTAAAGGTTTTTCTTTCAAATATAGGGCCTTTGCAGATGATGTGATGTTTATAGTGGAAGACCCCTTATCCACATTACCACATTTGTTACAGAGAGTAAAAGAGTTTGGTGACTTAGCAGGATTTTATGTAAATAAAAACAAATCGAAAGTAATGTGCAAAAATATGTCAAATAAGAAACAAAACGAGTTACAAAAACTTACAGAATGTGAGGTGGTGAAAAAGACAAAATATCTGGGTGTAAACCTAACTATGAAAAATATTGATCTTTATAAAAATAATTATGAAAAATTATGGTTGCAAATTATGCAGGATATTAAAAAGTGGAATGTATTGAATTTGTCATTGCTGGGTAGAATTGCGGTGGTCAAGATGAATGTGTTACCACGATTAATGTTTTTGTTTCAAACTATTCCAATTGTGAAAGATGTAAAAACATTCAAATGTTGGCAGAAGGAGCTGTCTAAATTTGTGTGGGGAGGGAAAAAACCAAGAATTAAGATGAAAATAATGTGTGATGCCAAAGAAAGAGGAGGGTTTCAACTACCAAATCTAAGGTTATACCATGATGCAATATGTTTGACCTGGGTAGGGGCATGGACTATGTTACAAGATAGAATGTTATTGTCCCTGGAAGGTCATGATTGTAGATTTGGGTGGCATGCATATTTGTATTATGGCAAAACAAAAATGGACAATATGTTTAAACATCATTATTTGAGAAGAACACTAATGGATACGTGGACAAGATATAAAAACTTTTTTTCAGAAGAGATACCCATGTGGATTGTACCCGCAGAAGTCTTACATCCAATATCAAGATATAAAGGACAAGATTGGCTGAAGTATAGAGACTTATTAATAAGACATGGCAAGGATTTCAAACTGAAGGAGCAGCATCAGATTGATTTTGATTATGGTTGGTTAAGATATAGACAAATATATGACTTGTATAGAAGTGATAAAAAACACGGTTTCAGGGAAAAAAATAATGAAATAGAACAAGTTTGGGAGGAAGGTGGGAAAAAAATGATTTCTAAAATGTATAAAGTCTTGCTAAAATGGTTTAATGCTGATGAAATGGTAAAAGAACAAATGGTAAAATGGGCGATAAACTTTAACAAAGACATTGAAATGGAATCTTGGGAATTTTTATGGAAAAATGCTATGAGTATATCTACGTGTTATAACTTAAAAGAAAATTGTTTTAAAATGATGTATAGATGGTATATGACACCAAAAAAAATTGCAAATATTGGTCAAAATATGTCTAACAAATGTTGGAAGTGTAAAAAGAAAGAAGGGTCTTTTTATCATATGTGGTGGACTTGTGATAAAGCAAAGACTTATTGGTCAAAAATACATGCAGAAATGGAAAAAATCTTGAAATGTACATTTAAGAAGTTGCCTGAAATGTTATTGCTAGGACTTAAACTAGAAGAGATAAATGTAAAGAAAAGGACAATAATATGGTATATGATTACAACAGCAAGAATGGTGTATGCACAAAACTGGAAAAATGAAAAAATACCAGAGGTGTGGGAATGGTTGAAAAAACTGTTATATATGGCTGAAATGGATAAGTGGACTAGAAAATTGAATAATCTCTACTCAGAGACCTTTCTGGAAGACTGGAAAGATTTGAAAGAATATGTTGAAAAGTATTGGGATATGAAAAACTATATCTATACATGGTTATAATAGCATAAAGGAATAGAAATATATTATATGAATGTTTTAGTTAAAATTAGACAATGAAACTGTTTTTATTTAGAAATACATAAGAGTATAGAAAATAAGAATTGGTGTATAAGTATAAGTATTTTAAAGCTATATAACCGTTACCAGAAACGAAACATAGATATAAGTATTACTATTTTGAATAAAATGGAAAATGTGTTATGCTTCAGATGTGGTGGGAAACCACCAAAACAAGATAAAAATAGAATGTACAAATAGAACAAAATGTTATCTAATATGGAAAAAGGGATTTGTATAAGGTTAAATGTATTATTTTCGATGTTTTTTTTTTTGAAAAATAAAAATTTCTTTACAAAAAAAAAAAACAGTTGAGGTGGGCAGATTTTTTTCTCCAAATTTAACTTCACCCTTCGCCATTTCCCGGGGAAGGTGAACTCTCTAGCAGATGCCTTGTCTCGCCTTCCCCAACATGAAAGTAAAAGGGATGAGGTCATAGAAGAGAAGAAGAAGAGATTGGATTTATACCCCATTGTGCCCCTTCAATTGCGTAAGGAAGTTATGCATGCCGCACATGAGTCTAAACTGTTGGGACATTTTGGATATCTTAAGACTTTGCATTTGCTTCAACGCCAATTTTGGCGGCCCCGCATGCATGGGGATGTGTCTACCTATGTTTCCTCCTGCCAGGCATGTCTCATGTGCAAACGGTGGGAGGAGGCAAAACCCCGGGTCTATTGCAACGCTTGGAAACCCCAAGTAGACCTTGGGAAACCATCTCTATGGATTTTATCACAGACCTACCCCCGAGTAAAGGGAAAACCATGGTCTGGGTTGTTGTGGACTTATTTTCTAAACAAGCACACTTCATCCTGTTCAAGCAGCTCCTGACGGCTAAAGCCTTGGCCAAGGCATTTCTGTGCAACATAATTAGGCTACATTCAATTCCGCACAAGATAATTTCTGACCGCAGTTTGCAATTTGTTGCCAACTTCTGGCAGGAGCTTTTACAAATCATGGGGGTTGAACCTGCCCTCATCAGTGCTTATCACCCAGAGACTGATGGCCAAACCAAAAGGGTTAACGAAGTCTTGGAGCAATTTCTGTGCTGCTACACTATCAGCAAGATGACTAAGCTGAATTGATCCCCTTTGTGGAATACAGTTACAGTAATGCAGTGTACTCCTCAATGGGCGTCTCCCCGTTCATGGCTGCTGGAGGCTTTGAGGGGGTCCCCCTCCCATCCTTGCGGCTCGTGCAATCAGACTCTGAGGCATTTGCGGACTGGTGGAACTCACTACGGAACTCTTGACCCTTAATCACTGGGTTGAAATCACTCTTGAAAAAGCCAAACTGAACTACAAAAAACATGCAGATAAGGGGAGGGCTCCAGGGTGGGATCTTTCCCCAGAAGACTCAGTGTATGTGTCTACTAAGAACATTCAGGGGCTGCAATCTAGCCACAAATTGGATTGGAAATATGTGGGTCCATTTAAGGTTGTCAAGAAGATAAATGATGTGACTTTTGATCTTGAGTTGCCCAAGGCGCTTAAATCTGTTTACCCTGTTTTTCATTTCAGCATTTTGAAATGGGACCCTGGGCCGAACTCGTGGAGGCTCAGCCGTTCGATTCCTCCTCTGATGATGAATGGTGAACCTCATTTTGAGGCTGAAGAAATCCTGGACTCTAAGTTCAAACGTGGGCGGTTGTTCTATCTTGTCTGCTGGAAAGACTTTGGGCTGGGAGAAAATGAGTGGGTAGACTCCATGCATGTTAACACTCCTGCATTGCTTTGTGCCTTCCACAAATTATACCTGTTGAAACCTGGGGGGGGGGGGGTTGTGGGAGAATCTTTGGGAAGGCAGAATGTCAGCTAATGCTGCCATCCCCTGGGCGGGAGGTGGTTCCTGACCCAGGTGGGCCTTATGTCTGTGGAATGTCTTATCCGCCCTGTTCTCATGGCATGCTTATCGCCTCTCCTGCTTTTCTGACCTTGGGTGTCTGTATACCATCTGATGTTTCCTTTCAGGTCTAGCAATGTATCTTTCCTGCTTTAACCTTGAGAACAAGGGGCCAGTATTTTTCGTGCCTTTTCATCTTTCCTTCGATTGGATGTATCATCATGAATGAACCCTTTTGAATTCTGTATAATTACCCTGGCCTCTTGACTACTTGCCATTACTAACACAGAAAAGTGCAGCTGACCAATAAGTCCTTTCTTCAATAACGCTTTCCTGTTTAAGGACACTTGTTGTTGATTGACTCTGTGGGCTCTCACACCTGCAGATTATGTGACTGCCATATTGCCACACCCCCACTTTTAACATTGATGACAAATATAATAAAGACTGATCTATTCCTGCAATCCTGGTCTGAAGCCCACATTGTAGTTCTACCAAAAGAGGGAAAAGACTCCACATTCCACTTACAGACCTATTTCTATTTTTAATTCGGATGCTAAATTATGTACAAAAATCCTTACAAACAGATTAAATGAAATTATATCAATATACATAAATCCTGACTAGACAGGCTTTATTCCTGAAAGAAACCTGAAGGAAAACATCAGCCGTAAATTATATGTGATTACACATTGTCGACTTCAAAAACAAGAAGCTATAATATTGGCTCTCGACATTAGAAAAGCATTTGATAGCATCCACTTTAACTTCCTGGAACATATTCTTTTAGAAATGGATTTTGGTCCTAATTTTAGGAATGCTATAAAAGCAATAAATCTTCCAAAGCCAAACTGAAAATTAATCAATACTTATCAGATACAATTAATCTACATTGTGGTACTAGGCAGGGCTGTGCCCTCTCCCCACTACTTTTTGCTGTGGGGATTGAGCCTCTGGCCCAATTAATTCATGACAATCCCCAAATAGAAGGAATTGACATTAATGGCATTAGCCACAAAATTGGAATGTACGCAGGTTTTATACCTAAAAAATCCAGTGCACTCCAATCCACTTTAGAAGAATTTGGCCAGGCCTCAGGCTTATGTATCAACAAAGCCAAATCAGAACTTTATGCAGTAAACCTTAGTAATGTTAATGAAACCACACTCAAACAGAACTTCACTTTTAACTGGATTACTAAAAATTGGCACCATTTAGGGGTATATATCCCCTTTGCCTTTTCTGAATTATTCACTTTTTTTTTTAACTTTCTCTTTAAAAAAAATCAGGCTCAACTTAAAAAGTGGCACACAATGAGTTTTTCTTGGCCTGATAGAATCCAGTTAATTAAATCATTTATTCTTCCAAATGTTTTGTTTTTATTTAGGGCCCCACCTATCCTAAAATTAAAAGAGTCCTGCTCCTTGGGAGGAAAGGTATGGCAAACCTAGACAGCATAATGAAAAGCAGAGACATTACCCTGCAAAGAAAAGTGCGTATGGTCAAAGCAATGGTATTCAGTAATGTAGGGCTGCGAGAATTGGACCATAAAGAAGGCCAAAGAATAGACGCTTTCGAATTATGGTGCTGGAGAAGACTCTTGAGGGTCCCTTGGACTGCAAGGAGATCAAATCAGTCAATCCTAAAAGAAATCAACCCTGACTGTTCCCTGGAAGACCAGATACTGAAGCTGAAGCTTAAATACATTGGCCACCAAATTAGAAGGGAGCACTCACTGGAGAAGACCCTGATGCTGAAGGTAAAAGAAGGGGATGACAATGGATGAGATGGTTAGACAGTGTTATCGATGCAATGAACATGAAGTTGAGCAAACTCCAGAGGATGATAGAGGACAGGAGGGCCTGGCATGATGTGGTCCATGGGGTCGTGAAAAGTTGGACTCGACTGTGTGACTGAACAACAACAACAACAATAACCTATCCCAGTCACACAAATTGAAATCAACAAATGGCGATTTAAAATTAATAAATTCATTTGGGCACATAAAAACTCAAAGTTTTAGCATAATTCACTTTATAGACCCAGAGAGAGAGGCGGATTCGATTGCCTTAACTTCAAATTATATTTAGAAACCTCTACTCTTGCCACAACTAAGATCTTAACAGACGATCCAAAACATCCCTGGCTACAAATTGAAAACAATTATACTTTCCCAATCCCCATACAAGATCTTTTTTGGGATCAAGAAAAACAGGTTTCCTACTTGTAACTCATGATCTTCGAGTGGTCATCTGTGCATTCACACTAATGGGTTACTGCGCCTGCGCTGGAATCCATCGGTGTCGTAGAAAGCTCTAACAGATTTTCACGCCCAGTGGCACCAGGCATGCGTGGGGCCCCTACTGCGCATGCCCAGTGGAGCGGGTGCGGGGATCCCGCCAGTTCCTTCTGACCGCTGCGACCAAGCAGGAGAGAGAGATGCCTGGCAGCAGAGGGGAAGGATGGGCGGGCCGTGTGAATGCACAGATGACCACTCGAAGATCATCAGTTACAGGTAGGAAACCTGTTTATCTTTGACGTGGTCTCTGTGCTTCACACTAATGGGAGAGTAGCGAGCAGTATCCTACCTGGAGGAGGGTGCAGGCAGGCTGTCACTGAGAGGCAGAATACAAAACCAAACGGCCCATATTCGAGTGACTGGCAGCTCGGGTGTCCAGAGCATAGTGTCTTATAAATGTGTTGGGGGCAGCCCAGGTGGCGGCATTGCAAACATCCGAAATGGAGGCCCCTTTCAGGAAAGCTGAAGAGGTGGCAACCGCTCTAGTTGAGTGGGCACAAATAGGGCCAGGGAGAGGCGTGTGCGCCAGTTCGTAGCAGAGGTGAATGAGATTGACTATCTATTTGGACAGCCTCTGAGCTGTAATAGGAGACCCCAGTTTGTTGGGGGCGTAGGCCACAAAAAGTTTGGGGGTTTTGTGATATGGCTTGGTACGGGCCAAGTAGAAAAGGAGGGCCCGTTTTACATCAAGCGTGTGAAGGAGTCTTTCCTCCTCAGAGGAATAGTTGGGATGAAAGTCTGGTAAGACAGTCTCAGCATGGAGGTGAAATTCTGACACAACCTTAGGTAGGAAGGAGATGTCAGGCAACAGTCGGACCACCCCGGGCAAGAAGGAGAGGTATGGGGGGTCATGTCGGAAAGCCAGCAGTTCGCCTACTCTTTTGGCTGAAGTAATGGCCACAAGGAAGGCAGTTTTCCATGGCAAGAGGTGAGGTGGGCAGGAAGCTAGGGGTTCAAAGGGCTTCCGCGTGAGGCAACGGAGGACGAGGGAGAGATCCCAGGAGTGAGCGGGAGCTTGACGTGGTGGGTATAGGTGAAGCAGACCCTTGAGGAAGCGCTTGGAGAGTGGGTGTGCAAACACCAAACAGTTATTGACAGAGTTGTGGAAAGCCGAGATCGCGGCTAGGTAGACTCGCAGTGAGGAATGAGCGAGTCCCGTGTCTGCCAGGGACAGTAGGAATTCAAAAATTCTGGGCAGACCGGCTGAGGATGGTGAGCCGGTGCCCGCAGGGAATGTGCCGCAGAAGCGAGCCCACTTGTAGGCGTAAGATTTCCTAGTGGAGAGCTTACGGGAGTTCAGGAGAACATTGGCTACACATTCTGAGAAGGCTGAAGGAAAAGTCTCCAGGCCGTGAGCTTCAGACGAGGGATATCGTGATGCAGTAGTGGAGAGTTGGTTATCTCGAGAAGATCTGGATGGGGGGGGGAAGTGGTGAAACCGGTTCTCTGCTAGAGATAGGAGTACCGGGAACCAGGACTGTCTCGGCCACCACGGGCCGATGAGGATACAGTTGGCCCGGTCGTGAAGGATCTTCTGGACCACCTGTGTCAGGAGTGGGAAGGGTGGGAAGAGGTACAGGAACCCTTCGTTCCAGGAGTAAAGGAGGCCGTCGCCGAGGGAGAGGGGGTCGTGACCTCCCTGAGAACAGAAGTTTTTGCATTTGGAATTCCGTCTGGTGGCAAAAACGTTGATTTGGGGGACACCCCACATCTGGAAGACAGGTTGGAGGTAGATGTTGGCAATCTCCCAGTCGTGTATCCGTGCCTCGCCCCGGCTGAGAAGATCTGCCTGTATGTTGATCGATCCGGGGATGTGTGTCGCTCGAAGGTAGACGTCGTGCTCTATGCACCAGTCCCAAAGGAGACCGGCAAGTTTGCAGAGGCGGGTGGACACTCTCCTGCCCTGCCTGTTGACATAGCAGACTGCCGTCATGTTGTCCGAGAGAACGGCAACACATGAACCCTTGACTACGGGAAGGAAGGCGCGGAGCGCGTACATGATGGCTAGAAGTTCTAGATAGTTTATATGGTGGGACAGAAGGGAGGCATCCCAGGCTGCTCCCGTCCTCATCCCGTTGAGATGGGCTCCCCAGCCCCAGTAGGAGGCATCTGTTGTGAGTGTGAAGCAAGGCGAAGGGAGATGAAACAGAGCTCCCTGTAGAAGGGAGGAGAGGAGGGTCCACCACTTGAGGGAGTTCCTGACCACAGTGGTAGGAGACAGGAGGGTATCCTGAGGCTGGCACAGGGGGTGGAAGGTGCGGAGGAACTAGAGTTGGAGAGGCCTCATGCGGAGACGTGCAAAGGTGATGACCGACATTGTTGCTGCCATGAGGCCTAACAGCCGCTGGATGAAGCGGGCGGTTGATTGAGGTTGGGAGCGAACTGCCCTTGCCAATTGGATGATCGGTTCGGCCCTGTCCTCGGGGAGATAAGCAACCAGCGTCGTGGAGTCGAGTTCTGCTCCAATGTAGCGAACGCGCTGCGAGGGTGTAAGATGGGATTTCTCCCAGTTTACCCGGAGGCCGAGATCTGCAAGGAGCAACTGTGTTGTGGAAATAGAGTTGTTGAGAGCCTGTTCTGAGTTGGCGACCAGGAGCCAGTCATCGATATAGGGGAAGATGGTAATACCCCTGAGACGAAGGAAGGCAATGACGACGACCATGGTCTTGGTGAAGACTCTGGGCACAGTGGATAAGCCGAACGGGAGGGCCTTGTATTGATAGTGGTGAGGCCCTATCGCAAACCTGAGAAACTTGTGGTGGGGGGGACAGATGGAGATGTGAAAATACACGTCCTGAAGGTCGAGCGTAGCCATCCAGGCTCCCCTACGGATGAGAGGTAGAATGGAGGGTAGGGTTACCATCCGGAAACAACGGTATTCGATGTGATAGTTGAGGCCTCTGAGGTCCAGTATCGGTCTGGTTCCACCATCATGCTTTGGTACGGCGAAGTACCTTGAATAGAAGCCCATCCGTTGGAGATGGAGAGGGATGGGCTCTATGGCGTCCTTGGCCAAAAGAGTGGTGACTTCTCGCAGGAGTGTATGGGACGGGGGAGTGGAGACGAATACTGGAGCCGTGGGAGCCTGGAGGAACTCGATCAGGTACCCTCTGGCGATAATGGACAGGACCCAGGAGTCGGTAGTGATGATGCGCCAGGCAGGAAGGTATGGGGCCATCCGTGGAAGAACTGAGGGTAGGTGGTCAAAGATGCCTCGGTTGCTTGGCGCGAGCAGATTGCTGTGCCGGTGAGAAGCGCTGCTTGTGTTGGTAAGGAGCGCGTTGCTGGGCAGGAGAGTAGCGTGGACGCCAGGTTCGGTCTGGTGAACTCCTGGCGGACGAGCTCGACCACGGGCGTGACCAGGGGCGCAGTTTGTAGGTCCTGGTGGAAGTGGAGACCCCCAGGGTTCTAGATGCCTTGATGCTCTTGTCCAGTTCCTGCAATGCGGTGTCAGTGGAGGAGTGGAAGCGCCCGAGGCCGTCGAAGGGGAGGTCTTCGACATAGGACCTGGTGTCCGGTTGAAGCGTAGTAGAGCGGAGCCAGGAGTGGCGTCGCAAGGCAATGCCAGAAGACATGGTCTTTGAGAAAGTGTCAAGGGCATGCTTAGATGAATTTAGCTGCTGTTTTGCTAGAAGGTGCCTTTGCCGCCTGCAGTAGGACTGCCGACGTGGGGAGAGAGACTGCCGTAGATGTGTCGGCCTGGACAATGTCGAAGACAGGGTCATCGACCGAAGGCGCAGGTTACACGATGGACGGGCCCAGTGACATGGCCATCCGCTTGACCAAATCCCCGTAAGACGATATGTCCTCGGAGGGCGATATCGGGAGGTTTTCTGTGACGTCCGGGTTAGGGGACGGACGAGTCGGAGAGCCTGGGTCAGAGTCATCTTCATCACTGATGTCATCCGAGGAAGAAGAGGACTGAGGCTCGAAGGGTTGGGTCGGTGTCGACTCGGGGGCGACCTGCGGTATCGGTGTCGGTTTTGGCATCGGTGTGGGCGTCGGTATCGGTGTTGCAGGCGGAGGCGGATGGACGGCAGGACGTGGTACCGGAGGTGGCAGCGGAGAGGCTGGAGGGGCTGCCGATACAGTGTAGGTAGGAGGTCTAACGATGGTCCCCATCGGTCGAGAAAAAGGCGGTGATCGGGGCTGAACGTTGTAGCGGTCCCACTCGGGATAAGGTGGCTGGGAGGACCACTGGAGCGACGTTGGATGGCGGGAGTCCATATGGAACGAGCGGTATCGATCCCAAGGAGATGGTTGAGGGGGGTCCCAGCGGTGGTGAGGTGCTTCATACCGATGAGGTGATCGATATCGAGGGGATCGTGAGTGGTATTCGTGGCGGTAGTGCGGACGTCCCGGATAGGGGGGGTAGTCCGTATCGGGTGGCATGTCTGGGTTGCTGAATGCAGGTGACAGAGAGTGGACCGATGCCGGTGATCTTGAGGCCGACGGACGGCGGTCGTCGAGGTGTGGCGGAGCCGTGCCTGAAAACTCTTGGGCCTCCAGGATGTGATCTGGAGGGGCCGCATCGAAGTCCCGGATCGGCGAGTCAAGGAGATGGATGGTGGGTATCTCCATTGGAGCCGGTGGCAAAACGGGTGATGCCGAGATCGGCACAGACGCCTCCGGAACCGGTGGGGCTGGAGGAGCGGAGGCCTTCTTGGGAGGTTTCCCGGACGGCATGGAAGAGTCCTTATGTTTCTTTAAGGACTTGTCCTTCTTCTTTTTCTTAACAGGTGTCGATGCCGCGAAGATCAAAAACTCCCAAACTTAGCTAAGTCCAACCCACACTTGGTAAATTCATGGAAATGCTTGGTAAATAAAATTATATTTTAAAAAAAGAGATTGCTTTATCCAGTACTGCTGCAGCTCTTCTGGCAGGAGGCAGAACAGAAGTTTCCTTTCACTTACCGTGAATCTTCCTTTCTTGGTGGTTTCAGTAATGGGACAGTCCTCAAGCATGGGATAAGCTCCTCCTCCTCCAGCAGGGTCAGTTTCGAGCTTTGATCCAGACAGGGAGGGGCTTATCCCCTGGAGGCTTCCCAGTCATCCCCTTAACTCCCCGCTGGAAGGCACTAGAAGAAAACAGATCTCTCCCAAACAACCGGAGAGCTCTCCAACAAAGTAAACAGAACCCCAACAGAGAACAGGAACAGTCCCCACCTTACTCTTACCTCTACTGGGTGCTAAGAGGACACGATTCTCTCTATCCTGCTGTTGTTATAGCCCCTCCCCAGGAGCACCCAGCAGTCCTTGAGTTCTAACTCACTTTACCATGCAGACTTCTAAAACCTGTACATTATGTTTAGCATACTCACATCCATCTGTAAATGGCGAAGTGCACCCAACATGGGTGGGCAGGACTGTCCCATTTCTGAACCACCGAGAAAGGAAGATTCACAGTAAGTGAAAGGAACCTTCCATTTTCCAGTGGCTCAGTTCATGGGACAGTCCTCAAGCATGGGACTTAGAATAGCATTGAGCCCCAGGGAGGGAAGGAAGCTTCTCCATTTACAGAGTGTGCTCAATGGTATTCTAAGTCCCATGCTTGAGGACTGTCCCATGAACTGAACCACTGGAGATGCTACCTTATCCATTCTGTAGTGTTTAGTGAAGGAGTGGACCACTATACCCTCGGGAGGGTCCACCCCCTTGGCCTTGTGGGCCAGGATAATGCATCTCTTAATCCACCTACTAAGTGTAGCCATGGAAACTGGCCCTCCCTGGGAGGACTTTTGGAAAGACACAAATAAAGTTTCCAACTTCCTCCAGGTCTTAGTCCTCTCAATGTAAAAAGTCAGTGCCCTCCTAACATCTAGGCAGGGCCACTTCCGCTCTTTATCATGTTGGGGGTTCATGCAGAAGGATGGTAGCACCACCTCCCCTGCCCTGTGAAAGACTGAGTTAATCTTGGGAATAAAGGCTGGGTCCAATAGCAGGACCACTTTATCCTTATGGAAGACGCAAAGTTCCTTGAGAACTGATAGGGCCCTCAACTCCAACACCCTACATGCCAAAGTGATCCCTACTAAGAAAAAGGTCTTAAAGGTTAATTCCTTAAGAAGACAAGAAGCCATTGGTTCAAATGGGTGTTTGCATAAAGCTCTCAGCGCCGTATTCAGGTTCCAGGTGGGGAATCTATGAACCTGTGGTGGATTTAACAATGATGCCCCCCTTAAAAACCTTTTGACATGGGCATGGTAAAGGAGGGATTTACCCCCTGGACTGCTGATATGGCTGACACCTGTCTCCTCAGTGTACTCGTACTAAGCCCTTTGTCCAAGCCATCTTGGAGGAAACCTAGGATTGCTTTAATTGATGCTTTCATCGGTTCTATCCCTTGTTTCCCACACCATGAGCTAAAAACCTGCCAGGTGGTATTTAAGGTCCTATTTGTACATGTCTTGCATGAGGCTAACATAGTAGATACCACCTTCTCTGTATAACTCTCCCCCACTAGCATCTTCTGCTCAACCTCCCTGCTGTGAGTCTGAGCATGCCTGGCCATGGGTGTTTGGTCGTGCCTTGTATCAATAGGACTTCCTTCACTGGGAGATACCATAGCTCCATTATTGGGGCTATTAGAACCACCTCTGCCCCCTGTTGATGAATTTTTTGTATCACTCTGTGTAGGATTGGTATCGAGGGAAAGGCATACAGAAGGTCTAGAGGCCAGTCGCAGTTTAGTGCGTCAAGCCCCCTTGCCTTGTTTTGTTGTGTCCTTGAGAAAAACTCTGGAACTTGGTGGTTGGTTTCTGACACAAACAGGTCCAGGATCATTCGCCCGAATCCATCACTCAAGAGTGTAAAGACATCCTTGTTCAGTATCCACTCTGATTGATCTAGATGTTGTCTGCTGACCCAGTCCGCTAGGGTGTTGTCCTTCCCTGCCATGTGTGATGCTTTTATAGACAACAGATGGGCCTCCAGGCTGGACGCTTTTTTGTGTAGAGCCCGCACTCTGGTTCCTCCTTGTTGGTTCATGTAAGCCTTTGCCGTCATGTTGTCCACCTGAACCAGGACGTGACGGTCCATCAGCTGATCCTTGAGGCTCAGGAGACCCAATCGAATTGCTCTGAGTTCGAGGAAGTTAATGCTTTTCTATGACTCACCTATCAACCACGTCCCTTGGGTCATCTGACCCCCCCGAGTGTGCCCCCCAGCCCGATAGACTGGTATCTGTGGTCATGACCACTCTTGGGGGAACCCGGAGGAGTGTCCCTTGTTGGAAACGGGGTGGGGCCAACCACCATCCTAGCCGCTGGCGCACTTCCGGTGGAAGGCATACCCTCAGAAATTGTTTGCTTGCTATCGCTGTCTGATAGGGCAACAGGAATCTCTGTAGGGGCCTGACATGAAACCATGCCCACTGAACAACCTCAGCAAGTGCGATGTCTGCCGCCGTGCCAAGGATGTGCCCGCCAACCCATAAGGCCTCCTGCGTCCCCTACCTGTGCCATCTGGCCCTTGGGATATAATTTCCATGGACTTTATTGACGACCTTCCCTGATCCCAAGGGCATACCTATATTTTCATGGTCATAGATCTGTTTACCAAGATGGCCCACTTCATCTCCTGCAGCAAAATCCCAACTAGACCTGAAACTGCCCAGCTGTATCTGCACCAGGTCTTCCAGTTGCACGGCATTCTGACGCGCATAATCTCAGACCAGGGCCCACCTCTTCTCGCTTCTGGCAGGCTCTGCATCGTGGGTTGGGGACTGAAAGCCATATGTCCTCAACATACCACCCACAAACCGACGACAAGACCGAGAGAACTAATGCCACTCTGGAGCAATACCTGCGCTGCTATACAACCTACCAGCAGGACAATTGGTACTCCCTGTTACCCCTAGCTGAGTTTGCCTACAACGACGTGGTACATACGTCCACCCAAACCATGCTGTTTTTGGCCAACTACGGCTATCACCCTCACTTCTTCACACCCCTTGGCCCCTCGTCGGCTGTACCCGCTGCGGATGATAGGCTCCAAGAACTCCATGCCATACATGCCTTGCTCCAGGAGCAGCTACACCGAGCCAAGGAGGCCTACAAACTGGCAGCTGATAGACACCACCAGGAGGGCCCGCCTCTTAAAATCGGCGACTTTGTGTGGCTGTCCACCCAATACTTCCGGTCCCCTGGGTGCTCACGCAAGTTGGAGGCTCGCTTCATCGGCCCCTACAAGGTTGTCGCCCAGGTCAACCCTGTCGCCTTTCGCCTGCTCCTGCCAGACCATCTCCGGATCCACCCCATGTTCCATCGCTCTCTCCTTCAGTTGGCAGCCACCCCAGACCCAGGCCAGGAGACCGCACCAGTAGATTTCCCAGGCCAGAGAATAACTCAGCGCTTTCCAGTGGCCCCTTCCCCCCAGTGGCAGCTCTTAATTGAAAGCCTGGCGGAAGAGCTCCTCTTTGCAGGCCCTGCAGAACTGCAAAAGGTTGCACAGGGACCTTGATGTTATCTGGGAGCTCATTCCACCAGTAAGGAGCTGCCACTGAGAAGGCCCTGGTCCTAGTGGTTGTCAACCTGGCCTCTCTGGGGCAAGGGAGGGTCAGGCGAAGTTGAGTGCCCAACCTCAGTGATCTCTGGGGTGTATATGGGGAAAGGCAGTCCCTTAGGTAGGCAGGCCCAACCATATAGGGCTTTAAAGGTTAAAACTAGCACCTTGAACCAGATCCGGTATGTTGTAGGCAGCCAGTGCAGCATCCTCAGCACAGGCTAAACATGGTCTTGCACTGAGAGACCCATCAGCAGCCTGGCCGTGGCATTCTGCACAAGCTGCAACCTCCGGAGCTGGGGCAGCCCCATGTAGAGAGCATTGCAGTAGTCCAGTCTCAAGGTGACCATAGCATGGATCACTGTTGCCAGGTCATTGCATTCGAGGAAGGGAACCAACTGCCTAATCAGCCACAGATGGTAAAAGGCTGTCTTGGCAGTGGCTGCTATCTGGGCCTCCATTGTTAGGGAGGCATCCAGGAGCACTCCCAAACTCCAGACTCTCAACACAGGCACCAATGGCGCCCCCCCGGCAATGGGATTCCTACCCCCAGCCCACTCCAACTCAGGCACAGGACCTCCGTCTTCGTTGGATTCAATTTCAGTCAGCTCAGCCTGAGCCAGCCCGCCACGTCCTGAAGCACTCACTCCAGGTCAGCTTTCTCAGCGAGGATGTCTTCAAGCTGCTGTAGTTGTTGTATTTCGTTTTGGTTAGAGATACTGTTGTTTAATGCTGTTTCGGCTACACTCCTTGTTTCTTTTACAAAAGTTTGTAAGCCTTCTAGCTGCTCACATAGAGGCTTGAAATGTGAGGCAAAATTATCAAGAATAGATTTCTCCAAATTAGTGATAACAGTAGTTAGTTCAGATGATGTGACTAATCTTGTCTGCGGGTTAGTGCTTTCGCCTCCGGTTGCCATTTGTGGGAAATCCCAAGCTGCTGGCTTGAAGTATTTTTTGAGGAAATAGGAGTAAGTGTGGTCTGTAAATTCTTACTTTTATGTCTTTTCGGTTGCCCGGTCTTTTCAAGATCGTTCTCCATAAAGTGAGATCGTTATAGTCGTCGTAGAAAGGTGATTCAAGGGGGAAATACAGGAGGGGTGAGAGGAGCTCTCAGTTTACGCTTCCATCCGCGTTTCCCGCCAGTGGCAACTCTTTTTGCCTTATTTTTGTTCCCTTGTTCCAACGGAGAGACAGCCCTCCAGTGAAAGTTTTTTGCTTCTATTCTTCAACCAGTATTGGGAGGGCCTAGGCCCTGACGAACCGTGAGGAGTATAGAGGCGAGACCTCTAAATTAATGATGCCACAAGCATGAGCACCTTGGGCATGCTGGGCAACCACAGCTGCTGAGTGTCATCAGTGAATGCAGACCGGCTCACAGGCCCAAATTATCCGTGTTTGTTATCGAAGAGATGCCCTCTTCGCTTTTTCACTGAGGCCAACAGCAGTCTGCGGCATGCCAGTTGAAAGTCCCAGTGCGAGACGTGCAGACCGAGGGTTCGGAAGTTGCACGGCGTTTTGCAGGCGTGCCAGCCTTCCCTGCGCTCGGCAGGGAAGAATGCCTGAAAGCCCCAGTGCTAGCAAGCCCCGGCTCTGACTGCCTGAGCCCTTCGTTTTTGCCTCCTTCCACGTTACTGTGTGATCTGCCAAGCCCTCCTTGCTGCCCTAAGGTCTAGAGATCCAAGCTGCCTATTCCCGGGTCTCGCCTCACTGTCTTTTATTTTTGATGAATTTTTGTTCTCCAAAATGTCTTCGTTCCCCATCATGCTCCCCTTGTACGTTCATTTGCATACTCGTAGACCCCCGTCCCCGAGTCCAGCCGAACCTCCTTGGCCCAGTAGTGACATCATCATAGTGACCCAAATGGCCTGGCCAAACGGGAAGAAACCATTTGGGTCCGGAAAAAGGGGGAACCAAAATCTATTCTTTCACTGTATTGAGAGGGAGCCCCCAGAGGGGGCCCCCAAAGTTAAAATGGGTACGCTTGACAACGTCCCTGCGGAGCCCAATGGCCCCAGTTAAAAGAACGAGAGCTTACGCAGTCACAACTCCCGAACCCACTGTTTGCACGGAGTCTGCTAGAGACTCAATCTCTCTCTCTCGTATACTCCCCAGGGTTCGGCAGGCATGACTGGTAGTCTTGCCTTGCCCTGAAGGGAAGATGGATTGGCCCAATCTACCCAAGGAAGAGCCTTGTACTCAACTACTTTCAGTGTCTTCGTGGTTATTTTTACACAGTTTATGAGAATGCCCTTTGATAGAGGAAATGTTTATTCTGCACCCGCTTGCTTTATATGTGTGAGATGTGTTTTCTTGTGGTAACCATCTCTCCTCTTCAGTTAAGTGCACCTACAATGCTTCTTGAGAGCAAGGGGGAGACGCTCCCTGATATGCAAACTGGTCTCCTCTTTCCTGGCCGAACTGACTCGTGCCGAGCCGGAAAGTAACAAAGTAGACCGAGGCATTGTGTGACGTGATTGAGGCCCGCGAACCGCCTCCAAAGCCAAAAATCAGTGAGTCACAATAATAGCTGCTATGTATAGTGCACCTCCCTCCTGACTATTCCAATCCATTCCTGCGCACACCAGCACCCGGGACAGCTCCATTTGCGCAAGAGGGAAGAACAAAGGACTATTTGTATGAATTGTGTTTTACCCATGAATTGTGTTTTACCTACCTCCAATGAATTTTGTTTTTAATGAATGTATGAAATGCTGCTTCCATGAATTTTTCTTGTTTTATTGCCTATGATTTTAAAGCCATTTTTAGACGTTTTAGCTGGATGAAATCTCAACCTTAATGAATTAATAGCCCCCTATGAATTTGTGGTTACCTTATATCCAATGAATTTCTTCATATTTTTATACTGTATGTCCATCTATATATATATGTGTGTGAATCTCTTCCTTCTGCCATGCCATGAATTAGCCCACATGAATAGACCCAAACTCATGAATTCCTGGGTTGCCATGAATTATTCTGATGAAATACGTAGCTTACCAATATGAATTCCATTAACTTAATGAATTCCTTGATCACCAGTCATGAATTGATATCACATGTTTTTCTACCATGAATTTTAGCTAGCATGAATTGCCATATCTATGTATATATAAATCTATTCCTTTCCATGAATTTTCCCATTCTCCCATGAGTTAATGCATATCCACATAGATATGAATTCCTGTGTTACTATTACTCCACCTTTTAAGCCAACTTTTATGCAATTTTAGACCAAATGAATTGTCCCCTTTAGGGAATCTTTTAGTCCCAATGAATTCCTTTTAAGCCACTCTTATCTCAATGAATTTGCCTCCAGGTTTACCCGTCATGAATTACTGTGACTAATGAATTTTCCCCATGATAAATTAGATGCTCTAGTAATACATAGAGCTATTATCTTATGAATTTCTGTATGCATTTCCATTAGCCATAATGAATTGTGTGTTTTTAGCTACATAATATAGAGTATGATTTTATTAGTGCCTTGATGAATTGGTTTGAATGTATATGTATATATTGCTACAATTTTTATAGGACTTCCTTATCTGCCATGGTAGTGGGATCCTTCCACGAGTAATTTGGAATTTTTGATAGGTTTAGTTTTTTTTTAGTATGTCTGTCCCCTAACAGAGTAGTAACACCTGGGGCCCAGAAGCCCAGATGACTAGACAAGACCAGATGAGTGACCAGACCTCCAGAAGCGCCAGCACCGTGTTCCAGCTCCATATGTGTGACTTCTTCCGTCTCACACCTCCAGAGTCACAAGGGGTGGAATTGTAAGCCAGCAAGGCATTTTATATGCTCTTATGAACTTTAATATCATAAGGTTGACCCTTGGGGTTGGTTTTCTGCCTAAGGCAAAGGCACTCTCTATTGCCATGAGAGGCTCCAGCCCACAGCGGGAGACTTCCTTCAGAGTTCACACTTGCATGAAGAGCAGAAATACATTTCAAAGAGCTCTCACATCTACTTCACATGCATCCACCATCAAGGAAGCCAAGACTCCATTTCAAAGAGTTCTTTTCTCCTTTGTGCTGGCCCCTTCACACCTGCCCTCAACAGTTCCAGTAAGAGCTGAGGTTGCCCAGCAACTAATCACCGTCCATCAAGTGACCTGGCTGAAGCCATCACAAGACCAGAGATAGGTGCCAAGAAGACTGACCAGATGGCCCAGGTGTTAGATCCTGATTAGCACCTAGTTTTGCAATATTGCCCACTCCTTTGTGTGCCAGAGCCAGTTTGGTGTAGTGGTAAAGTGCGCGGACTCTAATCTGGGAGAACCAGGTTTGATTCCCCACTCCTCCACTTGCACCTGGCTGCATGACCTTGGGCAAGCCATAGCTCTGTACCAGCTGTTCCCTCAAGGACAGCTTGGGAAAAAGCTCTCTCAGCCCCACCTACCTCACAGGGTGTCTGCTGTGGGGAGGGGAAGGGAAAAAAAGTTTGTAAGCCACTCTGAGACTCCCTTGGGGAGTGGAGGGCGGGGTATAAATCCAATCTCTTCTTCTTCTTCTTCCTTCCTGCCCCCTCCTCACTATGACACTGACCAATAGAAAGACTAGAAAGGACGGACAACCTAGTGGGTGTGACAATGGGATGTGGTCAGCACAGCCCGCCCCAATGCCACCTGATAAAAGATCTTGCACAACAGAAGCCCTGCCTACCTACCCTCTAGCTTAGCTTAATTTACCCCTAGCCATCTTTGACCTCTATCTTCTTACCAACCCCTCATGTCCAGCTTGCTATACCCAGTACCTTGCCTCCATTTTTAATCCCTGGTTTGCGCAGCCAGGACTGGAGCATGCATCTGCAGGTTCAGATCTCGTTCCCCCTATTTTTCCATTCATCCCTCCTCATTCTTCTCGTGGAAGTGATTCACCCACTATCAAGACAGGTAACGTAACTCCCCCCTCAACGATACTCCTGCTCATGCAACAGTGCTATTTTCTGTCTAATTTCCTTAGATCTTGTGTGTATGTGGTTTTATTATTATTCCTTGTATGCTTGAACAACATTTTGTAGTAAACATCATTTATAGAAACCGCCCAGTCTCCACGCCTATTCACTGAGAACTTCCGGGGAAGTGCCACACTCTCCCTCCTCCAGGCTCTAATACCTGTACGACAAGAAATACAACAAGGTCTCCAAGCTCCTGGTCAACATGCTGTTGGGGGGGATGGGCCTTTCCGTGGGCAGCATGCTTTGCGGCTGGGACAAAAAGGTGCCGGCCTCATGGGGGGAGGGGGTCTGCTGGACATGGAGGGAGGAGCATGTGAGCGGAATGATGCTCAAAACATGGGTCACCATAAAGGGTGTTGGGTGTTCAGCTGCTGCAGTGAGCAGCTGGTGGGGAGAGACCATGGGGAGCCTGAGGCCCTTCGCTTGCTCCCCCCCGAGAATGGTTAGGTTGGGCATTTCAGGGCCTTAAGATGAGCAAGGGGCTCCCCCTTATAAGGGCAACCCCAGATCCCACATAGGCACCCTCTCTTCCCAGGACATTCCCATCCTCTTGTAGGCAGAAGCTTCGTGCAGTTAATAGCTGTGTGGTAGGCTGAAATCCAACAGGGGCGGCCTTTTGTCAGGAGGAGCTGCGAACAGCAGAGATGCAGCTATTGAAAGGAAGAATCTCTGTCCCCACAGAGTAGGGATGTTCTGGTTTGGGGGCTGGACCACCTATTTCTCCCCCCGGAAAAGTGTGACCCAACCCATAACATGTCACACAAGCAGGGTGGCATGGGTGAGGCGCAGAAAAGAGCTGCAGAGGAGGGAGCCAGAGACTGCTTGAGCAAGCGAGTCAAACTTCGTTCTTCAAAGGAATGTACTAGGTCATTAACAATAAGACAGAGGGTGAAAATTCCTTCCTGGCTTCAGCTCAGACACAAGAGTATAACTTGTGTTGGGATCCGTCTAAAAGGAAATTTGGGGAAACGGCTGGGGTTCATCTCTAAGCCCAGGAGCACATTGCTGTTTTTGGTGTGGGCCTGCTCTAGTTCTGCACATTTCACAGGTGTACAGGAGAGGACTGCAATATACTTGTCTGCCAGGCCATAGCCTTTGTAGACATATGTTTTTAGGATGCTTAAAATTGACTGAGAGATCGTGGAAGGCTAGGAATCCAGGGTCTCTCTTCAAGAATGTGGAAAGAATGATATTACTGGATTAAGGGGTTGAGGGAGAATGAAATGACTTCTTAGCTTTTGAGGAGAAGACCGGCGGAGCAAGAAGGGGGGCACAGTCTACTTGGGGGGGGGCACGGTCTACTGGGCACTAAAGTTACATCATTCCCTTTCCTTCGTCTGCAGGGACCAGGCCTTTACTACATAGACAGCGATGGCGTACGTCTGTCAGGCCTTCTCTTTTCCACAGAAAGTGGAAACTCTTATGCTTACGGGGTGCTGGACAGTGGATACCGCCCCGACCTCAGCATGGAAGAGGCCTACGACCTGGGCAGGCAGGCCATCTCTTAAGCCACCCACCGTGACTCCTACTGTGGAGGCATGGTGAATAGTAAGTTTTCCTGGCCTCTGCCCTTGAACTGCCCTGGCTCTTTCAATGTCGCCCATCTCAGTCCTGTAAGCATGTGATTGCTTTGTGAGAGCCAGCTTTACTTTTGCACATTTTACACTGATGGTGTGGTGTCTCCCAGTGTATCACATGAAGGAAGACGGCTGGATCCGGGTTGGACGCACCAATGTCGCTATGCTGCTCGACCAGTATGCAGAGGCCAAGAAATGAGATGTGACGGGACAAGAACCGTACATGCCGAAGGTTCTTTGACACTCAGGGCTGAAGGGGAAAAGGGACGGGGGCCCCATGACAATAAAGAGACCTTGAACGTTTGTTTTCTCGGACTTTGGTTTGTTATTTTGGAAGTTTGTTGCAATCATTTGGGAGGTTCCGTCAGAAACACTCAAGCTACAAGCCTGATTCAATTTCAGGAGCATCTTAGAGGCTAAAAAGATTTTCAGGGTTATCAGCATTTGGGAGTCCAAGCTCCCTTTCTCAGGTATAAGACAGAAGCATGTCAATCTTCAGTGGCTAAATTCTGGCACAATTCCACCTCCAGCAACACAGGGATTCAGTGCCCGTCCGAAAAACACCCTTATAGATAGATTCAACAAGTGGGTAGCCATATTGGTCTGAAGTGACAAAACAAACTTTGAGTCCAGTGGCACCTTTAAGGTTAATGAAGTTTAATTCTGGCTATAAGCTTTCATGTGCATGCACACTTCTTATACCCAGAATACAACTTTGTTGGTCTTAAAGGTGCAACTGGTCTCAAACTTCGCTCTGCATATTTGAAAGTCATGGTTTCACCAAAGGAAGGGAATGTCATGCACCCACTAATTCCAGGAAAATGTCCTTCCATTTTTTTAAAAAAATTCTCATCAGAATGCAGGTTTTCAGGCAAAACGAGAAACTTTGCCAGCATACCTCTTTATATAATCACAACCTGGAAATTCAGGATGTAGCCTTTGACTTGGCTGCATCTATAGCATTAATGCCCATGGCTCCCCTTGAGGACCATTGTGGCACCTGCCCCATGATCCAGGATGGTGGGCAAGGCCCTTGCTCAGTATGGCTTAAACTTGGCAGAGGGTTCCCACCTTGGAACATTTGCTGTCAGAGGGACTGGAGGGGGGGTGTCAATTTGTCCTAAGAGTGACTGTTCCAACCTGATCCGGGAAACCCCCCCCCCAAAAGGCAGCTCCTGAAATGCAAAGTCTCCAGCCCAATTCCAGCTGCAATGACAATTTCTTTTAGCTTTCTGTCTCCTGTTGATTTTTTGGCTCACATCCTGCCAGTGTGTGGGATCCTCTGCTGGTTCACCAGCACCCAGGACCGAACCACCTTCAGCTCTCAGGAGCTGGGGGGGGTGGGCGGAAAGGCTGATCTACTGGCACCTGGCATGACCACAACATTCAGACACCAGAGAGGCTTCAAGGGGCTGTCATATAGAGGAGGGTTCAGAGTTGTTTTTTGTGCCCCAGTTCTGTTGGGTTGTCCCTCATCTGGAGCTGAACAGCCCTGCAATGAGACAGCTGGTTGGCCATCTCCCCACTTCTCTCAGCCATAAGGTGCAGCTTTCGCTGTTTGGGGGATGGATGTGGGGCTCCTGACTTTTGGAAGAAAGGCATTTGGTGCTGGAAGAACCTTGTGATTTGAATGTCCAGCTAAGCTAATGGGCGGTAGATTCAGGACAGGCAAAAGGAAATACTTCTTAATTAAAATGTGGGATTTATTATTGAATGAATTATTTATTAAATTAAAAGTTATTAAAACTTGGAATTCGCTGCCTGAGGATGTAGTGATGGCCACAGGCATAGACACGGGATTAGACAGATTCACAGATCTATTAATGGCCACTAGCCACGGTGACAGAAGGGAACCTCATTCAAAGGCAGTCACCATCTGAATCCCAGAGCCAGGAGGCACCATCAGGGAAAGACTCTGTGCTCTGTTCCTGGCCCTCCAGGGGAACTGGTCAGCCACATTATGCCCTGTCGAGGTCCCTCCCTCCTCCAAACGCCACCCTCTCCAGGCTCCACCCACAAAATCCCCAGGAATTTCCCAACCTGGAGTTGGCAATTTTGGGTTCTGGACTCAGTTGCTAATTTCGTAAGGAAGAAAAGCAGGGCACGTATGACGAGAAGGGATAGCTCTGATTTCTTGAAGGCCTCGTTCAGAATAGCTCCCTGTCCCAGACGGCACCTCCAGGCAGGGATTAGCACACAACTGGCAGGTCGTGGGAAACGTTCCTCGGTCCGTTTCCCTTTGAAGTGAGTCTGGCATGATCCGACAAAACGTTGATTTCTATACCTGAGTCTATTGTTTTCGTAATCAACTTTTGAGATGTTAATATAAAATCGATTCGCGTGTAAGAATTAAACCAGGACGAGCAATAGGTTTGATTCTTTGTGGATGCATTTGTGAGAGTTCTGCTCAAAGTAGTCAAGGATCAGATCTTGGTTGGTTAACCACAGTTCTTTATTACCTATTCCTACATTAGTACAGCATCTCGGATTATTGTCAGAGATGAGACAAATAATACAAGCGGGTCTATTATACCATTCCAAGGAGTTTGAATTACCCATAGATAGCCAATCCCCTTAAGGGAAAATTGGCGGGCTAAAAGGTGTCTTGACCGTTTGGTTCTCACAGGAAAAAAGTGAGGTGTTAAGTAGTAAATTTCCTCTCCCAAGCCAGACCCCTCAGATGTTTCGAGTTCACATAACAATCAATGGCTCCAAGGTTCTTTTGCATTTGATAAGAGATGAGAAGCATCCTCCCCTTGAAGTTACTGCCGGGGCAGCTGGAATGCGGAGGCAGGGATGTGAGGCCTCCTTGTTCTCGCAAATCATGGTTGTCACCCTCCCGGCCAAGACAGAAACAATGCATTATGGTTACAGAGGTCCCAATATACTTTAGATACATAGGATAGTTAAAGACATGCATGCAAGAAGTTAACTCTATATCTGGCTCATACATTGGCTGAATTTGCAGATTCTGACACCCTGCCCTCCTCATAATTCACTTCACCTAGCTTTATCAGGAAACATTTTATGAAACAATTTGGTCAGTTTAGGAGCATGAACATGTTCAGAACGAATCCACTCGTTGTGTTCCGGGCCGAAATCTAACCATCTAACTAAATAATATAACCGGCCTCTTCGCATCTTGGAATCAAGAATTTCAGTTATCTCGAAGTGAGGGGCCCCCTCCTTCATCAGTGGAGGAGGAACTGGAGGAGCTGGATGCCAAGCATTCGGCCCAGGATCTTTCTTCAGTAGGCTGAAATGAAACACAGGGTGCACAGAACTCAGTGATTTAGGCAGTTCCAGTTCAAAAGACACATCCGATATTTTGCGCAGTACTTTATAGGGTCCCACATATTTCCATCCTAGTTTTCTGCTGGGCTGCAACCCATGAATATTTTTTGTGGAGAGATAGACAGAGTCCCCGGGTTGGAGATCCCATCCTGCTGCTCGCCCTCGATCAGCATATTTTTTGTAATCCTCTTTGGCATGGTCCAATGCCTTGCCTATTAATGGCCAGGAGTCCTGGAGACTAGACCACCAACTCTTAAAGTCCGATGGGGAAACATTGGGGTCATTCTCAATGGTAGGCAACGGTTTCCCCTCAAAACCCCCTACTGCCATGAAGGGAGAGACTCCCGTGGAAGAGTGCACTGCATTGTTGTAACTATATTCTGCAAAAGGCAGCAGTTCCACCCAGTTGTCTTGGTGATAATTAGTGTAACATCTCAGGAACTGCTCCAATATTTGATTAGTCCGTTCGGATTGGCCATCGGTCTCTGGGTGGTAACCCGAACTCAGGGCTGGTTCTATGTCCATCATTTTCAAGAGCTCCCGCCAGAAGCTGGCAACGAACTGACTTCCCCTGTCGGATACCACTCTCTTCGGAAAAGCGTGTAATTTAATCACGTGATTGAAAAAGGCTTTGGCCATCCCTTTAGCGGTGGGCAATTGCTTGAACGGGGTGAAATGTGCTTGCTTCGAAAATGTGTCTACCACCACCCAAATAACCGTTTTTCCCTTAGAGGGGGGCAGATTGGTGATAAAGTCCATGGCTATGGCCTCCCAGGGTCTTGAGGGGGTGGGTAGGGGGTGCAACAATCCCGGAACTTTCCCCCCCCCCGTTTTTTGCACATTAAACAGGTTTGGCAAGCTGAGACGAAGTCGGAGACGTCTCGGCGCATGCGCGGCCACCAGAATTGACGCTGGATCAAATTAAGTGTTTTTAGGAAGCCAAAGTGCCCGGCAAGCTTAGACGAGTGGCAGGTTAACAATATCTCTTTACGTTTGACCTTCGGCACCACTAGTTTGTCTCCATGCAGCCAACATTGATCATCTCTCTTAGAGCATTCCTCCAGAGCTTCTAGTTCCTCTACCTCCTCCGGAGCATAATCCCCCCCCCAATCACATTTCCCAATGTCCAACTGGGCTTTCTTAGCTTGGCTCCTGGTGACCACTGCCCCCCCTAATTGCTGGGGGGAGAACATGGAGTCAAACACCTCTTCCTTGACACTTTCATGTTGGGGCAACCTGGACAGTGCGTCTGCCAAGGAGTTAGCTTTCCCAGGAAAATGCTTAAGCACAAAGTTAAACTTGGAGAAGAAATCGGCCCATCGCAGCTGTTTGGCGTTGAGGGATCTCTGAGTGCGCAGCGCCTCTAGATTCTTATGATCAGTCCATATTTCAAACGGAGTCTGCGCACCCTCTAACCAATGCCGCCACGTAGTGAGCGCCAACCTAATGGCCGCGGCTTCTTTGTCCCAGACCAACCAATTCCTTTCCGTTTCGTTAAATTTTTTCGAAATATAAGCCAGTGGGTGCAATTTCCCTTCCGGACCACTTTGTAATATGGCTCCCCCCATGGCTACATCAGACGCGTCTACATGGATTACAAACTCTTTGGTTTCGTCAGGGTGCGCTAGAATGGGCTCCGAGGTAAAGAGAGTTTTTAAAGTTTCAAACGCCCTCTGGCACTCCCCGTTCCAGGCTATTTTTTCTCCTGGCTTCCCTGCCTCGGGCCCTCTCCCCTTAGTTTTTAGTAAGTCCGTTAAGGGGAGAGTAACCTTAGCAAAGTCCTTGATGAAGGTTCGGTAAAAGTTACAAAATCCTAAAAGGCTCTGCAATTGTTTTCTCGTTTGCGGAGCCTCCCACTGCACCACCGCCTCCACCTTCCCCGGGTCCATTTCCAAACCCTTCTGAGAGATGCGATAGCCCAGGAAGTCCACAGACTCACGGTGGAATTCACACTTAGATAGCTTCACATAGAGCTGGTTTTTTAGCAAGGTGGCGAGGACTTCCCTGACTAATTTCACGTGTGCTTTCTTATCAGTAGAATAGATCAAGATATCATCTATGTAACATAACACGCCTTTAAATAGGTGCTTGTGCAACACTTCGTTGATTAAACTCATAAAGACCCCGGGCGCGCCACTTAAGCTGAACGGCATCACTAGATATTCGAATTGTCCCAGGGGAGTATTAAAGGCAGTCTTGGATTCATCCCCTTCCCTGATGCGCACCCTGAAATAGGCATCTCGTAAATCCAGCTTGGTAAAAATCTTCCCCTTAGCAGCTTCCGCCAACAGGTCTTTTATTAAAGGGAGGGGGTAGGCGTTGGTAGTGGAGACCGCATTCAGTCCCCTGTAGTCAGTGCATAATCGTAAACCCCCATCCTTTTTTTTTCTGAACAGCACCGGCGCGGCAAAGGGGGACTTGGCGGGGCGGATGAA
The DNA here is from genome assembly GCA_029233225.1 of Lepidodactylus listeri. Lineage (NCBI taxonomy): Eukaryota > Metazoa > Chordata > Lepidosauria > Squamata > Gekkonidae > Lepidodactylus > Lepidodactylus listeri. The sequence continues at coordinate 5,851,276 of JARCFY010000014.1, read as the reverse complement.
ACCGCGCGCTAGATTTTTGTCCAAGAACTTTCGCAACTCGTCCCGCTCCAACGGGCTCATGGAGTACAATTTCCCCTTGGGGAGTTTCTCTCCTGGGAGTAGCTCTATAGCACAATCCGACAGTTGGTGGGGGGGCAGCTCGTCCGCCTCAGTCTCGCTGAACACTTCCAATAGATCTCTATACTCCTTGGGCACCATGGTGGGGGTGAGAGCGAGCGCGGGGACCGGGGGAGGAGGGGTCGGAGGTCCGGGTCCCCACTCCGGGTCCCATCTATGGGTAAGGCAGCGTTCGTCCACCCACGAGATCTTCCCTTCGCTCCATTTAATATAAGGGTCGTGCGCCCCGAGCCAAGGGCTGCCCAATACCATAGGGAACTGGGCGTTTGGGGTGATGACAAAAGCCCGCTTCTCCCAGTGTTCCCCCGTCCCCAAAATCAGGCTCTCAGTCTCTGCTATGCACTCCTCTTTCATCTCCGACCCATCCATTTGAGTAAACTTTAGGGGTTCCACCAAGGGGGTGACTTTTGGTCCAAGCCCTTCCACTACCAGGGGGCTGATCAGGTCTCGCGCACACCCAGAGTCAATTAACGCGCGTACCCTCATGTGGGTACCTGATCCAGGGGTCACCACAGTCACTACCATATATAATAGGGGGCCAGGGATGCTCACCGGAGATGGCGCTTCTTGGCGGGGGACCTGCAGTTCTGCGCCGCTCACTGCAGGCCGTTGGAGTTTCCCGACATCTGCGTTTCCATCAGCTCCAGCTCCCCCTGGTCACTGGCCGCTCCCTCCAGCTGCAACGCCCGGGGTTTCATTGGGGTTTTTCCTCGGCTGGGGGTGCTCCCCCCTACAGGTGTCGAGGTCTTCGGGCCTTTCCCCCCCCCCTCTCGGGCAGGCGGAGGCGAAATGGCCACTCTCCCCACACTTCATGCACAGCCCTTGCCGAAACCTAGCATCTCGGACGTCTTGCACGCTGGATCGGGGCTTCGCTCTGGGGGCTGCCTTGCTGGCCGCCGTCACTGAAGCTCCCATCTTGATCAAGGCGAACCGTTCCTCCATGTCGATGGTGGCTCTCATCCAGGTGGCCAAGGTGCCCGGACGGCCCCCCAACAGCACGGTTTCGTAGATCTCCGGATTCAGGCCCTCCCAATACTTCTCCATGAATAACTCCTCCGGCCATCCGTGGATCTTGGCCGCGATGCGCCTGAACTTGTCAGTGTAATCCCTCACCGTCGATCTCCCCTGGAACAGCTTTCTTAGTTGATTACGGGCCTTTTCTTCACCCAGGGGGTCTTCGAACTGATGGCGGAGGGCCCACATGAAGTTGTTCAGGGAACGCAACTCAGTGTCGTGGAGCCTGCACGACACTCAGTGGGGTGTCGTGCAGGCTCACATACCAGTCGCTGGCGGTATCTTTCAGCTTGGATCCGATGTAACCAATCCGTTCTTTCTCGGTGGGATAGAGGTGCCCCCAGCTGTCCAGGAATCTCTCTATCTCCAGCATGAAGAAACGCAGCTTCTCCGGGTCCCCATCGAAGGTGGTCGTCAAAGGGTCGGAGGGGGCTGGGCGGGCGACTGGAACGGCCGGGGCCGGGGCGGGTGCTGGAATGGGCCCTGGCACCGGAACCGGAACGACCGGCTGGACTGGTTGTGCCGGCAGAGCGGGCACCTGCGGCTGAACCAGGACCCCTCCTGGCGCCGCTGGCTGTTGTGGGGCTCCTACCCCCTGACCGGGGAGAGCTCCTTGCACTGCCCTCATAGCGTCTCGAAATTGGTGCTGGAGATCGAGGGCCAACTCGCAGAGCTCGGCGGTGAGTTGAAGTCGCAACTCTCCCATCATCTGCTCCAAAGGGGCTATCTGCTCTTCTCCATACGGATCGGGCCCATACGGACCTGTCCCCTCTCCTTCGAACGGCGGGCGACGCGGCTCTCCACGGTAGATCGGCTCGCGGTCGTCCCCAAGGTAGCTCGGTCTCCCTCGATCGAGCTGGTCTCCGGTCAGCGAAACCCGCACCCCTTTCCGATTGTGTACCCACGAATCCACGGTCCGACGACCGAATTTGCTCCAGGCGTACTTGGGGGTCACGCTCTGATGAGGAATCAGGCGCGGGATGCAGTGAGCCCCCTGGCTCGTGGTCACCGGCACTTCGGGACCTCCTCCGCCGCCACCACCCCCGTTCCCCGGATCCTTCGGGGTAACGGGAGTATCTTCGGGAGTAGTAGGGTTGAGGGGGACCGCGTCGTCGTCTGACATGGTCAGGAACGGCTGAGTCCCAATCACAGATCTCTGACAATCTGTGAGAGTTCTGCTCAAAGTAGTCAAGGATCAGATCTTGGTTGGTTAACCACAGTTCTTTATTACCTATTCCTACATTAGTACAGCATCTCGGATTATTGTCAGAGATGAGACAAATAATACAAGCGGGTCTATTATACCATTCCAAGGAGTTTGAATTACCCATAGATAGCCAATCCCCTTAAGGGAAAATTGGCGGGCTAAAAGGTGTCTTGACCGTTTGGTTCTCACAGGAAAAAAGTGAGGTGTTAAGCAGTAAATTTCCTCTCCCAAGCCAGACCCCTCAGATGTTTCGAGTTCACATAACAATCAATGGCTCCAAGGTTCTTTTGCATTTGATAAGAGATGAGAAGCATCCTCCCCTTGAAGTTACTGCCGGGGCAGCTGGAATGCGGAGGCAGGGATGTGAGGCCTCCTTGTTCTCGCAAATCATGGTTGTCACCCTCCCGGCCAAGACAGAAACAATGCATTATGGTTACAGAGGTCCCAATATACTTTAGATACATAGGATAGTTAAAGACATGCATGCAAGAAGTTAACTCTATATCTGGCTCATACATTGGCTGAATTTGCAGATTCTGACAGCATTATCCTCCAGATATCCAAAAGTCGATATTCCCTTAGTGTCCTCTGAAGTTCTGTTTCAGTGTCCATATTTAATGTTTTCTTCTTCTTTGGTTTTGACTTGTCCAGTTGTAAATCTAAACTGTGATTAAAATCTCCCCCTAGAACTTCCTGAAATATTCTTAGGAGTTCTAACGTTTCCTTTCTAAATTGCACCTGATTGGCATTTGGAGCATATATTGTCCCTAATCTAATAGTTTGTCCTTCTAGTGTGCCTTTTACAAAAAATATACCTGCCGCGTTGGTCTTTTAAACAAACTATCCTTCACTACAAAGTTAACCTTTTCTACAATCAATATAGCTGTCCCCCTAGTTTTAGAAGATCCTGGGGGTGTAAATTGTTGATTGTACCAAGAGTTTGCTAACACTGGCTCTGTTTCTTTCCTAAGATGTGTCTCTTGTAAGAAAGCAATATTTGGTTTGTGTTTTAAAATCTGCACTATAATTCTCTACAATTGGTTGTTCAGTTCCAAGATATAAAGTTGTACGTTAAAGAACTTATTGCAATCTTCTAATGATTAATTTGAGGCTAATATAAAGTTTTCCCAATAGCACAACCCACTTAATATTAGGAGTCAGTCCTAACCCTCTAAACTGCAAAAAAAATTGCTATATTCAATATTATCCACTTGTTAGCTGCTACAATATACTACTATCTACTCTTGCCAAACTTAAATTAAACTAAACTAAACTCGAACTCCAACCTTAACCCTTACCACCACCCCAACCCTACCCTGAACCCAAACCTAACCTTAACCGCAATCCTAACTGCAACACCAACCCTAACCCCAACCCCTACCCTAACCCTACCCCAATCCTAATCCCAACCGTAAAACCAACGCTAACCATAATCATAACCTTAACTCTAGCCTAACCCTAACCCTAGCTTTAGCTCTAGCCTTAACCTTAACCCTGGCCCTTACCTTAACCCTAACCCTGGCCCTTACCCTAACCCTAACCCTAATGCTAAAACTAGCCTAACCCTTAGCGCTGTTCTCTGGAAGTGGCACTGAGGTAACCATGTGGCTGGTGATGCTTGAGATGTTCCCTCGCAGGCAGGCAGTCACAGTTTTCAATCTGTCAACTACTGTTGCTTTTTCAGAAACAGGAAGATTGTTGAAGAGATTCTGTATTTCTTGGTCAAGTAGATCGATATCCATGTGTTGGGCAGAGAATGATGGCAGCTCCTGAGAGGCCACGTTGGAGCAAGCTGGAGTGTTCCCTTTAGAGATGAGAGGCTCAATGATTGTGTTATGGAAAACTTGCATAGGAAAGATCCCTTTTGACTTTAAGTAAGTTTTTTGCTTAAGAATTAAATTTGGTAGTTTGGACCTGTTAAATGATATAAGGACTCTTTGAGCTGAAACGAATTGTTTAAAGGATCCACTGATCTTATATCCACAGATCCTACTTGGCATCCAAACAAATCATACAGATGTTTCCTGGCCAGGGTAGATGTCTTCCAAGACAAAAAAGCTCCTTTAATTTATACACAGCCAAACATATGAGATGAGGTTGCCAAGACAGCTGCCATGAACCTTGTGTTTTCTGCACAGGTTGTGATTACAGGGTTCAGCTGACCTTGGATCCACGGTGGCTGCATAGGAATGAGGGTCAGGATTAAGATGATTCAGGTCCAAGGACTGCAGGGAAGAAGGCTTGACAGGTGGAGATGCTTTACTTCTATTATCCTTATCACCCACTAACCTTGATAGTGACTCAGCAATGTTCAGTATATTAAGGTGTAAAGAGTTAAACCAGTTGCAAACAAAACTCATTGATTCAGCCACCAAAATAAGAAGGTCAGCAAAAGTCTCAGTAGTCAAATTAGCTATCTTGGGATGAGTTGCAGAGTCAAGGACTTCAGCGGTGTCAGGATTAATCATGTGCTCTTAGCAGTGCAGCAGAGTAGGCACTTTCAAGGAAGTTATCAATGTCATCACTTAATGGAGAAAAGCGGTTGGAGGTAGGTATTTGAAAAGCCTCTCCCGGTTCTTGAGGTGGTTAATGGAAAAAAATCCTCTATCCTTGTTTGTTTAGAATCAGGAGGTGTAAATTCCTCGACCTCCTGTATCTGTTTGTGAGATATCATTCTAGCTATTTCCTCACTCTGGGCCTATAGAGTGAAAAACAGACTCTCGGCAGCTGTTAGATATCACAGTTCAGTAGCTCAGACTGAGTTCTCAGTAAAATTTACAGTTCAGGATAGTTGACTCCAATGGCTATCTTTATAAGACTTTGTGGAGCTTAGTACATCAACAACGTTTTCCTTGGCTACTACTGCTTCTAAATGCTTTGGTAGTATAGGCACACAGTCTGATTATCCAATTAAGCTACCAAGACTTAAGGAGCTCTAAGGTTGAAAAGAATGATAAAAAGAGTGATAAAATGAGTGTATTTAAAAACCATTTGTTCTAAGTAAAAGGGAGAGATAAAAGCACTTAACATCTTGGAGCAAAAGCCCTGCGTCTATCCTCCTCCGAGTCACCAAATCCCTCAGTTCCTTTGCAAGTCAATGCATTTACATAACTATGGCAGGGAAAAAGCACACGAGGTCCTTCCCATACAACTAGCAGCTTGCCAGTGCAGGAAGGCTGAAAAACTACCACCTGGCCATCAAGTTCAGAAGTCAAAGACCTGGCTGTTTTAACATGCCAGCTGTTCTTGATTAACTTTGGCCTCTCCAACACTCACCATTTTCAGCTGCTCTCTAAAATACAAGACACAATCAATCACTGACTCCTTAGCCTCAGAAATCTTTTCTTTCCACTTGTCTCTTCCAAAGTCCAGTAGCCCCCTGCCAGTCCTCCCAAAATTTCCCAGAATGGGAGGAGACTGCACAGGCACCCTGACCTTGCACACATTCTCGCCCACTACCTGACAAGACACCACCAACTCACACCTTGTGCTAACCTGGGCCAGTAAGAATCCAGCACAAGCCTTGGCCTAGTCCCAAGTGATTCTTAGCTGCCCTGCACCAGGAATGTCTGTGCCAACTCCCTGACACTTCCTGCCCTTTTGAGAAACCATCACCTGTCTATCTGTTTCCTGGGACTCCTGGCTTCCCTGCTTCCAGACAACCTGCTCAGAGTGAGTCTCAGAAAATCCCACTTCCTGATTCACAGCCTCTTGGTGAACTGGTCACTCTGGACCTCCTCCAGGAACCCCTCCTGTTCCCCCAAGCACTTGGCTATGTGCTCCGAAACATAATCCTAACCCCAATCCTTACTTTACACCCTAACCCTAACACTAATCCTTACCTTAACTCTAACCCCAACCTCAACCCTCACCCTAACCCAAAAACCAACACCAACCCTAACCTAACCCTAACCCACACCCCCAATCCCAACCCTAACCCAAGCCAAAAACTAACCCTAAGCCTAAACCTAACCCCAACTCTAACCTTTAACCCAACCTAACCCAACCCCCCCAAAACAACCCTAACTCTAACCTAACCCTATCTTTTACTCCAACCCTCAACCCCAACACAAACCCTAACACTAACCTAATCCCAACCGAACCCTTGCCATAACCCTGACCCCCCAAAAAACAACCCTAACCCACCCCCAACTCCAATCCCAACCCTAACCCTTACTCTTACCCTAAACCTAACCCCAACCTAAATCCAACACCAACCCTGACCCTAACCTAACCCCAACCCGAACTGAAACCCGAACCTGACCCCAACTCTAACCCTTACTCTTACGCTAACCCTTACTTTTACCCTAACCCCAACCCTAACTTTAACCCTACCCCAACTCTATCCCAAATCTAACCATAACCTTTACCCCAACCCCAACCCTAACCCCAACCATACCCAAACCCTAACCAAAACCCTAACCCCAACTTTAACCCCAAACCCAACCCTAACCCCAACCCTAAACCCAACCCCAATCCTGACCCTAACCCCAACCCTAAACCTCACCCCAACCCTAACCCAACCCCAATTTTAACCCTTACTCTTACCCTAATCCTTACTCTTACCCCAACAACCCCAACCCAAATCTAACCCTAACCCCCACCCTAACACTAACACTAAGCCCAAGCCAAACCCTAAGCCCAGCCCTAACCCTAACCCATACCCAAGTTTAACCCTAACACATACCCCAGCCTAACCCCAACCCTAACCCTACCCTAACCCCAACTTTAACTGCAATGCAAACCCTAACCCTAACCAAACCCCAACCCTAACACCAACCTTATGTGAGGTTTCTGCTCAAAGTAGTCAAGGATCAGATCTTTGTTGATGAAACACAGTTCTTTATTTCCAATTTCTACATTGGTACAGGTCCTCGGATTATTGTCAGAGATAACGCATACAATAGAAGCAGGTCTAATATACCCTCCAGCACAATTTGAATTGCCCATAGGTAACCAATCAACAAGGGGGGAAAAACAGGAAAGAAAGTGAGGTGTGAAGCAGTAAATTTCCCTTCCCAAACCAGACCCCTCAGATGTAACCATCTTCACATAACAAATGCTTTCCCCAAGGCTTTCGCACGTTGATAAGAAATGGTCCCTGTCCTCCCCTGTCTTCCCAGCCTAGAGGAATGGAATGCGGAGGCAGGAGTGTGAGAGGCCCATTGTTCTCATGCTTTGAAGTTGTCATTTTCCCGGGCAACCAGATACATAGACGAGGCCTGGTCAGAGCAATAATCTTGGGGTCACAGAATATACATTCACAATTGTCAAGCTAATAGTAAGATGCATGGTTACATGGTTGGTACAGGAACAGGTTTGCACAGCATAGCAAAGTCAGGTACAAATATAGCATGAGATCCCAGAAATCCTTGTTAGAATCTGCAGATTCTGACACACTGCCACCCGAAAATCAATCTACCCCGGCTTATCTGGAAATTTATTATGAAAAGCTTTAACTAACTTAGGAGCATGAACATTTTCAGAACGAACCCACTCATTCAGTTCCGGGCCAAAATCTACCCACTTGACTAGATATAGTAAGCGGCCCCTACGCATTTTTGAATCAAGGATTTCAGAAATTTCAAAATGGGATGCCCCCCCTTCATCAGTGGAGGAGGAGTCGGAGGAACTGGATGCCATGAATTCGGCCCAGGATTCTTCTTCAGCAAGCAGGGATGGCGCGTCGCGGATGGGGACCTGCAGTTCTGCGCCGCTCACTGCAGGCCGTTGGAGTTTCCCGACATCTGTGCTTCCGTCAGCTCCAGCTCTCCTTGCTCGCTCGCGGCCCCTTCCAGCTGTAGTGCCCGGGGCTTGAACGAGGTCTTCCCTTTACTGGGGGTGCTCCCGGCTACTGGGGTGGAGGTCTTGGGGACTTTTCCCCCACCGTGGGGGCACGCTGAGGCGAAGTGACCGCTCTCCCCACACCTCATGCAGAGCCCCTGCTTGAACCGGGCGTCCCGGATCTCTTGGGTGTTCAGCTTGGGATTCACCTTCTGGGCAGCTTTTGCTTGGGCAGTCGCTGAAGTTCCCATCTTGATGAGGGTGAAGCGTTCTTCCACATCCGCGGCCGCTCTCATCCAAGTGGCTAGCGATCCCGGTCTTCCCCCGCGCAGCACCGTCTCGTACACCTCAGGGTTAAGACCTTCCCTGTACTTTTCTATGAAGAGATCTTGGGTCCAGCCGCGAATCTTGGCCGCTATGCGACGGAACTTGTCGATGTACTCCCTCACTAAGGACCGCCCCTGGGTCAGCTTCCGTAACTGGTTTTGAGCCTTCTCTTCTCCCAAGGGGTCCTCATAGTGTCGCCTGAGGGCCCACATGAAGTTGTGCACGGAGTGTAACTCAGGCCCGGGGGCGTTGTGAAGGCTCACATACCAGTCGCTGGCGGTGTCCCTCAGCTTGGACCCGATGTAGCCAATCCGGTCCCTCTCGGTGGGGTAGAGATGTCCCCAGGTGTCTAGAAACCGCTCGATCTCTATGAGGAAGAACCGCAGCTTCTCGGGGTCCCCATCAAAAGTAGCCGTCAACGGATCGGCGGGGGCCTGGCGGACCATCGGCCCTGCCGGCACTTGGGCCGGCGCCGGTACGGGTGCGGGAACCGGGTGGGGAACGGGCTGCGGGACCTGCTGCGGCACTTGCGGTGGGACGACTCCCGCAGGAGCTCCTCCGGGGGAACTGGTGGCTGCGGGACTCCCCCTCGGGGGGGTCCAGCCCCTCCCGGGGCTGGGCGAGCTGCTTGCATAGCCGTCAGGGCGTCTCGGAACTGGTACTGCAGATCGAAGGCTATCTCGCGCAGTTCTGCGGTGAGTTGCATTTGCAAATCTCCCATCATACGATCCAGGGCTTGGGTCTGGTCTTCCCCGTAGAGATCGGGCCCGTAGGGTGCGTCTCTCTCCTCTTCCAAAGGCGGGGGACGCCAGTCTCCTCCGTAGATCGTCTCTCGCTCGTCTCCCAGAAAGCTCGGCTTCCCGTGGCCGGTGCGGTCTCCCTGGATCGACACCCGTGCCTCCTTCCGATCGTGCACCCACGAGTCGACGGTCCCACGACCGAAATTGCTCCATGAGTACCTCAGGATCACGCTCTGATGAGGAGGTGGTCGGGGGATGTAGTAAGCCCCCTGAGCCGTAGTCACTGGCACTTCGGGCTCCCCGCCGCCGCCTCCACCACCGGCACCCTGGTCCGCCGGGGTCACCGGTTGATCTTCGGTTGTAGGGATGGGAAGAGTGCCGTCGTCCGACATGGTCAGGAACGGCCAAGTCCCAGTCACAGATCTCTGACAATCTGTGAGGTTTCTGCTCAAAGTAGTCAAGGATCAATCCAACTTAGTGAACACCTTCCCTTTGGCTGCTTCTGTTAACAGGTCCTTAATAAGGGGAAGGGGGTAGGCATTGGAGGCTGACACTGCATTTAATCCCCTGTAGTCTGTGCACAACCGTAGCCCCCCGTCCTTCTTTTTCCTGAACAGAACAGGGGCAGCGAACGGTTGTATGCGTTTTCTCTGACAATCTGTGAGGTTTCTGCTCAAAGTAGTCAAGGATCAGATCTTTGTTGATGAAACACAGTTCTTTATTTCCAATTTCTACATTGGTACAGGTCCTCGGATTATTGTCAGAGATAACGCATACAATAGAAGCAGGTCTAATATACCCTCCAGCACAATTTGAATTGCCCATAGGTAACCAATCAACAAGGGGGGAAAAACCGCGGGCAAAAGGTTCTCTGGCCGTTTGCTTCCCACAGGAAAGAAAGTGAGGTGTGAAGCAGTAAATTTCCCTTCCCAAACCAGACCCCTCAGATGTAACCATCTTCACATAACAAATGCTTTCCCCAAGGCTTTCGCACGTTGATAAGAAATGGTCCCTGTCCTCCCCTGTCTTCCCAGCCTAGAGGAATGGAATGCGGAGGCAGGAGTGTGAGAGGCCCATTGTTCTCATGCTTTGAAGTTGTCATTCTCCCGGGCAACCAGATACATAGACGAGGCCTGGTCAGAGCAATAATCTTGGGGTCACAGAATATACATTCACAATTGTCAAGCTAATAGTAAGATGCATGGTTACATGGTTGGTACAGGAACAGGTTTGCACAGCATAGCAAAGTCAGGTACAAATATAGCATGAGATCCCAGAAATCCTTGTTAGAATCTGCAGATTCTGACACCTTAACCCTAAGCCAAATCCTTACCCCAACCCCAACCCTAGCCATAACCTTAATTAAGTTTAATCCTAACCCAAACCCCAACCCCAACCGTAACCCTAAACTCAACCTAACCTTAACCCCAACCCTAAGCCCAACCTTGAGTTTTGGTTACAAAAGGAATGGATTGAGTTGGTGGGGACCAAGGAGCCACAAATGATTCAATGAGACACTGCTTTGCTTTTTTCATGCTGTTATTTAATCTGCTATCATCTTTAATATACTTACAAAAAAGATATGTTGAGTGCTTTGAGTCCACATTTTCTGTTGGAGAGTTCTCCCTCTTCTCAGGTGGAAACACACTGGCTTGTTTAAGGTAATTGGGAAACAACCACTAGTTGGGAGGCCTAGCTCCTGAACTGCCATATCTCCCAAAAAGAGCAAACTGATATTTCACCTCCAAAAGCACTGCCTTCAGTCTCCCCTTCTCCTACCCAGCTTGGTGGTGGCAGCATCAAGGGAGTTCTGGAGGCCTTTCTCTTTGCTGCCTGGAACATTATTGACCCAGACAGACCATGGGAGATGATCCAAACTGGAGAACTTTTGTGGGGTGGTACTTAAATTGGAATACAACAGCTGAGCAAATTCAGAATCATCACCACCATTCCAAGTTTCAGCAGCATCATTAATCTGAGAAACTTCTAGGTCATTCTTGGAAATGCAGATTGCACTAAGGCAATGACAGGCAATCCCCCAAAAACATGCTGAACAGCAGCATGCCAGACTATTTTGCTAGGCATTTGGGACCAGTTTTCCACCCAAGCAACCAAGGGAAACCCAATGGACTGGCAGTGTTTCTGGGCTCAGTGGCATGGGAAAAGGTTATGGACTTGGTTTATGCCAAGCCCATAACCTGGACCCTCACAGCAGATAGGTAAAATTCTGGGTAAGTGCAAGGTAAAATTCTCAGGAGCTGGTAGGTAGCACTGCTGGGTCTTAGCTTGCTTAGCAAAGTATAACTCTGCTCTTCCCATCCCATATGCTGGCACATCTTCACAAGCAGACTGCTTTGTTGGCACTCAGGCCAACAGGATTGCTTACTTGTACATTAAGGTGTTTACAAAGTGTGTTTCCCTTTCACTGAAAGAATTTCAGATACAAACTGGTGCTGGAAACCAAGGCTTGGATTTCATGGTCTGATCCTGTAATACAACAATTCTTAATGTACTATAACCATGTGTGAATGGGGCACAGCATCACACCTTCTTTCCCAATCTTTCATACCACATTTAATAAAAAATAGAACACTCAAAGTGTTCACCTTAATAACAAGTAGAAGTGAACATTATGATTATGATCTGTAAACTGTAAGTTGGAGCACATGCTACTGGCCAGACAATTGGCATCAGTGATCTCTACATGTTACTACCCAGAAAATTAAGAACATGAGCTGTTTTATCATTCTGCAAATTATCAGATTTTAAGACAGTTGTAAAACCCTTTCTATATTTGGATGTATCATCCTATGCTTCTACATAAACACTTGAAAACATTTCCCTGTCAAGTTTTCTAACCCTCTTAGACTAACAATAAAATCACACAGCATGTAAGCCAATTTTTTTTTAAAAACATGTGTTTGCAACACACCTATGCAAAGAAGTCAAAACATGCCGAACATTGCACTTTGTCTCAGTTAACAGTTCACTTTGTCTCAGTTAACAGTTGGTGCCTCCTATTGTTCAGAAACTGCAAAGCCAAGATCAGAGTCCAAAAGTGGCAGACTGAGTTGCCCCTTCTATGTACGGTTGAGTGTCTGGAAGATACGAGAAATCTGTAACATGACAGGCCCCGTTTCTGGATCATTCATCCACTGAGTACTGTTTAACGGGTTTTCAAGCATATCTTCAAAGGCTGCAGAATAAAGGGTAATAATCAATTACTAGATGTAACATACAAAATCAGTATAAAATATTCATTCAGAATGATAGTTGACTGGTGGCTGCTTTGTGCCAAATCATTGGCAATGATTTCCATCTCCCCCTTTCTGCCTGTCTTCTGCTGCCCCAGAAGGTCGGACCAGAACCCACAGGTTGAAATTAAATCAAAAGAGTTTTCGGCTAAACATTAGGAAGAACTTCCTGACAGTTAGAGCGGTTCCTCAGTGCAACAGGCTTCCTTGGGAAGTGGTGGGCTCTCCTTCTTTGGAGGTTTTCAAACAGAGGCTAGATGGCCATCTGACAGCAATGCTGATTCTGTGAACTTAGGCAGATCATGAGAGGGAGGGCAGGAAGGGTTGCCTCAGGGCATAGTTTTTGTGGCCCTTTCTTACATGCCCAGGGAAATGCTGATCACAATGTTGGGGTCAGGAAGCAATTTTTCTCCAGGCCGGTTTGGCCAGGGATCCTGGAAGCTTTTGGTCATCTGGGCATGGAACAGTGGTCACTGTGAGTGTGGAGGGGGAGGTATTTGTGAATTTCCTCCATTGTGCTGGGGGTTGGACTAGATGACCCTTGAGGTCCCTTCCAACTCTATGATTCTATGATGCTCTAAAAATTTCAGGTGCTAATAAGTTAAATGAGAAATCAAAATGTTTATTGCCAACATCAATATATACCAGGCAAAAATCAACTTCTGATGCCAGAAAAACGACATCAAAAATGCTTTTTTTGCTAAATTATGTGAATGCAGGACCTCTCTCTTTGAAAAAAAATTGTTTTAAATATAGTCCCTTATTGTGGTACACTTATCTCCTGGAACAACAAATGGGAAGCAAAGTGCCATTTGCCTTTTCTTTTAAGTTTGACTTAAAATATGTGGAGCAGATCCCAGGTTTGATCCATGGACACTGTATAGCTTTTTATTTTAATTCTTCAAGATTGCCATCTTTAATATGCTCTATAGTATCACATCTCAAATGATACAATATACACCCTATTAGAGCTTTTGATACATGGAGGCCCCGTTCACACTGTCACTCTTGTCGCTCATTTCTCCCTATTGCTTTGGGTTCCTCCCCCTTTTCCACATGTGTTTTGCTCCCTCTGGGACTACTAGAGAGAACAAAACATATGGGGGGTGGGGGAACCTGAAGCAATAGGGAGAAATGAGCGACAAAAGTGACAGTGTGGACGGGGCCAGAGGTTTGTCCCTATACTTCCTAGTAAGTCTTCTCTAGAGAAGAGAAGAGATTGGATTTATATCCCGCCCTCACTACCCAAGGGAATCTCAGAGCGGCTTACAAACTCCTTTCCCTTCCCCTCCCCACAACAGACACCCTGTGGGAAGGTGGGGCTGAGAGAGCTCTGAGACAACTGTCCTTGAGGGAACAGGTGGTACAGAGTTATGGCTTGCCCAAGGTCATCCAGCAGGTGCAAGTGGAGGAGTGGAGAATCAAACCTGGTTCTCCCAGATTAGAGCCCACGCACTTAACCACTACACCAAACTGGCCCAGTCTAGCTGGGCAAAGACTGGAAGGAAAAAAGTCTAGTGAAGAGCCTATGCTTGTTGATCTAACTTCACCTTCTTAGCAAGTGACTGTTCTTTCCTCATTCATTTCCTCATTCTCAATCATCAGATGAAGGCCCCAAAGGACAAGACTACTAAGGCAGCTACAGAATTTCACTTTTGTGAGACTTCTGATGAGAGCCAATAAGTCAGGCCTTGTGGATGAACAAAGTCCTTTATTGTCTTAAAGGTCTTTCAGGAACACTTACTTTGTTAGGGATACCAGGGGATTGGGGTTGTGACTTATTATACAGTATTCAAACAGAATAGAAATGACAGGCACCAATCAGTGTAAAATCATGAAGCGCGAAAATCCCCAAACCGTTGCATTCCCATGGAAAAGGCACGCAAGCTAATTAAAACTCCCCCCCTGCCCCTGTGTACGATTCTACTTGCATTCCCATGCAAAGACACCTGGAAGCGCAGAGAGTGAGATAGCTCAAGGTTAACTGGCAACAACAGCAATAAGCAGGGCCTGCAAAGGAAAACGGCAAACCGGGATGGGAGGGGGAGGGAGTGAGGGGAAGGAACTCGGCTGCCAGTCTCCCGACTGGAGGACCTGTGAACGAAATCAGCAGTAAAACCAAAACATGACAGGGAACCTGACATCCTGCCCCTCCCAAGATCACTCCCCACCCGGCTTAGAAGGATACTGTTTATGAAAGGCACGGATTAAATGTGGAGCATGAACATGTTCAGCTGCAACCCATTCATTACATTCAGGACCAAAATCAACCCAGCTGACAAGATAAAACAATCGACCACGTTTGAGTTTAGAGTCCAAAATGCTGGAAATTTCGAAGTGCGGTTTCCCCGCTTTCATCAGAGGAGGAGGAACATGAGGATCCAGTCTCCACGAGTTCTGCCCAGGGCTTTTCTTCAGCAGGCTGTAATGGAAAACAGGATGCACAGAGCTTAGTGATTTGGGCAGTTCAAGTTCAAATGAGACAGGGGAAATTTTACGGATCACTTTAAAAGGTCCAACAAATTTCCAACCTAACTTCCAACTAGGTTGGAGACCTCGAATGTTCTTAGTGGAAATGTAGACAGAATCTCCTGGCTCTAAATCCCACCCGGGAGCCCTGCCCTTGTCAGCATATTTTTTGTAATCCGCTTTGGCCCGTTCTAAAGTCTTAGCAATAAGGGGCCAAGAGTTTTGGAGAGTAGTCCACCATAATCCAAATTGAGAAGGGGGGGTGTTCTCCGGAGGGGTGAGAGTCAGTAACGTATCACCCTCGAATCCCCCAACTGCCATGAAGGGAGAGACTCCCATCGAGGAATGCACTGCATTATTGTAACTGTACTCTGCAAAGGGGAGGAGATCTACCCAATTGTCTTGATGGTAGTTAGAGTAGCAACGCAAAAACTGTTCCAGTATTTGATTGACACGTTTGGATTGTCCATCAGTTTCTGGGTGATAAGCAGAATTTAAGGCAGGTTCAATCCCCATTAATTGTAAAAGCTCCCGCCAGAAGGTGGCAACGAACTGACTCCCCCTATCGGATACTATACGCTTAGGAAAAGAATGTAATTTCACCACGTGAGTGAAGAATGCTTTGGCCAGGCCTTTGGCAGTGGGCAGTTGCTTGAAGGGGACAAAGTGTGCTTGTTTAGAGAATAAGTCCACCACCACCCAAATTACAGTCTTTCCTTTGCTGGTTGGGAGGTTGGTAATAAAATCCATAGAAATGGCCTCCCAAGGCCTGGATGGGGTTGGGAGAGGCTGCAAAAGACCCGGAGGCTTTCCTCCTCATTTTTTACATATCAGGCAAGTTTGACAGGAGGTCACATATTCTGAAACATCCCTATGCATCTGGGGCCACCAAAACTGCCTTTGGGCCAAATTGAGTGTCTTAAGATATCCAAAATGTCCAGAGAGTTTTGATTCATGGCAAGCTTGCAGAATAGACAGTCTTAAGGATTTTGGCACTACTAGTTTGGTGCCTTTATACCAACACCTGTCTGTGTGGAATTCCATTCCCTCCTCCCCTGCCACCTCATCCCGATCCTGCTGTGAATATTCTGTTGCACATTTTGTAATCCACTCCAAGACTGGGGCTGCCTCAGATTTACGTGCTTGACTCCTAGTAATTACGGCTCCGCTTAATTGTTCTGGGGAAAACATGGAGTCAAACACCTCCTCACGCTTGGACTCATGTTGAGGTAGCCTAGAGAACGCGTCCGCTAATGAGTTAGAGGTCCCAGGGAAATGATGCAATCTGAAGTTGAACTTTGAAAAGAAACCAGCCCAGGGTGTGCAACGCTTCTAAATTTTTATGATCTGTCCAGATCTCGAATGGCGTTTGCGCCCCCTCTAACCAATACCACCAGGTGGAGAGAGCTAGGCGAATTGCTGCAGCCTCCTTATCCCAAACTGACCAGTGTCTCTTAGTCTTGTTAAATTTCTTAGACACATAAGCTAAGGGGTGCAACTTGCCGTCCTCCCCCTTCTGCAGAATCGCCCCCCCCATTGCTACATCTGATGCATCAACATGAACAATGAATTCTTTAGTCTCATCAGGGTGAGCCAGAATAGGCTCTGACGTGAACAGCTGCTTTAAAGTTTCAAAAGCTGCCTGACATTCATTTGTCCAATTCAAACGTTCACCTGGTTTGCCGGCGTTGGGTCCCCTCCCCTTTGTTTTTAACAGATTAGTTAGAGGTAGGGTGATCGTGGCAAAATCTTTTAAGAAGGTTCTATAAAAGTTGCAGAACCCTAAGAGGCTTTGGAGTTGCTTCCGGGTACGGGGTGTTTCCCACTGTAAAATAGCTTCGACTTTACTTGGGTCCATTTCAAGACCCCTACGGGAGATGCGATACCCCAAGAAATCAATTTCCGTGCAGTGGAACTCGCATTGAGATAATTTAGCATATTTTAGATAATTTAGATAATTTAGCATAATTTAGCATGGTCTCTAAGGGTGGTCAACACTTCCCTCATCAGTTTAACATGAGAGTCTCAGTCTGGTGAATAGACAATGATACCATCTAAATAACAAAGCACCCCTTTAAATAAATGCTTGTGCAACACCTCATTTATAAGGCGCATAAAAACTCCGTGAGCCCCAGCCAATCTGAAGGGCATAACCAGGTATTCGAATTGCCCCAGGGGAGTATTGAAGGCTCATCTCATGTACTCATCTCCTTTTTTTGATGCGCACCTGGAAATAAGCTTCCCTTAAATCCAACTCAGAAAAAATCTTTCCTTTCGCTGCCTCCGCTAGCAAGTCTTTTATGAGAGGCAGAGGGCAAGCGTTAGAAGACAGCATTCAGTCCTCTATAATCTGTGCAAAGGCGCAGCCCCCCATCTTTTTTCTTCCAGAACAGTACGGGGGCAGCAAACGGGGACTTAGCGGGGCAAATGAAACCCTGCTCCAGGTTTTTATCCTAAAACTTTCGCAACTCATCCCTCTCGGCAGGGCTCATGGAATATAACTTCCCTTTTGGCAGCTTCTCCCCCGGCAACAGCTCGATAACACAATCATTAAGTCTATGGGGGGAAGCTCGTCTGCCTCTGTTTCACTAAATACATCAGCCAAGTCCCGATATTCTGGAGGAATTTTGGCAATGTCCTCCACAACTAGGCAGGCCAAGGGGGACGAAGAGGGCCCTGACCCCCAAGCAGGATCCCAGGTGTGTTGTGTGCACTTAGGGTCAATCCAGGAGATCTTCCCTTCACTCCACTTGATGTAGGGGTCGTGAGCTCCTAACCAGGAGCTTCCTAACACCATGGGGAATTGGGCATGGGGGGTTATAACAAAAGCCCGCTTCTCCCAATGGTTCCCTGAGCCCAAAATCAAAGGTTCAGTCTCTGCCACACAAGCCTCCTTCATTTCAGATCCATCCATTTGGGTGAACCGTAGGGGCTCCCCCAGCGAGTTTACTTTAGGACCCAAACCTTCCACTACTAACAGGCTAACCCCAAGTCAATTAAGGCGTGCACTCGGACGTGAGTGCCATGTTCAGGTACAACAACAGTCACAACCATGTAAAGTAAGGGTCCGGGGGTGCTCACCGTTGGCGGCGCGGGGGGGGGGGACCTGCAGTCTCACACCTCCTACTGCAGGTCTGGGAAGTTTCCCGATGGCTGGGCGGCAACCACTTCCAACATCGCTCTTTCAGCTCCTTCACTCGGTGCCCCTTCCAGCTGTAATGCCCGGGGTTTGAAAGTCCCTCTGAGTGGCCGGGGCATCCCACCCGGCATCGCGGCAGGAGTCTTGGGTGTCTTCGCCCCCCCCCCAACGGGCAGGAAGATGCAAAATGGCCACTCTCCCCGCATCTCATACAAAGTCCTTGCTTGAAGCGGGCATCGCGGAGTTCTTGGATCACTGTCTTGAATTTGGACTTAGGAGCGGCTTTACCAGCGGAGTGGCTTGATTGCGACCCCAGCTTGATCAGTGTAAAACACTCCTCAACGTCGGCCGCCACCCTCATCCATGCCACCAGGGAACCGGGTCGATCATTCCACAACACAGTCTCAAAAATTTACGAGTTCAGGCCTTCCCGGTACTTTTCAACAAACAGGTCTTGGGACCAGCCATGCACTTTCGCTGCTATTCTGCAGAACTGAGCGGTGTACTCCCTTACAGAGGATCGGCCTTGAACCAGTTTCCGCAACTGATTCCGGGCCTTCTCCTCCCCCAAGGGATCCTCGTAGTGCTGCTGGAGTGCCCACATAAACTCATTTACCAATCTCAGTTCAGGCCCAGGAGGGTTATGTAGGCTCATGTACCAGTCGCTAGCAGTGTCCCGCAACTTTGAGCCAATGTAGCCCACACGTTCACGTTCCGTGGGGTAGAGATGGCCCCAACTCTCCAGGAACTGCTCTATCTCGATGAAAAAGCGTAGCTTGTCGGGATCCCCATCAAATGTAGCTGTCAGGGGATCATTTGGGGGTTGCCGATACAACCGGTCTACAGGCCGGGGTGCGGGTTGAACTGGGCCCCCCAGTTGCAGCGGCTGAAGTCCCCCAGGCACCTGTTGTTGCGCAGGACCTGCTCCCCCGTCCACAGGTTGAGGAGGAGGCT
This sequence comes from Lepidodactylus listeri, assembly GCA_029233225.1. Lineage (NCBI taxonomy): Eukaryota > Metazoa > Chordata > Lepidosauria > Squamata > Gekkonidae > Lepidodactylus > Lepidodactylus listeri. The sequence goes on along the minus strand of JARCFY010000014.1, from coordinate 5,832,271 downwards.
GAATTCCACCGTCTCCCCTGGCATCTCCCGCTGGTGCCACTCCCACAACTCCTACCACAGACCTGCTGCATCTAGAGAAGCGCTTCACATAGCTCAGCCACCAGCTGATCATGCATCTCATCAAATCTCTGATCCATTTGCTGCCAGAGGTCATCCGTACCTCACTCCAGTTGCCGAGGGGGGGGAGAGCAGACTTAGCCTCCAGGATTCCCTCTCCTCGTCTGCAAACTGTACACGGGAGCCCCGTCTGTCATGGACCCAGGACTCCGTGGTGCCCATGCCAAAAGTCAACCAGGAGTACTTTGGCGTAGGTGACCATCCACCTGTGGCTCCCCCCGGCAGAGGGGAGCATAGGAATCAAAGTTTGTAGTCACCGGCTCCGCAGGCGCTGTGGTTGCCGGTGTCTCAGGGGTGGAAGTGGGAACACGGGTCCCATCGTCTGACATCGTCAGGTATGGGGATCACTCCTTCCCGACTGAAAGGAAGATCCCTAACAATCTGTGAGACTTCTGATGAGAACCAATAAGTCAGGCCTTGTGGATGAACAAAGTCCTTTATTGTCTTAAAGGTCTTTCAGGAACACTTACTTTGTTAGGGATACCAGGGGATTGGGGTTGTGACTTATTATACAGTATTCAGACAGAATAGAAATGACAGGCACCAATCAGTGTAAAATCATGAAGCGCGAAAATCCCCAAACCATTGCATTCCCATGGAAAAGGCGTGCAAGCTAATTAAAACTCCTCCCCTGCCCCTGTGTACGATTCTACTTGCATTCCCATGCAAAGACACCTGGAAGCGCAGAGAGTGAGATAGCTCAAGGTTAACTGGCAACAACAGCGATAAGCAGGGCCTGCAAAGGAAAACGGCAAACCGGGATGGGAGGGGGAGGGAATGAGGGGAAGGAACTTGGCTGCTAGTCTCTCGACTGGAGGACCTGTGAACGAAATCAGCAGTAAAATCACAACATGACAGGGAACCTGACAACTTTGAACCAATGGAAACAAATCTTATTGAATTATTTGGGGCTTTACCTTTTGGTGAGCAAACCCAGCTAATTAATAGTTTGAAACCTCTTCAGAGAACCTTAGAAAAAAATCTCTTTCTGAAGTAGAAGTTAACTCCTCTGAATTAGTCCAGTGTCCTATTAGTAGGACACTGTCCTATTAGCAGGACAGCATTAGTAGTGCTGGAGGCCCCTACTGGGCCACTGACAAAGCAGGGAATACTAATACCAGAGAATACTATTTTAGCCACCATGGATGTAGATTTGCTCTAGTTTTCAGCAGCTATAATGCACATAAGATTCTAGAGTAATTTCTCCTTTACGAGCATGACATTTATCTGAGAGCATCAAGGTTCTACACAAAGTGCATATGATCACTAGTAATAGTTTTCCCCTTTGGACTTTGGGGGGCAGAGCTGCAGACACCTAAAAAAAGTTGCTTGAGAAATGCTTTTCAACCCCCCACTGGTTCAGGAGTGACAAAAAGTGACCCAGGTGAGCTAGAGGCCTCCAACTTGCACATTTCCTCCCTGGGGTGACCCTTCACATACCCCACAAGTTATGTGCATATTGGGTTTGGGGGATCCAAGTAGCGTACCCCCAAGCAAGGTGCCCCCAGAAAACTGTGTTTGGCTTCAGACAGTACAAAGCTGACCTGGTTAAGCTACAAGCATTCAACTCCCCAGGACCTCAATGAAAATGCCGAGATAGTGTATGACTGTAGTGAAAAAGGCCAATGCTATGCTGGGGGTTATTAGGAAAGGAATTGAAAACTAATCAGCCAGTATCATGATGCCCCTGTATAAATCAATGGTGTGATCTCACTTGGAGTACTGTGTACAGTTCTGGTCGCCAAACCTCAAAAAAGATATTATAGCATTGGAAAAAGTGCAGAAAAGGGCAACTAGAATGATAAAAGGGTTGGAACACTTTCCCTATGAAGAAAGGTTGAAGCGCTTGGGGCTCTTTAGCTTGGAGAAATGACGGCTGAGGGGTGACATGATTATGCATGGGATAAAGCAGGTAGAGAAAGAAATACTTTTCTCCCTTTCTCACAATATAAGAACTCATGGGCACTCCATGAAATTGCTGAGCAGTCGGGTTAGGACAGATAAAAGGAAGTACTTCTTCACCCAAAGCGTGATTAACACGTGGAATTCACTGCCACAGGAGGTGGTGGCGGCTACAAGCATGGATGGCTTCAAGAGGGAATTAGATAAACATATGGAGGTGCCTCTCCATCAGTGGCTATTAGCTACAAGGTATAGATAGGAACTCTCAGTCTGGGGCAAGTGATGCTCTGTATTCTTGGTGCTTGGGGGGGGGCAACAGTAGGAGGGCTTCTAGTGTCTTGGCCCCACTGCTGGACCTTCTGAGGGCACCTGGTGTTTTTGGCCACTGCGTGACAGAGTGTTGGACTGGATGGGCCACTGGCCAGATCCAACATTGGCTTCTCTCATGTTCTTATTACCTCCCCAGGGACCACCCGCATGCGCCAACCACCCAGCCCTTTTGACATGATGACTGGTTGGGGGCTAAGCCTCCCACCCTGCCCAGGAAGGTGACAGGGACCTGGCAACTGAGACTTTCTGCACAGCTGTGTGAGGAGGGCACTGGAGGACTAGCAGCCAGGACCTAAAATATCCTGAGGAGGAGGAGGCGTTCGGGACCCCCCGCTCGAAGGACCCAGTATCTGATGACCCAGACTGTCTGGTGGAAAGACTCTCAAGTCAATATGGAATGCTGATCTACAGCAACAATGTTCTCAATGAGGCCAGACATGCATGGATGTTACCAGGCTGGAGGCCAGCAGCTTTTGGGGGAAAGGCCTGGGAATAAGGTGAGGCATCTGTGCGTCGGACTCAGGCTGGAAGCTCACAGTCTTTAGGGGACAGATGGACAGATGATGGCATTGAGGCACATAGGTTTCATGTCGTTAGCACGCTCTTTGACCCAGAGCACACACACACCACTTAGCAGCAATATAAATACTGGGGCACTGCCAATCTTCCTGCCCTGCCTGGGACCCAGGGAACACCTGTACAGGAGTGGGTGGCGCTCTCTTCCCGGGCCCATCCATCTGGGAACAGCAATGTGATCACTGCACAGGGCCAAACCTCCCGCTAAGCCTGGGGAACACAGGGTGGGTGTTGCTCTCTTCCCATGCCCACCCTTCACCCACCAGCAACAAGATCACAAGGTAGGGCTTACCCTCCCACCCTGCCCAGGGAACTCATACATAGGAGTGGGTGGCATTCTTTTCCTGGGCCTACTCTCCACCCACTGGCAATGGGATCACTCCCCGGGCCCACCCTCAACCCACTGCTGTGCCTCCATGGCCCACCTTCCCACTGCCCCGACAACATGATTACCAGGCAGGCCTACCCTCCTGCCCAGCAAGGGAGCCACCCGCTGCATCTCCTCCGGCACACCTGCCAGAATTAGATTTTGGTGCTGGACAGGAGAACTTGAGTGGCCAAGGGAAATACACCCCAAGGGTCAAGGAAGGAGGGACAAACATTCCCTCTCCAAATGAGTTACCCCTGTACAGACACCCTTGACAGGGTGTCTTGAACAAGGACATGGTGGCCCAGGCAGGCAACTGTCTGGATGTGTCATTCATGGAATCAATGGGCCATGTGATCATGTGGCTGGTCCCACCCACACTGCTGCAGGTTCTCTTATGTTCCACTGCACCCTCCATCTGCTACGTGATTGGCCGGGTTAATGCCACCCACCCAGCCTCGTGTATGTCCTGTACCCAGCCAGGCTTCATCTTGAGGCTGTCTTAGGAAGGCAATGGTCACCGGCAACCAGTGTTCCCTCTAAGATGAGTTAGTGTGAGCTAGCTCACAGTTTTTTAGCCTCTGGCTCACACATTTTTGTCTTAGCTCAGGAAGGATGGCTCCAGAGCAAACTAAGTTATGCAATGGCCAAACCACTTGCTCACAACTTTAATGCCAGTAGCTCACAAAGTAGAAGTTTTACTCAAAGACTCCACAGCTTAGAGGGAGCATTGGTTGCCAACCCATTGTGCCCCTGGCCTGCAGTCCTCTCTGGCTCTCTGTGCAGCTTGCCTGGCATTTATCATCACACAATGTTGGGCTGGAAACACTGGGTATACCCCTCCCAATGCAACTGCCGAAATATTTTTATCATTTGACAATACCAAAGCTCAGAAGAGCTTTTACTCTGGCAAGAATGAATGCCTTTCCATCAGCAGTTTTGGAGGGTAAATATAAAAAGTGCTCTATTCAAAAAGAATATGTAGATGTTCACATGATAAAATTGAAATAATTGAATATATGATTATGGAATGAGCTATATTTAATGAGCTGAGGGTTAGTTTAATTACTCCTTTACTTCGGTATAAGGAAATGCTCACTGTGACATCTGACAGTTGAGGGCACAGGTGACGTGGTTACTATCGGATATAAATGATTTTGTTACTCTCTCCGTGGCAAAATTTATGGGGGAAATAATTGAACAACAGAATAACACTAAATAAAACATTATCTTATTTTTCTGCTCAGGGCTATGGCTATAAGGGCAGTAATAGACAGACAGACAGACAGGAAACATGTAACATGCAGTGTGTGTGGGGGAGATAACATGGTGGAAAGGAGCCATACACAGTCTTATCCCTCCAGTCCCAGAGCACTGAATCTCTTGCTAGGGACCATCATTCCACTCTGTGCCCTTTAATTCCAATCCCATCCCACTCTGCAACCTGTCCTTCCAGTCCTAGAGCACGAATTCTGTTCCCAGGAGCTGTCATTTCACTCTGGGCCATCATTCCAGGCTCAGAGTAGTCTATCAGGGCCCAGAGACCTTAATGAAAAATCTATTCCACATTTTCTTTGCCACTCTTCTTTTGCAGTAACGTATTTCAATGGAACCTATGCAAGTCAACGGGCATCCCTGGCTCCCATTATTTCCAATGGGCCTTCAAGCCCACTGGCAATCCTGTCATTCCTTTTAGTACATCACCTCTGATATCCCCATAGTGTAGAATGGAGAATCAATCTGTGAGTATCTGGGGCTCGAGGGGGGGGGGCTTTTTTTGAGATAGGGGCACCAAATTTTCATCATAGCTTCCAGTGCCTCTCCTCAACCCCCCCCCCCCCCCCAATTTCAAAAAGATTGGAACAGGGGATCCAATTCTATGAGCCCCAAAAGAACGTACCCCCATCCTCCATTAAAAAGGACAGGGTCTCTTTAAATGTGACAGCCAGAACTTGCTTTGGAGTTCAATCACATTTCTTCCCCCCCCCCTTCCCATAATCTCCCTGCTGGCTTCCCTCACCTGGCAACCCTACCAGCAGCTATTTGTCATGAACCCAAGGACTCCAGAACTTGCAAAGACCCAACGTGAATAAAGGAAAGGAACGTGCGTCCAGCACTTATACACATCTCCCTTCCCATCCCGATGGAGGCAGATGGACATCTCTCAGTGGAAATTGGAGTTGCCTGTCAGTCTCAGATAGTCACTATTGGTCTCTCAACAGCTGGAAAATCCCACCCACACCCACTTTTCAGCGTGAAACTCCATGGGTGCACAAGAGCTTCTGAGCCGGGCCAAGATGCTTGGAGACTTCAGGGCTCAGACATGTGACCTCTGAGCCGAGCTGTCCGAGCCTTGAACTGGGCCAAGTTCAGGCTGGATTTTGGCTTGACATTCTGGTATGTGCCCATCCATAGCTCCTTGTTGCTCTTACTGGATTTATCAGAAGCCTTTAATATGGTGGTGTGAGGTTCTCCTGTCCCACTCACAGCACGTCCCCCTTCAGCCCAGGGACACAGAGGTCTCAGAATTGGGTTGGCCGGGGTTACTTCACTCCTGAAAGCCTGACCCCGGTCTATGTCACTCTATCTGGCGCAGATTTTATTCCTCCTTGATCTCTACCAGTTGTCCCATTTTTATCCTGGTTTTCACCTGGCTATTCCTTCCCTCCCCCTTCTAGTCCCTTGTGTGAATGGTGGATTCTCTTGTCTGTCTCCTCGCTTTACCTTCCCTATCGATTCTTCATTGTTTCCTTTTAAACACACCTACCTTTGCTCCTCCTTGGTGTCTTGACCCTATCAGCATCTTTCCGTGTTCCTTCTGACATTCCAGTCTCTACCAGAGGTAAGAACCGATCTCTGCTGTCCCCTTCCCTTCCCCACTCCCTCCTCTCTTTCCCTCCCCTGGGCCTGGCCTTGTAGAGGCTCCTGCTTCAGGGCCTCAGGAGTCCTGCCATATCCAGGGCAGGCTCCATGGGTTCCCAGGAGGCGGGGCGCTGTTTGTCAATAGTGCAGGGAGGAGGCCCTTCGGCTGGCATTCCTTCCAGCTTTCATCCCCTAATTGCGGGGGACCTGCCTCCTCCTCTGCAGCCACCCTGGGACTCCCCATGGCTTCTCGGGCGGTGTTGCGGACAGCAGCTAGAAAAGTTCTCTAATTGCTGTCACCACTATGGGTCTCTTCGGGAGGACCCTATCCCTTATACACTCCTTTTCTAGTAGGTTTCCCCTTATAAGTGATCAAATGAGATGTGAAGACCCAGGCAGAGTAATAAGCTATTTTTTATTAAAGAGATTTAACAACTATAATTCAACAACATGTAGGGAAAATGAACACAAAAAAGGTAGGTAAACCAGCAAAATAAGAAAAATTTAATGCATCTGACTATACTGTACCTAGACTTTTCTAGGTATTTGGCCTCAAGCTGACTATGGATGAGGGATCCCTCCATTTGCAGCAGCTTCACATCAGCTCTGCTTCCTAAGAGTGAACCACCCTCTACTATTCTACTGATGTAAGTTTTCCCTCCAAATCCCCTGTTAACCAGTCACAGGTCCAGAGGAGACCTAGGGAATGTAGGCCCTGATAGCTACTCTAGTACAGGCAACACTATTATATGCCTAGGATCATGACACCCCCTGCTAGACAAAATTATGGGGTCTGGCCATCTGGATCCCCATTGATGACATCTACATACTGTGGCAATGAAGTCACATCTTATTAACTATACCTGGAACCCAAAGTGCAAAACTTCTTAAACCATTTACCGTGAATTTGGTGTATCTGCTATATACAATTAAATGATGAACACACTACAGCTATAAAGCATCAGATAGAAAATATACACAGTAAGGTGGCTAATTGTTACAAGCTCTGCTAAGTTTGGCTGTTTGGAGCTACCCCCACTACCCTAGTCTCCTTTGCCACCAGAGCGTCCATGATTTCTCAGTAGCAGTTTGCATTTCTTGCTTGGAGAGGGCTTTTTTCACTGCACAGTTATGTCCATTTATAGTATAGTATATAGTATAGTGGTATTTTGTCAACTGCATCATGATCATCAAATATCACAAAAGCAAGCCCTCTTTTCTTTCTGCTCAGCCTGTCTTCCATGACTTTTGCAGTTTTGATCATGCCACATTCTCTTAAATTATTTTCTCCTGTGTGTTCTTTAATTCCCCCTACAAATATTTTCTTCACTGTTAAGTGGGAACCAGGTTTCACAGAATCTTCTCTGGAAATTGCTCTCTTTGGTTCTACCACACCTCCATCCACCTTATGCGGCTGAATTGCCATTGCAGCACTACCTTCTCTACACAAGAATGGGTCACGAACCAAACCCACAGGAATGTTTTGTATGTGGGACTATCATAATCACACAGTTGGTGAGTGTTTCCTTAAACTATCGTTGGTAGTTTCAAAGCTTAGGCCACCAATAAACAGTTTCCTCAACTGTTCTGGTTCCTCAGAATTCTGGCCCTGTGAAGATCTTCCCCTCCTCTTGTACTCTTCAGCTCTTTATACACCATTTTGGGAGACTGTTCTGACTCAGCTGCTTCTTTTAACACCCCGCCTGCCTTTCCTCCTGTGCAGTGCTGACCATTTGGTCCTTCCTGCCATCAAAGTACATGTTTGGCCAAATCTTTGCCTACAAACATAGCCACAGAGGTGTGTTCATACACAGCAACCTTCCATTTTCTGCTCCACCCCTTGTATTCTGGCTGCTGGAAGGGTAATCCCTTTGGCTTCCTGGAGGTACTGCACCCGCCTTTCTTCACCCGGAATGAGATACTTAAGATGTGGTGGACAGTGGTCAACAGGGAACTGATGTCTTGTCAGGCTGTAACCCCACTATCATGGCCTGGGCTCAGCAAGGAGTCAGGAGTCCGGTTCAGTCCGGGGGTCATAGCCAGAAGAGACAAAACAGGAGCTTAATCAAGAGTCCAAGAGAATAGTCGTCCAACACGGGAGGTCAGGAAGCCAGGAATCAAATTTATTTATTTATTTAATTCGGTTTCTAGGCCGCTCTCCCCGCATAGCAGGCTCAGAGCGGCTTACATGATTAGGTGAACATCGTTCACAATAAAACAGTTAAAACCAGTTAAAACATTACAACATTTGCATTTACATAAAACATCCTAATACAAATATTAAAGTGCTCAGTACTGTCTGATGGCACACCAGATGGTGTCACTTACAACCAGCTATTGGTAGCATACAGGGTCCTCAGCGACCAGATGGTACAGTTATTTTGCGCATTAGTGGTCACTAAGTGACCAGGGGGGACAAAACGAGGGCGGCGGCCCCTATCCAAATGCCTGGCAGAAGAGCTCCGTCTTGCAGGCCCTGCGGAACTGCATCAGGTCCCGCAGGGCCCTGACCTCTTCCGGGAGCTTGTTCCACCAGCTAGGGGCCGCCACCAAAAAAGCCCTCCCCCTGGTGGCAGTGAGCTTGGCTTCTCTTAGGCCAGGTATGGCCAGGCGATGTTGGGCCCCGGACTGTAGTGCTCTCTGGGGTGTGTACGGGGAAAGGCGGTCCCTTAGGCAGGTCGGACCCAGGCCATGTAGGGCTTTAAAGGCCAATACCAGCACCTTGAAGCGAATCCGGTACGCCACTGGTAGCCAGTGCAGTGCCTCCAGCGTTGGTCGTATGTGCTCCCATCTCGGGAGGCACATCAACAACCTTGCTGCGGCATTCTGCACCAGCTGAAGCCTCCGGATTTGCGCCAAGGGCAGCCCCATGTAGAGAGCGTTACAATAGTCTAGCCTCGAGGTGACCGTTGCATGGATCACTGTGGCCAGGTCCGAGCGATCCAGGAAGGGGACCAACTGCCGCACCAGCCTCAGATGATAAAAGGCCGATTTGGCAGTGGCTGCTACCTGGGCCTCCATTGATAAGGAGGGATCCAGGAGCACACCCAAACTCCTAACCACCGGCGAAGGCACCAACGGCGCCCCATCGAAGGTCGGGAGTGGGAGCCCCGACCATGGGCCACTCCGACCGAGGCACAGGACCTCCGTCTTTGTCGGGTTCAGCTTCAGCCTGCTCAGCCTGAGCCAACCAGCCACAGCGTGCAATGCCCGGTCTAAATCGTCCAGTCCCGTGCCAGACTGGTCCCCCAACATCAGATAGAGCTGGGTGTCATCAGCGTACTGGTGACAACCCAGCCCTGCCCTCCTGACAATCTGGGCAAGGGGGCGCATATAGATGTTAAAAAGCATCGGGGACAGAACAGCCCCCTGAGGCACACCGCACTCAAGCGGGTGTCTCCTGGACTACTCCTCCCTGAGCACCACCCTTTGTCCCCGACCTTGGAGAAAAGAAACAAGCCACTGTAAAGCGAGTCCCTGAATCCCCACATCGGCGAGGTGGCGGGACAGCAGCCGATGGTTGACCGTGTCGAACGCAGCCCACAGGTCAAGCAGCAGCAACACCGCCACACCACCTCGATCCAGATGTCTCCGGAGGTCGTCAGTAAGGGCAACCAGCGCTGTCTCGGTCTCGAACCCCGGGCGGAAGCCTGACTGGAAGGGATCTAACACCGAAGCATCAACCAGGTATCCCTGTAACCGTATCGCCACCGTCCTCTCTATTAATTTGCCTAAATAAGGCAAATCAGAGACCGGCCGATAGTTTGCCAATTCGGCCGGGTCTAAGGTTGGTTTTTTCAAGAGAGGGCGGACCATCGCCTCCTTGAGTGCCTTCGGGAATTGCCCCACCATAAGGGAGCAGTTAATAATCTCCCTCAATGCACCTCGGAACCCCTCATGGCCCGCTTTAATAAGCCAGGGAGGGCACGGATCAAGGAGGCACGTGGTTGGACGTATGGTCATGATCAACCTGTCAACTTCGTCAAGGCTGAGCTGGCTGAAGGAGTCCAAACCCGGCATTCCAGACATGCAAGGGGCCTCAAGTTCGCTCATTGTATCAATTGTGGCAGGGAGGTCGCGGCGGAGCACCAAGACTTTATCCGCAAAATAGCTCGCAAAAGCCTCACAGCCAATCTCTAATTCCCTATTATTTGATTTGCCCTGCGGCAATGCTGTCATTGATCGAATTGTTCTAAATAATTGTGCCGGGCGTGAGCTAGCGGATGCAATCTCCGCCCCCAAGTACTCTTTCTTGGTGGCCTTGACTGCCATCTCATAGGCTTTCATAAATGTCCTATAAGATGCTCTTGTTGCTTTGTCACGAGCACGCCGCCACCGTGTCTCTAGTCGTCTGAGTTCCCTTTTCATAAGCCGTAGCTCCTGGGTATACCAAGGAGCCAGCCTAGTATGGGAGCGCAGAGGGCGCCTAGGAGCGATCTCGTCGATGGCTGAGGAAAGTCGGCCATGCCAGTCTTCCACCAGCTCATCCAGCGAGCCGCCAGGGGGTCTTGGATCCCTCAGAGCCGCCGGGAGCCGCCCTGGGTCCATCTTGCTCCGAGGGCGAGCTAAAATCCGCTCGCCGCCTAAACAGGGTTGGAGTGGGATGTCCAGGCGGGCCTTCAGTGCATGGTGGTCCGACCATGGTACTGCAGTTGTAGCAATCCGGTCCACTGTTACCCCCGCTGCAAAGATCAAATCGAGCGTGTGTCCTGCCTGATGAGTGGGGGTCGTTACAAATTGGGAGAGTCCCAGCGCCGCCATGGACGACACTAGGTCCGCCGCCTGTACAGAGGCCGCGTCATCGGCATGGACGTTGAAATCACCCAAGACTATCAACCTAGGGTGTTCCAGCGCCCAGCCTGTTACGACCTCCATCAGGGCCGGTAGGCTCTCAGCCGGTGCGTTAGGCGGTCGGTACACCAGCCAGATCGCCACACTCTCCCCGGCCTCCAGCACCAAGCCAACACACTCTAAGCCCGTGATCTCTACATGCGGAAGTGCTCTGAAGGTGTAAAACTCCCGGATGAGCATCGCCACCCCTCCCCCCCGCCCCCTAGTCCGTGATTGGTGTAGGACCGCAAACTCAGGCGGGGCAAGTTGGGAAAGTGCTACCGTTTCCCCCTCCCGCACCCAGGTCTCGGTCACGCAAGCCAGATCCACCTGCTGTTCCTCTACAAAGTCCCTTAGGACCCTGGTCTTATTGTTTATGGATCTGGCACTGCACAACACCAATGACAGAGGAGGGTTTTTACTTCAGACCCCTCTGCTGACCACCTTCGGGATGAGTCTCAGGCTGGAAGGCTGCCGAGCTGATTTATTTCTCCGCAGCCTTCCCTTCTGCACCTGCCTGGACCCACCGCTGTTCTTTCCCCTCCCCAGGAGCACCGGTAGTTGTTGGCCAAGCATCACTGCCCCGCGATCTCCGCATGCGCCTCAGATCGCTGGGTTCTGCAGTGGGATGTTGGCCGTCTTTTAAATGGGTCCCTGGTGGTCTCTCTTGGTTGGTCTGCTTTATCTAGCAGGAGCAAGGTTGGGAAATAGGAACCAAAGGTGGGCACAAGGTCAGAATAGATGCAACTTGTTGCTTCCATGGAAAGCCTGACCCCGAGTGGGAGCTGTATGAGCCTCCGGCAGTGCGTCCCTTAGTGGCAGTGCAGCTCCTGTCAGTACTCAGGGCTCAGCGCCCACCGTCCCCACAAGCATGCATCTTGGTGGTGGGTTGCTAAGTCCCTGCAGAGCCGCTCCCTCAGCTGAGCCACCCACAGAGGTGAATCAGGTGGCCTTTCTGCTTGTACCTGCACCTTGTTGGCTGTTGCTGGACCAGGTGCAGGGGTTGCTGGCTCGGAATCAGAGGGGCCGGCTTCCTGCTCTGGTGATGCTGCAATTCTGGCTGCGCTGTCAACTCAGGCAGGGGCCCAGCGCTGTCACTGTTGCCCATGACACCCATGCCTCTCCACAGTGACTTCCTTACGGTGGTGCCAAGGGATACATTCTGGGTTGAACTCAGGAGGAGTGGGTTGGAGGCCCACCAGAATCATATGGTATATGCCAATGCTTGACTTAGGGTACGGACTTTCAATGTGTCCCAGCTCATTGGGGTGCCTTCCGATCTTCTGTCAGCAACTGCACACCAATACTTGGAGAATCAGGATGCTGTTTCTGGGGTGGTCCACCCTTCGCTTCTGGATGCTCCCCAGACAGTGGTGGAATCTTCAGGGGTTCCCTCTGGTGCCAGTAACTATTGCTACTGGATCTCTGTCCTCCATAGACCTCAGCCAGATGCTCTGCCCACTGCCCAGCTTCTTGGAGGGTGTAAGGGCTCTTGGAGGGTGGAAGGAACAGTCTTCTAATGTGCTCAGGAATGAGAGTCAAGAACTGATCAATGCACATTACAGCCTTTACATCAGCTAGTGTCTTCACTGCAGCTACTTCAGGCACAGGCCTTCCCAGTCTATACATTAACTGTGGGTTAACTCTTTATGTTTGGGTTTAATTTCCTTGCATCTCTTGTGGGCTCCTTCTTTGGAAAACCCCACTCTCTCACGCACTCTCAGCTTGTAGCCTGACCTTTCTTCACCTTCCATTTGGCCGGATACAGAGTTCAGAACCCCTCTCAGCTGAGGTCTCAACTTCTCCATATACTACTCTGGGGGGACCTTTTACTTGATGCAACCTTGCTCAGAGTTTTCCAGAATGCTTCAATGCCCTCCCATTCCTTGTATAATGGGTATTTTTGGCTATCCCCCTTCACAGCAGCATCGGGAGGACGCAGCCCCTTTTCAATCCTTGCAAGCTCAAGCTCATGTGCCAGCTTCATTTTTTCTCTTTCCAATACCATCCTAGCTGCATTCTCTTTCTCCTCTCTCTGTAGCCTTCCTCTTTCCATCTCCATCCTGGTTGCATTCTTCAGTTTCATTTTCTCTCTTTCCAGCTCCATCCTGGCTTTCTCTAACTTGAGGTCTGCCTGCTTAAGTTGCAGCTGGAGACGCATGGTGGCATCGGGGTAGTTGCTTTGACCAGTGGCGTGTCCATGGTTGACACACTCATGGGTGGCATCGGACATGGTTGCTTTGACCAGTGGCGCGTCCATGGTTGACATTAGTTCAGCAGTCCACTTCCAGGTTCTGCTTTTAGGAAAGGGAGTGTCCTCAGATTTTTCTTTCCCAGATTGGAGGAACATATCTCTAGCCTCACTATCCAATTGACCTGCCAGCTAAAAAATAACAAAACTTTACCAGCACCTCTACTGAGTTCTTGTGTGGCTTCCTCAAGCCAAAGGTAAAAAGAATCCCTCCCGAATGTTGGGCAGGCAAGACAAGTCCAAACAGCACTCTGCTTCTCACTGAGCTGCCAGAGTTTTGCTCATCTGAGAAAGTGCTACCCTGCAAACTGCACTTTAACGCGCTTTCTCTGTTGTGCATTCTCTGTTGAGGATCCCATCTTATTGGACAGCCTCCCTGAGATCAAGCAGCCACAACTCTTATTCTTTCACAGAGACCAAGCCCTGTGAGGAAAGGCTGAGGGACTTGGAAATGTTCAGTCTAGAGAAGAGGATGTTGCTCTCTAAGTATTTGAAGGGCTGTCACTTAGAGGAGGGCAGGGAGCTGTTCCTATTGGCAGCAGAGGATACGACTCACAAGAATGGGTTTAAATTAAGGGTGGGAAAACTTTTTTACAGTAAAAGTTGTTCAACAGTGGAATCAGCTACCTAGGGAGATGGTGAGCTCCCCCTCATTGGCAGTCTTTAAGCAGTGGCTGGACAAACACTTGTCAAGGATACCCCCTTCCAACTCTGTGATTCTATGATTCTAGAATATGCCAAGCAGAAATGTTTTGGTGAATATTTTTATACATGGATTAGAGTTGCAATACAATGTAACAGGAGATCAGTTTTATGAGGCAAAAATTGAGGTACCCACAATGGGGCATCTCATTTTTCCCTGTATCCTTGCTCTCTCCTCTTTCTCTTCCCTGGAAGCCCCATACCCTTTCCTCTTTTCCGGCATCCTTTCCTTCTCACCCACCAACCAACCTAACTTCATCTGCCCTTCTGTCTTCAGCTTTCCCTCCTTCCCTACCCCTGGCAGACTGTCCTCCCAAAAAAGCCTTGCTGGGCTGCTATGGTGGCTGCATCATGTCTGGGATAAAATTACTCTTACGGATGAAACATTAAACAAGATGCAGTGAGTAGAAATAAGTGGCCAATTTTTGCAGTGAAGGGAAGTTAGCAGTGGTAATCCCACAAACCTTGCCATTGGGGCCAGTGCAGTTTAATTTGTTCATACATGAGTTGTTTGCGGATGATACGAAATTATTCAGGCTAGCACAAAGTAAAGTGAATTGTGAAAAGCCTCAGGAAGATCTTTCTAGACTGGGTGACTGGGCAGCAACATGGTAAACTAAATTCAACACAGATTATATTATGTTATATGTTATTATGTTATTATATTATGTAACATATTATAACAGAAATGTAAATATATGCTGATGGATCTGAACTGGCTGAGAATGAAAGGGAGAGAGATCTTGGGGTTGTAGTAGATAGCTTAATGAAAATGCCAATTCAGTGTCTGATGAAAAAGGCAAACTCTGTGTTGTGGATTATTAAGAAGGGAATTGAGAATAAAATGGCCAATATTGTAATGTCCATGTTGCAGCCTTATTTGGAATACTGACAAACCAAGAAGGGGTCACAGGTATCAAACAACAGAACCACACAAGAAAGAGATGTTCAACATGCAGCTGCATGGAATCAACTAGAACAGTCTTTATAGAGTCTGGATTCAGTTTGTTGTAGAGAGCATTTGCCAGCCATTTGAAAATTTAAGGCTTCTAGCCAGGGAGAATAATAGGATTGGTTTGCTACTACTATAATGGATAGTGTTTATGGAGAACATCAGCCAGCAAAAATGAGGAGGCTTTTTGCACCCAGAGGGTATTGACTGGCTCCTAATATAAACACTCATAAGGGAACCAGAAGTAAGTTTTATAAATTAATAATTAAAAGTTCTAAATAATTATATTCCATTCAGCTTCATGTTGCTTTTCATTTACCATGGTTTTTTCCAGGATATTTTGAAGGAAATAAAGAAGTTTGCTCCTATTATAACACTGAACTGGATTAAGAAGCTGACACCTCCTTTCAATATAGGATTACTCCTGAAGAAGACTGCTGTTGAAATGAGTTTATAACCGGGTGCTCATTGAGAATGTTGGACTTTTTTTGCAATATTGTAAAGTTGAGAATGTTGGACAATTTGTAATCTTGTAAAGTTTTAAAAGTAATATAATTCTTACTAAATGTCATTTATATCACAGGGTTGTTTGTGTGGTTTTCTCATCTGGAATATTGTGAATAGTTCTGGTTGCCATACCTCAAAAGGACATTGCAGAGATGAAAGAAGTACAGAAGAGGGCAACCAAGAAGATCAAGGGTTTAAGCACTATGAGTGTGACTTTTTGGTTTAGAAAAATACTTTTAAGGGGGAATATGTTGAAAGGTTTATAAATTTTTTAGAGGTGTGCACACACAAAAAATATCCATATTTATTGGGTTCAGGCATACCAAACCTGAAAAATATTGGTATACACCAGTATTCCTGAATCCCAATATCAGTACTACGCTGTGATTTGGGAACGAATTGGTATTGCTAAAAATATTTGGCTGGGAGGGCTGAAAAGATTTCCTCCGATTCAAACCAATTAGCATGGCGGGTCAGCCTGTCAGCTGATCAGTTTGAATGAGAGGAAGCCTGAAAGAAGGCATGTTTAAATGCCTTGCTTTCTGTCCCCAAGTCACCTAGCTGTGGAAGGGCAATTTAAGATGAAAGGAAAGGCATTTACATGTCTCCTATTCCTCTTTATTCCCTCCCCAAGCCACCCCACTGTGGTGGTCAGTTTCAGTCCCCTCCGCTTGCAAGTGGAGAGGACTGAAACTGACAGATCAGGGTAGGAAGGAATCTTTAAATGCCCCCCCTTCCCTTCTCCAGCTGGGCTGCCATGGTGGGCTGGCTGGGGAAGGGAAGGCAATGGGCAGAGAAGGGAAGCAGAAAGGTTTAAGGCTTCCTCCCAGGGAAGCTGATTGGACTGGCACCTGGCCAGGCTGATTGGCTTTCCTAGGAGGAAGCCTTTAACCCACTCTACTTTGCTTCCCCTGCTCTAAGGGTGAGAAGCAAAGCAGAGGGCATTTAAAGGCTTCCACCCTCCCCCTTCCCTTCCCCAGCCAGCCCACCATGGCAGGTTGGCTGAGGAAGTGAAGAAAGACCAGGGAGCTTAAACCCCTATGGCTTCTTCTGTGGGGTTGTTTAAAAACCACCCTGCATAAGAAGCTGGCCCTGGGATCTGTGCAGGTAGGGAGGGAGAGCCCTCCCTGGCCGCACAGATTGAGCTGGCAGGGTTGGCTTCGGGGGGAAGGTGTTTAAATTTTAAAACACTTCCCTTTTCTCTGGAGTTGCACTCTGGAGTTGCACTCCCCAACTCCAAGGGGAGGAATTTAAACCTTAAACCCCTTCTCTTCACTAGGGAAGCCCAAATAAAAGCCAAATAATGTCACCTTTTATTTGGACAGGGCTACTTTGGTAGCTGAATAGAGATCTCTGATCTGTATTCGGCTGAATAAATACCGAGCGCAAACCCCTAAAATTTGTGCATGAGGTGGATTTTTTTCTCCATATCCCATAATACTAGAACTTGGGGGCACCAAATAAAGTTGATAGGCTGACAAAGGATGTACTTCTTCACTTAATGAGTAATTAAATTGTGGAATTAACTGCTAATGGAGAGGAAGGGTGGGATTTTTAAAGGACTGGGAGATTTTATCTATGAGAAAAGCAACTCTGAACCCCAAACAAGGCACTTGTGTGAAACTCTTTTCATAATTTTCCAAATGCAGTATCAAAGAGAATCCAGTGCCCACCAAAATTCTTTGGCCATAAAGACCTGTTAATAATGTCTAAATTAATAATAATGAGTGCTATAGAAATTCATTCAGAAAGTTTTGCAGTTTTTATCCAAGTGTAAAGCTGAACATACACCCATAGTCCTGGTAAACTCGGTCTTCTGGCCTCCTGCTCCTCTGCTATTTGCAGCTTTTGAGTATTTATGCCTCTGCTGACCAAATGAAATACTTCATGTATCTGACAGGTGGTGTCTGGCTCACAAAAGCTAATGCCACAATAAATAAGTCTTTCAGATGCCTCTCCACTGTCTGGATTACAATAAATTAATACAGAACCTTTGTGAAGTTTCTTTCTAAACTTGCATTGTCTTTGTAATAACCACCTGATGAGGGACTAAGGAAAAAGCCATTTTAGCAATGAACTTGTCAAATGGTAACAGCACTGCTAAACAGAAATCACTCAATTGATTACAACCCTATACATATTTTGCATAGTAGCGGCACCACTTACCAAGTAGTGTTTTAGGATTTGTTAGACCCAGCTGTACAACTGGGTTTTCTAGGATGGCTTGAAAGAGGGGACTAGAAGGATCAATTCCCTTGTCTAAATCCTCTGGAGTGGGTTTCCGGTCTCCTAGCAGCCACTCACACTACAGAAATCAGAAGAAAATATAAAATGACAAAATATGAGAAATTATTTGGGAGAGCAATGGCTGTTGCCAGGGGTCATTTAGTAGAAAAAGAGGTGCAGGAGCTCATTAGCATAACTCATTTGCATAACTCATTTGCATATGCCACACACCCTAACATACCGGAAGTGTGTCAGAAGGCAACACCCACCTCTCAGGCTCCACTCCACAGGTGAGTGAAACTGACCTGCTCTTCCTCCATTCCCTTCCCCATCCAATACTTTGTGCAATAAAAATGTGTAAAGAACACACCCTCATTCTCTTCCTGCTCCCTTGAAACCACCAGGTTTCAAGTAGACTTGAGATACCCAGGACATGTGCACCACCCATCCCTTTCCCTTCCCCTCCCCACAAGACACCCTGTGAGGTAGGTGGGGCTGAGAGAGGTCTTTTGAGAACTGCTCATGAGAGAACAGCTCTGAGAAAACTTGTGACTGGCCCAAGGTCACACCAGCAGCTGCATGTGGAGGAGTGGGGAATCAAACCCGGTTCTCCCAGATTAGAGTCCAACTCCTGACCACTACACCAAACTGATGGGGTGGAAGCTGCTGAAGGATTGGTGAAATTTCTCCAGTATTTATGTGCCACGTGCCCGGATAAAAAATGGTATACTTAGAAAATTTATATGCCACCTTGAGCAAGTCTCTGGAAAAGCAGCACACAGTCATAAAAGGAACAATGAAAAAATTATCAATATTAAAACAAAACGTTAAAAACAATAAAGACCCTAGCAGGGCTTTCCCCGGGGCGCTGCGCCTCTGCACTGCTTGGGGAAGCCGAGGAGGGGGCGGGGCTTGGCCTTGTGCCCACCGCCTGGGCTCCTCACTCCCGGAGCTGCGCTCCTGTGCGCTCCCGCTCCAACGGACCCCTGGCTGTTGCTAAAAAAATGGGTAATATCGTATCCATCCTCCTGCTCCCCCCACTGTGGAATTGCTGTGGGAAGAGGGCCTTACAGACAAAAAGCCATGTGAGCTGAAGGACTGTGAGATTGCCTCTCCTCTCTCTTCTGTCCACAGAACAGCAGTAGGATACAATTTAATGTTACCGAAGGGGCAAACCAAACTGTCCCCTGCAGAATGAGAAGGCCTGTGGCTGGAAAGGGATCTCATGTCTTACATTACATATTGCCTGTTCCAAATGTGACAGTTTGCTCCTCCATCCTCTCCTGGTGTTGCAGAGTCCACAAAGAGAAATATTTTTCCAAACATACATTAAATGGCAACTTTTTCTGTATGTGTATTTTTCTATAGCTGATTTTTTGTTGCTAGAATGGAAGATTTATCTTCCTTCTCGGTGGTCCAGAGTGGTCCAGAGTCCTTCAGACTCCTTACTCCTGGGAATAGCTCCTCCTCTCCGAAGGCAGGGCTAGCAGACTCTTTAGTCATGGAGGCTTGTCTCCTGGAACCCAGTCGTTCTCCAACCCTTCATTCCCCTTCACTGCAAAGGAAACTGACAGCAACATCGCCCCCAACCAGTGTCCTCTCTAAGCTGAGTTAGTGTGAGCTAGTTCACAGTTTTTTAGCCTCCAGCTCATACATTTTTGTCTTAGCTTGGGAAGGATGGCTCCAGAGCAAACTAAGTTATGCAGTAGCCAAATTGCTTCCTCACAACTTTTAATGCCGGTAGCTCACAAAGCAGAATTTTTGCTCACAGGACTCCACAGCTTAGAGGGAGCATTTCTCCCAACGGGGAGCTAACTACCCAACAAACATTAAAGAACTTGTCCCCCAGGCAGAACCAGCTAGGGCAACCTACCCCCAGCCCTTGTCTGTACATGGATGAAGCCAAACACCACCCCCATTGACAAAGGAAGCGGTTTCCCTACACAAAGGGTGGGGAGGACTGCCCCACTCTGGACCACTGAGAAGGAAGCTTCACAGTAAGTGGAGATAAATCTTCCATTCCCTCACGGTCCTGGAGTGGGACAGTTCTTCAGCAACCTTACTCTTGGGTTGTGAAAAAGCAGTACCTTCCAGGGTGGGTCCAATCGCTTCCCCCTCTACAAGGCGTGCTGCAAGACCCTATGACGTAAGGGAGTCTCTGCCAAAGCCGTCCTATAGTGCCTTGTAAACTACCGTACTGACCTCCTTACAGATTGCTTCCATTGATGGGAAAGCCCTATAAGCTGCCGAGGTGGCCCCCCCCAAGGGAATGGGCCGTTACCCCCTGGGGAGGATCCAGACCCTCTAATCCACCTGCTTAGGGAAAACGTAGAAACCTTCCTACCTAGTGACAACTTCCTGAATGACACAAAGAGGGAGTCTGTAATCTTCATGTGTTTTGTCCTATCCAGGTAGAAACTCAGTGCCCTCCTCACATCAAGGCAATGCCATTCCCTTTCCTTCTCGCTTTGAGGATTTGGGCAAAAAGATGGAAGGACAATATCCATGGACCTATAAAAGGCAGAACTGACCTTAGGGATGGCCGGATCTGTGCGGAAGACCACCCTATCATTATGGAAGACACATATCTCTTTGTCCATCGAAAGGGCCCCTAACTCCGATACCCTCCTTGCAGAGGTAATGCTTACCAGGAAGACTGTCTTGAAGGTCAGCCCCTTTAAGGCACATGTTGCCATTGGCTCAAAGGGAGCCTTACACAGCACCTTAAGGTTCC
Source organism: Lepidodactylus listeri (assembly GCA_029233225.1). NCBI lineage: Eukaryota > Metazoa > Chordata > Lepidosauria > Squamata > Gekkonidae > Lepidodactylus > Lepidodactylus listeri. Next base: position 5,811,915 of record JARCFY010000014.1, on the reverse strand, counting down.
AGGTCGGAAACCTATGTGCCTGCAGAGGATTCAAGAGGGTCGTATCCCTTAGGAACCTTTTAATGTGAGGGTGTCTAGCCACTGAATGACCTTTCTTGGCTCCCCTGATGGCTAAAATGGCAGCAACCTGTCTCTTTAGGGTACTCGTGTTAAGCCCTTTCTCCAACCCCTCTTGAAGGAAAGACAGGATCTCGCCAATCAGTGCCCTAAGAGGGTCCAGGTCCCACCCTGCGCACCAAGAATGGAATACCTGCCATGTGTTGTTATAAACTCTGTTGGTGGACCCCTTCCTGGCCGCTAACATGGGTAGCCCTGTGGGTACCCCTGTGGGTAGCCTATATATGACAGCTGCTGCCGCTCAACCTCTAGACAGTGAGCTGTAATGACCCTGGTTGAGGATGAGCCATTGCCCCCTGTGTCAGAAGATCCTCCACTGCCACAGTTCCCACACCGACAGTTGCAGTAGATGCTGAAACCAGGCCTGTTGAGGCCAATATGGGGCCATTGGAATGATTTCTGCATGTTGATCTATCACTCTTTGGACCACTCTCTGAATGACTTGAATTGGTGGAAAGGCATACGGTAGCACATTTGGCCAAATCTGTGCCCATTGCCAGGGGATTATCTAATCTTGAGACAAAGTTTGTTGTTTGACGATTTTTTTCTGTAGCAAATAGGTCCATTTCTGGCATCCCAAATTTGTGACAGAGTTGAGCAAACACTGTCCTGTTGAGCATCCGCTCTGATGGATTGATCCACTGATGGCTCAGCCAGTCTGCCACTGTATTTTCCCGACTTGCCACATGTATTGCTTTTATGGACAGTATGTTCTTTTCTGCCCACTTCATCATTCGACTTGCTTCCTTGTGTGGCCATTTGAATTGGGTCCCCCCTTGCTTGTTGACATAGGCCTTTGCTGTTACATTGTCCATTTAAACTAATATGTGACGGCCTGCTCTCTCTCCTTGGAATTTATCTAGAGCCATTCTCTTAGCTCTAGCAGATTAATGCTGTTGGACCTCTCTGATGGGTTCCAAGTGTCTTGTGCTATTTTCCCCTCCATATGCACCCCCCAGCCAAACAGACTTGCATCTGTTGTCATTGCCACTTGAACCAGTTCTCTGAGTGGCATGCCCTCTGAGAAGCGGTGTGGCTCCAGCCACCAAGCTAATTGTTGTTTCACTAACTGTGGAAGGACCACCTGTCTCCTCCTCTTCTGAGTGATCGTGTCCTGAAAGGGGAGGAGAAAGCATTGTAGAGGGCATGTGTGGAATCTGGCCTAATGTAACACCTCCTGGCATGACACTTACATCCCCGATAGTTGTGCTAAAGTCATGACTTCCACTTTTTGTAAAAGCATGACTTCTTGCATCAGTTGAATTAGCTTCTGTTGTCTCTCTTGAGATAGAAACACTCTGTCCCTCACCATGTCGATCCACACTCCCAGATGAAGCAGTGATTGAGTAGGGATTAAAGAACTCTTTTCCACATTGATCACGAACCTGTGCTCCCTGAGTACTTTCACTGTGATCTCCAGTGTCTACACCATCAGATCGTATGATTTGGATTTGACTAAAATGTCATCTAGTTAGGGTTAAAGAGACACACCCTTGGTTCTTCGGTAAGCAATCAGGGTCACTAAGACCTTGGTGAAAACCCTCGGTGAGGACTTCAGTCCAAAGGGGAGTTCCTGATATTGGTAGTGGTTTCCGTTGTAGGCAAAGTGGAGAAACCTGCGAGGAGTTTCCAGAATTGGAATATGTAGGTAAGCTTCTGACAGGTCTATGGAAGCCATGAAGTCCCCTTTTATAATGGAGGTCAGAACGGCTTTCACTGTTTCCATTTTGAACTTTTTGATAACTACTCATTTGTTCAGCCATTTGAGGTCTAAAATCTCTTTTACATCCCCATTCTTCTTTGACACGGTGAAGAAGACAGAGTAGATTTCTTGAAATTTCTCCAGGGACGAGGCTGATTCTACTGCTCCTATATCTATCAGATGGAAAATAACCCCTTCCAGTTTCTTGTGTTTCACTCTGGATTTGTTCTTTAGTAGTTCCAGAAAACAGTTTGAAGGTAGGGACCAGAATTCTAGAGAATATTCTCTTGTGACAGTGTCCAGAGCCCATCTGTCCGCGACCGTCCTCTGCCAAACCCGTACAAACCTTTGAAGGCAGCCCCCGACACCTGTCTGTGTCCTCTTACTGGCATAGTTCTTTGTGTTCTTGCCATTGTGGGATTGCTTTGAGGAGAAGAAGGATGATCTGCCATCTTTGGACTTGGGTTGCCACTTTCCTCTGTAAGGTCTGCTATTACTGGTTTTGGTCTCTCTTCTAAGCATCCCGAAAGGACTGAAGATACCTTCCCTTCCCTTCTCTCTTCTTTGAGGGAAGAACCTTTTTCTTAACCTTATTTTCAATAAGGTACCTTTCCAAACCTTCCCCAAACAAGCTGGTGCCTCTGAATGGAACCGCTGCCACTTTTGCATGTGTTGAAGGATCCACATCCCAGCTTCTCAGCCATGTGTTGCATCTTGCTGTGATACTGCAAGCCATGCTTCTGGCCAATTGCTGCACTGCATCAAGTGTGGCATCAGTGGTGAAGGATGTGGTAAGAACAATCTTCTTTAGCTCATCCTTTAGCTCTTTTGGGATGCCGCTATCCACCTTCGCCAGATCAGACAACCACACATAGGCTGCTCTGTCAAATAAGAATCTGTAACTGAAGCTTGCAGGTTATTAGCTGACGCTTCGAAATCTCTCCTCAGAGCTTGCTCTATATTCTTGTCACAGTTCTCCCTTGGCAGGCCGTCTGCCCCCATAGGGAGGACTGAAGTGGATTGGGTCATCCACTACAGGAAGTTTCAGCTTTTTTGAAGCTTCTGGAAGCAAGGAATAGAATTTCCAAAATGCTGGGTGAGTGGCCTTAGGCTTAGCTGGATGTTCCCGCTCTGCCTTCATGATATTATAGAAGGCTGCTGGCAATGATACCCCTGTTGTTTTGGTGATGGATTTGAGCATGGTTTTGTCTGATCCTACAGGGAAACCTGAGTCCTCTTTTTCTTTCTCCTTTTCTTTTGGGGTGTAAGCTAGTTCCAATGTCCTAATGACTTTTGGGAGTAGTCTACTGTAGAGTTCCTGGGGGAAAAGTCTAGACTGGGCCACAGGAACCACCACCACCTCCTCCTCCTCTGACAACTGGCTCTCTCTGGGTGAATCAGAGGCTTCAGATGCTGAATCTGAGTCTTGGTCATCTAGGAATGGGCTATATTCCCTTTGGAATTTTGCATCCTTATTTCTTTTCTTAGCTGGAAACTCAAGAGTCCCACTCACTATAGTTGGATCTCTTATGGTGTTGGGGAGTATGGGGGTGGCTTTGAGACTCCTGTAACATGGCTTTAAATTCTTTCCTCATTTCCAGTTTTAACCAAGAAAGGAGATTGGCTTGTAATTCTTCCCCAGGAGGGTGTTCCTGAGCTTGAGTGACAGGGGAGTTAGGAGACTCAACCAGATCAAAGGTACAAGTTTCAGTTTCCATTTCTTGAGAAGTGGATGATCCTTGTTTGGCAGCCATTTTATACTCTCCCTGAAAGTGAAAGTAATAACTGTGTCCCCAAAATGGTCACTGCCCCCCATTATCTTTTCCTACCCCAGGTATGTAGCCCTTGGGGTTTTTTCTGCCTGTCTTTGCCTTGCCCCCTTAGAACTCTTTGGTGGTTTCCCATCCAGGTTACCCACTCAGGGCTGGCTCTGTCCAGTTTTCAAGAACTGATGAGAGCAAGCTGGCCTTACGGATGTGGAGTGTGTGTGTTAAAGTTTTGGCACACATAAAGGAGCCCTCTGCCATAGTGTTCCCACCAGCTGCTTCATTCCTGGCCACTGCAGTCCTTTCCTCTTCCCCCTGCGCCAGTCATGGGACGGGGGGGATTGGCCTTTGGAAGGAGCCCACCCGGTCCCCTTCCCTCCTTACCACTCCAATGACAGCCAGGACTCAGAATCAGCTTCCCACACTGTCCTGCAGGAACCAGGAGCGGATTGCAAACAGCCCACAAGTGCTCCCTGCTCCACTGAAGTTAGGCACTTCGCCGCTTGTCTCTTGAGCTCCCTATGGGTAGGGAGCACAGACCCATCAACCAGTCCCCCCCTTTCTGGACTGGGATGCAAGTGGGAGTCCTGTTGGTGCAGCTGTTCCCTGGGGTTATCCCAGGTCTGTCAGCACCTTTAAAATAGAGCCACTCTTCACCCACGGCTGGAAAAAGTGGGGGGGAGGTTTGAGGACAGAGTAAGCTATAAGCTACCTGTTCCTATCCCTCTCCTCCTGATTTCTTCTTCTTCTCTTCTTCGTCTAGAACACAGCCTGCAATGTACTTCTTCTTCATCTAGAGCACAGCCTGCAATGTACTGCTCAGAAGGCAGGGCCACAGAAAACAGAGTTCCAGGGGACAAACCCCTCCCCTCTGTGACTAAGGGGGTCAGCTGGCCCTGCCTTCGGAGTAGGATTGCCAGCCTCCAGGTGGGGCCTGGGGATCTCCTGCTTTTATAACTGATCTCCAGCTGACAGAGATCAGCTCCCCTGGAAAAAATGGCTGCTTTGAAGGGTGGACTCTATGGCATTCTACCATGCTGAGGCCCCTCCCCTCCCCAAACCCCACCTTCTCCTGGCTCCACCCCCAAAATCTCCAGGTATTTTCCAACCCGGACTTGGCAACCCTGCTTCAGAGAGGAGGAGCTATTCTCAGGAGTAAGGAGTCTAAAGGACTCCCTCACTCCTGGACCACTGTAGAATCAGATGTTATCATATTTTATAACCTGCTTACTGACTGAAAAGGTTATTTTTGTCATAATTGTAACCCACCTTGAGTCCCATTGAGAAAGATGGACCATACTGACAATGACAACGACAATGACTACTACTTCTACTACTACTGGCAGTTTGTATAAAAATTAACAACAAATATTTTTAATAAACAGCCACATTCACCTGTCTTCGTTTCCCCACCAAAGTGACCCAAATGTGAAAAGCCACCCACCAGTTTTCAAAAACGAAATATGATTTTACTGATGTTTTGCACTGGGAAGTGGGGGGGGGGGGGAGTTAGACCCTCTTTAGTTTTCCTTCGGTCTGACTGTGTATCAAAGAAGTAGATAAAGATGAGGAATAACAAGAAGGCAAGTTCAAAGAGCTAATACAGAGATTGCTCTAGCTCAGGGGTGGCCAAACTGCAGCTCAGGAGCCGCATGTGGTTCTTTCACACATATTGTGAGGCTCTCAGCAGGGTGGCTGGGGAAGCAAAGGGGAGGCATGCCTCCCCAATTGGTCTTCTCTTCCTCAGCTTGTGCAGAGAAAGAAAGCAACTTTAAGTTTAAATGCATTTTCAAAGCCCACCTTCCCCATTGGCCGGCTTGGAGGATACATTTACAAGTTGTTCTTTCCACCTCCCCCCATCTATTTGCTTTCTTTCCACTTTCTTTCTTCCCACTTCCTCCTCATCTAAAGTTAAACATGTTCTCCAAGCCCCCCCCTGCGGCCCCACCCACTGGCGTGGAGAAGGCAATTCTCTCTTTAAATCCAAGCCAAGCTGGCTGGCGTGGGGACATGGGTGTGTGTGTTGGAGAACACATTTAAAGTTGCTTTCTTTCCACCTCTCTCTTCCTCCCTCTTTTCCCCTTCCTCTCTCCTTCCCCATCTATTTCCTTTCTTTGCACCTTTCTTTCTCTCTCCCCCCTTCCTCTCTCTCTCTCTCTTCCTTCCTCCCTCTCCCATCTGTTTGCTTTCTTTGTTTCTGTCTCTCTCTACTTTCTTTCCACCTCTCTCTCTTAGACGAATATTATTAGCAAACAAATAAATATCATTATCAATATCTGTTTTTACCCCATTGTTTTTATTTTTGACAGTCTCATTTAGTGTTAATAAAAAGCAAATTTGCATATTTTCTAATAAGAACATGTGTGTAATATTTGTTCATATCTTGCAGCTCTCATACATCTGACATTTATTCTGTGTGGCTTTTATGTTAAGCAAGTTTGGCCACTCTATCTGATACAGTGATTGCTCCAATAGATGAGCCAGTTACCTGAAACACAATGTGGGCAGGATGTGTGTTACACTAGAAGATAATACAAAAACCAAGAAGTGACACAAAGAAGTATACTCACTGCTGCATTTTGCTGATTGTTGTTCACTCTGAGTGCATCCACCACCTCTTTTTCATCAAAGCCCATCTCCATCAAGGCAATGATGGCCTATAACCAGAATTGCAGACTCCATTTACCACTTTGGATCTGATTCTGATTGTAAACCACTTCCTCCCAGCACACCTTCCCTAGTAACCTTGGTCTGCAACAGAAGAAAAAGGACAAGGGCTGTGGCTTTATGCCACAGATTGACCTCAGCTAAAGTGGAAGCAGAGGTCATTTTTCTAGCTGTGGGAAAACAACCCTACAGGCCCTTGCTTTTATTTACTCATCAGCTGTCTCAGGGCTCAAGCTGCTAGACCTCAATGAATATACCACTGATCCCTTTCACATACAGGTTTACTTTCCACTGCCAACTAAAAGCACTGCAGTCTAAACACTGCAGTCAGGCCCTCTGTTCCAAATGCAAAATTTCTTTTCCTATTCCATGTCCAACATAAAAATAGAAAAAAACTTAGAAATCTCCCATAGAGCTATGCAGACTGATGCCTTCTCTTTTAAGTTTTGGTAAATGTGTCCCAAAGTTTGAATAACTCCAATTCTAGAAAGTGAAAAATGTATACAAGCAATAATTGGAAATAACAAGTACAAGCATTTAGTTGAGCAGGAAAATACAACAAGCACCTGAACACAGGAAAAATCAAACAGGTATAAACTCATTCCTTTCCTGAAATTTAGATATATCCCTATGATGTTAAAGAAACAGAAGACTAGTATTGGTTTTGAGTAGTTTAGGCTCTGTTCATAACAGTTTTACCTTCTGTATCCATCAGGCTGGTCACCTCTCTTCAGATTGCATGTTTGTGTATGTATCCTCCCCCCACTCTTCTCTCTCTCATGCATGGCTGCCTTCTTCTTCCAAGCCCACCAAATCTTTTTTACAGTAAGAGTCATGCAACAGTGGAATCAGCTGCCTCGGGAGGTGGTGAGCTCTCCCTCACTGGTAGTCTTTAAGCAGTGGCTGGACAAACCCTGGTCAGGGAGGCTCTAGGCTGATCCTGCCTTGAGTAGGGGCATATGACTAGATGGTCTGTATGGCCCCATCCAACTCTGTGATTCTATGAAGTCTCTCCAGCTGGAAATTCACCACTTGCATTAATTACCATAAGAATAGCTACTGAGCTAGCCTCTTCAGTTTGGAATTTAGAAACTGACCATTCATTTCCCAACAAAATGGCAAATTCTTCCACAGATATCTGTCATTTTCCCACCTGAGCTATAGGGAAGCCAAACACATTCCTATCCTGACCAATACAAGGTGCTTAACAGTGCCATTATATGCAGACTTCTAAGCCTAGAGAGGATAATTTGGGAATTTGAACATATTTTTCCATTCCATTCCAGCAGAGTGAAATGCATTTCTGCCTGGTGTATGGAATTTTCTTTTTGTTTGCCACTTGCGCCATATAGCAGACACAGTTCGGGTTCATCACTTTCCAAATCCTCAGCCAGCAGCTGTCTTGATGCATTCTTGGATGCCCTGCTCCAGCATCTTCACCTTCCCACCACTGAAGCCAAGCTCAATCAATGGTGTGCTGGCTTTGCCAAAGTTGCCATCTCCCACAGTTTGCTTGGGGCCTTGGAGATATTGTTATTTACATGAGGACCCACAGTGCTACCACAGCTCCAGGCTGCCTGTGACGACAAAGGAGGGTTTAATGATAACTTCATCAAGGTCCAAGATAGTATCTATGATGCTCAGATCTTTTCTGTTTCTGGCCTTATCTGACTTCCATGTGGCTGGAAGCTAGGGATGGCTCCTGTGTGAGGAACCTGTGAGATGGCAGGGTTCCCATTGTTAACTGATCCCAACCGCCTGTAGACTGCCTCTCCAGGGGGCCATGAGATGCAGCACCAGTCTCCTATCCCCAGGACTCAGACCATGTCACAGCCCCCAAGAACTCTGTGGATGTGATTTACCTGGATTTCAGTAAAGCTTTTGATACGGTTCCCCATGACATTCTGACGGGCAAACTGGAAGACTGGGGACTGGACTATAGGGTAGTTCGGTGGATAGGGAACTGGTTAGAGGACCACACCCAAAGAGTGGTGGTCAATGGCGTTTCATCAGATTGGAGGGAGGTGTCCAGTGGGGTGCTGCAGGGCTCGGTACTTTTCAATATTCTTATCAATGATCTGGATGAAGGGATAGAAGGGCTACTCATTAAATTTGCTGATGATACCAAATTGGGAGGAGTAGCAAACACCCAAAAAGATAGAGTTAAAATTCCACAAGACCTGAATACTCTGGAGAAGTGGGCAGTTGCAAACAGGATGCAATTCAACAAAGATAAATGCACAATACTACATCCGGGCCACAAAAATGTCAAGCACAAATACTGGATGGGGGGTATGTTTCTGGGGAGTAGTGTATGCAAACAAGATCTTGGGATAAGAGTGAGCTGTAAACTAAATACGAGCAGTCAGTGTGATGTGGTGGCCAAAAAGGCAAATTCAGTCTTGGATTGTATTAAAAGGGGCCATAGCATCAAAATCGCAGGAGGTCATAGCCCCTCTGTATACTGCCTTGGTCAGGCAGTACCTTGAGTACTGTGTGCAGTTCTGGAGGCCTCACTTCAAAAAGGATGTGAACAAAATCGAGAGGGTGCAGAGGAGAGCGACAAGGATGATCAGGGGTCTGGAGACTGAGACCTACAAGAAGAGGAGATTGAGGGGGGGACATGATTGCTCTCTTTAAATATTTGAAGGGCTGTCATTTGGAGGAAGGCAAGGAGCTGTTCCAGTTGGCAGCAGAGGATAGGACCTGAAGCAATGGGTTTAAATTACATACAGAAAGGCTGGATATTAGGAAAAACTTTTTCATGGTCAGAGTGGTTCAAAGGTGGAATCAGCTGCCTAGGGAGGTGGTTAGCTCCCCTTCACTGTCAGCTTTCAAGAAGAGGCTGGACAAACATTTGTCAGAGATGCTTTAAGTTGGTCCTGCACTAGATGGTCTGTATGGCCTCTTCCAACTCTATGATTCTATGATTTGCAGAAAACCCTTGATCTACCTGTCAGTTGGTGGTCTCTATACTTTCCCCTTTTTTTCTGCTGTGCTTGCCCACAAGTTATCTTCAGGATGAACCAGTGGACATCATTGCTGACATCTGGGCCCCCAGAGGACTCAAGGCTAACTAAAGAGGCATTGCTGGCACTGCTGTCTGTGCCATGCTGCACATCATGGTGTTGCATTCCCCCCCCATGACCCATGTCTCTTTGATACCCCAAGATCTTCTGGACTTGTAAAGTCAGAGGCTATCTTTTGACATCACTGTGATGCCAGTTGTAGTTGCATCTTGCTCTTTAAAACTTTATTACTGTTAAAAGAAAGATAATAGTGCTGGTTAATTTGACAAAATTGTTAACAGGTGATGTTTGTCAAGGATTTTACAGCCTTTGCATGTTGGCTGAAAAAGGTCATGTTTATTAAATCGTTAGCTTGTTAGTGGGGAGATAGTGGATTAAATTGGTAGGTAGAAGGCTGGGTTTTTTTAATCTCAATCTCTCTCAACGACGGAGGATTCGCCTGTGGCTGAACCAGATTATCAGGAGGAGAAATTGTTGTGTGGCTGACAAGATTGAAAGTTTTACTTTCCTCCTGTCTGAGACTTTCTCTGGAACAAGAACCTGCTTTTAAAGACAAAATGAGATAGTTCAAGTAGCTGGGTTCTTTTTTAAGTTTTCTGTTTTGGATTCTTGAAAGTATTGATATTATTTCTTTTATAAAATAAATTGTCTTTCTTTTGAAGGTTGTGGTTATTGAATGTGCATTTGGGATCTGATAAAGAAAGAGCCCACGGCACATCTAGTGAGTTTCCCTTTCTCCAGGCTGGGAGGAGGAAGAAGAAGAAGAAGAGGAGGAGATTGGATTTATACCCCACACTTTACTACCTGAAGGGGTCTCAGAGCAGCTTACAATCCCTTCCCACAACAGACACCCTGTGAGGTAGGTGAGGCTGAGAGAGTTCTCTTAAGAACTTCCCTAGAGAGAAAAGCTCTGAAAGGACTTATGACTGACCCAAGGTCACACCAGCAGCTGCATGTGGAGGAGTGGGGAATCAAACCCCGTTCTCCCAGATTAGAGTCTGTGCTCTTAACCACTACACCAAACTGGCTCTATCACAGGGCGCATCACAATCACATCAGAGTCTCTCAATTAAGGCATGTGTTTCTCCAGGTGCTTTCAACATTGAGTAGCTTGGCTGCCATGAGAACTCCAGGTGTGCATTTGTTAAGGCTGTTTTGTATGGTTCTCCAAAAACTTTTTGGTCATAGCACCAAAACTCTATAAATCGCTGCTCAGAGAGATTCACTTGTCCTCTTCTGTCACTGCCTTCTGTCAGTAGGTGAAAATATTTTTGTTTTATCTGGTATTCTTTCAGGGATTGCTCCTTCCTGCTCTGTGTCTTGTCATTTTTATGCATGCGTTGTTGTTTTGTAACCAGAATTTGCTAGCCTATCCCTTTTTGGGAAGAAGAAGGGTTGGTGATTAGTCATAAACATACATTCCAGGGATTTTCAAGGAGACGCACACACAGGCATACAGTCTAAAGGACCGAATGGAGGAGAAAGGCTAAACTGGCATGAACAGAACTTGAATAAAAAATCACACTATTAAGATGTTCATCGTGATCTCTTTAACATCACAGGGATACATTTTAGATATAGGGGAAGAGGACTGAGTTTATATTGCTTTAATTTTTCCTGGCCTTGGATGCTGTAGTATTTTGCAGCTCAGCTGTATGCTTTTACTTTCTGTAAATAATGATTGCTTATATACTTAAGAATAAAAAAATGTTTTTCTGAAATTGAGTTCTTTTGCAAACCCTAAATTTAGCTCATGTCTATCAAAGTTCAAAGAAAAGCTGGTCAGGACCAGGTGAGCGCTGATAATATCTCAGGTGTAAGATTTCTAGGGTTTTCCAATTTCCAGGTTAGATATGGAATATGAGAAGAAAATTTGGAATTGGAACAGAGGCTGTGAGCCATGGCACTCTGATACTGGCCTGCCAGAGGCAGCAAAGGGTAAATCCTATTTGTACAAGCTGAAGAAGTGCTTTCCTTAAAGGGCCAGCTGAGTAAATCCTTCATTCCCTAGGAGTAAAAAGGGTGCTTCTGGCAGATCTCTACCAGAAAAGCTAGTTCACTGACGGTTAAGGCTCAGAGTTATTCCAGTGCTATCTGTCAAAAAATGATTCAACAATGTTGACAAGCACAGTCCAATAATCTAAAGTTCTTAAATCTTCTTTGTGTCTTTCTTGTACTAATACTGGATTGTAAACAAGTAGCATAAAGGTCATGAATCTGCAGACAGGCTTGCTCCAATACCTGTTTCATAAGACTTCTTCAGAGCAGAATACGTGTAGACTCAGTGAATCCTTTCCTACTCAACATTCATCTCTGCATGCTCTCTCTGCATAATGCTCAATGTGGCTTTGTTGCCACACACCCCTTGAACTCATTCTCTTGCAGGAACAAAGCCCTACGAAGCAGCTGCCACAGTCACTGAGCATTTCAACACAGGACAGGTTAGTGTGGTTCAAGATGGCGCCAGACTGTGCCTCAGGAGAGTGGGGTGATTGTGGCTATGGAGTGAAGTCCCGAAGAAGTTCTCCAGACTATGTCAAAGGAGCCCTATGTGACTTCCGGATATAATCACTACACACGTTTCAAGGTTCCTTTTTCAAGAAAATATATAGTCATATCCACTGGTTAGTTTCATATTTATTGGGCACATTTATTCAAAAGCCTTTCTGTTACTTTCACAAAAAGAAGAGACCTGTGGGAGTAAACAGGCACCAAACTTACAACTTTTTTAAACAGAATGCATCTCCAACATTAATCTAGCTTGAAAAGGAACCTCAAAGCGCGTGTACTGATTGTATCCGAAAACCACACTGGACCTCTTTGACATACTCTGGAGAACTTCTTTGGACTTTGTTGGCATTTTCTGTGATTGAAACGGACTGCTTAGAGTATTGCTTGTTTGGAATTTTTTGCGATGCTATAAATGTTATGAATGAGATATTCTGTTGCATAGGTGTTGTGTTACTTCACTAATTTATAATATAAAAGTACACTTATATTTTCCAAAAAATATTTGGATCTTTATTAAGATTTTTGAAAGAATGTGGTAATTAGATATTGGACGCCTTTCGACATGATGGCACCCTTTGCACTGTAAGGGCTGAGGGGATTGCTGGGGCTCTTGTCAACTCTTTCAGCTGCCCAGTGACTGATGGCAGGACTCAGTCCCTTTAAGGGGGAGGGGGTATGCCACAGACATGGAGCCTTGATCCTTGGCCATGCCCCTTCTCACCTGTTGGCTGTGACTTCCACAGGGTAGCCCCCCAGCCTACTAGCCCCTGATAGGTTCTGCCTGCTCTGTCTGTCACAGCCCAGTCACTGCAACAGAACACCTGGTTGGGATGCAGCGGTATGATTGCTAGGTGCACTGATGCAGTTGCAGTGTCAGAAACTCAGCCACATGCTCTTTTTCCTGCTGCTCAGTCACTGACAAAATACTTTAGAGAGAAGACTAGCAGCAGGCTCTTAGGATTGCACTGTAAATTTCCTAGTAATGGAACTTTCCTGCTTCCTTCCTTCCCACTGCAGCCTAAGATGCTGTTTCTGGGAAAAAGAGGAACTTCATGAGGGTTAAAATAGGGTCTGCAGCAGGAAAGGAGTATTGGGTATCCCCTTCAGTTCACAGAAAATTTAGTCTGGATCCAACCCATTACTACTTACAATGTTACAGACCTCTAAGAAATAGCTCAGTGCATTATAATAGAATGACAGTATTTAAAGTGCCAGAGAAGACTCCTCTTTAATTTTGTTGTATTATATAGGATTTGTACATGTTTTTTTGACATTCTTCCCACACTATCCTTGGCAGTGTCATCTGACCATGAAGTCAGAAAATATAAGTTAGAATCCAAAACATCACATGAACAAGGCTTTTCAGCTCCCCTCTTCCAGACCTATGAACACCTCAAAAAGCCCCCATGTTTGGATTGTCCTCTAAAGCAGTACAAGTTGATGTGCAAAGGATGCTGCTGGTAGAAAAAACTTGTCCTGGATATCTATGTACTGAAGTGTTTTGCACAGATATCTGGATAGTCACTAATTTCTCTTAAAACTAAGCACCGATCTCTACAATTTAGGTTTTTAAAAATTATTTATACCAATATATAAATTGCATAAGAGGGGAAAAAAACCCAAAGAGAGGAGGCATCAGATAGAGAAAATCCTATCAACATACATATATAAATGTATAAAGCTGCCTTCCTTTGAGCCAGACCATGGGACCATCTGGTCCAGTTATTGTCCACACTGACCAGCAGCAGTTCATCAGGGTCTTTAGACAGGTCTTTTTCACCTGGCCACCTCAGACCCTTTCTGATGGGAAACACCTGGGACTGAACCTGAGATCAGTAATCCACCTAGCAGCAGTGGTTTATAGAATGCTCCATCATTTGTTCCCCTCAGTCAGTCTTCACTAACACAGGACAAGAGAGAGAGAGAGAGAGAGAGAGAGAGAGAGAGAGAGAGAGAACAGCAAGTAAAGCAAGTAACACAAAATTCCCAGTAGCGCATTAAGATGCAAATTTAAACTGCATTGGTCAAGACTGTGTACCCTGCCACTGAGATATATTCACACTTATTGTACAGCTAACACACCATGAACCCCTCCCCCTCACAGTACCCGTGGATCAGGACGAAATTCTCTTTTCCTGCGTATCTTCTTGAATATTTCTGTCAGCTCATCTTTAGGCTCTTCTCTGTTCACATCAAGGCTAGCCCCAGCAACTGCCTGAGTCGTGGATGCATCTGTTCCTGCTGCACTTTCAAGCAAGAGCTGACCTGGCAGAGGGGCATCAACTGCTGGGTCATCTGCATGTTCAATTAGCCATTCCATGGCCTGAGTCACAGACATGCTGCATTAGGAAGTTCACACATGAATAAACATCATTAATATCAAGACAAGATCAACCAAAAGGAGGAACTGTCCTGCACTGAATTTTGCCCAGCTATAGATCATGGCACCCACCATAATTATATTTAGTATATGATTAAAATATCAGGGGTGGAAACTTGTCAGAGGGTCAAAAACACTGATTTTACTGACCAAAAATTCAAAAAAACCTGACCAAATACTGACAAAAACCCGACAAATTACTGAACAATTTGATTTCAGCCTATTGATAAAGTAGCAATTTAAAAGTAAAACTAGGACTTCATTGAAAATGATTATATGGCCTCCACCATCCCCACAGCCAGCCATCGCACACCTTTTTATTGAAATCTTTGAAATGGAGATAGAACAATGTTTTCATTATTGTACAAAATTTAAGGCAAATAAAGATTCCTTTCAAAAATAATCGCATGGTGCAGATAAAACAGCAAAACATATTAAATCATTATGACAACAAAACATAATTACTGTAAGGTAAGACTGTTTTTACTTTATTTTTGTTTTGTTTTTTGCTGAAAAATAAGTTATTAATGAATTCTTTCATTTCTCAACAGTTTTCTGCACTGCAACCGTAAGCATTTTTTCCTTGTCCTCCTCTTCCATTGCTTTCTCCACTCCTTCTAGCATGAGCTTTGCCATGTTGAATCCTACAATACTTAAAATGTGAGATGGAGACTGAGATGGGGAGGAGGGGGAGGAACCCAGCTGCCTAAAGGCGTTAACTTTCTAAGATAAAGCTGGTACTTCTGAGATCAATTACAAGCTCAGCCAAGAGCTGGTTTGGAAGCTGAGGAGAAGCTCCTCCCTGGGGCTTGTGACTGGTGCCTACTGACCAAGAGAAGGTGCTATCCATGATCCACGGAAGGAAAAGCTTTCAAATAAGCACCACTTTCTAAAAACAAACTGGGACGGACATGACAAAAACTCAGTGAGATCCTCAGTGGCGGTGGCCTTGGGCACATGACACCCACCGATTTGTCACCTGGTGCCCACCTGTTTCTCCTTCAGAAGACCTCATCCCCAAAGCTAAATGGGCCAACCCTCACATCACGTTACTGCAAAGGAGTAGGGTGCTGCTTCAGAAGAGCCCAGGTAAGGGCCTTGTGTCTGCCAGGAGCACCCATTTAGAAACAGCTTCCTCCACCACAGGATGATGATTTGTCTGGCGCCTTGTTTTATGGAACCTTCCAATGTTTAGGGACTGGTCTCACCCCCACCCTCCATGGAAGTCATTTTGGTTGCACTGGTATTGCCTCCTCCATTGCATACATAATGCACAGTATTTTCAGGTATCTGGAATGTTTATATCTTAATGTGGGAACAGTGTATTGATGTATATTATTACAGTAAACTCCCATTCAGCTGTAACAGCCTTTCATTCCCCTCAATAAATTATCTTTGAATTAACCATATTCCATGTCTCAGGACCGGTTTCAAACTTGCTCTAGGAGTTTCATCGCTTTGTCACAATCTCTTGGTTGCTCCTTGTGGTGGTCACTGCCCAGACTGGGCACCTTCCCTTAAGCGAGGCATAAAACCTAATCCAGAAGCTGCTGGGAGAAAAAACAGGAGATGGGTTTCTTTTTTCAAGGGTTCAGGCTCCCCTTGTGTGAATCTGGGACCAAATTGGAAAGGGGCCCTCATTCCCACAAACTAGGATATACATGTCCTTCAAACGACATATGGTAAGTGTTGAATCTCAGCAAGATATGGATGCTGTAGTAATCCTGGTAAGGGCAAAAAGTGAACACATCTCTTTCACTCTTTATAACTGAAAGTGTGTGCCTTGTCAAACATTGTGAAGTTGGTGGCTGAGCTGACATTTGCTTGGGCGTCTTACTGTGCACCAGAATCCATCCACTAAGCCACACATCTGAAGGAGAAACAAGAAGGTGCCTAAGCTAACCTCTACATGCCTCCAGTTCTATAGAACCAAGTAAACAAGCATTATCTTCGGTAGCAAAGATACGAGAAGCTCATTTTTCTTAGCCATACCACAGGGAAACTGGCCAATTACAAATGTACAATGTTCTGTCATGTCCTGATGAAATCAATCTCAAAGCAAATACATTCCCTAGCACAAGTTCCCCAAATACATTACTCAGCACAAGCTCCCCAAAGATGTATGGGTTTCAAACCTACTGGCTTAAACGAAGGGCTTTGGCAGCTCTACTCTCTGGAAAACCCATTTCTGTCAGTTGGCGCAAGGCAATCTCATCCACTCTATCGTCCTCGTCTTCATCTAACATGGCTAAAGACAAAAAAGTGCTTGAATTAAGCATGCAAAATCAGATCAACATACAGTAAATTTAGCATGTTAGGAATCTGACAAGTAGAAAAATACCTTCAAGTACAGGAGAAAACTGGATTCTCTAAATGAGGGGAAAGTTGGGATGCTCCCAGTACAGTATCAAACTTAGAATCATAGAATCATAGAGTTGGAAGGGACCTCCAGGGTCATCTAGCCCAACCCCTGCACAATGCAGGAAATTCACAAATACCTCCCTCCCATACTGCTCTATGCCTAGAAAAGGGGGGGGGGGACCCTCCACGATCCCTGGCCAAACTGGCCTGGAGAACAATTGCTTCCTGACCCCAAAATGGCGATCAGCATTTCCCTGGGCATGTAAGAAATTTCACAACAAACAGAAAAAATGCAAGATTTTTTAGAACACAGAGCAATGAATCTGTCAGTACCCTAAGTTGAAGTGGGTCCAGGGTATCCCATGAGCGGCACAAGGCATTTCATGCCCTGAGCCTCCCCTGGAGGATTCTGGTCATTATTTGGAAAGGAGTGGGAGGGTGGGCTGACTGCAGTGAAAGTATCAGAACAGAATAAGAATTTTTTTCTTTAGTGTCTTCTGGACTATAATGTTTTTCTTTAGTGTCGTCTGGCAATTTCAGTCATCAAGTGCCCTGTTATACTTCTTTATGGAGGATCCCTTCACCCACTTGGCTAGTAGCCACTGATAGACTCCTGTCCTCCATGGACTTGTCTATTCCCCTTTTAAAGCCACCTATGCTTTTGGCCATCACTACATGCTCTGGCATCAAATCCCATATTTTAATCACTTGTTGAGTAAAGAAGTATTTTCTTTTGTCCACCCTCAATCTACTGCCCATCAAGTTCTAGCATTTTGGGAGAAGCAGAAAAAGTTATCTCTGTCCACTCTCTGTACCCCTTGCGTAATTTTATAAACTTCTGTCATGTTCCCCCTTAGTTGTCTCTTTTCTAAACTGAAAAGTCCCAAACTCTTCAGCCTTTCCTCACAGGAAAGGGGCTGCAACACCTCTTGGTTGCCCTCTTCCGTACTTTTTCCAGCTTTGCAATGTCCTTTTTGAGATATGGTGACCAGAACTGCACACAGCATTCCAAATGAGACTGCATTACAGATCTATATAGGAGCATTATAATATCGACTGTTTTGTTTTCAATCCCTTTCCTAATAATCCCCAGTACAGAATTTGCCCTTTTCTGGGATCTCTGCCACAGAAAGGAAACCCAGGATCTCAAAAGCTATGAACAAGCAGCTGATTAGATAGTTTCCTAGCCCTTAAACTACACTGCAGCACCCACATCAGCCTATATCATTTTGGAATATACAGGGGTCGTTTTGTGGAAAAAGAGGTGCAGGAGCTCATTAGCATAACTCATTAGCATAACTTATTTGCATATGCTACACCACCTGACATCACTGGAAGTATGTCACAAGGCAAAAAAGAAAGGAGAGAGAGAGAGAGAGAGCGCTGGCAGAGAGAGGACAGCTACTAATCCAAGCCTCAGAAATACCACTATTCTGGGAGGATAGCTTCAGTGGTGGCTGAAGCCTTCAGAAGGCTGGTTGGAGGAACAAGGACCTTTCAAGGGGATGGAACAGGGTCATTTTGCTGCAGCCATGACAGAAGCAGGCATTCCCTGTGGGGAGGGGGGGCTGGCACCAACTCCCGGGGCTGTGCTCCCCCGAGCTCCTGCTCGAAATGACCCCTGGGAGTATACACCAAATATATTTCAGGGCTTCACTTCTGAACAGCAGAGAAGTTAAGAGAATTGTTTCATACCATTTGCCTTCTTAAATAGTTCCACCGCATCAGGGTTCAATGCTAGCAATTTCTGAGCAACGTCTATAAGAGAGACTAAGATCTTCCGAAGCTCTGTCTGGAACTGTAAAAAGGAAACAGTTAATGTATTTTCTCACAAGTCAACTAAAAATAATGCATCTCATGCTTCATGATCTGCACCAAATCCTAGAAGATTGTCTTTTTTTTCTGTCTTGACCCAAACAATGGAAAAAATGATCAAGTACATCTTTCTTTTATCATAGAATCATAGAGTTGGAAGGGACCTCCAGGGTCATCTAGTCCAACCCCCTGCACAATACAGGAAATTCACAAATATCTCCCCCTCCACACCCGCAGTGACCGCTGTTCCATGCCCAGGAGATGACAAAAAATCTCCAGGATACCTGGCCAAACTGGCCTGGAGAAAAATTGCTTCCTGATCAGCATTTCCCTGGGCTTCCCTGGGCCACTAGAACTAAGCACTGAGACAACCCTTCCTGCCCTCCTTCTCATGATCTGCCTGAGTTCACACAATCAGCATTGCTGTCAGATGGCCATCTAGCCTCTGTTTGAAAACCTTCAAAGAAGGAGAGCTCGCCACCTATGGAGGAAGCCTGTTCCACTGAGGAACCGCTCTGTCAGGAAGTTCTTCCTAATGTTTAGCCGAAAACTCTTCTGATTTAATTTCAACCCATTGGTTCTGGTCTGACCTTCTGGGGCAACAGAAAACAACTCTGTACCATCCTCTATATGACAGCCCTTCAAGTACTTGAAGATGGTGATCATATCACCTCTCAGTCGTCTCTCCAGGCTAAACATACCCAGCTCCTTCAACCTTTCCTCATAGGACTTGGTCTCCAGACCCCTCACCATCTTCATTGCTCTCCTCTGAACACATTCCAGCTTATCTATATCCTTCTTAAATTGTGGTACTCAAAACTGAACACAATACTCTAGATGAGGTCTAACTAGAGCAGAATAAAGTGGTACCATCTCTTTGTGTGATCTGGACACTATACTTGTTGTTATAGCCCAAGATCGCATTTGCCTTTTTAGCTACCGTATCACACTGCTGACTCATGTTCAGTGATCCTTTTTGCCAAGACAAGTCTCCCCCAACCTATAATTATGAATTTTATTTCTCCTACCTAAATGAGGCACAACTTGGAGAAACTGGCCTGGAGAAAATTGCTTTCTGACCCCAAGGTGGTGACCAGCATTTCTCTGGGTGTATAAGAAAGAGCCACGAGAAATAAGCACTGATGCGACCCTTCCAGCCTTCCTCTCATGATCTGCCTAAGTTCACACAATCAGCATTGCTGCCAGATGGCCATCTAGTCTCTGTCTGAAAACCACCAAAGAAGGAGAGCCCACCACCTCCCGAGGAAATCTGTCCCATTGAGGAACTGCTCTGTTAGGAAGTTCTTCCTAATGCAGGGGTGGGCAAATAGCGGCCCGTGGGCCACATGCGGCCCGCCACAGAGTTTTTTGCGGCCCACCAAGACAGTCGGCCACATGGTTTCAGTCAGGCCTCCGTTGGGAATCTCAACAAGCAATCTTACTCCTGATTTTTAAAAAAATTGTAGAAAAGTGTGATAGGGTACATTTGTCTCCTTAAACTGATTCTAAAATTAAATGTGCTTGCAGCTATAAATGATATGAAATTAGCACAATAAATACATTGAATAAACTACCACTATTTTATTTAATTTATATTTATTGATTTTTATGATACAATTTATACCTTTTCTGAAATGCAAAGTTAACTAATGAATGCAATCATTTTAAAAGGTGCGGCCCTCCGCTAACCTCTGCTCCCACAAAGTGGCCCCCGAGCCAAAACAATTGCCCACCCCTGTCCTAATGTTTAGCCAAAAACTCTTTTTAAATTTCAACACATTGTTTCTGGTCCAACCTTCTGGGGCAACAGAAAAAACAGGGTTACTATTATCTGTAACCGTTGTTCATTGAGAATCTTCTGTGCAGGCACATATGGGGACTATGCATGAGCAGGTCAGCTGTTGGAAAGGGTTTTCTAGCTAAAAGCCTCTAGGGGGCACTGTGCACTGCAGCAGAGGTCTTTGATCCCACCTAGAGACATGTGCTCCCACACTGCAGCAACCCTACCCTCAGTACCTCTTACACTGCCAGAGAGCATGCAGCGGGGCAGGAAGAAGGGTATGTGTGCCTGCACAGAAGATACTCGATGAACAACCATTACAGATAACAGCAACCCTGTTTTCATTGTCAGTCTTCTGTGTAGTCTCACATGGGGATTCTAGCAAACTGAACACAAGGTGACAGAGGATGCTCAACTTCCTTAAGCAGAGACTGAAGCACCACCTTCCCCTGCTGTGTTTCCTGCCTTGCTTGCTGATCTAAAGTGTAGTGCTTTACAAAGGTGTCAGCAGAGGACCACATGGCAGCCCAACAAATATTTGTCACAGGAACAGCATCCCAGAAGGCAGCAGACGTCGCCATGGCTCTTGTTGAGTGCATGTGGACCTCCAGGGGGCATGAGGTCCCACTCCCAGCCAGACTATAACATTGTCTAATGGTGGATACAATCCAATGTGACAGTGTTTGGGAAGAAGCTTTCAGTCCTCTCCTGGGTCCTGCAAAGCACACAAAGAGTGCCTTGTTTCTGAGGAATTCTAAAGTCCTCTTAAGGTAGAATAACAAGGCTTGCCTAACGTCCAAGGAATGCAGATGTCTTTCACCCTCTGAACTAGGGGTGGAGGAAAACACCAGCAAAATAATCTCCTGAGATAAGTAAAAATTGGACACTATCTTAGGACAAAAAGTAAAGCCAGGGTGAAGTACCACCCTCTTGGGAAAAATGTTCAGGAACGGGGGATCTATTTGGAGAACTGCTAGCTTACTTATCTTTCTAGCTGAAGTAACGGCTACTAGGAAACACAACTTCATGGCAAGTAAGCCCAAAGGTCACTTGGGGCTCTTTAGCTTGGAGAAACGATGGCTGAGGAGTGACATGATTGAGATTTATAAGATTTTGCATGGGATAGAGCAGGTAGAGAAAGAAGTACTTTTCTCCCTTTCTCACAATACAAGAACTCATGGGCACTCCATGAAATTGCTGAGCAGTAGGGTTAGAACAGATAAAAGGAAGTACTTCTTCACCAAAAAAGTGATTAACATGTGGAATTCATTGCCACAGGAGGTGGTGGCAGCTACAAGCAAAAACAGCTTCAAGAGGGAATCAGATAAACATATGGAGCAGAGGTCCATCAGTGGCTATTAGCCACAAGGTATAGATAGGAATGCTCTGTATTCTTGATGCTTTGGTGGGGGGTGGGCAACAGTGGGAGGGCTTCTAGTGTCCTGGCCCCACTGATGGACCTCCTGAGTGCACCTGGTATTTTTGGCCACTGTGTGACACAGAGTGTTGGGCTGGATGGGCCATTGGCCTGATCCAACATTGGCTTCTCTTATGTTTTTATGGCTAACGTGAGGTGAGTCAATACTAGCGACAGGGACCACTGAGGAATCAAAGGTTCCCTGAGAGGATAAGTATTGTGTAACCCTGTAATGTCCTTTTTTTTTTTTAATGTTTTTTTATTGTATTTTTTTACCTATTTTCTACTTCTACAACGCCACAAAATTAAGCTACATATACCTTACACAGAGAATACTTTATGAAATGCTTAATTATATCAAGTTATTAATAAAAAATTAAGAAGCATAAGTAAGACCATGGTTTACAGCTTATTGCTTTGTTACTGTTTCAACTGAGAAAGCTATTTGGCAGGTATGCATACTTTGAAGAAAAACGCTTAACAATACATTTTATAAGTCACATTAGTGCATATGCTTAATATAACATTTTAAAACAATCATTTCTTCTTTTGTCCTCTTCTTGTTTTTACAGTCTCAACTTGTATTTTTGGGGCTGCTGCTCCTTTTTCCGAGTCAGATTCTTCTTCACTTTTTGAACTGTCAAAACCGTACATACTTCCTTGCGATGCCAGTGAACCATCTGAGTCTCTTCCTGCTTTCTTTTCTTTGCTTTTTTCCAGAAATTTTTTCGCTTGGTCAACAGAGTCAGTTTTATATTTCTTATCTTTGATGTTGAAGCTTAGTCCCTCTGGAGTATTCCAACGATATATAATAGATTCAGACTGAAGCCAGGTTGTTAGTTTTCTGTAGGCTTTTCTTCTTTTCCTTATTTCAAATGGAATGTCCTTCAAGCAGCCTGTACCGCCCACCTATGGGTGGAGCTCCAAGAAGCGGTTAAGAGTAGAAACGAAGGTAATTTCTGGCGCCTAATCTCCGCAGGTTTCAGTGGTAAATCGAGGGGGAAAGGTTTTAATATCCAAGCAGAGACTTGGTTTGCTCATTTCTCCAAGGTTTTTAGTTGTGGCTGTGAAAGCAACCAGGTAAACCCCTCCCTTTCCATATTACCACTCTGGCCTGAGGTAACTGAGCGTGAAGTGAGATCATTGATCGAATCCACATCCAGTGGTAAATCTCCCGGTGAGGATCTAATTCCAATTGAGTGCTTTAAATCATTTATTGATTGGTGGGCCCCAATGTTAGCCAAACTTTTTACCTGAATTGATAGAACTGGCAAACTTCCTAAGGGCTGGACCACAAGTATTATTATTCCAATTTATAAGAAGGGTGAAGAGTGTGATCCCAGTAATTACAGGCCAATTAGTTTACTGTCAGTTGCTTCTAAATTATACAGTAGTCATCTAAAAAATAAACTTGAAGATCAAGTTATAGAGAATAACTTAATTCACCCTCTTCAAATTGGATTCAAAAAAGAGCACTCAACCATTGAGAACTGCCAAACCTTATACACTCTGGCCTCCTTGGCCGTTAGGGGTCCCACAAAGGCCCTTTACGCTGCCTTTATCGATCTAGCAGCAGCCTTTGATTCTCTAGATAGAGGCAGATTGTGGCAGAAACTTTGGAATATAAATATTGATCCCCGGTTGGTTAAATTAATTGGCCTGTTGTATAACGACACCACTGTGAAGGTTAAGGTCGGAAGGGAGGGCCGGCTCACTGAAGATATATTAGTGCAGAAGGGAGTGAAACAGGGTTGTGTGCTAGCTCCCACCCTATTTAACCTTTACTTGAATGATCTAATTGCCAGTCTGGAAGGCAGTGAATTCATGCCTCCCGCCATAGGGCAATACAAAGTTCCAATCCTTTTGTATGCGGACGACATGGTACTTCTTTCCGTAATCAAGATTGGTCTGAGGAGGCTACTAAATAAATTGGGCGAGTATTGCAAGGCAGAAGCTCTGCAAATAAACTACGCCAAATCTAAAGTCTTGGTTTTCAGGAAAAGACCTAAGAAATCAGTTTGGAGCATTCTTGGTACACCAATTGAACAATGCAGTACATATAACTATCTGGGCATAACCTTTTCAGAAACCCTCTCTTGGCGCCCCCATATTACACAATTGAAGACTGTTGCTATGAACAATTTGGGGGCTTTGTTGAAATTTTACTTCTCCAGGGGAGGAGGTATGATAGATCCGGTTGTCAAACTATACATTAGTAAGATAACCTCAGCAATGTTGTATGGGGTAGAGATTTGGGGTTGGGATGAGCCGCTGCGGTCTCTGCTAGAGACCGTGCAAAATTATTTTATGAGGCGGATTCTGGTTTTACCCAAAGGCTCACCCGTGGCACTGATGAGGGCTGAACTGGGTATGGTATCTTTGGAAGCCAGGGTAAATGTGAGAATTCTTTCTTATTGGAGGAAATGCTTAAAACGTCCCCAGGATATCCTAGGTGTCTGAAGTTTTATATTGCTTTTAAAATCCTCCAAAAGATTAGGTGACCACCTGACCTCTATTTTACTGAAATACTCAATTATACTATTTTACTATATACTCAACGATATATGGGACAGTGAAAGTCAAAAGTCCAACTTGAAGGAATGGGTATTTAATAAGGATGGGCTTTTGAACCGCCAAGCGGTGGTAAGCTGTCGTACAGCCCCCTTGTATAGGATATTTAAAAGAGATCACTGTAGGACTGTTTACCTTGAGAAATTAACCACTCTTGATCTAAGAAGGGCTTTTACCGCCCTAAGGTTTCATGCCATACCTTCAATGGTCTGTATTGGTCGCTTCTTGGGCTCCCCTCCTGTCTCTAGAATATGTCAATGTGGCGTAGGCGAAGTGGATGACATCGAGCATTATATTATGAGATGCTCTTGGCATGAATCACTTAGGCAAAGGTTTATTTACCCCATTATACCTCTGCATAATGGAATTTCAGATCTGGACATGACTGTTTTTTTGCTCTCTGATAATGACACATATATTACCAGCAGAATGGCTTTGTTTGCATTGGCGGCAAAAAAGATAAGACTAAGTCTTGGATTTGCAGCAAGTTACTGAAGGGCCTATCCCATTTTGGTTTATAATGTCTGTTGTATTTTGTTTTATCTGTTTTATTTTGTTTTGTCTTGTTATGGCCAATGGCCAAGACAATAAACTTGACTGACTGACTGGAATGTCCTTCAAAACTTTCACTTCTTCTTCTTAGATCTTCAGAACCGTCTTATTTGTGGTTTTTAAAACCACATCCCTTGTCGGTTTTTTGGAGAACCTTATCATGATTTCACCAGGCAGGCTATTCTTTTTAATATAATCTGGATAGGTCCTATAAACCATATCCATATCGCTTTTTAGAGCTTCTGCTTTTAAACCTGTTACTGGTGCCAATGCTTCACTCAGCAAGCTTTTAAGGTCTTCTCCTTTCTTCTCTGGCACATTCTGAAGTCTTAGGAAGAAACTTGCACGTTCCATCTGTAGTTTTAAAAGTTGGTCATGATGAAGAGTCTTGTCTTTCTCTGCTTTTTGTAATCTTGAGTCTTGATTTTTTACTGACGTTTTAACCTCCATGAGGTCCCGCTGCAACTTTTCTTAGTTTTATTCGACTCTTTTAATTCCAGCTGCATTTTGTCCATCTTCGTGTTAAGAGACGTCATTTGGTCCACTAGAGGTCGCAATAGCGAGGAGAAAATTGTAGTCATCTCTGTGGTATCAACCTTTGAACTCGGAGCTGAACTTCCTAGTTTGGGGGAAGGTTTCGGTTTCCCCGCCATTGTTGAGTCCGCTGTATTGTTTACAGTTAGATAAGGTGGACAGAAGGAACGATTTCTCAACCAGCACTTATATCATTTTAAAGTTTATATCTTCAAGTACACGATCCTGCCTTCTAGCAGTCCGTACAAGCTTTTATTCCTCAGTAACGCCGTGTAAGGAGCCTCGTAAGTACGCCGATACAAATAGGAGGGGGGGGTTTCCTCCGCCCGCCGCGTTCCCGCTTGATTCTGCTTTATTTAACTTCGAGACTCACAATTTCACCTTGTGTATCTGAGAGCTTCTGCTTCCTTCGCTTCATACTCTCTGCTGCTTCTGGGTTTGCGCTGTAGCCATTACGGCTTCCAAGGCGGGGGAACCTATGGGGGTGATGAGAGGGGCCTCAATCCCACGGTCGCCACCGGCAGGAGAGGTCTCCTCCGTGCCACCCCAGGCAGAGCCCCCTCACTGGGGTCTCTGGGGGTCCGACACCAGTCCTGGACCCCTTCTTCCCGCCTGGCACGGATCGCCTCTCCCGCTGGTGCGGTGAGAGGCGTCCGCCATTCTTCGCAAAGCTTCCGGAAGTCTTTTTATTGTATTTTCTAACACACTACAAAAGACAAAATCCTAAACTAAAAACCTACTCTACCCTAAGGTAAACAAAGACCAAATTGCAATTTTAATTAAAAATTTTAATTAAAAGTTATATGCAAGAAACTAAATAAAGTACCAGGGCAATTTAAGCTGAAATCTTACAATTTTTCCCTACAATTTAAAAATACATAAATGACTGTATTTCAAACAGGAGAATACATCATACAGTAGAACTTTAACATAAACATAGTTTATTTTTTCTTCTTTCTTCTCTTTTCTGTTTTGTCTCTTGGGGTTTTTGAAGCAGCCGCTCCCTTCTCTGCATCAGAGTTTTCTTCTCCAAATTCATTACTTTTTGATGTATCAGAGCTTTCCAGTCTGTAGATGCTTTCTTATAGCTCCAGTTCTTCCTCTGTGGCCATCTTCTCTCTTCTTTCCTTATATTGTTCCAGAAAATTCTTTGCTTTTGCAACAGTATCAATCTTTTGCTTCTTGTCCATAAAGTTAAACAAAAGGTGGGAAAACAAGGGGAGGGGGAACTCAACCCAACAAATAACTGCGAACTGAGTGGGTCAAGCTTTTTTTTTTAATTGACAATTTTTTCATTTCACAACCAATATATCATTACATTTAACCAGTTTAACCAACAGCGTTTACAAAAAACAAACATCAATTAAAAAAACATTATTCAAAAGTATATCATTTTCCAATGTACAGGATTGGCTGGAAGAATCTTTTGTTTAAAGAGATGATTAGTGGACAGTTCCACCAGCAATGCAGAAAGTTTGCACTCTGGCCACATTTTTTACAGTTCGGTGAAAAGGTTTTATTTATTCTGTTAGAGACTGTTGGGGGTATGTACCACCTTGTCAGTATTTTGAATGACGGTACTTTGACTGGGCTTATTTTAGATGCTATGCCAGGAGCTGTCCAGATGGAGTTCCAGTCTTCCTCAGCTATTGTAGTGTTTAGATCTTGATGCCATTGTTTTTGATATAAAGTTATTTTTTCTTCTTTTAGTTTGATTAGCATTTTATATATTTTTGTAATAAAACCTGATGTTTGTTCCTTCAATTGGCTTAACATTGTTTCAAATGGAGTTTGTATTCTATTTCTGGTTATTTTCAACAGGGGAGATTCCAGTAAGTGTTTTATCTGGAGATACCAGTGCACTTTTTTTTTTTGATTTTCTGTTCTAGTTTAGCCTTTTCTATTATAGCACCTTTATCTAAAAAGTGCTCTATTCTAGTAAAGCCTGCCTGTTACCAGTCGGAGAAGGTAGCTGTGGAATTGCCAGGTTCAAGCCAGGTTCGATTTGTAAATGATGCTTGGGTGGAAATGTCAGGGGCTAGTAGCTTTCTCCATCGTTCCCATATAGTGACTGAGTTCGTCATAGTGTTTCTCTGTCCTTTTTTCAATAATTTTATTATTTCTAAATTCCAAAGCATATCATAAAGAGGGATTTGTTTGTCTTGTAGTATTTCTCAATCTATTTGTACCCATGCGGGAGGATCTTTCAGAGTTGCTGCTTGGATAAGCGCTGCCATATGTGTGCCTCATAATACATCAATAAGTTTGGAAAAGCTAGACCTCCTCATACAGTTGATCTAGATAGTGTTTTTTTAAATTTATCCTTGGTTTTTTTGACATTCCAGAAAAATTTATTCAATTCAGATTGCCAGGATATGATATGTTGTTTTGAAATTTTTATTGGGAGAGTTCTAAAAAGAAAAAGATATTTTGGTAAAAGGAAGTTTTTAATTAAATGAAATCTATCTGTCCAGCTCAGTGTTTTAATCATCCATTCTTTTAGTGATGCTTTAATTTCGATATGAAGCTTCTTATAATTGTGTTTGAATAGATGGTCAAGAATGTGGTGTGATATATATACCCAGATATCTCCATGGGTTTTGTGGTATTTTATATTTAAATGTCTTTATTATTAAATCTATCTGTGATTGTTACATATTTAGTGGTTGAATCTGAGATTTTTCTTTGCTGAACTTTAGACCAGATATTTCTCCAAAATTTTTCTATGTTAAAATGTAGCTCTGTCAATGATTTTAATGGATTAGTTATATAAATTATAACGTCATCAGCGTATAATGAAATTTTATGCTGTATTTTTCCAGCTTGTATTCCATTTATGTTATTATTTTTCCTAATTAATTCTGCTAAAGGTTCAATTGCTAAAATAAATAACAAAGGTGACAGAGGGCACCCTTGATGAGTCCCTCTTTGCAGCTGTATCTCTTTAGAGTAATTACTATTTATTTTTAATCTTGGTGTGGGATTTTTATATGATGCTTGAATAGCTCTCACCAAATCCCATATAATTCATTAGTTTTTGTAAATAAGTTATATTACTACTGTCAAAAGTCTTCTCCATGTCTAAAGACAGGAGAAGGGCCTCCAGTTTAATTTGAGAACAGTAGTTCATAATATCTATTATTTTTCTGGTGTTTTCCGTGATGTTTAGTTTTGGAAGGAATCCAGTTTGCTCTTTCCCAATATAGTCTGGAAGTACTATTTTCAAGCGATTTGCTATAATTTTTATAAAGAGTTTAGAATCTGTGTTTAATAAAGTAATTGGACGGTATGAAGATGTTTGAGATTTGTCTTTCTGTGGTTTAGGGATCAATATTATTTCTGAAGTTAACCAAGATTTCAGTAAGACTTCTTTTTCTAATATGTTGTTGGCTAGTGCTAAAAAGGGATCAAGTAATTCGTTTTTGAACAATTTATAGAATTCAAATGGATAGCCATCTGGTCCAGCAGCTGTTTTTTGCTTGTGCTATTACTTCTAGTACTTCTGTTTTGGTTATTTGTGCATCCATATATGTTTTGTGTTGTTTTGTTAATGTCTTAAATATGTCTTTTTTCTTTAAAAAGGTGGCAACTTTTTCTTTCTTTAGGTGTTTAGGTTTATATAGATTTGTGAAATACTGCTCTAATATTTGGGTAATTGTATTTGTATCTGTATACAGAGTACCATGCTGATCTCATATGGCATGAATGTATCTCTGAGATTTTTTTCCCCTTTACTCTCCACGAGATAATTTTTAGAGTTTTTGTCATTTTCCTCCAGTGTTGCTGTTTTATGTATAACAAATCCTTCTGTATCATTTGAGTAATTTTTGTCTCTAGTATTCTCCTTTCAGCTACCAGTTGTTTAAGCGTCTTAGTTTTCCCTGTTTCTTTGTGTTCTTTCTCTAGCCTGGATATATTTTGCTGTAATGTTTTAATTGTATCATCCTTGTCTTTCTTTAGGAATGCTGCTGCTGATATGAGATGGCCTCTTACTACTAATTTTAAAGCATCCCAGTTGTTCTGATGTGTGGTGTCTTCAGGCTTATTTAGTGCTAAAAACCCTTTGATGGTGTTTGAGATATGTTGTTGAATATCTGACTTTAATAAAATAGATTTATTCAAAATCCATTTTTTCCCATTGTCTTATTTTTGCTCAAATCTATTTTGCATGTTACTGGAGCGTGATCTAATAAAATTTTTATCTCAATGTCACTATGAGTTGTCTTGGAAAGTAATGCATGGGATACGAGAATGTAATCAATTCTTGTGTACGTATTGAATCTATAAGAATAAAAAGTATAGTCATGTGTATCTGGGTGTTGTATTCTCCATACGTCTGTTAATCCATGTTTCCTGATTATATCTTGAAGTTCCGAATCATATTGTCTAGTAGTTGCCTTCTGTTTCCTTTTTCTTTTGGATCTATCTAATTGTGTATTCAAAATATAGTTGAAATCCCTTCCCAACATGGTTTCACCTTCTTGGAAAGATCTCAAGATTTCCAGGGTTTGTCTTAAAAATTGTAATTGCCCTTCATTGGGCGCATAAAGTGAGCCTATGGTAATAGCTTCTCCGTCTAAAGTACCTTTGGCAAAAACATATCTGCCTTTATGATCAGACAAGGTTTCTTTTACATCAAAATGTGCAGTTTTTTCCTATTAAAATTGCTGAACCTCTAGCTTTTGATGAACCTGGAGAAACAAATTGTTGGGTATACCATGAAGTTGCTAATACAGGTTCTTTTTTATTTTTTAGAATTGTCTCTTGTAATAAAACTATTTTTGGCCATAATTATGTTACTAGTTGTAGCAAATATATAGCATTCAAGATAGCAACATCTGGTCTTATTAATATATGTATATACAAAATTCTGAATACATGTATTTTTGGATGTGTAACACTTTATAATAAGGAATATTGACCACTGAGGAAGGGCCATAGGGCATGTATGGTCCTTAGGTCATGTATGGTCCTTAGGTCATAAGTTTTATCCATCAGTTTGATATGCACTGCAATTAGTTCTTAATGAACCTAGTTTTAAATGTCTGATACTTGGAATGTCTCTTTTAATTTTATTTTGTTTTATTTATGTGTACACCCTAATAAAAGTCTATATATTTCATTATAATTCTTTTGTTAGCTTGACCCATAAAGTTAAATGCCAGTCCTTCAGGAGTCAACCACCTGTACACGGTGCCTTTTGCTTGCAAAAATGTAGTTAAATTCTTATAAGGTTCCTCTTCTTCCTGATTTCAAATGGAATGTCCTTTAACACTTTAATCTCCTCCTCTTTGATCTTCAAGATAGTCTGGTTAGTGGTCTCTGGTAGATTTCTTTGAGACTCTCACCATAATTTCTCCAGGCAGGTTTTTTTTCCTTCAAAAATTCAGGATAGGTCCTGTAGACCATGTCCATATTGCTTTGAAGTATATCCACTTGCAAACCTGTCATTGGAGCCAGTGCTTCACTCAATAGCTGTTTGAGATTCTCATCTTTTTGTTCAGGGACATTTTGAAATCTTAAAAAAAAGTTGACCTTTCCATTTGTAACTTCAAAAGATAATCCTTATCTGAGGACCTTTCCTTGTCTACCACATCCAGTCTTAAATCAATACTTTCAGTCTTGGCTTTAACTTTTTCCATTTCCTTAGCTGTTTACTCAGATTTTATGTTGACATCAGTAATTTGCTTCTGTAAATTATCCAGTTTGGAGTTAACTGCAGTCATTTGTTCCATAAGAGGGCACAATGCTGTAGCTAATACATCTGTCAGGTCTGTATTTGCTTAGATGCTTAGGCTTAGATGCCGGAAGTACTGATGCAGTTTTGGGAGAAGGCTTAGGTCTCCCCGCCATTTTTTCTCCCCATCCAGTCATTCTTTTTTGTTTACAATATCCAAGAAGATGCAAACGTTTGTAAAAGTTCTACAAATACAGCTTCTTATACAGTTTATGGGCTCCTGTTTAACTCCCAGCCATATAAAAAGAAAGATTCTCCGTTCTTAATACAGATTGCTGGATTAAAGGGGAGGATTTAAAATTTATACCCCCAGCTCCTCACTTCTATTCAAACCAGAAAATCACATTGCAGCACTCATGCTTTTTCGGCCACATGACCAGGTAAAGCTTCTTCCTTGTTACTTTCTTGATCTTTGCAGCCATCCAGTATGCACCTCTTCATGCCCGTGGGTGCCACAGTGGCAGGACCTATAGAGGCAAAGGGGAGCCTCTATCCCTCAGTTGCCACCTTGGGAGAGGTTTCCCCTCATGCCTCGGGCAGGATGCCCCCTACAAGGGCTCCTGGAGTGCCAAAAACCAGTTGGCACCCCTCCAAACTGCTGGGTTTAGGTTGCGTCTCCTAGAGCTCTCCGGAGACGTGCCCACCATTAGAATGCCAAAACCAGAAGTCCAACCCTGTAATGTCCTTAATGGCGACCACCATGTGGTCGCCACAACGCACATGGTCAGGCTAGCTGCCGGAGCTTCGATCTGGCTAACAATAGCCCAACTGGATCATAATTTAGCACAATCTTGCACGAGGGTTACTTAAAGGTACCTATGGGGCACAATAGCAGGAAACTGCACCTATCCGCTGTATTGGGTGAGGCCAAGGTGAAATGGGAATATAAGCAGATCCCCGGACCTCATCAGTCATGTCATCTTCTCCACTCAATAAACTTCATGAGCTGATTTCACTACAAGCGTCTCTGACTCCAGTACTTTATAAACCCCGAAAAAATATCTTCGAGAAATGATGGGAAAACACTGAGACCCCATCAATTTTAACATGATAACAAGAGATGGCAGACAGGTGAACTTTTAATGATGAAAGCACCAAACCTTTATTCGTTAACAACAATAAATATTCAAAGATGCCCTGTAAGGGGGTTGTATATGGAGACCCATACTTTCCAGTACACCAGAGCATGAATTCTCTCTACTTTTGTAGAAAATTCTTTTTGGTACTAGGTTTCCTAGAATTCAGCAGAACCTCATTGACTGCCTCAGAAAAAAACAAACAAACACCAGGTCTCTGTCCCAATCCTCCCAGCTGTGAGCTTGAGACTCTCTGAGTTGTGATGGAAGTATATGAAAATCTCATACAAAATATATATCCTTTTCTCTTTCACTCCTCTCCAGCCTAGAGTGCTAAACCCTTCAATCTATCTAAACCATTGTTTAATCAAAGATGCATTGTGGCCAAAACTGCTTTGAATAGGGTCTATCACCAATACCAAAGTGCTGATGAGGGAGCCAAGCAAGAAATTCTTTTCCAACTTCTGTCCAAAAAATGAAGTACAAATTAGTGATAAAATATAGAAAGAGAACTGTGGTGAAAGCTTATCAATGCAGCTAAAAGTAAAAATGCATCCCTTTTCTGAAAGTTAGTCACTTGTAGAGCGTCAGGTGCTAAGTCACCAATAACTGCCTGTATTCCTGTGGTTAGATGGGTCTCCTTTTTTAGAGTAATGTACAACGATGCTGTTCATTCTCCATCGGTGGTAACATTAGAAAATACCATGAGATGGTCCCCCGTAACAGTTGGCGAGATTGAATCCCTTATTGGGCAGCTGAAAAATGCTAAGGCATCAGATGGCATTCCACCAGAACTTTTAAAAGAGAATAAGGATTGGAGGGTCTTTTTCTAAGCTCCCCTCTTTGCACACATTGATAATATGGGTCATGTCCCCAAGCCTTGGGGTTTAGCTATAGTTGTCCCTTTTATAAAAAGGGTAAGAAGGAAGACCCATCCAACTATAGACCAATCAGTTTGCTAAACATCATAAGTAAACTCTATGTAGGACATTTATTAAATAAATTTTTAGATTGGCTAGAACAAGAAAACATTTTGGTTATTGAACAAGCAGGCTTCAGACCAGGTAATTCTACACTTGATAGTGATCAAGTGTAGACCTACCTGGTCTGAAGCCTGCCTGACATTAGCCTAACATTACAGCACCTTATTGAGAAATATTCAGCCAGGGGAGCAATGTTGCTATATGCTGCATTTGTTGATCTCAAATCTGCCTTTGATTCTGTTTCTAGACCTTGGCTCTGGAATAAGTTTTAATATCAAATATCGATAAAAGACTTTTGTTTCTACTACAGGCCCTGCATGATCATACTTTTCTAAGAGTCAGATGCAGTAGATGTGGCCATCTTACTGATCCTATTAAAACCTTCAGAGGTGTCAGGCAAGGATGTCTATTATCCCCAGCTTTGTTTATTTTTTATATTAATAATATAGTAAGTTGGCTTAACACCTCTGATCTTCATCCCCCCAAAATTGCTAACCAGCATATATCTGTTCTATTGTACGCCAATGCTACTGTGATATTGTCTTGAACTCCAGTTGGTCTTAGGCAAGCCCTAAAGAAGTTCTGCATGGTTTGTGACGATGAGCTTCTCACAATTAACTATCAAAAAACTGTAGTCTTTGGGAGTATATCAAAATCCAGGAACTGGGCAATAAACAGCCATCAGATAGAACAAGTTGATAGTTTTAAATAACTGGGCGTAGTTTTACAGGCCTCCGGTTCTAGGGTTAAGCACAGCCAGGGGTCATTTCAAGCAGGAGTTCGGGGGAGCGCAGCTCCGGGAGTTGGTGCCAGCCCCCCCCCCCCCGTGGGGGAATGCCTGCTTGTGTCATAGCTGCAGCAAAATGTCCCCGTCCCCTGGAAAGGTCCTTGTTCCTCTGACCAGCCTTCTGAAGGCTTCAGCCACCACTGAAGCTATCCTCCCAGAATAGTGGTATTTCTGAGGCTTGGATTAGTAGCTGTCCCCTCTCTGCCAGCTTTCTTTCTTTCTTTCTTTCTTTCTTTCTTTCTTTCTTTCTTTCTTTCTTTCTTTCTTTCTTTCTTTCTCTTTCTGAAAAGGACTGGAGTCTGGAGGCTGGTGGAGTGAGTTTCAGCATGATCAAGTTTATTGTAGGTCAGAAACAAGCATACCTGAGGTGGCCCAGGGGTCAGCTTATATGCACAGAAAAGCCTCGCCCCCATCCACACCCACACTGTGGGATAGGTTAATCTTCCCACCAGAGATTACATTGATTCATTTGAATATGCTAAGCCTCTGATAGATGGATCTTTAGGAGCCTGGGTGCTATTGTTCTTTTATCTCAAGCTTCTACCCTTTCCAGGCCATGCAGTCAGACCGCATGGCCAGCGCCATTACATGTTTGGTCACATCAAAGAATCATACAAGTGTACCCATAGAGAATCACAGCCTGGTTGTCTGTGGAATTGCATCCAGGACATAACCCCCTCCCCCCATAGTTCAGGCACACCCCCTGGCACACAAAGTCTTTGAGACAGGTCAGCCTTCT
This sequence comes from Lepidodactylus listeri, assembly GCA_029233225.1. Classification (NCBI taxonomy): domain Eukaryota; kingdom Metazoa; phylum Chordata; class Lepidosauria; order Squamata; family Gekkonidae; genus Lepidodactylus; species Lepidodactylus listeri. The sequence goes on along the minus strand of JARCFY010000014.1, from coordinate 5,777,391 downwards.
CTGCCCTCTGTCCGACCGACGGAGTGTTGGAGTGAGTGGACCCAGGACCGCAGTCTCTAACTTGGGAACTGAAGCAGCTGGAGTTGGGATCTCAGGAGCAACTTCTGGCTGGCTTGTTTCCAGGGCCGAGTTCCACGGGTACTCCTGGGGTACGGTGGTCAGGTCTGGAACAGCCTCCCGTTGGTCCTTGTCCATGCTGGTGTCGTGGATGTCAGGTCCTGGTCGGTCTGTGGTTACTGGATGGCTGGAGTTTGCCCAGCGTCGCAACTGGTCTATGTGATGTCACCATACTAGGCCAACCTCTGTGGTGACCTCCTAAGAGAGGGGTCCGTTGACTCTGGTGACTCTACCTGGTACCCAGAGGGGGCCCCATGCATAGTTCCTAACATACACGGGGTCTTTTGGGAAGAACCCTCTCGGAGCTTGGGGTGTGTCAGGTTCCTTGGACTGGTGCGGGGCCCTGTCCAGGTGCAGACGGTCTGAGACATAAGCCAGTGTCCCATGAGCAGCCCCACTGGGCTGCGGCCGGTGGCTGTGTGGGGCATTGCGCGCTGACCAGAGGAAGGCTGTCAACTTGTACTCCCAGTCCCCTTGGGCCATTTTCTGCAGCACCTCCTTGGTTGTGTGAACCATCCTCTCGGCTTGCCCGTTTGTAGCTAGATGGAAAGGAGCAGACCTTACATGTCGTATGCTATGTAGCTCCGTGAATCGCAGGAACTCTGAGGAGGTAAATGCTGTGCTGTTGTCAGAGACCAATGTGTCTGGCAGGCCGTGCGTACTGAATATGCGCCATATTGCTCAGATGCAGCCTCGGATGATGTAGACTTTACCGGAACAACCTCCAGCCACTTGCTGAAGCTGTCAATGAGAATGAAAAACAACTGCCCCTGGACAGGCCCCGCGAAGTCTATGTGGAGCCGGGACCATGGGCCTTGAGCCGACTCCCAAGGGCGGACTGGCACATGTGGAGGGTCAGGACATGACTCCTGGCATTTCACACAGGCCTGGACCCTGGCCTCAATGTCTTTATCCAGCCCGGGCCACCATTTGTAGCTGTGGGCCAGGGCTTTCAACCGGACAACCCCAGGGTGGTGCTCATGAAGAGTGCTGAGTACCCTGGCACGGAGGGGCTCTGGAATCACCACCCTGAATCCCCTTGTGGCTTGACAGCTCACTGCGCCGGGCTGTGAATGCTGCAAATTCTGGCCCGGGAGATGTAGGCCATTCCCTTCCCACCCAGTCAAGAACATGGGTAGCCGCTACGTGAAACCCTATTTAGATCCCGAATTAATATATGAATCAGATGATGGGAGAATTCTTATGGTTAAAGTTCATAGACCAGCTAAAATAACTTTCTTCCCCCCCCCCAACATTTTATTCCATTTTCCACTTTAAAGTCACAATACACTTCAATCATTTAAATACATTCTACTTACATTGCTGTTTGTATTTTTCCTATTTCATACAATTTTATAATTTTGGGTCTATTTTTTCCCTTTTAATGTTAATCCATTTATATACTCTATTCCATTTTCTCCAATATATATCTTCATTTAAATTTAACAAGTTTATCTGCAATCTATCCGCTTCAGCCAACTCTAAAAGTTTATAAGATATTTCTTCTTTAGACGGTACTTTTTCAGACTTCCAAAACTTAGCAAATAATATTCTAGCTGCTGTTACAATATATACAATTAACCATTTCTCCTCTTCAAGATTTACTGGCATGGTATTCAACAGAAATATTTCAGGTGTAATTGGTAATTTTACATTACATATTTCTAAGATAATTTTATGTACCATTTCCCAACATTTCTGAGCTTTCTTACAACTCCACCACATGTGATAAAATGATCCTATATTTGCTTTACATCTCCAACAATTTCTAGACTGATTAGGGAAACATTTTGCAACTTTATCAGGGGACCAGTGCCACCTGTGAAACATTTTGAAAATATTTTCTTTATACGATACAGACCTTAACATCCTCGCCGATTTCCATACTCTTAACCAATCTTTTGTTGGTATAGTATGTCCAATATTTTTCATCCACGCAATCATGGGGATCTTAATAGTCTCATCTTGCAAAAAGTCATTGATCAACCAATTATACAATTTTTGAGTTAATTTATTCTCTGAAGTTAACCATATCTTGTCTAATTCATTTTGATTACTATCAAAACCTATTTTCTTATCTTCTAAAAATGCTGATTTTAATTGCAACATTTCCCAACATGATAGCTGAATTCCTTGTCTTTGCAGTGTCTCTTGTGCTTTTAATTTGTTATTCTTCCCTAGTAGTTTTTCATATGTCTCTCTAGTACTTTTAGTAAGCAATGTGGGTCTGACAAAGGCCTCTAATGGTGACACCCATCTCGGGGTTTTAGTATAGATTCTCTTCTTTAAATTTACCAATATTTTAATAAGTGGGCCTCGTATACTATGCTCATGAAAATATCTCTGTGATTTTTCCTTTTCATACCATATGTATGCGTACCAACCCATCTTCAAATCAAAGCCCTCTAACTTTAGTGTTCTTATATCTGTCAAGGTTACCCACTCCCAAATCCAACCTAAAACTGCTGCTGTATAATACAAATGCCAGTTTGGTAATGCTAAGCCGCCTCTATCCTGTTTATCTTGCAATATTTTCCATTTGATTCTAACTTTTCTAGATTGCCAGATAAAGTTCCTGGTAATTTGTTCCAATTCTTTAAAAAAATGAATTTTTTTGATAAATGGTAGGTTGTGGGCTAAAAATAAAAACCTTGGCAAAATATTCATTTTAATTGCTGCCACCTTCCCCATTAGTGATAGTTTCAAATTGCTCCACTTATCTAGATCTTTTTAAATTTCTACTAGGAATACTTTGTAATTGTCATCATATAACGAATGCGCCATATTTGTCAAGATTATTCCCAAATATCTTGTCCTCTTGACTATCTCTATGTTTGCTACTTCTTGAATTCTCTGTGCCTGTTTTTCTGTACAATTCTTTATAAGTATCTTAGTTTTTTGTAAATTAATTTTTAGACCGGCCCTTCTACCCTATTCTTGAATTTCCTGTAACAAAATCGGAAGTGTATCAGCTGGATCTTCTATTATGAAAGCTAAGTCATCTGCAAATGCTTGTAACTTAAAGGATTCCCCTTGAATTCTCAGACCTTTTATTTGATCATTTTCTCTCACCCTATCTGTCAAGGTTTTTAACGTAAAAATAAGCTTCCGGTTCAAGGTCTGGTGAGGGCAGTCGTGGGGGAGAGGCTCTCCCTCACAGAACACTTTTCCTAAGGTTTATTCTCTAATTTAACAGCTGGAAAGTTTGAACTAAGAGATTTGAACTTGCAAGAAGCTTGCCCCTAGAGGTAATCCTGGTGTGGCAGCTGGTTACCACTGGCAGGGGGTTTGCTTTTAGGCAAAAAACTTTGAGGACATTTGACTGCATAGGAGTATGCAGCCGGCTTCTAGCCAAACCTGAAGAACCACCCAGAGTCTATGGCATGAAACTCTCAAACAAATCTCTCAACACAAGAATTAAAGCTAAGTATTAATTATTTCTAGCTTTAGACTAAAGGAATAATTGCAATATAAGAGGTATTGTAATATGTGGGTATAGTCTCTTATCTTCTGTTTAGTATAAACAGAGCTAAACAAGTAATAAGCGGCTTCTAAAGAGGGTCTGCTCATGAAGGGGGAATAAACAATAGTAGTATTTGGGAGGGGGAGCTGAAAGGAAGTTTAAATACTGGAGAAAAATAATAATAAAATAACTGGCGAGCAGAATAGCTACCGATGGTGTTCTGGCCCTTTAATCCCTAGGTGAAGTCCAGGCATAGCAGAAACAGCTGTCGTGGTCGAGAGACAACTCGGGAGGAGGAGAGTGAAAGAGTGCGTGGCTCGGGAGGAGGAGAGCGCGGCATGTGTATGGTGACTGAGTGGGATTGACAAATAGCAGAATACAGAATGTGGAAGAGAAAGAACTAGACGACATGGGACGTATGAGAAAGGCAGAGCCGGGTCAGCACTACGGAGGCCCCGTCCACACGAGCAAGATAAGCCGGACGGCAATTGACACAAATTTGCGCCGGTGCAATTTGTGCTGCTTTTGCAGGATCACACAGGTCCATGGACCTGTGAGGGTGAACAGCCACTGTGTGATCACATGCAACCACAGGCGAGTTGTTTTTTTTTTTCTGGCCATTTTCAGTGTGCTTATTCACTTCTACAAGGGATCGATGACTTGCCTCTCCACTCTCGGGGTCATCCGATGATGCGCATACCAGCATGAGGGGGGGATAAAACCAAAAAGCCCGCTCCCAGACGCCTCTTGTTTGCACTGGCGTGATCACACAGGGAAAGGCCGGTTCTGGGCCATCACAAACCATTTGAGACTGCCTTTTCACTGGTAGCTAAATAAGCCAATTCCCCGCTGGCTCAAAGTGGTTTGCGACAGTTTGGCACCGGCTGCAGGACGCTTCCCAGATGTGCTTGTGTGATCACGCCACTTTGAGCCGGCGGGGAATAGTCTTCCTTGCATAACAAATGGGTGCGTATGATCGCGCCCAGAGTGCGGCAAGCAAAGGAGAAATAGAGCATCGGTGAGACACACACTAGATTAGCACCTAGCAGAGCAGAGAAAAGCGGAGCAGAAAGAAGAAAAGAGGATTAAAAGATTAGAAAGGATTTATGTGGACTATAAAGGAAACTGGGTGATAACATTAGAAGAACGAGTTAATGGCACAACAAAGAGTGAGAAAGGCACAAAAGAGTATACCTAGAGCTTGAATAAAACATAAATAATAAGATATAGATAGATTAGGTGGATTGTTATGTGGTTGTAAAAGGCAGAAGGAGGCTGAAAAGGTTAAATGAAAAGACTTGGAATAAAAGTCAAATATAAAGGAGAAAGGAGGTGAAGAAAGAGAAAGAACCTTGTAGAAAAAATTTATTAGTTTGATGGTGTTTCTTTTTTTTGTTGGTTTGTTTTATATAAGATTAAGAGAAGTATCAAGAACTAAAAGGTGAAAAATTAGAGATTGTTTGGTCAAGTTGAGGCTTGGGAATGAAGACTAGCAGCACCATAGCTTTTTGAAGTTTATAATTATATATGTATAAGAGTGGGGGGTGTGTGGAAAATTTTGTGTGGAGGTTTAGATATATACATATATAAATCTAAGGGATTCTGATGGCTTCTGGCACAGGACCAGGGAGGAAATCGTCAGTTCCATCTCCAGGGACTCAAGCACAACTGAAAACCCTCACACCAAGTTTACCACAAATATCACTAAATGACTTAAAGATGATGATTCAGAAGAGTAGCTCAAACTGTGAAAGAAACAGTGGAGGATACACTACCACAATTACTAAAGAAAGAAATTGAACCTATTCAGAGAAAAATAGACCAGATATTTACAGAAGCAGAGGAAATTAAAAAAAATATAGCAGGAGATATTAAAAATGGCGGATAAGAATAAAAAGATTGAGGGAAAATAATGATGAAGAGTTGCAAGATCTTAAAAGTAGGAGTGATAGAAAAGAGGCCACTTTAATAATGTTAGAGATGGACAAAGCAGCAACAGTGGTTAGATGTCAGAATATCCCAGAAACATCGGGTAAAAACTTGAAAGAAGAAATGGCACAACTGCTTGCAGAACAAATGGCGGTAGGAACTAAGGAAGAGATAGAAAAAGAAATAGAAGCTATTTACAGGAAGAACACTGCATATGCAAAAAGGAATAAAACTCCAAGAGAAGTACACATAAAGTTTGCTAAGAAAGAAACAAGGGATAAAATATTAAGGACAGCATATGACAAAAAAAATAATGATTGAACAAGTTGAAATTAGATTTTTAAAAGAAACTCCGTGGAGGATGAGAGAAAGGAGGAGGGATTATGCTGCACTGACAAATCTCTTGAGAAAGAACGAAATTTTCTATAAATGGTTAACTCCAGAAGGTGTAGTATTCACGTATAATGGGAAAAGGTACAACCTAAATTCAGTATTTAAAGTTGAAGATTTTCTAGAGAAGTATGGCCATAATTTAGGCTGGCAAACCAATAAAGACTCCTCGGCGGAAGAAGAAGGAATAGAAGAAGACGAAATTATCTCAGACACTGCTAAGAAACAAGAGTCAAAAAAAGGGAAAAAGAAGATGGGGAGAATACCATCACAGATCACGACGAGGAACCAATACTGAACGAAGGAAAAGATAAATATAGGAAAAAATAAAAATGAGGAATTCAAGAGTTAGAATTTTGTCAATGAATGTAAATGGTCTAAATGGGCCACAAAAGAAAAACAAGACATTCCATCAATTAAAAAAATTAAATTCTGAAATCATATGTATGCAAGAAACCCACATAAAAAAAGATGAGAAGTATTTAGCAGTTAAAAAATAGGGCAAACTTTTCTCAGCATCTGATGAAAAGGAAAAGAGAAGAGGAGTAGCAATCTATGTAAAAGAAACTCTGCAACCTAAATTTCAATTCAAATCAGATGATGGCAGAATTATAGCAATTTCAGTTTGGAATCAAAATAGAAGAGTATTGACAGTAAATATATATGCTCCAAATCAAACCAAGAAATTTTTTTTGCACAACTTCATCAATTATTAGTAGCAGAGCCATTTGAGGATATTTGTATTGTAGGTGAATTTAATGCTGTACATCAACCGCTACTGGATAGGAATAACTATAACACAAAAAAGAAAACTAAAAATAGCTTGCCAAAATCCTTTTATTTATTAGCTGAGGAATTTGCATTAATAAACGTGTGGAAAGTGAGGAATCCAGAGAAAAAAGATTTTACGTGTAATTCTGCAAGACACAGCACTGGTCAAGGATAGATTCGGTGTGGATATCAATCCCGAAACTACAAGATGTCAGTGAGGTGGAAATCTGGCCAAAGACTTTCGCTGATCATAGTCCAATTATGCTAGCTTTACAAACAACACCAAAAAAACCTAGATGGACAATGAATTATTAAAAGACCAGGAAGTAGTGGATAAAACAAAAGCAGAAATTCAATTCTTCTTTAATAATCATATTAATTTAGAGACGCCGATTAAAGTTATGTGGGATGCGTTTAAAGCTTTTATAAGAGGATGGTTTTTGAGTCAAGGAGCCTGGAAAAGAAAACAAGAAAGAAAGAAATATGAGGACTTAAAAAAGCAAATTATGGAACAAGAAACGAAAAGGAAAAGGAAAACCTCCAAAACAGAAGAAATAAAATTTAAATTAATATCTTTACAACATCAACTTAATTTATTATTAACCCAAGAGATGGCAGTGAACTTAGAACATACTAAACACTTTTTCTTTGAAAATGCCAATAAACCTTCCAGGTGGCTGGCGTATAAACTTAAAAAAGGACGGGAAAAAAGGACAATTAAATCACTTAAAGATGAAGAAAATATTGAGAAATTTGCACTACAGGACTTAAAAAATATAGTAGAAAATTATTATACCAATCTCTATAAACAAGATAGAAACATGCATGGCATGAAGGATTATTTATTGAGATGGAACAAGAAGAAATTTCAGGATGACCAGGTAGCTCAACTGAATGAACCAATCTCAATGTGTGAAATTACAGAAGCCATTAGAAAAGCAAAGAAGAAAAAATCACCAGGATCGGATGGCTTTCCATCGGAAATGTACCACATTTTTGAAGACCAACTAACCACACCTTTTAAAGAAGTATTAAAAAAGATCAAGAAAACAGGAAAGATCCTGGAGTCATGGAAGGATGCACTTATCACATTAATACATAAAACCAACACGGAATCATCAGATGTTAAAAACTATAGGCCAATCTCATTACTTAATACTGATTACAAATTGTTTGCTAATATTTTAGCAACTAGACTGAAAAGAGTACTTGCGCAAGTTATTCATCAGGACCAAGTGGGTTTCCTACCAAAAAGACAGATAAGAAACAATATCAGAGCTATAATTAATGTCTTAGAACATTATGAAATGCATCCCAGTAAACAAATGGCCTTGATGTTTCTTGATGCAGAAAAGGCCTTTGACAATGTTAATTGGGCTTTTATGTTACAAAAATTGGAGTTGTCGGAATGTGGCGTTGATTTCTTAACAATGATAAAAGCAATATACAATTCACAAAAAACTAAAATAGTGATAAACAGAGACATGACACAGAATGTTAACATACAGAAAGGTACAAGGCAAGGTTGTCCTCTCTCACCCCTTTCGTTTATTTTTACATTAGAAGCTAAAATAACTTTCACAGTAAACATTCATGCACTGAACCAGGGCCAAGAAAAGTTTTTTTCGATCTTTAAGGGAAAAATTAGCAAAATTTCCTAGTGAGGATTTATGTTTGATTGGAGACTTTAATGAGGTAACTGATTGTCAATTAGATAGGAAAAACTTGTTGTCAAAGCTAAATAGAGGTAATGAATTACCAAGAACATTTTTTGGATTAGCAAAAGAATTCAAATTGACTGATATATGGAGGGTCAGGAATATAAATAAAAAGGATTACACCTTCTTTTCCAAGAGACACAAGTTTTGGTCCAGGTTAGACATGGCATGGACTTCTACAGCATTGTTAGCTGATCTGCTAGAAGCTGAGATCCTCCCCACAACTTTAGCTGATCATAATCCTCTGTTACTAACGCTGCAGGACACCCCTAAATTGTATAGATGGTCACTGAAGACTTGGATGTTGAATAATGAAGATTTTATCAAAGAATGTAGAGAAGAATTCCGCGATTTCTTCAAGTGGAACATCATTCCTGAAACCAATATTGAGGTGGTCTGGGACGCTTTCAAGGCCTTCGCAAGAGGAAGAATGATAAGACATGAAATATGGTTACGGAAACAAGAGAGGCTGAAATATCAAAATATTACAGATAAAATTCAAATTGATGAAGCCCAGCTGAAGGAAAACCCACTTCTGGAAGAAAATAAAATGAATCTTAGAAAATCCCAACATCTTTTAAACTGCTTATTAACTAGAGAACTCGCTAAAAAAATGGATTATGTCAAGCAAAATTTTTTTGAAAATGCGAATAAAACTTCATGGCGGTTGGCATATAGATTGAAGAAAGACAAAGCTGAAAGATATATAAAAGCATTGAAAAATGAAAAGAGGGAAGAATGCTTTAAGAATTATAAAAAGAAATTATAGAGAAAAGTAAAAGAGATTATAGAGAAATTCTACAAACAATTATATAAACAGGATGAGCAGGATATACAAGAGATTGAAGCCTACCTAGAGAATCCAATAAAGATCAAGTCTACTGAAGATCAAAAGAATGTATTCAATGAACCCTTTAGTATGTATAAAATAAAAGAAAACCATTAAAAACCTTAAAAAAAGGAAATCCCTGGGATCTGACGACTTACCTGCGGAATTTTATTGGACTTTTGAGGAACAGATTGCTCTGCCATTGAAGATGACCATGCAAAATGTTTATGAAGTAGAGAGAATACCTGAATCCTGGAAAGAAGCTTTGATTACCTTGATTCCAAAAAAAGATACAACCCCTTTAGAAATAAAAAGTTACAGACCTATCTCTCTTTTGAATGTGGACTACAAAATTTACGCTAATATCATACTGAACAGATTGAAATAAGTGTTGGTTCAAGTGGTGCACAGGGATCAAACTGGATTCCTACCCCGTAGACATTTAAGACATAATGTTCGAATTATTTTAAACACTTGAATATTACAAGGCATACCCTGAAAAAAAGAACAGGTTGCTTACCTGTAACTGATGATCTTCGAATGGTCATCTGTGCATTCACACTATGGGGTTTACTGCGCTTGCGCAGGAATCTATTGGTATTGTAGAAAGCTCTCAACGGAATTTCGCACCCAGCACCTCCGGGCATTCACAGGGGCCCATCACGCATGCCCAGAGGAGCTGAGCGTGGACATCCTGCCAGTTCCTTCTGAACGCTGCAAGACCAGACTGAAGAGAGGAAGTAGCCTGGCAGCAGAGGGGAAGGATGGGCCGGTAGTGTGAATTCACAGATGACCACTCAAAGATCATCAGTTACAGGTAAGCAACCTGTTTATGTTTGACGTGGTCTCTGTGCTTCACACTATGGGCGAATAGTGAGCAATGGCCTACCTGGTGGAGGGTGCTGGCAGGCCCTCACTGAGACGCTGTGGACAGGAAGAGGCGAGCCATATCTGTGCGCTGAGCAGCCCTGACATCTAGCTCATAATGGTGTATAAATGTGTTTGGCGTGATCCATGTTGCTGCTCTGCAAATGTCCGGGAGGGAGGCTCCCTGCAGAAATGCCGTGGAGGTGGCTATAGCCCTAGTGGAGTGGGCTTTCAGTGGTCCCAGAAGAGGGATGTGTGCCAGGTTGTAGGCAAGGTGGATGAGCTGTACAACCCATCTAGACAGTCTCTGGGATGTGATGGGCAGCCCGAGTCTGTGGGGAGCATAGGAAACGAAGAGACGGGGGATCCGTCTATGAGGTTTAGTGCGATCTAGATAGAAAAGGAGGGCTCTCTTGACATCTAAGGAATGGAGCAGGCGCTCATGTACAGACATGTATTCTGGATAGAAGTCTGGAAGGAGCACCTCAGATTGCAAGTGGAAGGCTGAAACCACCTTTGGAAGGAAGGAGATGTATGGTATGAGCCTGACAGCATTTGGCAGGAAGGAGAGAAATGGGGGGTCATGGCAGAAGGCCAGGATTTCCCCCACTTGTTGAGCCGACGTGATGGCTATGAGGAAGGCCGTCTTCCATGCCAGTAGGTGCACACGTTGCTAATGGTTTGAAGGGTTTCCTGGTGAGTATTCTGAGAACCAGGGGTGAATCCCAAGGGTGAGCCGGCATTTTGATGGGGATAAAGGTGTAAAAGCCCTTATATGAATCATTGAGAGAGGGTGAGCGAAGACGGAGAAACGGTCTATTTCATTATGAAAGGCAGATATGGCTACCAGGTAGACTCATAGAGGAATAGGAGAGGCCTGCCTCTGCCAGAGACAATAGAAATTCAAACACTTCAGGCAGTCCCGCTGAGGTTGGTGTGACAAAATTACAAGCGACTCCACTTGTAATTGTAGGATTTACGTGTGGAGGGTTTGCGTGAATTGAGCAGTACGTGTACTACTTTGTCAGAAAATTGGAGGATGTGATTCTCCATGCCGTGAGCTTGAGATTCGGAATATCGTGATGTAGTAGTGGTGTCCCTGATACTACCAGAAGGTCTGGTTGGGATGCAAGGTGAATGTATACCCCGTCGGAGAGAGAGAGGAGGACCGAGAACCACGGCTGTCTGGGCCACCACGGTGCTATGAGGATGGCATCCGTTGCGTCCTGTGACAATTTGTGGGCCACTTGGCCTAGTAGCGGTATAGGCGGGAAGAGATAGATGAAGTCTCCAGCACATGGGTATAGAAGGCCGTCTCCCAGGGAGAGGGGATCTCATCCACCTTGGGTGCAGAATAGTCGGCATTTTTTGTTTTCTCAAGTGGCAAAGCTGGAAGTCCCCACCGTCTGAAGATGGGTTGAAGATATTTCCAGTGGAGCTCCCACTCATGGGCGTGGGTGCGGTGGTGACTGAGTGTATCCGCCGTGGTGTTGAGTGCCCCCGGAATATGGGTGGCCTGAAGGAATATCCCTTGTATGCACCAGTCCCATATTTCTAGAGCTAGGAGGCAGAGGTGGTGAGATCTGGACCCACCATGTCGGTTTATATAGCTGACAGCTGTAGTGTTGTCTGACAGGACAGCCACACATTGTCCTCGTATGAGCGGAAGAAAGGTTCGCAGGGCGTAGAAGATGGCCAACAGTTCTAGGTAGTTGATGTGGTGAGACAGCATCTTGGGGTCCTACCTGCCGCCCGTGTTGTAGCCCATGAGGTGTGCACCCCAGCCAGACCTGGAGGCATCCATTGTCAGAGTGAGTTGGGGCAAGAGGAGATGAAAGGGGGCCCCTTGAAGGAGATTTTCCGTTCGCATCCACCAAGCAAGCAACCCTCTCCTCGGTGAGAGGAGGGTGGATTGGGGAAGTGATTGAGGATCGAAGATTCTTATGAACCATAATTGCAGCCAATGCATTTTGAGCTTCACGAATGTGAGCACTGCGGTTGTCGCTGCCATAAGCCCCAGAAGGCATTGGACATTCAGGGCTGTTGTGAGTGCCTGTGAATGGATCTGCTTGACTAGGGTGGTGATGGGGGGGGGGGCACGGTCTGGAGGGAGAAAAGCCCGTAGTTCATTTGTGTTGAGGCTGGCGCCTACGTACTGCACAGTTTGGGCTGGGGAGAGATGAGATTTCTCCCGGTTGATCTTGAGGCCGAGGTGCTCTAGAAGGGAGCAGGTCAGTGCGATATTGTGTAAGAGGGATTGGTGGCTGTTTGAGACCAGGAGCCAGTTGTTGATATATGGGAAGACGATCATTCCTTGAAGGCGGAGGAAGGCCATGATAACTGCCATTGTTTTGGTGAAGACCTGGGGGCTGTAGATAGGCTGAATGGAAGGGCCTTGTATTGATAATGTTCCTGGCCTATGCTGAAGTGGAGGTACTTCCTGTGTGCCAGACAGATGGTCAGGTGGAAATATGCATCCTGTAGGTCGATGGTGGTGAGCCATGCATGTCTGTGAATTAACAGGAGGATTGAGTGTAAGGTCACCATACGAAAGTGGCAGTAGAGAATGCACTGGTTCAGACCCTGCAGGTCTAAGATGGGTCTGATACCGCTGTCCCTCTTCGGAATCACAAAGTAGCGAGAGTAAAAACCGGTCCGTTGGTGGCGTGGGTACCGGTTTTATGGCATCCTTGGAGAGGAGGGCAGAGGCCTCCTGGAGAAAGATATTGGAGGGAGGGGTGTAGACCACTTGGGAGGGTGGTGGTGGTTGTTTGAACTCTATTAGATAACCCCGGGTGATGATAGAAAGCACCCAGGAGTCCATGGTTATGTGGGCCCAGGTGGGAAGAAATGGGCCTAGCCAGGTGTCCGGGCATATGGAGTCAAAGACCCTGTTTAGGCTGTCGAGTAGCCTTTGACCAGGTAGGTTGCTGTGCCGGTGAGAACCGTTGCTATTGTCCATATGGGACCTTCTGGGTGGTTGAGGAGCTATGGGGCCTCCACGTACACTCAGGTGAGCTTCTGGTGGAAGATCTTCTGGACCAGGAATGAGACCATGATCTTGGCTTGAATGGTTGTTGGGTTGAAGAAACACCTAATGTACAAGATGCTTTTATGCTTTTATCCATGTCCTGTAGGACTGCATCAGTAGTGGAATGAAAGAGCCCCGATCCATCGAAGGGCAAATCTTCTATGTATGCCCTGGTATCCACCTGGAGAGAGGTGGAGTGGAGCCAGGAATTATGGTGGAGGGCAACAGCTGATGTCATGGTCTTTGTGCAGGAGTCCAGAGCATGCTTGGATGTATTAATTTGCTGTTTCGCCAGCACCAATCCTTCCTTTTGGAGTTTGTGTGCAGCCAAGCGTTGCTCTTCTGGGAGATGTGCCAGATGTGGAGTGAGTTGCTCCCATAAGGCATACTGATATCTGGCCATGCAAGCTAGGTAGTTCGCCGTTTTGCTCCCCAACGCTCCAGCTGAATAAAACCGTCTGCCAAATGCATCGAGTTTTTTGCCTTCTTTATCCACTGGGGTGGAATGGGTATGTTTAGATTTGGATGCCAAATTCACTACCATGGAATTTGGGCGGGGGTGGCTTAGCATGAATTCTGCTCCAGTCTCCTGGATCCTGTAAATATGGTCCAGGCATCTCGAGGATACCGGTGTGGAAGAGGGTTTATCCCACTGGCCTTTCGCTGCCTGGAGCAATACTGTCGACATCGGCAGGGCGGTCGACGTGGACACAACCGACTGGACGACATTGAAAACCGCATCTGTTATGTCTGGTTTAGGCTGAGACACCAAAAGTCTGAGGGACAAGGCCATTCATTTGATAAGGTCCCCGTAAGAGGAGAGATCCTCTGAGGGCAAAATTGGTAGATTCTCCGACACATCTGGCTTGGGAGATGTTGTGTCTGATGGACTAGGGGTGTCCGATCTGTCATCTTCCGTATCGTTGTCCGAAGTTTCAGACGGCTCTGAGGGGAGGGGAGGGGAGGTGCCCGAGGGGGCTCCCAACCCTGGGGTTGGTGTCGACAGAGATTGAATCAGCATCTGAGGGTGCCTCACTATCGAGGGCATCTGCCTCGAGGTCTGGGCCAACAGTTGAGTACTTTTGAGTAAGAGAGGAGAAAATCTCCCATAGTCCTAAGGAGCACGGTCTGGTAGTCGAGAAAGAGCAGCCGATGGTAATTGGCGACCCAGTCCCAGAGAGTATGAGAGGTGGTACGCATAGTAGTCCCAATCAGTGTGCGACGGGGAGGGCCACGGCATCGATGTCTGGACTCCATGATGGTATCAGTGTTGATGTTCCCATGGCATGGTAGAATGGGATGGATATCTCCACTGGGAGCGGAATGGGGATTGCCGAGGGGATCGGTACAGAGGTGATCAATTCTGGTACGTTCCAGCAGGGTCCCTTTTGAAGGTAGGCTGATATGCCGGAGGTGGATCTGTCTCCTGATTGCGAAGGGTTCTATGCCGAAGGTGGTCGGAATCCAAGGGAGAGTGTGACCCATCTCCTGACACGGACCTGGAGCAAGATCTGTGTCTATCCTGCCTCGGAGCTGGATGGAATTGACGGTCTGGCTCTGGGAAGTCCTGTGTCTCCAGGATGTCCTCAGGTGGTACCGGTGTAATCTGCTTGATAGGTGAGTCCAACAGGTAGATTATAGGCAATTCTGATCCAGAAGGAGGCAATGATACAGTGGCCTCGGCGACCGAAGACAAAGCGATCTTCATCGGTGGAGCAGAAGTCACCGAGGTGGCTGTAGGAGGTTTAGGAGGTTTCTTTACAACATCTCCTGTAACCTTGCGCTGCTTCTCTGTTTTATCCTTCTTCCTTTTCTTTATTGGCGTAGATGCTGCCAATAAAGCAAGTGGGGGGCATTTCGGTATCGAGACACCAACATCAGATGCTGCTTTCGACGTGGAGATGGCAGTCAACGTTGAGGGGGTGGCTTCCATGGTCGAAGAGGGGAGCAAGGCAGATTCGAGAAGCACGACTCGAAGATGGGCAGCTCTGTTCTTTCTAGTCTGGTTGGAGAATTTCGCACAATGGGGACACAAATTGGGACGATGTCCCTCCCCCAGGCAAAACAGGCAGAGCAAGTGTCCATTGGGGGTTGCGAGCTTGCTCCCACACGAAGCACACCTTTTGAAACAGCCCCATTTTGTTGCCACGCAGAGGTTGGGCAGGTGAGGCCCCGGCAGGAGGGGTAGCCCAAGGCCCCAGAGGATCCGGGAAGAAAGAGGAAAGTTGACAATTTGTTGTTTTTTTTTGAGAGAAGATGACGTGAGAAGTAAAGGGACAGATTGACGAAGACAAGTTCCAGAGAGCTAACTACAAAGTACTACTGAGACTGACGGAGAAGGAGTAGCGAGGTGCTACAAGCACAGTGGTTAGAGAAGAACTGGCGGGATGTCCATGCTTGGCTCCTCTGGGCATGTGTGATGGGCCCCTGTGCATGCCCAGAGGTGCTGGGCGCAAAAATCCATTGAGAGCTTTCTACAATACCGATGGATTCCTGCACAGGCGCAGTAAACCCCACAGTGTGAAGCACAGAGACCACATCGAAGATCAAGCTGTACTGTTATTTATAGATGCTGAGAAAGCATTTGATAATGTGAGTTGGGGGTTTATCTTAACACAGTTAAAACACCGGGGACATGGGGAAATTTTTTTTGCAATGGTCAAAACAATACATAATAAACAAGAGGCTAGAGTGTTGTTTAACAGAGATTCTACCCAAAGGTTTTTTATACAAAAAGGTACTAGGCAGGGCTGTCCTCTTTCCCCTTATTATTTATTTTTGTGTTAGAAACACTACTGGTTAAGGTGAGAGAAAATAAAAAAATTAAGGGTTTAAGTGTAAAGGGTGAACATTTCAAAGTACAAGCCTATGCAGATGACCTTGTTTTTATTGCTGAAGAACTGGTTAATTCAATTGATTATCTGCTTTCTGTTTTACAGGAATATGGTCAGGTGGCCAGTCTTAAAATTAATGTTAAAAAAACAAAGATGCTTGTTAAATACTGCTCAAAAGAGGTGATGAAGCAATTATGTGAGAAGACAGGGTTTGATATATCTAATAAAGTTAGATAATTAGGGATTATCTTATCCAACAGGTGTAGTTCTCTATTTGAGGACAACTACAAGAGACTTTTAACAGAAATGAAGCAGGATATTGAAAACTGGAAAAAGCTACGACTTACAGTATTAGGCAGGATAGCTACAATTAAGATGTGTATTCTTCTGCATTTTATTTTTATTTTCCAATCTATACCAATACTGAAGAACCAATCTTTTTTTCGAGATCTAGAGAAAATTGTTTTAGAATTTATTTGGCAATCTAAAAAGCCAAGAATCAGGCATATAGATTTACAAGATAGGTGTGAAAGAGGAGGATTTGGTTTGCCAGATTGGCAATTATATTGTAAAGCTTCTGCAATGGTTTGGTTAAGAGATTGGGCCAACTTAGAGGATATAAGACTTCTGAAATTGGAGGGCCATGATCTCCAGATGAGGTTGCATGCCTTTCTGTGGTATGGCCAAGATAGAGCACATTTTGAACAGCATATACTAAGAGTGGTCCTCATGAAAGTTTGGGAAGAGCACATTAAAAAACAAGACTGTAAATATCTGATTAGGAAAAAACTGGGAGAAGAATTTTTTTCATTAGCGACTATAAAGAAAAAAGGAGTAGTAACATACGTCAAGAAAGAATTAGATCCGAAAGAAATCTTTAAAGACAAAGAAGGTAGATACATAGCAACAGAGATAACTATGCACAACAAAAAAATCCTGATTTTAAATATCTATGCACCTAATGGAGCGAAAGAAAAGTTTTTTAAGGACTTAACTGCAGAACTGGACCAAGTTAATTATGAACATTTAATTTTGATGGGCGATTTTAATGGGACTGTAAATAATAAAGTAGACAGACATTCAAAAAGTAAGGAAGACCCAATGGGAAAGCTACCTAGTCTTTTTTGCAATGATAAAACAGGAAAGTCTGGAAGATGTTTGGAGGAAATGGAATCCTTGAACTAAAGACTATACGGCCCCGTCCACACTGTCACTTTTGTCGCTCATTTCTCCCTGTTGCTTCAGGTTTCCCCACCCCCCATATGTTTTGTTCTCTCTAGTAGTCCCAGAGGGAGCAAAACACATGTGGAAAGGGGGGAGGAACCCAAAGCAATAGAGAGAAATGAGCAGCAAAAGTGACAGTGTGGACGGGGCCTACGTTTTACTCCAACAGGCATGATTCTCATTCAAGAATAGACATGATGTGGATGTCACCGGATTTAACGCTGAAAACAAGAAAGAGAAATTTTACCAAAGATTATTTCTGACCACAACCCTTTGATGTGGACTTTGAGACAGGGTGAAAAACAATGGAGATGGAGATTAAATGAAGAACTCCTGGACAATAGTGAAATAATTAATAAATTACAAGATGACACAAAAACCTACTTCCAAATGAATCTACACCAAGAAACCAAGCCACAAGTCGTATGGGACGCATATAAGGCTGTAATGCGTGGAACATTGATATTTCTAAACAACAAAGAGAATAAAAGAAAGAAAGAACAACAGAATAGTATTATCCAAGCAATTAAGGAAAAAGAGAAAGAGCTAAAGAAAAGACCCGGAAGAAAGAAACTTCAAAGAGAAATGCAATCCCTGCAAGATCAATTAAAGAACATTTTGAACCAAGAAATATATTAAAACTTTAAAAAGTTGCAGCAAAAGTCTTTTGAAGGTGCAAACAAACCCGGAAAATACTTAGCATGGCAATTTAAAAAAAAGAAGAGAAAATAAGATTATAAGTAAAATTGTGACAGATAAAAAAGAAATAATGGACATTAAAGGAATAAAAAGAGAATTTTTAAAATATTATGCTAAACTTTTTCAAAAAGTGACAGTAGACCAAAGTAAAATTTCAGAATATTTACAAAAATTGGGATTATCCAAACCAACTGAAAAGCTTAAAGAAATGTTAAATAGTCCTATTACAATTCAAGAAATATAGAGGGCTATTGAAGATTCTAAGTTGGGAAAAGCACCGGGGCCAGATGGTTTTTCAGCTAAATACTATAAGAAAATAAAGGAAAGTCTTTTACCAGTTTTGGAACTTCTGTTAAATGAAATAAGAGCTACAGCTGAAATACCAGATTCATGGAAAGAGGCAACGATATAACTGATTCCAAAAGAAGGACAGGATCTATCAGATGTTAAGAATTATAGACCAATCTCTCTACTAAATAATGACTACAAAATCTTTGCAAAAATATTAGCGGAGAGACTGAAAGAATATCTAAAGGAAACGATACAACAAGAACAAGCAGGCTTTTCACCAAGCCGCCAAATAAAGGACAATTTGCGAACGGTCTTAGATGCAATTGAATATTATGATAAACATTCTGATAAAGAGGTAGGGTTTTTTTCCCTGGATGCAGAAAAAGCTTTTGATAATTTAAATTGGGATTTTATGTTTGCGGTATTGGAGAAACTACAAATAGGGGACTTTTTGTTGAATATGATTAAATCGATATATATGGAACAGAACTCAGAGATTATAATTAATGGCGAAAAGATGGATTATTTCAAAGTTCAAAAAGGAACAAGACAAGGTTGTCCACTTTCACCATTGTTATTTACCTGGATTCTTGAAGTGTTGCTTTGGAACATAAATGAGGACAAGGAAATTAAAGGTTTGTCAACTAAAGGATTTTCTTTTAAGTACAGAGCATTTGCTGATGATGTGATGTTCATAACTGAAGAACCTCTGACTACATTACCACTTTTACTACAAAAAATTAAGGACTTTGGAGACCTTGCAGGTTTCTATGTCAATAGAAGGAAATCAAAAGTGATGTGCAAGAATATCTCAAGTAAAAAGCAGTTGGAACTACAAAATTTAACAGACTGTGAGGTGGTTAAAAAGACTAAATACTTAGGTATTAACTTAACTATGAAAAACATAGATCTCTTTAAAAATAACTATGAGAAGCTGTGGACACAAATTACACACGATATTAATAAATGGAACACTTTAAACTTATCGTTACTGGGAAGAGTCGCTACAGTTAAAATGAATATTTTACCAAGATTAATGTTTCTATTACAAACAATACCAATTGTGAAAGATTTAAAGGCTTTTAAAACATGGCAAAGAGAACTTTCAAAATTTGTCTGGGCAGGGAAAAAACCAAGAATAAAAATGAAAATTATGTGTGATGCAAAAGAAAGAGGAGATTTTCAACTGCCAAACTTAAAGCTTTACCATGATGCAGTTTGCTTGACTTGGTTAGAACCATGGATTTCTTTAAAAGATAGAAACTATTAGCACTTGAAGGACATGATTGTCGATTTGGCTGGCATGCGTACCTGTATTATAATAAAACAAAGATGGACAACATGTTTAATCATCATTACGTGAGGAGAACTTTAATAGACACATGGTCCAGATATAAGAGTTTTTTTCCCCAGAAGAAAAGCCTCTGTGGATTGTACCAGCAGAAATAATAAAACTTTCTCAAGTTTTAAAGGTCAAGACTGGTTGAAGTATAGAGACTTGCTAAAAATTGAAAATAATGAATTTGTATTGAAAGAAGAGAATCAGATGGATTTCAAATATGGTTGGTTAAGATATAGGATGTGAGGGCGATCTGGCTGTGACATCTGTCACCCCATTGATCGCCAGGGTTGATTCGGCTGATCTGGCTGGCTAGGCGGGTGTCCCCTACCTCCCTCACCGCTCCATGTGCGTCCCTCCCGAAGCTGCACGCTCGGTCGAAGAGGATGACCATCCCAGATAGAAGGAGTGAACCGTTCTTCAGTCAAAGGTATACGATAGCTGCGCTCCCCTGCTAGAACCTCCAAACAAGCTCAAGGTTAAGATATAGACAGATTTATGATCTTTTTAAGACAGATAAAAAATATACTGGTTTTAGAAAGAAAATTAACGAGATTGAACAGGTATGGGAGGAAGGAGGGGAAAAACTGATTTCAAAAATGTATAAAATTTTGTTGAAATGGTATAATGCAGATGAACTTGTAAAAGAACAAATGATAAAATGGGCAATTAATATGAACAAAGAAATAGCTATGTCATCTTGGGAATTTTTGTGGAAAAATGCCTTGAGTATTTCTACTTGTTATAATTTAAAAGAAAATTGCTTTAAAATGATGTATAGATGGTATATGACTCCGAAAAAAATTGCAAATATTGATCAACGGTTGTCTAATAAGTGTTGGAAATGTAAACAAAAAGAAGGTTCCTTCTATCATATGTGGTGGACTTGTGATAAAGCCAGAGTCTTTTGGTGGATGATTCATACTGAAATGGAAATTTTTTTGAAATGTACCTTCAAAAAATTGCCGGAAATGTTATTGCTTGGTCTCAGATTAGAGGATGTAAATGTAAATAAAAGGACACTGATATGATACATGGTGACTACAGCGAGGATGGTCTACGCCCAGAACTGGAAATGTGAAAGAACCCCTGACTTATGGGAATGGTTGAGAAAACTGTTATTCATGGCAGAAATGGATAAATGGACAAGAAAATTGAACAATCAAGACTCAGAAAGATTTCTAGAGGATTGGAAAGACTTGAAAGAATATATTGAACAATACTGGGATATGAAAAATAATATCTTTACGTTGACTGAGTATTGATTTTAGATCTTTAAAGGAAGAACACTTTTTCTTTTCTTTTTTTAAGGGAAATGTATGAAATGACAAGAATGGAAATTAGACTAGATATTACGGATAATACTTTTAATTGTTTTAAAATATCTTTTTATTTCTTCTTCTTTCTCCTTTTCTCTCTCTCTCTTTTTATTATTATAACCAAATATGTTACCTGTAAGAGTTAATACTTTTAAACCTACATAATTGCTTTTAAATATGTAATGGTATGGGTGAGGCGGGAAGTCCTAAAGGTTTTGAACTGTAACTGAAATACATAGTTATATAAAAAACTGAATTTTGAAGATAATATCTTAAAAATAACTATGTGAAGTTTTGAACAAGCAGAAAAATAATAAATTTGTTTTAAAAAAAAAATAATGAAAGTTTGGGAAGAGACCAGATATTGCTTTTATACTAAAATTCCGAAGTGGGTCTCGCCTCTTGAGGCGTTCATAAAACCTTCACTTATTTCTTTGGAAAAGAAGGCTGATTATGGGCAGTTATTAGACTCAAATGGCAAATTGAAATCCTCAGAAATGATAGCAAGAATGGACATCTCACTTTCTTGGTGGGAAAATATACAATTGAGGTAGATTTAAAAAGGATGAAATAAAGGGATTTTACAAGGAATTAACTGATTTGGATAAGATTTGGCTGGGTCTGGACACTAAACTTATACAAAAATTATATGGCCATTTTTTGGAATATAAAACGGTGAATTAGTTAAACCTGCTATGGTATCTTGGGCGCATTGTTTAGGATATAATATAGATTTGGAAAACTGGTTAAAGGTATGGAAAACTAACATTAAAATTACAAGAGCAGCCTCATAGAAAGAATTTTTTTATAAAATGTTTTATCAATGGCATCTCTCACCAGAAAGACTTTCGAAATTTTCCCCATTAGTAAACAAAAATTGCTGGAAATGTAAGCAAAATATGGGCACTTTTTCATTTATGGTGGGTGTGTCCGAAAACTAACAAATTTTGGTTAATGGTTCAGAAGTCATTTCAAGAAATAATTGATAGTAGAATTCCTTTTAAACCGGAATTATTTCTTTTGAATATAATTTCAGATGTTTTCTCAAAAGCTGACCGTTAATTAATATTGTATGGCATTACTGCCATGAGAATTTTATACGCCAAATATTGGAAACTAGATAGGACTCCAAATAGAAACGATTTCATTCAAAAATCGTTAGATGTTGCTGAAATGGACAAAATGACCTCTATGTTAAAGGGAAAAGATGATTTTTTAAAATTCACCGTGGAATAGAGTATATAACTGGATGAGTACTTAACTATATAACTTTGTATAAATATTTTGGATTAATGTTTTTGTTGTTTGTTTTTTGTCTTTGGTTTTTGTAAGTTCCTTTATTTCTCCTTGTATGCTCTATTGGATGCCTCTCATATAACGGATGAGATAGCGTTTGTAATGATAAGATCATAAAGGTTATAAATAATATATATATATATATAAAGAACACGAGAGAGCATGTGATCCCAGGCCATGTGCCAGGAGACGTCTGTTACCTGGACGGGCCAGTCCGGAAGCTCCTCCAGGAGCACGATGAGGTGGGCAGGAGCAGGGTCAGGGTTGCAGTCGGGCAACAGAAGGCGGCTCAAATTTATTTATTTATTTGTTTGTTTATTTTGACTTATATCCCGCCTAGCCAGCAAAGCCGGCTCTAGGCGGCTAACAACATAAAATCGAAAACATACAGGGGTTAAAATAAGCAACATATAAAATTTAAAATCACATTAAAATACAGTTAAACAATGAAATCAAGCAGATGACAGCGAATACTAAACCAACACCAAAGACAGCATCCTACTTACTTCCGGCCAGGAGGCTTCCACCACAGATGTTCTAGGGTGACTCACCAGCCGCCTACTAAGGGCCATTCCCTCCGGCGGTGGCTCCAAAAGCCTGGCGGAAGAGCTCCGCGTGCCCCATGCATTTGCCGGGACAGTAGACCAGGGAGTACTGGTAGCCAGAGAGGAAAATGGACCACCGTAGAACCCGAGGAGACAGCATTTGAGGGGTCTGGTGGTCAGAGGCAAGGAGCCCCAGCAGGGGTTTGTGATCGGTGGCGATCGTGAAGTCCTGGCCATAGAGGTAATCGTGGAACTTTTTTACCCCGCCACGATAGCGAGAGCCTCCTTGTCTGTGCGTAGTTCCTCTCTGCAGATGTCAAGGTCCTAGAGTAGTAAGCGACCAGGACCTCCCAGCTGTTGGGCAGATGCTGCCCCAAGACAGCCCCCAACCCGTAAGGCAATGTGTCGCAGGCCAGCACCACAGAGAGGGACTCATCAATGTGGGCGAGGACCGCATTAGAGATCAGAAGAGATTTCATGGCTTTGAAGGCGGCCGCATGCCAGGGGCCCCATTCCCATTTAGCAGATTTGTCCAGTAGTCTATGTAACAACTCAGCCACCGCAGCCTTATGTGGAAGGAAATTATGATAGAAATTCAAGAGTCCCAGAAAAGATTAAAGCTCAGCCTTGCATGTGGGAGCCAGAGCCTCACGGATCACTTTTACCTTGTCTGGTGTGGGGTGGATTGCTTGAGCATCCACAGTGAACTCCAGGAACTCCATTGATGGCACACCCAGAAGACATTTCTCAGTCGACCTGCATCTTGGAAACATTGAAGGACTGCCTGGAGTCGCGTCCTGAAGGTCTGGGCATCCAGTGCCGCTATCAAGATGTCATCAAAAAAGGGCTGTACACCTGGTAACTCTTTTAATAAATGGTCCATTAATTCCTGGAAGATCCCTGGGGCCACGCTGACTCCAAACTGGAGCCATTTCACCTTGAATGCCCCCTTGTGAGTCACTATTGTTTGGGCCTCTGCCATTGCTTCGTCCACCGGCAGCTGCTGGTAAGTTTGAGCCAAGTCCAATATGCCGAAGATCTTGGCTCCCACAAGAGTGGCCAGCACATGGCTGATCACTGGCACCAGATAGGTGTGAGCTTGAAGTGCCTTGTTTAGTGTGCACTTATAGTCCGCACATATGCGAACCTCCCCATTGGGCTTAAGTGGGGTCACAATGGGAGTCTCCCATTTGGCATGTGACACTGGCTCCAGCACCCCTTGAGCTATGAGTTTGTCTAGCTCCTTTTCTACTTTGGGCTGCATAGTGAGCGCAGGCCAGTGGGCTGGAACCCGGATGGGTTCCCATCCACATCACCACTGAAAAGTACTGGAGTCTGGAGGCCGGTGGAGTGAGTTTCAGCATGATCAAGTTAATTGTAGGTCAGGAACAAGCATACCTGAGGTGGTCTGGGGGTCAGCTTATATGTACAGAAAAGCCTCACCCCCCTCCACACCCACACTGCGGGATAGGTTAATCTTCCTGCCAGAGATTACATTGGTTCATTTGAATATGCTAAGCCCCTGATAGGTGGATCTTGAGGAGCCTTAGTGCTATTGTTCTTTTACCTCAAGCTTGTACCTTTTCCAGGCCATGCGGTCAGACCACATGGCCAGCGCCATTACATGTTTGGTCAAATCCAAGAATCATACAAGGGTACCCATAGAGAATCGCAGCCTGGTTGTCTATGGAATTGCATCCAGGACATAACTCTTTCTTTCTTTCTTTCTTTCTTTCTTTCTTTCTTTCTTTCTCTCTCTCTCTCTCTCTTTCTCTCTCTCTCCCCTTTCTTTCTTGCCTTCTGACATACTTCTGGTGATGTCAGGTGGTGCAGCATATGCAAATAAGTTATGCTAATGAGTTATGCTAATGAGCTCCTGCACCTCTTTTTCTATGAAATGACCCCTGAGCACAGCAAATATGTTGCCGATCTAGGGTAAAGATCTGCAAATGCCATACTGAAATTTTTTTGAACTCATGGTGGACACTTTGTTCCTGCAGCCCTGAAGTTATATAAGGCCAAATCATTGGCACAACTGCTCTATGAAACATTCTTAGGACCGCCTTCCTCATGCTTTACAGTGCAAGAAAGAGTTCAGTCCAAAGTTTTAAGAGCTGTTCTGCAAGTTCCTAACTGTGTATCCAATGTTTGGATACGACTGGAGTCTGGTAATCTTAGAACTGAAGCTACTATCCATCTATATGTGGCTGAAAGGTCATTTCAACCCACAAGACTTGCTTCCCCTGATATTCCAGGATGATTTCCAATCCAGTTGGATCAAGGCAGTTCGCTATCATATTTATAAAATTGGCTTCTCACCTCAGCTACTTTTATCCTATGGATTTGAACAAGCCAAAGGGGTAATTAAACAAAGAGTTTAAGGCTTCCAAACTCGGAGTGTTGTTAAAGATCAAAAGCAACATTGAGCTGGCAACATACTTGACTTCAGCTGAGGGAAAGAATTCTAGAAGGGCATTTGTCCTAGTTAGATGTTCTGCCCTTCCATCTGCGGTTATTCAAGGCAGGTACAATAAAACTCCCTACTCTGAAAGGCTATGCCTATGCCTTTTGAGTGAGGTTGAATTGGTAGAGCATATGTTCTTCTGCTGTCCATTTTACAGGTAGGCTCATCTTAAAATTATTACCCCATTAGTCGATAGGACACCTGGGTACATCAATACAAACAAAGCAAGGCTTCACTGGCTCCTATCAGATAAGAATGCAGAGATTACACATTCAGTTGCTGAGTTCTGTGCATTAAT
The DNA here is from genome assembly GCA_029233225.1 of Lepidodactylus listeri. Classification (NCBI taxonomy): domain Eukaryota; kingdom Metazoa; phylum Chordata; class Lepidosauria; order Squamata; family Gekkonidae; genus Lepidodactylus; species Lepidodactylus listeri. Next base: position 5,751,967 of record JARCFY010000014.1, on the reverse strand, counting down.
TCTTAGACTGTGAAAATTGCATTTAAAAATTCTTAAACTCAGATTTTTATTTTTGTATATTATGACTGTTCTTCCCTCTCCCCTTCACATATTATGCTTACTCTGTATGTTGGTCTTAAGACTGTAATAATAAACTAAACTAAACTAAACTAAACTAGCCAGTCCTTTCAAGGCCTTCTGAGAAAAAACCAACTATTCAGGAAAGTGAATCTCATTGATCATCCATGTCTCTTGGATAAAAATGATACCAAAAGCAGATAGAAGGGACCAACTTTCTTCACATGAGGACCTAGAGGACCAGCCTGCAACATTCCAGCATAATAGCTTGATAGATGATGATAGTCAAGCCTCAGATTGGCTAGCTGAGGTAATGCTACGAGTAGATGAACAAACTATTACTGTGGGCTCCAGGGGGAAGGAAGAGACAAGCATGTAAGAGGGAGATGGCTCATGAGATGATTTCTTTACCAGTAAACGAATAATAGAGGATTTAATAGAGGACTGAATTTCTAATTTAGAGGGAGAAAGTGGCTGAATAGCTGGTATACCTTGTGAGTCCTTTTTATAGCTACCCTTAATCAGTGTCAAATTATCTGTGAGATTTCCCAACCTATCAATAATATTACCTTGTTCATCAGCTGGTAAAGCACAGAAGGACTGTATTAGATTAGGGTCATCCTTCAGTAGAATTGGCAGCACTAGACAGAGGGCCATGGCTCAGTGGAAGAGCATCTGCTTTGTATGCAGAAGATCCTAGGTTCAATCCCTGCCACCTCCAGTTGAAAGGACCAGGCAGGAACTGAAAGACTCTGAAAGCCTGAGACTCTGGAGAGCTGCTGCCAATCTGAGTAGACAATACTGACCTTGATGGACTGAAAGTCCAATTCAGTATAAGGCAGCTTCATGTGTTCCTGTTTTCTTCGGTTTGGACTGTTCTTTTTGAGGAATCAAAGCTGGAGAAAAGTCAATCAAGGGTTTATTGTGTTGTTTAAAGCCAGCCTTTTCTCACACTGATTGTGATGAACAGGAAAAAGTTGAAACAGTTTTTTAAGGGAAGTTTTAACAGGGGTTTTAGATGGAATTAATGGTGTCACATCAGGTGCATAGAAACACCTTTTTTGGGAAAACCCCATGGAGTTGGAATCAGCAGTGTCTTCCCAGTATCTGAGTAGGGCTGCAAGAGCTATAAAAATTTAATGAAAGACAATTCTTTCTAAGAGGGCCCAGAAGCCTTTCAAAAGACTTCAAATCAATGCCAGGTGTTCCTTAATACACCACTTTCCTGTCCACTTTCCTGTCTAAACAATTACCCTGCCAAAGTGTAAACCAATGCTCAGTGAAATTTTATTTGGTTCCAAAATCAAAAAAGATTTAAATTTAAAGAAAGTTCTGTATAAAGGGTTAAATCTCCTGTGAGCATTAGAGCTAATCTTAGATTTAGCCTTTGGCTAAAAAATCCTCAGAATTAACATTACCACCTTGAGAAAAAAACATTGATCTTAAATCTGAGGCTGGGCAGAAAAATTAACTTGTGGCTCATTCTCTTCTGGGACAGGGCACTCATCGCTAAGATCAAAGGACCAATTCTTGGTTTTGACACCAAATTCCAGAAATGCATCCAGCTTAGATTGCTTATTTGTAGTAATTTGGGATCTAAAGGGTAATCTCTTTTTCTACTCATTTTACGTTTTATAAATATTATTAATAATTTTGTAATTAGTTATTAAAGACTGTTATAATTATATTTGTTCCCAACTAAAAGGCTAAATCAGTGCTATTAACAATTAAAACTCGCTTTCCCCTGCACAGGGACTGAGAACCCACAAGCTGAGCCAGATGACACACTGAATTTGAAAACAAAAAGCCGCTTTGTGCTGGCTAGGCACAAATTCAAATAAATAAATAAATAAATAAAATAAAACGATTCAGAAACACTAAAAGAATTATTCCTGCCTAAAGAGGACAAAGATAAAATGAGCTAGTAAATAGATCAAACCAGATAAAAGGACAAAAAGAGAAAATGAAATAGTGTCTCTTTCTCAATATTTCACTAACATACTAACAAGCAGTGATGGCTTGGTCAAAAGGTGGGGGAAAGGAGAAATCTCCCATCCTCTCCTATAATTCCTATCATATTCGGCTGAGCTCAGCATCATAAGGAGAGCCTTGCTGGATCAGACCAACTGTCCATCTAGTCCAGCATCCCATCTCACACAGTGGCCAACCAGTTCCTGTGGATGGCCAACAAATGAGCACAATGGCTGAGGCTTTCCCCTGACGTTGTCTCTTGGCTCTGGGATTCAGAGCTTGACTGTCTCTGAATGTGGAAGTTCCCCTCAGTTGCCATGGCTAGTAGCCCCTGACAGACATTCTCCATGAATCTACCTAATCTCCTTTTAAAGCTGTTTATTCCTGTGGTTATCTGTCAGAATCTGTCAATTCAGTCAATGTAACCTTGCATGCATACTATGTAAACTCATAACCATTATGTAGTGAACCTGTATTAATCCTGTTTTGGTCGGGAGGGTGACAACCCTTCAGGGTGAGAACAAGAAGGCCTCTCATCCCTGCCTCCGCATTCCAGCTGCTCCGGCAGTAACTTCAAGGGGAGGACGGCTCTCATCTCTTATCTATGCTAAAGAACCTTGGAGCCATGAATTGTTATGTGAACTGAGGGGTCTGGTTTGAGAAGGGGAATTTACTGCTTAACACCTCACTTTTTTCCTGTGTGAACCAAACGGTCAAGACACCTTTTAGCCCGCCAATTTTCCCTTCAGGGGATTGGCTACCTATGGGTGATTCAAACTCCTTGGAATGGTATAATAGACCCGCTTGTATTATTTGTCTCATCTCTGACAATAACCCGAGATGCTGTACTAATGTAGGAATAGGCAATAAAGAACTGTGGTTAACCAACCGAGATCTGATCCTTGACTACTTTGAGCAGGACTCTCACAGATTGTCCTGTTTTGGTCGGGAGGGTGACCACGAGCCAGGGGGCTTACTACATTCCGCGCCGCCCGATTACCCATCAGAACGTGACCCCCCAGTACGCCTGGAGCCACTTCGGGGGTCGACCCGTGAGTTCGTGGGTGCACGACAGGAAAGGGGTGAGAGTTTCGCTCACCGGAGATCAGCCCGATCGAGGGAGACCGAGCTACCTCGGAGACGACCGCGAGCCGATTTACCGTGGAGGGCCGCGTCGCCCGCCTCCCGAAGAGGAGGGACTGGATCTGTATGGGCCCGATCCGTATCGCGAGGAGCAGACGGTCCCGCTGGATCAGATGATGGGAGACCTACGGCTGCAACTCACCGCCGAGCTCCGCGAGTTGGCCCTCGATCTCCAGCACCAATTTCGAGACGCTATGGTGGCGATGCAAGGCGCCCTCCTCGGTCAAGGAGTCGGAGCCCCACCACAGCCGCAGGCACCCGGAGGGGTTCCGGCACAGCCGCAGGCGCCCGCTCTACCGGCGCAACCAGCCCCACCGGTCGTCCCCGCTCCAGTTCCCGGGCCCGTTCCCGTGCCGGCCCCAGTCCCAGCCGCGCCGGCCGCTCGCCCACCCCCTTCCGACCCTTTGACGACTACTTTCGATGGGGACCCCGAGAAGCTGCGTTTCTTCACGCTGGAGATCGGGAGATTCCTGGACAGTTGGGGTCACCTCTACCCTACCGAGAAAGATCGCATCGGCTACATCGGGTCCAAGCTGAAAGACACCGCCAGCGATTGGTATGTGAGCCTGCACGACAACCCTGGCCCTGAGTTGCGCTCCCTGAACAATTTTATGTGGGCCCTCCGGCATCAGTTCGAGGACCCCCTGGGTGAGGAGAAAGCCAGGAATCAACTGAGGAAGCTATTTCAGGGGAGGTCGTCAGTGAGGGAATACACTGACAAGTTCCGGCGCATCGCTGCCAAGATCCATGGGTGGCCGGAGGAACTCTTCATGGAGAAGTATTGGGAGGGCCTGAACCCGGAAATCTACGAGACGGTGCTGCTAGGGGGTCGCCCGGGCACACTGAACACCTGGATGAGAGCTGCCACCGACATGGAGGAACGCTTCGCCCTGATTAAGATGGGAGCGTCAGCGACGGCAGCCAGCAAAGCCGGTCCCCGAGCGAAGCCCCGATCCAATGTGCAAGACGTACGTGACGCGAGGTTTCGGCAGGGGTTGTGCATGAAGTGTGGGGAGAGTGGCCACTTCGCCTCGGCTTGTCCCAGAGGAGGGGGGAAGGGCCCGAAGACTTCAACTCCCGGAGCGGGGAGCACCCCCACCCGAGGGAAAACTCCAATGAAGCCCCGGGCTTTGCAGCTGGAAGGGGTGGCGAGCGACCAGGGTGAGCTGGAGCTGATGGAAGCACAGATGTCGGGAAACTCCAACGGCCTGCAGTGAGCGGCGCAGAGCTGCAGGTCCCCCGCCAAGAAGCGCCATCTCCGGTGAGCATCCCTGGCCCCCTGTTGTACATGGTAGTGACTGTGGTAACCCCCGGATCAGGGACCCACATGAGGGTTCGCGCTCTAATTGACTCTGGGTGTGCGCGAGACCTAATCAGCCCCCTGGTAGTGGAGGGGTTGGGACCCAAAGTCACCCCGTTAGCAGAACCCCTAAAGTTTACCCAGATGGATGGGTCGGAAATGAAGGAGGAGTGCATAGCAGAGACTGAGAGCTTGATTTTGGGAACGGGGGAGCACTGGGAGAAGCGAGCTTTTGTCATCACCCCGAACGCCCAGTTCCCTATGGTGTTGGGCAGCCCTTGGCTCGGGGCGCACAACCCTTACATAAAATGGAGCGAGGGGAAGATTTCGTGGGTAGACGACCGCTGCCAGAGCCACCGGTGGGACCCCGGATGGGGCCCTGGACCTCCGAGCCCGCCTTCCCCCGCTCCCGCACTCGCCCTCGCCCCTGCCATGGTGCCTAAAGAGTATAGAGACTTGCTAGAGGTGTTCAGTGAGACCGAGGCGGACGAGTTGCCCCCCCATCGACTGTCGGACTGTGCCATAGAGCTCCTCCCAGGGGAGAAACTCCCGAAGGGTAAATTATATTCCATGAGCCCAGCGGAACGGGAAGAACTGCGGAAGTTCTTGGACAAAAACCTGGCAAGGGGGTTTATCCGCCCCGCCAAGTCCCCCTTTGCGGCGCCCGTGCTGTTCCGAAAGAAAAAGGATGGAGGCTTACGACTATGCACTGACTACCGAGGGCTAAATGCAGTCTCCACCTCTAATGCCTACCCCCTCCCGTTAATAAAGGACCTCTTGGCGGAGGCGGCCAAGGGGAAGATTTTTACCAAGTTGGACCTACGAGATGCCTACTTCAGGGTGCGCATAAGGGAAGGGGATGAATCTAAGACTGCCTTTAACACCCCCTTGGGGCAATTTGAATACCTAGTGATGCCGTTCGGCTTAAGTGGCGCGCCCGGGGTCTTTATGAGTTTAATCAATGAAGTGTTGCACAAGCACCTTTTTAAGGGCGTGTTATGTTACATAGATGATATCTTGATCTATTCTACTGATAAGAATGAGCATGTGACTTTGGTCAGGGACGTTCTTTCAACTTTACTGAAAAACCAGCTGTTTGTGAAACTGTCTAAGTGCGAGTTTCACCGTGAGTCCGTGGACTTTCTAGGCTACCGCATTTCTCAGAAAGGGTTGGAAATGGACCCGGGGAAAGTGGAGGCGGTGGTGCAATGGGAGGCTCCGCGAACGAGAAAGCAATTGCAGAGCCTCTTAGGATTTTGTAACTTTTACCGGACCTTCATCAAGGACTTTGCTAAAGTCACCCTTCCCTTAACTGACTTGTTGAAAACCAAGGGGAGGGGGCCCGAGGCAGGAAAGCCAGGGGAGAAACTGGCTTGGAATGGGGAGTGCCAGAAGGCGTTTGAGGCTTTAAAAACTCTTTTTACCTCTGAGCCCATTCTGGCCCACCCGGATGAGACAAAAGACTTTATAATCCATGTCGATGCCTCGGATGTAGCCATGGGGGGGGCCATTTTACAAAGGGACTCGGAGGGGAAACTGCACCCCTTGGCTTACATTTCGAAAAAATTTAACGAAACAGAAAGGAACTGGTCGGTGTGGGACAAGGAAGCCGCGGCCATTAGGTTAGCGCTCACTACGTGGCGCCACTGGTTGGAAGGAGCGCAAACTCCGTTCGAAATATGGACTGATCATAAGAACCTAGAGGCTTTGCGCACGCAGCGGTCCCTCAACGCCAAGCAGCTGCGCTGGGCCGACTTCTTTTCCAAATTTAACTTTGTGTTAAAACATTTTCCTGGGAAGGCTAACTCCCTGGCAGACGCATTGTCCAGATTGCCTCAACATGAGAGTGTGAAAGAAGAGGTGTTCGACTCCATGTTCTCCCCCCAACAGCTGGGAGGGGCGGTTGTCACCCGGAGCAAAGCAAAGAAAGCCGAGCTGAACCTTGGGAACTGCCAGTGGGGGGGGGAGTATGCTCCAGAGGAAATAGAGGAATTGGAAAATGTGGCAGAGTGTTCCAAAAGAGAGGACCATTGTTGGCTACATGGGGACAAATTAGTGGTGCCTAAGACCAAACGCAAGGAAATCTTGCTGATTTGTCACTCCTCAAAGCTGGCCGGGCACTTCGGTTTCCTAAAGACACTTAATTTGATCCAGCGTCAATTCTGGTGGCCGCGCATGCGCCGAGATGTCTCGGACTTCGTCTCGGCATGCCAAACCTGTTTAATGTGTAAAAAACGGGGGGGGGAAAGCCCCCGGGTTGTTGCACCCCCTTCCCACTGCTTCACGACCCTGGGAAGACATAGCCATGGATTTTATCACCAATTTGCCCCCCTCCAAGGGAAAAACGGTGATCTGGGTAGTGGTTGACACTTTTTCTAAACAAGCCCATTTCACCCCCTTCAAGCAATTGCCCACAGCCAAAGGAATGGCTAAAGCTTTCTTCAATCACGTGATAAAATTACATGCTTTTCCGAAGAGGGTGGTATCTGACCGCGGAAGTCAGTTCGTTGCCACCTTCTGGCGGGAGCTTTTGAAATTAATGGACATAGAACCTGCCTTAAGCTCGGGTTACCATCCAGAAACCGACGGCCAATCCGAGCGAACTAATCAAATTCTCGAGCAATTCCTAAGATGTTACACAAATTACCACCAAGACAATTGGGTGGAATTGCTGCCCTTTGCTGAATATAGCTACAATAATGCAGTGCATTCCTCCACTGGGGTTTCACCTTTCATGGCAGTGGGAGGCTTTGAAGGTAAACCGCTCCCTACTCTTAAGGAGGACCCCCAGACTCCCCCTTCGGATTTTAAGAGTTGGTGGTCCGGCCTCCAGGACTCCTGGCCATTAATTGGGAAGGCCCTGGACCATGCCAAAGAGGACTACAAGAAATATGCGGATCGAGGGCGAGCACCGGGATGGGATCTTCAACCCGGGGACTCCGTTTATCTCTCTACAAAAAATATCCATGGGCTGCAGCCCAGCAGAAAATTGGGATGGAAATATGTTGGACCTTATAAAGTGTTGCGTAAAATCTCTGATGTGTCCTTTGAACTGGAACTGCCTAAATCACTGAGTTCTGTGCACCCTGTGTTTCATTTCAGCCTGCTGAAGAAAGATCCTGGGCCGAATGTATGGCATCCAGTTCCTCCAGTTCCTCCTCCACTGATGAAGGAGGGGAGTCCACACTACGAGATAACTGAAATCCTTGACTCCAAGATGAAAAGGGGCCACTTGTATTACTTGTTTAGATGGTTAGATTTCGGCCCGGAGCACAATGAATGGATTCGTTCTGAACATGTTCATGCCCCCAAGCTGACTAAACTGTTTCATAAAATGTTCCCTGAGAAACCTAAGTAAAGGGGATTATGGGGAGGGCAGGGTGTCAGAATCTGTCAATTCAGTCAATGTAACCTTGCATGCATACTATGTAAACTCATAACCATTATGTAGTGAACCTGTATTAATCCTGTTTTGGTCGGGAGGGTGACAACCCTTCAGGGTGAGAACAAGAAGGCCTCTCATCCCTGCCTCCGCATTCCAGCTGCTCCGGCAGTAACTTCAAGGGGAGGACGGCTCTCATCTCTTATCTATGCTAAAGAACCTTGGAGCCATGAATTGTTATGTGAACTGAGGGGTCTGGTTTGAGAAGGGGAATTTACTGCTTAACACCTCACTTTTTTCCTGTGTGAACCAAACGGTCAAGACACCTTTTAGCCCGCCAATTTTCCCTTCAGGGGATTGGCTACCTATGGGTAATTCAAACTCCTTGGAATGGTATAATAGACCCGCTTGTATTATTTGTCTCATCTCTGACAATAACCCGAGATGCTGTACTAATGTAGGAATAGGCAATAAAGAACTGTGGTTAACCAACCGAGATCTGATCCTTGACTACTTTGAGCAGGACTCTCACATTATCACTACATCCTCTGGCATTGAATTTCACATTTTAATCACTCTCATTTTAGTAGCATTTCCTTTTGTCTATCCTGAACCATCAGCTTCATTGGATGCCTTTTAGTTCTAGTATTTTGGCAGAGGGAGAAAAAGTTCTCTTTATCAACTCTCTCCACCCCAGGGATAATTTTATAAACCTCTATCATGTCCCCCATTAGTCATCATTGAGAGCCAGTTTGGTGTAGTGGCTTGCAGCTGCTGGATGACCTTGGGGAAACAACAGTTCTGTCAGGGCTGTTCTTGAAAGAGCAGTTCTCAAAAAAGCTCTCTCATCCCCACCTACCTCACAGGGTGTCTGCTGTGGATAGGGGAAGGGAAAGGAGTTTGTAAGCCGCTCTGAGACTCCAAGTGAAGGACAGGGTATAAATCCAATTTCTTCTTCTTCTTCTTCTCTGAAAAGTCCCAGACTCTTCAGCCTTTCCTCACAGGGAAGGTGCTCCAACCCCCTAATCACCTTGGTTATCCTCCTCTGTACTTTTTTCCAGTTGTTTTTGAGATAGTGGCCAGAACTGTACACAGTATTCCAAATGATGCTGATCTATACAGGGGCATTACAATTCTCAGACCCTTTTCTAATAATCCTTTATTCTCAGACAATTTCCTAATAATCTCTAACATAGAGTTTGCCTTTTTCACCATTGCAGCACAATGGGTTGACACTTTCATTGAGCTATCCATCACTACGACCCCAAGATCTTTTTCCCTCTCAGTCTCAGCAAGCTCAGACCATTAGCCTATACTTGAAATTGGGATTTTTTGTCCCAATATGCCTTATCTTACATTAACCAACAATGAACTTCATTTCCCACATTGCTGCCCAATCACCCAGTTTGTGGAGGTCTTCTTGGAGCTCTTCACAATCAGCCGTGGTTTTCACCATCCTGAATAATTTTGTGTCATCTGCAAACTTGACTACTACACTACTCACCCCTAGTTCCAGATCACTGATGAATAAGTTAAATAGTACCAGCCCTAATACCAATCCTTGTGGGACTCCACTACTTACTTCCCTCCATTGTGAGAACTGTCCATTGATTCCTACTCTTTGCTCCTTGTCATTTAACCAGTTTTTAATTCATAAGAGAACCTGTCCACATATCCCAGGAATACTAAATTTACTCAGGAGTCTTTGATGAGGTACCTTGTCAAAAGCCTTTTGAAAGTCCAAGTATACAATGTCTACTTGCTTGAACAGCCTTCCAGAGAATGGATATGGAATCTCTGTATACCAACATCCCACACAAAGATGAATTACAAGCAATAAGGAATATGATTTCTGAAAACACCACAGCTGACTTTGTCACCAAACTGTGCCATTTTGTTCTCACCCATAACCATTTTAAATTTGGTGACTCAGTCACACATGCCAGATCCAAATCTTGCGCTGCAATGTAATTTTGCAGCATCGCAGTCTTATTGGCATTCCAAAACATCAGTGTCGAAGGGGGCTATATTTTCCTAGCCTTTCACCTACATGTCTCAGGATGGGACAAAAGTTTGAACGAGACCGAGCATGACCATATCTCCATCTCATGTAAGTGTAAGAATATAAATGTTTTATTTTGTATGATATGTATTAGTAAAACTTTTTATAATAAATATTACAGAATAGTAAAAAAACAAAATAGTTCCTGAGCTCTGACAGTGGTTTTGGAGCTTGCTGGCCGGTCAGTTCCAAGGCCGGTCAGTTCCGAGGTGCTGACACCACAGATGGCATTTGGGCCCATTTTTCAAGCGGAGGCTGGTGCTTCTCAGGATGAGGTCATTGAGCCCCTATGGCTTTTTCCTGAAAGGCAGCTTTAAGATGGGATGCCCTCCCATGCCTTGTTTTGGGAGTAAAATGCTGATATATGTTACAGGCCATGGTGTTATGCGACTCTCTCAAACAGAATAAACACAATGAGTTTTCATCGGACTGGGCCATTTTAGAGCCTCAGTCCACACATTTTTTGAACAAGCAAGGGGAAGACTAAGGGAAGAGCACTCCCCCCCCCCCCCCATCACGTGCCAGTTTGGACAGGAAATGCCAGTTCCGGATGGGAGAGGGGGAGGAGCGCTCTAGAGGCTTAGAAAACTCTGGAATCTCACAGAAATCCTCTCCAGAGCTGGCCTGCACATGTGCAGAGTCATGTAAGACTGCACAGACGCCACAAAGACAAACCTACAGTTACAACCATGAAAGCAAAACAAAAGGGAAATGCACAAGCAAGTTGCCTGTTCTATTAAAAAGGTTAAACTGCTGAAGAACTGAACCAAACAAGCTTCTGTGGGGAGATTATGAACAGCGTCTAGAAAAACCAGGGCAGGCTGGATCGGCCCCAGAGCTGCAACAGGAGAGCAGAAGAGAAGCAGAGTACTTACATCCCTCATGCTGTGGTGAGCCACACTGCGGTCCGTGCTGTGGGATGGGAGACTGGTGGTTGCTTTCAAAATTGCTTCCTTATCTGGAGCTTTCTGTTCCAGCTTCCGCTAAATGAGATGAGAAATCTGTTCAAAACATGCCATGTGTTATGCACAGAAAAGTACCTTCCTTATGTAGTAATTGGATAGATGCACTACTAACCCAAGTAAGTGTGAAACTACCATGGTAACATTTTAGCACTCCTGGATCTGGAGGTGCAATGCCCCCCAAAATGCACAGGCCTAAAAATAAAAACATTGGCAACTGGGGGTGAAACTGAAAACCATTGTAAAATACTGTTAAAGCCAATTTGTATTGCAGCAAATCTTAGATCAATGCATTGGACTTCCTGAGAAGTTCCCTTCAGGTCAGCAAGCACGTAAACCTCCAGCACAAAAAGGAAGTTGACAACTCTTCTGGAGACGAGAATCTTCCCAATTTTTAGGATTAAACTGCAGCAAAAAAAGAAGGTAATCTGATCTCTAACAAACTTGAAAAAACAGGCTATTATCCCAAGAAGGGCAGAATGAAGAAGGAAACATGCAGAAAAACAGGGTAGAATTACATCTGTAATTAATTACACATATGTAAAAGACTACTTACATCCAGAATGGAAGATTTGTGTTCACTTACCGTGAAGCTTCCTTTCTTGGTGGTCCGGGAGTGGGGCAGTCCTTACTCTTGGGAATAGGGTTGGTTTCCTCAGATCAATCCAGGAAGGGGAGGGGGAACATCCCAGTCATCTCCAAGCCGTGCATCCCCTAACATCACACTAAGGAAAACACTTCTCCCCACCATAGTGAAAGTCGATTTTTGGGGTAACCAGCCTTATAACTTCATGCCTCTCCCACGGGTGTAGACCAAGTCTGAAACCCTCCGTCGCTCTCTCACCCAATTAACTCACAATTGTTTCCTTTAGTATCTCAGAGAAGCTTCATAAATGTTCATCCTGTTTCTACATCCCCCCCCCCCCCAAATAACCTCTGGAAGCTGCCCCCCAAAACTGGGTGGGTAGGACTGCCCCACTCCCGGACCACCGAGAAAGGAAGCTTCACGGTAAGTGAATACAAATCTTCCATTCTCTGGTGGTCTGGGTACTCTTGGGACATAAAATAGCAGTGTGCCCCAGAGTGGGATATCCAGCTTCTGGCTAATAGGGTGCGCTGCAGCACACTCCAATGAAAAGCTGCCGCAGCCAAGGTCAGCTTCTCTATAGCACTCTATAGAGTGCACAGACTTCCAGGTGGCCATCGTACCTACTGTCTCCAAGGATGGAAGTGATTTGTAAGCTGTTGACGTAGCAGCCCCCCTGCAGAGAATATGCTGCAACACTTTTGGGTGGATCCAGCCCCTGAGCCTTGCATACTGTTAGAAGTGGAGGACTTGGCGCTGTCTCCTGTCTCAGACCTGAGAAGATGGCACCAGAGAGTTTAGACAGATAGAGAGGTCAGGACACACAGAGCATCCTTTCCTTCCTGCTATCTGATACTTTCCTTTGAAGTCGAATGCTACTCTTAGGGGCAATTTCCTCTGCTTCCGTTCCCCCCCCCCCCACTCTCTCTCTCTCTCCTCTCTCTCGCACGCAAGAAGATGGAGGCTGGACATGTGTCCAGCATCCAACACCATCTAGCTAGTTAGAATAGGTAATCTATATCTATCTCTTACCTGCACTTTCAAGCATGTATTTCCTTTAATAAATACTTATTAGTTTTTAGGCTGACTGCTGACTCCGTGTGACTGCAGACTCTGTCTGTTGCCACACCAAGCCCCAAGCTTTGCTGCATTTAAGCCTTTGAGCACTCTGCTATTTTTCTTGTGGTTCCCTGGCAGTACCTAGTCCAGTGAATCCAACACATACAACAATGATGCCACCCTAAAACCACCTACTTAAGGTAAAAGGAAATACCAGTTGACCTAAGGAAAAGATCCTAAAGAAAACAAATACAGTATCTGAATCATTCCAATGCGTAGCCTGCCAACGTAAAAACTGAATACGCTATGGACATCTAGGAAATGTCATTCCCTTTCCTTGTCCTGCCTAAGATTGGGACAAAGAAAGGTAAGACAATGATCTCTGCCTTGTGAAAGAACTGGATTAACTTTGGGAACGAATGCTTGATCCAAGCATAACGTCACCCTATCATTGTGGAAAACATGAAGTTCCCTGTCAATTGACAGGGTCCTCAGTTCCGACACCCGCCTAATTGATATGAAGCCTGCTAAAAAATGTCTTGAATATTAGTTCCTTGAGACTCCATGGGTTTAAAGGTTCTTTACACAATGCTCTCAGGACCCTATGTGGGTTCCAAGTCAGAAGCCTCTGTATTTGTGTTGGCTTTGACCACATAGTAAACCCTTTAGGAATCTCTTAATGTGTGGATGGCAATTCAAGGGACTTCCCTCGCTAGCCTCATCACTGCCAACATGGCTGCCTGTCACTTTAATGTCCTCATGCTTAGCCCTATCGCCAAACCATCTTGGAGAAAGCTAAGACACCTTTAACTGATGCATTTAATGGTTCCCAATCACATTCTGAACACCAAGAGTGAAGAACCCACCAGGTTGTGTTATACACCCTATTCGTGGAACTCCTCCTAGAAAACTAATATGGTGTCTGTCACCCTGTTAGGGTAACCAACCCTTCTAGCTGTTTCCACTTGACCTCCAGGCTGTTAGGTTTAGGAGGGCTGGGCAAGGATGTTGTGCCGATCCTAGAGTCAATAAGTCCTTTCCCAGTAGAAGCCACCATGGTTGACAATTTCTTCAGATCCTGGAACCAAGCTCTTTGTGGCTAAAAGGGTGCTATCAGCACTAGTTCCGCCTTCTGTTCCAACAGCTTCTGAATCACCTCGGGAAACAAGTCGGTTGGAGCATGTACAGTCATCCCTGTGGCCAGTCGCAGTACAGAACGTCTGTTCCTGCTGCACACTGGTTTTTAACTCTGGATATGAAATGCAGAAATTGATCTGGTCTGTGGTAAAGAAGTCCATCTCCATCATCCTGTACCTTTTGCAGACCTGTTGAAAACCCAACTTGCAGAGACCATACAGACTGGTCTCATCTCCATCTACTCAGCCAGTCTGTCATTGCACTGTCCTGACCTGCCACATGGACCACCTCCAATGACTGTAGCTGGATCTCCGCCAATCAGATCAGGTCGCTCACTTCTGTGTGTAAGGTCCAAAATCTGGTTCCTTATGCCTTTGTCGTCATATTGTCTGTCTAGACTAGAACATGATGGCCTGTAAGTATCTTGGAAAATTCCAGGAGCCCCAGCCTGGTGGCTCCGAGTTCTGAAAGTTTTATATTTGGTGAGGTTTCTTCCTGAGACCAAACCCCTAGTGTCATTGTCCTTTGAGAGTGGGTTCCCCACCTTGGCAGACTCACATTTGCAGTCATCACCATCCTCTTTAGATTTCAGATTGGGGATCCCCATTGGAAACAAAAGGGTTCTAGCCACCACTGCAGCTGATGCTGAGGTTGTTTTGGCAGCTGTACCAACTTGTAGACCAAACTGGCCACCACATCCTGGTAAGGGAAAATGTCTGTAGAGGTCTGGCATGGAACCTTGACCATTGAAGCATTTCATGGCTTGATGCCACCATGCTCAGAAGTTTGGCCAGTACCATATGCAGAAGTTGTATGTTGTGTTGTCTCTCCCAAGTGGCTATCTGCACCTCCAGGTGTACCCATGATCGAGAGGTGTTTAGATAGCCCTTCTCCATGTTGACCACAAAGGCATGGTCCCTCAAAAAAAAATCACCACCATCTCTGATGCTTCCCTGCTCTGCTGGTAAGAAGGGGCCTTGACAAGGATGTCATCTAGAGATGGTGACAGGAACACTCCCTGAAGTCTAAGACGTGTTACAATGGCCACCATAAACTTCGTGAACCCTCTTGGGAATGACTTCAGGCAGAAAGGCAGCACTGGTACTGAAAGTGTTTCCCATCGTACGCGAAGCGTAGGAACCTGCAGTGAGCTTCTTGAAGTGGGATGTGTAAATGGTCCTCCTATAGATTGATGGATGCCAGGAAATCCTTTGCTTGAACATCTGCCAGCATGGAGTTCAGAGTTCTCATCCTGAACATTCTAGTTCTGATGCAGTTGTTTAGCCATTTCAGGTCCAAGATTTTCCTGGCTTCCTTATTCTTCTTTGGCACTGGGCACGATATCCTTTTTGAGTCATGACAGGACTGACAAGTTTGTTTTTGTGTTTTGTTTTGTTTTTGTTTAAATATAGAACGTATCTTTATCTTCAATAAGATATCTGTTAAGTCCCTCACCAAAAAGGTTTATGCCCTTGAAGGGAACTGCCATCACTTTAGCTTGTGCCGCAGAGTCCCCATCCCAGTTCTGAGCCACAAGTTCCTTCTGGCTGCTACACTGCATGCCACGGCTCAAGCTAACTGCTGCAGGATGTCCAGTGAAGTATCTACCACAATCACTATTGCTAAGGCAATCTTCTTAAGTTTGTCTTTAAGTTCTTTTGGGACTCCACTATTAGCTGAGGCTGGTCCTGATGCCCAAGAATGTGCCACCTTGGTAAACACCGAACCTGCTGTTGACATCCAGATGGAGTAGGCTGAGACTTTGAAGTCTTTCCGTAAGGCTTGCTTAAATCCCCTATCACTGGGGTCTCAGGCAACCTATCTGCATCCATAGGTAGAACTGAGTTGGAGGCAAAGCTAGTCCCAGGTTCGTCCACCATTGGCACCTTGAGTCTCTTGGTAGCCTCTAGTATCAGGGAATAAAGCTTGGGGGGGAAACATCTGATGGTTAGTTTTTAGCTTGGAATGGTGTTCCCACTCTGCCTTCATCCTACTATAAAAGGCTGCGGGCAGTTAGAGGCTTGCCGTTGCCTGCCTCAATGTAGCAACCCTGGACTTCCTTGGTTGTCTCCCATCCAAGTACTAACCAGGACTGACCCTGCTTAACCTCTGAGATCTGACAAGTGTGGTCGAGCCTGGGCCATCCAGGCCTGGGCTGGTATCCCTGCTTGTGGTACTGCCAGTTTGTACATCATCTGGCCAGCTTCCACCAGAAGTTCTGGGTCAAAATCATCATTTTCCTTAAGTCTGGAGGAAATTCTAAGTACTTTGAAAGTAATCTCATGTACAGCTCCTGAGGGAATAGGCAGGACTGCACTGTTGGTACTATTTCCTCTCCTTCCTCCGACCATTCCCATTCTACCCTATCTGAGAATGGAACTGGGGTGTTGGAGTCCTTCCTGAACTTTTTGCAGCCATCAAATGGCAGCCCACGTATGGCGACCCCCTTGGGGTTTTCAAGCAGGAGATGTTCAGAGTTGGTTGGCCTTGTCTTCCTCTGTGTCATTCTTCTGGCACTGTTTGATGGTCTCCCATCCAAATACTGACCAGGGCTAACTGTGCTTATTTGATGAGCTCAGGCTATCCTGAACTATCTTCGCTGCCTCTGTTTCTTGGTTCTCCATAGTCTTGAGGGGACTGTGAGGCTTATGATCTGAATAGATCTGACTTGCTAAGTGTACCCCCCCCCCAAATCTGTTATAGCCTCTCTCTGGCAAATAGTGGAGGTGGTGGAGGAGCTATCAAGCAGTAGCCCCATATGGTTTTCAAGGAAAGAGACAGCCAGAGCTGGAGAGTCAACCAGGGCTGACCCTGCTTAACTTCCAAGATCTGATCAAACAGGGCTAGCCTGGGCCATACAGGCCAGGGCTGCTGCCCTTGCCTGCCTCAGCGTAGCGACCCTGGACTTCCTTGGTGGTCTCCCATCCAAGGGCTGACTCTGCTTAGCTTCTGAGTTCTCAACAGATCAAACTAGCTTGGGCTATTCAGGTCTGGGCACAGGGAACTGGCAGGTCTGACTGGCAGCCATTTTCTATTCATTTGCCTGGGAGTGAAAGCAAAAGTAAGTCTGCCATGAGGGTCCAGGGAACTAAGGTGGCCACCATCATTTCCCTTGCCCATCTATGGCCTTCCCTGGGCCTTCTAGCTCCCTGTCAGTTCCATGGGAAATCTCCCCCTGAAGGGGAAAAGGAGGGGGGAAGGGCTCTTTAATCCACTCCAGCCTGTCCCAGATTGGGGAGGTCGGAAACCCCAGGAATCAATTTCCCCTTCTTCCTTCCTGAATAGCTTGAGAGTTTGCTTGGGGTTTTTCCCCAGTCTACCAGCCTGCCCTCCTTTGCCTCTAATTTAGGTTTTTTGGCCCCAAAAGGGTTTACCATGATTCTGATGAGGCTACAGGCTCCCAGCTTGACTGTTCGACCACATGCTGGGTCCTCCGAGACCAGGGAGATTGGCCAGATTTCTGGTGTCACACCGATCTCCTTGCAGACTCAGCAGCCTCCCCTGATGTGCGTTGGTTGGGGAGGTGACCTCCAGCCACAGGCTGGGTCCTTATGGGAGTCTGCATACACAGCCATGGCTGCTGGGGATCTCCCAGCACCGTTGGCTGCCTTTGTGGTCTGCCGCCGACTATGGCTCAAAATAATGAAAAGGGAGGATGGAAAGTACTGGAGTCGGGAGGCGAGTTGTAGGATGATCATAGCAAAGACTTTATTAAGTGAATCAGCATGTTCAGGAGATGGTCAGATCAAGCATGCTGCCAGGGCTCCAGGGCCCTGCTTATATGCTGGCCGGAGCCCCACCTCTGGCCGCACCCAAAATACCTGATAGGGGCTTAGCATATGCGCATAGTTCTGATAGGGCCTTAGGTCTTAAGTTGTAGTTCATAGGTCCCCCGCGGAAGACCTAGGCTGGCTATTGGTGGTCGTTTTGGATCCGACTGTCTATTGTTCTACCTGGCTGAAGCTCAGGTAGAATCGGGCCATGTGCTCTGACCGCATGGCAGTCGCCATTTCGTGACTAGTACACAACAGAGGATCTCTCCCTTCTCCCTCTCTTCCTCTTCTCATTCCCGGATCACTGTGCTCTTCAGAGCGCCTGTGAAACACGTCCTGCTCAAGCAGCCGGTGAGACCGGGATGTTCCCAGGGGACAGGCCCCTCCCCTTCCTGGATTGATCTGAGGAAACTGACCCTGTTCCAGAGGAGGAGCCTATTCCCAAGAGCAGGGCTCTTTCTGTAGAAAAAGCCCAGCAGGAACTCATTAGCATAATAGGCCACACCCAATAGCAGAAACTCATTAGCATATTAGGCCACACTCTGAAAGCATATCTCATTAGCATATTAGGCTGCACCCCCATGTCACCAGAAGTGTGGTCATCCAGCCACACCCACCTTTTGCTTCTTATTCTGTTTACTTTGTTTGTTGTCAAAACTGTTTTAACAAAACCAATAAAAACATTTCTTTAAAAAAGTTTCCAATTCCACACTTTTTATGTCACACTAGACAGACCCTCTCCAATTAGCGAATAGCACACATCACAATACCCCCCCCCCCCCCCGGTAGCATACAACTTTATGACATTTATTGAGAAACACAGAAAGGAAACACAGAAGGGACTGTCTTTCCACTCTGGGAGCTGTTATTCCAGTCCCAGGGTAGCCTATCTGGGCCCAAAGACCTTAATGGAAACACCATTCCACATTTTCTTTGCAACTTTATTTGTGCTGCAATGTATTTCAGTGGAGCCAATGCAAGTCAATTGGCATTCCAGGCTCCCATGATCTACAATGGGCCTTCAAGCCTCTCCCATTGTTTCCAATAGGCAATCTTGTCATTCCTTTTACATAGTCCAATAAATTGTCCCTTTGAAACTGTACCACATCATTTTAAGTAACAGCAAAATGAAGAGCATGAACATGTACAGAGTGCACAGGGCAAAAGGAAATTTTAAAAGCACTCTGGTCTGAATGTCCCCCCCCCCAATCTTGTTCATGCAGATCAGTTTACCATTTAAAAACAGACACCCTGTGAGGTAGGTGGGGCTGAGAGAGCTCTTTTGAGGACTGCTCTTGAAAGAACAGCTCTGAGAGAACTTGTGACTGACCCACGGTCACACCAGCAGCTGCAAGTAGAGGAATGGGGAATCAAACCCGGTTCTCCCAGATTAGAGTCCATGATCCTAACCACTACACCAAACTGTAACTCAAAACCTTTAGAAGCAAGTATAAGAAACATAGGACACCTTCTCCACAATACAGCCTTTAAGCAGATCATTTCCAAAACAGTCCTTCAAAGCCTAATTACATGAACTAAGCAGCAAGCAAGATACATTGTTTGGAAAAGTATTTCCCTCATAAATACTCAGAGATCCTGTGGTCTCCCAGTAATGACATTCACAAACAATGGACAACCCAGAAGACTAAAGATGCATCAGAGTCCTCAACATGATGCTTAAGCAATGGGGAGGGGGGAGAGAATGAGAAGGCACTTATGTAAACCAAAAACACTGGGATACACTTCAGCTTAGTAAGCTGCCAAGCGCAAAGAAGATCAGACAGGTCATTTCACTTGTGGTTATTACTGGAAAAAGATGATATATCTACCATGTTTATGATCCCAGATATAGTTGCCAGCTCTGGGAAATACCTGGAGATTTTGGGGGTGGAGCCTGGAAAGAGTGCAGTTTGGGGAGGGACCTCAGTGTGGTATAATTCCATAGGGGCCACCCTCCAAATTAGCCATTTTCTCCAGTGAAACTCATATTTTGATCTTTGTAGTCTGGAGATCAGTTGTAAAAGCAGGAATCATGGTGAGGCAGAGGGCACAAAATATTCCAGTTCAATTCAAATGCACAAACTACAAATTATTCACACATACACACACGGAGTGTTGACAGTGCTACTCCCAATCTCCTCCAGCCCCTCAGATGGAGATGCTTACTTGAAGGATCTGCAACAGGCATTTTTGCAACTACAATATCCTTCTGATAATGGTAAGAAAGATGACTGGAAAAGCCAGAATGATACCTGGGGACAGCTTGCTGCAAGACAAGCCCAAGGAGAATAACAACAGAACACACTGGTGGTGTGAGGCTTCTGTGCTATCAGCAAATGATCAGGCCTTTGTTATTATAACATAGTCCTTTATTCATATACTGGAACAGGTCTCGATGTTTGTTAGAGATACAGAACAAAGAGGGCTGGGGGTTAATATACCTACAAGCATGAATGCATAAACATTTTCTACCAATCAGCATACAACTAAAATGCGGGAAAAGGTATGGCGACCGTTTGTTCCCACCGTAGGTGAGAAAAGTCATAAACATTCCCCTCTTGGCCTGTGTGACCCAGATGTGCTAAGTCCTAGGCAAAACATCCAAGCAATGACAATAAAATAACCTTCAAGGCTATAACCAGCCAGATAGCGCCCTGAGAGACTAGAGTGAGAGGGGGAGGAAACAGGAACAAGATAGCTTTTGTTTATGTGACGCGTTGGTATGTAGGAACCCATCCTCCCGCCGAAATAAGTAACATTAAGCAGACAGGCAATCTACATCAAGGGAGGCAATAAACCATATGGGTGATAGCAGGTACAAAGAAAACGAAAGTAACATCCAGAGCAATCTGCAGCAACATACATCATTGTCAGATTCAGTTAGAAAAGTAACATTTAGCAACAAGTGAAAGAAACCAGTGTGCATAGAACATAGAATCTGACAGGTGGTCACCTACAGCTCACAACTCAGGCCAGTTCAACGCATTATTAAGGACCTACAACCCATGCTGAATAGTGACACTTCCCTTACACAGGCACTGGGGGGGACCTTTTCTTGCTTAAAGACAGCCTGCTGACCTAAAACAACTTCTCACCTGCAATAACACAGTGCAAAAAAAAAAATCTCACATTGACACAGAGAGTACTCCATCTTTCTGTGTTCTTCCTCTGAGGATGCCAGTCACAGCTGCTGGCGAAATGTCAGGTCCTACAATGCCAAGACCACGGCCATACAGCCCAGAAAATCTACAACAACTAATGAACTCTGGCCGTGAAAGATTTCAACAACATAATGACAAACTGCTTAACAGTCACATGGAGAGCTGCAACAAACCAATATTCCAACTTTGCTCCCATGTAGATCCCAGCAACACCATCAGTGGACCCAGCAACTTCAGCCATACAATCGCAGGTTAGTCTTTAAGGTGCTCTGGACTCTTGCTGTTTTCTACTGCTACAGACAAATTAACACAGCTACCCATTGTGATACTCACTTTGACAGAGCAGTGGTCTTACTTGGAATATGGCAATTTCATGTGCTCAGCCATACTTCAAATGAGCCATAGTTTTGTATTGCGTTTGAACCAAGCCACTGACTGAACTCCAACATCAGCTGTTCTATACATTGGGAGTTGGCCTGTGCATGTGTGTCCTATTTCTTCCATGGCCAGCTCTCCCACATGTAGACAAATGCAGGCTAGAAGTAACACCACAGTGCTGGCAATCAGGGTGGATGCTGGTTTCAACCAGCCCCAGGAACCAAACCTTTCTGATTCCAAGCAAAGCATGGGTTGCAAATTCAGGTATCATGTGGAACCACGGTTAAGCATTCCCCAGAATCATAGCTCATCGCCAGACTAGAGATTGGTTCCCCTGGAGAACATGGATGCTTTGGAGGGTGGAGTCAGTGGCATTGTACCCCATCGGCTCCACCCCCAAATCTCCATGAGTTTCCCAAACTGAAGCTGGCAGATCCTACCTCCCATATCCCCTGCCGATGGGCCACCCTAGGAAACCAGTTTTGGGAATCTCTCGTGTGTTTCAAAATGCACTGCAAGTAAAAAGCTAGCAGAGAGAGAGGGAGGAACACATTTCTAGCCATACCCTTTTCCTTGCTGTGCTGGTTTTCTACTTGCAAGGAATTTTTTTTTTAAATCCAGGGAAGCCCTTCCAACAAACTGGGTCCCCCCCCCCCCAAGCCAGCTCTTTAGCAGGGTTCTCATATTTGGAAAAGCAAAAAAAGACATATTACTTCAAATCTCGCTTTCAAGACCCCCAACTATCGAAGTTGTAATCATTGCTAGCTACTGTTCACTAGCAATATATCCCTACCCAGCCAACCCCCCCCCAAGTGCCAACCCCTATTATTTAAGCCGTGATAATCGCCAGTAAAAGAATAGTCATCACCTAGTTCCAACCCCCAAAGAGGACATTTTCATCCGCTTTTTAAAAAAGAGCCCCAAAGAGGATGGGTGCCAAAAGAGGGGGCACATCCTCTAAAAAGTGGACTTCTGGCAACTCTAACCCTTCAGGAACTGGAGGGTGCCTACCTGTCCTGAACCCTGGGGAACCCAGCAACTTCCAAGGAAATGCATGGAGTGTGTGCATGCGTGTGTCTCCAGGGCCGGGCCTAGCCTTTCCCGCCTTCTGGCTCACCTCTTCCTCCTCTCCCTACCCCCCCCCCTTTCTGCGGTCTCCAAAACAGTCTCACTCTGTTAGTTCCCTCAAGACACCGCCTGCCTTACTGGGCAACTCTTTATGCTGCAACTATGCATCACACAGGGCCATGTTGTACCTGATACACTCCCACACCAAAGTACTCTCCTCTAGGGTTACCATATTTTGAAAAGCAAAAAAGAGGACATGTCTCCTGACTACTTCAAACAAGTGATCAATATGGCAGATCTCATTTTAAATACCCTATTTAAGCTGTGATCATTGCTACTCACAAGGAATATTCCTTATCTTCCAACCCCAAAGAGGACATTTTCATCGGTGTTTTAAGAGCTCAAAAGAGGAGAGCCACCTCCACACCAGGCAGAGACACATTTACAGAGAAAGCCCTGGCCCAATTCTCATAAGAACATAAGAGAAGCCATATTGGATCAGGCCAGTGGCCCATCCAGTCCAACACTCAGTGCCACACAGTGGCCAAACCCCAGGGGCCACTAGGAGGTCCACCAGTGGGGCCAGAACTCCAGAAGCCCTCCCACTGTTGCTCCCCACACACCAAGAAGACAGAGCATTGCTTCCCCAGACAAAGTGTACATAGAATCACACTGTTAGACGGTACCTCCAGGGTCATCTAGTCCAACCCCTTCTATACCCTGCTTTTGACTCCAGCTGCACAGGGCCCCTGCAAGGGAGTATACTGTTTCAAGTATACACCCAGCACCTACTCAGCAACACTTTTATTAGGATGCCAAGGCTGATCCTTGCACTGGGGAAAAAATAGCTAGGAGGACTAATAAGTGTAGCTCAGAAACACAGGAGGACTAATAAGTGTAGCTCAGAAACACTGGGTGAAGCTTCCTGGGCACGCAAGATCTCCCCGTTCCCCCATTTTCTGCTCGGGCGTTACCAAAGGGGCTGGGCAGCACAAGCAACACACTCTTGCACATGTTCAGAACTCTCAGGCTTTCCCAGAGAGGCACTCGCCATGCCACATATTCTCAGACCGAGCAAGTCTGGCTTCTCATTCACCAAGCATGGCTATGCTAGTTTCTTTTGCTCCCACGGCTCCACATAGATCCCACCCCCTCCCCCTGAAGACTTTGGTTGTTTCTCAGCTCCCTCCGGACCCACTGCTCTTTAACGTTATGAAGGGCCTGGCTCACAAAGGCACCTCATTAAGCCTTGGTTTCCAGATCTGGACCCTAAGAGGATGCAATTCACTCCCCAGGCTGAGCCCATGGAAACTGGCGTGTTTAGAATGGAGTGGAGAAACTCTATATCAAAGGAGTCCTACCATCTCGACGTTATGGGATCTCAGGTCTCTTGACCATGCCTGGCTTTAAATAATCTGGCAGCGGGGGGGGGGGAGGCTTTCCTTATCGTTTTGCATGGGGGGTGTGCACCAGGCAGGCCTGGGAGCCCGCGGCCTTCCCTTCCTCTTTGCGCTTCTCCTGAAAACCCCACCACCACTCTGGGGGGTGTGACCCACATGAGTGCTGACCCACCTCTGGACAGCCATGAGCTTTGGAAGGCACCCCCCCTCCATTTCCAGGGCTTCGGAGCTGCTGACACAGAAGCCATTTCCCAAACTTGGAATGTGTGTGACTCCTGACTTGGCGGGAGCCTCTCCTGCCTCCCCCGCGGTCCTTGAGGCACAGTGGCTGCTGCTGCAGACTCTCACACTTCCATCTAGTTTCCCCATCCTCCGTGAAGCAGCCACACAACTTCCAGCACCCAGGACCTGGCCCTCTGCTCCCACAGGGACACACACATCCAAGTGCCACCCCTTCACCACTGAGTGGGGCACGCTGAGAGCAGGCTTCATAGCCCCGACCAAAGCACCTCTGGGGCACTTCCATCTCTGCCAGAAGCATCTGCTTTGGGCTGGCCAGCACCTCCACGGGAGAGGACGGCTGTGCCCTGGCACTTGTTTGCAGGCTGCACCAAGAACTAGGGCATTGTGTCTATGACTGGGAAGTGCTGGAGGAAAGGGCCCCCCTGACCCCCTGTGGAGAAGAAGAACAGCTCCCTGTTGCCAATGCCACCACGGCTTCCGGGCAAGGGCTGGGGCCTGAGGGGGGCTACCTACCTCCTTCCTGCCTTCCCCCTACTGCCTGCTGCCCTTTATGCCGGCACCCCTCTGGGCTCTATCCTTAGTCCCCACATTTCTCTTCTCTCAACTTGCAAGTTGTGCCTGATAACCAACCTTTTCAGCAGCTGGGGCCGGGGCACAAGTTCCAAGTTCCTTCCAACTTCAAGTAGGTCCTCCTGGTCCTGGGAGCGGGCAGGAGGCACAGCAGGCAGCAACTGCTTGCGGTGTGTGTGGAACATGTGCTCGGCGGCTTCCACAGCAACCAAGGAGGAGGAGGAGCACACATGCAGCTGGGCGAGCAGAGGAGCAGGCAGCACATGCACAGGCTTTTGGTGAGGCAAGGAAGGGCCCGGGCAAGGTGGGGGCAAGTGGTGCTGGGTGGCAGCAGTGCTTGCCGTACAGGGCCGCTCTAGGCAACTACCTAAAATCATCTCTGGACAGTCCAGCCCTGATTGGACCATGCTGGCTCAAATTAATACAAGAACACTCCTCCCACCCTGCTATTTCCAATGGAGGATAAGGTTTTCTGTCTGTGGAAAGCATAATTCATTGGAAAAATAAAGCTATGAGTATCAAAACTTGCCACTATCTTCAGGAGTTGAGGTCCCACACATTAAGGCAGGGGTGTTAAACTCATTTGTTATGAGGGACGGATCTGAAATAAATGGGACCTTGTCAGGCCAAGCCATGTGTGTCATAAAATGTAATGCCAGGTAGCAGAGATACACACTTTATACAGAACACAGATAAATAAGATTAAATATATTATTTTTATTTAAAACACAAACATGCTTAAAATGTTAACACTCTTGCAATATTTTGTCACTGATGTCCCTGTGCTGCCTGGAGTGGAGATTCTAAAAGACTAAACTGGAGTGTTTGCCTACAAAACTATAATCTTCCCCAGAAAAATAACTACAACCCCAAAGAGGCAAACATGAACACAGTGAAAAGGAGGAGGAGGGGAGGGGGAGGCGGACCCAGTTGCACCCAGAAGAGCCACAGCATAACCAGCCCAACAAAAGTCACACAGAGTAGCAAGGCACAGGAAAGCTCACACCTTGAAGAAAACTGTCAGTCAGATGCCGCTGGACTCAGACTTTGCTTTGCACACACCAGATGCGTGCACAGTGGCAAAGCAAGGGGACGAGGGAGGGGAGGGAGAAGCAGACCCATTTGCACCTGGGAGAACTGCAGCCTAACGAGCCCAACAGTACACATACTGTAGCAAGCCACAGGAAAGTTCATACCTTGAAGAAAACTGAGTTGGTCTTAAGGTGCCACAGGACTCAAACTTTGCTTCACACATATAGAGACATTCAGTAGCAAGGTGAGGGGGAGGCAGACCCAAGCAATGACGGGGTGAGATGTGCATGGGAAACAACAGGAGGGGAATTTGGCCCCATTCACTTCATTCATGGGAGGGGGAGAGAAAAGAGAGCCACAAAGTGCATGCTCCCCATGGTAGTTGAAACGGTTCCCTCTGCTTCTCTCCCTGGGTGGGCTAGTTCTGGCCCACATGCTGTAGCTTTGACAGCCCTGCATTAAGGGAAACAGAACCTTTGGCTCACATCAGGTACAGAAACCTATGCTACTTGTGATGGAACCTAAAATCGTCCACAGCAGATAACACATCACAAAATAAAGGTAAGAATCTCAAAGTTGGCCACCATATTCAGGAAACAATGGGACAGTACCAAAAATGAAAAGAACTGGACCATGCTGGGTGACCTTCGTCCAGTCACATGATTTCATCCACCCGCCTCTCAGGATTGTTGTAAGGGTAACATGAAGGTGACAATGGCATAAGTTGGTTTGGTTCCACATTTGGGAAGAAGGCAGTACAGAAACAGAGGGTTACAGAACAAAGAAATTCCCTGAACTATAGAGCTAGTATAGCATAGTGGTTAGAATGTCAGACTAGGACCAAGGAGATACAGGTGGGAATCCCCATGGAAGCTTGCTGGCTGACTATTGGCCAGCCACATATTGTCACACAGACCTACCTCACAGGGGTTTTGTGATGCTGGAGAGAAAGCCAAGGTCTGACATTTTTAATAAATCTAATATTGGTTACAATTCTCAAAAAAGAACTTCAGTCCTTTTTAGACATTAATACTAGGGGGGAGGTTTCCCCAGAAACTCTATGGGAATCCCTCAAAGCAGTAATCCGGGGTCACCTGATTTCTTTGTCAGCCCATATGAAAAAAGAAAAAGACAAACAAGTTAAACAACTCACAGAAGACATTCATAAGCTCGAACTACAGCATAAAAAACAGGCAATAAAAACATACAAAATATTATTAGCAACCTGGAAAATATTAGAAACATTAGACACCACAAAAATAAATTTTAAAAAATCTGTTATTTTTAAAACAATTTTTTTGGGCAGAAATCAGCTAGAAATTTAAAATTACTAGCCTGGATAGTGAAGCAGAGAAATCCAGATAAACACATTTTTGCCCTAAAAGATATTTCCGGTGAGCTGCATTACAACACTAAACATATACTTCAGATTATGTCTGATTTTTATAGATCTTTGTATACAGGTAACTCAGCTTCAAATAGTGCAATTCAGCAATATAAATATGTAATAATAGACTTTATAAGAAATAGAAATAAATATATGATGGGATTAACTTGAATGCTGTATATTTGCTACAATTAGTAAAATATGCCTGTGGTAGTTGTGCAAATTCTCCAAATTAGTCTAGATAACAATGAAATAGTCATAATTATTAGAGTTGAAAGTTACTATGATATAGAATTAATTTAGTCTAGAAATATTTTCTCAAAAGATATTTAAATAGGCAACAGACCTAGTATCAAATGTCCCACTCGTCAGGATGTGTGTCACTTCCATCAAGTGAAATAGTCAAGTCACAAACTGCTGAGATTACAATCCTATATAGTGGACCCAGGGATAATGCAATCACCCCCATGTATTGCACATTGTTCCTAGCCAAGGAAGGGATTACAAGTTGGGAGAGGTAGATGAACAGGTGAACATTTTTTCAAAGGCAGCAGGTCCAATCCACTTCTTCATTCAGTCCTTGAGGAGCAGATGTCTGTAAATGATGAATCCAAAATAACTCACGTCTTTGGAGAAGCTCGAGCTTGTTTGAATTTGTAGTCTGAACTGTTTCAATGATCCAGAACTTCAGCTGGTTTTCAGTATGGCCCAAATCCAGGTAGTGATTGACAAGTGGAGCATTCCTTTTATTTAATCTAATACAGCTCCTGTGTTCCCCAATTCTTACTTTCACTGGCCTTGATGTTAACCCCACATATTTTTTGCCACAAGGACATTGAATGGCATAAATAACTGAATGACTGCATTTACAGAATGAATTAACAAAAAAAAGTTCTAGTCCTTGTAGAATTGTAGAAACATTTTTTGGCCTCAGCATAGTTGCATACAGAACAGCCCCCATAGGGGGAAAAAAACCTTTAGGTAGATGACTCCCCCTCATGCAGCTGATGTCCTTCAGTTCAGGAAGCCTGCTTCTAACCAGTATGTCTCTGAGATTTTTAGCCCTCCTGGCTGTGAACAAAGGAGGATTTGGGCATCTAGGGATGTTAGATAAAAGGTGCCAGTATTTATTTATAATAGTCTGCACCGGTTTGAATGTACTGTTATAAGTTAATGGTGTAATCATCCTTTCTACCCTTTGATTACGAGTTTTAGGGATAAGCAAAGATGCTCTAGATATGTTATAGGCTCTGTGAAAAGCTCTTTTCAAAATTCTGGATGAATATCCCATTAGCAAGTTGATCCATTAAAATGCCTGCTTGCCTTTTGAAGTCACTGTCCTCACTGCAATTGCATCTCAGTCTTAATAACTTGGAGTAAGGTAAATTTCTTTTGATGTGCCCTGGGTGGAAGCTATCCATTGCTAAGTAAGAGTTGGCATCGGTGGGTTTTCTGTAAACCTCTGTCTCTATGTTGTTGCCTATCCTTCTAATTTCTATATCTAGGAAATGTACTTTATACTTGTCATATGTCAATTCAAATTTAATTGTGTTATGTATCTGATTTATATATTGGCCAAATTCAATCAAAGATTCCAGTGTGCCATTCCAAATTAAAAAGATATCATCCAGGAATTTTTGTAAAAAATAACATGTTTCTTGTAGGGATTATTATTTTGGAAAATGAATTTGTTTTCAAGCCTATCCATAAATAGGTTAGCTAATTCAGGCACAAATTTACATCCCATGGCAGTTCCTGAAGTTTGCCAGAAAGATTCTCCTTGGAACTGAAAAAAGTTTTTCTTTAAACATAGTTCAGCAATGTGGCAGAGGAATGATGTAGGGGGGATGAACTGTTCTGTTCTTTTCTCTAATACCTCCCACAGAACATCCAAGGCCTCATTTTGGGGAATGTTAGTGTATAAGGACACTACATCTAGGGTGGCAAAAAACAACTCTTCTGCCTGTAGTTGTAAATTATTGATGTCGTTAAGGAAATCCATGGTGTCCCTTAAATATGAGTGTGTGGTTTGAACAAAGGGCTTGAGGAAAAGGTTGGGCCAAGGGTTATCCTTTTATACTCCCCTGATGAGATCTCACACATGAAACTAGTCCGTGAAGTGCTTACTACCTTGTGGGCGCATAAGCTGTTTGCTGAGCTGTCTAAGTGTGAGTTCCATAAGACTGAGATTGACTTTTTGGGATATCGCATCTCCCCATGGGGTTTAGAAATGGACCCCATCAAAATTTCAGCCGTTGTTGACTGGGAGACCCCTAAAACACATTGACAACTCCAAAGTTTTCCAGGAGTTGCTAATTTTTACCGTGCATTCATCAACGATTTTGCACAGTATAGTCTCCCTCTTACTGACTTGCTAAAGACTAAGGGTAAGAGCCCGGATTCCGCAAAACCCAATGCCCACTTGGCTTGGACCACAGAATGTCAGCAGGCTTTCAAAACCCTCAAAACCCTTTTTACTTCGGAACTGGTCTTAGCCCACCCTGATGAGAACAAAAAGTTCATTGTGCAAGTTAATGCCTCTGATGTAGCAATGGGAGGAGCGATCCTACAAGAGGGACCCGATGAGAAGCTACACCCTCTAGCTTACGTCTCCCATAAGTTTGGGGAGACTGAAAGAAATTGGGCAGTGTGGGATAAAGAAGCCACTGCCATGCGTTCAGCCCTCACCACCTGGAACCATTGGCTGGAGGGTGTGCGAACCCCCTTCGAGGTCTGGACTGATCATAAAAACCTTGAAGCCCTCAGAACACAAAGAACCTTGAATGCTAAACAGTTGAGGTGGGCAGATTTTTTTCTCCAAATTTAACTTCACCCTTCGCCATTTCCCGGGGAAGGTGAACTCTCTAGCAGATGCCTTGTCTCGCCTTCCCCAACATGAAAGTAAAAGGGATGAGGTCATAGAAGAGAAGAAGAAGAAGAGATTGGATTTATACCCCGTTGTGCCCCTTCAATTGCGTAAGGAAGTTATGCATGCCGCACATGAGTCTAAAATGTTGGGACATTTTGGATATCTTAAGACTTTGCATTTGCTTCAACGCCAATTTTGGCGGCCCCGCATGCATGGGGATGTGTCTACCTATGTTTCCTCCTGCCAGGCATGTCTCATGTGCAAACGGTGGGAGGAGGCAAAACCCCGGGTCTATTGCAACGCTTGGAAACCCCAAGTAGACCTTGGGAAATCATCTCTATGGATTTTATCACAGACCTACCCCCGAGTAAAGGGAAAACCATGGTCTGGGTTGTTGTGGACTTATTTTCTAAACAAGCACACTTCATCCTGTTCAAGCAGCTCCTGACGGCTAAAGCCTTGGCCAAGGCATTTCTGTGCAACATAATTAGGCTACATTCAATTCCGCGCAAGATAATTTCTGACCGCAGTTTGCAATTTGTTGCCAACTTCTGGCAGGAGCTTTTACAAATCATGGGGGTTGAACCTGCCCTCATCAGTGCTTATCACCCAGAGACTGATGGCCAAACCAAAAGGGTTAACGAAGTCTTGGAGCAATTTCTGTGCTGCTACACTATCAGCAAGATGACTAAGCTGAATTGATCCCCTTTGTGGAATACAGTTACAGTAATGCAGTGTACTCCTCAATGGGCGTCTCCCCGTTCATGGCTGCTGGAGGCTTTGAGGGGGTCCCCCTCCCATCCTTGGGGCTTGTGCAATCAGACTCTGAGGCATTTGCGGACTGGTGGAACTCACTACGGAACTCTTGACCCTTAATCACTGGGTTGAAATCACTCTTGAAAAAGCCAAACTGAACTACAAAAAACATGCAGATAAGGGGAGGGCTCCAGGGTGGGATCTTTCCCCAGAAGACTCAGTGTATGTGTCTACTAAGAACATTCAGGGGCTGCAATCTAGCCACAAATTGGATTGGAAATATGTGGGTCCATTTAAGGTTGTCAAGAAGATAAATGATGTGACTTTTGATCTTGAGTTGCCCAAGGCGCTTAAATCTGTTTACCCTGTTTTTCATTTCAGCATTTTGAAATGGGACCCTGGGCCGAACTCGTGGAGGCTCAGCCGTTCGATTCCTCCTCTGATGATGAATGGTGAACCTCATTTTGAGGCTGAAGAAATCCTGGACTCTAAGTTCAAACGTGGGCGGTTGTTCTATCTTGTCTGCTGGAAAGACTTTGGGCTGGGAGAAAATGAGTGGGTAGACTCCATGCATGTTAACACTCCTGCATTGCTTTGTGCCTTCCACAAATTATACCTGTTGAAACCTGGGGGGGGGGGGTTGTGGGAGAATCTTTGGGAAGGCAGAATGTCAGCTAATGCTGCCATCCCCTGGGCGGGAGGTGGTTCCTGACCCAGGTGGGCCTTATGTCTGTGGAATGTCTTATCCGCCCTGTTCTCATGGCATGCTTATCGCCTCTCCTGCTTTTCTGACCTTGGGTGTCTGTATACCATCTGATGTTTCCTTTCAGGTCTAGCAATGTATCTTTCCTGCTTTAACCTTGAGAACAAGGGGCCAGTATTTTTCGTGCCTTTTCATCTTTCCTTCGATTGGATGTATCATCATGAATGAACCCTTTTGAATTCTGTATAATTACCCTGGCCTCTTGACTACTTGCCATTACTAACACAGAAAAGTGCTGCTGACCAATAAGTCCTTTCTTCAATAACGCTTTCCTGTTTAAGGACACTTGTTGTTGATTGACTCTGTGGGCTCTCACACCTGCAGATTATGTGACTGCCATATTGCCACACCCCCACTTTTAACATTGATGACAAATATAATAAAGACTGATCTATTCCCGCAATCCTGGACTGAAGCCCACATTGTAGTTCTACCAAAAGAGGGAAAAGACTCCACATTCCACTTACAGACCTATTTCTATTCTTAATTCAGATGCTAAATTATGTACAAAAATCCTTACAAACAGATTAAATGAAATTATATCAATATACATAAATCCTGACTAGACAGGCTTTATTCCTGAAAGAAACCTGAAGGAAAACATCAGCCGTACATTATATGTGATTACACATTGTCGACTTCAAAAACAAGAAGCTATAATATTGGCTCTCGACATTAGAAAAGCATTTGATAGCATCCACTTTAACTTCCTGGAACATATTCTTTTAGAAATGGATTTTGGTCCTAATTTTAGGAATGCTATAAAAGCAATAAATCTTCCAAAGCCAAACTGAAAATTATTCAATACTTATCAGATACAATTAATCTACATTGTGGTACTAGGCAGGGCTGTGCCCTCTCCCCACTACTTTTTGCTGTGGGGACTGAGCCTCTGGCCCAATTAATTCATGACAATCCCCAAATAGAAGGAATTGACATTAATGGCATTAGCCACAAAATTGGAATGTACGCAGGTTTTATACTTAAAAAATCCAGTGCACTCCAATCCACTTTAGAAGAATTTGGCCAGGCCTCAGGCTTATGTATCAACAAAGCCAAATCAGAACTTTATGCAGTAAACCTTAGTAATGTTAATGAAACCACACTCAAACAGAACTTCACTTTTAACTGGATTACTAAAAATTGGCACCATTTAGGGGTATATATCCCCTTTGCCTTTTCTGAATTATTCACTTTTTTTTTTAACTTTCTCTTTAAAAAAAATCAGGCTCAACTTAAAAAGTGGCACACAATGAGTTTTTCTTGGCCTGATAGAATCCAGTTAATTAAATCATTTATTCTTCCAAATTTTTTGTTTTTATTTAGGGCCCCACCTATCCTAAAATTAAAAGAGTCCTGCTCCTTGGGAGGAAAGGTATGGCAAACCTAGACAGCATAATGAAAAGCAGAGACATTACCCTGCAAAGAAAAGTGCGTATGGTCAAAGCAATGGTATTCAGTAATGTAGGGCTGCGAGAATTGGACCATAAAGAAGGCCAAAGAATAGACGCTTTCGAATTATGGTGCTGGAGAAGACTCTTGAGGGTCCCTTGGACTGCAAGGAGATCAAATCAGTCAATCCTAAAAGAAATCAACCCTGACTGTTCCCTGGAAGACCAGATACTGAAGCTGAAGCTTAAATACGTTGGCCACCAAATTAGAAGGGAGCACTCACTGGAGAAGACCCTGATGCTGAAGGTAAAAGAAGGGGATGACAATGGATGAGACAGTTAGACAGTGTTATCGATGCAATGAACATGAAGTTGAGCAAACTCCAGAGGATGATAGAGGACAGGAGGGCCTGGCATGATGTGGTCCATGGGGTCGTGAAAAGTTGGACTCGACTGTGTGACTGAACAACAACAACAACAACAATAACCTATCCCAGTCACACAAATTGAAATCAACAAATGGCGATTTAAAATTAATAAATTCATTTGGGCACATAAAAACTCAAAGTTTTAGCATAATTCACTTTATAGACCCAGAGAGAGAGGCGG
Source organism: Lepidodactylus listeri (assembly GCA_029233225.1). Taxonomy (NCBI): domain Eukaryota; kingdom Metazoa; phylum Chordata; class Lepidosauria; order Squamata; family Gekkonidae; genus Lepidodactylus; species Lepidodactylus listeri. The sequence continues at coordinate 5,718,908 of JARCFY010000014.1, read as the reverse complement.
ATTCGATTGCCTTAACTTCAAATTATATTTAGAAACCTCTACTCTTACCACAACAACTAAGATCTTAACAGACGATCCAAAACATCCCTGGCTACAAATTGAAAACAATTATACTTTCCCAATCCCCATACAAGATCTTTTTTGGGATCAAGAAAAACAGGTTTCCTACCTGTAACTCATGATCTTCGAGTGGTCATCTGTGCATTCACACTAATGGGTTACTGCGCCTGCGCTGGAATCCATCGGTGTCGTAGAAAGCTCTAACAGATTTTCGCGCCCAGCAGCACCGGGCATGCACGGGGCCCCTACTGCGCATGCCCAGTGGAGCGGGTGCGGGGATCCCGCCAGTTCCTTCTGACCGCTGCGACCAAGCAGGAGAGAGAGATGCCTGGCAGCAGAGGGGAAGGATGGGCGGGCCGTGTGAATGCACAGATGACCACTCGAAGATTATCAGTTACAGGTAGGAAACCTGTTTATCTTTGACGTGGTCTCTGTGCTTCATACTAATGGGAGAGTAGCGAGCAGTATCCTACCTGGAGGAGGGTGCAGGCAGGCTGTCACTGAGAGGCAGAATACAAAACCAAACGGCCCATATTCGAGCGACTGGCAGCTCGGGTGTCCAGAGCATAGTGTCTTATAAATGTGTTGGGGGCAGCCCAGGTGGCGGCATTGCAAACATCCGAAATGGAGGCCCCTTTCAGGAAAGCTGAAGAGGTGGCAACCGCTCTAGTTGAGTGGGCACAAATAGGGCCAGGGAGAGGCGTGTGCGCCAGTTCGTAGCAGAGGTGAATGAGATTGACTATCCATTTGGACAGCCTCTGAGCTGTAATAGGAGACCCCAGTTTGTTGGGGGCGTAGGCCACAAAAAGTTTGGGGGTTTTGTGATATGGCTTGGTGCGGGCCAAGTAGAAAAGGAGGGCCCATTTTACATCAAGCGTGTGAAGGAGTCTTTCCTCCTCAGAGGAATAGTTGGGATGAAAGTCTGGTAAGACAGTCTCAACATGGAGGTGAAATTCTGACACAACCTTAGGTAGGAAGGAGATGTCAGGCAACAGTCGGACCACCCCGGGCAAGAAGGAGAGGTATGGGGGGTCATGTCGGAAAGCCAGCAGTTCGCCTACTCTTTTGGCTGAAGTAATGGCCACAAGGAAGGCAGTTTTCCATGGCAAGAGGTGAGGCGGGCAGGAAGCTAGGGGTTCAAAGGGCTTCGGTGTGAGGCAACGGAGGACGAGGGAGAGATCCCAGGAGTGAGCGGGAGCTTGACGTGGTGGGTATAGGTGAAGCAGACCCTTGAGGAAGCGCTTGGAGAGCGGGTGTGCAAACACCGAACAGTTATCGACAGAGTTGTGGAAAGCCGAGATCGCGGCTAGGTAGACTCACAGTGAGGAATGAGCGAGTCCCGTGTCTGCCAGGGACAGTAGGAATTCAAAAATTCTGGGCAGACCGGCTGAGGATGGTGAGCCGGTGCCCGCAGGGAATGTGCCGCAGAAGCGAGCCCACTTGTAGGCGTAAGATTTCCTAGTGGAGAGCTTACGGGAGTTCAGGAGAACATTGGCTACACGTTCTGAGAAGGCTGAGGGAAAAGTCTCCAGGCCGTGAGCTTCAGACGAGGGATATCGTGATGCAGTAGTGGAGAGTTGGTTATCTCGAGGAGATCTGGATGGGGGGGGGAAGTGGTGGAACCGGTTCTCTGCTAGAGATAGGAGTACCGGGAACCAGGACTGTCTCGGCCACCACGGGCCGATGAGGATACAGTTGTCCCGGTCGTGAAGAATCTTCTGGACCACCTGTGTCAGGAGTGGGAAGGGTAGGAAGAGGTACAGGAACCCTTCGTTCCAGGAGTAAAGGAGGCCGTCGCCGAGGGAGAGGGGGTCGTGACCTCCCTGAGAACAGAAGTTTTTGCATTTGGAATTCCGTCTGGTGGCAAAAATGTTGATTTGGGGGACACCCCACATCTGGAAGACAGGTTGGAGGTAGATGTTGGCAATCTCCCAGTCGTGTATCCGTGCCTCGCCCCGGCTGAGAAGATCTGCCTGTATGTTGATCGATCCGGGGATGTGTGTCGCTCGAAGGTAGACGTCGTGCTCTATGCACCAGTCCCAAAGGAGACCGGCAAGTTTGCAGAGGCGGGTGGACACTCTCCTGCCCTGCCTGTTGACATAGCAGACTGCCGTCATGTTGTCCGAGAGAACGGCAACACATGAACCCTTGACTACGGGAAGGAAGGCGCGGAGAGCGTACATGATGGCTAGAAGTTCTAGATAGTTTATATGGTGGGACAGAAGGGAGGCGTCCCAGGCTGCTCCCGTCCTCATCCCGTTGAGATGGGCTCCCCGGCCCCAGTATGAGGCATCTGTTGTGAGTGTGAAGCAAGGCGAAGGGAGATGAAACAGAGCTCCCTGTAGAAGGGAGGAGAGGAGGGTCCACCACTTGAGGGAGTTCCTGACCACAGTGGTAGGAGACAGGAGGGTATCCTGAGGCTGGCACAGGTTTCTCCCAAGGTGCCTTTGCCGCCTGCAGTAGGACTGCCGACATGGGGAGAGAGACTGCCGTAGATGTGTCGGCCTGGACAATGTCGAAGACAGGGTCATCGACCGAAGGCGCAGGTTGCACGATGACCCCGAAGGGGTCGTGACCTCCCTGAGAACAGAAGTTTTTGCATTTGGAATTCCGTCTGGTGGCAAAAACGTTGATTTGGGGGACACCCCCCATCTGGAAGACAGGTTGGAGGTAGATGTTGGCAATCTCCCAGTCGTGTATCCGTGCCTTGCCCCGGCTGAGAAGATCTGCCTGTATGTTGATCGATCTGGGGATGTGTGTCGCTCGAAGGTAGACGTCATGCTCTATGCACCAGTCCCAAAGGAGACCGGCAAGTTTGCAGAGGCGGGTGGACACTGTCCCGCCCTGCCTGTTGACATAGCAGACTGCCGTCATGTTGTCCGAGAGAACGGCAACACATGAACCCTTGACTACGGGAAGGAAGGCGCACAGCGCGTACATGATGGCTAGAAGTTCTAGATAGTTTATATGGTGGGACAGAAGGGAGGCGTCCCAGGCTGCTCCCGTCCTCATCCCGTTGAGATGGGCTCCCCAGCCCCAGTAGGAGGCATCTGTTGTGAGTGTGAAGCGAGGCGAAGGGAGATGAAACGGAGTTCCCTGTAGAAGGGAGGAGAGGAGGGTCCACCACTTGAGGGAGTTCCTGACCACAGTGGTAGGAGACAGGAGGGTATCCTGAGGCTGGCACAGGGGGTGGAAGGTGCGGAGGAACCAGAGTTGGAGAGGCCTCATGCGGAGACATGCAAAGGTGATGACCGACGTTGTTGCTGCCATGAGGCCTAACAGCCGCTGGATGAAGCGGGCGGTTGATTGAGGTTGGGAGCGAACTGCCCTTGCCAATCGGATGATCGGTTCGGCCCTGTCCTCAGGGAGATAAGCAACCAGCGTCGTGGAGTCGAGTTCTGCTCCAATGTAGCGAACGCGCTGCGAGGGTGTAAGATGGGATTTCTCCCAGTTTACCCGGAGGCCGAGATCTGCAAGGAGCGACTGTGTTGTGGAAATAGAGTTGTTGAGAGCCTGTTCTGAGTTGGCGACCAGGAGCCAGTCGTCGATATAGGGGAAGATGGTAATACCCCTGAGACGAAGGAAGGCAATGACGACGACCATGGTCTTGGTGAAGACTGGGCACAGTGCATAAGCCGAACAGGAGGGCCTTGTATTGATAGTGGTGAGGCCCTATCGCAAACCTGAGAAACTTGTGGTGGGGGGGACAGATGGAGATGTGAAAATACGCGTCCTGAAGGTCGAGCGTAGCCATCCAGGCTCCCCTGCGGATGAGAGGTAGAATGGAGGGTAGGGTTACCATCCGGAAACGACGGTATTCGATGTGATAGTTGAGGCCTCTGAGGTCCAGTATCGGTCTGGTTCCACCGTCACGCTTTGGTACGGCGAAGTACCTTGAATAGAAGCCCATCCGTTGGAGATGGAGAGGGATGGGCTCTATGGCGTCCTTGGCCAAAAGAGTGGTGGCTTCTCGCAGGAGTGTACGGGATGGGGGAGTGGAGACGAATACTGGAGCCGTGGGGGCCTGGAGGAACTCGATCAGGTACCCTCTGGCGATAATGGACAGGATCCAGGAGTCGGTAGTGATGATGCGCCAGGCAGGAAGGTATGGGGCCATCCGTGGAAGAACTGAGGGTAGGTGGTCAAAGATGCCTCGGTTGCTTGGCGCGAGCAGATTGCTGTGCCGGTGAGAAGCGCTGCTTGTGTTGGTAAGGAGCGCGTTGCTGGGCAGGAGAGTAGCGTGGACGCCAGGTTCGGTCTGGTGAACTCCTGGCGGACGAGCTCCTTGACCACGGGCGTGACCAGGGGCGCAGTTTGTAGGTCCTGGTGGAAGTGGAGACCCCCAGGGTTCTAGACGCCTTGATGCTCTTGTCCAGTTCCTGCAACGCGGTGTCAGTGGAGGAGTGGAAGCGCCCGAGGCCGTCGAAGGGGAGGTCTTCGACATAGGACCTGGTGTCCGGTTGAAGCATAGTAGAGCGGAGCCAGGAGTGGCGTCGCAAGGCAATGCCAGAAGACATGGTCTTTGAGAAAGTGTCAAGGGCATGCTTAGATGAATTTAGCTGCTGTTTTGCTAGAAGCAGGCCTTCTTTTTGCAAACGTCTGGCTGTGGCTCTCTGGTCCTCAGGGAGATGGGGGAGAACTCTGGAGAGTTGTTCCCACAAGGCATAGTGGTAATGGCTCATGCATGCAAGGTAGTTGGCATTCTTGACACCCAGGGCGCCCGCAGAATAAAAACGGTGACCGAAGGCGTCCAATTTCCGTCCTTCCTTATCTGACGGGGTAGAATGAGACCTCTTGGATTTCGAGAATGGATTGACCACCATGGAATTGGGTCGCGGGTGAGAGGTTAGGAACTCAGCTCCAGCATCCTGGATTCGATATATGTGATCGAGTCTTCTAGACGATACCGGACCCAAAGCTGGTTTCTCCCAAGGTGCCTTTGCCGCCTGCAGTAGGACTGCCGACATGGGGAGAGAGACTGCCGTAGATGTGTCGGCCTGGACAATGTCGAAGACAGGGTCATCGACCAAAGGCGCAGGTTGCACGATGGACAGGCCCAGTGACATGGCCATCCGCTTGACCAAATCCCCGTAAGACGATATGTCCTCGGAGGGCGATATCGGGAGGTTTTCTGTGACGTCCGGGTTAGGGGACGGACAAGTCGGAGAGCCTGGGTCAGAGTCATCTTCATCACTGATGTCATCCGAGGAAGAAGAGGACTGAGGCTCGAAGGGTTGGGTCGGTGTCGACTCGGGGTCGACCTGCGGTATCGGTGTCGGTTTTGGCATCGGTGTGGGCGTCGGTATCGGTGTTGGAGGCGGATGGACGGCAGGACGTGGTACCGGAGGTGGCAGCGGAGAGGCTGGAGGGGCTGCCGATACAGTGTAGGTAGGAGGTCTAACGACGGTCCGCATCGGTCGAGAAAAAGGCGGTGATCGGGGCTGAACGTTGTAGCGGTCCCACTCGGGATAAGGCGGCTGGGAGGACCACTGGAGCGACGTTGGATGGCAGGAGTCCATATGGAACGAGCGGTATCGATCCCAAGGAGATGGTTGAGGGGGGTCCCAGCGGTGGTGAGGTGCTTCATACCGATGAGGTGATCGATATCGAGGTGATCGTGAGCGGTATTCGTGGCGGTAGTGTGGATGTCCCGGATAGGGGGGGTAGTCCGTATCGGGTGGCATGTCTGGGTTGCTGAATGCAGGTGACAGAGAGTGGACCGATGCCGGTGATCTTGAGGCCGACGGACGGCGGTCGTCGAGGTGTGGCAGAGCCGTGCCTGAAAACTCTTCGGCCTCCAGGATGTGATCTGGAGGGGCCGCATCGAAGTCCCGGATCGGCGAGTCAAGGAGATGGATGGTGGGTATCTCCATTGGAGCCGGTGGTAAAACGGGTGATGCCGAGATCGGCACAGACGCCTCCGGAACCGGTGGGGCTGGAGGAGCGGAGGCCTTCTTGGGAGGTTTCCCGGACGGCATGGAAGAGTCCTTATGTTTCTTTAAGGACTTGTCCTTCTTCTTTTTCTTAACAGGTGTCGATGCCGCGAAGATCAAAAACTTCCAAACTTAGCTAAGTCCAACCCACACTTGGTAAATTCATGGAAATGCTTGGTAAATAAAACTATATTTAAAAAAAAGAGATTGCTTTATCCAGTACTGCTGCAGCTCTTCTGGCAGGAGGCAGAACAGAAGTTTCCTTTCACTTACCGTGAATCTTCCTTTCTTGGTGGTTCCAGGAATGGGACAGTCCTCAAGCATGGGATAAGCTCCTCCTCCTCCAGCAGGGTCAGTTCCGAGCTTTGATCCAGACAGGAAGGGGCTTATCCACTGGAGGCTTCCCAGTCATCCCCTTAACTCCCCGCTGGAAGGCACTAGAAGAAAACAGATCTCTCCCAAACAACCGGAGAGCTCTCCAACAAAGTAAACAGAACCCCAACAGAGAACAGGAACAGTCCCCACCTTACTCTTACCCCTACTGGGTGCTAAGAGGACACGATTTTCTCTATCCTGCTGTTGTTATAGCCCCTCCCCGGGAGCCCCCAGCAGTCCTTGAGTTCTAACTCACTTTACCATGCAGACTTCTAAAACCTGTACATTATGTTTAGCATACTCACATCCATCTGTAAATGGCGAAGTGCACCCAACATGGGTGGGCAGGACTGTCCCATTTCTGAACCACCGAGAAAGGAAGATTCGCAGTAAGTGAAAGGAACCTTCCATTTTCCAGTGGCTCAGTTCATGGGACAGTCCTCAAGCATGGGACTTAGAATAGCATTGAGCCCCCAGGGAGGGAAGGAAGCTTCTCCATTTACAGAGTGTGCTCAATGGTATTCTAAGTCCCATGCTTGAGGACTGTCCCATGAACTGAACCACTGGAGACGCTACCTTATCCATTCTGTAGTGTTTAGTGAAGGAGTGGACCACTATACCCTCGGGAGGGTCCACCCCCTTGGCCTTGTAGGCCAGGATAATGCATCTCTTAATCCACCTACTAAGTGTAGCCATGGAAACTGGCCCTCCCTGGGAGGACTTTTGGAAAGACACAAATAAAGTTTCCAACTTCCTCCAGGTCTTAGTCCTCTCAATGTAAAAACTCAGTGCCCTCCTAACATCTAGGCAGGGCCACTTCCGCTCTTTATCATGTTGGGGGTTCATGCAGAAGGATGGTAGCACCACCTCCTCTGCCCTGTGAAAGACTGAGTTAATCTTGGGAATAAAGGCTGGGTCCAATAGCAGAACCACTTTATCCTTATGGAAGATGCAAAGTTCCTTGAGAACTGATAGGGCCCTCAACTCCAACACCCTACATGCCAAAGTGATCCCTACTAAGAAAAAGGTCTTAAAGGTTAATTCCTTAAGAAGACAAGAAGCCATTGGTTCAAATGGGTGTTTGCATAAAGCTCTCAGCGCCGTATTCAGGTTCCAGGTGGGGAATCTATGAACCTGTGGTGGATTTAACAATGATGCCCCCCTTAAAAACCTTTTGACATGGGCATGGTAAAGGAGGGATTTACCCCCTGGACTGCTGATATGGCTGACAACTGTCTCCTCAGTGTACTCGTACTAAGCCCTTTGTCCAAGCCATCTTGGAGGAAACCTAGGATTGCTTTAATTGATGCTTTCATCGGTTCTATCCCTTGTTTCCCACACCATGAGCTAAAAACCTGCCAGGTGGTATTTAAGGTCCTATTTGTACATGTCTTGCATGAGGCTAACATAGTAGATACCACCTTCTCTGTATAACTCTCCCCCACTAGCATCTTCTGCTCAACCTCCCTGCTGTGAGTCTGAGCATGCCTGGCCATGGGTGTTTGGTCGTGCCTTGTATCAATAGGTCTTCCTTCACTGGGAGATACCATAGCTCCATTATTGGGGCTATTAGAACCACCTCTGCCCCCTGTTGATGAATTTTTTGTATCACTCTGTGTAGGATTTGTATCGAGGGAAAGGCATACAGAAGGTCTAGAGGCCAGTCGCAGTTTAGTGCGTCAAGCCCCCTTGCCTTGTTTTGTTGTGTCCTTGAGAAAAACTCTGGAACTTGGTGGTTGGTTTCTGACACAAACAGGTCCAGGATCATTCGCCCGAATCCATCACTCAAGAGTGTAAAGACATCCTTGTTCAGTATCCACTCTGATTGATCGAGATGTTGTCTGCTGACCCAGTCCGCTAGGGTGTTGTCCTTCCCTGCCATGTGTGATGCTTTTATAGACAACAGATGGGCCTCCAGGCTGGACGCTTCTTTGTGTAGAGCCCGCACTCTGGTTCCTCCTTGTTGGTTCATGTAAGCCTTTGCCGTCATGTTGTCCACCTGAACCAGGACGTGACGGTCCATCAGCTGATCCTTGAGGCTCAGGAGACCCAATCGAATTGCTCTGAGTTCGAGGAAGTTAATGCTTTTCTATGACTCACCTATCAACCACGTCCCTTGGGTCATCTGACCCCCCCGAGTGTGCCCCCCAGCCCGATAGACTGGTATCTGTGGTCATGACCACTCTTGGGGGAGCCCGGAGGAGTGTCCCTTGTTGGAAACGGGGTGGGGCCAACCACCATCCTAGCCACTGGCGTACTTCCGGTGGAAGGCATACCCTCAGAAATTGTTTGCTTGCTATCGCTGTCTGATAGGGCAACAGGAATCTCTGTAGGGGCCTGACAAGAAACCGTGCCCACTGAACAACCTCAGCAAGTGCGATGTCTGCCGCCGTGCCAAGGATGTGCCCGCCAACCCATAAGGCCTCCTGCGTCCCCTACCTGTGCCATCTGGCCCTTGGGATATAATCTCCATGGACTTTATTGACGACCTTCCCTGATCCCAAGGGCATACCTATATTTTCATGGTCATAGATCTGTTTACCAAGATGGCCCACTTCATCTCCTGCAGCAAAATCCCAACTAGACCTGAAACTGCCCAGCTGTATCTGCACCAGGTCTTCCAGTTGCACGGCATTCTGACGCGCATAATCTCAGACCAGGGCCCACCTCTTCTCGCTTCTGGCAGGCTCTGCATCGTGGGTTGGGGACTGAAAGCCACATGTCCTCAACATACCACCCACAAACCGACGGCAAGACCGAGAGAACTAATGCCACTCTGGAGCAATACCTGCGCTGCTATACAACCTACCAGCAGGACAATTGGTACTCCCTGTTACCCCTAGCTGAGTTTGCCTACAACGACGTGGTACATACGTCCACCCAAACCATGCTGTTTTTGGCCAACTACGGCTATCACCCTCACTTCTTCACACCCCTTGGCCCCTCGTCGGCTGTACCCGCTGCGGATGATAGGCTCCAAGAACTCCATGCCATACATGCCTTGCTCCAGGAGCAGCTACACCGAGCCAAGGAGGCCTACAAACTGGCAGCTGATAGACACCGCCAGGAGGGCCCGCCTCTTAAAATCGGCGACTTTGTGTGGCTGTCCACCCAATACCTCCGGTCCCCTGGGCGCTCACACAAGTTGGAGGCCCGCTTCATCGGCCCCTACAAGGTTGTCGCCCAGGTCAACCCTGTCGCCTTTCGCCTGCTCCTGCCAGACCATCTCCGGATCCACCCCATGTTCCATTGCTCTCTCCTCCAGTTGGCAGCCACCCCAGACCCCAACCGTGATGCACCCCCGGCGCCACAACCCCCGGTCTTGGTGGATGATGAAGAGGAGTACGAGGTCCAGCAGGTACTCGATTCCCGGGTGCACAGAGGCACCCTACAGTACCTCATAGACTTGAAGGGCTATGGAACTGATGACCGCTCCTGTGACCACACCTCGCATGTGCACGCTCCAGACCTGGTCCGCCACTTTCATGATGCCTACCCCGACAAACCAGGCCCTTTGGATGAGGGGGGGTCTGAGGGGGGGGGATGGTGTCATGCCTGCCCCTGACTTAGCCCCAGATCCAGTGCCTGACAGCCGAGGACAGGAGGACTTGGCTCAGTTAACTGAGGAAGACGTAAGTCCTGCAGAGGATCCACAGCCAAGTTCTCAGCAAGACCCACCGGAGGCTGATCAGGCAGTAGCTGGGCCAAGCAATTCACTGCTGGACTCACCTCCACCTGTCAGCAGGCTCCGTGAAAGGAGACAGCAAGAGCTGAATAGGCGACGCAAGGAAGCACGCAGGCAAGGGCGAAGATCATTAAGTCCTGAGTACTGACAGAAACCAGGACTTCGCACAGCAGTGCTAAGTGGCTAATGAGCCGGAACACTACTTACAAGGCTGCCGGCAAGTAGCAATTCGTGCTGGCAACATCGTTGTCAGAGCCATCTGTTCGTGTGCACCTTGCCTCTGATCCTGTTTGATTTTCTGGCTTCCGACCCGGCTTGCTTCTTGGACTTCTGACCTTGGCCGGTGTCCAATTTGCCCTTTTTTGACAAGATCTTGGAGAGGGCGGTTGTGAGACTTCTGCTCAAAGTAGTCAAGGATCAGATCTTTGTTGATGAAACACAGTTCTTTATTTCCAATCTCTACATTGGTACAGCTTCTCGGATTATTGTCAGAGATAACACAGATGGTAAAAGCGGGTCTATTATACCTTTCTAAGCAGTTTGAATTACCCCTAGGTAGCCAATCACTACAAGGGAAAAACGGCGGGCAAAAAGGGGCTCTGGCCGTTTGCTTCCCACAGGAAAGAAAGTGAGGTGTCAAGTTGTAAATTTCCCCTTCCAAACCAGACCCTTCAGATGTTACCAGTTCACATAACAATCCATGGCCTCGAGGCTTTCGCACATTGATAAGAGATGAGACTTGTCCTCCCTTGGAGTCTCAGCCGAGATGAATGGAATGCGGAGGTAGGAGTGTGAGAGGCCCATTGTTCCCATACTTTGAAGTTGACATCCTCCCGCTTTGACAGTTACACAAACCAGGCCGGTCAGGGTCATAAACCTGGGGTTACACATTCTACATACATGCTAATACATACTGGCCAGAATGAGGGGTACATGACAGGTGTTCATGAGGGCAGCTAGCATACATACAGTACTATGAAAAGCAAAGCAGCAAACACAAAGAACATATCTGAAACATGGCTGTAAGCAGCAAAATACTTTGTCTGAATCAGCAGATTCTGACAGCGGTGGCGATTCAGTTGCAGAGCTTTCTGGATGACACTTCCGTGCTAGACCCGTTTCAGTCCAGCTTCCAGCTGGGTCATGGGATGGAAACGGCACTGGTCGCCCTCACAGACGACCTCCATCGGCATCTGGATCGGGGCAGTATGGCGGTGCTGGTGCTGTTAGATCTGTTGGCTGCATTTGACATGGTCGACCACCAGCTACTGATCCACCGCCTTGCTGACACGGGGGTTCAGGGGCTTGCCTTGCAGTGGCTCACCTCGTTCCTTCAAGATCTGGGACAGAGAGTGGTGCTGGGGGAGCAGATGTCCCGGAGGCACTTACTGGTGTGTGGAGTGCCACAAGGGGCAGTGCTATCCTTGATGATGTTTAACATCTACATGTGCCTTCTTGCCCAGATTGCCTGGAGGCGTGGGCTGGGTTGTCACCAGTATGCTGATGACACCCAGCTCTATCTGCTGTTGTGTGGCTGGTCCAGGGCTACCCCAGCTGACCTGGAGTGAGTGCTTCAGGACGTGGCGGGCTGGCTCAGGCTGAGCTGACTGAAATTGAATCCAACGAAGACGGAGGTCCTGTGCCTGAGTTGGAGTGGGCCGGGGGTAGGGATCCCATTGCCGGGGGGGCGCCATTGGTGCCTGTGTTGAGAGTCTGGAGTTTGGGAGTGCTCCTGGATGCCTCCCTAACGATGGAGGCCCAGATAGCAGCCACTGCCAAGACAGCCTTTTACCATCTGTGGCTGATTAGGCAGTTGGTTCCCTTCCTCGAATGCAATGACCTGGCGACAGTGATCCATGCTATGGTCACCTTGAGACTGGACTACTGCAATGCTCTCTACATGGGGCTGCCCCAGCTCCGGAGGTTGCAGCTTGTGCAGAATGCCACGGCCAGGCTGCTGATGGGTCTCTCAGTGCAAGACCATGTTTAGCCTGTGCTGAGGACGCTGCACTGGCTGCCTACAACATACCGGATCTGGTTCAAGGTGCTAGTTTTAACCTTTAAAGCCCTATATGGTTGGGCCTGCCTACATAAGGGACTGCCTTTCCCCATATACACCCCAGAGAGCACTGAGGTTGGGCACTCAACTTCGCCTGACCCTCCCTTGCCCCAGAGAGGCCAGGTTGACAACCACTAGGACCAGGGCTTTCTCAGTGGCAGCTCCTTACTGGTGGAATGAGCTCCCAGATAACATCAAGGGCCCTGTGCAACCTTTTGCAGTTCTGCAGGGCCTGCAAAGAGGAGCTCTTCCGCCAGGCTTTCAATTAAGAGCTGCCACTGGGGGGAAGGGGCCACTGGAAAGCGCTGAGTTATTCTCTGGCCTGGGAAATCTACTGGTGTGGTCTCCTGGCCTCGGTCAGATTTAACTGCTGTGCTGCGTGTTGGAATGTAATATTGGCCGCCAACTTGTTTGTGGTTTTCTGCTGTTTTATATAATTTTAAGCTGTTTTTATGTTATAGTGTGTGGTTGCTGTTTTGAAGTGTTGTCCGCTGCCTTGAGCTGGCTAATTGCTGGCCAGGCGGGATATAAATCCAAATAAATAAATAAATAAATAAATAAATGTGTGTGCCTATGGGGCAATTCTGCAGCAGAAAGCTTGTTTGTTCATGCTTAATACAAATGAAAACTCACTGATTAGATAATCTATGAAATAGTCATTCTTTGGTAGGCCGAGTTTAGGTTTCCGTATTTTTCGCTCCATAAGACGCACCTGACCATAAGACGCACCTAGTTTTAGAGGAGGAAAACAGGAAAAAAATATTCTGAACCAAATAGTAGGTGGGGGGGGGGGGAGAGAGAAGAAAGAAAGGAAGGAAGGAAGGAAGGAACAGGAAGGGAGGGAGGGAGGGAGAGAAAAGGAAGGAAGGAAGAAAAACAGACAGACAGAAAGGGTGTTTCCCTCTCCCCTTGCTTGGGCCAGAGTGGCTTAATGCCACTTGGGCCCAGCTCTTCCCTCCCTACCTCCCCCCCTGCAGCCCAGGAATGGTGAGGGGGGGAGGGATGGGGCTTCTCCCCGAGCTGGCAGCCTGCCGGCTCGGGAAAGGTAAGCAGGAGAGGGAGGGGGGTTCTTCCTGGTGAGGGGGGAGCGAGGGAGGGGTGTGTGTGGCCTATTATTCTAACGAGTTCCTGCTGGGAAGGGTGAGCGGGGGAGGGGGGTTTCTCCCCAGGCTGGCAGCCATGCCGCAGCCCGGGAAAGGTGAGCGGGGGAGGGAGGGGCATTTCTCCTGGGCCGGCAGCCATGCCGCAGCTCGAGAAAGATGAGTGGGGGAGGGAGGGGGGTTCTTCCTGGGCCGGCAGCCATGCCACAGCTCGAGAAAGGTGAGTGGGGGAGGGAGGGGGGTTCTCCCCAGGCAGTATTCGCTCCATAAGACGCACCCCCCCACTTTTTTCGGGAGAAAAAGTGCGTCTTATGGAGCGAAAAATATGGTAATGCAAAGTTAGAGCAGCCCCAAATGCAAGTTAAATCGCACCACTTGAGGTGCAGCATAGATTTCCTGCCACATCTCAGGCAGAGATCATGGCAGTAACTGAACATTTACACTAGAAATAAGATTGCTATTTAAACACTTTAAAATTCCCCCCCACAGTCTCTCTATTCAGGGTATATACACTGGCCCATTTTAGTGACCATTGGAAGCTCTGGCCAACAAAAACTTCTACTAGTTAGTTGTTGTAGATTTTCCAGGCTGTATGGCTGTGGTCTTGGCATCATAGTACCTGACGTTTCGCCAGCAGCTGTGACTGGCGTCCTCAGAGGTATAACACAAAAAGATGGAGTACTCTATGTGTCAAAAAACTTCTACCGTACTGGATGTGTCAGTTTTTAAGGTGCTGCAAGGCTCTTGTCAAGAAGCATTGCAATAGAGATAGGCATCTCCTTCCCTTTCACAGCCTTGTCAATTGCCCCTTAAAAAGGATTTCATTGATAGAGTATTTCTGTTTAACTAGGAAGCCCTGCAACAGATACCAGTCTGTTCTGACACAGGTACTAGGATGCCTCCTTATGGAGGTAAGCAGAAGTGGAGTGTCTGCATATTCCATGGTCCAATGAAATGTTCTCCAGAGGATCATATGGGTAATATATGTATCCCCCCTCAATGCTCTCTCCTCCATTCAAGCTGGCACAAAACAATTCCTCTCACATCCTTTCTCAAACACCACTGACAAAACTCCACTCCAAATGTAAAAACTTGGGTAGAAAAAGAAATGTGTGCACAGGTAACTGTTCTCTGGTTTCCTAACAGGGATCTCACATATCAGGCGAAGCATTTTGGTTAGATAAAATGTAGAATATTGGGTTTGGCAAATGGCTAAACACAGAATGGCTCAAAAATTGGTGAGGGGGGCAAGACTGACACATGTACAGATGCTGCATGGACACTGGATTCCTCCCCATACCCCCCCCCCAAAGCCTCTCCCTGTTGTATGACCTGAAAGATTTAAGGCTACTTCTCAAACTTTATTGCCCAAGAAACAGTAAAGTAGAATGCAGATGTGCCACACAGTGGCTTTTGGAAACATCTTTACAGGATGATAATGGGGTTCTTATGTCTAGGCCTAATGTTTCCTTATGCCAAGGTTTATGTGTGTGAGCTGCCAAGTCACATCTGACTTATGGCGACCCTGTAGGGTTTTCAAGGCAAGAGATGTTCAGAGGTGATTTCCCATCATGACCCTGGTATGCCTTGGAGGTCTCCCATCCAAATACTAGCCAAGGCCAACCCTGCTTGGCTCCCGAGAACTAACAAAATTGGGCTAGCCTGAGCTACCAGGTCAGGGCTATGCCAAGTTAGACCTGCTTTTTAGAGTGGAGGGAATAGCAGTACAAAGAATGCTACCATGCAGACAGAGTCCAATTAAGAGTAAGAAGGAAGCAAGAAGGAAATCAGGAATCCTCTTCATCCATTCTGTAACTTGGCCACAACACCTCGAAATACCTACCACCAACTTGATAATACAAGCTGAAACCCAAGAAACCCAACAAGCTCTCCAAACTCACCTTTTCCTCTTCAGATACATCAGCCATTTTGGGAGGGGCAGGAGGAACTCTCTTCTTCATTAGCACCAAAACATCTAACAAGAAAAAGGAATTGGGACACAAAAACACAAGGTGGGATATTTTCTGCCTTGAAACTGGTAAAAAAGGGTGGGGAGGGAGACACCAATAAAATGATTTTGGTTAAGTCACCAGTGATGGGAGATAATGCTACAAAGAGAACTGCACTTCAGGAATCAAGACATAAATTCTACTATTGATCACTTTTAAAAGGTTTCAGAAGGCAGTGGTTTCCCTTAACTAAGAAACAAATAGAACAACTTTAGAGTCCAGTGGCACCTTAAAGACCAACAAGGTTTTATTCAAAGTATGAGCTTTCATGTGCACACACACTTTTTCAAATACACTGGAAGGGAGGTAAGATTCAGACTTATAGGTGGGCTGAACAGCAAATTAACACGTAACATGATGAAGATGTTTTAAGATATGCAAGAGAAAATTAAATAACAAACTAAAGTTATAAGGTCAACAGTTGTAAAGTAATAAATACGTCAAAATATGACTGAGATTCTCCATTCACTCCTCTCAGGCATAGAGGTCACTTAACAGCATTTTTTTTCTTTTTTTGAGGTGGTTGCAGTGTATGTCAGCCAAACATTCCAATATTCCTTTTATTACATTCAGTATTCTAATATACTATTCTGAAAAGAACTACACTAAAATACAGAGGATATGAGAATACATACGTGAGGACTGAATGAGTTAGCATATGTAATGAGATAAGAAACCAATATCCTTGTTGAGTTCTGGGGAGGTTTTTGTTCCAAGTGTTATAATAACTTGTAATTCATCAATTTCCCTTTCCATTCTGTTCCTGAAGCTCCTTTGTAATAAAACAGCTACCTTGAGGTCACCCCTTGAATGTCCTGGAAGGTCGAAGTATTTTCCTACAGGTTTCTGAGATCTTCTGATCGATTGGTGATCACAAAACGGGATTTACACAAATTGTTTCAACTGTTTGAAAAAGAAATCTTGGACAAACTCTCCACTTTATTCCAACCCCTTGTGGACAGACTTGGTGAGATCCAAACTTCCATGCAGCAAATTGCACAGACAGCTGACTCAGCTTTAGAAATGAGCATAGCTTCTCAAGACAATATCGGTTTCTTGCAAGAGCAAGAAATGTGGGCTCGAGAAAAAATCCTGGCAACTGAAAATACCTAGCAGATTAACAAACTTAAACTTAGGGGCATTGCGGAATGGGCGGAAGAGAACTCTGGTCTCATAACTTTCATTGCCAGCTGGCTCTCTACTATTTTACAACTAGAGGACTGCATTGCCCCTGTCATCAAGAGGGTGTTCCACCTGGGCTCCCTTTACAATCATCTCATGATCTGCAAAGACCCAGAGACATCATAGAGTCTGCAAACAGCAGAACTAAACAACGGCTTCTCCAGGAAGCTAGACAGCAAGGCTTTTTATTGCACCATGATGACACGGTCTTTGTTTTTCCAGACCTCTCAGCTGAGTCTCTCAATAAACTTCATGAGTTAAAATTTATCACCTCCAAACTAATCGAAGCTAAGATACTGGTGGAACCCTGCAAGCAACATCATCGTTGTTCATCAAGGCAAGACTTGTACACCCTCAGATGTGGAAAGCGGTCATTTACTTTTACAGGCACTTCAGCTTGAAACTCCCCAAGATCATTCCAGGAAGTCCCACAAAAAAAAGCTAGTTTTCATTACTACCCCACAGAAATCAAGTAAAATACCTATAAGAGCTTCACAATCCTGTTTGCTTTGGGAGACTGTCTCTTTATATTGCTCTATGTATATACTCTTGTTTATCCATATTTGTATATACCTTGTTTTTTATGGGGGTAGGGGGGAGACTCCCAGCTGAAGCTAGCCCAGTTCTGAGTTTTGGGAGAATAACCCAAGAGTTTTAGAGAATATTTTTCACTGTTTTCTTTTCTTTTATTATTTTCATTAATTTAGAACCTGGTCCTCCTTTAATATATAAAAAAATGCTGAGTGGGAATTTGGAGATGATGCAAAGATGCATCTCATATTGGCTGTTTCAGTTTATTTTTGACCCTTTTCCTACTAAGGTTTATAAGCAGCAGACCTGCCAGGGCCTGCTAACAAGGGGGAGGGCCTACAAGGACTTTCAGTTTCAGGCACTTTAATGGCGGGCGCTTCTCTCTGCAACTGCAGGAGAGGCAACCCACTCTTGGCAGGTTGAAGGGGTTCCGGACTGGTGCCGGACCCCCAGGGAGCCTAGGAAAGGGTCCCTGCCTGGGGTGCTTGAGGGTAGCCTCTCCCTGCGGTGGTGATCGTGGGATTGAGGCTCCTTTTTACCCCTAGAGGTTCGCCTGTTGGAGGAAGCCCTCGGGCTACTGGAAGCGCTGCCGTGAAGCTGCAGAAAATGTAGAGCGGAGAGATGATGGTCTACCAGATACGCAATGGCTGAATCGTGAGTCTCCTGATCTTTTGATATGAAGCGTTAAGGGGTGGGCTAAGGGATCGGATCCCCCCCACCCCCTCCTTCGTAACTTACTCAGACGTAACTTTCCCACGGTCCGGTTGCTGTTTTGGAGGCGTTATAAATGCATTGGAGTGTTGGATCACATGGAGCAGAGGAAGAGCTTGCGAAAGGCATCAGTGTGATAAATCGAGAATGTCCCCTTTGAGATCTCTTATCTAACTGTAAACAATCGGTGACTGCGGGAAGAAATGGCGGGGAGAGCTTCTCCAAGACTTGGAAGTTCGCTTCCTACTTCAAAAGGTGGAACTGAGCTGAATGCAGCATTGACGGCGGCACTGCGACCCCTAGTGGACCAACTGGCTTCAATCAACACTAAACTGGAGACGATGCAAACTGAAATGAGAGAGTCAAATAGAAAACAGGAAAGGCTCCAGCAGGACCTCCTGGATGTTAAAATAGCGGTTGAAAAAAATGACTCAAGACTGCAGAAAATTGAAAAAGAAAAATCTCTTCAAAGTGACAATGTATTAAAGCTTCAAATGGATCGATCAAACTACTTCTTGAGATTTTAGAACGTTCCTGAGTCAAAAGGAGAGAATCTTAAGAAAATATTAAGTGAAGCATTGGCACCTGTGACAGGATGGCAAGCAGCAACAATTCAAAGCGATATGGATATGACCTACAGGACATATCCAGAATATGTTAAAAAGAAGAAACTGCCAGGTGAAATTGTGGTGAGATTCTCAAAAAGATCAACCAGAGATGTGGTGTTAAAAGCCACGAATGGAACTGTTCTGAAGATACAGGAAGAAGAAATCAAAGTTTTAAAAGACGTTCCATTTGAAATAAGAAAGAGAAGGAAAGCTTATAGGAGTTTGGCTTTATGGTTGCAGTCAGAGACTATTCCTTACAGATGGAGGGACTGATGTTCAGCTACAAAGATAAGAAATTTAAAATTGACTCCATTGAACAAGCAAGATTGTTTTTGGAAAAGCACAAGAAGAAGAAAACAGAGACTGAACCAGATGATTCACTGGCAGAGCAGGAGAGTATGTATGAATTTGAAAGCCCAGAAATTGAAGATGGAGAAGACTTGGACTCTAAGAAAGGGGCGTCTGCCCCTAGAAAGAAGAAAGACAAGAAGAAAGGAAGAGAATCAAAGGAGAAACAGTTTTATAACTGGGTTTTTTTTTAACACACCAAGCCTTGTAATCTTAAAATTTATTATTTAGATTGTTTCCTCTGCTGTATGTGGTTCAAAGGTCTAACGTTAAATTTTTGTTTGTAAACAGCAAGAATGAATTAACAGTGTATGCCAAGAAATAATTTAGCTTTTCAGCAACTAATGATGTTAGTATTATTAGCATTACGAATGCATTTTCTGCATACCTTAGGGTAGGATAGTATGTAGTTTTTTAATGTAGATGTAGGGTAAAAAAATGCAATAAAAAAATTCAAAAAAAAAGGGGGAGGGCCTACAAGAGCAGGGGATGCATTTAACAGAGGCAAGAGAACAGCTGGGGGCTGGACTGATGGGGGTAAGAGGTAAACTTTGGAAGAAGAAAGGTGGAGAGGGATGGCAAAGAGGAGGGAGGAGAGAACCAACCTTGGAAGAAGAGACGCCAGCAGAGTTCAGAGAGGGACAGAGATGGCAAACAGCTAAAGACAAAGATGCTGGGGAAGTGCCAGAGGACAGACTACTAAGCAGTCAGGAGGGGTGTGGCCCACCCAGAACAGCTGACGGGGATGCCAAGCTGACGGGAGTGTTAGGACACCAGAAGAGACTCCCTGCAGGCTTCCCAGGGCTCAGGTCGGACTTGAGGGGGGAAGGGCTCACCCAAGGCTGCAGGATTCACTCTGGGGAAACAGAGGCAGGACTGGTCACTGTAAAGGGGTCAGGAGAGGGAGGACTGGAGATAGTAAATAAACAAGAGCCACATGGCTTGTGATGACCCTTGTAACTGGATGCTATAGGGACTTCCTGCAACTCCTCCAGGGCTGAAGCCATTAATCTCTTACAAGGTTTTTTTTAATGAGGAAGAGTAATGAACACTTCATTATCCTAACAAGTTTTGTCTGGGATAATAAAACTTCTAAGGTACCTATCTACCCTATGAATATAGAACTTCATTTCTCAAAAGATCTTCTAGGATGGGGTATTCTGACAAGGAACTACAATTTTTATATAGACAAGTCTTAGTAATTGTGGTTAGTTCAGTAATGTTAGGAAACTTTGCTGTTTTTGGACTATTGGTATATTTTGAACAGTTAATCAGTCAATTAAGTCCCTCTTGGGAAGGCCAGGCATCAGGTAAACTAAAACCTAAGGACTACATAGTCTGTATTGTTTATTTATGTATTTTTTAAAAATTATGAGATTAGCATCATACATTTTTTACTCTACCTCTAAGGTCAGACCTCGGTTTCTCAACTTACAGAAATCATTATAATCAAGTAGATATATATATATATATATTTCTCTCTTTTTTTTTAATGGCTCAAGAAACCAAAATGATTTCTGTTAATTGTAGATATCTGAACCATAAAATTAAACTGAAGAGAATGTATTTGGCTATGTTGAAATTAAGACCTGACCTTCTATTTATTCAGAAGACACACCTTGAATTTTCAACTCCAAAAGGTTCATTCACCAGTATCTAGCACCCAGTACATCAAAATCAAGGGGGGTTGCAATCTTAGTTTCTAATAATATTCGTTTCTCTTTTAAAGCATTAGAATCTGATCAAGGAGATTAGTATATTTTTGTGAAAGCAACCATAGACAATGACCCAGTTATATTGACATCAATTTACGCCCCAAACCAGAATCAGCTCAGATTTATAGAATCCACCTTACTGGCCTTAAATCAATTTTCTGAAGGTGATATTGTTGGGGGAGACTTTAACCATATAATAAACATTGCTTTAGATAGATCCAGACACCTACACTGACTAAAAATACACACTAGTACTCACTGTGAATTAGCAAAAATCCTACTACGCTACAATCTTTGTGACATTTGGTTTTTTCAACAACCCACTGAGCATAATTACTCACATTATTCACCTCACTTCAATGTCCACACAAGTACTGATTTCATTTTAATATCCAAGAAATTAATCCCCAGGGTTATCACCTCCACAATTGGGCCAAAGCTGTGGACCGATCACTCCTGGTTGGAGTGTTCAGTTAAAGAACCACACAACACAATCCCTCAGTGCTCTTTAAACACCTGTCTTTTATTAAATGAGCAATTTGTTTCAGAAATATCCGAGAAAATTGCTCAGTACTTTAAAATCAATAACTCTGGTGAGGTCTCTTCATCTACTCTTTGGAATACGACGAAGATGGTCCTTCAAGGTAAAATGGTATCATTGGCACCCCACTATAAAAAGAAAAAGGAAAAACTTAAAATCAGTCTTATAGCCAAAATCAAATCTCTTGAGAAGACACAAAGTAATCGGCAATAAGAAAATTTACTAACAGTTGCTTGCTAAACGCAAGGCCCTGAATATCTTAGAATCATCCCAGTGTGATACCCCACTGCTTACCTCCCTCCACGGAGAAAATTGCCCATTTATACTCACTCTGTTTCCTTTTAATTAGCTAGTTTTTGATCCGCAAAAGGACTTGTCCTTTTATCCCATGGCTATTGAGCTTACGTTGGAGCCTTTGATGAGGAACTTTATCAAAAGCTTTCTGGAAGTCAAGTTAAATAACATCTATTGGGTCCCCCTTGTCCACATGTTTGTTCACTCCCTCAAAGAACACTAAAAGGTTAGTGAGACAAGATCTTCCCTTACAGAATCCATGCTGAGTCTTCCTCAAGAGATTTTGTTCATCAATGTACCTACTAATTTTTTCCTTAATAACAGTTTACACCAACTTACTTGGTATCAATGTCAGACTGACTGGACTGTAATTTTCTGGATCTCCTCTGGAACCCTTTTTAAAGATGGGAGTGACATTCGCTACCTTCCAGTCCTCAGGAATGGAGGCAGATTTTAAGGAAAGATTACATATTTTTGTTAGGAGATCCACAAGTTCACATTTGAATTCTTTCAGTACTCTCAGATATATGGCATACGGGCCCGGTGATTTATTAGTTTTTAAGTTGTCTATCCTCTCTCGTCACCTCAATCTGACTCAGGTCTTTCAACACCCCTCCCGAAATCAGCGGTTCTGCAGTGGGCAAGCACTTCTCATCTTCCACAGTGAAGACAGAGGCAAAAAATGCATTCAGCTTCTCAGCCATTTCCCTATCATCCTTCAGTACACCTTTTACCCCATGGTTATCCAAGGGCCCCACTGCCTCCCTGCCTGGTTTCCTACGTCTAATGTATTTGAAGGATGTTTTATCGTTGGCCTTTGTTTTTTGTGATATGCTCCCCATATTCCCTTTTTGCCCACCTGATCACACACTTGCATTTTATTTGCCACAGCCTGTGTTCCCTTTTATCAGCCTCACTGAGACTAGCTTTACACCGCTTAAAGGAATTTTTCTTACCTTTTACAGCTTCCATTACTTTGTTAACCATGAAGGGTTTTTTCTATACCTATCTGCGCCTTTCCTAACCTGCAGTATATATTTTTCTGAGCTTCTAGGATTGTAATTTTAAATAGTCTCCAAGCTTCTCCAATGGTTTTGACCCTTTCTTCCTTTCAGTTTTCTCCTCACCTGTACCCTCATATCAGAGAAGTTATTCCTTTTAAAGTTAGAAGTGGTTGTGTCAGTCTTTTGGGGCAACTCCCTATTTCTATAAATGTTGAACTCAATAACATTATGGTCACTGTTCCCAAGTGGTGCAATCACTTTTACATCTTTCACCAGCTCTTGGGCGTTACTTAGAACCAAATCCAGGATCACCGCTCCCCTAGTAGGTTTCGTGACCATCTGCTCCACTGCAGTCATTGAGAGTGTCTATAAACTCAATCTCTTTTTCCCCAACTTGAACACATATTGACCCAATCAATGTGTGGGTAGATAAAGTCACCTATTACAACATAGTTACTTTGTCTAACCGCTATCTTTAAATCATTAATCATTTTACAATCCACCTCTATCTTTTCATCTGGTGGGCGATAACAAACTCCCAATGTTAAGCTTCCTTTTGGGCCCACTAATTCAACCCATAGCATTTCCAGAAGCAAATCCAATTCTCTTACCCTGTCAGTCTTACTGGACTGTATACCCTCTCTGACACACAGAGCAACCCCACCTCCAACTCCCCCCCCATCCTTCCAATATAATTTTTAACCAGGAATCACCATATCGTACTGATTTTCCTCATCCCACCAAGTTTCTGAAATACCCACAATGTCTACGTTTCCCCCCTAACATCAAGCATTCCAACTCCCCGATTTTACCTCAGACACTTCTAGCATTAGTATATAAACATCTATAGTTTCCCATACATTTTAAGCCCACAACCTTCCTCTTGTTGCCTCGAGACTTTGCCAGGCAGTCCCGATCATTAGCCACAGTCTCAGTGGACAATTCTAATCCATTTCCTTGTAGGAAAGTAAAAGCTCCCCCTTCATCTCTTTGAGATGAGCCATCCTGAGCCAGAGATTTTTCATCTCCTGTCGGCTTTCCCCCAATATTCAGTTTAAAAATGGCTCTGCCCCCTTTTTGATTTTAAATGCCAGCAGCCTGGTTCCTTCTTGGGACAAGTGGAGACTGTCTCTCTTGTACAGCTCCCTCTTGTTCCAAAAAGCATCCCAGCGCCTAAAAAACTTGAACCCTTCCCCCCTACACCATTGTCTCATCCACACATTAAGACTCCTGATCTGTGCCTGTCTCTCTGGCCCCTCACGTGGAACAGGTAGCACTTCTGAGAAGTTCTCAGTTAATGCTGCCATCTCCTGTCTGGGAAGAAGAAAAAGAGAGACGAGATTGGATTTATATCCCGCCCTTCAATTGGAGTCTCAGAGCAGGTTACAAACTCCTTTCCCTTCCCCTCCCTACAACAGACACCCTGTGAAGTAGGTGGGGCTGAGAGAGCTGAGATAACTGTCCCTCAGAGAACAGCTGGTACAGAGCTATGGCTTGCCCAAGGTCATCCAGCAGGTGCAAGTGAAGGAGTGGGGAATCAAACCTGGTTCTCCCAGATTAGAGTCTGTGCACTTAACCACTACACCAAACTGGAAGGTGGGATGAGTGAACCCTTGACGTCAGGTCTGTGAAATGTTATGTTATACTTCTCATGGCATGGTTATCGCTCTTCAAGCTGCTCTGAACTTGGGAGACTACTGGTGCCTGCCCATGTATCTCTTCTTCTGTCTGACTCTATTTCTTCCTGCTTTTTCCCTGGGAACTGTAAACCAGTATTTTGAGTGCCTTTTCATTGCCTTGATGATTGGTTGCAATTCCTTACCAGACCCCTTTTTGAACTCTGTGTAATTGTCTTGCTTGGGGCTGTGTCAGCCATTACTAACACAAGTGCAGATGACCACAACAGACCTTTCTCAATAAAGGCTTCCTTCTCTAGGACACTTGTTGTTGACTGACTCTGTAGGACTCTCACAGAAGGCTACCTTGGAAGTTCTGGCCTTGAGTTTCCTGCCTAGCAGCCTGAATTTTTTCTCTAGGACCGCACAACTGCATTTCCCCACATTGTTGGTGCCAACATGTACCACAACCACTGGCTCCTCCCCAGCACTATCTACCAGCCTATCTAAAACATGCGAAATGTCTGCTACCTTTGTACCAGGCAGCAAGTCACCATATGGTCAGTATGCAATTTTGCCATCCAGCTATCTACCTGCCTAAGGATCAAATCACCAACTACCAAGAGCCCCCCTCCCTCCCTGTCCAGGCATGTCCTTGGTATGAAAGGATACCCATTCACCAGCTGAAGAAGAGGTCCCTTCTGAGGGCACATTCCCCATATCCACAGCCCTATTCCCTCTTGACCCTCATGCTCCTTGACAGCAGCGGGGCTGCCAGATTCAGTGGGACATACCTAACAAGTCCCTAAGAGTCTTCTCCATGCAACTAACTGACTGTCTCTGCTTTTCCAGGTCAGCCACCTTGGCCTCAAGGGAACAAACTTGTTCCCTGAGAACCAGGAGCTCCTTGCACAAGGCACACACCCAAGACTTCTGCCCAGTGTGAGAGTCCAAGAGATTTCAAACTGCAACCAAAGTTCTTAACCAGAAGATTCTTTATTGTCAGCAGATCTAATAGTCATCTACACATCCTGAGTCAGTAATGGAGAATAGTGGTTGCCCAGGCATATTATACTGTATTCAAACAGTTAGCAGAAAAGCAACTTCCAATCAAGGGGGGAGAAAAAAGGCACTTAGTTATACTGGACATTTCTTCCCAGGGAAAAAGCGGGAGATACAGATGCAGCACCAGGGGAGGGGATTTGGCTTGGGAAACTGTGAGTGCAAAAAGCTCAAGGTTAAGAATGAGGCGGGTGCATGATATGCATCTGAGCTAGTGAGAACCAGATATTCCAAAGGAGGGGCTGATGGAGGGAAAGCGGAGCGATTCCCAGTCCCTCCCATACCACCTCCCGCCTGGGAATGACAGCACAGCTGACATATTGCCCTCCCAAAAATCCCCCCTTATCCCTTAGGATTCAAAGGGCACACTTTATGGAAGGCACAAAGCTTTGCAGGAGTGTTTAGATGCACAGAATCAACCCATTCACTATATTCAGGACCAAAGTCTTGCCATTGGATTAAATAGAACACGCGACTCTGTTTGCATTTAGAGTCAAGGATTTGGTCCACTTCATAATGGGTTTCACCCTTCAGCATCAGAGGAGGTGGAGCTGGACGTTGGGGTCTCCACTCGCTCGGCCCAGGGTCTTTTTTCAGGAGGCTGAAATGGAAAACCAGGTGGATGGATTTAAGCAATTTGGGCAAATCAAGTTCAAATGTTACATTGTTGGTTTTTCTGGTTACTGTATATGGCCCTACATATTTCCAACCCAGTTTGCAGCTGGGCTGAAGTCCTTTGATGTTTTTTGTGGAAACACAGACTGAGTCCCCAGGAGAGAGATCCCAACCTGGTTCCCTCCCCTTGTCGGCATATATTTTTTTTATAACCAGCCTTTGCCTTCTCCAAAGTCTTAGCGATTAGTGGCCGAGAATCCTGCAAAGAGTTCCACCATTCTGTCAGCCCTTCCGACCCAGAGGAAGCAGGTTTGAGTGAGGGGAGGGGCACTCCCTCATATCCTCCCAAAGCCATGAAGGGGGAGACTCCTGTAGAGGAATGCACTGCATTGTTGTAGCTGTATTCTGCAAAGGGGAGTAGATCCACCCAATTGTGAACCCCTATCCGTAATTATCTTCTTTGGTATGGAATGTAATTTGATGATGTTGGCTAAGACTGCTTTGGCTAGTGCTTTAGCCGTTAGGAGGTGTTTGAACGGTATGAAGTGAACCTGTTTGGAAAATGTATCTACGACCACCCAAATGACTGTTTTTCCTTGACTGGGAGGCAGGTCTGTAATGAAATCCATAGAAATGGTTTCTTATGGTCTGTTCGGGGTTTTGAGGGGTTGCAGTAATCCGGGGACCTTTCCTCCTCGATTCTTGCACATTAAACAGGTTTGATAAGTAGATACATAGTCAGACACATCTCAGCACATGCGCAGCCACCAAAACTGCTGTTGTAATAGGTTCAGCATCTTTAGGTATCCGAAATGCCCTGATAGTTTGAATTCATGGGCGGCATGCATCATTTTAGTGCATAGGGCTGTGGGAACCACTATTTTGTGATCTCAGTACCAACACCCCATGGGATCTTTGGAGAGGGTTGGGTCCCCTCTAAACTCTGCTTGTTTAAAGTCTGTGTAGGACTGGACACAGGTTACGTTCCAATCTGGGGGTGTAACAGTGTTGTGTTTTTGCCTGACTTCTAGTCTTACTGCTCCCCCCAATTGCACTGGGGTGAACACTGAATCTGTTACATGGTCACTTTTACACTCATGCTGTGGGAGGCAGATGTAATTTTCCATCAATACCTTTCTGTAGGATGCCCCCCCCATGGCAGTGTCTGATGCATCAACTTGTACAATGAATTGTTTATTCTCGTTGGGGTGGGCTAAGATGGGTTCCGAAGTGAACATTGTCTTTAGGGAGTCAAACACTGCTTGGCATTCAGGCGTCCAATGCAATTGGGCTCCCAGTTTAGTAAAATCGAGGCCCTTCCCCATTGTCTTTAAGAGAGGAGGGGAGGGTGATTTTTGCAAAATTGTTGACAAATGAACGATAAAAGTTCACAAATTCGGATAAACTTTGGAGCTGTCTCCTAGTGCAGCAAACCTCCCACTCAACCACAGCTGATATTTTGGAGGGGTCCATTTCTAAGCTCCTGGGGGAGATTGAATACCCCAAAAAGTCGATTTTAGTTTTGTGGAATTCACATTTAGACAATTTAGCATAAAGTGTGTTTGCCTGCAAGGTGGTCAGAACCTCCCACACCAGTTTGATGTGTGTGGCTTCATCTGAGGAGTATAACAAGATATCATCATGATAACAGAGAAAGCCTTTGCTTGTGTAAAACTTCGTTAAGTTCATAAAGACTCCTGGCGCCCCCTGGAGGCCGAACAGCATTACTAGGTATTCAAATTGCCCCAGAGTGGTATTAAAGGCAGTCTTGTATTCATCCCCCTCCCGTATGGACACTGAAATACGCGTCCCTGAGATCTACTTTGAAGAAGATTTTTCCTTTCGACGCCTCTGCCAATAGGACTTTAATCAGTGGCAGAGGGTAAGCGTTGGAAACAGAGACTGCATTCAGACTTCTGTAGTCAATGCAAAGTCTAAGACTTCCATCTTTCTTTTTCCGGAATAAGACAGGTGCAGCAAAGGGGAAGGTGGCAGGTCTGATGAACCCTCTCCAAGTTTTTGTTGATGAATTTGCGAAGTTCCACCCTTTCATCCGGGCTCATGGAGTATAGTTTCCCCTGAGAGAGTTTACACTCCAGTAGCAATTCAATGGCACAGTCAGTGTTACGATGGGGGGGGGGGCAATTCATCCACTTCAGCCTTGCCGAACACCTCTGCTAAATCTCGGTATGCGGTAGGTATGGATAAAAGTTCCTCTTTTGCGAGGCATGCAGGGTTTGAGGTAGGAAAAGGCCCCCACACATCCTGCCACTTGTGCCCTTCACATTTGGGAGCTACCCAACATATTCTCCCCTCACTGTATTTGATATAGGGGTCCTGGGTGCTTAGCCATGGGCTCCCTAGTACCATGGGGAATTGGGCATGGGGTGTAATGGTGAAAGCCCTTTGTTCTCAGTGTTCGCCCATGCCCACCAGCAATACTCCCTCTAAGCTGTGGAGTCCTGTGAGCAAAAATTCCTATTTGTGAGCTCCTGGCATTAAAGTTGTGAGTGAGCAATTGGGCCACTGCATAAATTAGTTTGCCCTGGAGCCATCCTTCCTGAGCTAAGACAACAATGTGTGAGCTGGAGGCTAAAAAACTGTGAGCTAGCTCACACTAACTCAACTTAGAGGGAACACTGCCCACCAGCAATGGTTGAGTCTCAAACATGCAAGGTTCTTTCATTTCCGATTGTCTATTTGGGTGAATCTCAGGGGTTCCTCCAGTGAATTAACTCCCACCCCCAGCCCATCAACTACTATGGGGCTTATTAAGTCTCTAGCACACCCCGAGTCTATTAACACTCAAACTTTAATTTGGGTGCTTGAGCGAGGGTTAAAGTCACGATTACATAGAGAAGGGGGGCAGGAGAGCTCACCGCTTTTAGTGCTGCTGGGATGGGGACCTGCTGTGGTGCGCCTTCTAGAGCAGGTCCCTGGCATTTCCCGCCAGCTGGGGGGATTCCAACATCGCGACCTTCTCGTCTTCCGCAGGAGTATCCAGCTACAAATCTCTTGGTTTTATTGATACCAAGGTACCCTTGGCCTGCAGCAGAGGTGGAGGGGCCTCCCCACAGGGAGAAAGCTGGGCACATAGAAGCATAATGCCTGGTCTCCCCATACTGCATACATAACCCCTTTTTAATCTGAAAGTCCCATATATCCTTCA
Source organism: Lepidodactylus listeri (assembly GCA_029233225.1). Classification (NCBI taxonomy): domain Eukaryota; kingdom Metazoa; phylum Chordata; class Lepidosauria; order Squamata; family Gekkonidae; genus Lepidodactylus; species Lepidodactylus listeri. Next base: position 5,690,291 of record JARCFY010000014.1, on the reverse strand, counting down.
AAGAGGATTTTATTTTTGGCCTCATTAGGGTGGAGGCTTGGCCAGGGGTTTCCCAGGTCCCTGCTGAGGTGTGCATCTTGATGAGGGTAAAACGAGCCTCCGCCTCTTCGGCCGCTTGTACCCATGCCACCAATGTGGTGGGGTTAACATTTTGCAAAATAGTCTTGTACAAGTCCACGTTCAACCCCTGGCGGGGTGGCATGATGTTTAAAAGTTGTCGTGTATTCTCACATGTATTCTTCCCTCGGGTCAGTCTCCGAATTTGATTTTGTGCCTTCTCCTCACTCATGGGGTCCTCGTATTGGTGTCTGAGGACACACATAAAATCATCAGTACAGTCGAGCTCGGGGCCTGGGGGGTTGTGAAGACTCATGTACCAGTCAGCTGCCTCCTCCTGGAGTCTCAAACCAATACAGCCTGCTCGATCCCTTTCCATGGAGAACAGGTGGCCCCAGGTCTGCAGGAACCGGCCCATCTCGATGATAAAAAATTGCAGCTTGGATGGATTCCCATCGAAAGTCATCAAGAGCTTGTGCGGGATGGGACGCCTGTCCAGCCTGGGTGTGGGAGCTGCGGGTCCGGGAGGTCCAGGTGCTGGGAAGACAGGCACCCCTGCAGGTGGTTGTTGGCCTGGTTGTTGCTGACCCACTCCGCCTCTGTCCCCAGCTCCGGCCCCTCCATCACTGGCTCCCACTCCTCCACCTTGGGCTCCATCAATCATTTGCTGGATTGTGTCCGGGAGCCCCTCCAGGAGGGTAGTCATCTGCCACTTCAGCCTCTGCTGCATTACGTAAAAGCACCGGTCCATTTGGGACCACATATCCACAAACTCCAGCCCTCAGGGCCATCTGGAGTCCCAGGCCTGAGTACGATCCCAGGGACGAGCCCCTTCCCAGAGCTCGGCCGCTGTTCCCAGACTCATACCCAAACTCTGCCGGAGAGCCCAAGTCTCCGTGGTCTCAGTTCTAAATACTGCCCATGACTGCCTAGCGCTTCTAGACAGGTACTGACCCAGCTGCAATTGGGTACCACAATAGGTCTGTGGACACCAGTTGTTCTGAGTCAAGAGTCTCGGGGAAAGCTTTCAAAAAAAAAAAAAAGATTACTGACTCTGTGAGAGTCCAAAAGATTCCAAACTGCAACCAAAGTTCTTAACCAGAAGACTCTTTATTATCAGCAGATCGAATAGTTGTCTACATGTCCTGAATCAGTAATGGAGAATAGTGGTTGTCCAGGCATATTATACTGTATTCAAACGGTTAGTACAAAAGCAACTTCCAATCAAGGGGGGGAGAAAAAAGGCGCTTAGTTATACTGGACATTTCTTCTCAGGGAAAAAGCAGGAGATACAGATGCAGCACCGGGCGGGGGGGGGGGGGAATTCGGCTTAGGAAACTGAGTGCAAAGAGCTCAAGGTTAAGGAGGCGGGTGCATGATAAGCAGCTGAGCTAGTGAGAACCAGACATTCCAAAGGAGGGGGCTGATGGAGGGGAAGCAGAGTCCCTCTCAGTCCCTCCCATACCACCTCCTACCCAGGAATGACAGCACAGCTGACACCAGTGGGCAGATAATCATACATGTGACACACCAGGCAAAACACTGGATAGCCTGCAACCCCCTGCTGGCATTCTGGCTTCATAACTGCTTTAAAAATAATTTTGTATAACCCTCCTTTTAAGCCCTTTGTATTCTCCTTGTAAAAGTCTACTTACATTACTGGGAACCCAAGTTCCTAGGGCCGTGGTGTTCTGGCTCTTCCTTGACTTCTCACAAGCCCCTAGTCTAAGAGTCCCTTGGCTAAGAGCCACAGGTGCTACCTTAAATAGAAGCTTCTTCCAGCAGCTGAAAGCAAATAAAAAACACCCCTCTTGCAGCTCTATCTTGTACTATCTTCCAGAGCTCAGCTGGTCAGCTCTGGCCAGGGGCTGCCTTAAATAGAAGCCTCCCCCAGCAGAGGGTGTGGCTAGCAGCTATTCAAATACACCCAAGCACTCAAGTACAGTCAAACAATGGCCCTTTCTCACCCTATCTCAAGTAGCCAGCACTCTGCAACAACTCAAAACTCACACACTTGCAAACACAGTCCCCACACACAGTCCCCTCAGCTAAATCACCTCAGCTGAAAGCAAATAAAAAATACTTACCCCTCTTTGCAGTTCTATCTCCTGCTGCCTTCCAGAGCTCATTTCAAGATTATATAAAATTTTGCTTTCCACTGCTGGTTCCCTTCATACACAAACCTTTGGCATAAAAACTAGTATAATATGAACTGAATCACAATGGCACCAGATTAGGAATTCACCTATCTATACATCTAAGGCATTAAATATAAGAATTCAGTCATTTAAAATTATGGCCCATTGGTATTATACACCCTTGAAATTACATCATATCAACCTCAAACTAGAAGAATTATGATGTAAAGGGTGTAAAGTAACAGCAACTTACCTTCATTGTTGGTGGACTTGCGCTTCTCTATAGGTTTTCTGGAATTCTGTTCACCTCCAGATCCAGGAAATTGTTGGTTACCAATTTCCTCTGTATCCAGTAACAATGTTATTAAATCATTGGTACAAGAATAATGTAACTACTGTTCATGAAAATTTAATTCCTTTTCTTTGTGCTGCAGCTAAGGCAGTGATAGCAACATCCTGGAAAGATGTTAACCCTCCTAATTTAGTTTCTTGACATAAAAAGGTGTGGGATTTTATGATTATGGAAAAAAATAACCACTCAGTTAAAACAAACACACTCTGAATCGCTGCAAGAGACTTTTGTAGGGACTTGGTTTCCACTCATCGATTTTATTTCTAGCAACAAATTCTTGTTTAACTTTTCTTCTCCTATAGATGTTTTAACCTTATAATTGTGTATGTATAAGGTAATACCCCACTCTTGGAATTCATAGGAAACACCTCTTAATTTTTATCATTAAGACTGTTTTACTTTATTAGGTGAGTTTAACCTATATGAAACACATCATTGCTTTTCTCATTGTATTGTTAGACAACAACATCATTTAATTTTGATAATTTAAAAAAATCTGCTTTATGATTGTTACTGATAAATAAAGCCTTTAAAAAAAAGAACTGTCATTATCTGGTAGAGGTTATAAGTCGTTGATGATGCGTTGAACTGTTTTAAGCTGAGAGCTGTATGTGACCACTAGGGGTGTTCCGTTATTGTCTCTTTTGGGCCTATCTCGTAACAGGTTTTCTCTGGATACCATTCTGGCTTTGTTAACCTGTTTCCTAACTTCATCAGATGGATACTTTAGTTCCAAAAGGGTGTGTTGTAGTTCCCTCAGGTAAGAATCTCTTGACATATTTATTGCTTTACAACTGTTGACCTTATAACCTTTGCTTATTTAGTTTTCTCTTGCATATCTTAAAACATTTTCAACATATTACACGTTAATTTGCTGTTCAGCCCATCTATAAGTTTGAACCTTACCTTCCTTCCAATGTATTTGAAAAAGTGTGCATGCACATGAAACCTCATACTTTGAATAAAACTTTGTTGGTCTTAAAGGTGCCACTGGACTCTAAATTTGTTCTACTGCTTCAGACCAACACAGCTGACCACCTGGATCTAAGTAATAGCTAATAATTAAATGTGAATAGTAAAAACCCACATAGCCTTAAATATGCTAGGAACAATCCAAGGGAAGGCAGGAACAGCATAAAAGTTTAATGGCTGTGCACAGCAGCCGCTTCATACAGTGGCTTTAACCAACATATAAGAAAGTAAATGGGTCACAGTAAAAAACAACTAAGACTAGCAAATACCATGACAATATGCGCAGAATAGATCAAGAAAATATAAAGAAAATATACTTAAATAATTTCAAATAAAATTTTTGCAGTTTTAAGTTACTTATAGTAATTTCAGCAGACAGTTGTCTTAAAGAACAATGATAAAGGAAGTTTTTAAAACAATGCTAAGTGTAAACAAACCATGCAACTCAAGTACAGTTATGCACATAAGTGTTTGGATGTCTAGGTGTGAAATAGTACAAACTTCTCAATGAAAAAAATCCAAAGACTTGCTCAAACATATAAAAATGAAACTATTAATGTTGAACTCAAAATTATTTTGATGAAAATTCTGGATATTTTCTCTTTGTTTCAAAGTATTCCTTCTTCAAAATTAACAGTTAACAAATACAAAATATAATTAATAATTCAATAAGATTAGTTTCCATTAGTGTTGTCAACTCTGCAACAACTCAAAGCAATGAAATTGACATATATTATTCAATCCTTTTAGTATGGGAATCCTAAAAATGAAAAAGTACATAGCTATAAGGAATATGTACATAAACATTGGTAATCTCTCCCTATAGAGGTATCTTGCCATGTAGATGAGGTGCTAATATTGTAGTCTAAAGGTGAGTTTATCAGATCACTTTGCAGACGATGAAGCATCTAACTCTAATGTGGTGAGTGGAAGGAAGACAAACCTCCAGCTGAATCTCTCCCTCAGGAAAAATTTGACAAGCGTATAAGGGACTTGCAATAAGAGCTTAAAGCCTTTGAAAAAAGAACTAAAGAAATCAAAATTAAAAGGTTTGTGAGAGACAGTAGGGATTATTCCCAGGACAGAGTTTATAAATGAAATAATCCTGAACCTAGGTACAAACATGAATTAACTTGGGCTGACACTAGGCAGAGGCAGATGTCTTCTGATTATGATACATCAGAAATTGAAGATTCTACAAATACTTCAGGGAATGAAAGTCCTTCGTCCAGATCTTATCTAGATTGCAAAACAAAACAACAAGCCAGAGGTAATTTTTTATATTAGCGCCCCACCCACAACAGAGGATGGAAGAAAATTTAGTTATGCATTTATCTTCCAGATCCCTTTCACCTAGAGATTTACTTGATTAATTTGGGACTAGCATATGTTCCTACTCCATTAAGCTGATTAGACAACTTAAATTTTTAAAAATAACTTTATTTTCAACAGATAAATATAGGTACAAATGGAGTAAAAGCATAACTAGTACATGTGATAAAAGTTACATATTAATAATGCAAGTGCAGCAGTAACAATAACACACACAGACACACACACATATATATATGTGTGTGTGTCTGTGTAATAGACCTGAACATTAAACAGTAGATAAAACAAATCAATAAATCATGTTTATAGTGTCCAAAATTGAAGTACACTCAACTTTAGTGGATAAGTATTCCAAGAAAGGAAACCAGATCAAAGTAAATTTTGAGTTAAAAGATTCTGAGGTCTATTTTCCCCTCACCCCCTTTTCCCTTCTGTATCCCACGTTTTTTTCTGAGAAAATAATTAATTAAAAAAAAAAGATTCTGAGGTCTTAGATAGAAGAGAATCAGTAAGTTTGTCTAAGAGACAGAAATCACAAGTTTTATTTAGCCAGGCTGAGGTGGTTAACTTTGTGTTGTTCTTCCAAGATGTGGCAATAAAGTGTCTTGCCACTGCGCAGAGAATGTTTATAGGTCTTTACAAGAAGGGGGACCCGCGACACTCGCGGGGCAGGGAGGAGTATCCCAATATTCTTCCCAGCCCCCCTCCCTAGTGCAAGTGGCGGCAAGCTGCACTGCTCCTCCCCCCCCCAGTGCAAGTGGCGGCAAGCCCCACCGGTCCTCCTCCCACCCCACCCCCCCAGTGCAAGCAGCATATAGATGTATAGATGGAGAGGAGGTGAGGGGTTCAGTTGCCATGAACCTAGCAATATTGATTCTGCTTTGAAAGGTATTTGGAAAACTGTGATGGTGTAGATTTGTTTGATAATTAAATGCCAGAATGTCTTGACATATGTGCAACCCCACCAACAGTGCTGATATGACCCAATTTCACCACAGCCTCTCCAGCAGAGTGGCAATGTTGATGGTTGGATGTGATATAGTTTTTGTGGAGTCTGGTGCCACCGGGACAATAGTTTAAGAAACTGTGTTTTGATGACTGTTTTTTTAGATTGAACCAGTAAGAAGCTCCAAATGGATTGCCATTGTGTGTGGATGAAGGTTTTGTTGCAGTCTGTGTGCCAATATGAGGTTTAGGATGACAGAGAGGTGTAAGAAGATTCCATAATTATGGAATAGAGAATGGAAATAAGTGGCTTATAAGAAGACCTTGAAGTTTTTATTAAAAGTTCAAAATTTGTCAAGGTCCTCTGAAGATTAAGTTGGATGGAAGGAAGACGTATCAGATGAGCAAGTTGTAGGTATTGGTTGGCACTTGAGAGATCCCCCTTCCCATTTCTAACATATGGGGAGGAGAATCTAACAGCAAAGCTTGCATTCCTTGTTAGTGAAAGGAAGCAAGAGTACAGCAGCACCTTAATGACTAACAAAATTTGTGGCAGGGCATGAGCTTTCATGAGTCACTGCTCACTTCTTCAGATATACAAGGTAGCCACCACTGCCAAGGCAGCCTTTTACCATCTATGGCTGATTAGGCAGTTGGTTCCCTTCCTCGACCGCAATGACCTGGCGATAGTGATCCATGCTATGGTCACCTTGAGGTTGGACTACTGTAACACTCTCTACATGGGGCTGCCCTTGTCTCAGCTCCGGAGGCTACAGCTAGTGCAGAATGCCGCAGCTTGGGTGTTGATGGGCCTCTTGGTCCGAGACCACATCCAGCTGGTGCTGAGGTCGCTGCACTGGCTGCCTATAGCGTACCGGATCCAGTTCAAGGGGCTGGTATTAACCTTTAAAGCCCTATATGGTCAGGGGCCAGCCTACCTAAGGGACCGTCTTTCCCCATATATACCCCAGAGAGAGCTGTGGTCAGCCACTCAACATCACCTGACCCTCCCTGTGTCAGGTCCCCTGTCATGATTTGCTTCCCTATGTCTATCCCGGTTGCAAGTCCCGGCGGGAGATCGGCATCAGCTTCCGCTCTGATGGTTCCTTCCCCCCCCACCCCTCCCTCACTAGAATGAGCTCAGATATTTTGCTAGACTCATGTTATCTCTGTTGCTGCACTTGTAACCTTGGGCAACTGGGCCTCCGCTTTTCCAGGTGACTTTTGCGTGGGAACGCATGTAGAAAAAACCACTAAGCTCTGCTTATGCGCCTTTTCCCTGAGAAAGTAACGGTAGTACATTTTGGCGCTTGATTGTTCTTTTTTCATTGGCACCCACGTTTTTACTCTGGTTTGAATTTACTATATCAATTCCTCCTCTTTTGTATCTGGTATCACTAACAATGCAAGTGTTTCCTGGAAGAACATTAAGAAATAAACACTTTGTTTTGAACTACAAGGCCTGACTTATTGGATCTAATCAGAAGTCTCACACCCTGGCCAGGTTGACATCTACCAGGCCAGGTTGGCATCTACCAGGACCCAGGCCTTCTAAGTGGTGGCTCTGTCCTATTGGAACGAGCTCCTGGATAACATCTGGGCCCTGTGAAACTGCAGGGCCTGCAAAGCAGAGCTCTTCTGCCAGGCTTATATGTAGGAGCCACCACTGGGGGAAAAGGGGCCACTGGAGCTGCCAGTCGGACGATCTTGGCTAGGAAATCAACCATGGAAATGTCACCTGCCTCGGGATACAGGGACTGCTCCTGTTGTGCAGGCTCTGCATCGCCGCTACCCGTTGGATTCTTGTATCTGTATGTTTTTATGACTTGTGTTTTAGGCAGATGAAGTTTAACAAATTTTAACTGTTTTGTGATTGCTAATTTTATTGATTGTTAGCTGCCTAGAGCCAGCCTTGCTGGCTAGGCAGGGTATAAATCCAAATAAATAAATAAATATAACTGGAATGTCAGTCCATTTGTCCTTATATCTTGGAGAGTGAAGTGATTTCAGAGACTAAATGACAATAGCAGGCATTGGTAATGAGAGAAGAAACCTAGGTCTCAGTTCAGTCCAGGAGTTTGCATTGTCTTGAGTTTCATGATAAGTTTCAATTCAGCAGTCTCTCTTTTTAATCTTCCTTTGATATTCCTTTGTAAGAGAACTGCTACTCTTAGGTCAGCAACTGAATGACCTGGAAGGTTAAAATGTTCCCCCACTGGTTTTTTGAATGTTGTGGTTTCTAGAAGTAGTAGAAAGAGTAAGAGTACAGTAGCACCCTTAAAAGACTAACCAATTTGTGGTAGGGTATGTGTTTTTGTGAGTCACTGCTCACTTCTTCAGACTTATTTCCATTTATTCTTTGCATCCTTCTGAACTGAATCCTCCTGTACCAAATTGAGATCTAGGTTTCCTCTCTCATTACCAATGCTGATATCTCCATGCCTCTGCATATCACACCTAATCCAATAACGCCTGCTATTGCCATTTGGCATCTGAAATCATCTTTATAAAGTTTATATCTCTGATACCTTGTATTACATTTTATGGCACACATGGTCTGGCCTGACAAAGTGACATTTATGTCAGATCCAGCCCTTGTAACAAATGAGTTCAACACCACTGATTTAGACACTATTGGTTTTGTTACTACATTAAATACTCTTGCAGTAAAGACTTACAGTTAAGCTACAGATAAAAATTATTACACTTTAATTCTCACCATGTATATCTTTTACGATCCAGCTTACCATATGGACAGTTTCTTAGCTTAAAACATAATTCTGCTGACCTTGAAAGGGATTCCAGAAACTGATGTAATTTCAACTGACACATAGAGGTTATCCTCTGAAAGTGATACAAGGGGCCTGGGCTCGGGCCAGACAAGCACCTCGATAGCAGCTCTTGCTGTGAGCTCTCTATGATATACAACCTTGCAGGATAATAAGCAGATAATAACCTATAACTGATGATCTTTGAGTGGTCATCTGTGCATTCACACTGATGGGTTTCTAAGCCTGCGCAGGAATCCTTTGGTATAGTAGAAAACTCTTTTCAAGGATTTTCATGCCCAGTGCTTCCAGGCATGTGCGGAGCCCCTACCGCATATGCCCAGAGGAGCACGTGTGGACATCCCAGCAGTTCCTTTTGACCACTGCAACAAGCATGAATTCGGAAGAAAGCCTGATGGCAGAGGGGAAGGATGAGTAGGTAGTGTGAATGCACAGATGACCACTCGAAGATCATCAGTTACAGGTAGGCAACCTGTTTATCTTCGACGTGGTCTCTGTGCTGATGGGAGAGTAGTGAGCAGTGTCTCACCTGGAGAAGGGAGCAGGCAGGCTGTCACTGAGAAGCAGTGGATAGAATAAGGCAACCCATCGCAGAGTAGGCAGCTACTCGAGTGTCCAGAGCACAGTGTCTGATGAAAGTGTTCGGAGTAGCCCAAGTTGCAGCTGTGCAAATGTCAGTCAGGGAGGCACCCTTAAGGAATGCCGTAGAGGAGGCTACAGACCTGGTGGAATGTGCCTGGATGGCCCCTGGAAGTGGGGTCTTGGCAAGTTCATAGGTAAGTTTGATGAGCCCCACAATCCATCTGGAGAGTCTCTGGGCAGTGATGGGTTTGCCCATTCGGTGTGACGCATAGGAAATGAAAAGCCTGGGTGTTTTCCTGGTAGGCTTAGTACAAGCAAGGTAGAATAGAATTGTTTGTTTCACGTCAAGGGTGTGCAGGAGACGCTCTTGCTCAGAGGTGTAGGATGGGTAAAAATCAGGCAAGATGATCTCAGACTGCAGGTGGAAGTTGGAGATGACCTTTGAGAGGAACGAAATGTCCAGGACCATGTGAACTGCATTTGGTAGGAAGCAGAGGAACGGAGGGTCATGTCTGAGGGCTAGGATTTCTCCAACTCGACGGGCTGAAGTGATGGCTAGTAAGAAGGCCGTTTTCCAAGCTAAAAGACTGAGATCACAGGAGGCCAATGGTTCAAATGGCTTCCAAGTGAGAGTACGTAGAATTAATGGTAGATCCCAAGGTTGGGGTGGGACTCTGGTGGGTGGATGGAGATAGAGGAGGCCCTTTGGAAACTGTTTCGAAAGGGGGTGGGTGAATACAGAAAAATTGTCGATTCTGTTGTGGAATGCCAAGATAGCAGATAGGTATACTCTCAGAGAAGAGTGTGAAAGTCCAACATCCGCTAGGGACAGGATGAAGTTGAAGATACAGGAAAGGCCTGCAGAGCAGGGTTCAACATTGAAAGAGTCTAAGTATTTACATAAACGAGTCCATTTGTAGGCATACGACTGGTGAGTGGATGCCTTGCGAGAGTTAAGCAGGACGTTATTCACTCTGTCAGAGAATACGGAGGGGAGAGTCTCCAAGCTGTAAGTTTGAGATGGGGAATGTCATGGTGGAGGATGGGAGAGCTGGGAAGTATCAGGAGATCTGGAAGTAGAGGGAAATGATGGAATTTCCCCATGGCCAGTGAGAGGAGGACTGGAAACCAGGCTTGTCTGGGCCACCAAGGAGTGATCAGTATGCACTCCACTCCAGTATCTTGTGTACTACTCGTGTGAGAAGTGGTAGAGGTGGAAAGCGTAAATGAAATCGTGGCTCCACGAGTAGAGTAGGCCATTTCCCAGTGAGAGGGGATCGAATCCGCCCTGTGTGCAGAATGCTCTGCACTTCGTGGTTTGATAGGTGGCGAAGACATCTACATCTGGAGTTCCCCAACGAAGGAATACCTGACGAAGGTAGGTTGGATTCAGCTCCCACTCATGATGTCCCGCATGTCCTCTGCTCAGGAGATCGGCATGGCTGTTTAAGGAGCCCGGGATGTGGGTGGCCCTTAGGAAGATGTTATTGGACGTGCTCCAATTCCAAAGTTGGATCGCCAGGTGGCAAAGGCTGCGAGAAACCATGCTGCCCTGACGGCTGATGTAACAGACTGCAGCAGTATTGTCTGTTAGGACAGCCACACAGCGTCCCCTCACTAGGGGTAGAAAGGTCCAAAGTGTGAAGAAGATCACCAGGAGTTCAAAGTAGTTGATATGGTGGGACCTCAAGTCTTGTTCCCAGCGCGCGCCAATGCTGTGGCCACCGAGGTGTGCCCCCCATCCCCACATCTACGCATCGGTAGTTATGGTGAGTTGCAGCAAGGGAAGATGAAAGGGGGATCCCTGAAAAAAATTTGACAGCAGGATCCACCAAAGGAGGGAGTCTCGAACATCTGGGGGGGGGGAAGACGAAGAAGCTGCGGGTCCCAATTTGGGCGAAAGGAGTGGACGAACCACAGTTGAAGAGGGCACATTTTGAGCTTCGCGAAAAGCAGCACTGCTGTGGTGGCAGCCATATGCCCCAGTAACCGTTGAATTAGGAGGGCCGAGGAGTCGGGATCGGAGTGGACGTGTGAGGCCAAGGCGACTATGGGTGACACCGTCTTCTGGGAGGTATGCCCGAAGGGCGATGGAGTCCAGTTCTGTCCCAATGAACTGTACTCTCTGAGTGGGAATGAGACGGGATTTTTCCTCGTTGATCCTGAGGCCAAGATGCTTGAGGACAGTTCAAGTCATGGAAATGTCGGCCAGCAAGGTTTTGGGGCAAATTGACACCAGAAGCCAATTGTCTATGTAAGGAAAAAGAGTAATCCCTTAGAGGCGGAGGAAGGCCACAACGACGACCATTGTCTTCATGAAGACGCGGGGAGCCATGGAAAGGCCAAACAGAAGGGCTTTGTATTGGTAGTGCTGATGCCCAATGGCAAAACGGAGGGTTTTTTTGGTGGGGGGAAGATATTGTGATATGGAAGTAGGCGTCCTGCAACTCGAGGGTGGCCATCCATGCTCGTCTGCGCAGTAGGGGAAGAATGGAGCGTAGTGTCACCATACGGAAGCAACGATATTTTATGTAGAGGTTGAGGCCACGAAGGTCCAAGATGGGTCTTGTGCCCCCATCCCTTTTGGGAACTGCAAAGTACCTTGAATAGAAACCCATGCCCTGGTGGTGAGTGGGGACGGGGTTCTATGGCACCCTTGTCGAGGAGGATGCTGACTTCTCAAAGGAGGACAGGAGAGGAGACGGTAGCGACAAAGGTTGGGGTCGGTGGGGGTTGGAAGAATTCGATGAGGTACTCCCTGGAGACAATGGCGAAGACCCAAGAGTCTGAGGTAACCATATTCCACATAGGAAGAAAGGGTGCGAGACAAGTAAGAGTAATAGACTCGGTAGTAATAACGAACAGCTGGGTAGCACTTTTCACTGGGATGGGGATGAAAAAAACCCTTTTCCCTTTCTCTTGCCTAGGCAGTCTAAAGATTTAGTTGTCAACCAGGCTGGCCTTCGGCTGACGGACCTATGTATTCAAAACAATCTTTCCATCCTCAATGGCTCTTTTCAGCATGACTCCCCTGGTGAATATACTTTCATTTCCCCCAGGGGTTGCAGTGTTGTAGATTACGCGATATCCTCTATGGACCTGAGAGACTCTATTACTGATTTCTTAGTCGACTTCGGAACCGAAAGTGATCATCTCCCTATTTTAGTGTCCTTTCAAATTGGCTTTGCCTCAGATAACCAGTGCCCTCCTTGTAATTTAGAACTTTCCCCATCCCATCACAAAAAAATTAGTTGCTCTGCCTCCTCCTGTGCGCAGATTCGTTCTTGGATGCAGGGCTCTGAACTAAAACACAATCTCATCTATGCTAATACATTGGAAGATGCCCTTACAGCTTATAATTCTATAATTGATAACCTTTCTCTTCATGCTAAACCAACTGAACCCAATACCCAGAAGGATTCCTCTGATGCTTGGTTTGATGCAGAATGTTGGCTCACCAAAAGTAAAGTCCGCCAGCTCTTTAGTCAGTATAGGATGGGCACTCGGCCTTGTGCCGCCGCCCTGTACTTCAAGCTTAAAAGGGAATGCAGCCTATTACTGGCTCAAAAAACCCCATTCCTTTTATTCTAAGAAATGGTCTCAATTGTTTAACGCTGTTCAATCTAAGGATAGTAGAACTTTTTGGTTGCTGGTAGGCAGACTCAATTGTTCAATGGGAGCCAATCCTGTTTGCAATATATCTGCAGTCAGATGGCACTCATACTATAATTGTTTATTTAACGAGCCTTCTGTATCCCCGCTGCCTAACCTTAGCTCAATGCCAACAGATATCCCTGATTGGCCGCCTGTTTTACCCAAAGAATTAATTGACCTCATTAGTGCTCTTAAATTTCATAAGGCCCCTGGCTTAGATGGAATTCCAGATGAGATTTTAAAGGATAATATGGATTGGTGGTCACACTCTTTAGCTCATCTTTTCACCATAATTGATAAGTATGGCGTATTACCTGATTCCTGGTTGAATTCTGTAATACTTCCCTTTTTTAAAAAAGGCGATGCTAATAACATAGACAACTACAGAACTATAAGCTTGCTCTCCATTTTAGGAAAGCTTTATGCCAAACATCTGCTTAAAAAATTATGCCAATGGATGGTCGATCACAATCTCCCGGGTAGTGAGCAAATTGGCTTTATGGCTAATTATTCTACCTTAGACCATTGTACTACCCTAGCCTTTTTAGCTGAGAAGTATTCTCGCCGCACACATGGTAAGCTCTATTCAGCCTTTATTGATTTACGCAAAGCCTTTGACTCAGTTAATAGATCCTTGCTGCGGGATAAACTTTATAACTTGGGCCTGGATCAACGTCTTTTGTTTTTGCTACGTAAATTGCACTTGTCTAATTATTGTCAGATTCGATTCGATAAGAGTGGGTCTCTTACCCAGAAAATTCCAGTATCTAAGGGGGTTAAGCAAGGATGTGTACTTGCCCCTTCTCTTTTTAACCTTTTTATCTCCGACCTCCCACAGTGTTTAGCCAAAATTGATGGCCATCCCCCTAAATTGAACTCTTTTGCAGTTCCTATTCTGATTTACGCAGATGATGCGATCATTCTCTCTTTTACCAGGATAGGCCTTTTGCGCCTTTTATCTGAATTTAATTCCTATTGCACTCGAAACTCTCTTTCTATTAATTTTGACAAAACAAAAATACTGTTTTTTTCTAAATCCTGGAAGTGTAAGCAGTGGAGATTAGAAAGCAAGGAAATAGAACAGGTCAAAACTTTTAGATATTTGGGAGTTTTGTTTCATTACAATCTAAGTAGGTGCCCCCATAGAGACAATGATCTTAACCTTGCTAGGAACAAGAGTGCAGCATTAATCTGTTTCTTTTATCGAAAAGGTAATCAATTTGTTCCGGGAGCTCTTCAGATATTTCAGGCGTCCATTATCTCTCGGCTATTGTATGGGGCACCCATATGGATCCAAAGCTTTAACAAAAGAATTGAATCAATAAGCTCTATTTTCTTCTGCAGGATTTTAGGCCTTCCTAACTCTGTTTCATATTTTTCCCTTTGTGCGGAACTGGGCATCCATCTTATTGAATCCCGGGCGTGGATTAGCACTATAAAATATTGGTTGCATTTAAATTTTAGCTCTCCTCCCAACAGCCTTTCTGTCCAACTTCTTGCAGACCCATATATTTCTGCCTGGTCACAAACTATAGTGAATAAAATCAAAACTATGGAAAGAGATTTAGACTCCTTGTACAACTGTGGCGAAACAGCTATTTTGCAGGCTGTCACGACAGAGCCTCTGGGTCGAGGCAGAAGCTGCAACTGGTCAGGCGGTCAGCCAGGAGTTTCTCAGCAGGCAGGTAGTTAAACAGGTTGCAGAGCAAAGATTATTCAACAGTCCAGTAATCAAGCCGTAAATTACCGTCAGAGCCAAAGGACAAAGTAGGGAGGCGTCATCACAGGAATGCCAAGAGTCAGATAGCCGGAGAGAGCAACAGGAACAGAGCCAGAACGCCGAAGTCAAAGTCCACAAAGCAAAGTCCAGAGTCCAGAGTCAGAGGTCCGAGGTCCAAAGCCAGGTCAAGGGTCCACAGGAATGCACAGAAATCAGGAAGGTGCAGAGCGAGGTCTCGTCAAGGACGATCATTCGTTGCCAGCATGCTTTGCTAGGGGCCTGTGATCTGCTGATATAGCGTGCCGGCTTGTTACACAATTAGCAGCTGCCAGACACAGTCCTGCTTCTGCTAATACTCCAGACTTAGAGTTCGTCTCCCCCGCATGCGTGCCTCACTCATCCTGTTTCTTAGCTCCTGGCGTCTCCTTTCACGGAGCCGGCTGACAGGTGGTGGAGATTCAGGGAGTTCACTCGGTCCAGGTATAGCCTGATCAATCTCAGGTGGCTCTTGCTGCCGGCTTGACTCCTCAGGACTTACGGCCAGGTCCGTTAAAGGAGCCTGATCTTGTTCTGCAGGGGCTGGGTCAGGAGCAGGGTCAGGAGCAGGCATGACACAGGCGGTGCGGAGGAGGATTTGGGATACGGAAGCCCAAATAATCAATGCTGGGAGTTCTGGAGTCTGTTCTCCACGCTTCCTTGATCTTCCCTCCCCCAAGCCCTCATGGCTCCCTATATTTCCAATCTAACAGCTCCGCTTCATCGGCGGGTTTTCATGTTAGCAAGATTCAATCTTTTCCCCTCAGCTGTTGTGTCAGGCAGATATGGGGGTATCCCTTATAGGGATAGAACCTGTAGTTGTCTTTCTAGTGAACCTGACTCAGCATATCCTTCTACACTGCCCCCATTACTCCACTATGCGTAGCTATTTGATCGGCCCCCACCTACCCCCCTCAAGGAACTTGTCCGACAGTGACCTAAAATTTTTACTGTCTGACAAGTTCTCGGTAATTACTCTGTCTGTAGCCGAATTTTTAGGTTATGTTTGGAAGTTAAGGGTAAGGGAGTATAAGGCTTAACCCTCGCTGATCAGTTCCATCCAGTCATGTCGGCTACTGTTTGGTTTACCGCTAGCTGTTTGCTACTGTTTCTTTACTGATGTCCCTGCAGTGTATGCCAATAAAGGTTGTGCATTGTATTGTATTGTAAGAGTAAGAGAAGAACCAGGGTGGATAGAGTCAAAGGCCCTGTTTGGCCTGCCAGGACTGCTTGGAGCGGCCAGGCTGTTGGGCTGGGGAGAACTTCTGTCTTGGAGTGTAGGATTGCTTTTACACTCCCTGGGAATTATGCGGGCGCCAGGACCTCTCATGTGAATTCTGGTTTGAGGATCTGCGGGACCAGGGCCTGGACCAGCCTCATGGTTTGGATTGACGGGGAGCCAAGGACACTCCTAGCATGCGGAAGGCCTTAATACTCTTATCAAGGTCCTGTAGGACGGTATCAGCGGTGGCGTGGAAGAAGCCCACTCCATCAAAGGGGAGGTCTTTAACCAAGGATTTGGTGTCCTGCTGCAAAGTGGTTGAATGCAGCCAGGAGTGGCGTCTCAGGGCTATGGCTGACACCATAGTCTTGGAGAAGGTGTCCAAGGCATGTTTGGAGGTGTTCACCTGCTGCTTGGCAAGAGTGAGGCCTTCTTTCTGTATCCTCCGGGCAGCCAGTCTCTAGTCCTCAGGAAGTGAATTGATGGCTTCCGAAAGCTGTTCCCACAGGGCATAATGGTATCTTTCCATGCAGGTAGTGTAATTGGTGACCTTGAGGTCTAGGGCTCTGGCCGAGTAAAACCTGTGTCCAAAGGTGTCAAGTTTCCGCCCTTCCCTATCTGCAGGGGTGAAATGTGTCCTTCTAGACCTAGAAGCCGAAGTGACAACCATAGAGTTGGAGCAAGGATGATTCACCAGGAACTCAGCATCTGCCTCTTGGACCCTGTACATATGGTCCAGGCGTCTGGTGGAGACCAGTGTTGAGGAGGGTTTGTCCCATACCAATTTGGCAGCTTGGAGGAGGACCACAGACATCGGCAGTGCGATCGAGGTGGAAGTGTCCATCTACATATCGAAAACCGGATAAGTGATAGTAGGTTTCGGTTGTACGATGGGGAGGCCAAGGGAGAGGGCCATTAGTTAGATAAGGTTTCCATAGGAAGTGAGATCTTCCGACAGGGAAATTGGAAGGTTGTCTGCGACATCAGGTTTTGGGGACAGATCGACAGGGGAGTTATGATTGGACTGATCGGCATCAGAATCCCGTTTGGACGAGGAGGAGGCAGGTGCCGCTTCGGTATGGATAGACTGAGCCAGGGGCAGAGTCATCTGTATCAGTCGCGGGTCCCGCACCGAGTGTTTCGATGCCATAGCCATTGATGGTCCAGTGGCGCTCGGTGCCGATGGCAGAGGCAGATGTTGATGGACTGTGGTCCGGGCCGGGGATCTCAACTGTGTCGCCATTGGCAATGGACATGACCGCACTGGCAATCTGGATCGAGACCGATAAGAGTGCCTGTCCCAGTCAGAGTGCGTAGCCAGGGGGATCCAGGGCATCGATGTGGACGGTGGGTAACCTCCATATGGGTAGGGAGGAAGGTGTCAATCCCATGGTGCCACCGGAGGAGCATAGGCCCAGCATGTTGAGGTAGGAGATCGATGTCTGGGTGACCCATATCGTGGAGACCATCTTGGAGAGCGGTATCGAGGTGGCGGTGGTCGATAATCACCCCTGTCTGGGTGAGGAGGGTCAGTCTCAACATAGGAGAGTAATTCAGAGGGTGATCGAGACCAGGAACGAGAGCTCAGGCATCTCGGTGATAGAGCATATAACTGTTCCTAGTCAATCTCTAGAAACTCCTGTGCCTCTAAAATGTGGTGCGGTAGAGCAGCATGTGGTTGCTGAATAGGAGAGTCCAAGAGTGCGATGGTAGTCAACTCAGGAGGCGGTGGAGGCACAGCCAAAGGAGTTTTCGGTACTGAGGGAACATTGGGATGTGCTACCTGCTCAGAGACCGAAGTCAGAGCCTTACTAGGAGGCTTGCCAGAGGCTGCTAACGGAGCCTTATGGCGTTTGTCCAATTTGTCCTTCTTCTTTTTGATTGGCATTGAAGCCGTAGACTGCATCGGTGCGTGATGCTTCAATACTGGTTATGTCGGATGACGGCCTTAATGTCGAAGGGCCAGCGAAGTCGGCTGTCGATACCATCGATGCCGACGGAAAGGAGGTCATCGCTGTTGACGCTGATGCCGGAAGCAATGCCAACTCAAGTAACGCTACCTTGAGGCAAGCTGCTCTGTTTTTGCGCATTTGGTTGCTAAATTTAGCGCAGTGAGGACAAGATTCAGGCCGGTGACTTTCTCCGAGGCAAAGAATGCACAGGGAGTGGCCGTCAGGAGCTGCTACTTTGCTGCCACAAGATAAGCGCTTAAAGCAGCCCCACCTCGTAGCCATAAGCCGAAAAACAGAGATGAAATATACAGGGGGGAGGGGGGGAAGCCCGAAGGCAGAAGGGAAGAACCCCACCACCCGAGAAGATTTAAAAAAAATTTTTTTTGAAGATAGAAGTAAAGTGTTGAAAGGAGGAAAAAGAGTAAAGATAAGGCAAAAGGAAGAGATAAAGAAGAGCTTCTCCTCGAAGGACTCAGCTGAACAGAAGAGCTGCTAGCAGCGTGGCGGTCAGAAGAGAACTGGCAGGAGTCTGCGCCTGCCCCTCTGGGCATGCGTGGTAGGAGCTCCATGCATGCCTGGAGGCGCTGGGTGCGAAAATCCTTGAAAAGAGCTTTCTACTATACTGAAGGATTCCTACGCAGGCGCAGAAACCCATCAGTGTGAAGCACAGAGACCACGTCGAAGATCATAGGGAGCAATAGAATTTGTTGTGGTCTCACCTACCCTTCATTGGCTAATAATTTAAGAAAATTATTCTAAAGTATTGGCATGTTTAAATGATATTCCAGGTTGCCAAGACAAACCCTGGATAGGTTTTAAAAGGACTTCTAATATTTGAAATGTGTTTATCAGATTGGATGCTTTAAGCCCATCACAGCAGATTGTTCCCTTTGTTTAGGTGGCAAGTGGATTTATGCTCGCCCACAGAGCCTAATGGACCCTAAGTGGCTTCAAGATGCTCTCAGGGATCCAATGCCCTCTGGCAGCTTGTTGGATGAGCTGGTGGAGGACTGGAATTACCAGTTCTTCAAAGCCATTGATGAGATCGCCCCTTGGAGCCCTCTCGTCAAACTAGCCCCCTGGTATACCATGGAGCTACGAAGGATGAAACAAGAGCTGAGACAGTTAGAGTGAAAGTGACAGCATACTCGTGATAAAGCGACAAGAGCATTCTACAGGACGTTTACGAAAGCCTATGAGAAGGCAGTGAAGGTGGCAAGAGTTTTCTATGCGGCCTCCATTGCATCTGCAAGCTCTCGCCCTGCCCAATTATTTAAGATAATTCGGTCATTGACTATTGTAGGGAATTGGCTATTGGCTGTGAGGCATTTGTGAGCTATTTCGCAGATAAAGTCATGTTGTTCTGCCAGAAACTCCTGACCACAGCGGAAACAGTAAGAGAACTGGAAGCCCCTTGCCCATCTTCTTTGGACCATTTAAACTGACTCTCTTTAGAGGATGTTGACAGGATCCTGGCAGCTGTAAGGCCCACCACTTGCCTCCTCAACCCGTGCCCGTCCTGGCTGCTTAAGGCTTGTGGGGATGGTGTGCGGGACTCTCTGGAGATTATCAACTTATCCCTTTTGACAGGGACTTTCCCAGTGGGACAAATTTAGAGTCCAATGGCACCTTTAAGACCAACAAAGGTTTATTCAGGGTATGAGTTTTCATGGGCAAGGCACACTTTTTCAAATACTTAAAGGAGCTACTGGACTCTAAATTTGTTCTACTGCTTCAGACCAACACGGCTGGCCACCTGGATTTATTTTCCCAGTGGGGTTGAAGGAGGCTGTGGTGCATTTGCTTTTGAAGAAGCCATAATTGGATGCAGCAGTCTTAGCCAACTACTGTAAGTATGCCAACCCCCTGTCCAACACAAGGGGGTCTTTTCAACCATCAGTGGACCCCACAGGGGTGCCCCAGGAGTTCATACAGCAGGCAATGAGACATAAATGAACATAAAGATGAAGGTCAGGACTGGCAGACACATATTATGCCTAGGATATGACCCTGGAAAACACATGAGATCTTGCCCTAACAGCTGCAACTACCCCCCCCACCTGCCAACATCTGCATACTCCAGACCATGGATCTGCCTGCCCCAGAGTAAGGAAGATTTGTCTCCACTTACCGTGAAGTTTCCTTCTTGGTGGTCCAGAGTGGGGCAGTCCTTCAGACTCCTTATTCCTGGGATAGCTCCTCCTCTCCAAAGGCAGGGCCTGTAGACTCTTTAGTCATGGAGAAACGGGGCTTGCCCCCTGGAACCCAGTCGTTTTCCAAGCTTCCATTCATCTTAACTGAAAAGGAAACTGACAACATGCCGCTCCCAATGGGAAGCTAACCATCCAACAAACTTCAAACACCCGTCCCCCCAATGGAAACTGATTGGGTATAATCACCCCCAAACCTCTATCTGTACACGGAGGGACAACAGACAACACCCCTGTTGACGAAGGAAAGGGTCCCCCTCACAAAGGGTGGGCTGCCCCACTCTGGACCACCAAGAAGGAAGCTTCACGGTAAGTGGAGACAAATCTTCCATTCTCTGGTGGCCCAGGAGTGGGGCAGTCCTTCAGACTCCTTACTCCTGGGATGTGAAAAAGCAGTACCTTCCAGGTTGGGTCCAACTGCTTCCCTGGCTACAGGGTGTGCTGTAAGACTCTATGGTCAAAGGCGGCCTCCGCCAAGGCCACCTTGTCTATTCTGTAGTGCCTCGTAAAAAAGTGCACCAACCTCAAAGTGGCCACCTTGCATACCACCTCCAGCAATGGGAAAGCCCTATAGGCTGCCGAGGTGGCTGTCCCTCTAAGGGAATGCGCCGCCGTCACCCCCTATGGGGGTTCAAGGCCCCTGGCCTTGTATGGTAAGCATATGCACCCTCTAATTCATCTGCTCAAAGAGGTAGAGGAAGCCTTCCTACCCATAGCAGATTTCCTGAATGAGACAAATAGGGAGTCAGTTGTTCTCACCTGCCTCGCCCTATCCAGGTAGAAGCTAAGTGCCCTTTGCACATCCAGACAATGCCATTCCCTCTCTCTATTGCTTTGCGGATTTGGACAGAAGGATAATGTCCATAGTCCTATGAAAGGCTGAATTAATCTTAGGGACAAAGGCTGGATCAGTGTGGAATACCACACTGTCATTGTGAAAGACACAGAGATCTTGTCCACTGAAAGGGCCCTCAACTCCGATACCCTCCATGCTGAGGTGATGCTCACTAGAAAAACTGTCTTGAAAGTCAGTTCCTTCAAGGGGCATGTAGCCATAGTGTCATGGGCTGGGTCCAGGCAGGGCAAGAGAGAGTGAAAGTCCAAGTCCAGTCCGAGGTCAGAATCAAGGGGTAGCAAGCAGAAGCCAAAAGAACAGAGTCCGAAGTACAAACCGAGAGCATAGTCATTGGAAGCCGGAGTCAAGGAGCCAAGAGTTCAAAGCACGAATCAGGAGCACAGGCGAGGGAGGTGCAGAGCGTCGTCAAACTGACTAGTTGCTGGCACGAGGTACCAGTGTCAGGAGGGGAAGCTAAATACCCCTCAGGTGCAGGGCTTAATTAGTGCTCAGCGTGTGTGTCCCGACTCCTGTTAGAACTCAGGGCTGAGGGACCACCTGCTGTGCAGGCGTGCCTCCCTCCACTGGGATGCTAAGTCTTGCCTGAGCTGGTTCCACAAACGCACTGTCAGAGGAGGCGAGTCGGGGGACTGCCTGTCAGGCATTGTTCCTCCGCCACTGTTGCTGGGACAGGTGGTAGGGATACACTGGCAAGCTCCGAGGTTTCATCAGGTGTGGGCTCTGCTGAAGCCAGGAGCGCAGGCTCAGCTGGAGCCAGGGCTGCATCCTCAGCAGGACTCATGACACATAGGTTCAAATGGGGCCTTACACAGGGCCTTGAGGACTATATTGAGGTTCCATGTTGGAAAACCAATGTGACAGCGGGGGATTCAATAGGAATGTACCCCTGAGGAACCTTTTGACATGAGGGTGTCTAGATAATGAAGGAGCTTTCCTCGCTACCCTTATGGCCAATATAGCTGCCACCTGTCTTCTCAATGTATTTGTGCTAAGACCCTTCTCTAACCCCTCTTGGAGGAAGGACAAGATTTCACTCATTGGAGCTCTAAGAGGGTCCTGACCCCACCCTTTGACCCAAGACTGAAACACCTGCTACATGTTATTATAAACCTTATTATTAGAACACTTCCTGGCCACTAGCATGGTCTTAACCACCCCTTGTGAGTAGCCTATGCCTGTCAGCTGTTCCCGCTCAACCTCCAGGCTGTGAGTTTTAATGACCCTAGCTGAGCATGAACGATCTCCCCCTGTGTCAGGAGATCTGACATTAAGGGTAGATGCCAGGGGTCCCTCACTGACAGCCTCATGAGATCTTGGAACCAGGCCCAACAGGGCCATAATGGGGTCACTAGGATGATTTCTGCTTTTGGTCTATCACTCTTTGGACCACCCTTTGAATGACTTGTAACGGTGGGAAGGCATACAGCAGTGTCCTTGTCCACTTGAGATGTAGCACATCTGTTCCCATTGCCATTGGATTCTTTATTCTTGATATGAAGTGTTTTGTTTCTTGATTTTGTTCTGTGGTGAATAGGTCCACTTCCAGTGTCCTGAATTTGAGACAGAGCTGAGCAAACACTGCCCTGTTTAGCATCCAGTCCGATTGGTCGACCCACTGTTGGCTCAGCCAATCTGCCACCGTGTTCTCCCGACCTGCCACATGAATCACGTTTATGGATAATACATGTGACTCTGCCCAAGTTACCAGTTGGCTTGGTTCCTTGTGCAGACATTTGAAATGAGATCCCCCTTGTCTGTTGACATAGGGCTTCACTGTTACGTTGTTCATTTGGATCAGTATGTGACTGCCTGCTGTCTCTTTTTGGAATGTTTCTAGGGCCAGTCTGATTGCCCTCAATTCCAGTAAATTCATGCTGTTGGATTTCTCTGACATCTTCCAAGAGTCCTGTGCCATTCTACCCTGCATATGTGCTCCCCAGCCAAACAAGCTTGCATCCGTAGTGATAACCACTTGAACCAGTTCCCTGAGTGGCATGCCCTCTGAGAAGCGGTTCAGTTCCAGCCACCAAGCTAACTGTTGTTTCTACCTTTTCTGACCTGCTTCTGAGCTATCAGATCTTGAAAAGGGAGGAGAAAACGTTGCAGAGGATGTGCATGGAACCTGGCCCATAGCATTATGTCCTGGCATGATACCTGCATCCCCAACAGTTGTGCTTGAGTCATAATCTCTACTTTCTGTTGGAGGATGACCTCCTGTTGAGACACTTGAGGACCAAAATTGCACTTACACTCCCATTCTTCTTTAGAATGGTGAAGAAGACCTGCGATCTCTCTAAGGGTGGGACTGGTTCTATTGCCCCTATCTCGATCAGGTGTGTAATGGCCCCTTCCAGTTGCCTGTGTTTCACTCTGGATCTGTTATTTTGAAGTCCCAGAAAACATGTTGCAGGTAGAGACAAGAATTCTAGAGAATATCGTCTTCTGACTGTATCCAGAACCCATCTGTCCGTGACCATCTTCTGCCAAACATGTGCAAACTTCTGAAGGAAGCCGCCAACTCCTGTCTGTGTCTCCTTCCCAGAGTAGTCATACCTGGGGCCCTTTCTCTGAGTTCTTGCCATTGAGGGATTGCTTTGTGGAAAAGGTGGAAGATCTGCCTTCTTTGTTCTTGGGTTGCCATTTACTTTTGTACGATCTACCATTGCCAGCTTTGGACTCTCTCTGTGTGTCTCAAAAGGACTGATGATACTTTCTCATTTTGCCTTCCCTCTTTTTTGATGGGAGTACTTTTTCTTGTCCTTATCTTTGATAAGGTACCTTTCCAAGTCTTCTCCAAACAGCTTGGTACCTTTGAAGGGAACTGCTGCCACTTCAGCATGTGCTGAAGGGTCCACCCTCCAGCTTCTGAGCAAGGTGTAGCGTCTTGCTGTGATGCAGAATGCCATGCTTCTGGCTGATTGTTGCACGGCATCTAGTATAGCATCTGCAGCAAAGGCTGTAGCAAGAGCAATCTTCTTTAGTTTGTCCTTTAGCTTCTTAGGTATGCCACTGTCTGCCTTTGCTAGATCAGATGACCATGCATATGCTGCCCTGGGAAATAGAGACCCTGTAACAGAAGCTCTTAGTGTGTTAGCTGATGGTTCAGAATCTCTCCTTAGCTTATCACTGATTTCCTTTGGGAGTCCATGTGCCCCTATAGGGAGGACTGAAGCAGATGCCAAGCTATTAATCAGGTCATCTACTATAGGCAGTTTCAGCTTTTTTGAAGCTTCAGGGATCAGGGAATAAAAATTTTCAAAAGCTGGGTTGGTGGCTTTTGGTTTAGCTGGATGTTTCCACTCTGCCTTCATGACCTTATAGAAAGCTGCTGGTAGTGGAACCCCCACTGACTTAGCAGTAGGTTTGGGCATGGTCCTGTCTGATCTTTCAGGGAAAAGAGTCATCTTCCTCTTTTTTCCTTAGGAATATAAGCTAGATCCAGTGTCCTAATGACTTTTGGAAGTAGCCTATTATATAGTTCCTTAGGGAAGAGCCTAGACTGAGTTGCAGGAACCACCTCTTCCTCCTCCTTCGATAATTCACCCTCCTCCTTGGGTGAATCAGAGGTTTCAGATGTTGAATCAAACTCTTGTCCATCTAACAGAAGAAGAAGAAGAGATTGGATTTATACCCCACCCTTCACTACCCAAGGGAGTTTCAGAGCAGCTTACACTCCTTTCCCTTCCCCTCCCCACAACAGACACCCTGTGAGGTAGGTGGGACTGAGAGAGCTCTTTTCCAAGCTGTCCTTGAGAGAACAGCTGGTACAGAACTATGGTTTGCTGAAGGTCATCCAGCAGGTGCAAGTGGAGGAGTGGGGAATCAAACCCGGGCTCTCCCAGATTAGAGTCCGCGCACTCAACCACTACACCAAACTGGTGTACTCTCTTTAAATTCAGAGGACTTTCTCCTCTTCTTCTCAGAAATTTCAGTTTCCCTTTCACTACGACTGTGTCTTTTGCAATGTTGGTGTGTGTGGGAACATCTTTGAGACTCCTGGTATATGGCCTTAAAACCCTTTCTCATTTCTGGCTTCAACCAAGAAAGGATATTAGACTGGCTCTCTTCCCCAGAAATGTGGTCTTGTGCTTGGGTGAGAAAGGATTTGGGAGACTCAGCCAGGTCAAAAGTGCATGTTTCAGTGTCCATCTCAGTAGATAGTCTTGATTTGGCAGCCATTTTGTATTCTACCTGAAAGTGAAAGTAACAGTATTGTACCCAAAATGGCCATTTCCCTCCTTTACACTCCTATTGCCTAGGCTGCTTGTCGTGCCAGGGCATTGAAAAGGGGTTTGAACTTGTCTCCAGCTTAGGAAAACATTTAGTTCCCTACTACCTGCCTAAGCCAAAAGTTCCAGCCATGGCCAATTCTCCCCAATCATAAGTTGGCCTGGGAGGGGGAAAGAGAGGGGGAGGGGGGAAACCGAAACTTTCCTTCCCGGCCCCTTGTAGAATGAGTCCCAGCCACCATATTTCCTTCCTTCTCTCCCCTGAAAAGCTGGGGGAGGGGGCTCGAATCAGCCTCAGTAAGGAGCCCCCCAGGTCCTTTCCCTGCTTACCGCACCATGGTCTGGAGCTCAAGTTCGGCCTCCCACATTGTCCTGAAAGACAGGGAGCCGACTGCAAATGACCAGTGATGGGCTCCTGCATAGCCGCAATAGCCCCGCCGACGTTGGAGACTCCACCGCTTGCCTCCAGTGCTCCCTAAGGACAGAGAGTGGAGGCACATCGTGCCAGTCCTCCCCTTCTAGGACTGGCAGCATAGTGGGGATCTCAATAATGCTGCGGTTTCCCAGGAATCACCCAGGTCCATCAGCGCCTTCCAGTAAAGCCGCACTTCTCCTGTGGCTTGGGATGGCTGGGGACGGGGGAGGAAACAGGAAAGCTATCAAGCTACCTGTTCCTGCCCTTCTGTTGAAATCTTCTATTTTCTTTCTTCTTTTTTTTCTGTACTTTTCTGACTACTGTGCTCCCAAGGAGCACGGTCTACATGTCTTGCTCGGAAGGCAGGGCAGGAAAAACTGGGTTTCAGGGGGCAAGCCCCTCTCCTCCGTAACTGAAGAGTCTGCCAGCCCTGCCTTCAGAGAGGAGGAGCTATCCTAGGAGTAAGGAGTCTGAACGACTGCCCCACTCCTGGACCATCGGAGGATCACTTTTCAGTCTACACTGCTAATCCTATCTGATCCCATTTTTCTTCCCACATTATCTTGACAATGACAAATCTTGCCTCTTACACCTTCCCACACCCTAAAACCAGGTGGTTCATCAGACAGTATTGTTTCCTTTTGATTAGTTCAAATAGACAATCACATAACCTTTTACCACTGGAGATGCAATCAGGAACCAAACCTGAACTTCTGCTTTGCATGTAGAAGAAACCTCCAGTTCCTTTTGTCCAGACCTGGAAACTCATCACCATGTTCCCAAAGCAACATTACTTTTACCACAAATCTCATCAAGATATATCTAGTCTTTTGTCTCTTACCAGGCCTGCCTAACCATCCAGCACCTGGCTAATCTCATCAACATTATTGTAAATACAGACTCTGCCCCTCTGGGGCTTCACTGCTCACACATACAGGTTGCTTACCTGTAATTGGAGATCTTCGAGTGGTCATCTGTGCATTCACACCTCTGGGATAATGTGCGCCTGCGCCGATCCCGATCGGTAACTTCAAAGCCAACGGATTTTCGTGCCAACTCCCCGATCACACGCCGGCTCCACTGCGCATGACCGGGGAGGGGCACGAGGATCCCGCCAGTTCCTTCTGACCGCTGCAAGCAGCCTCCAAGAAAGTACAAGGGAGACCGAAAGCAGAGGGGAAGGAGGGCGGGTGGTGTGAATGCACAGATGACCACTCGAAGATCTCCAATTACAGGTAAGCAACCTGTATATCTTCTTCGTGGTCTCTGTATCACACCTCTGGGAGAATAGCGAGCAATAATTACACCACATACCTGGAGGTGGGTGCTGAAGGTCTCACATCTGAGCTGTCTGCAGAACTGCACGGCCCACCGCCGATCACTGATGGGTACGGACGTCCAAGGCGTAGTGCCTCACAAACGTGTGAGGAGACGTCCATGTAGCAGCATTGCAGATATCTCCCAGGGGGATGCCCTTGAGAAAAGCTGTCAAGGCAGCCACTGCTCGAGTAGAGTGAGCCCGCAGGGACGCCGGTAATGGCCGCTTGGCCAGGAGGTAGGCGAGCTTTATCGTCTCAACAATCCATTTAGACAGTCTCTGAGACGACAGCTTCTGTCCCTGTCTGGGAAGGGCATGAGCGACAAAGAGAGCTGGAGACTTGCGAAAGGATTTAGTCCGATCCAAGTAAAATGACAGGGCCCTCTTAACGTCGAGGGAATGCAGGCAACGTTGTGTCTGGTCCTTGGGTTCAGGATAAAACACCGGTAGGGTGATGTCCGCTTTAATGTGGAAGTCCGAAACTATCTTCGGCAAAAAAGTAATATCAGGAGTCAGGGTCACTGCGTCCTGATGAAAGGTAAGGTATGGTGGGTCACATCGAAGAGCCGACAGCTCACTCACCCATCGAACCGAAGTGAGAGCCACAAGAAACGCTACTTTCCACGAAAGAAGCTGCAGGCTACAAGAAGCCATAGGCTCAAATTGCTTGCCCATTAGCTTATGCAGCACTAGAGGCAGGTCCCATGCTGGAACAGGGGTTTTAACTGTTGGGAAGAGACGGCACATTCCCTTTAGGAATTGCTTCGTAGTGGGATGAGAGAAAACGGAATAGCCATCTATCGTTGGATGGTTAACCGAAACTGCTGAAAGGTAGACACGAAGGGATGCGTGGCACAATCCTCTGTCCTTACAAGACAAGAGGAACCCAAAGATGTCATTCAGTGTAGATGGAATGGAAGGTCGTCCTATTGAAGCAAGGAAAGACAGGAACTTATTCCATTTTGCCTCGTAGGAACGACGGGTAGACGGTTTACGGGCATTGAGGAGGACATTCGCTATGCGAGGGTCCACTTCGGAGGACGAATTCGCCAAGCTGTCAGCTTCAGTCTGGGTATGTCGTGATGCAGCACCAGACCCTTGTACATCCATAGGAGGTCTGGGTTCATCGGAAGGTGAGTGTACA
Organism: Lepidodactylus listeri; assembly: GCA_029233225.1. NCBI lineage: Eukaryota > Metazoa > Chordata > Lepidosauria > Squamata > Gekkonidae > Lepidodactylus > Lepidodactylus listeri. The sequence continues at coordinate 5,662,368 of JARCFY010000014.1, read as the reverse complement.
CCCCGTCGGAGAGACGAAGGAGGGTGGGGAACCAAGGTTGCCTCGGCCACCAGGGTGTGATCAGGATTGCTAGTGGTTGTTCTGCAAGTAGCTTCTGTACTACCCTCAGTATCAGTGGAATTGGAGGGAACAGGTAAAGGTGTAATCCCGACCAGGAGAGGAGAAGGCCGTCCCCCAGGGACGTCGGGTCTGTACCTGCCCTGGAGCAGAAGAGGGGACACTTCTTGTTGTCTCTGGAAGCAAAGACATCCACAGAAGGCTGACCCCAGAGGCTGAAGATTGGAGTCAAGTACTGCGGATTGAGCTCCCAATCGTGTAGGGATGCACCCCCTCTGCTCAAGAAGTCTGCTTGCGTATTGAGCTGACCGGGAAGATGATTTGCCACCAGATAGATATCCAGCGATTGGCATTCTGTCCAGAGTTCTATCGCTAACCGGCAAAGACTGCGGGAAACCGTACCACCCTGCCTGTTGATGTAGTACATCGTGGTCGTGTTGTCTGTGAGGACAGCCACCGTCTTTCCCGACAGAAGGTGTTGGAAGGACCGGATTGCGTAACGGACCGCTAGTAGCTCCAGAAAGTTGATGTGATTGGGGGCTACTGATGGATCCCACTTGTCGCCTACGCACAGATCGCCGAGATGGGCTCCCCAGCCCCATAGGGATGCGTCCGTGGTAATAGTGACTGACGGGGGAGGGCGGCGAAAGGGGCGCCCGTCTGGAGATTCTGTGGCACCTGCCACCACTCCAGGGCTTGAACCACCGAGTCCGAGAGGCGGAATCTCTTGGACAGAAGGTGTAGGCTTGGCCTGAACCGACGGAGGAACCACAGCTGCAAGGGTCTCATGTGTAGCCGTGCGAAGGGAATGACCCTGGTGGTTGCCGCCATGAGTCCCAGGAGTCACAGTATCTAACGAGCTGTCGCCTCCCGGTTCCTTCTCAGATTTTTGAGGAGAGAAACGATGTCCGAGGCTCTGCTGGGAGGTAGGAACGCCCTGCACTGTAGGGAGTCGAGAAGAGCTCCGATGAATTGCACCCGTCTGGAGGGGGTGAGCATGGACTTTTTTGTATTTATTGTCAACCCCAGAGTCTCCAGGGTGTGGAGTGTTAGGGAGACGTGGTCTTGCAGGTCTGATGCTGAGAGTGCGATCAGAAGCCAGTCGTCCAGGTAGAGGTATAGGTGGATGCCCTGCAGGCGGAGGTGGGCCGCTACTGTTGCCATTAGTTTTGTGAAGACACTGTAAAGTAGCGGGAATAGAATCCCTGTTGGAAATGCTGGGTCGCTACTGGTTCTATTGCATCCTTGCTCAGCAGGGTCTCGACCTCGGATGTTAGAGTGTCGGATGGGGGAGTGACCACGAAGTAGTGTTCCATTGGTATCTCGAAGAATTCTATTCTGTAACCCTCGGAGATGACCGAGAGTGCCCATTTGTCTGAAGTGATGTGTTGCCATGCTGTCAGGTAGGGTGATAGATGGGAGGAGATGTCGGAGCGGGGGTGGGAGTCAAAAGCTCTGCTTGCTCGGTTTGGGGGTTTTTGCCTTAGATGTCGGAGCGGTTGGGAAACGGGGCTTGTTATTGTAAGGTTTATGTTGATAGGTAGATGGCGGCGACCTCTGCCATTGGGGTTCAGAGGGAGGCCTTTGTGGCTGTTTCTTGGACCATGATCTTTGCCATGTTCTCTGTTTCTGTTGCTTAGGCTGAGATACTCCCAGATTGCGGGAAGTCTTCATGCTCTTATCAAGCTCGTGAAGCACTGTGTCCATTGTTGAGCTGAAGAGCCCGTCTCCTTCAAACGGAAGATCTTCCACCAAGGTCTTGGTGTCCTGAGGAAGAGAAGTGGATCTCAACCAGGCATGTCGTCTGATGGACACTGCTGAAGTGAGCGTCTTGGAGGTTACTTCTGCCGAATGCTTAGAGGCCGAGAGTTGAAGCTTGGCCAAAGACATGCCTTCTTTCTGGATCTTCCTGGCATTGCGTAGCTTGTCCTCTGGGAGATGGGCAATGAGGGCAGTCATCTGCTCCCAGAGCGAGTACTGGTATCTGCTCATGCAGGCGGTGTAATTTGCAATCTTTAGGCCCAATGCGCCCGCTGAATAAATACGTCTGCCAAAGGAATCTATTTTGCGTCCTTCTTTGTCCAATGGGGAGGAGTGACCACTACGACCCTTGGTGGAGGGTGTCACGACCACCGAATTGGGTTTGGGGTGGACAAACAAAAATTCTGCCCCAGGCTCCTGGATCCTATACATGTGGTCTAGGCGTTTGCTGGAGATGGGGGTAGATGAGGGATGAGGCCAGGATTCTTTGGCCGTAGTCATCAGGACCGATATGAGAGGGAGGACCACCGGTGTGGACGTATCCATCTGTACTATGTCGAAGATGGAGTCTGTGGCCGTCAGAGTCGGTTGGGCCGTGGCCAAAGCCAGTGAATGTGCCATCCTCTTAATCAGTTCTCCATAGGGTTTCACATCCTCGGAGGGGGAGATTGGGAGGTTTTCGGTGACCTGCGTGTCCAGAGACGGGTGTGGAAGTGATTTGTCTCCCGACACGGACGATGCCGGGGACCCCGGTGCCGAGTGCTCAGATGGTGAAAGAGGGGTCGGGCTTGACAGGTCTTGTGTTGTCGGCAACGGACGAGGATCGATGTCGGGCGTTCATTTCGGAGGTACCAATGTAGGTGTCGGTGTCGGTACTGATGTAGGTTCTCGGTACCGAGACACTCTGGAAGAGGTGGATTGTCGATCCCATTCGGTGGGGTACCACTGGGGCGGAGGTGGATAGGAGCCGTAGAGGTATCTCCACTGCTTGATGTCCCACGGCACCGGTGGAGCCAGAGAGCGGTAATCCTTATCCCCTCTCGGTGCCGACGGTGGTTTCGCCTCGGTGTCGGGGGTATCCCGAGGGACCTGTGTAAGGTCTATGTCGAGGTCGGAGTCCGTCAAGGTGATCGGTCGCGGCATCGGGGAGATCGATCTACCCCTGGGTCGCTCGCGATCTTTCGGGTCAAGCTGGTCGAGCCCAGACTGGGCTGAGTCGAGCGCGCCGCGCGTCGACGAAGCACTCAAGGGTGTCTTGTGCTTCAGCTTGCCCTTCTCCTCCTTGCCCTCTCTGCGCTTTTTAGCAGGAGTATCGGGCAAGGGGAGTGATCTCTTCGGTGCTGGTCTGTCGGTACCGAAGCTCCGGGATGGAGACGGCGTCGGTCCCGTCGGTCCCGTCGATGAAGACGCCGAAATTTCGGAAGAAGACATCTTCGGGGACAATGCCGACTTGAGGAGGGCAACCCGGAGCCTCGCAGCTCGATTTTTACGAGTTTGCTTCGAGAAAGCCGCACAACTCGCGCAGGAGTCGACTCGGTGGGACTCGCCCAGACAAAGAAGGCACAAGGAGTGCTTGTCTGGTGGGGCTATTTTACTGCCGCACTGCAGGCACCTCTTAAAGAACCCCCACCGCTGGGCCATAGGCCGAGCGGTGAAGTAAGGGGGGGGATTTCCAAAATCAAGTCCAGTTAACAGTCCGAGTTCAAATAGGGGAGAAAAATCAGTCTGAAGGCTTTTTTCAGATAGGAAAGTAAACTACCAACCGGAGCAGGAGAGAAAGGATCCTCACGACGCGGCGGTCAGAAGAGAACTGGCGGGATCCTCGTGCCCCTCCACGGTCATGCGCAGTGGAGCCGGCGCGCGATCGGGGAGTTGGCGCGAAAATCCGTTGGCTTTGAAGTTACCGATCGGGATCGGCGCAGGCGTACATTATCCCAGAGGTGTGATGCACAGAGACCACGAAGAAGATCTAGGTTTTACTCCACCTGGTGTCACACCCCATTGGACCCCTTATCGGTCCAGGAATTTTTCTGTCTTCACTTGAGACAAGCCCCTTCAGGCCTCCCATTGGTCCACATTTGTTTTCCAATGTCTATATCCTCCAAAGCGTATGGCCTTGAGTGTCTGTCACTTTGAAGCAGCCTACAGTAGAGATGCACCCCCAAACCTCACATAAGAACATAAGAGAAGCCAATGTTGGATCAGGCCAATGGCCCATCCAGTCTAACACTCTGTCACAGTGGCCAAAAATACCAGGTGCCATCAGGAGGTCCATCACTGAGACCAGGACACTAGAAGCCTTTCCACTGTTGTCCCCCACCGAAGCACCAAGAATACAGTGCATCACTTGCCCCAGACTGAGAGTTCCTATCTATACCTTGTGGCTAATAGGCACTGATGGACGTTTGCTCCATATGTTTATCTAATTCCCTCTTGAAGATGTCCATGTTTGTGGCCACCGCCGCCTCCTGTGGTAGTGAAGTCCATGTGTCCACTTCTTCACTCTTTGGGTGAAGAAATACTTCCCTTTATCAGTTCTAACCTGACTGTTCAGCAATTTCGTGGCGTGCCCATGAGTTCTCGTATTGTGAGAAAGGGAGAAAAGTACTTCTTTCTCTACCTGCTCTAGCCCATGCATAATCTTATAAACCTCGATCATGTCACTCCTCAGCTGTCGTTTCTCCAAGATAAAGAGCACCAAGTGCTTTAACCTTTCTTCATAGGGAAAGTGTTCCAACCCTTTTCTGCACTTTTTCCAATGCTATAACATCTTTTTTGAGGTGTGGCAACCAGAACTGTACACAGTACTCCAAATGAGGTTGCACCATCAATTTATACAGGGGCATTATGATACTGGCTGATTTGTTTTCAGTTCCCTTCCTAATAACCCCCAGCATAGTGTTGGCCCTTTTCATTGCAGTCGCACACTATCTCGACATTTTCATTGAGTTATCTACTACGACTCCAAGATCTCTCTCTTGGTCAGTCTCTGTCAGTTCGGACCCAATCAACATGTATTTATAGTTAGGATTTTTAGCTCCCATCTGCATCACTTTGTACTTAACCACACTGAACCCCATTTGCCATGGTGACACCCACTCGCCCAACCTCGACAGATCCCTTGGGAGTGCCTCACAATCCTCCCTGAACAACTTTGTGTCATCTTCAAATTTAGCCACTTCACTGCTTACTCCCAACTCCAAATCATTAATAAACAAGTTAAAAAGCATCAGACCGAGTACTGATACCTGTGGTACCCCACTGCTTACCTCCCTCCACTGAGAAAATTGCCCATTTATACTCACTATCTGTTTCTTTTTAATTAGCTAGTTTTTGATCCACAAAAGGACTTGTCCTTTTATCCCATGACTATTGAGCTTAGTTTGGAGCCTTTGATGAGGAACTTTATCAAAAACTTTCTGGAAGTCAAGGTAAACAACATCTATTGGGTCCCCCTTGTCCACATGTTTGTTCACTCCCTCAAAGAACACTAAAAGGTTAGTGAGACAAGATCTTCCCTTACACAACCCATGCTGAGTCTTCCTCAAGAGATTTTGTTCATCAATGTGCCTACTAATTTTTTCCTTAATGAGTTTCCATCAACTTACCAAAATCCACCAACTTACCAATGACAGTTTCCACCAACTTATCAACGTCAGACTGACTGGCCTGTAATTTCCCGGATCTCCTCTGGAACCCTTTTTAAAGATAGGAGTGACATTCGCTACCTTCCAGTCCTCAGGAATGGAGGCAGATTTTAAGGAAAGATTACATATTTTTGTCAGGAAATCCACAAGTTCACATTTGAGTTCTTTCAGAACTCTCGGATGTATGCCATCCGGGCCCGGTGATTTATTAGTTTTTAAGTTGTCTATCAGTCGTAGGACCTCCTCTCTCGTCACCTCAATCTGACTCAGGTCTTTCAACACCCCTCCCGAAATCAGCGGTTCTGGAGTGGGCAAGCACTTTTCATCTTCCACAGGGAAGACAGAGGCAAAAAATGCATCTAGCTTCTCAGTTATTTCCCTACCATCCTTCAGTACTCCTTTTACCATTTGGTCATTCAAGGGCCCCACTGCCTCCTTGGCTGGTTTCCTACATCTAATGTATTTGAAGGAAGTTTTATTGCTGGTCTTTATGTTTTTTGCGAAATGCTCCTCGTATTCCCTTTTTGCCTGCCTGATCACAGACTTGCATTTTATTTGCACAGCCTGTATCCCTTTTATCAATCTCACTGAGACTAACTTTCCACCACTTAAAGGAATTCTTCTTACCTTTTACAGCTTCCATTACTTTGTCTGTTAACAATGCAGGCTTTTTTCTATACCTATTTGTGCCTATCCGAACACGCGGTATACATTTTTTCTGAGCTTCTAGGATCGTATTTTTAAAGAGTCTCCAAGCTTCCCCAATGGTTTCGACCCTTTCCTCTTTTCCTTCCAGTTTCTTCCTCACATGTCCCCTCATATCAGAGAAGTTACCCCTTTTAAAGTTAAAAGTGGTTGTGTCAGTCTTTTGGGGCAACTCCCTATTTCTACAAATGTTGAACTCAATAACATTATGGTCACTGTTCCCAAGCGGTGCAATCACTTTTACATCTCTCACCAGCTCTTGGGCGTTACTTAGGACCAAATCCAGGATCGCCCCTCCCCTAGTAGGTTCCATGAGCATCTGCTCCATAGCACAGTCATTGAGACTGTCTAGAAACACGTCTCTTTCCCCCGACTTGAACACATATTGACCCAATCAATGTGTGGGTAGATAAAGTCACCTATTACAACCCAGTTATTTTGTCTAGCCGCTATTTTTAATTCATTCATAATTTTATGATCCTCCTCTATCTTTTAATCTGGTGGGCGATAACAAACTCCCAGTGTTAAGCTTCTTTTTGGGTCCACTAATTCAACCCATAGCGTTTCCAGAAGCAAATCCAATTCTCTTACCCCTTCAGTCTTACTGGACTGTATACCCTCTCTGACACACAGAGCAACCCCACCTCTAACTCCCCCCCATCCTTCCAATACAATGTATAACCAGGAATCACTGTATCCCACTGGTTTTCCTCATCCCACCAAGTTTCTGAAATACCCACAATGTCTATGTTTCCCCCCAACACTAAGCATTCCAAAACCCCGATTTTACCTCGGACACTTCTAGCATTAGTATATAAACATCTATAATTTCCCATACATGTTAAGCCCACAACCTTCCTCTTGCTGCCTCGAGACCTTGCCAGGCAGTCCCTATCATTAGCCACCGTCTCAGTGGACAATTCTAATCCATTTCCTTGTAGAAAAGTAACAGCTACCCGTAATGACGGCTTAGGGGTGACATGATCGAGGTTTATAAGATTATGCATGGGATAGAGCAGGTAGAGAAAGAAGTCCTTTTCTCCCTTTCTCACAATACAAGATCTTGTGGGCACTCCATGAAATTGCTGAGCAGTCGGGTTAGAACAGATAAAAGGAAGTACTTCATCCAAAGAGTGATTAACACATGGAATTCACTGCCACAAGAGGTGGTGGCAACTACAAGCATGGACGGCTTCAAGAAGTTATTAGATAAACATATGGAGCAGAAGTCCATCAGTGGCTATTAGCCACAAAGTATAGATAGGAACTCTCAGTCTGGGGCAAATGATGCTCTGTATTCTTGGTGTTGGGGGGGGCAACAGTGGGAGGGCTTCCTCCCCCACTGCTGGACCTTCTGAGGGCACCTGGTGTTTTTGGTCACTGTGTGACAGAGTGTTGGACTGGATGGGCCACTGGCCTGATCCAACATTGGCTTCTCTTATGTTCTTATGTACCTTTATCTCTTTGAGATGAGCCATCCTGAACCAGAGACTTTTCATCTCCTGTCAGCTTTCCCCCAATATTCAGTTTAAAAACGGCTCTGCCATGTTTTTGATTTTAAGCGCCAGGAGCCTGGTTCCTTCTCGGGACAAGTGGAGACAATCTCTCTTGTACAGCTCCCTCTTGTTCCAAAAACCATCCCAGTACCTAACAAACTTGAACCCTTCCTCCCGACACCATTGTCTCATCCATGCATTGAGACTCCTGATCTGTGCCTGTCTCTCCGGCCCTGAGCGTGGAACAGGTAGTACTTCGGAGAAGGCTACCTTGGAGGTCCTGGCCCTGAGTCTCCTGCCTAGTAGCCTAAGTTTTTCCTCAAGAACCTCACAACTGCATTTCCCCACACTGTTGGTGCCAACATGTACCATGACCATTGGTTTCTCCCCAGCACTATCTACCAGCCTACCTAGAACACGCGTAATGTCCGCTACCTTCGCACCAGGCAGGCAAGTCACCATATGGTCAGTACGCAGTTTCACCACCCAGCTGTCTACCTATCTAAGGATCGAATCACCAAATACCAATAGCCCCCCTCCCTCCCTGCCCAGGGATGGTTCCTTGGTACAAAAGGATACCTGTTCACCAGCTGAAGAGGTCCCTTCTGAGGGCACATTCCCCTTATCCACAGCATGGTCCCTGTTCCCTCTCAGTTTGGGTACCCTCCCTTTCCAGCAACAGGACACCTGCACATCTGGATAGGTACAGTATCACCCTGATCTCCCCCATCCTATTTGTCTGCTGCTTTTTGTTTCTTCTTGTATGCTTGCAGTCCTTGATTTTAGTGTTAATATCCAGATGATTATTTTCCCTCAATAAAACCCATTTCTCTTTACAATTTGGATTGGTTAGTGACTCAACCAGAGGTTTTAAAGGGACTCTCACATATTGATAGCAGATCCTTGCTACTGCCCCACCTCTCGCTAGCTCTGCCTTTGCCACTAATTCCCAATTCAAACTAAAGGCAAGAATATTATTTAATAAAGCTGGTAGGAGTAACACTACTGCCCAGTGTCTAATTTGCCATTCCTGGGGAAGGTAGTTGAGAGAGTGGCAGCTGAGCAACTTTTCCTGGATGATGTATTTGTCCTGGATCCATTCCAATCCCGTTTATGCCCTAGTCATGGTACAGAGATGGTGCTGGTCACCCTCACAGATGATCTCCGAAGACAGCTGGATCAGAGTGGGTCAGCACTGCTGTTGCTTCTGGATCTGACAGCAGCAGTCAACACAGTTGATTATGATCTATTAACACACCGCCTCACCAACATAGGAATTAAGGGAGTTGCCTTACAATGGTTTTCCTCCTTTCTTTGTGGTCAGGGACAGAGGGTGGCACCTGGTGAGATGGTCTCCCAGTGGTACCCACTGGAATGTGGTATGCCGCAAGGGGCGATCCTCTCACCAGTGCTTTTTAATATGTGTCCCCTCGCCCAGTTGGACTGAGGTATGGGTTGGGTTGTCAACAGTATGCTGATGACACTCAGCTCTATCTGTTGAGGGACGGCCGCCCGGATTCTGCCCCAGAAAATCTGGGCAGAGCATTAGAGGCCATAATTGGGTGGTTACAACAGAGCCAGCTGAAACTGAATCTATCGAAGACAGAGGTCTTGTGCCTGGCCTGGGGCAGAGTAGGTTCGGGGATTAGGCTCCCAGCACTTGATGGGGCACTGTTGGTGCCTGCGCTGAGGGTTAAGAGCCTGGGGGTGATCCTGGATGCCTCACTTTCTTTAGAGGCCCAGGTCACCACCACTGCTAGGTCTGCCTTTTATCATCTTCAGGAGAGCAGGCAGTTGGCCTCTTATCTCTCCACCCAGGACCAGGCTACAGTGACCCATGCAATGGTCACTTCCAGGCTAGGTTACTCTAATTTGCTCTATGTGAACTTACCCTTGATCCTGACCCGGAAACTCCAGCTGGTGCAAAACGCGGCAGCCTGCCTGCTGACTAGGACGCCTCTGCAGACACATATTCAGCTGGTGCTCTGCCAGTTGCACTGGCTACTTATTGAGTACCTGAACTGTTTCAAGGTGTTGGTGTTAACATTTAGAGCCCTGAGCAGCATGGGACCTGCATATCTAAGGGACCACCTCTCCCCATATACCACAAGGAGAGCTTTGTGCTTCACTGATCAACATCTACTGGTTACCCCTGGCCCTAAGGATGTCCACTTAGCCTCAACTAGGGCCAAGGTCTTCTCTGTCCTGGCCCCTACCTGATGGAACATGTTCCCACTTGAGATCAGGGCACTGTGGAATTTATTACAGTTGCGCAGGGCCTGTAAAACAGAGCTGTTCTGCAGGCTTTTAGTTGGGGGGGGGGGGTCAGTTAGCTGACCTCCCTGTACAGAGCCTATATAGAGGCTTGCCCTGCACAGAGGTGGTCTGGACCATCTACCCTATGTGGAGTCTTGGGGTTGTGTGGATGTGATTTCAGTATTATCTATCTGGCTTAGAGGGGGGTTGAATTATTGCTCACCAACTTTTAATTTTTTAATTGTCCTGGTTTTAGTTGTTTTCAGACTAATTGTGTTAATTGATTTTTATTGTTATATGCTCTGATGTTACCTGCCAAGACTATTTGGAAAGGGTGGGATATAAATTTTAAAAAATAAAATAAAATATAAAAATAAAGGGCACAAAGCTTGTGGACATTGTTCTGTTTGTCATACGTTTTATTAACAGACACACTGGCCTTTCCTCATTTAGGCACTCAAAGAGAACTCTCATCCCTGACCACCTGTGCCACTAAACATGCTGTCTATACCTCCTCATTTGCTCTTGCCAAAAATTTTATGTATACACACAAATTATAGAACACAGTTCAAAAATAAAGAATTTGAACTTATAGGCTCCACTGAGTGAACACTGAATAACAACAAGCATTCTTTTGAAGACTTTAAATTTGTAGTTTTGGAAACTATTTCTCATTATCTACTTGACAGAACTGATCTATAAAAGCCTTTGTTTCAGAAAGAGGCATTTTGGATTCATAGACTCCGTTCCCTAGAACCGGTTGGTTTAAATCAGTAACTAGATCTGTCATGCTTTTTTGTAAAGGACTTAAAAAAAATATTTCTGTAAAAACCTTTAATAGAGCTCTGATCCCTTTAAATCCACTGAGTAACACAGCTGCATTGTTTCAGCTGGAGGCTTATCTTCCTTCCACTCACTGTTAGAGTTAGGTGACTAATCGCCTGCAAAGTGATCTGGTCGACTTGGCTTTATACTAGAACATAAACACCTAATCTACCTGGGGAGAGATTAGCAATTTTTATGTTTCTTGTACATATTTCTTGTAGCTATTTACTCTTTTTTTCATTTTTAGGATTCCTATAGTAAAAGTACTGAATAATATATGTCAATTTCATTGCTTCATGCAAGAGAGGTAGGCTTTTTAGATCACATTGGCAACACTAATGGAAATTGTAATCTTACTGAATTACTAGGAATAAGGCCCGTTGTGGAAATAAATACAATGGGCTATAGAAAGAGGCTCTGGGAGAGTGCCCCAGCCTTGGGCACTCAGCGTCATTTTGCTGTGGCAACTTCAGCAGGATATAATGACACAGAGTCCACCATTTTCTCTAGGGGAAGATCTCTGCCATCTGAAGAGCAGTTGTAATTTGGCGTGATCTCCATCCCTCCCCTGGAGACTGGCAGCAATTGTTCCCCATGAGGGAACAGGTGGTTTGGAGGGTGGACTCTATGGCATTGTACCTGTGTGAGGTCCCACCCCTGCTGAAACCTCACCCTCTCCTGGGTCCACCCTCAAATCTCCAGGAATTTCCTAACCTGTAGTTGACAACACTATCTCCCTCCCAGCCAGCCATCAATGTATCATTATCGGCCCCCTGGCTTCAGCTTCCCATCTCCTCCCCCCTCCCTCCTAGAGAGCAGTTGTAATTCTGAGTGATCTCCAGCCCCCACCTGGAGATTGGCAACAGTGGTTCTCCATGAGGGACTGGTTGGCTTGGAAGGTGAAGTCTATGGCATTGTACCTGTCTGAGGTCCCACCCCCTCCTCCAACCTCACTGTCTCCAGGCTCCATCCCTCAAATCTCCAAGAATTTTCTACCTGGAGTTGGCAACCCTATCTCCTTTCCAGCCAATCATCAACCTCACTCTTCAGCTTTCCATCTCCACCCCCCACAGCCTCCACCGTGCTCTGAAGTCCTGACTGCTATGTCACATTGGCTGTCATAGGGGGTCTATCTCAGTCTGGTATAAGGACACAGAGTCCACCATTTTCTCCAGGGGAATTGATCTCTGCCATCTGGGGAGCACTTGTAATTCTGAGTGATCTCCAGCCCTCGCCTGGAGATTGGCAACCACAGTACCCCTGCAGGAAAAGTAGTCTTTCTGTGCAATGGGGATCAAAGCAGCTTACATCATTCTCCTCTCCCCCTTTTGACTTGCACAGAAACCCTGTGAGGTAGGTTAGGCTTAAAAGTGTGACTGGCCCAAAATCACCCACTCAGCAAGAACTTGGGTCTAGCAGATCCTGCTCTGAAGCGCTGCCTGCTATGCCTAGGGTACCCAACCTCCAGGTGGAGCCTGAAGATCACCAGGTATCACAATTGAGCTCCAGACAACAGATCTCCCCCCCCCCCCGGAGAAAATGACTACTTTGGAGGGTGGCCTCTATGGCATTCTGTTCAGCTGCCCCAATGAGTTTTCTCCCGGAGGCCAACATAGGTGTGGAAAGGGGCTTTCAGAGAAACAAGCTTGGTTGCCTAGCAACAGGCACTGAGGGGAAAGTTGCCAGCCCCTAAATACCTTGTGATTTGGGGGGTGGATCCTGTGGAGGGCAGCATTTTTTTTGGGGGGGGAATGGAAGGACTCAGCAGGATATAATGCCATAGTGTCTACCCTCCAAAGCAGCCATTTTCTCCAGGGGAACTGGTATCTGCCATCTGGAGAGTACTTGTAATTCTGAGTGATCTCCAGCCCTCACCTGGAGATTGGCAACTCTTCTCCTCCACCCCCTGCCAGGTGGGTCTAACTGTCCCCTCAGTGGCCTGCTTCTGTCAGTAAAAAGATGATGGACTTTCAACATAACCCTCCCCCCCGCCCACTGCCAGCTTGGCAACCTAGCTTGCTCTGATTAGGGAAATACCTGGAGATTGGGGGGGGGTGTGGATCCTGTGGAGGGCAGCATTTGTGGTGTGTGTGTGGAAGGACTCAGCAGGGTATAATGCCATAGTGTTCACCCTCCAAAGCAGCCATTTTCTCCAGGGAACTGATCTCCGTCATCTGGAGATCAATTGTAGCAATAGGAGATCTACAGGTCCCACCTGGAGATTGGCAACACTAGGGGAAAAGTCAGCCACACAGCAGGGGGTTGAAGGGAATGCTTTGATGGTTGCTGGCCCACCTCATTAGCCAGCCAGCCATGGCGGAGCTAAGCAGGAGAGAGAGCCTTTATTCTGACAGGAATATTCAGTTTATTCTGACAGGAAAGTCAGAAAGTCAGGCGGGGGAGGGGGGTTATGCTGAAAGTCCATTGTGTTTTCACTGATAGAAGCAGGCCACTGAGGGGACAGGCCACTGAGGGGACAGTTAGACCCACCTGGCAGTGGGTGGAGGAGAAGAGTGGACCCAGCACCCAGTCTGTCCCCTTCGCTGGCTCCCTCTAAACTGAGGCCGAGATGCTGGCCGGTGGCTCTGTGGGCAGGACTGAGGCAAAGCAGCGAGAGAATGCAGCCAGTGGTCAGGGACCCCCTTTTGAGTGGCAGTCCTTCCAGCCAACTGATTTTGGCGCCCCATGGAATCTTGCCACTAGAAAACGGCATTATATAATAAGGAAAGATTATTAACTAAGAATAAGGCCCATTGTGGGAAGAAATACAATGGGTGTCAATTTGCTGTGGCGACCTCAGCAGGGTATAATGACACAGAGCCCACCGTTTTCTCCATGGAGAACTGATCTCTGCCATCTGAAGAGCAGTTGTAATTCTGAGTGATCTCTAGCCTTCACCTGGAGATTGGCAACAAAGTTTCCCCAGGAGGAAATGGCTGGTTTGGAGGATGGCGTCTATGGCATTGTACCTGTCTGAGGTCCCACCCCTCCTCAAACCCCACCCTCCCCAGGCTCCACCCAAGTCTTCAGGAATTTCCCAACCTGGACTTGGCAACCCTATCGCCTTCACAGCCAACCATCAACGTACTGTTATCTGCCTCTCTGACTTCAGCTTTCCATCTCCTCCCTCCTCTCTGAAGCCTCTACCTAGGAAAAGTACAGTCTTTCTCCACAGGGGAGATCAAAGCAGCTCGTATCATTCTCCTCTCCCCTTCTGATCTGCACAACAACCCTTTGAGGTAGGTTAGGCTGAAAGTCTGCGAGTGGTCTGAAATTACCTACTCCACAGCAAGAACCTGGGTCTGGCAGACTCTGCTCTGAAGTGCTAACGGCTATGCCGCACTGGCTGTGCTATCGCCTGGTATCACAACTGGACTCCAGACAACAGATCTCTCTCTCCCCCTGAAGAAAATAACTGCTTTAGAGGGTGGACTTTGTGGCATTCTATTCAGCTGATTTCTTAAGTCTTGTCAGAGCCTTTCCCTTAGGTGTTCAATTAACTAAGGGGAGCCTGGTTGGCTACGTTCCTGCAGCTGTGCTTCATCAGCTACTTCAGAGCTGTGCGTGGGTGGGTCAAGGTCAGCTGCCGGCAATGAATCTTGAGGCTTTTGTATCTCTAATTCACTGAGTTTAGCTGGTTCAGAGCTCGTTGCATGTGGCTCCAGCCACAGTGGACTCAGGCTGGTCAAGCTGGCCCACGACAGTGATCCCAGCAGGAATTATATAGATTCTGGGACCACAAGCCAGGTTTTCCTGAAGATGGCCTACTAGCACATGATCGATTTCACCTATCAGGGTTGGGGAAGAATGTATTTGGCAAGAACCTGAAAAATTTAATCTGGAGGGCTTTAAATTGAGGGCTTTAAACTGAGACCACAAGAGGAAGGAGATGATCAATATAGGGGTTTCAATGAAGGACAGCAAACAGTAGAAGTCCACCTGGGAAGGCCAGGTCAAATTGAGTCAAAGGTGCAGGGCTTCAAGTGCCTATATACTTATGCACAAAGCTGGCACAATAAGAAGGAAGGGCTTGAGCTTCTAAAGTAGACAGAGCAATGTAATTTAGAAGATATTACAGAGATAGGTGGGATAATTCCCATTACTGAAATGTAGTATTGGAAGGATATGAGTTGTTGAAGAGGAAGAGGAGTGGCACTGGGTGTAAGGAGAGTGTTTGCATGTAAAGAAATACTGGAGAAGGCAGTTGAAGATGAGGGAAGGAAGGATGGCCATCTGACAGCAATGCTGAGTCAGTGAACTTAGGCAGATCATGAGAAGGGAGAGCAGGAAGCATCAGTGCTTAGTTCTTGTGACCCTGTCTTATGTGCCAAGGGAAATGCTGATTGCCACTTTGGGGTCAGGAAGCAATTATTCTCCAGGTTAGTTTGGTCAGGGATCCTGGATGGGTTCTGGGCATAGAGCATAGGTCTCTGGGGGTGGGGAGCAGTGTTCCCTCTAAGCTGAATTAGAGTGAATCAGTTTTTTAGCCTCCGGTTCACACATTTTAGTCTTAGCTCAGGAAGGATGGCTCCAGAGTAAACTAATTTATGCAGTAGCCGAATCGCTCAATCACAATTTTAATGCCAGAAGCTCACAAAGTAGAATTTTTGCTCCATAGCTTAGAGGGAACATTGGAGGGGGGGAGGTATTTGTGAATTTCTTGAACTGTGCATGGGGTTGGACTAGACAACCCTGGCAGTCCCTTCCCACTCTACGATTCTATAACGAAGAGGATTGTGGTTGGAGTCTGCTACAGTCCAAGCAACATGACCTTGTAGTTATGGGTGATTTCAACTTCCCTGAGGTGTGCTGGGAGACAACTCTGCTAAGCGTCCAGACTCACACAATTTCCTGACCTGCTTGGCCAACAACTTTCTTTTCCAAATGGTAGATAAACCTAAGAGGGGCTCAGACAAACTCAGCTTTACGCTAATCAACAGGCAAGAGTTGGTAGATAGGGTCAAGGTGGCAGGGACCTTAGGAGGAGGTGACTCTGTCCTCCAAGAATTCCTTTAACTGTGGGGGGCCAAGAAAGTTCATAGTCAGATGTGTGTATTAGATTTTAGCAGGGCAGACTTTAATGAAAGAGGCATTATGAGAGTCATTCTATGAGCAAGAATGCTGGAAGGTGAAGGAACAAGTGAAAGATGAGCACTCCTAAAACAAGAGTTTTTGCAAGCTCAAGTCATCACTTGTTTATTAATGATTTGGACTTGGGAGTAAGCAGTGAAGTGGCTGAATCTGCTGATGACACGAAGTTGTTCAGGGTGGTGAGAACCAGGGAGGATTGTGAGGCACTCCAAAGGGATCTGTCGAGGATGGGCGAGTGGGCATCAATGTGGCAAATGGGGTTCAATGTGGCCAAGTGCAAAGTGATGCACATTGGAGTCAGAAAACCTATAAATACATGTTGATGGAGTCCGAACTGATAGAGACTGACCAAGAGAGAGATCTTGGAGTCGTAATAGATAACTCAATGAAAATGTCAAGACAGTGTGCAGCTGCAATGAAAAGGCCAAATTAGGAAGGGAATGAAAAACAAATCAGCCAGTATCATAATGCCCCTGTATAACTCAATGGTGCAACCTCATTTGGAGCACTGTGTACAGTTCTGGTTGCCACACCACAAAAAAGAGGAAAAAGTGCAGAAAAGGGCTACTAGAATGATAAAAGGGCTCTTTAGCTTGGAGAAACAACGGCTGAGGGGTGACATGATCGAGGTTTATAAGATTATGCATGGGATAGAGCAGGTAGAGAAAGAAGTCCTTTTCTCCCTTTCTCACAATATAAGAATTCGGGGGCACTCAATGAAATTGCTGAGTAGTCGGGTTAGAACAGATAAAACCTCTTCACCCAAAGAGTGATTAACACATGGAATTCACTGCCACAGGAGGTGGTGGTGGCTACAAGCATGGACGGCTTCAAGAGGGAATTAGATAAACATATGGAGCAGAGGTCCATCAGTGGCTATTAGCCACAAGGTATAGATAGGAACTCTCAGTCTGGGACTAGTGACGCGGGGGGGGGGGGGCTTCTAGCGTCGTGGCCCCACTGATGGACCTCCTGATGGCACCTGGTATTTCTGGCCACTGTGAGCCATTGGCCTGATCCAACATTCACTTCTCTTTTGTTCTTATCACTATTCCAGCAAGAGGGAACCATGGTAGGGGATCCAAGAAGGCAATGTGGATGAACAGAGAAATCCATGAGCTAAGGTAGAAAAAGCAGATGTGCAAGAAATAGAACCTCTAAAAAAGAGTGCCTGAGGGATTCTAGGGCTCTGTAGATTAGCCATGAGAGGCCAAAACTCAGAGTTAGCTGAGGCTGGCCAGGGTGGCTCGCTAGAATAAGAAAAGGTTTTTCAGATATGTGAGGAGCAAACACAAGGTAGAGGAGGCAATAGGCCCACTGTTGGGTGAAAATGGAGAAATTCTGACAGAGGACAGAGAAAAATCAGAAAGGCTCAGTGCCTATTTTGCCTCAGATTTTTTCATCTGAAGAAAACAGGCCTGTTGAAGCTGAGCGGTCACTTTGTTGGATCCCTGCCTTCTGCCATACAGGATAAGGGCTTATAGGGTTTGCTCCGTGAGCCTCAGAATTGGTTAGCCCGGGGTTCACCTCCGGAGCTCGCATTCCTCGTGGTGCTAGCCTGCCATCCCTTATTTTTCTCTCACCTTTCTCCTTGGCTATGGCCTTCCCCTTCTCTTCCTCCTTGACTCTGGTGTGCTCTCCCCTTTTTATTCCCTTCTCCAGCACGTGCTCCCCTTCTCCCTTCACCCGCCCTGCCATAGGTTCCCTTCCCTGTTGTTCTCGTTCCTTTCCCTCCTATCGGCTGTTCTCCTGCTCTGTTCCTTGTTTGCCTCTCCCCTACTTCTTCGTCACTGTCTTCCGCCATGCTTTCAAGGGCGTGGCTCAGCTCGCTCACCGCCAATCTCTTGGCCATCACTGCATCTGCGCTCATCCAGGTAGGGTCTCTTCATGCTCCTGGTCGCCCCACGCCCTCGGCCACAGCTCCCACAGTTGCTGCCAGGCACGTCCAGGCTGTGCTGTCTTCCTGCCCAGCCCTTGCGGCTGTGGTTGGATGTGTCCTGGTGGCTCCCTTGCTCCCTCCTGTTCTGGCATTCGTCTTGGGGGTCCTGGTCACTAGGCCTGTCCTCACTTTTAGGCCCTCAACTCAGGATCTCCCGAGATGGTCCACTACTCTCCAAAGGAGGGGGCGGCTTGGGTGCTTGCGCTGCCGGGGGGGCTGACCAAGCCACAACGTAGCATTGCGGCTCAGCGCTGCTGCCTTCGGCTGCTTCCCTCCGCGGCTTTCCTTGCCCGGCTGCGGGACAAGGCACAGCCAGAGATGGTAGTAAGTAAGGCATGGTGTCTGGGATGCTAGTTGACATGAACAGAAAGGTAGCTGAGAAGCACCTGGCTGCGCTGAATGAGTACAATTCCCCCCAGGACAGATGTTTTACACCCAAGAGCACTCCAAGAACTTTCTAGAGAGCTTGCAGAGCCCTTGTCCATGTTTTTCAAGACCTCTTGGAGGATGAGAGATGTGCCACAAAAACTGGAGGGCAGATGTTATCCCTATCTTCAAAAAAGAGAGGAAGGATGAACCAGGTTACTACAGGCCAGTCAGTATGACCTCGGTCCCAAGGAAGATATCGGAGAGGGTTTTGTTTATTTATTTATTTAATTCAATTTCTAGGCCGCTCTCCCCGCACAGCAGGCTTAGGGTATGATAGTGAGAACTCAGCATGGATTTGTCCCCAACAGGTCCTGCTAGACCAACCTTTCCTTCTTTCATCAAGTGACAGGTTACTGGCTCACGGGAATGCTGCTGATGTTGTTTACCTGGATTTCAGCAGCTTTTGACATGATGTTCTGAGGGGTAAACTGGAGGACTCTGGACTGGATTCCAGAACAGTTAGGTGGATAGAGAACTGGTTGGAGAAATTGCAGCCGAAGAGTAAATTCAGTGGCATTTTATCTGATCAGTGGCATTTTATCTGATCAGTGGTAAATTCAGTGGCATTTTATCTGATCAGTCCACTGGGGTGCCAAAGGGCTCAGTTCTGGGCCTGGTACTTTTCAATATTTTAATAAAAGATCTGAATGAAAGGGTGGAGGGACTACTCATTACATTTGCAGATGGCATCAAATTTGGAGGAGTAAGAACACTCTGGAAGATAGAGATAGAATTCAATCTGATTTGAACATGGTGAAAAAGTGGACAGATGTGAATAAGAAGTGCAGATTTCTACATCTGGGTAGCAGTGTGTGTGAATAAGGTCTTGGGGTACTGGTGGACTGTAAGATAAATAGGAGCAGTCAGTGTGATTCAGCAGCAAAAAGGCTAATGCAGTCTTGAGGCAAAACATCCAAATTGCAGGATGTCACAGTACCTCTGTACACTGCATTGGTCAGGCCACAACTGTAGTACTGTGTGCAGTACTGGAGGCCTCACTTCAAAAAGGATGTGGGACTTGGGAATGTCTAGAGTGGGGACATGGTCACTCTCTTCAAGTATCTGCCTTTCCCCCAGGAGCAGTAATGGAATGAGAGGAGGGAGGTGCCTTAAGAGTACTGGGTACGATTGCCCAGACCTAAGCCAACTGATCATGAAAGTGATGGCTGGGCTATCCAGCCTGTAGCACTGCAGAGACACTATGCAAGGGCCAAGGGATGGCACAAGGCATGCCTACAGCATGTTGTCCAACAGTCTAGCAAAGTCCTTCACTGTCCTCTGGTGCTTAACAAAATTCCATAGCCCGTACTTCTTGCAGGACTCATAGCAGCCCCTCAAACACTTATAACTTTGTATCTACCTGCCTGATCACTTAAATGCATTCTCACATTTCTTGGATTACTGGCTGCTCAGATGTGGTTTCACTGTAAACACTACCATACCTCTGTCTTTAATGTTTTCCTCCGAGATGGTTTTTGTGTCACTCAGCACCTTCTCTGAAGCAGCATGGATCAATTTATGGCGTGTTACACTTTTGGGATCCTCCAAGCTCCCAGGCACACACTAGGGGAGAAAACAACAATCTCAGTTACTGAACAGCAGAGGACAGGAAACATTTGAGTCTTCTGGTCATGTTGCCAAGGCTCTGGACCGGACAAATGCAGAGTAGCTTCTCCTTTTCTTTTCTTTAATAACTTGATTTTTATAAATTTTTCAAACATACAAACAATAATCCATGACATTTTGGGATTAAAGCCTTATAAACCATGTCCTGAATGCAAGTTATACAACAACCAGCTTTTATCCAATGAATAAAACACATAGTTTTAATACTATTAAAATTAATAAAAAACAAAATTAGCATATTTATCTGGTAAGGCATTAACATCATTTTCCTTATTTGTAATGTATTCAAAAAAGACAAACCATTTGTCCACAAAATTAGACTCTTTTTCAGGATTTTCAGCTATTAACAACTGCATAGCAATCTTATCCATAACTACTATATCACATAGCTTTAAGAACCATTGTTTAACTGAAGGAACTTTATCCATTTTCCATGTTTGGGCCAAGAGTGTTTTGGCTGCTAATAACATTAGAGCCATTAGTTCTTTGGAATTATGTGATATATCTAAATTGTCCCAGCTATTTAGCAGAATGGATTCTGGAGATTTTGTTGTTTTTTTATATATTTGTATTGATTTTCTACAACTACAACCAACTAAAAACACTACATTAACTAACCCCCCCCCCCACTAACTACCTTAAAGGTATAGAGAAGTCAATTTTTATAATTAGTATAATTAACATTAAATTCTTAAAAGAAATACCGTATTTTTCGCTCCATAAGACGCACCTGATCATAAGACACACCTTGTTTTTAGAGGAGGAAAACAGGAAAAAATGAAACAGAAAGAAAGAAAGAGAGAGAGAGAGAGATAAAGGAAGGAAGGAGGAGGAGAGAGAGAGAGAAAGAGAAAGGAAGAAAGAAAGGTGGGGACAGAGAGAGAGACAGAAAGACAGACAGACAGACAGAAAAAAGGAAAGGAAAGGAAGGAAGGAAGGAAGATAGAGAAAGGAAAGAAGAGAGACGTCGGCATGCCATGCAAAGCCAGGCCTTTCTGTGCAAAGTAGCCACGGAGCTTAATCTTTGGGCGGGGCTTTCTGCTGCTGGCTGTTTTAAAGGGGAAAAGCACTTAAAGGGAAAGAGTACTTAGCCTGGTGGGGTTTTTCCTGCCGTTTCCCTTTTAAGTCTTAACAGCTCAGGCCCAGCAGGGAGGGGTGGGGAAGGCTGGGATTCCAGCATGAATGGCATTCCCCTGCGTTCCTGCTGAAGAAAGAACCCTGTTACAGGTAAGAAAAGCTCCATATTCGCTCCATAAGACGCACACACTTCCCTCCCACTTTTTTGGGGAGGAAAAGTGCGTCTTATGGAGCGAAAAATACGGTAGCTAAATCTTCAGGCATATACACTTGCTTAATAAAATAAAAAATAAAACTTGCTAATTATTGCATGGTTGGCTATAACTCAAAATGAAGATGCATAAGCATATCAAAGAAATAGAAACTTTCAACTAAACAAAGTTTAAGTCTTCTCTTCTTCTTCCCTTCTCCTGGAGGCTTTGGCGCTGCAGCTCCCAAATCGGATTCTGACCTTTCTTCTTCTGATTCTTTATTTCCAGACGCATCAGAACTATCCAGTCCATAAATGCTCTCTTGCTTTTCTAAAGAGTTCTCTGTGGAGCCTTGTTCTTTTCCTTCTTTACAGTAATCCAAGAATTTCTTTGCTTTGCCAACTGAGTCAATTCTTTGTTTTTTCTCTTTGAAGATGAACACCAAACCCTCAGGTGGTGTTATTTGCTTGTAAAAAAGTTATTAAATTCTTGCAGGATTTCCTCTTCTTCCTAATCTCAAATGGAATGTCCTTTAAAACTTTAATTTCCTCTTGGATCTTCAGGGTGGTTTTATTTGTGGCCCTTAACACCACGTCTCTTTTTGATCTGTTTGAGAATCTCACCATGACCTCTCCTGGCAGGTTTTTTTTCTACACAAAGTCTGGATAGTTTCTATAGACCATATCCGTATCTCCTTGTAACATATCCGCTTGCAAACCTGTCACTGGAGCCAACCTTTCAGCCATAATCTTCTTGAGATTCTCACCTTTTTGTTCAGGTACCCCCTGAAATCTTAAAAAGAAAGCAGAACACTCCATCTGAAGTTTCAAAACAATATCTTTGTCCGAGGACCTTTTACTTTCCAATTTGTCTAGTCTTGTATCAGTCTTTTTTCCATGGATTTTAACTTTTATCAGTTCTTTTGCAAAGTTTTCTGAAGTAGCTTTGGCTTCTGCCGCCTCTTTCTGCAAACAGTCCAGCTTAGAATTAACTACAGCCAGTTGTTCCATTAGAGGGTGCATTGCACTTGCTAAAAGAGCAAAGAGATCTGTGGTCTGCTCAGGTTTGTCTACCGGAAGATTAGTTGGAGTTTTAGGAGAAGATCTTGGCTTCCCCGCCATCTTGTTCCCCTTTCCAGTCATTTTAACTTTGTTTACAGTTCAAAGAAGAGCCACCAAAATTAGCTGAAAGTATGTCTGGTAAATTACTGTTAGTTTAAAAGCACTCCCCAAACGAGCTATAGTCACTCCGCTGCTGAACGATTCTTCAATCTTAACAGCGCTTCTTTAAAGAGGGGGGAGGATTTAAAAATTAAATCTCCCCCTCTTTGCTTTACATTCCGGCTAGAGATTCCCTGCACTTTTGCCACACTTACAGTTTTGTCATGTGTTTCAAATGAGTAGTTATTTCTTTTCAGCTTTTTTGGCTTCTGCATCCGTCTGGTGTGCACTCGTAGGTGCTCAGAGGTGCTGCGGTGGTCAATCCTACGGAGGCAAAAGGGAGCCTCGATCCCAGGATCACCATCCTGGGAGAGACTACCCCTAGTGCCTCAGGCAGGGTCCCCCTCCAAGGGTCCCTGGGGGTCCAAAACCAGTTCGGGGCCCCCTCAAAACCGCCGAGTCCGGGTCGAGTCTCCTGGAGCTCCAGGGAGACACACCCGCTGTCGAGATCGCCGAAACCGGAAGACGGATTCCAAAGATTTTGGAATCTGTATCCCCAGGATTTCCTCAATGTTATGAATAATCAAAGACCAAAACAATTGTACTTTCGAGCATGTCCGCCAACAACGTATGAATGAACCCCTTTGCCCACAATCTTTCCAGCAATTAGGTTCTACTATAGCTTTAGAATGAAAAAGTTTTACTGGAGTCATGTACCATCTTGAGAATAATTTATAATTCTGAAGTCTAATGTTCAGGGATTTGATAATGTACAAAGACCAAATGTTATTCCACTGTTCCCTTGTAAGAAACCTGTTGCAATCTTTATGCAACACCTACTGTTATGAGGAGGACCTGTTCCAGAGATCATGAGATAAAGTTTTATATAACACTGAGATTAACTTTTTTGATCTTGCATTCCCTTTTTTTAAAATCAAGGATTCAAATGAGGTAAGAGGACGATTAGTCTGTTCTGCTAGATCATTAACTGATATCATCTGGGAAATCTGACATTACTGAAGCTAAGGTACCTTAAAATTATAGTTTAATTCCAAATGGAGTAGTGGCCACACCTGGCCATTTTGGCATATGTCTAAAATACGGAATTTGCCTGCCTTTCTCCAACTGGTATAAGAATTTAAATCCTCTCCCAGTAAAAACCAAGACAGTCCCAAAAATGCCGCCACTGGAAAAATCTTGGGAGTTAGTGTTTTTTGTTTTTATCCCAAATGTCCAATGTACTTTTTAAAAAGGCGTTCTCATAAACCTCTTTGAGTCTGTTTTTCAGGAACGCCCATAGAGCTTCATGTAAAGGCTTCGGGTGTCCCCAGGCACTCTCAATTTGCACCCAGGATTTATTTACTTCTGGAGAGGCATATCTTAAAATATATTTTAGTTATGCTGCATCATTAAAAACTTTAAAGTTCGGCAAACCCAGGCCACCCAGCTTAACCAGACACATTAAGAGCATTAAATATATCTGCATTTTTTTCTTATTCCATAAAAATTTAGAAAAGAATGTTTGCCAAGCATGAAATATTTGAGGCTTAATATATATGGGAATATGCTGATATAAAAATAAAAATTTGGGCAATGCTATAGCTTTGATCAATTCAATTTTTTCCAACAAAGATATTTACTTTTGCCCATGTATTTTTAAAGTAATGGTAGTCCAGTTAACTAAGGGAGTAAAATTATACTCAAATAAATCCTTCAGATTTAAAGGAATATTAACACCTAAGTGCTTCCATGAACTACTGACCCACTTAAATGGAAAACTATCTGCAATTTCTTGTTTCTCAACCAATGATAAATGTATTGGGTAAAATTCTGTCTTAGCATAGTTGATTGTGTACCCTGATACTGGACTAAATTTATGTAAGCAACTGATTATATGCTTAATAGAATTCAGTGGATTTCCAATGTATATCACCATATCATTGGCATACAAGCTGATTTTATGCATTTCTGTATTGACGGGTATGCCATTTATATTAAGATCATTTCTAATAGCAAATGCTAAAGGTTCAAGAGATAAAGCAAACAAAATAGGTGATAGAGGGCAGCCCTGTCAGGTACCTCTGGAGATAAATACATAATCTGATCTATAACCATTAATGGACTTGAGCAGTTGGATACTTGTACAAAGATTCAATAGTTCTTAAGAAATTTGGATTAAATCCCATATGTGCCAGTACCAATTTGAGGTAGGGAATTTCCAATTTGTCAAAAGCTTTTTCAGCATCCAATGCTAAAATTGCAGATTTTATTTGGGTTGTTTACAATAATGAATAATATGCAGAGTTCTTCTTACATTATCTATAAGGGAATGTCAAAGTATAAACCCTGGATATAAGCTGGCATAATTTTATTAAGACAAAAAGCCAAAATTGAAGAAATTTTT
The DNA here is from genome assembly GCA_029233225.1 of Lepidodactylus listeri. Lineage (NCBI taxonomy): Eukaryota > Metazoa > Chordata > Lepidosauria > Squamata > Gekkonidae > Lepidodactylus > Lepidodactylus listeri. The sequence goes on along the minus strand of JARCFY010000014.1, from coordinate 5,637,704 downwards.
TAAAATCATGCTTAAGAACAGAAATGGGTCTATAAGATTCTGGTTTCAATTTATCTTTCCCTTCCTTAGGAAGAATTATCATTTTAGCTTCTTTCCAAGAATTGGGCATTCTGCCAAACCATTCTATATTTAAGGAGATTGCTTCTGAAATAGAAGATTATTTTAAATTTATATTTATATGATAACAAGTGAGTGGTAACTGGTTTATTATTAAAGAACTAATTTTTTAAAAATAAAATTCAATTGGGAGACGATCCCTCCCAAGGGCTTTATTGTTTTTTATTCTAGCCAAAGCTTGTTATTTCTATACCGGATATTGACTGTTCCATAATCTTCAGATGATCCTCTGATAATTTCATATTAAAATTTATAGATGCTAGATAATCTTTAATTGCTAATTGGGTAGGTTTCTCAGATTTATATAAAGTCTGGTAAAACTCAAGTTTCAAGAGCGTCTAATTTTTTCCTATTCTATATTTAATTTCTACAAAACTTTTTTCCCTCCATATTTTTAATGTTTTTGTTCCAAGGACTGAATTTTTTGTTTCAGTTCTGTCACTAACAGGTTTCTTTCTCTTTTATAGGCTGCTGCCCTTGATAGGAGTTTGCCCCTCAGGACTGCTTTAAATGTGTCCCATATATTTTCTTGGAATGCCTCACAAACTCCATTAAATTTAAAATAATCCTCTATTTCAGAAGCAATCTCCTTGTAAATAGAATCATTTTGGAGTAGCAGTTTGTTTAAAGTCCAGCGGGGACCCTTGTGGTCACTGATCCTATCCGTAATTGAACATACTACCCATGAATGGTCTGAAATAATGCGGGGACCAATATCAGAAGTTCTTATGTTATTTAATAAAGATTTTGATGTTAAAATAAAGTCTATTCTGGTGTAAACATTGTGAACTGAAAAATAATACATAAAATCTTTAACACCTGGATTTAGATTTCTCCAAACATCCCCAAGATTATGGGATTCTAAAAGTTCTTGGAGTTCTGATACCTGAGACCTGTGTCCTTTTACCATGTTGTTTATAAGTCTTATCCAACAAAGGGTCTGCAATACAGTTATGGTCACAACCTACAATGACTTCTCCCTCTTGAAACTCTGACAAGAACTCCAATGGAGACTTAATAAATACCATTTGTTCTTCATTGGGTGCATATACTGATGCTATAGTAACAGGTTTCCCCTCAAGGGTACCTTTTACAAAAAGATATCTGCCTCTTGGGTCACTTTTAACCTCCTTCAGTTGAAAAGGGATATTTTTAGAAATTAAAACCCCCCCTAGCCTTAGAGGAGCCTGGAGCTTGAAAATTAACTTATCAACTTATCAATAAGAAAATAATATGAAAAAAGAAAAGTATATACTAAAGAAAAGTATAACTTTTACAACACTACTGTCCCTTAGGACAACCCCAAAATCTCCCCAACTTTGTGGCAAGATTCACAGAACCTCTACCAACCTAGTAGAGAACAGAGAGCAAAGAAAAATATAACACTCTGGCTGTAAATTACAAATTGTTACTGTAAGGAAGAAACCGGTTTGTGTGTAAAAACAAAACAGCAACACCGAAGAACCAAATGAGGGCAGGAGGGGGAGGACTGACCTTGCAAGTCATTGCAGGAATGGCCCAATTCTTGGCTTCACAAGAGCTACACAGCTGAGATATCTTAATTAACAGCTGGACTGGATAGAGGGAGGGTTAGCATCCTAGCAGGGCAGTCAAAGGATAAAAGCCACGAGCTCGGGGCGGGGTTTTAAAGCACATGTCTGCTGGGCAGGATTTTCCTACCTTTTGGAGTTTCTGTAAGTTTCAGCTGATTTTAATGTTTATTTGTTTCTTGGCAACCTTTGAAGGACATTGAATTTTATTTTGTTCATTTGCTTATCACTAATCAAGGTTGCCTTGTCTCTTCTTTAATAATTAAAGTGCTTTTGCCTGATTACTGAAGGGGAGTGTAAAACCTGAAGTTAAACATCCTGATAGAGAATGTGAAGCTGGGGAGAGAGAAGATGGCTTTTCGATGAGGGAAGATGCATGGTGGAGGAGCTCCGCTTCGCATCTTTCTTCCTATGGTTTCCTATTGTCAACAGCAATTTTTTTGCCATCTAAAAGGCAAAACAAAAGGCAGAAGCTTATCCTACAACTGTGGACGATAGGCAATTTGCCCATTTTTGGTTTGGGAGTGCTTCAAAGCAAGGAACCAGGGGGACACCTGGCAATTAGAAGCCGGACTTAAAATCGAGCCTGACAGAGCCACGAAGGAGCCAACAACGAGTGAAGATACACAATGCTAACTCAAATGCCAACAAAAATTAAGTGTAAACTTTCTTCCTCTTGATAGTAACAGAAAATTTGCTATAAAACTAAGGAAAGTAAAAGTACTAACGAATACCTCTTATGATTCCAGGAACTGAGCAACTGAAAATAACTTGGCCGGGCAAATAAAAGCTCACTAGAGCTCTGTAGAAGTGGAGAAGGGGGGTGGGTAGAGATAGAGGGCGGCTGGTTAAATAAAATACTAACTTCATTTTGTTTTTGCCAAGCTGCTGAATGGAGAGGACTCGGAGTTGGGCGTGGTGGATGCCAGCGGAGGTGCGGGGTGACTTGGGAGGAGAAACAGGAGGCAAATTGTGGGAGGAGCCTGGAGAGGCTGTGCACAGTCCTGCTGAATGAGGAGGAGGAAAGGAGTGACGTCATTGTTAGAGCGATGAGAAGAGGCCAAAGAGGAAAAGCAAGTTGAAGAAACACAGGAGAGCTGAGGGAACTAAAGTGATGTGGAAAATCAAGATAAAGAGGAAGAGCAAGCTAAAGGGCTATATGAGAACTGAGGGATTCCAAGTGACATAAGAAGTTGTAAAAGACTTAAAAGGATAACGGAAACCAAAGAGAGAGTGGAAAGGACCAAGAACTAACAAAGAGTGTAGAAAACAGAAACAGTTCTAGATTGTAAATGAGAAAGAAGGCAGTTTAGAAGTGAAATAATAAAATCCAAAAAGAGGTGAGGAAGAAAAGGTGGGAGTAGAAGAAAGGAAAGAAGAGAGATGGAAGCATAAGTAGTGGTAATTGGACTTATTTGAATTATTTATAAAGGGGAGTTAATAAACTCATAACACACACACACACACACATATATAAACTTTATAATTCATATACAAAAGGGAGCTAATAAACTAGTGGAAAATTATATACAACCAATTATAATGGCTTCTGTATCGGAGCAACCTAGAAAATCTTCATTACTATCCCCAAGCACATTATTACAGCAAAAACCACCAACTGTAAATATCCCAACTATGCCATTAGGGGAATTAAAAAACATAATTCAAGAAATGGTAGCCTAAACAGTAAAAGAAACGGTTGAACAAACACTACCCATATTGTTAAAATCCAAGATGCAAGCACTACCCACATTATTAAAATCAGAAATACAACCGATATATGACAAAATAGAGGAAATTAAACAACAAGTATTGACAGAAACAGAGGTAATTAAGAAACAAATAATTGAAAATAAACAAGAGACAGTAAAAATAAGTTAAACTAGTCAACAAACTGAAGCTAAAACTATGGAGTTGGATGAAGAACTACAGGATTTAAAAGTTAAGGTGGAGAGAATGGAAGAATCCCTGGATGACAAAGATGGACGAAGCTGCATTGATACTCCGATGTCAAAACATCCCAGAATCTATAGGGAAAAATTTAAAAGGAGAAGTAGCACAGCTATTGGTGGAGAAATTGGAAATAGGAGACAAGGAAGATATAGAAAGAGATATAGACTTCGCTTTCAGAAAAAACTCATTTTATGCGAGGAAAAATAAAAGACCTAGAGAAGTCCATATTAAATTCAACAGAAAAGAAACAAGAGACAGAATACTGAAAACAGCTAATGAGAAAAAGATTATGGTAGATCAGGAAGAGATTAAGATACTAAAAGAAACATCATGGAGGGTAAGAGAGAAAAGGTGCAGCTACGCAGAGCTGATCAGTTTATTACAATCAAACGAGATCACTTACAGATGGCTGGTACCAGAAGGAGTGACATTTAGTTACTCAGGAAGACGATACAATTTGAACTCCATATTTAAAATGGATGATTTTCTCGAGAGAAGTGGTAAAGATCAAGGATGGCAAAAAATGTAGAGGTATCCTCAGAAGAAGAAAATGCACAAAAGACGGCTGAAAAAATGACAGAAAGGATGGAAAAGAAGGAACAGAAAAAGGGAAAAGGAAAGAAAGGACACCTATGCAAATGCTTACTAGGTTTAGATATAAAGCTAATAAAGAGAAAAAAGATGGGGAGTAATAAAACTGACATTATTTCTATTAATGTGAATGTATTAAATAGTCCATAGAAAAGAAATAGAAAATTCCATCAACTCAAAAAGTTTAAAACAGATGTTATCTGTCTACAGGAAACCCACATTAAAAAAGATGATGAGAAATATCTAATAGATAGAAAGTTAGGAAAATTATTTGTGGACTCAGATTTAACAAAGAAAAAGAAAGGAATAGCAATATATGTCAAAGAGTACTTACAACCAGAATTGCAGTTTAAATCAGAAGATGGAAGAATTTTGGGTATTACAATTAAGAGGCAAAACAAAAAGTTATTAATAGTAAATATATATGCACCTAACCAAAGCCAAGAGAATTTTTTTGTTCACTTGTATGACTTTATAATAGCTAATACATTTGAAGAAATTTGTGTAATAGGAGACTACAATGTGGTGTTTGATCTGAAAATAAATAGAAGTAGTGATAATAGTAAAAGTAAAAAAAAAAAGGAAATAAATTACCTAACTCTTTTCTTGAAATAGCAGAGGAATTCGGATTAATAGATGCCTGGAGAGTAAAAAATATAAAGTAAAAAGATTATACCTATTATTCTGCAAGTCACAAAACATGGTCAAGAACTGATATGGCATGGACTACATCACTATCAGTACAAGATATGGAAGTGTAAATTTTGCTCAATACATTTGCGGACCATTGTCCTTTAATGGTATCACATAAGACAATGAAGAAAACCAAGATGGACGTTGAATATGAATCTGTTAGCGGACCAAAACATCTTAGAAAAAACAAAAGTGGAAATCCAACAATTTTTCAAAATTAACATAACTCAAGATACTCCAATAGAAGTAGTGTGGGATGCATTTAAAGCGTATATTAGAGGTTGGTTTATTAACCAAGAAACATGGGAAAAAACGCAAGAAAAATTAAATTATGAAAAATCAAAGAAAAAAAATATTATGAAAGTAGCAACTAATCCAGAGAAAATAAAAACCAAAATAATAGAATTACAACATCAATTAAATATTTTATTGTCTCAATAAATGGCAAAAAACCCCTAGAATATACTAAGCACTATTATTTTGAAAATGCCAACAAGCCAACTAGATGGCTTGCATACAAATTAAGAAAAGAGAGAAAAGTGTTTAATTAATTCCTTAAAAAATGAAACAGGAGAAAGAAAATTTGACTTACAAGAACTCAAAGCCATAGTAGAACGCTTTTATAAAAATCTATATCAAGAAACTACTGAAGAAGAACAAAGCATACAGGATTATTTTATAAAATGGAATATTTATTTTTTTTTACAAGAGATCAAGTAACTATATTAAATGAACCCATAACAACTCATGAAATAGTACAAGCAATTAAAAATGGAAAAAAGAAAAAAACATCGGGACCGGATGGTTTGCCAACAGAATTCTATCAATTGTTTGAAGAACAAATCAGTCATCCATTTAAACTGGTTTTGGAAAGGTTAGAAAATTTAGCCCAATTACCCAAAACATGGAAGGATGCGCTAATTACATTAATCCACAAACCCAATACTGAGGTAGACGAAACAAGAAATTATCACCCAATATCTTTATTAAACACAGATTATAAGCTATTTGCCAATATATTAGCGGCAAGGCTGAAAAAAGTATTAACACAAGTGATTTATCAAGACCAAGCAGAGTTTTTACCCGGAAGACAAATTAAAAATAACATAAGAATAATTATCAATGTGTTAGAATATTATGAAATGCACCCAGGAAGACAAATGGCATTGGTCTTTCTTGCTGCAGAAAAAGCCTTCGACAACATAAATTGGGCAATTATGTTGCAAAAATTGGCAAACTGGGAATGTGGTAAAATTTTTCTGTCAATGATTGGGGCAATTTATAAGACTTAAAAGGCAAAAATTCTGATTAATGGAAACTACTCAAAGCATTGAAATTCAGAGGGGAACTAAGCAAGGATGCCCGTTATCTCCATTATTGTTCATTTTCATTTTAGAATCACTGACAGATAGAATACGAAATAACAACAAAATTGTTGGATTGAAAATTAAAGGTGAGGAGTTTAAATTGCAAGCCTTTGCAGATGATCTTGTGTTCATAACAGAAGATCCGATTAACTCAATATCAGAGGTAATAGTAGAAATTCAGAACTATGGCAGAGTGGCTGGCTTAAAAATCAACATTGAAAAGACTAAAATAATAACAAAAAATTGTTTGAAACTGCTAGCACAGAAAATTCAAGAAAATTCTAAAATGGAAGTGGTCAAGAAAATAAAATATCTAGGGATAACGTTGACCAGTAAAACATCCACCCTTTTTGAAAACAATTATAAAATATTATTTTTTAAAAATTAAAGATCTTGGAAAATGGAAAAAAATTTCAATTATCATTGATGGGAAGGATAGCAATAATAAAAATGAATATATTGCCCAGATTCCTGTTTTTGGCTCAAAACCTTCCTATACTTAAAATTTTTCACTTTTTGACAGAATTGGATAAGGAAATAAGACACTTTGGCAACATAATAAGGCAAGAATAAAATGGAAACTACTTCAAGAGAAACAAGAGAAAAAAGAGAAAGGAGGATTTGCAGTTCCAAATTTGAAATTATATTATACAGCCACAGGGCTAAGTTGGATTCGAAAGTGGATACTTTTGGAAAATACGAGAAATTTGCAACTGGAAGGGTTTGATCTAAGAATGGGGTGGCATGCGTATGTCTGGTACAATAAAGAACAGGTACATGGTAACTTCCATACACACATTCTAAGGAATGCTCTCATGAAAATTTGGATCGATTTAAAAGATAAACAGTATCTTAAAATACCTAAATGGTTATCGCCATTAGAGGCTTTTATCAGACCGACTCTGTTAATGGAAAAAAATAAAGGATGTTATGAAAAATTGTTGGATAAAAATAATGAATTAAAATCAGAAAATGAGATGATAGAACAAAAAATAGAGCTATCCTCGTTAGAAAAAATTCAATTAAAATCCAGATTCAGTAAAGATAAAAAATTGGTTTTTACAATAACCCCAACGAACTAGACAAGATATGGTTACCATCAGATATTAAGTTAATAAATAAGTTATATACCTGGCTGTTAGATGACTATATGAAAGATGAAGAAATAAGAACACCAATGATTTCTTGGATGAGAGATATAGGCCATACTATTGATGTAGAGAGCTGGTCAAAAATTTGGAAGTCTATAAAGTATTTGAGATCTATGGCTTATAAAAAAAATGTGTATAAAATGTTTTATAGGTGGCACTTTACACCAGATAAAATTGTGAAATGCTTCCCTGGCACTCAAAATAACTGTTGGAGATGTAAAAGTAATGTGGGCACCTTTCATCATATGTGGTGGAGTTGTGACAGAGTACAAAAATACTGGCAAAAAGTTTGTAACTTAATAAGAGAAATTTTTGATTTAAACATGCCTATATTACCAGAATTTTTTCTATTGAATATGAAACCATATAGTTTTGGTGCAGATAAATATGTAATAACATATATCTTAATAGCAGCTAGAATTCTTTTAGCAAGAAATTGGAAATCTGAAAAAATACCGACAAGAGAGGAAATAAGGATTAAATTGTTGGACTTGGTTGAGATGGACAGATTGAACGTAATATGGCAAAATAAAAAAGAAGAGATATTTCAGAAAATATGCAATAAAGTGTACAAATGTGTATCTAAACTCCGAAATCAGCCAGGCCCAGGCAGCTACAGGAGGGAGACCTGGCCTTGCTGTTGAAACCAGAAGGAGTGGGGAAATTAGATCTGAGGTGGAGAGGGCCATTCAAAGTTGTGAAAAGTTGTGGCGAAGGAAATTATCAAATGGAGGATCTGGAAAGAGGGACCTTGTTGGTGCCCATTTATCAGCTGAAAAAGTTTGTCAAGCGTGAGGTACAGCAACTGTCAGTGGAAAGTTGGATCGAGGAAGATTTTGATATCCCTAATTTAGTGGTAGAGTGGAAAGAAAGAGGGACTGAGTGAGATTCCTATTAACGAGGCATTGACAGCAAAACAGCATAGGCAATTGAAGGAGGTGTTGCAAGACTTTACAACCCTGTTCACAAACCGCCCAGGGAGAATTGATTTGATCAAGCATGATCTAGATACAGGGGAGCATCCACCAATTAAGTGTAATCCATATCCCATTAGAGGGCCAATGAGGGAGGTAGTGAGACAGGAGATACAGAAAATGCTCGAGATGGGAATTATAGAGGCCCCGTCCACACGAGCGAGATAAGCCGGACGGGAAGTGACACAAATTTGTGCCGGCGCAATTTGCACCACTTTTGCAGGATTACACAGGTCCATGGACCTGTGAGGGTGAACTGCCCGCTGCGTGATCACACGCAGCCGCGGGTGAGTTGGGGTTTTTTTCCCGGCCATTTTCAGTGCACTTATCTGCTTCTACAAGGGATCGATGAGTTGCCTCTCCACCCTCGGGGTCATTAGATGATGCGCATACCGGGATGGGAGGGAAACCCCCCCCAAAAAGCCCGCTCCCCAAAGCCACTTGTTTGCGCTGGCACGATCACACCAGAAAAGGTCAGTTCTGGGCTGTTGCAAACCATTTGAGACTGCCTTTTCACTGGTAGCTAAATAAGCCGATTCCCCACTGGCTCAAAGCGGTTTGAGACACTTTGACACCAGCTGCAGGACGCTTCCCAGATGTGCTTGTGTGATCGCGCCACTTTGAGCCGGCGGGGAATCGTCCTTCTTGTGTCGCAAATGGGTGCGTATGATTGCACCCAGAGCCTAGCAATTCTGAGTGGAGTAGTAATCTTGTAATAGTTCCCAAAAAGAAGCTGCATGAAGGAGACCCCCCAGAATACCGACTATTTGTAGACTATAGAAGGTTAAACTGATTGTGTAAAACTGATCAATACCCAGCATCAAATATAGAAGAGGTCCTGGAAAGGATTGTGAATGCAGAGTATACTACTACCTTGGACCTCACATCTGGGTTTTGGCAGCTACCGCTAACGGAAAGAGCTAGGGATAGAACAGCTTTTTCGTGTTTTATGGGGCTATTTCATTTCAACGTACTCCCATCTGGAATCAACTCAGTCAGTAAGGTGTTCCAGAGACTAATGGACAAAGTGCTGCAGGGATTAGATTTTGAAGGAAGTTATCAGGATGATATTGCAGTGACCAGTTCATCTTGGTCACAGCATTTAGACCATCTAAGAGTCGTATTATGGAGAACCCAAGAGGCAGGATTGACCAATAAGCCTTCAAAATGCCAAATAGCCAATAGCTCAATTGTGTACTTGGGCCACTGAATAGGGAGAGGGAAGATAGCACCACATACGGAAAAAGTAGATGCAATTATTAATTGGCCAATTCCAACTACCAAGAAGCAGGTGCTGAGTTTCCTAGGGGTGTGTGGATTCTATAGGAGATTTATTTTTAACTTCTCACATCATGCAGCACCGCTCACCAATCTATGTAAGAAAAGGATATCTGGATGACAACAGTGAAGAGTTTGGAGACATCTAATAAACATAATCATGGAATACAAACTACTTTCATGGAATGTTAATGGACTAAATTCACCTAATAAACGTAAAATTGTAGGACATTGGTTAGAAAAACAGAAATGCAGTGTGATTTGTTTGCAAGAAGTACATATTAAAAAGAAGGACCGCAAATATTTCCGTTCCATTTCCGGTCGCTCAGAGTCCAGACGCAGGAGCTTGCAGCTCCTGAAAGTCTGGGATAAAACCACCAAATTTATAGGCTAAAAAACTGCCTGCCTCTCGCTTTGGAGAAGTGGGAGGCAAAGAGAGCTTATGGACTACGCACAGAGAGGAAAAGGCAATTCCTCTCTGTTTGTTTAGTAGCTCTAAATCATAAATTTGGAAGGAGAACCGTCGAGAAGAATCGTCAGGATCAAAGGAGGATCGGATACAAGTAGCCGAGCGCAACTGGGACCAAAGAGGGAAGCACAAGAAAGGCGGAACATAAAAAAAAAGCTGAGTATAATCTTGAGCTGCTTACCAAACTTGGAGGGTATTTAAATGGAAGGCTAATAGGAAAAATAACTACTAAACAATTCCTTAACCCCCGGTAAAGACAAAATGGCTGACTAAAATTATTAAAGTTATTAAAAGGGGAGAGGTAGCAATCGGTTAAAGAGGTCTGCTGCACTTACTTCTTGTTTTGTTTTGTTTTTTCTCTGTCTCCTTTGTTTTTTCTGAGTTGCTGAGTCCTTTGGAGTTTGAAGTTTAGAGGACAAAACGCGGCGTTATCGGGCAGAGCGCAGAGCTGACGAGGTGAAGGTCCAGAGGAGTGGCGATTCCTGAAGAGGTTACGCAAACGGAGCAGGAGGAGGAAGTGAAAGAACGGAGCTGCGGAGTGGCGGAGGCTACGAAGATTACGGAGGCTGCCAGTTGCGGCGATTGCAGAGCAGTGGAACAGTGGAGCCACGGAGCGTTGGAGCTGCGGTGATTGCGGAGCGGTGGAGCAGTGACCCTATGGAGACACCGACAGCCTAGAGGAGGCATCGTGAGAGCCCAGCGGAGACGTCATCGGAGCGCCGGCATTCAAACCGCGGAGCTGTGAGCGCTGTCAGTGAAAGGACAGGCGACTCCTTTGAAGTAAAAGGAGTCAATTGCATCAACGAAGGGAATAAGAACTCTTGTAAGAGTAAAGGGAAAGAGCGGGAATAATAATCCAATAATTAAATAAACGCCGAAGAGGGGCTTGAGTGGGCATAGGAGTAGTGGGGAAAGGTGAATGCTCAATAGTTTGCAGTATTTAAAGGAGAGGTAATTTAAGAGGCATAAAGTGGGGAAATATAGTAAATAGTCATACACTATTTGCTTGCTTATAAGTTTATATGTTTACATGTTGTAATTTGCTGCACTTAAGTCTTTTGAGGTGAATGCATCTTGGTATTTATTGGTAAGGAACAGTTATTTGATCCAATAATCATAGAATTTTGCATGTTTGCATAAAGATACAGAGCTTGACACAGATTATTACTGACCAATAAATCTATAGTATATAAATAGATTAGATTTCCCTAGACTAATTAATATTTAGATTAATAAATATATAAGCAATTTTTTTAGACTAATTAATATTAAATTACAAGATAAATAAGGTAGTTAGATAATATTGAATAATTAATTAATAGAACAACTGGGCAAGGTTAACTAAGAACAGAGGGATAAGGAGGTAAAACTATAAATTATTAATTACTAATAACTGAATTAAAATTTAAAACTGATTGAATAATATAAGTTATAATTGATTAGGTAGTAGACTAAATAATTAATTAATATACATAATCCCATTTAAGTTAAATTTCTGAGTAGCGCCATTTATACTATTAACTAACTACCAACAATTAATACACTAGTTATTTAATTAATTGTTTAGGTGATTAAGGTAGTATTTATGGCCACAGGATACCCCGGTGCAACAAGGAAAAACTCCCTTCCATCGCCTGGCATTCTCAAAAGCATGAGTCAACAAAAGCTTTCTGGAAGTAATCCCCCACAGATGTCTAAGGAAATCAGGGCAACAATTGATGAGTCCGTGGCAGCAGCAATGAAAGCGGTACTGGATAACACACTCCCAGTAATGTTGGAGAAAACAGAGGAAAGACTGCCGATCCTTATAAAAAAAGAATTGGACCCGATACATATGAAAATTGACGACCTAACAACGCAAATAAGGAATGAAGTAGACGAAATCAAGGCACAAGTAATTAGCAACACCCAGGAAATTCAAAAGATAACAACGAAGAGAAGTCAAGAAAAGAGTAAAATGAGAGAACATGACTTAGACATACAAGAATTAAAGGCGAAAAATGAAAGACTTGAAGAATCTCTTATAAGTCTTGAGATGGATAAAGCAGCAACCATTCTTAGGTGCCAGAATATCCCAGAGAAAGTAGGCAGCGATTTAAAAGAAGAACTGGCCAATAACTTGGTAGAACAATTTGAAATTTGTACTAAAGAAGAATTGATGGGTGAGATGGAGTCGGTCTACCGTAGGAATACGGCCTTTGCTAGAAAATATAATGTTCCAAGGGAGGTACATATCAAGTTTACCAAACGTGAAACCAAAGAAAAGATCCTGAAAACATCATACGATAAAACACTGAAAATCCAAGGGGAAGAGATTAAACTGTTGAAAGAAATACCATGGAGGGTGCGTGAGAAGAGACGTATCTACCAACACTTGGCTCAGGTTTTAAGAGAGAATGGTGTCACTTACAGATGGAACCTCCCAGAAGGATTATTGTTTGAATACCGCGGGAAAAGACATAAAATAGACTCAATCTTCAAAATGGAAAACTTCCTGGAAACTTATGGAGAAGAGTTGGGAATCGAGAAGGAACAATCTGAAGAGGAAGAGGAAGATCAACAAGCAGGAAGATCTGAAGGTGATTCAGAAGAAGAAAAGACACAGCAAAAGAGGAAAGACCGGAAAAAAAGGGCGGCAAGAACCCCCTCTCAGATACTAACGAGAAATCAATCAAAAAACAGGACAGGGACACAAAAGGAGAGTGATGGCGCACCACAATAAAGAACTTAAGATCCTTTCCATAAATGTAAACGGATTAAATGGGCCTAATAAAAGAAGGAGAATTCTACACCAAGCTCTTAAGCACAAGGCAGATATAACCTGCCTCCAAGAAACCCACATAAAAGAAGAACATAGTAAATTTTTACAGTATAAAAAATTAGGAATGGTGTTTATAGCAGCGGATAAAGATAAGAAGAAAAGAGGGGTAGCAATCTACGCGAAAGAAGAGTTACAACCAGAACTTAGTTACGCATCCAAGGACGGAAGGATCGTGGCCATAACAATTGTTAGGCAGGGAACTAAATTTCAAATAATATTTATGCACCAAACAGTAACCAAACAAGGTTTTTCGAAGAATTAACTGAGGTGTTAAAAAAAATAGAGGGGAAAAATATATGTCTTATTGGCGACTTCAATGCGGTAGTAAATAAGCAAAAAGATAGAGTATGAGAGGCTCTAAGCTGAAAGGTCTGGTACTTCCTAAAAATTTTCTGCAAATGGCCAAGGAATATGATTTAATTGATGTATGGAGAAATAACCGTAATCAAGAAAAAGGTTTTACTTTTTATTCCGTAAGACACCAATCATGGTCAAGGATTGACATGATTTGGGCCTCAGCATCAATCCTACCTGAAGTGACATATCAATACACTTCCGATGTCCTTTGCAGATCATAACCCACTGATACTGCTACTGAAAAAAAACAAAAGAAAGAAGCTGGATGATGAATAGGCACATATTGATAGATCAAGAATTTGTTAAGAAAACCAGTTTAGAAATAAAAGAATTTTTCCAAATGAATATCCAACCAGACATAGCATTAGATATTGTCTGGGATGCCTTCAAGGCCTATATCAGAGGAAGAATAATAAGCTATACCGCCTGGAAAAGAAAACAAGAAAGGATAGAGTATGAAGATCTGATGTTACAACTTAAAAAGGAGGAAGATAAAATGAAATGCTCTGATAATAAGGATAAAAATTGCAAGAATAGAATAAATATTATCCAACACAAAATAAATATATTATTAAACAAGGAAATTGCAACCAAGATAGAACTTAATAAATTATACTTTCTTGAAAATGCCAATAAGCCATCAAGATGGCTGGCATACAAGCTGAGGAAAGATAAATCTAGAAGACTGATACATGCATTAAAAGATGAAAAGGGTGAGATTAAAACTCTAACACACGAAATAAAAGAAATAGTTGAGAATTATTATAAGGGATTATACAAGAAAGGACAGGAGAGCGAAGGACTTTTGGAAAATAAACCTTTGTTAAAGTTTAATGACCAACAAAAAAAAATACTAAATGACCCGATTTCAATGTGTGAAATCGTAGAAGCTTTTAAAAGACAAAAGAAGAATAAGGCACCCGGACCGGATTCCAGCGGAATTCTTCCTAGTCTTTGAAGACAGTATTACCCCTACCTTTAAAGAATTGGTCAGGACGATAGGGGAGAAAGGTAAAGTCCCAGATTCATGGAATCAAGCACTTATTACGCTGATTCCCAAAGAACAGGATAAAGCTGATGTAGTTAGTAATTATAGACCCATTTCTCTGCTAAATGCAGACTATAAAATTTTTGCTAATATATTGGCTGAGAGACTAAAAAAGGTATTAATGCAAACAATTAATAAAGATCAGACGGGGTTTCTACCACAGAGACAAATGAAAGATAATTTAAGAACGTTAATAAATGTACTGGAGTATTATGAATCCAAGCCAGATAAATCAATGTTGCTAATGTTTATGGATGCAGAAAAAGCTTTTGATAACCTGGCCTGGACATTTGTAGATCAAAAGTTAACAGAAGTCGATGCAGGGGAACACTTCCAAACAATGATAACAGCCATATATTCCAAACAAAAAGCAAGAGTGAGGGTTAATGGTGACCTAACCTGCGATATAAATATTGAAAAAGGTACTAGGCAGGGGTGCCCTCTATCGCCTCTCTTATTTATCTTCGCGTTAGAAACACTTAACGATCAGGTTAGAGCAAATAAACAAATAGTGGGTTTGAAATGCAGAGGTCAGGAGTACAAACTATGCGCGTTTGCAGACGACCTGATGTTTATTCTAGAGGAACCAGAAAATTCTCTTAAATACCTATTAGAACAGGGGTGGCCAACCTGTGGCTCGGGAGCCACATGCGGCTCTTTCACACATATTGTGCGGCTCCTGGCAGGGCGGCTGGGGAAGCAAAGGGGAGGCATGCTTTTTCTCTCTTTCTCCCTTCCTTCCTTCCTTCCCTCCTCCCTCCCATCTATTTGCTTTCCTAGTTTCTCTCTCTCTCTTTCTTTCCACTTCTTTAATTCTTTCTTTCCATCTCTCTCTTTTTCTCTCTCTCTCTCAATATCATTAGCAAACAAGTAATATCATTATCAATAACCGGTTTTCCTCGTTGGTTTTTATTTTTGGCAGTCCCATTTAACGTTAATAAAAAGCAAATTTGCATATTTTTAAAAATAAAAACATGTGTGTGATATTTGTTCCTGTCTTGTGGCTCTCAGACATCTCTATGTGGCTCTTACATTTATTCTACGTGGCTCTTACGTTAAGCAAGGTTGGCCACCCCTGTATTAGAAGAAATAGATCAATATGGGAAGGTGGCAGGACTAAAAATAAATTTTAACAAGACCAAATTAATAGCAAAAAATTGCTCTAAAAAGCGAGAAGAAGCAATACTTAAAACCTATAATATAGAAATAGTCAAAAAGATAAGGTATTTAGGCATAGTATGTTCTAACAGAGTTAGTTCTTTAATAGAAGACAACTATAATAAACTGCTTAAAGAAATTAAAACGGATTTGGAAAAATGGAAAAAGACTTAACCTATCATGGCTAGGTAAAATCGCAGCTATAAAAATGAATATTCTTCCGAAATTTATATTCCTAGCCCAAAATATCCCCTTGCTAAAAGAGAATGCTTCATTTTATAAAGAACTAAATAGATTGACTAGAGATTTTATATGGTTCCCCAAAAAACCAAGGGTGAAATTGAAATTGCTTCAAGATAAAAAGGAAAGAGGAGGTCTGGCGGTACCAAATTGGAATATTTATGGTAGATCGGCAGCATTAACTTGGATTGTCGAATGGATGAGGCTAGAAAATACAAGACTATTAGCCCTAGAAGGCCACGACCTATATATGGGCTGGCATTCATATATCTGGTACGGGAAACAAAAGGTCCACTCAAATTTTTATTCTCATATGTTGAGAGCCGCTTTAATGGAAACCTGGAATAAGATCAAGGATGAGTTTTATGTTAAAACACCAAGATGGGTGTCGCCTTTAGAAGCCTTTATCAAACCTACACTATTGAATAAAAATAATTTGGCTAAATATGACTCCATACTAGATAAAGCAAGTAATATAAAATCAGAAGAAAAACTGATTATACTAGATATAAAGTTATCATGGTGGGAAAAAGCCCAACTTATAAATATTCATAGCAAAGACAAAAAGATAGGATTCTATTCAGAACCAAATGAGTTAGATAAGATCTGGCTAAATAGCAATAGCAAACTAATTAAGAAAGTTTATAGTCTGTTATTGGATAGAGAAATGCAGGATGAGGTGGTCAAAAAGGTTATGGTATCATGGATGAAAGATCTAGGTCACCAAATAGAAATAGATAGTTGGTCAAAAATTTGGAAAGGAATCAGGAGATTGAAGGCAATAAATTACAAAGAAAATATATATAAAATTTTCTACAGATGGTATTGGCCACCTGACAGATTAAATAAATGTTACCCGAACGTGTCAAACCTATGCTGGTTATGCAACTCGAAAATCGGATCATTTTATCATATGTGGTGGCAATGTAAACTGATGCGTAAATTTTGGATGAATATCAAAATTATAATTAAATAAATTTTAGGGACGGAAATTGCTATGACCCCAGAGACCTTTCTTTTAAACATAACTCCAGAGGGAATACCGCCATCGGATGAGAGACTCTTAATCTCAATATTGACTGCAGCAAGAATAACAAGAGCCAAATATTGGAAAATGGCTACATTACCCCACAAGGATGAAATTATAGATAAATAGTTGGCTCTGGCAGAGTTAGAAAAATTGAGTTATATGTTAAATATGGGAAAAGGTAAAAACCCAGATTATATATGGTCCAAATTTTATGATTGGATGAAAATCTATAGAGGCTCAAAATGATAATGTATAAGAATAATTTGTCTGTTTGTTGTTTGTTTTGTTTGTATGTGTTGTTATGTTTGGTTGTGTTTTTGTGAAAAATTTAATAAAATTTTGGGGAAAAAAAAAAAAAGGACAGCAAATATTTGACAAAAAAAAAATTGGGAGAAGAATTTGTTTCCTTAGCCACCATTAAGAAAAGAGGTGTGACAACATATGTTAAGAAAGAATTGAATCCTAAGGAGATTTTTAAAGATAAGGAGGGAAGATATTTGGCAATTGAGACAACCCTGAATGGTGAAAAAACTCTTATAGTAAATATTTATGCGCCTAATGCAGGGGTGGGCAAATGGCGGCCCGGGGGCCACATGCGGCCCGCCACAGTTTTTTGTGGCCCGCCAAGACAGTTGGCCACTGTCAGCACCTGAGGAGCTGCAGCTTGAACTTATTGACATGCAGTCAGATCACACTGTGAAAGAAATCTTTAATGCTGTGACATTAGTTGACTTTTACAAATCTTTGTCTGCTGAAAAGTTTCCATGTATGAAGAAATTTGCTGGGAAAATGTTCTCTATATTTGGGTCTACATATATTTGTGAACAAAGTTTTTCTTGCATGAAGATCAACAAGAGTAAATATAGACATTAAGAGACATTTGACAGACGTTAACTTGCAGGCTGTGATGAGAATCTCAACAAGCAATCTCACTCCCGATTTCAAAATTTTTTTAGAAAAGTGTGATAGGGTACATTTGTTTCATTAAACGGATTCTAAAATTAAATGTGCTTGCAGCTATAGATGATATGAAATTAGCACAATAAATAAACTGAATAAAACTACCACTATTTTATTTAATTTATATTTATGGATTTTTATGATACAATTTATACTTTTTCTGAAATGCAAAGTTAACTAATGAATGCAATAATTTTAAAAGGTGCGGCCCTCCGCTAACCCCCACTCCCACAAAGCGGCCCCCGAGCCAAAACAATTGCCCACCCCGGCCTAATGGAACCAAAGAAATTTTTTTTAAAGACTTAATAACAGACCTAGATCAAGTGGACTATGAACATTTAATATTGACCGGTGACTATAATGGTACAGTGAACAAGATGGACAGATATTCAAAATCTAAAGATGACACTTTGGGGAAATTGCCTAAGGCATTTTTTACAATGGTAAAGCAAGAATACCTGGAAGATGTCTGGAGAAAGTGGAATCCCCGAACCAAAGATTATACTTTTTATTCTAACAGGCATGATTCATGCTCTAGGATTGATATGATGTGGATGTCAGTAGAGTTAATGTTAAAAACCAGAAAAATAGAAATTCTACCAAAGACTTTTTCTGACCATAACCCTTTGCTGTGGATATCGAAACAAGGTGCAAAACAACGGAGATGGAGATTGAATGAAGATTTGTTGGATGATCAAGAAATAATTAATAAAATACAGGTAGAGACAAAGGCATATTTTCAGACCAATCTCCAACATGATGTAAACCCACAAGTTGTATGAGATGCTTATAAAGCTGTAATGCGAGGGCTTTTGATATCCTTAAATAGCAAAGAAAATTAAAAAAAAGAGACCAACAGGACAAGATTACTCAAGCAATAAAAATCAAAGAGAAAGAACTGAAAAAGAGACCGGGAAAAAAGAGACCCATAAAAGAAACACATCTTTTACAAGACCAACTCCAAGCCATTCTGAACCAGGAAATATATTGGAATTTTAAAAAACTGCAACAAAAATCCTTTGAGGGAGCAAATAAGCCAGGAAAATATTTGGCATGGCAATTAAAGAAAAAGAGAGAAAATAAAGGCTATTAGTAAAATAGTGGTTGATGAAAAAGAAATTTTGGATATTAAAGGTATAAAGAGAGTTTTTTAAATATTACGCCAAACTTTTCCAAAAAAAAAAAGATGGACTTGATGAAGATTGAAGAATATTTAGAATCGCTAAAGCTGCCAAAACCGAATGAAGGTGTCAAAGAAATGCTGAATAGTTCCATAACATAGCAGGAAATACAAAAAGTGATTGACGATTCAAAGCTTGGGAAAGCACCTGGACCAGATGGTCTTTCGGCCAAATTGTATAAAAAAACAAAAGAATCACTTTTGCCAGCTTTGGAATTGTTGTTAAATGAAATAAGATCTACAGGTAATATTCCAGATACATGGAAGGAGGCAACTATATCACTTATTCCAAAAGAAGGACAAGATTTGACAAATGTTAAAAATTATAGACCAATCTCCTTGCTGAATAATGATTATAAAATTTTTGCTAAAATATTGGCAGAAAGAATATTTGAAGGTCACAATACAAACAAAACAAGCAGGCTTTTTGCCAGAGCGGCAGATAAAAGACAATTTAAGAGTAGCTACAGATGTAATAGAATACTATGATAAACATCCTGAAAAAGAGGTGGCCTTTTTATTTTTGGATGCTGAAAAAGCGTTCGATAATTTAAGCTGGGATTTTATGTTTGCGGTTTTGGAAAAATTAAAGGTTGGGAATTATTTGTTGAATATGATTAAAGCGACCTATACAGAACAAAAGTCTTCAGTTATTAATAATGAAAAAACGGAATATTTTAAAGTGGAAAAGGGAACAAGACAAGGATGTCCACTATCACCATTATTGTTTATTTGGATATTAGAAGTCCTACTTAGTAATATTAAAGAAGACAAAGAAATTAAAGGATTGAATACGCACAGTTTTTCTTTTAAATATAGAGCCTTTGCAGATGACGTGATGTTTATCACTGAAGAACCAACAAAGACATTACCATATTTAATACATAGAATCAAAGACTTTGGAGATCTTGCTGGATTTTATATAAACCGAAACAAATCAAAAGTGATGTGTAAAAATATGCCAAGTAAAAAACAGTTGGAATTACAACAATTAACTAAGTGTGAAGTGGTTAAAAAGACAAGGTATTTAGGCACTGAGATAACCATGAAGAACATAGACCTTTTTAAAAATAATTATCAAAAGCTTTGGACTCAAGTTATAACTGACATTGATAAGTGGAATACTTTAAATGTATCACTGTTAGGAAGAGTTTCCACAATTAAAATGAATATTTTACCACGTTTAATGTTTTTGTTCCAAACAATACCAATTGTGAGAGATTCAAAAGTTTTCCAAAAATGGCAAAGAGATTTATCAAAATTTGTTTGGGCGGGGAAAAAGCCTAGAATTAAAATGAAGATTATGTGTGATGCAAAAGAAAGAGGAGATTTTCAATTACCTAATTTGAAATTGTATCATGATGCGGTTTGTCTGACTTGGTTAGAGTCTTGGATTTCTCTAGAAGATAGAAAATTGTTGGCATTAGAAGGTCATGACTGTAGATTTGGTTGGCATGCATATTTGTATTATGGTAAGACGAAACTGGATAATATATTTAAACATCATTACATTAGAAGAACTTTAATTGAAACATGGTTTAGGTATAAGAAGTTTTTTCTTGAAGAAAAAACACTGGATAGTACCAGCAGAAGTAATAAAACCTTTTTCAAGTTTTAGAGGCCAGGACTGGTTGAAGTACAGAGACTTGTTAAGAATGGAAAATGGAAAGTGGACTCTTAAAGAAGAAAACCAATTGGACTTTTACTATGGTTGGTTCCGATATAGACAAATTTATGAGCTGTTTAAGGAAGATAAAAACTGTGGTTTTAGAAATAAAAGTAATGAAATTGAACAGGTCTGGGAACAAGGGGGGGAAAAGTAATCTCTAAAATGTACAAGATTTTGTTGAAATGGTATAATGCTGATGAGCTTGTTAAAGAACAAATGGTAAAATGGGCAATTAATATGAATAAGGATATTGCCATGTCCTCTTGGGAATTTTTATGGAAAAATGCTATGAGTATTTCTACATGTTATAATCTTAAAGAAAACTGTTTTAAAATGATGTATAGATGGTATATGACCCCAAAAAAGATAGCAAATATTGGCCAAAATATGTCTAACAAATGTTGGAAGTGTAAAGAAAAAGAAGGATCGTTTTACCATATGTGGTGGACTTGTGATAAGGCGAAATCTTTTTGGTGTATGATTCATGCTGAAATGGAAAAAATTTTGAAATGTAAATTTAAAAAACTACTGGAAATGTTATTGCTTGGTCTTAGGCTAGAGGATATAAGTATTAGTAAAAGAACAATGATATGGTATATGGTAACTACTGCAAGAATGGTCTATGCGCAAAATTGGAAATGTGAAAAAATTCCAGAACTATGGGAATGGTTGAGAAAACTTCTATTTATGGCAGAAATGGACAAATGGACAAGAAAATTAAACGATCATGACTCAGCAAACTTTTTAGAGGAGTGGAAAGATTTGAAAGATTATATGGAGCAGAATTGGGATATGAAAAATAATATTTTTACATTTTCTAACTACTGAAAAGTTAAAAGATGTCTGTATTTTAAAGTTAAGTGATGATTAAAGTTATTTAGACTATATATTGTAAGATGTAAGAGTAAAAGGTTAGAATTTAAACTGTTCCAAACTGATCGAATTGATATAACTTTTTTTTAAAGGTATAATGGTGTTAGTAGGCAAAATAACGTTACCCTAGGATAAGAATATTTTTAAAGATATGTTTATCGATTGATATATGCGATGGTGCAGGGGGAGTGGGAAACCACTTAATATCTGATTTTTTTTCTTTCTTTTTATAACCAAACAAGTAATTCAATAGAGTTGGATATGTCTATAAAAGTTAAATGTATGTTAACAATGGGAAAAAAGGAAAAAAGGAAAAAAAACAAGATGGATTAAACATTTTTTGCAAAATGAGAAAAGGATATCTGGGAGAGTGCCCTGGACACCTGAGTGTCAAAGAGCCTTTGACATGTTAAAGAGGAGGCTCGCAGAAGCCCCAATCCTCAAATCACCAGACTATACCCAGGAGTTCATCATGCGCACGGATGCCAGCCAGTATGGCTTGGGGGTGGTTCTATTGCAGAAAGGGCAATATGATTACCTTCATCCGGTGGTATACCTGAGTCACAAGCTATTGCCCAGGGAACAGAAATACAATGTTATCGAGTAAGAAGCCTTGGGAGTAGTATGGGGGTTAAATAAGCTCAAGACATACTTGAGGGGGGTACACTTTCAGTTGGAGAACGATCACAGTCCATTGGTCTTCATCCATAAGATGAAAGAGACTAATGCCAGGATTTTGAGATGGGCATTATCCCTACAAGATTTTTCATTTGACATTAAATATATTAAGGGAAGAGAAAATGTATTAGCTGATTCCCTCTGAAGATGCTTTGCTGAAGCAGAATAAATGATATGATGAGGCCTAGTGTAGATGGGGAATAACTCGAATTGTTTTGAATCTATGACTTCTTTGTTTTCTCTCGCAGAAAGTGAGATGGATGTTCACTCTCTTTCTGTATGGCGTGGGTGTAAGTAAGAAACTGGCTTGTGTGTAAAAACAAAACAGCAACATTGAAGAACTGAATGAGAGCAGGAGGGAGAGGACCAACCTTGCAAGTCATTGCAGGAACGGCCCAATTCTTGGCTTCACAAGAGCTACACAGCTGAGATATCTTAATTAACAGCTGGACTGGATAGAGGGAGGGTTAATATCCTAGCAGGGCAGTCAAAGGATAGAAGCCATGAGCTCGGGGCGGGGTTTTTAAAGCACGTGTCTGCTGGGCAGGATTTTCCTACCTTTTGGAGTTTCTGAAAGTTTCAGCTGATTTTAATGTTTATTTATTTCTTGGCAACCTTCGAAGGACATTGAATTTTATTTTGTTTGTCTGCTTATCGCTAATCAAGGTTGCTTTGCCTCTTCTTTAATAATAAAAGCGCTTTTGCCTGATTACTGAACGGGAGTGTAATGCCTGAAGTTAAACATCCTGATTGAGAACATGAAGACTGCAGCTTACAATTACCAATAGATATAAAATAGTACAATTGACACACTTCTCTCCCCACCCCCACCCCCCGGCTACCAACAAGCAAAAGAGATTATTACCTCATTTCTAAAAGTATAAGAATAACCTTAGGAGCTTCTAACACAGAATTCTATATTAAAAACTGAGTATGGCAATGTGCCTGCACCTTCAATCCATGAGACAGGCTTACCAACTAAAGGAGCTATTATTTCATAGCAAACTCACAATTTTTTGCCAAAGAACAAAAGAATAGTTTAAGTTTTTTAGCCTTCTAAGACAATATATAAAAACAACTCCATCCTTTAGGTATATAAAGTGATATCTATAGAGTATTGATATCTCTATTTTGTTCAAGTCATATGGTACAGATTACAAGAACAAATACTACCAAACTATAAATGTATAGATATATAAAATATTGTACTTAAAACTAGAAATCACTTAAACTGAATTCTAAACTGGTTAAAGAATAACAGCCCCTCATTATTGACCCCGCCAAAAAAGGAAAGCTATTGCTCCATGATATTTATCATAAGAATGAGACTCGGAAAACATTATATAAGACAGAGAAAATATCAAAAAAAATTTACTTGTTAAGATATATCCTATCCTTGAAAGAAATAGCAACACTTGAAAGAGCAATAACAATCATGCATGAATAAATTGTTCAATTGTTAAAAGAACTTAACTTCTATCATACTAAACCCACCATAATTAACGTTCCTTTTAACCTCTACAGTAAGGATGCCAAACTAAATACCAATCTCCTAAGATCTTAAAGAATACGTATTTTAACTACTTTCTGAAACCTAGCTAGGTTATAAAAAACTAACTACTTGCAACCTAGAATCCCATATTCTAATTTTTAAAGCAAAGTACTATAAAAACCCTCAGCCCTCCGAGTCCTGGCCCTTTTCAAATTCTGGATGTGCTTGAATTTCTGCTTGTTCTTCTGGGGTCAGCTTCAAATTGAGAGACAATATAAGAGCCATGCCAGAGTGCAGATCTGAAGCCTGGTGCAGGGCGCCGTCCTTATATACCACAATGTTTGATGTGGGGCTCCACTGGAACTGTATTTTTGCAGAGAACAGCTTTTGAGAAAAGATCCTTAAGAGACGCCGTTTTTCCAGGGTCTCTGGTATGAGGTCCAGAAGGGCTATGATCTTGCGGCCATTAAAGGATAAGGCTTGAGCATGTCTTGCCTCTCGAAGAACTTGATCCCTTGTTCTTGAGTAGACAAACTGTACCAATACATCCCGAGGGTGGTTTTGCTGAGCCGAATTTAATGGGCCCAACCTTTGAGCTTTGGCTATTGCCAGGGCGACGCCATCCTCAAGGTTAAGTGATTTAGCTAGCCGAGAATAGATAAATGAGGCTGAATCTGTAGTCCCTTCCACGCCTTCCTTTTTACAGAGAGACACGTCTTCTAGATTTACCAGTTCTTTCTTGCTCGCCATTTTGGGCGTTCTGGAGTCTGGATTTTTTGAAGTAGGTTCTCTAAGAAAATAGGTTGCTACCAAGCTGGAATTTCCCCCTGATGATTTGCTTTTAGTACCACCAGGATTTTTTCATTATCTAGCAGTCGTTGAGAGGTGCATATCTAGCAGAGTAGTAACCTGAGGGAGGAATCTGGTGTGGAGTGAGAAATTAGGCATTAGCCATCTTGTGGCATTGCTCCACCCCCTCTCAAGAGTAGCTTCTTCTTAGCTTGAGTAATTAGTAGCAGACATAAAGGTATCACTGGGGACACATGACAGAACAGAGAGAGCTGAATCCTGTGAAACCTGGAAAGCTTTCCCCAGGGATGTTCTCAGGTTGGGTGGAAAGGCATCTTCTGAAGTTCCGTGCGGCCCAGGCACACCCAAACCGAATTCAGATCCAAACTGCAGCATGTGGAGAAAGAGTGCTTAGCCCTCCCCACAACACCAGTTTCCTGATCTGAAAGAGTCCTGAGAGGGGGACCATTTACTGTTTGAGGCTGCACAGAATAATTACAGTCTCAGAGGAGGACAAATGGTGTATGGTGTGGTCCTCATCTGAACTGGGATCATGTGTGCCTGGGAAGCACAGAACAAGCCTCACCACTTGAAACAGAGACATCTCTCAGGGAAAATACACATTCAAAAAGGCGAGAAAATAAGGCAACTGGCTTTCTTTGAGGATACCAAACCCTCTCTGGAGAAGAGAAGGAACAAATAAAAGATGTTGTCAACCAGACAGAGCAACTAGACAGCTAAGTTGACAATGCAGTATCTACATTTTTGCTATCCAGGACTGAAGGAACTTTTTCATAATAGACACAGAAAAGCTATTCAGCCCCCAATCAGTTTCCCTCCCTTCTCACCTTGTTTTTGCAATCAAAAGCTAAAATTTAGTTCAACATAGGAAGATGCCACTCCCTCATTTTGCTTGGTTCCCTTTGCTGGAGAGTGTCTAACACCTGATGCCTAGACCCAGGGGGCCACCTAGCATGCCCTGAAAAACATGCAACTTCACATGATGCCAAACATTCCATTGGAAATGACACTGTCCAGCTGACTTGGATTCAACCTGAAACTTTTAAGTCAGCAAATGGCTCACTGAGCTATATAGGAGGCTCTCAAAGCTCCTGTAATGATTTAAAACAGCTGCAATGAGAGTTCCCTCACACCTAATTTGGCTGAGCAGATCAAGGGAGGAAGAAGAATGTAAATGTAGACCCTGTTAACTCATGACACTCACTCCACCACTCTCTGAGAGCCACATGCACAATTATCATCAACCAGAAGGGCCATATTTACTTCCATTCCTGGTATGAGGACTTCATCTCAGGGAGGCTCACACCTTCTCATTCCTCTGGCAGTGGCTGTTTCAAGGTGAGAACCACTGGCCAGCCACAAGCTGCTGCCATGAAGTCATTTCAGATTGTACTATTAAAGACTCTTTTACTATCACTGCCTTGCTGGACTGTGAAGAGTGTGCCAGAGATGTGGTCCTAAGTGAAGTGCCCAATGCTAGACTATGGATTGTGCACTGTGGCCAAGGGAAGCCTTGTGCCAAAGAAATATGCCGAGCCAGACCTGGACCCAGGACTACAGAAGACATCTGCTCCGAACTTCCGGAAGAGACGCGCTAATGGCGGACGCCTCTCTCTGCATATGCCGGAGAGGCGATCCGTGCCCGGTAGGGTGAAGGGGTTCTGGATGGGTGCCGAACCCCCAGAGACTCTAGCGAAGGGGCTCTGCCTGGGGTGGCACGAGGGGGAGACTGTCCTGACAGTGGTGACTGCAGGACTGAGACCCCCCTCATCACCCCCGTAGGTTCCCCTGCCGAGGAAGCCTTCAGGCTGCGTAAGCGTGACCGAGAAGCAGCAGAAAATGCTTGGCGGAGAAGCAATTAACACACCTGATACACAATGGTGAAAATTGTGAGTTGCAAAATATAACGGCAAATAAAGCAACGGGGAGGGAAAGGGAGGATCGTGTTCCCCCCCCCCCTCCTTACTGAAGCAGCTGAGACTTTCCCACAGTGTTACTGCAACTATAAAAGCGTTTTAAAAATGCTGGAGGGCGGGATCACATACACGGAGAAAAGACCTTTTGAGAGACATTAGTGCAACTACAATTGTTTCTTCTATGGTCCTTCTTATCTAAGTGTAAATAAAAGCGAAACTGCAACAATGACGGGGCGGCCAAAACCCTCCCCTAAACTAGGAAGCAGTCCTCTGAGTTCAAAGGGCGATACCACAGAGATGAGCTCAATGTTTTCAGCGTTGCTGTGGCCGCTGGTGGACCAGATGACTACTCTCAAAAGCAAAATGAACTTAATGCAAAATGAACTGAAAGAATCAGGTAAACAAACAGAAAAGCTGCAACAGGATCTCTTGGAAGTTAAGGCGACAACCAGTAAGCATGATTCAAGACTACAAAAAATTGAAAAAGAAAAGGCTTTTCAATGTGATAATGTATTGAAATTGCAGATGGAACGCTCAAGTTACTTCCTTCGACTTCAGAATGTTCCTGAAAAAAAAGGGGAGGATCTTAAAAAGCTAGTGAGTGAAGCTTTGGCACCAGTGACAGGTTTAAAAGCGGAAGAAATAATAAGTGACATGGATTTGGTTTATCGGACCTATCCTGAATTAGTCAAAAAGAAAAACCTGCCAGGTAAAATTATGATAAGATTCTCCAAAAGATCAACAAGAGATGTGGTTTTAAAAGCCACCAACAGAACAACGCTGAAGATCCAGGAGGTAGACATCAAGGTATTAAAGGACATTCCATTTGAAATAAGAAAAAGAAGAAAAGCCTACAGAAGTTTAACTACCTGGCTTCAGTCTGAATCAATTATATACCGATGTTTCTGTTCAACAAGCGAAAGCTTTTTTGGAAAAATGCAAGAAAAAGAAAAAAGAGAGAGAGTCTCAGACGATTCGCTAGCACAACAGGAAAGTATATATGGCTTGGATAGCTCAGAAAGCGAAGAAGAAATCTCAGACTCGGAGAAGGGAGCTGCGGCTCCCAAACCTATGGAAGAGACCAAAAAGAAAAGAAGAGGACAAAAGAAGAAATAAACTTTGTATTGTTGTTAAATGTTGAGCACTAAGTATATGTTAATGGAAAATAAGCGTGCTCCAAAGTTATGTGTAACAGCAAATCAGCTATGTGATTTTTAGAAGCAGTAACATATGTAACTAGTTAAACCAAGATTTTTTGTTTCTCAAACTGACTAATCTACTAAAAATGATTAATTTATTCAGCATTTTCCGTATAAGGTAATTTAGTATAGAATTTAGCGTATAGATGTAGAAATAGATGTAAAATCAATAATAATATTTTTTTAAAAGAAGACACCTCCTCCTACACCTCTGCATCAACACAAGTACTGTGATGCAAACCAACAGCCCCTGGCCTCCATGAACACAGATACAGCAACAGACCAGAGAGAGAAGCCATGTTCTGACAGAGGACAAATGTTCCTGCACAGAGGCCATGAAGGAATCTCTTCTCCATCATGCAGTGCGTTCCTCTCCCCCTCCTGAGTCTTCCTCAAACAAAGACTGTTGCCCAGCTAGAAACAAAAGAAGTGATTAAGCCTTCCTGCCACCGGTCCAGATAATGCCTGTGAGAAGCATCAGAAAATTAAACTGAAGCACTGGACCATCACCTTCCTCCCCCCTTCCCTTGTCTCACACATTACCCACACATACTCACTCCCTGCCGCCCATCACCCCTAAATTGTCCAATGGTTGTATCCTTTGTCTTACCCCTCCTGAGATGTTATTCTTTGTGTTTACAGTTCCTGGGAACCAGTGACCACCTGGCTATTGCCTCAGGTGCCAATTTGGTTATTTATGGTGAGCTCTCCCTGAGCTCTCTGGTGAGAGAGTAATAGATTTCAACTGCAAACAAGGTATTTAATTAAAAGATTCTTTATTGGTAGCGGATCAAATAGTCATCTACATGTCAAGTCAGTAATAGGTAAAATAGGCTTACAGATATAGTGTATTCAAACAGTGTAATGCTTAGTGGAACCTCCCATCATAAAACAAGGAAAAAGGCACCCAATTATGCAGGACGGTGTATTCCAGTCTCGTACAGATCTTCATCCCTACCCACTTTGTTGGTTCCATCCCTGATTAGTTTGGAATCCCTCCACATGTGTCGCTGGCTGATTCACGATCCATTCCCCCTCTCATTTTGTTCCTTTTTTGTTGCAAGATCTACTCATCTCACCAGACAAGTAACATATCACCCACCAATGATAATACCTGCTAATGCAAATGTCTTTTCCTGCCTAATTTCCTAGTTCTGTATTGTGTGAGAGTGTGATTGCTTATTATTATTGTATGCTTGAGAATTTATTATTTCAGCAACCTGGTCTCGTCTATTCACAGGCTCTGGGAATTCTGACTCTGGTATACACAGGTTATGTCCCTATGTTTTATGCCAATGACTATACAAAAGTGGCCTGTATTTCAGCCAATACTGTTGATTTTTCTAATGAGGCTCTGAAAGTGAAAGAGTGAAAATAACTCTCTTTGACCTCAGTGTGTGGAAGGGCAATCCTCACTGCATTCATAAAAGCCTTCTCAAAATTGACCAAAACCTTTTGAGGTGCCAGATCTGGAATCAATAGCTTAATTATTTCAAACATTCTATTACAGGTGTCCATCAATGTTCCCTCTAAGCTGAGTTAGTGTGAGCTAGCTCCCAGTTTTTTTAGCCTCCAGATCATACATTTTGTCTTTGCTCAGGAAGGATGGCTCCAGAGCAAACTAATTTATGCAGTAGCCAAATCACTCACTCACCACTATAATGCCAGTAGCTCGCAAAGTAAAATTTTTGCTCACAAGACTCCACAGCTTAGAGGGAGCATTGGTGTCCATATTTTTTTTAAAGTAAAATGTAAATACATGGTGGATATGAATTACCCACCTTGGCATGCCATGTGTAGACTTGGTAAAACATATTTGGCACTTTATCAAAGGTGCCATCTCCACAGATGGTGTCTTTGTTTAATTTGAACATAAGATCTCTATAATCTAAAACCAGAATTCTGTCTGGACTAGGAGCAAGGCCCATTGTAGATCAATACAATGGGCTCTAGCAGCCATCAGGGCTCATGTGGCCCCCCCACCTGCTGGCATTCCCCCCGTGGCTACTCGGCATGGCGGCAGGGGTGGAAACTAGTCAGAGGGTCAAAAATACTGATTTTATTGACCAAAATTCAAAAAAACCTGACCAAATACTGACAAAAATTGACCAATTACTGAATAATTTAACGTCAGACTGTTGATAAATTAGCATTTTAAAAGTAAAACTAGGACTTCATTAAAAACAATTATTATCTGGCCTCCACCATCTCCATAGCCAGCCCCATAGTCAGATGTGATCCAGATAAAAGGATCACACACCTTGTTATTGATTTTTTAAAATGAAGATAGAACAATGTTTTAATTATTGTACAAAATTTAAGGCAAAAAAGATTCCCTTTAAAAAATAATCACATGCTGTAGATAATAAAGCAGTAAAACATATTAAAAACCACACATAAAGTAATCATTATGACAAGAAAACATAATTACTGTATTTTCTGGCGTATAAGACTACTTTTTAACCCAGGAAAATCTTCTCAAAAGTCGGGGGTCGTCTTATACGCCGGGTGTCGTCTTATAGGGCGGGTGATGAAACTTCCAAGCCGGACTGGAGAACCTGCGGTTACCCCATCCCTACCACTTCCACAGCTCGGCCGACAGAGGGGAATGAGGGGGCAACCAAAGGGAAGGGCACTGTGCAGACCTCCAGCCAAAGGGCGCCTTCCGAAAGACGGCGCGCGGGGCTTAGTGTGGCGGGACTAGGCAGGGTCCCCCCTGGGAAATGAAGTGGCTGCTACTTGCGCCACTGGCAGCCGCGGGAAGAGAGGCCTCAGGCCGCTTGCACTGCCGTGGGGAGGGAAACCTCGCATCGCTCGTGGCGGCTGCGGCGAGGTCTTGTGCTGCTCATGCCGTTGCCGGCCGCGAGGAAGGAAGCCTTGTGCCACTTGTGGTGGTGAGGCCCTGCGCCGCTTGCGCCGAGGCCCCACAGCCGGAGGTGGTGCAAGCGGCGCGAGGCCTCCCTTACCAAGGCCAGCGGCGGCGCAAGCAGCAGCTGTTTCATTTCTCAGGGGGGCTCGCACCACTGCTGGCCACGGGGAAGGAAGCCCCCACGCCGCTCACAGGGAGGCCCCGCACTGCTCACAGCGGCTGCAGGGAGGTGTTGTGCTGGCGCACAATCCCCCCAGAATTTAAAAAGACGACGCCCCTGGGGTGAGCTAGCTTAGTTTCTTAGCCTCTGGCGTCCACAGAGCCGCTTGAGAGAGAAGGACTAACTGAAGGTCTGGCACTGTATTTGGTGTGCATTGGAAGAGGGGTAGTCTTATACGGCGAGTATATCCCAAACTCTATATTTTGACTGGAAAAGTTGGGGGTCGTCTTATACACCCAGTCGTCTTATACGCCGGAAAATACGGTACTATAAATTAAGACTTGTCTTGGCTTTTACTTTTTTTTTTAATGAAAAAAGAAGTTATTAATGAACTTTTTCATTTTTCAAGTTTTTTGCACTGCACCCGCAAGCATTTGTTTCTTATCCTCTTCTATTGCTTTCTCCACTCCTTCTAGCATGAGTTGTGCCATGCTGAATCCTACTATATCCTTTTTCTCAGCAGCCTCCTTTACACATTTGGTTGAATCATTTAGCGAGGTTTGAGCAATTCTCTTCTCGTTCTGTTGTCTCAGCTTTTTCAGTTTTGCTTCCTTTTCTTGTATACTATCCTTTTCACTATCTTCTTAAATCTTTCTAACTCCTCCACCTTTTCCCCTTCTTTTTTTCTTTTTGCTCCTCTTTAATAAAACACTGTTCATTACAATATTGCTTGTAATGAACATTAGCTGCTCTTGTTTGTGTGATATTAACTCCTGTGTGATATTAACATGGTATACCTTATTTTCATATACATTATATAAAGTTAAATAAGCAAATAATATTATTTGAAGAATTTTAAGTCATATAGTTGTTCAAAAGCTGTGAATACTAGACAATCTGTACATAATTTAATTTAACATCTTTCTGTCTTTATTTTAGAAATTACTTCATACCAACATTACAAAGGTTGACAAATGGTAAATTAATAAATTTAAAGTATTCAATTTTATATAAAAATATTTCTATATAGTTTAATTTCTGTTGTTATTGTTTTTCCTTCACAGTAAAGTTTATTGATAACAAAATGGCCAATTTTATTTCCTGTATTTTCCCTTCAAGCATTTATACTCAAGAGCATTAAAGCCCTCTTTCTACAGGCCATGTTTGTATAGTATCGAAGTAATTTACTAATAACATAGCAAAACTGGGAGAGGCAGGGCTATGTCACATTGACATGGTCGACAGCCGGAACTGCTCCCAGCTGTGACCAATTCTTCATTCTTTTTAGAGGGGTTTTCGGGGGATCCCAAGCCCCACTGGACCTCCTGGAGGGAGGTCTGGAGCAAGGGACATGATTTGGACCCCTCACTTGAGGCAACAAGTGGGTGGATGCCCTGGATCTTCCCAGAAGCAGCCATAACGAGCACAAGATGTGAAAAATCCCCAATGTGAGAGTCCTACAGAGTCAGTCACCAAGAAGTGTCCTTAAACAGGAATGTTTTATTGAGAGAGGTCTGCTATGGTCATCTGCACTTCTTGTGTTAGTAATGTTAGGCACTGCCTCAATCAGGACAATTATACAGAATTCAAAAAGGGGTCTGGTAATGCACAGTAACCAATCATCATGTCAGAGAAAAGGTGCTTAAAATACTGGTTTACAGTTCCCAGGGAAAAAGTGGGAAGAATAAGAGTCAGACAGGAGAAGAGATACATAGGCCGACACTAACAGTCTTTCAAGGTCAAAGTAGCTCAAAGAGCGATAAACCTGTCATGAGAAATATAACATTCCACAATCCTGATGTCAAGGGTTCACTCATCCCACCTCCTGGG
The DNA here is from genome assembly GCA_029233225.1 of Lepidodactylus listeri. Lineage (NCBI taxonomy): Eukaryota > Metazoa > Chordata > Lepidosauria > Squamata > Gekkonidae > Lepidodactylus > Lepidodactylus listeri. The sequence continues at coordinate 5,605,271 of JARCFY010000014.1, read as the reverse complement.
CAGGAGATGGCAGCATTAGCTGACATTCTGCCCCCCCAAAGCTCTCCCAGACCCTCCAGGTTTAAGCGGGTACAATTTGTGGAAGGCACAAAGCAATGCAGGAGCGTTAACATGTTCAGCAGCCACCCATTCATTATCTCCCGGCCCAAAGTCTTTCCAGCACACAAGATAAAACAAGCGACCCCATTTAAGCTTAGAGTCCAGAATTTGCACAATCTCATAATGAGGTTCACCATTCAGAATCAGAGGAGGAGGAATCGGTTGCTGGGGCCACCAGATGTTCGGTCCAGGGTCCCATTTCAGTAGGCTGAAATGGAAAACGGGATAGAAAGATTTCAGTGACTTAGGCAGTTCAAGTTCAAAAGTCACCTCACTAATCTTTTGGAGTACTTTAAACGGCCCACATATTTCCAGCCCAATTTATGACTGGGCTGCAAGCCCCTGATGTTCTTGGTTGACAAATGCACCAAGTTGCTATTAATGGCCAAGAGTCCTGCAGAGCTTTACACCAGTCTTGAGATTCTCCCGACCCCAGACCAACAGATGCGAGTTGCGGTGGGGGGGGGGGGGGGTCCCTTCATATCCACATGAAGCCATAAAGGGAGAAACACCTGTAGAGGAATGGACCACATTATTATAACTGTCCTCCACAAATGGCAACAAATCAACCCAATTGTCTTGTTGATAGTTTGAGGAACAGCGGTGAAATTGTTCGACAACTTGATTGACTCTTTTGGTTTGGCAATCAGTCTCTGGGTGATAAGCACTGCTAAGTGCTTGCTCCACCCCCAGTACGTTCAACAACTCCTGCCAGAAGGTGGCAATGAACTGCGATCAGAGATTATCTTGTGCGGGACTGAGTGCAGTTTGATGATGTTACTCAAAAACATTTTGGCCAATGCCTTAGCCGTGGGTATTTGTTTGAACGGAACGAAATGGGCTTGTTTCGTAAACAAATCCACCACCACCCAGATCACCCTTTCCCCTTTACTAGGGGGCAGGTTGGTAATAAAGTCCATAGAGATTACCTCCCAAGGTTGGGTAGGGGTTTCTAACGGTTTCAAGAGACCAGGGGCTTCCCCCCTGGCGTTTACACATTAAACAGGTTTGACAAGAGCTCACATAAGACAATACGTCTCCACACATGTGAGGCCACCAGAATTGATGTTGCAGCAAATGAATCTTTTAAATATCCAAAGTAGCCCCACAGTTTAGATTCATAAGCAGTGTACATAATTTCCCTCCAGAGAGATAGGGGGGCAACCATTTATCACTTTTGTACCAACAAGCATCAGAACTCTGCACCACTTCGGGGTCTCCCGGGAAATCATTTCGGTCCACCTCACTGTAAGCTTGGGCACATTTTTCCTGCCAGGCATTAATGAGAGGATGTTCAACCCCCTTGCTCTTGCTTCTAGTAATCACTGCACCTCCCAGTTGGGCTGGAGTAAACATTGAGTCAACAACCTCATCTCGTAGGCTATCATGTTGCGTGAGGTGGGAAAGGGCATCAGCTAGGGAGTTTGACTTCCCCGGAAAATGATGGAGCGTAAATTGAATTTTTGAGAAAAACTCAGCCCACCGGAGCTGTTTGGCATTGAAAGTTTTGTGAGTTTTAAGTGCCTCGAAGTTTTTATGATCAGTCCAAACCTCGAATGGGATGTGTGCCCCTTCCAACCAGTGGCACCATGTAGTCAATGCTAGTCGAATGGCCGCAGCCTCCTTATCCCACACCGCCCAGCTGTGTTCATATTCCCTGAATCTTCAGGACACATAGGCAAGGGGGTGCAACTTCCTGTCCACCCCTTTTTGGAGGATCACCCCCCCCCCCATAGCCACATCAGATGAATCCACATGTACAATGAATTTCTTATTTTTGTCAGGGTGCGCTAACACCCGCTCAGAGGTAAACAGTGTCTTAAGAGCCTCAAACACCTTTTGGCACTCAGGGGTCCAATCAAGATGCACCCCCGGTTGTGTGGATTCCGGTCCCTTCCCCTTTGTTTTCAATAAATCTGTGAGGGGTAGGCTATAATGGGCAAAATTTTCAAGAATGTGAAGTAAAAATTTGCGAGCCCCCAAAAACTCTGGAATTGTTGGTGGGTTCTGGGGGGCTCCCAATCAACCACGGCCACAACCTCAGTAGGGTCCATTTGTAAACCTCGGGGATATATGTGATACCCCAAAAAAGTCAATTTTTGGCTTGTGAAACTTACATTTGGACAGCTTAGCTAAAAGCTTGCGTGCTCATAGGGTGGTAAGAACTTCACACCAATTTTACATGTGACTCCCAATCCAGTGAGTACAAAAGGATATCATCTAAAGAATAGAGGACCCCTTTGAACAGGTGCTTGTGCAACACTTCATTTATTAAATTCATAAAAACTCCAGCTGCCCCTTGAAGTCCTAACAGCATCACCAGGTATTCGAACTGGCCCAGGGGTGTATTGAATGCAGTCTTATATTCATCCCCCTCCCAGATGCACACTCGGAAATATGTGTCCCGGAGATCCAATTTGGAGAATATTTCCCCTCAGGCCGCCTCTGCCAGGAGATCTTTGATCAACGGGAGGGAGTATGCATTAGAGGTTGACAGCTCTATAGTCCATACACAGCCTTAACCCTCTATTTTTCTTTTTCCAAAATAATATAGGAGCTGCAAGGGGGGGGGGGTTGCGGGCTAAATGAATTCCCGCACCAAGTTTTTGTCAATGAACTTGCATAGTTCGACCCTCTCTGCAGGGCTCATTGAATACAGTTTCCCCTTGGACAATTTATGACCTGGAATAATTCAACAGCACAGTCAGTGTTTCTGTGAGGAGGTAAACTCATCGGCCTTAGTTTCCTCAAATACCTCACTTAAGTCCCGATACTCCATATGGATAGTGTCAAATTCCTCCCTGGCCATGCAGGCATTGAGAAGTGGAGTTTCAGGTGCTGAGCCCCATCAGGGTTGCCACCGGTGCTCTGTGTGATGGTCAGTTACAAAATGCACCTTGCCCTCACTCCACACAATGTAAGGATCATGACAGCCCAGCCAAGGACTCCCTAATACCATAAGGAGCTGAGCGTGGGGGTTAATGATAAATGTTCTTTTCTCCCAGTGTTCCCCTGTTCCAACAATCAATTGCTTGGTCTCATAGGCACAGGGTTCCTTCATTTTTGACCCATCCATCTGGGTAAATTGTAGGGGCTCATCCAAATTTGTCACCCCAATTCTCAGGCCCATGAATACTATTGGGCTTATCAAGTCCCTAGCACACCCCAAGTCAATAAGGGCCCATACCCTGACTTGGGTTCCCAGGTCTGGGTTTATGACTGTGAGTATAACATAAAGGAGAGGGATGGGGTTGGTCACCAGAGGTGGCACTGCTTGTTGAGGGACCTGCTGAGTAGTGCCGTTTACAGCAGGTCCTGCCCATTTCCCACTGGCTGGATAGGTTCCACTAACGTTACTTGCTCTTGCTCTGGCTGAGCTTTGAGTTGTAGGGCTCGGGGCTTCAGGGCACTTTATACCATGCGAGGTGGTGACCAGTGGAACCAGCACTCCCTTGGGGCCCCCGCTGGCCAGGAGGAAGTGTAATGGCCAAATTCTCCACAGTGCGGGCAGAGCCCATTTCAATTGTAGGTCTTGGAGAGGCTGCTTCAACTTGGGCTTTGCTGATGTCCCAGCAGCTACTGGGATTTTGGGGACTGGCTTTGGGACATGCATATGGATAAGTTGGAATCTGCCTTCTGCATCTTCCACCGCCCTCACCCAGGCTGCCAATGATGTGGGGTTCACGTTTCTGAGCAGTCTCATAGATATCGTGATTTAGGCTTGATAAAGATGGCTTCTGGCCACCCCGTATCTTAGCCACAAATCTTTTAAAAGCACCGGAGTACTCATGCATGAAGCTGTTTCCTTGCTTCAAGGCGTGGATTTGGCTGTGTGCCTTTTCTTCTCCCATCGGGTCTTCATATTGACATCACAACGCCCACATGAACTCCTCTGTGCTTCTGAGTTCGAGTCCTGGCATATTGTGGAGACTCATGGATGTCAGGTTCCCTGTCATGTTTGTTTCCTTTTCTCAGTCCCTTTTTCAGGTCCCGGCCGGAGAACGGCATCGGCTTCCCTCCCGACAGTTCCCCCCCCTTCCCCTCCTCACCCCTCCTTCCTCAGAATAAACTCATCTGTTTTGCTAGACTTCAGTTATCTCTGTTGCAGCACTTGTAACCTTGGGCAACTGGGCCTCTGCTCTTCCAGGTGTCTTTTGCGTGGGAATGCATGTAGATTACACACAGGGTCAGGGATGGGAATTTAGCTCAGCTTACATGCCTTTTTCTCTGAGAAAGTAACGATAACACATTTTGTCGCTTGATATTTTTATCAAGCCTGGTCACAGGGAGGGCGGGGTACAAATTAATTAAATAAATAATAAATTAATAAATAAATTTTGATTGGTACCTGCCCTTTTACTCCTGTTTGAATACAGTATATCAGTCCCTCACATTCTGTATGTGGTACCACTAACAATGCAAGTGTTTTCTAAAAGACCATTAAGAAATAAAGACTTTGTCTTTATTTATACAAGGCCTGGCTTATTGGATCTCATCAGAAGTTTCACAGATTGTTAGTGATCCTTCCAATTGAGAAGGAGTGAATTCCATACCTGGATATGTCAGATGATCGGTCCCTCATTCCCACCTCAGCACCCGAAACACCGGTATCCACCACACCTGTGGAGCCAGTGACCACGAACTATGATTCCTATGCTCCCCTCAGTCGGGGGGGAGCCACAGGTGGTGCATGTCCCCTGCCAAGGTATTCCTGGTCAACCTTTGGTGGGGGTCCCCTGGAGTCCTGGGTCCATGACAGGAGGGGATCATGCGTGCGGTTCTCGGACGAGGAAAGGGATGTTGATATTAGAGACACAGAAACAGTGAAGCTGTCAGTGAACTGTCAGTTAGATCACTGAAGCCATATTAGTTGCAAGTCATATGACACATCCAGATGGAACTGGATGGAGCAAGTCCAGTCCTGTACACTATGCAATGACTTGAGAGTGACTCAGCACTAACCTGATTGGTTACTGAGTGTCTGTAAAATGTATATATGTATTCATGTTGTGTTATACTTTTTCTTCTTCTCTGTACTGGTGACTGGTGTAGCATTTTGACAGTGAAAACAATATTCTGTAAATAAATGTACATACAGTGTACATAGTTTGTGTCTCTCGTTTGTGGAGTCTATAAGCTCTGCTGGTGCTATTTAGCACAAACTACCACTCACACACAAGGGACTCCTGGAGATTGAGCTTGGTCCCAGACGAATGGGAACCCCCTCGGCCATCTGAGAGAGGTACGGATGACCTCTGGCAGCAGATGGACCGGAGATTTGATGAGATGCATGACTGGCTGTTGTGTCTCCCCCCCCCCCTTCAGCAGTCGAGACAGAGAGAAAGGAAAGGTTACTAAAGTAAAGAGGAAGACTGTCAGTAAAGAGGAAGACTGTCAGCTGAAACTCTGGTTCTGTAGCAGAGCAGTTTTTAGTTTTGTTTTGATTTTCTTCTGCTATTGAGATTAATACCATCACTGGGAACTTTAAGCTCTTTTTTGCATTTGCTCTTACAGATTTCACCCTGTTTTTGACTTCTTTGCTGGGACTAAAGATTAAAATTTTTAGCTTGGATATCTTGAAAGAATTGGACTGAACTTAGACTATAGTCATATCAAGTGCAAATTTACTTGCTTGGATATTGACAAAGTGACCTCTGGGGGGCAAGCCAATTTTCTTTTTGAAAACTGTAAACAGTAGAGATTACTTTTCTGGGAAAGCAGCCAGACGTGTATTGACAAAATAATTTCTGGGAATAAGGCCAGGACTGCTTTGAATTCAAAAATATTAATGATAAGGCCTCTGAGAAACTAGCTAAAAGGATATTGTTTATTGTAGTTTTGGTTATTTTGTCTAATATTTCTGGGAAGACAGTCAAGAGGTAATGTTTATGAAGCTGAGTACTCTTTATAACATAAATATATGATAACAGGAAACAAATTTGACTAATTGCCGAAAGGAGAAGTCATAAACACTTGACTGTTGTGTTTAACCCTTTTTATTTTGGGGAGTGGTATTTGAGTAAAGGAAAAGGAAGTGAACGGATGCGGTATGTCTAAGCCCTCACCAGGTGCACCTAAAACAGTAGGTGCCAAGATGTCTGCAATTGAATTACAAACACTACAATCATGGATCAAGGATGCTGTAGAAGCTTCGGTAGCTAATGCGGTGGAAACATCCAGAGACCCATGGCAGTTAATAATGCTATGCCACAGGCACTGGAGCCCTTGAATGCTAAAATAGATGCCTTGGCTCTGCAAGTATCTACACAGACAGCGGAGATTAAGTAACAAATTGCTGAAAATAAAACCCAGATATCCACAATTTTACAGACAAGAAACCAACTGGAAGTGAAAACTGAAGAGATCTCCCACCAGATGAAAGAAATGGAAATACAACAAGGACTTTTGCAAGATGCAGTCACAGAGTTAGAAATGAACAGAGCTGCATATATTTTGAGATTCCAGAATATCCCAGAAAAAAAAGGTGAAGAGGTTAAAGCTGATATGGCTCAGAGGCTGGCTGAATCTTTAAAAGAAGAGGATATTCAGAAAATGGCTGAAGAAATAGACTATGCATTTCGAATGAATTCTGCCTTTGCAAGAAGAAACAATCTTCCCAGAGAGATTCACACTAGATTTTTCAAAAAACAATTGAGAGAAAATATTTTGAAAAAATCAAATGAAGAACCATTTGAAGCAGCAGGAACTGAAATTAAAGTCTTAACAAAGATCCCATGGGGATTAAGAGAAACAAGAGAAACGTCTCACAAACTTACTCAGACAAAATGGAATTATGTATAGATGGTTGATGCCAGAAGGTGATGCCATTTACCTATAAAGACAGGAGATACAGAATAAACTCAACATTTAAAGTAGAAGATTTTTTGGAGACTCACGGAGCAGACTTAGGAGAGCAGGAAGAAGAATCAGATGAAGAGACAGAGTTCCAAGAAAAAGGTGCAGCAGGACCAAAAACAGGAAAAAGTAAGAAAAAACTACCCGTTCAAGTAGTGACCCGATTACAGGATAAGAAGAAAAAAAAACCAGATCCCAAGCAGAAGAAAATGATGGAAAGAAGTAAACTGAAATTGATCTCCATTAATGTTAATGGATTAAATGCGCCTCACAAAAGGCAAATATTTCAACAAATTAAAAAAATGAAATGGGATGTGATATGTTTACAGGAGACACACATCAAACAAGCAGACCAGAAACTTTTGATTGTAAAGAAATTTGGGGAAACTTTTGTATCTTCAGACAACCAAAGAAAAAAAAAGGTGTTGTTACTTATGTGAAGGACAATTTGCATCCTGAATTGGTTTATCATTCAGATGACGGAAGAGTTAAAATACAGAGACAAACTAAAATAACATTAATTGTTAATATATATGCACCAAATCAAAACCAAGAAAATTTTTATAAGGCGCTCCAGAAAATAATATTGGAGCAAGAACAGAATGAATTATGTATTATTGAAGACTACAATGCTGTGTTTGACAAAGTTGTGGATAGAAAAAAACACGTGGGAAAGCAAAAATCAGGAAATCAATTGCCAAAGGCTTTTATGCAATTGGTTGAAGAATTCTCTCTAGCGGACGCATGGAGAACCAAGAATTTGAATAAAATGGACTTTACTTTCTTTTCAGCTAGACATAAATCTTGGTCCATCAATGTTAAAAGACATTATAGACGCAGAGATTCTCCCCCAAACATTTGCAGATCACAACCCATTGCTTTTAACTCTACAAGACAGACCTAAAAGTAATAGATGGTCTTTGAATTATGGCTTTTGAAAGACCCAAAATTGTATCTGACACCAAAAAAGAATTTTGAGAATTCTTTAAAACAAATATACAGGTAGACACTTCGACGGACATAGTTTGGGATGCATTTAAGGGTTATGCAAGAGGTTAGTTTATAAGACAAGGTACATGGGTCAAGGAACAAAGAACACAAAAATTTGCACAGCTTAAAGAACAAATTAAAAAAGAAGATACTATGAAGGAAGTCTCAGATTTGGAACGAAGCAGAATAAAGATCAAAAGTCTACAACACCAATTAAATTGCCTCCTATCACAGGAAATAGCAATTAAATTATGTATGCAAAACAAAATTATTTTGAAAATGCAAACAAACTGTCAAGATGGTTAGCTTATAAATTAAGAAAAGAATCAGAAAAAAAACTCATCAGGATGTTGCGGGATGAGAATGGAGAAGAAAAGACCTACCCGAAGGAAATATGGAGGATTATTGAGAACTTCTATAGATCTCTCTACCAATCAGACAATATTGATCATGAGCAGATTTTAAAAATATAATAAAAAACAATTTACCAAAGAACAAAGACAAATTCTAAATGAGCCATTTACACCGACTGAAATAGTAGAGGCAATAAGAAACCAGAAAAAGACTCTGGGACCTGATGGCCTACCGGCAGAATTTTACCAAATATTTGGAGATCAACTGGCCTTTCCACTTAATCATGTTATTCACAGTATTAGCAAGAAAGGAATTCCAGACTCGTGGAACCAAGCCTTAATTACATTAATACATAAACCTGATTCAGATGAGAATGATGTACAAAACTATAGACCACTTTCACTTTTGAATGCAGATTATAAAATCGTTGCATTTATTTTAGCTAAAAGATTGAATTTTTTTTTAGTCCAGATGATCCATCAAGATCAATCAGTTTTTGTGCCTAAAAGACAAATGCAAAATGATGTTAGAATTATTTTAGATGTATTAAATGTGTGTAAAATGTGTAAGCCGCTCTGAGCCTGCTGTGCGGGGAGAGCGGCCTAGAAATTGAATCAAATAAATAAATAAAATAAATATTAGAATACTTTGAAGCTCATCCAGAAAAACAGTTGGTATTACTATTTCTAGATGCAGAGAAAGCCTTTGATAATCTTGTTTGGGACTTTATGTTAGAACAACTTTCAACTTGGCAATGTGGAATAAACTTCTATACAATGATTAAAGCAATTTATACAAAGCAACAAGCCAAAATTATTATTAATGGAGATTTTTCACAAGACATAAAAATCCAAAAAGGAACTAGACAAGGCTGTCCTCTTTCACCACTGTTACTTATTTTTGCTTTAGAAATGTTGAATGACTTGGTAAGAGAAAATCCCCAGATACAAGGACTCAAGGTTAAAGGAGAAGAGTATAAATTGCAAGCCTTTGGTGACGATTTGGTATTTATTCTAGAAGAGCCACTAAGGTCATTGACATATCTGCTAGATACACTGAAAAGCTATGGTCAACTTGCAGGCTTAAAAATTAACTTCAAGAAAACTAAACTGTTGGTTAAAAACTGTACAGAAAGGCAGATTCAAGTTCTTGAGAAGATATCTGGTATGGAAATACAAAAACAAACCAAATATTTAGTAATTATGCTAACAAATAGATGCAGTTCCTTGATGAAAGATAATTATGTGAAACTTCTTTCAACTATTAAGAAAGATCTGGAGAACTGGAAACAGCTAAAGGTATCCTTTAAGGGAAGAATAGCGATTGTAAAAATGAATCTATTACCACGATTGCTCTATTTATTTCAAACAATTCCTATTTTAAAGAATCAAGAATATCTTAATGAAATTGAAAACCTTACACGACAATTTATTTGGCAAGGTAAACGACCAAGAATTAAAATGAAGGTGTTACAAGATGTAAAAGAAAGAGGGGGCTTTGCTATACCAAATTGGTACCTTTATTATAAGGCAGGAGCTTTGACATGGTTGAAAGAATGGGCCACTTTAGAAAACTCGAGACTGCTAAAATTAGAGGGACATGATCTAAAACTGAGTTGACACGCCTTTATATGGTATGAGAAGAGTGGCACTCAGAAATACTTTGGCCCCGTCCACACGAGCGAGATAAGCCAGACGGGAAGTGACACAAATTTGTGCCGGTGCAATTTGCGCAGCTTTTGCAGGATCACACAGGTCCATGGACCTGTGAGGGCGAACCGCCACTGCGTGATCACAACAGCCACAGGCGAGTTGGGGTTTTTCCCCCGGCCATTTTCAGAGCGCTTATCTGCTTCTACAAGGGATCGATGACTTACCTCTTCACCCTCGGGGTCATCTGATGATGCGCATACCGGGATGGGAGGGAAAAAAACCAAAAAGCCCACTCCCCAACGCCACTTGTTTGCGCTGACGCGATCACACCAGGAAAGGTCAGTTCTGGGCCGTTGCAAACCATTTGAGACTGCCTTTTCACTGGTAGCTAAATAAGCCGATTCCCCACCGGCTCAAAGTGGTTTGAGACACTTTGACACCAGCTGTAGGACACTTTCCAGATGTGCTTGTGTGATCACGCCACTTTGAGCCGGCGGGGAATCGTCCTTCTTGTGTCGCAAATGGGTGCATATGATCGCGCCCTTTAAACAGCACATGTTAAGGGCATCGCTTTTACGTGTATGGAAAGAGATTAAGAATACATGCTACACAAAGATTCCCAAATGGATTTCACCATTGGAAGCATTCATATACCCCACAGTTTTTACTAAGAAACAACTTTGGAGATATGAAGAACTTTTGCAAAAAGATGACTCTCTGAAATCGCAAGATATGTTACAGGAACAGGGCATTAATCTAAACTGGTGGGAAAGAGTACAACTTGATTCCAGATATACAAAGGATAAACCAATTGGTTTTGCTGAAAAATCAAATGGGTTAGATAAAATATTGTTGGCAAATGAAGTTAAATATATAAAAGCATTTTATACACTATTATTAGAAATGAGAATGCAGGATGAAATAGTAAAAACTGCTATGATTAAATGGGCACAAAATATAAGACATAGTATCCAATTAGAACAATGGTTGAGAATTTGGAAAACAAATATAAAATTTACAAAATGTATGGCATTTAAAGAGAATATTTATAAAATGTTTTATAGATGGTATATGACACCTGAGAATTTAGCAAAGTGGTATCCAAATATGTCGAATGCATGTTGGAAATGTAAACAAACTGTTGGTTCCTTTTTCATATGTGGTGGGCATGTAAATGTGTAAAAAAATATTGGACCTGGATACATGAAATATTGCAAAACATGTTGCATATGAATATACCATTTGTGCCAGAATTATTTTTGTTGAATATGATACCAGAAACTTTTAACAAATCAGATAAATATTTGATTATTCATGTAAAAACTGCTACTACAGGGCCATCCAGGATGGACAGGCCACAGTGGAGAACTCAAGACAAAACGTGATCCACTGAAGAAGGAAATGGCAACCCACTCCAGTATCTTTGCCAAGAAAACCCCATGGACAGTAACAAAAGGCTAAAAGATATGATGCTAGAAGTTGAGCCCCTCAGGGTGGAAGGTGTCCGATATGCTACTGGGGAAGAGCAGAGGGCAAGTAACCCCAGAAAGTAACCCCAGATGGCAAGTAACCCCAGAAAGAATGAAGTGGCTAGGCCAAAGCCAAAAGGACGCTCAGCTGTGGATGTGTCTTGATGGTGAAAGGGAAGTCCGATGCTACAAAGAACAATACTGTATAAGAAACTGGAATGTAAGATCTATGAATCAAGGTAAGCTTGATGTGATAAAAAATGATATGGCAAGACTGAACATCGACATCTTGGGAATCAGTGAACTGAAGTGGACAGGAATGGATGAATTTAACTCAGAAGACCATTATATCTACTACTGTGGCTACGAATCCCATAGAAAAAATGGTGTAGCCTTTGCAGTCAACAACAGAGTGAAAAAGGCAGTAATGGGATACAGTCTCAAAAACGGCAGAATGATCTCAGTCCAAATCCAAGGCAAACCATTCAACATCACAGTAATCCAAGCCTATGCCCCAACCACTGATGCAGAGGAGGCTAAAATGGACCGGTTCTATGAGGATCTACAACTCCTAGAACTAACATCAAAAAAAGATGTCCTTATCATCATAGGAGATTGGAATGCTAAGGTAGGAAGTTCAAGGGTAACTGGAATAACGGACAAGTTTGGCCTTGGAGAACAAAATTAAGCCGGGCAAAGGCTAACAGAGTTTTGTCCAGAGAACACGCTGGTCATAACAGACACTCTCTTCAAACAACTTAAGAGGTGACTCTACATATGGACAGCACCAGATGGACTACACCGAAATCAGATTGATTATATCATTTGCAGTCAAAGATGGAGAAGTTCTATACCAGGGGTGGCAATTGAGGCAGCCAAGCAAAACAAACTCTCCCTCCTTCCCTGCCTCCCTCGGGGAGGAGCCTCAGCCAATGGGGAAGAAAGGCTTACTTTCTTTCCTGTGCAATTGAGGCAGCCCGGCCAGGAAGCAAGTTCTGGCTCATTCCCTCCCTCCCCCTGGGAAGAGGAGGGGGAGGAGCCTCAGCCAGAGCAGGGAACAGAAGCTTGCCTAACTATTTCTCCTGAGCAATTGAGAGAGTCTGGAAAGCAAGCTACAACACAGCAGCAGAATTGGAAGAAGATGCAGAGACAGCCCCTGGGGGCCTGATCCAGCCCACAGGCCGCATGTTTGACACCCCTGACCTAGACTGATAGTCTTGGGTGATTTCAATGTCCACGCTGATGACACAGCCTCTACTCAGGCAGTGGACCTGGTGTCGTCCATGGCAGCCCTAGGACTCTCCCAACTTGTAACAGACCCCACTCACCAGGCCGGACACATGCTTGATCTGATCTTCACGGCAGGGGTTGCTTCTTTGGCAGTACCATGGTCGGACCACTTTGCCTTGAAGGCCTGCTTAAATACTCCACTCTGACCCTCTTTGGGTGGTGAGCCTATTTGGGCTTGCCCACAGAGCCAAATGGACCCAATGTGGCTTTATATGGCTGTATGTGATCTGAGACCCCCAGGCAGCTAGTTGAATGAGCTTGTAGAGGACTGGCATAGCTGACTTTCGACAGCCATCAACAAGATTGCTCCCTGCCCCCCCTCCCTGCACCCCTGGTCTAGGCTTGTTCCATGGTTCACCCAGGAGCTGCAGATGATGAAATGGGGACTAAGACAGCTAGAGAGGAAGTGGCAGTGTGCCCGCAACGAAGCTACAAGAGCATCCTATAGGATGTTTATGAGATGCTATGAGATGGCTGTCAAGGCCGCTAAGAAACAGTATTATATGGCCATGATTGCATCTGCAAGCTCATGCCCAGCCCAATTGTTTAGAATGATTTGGTCTATTACTGTTCTGCCACGAAGCAGACCAAAGTTTAGGGAATTGGATATTGGCTGTGAGGCTTTTGCGAGCTACAGTTGATATAGTGAGTGAACTCGAGGCTCCGAGCATGTCTTCTAGTCATGTTATGGATTATTTCAGCCTGCTCAGCCTAGAGGAAGCAGACAAATTGCTCCTAACTGTATGTCCTACCACATGCTTCCTCAATCCGTGCCCTTTGTGGCTAATTAGAGCCAGCCACGAGGGGTTTTAAGGTGACTTGCAGGAGATTATTAACAAGGGGCTGTTCCTGGAGGCACTTAAGGAAGCAGTGGTACGCCCTCTCTTGAAAAAGCTATCTCTGGATCCCACAGGCGACCGCCGGAGGCATCTGGATCGAGGCGGCTCGGCTGTGCTGTTGCTGTTAGATCTGTTGGCTGCATTTGACACAGTCAACCAACAGTTACTGATCCACCGCCTCACCAACACTGGAGTCCAGGGGCTAGCCCTGCAGTGGCTTGCTTCCTTTCTCCAAGGTTGGGGACAAAGAGTGGCACTGGGGGATCAGCTCTCCTGAAGGCACCCTCAAGGGGCAGTGCTGTCCCTGATGCTTTTTAACATCTATATGCGCCCTCTTGCACAGATTGCCCAGAGGCATGGGCTGGGATGTCACCAGTACGCAGATGACACCCAGCTCTATCTGTTGTTGGGCGGTCAGTCCAACTCAAAACCGGAAGATCTAGACCGGGCATTACAAGCCATGCCTGGTTGGCTTAGGCTGAGCTGGCTGAAATTGAATCCAACGAAGACGGAGGTCCTGTGCCTGTCGAAGCGGTCCAGGGGTAGGGATCTTGCTCCCGACCTTCTATGGGGCACCACTGGTGTCAGCACCGGAGTTTAGGGGTCTGGGAGTGCTCCTAGATGCCTCCTTAACAATGGAGGCCCAGGTGGCAACCACTGCCAAGTCAGCCTTTTATCATCTTCGGTTGATCAGGTAGTTGGTTCCCTTCCTTGAATGCAACAATCTGGCAACAGTGATCCACGCGATGGTCATGAGATTGGACTACTGTAATGCCCTCTACATGGGGCTGCCCTTGTCTCAAATCCAGAAGCTGCAGCTGGTGCAAAATGCTGCGGCCAGGCCTTTGATGGGACTCCCTATTTGGGAGCCCATCCAGCCTGTGCTTAAGACAATGAACTGGCTGCCTATAGTATACCAGATTCATTTCAAGGTACTGGTTCTTACCTTTAAAGCCCTTTATGGCCTGGGACCTACATACCTGAGGGACTGCCTTTCCCCACATGTACCCCAGAGAGCACTGTGAACAGGGACCCAGAATTGGCTGGCCCTCCTGAGTCTTAAGGAGGCCAGGCTAGTAACAACCAGGGCTAGGGCTTTTTCGGTGGCGGCTCCACTCTGGTGGAATGAGCTCACAGAAGAGACCAGGGCCCTGTGGGACCTTTTACAGGTGTAGTGGGCCATAACGTCTTTTGGAGGACCTAGATCTTGCACTTCATATGCCTCTCAAATACATGGCTTGAGACATTTTTACCTAAAGGCTGTGAACTGTGAGACACAGATAGAAAATCCTTTAGCCTTACATGCACCATTCTATTAAGCAGTCACATAGAGCCCTGCGAGTGTCTAAATTGTGCCAGAATCTCAATTTGGGATAACATGGTGTAGGACAAAAGGACGATTGTGTCAATTCTTGGTTAACATGATAAGGGAAAAAAACCTTTGGCACAAAGGAATGATCCCTCCTAAGTACCGAGACCTTGTGACCAATAAGTCCCTAATTCAGGAATCCCTCTTGCAGAAGTAATCTCCCCAAGAAAAAACACATCTTCTGAGAAGGAGACCTTAGATTCTGATGATTTGAAAGGATCAAATGGAGGTTTGCTCAAGGCCTGTAACACTTTAGAAAGGTTCCCAGTAAACAACCTATGCCCAAAGGGAGGTGCCAACTGTATGGTTCCTTTGAGGGACAGCTCAATGTGCCTATGAGAAGAAAAATTAGGCAGTCTTAAGCAGTTCCACATAGCATCCACTGCTGCAACCTGTCTTTTAAGGAATCCAGTCTTAAGACTTGATTTCAATCTTCATGTAAGTAAGTTTCAGTGGATCCAGCTCTTTTGGTACTGGCCCACTTCTGAATGCCTGCCACGTACAATCATAGAGACGACTAGAAGCAGGTATACTGGACTGCACCATGGTGTCAGCTACTTAACTTGGAAAGCCCCATCCTACTAAATCTGCCAGTTCAATCTTTACGCTGTCAGCTGGAGTCAAACAGTGTCTGGGGTGTGAATAGATTCTTGTACAAGAAGAAACCATCGCTTAACAATCTCCACGGTGGAGATACTGACATTTTCACTAGCTGTGAGACCCAAAACTTCTGCGCCAGAAAGAAGTTATAGAAATCACCCCGTTGTCTTCTTTGACACTTTGTTCAGGCCTCAGCTGCTCAATGTGGTTGTAGGAATAGCCTACAGCAGATCACTGGGTCAACGGCAAGTACGTGTGCCCTTGCCCTCTGCCCTGGAATCGTAGAAACTGGTTAGAAATCTGGTAAGTTGCTTGTTGTTCAATGTTGTAAAACGATCCAAGATAGGGATCCTGAAACAAAGTGTGATTTTGCTAGAAGTTCCATTGTCTTTGTTGAAATCTGAACCTATAGCCAAAAGTGTAGGAACACCCAAAATCCTTTTGTTCCTGTTTTTTGTCATTTTTTTAATGCCAATAAATCCAAAATAGACAGAAGGTCCACCTTCCAATGATTTAACCATATCTTTGTTCTATTATATTGGTGGCCTGTGCTCTGGCACCAAATTGCATGAACTCTTGGGATGCGTTTTGCAGCCCCTTTAATCTCTTAAGTGTCAAGGGGTCAATGTCTGGCTCTTGAAGGAGGTTATTAGCCCAAACCATGATGGCCCTGGCAAAATTTGAGAGCATGGCAGGTGGCTCAGATTGTCAGAGAGGCTGCTTCAGGGGATTCGCTCGGGCGATCTCATTATCATTAATATTTTATCCACTGAATTCTTACATGCATTGGCCACATCCGTAAGCAAAACAGGTTTTAATTGTAAGACTACTACCAGAGCATCTAGAAGAGGGACCTGAGACCTTTCATGTTGCCCGCTAGAAAAGCAAAGACCTTTTTTCATATGCCCTGTAAGAAAGTGCCATTGCCTGGAACTGCCCATTCTACCTTTAATATGGAAACAAATAATTTGGAGACAGACAAACTGAGGACCCTTTGGGAAGGTCTCTTAAACCCCCTAGAAACTAAATTGGTTGAAGCAGATGATCTAGGTTTTTCTGTTGTATCCAATTAAGAGAAGGCAAAGACACCTTTTTTAATCTCCAAAAATGTTTTGGCTGGAAAAGCCTAGAAGAATTTTCCTAGGAAGGCCTAGAAGAATTTTCTGACTATTCCCCTTCCTCTTTATCGGAGCCTGTAGCCATATATCCTATAGTTGAAAAAAGCTCCTCCACCCCCAAAACCGAGCCTGACATAGGTGGTGAGGGAAAAAAGGAAACTCTCAAAGGCTTCTGATGTCACCAGTGCTAGCGTTCCTGTTGATGAGATCAGCCACAGCCACTGCTTGGCCAGGAACTCCTAGCCACAGAAAGGCCAATATGATTCCTGGTTGCATACACATGGGGTTGGGAGAGGCCCATGTTGGACTGAAGACCTGTGTTCTGCAATCTGCAGACGGATGGCTAAAAAGGTGCAGAGAAAAAACTGGAGCAGCTGCACTACTGGAATTTCCCTGCCAAGCCCACTGGGAAAGGCCTCAGAGAGGCGGTGGGGGGGAGCTGCTCTGCTGCCACCCCTGCTTGGATCGGCCCTTTGTCAGCCTTGGGGATCCTTATCCCACTGCCCCTATGTATCTTGGGGGAGGGATCTGACCTTCAGCTCCAATCCTCTTGCTCCCTGTAGACACAGAAGCTTCCGAGTCTGTATGGGGCAGGCCAGCTGCTGCAATCTCCTCATGGTTGTTGGACCCAGTGGAGCTCTGCTAGGTTTTTCCAGTGCAGTTGGGGGCCGGCTGCAGAAATGACCCGAAGCCTCCTCGGGTCTGGCAGCATTGACTGAAGTCCGTACCAGTCTCCGACGCCTGAAGCCTCAGTGGGGAGAGTCCTGCCACAATGATCTCCCTCTTACTTCTAAGACCGGCAATGGGGCCCTTCTGCCTTCCATACTTTACAGGGTAAGAGACTCCAAGAGAGCAGGTCTGGACTCAAGACCCAGTAGAGCTCTGCTGGGTGTTTTCAGTGCAGTTGAGGGCTGGCTGGGGAATGGCCTGAAGCTTCGGGTCTGCCAGCACTGACAGGGGTCCGTGCCAGTCTCATGCAAGAAGCCTCAGATGGGAGAGGCCTGCCACAACCGTCTCCCAGCACTGAAGGTGGCTTGTACCACTTGGCTTGTCTTGGCGGTCTCTTTATTCTTTTTTAAGACCAGAAATGGGGCCTTTTTTCAAGGCTTTTCCGTCTTCCATACCAATAAGGCAAGAGTCTCCAATAAAGCAGAGCTAGGCTCAAGCACCCTGCTGGAGAAGCAGAGCTATCGAAACTGGAGGGTCAGCTTCACTCTGAGCCAATACAGTCTACACAAAATTTGCATAGCCCTGCCGGGAGTAAGAGGAGGCGTGACCTAACCAAGCTGGATGACTTTGCCCCACTGAAGACAAAAAGTCTGAAGCAACAGAAAAGTTAGAGACCCGTGGCACCTTTAAGACCAACAAAGTTTTATTCAAGGTTTGAGCTTTCGTTGTGTGTTCACGTCAGTGTGGATTAAAAAAAAAGTCTTAAAAACTTAAATTGGATTTTTTTAAATTTTCAAAATGAATTAAAATATATTTTTCACTTTGCATTGCATTTATTTATACCTCACTCTTCTCCCCAGTTGGGACTCAAAGCATCTTTTAGAACAACATTCTTCTCCTCTCCTTTTTCTCTGAACATATTAACACAGAAAAGAAAACTCTTTTGTGTCTAAGCAAATGATTCTTAGTGGGTGCTCACCATCTACAAATGGGGAGAGGAGGGGATGCCTGCATAGTGTAGTAACGAGGGTGTTGGATCAGAATCTCAGCAAACCAGGTTTAAATCCCCAGTCTGCAATGGAAGCTTCATAATTTCCTGACAGCTCAAGGTTACAGGCAGCCACTTGTCTTCACGACAAGGGTTATGGCAGCAAGTGAAGAAGAGTCACCTCATACTGCTCATCCCACCCTGAGGATTTCTCCCCCAGATACACAGCAGATAAGAATCAAACCTTCCATTAAGGCCACCATAAGGCAGAAGGGTCTCATGCCTATGATTTGCATCTCATATGCATAATATGCCCATTAAAGAGAGATGACTGGTTTGGAATATTGTTCTTCTTTTTTTTTAACATGTTCTGAGCTTGTTTGCCACCTTAGATCCTCTCACGGCCTTCCTTTCAGCTGTCAAATCAGAGACCCTTTACAGAATGAGAGATGGGCTGTCTGAATTTAATGTAAAAGAATTCAGTGAGAAGCTTCTAATTGCAACATTACTGGGAGATGCAAGCAGCAGTTCAGGCTGTTCTTAAAAGAGAAGATACCTACCTCTCTATTCTTCAAATATATTTTTATGAAATTTCTGTGAGTAGAGACCAGCATGTCCCATCTGTCTCCAAAGAGTCTATCCTGTCAGACATGCTACATACTCATGCTACAACTACTTCCTACAAACATAAGCATAATACCCACATAAAAATAAACTTGCCCTGGCATCATTTATGTTTTCCTGGAGTGACCTTTTGCAAACAACAGCTGACTTCATCAGCTGACAGTTCTGATCCCAAGCACAGAGATTTGAAACTGAATGACTGCATAGGCTAAATAAAACTCACAATTAAGAAAACCCAAACTTTATTCCAGTAGCCTGCTTACTTGCTAATCAATTGCCAAAGAAAACAGATCAAGGTGGGTAGCCATGTTAGTCTGTCTGTAAAAGCAGAAAAGAGTCCAATAACACCTTAAAGACTAACAAAAATTGTGGTAGGGAGGACCTTTATTGAGTCACTGCTCACTTCTTCAGATAATGTATCTGAAGAACTAAATGGTATCTGAAGAAGTGAGCAGTGACTCATGAAAGCTCATACCCTACCACAAATTTTGCTAGACTTTAAGGTGCTACAGGACTCTTGCTCTTTTCTACTGCTAAGAAAGGTAACGGAAGCAGGCAAAGAGAAAAAAGATCTCAAAGGAAAATAGTAAAAAGCCAAAATAAACTTTGTTTTCTAAACACCTTTGCGGCACCACCACGGTGCAAAAATGTAGTTCCAAAACATGGATCCTCGTGGATTTTTGAACTGCGTCACCCCAAACTCACAATCAAATCATGTATCATGTCCATAGGCACAGATTGCACAAAAATCACAAATCCACAGCTTTGTGATGCCGCCAAAAGCAAAAAAAAACATGGTTCCAAATGATGGATTCTCATGGTTTTTGTGTTGCGTCACCCCATACTCACCACAGAATCACTTCGCATATCCATGGTCACAGAATGCACCATGACATTCATAGAGCCATCATTTCATGGTGCCTCAATGGCACAAAAACATGGATCTAAAGCACAGATCCTTGTGGATCCTCAGGAATTTTATATGCGGTCACCCAAAACTCATAATGAAATCACACAACACATCCATGGCTACAGAATAAACAAACAAAAAAACCCACTGTTTTTGAGGCAAATGCTGCTTTGGATCCTGATAGGTAGCAGTATTGGTCTGAAGCAATAGAACAAAGTTTAAGTCCAGTGGCACCTTTAAGACCAACAAAGTTTAATTCTGCCCCCCATTGTTAAACAACTTGTCATCCACAATAATACAACTTATAATTTCAACATCTACCAGATGCCAACATACACTCAGACAACACAATCACTTGGACCTAACAACATCAACTATACCATCTCAGGCTTATTTACTTACTCGTCTTCTAACATCATATATGCCATTAAATGCCAACAATGCCCTTCAGTTTTCTATATAGGGCAAACAGGTCAAACCCTATGCCAAAGGGTAAATGGACACAAAGCTGACATCAAGAATCACAAAACTGAGAAACCTATAGAAGAAGAAGAGATTGGATTTATATCCCGCCCTTCACTCACTTGGAGTCTCAGCAGCTTACAAACTCCTTTCCCTTCCCCTCCCCACAACAGGCACCCTGTGAGGTAGGTGGGGCTGAGAGAGCTCTTTTCCAAGCTGTCCTTGAGAGAACAGCTGGTACAGAGCTATGGCTTGCCCAAGGTCATCCAGCCAGATGCAAGTGGAGGAGTGGGGAATCAAACCCGGTTCTCCCAGATTAGAGTCCGTGCACTTAACCACTACACCAAACTGTAGGAGAACATTTCAACCTCCCAGGGATCTCAAAACAGCTGTTTTATTGCAAAGGAATTTCAGAAACAGACTGGAACAGGAGATCACTGAATTACAAGTTATTACAACACTCAGGACAATGAAACCCCCTGGGTTTGACTTGGTTAAGATTAAATGTGTGTGTGTGTGTGTGAGAGAGAGGGTTCTTATCTCACTACACATGCTAAGTCACTCAGTTCTCACTTATACCCAGAATTAAACTTTGTTGGTCTTAAAGGTGCCACTGGGCTCAAACTTAGTTCTCACTTGAGTTTATTATCTGTATGCTAATTTGCTGCTACTCACAGGTTTTACCAACTGCTTTAATCCAATCTTGGCTATACATCGCTTAGTTACTTATGCATCTTGACTCTAACTGGCCCTTCCTGGCACCTAATCCCCCTCTTAGATGTAAGGCTTGAGGTAGTCTGTTTCAGTGTATCTAAAGAAGTGTGCATGCACATGAAAGCTTGTACCTAGAATTAAACTTCTACAGTCTTAAAGGTGTCACTGGACTCAAACTTTGTTCTTTTGTTGTGGTGGTGGTTGTTCAGTCACACAGTCGAGTCTGACTCTTTGCAACCTCATGGACCCCATCATGCCAGGCCCTTCTGTCTTCCATCGTGCTCGGGAGTTTGCTTAATTTCGCATTCGTTGCATCGATAATACTGTCTAACCATCTCAGCCTTTGCCGTCCCCTTCTTCTTTGACCTTCAGTCTTTCCCAGCATCTTCTCCAGTGAGTGCTCCCTTCTCATTTGGTGGCCAAAGTATTTGAGCTTCAGCTTCAGTATCTGGCCTTCCAGGGAACAGTCAGGGTTGATTTCTTTTAGGATTGACCGATTTGATCTTGCAGTCAAAGGGACTTTTAAGAGTCTTCTCCAGCGCCATAATTCAAAAGAAAATATTCTTTGGCGCTCAGCCTTCCTTATAGTCCAACTCTCGCAGCCATACATTGCTACCGGGAATACCATCACTTTGACCATACGGACTTTTGTTGGCAGGGTGATGCCTCTACTTTTTATTATGCTTTCTAGGTTTGCCATCGCTTTCCTCCCAAGGAGCAGGCGTCTTTTAATTTCATGGCTGCAGTCACCATCTGCAGTGATCTTGGATCCCAGGAACATGAAGTCTGTCACTGCTTCCACGACTTCCCCTTTTGTTTGCTAAGGGGTGATGGGGCTGGATGCCATGATGTTAGTTTTTTTGATGTTGAGTTTCAAGCCAACTTTTGCGCTCTCCTCTTTCATCATTAGCAAGATGCTCTTGAGGTCCTCATCACTTTCTGCCATTAAAGTGGTATTGTCTGCATATCTGAGGTTGTTGATGTTTTTCCCAGCAATCTTGATTCTGGCTTATGATTCATCCAGGCTAGCATTTCGCAGGATGTACTCTACATATAAATTAAATAAGCAAAGTGACAATATACATCCTTGTTGTACTCCTTTTTCTATGCTAAACCAACCAGTTGTTCCATACCTGGTTCTAACTGTTGCTTCTTGACCCTTACACAGGTTTCTCAAGAGACATGTGAGATGTTCTGGTACAGGTAGAACTTTGTTCTATTTGGATCCTTACAACTGTTAAATGAGCTCCACCAAAATACACTGTAGGTCCCACAAAACAACAGATCCAGCATTTCATTGTTCCACGGTAGTCTGAAAACTGCACTAAAATTCATGCATACTCATGATTTTTGCCTGGATTCTCATTAAATTTCCCCAATATAATACACTACATTAACGTCCTTGGAAGTTATAGAAATAACAGAGATCTGATTCTTTATAGGATTGCTACAGCACAAAAACTACATTTGAAAACATGTTGTCATTGATTCTTATGATTTTTACATGTACTCCACAAAAAATTAACTAAATTCACACATCACATCATAAAACACATGAATTCTCTGTTCTGAAGAAGAAGAAGTGGAGGAGGAGGAAGAGTTTGGATTTATACCCCGCCCTTCACTTGGAGTCTTAGAGCGGCTTACAAACTCCTTTCCCTTCCCCTCCCCACAACAGACACCCTGTGAGGTAGGTGGGGCTGAGAGAGCTCTGACAGAAACTGCTCTTTTCAAGAACACCTTTAACAGAACTATGCCATGCCCAAGGTCATCCAGCAGCTGCAAGTGGAGGAGTGGGGAATCAAACCCGGTTCTCCCAGATTAGAGTCCGCGCACTTAACCACTACACCAAACTGTAGCGTTGCAATAGTGCAAAAATGTGGATTTAAGGGGCAGATCCTCTTAGACTTTCATGATTTCTTCATGGAACATTCCAGTATAGACCATAACATCACAGATGACATTAATGGAGTGTACCACTAAAAAAAAATGGCATCATGGTACCAGCCCATGGCAATATACTCGGATTTCTGCAAAATAGTAAAAAGCCCAGTAGCACCTTTAAGACTAACAAACTTTATTGTAGCACAATTTATTTATTATATTTATAGGTCGCTCTCCCCACAAGCAGGTTCAGGGCAGCTCACATAGCTTGGTCCAATCTGCCAAGGTTCATAAACATTTAAAATCAGTTAAAACAATCAACTACAACAATCCACGGTTGCAATTAAAATACTCATAATAATATAGCATAAGCTTTTGAGAAACACAGTTCTCTTCGTCAGATGTATGGAGGGTATGAAAAACCGGCTAGAGATGTATAGGCGGTAAAGGGAGGGGGGAGAGGATGCACAAAATGCCATGTAAATTCAAAGCAGTTGCAAAAGTCATGAGAAAGGTAGGATGAACAATCCAGGCTGGGTGTGATCCCTTCCTTCTATTGATGAATCTGAATGGAATACGTGAAAGGCAGTTACTTCTGGTAATGAGATAACTACCCAAAGTCTCTATTCAATCGAAGTCGGACTGAGTCAAATTAACATTTTTTTTGTCACTGTAAACTTCTAAATCTGGCTAGCCACGGCTTGGAACGCCAGTGTGGTGCAGAGATTAAGAGTGTCAGACTAGGTAAGTGGCCTTGGGCTAGTTCACAAACTGTCAGCCTAACCTTCCTCGCAAGGCTGTTGTGAGGCTAAAATGGAGGACAACAGAATGCTGCACACCGGTTTGGGTCTCTGTTGGGGAGAAAGAGTGTGTGCGTGAGAGAGAGACGTTTGTGGTGCTGTCTCTGGCTACGGAACATGACAGATGACCGGAGATGGTGACCGTCCCGTGGCTCTGTGAGGAGGAGGAGCCGTGCTTCAGATGGGGCTATTTCCGCGCCCTTGCGGCACCACGAAGCAGCACCCGGTAGCCCGACTCCCCACGGCTGGCCTGCCCGGGCGAGGCGGCTCGGGAGCCATAAACAAACAAGCAAGCAAACAGGCAAGCAGCCGCGCCGCCTCCCCCCCACCCGCCGCCGCCCCCCCCTTACGTGCTTGAGGCACCGCTCCTTGAGCCGCTCCACCGCCGTGTCCTCGGCCGCCTCCTCCAGCCACTCGGCCCCGTCCAGGGCGCAGATGCGGAGGCGGAGCACCTTGGCCGCGAAGATCTTCTCCTCCTGCACGAACATGGCGGGCGGGCGGGCGGGCGGGCGGGCGGGCGGGGGGGGGGGGGCCTCAGCAGCCCGGCCAGACGCCGCCGGACCAGACTGGTCGCATCCCCGCGTCTGCCGCCGCCGCCTGCCCGGTCACGGCCCCGGCTCACCGGCGGAAGCCAGGCGGGGGGGGTGCCGCGCGGCCTCCTGGGAGCTGTAGTCCGCCTAGCGACGGCTGCGGGGGGGAGGTGGCAAGACGGGAGGCGGAGCCAAGGCCTCGGGCGGGCCCCGATAGGCCTCGTGGGCCTGGCCTGGCGCTGGCTTCGTTCCTTGCGGCCGGGCACGTGAGGGAAGGCCGTTTTATCGGGATTCTTTCCTGCTTCGGCAGCCCGCGCGGCTCCGTCCCGGCTTGTTGGGCCGTCGCCTCTGCCCGCCCGCCCGGGTCGTTGGTGGTTTTCTTCTTCATCTAGGCCGCTGGGACTCGGGCGGGGGGAGGAACGGGGCTTCTACCTCTGACGGGCTTCCCCCCTCGAGAGCCGCCTTCCCCTGACAGCCTCCCCCCGGGGAGGGGCGTGCCGGTGCCGGCCTCTGCCAGACGTGGCGGCAGACGGGCCGCGGGCAGACGGCCTCCTCTAGTCCGGGGTGCGGAGGCTTCTGGAAAGTCGGGGCGGCTGGCGGCAGCAGGAGGCGAGGCCGTCTCCTTGGACCAGGGCACCAGCCGGCGGCGAGGCCCGGCACCGCCCGAGGAGGGGGGGGGGGAAGTC
The DNA here is from genome assembly GCA_029233225.1 of Lepidodactylus listeri. NCBI lineage: Eukaryota > Metazoa > Chordata > Lepidosauria > Squamata > Gekkonidae > Lepidodactylus > Lepidodactylus listeri. The sequence continues at coordinate 5,580,369 of JARCFY010000014.1, read as the reverse complement.
CTTTGGTTCACCAGCTGCCGAATGGCCGGGGGGGGGGGGGCAGCTGGGCATGGGGGACCCGCCTCTTCCAACTCCGGACATTCTCTCACCCCCCCCAATGTAGCAGCCGCAGAGTCACCGGGGGGGGGGGGGGGAGGTATTGGTTCTCTCTGCAAAACAACATACACACACAAACGGGGGGAACTGTAAAGAATGGCAGGGCGCACCCGCCCTGCCAAGCCTCTTCACCTTTTCCTCCCTCCTTCCCACCCGCCATCTTTATCTTCGGCCGTCCACCTTCAGTTTTCCCAACTTCGCTAACTCCTTGTAGCCTCTCCCTGGGCACATTTTGACCAAGGGGCCTGTACTGCTCCAGTACCATGGTGGGGAACTTGCTGATGAGTCCTCTGGAAAAAGCTAAAAGAGCCCTGGAAAAGGCTGTGCCCTTCCCCTTGCGTTTTCTAGGCAGAAACCAAGGCTTCAAATGGCAGTACTGTTGTGGTTGCCTAGCAATGGTAACATTTGTTTGTTAAAGTTACTGGCATTGCTTCTATTATTTGGAGGGGGGTAACTGCCCGGTTTTGTTTTTACTTTTCAGATTTTTCTCAAGTTTGTAAAAAGCTCTTTGTCTGTTTGTGGCTAATTTAAGTAGCCATAGATCTGGCCACATTGGTAATTAGATAACTCAGAGGTTGAGATGCTGAGCTGCAGACCAGAAAATCGGTAGCTCAGCAGTTCAAGACCGTGAGGGGGCGAGCTCCCGTCTCTGGCCCCAGCTCCTGCCAACCTAGCAGTCTGAAAGCAAGAAAATGCATGTAGATAAATAGGTACCACTTCGGGGGAAGGTAACAGCGTTCCATGCACCTCGGTATCTAATCACGCTGGCCACATGACCACGGAAAAGTCTTTGGACAAGTCTCTTCAGCTTGGAAATGGAGATGAGCACTGCCCCCTAGAGTCGGATTTGACTGGCTTTTGAGCAAGGGAAACCATTACTTAAATGGTGTACTAATTTACATCAGTTGTTTCCAGTACATGAATTGTGTTTTTAGGGGGGTTTAGGAAAAGTTTTGCTTCCACACTGTTTTTTTCAGTAAATGTTTTTTGATAATTCTATCCTTGATTGTGCTTACCATAAAAAAACACCAAACTAAAACTATGGTTTCTTTCTAGTAGTTGAGTAGAGAGTTGTTTTGTTGTACAACTGAAATCAGATTTACTGATTCCTACTAAAAAAGATTTCAAATCCAGTTGCCAGAGCATCAATATGATCATGTGCTTTTTCCCTCAGAAGTATCGTTTGTTGTTGTTCAGTCACATAGTTGAATCCAACTCTTCGCAACCCCATGGACCACATCACGTTAGGCCCTCCTAACCTCCATTGTCCTCTGCGGCCTGCTCAACTCCATGCCCATCACATCAATAACACTGTCTAGCCATCTCATTCTCTGCCATCCCCTTCTTTTGCCTTCAATCTTCCCTAGTATCAAGGTCTTTTCCAGTGAGTACTCCCTTCTCACTTGGTGGCCAAAGTATGAGGCTTATTCCTATATTAGCTGCATATGAACCACCTTTTGGATACTGAGCACTAAAAGCCTGATTCCCTTTCAGTTTAAATGAAGCCCATCTCTGTTTGTAGAAATTTGGCTTTTCCCAGAGAGTTTTCTAAGGCCTAACAAATCTTAACCCTTCATCCCAGCACCCTTTTCTCATCCACACATTGAGACCCATCACCTGTAGCTGGCCCTATATGAAATATGTAGCTGTACTGAGAATGCAGCCTTTGAGGTCATCTTCTACCTAGTAACATAAGTGACTCCTAAGTGTTAAAATGAATGCACTCAAAGGTAGGCTCATGGCTTACATGTTCCTCCAGTGAGGGTGTTTCAGGATGGGAGCCACCTGCCATTCACAAGCATAACCCGGAAAAGGCTTTGCCCACTTTCTTGAAGCATGGGGTAAGCAACAAATTGGGGAATGGTACACAGAATACCCAAAGGCGGCTCACAACCACTGAGTGAATACCACTGTGCTAGCCCAAAGAAGCAAGCACTCCATTGAACTCATGTGACCACCCTCTCAGTGCTCTTACATCCTTTCACAGTAGATACTGGCAAGTTGTCTGGAGACCAGACAGGCATCAGCAGAAGACAAGGCAGTTCTTGAGCTTATTTGTCAACAGGTATTTGGACTGTGGCCTCTAGTGCCTAGCTTAAGCCTGTTTCCCAGCCTGTGGGTATCAACCCAAAATGGGTCCCAACGCCTGTCAAAGTGGGTCCTAGCCTTTGGCAATTCTATTGATATGTGGATTTCTCTATGTTTTTTAAGCGAGTCACCTTATTAAATACATCTGGACTTATGGGTCACCTGTTGGCGTAAGACACACAAGAAGGGATTCTTCAGATACCCTGGAACTTCCTTAAGAAACTACTTCTAAAAGAAGTGAAGCGGGATCTTGTCAATTGAGGCTGAGATCACAAATGTTGCCAACCTGACGTTCTTCCAGCTAAGCCAGGTGAGGCAACTGGCCCCCTTCCTGTCTCGCCCTGACCTAGCTACAGTGATCCATGCAATGGTCACCACTAGATTGGACTACTGTAACTCATTCTATGATGGCCTACCGTTGAGACGGATCCAGAAACTCTCACTGGCTGAGAATGCGGCAGTGCAGGTCCTGACTGGAACATCATGGATAGTATACATTTAGCCTATGCTATGTCAGAAACACTGGCTTCCGGTGGCGTACTGAGTCAGGTTCAAGGTTTTGGTACTGACCTTTAAGGCCTTAAGTGGTCAGGGACCCATGTATCTTTGGGACCATCTCCCCGGTTATGTTACTTGGCAGAGAAAAATTTACTGATGATCCCCAGCCCGAAAGAAGTCCAGCTGTCCTTGAACAGAGCCAGGGCTTTTTCTTCCCTGGCTCCTACCTGGTGGAACTCTGCCAAACAACATCTGAGACCTGTGGGACCTAATACAGTTCCACAGAGCTTGCAAGGCAGAGATATTCCGCCAAGATTTTGGTTGAGGACAATGATGGGTACCTCCTTACTGGCACTCCCTCCCCCTCCCAATGTGGGGCAGGGACATAATTAGAATCTGGTATGTTAAACGCTGTCTGATAATGTTTTTATTTATATAGTATTTATATTGTTCTATTTGTGAACTAGCAGTAAGGCCCATTGTGGGAAGAAATACAACGGGCTCTAGAAAGAAGCTCCTGGTGAGTGTCCTGGCTGTGGCTGGTGGGGCGGCGGAGGGAAGGGGAAAATAGAGGGAGGCGAGCCATGTTTATTTCCTTATGCTTAGCTATAAGGTAGGGCTGTCTCAAGTCATTTTGCTGCCCCAAATGGGTAATATGGGAGGACAGCCACATAGTGACAGGTATGGTTCCCTTCACCCCTGACTTATGTTGACTTGGGGCCATGCAGTGGCGGCTAAGGTAGAAAAGCACCTCTTCCTATGCCGTGTTTTCTGGGTTCCAAGGATGTGAAAAGCGATTCCATAGCCAGTTACAGGGTTGCCAACTCTGGGTTGGGAAATACCTGTAGATTTGAGGGGTAGAGCCTGGGGAAGGCAGGCTTTGGGGTGAGGAGGGACCTCAGCAGGGTGTAATGCCCAAAGCAGCCATTTTCTCCAGAACAGGACTGATCTTGGATATCCAGGTGCTGCCTGGAGGTTGGCAGTACTAAGGGGAGGGCCAGACCTGTAGATTTGAGGGGTAGAGCCTGGGGAGGGAAGGTTTGGGGTGGAGAGGGACCTCAGCAAGGTATAATGCCAGCAAGTGTAGGGTGGTCTAAAAATTTGAATTATAAATAAAATGCGGCACATTAAAGGCACCTCAATGGCCAATATGAACGAGTCCAGTGGGCAGAAGCAGAGGACACTTCTCTTGAGCCAAGTCCTGTGGCACCACTGCCTTCCAGCCAACCCCTCCCCAGCCTCGCCATGCAGCCGGAGACTTAGAGGCACACCCTTGCTCTACTCCAGAAAGGGGCAGTAGGGGAAACAAGAGGCATAGGTTGGTTGGTCGGTTGGTTTGTAATTGGCTTTATTATTTTGTAAATGTGAATTTTACACAGCATATGCCATTAATGATCACATTTTAAAGTGGATTTTTTTTCATTCTGTGAAACAGCTATGAGCACACTTTGGCATCTTGGGAGTAGGGCAGGAAGGGGGGCCTTGCAGCCTGTCCTCCCCATTCCTCTGTTTCAGTTAAAGACAGACCTGTTATGTCAGCTGTGGCTGCAAAGTAACAGTCTTAAGCAGAGACAAGAAATGGCACATAACAAATGCATAAGCAGTTAACATTGTGTAGCTGAAGCAGAGCTCCCCAGCACTGCGAAGTCTCCCCGGCAGCACCAGAGTCTTGCCTTAACAGTCATAAGTTACAGTACTACAGAGTAGTTCAACACAGTCTCTTAAGAACAGCTGCCTTCTTCTAAGACTTTTCTCAGACAAGTAAAAGAATTAATGCTCTATTTGAATCAAGTGCCATCCAAACATTCAAGTCGAAAATATAACCTTTATGTTTAGTCTTTATTTCTCTGTATAATATGTGTCACTTAAAACAGTATTGCAAGTTTTGGCTCTCTCCCCCCCCCCCCCCCCAAATCTCATACACAAAAGTCACCAAAGTGCAAAAAGATACAGTGGAAGAAACTGACTGAATTTTCTGAAAAACTTCAGCTTGTGTACTTCAGGCATGTCAGCACATTCACCTCCCAAGCTCTGCATATCTCCAGGGATAAGAGGTGGGAGCGTCTGACAGCTAAGAAGGCAGCTCTGTTCTGGGGACAGGAGGATACACATCAGGTCCTTTGTACAACACTGGCTCAGATGCCAGGATCTCCCTGCCCAAGGGCAGCATCCTCCAGCTGTCTAGGCTGACACTGTGGCACAAGCCCTCTGCAGGACTTCCCACAGCTCCATTATTATGGGGCACTAGAAGTACTGGTGCAGAGCAAACATCTTTATGTTGGTAACTGAACCACTGTTTCACATCAGCACACATATCGTGGTCAGTTTGCTCTAATTGGCAAGCAAGCTGGAAATGGCACCATATAAGGCTGCGACAAAATGTACCTGTAGCCCAAGGCAGCTCTGGAATTTCTGTCTGGCATTTGAACTGGGCACTTCAGACAGAGCAGAACTCAGCATTCAGTTGTCTAACAGCCATTCGCAGGGAAAGAGATTTTCAAAAAAAGAAGCCTCTAGTAAACTGTGGAAAAGCACCTGTCTTTTGCAGAGGCTCCACGCTCTGATGGCTGTGGCCCTTTTAAGGAGTTCTAAATAGGGATTAATTCCCAATTTTGCATTGCTGAGTGTTATTTTTTTAAAATGTTGCATCAACCTGCTTCCCAGGTTAAAAGTACAGCTGCGCAGCAGGGCAGAAGTGCAAGAAAGAGTTGTAAATTTATTCCCTTACAGGACTGCCAAGGAAGTTTCAGGAAAGGATATATTGAACAAGAATGACAACCTGAGGCAGGTAAGAGTAACACCCCTATCAATATCTGACAATTTCTAGGCAGGATGTTTTATACCCTACAATTAAAATAAGAGGGAGAGAAATCAAAATGCTTTTTTTGTTCAAAGGACATTTCTGGGAAGCCAAAGGTACGACAGGTGCACCAGTTTTCTGGTGGACAAAACTACTGTCTCAACTGGACTTCCAGACATGTTACCAAAGAAACAGCAGTGGCCTCCAGAGACATTGCGGGGAACTGCAGTTTTCTTCACTCAGATCCCCTCAATAATTATGAGTAATTTCAGTCCGGGTAAGAAGAAACAAGCTGGCAAAAAAGGAACTGCCAAAGGATTTCCAGCAGAAAAAGATGACAAGAGTATGGCTTACATTATTGAATCTTTGCAGTGAGATTACATTTCTGGAATTGGTTTGTGCTCCATGTTTTGATACAGCGGCCTTCGAAAGCCATGCTATCCTACAAAGCAACGGCAACAAGTGGGGTGCTTCCATTCTGGAAAGGGAGGCGCGGGGGGGGGGGGGGGTTCAATTCCTATACTGTGGGGTAGCAATTCCTAAGCCCATTCAAGATTTGTTTTATAATATTATCTCTTTTAGAAGGTGCTTGATATTACTATAAGATATATAATATACACATGTAATATTGCTAATAGTCAAGCATTAAGAATAAAGGTGCAGACATATCATACATACTTTATGCTTCCGGTTACATCTATGTTAGGTCTAGAGGAATGCCATTTCACATTATATATTATTAGTCAGAAAGCAGCTCCCAAACTCTAGTGATATTTCTCACAGTATTGTAAACAAAGGAGGGGAAGCAGGGGGCAAGGGGGAGAGGAGTTACTTCTGATCATCTGATATTCTTTTATCAGTTTTCCCCTAAGGAAAACCAGCACTCTAAAAAGGCTAAGGCACTCAGGAAAGCCTGACCATTATGGGCTTCATGTTAACATTACATTCTTTATTTCCAAGGGCTTATTTTAACAACCTTCCTATTTGGAAGGATACAATCACGTTCCACAACTATCTCTGAAATCAGTCATTAATCCTCCACACATAGAACAGTTTTAGTGCAAACGCTAGCCCCTACCTGGAAGGTAAGGAACCCCCCCCCCTCCTCTAAACAAGCCATTCACATTTTCAAGTTTACCTACAGCTCTTGATTTTCTGATCAGAAAATAGAATGAAATTAACAACAACAACTAAACTAAACTAAAGACCCACTCCAAAACAAAAAAGGTACGTGATACTGTGCTCTGTATAAAAATATATTTTAACTGTGCAACATGACACTGTCATCAGGTGTTCATTCCTAAGCCATTCAAGTATTCCTTTTCTTCCTGCTAATTATTTTCCCTCCAAGTCCTCCTGTTCAGCAAGTACACTTAGAACTACAATTGCTTTGGGTGTAGTTCAAGAAAATAATCCCATAATCAATTTCAAAAGAGGCCAAGCTCCAAGAGGAAACTATAGCAAGGCAAGGCATGCTCCATCTTGCTGTTCTCTCTCAAAGACCTGACCAATCCAGTTTAGCATAATTATGTGAGGAGAGCACAAAGCCACAGAAGGGCTTAGTTAGCTGTCAAGAGTGATAGTGACTTCCACAACCTCCGGCTGCAGGAGGCATACCTGAAATTTAACATCAACAAATAAAATCTTCACTGGAAGTCTTAGCACAGAACAGGGGTACCGTGGAGTTGAGGACTATTATTTGTATGTGACCTTGATTATCTGGATAAGTATGTTCAAAAGGCCAGTCTTCAGAGGATGTGACAATCAAATGACAAGCATGGGAGGCTAAGAATCAGAGCTAAACTGGAAAGTGAAGAGCTACTTTGTGGGGCACAGTGAAAATTACATTCCTCAAATGTGGGGAAGAATTCTAACTTCAGGAAAAGCCATGAGCAGAAACGCCACTCTGTGCTATGAAGACTATCCCAGTCTGATGACAATGTCATGGAAAGAGGTGTGTCCTTTGTGCTTCTCCAAAAGAAGTTCCACCCCTTGTTCCTTCCCCTACAGAAGGCTTCAAGTGCCCAACTATCTTCACTAGAAGATTCTTAAATTTGTCCTTCTGAGGATGGAACAGGTACCAGTCTGATTGTTTTACTCATGGTGTAGGGAATGAGTGAGAAGGGAGTTTCAAGTGTCGCTTTAAAAAATGGTGAAGGCCAGGATTGCCTCTGACACCTCAGTATTTTTATGCCAAGAAAGCAGTGTAGAACCTTGACAACCTTAGGGAGCTAGCTGCCTGTGAAGACAGATGCTAAAAACAAAATTCCAAATGTTTTCTCTCTTGTATTTCTTGCTCCTATTTAGAGATTTACATTAAGAACATGGCATCATTGGACTTCAAGCAGGAATCACCAAACCTTTCAAAAGCCTTCCAAAAGCCCTATATTTGAAAAGCATTCCAAACTCAGCACAACTCCTGTGCCATCAGTTCAGTTCCCTTCTTTGCCTGTCTGCACAGTCACTGAACAAGCATGTTCATGACTTCCCTAAACCTGACTAGGGAAATCTTTTCTGGAGGAGCAAACAAGCCCTTCACTGAGAAAGCCTTAGTGCCTGCTGATTCTTTGCCTGCTGATTCCCTGGCCAAGTTCTAGCTATGGAATAGGTAAAACCCTCAGCATTTCACACACATGGCAGGTGCCTGGACTAGACCTGTTTCCTTGTGAAGCTAATATTCTGATACTCAGGCAGCAGAGCTCTGGACAGATCTGGGAATGAAGTCAGATGTCTGGGGGGGAAAGCCCAGAGCAAACCTGTCTGTTCATCTAAGGCATACAGCTAAAAAAACTGGCAAAGAGGGAAATTATCTAGAAACTAAGAAAAAAACCTGTTTGGTTGTTCTGGTTGGTTGCTGATTGGCAGCAACCCTAGTCTAGATACCTCTGTAAATAATCTGGGAATTATGGCCTTAGAAACACAAATCCAGAGTCCGTAAGGCAGCCAAGATGCATGTTAGCCCAATAACACATATATCTGTGCATTGGGAGGTCTGGGAAAAGCTCCCAAAGAAGTTCTACCGCATGGCAGAGTACCTCTGATCTGATTAGAAATTAGGCCGCTAACTACAGGCATCTCCAAAAAGAGCAAATAAGACTGTCCTGCTTCCAGAGGCTCACAACAATCCCTTGCACATCCACCAGCTGTACTTCAGCCTAAACATGGAGTTCCAACATCTGCTTTACACATGACCTTTCCAGAAAAAGGTTTTGCGGTGTGTGATGGCAAAGCCTGGGGTCCACCATCATTACCCAAGGCATGAGAGTACGGAAGACATAGAGGCACTGAGAGTGGAAGGTCAGCACAAAGGCCTTTGTTCAATCTGCTCTCAACCAACTGCCTTCTCTAGGTGGGAAAGAAGGTGTTTTCAAAATCTCAGTGATTCCTCAGATCAGCTATTCTGTAAGCCAGAGTGAAAAAACAATGAGACTGCCCTGATGATTTGTTTCACTGTTTCAATCTGGCTGGACACTTCCACTCAATTCTTTGTAAGAGATGGACTGTTTTATTGGTCTATTTAAGAGAGAGCTTCTCCCTCCCAGCGCCAAAAAATTCAAACAATAGCTGAGGTTTGAAGAACATGGCCCCTTATGCCAGCTCTAGTACATCTCCCACATCCCTTCTTCTGCCAGGCAAGTTTTCTAAACAAGTGCATTCCACCAACATGCTGTCATTAAGAAACCTGTTCCTAGGACTGATATCAAAACGTTTTATTCACCCAAATAATTTCAGTCACCAGCCATGGGGGACTGCTTCTGCTCCAACCAAAGGAAAAACAAATTTACTTCTAACGTATTTAGCTTTTCTTAACCTCTGCTTTAAAAATTTCAGAGATAAAACAAACAGGCATGCTGACCCAGTACCTAAAGGCCAGGCCTAATGGAACATTTTTTTCTCCTGTGAGAACAAATGTTGGAATGATTTTTGCTGTAACACAAAAGAGGGGGAAAAACATAATTCTTGTAAATTTCTCAGGAGAAAATGGCAATTTTGATGGGTCCTGAACAACCTCTGCCTTAGAGGGCTGCCTCAAGATGAGCAATTCCACAAGCAATTCTCCACAAGAAGACTTCATGCAAGAAGTAATCCTGAATTATTCTTTCAAAAATTTAGGATAAATTTCACTGATTAGAACCCAGTGAGACAGGCAAAGTCATGCTGAGCAAACAGGGCTCCTGACTGAGGGGGAAGCAAGAAAATGAAGAAAGGCAGCAAGAGAAGGTGATGCATCTGCAGATGGCATGGCAGGGTTCAAACACTGCCAGTAAAAGAGGGAGAGTGAACCCAGGGGAGAAACCACCAGCCAAAATGAAGGGAATAAAAGGAGATATACCTCTCCTTCCAGGCATCATAAACATCTGGGCATTCAGTTTAATGGTTATATTTCTTTTTAAAAATGTGCCTGATAAATTATTCCCTGCCACAAGTAAAACAAAACAACAAAAGGCAATGAAATCATATAACACCCCCCTTCACCATCAGACACTGAAAGAACCCCTGACCTTGGTTCCAGCATCACTCTTAGCAACTCTGAGGTGTTCAGGGTCTGCCCTCTAACCTGTTAATCTCTTCTTTCTCAAACCCCACTTCACACAATGGAGGAGGCTGGCTGGCTGGCTGTGCCCTTATCCCGTGGTGAAAATGCAGCATCGACATGGAATGGGGGTGATGGGTTGCTAAGGATGGTGATGGTTGTGGAGGCAGATCTCATCTACCTTGGTGGAAATAAAATGCTACAATCCCTAGACTAACTTCAAGAAAAAGAAGGAGCTGAGGGTTATTTGCTTTGTTCACCATACACAGGTTGCCTTAGACCTAGAGTTGCTTACAGTATAACAAATGTGATACTTCCTTCATAAATCTTAAACATGAGCAGAATTTTTAAAAATCACATTTTTTTCAGGCAACAGTAGCGGTTCAGTAGGTAAATGGTTGAATCACATTTTTGTATTAATTATGCATGCAAGCAGCTTTATTATTATAGATCTCTCGAGGTCAAGCCCAGCATTATCTTCTTGTTCATAAAGTCCCTCCATATGTACCTTCCTGCCGTCTCACAGGAGTTTCTGGCTGGCTGGTGGGACCAGAATCTTGATCAAAAGGCTGCGTGGTGCTTTGGCTATCTGAAGCCATTGACTCTGGGATAGCTGACTCCTGTATGACAGAGCTGGCCCCTTCAGCATCATCACTTGGCTCAAACAATTGGCCAGATCCATTGCTTTGATCTACAGTTGCAGTGTTAGTTCTCAGTGCCATGACTGTTCCAGAATCACTTCTCCTCTCTACAAAGATGCGTTGTTCAAATGTTTGAGCGGTAGAGGGCTGGAATTCAGGGTCCAGAGGGACACTGTTGGTGGTGGAACCCATGACAGAGCGATACATCTCCATTCCCTCTGGCAACATGGACTTTATCTTTGGAAGCCAACGCTTGCGTACTCGCCGGGCATTTGTGCACATGTCAGCCGCAATGACATTCATTTCACTTTCCTTGAAACTTGGAGCAAAATTCTGACAATACACTGCAAAGAGAGGGATGTGTTTTTAGCCAAGACCACTGAAGGTATCAATGAGTGTGGTCATCCACACAACCAAGTAATGTTTTCTTATACCATTTCTCAGCTATATCCTAAGAAGTTGACTGAATAAAGACCTTGTAACATCCAAAATGGACTACTACAATGACTACTATCAGCCAATTAAAGTCCTCCTGGGAGCAAGATATGGCTACTGGATTCATTACAAGTTATTTAAAAAGGTGGAATGCTTTCTGTATTGAACCCCAGCTACAGAATAAGTTAAGACCAGGGAACCATACAGCTGAAACAACACACTCTCCTAATTAAGCATATAAATACACTAATTGCAAAAAATATATATTCAATTTAATACTATAATTGATGGCGGTCCAAAGTCATCAACAATGAAACATCCGGTAGGTACATTCGTTTCCAATAGTCTTCATCAGGCGTGGACCAACATGTAGCTATTAAAAGACAATATACAACATGCAAGATTACAAGACTAATACAGGTTACAATTTACAAAAATTCTAGTGAAGCTCAAAAAGGACTTACAATATCTTCATAAGCAAATAAAGTATTCCTACTAGGTCTGGCTGATTCTACAATGGCAATTTCTCTGTGGACAAACAATGTCAGTGTTTAAAAATTCCAAAAGCATGCTACAAAGACTTCAACAGTACAATCATCAGGGGTCCGTTGGGGCCGGAGCGAGGCGGAGTGAAGCTTCGCCAGCTCAGGAGTGGCCATTAGGGCAGCCACGGGCCGAATCAGATTCTCTGATCTGATTCGGCCCGATGCCGAATTGCCACCGAAATTCAGCAGCAACTTTAAAAGCGACTGGAGGGGAGGGGGTTTGAGGGAGAGGCTCCAAACTTGCAGGATAGCTGCTGGGGCCTCTCCTCGAAATACCCACCAAGTTTCAAGAAGTTTGGACCAGGGGGTCCAATTCTACAGGCCCCCAAACAGGTTACCCCCATTCCCTCCATTGTTCTCTATGGCAGGAAAAAAGTAACACTTTTTCCCAGCATAAAGAACAATGGAGGGGATGGGACAACCTGTTTGGGGGCCCGTAGAATTGGACCCCGTGGTCCAATCTTCTTGAAACTTGGTGGGTATTTCGAGGTGAGGCCCCAGCAGCTACCCTACAAGTTTGGAGTCTCTCCCTCAAACCCCCTTTCCTCCAGCCCTTCATATACCCTATACGTTTTTGCCATTGATTTCAATGGCCCATAGGGTATAATGGGGCTGAAACTGACATTTTCTTTCTGACACACTTCTGGTGATGCCAGGGGACGTGGCATATGCTAATGAGTTATGCTAATGAGTTATGCTAATGAGCCCCTGCACCTCTTTTTCTACGAAAGGACCCCTGACAATCATAATGACAGTCAAACAGTACAGTTCTCCAACTCACAGCATATCTGGAATACTGCGAAGGCTTTACAATATAATGCAGCATGCTTCTAACATCCATTTACAAAAATACTAACGAAGCTCAAAAAGGACTTACAATATCTTCATAAGCAAATAAAGTACTCCTACTAGGTCTGGCTGATTCTACAATGGTAATTTCTCTGTGAACAAACAGTGTCAATGTTTAAAAATTCCAAAAGCATGCTACGAAGACTTCAATAGTACAATTATAATGATAGTCAATCAGTACAACTCACCAACTCACAGTATATCTGGAATACTCCTAAGTCAATACATGTTGCGCAAAGGCTTTACAATGTAATGCAACATGCCTTTAACATCTATTTAAAGGCATGCAGGGCTATATAACTGAGGTTATGTGACAAATGGATAATACCACCTTCTATAAACGTATAGGCAAAGATCCAATGGATGATACTTTGAGATTAATTAGGATACTAGTTGAGGAAGGGTTAGCCTTGGATTATATTGATACTAAATTGGCTGCCTTCCTTATTAATGAATTTTCCTGGGTACCTATATTTTATATCTTACCCAAAATACACAAACCAGAGAGACCACCGCCGGGTCGGCCAATTATCTGAGGATCCAATTCACTGCTAGAGCCTATATCTAAATATTTAGATTCCTTCTTACAATCTGCGGTCATGGCCACCTCCTCTTATTTGAGAGATACGAGGAACTTCATACAGAAGGTAGAAGGTTCAGATTTTGTTACAGGATCAGTGCTGGTCACATTAGATGTCACATGGTTGTATATGAATATTCTATTGAATGAGGCAAGGATGTGCATACAGAAGGCATTAGAACATGGAGAAGTTAAGATTCCTCCCACTCATTTCCTTTTAGATACAATGGATTTGATTTTTGAAAATATTTTTTTCATTTTCTTCATGATTTCTTTGTACAAATTAAGGGCATAGCTATGGGATCGTCATTTGCTCCTAGCGTGGCGAATCTTTACATGGCAGAATGGGAAACAAAGTATATCTTGGATTTGGAATGTAATCCTTATACCTCTAATATTTTATTATATAAGAGGTTTATTGATGATCTTTTCCTTGTGTATAAGAACAACACTACAATAGTAGAATTTGTGCAATGGCTTAATAGAATGCATGACTCCATCAAGTTTTCTTTGAAGTATGATACCAAACAAATTGCTTTTCTGGATACCCTAGTATTTGTCTGGAATGACAAATTGGTAGTAAAGCCCTATCATAAAGAAACCGATAGAAATTCATTTGCCACCCCAGCAGGAATAACGAGACAGACAACAGTCTTGGAATTAAACAAGGACCACTTTATTAACTTACAAAACATTGCAGCAATGGGACAAAACAAAACATCAGCAAGACTGGAACAGGCAAGGCAGGCGTCATTCCCTGACCTGCCTCCTTGCCCTTGTAGGGCGGGTCACCCCAGCTCCGGTCTTGAGCCAGCGATCTAGCTCGTGCCCAGCAGCCTGGCAAGCTGGTTGCCACCTAGGAGTGCCTACCCCTGAAGCCTTACAACTTGCAGGGAGGCGCCGATCTAAGAGGTTCCCAGAGGCAATCATCATTCCCTACTTTGGACCTTAAAACCCGAAGGCAGTTCCTGACGATCTCCTGTTTCCTAACGGGATATGCCATGAGGTGCTCACCAGTTCTGTTTACTTGCTTGCACAAACTGCCATAGCCAAGGCCAAGCCTCTGCTTTGGCCTTTGCTCCCCATTCAGTGACCAAGCACTAACCGAATCCTGTGCTGCAAATCCTGTAGAAATATTTCATTGCCCTTGTCCGACAAATGCACCCCGTCCGGCCTATACAGGTCTGACAATTCGACCCGTATATCAGGGTGCTGTAAAAAGACATCCAACCCGGATTCCATGGCCTTCCGCATTTACCTGTTGACCTTCCGCCTAGCATGGTCAATACACCTGGGGTCACCCAAGTTCCTCCACACCTTGTGAGGTAGAATGGCTGACCAAACAATCTGCACGCCTGGCCACCTTGCTCTTATCCTCACAAGGTCGGCCTCCGCCTGCACCACAAGGGCCTTGCCCTTCATCAGCCCCAAATCATTCCCTCCCAGGTGTATTACCAAAACCTGAGGCGGAAGCTCTCTTCTTTCATCGAATAGCAGGGGAAGGAGCGCAGGCCACCCCACGCCCCTCCTTCCCAGCCACTCGACAACTGCCAGTTTGCTAAGGCCCAGTTGAGACCCGATGGGTTGTCAGAATCTGCAGATTCAGACAAGGATTTTTGGGATCTCATGCTATATATTGTAACCTGTTCCTGTACCCACTTTGTAATCATGCCTATTGCTATTAGCTGTTCCTATGCCCACTATATAATCATGCCTATTGCCATTTGCTTGACCATTGTGAATGTATATTATGTGACCCCAGGTTTAGGGCTTTGACCAGGCCTGGTCTATGTATCTGTTTGCCCGGGAGAATGACAACTTCAAAGCATGGGAACAATGGGCCTCTCACACTCCTGCCTCCGCATTCCATTCATCCCGGCTGGGAAGACAGGGGAGGACAGGGACCATTTCTTATCAATGTGCGAAGGCCTTGGGGAAGGCATTTGTTATGTGAATATGGTTACATCTGAGGGGTCTGGTTTGGGAAGGGAGATTTACTGCTTCACACCTCGCTTTCTTTCCTGTGGGAAGCAAACGGCCACAGAACCTTTTGCCCGCGGTTTTTCCCCCTTGTTGATTGGTTACCTATGGGCAATTCAAATTGTGCTGGAGAGTATATTAGACCTGCTTCTATTGTATGCGTTATCTCTGACAATAATCCGAGGACCTGTACCAATGTAGAAATTGGAAATAAAGAACTGTGTTTCATCAACAAAGATCTGATCCTTGACTACTTTGAGCAGAAGCCTCACATGAGTGTCCTCCGGGCCTGATGAGCCACCTAAAAGACCATGCTATGGCTGCAAACCAAGACACGTCGTCTTGTCTCACAGCCAGTAGCACCTGCAAAAGGAACTGAATTAGTGACCCAAGTTGGCAACGTCATCTATCTATCCCTACCTATCCCTACCTATAACTAAAGCAGATCAACCTAAGTCTTGCAAGCCCGAACATAGCTCTTATAACAGTGGGACCTCCATCGCCCCATCTTCTGAATCTCACTGCGGGGGTACCCCATTGCTGCCGCCATTGATGCAGCCCCAATTCGAAATGAGTGGGTTCCAAACTGTACTCCACTGAATCCTAATCGCTCCAGCGCCTTCCTTGTCACGCTCCAAAATTAGAATTTGGTGAGAGTGGTACCGTCCGCGTGCCGAAACAGGTACCCATGACCATCCCCACGCTGTGCTAAATAGCGGCGTAAGGCCAGCACTGGGCATAACTCTGCCTCAGAACAGCGGTCCAACTCGATCACCAAACCCCTACCGCGCTGATCCATTTTCGATCAGTGCATCTTAATTCTAACTCTAACGCCCAGGAAAGAGATGTCCCACCTCTCCAGGGCAGTGCCAGAGGCATCCCGGCGAGAGCCAGCCACCAGCTCGCTGACCTGCAGTGCCCCCAAAAAGGCAACCAAAGACACTGCCTGAAACAGGGCAGCCTCATAGCCATCACTGCAGTAGGCGACCCACTGCGCCCTGAGCCCCTGCAGCACATCTGGGGTCAGAGGCATCCTGGTGTCTGCAACCCTGCCGCTCTCCTGGGACCAGCCCTCAAGCATCTGCCGAATTCGGAAATCACCCGTTGCCTCGACAAACCCAGCCGCCTTACTGGCATAGGCCACTGAAGACAGCTTGCCCCTGATGGTGTGCGCTACCAGGCCTTCCTTTCTTAATGCTACACAAAACTGCATCAAATGTGCCACTGGTATGGGCCAGATTTGCTGTAGACTGACCTCCTCCCAGAAGGACAGGAACTGCTTACCCGCCCTCATGTAAGCTCTTCGTGTGGAAGGGGCGAGGGCGAAATGCAACGCCCTGTCGGCCTCAGCCCTCCAATCCGCCATAACTCCTCTGGCAGCCGCACTGGGAACTGGTCGGCTTCCGGAGCTAGCTGACGAAATTTCATCATCTGTTTGCGAGAGAGAGCGTCAGCGACCCCGTTACTGACCCCCGGAACGTGCCTGGCCCTAAACATGATGTTATAACGCAAACACTGCAGTGTAAAGGCCCGCACCAGGGCCATGACCCTGGGAGACCTTGATGTCAGGGAGTTGATAACGTGTACGGTGGATATGTTGTCGCACCAGAAGTGGACTGTCTGATTGGAAAGTTCTCCTGCCCAAACCCATACTGCTGCAACAATCGGAAAAAATTCCAGGAAGGTCAGGTCCTTGACCCATCCCACCTGGAACCATTCCTGCGGCCAATCACCTGAGCACCAATGCCCCCTAAAATATACGCCAAACCCTGAAGAACCAGCTGCATCTGAAGCAACTTGCAGCTCCGCCTCCAGTAGGAGTTCTTCACGCCAGAAGGAGTATGACTGTTGTATGACTCCAAGAATTGCTTCCATACAAGGAGGTCCTCCCGCATCCCCTTGGTGACCCTGGCTCTATGGTGCGGTAGGCGGAGGCCCGCCATCGACTCGCAGAGTCTCCTGACAAAGGCCCTCCCAGGCGCCACAACCCTACATGCAAAATTGAGATGGCCAACCAGTCGCTGCAATTCCAGCAACGTAATTTTTGACTGCGACATTGCCTTGTCCACCAAAATCCGCAGTGCCTCTAATTTGTCACTAGGCAACCTGCAGCACTCCCCCAATATATCGATTTCTATTCCTAGGTAGGTCAAGGTGGATGTGGGGCCCTCCGTTTTTTCCTGAGCAAGAGGAACGCCGAGTTCCCCTGCCATAGTGATGAAACTGGACACGGGGAACCCACTCCTACCTATCTTTTCTCGCACTATATGCTCCATTCCGCAAACTGATTTTAAATTTGGAGCCATATATGTCACCCTAGTCCCTTGGTAAAGTATCCTGAAGCCACACCAAAACCCTTCCAAAACCAGTAACTTAATTGGGCTGGGCCCCTTTTTCAAGTGGGAGGTTGAGACTGCCTCCTCCCCCTCCGTGCTTACCGCCCCTACCGCTCCCCTTACCCCTCGGCTTGGGGCAGTTGGCAAAGGCATGGGGGCCCGCGCATAGCGGGCACTCGTGTCTAAAAGAACATGCCTTGTGGCCACAGGTCCCATGGGAGTTGAACTCCCAGCAAAGCAGGCGTCGCTGAACCGCCTGGGCGTGGGTACCTGGCTGTACTGCAGCTCTCCTCACCGAATGGCCGCTATGTGTTCTCTCCCCCCCTGAAGGTTTGGCTGGGGACATTACCTGCAACCATAAGTGAGGGTGGATCTGGTCCCACCTCATTGCCGGATTCATGGCCACGCGCATGCGGAATTCTTCATCATATTGTGACCATGCCGGGCTCGGGAAATCGGTAAATGCCTTATAAATGATGTCCATATACTGGAGCATTGCAGAAGCCCTCCATGGGTGGTGCCTCACTAGCACTGCTGCATATATCAAAAATCCCGGGTACCAGTTTGCCCAGGTTCTATCCACCACCCTCCTTTTTAAACGCTCCTTTTCACGTTCATCAAGGTCCTCTTTGTCCTTCCTCTCTAACTCCCTGTACAGTAAAGAGAACACATCCACGAATTCACCCCTAAGGATCTTCTCCTTAGTAGCGGTGGACAAGTGATCCCCCAGGGGGAGAGCTGCATCCCCGCTTGGTATAGCTTGGTATAGCACCTGCATGCACTGAATCATAAGACGCAGCACTGGGAGAACCCCACCCAGGCCAAGGTCCCTGGTGTGAAGGTGGGGCCACATGCGCACCCGATGGGCCACTGACCGGTGTTGGTTGTGACCCAAGAGCACCCTGAGAGTAGGGGCCCCAAGGCCAGCCTGACCCTGGGTTTCCCCATTTGTCTGCCTTACCTCCCTGCCTCGGTGGCCCCTTGTACACCTCCACCTGTTGGTCATTCAAGCCCTGATCGTGTGAACCAGATGGTGCCTCCTCCACGTCCTCCACCGGTGCGGGCCCCCCACTGTCCTCCAAGAACACCAAGCGGGCCAAAACCTGCGCTTGAAAAGAAGCATTAGAATCCGTCCTAGCCTTTTTTACTACCAACCCCCTCCAGTGGTGTACCCCTTTCCCTTTCCAGGGTCTCCAGGCGATGGAGAATTGCCACGTTAACTGGGTCATCCTCCTCATATGGTGGTGGTGGTGGTGGAGCCGGACGCGCTGGGGGCCGTCTTGGAGCTGGCTGTTTTGCCCTTAGGCTTGCCTTGCCCCTTTTTCGAAGCCATGGTATCCAGACATGTGAAGTGGCAACAAACCGTTAACCAGAAAAACAACAAACAAACAGAACCAGGCTGTTAGAAGAAGAAGAGATTGGATTTATACCCCGCCCTTCACTCACTTGGAGTCTCAGAGCGGCTTACAAACTCCTTTCCCTCCCCCTCCCCACAACAGACACTCTGTGGGGTAGGTGGGGCTGAGAGAGCGCTTTCCCAAGCTGTCCTTGAGAGAACAGCTGGTACAGAGCTATGGCTTGCCCAAGGTCATCCAGCCAGGTGCAAGTGGAGGAGTGGGGAATCAAACCCAGTTCTCCCAGATTACAGTCCGCGCACTTAACCACTACACCAAACTGGCTCTTAGGGAATGCGAATGGCAATGGCAAACCGTTAACCAGAAAAACACAAACCAACAGAACCAGGCTGTTAGGGAACAAGCACCCCCCTTATCCTAAACAAACTCCCTGTAGGGCAAGCCGGAGCCCGTGAGTGAGCCCCTGCAGTGGGCAAGGTGGAGAGGAAGAAGCACCCTCCGGCACCCAACACAACCCAAATCCTCCTACGAAGGTTGGGCCCAAACCACCAGCAATGGGCTGCTCCTCCAAGCCGGCTGTTGGCCTTATCAGCATGGCAAGGGGGGAGAGGAAAAAGCACCCTCCCGCACCCAAAACAACCCCTTAGAGGGCCGGCCTGAGCCTGTTCTTATCAAGTGGGCAAGGGGAATCTCCCAACACTAACCTCCCCGCAGATGGCGGTCCAGAGCCCACAAGTAGGCCGCTGCCGCCAGGAAGCACCCCCCCGACAACTCCTCCGGCCTAGGAAGGGGGAAGAAGCAGGCCCGAGCCCCCTGATATGCAAGAGGGATGGGATGGAAGAACCCCCGGCGGGCCGCCGCCCCAAACAGGCCGCCACCGGCCTGATGCATGAGAGGGAGGGGGAAGGGAAGAAGGAAGCACCCCCATTGACCAGGAAAGTGGGCCACCGCTCCAAACAGGCCACCGCCGGCCTAGTGTGCCAAAGGGAGGGGAAAGGAAGCACCCCCTGGTGGGATGTGCCGTAGGGAAAGGACGGAAGAACTCTCCGTCAGGCCACCGCTCCACCTGCCTAATGGGCAAGGAAACCCCCCCTGCGGAGGGCAGGCTCGCGGCCGCGAGTGGGCCGCCGCTGCCACAAGCCCCCGGGACCCCAGGACAAACCGCCGCGTGCTCCTTGGAGCCGCCAACTCCACGGCCTGCCGCCGTCGAGCCGCTGAAGCCGCCACCGGAGAGTCCGCCGCCAAGGAATGCTTTGCTGCCACCAAGGAACACTTTGCTGCTGCCGAGGGTCCACCGTCGCCGCTTGCCGCCGCTGCTCAGTCGCTGCCGCCGCAGCCAATTGAGCACGTGGACCCAAGAGGACGAGCGAGAGCGGGGCTCAGCCTTTTAACAGGCCGGCCCCGCCCCGCTGGCTGCAGGATGCTGTGCGTCCTTCCTGTTGCTGCCCCGCCCTCCCGCGGCACGGCAAAGCAGCACCCGGGCGCCATCGGCGTGGCCGGGCATCCGGGAGCCCAGAAATGCATTATTGGTCATTTCATGTATCACATTTGAAAAAGAACTTACTTTATGGACAGTTTCTTAAGAGTTAAGAGAAACTCATATACCTATGAGGAACACTACACAGAAGAAGGCTTTCTAGTCAGTTTCTTAGTAGACTATCCACCTTGGCTGGTGGAACGGGAAAGAGCTAATTTAAAACCAAGGGAAGAGCTGTTTGAGACTATTGACTGTGATTCATTGATGCCACTTACCTTTGTCTTTGACCATACTCCCCTCTCTTTTTCTATTAAGAAAATAATTAACAGACATTGGCATAGCTTGAAAGATGTCCCAGGCTGTGCCATGAAACCTCGTATAGGTTTTAGAAAAATGTTTAGCCTGAGAGACTCACTCATACATACTGACCTTTAGAAAGATGTTCCCTGAGAAACTTCTGTGAAGGGACACTATCGTCACAGCTGTTCAATTTGTCTATTAGTTTGGGAAACTAAAATTTTGGATTTTCCAACTTGTAACTTTAGAAAGGAGATTGAGACATTCACCAACTGTGGGTCAAAAAGACTTATATATCTCTTACAGTGCTCATGTTTAATGTTATATGTAGGAGCAACAATGCGTTCAGTAAGGGTTCGTATGACTGAACATAAATCCCACATCTGGTCAAAAAATTTTGAGGCTCCCCTGGTCTCACACTTTGTAGAAAAACAGCATAAGCCTGAAGATTTTAAGTTTCTGGTTTTAGAAATTTTGCGTGTGCCTAGATTCAACAGGATGGATATCAGGAAGAAACTTTTACAAAGGGAAATGTATTGGATACATAGATTAAAAATGTATCACCCCTGTGGGTTAAACATGTCTTTGGAATTTTCTTGATTTATATAAATCCCTTGCTGTGTAATTGGATATGTATACCTTTAAGATGAAGGGTGGATACCTTGAGAGTGTGCCTTTAAATAGATGTTAGAGGCATGTTGCATTACATTGTAAAGCCTTTGAGCAACATGTATTGACTTAGGAGTATTCCAGATATGCTGTGAGTTGGTGAGTTGTACTGTTTGACTGTCATTATGATTGTACTGTTGAAGTCTTTGTAGCATGCTTTTGGAATTTTTAAATACTGACATTGTTTGTCCACAGAGAAACTGCCATTGTAGAATCAGCCAGACCTAGTAGGAATACTTTATTTGCTTATGAAGATATTGTAAGTCCTTTTTGAGCTTCTCTAGTATTTTTGTAAATTGTAACCTGTATTGGTCTTGTAATCTTGCATGTTGTATATTGTCTTTTAATAGCTACATGTTGGTCCATGCCTGATGAAGACTATTGGAAACGAATGCACCTACTGTATGTTTCATTGTTGATGACTTTGGACCTCCATCAATTATAGTATTAAATTGGATATATATTTTTTGCAATTAGTGTATTTATATGCTTTATTAGGAGAGTGTGTTGTTTCAGCTGTGTGGTTCTCTGGTCTTAACTTATTCTGTATTGAACCCAACAGCTTGAATTGTACCTATCCTCAGAGCAGATATAGAATATAAGAATCCAGTACAGATCAGATGTCCCACCCAACATATTTAGAAGCCAAATATTATTTCAACCCATCAGGAGTCTGCCTGGAGCAATTCAGCTCAGCATCCAGCTCCTATAGCCAATTTGACTGATTATTAGTTTATGAAATTTTAGCCTTAGCTGCAAGTCAGCATTCTACCCCTCTCCCTGAAGAAGTATGCCACACCCCTGGGGTGAGAGGATCAGAATGCTTGCTCTGCCCTGCACCCATAAAAAAAACTTCTGGAAAATGGGGGGGACGACGACTTCCCACACCCTTGAGGGATGGATCGGAACAGTTGGCATTCTGGCCCCTCTCCCAGGGCAGTAGGAAACTTTCCCCTGCATACTAGAGTTTCTCAGGGAGGGGTCAGAATGTTGTCTGTCAGCTGAGAGGGGTTTTTCTGAATGCCCCCCTCCAACTTTTTGCAGTGTCATAGGGATGTAGCAAAAAGATTTTTTGTGGTGGTGGTATTTAGGACACTAAGCTGACAGGCAGGTGGTGGTATTCAGGACACTTCACCACTGCATCCCAAAGGTTGTGTTTCAATTGTGAGTATCAGGGAAGCAATGGAGAACTTTCTCCAATTCTCTCTGGAATCACAGGGATTTGGAGACACCCGCTGAGATGCAATGGGGATTTTTTTTTAAAAACCTCTTCATTTATATTCTGCCTTTCTCCCTGATAGAGACCCAAACCAGCTTATGTTGTTCTCCTCTCCTCCATTTTATCCTCACAACTCTGTAAGGTAGGTTAGGTTGAGAGCGCGTGACTGGCCCAAGGTCTCCCAGCAAGTTTTCAATGGCCAAACAGGAATTTGAACCTGGGTCTCCCAGATCCTAGTCCGACACTCTAACCACTGCATCATACTGGCTGTATGTGGATGTCTTTGTATGTGTGTGTAGAACAGCTGAGAGGTGGCATTTTGACCCCCTCCCCCCAAAAAAACCAACAGTACATGTTATGGGCTCTAATGGAGTCAGGTGTGGCCCACTTAACTCTAGTCAAGCTCCCTTTATGCTCCCCCTATCTGGAGTTGTGCACCCTGATTTACAGTTTCCAGTTCCAGACACTGAGAGGGTTTCTTACCAGAACAATTTGGGGAGCGTGTGCAGTTACCATGAGAGATTATCCATGGCCTACTGTGTAAACTTTTAGCAATTGCACATCACATGAGAATTCCACACCTGGCTCTAAAGAAAATCTTTTTTCATATATTTATTTCTGGATGTGTGTTGTTTTACAATACTAATACTGACCACTGAGGAAGGCCCTTAGGGGCTGAAACACGTATGGTCTACTGGTCATAAGATATACCCATCAATTGTATACGTGAAACTAACAGCTCATATGTAAAAAGTTTTAAGAGTTTAATATTTGGATCATTTCTCTTAACCTGTTTTATCTTTTACCTTTACCTTTACACCATAATAAATATTTGTCTTTTCATATTTTTTTGGCTTGACCCTTATATATCACAGTGGCTGTCACCACTACAACATGGGGAGAAAGAGACCCGACTATGTGCAGTCTGCTCAGTAGCTTTCTCATGACAACCCCCCCCCCCCACACACACACAGACAGACAGAACCAATGAGGGTCTTCCCAGCAGCAGCAGCAGCCTCACCTTCGGTGCTCGGTTTTCGGACTGGAGGTTTGAGCTTGGGGAAAAGAGGCAATCTGCTTATTAAAACAAAATTACAAGGTTTTCTAAACCTGTCTGCAAAATATTAGAATATCCTCTTCCATTTCAATCTGGCAAGTTTTGTTCCTGCTTTTGTGGCAAGTCAGTACTGTCAAAAGACTTTAGAAGCACCATTCAAGGAATCTGAACCAAGGCCCAAACACAGTGTTTTAAATCTTAAATGTCTTTTTAGGAGAAATATTTAAAGGAAGCATTTTTCAAAAGAAGAACAGAAACTCAATGTGACTCATCAGTTTCCTCCAACTTACGTTTCACAGCATTAAGCACCCTGCTGTCAAGGGGCTTCCTGCTGGGGTCACTGGTGGAAGACCGGATTCCTGTCCCACAGCTGTTGGCCAGGGTGTTCCTGTTACAAGAACAAGCAGGAGGCAAAAGCTCAGGAGTACATTTGCAAAAAACACTCATATACATGACCTAGATAAAGGCTCAAAATGATAAGAGATAGTGCTAATCAAAAAACAATTGAGGGGACGAGCAGAAGGATACTGGGGCTACCCCTGCTGCTTAAGATGTTTCCCAACAGACAAGGAAAGAAGCATGGGAAATGAAAGGATGAGCTGCCTCCAGAAACAGGCCAAGTCATAACCAAATTGGCATCAGTGAGACCAGGAAACTGCAGCCTGGCTGACGCCCACCTTCTACCGAGCACCTCTGGAGGGAAGCTCCAACTGAAGACACTCTGCTCTCCTGTTAGCCAAAAGATACTGCTTTGCCAGCTAGAGGTGGGTTAGCAATTGATTTATTTACAACACAGGCTTAGGCTGATGAACAGAACATGAGACAGAAAAGCACTTCATCAGACCTGTCAAAGAATGTTGCTAGGAGGCGCCGAAGGAGAACTTTGTGTTTCACACCTGCACACAAATGACAGTTCATCAGCTGCCCTCGGGTGATGTAAACGCCAGAGCCTAGGAGAGAAAGATAGAGGCTCAGAAGTCACACATGAATAAGTTTTCTACTATGTGAGGTTCCAAAAGGCTCAGTCCTGTCCACCATGCTATTCAATCTCTATGTAAAGACCTTGGGAAAAATCATTTGTTGTTTCAGAACAGGATTTTATCAGTAAGGTGTTGACACCGAGCTCTACATTTCTTTATCCAAATCACCTGGTGACATGGACAAGACTTTGAACCAATGTTTGACTACTGTATTTAAATGGTTAAGGGTAAATGAAAAGTACTGGACTCGGGAGGCCGGTGAAGTGATTTCAAGCATAGCTCGGTTTATTAGATGGTTCAGCTCAAGGATACCTGTGGCAGGCCGGGGGTCTGCTTTTATGCACAGGGAAGCCTCCCTCCCGACTGCTCCCATACAGCATGATAGGACACCCTTCCCACCAGAGACTCTAGTTGGTACATTTGAATATTCAGAGCCTCTGATAGGGGGATGTCCAGGGTCCTCGGGCACTATTGTTTGCTGGCCTCAAGCTCAGGACGCTTACCTGGCCATGTGCTCGGACCGCGTGATGGTTGCCATTACCTGAGCACACTGCAGCGTTAGGGTACAAACAGAGACATAGCCAAAATGCTTAGATTTAAATAAAGAACATAACACCCCTCCCTCCATAGTTCAGGCCCATTCTAACAAACATAGTTCTTCAGATAGGTTGGTCTCCTTCATTCCCTGTCTGAATGTCTAGGAGCTGTGGCGGGCAGCAATGGGGCTGGAACCTCAGTCTCCAGAACAGGAGCAGGTGCTTGGGTGTCTGGAGCTGTGTCTGGCTGGCAGGCCTCTGTGGTCGAATCTGGTGGGGACGGATGCTGGGGTGCGATAGATGGTGCTGTGTCAGGTCCGTGGTCCTCTTCTTCGTCAAGGCTTGGGTCTGGAACGTCATTCCTTGGGCTCATGTGTGATCAGGAATACCGGAATGTAGCTGATGTCAGAGTTGGTCCACATGTCACCTCCAAACCTGACTGTCCTTGCCGGCAACCTTGTATGAGAGGGACGCAAACGATCTGGCCTGGTAGCCAGAGGGGACCTCGTGCATAGTTCCGAACATACATGGGGTCTTCCAGAAAGAAACCTCTGGGAGAACGGGGGATGTTGGGCTCCTTGGTGTGGATAGTTCCTTGGTCGGGGTGCAGGCAGTCGAGTTCCGATGTCAACCAGTGGCCCATGAGGAGTTCAGCAGGGCTGCATCCCGTGGTGGAGTGGGGCACTGATTGTTGGCCAAAGAGAAAGGCAGTCAGTTTAAACTCCCAGTCCCCATGGTCCATTCTCCACAGTGCCTCTTTGGCTGTGCAGACCATCTGCTCCGCTTGGCCATTGGTAGCTGGGTGGAAAGGAGCAGACCTTATGTGTCTGATGCCATGCAGCTCTGTGAATCGCTGGAACTCCGCTGGACATGAAGGCCGTTCCAATGTTGGAGACCAGCATGTCCGGCAAGCCGTGCATGCAGAAAGTGTGCCACATGGCTCGGATGGTGGCTTCGAACGTCGTCGTCTTCACCGGTATGAATCCTAGCCACTTACTGTAGCTGTCAACTAGAAGGAAGAAAAGCTACTCCTGGACTGGCCCCGCGAAGTCTATGTGGAGCCGGGACAATGGCCTTTGCACAGATTCCCAGGGGTGGACTGGAGCATGGGGGAGGAGTCAGGGCGTGACTCCTGGCACTTACTGCAGCAGCGGACCTGGTCCTCGATGTTCTTGTCCAGCCCCGGCCACCAGATGTAACTGCGGACCAGGGCTTTCATCCGCACAATGCCAGGGTGGTGCTCATGAAGAGCGCTGAGCATCCGAGTGCGGAGTGGTTTGGGAATCACTAGCCTTGACCCCCAGAGCAGGCACCCCTTGTGGGTGGATAGCTCGTTGCACTGGGCTGCGGACATGGCAAATTCTGGCCCCAGACAGGCGGGCCACCCCCTCCCCACTCAGTCCAAGACCTGGGAAAGGGTGCGATACTGAGCCATGCGACGGGAGACATCTGCTACCTGGACGGGCCGGTCCAGAAGGTCCTCCAGGAGCATGATGTGGTAGGCAGGAGCCGGGTCCGGGTCACAGGAAGGCAGCGGCAGGCACTCAGGGTGTCCGTGTGGCCCATGGACTTGCCGGGGCAATACACCAGTGAGTACTGGTAGCCGGAGAAGAAGCTGAACCACCATAGGACCCAGAGGGATAGCATCTGGGGGGTCTGGCGGTCCAGTACAAGGAGGCCCAGGAGTGGTTTGTGGTTGGTGGCGACCATGAATGCTCGACCCTACAAATAATCTTGAAATTTTTTGATCCCAGCCATGATCGCCAGCGCCTCCTTGTCGATCTGCACATAGTTGCACTCTGCAGATGACAAGGTCATTGAATAGTAGGCGACTGGAACCTCCCAGCTGTCGGGTAAGCGATGCCCCAGAACTTCTCCCACCCCATATGGGGAGGCGTCGCAGGCCAGCACAACAGAGAGGGACTCGTCAAAGTGGGCGAGCACAGCATTCAATGATAGTAAGTGTTCCATGGCACAAAATGCAGCCGCATGGTGGGGGCCACAAACCCATTTTGCATTTTTTGTCCAGGAGCCGATGCAGGGGCTCTACTACCGCTGCCTTGTGGGGAAGGAAGGCGTGGTAAAAGTTCAAGAACCCCAAGAGTGATTGGAGTTCCGCCTTAGATTTGGGGGCCGGGGCCTCGGTGATGGCCTTTACCTTGTCCGGAGTAGGGTGGATTCCGCTAGCGTCTACAGTGAAGCCCAGGAACTCTACGGAGGGAACACCGAGGAGACATTTTTCTTTCTTGACCTCCAGGCCAGCATCCTGGAAACGCTGTAGGATGGTTCGGAGGCGCTCTGCTATCAGGCTGCTATCAGGACATCGGAGGCACTCTGCTATCAGGCTGCTATTAGAATGTCATTGAAAAAGGGCTGGACACCTGGCAACCCTTTCAATAAATGATCCATTAATTCCTGAAACAACCCTGGGGCCACACTGACCCCAAATTGGAGATGCTTTACCTTGAAAGCCCCCTTGTGGGTGATGATTGTTTGAGCCTCCGCTTGTCCACAGGTAACTGCTGGTAGGCCTGTGCCAGGTCCAGCTTACGAAAGACCTTGGTGCCGGCCAGCGTGGCCAAGACATGACTGATCATTGGCACCAGGTAGGCGTGTGCCTGAAGTGCCTTATTTAACGTGCACTTGTAGTCCATACAGACGTGGATGTCCCCGTTGGATTTAAGTGGAGTCATGATGGGCATCTCCCAATGCATGTGTGACACCGGTTCTAGAACCCATTGCTCAACTAATTTGTCTAGCTCTTGCTCGATTTCAGGCCAAACAGCAAGTGGAGGCCGGTGGGCCAGAATGCGGACGGGCTGGACCGTGGGGTCAAGGTCCAGAGTTACCGGGGGACGGTGTAAGAGCCTAGTGCTCCATCAAACACGGTGGGAAATTCCACACAGATATCTTGCAAGTCCAGGGTGCGGATACTATTTACCCCTGTTACACCCAGTCCCAGGGGCCGGAACCAAGACAGTTCCAAAAGACTCGTGAGGTTGCCTGCCACCACCAGGAGGTCCAGTTTTCCCTTAAAGTCCTTGAACTGGACCATGAACTTGCCCAGCCCCTTAATCGCTACGGGACTTTTCTGGAACTGGAGCCCCGGGTGGCAGGCAACCTCACGGGGGTTTCTGTAAGCGGGGGCCCCCCTTCTTGACATAGTTTCTGGAGGCTGGCCTCCAAAATGATTATGAGGACCCCATGTCTAGTTCCATAAGGCAGGGGAAGCCCTCAATGAGGATGGGGACTTTAATCTTATTAGAGGCATCCTGGGGCAAGTTCATTACCTGGTGGTGGGGTGATGATGTGGTGTGGAGCTCAGCCAATTTTTGACGCGTGGGTAGGGTGGGGCGGGTTGTGGAGGCTCAGGTGGCTGACTTGGTGTCAGCGAGGCTTCTCCTCTTGGCAGGTGGATGGGAGTTGGAACCTGGAGGACGGCAGCAGACCTGGAGTGTGTCGTCCTTGTCAGAGGCCTGGGATTCCAAAGATGCGGTGCGATGGCTGGCCAGAGCAGCACTGGACCTGTCCTTTGGGGCGATCTCAAAAGCGCAGGCGGTTTAAAAGACCTTGGACAGGGTGGCGTTGGTGATGGCCACGAGCTTCCTGCACATTTTGGGGACCCGCACCCCACATACAAAGGTGGAGAGGAGGGTAACCTCTACTGCCACAAACTCACAGTTGATGAGCCGGCGGAGATCAGCCAGGAATGTGGCCACGGACTTGCCCCTCTGCTGGACATGGCTGAAGAAGGTCACTCTCTGGGTGAGCTTGGAAGGCTTGGGGGTGAAGTAATCATTGAGGGCCCCCGTGATTTCATCGTAGGACGCCTCTGTCAGAGCAGGGAGAAATCAAGCTTCTTACCAAACGTAGGGTGGCGACCCTGCATGTGCTCAGCAGCCACGATTTGCGTTTTCCGGCGTCTGTGATCCCCTGGACGTCGAAGAAGAAGCCAAGCTGGTCAGACCAGGTCTCCCAGAACTCAGGGCTGGAAGGGTCGAAGGGTGCAATATTCTGTCCTGGAGCGGTGGCCATCTGGACTCGTGGAGTAGCGGTGCGATGAGCAGGATCCTTGGAAGCCTGGAGTGGCAGCGATGCGGGGTGCTGGGGCCGAGCGGTGCCAGAGGAGGCTGATGGACCTGGGCTCGATGCGGTGCTGGAGTCGGCCAGAGAGTCGCTCATCGGGATCCCATCTTCGTCGCCACTGAAAAGTACTGGACTTGGGAGGCCAGTGAAGTGATTTCAAGCAAAGCTTGGTTTATTACATGGTTCAGCTCAAGGATACCTACGGTAGGCCGAGGGTCTGCTTTATGCACAGGGAAGCTTCGCCCCTGACCTCACCCATACAGCATGATAGGACACCCTTCCCACCAGAGACTCTAGTTGGTACATTTGAATATTTGGAGCCTCTGATAGGGGGATGTCCAGGATCCTTGGGCACTATTGTTTGCTGGCCTCAAGCTCAGGCCACTTACCTGGCCATGAGCTCGGACCGCATGGCGGTCGCCATTACCTGAGCACATGGCAGCATTAGGGTACAAACAGAGACATAGCCAAAATGCTTAGATTTAAGTACAGAACATAACAGTAAACAAATCGAAACTGAATCCTGACAAGACTGAAATAATGTTGGTTAGAAAGGATGAGGTCCTGAAGGACTTGGCACTCCCCTCTTTTGATGGAGTCCAGTTGATTCTCGTGGGTTCAGGTAAGAGCCCAGGGGTGCTACTCAATCCAACTTCATTGCTGAAGAAGCTGCAAAAAAGGGCATTCTAAAAACCCCACCTTGCTCAGAAAATGGCCCTTATCTTGAGTCTGCTCATCTGGCCATGTGGATCCATGCTCTGGTTACCTTGAAGCTAGACTATTGTAATTGTGAGGCTTCTGAATAGACAGCAAGAGACCAGACCTTTGTTGAATCAAAGTTCTTTATTGTCTAACACTGCAAACAGGTTCTCAGTGTTTGTTAGAGATGCTTAAAGAAATACAATCAGTGTTAATATACTCCCCAGTCACAATCAAACCCCAGCCTTGGGCCAATCAGGATTAGAGGGTGAAGGCGGGAAAAGAAAGGGGACTGTTGAGGTTCCCACAGCAAGGTGTGAAAGTTATAAAAATTCCCTCTTTGATCTGAGCGACCCACATGTGTGAAGCTAGGCACAACAATTCCAGGCAAGCAGCCATAAAGAAGCGCCCAAGGTCTTCACAACAAGATAACATACGCTGGCCCGGAAAAAGGGAGGAGGGATGCATGGGGGTGAAGACCATTTGTTTTTGGTGACATGCAGGAATTTAGGTCGCCACTCTCCCGCCTAGAAATTGTAACAGAAACCAGAGCAACCAATACTTCAAAGTGACATTTACAGCTGCACAGGGAAAGGGGGTTGAGACAGATAAGGGGTGCAGTCAAAGAATCCATCAGAACAAAGAAAACGAAAGCAAAGTACAGAGATGCTATTGTCAGTTCCTGACAGTAATGCACTCTACATGGGTCTGCCCTTAAAGACAACTTGGAAACTGCAGCTGGTACTAGTTGTTACCTATAAATCCTTTAAAGACATCAGAGCCACAGACTCACAGGGCTGTCTCTCCTGCTATGTTCCACCGTGACAGCTCCATTCATATCTGAGCAAAGCATTCTGAAGGTGCCACCTTGCAAACAGGTAAAATCAGCCCCATGCTTTTATTGCTTTGTGCAATGTGCAAAACAGAATTGTGCAGGAGGGCATTCTTGTACAGAGAGCAAAACTGTGGGGTCATGTATCAGCTCAGGAGGCAACTTCTCTCAGGGATAACTCTTGTCTTGCACTGATGGTCTTGCTGCCTAAAACAGATAAATTTGCTTGTATTGTCCCCACATACATACTTGGTTCTATAACCCCAGCTCAACTGTATTATTTTGCTTAACTAGGAATCTTTGATGCTCAAATGTAGTTATCATATTATTTAATCTGCTACCTGTCCTCATACTTGTATTCCATCTTGAGTCCCAGTGAGAAAGGAGGACTATCATGAAAATAATGAAAATTCAACAAGAATTCAAGAATAATTCAACAAGAAGATGCTGAGCACAAAACTGAGGTAATTTGTTCAACTCAAAAAGAATTGTGCTGTACAAACACACACACATACACAAACAGCCATAGAACCAGGTCAGCAGGTGATTGCCTCTTTTAGGTTGCCTTCACAGCTTCAGGAGAGACACCCCGACCTGACCACGGAAGGAACTGCAACACAGGATGACAACCCACAGCAGAGTGATCAAAGCCTCTGTTTTTGAAAGCATAAGAACACAAGAGAAGCCAATGTTGGATCAGGCCAATGGTCTATCTCAGGGGTCCTCAAACTACGGCCCGCGGGCCACATGCGGCCCGCCGAGGGCATTTTTCTGGCCCGCCAGGTGTGCCGCTGCCTGTCCTCCAATTCCCAGCAGCACACAAAGCAGCGGAAAAATTGCAGCCGACTTGTCCCGAGCCACATGACAAAGCCCCGCCCCCCTGCTTCCAGTCAGCCAGGAGGAGGCAAAAGGAAGACTGGAAGAGGGTAAGTGTGGGGTGGCAGGCGCTCCGGCTGGCCCCAAGTCTCCTAGCCGGCTGAGAGGCCTCTCAGCGGGCTAGGAGACCTGCGCCAGTCCCAAGAGCCGGGCGGGGGTCTTTTTCGAGGCTTTTTGTGCTGCTGGGAATCGGAGGGGGGTGGGGAGAGAGAGAGGTTTCTCTTTCCCATCATGATGCCTGCAGTAGTGGAGTTTCAGGGAGAAGCAGCTGGGGGCTTGCTGCCTTAAAAAGTTTGTGAGGATGCTGAGTTCTTTGTTTCTTCGGAGAGGGAAAGAAAACAGACCCGTCAAGGGTGGATTGCTTGCGCACCCCCCCCCCCCCCCCCGTGCGCCTTCCCTACCTGCAAAATAACATCTGAAATCTCCAACCAGAACTAGACTAATTGATGCACACTTGCATCACTTGTTACGACTAGCAGTGACAAATATGGAACCGGACATTGACCATCTCATTAGCCAAAAGCAGGCCCATAATTCCCATTGAAATACTGGTAAGTTTGTTGATTTAACTTTACTTGTTCTTCATTTTAAATATTGTATTTGTTCCCATTTTGTTTTTTTACTTCAAAATAAGATATGCGCAGTGTGCATAGGAATTTGTTCATAGCTTTTTTTTTAAAACTATAGTCTGGCCCTCCAATGGTCTGAGGGACAGTGAACTGGCCCCCTGTTTAAAAAGTTTGAGGACCCCTGGTCTATCTAGTCCAACAGTGCATCACTTGCCCCAGACTGAGAGTTCCTATCTATACCTTGTGACTAATAGGCACTGATGGACTTCTGCTCCATATGTTTATCCAATTCCCTCTTGGAGCTGTCCATGCTTATAGCTGCCACCACCTCCTGTGGCAGTGAATTCCATGTGTTAATCACTCTTTGGGTGAAGAAATACTTCCTTTTATCCGTTCTAACCCGACTGCTCAGCAATTTCATTGAGTGCCCACGAGTTTGTGTATTGTGAGAAAGGGAGAAAAGTACCTCTTTCTCTACCTGCTCTATCCCATGCATCGTCTTGTAAACCTCTGTCATGTCACTCCTCAGCCATCGTTTCTCCAAGCTAAAGAGCCCCAAGTGCTTTAATCTTTCTTCATAGGGAAAGTGTTCCAACCCTTTTAACGTTCTAGTTGCCCTTTTCTGCCCTCTTCCCAATGCTATAATAGCCTTTCTGAGGTGTGGTGACCAGAACTGTACACAGTACTCCAAATGAGGTTGCACCATCGATTTATACAGGGGCATTATGATACTGGCTGATTTGTTTTCAGTTCCCTTCCTGATAATCCCCAGCATAGTGTCGGCCTTTTTCATTGCAGTTGCACACTGTCTTGACATTCTCCAGTGGTCCTGGCAGTGGGGCAGTCCTTACAGCTGGGATCTCAGCTCCTCCTCCGAAGGCAGGGCCGGCTGACCATTTTTGGTCCCTGAGGGGGAGGGGCTTGATCTCCCATTCCCCAGTCTGTCCGGCCCTGCCTTCGAAGCTGGACGTCGGTCGACTGTGCTGAAGAGCACGAAGTAAGCTTTTTGTTTTTCTTTTTCGTTTGTAACGAAGCGCTTGCGGCAGAGGGGGTGCCGGCAGCCAGCGCCTTTAGTACAGTCGCACAGCTCTGCTGGCGACTGACTGGGCTGGCTACTTCAGGAGGGTCTCAGAGCCGCGGCGGCTATATTTTTTTTTCCCGGGCTGCTACGGACGTGGAGACTGCAGGCGCGCCGTAGTTCCCTCAGCCGTGTGCACGGAACGCCAGAACAGGCCATTGGCGTCACGTGCCACCACCTCCCTCCATTATCTTCCCGGGTAGCTCGGCTTCAGAGCTCCTTACCCGGGAACAGTCAGAGAGAGCCGCGGCAAACGCGAGCCCCCTGGCTAGCCGGGTCCCTGTCTCCTTCCCACTCCAGGGAACAAGGGGAAGTGGAGACTGACGATGAAGCTGCTGGGGACTTGGTTGCCGCGTCTTCAGGTCAGCCGGGCCTTCTGAGTCTTGGTAAGTCTGCAGGGTCTATTAGACCTGTCCCAGGGCTGGCAAGGTAGGGACCTTGAGCAACTACACCAGGTCTCTTTAGGCGGGAAATGGCCATTTTGTACAGTGGGTTAGTGCATACTTTCACTTTCACCCCCAGACCTCCAAGATGGCCGCCGAACCCAATACTGCTGGTTTTTCCCTGAACTCCAAGCCCTGTGATTTTTCCCTGGACTCTTCTCCAGAACAACAGGCAACCCAAAGGGAAGATTCCCAACCGAGCTCCCCGGGGGCCACTCCAAATTTAGAACTTCTCACTTGGCTAAAGTCAGAAATGCAAAAGGAGTTTACTAGCTGGTGGCAGGCCTCACTTTCTAAGGGCTCTGCCAACTCCTCGCCTGAAAGAGGCAGAAAATCCTCTAAGGGATCTGATCAGACAAGAAAAAGGAAGACGAGCATGTCCCCTTCTTCCTCCAAGGTCCCCTTGAACAAGAGGGCAGCAGGGCAGGGTAGCCATAGCCCCCTCCTGAGTGAGGATGGTGAGGTCTCTGATTCAGCTACGTCTGTTTCTCAGTCAGAGGAAGGGGAATTGTTGGCAGAAGAGGCTGAAGTCATACCCACAGCTCAGTATCGCCTCTTCCCACAGGAGACTTTTAGCAAGCTACTCCCTAAAGTATTAAGAACATTAGAACTTATGTATACTCCAAAAAATCCAGAGGAAGAGGATGCTGGCTTTCCATCTGGTTCAGATCAGACCCTACCTAAAGCAGGGACCAAACCAGCGGGGGTTCCTCTTCCATCAACTTTCTACTCCTTAATGAAGGCCGAGTGGCAGCGGCCAGCTAAGCCAAAGTCTAACCATCCTATGTTCTCAAAATTCTATTCTCTGATACCAGAAGCAGCCAGGAAGCTCAAGCTACCAGTGGTGGACGACCCAGTTAATAGCTTGGCATCCACTTCTATCCTGCCTATGGATGAAGAGGGTTTTCCTAGAGACCATAGTGACAAAAGAATTGAACAAGCTCTGAGACGGGACTTTGAAGCTTCTTCCAATTCCATCAGGGCTTCAGTCACGGGGTCTCTCTTCTCCAGGGCAGCCTTCGCCTGGGCCTCTGACTTAGCAAAGGCAAACAGTGGTTTGCCAAAAGACCTCAAGGATGAGCTCAAGAAAATAGCTCTAGCATCAGCTTTTGCAGCAGATGCTTCCTTGGATGCAGTACAACAGTCTGCGAGATCCATGGCTTCAAGCGTCACCGCTAGGCGCAACACCTGGCTCCGCAACTGGGATGTAGATCCATCTGCTAGAGCAAAAGTGGCAGCGGTTCCTTTTGAGGGCTCCAATCTCTTTGGAGACGGCCTGGAACGTTACCTTGTGGAAGACAAGGATAAGAAAAAAGTTCTCCCTTCCAAAAGGAGAGAGGGAAAGTCAAAACGTTGTTTTCAGCCCTTTCAGGACAACAGACATAACAACAAACCAGCCTTCAACAGGAATTTCAGGGGTCGCTGGCAACATAAGTCGAGGGACGGCAGACCCCCCTTCTCCAACAAACAAAGCCAGCAACCCAAGGGTCCTAAAAGGACCAACACAGCATGACTATGCCAGAAAAGACCTCAGCCGAGGCATGAGAGGACGCCTTTCCCTGTTCTCCTCCCATTGGAACAAAACAATTTCAGACAAATGGGTGTTGGACACAATCTCAAATGGCTATTCTCTAGAGTTTCATTCCCTTCCAACAGATCATTTCTTGGAAATTCCCAAAAGTCGAGACCCCAACAAGTGCCTGCAATCCCTACAAACCACAATGAAGGTGCTATAAGAACACGGATTTGTCCTAAACTTGGACAAGAGCAGCCTCCATCCTTCCTGAAAGATCACACACCTGGGTACAGTGATCGACACGATTCAGGACAAGGAGAGTCAAGATCACTTATCTTTTGAACCAGGTCCTGTCCCAGCAGACGGTGGAAGTGATGACACTGGCTCAACTTTTAGGGATGCTGGTATCCTGCCAGGAGGCAGTAGCGTGGGCGAGGTTTCATGCCCGCCCCCTACAGAGATTTCTTCTTCCTTACCAGGCAGTGATTGCCCACAAGGGAAAGTTACGACTGACTTTACCGCCATTGGTTTCCGCGGAACTTCGTTGGTGGACGATGTCTCCCCATTTGAAGTCAGGAATGCCCCTGAGGGAGCCACCCAGGGTGGTGGTGACCACCGATGCAAGTCTTCTAGGTTGGGGTGCCCACTCAGAAGGAAGAATGACACAAGGGACTTGGTCTCAACAGGAATCCAGACGGAGTATCAACTTTCTGGAACTCAGAGCCATCCGCCTTGCCCTGGCGTTCAGGAAACATCTGGAACATCGGCATGTGTTAGTCCGGACGGACAACACGACGGCAAAGGCCTATGTCAACAGGCAAGGAGGGACTCGGTTCCAATCTCTACACAACAAGGCGTCGCTTCTGATGAGCTGGGCAGAATCCCATCTTCTTTCACTAAGAGCGGTCCATGTAGCAGGAAAAAGCAACACGGTGGCAGATTGGCTAAGCAGAACGACGATAGACCAATCAGAATGGACTCTGTGCAGAGAGGTCTTTCAGGAGATCAGTCTACGCTTCGGAAAAGCGACAGTCGATTTGTTCGCTACGGAGAACCACACACAGTTAACCAGATTCATGACCAGGGCAAGAAATCCAAATGCCATAGGGATGGACGCATTGGTCAGCGATTGGCCGAAAACGCTTCTTTATGCCTTCCCTCCCTTTCAGCTAATCCAAAGAGTGATCCAAAAAGTGATAGAGCAACATGCGGAAATGATCCTAATAGCCCTGTTCTGGCCGAGATGAGCATGGTTTCAGGACTTAAGGAGGCTCGCCGTGGACGAATGGCGGCTCCCAATGAGACCAGACCTACTGAGTCAGGGAACAACCTTCCATCCACGACCCGAGATGCTCAGCTTGACGGCCTGGAGGTTGAGCGGCTCCAACTAACATCCCTGGGGTTTTCTAGTGGGGTGATTAACACTATGTTAGCCTCCCGGAGGCGGTCTACTTATCGGGTGTATAACAACACCTGGAAAGTTTTCAGTTCATGGTGCACCTCTAAAGGGTTAGATCCTCTACGGGCACCGTTAGGGGATATCCTGGCCTTTTTACAACAGGGATTAGAAAAGGGTCTTAGCACTAGCTCTCTGAAGCGTCACGTAGTTGCTATTTCAGCAGTGAGGGGGGCTAAAAAGGGCAAGTCACTTTCCCTGCACCCACACATCAAAAGGTTTTTAAGGGGAACCTCGCTTCTGAACCCACCTCAGTCTCATCACTTCCCGACCTGGAACCTTAACGTGGTTCTTAAGGCTCTTAGCAGGCCTCCATTCGAACCCATGGCTACCTGCTCTCTTAGGCTTTTGTCATTCAAAATGGCCTTTTTGGTAGGTATTACTTCCGCCAGGCGGATTTCAGAGTTGGCAGCCCTGTCCTCAGATAAGAACCTCTGCATTTTCCACTCCAACAGGGTTGTTCTTAGGCTAGACCCTGCGTTTATCCCTAAGGTAAATTCTGTGTTTCACAGGTCCGAAGATATTGCCCTGATCCTTCTCATCAGAAGGAGAAAGAACTCCACTGCCTGGATGTCAGAAGGGCTCTTAGCTTTTATCTTGAGAGAACAAAGCAGTTTAGATCCACTGACGCTTTGTTTGTGGCCTTTTGTAAATCATCTCAGGGGGGGAGAATCTCTTCCGCCACCATTCGCAGGTGGCTACGGGGGTGCATTGTGGAGGCATATAAGGCTCAGGGTCTCCAACCACCCCAAGGGGTAACGGCTCACTCCTTGCGGGGGACAGCTACTACAGCAGCGTACAGGGCATTCCCTTCCATGGAGGTCGTCTGCAAGGCAGCCACATGGAAATCTCTGCATTCATTCACTAGACACTACCGTATCGACAAACTAGCCTCCGCGGAGGCGGCGTTCGGTAGACGGGTATTGTAGCATGCTTTGTAGACCAGGACCACCGAGAAGGACGCTTCACAGTAAGTGAATAAAATCTTCCGTTTTCAGAGAGTTATGTAGTATGATTCCAAGATCTTTCTCTTGGTCAGTCTCTGCCAGTTCGGACCCCACCAACGTGTAGTTATAGTTAGGATTTTTGGCCTCAATGTGCATCACTTTGCATTTGGCCACACTGAACCCCATCTTCCACACTGACACCCATTCACCCATCCTCAACAGATCCCTTTGGAATGCCTCACAATCCTCCCTGGTTTTCACCACCCTGAACAATTCTGTGTCATCCGCAAATTTAGCCACTTCACTGCTTACTCCCAACTCCAAATATTAATGAACAAGTTAAAAAGCACTGGACCCAGTAATGAGCCCTGTGGTACCCCACTGCTTACTACCCTCCACTGTAAAAATTGCCCATTTATACTCACTCTCTGTTTCCTATTAATTAGCCAGTTTTTGATCCACAAGAGGACTTGTCCTTTTATCTCATGACTATTGAGCTTACTTAGGAGCCTTTGATTAGGAACTTTATCAAAAGCTTTCTGGAAGTCAGGGTAAAAAACATCTATTGGGTCCCCCTTGTCCACATGTTTGTTCACCCCCTCAAAGAACACTAACAGTTTTAGTGCATAAGCAGCTTCCCTGGGGGAGCCCTGAATGGGCAGCCGAATCATCTTTTCTGATTCAGGAGGCTAAGCTGTGCTCAGCCCTTGGATCATACAGCAATCAAAGCAAGACCACTGTTAACAGGTAAAAAAGAAAAGAAAAAAGCAACAACATACAAAAAAAGGATCCCTCATTACAAAATTTCAGAGTTTAGGTAAAGCCCTTCATAGTTTTGAGTTGGTTGTCATCAATATGTAGATGATACCCAGCTCTGTATATCCTTATCCAAGTCTCTTGATGCAAAAGAGGTCCTATATTGCTGCCTGTGATAAACTGGCTAATTGAGAACAAATTGAAACTAAACCCTAAAAAGACAGAGGTAATACTGGTTGGGATGGCAGAGATCTCCAAGGACATTGTGCTCCCCACTTTCAGATGACCCTTGCTGACTTGGGGTTTCATGGGACCCAACATTATGGATGAAAAAGCAAATTAATGTAGCTGTAAAAAAGGCTTTCTTCCAGATCAGTCTAGCCCAAAAGGCGGCCCTTTACTATGATACAGCTGATCTGGGCACCTGGATTCATGCCACAGTAACATCAAGACTAGACTACTGTACATTGGTCTCCCCTCAGAATCAATTTGGAAACTCCAATTGGCACAGAATGTTGTGGCTTGGCTATTATCAGGTGTTAGATGGAGAATGCATATTACTTCAATTCTACAGTCAGTCCAATGGATGTCCATCAGTTACCACCATGCCAATCACACACAAAGCCCTTCATGGCCTCGGACCCTCATACCTGTGAGACTGCCTCTCCCCCTGTGCTCTCCCACAACAGCTCTGCACATCTGAGCAAGGTCATCTACAGGTGCCACCCACAAATGGGCAAAATCTGTGGAATGGGCAACATCTGCCTGAGGAGGCTGGGAAGGCTCCCCCTCCCCTGGCTTTCCACAACCTATGCAAAACTGAACTATTCAAGAGGGCTTTTCTACACAAAATGAGTAACAATAGCTAAGCTGATAAATCTTTTGGAAACTGAGGCATCTGTTCAGAGATCACATCACCTCACTCAGCAAAGACAATGAATCTGATCTTTTGAATAATGTTATTTAAATGTGCTTCTCTTCTTTTATTACAGTCATTCAATTAGCAGGTTATTCTCAATCAGTTCTCCATGTTTACTAAACCTTTCTTTTACGCTTTTTAACTCAATAAGCAATAAAGATTTTACCAATTCCAACAAATTAATTTTCTCAGAGGAAACCTCATCCTCCTTGGATTCTTTAGAGCCTTAGAAACATTCTTTATAAAAAACAACAACTCAGATTCCATAAAGATGTAAAAAACTAACTTAGCAAATACATTCTTGAACAGAAAAACAGGTTGCTTACCTGTAACTGATGATCTTTGAGTGGTCATCTGCGTATTCACATCTCTGGGATATCGTGTGCCTGTGCTGACCTCAACCGGTAAGTTGAAAGCAAAAAAGGGATTTTTGTGCCCGCTTCCCAGTCACATGCAGGGCTCCAGTGCTCATGACTAGGGGAGGGGCACAACAATCTTGCCAGTTCCTTCTGACTGCTGCTGTCAGTCTCAGAGCAAAAAACAGGACCGACAGAAGAGAGGAAGGAGGGTGGGTGGTGTGAATGTACAGATGACCACTTGAAGATCATCAGTTACAGGTAAGCAACCTGTTTATCTTCTTCGTGGTCTCTGTGCAACACATCTCTGGGAGATTAACAAGCAAACATGCGTGGAGGAGGGAGCTGAAGGTCCTTAGACTCACGCCGCCTGCAACATAGCTCATCCCACCACAGAACGCTGATGAAGATGCACATCCAGGGCATAATGTCTCAAATGTGTGAGGAGTGGCCCAGGTCGCTGCACTGCAGATATCATGGAGCGGTGTGCCCCTCAGGAAGGCTGTGGATGTGGCCACAGCTCGTGTGGAGTGTGCATGAAGTGGTCCTGGGAGCGGCTCCTTGGCCAGCAGATAGCAAAGTTTAATCGTCTTCACAATCCATTTGGACAGATGCTGCAACGGAAGCTTCTTTCCCAGCATAGGTAAGGCATGGGAGATAAAAAGGGCTGGAGACTTTCAAAAGGACCGCGTCCTGTCCACGTAAAAAAGCAAAGCCCTTTTTACATCCAGAGCATGGAGGCGATGCTCATCCTCATTCTTCGGAGTCAGGAAGAACAATGGAAGCACAATGTCAGCCTGCAGGTGGAATTCTGAAACAACCTTGGGGAGGAAGGAGATATCCGGGGCCAAGGTAACACCGTCATGATGACAAATCAGGTAAGGCAGGTCACAGCAGAGGGCGGACAACTCACTCACCCTCCTGGCTAATGTGATGGCCACTAAAAATGCTGTCTTCCACGACAGGAGTTGTAAACTGCATGTGGCCATCGGTTCAAAGGGTTTGCCCATCAGCTCAGACAACACCAGAGGTAAGTCCCAGGCTGGTGTGGGAACCCGAGATGGGGGAAAGAGGCGGGTGAGGCCTTTAAGGAACTGCTTAGTCCGTGGGTGGGAAGAAATAGAGTGGCCATCCACCGCAGGGTGATTAGCGGAGATGGTGACCAAATAAACATGTAACAAAGCACAACTAAGGCCCAAATCCAAATGTGACAACAGGAACCCAAAGATTGTAACCAAGTCTGAAGGAGGCAGAGGCAATCCCAGTGAACTAAGATAAACTAAAAATTTCTTCCACTTCCCATCATAGGAATTATGGGTGGAAGGTTTGTTTCAATTCAGTAACACATGGTCTATCCTATTCTTGATCACTTACAGGATCCTCTATGCTGTGAGTTTGAGATGCAGCACATCGTGGTGCAGTACCCGACGCTCCTGGGTGAGGAGGAGATCTGGCGCTGCCGGAAAGTGAATGAAGGAGCCCATGGACATGTGAAGTAGGGTGGGGAACCAGTGCTGTTGAGGCCACCACGGGGTCACAAGGATGCACCGAGGAGCTTCCTTCATCACCTTGTTGATCACTTTGGTGACTAAAGGGATTGGTGGGAAAAGAAACATGTGCCGGTGGGAGTCCATCCCCTAGGGAGAGGAGATCCTTTCCTGCCCTGGAGCAGAAAAGGCAACACTTTGTGTTCTGTTGTGTTGTGAATGCATCCACCTCTAGCTGTCCCCATCTGTCTAACACTGGTTGGAGATACTTCCAATTGAGTTCCCACTCGTGTAAAGACGTGCCTACCCTGCTTAGGAAGTCTGTCTGTACACTTAGGGACCCGGGATGGTGAGCTAATACTAGGAAGACATTCCACGATAGACATTTGTCCCAAATCTCCAGAACCAGATGAGACAGTCCTCTCAATACCGTGCCCCCTTGGCAATTGAGGTAGCACAACACTGTAGTGTTGTCGGTCAGAACTGCTACTGTGTGGTGGGCCACCAGGTGCTGAAAGGGTCTGAGAGCATACTGGATGGCTAGCAGCTCCTGGAAGTTGATGTGCCTGTGAGCTATGTGGGCTTTCCACTTGGCTCCCACACACAGCCCCTTGAGATGCGCTCCCCATCCCCAAAGAGATGCATCTGTGGTGAGTGTCATGGAGGGGGTGGGTGGGTGAAACGGTGCCCCTGATAGAAGGTTCTGCGGGTCCTCCCACCATTCTAGTGAGTTCAGTACCTGCATGGGGAGGACGAATCTCTGGGACTGATGCTGGCACTGCAGATGGAATCTCCTGAGAAACCACAGCTGAAGTGGTCTCATACACAGTCTGGCAAAAATGAGTACTGCTGTAGTGGCAGCCATCAGTCCCAGAAGTCGCTGGATTTGCCTCGCTGAGGTGTCCCCTTGTAGCCGAAGGAGGTCGGTAAGGGCAATGATGTTGTTCACCCTTTGGGGGGGAAGAAACACCTTGCAGGCTTGAGTCCAGAATCGCTTCAATGAACTGGACCTGTAAAGACAGGAGGAGCATCGATTTCTTGTGGTTCACCCACAGACCTAAAGCCTTTAGGGCGGTTAGAGTCAAGTCTATATGACTGAGCAAGGTGGCCTTGGAATTTGCCACTAACAACCAGTCATCGATGTACAGGAAGATCTGTACATCCTGCAGATGAAGGTGGGTGGCAATGATCACCATCATTTTTGTGAATACTCAGAGGGGCATGGATAGGCTAAACAGAAGGGCCTTGTATTGAAAATGTCTCTCCCCTACAGCAAAACGTAGAAACATCCTGTAAGCAGGATGGATCGTCACATGGAAATATGCATCTTGTAAGTCCAAGGTCACCATCCACACCCCCTGTTCGAGGAGTGAAAGAATGTTCTGTAGGGTTGTCATTCTGAATTTTTTGTAAGTGATGAAAAGATTGAGGTTTCTGAGGTCAAAAATAGGACGGAGGCCTCCATCCTTCTTGGGGACCGTAAAATACCAGGAGTAAAATCCATGGTATTGCTGCAACGGGGGGACCAGTTCTATAGCATCTTTGTGAAGAAGATTCTGTATCTCTTCTAGGAGCGTGATCAACTGTGAAGTGGAGACAAAGTTGGAGGTTTTGGGGACCTGGAGAAATTCTGTAAGGTATCCCTCCACAACGACAGACCTTCTCCTTCAAAGGGAAGGTCTTCTGTGAAAACCTTAATATCCTGCTGTAAGGATGTAGAGCGCAACCAGGCATGACACCTAAGGATGACTGCAGAGGTGAGTGTTTTGGCTGCTACATCTAAAGTATGTTTAGCGGCATTAAGTTGATGCTTGGCCAAAAGCGTGCCCTCTTTTTGGATCCGCCTACCCTGGCAGTTGAGATCCTCAGGTAAGGATGCAATAAATTCAGACAACTG
Organism: Lepidodactylus listeri; assembly: GCA_029233225.1. Classification (NCBI taxonomy): domain Eukaryota; kingdom Metazoa; phylum Chordata; class Lepidosauria; order Squamata; family Gekkonidae; genus Lepidodactylus; species Lepidodactylus listeri. The sequence goes on along the minus strand of JARCFY010000014.1, from coordinate 5,537,480 downwards.
CTTCGAAAGAGCATAATGATATCTGCCCATATAGGCAGTATAGTTAGAAGTCTTGATTCCCAACGCCACAGTGGAGTAGAATAATCTCCCGAAAGAGTCCAGTTTCTTCCCTTCCTTGTCAGGGGGCGAGGAATGACTACGTCTGCCCTTTGAAGAGTTCACAACCACCGAATTTGGCTTAGGGTGGGTGAATAAAAACTCAGTGCCCATCTCATGGTCCTTATACATGTGGTCTATCTGCCGGCTGGAAGCCAGGTGAGACCATGGAGTTTTAGCAGCTTGTAGCAGGATAGAGGTTATAGGTAATGCAACAGCTGTTGAAGTGTCCATCTGGACAATGTCAAACACAGAGTCCATGACTGTAGGTGGAGGCTGTACAGTCGATAGCGTCAACGTATTAGTCATTCGCTTAATGAAATCCCCATATGGTTTGAGATCTTCCAAAGGGGATATCAAGAGGTCCTTCGCCACTTGCTGTGGTGGGGAGGGATCCACAGAATGATCAGGATTCTCATCCCTGAAATGTAGTGAGGGGTCCAAGGAGTCAGAATGCCCCAAGGCTTCTGAAAATGACATAGGAAGCGTTGGTGCCAATGGTGCTGTCGACTGTGTCACCGCCAAATGTGTTGGTTTATGCTTCTTGCCTATTGGCCTCAATAGTTGAGAGTGAGAAAATTCCAGTGTCAGAGGGGGCTCTCAGTACTGGGAGAGCCAAGACGATGTAGACTGATGATCCCACTCCATCAGCATGCGTGGCGTGAGCCAAGGCATGTTGGTTGGGAAGGGATAAGCCCCATACAGGCATTGCCACTGCTGTTGGTCCCAGGAGGGCAGTGGGGGATGAAACAGACCTGAGGATCAGTCTCGATTGTCTGGTTGAGGTGGAGAGGGAGGTGGAGAGGGACCAGCTCCACGACCCGAGTGAAGGCTCTCAACACTGGAGGATCGGGAGACTTGCGTTAAGTCCATATCATGCCCAGAGTCCATAAACTGAACTGGATGCAGTAAAGGCAAAGATGGTGCACCTTGTAGCTGCCCATGGCCAGAAGATTCAAGCAAAGCAGCTCCAGCAGGAGTCGGTTCCGAAGCCCGGCGTGGGGTCGATGGGACCTTAGTGGCGGAGCTTTTCTTGTGCTTCTTATGCTTGACAGGCTTGTCATCCTTGCCGTCCCGGCATTTCTTGGCAGGAGTATGGGCTTAGGACTGAAGTGTCAGGACCGAGGCAGAGGTCGACAAAAAAGGAATGCCCAGACATTTCCTGCAATGACGCTATCAGTGAAAGGGCCAACTCTAACAGAGAGACATGAAGCCTTGCAGCCCTAGTCTTTCTCATCTATTTCAAGAACTTGAGCAGGGAGCACAGGATTCCAATCAGTGCGCTTCCCTGAGGCACAGGAGACAAAAGGAGTGTCTGTTGGGGGGGGGGGGGTGATTTTACTACCACATTTTAAGCACCATTTAAAGAAACCCCACCATTTGGCCATAGTCTGGGGGGTGAAAGTAGTCTGCCGAAGCAGAGTACTCACGAAAAGCCCAATCTGACTCAACTAACAAGTTTTCCTGTCCAGGAATCTGACAAAAAGGAGAAGAAAAATGAGTATGCCAGAAGAAAAATACTGACCAGAGCAGAGAAGATCCTACCAGTGCAGTGGTCAGAAGAGAACTGGCGGGATTGTTGTGCCCCTCCCCTAGCCATGCACACTGGAGCCCTGCACATGACTGGGGAGCGGGTGTGAAAATCCCTTTCACTTTCAACTTTCAGATCCGCGCAGGCGCACTATATCCCAGAGGTGTGATGCACAGAGACCACGAAGAAGAACTGTACAGATTACCCTATAGATCAGTGGTTCTCAACCTTTCTAATGCCGCGACCCTTTAATACAATTCCTCATGTTGGGGTGACCCCCAACCATAAAATTCTGCCAAAACACACAACAATGAAGCTATTCTTTCAGATGTTTTCTCTTGCATGGCAGTTAGCACCAAACAACTTTAATACAGACTTTAGACACACATATATTTGCAAGCTATTCCCAACAAGACACAACACTCAGGCTTCAGACTTACTTTTCTTCAAAAGAAGATGCCATGAGAAAATGAAGGTAGGTGGGGGGGAGAGGCTGTTGCAGGTAGGGGGGGAAGAGAGAGAAAGAGAGAGAAAGGGGGAAGAGAGAGAGGGGGAGAGAGAGAGAGAAAGGGGGGAGAGAGAGAGAAAGGGGGAAGAGAGCGAGAAGGGGGGAGAGAGAAAGATGGGGGGAGAGGGGGGGAAGGAAGGTAGGTAGGTGAGGGGCGGCTTTTGCCGCCTTTCCTGGGCTCTGCGCTTTGGCATGGAGCCTAGGGAAGGCGGCGGGGGGGCACTCTAAAGGCGGTGGCGGGGAGGGGGAAGCGGCCATTGACTTACCTGCTGGCTTTTTCCTCCTCGTGGCCCCTGCTGAAAGGGCTGCTGGAAGCAGGGGGCGGGGCTCCGGCCCCAACCAACCCCTGCTCTTTGCCCTTAAAGGGAAAGCTCCCTTTGAGGGCAAAGAGCCGGGAGGCCAGACCTCGCACTCGATCGAGCGCGGGGCCCTTTCCTGCTGGTGGGGAGGGGCGGGGTGGGCTCGGACACCAGCCGGCAACCCCTGTGAAATGGTCGTTCAACCCCAAAAAGGGGTCGTGACCCACAGGTTGAGAACTGCTGCTATAGACTGTAGCCTTATAGTCACTCCCCCCTCAAAATATAGCCTTTCCTCCCCAGTTTATTCTTCCTCTCTCCAAGTCATAAAACAGACTCTTCAACTGTTGCAAATTTTGAACTAACTGTAGCCTTCAAACAGCCATTCAAAAGCAGCCTCCTCCAGTCTGCAAAAACCAAATTCCACACAGAGAGAGTCTCTAAATAAAAAGGACAAAAAAAGTAACTAAACGGAAAAGAGAAAAATGCCAGCTCTTTGAACTACCAATGTCAAATTTCAACTAGGGAGGGTCTCAAAATTGCAAACCAAAAATAGCTAATTCACAGAACTACATTACAGGCCTATGGTAATTCCTGTATGTATCTTGTGGACCTGGATGGCTTTTTGTTGACTAGGCAGCAGATAGTGATGTTCATCTGAGCCTTCTTCTCCTTTCCTCAGAGGTCATGGGACCTCTCAGCAACCATAGCTGCAAGTCCAGGAATGGAACTGGCCAGAATTTCAAAAGCTAAATCCTCTGCAGCCTTATTTTTCTTCTCAGGCCAAACTAAACCTCTCCATCCAGAAAGGGAAAATGGCCAGTTACTTTTACAACCTAGATCACCGCTCTCGTCGTAGAGCTTTTACACTGGCCCGACTAAATATTTTCCCCTCAAAAATATTAATTGGTTGATATAACAAAGTCCCTTTCCAAGAAGGGCAATATATCCTCTAAAATCGATAGATTCAATCCATCATATCACCTTGGATTGTCAATTGCACGCAGGCCCAGGTAAGAAACTCCTTTCCTCTCTTCTATACCTTAAACACTGTATTAACAATGACAGAAGAATACAATGCCTATTAAATGCACAAACCCAGACATCACATCTCTGGTCACTAGATTCTTGGCTGAAGTAGTTAAAGACAGATGCAAGCTTTCTGTATGATCAGTCTTATTTTGCTCTCTCTGTAATGCCTACTTACTCATATTTTATCATACCATGTATTTTATTGATATGCCATTCAAGATATTTGATTTGAATACAACCTCTACCCCACCTGCTGATGGTAGAAGTAGAAACACTTCAGCCAAGGTCATAGATCCAGAGGAGTTAACCCTGTTAGTCTGTTGCTGCAAAATAGAATAATAGAATCATAGAATTGGAAGGGACCTCCAGGGTCATCTAGTCCAACGCCCTGCATTATGCAGGAAATTCACAAATACCTCCCTCTCCATACCCCCAGTGACCCCTGTTCCACGCCCAGAAGATGACAAAAAAACATCCAGGATCTCCAGCTAAACTGGCCTGGAGAAACATTGCTTCCTGACCCCAAAGCGGTAATCAACATTTCCCTGGGCGTGTAAGAAATGGCCACGAGAACTAAGCACTAATACAACCCTTCCTGCCCTCCCTCTCATGATCTGCCTAAGTTCAATAAATCCACATTGCTGTCAGATGGCCACCTAGCCTCTGCTTGAAAACCTCCAAAGAAGGAGAGCCCACCACCTCCCAAGGAAGCCTGTTCCACTGAGGAGCCGTTCTGTAATGAAGTTCTTCCTAATGGTTAGCCAAAAACTCTTTTGATTTAATTTCAACCCGTTAGTTCTGGTCTGACCTTCTGGGGCAACAGAAAACAACTCCATAGCATCCTCTACATGACAGCCCTTCAAGTACTTGAAGGTGGTGATCATATCACCTCTCAGTCATCTCCTCTCCAGGCTAAACATACCCAGCTCCTTCAACTTTTCCTCATAGGACTTGATCTCCAGACCCCTCTTCATTGCTCTCCTCTGGACACGTTCCTGTTTGTCTATATCCTTCTTAAATTGTGGTGCTCAAAACTGAACACAATACTCTAGGTGAGATCTAACCAGAGCAGATTAAAGTGGTACCATCACTTTGCGTGATCTGGACACTATACCTCTGTTGTTACAGCTCAAAATTGCATTTGCCTTTTTAGCAGCCACATGAGCTGCTCATGTTCAGTGTATGGTCTACTAAGACCCCTAGATCCTTTTCACACATACTACTGCCAAGTCTCCCCCAACCTATAATAATGCATTTGATTTTTCCTACCTAAATGCAGAACTTTACATTTATCCCCACTGAAATTCATTAAATTTGTTTTAGCCCAGTTTTCCAGCTTGTTAAGATCATCCTGTATCGTATTTGCTACCCCTCCCAATTTAGTATCATCTGCAAATTTAATAAGCATTCCCTCTATCCCTTCATCCAAATAATTTATAAAGATGTTGAACAAAACAGGTCCCAGGACAGATCCCTGAGGCACTCCACTTGTCACTCCTCTCCAAGAGGATGAGGAACCATTCACAAGCACTCTTTGGGTGTGATCTGTCAACCAGTTAAAGATCCACCTAACAGTCATAGGATCCAAATCACATTTTCCCAATTTATCAACAAGTATATTATGTGAAACCTTATCAAAAGCCTAACTGAAATCAAGATAAACTATGTCTACAGCATTCCCCTGATCCTGCAAGGTAGTAACTTTCTCAAAAAAATGAGATAAGGTTAGTCTGACATGACTTGTTCTTCAGAAACCCATGCTGGCTCTTAGTAATAACAGCTGTCCTTTCTAAATGCTCAAGAATTGTCTGTTTGATGATTTGTTCTAAAACTTTCCCAGGTATAGACATCAAGCTGACGGGTTGGTAGTTACCTGGATCCTCCTTTTTGCCATTCTTGAAGATGGGGACATTTGCCTGCCTCCAATTTTCTGGCACCTCACCTGGTCTCCAAGAATTCTCAAAAATAATGGACAGAGGCTCAGAAATTACATCTGTGAGTTCTTTTAGTGCCCTTGGATGAAGTTCACCTGTCCCCGAGGACTTAGTTTTATTTAAAGACACTAGGTGTTTATGTACTACCCCTATGCTGATCCTAGGCTGCAACTCCCTTCCCTTATCATTGTCAGTTAACTGCCATGAATTCTTTTCAATACCTGTATGACTGCTACGAGGTGTATTTTCATAGTCTTTGAAAAGGTCACAGGCTTGCATATATTTTTCTCCGAAGTTTGGTGACAGGTCCCGCCCGGGAGTTTGCAACAGGGCCGTGACTTCCTCCTCTGGAATGCGCGTTCTGCTTGCTTGCCTGCTTGCTTGCTAGCCTTGCTTGCTTCTCCGCACATGCTCTGACTCAATTAAATTTATTTATTTGTTCCATTTATATCCCGCCTTGCCAGTTTTTCAACTTGCTTCCCTGGTGTTATCTCTGGTGCCCCGTCCTTGACCAGGAGTGCCTCCTATTTTTGTGTGAGCCAAACTCACCGGTGTTATGTATTCCTTTTCTTTATGTCTTGGGAACTTAGCTTTTAGAAATGTTCAACATCATTATTTTCTGAGAACTCCTTTTCCCGCGTTTTCTATGGGAACTTCAGGCCAGTATATTTGAGCGCCTAAAATCCTGTCTAATGATTGGTAGACAGCTGTTAAGCCATATTTCATATCCAGTATATCAATACATGTAATCCCTAAGCACAGCATTACTAACAGGAAAAGTGTTTGACTGCAATGATCTTTTTTACAAATAAAGGACTTACTGCTTAAGGAGACCTGTTGTGGACTATATCTATTGGGACATTCTCATGATCATGTGTTTTGTTTTTGCCATGCTGAGCACCATTCCCCTTGCAAGAGAAGACTGAGAAAAAGTAGGAATTGAGCAGTTCTGCCCTCATCACCTGTTAGAATTTCATTTTCCTGTTGCGGTCCATCTCTTGTTTGCTTTCGGTCGCTCCCAGGTGAGCTCCCGAGGAACTACCGAACCTTCAGGTCCCAGCAGGAAGATTGGAGGGAGACTCTAGGCATAGACTTTTGGGGGCAGCAGCTGGCATTTAGACCCCAAGTCGCTCTGAAGCAAGGATCTGAGAGGGAGTGTCTATGGCAGCCATCAGACACCAAGGTGAGAGCAACCCCTTTTCCGTGGAGCTGTACTCCTTTGAAGAATCATATTTCAACTTGCTTTTAAGGACACCATGAGTAATTCTGAGCAACCTGAACTTTCCTTTCTGCTATCTGGTCTTCATGCATCTATCCCCAACTAAAAGTCCTGGGCGAAAGGAAGGTGGGAGGGATCCCCCGCCACCTCCATCTCGGCGGCTTGTGTGTGCCATCCCAGGTGCATCTAATTATCTATGGCTTAGATCTGATCATAGACACAAAAATTTCCACTCTACCTCTATACGGGGAAGGCTCCACTTGGGGAATTAATAAAGAAGAATTAAAGAACTCTTGTGTCCCCCCCTTTTTGGCTTGTGGTCGTGGTGAAGAAAGTGAAAGCACAGCAAACCTCTAACCGTAGCACCGAAAGAGGAAAGGCTGCACTCAAAGAAAAAAGGCTGTAAGCTGAAATATAGGTACTGCAGCAGAGCATGTTACTTTGGAACCCTTCTTTTGTGTTTTCTTATTGAGACTAATTCTAACACTGATGACTACTCCTGGGAATCCTTTGGAGTATATTTTTATTCTATTTTTGCTCCTACTTGCATTCACCTTATCCCACTTTGGATCTATGGATATACTATTTGGGTTTTGGCTGTTTCTCTTCCCTTGGATTTAAGATGCCGCTTTTGGGTTTTGAAGAATTCTTTTTTCTCTTTTGAATGCAACTTTTAAAGGGTTTGTTTTTCTTCTCCCCTCTAAGAATATTAGATGTATAAGGGCTTTTCTTATTTTTGACTCTCCCGCTTACTGTTTGGAACTAAGGCTTGTGTGTGTATTCCAGACGCATTTAACTGTCTATGGCTTAGATTTGATCATAGACATAAAAATCTCCACTCTACCTCCATAGGGGGAAGGATCCACTTGGGGATTTATAAGGAAGAATTAATAAGGAAAAATTAAAGAACTCTTGTGCCCCCCCTTTTTTGGCTTGTAGCCGCGGCATAGAAAGTGAAAGCACAGCAAACCTCTAACCGTAGCACCCAAAGAGGAAAGGCTGCACTCAAAGAGAAAAGGCTGTAAGCTGAAATATAGGTACTGCAGCAGAGCATGTTAATTTGGAAGTCTTTCTCTGTGTTTTCTTAATTGAGACTAATACTAACACTGAGGACTACTGCTAGGAACCCTTTGGAGTATATTTTTATTCTATTTTTGTTCCTACCTGCACTCACCCTATCCCACTTTGGATCTATGGATATACTATTTGGTTTTTGGCTGTTTCTCTTCCCTTGGATCTAAGATGCTGCTTTTGGGTTTTAAAGAATTTTTCTCTCTCTCTTGAATGCAATTTTTAAAAAAGGTTTCTTTTCCTTTCTGAGGATACTAATTCTTTAAGGGTTTTTCTTATTTTTGATTCTCCCTCTTACTGTTTGGGACTAGGGTTTAAGGATTATATAACTTGGATATCTTGGGAGAACTGGACAGAACTTATGCTATCAACATACCACATACTTCATATTTACACTATTTCCTGTTAACTGGAAGAAAGAAGAGGACATGGCAGAGTGACTTTTTAAAAATTTCTTTTTATTGCTAAACATCTTGGCAATGGTAAACTGTATAAAATTACCCACCTATTTGTATATTGACAAAATAATTTCTGGGAGTTAAGGCAACTTCTTTTGAAAAGTATAAACAGTAGCGATTACTCTTCTGGGAAAACAGCCAGATTTGTATTGACAAAATAATTTCTGGGAATATGGCCAGGACTGTATTTAATTTGTAAAAATTAATGACAATCCCTTTGGGAAGGTAGATAAAAAGATATTGTTTACTTTAGCTTTGGTTATTTTGGCTGGTATATTCTGGGAAGATAGCCAAGAGGTATTGTTTATGAAGTTGGGTGCTTCCTGTAATATAAATACATGATAAACAGGAAAAAATTTTTTTGATTAATTGCCAAAAGGAAAAGTCAAAAATATTTGATTGTTGTGTTTAACCCTTTTTATCTTGGGGGGTGGCTGTCAGCTAATGCTGCTATCCCCCGGGCAGGAGTTAGATACCTCAGAGCCGCCCCTCCCTCTGGAATGCGCCAACTGTTTTCAAGCTTGCTGCTTGCTCGTTATTGCTTCCCGCACCTCCTCGGCCTTGAATGCTTTAGCTCCCAGCTGCTTTCCCAGCTCAGGTACAAGTTGCAACTTTTTGCGCTTTTAGTCTGGGAATGTATGTCCAGTATAATTTCGGTGCCTGTTTTACCCTTTATGATTGGTGGGCTCAGGGAAGTGGCCATTTTGAATACACTATATCTATTCTGTATGTATGAACCTCAGGTACTACTAACACAACAACTGCAAGTAACCAACAAAACCTGTTAAGCAATAAAGAGATTTCTGTTTAAGGATCCCGGTTGCTACTGAATCTTTTGGGACAGACCTCATAGAGTGTTAATAATCTCACTAATGCGGGGTCCCAACTTTGTACCCAACCATGGATGACGGAGGCGAAGAACCCCCCCGGCTCAGACGTACTCATGTCTACCGGGGATGAGCCTATTTGGATCCCGACCACAAGTTGGGTCAATCCAAACCGAGGATGAGAGGGATTGTACTCCTGGGCAGTTTGGACAACAGATGGTGGAGACTGGTCACCCAGACACCTTCCCAAACAGCTGTCAGGAGTTGAACACGAGACCGCGGAACCTGTCATAAGGCCAGGGACTCTAACCAGTATGCTGAAATGTGGGCCCAGATGGACCGCAGGTTCGACACGATGCACCAGCAATTCCAGTGATAAGTCACTGCTACTGTCATGGACTTACCCAGCATTGTAGCCCAGGTGATCCAAAACCTGCAAGGGTAGGCAGGAGGTGGTGACAGAGCAGGAGCTGGGGGAGGCCCAGTTGGTTCCCTTCCTTGATTAGGCAGTTGGTTCCCTTCCTTGAACGCAATGACCTGGCTACAGTGATCCATGCTATGGTCACCTCAAGATTGGACTACTGCAACACTCTCTACATGGGACTGCCCTTGTCCCAGCTCCGGAGGCTGCAGCTAGTGCAGAATGCCGCAGCCAGGCTACTGATGGGTCTCTCTGTGAGGGACCACATCCAGCCTGCGCTGAGGACACTGCACTGGCTGCCGATAGCGTACTGGATCCAGTTTAAGGTGCTGGTTTTGACCTTTAAAGCCCTATATGGTCAGGGGCCTGCCTACCTGAGGGACCGCCTTTCCCTGTATATACCCCAGAGAGCACTGCGATCAGGGACACAACATCGCCTGACCTTGCCTGGCCTGAGAGAGGCCAGATTGATGACCACCAGGAATAGAGCCTTCTCAGTGGCAGCCCCCCACTGGTGGAATGAGCTCCCGGAAGATATCAGGGCCCTGCGGGACCTTTTGCAGTTCCGCAGGGCCTGCAAGATGGAGCTCTTCCGCCAGGCTTTTGGGGCCGCCACTGGGGAAAATGGCCACGGGTAAGTGGCCAGTGATATGTACATCTCCTGGTGGTTGAAGTAGTAGATGCAGTTCTCTGGTGCTGGATTTGTAAATTGCCGCCATTTTTTAGTGGGTTTATTGGTTTTACTGTTAAATTATAATTGATTTTGTATATTGATTTTAAATGTTGTGAGCCGCCTAGAGCCGCTTTGTGCTGGCCAGGCGGGATATAAATTCAAATAAATAAATAAATAAATAAACCCTAGCTGCCCTGGGGGGGCACCCACTGCACCCAGTGCTGGGCCTGGGGGGCCTGCAGCTCCTGTCCCGTCCCAAGATCAGTGCCCCATACCCCAAGAATTGATGACAGCAACATTCAATTGGAACCCAGCCAAGCTGCAGTTCTTCCTCATCGAGGCCGAGAGATGCATGCAGAACTGGGGGCACCTGTTTCGTGATGACCAAGATCATGTTGGATATCTCAGCTCGAGGCTGCGGGAGGAGGCAGTGAACTGGTATGTGAGCCTTCACAGCCCGCCTGGCCTGGAGCTGGGAAACCTAGAGGACTTTATGTGAGCACTGAGACGCCAATACGAGGATCCCATGAGTGAAGAGAAAGCCTGCAATAGCATCCGCTCCCTTGGCACAGGGGAAAACCTCAGTGCGGGAGTATACTGCGGTTTGCAGCCAAGTGGTTTGCAGCCAAAATCTAGGGTTGGCCAGAAGCAGTGTTTGTGGAGCAGTACCAAAGGGTTGAACGAGCAACAGTACTGACAGGCTGAACGAGCAATTGTATGAGACTATCTTGAGAAACGTCAACCCCACCACCTTGGCCGGGTGGATCCGAGTGGCAGAGTGGTGGAAGGGCGCTTCACCCTAATCCGTACACATGCCCCGACGCCGAGCCCTAAAACTCCAGCCCAAGTGAGCACCCCGTACAAGCTGAAACTGAAACCTCCCCTCAAAGATGTCAGGGAGTTCTGGATGAAGCAGGGGTTCTGAATGTGGTGTGGGGAAACCGGCCACTATGCCTCCTCATGCCCAGCAATGTCTCCTAAGTCAGTGGCTTCCACCCTGAGTCACACGCCCTGATCCGTGAAGGGACCGCAGGCCATGAAACCTCGAGCACTGCAGCTGGAGGCACTCCCAGAAGCAGGGAAGGTGGCGATAGTGGAGTCAACCCAGCCAGCAGAAAACAAGCTGGACCTGCTCTAAGTGGTGCAATGCAGCAGGTCCCTCCTCAATCAGCACCAAAACTGGTGAGCTCATCTGCCCCCCTCTTGTATGTAATCATGACTGTAGTAAACCCCCAAGCTAGGCACGCAAGTGCGAGTGCACACCTTGATCAACTCAGGGTGCGCCAGAGACTTGATTAGTCCCATAGTCATGAACGGTTTGGGGGTGGGGGTTGTTTCCTTAGAAGAAGTTTACCCAAATGGATGGGTCGGAAATGAAGGAACCTTATACATTTGAAACCAAGCCCTTAATTATTGGAGCAGGGGAACACTGGGACCTTTGGGAACACCTTCATTATCACCCCCGCCCCCATGCACAGTTCCCAAAGGTTCTGGGCAGCCCGTGGTTGGGGACCCATGACCCCTACATAATGTGGAGTGAGGGACAGATTCAATGGGTGTTCCCCCTTTGCAAAGACCATGTTTGGCAATTGACCTGGGGACCTATACTGACCCAGGAACGTGTTTGCCTGGTGCATGAGGAACTATTATCAATACCTACCGTACACCGGGATTTAGCAGAAGTGTTTGGCGAGTCTGAGGCAGATGAGCTATCTCCCCATCGGAATACTGATTGTGCTATTGAGCTGTTACCAGGCCAGAAACTCCCAAAAGGGAAGCTTTACTCCATGAGCCCGGCTGAGAAGGATGAGCTGTGTTGGTTTACTGATTAAAAACTTGCAACATGGGTTCATCAGGCCAGCTACTTCCCCTTTTGCAGCCCCGGTACTTTTCCAAAAGAAAAAAGATGGGGTTCTAAGACTTTGCATGGACTATAGGGGTTTGAATGCTGTTTCCATGTCCAATGCTTACCCCTTGCCTCTCATAAAAGACCTCTTAAGTGAGGCTTCAAAAGGGAAAATTTTTTCTAAACTGGATCTCCACAATGCTTACTTCCGAGTGCGCATACATGAAGGTGATGAGTACAAAACAGCCTTTAATACCCCCTTGGGGCAATTCGAATACCTGGTTATGCCCTTTGGCCTTCAGGGAGTTCCAGGCGTTTTTATGAACCTAATAAATGAGGTGCTACACAAACACCTGTTTAAGGGGGTCCTTTGTTACCTTGATGACATCTTCTGTACTCCCAGGACAAGGCTTCACATGTAAAACTCATGTGTGAAATCCTTGCCACCCTCAGAGAACACAAGCTGTTTGTGAAATCATCTAAGTGTGAGTTCCATAAGACTTAAATAGACTTTTTGGGGTACTGCATCTCGCTGCGAGGGCTTGAGATGGACCCCTCCAAAGTTGCGGCTGTGATAGGCTGGGAGCCACCTCACACCCAGAGGCAACTTCAAAGTTTCTTAGGATTTGCCAATTTTTACCACACATTCATCAATAACTTTGCAAAGTATAGCCTCCGTCTGACCGACCTTTTAAAGACTAAGGGGAAGAGACCCAATTCTGTCAAGCCCCACTCCCGGCTAGACTGGACAGTTGAATGCCAAAGGGCGTTTGAGTCCTTAAAATTCCTCTTCACCTCAGAACCAATTTTAGCTTACCCAGACGAGAATAAAAAATTCATTGTCCAGGTCGATGATTCGGATGCCGCCACGGGGGGAGCTATCCTGGAAGAGGGTTCAGATGGGAAATTACACCCTCTAGCTCAGTGTTGTTCAACCACTGTGCCGCAGCACACTGGTGTGCCGTGAGATATTGTCAGGTGTGCCGCGGGATTTTTTCAATGAAAGAAATGTGCCTTCCGGGCTAACCTTCCGGGACGCGTTTGCGCATGCGAGAAAGAACAGTGGCGCGGTCTCGCTGATTCTGCTCGCACGCTCTGTGGCCGGCCTGAGGTAGGGTGATTTGCACCAAGACATTCCAGTAAACATGAATATGTTTGATGGTAACAGCTAGCTGTTTCTGTCAGGGTGGGGTTCAAATCAGTAACTGTCCCTCAGCGAAGAAAGGGTGTACTGTGCTTCTCTTCAAATCACTTATGGTCAGCGGAATGCCGTTCATATAAAAGTAAGAGTTTAAACTCTCTATTTGAAAAACTTTAGCAGAATCGCAGTATTAAAATACATCCACATTATATTTCTTCTGAAACTCAGGTCAATGTTACAGGAAGGAGCCATTACACTTTGGATCTGTAACTTACGATTTCAAGTTGAGTGGCTATTATGTGTATTTGTAATACTGTCATAGTTAATACTTGAGCTGAGGCAACTAATGACCCATTTATCTTGTATTTCAGTGTTTTTCAACCACTGTGCCGTGAGATATTGTCAGGTGTGCCGCAGGATTTTTTCAATGAAAGAAATGTGCCTTAGCTCGAAAAAGGTTGAAAAACACTGCTCTAGCTTATGTGTCCAAAAAATTTGGGGAGATGGGAAAAAATTGGGTGGTGTGGGACAAAGGAGCCACCGCCATTCAGCTGGCACTTTCGACTTGGCACCACTGGTTGGAGGGGGCTAGAGAACCTTTCGAGGTATGGACTGATCATAAAAATCTCAAAGCCAACTGTTCTCAAGCTCGCTGCTTGCTTGTTATCACTTCCCATGCCTCTTCGGCCTTGAACACTTTAGCTCCCAGCCGCTTTCCCAGTTCAGGTGCAAGTTGTAACTTTTTGCCCTTTTAGTCTGGGAATGTATGTCCATTATAATTTAGGTGCCTGTTTTACCCTTTATGATTGGTGGGTTCAGGGAAGTGGCCATTTTGAATACACTATATCTATTCTGTATGTATGAACCTCAGGTATTACTGACACAACAAGTGCAAGTGACCAACAAAACCTGTTAAGCAATAAAGAGATTTCTGTTTAAGGATGCTGGTTGCTGACTGAATCTTTTGGGACAGACCTCATAGTAGCATTTGAGTAAAGGAAAAGGAAGTGAAGTGGTGCAAAATGTCCAAGCCTTCACTGGGTGCTGCCAAAACAGTTGATGCCAACCTTGCTAAGATGTCCGCTCAAGAGTTACAGACTTGGATTAAAGAAGCTGTGTCTGTGTCTGTTTCCGACGCAGTGGAATCGGCTATACCAATGGTGGTTAACAACACTATGCCACAGGCACTGGAACCTTTGCAAGCTAAAATAGATGCTTTGACTTTGCAAGTATCGATGCAGATCAAGCAACAAATTGCAGAAAACAAAACCCAGATCTCCACAACTTTACAGACAACAAACCAACTGAAAGTGAAAACTGAAAAGATTTTCCATCTGATGAAAGAAATGGAAATACAACAAGAACCCTTGCAAGATACAGTCACAAGGTTAGAAATGGACAGAGCTGCATATGTTTTGAGATTCCAGAATATCCCAGAAAAAAAAGACAAAGAGGTCAAAGCTGATATGGCTCAGAGGCTGGCCGAATATTTAAAAGAAGAAGAAATACAAAAAATGACTGAAGAAATAGACCAGGCATTTCGAATTAGCTCAGCCTATGCGAGAAGAAATAATCTTCCCAGAGAGATCCATGTCAGATTTTTTAAAGAAACAATTGAAAGCAACATCTTCAGAAGATATCTGGTATGGAAATACATAAACAAATCGAATACTTAGGAATTACGTTAACAAATAGGTGCAGTTCCTTGTTAAAAGACAATTATGAGAAACTTTTTTGGCTATTTAAAAAGATCTGGAGAACTGGAAACAACTACAAGTTTATGGGAAGAATAGCGATTGTAAAAATGAATCTATTACCAAGATTTCTTTTTTATTTAAAACAATTCCTTTTTTAAAGAATCAAGAATATCTTAATGAAATTGAAAAACTCACATGACAATTTATTTGGCAAGCTAAGCGACCAAGAATTAAAATGAAGGTATTACAAGATGCAAAAGAAAGAGGCTTTGCTGTACCAAATTGGCACCTTTATTACAAGGCAGCAGCTTTGACATGGCTGAAAGAATGGGCCACCTTAGAAAATTCAAGATTGCTAAAATTAGAGGGACATGATCTGAAGCTGGGCTGGCACGCCTTTATATGGTATGAGAAGAGTGGTGCTCATAAATCTTTTAAACAACACATGATAAGGGCATCTCTTTTAAAAGTATGGGAAGAGACTAAAAACACAAAATTTTATACAAAATTTTATACAAAAATTCCCAAATGGATGTCACTGTTGGAAACATTAATATATCCCACAGTTTTTACTAAAGAACAACTTTGGAGATATGAAGAACTTTTACAAAAAGATAATTCTTTGAAATTGCAAGATACACTACAAGGACAAGGCATTAATTTAAACTGGTGGGAAAGAGTACAACTTGACTCTAGATATGTGAAAGATAAACCAATTGGTTTTGCTGAGAAATCAAATGGGCTAGATAAAATATTGCTGGCAAATGAAGTTATATATAAAAGCATTTTATGGTCTACTATTAGAAATGAGAATGCAGGATGAAGTAGTAAAAACTGCTATGATAAAATGGGCACAAAATATAGGATGTAATATTCAGCTAGATCAATGGTTGAGATTATGGAAAACAAATATAAAATTTACAAAATGTATGGCATTTAAAGAGAATATTTATAAGATGTTTCATAGGTGGTATATGACACCCAAAAACTTAGCAAAGTGGTATCCAAATATGTCAAATGAATGTTGGAAGTGTAAACAAACTGTTGGTTTCTTTTTTCATATTTGATGGACATGTAAATGTGTAAAAAAAAATCAGACCTGGATTCATGAAATATTGCAAAATATGTTGCATTTGACTATACCATTTGTGCCAGAATTCTTTTTGTTGAATATGATTCCAGAAACGTTTAACAAATTAGATAAATATCTGATTATTCATGTAGTAACTGCTACCAGAATTCTTTATGCAAAACACTGGAAAGAAGTTCCTTCTAAGGAGGAGATAATCTATAAACTATTGGAGACTGCAGAAATGGACAATTTAACATTGAAATTAGCCGATAAAAGAGATGAAATCTTAAAAAATAAATGGTTAAGGCTTTATAAATGGTTGGAAGAATACTTTAAAAAATGAACTAATTTTAACTGTATGCTCCTATAAAACTGGGATAAGCTAATCTGGTGAAATAGAAATTGTTTCTAATAGAAATGCTAATATAGATATATATGGTATGGACTCCATATCTGTTAGTATGTTTTTATCTGTATTTATCTGTATGTTTTTCCTGTTTTTTTCCCTTTTCTTTTTTTCTTTTATAAAAACTCATTAAAAAACTCATTAAAAAAAATCATTTTCCTGTGCCTGCAATGGGCCTACCATGTCCTTCCTCTTTTTCAGGCTTTGAACATAAGAAAAGAATAATTGCTTGTTGTTTTTAGCATCCCTCGCTAGACTAAGCTCATACAGAGCTTTAGCTTTCCTAACTCTCCCTCTACAAGCACTGGTTATTTGTTTATATTCATCCATGGTTATAAGACCCTCCTTCCACTTTCTAAATGAGTCTTTTTTATTTCTCAAGTCCTTAGAAAGCTGTTTATGGAGCCACCTTGGCTTCTTTAGGCTCCTCCCATTTTTTCTGCTTACAGGAATCATTTGTGATTGTGCCTTTAGTATTTCCCTTTAAAGTAAAAAGAGTAAAAAGCCCAGTAGCACCTTTAAGACCAGGGCTATTTTGGGGCAGGAACGCACAGGAATGGAGTTCCTATGTTCCACGCCTACAGCCTCCCCCCACCTTGGCTTCCCCAGGCACCTCGAGGAAGCCAAGCCAATCCAGGGAGGGAAGTCAGTTTAAACTGCCTCCCCTTCTTGGGTTCCCCAGGCACCCTGCAGCTGCAGAGTGCCTGGGGAAGCCGATTCAGAAAATGCCTTCCTTCCCTCGGGTTCCCCATAAGCCCTGCAAGCCATGGGGAACCTGGGGAAGCCAATCCTGGGAGGGAGCTGCGCTGTCAGGGGTGTGGCCTAATATGCTAATGAGTTCCTGCTGTTGGGTGTGGCCTATTATGCTAATGAGTTCCTGCTGAGCTTTTTCTACAAAAAAAAGCCCTGTTTAAGACTAACAAACATTATTGTAGCATAAGCTTTCGAGAAACACAGCTCTGGCTGAGGACAGACTCAGGAAGTAGAGTGGGAGAGCTCCGCTTGTGAAGCGGGGGAAGGGAGCCCATTCAAACAGCCGCAGCTTTTCCCCGGCTCCCTTCCATACTTACCCGCTTCCCTGCCGCTTCCCTGCCACTTCCCTGCCACTTCAGAAGGACACTGGCAGAAACCGGTGTCAAGGGGCCATCTGCCGCTTGTCTCCCGCTTCCTGGCAGTGTGGACTGGAAAAAGTGGGAGTCAGGCGGAGGCGGCAGTGTGAACGTGCCATAGCGGAGATATGCGCAAGAGCGCTCATGCACCCATGCGCACCCATGCCCCAATACAGGAAGTGGGGAGAAATTTCTAGACTGCTGATGCGGCCGTGCGCCTATGCACATAGGCCCACATGCACATATTGCCAAAATGACCCCGCCACGATCTGTGGAGGCCGGCCCACCCAGGGCCACTCCGCAGCACTCTGAACACTCCCTAACAGCATGCTCCTGCAATACACTGACCAGTGTGGCCAGCCCCAGAGCACTTTTCCCCCGCAGCTTTTGGCCCTGGTTTCCTCCCGCTCCAGATTGCCAGTCTGTCCTCAGCCTCTCTTCGTCAGATGCATCTGAGCTGTGTTTCTTGAAAGCTTTTTTGCTGTTGTTGTAGTTCAGTCTCACAGTTGAGTCTGATTCTTCGTGACCCCATGGACAACATCATGCCAGGCCCTACAATAAAGTTTCTTAGTTCTAAAGGTGCTACTGGGCTTTTTACTATACTACAGCCAAGAGAAGCCTTCCTGAAAGAGACAAGTATTGAGTCAGACTTATAGAAAGATTTAGTCCTGTCAAGGTAGAAACTAAAGACCCTCTTAAACAATACCATTCCTTCTCCTGTGAATGTTAGGATTCAGACAGAAGGAGGGAAGAACCAAGTCTTCTGATCTATGAAAACTGGAATTAATCTTTGGAACGAAAGCTGGGTCTGGGTGGAGCACTACCCTATCATTATGGAAATCACAAAGCTTAGAGAGCTTTGAGTTCAGACACTCTTCTTGCTGAGGTGATACCAATTAGAAAAATGGTTTTGAAAGTGAGTTCCTTAAGAGGACAAGTAGCCATGGGCCTGAAAGGGGGCCTTAGAGCCTTGAGCACTATATTCAGGTGCCATGTAGGAAAGTGATGGACCTGAGATGGATTACTCAAAGAAGTGCCCCTAAGGAACCTCTTGACATGCGGATGCTGCGATAAAGACCTCCCCTTCTTATCTCCCCTAAGGATGGAAATCGCTGCTACGTGCCTTTTGAATGTGCTAATACTAAGGCCTTTTCCTAGTCCTCCTTGTAAGAAGACACGGACATCTCCCACGTTAGCAGAAAGAGGCTTTAGTCCAAGGTTAGAGCACCATGACTGAAAGACCTGCCGTGAATTGTTATAGACCCTGTTGACTTCCGGCAAAATGGCCCTTTGTTAGTGAGTCTTATTGTTCGGCTCCGAAACCTTAACTCCCTAGGGGCGTTAGAAAGTGTTGGTGAGAGATAAAGTGGTCTTTATCAGAGCCGATCTGATTAGATTGGATTTCATCTTTGCCAACATGTGTGCCTGTGCCAACAAGAAGGGTCTGCCATTACTTTAATTGCTTCTTTTTTCCTCCCCTCATCATTCAATCCTTTTTTCTTTCTTTTGGACTTCTAGGCAATACATTCTATCTGCTCTTATATATAAGGACATATCGATTCACAGTTAATGCTATTCTTTATATCGTGGTTTCTTTGTCAAAAAAGTTCAATAAAAATTTATTTTAAAAATATATAAGATCATACCTTTGTTTAAAAGAACTCTATGTAAATCAATGGCAACCACTTTACTTTCACTTTCATTGGGATTAAAACAGATCATTATTCAAGTTAATTGGACAATTTGTATGGCATTTGTATTGCATTTCAAATGAACAGAACTCATTAAACTGCCTTTGCAATTTATTGCTTATCTCTTAACCTTGAGGAAAGAAGACAGCTTTTTCTTCTGAGACGTGAGAGACTGTGGTGTGAGCTGTGCACTTTTAACTATATTTATTCACTGGGCATAAATTGGATTATAGTTTATTTTCTTTTAATTTCATGCCATCACTGTTGCATTTATATTTTCGCTTGGAGAGTAATGGGGCAGGAAACCCTGGAAAATTTTCTCTAAGCTTATTTCCATTTGTGAACTGGAATATTCCAGTTTTTCAACCTCAGTTTATGTAGTGATCTTCCTGCCATCCAGTGGAATTTACAATTATCTACAGTGGAATTCATAATTACTGCTAATTCATAATTATTCTTGTTCAGTTTATATTGAATTTTTGGACTGATGCCAAGTAAAGTTGTGATGTTTTGTGAGGATGTTAAATGAAGACTGAAAGCCAAACCTTGAACAAGATGAAGAGAACTCAACATAAGAACACAGTTTCTTTTAACATTAATAAATAATTAATTTGGCTTATTTTTAATGGGAAATACTTATAAGAAAGCAACTAAGAAATACTAATTGTTATTAACAGACTAACTTAACTTCTTATTTAATTCTATCATCTTAAATCTGCTAATTTTACTATTTCTAATGTTTCAGTATTCCTCCTTTTAACACAAATTATAAATTAAAGCATATTGAACATTTGAAAGATAAGTCTCTGGTTGTTGAATATTTGACATATAAGCTTTCTCTGGTTGTATATTGGAATATAGTCCCATTTTGAAATTAAGACCGATTTCCCACGGGGTGCTGCTCCGCCTTGCTCTTCCCTTTCCCCTGATTGCGTGTCAATTTCCCACTATTTGCCCCATGCTGCATTTTGACCTGCGGTTTCGCCCGATTTTCCCCACAGCTTCGTGATCCTCAAAAAACAGGATCACAAAGCTGCAAGGGAAATTGGGTGAAGCTGTGGGTCAAAATGCGGCACGAGGCAAATAATGGGAAATTGATGCACGCAATTGGGGAAAAGGGAAGAGCAACAGCAGAGCAGCGCCTTGTGGGAAATCGGTCTAAGTTTTATATTATATCTATATATCTAATTCCCAAGGGGGCCCCCTGTGTGCGGATAGCTAAATCCGCGCAAGGGGGCACTTTGGGGGGTGGGAGGGAGGTTTTCCTACACATGTGGAGGAGTCTCCACATATGCAGAAAAATGCTAAAAGTTAAAAAAACTGTTGGGGGATATTTAAATCCCCTCAAAAGTAAAAGCATTCCCTGCGCACACACAGAGAATGCTTTGGCTGTGGGGGGGCCCTCGGTGGGTGGCGGGCCTTGCTGCCACCGTTTTTGGGGAGGGCAGGGGGAGGGAAAGAGGCTTGGTGTGTGGCGGGGAGGGCAGGGGGAGGGAGGGGAGTGAGGCTCACCTGCGGATGATTCCTCCTCAACATGGAGCTCCTTCTCTCCCCCCCGCGAGTATCATGGGTCCTCCTGCTTGTATATATCTAATAGCCAAACTTTTTTTCCGTGTGGATACTTATTTCCGCCAACAGAGGGCTCACTCTCTCCCAACAGCTTTTTCCACAGACTCAAGGGACTTCCTGGGTCTGCAGAAAAATCCAAAAAGTGAGAAAAAACCCCCTCAGGGAGGGCTGAATTCTCCCAATACCTTTTGAAATGGCCTCTGCAGGCATTCTCCAACACACACCCCCGCCCCCAGTCAGCCAGCTTGGCTTAGAGAAGGGATTTAAAGAGACAAATGCCTTCTCCAAGCTGGCGGACAGAGCTGCAGGGCGGGGGCTTGGAGAACGCCTTTAAATGTGTTCTCCAAGCACCCACTGCCATGCCAGCTTGGCTTAGAGAAAGGATTTAAAGAGACAAATGCCTTCTCTGAGCCAAGACAGACGGTATGACAGTGTGGCAAGGCTTGGAGAACACATTTAACTTTAGATGGGGAGGGAGGTGGAAAAAAGGTAGGTAGGTAGGAAAGAAGGTGGGAAAGGGACGTGGAGGTGGAAAGAAAGCAACTTTAAATGCATCTTCCAAGCCCCTCCCCCTGGCCGGCTGGCTTGGCAAACAGATGTAAAGAGACAAATGCCCTCTCCAAGCCAGCTTGGGGGGGGGGGAGATGCTTTGAGAATGATTTTTAAGTTAAAGTTGCTTTCTCTCTCTCTTCCCCCCCCAAGCCTACCCTGGGAAGGGAGCACTGGCAAGGCAAGGGAAGACAGATTGGGGAGGCATGCCTCCCCTTTGCTTCAGCCAACCTGCCAGGAGCCGCACAATGTGTGTGCAAGAGCTGCATGCAGCTCCCAAGCCACAGTTTGGCCACCCCTGAATCTGTCTCCTCATATCTCCTCACAACAGATACCCTGTGAGGTAGGTGGGGCTAAGAGTGTCACCCAGATGGCTTCATGTGGAGGAGAAGTGGGGAATCAAACCCAGTTCTCCAGATTAGAGTCTGCCACTCTTAACCACTACACCACACTGCCATAAAACTATTGTTTTAACTGTTTTAATCCTATTTGTAATTGTTTTTATTGAAATGTTGTTCACCCCCTAAAGAGTACTGGACTCAGGAAACCAGGAACGGTGAAATCATGAAGCCTTTATTGAGTGATTCAGCATGCCCAGTAGATGGTCAGAACAAGCATGCTTCCAGGGCTCCAGGGCCCTCATTATATGCTGGCCGGAGCCACACCTCTGGCCGCACCCAAAAGACCTGATAGGGGCTTAACATATGCACGTTTGTCATAGGTTCCCTGGAGGAGCCTTTGATTGCATTGGCTCCTCAGGGAGAACCTAGGTCCCACATTGGTGGAGGCTTTCAATCCGGATGTCGATTGTTCCTCCAGATTCAAGCTCCCCTCTCTGCCTGACCATGTGCTCTGGCCATGCGGCGGGCGCCATTACCTGGGAGCACATGGCAGGCTGGTTGCTACACAGAGCATACTACATTACACCCCCTGAGCCCGGTATGCAGGTGAAGGCAGTCAAAAAATTAAATAAAACAAAAATCAGACAATGTAAGAGAGAGGTGTTTGGTTCTGCAGCTTCCTGGTGGGTTTTAGCCCCTGCACCTTTTGGTTCCAATGTTCAGCTCCAGAAATGAGTTTCTAAATTACTGTCTCAATAGGGGGTGGGGATGACAACTTATCTAAATTGATTCCTTACTTTTGAACACTTTTAAAGGCAGAAGTGAAGAGGGAAATTTCTATAAGGTGGAAAAATCCAGTTAGAAGGAGGTTTGGTTATTCCCCCCCACTGGAGCCCCAGGGAATACCACCGTGCACACTCTTCTTAACATTAAGAGAGTGGGGAAACTGAATACAAGCCATTTCTTCTGTACAGATAATCAAGCTCTTTTTCTCCCATCAATGCCAAAGTGGGCATCTAACACTACAACCCCCTCTTGAATGAAACATAACTGGATAACTAGAGCGCTCCTTCCATAGAAAAGCCTGTTCAAAACACAGCAAAGGAAGAGGCTGGCTTTTTTCCATCCCTTGAAATGAACTAACCCCCCCCCCCCCCCATAGCTCTGCTCCCAGTTGCCAACTTTTTATCTGGACTCACTGTGCTTCTAAGCAACAACTTGTTGGCAGATATCAGTAAGGGAGAAAAGTTCTTCCCTGTACAAGGATACCAACCTCTTTTCCATTCATATGCAGCAAGCTGCTTTGGAAAGCACAAGAGCAACAGGACTTGTGGTCAGTTGGCAACCCTACCAGGTCACACTTAAATGCAATGAAGGAAGGAATTTCTCCATTTGGCTTCCCAATTGACAGTCAGGCATGAATAGAAAGAAGTGTACACTCTCACAGGTACTCATTAGCTTGCAGGTACACAATCTGTTCAGCAACTAAAAGCCTCTTTTGGAATGGATCCCCCCCCCCCCCCCGCCTGCTTTTTTGTCCCAATATGGGCTGCAAAGGGCAGTGCCTGACAGGGCTGCCAAGGGGGATGCCTAATGGGGATTTCCCAGTTAAACTCTCCCCAACTGAGAGTGCGGAAATGCAATTTGCCTATTTAGGACACACAAAAGTAGACACGAACCCAGGAATCCAGGCTCACCATTTCCCTCCACCCCCATAATTAAGATATGTTAATAAAACATATACAAGAGAGAAAATTCTAGCCCCTCCTTCCTATTTAGCCTCTCCACACTCTGTTTATTGGTGCTTTTGTATCTAGGTATACACAGAACTGCAGCCAGAGCCTAAGCTGGTTTACTCGGAGGTAAAGCAAACCTCATGCACATTCATGCTTTCCAGCAAACTTGTTTTGGATCAGGCTGCATATCTTGTCCTCTCCAAAGCAGAGGACCCCTGGTCTTAAAGGTGACATGATGGGACTCTGTTCTTGTGCATGTATGTGAGCTCTATCTTACTATTTCCCTTCCCCTCCCTTCCAACTCAAGGCGGAGGAGAAGGAAGAAGAGTTGGTTTTATACTCCACTCTTCACTACTCAAAAGAGTCCTGGAATGCTTTACAATCACCTTTCCTTTCTCTCCCAACAA
The DNA here is from genome assembly GCA_029233225.1 of Lepidodactylus listeri. Taxonomy (NCBI): domain Eukaryota; kingdom Metazoa; phylum Chordata; class Lepidosauria; order Squamata; family Gekkonidae; genus Lepidodactylus; species Lepidodactylus listeri. The sequence goes on along the minus strand of JARCFY010000014.1, from coordinate 5,513,850 downwards.
CAGATACCCTGTGAGGTAGGTGGGGCTGAGGAAGCTCTGAGAGCTGTGACTGACCCAAGGTCACCCAGTTGGCTTTATATGTGGAGGAGTGGGGAATCAAGCCCAGGTCTCCACATTAGAGTCTGCCACTCTTAACCACTACACCAAACTGTTTCTCAGGAGCAGGGAGGAGACCTCAGCCACTGGAGGGAAGGGAGTCTTGGCTTTGTATCTCCCTGCACGATTGAGGGAAGCAGCAGCAGCCCCAGAGAAGGAAAAAGGAGAGAATTTTGTCACCCTCCACTCAGGCAAATATCTTTCCGCTATGGGCTAAAAATTAGTGTGCCAGCACATAGTAGCGCAACTTAGTGGGAACACTGTTAATACCCACTTGTTGCTGACCATAGTTTCCCACTGAGTTGCAAAAAATTGACTGTGACCTCCTATTGTTCACAATCCTGAAGCCTCATGATAGTCATGCTGAGGAGTTCTTTTGGGGTCCTTTTGGGTTCTGTCCTGTTGATCTGGAATAGGAAGAATTATTGTCACCTGCTTGTGTTGCCATCTCTCTTTGGAAGGTCTTGGCACTTGAAAACCTGAAGTTTGGGTTCAAAAAAGGAAGAAAAGTGCTTCTTGGGCTACTTGTTTTTCTTGCAAGGCAGCAGCAACTTCTTGTCTTTATCCTCCACTAAATACTGTCCACGAAGAGATGAATTCCTTTGAATGATACACTAGCTACTCTAGCCAGGGAGGAAGGATCCACTTCCCAGCTATGAAGCCAAGTGTTTCATCAGGCGGTGACATTTAAAGCCATAGCCCAATACAACAGTTGAACTGCATTCAACTAAGCTGAAAAAGCTGCTGCTAGGATATCTTCTTTAATTCATCTTTCAGCTCCTTAGGGATATCACTTTCTACGGCCAAAAGGTTTGAAGCCCAAGAATAGATTGCCCTAGTGAAGAGTGAACTTGCAATGGATACTCTGAGGAAAATGGAGGAGGCTTCAAAATTTTTGACACAGTGCCTGTTCTGTTCTCCTATCACAGGGATTACTGGGAAGGAAGAACCTCTGGATCATCTACTAATGGTAGTTTGAAGCACTCCGCCGCCTCTGGCACCAGAGAATAGACATGGGGTGGTCAAACTTGCTTAACATAAGAGCCATATAGAATAAACATCAGATGTTTGAGAGCCACAAAGCATGAACAAATATTACACAAATTTTAATTGAAAAATATAAAAAATTGCTTTTTATTAACATTAAATGAGACTGCCAAAAATAAAAAGGGGTAAAACAGATATTAATAATGATATTTATTTGTCCAATGATATCTGCTTGCTAATTATATTTATTTGTCTAAGAGAGAGCGAAAGAAAGAGAGAGGAGTCAAAAGAAATAGAAAGAGAGAGAGAGAGAGAAAGAAAGCAAATAGATGGGGGAGAGAGGGAAGGAAGGAAGGCAGGAAGGTGGACAGAAAGCAAATGGATGGGGGAGGGAGGCAGGAAGTGTGAAAGAGAGAGAGAAACAAAGAAAGAAAGCAAATAGATGGGGGGAGGAAAGACAAAGAAGGAAGAGAGAAAGAGAAAGGTGGAAAAAATGAAAGAGAAGAGAGAGAGAGAGAGAGAGAAATAAAGAAAGCAAATAGATGGAGAGGGAGGAAGGGAGAATAAGAGAGAGGGGGGAGGGAGGGGGGAGGGAGGGAGGAAATGGGGGAGAGAGGGAGGGGAAAAGAGAGAGGGGAGGTGGAAAGAAAGCAAATAAATGGGGAGGGAGGGAGGGAGCAAGGGAGGGAGAGGTGAAAAAAGAACAACTTTAAATGTGTTTTCCAAATCCCCACACGCTCCCATTGTCAGCCAGCTTGGCTTGGAGAAGGGGTTTAATGAGATGCCTTCTCCAAGCCGGTAGGTGGGGCTGCAGGGTGGGGGCTTGGAGAACCCCTTTAACGTTTGATGGGGAGGGAGGAGAGAAAGAAAGAAGGTGGTAAGAAAGGAAGTGGAAAGAAAACAAATAGATAGGGAGGGAGGGAGGGAGGGAGGGAGAGGTGGAAAGAAAGCAACTTTAAATGCATCCTCCAAGCCCCGCCCCACCCCCATGCTTGCTGGCTTGGCGAAGGGATTTAAAGAGACAAATGCCTTCTCCAAGCCAGTCAGCAAGAGGGGGTGCTTTGAGAATGCATTTAAAGTTGAAATTGCTTTCTTTCTCTGCTTCCCCCCAGCTCAGGTCTACCAAGGGAGGGGAACACTGGTTGGGGAAGGGAACCGATTGGGGAGGCATGCCTTCCCTTTGCTTCCCCAGCCACCCTGCTGGGAGCCGCACAAAATGTGTGAAAAAGTCAAATGTGGTTCCAGAGTCACAGTTTGGCCATCCCTGGAATAGACCTTGGAGATGATAGGGTGCTTTGACTTGAGCCTAACTGGGGATTCCCATTTAGACCACTTTATCAAACACAGCCGGGAAAGGCACCCCAAGAGGAAAGGATACCACTTTCAGGAAGGCTGTGGCTGAACCTGCTGGTTTACTCAAGTCGGGTGCTTCCACCTCCTTACTATTCACTGGAATTTCCAGAATATGTAACACTTTGGGGAGGATCTTATGAAAAACATCCTGCAGGAAAAGACAAGTCTGCATAGTGGTAATAACAGGTTCTTCCTAATCCGATAATTCCCCTTCTTTCTTATGCAAGGAAGAATCAGAGCATCCAGAGTCATGATCTTCATATCCCAATAAAGGGCTTTGTTCTCTGTCAGGCCTGGTGGAATGATCCAATCTCCTTCTTGGTGCAGGTTCGCTACCAGGGAGTTCACCCGATCCATTTTTTGTTGAGTCAGCACCGACTGGATAGAAATTGGGTCTGACACTCTCTGCACTGACTCTGCATCCTTCATGTGATGCATTGGGTCCTGCATGGGGCTCATGGCCCTGAGTTGGAGACCAGGGCACTTCTCTTTACCCTTGTGCGAGCCATGGACTTTCTCCTATTTGCATTTCTTCACAGGAGATTCCGACATTGTGGCCAAACTTGGTCTCTTTGACACCAAGGTCTTGACACTGGGCAAGGTTGACGTCAACAGCTTTGGAGTGGATTGACGAGCCGGGGTCGGCAACTGATCGGTCAATTCCTTGGCCAATGTGGACTTAGTGGCCATTTTAGGTGGGGCCAGAGCCAACTCCAAGAGCACGGCTTGCAAGCAAGCAGCTGTTTTTCCTAGTTTGCCTTGAGAATTTAGCACAGTGGGGGCAGGTGTCCATCCTATGGGCCTCACTGAGGCACAGCAAACACAGGGAGTTGCAGTCTGCTGGAGCAAGCTTGCTCCCGCAGTGGGAACAACATTTGAAGAACTCCCACATAGACCAAGGAGGAGGAGAAAGGAAAGTTCGTTTGCAGAGAAAATGGAGCTGGAAAAGAGAAGTTCACCAACTGGAGCAATGGAAGAAAATGTCCTATCTGCGCGGTGGTCAGAAGAGAACTGGCAAGATCTCTGCGTCCCACCCTGGGCATGCACAGTGGAGGTCCTGGACATGCACAGGGAAGGGGGCGCAAAAGAACCTCTAGGAACTTTGAAGTCACTGCTTGGCGTCAGCACAGGCACCTGGAGTCCCAAGGGTGTGATGCACAGAGACCACGAAGATCCCCTAGTGTTAGGAATAGCCTGAGAAATGGCTTCTCTAATCTCTGTTTGCATCTCCTCTTTTATCCATGATCTTCTGAAAGGTCCAAGGCAGGGAGCTCTGTCACAGCCAACCCATGCTGGCATCCATGTGAAACTGGAGAAGGGGAGGTCTAGGTTAGAGGCTATGTTCTCCTAGTGCACAGACTCAGAGATGCCTGCCCACACCGCCATTTCCTGCCTTTTAAAAAAAAGGAAAAGTCAAATGAAGGAAAAAAACCCCTAAGAGCTTCTAATTCGTATCCCCTCTTACTGGGATTCAGAAGAACTTCTGATGGCTAAAGTAACAGTGAAGGCTGAGGCTTGCTGTTACCAGCCTACTTGTGACGAAGCCTCTGGAAGTCGTGCGGAGGGCTGGAGTGCTCTGGTGCAACAGCTGCTAACACTCCTACTCAGGAGGAGTGATTGGGGAAGCTCCCTGCCTGAGGGCTGGAGACCCCGCAGCTTGGGAGATCCTGTGGAAGGCAAGCGAGCTGGGAAGGAAGTCCTCACAACTGCAAGCATCTCCCAGTTCCCACTGCCACCAAGAAATCTCAGTGCACAGGGAGGAGACCAAGTCCAACACGCTCCCCAGTCAATCTCCCAAACAGAAAGTCAGCAAAAAACAAGAAGCACACAAGAGACAATAATTAAATAAATAAACAATTAGGAATAACAGCACTCAAACAGAGTGAAGCTGATTACTTCTAACTGCCTTGAGGCAGGGCCGAGAGAAGCCCCTCACCTTCGGGAATCATGAGGAAACAGTGGCAGCTCTGCCTGCCTATAGGGAGGAGCTTCACCCAGAAGGGGAGACAGCCCCACCCTGGACCACTGGAGGAAGAGCCTGTTCAGCTGTCCACCGGGCTCAACCAGTCTGGGCACTTCCTTCTCTGTGCCACACAGGTCTCAGCTGCGTACCTGCTTCCTAGCCCTGCATGAACCCTCAGCTGTGCCACATGCTGGTTTTCAGCAGTAGTTTCCCTCCCACAAAGGGCAAGGGCTGCCCCTGGCTTGGAACACACCATGTCATTAGCCCACCAGGACTCTCTCAGTGGCCTTAACGGCCAATCTGCCCCATTCTCAACTAGGCACGCCCTCCCCTGCCTCTTTTGAGTGTGAGCCCAAGCATAAGGGGATTATTTTATGACTGCAAAGACCAAATAACTCCATGTCAGACAAAAATATTTGTATCCTTAAAATTATAGCATACATTTGATATGAGTGAAAGCATGCAGTTGAACAGCAAAAACAATTCCTGTCTTTGATTCAAGCTATGAATACTGTTTAGCCAGCAAGCTTACCATAATTTTCATTCTGAGGTGCTCTGAGATGCTCTTACAACAGCCTAATGCAGTCCCAATGGAGACTTGGAGGGAAAGAGACAGTGAGGGAATCCCCTCCACCCAGTGGAATGAACTTTGGCCCTACCACTGCAGCGTTTCCTGCTTTCGCTATGGAGTAGATGATGCCAGAAACCCAGTTGGGGAAACTGGAGGGTGGCCTTGGATGGGTCAGCTTTGGTTTGGGCCAGGGTAGCCTCAAATGACTATAGCTGCCAACAACCCTGGACGGCCTTGGACAAAGCCAGGCTCAACTTGTTTGACTTATTTTCGCCATGGGCCATCTGAACAATGCTGTGTGTGGTTCTGCAGTAGAGCCCAGAGGAGGAGATAAGTAGAGGACCTGTTCCAGTTAATTCCAGTTGAACTGGCCAATTTGATCAAATTCAGACAACTTTGGTTGATCCCGGATAACTTTGTATAACACTGGATGACTCTGGAGCAAGCCTGAGTTCTAGGCAATCCCAGTCAACTTTGGTTACCTTGGTGAAGCCAGGAGAGCGGTTCCTCAATGGAACAAGCTTCCTCAGGAGGTGGTGGGCTCTCCTTCTTTGGAGGTTTTTAAATAGAAGCTAGGTGGCCATCTGACAGCAATGCTGATCCTGTGAACTTAGGCAGATCATGAGAGGGAGGGCAGGAAGGGTTGCCTCAGTGCTTAGTTCTTGTGGCCCTTTCTTACATGCCCAGGGAAATGCCAATCACCACTTTGGGGTCAGGAAGCAGTTTTCTCCAGGCTAGTTTGGCCACAGATCCTGGAGGGTTGGGGTTTTTTTTGGGGGGGGGGGGTTGCCATCTTCTGGGCATGGAGCAGGAGTATGGGGGAGGTAGTTGTGAATTTCGTGCATTGCACAGGGGGTTGAACTAGATGGCCATGGGAGTCCCTTCCAAGTCTATGATTCTCCAGTTACTTTGTGACACAAAGAGTGGGTCTGGTATGCATGACCAAAACCTGGACAAAAGGAGAGACAGTTGCTGTCCCCCAGGTTTCACGGTCCTTCATCAATCCCGGGCAAAGGGTCAGGGAGGGGTGGCAATACTCATTTGGGAGTCTTTCTCCTTCAGGACAATCCCTGCCATGGAGATCTCTGGCACTGATAGTGTTGGCCTGGTGTGGGATGCCAAGGAGAGTGTAGCTATCTTGCTGGTGTACCGACCACCTGTCGAACTTGATGGAGTGTGAGAACCTTGTAAGATCCAATAAGCCAGGCCTTATGTTGAACAAAGTCCTTTTGTTTTCTTAATGGTCTTCTTGGTAAGCACTTTCAGTGTTAGTGATGACAGTTACAAAGCAGAGGATAAGTTATACTATATTCAAACGTCAGAACCAGAACCTGGCACCAATCAGGTGAACTGTAAAAGGGCGCAAAAATACTAGCCGTTGCTTCCCACCGAAAAGGCGCCAACCAGAGGCAACTCAGACTTGGCAGCCCTCCTCCACCTCCCGCCATACATCCCCGTTGGTTCCCATACCCCCACCACCTGGAGTCAGTGCCGTTAGAAAAACACTTCAAGGTTACAAGCATTGCTTAGAGAAACAGATACAGGCATGAGAACAAACTGTGGGGAAGCAAGAGAGTGCTAAATGACGTGGAGAGCAGCAGGCATCCAACTCCTGCCCGGGAAAAATGTCAGGAACATGACATGGAGGTGGTGGTGAAGTGGGCCTTGAGATATCCCAGGTTGATTGTTCTGGGCAATTTCAGTGTCCATGTAGACACCACTTTCTCTTCACAGGCTTCAGACCTAGTAGCATCCATGACAGCACTAGGACTCTCCCAGGTTGTATCGAGACCCACACATCAAGCAGTGATCAAGATTTGTTCATTGTGGCATGTGTGAACATTGGTCAGATCTCTAAGGATAGAGTGCCATGGATGGACCACTTTGCCTTGAAGGCCTGTCTGGCTATTCTGTCCCTCTCCTTCATAGGCAGTGAGTGCATTTATATGTGCCCATGGAGACTCATGGATCCAACTGGTTTCCAGAATGCTCTGTGGGATCTAATACCCTCTGATAACTCATTAGATGCACTGATGAAAGACTGGCATAACCGTATTTCAGAAGCCATCAACAAGATCACCCCCTTCCCAATGTCCTCTCTGCCTCCGTTTCAAATTGGCCCTTTGATATACTTTGGAGCTGAGAGATGAAACAGGAGCTTAAACAACTAGAGCAAGCATGGTGTCATGCTTGTGATGAGGCTACAAGAGCATCCTATAGGATGTTTATGAGATCCTATGAGATGGCAGTGAAGGCCACAGAGAGAGATTACTATTCAGCCTCCATTGCATCTGCAAACTCTCACCCAGCCCAATTGTTTAAGGTAATCAGGTCTCTTACATCCCTCTCGAGGAACTCTCAAAACTCTCGAATCGATTATCAGCTGTGAGGCATTTGCGAGCATATCATTACATCTGGGCCACAAAAATGTCAAGCACAAATACTGGATGGGGGAGACGTTTCTGGGGAGTAGTGTATGCAAAAGACATCTTGGAGTAAGAGTGGACTGTAAACTAAATATGAGCAATCAGTGTGATGCGGTGGCAAAAAAGGCAAATTTAGTCTTGGATAGCATTAAAAGGGTCATAGCTTCGAAATTGCAGGAGGTCATAGCCCCTCTGAATACTGCCTTGGTCAGGCCGCACCTTGAGTACTGTGTGCAGTTCTGGAGGCCTCACTTCAAAAAGGATGTGGACAACATTTAGAGGGTGCAGAGGAGAGCAACGAGGATGTTCAGGGGTCTGTGTCAGTGAGACTGTCATTTCCCAGACGGGAAGTGGGATGTGCCTTTGGAAGCTGAGCATGTCTCACCCCCACCTTTGGAATGCGTTCCTCTCCCTCGCTTTTGCCTGCGCTTATCTGTGTCCTTGGCTGAAGCTTCTCACAGTTTTTGTTACTAATTGGGTTTTTCCTACAGGTGCAAACTGCTTCCCTTCCCGCTTTCTGTCTGGGAACCAGTGCGCCTTTTCTTTGAGTGTTGATTGGAAGTTATATTTGTAGCAACACAGTTTGAATACACTATATCTATAGCTCCTCATCCCCTTCCCCCCCATTACTGACTCAAGACATATAGACCATCTGATCCACTTTCAAATAAAAGAAGTTCTTGTTTAAGATCCTTTGTTTGGAGTTTGAAATCTTTTGGGCTCTCACAGAGAGTCAGTAATCTTTATTGCTTGTGGAAGTCATCTGTTCCTGACAATGTCGGAAGACGGAGGAGAACCCCCAATGACTACAGGGGACTCAGGAGTGCCCGTGTCCACCGAGGAGGAGGCTGTGATTCCTACCACCACCTCTTGGGTAGATCACAGACCTAGGGGCCCCAGGTACTCATGGACTTTGTTCAGGACTGAACCTGTTGAGACCTGGACCCCATTCCAGTGGGGATCGACCATGGGGCTTGGACTGGGTCCTGAGCCATGGGAAGGTGCACGACTGCATGTTCCAGCGCAACCCCGAGACTCCAGCCGGTCGAGAGAACTGGAGGTCGGGGACATGTGGTCCCACATGGATCACCGGCTGGAGGCGATGGAGCAACTGTTGCAGCAAGAGATGACAAACCTCCTGGAGGTACTACCTGCGATTATCCAGAGAGCAGTGGGTGCCCAAGCTGGGGGAGCTGGAGGGGTACCACCTGCACCGGCCTCGGTGCAGCAGCCACCTGGAGGGGGGCCCTCCGGCTCCCGGGCCCGCATCACCTGCTCCAGCGGGTCCAGTGGCACCAGCTGATCGGTGGCCAGTGCCCCACGAGCAACTAGCAGCCACCTTTGATGGGGATCCTGCTAAGCTACAATTTTTCATCATCGAGATGGGTCACTTCCTGCAGACCTGGGGCCACCTGTTCCCTATGGAGGGAGACCAAGTGGGCTACATCAGATCGCGACTTCGTGAAGAGGCAGCAGATTGGTACATAAGTCTGCATAATACTCCAGGACCTGAGCAGGACCAGGTGGAAGAATTTATGTGGGCCCTCCGCCGGCAGTATGAGGACCCCATGAGTGAAGAGAAGGCCCGTAATCAGCTGCATCGTCTCACCCAGGGGCAGGGCTCAGTCCGGGAATACACCACTACCATCAAACGCTATGTGGATAGGATTCGGGGTTGGCCTGAAGAGGTTCTGGTGGAGTAATACCGCCAAGGGTTGAATGTGGAATTATACGAGACTATTTTGCGCAATGTCAACCCTACTACTTTGGCGGCTTGAGTGCAAGCAGCGGAGGAAGCGGAGTCCCATTTCACTCTGATAAAGCTGCGCACCCCAGCAGCAGCACTGAAAGGTTCCAGGCAAGCGGCCGCCCCTATAAAGCCCAAGATCAAGGCCCCCCGAAGGATATTCAGGATCTGCGCTAATGGAAAGGGCTGTGCATGAGGTGTGGGGAAGTGGGCCACTATGCCTCCTCTTGCCCCGCAGCTTCCCCGAAGGTGGTCCCCACTCCTTCACCTGCCCCCCCACGTCCTGTAAAAGGTCCTCAGGGGGTGAAGTCCAGGGTACTTCAACTGGATAACGCCCAGGAGGGGGCGAGAGTGGCTGCTGTCAATCCTCCATCGCCGGCAGGAAACAACGAGGACCTGTTCTGAGTGGCGCGAAGCAACAGGTCCCCTCTACTCCAGTACCTAAAGTGGTGAGCTCTCCTGCCTTCCTTCTATATGTTGTAGTGACTTTTTGTTGCCCCTGAGGTGGGTACCCATGTAAAGGTACAGGCCTTAATAGACTCGGGGTGTGCTCGGGACCTAATCAGTCACGTCGTGGTGGATGGACTGGGGTGGGAGTGAACTCTCTAGATGAACCCTTACAATTCACTCAGATGGATGGGTTGGAAATGAAGGAACCCTGCCTTTTTGAAACTCAACCTGTGTTTTTGGGGGTGGGGGAGCATTGGGAATAATGAGCTTTTGTCATTATCCCACATACTCAGTTCCCAATGGTGCTGGGGAGTCCCTGGCTGAACACTCATGATCCGTACATTATGTGGAGCGAGGGGAGGATCTGTTGGGTGGCTCCGGACTGTGAGCAACATAAATGGCAACCTGCTTGGGGGATCGAGCCTTCCCACGAGAAGGTGTGCTTAGCCAAAGAGGATTTATTACAAATACCTGCCGCATACCAGGATTTAGTAGAGGTTTTTAGTGAAGTTGAAGCAGATGAACTGTCCCCCCTGCCCATAATACGGATTGTGCTACTGAATTGCTATCAGGCATCAAATTACCCAAAGGGAAATTATACTCTATGAGCCCATCTGAGCGAGTTGAACTGCGTCATTTTATTGATAAGAACTTGCAGTGGGGTTTTATCAGACCAGCAAAGTCCCCTTTTGCAGCCCCCGTACTGTTTTGTAAAAAGGACGAGGGCTTACGATTGTGCACAGATTACCGGGGCTTAAATGCAGTCTCTGCCTCAAATGCTTACCTGCTGCCTCTGATAAAAGACCTTCTAACTGAGGCATCCAAAGGGAAAATCTTTTCTAAGTTGGATCTCCAGGATGCTTACTTCCGGGTGCACATGTGGGAGGGGGATGAATACAAGACAGCTTTTAATACCCCCCTGGGGCAGTTCGAATACCTGGTTATGCCGTTCAGACTTCAGGCGCTCCCGGCGTGTTTATGAACTTAATTAATGAGGTCCTACATAAGCATTTATTCAAGGGGGTGCTTTGTTATCTAGACAATATCCTGTTGTACTCCCCCGATGAAAAATCACATATCAAACTAGTACGGGAGGTACTAACCACCTTGAAAGAACAAACCTGGGTGTTAAGGGGGATTTTCGGGAGGGCAGTATGTCAGTGAGACTGTCATTTCCCAGACGGGAAGTGGGATGTGCCTCTGGAAGCTGAGCATGTCTCACTCCCACCTTTGGAATGCATTCCTCTCCCTCGCTTTTGCCTGCGCTTACCTGTGTCCTTGGCTGAAGCTTCTCACAGTCTTTGTTACTAATTGGGTTTTTCCTACAGGTACAAACCGCTTCCCTTCCCGCTTTCTGTCTGGGAACCAACCGGCCAAATGTATCTGTGCGCCTTTTCTTTGAGGGTTGATTGGAAGTTATATTTGTAGCAACACGGTTTGAATACACTATATCTGTAATTCCTCATCTCCTTCCCCCCATTACTGACTCAAGACATATAGACCATCTGATCCACTTTCAAATAAAAGAAGTTCTTGTTTAAGATCCTTTATTTGGAGTTTGAAATCTTTTGGGCTCTCACAGTCTGGAGAATGAGACCTATGAGGAAAGGCTAAGGGCCTTGAGAATGTTTAATTTGGAGAAGAGGAGATTGAGGGGGGACATGATTGCGCTCTTAAAATATTTGAAAGGCTGTCATTTGGAGGAGGGCAAGGAGCTGCTCCAGTTGGCAGCAGTGGATAGGATAGGACCCGAAGCAACGGGTTTAAATTACATGCAGAAAGGTATCAGCTGGATATTAGGAAAAACTTTTTCACAGTCAGAGTGGTTCAAAGGTGGAATCAGCTGCCTAGGGAGATGGTAAGAAATTCCCCTTCACTGGCAGCTTTCAAGAAGAGGCTGGACGAATATTTGTCAGAGATGCTTTAGGCTGGTCCTGCATTGGGCAGGGGGTTGGACTAGATGGTCTGTATGGTCCCTTCCAACTCTATGATTCTATGAGATCTAAATGGCCACTTGGGAGCCAACTGCTTCTTGCTGAGATCTGTTGAGGCACCAGTTTTTCATTGATTGCTGATTTTAGATGGGTTTTTAGATATATTTTAATTGTCAATTTGTTATATTGCTATATTGTGAATTTTATGATTGAACCCACCCTGAGCCCCCTTGCAGGGAGGGCAGGATACAAATAGAATCAAGTAAATAAATAAATAAAATCTCACTCAAGAATTTTGGTGGGACCTTGACAAAAGCCTTTTAGAAGTTCAAATGTATTAGGTCTACCAGATCACCCTTACACACAAGCTTGTCAACCTTCTCAAAGAACTCCAAAAAGTGAGAGCAGCAGTTTTCTTTTACAGAACTCATGCTGATTTTCCCTCAGCAGGCTTTGTTCCTCTATGTGCTTTATAATTCTATCTAATTTATCCAGAACAGATGATAGGCTAACTGGTCTGTAAGTTCCTGGATCCCCATTGGATCCCTTCTTTAAAATTTATGCAGCATTCGCTGTTTTCCAGTCCTCCAATAAAGAGGCCAGTTTTGTTAGTAGATCAACAGTTTTGTTAGTAGATCAACAGTTTCACATAGAAGTTCCTTACGATTCCACCCCCCCCCCCCCGGAATGCCGTCTGGACCCAGACACTTAATAGTTTTTAATTTGCTCAGTGGTCCTAAAGCTTCATCACTCATCATCTTGCTTTGATTCAAACAGCTGCTTTGCTTGTGGGTATGTGCCCCACATGGGTGTTGGCCTAGGGTGCAATTTGAAGAAAGCTACAGTGCCCTCAGCTCGCCATTATACCATCTCACTGTCCTCCATAACCAATCATTTAATTCCTTTTAGCACCCAAAGGCCCAACCATCTCCCCCCCTCCGGTTTCTTGCTCTTTATATACTGGAAGAAATGTTTTTTCCTCATAATGTTTTTGGCCATCTGTTCTTCACATTCTTTTTGATCGTAATACTGTGAATTAATATTGGTTTTGCCAAAACGTGTGGTCCTTTCAGTTCACCACCTTTGAGTATACTTTTCACTTTTTAAACGAAGCCTTTCTGGTTTTTTATGGCTTCCTTGACTTGAGAAGGCATCCTTTGAGACTTAGTGGTATTTTTCCAAACCTGAGGTATACCTGGGCCTCAGTTAGTATGGTTTTAAATAGGTTCCAAGAGTCTTGCAGGAATTTGATTCTCCTGGATCTCCCTTTGAAGTCCCTTCTGACTAGTCCCTTCATTTTTGCAAAGTTCCCCCTTTTAAAACCAAAAAACTACATCAAAAATTGTGTATAATCATGTACAACCAACTGAAGATGAGAGACCAGTTCTAAGTGTTTCAGATATAAAAGGAAGTTCTCAATTAATTACCTGCAACAAGTTCAAGTTTCTCTCCAGGATCTCCTTCTGAGTAGAGTTTTGGATGGCACCGGTATCCAATTTGACTGATGAGACTTGCTGGGAGAGCAACTAAGTCTCGCCGAATGAGAACACAGGAGCGGCTCTCCAGCGGCACCTGTTCTGGTTTCTCTGGAGGCCCTTAGAATGAAGCACAGACAAGGAGCAGGAGCATTAAAGCAAGATGACATATTGTGAGAACCTGCTATTCGTAGACCCCTGGCTCTGGAGACAGACAGAGCTGGCAGTCAGGAGGCTGGGAAAGTGAACCTCTCCTGCAGCCGGCTGGAAATCACTCTTGGTCTTGTAGGAGCAGCTAGAAACATGCAGTACCAGGCCCCTTAAACCCCAAAGGCTTGCATGGGCTCCATACTGCTGATGGTGTGTGTTTGAAGCAGGGCAGGAAGGATAACAAGCCAAGTGGTCCAAGAAATAGCAGGAGGAGTCAAAGTCACCAGCTTGAGACTCTACCTTCACCTCATCAGACAGCATCAAGTTCTTCTTTTTGGTAGATCAGAAAGCTAAGAATCTGTGTGGCATAGTGGGGAGAGTGTCAGGCTAGGATATGGAAGGTGGTGATAGTGAAAAGTGCTGTCAAACCGCAACCAACTTATGGTGACCCCTCATGCATATATTCCACCTTCCTCAAAGGCTAGGCTGATGGTTTTCAAGGTCAGGACTATTTATTTATTTATTTATTTATTTTTGGATTTATATCCTGCCTAGCCAGCATATGCCGGCTCAATTTATTTATTTATTATATTTATACCTCACCCTCCCCACAAACGGGCACAAATGTCAGCTAATGCTGCCATCCCCTCACCCAGGAGGTGGGATGGACTCCCTATGCCAATACTGTGGAATGTTATGTTATACTTCTTATAGGCATGCGTATCAAAGTGCCAGTATTTCAAGTGCCTCTTTCTTAATATGTTGATCGGTTATATTACACTGCCTGACTGCTCTTGAATTCTGTATAACTGTACTGGGTACCATAGTGCCCGCCATTACTAACAGAAGAAGTGCAGATGACCATTGCAGACCTTTCTCAATAAAGCTTTCCTGTTTAAGGACACTTGTTGCTGACTGACTCTGTAGGACTCTCACATCAGAGTGGCTTACAACATTGGCACCAAGTGCCAATAAAACCAATAAAACCAAATAAAAATATAGGTGCTATTAATGTAACAATGGCATGCTAAGTATGTCTCCAGCTGCTAAGTTGCAGCTCAGTGTCATCCTGAGTCACTCAATGTAGTAAGCCAGATGCTAAAACTGAGGGCCTGGCTCATTGATGGTACTCGTGGGGCGGCTCCTAGTAGAAAGCCTGGTGGAAGAGCTCTCTCTTGCAGGCCCTGCAGAACTGCAGAAGGTCCCGCAGGGCCCTGATCTCTTCTGGGAGCTCATTCCACCAGTAAGGAGCTGCCACTGAAAAAGCCCTAGTCCTCATCGCAGTGAGCCTGGCATCCTTGGGGCCCGGGAGGGTCAACTGATTCTGTGACCCCAACCACAGTGCTCTCTGGGGTATCTATGGGGAAAGGCAGTCCCTCAGTTCTGTCAGATCCTGGCCATAAAGGGCTTTAAAGGTTAATACCAGCACCTTGAAATGAATTCGGTATGCTATTGGCAGGGCCTTCAGCACAGGCTGGGTGTGCTCCCGCCATGGTGACCCCATCAACAGCCTGGCTGAGGCATTCTGCACTAGCTGCAGCTTCCAAATTTGTGATAAGGGCAGCCCCATGTAGAGAGCTTTACAATAGTCTAGTCTCGAGGTGACCATCACATGGATCACTGTGGCCAGGTTGTTGCGGTCGAGGAAGGGAACCAACTGCCTAATCAGCCGAAAATGGTAAAAGGCCGACTTAGCAGTGGCTGCTACCTGGGCCTCCATTGTTAAGGCGGAGTCCAGGAGCATTCCCAAACTCCTAACCTCTGGCACTGGTACCAGTGGAGCCCCACCGAAGGTCTGGAGTAGGGTACCCACCTGCGCACCACCCCGACCCACCCAGAGGACCTCTGTCTTCGTGGGATTCAACTTCAGCCAACTCAGCCTGAACCAACCAGCCATGGCCTGTAGCACCCGGTCCAGATCTTCAGGGCTGGGGTTCGACCAGCCGCCCAACATCAGATAGAGCTGGGTATCATCAGCGTACTGGTGACACCCCAGCCCACAGCTCCGAGCTATCTGGGCAAGGGGGTGCATATAGGTGTTAAACAGCATCAGAGAGAGCACTGCCCCTTGAGGCACCCCACACTTCAGCGGGTGTCTCCTGGACTGCTGCTCCCCAAGTGCCACCCTTTGTCCCCGACCTTGGAGAAAGGAAGCAAGCCATTGCAGGGCAAGTCCCTGAATCCCCATGTCAGCGAGGCAGTGCAGCAGCAACTGGTGGTCGACCATGTCAAATGCGGCCACCAGATCTAACAGCAACAGAACTGCCCCAATCCAGATGCCTCCAGAGATCATCAGTCAGAGCGACCAGTACCGTCTCCGTTCCATGTCCCGGGCAAAAGCCAGGCTCGAAGGGATCTAACATGGAGGTGTCATCCATGAAGCCCTGTAACTGTATCACCACCACCCTCTCAATTAATTTGCCCAAATAGGGCAAATTGGAAATCCGCCAGTAATTACCCAAATCAGCCGGGTCCAAAAATGGTTTTTTTAGAAGTGGGCTTGCTTCCTTGAGTGCCCCTGGGAACAGCCCCTCTGAGAGGGACTTGTTGATAATTTCTCTTAGGGCACCTCGAAACCCCTTGTGGCCCACTTTAATGAGCCAGGAAGGGCACGGATCAAGGCTGCATGTGGTTGGGCGCACAGTCAAGAGCAATCTGTCAACCTCCTCCAGGCTGAGACGGCTGAAATTGTTCAAAACCGAACCTGAAGATGTGTTTGGGGCCTCGAGCTCACTAACTGTTTCAACTGTGGTGGGGAGGTCACGGCAGAGTGACGAGACTTTCTCCGCGAAAGAGCTCACAAATGCCTCACAGCCAATATCCAATTCTCTAACATTTGGTCTGCCCTGTGGCAGAGTTGTTATGGACTGGATCATTCTAAACAATTGTGCTGGGCGTGAGCTCGCAGATGCAATCGTAGCCACGTAGTACTCTCTCTTCGTGGCTTTGGTTGCCATCTCATAGGATTTCATAAATGTCCTGTAAGATGCTCTCATAGCTTTGTCACGAATGCAATGCCACCATCTCTCTAGCCATCTCAGCTCTTGCTTCATAAGTCGTAACTCCTGGGTAATCCAGGGAGCAAGCCTAGAGCAAGGGCACAGAGGGCACCTAGGAGCGATCTTGTCGATGGCTGCAGACAGCTGGCCATGCCAGTCCTCCACAAGCTCATCCAATGAGCCACCAGGGGTCATCAGATCCCATAGTGCCATCTGGAATTACACTGGATCCATCTGGCTCTGCGGGTGAGCTAAAATACACTTGCCACCTAAACAGGGTCGGGGCAGCACATTCAAGTGGGCCCTCAGGGCACGGTGGTCCAACCATGGGACTGCCGAGGCAGTAACTCGGTCCACTATGACCTCAGCCACAAAAATCAAATCGAGCGTGTGCCCAGCTCAGTGAGTGGGGGTCATTACATATTGGGAAAGTCCCAGTGCCACCATGGACGACCCCAGGTTTGCTGCTTGCACGGAGGTTGCATCATCAGCATGGACACTGAAATCACCCAGGACTATCAGTCTAGGATTTTCCAATGCCCAGTATGCTACAGCCTCCGTCAGGGACGGTAGGCTATTGGCCAGTGTGTTAGGTGGTTGGTACACCAGCCAAATCACCACTCTCTCCCCAGCCTCCCATACCAGGCCGGCACACTCAATGCCCATGATCTTTGGCGGTGGGAGCACTCTGAAGGATTAAGCCTCCCAGATGAATAGAGGCCCCCAAGTCTGTGATTGGTGAAGGACCAAGAACCTGGGAGGGGCAAACTGGGAGAGGGCTACCATCTCCCCATCATGCACCCAGATCTCGGTGACTTTCTCAGAAAGGGCCCCCAGATTGTACAACTGTTTTCCTCCTTTTCTGTTTCAGTTAACTTTTAAAGGAGATGGTTTATTGCAAACATAACTGTGGTGTTCAAGCAAAGTGTTCATGTGTCTCATGTACCCTTCTGCCTCTTGCTTTAAGCCCCTACCCAGGAAACCTGGATTCTTATTTAAACATTGTGTTACCTCATACTCACACAACAGCACAAAACACAAATATTTTATTAAAGCAGACAAACATATGACATGAACAGAACCGTATAGCTAAGAGGTTCCTGAAGCATGAGGGTTCTTAGGTATAGCAGAGTTATAAATGGACATGAACACCTAAAAATGCCTTGACAAAAACCTTTATTCGTTATTCTGGGAAGAAATGACCCCGTGATTTGTCTTATTAAGGTTCAGGTAAATTGCTGCTGAAGTAGATGTCGGTTTCTCACCAGATAAGTTCTCCAGTAGAATTAGACCACTCTTACTAACTACAGAGTTTCCTGTTACTTCACAGAGAAACCCTTTTTTTGTTTTTTATAGTCTCAATTCCAGAGGGGCTTGCCACCAGTCCAGTTCCCCTTCTACCTGCAGTTCAATTCCTGTGTCATGCTCTCTGTCCTTTTCTGCATCGTTGATTTCCAAAAGCTCTGAGTTTTTCTTTCCCTTAAATTCTTGCTGTTGCACTGACCTGGATAATCCAGGCAAGCCCAATCCCACCAAATCTTGTAAGATAAGCAGGGCCGACCCTGGCAAGTACTTGGAAGTGCTGGGATGCAGAGGCAGGCAATAGTAACCCATCTCTCTGAAGCATCCAAGCACTAGGGGTCACCAGAAGTCAATCATGACATCCAGGCATACACAAATACACAAAAATCTTCCTGTCCCGCCAGAGAAGCTGGCTCCTCTGTTTTTTTTCCTACGATGCTGTGGAGAGGAAACTGGCTCTTTGTTGGTCTTTCCTCTCCAGGACATTTCTTCCCCTCTTGTGCTTCATTATTGGGGAACATTATTTTTAAAACTGGGAGGAGGCACAGCTCTGAGCCCCAATTGGGGTGAGCTGTTTCTTCCCCTTTCTTCCCTCTTTTACACCAAATTTGCAAAACTAAGACCCCTCTCCCACCCCAAAGTCTTGCAGTGCAGGGGTAGCCTTACATTTCAGGGTCTTACAGTTACTGCTTGGATGATGCTGGCAGCCAACGTCCAGAAGAGTGGATGATGAAACACACTATTTCCTAGCAGGGAAAAAGTGAGACTGGCTGTCAGATTCTTATAATAATAAATTACTTCATGTTATCCTGTGGGTTACTATTTGATGTACGAATCTGACAATAGGATGCTTGTTCTCTGCTGTGCTGAAAGTTACTTTCTGTTTCTTTGTACTCTCTATCACATTACATAGTTTATGGCTTGCCTTGAAGTAGAAATTGCTCTCCTGCTTAATGTTACTTTTTCCCCAGGAGGATGGGCTCACACATTCCAACATGTCACATAAACAATAGATATCTTGCCATGGCTTTCTCCCCCTTTGGTTGCAGCTCTCAGGGTGCTATCAGGATGGGTATAGCCTTGAACGTTATTTTATTGTCACTGCCCAAATGTTATGCCTAGGGCCTGGCACATCTGGGTCACTCAGGGCAAGAAGGGAATTTTTATAACTTTCTCACCTTCGGTGGGAACAAACGGTCACCATTTCTTTTCCTGCATTTTAGGGGTATGCTGATTGGTAGGTTTTGTTTATGCAATTGTGCCTGTAGGTATATTAATCTCTAACCCTCTTTGTTCTGTATCTCAAACAAACATCGAGACCCTGTTCCAGTATCTGAAATAAAGAACTCTGTTTAACTACAAAGGTCTGATCATTTGCTGATAGTGCAGAAGCCTCACAGATTGTTTGAGATCAGCCTTTTTGGTCCTCCCGTACCTGGCCATGTCAGATGACGGGAGTAACCATAACACTCTGCTGGAGACCCCGGTTACCACGGCTCCCATCGTGCCTGCGGAGCAACCGGTGCCGGTAACCGTGGGGCAAGAGCCATGCCAACCCCCGCACACAGGGGCTAGGCTGACCTGGCCACCTGCCTCCCCATGATGCTCGTGGGCTACCTTCAGGGGAGGCACCTCTGAGACGTGGATCCACGACCAGAGGGGGGCCAGAGTACATTTCAGCGGCGACCGATTGGAATTCAGCCGCCCGAGCGTGCTGGAGGAGGAGCGGTATCCTCAGCGAGGCCTGGAAGCTTGGGGCTTCAGTTTCCAAGACGAGGAGCGCCCGTTGCCCAGGGGCCCCAATCCCGGCGGAGAGGACCTGGACCGGGTCCTGGATCGAAGACTGGATGAGATGCACGACCGCATCGCTGTGGAACTACGAGAAGCTGTGCTGGAAATGCAGCAGCAGCTGATGGGGGCCCTTGCAGCCGGGGTGATCCCGCTCCCTGGCCGGGGCGCTGCTGGTGCAACCTCCGGGGGGAGCTCCGGTTCAACCCGCGGGGCCGGTCGGGCCTCCGGCTGGGGGACCCCCTCCACCCATCCCAGGGGTCAACGTGCCAGCTGGAAGTTTGGTTTGCCAAGCGCCCAGCGACCCTCTGATGGCAACGTTCGATGGCGACCCGGGAAAGCTCAGGTTCTTCATCATCGAGATTGAAAGGTTCCTGGTGGCGTGGGGCCATCTCTACCCTACCGAAAGAGATTGAGTGGGCTACATCGGTTCAAAGCTGCGGGACACCGCAAGCGACTGGTACGTGAGTTTGCATAACCCCCCAGGGCCCGTACTGCGAACTGTGGACAATTTTATGTGGGCCCTGAGGCAGCATTACGAAGACCCCTTGGGTGAGGAAAAGGCCCAGAATCAGTTGCGTAGGCTGACCCAGGGACACGGCTCGATGAGAGACTACACCGACCATTTCCAGCGCATAGCGGCAAAAGTCCAGGGGTGGTCCGAAGACTTATTCGTGGAAAAGTACTGCGAGGGGCTGAATCCTGAGATCTATGAAACGATCCTGAAAAACGGCTGCCCTTTCTCGCTGGCCGCTTGGATGCGGGCCGCCGCAGATGTCGAGGAGCGCTTCACCCTGATCAAGTTGGGAGCATCGGCCTCTCACCCACCCAAGGTGGCCCCAAAGCCAGAGGGGAAGTCGGTGTTCCAGAAGCTATGCGATGCTCGTTTCAAGCAAGGCCTGTGCATGAAGTGTGGGGAGAATGGGCACTTCGCCTCAGCCTGTCCCCGCGGAGGAGCGAAGCCACCAAAGACATCCACCCCGGTTGCGGGGGGGACTCCGCGCCCCGTGAAGACACCATTTAAACCCCGGGCATTACAGCTGGAAGGGGCAACGTGCGAGCAGGGCGAGTTGAAGCTGACCGAGGGCCAGCCGTCGGGAAACTCCAGCGACCTGCAGTAAGTGGCACAGAGCTGCAGGTCCCGTCCCCCGACGCGCCATCGCCGGTGAGCATCCCTGGCCCTTTGCTTTACATGGTAGTGACTGTAATGGTGCCGAGCACCGGGACTCACATGCTAGTCCATGCCCTCATAGACTCACGGTGTGCCCAAGACTTAATTAGCCCATTAGTAGTCGAGGGGCTGGGGCCCAAAGTAACACCTCTGGGGGAGCCCTTAAGGTTTATTCAAATGGACGGTTCGGAGATGAAGGACGCGTGTGTGGCAGAGACTGAACTTTTGGTAGTGGGAACGGGGACACATGGAAAGAAAGGGCTTTTGTAATCACGCCTTACACTCAGTTCCCCATGATGTTGGGCAGCCCTTGGCTGAGCTCCCATGACCCTTATAATCAAATGGAGCAATGGGAAAATATCTTGGATCGATGCCAAATGTTCCGGCCATAAATGGGAGCCTCGCTGGGGAAAGGAACCCCGTTCCCCTTGCTCTGGCAGCTTTGGCGCTGGCGCCTCTCACTATTCCCCAGGAATATAGGGATCTGGGAGAGGTGTTCAGTGAAACCAAAGCCGATGAGCTCCCCCCCCACCGCCTTACTGACTGTGCTATTGAACTGCTCCCGGGGGAGAAGTTGCCCAAAGGGAAGCTATATTCCATGAGCCCTTCTGAGAGGGAGGAGCTGAGGAAGTTTTTGGACAAAAACTTAGAACGAGAGTTCATCCGCCCAGCCAAGTCCCCCTTTGCAGCCCCGGTGTTGTTCCGAAAGAAAAAAGGCAGGGGCTTAAGACTTTGCACAGACTACCAGGGTCTAAACGTGGTGTCCGCCTCCAACGCTTACCCCCTCCCCCTAATAAAGGACTTGTTGGCAGAGGCTGCCAAGGGGAAGATATTCACCAAGTTGGATCTCAGGGATGCGTACTTTCGAGTGCGCATCCGAGAGGGGGACGAGTATAAGACAGCCTTTAACACCCCCCTAGGACAGTTTGAGTACCTAGTGATGCCATTCAGCTTAAGTGGTGCGCCAGGAGTTTTTATGAGTTTGATCAATGAAGTGTTGCACAAGCATTTATTCAAGAGGGTGCTTTGTTATCTTGATGATATCTTGATTTATTCTGCTGATAAGGCATCACATGTGACTTTGGTGAGGGAGGTACTGGGAATGTTGCTAGAGCACCAACTATACGCCAAGCTGTCTAAGTGTAAGTTCCACAAACGGGAGGTCGATTTTTTGGGCTACCACATTTCCCAACGGGGGTTAGAGATGGATCCTGCCAAGGTAGAGGCAGTGATCCAATGGGAAGCCCCCTGAACCCGGCGGCAGCTCCAAAGCCTGTTGAGATTTTGCAACTTTTACCAAACATTTTTAAAGGACTTTGCTACAATCACCCTGCCACTCACGAAACTGTTGAAAACAAGGGGAAGGGGCCCCGAGGCAGGAAAACCAGGGGAAAGGCTGTGCTGGACCCCCCAATGTCAGGGCGCTTTCGATGAGTTAAAGCGGCTATTTACTTCCGAACCCATTCTTGCTCACTCAGACGAGACCCAAAGAGTTTGTGATTCATGTGGATTCATGTGTGATTCATGTGGCGATGGGGGGGGGGCAATTCTGCAAAAAGACTCTAACGGAGTGTTACACCCCTTAGCCTACATTTCAAAAAAGTTTAATGAGACTGAGTGGCATTGGTCGGTGTGGGACAAGGAAGCCGCAGCTATTAAGCTAGCTCTTTCCACCTGGAGGCATTGGCTGGATGGAGTGCAAAAGCCGTTTGAGATTTGGACTGACCATAAAAACCTAGAGGCTTTGCGCACACGACGTTCCCTCAATGCTAAGCAACTCCGCTGGGCTGATTTCTTTTCCAAGTTCAATTTTGTGCTTAAACACTTCCCCGGGAAGGCGAATTCCCTAGCAGATGCATTGTCCTGATTGCCCCAACATGAGTACCAGAGGGAAGAGGTGTTTGATTCTATGTTTTCACCAATGCAACTGGGGAGCGCGGTGATGACTCGCAGTCAAAAGAAAAAACCCCTCGACACCCCCTCCTGGACTATAAAGTGTGGAGAGGCATATACTGAGGAGGAGGTTGAGGAGTGGGCTAAGGACTGTGAGAATACTAAGGTGATAGATGACTGCTGGTATCATGGCTCGAAACTGATTGTGCCCACCTCGCTGCGAAAAGACATTTTGCTGTCGTGCCATGAGTCGAAATTGTCGGGGCACTTTGGGTTCCTAAAAACACTGAATCTAATCCAAAGACAGTTCTGGTGGCCACGTATGCGTAAAGATGTTTCGGATTATGTCACTTTGTGCCAAGTGTGTTTAATGTGCAAGCGGAGGGGGGAGAAAACCCCTGGTCTCCTACAACCTCTCCCTACCCCCTCTCGGCCATGGGAGATTATATCAATGGACTTTATTACGAGTCTTCCTCCGTCAAAGGGAAAAACCGTGATTTGGGTGGTTGTGGACATGTTTTCAAAACAGGCCCATTTTGTTCCGTTTAAACAGCTACCCACCGCAAAAAGTTTGGCCAAAGCGTTTTTCAATCATGTGATCAAATTGCATACTTTTCCTAGGCGCATCGTTTCCGACAGAGGGAGCCAGTTCGTTCCCAACTTCTGGCGGGAGCTTTTGAAAGTTATGGACATTGAACCTGCCCTAAGTTCGGGTTACCATCCAGAGACCGATGGACAATCCAAACGGGTTAATCAAATTCTAGAACAATTCCTGAGGTGTTACACAAGACAATTGGGTGGAATTACTTCCCTTTGCAGAGTATAGCTATAACAACGCAGTGCATTCGTCTACGGGCGTTTCCCCCTTCATGGCTGTGGGGGGTTTTGAGGGACAACCACTACCTTTTCTGACGGATTGTGACACTAGCGCTGATTCTGACTTTTCACAATGGTGGTCGAGACCGCAAGAATCATGGCCCCTCATTTCAAAAACTCTGGAGAAAGCTAAAGCTGACTACAAGAAGTATGCTGACAGGGGAAGGGCTGAAGGTTGGGATTTAAAACCTGGAGATTCAGTGTACCTCTCTACCAAGAACATTCATGGCTTACAACCCAGTAGGAAACTGGGATGGAAATATGTTGGACCTTATAAAGTGCTCAGGAAAATTTCTGAGGTGTCGTTTGAACTAGAACTGCCTAAATCACTGAGCTCTATGCATCCTGTTTTTCATTACAGTCTCCTGAAGAAGAATCCTGGGCAGAACGCATGGCGCCCGGATCCACCGATTCCTCCTCCTCTGATGAAGGAGGGAGAACCACACTTTGAAATTTCTGAAATTCTGGACTCAAAGTTACGCAGGGGTCGGGTCTATTATCTTGTGAAATGGGTAGATTTTGGCCCCGAGCTTAATGAGTGGGTCCTTGCTGATAACGTCCATGCTCCTAAGTTAGTCCGTTCCTTTCATAGTCGGTTTCCTAACAAACCTGGTGGGGGCCCATCTTGAAGGGGGCAGAATGTCAGATTCTCATAATAATAAATTACTTCATGTTATCCTGTGGGTTACTATTTGATGTATGAATCTGACAATAGGATGCTTGTTCTCTGCTGTGCTGAAAGTTACTTTCTGTTTCTTTGTACTCTCTATCACATTACATAGTTTATGGCTTGCCTTGAAGTAGAAATTGCTCTCCTGCTTAATGTTACTTTTTCCCCAGGAGGATGGGCTCACACATTCCAACATGTCACATAAACAATAGATATCTTGCCATGGCTTCCTCCCCCTTTGGTTGCAGCTCTCAGGGTGCTATCAGGATGAGTATAGCCTTGAACGTTATTTTATTGTCACTGCCCAAATGTTATGCCTAGGGCCTGGCACATCTGGGTCACTCAGGGCAAGAAGGGAATTTTTATAACTTTCTCACCTTCGGTGGGAACAAACGGTCACCATTTCTTTTCCCGCATTTTAGAGGTATGCTGATTGGTAGGTTTTGTTTATGCAATTGTGCCTGTAGGTATATTAATCCCTAACCATCTTTGTTCTGTATCTCAAACAAACATCGAGACCCTGTTCCAGTATCTGAAATAAAGAACTCTGTTTAACTACAAAGGTCTGATCATTTGCTGATAGTGCAGAAGCCTCACACTGGCTGGCATCTGGTAGGAGCAGCAGGCTGTTGTCAAGGATGCTCCGAGGTCCTTTCTCTCAGTATGTGATTGCAACAGACAGGAAACAAGGGCCCACTCCAGTGATATCAGCCCATATGATCCATTCAGCAGATCAGCAAATTTAGAGCTCAGCTCAGAACACTTGACAGAACAAGCTGCTTGTCAACAGGTATCAGCACAGCAGTGTAATAGCTGAGTAACAATCATGCTAACAGTTTAGTTTTATTAATTCCATACACCTTCTAATAAGAGTGAAAGTGCCATACTAAACAAAGTTACATCCTTTTAAGAAGAGAAGAAGAGATTAGATTTATACCCCGCCCTCCACTCCCCAAGGGAGTCTCAGAGCGGATTATGAACTCCTTTTCCCTTCCCCTCACCACAACAGACACCCTGTGAGGTAGGTGGGGCTGAGAGAGCTCTTTCCCAAGCTGTCCTTGAGGGAACAGCTGGTACAGAGCTATGGCTTGCCCAAGGTCATCCAGCCAGGTGCAAGTGGAGGAGTGGGGAATCAAACCCGGTTCTCCCAGATTAGAGTCCGCGCACTTAACCACTACACCAAACTGGCTCTCTATTGAAGACTATTGAAATCTGTCAAACCTTGCTCCGTTTGGTTTGTCATGGATGCTGGGGGAGGGGAATTTCTTGGGGTATGAGTGTGGAGTGTGTGTGGCCTTGCTCTTCTTCCCAGAGGAGTGTCCTTGAGAACTCTTGGTGCCAGCTTGCTTAGTAGATAATGGGATCATATATTTTCCCAGGTGGGGGGGAGTAGGGATGCTTGAGTTAGGCATATGACTGGAACTATGGAGGGGTTACTTCTGAATTCTCTATAACTTTGTACCTGACAAAATCCTCAGATCTGACACAGTATTGTTACTACCTGGAACCTGCTTATTATTCAATAAAGCATATCACTGTCAAAAAGAGTGTTGTTGAGAATAACATCCAGGAGTCTGACCGAGTGTCAGATCTCCACTTGCTTTGACCGCTGCCCCACAAGCGTGATAGCTAGCAAGCCCGAAGACACTGCAATGGGAATCAGCTCTGAAACCGAGATGCCAAGGATGAGAAGAAGGATGAGAAGAAGGTCAAGCCCAAACCCAAGAAGCCCACAGTGTATTGGAAGGAGGGCACCCGACCAAAGAGAGCTGAAAAGAACAGATGGGATGACCCAGCTTGGCTACTGAGCACCCCTGGCTTCTGGGGGGCAAAACCCCATCTGGAGCGAGAGGGGAGGCGGACATCCCATGTCTTCCAAGATGACCTGGAGCGCCTGCTGGTAGCTGATGCGTTGGGGGAAGCATCCCGCTCAGATAAGGCGCTAGCTGAGCTCAAGGGCGAGATGGAAGAGCTCAAAGATGGAATAAAATTTCTCACAGAGAACCTTCCTCAAGTGGTCAAAGAGCTGATGCAGGAGGGAGAGATCTCCGAGGAGGAAGAGGCCAAAAAAGCCCCAGAACAACCGACCTTGGGTCGCCCCACAACACCCACAGCCGGGCAGAGACTGGAAAGCGAGTGGCCCAGGGATTCTCTGGAAGCTACATTTGATGGCAGCCCCCAGAAGCTGGCATTCTTCATGATCCAGGTGCAAAAGTTCCTGAGGGAGTCAGGACATACTTTTGCCTTTGATGAGCGCCGGGTCAATTACATGGGGTTACTGTTGCGGGAGCATGAAGCTGACTGGTTCGTGGGGCTGTACAACGTGGGAGCCCCTGAACTCCGTAATGTGGATGCCTTCATGCAAGCCCTCCATTGGCAATATGATCCACTTGAGCTGGAGAAAGCCCAGACCCGACTCTGTGGGCTACGGCAGGGGAGTCGATCAGTGCAAGATTACTTACACAAATTTAAAACCTACGTGGCCAAGTTGCAAGGGTGGCCAGAGGAGGTCCTCATTAAATTCTACTGAACCGGCCCCAACACCAAAATCCTCGAGAAGGCCTTAGCTCAGGACAACCCCCTGACGCTGAGTGGATGGATCCAGGTGGCCTGTGAAGCTGAGAACAGGTATAACTTAGTACGGCTGTACCAGCACAAGACTCCCGGAAGAGCCACCGGAAAGCACCTTGGGGAACAGGGCCCATGGTGACTGAAAGCATCACATGTGCCTGGGGTTGTGCCTGAGGCATGGATTGCCGGGGCACTTCACTGCAAACTGCCTAGGAAGCAAGAGCCCAGAGAAGGAATGACGAGAGGAAGGAAAAGATAAGAGACCAAAGACCCCAGGGAAACGTCCCAAGACCCCGAAAGCTCTGCAAGCAGGACCAGGAGACCCCCTGGAGGGCACCACCTCGTCCAGCGACTGTGAAGTGCCTCAGCCAGCGGGAAAAGGCCGGGGCCTGCTGTGAAGGGTGTCAACCAGCAATTCCAACCATCTCTGGTGCAAGATTCTGGAAGACTCTCATCCCCCTTTTTATGTGACTGTCACAATAATTAACCCTGAAGTGGAAACCCACATTAGGGTCAGGGTCTTAATAGACTCAGGGTGCACTAGAGACATAATCAGCCACAGTCACAGGCCTGGGGGCTAGGGTGCACAAATGGAAAGAACCCCTAGTTTTTTCCCAAATTGGCAGAACCCCGATGAAGGGGGAGGCTTACCGATATCAAACTGTGCTTTTACTGGTAGGGGTGGCCTCTCACTGGGAGCACCACTCGTTTGTGGTGAGCCCTTCGGCAGAATTTCTCATGGTTTTGGGTAGCCCATGGCTCCAGGCCCACAACCTGTATGTGCAGTGGAGTACAGGGATGCTAACTTTCCTAGACCCCCACTGCAAAGAGCATCATTGGGACCTGCAGTGGGGGGAGGAGCCCCATACAGTAGCTGAGCAAGTATGCCTGGCATGGGAGGAACTAAACCACATCCGGCAGAGTATCAAGACCTGGCCAGGGTCTTCGAGGAAGGGGAAGCCAACGAATTACCCCCCCACACTGAAATGCTGCCAGGACATAAAATGCCCAAGGGAAAGTTATATTTTATGGTCTCTTCCACACAAGCGAGATAAGCCGGAGGGGAATTGAGGCTTTTTTTGCCCCGGAGCAATTTGCCCTGCAGTTGCGCGATCACACAGCTCTGTGGACCTGCCGGGGCAAACTGCTGCTGTGTGATCAGACCCAACTGTGGGCGAGTGGGGGTTTTTTTTGTGCTGGGTTTCCGAGGCGCTTAAACAGGGGGTTGATGCCTTGCTGGAAGGAAGGAGGGGGGATCGATGCCTCGCTGGAAGGAAGGAGGGGGGATCGATGCCTCGCTGGAAGGAAGGAGGGGGGATCGATGACTCGCTTCTCCCCCCTACGGGCTTTTGATGATGTGCACACAGAAGGGGGTACAAAAAAATAGTGTGGGGTCAGGATAGCGTGTGATCACACTATCCACGACGCCACACTTCTGCGCTGGAGCAATCACATGGGGAAAGTCCAGCTGTGGGCCACAGCAAACTGTTAGATACTGGACTTTCACCAGTAGCTTTTTACCCCGATTCTCTGCCGGATTAAATCAGATGTGCTGGTGTGATTGTGCCAGTTTGATCCATCGATGAATCATCCCGCTTGCGCGGCAAATAGATGTGTATGATCGCACCCTATGAGTCCGGCTGAGAAGTAAAAGTTACAGAGGTTCATTGATAAAAACCTAGCCAGGGGGTTTATCCAACCAGCCACTTCCCCTTTTGCTGCCCCTGTGTTGTTTTGGAAGAAAAAGGATGGGGGTTGAGACAGTGTACTGATTACAGGGGACTGAATGCAGTGTCCATGTCAAACGCCTACCCCCCTCCCACTCATCAAGGTTTTACTTGCATCAAGGATTTACTGGCTGAAGCTTCCCAAGGCCAGATCTTTATAAAACTAGACCTCTGAAATGCTTATTTCTGCATACGTATAAAAGAGGGGGACGAACACAAAATGGCTTTCAACACCCCATTGATGCCGTTCAAGTTGGCTGGAGTGTTCATGTTGGCCCGGGGTGTTCATGAACATGATTGATGAAGTGTTGCACGAGCACCATCCTTGTTTATTTGGATGACATCTTGATTTATTCGAAAGATAAATAATCACATGTCCAACTGGTGTGAGAAGTGCTTAAAGCCCTCTATGCGAACCATCTCTTTGCCAAGCTGTCCAAGTGCGAGTTCCACAAAGAGAAACTAGACTTTCTGGGGTATTGCATCTCGGGGAAAGGACTGGGGATGGATCCAAAGAAAGTTCAGGATGTTGTGGGATAGAAACCCCCTCGAACCCAGCACCAATTACAGTCATTTTGGGGGTTCACCAATTTCTACCACCCCTTCATCCCAAATTTTGCCCAGGTCTCCCTCCCCCTCACAGATCTCTTGAAAACCAAAGGGAAGGGACCAGAATGCAAAAATGAGAGTAGCCACTTGCAATGGTCCCCCAAGTGCCAAAAGGCATTTGAACATTTAAAAGCGTTGTTCACCTCAGAGCCCATTCTGCACCACCCGGATGAGACTAAACAATTTGTGGTGCAAGTGGACACTTCAGACGTGGCCATGTGTGGGGGCATACTCCAGCTCCCACTGGCGTACGTTTCCAAAAAGTTCTACAGCACGGAATGGAACTGGGCAGTGTGGGATAAAGAGGCTGCAGCTATCAAGCTGGCCCTCACTACCTGGAGACATTGGTTGGAGGGGGCGAGGGTCCTGTTCGAAGTTTGGACTGATCATAAGAATTTGGAAGCCCTCAAAGCCCCCTGGTGTCAGTTAGCACTGCCATAGGTGTGGGTATGATAAATGTATTGCTGAGTTATGTGTATCAATACTGGCTGTTTTGCCCTCAGGTTATGATTTCATAACATTGCTTTGTGTTCCAAGGTTTCTTTCAACTCCTTTAGGTCCCGCCCAGGAGGTAGCATCGGCATCCCGATTCCCACCTTTGGAATGCGAGTCTCACTTGCTTGCTTCACTTTGCGCATGCTCATTACTCATTTGCTTTCCTTCCCTTATCTCTAGCTGGCTACTCCTTGGTTAACAACCTTGAACAGAGGGGCCTCCTGTTACGTGTTACATGAATCACAGGTGTTATGTGTTTCTTTTGCTTCGTTTCCTCTGGGAACATTTTCTCCAAAAATCCTCAACAACATTTTCCCTGAGAACCTATTTTGCCGCGCTTTCCTTGGGAACATTGGGCCAGTGTATTTGGGCGCCAATAATTCTCTCTATTGATTGGTAGGTAGTAGGCAGGCCATATTTCATATCAAGTATAATTGTAATGGCATTACTAGGCTTGGGCATTACTAACAGGAAGTGTTTGACCAACATGATCTTTTCTGCAAATAAAGGACTTTCTACTTAAGGAGACCTGTTGTGGACTATATCTTTTGGCCCATTCTCACACCCGGCACCTAAGCACAAAACAGCTCAGCTGGGAGTTTTTCTTTAAGTTTCGTTTCATGCTCGGAACACCTCCCTGGAAAGTCTAACTTCCTAGCCAATGCAGTGTCCCACCTCCCTCAACATGCCAGTCAATGAGAGGAGGTGGTGAACACCATGTTCACACCCACACAGTTGGGAGGGGCCATGATGTCATGCAGTCAGGTGAAAGTCACGCTGCCTTGAGAGGCGGCCACCTGAACTGAGAAATTTGTCCACCCTCTCCAATACTGACAAGGCCAACATCGAGAGGGAGAGGACCCTAACTCAGAAGGAAAATGGATGCTGGTACCAGAGGGAGAAGCTATATGTCCCCAAATCCCTGAGGAGGGAGATAATGCCTATGGGCCATGATAATAAAATGGCTGGACATTTCAGATAAAGACACTGAATTTAATTCAGACACAACGTTGGTGGCCCCACATGCAGTGGAACATCTCTACGGATGTGGCCTCTTGCCAAACCTGCTTGATGAGTAAGTGGCGGGCTGGGAAGCCACCTGGACTATTGCAACTGCTTGAAACCCCAGATTGTCTGTGGTTCATCATGTTCATGGACTTTATTATGGACTTATCCCTGAGTCAGGAGAAAACTGCTATCTGGGTGGTGGAGGACTTATTTTTCAAGCAGGCTCACTTTGTTCCATGCAAGCAGGTGCCCACAGCCAAAAACTGGCTCAGATGTTTATGCAGCACATCATCAGGCTCCACACACTACCCTGGAAAATAATCTCTGACCAGGGCACCCAATTTGTGGTGGGGTTTTGGCGGGAGCTAATGAAACTCTTGGGGTGGAGCAGGGCCTAAGCAGCTCTCATCACCCCGAAACCAATGGGCAGACCGAAAGAACGAACTAGGTGTTGGAACAGTTCTTGAAGTGTTTCATCCGCAGGATGATTGGTTGGATTTAAGCCACTCTGAGACTCCAAGAGAGTGGAGAGCGGGATATAAATCCAATCTCTTCTTCATCTTCTTCTACTGCCTTACGCAGAATATAGCTATAACAATTCTGTGCACAGCTCAATCAGGATTTCCCCTTTAAAAGTAGTGCATAGCTATGAAGGGTATAAGTTAACCACTTCGGACTCGGACAATCCTGGCCCAGGAGATGCCCAAACGTGGTGGGCCAAGGTGACCCAGGTGACCTCCAACTTCAAAAGACTCTAACTAAAGCAAAGAAGTATTATAAGCAATATGTTGACAAGGGGCATGGCCCAGAATGGGACCTGAAACCAGGGGACTCAGCTGGGGTGGAGATGCGTAGGCCCATTTAAAGTGGTGCACCTCATTAACAAAGTGACTGAGGAAGTTGAGCTGCCTAAAAGCTTGAGTCATGTACATCCTGTGTTTCATTTCAGTCTTCTGAAGAAGGATCCCAGACCCTCAAAGTGGAGACCATGTCCACCAACGCCACCTCCTTTGATAGTGGATGGAGAAAGTCACCAAGTAGAGGATATATTTGATTCTAAACTGAAGAGGAGGCAGCTGTACTACCTAGTCAAATGGAAAGACTTTGACCCCTCTCATAATGAATGGGTTGAATCTAAGCACATAAAAGCTGCAAAATTGGTGCACGCTTTTCATAAGCGGCATTCCCTCATGCCAAGAAGGTAAATGAAGGGGGGGGGCAGAATGTCAAACCTTGCTCCGCTTGGTTTGTCATGGATGTTGGGGAGGGGAATTCCTTGGGGGGGGGGGTGGAACTGCCATAGCAGCATAAATCTTCCAAAGCAGCCTTCTTATTCCCAGAGGAACATCCTTGAGAACCCTTGGTGCCAGTTTGCTTAGTAGATAATGGGATCATATATTTTCCCAGGTGTGGGGAGGGAGTAGGGACACTGGAGCTAGGCAGAATGAGTGTGACATATAACTATATCTTGACTGTACCCGCCAAAATCCTCAGATCTGACACAGTACTGTTACTACCCGGAACCTGCTTATTATTCAATAAAGCACATCACTGCCAAAAAGAGTGTTGTTGAGGATAACTTGTCCAGGATTCTGACAGAAATCAACGGGCTTAGAAGGGTGCAACTATATTTAGGATGGCCCTGTGGATAACTTAACTCATCCAAGTAATTATATAATTTTGCATTAGATAGCTATTTTCCCTTTTGCCTGCAGTTTCACTTTCTGCCATTAGAAGGACAGACTACAGTAAGCAAAATGCAGCAGAGACCAGGAAATGACTCACAGGCAGTGGAGGGGGGACAACGACTTGGGAGGCAGAGAGACTCAACAAGAGTGGGGGTGAGCCTTTGATTTGTGGTAAATTGGCCACCTTGTCCCTTTTAAATTTGTCTGTGCGTGTGTGTGTGTGTATGAGAGCGAGAGAGAGATGCTCCTGAAAAGAATTCAGAAGCTTGAAGCATTTTAGCTTCAGACGTGAGTTAAAGAAATTCCTAATCCCCAACTTTTTCTCAAAGTGGGATCATCCTTAGCCTGATCTAATGAAACCTGCTTCCTACAAGCAACGCAGGACCAGCATTCAAAGAACATACTTTTTTAAATTCTTCAATTGCCTTCCCTTCCTCTCCCCAAACAGTCACCTTGTGAGGTAGGTGGGGCTGAGAGAGTTCTGAGAGAACTTGTGACTGGCCCAAGGTCACCCAGCAGGCTTCCTGTGGAGGAAAAGTGGAGAATCAATCCCAGTTCCCCAGATCAGAGTCTGCTGCTCTTAATCATTATACCACACCAGGTCTCGCAGGAACACTGACACTCAGAGGGATGGAAGTAATATGAACACTCCCTGAGGAGGCAACATGGACAAATATGGTTTGGATGCATGGGATTTGCTCATACCCAGCACCATACTTATACCCGAGATTGAAAAAGATATTTTGCCCAAACATGGCAAGGGCTCCCCCCCTCCCCTTTCTTTCATGGCTTTGCCCTGAAGTAACTTAGATATCTTGGTAGAACCAGTTTGGTGTGGTGGTTAAGAGTAATAAGACTAATATCTGAAGACCCAGGTTTGATTCCCCACTGATGCCACGCAAGCTCACTAGGTGGCCTGCCTCACAAATTTGTTGTGAGGATAAACTGGAGGAGAGGAGAATGATGTAAGCCACTTTGGGTCCCCACTGGGGAAAAAGATGGGGTATAAATGAATTAAATAAAATTTTAAAATAATTCTCTTCTTGATGTGTGGGGCAGAGAAAAGGCATCCGGAGGAAGGGCCATGGCACAGTGGCTGGAAATCTGCTTTGCATGAAATGATCTCAGCTTCAGGCTCTATCAGCATCTCCAGTTAAAAGGGTAAAGTAGTAAGTGATGTGAAAGTCTTTTCTTTGCCTGAGATCCCGGAGAGCTACTGTCAGTGAGAGAGGACAGGACAGACATTGATAAACCAAGGGTCTGACTCACTAGAGTGTTTATGAGAGTATGAGAGTAAAAGGCTAGATTATATCACCTTTTAGCACCTTTGACTCCTAATATTCTACATATGTGCAAAGCAATAGTCCCACCATGGATGCTAAATTAATTTCAAATTCGGAGTGAATTTTCAGTTTTGGGCATATGTATCAATTGGGCATATGTATCATTATGAGCACAAGACTTGACTATTGTCTTCCCTAGAAATGCATTCAATTTCTTTGCTTTTAAATACCAAATATTTCTACACACCTGGGAGGATTCTTTTTTTTTTTTTTTTGCCGTCAAGTCACAGCTGACTTATTGTGACCTTGTAAGGATTTTAAGGCAAGGGACGTTCAGAGGTGGTTTGCCATTGCCTGCCTCTGCATCACGACCCTGGTATTCCTTGGTGGTCTCTCATCCTGCTTGGTGGTCAATCCTGCTTAGCTTCCAAGATCTGATGAGATCAGGCTAGCCTGGACTATCCAGGGCAGGGCGGATTCTTACGGAGTCAGAAAAATATGTACACCTAGTAGTGGTTAACACTCCCTTTTTATTCTCCACTCCAGGTTACAGCCAGGCTGTGCAATATGTCTCAACAACTATATTACAGAGGATCTCAAAGACAAATGGCTTCAGGGGCCTTTGATAGGTAAGTCCAGCCAATGGGAGATGGTTTATATCAGTTTGTCTCCCAGGGCCTCCCAACCGAGCTTTCTATCTGCCCCCCCCCATTCACCTCGGATTCTGTTTCTTTCCTCCCTTGTCTCTTTTCCCTCCCTGTCTCCTACTTTGTTCTTACTCTCTCCTTGTTCTCCTCTGACCTTTCTCTTTGTCCCTTCACCCACCCCATTCCGCCTTCTTCTCTCCTCTACTGTCCTCAGTCCTGCCTTCTTTGTCCCCCTCCACCTCTTCTCCTCACTGCCACACCCTTCTTCCTGACGTGCCCTCCCTGGCCAGTGCTGGACCCCACCCTCATTGCCATGGCTCCTTTTCTCCTTCTGCCCACCCTTTTTTACTTCCAGGTGGGCCAGGCAAGGCAGGAGGCTGTTCTTGAGCCCTTGTGAGTCCACTTCTGGGAGAAGGCAGATCAGGGGGACCTCACTACAGGGCTGCATAGTCTTCAGTGGTGCTTTATCTCACCTTCTCCCACTCATTCTCCTCCTGTCTCCCTCACTGCCTTCTAAGTTGGGGGAGTGCACTCCTAACACTGCCAGCACTGGGGGGACTTGTTGTTCCCTTGTCTCCTTCATACTGCTTACTCCTTAAGGCTGATGACAGCAGCCCACAGCCATGACACTGGGAGATGTGCACAACAGTGTGCTGCTGAGCTGGCTGATGTTGGACAGTGAAAAGGTACAGCTAGAGGGCCAACATCCACTGTTGAACACAATCCTTCTGGTGCTTTGCGTCTTTGAGTAAGCAGAGGGTAGTATGATCCATGATTATACCAGAGAGAGGTCATTGCCCATTTGACAGCTAAGGCCTCCTTCTCTGGGGCTGAGTAGGCCTATTATTAGGGGGAAAGCTGACTACAAAGAAACAGAACAGAACAGGATGTTCTTGCCCCTTCCTGATCCTAGGTTAATATTGTTCCTAAGTACAGCCCAGGCTGCATCAGTGTAGAGGCAGAACAGCTTGGAAAAGTCTAGGCCACAGAATATAGGGCACTGAGAAAGGACAGAACGTAGGTGATCGAACGCTGCTTGGCACCAAGGGGTCCAAGAGAGAGATTGTTTAAATCTTTTTCACAGAAGTTCCAATAAAGGTGCCATGATGGAGGTGTATGCTCTCATGAACCAAGCCAGCCTCTCCTAATTTCTTGAAAGACCACCTGCAGATGACCTAGGTGTACTTCCCAACAACTACTAAAGATGACATCATCATCTCATCAATACAGGCACCGACAAATCCCTTGCAGGGACTTAAGAGCTTGTCTGCCATCTGTTGGAAGTTCACTGCTGCACCATGGAGTCCAAATGGCATGGTGAAAAACTGGTTGAGCCTTTAAGGCATAGAAGTCTTCTCCCGATCCTGGGTCTTTACAGAGGTCTGCCAATTGCCTTTTGTCATATTGAGTACTGTCAGGAAACAAGTTTTGTTCAAACATTCTAATAGTTGTAGAACCCTAGGCATATCAAAAGAGATATTATTGACTGTTCTGAAGTCCAAACACATTCACAGACTTCCATCTGTTTTCAGTACAAGAACAATGGGACTCCTCCAGGGGCTATAAGGAACTTCTGTTGTTCCTGCAGCAAGCATGTCTTGAATATCTTACTGCACTGACTCTCAGGCTTTCCTTGGTAGAGGACAGAGGTGCACCCATATCAGACACCCTGGGTCAGTTTTGATGGTATGAGTCATGAGAGAGGTACAGCCCAGAGACCTGCACATGCATCAGCAAGATTAGACACCTCACACTACCCCTCCGGGAAAGCAGTTAAATAAAATAAAATACAATTAAAAAACCCCTGGAAGATAAGGACAAAAAGAGTAACCCTAGGGAGAAGAAAACTTTGAAGAAAGAGATAACCTTGGACTTGGTGAGTTCTCTGTAAAGCTAATTAAGTTAATTAAAGGCTTCCCTTGTAATGGCGAAAAAGAGGGAAATGAAGGAGATGGCTGAGCTTATACCTAACATGGAAAAAAACATTAGAGAGGACATTAAAAAACTACAGGATAAATTTAAGCAACTATCGGAGCACATTAAAACTGCTCAGACAGTAGCAGAGAACACTGAGGGAAAGGCGAGAGCTAATGAAAAAGAAATGCAAGAATTAAAAAGAAGGGTAGCCTCGTTATCAGACCGGCAACAACATAAAAATTTGAGACTCTCAGGAGTAACGGAAGAGATTACTACTAGAGATCTGGTTAAAACTTTAATTGAGTTGTTTCAGAAGCATGGGATAAAAATCACAGAAAATGACTTAGAACGTGCACATAGAAGCTTGAAACTGAAGCCAAAAGCTGGAGGCACGCCTAGAGACATTATAATTGCCTTTTCAAGGGAAAAGCTACAAGATAAAGTTTGGAAAGCTCTCAGGAAAATTAAGAATTTACAACTGCAAGGTCAGAGGATAATACCTCATCCTGATTTATCACCAGAAACATTACAAGAGAGAAACCAGGTGAGACCATATGCTCAGGAACTGTATAAGAATGGGATATTGTTTTCTTGGGGATTTCAAGCAGCTATTTTGATTTTCAAGGATGGGAAACTTATGAAAGCAAAAAATCCTAAAGAAGCAGAAAAACTATTTGAGAGACTTAATATAAAACATACTCCACAAGGATTTGAACCAGAGAGAGGAGGTAAAGAAGATCATGAGGAAGGAGAAGAAAGAGAAGACTGAATAGGAATAGGCAGGACTGCATGTTGAAGAACAAAAGGGGAGGAGATCTAGAATCCCCATCCAGCTCCTTGAGAAGGAGCTTTTTTGGGGGGGGAGGGAGCGACCAGGGAATAAGGAGAAAAGAAAGCAAAGACCAAAAAACACATAGTGGAGAATTGCTTTAATAAAATGGGGAGGATGATTACATTACTCTCCTTAAATGTAAATAGCTTGGCCTCAGATGTAAAAAGATATAGAATAAAAAAAAATGTTAAAGGACCTTGATATAGATACACTGTGCATTCAGGAAACACACAAAAGTAGAAAGGATTTAAGGCCATTGTTAAACTCACCAAGTTGGAAAATGTAATTTGAATCATGGGGAACAAAAAAACCAAAGAGAGTGGCTATCCTATTACATTCTAGATTGAATATAAATATCTTGGAGCAAAGCAAAGATAGATTTATTTTTTTGAAATTTGGTATGAATGGTAAAAAATATACAGTAGCAAATATCTATGCACCCAATAAAGGCATACTTTATTCCTGAACCAAATTTTCCAAAGGTTACAATCATATTATGAAGGTGAATTATTAATAGCAGGGAATTTTAATAATGATATTCTGAATAATAAGTTAAAATTATATAAATGGAAACTTAAATAGGTATATTGCAGGAAGAGGAAAAACCCATTTTCCCCAAAAAGGCATAAAAAGTTATTTTGTATTGATCTTTTGTATTCTAATAAAAGAGACTAATGACATGGAAGTTACCAGGGTGGAAACAGGCGATATGGATCTCTATCTTGCACCAATTAGTATAGAGATCAGGTTGGAGGAAGAGCGGAAGCTTAAAAGGTGGAGATTTAACCCCAAAATATTTTTACAACAGAAGAATAGGGAAGATATATTAAGAGGGGTGGAATATTATTTTAAAGAAAATAAGCAATCAGCAGAGGAAGATATAATTTGGGGTGCAGCAAAGACGGTCATTAAAGAAAAATGCATTACCAAAGAAATTTGTTTTAGGAAGAAAATGGGCATTAAAAGAGAACAAAAGATAAAGGAAATATTAGAACTACAGAGAAGTTTGCAAAAGAAATATAAAAAGCAAATTCAGGATAAATTGAATAATCTGAAAAAGGAATTGCAGAAGCTGGATCCACTCTCTATGTGGAAAAATTATTAGTGAAAAATAATTATCAAAGTAGTAACATAAATACAATGAAGAGGTTGGCTTGAAACTAAGGTCATGGAATCCGGCCCCATCACTCCTTGGCAAATAGAAGGAGAAGTCGTGGAAACAGTGGGATCCATGATCACTGCATACAGTGACTGCAGCAAGGAAATTAAAAGATGCCTGCTCTTTGGGAGGAAAGCGATGGCAAACCTAGACAGCATAATAAAAAGTAGAGACATCACCCTGCCAACAAAAGTCTGTATGGTCAAAGCAATGGTATTCCCAGTAGTAACGTATGGCTGCGAGAGTTGGACTATGAGGAAGGCTGAGCACCGAAGAATGGATTCTTTTGAATTATGGTATTGGAGAAGACTCTCAAGAGTCCCTTGGACTGCAAGGAGATCAAATCAGTCAATCCGAAAAGAAATCAACCCTGACTTTGGCCACCAAATGAGAAGGGAGCAATCCCTGGAGAAGACTCTGATGCTGGGAAAGACTGAAGCTCAAAGAAGAAGGGGACAGCAAATGATGAGATGGTTAGACAGTGTTATCGATGCAACTAACATGAAATTAGCAAACTCCAGAGCACGATGGAAGACAGGAGGGCCTGGCGTGATGTAATACATGGGGTTGCGAAGAGTCAGACTCGGCTGTATGACTGAACAACAACAAAAAGTGGCAGCTAAGGTAGAAAACCACCTCCTCCTATGCAAGGAGTTCCAAGGGTCTGGAAAGTGGTTCCATAGCCAGTTACAGGGTTGCCAACTCTGGGTTGGGAAATACCTGTAGATTTGAGGGGTAGAGCCTGTTTGGGGTGTGGAGTCTGGGGTGTGGAGGGACCTCAGCAGGGTATAATGCCACAGAGTCCATTGCCCAAAGAAGGCTGGACCAGAAGGCTGACCTGGCGTGTGTGACCGAGACCTGGGTGCGGGAGGGGGAGACAGTTGCGCTCTCCCAAATGGCCCCCCCAGGTTTTGCGGTCCTTCACCAATCGCGGACAAGGGGACGGGGGGGCGGAGTTGCGATCTTCATATGGGATGCTTACTCCTTCAGGGCGCTCCCGCCGGTAGAGTTCGCGGGCAGTGAATGTGTTGGTCTGGTGTGGGAGGCTGAAAAGAGTTTGGCTGTATGGCTGGTGTACCAACCGCCTAATGCACCAGCCAGTAGCCTGCCATCCCTGTTGGAGGCTGTAGCAGGCTGGGCGTTGGAGTTCCCTAACCTTATGGTTTTGGGTGACTTCAACGTCCATGCCGATGACGCAGCCTCCTACCGGGGGATGGACCTGGTGTCATCCATGGCGACACTAGGACTCTCTCAGTACATCTCGGCCCCTACACACCGGGCCAGACACACGCTCGATTTGATCTTTGCCACGGGGGTTGTAGTGGACCGAATTACAACGGCAGTAGTGCCATGGTCGGACCACTTTGCCCTGGGGGCCCGTCTGAATTTCCCATCCCGGCCCCTAGGCGGTGAGCCTATTTTGGCTCGCCCGCGAAGCCAAATGGACCCTGGGTGGTTCCAGATGGCCTTGCGGGAACCGATGCCCCCTGGTGGCTCGTTGGATGAGCTGGTTGAGGATTGGCACAACCGGCTCGCTACAGCTATCGACGAGATTGCTCCCAGGCACCCTCTCCGCCCCCGCAACAGACTGGCCCCCTGGTATACCCAGGGGTTACGCCAAATGAAGCAGGAGCTAAGATGGCTAGAGAGATGGTGGCG
This sequence comes from Lepidodactylus listeri, assembly GCA_029233225.1. Lineage (NCBI taxonomy): Eukaryota > Metazoa > Chordata > Lepidosauria > Squamata > Gekkonidae > Lepidodactylus > Lepidodactylus listeri. The sequence continues at coordinate 5,474,404 of JARCFY010000014.1, read as the reverse complement.
CTGCGCTTGCGACAAAGCATCAAGAACATCTTATAGGACGTTTATGAAAGCCTATGAGATGGCAACTAAGGCAGCAAAGAAAGAGTTCTTTGCTACCGAGATTGCATCCGCTAGCTCACGCCCAGCCCAATTATTTAGGACAATTTGATCATTAACAGTACTGCCAGATGGCAGAGCAAACGCTAGGGAATTGGAAATAGGCTGTGAGGCATTTGCGAGCTACTTTGTGGAGAAAGTCTTGTCACTCCGCCGGGACCTCCCCGCCACAAGAGATACAGTGAGCGAACTCGAGGCCCCTTGCATGTCTTCGTATCCAGGGCTAGATGGGTTTGACCTGCTTAAACTAGAGGAAGTTGACAGATTGCTCTTGACTGTTCACCCAACCACATGCATCCTTGATCCGTGCCCTTCCTGGCTCATTAGAACTGGCCACGAGCGGCTGCGAGATACTGCCCGGGAAATAATTAACACCTCCCTCTCGGAAGGTGTATTCCCGGGGGCTCTCAAGGAAGCGATGGTCCGCCCACTCTTAAAAAAGACACATCTGGACCCGGCGGATTTGGCAAACTATAGGCCGGTGTCCAATTTGCCCTATTTGGGCAAATTAATTGAGAGGGTGGTGGCGTTACAGTTACAGAGGTATCTGGATGACGCTTTGGTCCTTGACCCCTTTCAGTCTGGCTTCCGCCCAGGACACGGGACAGAGACTGTTCTGGTCGCTCTAACTGACGACCTCTGACGGCATCTGGATCAGGGCGGTGGGGCGGTGTTGCTGTTGCTCGACCTGTCGACTGCGTTCGACACGGTAGATCATCAGCTGCTGTCCTGCCGCCTTGCCGACGTGGGGATAAGGGGGCAGGCCTTACAATGGCTCGTCTCATTCCTCCAAGGTTGGGGACACAGGGTGGTGCTAGGGGAGCAGCAGCCCTCGAGGCACCCACTTGATTGTGGTGTGCCGCAAGGGGCAGTGCTCTCCCCGATGCTATTTAACATCTATATGTGCCCCCTTGCCCAGATTGTCTGGAGGTTTGGGCTGGGATGTCACCAGTATGCAGATGACACCCAGCTCTATCTGATGTTGGGCGGCCGGTCGGGCTCCGGCCCAGACGACCTAGACCGGGCATTGCACGCCGTGGCTGATTGGCTCAGATTGGCAGGTTGAAATTGAACCCGGCGAAGACGGAAGTCCTGTGCCTGGGGCGCTGCGGCCTGGGGCGGGGGGTCCCACTCCCGAGCTTCAACGGGGCGCCGTTGGCGCCTGTGTCGAGGGTTAGGAGTTTGGGAGTGCTCCTGGAGCCCTCCTTATCAATGGAGGCCCAGGTAGCAGCCACTGCTAAGTCGGCCTTTTATCATCTGAGGCTGGCGAGGCAGTTGGTTCCCTACCTCGACTGTGATGACCTAGCCACAGTGGTTCATGCGACGGTCACCTCGAGGCTAGACTACTGTAACGCTCTCTACATGGGGCTGCCTTTGGTGCAAATTCGGAGGCTGCAGCTGGTGCAGAATGCCGCGGCCAGGCTGCTGATGGGTCTTGCGAGGCATGACCACATCGGGCCTGTGCTGGCAGCACTGCACTGGCTGCCTATAGCATACCGAGTTTGCTTCAAAGTGCTGGTTCTTACCTATAAAGCCCTATATGGCCAGGGTCCAACATACCTTAGGGACCGCCTCTCTCCGTATATACCCCAGAGAGCACTACGGTCGGGGTCTGAACATCGACTATGTGTCCCTGGCCCCAGGGACACCAAGCTGGCCAGAACAAGGACCAGGGCGTTTTCAGTGGTGGCTCCTATCTGGTGGAATGAGCTCCCGGAGGAGATCAGGGCCCTGCGGGACCTGATGCAGTTCCGCAGGGCCTGTAAAACGGAGCTCTTCCGCCAGGCCTTTGAATAGGAGCTGCCACCAAAGATACCACCCATCATTTTAACATCTATGATGACCCTGGTCCTGTACGGTCTTGGCATAGCGGGGGGGGGGGGTTATGCCACCCACTAAGTTGCCATCGGAAGTGTTATTATGGAAGCTTTTATATGTTTTAACCATATTTATTGTGAATGTTTTATTGATTTTATAGGTTTTAATGTTTTGATTGGCCGTCGGCCCATGTAAGCCGCCCTGAGCCCGCTTGCGGGGAGGGCGGGATATAAATCCCAAAATAAATGAATAAAATAAAGCAGGCATTCTCTCCAGGAGAACTGATCTTGGAGATCTCCAGGTGCTGCCTGGATGCTGGCAATACTAAGGGGAGGGCCTGTAGATTTGAGGGATAGAGCCTGGGGAGGGCAGGATTAGGGGTACAGAGGGATTCAGCAGGGTATAATGCCATAGAATCCACTGCCCATAGCAGCCATTGTAATTGCTGGGAAATTTTTTGTAGGAGAAATGATGTGCTGTGGCTGGGGAACACAGTGATTTCTGGGAGATCTCCAGGCCCCACAGGGAGATTGGCAACTCCAGTAACTGTTTAAGGGAAGGTTGGGATATGTAGTTTGGCAACTCCAGAGACTGTTCAAGGGAAGATTGGAAGATGTATTTTACTTCAGGACACATTCAATGAACCAACAGCAACAGCAAACTGTTTAGAATTTTAGAGGCAAAGGCCAATCAGGCCGCATATGCAAATGACCTCTGTGTTCTGACTGGCTACTGGGGTGAGAGGAACAGCAAACTGTTTAGAATATTTGAGGCGAGACTCGGGCAATGCAGCCAGTAGATAGGGACAGCTTGAGTGACACATCTGGCAGCCAACTGATTTTGGCAAGCATAGAATGTTGCCACCCAAAAATAAAATTATATATACGAACAAGATGGAGACATTGGCAGACAGAATTAGAAATATTGTTAGGATACAAGGATATAGGATAGGGAAGGAGGAACTTAAACTAAACCTATTTGCAGATAATATATTATTTGTGTTAAAGAATCCCCTGGAAGCCTTGAGGGAACATGATAATATTACAGGACTTTAAAATATGTTCAGGTTTAGGGGTAAATATTAAAAAATCAGAAATAATGTTTAGTAAGATAGACTTAAAAGAACAAAAAGAAGTAGCAAAAATAACAGGTATGAAATTAGGAATTAAGAGGTTGAAATACTTGAGTGTAATGATAACCAAAAATATTAAAAATCTGGTGGGGATAAATTATAAAATAGCATGGAGAAAAATACAAAAAAAATCAAACCAATGGAATAAAAAATATCTAAGTATATTGGGGAAGATAAGGGCAATTAAAATGTTTATAATACCGAAAATGATATATTTGTTTCAGGTACTCCCAGAGTGGATATCCAGAAAACAGTTAGTAACACGGAATCAGGAAATTGAAAACTGGGTGTTTGGCAAGAAGAAAGCCAGATTAGCAAGGAAAGTGATATACTCCTCAATGGAGGAGTTAGGTTGGGACATGCCACAATTGGAAAGGTATTCTGAAGCTTTCCAAATAAGAATGATGATGTGGAAATAGATGGTAAAAGTCTAGAGAAATGGGTGAGATGGGAGGATACTATAAATGGAGGAGTAGATAGATTTAGGCCAAGGACAGATTAGAGTTCTGCCGCACTACAGGAGCGTGGCAGAACAAGCTGGGGCGAACTGCCCCGCAGTGCAGTGTTCAGATGCCGCTGCAAGGAAGCTGCCCGCAGCATCCACACTGTGGGCGGCTTCCGCCAGCGGCGGCAGAACGCCACGCAGCTCCGCCCACCTGTGTTCACGCCCGCCGGAAGTGGGTGGAACGCGCACGCAGACGCCGGGACATTACTTGCAAGTGGTGCTTGGCTGCTGCGGGAGGAGCGCACCGCTGGACGAGGTGAGTCCAGGGCGCCTCCGCGGGGCAGATGTGGCAGTCTGTCCTCAACCTCAGAATATTTACACAGAAGATAAAAAATGAAACTGAAAATACGATAGGCCCAAGACAGACAATATTAAGGATTTGGGAAAAGAAACAAGCTGTTTGGATACCAATGCCTTCAAAAGGGCTCCGCTTGCATCTTTAAGTCAAGAGTTTAAAAAAATTGAGATAACTTTTTGGAAAGAGTTAAAGGGAAAGAGTTTCTTTAGGATGAAAGATTCGTATAACTCTCAAGGAAAATTGATCCCAATACAAGAAGTATTAAAGAAAGCGATGGGAAAATGTTGGTTAAGGATCATGGGATTACATAATGTTTTGAGAGAAAAGCATTTTCTGAAGCAGTAAATAAGGAGCATAACCCCTTTGAAAATCTTTATAGTTCTAAAGATGATAATAAGAAAGGTACTGCAAGGAAATTGTATAATCTATTGAACAAAGATAAGGATTTTATGATTAGGACAATACAATCTAAATGGGAGAAGGAGGTGAACCTATCAGTACAGGAGGTAAATAGACTAATGAAGGGAACACTGGAAATAAAAATGAAAAAATTTAAACAATTGGAAATGAAATAAATCTTGAAATGGTATAGGACACCTGCTCAATTATCATATATGATTAAGGGAATGAAATCAGAGTGTTGGCATTGTAAAATGGTAAGGGGATATTATGTACATCTTTGGTGGGAATGCTCTAAGGTAATAGAATTTTGGCAACTGATCCTGGAAAAGGTTGATAATTTGTGTAATGTTAGGATTGAGTTGAATGAGAAAGTGGTATTTATGGGAATTCTGGGAAATAATGAAGTAGATAAATCCAAAAAAGATTTATTTAAAGCTATGATTCTAGTGGCTCATGTGGTACTAGCATATGGATGGAAAGATGCTTTAAAATGGACTTCGGAAAGATGGAACTGGTACCAATATGAATGGATTCAATCAGATATTTTATTGATAATAAAACAGGAAAAGACATAGGAAGATAAGGCATTGGAGAAAAGGAAGAAATGGTTTGGGTATATAACATGGGTAAGGGAAGGGGGAGCCTGAGGAACCGCCTTTCCCCATATGTGCCCCAGAGAGCACTGCGTTCTGGGACCCAGAACCAACTGGTCCTCCTGAGCATCAAGGAGGCCAGGTTGGTGACAACTAGGGCTAGGGCTTTTTCGGTGGTGGCTCCATTCTGATGGAATGAGCACCCAGAGGAGATCAGGGCCCTGCAGGACCTTGCAGGTGCAGTCTTCCACCAGGCCTTTGGAGCCACCACCATCACCATCCCCACCACTAGGAAGGCTAACTGATATTGTATGGTGGAGAGCCCTGAGTCGCCGGATCCCTAACAACTGCTCGAGCCAATTCCCCCCTTTAGAATGTCTGATAGATTGTATGCCATCTGAAGCAGACCAACGGCACCGATGCATAAGACTAGCATTTTATTGTTACTATCTGGTTTTAACATAGTATTTGAACGTATTTATTTTATATGTATTTTGGATTTTATCTGTTTGTAAGCCGGCCTTGGCCAGGAGGGCGGGATAAAAATCTAACCAAATAAATAAATAATGATGTATTTACAAAACTCCATAGGGTGTGCTCAAGGTTACAGATATAATAATAAGGTTTTTTTTTTCTAGTCCCTCGTGTAAGGGGGGAGGGAATAATAAAGGAAAAGATTGATGCATTTGATGTTTGGTATATAATCGATAAAAAGGATTATGAATGGATATGAAATGTAAAACATCAATACAAATAAAAAGATTAATTTAAAAAAAGAGAGAGAGGTACAGCCCAACGCTATGGAGGTCAATGTAGCGTTCCAAGAATTACTGCAATGCTGTTGAAACAGTAAGGCCTTCAGATGATGAAGGAGTTGGAGCACCATTCCTAAAGGAAAGGCTGAAGAGACTGGAATTTTTTAGCCTTGAAAAGAGACAACTAAGCAGGGACATGACAGAGGTTTATAAAACTATGCACGGGGGACAGAGAATGGACAGAACTTTTTCCCTCTCCCAAAATACAAGGGCATCCAATAAACTTGATGGGCAGTATGTTCAGGATAGACAAAAGTAATACTTCTTCAAACAATAACTGATTAAAAGGTGGAATATGCAGTAGATAATATAGTGATGGCTGCCCTCATAGATGGCATTAGACAGATGCATGGAAGATAAGTCTATCTTTTTTTTTTTTAAGGATTTTTATTGATTTTTATCTATAAACTACATCTATTTCGCTACAATCTAGGCTACATATACCTTATACAGAGAGTACTTTATCAATTGCTTAATATTACCATGTTACATATGATTTATGAAGCATTTTTAAACCATGGTTAATTTTCCAGTTATTTTGTTACTGCTGCTATTAAAAAAAAACTATTTGGCAGATATGTCCACCTGAGGAAATATGCTTAATTACAATTTATAAAACACGTAAGTGCAATGCTTAATAAAACAATTTAGCCATTATTTCTTCTTCTTCCTCTTCTTGCTTTTACAGTCTCATCTTGTACTTTTGGAGCTACTGCTCCTTTTCCCGAGTCAGAAGTTTCTTCTTCACTCTTGGAGCTATCAAATCCATACATACTTTCTTGCGAAGCCAGTGAGTCATCTGAGTCCCTTCCAGTTTTCTTTTCTTTGCTTTTTTCCAGAAATTTTTTCGCTTGTTGTACAGAGTCAATCTTATATTTCTTGTCTTTAATGCTGAAGCTTAGTCCCTCTGGAGTATTCCAACGATAAATAATCGACTCAGACTGAAGCCAAGATGTCAGTTTCCCATAGGCTTTCCTTCTTTTCCTTATTTCGAATGGAATGTCTTTCATCACTTTAATTTCTTCTCCTTGGATCTTCAGAACCGCTTTGTTCGTGGTTTTAAGCACCACATCTCTTGTAGATTTCTTGGAGAACCTTATCATAATTTCACCAGGCAGGCTTTTCTTTTTAGTGTAATCTGGATAGGTTCTGTAAACCATATCCATGTCGCTTTTTAAATCCGCTGCTTTTAAGCCTGTTATTGGTTCAAGTGCTTCACTTAACAAGTTTTTAAGGTCTTCTCCTTTATTCTCTGGTACATTCTGAAGTCTTAGGAAGAAGTTCGATCTTTCCATCTGTAATTTCAAAAGCTGATCATAATGGAGAGCCTTTTCTTTCTCTGCCTTTTGTAGTCTTGAGTCTTGATTTTTTACTGATGTCTTTACCTCCAAGAGGTCCCGCTGCAGCTTCTCTGTAGTTTTATTTGACTCTTGTAGTTCCATCTGCATTTTGTCCATCTTGGTGTTAAGAGACGTCATTTGATCCACTAGAGGTCGCAATAACGAGGAGAACACAACGCTCATCTCTGTGGTATCAATCTTTGAACTCGGAGCTGTACTTCCTAGTTTGGGGGAAGGTTTCGTTTTCCCCGCCATTGTTGAGGCTGGACTATTTTTTGTTTACACTTAGATAAGATGGACGAAAGAAACAAGTTTTTCAACAGCACTTATATCTTTTCTAAAGTTTATATCCTCAAGTGCACGATACCGCCATCTAGCAACGCCGGCAGTTTTTTATTCATGCAGTAACGCCAAGTAAAGAGCCTCTCAAGTACACCAGTCTCGAAGGGTGGTGGTGGCTTTCACTCCTCCCACTGTCTTCCCGCTGTGTTTTGCTCATTTTTACTTCAGACTCACGTTTTCACCTTGCGTAACTGTAAGTTCAAGCCTCATTGCTTCGTGCTCTCTGCTGCTTCACGGTTTTGCGCTTTCAGCCTTACGGCTCCCGCGGCGGGGGAACCTACAGAGGTGATGAAAGGGACCTCGATCCCGCGGTCGCCACCGCCGGGAGAGGTCTCCTTCTTGCCACCCCAGGCAGAGCCCCCTTACTGGGGTCTCTGGGGGCCCGGCACCAGTCCTGAGCCCCTTCTTCCCGCCGGGTACGGATCGCGTTCCCCGCAGTTGCGGAGGAACGCATCCGCCATTACTCGCAGATCTTCCGGAAGTCTCCATGGAAGATAAGTCTATCAATGGCTACTAGGCATGGTGGCTGAGGGGGACCTCCCATTCTCAGGCAGAAAAACTCTGAATACCAGTGCCAGGGGGCAACATCAGGGGAAGGCCTCAGCCTCTATGTCCTGTTGTTGGCCCTCCACAGTACCTGGATGGCAACTGTGTGAAAAAATGCTGGACTAAATAGACCATGGTCTGATCTAGCAGGGCACTTATATTCTATCTTCTTACATTCACTTCCAGTAATCCAGTTGGCTTATCTTGCCTCCTCCCATTCCAGGAGTTTGTCAGCAGGTATAAAAAGGGACATTTCTCTCCTCCCAGTTCTCCAGCATGTTCATGTGTAGCCACTTGGTTTGAGTGAAGCCCAGCTGTACCTCATAAATAGCATTCCCCTGATAACTAAAAATATGGAAAGGCCATAGAATCACAGAATCTTAGAGTTGAAAGGGACCTCCAAGGTCATCTAATCCAACTCCCTGCACAATGCAGGAAATTTACAAATACCTCCCCACACCCCCAGTGACCCCTGCTCTATGCCCAGAAGAGGGGGCAAAGATACCGGCTCCTACTGAGCACGACCCATGACCACTAGCAGGGTGACTGTTTGTTCCAGATGGAGTGGAGGAGCCCAATCCTGGGCTCAATTTTGGCCACAAACCACCGAGACGTGGTCCCCTCGGTGGGAAGCCGGGGCAAGGCAGTCCGGGGTCAGAGGTGTGGAGCGGAGGGCCATGGATGACTTCCAGATGGCCGAGGTGTGGGTGCAGATGGATTGTAGGTTCGACACGATCCAGAGACGCCTTCAACAAGAGATGACTGCACTGCTGACCAATCTCCCGAATGTTGTGGCGCAGGCAGTTCAGGGGCAACTAGCGGGGGCTGGAGCTGGAGCCAGAGCACCACCGGCAGTGATACCGCCACCAGCGCAACCGCCGGCCTAGCCTCCCACCCCGCAGGGACCACCCGCTCCACCCGTTCCAGGTCCAGTGCAGCCAGCGGATCGCCGGCCTGTGCCTCATGAGTTGATGGGGGCCACCTTTGATGGGAACCCCACAAAGCTACGGGCAGCTTCGATGCAGAACTGGGGCCACCTGTTCCAGGATGATGGTGACTGCATGGGCTACATCAGTTCCCGACTGCAAAATGAAGCTGCTGACTGGTACATGAGCCTCCACAATCCCCCGGGTCCTGAGTTGGATAGTGTGGAGGACTTCATGTGGGCCTTGCGCCGCCAATATGAAGACCCAATGAGCGAGGAGAAAGCCCGAAACCAGGTGTGCAATCTCTTGCAAGGGAAGATGTCCATTCATGAGTATACTGCTGCTTTCAAAAGTTTAAAAGCTAAAATCAGGGGTTGCCCAGAAGAAGTGTTTGTAGAGCAGTATCGCGGGGGCTTAAATGGGGAGTTATATGAAACTATACTCTGAAATGTCAATCCGACCACCCTGAACGGACGTTTTACCCTCATCCGAATGTGGTACCCGTCTGGCACCCCTAAGAGCTCTGCTCCATTGGCCACCCCTTTTAAGCCAAAGACCAAGCCACCCGCAAGGGACTTCAGAGAATTCCACATGAAAAAGGGTGTGGGGAATTGGGCCATTATGCACCAGGTGTGGGGAGTGGGCCATTTCACCTCGGTGTGTCCAGCTGCTTCTCCCAAGGGGGGAGCCCTGTCTTCCCCACCAGCACGTCCCAAGCCGAAGAAAGCATCTACCCCAAAGCTGCTGGCACTCCAAATCGTGGAGTCCTGCTTCCCAGAGAAGCCAGAGGAAGGGATTACTGCTCAGCCGCAGGGAAACGACCAGGACCTGCTCTGAATGGTGCAATGCAGCAGGTCCCTCAATCTACAGCGCCTCAAACAGTGAGCTCCCCCGGGCCCCTTCTTTATATCTTAATGACTGTGGTGAATCCATATCTAGGCACGCAGATGCGTGTTCGAGCCCTTATTGATTCAGGGTGTGCCAGAGACTTAATTAGCTCAATTGTTGTGGATGGGCTGGGGTTGGGGGCAATGTTCCCTCTAAGCTGTGGAGTCTTGTGAGCAAAAATTCTACTTCATGAGCTACTGGCATTAAAGTTGTGAGCAAGCGATTTGGCTTCTGCATAAATTAGTTTGCTCTGGAGCCATCTTTCCTGAGCTAAGACAAAAATGTGTAAGCCAGAGCTAAAAAACTGTGAGCTAGCTCACACTAACTCAGATTAGAGGGAACACTGGTTGGGGGTGAACACTTTCGAAGAGCCTTTACGTTTTACCCAAATGGATGGCTCCGAGATGAAAAAACCTTGTGCTTTTGAGACTGAACCGATAATAATTGGCATGGGGGAACATTGGGAGCAACAAGCTTTTGTAATCACCCCTCATGCACAATTCCCCATGGTATTAGGGAGTCCATGGTTAGGGACGCATGACCCCTACATCTTCTAGAGTGAGGGACGGATTACCTGGATTTCTCCCTCTTACAATGAGCATCTTTGGAAAGTCGAGTGGGGCACTTGGCCTGGCTTCGAGAGCGCATGTTTGGCGAGTGAGGAACTTTTATCCATACCTATCGCATTCAGGGATTTAGTGGAGATTTTCAAGGAAACGCTGAGGCTGATGAGCTCCCCCCCCCTCGAAACACTGACTGTGCCATTGAACTGTTACCCAGGCATAAACTACCCAAGGGGAAATTATACTCTATGTCACCGCAGGAAAAAGTTGAACTTCGTAACATCATAGATAAAAACCTCGAGGGAGGTTTTATTCGGCCGGCCACTTCCCCATTCACTGCACCAGAACTTTTCCGGAAGAAAAAAGATGGCGGACTGCAGCTGTGTACAGATTGATGCTTAAATGCAGTGTCTACTTCAAATGCCTATCCCCTCCTGCTCAATGAGGCCAGTAAAGGGAAAAAATTTTCAAAACTGGACCTCCGGGATGCTTACTTCCGAGTGCACATCAGGGAAGGGGATGAATATAAGACTGCCTTTAATACCCCGTTGGGGCCATTTGAGTACTTGGTAATGCCCTTTGGCCTTCAGGGGGCTCCAGGCATTTTTATGAATTTAATAAATGAAGCCTTACACAAGCACCTATTCAAGGGGGTCCTGTGATTTCTAGATGATATCTTGCTCTATTCCCCGGACATGGAATCGCATGTTAAATTGGTGAGAGAAGTTTTATCCACACTCAGAGACAATAAACTGTTTGCTAAACTCTCTAAATGTAACTTCCATAAAACAGAAATAGACTTTCTGGGCTACCGCATTTCACCACGCCACGGGGTTTGGAGATGGAGCCGGCAAAAGTCTCGGCCATGGTGGGGTGGGAGAGCCCCCGCACTAGACGCCAATTACAGAGTTTCTTGGATTCGCCAATTTTTATTGAAATTTCATAAGTAACTTTGCCCAATACAGCCTTCCCCTCACTGACTTATTAAAAACGAAAGGGAAGGGGCTGGAGGCTGTGAAGCCCGGTGCTCGGTTAAACTGGACTCCTGAGTGTCAACAGGCTTTTGATGCTCTGAAATGTCTTTTTGCTTTTGAACCGATTTTAGCGCATCCAGACGAAAATAAAAAGTTTGTAGTGCAAGTGGATGCTTCCGATGCTGCCATAGGGAGGGTGATCTTGCAAGAAGGGACTGATGGGAAATTACACCCATTAGCCTACGTTTCTAAAAAATTTGGGGATTCCAAATGTAACTGGGCGGTATGGGATAAAGAAGCCGCCGCAATCTGCTTAGCCCTCACTACCTGGCAGCACTAATTGGAGGGGGCGCGCCAACCGTTTGAAATATGGACTGATCACAAGAACCTAGAGGCATTACATACTCAACTTAATGCTAAACAGCTCAGATGGGCTGATTTTTTCTCTAAATTCAGATTCACACTTCGCCATTTCCCTGGGCGGTCGAATTCCTTAGCTGATGCTCTTTCTCGCCTCCCCCAACACGATTCCTGAAAAGACGAGGTGATAGAGACTATGTTCACCCCAGAACAACTGCGGGGGGTGCAACCTAGAAGCCAAGCCAAAAAGGGGGTGACGCCGGCAGTATCTGCATGGATTATAAAATTCGCCCGAGAATACTCTGAGGAGGAAAACCAAGAGTTCCAATCCCTGCCTTCCTTTGTACAGAGTCCTGAAGGCTGCTGGTTTAAAGAACAGAAAATTGTGGTTCCTTTAACGCTGCGCAGAGATTATGCATGCAGCACACGAGTCTCAGCTGTCAGGACATTTTGGTTATTTAGACTTTGAACCTTTTACAAAGACAATTTTGGTGGCCACGTATGAGAGGAGATGTCTCTACCTATGTCTTCTCTTGCCAAGCTTGCTTGATGGGAAAATCCCGGGGTGGAAAACCCCCAGGATTATTGCAGCCTTTAGAAACTCCCAGCCATCCATGGGAAATTATTTCAATGGACTTTATAACTGACCTGCTTTCTAGCAAAGGGAAGACTGTAGTGTGGGTGGTGATGGACACTTTTTCTAAACAAGCTCATTTTGTTCCTCTAAAGAAATTGCCTACTGCAAAGACTCTAGCTAAAGCTTTTGTTAACCATGTGATTAGGCTTCATGGTATTCCAAAGAAGGTAATATCCGACCGCGGCTCTCAGTTCGTTGCCAACTTCTGGCAGGAGCTTTTGCAAGCCATGGGAGTCGAAGCAGCCTTAAGCAGTGCTTATCATCCAGAGACAGATGGCCAAACCGAGAGAGTTAATCAGATATTGGAACAGTATTTATGGTGCTATACTAATTTTCAACAAGACGACTGGGTGGACCTATTGCCTTTTGCAGAATATAGTTATAATGATGCTGTACATTCATCTACGGGAGTGTCTCCGTTTACGGCGGTTGGGGTTTTTGAAGGGGTTCCTTTGCCTAATTTAAGCCCATCGGCTGAGGGGGTCTAGTGATTTTGCTACTTGGTGGAATTCACTGTGATTCTTGGCTGTTGATTGCAAAAACATTGGAAGAAGGCAAAGCGGACTATAAAAAATATGCTGATAAAGGGAGGGCCCCAGAATGGGATCTCTCCCCTGGAGACTCGGTCTATGTGTCAACTAAAGATATCAAAGGAGTCCAACCCAGTCGAAAATTAGGCTGGAAATACGTGGGGCCTTTCCCGGTAATCAGGTGCATTAACAAAGTAACGTTTGAACTTCAACTGCCCAAATCATTGAAATTTGTGCACCGTTTTCCATTACAGCCTTCTGAAGAAAGATCCTGGGCCGAATGAATGGAGACCCTCATCCTCCTCTCCTCCTCTGATGAAGAATAATGAACCTCATTATGAAATCAACCAAATTTTGGACTCTAAAATAAAAAGGACATTTGTTTTATCTTATCAAGTGGTTACATTTTAGTCCTGAAGAAAACGAATGGGTTGAGGCCTCTCATGTGCATGCAACTGCTAAAATCTGTGCTTTCCATAAACTGTACCCTTTGAAACCTGGAAGGGGAGGGTATGTTTTATCGGGAGGGCAGAATGTCAGTTAGCATTGCCAAGGTTGCCTGTTGATTATTATTATCAAGGATTCTGTTGCAGTCGTGTCATTTACCAATGTCTAAGGTTTCTATCGCCTATTCTGATGGTCAATTAACACTGCCTTTGTTTCCAGTTCCATACTGACTCCTCTAGGTCCCAGATGGGAGCTGACATCGGTGGGGTGACTCCCACCACGGGAATGCGCTTCTTGCTCGCTTTGCGCATGCTTGCTGCTCATTAGCTTTTCTTCACTCTTATCTCTCTTTTGCTTCTCCCTAGCTCATGGTCTTGAGCTGAAAGCCTCCTGCTATGTGTTATATTATTCACAGGTGCTATGTACTCCTTTGCTTAATTTTTCCTTGGGAACATCCACCCCAAAACCCCTAACAGTGTCTTTGCCTGGGAACCTAACTTACCGCGCTTTCCTTGGGAACAGTGGGCCAGTATATTTGGGTGCCAATAATTCTCCCAATTGACTGGTGGATGTTGAGGGGGGCTTATTTCATATCAAGAATAATTGTAGTTGTATTCCTATGCTTGGGCATTACTAACAGAAGAAGTGTATTTGACCAACAAAATCTTTTCTGCAAATAAAGGATTTTCTGTTTAAGGAGACCTGTTGTGGACTACATCTATCGGCACAATCTCACAGGGGGTTCCAGGATCCCTGGCCAAATTTGCTTCTTCTCTGGGGGTCACCATCAATGCTCCCTCTAAGCTGTGGAGCCTTGTGAGCAAAAATTCTACTTGGTGAGCTACTGGCATTAAAGTTGTGAGCGAGCAATTTGACTATTGCATAAATTAGTTTGCTCTGGAGCCATCCTTCCTGAGTTAAGACAAAAATCTATGAGCTGGAGGCTAAAAAACTGAGCTAGCTCACACTAACTGAGATTAGACCTTGGGCTCCTAAGGCATATGCCTTGACAAGATCTCCTGTTACAACGTGCTGTATCCATGCTTAAAAACCACTGTTTTTGCTGACATTAGGCCTCCTGCAGATACATATGTACCCATTTGTGTGCTAACTGGAGAAGATCTTGCAATAGCTGTACATGGTCAACCAATCGGAGGGATTCAGTGGCTGTTTTCTAGGTCCAACCTTCAGCCAAAATTGCCAAGGGACTACATAGATCTCAGCTGAAAACTAGGGGGAAAGGGGACTCTCTAGTAGATGATTACACAGTTTCTCTAACAGCCAAAAGCAAAAGATGTAAGTCCCAATCTTTGAGTTGTTCTTATTTTTTCCTCTACCCTCCAGTCTATTTCTTTGACCCTTTACTCCTTTAGTTTCTTACTTTCTTCTCTCCTCTGTTCTTCCTTCTCCTTCGTCATCCTTAGTCCTGCCTTCTTTGTCCTTCTCTGTCTCTTTTTCTGTTCCTCACTGCCACACCCTTCTTTCTGATGAGTTCTCCCTGGCTGGCACTGTACCCCACCCTCACTGTCAACAGCTCCTTATCCCCTTCTGCCCACTTGTTTCTACTTCCAGGTGGGTGAAACGAGGCTGGAGGCCTTCCTACAACCCCTGTGGCACTACAGCCACCAGAAGCAGGTAGATTGGCAGGGCCCCCTTCCGCTTCCACTTACTCTCCTGCCCTCCCTTCTAGGTTGGGGGGTGGACTCCTACTGTGGCCAACGGAAGCTGCTGCCTCCCCCTTGCCTCCTTTACAATACTTATGGAAGAAGAACAAGAAGGAGGTGGAGATTTTTACACCCCACTATTCACTACCAGAAGGAGTCTCAGAGCAGCTTACAATCTCTTTCCCTTCCTCTCCCCAGAACAGACACCCTGGGAGGTAGGTGGGGCTGAGAGCGCTCTGAGAGAACTGTGACTGAACCAAGGTCACCCAGATAGCTTCATGTGGAGGTTGAGTGGGGAATCAAACCCGATTCTCCAGATTAGAGTCCGCTGCTCTTAAACACTACACCAAACTGGACTTCAGGAGTTTTTCTTCCAGATTCTCATTTTCAAAACTTACATCTAGAACACATTCTGTTTTCATCCTATGCAAATTTCTTGTTAGAGCTCTGTCACACCACTGGAACCTCCATTTGCTAACTCTTCTGACTCTGGCTGCACCCAAAATCACGTTGACAAAGGAAAGTGGCAAGTTGGACACAAAAAACCTGCTGAGCTCCAGAACAAAAAACTGTCCCAAATGGTTGGCATTAACAGAATCTTTTGACCAGTCCAGACTGCCTGAAAATGGCATGAGGCGGCAGCAGCAACATGCATCACACTATCACGTCCTTCCTGTTCAGCACTGCTAGCTGTTCTCATGGGGAGGCCTCCCTGAGGAACTAAAATCCTGGTCTGGACAACAGTTTTTTGCTGTTCGCTCTTCCTTGCCAATCTCTCTCTTAGTTCCCTCCCCTTTCATATCATGGAAATGAAGCCTCATGGCTTCATGGAAATGAAGCCTCATGATGAAGATATCTGTGCAACCTGAAGATATTCACCCTTGTAATTCTACAAACAGAATTTTTGGCCCAACAGAAGATCTCCACAATTCCTTCTATACTCAAGACAAAAACTTTGCAAATGTGTCAGTTTCAAATAAACCAATGTCCCCAACTGCCAGTCTTAACACATGCTGAAAAGAACATGAAGTCTCCTTCTTCTTCCCACTACAAGCAAATTAATGCTGTGCTCTCCAGAAGCCTGCAACACAACACTAAGAACCTTCCACTTAATCCAGGATCCAAACAATTTCTCATCTGCAGCAGAATCCCCAGTGAGAGACCCAAGGTAAAGCATATGCACACACTCCCATTTCTTGAAAAAGAACCAGCCATTTACAGAAACCAGTTGTATGGAAAGGAGAAACGCACAGTACCTGAAAAATGAATGACCAATCAACACATTTATCATCTAGGTCAGAGATACTTATTCAGTAACTCCTCTGAACACTGTTCCAGTGTGGCACCTGCCCCATATTTCAGGAAAGTGGCCAAAGCTCCTGCCTAGTGGGTCCTGTGGCTGGCCAGTGGTTCTCACCTTGAAACAGCCACCACCAGAAGAATGGGCAAGGTGTGAGCCTCCCTGAGGTGCAGTCCTCATTCCAGGGATGGCAATAATTGTGGCTCTTTTGACTGATGGCAATAGCCATCAATAGCCATCTGTGGCTATTAGCCACAGAGTGAGTACCAGTGACCTATATTCTCTTTCTAATCAACCAGCCTTCACTAATATACTGGGCCCATTCCAGGGATGGGATGAGAGTTAGGGGGCATTCTTACCCTTTCTAAATCTCCCCATGGAAATAAACTGTACTGTACACCTTTTTTCCCCCAATTCAACATTTTAGTTTGAAATCAGCAAATTAGTAAGCCTGACAGTTATAAAAATGTACTAGAAAGATAAAGTCCAGGATTAGATTGCACTGTATGTTTACTTGGGGCAGACATCCAACACAAGAATGAATATTTTTTAGCATAAGCCAGGGGTGGGCAATTGTTTTGGCTCGGGGGCCACTTTGTAGGAGCGGAGGTTAGCGGAGGGCCACACCTTTTAAAATGATTGCATTCATTAGCTAACTTTGCATTTCAGAAAAGGTATAAATTGTATCATAAAAATCAATAAGTATAAATTAAATAAAATAGTGGTAGTTTTATTCAATTTATTTATTGTGCTAATTTTGTATCATCTATAGCTGCAAGCATATTTAATTTTAGAATCAGTTTAATGAGACAAATGTACCGTATCACACCATGTGGCCGACTGTCTTGGCGGGCCGCAAAAAAACTCTGTGGCGGGCCGCATGTGGCCCCCGGGCCGCTATTTGCCCACCCCTGGCATAAGCATTTCATATGGAATGTAATTACTGGTTGTTCTGGCATATATGACAATCAACTTACGGCAACCCCAACAAGGGGCTTGCAAGGCAAGTGAAAAGCAGAGGTAGTTTGCCATTGTCTTTCTCTGTAGAGTCTTCCTTGGTGGTCTCCCATCCAAGTACTGACTCTGCTTAGCTTCAAAATCTGATGAGATCAGGCTATATTTTTAAATGATCAGATGATTTTAAACTGTTAAATTGTTTTTGCTGTTTTATTGTTTATAATGCCTATGGACTTGCTAGCTGCCCTGAGCCCGCTCTGACGGGGAGGGCAGGGTATAAATCAAATAAATCAATCAGTAAATAAGCAAGCCACCTTCCTCCCCCTGGTATTTTATAAGTGATTTCTGTAAAAATAATAAAAAGCAGTATGTATCTAATGTCAACAGTTCTGTTTAAATGCCTCATATCAACACTGGTTGGTTTTGTAAAGACAAAAACAGGGGGTCACCTAGGGGGTGGAAAGCAGAAAAGACACTCAGATGAAAATAATAGTCTTGCTGGTTCCTCACCTGTATAGCCACCTGTGGATTTGATGAACATTTGCCCATACTGCTCTTCCACCATGGTATCATAAGCTTCATCCTCTTCTTCATCCTCTTCATTGTGATAGGACGTAGGGCTGTCAGTGGTTGGGATGCTGCTGCCCCCGGGGCTGGTCCGCTCCCCCTGAGAGTACTGCACTGATGGTATGTTTGGGAGAAGCGTGGCTAGATTGGGCACTCCATAGTAGGAAACACGAGATAATTTCAGTGAAGCAGTGCTGGAAGAGCCCCCGCCAGTTGCGTCCCGCAGGCTGGCCTCCAGGGACCTTTTGGTGCCTAGGCTTGGTGTTGCTGTGGGCTGCAACTCCAGATTTTCATGTTTGACCCGCGTGAGT
Source organism: Lepidodactylus listeri (assembly GCA_029233225.1). Classification (NCBI taxonomy): domain Eukaryota; kingdom Metazoa; phylum Chordata; class Lepidosauria; order Squamata; family Gekkonidae; genus Lepidodactylus; species Lepidodactylus listeri. Next base: position 5,456,393 of record JARCFY010000014.1, on the reverse strand, counting down.
AATGGGATTGGCATGGAAGGGGACATGACATAGGGCACAGGAGTGGCCTGCAATGGATTGCTAGGACTTTGTGGTTCTGAACTGGGATCTTCTATCATGGTGGTTTGGGAATCACAGTGAGGAGAGCTCACTTTGAACATCAAGTCCGTTCCTTTCTCCACAATGTGCTGGATCTGGAGGAAACCTGCCGTGTACATTACAACAAGTTGCTCACTTGCAGCCATGGTCAGCTTCCCAGTGTAGCAAAAGGAAAGGATTTGCTGGAAGCAAGTGGGGGGCACTGAACCAGGGAGCTCAAATGCACTTTTGCTGTTCCCAGTAAACAAATCTCTGAAATAGAGGCTGCTGGCAGCCAGGACAGCCCGGTGGGCCTTGAAGGCTTGTCCCTTCACAACAATGGAGACATCACAGTAGAGCCCCAGCAACCTCTGCTCGTTCAGGGTGCCCAAGACGGTGTTCCCAAAATTGGGAATTTCTATGTGCAACATCTGTGACATGGTTCAGCTAATCCTTACAAATCCAAAAGAGGGCACATCTGTGGGGAGAAGGAAAAATTGAAACATAATCAAGAGAATGGACAGAGAAAGGAACATGGCATCAAAGAGAGAGAGAGAGAAATAGCCAACAAAATTTGCATCCTGCTCTTCTTAGAAATGTTTTTCAAGAAACACCCACACAAGAAGCAGAAGAACTCAAGCTAACAAGGCTTCAGAAAATCCCACCTGCTCTGTGGAGCACTGCAACTACCATGCCTAATAAATGAGCAAACCCTCCACAGTTGATGAACAAAGGCAGCCGAATGAGTCCATGGAGTTCATTTCTGCGTTTCCTGCTGCAATCGTCCCTTGAAATTATTTTGGGCTGTCCCAGGAGACTCATAAGTTCCAAGATAGGGGAGAATATGCTTCCAGCAACTATGTCAAGTTAGTCCTCTGAGTTCCAGCCTCCTTAAACCTGAATAATGTAATTCAAACAGCACCTGAGCTCATTTGACTATCTTGAACTACTTAGCCCATAAAAACACAGTTCTGAATATCTATCACTGAGCAGGAGACACACAATAATGTCCTGAAATAAGCAACTATGGCAGACAGACCTTTGAACTTAAAACAGAAGAGAAAATACATGAAAACTTCAGCAGCTTCCAAATAAATTTTTACCACACATGTGAACTACCAAACAACAGGGCACAGCAGCAAATTCCTTTTGGTGGAATGGGGACAGAGGATGGGGAGAGAGCCAGCTTTCAATGCAGTCCAGGAGAGCAGCCTTAGGAAATCTGCAAGGCTCTTTTAAAAGGGAAAATGCTGTATGGAGCAGGAATCTGGTGCTAAGCAGCTTTCTCTGTGTGCCTCTGCAACTGCTGCCCAGGCCCAGCCTGTGAACGGTGCGTCCCTTTGGAGAGGAGTGTGTGGAGCTATTTGGGGTGAGTTTTGGCTATGCACCAGAAGAAAACAAAAGAAAATGAAAAAGTAGGAAGCAATGAAACTAAATGGGATAAAGCCAAATCTCTCTAAGCTGCAACATGCAAAATTATTTGCCTTTCGGGGGGCAGCCCTCAGCCCTCTTTCCGGACGAAAACTCCGGGGCCTGGCGCAGAGCTGCAGAAGGAGGGTGGCCGCAGTATCCCGTCCGACTCCGGGGATGCTTCAAGGCAGCTTCAGCCTCAGAGGTATCTCCCTCGGCCCCCCGCCCCCACCCCATCGCGGGCTGCTCTCGTCCCGCCCCCCCCCCACCTGCCAGTCTGCAACGACAGCCCGCAGCGCGCCTTTGCCTGCCTGCCACCCCCCCCCCCCCCTCCCGCAGGTCCCCTCCAGGGGCTATACCTACCGGCCGGCCGGCCGATCTTCCTTGGACAAGGCTGCTCCTCGCGGGGAGCCCCACTCCGGCGGCAGCGCGGCCGGGCCAGGGCTCCCCCTGCTTCCCTCCCCTTCGCCTCCGTCAGCCGCTGGGCCGGGCGCGCCAGTTCTCGGCAGAGGCCGCTGGGCCCAGCATGCCAAGGAAGCGGCCGGCTGCGGCGGGACGCCTCCGCCCGTACTGCCCCGAGCCCTGCCCCAAGGAGGCGCGCGGGGCCCGAACCCGGGGAGGAGGAATGCCGCGTGCGCGCACTCGGCCGGCGGCTGATGAGTCACCGCGACGCGCGCTAAGATGGCAGAAAGACGCGGCGGCCAGCACGGGCGAAGGAGAGGAACACACACGCACACACACACACACTCGCGAGGGGAACCACCGCCGCCTCCTCCTCCCTCCTCGGCCCCTGCGGGAGCCCGCCTCCCCCCCCCCCCCCCCGGGCGCCGGCCCTGCTCCTCCGGGGGTCTCACCCCGTCCTTCCTTGCCACAGTCCTCCCAGGCGCGTCACCATCGCCGCCTCCTGGCAGCCCCCTGGAAGGAAGAAGACGGAGCGCCTCCTCCGGTCCTTCCCGGACAGCCCCCGCCGGCTGCTCTGCTCAGCCCCGGCCTCCAGCGCGGCTCACGCAGCCCGGCCAGGAAGGGGGGTAGTTTGCAGCCAGGAGCATCTCACACCCCTGCCAGTCCCGACGGGAGACTTCTCCTCGGCTAAGCTCACTGGAATGGGCAGGGAGTTTGCCAGCAGCACAGTGACCACCTTGGCTCAATGAACTGGCCCCCTCCAGTGTCAGCAAAAAGAGCCACAAGTCACCCCAGATTCACTGCTTTCCAGAAAACGACTGATGAGAGGCAACCCCAATAGACAGGGAGGCAGGTCCTTTAGATCACGGGTCCTCAAACTTTTTAAACAGGGGGCCAGTTCACTGTCCCTCAGACCGCTGGCGGGCCGGACTATAGTTTAAAAAAAAAAAACTATGAACAAATTCCTATGCACACTGCACATATCTTATTTTGAAGTAAAAAAACAAAACGGGAACAAGTGGTTAAGTGTGCAGAGACTCTAATCTGGGAGAACTGGGTTTGATTCCCCACGCCTCCACTTGCATCTGCTGGATGACCTTGGGCAATCCTGTGTAATACCTGGAAAAATCTGTACCAGCTCTGTACCAGTTGTTATCTCAAGGACAGTTGTCTCAGAGCTCTCTCAGCCCCACCTACCTCACAGGGTGTCTGTTGTGGGGAGGGGGAGGGAAAGGAGTTTGTAAGCCGCTCTGAGACTCTAAGTGAGTGAAGGGCGGGATATAAATCCAATCTCTTCTTCTAATAGCCACTCATGGGTTTAAGATGTATTAAGAAAGCTGCTTGTTGTCAAAGGGCAAATGGGGGGGAGAGAAGCCTGGTGATTATCTTTCACTGGGGCAGCATCACACAAACCCACAGATACATCCCTCCTGTTTTCCTGCCTGTTGGGGGAGGGAGCTACACATGCTCAGAGGTCCTTCACTCCTTTATGAAAGGTCCAAAAAAGGGTTGCCAAGGAAAAGCACCCATAAGAACATAAGCCAATATTGGATCAGGCCAGTGGCCCATCCAGTCCAACCCTCTGTCACACAGTGGCCAAAAACACCAGGTGCCCTCAGAAGGTCCAGCAGTGGGGGCAGGAAGCCCTCCCACTGTTGCCTCCCCCCCCCACAAGCACCAAGAATACAGAGCATCACTTGCCCCAGACTGAGAGTCCCTGTTTGCTTCCATTTCTTGGCCCTTTCCCCATCAGCATGAAGAGTACACAGGACACCAGGAAAAGTAAGATACACCCTCCACTTTTTCCTATTTCCCTCTCTCTCTCTTGGTACGGCTCTCCCCCCCCCCCCCCCCCGCTCTGCTCTGCTAACCCCAGCTGCTGGGTCTGGCTTTGAGGGTGTCAACCTCCAGGTGGGACCTGTGGATCCCCCAGAATTACAGCTCATCTCCAGACTATAGAGACCAGTTCCCCCATATGAAATGGCTGCTTTGGAGGGTGGACTCTGTGGCACTGGACCCCACTGGGGTCCCTGTCATCCCCAGGCTCCACTTGCAAATCTCCAGGAATTTCCCCACTGGGGTCTGGCAACCCTATCAGACTGGCTTGGAGCCTTCCTCTTGACTCTCTGAGTCCTGGAGCATCTCCACGCTTTTGCATTCAATCCCCCCCCCAGGGGGCGGGTGGCGTAGCTTCCTTTGGCCAGACACACACACACACACACATTGCAAGGAGTCTCTCTCTCTCTCCTCTCCAATGCTCCCTCTAAGCTGTGGAGTCTTGTGAGCAAAAATTCTACTTCGTGAGCTACTGGCATTAAAGTTGTGAGTGAGTGATTTGGCTACTGCATAAATTAGTTCGGTCTGAAGCCATCCTTCCTGAGCTAAGACAAAAATGTGTGAGCCAGAGGCTAAAAAACTGTGAGCTAGCTCACACTAACTCAGCTTAGAGGGAACACTGCTCCTCTCCCCTCCCCCATTGCAGCAGGTGTCAGGGAGGGGGCAGGTGGTGGTGTCACTTCTTTTGGCCGGCCAGCTGGCCAGCCGACACACACACACACACACACCCAAAGAAAATAAAAGTTCCTTCGGAGCCTGGAAGTTCCAGGCAGCTCTTTTTGCGCTCGGAATTCTCTTCCCCTCCCCCCCTCGGGCAACTTCTAAGCAGCGGTTGCTAACCCTAAGAGAACTCCAAAGGCTCTGAAAATTGCTCCCCCCCCAACTGCTCTGAGCCCCCGCTAGCCAGGCAGGACAGTCGGGCGCACAGCAAAGAAGCAGCAGAAGGCACGGCTCCCCGTCTCAGAGAGGCTCCGCCGGCGGCACACCAAAGTCAGGCACGCGGGGGGGGAAGCACCAATGCGCCCCTTTCCCCTCTCCTTTGAGACCAGGGGCCTCTCTGAACCAGATAGAGGCTCTCCCCCCCCCCCCACCCAGCGGGCATGGCTAAGGCTGGGGAGGAGAAAAAACAAGATAGCTCACCACCACCACCAGTAGCCAGCCTCCCGTCCCACCACCCTTTGACTTGCCTGCTGTAGCCGCCCCAATCCCATTGCTCCTTGGCAAGGCGGCAACCAATCGACCACCCCTGGGCTGGCCCCACTCGCCTTGCAGTTGCAGCTGGAATCCGGCTGTGTGTGTGTGTGTGTGTGTGTGCAGTGCACAGTTCAGGCTTTTGTTGTGGGAAACAGCGTCGAGGTAGGCGCACAAGCACTGCACATGCTCCCTTACAAACTCCAGAGTTCTCCGATGCACGCGGCTGCAAGAGGGTGGGCTTTTGGAGAGGGAGGAAAGGAGAGAAAGGGCAGGGCAGCCGGAAACAGGCAGCAGAAGGACTGGACTGCTCCCTCAACTCCTGAGTTCTCCTGAGAGGCTTCAAGAGAGTGGGCTTTTGGCGAGGAAGAGGGGGCAGGGCTGAAGGCCTAATCTGTGCCCTCAGGCCCACGCGCTCATAGGCGATCGCCTAACCTCGTCTGGTGAATGAACTGGCCCTGGAATCGGAGGACAGGCAGCAGTGGCAAAAACACCCGGAGGGCCGGATAAATGTCCTCGGCGGGCCGCATGTGGCCCATGGGCCGTAGTTTGAGGACCCCTACTTTAGATGATCAGCTGCCTATGCAATCTTGTCCAGTTGCCAAGGAATGTTTTCTCTATAGCATTAACAAGTACCTGCATTCCACCTCTGAACTAGGAGGGGCTGAGAAAATCAGGAATTCACAAAGATGTACACACCAATGATGCCTTTGTCAAACTCGGACTCTCATTTGCCATGTCTTTGGGGGCCTGCAGGGGAAGGAAATTCCAGAGGGAGAGGGGTGTATGAGAGAGAGTGTGAGAACGGTTCTATTGTAGTGAAGCAGCCTCTCTTCTCAGGGATGACCTTGGTCAGTGTCTGTGCTTGCTAAGCTGTCATAGATAACAGAAGGGTACAATTTACAGCTGGGGGGTGTAGAGAGCATGAAAATTAGGCAGAGTGGTTGTGAAGTGTGATTGGCGGATATTGAAGGGGGGCCTTGTTTGAACTGTCTATAACTAAGGGGTTTCGTGCCAGAACTTTAGTTTTGATTCAACAAGAGTCTTAGCTTGGAACATTTTTATTCTTCAAGAAACAAATCACTGTAGGGTTGCCAGGTCTGGTTTGGAAAATACCTGGAGACTTTTGGGTTGGATCAGGAGAGGGTGGGGTTTGGGGAGGGGAGGGGCCTCAGCATGGTACAATGCCATAGAGCCCACCCTTCAAAGCAGCCATTTTCTCCAGAGGAGCTGATCCCTGTCAGCTGAAGATCAGTTGTAAAAGCAGGAGATACCCAGGCCCCACCTGGAGGCTGGCCACCCTAAATCACTGCAAAGAGAGTGTTGTTGAGAGTAACTTTGTCCAAGAGTCTGACAGCCTTTACCAGAGAATCTACAGCCTCTAGAACAGAATGTAGAACTTTCAGGACAAATGAGCCACAGGTAGAAAAACCCCATGTGCATATCTCAGCATGTGGCCTTCAGTGGTAGAGAAGGAAGAATGTTCCACACCTTAGGGCCCTTCAGAAGCATGCCAGTTGTAGGGCCATGAAAGCATTTGCATGTTCCTGTTGCTGTCACTCATCTGAGCTGCACAGCCTTTTCACAGAGGACAAACCACAGTCAGCAGACATATTTAGGGCTTTTTTTCCTTCCAGAATGTTTATACAAAATTGCTCCCCTCAGATCTGAAACACTGAAGCTAGACCTTGAAAGTTTTGATTATATGATTAAATCAAGCAATTTTCGACCACCTTGCCTTCCTAATATTCATACTTTGTGTCACAATTGGAGGGTCAAGAAACTTATTTGGTTTCCTCATCACAGATACTGGACTTATAAGTACTGACCTAAAAGGCTTCGGGAAGGAGAGAAAGCAAACAGCCTGCAGACTGTAATTCTTCAGAATCTGAAAAGTACTGAGTTCTCGGCAGCATTGACAAGGTCAAAGCTGATGTAGTGATTAGCACAAGTTTATTTGGAGAGAACAAGCCACAGGGCCAACATATATACACACCCAGGACACACCCCAGGTCCCACCTATGATCCTATTGGGAAGGTTGAATTTCCCGCCTAGATCTCATTGGAGAATTATTTTCTTGGAGGATTGGATGATCTTCAGAACCTATTGTTCTAGGAGTCAAGCTCTGGGCTCTTTGCGCTGGTGCCTAGTGGCGGTCAGTGGACACAACAACCCTCCCCCTGTAGTTCTTGCAGTGCCTATGGGACGTAGTCCTTTAAGTATGCTGATTGCCAGTGTTCCTGGTTGGAGCATCTCGGGGCCGGGGCCGGCAGAGTCTGAGTCCTGGTGGCTGGGCTCACTCCGGGATTTGGTGTTCCCCACATCTTGATGCTGGCCTCGGGTTCTGGGGTGTTGCTTTCTTCGGCCATCTCTTTGCTCAGGGCCGAGCGCTCCTTGGTTCTATTCTCTCGGGTGAGGTCTAGGTTGGCAGCTCTGCTAGGGACATTCAATTTCTCTGTGGAATTTTCCCCCTCAGAGATCCACTGAGAAATGGTGACAGAGACACACAAAGAACATTCCATCCTCTGTGGAAACCTCATATGAGACTGGACTGGTGGCACGGATAACCCTCCCAGCCAACCACTGGGGCCCCTTCCCGAAGTTTCACAGGAACACTGGGTCCTCCAGTAAGAATTCCCATGGTGCTTCTGCCTGGCTGGTCGGGTGCTGTGACTCCAGGGCCCGATCTGGGAGTAGACAGTCCAGGAGTATGGTAGGTTGGCAACCCATCAGGAGTTCGGCAGGGCTGTTGCCCCCAACCGGGTTTGGTATGTTGCACCAATAAAAAGTGGGCCAGCCGGTACTCCCAATCCCCTTCCATGATGTGGCTAAGGGCCTCCTTTATGGTCCGTACCATGCACTTGCCCAGCCAGTGCTATAGCTGATAATTGTAGCCCACTAAAAAAATTGACCACCTGAGGACTCGTGGGAACAGAACTTGTGGGGTTTGCCTGTCTGCGGCGAAGAGCCATAGGAGCAGTTTGTGGTCCGTGAGTATGGTAAAGGGCCTCCCATATAAAAAGTCGTGGAACTTCGTTTGTTCGAACAAGCTAATTAAGGGTGAACAAGCTAATTAAGGATATAACACTAATAGAATTGACTCTAAAACCGGAAACATTCTTGTTGAATATGTTGCCTTCAGACCTAGGTAGAAAGGATGTAATGTTGATTGTGTATTTGATGACATCGGCGCGAATCTTATGGGCTAAGAACTGGAAAAAGATGGAAGTGCCCACGATAAATGACATTATAGAAAAGCTTCTGGAAGTAGCAGAGCTAGATTATTTATTTATTTATTTATTTATTTATTTAGATTTATATCCCGCCTAACCAACATAGTGGCTCTAGGCGGCTCACAACAAAGATGGACCAAAGAACCAGACTTTATTTGGAAGGAGTAAAAGAAAAGGACATGGACTGTTGGTCGAAGCTTTTTGTTTGGATAGAGAAGCGGTGAAATAAAGGCTCAAAAAGATACAGTAGAAATATATTTTTGTTAAGAAATGATAGTCTATGTATAAATTTGTAAAATCAATAAAATGTTTATTAAAAAAAAAAGTCGTGGAACTTCTTTACCCCTACTCAGGGGTCCGTTGGGGCCGGAGCGAGGCAGAGCAAAGCTCCGCCAGCTCAGGAGTGGCCACTAGGGCAGCCATGGGCTGAATCAGATTCTCTGATCTGATTCAGCCTGCTGCCGAATTAAAAGCGACTGGAGGGGAGGGGGTTTGAGGGAGAGGCTCCAAACTTGCAGGGTAGCTGCTGGGACCTCTCCCCCAAATACCAAGTTTCAAGAAGATTGGACCAGGGGGTCCAATTCTACGGGCCCCCAAACAGGTTGCCCCCATTCCCCCCATTGTTCTCTATGGTAGAAAAAAAGGTAACATTTTTTCCCACCATAGAGAGCAATGGAGGGGATGGGACAACCTGTTTTGGGGCCCACAGAATTGGACCCCGTGGTCCAATCTTCTTGACACTTGGTGGGTATTTCGAGGAGAGGCCCCAGCAGCTACCCTGCAAGTTTGGAGCCTCTCCCTCAAATCCCCTTTCCTCCAGCCCCTCATATACCCTATGAGTTTTTGCCATTGATTTCAATGGCCCATAGGATATAATGGGGCTGAAACTGACATTCCCTTTCTGACACACTTCCAGTGATGTCAAGGGACGTGGCATATGCTAATGAGTTATGCTAATGAGCTCCTGCAGCTCTTTTTCTACAAAAGGACCCCTGCCCCTACTACTATCGCCAGTCCCTCCTGATCTATTTGGCCATTGTTCCTCTCGGCTTGCCAGTCCCTCCTGATCTATTTGGCCATTGTTCCTCTGGGAGTAATATGTGACTGGCACCTCCTGCCTGTCGGGAGGTCAGTGTCCCAGTACTGCTCCCACCCCCTATGGTGAAGTGTCACTGGCCAAAACCACTGGTAAGGACTCATCAAAATGGGTGAGAACAGAGTTAGAAATAAGAAGCACTTTTATGGCCCTGAATGCTTCCGCCTGCCTGGGCCCCCAGACCCAGGGAGCAGTTTTGTCCAGTAAGCAATGAAGGGGCTCCGCCACAGCTTGTGGGGCAGGAACACGTGGTAGAAGTTCAAAAGTCCCAAGAATGCCTGCAGTTCCACTTTTGATTTGGGTGCCAGAGCCTCTACGATCGCCCTGACTTTATCCCACGCCGGGTGCAGTCCGTTGGTGAATCCCCAAAAGTCCACCCAATCCACCCCGAGGAGGCATTTCTCTCTGTTGACTTTCAACCCGGCCTCTTGGAAACGGCGAAGGACAATGCACAGCCGGGCCTCAAACTCCTCCGGTGTGGCCGTGGTGACCATTACATCATCGAAGAATGGCGTGACCCTGGGAATTTCTTTTAAGAGAGAGTCCATTAAGTTCTGGAATATCCCAGGAGTCACGCTCACTCCAAACTGTAGCCGGTTCACTTTAAACGCCCCTGTGGGTCACTATCATCTGGGCTTCAGCCATTTCCTTGTCGACTGGCAACTGTTGATATGCCTGTGCGAGGTTCAGTTTCCTGAAAACTTTGGCCCCCGCTGTCAGGTTCCCTGTCACTTATAGAATAGAATAGAATAGAATAGAATAGAATATACTTTATTGTCATTGTACATAGTACAATGAAATTAAAAAGTGCCATCATTCAGTGACTCGCAACATATACACATGCGCACTCACACAGACATTCACAACTGCTTCTCCCTTATATGCTTTTTGATTTGTTTTGCTTTCTCCCGGCTGGGGAATGGCGACCCAATGCCCTCTACATCATAGTGCTCTCTGTCGCCCCCCCCCCCCCTCCTCCTGTGCTTCTCTTAATCTGACCCGGTGAAGTATGACCTTGGGTTGTTTATGTAGTAGCAGGGCTCCAGAGGGCTGTATGTGTGGGAATCTGAAGTTGGACTTGTGGGAGGGAGAGCTCGGCCGCCAAGCCTAATCAGGGTGAACTGTGCACATTTTTGGTGAGAATGCAATGGCTAGTATTTTTCCCACTTTATTGTAGGTGCCCTGATTGGTGCTAATGTTTCTCCTGCTAATTACCTGTAACCATAAGCACAAGTATCTCTAACACTGAAGCTGCAGATTGCAAGACCATTAAGAATAAAAGGACTTTGTTTAACACTGAGGCCTGGCTTATTGGATCTATCAGCTCCTCACACCCGCCAGGGTCGCTAGTACATGACTCACAACCAGCACAGGATACACATGGTCCTGCAGTGCCTGGTTGATTGTGCTGTTGTAGTCCATGCAGATGCGGATGTCGCCATTGGGCTTAACCAGTGTTACAATAGGGGTCTCCAACTTTGTGTGCGAGACCAGCTCCATGTCAGAATCTGCTGATTCAGACAATGTATCTTGCTACTTACAGCCCTGTTTCATTTTGTATTTGCTGCTTTGCTTTTCTATAGTACTGTATGTATGCCCTCATGAACACCTGTCATGTACCCCTCATTCTGGCCGGTATGTATTAGCATGTATGTAGAATGTGTAACCCCAGGTTTATGACCTTGACCGGCCTGGTTTGTGTAACTGTCAAAGCGGGAGGATGTCAGCTTCAAAGCATGGGAACAATTGGCCTCTCACACTCCTACCTCCGCATTCCATTCATCTCGACTGAGACTCTAAGGGAGGACAAGTCTCATCTCTTATCAATGTGCGAAAGCCTCGAGGCCATGGATTGTTATGTGAACTGGTAACATCTGAAGGGTCTGGTTGGGAAGGGGAAATTTACAACTTGACACCTCACTTTCTTTCCTGTGGGAAGCAAACGGCCAGAGCCCCTTTTTGCCCGCCGTTTTTCCCTTGTAGTGATTGGCTACCTATGGGTAATTCAAACTGCTTAGAAAAGTATAATAGACCTGGTTTGGCCATCTGTGTCATCTCTGACAATAATCCGAGAAGCTGTACCAATGTAGAGATTGGAAATAAAGAACTGTGTTTCATCAACAAAGATCTGATCCTTGACTACTTTGAGCAGAAGTCTCACACTCCAGCACCCCCTGGGCCACCAAATGGTCTAACTCTGCATCTGTCTTGGGCTTTAGGGTGAACGGCATGCTCCTCACATGCATGCTGACTGGCCTGATGCTGGGATCTAGTTGTAGCGAGACTGGGGGCCCGGTGTAGCGGCTGAGGGACTTGTCAAAAACAGACAGAAACTCGGCTGCCATCTCATTTTACACAGGAATTGATGCCATTTATGGTGATCCTGAGGGGCTTGAACCAAGCGCGGCCCAGGAGGCTCATTAAATTCCCCTCCACTATGATAAGGCTGAGGTAGTCGTCGAACCCTTGGTACTGGACTCTGAACCGCCCCTTGCCCTTCACCGGTATGGGATTCCTTTGGAAATCTACCAGTTTTACACTGGATTGTTTCAGGTCCCTTGGGACATAGTCTCTTTAGTGTGTCTACTGATATAATGGTGGCTGAGGAGCCGGAGTCAAGCTCCATGGTGCAGGGGGACCCCTCTATCTTAACCCGAACCTGTATCCTAGGGGTGGTGCATGGACTGGGGATTTTCAGTACCTGGTGTGGGCGTTCGGCCGTGATGAGGTAGAGGTCCTCATGTGACCCTGCTTCCCATACAAACGGCAGATGGTGTCATGGAAATGGCAAGCTTTCCATTCATGGGACTCACCGCAGCTGGTGCAGGGGTGTGGATGGTTGGTTGGGTTGGCCAAGGTGCATTGCTCTCGTTGGTTGGGGGTGGCGGACCTGCTTTGTGCCTTTCTTGTCTGAGGTGTTGGATGCGGTAGCCATCTCTGTCTGGTGTGTTGTCGATGGGAACGATCCCAATGGCACTGTTTGAAGGCCATTACAGCATGCAGGGTCACGTCCAGCTTCAAGTCGGGCGAACCAATCAGCTTGTGGCGCAGTTTGTGGTCCCGGACTCCCCAGATGAATTGGGTGAGGATGATGGCTTCCACTTCCTGGAACTCACAAACTATGGCCAGTTGCCTCAATTCGGCCATGTAGATGGTGGCCGGCTCGCCTCCTTTCTGTTGTTGCACCCACAGATCCATCCGCCTAGCCATCATGGTTGGCTTTGGCATGAAGTAGCCGATTAGGACCTTTGTGATGTCCTCGTACGTGGCTTTAGCCAGCTTCTTCAGGGTGAGCAGCCCTTGGGCTAAATGAATGGCTGCGATGCTACACGTGCTTAAAAGCAGCGCCCGTTTCTTCGCCTCGTCCGTAACTTCTTGGTATGTGAAGAAGTTGGTGAGTTGTTCCACCCATGCCTCCCAGATCTCAGGGTGAGTGGGGTCAAATGCCTGGATGTTACCCGGAGCAGCAGCCATGACTCTGGAGCAATGTGGGGAGCCTTGTCCGGTGGCGTGGTCAGTGGTGCCTGGGGGTGCTGGAGCCTGGCGATGCGCCATGGCTGTGGATGAGTGCTTGGTGCAGTGCTGAAGTCAGAGTCGGCTTGCTTAACGGGATCCCATCCTCGTTGCCAGTGAAAAGTATTGAGTTCTCAGTGGCATTGATGAGGATGAAGTTCATGTAGTAATTAGCTCAAGTTTATTTGGAGAGAACAAGCATGCGTTAACCAGCCACAGGGCCAACATATATACACACCCAGCACACACCCCAGGTCCCACCTATGATCCTATTGGGGGGGTTGAATTTCCCACCTAGGTCTTATTGGAGGATTAGTGGGACTCCTGGATCCTTGGCGCCTACTGTTCTAAGAGCCAAGCTCTGGGCTCTTTGTGCTGGAGCCTAATGGCCATCAGTGGACACAACAGAATCCCAGAAAAGTAGTTTGTCTTTCCAGCAGCAACACAGAACAGGATGAAGTGGGCTCTCTGAGTTTTGCTAGAATATGCTTTGTTCATTCCACTGGACTCCTGTTTTGTTCTGCTGCCTAACTCTTGTTTTCAATCTGCCTTGCATTTGGGCTTCTAGTAACAACTACACGGCATAGTAGGAAAGTGCTTTGGTCCAACCCTCATTGCGCTTTGAAAGGTACCAGTGATGCCAAAGTGCTGACAGGGCTGCACATACCACTGAAAGCAACACAGTGCAGAGAGCTGGCATCTGCACTTAGACATGCATCAGTGAAGTCTGCTGATTAGGTCCCAATCCAGTGTATGCTGTGAGACCAGATCTGCTTAGCTGGACTCAAATCAGAGAATTGGGTCTGGTCACTAGATAGTGGGGCAGGGGCAGGGAGAATGACTATAGCAGGCAGGATCCCAAAAAGTTTGGGTCACCAACTGAGATCTAGGAAAGAAGTCCCAGGAATCTAGGCAAGACATACCACTCTTGTGAACAGTAAGACCAATGATAGCAAGAGCTGAACAGAGGCAGTCCTTATACTTCGCAACTAGCTTCCAAAGTCTCATCCCTCCTAGCCTTTTGCAAGGAATGCTACACATTCCTTTTCCATCAGGGATTTGTTTAATGTGGGTGCTTCTATTTGGGATAGAAGATATAACCTGCATTGATTGTTCTGTATCCTATTTAAGTAAGGCTGTTATCACTAAGCATTTTATTTTGTATACTGCTTTGTGCTTCATGAAAGTGATATAGACTTTTTAAAAAAAATAGTGTTTGGCTTGAAGTGCGTAGACGCCTCCATTTTTCTCCCTCAGGAGACACGAATGGCAAATGGGGGTGTCATGAAGACTTTTTAAAAATCAATACAAAATTAACAAGTAAGATGTACAAAAGAATCTTAAAGAGTATTCAGTCATATCCCCTATATCATAAAGCTGTTTTCAAGTGGCAACATTCCATGGGGCACCAAAATCACTTGGCTGCAAGAACTGCCACTCAAAAGGGGTCCCTGGCCACTGGCTGCATTCCCTCACTGCATTGCTTCAGACCCGCCCACAGAGCCACTGGCCAGTGTCTCAGCCTCAGTCTGGAAGGAGTTGGTGAAGGGGATGGACTGGGTGCTGGGTCCACTCTTCTCCTCCACCCACTGCCAGGTGGGTCTAACTGTCCCCTCAGTGGTCTGCTTCTGTCAGTAAAAAGACAATGGACTTTCAGCATAACCCCCTCCCCCGCCCACTGCCAGCTTGCCCACTTTCCTGTCAGAATAAACTGAAAACAACTCTCTCTCCTGCTTAGCTCCACCATAGCTGGTTGGCTAATGAGATGGGCCAGCAACCATCAAACCATTCTCTTCAACCCCCTTCTGTGCGGCTGACTTCCCCCTAGGGTCGCCAATCTCCAGGTGGGACCTGGAGATCTCCTGCTGTTACAATTGATCTCCAGATGACAGAAATCAGATCCCCTGGAGAAAATGGCTGCTTTTGGAAGGTAGACCTTATGGCATTATACCCTACTGAGTCCTTCCACACACACCCAAATGCTGCCCTCCACAAAATCCACCCCCCCCCCAATCTCCAGGTATTTCCCTAATCAGAGCTGGCAACTGTACTTTTTTCCTCAGTGCCTATTGCTAGGCAACCAAGTTTGCTTCTCAGAGGCTGTAATCACACACGCCAGGCATATGAATAGGGGCAGCCGCCCTTCTTCCTCTCTCCCCATGTTATGAATAACAACGAGGGGCCTCAGGTAATACCATCTAGCTCCAGTGCTACTTGACACTGGGGCCTGAAAACGCTGGGACAGATGGTACGCCACCTAATTTTATTGTACTGTACTGTATGTAATCTATTACTGTTTAACTGTGAATCTTTTATCCTGTTTTAACTGTTTTAACTCTTATTGTATTTATGAATCTTGGTTTGGCCAAGTCGTGTAAGCCGTACTGGGCCTGCAACAGCGGGGAGAGTGGCCTAGAAATCAAAAGAATAAATAAATAAATAACATTTCAAATTTCTTATGCGGCAATGGACTAAAATGTGAGAAGGATGGGAATTTACAATTCAATGTTGAAAGGCATATCAAAGCACTGAATCCACTGCAGGTGGAATTCCAGAACAGATTCACTGATTGCCATAAGTATGGAAAGGAAATAAGAATGTTTCAGAATCCATTTGAAGTTGCACCAGAAGATGCAAGTAACTTTTTTTCAAATGGAACGAATTGATTTGAAAACTTCTCAGAGACATTTACAAAGAAAATAGTCTGTTAGATTTTCATTGTCATCTACCTGATATATTTATCAACCAAAATAAATTTGCTGCAGGCATGTTCACAGTCACCACACATATCTGTGAACAAACTATTCCTATGATGAAAATTGTGAGATCCAAGTGTAGGTCAAGACTTACAGATGAACATTTACATTTTAAGGGTGTCTGTCACAAACCTTGACTTGGACGTTAATTCCTTAGCTAAGAGAAGACAGCCACAAAAATCACACTGACAAGGTATGCATGTGTAGCCAGATAAAAGGATTCCACAGTAAACTATTGTTCCAAAATGGATTACGTTCAAGTTAACATTTATTCATTGACCTCTGAATGTTTACTTTTGATCTAAATAGGTAAGTTAATAATTTTGTTACATTTTGATCTAAACAGAGCTCTGGAAGGCAGCAGGAGATAAAGCTGCAAGAAGGGTGAGTGTTTTTTTTATTTGCTTTCAGCTGAGGTGATTTAGCTGAGGGTACTGTGTGTGGGGACTGTGTTTGGAAGTGTGTGAGTTTTGAGTTGTTGCAGAGTGCTGGCTGCTGGAGACAGGGTGAGAAAGGGCCATTGTTTGTCTGTAATTAAGTGTCTGGGTGCATTTGAATAGCTGCTACTCACACGCTCTGCTGGGGGAGGCTTCTATTTAAGGCAGCACCTGGCCAGAGGCACGAGCCTCTGGCACGAACCAAAGGGCTGGGCTCTTGGCCTGTGGCTCTTAAGACTAGGGGCTTGTGAGAAGCCAAGGAAGAGCCAGAACACCAGGGCCCTAGGCTTCTTGGGTTCCCAGTAAGGTAAGTAGACTTCTACAAGAAGAGTATAAAAGGTTTAAAAGGGGGATTATATAAAATTATTTTTAAAGCAATTATGAAGCCAGAATGCCAGCAGGAGGTTGGGGGTTATCCAGTGTTTTGCACAGTGTGTCACATGTATGATTATCTGCCCACTGGGCAGAAGTCTTGGGTGTGTGCCCGGTGCAAAGAGCTCCTGGTTCTCAGGGAACGAACTGACCTGGAGAAGCAGAGACAGTCAGTTAGGTGCATGGAGAAGACTCTTGGGGACTTGTTGTCCCACTCTGAATCTGGCAGCCCCACCGCTGTCAGGGAGTATGAGGGTCGAGAGGGAACAGGGCACAGTGCTGTGGATAAGGGGAATGTGGCCTCAGAAGGGACCTCTTCCTCAGCTGGTGAATGGGTACATTTTCGTACCAAGGAACCATCCCTGGGCAGGGAGGGAGGGGGGGCTCTTGGTAGTTGGTGATTCGATCCTTAGGCAGGTAGACAGCTGGGTGGTGAATCCACGTATTGACCGAATGGTGACTTGCCTTCCTGGTGCAAAGGTAGCAGACATTACGCGTGTTTTAGATAGGCTGGTAGATAGTGCTAGGAAGGAGCCAGTGGTTGTGGTACATGTTGGCACCAACAATGTGGGGAAATGCAGTCATGAGGTCCTGGAGGAAAAATTTAGGAGACTCAAGGCCAGGACCTCCAAGGTAGCCTTCTCGGAAGTGCTACCTGTTCCACGTGCAGGGCCAGAGGGACAGGCACAGATCAGGAGTCTCAATGCATGGATGAGACGATGGTGTAGGGGGGAAGGGTTCAAGTTCGTTAGGCACTGGGATGCTCTTATGGGCAATGTAAGAGCAATGAATGGACTATGTCGCTGACTGTGTAAGATGGACTGTTGCACGGGGTAACCAGAGGGAAAATGACTGCAAACGCTTCCAGCAGAGGTTTAAAATGCCATTTTCTGAGGTTACCACCTCCAGGCCAGGAGGTTGTCACAAAGCACAAAAACACTCACATGCATCAAGAGCCATGTCATCCTTTATGGCTAGAGACATATACCCACTAACTCCATGAGGATATGAACTCCACACACGTACACAGGCTTAGTCCCCCTCCCTTCAATTTCCCCTCCATTTGGCACATCAGAGAACTTCGCACAGGGGTGTAAAGACAGCAGGACACTTCCTGATGAACTGGTTGTGCTGCCCAGGGTCCGCTTTCATCTAGAAGATAATGCCTGCAGCAGATGAAGTCGACATCCTGTCCTGACCATCAGGTAGATTTGAATATTGGCCACCCCCATAGGACCCTCTTAGTGGCTAGTGGCACATAACGGACCATCCATAGGTGTTCCCGGGGAGGTTTTAGACCTTGCCAACCTCCTGGGAATACCCCCCAATAAATACAGCTTCCAAAGAATTGTGAGTTCAGTTCTATTCCTCTCGCTTCTCCCTCCTTCCTTCCTCCCTCCCGGATCCTTGGGTATATCACTGGGATCTGACACGTGGTTTCTGCAGGCTCAGAACTCACACTCCTTTCTCCCTTTTGTCCAGAAACATCTCCCATTTTCCAGCAGGACTTCGCCAGACTCCGGTATAGGTAATTATCACCCTGTCTGATACCATCAATATACCTGCTAATGCAAATGTCCCTTTTACTCTACCTAACTTCCTAGATCTGTATAACTGTGTGTATGATTGTGTAACATGTATATGAAACCTTTTATTCTTACAAAGTAAACAATAATCTTTTTAAACCTTTACTTGAGACTTTGTGTCAGTTTCTTGGGAGTTCAGGAGAAGCCCAGCTGTAAGCCAGCAAGGCAAGTCAAGTCAAGTCAGCCTTTATTGGCATAAATTAGAAAAACAATTTCTGCATGTTAAAACCCATTATAAACACATATATAAAAATTCTAAAAGAACCTTTGGCGCAACTTTAAGACCAGACAAAGAAACTTGGCCACCTTCTCTGTGGTGTCCGGACTGGAATCTCTTAGAAGTCTATGCACCTTGAGTGCATCAGAACAAGCACCCATACTAGTTAACAGAGAATGTAAATGTGTGCTCCTTAGATCTACATACAAGTCACAGTGCAAAAGCACATGAGTAATTGATTCCACACAGCTCTCTCTGCATGGGCAATAACTGGCCAAATGCGAAACCTTGTTAAATCTGCCATATAAGATGGCTGATGGCATAGCATTGCATCTGGCCAGGGTAAACGCTCTGCGTTGCCAGCAAGGCATATTATATGCTCTTATGAACTTTAAAATCATAAGTTTGACCTTTGGGGTTGGTTTTTGTGAGAGTCCTGTTCAAAGTAGTCAAGGATCAGATCTCGGTTGGTTAACCACAGTTCTTTATTGCCTATGTCTACATTAGTACAGCGTCTCGGGGTATTGTCAGAGATGAGACAAATAATACAAGCGGGTCTATTATACCATTCCAAGGAGTTTGAATTACCCATAGGTAGCCAATCCCCAGGAGGGAAAATTGGCGGGCTAAAAGGTGTCTTGACCGTTTGGTTCACACAGGAAAAAAGTGAGGTGTTAAGCAGTAAATTTCCCTTTCCAAACCAGACCCCTCCGTTCACATAACAATTCATGTCTCCAAGGTTCTTTAGCATAGATAAGAGATGAGAGCCTCCCTCCCCTTGAAGTTACTGCCGGAGCGGCTGGAATGCGGAGGCAGGGATGAGAGGCCTCCTTGTTCTCACCCTAGGGGTTGTCACCCTCCCGACCAAGACAGGAGAGAATCCAGGTCCAATACATAAAGGAATAACAGAATACATAGTATGCATGCAAGATTACATTGACAGAATTAACTGATTCTGACACCCTGCCCTCCCCATAATTCCCTTCACCTAGCTTTCTCAGGGAACATTTTATGGAACAGTTTGGTTAACTTGGGGGCATGGACATGTTCAGAACGAATCCATTCATTGTGTTCCGGGCCAAAATCTAACCATCTAACTAAGTAATACAAGTGGCCCCTCTTTGTCTTGGAATTCAGGATTTCAGTTATCTCGTAGTGTGGACTCCCCTCCTTCATCAGTGGAGGAGGAACTGGAGGAACTGGATGCCATGCATTCGGCCCAGGATCTTTCTTCAGCAAGCTGAAATGAAACACAGGATGTATAGAACTTAGTGATTTAGGCAGTTCCAGTTCAAAGGAGACATCAGAGATTTTTCTTAGCACTTTATAAGGTCCAACATATTTCCATCCCAATTTTCTGCTGGGTTGCAACCCGTGGATATTTTTGGTAGAGAGATAAACTGAGTCCCCGGGTTGAAGGTCCCATCCGGGTGCTCGGCCACGATCAGCATATTTCTTATAATCTTCCTTGGCATGGTCCAAGGCTTTACCAATCAGTGGCCATGAATCCTGGAGACCCGACCACCAGGTTTTAAAGTCTGAGGGGGGAGCTTGGGGGTCTTCCTTGAGGGTAGGGAGCGGTTTTCCTTCAAAGCCTCCCACTGCCATGAAAGGTGAGACCCCAGTGGAGGAATGCACTGCATTGTTGTAGCTATATTCTGCAAAGGGTAGTAATTCCACCCAATTGTCTTGGTGGTAGTTGGTGTAGCATCTTAAGAATTGCTCCAGGATTTGATTAGTTCGCTCGGATTGGCCATCGGTTTCTGGATGGTAACCCGAGCTCAAGGCAGGCTCTATGTCCATTAACTTCAAAAGCTCCCGCCAGAAGGTGGCAACGAACTGACTTCCGCGATCGGATACCACCCGTCTCGGAAAAGCATGTAATTTTATCACCTGGTTAAAAAAGGCTTTAGCCATCCCTTTGGCGGTGGGTAACTGTTTGAAGGGAGTGAAATGGGCTTGTTTGGAGAAAGTGTCTACCACTACCCAGATCACTGTTTTTCCTTTTGAGGGGGGTAAATTGGTAATAAAATCCATGGCTATGTCTTCCCAGGGCCTGGAAGCCGTGGGTAGGGGGTGTAACAATCCCGGGACTTTGCCCCCCCGTTTTTTACACATTAAGCAGGTTTGACATGCCGAGACGAAATCTGAGACATCTCGACGCATGCGCGGCCACCAGAACTGACGTTGGATTAGATTCAGAGTTTTTAGGAATCCGAAGTGCCCGGCGAGCTTGGAAGAGTGACAATTTAGCAAGATGTCCTTGCGTTTGGTTTTAGGCACTACTAACTTGTCCCCATGGACCCAACAATTGTCCTCTCTTTTTTCGCACTCTCCCACCGCTTCCAATTCCTCTATTTCCTCAGGGGCATATTCCTCCCCCCATTGACAGTCCCCAGTGGTTAGCTCAGCTTTCTTTGCTTTGCTCCTAGTGACAACCGCTCCTCCCAGCTGCTGGGGGGAGAACATGGAATCGAACACCTCCTCTTTCAGGCTCTCGTGCTGGGGCAATCTGGACAATGCGTCTGCTAGGGAATTAGCCTTCCCAGGAAAATGCTTTAACACAAAGTTAAATTTTGAGAAGAAGTCAGCCCAGCGCAGTTGTTTGGCGTTGAGGGACCGTTGTGTGCGCAAAGCTTCTAGGTTCTTATGGTCCGTCCATATTTCGAACGGAGTCTGTGCCCCTTCTAACCAGTGGCGCCAGGTCGTGAGTGCCAATCTAATGGCCGCAGCTTCCTTGTCCCACACCGACCAATTTCTCTCTGTTTCATTAAACTTTTTTGAGATGTACGCTAAGGGGTGCAGTTTCCCTTCCGAGTCCCGTTGTAGGATGGCCCCCCCCATTGCCACATCCGAGGCGTCAACATGGATTATAAAATCCTTGGTCTCATCCGGGTGCGCCAAAATGGGCTCCGAGGTAAAAAGAGTCTTTAAAGCCTCAAATGCCTTCTGACACTCCCCATTCCACGCCAGCTTCTCTCCCGGCTTTCCCGCCTCGGGACCCCTCCCCTTGGTTTTCAACAAGTCTGTTAAGGGAAGGGTGACTTTGGCAAAGTCCTTGATGAAAGTTCGATAGAAATTACAAAATCCTAATAGGCTTTGCAGCTGCTTTCTCGTTCGTGGAGCCTCCCATTGCACCACCGCTTCCACCTTCCCCGGGTCCATTTCCAACCCCTTCTGAGAAATGCGATAGCCCAGGAAGTCCACAGACTCGCGGTGAAACTCGCACTTAGACAGTTTCACAAACAGCTGGTTTTTCAGTAAGGTTGATAGTACGTCTCTGACCAAAGTCACATGTTCGTTCTTATCAGTGGAATAGATCAAGATATCATCTATGTAACATAACACGCCCTTAAATAGATGCTTATGCAACACTTCGTTGATTAAACTCATAAAGACCCCGGGCGCGCCACTTAAGCCGAACGGCATCACGAGGTATTCAAACTGCCCCAAGGGAGTGTTAAAAGCAGTCTTGGGTTCATCCCCCTCCCTTATGCGCACCCTGAAGTAGGCATCTCGCAGATCCAACTTGGTGAAAATCTTCCCCTTGGCCGCCTCCGCCAAAAGGTCTTTTATTAACGGGAGGGGGTAAGCATTAGAGGTGGAGACTGCGTTTAGCCCCCGATAATCCATGCACAACCGTAAGCCCCCATCCTTTTTCTTTCGGAACAGCACAGGCGCCGCAAAAGGGGACTTGGCGGGGCGGATAAAACCTCTGGCCAGATTTTTATCCAAAAACTTCCGCAGCTCTTCCCGTTCCGCCGGGCTCATGGAATACAATTTGCCCTTTGGGAGTTTCTCGCCTGGGAGGAGCTCTATGGCACAGTCCGATAGCCGATGGGGGGGCAACTCGTCCGCCTCGGTCTCACTGAACACTTCCAGCAAGTCTCTGTATTCCTTGGGCACCATGGCAGGGACGAGAGCGAGGGCCGCCGCAGGCGACGGCGGGGTGGGGGCCCCGGGACCCCATCCTGGGTCCCAGCGGTGGCTCTGGCAGCGTTCGTCAACCCATGAAATCTTCCCCTCGCTCCATTTTATGTAAGGGTCGTGCGCCCCAAGCCAAGGGCTGCCAAGCACCATAGGGAATTGGGCATTAGGGGTTATGACGAAAGCTCTCTTCTCCCAGTGCTCCCCCGTCCCCAGAATTAAGCTCTCAGTCTCTGCTATGCACTCCTCCTTCATTTCGGACCCATCCATCTGGGTAAACTTCAGGGGTTCCGCTAACGGGGTGACTTTAGGTCCCAGCCCCTCCACTACTAGGGGGCTGATTAGGTCTCGCGCGCACCCAGAGTCAATTAAAGCGCGGACCCTCATGTGGGTGCCTGTTCCTGGGGTCACCAAAGTTACTACCATATACAACAAGGGGCCAGGGATGCTCACCGGAGATGGCGCTTCGTTGTGAGGGACCTGCAGCTCTGCGCCGCTCACTGCAGGCCGTTGGAGTTTCCCGACATCTGGGCTTCCATCAGCTCCAGCTCTCCCTGCTCACTTGTCGCCCCTTCCAGCTGCAAAGCCCGGGGTTTCATGGGGGTCTTCCCTCGAGTTGGGGTGCTCGCGGGTCCTGGGGTTGAGGTCTTCGGGGCCTTTCCCCCTCCTCGGGGACACGCCGAGGCGAAGTGGCCACTCTCACCGCATTTCATGCACAGCCCTTGGCGGAACCTCGCATCACGGACATCTTGCACATTGGATCGGGGCTTCGCTCGTGGGCCTGCTCTGATAGCAGCGGTCGCGGCTGATCCCATCTTAATTAGGGCGAAGCGCTCTTCCATATCGGTGGCCGCCCTCATCCAGCTGGTCAGCGTGCCAGGGCGGCCTCCCAGCAGCACGGTCTCGTAGATTTCCGGGTTCAGACCCTCCCAATACTTTTCCATGAAGAGTTCCTCTGGCCAACCGTGGATTTTGGCAGCGATGCGCCGGAACTTTTCGGTGTATTCTCTTACTGACGATCTTCCTTGGAACAGCTTCCTCAGCTGATTTCTGGCCTTTTCCTCACCCAGCGGGTCCTCGAACTGGTGTCGAAGAGCCCACATGAAGTTGTTCAAGGAACGCAGCTCAGGGCCAGGGTTGTCGTGCAGGCTCACATACCAATCGCTGGCGGTGTCTTTCAGCTTGGATCCGATGTAGCCTATGCGATCCTTCTCGGTAGGAAATAGGTGGCCCCAACTGTCCAGGAATCTCCCGATCTCGAGCGTGAAGAAACGTAGCTTCTCGGGGTCCCCATCGAAAGTAGTCGTCAGCGGGTCGGAAGGGGGTGGGCGCGCGGCCGGCGCGGCCGGGACTGGGGCCGGCACGGGGACGGGCCCCGGAACTGGAGCCGGGACGACCGGCGGAGCTGGCTGCGCCGGTAGAGCGGGCGCCTGCGGCTGAGCCGGAACCCCTCCGGGCGCTGGCTGCTGTTGCGGGGCTCCGACTCCTTGACCGAGGAGGACGCCTTGCATCGCCACCATAGCGTCTCGAAATTGGTGCTGGAGATCGAGGGCCAACTCTCGAAGTTCGGAGGTGAGTTGCAGCCGCAGGTCTCCCATCATCTGATCCAGCGGAACCGTCTGCTCCTCTCGATAGGGATCGGGCCCATACAAATCCAGTGTCTCCTCTTCGGGGGGCGGGCGACGCGGTCCTCCACGGCGGATCGGTTCGCGGTCGTCTCCCAGGTAGCTCGGTCTCCCTCGATCGAGCTGATCGCCGGTGAGCGGAACTCTCACCCCTTTCCTGTCGTGCACCCACGAAGTCACGGTTCGGCCCCCGAAGTGGCTCCAAGTGTACTGGGGGGTCACGCTCTGATGGGTAATCGGGCGGCGCGGAATGTAGTAAGCCCCCTGGCTCGTAGTCACCGGCACCTCGGGACCTCCTCCGCCGCCTCCACCCCCGTTCCCCGGATCCGTCGGGGTAGTAGGGGCCTCCTCTGGGGTGGTAGGTTTGAGGGGGACGAGATCGTCTTCTGACATGGTCAGGAACGATTGAGTCCCAATCAAGGATCTCTGACAATCTGTGAGAGTCCTGTTCAAAGTAGTCAAGGATCAGATCTCGGTTGGTTAACCACAGTTCTTTATTGCCTATGTCTACATTAGTACAGCGTCTCGGGGTATTGTCAGAGATGAGACAAATAATACAAGCGGGTCTATTATACCATTCCAAGGGGTTTGAATTACCCATAGGTAGCCAATCCCCAGGAGGGAAAATTGGCGGGCTAAAAGGTGTCTTGACCGTTTGGTTCACACAGGAAAAAAGTGAGGTGTTAAGCAGTAAATTTCCCTTTCCAAACCAGACCCCTCCGTTCACATAACAATTCATGTCTCCAAGGTTCTTTAGCATAGATAAGAGATGAGAGCCTCCCTCCCCTTGAAGTTACTGCCGGAGCGGCTGGAATGCGGAGGCAGGGATGAGAGGCCTCCTTGTTCTCACCCTAGGGGTTGTCACCCTCCCGACCAAGACAGGAGAGAATCCAGGTCCAATACATAAAGGAATAACAGAATACATAGTATGCATGCAAGATTACATTGACAGAATTAACTGATTCTGACAGTTTTCTGCCTAAGGCAAAAACACTCTCTATTGCTATGAGAAGCTCCCGCCTACAGCGGGAGACTTCCTTCAGAGTTCACACTTGCATGGAGACCAGAATTCCATTTCAAAGAGCTTTCACATCTACTTCACATGCATCCACCATCAAGGAAGCCAGAACTCCATTTCAAAGAGTCCTTTTCTCCTTTATGCTGGCCCCTTCACACCTGCTCCCAACAGTTCCAGTAAGAGATTAGGTTGCCCAGCAACTAATCATCATCCATCAAGTGACCTGGCCGAAGCCATCACAAGACCAGAGATTGGCGCCAAGAAGACTGACCAGATGGCCCAGGTGTTAGATCCTGATTAGCACCTAGTTTTGCAATATTGTCCACTCCTTCCTGCCCCCTCCTCACTATGACGCTGACCAATAGAAAGACTAGTAAGGACAGACAACCTAGTGGGTGTGACAATGGGATGTGGTCAGCGCAGCCTGCCCCAATGCCACCTGATAAAAGATCTTGCACAACAGTAACTCGCCCCCAAGCTTAGCCACCTTCGACCCCTATCTTCTTAACAACCTCTCATGTCCAGCTTGCTGTACCCAGTACCTTGCCTCCATCTTTAATCCCTGGTTTGCGCAGCCAGGACTGGAGCGTGTATCTGCAGGTTCAGATCTCGTTCCCCCCATTTTTCCATTCATCCCTCCTCAATCTTCTCGTGGAAGTGATTCACCCACTATCAAGACAGGTAACGTAACTCCCCCTCAACGATACTCCTGCTCATGCAACAGTGCTATTTTCTGTCTGATTTCCTTAGATCTTGTGTGTATGTGGTTTTATTATTATTCCTTGTATGCTTGAATAACATTTTACAGTAAACATCATTTTAAAGAAACCACTCAGCCTCCGCGCCTATTTACTGGGAACTCCTGGAAGGGGCGGGACCTTGGTATAGTTGGCAAGAACCCGTTATTACGCCAATTGCTGAACGTAAAGAAAAGCAATTCGGCTAACACAGCCTCTGTATACACAGGTGGAGGTCCGCAACACCTGCTGCTGATTTTTAAGAGCTAATATTCTCCCAATATTAATAACATAAAAGAGCAGTCAGGCTAACAGAGCTGTACAAGAGAGACGGTCTCCACTTGTCCCAAGAAGGAACCAGGCTGCTGGCGCTTAAAATCAAAAAGGCGGCAGAGCAGTTTTTAAATTGAATATTGGGGGAAAGCCGACAGGAGATGAAAAATCTCTGGTTCAGGATAGTTCATCTCAAAGAGATGAAGGGGTACCTACAAGGAAATGGATTAGAATTGTCCACTGAGACTGTGGCAAATGATAGGGACTGCCTGGCAAGGTCTCGAGGCAGCAAGAGGAAGGTTGTGGGCTTAACACGTATGGGAAACTATAGATGTTTATATACTAATGCTAGAAGTGTCCAAGGTAAAATCGGGGAGTTGGAATGCTTGGTGTTGGGGAAAAACATAGACATTGTGGGTATTTCAGAAACTTGGTGGAATGGGGAAAACCAGTGGGATACGGTGATTCCTGGTTATAAATTATATTGGAAGGATGGGGGGGAGTTGGAGGTGGGGTGGCTCTGTTTGTCAGAGAGGGTATACAGTCCAGTAAGATTGAGAGGGTAAGAGAATTGGATTCGCTTCTGGAAATGATGTGGGTGGAAAAGGAAGCTTAACATTGGGAGCTTATTATCGCCCACCAGATCAAAAGATAGAATGGATTATAAAATGATGAATGAATTAAAGATAGCAGCTAGACGAAATAACTGTATTGTAATAGGTGACTTTAACTACCCACACATTGATTGGGTCAATATGTGTTCAAGTTGGGAAAAATAATGACAGTCTTAATGACTGTGCTATGGAGCAAATGTACCAGGGGAGAGGCGATCCTGAATTTGGTCCTAAGTAACGCCCAGGACCTGGAGAGATGTAAAAGGGATTGCACCGCTTGGGAACAGTGACCATAATGTTATTGAATTCAACGTTTGTATAAATAGGGAGTTGCCCCAAAAGACTGATGCAACCACTTTTAACTTTAAAAGGGGTAACTTCTCTGATATGAGGGGACATGTGAGGAAAAAACTGAAAGGAAAAGTAGAAAGGGTCAAAACCATTGTGGAAGCTTGGAGACTATTTAAAATTACAATCCTAGAAGCTCAGAAAAAATATATACCATGGGCTAGGAAGGGCACAAATAGGTATAGGAAAAAAGCCTGCATGGTTAACAAACAAAGTAATGGAAGCTGTAAAAGGTAAGAAGGGTTCCTTTAAGCAGTGGAAAGCTAGTCTCAGTGACTAGTTGGTGGAAACTGTCAGTAAGGAAAAAATTAGTAGGCACATTGATGAACAAAATCTATTGAGGAAGGCTAAGCATGGTTTCTGTAAGGGTGTCAGCTAAATGCTGCCATTCCCGGGCGGGAGGTGGATTCCCAATGAGGTTCATGTCATGGCCCCTCACCCCCACCTTTGGAATGTATCTCTCTTCTCACAGTCTGAATGTTATCTATCATGCCTCCCTAACCTTGGAGATGGGGAACTTTCTCAATGACTTCGCTGCTGTTGCTTTTGCAGGTGTTTCTTGTAACTTTTCCCACCTTTCGC
Source organism: Lepidodactylus listeri (assembly GCA_029233225.1). Classification (NCBI taxonomy): domain Eukaryota; kingdom Metazoa; phylum Chordata; class Lepidosauria; order Squamata; family Gekkonidae; genus Lepidodactylus; species Lepidodactylus listeri. The sequence goes on along the minus strand of JARCFY010000014.1, from coordinate 5,429,162 downwards.
CTGAAAAGAAAACGTCTAACTGTATTTTTCAGGCTCCAGGATTGGAGCCCCCCCTTTTCACACCCTGTCTGAATGCACTATAACTGTAACCCCTCAACCCTTCCCTTTCATTACTGACTCAAGAACATGTAGATGACTAATTGATCCACTGGAATAAAGAACTTTCTAGTTAAGAACTTTGTTTACAGTTTGACATCTCTTAGACTCTCACAGAGAGTCAGTAATCCTTCTCTGGTTGGAGTGATCTCCCCGTTCCTGGAATGGCAGAAGACGGGGAAGAGCCTCCTACATCCCAGGGCTCGGAAGTACCGATATCCACCGCCGAGGAACCTCTGGTGGTGCCTATGTGCAGTTGGGTGGATGTGCGACCCAGGGGTCCCTGTCAGTCATGGGCGATCTTCAGGTCTGAGACTACCAAGACATGGACTCCTCAGCAGGGGCCGAGTAGGAGTCTGGTTACAGTGCCCGACCTCTGAGGGGGGGTCGGCCCCAAGAATGTGTGCCACCCCGGGACTTAGGTCGGCCTTGAGGGCCAGAGTTTGCGGATGTGTGGAGCCAGATGGACCGGTGTTTTGACCTGATCAAACATCGGCTGGAATGCCAGATGACCACCCTCCTGGAGGGACTCCCGGGCAAGATTCAGTGGCTGTTTGGGGAAGTCCAAGGCGCAGGAGGGGTGGCTGGGGCCGGAGGAGCAGGAGCGGGGCAGCAGCCTACAGTTCAACCAGCTCCCGTGGTCGTACCTCCTGTTCAACCCCCAGCGCCTCCTGTGGGCCTCACCCCAGGACTCGGAATGGACCATTGTCCTGTCCCTCATGAGCTGCTGGGGGCGATGTTCAACGGGAATCCGGCCAAGCTACAGTTCTTTATTATCGAAGCTGGCCAATTCCTCCAGACTTAGGGCCATCTATTCCCCACAGAAGGGGACTGGGTGAGCTACATCGGGACCAGGCTCTGAGAGGAAGCAGTGGACTGGTATGTGAGCCTCCACAAGCCTCCGGGGCCGGAACTGGAGCGCACTGATGATTTTATGTGGGCCCTACACAGAGAATATGAGGACCCAGTCAGTGAGGAGAAGGCTCGTAACCAGATCCGGCGGCTGACCCAAGGGAAGGATTCGGTGAGAGCATATACGGCAGCCTTTAAACACTATTCTACCAGGATCCAGAGTTGGCCTGAAGAAGTCTTTGTGAACCAATATCGCCAGAGGTTAAATGTGGATTTATATGAGACTATTTTACAAAATGTTAACCCCACGATGTTGGAAGCCTGGATACGAGCTGTGGAGGAGGCCGAATCCCAGTTTACCCTCATCAAAATGCGGGCCTTGGGGGAAACCCGACCATTGACCACTTCGATGATTCCCCCCCTCCAGACCCAAGATGAAATCGCCTCTGAAAGAGTTACAGGACTGTTGCATGAAAAAGGGATTATGTATGTGCTGTGGGAAGACTGGGCACTTTGCTTCCATGTGTCCGGCCACCTCCCCTTGAGGGGCCCAAACTCCACCGGCGGTGACTCCAAGGCAGCTGAAAGGACCCCAAGCCATGAAGCCATGAGCCCTGCAACTAGATACTTCAGGGGAAGGTGACAAGATAGCGGTGGCGGAACATCCCCAGCCGGCAGGAAACACCAGGGACCTGCTCTAGACGGCATGATGCAGCAGGTCCCCACTCTGGCAGCACCGAAAGCAGTGAGCTCCCCTGCCCCCCTTCTCTACGTAGTGGTGACTCTAATCAACCAGAGCTCGGGCACCCAAATGCTCGTGACTTAATAAACCCAATAGTGGTGGATGGACTTGGGGTGGGGGTGAACTCCCTAGATGAACCCTTAACTTTCACCCAGATGGATGGGTTGGAAATGAAAGAACCTTGCCTGTTTGAAACACAGCCCCTGTGGGTAGGTGTAGGAGAACATTGGAAACAAAGAGCTTTTGTCATCACCCCTCATAAGTTTCCCATGGTGCTGGGAAGTCCCTGGCTCAGCACCCACGACCCCTACATCAAGTGGAGTGAGGGGAGGATACGTTGGGTAGCCTCAGATTGTACGAAGCATACATGGAAACCCGATTGGGGCCCCCCTGTAACACAACCTTTGCGTGCCTTGCAAAACAGGAACTTTTATCCATATCTACCGCACACTGGGATTTAGCGAAGGTGTTCGATGAGGCTGAAGCAGATGAACTGCCCCCCCTATCGTATCACAGACTGTGCTATTGAGCTGCTACCCAGATGTAAGCTCCCCAAAGTGAAACTATATTCCATGAGCCCAAGCGAAAAGGGAGAACTCCGTAATTTCATTGATAAAAACCTCCACTGAGGTTTCATCAGACCAGCCAAGTCCCCATTTGCAGCCCCAGTGTTATTCCGGAAAAAGAAAGATGAGGGTTTGAGACTATGCACTGACTATAAGGGTTTGAATGCGGTGTCCACCTCGAACGCCTAACCCCTCCCCTTAATCAAAGATCTGCTAATGGAGATGTCCAAAGGCAATTTTTTTTCCAAATTGGACCTCCATGATGCCTACTTTTGGGTGCACATAAAGGAGGGGGATGAATATAAGACAGCATTTAATACCCCCCTGGGGCAATTCAAATATCTTGTTATGCCATTCAGACTTCAGGGCACTCCCGGCGTTTTTATGAACCTAATCAATGAGGTTCTGCACAAATATTTGTTCAAGGGAGTCCTGTGTTACTTAGACAATACTCTATTGTACTCCCAGGACAAGACCTCTCATGTCCAATTAGTCCAGGAAGTGCTGGCAACTTTAAAAGACAATAAGTTATTCGCTAAACTATCCAAGTGTGAATTCCACAAAACTGAAATTGATTTTTTGGGATACCGTATATCCCCCCAGCGATTGGAAATGGATCCCTCAAAGGTGGACTTTCACTTTTGCTCTCGTTCGTCTTTGGTCGCTTCCAGGAGTGCTCCTGAGGAACTATCAAACTTCTAGGTCCCAGTGGGAAGAACCGGGGCTCCAGTCTCCCATAGGGTCTCCTGGAGGGAGACCCTAGCATAGAGCTTGACTTGAGAGCTTTTGTGGGTGGCGGCCGGCATTTAGCACTCAAGTTTGCTCTGAAGCAAGGACCTAAGAGGGAGCATCTATGTCAGTCATTCAGATGCAAAGACGAGAGCGGCTGTTTCTTCTATGGACCTATGGTTAGACTTGACAATTGGCAGAGAAGAATTAATGAAGAAGAATTCAAGGACTCTTGTATCCTCTCCCTCTTTTTTGACTTGTGCTACTACAGTAAATCTCTAGCCATAGTACAAAGAGAAAAGTGCATCTAAAGAGGAGTATAAGCTAAAACATAAGTTCTGTAGCAGAGCATGGCAGTTTGGAATTTTCCTCTTGTGTTGGCTTATGTCAGATTCCCTGTCATGTTTGCTTCCTTTTCTCAGTCCCTTTTTCAGGTCCCGGCTGGTTCTTTTCCAATTGAGAAGGAGTGAACCCAGTACCTGGATATGTCAGATGATGGGTCCCTCGTTCCCACCTCAACCCCTGAAACACCAGTATCCACCACACCTGTGGAGCCGGTGACCACGAACTATGATTCTTATGCTCCCCTCAGTCGGGGGAGGGGGGGAAGCCACGGGTGGTGCAGTTCCCCTGCCAAGGCCATCGGAGAGAGGTACGGATGACCTCTGGCAGCAAATGGACTGGAGATTTGATGAGATGCACGACTGGCTGGCGATCGAACTACACAAGGTGCTACTCGAGATGCAACAGGCCGTGCTGGGAGCAGCCGTGGGAGCAATCCCTCCGGCAGGGGCCGGAGGGGCCAGAGGAGTGCCGGCTCAGCAGCAGGATGGTGGAGCAGGACCTGCACAGCAACCACCTGCGGGTCCACAGCAGCCGCCAGCAGTTCCGGCACAGCCACCCCCACGTCCTGTGGACCGGTTGTACTGGCAGCCACCCAATGATCCCTTGACAGCTACGTTTGATGGCGATCCCGACAATCTCCGATTTTTCATCATCGAGATTGAGTGGTTTTGGGGGACTTGGGGTCACCTTTACCCTACCGAACGTGAGAGGGTGTCAGAATCTGCTGATTCAGACAAAGTATTTCTAGTTCTTACAGTTATGCATTCTGTCTCATTTTCAATTCTGTCATATTATACCCTATTGCCTTGTATGTATTACAGATATATGCTTTTAGATACCATGTTTTAGTGCCTAGCCAGGCCTGGGTTTTGTAACTATTAGAGCGGGAGGGTGACACCTGCAATGTATGGGAACAATGGGCCTCTCACACTGCTGCCTCCGCATTCCATCGGTCCCGGCTGGGACTTCAAGGGAGGATGCGTCTCATCTCTTATCAACATGCAAAAGCCTTGAGGCCATTGATTGTTATGTGAACTGGTAACATCTGAAGGGTCTGGTTGGGAAGGGAATTTACAGCTTAACACCTCACTTTCTTTCCTGTGGGAAGCAAACGGCCAGAGCCCCTTTTTGCCCACCGTTTTTCCCCTGTAGTGATTGGCTACCTATGGGTAATTCAAACTCCTTGGAAAGGTATAATAGACCTGCCTGTATCATCTGTGTTATCTCTGACAATAATCCGAGAAGCTGTACTAATGTAGAGATTGGAAATAAAGAACAGTGGTTTACCAACCAAGATCTGATCCTTGACTACTTTGAGCAGAACTCTCACAGATTGTCAGAGATCTGTGACTGGGACTTGGCTGTTCCTGACCATGTCGGACGACGGCACTATTCCCACCCCTACTACCCTCGAAGATACACCGACCACCCCGGGGGACCAGGGCGCCGGTGGTGGAGGCGGTGGAGGGGAACCTGAAGTACCGGTGACTACGATTCAAGGGGCTCCCTACATCCCGCGCCTACCTCCTCTTCAGAGCGTGACCCCAAAGTACTCCTGGAGCCATTTCGGTCGCGGGACCGTAGACTCCTGGGTGCACGATCGGAAAGGGGTACGGGTCTCGTTCCCGGGAGATCAACTCGACCGCGGGAAGCCGAGGTTCCTGGGAGAAGAGCGCGAGCCGATCTATGCGGGAGATTCGCGTCTCCAGGCCATGGAAGGAGAGAGGACTGGACCGTATGGGCCCGATCCATACCGAGACGACCAGACGCAAGCCCTCGACCGGATGATGAGAGATTTGCGGTACCAGCTTACCACCGAGTTGCGAGAGCTGGCCCTTGACCTACAGTACCAGTTCCGGGACGCCATGAGGGCTATGCAAGAGGCTCTACCAGCCCCCGCGGTCGGAGTCCAACAACCGCCGGCGCCTCCCGGAGGAGTCCCGGCTCAGATGCCGCCACCGGTACAGCCACGGGCGCCGCAGCAGGTTCCGCCGGTCGTCCCTCAACCGGTGCCGGCACCCATCCCTGCGCCGGCCCCGGTGCCGGCAGGACCGGTCGTTCGCCCGGCCCCCGCCGACCCGTTGACGGCTACTTTCGATGGGGACCCCGAGAAGCTGCGGTTTTTCCTGCTGGAGATCGAGCGGTTCCTAGACAGTTGGGGACACTTCTACCCCACCGAGAGGGAGCGGATTGGCTACATAGGGTCCAAGCTGAAGGACACCGCCAGAATTGGTATGTGAGCCTGCACGACGCCCCCGGTCCTGAGCTACGTTTGCTGAACAACTTTATTTGGGCCCTCCGACACCAGTACGAAGATCCCTTGGGAGAAGAAAAAGCCCGGAACCACCTGCGGAAACTGACCCAACGGCGGTCAACGGTGAGGGACTACACCGACAACTTCCGGCGCATCTCCGCCAAGATCCGCGGCTGGCCCCAGGACCTCTTCATAGAAAAGTATTGAGAGGGTCTCAACCCTGAGGTGTACGAGGCCGTCCTACTAGGGGGAAGACCGGGATCGCTGGCCACCTGGATGAGGGCGGCCGCAGACGTGGAAGAACGGTTCACCCTCATCAAGATGGGAACGTCATCAGCAGCCGCAAGCAAAGCGATGCCGAGAGCAAAACCTAAGCCCAACGTGCAAGAAATTCGGGATGCCCGTTTTAAACAGGGGCTATGCATGAGATGCGGGGAAAGCGGCCACTTCGCCTCAGCGTGCCCCAGAGGAGGAGGAAAGGGGCCGAAGACCTCCACCCCGGTGGCCGGGAGTACTCCCAGCAGAGGAAAACCCCTGATCAAACCCCGGGCGCTGCAGCTGGAAGGGGCGGCGAGCGAGCAAGGAGAGCTGGAGCTAACAGAAGCACAGATGTCGGGAAACTCCAACGGCCTGCAGTGAGCGGCGCAGAACTGCAGGTCCCCCGCCAAGACGCGCCATCTCCGGTGAGCATCCCTGGCCCCTTGTTATATATGGTAGTGACTGTGATGACCCCGGGGACGGGGACCCATGTCCGGGTCCGCGCCCTAATTGACTCTGGGTGCGCTCGGGACTTAATTAGCCCTTTAGTAGTGGAAGGGCTGGGACCGAAGGTCACCCCGCTGGGCGAGCCACTCAAGTTCACACAAATGGATGGTTCGGAAATGAAAGAAGCGTGCGTGGCTGAGACTGAGGGACTAATTGTGGGAACGGGGGAGCATTGGGAAAAGCGAGCTTTTGTCATCACCCCAAATACCCAATTCCCCATGGTGTTGGGGAGTCCCTGGCTGAGCTCTCATGATCCCTACATCAAATGGAGTGAGGGGAAGATCTCCTGGGTGGATGAGAAGTGCCAGAATCACAAGTGGGACACGGAGTGGGGACCGGGACCACCGGCGCCCCTCCGGGTGGCAGCCCTCATCCTCGCACCCTCAGCCGTTCCCAGGGAGTATAGGGATCTGATGGGAGTCTTCAGCGAGACCGAGGCAGACGAGCTTCCCCCCCCACAGACTGTCGGATTGTGCCATAGAGCTGATCCCAGGCGAGAAACTTCCAAAGGGGAAGCTTTACTCCATGAGCCCTCTAGAGCGGGAGGAGCTAAGGAAGTTCCTAGACAAGAACTTGGAGCGCGGCTTCATCCGCCCTGCTAAATCCCCCTTCGCAGCCCCCGTTTTGTTCCGCAAAAAGAAAGACGGGGGATTGCGATTGTGCACCGACTACAGAGGATTGAATGCGGTCTCTGCTTCCAATGCTTACCCCCTCCCCCTAATAAAGGACTTGCTGACGGAGGCAGCCAAGGGAAAAGTGTTCACTAAGCTGGATCTCCGAGACGCTTATTTCCGGGTGCGCATAAGGGAGGGGGATGAATTCAAGACCGCCTTTAATACACCGTTGGGGCAGTTCGAATACCTGGTGATGCCATTCGGTTTGAGTGGCGCGCCGGGGGTCTTTATGAGCCTGATAAATGAAGTGTTGCACAAGCATTTATTCAAGGGGGTGTTATGTTACTTAGATGATATCTTGATCTACTCTACTGATAAGAAAGAACACGTGAAATTAGTCCGGGAAGTCCTTTCCACCCTGTTGAAAAATCAACTATATGCCAAACTGTCTAAATGTGAGTTCCATCGAGAGTCCGTAGACTTCCTGGGGTATCGCATTTCGCAGAGGGGCTTAGAGATGGACCCTGCTAAAGTGGAGGCGGTGGTCCAGTGGGAAGCCCCTCGGACGCGGAAGCAACTCCAGAGCCTATTAGGATTTTGTAACTTCTATCGGACCTTTATAAAAGACTTTGCCACGGTCACCCTTCCCCTGACGGACTTGCTGAAAACTAAAGGGAGGGGTTCGGAGGCGGGGAAGCCCGGGGAGAGAATTGCCTGGAATGGGGAGTGCCAGAAGGTGTTCGAAGCCCTAAAAACCCTTTTTACCTCCGAGCCCATTTTGGCTCACCCTGATGAAACTAAGGAATTTATAATCCACGTAGATGCGTCCGATGTGGCTATGGGGGGGCCATCTTACAGAGGGGGTCAGACGGAGAATTACACCCCCTCGCCTACATATCAAAAAAATTTAATGAGATGGAACGAAATTGGTCAGTTTGGGACAAAGAAGCCGCGGCTATCCGGCTAGCCCTCACTACGTGGCAGCACTGGCTAGAGGGGGCGCAAACCCCGTTCGAAATTTGGACCGATCATAAAAACCTTGAAGCGTTGCACACTCAGAGATCCCTGAATGCGAAACAGCTCCGCTGGGCCGATTTCTTCTCAAAATTTAACTTTGTATTGAAACATTTCCCTGGGAAAGCCAACTCATTGGCAGACGCGCTCTCCCGATTGCCCCAACACGAGAGCGTGAAGGAAGAGGTGTTCGACTCCATGTTTTCCCCTCAGCAGCTGGGAGGGGCGGTGACCACCAGGAGTCAAAGTAAACAAATTACCGTGGAAGCCGAGTCGTGCGACTGGGGAGGGGAGTATTCACCCGAGGAAATCGAGGAATTAGAGACGGTGGCTGAATGCTCCCTGAGCGAGAATAAATGTTGGTACCACGGGGATAAATTGGTGGTACCCCAAAGTAAACGGAAGGCTATCTTACTGACTTGTCACTCCTCCAAGCTGGCTGGACATTTTGGGTTTCTGAAAATGCTCAACTTGATCCAGCGACAGTTCTGGTGGCCGCGCATGCGCCGAGATGTCTCAGACTTTGTCTCTGCCTGTCAGACCTGCTTGATGTGTAAAAGGAGGGGGGGAAGTCCCGGGACTCCTGCACCCCCTACCTACCCCCTCTCGCCCTTGGGAGGCGATAGCTATGGACTTTATTACTAACCTCCCACCCTCAAAGGGAAAGACTGTAATCTGGGTGGTGGTAGACACGTTTTCTAAGCAAGCCCATTTCACCCCTTTCAAACAACTGCCAACGGCAAAGGGAATGGCCAAAGCTTTCTTCAACCACGTGATTAAACTACATGCTTTTCCTAAGCGGGTGGTATCCGACAGGGGTAGCCAGTTCGTTGCCAACTTCTGGCGGGAGCTTTTGAAGCTTATGGACATAGAGCCTGCCCTGAGCTCGGGTTACCACCCAGAGACCGATGGACAGTCCGAACGAACTAATCAGATCCTTGAACAGTTTTTAAGGTGCTACACCAATTACCACCAAGACAATTGGGTGGACTTGTTGCCATTCGCAGAATATAGCTACAATAATGCAGTGCACTCCTCTACCAGCGTCTCCCCCTTCATGGCAGTGGGAGGTTTCGAGGGAAAGCCTCTGCCTACAATCGAAAATGCCTCCGATGCTTCCCCCACAGACTTTAAACGATGGTGGGTGACCTTACAGGAATCGTGGCCACTAATAGCCAAGACTTTAGACCAAGCCAAAGAGGATTACAAAAAATATGCAGATCGTGGTCGAGCTGAGGGTTGGGATCTCCAACCTGGGGACTCTGTTTATCTTTCCACAAAAAATATACACGGCTTGCAACCCAGCAGGAAATTGGGATGGAAATATGTGGGCCCCTATAAGGTGTTGCGCAAAATTTCGGATGTGTCATTTGAACTAGAATTGCCCAAATCACTGAGTTCTGTGCATCCTGTTTTTCATTTCAGCTTGCTGAAGAAGGATCCTGGGCCGAAGGCGTGGCATCCAGTTCCTCCGGTACCTCCTCCACTGATAAAGGGGGAGGCACCCCATTTTGAAATATCAGATATTCTTGATTCTAAGATGCGTAGGGGCCGCTTATATTATCTAGTCAGATGGCTTGACTTTGGCCCAGAGCACAATGAGTGGGTTCGTTCTGAACATGTGCATGCTCCTAAATTAGTTAGAGCTTTTCATAAAAGGTCTCCTGACAAGCCCGGGTAGGGTTGTTTATCGGGGGGCCAGTGTGTCAGAATCTGCTGATTCAGACAAAGTATTTCTAGTTCTTACAGTTATGCATTCTGTCTCATTTTCAATTCTGTCATATTATACCCTATTGCCTTGTATGTATTACAGATATATGCTTTTAGATACCATGTTTTAGTGCCTAGCCAGGCCTGGGTTTTGTAACTATTAGAGCGGGAGGGTGACACCTGCAATGTATGGGAACAATGGGCCTCTCACACTGCTGCCTCCGCATTCCATCGGTCCCGGCTGGGACTTCAAGGGAGGATGCGTCTCATCTCTTATCAACATGCAAAAGCCTTGAGGCCATTGATTGTTATGTGAACTGGTAACATCTGAAGGGTCTGGTTGGGAAGGGAATTTACAGCTTAACACCTCACTTTCTTTCCTGTGGGAAGCAAACGGCCAGAGCCCCTTTTTGCCCGCCGTTTTTCCCCTGTAGTGATTGGCTACCTATGGGTAATTCAAACTCCTTGGATAGGTATAATAGACCTGCCTGTATCATCTGTGTTATCTCTGACAATAATCCGAGAAGCTGTACTAATGTAGAGATTGGAAATAAAGAACTGTGGTTTACCAACCAAGATCTGATCCTTGACTACTTTGAGCAGAACTCTCACAGAGGGTAGGCTACATTGGCTTGAAGCTGCGGGACACTGCAAGTGACTGGTATGTAAGTCTGCACAACCCCCTGGGTCCCGAATTGAGATCAGTAAATGACTTTATGTGGGCCCTCTGGCAGCACTACGAGGATCCCTTGGGGGAGGAGAAAGCCAGGAATCAGCTGCAGAAGCTGGTTCAGGGCCGATCATCTATAAGGGAGTACACTGCCCAATTCTGTAGAATAGCTGCGAAGGTGCAGGGCTGGGGTCAAGATCTCTTCATCGAGCCGAGGCTGGCTCAAGGTGGCTTACATAAAAGAATAAAAACACACAAGTAAACAGTTTAAATAATCCTAAAACCGTATAAAACATTCCAACATTAAAAGTTGCTAACATTAATGATACTAATAAGTTATTAGATGATTAAGTGATTAAAAGATGGTGGCCAACCTTCAGTATTCCATCCTAGCAGTCAGCCCATAAATCTAACCTTTGTGCAGCTGGCACAGGCTATTCTGATGACTTCAGGGTACAGGATTCTCTGTCGGGGGTGGCTCCTAATTGAAGGCCTGGTGGAAGAGCTCTGTCTTGCAGGCCCTGCAAAACTGCATAAGGTCCCGCAGGGCCCTGATCTCTTCTGGGAGCTTATTCCACCACAGAGGAGCCACCACTGAGAAAGCCCTGGCCCTGGTTATAGCCAGCCTGGCATCCTTGGGTCCGGGGAGGGTCAGTCGATTTTGGGACCCTGCTCGCAGTGCTCTCTGGGGAACATGTAGGGAAAGGTGGTCCCTCAGGTATGTAGGTCCCTGACCATAAAGGGCTTTAAAGGTAAGAACCAGCACCTTGAAGCAAATTCAGTATGTTATCAGTAGCCAGTGCAATGCCTTCAGCACAGGCTGAATGTGCTCCCATTAAAAGCTTGTGAATGTGCTCCCATTAAAAGCTTGGCTGCAGCATTTTGCACTAGCTGTAGCTTCCAAATTTGTGACAAGGGCAGCCCCATGTAGAGAGCATTTCAGTAGTCCAATTTCAACTACTGTACCATCTTGACTACTGTACATAGAGAATCCAATCTAACTGGCTATCCAGCATTGCCGATCCAAACCCCCCATATTGTTTTGTTTTGTTTTTTAAAAAATTGGGAATACTGAATAGCTGTAGTTAAAGGGCTACACAGTTGCCCTATGCCCCTTTCCCACCTTTTGCACAGGTTTCTAGGGCAACAGGAGGGAGGGGAATGAGACATCTCTGCAAGCAAATGGGAAACCACCTTAGGGGGAGCTGAAGTGTTTTTTGGCCAGTCACTGCAGTGGTTCCGCAAGGTTGTTGGCTTCAAATGTAGAGTCTAATAACCTTGTTTCCCCTTCCCATACCAGGTTTCCCAGGGAACAGGAGGGAGGGAGGGAGCAGTGGCAAATAGGATGGCACATTAGGGGGAACAATGCTCTTTGCCCTATCAGAGAAGTTGTTTCATGGCTGTTTCCCCCCCCCCCCCCCCCCCAAATTCTGAACATGGGCAAAGAACATAAAAGCAGGCCCTGGCTAAACTAGACTTCATTTCAGAGCGAGATCTAGAGAGTATGCACAGGTCTGGCCCCAGATTTTTTGCACACTAGGCAAGGATACCTTCTGGTGCTACCCCCCTTGCTTGGCCTGCTCCTTGGGTCTTTCTGCCTTTTGTTTGTGAAACTGAGCTCCAGATGTTTTTTTTTTTAAATCAGCCATAAATTTATAAAATTAAGATGAGGAAAGATTAAAATTGGTGTGTGCTTCTAATCCCTGTCCTTCTAAGCCAGATTGGTGCAGTGGTTAAGAGTGGAGGACTCTAATCTGAGAACTGGGCTTGATTCCCCACTCCTCCATATGCATCCAGCTTGGGCCAGTCATAGTTCTGTCAAAGCAGTTCTCTCAGAGGCCTCTCTTTCCCACAGGGTGTCTGTTGTGGGGACAGGAAGGGAAGGAACTGGTGACTTCCTAGCTCAGAGTATGGTCCCTCACTATCTGTAACAAACTGCAACAAAATCCGCAACAAACTCTTTCTGGCAAATATTAAATTCTGGCTTGAGTCCAGTGGCACTTTTAAGATCAAAAGTTTGAACAAATTTTATTCAAGATATGAGCTTTTTTGTGCACAAACAATCTTCTTCAGATACAATGAGATGGAAATCTTAATAAGTCATAAAGAGAGATGGTGGGCAGCAACTTAACTTACATGCATGTTAAAAAAGCTCATACTAGGGTTGCCAGGTCCCTCCTGGCCACTGGTGGGGAATGTCAGATACAGGCTGGAGATTTGGGGAAGGAGACTGGGGAGGATGGGGGGGGGGGTTACAATTCCATAGGGTCCCCTTCAAAATATCAGTTTTCTCCAGGGGAACTGATCTCTCATGTCTGTAGATAAGCTGTAATTCTTGGGGATTCCCTGGTCCCACCTGGAGGCTGGCATCCCGAGCACCTGGGTACAGGCAGACAACCCCATCCCTCCCAGAGAGCATGCCCTCAGGACAGTCCAGGATGGACCTCCCAGTCCCAGGTAACCCAAGGTACTGCATCCTCCCCTGGATTGATCCCCATTCCCCCCCAGCCCCAACAATGGCCCCCAAGTGCAAGCACACAGCGAAACCCTCTCCCTGCCACTGGCCTGGCAAGCACCAAGGGTTGGACCTCCCTCCCCAGTCTTTAAAACAAGGCTCCCTTTACTAGGAAAGGGGGGGTGGAGAGACCTGGAAGTGAAACTATTTCCACCAACATACCCTATTCTCTTCTGCCACCCTTGCACTCTTCCCAGTGGGGTTGTTTCCTGAAGCTGCTCCCCCCCAGCAACGAAATCCTCAGCAGCAACACTTACTTTCCCACATCAAGAGACCCCTCTGCTCCAGTCAGTCACTCAGCAGGGCGACTTGCTGAGTTCCAGGCTGGCCTCTGGGCTGGGGAAGCAGGGCGCATTGTCATTGATGTCCAGCACCTCCCGGTCCACCCTCTCCTTCACCAACAGCAAGCTGCAGCCCAGATCCAGCAACAGGTACCGCCAGCCACTGCTTGAGCTCAGGCGGGCACCCTGCAAGGCTAGCCGGCATGGCTTCAGGGCCAGGTTGGCCGCCACATTGCCCACCATCGCACCCCTCAGCAGCTCCTAGGGTTACCAGCCCCCAGGTGGGGCCTGGGGATCTCCTGCTTTTACAACTGATCTCCAGCTGACAGAGATCAGCTCCCCTGGAGAAAATGGCTGCTTTGAAGGGTGGACTCATGGCATTGTACCATGCTGAGGCTGCTCCCCTCCCCAAACCCGGCCCTCTCCTGGATCTACCCCCAAAGTCTCCAGGTATTTTCCAACCCAGACTTGGCAACCCTAGCAGCTCCTCCAGTATGGTGTAGAAGAAGAAGAGATTGGATTTGTACCCCGTCCTTCACTACCCAATGGAGTCTCAGAGTGGCTTACAATCTCCTTTCCCTTCCCCTCCCCACAACAGACACCTGGTGAGATCAGCGGGGCTGAGAGAGCTCTGACAGAAACTGCTCTTTTTCAAGAACAGCTCTTGTCAGAACTATGGCTTGCCCAAGGTCATCCAGCAGCTGCAAGTGGAGGAGTAGGGAATCAAACCCAGGTCTCCCAGATTAGAGTCTCCACACTTAACCACTACACCAAACTGGGTGTAGCGTTTGGTGTAGTGATGGGCCCTGGCTGTGGGGCCAGCCAGCCCAGCAGCAGCAGCCACTGCCAGTGAAGAGCCTGGGGCCTACCGATGGCCGGCACCTTCATAGCTGGGGGCAAAGGGGAGCCCCGGCCCCAATGGCTAGAGATGCACACAGCCACCTGTCTGCACTGCAGGGCACATGAAGTCCCTGGAGCCGCTGCCACCGCCCAGCCAGCTCATGCCTCCTGGCCAGGGCGGGCAGGCCAGTTCGGGGGGGGGGGGGACAGAAGCCAGTTTGGCACTCACCTCCAGGGGGCACCCTAGCCAAAAGTCAAATCTGCCTTATGGGTGGGCCGGCCCTGAGTATGCATCACTGGCTTGGGCTTCAGCTGCTGCTGCTCTGAGCCTGGACTCCTGCTGCTGCCTGCAAGAATGACTCTGCTGTGAAGCTTCAGATCCTAACCTGCTTGCCTGGAGAAGACAGCGACTGGTCTGAGACTCAACAACTTTTAAAAGTGTTCTTATAGTTAGTCCAGTTTTTTGGGCCTAGTGGTAGGTTGTGGGGCAGGGAGGCCAAGGACAGCCTCAGGCCCTTTTTTTTTGGTTCCATTTTGTTCTTGCTTTTGCTTGCAGCTGCTTGTTTTGTGGAGTTGCTTTAACTTGTTTTAAAGTTTTGGTTCTTTTTTGGGCTTACGGGGGTTCTGCTTGGTTGTTTTAAAAAGAAAACTATTTTACTTTGGATTTCTCTCTCTCTCTCTCTCTCTCTCTCTTTTACCATCATTTGCTGTCCCCCCCCTTTTGAGCCCAAATGAATACTCAATCAATCAGTCTTTATTTGTTACAGCACCAAAGCAGCAAATCAGTAACAACATACAAAACTGATATAAACAATTTGTTAAAATACAAATATACAAATATAAAATCCATAGTCTAAAAGATTTGAGGGGTACAGATTTGTGGATACAGCAACAAGCTGCACAGAACTTAGCTACAAGTTTGGTAAGGGTCTGGTTATCATCTGACAATAAGTAACTGACATAGAGTCCATCAGACCAGGCATTTCCTTTACCAAAGGTAAGATATATTTGGCTCAAACCAGTTTCTACCATAGGCACCTGAGAAGCATATGTTCAGTAGTTTCAACACACTGACAAAGTCTCTGATCAAAAAGTATTGTCCCGTATCGCCCCTCAAGAACAGCCAAGGGATGGACCAAGAATCTAGCCAAGGGGAAAGCTTTTCTCATCTTGTGTCATCTAAGTTGGAAAGGTAATTAGGAGGGAGAAGTTAGTACCTGCTTTGCTTGGATGTTATACAAGGCTGGGCATCTGGCTAGGTCAAGCTGAGCCAGTTTGGTGTAGTGGTTAAGTGTGCGGACTCTAATCTGGGAGAACCAGGTTTGATTCCCCATTCTTCCATTTGCACCTGCTGGATGATCTTGGGCAAGCCAAAGCTCTGTACCAGCTGTTCTCTCAAGGACAGTTGTCTCAGAGCTCTCTCAGCCCCACCTACCTCACAGGGTGTCTGTTGTGGGGAGGAGAAGGGAAAGGGGTTTGTAAGCCGCTCTGAGACTCCAAGTGAGTGAAGAGCGGGATATAAATCCAATCTCTTTTTCTTCTCTCTATGTCCATTATTCTATTTCAGCACTATCTTGGCCTGTTCTCTACCAAAGGTCAGAACTGCTTGGGGAGAAAGTCTCAGAAGGTTTAGTTTCTTATGGACTGCCCTCAGCATTTAGATTGAAAGTTATCTAGTAATATCAGGTGTATTAAACCCTGTGGGTAAAAGTTGATGTTAAGCCAATATCTAAGTGATGCCAAGGTAATTCTAGCTTCTACAGTCACTGAGCCAGTTTCCAGTCTGATCATGGCATTAGGTACACTTCTTGGGGCCTGTAGGGCAGTCCTTAAGAATTTAGCTTGGGTCCATTCAAGAGGAAGAAAGCACGAAGATGGAGGGCTCAAAAAAGTACCATAAAGCATTTGAGGAATTACTTTAGCCTGAAATAGCTTTTGTGCTGCTGGTATAAAATGGGCCCCCTTTGTGCATAAGAATTTAAGTACTACATTTGCAGATCTTTCTCCTTGTGCTGCTACAAATGTATTATAGGCATTCCTTGCCCCAGAGGCTTGGAGGACCATTCCCAGGTATTTGTAGCTAGATACCTGCCATGACCTTGGTTTTATGATTGTTTCATTTCATTTATTTATTTCATTTATTTATTTCAGCTTACATGACCAAAGGTCTCAGGCACATATATAAAATAGTTTATGTTTAAACATCAAAACAAAGTTTAAACAGTGAGCTTCTCCGCGTTTGATTCGGTGGAGCCATCATACCTCTTTACCCTGCTCCAAAAAATGGGCTTCGGCCCAAGATTCTCCAACGTGATACGTCTTCTCCTACTGTCGTCACTATCCCGTGTCAGAGTGAACGGCCACAACTCGAAATTCTTTCACCCCTCAAGAGGAACGCGACAAGGGTGCCCTCTGTCACCCCTGCTCTTTGCACTGGCAATTGAACCCCTAGCTGAGCGACTACGCACAGCGCAAGACTTCATGGGAATCCAGATCGACAGAACTGAACACAAACTGACTCTCTATGCTGATGACCTGACCCTATATGTCTCCAAACCCCGGACCTCCCTCCCAGTGATCTGCAACATACTGGCTGACTTCGAGAAAATTTCTGGCCTCAGGGTAAACACCCAAAAATCTGAATTGTATCCAATAGTACTCTCCCCACAAACCCGAGCCTGCCTGGAAACGAACTTTGACTTCCCATGGGTCATATCATCTTGGAGACATCTTGGGGTTCATATCCCGCTACATCTCAAAGACTTAGTAAAAGCTAACTTCCACACACTCTTTGATGACATCAAAAGACGCATCCAGGAGTGGAACAAACTCAATCTAAATCTACCCGATCGTATTCACCTAGCCCAAAGCTTCATCCTCCCCTGCTTCCTGTTCTTGTTCAGAACACTACCAATTACAATCCCTGGCAGAGATCTCAAACTGTGGCAAGCCACGATCACTTCATTCATCTGGGCCTTCAAACAGTCCAGAGTGGATAGGAGACTGTTAACAAAACCGACACGCAGAGGGGGCCTTAACCTCCCAGATCTAGGAAGATACTACCAAGCAACAGCTCTAGCTAATGCAGTCAAAATGACAAACAGCTCTCCGGATATAGGCTGGATGCTAATTGAGCAGTCTGCCGCAGCACCCCTATCTCTGCATGAAACGCTGTGGTGCCCCAAGAACAAGAGATCCATACTAACCTTGGACAACCCATTTCTGGCGCACACCCTAAGGATCTGGGATGCCACGAAGAACCTGCTTGCACCCCCCATATCACCACTCTCCACCTTCACCTTCCAGGAGTGGTTTCCACCAGGTCAAGAACCAGGGAACTTCCAGACATGGACCAAAGCGGGACTCACGAGACTCCAAGACCTTACCAGGAACGGTAAAATCTTACAGAAAGCGAAGCTTGAAGAACTGGTCAATCACCAAATCCCCTGGCTCACATACTACCAACTAGGCAGCTTGTTCTCCTTTGTACTAAACAAAAAGAGCCTCCACAGGGCCAAGACACCATTCGAGGTACTACTATCAACCTACTCGGAACACTCCAAGAGCCTTCTCTCAAACATCTACAGAATACTCTCAGACTCCTTTGGCCCCCATCAACTTCACTACCAGAGGGCTTGGGACAAGGACCTTGGCCGAACGCTAACTGAACAACAATGGTCCTTGATCTGGTCCTCGACAGCAAACAAATCTGGGATTTTCAACGTTAGATATCAATTCTTCAAACTGACCTCCAGATGGTACTACACGCCAACCCGCCTACATCACTTCAACAAGAACCACTCACCCCTATGTTGGAAAGCCTGCGGAGGACGAGGTGACTATTTGCACTGCTGGTGGTCGTGCCCTCAAATCCAACAGTTCTGGTCTTCAGTAACTAAGGAGATAACAACCATCACATCTCAATCTCTACCTCTAGACCCAACAGTCCTTCTACTGCACCTTAGGGACCCCTCTCTAGGAGAAGAGCCACTTCTCCCTCTGACCACCCTCCTCCTCACGGCGGCCAAAACATCCATAGCGGCATCTTGGAAACTCAATACCGCCCCATCTCTAGACTCATGGCGAAAGAAGGTCTGGGAACAATTTCTCATGGACAAAATCACGAATAGCCTCAGCCCGCCCAACCCCTCCATTGATGCGACCTCCTCCCGATTTGTGTGCACCTGGTACCCATTCCTAACATACATGACTGCCCAGAACTTACTTCCCCAGGATCCTGGCTACTCCTCCTGGCTCCGTCTCTGAAACCTACCACTCTGTCTCTTTCATGACTCTCTTCCCCTGCTCACACCACACACCCCACTAGACTTAATGGTTAAGACAGCTACACTCAGGTTAAAACAGATTTAGCAAACCACCAGACACTAACTTGACTCTTTCAAAGATACTTACTTGTGATTGTACACTGCTTGATATGATGACTTTGGGTTTTTGTTTTGTTTTGTTTTTTGTTTTTTTGGCATGGAAAATGTTGACATTGTTGTATCCTGCTTTGATTTGCTATAATAATAAAAATTATATAATAATAACAGTGAGCTTCTCCAAATCAATATAAATCAGTATAAAACATTCTGAACATATTGTTTAAAATAATTAAGATAAATAAATGTAAACTTTTCAATGGTATCCACTATTTACACTTCAATGCTATTATAGTTGCTAAATACTTTGCTACCAAAGCTGCAATTGCCGGGTTAGTTTCTGTCAGCAAATCAGAAATCACCCATGACTCAAGTGGAAGATGATATTTTATTAAAATAGGTAGTATCCAATAAGACCCAGGAGCTATCCAGTGGGAACAAAACAGAAGGAGGTGTGTCAACGTCTCAATCTTACCTGATGTGCAGGTGCAAACTCTATCTGAATAGGGAATGCATTGAAATTTATTTATTTATTTGTTTATTTATTTCAATTTATACCCCGCCTAGCCAGCGGACCGGCTCTAGGCGGCTAACAATATAAAATCACTCAATTACAAAGTTAAAAGTTAAAACATATCATAAAATAGAATCACTTTAAAATTACAACAAACATTCAGCATAAAATGGCAGCGTCATACCAGCACCAAATACCTGCCACTAGCTTGCACCAACCAGGAGGCTACCACCATAGATGTTTTTAGAGATGGCCCATTGTGCCATCTACTAAGGGCCATTCCCCCCGGTGGCGGCCCCAAAAGCCTGGCGGAAGAGCTCCGCTTTGCAGGCCCTGCGGAACTGCAAAAGGTCCCGCAGGGCCCTGATGTTCTCTGGGAGCTCGTTCCACCAGTGGGGAGCCGCCACCGAGAAGGCCCTGTTTCTGGTGGCTGCTAGCCTCGCCTCCTTCAGGCCCGGAAGGGTCAGGTGATGTTGGCTGCCTGACCGCAGTGCTCTTTGGGGTATATATGGGGAAAGGCGGTCCCTTAGGTAGGCAGGCCCCAGGCCATATAGGGCTTTAAAGGTTAAAACCAGCACCTTGAACCAGACCCGGTACGCTATAGGCAGCCGTTAACTCTGCAGACGGTACAACATTTAGCCTAGCAAGAGTAAAAGCAATTCTTTGGGAAGGGAGGGTAAGATGGCCTAAATATGATGGAAGAGTCAACAAGGGGGGAATTCCCAATGCTAGTCAATAGCATACACGCCTTGCATGTGTAGCAGTGCTCGCCCTATCCCAATTACCTGCCCTCAATTTGATCTGGGTCCATGCTTCTTGCTGGGATCTGTTTTCCAGCATTGTTAATGGGATACCAAGGAGATCCAGTTTCTTATCTATTTGCTTAAACCAGGTATTTCTATAATTATCCTCCTTCAATTTATGTATTAGGTTTCCCAGTGTTGAATTAGAAAAACAGACCCTCTATCTTATTCTAAAAGCAGCCAACCATGCTTTAAGTTCTAGAAAGCTTTGTGCCAGCCCCCACCTAAACACTGCTCCGGCCATGAATTTAAGAACACCCATGATTCATCTTAAAAATTGTATCAATATATTATCTAAAGATTCTGAAGCTACACTAATCCAAATGGGAATGCCGTATAAAATTTGAGGTATTATTTTTGCATTGAAGGCTTTGATAGCCATCCGTATATGTTGACGACCTGCCGAATAATAGTATCTTAAAAGAGCATTTACACTAGGTCTAGCATTATCATGGGCTAGCTTAAGATGATGTTCCCATGACAGGTTCTGAGAAAAGACCACTCCCAGATATTTAAAATGATTTGTCAATTCAATTACACCATCATTGATTTTCTATGCTTTACGATTATGAATTTTCTTCGTAGAGAAAATTATAATTTGAGTTCTTATAATTTATCGTAAATCCCTCTTGATTACAATACTCAGAGAAAGCATGTATTGTTTTCCGAAGGCCAACTTCAGATCTAGAGAGCAAGACTGCATAGTCTGCGTACAATAACACAGGGACTTCCTGGTCTGCCAGAATAGGTGCATGATGAGCATATTTTTAAATAAAAGGCACCATATCATTAATATAAAAATTAAAGAGTATAGGGGCAGCCTTGCCTTACCCCCTTAGCAAGATTGATAGGTTTTGTGAGCTGTCCTTCTGGGCTATAACGTACCTGTGCATAAGACTCTTCATATAATTTAAAGATGAGCCATAAAAGTCTTTTATTTATTGTGGACTTGTTTAACATAGTCCAAAGGCGTGATCTAGAAATGGAGTCGAAAGCAGCTTTTAAATCCATGAATGCCGTGTAAAGACAGGTGCCAGACTTAGAGGAATATTTCTCTGCAAGATGGTAAAGAACTAGGCAGTGATCCAAAGTGGAGGCACCTTTTCTAAAGCCAGCCTGCTCAGGGTGAACAACCTTGTCAGTTTCTAACCGGGCCTGTAGTTTAGAGTGAAGGAGAGCTGCATAAATTTTGCCTAAAGAAGAAAGCAAGCTGATAGATCAATAATTTGCTGGATCACTCCTTGCGCCCTTTTTATGTATGGGAACAATTATTGCCTGTTGCCATTGATGTGGTATTATACCTGTTTTATTAATTTCGGTAAAGAGAGGAGCCAAAAAATTACTCCACCAATCAGGATTTAACTTTAATAAGTGAATTGGAATTAGGTCTGGCCCTGAGGCATTGCCAGAACTCATACCACCAATTAGTTGACTCATAGTATCTGGAGAGACTGGGGCCCAAAAATCAGATAGAGGGTGCTCAATTTGAACTATTTGAAAATTAAGATTGGGGAGCTCACCAAAAATGGAAGAAAAGTGATTGGTTCTCAGTACAAAAGGCTGCGAATTTTGAAAGAGCTCTTTTACATCTGATCAGAGTCCTAGATAGGATCACCACATCATCTGCATAAAGGAGAATAGAAATATACCTTTGATGTATTTTAGGAGGATGTAAATCAGGAGATTTAAGATAATCAGCAACATTTATGTAAAAATTAAACAACATTGGGGCCGGCAGGCAGCCCTGTCTGACTCCTTTATTTGTGCTAACAGGTTCAGAAAGACGGCCTCTCGAGTTATACCTAACCCTCAAGTGGGTATTGTCATGTAATACTCTTATGAGCAGGAGGAGTCTTCTGTCAATTGACAAAGATTCTAATTTGGCCCACAGCCATGTTCTCGATATAGAATTGAATGCTGCCAGACCGCCATGCGCCTCCTCCTGCCCGGGGAGCTGGCCAAGCATGCTGTCTCCAAGGGCACCAAGGCCGTCGATAAAAGCAGCAAACAATGAAACTGAGCCCTTCTTAGCATATTATTCTATAAGATGTTGTATGATAATACAATGATCTACAGTTGATCTCTGTTCTCTAAATCCTGCCTGTTCTATAGCTATCATAGGTTGTGGCCACACGAGCGAGATAATCCGAACGGGAATCAACACAAATTTGCGCTGGCGCAATTTGCGCTGCATTTGCCTGATCACACAGGTCTGTGGACCTGTGAGGGCAAACCACCGCTGCATGATCACACGCAACTGCGGGCAAGTTGGGTTTTTTGCCCCAGCCATTTTCGATTCGCTTATTCGCTTAAACAAGGGATTGATGAATTGCATCTCCACCCTGGGGGTTGTCCAATGATGCGAATAACGGGGGGGAAGGAAGAAAAAGCCTGATCTCCAACACCACACGTTTGCGCTGGCGCAATCACAGAGGGAAAGTCTGGCTCTGGGCCGTCTCAAACCATTTGATAATGCCTTTTCACTGGTAGCTTTTTACTCTGATTCCCCGCCAGCTCAAAGCAGCTTGCGACAGTTTGATGACAGTTGTGGGATGCTTCCCAGATGTGCCGGTGTGATTGCACCACTTTGAGCTGGCAGGGAATCGTCCCTCTCATGTCGCAAATGGGTGCATATGATCATGCCCATATTCTCCTGAGAAAGCCAAAGGATAAGCTTGTCCAAAAGATGTCTAGCATAAAGCTTATTGTATATATTTAGTAGACTAATAGACTGATAATTTGTTGGCTCATCTCTCCGCCCTTTTTGAAATATTGACGGTATCCAGACTCTTTACCTTTTGTGTGGCACAAAGCCAGCAATTATAGTAGGTGCAATATGCATTCTAATGACCTATAGCCAATCATATGTATGCTAGGAGCCCGCCAATATAACAGTTCATTATTCCTAAGAGAGTGGACACCAGAGAGCTCAAGGTTACATGTCTGAGCTGAAAGAGATAACAAGGGTGTAGGCAGCAAAGTGAGCAAAAATGAAAGTAGACATTCTTTCTCCCCTCACCTCCCATGGCAACCAAGCCAGATGCAAAAGGCAGAGTTGACAGCAACCACTGACCACAAGCCTCCCTATGCAAACAAAACAAACAAGCTCAACACAACCAATGTCAAAACAGAATCCAAGCCAAAGCAACCTGGTACATCAATACTAAGACCAGGTAAGAAGGCACTGACACAAACAAGCTGTAAAATTGAAAAATAACAGTCCTGGGAGCCTTTAGATGCTGGCCCTGAATATTCCTGTATATTTCCAGAATTTTTCAGGACCCATTTACTGTTACCTGAAAAATCCTGAATACCATCCAGATAAGTATCTTTGGATATATTTGGATATATATTTGGACCAGAAATATCAACATACATCCCAAATGAAGAGGGAGCAGCTTCTCCTGTAGGAAAATACTAGCTCTTACCTTCAGCTTTTATTTCAGAAGAAAAGGAAATTGCCAAAAGTTCTGCAAGGGGAAGCCATTAGGCTCTCTAAGCAACAAATTAATACAGATTGTCATGGTGGAAGGATATATTGGGAACTGTATGCACTCAGATAAATGCAACAGGAGTTATGCCATATATTTGGAGGCATGCTATCATAATACCAGTTTATAAGAAGGGAGACAAAGTGGACCCATCCAACTACAGGCCGATCAGCCTGTTTTCAGTGGCCGGGAAGCTTTACGTTCTATCCCTTTATTATTGATTCATGGACTAGTTGGAGATGAATACAATCCTGGGAACAGAAGATTTGTACACTTACCGTGAAGCTTCCTTCTCGGTAGTCCAGAGTGGGGCAGTCCTTCAGTCCTAACTCCTAGGAAGCTCCTCCCTCTTCCTGAAGCAGGGCCAGCAATCTTTGATCCAGCAGGGGAGGGGCTTCACCACTGGATCCCCAGTCGTACCAAAAGCCAACCTTTCCCCTCGTTGCTGTGAATTAAAAAGGTCAACCTCCCAATTCCCTCACAGGGTCAGACAGGAGAAACCGCACAGCCAGAAGTCTCAAACAACAACAACTTGTATTGAAATCTTTCAAGAGAACTCATGTGGATAACAGTAACCCCAACAAGACTGCTGTTGTAACTCTCTAATCCAGCGGTTAGTCAATGCAGGCCATAACGACCAGTACAGCAGTGCATCGTGAGGACCGGAAGTTGCCCCTTCAATCAAGGGTGGGTAGGACTGCCCCACTCTGGACCACCAAGAAGGAAGCTTCACAGTAAGTGTACAAATCTTCCATTCTCTGGTGGTCCAGGAGTGAGGCAGTCCTTCAGTCCTCACTCCTGGGACGTAAAAAAGCAATGCCTTCCTGGGTGGGTCATAATGACTTCTGATATTTACAACACCTGCTGAAGTACCCTCCTTCCAAAGGCAGCCTCTGAGGAGATGAATGTGACAACTCTATAATGTCTTGTGAAGGAGTGCACCGATTTTCCAGGTGGCAGCCTTACAAATGACCTCTAGGGAAGGTAAAACCCAGTAGGCCGCTGATGTAGCAGCTCCTCTAAGGGAATAAGCCATGACCCCCTCTGGTGGGTCCCATCATTGAGCCTTGTAGGAACTGAACGATACAGTCTCTGATCCACCTACTCAGGGTGGACATCGAGATTCCATGTCCCCTGGTTGCCTGTCTAAAGGAGACAAAGGATGAGTCAATCTTTCTCCACTCCTGAGTCCTCTCTAGATAGTAGTTCAGGGTCCTACGCACATCAAGTCGATGCCAAACCTTCTCCATCTCGTGCATAGGGTTCAGGCAGAAGGATGGCAGCACGATATCCTCTGACTTGTGAAAACAGGAATTAACTGTCGGGATGAAGGTGGGGTCTGTATGCAGGACAACCCTATCATTGTGAAGGGTACACAAATCCTTGTGACTAGAAAGGGCTCTAAGCTCTGAAAACCTTGAGAGCCGATGTAATTTCCACTAGGAAGAACGTCTGTAGGGTAAGTCCCCTCAGGGGGTAGGAAGCCAGAGGTTCAAAGGGTTCCTTACACAGAGCTTTGAGAACCGTGTCCATGTTTCAGGTAGGGGATCTGTGTGCCTGTGGTGGGTTCAACAGGGAAAACCCCTTTGAGGAAACGTTGGATATGAGGAAGACTAGAGAAGGGTCTTCCTTTCCCAGCTCCCCTGACTGTCAAAAGTGTTGCCACCTGCCTTTTCGAGCCCCCAGGTGCAAAGATCACACACATGGTAATAGACCAACTGGGGGTAGGTGGCAGGACAAATTCAGGGACAACCGATCACACCCCTTCACAGGAGGAGGGGGCCAAGGCAACAAGGGACCCAAGAAGGCCCCTCGGCATGACTATGCCAGGGCTCCAACAGGAGTAGGTGCCAGGCTCCTGATCTTCTCCAGGCAGTGGCACCGGACAGTGACGGATGGATGGGTGCCAGAAACAGTAACCATGGCTATTCCTTAGAGTTTCCAGACTACTCCACGACAAAGTTTCCTGGTAATGCCAAGGAAGAAACTAATGAAAACACACAGAATAACACAGTTAGTCATACAACGCCTGCTGGACGTTGGGGCAATCGTACAGGTCCCAGAGACAGAGAGATCATAAGGAGTCTATTCTCTTCTTTACAGTCCCCAAAAAAAATGGGGACACCAGGGCCATCCTGGACCTAAAATGGCTCAACAGACACATAAAGTAGAGAAGGTTCAGGATGGAAACTCTGAGGTCCATTCTATCCTCCATTCAAGCAGA
Source organism: Lepidodactylus listeri (assembly GCA_029233225.1). Lineage (NCBI taxonomy): Eukaryota > Metazoa > Chordata > Lepidosauria > Squamata > Gekkonidae > Lepidodactylus > Lepidodactylus listeri. Next base: position 5,403,755 of record JARCFY010000014.1, on the reverse strand, counting down.
GGACTTCAGGGTCTTCAACGACTTAGCAGAGGCATACCTACACATATCAATCAGACCCAGTCACCGAAAATGTCTCCAATGTGCGTACGACATCAAACATTTCCAATATCGAGCCCTCCCGTTCAGCCTTACATCATCACCACGGATCTTCACAAAGGGGCTCGTATCACTGATAATGGTCTTGAGATTGAAGGCCTTAATCCCTCTATGGATGATATTCTCATTAAAGCGGAATTCCTGCCCACAGACACGTCAGAGCCTGGACCTACCAATTCAGGTGCTACAGTACCACGGTCTTCTGATAAACAGGGAGAAGGGTACACTGGAACCAACCCGGGTACTCAATCACCTGGGAGTTCAAATAAGAAACTACACAAGACAAGGTGTTCCTGTCCACGGAAAGATGAGAGAAGCTTACAAAACTGCTACAGACGGTTCTGGAACCATGGAAACAGAAGATTCTCATACTTGCCTGCCTTCTGGGAATGCTGTTATCCTGACAAGACCTGCTACCATGGGCCAGGTTCCACACATGGCCATTACAGAGGTTTCTACTTCAATACCAGGTAGAACTAGCACACAAAACATACAAAAAATAATTCTACCTCTGGAGATACGACAAGAGCTGCAGTGGTGGCTCGTACCATGACGTTTTCTGACGGAGTGCCCCTCAGGGAAACCCCAGAGGACGCGAGCCTGTTTGAGTGGGGAAAACATTCCCTGGGGAACACAGTTCAAGGAACCTGGTCAGAGGCAGAAACGACCAGGAGCATCAATCTCTTAGAATTCAGGGCCATTAAAACTGGCACTAGCGCTACTGCAGAACCAATTATCTGTCAGAATCTGCTGATTCAGACAAAGTGTTCTATTACTTTTCTATTGCTTGCTGCTATGATTTCTGTTGCCATGTATGGTTCTACAGCACCTGCTATGTAGTTCCCCCCCCCCACTATGTAAACCCTCACTTTGGCCAGTATGTATGTAAGCTATATGACCCCAGGTTTATGACCCTGACCAGGCCTGGTTTGTGTAACTGTCAGCCCGGGAGGATGACAACTTCAAAGTATGGGAACAATGGGCCTCTCACACTCCTGCCTCCGCATTCCATTCCTCCCGGCTGGGACAGCAAGGGAGGACAGGTCCCATCTCTTATCAACGTGCGAAAGCCTTGAGGCCAACGATTGTTATGTGAAATGGTAACATCTAAGGGGTCTGGTTTGGGAAGGGAAATTTACAACTTAACACCTCACTTTCTTTCCTGTGGGAAGCAAACGGCCAGAGACCCTTTTTGCCCGCCGTTTTTCCCCTTTAGTGATTGGTTACCTATGGGTAATTCAAACTGTTCTGAAAGGTATAATAGACCTGCTTCTGTCATATGCGTTATCTCTGACAATAATCCGAGAACCTGTACTAATGTAGAGATTGGAAATAAAGAACTGTGTTTCATCAACAAAGATCTGATCCTTGACTACTTTGAGCAGAAGTCTCACAGATTGTCAGAGATCTGTGACTGGGACTTGGCCGTTCCTGACCATGTCGGACGACGGCACTCTTCCCATCCCTACTCCCGAAGACCCGCCGGCCACCCCTGGGGATCAGGGTGCCGGTGGTGGAGGCGGCGGAGGGGAGCCCGAAGTACCAGTGACTACGATTCAAGGGGCTCACTACATCCCGCGCCCACCACCTCTTCAGAGCGTGACCCCGAGGTACTCATGGAGCAATTTCGGTCGCGGGACCGTAGACTCCTGGGTGCACGATCGGAAAGGGGCACGGGTTTCATTCCAGGGGGATCACCTTGACCGCGGGAAGCTGAGTTTCCTGGGAGACGAACGCGAGACGACCTACGGAGGAGAATCGCGTCTCCCGTCCCTGGAAGGAGAGAGAATGGGGCCGTACGGGCCCGATCCCTACAGAGAAGACCAGACTCAAGCCCTCGACCGGATGATGGGAGATTTGCGGTTCCAGCTTACTACCGAGTTGCGAGAGCTAGCCCTCGATCTCCAGTATCAGTTCCGGGACGCCCTCACGGCTATGCAAGTGGCTCAGCCAGCACCAGCCGGGGTAGGACCCCCTGCGGGGGGAGTCCAGCAACTGGTGGTACCTCCCGGAGGAGTCCCCGCACAAGTGCCGCCGCAAGTGCTGCCGCAAGTGCCGCCGCAGGTCCCTCTGGCCGTTCCCCGCCAGGTGCCCGCACCCATACCTGCGCCGGCCCCCGTGCTGGCAGGGCCGGTGGTTCGCCCGGCCCCCGCCGATCCGTTGACGGCTACTTTCGATGGGGACCCCGAGAAGTTGCGGTTCTTCCTGCTAGAGATTGAGCGGTTCCTAGACACCTGGGGGCACCTCTACCCCACCGAGAGGGACCGGATTGGATACATCGGGTCCAAGCTGAAGGACACCGCCAGCGATTGGTACGTGAGCCTGCACAACGCCCCCGGGCCTGAATTGCGCTCGCTGAACAACTTCATGTGGGCCCTCCGACACCACTACGAGGACCCCTTGGGAGAAGAAAAAGCCCAGAACCAACTGCGGAGGCTGACCCAAGGGCGGTCCTCGGTGAGGGACTACACCGATAAGTTCCAGCACATCGCAGCCAGGATTCGTGGCTGGACCCAAGACCTGTTCATTGAAAAATACAGAGAGGGCTTGAGTTACGAGGTGTACGAGGCGGTGTTGCAGGGGGGAAGACCCGGATCGTTGGCCGCTTGGATGAGAGCGGCCGCGGACATGGAAGAACGCTTCAACCTCATCAAGATGGGAACTTCATCGATGGCTCAAGGCAAAGCGGCGCAGAAGGCGAAACCCAAGCCCAACCTGCAAGAGATTCGGGACGCCCGCTTCAAGCAGGGGCTCTGCATGAGATGCGGGGAGAGTGGTCACTTCGCCTCGGCGTGCCCTAGAGGGGGGGAAGTTCCGAAGACCTCCACCCCAATGACCGGGAGCACCCCCAACAGAGGGAAGACCTCGTTCAAACCCCGGGCTCTGCAGCTGGAAGGGGCAGCGAGTGAGCAGGGAGAGCTGGAGCTGACGGAAGCGCAGATGTCGGGAAACTCCAACGGCCTGCAGTGAACGACGCAGAACTGCAGGTCCCCAGCCACGACGCGCCATCTCCGGTGAGCATCCCTGGCCCTTTATTGTATATGGTAGTGACTGTAATAACCCCTGGGACCGGGACCCATGTCCGGGTCCGAGCCCTAATTGACTCTGGGTGCGCCCGGGACTTGATTAGCCCTTTAGTAGTTGAAGGGCTGGGACCCAAGGTCGCCCCGTTGGGGGAGCCACTCACGTTCACGCAAATGGACGGTTCGGAAATGAAAGAGGCGTGTGTGGCAGAGACCGAGAGACTAATTGTGGGGACAAGGGAACATTGGGAAAAGAGAGCCTTCGTCATCACCCCCAACACCCAATTCCCCATGGTGTTGGGGAGCCCCTGGTTAAGCTCCCATGACCCCTATATCAAATGGAGCGAGGGGAAGATCTCCTGGGTGGACGAAAAGTGCCAAGGCCACAAATGGGACCCGGGGTGGGGGCCAGGACCTCCAGTGCCTCTCCGGGCAGCGGCCCTCACTCTGGTGCCCGCGGCCGTCCCCCGGGAATATTGAGACTTAATGGGAGTGTTCAGTGAGACCGAAGCGGATGAACTACCCCCCCACAGGCTATCGGACTGTGCCATAGAACTGATCCCGGGCGAGAAACTACCAAAGGGAAAACTTTACTCCATGAGTCCTCCGGAGCGGGAGGAGCTAAGAAAGTTCCTAGACAAGAACTTGGAGCGCGGCTTCATCCGCCCCGCTAAGTCCCCCTTCGCGGCCCCCGTTCTGTTTCGAAAAAAGAAAGACGGGGGCTACGCTTGTGCACGGACTACAGGGGATTAAATGCGGTGTCGGCTTCCAACGCCTACCCCCTCCCCCTCATTAAAGACTTGTTAACGGAGGCGGCCAAGGGAAAAGTGTTCACTAAGTTGGACCTCCGAGACGCATATTTCCGGGTGCGCATCAGGGAGGGGGATGAGTTCAAGACTGCATTTAATACACCGTTGGGACAGTTCGAATACCTGGTGATGCCGTTCGGTTTGAGTGGCACGCCAGGGGTCTTTATGAGCTTAATAAATGAAGTGTTGCACAAGCATTTATTCAAGGGGGTGTTATGTTACTTAGATGATATCTTGATCTACTCTGCTGATAAGAAAGAACACGTGCAGTTGGTCCGAGAAGTGCTCTCAACCCTGTTGAAAAATCAGTTATATGCAAAGTTGTCTAAATGTGAATTCCATCGGGACTCCGTAGATTTCTTAGGGTACCGCATTTCTCAGAAGGGACTGGAGATGGACCCTGCCAAGGTAGAGGCAGTGGTTCAGTGGGAAGCCCCCCGAACGAGAAAACAACTCCAAAGTCTGTTGGGATTTTGTAACTTTTACCGCACCTTCATAAAAGACTTTGCCACAGTTACCCTCCCGTTGACTGAGTTGCTAAAAACCAAGGGGAGGGGCCCGGAAGCGGGGAAGCCCGGGGAGAGAATTGCCTGGACTGGAGAATGCCAGAGGGCGTTCGAGACTCTTAAGACTCTTTTCACCTCAGAGCCCATTTTGGCTCACCCCGATGAGACCAAGGAATTTGTAGTTCACGTAGATGCTTCGGATGTGGCCATGGGGGGGCCATCCTACAGCAAGGGCCGGATGGGAAGCTGCACCCTCTCGCCTACATCTCAAAAAAATTTAACGAGACAGAAAGGAATTGGTCAGTTTGGGACAAAGAAGCCGCCGCCATCCGACTGGCCCTCACCACTTGGCGGCATTGGTTGGAGGGAGCGCAAACCCCTTTTGAAATTTGGACAGATCACAAAAACCTAGAAGCGCTGCGCACCCAGAGATCCCTGAATGCGAAGCAGCTCCGTTGGGCGGATTTTTTCTCAAAATTCAATTTTGTGCTTAAACATTTCCCCGGGAAAGCCAACTCGTTAGCAGACGCACTCTCCCGATTGCCCCAGCACGAAAGTTTAAAAGAGGAGGTGTTCGACTCCATGTTCTCCCCCCAGCAGCTGGGAGGTGCGGTGACCACCAGGAGTCAGAGTAAGCAGATGACAGTAGAGCCGGGGAAAAGCGACTGGGGGGGATTATTCCCCGGAAGAAGTCGAAGAATTAGAGACCTTAGCAGACTGCTCCCTCCGGGAAGATAAATGCTGGTACCACGGGGATAAACTGGTGGTACCTCGAAGCAAAAGGAAAGACATATTACTGACCTGCCATTCCTCTAAATTAGCAGGGCATTTTGGATTTCTAAAGACGCTTAACTTAATTCAGAGACAGTTCTGGCGGCCGCGCATGCGCAAGGATGTTTCGGACTTTGTAACTGCCTGCCAGACCTGTTTGATGTGCAAAAGAAGGGGGGGATAAGTCCCGGGACTATTGCACCCGCTGCCCACCCCCTCTCGCCCCTGGGAGGCGATAGCTATGGACTTCATCACCCTCGAAGGGAAAGACTGTAATTTGGGTGGTGGTAGACATGTTTTCTAAACAAGCCCACTTCACCCCCTTCAAGCAGCTGCCTACGGCAAAGGGAATGGTTAAGGCTTTCTTCAACCACGTGATAAAGCTACATGCTTTCCCCAAACGTGTGGTATCCGATAGGGGCAGTCAGTTCGTTGCCAACTTCTGGCGGGAGCTTCTGAAACTTATGGACATTGAGCCAGCCCTGAGTTCAGGGTACCATCCAGAGACCGATGGGCAGTCCGAACGAACTAATCAAATTCTGGAGCAATTTCTAAGGTGTTACACTAACTACCACCAGGATAACTGGGTGGAGTTACTACCGTTCGCTGAATATAGCTATAACAATGCGGTGCATTCCTCTACTGGCGTTTCTCCATTCATGGCAGTAGGAGGCTTAGAAGGAAAACCACTGCCCACAGTAGAAAATGCGTCAAGTACTCCCCCCACAGACTTTAAGCGATGGTGGGCAACCTTGCAAGAGTCATGCCCCCTGATAGCCAAGACCTTGGACCAGGCAAAAGAGGACTACAAGAAATATGCGGACCGTGGCAGAGCTGAGGGCTGGGACCTCCAGCCCGGGGACTCCGTTTACCTATCCACAAAGAATATACATGGCTTACAACCCAGTAGGAAGTTGGGGTGGAAATTTGTGGGCCCTTACAAGGTGTTGCGTAAAATCTCTGATGTGTCTTTTGAACTGGAGTTGCCCAAATCACTGAGTTCTGTGCACCCTGTTTTTCATTTCAGCTTGCTGAAGAAGAATCCTGGGCCGAATGCATGGCATCCAGTTCCTCCGACTCCTCCTCCACTGATGAAGGGGGAGGCACCCCATTTTGAAATTTCGGAAATTCTTGATTCTAAACTACGCAGGGGCCGAATATATTATTTAGTTAGATGGCTTGACTTTGGCCCAGAACAAAATGAGTGGGTTCGTTCTGAAAATGTGCATGCTCCTAAATTAGTTAAAGCTTTTCATAAAAAGTTCCCGGACAAACCCGGGTAGATTTATTTTCGGGGTGCCAGTGTGTCAGAATCTGCTGATTTGGGCTGACAACATGACGGCCAAAGTTTACGTTAACAAACTACGAGTTAGCGGAGTGGCTGAGCAGACATTAGGTATACCAGACTGATTGGAAACTTCACAGGGAGGTGTTTCTAAAGACCAGTGAAGGATTTGGAAACACGGAGGTGGAGCTTTTAGCATCAAGGTGGAACCACTGATTGAGAAAGTTGGTGTCCAAGATGTACATGTGGGGACACTAGGGACGAATGCACTGAACTTCCAGTGGCCATGGACTCTTTTTTTTTATGCATTCCCTCCAATTCCCATCATACCTTGGGTGATACAGTGCATCACGGAACAAAGAGTGGAACTGGTTATGGTGGCACCCTTCTGACCGAGAAGGGCGTGGTTCAAGGACCTAATAAGACTGTTGACAGGGGAGCCCTGGCGTCTTCCAGTCAGACGAGACCTGCTGACCCAAGGGAGAACTGTCCACCCACGACCGGACAGGTTTCAATTAGCGGCATGGAGATTGAGAGGCGGCAACTAGTCGCTATGGGCTAGGGGTTGGAAGTTATCTCCACACTGCTGGCCTCCAGAAAGGTCTCCACTAATAAGATATATAATAGATCATGGCAAACCTTCTCAGGGTGGTGTGAGTCCAAGGGATTAGATCCCATGAAAGCACAAGTGGGGGATATAATGGCCTTTCTCCAAAACGGTGTGGGGGAAGGACTTAGTACCAGCAAACTAAAATGGTTGAAATTCCTTCTGTTCTTTCCCTCCTTTCCTTGTCTTTCACTAGGTAGCTGTCCAGACCTTCACCAGAGAGGTTAGATCCCTTGAGCCCACTTGCAGAGACGGCGGGATATAAAACTGAAATATAAATATAAAATAAATAAATTAAGCAGTACAGATGCAACTTTGGACCTGGTTGCTGGATCTGTATCCCAGTGCCGCAGCCAGGCATTCCTCCTAGTGGTTACACTGCACGACATGGCTTGCTCTGTGAGTTGCATGGCATCAAGCTAGGCGTCTGCAGCAAATGCTGTGGCTAGGGCAATCTTTAGTTCGCCTTTAAGCCTCTTAGGTATGGTACTTTCCCCTGTAGTTAGTCCAGAGGCCCAGGTGTATGCCGCTCTGGCAAACAGGGAACCTGTGGCTGACGCCCGAAGGGGAGTAGCTGCTGTCTCAAAGTCTCTGCGTAGTGCCTTCTCGACCTTCTTATCGCAGTTCACTTTTTTGGGATCCCGACAGTATCCATGGGCAGGAAAGAAGCAGATGCCAGTGAAATTATGGGGTCATCCACTATTAGTTTTAGTTTCTTAGTCGCTTCTGGAATAAGAAAATATAGCTTGTGAAACAGAGGGTTAGCGGCCTTTGGGTTTTCTGGGTGTTCCCATTCTGTCATCATGATATTATAAAAAGTGGCTATAACTGGGATGCCAGCTGGCTTGATTGTGGTTTTAAGTATGGTTTTGGAGGATCCCACCGGAAGGCCTGGGTCCTCCTTGCCCTCCTGTACTTTTGGAGTATAAGTCAGCTCCAGTGTTCTAATGACTTTGGTTGGGAGTTTGTTGAAGAGGTCCTGAAGGAACATTCCAAATTGTACCATGGGTACTGTTTCCTCTTCCTCTGACAGTTCCCTTTCCTCCTTTTCTGTAAGTAAGGACACAGAGTCTGAGTTCTCATCAAATCACTGACTAAGGGAACAAAGCCCTTGTCTGCTGTGGCTAGCCTCAGTCTCTTACTGGGAGGTGGGGGGGGCGTATCGCTGGTACTAGACAGTCTGCCCCTAGGATGGACCCGCGTAGGGGCCTGGTTGGGGGAAGACTGTTGCAATAAGTCTTTAAACTCTCTGCTCATTTTTTCTCTAAGTCATGACAAAAAGTTCTGTCTGGCTTTTTCTCCAGAGGGTTGTTCGGTCAGTGGCTCAGTATCACTGGTTTGGAAGGGTTCCAGATCTACTGAGCCCAGAGAACTGGATGTTCCTGCCTGGTCGGCCATTTTGGGTAAACCTGAAAGTGAAAGCACTGCTAACACTCAGGAGACCAGGCTCACAAAATGGCGTCTTTTCCCACCTTAGGGCCCCTCTTCAGGAGAAAGAGGGGGGATGAATACTGGCCTGTCCTTAATCTTGGAGGAAGCCTAGATAGTGCCCCGCTTCCTACAACCTGAGGTAGAGGGTCGGGGGGGGGGGTGCCCAAATGATTTTCTTTGAGCAGGGAGGAGAGAGTGGGGGGGGGGTGAGAGTGGGGGGGGGTTTGAGGGGCTTCAGTCCCGATTCAGCTCTCCCCCCCCTTTTTGGGATCCATAGCTCTGAAGAGATCCACATCTGCTCTCTCTCTCTCGTCCTTCCTCCCCCCGGTATTTTCCAGGCCGCTGGTCTTACCGTGCCTCAGCAAAAGTGCCGAAGTCCTGAAGCCTCATGCCTCCCTTCTTCTCCTGTGGTGGGAAGGGGAGAAGAGCCGCTCCATAGCCGAATGGGATAGCGACGGAGTTCCCGTGCCACTCGCAGCTTCTGCTGGACCCATCGCATCCCCTGGCTCTCCCCGAGCCGTGCACCACCTTTTCAGGTGGGGGGGGCAGGCATCGTGCTGCCGCACTCTCTCCAGGGTCCATGCGTTCCTCTGGTGCCATGACCGCCTGGGGCCCTCCCAAGACTACCGGTGCCGGGACTCTGTTCTCCTAGGGTCTCTTCTCCGACCCTCAGGAGGTGAAGGGGGGGGGGAGGTTTTACCTTCCCACTGTTCCCCAGTCTCAAAGAGACTTTCTCTATCTTTTCTCTATCTTCTTTCTTCTGCTTTCTCTTAGGATCTTCATGCTCTGCTGAGCACAGCCGGCACGTCCTGCAGGGAAAGCAGGGCTGGATAGACTGGGGATCCAGTGGTGAAGCCCCTCCCCTGCAGGATCAAAGATTGCTGGCCCTGCTTCAGGAAGAGGGAGGAGCTTCCCAGGAGTGAGGACTGAAGAATTGCCCCACTCCTGGACCACCAGAGAAGGGAACAGGTTGGATTTAGGTGAGGTACAGATGATCATCTTCTGACATTACAGTTCTTAATCAACAAATATAGAACCAAGAGTTGGAGGATCTTTGCTGCTGCCTTCATGCCATACCCCCTGCCCAATTATGGCACAAGGTAAAATAACAGCTATCGACAAGAGACTGCTGGCTTTGATGGACATTCTGTATTCTAACCCCACTGCACAAGTTTACTATGGATTAGACAGACAACTTTCCAACATAATTACCCAACAGCAGGGAGTGTGTTAGGGGTGCATGCAGGCCTCTTTATTGTTTAGTTTATATATCAACAATATTAAATCTGCTCTCTGCCCAGGACTGCTATTCTCCACCCATTACTAACATTAAAGTTTCTATCTTACTTTTTGCTGGTGATGCCATTCTCCTGTCAAGAATAGAGATGTGAAGGCCAACAAAAAAACCTGAAAAATTTTTTGGGGAAAACGTTTCCCTCCATAAGAAAAGAAAAGAAATTGATTATGGAATGTTTTATTTTAACATGATGAATAAAATATTTTAAGACAAGATGTTCAAATATTTTCCAAATCATTTCTAAAAAATATGTATGATATCAGATTAATCTAATTTCTGGGCACTGAGGACAAGCAATTCCTAGATTACAAACTGAACTCTTCAATGCAAGAACAAGATGCATTTCTTCCTTTAGGAGGTGCTATTGTCACAAGAAAAGGAAAAGGTTTCAGTTTTGTTTTTGCATGTATACTGGTGAAGTGAGACCTAGCCAGAGACCCAGGCCCAGCTCGACCCTAGGCCTATGAACCAAACTTAGAAATCTGCCTCTTCTCACTCTGTTGAACTTTAGCTCAGATAAAATGCTTGCTTTGTTTATGGAACACAATAACTTGCTGACAGTTAAAGGAAAAAGCAGAAGTAGCCAGGCTGGCAAGAGGCCTGGAGCAAAAGTCCCTTTCTTTGCTATGGGAGAAAGCAGAAGTCGGGGTGACAGGGAGGGGGAAGAGCCGGGGAATGTAGCAGATGTTGGATAAAAATAAGAATGTGTGGCTGACTTAACAGGAAAATAATTAAACTTGCTGTATTAACACACCCCGATTTGTATAAAGGCTGGCATATTGTACGTGAATGGGGTCCGGCCTTTACGAGCACGCTGTGCTGCTGGACCAATAAAGCTTTATCTTTTCACCTTTTCATCCGTTGTCTGGTGCGGCTCATTCTGCGGCTTCGGCTTGGGTGCCATCCCGCTACATTTCTGGTGCATTAGCCGGGAAGGGGAAGGCCCCTCCTCATACAGCCAGGAGGTCTTCCACCTCCCTCGAGCCACGGTCTTGCCTCCGGCGGGGTGCAACGACTGGACAACAGGTGCCACTTCCAACTTCGGGAGGTTGTCTTTTCTCGTGTTCCATGGAGCCGGGGACGACCCGCTCACTCTTGGACCCGCTGGGTGAAAACGTGCCTGGGAAGCCTCCGGAGGCTGGTGAGTATCTGTTCTGTTCTGGCCCTCCAATAAGGAGGAAGAGGGGCCTGATCACCTCCTGAATTTGGTTTTCTGGAAGTGTGTCGGCCGACACCCTGGTAATCTGGTAATCTGGTAGTCTGGTAATCTGGGAGGGAGTTGTTTGTGTGGCAAGGTGTGTAAGTGGATCCACCCGTGTGGTGGGAGTATGAGTGTGGACCCCTGATGAGCACGTTTTCCAGTCGGGCAACTGCACTGGGCTGCTTAAGGGGGGAAGCAATTGTGGTTAGGGCTACCCCCTCTGTGTTGAGACTCCGGACCCCTTACTGGACCTCATCCCCTATCCTACTGTGTCAAGTTGTCGTCTGGATCCCCGGGTGGCAGTCATGGGCAGGTCAGAGTCATTAGGTAGACTATTAGAAATAATTAGGGATTATGGAAGAGTCTCAGGTTTAAAAATTAATTTAAACAAGACAAAAATCTTAACAAAAAACTGTTCTAATCAGTTACAGCTAAATATTCAGAAAACTTTTGGAATTGAGGTGGTAAAAAGAGTGAAGTATTTAGGGGTTATATGCTCAAATAAAACTAGCTCATTAATAGAGGATAATTATGGCACCTTATTAAAAAGAATTAAGAAAGATTTAGATAATTGGAAAAAATTAAATTTATCTTGGCTAGGCAAAGTGGCAGCGATTAAAATGAACATTCTTCCCAAATTTTTATTTTTTGCACAAACGATCCCTTTGTTAAAAGAAAATGCTAGCTTTTATAAAACTATCAACGATTTAATGAGAAAATTTATTTGGTTTCCTAAGAAACCGAGAGTCAGATGGAAACTCCTACAGGATAGAAAGGATGAAGGAGGAATTGCTATACCAAATTGGGAAATTTATGGTAAAGCGGCAGCCCTAGTTTGGGTGAAAGATTGGGTGACACTGGATAATATCAGAGTTTTGGCCTTAGAAGGGCACGACCTATACATAGGCTGGCATGCCTATGTATGGTATAACAAACATAAAGTTCCCTCAAATTTTAATACGCACATCTTAAGAGCTGCCCTTTTAAAAACTTGGTTAAATGTAAGAGAAAAGTTTTACCCAAAAACACCTAGATGGGTCTCTCCCTTGGAAGCTTTCACTAAACCATCATTGATTAACCCAAAAAATATAGTGAGCTATGATAGATTGTTAGATAGTAAGGGAAATTTAAAGAATAATGAGCAGTTAAAAAGGGAGATAGATTTACAACTAACATGGTGGGAAAACAATCAGCTACATTCCAGATATCATTTAGATAAAAGGATCGGTTTTCATGAGTCTCCGAATGAATTAGACTTAAACTGGATGAATAAAAATAAATTTAATAAAATTTATAAGTTAATTCTTAGTTACAAAATGTTAGAAGAAAAAATAAAAACCCCAATGGTGAGATGGATGGAGGATTTTGGTTATAGTATTGAAATAGAAAAGTAGACAAAGATCTGGAAATCACTAAAAATTTTAGGAGCAGTAAATTATAAAGAAAATATTTATAAACTCTTTTACCGTTGGCACTGGTCACCTGATAGGTTACACAAGTGTTATAATTCCTTGTCTAATATGTGTTGGGTTTGTCGGACGAGCATGGGTACATATTACCATATGTGGTGGGAGTGTAAGGGGGTTAAAAACTTTTGGTTAATGGTGAAAGAGGTGATTATGGAGATCATGGGATTGGATATACAATTAGCCCCGGAGACATTCTTGTTAAATATTCTACCAGATGGCTTGCCTGGTCATGACCAAAAATTGTTGGCCTATATTTTGACGGCAGCACGGCTAGCACGAGCTGCCAAATGGAAATCGACATCATGGAGAAAGAAGAGGTGATCGCTAAATTATTTGAAATGGCAGAAATGAGTAAATTAAGTTTTCTTTTGAATATGAATGCAAAACGGGATCCGATGTATGTATGGTCCAAATTTTATGTTTGGATAAGTTGATATGACTCCGAGAGTATGTATATATAGCTTTGTAAAGATTAATGTATAAAAAAAACGACTAAAATAAAATTTATATTTAAACACCGACACCCCAGCACCAGCACCAATCCCGGCAGCCAAGGTTCCCGTTTCTCCAGTGTCCGCAATGGTCCCTAGGTGCTCCAACAGGGAATGAAGATGGCCCACATACTTAAGAGACATTGTCTGCTAGGGTGGTCCAGACTATGGGAGGAGGGGTGTAATGTCCTGGGTTTTATTGTGCAATATCACTGCCATGTGCTCCTGTAATGGCAACTGCCATATGGCCAGAGCACATGGCTAGGCAGTGACCTGAGCTTCAGTCCAGGTGAACAATAGACACCTGGATCCTAAGTGGCTACCAATAAGGAGCCTAGGTTCTCCCCGGGGAACCTATGACAATTCATGTAAATGTAAGACCCTATCGGGTCAATTGGGTGCAGCCGGAGGTGTGGCCCCGGCCAGCATAAAAGCAGGGGCCTGAAGCCCCATAGGCATGCTTGAGCTGAACCATTAATAAAAGAGCTATGCTTGAAATCACTCTACCGGCCTCCCAACTCCAGTACTTTCCAGTTTGATTGGCCCTTCCCTCCAAACCTCTAAGACCACAACCCTGAAGAGTACTGGACTCAGGAAACCAGGAACGGTGAAATCATGAAGTCTTTATTGAGTGATTCAGCATGCCCAGTAGATGGTCAGAACAAGCATGCTTCCAGGGCTCCAGGGCCCTCATTATATGCTGGCCGGAGCCACACCTCTGGCTGCACCCAAAAGACCTGATAGGGGCTTAACATATGCACATGTTTGTCATAGGTTCCCTGGAGGAGCCTTTGATTGCATTGGCTCCCCAGGGAGAACCTGGGTCCCACATTGGTGGAGGCTTTCAATCCGGATGTCTATTGTTCCTCCAGATTCAAGCTCCCCTCTCTGCCTAACCATGTGCTCTGGCCATGCGGCGGGCGCCATTACCTGGGAGCACATGGCAGGCTGGTTGCTACACAGAGCATACTACATTACACCCCTCCTCCCATAGTCCAGACTGTCCCTTGGCAAACATAGTCTTTGAGGTGTGCGGGACGTTTCCGTTCTCTGGTCGAGTGGTGCAGGGTTGCTGGAGCCACCGGTATAGGGAGCGGAGATTCGGGGATATCTGCCTTGGGCTGAGCCGGGTCTGGTACCGGTGCAGGGACGGCAACTGGAGTGATGTCCAGGTGGCCGGCTTCTGTAGGGTCCTCCTGCAGACTCTCGGCCGGTCGTGGGGTGGGCGTATGGTCTGTCTCAGGTACCTAGGGTTCCGCATCTGGGAAGTCCAGCCCTGGATAGTCCACAGAGACGTGCAGGCGGCGGCAAAGTTGGTCCACGTGGCGCCTCCACTGTTGTCCTTCCTCGCCTGCAATTTCATAGGAGAGGGGACCGGTGACACGGATAATCTGCCCCGGCAACCACAGGGGGCCCCGGGTGTAGTTGCGGACGTAGACCGGGTCCTCTGGTGCGAACCCTCTGGGAGCTTTGGGGACGTTGGGTTCTTTGGAGGTGGCTGACTCCCAATTGGGGTGGAGCCGGTCGAGCTGGGTTGTCAGCCGGCGGCCCATGAGCAGCTCTGCAGATGCTCATATGGGATGATTCTGACACCGTCGACCACCAGCTACTAGCCTGCTGCCTTGCTGATATTGGGATCCAGGGGCTGGCCTTACAGTGGCTTTTCTCGTTTCTCCAAGATCGGGGACAATGGATGGCAGTGGGGGAGCAACTGTCCCAGAAACACCTGCTTGTGTGTGGTGTGCCACAGGGTGCAGTACTCTCCCCAGTGCTGTTCAACATCTATATGCGCCCCCTCGCCCAGATTGCCTGGAGGCATGGGTTGGGTTGTCATCAGTATGCTGATGATACCCAGCTCTATTTGTTGCTGGGCAGCCAGTCAGACTTCGGTCTGGGTGATCTGGACCTGGCGTTGAAAGCCATGGTGGGTTGGCTTAGGCAGAGCTGACTGAAATTGAATCTGACAAAGACGGAGGTCCTGTGCCTGAGTCGGAGCGGCTCGAGGTTAGGGATCCCTCTCCTGACCTTCGATGGGGTGCTGTTGGTACCTGTGTTGGAGGTTAGGAGTTTGGGAGTGATCCTGGACCCCTCGTTAATGATGGAGGCCCAGGTAGCAGCCACTGCAAGGTCAGCTTTTTACCACCTATGACTGATCAAGCAGTTGGTTCCCTTCCTTGAACGCAAGAACCTGGCTACAGTCACCTCAAGATTGGATTGCTGTAATGCTGTCTACATGGGGCTGCCCTTGTTCCAGATCTGAAAGCTGCAGCTGGTGCAGAATGCAGTGGCGAGGCTGGTATTGTGTCTCCCTATGCGGGAGCACATCCAGCCTGCCCTTAAAGCACTGCACTGGCTGCCTATAGCATTCCAGATTCAGTTCAAGGTGCTGGTGCTTACCTATAAAGCCCTATGTGACCAGGGGCCCACTTACCTGAGGGACCGTCTCTGAGCCCACCGTAAATGGCGGGAGGGCGGGATAAAAATCTCAAAATAAATAAAATAAAAATAAAATTCCTGAGGGAAAGCATAGTTTGTACTAAAGTTACCTACTCTTCCTCAGAGAGTTCTCCCTCCTACTTGTCTGAGAAGGAGGTGGAACAGTCAGAATCTCCCATATGAGCATCCAGCAGAGGGCTACGCTCCCTAGTTACTGAGAGCTCTCGCCTCTTTGCTCTGGGTCTAGGAGGTGAGGCTGAATTACTGCTATGTCTGTCTCTCTTCTTTTTCCGAGATTTTTTTGTACTGTCTACCCCGAGCTGGGGAGACATTAGATGATGCAGCCTCCTGTTTTACTTCCTGCATGATGTCTTGAAATTCTTTCCACATCTCCAACTTTAACCAGTGCATTTAGTTGTATTTTGCATCCTCCTGTCAGGTTCCTGACATTTTTCCCGGGGGGGAGTTGGATGCCTGCTACTTTCCACGTCATTTAGCACTCTCTTGCTCCCCCACAGTTTGTTCTCATGCCTGTATCTGTTTCTCTAAGCAATGCTTGTAACCTTGAAGTGTTTTTCTAATGGCACGGACTCCAGGTGGTGGGGGTATGGGAACCAACGGGGATGTATGGTGGGAGGTGGAGGAGGGCTGCCAAGTCTGAGCTGCCTCGGGTTGGCGCCTTTTCAGTGGGAAAACAACAGCTAGTATTTTTGCGCTTTTTTACAGTTCACCTGATTGGTGCCAGGTTCTGGTTCTGACGTTTGAATATAGTATAACTTATCCTCTGCCCTGTAACTGTCATCACTAACACTGAAAGTGCTTACTGAGTAAACCATTAAGAAAATAAAAGGACCTTATTCAACATAAGGCCTGGCTTATTGGATCTTACAAGATTCTCACACTCCCCAGTGAGGTCCACATTCTGTTGTTCTATAAACTCTTGAGAAGACAGGGAGACAGAGAACAGAGGCAGCTCAATTCAGAAGTTGGGCTCCTTTTCATCTTGGAAGTAGATGGGTCGACCTTGTCAGTCATTTTGTACCACTGGTACCTGGCAAAGTGAAAGCAAAAGTACTTCCCTCAGGTATGGAGTAATAAAATGGTCTCTGCCATTTTTTCTGCCTATTCCAGACTCCTCTGCAGTCCTACATCCCTTCCAGGGGACTAGATTCAGTAAGATGAGCTCCCAATTTTTTTTGGAGGATCTTCACTGTAGGCATAGAGGGGTGAAGAAGAGTTCTCCTATCCACCCTCCTAATGGACTCCTATGCTGGGGGGAGGTTTTTCCTCCCCGGCCTCCCAACCAGCCCGAATTCCCCCTGAAACACTGGGTGCCTACCAAAGTTCTGTTGGGTGAGGCTCCTGGCTGGCTGACACCTTCTCTGTCATCCTCACTGGGTTCCTGTGGCTGGGAAGTGCAGTGGGTCTCACAACACTGTCCCAGCCACCTTCGCAGACTCAACCACTCTTCTGAAGCCCAGAAGGCCCGTGCAGAGTCTGCAGGAGCCATGGCTGCCAGGATTTGCCCAGTGCTGCTGGCTTGCCTCCTGCAGCCATGTCTGCAGCCACCGCAGCACGAGAGAGCATTCCTGTGGTGATCTGTTGCCACTGACAGTGACCTGAGCTCCCTTTTGCGCCACTAGTTCTTCAGTTGGATTGCCTGCTGCCACTGTGGCCTCTGGATCACTGCACTCTATAGAGTGCTGTCAAGCCTGTCCTGCTCTGGTAGCAGGACCAGTAGAACTGGGGCCAGTCCAGGCAGATAGGCCCCTCCCACCATCTGGATCAATCTTGAGACTGACCCTGCTTCAGTGTCAAACCTTGCTCGCTTTCCTCGCATCAGGTTGCCATAATTTGGGGGAGGAAATTCCTGCAGGGAGGGGAGTGTGTGAATGAGTGTGAATGAATGAGACCTTTTGCTTTAGCAGCCATAACTTTCTTTTAAGCGCACCTCCTGTGTTCTCACGGAACGATGTCCTTGAAGCAGCTTGGTGCCAGCCTATGCACCTTTACTCCTTGGTTGAGATGGCCACGCTAGGCACATGAGTGACATGTGCTTGAGGAGAGGGCTTATGTCTGAATTACCTATATGAAGTATATACCTGCCAAAATGCTTCAATTCTAACACAGTGATGTTCTGAATCATGCATACTCTTCAGTAAACTTATCACTGCCAAAGAGGGAGTGGTTGAGAGTAACTTGACTGGGGATCTGACAGAGTGTTAGAACTCTCAATTTCCTCCAACCGTCGCCTCAAGCATGTCAGATGAAGTTGGAGGCACTGGAACGAGTACAGGGACCAGGTCAGAACCCAAGAATCCCAATCTCGACCCTGACAAGAAAAGGGAGGACTGAGCTCTGCATGCCAAACCCAAGAAGCATGTCCTCTTCAAACCCAAGCAAAGACAAGACAGCCCCGACAGGTGGGAAGTCCTGGTCTGGCTCGCAGAGATGCAGAATCTCATGCACCTTCCATGATGACCCTGAGTGAGTGAAGGTGATTGAAGAGTGGGAAGAAGAAGCGGGACTCGATTGTAACCAGGCTGACCTGAGGGCTGAGGTAAAAGATTTCAAAGAAGGGTTCCAGTTCCTCATCAAGAACCTCCCTAAAGTGGTTAAAGAGCTGATGGTGAAGGAAGACTTGGAAGAGTCGGAGGCAGAAGCCGAGGAGGGGAGGGGACCAGTGACCTGAGCGGGAGAGGCCCCGAGATACCCTAGAGGCAACCTTCGACAGCAGCCCAGGGAAGCTGGCTTTCTTCGTCATCCAGGTGAGAAAATTCCTGCAAGAGTGTGGCCACACCTTCACTTCCAATGAACACCATGTGGACTATGTGGGTACTCGCCTATGAGACCAAGCCGCTGACTGGTTCATGGGCCTCTACAACGTCGGGGCTCCAGAGCTGAGAAATGTGAACGCCTTCATTCAAGTCCTATGGTGTCAGTTTGAAGACCTGCTTGAACTGGAGAAGGCTTGCACCCACCTTTGTCACCTGAGACAAGTCAGCTGGTTGGTGCAAGAGTACTTGTGTTATCTCAATAGTTAAAAGCCTATGTAGCCAATCTCCAGGAATGGCCTAAAGTTCTGATCGGATTCTACAGGGCTGGTTTGAACACCACAATCCTGGAGAAGGCACTGGCCCACGATAACCCCAACGCTGGGGGGTGGATCCAGGTAGCCTGCGAGGCCGAGAACTGGCATAAACTTGTAAAGTTATACTAGCATAAGACACCAGGGCGCAAGGGAGGGAGCAGAGGGCAGAGGATCGCTGCCCAGAGGGGATTGGGAGAACCAGATGTGGCTCGGCTTGTGTCTGTGATGCGGGAAGCCAGGCTAATTCACTGCTGAGTGTCCAGGAGCCAGGAGCACCAAGCGGGAGTAACACAAGGATCCCAAAGAGAAAAGGACCAAGACCCCCAGGAAGTGCCCAAAGACCCCCAAAGCCCTTCAGGCAGAGGCCTGAGATACCCCTGAAGAAACCTCCACCTCCAGTGATGGTGAGGAGCCTCAGCTGGTTGGAAAAGGTCAGGGCCTGCTGTGAAGGGCACCAGCCAGCAGGTCTGACTGACTCCATCACATGAATTGGTGAGATCCATATTCCCCATTTTATTTGACTGTTACCATAATAAACCCAGAAGCAGGCACGCATATTAGGGTTAGGGCCCTCATAGACTTGGGCTGCACCAGAGATTTAATAAACCCTGCAATTGTTATGGGACTGGGGGCGAAGGTGCACAAGTTGAAAGAGCCCATAGTGTTCTCCCAGATGTTCTCCCCATTCTATGAAGGGCGAAGCCTGCTGTTACTGTACAGTGCATCTGCCTTTGTCAGTGCACTGAGAAATGTGGTCATTTATCATAAATTCCCCATGGTCCTGGGCAGTTCCTGGCTCCAGGCACATAATCCCTATGTGCAGTGGAGTATGGGCACCTTAAGTTGTTTAGATCCATGATGTTGGGAGCACCTGTGGTGCCCAAAATGGGGGGGGGGGAGGAACAGCACCCAGCAGCAGAACAAGTCTGTTTGGCACATGAGGAACTGAACTTGATCCCTGTGGAGTAGAGACTTGGCCAGGGTTTTTGAGGAAGGGGACACGGTAACACTGACTGTGCCACTGAAATTTTGCCCTGCCACAAATTGCCAAAGGGAAAACTCTATGCCATGAGCCCAGACGAGAAGTAGTTGCAGAGGTTTATTGACAAGAACCTAAGCCATGGGTTTATCCGCCCTGCCACCTACCCATTTGCAGCCCCAGCGCTGTTCAGAAAACAGGATGGTGGGCTAAGATTGTGCACGAATTACAGAGGACTGAATAGTTTCCATGTCTGCCTATCCCCTCCCACTTATTTTAGATTTATTGGCAGAAGCGTCCCAAGGGAGAATTTTTACCAAATTGGATCTACAAGACGCTTACTTCAGGGTCCGCATTCGGGAAAGGGACAAACATAAAACTGTCTTTAACATCCCCCTGGGACAGTTTGAGTACTTAGTCATGCTATTTTGTTTGGCCAGAGCACCTGGGGTGTTCATGAACTCAAGGCCAGAGCACCTGGGGTGTTCATGAACTCAATCAATGACATTTTGCACAAGTACCTGTTTAAGGGGGTGGTTGTTTAACTTGATGACGTGTTCATGTATTCAAAAGATAAGGAGTCCCATGTGAAGTTAGTGTAGGAGGTCCTGAAAGCCCTCTTTAACAACCACTTCTATGCAAAGCTCTCTAAGTGTGAATTCCATAAGGAGGGTATTGCATCTCAGGGAAGGGTCTGGGCATGGACCCCAAGAAAATTCAGGACATGGTGGGTTGGGAAGCCCCACACACCCGACGGCAACTACAGTCCTTTTGGGGGTTTGCTAATTTCTATAGGCCCAGGTAACACTGCCCCTTACTGACCTACTGAAAACCAAGGGGAAGGGCCAGGAGGGCAAGAAGGCAAACAGCCAGCTCAATTGGTCCCCGGAGTGTCAACAGGTTTTTGAGAAGCTAAAGACTCTTTTTACCTTGGAGCCTGTGTTGCACCACCCAGACGAGACTAAACAATTCGTAGTACAGGTGGACACCTCCGATGTGGCCATGGGGGGGGGGGCATTCTGCAGGAAGCAGGGGGACTGGAAGCTTCACCCCTTAGCATATGTGTCCAAAACATTCTCCAGTGTGGAGAGGAATTGGGCTGTGTGGGACAAGGAAGCTGCTGCCATTAGACTGGTGTTAGTGATGTGGAGGCTTTGGCTGGAAGGGGTCCGAGTGCTCTTTGAAGCATGGACTGATCATTTAAAGCCCCGAGGCACCTGAATGCCAAACAATTGGGCTGGACCGAATTTTTTTCAAGCACCTCCCAGGCAAGTCAAATTTCCTAGCAGATGCTCTTTCCCGCCTCCCCTGGCATGTGAGCCAGCATGATGAGGTAATAGACACCACGTTCATGCCCGCACAGCTGGGGGGAGCAGTGGTAACACGGACCCAGGCAAAAAAGGGGGCTCCTATAGACACACAGTCTTGGGTGGAAAAATGCAAAGCCACTCTTTTGGAGCAAGACAAAGCAGAAATTGAGAACGATGGGATTCTAGAGAAAAGGGAGGACAGTTGTTGGTATCAGCAAAACAAATTATTTGTCCCCAAATCCCTCAGGGGAAATATTGTAAATGGGGCATGATAATAAACTTTCAGGACATTTGGATATTTAAAGACTTTGAATCTCATACAAAGACAATTTTGGCAGCCACGAATGCAGGGGGACATATCTAAATATGTGGCTTCATGCCAGACCTGCCTCATGAGCAAATGATGGGCAGGAAAGGTGCTGAGATTGCTGCAGCCACTTGAGACCCCTGATTGAGCGTGGTCGGTGATATCTATCAATTTTATTACAGACCTACCCCCAAGTCAAGGAAAAACAGCTATTTGGATGGTGGAGGACTTATTTTCAAAGCAAGCCCATTTTGTTCCTTGCAAACAGGTGCCCACAACAAAGCAGTTGGCTCGTATGTTTATGTAGCACATCATAAGACTACATACTTTACCCCACAAAATAATCTCAGACTGGGGTTCCCAGTTCATTGCCAAGTTTTGGCGGGAGTTAATTAAATTTCTGGGGATTGAGCAGGGTGTTGCCCTGCAAGGCGCTTATTGCACTTATGGACTTATGGTCTATAAGTGTTATTGGACTGTGCAAGTAGTGTGCAAAAAGGGACTGAACTGTGGGGTGACCGAATGTGATGCCAGCCATAGACACACACCAGCAGAGGAAAAGCCTTCTCCTGAGATGATGTGCCAATGATTCCTGAGGTTACCTGCCCTCTTATGCTTAGTAAGATGGACCAGCTCCCTAGCCACGTGAAGCACCCCGCAGCCAACAACCGTTGCCGTTTAAATGGATGCCATGCCAAGGCAATAAAACCAGAGATCTGGAATCTAAACTCCATGAGGAATACCTTCCTTGGTCACGCAGGCAACCTCCACCCCACCCCAGCCTCACCTAACAAAGGACTTCACATTCATAAATTAATCAAGGAACTGACATGTACCAGCTCTAGTCGTCCCCTAGAGCCATGCACAGATTATCCATGACAATGTCTCTGGCTGCATGAGTCGTCATCCTCCCAGGTGCCTCTGTCTCAGAGTAGAACAGAGTAACTAGAACACCTGGAGCAGTTTCTAAGCAGTTTCATTAATCACCAGCAGGACAACTGGGTGGAGCTGCTCTTTTTCACTGAGTACAGCTATAATAACTCAGTGCACAGTTCAATCCGCATCTCCCCTTTCAAAGCAGTACATGGGTATGAGGGGGTCCTTTGCCTACTTTGATGCCAGACACCCTAAGTGATGGGAATGCACAAACCTGGTGGTCTAGTGTAACCCAAGGCTGGCCTACACTACAAAAGATTCTTGAAAAGGCCAAAGAGGACTATAAACATTATGCTGACAAAGGCAGGGGTCCGGAGTGGGATCTTAAACCTGGGGACTTGGTGTACATCTCCACAAAGAACCTACAGGGTGTACAACCAGGGAAAAAGCTGGGGTGGAAGTACATTGGTCCCTTTAAGGTAGTGAGGTTGATTAATAAAGTTACTGTGGAGGTGGAATTGCCCAAACCCTCTGTCATTGTCAGAATCTGCTGATTCAGACAAAGTCTTTCTATTGCTTACAGCTATGTCTTCTGTTTTATTCCTGTCATGTCTGTATGCCATACTATAGTCTATTGCCATGTACGTATTGTAGATGTAGATTTCATAACACCTGCCATGTAATTGCCCTCCCTTAGGTGAACCCTAACTTTGGCCAGTATGTATGTAGATTATGTGACCCCAGGTTTATGACCCTGACCAGGCCTGGTCTGTGTAACTGTCAGAGCGGGAGGATGACAACTTCAAAGTATGGGAACAATGGGCCTCTCACACTCCTGCCTCCGCATTCCATTCGTCCCGGCTGGAACTCCAAGGGAGGACGAGTCTCATCTCTTATCAACGTGCGAAAGCCTTGAGGCCATTGATTGTTATGTGAAATGGTAACATCTGAAGGGTCTGGTTTGGGGAAGGGAAATTTACAACTTGACACCTCACTTTCTTTCCTGTGGGAAGCAAACGGCCAGAGCCCTTTTTGCCCGCCGTTTTTCCCGTGTAGTGATTGGCTACCTATGGGTAATTCAAACTGCTTAGAAAGGTATAATAGACCTGCTTCTGTCATATGTGTTATCTCTGACAATAATCCGAGAAGCTGTACCAATGTAGAGATTGGAAATAAAGAACTGTGTTTCATCAACAAAGATCTGATCCTTGACTACTTTGAGCAGAAGTCTCACAGATTGTCAGAGATCTGTGACTGGGACTTGGCCGTTCCTGACCATGTCGGATGACGGTACTCTTCCCATCCCTACTACTCCCGAAGACACACTGATCACCCCTGGGGATCAGGGGGCCGGTGGTGGAGGTGGCGGAGGGGAGCCCGAAGTACCAGTGACTACGATTCAAGGGGCTCCCTACATCCCGCGCCTACCTCCTCTTCAGAGCGTGACCCCGAAGTACTCATGGAGCAATTTTGGTCGCGGGACCGTAGACTCCTGGGTGCACGATCGGAAAGGGGCACGGGTTTCGTTCCAGGGGGATCATCTCGACCGCGGGAAGCCGAGTTTCCTGGGAGACGAACGCAACACGACCTACGTAGGAGATTCGCGTCTCCAGTCCCTGGAAGGAGAGAGAATGGGACCGTACGGGCCCGATCCCTATCGAGAAGACCAGACTCAAGCCCTCAACCGGATGATGGGAGATTTGCGGTTCCAGCTTACAACCGAGTTACGAGAGATGGCCCTCGATCTCCAGCATCAGTTCCGAGACGCCCTCATGGCTATGCAAGCGGCTCAGCCAGCGCCAGTCATGGGAGGACCTCCCGCGGTCGGAGTCCAGCAACCGGTGGTGCC
This sequence comes from Lepidodactylus listeri, assembly GCA_029233225.1. Lineage (NCBI taxonomy): Eukaryota > Metazoa > Chordata > Lepidosauria > Squamata > Gekkonidae > Lepidodactylus > Lepidodactylus listeri. The sequence continues at coordinate 5,379,921 of JARCFY010000014.1, read as the reverse complement.
TCCCGGAGGAGTCCCCGCACAAGTGCCGCCGCAAGTGCCGCTGCAAGTGCCGCAGCAGGTCCCCCCTGCCGTTCCCCGCCAGGTGCCCGCACCCATACCTGCACCGGCCCCCATGCCGGCAGGACCGGTGGTTCGCCCGGCCCCCGCCGATCCGTTGACAGCTACTTTCGATGGGGACCCCGAGAAGTTGCGCTTCTTCCTGCTAGAGATCGAGCGGTTCCTAGACACTTGGGGACACCTCTACCCCACCGAGAGGGACCGGATTGGCTACATCGGGTCCAAGCTGAAGGACACCGCCAGTGACTGGTATGTGAGCCTGCACGACGCCCCCGGGCCTGAGCTCCGGTCGCTGAACAACTTCATGTGGGCCCTCCGACACCACTATGAGGACCCCTTGGGAGAAGAAAAAGCCCGGAACCATCTGCAGAGATTGACCCAAGGGCGGTCCTCAGTGAGGGACTACACCGATAAGTTCCGGCGCATCTCAGCCAAGATTCGCGGCTGGACGCAAGACCTGTTCATAGAGAAGTATCGAGAGGGCTTGAATCACGAGGTGTACGAGGCAGTTCTATGGTCGGGAAGACCAGGATCGCTGGCTGCTTGGATGAGGGCAGCAGCGGACGTGGAAGAACGTTTCACCCTCATCAAGATGGGAGCTTCATCAGCGGCCCCAAGCAAAGCAGCGCAGAAGGCGAAACCCAAGCCCAATGTGCAAGAAATTCGGGATGCCCATTTTAAACAGGGGCTCTGCATGAGATGCGGGGAGAGTGGCGACTTCGCCTAAGCGTGCCCGAGAGGAGGGGGAAAAGTTCCGAAGACCTCCACCCCAGTGGCTGGGAGCACTCCTAACAGAGGAAAGACCTCGTTCAAACCCCGGGCTCTACAGCTGGAAGGGGCAGCGAGCGAGCAGGGAGAGCTGGAGCTGACAGAAGCGCAGATGTCGGGAAACTCCAACGGCCTGCAGTGAGCGGCGCAGAACTGCAGGTCCCCAGCCACGATGCGCCATCTCCGGTGAGCATCCCTGGCCCCTTGTTGTATATGGTAGTGACTGTAATGACCCCTGGGACTGGGACCCATGTCCGAGTCCGCGCCCTAATTGACTCTGGATGTGCTCGGGACTTAATTAGCCCTTTAGTGGTAGAAGGGCTGGGACCCAAGGTCACCCCGTTGGGGGAGCCACTCAAGTTCACGCAAATGGACAGTTCAGAAATGAAGGAAGCGTGCGTGGCAGAGACCGAGGGACTAATTGTGGGAACGGGGGAGCATTGGGAGAAGAGAGCTTTCGTCATCACCCCAAATACCCAATTCCCCATGGTGTTGGGGAGCCCCTGGCTAAGCTCCCATGATCCTTATATCAAATGGAGCGAGGGGAAGATCTCCTGGGTGGACGAGAAGTGCCAGGGTCACAAATGGGACACGGGGTGGGGACCAGGACCTCCGGTGCCCTTCCGGGCGACGGCCCTCACCCTGGCGCCCTCAGCTGTCCCCCGGGAGTATCGAGACTTGATGGGAGTGTTCAGTGAGACCGAGGCGGACGAGCTACCCCCCCACAGACTTTCGGATTGTGCCATAGAACTGATCCCGGGCGAGAAACTTCCAAAGGGAAAGCTTTACTCAATGAGCCCCCCGGAACGGGAGGAGCTGAGGAAGTTCCTAGACAAGAACTTGGAGCGCGGGTTCATCCGCCCTGCTAAATCCCCCTTTGCGGCCCCCGTTCTGTTTCGAAAAAAGAAAGATGGGGGGTTGCGATTGTGCATGGACTACAGAGGACTAAATGCGGTGTCTGCCTCCAACGCCTACCCCCTCCCCCTTATTAAAGACTTGTTAACGGAGGCGGCCAAGGGAAAAGTGTTCACTAAGCTGGATCTCCGAGACGCTTATTTCCGGGTGCGCATCAGGGAGGGGGATGAATTCAAGACTGCCTTTAATACACCGTTGGGACAGTTCGAATACCTGGTGATGCCGTTCGGTTTGAGTGGCGCGCCAGGGGTCTTTATGAGCTTGATAAATGAAGTGTTGCACAAGCATTTATTCAAGGGGGTGTTATGTTACTTAGATGATATCTTGATCTATTCTGCTGATAAGAAAGAACACGTGAAATTGGTCCGAGAGGTCCTCTCCACCCTGTTAAAAAACCAGTTGTATGCAAAACTGTCTAAATGTGAGTTCCATCGAGATTCCGTAGACTTCCTGGGTTACCGCATTTCACAGAAGGGACTGGAGATGGACCCTGCCAAGGTAGAGGCAGTGGTCCAGTGGGAAGCCCCCCGGACGAGAAAGCAACTCCAAAGCCTATTAGGATTTTGTAACTTTTACCGCACCTTCATAAAAGACTTTGCCACAGTCACCCTCCCATTGACTGAATTGCTAAAAACCAAAGGGAGGGGTCCAGAAGCGGGGAAGCCCGGGGAGAAAATTGCCTGGAATGGAGAGTGCCAGAGGGCGTTCGAGACTCTTAAAACTCTTTTTACCTCAGAGCCCATTTTGGCACACCCCGATGAAACTAAGGAATTTGTGATCCATGTAGATGCGTCCGATGTGGCCATGGGGGGGCCATCTTACAGCAGGGGCCAGACGGGAAGCTACACCCCCTTGCTTACATTTCGAAAAAATTTAATGAAACTGAAAGGAACTGGTCAGTTTGGGATAAAGAAGCCGCGGCTATCCGGCTAGCCCTCACTACGTGGCGGCACTGGCTGGAGGGGGCGCAAACCCCTTTTGAAATATGGACAGACCACAAAAATCTAGAAGCGCTGCGCACGCAGAGATCCCTGAATGCGAAGCAGCTCCGTTGGGCAGATTTTTTCTCAAAATTTAATTTTGTGCTCAAACATCTCCCTGGGAAAGCCAATTCGTTAGCAGACGTGCTCACCCGATTGCCGCAGCACGAGAGTTTGAAGGAGGAGGTGTTTGACTCCATGTTCTCCCCCCAGCAACTGGGAGGTGCAGTGACCACCAGGAGTCAAAGTAAGCGAACGACAGTTGAATCGGAGACGTGCGACTGGGGGGGGGGGATTATTCACCCGAGGAAGTCGAGAAGTTAGAGGCGTTGGCAGACTGCTCCCTCAGGGAGAATAAATGCTGGTATCATGGAGATAAACTGGTGGTGCCCCGAAGCAAAAGGAAAGACATATTGCTGGCTTGTCACTCCTCTAAACTGGCAGGGCATTTTGGATTTTTAAAAACACTCAACTTAATTCAGAGGCAGTTCTGGTGGCCACGCATGCGCAGGGATGTCTCGGACTTCGTTTCTGCTTGTCAGACCTGCTTGATGTGCAAAAGGAGGGGGGGAAAGTCCCGGGACTCCTGCACCCCCTACCCACTCCCTCTCGCCCTTGGGAGGCGATAGCTATGGACTTCATTACAAACCTGCCACCCTCTAAGGGAAAGACTGTAATTTGGGTGGTGGTAGACATGTTCTCTAAGCAAGCCCACTTCACTCCTTTCAAGCAGCTGCCTACGGCAAAGGGGATGGCCAAGGCTTTCTTCAACCACGTGATCAAACTACACGCTTTTCCCAAATGTGTGGTATCCGACAGGGGCAGTCAGTTCGTTGCCAACTTCTGGCGGGAGCTCCTGAAGTTTATGGACATAGAGCCTGCTCTAAGCTCTGGTTACCATCCAGAAACCGATGGACAGTCCGAACGAACTAATCAAATTCTGGAGCAATTTTTAAGATGTTATACTAACTACCACCAGGACAACTGGGTGGAGTTGCTGCCATTCGCTGAGTATAGCTATAACAATGCAGTGCATTCTTCGACGGGCATTTCCCCATTTATGGCGGTGGGAGGCTTTGAGGGAAAACCTCTGCCCACAATTGAAAACGCCTTGGATGCTCCCCCCACAGATTTTAAGCGATGGTGGGTGACCCTGCAAGAGTCGTGGCCCCTAATAGCAAAAACATTAGACCAAGCCAAAGAGGACTACAAAAAGTATGCAGATCGTGGTCGAGCTGAGGGTTGGGACCTTCAGCCTGGGGACTCTGTTTACCTTTCCACAAAGAACATACATGACTTGCAACCCAGCAGGAAATTGGGGTGGAAATTTGTGGGCCCTTACAAGGTGTTGCGCAAAATCTCTGATGTGTCTTTTGAATTAGAATTCCCCAAGTCACTGAGTTCTGTGCATCCTGTTTTTCATTTCATCTTACTGAAGAAGAATCCTGGGCCGAATGCATGGCATCCAGTTCCTCCGACACCTCCTCCACTGATGAAGGGGGAGGCACCCCATTTTGAAATATCTGAAATTCTGGATTCTAAGCTACGTAGGGGCCACTTATATTATTTAGTTAGATGGCTTGATTTTGGCCCAGAACAGAACGAGTGGGTTCGTTCTGAACATGTGCATGCTCCTAAATTAGTTAAAGCTTTTCATAAAAGGTTCCCAGACAAACCTGGATAAGTTTATTTTCGGGGTGCCAGTGTGTCAGAATCTGCTGATTCAGACAAAGTCTTTCTATTGCTTACAGCTATGTCTTCTGTTTTATTCCTGTCATGTCTGTATGCCATACTATAGTCTATTGCCATGTACGTATTGTAGATGTAGATTTCATAACACCTGCCATGTAATTGCCCTCCCTTAGGTGAACCCTAACTTTGGCCAGTATGTATGTAGATTATGTGACCCCAGGTTTATGACCCTGACCAGGCCTGGTCTGTGTAACTGTCAGAGCGGGAGGATGACAACTTCAAAGTATGGGAACAATGGGCCTCTCACACTCCTGCCTCCGCATTCCATTCGTCCCGGCTGGGACTCCAAGGGAGGACGAGTCTCATCTCTTATCAACGTGCGAAAGCCTTGAGGCCATTGATTGTTATGTGAAATGGTAACATCTGAAGGGTCTGGTTTGGGGAAGGGAAATTTACAACTTGACACCTCACTTTCTTTCCTGTGGGAAGCAAACGGCCAGAGCCCTTTTTGCCCGCCGTTTTTCCCGTGTAGTGATTGGCTACCTATGGGTAATTCAAACTGCTTAGAAAGGTATAATAGACCTGCTTCTGTCATATGTGTTATCTCTGACAATAATCCGAGAAGCTGTACCAATGTAGAGATTGGAAATAAAGAACTGTGTTTCATCAACAAAGATCTGATCCTTGACTACTTTGAGCAGAAGTCTCTTGCATTCTGTGTTTCATTTTAGTCTGTCAAAGAAAGATCCTGGACCCTCAAAATGGAAACCACGTCCTCCAGCTCCTCCTCCTCCTCTGATGGTCGACAGAGAAGCACATCACGAAGAGAAAGATATTTGATTCTAAATTGAAGAGAGGTCGTCTCTACTATTTGGTTAAATGGAGAGACTTTGATACATCCCATAATGAATGGGTGCAATCTCAACATGTTAATGTTCCGAGATTGATAAGGGCCTTTCATAAATGTAATCCCCTCAAGTTTGGAGAGTGAGATACGGCTTGAGGGGGGGGGAATGTCAAACTTTGCTTTGCTCGCATCAAGTTGCCATAATTTAGGGGGGAAGGAATTCCTGCGGGGACGGGTGTATGTGAATGTGTGAATTAATGAGACCTTTCGCTTTAGCAGCCATAACTTTCTTTTAAGCGCACCTCCTTCTGCATTCTCATAGAAGGGTGCCCTTGAAGCAACTTGGTGCCAGCCTGGTCAAGAGATAACCAAACTATGTATCTTTACTCCTTGGTTGGGATGGCAACGCTAGGCGTGTGAGTGGCATGTGCTTGGGGGGGGGGAGCTTATGTCTGAATTACCTATATGAAGTATGTACCTGCCAAAATGCTTCAGTTCTAACACACACTGATGTTCTGGATCATGCATACTCTTCAATAAACGTATCACTGCCAAAGAGAGAGTCGTTGAAGAGTAACTTGACCGGGGATCTGACATTCAGGAGGAGGAGCCAATCCCCAATGTGAACACTGGCCCACTCCTGGACCACCAGACAATGGGTCTTTACCTTCTGGAAACTAGGGCTTAGATTATGGCTTTCAAATACTGGTTGAAAATTCATTTTCAATCTGAACCCGGAAGGTTATTATCCTACTTAATAAAAGATCAGCATACCACTGTTTGCTTTTCTATATTCATTCACAAACTTCAAAAGCTTGGTATTGCGGCAGATTCCTTTCTTTTATGTGATGAATCATATATAATAAGAACAATCCAACTAAGGCTTATGGATCATGAATTCCAAAAAGTGTTCCCTTTGCATCCTCTGTCTGTTCTGCAGCTAATTTAGGTATATATCAAAGGCATGGAATGATGCCCCACTATTTTTTCTTTTTGGAATCCCCATTCCAGTGCCAAGCCTTTACTTTGGCCCATTTAAATGCTTTCCTATTGGTAGTCCTTTTTGGTAGATTGGCTATGGCTGCTAGAATGGCTATGTGAGGACTGTTTCTTGACCTTCTGGTAGGGTTCATCCAAGGATGACTCACTCCACATTTTGGGCTTGATGGGGGACTTATCGTAGTAATTCCTGCGATAGTGCATCTGCCTGAGTCCCTCCAGTGACTGAGGGGGGGTGGTCTATTATGCAAGGATGGATGTGGAGGGAGCCCTTTGTGAGGAGACTGTTATGGGGATATTGTGCTGGTAACCTGAGAACCTTCGTCCTCCAGAACGAGGGCATCTGAGAGGGAGCTGTCCTCAGTGGCAATGTTTCCATCATCTATGATCAGGGAGGCTCTTTGCATTGGCTTCTTTCCAGATTTGATACGGTACTCACTGATAGCATTTTCAATCTCCTGAAGTTTCTTTAGTTCATTAAGGTGGTTTTCCTTTGTTTCTTCAGCTTCTTGCTGAGATTGGGGTCGTTGGCTAAGCATCGAGCAGCTTCAGTGATCTGTGACTGAATAGCGAATTCCCTCTTTAAGTGTTCCAACTCAGCCTCCTCTCCTTTAGGCAGTATTTTCAACTCATCCAGTTTAAAGGAAGTACCTATCCTTCTTCACACAACTGGGAGCTCTTCCCCAGGGTCCAGAGGATTTTCTGTTGGCAGTTTTCCTGTAAGCTCCACTTCTCAGAGACAGAGCTTCTTGAGCTCCTCCAGGCCCTGGCGTAGCATCTCCTCCAGAGCTTCTTGCCCAGACTTCAAGGCAGCCTTCTCAAAATAGGTTTTGTCCATGTCAATTAGGTATTCTTGATTCGTTATCCCATATTATTTTAGAGTGTCCCCTCTTTGCTTTACAACGTAAACAATTCTTGTATAAATACCTCCTGCATAGTGTCTTCGTTTTAATTTATTTTTTAGATGTCAACCCTCAAATCACTACATGTTGCCAAATTTTTAGTAGAAGCTTATAAAATTAAGTGTAAACACATTACTGTATCTTAACTGTTGGATGCCAATTTTTCCTATTTGTTTCTGATGTTTTATTGATTTAAATACATACTTGATCTGTATTATTGGTCACTATCTTAACCAACTGTTTTACGTCTCTGTTCTTATAATCTATCAAACCTTTATATTTATTCTGGATTGTAATTTACCAGCATCTTTTATGCCAATAAAGGTCAAAATGAAATGAAGAAAAATAAGGGAAAGAAAAAGAAAAATCTCAGCGGCAGGGGAGGACATGCAGCAGCTGTGACAAAGGGAACAACTTCATGTCCCCAAGTACCCATCTTGTCATTTAGTACAAAATTGAGTATCTCTCCAAAGAGCCTGACAGTTAGTGAGAATGTGGAACATGGATCTCTACTTGCCTGTCATGCCCCACCTGCCCCACTGGGGGTCCGCTGCCTTCTGTCGCTGCATTCCTGGTTCACTGAGACACTATGAGAGGCCTCAGAATGGGAGGAGAGGGGGTTGCCTCATCCTTCACCTCCTCCGTGGAGCACCTTTCCTCACAGCCTAGGTGCCCAGTTGTTTTTCTTCCCTGGCCTCTGGGCTGTCACCTTCTTTTATTTCCCCTTCCTGCCTCCAGACTCTGCTTTCCTTCTCTCCCAATGATGCCTGCCCCCACCTATCAGAGCTGCACCAGGCCTACTGATTTGGTGAGGCCTGGGGCCCCACTCCCTCACCCATCATTCTTCAGCATTGGGTGGGCCCACCTTGCCAGCATCTGTGTCCAGTCTGGGCTCCTTGCATCCCGGCCACAATGCTGCTCCCTTGCTGGGCTGTTGACATGAGGTCCAGGAACTCCGAGTTCCCTGCCTGTACTGCCTGTGACCCGACCTTCACATATGCTGGGCCCCAGGCTGCTGCCTCCACTGCTCTGTGCTGTGACTGACCAGGGGCCGCCACTCCCAGAAACTTTTCCAGGGCCACAGTTGTTCTCCCGGCCTCCCCCACTGCTGCCTGGGTGAATGGAAGCTGTGGGACACCGTGTCCTCATTGGGGGTTGGGCTGCCGGGGTCTCAAAGGTTGCCTTCAATGAGCCAGGTGTGGGCTGTGGCTCCATACCTGGACTTTGCCCAATGCAGAGGCATGGTGGAGGTGCTTTGCAGTCACAGCATCATAAAAATCTCCTCCCTCATTTAGAACAAGGCCCCTCTCATCATTTGTGGTCAGTCAACTGCATCCATGAAGCTCCTATAATTGTGAAAAACAGCTCATTACTTGTTATCAGCATCCAGTGTTGTTCATTATAACACTGAAAACAGTTGCCTGCTCAAGATTTCTATGTCCTCCTTGATTAGAACTGCAATCGAATTCAACAACTAATGCAAACAGAGTGGGCACACACAGTGTGAGGCAGGCAGTATTCACCTATGCCCCCCCGCCAAAACTCATTGTCTTCAGAAAAGCCATTTTTGTAGGCTCCGTGTAACAAAGAGCTTTAGTGTTAACTCTTCTCAACTGGATGGCCTAATCTTTATATGCTTCCCCCCTAGGGCTGCCAAGTCCCCCGCTAGAGCGGGGGAACACCGATTTTTAAAGCTTTCCCCCGCTTTTCCAAGATTGGCCACCGGGGGGACAAAATGGCTGCCAGCAGGGGAACCTCGGAGCCTGCCCTGGCCAGCCTCTTGAACTTCTTAAAAGGGAAATTTCCCCTTTAAGAGCTGAGCCAGCAAGAGAGCCCCGCCCAGAGATTAAGGCGGGACTAAGCTCTTTCTACTGCGTGCAAGGTTGCTGCTGAGTAAACTGCTCGGGTAAGCTGGGGTCTGCGAGCTCTTTTCCTTCTCTGTCTCTCCCCCTCCCCCTCTTTCTTTTTTCTGTCTGTCTGTCCACTGTGGTTTTGTCAAAGGAATAAACTGTCACTTCCAAAGAGGTAAACATCACAAGGAGAGGTTGCCTGTAGAAGGTCTGGGAGTGGGATTGTTTAAAATGTCTTGTCGTGGCTGTTTGGGTCCCCCCAATCCTCATTTCCCTTCTGCAAATAAAAGTTGGGATTCCTCATTTTTATGCCAATTTTCTGTTTCTTTCACCCGTGTCCCCCCCTCCGGCAGTAAAAATCTGCATTTTTAAAAGCATTTGTACATCAAGTAACCGGTATTTTAAATTAGGGATGGATCCAACTAGCTTTTCTGCTGGCGAAAAGGGGAGGACAAAGGTCCTCTTTAGCCACCAAAAAGCCTATGCTGGGGGGGGGGGGAGTAGTTATGGGACTTACATGGACAACAGCTGGGTGAAACAAGGGCCAGAAATAAAGCCTGGGAATTGGGCAAGAGTAAGTGAAAAAGCTGTCTGTCTGTCTGTCTCTCTCTCTCTGTCCCCATCCAGCAGAGGTCTATCAGTGGCTATTATTAGCCACAAGGTCTAAATGGAACCCTTTGTCTGGGGCAGTGATGCTCTGCATTCTTGGTGCTTGGGGGGCAACAGTGGGAGGGCTTCTGGAGTTCTGGCCCCGCTGCTAGACCTCCTGAGGGCACCTGGTATTTTTGTTGTGACACAGAGTGTTGTACTGGATGGGCTGTACTGGATGGGCCGATCCACTGTGGCTTCTCTCCTGTTCTTATGATATGAAAATCATATTTAGCACTTGTGTAGCACTTAGGGCTTCATATTCTGCCGAGATGAGGAAGGATTCAGTAGGGCCATTGCTCAGTGATAGAGCATCTGCTTGACATGCAGGAGGTATCAGCCTCTTCAGCTAAAAAAGGATCAGGTAATAGGTGACATTAAAGATCTCAGCCTGAGACCCTGGAGAGCCACTACCAGTCTGAGTAGTCAATACTGACCTTGATGGACCAATGGCCTGATTCAGTATTAGGAAACTTCATGAGTTCATGTGGAAGCAACATCACAGGATGTGACATCATAAAATGATGCCACTTCCTTTCTCCTGGCTCCACCCCCAAAGTCCCCAGATATTTCCCAAGTTGGACTTGGCAGCCCTATTCCCCCCCCCCCCTTTTTGACACTGAGTTGCAGCTGACTGATGGTGACGCCCTAAAGGTTTTCAAAGCAAGAGATGTTCAGAGGTGGTTTGTCATTGCTTGCCTATGCATAGCAACCCTAGATTTCCTTGGTGGTTTCCCATCCAAGTACTACTCAGGGCTGATCCTGATTAACTTCCGAGATCAAGCTAGCCTGGGCTATTCAGGTCAGGGCAAATACTCTTATTCTTTTTTTGCCATGCAGTCACAGCTATGAGGTGTGCATTCGGCAATAAGAGATCTGTATTCAGCTGTATAGCTGTATAGCTGAGCCCCAAAAAAGCCGATCTTATCCAGCTTTTATTTGGGTTCATTCAGCTATACTGAACCCTACCAGTCATTTAAACCTAACAGCTGACAGGCGAAGCCACCAGTCAGCTGTTTGGTTTAAATGCTTCCCTGGGAGCCTTCTATTGCTAACCAACACACTACCCCCATGAAAATATCTTTAGAAGAAGAGTGGGATAAAAATGTCCTTAATAAGTAATAATAAATAATGATGTTATTACTAATCACAGAGAATTGCTCATAGCCATGTTCCTCCCTCTTCTGCAAACACCTTAGAAATAAAGTTCTCCTTCAGCGGTGGAGAAGCAGGAAAAGGTGACGAGTCCTTTCCAAGGCAGGCAATTGGAGATGCAAGGCGAGCTCCAGGTGGCCAAGACAAGGCAGCAAGGGTCAGATGGGTGGCACTGGTCCACTCCCCTTGGCAGTCAAAGGAAACCCACCCAGTGGGGCTTTAAAAATTCTAGAGGAGATATCACCCCATATGTCCTGCACTAGCTATGGCCCTGCCACTGTGTCACATAGAGTGTTGGACTGGATGGATCATTGGCCTGATCCAATATGGCTTCTCATATGCTCTTACCAATATTTTCCAGGTAGATTTCAGTTTTCTAAAAAAATATTTATTCAAATTTATAGTCTGCCCTCCCCGTGAACGGGCTCTGGGCAGATCACGGCAATAATTAGGCCATTCGGCAACACAAAACAGAATAATAAATAGTTAATTAAAACACTAAAACAGCATTTAAAAACAATTTCCACACCCCTACTACATATTCTAATAGCAGGGTAAAAAAAAATCAGGGTGAAAAAAGAGTTCAAGTACTTAGTTGCCAATCCTTTGCAGAGCTGAAAAAACAGTAGCATCGCACAGGTAACCAGGAACTTGGCCTTTTTCCTCTCTGCTTTAACTGTGAGAAGCAGCACTTAAGAAACAGAAGGATGTTTGCTGGAGTAGATGGTGCAGGAAGAGACACACACATAACCAGACCCAAAGCCTCTGCTGCCACTCACCTCCCAACTACTCCCCAAGCAGGAACAGAATTAGTCTCTCTTCTTACCAGTGGGATTTGTCTGTTTGTTTCAGCTCCAAATAATAATTTGCATCTTCCTCTCTTCCCTAAATCAGCTGAAACATGACAGTCAAGAGAAAATATTTTTCTGTTTTTTTTAAAAAAAGAATATCAAGTTTTGTTTTGTTTTTAAATTTTATGTCCTACTTTCCTGCTCAGATAAAAACTCAGCATGGAGTCCCACTCCCTAGACTCTGTGAGTCACTATGGGGAAGAATTGCACCTCATCACAAATGATTATATATGGCTATGTGAATGGAGATGCAGACATGCCTTCCCTTGGTCCAAAGTGAACATGCAGCAGCTGGGAGCTTTGCTAAAATATCCCTATTTGCTTTGCAAGTTCCTGGGCTACAACTGGAACAAGTTCTTATACTGGAGAGAGAAAACAAAACATGGGGGGGGGGGATTGTGGGCTCTTTTTTGTTTTTAAAAAGGTGAGTTTTCCCCTTAGGATTGGAAAGAGTCCATGCTGTTCAGGCATGGACAATCATCTAGCAGGCCCATTCCTGTTTCTGCAGTGTTACAGTAGAAACAATAAAAGGACAAAGGAATTTTGGTTTGAGGGACTGGGATTTCCTGGTCAAATTTCACATCTTCACAGAAGACTTATACCTACCTACAATGCCCATGCCATGACTTGGATAGCCCAGTCTTGTCAGATATCAGAAGCTAAGCAGGGTTGACCTGGGTCATAATCTGGATGGGAGACCACCAAGGAATACCAGGGTTGCTACACAGAGGCAGCCAGTGACCTATGAATGTCTCTTGTTGGTGAAAACCCTACAGGGTTGCCATAAGTCAGCTGTGACTTGGGGGCAAACAAACAAATACATAAAATACCAGTGGCATACAAGTGCAGTGAATGTGGGAAAATTTCACAAGCTACTTTAATCCCAGAAACCCCTCTGCCTCTTCCACTCCAGGAATTAGAGTTCCTTTGCACGTGATCATGCAAACACCAAGCTAGAGGTGGCCCACGTAATCTCCCTTCACAATAAAATATAGAGGGGGATCCTGGAACATATGTGTTCAGGCCCAGATCTAGTACTGAGGGCCTTTGAGCATGTGGTGTACTTTCCCCCTCACTGCTCCCTACTGGGGACTGCGGATACATTCCATTTTGAGGGCATGGTGAGGTTGACATGACATTCAATTAACCCTTTTATTTGACCACAGTCAAGTATTGCCAAAAGACAGAGCTCTGCACACTACATTTTAGTGCCATGTATTAGCAAGGGCTGCCTGCCTTCAAGCCCTGCAGCGTATGGAAGCAAACCTAGCAGCCAGCACAGTTGTGCAATTAATTAATTTGTTCTTGTAATTAGCACAAGCAACAAACTTGCTGGTGCTTTAGGTACCTTCCTTGGTATTCTAATGCTTTAAATCCACTTGGCCAAAGTTTGACTGACCAAATATACCAAATCAGATTTTGGCTTCGAGATGGAGCCATAGCCACAAAGATAATTAGTATTTATGCTATGTTTTATGCTTATATTTATACTGATGTTTTTATTTGTTGAAATTTTATGTAAGTCACCCTGAGCCTGCCTTGGCAGGGAGGGTTGGTAGTACAAATCAAATAAACAAATACAAGTCTTCACCCTTTGATGGAAGATGGCAACAAAAAAGGGCTGGTGAATCTCTCTTGGGAGAGTGTTCCAGAGTTCTGGTGCCACCACCAAGAAACGTCTCTCTCGGGTTGTCACCTGACTCGGGTTGTCCTGCATTCACCACAGGCTTCTTTAGTAGTGGACGCACTGCAACCTGTTTTAAGGCTAAGGCAACCACCCCCTCTCAAGCAGGCCTTTACTACCTCTCAAACCCAGTTACCCATTGCCCCCCCCCAGCAGATTTAAGTAGCCAGGAAGGGCAAAGGTCATGCAAGTAGTTGGTAGGCCTCAAACCTCCAAGGATCCTGTCCACATCATCAGACTGAATAAACAGAAAAGTATCCCAAACAGCTTAACAAGCTGGCACCACAGCACCATCTGACCCTGTCCTGCTAATGTACAGTCCAAGTTGGTTCAGATGCCAGATATTTTATCTGCAAAGTGCTAAGCAAAACACTCACAGCGGGGTACAAAGCAGTCCACCTCCTCCTGCAGGCCAGATCCCAACACGTCTTTGCTAGCATATATTGTGCAGACATAATGGTGGGAGAAAAGTAGTGTTTTGAAATGTTCAGGTAGACACTTTATCCAGCAGGAACCTCATAGGTACTTAAGCCATGAGAACAGATCAGCCAATCACACAGGACGGTTTCAAGTACTAACATGATTACAAAATATAAGAACATCCTTTGCCTTGATCTTCTCCATTTTGCTGATAGTCAACCCAATCCAGTCACGTGCAGCACCTTAGATTCAGAAGCAAGGCCCCAGAGACGAACTCTAGAGATTAGGTTAGGCATACCTAGCTGTGGAGTTGTTTTCTGTTGCCCCAGAAGGTCGGATCAGAACCAGTGGGTTGAAATTGAATCAGAAGAGTTTTCGGCTAAACATTAGGAAGAACTTTCTGACAGAGCAGTTCCTCAGTGAAACAGGCTTCCTCGGGAGGTGGTGGGCTCTCCTTCCTTGGAGGTTTTTAAGCAGAGGCCAGATAGCTATCTGACAGCAATGCTGATTCTGTGAACTTAGGCAGATCATGAGAAGGAGGGCAGGAATGGTTGCATCAGTGCTTAGTTCTTGTGGCCCTTTCTTACATGCCCAGGGAAATGCTGGTCGCCACTTTGGGGTCAGGGAGCAATTTTTTTCCAGGCCAGTTTGGCTGGAGATCCTGGAGATTTTTTGTCATCTTCTGGGCATGGAACAATGGTCACTGGGTGTGTGTGTGTGTGTGGGGGGGGGTATTTGTGGATTTCATGCATTGTGCAGGGGGTTGGACTAGATGACCCTGGAGGTCCCTTCCAACTCTATGATTCTAATTATACCTTTATTTCATTTATTCATAGAATTTATATGCCATCTCTCCAGAGCCTTGCTAGAGGCAATTCTCAAGTAAAAACAATATCATAAATTAATAAAAACGATATAAATTAGCAATATTAAAAAGTAGGAATAAGGCCCGTTGTGGAAATAAATACAACGGGCTCTAGAAAGAGGATCTGGGAGAGTGCCCTGGCCTTGGGCACTCAGTGTCAATTTGCTGTGGCGACCTCAGAAGGGTATAATGACACAGAATCCACTATTTTCTCCAGGGGAAGATCTCTACCATCTGAAGAGCAGTTGTAATTCAGCGTGATCCCCATCCCTCCACTAGAGATTGGCAACAATGGTTCCCCATGAGGGACCAGGTGGTTTGAAGGGTGGAGTCTATGGCACTGAACCTGTCTGAGGTCCAACCCCTGCTGAAACCTCACCCTCTCCAGTGTCCACCCCTCAAATCTCTAGGAATTTCCCAACTTGGAGATGGCAACCCTACCTCCCAGCCAACTGTCAATGTATTGTTATCTGCCCCCTGGCTTCAGCTTTCTATCTCCTCCCCCCTCCCCCAAAGAACAGTTGTAATTCTGAGTGATCTCTAGTCCCCACCTGGAGATTGGCAACAATGGTTCCCCATGGGAGACTCGCTAGCTTGGAGGGTGGAGTCTACGGCATTGTACCTGTCTGAGGTCCCACCCCTCCTCAAACATCACCGTATCCAGGCTCCATCCCTCAAATCTCCAGGAATTTTCCACCTGGAGTTGGCAACCCTATCTCCTTCCCAATCAACATCAACCTCACTCTTCAACTTTTCATCTCCCCCCCCCCCGCAGACTCCACTGTGCTCTGAAGCCCTTCTATGTCACACCAGCTGTCACAAGGGGTCCATCTCAGCAGGACATAAGGACAGAGTCCATCATTTTCTCCAGGGGAACTGATCTCTGCCATCTGGAGTGCACTTGTAATTCTGAGTGATCTCCAGCCCTCGCCTGGAGATTGACAACCATACTTCCCCTGGTGGAAAAGTAGTCTTTCTCTGCAATGGGGACCGAAGCAGCTGACATCATTCTCCTCTCCCCCTTTTGACTTGCACAACAACCCTGTGACGTAGGTTAGGCTTAAAGTCTGTGACTGGCCCCAAATTACCCTCTCAGCAGGAACCTGGGTCTAGCAGATCCTGCTCTGAAGCACTGACTGCTATGCCTAGCAGGTGGAGCCTGAAGATCACCAGGTATCACAACTGAACTCCAGACAACAGATTCCCCCCCCCCCAGAGATAATGACTGCTTTGGAGGGTGACCTCTATGGCATTCTGTTCAGCAGGCCCCAATGAGTTTTCTCCCAGAGCCCAATGTAGGTGTGGAAAGGGGCTTTCAGAGAAGCAAGCTCAGTTGCCTAGCAACGGGCACTGAGGGGACCGTATTAGTGCCGGTTCCCTAACGGAACATATTGGCCCTTTCACACAGAAATGTGCCTCTCCCATTGGGGAAGTGTTCCTGAGCCGGTTTATCTTGAAATCTCCTCCCAAGCATTCTTCTGTTCTTTGTACCGGTCCTGAAGCGCTACAGGGTGCTGTGTGAAATACCCCATTTCTGACAGTTTATTCTGACAGTTTATTCTGGGCACGCTGGCAGTGTGTGGGGGAGGGGGGTTATGGTGAAAGTCCATTGTCTTTTCACTGACAGAAGCAGGCTACTGAGGGGACAGTTAGACCCACCTGACAGTGGGAGGAGGAGAAGAGTGGATCCTTCCCCTTCACTGGCTCCCTCCAGACTGAAGCAGGGATGCTGGCTGGTGGCTCTGTGGGAGGGACTGAGGCAAAGCAGGGAGAGAATGCAGCCAGTGGCCAGGGTTCCCCTTTTGAGTGGCAGTCCATCCAGCCTACTGATTTTGGCGCCCCATGGAATCTTGCCCCTTGGAATTTTGCCCCTTGGAATAAAAACCCTTATTTTGACTGGTCTGGCTACTGGTTTTTTACTGCACTCTACACACACTCTAGAACTGCTCAACAAAGCAAATCTTAATCTTTGCCTCCAGTCTTGTTTTCACCTCTTGTTTGTTAGCACTAGCTAGAATGCTGAGGCTAGGGTGAAATCCAGCACCCCACTCCCTGAGTTCTTGGGGAGCAAATTCTTTTTTGATGACGGTATTACCCCTTTCACCAGTCCCATGGAGCCCTACCTCCTTCCTGGTCACCACAGATGTCCTGATAAGTACTAAAAAACAAGCAAACATGTAATTTAAAAAAAAATTCTCCACCTGCACTTTCTTAAGATTTACTTCTTTTTTTCTCTTTCAAAATTAAAAACAGACAAGCAACTATAATCATTTCCTACCAAATGAATAACTGTGAATGACACAATTAAATATGCCTGAGGCAAGCCAGGAAACATATTTTGCCAATGACCTCAATGGAAAGAAAAACCCAGCATGGCACTTGAAATAGCTGTCAAAAGCCTCATCTTTCAGAGACAAAGGCGATAAGAAAACAACAGAGACTTGAACTCAACAGCATACTCAATAAGTACTTGATTATTAGTCCTACTTAATTCACATTTGAAATGGTTTCCCCTCAAATCTAGTTTGCAAAGTCACTCTCTAAAACAGAAGAGGAGTTGGACCAGGTTGTAAAGTGAGCTACAAAAACAAATGTAAACTTACCCTAACAAAAATGTTAAGCTAGAAATTTGGAGGAGACTTTCAAAGATCATCAAAGGCACCAGCAGCATTTAAGAGATGGAATTAACAGAAATGTACTAGAAGAAGAAGAAGAGAAGAGATTGGATTTATATCCCGCCCTTCACTCACTTGGAGTCTCAGGGCGGCTTACAAACTCCTTTCCCCTCCCCTCCCCACAACATACACCCTATGAGGTAGGTGGGGCTGAGAGAGCTATGTCCTTGAGAGAACAGCTGGTCCAGAGCTATGGCTTGCCCAAGGTCATCCAGCAGGTGCAAGTGGAGGAGTGGGGAATCAAACCAGGTTCTCCCAGATTAGAGTCTGCGCACTTAACCACTACACCAAACTGGCTCTCAGATAGTACAGATTGTACAGATAGTCACTGCTACAGCAGGCATCAACATAGTGACATATGAGGAGTAAATAACTTCCTCATCACAATTCTCCATTTTCAATTTCCCAAGTCACACAGTTTTGCACCAAGCTTATTTTAGCATTCTTACTAATGTATATAAAATATAAAAAATAGAAACCAGATGGTAAAACAATCTCAACCCATCCGAATAAAAATCAAAATCCTATCAAAATCAAAATCCTATCAAATCAAAAAAAATCAAAATCCTATCAAAATCCTATCAAAATCAATAAATCATTCCATTACTAGCTATTCCTCCCCACTCAGACATAACGCTGAGCAGATGTAGCAATTAACCACATATTCAGTGTTAGCTTTATCTACATAATAAGATACTTTCTCAAGGAGTGTAAATACCAATGGTATAAAACACCAACTGCCTCCTATAACACTTATACTCCAGGAACTAATAGGAAACTTGTGGTTAAAATAAATACTAGTTAGGTAAAATAGCAAAAAAACACTCTGCAGAATGCCAGGTTAAGTGTGCAGACTCTAATCTGGGACAAATGGGTTTGATTTCCCACTTCTCCACATGCAGCTGCTGGTGTGATCTTGGGTCAGTCATAAGTTCTTTCAGAGTTGTTTTCTCAAGGGCAATCCTCGAAAGAACTCTCTCAGCCCCACCTACCTCACAGGGCTTCTGTTGTGGGGAGGGGAAGGGAGATTGTAAGCCGCTCTGAAACTCCTTCAGGTAGTGAAAGGTATAAATCCAATCTCTTCTTCTTCTTCCCTTCCACATCTAGATAAAAACCCAGTCAAAATAAAAGACTAGGAAGATAAGCTGTCAGCAAAGAGAGCCAGAAAAGAGAAAAAATAGATACTAAATAAAATAAATAAAAAATTCTGTAAGCAGAGTGTAGCAGTGTCGTGTTTTGCTCCAGCAACGTTTCACTCCAACAGGCATCAACAAAGCAAAAATGCAACTAATAATAACAGGCATTAATGTAAAATTTCTGGAGATTTTTAATCCATGAGAAAATGTTTTCCTTTCCTCCTAAAAAAACATGGAAATTCTGGAGGGAAATAAAACATGTGTCACAAGTCCCCATCTGGTCCCCAGGATTTTTCTGTTTGAATTAAACTCCAAAACAAACTGGGCTTTCAGAGAGCATCTCTAGTCAGACCAGAACCAGAACAACGAATCATAATGCCAGAGAGAGAATGATGTAGAGTCCCCCCCCTCCCACAACGAATCATCTGATTGGCTTAGCACCACCCAGAGTGAAAACAAGCATCTATTCATGTATGGGGGTGTGACTATAAAATAGAGTTGCACTTATCAAGTAACTATAGTTCATCAACATCTTCTGTGCAAACTTTGGGACTACACCTGTGTGCAGGCTGGAGGTGGAAGAAGAAGCAATTGGATTTATACCCCGCCCTTCACTCAGAGTCTCAGAGCGGCTTACAAACTCCTTTCCCTTCCCCTCCTCACAACAGACACCCTGGGAGGGAGGTGAGGCTGAGAGAGTTCTTTCCAGAACTGTCCTTGAAGGAACAGCTCTGTCAGAACGACGGCTTGCCCAAGGTTATCCAGCAGCTGCAAGTGGAGGAGTGGGGAATCAAGAGTCCACGCACTTAACCACAGCTTAATTCCTAGCTCTTAAGAACTGGGGGCAACCCACCCCCCCAGAACAGACACAACAGCTTTTTCCCACCTAAACTGTCATGTACTCCAGAGGAAAGTGCCTCCCTTTCCCTCAGTTCCTGCCTGCCCCCCCCAACTCTCATGACTATGGGGGGAGTGTCTTAATATGACCCCTGCCCTCTCATTCTCTCTAGTCACTTCCACCTTCTATTATATTACTATTTTTGAGAAAGAGAGAGAGAGCGCTCACAGCGGGGCAGGAGAGAGGGAATGAGTGTCTGCACAGAAAACACTGATGAACAAGTTACAAGTAAGTGCAACTTTGTTTTCATCTTCTGTCTTCAGTGCAGCCCCGTATTGGGATTTTAGCGAGCTACTCACTGGGAGGAGGGGTTTGAAAAAGCAACTGAAGAACCACTTTGCCAATCTCTGCATCCTTTCTTGACTGCAGGTCCAGTGCATCGTGCTTCACAAAAGTGTCCTAAGCTGACCATGTACTCTGTGATGGTACTCAGAGGTACTCTACGATGGAAGGCAGCCAAAGAGCCCTGTGCTCTGGTGGAGTGGGCCTTGATATCGAGGGGACAGGTCTTGCCAGCTATCTTATAACATGACCAGATGGCAGCTACGACCCACTTAAGAAAAGGATTGTGGGAAGCAGCCCTCCCCTTTTTTGGACCCTAGTAACAGATGAATGTTTTATCAACCCAAAAAGGTTTTGTTCTATCAATGTAGTGTAACAAGGCATTTCTAACATCCAACAAATGAAAGGCCTTTTCCACCCTGGATGACAATGATGGTTAAAAATATGGCTAAAACCACTTCCTGGGCCAAGTAAAACCACCCTATCATTAAAAACCTTCAGGAATGAGGGGTCCACTCTAAGGCAGCCGGTTCACTCACCCTCCTGTCAGAGGTGACTGCTAGCAGGAGTGCCACTTTCTGATGAGCATGGCCAAGGGACAAGAAGCCAAGGTTTCAAAGTGGGGGAGGGGCATAAGCTGAACTAAAACTAGGGAGAGGGACCACTGGGGAACAATGGTGAGAACAAGGCAAAATATATTTAGCAGATGCCTGAGAAAACACTGAGACAGCCTATGGGAAAACAGAGAGGAACCCTCTATAAGCTCATGATATACACAATGGCTGCCAGGTATACCTTGACTGACAACACAGCCAAGCCCCTTTGGGCCAATGTTGGATTTTTCGGTAGCTGGAGTGGCAGGGGACATCAGACGCATCTGGTGCTTAGAAGAGGTCCCAGCCTTTTCCTTATATTTTGTCTTCTTGATCTTTTTAGCCAACGGTTCCAAAGAACTGTGTGCTAGAACTAAGGGGGGCAGGCGACAATGAGCAGGGGCATCTAGATTCTAAGCTGGCCACGAGGGAGGTGCCACCCGGGAAATTATCAACACATCCCTCTCTGAAGGGTGGTTCCTGGGGGCACTCAAGGAAGCGATGGTCTGCCCCCTCCTGAAAAAAATCACATCTGGACCCAGCTGAATTGGCTAATTATCGACCGGTGTCCAATTTGCCCTATTTGGGCAAATTAATTGAGAGGGCAGTGGCGTTACAGTTACAGAGTTATCTGGATGATAGACCCCTTCCAGTCCGGCTTTCGCCCAGGACATGGGATGGAGACAGCTCTGGTCACCCTTAGTAATAGCCTCCGGAGACATCTGGATCAGGCAGTGTGGTGGTGTTGCTGCTGTTTGACCTGTCAGCAGCTTTCGATACGGTCAATCATCAGCTGCTGACCTGCTGCCTTGCCGACGTGGGGATACAGGGACGGGCTTTGCAATGGCTCATTTCCTTTCTCCAAGGTCGGGAACAAAGGGTGGTGCTTGGGGAGCAGCAATCCATGAGGCACCCACTTGAATGTGGTGTGTCCCAGGAGGTGGTGCTCTCCCCGATGCTGTTTAACATCTATATGCGCCCCCTTGCTGGTGACACCCAGTATGCTGATGACACCCAGCTCTATCTAATGTTAGGCGGCCACTCAGACTCCAGCCCAGAAGTTCTGGACAGGGCATTGCATGCCATAGCTGCTTGGCTCAGGCTGAGCCAGCTGAAATTGAACCCAGTGAAGATGGAGGTCCTGAGTCTGAGCTGGGGCGGTCTGGGGCAGGGGGTCTTGCTCCTGAGCTTTGACGGGGCACCATTGGTGCCTGCATTGGGGGTCAGGAGTCTGGGAGTGCTCCTGGATCCCTCCTTGACAATAGAGGCCCAGGTAGCAGCCACTGCCAAGTCAGCCTTTTACCACCTTCGGCTGGCTTGGCAGTTGGTTCCCTTCCTAGCGATGACCTAGCTACAGTGATCCATGTGACAGTCACCTCGAGGCTGGACTACTGTAATGCTCTCTACATGGGGCTGCCTCTGGTGCAGACCCAGAAGCTGCAGCTGGTGCAGAATGCCGCAGCCAGGCTACTGATGGGTCTCACAAAATGGGACCATATCCGGCCTGCGGTGGCGGCACTGCATACCAGGTTTGCTTCAAGGTGCTGGTACTTACTTTTAAAGCCCTATATGACCAGGATCCAACATACCTGAGGGACCGCCTTTCCCTGTATATACCCCAGCGGGCACTTCGGTCGGGATTGCAACATCAACTTTGGGTCCTGGGCCCTAGGGAGGCCAGGCTTGCCAGAACCAGGGCCAGGGTTTTCTCGGTGGTGGCTCCTGTCTGGTGGAATGCGCTCCCGGAGGAGATCAGGGCCCTGCAGGATCTTATGCAGTTCCGCAGGGCCTGTGACTAGGAACCGCCACCATTAGCACTACCCCATCACGAGTAACTTCAGCAATGAGGGCTGGTCCCAAACACAGCCCGGGCCTGACAGTCATGAGGGGCCAAACCCCAACCCTGACAGGAAGCCATCTGAATATCGACAACCATTATGACTGGAAGCACTTTACTGTAATTTATTTATTTATTTGTAATTGTTTTATTATTGCTGTGGTATTTTAAATGTTTTATGATGTATTGGGTTGGCACTGTGTGCCCTTGTGAGCCGCCCTGAGGCTGTTCACAGGGAGGGCGGGGTACAAAAATGAAATATAAATAAATAAATGCTGATGCCAGGCCCATGGAGACTGTTCTCTTGTTGCAAGCAAGGTTTATCTGATATCGGAACCATTGGAACCGAGCATACTGACGGTGGGTCGGAACGAGGCTCTGGCATCAGAACTAATGGGGCTGACCACACTGAGGAGGGTGCTTTTGGAGGTTCCGCACTCAGAATGCACAGGTCAGAAGATGTGAGAGCCTTTTCTCAAACAGCAGCTTTTAAATAGAACGCTATGTCAGAATGCACCTTCAGAGAAAAGCCCTAACAGATTTTGCAGGTTGTTACATTATAAGACTCCCCAGGAGGTGGTGGCGGCTACAAGCATGAACGGCTTCAAGAGTGAATTGGATAAACATATGGAGCAGAGGTCCATCAGTGGCTATTAGCCACAAAGTATAGATAGGAACTCTCAGTCTGGGGCAAAGTGATGCTCTGTATTCTTGGTGCTTGATGGGGGGGCAACAGTGAGAGGGCGTCTAGTGTCCTGGCCCCACTGGTGGACCTTCTGAGGGCACCTGGAGTTTTTAGCCACTGTGTGACAGAGTGTTGGACTGGATGGGCCACTGGCCTGATCCAACATTGGCTTCTCTTTTGTTCTTATGTTCTTAAAACACAAGGTGTAATTCATGTTTGTCACTATGGGTTATTTTGGTAGTACATTGAGTGTAGTTTTTAAAGTGAGCCTTGGAAGACATAAGTAGTCAGATAGGCACTGCAGTGAAAATTGGCTACAATGAAGGCAGGGGGTGCAGGTCAACAAAACCAGCTTCACCTGCAATAAAACTTTCCTTGAGCTGGGAGCCGAGGGAGCCAGTTGATGCTGAAAATGAAGACCTGAGCCCAGCCCTCCAGAGAAAAAAGCAAAAAGCACAAAGCCAATAAGCAATGAAGAATCCTATGATGCAGCAAAACTAGGAAGCTGCTACCTCAGCAGCACTAGAAAAGAAACTGAGGGAAAGGAGGCCACTCTCCTTTGGAGCACATGATGGTTTAGGTAGGAAAAAGCCATTGTGTCTGCTCTGGAGGGGGGGCACCCCCCTTCAGTTTTTAAAAGCTAGGGATTTTCTTCCATGGCCGGCCTTCATACAGGTGGAATCCCAATGTGGGGCTGCACCAAAGGCAGAAGATGAACAATATTGATAAAATTATGACAAGAGAATTACTATTGCCTTTCCCAAGAGCAAGCAAAGGTAGAAGAGTCCTTTGTAGGGTATGTGTTGTGTATTAATATTGCGGTCACCATGTGCTCTGGTAATGGCGACCGCCACATGGACATTTGCACATGGCCTAAATCTACCTGAGCTTCGACTAGGTAGAACAATAGCCAGTTGGATCCTAAACAACCACCAATGATGTACCTAGGTTTCCCTGGGGAACCTATGAACTGTAACCACTATCTTAAGGTCCTATCAGGACATCTGGGCGAGGTTGGGGGTGTGCCTCCAACCAGAATAAAAGAGGGCTCTGAGCCTGGGGTTTGCATGCTTCATCTGGCAATATATGTCAGAGACTACCTGCATCCACAATTCATTTATTCTTCAAGAGATGGGAGGATAGTGGCCATAACCATAATAAGACAGGGGATAGAATATCTTATTATTAATATATATGCACCCAACTCCAACCAAAACTCTTTTTTTAGGGAAGTAATGGAAGTCTTAAAAATTAAAAATTGTAATAATATTTGTCTTATAGGTGACTTCAATGCAGTAGTGGATAAAAAGATGGACAGAGAAAGTTTGAAAGGATCTAAAAAGAAAGGATTAATCTTACCCAATAATTTTTTGAAATTAGTAGAAGAATATAGCTTAGTTGACACATGAAGAACAAAACACATATAGGGAAAAGGGTTTACTTTCTACTCGGCAAGACATCACTCTTGGTCGAGGTTAGATATGATTTGGGTAACGATACCGGTCATGTTGGAAGTGGTAGATGCTAACATATTACCAATGACTTTTGCGGATCATAAACCCATGATTCTGAGTATGAGAGGTGAAATTCAAAAAAAAAAAAGAGGTAGACAATGAATAGGTATGTGTTAAAAGACCAGGAATTTGTAAATAAAACAAAAGAAGAAATTAAAGAATTTTTTCAAAGAAGCATACAACCAGATATTGCTATTAACACGGTGTGGGATGCTTTTAAAGCATTTATTAGAGGAAGGATAATTAGCTACACTGCCTGGAAAAGGAAACAGGAGAAAAGAGTATGAAAATTTGATATCTCAAGCTAAATTGGAAGAAGAAGGGATGAAGTCCCCTGGGAAGGAAGCTAGATGTAGACATAAATTACGGGTTATTCAACATAAAATTAATTTATTACTGAATAAGGAAATTGCAAAAAAAAATTGACTATAATAAACTATTCTTTTTCGAAAATGCAAATAAACCCTGCAGGTGGTTAGCTTATAAATTAAGAAAAGAGAGGGCAAAGAAATCTATATTATCATTAAGGAATGAGAAGGGTGAAAATAAATACTTAATAGCTGAGCTAAAAGGAATAGTGGAAGATTTTTATAGTAAACTATATAAAAAAGGGGAGGAACAAGAGGAACAAATAAAAGCATATTTTCAAAGGCATAAAGCTAAAAATAATTTCACGGAATCACAAAAATGGATACTTAATGAACCAATTTCCATGTGTGAAGTAGTGGAGGCATTTAAAAGACAAAAGAGAAATAAGATCCCAGGCCCTGATGGTTTACCTATAGAATTTTACCAGGTATTCGAAGATCAACTTGTTCTTATATTTAAGGAAGTTGTAAGAAATATAGGAGAAAATGGTAATGTCCCTGAGTCCTGGAATTATACACATATCTCATTAATACCTAAGGACCAGGACAAATCTGATATAATTAGTAATTATAGACCAATATCTTTGCTAAATGCTGATTATAAAATATTTGCAAGCATATTGGAAGAGAGATTTTAAAAGGTACTAAGACAAACAATCAGTAAGGATCAGGTAGGGTTTTTGCCGCAGAGGCAAATGAGAGAGAACATAAGGACTTTAATTAATGCTTTAGAGTTACACCCGGATAAATCAGTGATCTTAATGTTTTTGGATGCTGAAAAAGCCTTTCATAATTTATCATGGAGCTTCTTAATTCAAAAATTGGAAGAATATGATTCGGGAGTGATGTTTATATCTATGATTAAAGCTATATATAAAAAACAATGGGCTAGAGTATTAGTTAATGGGGATATGACACACGAAATAACAGTCGAGGCAGGGGTGCCCCCTATTTCCACTCCTATTTATATTTGCATTGGAAACACTGAATGACCAGGTTAGATCAGATGAACAGATAGTGGGACTTAAATGTAAAGGTCATGAATACAAACTTTATGCGTTTGCCAATGACCTAATGTTTATTTTGGAAGAGCCGGAAGGTTCATTACAACAATTACTAGAAGTGATTAATCATTATGGGAAAGTAGCGGGTTTAAAAATAAACTTGCAAGTTATTAGCTAAAAAATGTCCAAAAGAACTGGAAACTAAAATTCAAAAAACTTTCAACATAGAAATAGTTAAGAAAATAAAATATCTTGGTATCTTAGTTTCGAATAGGACTAGTTCATTGATTGAGGATAATTACTATAAGCTATTGTAGGAGATAAAAGCAGACTTGGATAAATGGAAGGACTTGAAGTTATCATGGTTGGGCAAAATTGCAGCTGTAAAAATGAATATTCTGCCGAAATTTTTGTTTCTGGCTCAGAATGTCCCATTATTAAAAGAAAATGCTTCATTCTATAAAGAGCTAAATAAATTAACTAGAAACTTTATATGGTTCCCAAAAAAACCAAGGGTGAAATGGAAACTATTACAGGACAGAAAAGAGAGAGGAGGACTCGGAGTCCCTAATTGGGAGCTATATGGCAAGGCGGCTGCATTAATGTGGATAAGGGAATGGGTAAAATTGGAAAATCCTAGAGTGTTGGCTTTGGAAGGCCATGACCTATATATGGGATGGCACTCGTACGTTTGGTACGAGAAACAAAATATACATACTAACTTTCATGTCCATACCCTTAGAGTGTCCCTAATGAGATTATGGATTAAGGTGAAAAAAGAATTTTTTACAAGAGTCCCAAAATGGGTTTCGCCTCTGAAGGCTTTTATAAAGGCCGAGGACAGACTGGCAATGTAAAGCGGGGCAGCCCCGCGTCGGAAGTGGAAAAAAAGAGCCCGTTCAGACATGCGCATCTGTCCCTCGGCTCCATTTCGCACTTACCCGTCTCCCAGTTGCTTTCCATCCGCTTTAACAGGACACCAGGTAAAACCGGTGTTCAGGGACCGTCCTCCGCATGCCTCCCGCTTCCAAAGAGTGTGAACCGGAAGAAGCGGGAGGCATCCGGAGGCGGCAGTGTGAACGCGCTGGCACAAAGTTATGTGCATATGCGCATGTGCGAAACACATCAAAGGAAAAACAAAAAAAGCGCAACGGCGCGCACGAGCCGCACGCGCCGGCTCCGCAGCAGTCTGAACGCTCTGTATTGGCACCACTGCGCATTGCTCTGGCCAGTATGAACAGCCAGCTCCGTGGAGTTTTTCCCCCGCACCAGTTCCCTCCACTTTGCCCCCGCTTTACATTGCCAGTCTGTCCTCGGCCAAAGCCAGCCTTGTTAAGTCAAAATAAAGTGGCCAGCTATGAAAAACTTTTAGATGAGAAAGATAATTTAAAACCGGAAAATAAGCTAGAAGAAGAACTAGGAATTAGACTATCTTGGTGGGGAAAAATCCAATTATTGGATAGATATAGAAAAGATAAAAAACAAGGGTTTTATAAAGAACTAAATGAATTAGATAGTATATGGTTAAATAGCAGTGATAAATTAATTTTAAAAGTTTATAAATTATTAACTGATAGGGAAATGCAGGATGAGTCAATAAAAGAAGCTATGATAAAATGGATGAAAGATCTTGGCCATAATATAACGATTGAAAGCTGGTCAAAAATTTGGAAAGGGATAAAATATCTAAAAGCAATAAATTACAAAGAAAATGTTTATAAAGACTTCTATAGCTGGTATTGGGCTCCAGAAAGGTTGAGTAAGTGCTATGCAAATGTTTCAAATAGATGTTGGATTTGTGGTTTTGGTTTTGGATCATTTTTCCATATGTGGTGGTCTTGTAAAGAGATGCAAACATTTTGGATTAGTATTAAGAAAATGATTTATGAGATAAGGGGCTTAGATTTGGCTTTGGAACCAGACATTTACCTGCTTAACATTTTTCCGGATGGGATGTTGCGATCTGATGAGAGGATATTAATTTCAATCTTAACTGCAGCTAGAATAACGAGAGCTAAGTATTGGAAATCACCTAAAATGCCCGGGAAAGACGATGTTATAGGTAAACTATTAGATCTGGCAGATAGGTTAAGGTTATTGGTTTTCATTTGTCTTTTCCTCCTAATTGGTGACAGGTCCCGCCTGGGAGTTCTCAACAAGCCTATGACTCCCACCTCTGGAATGTGCGCTCTGCTTTGCTCATTAGCTTTGCTCGCTTGCTTTGCTTGCTTGCTTGCTCAGCACATGCTCTCTCTCCTTATCTCAGTGCCTCCTGCTCTGGCCTTGAACAGAACCGCCAGCAACTATGTGTGAGCCAAATGCCCACTGGTGTTTTGTATTTTCTTTTATTTGTGCTTGGGAACTGAACTTTAGAGATGTTCAACATCATTATTTTCTAAGAAATCTGTTTCCTGCGTTTTCCATGGGAATAATATTTGAGCGCCTAAAATACTGCATAGTGATTGGTAGAATGCCTGAAGCGATATTTCATAACCAGTATATCAATACCTGTCATCTCTAACCCCAGCATTACTAACAGTGGAAGTGTTTGACTCCAATGATCTTTTCTGCAAATAAAGGACTTATTACTTCATGAGACCTGTTGTGGACTATATCTCTTGGGACATTCTCACAGACTGTTAGTAATCCCTTTTTGGGAAACAGTCCATCACCCCACTATGGATGACGGTGGCTCTGAAATCCCTGTAACAACCTCAGAAGTTCTGGTTACCTCCAAAGAGGTGTCGTTGCAACTACCCTGCACCAGCGGGGTAAATGTTCGGCCCTGCTGGAGTGGAGGGACCGAATCCTGGGCCCAGTTTGGGACTACTGCAGCAGAAACCTGGTCCCCAAGGTGGGAGAGAGGAACCAGGTCTTCTCTTGTTCATGGTGCAGAACGGGGCACCGCGGAGGTGTCCCAGACGGTGGAGATGTGGACACAGATGGACCGCCGGTTTGAAACAATCCTGAGGCGGCTCCAGCGGGAGATGATGGTGTTGATGACAGATCTACCAAACGTGGTAGTCCAGGTGCTCCGCGATCAGCTGGCTGGAGCAGCAGGGGCGTAGCCAGGTGCAGTGGTGCCGCCTGTGCAGGCCCCAACTCAACCTTCGGTTTAACCCCCCGTGCTACCCCCGGCGGCGTCAGTACCTCATCCGGCTCCTCCCGCAGACAGGCGCCCCGTGCCCACTGAGTTATTGGGAGCGACATTCGACGGGAACCCTGTGAAGCTGCAGTTCTTTATAATCGAGGTGGGCTGTTGCATGCAGAATTGGGGCCACCTTTTCAGAGATGAGGGTGACCGAGTCGAATACCTCAGGTCCAGACTTCGCGAGGAAGTGGCTGACTGGTACGTGAGTCTCCACAACCCCCCTGGGTCGAAGCTTGACAGCACGGAGGAGTTTATGTGGGTGCTCCGCCAGCAGTACGAGGATTGGATGAGCAAGGAGAAAACTAAGAACCAGGTATGCAACCTCTCGCAAGGGAAAGCGTCGGTGTGCGAATATACCACTGCGTTTAAGCGGTTAAAGGCAAATATCTGGGGGTGGCCTGAAGTGGTTTTTGTGGAGCAGTACCATAGAGGTCTGAATACTGAACTGTACGAGACTGTTCTGAGCAATGTTAACCCGACTACTCTTAATGGATAGATCCAGGCGGCGGAGGATGCGGAGGCACGTTTTGCTCTAATCTGCATGAGGCATCAGCTGAGCACCCCTAAAAGTTCAGCTCCCGCGGGGCCCCCACCCAAAGCAAAGGCCAAGCCAGCAGCACATGACCTTTGAGAACTATGGATGAAGATGGGATTGTGCACCCGATGTTGGGAAGCTGGGCATTTTGCATTGGCATGTCCAGCCGCCTCCCCCAAATGGGGAGCCGCTATGCTTGCAACCTCTCATCAGCAGCCAAAAAGAGCAACTACTCCCAAGCCACCCGCGCTTCAACTTGTGGACGCCAAGTTCCCGGAGAAGTCGGAGGGGGAAGTGGCAGTCCAGCCGCAGGGAAATGACCAGGATCTGCTATAAATGGCACTACGCAGCAGGTCCCCACTACCACACCTAAAATGGTGAGCTCTTCAGGGCCCCTTCTTTATCTACTAGTGACTGTAGTCAGCCCCCAGGAAGGTACCCAAATGTGGGTGCGAGCTCTTATTGACTCGGGGTGTGCCAGAGACTTAATCAGTCCAATAGTAGTGGATGGGCTAGGGCTGGGAGTGCGTACTTTAGAGGAGCCACTACATTTCACCCAAATGGATGGCTCCAAAAGAAAAGAACCCTGTGCCTTTGAGACTGACTCTTATAATGGGCACAGGGGGACACTGGGAGAAACGAACTTTTATTGTCACCCCTCATGCACAATTCCCCATGATTTTGGACAGTCCGTGGCTGCAAGCACATGACCCTTACATCCACTGGAGTGAGGGGCGGATTACCTGGGTCCCCCTCGCTTGTCAAACCCATCGCTGGGATGTGGAGTGGAGAACTCAGCCAGGCCAGTTGAATGCCTGCTTGGCCAGAGAGGAATTGTTATCCATCCCAGCTGCTTACCAGGATTTATCTGATGTTTTCGAGGAGCGGATGAACTGCCCCCCCATCGTAATACTGACTGTGCTACTGAACTCATACCTGGTCTTAAATTGCTCAAAGGGAAACTGTATGCCATGTCCCCCCAGGAGAAGGTGGAACTCCGCAAGTTTATAGACAAAAGTTTGGAGTGGGGCTTTATCAGACCAGCCAGCTCTCCTTTTGCAGCTCCGGTGTTATTCAGGAAAAAAAGGACGTGGGGCTGAGGCTGTGCACGGATTACAGGGGCTTGAATGCTGTGTCCACCTCTAATGCATATCCCCTCCTCGTAATCAAAGACTTACTCAATGAAGCCAACAAAGGGAAAATCTTTTCCAAACTGGATTTACGTGATGCATATTTCAGGGTGCGCATTAAGGAAGGGGATGAATACAAGGCTGCCTTTAATACTCCTCTGGGGCAATTTGAGTATCTGGATATGCCTTTTGGCCTTCAGGGAGGTCCAGGAGTTTTTATGAACCTGATAAATGAAGTATTACACAAGCATCTCTTCAAAGGGGTCCTTTGTTCTCTTGATGATATCTTGGTGTACTCACCAGACATGAAAACCCATGTCACATTGATGAGAGAAGTGCTCACTACACTCAGAGGCCATAAGCTCTTTGTCAAACTGTCCAAATGTGATTTCCATAAAACAGAAATTGACTTTTTAGGGTACAGGATTTCACCCAGAAGTCTTGAGATGGATCCTGCCAAGGTGTCAGCTGTGGCAGGCTGGGAGGTCCCCAAAACTAGGCGGCAGCTCCAATCCTTCCTTGGATTTTCCAATTTTCACAGAAACTTCATCAATAATTTTGCTCAGTATAGCCTGCCCCTTACAGACTTGTTAAAAACAAAAGGGAAGGGGCAGGAAGCTGCCAAGCCAGGAGCCCGCCTGGACTGGAATTGTGAGTGTCAACAAGCATTTGATATGTTAAAGCACCTTTTCACTTCTGAACCCATTTTAGCTCCTCCTGATGAGACTAAAAAATTCATTGTACAAGTAGATGCCTCAGATGTGGCCATGGGGGAGGCGATACTCCAGGAAGGGGTGGATGGGAAACTACATCCCCCTGGCAAATGTGTCTAAGAAGTTTGGGGAAACTGAGCGAAACTGGGCAGTTTGGAACAAAGAAGCAGCTGCAATTAGTTTAGCCTTGACCACCTGGAGGCATTGGTTAGAGGGAGCTTGCCAGCCATTCGAAATATGGACTGATCATAAAAATCTAGAAGCTTTACACACTCAGCATTCCCTCAATGCCAAGCAGCTCTGATGGGCGGATTTTTTTTTCAAAGTTTAATTTCACACTTTGCCATTTCCCAGGGAAATCCAACTCCCTTGCTGATGCTCTATCTTATCTTCCCCAACATGATTCTCAAAAACCTGAGGTAATAGAGACCATGTTCACTCCAGAACAATTAGGAGGGGCAGTGCAAACCAGAAGCCAGGCGAAACTGCAAATTAACCCTGCTGTGGCTGAATGGATTCTTAAATTTGTTAATGCATATTCAGAGGAAGACACTTGTGAATTCAAAGCATTGCCTTCCTTGACACAAAGCCCTGAAGGCTGCTGGTTTAAAGATCAAAAGTTGGTGGTCCCTAAGGGTCTACGTAAAAACATTATGTATGCAGCTCATGAATCTAAGCTGTATGGACATTTTGGGTTTTTAAAAACATTAAATTTGTTACAGCGACAATTTTGGTGGCCAA
Organism: Lepidodactylus listeri; assembly: GCA_029233225.1. Taxonomy (NCBI): domain Eukaryota; kingdom Metazoa; phylum Chordata; class Lepidosauria; order Squamata; family Gekkonidae; genus Lepidodactylus; species Lepidodactylus listeri. The sequence continues at coordinate 5,348,026 of JARCFY010000014.1, read as the reverse complement.
GGATGAGGGGGGATGTTTCCACTTATGTTTCATCTTGCCAAACCTGCTTAATGAGTAAATCATGTAGTGGCAAACCCCCAGGGCTTTTACAACCACTGGAGACTCCCAAACATTCCTGGGAAGTTATTTCCATGGACTTCATCACTGATCTCCCACCCAGCAAAGGGAAAATGGTGATATGGGTGGTTGTGGACACTTTTTCAAAGCAAGCTCATTTTGTCCCATTTAAAAATCTGCCCACTGCAAAGAGCCTGGTGAAAGTCTTTGTGAACCACGTCGTCCAGCTCCATTGTTTACCTAGGAAGATAATTTCGGATCGCGGATCGCAATTTGTTGCCAACTTCTGGTGGGAGCTTTTGAACTTGTTAGGAATAGAGTCCACTCTCAGCAGTGGCTATGATCCAGAAATGGTTGGACAGACCAAAGAGTTAATCAAATCTTGGAACAATATTTGAGATGCTATACTATCAACAAGGTGACTGGAGTGATCTTTTACCTTTTGCAGAATACAGTTATAATAATGCAGTGCATTCATTCACTGGTGTTTCCCCATTCATGGCGGTGGAAGGGTTTGAAGGAGTATCTCTCCCGGACCTCACACAAGCAGCAGAAGGGACCACTGATTTTGCTCAGTGGTGGAACTCATTAAGAGACTCTTGGCCTTTAATTGCCAAAACCTTGGAAGAGACTAAAGCTGACTATAAAAAGTATGCTGATAAAAAAAAGGGATCCTAGTTAGGACCTCTCTCCTAGTGACTCTGTTTATGTGTTCACAAAAAACATTAAGGGTCTGCAACCTAGTAGAAAACTGGGATGGAAGTATGTGGGACCTTTCCCAGTAGTGAGATATTAACAAGGTGACTTATGAACTAAAACTGCCAAAAACCATTGAAATTTGTACACCCTGTTTTTCATTACAGTCTGTCGAAGAGAGATCCTGGACTGAACAAATTGAGACCCTCCTCTTCCTCTCCTCCTCCTTTGATGAAGAATGATCAGCCTCATTATGAGATTGAGCACATTTTAGACTCCAAAATGAAATGAGGTAGTTTGTTCTAGCTAATAAAATGGTCCAGAAGAAAATGAGTGGGTGGAGGAATCGCATGTGCATGCTCCGGATAAAATCAGTGCCTTTCTTAAATTGTACCCACTAAAACCCGGGGGGGGGGGGGCAATGTGTTATCAGGAGGGCAGAATGTCAGTGAACTGCCATAAATCTGGTTCAATCATGTTCAATATCTGTATTACTGCTACTGAGTATATTTACATGACTCCTGCAAAGGTTATTGGTTTTCATTTCTCTTTTCCTCCTAATTGGTGACAGGTCCCGCCTGGGAGTTCTCAACAAGCCTATGACTCCCATCTCTGGAATGTGCGCTCTGCTTTGCTCATTAGCTTTGCTTGCTTGCTTGCTCAGCGCATGCTCTCTCTCCTTATCTCAGTGCCTCCTGCCCTGGCCTTGAACAGAACCCCCAGCAACTATGTGTGAGCCAAATGCCCACTGGTGTTTTGTATTTTCTTTTATTTGTGCTTGGGAACTGAACTTTAGAGATGTTCAACATCATTATTTTCTGAGAAATCTGTTTCCTGTGTTTTCCATGGGAATAATATTTGAGCACCTAAAATACTGCATAGTGATTGGTAGAATGCTTGAAGCGATATTTCATATCCAGTATATCAATACCTGTCATGTCTAACCCCAGCATTACTAACAGTAGGTATTTGACTCCAATGATCTTTTCTGCAAATAAAAGACTTATTACTTTATGAGACCTGTTGTGGACTATATCTCTTAGAACATTCTCACACCAGGTACCTGATTCAGCTCGCTGCACGTCCTGGGACCGTGTCCTCTCCTGGGTCTCGAACTGGGTGGGAAGGGGGTGACCCGACCATCCAGGCCCTGAATTTGCCGCCTACACCACAAGGCGAAATGAACTATCTACCCACAAGGGGTGCTTGCTGTGGGGAACCAGGGTGGTCATCCCGGGGCCGCTCCGCGCCAAAGTCCTGGCTGTGCTCCATAAGTCTCATCCAGGGATTGTCCAGATGAAGGATCTGGCCCGCAGTTACGTGTGGTGGCCCAGCATGAACAAAGAGATTGAGGACCAGGTCTACCGATGTGGCAGATGCCAGGAGTCGCGTCCCGAACCTCCTCATGCCCCAGTCCAGCCCTGGGAGTCAACCAACAAGCCCTGGTCTCGACTCCACCTGGACTTCGTGGGACCAGTCCAGGGGCAGCTTTTCTTTATTGTTGTAGACAGCTACAGCAAGTGGCTGGAGGTAGTCCCAGTGCAGGCCACTTCAACCGATGCAGCCACCCGAGCCATGTGGCGCATATTCACCACCCACAGACTATCGGACACCCTCGTCACTGACAATGGGATGCCATTCACCTCCGCGGAGTTCCAGCGCTTTGTGGACTCCCTTGGCATACAACACATTCATTCAGCGCCCTTCCATCTTGCAACCAATGGGCAAGCAGAAAGAATGGTGAGGACCACCAAGGACGCCCTCAAAAGGATTGATCATGGCAACTGGGAATTCAAGCTGGCGAAATTCCTGTTCGGTCAGCGATCTACTCCCCACACCGGAATGGGACACAGCCCTGCGGAGTTGCTGATGGGCTGGCGCCTCGGGTCCATGCTAGACCAGCTCCACCCTTACTGTGCCTCTGACAGCAACACCAAGCCAGAGTTCCGGCCAGCTTCCTGAGGTTTCTTCCCCAAGGATCCCATCTACGTCCGGAACTACGCCAGAGGTCTGGCTTGGGTCCCTGGAAGGATCATCCACTCTACAGGACCTCTCTCCTACAAGGTCCACACCGAGGAAGGGTTGGTATGGTGGCACCACATCGACCAGCTCCTCCTGAGCAATGCACCCTATGTCCCTGAGACTCTGGCACCCAAGGAACCAGACCAGTGCCCGCTCCTGGAAGCCAGCCCCGACGTGGAGCCAGCAGACCTCCTGCCACCTGACAGTCAAAGAGTCTACATTGCCAGCACCGCTGCCAGACCTGCCCCACAGACATCCCTGAACAGACGCCTGCTGCCCCACTCCCCGATCCGATCAACACTCGGCGACCCGCAGCACTCCAGCACTCGGGATGCAAATGTCACTGGCAGGGGGTACTTGAAGGACTATGTTTGTAGGGGGGAACTGGACTATGGGGAGAGGGGTGTTGTGTATTAATATCACAGTCACCATGTGCTCTAGTAATGATGACCACCACGTGGACGAATCTACCTGAGCTTCAACCAGGTAGAATAATAGCCAGTCGGAACCTAAACGACCACTAATGATGTACCTAGGTTTCCCCCAGGAACCTATGAACTGTAACCACTATCTGAAGGTCCTATCAGGACATCTGGGTGAGGTCAGGGGTGTGCCTCCAACCAGAATAAAAGAGGGCTCTGAGCCCAGGGTTTGCAAGCTTCATCTGGACCTGAAATAAACTTGCTATGCTGAAATCACTATCACTGGCCTCCCGACTCCAGTACTTTTCAGTATGTCAGGCACACATGGCTTGGAACCTTTTATGAACTGTAAGCCATTAAGCTAGGAAACATGTTTAATCAGATTGTATTAGTTTACTGCATTATTTTAATTGTTTTGCATCCTCCTATGCACCTGAAATCCTTCTCCACACCTGGAGGTTTACCATCTACTTGTGTAGCCCTTGTCCCTCCTGATTGCTTAAATCTGCCGAAGAGAGGGTGGTCTGCCTGACAGGATCCAGGAGACAATACATGCCTCTTTGAGAGAAGGGGTGATCACATCTGCCTTAAAACAGGAAGTTGTGCACCTACTCTTAAAGAAATAGAGATCTATGTTATCATCTGGTATAAACCATACCATTCTTGAGCAAGGTGATTGAACAAGTGGTTGTGGGACACTGCCAAGGATTCTGGATAAAGTAGATTGTTTGGATCCTTTCCAATCTGGTTTCAGGTTTGATTATGGCACTGAAACTATTTTGGTAACCCTGGTGGATGACCTGCTCCAGGAGATGGATGGGGAGTGCAACCCTGTTGACCCCTTCGCCTTCTCAGCAGCTTTCAGTACCATCAGGGTTAGAACTGGGAAGCACCATTTTGTGGTATTTTAGGTACTTCTTGAAAGGTATGTTACAGATGGTGGTGCTGGGGGCAGTAGCCTATGAGGTCCCACAAAACTCCATTTTGTGCCCCCATGCTTTTTAACATCTACATGCAACTGCAATGGGAGGTCATCTGGGGGTTTGGCCAGGGTTGTATACTGGCCAGACAATACTCAGCTGTATCTTGAGCTTTCAGAAGATCTGAGGGAGGCCATGGAAAGCATGAACTGGTGCTTGGAGGCAGTGCTGAGATGGATGAGGGCTAATAAACTGAAACTTACTCCTGACAAAACAGAGTTGCTACAGGTAGGTGGAAGGATTGACCCAGGAACTGATTATGTCTCCTATTCTGGATAGGGTTGAACTCTCCCTAAAGGAGCAGGTTCATGTGAGACTTCTGCTCAAAGTAGTCAAGGATCAGATCTTTGTTGATGAAACACAGTTCTTTATTTCCAATCTCTACATTGGTACAGCTTCTCGGATTATTGTCAGAGATAACGCATATGACAGAAGCAGGTCTATTATACCTTTCCAGACAGTTTGAATTACCCATAGGTAGCCAATCACTAAAGGGAAAAAACGGCGGGCAAAAAGGGTCTCTGGCCGTTTGCTTCCCACAGGAAAGAAAGTGAGGTGTCAAGTTGTAAATTTCCCTTCCCAAACCAGACCCCTTAGATGTTACCATTTCACATAACAATCGCTGGCCTCGAGGCTTTCGCACGTTGATAAGAGATGGGACTTGTCCTCCCTTGGAGTCCCAGCCGGGACGAATGGAATGCGGAGGCAGGAGTGTGAGAGGCCCATTGTTCCCATACTTTGAAGTTGTCATCCTCCCGCTCTGACAGTTACACAAACCAGGCCTGGTCAGGGTCATAAACCTGGGGTCACATAGACTACATACATACTGGCCAAAGGGGAGGGGGCAACTACATGGCAGGTGTTATAGAAGCATCCATAAAGACATACATGGCAATAGGAGCATAGCATGGAATACATACATGGCATTAAGAAGCATAGGAATAAGACAGAAGTCATAGCTGTAAGCAGCAGCAATACATTGTCTGAATCAGCAGATTCTGACACACTGGCACCCCGAAAATAAATCTACCCGGGTTTGTCCGGGAACCTTCTATGAAAAGCTTTAACTAATTTAGGAGCATGCACATGTTTAGAACGAACCCACTCGTTTTGTTCTGGGCCAAAGTCAAGCCATCTAACTAAATAATATAAGTGGCCCCTACACAGTTTAGAATCAAGAATTTCTGATATTTCAAAATGGGGTGCCTCCCCCTTCATCAGTGGAGGAGGTGTCGGAGGAACTGGATGCCATGCATTCGGCCCAGGATTCTTCTTCAGCAAGCTGAAATGAAAAACAGGATGCACAGAACTCAGTGATTTGGGCAATTCCAGTTCAAAAGACACATCAGAGATCTTACGCAACACCTTGTAAGGGCCCACGAATTTCCACCCTAATTTCCTACTGGGTTGCAAGCCATGTATATTCTTTGTGGACAGGTAAACAGAGTCTCCAGGCTGAAGGTCCCAACCCTCAGCTCGGCCACGGTCTGCATACTTCTTGTAATCCTCTTTTGCCTGGTCCAGGGTTTTTGCTATTAGGGGCCACGATTCTTGCAGGGTTGCCCACCATCGTTTAAAGTCTGTGTGGGGAGCATCCGAGGCGTTTTCAATTGTGGGCAGGGGTTTCCCTTCAAAACCCCCTACAGCCATGAACGGGGAAACACCAGTAGAGGAGTGCACTGCATTGTTATAACTATATTCAGCAAATGGCAGCAACTCCACCCAGTTGTCTTGGTGATAGTTAGTATAACACCTTAGAAATTGCTCCAAAATTTGATTAGTTCGTTCGGACTGTCCATCAGTCTCTGGATGGTAACCAGAGCTCAGGGCGGGCTCAATGTCCATAAATCTCAGGAGCTCCCGCCAGAAGTTGGCAACGAATTGACTGCCCCTATCGGATACCACACGTTTGGGGAAAGCGTGCAGCTTGATCACGTGGTTGAAGAAAGCCTTGGCCATTCCCTTTGCCGTAGGCAGCTGCTTGAAGGGAGTGAAGTGGGCTTGTTTGGAAAACATGTCTACCACCACCCAAATTACAGTCTTTCCCTTTGAGGGTGGCAGGTTTGTAATGAAGTCCATAGCTATCGCCTCCCAAGGGCGAGAGGGGATGGGCAGTGGGTGTAATAGTCCCGGGACTTTCCCCCCCCCCTTCTTTTGCACATCAAGCAGGTCTGGCAAGCAGAAACAAAGTCCGAGACATCCCGGCGCATGCGCAGCCACCAGAATTGCCTCTGAATTAAGTTAAGCATTTTTAGAAATCCAAAATGCCCGGCTAATTTAGAGGAGTGGCAGGTCAGCAATATGTCTTTCCGTTTGCTTCAGGGCACCACCAGTTTATCGCCATGATACCAGCATTTATTCTCCCTGAGGGAGCAGTCTGCTAACGTTTCTAACTCCTCGATTTCTTCCGGGGAATAATCCCCCCCCAGTCGCTCTTTTCCGATTCTACTGTCGTCCGCTTACTTTGACTCCTGGTGGTCACTGCACCGCCCAGCTGCTGAGGGGAGAACATGGAGTCGAACACCTCCTCTTTTAAACTTTCGTGCTGGGGCAATCGGGAGAGCGCGTCTGCTAACGAATTGGCTTTCCCAGGGAAGTGTTTAAGCACAAAATTGAATTTTGAGAAAAAATCTGCCCAGCGGAGCTGCTTCGCATTCAGAGACCTCTGGGTGCGCAGCGCTTCTAAATTTTTGTGGTTGGTCCAAATCTCAAAAGGGGTTTGCGCTCCCTCCAGCCAATGCCGCCAAGTAGTGAGGGCCAGTCGGATAGCTGCGGCTTCTTTATCCCAAACTGACCAGTTCCTTTCTGTTTCATTAAATTTTTTCGAAATGTAGGCGAGGGGGTGCAGCTTCCCGTCTGGCCCTTGCTGTAGGATGGCCCCCCCCATGGCCACATCTGACGCATCTACATGGACTACAAATTCCTTGGTCTCATCGGGGTGAGCTAAAATGGGCTCTGAGGTGAAAAGAGTCTTAAGAGTCTCGAACGCCTTCTGGCATTCTCCAGTCCAGGCAATTTTCTCCCCTGGCTTCCCCGCTTCCGGGCCCCTCCCTTTGGTTTTTAGCAACTCAGTCAATGGGAGGGTGACCGTGGCAAAGTCTTTTATGAAGGTGCGGTAAAAGTTACAAAATCCTAACAGACTTTGGAGTTGCTTTCTAGTGCGGGGGGCTTCCGACCATACCACCGCCTCTACCTTGGCAGGGTCCATCTCCAGTCCCTTCTGTGAAATGCAGTACCCTAGGAAATCCACGGAATCTCGATGGAACTCACATTTAGACAATTTTGCATATAACTGATTTTTCAACAGGGTTGAGAGCACCTCTCGGACCAATTGCACGTGTTCTTTCTCATCAGCAGAGTAGATCAAGATATCATCTAAGTAACATAACACCCCCTTGAATAAATGCTTGTGCAACACTTCATTTATTAAGCTCATAAAGACCCCTGGCGCGCCACTCAAACCGAATGGCATCACCAGGTATTCGAACTGTCCCAAAGGTGTATTAAAGGAAGTCTTGAACTCATCCCCCTCCCTTATGCGCACCCGGAAATATGCGTCTCGGAGATCCAGCTTAGTGAACACTTTCCCCTTGGCCGCCTCCGTTAGCAAGTCTTTAATAAGGGGGAGGGGGTAGGCGTTGGAAGCAGACACCGCATTTAGTCCTCTGTAGTCCATGCACAACCGCAACCCCCCGTCTTTCTTTTTTCGAAACAGAACAGGGGCTGCGAAGGGGGATTTAGCAGGGCGGATGAAGCCACGCTCCAAGTTCTTGTCTAGGAATTTTCTCAGTTCCTCCCGCTCCGGAGGACTCATGGAGTAAAGCTTTCCCTTTGGAAGTTTCTCGCCTGGGATCAGCTCTATGGCACAATCCGACAGCCTGTGGGGGGGTAGTTCGTCCGCTTCGGTCTCACTGAACACTCCCATTAAGTCTCGATACTCCCGGGGGACCGCCGAGGGCACCAGGGTGAGGGCCGCCGCCCGGAGAGGCACTGGAGGTCCCGGTCCCCACCCCGTGTCCTATTTGTGGCCCTGGCACTTTTCGTCTACCCAGGAGATCTTCCCCTCGCTCCATTTGATATAAGGATCATGGGAGCTTAGCCAGGGGCTCCCCAACACCATGGGGAATTGGGTGTTGGGGGTGATGACAAAGGCTCTCTTTTCCCAATGCTCCCCCGTTCCCACAATTAGTCCCTCGGTCTCTGCCACACATGCTTCCTTCATTTCCGAACCGTCCATTTGCATGAACTTGAGTGGCTCCCCCAACGGGGTGACCTTGGGCCCCAGCCCTTCCACCACTAAAGGGCTAATCAAGTCCCGGGCGCACCCGGAGTCAACTGGGCTCGGATTCGGATGTGGGTCCCGGTCCCGGGGGTTACTACAGTCACTACCATATACAATAAGGGGCCAGGGATGCTCACCGGAGATGGCGCGTCGTGGCTGGGGACCTGGAGTTCTGCGCCGCTCACTGCAGGCCATTGGAGTTTCCTGACATCTGCACCTCTGTCAGCTCCAGCTCTCCCTGCTCGCTCGCTGCCCCTTCCAGCTGTAGAGCCCGGGGTTTGAACGAGGTCTTTCCTCGGCTGGGGGTGCTCCCGGCCACCGGGGTGGAGGTCTTCGGAACTTTTCCACCTCCTCTAGGACACGCCGAGGCGAAATGACCACTCTCCCCGCATCTCATGCAGAGCCCCTGCTTGAAGCGGGCGTCCCGAATCTCTTGCATGTTGGGTTTGGGTTTCGCCTTCTGCGTTGCTTTGCTTGGAGCCGTCGATGAAGCTCCCATCTTAATGAGGGTGAAGCGCTCTTCCACGTCCGCGGCCACCCTCATCCAAATGGCCAACGACCCTGGTCTTCCCGCCCGCAACACTGCCTCGTACACCTCGTAGCTTAAGCCCTCTCGATATTTCTCCATGAGCAGGTCTTGCGTCCAGCCGCAAATTTTGGCTGAGATGCGCCGGAACTTATCGGTGTAGTCCCTCACTGAGGACCGCCCTTGGGTCAACCTCCGCAGTTGGTTCTGGGCTTTTTCTTCTCCCAAGGGGTCCTCATAGTGGTGTCGGAGGGCCCACATGAAGTTGTTCAGCGACCGCAACTCAGGCCCGGGGGCGTTGTGCAGGCTCACGTACCAATCGCTGGCGGTGTCCTTCAGCTTGGACCCAATGTAGCCAATCCGGTCCCTCTCGGTGGGGTAGAGATGTCCCCAAGTGTCTAGGAATCACTCGATCTCTAGTAGGAAGAACCGCAACTTCTCGGGGTCCCCATCGAAAGTAGCCATCAACGGATCGGCGGGGGCCGGGCGAACCACTGGCCCTGCCGGCACTGGGGCCAGCGCAGGTACGGGTGGGGGCACCTGGCGGGGAACGGCCGGGGGGACTTGCGGCGGCACTTGCGGTGGCACCTGTGGTGGCACCTGGGCGGGGACTCCTCTGGGAGGCACCACCGGTTGCTGGACTCCGACCGCGGGAGGCCCTCCCACAGCCGGTGCTGGCTGAGCCGCTTGCATAGCCGTGAGGGCGTCCCGGAACTGATACTGGAGATCGAGGGCTAGCTCTCGCAGCTCGGTAGTAAGCTGGAACCGCAAATCTCCCATCATCCGGTCGAGGGCTTGAGTCTGGTCTTCTCTGTATGGATCGGGCCCGTACGGTCCCGTTCTCTCTCCTTCCAGGGACTGGAGACGCGAATCTCCTCCGTAGGTCGTCTCGCGTTCGTCTCCCAGGAAACTCGGCTTCCCGCGGTCGAGGTGATCCCCCTGGAACGAAACTCGTGCCCCTTTCCGATCGTGCACCCAGGAGTCGACGGTCCCGCGACCGAAATTGCTCCATGAGTACCTCGGGGTCACGCTCTGAAGAGGAGGTGGGCGCAGGATGTAGTAAGCCCCTTGAATTGTAGTCACTGGTACTTCGGGCTCCCCTCCGCCGCCTCCACCACCGGCCCCCTGATCCCCAGGGGTGGTCGGTGTGTCTTCGGGAGTAGTAGGGATGGGAAGAGTACCGTCGTCCAACATGGTCAGGAACGGCCAAGTCCCAGTCACAGATCTGACAATCTGTGAGACTTCTGCTCAAAGTAGTCAAGGATCAGATCTTTGTTGATGAAACACAGTTCTTTATTTCCAATCTCTACATTGGTACAGCTTCTCGGATTATTGTCAGAGATGATGGCCAAACCAGGTCTATTATACTTTTCTAAGCAGTTTGAATTACCCATAGGTAGCCAATCACTAAAGGGAAAAAACGGCGGGCAAAAAGGGTCTCTGGCCGTTTGCTTCCCACAGGAAAGAAAGTGAGGTGTCAAGTTGTAAATTTCCCTTCCCAAACCAGACCCCTTAGATGTTACCATTTCACATAACAATCGCTGGCCTCGAGGCTTTCGCACGTTGATAAGAGATGGGACTTGTCCTCCCTTGGAGTCCCAGCCGGGACGAATAGAATGCGGAGGCAGGAGTGTGAGAGGCCCATTGTTCCCATACTTTGAAGTTGTCATCCTCCCGCTCTGACAGTTACACAAACCAGGCCTGGTCAGGGTCATAAACCTGGGGTCACATAGACTACATACATACTGGCCAAAGGGGAGGGGGCAACTACATGGCAGGTGTTATAGAAGCATCCATAAAGACATACATGGCAATAGGAGCATAGCATGGAATACATACATGGCATTAAGAAGCATAGGAATAAGACAGAAGTCATAGCTGTAAGCAGCAGCAATACATTGTCTGAATCAGCAGATTCTGACAGTTCATAGCTTGGGGGTGTTGATAGACCCCCCCAGGTGTCAGCGGTGGCCAGAGGTACCATTCATCAGCTTCAGCAGGTAAGCCAGCTGCAGCATTTCCTGAGTGAAAAAGATCTTGCCACTGTGGTACATGCCCTGGTAACTACTGCACTGTACATGGGGCTCCCCTTGAAATATGTTCGGAAGACACAGTACAGAATGGTGCAGCCAAACTGCTGACTAAAGAGGGTTGGAGGAATCAGTTTTGTTTCACCTGCACTGGCTCCTAGCTTTTGGACCCAATTCAAGGTATTGGTATTAATCTTCAAGGCCTTTATATAGCTTGGGACCAGTGTTCCCTCTACGCTGAGTTAGTGTGAGCTAGCTCAGTTTTTTAGCCTCCAGCTCACAGATTTTTCTCTTAGCTCAGGAAGGATGGCTCCAGAGCAAACTAAGGCTGAAGACAGACTGGCAATCTGGAGCGGGAGGAAAGCGGGGCTGAAAGTTGCGGGGGGAACTGCTCTGGGGCTGGCCGTTTATACTGGCCAGACTCCTGCATTAGCATACCGGAACGGAGCGTTCAGACTGCTGCGGAGCAGCCCCGGGTGGGCCGGTCTCCGCAGCTTGTGGCGGGGCTGTTTCGGCAATATGCATAGGTGCGCCTATGTGCATAGGTGCATGGCTGCATCAGCAGTCTAAAAACTTAAAATCTCCCCACCTCCTGTACTGGGGCATGGGTGCATATGGGTGTATGAGTGCTCATGCGCTCATGCACATATCTCTGCAATGGCGCATTCACACTGCTGCCTCCGCTTGCCTCCTGCTTCTTCCGGTTCACACTGCACCGAAGTGGGAGGCAAGCGGCAGACGGTTTCTCCCGGTGTCCTTCTAACGCGGAAGGGAAGCGGCTGGAAAGCGGGTAAGCATGGAAGGGAGCTGGGGAACAGCTGTGGCTGTTTGAACAGCCTCCCTTCCCCTGCTTCACAAGTGGAGCTCTCCCACTCCAGATCAGCCTAATTTATGCAGTAGTCAAATTGCTCACTCACAACTTTAATGCCAGTAGCTCACAAAGTAGAATTTTTGCTCACAATACTCCACAGCTTAGAGGGAGCCTTGCTTGGGACCAACATAAGGGCCACCTAATCACTACAGTCATCTTCTGGAGCCCTTAATTGGGTGCCCTTGCTGTCAGAGGATAAACATGTGGTAATCCAAGAAACAGCCTTCTCAGTTGTAGCAAAATTATGGCATCCACACACCCCAGCTTGTCCATCTGCCACCCTCTAGCACTGCTTTCCACCTTTGTGTGAAGACTTGTTTCATTTTGTGTTCCTCACTGACCCTCATTTTGTGCATGTGCTTCAACTGTGTGTTTTAGTTGGTGTTTTAAATTGTACTTACACTATGTATTTCAAAAATATGTCTTAATGTTTTGGATTTTTTTGCTGCCTTGGAAACATTGAGCTAGGTGGAAAGGCAGTAGAGTAGCTAAAAAGAAAAATGGGATATAAATCTTTTAATAATAAATAAGTGTTAAATAAATAAAATAGAAGGGCTGGGTTCTGTGTATGCCAGCTCTCGATTGAGTCAAAGTATGTCTTTTGCTGTCAGATTCTCCAGTCAGATTCTCCCCAAGATCTTGAAGTGGCAGATGGGGTGGCAGATACCCATTGGGATTTGGGGCCATTGTGTTAGGGCAAGCAGGTAGCCATTGGCAATAATGTTTTTCCTCCTAGCAACTACTTTCTAAGGTAAAGTATGATCTGGCAGCAGTCATCTCAGGTTTGATGTTGGGGACTCCCAAACAGATTGTTCTGGGGGACTTCAACATTCATGCTCAGAGCACACAGTCTGGGCTGGCTCAAGATTTCTAGGCCTGCATGAAATGAGTCAGACTCAGGCTGTGATGGGCTTAATTCACCAAAAAAAAAGGCAAAATTAAACATGGATCAAACTGGATTCCACAATACAGGGGGAGGCATGTTAGGTTTCCAAATGGCAGATCTGTGAACACTGCAGTAACAGTTCGGAACCTCCTGGAAACTACTGACAGCGTTGCTCCTTGGAGCCCCCTTCTGCCATGTTGGGGCAAAGCCATGGTTCAATTCAGAACTGGGTGATCTGAAGAGACCATAAAGCCATCTAGAATGATGGTGGCAAAAAACTCAGAATGAATCCAATAGAGAAGAAGAGAAGACTGGATTAAAAAAAAAATTGGTTTGCAAAAAATACAATATATGAATATTGTAAACACAAATCCAATCAAATTACACCATACAATTACACCACACAGTGCCAAATCACTTATAAATTAATCACTTATAAATCAAACTCCATTCAGTGTATGGACAGTTCAATTCTAAATAAAATAACAGACTATGATTCAAAAGTAAGGATTTCAACTATTATTTATAGTATCCTTAAGTTACATTAAAAGTAGATAAAATCATTTTTTATTTTTTTATTACATTAATTTTACGTACATCCAAACATATTAAAACAACAGGGGCAAAAATCTACTTTCAGCAGGAGTACAGATTTCTCAGGGGATGGACATCTCTCTAGATAAAATCATGATACTGTGTATTTTATGGCAAAGTGTTGTTTCCCATTAAATACTGAACTATGGGGTACCAAATCTCCACCATTTTCATGTAGGCTTTGTGTAAAATGTAAGGGTTAGAGTACATTGAAATCTTACTTAGAATGAAATATTCCCATAATTTCTCTCTCCATGCTGACAACAAGGGAATATACAGGCTTTTCCATTTTGACGTTAATAATGTTCTTACGGTGGTCAATAACAATGAAGTAATGATGAACTATGATGAACCTCACATTGTATCTTGAGTATATTTCTTTCAAGGATACAATGCTGCTTGACAGATTCTTTTTTAAAAAAATATTATATTGAATTTTTCAAATACTAACAAACTAACAATATTACAGAACAAACAATTTAACATACCAACAGCAACCATAAGAATGCTGCATCATAATCAATATACTGAACCAATCGATGCATTTTTTAGAACCTTACAATCTGGACAGTGAGAATAACAAATAATCCACGTCTAAATTACTTAAATACCTTTAACAATCAAAGGCCTTATGATGTGATCTAGTTTTAAAAAGGCAAAATGATTGTGGTAGTTATGTTTAGAATCATTTGGATTCTCTCCTTTCTTTGTGTTGAGATAAGACAGCACTGAAAACCATCTATCAGCAAAATTTGAGTTGTAATGTGGGGATTCTGCAATGAGTATTTGGTCTGAAATTTTGGGCATTATATAGAAGTCCCATAGTTTATTAACCCACTGTGTGACTGAAGGAACTTGTTTGTCCTTTCACTTAAGATGCTAGGACCAATTTTGCTGCCACCAAGAAAATAGATATCAAATCCCTGTCTCCTCTGGGAATGGTATGATCATGCCATAAATTAAGCAAAATGGTTTCAGGAAGCATAGGCACATCATGAGTGGTAATAATCATAATCTGGTGGATTATTTTGAGCCAGTAGTTTTAAATAGAGGAGCATTCCCACCAAATATGGATGTAAAAGCCTTTTTGAGAGCATTGCTTCCAACAATTTGCAGATAGTGCCGGATTTACATGATGCAACTTAACTGGGGTCAAGTACCAATGGGTAAGTATCTTAAAAGAGATTTGTTTGGTGTTAATTATGTTTGTTATGTAGATATTTGAGCGCCAGATGTCAGACCATTGTGAGTCTGGAAACCCAAGCATACGATCAACCACATGCAGACTGGTAAGGAAAAGAATGTTGTTTGCCTAAATTAAATTGTATAGTATAGATTTTTGAGAGCATTCCTTTAACATTTGAGGGATATGATTTCAACAATTGTTCAAAGTCTGTGAGTGTGTCACTTATAGAATTTTGAGATTTAAAACTGTAAGAGGCTTGTTTTTTGTTTTTTTTCCCATATTTATTTAATTAGGTTTTCAATCTTTACATAGTTTAGTTACGACTTTACATATATATTTTGTTACAAAGGATAACCGAACCAAAAGGAAAAGAAAAAAACATTTGTTAATATCACAACTTCCCTCAGCTTACCTATTATGTCTATTTTCATACCAAACATAGAATTTCTCCCAAGATCTTTTAAATGCATTTTCACTTTTGTTTTTAAGTCTCATTGTCAAGTTGTCCATTTCAACTATTTCATACAATTTTGTAATAAAGTCCTCCAAGATGGGAATCTTGTCGGTCTTCCAATATTTTGCAAATAAAAGACGTGCGGCTGTAATACCATGCAAAATCAGTTTTTTCAGATCTCCTAATATATTTCTGGGCAACATGTTTAGCAAAAATAGTTCCGGGATAAAAGGAATTTCCGTTTGGGTTATTTCCTGCAGTATTCTCCTAATCATTTGCCAGTATTTCTTTACTTTTGGACATGTCCACCACAAATGGTAGTAAGATCCCACATTTAATTTACACTTCCAACAGACATTTGAAATTCCCTTAGAATATTTGGACAATTTATCAGGAGTTAAATGCCACATATAGAACATTTTGATCAGATTTTCCTTATGTGTAGTGGCTCTAGTGATTTTAAGGTTTTCTTTCTATATTGCTGACCATCAAGTTCAATATTATTACCTATATTGCGCGCCCATTTAATCATGTTTGGTTTCACCCATTCATCTTGCATTTTGTTCTCTAAAAGACATTCGTAAATTTTCTTAATCGTTTTCTCTTCTGATCTCAGCCATGCTTTATCCAAATCCGTTGGTTCTTTGTCAAATCCCAGTTGTTTGTCGATGTTGTATCTCGAATAAAGTTGATTTAGTTCCCACCATGTTAGGTTTATGTTTTTCAGCTGTTCTTTTGTTTTAATTTGTAATTTGGCGTCTAACAAATCTACATATTGTATAGACTTTTCTTCTGTTATTAATGTTGGTTTTATAAACGCCTCTAATGGCGAAACCCATAACGGGATTTTCCGGTAAAATTTATGTCTGGTCTCTTCCCAAATTTTTAAAAGTGCTCCACGGATTGCATGTTGTCTAAATACTTTATTTTTTACCCCATGCCATAGTACCATGTGCCAGCCTATTTGTATATCATTAGCCTCTGTATTAGGATTAAAAGAAATAGCGTATAGATGGTTAGCACCAGAGGGCATGTCCTTTTACTACAAAGGGACTAAGCACAATTTGACATCAATATTTAAACTAGGTGATTTTATAAAGAAGTTTGGTCGAGAATTAGAGATCCCAGAAGAGGAGACCTCAGATTCAGAGGAAGAAAGTCAAGCAGTATCGGAAGGGGAGATAACAATAGAGAAAAGAAAAGAAACCAAACATGATAAAGGGAGGAAAACTAGGAAATATCCCACACCTAGGATTATAACAAGATTACAAACAAGGAAGGAAGAAAAGTACGAACCATGAGTAGAAAAGTAATAAAGATTTTATCAATTAATGCCAATGGTTTAAATATCCCCCAGAAAAGGAAAAAAAATTTTTTTGCAGATGGGTAAACTGAAAGCTGACATAAATTGTGTGTAGGAAACACATTAAACAAGGGGATAAACATTTATTGAAATTTAAAAAACTAGGTTTGTGTTTTGTAGCGGCGGACGAGTCAAGAAAGAAAGCTGGGGTTGTTACTTATGTTAAAGAGTACCTCCACCCAGAAGTTGTGTATGAATCTAATGATGGCCGAATATTAATTATTAAAATCACAAGACAAGCTAAGTCCTTTCTAGTAGTCAATGTGTATGCCCCGAATCAGGTGCAAGAAAAATTTTATGATAAGCTACGAGAAATAATAGCAAAACTGACATTCGAAGATCTAATTGTAGCAGGAGATTTTAATGCGGTCTCAAATTCAAAATTAGACAGAAAATCTGAAACTTTGAGATGCTCAAGAAGTAATATCCTACCAAGAGCATATTTACAACTCGTGGAAGAATTCAGCTTGGTAGACCTTTGGAGATTAAAAAACGGACAAAAGAAAGAGTTTACCTTTTTCTCACACAGACACAAATCATGGTCCCATTTGGACATGATTTGGTCTTCAGTGTCTTTGTTAAGGGATACGAAAGAAATAGAGATACTCCCAGCGACATTCGCCGACCATAATCCAATAATGTTGACCCTGTTAGACGTCCCCAAAGCTACTAGGTGGTCGATAAAAATGTGGACATTAAAAGACGAGGATTTCACTAAAGAATGTAAAAAAGAGATAGAAGATTTTTTTGAAAGAAATATATGTCAAGAAATAGATATACAGGTTGTATGGGATTCTTTCAAAGCCTTCTTGAGAGGCAAAATGATAAGCCAAGAAAGTTGGCTTCGGAAAAAACAGAGACTTGTTTACCAGAATTTAGTGCAGGCTATTAAGTTAGAGGAGAAAAAATTGCAGGACAACCCTTTAGATATTAAGACTAAGGACGCATTGAGGAAATTACAGCACCAACTTAACTGTTTGCTCACAGAGGAACTGGAGAAGAAAATGTTATATGCAAAACAATACACTTTTGAAAATGCAAATAAAGCCTCTCGTTGGCTTGCATACAAAATTAAAAAAGAAAAGGCAAACAGAAATATTAAATTGTTGAAAGATTGTCAAGGTAAAGAGACAACAGACATAAAGGAACAAAAGGAAATCATAGAAAATTACTATAAGGAACTATATAAAAAAGAGAATGTTCCCAAACAAGATTTAGACTCATACTTAGAAAAACATATTAAAAAGAAATTCACAGAAGGCCAGAAAAAAATACTAAATGAACCCATCACAAAAAAAGAAATATTAGATACAATCAAAAAACTAAAACCTAAAAAAGCACCGGGCCCAGACGGTATTCCTACGGAAATAAATAGATTATTCGCAGAACAGATAGCGGAACCACTAAAAAAGACTATACAACAAACCCTTGAAAAAGGAAAGATGCCTACCTCTTGGAAAGAGGCAACCATAACTCTGATCCCTAAACAAAAGTTGGATTTAACAGAAATTAAAAATTATAGGCCGATTTCTTTGTTAAATTCGGACTATAAGATATATACTACTATTCTAGCAAATCGACTGAAAAAGTTCTCGTAGAAACTATTCATAAGGACCAATCAGGTTTTTTACCAGGTCGACATTTAAGGCAGAATATACGTATAATTTTGGACATGCTAGAATATTATGAAATCCATTCTGAAAAACAAGTAGCATTATGCTTTATAGATGCCGAAAAGGCTTTCGATAAATTAAACTGGAGCTTTATGTTGAATCAACTAAAATATTGGAACTGTGGGGAGAACTTTTATAAGATGGTTGAAGCAATTTATGAACAACAAGAGGCGAAGGTAGCCTTTAATGGAACACTAACTGAAAGTTTTTTGATAGAGAAAGGGGTCAGACAGGGCTGCCCTCTCTCCCCCCTCCTCTTTATTTTCACAGTAGAGACATTATGTGATGTTATTAGAAGAGAAAATAGTATTAAAGGATTAAACATTAAAGGAGAAACATTCAAACTCTTGGCTTATGTGGATGACATAGTCTGTACGATTGAAGATCCACTTGAATCAATGGGTAACCTTTTAAAACTTCTGGAGGAATATGGTCAACTATCAGGATTCAAGATAAACAAGCAAAAAATGAAAACGCTAACTAAAAACTGTACTAAGGAAAAAGAACTATATTTACTTAATCTGACTAACTTTGAGGTAGCAACAAAAACTAAATATCTAGGAATTAATCTTACTAATAGATGCAGCTCATTATACCAAGATAATTACTTTAAAATGTTAGTAGAAATTAAGAAAGACCTTGAAATATGGGAAGGATTACAATTATCATTTTTGGGACGTATAGCCTTAACTAAAATGAATATCCTACCAAGATTAATCTTTTTATTTCAAACTTTACCAATTTAAAAAAAATAATCCTTTTTTAAAGACTTAAATAAAATTATATCTAAATTTGTCTGGCAATCCAAGAAACCGAGGATTAGGATTAAGTATTTACAGGAAAAAAAAATACGAGGGGGTCTAGGTTTGCTAGATTGGTATTCTTATTATGTCGCCTCAGGAATGGTTTGGTTGAAAGATTGGGCCAAATTAGAAAATTATAGAACATTAAGATTAGAAGGTCAAGATGCTTGTTGTATATATTGGTACCAAGGGATCCTAATGGAGTTGTTTTTTTCCAAAAGTGTTTTGTTTAAAAGACGACCCTTGTTCAGAATATTTATTAAGTGGAAAATATGATTTTGTCTCCATGCACTGTAATCAGAATAAGATTCCCCTGGCTTAAACCAGCATTGACCAAGAAAAGGAGAAAGTAAGGAAGGAGAGGATACAAGTTTGCACCTGAAACTATCCCAAACTCTCAGATCACTTAGCAAAAAGGGATTAGAATTTACTAAAACTGGTCTTTCTGACCTAGCATTCCAAATTGTTTCTTGTAAATGTCTATAAGGAACAAGAGCCTGAGTAATATGTTTCCAATCTAAAGCAGGTTCTACTTTCATCAGGGAAACAACATTGTGAAGATGAGAAGCTATATAATATTTCAAAATATCAGGTACATTGAGTCCGCCCAAATTGGAAGGTCTACATAAAATTTTGTAACTAATCCTAGGCTTCTTAAAATCCCAAATGAAATTCATGAAGGTGAGCTGCCATGGATGCAACATTTTATAAAGAATATCTAAAGGTAGTGGTCTAAAAAACCCAAATAATTTTGGAAAGATTATAGTTTTAAGCAAATAGATCCTATCAAACCATGATAAAAACAATGTATGCCAGTCCTTTAGTTGATTATTCAGAGAGTGAATGAGTGCCAAATGATTGTAGGTGAGAAGATCTACAAGATTTAGGAGAATTTTGATTCCAAGAGTGACCCAGTAATTAGTAATCCTACGAGAAGAAAAAAAAGTTTAATAAATACTTTAGTTGCGACAGACAGGTCAAGAGGGTATAAATCACTCTTCTGGTGATTGATTTTGAGCGCCGATATTTGGCTAAAAGTATGTAGGACCATTTCCAGTGTTGACAAAGAGATTTCAGGTTCAGTGGTATATATAACAATGTCATCAGCAAAGAGACTCATTTTAATGATGGTTTCATTAATCTTTATTCCCCTAATGTTACTGTTACTACGGATCATTATTGCCAAAGGTTCAATTGCAATAGCAAAAGTATCGGAAATAGAAGGCACTTTTGAAGGGAACCTCTAGAATGAAATCCTCAGACACACTACTGTTAATCTTGATCTGTGTTTTAGGAGTAGCATATAAAGAATGAATTGCATTTAAAAATTTGTCTCCAAATTCCATACGTACCAAGAGTGATTGTAAATAACTAATTTCTAAACTATCAAAACTAAACATTTGGTATCCAATGATAAAATAATAGCTTCCATCTGAAAGACACTGCAATAATTAATGATATCTAAAGATTTCCGTATGTTATCAACCATATCCCTACCGGGTATAAATCTGGATTGGTCTGAGTGAATGTAAAAGAATTTAGTCTAGCTGCTAAGACCACAGTAAAAATTTTGTTATCCTGATTCAAAAGGGCAATAGGTCTGTACGATGAGGGGTTGGTAAGGTTTTTTCCTTTTTAGGTAAGACTATTATACTGGAATCAGACCAAGTTGCAGGCATTATGCCATGCTCTAGAATAAAATTATTTGTATTGGCTAGTGGAGCAGCCAATATATGTGCATACTTCTTATAAAATTCAGGAGGGAAACCATCCCTACCTGGTGACTTATTATTCTTAAGAGATTTGATAACTTTTAAGATTTCCTGCATAGTAACAGGTTGATCCATAACTTTGCTATGAACTGAAGATATAAGAGGATAACATTTATTGGACAAAAAACCCCTTCAATTAGTGATTGAGAAGGATGGCCTGTTGAATAAAGTTTTTTGTAGAAATCAAGAAATGCTGCAATAATGTTCCACGTATCAGAAGAAATAAGACCTTTAGAATTTCTTATGCAATTAACAAATCTTTCTTAGGTTTTTTGCCTCACTTTCCAAGATAAAAGTTGAATGTGTTTAGAACTCATATATGCGTGCCAGCCCATATATAAATCGTGGCCTTCTAAAGTTAAAAGTCTAATTTTTTCAAGATTCACCCAGTCTTTAATCCATACTAGCGCTGCAGAAATACCATGAATTTTCCAGTTTGGAATTGCCAAACCTCCTCTCTCTCTTTTGTCCTGCAGCAATTTCCATTTTACTCTGGGGGGTTTTGGAAACCATATAATGCCCTAGTCAACTTATTTATTTCTTGGTAAAAGGAAGCCTTCTCTTTTAGGAGAGGTATATTTTGTGCTAAAAATATAAATTTTGGGAGAATGTTCATTTTTATAGCTGCTATTTTACCTAGCCATGATAGATTGAGCCGTTTCCATTTTGTCAGATCTTCCTTTATTTCTTTTAATAATTTGTTATAATTATCTTCAATTAAGGAGCTAACTCTGTAAAAATAATACCCAGATACTTTATCTTCTTGACTACTTCAATATTAAAGACTTTTTGGATTTTAGCTTCTCTATCTTTTGGGCAATTTTTCATCATTAATTTAGTCTTTTTAAAATTTATTTTCAGTCCCGCCACCTTTCCGTATTAATCTATCTCTTCTAACAACTGGATAAGGGAGTTCTCCGGCTCCTCCATTATGAACAACAAGTCATCAGCAAAAGCACATAACTTGTATTCTTGATCCCTACATTTTAATCCCTTAATTTGTTCATTTAACCTAACCTGATCATTGAGGGTTTCTAATGCAAAGACAAATAGAAGTGGGGATAATGGACAGCCTTGTCTTGTACCTTTCACTATTACTATATCTCGTGTCATATCACCATTAACCCTCACTTTTGCCGTTTTTTTAGAATATATAGCATTTATCATTGTCTGAAATTGGTCCCCCGCATTATATTCTTCCAATTTTCACTTTATAAAGTTCCAAGCCAAGTTATCAAAAGCTTTTTCAGTGTCCATAAACATTAATAACATTGGTTTATCCGGTTTGGTTTCATAATACTCCAATACATTGATTAACGTTCTTAAGTTATCTTTCATTTGTCTCTGCGGTAGAAACCCCGACTGATCTTTATTAATTATCTGTGTTAACACCTTTTTTAACCTCTCAGCTAAAATACTAGCAAAAATTTTATAATCTGCATTTAGTAGAGAAATTGGTCTGTAATAACTAATTACATCTTCCTTACTCTGTTCTTTGGGTATCAGTGTAATAAGAGCTTGCTTCCACAATTCAGGGATAATACCTTTTTCTCCTATATTTTCAACCACTTTCTTAAAAGTAGGGATGATTTATTTATTTATTTGTTTGTTTGTTTAACTTATATCCCGCCTAGTCAGTTTTGCAACCGACTTAAGGCGGCTTACAACATGTAAAAACATAAACAATTTTCCAGATTAAAACATTTCACCATAACCTTTAAAACAGCATTAAAATTGATTGATTACCACAAGATGGCGGCTTACTGACGCTCCGGTGGATGACTGCAACAGGGTGCGAACGCCAGGGCCAGACGATGGTATAGTTGGCTTTTCTCCCCGGTGGCGGCCCCTATTTGAAAGCCTGGCAGAAGAGCTCCGTCTTACAGGCCCTGCAGAACTTTAACAGGTCCCGCAGGGCCCTGATGTTATCTGGGAGCTTGTTCCACCAGTAAGGAGCCGCCACTGAGAAAGCCCTGGCCCTAGTACTAAATAACTGGGCCTCCCTTGGGCCAGGATAAGTCAGGCGATTTTGGGTGCCCGACCTCAGTAACCTCTGGGGCCTATATGGGGAAAGGCAGTCCCTCACCATAAAGGGCTTTAAAGGTTAAAACCAGCACCTTGAACCTGATCCGGTATGCTATAGGCAGCCAGTGCAGTTGCTGCAGCACCGGCCAGATGTGGTCTCACAAAGAGAGACCCATCAAAAGCCTGGCCGCAGCATTCTGCACCAGCTGCAGCCTCCGGATCTGGGACAAGGGCAGCCCTAAGTAGAGAGCGTTACAGTGGTCAAGACGTGAGGTGACCATAGCGTGGATCACTGTGGCTAAGTCTTCGCGTTCGAGGAAGGGAGCCAACTGCCTAGTCAGCCGCAGATGGAAAAAGGCTGCTTTGGCAGTGGCTGCTACCTGGGCCTCCATCGTCAGAAAGGAGTCCAGGAGCACACCCAGACTCCTGACCCTCGGAGCTGGCACCAATGGTGCCCCACCGAAGGACGGAAGAGGGTGCCCCAACCCTGACCCGGTCCGACTCAAGTACAGGACCTCTGTCTTCAGAGGATTCAATTTCAGTCGACTCAGTCTAAGCCAGCCCGCAACCTCCTGCAATGCTCGTTCCAGGTCATCTGGGGAGGAGCCGGACTGGCCGCCCAACAGCAGATAGAGCTGGGTGTCATCCGCATATTGATGACACCCCAGCCCATACCTCCGGACAATCTGGGCAAGGGAGCACATAAAGATGTTAAATAACATCGGGGACAAGACTGCCCCCTGAGGGACACCACATACCAGTGGGTGCCTCTGGGAGGTCTGTTCCCCGAGCGCAACCCTCTGTCCCCAATCTTGCAGAAAGGAGGCAAGCCACTGTAAAGCGAGCCCCCGTATCCCAGCATCGGCGAGGCGGTGGATCAGCAACTGGTGGTCGACGACATCAAATGCCGCCGACAGATCTAACAACACCAGTGCCGCCATGCCGCCTCGATCCAGATGTCTTCGGAGGTTATCCGTGAGGGCGACCAGAACCTACTCCGTCCCGTGACCCAGTCAGAACCCGGACTGAAACGGGTCTAGCATGGAGGTGTCATCCATGAAGCCCTGTAACTGAATCGCCACCGCCCTCTCTAAGACCTTATCCAAATAGGGTAGGTTGGACACCGGCCGATAGTTGGCCAAAACAGCCGGGTCCAGAGATGGTTTTTTAAGGAGAGGGCGGACCATCGCAACCTTGAGAGCCTCCGGGAACAGTCCTTCTACGAAGGACTTGTTGATAATCTCCCGGAGTGCCTCACGCAACCCCTCAAGGCAGGCTTTTATAAGCCACGAGGGGCATGGATCAAGACTACACGAGGTTGGGCGTACAGTCAAGAGCAACCTGTCAACCTCCTCGAGACTGAGAGGCCTGAAATGATCCAAGATTAAACCTGAAGACGTGCATGGGGCCTCAAGTTCACGCACTGTCTCAACTGTGGCCGTGAGTTTGCGGCGTAGTAAGATTTTATCTGCAAAATAGCTCGCAAAAGCCTCACAGCCTATTTCCAATTCCCTATCATTTGAAGTGCTCTGTGGCACTTGTGTTAAAGACCTAATTGTTCTAAATAATTGGGCCGGGCGAGAGCTTGCAGATGCAACCTCAGCTGCAAGAAATTGTCTCTTAGCAGCCTTGATTGCCACCTCATAGGATCTCATAAACGTCCTATAAGCTGTTCTTGATGCTTCGTCGCGAAAGCGCCACCACCGTCTCTCTAGCCGTCTGAGACCCTGCTTCATCAGCCTCAGCTCCCCGGTAAACCAGGGAGCCAGCTTCAAGCGAGGGCGTAGAGGGCGTCGGGGAGCAATCTCATCTATGGCCGCCGAGAGCCGGCCATGCCAGTCCTCGACCAATCCATCTAATGAGTCGCTGGGAGGCTTGGCTTCTCGCAGAGCCGCCAGAAATCGCTGAGGGTCCATCAGGCTCCGCGGGCGAGCTAAAATTCACTCGTTGCCCAAATGGAGTTGGGGTGACACCATCAGACGAGCCTTCAGGGCATAGTGATCAGACCATGGCACTGCCATAGCAGTCAACTGACCCACCGTAACCCCCGCCACGAAGATCAGGTCAAGCGTATGCCCGGCCTGGTGCGTAGGAGCCGTTACAAATTGGGAGAGCCCTAGTGTCGCCATGGAGGACACCAGGTCCCTCGCCGGAACAGAGGCCGCATCGTCGTCATGGACATTGAAGTCACCCAAGACTATCAGCCTTGGGTGCTCCAACGCCCAGCCCGACACCGCCTCCACCAGCGAGGACAGGCTGCTGGCTGGTGCGTTGGGCGACCGGTACACCAGCCAGATAGCCAACCTCTCCCCAGCTTCCCACACCAGGCCCGTACATTCTATGCCCACCAACTTCAACGGCGGGAGCGCCCTGTAGGAGTAAACCTCCCGAATGATCAGTGCCACTCCTCCTCCCCGGCCATCAGTCCGTGATTGATGGAGGAGCGAGAACCCGGGTGGAGCCAATTGGGAGAGAGCCACTGTCTCCCCCTCTCGCACCCAAGTCTCGGTCACGCACACCAGGTCAGCCCCTTGTTCCAGCAGAAAATCCTGCAAGGTGGCAGTCTTATTATTAATAGACCTGGCGTTACACAACATCAATGACGGAGGATGGTCTTTCCAAGCCTCCTTGCCCGTCACTCTCGGGATGGGCCGCAGGCTGGAAGGGGGCCGAGCTTCTCCATTTCTCTGCCTCCTTCCCTTCACTACCCGCCTGCTCCCATCGCTATATGATCTTCAAAAGCAAGATAAAACTCCAGTGGTAGACCATCAGGGCCAGGAGCCTTATTTCTTTTTTGTCTTTTAAAGGCTTCTACGATTTCACACATTGAGATCAGGTCATTCAATAATTTCCTTTGAGAGTCCGTAAATTTGTTCAAAAGTTTGTGCTTTGTAAAATAGTTTGCTATTAATTCTTCACTTTCTTCCCCTTTTTTATATAGCCCATTATAGTATTTTTCAATTATCTCCTTTAAGTCAGGCATCCTAGTTTTGATCTCACCTTTCTCATCTTTTAGTGCACGTATTAATCTTTTGACTTTCTCCCTTCTCAGTTTGTATGCCAACCATCTTGATGGTCTATTTGCGTTCTAAAAAAAAAAAAAAGTTTATTATATTCAATTTTTTTTGCAATTTCCTTATTTAATAGTAAATTTATTTTATGTTGAATAATGTTTATTCTATTTCTACAATCTCTGTCTTTTTTATGTACTTTCATCCTCTCTTCCTCTCCTTTGAGTTGAGCTACTAGGTCCTCATACTCTTTCCTTTCCTGTTTTTTTTTCCATGCGGTGTGACTGATTATTCTTCCTCTAATATAAGCTTTAAAGGCATCCCACACTATGCCAATTGAAATATCTGGCTGTATATTTATTTGAAAAAAATCCTTAATTTCTGGATTAGTTTTCTTAAGAAATTTTTGATCTTTAAGGGTATATCTATTCATTATCCATCTCTTTTCTTTTCGGTTCTCTTTGATTAGTAAGCTCAATGGGCTATGGTCGGCAAACGTCATCGGGAGTATGCTAAAATCTACCACTTCAGACAAAATTGGTAATGTTGCCCAAATTATATCAGTCCTTGACCAGGATTGATGTCTCGCGGAATAGAAAGTAAAACCTTTCTCTTGCATGTGCCTATTTCTCCACAAGTCAATCAAGCCATATTCATCAACCAACTCCAAAAAGGTTTTGGGTAGTACCCGACCTCTTACCTTGGTCTCTCTAGGGCTCTCCCTATCTTTCTTCTTATCTACCACCGCGTTGAAATCACCAATAAGGTAAATATTATTGCCATCTTTTTTCCTCAGAACCTCCTCTAGTTCTTCAAAAAAAGATCTCTGGTTGCTTTTAGGTGCACAAATGTTAATAACCTGATACTCTATTCCCTGTCATATTATTGTTATGGCCACAATCCTCCCGTCCTTTGACGCATAGCTAAGTTGGGGATGTAAATATTCTTTTACATAGATTGCCACCCCTTTTTTTTTCTTTTCCTCATCTGTGGCTACAAAGACCAATCCCATTTTTTTATATTGCAAATATTTACTATAGTCTTTCTTTATATGTGTTTCTTGGAGGCAAGTTATGTCAGCTCTGTGTTTGGCAGCTTGATGTAGAATCCTTCTTCTTTTTCGGGGACCATTTAACCCATTAACATTTATAGATAATATCTTGAAGTCCTTAGTGTGTTTCTCCATTTTTTTCTTTTTGTGGCCCAGTCTTATATTTTGATTCCTTGTTAAAATCTGTGATGGTATCTTGGCCTCTCTTTTCTTCCGTTCCTTTTTCTTATGTTGCTTCTTTTTGTCTTCTGATTCACCTTCCGTCTTCTCAGATTGTAGATCCTCCTCTTCTTCCTCAGGTTGTTCTCTCTCAATCCCCAGTTCTTCTCCGTACGTCTCTAGAAAGTTATCTCTTTTGAAGATAGAATCCAACTTTTGCCTTCTTCCATGATATTCGAACAATAGGCCCTCCGGGAGGTTCCACCTGTATGTAATGCCATTCTCTCTCAAAACTGATGCTAAACATTGGTAGAAGAAGAAGAAGAAGAGGAGATTGGATTTATATCCCGCCCTTCACTCACTTAAGAGTCTCAGAGCGGCTTACAAACTCCTTTCCCCTCCCCACAACAGACACCCTGTGAGGTAGGTGGGGCTGAGAGAACTCTTTCCCAAGCTGTCCTTGAGGGAACAGCTGGTACAGAGCTATGGCTTGCCCAAGGTCATCCAGCCAGGTGCAAGTGGAGGAGTGGGGAATCAAACCTGGTTCTCCCAGATTAGAGTCCAGCGCACTTAACCACTACACCAGACTGGCTCTCAGACTGGTATTGACGCCTCTTTTCTCTAACTCTCCAGGGTATTTCTTTTAGCAGTCTTATATCTTCTCCTTGGATGTTGACTGTTTTGTCATATGCTGCTTTCAAAATCTTTTCCTTGACTTCTCGTTTAACAAATTTAATATGTACCTCCCTTGGGGCATTAAACTTCCTCACAAAAGCCGTATTTCTTCTATAAACCGTCTCCATCTCACACATCAGTTCCTCTTTAGTCCCAATTTTCAGCTGTGCTGCAAAGTTGCTTGCTATCTCTTCTTTTAGGTTGGTGCCCACTTTCTCAGGGACATTCTAGCACCTTAAAATAGTTGCTGCTTTATCCATCTCCAGGTTTATAAAAGACTCTTCCAATCTTTCATTTTTTGCTCTTAGATTCTGGAGATCCAAGTCAAGTTCCCTCATTTTCCCTTGGGTTTGCCATCCTTTCGCTGTTATCTTCTGAATTTCCTGAGTGTTGTTACTTACCTGTATTTTAATTTCCTCCACGTCATTCTTTATCTGAGTTGCTAGGTTGTCAATGTTGGTGTATATTGGGGCCAGCTCTTTCTTTATGAGGGCAGGAAATCTTTCTTCTACTTTCTCTAACATTGCTGGAAGGGTATTCTCCAGAACCGCCTTCACCGCAGCAGCCACTGACTCATCTATTGTTGCCCTGATTTCTTTGGACATCTGTGGCAGATTACTTGAAGATGGTTTTTGCTGGCTCATACTTTTAAGTTGGGCAGGTTCTTTCTCACTGCTTCTGAATATCCTGTAGCCATAAATGAGTACCCTAGATTCTCAAGAACTTACCTGAGTCCCCTATGCCTCCGTCAAAATGTGCTCTATATATCTATAGGTTAACCTAAACTATACTAATTATTTTATTATTTATTGTTTTCCAAGTTTATTACCTTTATCTTAAACCTCCGTTTATAATTATAATTAGTGGTTATTTATCAAAACTTTTAAACCTGTTATTTAATTTAATTACCTCTTCATTAACCAAATCGCTATAGTTCACTACAATTTCCAATTTAATTTAATTTGCTTTAATACCTTAATTAGAAATTAATTTATTTTATCAATGGTCTGTTCTATTCACTTTTATCTTTCCTTACTTTTTATTTTATTTTATTATTTTTTAAAATAAATATTAATTAATTAATAATTAGTTATTCAGTGGTCAATTTGTCTTCTGTCTCATTAAACTTAAATTCCACCAAATTCTATCCACTTATCATTAATTCAACCCTTATATAAATATTAGAATAGTACAAATTAAGTTAAAGTTGCTCTACATATACATACCAAAATATCAAGGTTGATCCAAATTCAAAAGAGAAAAAGGAGAGAACAGAATAATCATGTAATGCCAGAGACTTCCACCCCCAAAATACCTTCTTTTGTAGGGCTTATTCCTTTAATAGGTTTATTCCACAATTAGCTACTGCTTGCCCCCTCTATCTCTTCTATATCTTAAGCTTTCCCTTTTTAATTACTTTGGGCTAGGTTTTTTCCCTTTTTTCCAATATTATCATTTCCCTTGTCCCTCTTGCCAGATCATCAGCTAGTCTTCTACTCCAATTGCGTTGTTCCTATGAGAACTTCTTTCACTTTGCTGACGCAACCTCCTCTTCTTACTCCGTCTATGCCGTTTACTCTTCCCTAATAATGAAGTTGCCGCGTTGCTACGCCGTCTCCGTCTTCTCCACTGAATCGCCGCTGCTCCTCCTATTGCTTACTCAGACTACGCCGTTTGCTCTTCACCTGTAGCGTTGATGACTCAACCACCGCGTCACTACGCCATCTCTGTCTTCTCCGTTGAACCGCCGTTGCTCCTCCTCTTGCTTCAATTGCGTAACCTCATCTGCAGAATAGCCAATCCTCTACGCCGCTTTTGTATCGCTAGCCCTAACCACGCCCTGCCAGACAAACGCTTCTCCTCTGAGCTCCAGAACGACAAGAGACCGAAAAGACAAAAATTTAAACCAAAAAGTAAGTGCAGCAGCTTCTACTATTGCCCACACTCTCACCCCTTTAATTATTTTGACCCTTTACCCGGCCGCTTATACTTTATCGGGGTTTATGATTACTACTATGCCTCCTTATATTTTCCCTTGCAGCCCATAAGCTTAAAAGCCCATTAACTCTGGCATTTAGATCCCCATTATACTCAACTTTTGAGTTTTCATTCTTTTCTTCCTTCTTTCGCTTTAGGTCCCAAATGTGCTAGGCTACTTGTATCTGACCTTCTCTTGATCCCGTCAATTCTATTCGGCGGTTCTCCTTCCAAAGTTACGATTAGAGCATCTAAACACACGGGAGAAAATTGCCCTTTTTCTCTCCATGTGGGTCCAAAAGCTCTCTTCACTTCTCCTCTCTCCAAGAGGGGAGGTAGGTGGATTTTCTGCCTGTAAATTTGGAGGTTTTTTCTCAGACCTTCAGGAGCAACAGGCTCCTGCGTCTGATTTCAGAGCGACTGGAAATGGAACTCTCAAGCAATAAGCTTTATTGATATGCATGATCCAGAACATCACTGTGTTAGAACTGAGGCATTTTGGCGGGTACATACTTCATATAGGTAAAACGGGTAAAAAACCCCACTCATACGTCACACACGCAGGCCAAGCGTTGCCATCACAACCAGGGAGTGAAGCTACATATTTTGCTATCTCCTGTCTGACTGGCACCAGGACTGCTCCAAGGACACTTTCTGTAAGAATACAAAAGGAGGCGTGCTTAAAAAAGAAAGTTATGGCTGCAAAGCAAGAGGTCTTATTCATTCAGGCACTCATGCACACCCCTCCCCACAGGAACCCCCCCCCCCCAAAAATCATGGCAAACTGTACTGAAAGAAAAAAGAGCAAGGTTTGATACCAAGTAAAGTAAACATAATGACTTGTCTGCTGCTCTTCTTATCCTTTCAATTAGGGAGTCTTGCCAGCTTGCCAGCACATTACCCAGTCAGTCCTTTGTTCAGAATTTATTTTCATTTGTGTCTCTCTTCCTTATTTTTTATTTGAAACCAACAAAGAGAGTTTCCATCAATTAGCCGTGTTTTAAATGCTATGAGTGGTCGTTCCCACTGGAGAACAGCCGAAACCAATTTAAAAATATCCAACACACTTTAAAGTCTAAAATCTAAAAATCAAAATGCTCAGAAGCTTTCCAGCCTGTATTTTTAAAATTCCAGGTATGTTTATGCTAATTAATAGTGTATTTAAAAGAAAAAAATCACAAAGCTCACAGAGCTCATCTCATCTCACCCTTGATGGGATAGAGATTCCTGTAAAGTGCCCAAGAGATTGGATTTATACCCTGATCGGTTTACAATCCCTTTTCCTTCTCCTCCCCACAACAGATCCCCTGTGAGGTAGGTGAGGCTGAGAGAGCTCTCTCAAGAACTGCCCTTGATCGAACAGCTCTCAAAGAACTTATAACTGACCCAAGGTCACACCAGCAGCTGCATGTGGAGGAGTGGGGAATCAAATCCAGTTCTCCCAGAGTAGAGTCAGTGCTCTTAACCACTACACCAAATTGGCTCTCATTCTGAAAGCTTATAAAGTGGCAGTGACAGCACTGAAGGAAGCATACTTCTCTGCTATCATTGATCAGCTCATTTACAACCAGCTCAGTTACTTAGGTTATTTTGGCAACTGCTGACTTCTAGGATCTAAAGAATCAGCAATTAGCTGTGACACTTTGGGGAAGTTTTTGCTGATAGAATTTCTCAAAAACACTCAGTTTGGATGCTGGTTGTGGAATAGATCAGGCAGCAGAGGTGTCTGCTATACAACTGGTCCACTTATGGATGATTTCAATCTATTACCCCATTGGACATCAGCATGTTGGGGTGGGGGGAGTCTGAAGGTCATTACCTTGGATTATTGTGATTTGATCATTGTCTATCTAGTTACTAAAGTCTTGTAAAGGACAAATTAATGAGTCCCTGATGTTCATTGTCATACAATCTCTAACATGGGGTATCGTGTGTTTATTGAAAGGTTGCAGGCTATGAAATGACAAGGGAAACGGCTAAAGTGACAGTGAAGAAAGCACCAGGACAAATCATAACATAAGAGAACATAAGAGAAGCCAATATTGGATCAGGCCAATGGCCCATTCAGTCCAACACTCTGTCACACCATGGCCAAAAACACCAGGTGCCCTCAGAAGGTCCAGCAGTGGGGTCAGGACACCAGAAGCCCTCCCACTGTTGCCTGCCTCCCCCCGTCAAGCATCAAGAATACAGAGCGTCTCTTGCCCCAGACAGAGAGTTCCTATCTATACTTTGTGGCTAATAGCCACTGATGGACCTCTGCTCCATATGTTTATCTAATTCCCTCTTGAAGCCGTCCATGCTTGTAGCTGCCACCACCTCCTGTGGCAGTGAATTCCACGTGTTAATCACCCTTTGGGTGAAGAAGTACTTCCTTTTATCTGTCCTAACCTGACTGCTCAGCAATTTCATGGAGTGCCCACAAGTTCTTGTACTGTGAGAAAGGGAGAAAAGGACTTCTTTCTCTACCTGCTCTATTCCAAGCATAATCTTATAAACCTCGATCATGTCATCCCTCAGCTGTTGTTTTTCCAAGCTAAAGAGCCCCAAGCGCTTCAACCTTTCTTCATAGGGAAAGTGTTCCAACCCTTTTATCATTCTAGTTGCCCTTTTCTGCACTTTCTCCAATGCTATATCATCTTTTTTGAGCTGTGGTGACCAGAACTGTACACAGTACTTCAAATGAGTTCGCACCATCGTTCTCCCTCTGAGGTGGAGGCCATCTTGTGGGTGATTCCCACCTATCTCTAGGGAGGCAAGATTGAATCAAAGTTCTTCCTGTTTCCTGTGGTGGGAGTCACCCTCAACCCAGTTCGTTTTCTGCCTCTAAAGGGAGAGCAGCTGGGTAGTGGCTCTGCCTATTCCCATCTATATTTTTTTCTCTGGACTGCTTTCTTCAACTATCTTTCAATTTTTTTCTACTCCTTTTCACTCTAATTCCTCTCTCTACTTCAAAAAAAAAAAGGATCCTCTCCTCCCTCCCCTCTTCTTCCGGCCTTCATCCATTCCCCCCCCCCCACTGCCGTTTTACCGAGGCCAGGGCTAGTTGGAAAGTCTTTCTCAGCCTCATATGGAGTCCACAGGGCCAGCAGACAAAAGGTGCGATCGTGCACCTAAAAAATACCCGGCAGCCCAGGAATGGCCTGGGGAGGCTCGCGATGGCGGCAGCGGCAAAAAGTGTGCCAAATCAGCATGGCCTGTTTCGCCCGAAGGCTCGATGAGGAGGACAACGGCAGCAGCGGCGGTGGCCATTTTAAATGATCACGGCCGCAATTTAGAAGTCGGGTATGGCCCTTTGCGCCCCCCCGCACTCCAATACCCCCGGGGCAGCCAGCCGATCTGGGGAGGATCAGGTTTGGATGATTCAATAGAGCTTCACCGGTGGAGAGACTCAGGAGGACAAGGGAGAAGACAACCCGGGTAACATTGACAACGACCCTATTCCCTTTCCCCCCGTGGCCATGGCTTTTTTCCGCAGGGCCACGAGAGCCAAAATAGTTCATTTCTGCACTTCTGGGGGGCAAGGTCCATCTCGATCCCCCCCCCCTCTCCATCTCACTCATCCAAACCTCGGGAAGGTGGGGGAAGATGGCCCACTAAGGCAGCCAAAAAGAGCAACCCACTATTCTCCAGGCCCTCAGTATCAGGAGATAAAGGATCTCTCTCAGTACTCTAGTGAAAAGGAAGGAGAGTTGTCCTCTAATGAGGATGAAGTGGAGCCGGTTCCCTCTGCCAAGGAACAATCCTTTAGGTTTTTCAAACCAGAGGACTTATATTATTTACTCTATAAGACCTTAGCAGCCTTACAAGTTCAGGGCAATCAAAAAATGGAAAAGCCTGCTCCTCCTCCCCTGGAGCAAGGTGATGGATGTGATATCTTTGATGAATATTTTCCCCTAGTAGACCCAGCTGAAATAGCCTTCCCTTTTCCTGGGTTCTATATGAGGAAAGTTAAGGCTGAATGGGAGAGGCCCCTCACCTCCAGACCCTTTCCCAGTTCTACTAGAAGGCTCTACCCCTTGCACTCCTCTGCCTCAGGCTTGTTGCAGGTCCCGGTGGTTGATGCACCAGTGGCAGCACTACAGTCATCCGGTGTAATATCAGAAGACAGTCATGGTATCCTGAGGGATAATCTGGACAAGAGGGCAGTTTGCCTTATGTAGGGCACACGAAGCCAACGCCTTAGCCATCTGAGCATCATCTGCGGCATCCACAGTCTCCAGGGCAGCCATAGTCTGGATGAGGAGGCTCATCCAGATGTTACCGGAGGGCAACTGCAGTCTACTTGAAGGAGCCAACAGACTGCTTAAAGCTATGTCTTTCACGGCTGACGCGACTCTGGATTCTATGGTTTTCTCCGCAATTTCTACATCAGCAGCCACCCGACGCACTCTTTGGCTGAGAGCTTGGCTAGCTGACTACCAATCCAAGGCCGTGGTGTCGGCTTACCCCTTCCAAGGGGATAAACTCTTCGGGGAACCATTGGAAAAGGTCCTCGTTGAAACCCGAGATAAGAAGAAAACCTTATTCAGGACTGTCCAACCTGGGGTCAAGAGAACAAGTAATTCGGCATCCTTTCGTCCCTATAGTTCATCATACAGGTCTCGTCAGGACAACAGAAGACCAGCTTGGAACCCCAACAAGCAATCCTTTCATAGAGGCGGCTTCCAGAATGCCAACAGAATGCCGACAGAAACTTTGCCGCCAGAAATGAAAAAGGAACAGAATCAAAATCTTCCAAGGCGTGACTATGCCAACGCCTCGGTGGGAGGCCGCCTACTTCTCTTCAACCAAAGGTGGCTAATTTCAGAGACAGATGCATGGACAGCGGAAGTAATCTCCGAGGGATACAAGATAGAGTTCAGAACCTTGCCTCCACCATGCTTCCTCATCTCTTCGATCCACAAGAACCTGATGAAGAGGGACAGAACAGTCACTGCAATAAAACATCTACTTCACATACACGCTGTAGAACTGATCCCACCCGAGGAACATAGGACAGGCATGTATTTGATATTCTTCACAGTGCCCAAAAGGAACAGGGATTGGAGGGCAATCCTCGATTTGAAATACTTAAACAGATTTGTATAGCTCAGGCGCTTTCGAATGGAGATGCTAAAGTCCATCACGGAGTCTCTACAGCCCCAAGAGTTTCTTGCCTCAGTGGATTTGACGGAGGCATATTTACATGCCCCAATCTTTCAACAACACAGAAGGTTCCTGCGTTTCTGCGTGGGGGAGACCCATTTGGGATAGAGCACGGGATAGAGCAGGTCAAGAAAGAAGTACTTTCCTCCCTTTCTTACAGTACCAAAATTTGTGGGCACTCCATAAATTACTGAGCAGTCAGGTAAGGACAGATAAAAGGAAGTACTTCTTCACCCAAAGAGTGATTAACACATGGAATTCACTGCCACAGGAGGTGGTGGCAGCTACAAGCATGGACGGCTTCAAGAGGGAATTAGATAAACATATGGAGCAGAGGTCCATCAGTGGTTATTAGCCACAAGGTACAGATAGGAACTCTCCGTCTGGGGCAAGTAATGCTCTGTATTCTTGGTGCCTGGGGGGGGGGGGGAGAAACAGTGGGAGGGCTTCTAGTGTCCTGGTCCCACTGATGGACCTCCTGATGGCACCTGGTATTTTTGGCCACTGTGTGACAGAGTGTTGGACTGAATGGGCCATTGCCTGATCCAACATTAGCTTCTCTTATGTTCTTATGTTTGTTGCCTCTGCACAGTATAGTCCAGCAGCACTGTTCCAGGTGGTCAGAGGCTTGTTAGGTTCTGGCTAGCAGAAGGAGGTGAACTGCTGAGTAGCACACACTGTGACTGTTTTGCTCAGCATTTCACAGATAAAATCTCTCACATTAGCAGCAACAGGGTCAGATGTTGTCAGGATGCCATCTTGTCCAGTTGTTTGGGATACTTTTCAGTTTATTCAGTCTGAGTGTACAAACAGGATCCTTGGAGGTTTGAGCCCTACCATCTGCTTTCATGACCCTTGTCCTTCCTGGCTATTTAAATCTGCCAAGGATAGGCTCACTGGCTGGGTCTGAGAGGTAGTTAATGCCTTGAGAGAGGGGATGGAGCCTTGAAAAAGGCAGTGGTGCATTCACCTCTAAAGAATCTTACCCTGGACCTATCAATAATTATCGATCAACCTGAAATGTTCCATTTTTGACCAAGGTGATGGAATATGTGCTATATGACCTGTGGCTGGCACAGTTCCCTCTAAGCTGTGCTAGACGGTGCTGCTGCACAACTTTTCAGAGGCCAGCTCAGAGGATTTCTGCTTCAGCTCACAACCAAACTTCCATAGGAAACAATGGAGGATTGGGGGCACTCCTTCTGGGGTTCATAGAACTAGACCCCCTGGTCCAATCATTTTGAAACTTGGGCGGTTTTTTGAGGAGAGGTACCAGCAGCTATGTATGAAAGTCATACAGAGTCAGTCACAACAAGCATCCTTAAAGAAGGTTGATCTTTATTGAGAAAGGTCTGCTGTGGTCATCTACATGTTCTGTGTCAGTAATGGTTAGACAGTCCCCAGGCCAGGGCAATTATACAGTATTCAAAAAGGGCCTCGCAATGGAATGCAACCAATCACATAAATCAGTAAAAAGGTGCCCAATATACTGGCTACAGGTTCTCATAGGAAAAAGCAGGAAGGTACATCAAGAGACACTGGCAAGCTACCAAGGTCAGCGCTAGACGGCAAGCGATAAGCAGGCAGGGAGGAAATGAAAGTGAACATTCCAAGAATCCTACATTGCAGGGTAGCCCATGTCACCTCCCAGGCAGGGGAAGGCAGCATTACCTGACATTCTGCCCCCCCCCAAGCTCCCTCCCCACCACCAGGCTTCATAGGATAGATTTTATGGAAGGCATGGTGTAATGCAGGAACATTAACATGTTCATTAGCAACCCATTCATTTTCCCCAGGCCCAAAATCTTTCCATTGAACTAAATAATACAGTCAACCCTGTTTAACTTTAGAATCCAAAATTTGCGAGATCTCGTAGAGCGGTTCACCATTCATCATCAGAGCAGGTGGAGCTGACAGTTGGGGTCTCCACATATTCGGCCCAGGGTCCCGTTTCAATAGGCTGAAATGGAAAATGGGGTGCAAAGATTTCAACGACTTAGGCAAGTTCAACTGCAACTTCATTGATTTTGTGCACCACCTTAAACGGTCCAATGTACTTCCAGCCCAGTTTTCGACTGAATGGTTTTAGTAGACAAGTACACAGAGTCCCCAAGTTGAGTCACCCAGGTGCCCTCCCCTAATCCGCTTGCTTCTTATAATCTGCTTTAGCCTTGTCCAAAGTTTTGCCAATAAGAGGCTAAGAGTCTTGGAGTGACTTCCACCAACTTTGGGAGTCACCCCCCTGGGTGGAGGTAAGAGTCAATTGGGGAAGGGGGACTCCCTCATACCCACAGAGGCCATTAACAGGGAGACCCCCGTAGAAGAGCGGACTGCGTTGTTGTAACTGTACTCTGCAAACAGCAGTAAATTCACCCAATTATCCTGTTGATAGTTTGAAAAACAACGCAAGAACTGTTCAACGATTTGATTAACTCTCTCAGTCTATCTGTCAGTCTCTGGGTGGTAAGCACTACTGAGGCCCTGTTCCACACCCAACACCTGTAATAGCTCCCGCCAAAAGGTGGCAACGAACTGAGATCCGCGATCAGAGATCATGGAATTGAATGCAGTTTAATAATGTTACTCATAAACACTTTGGACAACGCCTTTGCGGTGGGTATCTGCTTGAACAGAATGAAATGAGCCTGCTTGGAAAACAGGTCAACCACCACCCAGAGGGCAGTTTTCCCTTTACTGGGTGGCAGACCCATGATGAAATCCATGGAAATTATCTCCCAAGGCTGGCTGGGGGTTTCCAACGGTTTTAACAGATCTGGGGATCCCCCCCCCCCGCCGTTTACACATAAGACAGGTTTGGTAGGACCCCACATATTTGGACACATCACCCTGCATGCATGGCCACCAGAATTGACATTGCAATAAGTGGAGCGTTTTCAGAAACCCAAGGTGGCCCAATAGTTTGGACTCGTCAGCAGCATGCATCACCTCCCCCCATAGGGAGTTTGGGATTACCAATTTATCTCCCTTACACCTGCAGTCATCGGGGCCCTTTGCCACATCTGGCTCCCCCTCCAGTTCAGTACGATCACAGTCAGTAAAGGCTTGCACACATTTAATTCACCAAGCATTTTCCCTTGCTTTGCAGTCCTCCTGGCTTTTACTGCGGGTGACCATGGCCCCACCCAGCTGGGAGGGGGTGAACATTAAGTTGATGACCTCATCACGTAGACTGTCATGTTGTGGGAGGCGAGAGAGTGCATCAGCTATGGAATTGGCTTTTCCCAGGAAATGGTGGAGCGTGAAGTGGAACTTGGAAAAGAATTCAGCCCATCTCACTTGCTTGGCATTAAAGGTTCTATGAGTTTTTAACGCCTCGAAGTGTTAAATGGGAGGCACAAATGGGAGGCACGCGCCCTCCAGCCAATGGCACCAAGTAAAGGCCAAACAGATCGCTGCAGCCTCCTTGTCCCACACCGCCCAGTTACATTCGGTACCCCCGAATTTCTTAGAGACATATGCAAGGGGGGTGCAATTTGCCATCCACCTTTTCTTGTAGGATCACCCCCCCCCCCCCATGGCTACGTCAGAAGCATCCACCAGGACAATGAATTTATTTTCTTCATCGGGGTGTGCCAGCATGGGCTCTGAGGTGAACAAAGCTTTAAAACCCTCAAAAGTCTCCTGACATTCTGGGGTCCACTGGAGCCTGGCTCTGGGTTTTGCCCCTTTAGGACCCTTCCCCTTAGTCTTTAACAAGTCTGTGAGGGATGGGCTGATTTGGGCAAAATTGGCAATGAATGCACGGTAGAAATTCGCGAATCCGAGGAAGCTCAGGAGTTGTCTGCAGGTTCTAGGAGCTTCCCAGTCCAATACAGCAGCCACTTTAGCAGGATCCATCTCCAACCCCAAGGGGAATATATGGTACCCCAAAAAGTAAATCTCAGTCTTGAGAAACTCACATTTTGACAGCTTAGCAAACACCTTATGGGACTAGAGTGTAGTCAGTACTTCCTATACTAATTTCACATAGGATTCTTTATCTGGGGAGTACAAAAGAATGTCATCTAGATAACGGAGGGCCCCCTTGTACAACAGTTCATTTATTAAGTTCATAAAGACCCCTGGAGCCCGAATGGAATCACCAAGTATTCAAATTGACCCAGTGGTGTATTGAACGCAGTCTTGTATTCATCACCTTCCCAGATGCGGACCCTGAAATATGCATCCCAGAGGTCTAGTTTGGAGAATATTTTCCCCTTTGCTGCCTCAGCCAACAAGTCTTTGATGAGAGGGAGGGTGTAGGCATTGGATGTTGAGACCACATTTAAGCCCCGATAGTCAGTGCATAGTCTGAACCCCCCATCCTTCTTTTACCGAAACAACACCGGGGCTGTCAGCGGGGAGGTGGCTGGCCAAATGAAACCATGGGCTAAATTTTTGTCTAAAAACTTCTGCAGCTCCCCCTTTTTGGCCGGACTCATTGAATGTAGTTTCCCCTTTTGGTAGTTTATGACCCAGCAACAATACTATAGCACAGTCAGTGTTCCTATGGGGGGGGGGGGAGTTCATCGGACTCAGATTCTTCAAAAACCCCGCTCAGATCTTGGTACCCTCATGGGATAGACTTGAACTCTGCTGTGGCCAGACAAGCTTTCAGCGGGGTTGAGTTGGGCATTGTCCCCCATTCAGACAGCTACCCGTGTCCGTCACAGTAGGGCACCATGAAACACACTTTTCCCTCACTCCACAATATGTATGGGTCATGTGTCCCCAACCAGGGGCTTCCCAAAACCATGGGGAATTGTGTGTGTGGGTTGATAACGAATTCTCTTTTTCCCCAATGCTTGCCTCTCCCCACAATCAAAGGCTCAGTCAGATATTGGCAGGGTTCTTTCATGGCTGAGTCATCCATCTAAGTAAACAACAGCAGTTCAGGTAGTCTCTGCACTCCTGCCCCCAGCCCCATGACCACTACTAGGCTAATGAGATCCCTAGCACACTCTGAGTCAATGAGGGCCTGGACCCATACCTGTATTCCCAGGTCTGGGTTAAACACTGAAACTACCACAAAAAGAAGGGGGTGGGGTTGCTCACCACTTGTGGCGCCAGTTGTTCACGGACCTGCTGGTTTGCACCTTTTAAAGCAGGTCCTGTTTGTTTCCCACTGGCTGAGCGGTTTCCACTCTGGCTACCCATTCCTGCCCTGGTTGGGCGTTGAGCTGTAGGGTTCAGGGCTTTGGGTTATGGGGCCCCTTGATGATGGGTGGAGTGGCCAGTTGCGAGGTAGACCCCCGCCCTTGGGGTTACCAGGGCCCCTGCTGAGCATGACACAGCATAGTGTCCAGCCTCCCCACACCTCAGGCAAAGGCCCTGCCTCATTCGTAAATCATGGAGGGGCTCCTTTTTAAAAAATCTTTTTAGGTCTGGTTGCTTTCCCAGCAGCTACTGGGGGTTTGGGGAATAGCTTCAAGATATGCATACAGATCATCTGGAACCTGCCCTCAGCATCTTCGGCTTCCCTCACCCAGGCTGCCAACAAAGTGGGGTTCACATTCCTGAGGACTGCCTCCAGGATATTGTGATTAAGGCCCAGCCTAAACTGTTCAATGAGCACGGCTTCTGGCCACCCCTGAATCTTAGCTGCATACCTCTTGAACTCATCTTAGTACTCACACACAGAGCTGCTTCCTTGCTGCAGAGCACGGATCCAGTTGCGGGCTTTCTCCTCTCCCATGGGGTCTTTGTACTGCCACTGCAAAGCCCACATAAATTATTTGGTCTCTCTGAGCTCCGGCCCCTGGAGGTTGTGCAGCCCAATCCCTCATCCTTGATCCGATGTAGCCAACCCACTCTTCGTCTGTGGAAAACAGGTGGCCCTAATGTTGTAGGAACCTCCTGACCTCAATCACAAAAAACTGGAGTTTGTCAGGGTTCCCGTTGAATGTAGCTTCCAAGAATTCCTTTGGCATGGGGTGTTGGGGTCCCATTGGTGGTGGTGCAGCAGGTCCCGGGACCGGCCCGGTGGTCCCAGGCCCGGTGGTGGCACCACCGTTTGCTGAGCTGGTGTGGCTGCAGTGGTGGTTGGCACCAGTTGTCTTTGCTCTCGCAGCACCTCCGCAATCACTTTGAGAAGGTCAAGGAACATCTAGAGTTTCTGGTTGGAGGAATGGAGGTCTGACACGCTTTGCAAATGCGCAAGGCGGACAGCGGCTCTTCCTGACAGCTTGGGTGGATTAATCCACCTGACGCAACCTCACACAGGTAGTGTGAGGACCAGCAAGCAATATAATCCAGGTTTGAGCAACCTCGGTGAAGGGAAAGTCTCGGAGCAGACTTTTCCGACACCTTGAGCACTGCAGCCGAAGAGGATTCTTGCGAGTATCTCTAAGGAGCTGAGCTGAGCTGAAAAATTCAGCATAAAACCTCCAATTCCCCTGATTCCTTAACAAAGAAGACAAAGTTTAAACGTTGGGACCACATCTGAAGCGAAGTAACAACAAAAGGTAACGGGAGATGGTCAAGGAACATCTCCATCATCTCCTCTCACACCTTCTCTTGCAAGGCATCCATCCGCTGGTCCATGTGGGCCCAGAGCTCATCGGGGACCCCTTCACCCCTTTCACGAGTCCCGGGACACTTGGGACCGTCAGTAGACAATAACAACTCACCCCCGATCGCCTGTGTGGCATCGACCAGGTCTCTTGGGAAGCAGTTGAAAACTCAGTCCAGGAATACTGCCCCTGTTTGGGTCTCTCATAGACCCAGCTGCATTGTCCCGTGGTGGGGACGACCACCCTTTCCTCAATGGTCACCGGTAGCTCCATCGGAGCGGTGGTTGTGGGTACTCCTTTGTCCTCACCTTCCATGGTTGGGTGCAAGGCAGGATCCCAAAAAGATTACTGACACTCTGTGAGAGTTCTATAGAGTCAGTCACAACAAGCGTCCTTAAAGAATGTTGATCTTTACTGAGAAAGGTCTGCTGTGGTCATCTACACGTTCTGTATCAGTAATGGTTAGACAGTCCCCAGGCCAGGGCAATTATATTCAAAATTCAAAAAGAATTCAAAAAGGGCCTTGCAATGGAATGCAACCAATCACATAAATCAGTAAAAAGGTGCTCAATATACTGGCTACAGGTTCTCATAGGAAAAAATAGGAAGGTACATCAAGAGACACTAACAAGCTACCAAGGTCAGCGCTAGACAGCAAGCGATAAGCAGGCAGGGAGGGAAACAAAAGTGAGCATTCCAAGAATCCTAGGTTGCAGGGTAGCCCATGCCACCTCCCAGGCAGGAGATGGCAGCATTAGCTGACACCATGGTGCAAATTTGGTGCCTCTACTTCAAAAAACAGTCCCCCAAGCCCCATATACCCCCAGATCAATTCTCCATTATAGCCTATGGGGCCTATTGACTATAATGGTCCCCACAGGCTACAATAGAGCTGCAGGAAATTATTTTTTTGTATAACCCTATTATTGCCTTGAATCACAAGGAAAAGTGGGATATAAATGCCAGGTTATTTGCCAACAAACATATTGCTCCATGAGTTCAAGCCCATGCATTATAAATGATAAAGGTCACAACTGTTATGAAATTAGAAATGTCTCCTACCACCTCATTTTGAAAGCAACATATAATTTTGACTAATTAATTAAAGACACCAAATTAATTAATTTAAATTTATAGGCCACTAACACTGATATCAGGCCAATATGACTTGGAAACAAGTTCCATCAAAATCAAAGTTACAGAATCCAGGACCTCCTGTTGTATAAAGCACTTGTTCAGATATATGTGTAGCAATAGATTTTTAATTAATAATTATATATTCAAACTCTGCATAATTGCTTAGTTAGCCAAAGCTATAAAACACAAGGTCAAAGGGAAAGATTCCCTAGTGTTACATGAGATGTTAACATCTGACAGACAAGCTTCCATTGTTCAACACATAATTGTATCCAGGGGTCATTTCGTAGAAAAAGAGGTGCAGAAGCTCATTAGCATACCTCATTTGCATAATGCATTTGCATATGCCACACCCCCTAACATATCGAAAGTGTGTCAGAAGGCAACACCCATCCCTCAGGCTCCACTCCATAGGTGAGTGAAACTGACCTGCTCTTTCCTTCCCCATCCAATACTTTGTGCAATAAAAATAAGCGTAAAGAACACACCCTCATTCTCTTCCTGCTCCCTTGAAACCACCAGGTTTCAAGTAGACTTGAGATATCCAGGACATGTGCACCATCCATCCCTTTCCCTTGCCCTCCCCATAACAAGACACCCTGTAAGGTAGATGGGGCTGAGAGAGGTCTTTTGAGAACTGCTCATGAGAGAACAACTCTGAGAGAACTTGTGACTGGCCCAAGATCATGCCAGCAGCTGCATGTGGAGGAGTGGGGAATCAAACCCGGTTCTCCCAGATTAGAGTCCAACTCCTGACCACTACACCAAACTGATGGGGTGGAAGCTGCTGAAGGGTTGGTGAAATTTCTCCAGTACTTATGTGCCATGTGCCCAGATAAAAAATGGTATACTTAGAAAATGTATATGCCACCTTGAGCAAGTCTCTGGAAAAGCAGCACAGTCATAAAAGGAACAATGATAAAATTATCAATATTAAAACAAAACATTAAAAACAATAAAGACCCTAGCAGGGCTTTCCCCAGGGCGCTGCGCCTCTGCACTGCTCAGGGAAGCCGAGGAAGGGGCGGGGCTTGGTCATGTGCCTGCCCCCTGGGCTCCTCACTCCCGGAGCTGCGCTCCTGCTCCAACGGACCCCTGACTGTATCATTCTTTAGTCCAGCTAAGAAACGGTGAGAAGTTTAGCTAATCAGCAACATTTAGATAGAAACATTCCTTATAGTTTAACAAATACATGGGTGGTGTTATGGTGGTATGATTTGTTAACAAATATGATGCTGTATGACACTGTCCCGAGAGCCTGTCTGGTGTAGTGGTTAAGTGCGTGGACTCTAATCTGGGAGAACCGGGTTTGATTCCCCACTCCTCCACTTGCACCTGGCTGGATGACCTTGGGCAAGCCATGGCTCTGTACCAGCTGTTCCCTCAAGGACAGCTTGGGAAAGAGTTCTCTCAGCCCCACCTACCTCACAGGGTGTCTGTTGTGGGGAGGGGAAGGGAAAGGAGTTTGTAAGCCGCTCTGAGACTCTTAACTGAGTGAAGGGCGGGATATAAATCCAATCTCTTCTTCTCTCTCTTCTTCTTCTCTTCCTTTCTGTGCGTCCCCACCCCCTGGTATAAAACAGCAAGCCCAAGAAAATTGAGGCTCGGCTTTTGATTCTGAAACTTTTATTCAGGCTGAGACTTACGGTACCATAAAAACTTGGTTTTTCCTATTCCTGGTGTCTGTGTACTTTCTTCTTGGATGGTTCTGGTTTTTGGGAGTTATGCTTTATATGTAAAGCATAATTAGAACTCTGGACAAACAGGATACAAATATAAAACACTAACATGTGAGATGGGCCCAGAAACTACATGACAGTTTCAGTTACATGACAGTATAATTCAGAAAAGCATCTTTGGCATATTTGAGAACAACAAATTATATGCTGTTTACAAAACT
This sequence comes from Lepidodactylus listeri, assembly GCA_029233225.1. Classification (NCBI taxonomy): domain Eukaryota; kingdom Metazoa; phylum Chordata; class Lepidosauria; order Squamata; family Gekkonidae; genus Lepidodactylus; species Lepidodactylus listeri. Next base: position 5,303,814 of record JARCFY010000014.1, on the reverse strand, counting down.
CAATTTCAACAGCTTTTTAATATTTCAGTTAGAAAGGTAAAACTGTGTACTGCATCCAGTATATCAATCCATGTAGCCTTGCTAAATGTCTTTTGAAAAGGAGGAAACACAAAAGTATTGCAATTAATGAAGCAGCATATAATGGGCACGTCATTTTTAAGTGCTCCTGTACTCTGCTGCAGCTGCCGAGAAGGGAACACTCACACAGCAAAGCAGTACAATTCATAATGCACTCGCGCCACTTTAATCTCTACAGAAGCCCGGCATTTTGGAGGAATCCCTGGAGGCACCAAATGCATTTTTAACCACATTACATTCGTTCAGGAACATACCAGCACTGGGAAACAACAAAGACAACACAACCATACACACACACAAGCAGTAAAGAAGCATACTAGTGCCTTATAGTTTGCTGATCAGCTGGAACAACATACAAATCAATGTATATAACTCTTCCAGAACCAGTCTTCACATGCGTATAATACAATTTTTATAATAACTACAAAAAGATTGTATACTGTTATTCCTAAACTAAAAACATATGAGCTCATTAAAGCATACGTAACTCAAACTCTGCAAGATCAAAAATTAAGTAATATTTTAATGCCAAGTTAATCTTGACTTCATTCTGAGAAGCAAAGGCTTTTGAGATTATAGGATGTAGAAAATTCTATCAAAACACCACCATGTGTTTGAAGTTCCAGTGCCTAAAAGATACCCATTTAACCTCACTATAGTAAAAATAACACACAAAACTCTCATAATAACAATCATGATCACAAATCTAAGGAGCTGAAACACTCCCACAGTTCCTTAAAATACATCTTCTGTATCACCACTGTTCCACTGTCAGTATTAGCTCCTGTTTTGCAGGAGAGGTAATCTGGCAGGGACAGCTTTTTGCCCTTCTTGCAACACATGGATATACATCATACATTTATTTATTTGGTGCATTTTTAGCCCTCCCTTTCTCCAAGGAGCCCAGGATGGAATACACAGCCCCGCCCCCACCCCATTTTATTCTTACAATACACTGTGAGCTAGACTAGGCTGAAAGAGAATTGACTGGCCCAGGGACACTCGGTTAAGTTTCATGGCAAGTGGATATTTGAACCTATGAATCCCTGGTCCTCATCCAGCACTCTCAACACTACACCACACTCGCAGGAATGTGCCCATTCTTTAAGACCTTCTTCAAAAAACCCTTCATGTTATTCCATTGTTTGAGGTTTAGTGGGTACTTCTCTGCAAGAGCACTCTAGGGAGATCCCACTCAAGGGCAGTTCACTCTGATACATAATGGCTAGCCCCAGACACAAAGGAAAAGTGCACTCCTGCTCAATAAGACAACCGGTATCAGAATCATGTCTGGTAGTTGCTCTCTGCTTGGATTTCTGCTGTTTTGGTATGCGGTTAGATGATCTAGCCTTTTACTTAACTGACTTTCATGAGGACTTTATGCTGTGGATTTTTACTAGTTGTGAGCTCTCTTTAGGGTTGCCAAGTCAGGGTTGGAAAATACCTGGGGACTTTGGGGGTGGAGCCAGGAGAAGGTGGAGTTTGGGGAGGGGAGGGGCCTCAGCAGGGTACAATGCCATAGAGTCCACCTTTCAAAGCAGCCATTTTCTCCAGGGGAACTGATCTCTGTCAGCTGGGGATCAGTTGTAAAAGCGGGAGATCCCCAGGCCCCACCTGGAGGCTGGCAATCCTAGCTCTCTTTAATATTTCATTTAATAAATACTGTTCCTGTCAAAATAACTTTCCTACAAACCACTGGAAGTACAGAAAGTCCTCCTGTTGCCTTGACTGCTACAAAAATAGAAGCAAATATCCAACTGGATTACTTCAAACAACTAGTGCATTTTTTAAAAAAAAAATCCATATTTTCACCCACACAGGCCCACAAAATGGGTTACAACAAAAAAAATTGAAATTGTGTAACTTAAAACCATATAACCATCATTAATAGTAAATCATAGAGGAAAACGATCATACAGGAAAACCCAACTTTTTTTAACAACCAACCCAAAATACAACAAATTTGGGACAAAGAAAAGCGGACAAGTCAATACTCAAAATTCAGCCATAAGAACCAATTGACCACAAAAAGCCTCTGGAACAGAACGTTAAAACTGCCCTCTGACCATTATCTGTTGTTTCTCAGCTCTGAAAATAAAAGCCATCTGGGGGCTGTTTGAATGAAAGCAGTAAATGGGAAATAACGTGTTTGTGAAGCGTCAACGGCACCCTCGAAGACTACTCGACATTTCACTCAGTCGGCATCTACGAGGCAAAAACCGCAAATGGAAACACCCTGTGGGGCGGGGGCGATGCAGAGGGCGAGTCCGCCCGGAGACCTCGGATACGACTTTCCTGGTCTGAAGGGGGTGGTCTCCCCACCCCCACCGAGGGCTCACACACGTTGCTCGCCCCCCGGGAGCAGCAGCAGCCCGAGCTCCACCCACGAGGTGCCATAAGCAGGACGGGCCCCGCGCTTAGGGCCTGCAGGCGGCCGCCCGTCAACTGCGGCAGAGGCCCCTGCCCAACCAAGACCCGGGCCTGGACGGTGCCGGGACGGACGCCAGCCTCTGACCGGGGGGGGGGGGGGGACGCCGAGAGAGAAGGGCCGAACGCCGCCGGGCAGGGACTCCCCGCAAGCCGGGGCTCGTCACTCACGGACAGACGGACCCCGGGGCCCTAGTCACGCGTGTCGGCGCCCGCCGGGGAGGGGGGGAGGCCCTCCGGGGTTGGGGGGGGGGGGACTGCGGCTCCCCGCAATCCCTCGCGGGCGGGGCTGCCTGGCCCTCCCCCGGGGGGGGCGGGGGGAGAGGAAGGAAAGAGCCACTTCCGGAGGGGGGGCTCATGGGGTTACCTGTGGGGGGGGGGGCAGGGGCGGCGGCTCTCCCTCGGGTCTGACACGCCCGGTCTGCCTTCGTTCCCTGCCGGCTGCGGGTCCGGCTGGCGCCAGGAAGTGATCGCGGGCGCGCGGGCTGGCGGGAAGCTCCCCTCGCAATCCACCCCCCCCCCCCGACACGCGCGGGGGGGGGGCGCGAAGAGGCGTCCTGCTGCTGCCGCTGCTGGGGCGATGGGGGGGGGGGGTCGCTTTCTGCTTGATGGGTGGGAGGAATCGGCGAAAGCGGGATCCAGATGATTTTAAGTGGACCCTCCTGAATTCGTATGATTTTTACCTTGAAACGAAACAAAACCATCATCATCATATTTATTCCAACTCTATTATCATACACCAAATGGCTTTAGAGCTGCCCTGGCACAAATGATGCATTATAAACTATGGATTTTTACATGAAACCCCCCCCCCCCCCGGCTGCCATCAAATTTCACCTTACTGCTACCTCTACAGACTGCACCTCAAAAACAGAGAGCTGGCATTGTGTGAAAACATTATTTACATTGTTTATAGTCTGCCTTTCTCACCTGGATTCAAGGCAGATTACCCATAGGCATCATCTTCAGGGAGGCTCGGAGGCCGAGGCTACCCCCGAAATTTTCCAGGGGTGAATGAGCCCCCCCCCCCCGCGCCCGCGCGCAACCAGTGCCAGCACACCAATTTCCCTCTCAGCACAGGGCTAGTGGGTCCCCTCCCTGCCTGTACTAACTATAAAGTGGCCGCCCACCTTCCAGCAGAGTGGAGCAATTTCAGAGCTGCTGCCGTCAAAACCCACGGCGCCTTCTCACTGACACTGCTGCACCCACCCATCCCTGGAGGAGGAGGAGGTAGCAGAGCCAGGATCAGTGCACCTGCATGCCAGTTGGTCGGAAGGACAGAGGTTGGGGAGGAGAGGTGGGCAAGAATGGAGGCGGGGGAGATCAGGGAGCCTTTGGTTGGCAATGTGGCTGATGGCGCTCCTCTGTGGCCTCCAGTTGCCAGCGCCATTAGCAGTGAGTGGCTTGCTTTCTCCTGCAGTCAGCGCAGGGCGGGGGGCTTCTCTCTCTCTCAGTGTTTTTCTCTTTTCTTTCTGAAGAGTACTGGACTCAGGAGACCAGGAACGGTGAAATCATGAAGCCTTTATTGAGTGATTCAGCATGCCCAGTAGATGGTCAGAACAAGCATGCTTCCAGGGCTCCAGGGCCCTCATTATATGCTGGCCGGAGCCACACCTCCGGCCGCACCCTAAAGACCTGATAGGGGCTTAACATATGCGCATGTTTGTCATAGGTTCCCTAGAGGAGCCTTTGATTGCATTGGCTCCTCAGGGAGAACCTAGGTCCCACATTGGTGGAGGCTTTGAATCCGGATGTCTATTGTTCCTCCAGATTCAAGCTCCCCTCTCTGCCTGACCATGTGCTCTGGCCATGCGGCGGGCGCCATTACCTGGGAGCACATGGCAGGCTGGTTGCTACACAGAGCATACTACATTACACCCCTCCCCCCATAGTCCGGACTGTCCCTTGGCAAACATAGTCTCTGAGGTGTGTGGGACGTTTCCATTCTCTGGTCGAGCGGCGCGGGGTTGCCGGAGCCACCGGTGTAGGGAGTGGAGATTCGGGGATATCTGCCTCAGGCTGAGCTGGGTCTGGTACCAGTGCAGGGACGGCAACTGGGGTGATGTCTGGGTGGCCGGCTTCTGTGGGGTCCTCCCGCAGAGTCTCGGCCAGTCGTGGGGCGGGCGGATCGTCTGTCTCGGGTACCTCGGGTTCCGCATCTGGGAAGTCCAGCCCTGGATCATCCGCGGAGAAGGCGTGCAGGTGGCGGTGAAGTTGGTCCATGTGGCGCCTCCACCGTTGTCCTTCCTCGCCCGCGACTTCATAGGAGAGGGGACCAGTGATGCGGATAATCCGCCCTGGCAACTACAGGGGGCCCTGGGCGTAGTTGCGAACGTAGACCGGGTCCTCTGGCGCAAACCTTCTGGGAGCTTTGGGGACGTTGGGTTCTTTGGAGGTGGCCGGCGCCCAATCGGGGTGGAGCCGGTCAAGCTGGGTTGTCAGCCAGCGGCCCATGAGCAGCTCTGCGGGGCTGCGACCGGTAGCCGAGTGAGGGGTGGTGTGCTGGCTGAATAGGAAAGCCGTTAACTTAAACCCCAGATCCCCCTGGTCCATGCGCCTCAGTGCCTCCTTAGTGGTGCGGACCATTCACTCTGCTTGGCCGTTCGTGGCCGGGTGAAAAGGGGTGGATCTCACGTGCCAGATGCTATGGAGCTCACAAAGCGCTGGAATTCTGCAGAGGTGAAAGCCGTGCCATTGTCTGAGACGATGGTGTCCGGCAGGCCGTGGGTGGCAAAGATGCGCCACATTGCTCGAATGGCGGCTTCAGAGGAGGTGGCACGCAAAGGAACGACTTCCAGCCACTTTATTCTAGACTAGAATAAAGAAAAGCTGCCCCTGTACTGGGCCCACAAAGTCCACGTGGAGTTGGAACCAGGGGCATTGGGTGGACTCCCAGGGGTGGACGGGAGCGTGTGGAGGGTCCGGACGGGTCTCTTGGCACTTTTCGCAGCGGCGGACCTGGTCCTCTATCTCCTTGTCAAGGCCTGGCCACCAGACGTAGCTCCGGGCCAGGGCCTTCATTCATACTACCCCAGGGTGGTGCTCATGCAGAACGGTCAGCACTTGCGGGTGGAGGGGTTCCGGAATCACTACCCTCGAGCCCCAGAGTAAGCACCCCTTGGGGGTGGAGAGTTCTGCGTGCCAGATTGATAAGGCCACGAACTCAGGGTCCGGATTCTTGGGTCACCCTCTTCCCACCCAGTCGGAGACCCGGGAGAGTTGATGGTCCCGGGCCGTGCACCGGGCCACGTTCCATACCTGAAGCGGCAGGTCCGGCAGGTCCTCGAGCAGAGCGACATGGTAAGCCTGAGCTGGGTCAGGGTCGCAGGAGGGCAGCGGAAGGCGGCTGAGTGCATCCGCATGGCCCATGGCCTTTCCCGGGCGATGCACCAAGTCATAATCGTACCCCGTGGGAAGATCGACCATCGTAGGGGACATTTGTGGTGTGCGGCAATCCGGGGTGAGGAGGCCCAGAAGAGGTTGTGGTCCGTGGCGACCATGAACTTGCACCCGTACAAGTAAGTATGGAACTTTTTGACCCCGGCCACGATCACAAGTGCCTCCTTTTCTATCTGAGCATAGTTTCTTTCAGCCATGGCTAGGGTCCGGGAGTAATATGCGACCGGGACCTCCCGGCCGTTCGGCAGTTTGTGACCCAAAACTGCCCCCACCCCATAAGGAGATGCGTCACAGGCCAATACGACGGGCAGGGCTTCGTCGAAGTGGGCGAGGACCGCATTGGACATTAGGAGGTCCTTGATGCCCTGGAAGGCCGCCGCCTGGCGGGGACCCCAAGTCCAGGTGGCGCTTTTGTTCAGGAGCCTGTGTAAGGGCTCAGCTACCACCGCCTTGTGGGGAAGGAAGGCGTGGTAGAAGTTGATGAGTCCCAGAAAAGACTGCAGCTCAGCCTTGGACTTGGGGGCCGGGGCATCGGAGATTGCCTTCACCTTGTCCTTAGTGGGGTGAATTCCATGGGTGTCCATCTTGAAGCCGAGGAAATCCACTGCAGGCACCCCGAGGAGGCACTTCTCGCGTTTCACCTTCAGGCTGGCATCCTGGAATCGCTGGATGGACCGAGAAAGTCTTGACGTCCGGAGGCGCGATCAGGACGTCGTCAAGAAAGGGCTGCACCCCTGGAAGACCTTTTAACAAACGGTCCATTAACTCTTGAAAGATCTCGGGGGCTACACTGACCCCGAACTGGAGGCACTTTACCTTAAACGCCCCCTTGTGTGTCACAATGGTCTGGCTTCTGCTGTGGCATCGTCGACCGGGAGCTGCTGGTAGGTCTGGGCCAGGTCTAGTTTCCGAAACACTCGTGCCCCAACCAGGGAGGCCAGCACGTGGCTGATGACTGGGACTGGGTAGGCATGGACCTGAAGTGCCTTATTGATGGTGCACTTATAGTCCGCGCAGATGCGGATGTCCCCGTTTGCCTTCATTGATGTCACAATCGGGGTCTCTCATCGGGCGTGGGACACTGGTTCTAGTATACCCTGGGCGACCAACTTATCAAGCTCCCGCTCGATCTTGGGCCGCCCTGCAAGCGGTGGATGGCGGACCGGTATGCGCATGGGCCGGACCGCGGGGTCAAGGTGATGGGTGGCCCCGTATAGGAGCCCAGTGCCCCATCGAAAACCGCTGGGAATTCCTCACAGATGTCGACAAAATCTGTGGGCCGCAGGCTGTGTACCCCGGTGACGCCCAGCCCTAGGGACTGGAACCAGGAGAGTCCCAGCAGGCTTGTGAGGTTGCCCGCCAGGAGGCCCAAGCATCCCGTAAAGTTCTTAAATTGGACCCGGAACTTGCCCAACCCCCTTATCGGTATCAGGTTCTTCTGAAAGTCCCGCAGGGTAAGGCCCTGGACTTTCCGAAGTCGGGGCCCCCCCATGGGGCAGAGCCTGCGGAGGGTGGACTCTGAGATTATGGAGTAGAACGACCCGGTGTCTACTTCCATTTGGCAGGGGGTCCCCTCAATCAAAACTGAGACCTTAATTTTGTTGGGAGTGTCAGGGGGCAAGTTCATTACCTGCTGTGTCTTGCGGTGGTGGTGGTGGGTTGCTGCTGTCTGGAGGAGTTCGGCGGACTCCTGGTGCGCGGCTTGGGTGCGGCGGTTGGAGCGGGTGCGGCAGGCCCGGGCAATGTGGCCCTTCTTGCCACATGACCAGCACTCTGCTTCCCAGAAACGGCAGGTCCGGCGGTCATGCTAATCGCCACAGCTAGCGCACATGGAATGTTTGGAGTGTGGCGTTGCTGAGCAGGAAGCCTTCTCACCCGAGTTGCGGGACCCCTGTCCTGGAGGCCGGCGTTGTACCTGGAGTGTCTCATCATCCTCGGAAACATCGGAGTCTGCAGCAGACTCGGTCTGGTGGGCGGCTGCGGATGTGCCTAGCTTCTCCTGCTGAGAGACCTCAAAGGCGCAAGCCGTGGTTAGCATCTCATCCAGGGTGGCTGTGGAGTTGGCCATCAGTTTCCTTTGAAGCTTGGGGTCGTGGACCCCACACAGGAACGCGGAGTATAGCGTGTCCTCTATGGCCATGAACTCACACCCCACCAGGAGATGGCAGAGGGCTGCCAGGTAATTGGAGGCAGACTCACCCTTCTGCTGCAGTCGGCGGAAGAACTTCACCCGCTGCGTGTTCGTAGAGGGTCTCGGCGAGAAGTGGTTCCTTAGGAGTGCCATGATGTTGTCGTACGTGGCCTCCGCTGGGGTACGAGGGGAAAGCAGGCTGCGGAGTAACTTCAGCATCTTTACCCCGCAGGAGGCCATGAGCCAGGACTACTACTTCCCGGCATCCGTGATGTCCTGTGCATCAATGTAGGATGTGAGCTGGTCCGTCCAGGCTTCCCAGGCTTCGGGGCAGGCTGGATCAAATGGGTGGGTGGTTCCCGGAGCGGTGGCCATTCTGGGATGTGCAGCAGTGCGTTGAGTGAGATCCTCGGGAGCCGATGGTGGTGCGGTGGCGCTGGAGCCAAGCAGGGCCGGTGGCTGACGGATCTGGTCTGGGCTCGATGCAGTGCTGGTGTCGGCCAAGGAGTCGCTCATCGGGATCCCATCCTCATCACCAGTGAAGAGTACTGGACTCAGGAGACCAGGAACGGTGAAATCATGAAGCCTTTATTGAGTGATTCAGCATGCCCAGTAGATGGTCAGAACAAGCATGCTTCCAGGTCTCCAGGGCCCTCATTGTATGCTGGCCGGAGCCACACCTCCGGCCGCACCCAAAAGACCTGATAGGAGCTTAACATATGCGCATGTTTGTCATAGGTTCCCTGGAGGAGCCTTTGATTGCATTGGCTCCTCAGGGAGAACCTAGGTCCCACATTGGTGGAGGCTTTGAATCCGGATGTCTATTGTTCCTCCAGATTCAAGCTCCCCTCTCTGCCTGACCATGTGCTTTGGCCATGCGGTGGGCGCCATTACCTGGGAGCACATGGCAGGCTGGTTGCTACACAGAGCATACTACATTACACCTTCTCTTTCTGTTGAGGTGTGTGAGAGCAGGAAGTAAGGGAGCTGCTTCCCGCCACACACACACTCCAGCCTTACTTTCCTTTCTTTTGTCTTTCCTTCCATTCTTTCTGTCTTTCACTTCTCTCTCCGCATCTATTTGCTTTCTCTCTCTCTCTCTCTCTCTCTTTCTTTCTTTATCTTTCTTTCTTCCTTTGTTTCTCTCCCTCTCTCTCTCTCCCCATCTATTTCTTTTCCCTCCCTCCCTCCCTCTTTCTTTCTTTCTTTCTTTCTTTCTTTCTTTCTTTCTTTCTTTCTTTCTTTCTTTCTTTCTGATTTGGGGATGGAGCCTGGGCAGGACAGGGGCCTCAGTGGGGTACAGTGCCATAGAATCCACCCTCCAGAACATCCGTTCTCTCCAGGGAAACTGATCTTTGTAGTCTTCAATACACTACACAACCTTTATTGGCATACACTACAGGGACATCAATAAAGAAACAGTAGCAAACAGCTAGCAGTAAACCAAACAGTAGCCGACATGACTAGATGGAACTAATCAGAGAGGATTAAGCCTTATACTCCCTTACCCTTAACTTCCAAACATAACCTAAAAATTCGGCTACAGAGTAATTACCGAGAACTTGTCGGACAATAAAATTTTTAGGTCACTGTCGGACAAGTTCCTTGAGGGGGGTAGGTGGGGGCCAATCAAATAGCTACGCATAGTGGAGTAATGGGGACAGCATAGAAGGATATGGGCCACTGAGTCAGGTTCTCTAGAAAGACAACTACAGGTTCTATCCCTATAAGGGATATCCCCATATCTGCCTGACACAACAGCTGAGGGGAAAAGATTGAATCTTGCTAACATGAAAACCTGCCGATGAAGCGGAGCTATTAGATTGGAAATATAGGGAGCCGTGGGGGCTTGGGGGAGGGGAAGATCAAGGAAGCATGGACTCAAGAACTCCCAGCATTGATTATTTGGGCTTCCATATCCCAAATTCTCCTCCGCACCGCCTGCAAAATAGCTGTAGTCTGGAAATGAGCTGTGATTCCAGGGGATCCCTGGGTCCCATCTGGAGGCCGGCATCCCTAGCTCCAGTGCTGAAATTGGAAACTCTGGTTCCACTGTGTGAAATTGGGGGAGACATGCAGCTCAGAGGGCTTTTAAAATTTCCATTTGTCCTGTGTGCAGCCTAGAAAGAACATTGGCAAGAAATGTGCACTCTATACACATTCTCTTCATTTTGCTATTACTTACAATGGTGTGGTACAGTTTCAAAGGGACAACTAACTGGGATGTATAAAAGGAATGATAGGATTTCCCATTGGAAACAATGGGAGAGGCTTGAAGGCCCATTGGAGATAATGAGAGCCAGGAATACCAACTGACTTGCATAGGCTCCACTGAAATACATTGCAGCACAAAAAAAGCTGCAAAGAAAATGTGGAATGGTTTTTCCATTAAGGTCTTTGGGCCCAGATAGGCTACTCTGGGACTGGAATGACAGCCCCCAGAGTGGAATGATTATCCCTAGCAATAGAATCTGTGCTGTGGGACTAGAATGACAGTTTACAGAGTGGAATGACAGGACAGCCCCTGGGAATAGGCTCAGTGCTCTGGGACTGGAACGATAGGTTGCAAAGTGGAATGACAACTTTGTACATTGCTCAGAAACTGAGTGCACAGCAACTGTTTGGTATTCTGGCTCAGAGACTTCTGTGATGCCATAATTTAGTAAATTTCAGTACAAAGTCACCCTTATGAATAAGGCAGAAGCAAGACCCCTGTAAATGAATGCCCAGAAAAAACTTTTAAAATGTCCCCCTACAGGCTTTTCTGTGTTGCCCTCCTTCCTTTCAACTTTGTGACCATTTGTTTGTTTTATGCACATAGTATGTATGTTTGCAGAACTTAAAGTGACTGTTCTAAAAGTGAATTTAAATAAAGGACACAGCAGAAGACCACTGAGATACCACTATAACCACTGGCCAACTCCCACCTTTTCCAGGGTTTAGCCCAGCCCAGGAGCATGGCTAAGGGGGATCCCAAGGGTTTCCAGCCGCCCCTAAATTTCTGGGGAGCCCCTTCCAAAATCCCACATGGCTCCACCTCCATAGATAGTGACAATGGTTTGTGATGTCACTGGCTCCTCCCTATGATGTCACTGGGCCTTGGTTCTTTTAAGGTCCTAGCATAGCATCGCCTCTGGCCCAGCTCCCCCCCCCCCCGGGAAATTGGAAAGTCTACGCCCTTGGATTATACAGAGAAAGTCAATACAATCAACAAGATGGGGCATTCAATAAACAATGAAATAGGATTTGGATTGTAGAACCAACCAGAAGCCTAAAAAACAGAACTGAACCAAAGCATATCTGTTAACATGACACAAACATACCTGTTAACATGTTAACATGACACATTGCCTGCATAGAAAAGCCCTCTTGAATAATAAGTTTTGCTCAGTTTGCAGAAAGCCAGGAGAATGGGAGCCTTCCTGACCTCAGGCAAATGATTCCACAAAGGCGGGGGGGGGGGGATAACAGAGATGGCACATGTTGCCTGTTTGCAGGTTAGCGAAGCTGTTATGGCAGCGCATAGAGGGAGAGATGGTCTTGCAGAGCTGAGGATCTAAGGCCATGAAGGGCTTTGTCTGTGATAGCCAATAACTTAAACTGAGCTCGGTAACTAATAGGCAGCCCGTAGAGAGACTGCAGAATGGAAGTAATATGCATGCACCATCTAACTCCTGATAATAGCTAAGCTGCAGCATTCTGCTCCAACTGAAGTTTCTGAACTGATTTTGTACAATGCATTACACTGGTCTCATCTCAACATCACGTTCATCTAAATCTAACCCCCCTTCTTTATTATATCTTCTGCACATAGATTGAACAAATAGGGAGTATTAAGTATTGAGTCTGGAGACGAAGAATCAACTGCAGGCTTTTATTTCTGACATTGTTCAGCTCAAAAGACAGCTCTGTCAAGAGCTTATAGTGTTCCAACACATAACTATATACATTGTAACTAAGGATACTAAATCTAATTGGACCTAAGCAGGGCTCTTTGATTGGTTCTTAGGATTGGCTTAAGGACTAATAGGAAGTCTTTATTCAGCAGCCAATAAGAATGAGGGAGTTAAGATACCAGAGCCCTAATGATGCAATGTAAAACAACATAAGAGAACATAACAGGGAGGTTTGTCACCTTTGCCAATGGGAAACTATTCTATTTCTCCATATTCTGTTATAACAGTAGCTTTTTGGCCAAATTATGCATCAAAACAATTAGATGTCATTGCACATCCATTTCTTTTAAAACCAAAGATAGCTTTTCATGATCCATGCAGTAAAGAGGTTTGCTGTAGTCTATGGAACACAAGCTGATTTTTTTCTGAAATTCTCTCATATGCTCCAGTAACCAATGTAAATTGCAATGTGATTTCTAGTGCCTTTTCCTTTTCTGAATCCAGCTTGAACATCTGGCATTTCTTGTTTTATATATGATAATAGTTTTGTAAAATTTTGAGCATCATTTTACTTGCATGAGAAATTAATATGATGGTTTGATAGCTGAAGTCTTTGACATCTCCTTTTTTGGAATTGGAATGGAGATTGAGCATTTCTAGACTGTGGGCCATTGTTTTGTTTCCCATATTTGTTGGCATATTGTTGTTTTGATGGACTTTCTTTCTATGCCTTGAAATAGTTCTACTGCTATTCCATCTATTCCTGGTTTAGATTGTATTTTGGTATTAGGAATGTTTTGGTGTTTTTCTTCAGCTTTATTCTAATTCCCAATATTAACAATTCATGGTCTCTACTACAGTCAGCTCCTAGTCTTGTTTTAGCAGAGAGAATAAAGCTTCTCCACCTTCTGCTTCTGATTATGTAATTTATTTGATTTTTCTGTTGGCTATCCGGTAATGTCTGTTTGGTTGCCTGAAACATGAACAACTTGTTGTCTTCAAAGATTTTTATGAATCACTCTCCTGCATCCTTTTGTGCTCCTAGTCCAAATTTTCCAACAGTTTTTGATTCCACGTTGTTTCCCACTTTTGTGTTCCAGTCACCTGTGATTAACAGCAGATCTTGATTGGCTGTGTGATAAATTTCTTCCTGGACACTTGCATAAAATCTTTCAATTTCTTCAGCATCCGTAGTTGGGGCATAAACTTGAATGATGGTTATATTGATATCCATTGTCTGATTTATATTATTTGGTCAGACTTTGTATTATAGCCCCTGATTGCTAGTACTACATCTTGCCTCCATTTCTTCTGTTTGTCATTTCCAGAGTAAAAAATACTTTGTAATGTTTTGCCTGAAAATGCTCTAATACACTTCAATTTAGTTCATTCATTCCCAGGATTGTAATGTTTAAATTTCCATTTCTTATTTTACAATTTTGAGCTTGCTTTGATTCATACTTCTCATGTTGCATGTCTGTATTATATGTGTCGGACAGCTTTGGACTTTCCTTTTACACCCATTCACATCAACAGCTGAATATCCTTTCAGCTTTAGTCCAGTTGTATCATTAAGAACAGAACTATTCATACTTATCCTCTGTTTTTCTCCAGTAGCTGATTGCTATCCTACCTGGGGTTATGTCTTCCAGCACTCTGTTGTGGTTGTTCAGTCGCACAGTTGAGTCCGACCAGGGGTCATTTCAAGCAGGAGCTCGGGGGAGCACAGCTCCAGGATTCGGTGCCAGCCCCCCCCCCCATGGGGGAATGCCTGCTTGTGTCATGGCTGCAGCAAAATGACCCCATCCCCTGGAAAGGTCCTTGCTCCTCCGACCAGCCTTCTGAAGGCTTCAGCCACCACTGACGCTATCCTCCCAGAAGAGTGTCAGATTCTGCTTCGCCAAAGAGATCTTTTCATAATGTTTCTACAATGTTTCTATTAATTGAATCTGACATTGATGCTTTTCTATCTTGTACTTTCGTTTCCTTTGTAGTGCTTGCCTGGTGTCAGAATCTGCTGATTCAGACATAGTAATCCTGACTGTACCTTCTGTGTTACTCTATGTTTTATTCTATGTTTGTAACTGCCATGTTGTACTGCTTAACCAGGCCTGGAGTTTGTAACAATTAAAGCGGGAGGGTGACACCTGCAATGTATGAGAACAAGAGGGCCTCTCACACCGCTGCCTCCGCATTCCATCCGCCCCGGCTGGGACTTCAAGGAAGGATACCTCTCATCTCTTATCACATGCAAAAGCCTTGAGGCCATTGATTGTTATGTGAACTGGTAACATCTGAGGGGTCTGGTTTGGGAAGGGAATTTACAGCTTGACACCTCACTTTCTTTCCTGTGAGAACCAAACGGTCAGGATCCCTTTTTGCCCGCCAATTTTCCCCTATAGTGATTGGCTACCTATGGGTAATTCAAACTCCTTGGAATGGTATAATAGACCTGCCTGTATTATCTGTCTCATCTCTGACAATAATCCGAGAAGCTGTACTAATGTAGAGATTGGAAATAAAGAACTCTGGTTAACCAACCAAGATCTGATCCTTGACTACTTTGAGCAGAACTCTCACAGAATCCGGCTAGCCCTCACTACGTGGTGGCATTGGCTAGAGGGGGCGCAAACCCCATTTGAAATTTGGACTGATCATAAAAACCTGGAAGCACTGCGCACGCAGAGATCACTAAATGCGAAGCAGCTTCGGTGGGCTGACTTCTTTTCAAAATTTAATTTTGTGTTAAAACACTTCCCTGGAAAGGCCAACTCCTTAGCAGATGCACTCTCCCGGTTGCCCCAACATGAAAGCTTGAAAGAAGAGGTGTTCGACTCCATGTTCTCCCCCCAGCAGCTGGGAGGGGCGGTCACTACCAGAAGTCAGCACAAACGAACTCCGGTAGAAGCCGAGGCGTGCGATTGGGGGGGGGAGTATTCACCCGAGGAAGCCGAGGAACTAGAGACACTGGCTGAATGTTCGCGGAGAGAAAATCGGTGTTGGTACCATGGAGATAAATTGGTGGTGCCTCAAAGCAAGCGTAAAGACGTTTTATTAGCCTGCCATTCTTCCAAACTGGCTGGACACTTTGGGTTTCTAAAGACGCTTAACCTAATTCAACGTCAGTTTTGGTGGCCGCGCATGCGCCGGGATGTTTCAGACTTCGTCTCGGCTTGCCAAACTTGCTTAATGTGCAAAAAGAGGGGAGGAAAGGTTCCGGGACTCTTGCATCCTCTGCCTACCCCTTCCCGCCCTTGGGAGGCGATAGCTATGGACTTCATTACTAATCTGCCGCCCTCAAAGGGGAAAACTGTAATTTGGGTGGTGGTAGACACGTTTTCAAAGCAAGCCCATTTCACCCCCTTCAAACAACTACCCACGGCTAAGGGGATGGCTAAAGCTTTTTTCAACCAGGTGATAAAATTACACGCTTTTCCTAAGCGGGTGGTATCCGACAGAGGCAGTCAATTTGTTGCCAACTTCTGGCGGGAGCTTTTGAAACTAATGGACATAGAGCCAGTGCTAAGCTCGGGTTACCATCCAGAAACCGATGGACAGTCCGAGCGAACTAATCAAATTTTGGAACAGTTCTTAAGGTGCTACACCAACTACCACCAGGACAATTGGGTGGACTTATTGCCGTTTGCAGAATATAGCTATAACAATGCAGTGCACTCTTCCACCGGCGTCTCCCCCTTCATGGCCGTGGGAGGTTTTGAGGGAAAGCCTTTGCCTACCATTGAAAATGTGTCCGATGCTTCCCCAACGGACTTCAAGAGTTGGTGGGTGACATTACAAGAATCATGGCCACTAATAGCCAAGGCATTAGACCAAGCGAAAGAGGACTACAAAAAATATGTGGATCGGGGCTGAGCTGTGGGCTGGGATCTCCAGCCTGGGGACTCTGTTTATCTTTCTACAAAAAATATACATGGCTTGCAACCCAGTCGAAAATTGGGATGGAAATATGTGGGGCCCTACAAGGTGTTGCGAAAAATTTCAGATGTGTCTTTTGAATTAGAGCTGCCTAAGTCACTGAGCTCTGTGCATCCTGTTTTTCATTTCAGCTTACTGAAGAAAGATCCTGGGCCGAATGCATGGCATCCAGTTCCTCCAGTTCCTCCTCCACTGATGAAGGGGGGGGGGGGGGCACCTCATTTCGAGATAACTGAGATTCTTGATTCTAAAATGCGTAGGGGCCGCTTATATTATTTAGTTAGATGGCTTGATTTTGGTCCTGAACACAATGAGTGGATTCGTTCTGAAAATGTGCATGCTCCCAAACTAATTAGAGCTTTTCATAAAAAGTTTCCTGACAAGCCCAGGTGAAGGTATTTATTGGGAGGCCAGTGTGTCAGAATCTGCTGATTCAGACATAGTAATCCTGACTGTACCTTCTGTGTTACTCTATGTTTTATTCTATGTTTGTAACTGCCATGTTGTACTGCTTAACCAGGCCTGGAGTTTGTAACTATTAAAGCCGGAGGGTGACACCTGCAATGTATGAGAACAAGAGGGCCTCTCACACCGCTGCCTCCGCATTCCATCCGCCCCGGCTGGGACTTCAAGGGAGGATACCTCTCATCTCTTATCACATGCAAAAGCCTTGAGGCCATTGATTGTTATGTGAACTGGTAACATCTGAGGGGTCTGGTTTGGGAAGGGAATTTACAGCTTGACACCTCACTTTCTTTCCTGTGAGAACCAAATGGTCAGGATCCCTTTTTGCCCGCCAATTTTCCCCTATAGTGATTGGCTTTAATTCAAACTCCTTGGAATGGTATAATAGACCTGCCTGTATTATCTGTCTCATCTCTGACAATAATCCGAGAAGCTGTACTAATGTAGAGATTGGAAATAAAGAACTCTGGTTAACCAACCAAGATCTGATCCTTGACTACTTTGAGCAGAACTCTCACACCTGGCCAGATGCTTTATTGCCCCTCCTTTAAGTTTTCAATTACTTGTCTGCATAGTGTTACAATTCAGGCGGGTATGTGGGTTCCCACATACCAGAATGTCACATAGTACAAAGTTATCTCCTGCTTCACTCCCTGGTGTGTCCTCCCCCTTCGCTGTAGTGCTATCTGCTCAAAGTAGCCTTGGGAATTGTTTTATTGTTTGTTCCGTCCTGTTTTCCTGGGGACCTGGCACCTCTGGGTCACACAGTTCAGGCTGGGAAATTTTATGTTCTCTCACCCCTGAATGACAAAAGGTGAAATTGCCTTCCCGCACTTTTACTGAATGCTGATTGGTGATCAATGTTTAGACTTTCATGTTTGCAGGTATAATAGTCCTCTGCACTCTGTATATGGTATCACTAACAAACATCGAGACCTGTACCAGTATTTGAAATAAAGGACTATGTTTTAATTAACAAAGGCCTGATCATTTGCTGACAGCACAGAAGCCTCACAAAGAGAGGTATTTCTGCGGCTTGGATTAGTAGCAGTCCTCTTTCTTTCTCTCTCTCTCTCTCTTTCTTGCCTTCTGACATACTTCCGGTGATGTCAGGTGGTGTAGCATATGCAAATAAGTTATGCTAATGAGTTATGCTAATGAGCTCCTGTACCTCTTTTTCTACGAAATGACCTCTGAGTCCGACTCCTTGCAACCCCATGGACCACATCATTCCAGGCCCTCCTGTCTTCTGTCGTGCTCCGGAGTTTGCTCAATTTCATGTTTGCTGCAGCAGTCTATCTTTCTTCATTTTGGATTGTCTCATCATAGGGTTTTCAAAGTATGAGATGATAAGAAGTGGTTATCATTGCCTTCTTCTGCACAGCACTAACCAGGGTTAGCTAAAGTGTCACTGCTGTTGTCTATGAAAAGTCCTCTTGCCAGTGTCACTTTCCACTACTGCTGCTGCCCAGTAGCTACCCTTTGAGGATTCCTCCACCCCCATAACCATTGGAACTGTCCATTCTCTTCTGCAGATGTGGCCTTTGATTCTGGAAGGGAGTGGATGCATCTGAATCTGGTGTCTCAGCTGTGACCATTCTCCCTTGAGTGCCTCTGCTTTAGCCTCTTGACAGTGTCTAGACCCCCTATGGTATTGCTTTCAGTTTCACTAACACACACAAATCCCTTCACCAAGTTAAGGTATACGTCCAAGAGTGGGACACTCCATTAGTTTCCAGACTCAAATTGAGGTACTACCTATCACATACAAAGCCCTTCATTGCACTGGTCTCTCATATCTGCATGATAATCTCTCCCCCATGCTCTGCCATGACAGCTTCACTCATGTCAGCAAGGCCTTCTGCAGGTACCAACCTGCAAATGGGCACAATCAACAACTGTCCATACACATGCCTGCTCTGCTCCCTCCCCACCACCCCACACAGTGGAATCCTCTGCCTGAGGAGATAAAGGAGGCTCCCACTCTCCTGGCTTTCCACAAAGTATACAAAACTGAATTATTCAAGAGTATTTTTCTACACAGGTGGCACTGTACAAAATGGTTCATAAATTAAATGGATAAATTTTTAGGGACCGTGGTTTATACTACTGTGTTTAGCTTACTGTAAATTGCGTCCTACTTGTGTAGCTTTTGCATTGTTCCATATGTCATTGTGAAGAAATGCCTTTTTTGCCTGGGAGGTTTGAGATTAGCAAAGCCTCTACTTGCATTTTAATAGTTTGGGGGGTTTTCCCTCTGAGCAGAGAACTGTCAGCTAGGCTGTCATAAATAAAAGGTAGGGGTAGAGAGAGTGGCCACTATGAAGAAAGGGGGGGAAGGTTATTGACACTGGAATGTTACTTTCGATTTTCCTCTGGCATTTGTCTGTTTAGATTCTCCTCTAACATTTGTCCCTGTTTACATAAGATCTCAGTTTTCTCTTGAGAGTTTCCCACTTGGAAGTAGAAGCCGTTTTTTTCCATGCAAGGGTAACGTGGCATTCATTGGCTTGTAGCCATCTGACACCCCAGTTTGAACCCCATATAAAATCCCTTTTTCCGCTTCCCCTCTTTAGTCCTAACACAGATAGTGTTTAGAGAATGTATAGTAAACTGACCCCAATAAACTGCTCCTGCTTAAGGAACGTTGTTGAGTGCTGATTACTAGAGACTCTGACAGACTGTTAAGACTCCTAATCCCTGGACTGCGCTCCACATCCCGAATCTCAATATGAGTGTGGGGAACAGAGACCAGCCAGTCATGGAGGTGGACATTCCCATCACCACAGTGAGTGGGGTCCCCGAGACGGGGACGCAGACACCAGCTCCTGGTCGGGGGCTGGTGGGAGGTGCTTGGCCCCAGGGGAGAGACCTGTATTGGTGGGCGCACCTCTCTACTATTCCGAGGGAGTCGTGGATGCTGACTCCTTGGATGGCTGTGCCAAGCCGCTATGACTGAGGGTACCCCAGCCATCCAGAGTTGCTGGACCGGGTTGGAGGAGGAGAGGTCAAAGCGCTAGTCAAGCGCATGGGAACGCGCTTGTGGGAACAAGTCAGCAGAAGGTTTTTGAATTAACTATTAGATTACCCCAAATGATTTCAGACGCGGTGCAGGATGAACTGAGGCAACAGGCTCCCCTCCAGCCAGGGGTGACCACGGTACCGATGGGGCCACAAGCTGGGCAACCGGGAGCCCTTCCTGCGCAGCCTACAGCACCCACTGGGACACTTGGGGTTCCTGCGAGGCTGGAGCAACCGGCTCAAACCCCAATGCTTGGGGTCCCCAGACTGCAACAAACCAAGGAGTTGCTGGAAGCTACGTTCAACAGGAACCCTGAGAAGTTGGCATTCTTTTTAGTGCAAGTGCGCAGATTCCTATGAGATTGCAGCCATCTATTCCCGGATGACAAACACCGTGTCAAATTCGTTAGCATGAAGTTGAGGGATCGAGCGGCAGATTGGTACGTGGGTTTGAACAAGATCCAGGGCCCTGAACTACGGGATGTGCAGGCCTTCATGTGGGCATTGCGAAGGCAGTATGAAGACCTGCTTGCAGGGGAGAAGGCGAGGGTGCACCTCTGTACTTTGAAGCAAGGCAGCCGTATGGTGCATGAGTACTCAGAATAGTTCAAAATGATTGCAGCGAAGATCCAGGGGTGGCCGGAACCCATGCTGAGGGAGCATTTCCAGATGGGGTGTTAGCCAAATTGCTTTAATTTAAGCTTAGCAATTGGCAAGTTACTGGTTCGCAGCCAACTATACCAGGGTCCCACCCCTCCTGGGAGTTTTCCAGGAAATGAGCACTGAGGCAGGAATCCTTTTAAATGTTGTTTACTATAAAATGTTGTTCAAGCATACACAAAACAGAATCTCACACACAAACACACAGGTCTAAAGAAATTTAGATAGAGTTTAGCACGGTTGCATGAACAGGATTTTGTTGAGGGGTGATACGTTACCTATCCTGGAGATGGATCCTTGTTCCAACAGAAGATGGGGGATCAGAAAAGGAAAAATGGGGAGCGTGTTCTGAACCTGCAGAAACACACTTCTCTCTCTGGCTGCAGACTCAGAGATTTAAAGATGGGGGAGGGTACTGGGATAGCAAGTGGGACCTGAGAGGTATATAAAAGTAGATAGGGGTCGTGGAAGCTCAAGAGGCCGATTGCCTGCTGTGCAAGGTCTTTTATTAGGTGGTCTTGGGGGCGGGCAATGCCAACCGCCACCCACTAACACACCTACTAGGTGGTCCATCCCTTCAAACCCTACCATTGGTCAAGGTAAAAAAGAGGAGGGGATGCAGAGGAGTGGTCAATATTGCAAAACTATGAGCTAAACAGAAACTGACACCTGGGCAAAGTCCGATGAGTCACTGGGGCCATTCTGTTGTCTCTTTAATGGCCCTAGCCGGTCACTTGATGGGCGAAGATTAGTTGCCATGTAACCTCACTTAGCATAATCCGTGCAGATACGTTGGAGGGGGCAGGGGTTGACCAGCACGATGTAACAGAAAGAACTCTTATTGCAAGGGGGTCCTTGCTTCTGTAACCATAGAGGTTGCCAGGCTCCTGGAGTTGACTGGAGCTTCTCCCAGCAATGGAGAATGTCTGTAGTCCTTGCAGCATAGCAACCCAAGTTCAAACTTATGAATATTAAAATCCATAAGAGCACTTTGCAGTGCCTTGCTGGCCAACAGGGGCTCAGTCACCAGATTCTTGATATGGTTCTGCATAATGTGCAACCCCTCACCCTAGCTGCCTGGATGCAAGACGCAGATGATGCAGAGAACCACCTGCAGATGATCAAGATGCGGGCCCTGCAAGTGTACCCTAAAAACCCGGGAACCCCCCAGAAGACGACCCAGCCCAGAGGAAAAGACCCAATTAGAGAGCAGTGAATGTGACAAGGACTTTGTCTTAAGTGTGGAGAAGCAAATCATTTTGTGGCAGCCTGCCCGGCAAGTACGACTCCAACCCCTCTGAAAGCTGGAGAGATTAAAGCCACAGCAACCCCAAAGTGACCAAGCAGTGGGAAAGGAAAGTTCCCAAAAGCACTGCAGCTGGGAGTGCAACTGGAAAGCACCTCGTCAAGCGGTGAGGAAACACAAGAGCCATTGGGAAAAGGCAGGGACCTGTTGTAAGAGGTGCAAAACAACAGGTCCAAGAGCTGCAGGCACCGCCTATAGAAAGCAGTTCTGACCCCATCCTGTTCGTGACTGTGACCATTTTAAAGAGAGACATGGGCATGCAAATTTGAGTCCGGGTGCTGATCGACTTGGGCTGTGCGAGAAACATAATCAGCCCATCTCTTGTTACAGGGCTGGGGACCCCAGTCCAAAGGCTTCCAGAGCCGTTAGTTTTTGTCCAGATGGACAGCTCCTCGATGCAGGAGTCATGTTAATACCAGACGGTCCCCTTGCTGATGGGGGCAGAACACTGGGAGCACCGCTCTTTTGTGATTAACCCCAATGCTGGGTTCCCAATGGTGTTAGAGAGCCCTTGGCTGTGTACGCATGATCTTTATATTCTGTGGAGCAAAGGGGTGGTGCGCTTCATTGACCTAGGGCAGGGGTGAGCAATTGTTTTGGCTCGAGGGCCACTTTGTGGGAACGGAGGTTAGCGGAGGGCCACACCTTTTAAAATGATTGCATTCATTAGTTAACTTTGCATTTCAGAAAAGGTATAAATTGTATCATAAAAATCAATAAATATAAATTAAATAAAATAGTGGTAGTTTTATTCAATTTATTTATTGTGCTGATTTCATATCATCTATAGCTGCAAGCACATTTAATTTTAGAATCAGTTTAATGAGACAAATGTACCCTATCACACTTTTCTACAATTTTTTTGAAATCAGGAGTGAGATTGCTTGTTGAGATTCTCATCACAGCCTGCAAGTTAATGTCTGTCAAAGAGCATCTATATTTACTCTTGTTGATCTTCATGCAAGAAAAACTTTGCTCACAAATATATGTAGACCCAAATATAGAGAACATTTTCTCTGCGCTCCGGGCCCAACAGAGATCTGACTGAAACCATGTGGCCGACTGTCTTGGCAGGCCGCAAAAAACTCTGTGGCGGGCTGCATGTGGCCCACAGGCCACAATTTGCCCACCCCTGACCTAGGGTATAAATCCCACATGTGGTCACCTGAATGGGGTGTGTTTCCTCCAGCCAAACCAGTGACTGCTTGCTTAATGGAGGAGAATGTGTGTGTCTTCCCCCCCCCCCGATCCCCTACGAGTATGAGAATTAGCTGAGGTCTTTGGGGAGGTAGAAGCAGACAAACTGCCCCCCCTGGAATTGTGACTGCGCTATTGAACTATTAACGGGGCACAAGATACCAAAGAGAAAGTTGTATTCCATGAGCCCTGCAGAGAAAGGGGAGCTGCAAAAGTTCATTGATAAAAACTTGGTGCGAGGCTTTATCTGCCCCACCTGCTTTCCTTATGCACCTCCCGTTCTCTTCCGGAAAAAGAAGGATGGCAGGCTCAGATTGTGTACAGATTACCGGGGGCTCAACGCAGTGTCTACCACCAACGCCTACCCCCTTCCGCTGATCAAAGATTTGTTGGCAGAGGTTTCCAAAGGAAAAATCTTCACTAAGCTAGATCTGCGGGATGCTTACTTTAGAGTGTGCATAAGGGAGGGGATGAATCTAAGATGGCTTTCAACACACACCTGGGGCAATTTGAATACCTTGTTATGCCATTTGGCCTCCAGGGGGCGCCTGGAGTTTTTATGAACCTGATCAATGAAGTGCTACACCAGCACTTATTCCAGGGGGTGCTAGTGTACTTAGATGACATCATTTTGTATTCCCCCAATAGGGAATCACATGTCAAATTGGTGTGGGAGGTCCTCCAGACCCTTCTGGAGCATAGACTGTTTGTTAAGTTGTCCAAATGCGAGTTTCACAAGGAGGAAGTGAATTTCCTAGGCTACTGCAAATCCCAGAGGGGCTTAGAGATGGATCCAAAGAAAGTAGCCGATGTGGTGGGGTGGGAGGCACCCACCACCTGGTGCCATCTCCAATCATTCTTAGGATTCTGTAATTTTTATAGGAGTTTTGTCAGAATCTGACATTTCCGGGGTGAGAGGTGGTTTCCCTCCCCCAGTCTACATCACTCGCTTCCCCGGAGAACTCATTACTGCTGCTAGAACTGTTATCTGTTTTGATGATGCATTTGGCCTTGGAGTATTATTCTAACGGCTACTCTGACTCCAGGTGCTTCGCTTCTGGCGGCCTGGGAATCGCTGAGGAGGTTTCGGTGGGGTGCTGGAAGGAATGTGGGATGAGCAATCGCACATTTGGGCACACTTTCCATGGGAAGTTCAACGGGCATGTGTGAGGCTTCTGTACTATCAGTAAGAGATCAGACCTTTGTAGTTAAACAGAGTTCTTTATTTCTATACTGGAACAGGTTCTCGATGTTTGTTAGAGATACAGAATAAAGGTGACCTGGGTTAATATACCTTCAGACATAGGTGCTTGAACATAAACCTCCAATCAGAATACATACAAAACGCGGGAAGAAAATGGCGACCATTTGTTCCCACCAAAGGTGGGAAAGTTATAAAAATTCCCCTCTTGCCCTGGGTGACCCAGATGTGAGAACTCTAGGCAAAACATTTGGCCACTGACAATAAAATAACTTCCAAGGTTGTACCCACTGTGATAACACACTCGGAGTCTGAAAGGAGAGGGGGAGGGAACCAGAGCTAGATAGCTGGAGTTGTTTATGTGACACACTGGAATGCGAGAGGCCATCCTCCCAGGGGAAAAGTAACACTAAGCAGGACAGCAATTTCTACTTCTAGGCAAGCAATAAAACATTTGGGTGATAGCAAGGTACAAAGAAACAGAAAGTAACATTTCAGGCACGCATAGAACAAGCAATCCTGACAGCATGTAATGTAGTGCCTTTTTTACCTAACCTGATTGGTGCCGCACCTCCCTCTATGCTTTTGAATAATGTATAACTCACCTGCAGCTCTATGCTCTGTATCACTAACACAAAGAGTGCTGACTACTATGGACCATTAAGAATAAAAGGACTTTTATTTCTAGAAGGCCTGGCTTATTGGCTCTATAAGGGTTCTCACAGAGTGTTAGTGATCTTTCACTAACGGGAGGAGAGTAACCCATACCCGACCATGTCGGACGATGGGACTGTCGTTCCAAACACCACTGCAGAGGAAGGAGCAGCTTCAACAGCTACTGTGGTAACAACCACAGAAATGAACTTGGTGACACCCCCTTCAACCAGGGGTATCCCCTTCGAGAGACCGGTCAAGCCAAAGTATTCCTGGACTGCATTTGGAGACACTACCGAGGAGACCTGGGCTGCCAAGCAGCGAGGCTCCGGGGTGCGGTTCAAAGACGAACGCCAGAAAGACTGGTGACTGAATATCCCGCATGTAACCGAAGCCCCATCCAGCTCACGCTGAGTTGTGGCAGCATATGGATTGGAGGTTTGAGGACATGCAGGGTTGGTTTGTGAGGGAACTGTGAGAGGTGCTGGATGAGCTGAGGGCCCTCTCGAGGGGAGTTCTGTTGCAAGCAGCAGGCGGTGCTGACCTGGCCCTGGGAGCAGATGGCAGAGAGCAGCAGCAGCAGCAAACACAACAGGCTCCACCAGGAGCCATCCTCCAACCGCTTGCTGGCCCTCTCCAGCCACCTGTGGGACTTGATGTCCCAGACCCCCGTGCAACTGGTGCAGGGGAGAGGATTTACCGTCAATTACCAGCCGAGCCGCTTTCAGCTACTTTTGATGGGAATCCAGATAGACTACGGTATTTTGTCATCGAGATTGAAAGGTTCCTGGACTCATGGGGCCACCTCTACCCTACAGATTGTGAGAAGGTGGGCTATATTGGCTTACGGTTATGGGACACAGCAAGCAACTGGTATGTGAGCCTACACAACCCCCCCGGCACTGAACTGCAGTCTGTGAATAATTTTGTGTGGGCTTTACAGCACAGTACGAGGATCCCATGGGGGAGGAGAAGGCGTGAAACCAACTGTGGCAGCTGTTGCAAGGCCGCAACTCCGTGCGTGAGTACATCGAGTAATTCGGGAGGGGTGCTGCCAAAGTGCATGGGTGGCCTGAAGTGGTGTTCATTGAATGATTCAGGGAGGGGCTAAACCGGGAAATTTATGAGACTGTGTTAAGGAACGAATGACCCAGCTCCCTCGCAGCTTGGATGTGGGCAGCAGCTGATGTAGAAGAGCGGTTCACTCTAATTTGCCTGGGGCCCCATGCTTCTCAACCTACTGCCAGGGGCCCTCCCAAGACCAAACTGAAATCCACTTTTCAAGAAATGCGAGAGATGCGCATGAAGCAAGGGCTCTGCATGAAGTGTGGGGAAGCCAGCCATTTCGCTTCCAGCTGTCCAGCGGCTGCCCCAAACACCCCGAGGGTCACCCCAACTGTGTCAACCGGGACACCGAGACCCCCAAAAGGCATCTTCAAACCCTGGGCATTACAGCTGGAAGGGGCAGTGAGCAACACCAACGTAGTGGAGGTTATCCCGGAGCAGCCGTCGGAAAACTGTAAGGACCTGCAGTAGGAGACGTGCCGCCGCAGGTCCCACCGTCACCAGAGCCGCCAGTGGTGAGCTCTCCTGGACCTCTACTTTATATGGCAGTGACTGTTGTAGATCCCAGAAACAGGATGCACGTTCGAGTACGGGCTTTGATAGACTCTGGTTGTGCCCGCAATTTAATTAGCTTCTTTGTGATTGAGGGGTTGGGGGCAACTGCGGTCCCTCTAGTGGAGCCGCTCTGGTTCACTCAAATGGACAGCTCAGAAATGAGGGAACCGTGTATAGCAGAGACTGAACCCTCATTTTGGGCTTGGGGGAGCATTGGGAAAAGAGAACATTTGTAATCACCCCTCATGTGAGAGGGGGCGGAGCGTCGCTTAGATGGTGGACGCAGGTTAGATCGGCTCCTCTCCAAGATACCCCCCCCCGGGCTGCTAAACCAAGATTTTGAAGTCGCTTTCCTTCCTAAATGATGGGAAAATCGGGTCCTAAAAACAAATCAACTGCCAGGACTCCCACAACGGTGGAAACCTACTTTTCAAAGGATAAGTTGCAGAAAGAACAATCTCCTCCGAGCTCCAAGATGGCCGCCGTGAGAAATCTAGGTGAAGAGGAAACAGCTCCGATTACAAGAAAAGACCTGCAGGACTTTCGGGATGAGATCCAACAAGGTATGCAAGCCTTTATGAGGGAATTAATGCATCCCCTTCAGACTAAACTAGAAGAATTGACGGAGGGCCTGGGACATGCTTTTAAAGCAGCAGAATCGGCACTGGAGACAGCGGAGGCACTCCAGGCCAACATAAAAGATCTGCGTAATACCGATAAAACCATGCAATCTAGACCGTTTTTCTTAGAGAACAAATGGCGGCAAAATAATTTAAAATTTCGGGGCTTTGAAGAAGGAGAAGAAGGGAAAACAGATTTGGCTGAATTTATTTCGAAGTGGTTGGTGGACTCTCTGCAACTCGATGAGCAAACCATGCCAGCAATTGCGAAGGCCTATCGTCTTGGTCCTCCTGCTGCAGCGAGGCGAAACAGGCCTAGAGACATTTTAGTCCAATTTCTTTATGCCAGCACGAGGGAGAGGGTTCTAAAAGAAGCACGCCAAGCCAATTTGTTAAAGTATAAAGGGAAAAAAATCATTGTATTATTAGACTTACCTGCAGAAACCCTTGAGAAGAGAAAGCAACTAAAACTTATTTCTAGAAAATTGTTCTCAACTAACATAAGATTCCGATGGAGTCCAACTTCCAATATAACTGTGTACAGAGATGGAACATTATATCAGGCATTGGATCTAAACACTGGATTAACCCTTTTGGACTTTTTGAATATCAAGTTGACTCCTGACGAAGAAGCCGAAGCGAAATCCCACCCGGCCTACAAGAGCACTCACCATGAAGATGGCTGAAGGAACTTAAAAGGGTGTATGGAAGAGCTGAACTGGCGAAGCAACTTTATTGAATAACCCCAGAATAATTAATGGGAGTGTGTTAAATTTATTTGGCAAAGTATAGGAAGTTTTATTAGCAGTTAAATAATGTTGGATTTAAGATTTTCTTTAGTAGTAGCCATTGAAGGATGGCTATTATAGGGAATGAGACAGAGAGAGTAAGAGAAAGTGATAGGAAAGAAGGTTAGGTAGATAGATTAGTTTAAGATAGGAGTAAGAATATTTAATTACTGTGAAAAGGTTTTTTAAAAAAGGGGGAGATAAGGTTAAGTTAGTAATAAGGTTAAGTATTTGAAGTGTGATAAAAGCTTGATAGTTTATAATTAAAGTTAGAGTAATATTAGTTTGGGAATAGGATTGGATTTAGTAGTAGAATTTAAAATTAAGAAGGGAGAGCTAAAGAAGGGATATTAGGCTGAAGTATAAGTGTAAGTTAAAAATATAAAATAATATAGAGCTATGAAGCTTGAGACTTAGGCTGAGGAGGATAATCAGTCTTGGAAAATTTATAATATTATTTAAAATGGTTATTATGCTTTTGATATAAATATAAGGAAAGTTAAAAATTTATAGCTAATTAATAGATGCCTGGGGGGGGGAGAAATGGAGGGGAGTAAGGTTGTATTAAGAAAGTTAACTCTTGTCCTGGGATTTACCTTAGGACTTAGAACCTCACTGAAAGGGAGTTGGTGGTAAACTCTCTGGTTCTTTGCCTTATAGGCAAAGTTTTTTTGGTGAGTGAACCTTGATAAAAGGTTGATTGGTTTATTTTGTTTTGAACGTTGTAATTAAAGTTAGAATTTTAAGATTTTTTTAAATAAGATTTTGGAATTTATTGTTGGTGTTGGTTAAGAGGAAAAGTATTGACATACGTAAGACTGGTAAGGTAAATTGTATAACTTGAATGGAGAAATATAAAATAGTGACTTGGAATTGTAAAGGTCTTAATGATCAGATTAAGTTGAGTAGAATTTCAAACCTGCTTACCAAAGAAAAGCCACACATAGTATGTCTTCAAGAGACTCATTATAAAACAGAAAAACAAAGGGTGTTAAGATCTTCATGGTTTCAGAGCTCATATCAATCTCCAGGTTCTTCTAAGGCACGGGGGGTGGCTATAGTGCTTGCCAAATCCCTTCCCTTTGAGTGGGAAGAAACTTTGAGTGATGCAAGGGGTAGATATGTTTTTGTGAGGGGCAAATTGGAGGGCAAAGAGATTACTATTGTCTCAATATATGCACCTAATTCAAATCAAGAACAATTCATCAGGGAAGCTTTGGATGTGTTAACAACCTTTCAGAGAGGGGAGACAATCATTGGAGGTGATTTCAACCTTATAATAGATAGCTCCAAGGATAAAACCCACAAAACCTCATCCATTAGAAGAGAATTGGGTGGATATACGGAATTAAAAAGTATTTTGGAATCATATAATTTAATTGATGTTTGGAGATCATTAAATGAGAGTGCAAAAGAATATACCTTTTATTCTAATGTGCATAAGGTTTATTCTAGGATTGATTATATATTAGTATCAAAGACGATTTTTAACGCAATTAGATCTGCAGATATTGGAATTATTAGGCTTTCTGACCACACATGGGTCTCATATACTATGAAGGAATTAACGCAGGACAACAGAGGTATAAATTGGACATTAAACAAGCTTTTATTACATAAAGAACATTTGTCAGAGATAATTTAAAAAGATATAGAAGAATATTTTATGTTGAATTCAAATGGTGAAGTCCCACAAGATATGGTTTGGGATGCCTTTAAGGGGAAAATTAATATCTCTGGCATCTGCAGAAAAAAAAGAGAGAGGTAAATTAATTACAGTATTAAAAAACAACATTACTAAGCTTGAAAAAAGGCATATGAAATTTGGAGGGAAAAAGACGTTGAAAAAATTGAATTTAGAAAGGAAGAAATTGGATGCTTTAGAAATCTCAGATGTCCAGAAAAACCTAATGTATTTAAAACAAAAATATTTAACAAAAAGCCCCAAATCAATCTGCAGACTTAAAAATAAGGTAAAGGCACAACAGTCTTCTGCACATATCTATGCTATGAAATCCCCTGGGGGAGATCTAGCGGTAATGTCTAAAGATATAGTACAGGTTTTCTTTGATTTTTATCAAAAATTATACACTTCAGAAAACCCCGACACGAATCAAATAAAAGCATTTTTGCAACAGGTAAAATATACAGTTAAGCTATCTGATGAACATAGGGACACGTTAGACCAATTGGTAACAGAAAAAGAGGCCCTAGATGCATTGGGAAAAATTAAAAATAATAAGGCCCCAGGGAGAGATGGAATTCCCATAGAGTTCTATAAAAAGTTTAAACCAGCCCTTATCAATCATATAGTAACAACTTGTAATCATCTTTTGTTTTCAGGTAGAATGCCCCCTTCTTGGAGGGAAGCTAGGGTTATAGTGATCCCGAAGGAAGGGAAAGATAGGACCCAACCTGAGTCGTATCAACCAATTTCAATTTTGAATCACGACTTTAAGATTTTTTCTACCATTTTAGCCCAGCGCCTCAATAAATTAATGCCCAATTATATTCATAAAGATCAGGCAGGATTTATTCCCGGTCGTACTCTTATGGACAATATTAGAAGAACCTTAAATGTTATACAATTTTGTAAGTCAAACAAGATACATTCGGCAATATTGGCTGTTGATGCTGAAAAAGCCTTTGACAAATTAGAAATAAAATATTTAAAAATTGTTCTTAATCATTTAGGGTTTGGAGAGAACTTTTTGAGAGCTATTTCAACTTTGTATCAGAATCCGGTGGCCCAAATATATATTAATGGTTATAGATCTGAAGACCTAAATTTGGCCAGGGGCACAAGACAAGGCTGCCCTTTATCCCCCATTTTATTTGCTATTTCTTTAGAACCTTTGGCTCATGCCATAAGGACCTCATTAAATGTCCGGGGTATAAAGATAGGAACAGAATATCATATGATTAGCTTATTTGCGGATGATACTGTGATTTATTTAAGTGACCCTATAACCTCTTTAGAGAATTTGCAATTGTTAATGAGTAAATTCTCATTAATATCTGGTTTTACAATAAATCATACAAAAACCGAAATTTATCCTATATATTTATCCCAAGTTGAGTCAGAAACTATTGGAAAAAGGTTCTCTTATAAAAGAGTGGTAAAAACTTGGAGACATTTGGGAATACAAATCCCTTTAAATTTGGATGATTTATATGGAAAAAATTATATTCCAATGATTAATAGTATTAAAAACACAATTCAAGCTTGGACTAAATTAAACCTTTCTTTTTTTGGAAAGACTGGAACTCATTAAGACCATTCTTTTTCCAAAATTTTTATTTTTATTTCAAAATCTTCCAGTTGAAGTTGAGGGTAGGCATTTTTTAAAGTGGCAATCACTTTTATCAAAATTTTTGTGGAATAATAAGAAGCCTCGTATAGGGTTGACCTTGTTAACCAGACCATTAAAATCAGGGGGCCAAGGTTTACCCAACTTACAATGTTATTATGAAGCAGCACAACTTAAACACGCACTACATTATGCTATAAGTGGAAGTACAAAAGTTTGGGTACAGATTGAAAAAACATATGCATATCCAGGTTTAATGCATGAAGAATTCTGGGAGAAACCTCGACATAGAACGGTAAACATAGTAGGAAATCCCTTTGTTAGAGGAACGTTAAAGGTTTGGGATAAATATAGAGGGATTCTAGCCCCTGGGATTTCTCCCATAGCCCCTTTTTTGGGGCAGTCCTGGTTTCAGCCAGGTAAATCAAAGCAATCGTTTGGTCATTGGAGAGCACAAAACAAATTCAGAGTTAGAGATTTATTTTTGAGAGGTGTAAATTGGACTGTAGACCATTTACAAAATTTACACAATATTCCATCAAATTGGTTTCAACGACAGCAGTTGGCTAATATGATAGTGAGTAATGATTTAATGAATGTTTTTGAAAGACTTTTGTTAATGTATGAGGTACTTATAGAGAAAGAAATGTTAGAGCAGAAAGGAATAATATCTAAACTGTATAGAGCACTAATGGAAAAACAGTGGAACCAATTTTCTACGCAACAAAAAGCATGGAATAAGGATTGTGCTTTTAATTTAACGCAAAAGCAATGGGAGCAAATTTGGTCCTTAAAAATTTATGCTTCTCCATCATTGAATATTAGGTATCAGAATTATAAGTTATTTTCTAGGTGGTATATAACACCGTTATTATTATATCATGCTAAAATAAAAAAAGATCCTTTTTGCTGGAAGGGTTGTGGGCAGGTTGGTTCGATTGTACACTGTTGGTGGTTCTGTCCTAAAGTGTTAGCTTTTTGGACCCAGGTTATTGACATCTTGGATAAGATGTTATCTATAACAATTCCCAAAACGCCACAAAGCATTTTGCTTAACTATTGGGAAGGTGCCCAATGGTCGGAAACAACCAAAGAAATATTGACTCTGTTATTAGTGGCTGCTAAAACAGTAATAGCACAGAAATGGAAAACTGATCACCTGCCAACTGTTAAGCAGTGGTTTTTGAAGGTTTGGGATGTAGTGGCTAACGATAAGATTGCCTCACAGATATTGCTTATGGAAAACCCGACTAGAAAAGAGTGTTTTGTGAGTAAATGGTTAAGATTTTTTGAATATATATCTAAATCTAAAGACTGTAATACTACCTTGCCAGAAAAGTATGTTAATTATGTTTTTTATTGATAAAAGTTTTGTATGTTATTTGTTATAAAAAAGTTTTATAAAAATAAAGTTATAAAAAAAAAAATCACCCCTCATGCACAGTTCCACATGGTGCTTGGTAGCCCCTGGTTAAGTACCCATGACCCATACATTAAATGGAGCGAGGGGAAGATTGCCTAGATTAACCCTCAGTGCTCCCAACACAGGTGGGACCCAGGATGGGGATCGGGTCCCCCAGAGGCACCACCGGCGTGCTTAGTTCAGGAGGAGCTAGAATCGATTCCCCAAGTATATTGGGATTTGAGAGAGGTGTTCAGTGAAAGAGAAGCAGATGAACTCCCTCCCCATAGAGCTGCGAACTGTGCTATAGAACTGTTGCCCGGGCAGAGATTACCTAAAGGGAAATTGTACTCTATGGGCCCGGCTGAGCATGCAGAACTTCGCAAGTTCCTAGATAAGAATTTGGCACAGGGTTTCATCAGGCCAGCCACCTCCCCATTTGCCACACCTGTTCTGTTCTGGAAAAAAAAAAGACGGGGGCTTGAGGCTGTGCACAGACTATAGGGGGCTCAATGCGGTGTCAGCTTCCAACGCATACCCCCTTCCATTGATCAAAGACTTGTTGGCAGAGGCCACCAAGGGGAAAATCTTTTCAAAATTAGATTTACGTGATGAATATTTCCAGGTGTGCATAAAAGAGGGAGATGAATATAAGACTGCCTTTAATACCTCTCTGGGCCAATTCGAATACCTGGTTATGCCCTTTGGCTTAAGTAGGGCTCTCGGAGTTTTTATGAGTCTAATAAATGAGGTGTTGCACAAGCATTTATTCAAAGGGTCATTATGTTATCTTGATGATATCATTCTGTACTCACAAGACATGTCATCCCATATCAACCTAGTCAGAGAAGTCCTCTCTACCCTGAAAGCACACAAACTGTATGCTAAGCTATCCAAATGTGGGTTCCACAAAACAGAAATTGGTTTTTTGGGGTACCATATTTCTCCTAGGGGTTTGGAGATTGACCCTGCTAAGATTGAGGTGGTGGTCTCTTGGGAAGCCCCACGAACCCATAGAAAACTCCAGTCATTTTTAGGATTCTCCAACTTTTATAGAGTCTTCATCAAGGACTTTGCCAAAGTCAGTTTACTCCTCACAGACTTGTTGAAGACTAAGGGGCAGGGTCCCAAGGCTATTAAGCCAGGAGCGTGGCTACCCTGGACCCTGGAGTGTCAAAGAGCATTTGAAAAACTCAAGACCCTCTTCACATCTGAACCCATCCTGGCTCACCTCGATGAGTCCAAAGAGTTTACTAGTCATGTCGACGCTTCGGATGTCGCCATGGGGGGCGATTTTGCAAAGGGGGGAGGTTGGGCGGTTGCATCTGTTGGCGTTCATTTCAAAGAAGTTGAGTGAAGCAGAAAGAAACTGGTCTGTCTGGGACAAAGAGGCGGCCGCCATCCGATTAGCCCTAACTACCTGGAGACATTGGTTGGAGGGGGCAAGGAAGCCGTTCGAAGTGTGGACTGACCACAAAAACCTTGAGGTGCTGCGCACTTGGAGAGCTCTTAATGCCAAGCAGCTTCGGGGGGCAGATTTCCTTTCTAAATTTAACTTTACACTGCATCACTTCCCCGGGGCTTCCAACTCGCTCACTGATGCTCTATCTCACCTCCCACAGCACGACTCGAAATGGGAAGAGGTGTTTGATTCAATATTTACCCCATCCCAACTGGGGGGGGGGGGGTGACCTGTAGCCAAGCTCGAAACACACTGTCACCTAAACCCAATGAGTGGGTTAACAAATGTGCCTCAGAATATTCACAGATGGAGCATGATCTATTTGACTCAGAGACAATAGCCATTAAAGAACCAGATGGATGCTGGTATCGGGAAGGGAAGCTCATTGTTCCAAAATCCTTGCACCAAGCAGTAATGCATGCAAGCCATGAATCTAAGTTGTTGGGACATTTTAGTTACTTAAAAACACTGCATTTACTTCAGAGACAGTTTTGGTGGCCTCGCATGCGTGGAGATGTGTCTGATTATGTTTCCTCTTGTCAAACTTGCTTAATGTGCAAAAAGCAGGGGGAAGGGGGAACCTCCCAGCCTGCTACAACCCCTCCCTACCCCTTCCCGGCCCTGGGAAGCCATCTCTATGGACTTTACAACTAATCTTCCGCAAAGCAAGGGAAAGACTGTGGTGTGGGTGGTGGTTGACTTATTTTCCAAGCAAGCACACTTCATTCCATTCAAGCAGTTGCCCACAGCCAAGGGATTGGCCAAGGCGTTTTTGTCTTACATAGTCAAATTACACAGTATCCCGAAGAAGATAATTTCTGATAGGGGGTCTCAATATGTTGCCAACTTCTGGCGGGAGCTCCTGGACATCATAGGGATGGAGACTGCTTTAAGTTCTGCTTATCATCCAGAGACTGATGGACAAACAGAAAGAGTTAATCAAATCTTGGAGCAGTTCCTTCGTTGTTACACTAACTTTCATCAGGGCAACTGGGTGGAGCTCCTCTTCGTGGAGTACAGTTACAACAATGCAGTTCACTCATCCACCGGGGGTTTTATGGCAGTGGGGGGATTTGAGGGGGTTCCTCTCCCAGCGTTAGGCCAGGTTTCTCTGAAGTCTGGCTCATTTGGAGACTGGTGGAATTCTCTCCGTGATTCCTGGCCTCTCATTGCAAAGACATTGGATAAAACCAAAATGGATTACAAAAAATATGCGGACAAAGGGAGAGCCCCGGGGTGGGATCTTGAACCGGGGGATTCTGTCTATGTGTCGACCAAAAACATACAAGGCTTGCAGCCTAATCAAAAATTGGGCTGGAGATATTTGGGGCCTTTTAAAGTGCTGCGTAAAATCTCAAATGTGTCTTTTGACATTAAAAGGCATTAAAAGCTGTGCACCCTGTGTTTTATTTCAGCCTCCTGAAGAGGGATCCTAGGCCAAATGCATGGAGACCTGTTCGCCCTCCTCCTCCTCCTCTGATGAAGGGGGGGAGCCTCATTATGAAATTGCTCACATCTTGGACTCTAAGTTGAAAAGGGGTCGCCTGTACTATTTTGGTCAATGGGTGGATTTTGGACCAGAACATAGTGAGTGGGTGGTTGCGGAGAATGTACATGCTCCTAGACTGTGGTGTGATATTCATGCTTTGTATCCCTTGAAGCCGAGGGGGGGGCTTCTTGAAGCTGGCAGGATGTCAGAATCTGACATTTCCTGGGCGGGAGGTGGTTTCCCTCCCCCAGTCTACATCACTTGCTTCCCCGGAGAACTCATTACTGCTGCTAGAACTGTTATCCGTTTTGATGATGCATTTGGCCTTGGAGTATTATTCTAACGGCTACTCTGACTCCAGGTGCTTCACTTCTGGTGGCCTGGGAATCGCTGAGGAGGTTTCGGTGGGGTGCGGGAAGGAATGTGGGATGAGCAATCGCACATTTGGGCACGCTTTCCATGGGAAGCTCAACGGGCATGTAATGTAGCACCTTTTTCACCTAACCTGATTGGTGCCCCACCTCTCTCTATGCTTTTGAATAATGTATAACTCACCTTCAGCCCTATGCTCTGTATCACTAACACAAAGAGTGCTGACTACTATGGACCATTAAGAATAAATAAGGACTTTTATTTCCAGAAGGCCTGGCTTATTGGCTCTATAAGGCTCTCATAAGTTTCATCTCAAATTTTGCCCAGGTAGCTCTCCCACCCACAGACTTGCTGGAAACAAAAGGGAAGGGGGTGGAGAGTACAAAGCCCGGGGCCAAGTTAAACGGGACTGAGGAATGCCAGCATGCATTTGAGACGTTTAAAAAACTATTCACTTCTGAGCCACTGTTTGCCCACCCCGACGAGAATAAAAAATTTATTGTCCAAGTGGATGCATTAAACATCGCAATGGGGGGGGGGCAGTCTTGCAGGAGGGGGCAGATGGGTGACTCCTGTGAGACTTCTGATGAGATCCAATAAGCCAGGCCTTGTATTGTAAAACAAAGTATTTATTTCTTAATGGTCTTTCAGGAAACACTTGCGTTGTTAGTGATATCACATACAGAATGGGAGGAACTGATATACTGTATTCAAACAGGAGCAAAAGGGCAGGTACCAATCAGAATAAAAATATCAAGCGCCAAAATGTGCTACCGTTACTTTCTCAGAGAAAAAGGCGCGTAAGCTGAGCTAAATTCCCATCCCCGACCCTATGTGTAATCTACATGCATTCCTATGCAAAAGACACCTGGAAGAGCGAAGGCCCAGTTGCCCAAGGTTACCAGTGCAGCAACAGAGATAACTGAAGTCTAGCAAAACAGATGAGTTCACTCTCAGGAAGGAGGGGTGCAGAGGGAGGAAGGGGGGGGGGGAAGGAACAGTCGGAAGGGAAGCTGATGCCAATCTCCCGCCGAGACCTGAAGCAGGGACTGAGAAAAGGAAGCAAACATGACAGGGAACCTGACAACTCCACCCTCTGGCTTACATTTCTAAGAAATTCAATACTACTGAGTGCAATTGGTCAGTGTAGGACAAGGAAGCCGTGGCTATTAAATTAGCTTTGTTGATGTGGCGTCATTGGTTGGAGGGGGTGCGGGCTGTGTTTGAAGTTTGGACTGATCATAAGAATTTAGAGGTGTTATGCACCCCCCGAAATCTCAATGCCAAACAACTCAGATGGGTGAAGTTCTTCTCCAAATTTTGTTTTACCCTCCACCATCTCCCAGGGAAATCAAACTTTCTGGCCGATGCCCTATCATGACTACCCCAACATGTGAGTCAGAGGGAAGAGGTGATTGACTCTATGTTTACACCCTCACATTTGGGTGGGGTGGTCACGACTCGCAGTCAGGCGAAAGCAGGAGGGGAGAAGGAGATGCTTCCGTGGAGTACTAGGTTCAAGGAGGGTGTGTCTGACAAAGACCGGGAGGAACTTGCTTCCACACCAAGATTAGAAGAACACGAAGATGGCTGTTGGTATACGGGGTCCAGAGTCTTCATGCCTGTTTCTATGCAGGGGGAGGTGATGCGCAGGGTCCACGAATCCAAACTAGCTGGACATTTTGGGTTTCTGAAGTCTTTGCATTTACTGCGACACCAGTTTTGGTGGCTGCATATGAGGGCAGATATTTCACAATATGTTACCTCGTGGCCTACCTGTCTCGTGTGCAAAAGATGAGGGGGAAAACCCCCTGGAAACCCCCCAGGCGCATTTTGTTCTGTTCAATCAGCTGCCCAAAGCTTTAGCAAAGATGTTTATGTACCACATGGTTAAACTCCACTGCTTTCCGAGAAAGGTAATTTCGGACAGAAGATCACAATTTGTTGCCAAATTTTGAAAAGAATTTTTGCACCTGTTGGACATTGAACAATGACTCAGTAGTGTTTATCACCCAGAAACTTATGGCCAAACAGAGAGAATTAACCAAACACTGGAGCAATTTCTTAGGTGTTTCACCAATTATCAGCAAGATGATTGAGTGGACTTGTTGCCATATGCAGAATACAGCTACAACAACTCGGTTCATTCTTCCACAGGGGTCTCCCCTTTTATGGCTTTGTATGGTTATGAAGGGACACCCCTCCCTGTAATGCCTGACGACACCCCTATGAAAGGGGGGGACTTGCATGATTGGTGGCGCAGTCTGCAGGACCAGTGGCTGGTGATTCGCGAGGCACTTGATAAGGCCAAAGCCAATTACAAGACTCAGGCTGACAAGCATCGGGCTGAACCTTGGGACATAAATCTGGGTGATTATGTGTATTTATCCACTAAACACTTAAAGGAGCTGCAACACAGGAGGAAGCTGGGTTGGAGTTATGTGGGACCTTTTCCGGTTGTGTGTAAAATCAGTGAATTGAATTGGCCCTGCCTAAATCCCTTTGGGGTGTTCATCCAATCTTTCATTTCAGCCTCCTGAAGCAAGACCCTGGACTGAATGCTTGGTGTCCTCGTTCCCCTGCTCCCCCACCTCAGTTTCTGAATGACAAACCGCATCACGAGGTGGCTCAGATTCTGGACTCTAGAATACGGCATGGCCGTTTATTCTACTTGGTTAGGTGGAAGGATTTCGGTCCTGAAGAAAACGAATGGGTACAGGATTGTCATGTCAATGCCCCTGAGTTGTTACGTGCTTTCCACTCTTTGTACCCTTTGAAGCCAGGGGGGGACCTCTTTAGGGGGGCAGGATGTCAGCTGGGATGTCATAAATAAAAGGTGGGGGTAGAGAGAGTGGCCGCTATAAAGAAGGGGGGGGGAGGTTATTGATGCTGGAATGTTACTTTCGATTTTCCTTTGGCATTTGTCTGTGCTTAGATTCTCCTCTAACATTTGTCCCTGTTTACATAAGATTTTGGGTTTTTCTTGAGAGTTTCCCACTTGGAAGTAGAAGCCGTTATTTTCCACGTGAGGGTAACGTGGCATTCATTGGCTTGTAGCCATCTGACACCCCAGTTTGAACGCTGTATAAAATCCCTTTTTCCACTTCCCCTCTTTAGTCTTAACAAAGATAGTGTTTAGAGAATGTATAGTAAACTGACCCCAGTAAACTGCTCTTGCTTAAGGAACATTGTTGAGTGCTGATTACTAGAGGCTTTGACAAGAACAGGCTGGGAAGGAGGGTCCATCAGTGGCTTTCCTGGCTCACATCAGCTCACTTTCATACAAATGCTAATAGATCTAGCTAAAGACAATGGGATGGCCAAGCTCTCCCCCTTCAGAGGTCAGGTGGGGGTGGCGAGCTACCCTGAGAGTGGAGGAAAAGCCCCTCCAGGTGTGGAGAGAGGCCTAGGAGGGCAGGGCAGAATAGGGCCTGCAGTCAAGAGCAGGCCAGTTCTGCCACACAGTCATGTTAATACTTAAGCTTTACTTCACTTCTCTTTTTTAGATTTCTAGTAGGTTTCATATTTCTACAATCCTATTGTATTATTTATTGAATGTCATTGTAGGTGCTCTTGAAACAAAACAAAACAAAAA
Organism: Lepidodactylus listeri; assembly: GCA_029233225.1. Classification (NCBI taxonomy): domain Eukaryota; kingdom Metazoa; phylum Chordata; class Lepidosauria; order Squamata; family Gekkonidae; genus Lepidodactylus; species Lepidodactylus listeri. Next base: position 5,264,784 of record JARCFY010000014.1, on the reverse strand, counting down.
TATTTTGCCAAATAGCAGTGGCAAGAATTTGGGTTAGCTGTCCTAGAGGGGAAAAAATCTTGGTTTGCGGATGTAGTATCTTCTGGTTTTCGCAAAGTTAGACCTCTGCTTGATGCTCAGATATTTGCCATTCTACTAATATGAAGAAAGGGCAAGTTCTCCCTCTTGATACAATTAATTTTCCTCAGTGGCTCCCTGTTACTGCAGCTGAGATTAAGGTCCTTATGTCTTCTCTTTCATCAGGCAAGGCACCACTAGAGTTATTTAAACATTTTATTGATTGGTGGGTGCCAATATTAGCAATAGTTCACTCAGATTAACTCAACAGGTGTCTTTCCTATTGGGTGGAAACAGAGCACTATTATTCCAGTATTTTGAAAGAGAACAAAAGGTAGTTTTCTGGTCGATCCTGCACTGAAACTTTTTCAGAGCAAATTTATAACCCAAATCTTATAAAGACCAGGAGCTGGAATGAGGCGCTTGTCAAAAACTCAGAGACTATTCAGTTTTCCCCCGGAAAAACATTTTGGCTCTGCCTTATGATAGTCCAGGTATTCTTCTGCAGGCCAAACTTGGTCTCCCCTCAGTTAGGACTTGTGTACATAGTGACCTAATTAATTATTTGAGGGAACAGAAGAATCCGCCAGCCAGCCAGCTAGCAGAGCAACGCCTTGTCTTAATGCAGAAAGATAACCTTTGTTAAAACAGAATTCTTCAGTGCTACCCTGTTCCAGTAGATCCACAGGGTTTTCCCCAGGCTAGCATTAAACTTCAAAACCAGGCATTGAATTGTGATGCCATGTGAGAAGTATTAGAGTCGGGAGTCCATGGGACAGTGAAACAGCTATAATCTTTATTGCTGGTCCGGATGAAGCATACAACCCAGGGCTTCAACCCTCCTTTTATGCTGGTCAGGGATAATCCCCTGACCTCGCCCAACTGGCCTGATAGGCTATTATCAGTCTATTTACATCTCATAGGTTCCCTGGGAGAAACCTAGGTACATGATTGGTGGCCAGTTCGAATCCACCTGGCCTTTGTTCTACCTGGCTGAAGCTCAGGTAGTTTCTTGGCCATGTGCTCTGGCCACATGGCGGTCACCATTACTGGAGCACATGGCGACCGCATGGTCAATACATTACACCCCTCCCCCCATAGTCCAGAACCCCTCTGCACACATAGTCTTTGAGATAGTCCGGGCATCTGCGCTCGTGTCCTGAGCACCGGGGGGTTGTAAGACGGGGCAGGTTGCTCGTGTCGGAAGGTTGTGGTGCGGGTAGTTGTTCTGCTTGCGGGGCCGGTCTGCTCGGTGGTCGTTCAGGCATGGATGGCACGGCTGCTGCGTCAGAGGGCACGAGTGGAGTCTCCGCAGTCTCTGGATCTGGGTCTGGTGCTGCTTCTGGAATCTTGTCGATGTCACGGTCCGTTGGTGAAGGGAGTTCGGGGGCCTGGGTAGCATCGCGGCTCTGTGTACAGCGTCAAATCTGGTCGATATGTCATTTCCAGACCATGCCATCTTCCATAAGGACCTTGTAGGAATAAGGCCCGGTGACTCGGATGATCCTCGCGGGGATCCATGTCGGACCCTGGGCGTAGTTCTTAGTGTATATGGGGTCTTCGGGAGCGAACCCTCAGGCAGCTGGCTGGTCCTCTGTTGTCGGGTTTCCGGTGATTGCTTGGTCGGGATGTAGGCAGTCCAGGATGGTTCCCAGTCGTCTTCCCATCAGAAGTTCGGCTGGCCGACACCCAGTCCCTGAGTGGGGTGTGTTCCATTGGCTGAACAGGAACTTATACAGTTGCTGTTCCCAGTCGCTGTGCTCCATTCTCTTTAATGCGTCCTTCGTTGTTCTCACCATACGCGCGACCTGGCCATTGGTTGCAGGGTGAAATGGAGCGGCGTGGATGTGGCGAAGACCGCAGGCCTCCACGAACCATTGGAACTCGCCGGAGGTGAATGTGGTCCCTTTGTCGGTCACGAGAGTGTCAGGCATCCCGTGGGTTGTGAAGACCGGCCAGAGACTTCATAAGGTTGCGTTGGTGGAGGTCGATGCTACCGGAACCACCTCAAGCCACTTGCTGTAGCTGTCTACAATGATAAGAAACAACCGGCCCTGGACCGGTCCCACGAAGTCTAGGTGCAGATGAGACCAGGGCTTGTTAGTGGATTCCCAGGATCGGACGGGAGTGTGTGGCGGGTCTGGCCGCGACTCTTGGCATTTGGTACACTTCTGTACCTGCCCCTCAATATCTTTGTCCAGGCCTGGCCACCACAGGCCAGGGCCTTCATACGTACTATGCCTGGGTGGGCCTCATGTAGTGCCTCTAGTACTCAGGCCGCAGAGGCCTGGGGATCACTACTCAAGATCCCCATAGCAGACACCCCTTGTGGGCCGAGAGTTCATGTCTCTGTGCCGTGAAAGTGGCGAACTCGGGCCCCAGTTTCTCCAGCCACCCCCTTCCCACCCAGTCCAAGACACGGGAAAGGACGCGGTCCCGCCGTGTGCGACGGGCCACATCCGATACCTGCACAGGGTGCTTCGGTAGGTCCTCCAGGAGCGCTATGTGGAAGGCTGGAGCAGGATCCGGGTCGCAGGACGGGAGAGGAAGACAGCTGAGGGCGTCGGCATATCCCATCGCCTTGCCCAGGTGATGCACCAAGTCGTAGGAGTAGCCAGACAAAAAATTGACCACCGCAGGACCTGCGGGGACAGCATGTGAGGGGTCTGCCGGTGGGGGGCAAGGAGACCCAGCAGTGGCTTATGATCCGTAGCCATGGTGAACGATCGCCCATACAGGTAATCATGGAATTTCTTGACGCCGGCTACAATCGCAAGGGCCTCCTTGTCGATTTGGGCGTAATTACGTTCCGCTGACGACAGGGTCCTGGAGTAGTAGGCTACCAGCACTTCCTTGCCGTTGGGTAGCCGGTGCCCCAAGACTGCCCCGACGCCGTAGGGAGATGCGTCGCAGGCCAGAATGACAGGGAGCCTCTCATCAAAATGCACTAGGACAGCATTTGAAACTAATAAGTCCTTGATGGCCTGGAAGGCTGCGTCGTGCTTGGGACCCCAGGCCCAAGCTGCTCCCTTGTCCAGGAGGCGATGCAAGGGTTCGACGATGGCCGCTTTGTGCGGAAGGAAGGCATGATAAAAGTTTAAAAATCTCAAGAACGCCTGTAGTTCCGCCTTCGAAGACGGATGGGGTGCTTCGGTAATCGCCGCTACCTTCTCCTTGGTTGGGTGAATGCCGTCTGTGGTCACCTGGAATCCTAAGAAGTTCACTGAGGAGACTCCCAGGGTACACTTATCCTTTTGGACCTTGAGACCCGCGTCCTGGAACCGTTGCAGCACCATCCGAAGGCAAATGTGTCGACGTCCAGGGCGGCGATGAGGACGTCGTCAAAGAATGGTTTCACGGGGGGCGTGGCATCAGGTCTCAGCAACATGGACGCCTGAGCTTGTTCCTCCGTAGTTGCCCTCCCTTTTCCTCCCCCGTTTTGGGACCAAAACGTATTGCAACCCTTCTCCGATACCTGTTTATTGTGTTGGAACTCCTGCTGAGGCTGTGAACTGTGCTCCGGACCGATAAACTGCCTGGTAAGCAGCTGGCAGCAGGGATTAACTCCCGTGGTGTTTATTTAGCCTCTGAGGGGGAAAAATGGCCGCCGAGCCTAAATCGGGCCACAAAGAACGAGACGAGCCTGTTTCCTTAAAACTGCTTCAGTCCATCCTACAATTATCTTTACAGACCTTTGAGCAATCTATGTTGGGAAAGATTACCAACTCCATTGACAAAGCAATTCAGCCATTAGCAGCCCAATTGAACCAACTCTCCCTATCTTTGGAATCAACAAAAGCTATGGCTGAGTCAGCAGTCGCCTTAAGCTCCACACTCCAGGCTGAAAACAAAACCTTACAACAAGACCATTTACACTTCAAAGAGAGACTCTTGATTTTAGAAACGGATTCAAGGAGACTGCACCTAAAATTTAGAGGCTTTAAAGAACTTCTAGAAGAGGATTTTAAACTGTTTAAAGACATACCATTCTGGCTTGCTTCCATGCTGCAGTGGGAAGAATCTGCACGTGTTCCTATAGCAAAAATATTTCGTATTGGTTCTCCTAACAAACCTAATAGACGCTTTCCTAAGGACATTCTAATTGAGTTTGTTGACACTAGAGATAAAATTGCAATTCAGAGGGCTGCAAGACAGCAAGGATTTTTAACTTTTCAGGACACTAAAATCAACATCTTTATTTATTTATTTATTTATTTATTTCATTTGTATCCCGCCTTGCCAGCGAACCAGCTCAAGGCGGCTAAGATACACAGTTTACCGTAAAGGTTTACGAACATAAAACCATTAAAACATTAAAATACAATTACAAATTTACAAATTACTACAGATGGCGACTTCAGAGTTTCCCGGCAGACAAGGCTGCTGGGGAGCACCAACAGGACCAGGGCGATGGTAAAAATCAGATCTCCGTCCGATGGCGGCCCCTATTTGAAAGCCTGGCGGAAGAGCTCCATCTTACAGGCCCTGTGGAACTGCAATAAGTCCCGCAGGGCCCTGATGTTATTCGGGAGCTCGTTCCACCAGCAAGGAGCCACCACTGAGAAAGCCCTGGCCCTAGTACAAGTCAAACGGGTGTCTTTCAGACCGGGGCAAGTCAGGCGATTTTGAGTGCCTGACCTCAGTGACCTCTGGGGCTGATATGGGGAAAGGCGGTCCCTCAAGTAGGCTGGCCCCTAACTATAAAGAGCTTTAACAGTTAACACCAGCACCTTAAACCTGATCCGGTATGCTATAGGCAGCCAGTGCAGCAACTGCAGCACAGGCCTGACATGGTCCCGCAAAGAGAGACCCATCAACAGCCTGGCCGCAGCATTCTGCACCAGCTGCAGCCTCCGGATCTGGGATAAGGGCAGCCCTAAGTAGAGAGCGTTACAGTGGTCAAGACGTGAGGTGACCATAGCGTGGATCACTGTAGCCAGGTCTTCGCATTCAAGGAAGGGGGCCAGCTGCCTAATCAGCCGTAGATGGAAAAAGGCTGCTTTGGCAGTGGCTGCTACCTGGGCCTCCATCGTCAAGGCGGAGTCCAGGAGCACACCCAAACTCCTCACCCTCGGAGCTGGCACCAAAGGTGCCCCACCGAAGGATGGAAGTGGATGCCCCAACCTCGACCCGGTCCAGCTCAGGCACAGGACCTCCGTCTTCGAAGGATTCAATTTCAGTCGACTCAGTCTCAGCCAGCCCGCAACCTCCTGCAACGCCCGCTCCAGGTCATCTGGGGTAGAGCCGGACCGGCCGCCCAACAACAAATAAAGCTGGGGGTCATCTGCATATTGATGACACCCCAGCCCATACCTCTGGACAATCTGGGCGAGGGAGCGCATATAGATGTTAAATAACATTGGGGACAGAACCGCCCCTTGAGGAACACCACACACTAGTGGGTGCCTCTGGGAGGTCTGTTCCCCGAGCACAACCCTCTGTCCCCGATCTTGGAGAAAGGAGGCAAGCCATTGTAAAGCGAGCCCCTGTATTCCCACATCGGCGAGGCGGTGGATCAGCAACTGGTGGTCGACCACATCAAAAGCCGCCGACAGATCTAACAGCACCAGTGCCGCTGTGCCGCCTCGATCCAGATGTCTTCGGAGGTCATCCGTGAGGGTGGCCAGAACCGACTCCGTCCCGTGACCCGGTCGGAAGCCAGACTGAAACGGGTCTAGCATGGAGGTGTCATCCATGAAGCTCTGTAACTGGATCGCCATCGCCCTCTCCAATACCTTACCCAAATAAGGTAGGTTAGACACCGGCCGATAGTTGGCCAATACAGCCAGGTCCAAAGATGGTTTTTTAAGGAGAGGACGGACCATCGCAACCTTGAGTGCCTCCGGGAACAGCCCTTCTGAAAAGGACTTGTTGATAATTTCCCGAAGTGCACCACGCAACCCCTCGTGGCAAGCTTTTATAAGCCATGAGGGGCACGGATCAAGGCTGCACGAGGTTGGACGTACAGTCAAGAGCAACTTGTCAACCTCCTCAAGACTGAGGGAACTGAAATGATCCAAGATGGAACCAGAAGACGTGCATGGAGCCTCAAGTTCACACACTGTCTCAACTGTGGCTGGGAGATCACGGTGGAGCAGCAAGATTTTATCTGCAAAATAGCTCGCAAATGCCTCACAGCCAATTTCCAATTCCCTATCATTTAATGTGCTCTGAGGCACTTCAGTTAAAGACGTAATAGTTCTAAATAATTGGGCCGGGCGAGAGCTTGCAGATGCAACCTCAGCCACAGAGAATTGCCTCTTAGCGGCCTTGATTGCCATCTCATAGGATCTCATAAACGTCCTATAAGATGCTCTTGATACTTCGTTGCGAGATCGCCGCCACAGTCTCTCTAGCCATCTGAGTTCCTGCTTCATCAGCCTCAGCTCCCCGGTAAACCAGGGAGCCAGCTTAGAGCAGGGGCGCAGAGGGTGTCAGGGAGCGATCTTGTCGATGGCCGTTGAGAGCCGGTCATTCCAGTCCTCGACCAGTCCATCTAATGAGTCACTGGAAGGCATGGGATCCCGCAGAGCTGTCAGGAACCGCTGAGGGTCCATCAGGCTCCGCGGGCGAGCTAAAATATGCTCGCTGCCCAAACGGAGTTGGGGAGACACCATCAGACAAGCCTTCAGGGCAAAGTGGTCAGACCATGGTACTGCCATAGCAGTCAACGGACCCACCGTAACCCCCGTCGCGAAGATCAAGTCGAGTGTATGCCCGGCCTGGTGCATAGGAACCTGTACAAATTGGGTGAGCCCTAGTGCTGCCATGGAGGACACCAGATCCCTCGCCGGGATAGAGGCCACATCATCGGCATGGACATTGAAGTCACCCAAGACTACAAGCCTTGGGTGCTCCAAGGCCCAGCCCGACACAGCCTCAACCAGCGAGGAAAGGCTATTGGCTGGTGCGTTGGGCAACCGGTACACCAGCCAAATAGCCAACCTCTCCCCAGCTTCCCACACCAGGCCCGAGCACTCTATGCCCACAAGCCTCAACGACGGGAGTGCCCTGTAGGAGTAAGCCTCCCGAATGAACAGTGCCACTCCTCCTCCCCGGCCCTCAGTCCGTGATTGGTGGAGGACCGAGAACCCGGGCAGAGCTAACTGGGAGAGAGCTACTGTCTCGCCCTCGCGCACCCAGGTCTCGGTCACGCAGTGATCTTTCCTGACCTTCCATCGGATGCTCTAAAAATCAGGCAGCAATTAAAAGAAACTACAACTAGACTTCAAGAACAAAAGATTCCTTATCGCTGGATGACTCCTGGTCAGATAAAAGACTCTCACCATGGCAAGCTATTATTTGCAAGTGATGCTGCATCTGGCAAACAACTTCTTAGTCAGCTACAAATAGATGAGCCCATGGAAGAACAGAAACAGTCTTCTAAAAGACGCTTAAACTTATCTCTGACACCAGTTAAAGCTACCAAAATTCCTGTGTTAAGCACAGCAAAAGACTGAGTGTGTTATGCGGCTGTGAAACTGGAAATATTTTTTTTTTTAGAGTGTTCAGGTTAGCTATTAACCTTGATGCCACTTAATATATAAGCATCATGATATAGGGTTTACATAGCATATTAGCTTTGTCTGATGTTTTGGTCTTTTATTCAATATTATTGGAAAACTCAATGAGGGGGAAGAGGGAGGCAACAATAGGAGAGTTCTGTTTAGTTAAGCCTCATAAAATTAGTATTTAAATCTGTTAGTTATTGTTACCTGGATATTTAGGTACGAAAGTTGAAAATAAGAGACACTAATACGTGTTTGTTAAAACCATTTTTTTTTTTTTTTACCTTTTAGAATTTTGGTAGGCCACTTAATATAATAGCAAAATTGCACTATTCATTCTAGTTATACATGCACTGGATCTTTGTTTGTTAGAGCCTAGGATTTTTTATGGATATAGCATAGTAGTTGTGAATTTTTTATAACAATTTTTTTTTTAGGTAAACAAGAAGGAACAAAACAAATTTGGTAAAATGTACTCCAAGATGGAAGTTATGTCTTGGAATGTACACAGTTTGAACAACAGAATTAAACAGAAACGTATTGCTTCCCAGGTTATGAAGCTTAAACCGGATTTTCTTTTGTTGCAAGAAACTCATGTTAAAAATAATTTACATCCTATTTTAAAAATGAATAATTATAGAACTCAATTTTTCTCTCCCGGTTCTTCGAAGGCTCGTGGCACGGTGGTTCTTATTGCTAATAGAATACATTTTGACCTTAAAGGTGAGCTTATTGACTCTGCAGGAAGATATAATTTTGTAAAAGGTTTGGTTGATGGGAAAATGATGACAATAGGTTCTGTTTACGCCCCTAATTCGGACCAGATTTCATTTATAAAAAATAACTTAGATAACCTTGCTGTTTTTCAGGAGGGGGAATTGATAGTGGGTGGAGACTGGAACTATATAATGGATACTAATTTAGATAGATCTAAATGACGATTACACAAACAGACTGGTCAAACTCAATCAGAATTACAGAAAGTGTTCAGGGCGCATGGCCTGTGTGATATTTGGAGAATTAAGAATCCCCAAGAACGTGACTACACATATTAGTCAGCCAGATTTGGAGTATATACTAGAATTGACTATATTTTGATCTCGCACACCTTAATTCATGCAATACAAAAGGTGGATATAGGATCGAAAGTTTGGACGGATCACCAGTCCACTCATTGCGTTTTTCATTGGGCAAACAAACCACAGCATACTCGTAAATGGGTTTTATATAAATCTTTTTTGTTAAACCCAGAATTTATAGACCAAATTAAACATACAATACAAAACTTCTGGAAAGAAAATAATCCGGAAGATACATCCTTTATAAACACTTGGGACTCCATGAAGGTTGTTCTTCGAGGCAAAATTATCGCTTTAGCATCTCATCTTAAAAAACAAAGAATGGAACATTTGACACAAATTCAGGATAAGGAGGTCAAAGCTTTAGAGTTAAGACATAAACAAACAAACAGTAAGAAAATTCTCCAATTATTGCTAGTTGAAAGGAAAATTCTTGAAACTGCACACACTAAACAAATACAAAAAGACCTGATATATACTAAACAGAGATATTGGAAGAAATCGCCCAACTCTTTAAAACTCTTATCTTGGAAGGTAAAGCAACAGCAAGTAAAAAGATTAATTCCTACTATGAGAGATGCTAAAGGAGTTCTGTGCTCTGACGCCCAACAAATTACAAAACTTTTGGAAGCATATTTTGCTCGCCTTTATGACACAAAAAATATTCCAAAAGATAAAATTTCACTTTTTTTGAACAAGCCAGGTCTCTTACAAAAACTTTCTGTAAGTTTTGGGAGTGCTCCTGGAGCCCTCCTTATCAATGGAGGCCCAGGTAGCAGCAACTGCTAAGTCGGCCTTTTATCATCTGAGGCTGGTGAGGCAGCTGGTTCCCTACCTCGACAGTGATGACCTAGCTACAGTGATCCATGCAACGGTCACCTCGAGGCTAGACTACTGTAACGCTCTTTACATGGGGCTGTCTTTGGTGCAGACCGGAAGCTGCAGCTGGTGCAGAATGCCGCGGCCAGGCTGCTGATGGGTCTTGTAAGGCAAGACCACATCGGGTCTGTGCTGGCGGCACTGCACTGGCTGCCTATAGCATACCGAGTCCACTTCAAAGTGCTGGTTCTCACCTATAAAGCCCTATATGGCCAGGGGCCAACATACCTTAGGGACCGCCTTTCTCTGTACGTACCCCAGAGAGCACTACGGTCGGGGTCAAAACATCAACTATGTGACCCTGGCCCCAAGGATGCCAAGCTAGCCAGAACAAGGACCAGGGCGTTTTCGGTGGCGGCTCCTATCTGGTGGAATGAGCTCCCAGAGGAGATCAGGGCCCTGCAGGATCTGAAGCAGTTCCGCAGGGCCTGTAAGACGGAGCTCTTCCACCAGGCTTTCGAATAGGAGCTGCCACCGATGATACCATCTACCACTTGACATCAGTGATGTAACCCTGGTCCTGTATGGTCTGGGCATGGGGGGAGGGTTGGACCTGCCATCAAGTCACCATCTGAAGAAATATTTATGGAAGTTTTATATGTACTAATTGTATTTATTGAATGTTTTATTGATTTTATCGGTTTTAATGTTTGACCAGGCCTTGGGCCCATGTAAGCCGCCCTGAGCCCGTTCGCAGAGAGGCCGGGATATAAATCGCAAAATAAATAAATAAATAAATAAAATAAATAACTCATAAGGAACTGTTAGATGCACTCATTAAAAAATCAGACATATTAGAAGCCCTGGTACACTCAAAGAATAATACCGCAGTGGGCCCTGATGGATATCCGTTCGAATTTTATAAATTATTTAAAGAGGTTTTGGTCGAGCATTTTGAAGGTCTTTGCAACTCTATTTTTGCAACAGGCTGTATACCAGAATCATGGTATCTCTCAGAAACGATACTCATACCAAAGCCTGGGAAAGACCATACTTACCCTTCAGCATTTCGTCCAATTTCTCTGTTAAATACTGATGGAAAGATTTTTACAAAACTATTGGCCAACAGACTCAAAAAAGTTCTCCCAGAGTATATAAACCTGGACCAGTCTGGATTTTTGCCTGCAAGAAATATGATTGATAATATCCAACGTACTTTAAATTTAATTTCTTATTGTAAAGTTAATAACACTGAAGCTTTAATTATGTCTTTAGATGTTGAAAAAGCATTCGATAGTTTTGAAACTAACTATTTACAAGAAGTTCTTAAAGTTATGCATTTTGGTGAACCCTTTCAACAGGTTATTCAAACATTGTATAAAAATCCTACCATGGAACTCAAAGTTAATAATGATTTTTCAGAAACTATTTTTTTAAAAAGAGGCACCAGGCAAGGCTGTCCCCTCTCCCCCCTTTTATTTATTTTGGCACTTGAACCTTTAACCCAAATTATTAGATTGAATCAAGAAATATCAGGAGTACAGATTTTAGATCAAGAACATAAGATTTCTTTATATGCAGATGATATTGTTTTATTTCTTACTAAACCATGTAATTCCCTAGAAATGTTATATGGCACCTTAGAGAATTTTTGCACGGTCTCAGGTCTTTCTATTAGTTGGGAAAAAACTACTATTCATCCGATATGCCTGCAAGCACACACGAAACGATGGTTGGAAACTATGCATGGCATATCAGATGTCATTAAACCATGGCGTTACCTAGGGGTGCATATGGCTAAGACTCAGCAGGATATTGTGCACTGTAATTTTAATAGGCTTCATACTGAAGTTAAGAATATCTTAAAACAATGGGATTCCAAACAACTGGATTGGGCTGAGAGAATTCAATTACTTAAAAGTTTTATTATGCCAAAATATACTTTTTTATTCAGAGCTCTTCCTATTTACTTGCGTGCAAACTTACTTCAAAAATGGCAAGCAGAGTTGATCATTCGTGAAGATCTTTACTTTAGCTCTCTCTTTTAAATAGATTTTAATTTGATCCTCTTGTTCTTCTTCTTGTTTGTACAGATTATTAAAGTATTTGACAGCTATCTCTTTTAGATCTTTCATCAGATATTTATTTTCTCCTTTATCATCTTTTAAAGTGATTATTGATTTTCGAGCTTCATTCTTTTTTAATCTGTATGCTAGCCATCTTGTAGGCTTATTGGCATTTTCAAAGAAAAATATTTTGTTATGTTCTACTTTCTTTGCTATTTCTTTGGTTAATAATAAGTTTATTTTATGCTGATATAGATTTATCCTATTTTTAGTTCCCTCTTCATGCCTTAACCTGTATTCTTCTTCTTGTTTTTTAACCTGTTCGACCAATAATTCATATTCCTTGTTCTCTTGTTTTCTCACCCATGAGGTATGGCTAATCATTTCCCCTCTTATGTATGCCTTGAAGGCATCCCATACTATGTTAATTGATATATCTGGTTGGATGTTTCTGTTAAAAAAGTATTTTATATCTTCTTTCATTTTTTCTACAAAACCTTGATCTTTCAGTATGTATCTATTCATGGTCCATCTTCTATTTTTCTTTACTTCCCTCATACTTAACATAATTGGGTTATGATCTGCAAATGTCAACGGGAGAATGTCCGTCTCAGTCATCTCTATCATGACCGGCCCGGACACCCATGCCATATCAATTCGAGACCATGACCTATGTCTAGCTGAGTAATATGTATAGTTTTTTTCCTTTAGATGTTTAGTTCTCCAAGCATCTAATAAGCTATATTCTTCTATTATTTGCAAGAAAGTTTTAGGCAAAGTTTGTCCTTTCTTTTTTGATATTCCGTTTTGAGTTTTTTTATCTAGGCTTTTATCAAATACCCCATTGAAGTCTCCTATAATACATATCTTATTATACTCTTTTTCTGCCAGAATGTCTGCTATTTTTTTATAAAAGATATTTTGATTTGAGTTGGGAGCGTAGATATTTATTATTAGATATTCTACTCCTTGTCTTATTATAGTTATGGCTATAATCCTACCATCTTTTGAAGAGTGAACCATTTTTGGGTGTAAGTATTCTTTCGCATATATTACTACCCCCCTTTTTTTTTCCTCCTTATCTGCCACGACAAAAGGTGTACCTAACTTTTTATAATTTAAATATTTTATATGATCTTTCTTAACATGTGTTTCTTGTAAACACACCAGGTCTGCTTTCAACTTAGAGGCTTGATGTAATATTCGTCTTCTTTTCTGCGGACTATTTAAACCGTTTACATTTGTTGAGAAGATCTTAAATTCCTTATTGCTCCATTCCATTTTCTTTCTCTTGCTCTTTTGCTTTGTTCTTTAGCTGTTTTCTTGTTAAGATTTGTGAAGGTATCGTGGAGCCTTTCTTTCCTTTTTTTCTACTTTAGTTCTTTTTGTCTTCTTCTGTCTCTTCCTCTTCTCTCTCTGATTGTGATTCTTCCTCTTCTTCTTCCTCTTCTTCTTTATTTACTCCAAACTCTCTGCCAAAATTTTCCAAAAAATTGTCCAATTTGAATACTGAGTCCAACTTGTACCTTTTACCTCTATATTCAAAAATCAATCCTTCTGGTAGACTCCATCTATACTCCACTCCTTTTTCTCGTAGTAAGGTCGCCATTTGCTGGTAGTTTCTTCGCTTCTCTCGTACCCGCCACGGTACTTCTCTTAGGAGCTTTACTTCCTCCCCTTGGATCGTCACTTTTTTTCCATATGAGGCTCTTAATATTTTTTCTTTTGTTTCTCTTTTGCTGAATTTTATATGTACTTCTCTTGGGAGATTGTATTTTCTCGTATATGCTGTGCCCCTTCTATAAGTCGCTTCCATTTTTTCCATCAAATCTTTTTTGTCTCCGATCTTTAATTGTTCTGTCAGGTTAGCAGCTATTTCTTCTCTGAGGTCTATACCGATTTTTTCTGGGATGTTTTGGCATCTCAAAATCATGGCGGCCTTATCCATCTCCTGGTTAATAACCGTTTCTTCAAGCCTTTCGTTTTTAGCTTTGAGCTCTTGCATGTCTAGGTCTAATTCTCTTGTTTTGTCATGAGTTTGTTTTTCTCTTGTCATTAATATTTGGATCTCTTTTTTGTTTATTCCAACTTGTTTTTTGATTTCTGCAACTTCTGCTTTCATCTGAGTGGTCATTTCATCGATTTTGTTGCCCAGTTGCCGTGTTTCTTTCTGTATTTCTCTCTGGATCAGTACAGGTAGTCTCTCTTCTACTTTGTCCATAAGCATTGGGAGTGTATTTTCCATGACCGCTTTTATGGCTGCTGCAACTGATTCATCAATCATGGCCTTTGTGTCTTTTGTTGATTGGCTCATACTGCTGGTCAAGAGTTTAGTTTGGGTTAAGGTTTTCGGTAAAGACGGCGAGGGTATTGAGCTTTTTCTTGAGGGTCCTTGACTTCCAGAAGCCATTAAATAGAGTTCTTCTGATGTTTACTGCAGACCGGTATGTTCCCCTATTCTAGTGAAGCTTTGTCTGCTCTTTATATTCTTATATCTTATTAGTGTAAATTATAATTAATTATAACTAAATATACTCTGGGGTTTTGTTCCCAAATTTCCCCCTAACTAGCTTATGGCTGAGCTGGTCTCATTAGGTGTGTTGGCCGGTTTTGTTGGGGGCTTAGTGTTAAGTTTTAGTATTCTCTCACTCGTTCGTTATTATCTGGGCCATTTTGTATGGTTTTGGGCATTAATTTCCCCCAAATAATCAGAACAAGTTAAGTCTACTCATCTTTTAAGTCTCTTTTTGGTCCTTATATGTCTTGCCTCTCTCGTGGTTCCATTCCCTGCTTCTCCCGTTCATTCGCGATGACGGTACTCTTCTTCAGGAACTGCTAGAAGCGTGGAGGCCCCCCCCGGGAGGATTGCCTTTCCCCCCTAAGAAGTGTCCATAAGCTCCTTGCTTTTTCCACTCTCCAAGTAAGAAAAAAGGCAGATTTTATGCCTAGTAATCTGAAGAAATTCACAGATTTACAGGAGCTCTTCTGCCCTGCGTCTGCTACCAGGGAAGGCGGAACCGGAAGTCCCACTATGGGAACCCGGAAGTCCCACTTTTAAATGATCCAATATCTATCTGTGAGATAACTGAAGCAATTAAGAGGCAAAAACAAAACAAAATGCCAGGTCCTGATGGGCTCCCAAGTGAATTCTATCGGATTTTCGAAAATCAAATTTCTATGGTGTATAAAAATTTGGTAAAAAATATAGGGGAAACAGGTACTACCCCAGACTCCTGGAAAGATGCATTAATAACATTAATCTTAAAAGACAAGGATAAAACTGATATGGTGAATAATTATAGACCGATCTCATTATTGAATGCCGACTATAAAATATTCGCAAATATTTTGGCGGAAAGATTCAAAAAGATATTAATACAAATCATTAACAAAGATCAGGTAGGCTTTCTTCCAAAAAGACAATTGAGAGAAAACATAAGAACATTAATTAACATTCTTGAATACTACGAGGCACATCCAGAAAAGTCGGCAGCTTTAATGTTTATGGACGCTGAAAAAGCGTTTGATAATTTATCATGGAAATTCTTGTTAAATAAACTAGAAGAATCTAATCCAGGAGACAAGTTTAAAACCATGGTAGAAGCAATCTACAAAAAACAACAGGCCAGATTGGTAATAAATGGAGATATATCACATGAAATAAAGATAGAAAAGGGAACCAGACAGGGATGTCCACTTTCACCTTTGCTATTTATTTTTGCATTGGAAACTCTTTGTGACAAAGTAAGAGAAGAACAAGAGATAGAGGGACTTAAATGCAAAGATCAAATATACAAACTATGTGCCTATGCTGACGACCTAATGTTTATCATGGAAAAACCAGAAGAGTCGCTTACCAAACTCTTAAAAACAATAAATGAATTTGGCAAAGTAGCAGGATTAAAAATAAATCTTCAAAAAACTAAAATTCTTATGAAAAACTCTACTAAAGAACAGGAAAATAGATGTCAGGAATTTTCTAAAATTATGGTAGTCAAAAAAGTTAAATATTTAGGAATTATTTGTACAAATAAAACGAGTTCACTTATTGATGATAACTATAAAAAATTAATAACAGATACGAAAATAGATCTAAATAATTGGAAAGATTTAAAACTATCATGGTTTGGAAGAATAGCGGCGATAAAAATGAATATTCTCCCCAAGTTTTTATTCCTAGCGCAAACAATACCACTGCTTAATGAGAAATCAAATTTCTATAAAGAATTTAACAAATCAATTAAAAAATTTATTTGGTCTTCCAAAAAACCTAGAGTTAGATGGAAA
This sequence comes from Lepidodactylus listeri, assembly GCA_029233225.1. Lineage (NCBI taxonomy): Eukaryota > Metazoa > Chordata > Lepidosauria > Squamata > Gekkonidae > Lepidodactylus > Lepidodactylus listeri. Next base: position 5,248,968 of record JARCFY010000014.1, on the reverse strand, counting down.
TTTCTACAGGACCAAAAAGACAGAGGTGGAGTTGGTTTACCAAACTGGGAGATATATGGAAAGACAGCGGCACTGGTTTGGGTGAAAGATTGGATAAAACTAGAAAACCAAAAAGTGTTAGCTCTAGAAGGGCATGACCTCTATATGGGGTGGCATGCATACACATGGTATAATAAAGAAAAAATACATTCCAACTTTTCTAGACATATGCTAAGAGCAGCACTCATGAAAAACTGGCTAGATATCAGATATAAATTCTACACACAGATTCCTAGATGGGTCTCTCCCCTAGAAGCATTTGTTAAACCCTCATTATTAATCCAAAATAAATTATTGAGTTATGAAAAGATATTAGATGAAAATGGAAATATTAAAACAAAGGAAAAACTAGAGGAAGAATTTGGAATCCAATTAACCTGGTGGGAAGCCATACAGTTAAAAACCAGATATAGAGAGGATAAAAAAATAGGATTTAGTGAAAATTTAAATGAATTAGATCAAATTTGGCTAAATAATGATGATAAATTAATTAAGAAAATATATAATTTACTTATAAACTATGAAATGCACGAAGAGGAAGTAAAACCAGTAATGATAAAATGGATGCAAGATATAGGTTATAACATAGAATTAGATAGATGGGCCAAAACCTGGAAATCAGTAAAACTATTGAAAGCAGTAAATTACAAGGAAAATATTTACAAATTATTCTATCGCTCATACTGGTCTTCCGATAGGTTAAATAAATGTTTTAAAAATGTGTCTAACATATGTGGGATGTGCGGGAAAAATAAGGGCACATTTTTTCATGTTTGGTGGACTTGTGCTATTGTACAAAAATTTTGGGAAATGATAAAGAAGATGATCTTTGAAATTTTGGATATTGAAATAGATTTAGAACCAGGAATCTATCTGTTAAATATGTTACCAGAGAGCTTATTGAAAACGGAACAAAAACTTTTGGCATGTATCTTGACGGCAGCACGTATTCTACGGGCCAAATACTGGAAACTTTCAACTTTACCGAACAAAGAAGAAGTAGCTCAAAAGATTTTGGGATGGGCAGAGATGGATAGAATGTGTTATTTGACTTCGATAGATAAGGGAAAAGATCCAAGAGATACCTGGTCCAAACTATACTTTTGGTTGAGATAATATATGTACTCTCACTTTGAGAAAATATGAAGTTATATATTGTAAAAGATGTGGAATGGAAACTTAATAAAATATTTAAAAAAAAAAAAAAAAGGCAAGCAGAGTTGATTAAATTTATCTGGGCTGGAAAACGCTCAAGAATTCAAGCTACAACATTGTATAGGGCAAAAAAATGTGGAGGGCTAAATATACCTAATTTATATTGGTTATATGATACCATAAATATAAATACTTTACTTATGGGGGCAACAGCAGAAAAACCACCTAAATGGTCACAAATTGAAATGGCCTTACTAAGCCCTCTTAGGTTATATGATACTCTTTGGAACACTAATATTTTTTTTAAATGTTATCAACAATCTAACCCTTATTTATATAATTCTCTTCGTATTTGGAACAAATGGAAAAGGGTCTTGGCGCCTGATATTTCCAACTAATCATCTTATGTTAATCAGACATGGTTTGTACCGGGCCAATGTCCCCAGAACTTTTACTCATGGCAACAAGCGGGCATTACCAAACTTTCTCATTTTTTTGTTAATCAAAAAAATTTGACAAAAGAACAATTGGAATCGAAACTTGGTCATACAATACATTGGTATAAATATCTCCAAATAAAACACCTCTTAGAATCCCCTTCCCTAGCGGCATTGACACAGCGCACACCGACAATCCTAGAACAAACTTTACAAAGACATTTGTATCCTACAAAAAGTTACACAGCAATAATATATGATCAGATTAGTTTATCTAAAGATCATATAAACATTCCATATCAAGTAGCATGGAATGCTGATTTTAACAAGGATTTATCAAATGAGGATTGGCAAATAATTTGGGAAGGACATAGTTTTAACTCCAACATAATTCCTATTACTACGCATATGTCTAAATTACTGATGAGATGGTATACGCCACCTAAGACAGTTCATAGACTCACCAAGCACTATAGCCCGCTGTGCCCAAAGAACTGCGGGATGTTGGCCGACTACATACACTGCTGGTGGAAATGCCCGGCTATTCAGAATTTCTGTAAAGAGATACTTCTGAACATAAAAGCAATAACTGGTGTGGAAATACCCTTTACCCCTGAAGTAATTTTATTAGAATGCTGGCCACGGCCTAGACTATATAAACATCAAGAAGCTCAAATTGCAATTCTCTTAGCATCAGCGCACCTTCTTGTAGCGACTAAGTGGATACAAAAGTGCCCTCCAACTCTTTCCCAATGGTATAACAAACTTTGGGACTGTTTTATTATGTCGAAGATTTCTTTTTCTGTTTCTAATTCTCTACCTGGAAACTATACGAAAAAAGTGGTTGCATTATGGTATCCAATTGTAACTTTCTTACATGGCAAACAGATTCTTCCTGATAATCCTCAATATAAGACAATGATTTACTTTTAAGTCATCTAGTGTGTCTTCTTATTTTGTAACTTTAATAATTTTGTTATTTGTTGCAATATAACTAGATACAGAAATATATATATATTATATAAATATTTTTCATTTGTATAACTAGATTGTTATTTCGGCTGATATTATAGTTAAAAAGTATTATATGTTGTGCTATTATCACTCGATTGTTAAAAAATGTTCTTCTGGTATTTTATTATTTTGTGGCCCGATATGGCTGTATTTTACGTTTTTATTTATGTTGTAAAAGTAAAAAGTCAATAAAGAGATAATTAAAAGAAGAAGAAGAAGAAGAAGAACGGTTTCACACCTGGAACATCTTTAAGGAGAAAATCCATTAGATGTTGAAAAATCCCTGGCGCCACGCTGACCCCGAATTGGAGCTGTTTCACTTTGAACGCTCCCTTATGAGTCACAATCGTTTGTGCCTTGGCCGTTGCATCATCTACAGGAAGCTGCTGATAGGCCTGGGCCAGGTCGAGCTTTCCAAATATTTTGGCTCCCGCTAGGGAGGCCAGAATGTGGCTGACCACCGGTACTGGGTATGCATGGTCTTGTAACGCCTTATTAATAGTGCATTTATAGTCCGCGCAGATGCGGACTTCCCCATTAGCCTTGAGGGGGGTCACAATGGGAGTCTCCCACTTGGCGTGGGAGACCGGCTTGAGCACCCCTTGTGCCACAAGCTTTTCCAGCTCCGCCTCCACTTTGGGCTGGAAGGCGAGCGGGTGGCCAGTGGACGGCCACGCGGATGGGCCAGACTGCTGGGTCCAGGTCAAAGGAAACCGAAGGTCCTCTGTAGCAGCTCAATGAGCCATCAAAAATGGCAGGAAATTCCTCGCATATGGATGAGAAGTCGGTAGAGCCCATGCGGTGTATTACAGTCCACTGCACTCCGAGCGGCTTGAACCAGGCGCGACCTAGAAGACTGGTTAGATTGCGCTCCACCATGAGAAGGTCTAGCAGACCGTTAAATGCGTGGTACTGGACCCGGACCCTGGCTAGCCCCTTAATAGCCACTGGGTATTTTTGGAAGTCCCGGAGGACCAACCCAGCTGGCAGCCGTAGCCAGCGTGCCCCCTTCGGGCAAAGGTGGCTGAACGTAGCTGCAGACACAATGGAATATGCGGACCCTGAGTCCAGTTCCATGGAACAGGGAACTCCCTCTATCCGGAGGGACACGGAAATTGCACCCGGAATGGGCTGGGGCAAGTTCATCACCGTGGCCGTGGGAACGATGCTGTCCACTTCCTCAAAGTTCGCTGCTGGGGCACGGTGGCTGTTCCTTAGGCGGCAGGCCCGGGTGAGATGGCCTGCTTTCCTGCAGGGGCAGCAGATGGCATCACAGAAGCGGCATGTACGTCTGTCGTGGTGGTCCCTGCAGCTTGTGCATGTTGGGGCCTGCCTGTTGAGGGAAGCAGAAGAGGAAACAGAGACAGATGCTGGGCGCCGGCCCTTGGGCCTGGAGATGCCGGGCTCACCCTTCTTCGAGCGTGGTTGCATCCGGTGGACGTCCTCTTCTTTGCTCGAGTCAGGTTCGGCAGGGGCCGCCTGGTGGACTTTGGTGGCTGCCTTGTCCTTTTGTGTTGTCTCGAACGCTGCTGCTGTTTGGAGCATCTTCCCCAAGGTTGGCTCCGACATTGTGATGAGGCGCTGGCGGAGCTTGGCTTCACGGATCCCTCCCATGAAGGCAGTCTCCACGTGGTCGTCCACATGGCAGAATTTGCAGCCCACGGGTAGTCAACGGAGTTCAGCCAGGAAAGTGGCGGCTGACTCCCCGGGCTGCTGCTGGCGCTGTATGAACTCCCAGCACCTAGCCAGTTTTGATGGCTTCGGGGCAAAGTAATTGCCGAGGGCCTTGATGAGTACGTTATAAGGCACCTTGGTGGGGTCTTGCGGGGCGAGTAGGTTCTGGGCCACCCACATGACCTCCACCCCTCTGGAACTCAATAGCCAGGTGTTCTTCAGGTCCGTCTCTGTGATTCCACGGACCCTGAAGGTGCAACCCAGCGTCTTGAGCCAGGACTCCCACGTCTCTGGGCGAGATGTATCAAAAGGGGTCATTGGTCCCGGAGCGTTTGCCATAGTTACCGGAGCAGGAGCAGCGGCGGCAGTTTGAGTGATGTCCTCGTGGTCTTGCAGCGGTGCCGGGGAGCGCTGAGGCTCGGCGCTGCCTAGTGCTGGAGGATCGGGGCTCAGAGCAGCTTGCAGCGAGGCGTTGGAGCGCTGGAGCTCAGAGATGCTTGCGGCCGGCGGGACGGAGCTCGCTGTGCTGTTGCGGTTGGCTGGAGAGTCACTCATCGGGATCCCACCCTCGTCACCACTGAGAAGTATTGGAGTCGGGAGTCCATGGGACAGTGAAACAGCTAGATCTTTATTGCTGGTCCGGATGAAACATACAACCCAGGGCTCCGAGCCCTCCTTTTATGCTGGTCAGGGATAATCCCCTGACCTCACCCAACTGGCCTGATAAGCTATTATCAGTCTATTTACATCTCACAGGTTCCCTGGGAGAAACTTAGGTACATGATTGGTGGCCAGTTCGAATCCACCTGCCCTTTGTTCTACCTGGCTGAAGCTCAGGTAGTTTCTTGGCCATGTGCTCTGGCCACATGGCGGTCGCCATTACTGGAGCACATGGCGACCGCATGTTCAATACATAACACCATGTTAGACAGGCAGATTATATCTGGTTCCAAATTTTCTCGATATTATAAGATTTTTAAAAGTAATCATAATACAGTATCCTTTCTATCTAGCTTTATATTGTACAAACTTAGATTAGCCTTTACAAACCATGCCAACAGCCCTGTACACCCAATACCTGTGGCTTAGTGTTTATATTTCTATGGAAAGTCAGAACTAGAGGCTCTCCCACATTGTGTTTTGTATTTATTCTGAACTTAGATACACATTTATTGTGGCTATTTTAACAGTTACAAACTTTGGATTTTATTTTCCTTTAAATTGTTAAGTTTCAGGTTTTGAGGTTGCTCAGTTTTTGTTCTTAAATTCTAAGAACATAAGAGAAGCCAATGTTGGATCAGGCCAGTGGCCCATCCAGTCCAAGGCCCCAGTCACATGGCCCTTTAATGCGGGAGGAACTGCTGTTTCCTCCCACATTTAAAGGGACCATCTACAAAGGCCGCGGCTAGTCCCGCGCCGAAGCGGGTTCAAATGCGGGTTCCTCCTACGTTTTCTGACTTTCCCAGTGGTCGCGCAAGGAACCCACAATTGAGCTATCTGGACAGCCCTCTCTCGCAATGATTGCAATAGAGGGCTGTCCAGATCCCCCCCCATTTCCCCCCCCTTTTGCACTTGGGCACTTGGGCACTCAAGCGCCCAAGTGCAAAAGGGGGGGGGACCTGCTGAACTTACCAGGTGGCTGGTAGGGCTCGGGTTCCTCCCCCAGCCGCTGCCGCCACCCACCATCTCCTCCTCCGTTGACAACAACCACCTCCTCCACTGACCACCTCCTCTTCTGCCGCCGCCACCCACTTCCTCCGCTGCCGCTGGCCTCCTTCTTCACTGCTGCTTGCTGCCACCAGCCTCCTTCTCTGCCGCCGCTGCCATCTGCCATGGCTGCCCACCATGGCCACTGGTGCTGGGGGTTGGGATGTATAAACATCCCAACCTGAACTTAAAAGAAGCAGATCCTTGAAATCTGGGAGGAGTCCCGGATTTAAAGGGCCATGTGACCACAGCCTAACACTCTGTCACACAGTGGCCAAAAACACCAGGTGCCCTCAGGAAGTCCTAGAAGTCCTCCCACTGTTGTCCCCCCAAGCACCAAGGATACAGAGTATCACTTGCCCCAGACTGAAAGTTCCTATCTATACTTTGAGGCTAAAAGCCACTGATGGACCTCTGCTCCATATGTTTATTTAATTCCCTCTTGAAGCTGTCTGTGCTTGTAGCCACCACCACCTCCTGTGGCAGTGAATTCCACATGTTTATCACTTTTTGGGTGAATAAGGACTTCCTTTTATCTGTTCTAACCTGACTGCTCAGCAATTTCATGGAGTGCCCACAAGTTCTTGTATTGTGAGAAAGAGAGAAAAGGAGTTCTTTCTCTACTTGCTCTATCCCATGCATAATCTTATAGACCTCGATCATGTCACCCCTCAGTCGTCGTTTCTCCCAAGCTAAAGAGCCCCAAGCGCTTTAACCTTTCTTCATAGGGAAAGTGTTCCAATCCTTTTATCATTCTAGTGGCCCTTTTCTGCACTTTTTCCAATGCTATAATCAGGGCTCCCTCTAAGCTGAGTTAGTGTGAGCCAGCTCACATTTTTTTAGCCTCCAGCTCACAGATTTTTGCCTCAGCTCAGGGAGGATGGCTCCAGAGCAAACTGATTTATGCAGCAGCCAAATTGCTCACTCACAACCTTAATGCCAGTAGCTTACAAAGTAGAATTTTTGCTTACAAGACTCCACAGCTAAGAGGGAACATTGGCTATAATATCTTTTCTGAGGTGTGGTGACCAGAATGGCACAGTTCTCCAAATGAGGTCGCACCATCGATTTATACAGGGGCATTATGATACTGGCTGATTTGATTTCAATTCCCTTCCTAATAACCCCCAGCATAGCATTGGCCTTTTTCATTGCAGTCGCACACTGTCTCAACATTTTCATTGAGTTATCTACTACGACTCTAAGATCTCTCTCTTGGTCAGTTTCTGCCAGTTCAGACCCCATCAACGTGTATTTATAGTTAGGATTTTTGGCTGCAATGTGGAATTGGAGTATAATTCTGTATAATCTTGGAGTATAATTCTGAATAATCCAATTCTGTATAATCTTAGTATCTTTAAAAAAAATCTGTATCTTTATATCAAGATTGCAACAGCCTTTGGCTATCAACAATAAAATAAACTTATTTATTTATTTATTTATTATTACCAGATTTATACCCAGCCCTCCCAGCCCAGAGGGTTCTACCTACCTTCCATAGCCCCAGCATCCCCAAGCTGCTTTTTCGTCAGAAAGCTCTGCTAAACTCCAAAGGAATCTTCCCTATTTGCATTTTTAAGGACATGTTTTTAACTCCTCTGCTGCGTATGACTTCCTGCTCCGAGAGAGCACAGGATAAAAAACTTCACCTGCTGTGTTTAACAACAATCCAGAAATGGCTGATTCAAGTGCTCTTAATGCACTACAAGTTCCAAGAACAGGGAATGATTCTATTTCCAGCTCCTGCCTTCTGGATAATAAGTTATTGAATGAGGAAGTTTTGGAATCCTTTAAGGCTCTGCCACTGGCTGAGCAAAAGTTGGTTATGGAAAGGCTGGAAGTTGTAAGCAGTGTTCCCTCTAAGATGAGTTAGTGTGAGCTAGCTCACAGTTTTTGAGCCTCCGACTCACACATTTTCGTCTCAGCTCAGGAAGGACGGCTCCAGAGCAGACTGATTTATGCAGTGGTCAAATTGCTTGGTCACGACTTTAATGCCAGTCGCTCACGAAGTAGAATTTTTGCTCACAAGACACCACAGCTTAGAGGGAGCATTGGTTGTAAGAACTAATTTCTTAAAAAATATGGATAACCCCAGTCCCTCTATCAGTTCAATGACAGGGGCAGAAGCTTCATCAATTAACGTCGAGTGTACTGAGATCCAGATCCAAGCAGTTGTTCATCAGTTTGAGCCCCTTGGTCCTACTTTTTCATCTGGACTAAGGGAAGGGGGGATTCTAGTTCTAAGCTTTCAGGCAAAAAGGACCCCTCCTGGTATGTTGGTACTATTAGCAATGGATGTATCATTCTTTTTATTTATTTATTTTTATTTATTTATTGAATTTCTAGGCCGCTCTTCCTGCTGTTGCAGGCTCAGAGCGGCTTACAAGACTTGGATGTACCAAGATTCAAATACTATAAATACAATAAATTTAACAAATTAAACATTAAAACATTATAAAATATCACAACAGTGTTCAATACCACTCAGTCACATTAAATGGCGACCATCTATCCCAGCCTTCCAGGCCCCAATGGCAATAACAATGTCAGGGGCCAGATGGTATTCACTGAGGCTCCTTACCACTGGTAAAAACATGGGGAAGGCGAAAGGAGGGGTAGCAGCCCCTATTCAAAAGCCTGGCAGAAGAGCTCCATCTTGCAGGCCCTGTGGAACTGTATCAGGTCCTGCAGGGCCCTGATCTCTTCTGGGAGCTCATGCCACCAGGAAGGGGCCACCACCAAAAAAGCTGTCCCCCTGGTGGCAGCGAGCCTGGCTTCTCTGGGGCCAGGTACTATAAGACGATGTTGGGCCCCAGACCAAAGTGCTCTCTGGGGTACATATGGGGAAAGGCGGTCCCGCAGGTAGGTTGGACCCAGGCCATTTAGGGCTTTAAAGGCAAGTACCCACACCTTAAAGCGAATTCGTACGCTATAGGTAGCCAGTGCAGTGCCACCAGTGCTGGTCGGATGTGCTCCCGTCTAGGGAGATCCATCAGCAACTGCGCTGTGGCATTCTGCACCAGCTGCAGCCTCTGGATTTGCAAGAAAGGCAGCCCCATGTAGAGAGCGTTACAATAGTCTAGCCTCGAGGTGATCATGGATCACTGTAGCCAGGTCAGCACAGCTCAGGAAGGGAACCAACTGCCGCACCAGCCTCAGATGGTAAAAGGCCGACTTGGCAGTGGCTGCTACCTGGGCCTCCATGTTCAAAGAAGGATCCAGGAGCACTCCCAAACTCCTAACCATCGGTGCAGGCACCAAAGGCACCCCATCGAAGGCCGGGAGTGGGAGCCCCGACCATGGCCCGCCCTGCCCCAAGCACAGGACCTCCATCTTCTCCAGGTTCAGCTTAAGCCTACTCAACCTCAGCCAACCAGCCAATGCGTGTAATGCCCAGTCAAGATCGCCTGGTCCAAAGTCAGACCGGCTACCCAACATCAGATAGAGTTGGGTGTCATCAGCGTACTGATGACAGCCCAGACCCGCCCTCCAGACAATCTGGGCAAGGGGGCGCATATAGATGTTAAAAAGCATCGGGGATAAGACTGCCCCCTGAGGCACTCTGCATTCAAGTGGGTGCCTCTGGGACCGCTGATCCCCTAATGCCACCCTTTGTCCCCGACCTTGGAGAAAGGAGACAAGCCACTGCAAGGCAAGCCCCTGTATCCCCATGTCGGCGAGGTGATGGGTCAGCAGCCGATGATCGACCATGTCAAACGCTGCCGACAGGTCAAGCAGCAGCAATACCGCCATACTGCCCCGATCCAGATGTCTCCAGAGGTCATCCATGAGGGCCACCAATGCTGTCTCGGTCCCAAACCCAGGGCAAAAGCCTGACTGGAAGGGATCTAACACTGAAGCGTCATCTAGGAAACTCTGGAGCTGTATCGCCACCACCCTCTCTATTAATTTGCCCAAATAGGGAAAATTAGAAACTGGCCAATAATTAGCCAATTCAGCTGGATTCAATGATGGTTTTTTCAGGAGCGGGCAGACCATCGCATTCTTGAGTGCACTCGGAAACTGCCCCTCAGAGAGGAACCGGTTGATAATCTCCCGCAGTGAACCTCAAAACCCCTCGCGACCAGCTTTAATAAGCCAGGAGGGGCACGGGTCAAGGTCACAAAGGCCTCACAGCCAATCTCCAATTCCCTACTATTTAGTTTGCCCTGGGGCAATACTGTTATAGATCAAATTAACCTAAATAATTGCCGGGCGTGAGCTAGCGGATGCAATCTCTGCCACATAATAATCCTTCTTAGCAGCCTTGACTGCCATCTTATAGGCCTTCATAAACACCCTATAAGATGCTCTTGACACTTTGTCATAACCCCTGGGTATACCGGGGGGCGAGCCTAGTACGGGGGCGCAGAGGGCATCTGGGAGCAATCTCATCGATGGCCACGGAGAGTCAGCTGTGCCAGTCCTCCACCAGCTCATCCAATGAGCCACCAGGGGGCCTCGGATCCCTCAGAGCTGATAGGAGCCACTCTGGGTCCATCGGGGCATAGTAGTCCAACCATGGTACTGCCAAAGCAGTAATCCGGTCCACTGTTACCCCCGCCGCGAAAATCAAATCGAGCATGTGTCCCGCCTGGTGAGTGGGGGTCGTTACAAATTGGGAGAATCCCAGCGCCACCATGGATGACATCAGGTGCGCCACCTGTATGGAAGCAACATCATTGGCATGGACGTTGAAATCACCCAGGACTAGCAGCCTTGGGTGTTCCAGCGCCCAGCCTGTTACGGCCTCCATCAGGGCTGGCAGGCTCTCAGCCAGTGTGTTAGGTGGTCGGTACACCAGCCAGATCGCCACACTCTACCCAGCCCCCAGCACCAGGCCGACACACTCTAAGCCCATGATTTCCATTGGCAGGAGTGCCCTGAAGGAGTAAGCCTCTCGAATGAGCATCACCACCCCTCCCCCCGCCCCCTAGTCCGTGATTGGTGGAGGACCGAGAACCCAGGTGGAGTGAATTGGGAAAGAGCTATTGTTTCCCCTTTTCGCACCCAGGTCTCGTTCACGCAAGCCAGATCCACCTGTTGTTCTGCCATGAAGTCCCGAAGGACCATGGTCTTATTATTTATGGATCTGGCATTGCACAGCATCAATGACGGAGGGGGGTTCTCCATCCTAGCCCCACTGCCAATCACCCTTGGGATGGGTCTCAGGCTGGAAGGGTGCCAAGCCAATTTGTTTCTCTGCATCCTTCCCTTGTTCTCTTGCCTGGACCCACCACTATTCTTCCCCCTCCCCAGGAGCAATGGTATCTTTTGCCAGGCATTGCTGCCCCACGATCTTCCCGTGAGCCTCAGTTTATTGGGCATAAATGCCGCTACCAGCAGGAAAGTATTTCCTCCAAATACACTACCTGTCAACCCTGACCTCCTATCTTGCTACACCCTCCCTCCCCGCAAGACTTACTAGACTCATTAATATGGAACACTAAATTTATTTCAAAACTTACCCAAGATGACAATCTTTTTTTAACCCCAACCACTGGAGATCAAAACGTAAATACATCATGCCTGACATCTCCAGGCACTCTGTATTCACCCACCAACCCTGGTTCACTAAAGCAGTAGATAAAAATTGCAGGCTCAGATGGAAAATGGCTGGCTTAACACATCTATGCAACATTGCTAACAGAAAAGGACTACTGAGTAAATTAGACATAGAACGTAAACTTAAACAAACAATTCTATTGTTCTTATACCTTACTCTACAACATGTCACCAGTCAGATGAAAATTGCCTCAATCCTGACTCAACCACAAACTGATTTTGAACTCATACTCAAACTCTTTGAACATCACAACTAGGGCCTGATATCAGCAGTCTATCAACTTCTATTATGTGACAGCCTACCTAAATCACTCTTGTACCAAAACGCATGGCAAACAGATTGCTCCTCAACTTTAAATGAACAAACATGGTCAGATCTTTGGACGTCTAAACCAGGATTTCCATCTTCCTTGCCACTAGAACTCCAGAAATTTAAGATCATGACCAGATGGTACCTCACTCCCCAAAAGCTATCACACATGAACACAACAATATCACCCAATTGTTGGAAGGGCTGCCAACAGGTAGGCACATTTGCCCACTGTTGGTGGCAATGTGACAAAATCCACTCATTTGGGACACTGATCAAAGACAAAATCAAAGACATCACTTCTACTGACATATCTATCAGTCCTGAAAATCTCTTTCTTGGTATCTGGCCTCAACATGTCAAATGTCATACATTTATGAAATCATTGGAAGTTATGATTTTTGCAGCAAGAACATCTATTACAACCTGCTGGAAAGCTCCTGATCCCCCCACACTCAATCTCTGGTACGACAAATTGTGGGATCAGTTCCTAATGGACTGCATTACAAACAAACTGAACAATGCCTCCACACGCCCAATAGAATCTATGTTTATGTCAAAATGGGAACCAATGTTAGAGTTTTTAACTAAAGATGGCTTTGTCCCTCCTAGCTGGTCTGACTTTCAAAGTTGTGAGCACTTGTTTCCTCTCCAGTTGATTAAAATATACATTTCTTGGATGCAAATTTCCTTTGTCAAATGATGCACTTACCTTATTCCTTTCACATGTTATATCTTTGTTATACCTTTTTTATTTTTTTTTCTCATAAACTTTGTCTCTACAGGTCACAAACAAGTAATCCATTGCTTTTTTACCAAACAACTGATTTCTGGCTCCCTAGTTTTTTGGACCTTTAAGCTGAAAATATATGCACTATTGTTGTTTATTGCACTCTGATTTGTTTACAGGTGTATTCTTGAATATTACACCTTTTGTATTTGTTATTTGCACTTTTCCACATCACAGTTACTGTATTATGACAGTTATTGTTCAATTTCTTTGTTCTATGTTATGTGACTGATTTCAATAAGAGAAATTTCAAAAATAAATAATAAAAAAGATCCTTTCACCTCTGCTGTTTTGTCCACCAGGCTTCCTGCAATTCTGTGTGCACCTATGTCATTTGGTGGGCTTAGATCCAATAGTTTGCCCTCCTCTCCTCGAGGGCTACTGGTCTCCAATTGATTATATCATTCAATTTAATGATAAATGATAGAGAGCCAGTTTGGTGTAGTGGTTAAGTGCGCGGACTCTAATCTGGGAGAACCGGGTTTGATTTCCCACTCCTCCACTTGCACCTGGCTGGATGACCTTGGGCAAGCCATAGCTCTGTACCAGCTGTTCCCTCAAGGACAGCTTGGGAAAGCGCTCTCTCAGCCCCACCTACCTCACAGGGTGTCTGTTGTGGGGAGGGGAAGGGAAAAGGAGTTTGTAAGCCACCCTGAGACTCCCTTGGGGAGTGGAGGGCGGGGTATAAATCCAATCTCTTCTTCTTCTTATAAATGGGGAGGATCTATGGCTCAGTGGAGGAGCATCTGCTTGCCAGGCTGAGGGTCCTCGGTTTAATCTCTGGCCCTCCGGTTAACCATCTGGCAGTAGGTGATGTGAAAGACCTTTCTCTGCCTGACACCTTAGAGAGCTGCTGGCAGTCTGAGTGTACAGTACTGACCCTGATGGACCAATGGTCTAATCCACTATAAGGCAGATTTTAAATGCTCTGTTGCATCCCACCCCCTCTCCAGGACAGGAAAAATGATGTGATTTCAAATGATTCTTGTGTCTTCAGTGCAGTACCTGAAGAGAAGCCTATGACAGGCCCAGATCCAGTGACTCATAATACATGTCTTTTGCTGGGTGGTCTTGTGTGTTGACCGCTCTGTTGTTCCTGCAGACAGTACCCCTCTTGTTGAAGAGGGAAGTTTCCAATGGTAGAATTCCAGTGTTCCCTTTTTTTCACTGGTTTTATACTTTGCTGCCTCTCAATTTGCACAGAGGTTAGTGTGGCCTATGTGAGGCTCCTATATTAAATTTTCCCTGCTACTTTGACAGGTCTTTATTGATTCTTTTCAAAGCAACCTGCCTGAATTCCTCCTGCCATTGTTTTACTAAGATTGTCAGCTCTGTTCAGCTTCCACTGCTGCGTTTCCTGGCAATTTTACAGTTTTTTAGCCTCCAGCTCACACATTTATGTCTTAGCTCAGAAAGGATGCCTCCAGAGCAAACTAATTTATGCAACTCACAAAGTTGAATTTTTGCTTAAAAGACTACACAGTTTAGAGGGAGCATTGGTTTGCAACCAGTCTCAATGCCAAGATGCCACTTTTTTGTTCCAGGGCAGGATCAGACCCCCCACAGCTTGGGGGATGCTAATCGGGAGGGTAGTGTTGAAGCTGATGACAGACAACACCCATTGCATTCTTATCATGCCATTTTGGTCAAGGCAAACATGGTTTCACATTCTGTTGTATGGCTCCCAGGGTCAATACATGCACCTGGAACTGCTCTGGGGCTGCCTGCCTCAAGGGTTGGTGGTCCCTCTAGATCCGGAGTCACTGTGGCTGACAGCTTGGCTTCTGTTATCAGTGGCAGTGGGTACTCTGAGCCAGTCTTAAGTGTACTTCTGAATGCTTAAAAAAAAGAAGAAGCAAGCCTTCGACAAGGGTGTCCTGTGCAGCCAAATAGGTCTGTTTCTCTCTATGGGCTAGACAGAAGGGCATGAATCCTACTACTCGTGCCCTACATTTTGTGTTGGATTTCCTATTATCATTAAAGCTTAAAGGTTTATCAAATTCATTGATTAAAGTTTATTTGGCAGCAATTTCAGCTTACCATGTTCCATTAGAGGGTACATCAATTTTCTCTCACATTGTATCACATTTATTTTTGAACGGTTTGAATTATCTATACCCTCCAATACCTATAGTGGTTCCACAATGGTCTTTATCTTTAGTTTTAAAACAGTTATCTGGGCCTCCTTTTGAGACAATGTCAACCTGCTTAGTTCCCTATCTACCGTGGAAAACAGCGCTTTTGGTTGCTGTTACCTCTGCTAGAAGGGTTATTGAGTTGGCAGCTCTTTGGGCGGATTCTCCTTTCATTCAGTTTTTCCCAGACAGGGTGGTGCTTAGACCCAGTGTGCATTTCCTCCCCAATGTTGTTTCAAAGTTTCATCTTGTCTCACTCCCGTTTTTTTACCTAAATCCTACATCAGAATCTGAGACATCCCTGCATACTTTAGATGTCCATAGGGCACTTTTGTACTACATGAGAAGAACAAGATCGTTCAGGGTTACTTCAAGATTATTTTTATGTTATGCCAACCACTGTAAGGTGAGGTCGGCTTCATCCCAGACTATATCCCAGTGGAGTACATCAGCCATTAGACTAGTTTATCAGTCTGCAGGCATTCCATGCCCCCTGCAACTGAAGGCTCACTCTACACGCTCTCTCTCAACATCTGTTGCTTTCCTAAAGGGGGTGCCGATGCAGGACATTTGTAAGGCAGCCACTTGGTCATAGCCTGACACTTTTGTAAAACACTGTCGTGTTGATTCATAAGTGCATAATGGTGTTTTTTTTAATTCAGCAGTGCTACAATCTGTGATTTATGTGTAGTAACCTCATTCTGTAAGAATAAAGGAGGTTTTCTGTTGAACATTCCTTTTTATATATTTTTTAAATTATTGTTATTGTGTTTTTTCTTCTTTTGTGCTGGCTCATCCCTTCTCTGATGGCAGTCAGCTTTGAAATCTCCCATGTGGGACTGCACAGGGCAACGCAGATGAAAATAGGGTTTACTTACCAGTAACTGTTGTTCATCCAGTTGTCCTGCGCAGGCACACATCCCTCCCTCCTGCCTCACATGAGCCATTTTTTAAAAAAGTGTCTCTCTTTATATTTAACAGTACATGAGGCTCATGGCAGTTCGCCGGCAAGGCGGAATAAAAATAAAATAAATAAATAAATGGCAGCTGCGGAAGAACTGAGGGTGTGTGAGTGTGTGGAGCTTCCCCTTTTCTAGTGCGTCATTGGCAGGAAGCACCGTGATTTGCACACAGGGGAAGCTCCTCCCACTAGTTGTCAAGCTAGAAAAAATCTTCCATGGCAGGCCTGCATGTGCGCAGATCCCATGTGTGCCTGCACAGGACAACTGGATGAACAACAGTTACTGGTAAGTAAACCCTGTTTTCTAATGGAATGCAACTGGTTTATTCTCCCCTGGATGGTCTCCCAGAGTGGCCTCCTGTTACCCTGGAGGAAATAAAAACTCTTATAGATTAGTTAAAACTAGGCAAAGCTTCTGGCCCAGATGTGATAATCTCTGAGGTATTGAAAGCTGACCCAGAGTGGTGGGCCTCTCCTCTTGCTGCTCTTTTCACCACAGCTTGGACCAATGCAATAATTGTTCCCATCTACAAAAAGGGCTGTCATCTTAATCCCTCTAATTTTAGACCAATTAGTCTTTTGTCTGTCATTAGGAAACTTTATGCTAAATTTTTGCAAATTAAGCTCAGCACCTGGATGTTATTTAGTAAAATTTTAGGAACAGAACAGGTAGGTTTCTGCCGGGGGAAATCAGCTGTTTAGTCCTCGCTCATTTGATCAATAGGTATGTAAGAAGGAAAAGGTCTAAACTGTATATTGGCTTTTTGGACCTTAAAGGGCTTTTGACTGTTTCAAGGGAACTTCTCTGGGTAAAGCTTGAGGGAAGTGATGAGAGGTTATTATTTCTTATTAAAAGACTTCACACCTCCACGTCCTGTCAGGTCAGGTCAGGTGTACCTCTGTCAGGAAAGAGGTAAAGCAGGGGTGCGTTTTAGCCTCCCCCTTTGTTTAACCTTTTTTTAAAATGACCTTGCCCCTGTTTTGTCATTAGTTGGTGGCCATAGCCCTAGACTTGGCTCTACTCTTATTCCCTTGTTATTATATGCAGATGACATGATTCTCTTGTCTACTTCTCATGTTGGATTAAACCGTTTACTGAACTGTTGCCATGAATACTGTGTGATTAACAGACTGGAGTTGAATTATGAAAAATCAAAGGTATTAGTCATCCCCTGTTCCCAAAAATCTTATAAGTGGATTATTAATGGCAAAAAACTTGAACAGGTTAAGCACTTTAAATATCTGGGCTTCTATTTCCAATCTAATGCTACCTGGACCTACCATTGCAGAATGGCTATTAATGTAGCTAAAGTTAGTGTTGTGGCAATTTCTTGCTTTAATTTTCTGTTTGAGGTAACCAGTATGTGCCAGGTGCACTTAAAGCCTTCAATGCTAAAACTGGAGCTCAATTACTGTATGGGGTACCTCTCTGGCTTGAGGCAATGGACATTTCAGTTGAATGTGTCCACTCTACCTTTTTGCGAAAAATCATGGGGGTACCTATGTATGTCTCATATGCTGCTTTATGTTTGGAGTGTGGTCAGAATTAACAGATTCAAGGACCAAATAGGAATAACAAGCTTAGTTTATATGGTTACCATTTGTTTGGGTTTAATTCCAGGGGGGAACATAGGGAAGGAAATAAATATGTTAAAATTGGAGACTGATGGGCAAATGTATCCTTAATTGTGAATGCTGAGACCCTGCCATTATGCTCCATCCGTCTCATCTCAAGCATGGAGGTGACCATACAGCATCATCTTTGAAGTGGGGCAATGGGCTGTGTTGAGTTATCTCCCCTGTCCCCAGACTAGAGAAATACATTCCAATCTACCATTCCAAATTACATTACATTCTACTATTCACAATGTTACATTACAATATACTATTCTAGTCTATTATTCCAAATAAAAAAATAAAAGAGGACTTATGGCCCTTCTGGGGGATTGGTGAGAATACAGATGTAAGGGCTGAATGAGGTTAGCATATGTAGTGAGATGAGAAACCAACATCCCTGTTAAGTCCTGGGGATTCCATTATTCTGAGCATTGTAATAAGTTGCAACTCAGCAATTTCCCTTTCTAGTCTGTTCCTGAAGTTCCTTTGCAATAAAACAGCTGCTTTGTGTGAGAATGTCCCAATGAATATAGTCCACAACAGGTCTTTGGGTAAAAAGTCCTTTATTTGTAGAAAGATCACTGGAGTCATACACTTGTTCTGCTAGTAATGAAGTGTTATAGGTTACATGCATAGATATACTAAACCTGCTACATGGCTACAGGTATGCTACCAATCAGTATGCTACAATTTTGGTGCGCTTCTAACAGTAACACCAATTTCCACGGAAGATGCGGGAAAGCTAGTTCCCAGGGGAAGGGAAAAGGGAGTACTTGTTCTCATGGCAAAAAGTTGTTGCTGAGTCTAGAATTCAGTTTCTCAAAACCTGTTAACATAACAAGTATGCAGTTCACAGAGTATTTCTTCCTCCCCCTGTTCAAGGACACAAGAGGAGATAATTTGACAGTGTGCACGCTCGTAACAGTCTAAGCAGAACAGAGCAAGCAAATGCGAGCAAAAAGCAAGCAGGCGGGGCCAAGCGGGGGCTAAGCGCTCAGCGAGAGAGATTCCACATTCCTGCGGGGTGGGTTGATTAGCTGTTGATTAGCTGCAAACTCCCGGCCGGGGTCCTGGGAATGAAAAGGGATTAAGAACGGATAAACACTTACGTGACATAAGAGCAGCTCACTATGCATGTGTATAGTAACTCATTAGGTATTTGTATAATAATGCATACGGCTTACAGAAAGGAAGAGTAACTCATTAGGCACATATGGCTTACAGAAAGGAAGAGTAACTCATTAGGCACTTGTGTATTAAGGCATAACAGGTAGATCAAACATAGGTCACAACAGGCACCTCATGGCAGGTACTGACACTTTGAGGTCACCTGTTGAGTGCCCTGGGGGGGCTGGAGTGTTCTCCTATAGGCGGGGCCGATGCCAGGCTTTTTTGCACCCTAGTCAAGGCCAGCTACTCCCCCCCAACCAATTTTCAAAAAGAGATGAATTGTAGGAAAAATGAAAAGCACAAAACTTAAAATTGCTACTTTTAAAAAAAGTAGTGTATGACTACAGAAATTACAGGCTAAAGATGCAGTTGGAGGCACATGGAGAGATGCTTAAAGAGCAAGCACAACCGCCCCCAAAGTGCTCAAGGATGCCCCCTTAAATTTCAAGGGACAGTGTAACCCTGAAATTCAAACACTCCAATACTTCATAATTTGTATTAAAAGCCCTTCCCCCTCCTCCAACCTGTCAGTGCAAAGTTAGTATGTTGGCCACCCACTACTGAGCAAAAATCCACTCTGCCCATGGTCTGAAGCACCCTCTGTAGTTGTTTCCCACGATCAAAAGTTATTCCTGTTATTGGCAACAGACACATTCAAAAAGTTGAGGCTGCCCACCTTCTCGTACAAAGGATCTGTTCAGGTTATTCAGTATTGACAGAACCGCACTCTTGATATGGTCAGAGTTGCTATAGTGACTGGTGCCTAATATAGTTTCTAGGATTGAAGGAACAGAAATGTAGGTCCCTTCTCCCGTATCGAGGTTAATCATTCTGCACATTATAAACCTCTGGCTAACACATTTTTGTCTTAGCTCCAGAAGGATGGCTCCAGAGCAAACTAATTTATGCAGCAGCCAAATCGCTCACTCACAACTTTAAGGCCAGTAGCTCATAAAGTAGAATTTTTGCTCACAGCCTCATAGGACTATGCAGCTTAGAGGGAGTATAAACGACTGGCTCATCTGCAGCCATCAGGCTCTGTTTGTGATCCTGGGAGGGTTCTGGCCCCTCCCTCCCTCCGTTTCCTCCTGTGGAGGAGCTGGTCTGATCCTGTTTCCCTGAGGCAAACAGGAAGGGCTGCAGTGGCATGTGAAGGGGGACATGTGGGCCTATGAAGGCAAGGTGGGGGGGGGGGAAGCAGGCAGGGAAAGGCAGGAAGGAGACCCCAGGCACAGGCGGGGGGAAGGGGGCATGTGGCAATCAGCCAAGAGCTGCAGTCAAGGAGGAGGAAGAGCCTCGCTCCAAGGGGAGCCAGGCGACATGCAAAGGGCTTTGGTTGGTGAGGTGCTCCCAGCCCCCTCCTCTCTTTCCCTGGGCCCACTGCAGAAGCGGAGCCCCTCAGCACCCCCCTCGCTCACTCACCTGACCCAGCCATGGCCAACAGCTTCCCCCTGCAGGCGGTGACTCCCGGCCAAGCTTTGTTACTCCATGGTGGCTGTGCCAGCATGTGGCCACCCGCGCCTGCCTGGGGCTCCCTCTGCTTGCTGGCTGGTTGGCTTCCCTGCCCCCACACCTAAATCCAGCAGCCGGGATGGCCTCCAGGTGGGTGGGCAAAGGGGCTTGGCATGCATGCCCGCCTCACTTCCTTTCTCTCCTCCTCCTTTTCCTCTCGGTGCAGCAGCAGGGGAGTCCTGGGAGAGCAGCCAAACCCTGACCCACCAGAGAAGGCCAAGCCCAGGGGTGCCAAGACGGCCCCTTAGTTGCAACAGAGCAGGGCTTTTGGTGGGGGCAGGGCAGCAGGCCAGTGCGGCTCTTCTTCATGAGATGGCACCCTAGGCAAACGCCTAAGTTCTTCTACAGACAGTCCGGCCCTACCTATAGGTTTTCTCAGTCTTGTGATCTTTGATGTCAGATCTGTGTCCATTTATCCTTTGGCATTGGATTTGACCTGTTTGCCCTATGTAGAGAACCAAAGAGCATTGTTGGCACTTAATAGAATATACAGTGTTAGAAGATGAGCATGTGAATAAGCCTGAGATGGTGTAGCTGATGTTGTTAGGTCCAGTGATTGTGTTGTCTGGGTGTAAGTGGCAGCAAAGTTGGCACCTGGGTTTATTGCAAGCTCTGGTATCAGTGTCCATGTTCAAATTAGACGTATTATTGTGGGTGAGGAGTTATTTGAGATTGGGGGGCTGTCTGTGCACAAGAAAAGGTTTCCTCTCCCAGTATTCTGAAAGAGAACTGTCATTATCCAGTAGAGGTTGTAAGTTGCTGATGATGTGTTGAACTGTTTTGAGTTGAGAGCTGTATGTGACCACTAGTGGTTTTCTGTTATTGTCTCTTTTGGGCCTGTCTTGCAACAGGTTTTCTCTGGGTACCATTCTGGCTTTTTTAATCTGTTTCTTGACTTCATCAGGTGAGTACTTTAGTTCCAAAAAGGTTTGTTGTAGATCCCTCAGGTGAAAATCCATCTGTAGGATTGGAGCAGATGCATCAGTAGTGTAGAACCTTGGCTGTATACAATGGATTGTTTTATATGTTTAGGACGGTAGCTGGAGGCATGTAGGTACATTTGTTGGTCAGTAGGTATAAGGTGGTGTCTATGCGTCCATTGTCTATTTTTACAGTAGTGTCCAGAAAATTTATTTCTTCCATAAATTGGTTAATTGTCAGGTTGATGGTGGGGTGAAAGTCATTGAATGACTGGTGGAATATGTCCACAGCTTCTTTATCATGTGTTCAGACAATAAAAATGTCATCAGTGTATTGCACGTATAAGAGAGGTATGAGTGGGTGGTAGTTTAGGAAGTGTTGCTCCAAGTCAGCCATAAAGATGTTAGCATACTGTGGGACCATTTGGGGGCCCATGGCTGTACCACTTAACTGAAGGAACAAGTTGTCACCAAATCTGCAGTGGTTATAGGTGAGAACAAAATGGCACCATTTGGTGGCAAAGTCAGCTGTGGTGTTGTCAGAAATCATATTCCTTATGTCTTGTAATCCATCTTTGTGTGGGATGTTGGTATACAGATTCCACATCCATGGTGGCTAAAACAGTATTCTCTGGAAGGTTGTTCAAAGATTGTATTTTCCTCAGAAAGTCTGTGGTGTCACGCACATAACCAGGAATGTTGATCACATAGGGTCCTAGAACATAGTCCATGTATCCAGATACTCCTGACAGTGCCTATGCCTGAGATAATTGAGTGTCCTGGGTTGCCAGATTTGTGTATTTTGGATAGAAGACAAAAGGTACCTGGTTGAAGTTTCTGTGGTGTGTCTGAAAAGATTTGTTCCTGAATATGCAGGGGTAATTCCTTTATCATCTTGTATAGTTCTTTTTTTGTTTTCCTGTGTGGGGTCTAAGTCCAGTTGTTTGTAAAAAGCAGTGTCTGAGAGTTGCCTTTGAGCCTCCTGGAAGGAGCCTGATCTTTTTGTAATGACAAGGGCTCTACCTTTGTCTGCCTCTCTGATCATAATATCCGGATTCTATGGCTGCCCTTTCAGCATGGTTGAGATTCTGCTGTGCACAATGTTGTTTGTTGATCACATCGGTTTGGACCCTGTGGCAAAAGCATTCCATGTAGAGATCCAGTGTGGCATTACAACCATGAGGGGGTGTGTGTCCATGTGGAGTCTCTTTTTTTGTAGTGTTGTTTTGATGGTATGTTGTGGTAAATTCCCTAAATTAATCTGAATGTAAGCTTCAAGTGTTTGTGGGAATGTGGTAACAAGCTGAACATTGCTATAGATTTTTATAACTTGTATTTTTTTTCTGAGAAACACATTTCAAAGGTATTAGCACAAAAATACTGCTTAACTTGTATTTTTGGGTGGAAAAGGCTAAATGAAACAGGAAAATTAAAAACAGAAGACTACTTACAGGGGAATGATGTGTGGAATAAAGAATATGTGTTGAAGTAAGGAATACAAATGTTATTGAGAATAATGGCTGAGGTGTAAAGAGTGAGAATTAGTATATAACAAGTGGAGACCTGCAAGAAACTTGCAGGAGAGGATATCTCATTCCCCCTGCCTCTGCTTCTTCCCCTCTCCCCCTTCTTGTCTCACACTTTCTCCTTCCTGCCACCCCTTTTCTTATTCACTCTCCCCGCCATGCCTGTCACTTCCTTTCTGCCCCCACCCCATCACTCTTTCTGCCCTGTCACTCTCCCAGCATCCCACCTACTTCCTCCTCCCCACAGCAGCAGAGGCAGCAGCCACTCTCCAGGAATTACAACAGACTGCCCAAATACAGAGATCAGTTCCTCTTAGGGTTGCCAGCTCCATGTTAGAAACTTCTTGGGGATTTGGGGGTGGAGCCTTGGGAGGATGAGGTTTAAGCTTGGAAGTGACCTCAGCAGGGTATAATACTATAAACTGCACCCTTTAAAGCAGCCATTTTCTCTGGGGAAACTGATCTCTGTCATTGTAATTCCAGGACATCTCCAGCCCTCACCTGGAGGTTGGCAATATTAGTTTCACTGTAGGAAATGGCTGCTTTGGATTGTGGAGTCTCTGGCATTTAAGTCAGAAAAGACTTTATTGGCATATACAAGTAGATATAGTAATCTAAATACAGAATCTGTGCAGAGTAAAATTAGAATTACAGAATAAAACAGAGTAACATCATAATCAAACCTAATTCATAGTATCACGTATTAGGCCCTGTGATGATGGCACTGCAAAGAAACTTTGCTGCTGTTTCAGTTATTGCTATATCTAAATTATTAAACAAGAAAAGGACCTTAAAATCATTGGGGGTCTCTAAAAGTTGGGCTAATATGGGATATAGAAGATCCCAGTGGGACGCCAGATAGAGAGGGTACTGGAGGAGAACATGGGCGACAGTTTCAACACAGTCCTTCATACAAGGACAACACCTGCTAGGATAGGGAATCCCTTGGAATCTGCCAGATAAGATAGCTGAAGGAAGAACATTGAATCTAGCCAAGGATATGGCTCTACGCAAATTTGGAGCTATGAGTTGATAGAGGTATACTGCTGGAAGCTTTGCGTTAGGAACAATCCCCAAATTTAAGGGAGGACAGGTTCTGTTACCCAGGCTATAAAGAGTTTGTAGCTCTGATCCCAATAAACTAGATTTTATTTTTTAAAAAGGCCTCAGACTCAGCATAAATAAGGATTCTAGAGATAAATTCAGGGAACTTATTTTGGCTTTGATGTAAGATAGCCAGCTGGAATTAACAGATTCAGCAAGTAGTTGGTACGTATAACTAAAGGGGTCAGAGTGGAAGTGGAGTTGTAACCAAAATTTGATAGTGTGGATCCATGCCTTAGTAGCCAACAAAGTATCTTCATTATGCTGTATGCCAATTTACTGCTCACCCTCTACCTATATGTTGGAGGCTGGTAATTTCCATTTCATTGTATATGAAGAAAGGTGCATGCACACGAAAGCTTATACCTTGAATAAAACTTTGTTGGTCTTAAAGGTGCCACTGGACTCAAACTTTGTTATGTTTTAACTTGTAAGAGTGCCCATGTGTGATGTTAGTTACTTTATTTTTATCCCATTCATCCTTCAAGGAGTTTGAGATGGCAGACATGTCCACTCCCATTTTATCATTGCAACAACCCTGTGAGGTAGGGTTTTGAGCAATGGTGCCTGTGTTTTAAAACCACCTGTTTCCCCAAAGACACCTGTCATGCCGCTTGTACATGCTAGCTTATGTCATGCAATACCATTTGTTATTCTATTTTTATAGATTAACACATTACCTTGGGCAATTTTTACTAGAGAGGAAGCAAACTCGATAAATGAATGAAGTGGGAAGCCCCATCTGTGGCACCTGAATTCTTTGGCAGAGAACAAGAGAAAGTCCAGCAGGCATAAAGCAATCTAGTTGAACCTCTAACCAAACAATGCTGCTGTGTACCACAGGTGGTTTCCATAGTTCACAGTAGCAGGTGGCCACACAGTATGTCAGAATGAAAATGAAAACATTCAGCACAGAATCACTGTAGCATGGAAACTACTTTCTTGTAGACTTGGCCCCATAGTGGCTACCTCTACAAGATCAGAAGTTTTGCCTACATATGGTCACTTTGTCTCAAAATACTTTGTGCATCTGTTCATGTGTCCTCAAGCACACATTAAAGACTTGAATGAGGATTTAAATCCATGTCCATGACTGCAAAGATAAACATGTGGGTGGGGAGCTGGCCAGGGAATGATTCTCTGTGTGTGCATCTTGGGCCCAGCTTTGAGATGGAAGCAAGCAAGCAATGCAACTGACCCTTTCTCCCTTTGCCTCAAGGAAGACAGAGGGGACATCTCCACTACAAACCTAAGCCAGTGCAATGGTCAAGGTTTCCCTTCAGGGAAAAATAGATATTTAAGAACAAGTGGTCTCTAATGCTCTGTTTGTCATTATGGCAAGAGGAAGCCATGGTTGTAATGCTTTGTGGAGGGAGGCCCAGTTATCTTTTGTGGAGGCTGCCATGCCAGACTATCATGAAAAGTATCATAGTTCTACAGCAGTGTTTGTCTTTCTTAATGCAAATCTGAGTCCAGTTAAGTTTCTTTTTCCCTAACCTTGCTTCTCCCCCATTTTGTTTCTAATAACAGCATCAGACTGGGCCATGGACACCTTTTGAAATGCTTCCTGTCATGTTATCAATCAGATATGTATATTTACAGTCTTTCATTAAATTAGAGTGTACATTTCATCCTTCCTCCTTGGAATATTAATGTTGTTCCTGGATAAAATGCTATGTGAATATTCATGAGGTGGAGAAAAATCAATCCCTGTGCTTGAATGTTGTCACGATCAGCAGTAATCAAGCATGCTATTAAAAACACTACACAGTAACATCAAATGTGTATTGATTATCAGAGGGATGTTGCAAGGTCTCTCTCTCTCTCTCACACACACACACACACACACACTCCCTCCCTCCTGGCCTTGCTTTTGAGAAGCAAGTTTGCTCTCAGGCTGGGGTAAGCAGTAAATTTAAGACGAATGTTGGAGACATAATATGGCACCTGGTATTTTTGGCCACTGTGTGCCCCAGAGTGTTGGATTGGATGGGCCACTGGCCTGATCCAACATTGGCTTCTCTTATGTTCTTATGCTCTTCATATTTAACTACACCCTCTGAGGACAATGCATCCTTTGAAGAGGTAGTTTGGTGCCACACTACAACCTTTTGCTTTATGTATAAAAAAAAGTTGCAAAGGGAACATACTACTAGTTTGAAAGCGAGTTGGTAAGGCATAGCCCACAAGCTGCTCTGAGATGGAGAAATTTCAGCAGCAAAGTCCTCAACCAATAGCATACTGTTCCCAGCAACACTGTAATGTAACTCCTGTCCTCTTCAGGTAGCATCACCTATCACTATTGGCAGGGCCATGCTGTGCCCTGATTAACTTTTTGTTGTGAACATTCCTGGCAGTTAACCTGATCCTTTTTTTACCTAGTATTGGAACCTGTTCTCTCCTACTGAGTCATTCCAGCCAGCTAGGCATGTTCCCTATTGACATTTTCTGCAAAGAAAATTTGAAGTCTTCCAATAACAGTTCAGATGAGAGCATAGTTTACAATATTTCTCCAATCACAAAACCAGCCCAAATTCCCCAATGACTACCCAGATTCAAAGGTTTGCCCAATAGCAGAAAGGATCCTAATTTGAGCCCAATTACATCTGGCCCCAATAGTAAATACCCATATAAAAATAAAGGCACCCCTTGAGTAAGCAAAATAGAAGAAGAGATTTGATTTATACCCCGCCCTTCACTAGTCAAAGGAGTCTCAGAGCACCTTACAAACTCCTTTCCCTTCCCCTCCACACAACAGACACCCTGTGAGGTAGGTGGGGCTGAGAGAGCTCTGACAGAAACTGCTCTTTTTCAAGAACAGCTGTGCCAAAACTATGGCTTGCCCAAGGTCATCCAGCAGGTGCAAGTGGAGGAGTGGGGAATCAAACTTGGTTCTCCCAGATTAGAGTCTGAGCACTTAACCACTACACCAAACTGGCTCAGTTTCTGAGACTGTTCCTCCACCACTTCAGGATGCAAGACAAGATGGTGTGGTAGTTCAGTCCCATCCCCAGGACCGTTTCTTCGTCATTATAAGGAATTCCCACCTAAATTGTTCCCTTAATACTTTGGAACTCTGAGATTACATCTGAACTACAGGATTAAGTGTGACATATGTAAATTTCAGCCTTGTTTTGCTTTGTTGTCTTCTCAACTTCCTTACTCTCTGCTTAAACTCTCTTCCCTTTCTTGAGTCTCCATTCAGAGAACCTTGATCCTGTACCCTATTTCTCCTCCCAACTTCTATCTCTGTCCCCCCCTGCCCTCTCTCTGAGGACACTGTACACTTACACAAATGCAAGGGAAAATTTAACTTTGGGATTAGGCAAACAGATCTACCTTAAAGAGCATGATTTATATCAAAAATCATTTGGTTTGCTTGGTGGCAGTGGAAAGTGCTGTCAAGTTGCAGCTGAATTATGGCATCCCTGGAGGGTTTTCAAGACAAAAGGTGGTGGTTTGCCACTGCCTGCCTCTGGTGGTCTCCCATCCAAATATTAACCAGGGCCAATCCTGCTTAGCTTCCAAGATCTGATGAGACTGGGCTAGCCTGGGCCAACCAGGTCAGAGCTTTCTTTGCTTATGGACTGCTTATTCCCCAGATATTTTATGATTTTGCATTTATCAAGTTATTTTAGTATAGTCTATTCCCCGAATGCATTGTATTGCACTGCATCTTCTGTCAGCCTTCTTTCCCTCTGCCATTTTATATGTTCAATAAAGATAAAATGCTAGTTACTGTCTTCCTCTACATTCTCCTATGAATTAAACCGGACATATCTTTCTAAGTTTGTGCTCATGTAAAAACAGACTCAGAGTTCCTTTATCCCAGGATCTGAAGGGGGAAGCACATGTAAAGGCCATACGTATGAAGCCCTCTCCTCCAATTTGAGTCTGTATGAACTTTCTACTTTATTTTACCTCAAAGGTCAGTTCAGTTCAGGATATGCTTACTGCAAACAGTCTCTCTCACACACACACACACAAAGATTGTGTAAATGAAACGAAGGTTTCTGAATAGAACACAGCTCTGCAGAGTGAAACTGGGCCATGTTCTCAGACCATACGAGTTGTCCAGCTTTGCATTCTAATAGCCATGAAGATGCCCCTTGGGGAACCAGGCACTAGAAGGTGTACTATATCTTCCTCAAACTCTGGTGGTCACCTGGCATACACATTTATGGCAATCCAGGGGCAGTGACATTGTCAGATCCTCCAGCACGAGCTGTTTCTGAGCCAGAGCTATACAGGAGACACTAAGAAAGGCTAGAGTGGAGGGAAAAGAATTCCAGAAATCAACCAGTTTAACTATTAGAACATAAGAACATAAGAGAAGCCAATGTTGGATCAGGCCAATGGCCCATCCAGTCCAACACTCCTTCACACAGTGGCAAAAAATACCAGGTGCCATCAGGAGGTCCAACAGTGGGGTCAGAACACTAGAAACCCTCCCACTGTTGCCCCCCCCCAGCACCAAGATAGAGAGTTCCTATTAGCCACCTTGTGACTAATAGCCACTGATGGTCCTCTGCTCCATACGTCTATCAAATTCCCTCTTGAAGCCGTTCGTGCTTGTAGCTGCCACCACCTCCTCTGTCAATTCCATGTGTTAATCACTCTTTGGGTGAAGAAGTACTTCCTTTTATTGATTCTAAACTGACTGCTCAGCAATTTCATTGAGGGCCCACGAGTTCTTGTACTGTGAGAAAGGGAGAAAAGTACTTCTCGATCTGCTCTATCACATGCATAATCTTGTAAACCTCTATCATGTCACCTCTCAGCTGTCGTTTCTCCAAGCTAAAGACCCCAAGCACTTTAACCTTTCTTCATAGGGAAAGTGTTCCAACCCTTTTATTATTCTAGTTGCTCTTTTCTGCACTTTTCCCAATGCTACAATATCCTTTCTGAGATATGGTGACCAGAACTGCACACAGTATTCCAAATGAGGTCACACCATCGATTTATACAGGGGCATTATGTTACTGGCTGATTTGTTTTCAATTCCCTTCCTAATAATCCCCAGCATAGTGTTGGCCCTTTATTGCAGTTGCACACTGTCTCAGCATTTCAGTGAGTTATCTACTATGACTCCAAGATCTCTCTCTTGGTCAGTCTCTGCCAGTTTGGACCCCATCAGCATGTATTTATACTTAGGATTTTTGGCCCCAATGTGCATCACTTTGTACTTGGCCACACTGAACCCCATTTGCCACGTTGATGCCCACTCGCCCATCCTCAACAGATCCCTTTGGAGTGCCTCACAATCCTCCCTGTTTTTCACCACCCTGAACAATTTCATGTCATCAGCAAATTTAGCCATTTCACTGCTTACTCCCAACTCCAAATCATTAATGAACAAGTTAAAAAGCATCAGACCCAGTACTGAGCCCTGCAGTACCCCACTGCTTATCACCCTCCCCTGTGAAAATTGCCCATTTATATAGGAAGCAGAGTGTTTCCTTATTAATTAGTGCGTTTTTGATCCACAAGAGGATTTGTCCCTTTATCCCATGACTATTGAGCTTACTTAGGAGCCTTTGATGAGGAACTTTATCAAAATCTTTTTGGAAGTCAAGATAAACAACATCTATTGGGTCCCCCTTGTCCACATGTTTGTTCACCCCCTCAAAGAACGCTAACAGGTTAGTGAGACAAGATCTTCCCTGACAGAACCCATGCTGAGTCTGCCTCAGTAGTTTTTGTTCATCAATGTGCCTACTAATTCTCTTCTTAATAACAGTTCCCACCAACTTACCCGGTATTGACATCAGACTGACTGGCCTATAATTTCCTGGATCTCCTCTGGAGCCCTTTTTAAAGATGGGAGTGACATTAGTGACCTTCCAGTCCTCAGGACTGGAGGCAGATTTTAAGGAAAGATTACATATTTTTGCCAGGAGATCCACAAGTTCACATTTGAGTTCTTTCAGAACTCTCAGATGGATGCCATCCGGACCTGGTGATTTATCAGTTTTTAAGTTGCAGGACCTCCTCTTTCGTCACCTCAATCTGACTAAGGTCTTTCAACACCCCTCCCAAAACCAGCAGTTCTGGAGCGGGCAAGCACTTCTCATCTTCCACAGTGAAGACAGAGGCAAAAAATGCATTCAGCTTCTCAGCCATTTCCCTATCATCCTTCACTACACCTTTTACCCCTTGGTCATCCAAGGGCCCCACTGCCTCCCTGGCTGGTTTCCTGCTTCTAATGTATTTGAAGAAAGTTTTATCATTGTTTATATTTTTTGCAATATGCTCCTCATATTCCCTTTTTGTCTGCCTGATCACAGACTTGCATTTTATTTGCCACAGCCTGTGTTCTCTTTCATCAACCTCACTGAGACTAGCTTTCCACCGCTTAAAGGAATACTTCTTACCTTTTACAGCTTCCATTACTTTGTTTGTTAACCATGCAGGCCTTTCTCTATACCTATTTGTGCCTTTCCTATATATTTTATCTGTGCTTCGAGGCTTGAAGTTTCAAATAGTCTCCAAGCTTCCCCAATGGTTTTGACCCTTTTTACTATTCCTTTCAATTTCCTCTTCACATGTCCTCTCATTTCAGAGAAGTTACCCCTTTTAAAGTTAAAAGTGGTTGTGTCAGTCTTTTTGGGCAATTCCCTATTTATACAAATGTTGAACTCAATAACATTATGGTCACTGTTCCCAAGTGGTGCAATCCCTTTTACATCTCTCACCAGGTCTTGGGAGTTTAACAACAACAACAACAAATACCTTTTATTGGCATAAAATATTAAAAGCAGTTCCCATTAAGATAAAACAGTCCCAAAATTTGTAAAAAAAAATAGTTAACCCTAAAACCATTACAGAGGTGTATCAGAGGAATCTTTAAATTCTAAAAGCATTAAAATTAAATTTTACAGTTTTATTAAACTCAAAATGATCAGGAAGATTCTTCCGTTTTATAAGACCATGAAGAAACTTAGCAGTCAATTCAATAATCTCTGGATCTAAAGAAGTAAAGAGGTAATGTAGCTTAATTCCATCCGGTTGTCCTGCTACCTTACTAAGGGGAACTTCTAGAAATTTTGCTCGAATATCATTTATCAAATTACAATGTAGGAGTGCATGCTCAACCGTTTCTAAATCTTTCTTATTGCATCTGCAGTACCTAAGTGCATAAGGAATTTTCTTATACCTCCCCTCAAGAATAGCAGATGGGAGAACATTGAACCGAGCCAGCAGATAAGCTCTGCATAATTGCGGTGAAGTCAGACAGAAAAAATATTGTGGCAGGGCGCCAGAGAGTGGATAAGCCCATCTTACTGAGGAGCACCTACCAGAGGCAAGAGCTCTGAGCTCTTGTAGTTCTATATCAATAAGTCTCTGCTTAAGCAGAGTGAAAACCTCAGGCTCTGATAGGTCTTGGGAGTTACTTAGGACCAAATCCAGGATCATTGAGAGTGTCTAGAAACTCGATCTCTTTTTCCCAACTTGAACACATATTGACCCAATCCATGTGTGGGTAGTTAAAATCAACCTTTGGATACTCACTGTGAAGGGTCCTTCTCTGCAGCTTGGAGGACATCTTGTGGGTGATTCCCACCCATCACTCAGGGAGGCAGAAACAATTCAAACTTCCTGTTTCCTGTGGTTGGAGTCACCCTAGGCTCAGTTCTGGTGCTCCGAAAGCAGTACCCTAAGGTAAACCTACGAAAGAACTTAAAAACTACAACAACAAGTTAAAACCAATAAGAAAGGTAACCTCAGTAACTTGAACAGGAGGAAAACAGTAACTCATAAGCCTCAAGTCTCTCTTTCGCTATGTGAAATGAATTAATAGTGGTAGGCATAAAGAAAAAAGAAGAGGAAGAATAAAATGATGACCTGGGAGGGCCAAGATGTCCTCCAAGCTTCAGAGGAGAAGGACCCTTCACAGTGAGTATCCAATGGCCATTCACCCTCTGAGGTGGAGGCCATCTTGTGGGACCTCCCAGAGCAGTGTCCCCAAAAACTGGGAGGGTGGTCATCATTGGAAGGAAAGCTGCATCAGCAGAGTCATACACACTGATTTTGTAATGCTTGATGAAAGTGAATAAAGAGGACCACATAATGGCCTTGCATACCTCTTCCACTGACACTCTATTTGACAAAGCTGCATTGGTAGCTGCACTACGCAAGGAATGTGCCATGATACCTTCAGGAACACACTAGTTCAAACTCTTATAGGCTTCTGCAATGCAGGTTTTAATAGTGGAACTTATGGCTGATGTAGACATTTTTCTCCCCATATGAGGAGGAGAGATATTGACAAAAATGGCCTCTGTTCGCCTGAACGGAGCTGTCCTGAGAATATAACATTTGAGTACCTGTCTGTGAGAGTTCTGCTCAAAGTAGTCAAGGATCAGATCTTGGTTGGTTAACCACAGTTCTTTATTACCTATTCCTACATTAGTACAGCATCTCGGGTTATTGTCAGAGATGAGACAAATAATACAAGCGGGTCTATTATACCATTCCAAGGAGTTTGAATTACCCATAGATAGCCAATCCCCTTAAGGGAAAATTGGCGGGCTAAAAGGTGGCTTGACCGTTTGGTTCACACAGGAAAAAAATGAGGTGTTAAGCAGTAAATTTCCCTTCTCAAACCAGACCCCTCAGATGTAGCGAGTTCACATAACAATTCATGGCTCCAAGGTTCTTTTGCATGAGATAAGAGATGAGAAGCATCCTCCCCTTGAAGTTACTGCCGGGGCAGCTGGAATGCGGAGGCAGAGATGAGAGGCCTCCTTGTTCTCACAAATCATGGTTGTCACCCTCCCGACCAAGACAGGATTAATACATTACGGTTACATAGGTTCTAATAAACTCTAGATACATAGGACAGCTGAAGACATGCATGCAAGAATACATTGGCTGAATTGACAGATTCTGACACTGTCTCACATCCAGGGTGTGCCACACTCCCTTCCGGTGAATAGGATTCAGAGAGAAGGATGGTAAGCAAATCTCCTGAGATCTGTGAAATGTAGAATTGACTTTGGGGCAAAATGTAGGATCTGTTCTTAGAACTACCTTATCCTTATGGAACACACAGACTAAATGGACAGTGCCCCCAACTCAGAAATCTTCCTGGCAGAGGTTATTGCTACTAAGAACAAAACTTTCATTCTTAGAAACTTTAGAGATAGCTCCTTTATCAGTTCAAATGGACCTTTTGTTAGTGCAGTGAGGACAGTATTCAATCTCCAAGTTAAAAACCTGTGCTTTATTGGAGGATTCCTGAAGGATGCACCCATATGTCTCCAGGGCATTTGCAAGAGTAAGCACTGATCGCCATTCCCATCTGCATGAGAACGCTGGCCAGTGTTTTAAAACGGCTGCCGTGGGCTGCACAGGCTCTTTCTGCGCTTTGGCACGCTTCACCACGCCACCCGCTTCCCACTCATCTGTTGATGTCACAGCGGCCCACTTCCTAGCCATGTGGTCTTTTTGCTCTTTCCTCGCACCTGGCAGTATCCGCCTCCAGGGTGGAAAGGAATCCGATGGAGCTGTCTTCTCTCGCTGCCATTGGGACAGTGAAAAAATAAGGCTTATGCAGCTAGGAAAGGAGAGCGCTGCAGAAGAAAAACCCCAGTCCCGCAACTGGGGAGGGGGGGGGGAGGACCAAATAGAGACGAGATAGCTTCTTCTTCTTTTTTAGCTTCTTCTTTTTTTTTTGTAGATTGAAAGTGTAGATAATAGGTAGGAATAACAAAATCAGCAAAGAGAAAGAATTAGGATCAGAAATAAGTATAGGGATAGGCAAAGCCTAGACTTAGCTGCTCTCCCTACTGAGGCAAGAAAAGAACTGAGCCTATGGTAACTCCCACCACAGGAAACAGGAAGTTTGAATTGTTCCTGCCTCCCTGAGTGATGGGTGGGAATCACCCACAAGATGGCCTCCACCTCAGAGGGAGAACCGCTATTACAACATAGTTATTTCACCTAGTTGCTATCGTTAATTCAGTCATCATTTTATAATCCTCCTCTATCTTTTGATCTGGTGGGCGATAACAAACTCCCAGTGTTAAGCTTCCTTTTGGGCCCACTATTTCGACTCACAGCATTTCCAGAAGCGAATCCAATTCTCTTATCTTCTCAATCTTACTGGATTGTATACCCTCTCTGACATACAGAGCCACCCCACCTCCAACCCTTCCCCCCCCATCCTTCTGATATAATTTATAACCAGGAATCACCGTATCCCACTGATTTTCCTCATCCCACCTAGTTTCTGAAATCTATATATCTAATTCCCAAGTGCCCCCTGTGCAT
Source organism: Lepidodactylus listeri (assembly GCA_029233225.1). Lineage (NCBI taxonomy): Eukaryota > Metazoa > Chordata > Lepidosauria > Squamata > Gekkonidae > Lepidodactylus > Lepidodactylus listeri. The sequence continues at coordinate 5,215,057 of JARCFY010000014.1, read as the reverse complement.
GTGGATACTTATTTCCACAAATCAGGGGCACATGGAGGGTAAAGTGATTATCCTGCACATGTGGGCCACTCCCCAGGGGGGCAGAAAAATCTAAAAACTAAAAAAAAAATATGGGAATGCTATAAATTGCCAAAAAGTAAATCAGAGTCCATTGCGTGTGCGCAGGAAACGGACTTACCAAGGAGCTTTCTCCCCCCCCTCTCCCTCCTGTGGTTCTGATTGCATTCAGTCCTCCCTCATGGCCATGCCCCCTCCACCGAATGAACGTTCAAGCCTCCAGTAGCATCCACCTTGCAATTTTCACTCTGCTCAGGCAGTTCCTTCCACTTGCAAGAAGAAAGCACACACTCAAAAAAAGGGGGGGAAGCCAGCAGAAAATAAATGTCTGAGTCTGCCCTTCGAGCAGGCAAGAGAAGTTCCCAATGCCTCAGCTCTTCCCTCTTTCTCATCCTCCTCCTAGGGAATTGGTTTTATGGTTTACTGTTACAGGGGAAAGAAAAAACAGGGTGGGCGGGGAGAAAAATCTTTTCTTCTTCAGAGACTCCAGGAGTGTGAAGGGAGGTTGGATGTTGGTTGGGAAGGAAATAGGGTTGCCAACTCCAGGCTGGGAAATTCCTGGGCATTTGAGGGGTGGAGCCTGGGGAGGGTGGAATTTGAGGAGGGACTACAGACCAGTATAATGCCATAGACTCCACCCTCCAAACCAGCCATTTCCTTCACTTCAACTACCATTGCCAGCCTCCAGACAAGGGCTGGAGAGCACCCAGAATTACAACTGTTGTCCAGGTGACAGATCAGTTCCCCTGGATAAAATGTCTGCTTTGGAGGGTTGCTGAGGCTGCTTGCCTCCCCAAGCCTCACTGTCCCAAGGCTCCACTTCCAAATCTCCAGGAATTTCCCAACCAGGATCAGGCAGCCCTAAGGTGAATTGATCTCTGTAGCTGGGAGATCCGTTGTGATTCCCAGTGTGCTGCCACTGCTGCTGTGGGGGGAGAGGAAGCAGGCAAAAGGCTGGGAGAGTGATGGGGCAGAAAAAGAGAGAAAGAGTGATGAGGGGAAGCGGCAGAAAAACAAAGAGAATGAAGATTGGTCAGAAAGAGAGAGGAAGTAACATACATGGAAGAGAGAGAGAGAGAAAGAACGGGGGGAAGAAGGGAGAAAGAGTGTGAGAGAGGTAGGGGGAGAAGGGATGAAGCAAAAGTGTGAGGAATGGGATAACGATCCTGCAAGTTTCTTGCGGGTCTCCACTTGTACTATCTATAATTTCCCAGGCACATTAGGCCCACAACCTTCCTCCTGCTGCCTCGAGACCTTGCCAGGCAGTCCACATTGTTTATCACAGTCTCTGTGGACAACTCTAAACCATTTCTCTGTAGAAAAGTAACAGCTACCCCTTCATCTCAAGATGGCCCATCCCAAACCAGAGACTTTTCATCTCCTGTTGGCTTTCCCCCAATATTCAGTTTAAAAACTGCTCTGCCACCTTTTTGATTTTAAGCACCAGCAGCCTGGTTCCTTCTCGGGACAAGTGGAGACCAGCTCTTTTGTACAGCTTCCTCTTGTTCCAAAAAGCATCCCAGTGCCTAACGAACTTGAACCCTTCCTCCCTACACTATTGTCTCATCCATACATTGAGACTCCTGATTTGTGCTTGTCTCCCTGTGTGTGGAACAGGCAGCACTCCTGAGAAGGCTACCTTGGAGGTCCTGGCCTTGAGTTTCCTGTGTAGCAGCCTAAATTTTTCCTCCAAGACCTCACAACTGCATTTCCCCACATTGTTGGTGTCTGCTACCTTTGCACCAGGCAGGCTGTGAGAGTTCTGCTCAAAGTAGTCAAGGATCAGATCTTGGTTGGTTAACCACAGTTCTTTATTACCTATTCCTACATTAGTACAGCATCTCGGGTTATTGTCAGAGATGAGACAAATAATACAAGCGGGTCTATTATACCATTCCAAGGAGTTTGAATTACCCATAGATAGCCAATCCCCTTAAGGGAAAATTGGCGGGCTAAAAGGTGGCTTGACCGTTTGGTTCACATAGGAAAAAAGTGAGGTGTTAAGCAGTAAATTTCCCCTCTCAAACCAGACCCCTCAGATGTAGCGAGTTCACATAACAATTCATGGCTCCAAGGTTCTTTTGCATGAGATAAGAGATGAGAAGCATCCTCCCCTTGAAGTTACTGCCGGGGCAGCTGGAATGCGGAGGCAGAGATGAGAGGCCTCCTTGTTCTCACAAATCATGGTTGTCACCCTCCCGACCAAGACGGGATTAATACATTACGGTTACATAGGTTCTAATAAACTCTAGATACATAGGACAGCTGAAGACATGCATGCAAGAATACATTGGCTGAATTGACAGATTCTGACACCCTGCCCTCCCCATAATTCTCTTCACCTAGCTTTATCAGGGAACATTTTATGAAACAGTTTAGTCAGCTTAGGAGCATGAACATGTTCTGAGCGAATCCATTCGTTGTGTTCTGGGCCGAAATCTAACCACCTAACTAAGTAATATAATCGGCCTCTTCGCATCTTGGAGTCAAGGATTTCAGTTATCTCGAAGTGGGGACTCCCCTCCTTCATCAGTGGAGGAGGAATTGGAGGAACTGGATGCCAAGCGTTCGGCCCAGGATCTTTCTTCAACAGGCTGAAATGAAACACAGGGTGCACAGAACTCAGTGATTTAGGCAGTTCCAGTTCAAAAGACACATCAGAGATTTTGCGTAGCACTTTATAAGGTCCAACATATTTCCATCCCAGTTTCCTGCTGGGCTGCAGCCCATGGATATTTTTGGTAGAGAGATAGACAGAGTCCCCGGGCTGAAGATCCCATCCCGGTGCTCGCCCTCGATCCGCATATTTTTTGTAGTCCTCTTTGGCATGGTCCAATGCTTTGCCTATCAATGGCCATGAGTCTTGGAGACTGGACCACCACTTTTTGAAATCCGAGGGGGGGGCTTGAGGGGCCTCCTCAATAGTAGGCAATGGCTTCCCTTCGAAACCCCCCACTGCCATGAAAGGGGAAACTCCTGTGGATGAGTGCACTGCATTATTGTAACTATATTCTGCAAATGGCAGCAATTCCACCCAGTTATCCTGGTGATAATATGTGTAACATCTCAGGAATTGCTCTAGAATTTGATTAGTTCGTTCGGATTGGCCGTCGGTCTCTGGGTGGTAACCCGAGCTTAGGGCGGGTTCTATATCCATTAGTTTCAAAAGCTCCCGCCAGAAGGTGGCAACGAACTGACTACCGCGGTCAGAAACCACTCTCTTCGGAAAAGCGTGTAATTTGATCACGTGATTGAAGAAAGCTTTGGCCATCCCTTTGGCGGTGGGCAATTGCTTGAAGGGGGTGAAATGTGCTTGCTTTGAAAAAGTGTCAACCACCACCCAAATCACTGTTTTTCCCTTAGAGGGGGGCAAATTAGTGATAAAGTCCATGGCTATAGCTTCCCAGGGTCTTGACGTGGTGGGTAGGGGGTGCAATAATCCCGGGACTTTCCCCCCCCGTTTTTTGCACATTAAACAGGTCTGGCATGCCGAGACGAAGTCTGAGACGTCTCGGCGCATGCGCGGCCACCAGAACTGACGCTGGATCAAATTAAGAGTCTTTAGGAAACCAAAGTGCCCAGCTAGCTTTGAGGAGTGGCAGTTTAACAAGATTTCCTTGCGCTTGGCCTTAGGCACCACTAGTTTGTTCCCATGTAGCCAACAGTGGTCCTCCCTCTTGGAACATTCCTCCAAAGCTTCCAGTTCCTCTATCTCTTCAGGAGCATAATCCCCCCCCCAATTGCATTTCCCAATGTCCAACTCTGCCTTCTTGGCTTGGCTCCGGGTGACTACCACCCCTCCTAGTTGTTGGGGGGAGAACATGGAATCAAACACCTCTTCCTTTACACTCTCATGTTGGGGCAACCTGGACAACGCGTCTGCCAAGGAGTTAGCCTTCCCAGGAAAATGTTTAAGCACAAAGTTAAACTTGGAAAAGAAATCAGCCCATCGCAGCTGCTTAGCGTTGAGGGACCGCTGAGTGCGCAACGCCTCCAGATTCTTATGATCAGTCCATATTTCAAACGGAGTTTGCGCTCCTTCCAGCCAATGGCGCCACGTAGTGAGCGCTAACCTAATGGCTGCGGCTTCCTTGTCCCACACCGACCAATTCCTTTCCGTCTCGTTAAATTTTTTTGAAATGTAAGCCAAGGGGTGCAATTTCCCTTCCGGGTCACTTTGTAATATGGCCCCCCCCATGGCTACATCAGAGGCATCTACATGAATTATAAAATCCTTCGTTTCGTCAGGGTGTGCTAGGATGGGCTCTGAAGTGAAAAGAGTCTTTAAAGTCTCAAACGCCCTCTGACACTCCCCGTTCCAAGCCAACTTTTCTCCTGGCTTCCCGGCCTCGGGCCCCTTCCCCTTTGTTTTTAATAAGTCCGTTAAGGGGAGAGTGACTTTGGCAAAGTCCTTGATGAAGGTTCGGTAAAAATTACAAAATCCCAAGAGGCTTTGCAATTGCTTTCTCGTTCGCGGAGCCTCCCATTGCACCACAGCCTCCACCTTCCCCGGGTCCATCTCCAACCCCTTCTGAGAAATGCGGTAGCCCAGGAAGTCCACAGACTCACGGTGAAACTCACACTTAGACAGTTTCACATATAGCTGGTTTTTTAGTAAGGTTGAGAGGACGTCCCTGACCAAAGTCACATGCGCCTTCTTATCAGTAGAATAGATCAAGATATCATCTATGTAACATAACACGCCCTTAAATAGATGCTTGTGCAACACTTCGTTGATTAAACTCATAAAGACCCCGGGCGCGCCACTTAAGCCGAACGGCATCACTAGATATTCAAATTGCCCCAAGGGGGTATTAAAGGCAGTCTTAGATTCATCCCCTTCCCTGATGCGCACCCTGAAATAGGCATCTCGTAGATCCAACTTGGTAAAAATCCTCCCCTTGGCCGCTTCCGCCAAGAGGTCCTTTATTAACGGGAGGGGGTAAGCGTTAGTGGTGGAGACTGCATTCAACCCCCGGTAGTCAGTGCATAGTCGTAAGCCCCCATCCTTTTTCTTTCGGAACAGCACTGGCGCCGCAAAGGGGGATTTGGCTGGGCGGATGAACCCCCGTGCTAAATTTTTGTCCAAGAACTTTCGCAACTCTTCCCGTTCCAACGGGCTCATGGAGTATAATTTCCCTTTTGGGAGTTTTTCTCCTGGGAGGAGTTCTATGGCACAGTCCGACAGTCGATGGGGGGGCAACTCATCCGCCTCAGTCTCGCTGAACACTTCCAGCAAGTCTCTATACTCTTTAGGTACCATGGTAGGGGTGAGAGCGAGCGCGGGAGCCGGGAGAGGAGGGGTCGGACGTCCAGGTCCCCATCCTGGGTCCCACCTATGGCTCTGGCAGCGTTCGTCCACCCACGAAATTTTCCCTTCGCTCCATTTTATGTAAGGGTCGTGCGCCCCGAGCCAAGGGCTGCCCAACACCATAGGGAACTGGGCGTTTGGGGTGATGACGAAAGCCCGCTTCTCCCAGTGCTCCCCCGTCCCCAAAATCAAGCTCTCAGTCTCTGCTATGCATTCCTCCTTCATCTCCGACCCATCCATCTGAGTGAACTTCAGGGGTTCCAATAACGGGGTGACTTTGGGTCCCAGCCCTTCCACTACTAGGGGGCTGATCAGGTCTCGCGCACACCCAGAGTCAATTAAAGCGCGAACCCGCATGTGGGTACCCGATCCAGGGGTCACCACCGTCACTACCATATATAACAAGGGGCCGGGGATGCTCACCGGAGATGGCGCTTCTTGGCGGGGGACCTGCAGCTCTGCGCCGCTCACTGCAGGCCGTTGGAGTTTCCCGACATCTGCGTTTCCATCAGCTCCAGCTCTCCCTGGTCACTGGCAACTCCTTCCAGCTGCAACGCCCGGGGTTTCATTGGTGTTTTTCCACGGCTAGGGGTGCTCCCCGCTCCGGGGGTTGAGGTCTTCGGGCCTTTCCCCCCTCCTCTTGGGCAAGCGGAGGCGAAATGGCCACTCTCCCCACACTTCATACACAACCCTTGTCGAAACCTCGCATCTCGGACATCTTGCACACTGGATCGGGGCTTCGCTCTGGGGGCTGCTTTGCTGGCCGCCGTTACTGACGCTCCCATCTTGATCAGGGCGAATCGCTCCTCCATGTCGATGGCGGCTCTCATCCAGGTGGCCAGAGTGCCAGGGCGGCCCCCCAACAGCACGGTCTCGTAGATCTCCGGATTCAGGCCCTCCCAATACTTCCCCATGAATAGCTCCTCCGGCCACCCATGGATCTTGGCCGCGATGCGCCTGAACTTGTCAGTGTAGTCCCTCACCGACGATCTCCCCTGGAACAGCTTTCTTAGTTGATTACGGGCCTTTTCCTCACCCAGGGGGTCCTCGAACTGATGGCGGAGGGCCCACATGAAATTGTTCAGGGAACGCAATTCAGGTCCGGGGTTGTCGTGCAGGCTCACATACCAGTCGCTGGCAGTGTCTTTCAGCTTGGACCCGATGTAGCCAATCCGTTCTTTCTCGGTGGGATAGAGGTGGCCCCAACTGTCCAGGAATCTCCCTATCTCCAGCATGAAGAAACGTAGCTTCTCCGGGTCCCCATCGAAAGTGGTCGTCAAAGGGTCGGAGGGGGCTGGGCGGGCGGCCGGCGCGGCCGGGACCGGGGCAGGCACTGGAACGGGCCCTGGCGCTGGAACCGGGACGACCGGCTGGACTGGCTGCGCCGGGAGAGCGGGCGCCTGCGGCTGGACCGGAACCCCTCCGGGCGCCGGCGGTTGTAGTGGGGCTCCTACCCCTTGACCGGGGAGGGCTCCTTGTACTGCCCTCATAGCATCGCGAAATTGGTGCTGGAGATCGAGGGCCAACTCGCGGAGCTCGGCGGTGAGTTGAAGCCGCAGCTCTCCCATCATCTGATCCAAAGGGACCGTCTGCTCCTCACGATACGGATCGGGCCCATACAGATCCATCCCCTCTCTTTCGAGAGGCGGGCGACGCGGCCCTCCACGATAGATCGGCTCGCGGTCGTCTCCTAGGTAGCTCGGTCTCCCTCGATCGAGCTGGTCTCCGGTGAGCGAAACCCTCACCCCTTTCCGGTCGTGCACCCACGAATCCACGGTACGCGGACCGAAGTGGCTCCATGCGTACTTGGGGGTCACGCTCTGATGAGGAACCGGGCGGCGCGGGATGTAGTAAGCCCCCTGGCTCGTGGTCACCGGCACTTCGGGACCTCCTCCGCCGCCACCACCCCCGTTCCCCGGATCCGCCGGGGTAGCGGGAGTCTCTTCTGGAGTAGTAGGCTTGAGGGGGACCGCGTCGTCGTCTGACATGGTCAGGAACGGCTGAGTCCCAATCACAGATCTCTGACAATCTGTGAGAGTTCTGCTCAAAGTAGTCAAGGATCAGATCTTGGTTGGTTAACCACAGTTCTTTATTACCTATTCCTACATTAGTACAGCATCTCGGGTTATTGTCAGAGATGAGACAAATAATACAAGCGGGTCTATTATACCATTCCAAGGAGTTTGAATTACCCATAGATAGCCAATCCCCTTAAGGGAAAATTGGCGGGCTAAAAGGTGGCTTGACCGTTTGGTTCACACAGGAAAAAAATGAGGTGTTAAGCAGTAAATTTCCCCTCTCAAACCAGACCCCTCAGATGTAGCGAGTTCACATAACAATTCATGGCTCCAAGGTTCTTTTGCATGAGATAAGAGATGAGAAGCATCCTCCCCTTGAAGTTACTGCCGGGGCAGCTGGAATGCGGAGGCAGAGATGAGAGGCCTCCTTGTTCTCACAAATCATGGTTGTCACCCTCCCGACCAAGACGGGATTAATACATTACGGTTACATAGGTTCTAATAAACTCTAGATACATAGGACAGCTGAAGACATGCATGCAAGAATACATTGGCTGAATTGACAGATTCTGACACAGGCAAGTCACCATACAGTCAGTACACAGGTTTGCTTCCCAGCTGTCTATCTGCCTAAGGATCAAATCACCAACTATCAAGAGCCCCCCTCCCTCCCTGCCCAGGGATGGTTCCTTGGTGCGAAAGGATACCCATTCACCAACTAAAGAAGAGGTCCCTTTTGAGGGCACATTCCCCTTATCCACAGCACAGTGCCCTGTTTTCTCTCAACCCTCATGCTCCATGACAGAGGCGGGGCTGCCATTTTCAGAGTGGGACATATCTAACAGGTGTCAGATTCTGCTTTGCCAAAGAAGTCTTTTCATGATGTTTTACAATGTATCTATTAATTGAATCTGACATTGATGCTTTTCTATCATGTACTTTCGTTTCCTTTGTAGTGCCCGCCTGGCCAGATGCTTTATTGCCCCTCCTCTTGATCCCCAATTGCTTGTCTGCTTAATGTTACAATTCAGGTGGGAATGCAAGTTCCCACATACTGGAATGCCATATAGTACAAAGCTATCTCTTCCTGCACTCCCTGGTGTGTACTCCCCCTTCGCTCGCATTGCTATCTGTTAGAAGTAGCCTTGGGAATTGTTTTATTGTTTGCTCTGTCCTGTTTTGCTGGGGACCTGGCACCACTGGGTCACACAGTTTGGGCTGGGAATTTTTATGTTCTTTCACCCCTGGTGACAAAAGGTGAATTGCTTTCCCGCATTTTTCTCTGAATGCTGATTGGTGATCAATGTTTAGACTGTCATGCTTGCAGGTATAATAGTCCCCTGCCCTCTGTATATGGTATCACTAACAAACATCGAGACCTGTACCAGTATTTGAAATAAAGGACTATGTTTTAATTAACAAAGGCCTGATCATTTGCTGACAGCACAGAAGCCTCACAACAGGTCCCCAAGAGCATCTCCATGCACCTAACTGACTGTCTCTGCTTCTCCAGGTCAGCCACCTTGGCCTCAAGGGTGCAAACTCATTCCCTGAGAACCAGGAGCTCCTTGCACTGGACACACACCCAAGACTTCTGTCCAGTGGGCAGATAGTCATACATGTGACATTCCATGCAAACACTGGATAGTCCTCAACCCCCTGCTGGCATTCTACCTTCATAATTGCTTTTAAAAAATAATTATATATAATCCCCCTTTAAAAACCCTTCATATTTATGTGGCTCTCCTTGTGGAAAGTCTACTTACCTTACTGGGACCACAAGGAGACTAGGGCCCTGGCTTTCTGGTCCTTCATGGGCTTCTTACAGAGCCCCTAGGCTAAGAACCACAGGCCTTAAATAGAAGCCTCACCCAGCAGAGGGCAGGGCCAACAGCTATTCAAATTACACCAAGGCAATCCAATTACAGTCAAACAAAGCACCCTTTCTCACTCTTTCTCAAACACCCAAGACTCTGCAACAACTTAAAACTCACCCACACCCGGACACTGTCCTCCCACACAGTACTCTCAGTTAAATCTCCTCAGCTGAAAGCAAATAAAAAACACTCACCTTTCCTGCAGCTCTGTCTCCTGCTGCTTCTCAGAGCTCAGCTGGACTATATCCATTCTAATTGGACCAACTCTGATTCAAGGTTAATGTAAATGCAGTAAGGAAGAGGCAGCCAAGCAAATGAAAACTCCCCCATTGAGGAACAGCAAAACTGACAGGCTTGTACTGCTGGATGCATATCTCTAGCTCCCCCTCACCCTCCTACCTTCTCTCATTGGATCTGCTTACCTCATCTCAGATACACCAGACAGGTTACTGTACAAGTGGAACATTGGTTCATCATCCAGAATTTGACACTAATAATAACTAATCTCAAAAAGGTAAATGAAGTTAGAAAAGGAGTTGAAAATGTCGACCAAAATGGTCAAGATCGGGGGGCGGAGCATCGTGACTAATGTCGGACACGAATTGAATATGCTCCCAGCCACAACTCTTTAAAACTACTTTGAACTCACTCCAACCGACTAAAAGTGTACTAAAAAGGAATAGGATGAACCACAAAAGCAAGGAGCACTCAGAAATCTACCCCGGCGGGCTCAGTTACGGCCTATTTTTCAAAGGAAGCCCCGGAGAAGCGATCCTGCTCTGAGGCCACAGACAAAGGCGACATGGCATCTGGAGGAGCGGGAAATCACAGCCCCAGTGGGAGAGAGGAAATGCCGTTAACGCGGGAAGACTTACTCGACCTAAAAACTGATCTTTTAAAATCCTTTTCTGATTTGGTTGCCGAAAAGCTCCAGCTGATTCAAAATCAACTGAGTGCTATTGCAAAAAAGCTTTCTGATACCACAAAAATCGCTGAAAATACTGCGGAGCTCACTTTAACACTCCAAGAAGAAGTTAAAACTTTACAATCTAATGAAAAATCAGTCTCCTCACGCCTTGATGCGCTGGAACAGCGTTGGAGACAGCTTAATCTTAAATTTCGGGGCCTGGAGGAGGGCGTGGAAGAAGGGAAAGACCTTACCTCCTTTATTGCAACGTGGTTAGCTACTGCACTAGATCTGGAGGCCGGGATTGCACCCATTATAACGAAAGCCTACCGGTTAGGCCCCATAGCACTGGCAAGGAAAGGTAGGCCTCGCGACGTAATGGCACTGTTCCTTTATCCTAGATCAAGAGACTCTGTGCTAAGAGCAGCAAGATTGAAGGGCCATTTGCTGTATAAAGATCTCAAAGTCCAAGTTCTGCTGGATCTTTCCTTAGAAAGATCTGCTGGACAAGTTCTGCTGGACAAACGCAGGCATCTTAAACCAATTGCAGCAAAACTGTTTGACTCTAAAATCAAATTTCGTTGGAACACGAAATCTGATATTGTTGTGCATCGCAATGGATTGTTATATCAGGCATCTGACGTCTTTACCGGCAAGGCTTTGCTTTCTTCACTTGGAGTCAACTTATCAAGAGAGGAAGAGGATTTGCTTTTGAAGACACAAAAAGGCTGAAAATGGCTCTGAACTTATGTAATGCTTTGTGGTATTTTCCACGTGTTCCTGTTAACCTCTGGTTTTTCACTTGTTATTATTAAGTGTTTTTACACTTATAACTTACCAAGGATCTCTTATTCGTTATAGTTGTTTGTTCCTATACCAAACATTTATTAAGGGCATTTTTGCATAGTTTAAAAACATTGTTAAACAGTCTTAAGCTAAATTTTATAGTTTTGTCTTTTAGGATGACATTCACTTTAAAATTGTTGGCAAATTTATATTTATATTTTAGAGTTATAAATTTTTTATATCAGACTGCAAGTTTATATTTCATTATTAGGTATAGTTGATAGGGAAATACATTATTACAATGTACTAATTTCTAACAGTTTACTCCTGAAGGTTAAGTCACAGTGTGTTAAATTTTATGCCATTATGCTGATAGTTAGATTTAGAATTGTAGGCCTTTTATGGTTAAACATAGTTTAAATAAGGCAGAAATTTCTATGTTTATTATATTATTTTTATAGTGACAATTTACAGTGTTATTGAAATTCACACTTCTATTTCAGAGTTGTAATTTATTTACATTATAATGTAAGTTTATACTTTATTATTAGGCATAGCTGTTAGGAACATATATATTTCTTATAATGTAATAACTTTTAATGGTCTGTTCCTGTATGTTAAGGCAAGTTTGTCATTATATTAAGCCATTTTGTTGGTATTTTTGGGGTTATAGAACCATCTACTGTCGCATTTTTATTATAACAAGGTTAGAATTAGGACTGTAGGTCTCTGATGGTTAAGCACAGTTTATTAAGGCAGGAATTTCTATGTTAGTTTTATTATTCCTATAACAACAATTCATAATGATTGTTATTACAACAACAATTCATAATGATTCATAATGAGATTTAGATATTAGGATGATAATGACAGATTTATAATTTCTCCATTCTCTGGGCGTCATATATTAAAGAACTCCTATGAGTCCCCAGGCACTGGCTGCATTTCTGGAATGCTGCAGCATATTCAGAAACACTCTATGCTGAAAGTAAAATGTCAGCAATGAAACATCTCCATGATGCAGATTTGGCGACAAAGTTCAAATGTCTGGAGAAGAGAAAGCCAGGACATACCAAGGACCAGAAAAGGATCTATGATAGTAATAGGAAGAGAGAACAGTAAAGCAATCAGAGGAAACTGGCCATGAGTATATATCATTTCTTAAAGGCATTTTCACATATGTAGGAAAAACCCACACACAAAACATATGCGCTATCACCTGCATAAAATTGTGCAACTGTCTATCTTACTGTGATGATGTGTGTTTGGAAACATTCCTCAGGGCACCTGCTGGGGTGTTATTTCCCAATTGGGTATTCCATGCAATTCCCTGTGTAACACACAAGATTATCAGATGTGGGATTTACACATGAGGGAAATCAGAGAAAACCATGGAGAGCAGCTGACACATTTACTTGAGGACAACTGTGCTTTCCCAGTTCTGTGATGGCCCTAAAAATCAATTCCACCTGATTCCCCACCCTTCCCACCAGTTGCACCCACTGCATCTTCCCATAACTAGTTGGCACCCCCTCATCTTTGATGAGAGCTGAACTGGGACTCCCCTCTCTTAAGGCCCAGGCACACCTGGCTGTCTTAAAATACTGGGGGGGAAGCACACCCTTGAGAGCTAACTGTGAGCCATCAATCAGACAACCTCCATCTTGTTAAAGATCCTATTCGTTTTAAATTTCTCAACACCATTATCCAAAGATACACCATCCCAGATGACCTTCTCAGGCCCTCACCTAAGATTTCTCAACTCAGGGACTGGATATAGGACGCTGGTGCACTGGTCGACCGTTTCGCTAATTCTGAATTCCAAAGTGGCGCCCTGGTATAAATACTGTAAATTCAACCATTGTAGGTCGAGTTACCTAGTTAACATCTCTAACTACCATCTTAAGAGTGCCTTTTACAGCCTTGTGCTTTCAAACCATGCAAACAGCTCTTTTGGCTGGCCATTATTTGCACACTCCAAAAGAGCAATGTTTCTGCATTTGTGGTTTGCCAGAGGTGGAGAACCTTCCTCATTACATGCTCTATTGTCCACTATATAGCACTCCAAGAGAGAAATTTTTAGCAGGATTTTGACAGGTTACACAACCATACTCAGAAGCTGAAAAGATTGTGTTCTTGCTTTCAGATACCGTTTCTTATTTATCCTGCAGAGTCTCCTTGTTTGCTCTAGCAGCATCTAAGATTAGATCCAAGGGCCAGGTTACCTGAAGGTGTTCAAACCTGTACTATCTTTTTATTATTGATTGGTTGTCAATTTTTAACCGGATTGTATTAGTGCTTTTTAACATTTTATTAGTGGCGTTTTGTATTTTGTAATGGCCAATGGCTTTATACAATAAACCTACCTACCTACCTACCATAACTAGTCATGGAAGCTTGTGGGATTACTGAGTATCTACTACTCTTGCCATCTGTGTCTCAGTGCCATGAGCCTCTTGCCAGAGCTTTGACTCTTCCCTACTAGCAGCTCTATGTTGATGACCATGAAGAGTGGCTGCTTTACAGAATCTAGTTGGAAAAACCTAGCCTTTTCCAGGAAAATGAAAGCTACAGACATACCCAGGGCTGGAAAAAGTCAGACATGTCTAATCATTGGGTGCAGGTGTCAAGGAATTGGACCTCTGGCTCAGCTCCTTGCTCTTTAATTAAACATCACTCAGGCTTAATATTAAGATCTAGGCCTGCACTATGGGTTGAAGGGAAACATCTGGTTTATTTATTTATTTATTCAATTTGTATCCTGCTCTCCCCCGCCCTTTTTGGCGGGCTCAGGGCGGCTACCAACATACAATAAAATATACAATATTTTATGGTTGTTGACATGGGAAAGTTGGCAAGTCAGCTTTGAGCCTTTGAATAACAAAGACAAACAGAGCTCCACCATTTGTTCACTGAACCACATCTCACTCCTTCTTTTGATGCTTTGATTTACACTACAGAAGAGAAGTCATAAACTGTTTCTCTTCTGAGCCATTTGGTGTCACAGGTACATGTCAAGATAACTTTGGTAGTCTGAGTTGTGGATTGACTACAGGGCCCCAGCCTGTTCAAATCTTAAACATTAAGTTTAGCGTTTCTGTTCTTTGTGGTTAGTTGCAATTGGAGCAGCCAGCTTCAGCTATCCTGAGGCAATGGGCTAACCACTCCATAGGATAGGTGCTTGCCTGGCACACACACCCACAGGGCCCTCTTTGGACAAAGAGACTTGGAATGCTGACTTACTTCAGCCAAGGAGGGTAACTTTGAATTAATATTTTACTGTGTAGTCAGGACCGTAAACAGTAGCTTCTTTATTCTCTTTCTTACTGCTATGTTCCTTTGAAATATTCTTGCACTCTTTAATAAAAAATACTTTGACTATACTTGGTTGTTCTGTTCTTCAGATACTTCAATCTAATTCCAGTTGTCGCAGAATTAGGGCCTGGAATGAGCCTCAATCCTCTGATAAACCTATGTGACTTTAATTTCTGTAGTAATTAGCCTCTATAGTTGAATCTGTGGTTCTGTTCCCAGGAGGCTTCAGGACTCTGCTAAGTGCTGTGGCCTTCAGGTGCAGATCTCTGTACATGCCTTTTTGCCTCATATGACTTTTGCCTTCTGCAAATGTTTATACATTGGAGTCACTATCAAATTCTAAATAGATAAATAGAGTATCTGAACCTAGTTTCCTGGGACTCTTAGTCAATCTTGACTCTCCGAGTCAAGCTAGCTTAACTTTTGAATTTCCTGACTTGAGAAAGAAAGGGCTGACTTTGTTGTATATGTCAGATGCAGGGCTTTTTTTGTATAAGAAGCCCAGCAGGAATGCATTCGCATAATAGGCCACACCCAACAGCAGAAATGTATTAACATATTAGGCCACACCCCTAACAGCGCAGCTCCCTCCCAGGATCGGCTTCCCCAGGCACTCTGTGGCTTGCAGGGCACATGGAGAACCCGAGGAGGGGAGGCAGTTTAAACTGCCTTCCCTCCCTGGATTGGATTGGCTTGCCCAGGTGCCCTGTGGCTTGCGAGGCACCTGGAGAACCCAAGAAGGGGGGAGGCTGGAGGCGTGGCCAATTTGGAAGCCAGCTGGAACTCCATTCCTGTGCGTTCCTGCCCAAAAATAGCCCTGGTCAAATGCTCATCAAAAACTTGACTGGCAGTTACATTAGGGCAGGGGTCCTCAAACTTTTTAAACAGGGGGCCAGTTCACTGTCCCTCAGACCGTTGGAGGGCCGGACTATAGTCTTAAAAAAACAACTATGAACAAATTCCTATGCATACTGCACATATCTTATTTTGAAGTAAAAAAACAAAATGGGAACAAATACAATATTTAAAATGAAGAACGAGTAAAGTTAAATCAACAAACTTACCAGTATTTCAGTGGGAACTATGGGCCTGCTTTTGGCTAATGAGATGGTCAATGTCCGGTTCCATATTTGTCACTGCTAGTCGTAACAAGTGATGCAAGTGTGCATCAGTTAGTCTAGATCTGGTTGGAGATTTCAGATGTCATTTTGTGGGTAGGGAAGGCACACCGGGGGGGGGGGGAGGTGCACGGGCAAGCAAGACACCCTTGACGGGGCTGTTTTCTTTCCCTCTCCGAAGAAACAAAGAACTCGGCATCCTCACAAACTTTTTAAGGCAGCAAGCCCCCAGCTGCTTCTCCCTGAAACTCCACTACTGCAGGCATCATGATGGGAAAGAGAAACTTCTCTCTCTCTCCCCCCGCCCTCCGATTCCCAGCAGCACAAAAAGCCTCGAAAAAGACCCCTGCCCGGCTCTTGGGACTGGCGCAGGAGACTTGGCGCCAGCCGGAGCGCCTGCCACCCCACACTTACCCTCTTCCAGTCTTCCTTTTGCCTCCTCCTGGAAGCAGGGGGGCGGGGCTTTGTCATGTGGCCCAGGACAAGTTGGCTGCAATTTTTCCGCTGCTTTGTGTGCTGCTGGGAATTGGAGGTCAGGCAGCGGCATACCCAGCGGGCCAGAAAAATGCCCTCGACGGGCCGCATGTGGCCCGCGGGCCGTAGTTTGAGGACCCCTGCATTAGGGTAATTAATGTCTGGATTTAGTTTTGTTCCTTGTTGTTCTGGCCAAGCACCCTCAGTTATGGGCCTTGGCAGAGCAACCAAGGATATCCTTTATAGAATTACAAATGCACTATTTATGTATTGGGGCTGTGTTGAAATATTCTATGTTGAATATTGAAATGCTCAAAAGTGTTTTCTGACTTAAGGCTTTCTGACTCAATGGAATAAATTGAGTTTTGGTTTAGAACAACTTTCTCTCTCTCGATGCAATTGGGAAGCCAGCTTCTTTCCTTCCCAAAATGAACACAGTGGGAATGGGAGTGCATGAAAAGGCTCCTGCACCCCTCATTCCCCCAATATAGTAGCTTAGACTTAAAGCATCCACCTACTGGTTAATCTTTAGTGGAAACTCATTCTGCAAGTGGCCAACCTTGCAGGACTGACTTTCTTGTTTATTCCTAGGAAGATCAAAAGTCTGCCCTTTGGTTTCTAATCATTGGGATAATTAAAATGGCTGATGGCAGGCTGCCCACTGGTGTGTGTGTGTTTTGTAATTTTGAGATCTGCCCACCATACCAAGGATCCTCTGGACTGGAGATTCTTGACAGCAGGTGCCTAGGAATTCTAGTTTACTCACCACGCTGATGGCAAAACCATCTTAACAGGTGCACAGTATGCAAAAAAGCTCCCCGATGCTCCCAAATTTGTAATTCACATGCAAACATCAAAGTAGGGGCCAATCAGTAGCAAGTTCTGCGAAAGGATGCTTGGTGCTTTGATCTCATAACAAATCTAAGAGAACAACAAATGATCTCTCCCTTAGGCAAAGTTGTTTATTTTGTTAAATATCTTTGTAATAACAATTTCCTTGTTTCAAGCCCACTATGTCCTTCTTTACAAACATCCCAATTCTACCAAAAATGATGAGCATTCCATAGTCTGAGTATCATGCCAGACAATTTCATGAGACAGTTACAGCACTTCATTTCCACAAAGTAGTTCCTACATGCCCTTTGTAACAAGATCCCAGTTCATCTAGTCAAGTTATGCATTGTTAGTGGCCGAAACTGTACAGTGCTTCATAAGTCCATTGATAACTTTTTCATCTGGAGATCTGCAACTCTTTGCCATCAAGACACATCTAAGAGGCATACCTGAAAGAAAGCACTTGGCCCAGATTCTCCAGCTTGCAGATGTTCATTCTTTGTGCAAGAAAACATTATAACCGGGGTCTGCAGCCTGTGGCTCAATAAGGAACCAAATATAACTTTTACAAAAAATGAATGGCTCAAGTTAAGGTACATTGGAAGAGTAGGAGAGGGGCTAATAATATTAATGGAATGACAGGCAAAGGTTTTTATGGAGGTAAAGGGAAATGATAGTAGTGAACAGTTGCCACAAAACCGAGTATGAACCATGTGCAGATTCATTCCATTACACTAAAACAATCACACAGGGTGCTCCTGTGTATATTTATAACTTATTATACAACCTCATGTGCGTTTGTGTTCCACTCCCTATTAAAAGATTCACTACAACCAGTGTTTGGGCTGCAGAAGCTTCATGGCTTATTAATGAATATTAGCAATCCTAGGCTGCATTTTTTCAGCTACACAAACAGACTGTCTCATTGGCTCTTCCTTGATATCTTCCTCTGGATTTTAACTAGTTTGGCTCTTTGATTATAAAAGGTTACTGACCCCTATACTATAACAACTGTCAGTGTTACTGAAATGCAAACAGGAGTTTTTAGCATCAAAAAGGTATTTCACAATTGGCTTCAGTTTTAGAGCTGCTGAGACAACATAAAACAAAAGCCTGTCCTCTTTTCTGCCCACTCAAGAAATGACGGGCCCGGGTCTAAATCCGATATTTACTGAACTTATATATGGCCATTCAAGGGGGCTGACAATTCACAACCACGAACTTCAAATCACAGCAGGAGGTGGCGGCGGCAGCAAGCAAGCCAGCCTGGTGAATTCAGGTGGCGCTCAGTCCAGGCACCAGGGCCTCCCTCCGCCAGCTCGCTGTTGATTAAGCCGCCGCCGGGCCCGGCAATGTCGGGGCACTGTTCCATCAGCACGTGCAAGGCCGCTGCTCCCCCAGCCCGGCCTGGCCCGGCTGGCCAATGACCTTGCGGGGGTGTTGACAAGACAACAAGGGGGCAGATCCCGGGGCCTCTGTGGTGGGCCAACTCACCTGGCTGGGGCGGCAGATGGCAAGGAGGATGGCGGCAGCAGCAGTTTCTCAGCCCCCTCCTCGGATCAGGTCGGGTCGGGACCACTGGTGGAAAGGTGCTTTGCTGCTGGACAACGTCATAAACTAGCGCCCGCCCAACCCCCCCCACCAGTGGGCTGGCTGGGAAGCTATTGCCTAGCAACGGGCACGCAGCCGCAGTGAGGGGCGGGGTGGGGCCTTGGCATTGGGATGCTTTCCTCGGCCTGGCCGGGTCCGCTCAGGTGGTGTCAGGCAGTGTTGCTTGCGGCGGCGGGTCTGGCCTGGCCTGGCCTGCGGGGCCTTCAACCTAGACTGTGAAGGCGGCATGTGGCTGGCCACAACAGCCCAGCTTGTGCTCTGATGGCTGATTGGACGGCGCTCATGTTGACAAGCCTTGAGATTTGTGGCCAGATTCATCACATCGACAACCGTGACCTGTTGGTGCAAATCGGAGCTGCTGCTGGCAATGGCTACTGTGTATTTTATGACCTGCTAGGAAGACAAACATGTACATTTATATGTCACTTGTTGCCAAATAAATGGTAACTTGTATTTCTTTCAGAACTTTTAATGATTTTAGTGAATTGCACATGTCAGAAGATTTGTGATGGTGGATGAGAGCTCCAAATATTACTTTCAATGTATTTGTTACTTTAGCAATAGAACAACAACTGCAAAAGAGCCTGTGGAATCTGTGCTTTGAAATAAATAATAAATTAATGCATCTTAAAGGAGTTTATTTTGGTCGTTAGTAGTTGATGATATCCTCTTCTAGAAGGAATTTAAAGTTAAATTATGCAAAAACTGAAACAGACCTGGTAATGCTTAATCAAATATGCATAAAACTGCCATGTCTAAATAAATTATCTCCAATTGCTTCAGATTTTGATTGCATTTACTAGTTTAATCAGCAGTGGAATAAGTTGGATCTACAGAAATAATAGTTAGAGGATTCCACATTAAGGCGCAGGAAGGGAGCTTTCTGAGAAGCAACATGAAAACTGGTTGGAATTTGATGGAGCAAAATATCCCACTTAAAAATTGCAAAAGGAATTAGAGAATCAGCCAAAGTAGAAATTGTGGTGAAAACAGGTGACTTCAATGGTCTAAACTCTGTGAGTTCCTAGGGGAAAGATACTGGTATCATATTTATTACATTTTTATCCCATTTTTCCACCAAAAACAAGCTTCCAAAGTTGTTCACAAGAGTTACAGTCAGATACAGTGATGGTGGAAGTGATATACAAAAAGGTCAGTTGTGGAGAAAAATGTCCTGGATGGGTACAGGTGCACAGAATATTTTAAAATATTGTAGAACTCCTTGTGAGGAACACTGATGATGGAGGGAGGGGATGAGAATAAAGCATATCTTTAGTAAAAAGAATATTTGTTTTAAAAAAGTAATGTCATATAAAGCTGTTGAGTAGTTCATAGAATCATAGAATCATAGAGTTGGAAGGGACATCCAGGATCATCTAGTACAACCTCCTGCACAATGCAGAAAATTCACAACTACCTCCCCCCATGCCCCCAATGACCCCTGCTCCATGCCCAGAAGATGACAAAAATCCTCCAGAATCCCTGGCCAAACTGGCCTAGAGAAAATAGTTGTAACCACGGCTCTTTTTGTAAAAAAAGCCCAGCAGGAACTCATTAGCATATTAGGCCATACCCCTGACAGCACAGCTCATTAACATATTAGGCCACACCCAATGTTACCAGAAGTGTGATCATCCAGCCACATCCACCTTTTGCTTCTTATTCTGTTTACCTTGTTGTCAAAACAGTTTTGACAAAACCAATAAAAACATTATTTTCTGTCCCATCTATACAGAATCTTGCCTTAACCAATATCTTATGTCCAACAATTATTCCCACACTGGATTGGAATCAATTCCTAAAGGTTAGGTTTCCATGGAAATCAGCTTGCCTTCCTGCAGAACTAGTACGCTAAATATGATTTTTTAGGGTTGCCAACCTATAGGTGGGGTCTGGAGATCTCCTGGAATTACAACTCAGCTCCAAACTACAGAGATCATGTCAATGGCTGCTTTGGAAAGTGGAGTCCATGGCATTATGCCTTGCTTAGGTCCCTCCTTCCGCTAAAATCCACCCTCCACTCCCAAATCTCCAGGGATTTCCTCAACCTGGAGTTGGCAACCCTAGTTCACTGGCAGAACAATGCTAGGAGCCAGTTTGGTGTAGTGGTTAAGTGCGCGGACTCTAATCTGGGAGAACCGGGTTTGATTCCTCACTCCCCCCCTTGTACCTGCTGGATGACCTCGGGCAAGCCATAGCTCTGTACCAGCTGTTGTCTCAGAGCTCTCTCAGCCCCACCTACCTCACAGGGTGTCTGTTGTGGGGAGGGGAAGGGAAAGGAGTTTGTAAGACACTTTGAGACTCCCTTGGGTAGTGAAGGGCAGGGTATAAATCCAATCTCTTCTTCTTCTATGTTTGTGGATGCACTGGACGGGAGTAGTTTGTGGACTATTTTATTCAAGGTACAAAATTTTATTCAAGGTATAAGATTTCATGTGCCACCCACACTTCTTCAGATGAAAGAAGTGTGCATGCACACAAAAGCTTATACCTTGGATGAAACTTTGGACTCCAACTTTGTTCTGCTGCTTCAGACCAACATGGCTACCCACCTGAATTATTACACTATAATACTTTTTACAAGCAATTATGTGCCAGTGGAGTGGTTACCATGCAGAGTCTGTCCCACAGGTAAAATTATCCTGTGAACAGGTGGTCTTTACCACATCAAACTATCACTACTATCACAAGATCACCAATTGTTGGACGTCAACTCCTCAGAAGCAGAAATCGCTCTTATTAGGAGGTTTAAGAACATCAACTTTGCTGGCCCATTAAAGGCAGATGTCAGCCCAGTGGCAGGAGAAGAGGGACAATCATCTTCATCAGAAACTCTGCCCACTTTTTAAATTTCACGAAACAGGCAATCTCCAAAGTGCTGCTGACCATGCTCATTTTTAGTTACATCTCTGTTTCTCTGCAGATGTCCCCCAAAGTCCCCCATGCAACAGTCAAATGTTCTGCCAACACACACAACAATGAAGCTACTTTTTCAGACGTTTTCTCTTGCATGGCAGTAAGCACCAAACCACTTTAATACAGACTTTAGACACACATATATTTGCAAGCCATTCCCAACAAGACACAACAATGAACTCAGGCTTCAAACGTACTTTTCTTAAGCAGAAGATGCTATGAGAAAACGAAAGAGATGCTCAAAAATTAAAGATATTGTCAAAAGCAGCATTTCCTGGGCTCTCTGCTTTTTTACATCCCCCCCCTTTTCAATAATTTTTTTTATAAAAACACAAAGAACAAAATGAAACAGAAAGAAAGAGAGAAAAAGAAAGAGAAAAGAGAAAGAAAGAAATGTAGGGGAGAGCAAAGGAAGGAAGGAGAGAGAGAGAAAGGAAGGGGGAGGGAGAGAGAGAAAGAGAAAGAAAGAAAGGTGGGGAGAGAGAGAGAGAGAGAAAGAAAGAAAGACAGACAGACAGAAAGATAGATAGATGATAGATAGATAGATAGATAGATAGATAGATAGATAGATAGATAGATAGATAGATAGGG
The DNA here is from genome assembly GCA_029233225.1 of Lepidodactylus listeri. Classification (NCBI taxonomy): domain Eukaryota; kingdom Metazoa; phylum Chordata; class Lepidosauria; order Squamata; family Gekkonidae; genus Lepidodactylus; species Lepidodactylus listeri. Next base: position 5,193,242 of record JARCFY010000014.1, on the reverse strand, counting down.
GAGAGAGAGAAAGGAAGGAAGGAAGGAAAGTGGAGGAGAGAGAGAGAGAGAAAGGAAGGGGGAGGGAGAGAGAGAAAAGAAAGAAAGGTGGGGACAGAGAGAGAGAGAAAGAAAGAAAGGTAGAAAGAAAGGTGGGGGAAAGAGAGAGAGAAGGAAAAGAGATGGGGGAGGCACTTACCGGAGCAGGGAGAGCGACGCGACGTTGGCAAGCCAAATGCAGAGCCAGGCCTTTCAGTGCAAAGAGCCTAGCCCCGAGCTTAATCTCTGGGTGGGGCTTTCTACTGCTGGAAGATGTCACACATTGGATTAATTTTTTTTGTACTAAGCCATTGAGAGAAATCTTGGTTTTGGGGTTAGAGCAGCAGTTCTCAACCTGTGGGTCATGACCCCTTTTAGGGTCGTATGACCATTTCACAGTGGTTGCCGGCTGGCGTCCAAGCCTGCCCTGCCCCTCCCCGCCGGCAGGAAAGGGCCCCGCACTCGATCAAGTGTGAGGTCTGGCCTCCTGGCTCTTTGCCCTCAAAGGGAGCTTTCCTTTTAAGGGCAAAGAGCAGGGGTTGGTTGGGGCCGGAGCCCTGCCCCCTGCTTCCAGCAGCCCTTCCAGCAGGGGCCACGAGGAGGAAGAAGCCAGCAGGTAAGTCAGTGGCTGCTTCCCCCTCCCCGCAGCCGCCTTTAGGGTGCTCCGCCGTCGCCTTCTCTGGGCGCCATGCCGAAGCGCAGAGCCCAGGAAAGGCAGCAAAAGCCACCCCCAGTCGCCTTCCCTAGGCTCCGTGCCAAAGCACGGAGCCCAGGAAAGGTGGCAAAAGCCCCCCCGCCGCCTTCCCTGGGCTCTGCGCCGAGGCGCCGAGTCCAGGAAAAGCAGCAAAAGCTGCCCCCCCACCTACCTACCTTCCTTCTCCCCTCTCTCCCCCCTACCTTTCTCTCTCCCCCCCCCCCTTTCTCTCTCTCTCCTCTCTCTCTCCCCCTTTCTCTCTCTCTCTCTTCCCCCTTTCTCTCTCTCTCTCTCTCCCCCTACCTTTCTCTCTCTCTCTCTCCCTCTCCCCCCCTACCTGCAACAGCCTCTCCCCCCCAACCTACCTTCATTCTCTCATGGCATCTTCTGTTGAAGAAAAGTAAGTCTGAAGCCTGAGTGTTTGTTGTGTCTTGTTGGGAATAGCTTGCAAATATATGTGTGTCTAAAGTCTGTATTAAAGTTGTTTGGTGCTAACTGCCATGCAAGAGAAAACACCTGAAAAACTAGCTTCATTGTTGTGTGTGTTGGCAGAATTTTATAGTTGGGGGTCACCACAACATGAGGAACTGTATTAAAGGGTCACGGCATTAGAAAGGTTGAGAACCACTGGGTTAGAGAGATCCAACCCAAAACATGGTCTGATCACCACCTACTCGAGGCAAATGTGAAAGTGGCCCAGAAGGCTCTGGAGGATTTTAAAATCCCTAACATTTGCTCAGCTGAGGCTGCAAGAAAAAGTGCTCAATGTTAAGCTCTTTGAAGTTATTAAAAAGGTTGCCCCTCAACAACCACTGCCCTCCTTGAGAAAGCTGGCTTGTCTGGTTTACCTGTGTGACCTAAAGAGGCTGGGAGATGTCTAGAACAATGCAGGTACCAAATCTGATAGATTATGCTTTACAGCCCATTGGAAGAATATGACATGGCAGTTACAGCAGCAAAGAAACATTACTACTTTGCTACTATAGCATTAGCTAGTCTACAACCATCACAGTTGTTCAAGGTAGCTCAGCACCTGCTGATGCCAAAATCTGAGCCTTTATTGCTTTAGGAAGAAAAAATAAACTGTGATACTTTTGCCAAGTTTTTAAAAAAAATAAAATATTGAGAATAGGCCTTTAACTGGATGTAAAATAGACAAGCCAGAAGAAAAGTCTAATACACTTCCTGGTCTAATTATGGATAATTTTGACCCAATTTCTGTGATGGATGTCAACAAGATTCTGGAATTGAAGGCCACTATTTGTGAAGGCCACTATTTGTACTCTGGATCCTTGCCCATCCTAGCTCCTAAAATCATATAAAGACCACATCAACAAACCTTTAGTAATCCTCACATCCAAGAAGCAACAGCCTGCAAAAACAGTTACTGTAAATACCACTGAAAGAGTGGTTTAGTCCACTTACCCTAGGGGGAGCTGTAGGCAATTCTCTAGTGTTTAAGGGTTATGGAATGTTTTCTCTTGCAGTTCAACCTATCTCTTGTTTCTTTATTCTGCTGTGTGTTAGTGTGTATTAGTGCTTGTGTTCTGAAAGTTCCTCTGTTTTATTAGTGGTATTTAGTCAGTTATTGTCTTTTTGTAAAATCCTGAACTCTTCCAACACCTCGCCCACTGCTGCTTAAAAAAAGCATCCATACAGAAAAGTGATGTGGCCAATTATTGTCCAGTCTCTAATTTATCCTTGTGGAGTAATACCATTTTGTGTATACGTTTAATTTGGTGTGGGCTGGATAGGAGGAGACTACCAAACTTGACGAGCATGGAATTGAGCAGGCTCCGGAGGGCAGTGGAGGACAGAAGCGCCTGGCATGATGTGGTCCGTGGGGTCGCGAAGTGTTAGACTCAACTGTGCAACCGAACAACACCACCAAACTTGAGGTAGGCCTTGGCCTAGTCTCCTCCTCATCCCCCCTCCCTGTCTCTAACCAGTAATCTAAGGGCAGCTCCCCAGAGAGGACAAGAAGTCCATCAAGGCTGTGAGGAGATCTGCCCCAAAATGCTGCAGGAGGGAGAGCCAGTTCCTGGGTGAAAACTGCAGTTTATATTATTTTTTTTATTTTTTTTAATAATTTTTTTTATTGATTTTACATCTATTTCTACTTTTATACGCTAAATTCTATACTAAATTACCTTATACAGAAAATGCTGATTAAAATAATCATTTTTAGTAGATTAGTCAGTTTGAGAAACAAAAAATCTTGGTTTAACTAGTTACATATGTTACTGCTTCTAAAAACCACATAGCTGATTTGCTGGTACACATAACTTTGGAGCACGCTTATTTTCCATTAGCATATACTTAGTGCTCGACATTTAACAACAATACAAAGTTTATTTCTTCTTTTGTCCTCTTCTTTTCTTTTTAGTCTCTTCCATAAGTTTGGGAACCGCAGTTCCCTTCTCCGAGTCTGAGATTTCTTCTTCGCTTTCTGAGCTATCCAAGCCATATATACTTTCCTGCTGTGCTAGCAAATCGTCTGAGTCTCTCTCTTTTTTCTTTTTCTTGCATTTTTCAAAAAAAGCTTTCGCTTGATCAATAGAGTCAATTTTAACATTCTTTTCTTGATAGCTGAAACACAGTCCCTCCGGAGTATTCCATCGGTATATAATTGATTCAGACTGAAGCCAGGTAGCTAAACTTCTGTAGGCTTTTCTTCTTTTTCTTATTTCAAATGGAATGTCCTTTAATACCTTGATGTCTACCTCCTGGATCTTCAGCGTTGTTCTGTTGGTGGCTTTTAAGACCACATCTCTTGTTGATCTTTTGGAGAATCTTATCATAATTTCACCTGGCAGGTTTTTCTTTTTGACTAATTCAGGATAGGTCTGATAAACCAAATCCATATCGCTTATTATTTCTTCCGCTTTTAAACCTGTCACTGGTGCCAGAGCTTCACTCACTAGCTTTTTAAGATCCTCCCCTTGTTTTTCAGGAACATTCTGAAGTCGAAGGAAGTAACTTGAGCGTTCCATCTGCAATTTCAATACATTATCACATTGAAAAGCCTTTTCTTTTTCAATTTTTTGTAGTCTTGAATCATGCTTACTAGTTGTCGCCTTAACTTCCAAGAGATCCTGTTGCAGCTTTTCTGTTCGTTTACCTGATTCTTTCAGTTCATTTTGCATTAAGTCCATTTTGCTGTTGAGAGTAGTCATCTGGTCCACCAGCGGCCGCAGCAACGCTGAAAACATTGAGCTCATCTCTGTGGTATCGCCCTTTGAACTCGGAGGACCGCTTCCTAGTTTAGGGGAGGGTTTTGGCCGCCCCGTCATTGTTGCAGTTTTGCTTTTATTTACACTTAGATAAGAAGGACCGTAGAAAAAACAATTGTAGTCGCACTAATGTCTCTCAAAAGGTCTTTTCTCCGTGTATGCGATCCCGCCCTCCAGCATTTTTCAAACGCTTTTATAGTTGCAGTAACGTCGTGGGAAAGTCTCAGCCGCTTCGGTAAGGAGAGGGGGGGGGAATACGATCCTCCCTTTCCTTCCCCGTCGCTTTATTTGCCGTTATATTTTGCAACTCACGGTTTTCACCATTGCGTATCAGGTGTGTTAATTGCTTCTCCGCCAAGCATTTTCTGCTGCTTCTCGGTCATGCTTATGCAGCCCGAAGGCTTCCTCGGCAGGGGAACCTACGGGGGTGATGAGGGGGGGTCTCAATCCTGTGGTCGCCACCGTCAGGAGAGTCTCCCCCTCGTGCCACCCCAGGCAGAGCCCCTTCGCTAGGGTCTCTGGGGGTTCGGCACCCGTCCAGAACCCTTTCACCCTACCGGGCACGGATCGCCTCTTCCGCATATGCGGAGAGAGGCGTCCGCCATTAGCGCGTCTCTTCCGGAAGTCCTGAACTGCGGTTTATATTATTGAGTTTTGGGTGGGAAGCCAGTCAGACAGTTGGTCGGTTGGAGTCTGCAAGAGACGGAGGCTCCAGGCCAGAGACGGAGGCCATTTTGGGAGGCATGCTTATCCAACTTTCTCCAAAGTAATCAAGTAATGTACCTGTCCTGCATATTGTCTAGATAGGGCATGAGTTCAGAGAAGGGAGTGGTTTTGTCCCTTTTATTTTGTTTCTTCCGTTCACATTTAATATGCCTGTAAATAGTTAAGAGCTCTGAATACATCCTTTAACTGTTGAAGGAGTGAAGTCCCTCTGTACCACATAGTTCCCCCAGCCTCTTGGACATGCTAGGAGTGGGTCAGGGAATCCCCAAGGAGGAGTAAAAGGGGCAAAATGGCCAGTTGCCAGCTCTCCAGGGGAGCCCCAAAGATTCCCAGGAAGCCCTGAGGTGGGTTTCTAGTGACACTGGAGGGATGTTAGGAGGCTGTCCTGCCTAACCAGAGCACAAGACAGGGACAGTGGTGGCAGCAGCACCTGGAGGCAGTGGAGAAAAACTGCCCCTTCAGGTGCCAGGTCAGGCAAGGAAGGGATGGGTAGAGCAGGGCCTGCCAGTTGACACAGGCCCATTCCACCACAGTCCTTTTGGGGCAAAGTGATTGAGAGAACAGTAGCAGACTGCTCAAGAAGAGCAGTTTTCTTGAATAACTCAACTGCTCTAGCCCTTTTGAGTCTGGCTTCAGGCCAGGCTATGGGACAGAGACAGCACTAGTAGCTTTAGCTAATGATCTCTGTCTGAGTGTAGACAAAGGCCATGCCTCTTTGTTGCTCTTATTGGACTTATGTGCAGCCTTCGATACTGTATTAATGATACAGTAGATCATACCATCTTGTTGAGGTGCTTGGAGGCAGAAGTGGGTCTCAGGGCATGGTGCTGAAGTGGTTCATATTTTTTCTTCATGGATCAGACTCAAAGGGCTGTGTCAGAAACTGACAATAGCATCTTTGTAATTTGCTTTCGATTTCTTTGTTCTTGTGGATTGCTTGCTTGTACCCCTTATCAGTCTCTTCTCCTCTCCCCTTCATCTGTCAACCATGTCACTTTGAAGTATATTGCCTGCTCTGGATAATGTTACATTTTCTGGGCAGGAGAGTGGTGACCCGAATTCCTGAGCGTCACCGAAAACAAATGGTCTTCACTCCCATGCATCCCTCCTCCTTCTTTCCGGGCTAGAACGCGTTATCTTGTTGTGAAAACCTTGAAGCTGCTTTATTGCTGCCAGCCTGGAATTGTTATGCCTAGTTTCACACATGTGGGTCACCCAGATCAAGAAGGGAATTTTTATAACTTTCTCACCTTGCTGTGGGAACCCTAACGGCCATCTCTCTTTTCCCGTGTTCACCTACTGATCCTGATTGGTTTAATGCTGGGGTTCAATTGTGGCTGGAGGATATATTAACCATGCTTGTTTCTCATCATGCATCTCTAACAAACATTGAGAACCTGTTTGTAGTATTGGAAATAAAGAGCTTTGATTCAAAACAAAGGTCTGATCTCTTGCTGTCTATTCAGAAGCCTCACAGATTGTTAGAGATCTGTGCTTGGGACTTTCTCGTACCTGACCATGTCAGATGATGAGACCATTCTCGTAACAACGGAGGAGCCTATCGTGCCCATGGAAAGCAGACCCGTTGGGCCGGGAGGACCGGTGACCTCCAGCCAGGGAGCTTACCAGATCCCACGTCCGGGACCTGGTTTGCATTGGCCGCCGGTCTGTCCTAGGTACTCATGGTCCACTTTCGGACACAGAACTTCTGAGTCATGGATCCATGACCGGAAGGGGTCCCATGTGCAGTTCAGTGGGGACCGAGTGGAGTTCTGCCGTCCCAGCCTGCTGGAAGAGGAACGTGGTTTCTCGAGAGACCAAGACGACTGGCGGTACCGATACCCGGAAGAGGAGCATGGACTGCCTGGTGGCCCTGATCCTATGGGAGAGGATCTAGGGCAGGTGCAGGACCGGAGGTTCGGCGAGATGCAAGATCGCATCACAGTGGAGCTGCAAGAGGTCGTGCTGGACATGCAGCAGCAACTGAGGGACGTTGTGACTGCTGTGCAAGCTCCCGTGCCGGTCCCCCCTCAGGGAGGGGGGGCGCCAGGGGTCCCCGGTCCCACGGGAGGGGCACCACCCCAGCAGGTACCACCGGTGGGGCCGCCAGCTGGGGCCCCACTGCAGCAAGTGCCCTTGGGCCCCATGCCAGCTGATCATCTGATCCGCCAAGCGCCGGCCGACCCGCTGACGGCTATGTTCGATGGTGATCTGGAGAAACTGCGATTCTTCATCATAGAGATCGAGAGGTTCCTGGCCTCCTGGGGTCACCTATACCCAACCGAGAGAGACCGGGTAGGCTACATCGGTTCGAAACTACAAGACACCACAAGCGACTGGTATGTAAGCCTGGACAACCCCCCTGGGACCGAGTTACGTACTGTTGATAATTTCATGTGGGCCCTGCAGCAGCACTATGAGGATCCCCTGGGAGAGGAGAAGGCCCGAAACCAGCTGCGGAAGTTGGTGCAGGGGTGTTCCTCGGTAAGGGAGTACACCGATCACTTCAGACGAATCGCGGCTAAGGTGCAGGGATGGTCCGAAGACCTATTTGTGGAGAAATACAGAGAAGGACTGCATCCCGAAATCTACAAGACGATCCTGAGGAGTGGCCGGCCGCTGTCACTGGCCGCTTGGATGCAAGCGATGGCCGACATAGAAGAACGGTTCACCCTGATAAAGCTTGGAGTCTCTGCAACCTCTCAACTGAAAGCACCCCCAAAAGCTAAAGGGAAGTCGGCCTTCCAAGAGCTATGAGATATCCGCTTTAAACAGGGGCTCTGCATAAAGTGTGGGGAGAGTGGGCACTTCGCATCCTCCTGCCCTCGTAGCGGCATGAAGGCACCCAAGACCTCCACCCCGGTGGGGGGAGGGACTCCTCGTCCCAGCAAGATGCCGTTTAAACCCTGGGCATTACAGCTGGAAGGGGCAACATGCGAGCAGGGCAAGTTGGAGCTGGTTGAGGCACAGCCGTCGGGAAACTTCAGCAACCTGCAGTAGGTGGCACAGAGCTGCAGGTCCCCTCGCCTGGCGCGCTATCCCCGGTAAGCATCCCTGGCCCTTTGCTTTATATGATCGTGATTGTGGTTGTCCCCAGCATGGGAACCCATGTGCGGGTGCGTGCTTTAATAGACTCGGGGTGTGCCAGAGACTTGATAAGCCCCTTGGTAGTAGATGGGTTGGGCCCCAGGGTGACCCTGCTGGGGGAACCCCTCACCTTCACCCAAATGGACGGTTTGGAGATGAAGGAGGCCTGTGTGGTGGAAACCGAACTATTAATTGTGGGGACGGGGGAGCACTGGGAGAAATGGGCGTTTGTCATCACTCCTAATACCCAGTTCCCTATGGTACTAGGCAGCCCTTGGTTGAGCTCCCATGATCCTTACGTAAAGTGGAGCGAGGGGAAAATCTCGTGGGTGGACAAAAAGTGTGCCCACCACAAGTGGAATCCGGGCTGGGGCCCCGCACCCCCTGCCCCTGTCACTGCGGCAGCCATGTCCCTGGTGCCGGCACAGATTCCATGGGAGTACAGGGATTTGACTGATGTGTTTAGTGAAGCGGAGGCGAGCTACCCCCCCATCGCCTCTCTGACTGTGCCATTGAACTCCTACCCGGGGAGAAATTGCCGAAGGGAAAGTTATACTCCATGAGCCCTGCAGAGCGGGAGGAGTTAAGGAAATTTTTAGACAAAAACTTAGAGCGGGGGTTTATCCATCCGGCTAAGTCCCCCTTTGCTGCCCCTGTTCTGTTTCAGAAAAAGAAAGACGGGTGCCTCAGACTGTGCATGGATTATCGGGGCCTGAACGCGGTGTCTGCCTTGAACGCCTACCCCCTCCTGCTGATTAAAGACTTGCTAGCAGAGGCGGCCAAGGGGAAAATTTTTACTAAATTGGACTTAAAAGACGCATACTTCCGGGTGCGCATCCGGGAGGGGGATGAATATAAGACTGCTTTTAATACACCACTGGGCCAATTCGAGCACCTGGTGATGCCATTCGGCTTGAGTGGTGCGCCAGGAGTTTTTATTAGTCTGATCAACGAAGTGTTGCACAAGCATTTGTTCAAGGGGGTGCTCTGCTATCTAGATGATATCTTGATTTATTCCACTGATAAGCAGTCCCATGTGAAGCTGGTGAGGGAAGTACTGGCCACCCTGTTGGAAAATCACCTCTATGCCAAATTATCAAAATGCGAGTTTCATCGGACTGAGGTTGATTTTCTGGGATACCGAATCTCACAGCGGGGTTTAGAAATGGACTCTGCCAAAGTGGAAGCAGTAGCTCAGTGGGAGCCTCCCTGCACCCATAGGCAGCTACAGAGCCTCCTAGGATTTTGCAACTTTTATCGCATCTTCCTCAAGGACTTTGCTACAGTCACCCTACCCCTTATGGAACTGTTAAAAACTAAGGGGAAGGGACCCGAAGCTGGGAAACCTGGGGAGAGATTAGGTTGGACTGATGTGTGCCAAGCTGCTTTTGAGAAATTAAAGAGACTGTTTACCTCCGAATCCATACTTGCCCATCCGGATGAGACTAAGGAGTTTGTAATTCATGTAGATGCTTCGGATGTAGCTATGGGGGGGCAATATTGCAATTGGGTCCGGACAACGTCCTGCACCCCCTAGCCTATATCTCTAAGAAATTTAACAAAACAGAGAGACACTGGTCGGTGTGGGACAAGGAAGCTGCAGCCATACGGCTAGCCTTAACTACGTGGAGGCACTGGCTAGAAGGGGCACAAAAGCCATTTGAGATTTGGACTGACCATAAGAATTTAGAAGCGTTGCGGACTCAAAGATCTCTTAACGCTAAACAACTCCGGTGGGATAATTTCTTCTCGAAATTCAACTTTGTGTTAAAACATTTTCCTTGGAAGGCAAACTCCCTAGCCGATGCATTATCCAGATTGCCCCAACATGAGTCCCAGAAAGAGGAAGTGTTCAATTCTATGTTCTCACCTCAGCAGTTGGGGGGGGCAGTGACCACCCGGAGCCAGAGCAAGGCATCCCCTGGGCCCCCTTCCTGGACTGAAAAGTGTGCAGGCGAATACACTAAAGAGGAGACAGATGAGTGGAGCGAGGATAGTGAGTGTTCCAGGCGTGAGGACAACTGTTGGTACCACAGGTCTAAGTTAATAGTGCCTCAGACGCTGCGCAGGGATGTGTTGGTGTCATGCCACTCATCCAAACTATCAGGACATTTTGGATTCCTTAAGACTCTAAACCTCGTTCAAAGACAGTTTTGGTGGCCTCACATGTGCAGGGATGTGTCTGACTTTGTGACTGCGTGCCAGGTGTGTCTTATGTGTAAGCGCAGAGGAGGGAAGACCCCTGGACTGTTACATCCCTTACCCACCCCCTCTAGACCCTGGGAAATTGTGTCTATGGACTTCATCATGAATCTCCCACCTTCGAGGGGCAAGACTGTAATTTGGGTAGCAGTGGATATGTTCTCTAAACAAGCCCACTTCATTCCCTTTAAGCAACTACCTACAGCCAAGGGACTGGCTAAAACTTTCTTTAACCATGTGATCAAGCTACATGCTTTCCCTAAGTGAGTCGTATCCGATAGGGGAAGCCAATTTGTTGCCAACTTCTGGCGGGAGCTCCTTCGGGTGATGGACATTGAACCCGCCCTTAGCTCAGGGTATCATCCCGAGACCAATGGACAGTCCGAACGAGTTAATCAGGTCTTGGAACAATTCTTGAGGTGTTACACTAATTATCATCAGGATAATTGGGTAGATTTGTTGCCCTTCGCAGAATACAGTTACAACAATGCTGTGCACTCTTCTACTGGTGTTTCTCCTTTCATGGTGGTAGAGGGGTTTGAGGGAAAGCCGTTACCTGCTTTGGCTGACTCGGCGGAACCCCCCCCCCCACTGACTTTACTCAATGGTGGTCCAAGCTGCAAGAGTCCTGGCCCCTAATTGCTAAAACTCTAGATAAAGCTAAAGCAGACTACAAGAAGTATGCGGACTGGGGGAGAGCTGAAGGGTGGGACCTCCAGCCAGGAGACTCTGTCTGCCTCTCCACTAAGAACATCCATGGACTTCAACCCAGTAGGCAACTGGGATGGAAATATGTGGGACCCTATAAAGTACTGAGGAAAATCTCAGATGTTTCTTTTGAACTAGACTTGCCTAAATCATTGAGCTCTGTGCATCCCGTTTTTCATTTCAGCTTGCTGAAGAAGGATCCTGGGCCAAATGCATGGCATCCAGTACCTCCAACTCCTCCTCTGCTGATGAAGGAGGGGGAACAACACTTTGTAATTTCTGAAATCCTGGATTCTAAAATGCGTAGGGGCCGCTTGCTGTATCTGGTTAAGTGGGTAGATTTTGGCCCTGAACTAAATGAATGGGTCTTTGCTGAAAATGTTCATGCTCCTAAATTAGTTAAAGCTTTTCACAAACGCTTTCCTGATAAGCCAGGGTAGAATGTATTTTGGAGAGAGCAGGGTGTCAGAAACTGACAATAGCATCTTTGTAATTTGCTTTCGATTTCTTTGTTCTTGTGGATTGCTTGCTTGTACCCCTTATCAGTCTCTTCCCCTCTCCCCTTCATCTGTCAACCATGTCACTTTGAAGTATATTGCCTGCTCTGGGTAATGTTACATTTTCTGGGCGGGAGAGTGGTGACCCGAATTCCTGAGCATCACCGAAAACAAATGGTATTCACTCCCATGCATCCCTCCTCCTTCTTTCCGGGCTAGAATGCGTTATCTTGTTGTGAAAACCTTGAAGCTGCTTTATTGCTGCCAGCCTGGAATTGTTATGCCTAGTTTCACACATGTGGGTCACCCAGATCAAGAAGGGAATTTTTATAACTTTCTCACCTTGCTGTGGGAACCCTAACGGCCATCTCTCTTTTCCCGCGTTCACCTACTGATTCTGATTGGTTTAATGCTGGGGTTCAATTGTGGCTGGAGGGTATATTAACCATGCTTGTTTCTCATCATGCATCTCTAACAAACATTGAGAACCTGTTTGCAGTATTGGAAATAAAGAGCTTTGATTCAAAACAAAGGTCTGATCTCTTGCTGTCTATTCAGAAGCCTCACAGGCTGCTGCTGGAAACCAGTTATCATCAGTGTGGGACCTATCCTGTGGAGATCCATAGGGTGCAATGCTTTTCAATCTCTATGTAAAGCCCTTAGGACAACTCATTCATAGCTTTGCGGTTCAGTTCAGTTTATTTATTTATTTATGGTCAACAACCACATTCAGAAATACAACAGAATAAAAACCTATTTAGACATAGCTAAAATATAATAGCTAAAAAGTATGACATTATTAAAATATATATCACATTAAAATATACATCACGTTTATCTATATATATAAAGGAAAGTCCCTTCACCATAAAATCACCTGGTAATCCTAGCACCTGAGGGCAGAACCACCAATGTGGTCTACAGAGAGATCCTTCAGTAGAGAGAGAAAAAAACAGTATGTATGTCTCACTTCATTTTTTACACTACAATCTTCTCCACTAGAATTCCTACAACAAATGTTACATTTCAAACTTCATATCAGTATTATAAGTGGATATACAGAACTTAAATACCGTAGCAAATCACGGGTATCAGGCTAGTATATAGTCATTTCAGAACAGCTTTTATGGAAATGGCAAAAATCATTGGTAGACTTCACCTGGTGTTATAAAAAGGCGAGATTTCAGAGCAAAATATCATACAGATCTACGTCTTCCAGTGGTCTGAATTTTCCTAACTTGAGAAACTACTATCAGGCAGCAAGGTTGAGCAACATAATCAAAATGATGGATCCTAATCCCTAATAATAATTCACAGCTCCAGCTACCTTAATTGAAACAATCTGGCAAACTCCCCAACAATGAGTTGTTACAGTTAAAGATAACCCTTTTCTATTAGCTTCACTAAAAGTGTGGGATAGAACACGCAAATTTTTAGCTCTATATGGGCGCGATCATACGCACCCAGTTACGACGAGAGCGGGATGATGCAGCGGCGCTTCAAAGATCAGACGAGCACATCGGGGAATCGTCGTGCAGGTGTCAGGAAACCGTCGCAAGGGCCCGTTGAAGTGCTCCAAAAAGCTACCACTAAAACACCAGTTGTATCCGGAAAAGCCGGGAGCAGGTGGGCGTGGGATCGCGGCAGCGTACTTATGCCATCGTATCCGGTGCCTGTCGGCCTCTGGCGTAAACTCTGGATGTTTTTTTTTTTACTCTATGTCAGATGCGTATGAACAGAGGTCTGGGCATGCACAATAGTGAAAATTTGCAGAAGCGCACAAGTGGCCGTAGTGGCGTGGGAGGGATGCGGCACCGCGCCATGCAAAGTGCAGCCAGGGAACAGCGGAACCCTCAACCCCCCCCCCAAAGTTCATTTTGCCCCCTATTCTCATACCCACAAGTGCCAGGAGTACAATGGGTAAGGTGTGTGGCCACTCATGGACACGGCCAGAGGTGAGGGACCTGTTAGCTCTGTGGGGAGATGCCAGGGTCCAACGGAGCCTGGGTCAGTCCAGGTGGAATATGGAGGTGTTCAGGGAGGTCGCCACAGGCATGGCAGTGCGGGGCCATAGGCAGGATGCTCAGGCATGTCGCCGAAAAACTAAGGACATGCACCTCCAGTACAGAAAGGTTGTGGCCAACAATTCCAAATCTGGGCAACCCAGAATTACCTGTCCCTATTATAAGGAGCTGGACAGGATCCTACATGACAGCAGAGATGTAGACCCTGGGCTGGTGCTCCAGACCCTTGGGCGGCGGCAGCGACAGCAGGGTCTGCAGGGCCCCAGCACCTCATCAGAGGAGACATCCCAGGGTTCCCTCAACAGCACTCATTGGAGTCATCCGAGCCCCAGCCATTGACCAGCAGCCAGACAGGTAAGTGGCACCAGGGCCAGGACACACTCCAGAAGGTGGTGGCCATGGCCAGTTCGAGTGGAGCTCGAGACTGGGGCGCAGGGGTCCAGAAGCCATCTTCTATAGAGCTATGAGACCCTCACATCCCAGGCCACAGTGCCCTGGGAACATTGCCCCCCCGGGGGCCCCTGGCCAGCCTCCCATCAAGGGGAGCTCCCACCCCACAGAAGTCATCGGCTGCCAGTCCACAGCCACAAGGTCCATGGCATGCCATGGCCTCAGTGCAGGAGACACCAGCAGCACTCAGAATACCACTGCACTATGTGGTGGCCAGGTGGTAGTCCAGGCAGCCACAGCAGTCTGGAATGCATGTCATGGGGTTGGTGAGGAGGGATCCCAAGGGAGGAGGCATGCAGCAGGGAAGACACAGTGCCATGTGGAGGAGGAACAGGGAGGTGACACGCGGGCCACCCAGCCATCCACAGGGTCACCCGATCAGCACTCCCTCAGGTTAGGGAAAGAGGGCCACCACCCACAGGGCATATGGGCCACATGAGTTCCACAGAGGGCCACCAGAAATCATGGCAGGTGACCTCCAGTCTGTTCCATGTGCAGGTTCGGAGTCCGTGGACCCCACACAGGCAGAGAGCAGTGATGAGAACAGTGATGAGGAAGGTGCCACGGCCATGCCACCTGGCCAAGGTAGGTGTTTGTCTTCTGGTGGCCACAGGTCCCTCACCCATCAACCGGTGCCACGGCATGGGCAGGAGGCACTGCCACAGGCCTGAGCTGGATTGCTCAGCACCATGGTGTCTCTGGTAATGGAGAACTGTTCTCCCCAGGGACACCAGGATCAGCATCGGATGTGGAGATGGAGGAGGAGGAGGAGGAGGAACCAAGGAAGGCTGCTGGCCACCGCCCCGATCATGATAGGGTTGGGTTCAGGGCCCTTTTGGCACATGGGCAAGGGGGAGGTGGCCTGTCGTGGAGCCACAATACTGATGTCACGTGTCCCTGCCCCCACAGAACTGCCGCCAGATGTAAACATGGAAGGCGTGACCCCTGCTGAGAGAGCAGCCCTGTGCAAGGTCAGGAAGAAGCGGGTATCCGCCCTCCAGAGTGTTGGGGAGCACCTGGCGACACAGGCTCGGGAGGACAACAGAGAAGCCAGGATGGAAGATTGGAGAATGCATGAGGAGCTGCTTGCTGAGATGAAGGTTGTCCATGAGCAGGACCAAGCAGCCCATGCAGCCCAAGTGGCAGCACAGGCAGCGCTGCAGGCCACCATGGAGACATCCAACAATACAGTAGATCGCCTGACAGATGCAGTCACCCTTCTTGTTGACACCTTCTGTGCCCAGGCCTTGCCCCCAGAGCCAGGGCACCCAGGCCCCAGAAACACAGCCCTCCAGGGACGCCGTGGCCATGGCCACACAGCCCAGCAGCCATAGGGCAAGAGACCAGCACACAGCGGTAGAGATCCCCCAGGGGGGGCATAGCTGGCTGTGAGGCAATCCCACCCCTCCCCTCCCCTGCAAAAGGCCCCTACATCTTGCCACCCTCACCTGATGCCACCACGCTTGTGCGAGTACCGTCCAGCTGTGGGGTGGTTGGACTTCTGTTCGGGACACACTGTGGGTGGGCATTGGCTGGCATGCAGTGCGTGGGTGGGAGAGTTTCGAGGGGGCCCTGCTTCTGCTGCAGCTGTCACGGGGGAAGGCCCTCATATGCAAGTAGTAAGGTGGGTCACCGTACCAGACTTGCCAGAGCTTCCAGTGTGGCTGCCACTGAGTGGTAGCCTACATTCTGACTGTCATTCCCGGGGTGGGAACTTTCTGGGCCAATAAATAAAGACGCCTTATCGGACGCTGAGACCCGTGTTGCATATGGGGGCGGGGGGAAGGAAGACACGGACAACAGAGTAGAAATATACAAAACACTTTATAAAAATGGGAATACCCACCATCAGTAGAAAAACACCCCCACCCTCATACAACACACAGAACACACAAACAAATCAACAACCCCCCTAGTCAGAACTGTCATCCCACCCTGCTCCCTCGTCATCCCCCCTTTCCCCCTGTAAAGCCTGGTGAGGCCCCTCTGCCTCCTCCTCATCAGAGGAGTTGCTTGGGATGCTGACTGCCCACCCCTCCTCAGCCTCCCCCTCCCCCTCCTGTATGGCCCGCTCTTCTCTACCTTCCTCCCGCCCTTCCCTTGCTGGCGATGGCTGTTGGTGGTCCCGATGGCAGTGGCCTCCATCCATCTCCTCTCGCTCCTGGGCCGCCACGGCGTCATCCAGGCGCATCTCCTAGAGATGGTTTTGGAGCTAGGCCATCCCACTCTGAATGAAGGAGAGGTGGTACCCATAGCGACCGACTATGGGGAAAAACAGAGGGGGGGGGACGTTAATACTCCCCATGCCACAAGGACGGACATATATGAGTTGGGTGGGCTGGGATTCTGCAGCTCCAGACAGCAAGCATCCAGAGACCTCCGGACCTGCCCCAGCCAGTTCCTACTGTGGCCTGGCCACCCCCACCATGTTGCACTGCACATTCCCACGGGGATACTCATGGGTGTCGATGACATTCTGCATCTGGCTCTCTAGTCTGGCCACGGGATGCGGGAGAGTTTGGCTGGAGGTACCTGGAGCAGCTGGAGATATGGCCCGCTCCCCTGCGGGGACAAGGCAGCAGGTGATGACCACATACCACTGTGGTGTGGCGGAGGGGGTGGGGCCATCCACAACAGTCCCTACCTGTGTCTGTCTCAGGGGCAGAGCTAATCACCACGGCTGCTCTGTGCTCCACAGCCCCTGCTGCTTCTTCCATGGGAACCCGGGGAATCCCATGGGAACCCGGGGCTGCGGTAGAGCGCAGAAGGCTGCCGCTAGTACTAGGTGCTTATATAGACATGTGTGGTGTGCAGCCCAGTGGACCGACGGCCATGGTACTGCAGCCAAGTGCTCCTGGGGCGGTCCCCCAGGAGCCTGGTGGCAGCTGCCAGGCGGCCATGGTGGCCCCACCACCCACCGCCACACAACACACTACATGTGGCGGGTGTGTCCCCAGGATAACCGGCGCCACCCTGCACCCAGGAAGATGTTCCCACCGCGTGCAAGGGTGGCCGGTCTCAGTGCTGCCTTGACCCCCAGAGCCCCTGGTGAGGCCAACCCCCATTGGGAACTCACCAGAGTCCCCCGATGCCAGGCTTCCTGTGCCCATTGCGGGAGAGCTCACCACCACTGGTCCTGCAGGTAGAGAGGCATGGCAGGCTAGAGGGACCCAGATCATGCTCCACCTTCGTGGCCATGGTCTGTGGTCATCTGCCACCCACCACCAGTAGAGGGTACCCCAGCAAAAGCACCAGTCCCATAGTACAGCCACACCATGCACCACAGTGCCCTACAGATTCCTGGCCAGACCCCATCTCCAGGAGGCAGTGCTGCACTCACCTTCCTGCGCTGCATGGTGGTGACATTCCCTGCCAGCTCACCCTCCGAGGCCCTCACCCTCCGAGGCAGCGCCAACCCTCTGCCTCTTTGCACACAGTCACCCTGTGGAAGGGGACTAATCTGCAACTATTGGGGGGAACTCTGGCCCACCACCATGTAGGGAGGGGTAGTACTTACTGTAAGGCGTCTGGTACCTCCATCCAGGCTGCCCAGCCTGTTCCCAGAGGTTCCGGAGCAGTCCAAAATGGAGAGGGCGGTGTCCTCAAGGTGGGAGGCCATCCCAGTCCTCAAGTGTGTCGAAAAACGCCTCCTTCTCCTTCTTGAACGTAGCTTGGCACTGTTGTGCCGAGTGCCAGAACCCCCGGACCGCAAGCAGTCAGGCGGCCTCCTCAAAGAGGGAGAGGGTTTCCTCATGGGTGGAGGGCATCACCCTGGAGCCGGCCTCTAACTCATAGAGTGCCTCCAGGAGGCACTCAACTTCCTCCGGCAGCCACAGCATGCCTTTCTTCGGGAAAGACATGCTGGTGGAGTCTGGAGGCCAGTTCATGGTGTGCATGTGTGGACATGTGCCCTCTATCGCCTGTCGCTGGCATGAAAGTCCGAAGCTGCACAGGCGCACCACGGCTGGTGGGGCCCATCCCACTGCGGTCTCTGCTGGGAGCCCGGCCTGGGCTACGCCATGAGCAGCGGTCTGCGCTCAGCGGGAGCCATGGGAGTGCTAGGGCAGCCCTGGCAACAAGGCCGCGCACACACCAGGGCCAATCCAGTGATGGGATCGGCCTCGAACTCTTTATCCTGTCCCCGCTGTCATTGCCACCGATGTGGTGGGGAGTTTCCCCACAGTCCACCACCCAGGGAGGTGCCAGGAGGGGGGCTCCCCCTGGGGCAATCATGTGCATGCGTGCCTATTTGCGTCCGTGACCTAACAGGAACCAGACCCGTGAGCGGCCCCCCCATCACCATACCCCACTCCCCGGTACACTATCCAATGGCAACGCCATAGATGAGGGACTGACTGCTGCCCCACAAACTCCCCCCCCCCAGGCTGCTCCAGCATCGGTGATGTGGTGGGTGAGTTCCCAATCTGTATTTCAGATGAATCGCCCTTCACTCTCCACACCTCCACTTGCACCTGCTGTATGACCCCCTCCTTCATCAGCGGAGTAGGAGTCGGAGGTGTTGGGTGCCATGCATTCGGCCCAGGATTCTTCTTCAGCAGGCTGAAATGAAAGACAGGATGCACAGAGCTCAGTGAGGCAGTTCAAGCTCAAACGACACATCAGAAATTTTTCTTAGCACTCTATAGGGACCAACATATTTCCAGCCCAATTTCCTGCTGGGCTGGAGTCCATGAATATTTTTTGTTGAGAGATAGACAGAGTCCCCTGGCTGAAGGTCCCATCCTTCTGCATGGCCCCTGTCAGCATATTTTTTATAATCAGCTTTAGCTTTATCCAGAGTTTTAGCAATCAATGGCCAAGAGTCCTGTAGCTTAGCCCACCATTGGGTGAAATCAGAGAGGGGGCTTTCTGACGAATTAGTCACTGTGGGTAAAGGCTTTCCCTCAAAACCTCTTACTGCCATGAAAGGTGACACCCCAGTCGATGAGTGAACTGCATTATTATAACTGTACTCTGCAAATGGCAGTAAGTCCACCCAATCGTCCTGATGGTAATTCGAATAGCATCTCAAAAACTGTTCCAAGATTTGGTTAATTCGCTCGGACTGTCCATCGGTTTCTGGATGATAACCTGAGCTCATGGCAGGTTCAATGTCCATCACTTTCAAAAGCTCCCGCCAGAAGTTGGCAACGAACTGGCTCCCTCAGTCGGAAATTACACACTTCGGAAAGGCATGTAATTTAATCACGTGGTTTAAGAACGTTTTGGCCAGGCCCTTTGCCTTTGGGAGTTGCTTAAAGGGAACAAAGTGAGCCGGCTTGGAAAACATGTCCACTACTACCCAAATGACCATTTTCCCTTTGGAGGGTGGCAGGTTAGTAATAAAGTCCATAGACACGGCTTCCCAAGGTCTGGAGGGGGTGGGCAATGGATGTAACAGTCCAGGGGTTCCCCCCCCCTCCGTTTGCACATTAAACACACTTGACAAGCTGTCACAAAGTCCGAAACATCTTTGCGCATGTGCAGCCACCAGAATTGTCGTTGCACCAAATTAAGAGTCTTTAAGAATCCGAAATGCCCAGCCAGCTTTGAAGAGTGGTAAGCTACCAAAATGTCCCTGCGAAGTGACTGGGACACCACTAACTTGTTCCCATGATACCAACATTTGTCTGGGTGTAAGGAACATTCCTCAATCTCTGCCAGCTCCTCGGCTTCCTCCTTTGAGTAGCCCCCCGCACATTTATCACTCCATGATTGAACAGGCGCGGTTTTACTCTGACTGCGTTGTGACTGCCCCTCCCAATTGTTGCCATGAAAACATGGAATCGAATACTTCCTCTCTCTGTGATTCGTGCTGGGGTAATCGGGACAGAGCATCTGCTAGGGAATTTGCCTTCCCAGGGAAGTGTTTTAATACGAAGTTAAACTTGGAGAAGAAATCCGCCCACCTGAGCTGCTTGGCATTAAGGGACCTCTGCATCCGCAACGCCTCTAGGTTTTTATGGTCAGTCCATATTTTGAAAGGGGTTTGGGCCCCTTCTAGCCAGTGTCTCCAAGTGGTTAAGGCTAAGCGGATGGCAGCTGCTTCTTTGTCCCACACTGACCAGTTTCTTTCTGTTTCATTGAATTTCTTTGAGATGTATGCCAATGGGTGTAGTTTATTATCGACCCCTTTTTGGAGGATCGCTCCCCCCATGGCCACATCTGACGCATCTACATGGATTACAAATTCTTTAGTTTCGTCAGGGTGGGCTAAAATGGGCTCCGAGGTAAATAGTCTCTTTAACTTATCAAATGCTAGTTGGCATGCCTCGGTCCATTCTATTCTTTCCCCTGGCTTCCCCGCTTCTGGGCCCCTCCCTTTTGTCTTTAGCAATTCAGTGAGGGGTAGAGTGACAGTGGCAAAGTCTTTGAGGAAGGTGCGGTAGAAGTTGCAAAATCCCAGGAGGCTCTGCAATTGCTTACGGGTTTGGGGAGCCTCCCACTGCACACTGCCTCAACTTTGGCGGGATCCATTTCCAGCCCCTTCTGGGAAATCCTATACCCCAGAAAGTCCACCTCAGTTTTGTTAAATTCGCATTTAGACAATTTTGCATATAGCTGGTTTTTCAAGAGTGTGGCTAACACTTCTCTAACTAGCTGCACATGAGACATCTTATCAGTGGAATAAATCAAGATATCATCTAGATAACATAACACCCCTTTAAACAAATGCTTATGCAACACTTCATTTATCAAACTCATAAAAACTCCCAGCGCGCCACTTAAGCCGAATGGCATCACTAGGTATTCGAACTGGCCCAGTGGCATGTTAAAGGCAGTCTTGCATTCATCCCCCTCCCTTATGTGCACCCGAAAGTAAGCGTCCCGCAAGTCCAGCTTAGTGAAAATTTTCCCTTTGGCGGCCTCCACCAGTAAGTCTTTGATGAGAGGGAGGGGGTAGGCATTCGAAGCGGAGACAGCGTTTAGCCCACGGTAATCTGTGCACAGCCTTAGCCCCCCGTCTTTCTTTTTCCGAAACAACACGGGGGCTGCAAAAGGGGATTTGGCCGGGCGGATGAAACCCCGCTCCAAGTTCTTATCTAGAAACTTTCTCAGCTCCTCTCGCTCCGTGGGGCTCATAGAGTACAATTTTCCCTTTGGTAGTTTTTCTCCGGGCAGTAGCTCAATGGCACAATCAGATAGACGGTGAGGGGGTAGTTCGTCCGCCTCTACTTCACTGAACACCTCGGCCAAATCTCTATACTCCCGAGGGATCTGCGAAGGCACCAGGGTGAGTGCCGCCGCCCTGAGGGGAACTGGGAGCCCGGGACCCCACCCCGGGTTCCACTTGTGGTGCTTGCACTTTTCGTCTACCCACGAGATTTTCCCCTCACTCCACTTCACATAAGGGTCGTGGGAGCTTAACCACGGGCTTCCCAGCACCATGGGGAATTGGGTGTTTGGGGTGATGACAAAAGCCCTCTGTTCCCAGTGTTCTCCCATCCCCAAAATTAACAGTTCAGTCTCTGCCACACACGCCTCCTTCATCTCAGAACCGTCCATTTGAGTGAACGTGAGTAGCTCCCCCAAGGGGGTGACTTTCGGGGCCAACCCATCTACTACCAAGGGGCTTATTAAGTCTCTAGCACACCCCGAGTCAATTAAGGCACACACCCGTACGTGGGTCCCAGTGCCCGGGGCTATTACAGTCACTACCATGTACAGTAAGGGGCCGGGGATGCTCACCAGAGATGGCGTGTCAGGAGGGGGGGCCTGCAGCTCTGCGCCGCCTACTGCAGGTCGCTGAAGTTTCCCGATGGCTGTGCCTTGACCAGCTCCAACTCTCCTTGCTCGCACGTTGCCCCTTCCAGCTGTAATGCCCAGGGTTTAAACGGTGTCTTGCCACGGCTTGGGGTGCCCCCCCATCGGGGTGGAGGTCTTGGGCGCTTTGCCGCTGTTACGAGGGCAGGCTGAAGCGAAATGGCCACTCTCCCCACACCGCATGCAAAGCCTTTGCTTGAATCGGCTGTCTCGAAGCTCCTGGATATTCGTCTTCCCCTTCATCTTCTGAGGGGCCTTGGGTTGGGCAGCTGCGGAGATTCCCAGCTTGATCAGGGTGAACCGCTCTTCCACATCGGCTGCCGCTCTCATCCAAGCCGCAAGGGATCCGGGTCTCCCACCCCTCAGAATGGTTTCGTAGATCTCGGTGTGCAGGCCCTCCCTATACTTCTCGATGAATAGGTCTTGGGACCAGCCTTGCACTTTGGCCACTATCCGCCGGAACCGGTCGGTGTATTCCCTCACTGAGGCCCGCCCCTGTGCCAGCTTCCATAGTTGGTTTCTTGCCTTCTCCTCCCCCAGGGGATCCTCATAGTGCTGCCTGAGGGCCCACATAAAATTATTGACAGTATGTAACTCGGGCCCAGGGGGGTTATGCAGGCTTACATACCAATCACTGGCGGTGTCTCGCAGTTTGGATCCGATGTAGCCCACTCGGTCCCGTTCGGTAGGGTAGAGATGGCCCCACATCTCTAAGAATCGTTCAATCTCTATGATGAAGAAGCGAAGCTTTTCGGGGTCGCCATCAAAAGTTGCTGTCAGCGGGTCGTTGGGGGCTTGGCGGATCATCCAATCGGCCGGTGCAGGAGGGGCAGGGACCAGCTGTGGGGGGCCCCTGGCCGGGGGCCCTGCCGGTGGGACTTGTTGGGGTGGCGCCCCACCTGCCGGTACTCCTCCTCCCCCAGCTGGCAGCTGCCCCGGGACTTGAACCGCAGCAATGACATCTTGAAGTTGCCGCTGCATATCCATCATCACCTCTCTCAGCTCCGCGGTGATCTGGACTCTCATCTCTCCCATCCTTCGGTCCAGAGTGCGACCCATGTCCTTGCCCACGGGATCGGGCCCATAGGGAGCAACGCGCTCCTCGTCCAACATCGGGAACCTCCAGTTGCCTCCTAAGCACTCTTGGTCATCCTCCCACAGGCTTGGGCAACCCAGCTCCGTACGGTCCCCACCGACCCACACGCGGGACCCCTTCTGATCGTGTTCCCACGACTTGGAAGTGCCGCGGCCGAACGTAGACCATGAGTACCGGGGGTAAACAGCGGCTGCTGCGCTAGACGCGGAATGTAGTAAGCGCCCTGCCCCGTAGTTACCGGTTTCTCTGCTGGCCCGGTAGGTCCGCTGTCTGCCGGCACCAAAGGTTCGTCTTGAGTTACGGGAATAGTATTGTCATCTGACATGGTCAGGTACGACGAAGTCCCAAACACAGATCTCTAACAATCTGTGAGGCTTCTGTGCTAACAGTAAAAGATCAGACCTTTGTTGATGAAAACAGAGTTCTTTATTAGTCTTAATACTGCTTGACAGGTTCTCGGATGTTTGTTAGAGATGCCAGGTAGAAAACAGTCAGAGTTAATATACCCTCCCGCTTGTTTGAACCCAACATGAAACCAATCACATTTAGGATAGAAAATGCGGGAGATGGGATCGAGCCATTTGAATTCCCACAGGAAGGTGAGGTGCTAAAGTTGTAAAAATTCCCCTCTTGAACTAGGCGACCCAGATGTGTGAAACCTATGCATAACAAAATGACTCTGTGGGCAATAACAGACCTTCAAGGCTCTCACAACAAGATAAGAGAGTCTCTGTCCCAGGAAATGGGAGGAGGGAATGCATGGGAGGAAAAGCCATTTGTTCATCTGTGACGTGCAAGAATGTGGGGTCGCCACTCTCCCGACAGAAACGGTTACATTGTACAGGGCTCATGAAAGCAATACATTTCAAGGTGACAAAAGGGTAGGGGGAAGCAGACATGGCAGGAGACATGTAACATTTCATTTGATTAGAGCAAACAATGCAGTCTTTTGTCAGGCCCCCTGACACCTGCGTACCCTTTCTGACTTTCCTGGACATCCTGAAATGCTTAACCCACTCCTCCTCTCCCCAGACGTGGGTGACGAATGTTACCCACCACTCTGTGGATCGTGGATACACCCACCACCTTCACTGTGGGATCTGCTGTGCTAGATGGATGAGCTGAACAATGTGCCTGGCTCTACTCTCCTGGCGCCATCGTGACCAGCCTATGTGGCAAACGTCATATCTTGCATAAATGGCAGTCCACTGTCTCCTGTGGCCATGTGTCACTGTCTCCCACTGACCCCATAGGATCGGACCCTGCACAGCCCCACACGCAGCCAGGAGGACTGTAGCCACAAGCTCGCCCTCCGTTTCCATGACCCCTTCGCTGGGTCGCACCTGTCCCCCTGTCCTCCTGAGGCTGCTGTCCGTGGTGTTGCAGCAGCTGGGAATGGGATGCATGGAGATTCCACTTGTGCGCATGCTCACCAGTCTACACAATCGCTTGTACGCGCATGCACATCTCGGACACCGAGAACGAAAAAAACCACCCCGTTTCCCTCAGAATCGACCGCCTGTCTGATCATGCTGCACCGTTTCTCCCTCCCTCTTTGCCACGCTAGAACTACACTGTCTGATCGTGCAATGACGCTCACACTACAATTCATCAGAGAACCGTGGGATTGCCGTCGCAAAAAAGGTACAATCACCGTCCATTTTCTCTAGCTCGTGTGACCATGACCGATATTTCACAGCTCTCTCCGTTACTGAATCAAAGATGGTCTAATGCAGACAACCTAGACATCTTTTTAAATAAATGGTTATCCTTTAAAAATCTGCATATCATCGATTTGCTTAATAAAGGGAAAATATTGGACAAAATTTAACTTGAGAATTATACTCAAGTAGTGATACCCTGGTTTCAGTACTTTCAAGTACGGCACATAGTGAACCATGTGGTAAATCAAGGGGTTTTAATGAGACCACTCACTGAATTTGAATTATTGTGTAAAGCATCCGGCTATAAAACAAAAGGCTTACTTTCCAAAGTTTATAAATGGTTATCTATGAATGAGTCTCAACAGGTAACTAAGTACCAAAAACAATGGTACACTGAATTTGGTATATCTTTAGATGAATAGCGTTGGTCTGCAATTTGATCTTACCCCAGCAATACTTCTAATATTTTTAATATCAAATTTCATTTTTTAAGCTACTTTCTTTCTGGTATTTCACCCCCAAACATCTCTCTCATATTTATCCATCTTGCTGCCCGCTCTGCTGGAAACAATGTGGCATGGTGGCCACTTACTGGCACTGCTGGTGGGATTGTGTACATATTAAGAACTTTTGGATAGAAATTATTGCTCAGATAAAGATAATTACGCAGATTGAAATCCCTCTAACCCCAGAAGCTGTATTGCTACAACGTTGGCCTGGTCCAGATGCTCCTAAACCCATTAAAGAGTTAATTGCAATTTTGTTATCTGCAGCAGCATTGGTAATCTCTTCTAGATGGAAAGATCCAACTCGCCCTTTGATTGGTCGTTGGCATGAGAAAGTTTGGGATCAGTTTGTTATGTCTAAATTGCTATACTCTTTGTGTCCTGCTGATAGTAAACAATATCAAATTAAATTTGTTGCAGTTTGGTTTTCTGTGTTACAGTATATGTCAATTAATAAAGTTGTTTCCACTAATAATTTATATAAACATCTGGACTTTTTCTGAATCTCTGTTTAATACAAAAATGGGTTTTTTTTAAAGGTATTGAAGTATGGATCATCACTATATATCTTGTTACTTTTAAGTGCCACAGGCTTGTTATCTGGAGAGTTAGTCATGTGTTTCACTGTACCTTTCTTCCAGTTTTAGCTATTTGATTGTATAATTTGTAAACTGCTGTTAACAATGTATGAAAATAAAAAATATATTAAAAAAGTGATCCTAGCACCTAAGGGCAGAACCACCAATGTGGTCTACAGAGAGGTCCTTCAGTAAAGAGAGAAAAAAACAGTACGTATGTCTCACTTCATTTTTTACACTACAGTCTTCTCCATTAGAATTCCTACAAGAAATGTTACATTTCAAACTTCACATCATCAGTATTATAACTGGATTTATGAACTTAAATACCATAGCAAAGCACAGGTATCAGGCTAGTTACAAATATACATACCAATCATCACATTTCAAGGGGAAAAAAAGAAGAAAATCGTGTATTAAATCTAAAAAAGCATAAACCCAAAATGAGAGGAAAAGTCCTTAAGAAAAGATCTATTGTTTGCTTTGCACCTTAATAGCCTGAGCACAGAACTTAGCTGTTACTTTAGTGATAGCTGGAATTTCATCTATCAATTGTTTATCCAAACATGCCTTACCTATCACCACTACTAATTCATCCACAAAAGGAAGAATTGTCTTAGCTTTAATTTCTTTATAAAAAGGGCAGTGGATGAAAACGTGTCCCAGTGTTTTCATGTCACCTAGAAAGCAGGGACAAATTCTTTCAGAATTTCTCCCCTCTAACACCATTGAAAGCATTACATCACATCTAGCCAGGGTAAAAGCCATCCTGTGGGGAGGAAAATCTAAAATTTTAAGGTATTGGGTCATTGCCATGGAGTATCTAGATTACTCGGGTGCCCTAAAGTTTGAAGTTTTCATTATATCTTGCTGCTGCTCCATGTCACAAACTCTTTGTTTAGTTATAGATTTTGCATGATCAGTGGTCTGTGACAAAAGAGCACCAGATGAAAGGCCCATTCTTTCTAAACTACCCTCAACTAAGTTTAACCATCTTGGCTGATAGAAATCTTGTGTTATTAATGGAAGAAGGCCTTTTGGATTTATGTGTATTGTAGGCCACTGAAAGGCAGAGGCCAAAAGAATTCTCACCTCAATTCTCATTTGTCCCACTTCTAGGTGAAGAAGGGAGTTAGGAACACCAGGGGGGACCGGTAAGATGGCACAAAGAAATGTAGATTGTATTTTTTCAAAGGAGTACAGACTAGTGGCTGAAATATCTAAAAAGGTGCCATAAAGAAGTCAAGATATTAAGAGGTCAAGAGTTCCGGCAGCAGCGACAGTGGCAGCAAGCAGTGGAGCTCCACTCGCTACTGGCGCTGAATTCCTCACTCGCTTCGACGGGCTTGTGTTTTGCACAGGCTCATTGCCAGGTTCTCTGGAGGAGGACTTGGGCAAGGTCTTTGGAGGTGTGGGGGAACTGGGCGGCAGCCCGCTTCCACTGAACACCTCAGTTGACTGAGGCGAGGAGTGGGGACAAAACTCAATGGCTGATTGAATCGAAGCAGCTGCCAGCTTACCCTGCGGGGCATTGTCTGTTCTACAGGCAGTGGATGGAAAAGAACGCACAAGCTGACTTGGCGAAAGTGGCGGTTTTGGAGGAGATCTGGATGCCAGAGCAGCATAAGTATCTGATTTCTAGCGCCTTTATTTAACTCTCGTTACTTTATTTTCGGAGTCTCTTCGTGTTTGGCTGGAATACTACTACTAATACAATATCCAGTTGAGAGCTGCGGCGTGCCGGCACAGGCTTGTTTGCCAATTACCAAGGAAAAGAGTGGCTGAGCGGCTATGGTGAAAACTCAGTTATAGCCCTGACTAGCCCTTTATATTGTTTATGAACTGTTTATTTTACTCCTTTTCTTGGGAGCATTATATGGGCGTTCTCAGATGTACTTTGGAACAATGCGAAAGGACTGAGTTACTGTCTTTGCCAGTTGTGGGTTTCTCTATGTATCTGATGCTCTCAAGGAGGCTTGCCCAGTAAGAATGGAACAGTTGGAGTAAAAGTGAAGCAGCTGGGCTGAAAAGACTTCAAAGGGAAGAGACTGTGCTCGAGGAGATTGTACGCATGTGCTGAGGAAGCTGGTTGTTTGCCCGACCTCTCCTTAGAAACATTATCTTAAAAGCTCAAAAAGAATGTAATTAGTCCATCTGCAAGGATAATTAAAAGAAGAATTTGACGTACGAACCTCTGGAGAATACAGGAATTCCTCTTTGAGACCTCAGAGGGTAAGATAGCATTTATTTATTACTGTGTTAAGGAGGCAACGCCCAGGCTAAACTCACAGTCCTTATCTGATGCTCCGGAAGATAGCGAGAGTAATGGCCAAAACAATAAAGGAACTCTCTGAGCAGCTGTCTGCATTCCAAAATATTATGATAACCTCTCAGGAACAGATAAAAGCTGAAATTAGGACAGTAAAAGATGCCATTACAGAATTGGCAGCCAAGGTTAAAGAAATAAAGCAGACAGCAAACGCTGCTATTCAGCTGGTGTCACACAACAAACAGAAGATAGAACAGTTAACTACCCAGCTTACAGAGTTATCAGACTGGAATAGAAGAGCAAACCTTATCCTGGCAGGGATTTCTGAAGAGATAAATAATAAGCTTCTTGAAGAAACTCTTACAGAATGGATAGGGCAAAATGGGATTAAAGTTCAGCCCCAGGAAATTGAGAGGGCCCATAGATTGCAAAGGAGAAGGGAAGGAGGAGCACCACGAGATGTAATTATCAAATTTACAAGAGAAAAGTTACAGCAGGAAGTTTTTAAGACCTTGAAGAAAAAGAAGGACCTGGCCTTCAGGGGGAAAAAGGTCTGGGTGAGAGAGGACTTTTGCCAAGAAACCATTACGAAGAAAAACCAAATGAGGCCCTATGGGCAAAAATTATATGCTAACAATATCAAATTCTCATGGGGGTATCCAGCTTCAATAATAATATTCAAAGAAGGCAAGAGGTTGTTAGCACGAAACCCTAAGGAAGCAAGAGAACTCTGTAGACAACTGGGTATCGACACAGAGGACCTGACAAACCAGAGAGAGGAAGAAGCCAGGGAGGATGCGGATGACCTGGCTGAAGGAACTTCATCTAGACAAGATAAAAGGCGGAGAACGGACTCTCATGAAGATAACATTTAAAGGGAAGTATTTAAAAGTTTAATGAGCTAACTTTAGGAATAAGAAGGAAGGGGAGGTCTGGGATGCATACACTCTGGAAGGTGGAAAGACGGGATGAAGTCCTCATCCAAATATGTGTCTTATCCACAGGGGAAGGGAGGGGAGGGAGGGTTTCTCTTAATAAATAAAGTAAAGTACCCACAGCCAGGGAGGCCTAAGATTAACAAAAACAAAGAAAATGGATAGGTCTTTAAGAGTGCTTTCACTGAATGTAAATGGTCTAACATCAAACCTTAAGAGATTCAGATTATCTAAAATGGCCAGAGAACAAAGGCTAGATCTGATGTGTCTACAGGAGACACACACACAAAAAAAAATGGAAAGCCATTAATAAAAGACCCGAAGTGGCAGGTTTTAGCAGAAGCAAGAGGGAATTCCAAAGCCAGGGGAGTGGCAACCTTGATTCATAAGAACCTTAAAGTGGAGGAGATTTAAAAGTTAGCAGATAAGGAGGGCAGATACCTATTAGTTAAGTTTAAATTGGAAGGCAAATGAGTAACTATAGTGAACATCTATGCACCAAATAAAAAGCAAAAGAAATTTCTAACTAAGGTCTTTAAGAAGACCCAACAGTTCTCAGAGGGAGAATTAATCATAACAGGCAATCTAAATATTGATATAACAAAGAATAAAAGTATTAAGCTAGGAGAATGGGGTCTGAAAGAAGCACATGAGTTTACAGGTACAAGACCTAGACATACACATATATCCAGTAGGCATAAAATGGCATCATGCATAGATTATATAATCCTGGAAAAAAATAATAATATGTCTGTAAAAGAGATTACAACCTTTCCAATCTGGATATCTGACCATGCCCTTATAAGTATTGATCTGGAACTAAAACTACCCCTGACAAATAGACCCTGGAGATATAATAATTTAATAATGGCAAAAGAAGAGGACAGGGAATATATGATGACACAGATAAAACTATACTTCAAGGAAAATAGAGGTACGGTGCCCACTAATATACTATGGGATGCTGCTAAAGCGGTAATAAGGGGCCATTGTATAAAGAAAGAAAAGAGTATAAAAAGAGAATGGTATAAAAAAAGACAAACCAAAATCCAGGAACTAGAGAAGTTACAAAGGGAAATAATGGAAAAGTATACCTTTAGTTTATAGAACAAAATCAAAGAGATAAAAAACAGTTGGAAGCATTAGATACAGCAACACTTTGGAAAAAGGAAACAATGGTAAGGAATGACTTCCAGAGGAATAGCATCAACACAGCGAAAAGATTGGCAAATTATTTGAAGATTAAAAAAGCAAAACAGATGGTTAGAAGTATAAAAATTAACAATAACATAACACAATGTCCCAAGGAAATTACTAAGGCCTTCGAGAATTTCTATAAAAATTTATATAAGAAAAAGACCACAATACAGTTCCAGGAGACATCTAGCTTACCCTTGGAGACAGAAGGGAAAGATGTACTAGAGGGTGAGATTACAATTCAGGAAATAAGGGACGTAATAAAAGAACTTTAAAAAGGCAAATCACCAGGGCTGGATGGTTTCACAAGTGAATTCTACAAAGAAATGATAGAGATTATAACACCCGAACTGCAGGTAGTATTCAATGAAATTTTGGAAGGGAAAAAGGCCCCTGATACATGGAAGGAAACAGAAATAATATTAATATTAAAACCCCAGAAGGATCCACAAGAAGTAGGTTCATATAGACCAGGGGTGGCCAACCTGTGACTCGGGAGCCACATGCGGCTCTTTCACACATATTGTGCGGCTCCTGGCAGGGCGGCTGGGGAAGCAAAGGGGAGGCATGCTTTTTCTCTCTTTCTCCCTTCCTTCCTTCCCTCCCTCCCTCCCTCCCTCCTCCTTCCCATCTATTTGCTTTCCTAGTTTCTCTCTCTCTTTCTTTCCACTTCTTTAATTCTTTCTTTCCATCTCTCTCTCTTTCTCTCTCTCTCTCAATATCATTAGCAAACAAGTAATATCATTATCAATAACCAGTTTTCCTCATTTGTTTTTATTTTTGGCAGTCCCATTTAATGTTAATAAAAAGCAAATTTGCATATTTTAAAAAATAAAAATGTGTGTGTGATATTTGTTCCTGTCTTGCGGCTCTCAGACATCTGACGTTTATTCTATGTGGCTCTTACGTTAAGCAAGGTTGGCCACCCCTGATATAGACCTATAAGTCTCCTAAACCAAGATTATAAGATTTTCACTAAAATATTGGCAAATAGACTAAAGAAAGCTATTCCAACAATTATAAAAGGGGATCAATACAGGTTCATTAAAGGCAGAAATATAGCACATCCTATTAGAAACATTTTAAATGTCTTGTACCATGGCCAACAAAAGAAAATAGGATTACTAAAATTGGATGTGTACAAAGCCTTTGACACTCTCTCACATGAATACTTATGGCAAATAATGAAGAAAATAGGGATAGAGAAAGGGTTCTTACAAGCAGTTCAGGAGTTATACAAAGGAGGGAATGCAAAAGTAAGAGTAAACAATGAACACTCACAATCATTCCCCATACAAGGAGGAGTTAAACAAGGCTGCCCACTATCTCCACTTATATTCATAATAGCAATAGAACAACTAGCAGAACAGATTAGAAATTCGGGAAGAATAGAAGGATATAAAATAGGCAATGGAGAAATGAAGCTCAATTTATTTGCTGATGACATCATAGTGATCATGACAAACCCTAAGGAAGGGGTCAAAGAGGTTAAGATCATTCTAGAAGACTTTGAAAAGTGTTCAGTGCTATGAGTTAACATGGCAAAATCAGAAATCCTATACCTTAATGTAAATAGAGAAGAAAGGCAGGAGATAAATAGGAGCACGAACATAGGAATGGGGGTTAAGAAACTTAAATACTTAGGCATAGTTTTGCAAAAAAATATTGACAAAATGATAAAGGATAACTATGAAAAAATATGGAAAAAATAGAGAGGGACATGAAAAGATGGAAATATAAAACACTAGGGATACTAAATAGAATAAGAAGTGTTAAAATGTTCTGGGTACCCAAGTTAACATATCTATTTCAAACGCTGCCCCTGGGATCGATGGGAAAAAAAAAAGAACAATGGAACAGAGTACTAAAAGAGTGGATATTTAACAGTAAAAAATGTAGGTTTCATAAGAGAATAATATATAGCCACAAATCAGAATTAGGATGGGGAATCCCGGACTTAAACAACTATTACAAAGCCTTTCAACTAAAACCAATATTGGAAATAGGCGAGGAAGAGGTACAGAAATGGGTTAAATTTGAGAACGAAATTAACAGTGATATAGGTAAATTTGGGATCTTTTCTATAGTAACAACAAAAGATTTAAAACTAACAATAGGCCCTAGAAGAGTATCATTAGAAATTTGGAAGAAATGGCAACCCTACTGGTTAGGGAAAGTCTCAAGATGGGCACCCCTCGAAACTATCAACAAGGAAGTGCAAGAAATTAAATGGTGGGAAATGCTAAAAAATAAAGGCTAATATAGAGTGGGCGATATGTTTAGTGGTGGAAATTTAAAACCCTTACAGGAAATAACAGAAGATATAGGTAAATAATATTGGTTAAAAATAGCAGGGCTATATAAGTCAGTTAAAAAGATCAGCGAAAAGGAAGACCTCTGGATAGACGCACCAATGGAAGAAATATACAAAGAAATGGCTAAGCAAAAAAAGGGACTGGTAGGGAAAATATATAGAAAGATGATAACAAATACAAATAAAATAATAGACTATTTACAAAAGAGATGGTGCCATGAAGGTCAGATAACAGAGAGGTTGGCTGGGAAAATTATGAAAGGAATAGAAGAGATTAAAGTAACCAGATTTAAAGAACTTGAATACAAATTTCTCACAAAATGGTACAAGACACCAGCACAGCTAGCTAATATGTTTCCAGGATTGAGTTCCCTGTGCTGGCACTGTAACCATTCTAAGGGTTGGTATGCACATATGTGGTGGGAATGTGTAGAAGTAAAGACCTTTTGGGGGGAAATTATTGAAATTATCAGAAAAGTATGCAATATAACACTAACTATAGACTTTAATCTAATGTTGTTAAGTATAATAGGAAGCCCGTTATTGGATAGGTCTATTCAAAATCTAGTCAAGGCTATGATACTGGTGGGAAAGGTGGTCATTGCTCTGGGTTGGAAAGACAAAAGTAAATGGACAATAGAAATCTGGCACAACTATTTGTTTGACTTTATACAGTCAGATATTGTGGCGCCAATCAACAAAGGAATATCATGGGAAGAAAAATTCACGCAAATCAAGACCAGATGGAAGACCTACCTAGACTGGATACTGAAAGAAATCAGGAAAGACATTCAGTGGAAGATTAAGACTTTGTGCCCATGGCTGGGGTGAAAAGACTATGATTAAAAGAGAGGGAGGGAATCGAAGGGGGGTAAATGTAAATAACTATAAATATTTGATGTAACAGACTAAACAAGTAATAATAATTAAAAAATTGTATTAATAAAAAAGAGAGTGTTCATTATCATCTTTATTGTTGGCAACATTTTTTGTGATTAATTATTACACCAGATTGGAGTGCAACTTTATGTTATTTCCTTTAAATTAATTGATAAACTGAATATTAATGGACTAATTGAATATTTGATTAAGCTGGTATAAGAAGATGTATATATATACTGATTAGTTTTGTTTCATTTAAGAAGCCAGGTTGGCCTACATTTTGGATGCGCAAGTTTGTGAAATTGATAGATGATTAACTTGCTCATTTATGATTAAGAAAATAGACTTTGATTAATTGTGTTATTAAATTAGGTGCTATAGGTGCTATTGATTAGGGGTAATTTGTAAGCCTTTTTGTCCTTTTACCTTTTTTTTTTTGTTTCTCTATGTTTGGGGGGGGTAAGTGATGACGTGATTGACTATTTAATTACTTAATTAATTGAGTAATAGATTGATTAAGATTGCTAAAGTGCGTATAGTGCTTAAAATCTTTTTTTTCTTTCTTTCTTTTCTCTTGACTTGG
Organism: Lepidodactylus listeri; assembly: GCA_029233225.1. NCBI lineage: Eukaryota > Metazoa > Chordata > Lepidosauria > Squamata > Gekkonidae > Lepidodactylus > Lepidodactylus listeri. The sequence goes on along the minus strand of JARCFY010000014.1, from coordinate 5,159,815 downwards.
TATAAGCTTAACTAAGTAGAGTAATCATCATGTCTACTGGACCTAGGAAGGGCTCTACTGCCGGCTCTGGGCAATCTAATCCTTCCCCTAGCCAACCTAAAACCTCTCTTACAAGTCTTTCACAGATGAGTGTTAAAGAGCTGAATTCTCACATTCACGAGAGTATTACCCAAGCAATGAACCAAATTGTACAAGATAACTTGCCAAACTTAATTGCAAAAGCTCTCGAACCCATCCAATTAAAACTGGATGGGTTCACCCAGCAAATGTCATCTCAAATGATTGAATTCAGGAAACAGATATTAGAAAACAGGCAAGAATTAAATAAGCTTAATGAGAGGGTTAATAGCAATGAAAATAAAGAGAAGGAGATGGACTCTCAACTCCAGGATTTAAAAGTGAAATTTGAATCTATGGAAAACTCACTTATAACACTTGAGATGGAAAAGGCCGTGAGTATTCTTAGATTTCAGAATATACCAGAATCCCAAGGAGAGAATATTAAAGATGTTATGGTAGAGGCATTATCCCAATTTGTGGGATATGATGACACTGAGATTATGGGAGGCGAGATTGAATCGGCTTTTAGAAGAAACACAGCAGCAGCTAGAAGAACGAAGTCTATACGAAAGGTCCATGTTAAGTTTACAAGACGAACTACCAGAGATAAAATACTTGATAAAGCCAAAAGTATGCCTTTATGTATTCAGGGAGCTGAAATACTGATTTTAAGAGAGGTTCCATGGCGAATTAGAGAAAAGAGGAGGGGTTACCAGGAGCTGGCGAGTTTGTTGAGAGCAAACGAGGTCTCCTATAGATGGCAATACCCGGAGGGACTTGCTTTCTTATTTAAGGGAAATAGATATAATCTTACATCCATTTTTAAGGTTGAAGATTTTTTGGCTAAATTTGGACCTGAACTGGATATACCACAAAGCAAATCTGAAGAAGATACCTCATCACAGCAAGGGGCTGCACTTCCAGATACTGTCAAAGGCAAGAAGCGCAAGACTGTCATTCCATCGAAAGTAACCACAAGGCTGCAACTTCGGAAGGAGGAGGCACAAAAAATCATAAACAATGGACATGAAGAAGCTTAAAGTGTTGTCGATTAATGTTAACAGTTTGAACGGTCTGTGAAAATGGAAAAGAATTCTACACCAACTTAGTAGGATGAAGACAGACATTGTCTGTTTACAGGAGATACACATAATGAGAAAGGATATTAAGTATCTGGATTTTAAGAAATTGGGGCAAAAATTTGTTTCTGGAGATAAAGATAAAAAGAAGAGAGGCGTGGTAACCTATGTGAGACCATCCTTACACCCTGAACTGGTGTTTGCATCTGAAGACGGTAGAATAGTGATGGTAGGCGGGGCGGAGCGTCGTGCTTAATGGCGGACGCAGATTGAGCGGGCTCCCAGCACTCGTACCTTAAAATCTACAAAAAGCTCAGCCAAACCTCTTTGGTTGTGCCTACTTAAGATGGGTCGGACCACGAAAGCAAAAACCTCCCAAAAGCTGTCGCCAGGGAGCTCGGTCACGACCTACTTTTCCAAAGAAATCCTGGAAAAGAAATCAGGCCCAGAGGCCGGAGGCGAAGGCAGCATGGCGCCTGGAGACGCAGACGCTCAAAGCCCTACAGAATTGGAGGTACGGCCGTTAACATGGGACGATCTTAGTGATTTAAAGAAAGACTTACTTAAATCTTTCACGGAACTGGTTGCAGACCTTTTACAACCAATTCGCCTGCAGCTATCAGATATTGCGAAAGAACTATCTGACACAACTAAGATAGCAGAGAACAATGCTGAGCTTACATTAACACTTCAAGACGAAGTTGAGTCTTTGCAAACCTCAGAGAAAGCAGTCTATTCTCGTTTAAATGCATTGGAAAATCGCTGGAGGCAATTTAATTTGAAGTTTCGTGGGGTGGAAGAGGGAGCAGAGGAAGGGAGAGACCCGACTAGTTTTATGGGCTCCTGGCTTGCATCGGCCCTGGATCTCGAAGATGGCGTGGCGCCCATTATTATAAAGGCTTACAGGTTGAGCCCTCTAGCTTTAGTAAAAAGAGGACGCCCACAAGATATAATGGCACAGTTCCTTTACCCCAAGACACGAGACACGGTTTTACGAGCAGTGCGAGTGAAAGGCTTTCTTCCCTACAAAGACTCAAAGATCCAAGTCTTACTGGATCTCTCCATGGAAACTTTGGATAAACGCAGGCTTCTCAAACCCATCGCAGCCAAGCTGTTCGAGGCCAAGATTAGATTCAGGTGGAACCCAGTATCTGACTTGCAGGTTTATCGAAATGGCTTATTACACCAGGCTTCTGACATCCACACTGGGAAAGCTCTGCTTGCTGCATTGGATCTTCATTTATCAAAAGAGGAAGAAGACAAGATTTTGGAATCACAGAATGGTTGAATTTGGACCTGTGATCTAAATTAGTAACCTTTTTAAGCTGCACAGTCTTTTTCTTGGTTTAATTCTCTTGTAAGCATGATGGTTAATCTGTTAATATTTGTTAATACGTATTTTATGGCCTTAGTAGGCCCTTGTAATTATTCTTGCTGTGCCACTTCTAATATGGGGTTTTGGAGCTTTACAGCTCCTTTTGATGTTGCAATTCTAGTACTATAGATATTAGTTATATTTTATAAGATATGAGTGTTTGGATAAAACAGGTTTCATAGAGTACTACTATTATAAATGATATTTCTCAACTTTTTTGTTTTGATTGTTAGCTTTGATCTTAGGCACCAAAGTTTTATATTAGTGCCTTATTAAGGTTTGTCTGAGCTGAATTCTTTTTATTTCCTTTTAATGTGTATGTGGTTGGGTACCCATAATAGGGTCAATAACTGTGAGAGTAATTGAATTCTATATTTTTCCACCATAGGAGTTAGGTGTAGATTGATAGGCCCTCAGATAGGGAGACTGTTTTGTCACCCTTTTTCCCTTTGTAGGGACCACTGGAGGCCCATCTTGTCTTGGCAACAAGGTTTGGAGTTATAGTTATTTAATAAGTTTTATTTGGGTGTTTTAGCATTATTTTTATTTAATATGGCTCATCAATTTAAATTTGTGTCCTGGAATGCTAGGGGCTTGAACAGCAGAACAAAATTACATAGGGTGTCTTCATTTTGGAACAGAGAACGTCCCAACATACTGTGCCTTCAGGAAACACACCTTAAAAATCCCAGAAAATTTGTTCTTAAATCAAAATGGTTTTCACAGCAGTTTCATGCCGCTGGGTCGTCAAAGGCAAGAGGTACGGCTATTTTACTTTCTAAATCTTTTCCTTTTCATTGCACACATATTAAGTCTGACCCGAAAGGCCATTTTATTTTTGTGAGAGGTACCCTTAATGGACAGGACTTAACAATTGCCTCCCTGTACGCTCCCAATGAGCAGCAAATTGCTTTTCTTAAAAATACACTGGATTTGTTAATGAACTTTTAAAAAGGAGATTTAATGATTGGCTGTGACTTGAATCACATAATTGACTTACATATGGACCGAACATACATAAAACCATTAAAAAAAAGGAAAAATACAACAAATCGGCTAACGATGTTGGCACAGATTTTAGAACAACACAATTTATTGGACTTATGGAGAGCATTGAATCCTGGTGTTCGACAATATACCTTTTATTCTCACATACACAAAATTTACGCACGTATTGACTTCATTTTAATTTCAAGTAGCTTGCTTTCTAAATTTACGAACGCTGATATGGGTATGGCTGTTATGTCTGACCATGCTTGGGTAGTTGGCCAATTCAGAAACGAGCAAGATGACGGTAAAGGTCCAAATTGGTTGCTCAATAAAACGCTTTTGCACAATGAACTGATTTGTGATGGGATCTCAGGCAATATTAAAGACTATTACCAACATAATGCGAACTGTGAGGCCTCGCAGTGCAATGTCTGGGATGTATTTAAGGCAGTAATCCGGGGGCATTGGATTTCAGCTGCCTCTCACTATAAAAAAGAGAAACAATTACTAATTAGCGAGCTTTTAGATAAAATAAAACAGCTAGAACTTAAACACATAAAATATGGTGGGAAAAAATACCTAAAGAGGTTGAATGTGGAACGTAAAAATTGGATTTATTAGAAATCTCTAAAACCCAAAAAAATCTTTTATATCTAAAACAAAGATACGTCACTAGGACAGCAAAATCGATTAAATACCTGAAATACAGAATTGCTAAGGCCTCAACAGAGTCACTGATACCCATTATTAGAGACAAATCGGGCATTTTATATAATTCTACAAAAGGTATCAGTGACATTTTTCTCGAGTTTTATCAAAACTTATACACCTCTACAAATCCAGATAAAACACGGATATCTGAGTATTTTCACTCCATAAAATTTGACTTACAACTTTCCAAAGAACACCAAGAACTTCTGGATGAGCCCTTTACTGTAGAGGAAGTGGTGGGTACACTAAACAAAATAAAAAACAATAAAACCCCAGGGACAGATGGGCTCCCAATTGAATTCTATAAAAAATTTCAACCTTTAATCATGGAACACCTTACCAACAACTTAAATTCGATTTTGAGAGACGGCCAAATGCCACACACCTGGTCTGAAGCACGTATCATTTTGTTGGCAAAACCTGGGAAGGATAAGTTAATGGCAAGCTCTTACCAACCTATTTCTTTGTTAAATCATGATTTCATTTTTCCCCCCTCTTTATTAGCAAACAGACTGAACAAAATAATAACCCACTACATCAATATGGATAAAACGGGCTTTATGCCCGGAAGGACCATCGGTGAAAGTATACGGAAAACATTAAACATCATACATTATTGTAAACACAACAAACTTACCTCTATCTTTTTATCTACAGCCGACAAGGCGTTCGATAGGGTAGAACCTGTATTTCTCCATGAACTGTTATCCCATATGAACTTTGGCCCTATTTTTAGGCAAGCTATTAAAACTCTTTATCATAACCCGACGGCCCAACTATGTGTCAATCATTATAGGTCCAATAACTTTAAACTTTCTAGAGGCACAAGACAAGGGTGCCCTTTGTCACCCTTATTATTTGCGCTCACAATAGAGCCACTGGCTTATGCCATAAGACAGGACCCTCGGATTGCAGGGGTAACTATAGGTAAGAGCCAATCAAGTGGATCTGGATCTGCTGCTGGTGGCCGGGGGAGGGGGTACTTGGCAACCCTAGACTGCTGCCAGTAAAAACCCTGCCTTTTACTGACAGAAACAGTTAGAACCTCCCCCCTCCCCCAAACATTCTAATCTCCTCACAGTTGATGCCTGGAGCTGATGCCATTTCAAAAGGTATTTGGAGGGGGGGGGGGGAATTCAACGGTCCCTGAAGTTTTTTTTCCAACTTTTTGGATTTTTCTGCAGTCCAAGGAAGGGGCCTGACTATGTAGGAAAAGCTGTTGGGGGAGAGTGAGCTCTCTTTTGGCAGATATAAGCATCCACACACAAAAAACCCCTCTTGCAATTAGAATATAGATATGGAGCAGAGGTCCATCAGTGGCTATTTAGCCACAAAGTATAGATAGGAACTCTCAGTCTGGGGCAAGTGATGCTCTGTATTCTTGGAGCTTGACGGCGGGGGCAACAGTGGCAGGGCTTCTAGTGTCCTGCCCCCACTGCTGGACCTTCTGAGGGCACCTGGTGTTTTTGGCCACTGTGTGACAGAGTGTTGGACTGGATGGGCTACTGGCCTGATCCAACATTGGCTTCTTTTATGTTCTTATGTTTAATATGTAGTGCAGACAAACAAATAATACTTTCTCCATTATATGTAACTGCCACTGACACACAGTCAGATATGTCTGTGACCTCACGTATCTTTTTGTGTTATTCAATTTCAGATTGGAACATTCCTGTTTGGATCCTATATTCATTATTTACTGCCTTACAAGTGTAACAGGGGCTTTGTTGTATGTTGTATTCTGTACTATTTGACCTCTGAAAAAGGCTATTTTTGGCTGAAACACATGCAGACCAGTTTGCCTGGAGATCCTAGAGAATTTTTGACATCTTCTGGGCATGGAACAATGATCACTGGGGGTGTGCGGGAGGAGGTATTTGTGAATTTCCTGCACTGTGCAGGGGGTTGGACTAGATGACCGTGGAGGTCCCTTCCAACTCTATGATTCTATGATCAGGTCACATATGGTTCCTTTTGTGCTTTTGTCACTTTGATTACTTTATGAGGCTTTATTTGGGTCCTGTTATGTATCACGGTCGCCATGCGGTCTTGTAATGGCAACCGCCACATGGTTGTCCTCACAAGGTGTGGAGCTGCGAAGCTGCTGAGCTTCAGCCAGGGAGAACAATAGAGAGCCAGATCATAACTGGCCACCAATCACAGACCTAGGTTCCCCTAGGGGACCTGTGCCAGGTGACTATAATCATAAGGTCCTATCAGGACATTTGGGTGAGGTTGGAGGATTATCTCCAACCAGCATAAAAGAGGGCTCTGAGCCCAGGGATTCTCATGTTCCATCTTACCCGCAATAAACTACCATGCTGATTTCACTACAACCGACCTCCCGACTCCAGTACTTTTCAGTGGCGATGAAGGTGGGATCCTGATGAGCGACACAACATCTGAGCCGAGCAACGCCACACCGAGCATCAATCCTGAGGCACCCAGCACTGAGGAGCTCCAGTGCTCCCCTGCAGAGCCGCCCACCAATGAGGACTCCGCTCACCATGCCGCTCTGGGTAATATGGCTGCTGCTGCAGGACAAATTTCCCTATTTGACCCTTCCAAACCTGAGACCTGGGATGCATGGGTCAGGCAACTCGGGTTCCTACTTTTGGTGCGAGGGGTCTCCGAGGCTGACATGAAACAAGCCTGGCTACTGGGTCTCTGCGGCATGGAAACCATGCATCTGGCCCAGAGCCTGATAGCTCCCTGTGACTTGATGGACGTCTCATACAATGACCTCATTAAATTGCTGGGAGACTATTTCGCACCCAAGCCTTCCATGTTGGCGCTGCGGGTGCGGTTCCTCCAGAGGACCCAGCAGATGGGTGAGAGTGCAGCCGTGTTCCTCGCCAACTTCTGCTGGCTGGCGGTAGGCTGCGAATACCAGCATGTGGAGGACCACTTGCTGGCCAGTTTCGTGGCTGGGGTGTGAGAGGCCAAGCTACAGCGATGGCTCATCACCCTCTCAGAACCTACAATTGAAAAGGTGCTACAGGTGGTGGTCACGTTCGAGATGACGCAGAATGACCACCCAGCCGCCCACACATACCAGATCGAGGCCTCCGAATCGGATGCATTGGAAGAGGAGGACATCTGTGACCTCACTCACGAAAAGGTGCGTCCCATCCCTCTGGTTCCCGTTCCCAGCACACAGCTCTGGCCACTGTTTCTGCTCCCATTTCCCAGCACAGACTGGCCCCAGTGTGCACTAGCTGCGGAGACCCCCATGAGCGATGTTCCTGCCGGTTCCGCGAGGCAACGTGCCGCTCCTGCAGGAAGATAGGCCACATTGCCAGGGTATGCCATGCTCAGATCAGCTGCCGCTCCCCAGCTGCTCACCACGAATTGGTGGACAGCAAGTCAACTCCTGCACACTGGCAGGTACTGAGCTTGCCCCAACAAACCCCAGGAAAAATACCGGTCCACATTTGGATCAAAGGGGCCCCCTGTAGCATGGAACTGGACACTAGTTCCTCATACTCCATCATATTGGTGGACAAATTCTGCGAGCTGTGTCCAAAGGGGGGGGGGGCTCGGTTGCGAAACCCTACAGGACTCATACTCCAGGATTTTCAGAAAAACCCGTTGGCTATTAAGGGGTTGGGCAAGTTCAAGGTCCAGTTCAAGGACTCTGATGGGTGTCTGGACTGCCTGATGGTGGAGGGCAACCTCACCAGCCTTCTCAGACTTTCATGGTTCAAGCCCTTGGGACTGGGAGTTTATGGGATAAACAAGATAGACCCCAGGGACTTTGAGGTGGTCTGCGCAGAATTCCCCGCCATTTTCGATGGCAAGTTGGGCTCCTACCCCAGTATCACTTGACTTGGACCCTAACATCCAGCCCATCCGTGTGGTGGCTCAGCGGTCTCCTCTTGCAATCCAGCCCAAGGTAGAGGCTGAGCTGTACAAACTGGTTGCACAAGGCATGCTTCAATCGGTCCCACATGCAAGGTGAGAGACGCCAATTGTAACCCCCATGAAGGCAAATGGGGAGATCTGCATCTGCGCGGACTACAAATGTACTATTAACCAAGCTTTGCAGGATCACTCATACCCGGTGCCAGTGGTCAGCCACGTCTTGGCCTCCCTAGCAAGGGCTCAGGTTTTTGGGAAGCTGGATCTGGCACAGGCCTACCAGCAACTCCCCATGGACGATGCCATGGCGGAGGCCCAAACTATAGTCACCCACAAGGGAGCTTTTAAGGTGAAGCAACTCTAGTTCGGGGTCAGCGTTGCCCCAGGGTTGTTCCAACAACTAATGGACTCTGTGTTGAAAGATATTCCAGGTGTGAAGCCTTTCTTTGACAATGTCCTGATCGCAGCCCTGGACGTTGCCACATTCAAGACCCAGCTGTGGTCTGTCATCCAGCAGTTTCAGGACGCTGGCCTAAGGGTGTGGAAGGACAAGTGCATCTTGGGAGCTCCGTCAGTTTCCTGTGGTTCACCATAGATGCGCAGGGCATCCACCCCACTCCAGAGAAGGTGGCAGCTATCACGGAGGCTCCCACCCCACATCAAAGGCCAAGCTGCAAGTGTTCCTCAGCCTCCTGAACTTTTACCACGCCTTCCTTCCCCACAAGGCTGTGGTAGCAGAGCCCCTACACAGGTTACTGGACAAGGGGGCTAAGTGGGAATGGGAGCCACAACACTTGGCTGCTTTCAAAGCAGTGAAAGGGCTGCTAGTGTGAAACTCTGTACTGGCGCATTTCAGTGAGTCCCTGCCAGTGGTCCTGGCATGCGATGTGTCTCCATATGGGGTGGGGGCTGTCTTGGACCATCAACTCCCCAATGGACAGGAGGTGCCGGTGGCTTATTATTCTTGCACCCTATCGGCGGCTGAGTGGAACTACGCCCAGATAGATAAAGAAGCCCTGGCTATAGTCGCTGGCGTCCACAAATTCCACGACTACTTGTATGGTAGAACTTTTACCATGGCTACGGACCACAAGCCACTCCTGGGCCTCCTTGCTTCATACCGCCAAACCCCACACATGCTATCCCCCCGGGTGTTACGTTGGTCCATTTTTCTGTTGGGGTACTATCAGTGAACTGCCATAGACTGGGGTGACTGCACCAATATTACAATGTTACATCCGGCTAAGCCTTTTTGTTTAACTTGCATTGTTTTGGGTCTGAATGTTTTACTCCATACTTATAGGTCCCGGCCGGGAGATAGCATCGGGGACCTGACCCCCACCACTGGAATGCACACCTCGCTTTGCCTCGCTTGCTTTGCTTTGCTTTGCGCATGCTCATTACTCATTTGCTTTTATCTCTAGCTTCCTCAGCTAACGACCTTGAAAGGAAGTGCCTCCTGTTATGTGTTACAAGAACCACAGGTGTTATGTATTCTATTTTCTTAATTTCTCTGGGAACTGTTCTCCCAAAATGTTCAACATTATTTCTCCCTGAGAAATTTTGCCACGCTTTCCTTGGGAACACTGGGCCAGTATAATTGGGTGCCAAGAATTCTCTGTATTGATTGGTAGAGGGTAGTTGGGCCATATTTCATATCCAGTATAATTATGATTGTAATTCAAAGCTTAAGCATTACTAACATGATCTTTTCTACAAATAAAGGACTATCTGTTTAAGGAGACCTGTTGTGGACTATATCTATATCTCACAGACTGTTAGTAATTCTTTCATTGGGACCCAGTTCACTGTACCCGCTATGGATGACGGTGGAGCTGAGATCCCTATTACTGAACCAGAGGCGCCAGTTACCACAGAGGAGGTACTGTCGACCCCCATCAGTACCTCTGGGGTGACAGTCTGTCCCTGGTGAAGTTGGGGGACCCAATCCTGGGCTCATTTTGGGCCACAGACTACCAAGGCTTGGTCCCCGCATTGGGAAAGTGGGACCTGGCAATCGATGGGCTGCGGGACTGAGTGATGGGCCAATGATGGCTCTGCGATTGCTGAGATGTGGGTGCAGATGTATCATCGGTTCGACACGATCCAGAGATGACTGCAGAGGGAGATGACTATGCTGATGACTGGCCTCCCAAACATGGTGGCCCAGGCAGTCCAAGAGCAATTGGTGGGGGCTGGAGCTGGAGCACCACCAGCAGTAGTTCCACCGCCCGTGCAGCTGCCAGCCCAGCCTCTCACCCCCAGGACCTCTTGTAGCACTGGTCCCGGGGCCTGCGCAACTGGCAGTCAGGCGACCTGTGCCACACAAGCTGATGGGGGCCACCTACTATGGGAACCCCGCAAAACTGCAATTCTTCATAGTCGAGGCAGGGCAGGGCATGCAGAATTGGGACCACCTGTTCCAAGATGAGGGGGATCGAGTGAGCTACATCGGTTCCAGACTGCGAGACGAAGCCGCGGATTGGTATGTGAGCCTTCACAACCCCCAGGTCCTGAGTTGGATACCGTGGAAGAATTTATGTGGGCCCTACGTCGACAGTATGAAGACCTGATGAGCGAAGAGAAAGCCCGGAACCAGGTGCACAACCTCTCACAAGGGAGATTGTCAGTTCATGAGTATACCGCTGCTTTTAAAAGGTTGGAAGCTAAGATTAGGGGTTGGCCTGAAGAGGTCTTCGTAGAACAATATCGCCGGGGCTTGAATGGGGAGTTATATGAGACTATTTTGAGAAATGTGAATCCGAAGACCCTGAATGAGTGGATCAGAGCCACTGAAGAAGTTGAAGTGTGGTTTACCTTGATCTGCATGAGGCACTCAACTAGCTTCCCAAAAACCACTGCCCCCCCCCAGCCAACTCTTTCAAAGCAAAAGCCAAGTTGGCTGGCTGCAATGTTAGAGAGTTCCGAATGAAGAAGGGATTATGCACCCGGTGCGCAGAATCGGGCCATTTCACTTCAACCTGTCCCACCGCTTCACCGAAAGGCAAAGCGCTTGCAGCCCCGCCAGCCCGTCCAAGCCCATCCACCCTGAACCCTTTGGCGCTCCAAATCGTGGAGGCCAGGTTCCTGGAGACGTCGGATGGTGAGATGACTGAACAGCAGCAGGGAAATGACCAGGACCTGCTCTGAATGGTGCAACGCAGCAGGTCCCTCAAACCATCACACCTCAAACGGTGAGCTCTCTGGGGCCCCTCCTTTATATACTTGTGTCTGTGGTGAATCCAGATCAGGGCACGCAGATGTGGGTGCGAGCCCTAATTGACTTGGGTTGCGTTAGGAACTTAATCTGCCCAATAATAGTGGATGGGTTAGGGTTAGGGGTGTGTCCTTTGGAGGAGCCTCTACATTTTACCCAGATGGATGGCTCTGAAATGAAGGAACCCTGTACCTTCAAGACTGAACCTATCATAATCAGCACAGGGGAGCACTGGGAGCAACGCGCTTTTATTATCGCCCCCCATGCACAATTCCCTATGGTGTTGGGCAGCCCATGTTTAATAACACATGACCCCTACATTTGTTGGAGTGAGGGACAGATTACCTGGGTTTCTCCTTCTTGTAAAGATCATCTTTGGAGCATGGAGTGGGGCAGTTGGCCTGGCTCCGAAAGCGCCTGTTTGGAGCATGAGGAACTTTTATCTATTCCGGCTGCTTACTGGGACTTAACAAATGTTTTCGAGGAAGCGGAGGCTGACCAGCTGTCCCTCCATCGCAACACAGACTGTGCTATTGAACTGTTGCCTGGCCATAAATTACCAAAAGGGAAACTATACACTATGTCCCCCCAGGAGAAAGTTGAACTGCGCAAATTTATTGATAAAAACCTGGAGCAAGGTTTTATCTGCCCAGCCACTTCCCCATTTGCCGCGCCTGTTCTTTTCCGAAAGAAAAAAGATGGGGGCCTGCGGCTATGTACTGATTACCGAGGGTTAAATGCTGTCTTCACCTCAAATGCCTACCCTCTCCCTTTGATCAAAGACTTGCTAGATGAGGCCAGTAAAAGGAAGATCTTTTCAAAACTGGACCTCAGAGATGCTTATTTTCGAGTGCGCATCAGGGAGGGGGATGAATATAAGACTGCCTTTAATACCCCCCTGGGGCAGTATGAATACTTAGTAATGCCCTTTGGCCTTCAGGGGGCTCCAGGCATTTTTATGAATTTAATAAATGAGGTTTTACACAAGCACCTATTCAAGGGGGTCCTATGCTATCTTAATGACATCTTACTATATTCCCCAGATTTGGAGTCACATGTGAAATTAGTACAGGAAGTGTTGGCCACACTCAGAGACAATAAACTTTTTGCCAAACTTTCCAAATGCGATTTCCATAAAACAGAAGTAGACTTCTTGGGGTACCGAATATCACCCCGGGGTTTGGAGACGGACCCGGCCAAGGTGTCTGCAGTAGTGGGATGGGAAACCCACTGCACCAGAAGACAGCTCCAGAGCTTTTTAGGATTCACCAATTTTTACAGAAATTTCATCAATAATTTTGCCCACTACAGCCTTTCCCTCACTGACTTGTTAAAAACTAAAGAGAAGGGACCTGAGGCTACCAAACCAGGTGCCCAGTTGCTATGGACACAGGAGTGCTAACAAGCATTCGAGGCACTGAAACACCTCTTCACTTCCGAACCCATACTGGCGCACCCCGATGAAAATAAGAAATTCGTGGTGCAGGTGGATGCTTCCGATGTTGCCATGCGGGGGGCAATCCTTCAGGATATGGGGATATGGGGAATATGGGGAACGGCAGGGAAGAAAGATTACGGCAGGGAAGATGGCGGACGGGACGCTCGAGTGCGAGGGGATGTGAAGACTCTGCTCGCAGAAACCTTGAAGTTTCCTAGGTTTTTTGACCAATACCTCACCTTTCTCTTGAAGGGAGAGAGGTGGTAGAGGGCTTTGTCACATAAAAGGGGGCAAGTGGCGACTACCCCCTTGAAAAGTGCGCCCTGGAATGGGAGGCTTGGAAGGACGCCGGAGGAGACGCCGGACGGAAGGAGGAGAACCCGAACCCTGCCTATGGAGTCTAGCTACTAAGGACAAAACAAAAGCTAAGTTGAAACAAGTTTGAAAACAGGGAGGGCTTAATGCTAAGAAAATAAGTTTGAAGATTTAGGGGAAGGCTGTAATATTTGCCCAGCAAGAGAAAAGGGTAGAGGAAACGAAGGCGAAATAAGAAGAGGGAGGGGCCCCCGGAGCGGCTATCTCAAGTAATATATTAGAAAGGGGGCAAATAGCTAAATAAACTTACTTTGGCAGCCAATATTTAGGAGAAAGTTGTGCATGGCACTACAGAACTTTTTTCTTTTTTTGATATCCACAGATTTGCTACTGCAGCTTTAAGAGAAACGGTTTGCTGATTCACCTGGGAGCGAAGTGGAGACCTGGGAGAATTGAGTGCAGCTGGAGGTTTGGAGTTACGGCAGGACGAGACCCGGAAGGAGCAGACAAAGGAAACAACGCGAGAGGACGGCACGAAATTGCGACAGCTACGGAGATTGCGGAAGAAAGAAAGCCAGCAGGCGCAAACGGCGGATAGAGAGCAGCGATTTGCGTAACTTGCGTAACTTGCGTAACTTGCGTAACTTACGTAACTTGCGTGACTTACGTAACTTACGTAACCATTGTATACTTTGTAAGGACGGAAAGGAGCAGACGCGATAAGAAGAAAAGCAAGTGGGGGGGGGAAAGAAGAGAGACTGACAGCCAAGATCTTTTCACTATTTCCAGTGGGTTGATGAACTAATACCTAATAATAAAGGTTGAAGTTTAGGAGTTTAGGAGGGGTTGGTAATAAAGGGAGTTGGCTAATAGTTTCTAATAATTGTCTGGGAGAAGGAGGTTTTTTGTTAATCTTTGTTAGTGATTGAAACTAACTTGTGGTTCAGTTTGCCTTGGTGTATATTATAATATATGCAATAACAATAACAGAAACACATAATAGACAATAATTGCTAAATATTAGAACTAAGGGATACAGGAAAAAATAAAATATAGATATATATATAATAATAATAGATCAGATTGGATTAGATTAATAGATTAATCAATAAATTAATAAATAATTAAATAAACATCTAATAATTAATTAATTAACTAATAGCCAATAATTTGTAGAGCTAATTAATTTTATGTAATCAATTTATCCAATAATAATAACAATAAACAGTAGTAATTAGATAATAATTAAATAAATAACTAAATAATAGACAGGCAGAATTAAATAATTAAATAAGTGGAATTAACTTTTAAGAATCACTAAGAGTTGTGTGGATTAAAGTAACTGAATAATTAAACTTAAGAATTAAATTAAACTAAATTAAATTTGAATTAATAGAATTAATTAATTGAGATTAAAAGTCAAAATAACAAATAACTGAGGGCTATTAGTAGGGAAAATAAAAAGGCATAAAAACAATTAATAAGTGACATAGTAGTTAATAGGTAACAAATAGAAGGAAATTTTTTCCCTTATAAATAAATAAATAAATAAATAAACTAATAAACTAATAAACATTTATGGCCTCAGGAGGTAGTGGAGCTCCTAGAAAACTCTCTTTACCGTCTCCGAACCAAGCCAAAAATATGAGCCAGCTAAAACCAAACCCAAACATTTCAGGAATGTCATCCAAAGACTTGAAAGCATTGATAGAGGAAAGTGTGACATCAGTACTTAAAACTACGAAAGAAAATACAATTCCACTGATGATTAAAAAGGAAATGGAGCCGGTAGTAGCCTTGAAGTCGCAGGTGGAAGAGATGACAAAACAAATGAAGCAGGATTCCGAAGACTTCAGAAAACAAATCTTAGAAAATAAACAAGAAATTAAGAAAATTGCCTCTGTGCAAACAAGAACAAATAGAAGAGTGATGGAAGTAGAATTGGATATACAAGAGCTGAAAGCAAAAAATGAGAGCTTAGAAGAGGCTATAATAAATCTGGAGATGGATAAGGCATCACTAACACTACGGTGTCAAAATATTCCAGAAAAAATTGGTAATAGTCTAAAAGAAGAGATGGTGGATTGTTTAGCGGAACAGCTTAAAGTCGGTGAAAAGGAAGAAATTGAGTCAGATATTGAGTCAATCTTCAGGAGAAACTCCGCATATGCCAGGAAGAACAATTTACCCAGAGAGGTACATATCAAATTTCATAAAAAAAGTTTGAAAGAAAAGATAATAAGAGCATCCTACGAAACAAAGGCAACTATGCAAGGACAAGAAATTAAGTTCCTAAAGGAGATTCCGTGGAGGGTGAGAGAGAGGAGATTCAAGTACCAGACCGTAGCTGATCTTTTGAGACATAAAGGTGTTACATATAGATGGCTGGTGCCGGAAGGACTCCTCTTTGAATATCAGGGAAGGAGACATAAGATCGACTCAACCTTCAAGCTGGATAACTTCTTGGACCTAAACGGAGAAGATTTTGGCTGGCAAAAAGGAGAAGAGAAAGATCAAGAGGAAGAAGAAGAAGAAGACGCAGAAAAAGAACCAAACGCCGAATCAAACAAATCACCGGAGCTAAAAAAGAACAGAAGAAAACCGGACCCAAAGACCTCTCATATGCTGACTCGGTTTAAATACAGAAGCAGAAGCAGGGAAGAAGAAGCTAGAAATGGAGCAAGGAAAAAACCTAAAATTTAAAATATTATCAGTGAATGTAAATGGTCTCAATAGTCCGCAAAAGAGGAAAAAAATCTATCACCAGACGTTAAAAATTAACCCAGATATAACTTGTTATCAGGAAACGCATATTAAAAAAGATGACATTAAATACTTAACAAATAAAAAAATAGGAGAAGTATTTGTAGCAGCAGATAAAAAAAAGAAAAGGGGGGTTGCGATATATGTTAAACCACATCTACAACCACAGTTAATGTACGCTTCAGAGGATGGGAGAATAATTGCAATAACAATAAAGAGACAGGGAGTAGAAACTTTAATAATGAACATCTATGCTCCTAATCAAAATTAAGAAAATTTTTATAATGAGATACAAAAAATTCTTATATTAAAAGATTATAAAAACATCTGTATTTTGGGAGATTATAATGCAGTATTTGACCCTAAAATCGATAGGAAAAATAGAAGACCAACCAGGAAACATGGGATGACACTACCAAAAAAATTTCTAAAAATAGTAGAAGAATTCAATTTAATTGACGCATGGAGAACTAGGAATATAAACACAAAGGATTACACCTATTTCTCTGCAAGGCATCAATCTTGGTCCAGGATAGACATGTTATGGATATCTGTACCTATGTTAACTGAAATGCTAGAAATTGATATATTGGCCCCCACATTTTCAGATCATAATCCGCTACTGACTACTTTTAGAGAAAGGAAAAAAAATACTAGATGGATAATGAATCTTAATATCCTGAAAGATCAAGAATTTGTAGAAAAAGTTAAGTATGAAATTAGGGAATTTTTCAAACGAAACATACAACCGGGAATAGCTATGAGTGTAGTTTGGGATACCTTTAAAGCCTTTCTGAGAGGTATCTTTATTAGTCAGTATGCATGGAAAACAAAACAGAAGAAACAAAAATATCAGAATTTATGTGATCAGATAAAAATAGAACAAGAAAAAATGAGGATAGACAATAAGTATGAATCAAGTAGAATGAAACTAAAGATGTTACAACATAGAATGAACATGTTATTATCACAAGAAATAGCAAAAAAAATAGAATATACCAAACAATATGGATTTGAAAATGCAAATAAGCCCACTAGATGGCTATCATACAGATTAAAGAAAGAACGAGAGAAGAAAATAATTATAGCATTAAATGAGAAAGGTAAAGAACACTGTCTAATCCAGGATCTAAAAAGAATTGCAGAGAACTACTATCGGGAGTTATATAAACAAGATGCTGAAAATGAGACTCAAATCAACTCATATTTGAGAGATAAGGAAAAGATGAGGTTCCCACAAACAAAAAAACAGATGTTAAATAAATCAATTTCTATGTGTGAAATAATAGAAGCAATAAAAAAACAAAAAAATAAAAAGTCACCAGGTACAGACGGCCTACCAGCAGAAATTTATAAGATTTTTGAAGATCAAATAAGCCTACCATTTAAAAGTCTAGTGGATGAAATAGGAGATAAAGAGAAAGTCCCAGACACCTGGAATCAAGCAATAATAACACTAATACCAAAACCGGATAGTGATAAGAAAAATATTGGCTCTTATAGGCCAATATCATTACTAAACGTTGATTATAAAATCTTTGCGTCAATACTAGCAGATAGGCTAAAAAAGGTGTTAGTAGATAGTATACATACTGACCAGGCAGGATTTCTTCCAGGCAGGCATATGAAAGATAATATCAGAACTCTTATTGACGCCTTGGAATATTATGAGGCCCACCCAGATAAACAAGTGGCGATGGTCTTTTTGGATGCTGAGAAGGCCTTTGATAACATCTCGTGGAAATTTCTTTTATATAAACTGGAACAATCGGACGCTGGTAAATTATTTCAAAATTTAATTAAAGCAATCTATACTAGGCAACAAGCTAAAATTGTAATAAATGGGGAATTAACAGATAGTATTGAGATACAGAAAGGCACTAGGCAAGGTTGCCCACTATCCCCACTTTTGTTTATATTTGCTTTAGAGACCCTTAATGAGCAGATTAGGGAGAATATTAACATAAGAGGGCTTAAAGTTAAAGGTTATGAATATAAATTAAGAGCGTTTGCTGATGATCTAGTTTATATTATAGAGGACCCACTTAAATCACTTCCACAACTTTTGTTAACAATTGAAGAATTTGGACAATTGGCAGGATTCCGTATTAATTACAGAAAAACAAAATTACTGACAAAAAACTGTACAAAGGAATTAAACGATAAAATACAAGAGCTTACAAAATTAGAAGTGGTTAAGAAAGTACGGTATTTGGGAATATCCGTGACTAATAAAAATATAACCCTCATAGAAAATAACTATTATAAACTCTTAGATGAAATAAAAAAAGATACTGAAAGATGGAAAGGCTTACAACTTTCATTGATGGGTAGAATTGCAGTAGTCAAGATGAACATCTTACCTAGGTTCTTATTTTTAGCCCAGAATATTCCGATTCTTAAAAACCTTGTTTTCTTCAATAAATTAGATGTAATAATAAGATCTTTTATTTGGCACCCCTCAAAATCAAGAATAAAATGGAAATTGCTAAAAGATAGGAAAAATAGAGGAGGGTTTGACATGCCAGACTGGAAACTTTACTAACAGGCAGCTTCCATGGTATGGATCAAAGATTGGATTAACCTAGAAAACACGAGATGTTTAGCGCTAGAGGGCCATGATCTATGCATGGGTTGGCATGCATATATTTGGTATCAAAAAGATAAAGTCCATTCTAATTTCCACCAACATATTCTTAGAGGTGCTTTAATAAAAATTTGGTCATCTATTAAAGAAACATACTATTTAAAAACCCCAAAATGGGTATCGCCATTGGAAGCGTTTGTAAAACCCACATTAATTAGCTCCCGTAATAAGATTAGCTATGAAACTCTCCTAAATAAGGATAACATTTTAAAAGATGAAATAACGTTGAAAATCTTAGATAAAATAGAACTCTCTTGGTGGGAAAAGGCCCAATTACATTCGGTATATGACCAAGATAAGAAAATTGGATTCCTAGAAAAGAAAAATGATCAATTAGATAAGGTATGGCTATCCACACATATAAAAAATATAAAAAAAGTTTATGGATTCCTATTAATGGAAGAGTTGCACAATGAGATGGTTAAACATGTAATGGTATCCTGGATGAAGGATTTTGGTTACTCCATAGATTTGGATGAATGGTCTAAGATATGGAAGACGTTGAAATATACAAGTGCTGTCTCGTATAAAGAAAACCTATATAAAATGTTTTATAGGTGGCACTGGACTCCAGACAGGATGGCTAAATGTTATGTAAACATCTCAAACTCATGTTGGAAATGTGAGAAAAGTATAGGAACATTTTTTCATATGTGGTGGAAATGCCCAAGAGTACAAGAGTATTGGAGGAAAATATCAAAAATGATTCAGGAAATTTTGGATATAGAATTACCATTGGTACCTGAAAGCTTCTTATTAAATATGCTCCCGGAAAATCTAGATAAAGCGGAAATTTTTTTCATAATTTATATTATAACAGCTGCACGAATTGTATGGGCTAAAAGCTGGAAACTTAAAAATAGTCCCAAAATGGAGGAGGTAACACTCAAACTAATGGATTTGGCTGAAGCCGAAAAATTAAGCCAGACACTAAAAATGAAAAAGATTAAAATAATGAAGGAAAAATGGTCAAAATTTTACGATTGGTATAAAAATAAAATAATGACTCAGTAGAAAGATTCAAATAAAATCTTTATTTTAATAAAGATAGTGAAGACGTAAATAATAATAGATAAAAGGTGTATACATATAATAACAAATTAGAAGAAGGTACATATTAAGAATGCTTAAATAACATTAGTATTTGCTTTGTTTTCCTTTTTGTCTCCATTTATCTTTTGGAAATATCCAATATATTTATATACATTGGTGAAGGAGATGTTGTAGTAATATAGAACTCGATTGTTACTAAGGTAGTGATGTATATACGGATGGTTAATTGATGGTTAACTGATTGTTAATTTTTGTAAATAGAACACATTTGTACCTTATATTTTATATCTAAAATAAAAAACTGTTCAGAAAAAAAAAAGAAAAAGGAAGGGGTTGATGGACAGTTACATCCATTAGCTTATGTTTCTAGGAAATATGGGGATTTGGAGCGTAACTGGGCTGTGTGGGATAAGGAAGCTGCCGCAATCCATTTGGCCCTAACCACCTGGAGGCACTGGCTAGAGGGAGCGCACCAGCCTTTTGAAATCTGGACTGATCACAAAAACTTAGAGGTTTTGCGCACTCAACGCTCCCTTAACGCTAAGCAATTTAGGTGGGCTGATTTCTTTTCAAAGTTTAATTTTACTCTTCGTCATTTCCCTGGGAAGTCAAATTTGCTGACTGATGCTCTTTCTCACTTGCCCCAACATGACTGCCGAAAGACTGAAGCGATAGAAACTATGTTTACCCCTGAACAATTGGGGGGACTGTGCAAACGAGGAGCCAGACCAAATCCCAGGTCACTCCATCTGTAGCAGAGTGGATTATTAAGTTGCCACAGCCTATTCAGAGGAGGACATTTGGGAATTCAAGGCATTGCCTTCTTTAACACAGAGCCCTAAAGGTTTTTGGTTTAAAGACCGGAAACTGGTGGTTCCCTCTGCCCTCCGCAGAGAAATCATGTGTGCTGCCCACGAATCAAACTTATCTGGACACTTTGGGTTTCTTAAATCTTTTAACTTGTTACAGAGACAGTTTTGGTGGCTGCGAATGAGTGGGGATGTTTCAACTTATGTTTTGTCTTGCCAAACGTGTTTAATGGGAAAATCCCAGGGTGGGAAACCTCCAGGACTTTTACAACCACTAGAAACACCCAACAGACCCTGGGAAGTCATTTCTATGGATTTTATTACTGATATACCCCCCAGCAAAGTGAAAACTGTGGTTTGGGTAGTGGTGAACACATGTTCAAAGCAAGCTCATTTTGTTCCTTTTAAAAAATTACCCATTGCCAAGTAAGGCCCTGGGAGTTGACCAACAAGCCCTGGTCTCGGCTCCACCTGAACTTCACGGGGCTGGTCCAGGGCCAGCTGTTTTTTATAATTGCAGATATTTACAGCAAATGACCGGAGGTAATCCTGGTGAAGACCACTTCATCTAACGTGGCCATTCAAGCTATGTGGTGCGTGTTTTCTACACGGCCTGCCAGACACTCTCATCACTGACAACGGGATGGCATTCACGTCCATGGAATTCCAGTACTTTACGGACTCCCTTGGCCTTCGCCACATCCGTTCCACACCCTTCCACCCTGCAACCAACAGGCAAGCAGAAAGAATGGTGAGAACAATCAAAGAAGCCCTCTGACGGATGGATCAGGGAGACTGGGAGTTCAAGCTGGCAAAGTTCCTGTTTGGCCAGCAATCAACCCCGCACACCGGGACGGGACACAGCCCTGTGGAGATGTTGATGGGCCAGCATCTCAGCACCCTGCTCGACAGGCTCCATCCAGACCACGCCCCCGATGGCATTCCCAGGTCAGAGTTCCAAGCAGCTCCACATGGGTTCTACCCGGAGGACCTGATCTACATCTGGAACTATGCCCGAGGTCTGCCATGGGTCCCCGGAAGAATTGTCCAGTCCACAGGGCCGCTGTTATATGAGGTCCTCACCAAGGAAGGAACAATATGGCAGTGCCACATCGACCAGCTGCGACGGCACCTCCTGAGCACCGAACCCCACATCCCAGAAACCCCTGCATCAGAGGATCCGGACCAGTGGCAAACTTGGATGTGGGGCCAGCAGATATCCAGACCCCAGGAAGTCCAGACAAGCCCGCAACACCAGCGATGCCACCGGAACCGCCCACGGAAACCCCCAAACAGGCTGCCCTGCTTCCTGGTTCCAACACTGCTCCCTGGCACACAACGCCCTAGCGCTTATTATTTAAAGTTAGAGTTATTTAAAGGACTATGTTACATGGGGGGGAACCAGACTATGGAGGGAGGGGTGTTATGTATTGCGATCACAGTCGCCATGTGGTCGGGTAATGGCGACCGCCACATGGTTATCCTCACAAAGTGAGGAGCTACAGAGCTGCGGAGCTGCGGAGCTTTGGCCAGGGAGAACAATAGAGAGCCGGATCCTAACTGGCCACCTATCACGGACCTAGGTTCCCCTAGGGGACCTATGCCAGGTAACCATAATCATAAGGTCCTATCAGGACATTTGGGTGAGGTCGGAGGATTATCTCCGACCGGCATAAAAGAGGGCTCTGAGCCCAGGGATTCTCATGTTCCATCTTACCCGCAATAAACTACCATGCTGATTTCACTACAACCGGCCTCCCGACTCCAGTACTTTTCAGGTCCCTATGAGGTTTTTAACTTTTTGAAATAAACATGTGTACTTTTGTCTATAATTATTGATGTTTTTTACTGAGATTCAAGGCAGGTAACACATTTAAAACAATGCAATAGAAACAGAACAAAGTTTGAGTCCAGTGGCACCTTTAAGACCAACAAAGTTTTATTCAAGTTAAGAGTTATTCAAATTAGAGAACAACACACTGAAAACTATATAATGCATGCAGTGTAATGATATAATACATTACAACAAACTGCACCAGAACTGGACTGCAAAAATATCAGAACAATACAAAAGAAGTGTTTGTATGTGTGTGTTGGGCAGAACAGAAGAAAAATATCATAATTCCTATATTAATAATACTCAGGGATTTTTTTGTAGAAAAAGCCCAACAGGAACTCATTAACATAATAGGCCACACTCAACAGCAGGAACTCATTAGCATGTTAGGCCACACTCCTGACAGCGCAGCTCCCTCCCAGGATCAGCTTCCCCAGATGCCTTGTGGCTTGCAGGGTGCCTAGGGAACCCAAGGAGGGGAGGCAGTTTAAACTGCCTTCCCTCCCTGTATTGGCTTGGCTTTCCCAGGTGCCCCACAGCTTGCGAGGCACCTGGGGAACCTGAGGGGGAGGGAAGCAGTTTAAACTGCCTTCCCTCCCTGGATCAGCTTGGCTTCCCCAGGGGCCCCACGGCTTGCAAGGCACCTAGGGAACCCGAGGGGGGGGGAGGTTGTAGGCATTGCCAACTCGGAAGCCAGCTGGAACTCCGTTCCTGTGCGTTCCTGCCCAAAAATAGCCCTGATAATACTAGAGATTAATCTTAGACAATGAACTAATTAAATTGGCTAATATTACTTGGTTTTGGTGTGGGGGCATGCTGTTCAAGATCTGTTGATCAGAGGAGCTCTGAAAAGGAAAGGAAGATCACCAGTAATATTCCAGTTGAAGAATCATGGCCTGAAACATTTCTCCCCCACCCCCTAGTCTAATATCCAGACTTATCAAGCATGCTGGAGGACTGAAATACTTGAAGCACCTTTGTGTCATTTTGGTTGGCCTTAATAAAAGGTATATTACGTGGCTTTTGGTTTTGGATGTGGAGTTTTCTTTTGACCAACACAGTTGCCTATCCAGGTTAGAAGTAATTGTAATGCTTAGCCATTAGGGGGAGAGCTTGGCAAAAATATGATCTGTTCCAGGACCATTGGTGCTTTAACAGATGAAAAAATCTTATATTCTAATAGCGAAGTCCAGATATCTTTGGATACTTAAATCCTGTGAATGGTTTCAGCTCAGTGTGACTAGATGCCTTTTGACTGTGCTCTGTCACAAAATAAGTATTGTTTTGAGTGATTTTAATTGGTTTTTAACTGATTTTAGTTTCCCACTGAAACAGTCTGCTTTTTATTTTGTTCTGTTAACTCCCCCCCTCCTCTGAATGGGGGGGGATTTCTTTCTGTTAGTGAAAGTTCCTTTGTCAATCTTATCTCAAGCATTCTCAGCAATTACAAACAGGATTGAGGAGGTTTTCTTTCTCCTTTAACAGGGCAGCCACTGTTAACTACTGGGGTCTTGTCTTTTAGACTGTTTCTGGTCTAGAAGCTGTTATAGAAATATTCTCCCCTCAGTTACTCTCCCCTTGGTAGGCTGTGACAGGGTGGGGCATGGTGAGGGCACGGTGGAGTTAAGAGAAACTTGAGTAGCCTGGAGGAGAGGGGAAGCAAAGGAGAAGCTGAGGAGAAGGGAAATGGGAAGAATTTACTTTCCCCCCTTGTGTCTATTTTCTTTCCTTTTTTAAGGACCATAACTGCCTTAATCCTTACAACCCTTTTAAGGCCATTCTGATTGGGGCTTCTATGGTTTTACTGTTGTGCTACATTTTAGGTTTTAATCTAATTTAACATAATAAACTAAGTAGTTTTAACATAATAAACTAAGTAGTGGGAATTTAGTAGCTCAATCTGATTTTAGCTAGATATTAAAGATATTTTATTGCTTTTATTGATTTGATTTTAAATATATTTTAGCTATTTAGTAGTGTAGTGTCATATGAAAATGAGAAGGAAAAGGGTGTGCCTCCTTGATGAGGATTTACCCCTTTCTAAGCAGAGCAAGATGGAGAATTTTTTTTGCCTCAAAAATTTCTAATAGATCTCTTTCATCTAGGGATAGGGACATGTCCCCCCCCAAAGCCCTTGAATATTTCTTCAGATCCTCCTTTAGAATCTCCTACTTACATTGCTATCATAAATGAACTTCTGGGGAAAAAACAAAAAATGGAAAAACAAAAACAAATAGATCTTGAAGTACTGGCAAATTAGATGCTCTTAATATCTAACACTCTATGGAAAGTCTTTGAGAAATTAGACAAAATATCAAAACTTTTTGAAGATTTTCTGGTAAAGGGGAGTAAGGACAATATGGGGTGTAAGAGATGTAGAAATTTAGAAACGAAAAGAACAGTGGCATCTACTATGCCAATGAGAGAGCAAGATTTAAGTAAACAAGGCCAAGGGGTGATTTATCAATCTAAGAACAAGAACGGGAAGGAGGGTGTGACTGACATAAGAAACTGATGGGGGAGCAACCCTGTATCAAACTTGGATCTCCTTGCTCACTCTTTGATCCTTGATAGTGACAAAATAGTACTTAACATACTACCATATAAGGGTCAAATGATAAGCTGGATGAATAAGTGGGCAGTTAAAGAACATTTATCTGCTACATAAACACCTATCTTCCATTGACTGGGAGCCAGTTGGGTGTAGTGCTTAGGAGCACGGACTCTAGTCTGGGAGAACTGGGTATGATTCTTGACTCTTCCACATGCAGCTGCTGGTGTGACCTTGGGTCAGTCATAAGTTCTTTCAGAGCTGTTCTCTTACGAGCAGTTCTAGAAAGAGCTCTCTCAGCCCCACCTACCACACTGGGTGTCTGTTGTGGGGAGGGGAAGGGAAAGGAGATTGTAAGCCACTCTGAGACTACTTCAGGTAGTGAAGGGCGGGGTATAAATCCAATCTCCCACAAGGAGATCCAGGACCGAATGCTTGGCATCCTCGTTCCTCTGCCCCCCCCACCTCTGATTCTGAATGATGAACCACATCATGAGGTGGCTCAGATTCTGGACTCTAGAATACGGCATGGCCCTCTATTCTACTTGGTTCGGTGGAAGGATTTTGGTCCTGAAGAAAATAAATGGGTCCAGGATTGTCATGTCGATGCCCCTGAGTTATTATGTGCTTTCCACTCTTTGTACCCTTTGAAGCCAGGGGGGACCTCTTTAGGGGGGCAGGATGTCAGGCTGCCATAAATAAAAGGTGGGGGTAAAAGAGAGTGGCCGCTATGAAAAGAAGGGGGGGGGAAGGTTGTTGACACTGGAATGTTACTTTTTATTCTCCTCTGGCATTTGTCTCTGTTTAGATTCTCCTCTAGCATTTGTCCCTGTTTACGTAAGATCTTCTGTTTCTCTTGTGAGTTTCCTGCTTGGAAGTAAAAGCTGTTATTTTCCGCACAAGGGTAATGTGTCATTCATTGACTTGTGGCCATCTGACACCCCAGTTTGAACCCCATATAAAATCCCTTTCCCACTTTCCCTCTTTAGTCTTAACACAGATGTTTAGAGAAGTATAGTAACCTGACTCCAATAAACTGATGTTTAGAGAAGTATAGTAACCTGATCAATAAACTGATCCTACTTAATGGAATGTTGTTGAGTGCTGATTACTAGAGACTCTGACAGAAGGTACAATAATTAAATATAAGAGAAATAATACTGAGTAAGGTTTTTTAAAATATCTTTTTTGTTCTAATTTATGCTTAAGGTGATAGCTGTATGAGCAGTATAGATAGATAGAATCCTGTGAATGGAGCTATGAATGGGCAAGACAGATCTTTCTACAAACCTGAAAAGGGCCCCAGGATTGCAGAAAAATGTGAATAAAAAAAAAACACTGGGCAGAAAGAAGAAGAGGAGGAGGAGAAGGAAGAGGAAGAGATTGGATTTATACCCCACCCTTCACTACCTGAAGGAGTCACTGAGCGACTTACAATCTCCTTTCCCTTTCCCTCCCCACAACAGAAAACCTATGAGATAGGTGGGGCTGAGAGATCTCTTTCGAGAACTGTTTGTGAGACAACAGCTCTGAGAGAGCTTGTGACTGACCCAAGGTCACACCAGCAGCTGCATGTGGGGGAGTGGGGAATCAAACCCAGTTTTCCCAGATTAGAGTCTGCGCTCCTAACCACCACACCAAACTGGTCAAAAATGATAAAAGAAGCATCTGTAGTTTTAAAAATAGATTCCGTCAGCAGCTGTTACTAGGCAACCATAGTATTTCAAGCTTGGTTCTGTCAGTCAAAGAAGAAGAGATTGGATTAATATCCCACCCTTCACTTACTTGGAGTCTCAGAGCGGCTTACAAATGCCTTTCCCTTCCCCTCCCCACAACAGACACCCTGTGAGGTAGGTGGGGCTGAGAGAGCTCTTAGACAACTGTCCTTCTGAGAACAGCTGGTCAAGAGCTATGGCTTGCCCAAGGTCATCCAGCAGGTGCAAGTGGAGGAGTGGGGAATCAAACCCAGTTCTCCCAGATTAGAGTCTGCACACTTAACCATTACACCAAACTGGCAGGGCCTTTTCCAGGCCTGTTTTGGCCTTTGAGGGAGAACTCATTTGGGTCAGGCCTGACTAGGCTTGCCAGCTCCAGGTTGGAAGTTCTTAGAGATTTTGTGGTGGAGTCTGAGAAGGACAAGTGTTTGGGGAAGGGAGAGACTTCAGCTGAATATAATGCCACATACTATCCTCCAAAGCAGCCAATTTCTCCAGAGGAACAGATCTGTCTGTCTAGAGTTCAGCTGTAATTCTGGGACATCTCCAGCTCCTACCTGGAGGTTGGCAGACTTCAGCGTATCAGCACCCTTTGGGTGACTTGATACCACCTTGACTTGCATGACTCAAGTTGGCCTGGATGCTTGCTAGAAGAAGAGATTGGATTCATACCTCTCCCTTCACTTGGAGTCTCAGAGCAGCTTACAATCTCCTTCCCTTCCTCTCCTTCCTTTCCTGTACAACAGCAGCCACCCTATGAAAGCCAGTGTGGTATAGCAGTTATAGCTTCAGAGTAGGGTCTGCAAGACTCAGGTTCATATCCCCATCTTGTTGTGGAAACTTTGGGTGATTTTGGACCAGCCAAACCTACCTCACAGAGTTGTTGTGCAGATAAAAAGGAGAGAATAATTAAGCTACTTTGGTCCCCACTGTGGAGAAAGGCTGTAGTTTTCCTAGATAGAGGCTGTGGGGGAGGGGCTGGAGATGGAAAGTTGAAAGACAGAGGGGCAGATAAAGGTAGGCTGGCTGTTGACTGGGAAGGAGATTTGAGGAGTGGAGCCTGGGGATGGTGGGGTTAGAGGGGGAAAGGGACATCAGACAGGAATAATGCCATAGATGCCATCCTCCAAACCAGCCATTTCCTCCATGAGAACTACCATTGACAATCTCCAGGTGAGGGCTGGAGATTACTCAGAATTACAACTGCTCTGCAGATGATGGAACAGTTTCCCTGGAGAAGATGGCTGTTTTGGAAGATGGAGCAGCTAGTGCAGGGGGTATGGGGTGATGCCCCCTCCTGAATTTTCAATGCTTCCCAAGAATCTCAGAGCCCCACCCTGCCAGGCATTTTTCAGCCACACCACACTGGCTGAAGTGTGGTTTCCACCTCCTCGGATAAGCCAGCAATGGCTGCCACATGGCCTCAGCAAAGCAGCTCTTCCACCTTGTACCTTCCTTCCAGCGTATTTCCAGAGTAGCTGGCTCTGCCCTCAGCCCCAGCATGTGCAAAGGGCCTGGCCCACAGCAGCACTCAGAACAGGGCCATCCTGGCTGTAATGTGAAAGTGTGCTGAGGTTTGGAGGGAAACTCCAGGGATCACAGACCAGGATTCTAAACATCATAAAAGCGGGATTGAACCCACTGACATCTGAACAAACACTGAAGACCAGCCAAGTGGGGCAGCTATCACTCTCCAATCTTAAAACATACCCCCTGGAAGCCACGTCCATTTTCCCCCCAGGTAAAATTTTCCCTCAAGCAAAACATTTAGTATTTTTATAGGAGGAGGATCCAGGTGGGAACTTAAAACCTCTCCAAGTACTAGTTGTCCGCGTGTGGATGCTTGTGCTGACCTTGCTTAGCTTACTGGCTGAAGTAGGCAATTACCTACATTAATTAAATTAGCCACCATGCCCCGTCTGTGCATCCCCATGAAAAATGTTCTAGCTATGGGGCTAGCTACTGGATTCTATGGCATTATACCCTGATTAGGTTGCTTCCCTCCCCAAGCCTCACTGTTCAAAGCTCCACCCCAAATCTCCAGGAATTTCCCAACCTGGAGCTGGCAATCCTAATGGGAATTGATCTCTGTAGCTGGGAGATCCATTGTGATTCCTGGAGTGCTGCTGCTGCGACTACTGCTGTGGGGGAGGGGAGGAAGCAGGTGGCTAGCTTGCAGCACCCCCCCCCCACTGCTACTGCCACTGTGAGGGGAGGAAATGTGGGAGGCTGGGAGAGTGATGGGGAGCAGAAAGAGAGAGAAAGCGTGATGAGGTGGGGAGGAAGAAAAAGAGTGATGGGAGGCAGAAAGACAGAGGAAGGGACATGCATAGAGGAAAGAGAAAAAGTAAGAAAAGGAGTAGCAGAAGGGTGAAAGAGTGTGAGACAGAGAGAGGAGAGGAAGCAAAGGTGGGCGGGAAGGGATGGCCACCCCACAAGTTTCTTGTGGGTCCCTAGCATTCCAAGCTTGGCTCTGTCAATAAAAGGCAGGTTGAGGGTCCTTTCCAGCCATATTTTGGCCTTTGAGGGAGAACTCATTGGGGCCAGGCCTGGCTAGCTCCAGGTTGGGAAATTCCTGGAGATTTTGTGATGAAGTCTGAGGAGGGCAGGGTTTGGGGAGGGGAGAGGCCTCAGCATGGTATAATGCCATGGAGTCCACACTCCAAAGTAGCCATTTCCCCCGGGAGGACAGATGTTTGGAATTCAGTTATAATTCTGGGGGGTCTCTGGGTCTCACTGAGAGGTTTGCAACCCTAGGCCTAACAGCAACCTCTGGGTGACTTGATGCCATCTGATTTGCATGACTCAAGTAGGCCGGGCTACTCCACTGATTTGTTCTGTGAATAAAAAGGAGAGGAGAATAATGTAAGTTTCTTTAGTCCCCACTGTGGAGAAAGGTGGGATATAAATGAAGTAAATAAAGAATAAATATAGTTGAAGATAAGATGCAGATAAAAGGTGAATCAAGTCAAGTTTATTAGTACGGTCAAGCGACCAGTCAAAATGAAATATTTCCAAAGGGAATATTGATATAAAATACACAATAAA
Source organism: Lepidodactylus listeri (assembly GCA_029233225.1). Classification (NCBI taxonomy): domain Eukaryota; kingdom Metazoa; phylum Chordata; class Lepidosauria; order Squamata; family Gekkonidae; genus Lepidodactylus; species Lepidodactylus listeri. Next base: position 5,130,346 of record JARCFY010000014.1, on the reverse strand, counting down.
TACATAAAATTCAAGTAGATATTTTAAAAGGCAGTAATACAAAATGGGAGCAGCACAATGTATCATTAAAGTGGGAACAGAACGATGCTAATTTATCATTAACTTACTATCTAGGATACAAGTTTCCTCTTCTTTAGTGCCAGGAAACAAAATTTTGCCACAGCTAAAGATATCCTCTCTTTCCGATCTTTCAACAAAAAAGTTAAAATCCTTAATTCCGCAAATTTCAAATGAACATCCAAAGGTTTAAATTTGGACAACAATGGGAAGATTAACAACTGTCTCTCCATAACATAAAAATTACAATGTAATAGGATATGTGAGACTGACTCTGTCTCAAGATTTGTACAAGGACAACATCTTTGAGAGATCGGCCAGCGCAAAAACCTTCCTTGTAATAGATTAGAGGGTAGGGCGTCAAAACGTGCTCTTGAAAAGGCCCATCTATAGCCGTCATATATGATGTTAGATAGATATGGAGCGGGAACAAAACCTGCCCAAGATTTCAAAGCTCCATATCTCGGAGGTAGAAGCGCTTCTTCTATCTGGGCCTCTATATCCATTAAACGTTGGAATACTATAGATTTAGCTTTAGTCAGTCCTAGATCAAAAAGACTAGCAGGGTGAAGCCCAATTGATTCAAGTTTAACCAATATTTTGGAGGACCATTCAGGATATGGAGTGGCCGCTAAAAAAGATGGAATTAGCCCTGTAGGCTTCAGATGTGTTCTTAACCAGTAAAGAACTGAAGCAATCCAGATTTTCGTTTTCACTCTTGGCACCCCGAGCTCCTGCCTGAGAACTACGTTTGCTGTGCATTTAGGTGCATTAAATAATGCTCTAATAAATTTAGATTGGACTTTTTCCAGGTCCTTAAAGTTATTATCACTTAAAGTAATTACTTGCATACCATATGTAAATTGGGTTAAAATCTTTGCATCAAATAGTTTCAAAGCCACTTGAATTACACCTTGTCCTTCCTTCCTGAAAAATCTGATAATAGCATTAGCATTTCTCTCAGCTGAGCAGATTGTAGAAGTTATATGTGCTGAGGAGCTGCCATTATAACTAAAAGTTATCCCCAAATACTTGTACATTTTAACTTGCTCTATAAGATGTCCATTTATTCTCCAGGTATCTTTCTTATATGCCCTATTAAAATGAATAATCTTGGTTTTGGAATAGTTAATCGTTAATAATTCCTCATCACATTTCTTGCTAAAGATTTTCAGGGCCCGTTTAAGACCAACTCTAGTTTGGGACAGTACAATAGCGTCATCCGCATACATCAATATTGGAACCCCCTCTCCTCCTGAGAAGTTAGGGGCGTGCACGTCTGCTCCATGTAGACACTGAATTAGGGAATTAACATAAATATTAAACAGGGAGGGGGCAAGTAAACATCCCTGTCTTACTCCCTTCCAGGAGGGGATAGATTTAGATAGCACTCCTTCACCATTACATCTGATTTGTAGTTGCGTGTTCTCATGAACTTTAATTATCAGATGTAGAAGTCTTTTATCTATAGTTGAGCAGTTCAGTTTAGCCCAAAGTCTCCCCCGAGAAACAGAATCAAAGGCCGCCTTCAGATCCACAAAGGCAACAAAAAGCGATCTTTTGGCTACTCTAACATATTTTTGAATGAAATAATCTAGAACAAGACAATGATCAAGAGTTGATCGACCCTGAGTAAAGCCCGCCTGTTCTTTACTTAGATAGTTATCGTGTTCAAGCCAATTATGTAGTTTAATTTGCAAATGTCTAGAATACAATTTGCCGATGGTATTTAAAAGGCTAATCGGACGATAATTATTAGGGTCAGATCTGATACCTTTCTTATATATAGGATTAATAATTGCAAGGCCCCAATCTGTTGGAATCTGAGCGGTGTGATCAATATAGGTGAAAAGTCTGGCCAATAACGGTGACCACCAATCAACATTGCTCTTAAGAATATCAGGAGGAATAAAATCACTCCCAGGAGCCTTCCCATTTTTTAACTGCTTAATCATTAGGCTAACCTCTTCAGCTGTAACCGGGGGCCAAATAGGCAAGGTCTCTAAAGGCTCTACCATGGGAGAGATCGACTGTGGATCACTATATAATTCTTCAAAGTGTTTTTCCCAAATCTCAGTGGAAATAATACCTACCATCATACTACTCTTATACCTATGTACGCCTGACACAAACCTCCAAAATCCCACATTGTCTCTGTTCTTAGTAATCTCTATTAGAGTTTGCCATCTGGATAACACATGAGATCGTTTTTTTGATTTCAATAGAGCCTTATATGCTTTTTTCCTAAGGTGAAAATCATTTGGTTTATTAGAATTTGCCAAGGATGCCCTACAACTCACTATAAGGTTCTGCTTGGCCTGGACACATTCTAAGTCAAACCACCTTTTATGAAAAAAATTATTTTTATTATTTCGGGGGGTGTTAGGTCTTGTTAGAGTCAAACTGAAAAATTTGATAAGATCACTATAGAGAGATAGTAAAATATCACTATCAACAGGAGAATTTATAATCCTAGAAGAGAGTGCCATGCCCTCAGCCGAATGCGATTGTGCAATACATTTCACATTAAGTGCGTTATTCCATTTATTTTTAATCTTGATATCAGCAGTCTCTTCATTTTGGGTTGTTCTGGTATAAGATTTTACCGGTTGAACTTCAGTGACCCAACTAAAATTTAACGGGAAATGGTCACTTTCAGGTCTTAAATCAACCTTAAATTGGGACATCCATGAAAATAAATCTCCAGAAATCAAAATATAATCAGTTGTAGATCTTTTTTGTCCTGAGCAAAATGTAAATTGCCCCGGATAATCATCCTTAACTGAGCCATTTAAGATTAATAGATTCAGTTTAGAGGCCAGGTGAATAAGACATAAACCAGAAACATTTATCCCTGGATCTAACGAGGCACAATTAAATGAGAATTGATTAGTTTCCAAATTGGGACAGCCAAATTTATCAAGAAGTGCTACATTGTTGGGACCCAATCTAGCATTTAGATCCCCCCCTATTATAAGCATCGCATATGGAAATTTTTGGATGCAATCTAATATAAACTGTTCCACCTCCTCCCAAATTGCTCTTGTTAGATCCTGGGAAGGTTGTGGTCTCAAATATAAATTGATACAGATTATCATATGTTTACGGAAAGTCATTACTACAGCTACTGCCCACTTGTGTCTACTATTAAGTTCGTTAATAGATACATTCAGAGAGCAAGAAATGAATATTCTCAAACCACCAGATGGTCTCCCCCTTTTTTTACTTGGAGAAGCCGAGGTTAAAATGGGTATATAATTAGGAATAATAAAATCATTGGTCATCCATGTTTCCTGTAAAAAAATTACATCAAATTGTGTAATATAGTCTAAAAAATCTTTATCTATCCTTTTGGAGGACCAGCCTGTGATGTTCCAGGATATTAAAGAGATTGATTGTCAATCTACTGATTCGATAATGTCCAAGACACAGTTTTGGTCCTTAAAAATACAACTATTACCAGCGCTTTTATCAGAATCTGAAAGCGTTCCTTTAGTCAGGAGCCCAGATGGATTCTCAATCATAGGAAAGCTTGAAGTTTGAATATCAGAATTAGAGGTTATGTCCACTAGCACAACCGCCGAAAAGGGATTTGTCTTACTTAACGGCTTAGCAATGGTCGGATGAAATCCACCCTCAAAGGTCTTCTTGTCATTTCTTACTGCTTCCTTATCTGTCTTGAGATTGTTAGGAACCGGTGGCATGGCCATATCCTTAGCAGAGTTCTTTATAATTCCGGGACGGTCAGATTCTTCATAGGCTTTATACATATGTTGAGATGTGGTCTCCCTGAGAGTATTAGGGTCTAGACTCCCATGTTGATTCCCCAAGACCAATAAGCTGTTCTTCAACAATTCCAATCTATCCACAATAACAGCTTGATCTTCTCTTGGAAGTTTTGGGAATACGTCCTTCAATTCTTCTTCCACAGAGTTGTCCAGATTTAAACTGGTATGGACAGGGACTGTGGAAGATGGGTGCTTCCTTAACAATTTAACAGTCTTACATTCTGCATCTAAAACAGGGATTTTATCTTCCTGTAGGGAGAAATCCATCAGGTCCGGTTGGTCAGATGACACTTTGTTCCTTTCTGTGTTCGTCTTACTGGCCACTAACAGTAGTGGAACAGGTTTCAGAGTATTTACAAATACTCGTGCCGGAAAGATCCCTTTTTCCCTAAGGAATGTGTTTTGCTTCATCATTAAAGAGGGAAAATGTCCGCTATTAAACTTGAGTAAAACTCTCTGCACTTGATTCGGCTGACTAATCAGTTCCATAGCTTCCAAGTCAATTCTGGAGACTCGTACACCAAGTAGTGTACTCAGGTGTTTAAGTGCCATCCATCTAGTGTTCCACCTGGGAACCCTGCCTTGAAAACCACAAATAGTCAGGCAAATTTGCTTTGATTGTAGGGTCAGATGAAACCTATGACTCCCCTTATCAGTTTTTATTAAAGGAGAGAGAATATGGTTGAAGCTTTATCCCTGCTTGATGGATAAGCAGTCGTCTTATCAAGCATGTTGTCAATGCCTGAGGGGTAATTGCACTTATTCACTGCATAAGCCCTGGGTCTCAAATCCGCCAGTTTCTCAAGCCTCTCCTTGATTTCCTTTAGATATACCAAAATATGCTTAACTGTAAGGAAAGTCAGTTCTGTTATACTACCGAGGTTCTTCTCTCAGTTGCAACAGGGCACTTCAGCTGGCGGAGGACTAGGGGGAAGTTCCTCTGTGTCTATCCTCTCATCCAAATTACATTCTCCTTGAGCTAAAGCTGCAAATCTATTAGAAACAGGGATGTTATAAACAGCAACAGCGGGGGAACCTCCACTGATAAAGTCATCCATCTTAGTTTGTTTGCTTTTCGGAGGAGAAAAAACCTCCTCCGCGTCTCTGGAGCGTTTAGGGCGTTTCCCAGTGCTCATTACAGCTGTTTGCAGTAGATAAGCTCAGGAGTTCTTAAAGATTGCAAACAGGTCCAATTATAAAAGTGCAGTTTATCCAGCAGGGATTACAAGAGAGAAGGGAGTCTCAAAGAAAGGCACAAGATAAAATACTTAATTTGAAGCAGAGCAGCAGGTCTCCCTCACTGTCGGCTCGCCGCCATGTTCCAAACTCCAAAGGTGAATCCCTAAGAAGAGGAGGATGAGGCAGGGGGAGGATGTGGGGATTGCCAAGAGGAGATAAAAAGGTTAGGACATTCCTAGAAATGGGGGGGGGCTGGGGGGTTGAAGAGTGCAGGGACCTCTGGGTAGCCATGTTGATCTGGCAATGCTTCCTCTAAGCTGTGAAGTCTTGTGAGCAAAAATTCTACTTTGTGAACTACTGACATTAAAGTTGTGAGTGAGCGATTTGGCTACTGCATAAATTAGTTTGCTCTGGAGCCATCCTTCCTGAGCTAAGACAAAAATGTCTGAGCCAGAGGCTAAAAAAATTGTGAGCTAGCTCACACTAACTCAGCTTAACCCTTGCCTTATAACAGTGTGAATAAGGGTTGACAGTTCTGGGGGCTGGTGTCAAACACCAGCTGCACCAGTCAAGTCATGCTGATTTGTGTTGTATTACGAGAGGCATGTAAAAAAAAGTGGTGAACAAAGGGAATGGGAGACCGGGGAATGCACCATAACACAGTATACCACTCACTCCTGGGATTTTTTAAAACTCACATGACGGTCATTGTTGGCACCAACAAGGTCTGCCTCCCTGCTTCCACAGCCTCAGTAAGAGCTGGAAGAGCTCAGTAAGAGCTGGAATCATGATAGGTGGCATCTTAAGGGGGAAAGTCATCCCAGTCCTCTAGGAACTCAAAGAATTCAGCCTTCTCACATTTAAATTTGGCTCTGCATTGTGAGCCAGTACGTGGGAAGCCTTCCTGGGTTAGATGCCTGCCCATCTCCTGGAATACCAACAGGGTCTCTAGGTGCATGTCGGGCATTATCCTGGGACCCGCCTCCAGCTAACAGAGCTGGGACCCACCTCCTCTTCTTGCCAGAAAATGCCCAGATGACTTGACTCCATCGCCGCTTTGTCCAGTGCTGGGCATTTGTGTGCACATGCATTCAAGTGCTTTTTTTTTAGTGGGGGGGGGCCCTCTAACCTTCTACAGGGGTCTTTGACCAATCATGTCAGTGGAAGTGGGCAATGTAAAAAATCAGAACGAGGCATGGATAGAGGTCCTTCACAGCCCAGATCAAACTCTATGCACACTAGCACTAGATGTCGAAATTGGAAAAGTCGATGTGCATGTACCATCAAGTGCATCAAACCGGGAAAAAAACACAGTCTAATAGATGATCCAGAGAGAGGTGTTCTGGGGGAAGGGGGAAGAAAAATTACAGGCAGATATTTTTTCTTAAATAGAAGATTTATTTAAACGAGATAAAAAAATGAACAATAGCGAACAATAGGGATGAAGGGGTGGTAGAAATTAGCGAACCCCAAGAATGATTGAAGCTGCTGCCATGTGTGAGGGGGTTCCCAACCTAGTACATCCCTCCCTTTGTGAGGGTCCCATGGGCCGATATCCAAAAGTCCATCTCCTCATTGTGGAACTTGCATTCAGAAAGTTTGGCAAAGAGCCAGTGTTCATACGAAGTCTTTAGGGCATCCCTCACTAAGGTCACATGGGAGTCCTTATCTTGTGAATTAGTCAAGATATCATCAAGATAAACAAGCACTTCTTTGAATAGGTGCTTGTGCAGTACTTCATTTACTAAGTTTGTGAAAACTCCCGGGGCCACGGCTAGTCCAAACGGCATAACCAGGTATTTGAACTGGCCCAGTGGAGTATTGAAGGTCATTTTGTGCTCATCCGCCTCCCAGACGTGGACTTGAAAGTAGGCATCTCACAAATCTAGCTTTGTAAATATTTTTTCCCCTCAAGGCCTCAGCCAAGAGGTCCTTAATTAGCAGCAGGGGGTAGGCGTTAGCCATGGACACTGTATTCAACCCCCTATAGTCAGTGCATAACCTTAACCCCCCCTTTCCCCCTGGAAAAGAACGGGGGCAGCGAATGGGGAGGAAGCTGGCTGAATGAAACCTCGGGCTAGGTTTTTAGCAATGAATTTACACAGCTCCTCCTTCTCTGCCAGGCTCATTGCATACAATTTTCCCTTAGGCATGTTATGCCATGGTAGGAGTTCTAGTCCATTTTACAGTGTGTGGGGGGACTCGTCTGCCTCATCCTCAAATACCCAGGCCAAATCCGTATATTCTGGGGGGGATTGAGTCCAGTTCCCCTTGAGCTAGGCACACTTGCTTCGGTGCAAAGGGTGGTGCCTCCCCCATTCCAGCTTCCACCCATGCCTGATGCAGTGGGGATCAGAAAAGTGTAACATGCCGGCACTCCACTGCACATAGGGGTCATGGTCTCGTAGCCACGAGTTTCCAAGAACCATCGAAAACCTGGCCATTGGGTTAATCACAAAGGCCTGTTGTTCCCAGTGAGGCCCCGTCCCTATGACTACAGGTGCAGTCTGATACTTGCCTGCCTTCTTCATGGGGGAACCATCCATCTGGGTAAAGATCAAGGGCTTGGGGAGGGTTTGTACTGGCACTCCCAGCCCTGTGACTATTGTGGGGCTTATAAAGTCTCTAGCACACCCCGAGTTAATTAACGCCCTCACCCTCACTTGTGTGCCTAGCTCAGGATTCAACACAGTCACAAAAAATAGGGGACGGGTGGTTCTCACTGATTGTGGTGCTTGATGCTTTCGGACCTGCCAGGTTGTGCCCTTCACAGCAGGTCCCAGCCTTTTCCCTGCAGTTGGGTGGCTTCATCCCTGCTTAAAGAAGCTCCATTGGGGCTCCTCCCCACATTAACCTGGAGGGCTTTCGGCTGTGTGGCATGCGCCCCTCCAGGCTTAGGCTGTGCTTTGGAGATGCAGCATTCCAAGGCCTTCCCCTCACTGTGAGAATGTCCCAAAAGATATAGTCCACAACAGGTCTCTTTAAGCAGTAAGTCCTTTATTTGTAGAGAAGATCATTGGAGTCAAACACTTCCACTGTTACTAATACTGGGTTTAGGGATTACAGGTATTGATATACTGGGCATGAATTATGGCTTAAGGATATTCTACCAATCACTAGGCAGGATTTTAGGTGCTCAAATATACTGGCCAGAAGTTCCCATAGAAAACGCAGGAAAAGGAGATCCCAGAGAATAATGATGTTGAACATCTCTAAAGTTAAGTTCCCAAGACATGGATAAGAAGACTACAAAATACTGGTGAGTTTAGCTCACACATAACTGCTAGCACTCCTGTTCAAGGACAGGGCAAAAGAGATAACAGGGGAGAAGCAAGTAACTTAGCTGGGCATGCGCAAGTGAAGCAACCAAGTAAGCAAGCAAGCGAGCGGAGCAGAGCACACATTCCAGAGGAGGGAGTCATGGCTCCGTTGAGAACTCCCGGGCGGCACCTGCTACCAATCATGAGGGTAAAACATATGAAAGCCGATAACCTTTTCAGAGATCATGTAAATACACCTTGTAGCAGTCATAGAGTTATTGAAAAGAATTCATGGCAGTTAACTGACACTTGCATGGGTTGAGATCGGTGGGGCAGTTGGCGGTGAAATGAACAGGCTCTCCACATCATAGGCACAACCCTTGCCTTATTCTCTGGTCTCACATGGCTTCTTGGGCTTTGGTTCACTGGCTTTTTGACTCTCCCCCAAAGGTTTTAGGGGTCGCTTTGGGCTGGTAAATTTTAAGCAAGGTTGTCCAGTTTTCAACCTTGCTTCCACCTTGATCCACCCACTGAGGGTTAGGGGGTTTTCTTGGTGGTTAAGTGTGTGGACTCTAAACTGGGAGAACCAGGTTTGATTCCCCACGTGTCCACTTGCACCTGCTGGATGACCTTGGGTAAGCCATAGCTCTGGAACAGCTGTTCTTGAAAAAGAGCAGTTTCTGTCAGAGCTCTCTCAGCCCCACCTACCTCACAGGGTGTCTGTTGTGGGGAGGGGAAGGGAAAGGAGTTTGTATGCCACTCTGAGACTCCTTTGGGTAGTGAAGGGTGGGATAGAAATCCAATCTCTTCTCTTCTCCTTGCCCAGGAACTTCTCCTGGATGGCATGGTTCAGGCTCAATCTGTAACGTTCAATGAGGATTTCCTTGGGCCACCCTGCACTTTCACAGCGTATATCTTGAACTTGTTGGACCACTCCTGCGCCAACCGGCTCCCCTGGCACAGCAACCATAGGTGGATTTGTGCTCTCTCCAGTTCCAAGGGGTCCTCGTACTGCCACCTAAGGGCCCACATGCATGTGTTCATGTCACAGAGTTCAGGGGCCCTGATATTGTGGAGGCCCATGAACCAATTTGCCGCTCGTTCTCTCAGGCGCGATCCACTGTAGTCTACTAAGTGTTCATCTGAGGTGAATTCGGGACCCCAGTCCCCCAGGAACTTGCACACTTGTAACAGAAAGAAGGCAAGTTTCTCTGGATTCCCACTGAAGGTGATGTTCAGTAGTTCACGGTGTTACTTCAGTCCTGGTGGCAGAGCAGCTGGAGCTGGGGACCTGGCTGGAACAACAGGAGGCGCTTGCCCATGAGGCACTTGTCTGAGAGATGCTTGCCTTGGCGATGCTTGGACGGGTGGTGCTGGTTGCTGTTAGACCTGGTGTGGCCTTCCTATGCCATCCAAGACCCATCTTCAGAGCTCATGTTGGACAGCTGTGGTGATGAGCCTTGGTAAGCCCAACATCATCTCATGTAACTTACATCTCAACTCACCAGTCTCCCCGAAAGATTCACATCATCCCTGCTGAAGATTCACATCCTCAGCAATGTGGATATGGTTTGGGTCATTCCAGAAGAAGCTCCCGTAGCAGCGTGGGTTCCTTTCATATGCCACCATTCGAGGATCAGGAGTCAGCAACCAGCTCACATTAGTGTGAGAACCTTGTAAAATCCAATAAGCCAGGCCTTATGTTGAATAAAGTCCTTTTATTTCTTAATTGTCTACTCAGTAAGCACTTTCAGTGTTAGTGATGACACTTACAGGGCAGAGGGTAAATTATACTGTATTCAAACACCAGAACAAGAACCTGGCACCAATCAGGTGAGTTGCAAAAAGGGTGCAAAAATACTAGCCGTTGTTTTCCCACCGAAAAGGTGCCTAACAGAGTCAGCTCAGACTTGGCAGCCTTTTCCCATCTCCCACAAAACTTCCCTGCTGATTCCCACACCCTCACCACTTGGAGTCAGTGCCATTAGAAAAACACGTCAAGGTTACAAGCGTTGCTCAGAGAAACAGATACAGGCATGAGAACAAACTATGGGGGGAAGGAGCGAGAGAGCGCTCAGTGACGTGGAGAGCAGCAGGCACCCAACTCCTGCCTGGGAAAAATGTCAGGAACCTGACATACTGCCTGCCCGGGAAAAATGTCAGGAACCAAGATGCCCCCCCCCCCGGCTTCACGGGATAAGTGGAATGGAACTCCCGCACCAGCTTAGGAGCATGAACATGATCAACAGAAACCCATTCATTACATTCAGGACCAAAATGCACCCACTGAACAAGATAGTAAAGGCGACCCCGTTTAAACTTAGAGTCCAAGATCTGGGAGATTTGAATGCTAAACAGTTGCGTTGGGCTGATTTTTTCTCAAAGTTTAATTTCACTCTGCACCACTTCCCGGGTTTAGCATTCAAAGCATGTCTTGTACGCAACGCCTCTAGGTTCTTATGATCAGTCCAAACCACAAAAGGTTTCTGGGCACCTTCCAACCAGTGCCTCCAAGTAGAAAGGACCAAGTGGATGGTGGCTGCCTCTTTATCCCATACAGACCAATGTCTCTCAGTCTCCATGAATTTCTTGGAAATATAAGCCAGGGGGTGCAACCGACCATCCGCCCCCCACTGCAGAATCGCTCCCCCCATGGCTACATCAGAGGCATCTACATGGATAGTGAACTCTTTAGTCTCATCGGGGTGAGCCAAGATGGGCTCTGAGGTGAATAGGGATTTTAAAGTCTCAAATGCTCCCTGGCATGCACTGGACCAGGGCAAGCACACGCTTGGCTTGCTCGCCTCGGGTCCCCGTCCCTTCATTTTCAATAAGTCAGTGAGGGGGAGGGTGACTTTCGCAAAATCCTTGATGAAAGAGCGATAAAAGTTGCAAAATCCGAGGAGGGATTGTAACTGTTTGCGTGTGCTTGCCCTGTGAGACCAGAGGGGCCAGCTGTAATTTACCATGCGAGGTGTGGGACTGATGAAATGTGAGACTGCTGAGAGGGGCCTGGCCTCAGTGAGGATGTGCGAGGAAGCCGCGGTGCTGACCAGAAGCCCTACCATGCCTCAGAACACCCTGGACGGTGCTTGCTTGTTGCCTGCTCCACTGAGCACCTGACTGGCTCAACGTGATTGCCATTTTGACCATCGTGGCGATGCGAGCCGAACAGTGCTGAGCTCGGCAGAAAAGCATTTGAAGAGCCCAAGGAGGGCTACAACCCCTCTGTGGTCTGCCTGGAGCAGGATGGGAGCCATAGAGCGATTTGAGGAGCAGAGACTATGGGGGGGCCGAGTGGCAGCCGCTGACTGCAACGCGGAGGAAGGCAGCGCCAGCAAGACTGCCGAGGGTGACTGGCTGCTGGGGAACATCAAATGCACAGAACCTGCTATCTACTGGTCCGAAGGGGCTAGAGAAGAGCAAAAACACTGCTGCACTGATGGTGAGAGGTTCTAGGGCAGACTTTCCTCCACCTCTGAGACCCCCAGGACCGACTGGCCCAAGGAAGATGCAATGAACTCATGGGACACCACTGTTGCCCAGAACTGTATGCCACAGCCACCCACAGACCAATTAGTAACAATTGTCTGACCATTAATTTGTAGGGAAATTTTAGGCTTTTTTAGACTTAATTGATTGGGGTGGGCTATTGACATCATTATTGCTTGATTTTTCTTCCTAATTAACTGTGCGTCTAAATTAACGAATGAATTTTTGTGGAAATTCTCTAGGTTTTCTTTTTAGACTTAATTAATTGGGGTGGGTATTGATATTATTACTGATTGATTTTTCCCAATTGATTGCTGGGCCTAAATTAGCGAAGTAATAGTACTAACTGCCCTATGGAAGTGAGTGACTACTTAACTGATTGGTTAGAAATTAACAAATTGATTGATGAGAGTTTGAGGCTGGTTAGCTGAAGTTAAACTTGCCATTCAGTTTCTTAGCCTTTATTTGAATCACTGGCTACGGAGAAGGGTGAGGAAAAAAGGGGGGGAGGGCAATTGTAGGCTACTAGGCTAACTATACTAGATGGGCTGTAAGAGGCAAATTGAGATTACATTTAATAGGAAGAAGATAACATCAAAGCAGAAATGGTTGGCAGTGAATGAGGGAGGGTAACCTATTTCCAAGAGCAGCTGCATACATGGTCTACTATTATTATACTGCAACACACATAACAACTATTTATCAGCTAATAAGTTGGTCGGACTGAGGTCTAGCGTGTTGAGGCTAGCAGAGACCATCAAGTGTGGCGATGACCGGGCAGGGGATCCCAGTGCTCCTGGAGAGGGGAAAGTATAGTGGTGGGGCCAGGTATGGCGTTAAGGGAAGGGGGCAGAGAAATAGAAGAGCTCAGCTCCCTTCCAGCCTGTGCCCCATCCCGAGGGATGTTTGGCAGTGGGGCTAGGATGATTAACCCTGACATTGGTGTAGTGTAACACCGGCTCTATAAATAATAAGACCATGGTCCTTCGGGACTTTCTGCAAGAGCAGAATGTAGACCTGGCATGTGTGACCGAGACCTGGGTATGGGAAGGGGAGACGGTAGCTCTCTCCCAACTTGCCCCTCCTGGGTTTGTGGTCCTTCACCAATCATAGACTAGGGGGCAGGGGGGATGGCTCCATGCATCCGGGAGGCTTACTCCTTCAGGGCACTCCCATTGCCTAAGATCATGGACACTGAGTGTGCCGGCCTGGTGTGGGAGGCCAGGGAGAGTTTGGCGATTTGGCTGGTGTACTGTTAACCTAACGCACCGGACAATAGCCTACTGTCCCTGATGGAGACCATATCAGGCTAGGCATTGGAACACCCTAGACTGATTGTCCTGTGCGATTTCAATGTCCATGCTGATGATGCGGCCTCTACTCAGGCAGCGGACCTGGTGTCATCCATGGCAGCACTTGACTCTCCCAATATATAACGACCCCCACTCACCGAGCCGGGCAGAAGCTCGATTTGATCTTCACAGTGGGGTAACATTGGACCAGATTACTTCTTTGGCAGTCCCATGGTCAGACCACCATGCTGAGGGCCCGCCTGAATGTTCCACCCCGACCCTGTTTAGGCGGCAAGTGTATTTTAGCTCGCCTGCATAGCCAGATGGACCCAGTGCGACTCTGGATGGCTATGGGAATCTGTTGCCCCCTGGCAGTTCATTTGATGAACTTGTAGAGGACTGGCATAGCCAATTTTCTGCAGCCATCAACAAGATTGCTCCCCGGCGCCCTCTGTGTTCTCGCTCTAGGTTTGGTCCCTGGTTTACCCAGGAGTTGTGGCTTATGAAGCGAGAGCTGAGATGTCTAGAGAGACAGTGGTGATGTGTTCAAGACAAAGCTACAAGAGCATCTTTTAGGATGTTTATGAGATCCTATGAGATGGCAGTCAAAGCTGTAAAGAGAGTTCTATGCAGCTATGATTGAGGTTGACAGATTGCTCTAAACAGTATGCCCAGCCACATGCAGCCTTGATCTGTGCCCTTCCTGGCTTATGGGTTTCGAGGTGCCCTAAAGGAAATTATCAACAAGTCCCTCCTTGAGGGGCTGTTCCCAGGGGCACTCAAGAAAGTGATGGTCCACCTAAAAAAACCATCTCTGGACCCAGCTGAATTGGCCAACTATCGGCCGGCTTCCAATTTGCCCTATTTGAACAAATTAATTGAGAGGGTGGGGGTGATACAGTTGCAGGGCTTTATAGATGACACTTCCATGTTAGATCCCTTCCAGTCCGGCTTTCACCTGGAACACAGGATGGAGACGGCACTGGTTGCTCTTACTGACGACCTCCAGAGGCACTTGGATCGGGGCAGTGTGGCAGTATTGTTGCTTGACCTGTCAGCTGCATTCGACATGGTCAATCATCAGCTGCTGACCTGCCACCTGACTGACATGGGAATTCAGGGGCTTGCCTTACAACGGCTTGCTTCCTTTCTCCAAGGTTGTGGACAAAGGATGGCACTAGAGGGACAGCAGTCTAGGAGACACCTGCTGGAGTGCCTCAAGGGGTGGTGCTTTCCCCGATGCTATTCAACATCTATATGCGCTCCCTTGCCCAGACTGCCCAGAAGTATGGGCTGGGCTGTCACCAGTACACTCATGATACCCAGCTCTATCTGATGTTGGGCAGCTGATCAAACTCCAGACCAGAAGATCTGGACTGGGCATTACAAGCCATGGCTGGCTGGATTAGACTGAGCCGGCTGAAGCTGAATCCGGTGAAGATGGAGGTCCTGCATGTGAGTTGAGGTGGCTTAGGGGCAGGGACCCCACTCCCAACCTTTGGTGGGACACCACTGGTGCCAGCATTGGAGGTTAGGAGTTTGGGGGTGCTCCTGGATTCCTCCTTAACAATGGAAGCCCAGGTAGCAGCCACTGCTAAGTTGGCCTTTTGCCATTTTAGGCTGATTAGGCAGTTGGTTCCCTTCCTCGACTGCGACGATCTGGCCATAATGATCCATGCGATGGTCACCTCAAGACTAGACTACTGTAGTGCTCTCTACAGGGGGCTGCCCTTGGTGCAAATCCAGAAGCTGCAGCTAGTGCAGAATGCTATGGCCAGGCTGTTGATAGGTCTCCCTAGATGGGAGCACATCCAGCCTATGCTGAAGGCACTGCACTGGCTGCCTATAGCATACCGAATTCGCTTCAAGGTGTTGGTACTTACTTTTAAAGCCCTATATGGCCAGGGTCCAACATACCTGCCTTACCCCGTATATACCCCAGAGAGCACTGCAGTTGGGATGTCAGAATCGCCTGACTCTCCTGGGCACCAAGGATGCCAGGCTCACCACCACCAGGGTCAGGGCGTTTTCAGTGGTTGCTCCATACTGGTGGAATGAACTCCCAGAAGAGATCAGGGCCCTGCAGGATCTTTCTGCAGGGCCTGCAAGATGGAGCTCTTCCACCAGACTTTCAACTAAGGAGCTGCCCCCATGACTACCACCCACAATCGTGGATATGGATCCTAGCGTAGTTTAACATCTGGCTTATGCCATCACCAGACTCAGGAAGATCTTTGAATTTGTAACCTGTCTGTTGTATAAGCATTTTTGCATGCCATCGTAACTAAGAACTATTATGTTTGTATTATCTTATTGTAATGAATTGTTTTAAATGTTCTTATGTGGTTTTAATTGTCATTGCATACTGATTTATGTGAGCTGCCCTAAGCCTGCTTGCAGGGAGGGTGGGATATAAGTCAAATAAATAAAATAATAAAAATAAAAATACAGTCTGTACTTCTCTCCCTCGCAGAGAGGATGCAGCCTGGTGGTGATGGCCACCCACAAACTCTCTGCCAAGGCCCTGACCTGTAGGAGAACAGCCATCCCCTTGGAGCCCAACTCCAGTGCAGAAATCAGCGCTGGTCCAGCCCTTGAATCAGAAGGATTAACTTGCCCCAGGCTGGCCATATGGGTGCAGAGCATGTTGGTGGTGTCCTGGAAGGACTTTAGGATATGGAACTCTGGTCGGCCAGTCATTGGAGCTGATGCTGAGTTCCTCTTCCCCATGCAGGATGGTTATGGAAGAGATGACATTCTGTACCGCTCTCTTCTGCTCCACCAAATGTGCAGTTATGGTGTAGGTGGAGTTCCAGTGGGTGGGTAAGTCCAGGATGAGCCAGTGTTCAGGCTCTTCCTCTTACCTCTCACACAGCAGACAGGCAGACTGGATGCTGTGCAAGAAGTTGGCATTGAAGCATGTGTGCCAGGCAGACAAGGCTCTTGGGGCACACAGCCTTTACCGCTGCCAGCATGTTGGCACTGGCATCCATGTGGCTGTTGCCTGCCTATTCCCTTAGGCTACCCTATATCATGGTGGCGATGTTTTGCACCATGAGGTTTGCATCCATCCCCTGCTCATGAAGCAGAACCACTTTGTAGCTCGGTGGCAGGCAGAACTGTCCCCTCCTGGGGCCTGAACTGTGTCCCAACAGTCCAAACAGAGAGGTCATCTGGTTTCCACCAGTGAGCTGTGAGGGAGAGGTAGCTATGCTGCTGGCTGCTCTAGAGGTCTGCTGTGAAATGCATGGTTCTGTATTGTACTCTGGAGCAATGCTCCCTCTAAGCTGTGGAGTCTTGTGAGCAAAAATGCTACTTTGTGAGCTACTGGCATTAAAGGTATGAGCAAGCAATTTGGCTATTGCATAAATTAGTTTGCTCTGGAGCCATCCTTCCTGAGCTAAGACAACAATGTTTGAGCTGGAGGCTAAAAAACTGTAAGCTAGCTCACACTAACTCAGCTTAGAGGGAACACTGCTCTGGAGAGCTGAGTCTTGACGATTGCCACTGCAGAGTGGTGCATGGTGGGCAAGATTAGTCAGTTCATTGGTCCTCCGTGAGGTGATGGAGTACTAGGTGCCAGATGTTGCAGCAGCTGGCAAAAGGCTACATCTTCTATGAGGGAAAAGGGATGGCCACCCACAGCAATCATCTTCCCGACAAGGCAAGCAACTGCTTCCTGGGCCCTCCACGTACCCTTTCTGGATGGCACTGTCAGCATTCCCAAGGGAATGATCTCTTGGAGGGTGGCCTGCCTTGATGTCCCACCCACGGCACCCCAAGTGCAGGAAGCCTTCCATGGAGGGGCCTCCTTCTCTCCCTCCACTTCTCGCTGCTGAGAGGGAGTGGGCCTCTTCTTCCTCCCTCTGGCCACCCCTCTTTTCTCTGGTGGCAACATACTGGGCTGCACCCTTTGCCGGTGCCTGCAGGGTATGGAGGAGGAGAAATAGTGAGGGGTTGCTCCCCTTCGGACATGGGCATGGCATACCTGACACTCTGTCAAACAGGGGTCACTGGGGAGGGTGCAGAAATGTTTCCAAATGGTGGGCTTGAAATGGGGCCCCAAGATTGGAAAAGGTGGGAAGCACAGCTACTTTCTGGCACGGGGCTGGGAGGGGCCACAGAGGGGTGTACTTGAGGCAGGAGCAGCAACAGGGAGTTGGGATGTGGAAGGGGAGGATGCTTTCCCCCCTCTGAATCACTGCTGTCAGAGTTCTCCTCTCCAAAGAACATTAGCAACTGCTGGTGTCAGGGCAGTACTAACAACTGTTTCCTCTGTGGAGAGCCCCAGGAACAGGTTGGGGGAAGGGCACTCTGAGACCCCTGGTGATTCCCTGCTAGGTTCAGGCTCCAGTGGCCTGGCAGGATGGGTCCAGTGCCCAGGGGCAGGGGCCTGTGCTATGTGGGGTGTAGAGGACTTCTTCCCCCCGTGATAAGCACCCTTTCCACCCATATGGCACAGAGGTGTTCACAATCAGAAGGGTATAAATGTGGGTCCTCAGCTGAGGCACCCAGTAGCTAAGCCCCTCTACTCTGCATGAGCAGAGAGATGGGGTGGCTCAGAGCCCTGAGTCCACCTAACACCCAAACCCTAGCTGGGGAGAGGTGTTCACAATCAGGAGAGTATAAATGTGAGTCCTCAGCCTAGCCACCCAATTGCTAAGTTCCTCTGCTCACTGTGAATAGAGAGATCGGGTGGCTCAGAGGCCTGAGTCCACCTAACAGCTGAACTCCAGCAGGGGAGAGGAGTTCTTAATCAGGAAGGTTTAAATGTGGGTCCTCAGCTGAGGCACTCAGTAGGTAAGCCCCTCTGCTTGGCATGAGCAGAGGGATGGGGTGGTTCAGAGCCCTGAGTCCATCTAATACCCAAACCTCAGCAAGGGAGAGATATTCACAATCAGGAGGGGTGGGAGGATATACATGTGGGTCCTCAGCCAAGGCACCAAGAAATTGGATGACTCAGTCCTCAGTCCATCTAACACCTAAACCCCACCAGGGGAGAGATGTTCACAATCAGGAGGCTATAAATGTGGGTCTTCAGCTGAGGCACCCAGTAGCTAAGCCCCTGGGCTATCCTGGTCTGGGCCAGCCTTACCTTTTTTCTCTCTGTTGTATTAATTCAATTTTACTTTATTTCATTATTTCATTTTAGACATATATTTTGGGCATATTTTAATGCATAATGACAGCCAGAATGTATATCAACATCAGTGTCTTAATTCAGGGCCAAGCCATACAAGATTCCTGAGGTCCATAATTCCATGTATTTTATCTGGCCCTAATAAGCAGCTGTGGGGGGGGGGCAGTATTGATCAAAGAGGTAGTTCTGTGGAAGGGAGCTGAATTCTTTCCCCCATGTTGGTTCCCCAATGAAAACTGGAGGCATGGCAGGGAGGTACTTATATGAGGCTTAAAGCAGCTGGCAGGGGAAACAGCATGAAGGAAACCTCCCTTCCATCACCCCAGTCTGTATCTGCTGCTGCTGCTTTCAGGGTCAAATTGTATCTGCTGCTGCTGCTTTCAGGGTCAAAGGGCCATTTCCAGATTTCCAGCTCTGAATGTGATTTGGCCCTCAGATGGCTCAAGTATGATGCACACTGCTGAACTGAACACCAAAGGGTGGGGTTTTATTGAAACACAGCACTTCTTTATGACTGATTTGTATGATTTGTGAGTGATCTGATTGCCATTTAAACAATTGCAAACTGAGCATTTATGAGGCAAGAATATGGGGGTATTAGAATTTGATCAGGCTGTGTGCATACATGAAAAGCCAACTGTGGTATTCTGGGAGGAAAACAGTGCTGGACGTCAGTGTAGAAACCTATCAAATACTGTTAAACAAATCAATGAACCAAACCAGTCACTGAAATATGAGGTCCTTTTTTGCAACCAATGAACATGATGTGAGCTGAATCTATCACTATTCTGTCTTTCCAACCAACCTGGAGAGCTAGTAACTCAAACTGAAACCAGGATGCTAATCATCCTTTACTGGCTGTGACAATAAATCACCTGCAAAACAATTTATTGTCCAGTCTATATTGTAGGAATTTCACCTCTTGAAACTTTAGGAAAGTGGTTCCTCTATTGCAACTCCCTTTTATCCTTGTTTGGCAAGCAAGATGCTCCAAAGCAGGCTTGCTTTCTTAAGGAGATCAGCATCTTTATGTAACCAATTTTCCCTTAACCTCAAGATCTTTGTCAGGATTATTTATTCTTGAAACATCTGCTTGTTCTTGGGAACCAGATGTATGGCCAGACGTGCCTAAAATAACATTGTGTATTAACCTTCTAAGTTAATCTTTTTCACAGATGTGTTGTTGGCCATCAAGCAGTTTTAATATTGATGTGACAATACCAGTTATTTGCACACTGGCTTCAGTTGCATGAACACAAACACAATTGGGGGAATCCTGAACATGGATTCCCCCAACAGTGTGTGCGTGTGTTATTATAGCATGCATTGCACATGTGTGAATCAGTGGTTTCCTGCAATGTATTTACTGATACTACTCATGATTACATAACAGCTTTTGGGTGCTTTAGTGACCAGAAATTCATATTCTGAATGTAAAATCTTGCACAAAAATAAAAGTTCATATCCTTTATATTTCTTCTTCACTGTTCTTAATTTGGGTAGACATCAGATATAGAAGCACATAAACTGTAAACTGTTAGAAAAGAAGAAGAAGAGATTGGATTTATACCCTGCCCTTCACTTGTAGTCTCAGAGCGGTTTACAAACTCCTTTCCCTTCCCCTCCCCACAACAGACACCCTGTGAGGTGGGTGGGGCTGAGAGAGCTCTGAGACAATTGTCCTTGAGAGAACAGCTGGTACAGAGCTATGGCTTGCTCAAGGTTATCCAGCCAGGTGCAAGTGGAGGAGTGGGGAATCAAACCCAGTTCTTCCAGATTAGAGTCCGCGCACTTAACCACTACACCAAACTGGTTCTCACAAAGTGTTAGTCACTAGAGCTTGAGAGCTTTTCAGGATGTAATCTCTCTGTGTTAATTACCTTTGAAGGAAGAAATGTCTCTCTGTGGGAAAACTACTGTAACCCATTCAAAGTCCAAAGGTCTGAGCAAGGTGTAAAACATTTATAAGTTCACTTTATGCAGTGAGACACAATCCTGACCCATACTGGAGACACAATCCTGACCCTCACAAGTCTCAGTACCTAGCATTGTAATAAAATCTTCTCCCCTGTTATGTATTGACCATGCGGTCGCCATGTGCTCCCATAATGGTGACCGCCATGTGGCCAGAGCACATGGCCAAGAAACTACCTGAGCTTCAGCCAGGTAGAACAAAGGCCAGGTGGATTCAAACCGGCCACCAATCATGTACCTAGGTTCCTCCCAAGGAACCTATGAGATGTAAATAGACTTATAATAGCCTATCAGGCCAGTTGGGTGAGGTCAGGGGATTGTCCCTGACCAGCATAAAAGAAGGGCTTCGAGCCCTGAGTTGTATGCTTCATCCGGACCAGCAATAAAGATCTAGCTGTTTCACTATTCCATGGACTCCCGATTCCAATACTTATCAGTGGCGACGAGGATGAGATCCCAATGAGCGACTCTCCAGCCAACCACAGCAGCACAGCGAGCTCCGTCCGCCGGTCACAGGCATCGCTGAGCCCCAGTGCTCCAACACCTCACCGCAAGCTGCTCTGAGCCGATCCTCCATGAGGACATTGCTCAAATCGCTGCCGCCGCTCCTGCTCCGGTAACTATGGCAAACGCTCCAGGACCAATTACCCCTTTCGATACGTCTCGCCCAGAGACATGGGAATCCTGGCTCAAGACGCTGGGTTGCGCCTTCAAGGTCCGCGGAATCACAGATGCAGACCTAAAGAGCACCTGGCTCTTGAGTTCCGGAGGGGTGGAGGTCATGCGGGTGGCCCAGAATCTACTAGCCTCGCAAGACCCCACCGAGGTGTCTTACGACGTACTCACCAAGACCCTCGGTGATTACTTCGCCCCGAAGCCATCAAAACTGGCTAGGCGCTGGGAGTTCATACAGCGCCAGCAGCAGCCCGGGGAGTCAGTCGCCACTTTCCTGGATGAACTCCATCGACTAGCCGTGGGCTGCGAATTCCGCCACGTGGATGACCACGTGGAGACTGCCTTATGGGAGGGATCCGTGAAGCCAAGCTCCACCGGCGCCTCATCGCAGTGTCGCAGCCAACCTTGGAGAAGATGCTCCAAACCGCGGCAGCGTTCAAGACAACACAAAAAGACAAGGCGACCACCAAAGTCCACCAGGCGGCCCCTCCCGAACTCAACTCAAGTGAAGAAGAGGACGTCCACCGGATGCAACCACACTCAAAAAAGGGTGAGCCTGGCGTCTCCAGGCCCAAGGGCTGGTGCCCAGCATCTGTCTCTGTTCCCTCTTCTGCTTCCCTCAACAGGCAGGCCCCAACGTGCACCAGCTGTGGGGACCCCCATGACAGACGTACATGCCGTTTCCGTGATGCTGTCTGCCGCGCCTGCGGGAAAGCAGGCCATATCACCCGGGCCTGCCGCCTATGGAACAGCCACCGTGCCCCAGCTGCGAACTTCAAAGAAGTGGGTAGTGTCGTTCCCGTGGCCACAGTAATGAACTTGCCCCAGCCCAGCCCGGGCACGATTTCCGTGTCCCTCTGAATAGAGGGAGTTCCTTGCTCCATGGAACTGGACTCAGGGTCCGCATATTCCATTGTGTCCGCAGCTTCGTTCAGCCGCCTCTGCCTGAAGGGGGCACGCTGGCTATGGCTGCCGGCTGGGTTGGTCCTCCGGGACTTCCAGAAAAACCCAGTGGCTATTAAGGGGCTAGCCAGGGTCCGGGTCCAGTACCATGCCTTTAATGGCCTGCTAGGCCTTCTCGTGGTGGAGCGCAATCTAACCAGTCTACTAGGTCGCGCCTGGTTCAAGCCGCTCGGAGTGCAGTGGACCGGAATACACCGCATGGGCTCTACCGACTTCTCGTCCATCTGTGAGGAATTTCCCACCATTTTCGACGGCTCATTGGGCTGCTACAGAGGACCCCCGGTTTCCTTCGACCTGGACCCGGCGGTCCGGCCCATCTGCGTGGCCGTCCGCCGGCCACTGCTTGCCTTCCAGCCCAAAGTGGAGGTAGAGCTGGACAAGCTCGTGGCACAAGGGGTGCTCGAGCCGGTCTCCCACACCAAGTGGGAGACTCCCATTGTGACCCCCCTTAAGGCTAACGGGGAAGTCCACATCTGCGCGGATTATAAGTGCACTATTAATAAGGCGCTACAGGACCACGCGTACCCAGTACCGGTGGTCAGCCACGTTCTGGCCTCCCTTGTGGGAGCCAAAATATTTGGAAAACTCGACCTGGCCCAGGCCTATTAGCAGCTTCCTGTAGACGAGGCAACGGCTGAGGCACAGTCGATTGTGACTCATAAGGGAGCGTTCAAAGTGAAACAGCTCCAGTTCGGGGTCAGCGTAGCGCCAGGGATTTTTCAAAATCTAATGGATTCTCTCCTTAAAGATGTTCCAGGTGTGAAACCGTTCTTCAACAACGTCCTCATCGCCGCCCTGGACGTCGACACATTTGCAGCACGTCTACGGATGGTGCTGCAATGGTTCCAGGACGCGGCTCTCAAAGTCCGAAAAGATAAGTGTACCCTGGGAGTCTCCTCGGTGACCTTCTTGGGTTTCGAAGTGACCATGGATGGCATTCACCCAACCAAGGAGAAGGTAGCAGCAATTACAGGAGCACCCCGTCCGTCTTCGAAGGCGGAACTACAGGCATTCTTGGGACTTTTGAACTTTTACCATGCCTTCCTTCTGCACAAGGCGGCTGTCGCCAAGCCCCTGCATCACCTCCTGGACAAGGGAGCGGCTTGGGCCTGCGGTCCTAAGCAGGACGCAGCCTTCCAGGCCGTCAAGGACTTGTTAGTTTCAAATGTGGTCTCCCTATGGCATCGGGGCAGTCTTGGGGCACCGGCTACCCAATGGCAAGGAGGTGCCGGTAGCCTATTACTCTAGGACCCTGTCGTCGGCGGAACGAAATTACGCCCAAATCGACAAAGAGGCCCTTGCAATTGTAGCCGGCATCAAGAAATTCCACGATTACCTGTATGGGTGATCGTTCACCGTGGCTATGGACCATAAACCCCTGCTGGGTCTCCTTGCCCCCCACCAGCAGACCCCTCACATGCTGTCCCCATGGGTCCTGCGGTGGTCAATTGTTTTGTCAGGCTACTCCTACGAATTGGTGCATCACCCGGGCAAGGTGATGGGACACGCCGACGCCCTCAGCTGCCTCCCCCTCCTGTCATGCGACCCGGATCCGGCTCCTGCCTTCCACGTAGCACTCCTGGAGGACCTACCAGAGTACCCCGTGCAGGTATTGGATGTGGCCCATCGCATGCAGCGGGACCACATCCTTTCCTGTGTCTTGGACTGGGTGGGAAGAGGGTGGCTGGAGAAACCGGGACCGGAGTTCGCTGCTTTCACGGCACGAAGGCATGAACTCTCGGCCCACAAGGGGTGCCTGCTATGGGGATCTCGAGTGGTGATCCCCGGGCCCCTGTGGCCCCAAGTTCTAGAGACACTACACAAGGCCCACCTGGGAATAGTATGCATGAAAGCCCTGGCCCGTAGTTATGTGTGGTGGCCGGGCCTGGACAAAGACATTGAGGGGCGGGTCCAGAAGTGTACCAAATGCCAGGAGATGCAGCCAGACCCGCCATAAGCTCCCGTCTGATCCTGGGAATCCACTAACAAGCCCTGGTCCCGTCTACACCTAGACTTCATGGGACCGGTCCAGGGCCGGTTGTTTCTTATCATTGTAGACAGCTACAGCAAGTGGTTTGAGGTGGTTCCGGTAGCATCGACCTCCACCAACACAGCCTTACGAAGTCTCTGGCCGGTCTTCACGACGCACAGAATGCCTGACACTCTCGTGACCGACAACGGGACCACATTCACCTCCGGCAAGTTCCAACGATTCGTGGAGGCCTGTGGTCTTCGCCACATCTGCTCCAAACCGTTCCACCCTGCAACCAACGGCCAGGCCGAGCGCATGGTGAGAACAACGAAGGATGCTTTAAAGAAAATGGAGCACGGCGACTGGGAACAGCAGCTGTATAAGTTCCTATTCTTCCAATGGAACACACCCCACTCAGGGACTGGGTGCCAGCCAGCCGAACTTCTGATGGGAAGACGACTGGGAACCATCCTGGACCACCTACATCCTGACTGCACAATCAATGGAAACCCGACAACGGAAGACCAGCCAGCCACCCGAGGGTTCGCTCCCGAAGACCCCGTATATGCTAAGAACTACGCACAGGGTCTGATATGGTTCCCCGCTGTGAGGTTTCTGTGCTATCAGCAAATGATTAGGCCTTTGTTATTATAACATAGTCCTTTATTCATATACTGGAACAGGTCTCGATGTTTGTTAGAGATACAGAACAAAGAGGGCTGGGGGTTAATATACCTACAAGCATGAATGCATAAACATTTTCTACCAATCAGCATACAACTAAAATGCGGGAAAAGGCATGGCGACCATTTGTTCCCACCGTAGGTGAGAAAAGTCATAAACATTCCCCTCTTGGCCTGTGTAACCCAGATGTGCTAAATCCTAGGCAAAACATCCAAGCAATGACAATAAAATAACCTTCAAGGCTATAACCAGCCAGATAGCGCCCTGAGAGACTGGAGTGAGAGGGGGAGGAAACAGGAACAAGATAGCTTTTGTTTATGTGACGCGTTGGTATGTAGGAACCCATCCTCCCGCCGAAATAAGTAACATTAAGCAGACAGGCAATCTACATCAAGGGAGGCAATAAACCATATGGGTGATAGCAGGTACAAGGAAAACGAAAGTAACATCCAGAGCAATCTGCAGCAACATACATCATTGTCAGATTCAGTTAGAAAAGTAACATTTAGCAACAAGTGAAAGAAACCAGTGTGCATAGAACATAGAATCTGACACCCGCGAGGATCATCCGAGTCACCGGGCCTTATTCCTACCAGGTCCTTACGGAAGATGGTGTAGTCTGGAAATGGCACATCGACCAGATTTGACGCCATACACAGAACCATGATGCTACCCAGGACCCCGAACTCCCTGTACCAACGGACCGTGACATCGACACAACTCCAGAAGCAGTGCCAGACCCTGACCCGGAGACTGCAGAGACGCCACTCATGCCCGCGGACGAAGTGGCCACGCCATCCACGCCAGAACGACCTCTGAACAGACCGGCCCCGCAAGCAGAACAACTACCCGCACCGCAACCTGCTGACACAAGCAACCTGCCCCGCCTTACAACCCCCCGAGCACAGACGTCCAGACTATCTCAAAGACTATGTTTGCAGAGGGGTTCTGGACTATGGGAGGGAGGGGTGTTATGTATTGACCATGCAGTTGCCATGTGCTCCCGTAATGGCGACCACCATGTGGCCAGAGCACATGGCCAAGAAACTACCTGAGCTTCAGCCAGGTAGAACAAAGGCCAGGTGGATTCAAACCGGCCACCAGTCATGTACCTAGATTCCTCCCAAGGAACCTATGAGATGTAAATAGACTTATAATAGCCTATCAGGCCAGTTGGGTGAGGTCAGGGGATTGTCCCTGACCAGCATAAAAAAAGGGCTCCAAGCCCTGAGTTGTATGCTTCATCCAGACCAGCAATAAAGATCTAGCTGTTTCACTACTCCATGGACTCCCGACTCCAATACTTATCATCCCCACACACCATTAATAATGGTTGTGTGCAGGGCTTTTTTGTAGAAAAAGCCCAGCATGAACTCATTAGCATAATAGGCCACAACCAACAGCAGAAATTCATTAGCATATTAGGCCACACCTCTGACAGCACAGCACATTAGTATAATAGGCGGGGGCTGCGAAAGCACAGGGCAGGCATGGAAGCTTGCCTCTTCCCCGCCCCAAGCTTCTCTATCCCACTTCAGCATCGCTGTTTTAGTTTACCCCCCACCCCCGAACCAAACGACTGGAAAAATGCAGTGCTGAAGTGCCTGGTATCTGAAAGATCCCAGGCACTTCAGCATTGCCTTTCTAGTCTTTTACCCACCCACCCCCCAAACCAGACAACTGGGGAAATGCGGTGCTGAAGTGCAGATCCCAGGAACTTCAGCATTGCCTTTCTAGTCTCCTACGCCTCCCACCCCCCAAAAAAAGGATTGGGAAGGGAAGCTGGCATGTTCCCTCCAGATCAGGGAGGGAATGAAAGGCATTTTCAACGTGCCTGGGTTCCCTGCCTGCCCTTTTCCAGCTGTGACATGTCAGTTAGAGAAGGGAAGGCAGAGAGAGGCTTTTCCTTGTTGATTTCACTCTCAGCTGACTGGTGGGGAGAGTCAGCTAATGCTGCCATCTCCTGCCCGGGAGGTGGGATGAGTTGCTTGGTGACATCGGGTGTGTGGAATGTTATGTTATACTTCTCATGGCTCGCTTATCACTCCTGACTCTGCTCTGGCCTTGGGAGACTGTTGGTGCATGCCTATGTATCTTCCTTTGGGTCTAGCTTTATTTCTTCCAGCTTTTTCCATGAGAACCTCGGGCCAGTATTTGGGTGCCTTTTAAATGACTTATTTGATTAGTTACATCCTTTTGCAAGACCCTTTTGAATTCTGTATAATTACCCTGCCCAAATATTTTTCAGCCATTACTAACACAGAACATGTAGATGACCACAACAGACCTTTCTCAATAAAGACTACCTTTTCTTAAGGACACTTGTTGGTGACTGACTCTGTAGGACTCTCACAGAGTCTTAGTAAACTTTTCTTTGGGATCCTGCCTCACACCCAGCAATGGACAGTGAGGAAAAAGTACCCATAACTACTGCACCATCAGAAGTGCCAGTGACTACCCAGGAAGAGGCAGTGATTCCCACCACCAGTCGGTGGGTCTATGTGTGAGAGTTCTGCGCAAAGTAGTCAAGGATCAGATCTTGGTTGGTAAACCAGAGTTCTTTATTTCCAATCTCTACATTAGTACAGCTTCTCGGATTATTGTCAGAGATGAGACAGATAATACAGGCAGGTCTATTATACCATTCCAAGGAGTTTGAATTACCCATAGGTAGCCAATCACTATAGGGGAAAATTGGCGGGCAAAACGGGATCCTGACCGTTTGGTTCTCACAGGAAAGAAAGTGAGGTGTCAAGCTGTAAATTCCCTTCCCAAACCAGACCCCTCAGATGTTACCAGTTCACATAACAATCAATGGCCTCAAGGCTTTTGCATGTGATAAGAGATGAGACGCATCCTCCCTTGAAGTCCCAGCCGGGGCAGCTGGAATGTAGAGGCCGCGGTGTGAGAGGCCCTTTGTTCCCACACACTGCAGGTGTCACCCTCCCGCCTTAGCTGTTACAAACTCCAGGCCTGGTTAATTACTATAGCATAGCAGTCACAAACATACATTGAGCATACATAGTTGGCAATAGCGTACAAAAGAACAGCACTCAAACTTGCAAGGTACAACTGTAAGAATAGAAATCACTATGTCTGAATTAGCAGATTCTGACACAATGAAAGGCCCAGATGGAGCCAATATTCCTGGACACCGTTTTCCACTGCACCCCTGGAATAATGGTCGATGCCTCAGCGGGGATCCAGATGATCCTGATGCATGTCCTGAAGCCAGTCTCAAAAACCCCAGGGCTGCTGGGAAACCGGGAAGACTCAAGCTGAAAGAGCCCCTCCGTGACCTCCGGTATCTACAAATGAGACAAGGGCTTTGCCTGCATTGTGGAGAAGTTGGCCACTATGCCTCATCATGTCCAGCTGGAGCTCCAAAGGGAGTTCTTACTCCAACAATCGTCACCCCTCATAGTACCAAAGGGCCCCATATCCCGAAACCCCGAGCCCTGCAGCTCAAAGCCCAACCAGAGCCGGAATGGGTTGCTGGGGAGAAGAATGCTCAACTGGCAGGAAATGGACAGGACCTGCTCTAAAGGACCCAACCCAGCAGGTCTGTGAGCAACTGGCACTACCAGTGGTGAGCAATCCCACCCCCCTCGTTTATGTTATTCTTTCAGTGGTGAACCCAGACTTGGGGACTCAAGTCTGGATCCAGGCCCTTATTGAGCCATGTCCACATCACCCCCAATTAAAGCTTGCTTGGCTATGGATGAATTTGAAACTATCCCTTTGGAATATTGGGACTTGAGTGAGGTGTTCAAGGAAACTGAGGCTGATGAATTGCCTCCCCACAGGAATACTGACTGTGCCATTGAACTGTTACCCGGCCATAAGCTGCGTGAAGGGAAATTGTATTCCAGGAGCCTCGCAGAGAAAGGGGAGTTGCGCAAGTTCATTGACAAAATTTGGCATGCGGCTTCATATGGCCCGCGACTTCCCCTCTGGCAGCCCCTGTTCTATTCCAGGAAAAGAAGGATGGGGGGCTGAGACTGTGCATGGACTATTGGGGTCTGAATGCAGTGTCAGCATCTAATGCATAACCTCTCCCTTTGATCAAAGATCTCTTAGTGGAGGCAGCCTGGGGAAAGGTATTTTCCAAATTAGATCTCTGTGATGCATATTTCCGAGTACACATACGGGAAGGGGATGAGTACAAAACTGTGTTTAACACACATACCCGGGCCAGTTTGAATATTTGGTCATGCCATTCGGACTTCAAGGGGTGCCCAGAGTCTTCATGAATTTAATAAATGAAGTTTTGCACAAGCACCTATTTAAGGGGGTCCTCTGTTATTTAGATTATATCCTTTTGTATTCCCCGAATTGGGAATCCCATGTGAAATTAGTACGTGAAGTACTCACCACCCTTCAAGCACACAAACTCTTTGCTAAACTGTCCAAATGTGAATTCCACAAATCTGAGATTGACTTTTTGGGGTACCGCATATCCCCCAAGGGTTGGAAATGGACCCCGTGAAAGTGGCAGCAGTGGTAGACTGGGAGCCCCCCCCAAACCCACAGGCAGCTTCAGAGTTTTTTGGGGTTCACAAATTTTTATCGTACATTCATCGCTAACTTTGCTCAATTTAGCTTACTCCTAACAGACCTATTAAAGATGAAGGGGAAGGGGCCAGAGTGTGCCCGGCCCGGGGCTCGACTTGGTTCGACCCCTGGCTGCCATAAGGCATTTGAGGCTCTTAAAATTGTGTTTACCTTGGATCCTGTGCTGGCACACCCTGATGAAAATAAAAAAAATCATTGTGCAAGTCGATGCATCAGATGTGGCTATAAGGGGGGGGGGCGGCAATCCTCCAGGAAGGGGAAGACAGAAAGCTACATCCTCTTGCCTACTTATCTAGAAAGTTCGGGGAGACTGAGCACAACTGGGCGGTGTGGGATAAGGAGGCTGCAGCCATTTGGCTAGCATTTACTACTTAGCGCCATTGGTTGGAAGGGGGATACCTGTTGGTACAAGGTTGATAAACTGGACGTTCCTCTTTCCCTCCAGAAAGAGGTGATGTATTCTGCCCATGAATCAAAACTATCAGGCCATTTTGAATATTTAAAAACACTTCATTTATTGCAACATCAGTACTGGTGGCCACGAATGTGTGGGAATGTATCAGCTTATGTGAGCTCCTGCCAAACTTGCTTGATGTGTAAACACATGGGGGGAAACCCCCTGTCTCTTGAAACCCTTGGAAACCCCCAGCTGCCCATGGGATGGGAGGTTGGTATATTAGTCAACTAAGAACATCAGGGGGCTTCAACCCATCCACAACCCAGCTTACTGAAATGGGACCCTGGACCAAAAATTTGGAGGCCCCAACTACTGACTCCTCCTCCTCTGATGCTGAATGGTGAACCCCACTATGAAATTGCACAAATTCTAGACTCTAAATTTAAACATGGTCGATTGTATTATTTGGTACAATGGAAAGAATTTGGACCTGGGGAAAATGAATGGGTTGCTGTTGAACATGTTACTGCTCCTGCATTGCTTCGTGCCTCCCATAAATTATACCCGTTGAAGCCTGGTGGGGTGGGAGGACTCTCACAGGGAGTGAAATTGACAAGGAAATCCTGATGGGCTCCCCAGAGGAAAAGATGGCATTTTAACATGCCACCTTTCCCTCTTGTGTGTAACATGGGGAGGGCAGTATGCTCTGTAGCCAGGCATGCCGGAGGTTTTGGTTGTAAGTGTGGCCAACTCAGGAGCCAGCTGGTTCTCCGTTCCTGTGTGTTCCTGCCCAAAAATAGCCCTGGTTGTGTGATTGGGTTTGTCTTCCGGGAGCCTTTCCAAGACTTCCTCTGGTGGTTAGGAAAATCGCCATCTGGATCTTTTTATCTACACCATGTTTACTAATGTTATATATAAATTTTAATGTTTTGTGTTTTGTATTTTATGACACTATGTCCTGTACATTACCCAGAGCCCAGCATAACCTGGGATGGGGTGATTACTATATCTAACAAATAATAAAAATAAAATGCACTGTGCAGCCATATCTGCTAGTTACTGGTTAGCTTTCTAAATGTCATCCTGGGTTCAAATCCCCACTCTTCCTTGAAACTCAGTGTGGGCAACCTTGGACTGGAGATTATCACTCAGGTTGTTGTGAAGATAAAATGGGGAGAGGGAACCATATCCATTGCCTTGAATTTCTTTGACGAAGTGTAGGATACTGATGGATTGATACCAAATTGGGTGGGGCAGGGATTTCCTTCATTGGGCTCTTTGATTGGAACCTGTCAGAGATCCCATAAGGTGTGGAAAGGGGAAAGGAGTTTTGCTTTCCTCCTTAGCCCAGTCTTCCCTAGACAGAGCCCACCTTTAGCTCCCTCTGCCTCCTGTCAAGTCCCCCCCAGGGGACCCATCAGCCAAACCTGGATGATGCCCTTCCTTCCAGCCTGCTAAAGCCATTAACGTAATGACTGGAGGTCAGGAAGTTCAAGCCAGCATGTCAATTTTCATTTAGCAAAATGGCTCTGTGGGCATTCTCTCCTTCTTAAAGGCAAGATCTTTCTGGCTCCTTCCCTTATAGCTCCCCAAAGGCCAAAATTTTCCCAACTGACTGCA
This sequence comes from Lepidodactylus listeri, assembly GCA_029233225.1. Lineage (NCBI taxonomy): Eukaryota > Metazoa > Chordata > Lepidosauria > Squamata > Gekkonidae > Lepidodactylus > Lepidodactylus listeri. Next base: position 5,099,278 of record JARCFY010000014.1, on the reverse strand, counting down.
GGTGCCAATTGTTACTAGAACCAATATAATTCTTCACAGAGGTCATGGTCACTTTGCGCCATAGCTGGACTTGAGTGCTCTTGGACTATTTTGGAATCATTTACCAAATTGTTTCCCTTTCAAATGTTCATTATTGATTTTTGGATGTGTATGAATTTATTGACAAGGCCCTGACATTAATCTCACCCCAGGATAATGCTGGCACTGGGGACATTTCAGATGATCACTCCAATTCACAGGGGAGAATTCTGAATCAGTCTTCCCTTCACAGTGTGCTAAGGCTATTAAAGAACTTCCCTTGCAGCATAGCCTACCCTATCAAACTACAGCTTCAGCCCACATGCCCACCTCCTGCCACTTATGTTTCCCCAACCCATCTACCTTACTTATTGCAAAATCCTTGCTTTGCCTTCCAGTGACTTGTCTTGACTTGTTTTAAGAAGAAGAAGAAGAGAAGAGGAGATTGGATTTATATCCCGCCCTTCACTCACTTAAGAGTCTCAGAGCGGCTTACAATCTCCTTCCCCTTCCCCTCCCCACAACAGACACCCTGTGAGGTAGGTGGGGCTGAGAGAGCTCTTTCCCAAGCTGTCCTTGAGAGAACAGCTGGTACAGAGCTATGGCTTGCCCAAGGTCATCCAGCCAGGTGCAAGTGGAAGAGTGGGGAATCAAACCCGGTTCTCCCAGATTAGAGTCCGCACACTTAACCACTACACCAAACTGGCTCTCTTAATGACCTGAAGAGAGCCACAGGAGGTGGTGGTGGCTACAAGCATGGATGGCTTCAAGAGGGAATTAGATAAACATATGGAGCAGAGGTCCATCAGTGGCTATTAGCCACAAAGTATAGATAGGAACTCTGGAGCAAGTGATTTTCTGTATTTTTGGTGCTGGGGGGGGGCAACTGTCAGGATCTGACATTTCCTGCTCGGGAGCTGGGATGTAACTGTGTCATGATGTGTTATCTCACCTCTCCCTATGGAATGTGTTCCCTTCCCTCACTTGAGCCTCCACCACCTTCCCTGTCTTATCTATGGCCTTGGCTAACTCTTCTCACAGACTATGTTGCTAATTGGAAATTTCCTTGCAGGTGCAGTCTTTTCTTGTCCCACTTCTTTTCCATGGGAATAAACAGGTTGGGGGTTTGGGGCACCTTTTTCACTGGATCATGATTGGTAGAGAATTACATACTGCCTAGTTTGAATACACTATATCTGTGCTACAACCTGCTGCATATGGTTATTACTGACTCAACAAGTGTGCACCACTGATCCACCAAATAGAGAAGTTCTTGTTTAAAATCCTTTGCTTTGGTTTGAAATCTTTGGACTCTCACAGAGAGTCAGTAAATCTTGACCAGGGGAAGTCACCCATTCCTGCCATGGCAGATGACGGGGCTGAAGTACCCCCTACTACTACGGGCACAGAAGTACCTGTGTCTACTGAGGAGGCAGCTGTGATAACCACCACTTCATGGGTGGACTCCAGACCCCGGGGACCCAGGTATTCATGGACTTTGTTCAGGACTGAACCTGTTGAAGCCTGGTCCTCTCCTCGGTGTGGTTCGGCTACAGGATTAGGCATGGGGCCCGATCCTTGGGAGGGTGCGTGCCCTTGCAGACCAGCCAAGCCACGTGATTCCAGCAATCCTAGGGACCAAGAGTTGGGGGACATGTGGTCCCATATGGATTACCACCTGGAGGCTATGGAGCACACTATGCATCGTGAAATGACCACCCTCCTGGATGGATTACCCGCTATAATCCAGAGGGTGGTAGCTGTGCTAGCACCAGGTCCTGCATCCATCCCCCCGGTGTCAGGAGTGCCTCTGAAGACCTACCTCCTGCAGACCTAAGTGCGGTGGAGGATCAGTCCCCAGCTCCAGAGGAGCCTCCACCTGAACCAGAGGAGGCTCAAGCAAGCACCTCTCAGGGCATTACCCCAGCACCAGCAGCAGCTGAGCCACAGCCAAGCTCAAGCCCACCTGATTCACCTCCTCGGGTGGAACGGCTAAGGTCATGATCCAGGCAAGACTTAGCTGCTAGGAGAAAAGAGGCACACATGCGTAGTCGCAAATCACTCGGCCCTGAGTTTTAGAGGGAGCCGGGACCTCACTGCCAGCTGCTAACAAGCACAGGAAGTGGCTGGGTATATTAAGCACAGCACAAAGACCAACAACTTGTGCTAGCAACAAGTCATTCTGGCTAAGCTCTGCACCCGCTCAGCTCATATCAGCTAAACCTGATTCTGGACCTTCTGGCTCGTGACTCCGGTTCTGTCTGACTTTGGCTTGATTCTGGACCCTCTGGCTCATGACTTCGGCTCTGTTTGACTTTGATTTTTGGTTGACTCCTTGGACTGGTTTGCTCGTGAGTTTCTCTCTCTGACCTCGGCTTAGACTGACTCTTGTTAGCCGAATTGCTTTAATTTACGTTTAGCAATCAGCAAAATACACGGGTTCTTGCCAACTATACCAGGGTCCCACCCCTCCCGGGAGATCACAAGGAAAGAGGCACGTGAGGCAGCTTCCAAGTTCAATGTTGTTTACTGGATCATGTAATCAAGCATACAAAAATCGTAATCACACACACAATCTTACAGGTCTAATAAAATAAAGAGAGAAAATAGCACTTTTGCATGAGCAGGTTTCGTTGGTGGGGAAAGCACGTTACCTTAGATGCGTTGTCCGATGTCAAGGTAAATTGGATGGAGGGGAAGAGAGGTATAAAAGCTATGGGGCCACGAGGCTTGAACCGGCAAGACCACGTGGTTCTCCTGGATCGCGAGTCCAGAGAGAGAAAAAGAGGTTCAAAGATGGAGGCAAGGATTGGGGACAGAAAGCTGGACTGAAGGGTCAATAGGTAAGATAGAGGGCGACGGCTCAAGAGGCCAAGTGACTCTCGGTTTGGGCTTTTATTGGGGGTCTTGGGGCGGGCTTTGCAGACCACAACCCACTAACAATCCTACTAGGCGGTCCGTCCCTGTTGGACCTTGCTATAGGTTAAAGGTGGACAAAGGGAGGAGGTCCAGGGGTTTGGTCAGTGTTGCAAGAGTATGACTTCACCAGGAAACAGACACTGAGTCTGGGGTCCGATGACTCACCTGGCCATATCTATTGTTAGTTGATGGTTTCAGCCAAGTATCTGATGGCTGGCACATTAGTTGCTAGGCAGTCTAGTTAGCATAACTATCCAGATGTATAGTGGGGGAGTGGGGGTTAGCCAGCGGATGTCTGACAGAAGGAGACCTCATGGCAAGAGGAATCCCTTATCTTTGTCTTGGGTGAACTGTTTAGGGTGTCAGCCTCCTGGCGTGGGCTGGAGCTGGCTCCTATTTCAAGAAGAAAGCGCAAGACCCTACCACTGTCGGTGACACAGAGTTCAAACTTATGGATATGAAAATCCATAAGAGCACCGAAAAGTGCCTTGCTGGCTAACATTTCCCCCCCTCGGAGACCTGAAGGCGTCAGGTGAAGTTCTCCGAATTGGACGCTACGATGACGAGATTGGGACAGACCACATGATGGTGATCCTGGAAGAAATAGTTGGCGAGGGACGGACGCAAAAGATGACAAAAATCTACCGCAATAAAAAATACCAAATTGTTGCTGGGATGGACATAAAAGCAAGGCTTGTGCATTTGACCACCAAGGGCGCCTACATATAAATAGTTAAGTCTCTAAATAGCAGAAACATCCTTAACTGAAATATTAAAAGTAATTCTGAAAATTCCTTATCTTAAATTCATTGTAAAAGCCTTATAAAAGCATTATAAATTCCTCATAAGAATGGTATCTGTACATAAATAAAACATCAATGCTTATAGCGGAAGTACACACATTTGTATCAATAAAAATAATCCACAAGGAATGCACAAGGAAATAAAAATGGTTACAAGCAATTCTTCGTCCATCTCTCCTGAGCGGCAAGGCTTTTCTGCTGGAACCGGGCTACTGGTGTCTCTATACAGGAGAGAGGCGCGCTTTTACATTGTATCTAATGGAGCACCAGGAATCGTATATTTTCGGCTTTTCGGAAGCCACTCGGGTCTTGATCAATAGCTCATGAAGCTCTCGGCTGCGCTCGTCATTTCTCGGCACGGACACGAGTCAGTTCGGCCGAGAAGGAGGAGACCGGTTTGCATATTGAGGAGTCGCCCCCCCTTGTTATCTAAAAGCATCATGGGTACCTACTTAAGTTGAGAAAAAAGGATATTAAAATAAAACATAGCTTAATGAATTTGCAAGCAGAATATCTAAAGGTATTCAAGAAATACGGGAAAGGTCAAAACAGGTCATACATCTGGAATCATTGTATTATAAAAGACACATCAGCTTGGGGTTCTGGCTGGAATAATCACAGGCAAGCTATTCACCCTTCGGGGTTGGCGGAGTCTCCGGGCACGCCTCCCGAACCCTGGGGAGTATTTGCGAGATGCGTGGCTGACAGAGAGAGACGCACACACTCACAGGCAGGGCATGTAAAAGCTGGGTTTGGGAGTTGCGTCCGGCTGACTCTGGCCTTTTTATCTGGAGCCGGGTGGCTCCGCGGGGACGATGTCGAGTCGTACCCGTTTTAACCTGGAGGGCTCCCTTCGGGGGGCCCTCCCCCAATACAGTACAAAAATAGAACAATCTTTCCCTCTAAACCCAATCCCAGTGGTATCGCCCCATACCTAATAAGGAATGGACTGGGCAGCTAGTTACTAGGCAGAACCCTTGAAGGTCGCATGCTGTTGACTTGGCTGTATTCATTAGGGCTAGAGGCTGTCGCATATGCAAATGAGGGATTTGTTTAGGCATTCTGGGAAACATAAACATTTCAAGAAAAACAAATTTATTAAAAATCAAAACAGTCGAATTGGACACCAGTGTTGGGGCGAGGATACGTTTTAGCTTGCAAGCACTTCAGGGAGAGCGCTGGTGAAATTCTCCCTTTAACATAGAAAGATGTTGGAAAAGAGGACAAGAGGTTTTGGCAGGGGCCTCGAGCTAACCGGGAGTCCTTCCCAGGCACTCTCCACTGCTTCGTGCAGGGAGAGCTTGCACGCCTGGTGAAAGGGGAGCATGGGCCGGATTTAAATTCCGAACCCAACTTCTGCATGTCCTCCGAAGCGGTATGGCTTGGAGGAGCTGCATAGCAGAGGGAGACAAAGGATTTGTTTGTCCCATATCTTCCTCCTGAGCTGTCTCTCGAGCTTCCATGTCCCCCTCGCCCTTGTTGTCCTGCTCACTAATGACTCCCCACGGTTCATCTGGGCTTCGGCCCTCCCAACACTGGTTAAAGAATAGAAAAGCAAAAACAAAAAACCAAAAATGTTTTGGCAAGCAAACGGTTTGCTTTGCAAACAGGAGACTTGGTTTGCAAACAAACGGTTTGTCTTTTGCCCGTAGCGTGCACAAACAAAGAGACTGTGACAAAAACAAAACTGTGCACAATGAAAAAGTTTTTGTAAAGGTGATGAGGCTTCACTGCCATAAAAGAAATAAAGAAAAGTACATATGAAAACTGAATAATGTTAACGGACTTAAGTTAATGATGATTGACAGGCTATGCAGATTGTGCGTCAATGAGGGCATGCTGGGAGAGGAAAATATTACGAGTGAAATAAATTTGTTAAAAAGCAAAAAGACCGAATAAGAGGCCAGTATTGAGGCGGCTGTGTGTTTCGGGCTATAGGCTGCCTGGGCAGATAGTCGGGGAAGAGGTCACGCTAATATAGAGAGATGCTGTAACATGTGGCTGGAGAGCTTTTCGGCTGGAGCGGGCTAACCTTGGGGCCTTTCCCCAGGCACCTGTCGCTGCCTCGAGTGGCGATAGGATTGCATGCCTGGTGGAGATCGGGTGAGAGAGGGGGGAATCGGAGTAACTTCCGAACCCAACTTCTACACGCACCACCAGGGGAGCCGCCTACTAAGCTTGACATTCATGCTAGCCACAAATGCAACTACGGAGCTTTTGTCGACGGCATCTTTGGATGCGCCCTCGGCCCTTCTGATCTCCCATGAAGAAATGCTTTCGGTCCTCCCACCCCCTATCTCCCTTTTCTTTCTCTCATTACTCCCCATGGTTCGTTAGGGCTTCGGCCTGCCCAATGCTGGTCAAAGAATAGAAAAAGGGAAAATCTTAGGAACAAGCAGAGGCTTGTTGTAATCCTAAGGTGCTGCTGAAAGTAGAGGGGAGATGGCAGTAAACAAAAAGGAGGTGTTTGCTAGCTGAACATATTTGGAAAACTTTGGTGGGAGATTTTTGCAAAAGTGAAACTAAAATAAGGAAGTCTGGGGCGTGGGTTGCTTCAAAAGATTAGAACGATCGAAAAATGCAAAAGAAAAGTAGTATCACAAGTTTTGGGGAAAATAGTTTTTGATATCCACGTGCTGGGGTGTATGCAAAGTGGAGATGCCGCAGAGCACGCTGGATCTTAATTTCTTAAGACCAAATCTTTGTTCCATAAGTTGTTATTTGAAAAATGCCAATGTTAAAATTAATAATACTTTAGGAGGTTTCAAATTGGGAACCCAAAAGAAAAAGATGATACAAAAATTTTATTTCCTATGAGCGAAAAAGCCATTGCAGGGGGAGAACACGCAAAAAGACCGTGACTCGCCTTAACCTTTTGAAAGGATTGCATTTTCCAACTGGCTTTCCAGTAGGACCTGCACACTTGCACTTCCTTTCTCGGCCTGCTCCGTCTCGCTGAACTCAAAGCATGACCCTACTGCCACAACGGGTCTCAGTCATCCTGAGAAAGCTCCGCTGGCTTCTTGGCGATTTGACAATATGGTTTTTTGGTTTCAGCAATGCTACAGAGGAATTAAAAAGGCAGCACGATTGAGGTTTTCCGAATATGTGCAGGAGGCTGAACCTGCTTTCCTTCGGTTGCATTTGTAGCCTCGTTGATGCTCCCTTGGGTTCGATAGACTGCTGCTAAAGGCCAATTTTTCTACCTCATGGGTCTTTTCCTAAAAGGCCCACCCAATAATGGTTAAAGAATAGAAACACAAACACAAACACACATAAGGAGCTGAAACGGATGAAGACAGACAAAACATAGAAAAAGGGCAACAGTTAAGGTATGCCAGAGTTCGGGGAGGTGGGGTTAGGAATTCGAAACCTTGGATGCAACGTGCATCAAGGCTTGGAAATCGGTGGCTTTAGATTGAGCTTCTAATTTGTGGATTTGTCTTCTCACCCAACACATCAGTGTAAGTAGCGCCACGATTAAAATAATTTGGAAAGCCAAAATGACGACTATGGGGTGGAGCATTAAATTTAAATATCCCGTCGTTGTCGGGGACCAACCAAGAAGCGATTCCCACCAGCTGTGAGCTCCCGCCTCCTTAATTTCCATGGCCAGTTCTTTAATCCTGGCGCCATTATGGGAAACGTTCAAGGCGGCTTTGTCTCCAGCTTTCTTTAGCTGAGCCAGGTGTTCTTGGAGGTCTGGGTGAGAGAGCAATTTCCGTAAGGCTTCCAGTCCTAACCCCAAAGGCACTGGAGCAATAGAGTCATACAAGTCTGGAGATATGGCCATTTCTTGCTGCGTCCAAATGGGGGTTTCAAAATAAAAGTCACACCCTCTGATGGAGGTAATGTTACAGAAGCATCTGTTTATTCCAGGCAGCATTTGTTGGTAGTATAGTGTGTTTATGTGAATGTGTTCGCAGGTTGTTCTGAGACAGACACAAGCTCTGCCTATATATATATAATGGTGGACCCGGTCTCGCTGACCAAGTCAAATTGGCAGTGAGATATGGCATGTTTCTTGGGAACTAGGCATGGGTGATGTTTCTCTAGGGCTTCGTCGTCGCAGATGAAGCCTAGGTTTTCCTTATGGGTACATCCGTCTAGATTGATCATATGCCAGCTGGATGAGCTCACTTTAGCCCATCGGTCACTGTTCCGGGCGTATAGTACTGTGTCCGAATTAACTTGAATACCCAGTGGAACCACTGGATAGATGTGGAAAATTTCTTTAGCGGTCACTGTGGTTATAATCAATTGCAAGGTCTGGGTTACAGCGTCAAAAGAGGCGTTTGCCAATGACCACCAGTGCTCGAGAGAGATTTCACTGGCGGTTAAATTTCCTTTAATCAATTCCCTTATTTCTAGGGGTATAACTCCAGCCATAGCTTGTTTGATTATAGTCATGGCAGTGACCACGTTAAGAGTTTGTGCTTGAGTGCAAGCAAGAGCCAATGAAATATTGTTTTGTAAAGACTGAATGCCACCAAGGAGATTGTTAAAATCTTTCTCCATGATTTGTTCCCAAGTAACCAGCAGGGGGTTGGTGGAGCATTCCACGTGGGCAAGGGAATCCAATGATTGCGTAAGGGGGAGGCTCATTTGAGAGATGTCAAATGAAACCTTGGAGGCTTTATTTGCTATCACCTCTATGTTTGCAGCATCTACGGCTGCCATGCCCGCTCCTACGGGTGTGACCCAATCAGAAAGATCGCGTTTAGTTCTTCTAGAGAGCTCTCCTTTACGCCACATTAGGATCCAATTGTCCCAACCTTGCTGAGTCGTATGTAAGTAAGAGTCACAGAGGGCATGGCTGAAAGAGGTGCCAAGCCCATTTAAGCTGACATTGACCCTTTTTACTGAGATTTGCGGCTGCATCAAGACTGTTTCCTGATGATTAAATTTTAAAGTGTGTGCTCCCACTACCGGGTAGGTCAGTGAGGCTAGTGCGTCTACATTTTGGATGAGTGGGTCCAAATCGAGTGTGTGATTTGCATCACCAATTATTAAAGTGTAATTTCCTTCCTGGTGGGTGAGCTGCAGAGTTGTTGTTCCGATAGCTGTAAGGTTTACAGTATCGGTGGCATTGAGGCAGACAGAGGTGTTTAGAAGGAGGGTCCAGTCTGGGGGACCTTGCTGCTTTAACGCGGAACAGTTAAAATGCCAATTGAGCTTGCCCCATGCCAGTGGCTCTAGGTCTATGTCTTCGCCGAATGGGTCCGTGAGCGTTATCGGGACCTCGGTGTCATTGTGGAAATGTTGGGAGCCAATGGAAATGATTAATTTTAAAGGGTCGCCAGTGTCCCATACGGCAGCTGATATTACAGCTATGTCAGTGTAGAGGGAGATGGGGGTAGGAGCAGTATATTCAATGGTGGATGTATTGATTCTGTCTTGTGGCTGTTTGCACAGGGTCACTTCCATTTCATCCATAGCATATTTCCCAGAGGTGCATAGAGTCACCTTTTCTCCGGTGCGGCTGTGAATGCAATGTGTGAGCTGCTGTGGTGGGCATTGATCTATGGGTGTGAGTGTGACTGCTCTGTCATGCCGTCCTGTTACACAGGTAAAAATCCTAAAAGGCATGTTGATTCCCACGCATCTCCATCTGGTCAAGACTACCATATGGTTGGCTATTTGTGTTGCCGATGTAAAATGAATCAAGGACAATCCGAATAATAACAATAAAATTTTTAATGGTCTTACCCATTTGTCTGTTGCTGGGGTGAAACTTCCTGGATGCATTCTGTAATATAACGTTTGAGGGGTGTGTGAGTGAGATCCCTGTACTCCATACTGCAGTCGACATACCCAAGTAGTCACAGTATGGTTCCCTTTAGCTAAAGGTGCTTATAGGTTCTTCGTTCATTGGTGTGCGCTTGGCACTTATGCAAACCCGGTGCGGTTACTGCTGCATGCTACCATGGCTTTTGTTCTTAGAACGAGGCATTGGAATAAAAATTCTGCTATTCCCTCCCCCCCTTGCTTCCTAAATGGCGGCTTGAGCCATTGGGAAGCACTTAGTGGAACAGGCAAGTGTCTCCAAGGGAGAAAAAGGGAAAGAGTTCGAACATGTCCGTAGGAAGTAAAGGACCATGTTTAACTGCAGCAAGCGGGCTCTCATCGCTGCCGGGGTCCGGAGGAAGATCAGGTGGGACCAGAACCGGTGCGCCCTTCCACAGTTTGAGCTGTGAGGAGTGGAAAAACTTGTGCCACGTTTGACCGTGTTTCTGTGGGATTGCCAGTTTGTATACAGCAGGGCTGACCCTATCAATGATGGGGACCGGACCAGCCCATTTGGCCATGAGAGCATGCTGTTTCCGGCTAAACTTGCAGTAAAGCACTTGCTGCCCTGGATCCCAAACCTGGGGATTTCGAACCCATCCCAATTTCTTGTCTATCACAAGCTGGCTTTCCCCGAGCATGTTAGCTACTTGGAGGTGTATAATCAGGATGTCAGTGAGGAGGGATCTGACCCACTCGTCGTTCGCCACTTTAGGCTCGAAGTCCGAGGGAACATCGCTCTGTAGCCAAAAAGCTTCTGGCATGCGCATTTTCCTGCCAGTCATGACCATATGTGGGGAGTAGCCGTGTGAGGCCGTGGTTCCCCTGATAGCCATAAGAATGATGGGCAGTTTTTCATCCCAAGTCCTGCCCGTGGAATTGACCATTTTCATGAGGGCCTCCTTAAGGGTACAGTTAGCCCGTTCAATAGAGCCAGAAGATTGGGGGTGGGCTGCAATGTGGAATCTTTGGGTGATTCCCAGAGCCTTGCAGAGCTCCTGAGTGACCTCTCCGATGAAATGAGGTCCGCGGTTGGAGTCCAAGACTCGGGGAATACCCCAGCGTGAAAACAAGTTATTAAAAAGAAGTTTGGCGGCCGTGCCGGCTGAGTTGTCCCGGCAGGGGAAGGCTTCGATCCACTTGGAAAAAGGATCGATCATGGTGAGGCAGTGTTTGTTGCCATGGCTAGTTTTTGGAAGGGGACCAATGAAATCTACCTGAACTCGCGCCCAGGGTCCCTCTATGCGTTGGTGTTGGATAGGGGCTTTGGGGCTGGATGAGTCCGCATTGACCATGGCACAGGCTAGACAGTTATCTACCCACTGGGCGACCTCTTGTCTCATGCCTGGCCACCAGCCTGCATCGCGCACCTGCTCCAAAGTAAGGTCTTTTCCCCTATGTCCCTGCTCGTGAATGAATTGGATCAGGTCTGCCTGTACTTCTACGGGAACTACCCAGTGGCGTGCCCCCGTGTGGTCCACCACCCAGATTACTCCGTCCTGTTCTTCAATGGAGTATTTCCCTGTAGGGTCCTTGCCCTTGGAAAGGAGATCCTGCACATCTGCGTCATTGGCCTGGAGTTCCCCAAGGTCTACAAAGACTGGTGGGATAGACGGCCTATTGTGTTGGCTGCGTGTAGTGACTGCATGCAGAGGGTGATCCGGCTGTTCTTGGGGAAGGGGTATTTGTGCAGCGGCTTTGGCCAAAAGATCTGCCTGGTCGTTCCAGTAGGCGATTTCAGAATTGTTCTTTTGGTGGCCTTTGACATGGGAGATTTGAGTCTCCGCTGAACGATTATGGAGGAGTCGTACAACATCTCTCCATAGTGTTACATGGGCCACTGGTTTGCCTTCTGCATTGACCCATTCCTGTTTTTCCCAGTGGGGGAGCCACACCGTAGCGGCTTTGGCCGTCCAGTCCGAATCGGTGAAAACAGCGACCGGAATGTCTGGGGGCTCGAAGGCTAGAACAGCTCGCAGGGCTGCGACCTCTGCGGCTTGGCTGGAATGGGGGCGGACAGACTCCTGCAAAGTGTGACCATCGTGGGTACGGATGGCACCATAACCGGTATAGGGGTCCCTGTCACATGGAAGGATGAGCCATCGCAGAACCAGCAGTGAAAACCGAGCTGCTTGGCTTCTTCGAATGGCACTCCCCATGTGGCCGGCCAGGGTACGTGGTCTACCACTGGTAGAGGACACTCATGTTCTTCCCCAGTTATGATGAGGCCGTACGAGGCAGGGGGCTCCTTCTGCTCCTTCCTGTAGTCTACTCCCTTATTGACCAGTGCAAGCGTCCACTGGGCAATGCGGGCATTAGACACTTGGCCATCCTGGATCTTCCCTGATAGAATGTACTTCAGGGGGGTGTGAGTGGTTTGCACTATGACCTTCGCACCTCCGATGATAAATTCCCAGTGAGTAAGGCTCCAGACAAGGGCTAGACAGACTTTCTCGCATGGGGTAAACTTTATTTCTACAGAGGAAAGATTGCGGGAGGCATATGCTACCACTCTTGGGGCGCCAGCATTATGCTGTATAAGGGTGGCGCCGATGCTTTTCTCAGAATGTGCCAGTTGGATGTAGAAGGGCTTGTTAGGGTCTGGGTGCGCTAAAGCGGGAGCAGAGGCAAGACTTTGTTTAAGGCTGGCAAAGGCGTATTGTTGCTCAAGTCCCCAGAACCAAGGTGTGTTGCTCTTTAAGAGAGAGTACAGGGGGCGCGCTTTGTCAGCAAAGCCTTCCACGAAATCCCTAGAGAAGTTGAATGTCCCTAGCAAAGCTCTTAAGGAGGGCACATCTGTGGGCGCAGGGAGCTTGGCAATGACTTCCATGTGCTGGGCATCGGGAGTCCTGCCGTCGGGACCCAGGGCCAGGCCGAGGTACTTGACCCGCGTTTGAACTAGCTGGGCCTTGTCCCTACTAGCCTTGAACCCTGCTTCCCTGAGAAGAGTTAAGACTTCCCTGGTTACGTCAGTAACCTCTTCTTCCGTGGGGGCGTGGACAAGAATGTCATCCACGTAAGAGAGCATGTGATCTTTAGAGGTAGCTCTAAAGTGTTCCCACATGCGCACAACGTGTGCATGACAGATGCTAGGACTGGAGTGAAAACCTTGAGGTGTGCGCTTGAAGGCATATTGCTGGCCACGGAATGTAAAAGCAAATTTATACCAGCAGGACTCGTGCAATTTGATGGAGTGAAACACATTAGCCAAATCAATCACACTGTAGTAGCGGGAGCCAGCTGCAATGGCGGCTAGGATTTCATGGTATTTCGCTACCACAGGGGCCACTGGAGGAGTCACTGCGTTTAGTGCTCTGAAATCCACCGTCATTCTCCAGGTCACTCCGTCTGCTTTGAGGACTGGCCAGAGGGGAGCATTGCAGATAGATTGCATTGGGAGGATGACGTCCCATTGGAGAAGCCCCTCAATGGTTTTGGCTATTCCCGCTTCAGCTTCGGCGGGATATTTGTATTGTTTTTGTGGAGGTGGATCCTTCCCTTCTATTAACACGCAGGCATCACGGACAGTGCCGCACTCTGCCTTGTCTTGGATCCAGACTTCGGGAAAATCCTGAGTCCAAGGATCACTAGGTTCTAGTGGGGCCAGGGGAAGAGGAGCCTTGAGAGCAGCGCACCGATGGACTGCATTGATTTCGCTAGGGCCTCCCGGAATCTGCCAGAGGAAGCCATTAGCCAAATCAATTGTGAGCCCATGGTCTCGGAAAAATGGAGCCCCGAGAATGCCATCGTCTTCGCCCTGGTTGTCGCAGGCAGACACACGTGTGGAAAGCTTTCCCACTGTTAAGGGAATCGAATTCCAGATGGTGGCAGTGTGCCTACCTCCAGCAAAACCTGAGAGAGAGAGAGTAGCTGAGGAGGGCTGGCCTGTTTGGGCCAATTGGGGTTTGAGAACATTTGTGGATGCTCCCGTATCTACAAGGAGTGTAGCAGGTTTCATGTTCCCTGGAGTCCCGACCCCTGCTTTCACAGTCGGTCTCCCCCACGTGTCGGGCTTCAAAGGAGCCACGATGCCATTGGGGAGATTGTGGGACTCCGGGCATCCCTAGCTCTGATTCCCTCTTTCTTCTTCAGTGCGAATATGCGTGGTCACTACCGGGTGGACAGGTCTTTCTTGTTGCTCTGCGGAGTCTGTGAGCGCTTTAAGGAGGACTGAGTCGGGTTGCAGGTGGAAACGTTCCATCTCAAACCCTCGTTCCTTTAGCTCCATCCAAAGGTGCCATCTAAATGGACTTACTCCATTCGGAGGGGCTTCCCTATTGACTTTTTGATGATAGGGCTGAGGTCCGGGCATCAGCAGCTGGGCAACCGGGTGCGGATTCCCAGAGTTCGGCGCAGGACTATATTGGTTATTAGGACCGTTGTTGTAGTCATGTGGAAGTGGTGGAGCAGATGGATGTACGTATGCCTGAGCGGGGTTGGTTCTATTGTTATTATAGTCTCTTTTCCCTCTATAATTATTATTATTATTACCACCTCTCTGCCAAGATTTGTTACGGTCATAGCGATCATTCTTATAGTTCCTATCGTGGTTCCTATCGTTCCGGTTATCATATCTACCTGAAGGTTGGTACTGAGAGTGGGGGCCGTGATTGGCGTACGTTATGGCTTGGATGGGTTCTTCCTCTTCCTTGTCTTTGTGTTTCTTAGATCCTTTTCCCACCTTTGTGACTCCTGTGCTTCTGAGTAAGGTAGCCACCCGTCTTATTTTGAGTTCCATATTGGGCCAGGTTCCCCTAGTGGGATCTGGAATATTAAGGGCAAGCTGTGTTTGGGCATTGAAGCCATGCATGAGTGCTCGCTTAAACGCATCGTCATCGAATTCGGGCTCATTAGTTGCGGGGTCAATGTATAATGTGTCTGCCAATTGGGCTAATAGCTGTTTCCTGGCCATATAGGCCTCAGGGTCTTCCCCTTGCCCTTGCTTTTCTAAGATGAACAAAGCAGATAAGCTGCGGTTCGGGTGGAGATATTCCAAAACCTTCTGCATCCATTGGATCCGAGTACCGGCTGCGATACCGTTGGTAGCTATGGCTGAATTAATGGCTGTTAGATCCGTGCCGGAAGCACAGCGCCTGGCGAGCTGGCAGAGATCCTCTCCATTGACACCGCCATACATAGTGTGGATATGCATCATCCATTGTATAGCAGTATCCTTGGAGAGAGCGCCTACCTGCTTGGCGATGGCCTAAACCTCGTCGGGCTTCCATAGTTGAGTTTCTGTTACAGTTTGGGTGGTGGTTCTATTGCCGGTCCTAGTGACCATTTGTTTGGTGCTAACAGGGTGGACGGGGGCATGGTTCTCAGTATTCTCCTCTGTGGCGGCTTCAGGGTTTTCTTCGGTGTGGGAGAGGTCAATTAAACTCTCCGGGTGGATTGCCAACACCACCGCTCTTTGGGCCTCCAATTGCCGTTGCAGGAGTTCTATTTCCCTGCGGCAGGCGTCATGGTTCGCCTGCTCTCTTTTAATGAGGTTTTCCTGCGCCAAATGCTCAGCTCCTTGCTGCGCCGATAGCAGAGCTGTATTAGCTTTCTCTAATGCTTTCTCAGCCTCTTCAGCCCTGGCTGTAGCCTTTGCGGCTTTTTGTTCAGCCTTTTGAACACTGAGGGCCATTCCTTGATTCTCTAGAGTCAAGGTCAATTTATCGGCTTGTAATTGATGGCCTGCAACTTCATTCTCTTTTTGACTCTCCTCTAGCAGTTCCTCATAGTTTTGTCTCAGGTCCTCCATATCTTTTTCATGTTTGTTTCTAATTTCTCTTAATTCCTCCTTGGTGGCTTCGAACTTGGATTCTAATTTGTCAAATCTGGCCACCTCTCTATCCACTGCTGCCTTATTTTGAACTTTTAATTCTTCCAACCTTTGCTGATACTCTTTGACTAGGGCCTCTTGTTTCCGATTACCCTCCTTATTGGTTTCTTCTAATTTCTGGTTAGTTTCTTGGACTAGTGACTCGAGTTTTTGGTTGCTTTCCTGTACGAGTTCTTCTAATTTTTGGTTGCTTTCTCTCACAAGTTCCTCCAATTTTTGGTCCCTATCTCTTACGAGTTCCTCCTGTTTGTCCACATCCGCTTGTAGGCGTTTAATGACGGCAGCAGCGTCCTGCAAAGCCGTGTATAAAGCCCAACTAGCGGCTATGCCCTTGGCAGTGGAACTAGGTTTTTGGGTTGTACAATAGTCCTGGAAAGCACTCCGGGCTATTTCTAATGGATTGGGGCCCTTGAAAGATCCTTCCTTCCAAGGAGACTTACCCTTTTTCACCAGCCATTTTTCTAGCTTAGGTTCGTCCTCCTTGGTACGAAACATCTTTGTAGGGATTCTCCTGTTTTCACTTACAACAGGGGCACATGAAAAAGGGAACTGGAATTTTTCTCCCTGCCTTAATCGGCTTCTTAAGTTACAGTTGTTGGCTCAAGGTGGCCAGTGCACCACAGAAAAGGCTATCCCAGCCTTTAATTAGTTTTTGGAGCTGGGGACTCACACCTCTCTCGACACTCGGGGATTACTTTTAACCCTAAATTCGGCACTCTCGGCCTTCATTCGGTTTTTAGAGCCGGGGACTCACACCCACACGATACCCAGGGATTACTCGTAACCCAAAAAGGAGACACCCAGTCTCAGAGACACCCAGTCTCTTTATATGAGGGTTTTAAGAACGGGTTGGCCAAACCTCTCGTCCTAAGGATAACCACACAACCAAATGCAGGTTTTGGGCTCGCAAGCTCTCACTGGATAACCTATTAACCAGCGGGGTTTCGAAACAATATGTTCCAGCAGGCTGACCCCTAACCAAAATCAATTGATTTCACTTCGTTGAGCGAAGTAAAGCAAGGAGGGGGAGCGAGGGTGCGCTCAAAGAAGAAGTTCTTTTTCAGACTCAGCGGGTGTATGTAGTGTATGTAGTGTATGTAGTGTTGGTGCAACTGGTCTAGCGCCCTACTCTGGTCTTCTTTGGATCCCTTCCCACAAGATAGATGCACGGACAGTCACACAGTTTGATCTGGGATAAGAGAGAGAAAGAGAAGGGGGAAGCCACCCACGATAGGTTTCTCGCTAGAGCCAGGCACACAGACAGAAACCAATCATACAGCCTCTCCAAGAGCTCCAGAAGTGGTTTTCCCCTTACGTCTGTGGGTTAAAGGCACGCCTGTCGACTATGGCGCGAAGTTTAACCCTCAGGGCAATCCCGGACGAGCCCCCAATTCTGTTAGCCGAATTGCTTTAATTTACGTTTAGCAATCAGCAAAATACATGGGTTCTTGCCAACTATACCAGGGTCCCACCCCTCCCGGGAGATCACAAGGAAAGAGGCATGTGAGGCAGCTTCCAAGTTCAATGTTGTTTACTGGATCATGTAATCAAGCATACAAAAATCGTAATCACACACACAATCTTACAGGTCTAATAAAATAAAGAGAGAAAATAGCACTTTTGCATGAGCAGGTTTCGTTGGTGGGGAAAGCACGTTACCTTAGATGCGTTGTCCGATGTCAAGGTAAATTGGATGGAGGGGAAGAGAGGTATAAAAGCTATGGGGCCACGAGGCTTGAACCGGCAAGACCACGTGGTTCTCCTGGATCACGAGTTCAGAGAGAGAAAAAGGGGTTCAAAGATGGAGGCAAGGATTGGGGACAGAAAGCTGGACTGAAGGGTCAATAGGTAAGATAGAGGGCGACGGCTCAAGAGGTCGAGTGACTCTCGGTTTGGGCTTTTATTGGGGGTCTTGGGGCGGGCTTTGCAGACCACAACCCACTAACACTCCTACTAGGCGGTCCGTCCCTGTTGGACCTTGCTATAGGTTAAAGGTGGACAAAGGGAGGAGGTCCAGGGGTTTGGTCAGTGTTGCAAGAGTATGACTTCACCAGGAAACAGACACTGAGTCTGGGGTCCGATGACTCACCTGGCCATATCTATTGTTAGTTGATGGTTTCAGCCAAGTATCTGATGGCTGGCACATTAGTTGCTAGGCAGTCTAGTTAGCATAACTATCCAGATGTATAGTGGGGGAGTGGGGATTAGCCAGCGGATGTCTGACAGAAGGAGACCTCATGGCAAGAGGAATCCCTTATCTTTGTCTTGGGTGAACTGTTTAGGGTGTCAGCCTCCTGGCGTGGGCTGGAGCTGGCTCCTATTTCAAGAAGAAAGCGCAAGACCCTACCACTGTCAGTGACACAGAGTTCAAACTTATGGATATGAAAATCCATGAGCACCGAAAAGTGCCTTGCTGGCTAACACTCTGCTTTCGGCTTGTGTTTTGGACTTGGAATTCATTCCTGATTTGGCTTGACCTTGGACTGTCTTGGACTTTGACTCGGCTCCTGACCTACTGGCACCCAGCCCGAGAAACCCAGTACCTCCACTGGGGCAACAACCAGGGGCTCCCCCAGCTCCTGGATCTGTGCAGCCAATTCCTGCTGTCTCCATACCCGGGGTGGATCGTCGTCCAGTGCCCCACGAGTTGTTGGCAGCCACCTTTAATGGAGATCCGGCGAAGCTGCAATTCTTCATCATAGAAATGGGGAGGTTCCTCCAGTCATGGGACCACCTGTTCCCAACTGAAGGTGATCGAGTGGGGTACATCAGATCATGACTACACGAGCAGGCTGGGACAAAGAAGCATACATACTGGTATGTAAGTTTACATAATCCCCCAGGGCCAGAGCTGGACCAAGTGGAGGAGTTTGTGTGGGCCCTAAGATGGCAATATGAAGATCCTATGGGGGAAGAGAAGGTTCGTAATCAGTTGAAATGCCTCACTCAGGGGCGAGATTTGGTACATGACTACACGGCCACCTTCAAGAGATATGCGGCTAAGATCCGGGGGTGGCCAGAAGTGCTAGTGGAGCAGTATCGTCAAGGGTTGAATATGAACTTGTACAAGACTATTTTGCGTAATGTCAGCCCTACCTCCCTAGCAGCATGGATCCGCGCAGCTGAAGAGGTGGAGGTGTGCTTCACCCTAATTAAGCTGCGACACCCTTTGGGGACAACCAAGGGTGCTGGAGCCGGGTCAGGTGCTCAAAAGCTCAAGATGAAGGGCCCCCTGAAGGACATCAGGGATCTACATCTGAAGAAGGGGCTCTGCATGTGGTGTGGAGAGGCGGGCCACTATGCCTCATCCTGCCTGGCTGCCTCCCCAAGGGGACCCCCTTCTCTATCTACCAACCTCCCCAGGCCACTTAAGGCTCTGCTGGGGGGGAAAGCCCCGAGCACTTCAACTGGATGATCAACTGGAAAGTGACAAAGCAGCGACTGTGGACCCTCCATCACTGGTGGGAAATGATGAGGACCTGTTCTGAAGGGCACAAAGCAACAGGTCCCCTCACCCCCAGTGCCTAAAGCGGTGAGCTCTCCTGCCCCCCTTTTATATGTGGTTATGACTTTGGTGGCCCCCAAAACGGGGACACATGTGAAAGTGTGTGCCCTCATTGACTCGGGATGTGCCCGTGACTTGATCAGTCCAGTGGTGTAGGTGGGTTGGGGGTGGGGGTGAACTCACTGGAAGAACCCTTACATTTTACCCAAATGGATGGTTCAGAAATGAAGGAGCCATGTATGTTTGAGACTCAAATGCTATGTCTAGGGATGGGCGAACATTGGGAGCAGAGGGCATTCATCATAACCCCTCATGCTCAATTCCTGATGGTGTTAGGAAGCCCCTGGCTAAGCACTCATGACCCATACATCATATGGAGTGAAAGGAGAATAAGATGTGTGGCTCCGGAGTGTACCAAGCACACATGGCAAACTGAGAGGGGGGAGACACCCTCGTTTGAGATGTCTTGTCTAGCCAAAGAGAATGGTGTACAAATACCTACTGCATACTGGGATTTAGCGGAGGTTTTTAGTGAAATCAAAGTGGATGAGCTACCCCCTTACAGTGACATGGATTGTGCCATTGTATTACTTCCTGGGGTGAAATTGCCGAAAGGTAAACTGTACTCTATGAGCCCCTCTGAGAAACTTGAGCTCTGCCATTTCATTGATAAAAACTTACGACATGGTTTTATATGGCCAGCTCAATCCCCGTTTGCCGCTCCCATCTTGTTTTGGAAAAAGAAAGATGGGGGTTTGAGACTGTGTATGGATTATAGAGGATTAAATGCAGTTTCCCGTTTCACATGCCTACCCCCTGCCATTGATTAAAGACCTTTTAACAGAAGCGTCTAAAGGCAAAATCTTCTCTAAACTGGACTTGAGGGGGTTTCCGGTCGGAGGAATGGAGGTCTGACATGCTTTGCAAGTGCGCAAGGTGGATGGCGGCTCTTCTTGACAGCTTGGGTGGACAAATCCACCTGACGCAACCTCACACATGTAGTGTGAGGACTAGCAAGCAATATAATCCAGGTTTGAGCAAGCTCGGTGAAGGAAAAGTCTCAGAGGAGACTTTTACAACACCTTGAGCACTGCAGCCGAAGAAGATTCCTGCAAGTATCTCTAAGGAGCCAAGCCGAGCTGATTAAATCAGCATAAAATCTCCAATTCCCCTGATTCCTTAACAAAGAAGACAAAGTTTAAATGTTGGGACCACATCTGAAGCGAAGTAACAACATACGGTAACAGAAAAAAAGTTTTTGCCTTACCATTACCGCGTTTTGAAAGACGAAAAGCAGATCTGGTGAAGCAATAGACTGTTTCAGATTGGATGAGTGCAGTTTTGAAAAGTTAAAAAGCTGAATTTGAACTTAAAAAGCCAAAAAACCAAGTTGTTTAACATTCCTGCGGTTAAGAAGAGTCGGGAGGGGGAGCCAAGCATCGCGAGACAAAGAGGGGAGGAGAGAACCAAGCATCGCAAGACCAAGCTGTGAGGATTGAGACAGGAAGTGACGGCTTGAGGAGCAGACAAGAAGGGAAACGGAGAAGAACCGGAAGAGAGCAAAGGGGACTGTAAAAACTGCCGGACCAAAAGGACTACAACAGGAAGTGACGTGCGGAGAGCAGACAAGTAAGCAAGAGGAAGGGACAAAAGGAAACTACGGCAAGCCAGAAGCAAGGTAAAAAGACTATAACCTTTGGCACAAACCATAGAGAAGTTGTGCCCGCCATTTTGGATTTATAAAATTTTTAAACAGTAATATCTCATAAACTATATAACTTAGAAGGCTGAAACCAACGAAATTTGACTTGGCAAGACTAGCTTGTGTGAACACATTAATTGGTGTTTGATTTGGAAAATAAAATAAAATCGATCTTTTTTAAAGAGACAAGACGGACCGCGGACTAAGATCGAGAGCAGCTACATGGTCCTCTCCTACAATGGCAGCAAAAAAAGAAAAAGAACTATTAGCTGTTATGGAAGCAATGGGAAAAAAATGTTAGACGCTATAGGAGAGGTAAATGTTAAAATGAATGGCATAGCTGCACAAGCAAATAAAAACTTTGTAGAGTTAAAAGCAGAATTTCAAAAATTAACCACAAGAACACAAGACATTGAAACTAAAGTAAAAGAACTGGAAGAAAGTACTCAAAAGACAATGAGAGACAATGACAGGATGGAAAAGATGATGCATTATAAAGACATGCAAAACCATTTGAGATTTAGAGGGATTGAGGAAAAATTGAGTGAAGACATTTTTACAAGAATGCAAGAAGCATTAGCAGATTTTTTACAAGAACAGGAAGAGGTTGTTAGAAAACACATGGATCTTGTTTATAGAGTCAATTCTACACACACAAGAGATAAAAATATACCAAGAGATGTGGTAGTCCAATTTACAATGAAAAGGACAAAAGAACAAATCTACAAGAAGTGTTTTACTGATCCTTTTGAAATAGATGGAAAGAAAATTATAGTAATGAAAGAACTGCCTAGAGCAATACTGCAAGAAAGGAAAAAATTCAAGCGTCTGACGGATAAATTGAAGGAGAAAAAAATTAGATTCCGTTGGGAAATACCTCAAGGATTAAGCTTTTACTATGGCAGCACCAGAGAAGTGATTAAAAGCACAGGAGAAATGTACACATTTCTTGGAGAGAATAAAGATGACCTTGGTGATATTTAAGAATATATCAAGATGGATTACAAAGTACTTACATGGAATGTAAATGGACTTAATTCACCCCAAAAACGTAGAATGGTAGGGCATTGGCTGGAGAAACAAAAATGTAGTGTAATTTGTATACAAGAAGCTCATCTTAAAAAACAAGACCACAAATATTTAACAAGGAAAAAATTGGGAGAAGAATTTTATTCTTCTCCAAGCAATAAAAAGAATGGTGTTGTAACATATGTCAAAAAAGATTTGGAACCTAAAGTAATATTTAAAGACAAAGAAGGAAGATATTTAGCTATTGAAATCTCACTACAAGGACAGAAAACTTTGATTGTGAATATTTACGCCCCAAATGGAGCCAAAGAAATTTTTTTTAAAGAATTACAAGTGGAATTGGATAACGTAAATTATGATCAAATCATGATGTTGGGGGACTTTAATGGAACTGTGAATAACAAGTTAGACAGGCGCTCTAAGAGAAAGGATGAGGCATTAGGGAAGCTTCCCAAAAACTTTTTTGAACTGATAAAACAAGAGAAGCTGGAAGATATTTGGAGGAAAGCTAACTCACAAGGAAAAGATTTTACCTTTTATTCTAATAGACATGACTCGCATTCAAGAATTGACATGATTTGGATGACTACTAATTTAACGTTTAAGACAAGAAAAGTGGAAATTCTACCCAGAATAATTTCAGATCATAATCCGTGTTTATGGACTGCTGGGCAGGTAAAAAAACAAAAGAGATGGAGAATAAATGAGGACTTACTAGACAACCAAGAAATAGTTAAAAAAATACAGGAAGAAACAGACCTATACTTCCAAGCAAATATACAGAAAGAAGTAAAAATTCAAACCATATGGGATGCATATAAAGCAGTGATGAGAGGACTATTGATATCATTAAATGCTAAAGATAATAAAAAGAAAAGAGAACAATATGAAAATATTGTACAAGCCATTAAAACAAAAGAAGAAGAACTGAAGAGTAGACCAGGGAAAAAGAAACTGCAAAAGGAAATCTGGATGCTACAAGACCAAGCAAAAGCTATTTTGAACCAAGAGATGTACTGGAACTTAAAAAAACTCCAACAAAAGGCATTTGAAGGTGCAAATAAACCCGGAAAATATCTAGCATGGCAATTAAAGAAAAAACGTGAAAATAAATTTATCACTAAAGTGATAAGAGATAACATTGAGATAATAGACAACAAAGGAATAAAGAGAGAATTTTTTAAATATTATGCAAAACTTTTTAAGAAGGAAAACAAAGACAGAAGAAAGATTAAAGAATACCTGCAAACATTAAATTTACCAAAACCAACAGAGAAAATTAAAGAACTATTTAACAATCCAGTATCATTACAAGAGATTAAAAATGCAATAAATGACTCAAAATTAGGAAAAGCACCTGGACCAGATGGATTTACAGCGAAGTTTGATAAAACGCTACAGGAGTCGATCTCACCAGTGTTACTGCTATTAATGAACGATATAGGAGTCACTGGTGAGGTCCCAGAAACTTGGAAAGATGCAACCATCTCACTTATCCCGAAAGAAAATCAAGACTTAACTAATGTTAAGAACTATAGACCGATTTCTTTACTAAATAATGATTATAAGATCTTTGCTAAGATTATAGCTGACAGACTAAAAGAACACCTTAAAGAAACTATACAAACAGAACAAGCAGGGTTCTTACCTAATTGCCAAATAAGGGACAATCTAAGAGTAGTAGTGGATGCTATAGAATACTATGATAAACATTCTGAAAAGGAAGTGGATTTTTTCTTTTTAGATGCAGAAAAAGCGTTTGATAATTTAAATTGGGATTTTATGTTTGAGGTTCTAGAACATCTTGAAATTGGTGAATATATGCTTAACCTCATTAAGTCAATATATAAAGAACAGAAATCCTCTTTAATAATTAACACTGAAAAGACGGACGATTTTAAAGTCGAAAAAGGAACACGACAAGGATGCCCACTTTCGCCGTTGCTATTTATTTGGATTCTAGAAGTTCTACTAATAAATGTGAAGGAAGATAAAGATATTAAAGGCTTAACAACCAAAGGTTTTTCTTTCAAATATAGGGCCTTTGCAGATGATGTGATGTTTATAGTGGAAGACCCTATGACTACACTACCATATCTGTTACAGAGAGTAAAAGAGTTTGGTGACTTGGCTGGATTTTATGTAAATAAGAACAAATCGAAAGTGATGTGTAAAAATATGTCAAATAAAAAACAAACTGAGTTACAAAATCTTATAGAATGTGAGGTGGTGAAAAAGACAAAATATCTAGGTGTGAACCTAACAATGAAAAATATTGATCTTTATAAAAATAACTATGCGAAATTATGGCTGCAAATTATGCAAGATATTAAAAAGTGGAATGTATTAAATTTGTCATTGTTGGGTAGAATTGCGGTGGTTAAGATGAATGTGCTACCACGATTAATGTTTCTGTTTCAAACTATTCCAATTGTGAAAGATGTAAAAACATTCAAATGCTGGCAGAAGGAATTGTCTAAGTTTGTATGGGGAGGGAAAAAACCAAGAATCAAGATGAAAATAATGTGTGATGCTAAAGATAGAGGTGGGTTCCAGTTACCAAACTTAAGGCTATATCATGATGCAAGATGTTTGACTTGGGTAGGGACATGGACTATGTTACAAGATAGAAAGTTATTGTCCCTGGAAGGCCATGACTGTAGGTTTGGGTGGCACGCATATTTGTATTACGGTAAAACAAAAATGGACAATATGTTTAAACATCATTATTTGAGAAGAACGCTAATGGATACGTGGACAAGATATAAAAACTTTTTTCCAGAAGAGATACCTATGTGGATTGTACCCGCAGAAGTTTTAAATCCAGTATCACGTCACAAAGGACAAGATTGGTTGAAGTATAGAGACTTATTAACAAGACATGGTAAAGACTTTATATTGAAAGAGCAGCATCAGATGGACTTTGATTATGGTTGGTTAAGATATAGACAAATATATGACATGTATAAAAGTGATAAAAATCCAGTTTTAGAGAAAAAAATAATGAAATAGAACAAGTTTGGGAGGAAGGTTGGAAAAAAATGATTTCTAAAATGTATAAAATTTTGTTAAAATGGTTTAACGCTGATGAAATGGTAAAAGAACAAATGGTAAAATGGGCGATAAACTTTAACAAAGACATTGAAATGGAATCTTGGGAATTTTTATGGAAAAATGCTATGGGTATATCTACATGTTATAACCTGAAAGACAATTGTTTTAAAATGATGTACAGATGGTATATGACACCAAAAAAAATTGCAAATATTAATCAGAATATGTCTAACAAATGTTGGAAATGTAAAAAGAAAGAAGGTTCTTTTTATCATATGTGGTGGACTTGTGATAAAGCAAAGACTTATTGGTCTATAATACATGCAGAAATGGAAAAAATTTTGAAATGTACATTTAAGAAGTTGCCTGAAATGTTATTGCTTGGACTTAAACTAGAAGAGATAAATGTAAAGAAAAGGACAATAATATGGTATATGATAACAACAGCAAGAATGGTGTATGCACAAAATTGGAAAAATGAAAAAATACCAGATGTGTGGGAATGGTTGAAAAAATTGTTATATCTGGCTGAAATGGATAAATGGACTAGAAAGTTGAATGACCTGTACTCAGAGACCTTTTTAGAAGATTGGAAAGATTTGAAAGAATATGTTGAAAAATACTGGGACATGAAAAACTACATTTATACATGGTTATAATAACATAAAGCAATAGAATTAGAGTATATGAATGTATTAAGGATAATTAGATAATGAAGTTGTTTTTTATTTTAGAATTATATAAGAATATAGAAAGTAAGAATTAGTATATAAGTATTTTTAAGATATATGACCGTTACCAGAAATGTAAACATAGATATAAGTATTACTATTTTGGATAAAGTGGAAAATGTGTTATGCTTCAGATGTGGTGGGAAACCGCCAATACAAGATAAAAATAAGATTATACAAAGAGAACAAAATGTTATATAATATGGAAAAAAGGATTTGTATAAGATAAATGTATTAATTTTAATGTTTTGAAAAATAATTTTTTTTTTTTACAAAAAAATAAATAAACTGGACTTGAGGGATGCCTACTTTTGAGTGCACATCCGGGAGGGGGACGAGTACAAGATGGCCTTTAGTACCCCCTTGGGGCAGTTTGAATATCTCATTATGCCGTTCGGACTTCAGGGCGCTCCTGGCGTTTTTATGATCCTAATTAACGAGGTTCTACACAAACATTTATTCAAGGTTGTACTCTGCTGTCTTGATGACATCTTACTGTACTCTCCAGATGAACAATCTCATGTGCAATTGGTACAAGAAGTGCTGAGCACGCTAAAAGAGCATAAGCTGTTTGCTAAGCTCTCGAAATGTGACTTCCATAAGCGGGAGATAGATTTTCTAGGTTAGCAGATCTCTCCCCAGGGGCTGGAAATGGATCCCGCAAAAGTAATGGCAGTAAAGGAATGGGGGGTCCCTTGCACCCGTCGCCAGTTACAAAGCTTCCTTGGATTCACGAACTTTTATCGCTCATTTATCAACAACTTTGCAAAATATAGCCTACCCCTCACAGACTTACTCAAAACCAAAGGGAGGAGGGAGGACGCAGCTAAGCTGGGAGCTCGGCTAAACTGGACACCTGAATGCCAAACAGCCTTTGAGGATTTAAAAACTTTATTCACCTCCAAGCCTATCCTCACCCATCCTGATGAAAATAAAAGTTTCATTGTGCAAGTAGATACTTCTGATGTGGCCATTGGGGGGGGGGGTGATCTTGCAAGAGGGTTCCGATGGCAAGCTGCACCCGTTAGCGTATATGTCTAAGAAATTTGGTGAAACTGAAAAGAACTGGGTGGTGTGGGACAAAGAAGCAGTGGCTATCCACTTAACACTTTCTACTTGGAGACATTGGTTGGAAGGGGCTAGAGTCCCATTTGAAGTATGGACTATCATAAGAATTTGGAAGCACTCAGAACTCAACACACTTTGAATGCAAAACAACTGCGTTGGGCAGATTTTTTCTCTAAATTCAACTTTACATTGCGACACTTCCCAGGGAAATCTAATTCGCTCACAGACGCCCTATCCCGCCTTCCCCAACATGACTGTAAAAGAGATCCTGTAGTCGACTCCATGTTCACTCCGGGACAGTTGGGGGGAGCAGTGGTAACTCGTAGCCAAGTACGGAAACTGGAGAAGCAGGCGGGTGAGGCCTGGGTGTCCAAATGTGCTAATGCTTACACCCCAAGTGAAATAGAGGGCATGCGGAATGTGGAGTGTTTAAAAAAGGATCCCAACGGGTGCTGGTTCATGAACGAGAAGTTGGTGGTGCCCCAAATATTATGGGGAGATGTCATGCATGCCACCCATGAATCTAAGTTAGCAGGTCACTTTGGTTATCTGAAGACATTGAATTTCCTGCACAGACAATTTTGGTGGTCGCGTATGAGAAAAGATGTCTCTGAATATGTGTCTTCTTGTCAAGTGTGTCTGATGTGTAAGTGGAAGGGTGGGAAACCTCTGGGACTATTACAACCACAAGAAACCTCTACTCATCCCTGGGAAGTTATCTCTATGGATTTTATAACCGACTTTCCCTCGAGTAAAGGAAAGACGGTCATTTGGGTGGTAGTGGACACATTTTCTAAGCAAGCCCACTTTCCCCCATTCAAGCAGTTGCCTACGGCTAAAGCCTTCATGGCAAACATCGTAAAGCTCCATTCTCTCCCACGCAAGGTGGTATCTGACCGCAGAACTCAATTCGTTGCCACCTTTTGGCAGAAGCGCCTGGACTTCTGGGAGTTGAATCTGCTTTGAGCAGCGCTTACCACTCAGAAACGGATGGACAAACCGAAAGAGTGAATCAAATACTTGAACAATTCTTGTGCTGTTATACCAATTATCAACAGGATGATTGGGCTGACTTGTTGCCTTTTGCTGAATATAGTTATAATAATGCTGTTCATTCGTCTACTGGGGGTCTCTCTGTTCATGGCCACAGGGGGTTATGAAAGGGTTCCTCTACCGTCAATAAATGCAAATCCCCCCACCTCTGGCAGCCTGACTGACTGGTGGAACTCTTTGCGGGGAGCTTGGCCATTGATTGCAAAGACTCTAGAGAAAGCTAAAAAAGATTACAAAAAGCACGTGGACAAAGGACGAGAACCGGGTTGGGACTTACAGCCGGATTATTCTGTCTATGTGTCTACAAAGAATATCAAAGGGTTACAACCCAGCAGGAAATTGGGTTGGAAATATGTAGGACCTTATAAAGTGCTAAAAAGGATCAATGCTGTAACATTTGAACTCGAATTGCCTAAATCTCTGAAAAATGTCCATCCGGTTTTCCATTTCAGCCTCATGAAAAAGATCCTGGGCAGACTGGGTGGAGACCCCAACCTCCTCCTCCTCTGATGAAGGGGGGTGAACCTCACTACAAAGTGGACCAAATCCTCAACTCCAAATCAAAATGGGGTCGTTTGTTCTACCTGGTTAAATGGAGGGATTTAGGTCCTGAGCATAATGAATGGGTTGAGTCTAAGCATGTAAACGCTCCTGCAAAAATTTGTGCCTTCCGTAAAATGTATCCTGTCAAACCGGGAGGTTGAGTAGATTTTGGGGAGAGCAGGATGTCAGGATCTTACATTTCCCGCTCAGGAGTTGGGATGTAACTGTGTCATGACGTGTTATCTCACTCCTCCCTATGGAATGTGTTTCTTTCCCTCGCTTGAGACTCCGCTGCTTTCCCTGTCTTATCTATGGCCTTGGCTAACTCTTCTCATAGACTATGTTGCTAATTGGAAATTTCCTTGCAGGTGCAATCTTTTCTTGTCTCACTTCTTTTCCATGGGAATAAATGGGTCGGGGGTTTTGGGCGCCTTTTTCACTGGGTCATGATTGGTAGAGAATTACATACTGCCTAGTTTGAATACACTATATCTGTGTTACATCCTGCTGCATATAATTATTACTGACTCAACAAGTGTGCACCAATGATCCACCAAATAAAGAGAAGTTCTTGTTTAAGATCCTTTGCTTTGGTTTGAAATCTTTGGACTCTCACAGCAACAGTGGGAGGGCTTCTGGTGTCCTGCCCCCACTGCTGGACCTTCTGAGGGCACCTGGTGTTTTTGACCACTGTGTGACAGAGTGTTGGACTGGATGGGCCATTGGCCTGATTCAGCATTGGCTTCTCTTATGTTCTTAGGAGAAGTTGAGAGCAATGCTGGGGGGGAAATCATGAAAGTTTTGTCAGATTTGTGGGTCTAAGACCATTAAGGGGTTTATAGTTGATAACCAGAAACTTGAACTGAACCTGGTGCCTGATTGATAACCAGTGGAGTGACTGCAGAATGGGTGTGACATGCAAGCTTTGCCTAGCACACTGCAGTGAACAGACTGCAGCATTCCATAACAACTGGCATTTCCAAGCTCACATTAAAGGCAGACTCCTGTAGAGCGCATTGCAGTAGCCTGAACTTCACTAGCTGATACCAGGATGGGTTCATATGGTAAGATCAGCCATGTCAAGAGAGGGGCCATCTTCTGGGCCATCTTCAGAGTTGGAAGAATACAATTTTTTTTGCAGCTGCATTAACTTGCTTCTCCAGCTGTAACTGAGGCTGGTTCTGCATTTTCATTTTTGTCACTCATTTGTCCCTATTGCTTCAGGGTTCCCCTCCCAATGTGTTTTGCTCTCTCTAGTAGTCCCAGAGGGAGCAAAACACATATGGAAATGGGGGGGGACCCAAAGCAATAGGAATGAAAGAGTGACAAAAATGACAGTGCAGAAGTGGCCAGAAGTGGCCAGTGCAGAAGTGGACCCTCTCAAAAGTGGGAAGTACAATTTCCTTCAATACTGGAGCCTTCCCAGTTAGCATTAACTCTATTTTGTCAGAATTCAGCTTCAGCTTGTTTATGTCAAGCTATTTAACAACAGCAGTAAAGCACTGGTTCAGGATTATTAGGGAATTTGGATAAAGAAATACAGAGCTAGGGGTCCTCAACATACTGAGGACAGCCAATTCCAAAACCATGAATGGCTTCTCCTAAGGGTTCTGAATAGATATTGAGTAGTGTGGGGGATGTCTGATTCTTGAGGAACCCCAGAAGGTAAGTCTCACAGTGATGGCAAGCAGTCTCCCACAGCAGTCCCCTGAGTCCTGCTCATCAGGAACAGTTTAAACCAATCCAAGGCACATCCCTTAATCCCTACTTAAGAACATAAGAGATGCCAATGTTGGATCAGGCCATTTGCCCATCCAGTCCAACACTCTTGTCACACAGTGGCCAAAAACACCCAAGTGCCCTCAGGAGGTCCAGCAGTAGGGCCAGGACATAGAAGCACTACCACTGTTGTCCCCTTCTCGAGCACCAAGAATATAGAGCATCACTTGCCCCAGACTGAGAGTTCCTATCTATACTTTGTGGCTAATAGCCACTAATGGACCTCTGCTCCATATGTTTATCTAATTCCCTCTTGAAGCTGTCCATGCTTGTAGCTGCCATCACCTCCTGTGGCAGTAAATTCCACGTGTTAATCACTCTTTGGGTGAAGAAGTACTTCCTTTTATCTGTTCTAACCCAACTACTCAGCAATTTCATGGAGTGCCCACAAGTTCTCATATTGTGAGAAAGGGAGAAAAGGACTTCTTTCTCTACCTGCTCTATCCCATGCATAATCTTATAAACCTCGATTATGTCACCCCTCAGCCGTCGTTTCTCCAAGCTAAAGAGCCCCAACCGCTTCAACCTTTCTTCATAGGGAAAGTGTTCCAACCCTTCTACCATTCTAGTTGCCCTTTTCTGCACTTTTTCCAATGCTATAATATTTTTCTTGAGGTGTGGCGACCAGAACTGTACACAGTACTCCAAATGAGGTCACACCATCGATTTATACAGGGGCATTATGATACTGGCTGATTTGTTTTCAATTCCCTTCCTAATGACCCCCAGCATAGCACTGGCCTTTTCATTGCAGTCGCACACTGTCTTGACATTTTCATTGAGTTATCTACTACGACTCCAAGATCTCTCTCTTGGTCAGTCTCCGCCAGTTTGGACCCCATCAACACGTATTTATAGTTAGGATTTTTTGCTCCAATGTGCATCACTTTGCACTTGGCCACATTGAACCCATTTGCCACGTTGATGCCCACTCACCCATCCTTGACAGATCCCTTTGGAGTGCCTCACAATCCTCCCTGGTTCTTACCACCCTGAACAACTTTGTGTCATCTGCAAATGTAGCCACTTCACTGCTTACTCCCAACTCCAAATAATTAATAAACAAGTTAAAAAACATCGGACCGAGTAAGGATCCCTGTGGTACCCCACTGCTTACCTCCCTCCACTGAGAAAATTTCCCATTTATACTCACTCTCTCTTTCCTTTTAATTGGCCAGTTTTTGATCCACAAAAGGACCTGCCCTTTTATCCCATGACTATTGAGCTTACTTTGGAGCCTTTGATGAGGAACTTTATCAAAAGCTTTCTGGAAGTCAAGGTAAACAACATCTATTGGGTCCCCCTTGTCCACAATGTTTGTTTACTCCTTCAAAGAACACTAACAGGTTAGTGAGACAAGATCTTCCTTTACAGAACCCATGCTGAGTCTTCCTCATAGGGGCCATATCACTCCAGTTCTGGCTTATCTTCACTAGCTTCCAAGTTGTTTCCAGGCCCAATTCTTGTGAAACATCTTATAGATGTTTTCTTTATATGACGTTGCTCTCAGATACTTTACCGCTTTCCATGTTTTCAGTCATTGCTCTGTATCCATAGTCTGTCTCAAATCTTGCATCCATGTCACCATGACCGGTTTTACCCATTCATCTAATGCAGGGGTCCTCAAACTACGGCCCACGGGCCACATGCGGCCTGCCGAGGACATTTATCCGGCCCGCCAGGTGTTTTTGCTGCCGCTGCCTGTCCTCCGATTCCAGGGCCAGTTCATTCACTAGACGAGGTTAGGCGATCGCCTATGAGCGCGTGGGCCTGAGGGCGCAGATTAGGCCTTCAGCCCCACCCCCTCTCCCTCGCCAAAAGCCCGCCCTCTTGAAGCCTCTCAGGAGCACTCAGGAGTCGAGGGAGCAGTCCAGTCCTAATGCTGCCTGTTTCCAGCTGCCCTGCCCCCTCTCTCCTTCCATCCCTCTCCAAAAGCCCGCCCTCTTGCAGCCACGTGCATCAGAGCACTCTGGAGTTTGTAAGGGAGCACGTGCAGTGCTCGTGTGCCTACCTTGACGCTGTTTCCCACAACAAAAGCCTGGACTGTGCACTGCACACACACAGCCAGATTCCAGCTGCAACTGCAAGGCGAGTGGGGCCAGCCCAGGGGTGGTCAGTTGGTTGCCGCCTTGCCAGGGAGCAATGGGGTTGGGGCGGCTACAGAAGGAAGTCAAAGGGTGGTGGGACGGGAGGCTGGCTACTGGTGGTGGTGGCAAGCTATCTTGTTTTTTCTCCTCCCCAGCCTTAGCCATGCCTGCTGGGTGGGTGGGGGAGAGCCCCTATCTGGTCCAGAGAGGCCCCTGGTCTCAAAGGAGAGGGGAAAGGGGTGCATTGGTGCTTCCCCCCCCCCCACGCACCTGACTTTGGTGTGCTGCCGGTGGAGCCTCTCTGAGACGGGGAGCCATGCCTTCTGCTGCTTCTTTGCTGTGTGCCCAACTGTCCTGCCTGGCTAGCGGGGGCTCAGAGCAGTTGGGGGGGGAGCAATTTTCAGAGCCTTTGGAGTTCTCTTTGGGTTAATTGCTGCTTAGAAGTTGCCCGGGGGGGGAGGGAGGAGAATTCCGAGCGCGAAAAGAGCTGCCTGGAACCTCCAGGCTCCGAAGGAACTTTTATTTTCTTTGGGGGGGGGGGGGGTGTCGGCTGGCCAGCTGGCCGGCCAAAAGAAGTGACACCACCACCTGCCCCCTCCCTGACGCCTGCTGCAATGGGGGAGGGGAGAGGAGAGAGAGAGAGAGACTCCTTGCAATGTGTGTGTGTGTGTGTGTGTCCGGCCAAAGGAAGCTACACCACCCGCCCCCTGGGGGGGGATTGAATGCAAAAGCGTGGAGATGCTCCAGGACTCAGAGAGTCAAGAGGAAGGCTCCAAGCCAGTCTGATAGGGTTGCCAGACCCCAGTGGGGAAATTCCTGGATATTTGCAAGTGGAGCCTGGGGAGGACAGGGACCCCAGTGGGGTCCAGTGCCACAGAGTCCACCCTCCAAAGCAGCCATTTCATCCGGGGGAACTGGTCTTTATAGTCTGGAGATGAGCTGTAATTCTGGGGGATCCACAGGTCCCACCTGGAGGTTGGCACCCTCAAAGCCAGATCCAGCAGCTGGGGTTAGCAGAGCAGAGCAGAGTGGGGGGTGGGGGGGTGGGAGAGCCGTACCAAGAGAGAGAGAGGGAAATAAGAAAAAGTGGAGGGTGTATCTTACTTTTCCTGGTGTCCTGTGTACTCTCCATGCTGATGGGGAAAGGGCCAAGAAATGGAAGCAAACAGGGACTCTCAGTCTGGGGCAAGTGATGCTCTGTATTGTTGGTGCTTGGGGGGGGGGGAGGCAACAGTGGGAGGGCTTCCTGCCCCCACTGCTGGACCTTCTGAGGGCACCTGGTGTTTTTGGCCACTGTGTGACAGAGGGTTGGACTGGATGGGCCACTGGCCTGATCCAACATTGGCCTCTCTTATGTTCTTATGGGTGCTTTCCTTGACAACCCTTTTTTGGACCTTTCATAAAGGAGTGAAGGACCTCTGAGCATGTGTAGCTCCCTCCCCCAACAGGCAGGAAAACAGGAGGGATGTGTCTGTGGGTTTGTGTGATGCTGCCCCATTGAAAGATAATCGCCAGGCTTCTCTGCCCCCCATTTGCCCTTTGACAACAAGCAGCTTTCTTAAGTCAACACATCTTAAACCCATAAGTGGCTATTAGAAGAAGAGATTGGATTTATATCCCGCCCTTCACTCACTTAGAGTCTCAGAGCGGCTTACAAACTCCTTTCCCTCCCCCTCCCCACAACAGGCACCCTGTGAGGTAGGTGAGGCTAAGAGAGCTCTGAGACAACTGTCCTTGAGAGAACAGCTGGTACAGAGCTGGTACAGATTTTTCCACGTATTACACAGGATTGCCCAAGGTCATCCAGCAGATGCAAGTGGAGGCGTGGGGAATCAAACCCAGTTCTCCCAGATTAGAGTCTTTCCACACTTAACCACTTGTTCCCGTTTTGTTTTTTTACTTCAAAATAAGATATGCGCAGTGTGCATAGGAATTTGTTCATAGTTTTTTTTTAAACTATAGTCCGGCCCGCCAGCGGTCTGAGGGACAGTGAACTGGCCCCCTGTTTAAAAAGTTTGAGGACCCCGATCTAATGTATATTCATTTAACAAAAAGTTATATAGTTTTTGTATCAATTTGTCGCTTGACGACAACTAGGATCCTGCCATGGGGCGTGGGAGATGTTTTGCCACCCAGGAGGAGGGCGGGACAGGCAGCTTGCTGGGATGCTTTGCATCGCAGTGGTGGGGGCGGGGCCGGCCTTAGAGGCCCGGCCCCGCTCCCGCCTCTCCCAGTTCACTCCTCATGCTCGGAGGAGTAGTCTCGAGTGCACTGCTGCCGAGTCGGTGGGGCCTACATGGGCCTTGGGACTCGGCGTGAGGGCGGCGGGAGAGGCTGGTGCGCAGCGGCAAGGACTCCAGTGGCGGCAGAGCGCTTGGTGGCAAAATCGGTGGCAGCCTTCAGGTGGCCCCAGAGGCCAGCTC
Organism: Lepidodactylus listeri; assembly: GCA_029233225.1. NCBI lineage: Eukaryota > Metazoa > Chordata > Lepidosauria > Squamata > Gekkonidae > Lepidodactylus > Lepidodactylus listeri. Next base: position 5,064,947 of record JARCFY010000014.1, on the reverse strand, counting down.
CGCTTGCATGGGCTGCGGACTGTGCGGCGCCAGTGGCTGGGCGGCTCATCGGGCATCCTCTGCGCCCCCCATCATCTCCCGCCCCACCCCATCCCTTGTTTCAGCTATTGGGGGTTGGAGGGGGTGATGCCTTCGGGTGGCGGTCTGTGTGGTGCCGGTGGCTGGGCGGCTCATTGGGCATCCTCTGTGGCCCCCCATTGTCTCCCACCCCACCCCATCCTCTTGTTTTGCTGCTGGGGGTAGGAGGTTGTTGGCCAGCAAGGCACTGCTAGTGCTCTTATGAACTGTGATATTCATAAGCCTGAACTTTGGGTTGCCCGTAATGAAAGGGCCATGTGCTTTCTTCATTATAGGAGCCAGCTCCAGCCCATGCCAGGAGGTTGACACCCTAGACGGTTCACCTGGGACAGAGACAAAGGACTCCTCTTGCCATTAGGTTTCTCTCTCTCTGTTTCAGCATGCTGGTCAACCCCTGCCCCCTCCAACGTACCTGCATAGTTATGCTAACGCAGTTGCTTAGCAACTAATGTTTGGGCCATCAGCCAGTCGGCCAAAGTCATTGACTAACAATAGATGTGGCCAGGTGAGTCATCGGACCCCTGTCCAAAGTCCACTTCCTGGTTAGATCATAATTTTGCAATATTGTCCATCCCCTTACCCTCCTCCTTTCGTCTACCTTTAACCAGGGGTCCTTTCGTAAAAAAAGAGGTGCAGGAGCTCATTAGCATAACTTATTTGCATATGCCACACCCCCTGACGTCACAGGAAGTGTCAAAAGGCCACACATCCCTGACATCATGGGCAGTGTGTCAGAAGGCAAGAAGGGAGGGAGTGAGGGAGGGGGAAGGAAGGAAGGAAGGAAAGGAACAGGAAGGAAGGTAAGTAGGTAGGTGGGGGAGAGAGAGGAAAGAAAGAAAGAAAGAAAGAAAAAAAGAAAGAAAGAAAGAAAGAAAGGGAGGGAGGGAGGGAGGGGGGAAGAAAGGAAGGAGGAAGAAAGGGGGGAAGGAAGGAAGGAAAGGAACAGTAAGGTAGGTAGGTAGTTGGGGGAGAGAGAGAGAAGAAAAGAAGGAAGGAAGGGGGGAGAGAGGGGGGAAGGGGGGAAGGAAGGAACAGGAAGGTAGGTAGGTAGGTGGGGGAGAGAGAGAAGAAAGGAAGGAAGGAAGGAAGGGGGGAGGAAGGAAGGGAGAGGGGAAGGAAGGGGGAAAGGAAGGAACAGGAAGGTAGGTAGGTAGGTGGGGGGAGAGAGAGAAGGAAGGAAGGAAGGAAGGAAGGAAGGAAGGAAGGAAGGAAGGAAGGGGGGCGCTTCTCCCCCCACTGGGGCTGGCGTTTCCCTCCCTCCCCCCCTTGCTTGGGCTTCTCCCTCCCTTGCGCCCCGGGAACAGGTGAGTGGGGGAGGGAGGGAAGGGCTTCTTCCCGGGACCAGCGGCCACCAGCTGAGCATTTCAAAAAGTGGGGAGGGCCATTGTAAGGCAGGGCTTGTTATTGGCTTCCCTCATCAGAATCAAAAGGTTTTTGTGAGAGTTCTGCTCAGAGTAGTCAAGGATCAGATCTTGGTTGGTTAACCACAGTTCTTTATTTCCAATTTCTACATTAGTGCAGCATCTCGGATTATTGTCAGAGATGAGACAAATTATACAAGCGGGTCTATTATACCATTCCAAGGAGTTTGAATTACCCATAGGTAGCCAATCCCCTTAAGGGAAAATTGGCGGGCAAAAAGGTGTCCGGACCGTTTGGTTCTCACAGGAAAAGAGTGAGGTGTTAAGCAGTAAATTTCCTCTCCCAAACCAGACCCCTCAGATGTTACCAGTTCACATAACAATCAATGGCTTCAAGGTTTTTGCATGTGATAAGAGATGAGAGGCATCCTCCCTTGAAGTTCCTGCCGGAGCAGCTGGAATGCGGAGGCAGGGATGTGAGGCCTCCTTGTTCTCGCAAATCATTGTTGTCACCCTCCCGGTCTGGACAAGCACCATGACATTACGGTTACATAGAATCCCAATACATGATAGATTACATAGGACAGTTAAAGGCATGCATGCAAACTAAGAAAGGTAAAAGAAGGAGGCCTGACTAATATATTGTCTGAATTTGCAGATTCTGACAGTTTTCCATGTCTGCAACAGCAGCCAAAGCTGCTGGAGGATCAGGAGGGATGGTAAGCCACTGGGCCTCTGGCTGCGCTCCCCCTTCAGGCTCTCCTTTTTTGTTCCCCTTCCTCTATCTCTCTTCCTCCCCCACCTCAGGCTTTCCATCATTTCTTTTTACTCCCCTTCTGTGATTCTTTTGCAAAGCACAGAGGGAGGTTTGGCCCCATCTCCTGCAGAAGCCATTTCAGGGTGGCGCTCACCATACTCTCTCAAAAAGGTTAGATACCCTGACCATAGAGCATAAGGAATCCTCAATGGCCCTGTTATAGAAGCCAACCATATATACATCCGAGGAGGAAAGACCATAGGGAAAGGTGCTGTGAAACAGCACAGGCTTAGCATAGCTGAGGTGCCCAGTCCAGGTTATCTCTTACAGACACTTGAGAGAGCTGCAATGGCCTGTAGGCTTACCCAGAATCCTAAGCTGCACTACAGTCATGCAGGCATGATGGAGGGCAGACAGGGGGGCTCTTTGGCTTCCATTAAATTCAATGGACCATTGAATGACCATTGAATTCAATGGAAGCACTTCACCAGTGTTTTGCCAGTGGAACATTATGCTGGCTCCAGAGGCACCGTGGACACCTATGATACTAAACCCCATCCCTCCCCGGCACTGTCCATTTCTGGGCCCCATGCTTGCCGGTTGTAAAACTGGCAAGGCGGGATATAAATGAAACAAACAAATAAATAAATAAATAAATACATAAATAAACACATCTGAGTTGTCTTAGTGTGGGGCCTGGCTGCTAACCTAAGCAGTTTGAGGGGCTGAGTCCTAAAACTGGTCTGTGAAGCACCACTAGACACAAGATGGGGGCCATGCTGGCAGGTGGAGCACTTCAGGCTTCTTCAGAGACATTGGAATCCCCTCCTGTTGGAGACTGTTCCAGTGGGAACTACTCCCCACACACTCTCACAGAATCTAAACAAAAGTCTTCTGGGTAGTACCAGAGAATTGCACCAAGTCACTCAAAAAGGATGTTGATGTGGCATCCCTGAGTTTCCTTTTACTGTAGCAATCGGCATATGTTTATCTCTATTAGGAATGAAGGAAGCAGAGTCATCACTCAAATTGCTGAGGTTTCCAAGAATTTAATACCAGTATGTGCTAATATATAAGAGGAAGTATACGCGCAAAAGAGCAGCAGAGAAAGGAATTTTATGAGGGAGCTCAAATACAACATCAGTACACTGACTGCACAGCTGGACATATTTGAAAGCCTTCAGTTTGCTCCTTTCTCAAATATTTGCACCTTCTGTTATCACTGCACTAAGTCACTCCTATACGCTTGGCTTAGAAAATGCTCCTTATTACAGATAAACCAAACTAAAACACTGGGGCTATATAGCCTACCTTATCTTAGGAGCTTAGTGCTTCCAGAAGCCATTAGCTCCATATTTTAAAGGCTGCCTACAGTTGGGGAAGGGGGCTGCGGTGGCTCAGAGGTTAAGACGCTGAGCGGCAGACTGGAAGGTTGGTAGACCCAAGTGCCACATGACAGAGTGAGCTCCCGTCTCTGGCCCCAGCTCCTGCCAACCTAGCAGTTCGAAAGCAAGAAATTGCAAGTAGATAAATAGGTGCCACTTTGGTGGGAAGCTAACAGCGTTCTGTGCTCCTCAGCATTTAGTCATGCCAGCCAAAAAAACAACAGAAAAAGTCTTTGGACAGCGCTGGCTCTTTGGCATGGAGATGAGCACCACCTCCTAGAGTCAGATTCGACTGGCTTTTGAGCAAGGGAAACCTTTACAGCTGGGGGAGGGGGCACATTAAGGCAACCACTTTATTGGATTGACTTCTGCCAGTATGGGAATTTGGAATCTTTGGAACCTTTCCCCAGGCAGGCAGAGCTGATTCAGACTTTCTTGCTACCTGTGATCAACAACTGTCTATACAAAAGAAGGCCAGAAGGCAGATAATATTATTGAGTATCAAGAAAGCAAGTTGACTGATCTGTGTGACAGGTTGTTTATGGACTTCATGAAACCCTCACTGGAGTTTTGTATTTAGAGGGGAAGGACTGATGAGCACCTATAGAGAAGGGCCAAATGACTTTCCCAACACAGGGCATGCTTTTGTGGCAGGATGTTCACTGAACTTAACTCCCCTTTATCCAGCCCATCAGTTCTGTCATCAACCATTCCGTGAGTCTCTTGGTCTTCCAGTACATATTACCTGGCATGCCCACCACATGGCCAGATGTGGTACCACACCGAATTAGCCAAATACACCCAACCCTGGTTCAGTCACCCAGGGGGAGCTCTCCCTTTTACTGTCCTCTGGCCCACCAGCATGTTGCCAGAAGCTTTAGGAGGTGCAGCCCCTTACTGGATCAACCGGTAAGGGGGTCCAGCGGTGGTCTCTCCCCCAGCACATGAAGACTAGTTAAAAACCTTCTGTTTGTATGATACAGGACAGCCAGCAACTGGTCTATATCAAACATGTACTGTGTTTAGAGCAATTCCCAAGCTTCAGCAGAGCCCGAATTCACACAGAAACCTTATTTAGATTAGGGGCTCGAATAGCAGCACATCTGGGCAAGGAAAGGCAGCTCGCTTGCTCGCCTCTCTCCAGTCAAGGCTATTTCTTTCACCCCGAGTTGACGGGCGCTTATTGGGAAGTCAACAGTAAAGGCAGGCATTCATTCATCCATGACATCCCCCAGCTGTAACGAAGGACTCCCCTCAGCGCCACACGCTCGCTCCGAGTGATGGCAGCCAGGAAATTGGGAGCAGCAAAGTGAGAGGACTCGTGTGCAGGTTGATCAGCGGAGCAGCTTGCCGTGAGTCAACCAAAATAAACAGTGGTGATTAACCGACTGACTCATGCTGCCTCCTCCCCCTTTCCAGAGGTGAAAACCCAACGAAGAAGAACATTTTCCAAAAGAGAGGCGCGGGGGGGGTGTGTGGAGAGAGTTCCGACCAGGGGATGCGAAAGCGCAGGGCAACGGTCTGATTCCTGCCGGGCAGGCAAGGCAAGGCGAGGCGTCGCCCCTCTGCAGACACTGCCTTCCCCCCGCGCCCCGCATCCCCCGAAAGCCCAGCAGTCCGCCGAGCAGTCCGCCGAGAGAGGAGACGTGCCAGGGTGTCCATCTACCTCCCCCTATCCCTTCCTGCACTCGGGCAGCCCGCGGTGCTAGAAGACCACATGGGGCCAGCTAAAGGCTGGGGGGGGTGGCTCGCTTGGGAAATCACCTCCGCCCACTCCCCTTCCACCGGGGGGGGGGAGTGGGCTGGTAGAGGCAGCTCCCCTTCAGCCCCCCCTGGGGCACATGGATGTCACAGGAAAGACAGAGCACCAGGCCGGGCGTGCCAGTCTCACGTGCTACCTGGGCAAGAGGGCGGCGGCGGTGCAGCAGCAGCGAGCAGCCCGCCTGTCTCCTTCTTCCCAAGCAGCGCTGCCCCCCTCTCCTTCCTTTCGGCCACCGCACTGGCAAGGGAGTCCGTGGGCAGGCAGTCCCAGGCAGCACCGCTCGCTCTGCCGCTTTTGAGTGGGGGAGGGAGGGAGGGGGTTCTTCCCGGGGCCGGTGGCCAGCCGCGGCCCCGGGAACAGTGAGTGGGGGGAGGGAAGGGCTTTTCCCCGGGCCGGCGGCGCTTGCCACGGCCCGGGAGAGGTGAGGGGAGGAGGGAAGGGCTTCTCCCCGGGCCAGCGGCGCTTGCCGCAGCCTTGGAAGAGAGAGGGGGGAAGGATGGGCTTTTCCCCGGGCTGGCGGCGGTCTGCCGCGGCCCGGGAAGGGTGAAGGACTAGCAGCATGAGATAAGATAAAGGGGGTGCACAGTGGGAAAAAAAAGGTATGTTTTTTCTTTCCCTTTTTCTTTGGCTCTGTTTTATGAATTCACAGAGAGTTCTGTGAATTCAAGGGGTGGGGAGTGCAAGGAGGGTGCAAGGAATTTTTGGTACAAGGAATTTTTTTTTGAATTTTCCCTTCTTTTAATCTGGCCTGAAAAAGACCCAAACTCCTTGAGCTATAGCAGCAGTTCTGCTAAAATCTTTTGAGACTCATGTTGCAATTCAAAACTAGCCATGTGGCACATAGTTTGAGAGAGAGCCTCATCAGACAAAGACAGTCTATCTGGAAAACCTTGCCATCCAACAAAAGCCTCCTCTCCTCCCCCATCTCTTGTGAAATTTGCATTATCAAAGAGCCAGCAGCTCTATGGTGGAGAGGGGGGTTCTTTCAGAGCTGTTCTTTCAAGAGCAGTCCTCAAGGGCACTCTCTCTCAGCCACTCCTACCTCACAGGATATATTCCACAGAGATACTGTTTCTATTTACTGAAATGTGTTACTGCCTCTGTAGTATCAGGTTTTTGTCTTTTTTTTAGATTTCTTTCTCATCTCACAGAAGTGGGACCCTGCTAGCTCACTCTTTGCTAGTTTTCCTTAGTCTTGAGATACTATCGCAGTCATGGAATGTTCATACCATCATTTTAGCCATCTTGCTATGACTTGGCTTTTCATCTGAAGTGTTTATCATTTATGTTTCTCATATCCTTATAAAATATTTAAGGCTGGCAGAACGTCCATTCTTTTTTTTAATGTTTTAGTGATCTACTTCCACCTGCTTCTTCTACCAGCAAGGAAACAACCCCCCCCCTCTATATGTGCTCAGAGGAACTGTTTACTGGCACACAGCTTGTGCCAGAGACAATGTTTTGTGTGTGTGTGTGTGTTATGATCTTTCTGACTGACTTCTTAATCCATAAAGAATTCTCTGAGCCTTATCAAGGGCCACTGCTTGTTCTATGTCTTGGATTTTCAATACAGGTTGTGATTAAGCTGCTTGGTAAAATTATATCTCTGTCACTCATGCTATATTCTTCCATTTTTGTTTCATTTGCACTCTGTGCACACAGGGTACTATTTCTAACAAAAGTTTTATGCTTGGGACACTGTGCCCACAGCCCAGTTCTCCATATAACCTACCAAAGGGCTTCTTAGAGATTCATGATCGGCACCTTCTAAGTTTATTTTTCTTTTTGAGTTCTATCCCTGCATGGCCACAGTTTCTTTCTAGCCATGCAAACCCCCGCTACTCTTTCACTTAAGTTCTTTCATATCAGCAGGAACTCAAAGTCTGAACCTGCAATTGAAATCTTATGCCTGATAAGAAAGGCATCTTATAAGTAATTTTCAGGAATTGTTTGTTTTGTGTGTGTACTAATCATTTATTGCTTTTCAGATTCCTGCTAGTTTTATTTTTATTTTTTACTTCCTCTCCCACAACATGGGAGAAGTCAGATGTTTTGATGAGTTTTGTTATATTGTCTTTTTACATTCTTTGATTTTTTATTTTTTGGGGAAGTGTAAACCACCCCCACAAGCCGGCATTTATTTTCTTTTTCTTTTTTTCTTTGGGCTGCCCAACTTTTCTTACAACCTTATAAGCCATGGCAATACAAATTAAATTTTGAAAAAAATTCTTTTCTGTTCTGAGCTCATGTATTATTATTTTTTTATTGTCTCCGGAAGACACTCTATTAAATGTGATCACATGTCTTGCAAAATGTCAATCTTGATACAAGGGGGGGAGAGACACTGTCAAATGTGTCCCCTTTCCTATAAACTGCCAGTACATTGCATTGTGTTCTAATGGGTGATTGGGTGTCATATCCCAATCCTTCAATTCTGTGTTGCAATAATGCTTTTGTCTATATTTACTATGATCTAATATGTGCTACTAATCATTAAGAGTTTTTTTTTCCTTCTGTGTATGCTAAGGTGATGCATTTGATTTGTTCTCATATATACATTTCTACTGCCCCATTGTGCTCTTCAAATTCTCAGAAGTTTTGCATATACAGGACCCCATGGACTGTACAATGGACTTCAAGGGTGGAAGATTTCAACATCATGTGTACTCCTGATTTCTGTGACAGACAGGGACTGCCCCTGCCTGAGTGAAACTAATTCAAATATGAATTGCTCATACTTGCTAACATGATTTGTCTGATGATATACCTTCATTCATTTGTGATGTCCCAGGTATTCCAATAATGTCTTCAGCCTCCGCACACAAGCATCATCAATGCATCTCACTCAATTACATACTAGTATATAGCCTTGCTTTTTGCCGTTCTGCTTTGATTAATAGCTATGTGTTTTAAAACATTCCATTTGATTTAATATGCATTAATTATTTTGCTTTCCTTTCTGTATCTCTTTTATGGTTAACAAATTATTAACCATTTTTCTTTCCGAATAATATATACCCACAATGCTTTTGATAGCAAGGGGGGGAGACTCCCCACTATGCAAACCGGTCTCCTCCTTCCCGGCCGAACTGACTCGTGTTCGAGCCGGAAAGTGACGAACTAGACCGAGGCCATTGTGAGAAGACGATCGGGGCCCGGGAAGAGCTTCCGAAGAGCCATGGTGTTCTATTAGATACTATGTAAAGCGCGCCTCCCTCCTGCTTTCCAACACCAGTAGTCATGTTCCAGCACCCGAGCCTTGGCGCACAGGAGGGATGGACGAAGAATTGTTTGTAGCAACTTTATTTCCTTCTGGATTATTTTTGTACCGTTTCGAATGTGTGTGTGTGTGCACTAGATACAGATACATTTATGTAAGAGTAATATTTTTATAAGGAATTTTAGTCTAGCTGCTTTCCACCCCCGCTAGTCTTTAGGAATGTTTTTAGTTATATAGATGTGCCCCATTGGTGGCTAAGCTTGTCTATCCTGAAGTTATGTGTCCGTTCGAAGGTAATTCGGCATTTCTGATAGGGTAGATTTTTGTCCTCTTTTATGTCCGTCCCTCGCAAACATAAAGACTCCCAGGTCTTTCCCACACAGTTCCAGCCATGCCCGCACCTCATCTAATTCGGGACCCTTCACCTGACGCTTTCAGGGTCCCGAGGGGGGGAATTGTTGGCCAGCAAGGCACTGCTAGTGCTCTTATGAATTGTGATATTCATAAGCCTAAACTTTGGGTTGCCCATAATGGAAGGGCCATGTGCTTTCTTCATTATAGGAGCCAGCTCCAGCCTATGCCAGGAGGCTGACACCCTAGACAGTTCACCTGGGACAGAGACAAAGGACTCCTCTTGCCATGAGGTTTCTCTCTCTCTGTTTCAGCACGCTGGTCAACCCCTGCCCCCTCCAATGTACCTGCATAGTTATGCTAACGCAGTTGCTTAGCAACTAATGTTTGGGCCATCAGCCAGTCGGCCAAAGTCACTGACTAACAATAGATGTGGCCAGGTGAGTCATCGGACCCCTGTCCAAAGTCCACTTCCTGGTGAGATCATAATTTTGCAATATTGTCCATCCCCTTGCCCTCCTCCTTTTGTCTACCTTTAACCTATGGAAGGGTCCAAGAGGGACGGACCACCTAGTAGGTGTGTTAGTGGGATGTGGTCTGTGCAGCCCACCCCAAGACCACCGAATAAAAGACCTTGAGCAGAGGCATTCGGTCTCTTGAGCCATCATCCCCTATCTGCTTTACCCTCCCCCCATGTCCAGCTTGCCTTTCCAGTCCCTCTAATCTTCTGTTGGAACAAGGATCATCTCCAGGATAGGTAAAATATCACCCATCAATGAAACTCCTGCTAATGTAACAGTGTTATTTTCTGTCTTTATTTCTTAGGCCTGTGTGTGTGTGTGTGTGATTACGTTTTTGGTATGCTTGAGACACATCATTAAGTAAACAACATTTAATTTGATATCTGCCTCACGTGCCTCTTTCCTTGAGAACTCCCGGGAGGGGTGGGACCCTGGTATAGTTGGCAAGAACCCGTGTATTTTGCTGATTGCTAAACATAAATTAAAGCAATTCGGCTAACAAGGTGGTGATGCCTTCGGGCGGCGGCCTGCTGTTGCTGGCTGTTTAGAGTGGCCAGGAGGGCTGCTGAGCCTCTCTTGAGGTGGCATGTGGCCTTTGCCAACTGTTTGCAGGGCAGGCTGGCCTTACTGGGGGCTCCTCTTTTTTTTCTTGGGGTGGTGGCCTGGCTCGCCTTTTTTGTGTGTGGCGTGGTGTGGGCTGGGATAGTTGTGCTGGGTGTTGGATTAGGCACCAGGCACCCCCCATCCCCACCCCCCTTTTTTCCATTGTTTCGTCCAGTGGCACTTTTAGTTTTATTTTTGGTCGCCTGCTTGGCCCGCACCCCCCCCCCCGCTCTCCAGCTGGGAGTAGTGGTTTTCCTTGGCTGTAGGGTGTGTCCAGTTTGTATTATGGCACCAAAGAAGGGCCGAGGGGCAGCCAAAGGCAAGGGGCCTGCTCCCAAGCAGCCTGTCCCCTTGCACCCCCCAGTTAGGCCGGTTGATCCGGGATCTTCAGATGACGAAGGGGACCCAGTTAACGTGGCCATTTTGGCGTGTTTGGCCGCTTTGGAACAGCAATGGCAGAAGCACACTGAGGCTGTGCCAGTTCCCGAAGGGGCCAAAGCTGATAAGCCTAACCGGGTTTCTTCTTTTCAGGTGAAGGTGTTGGCGCACCTGGCTGTGCTGAAGGATGGTCAGGAACCTGGAGGCTCTACACCACAGCAAGGGGTTGACTGATGGGGTGAGGGTGTTGCTGGCCAGCAATTGGACTGACCCAGGGGACCAGTGCCTGGTGAGGGTAAGTCTAATTTCCACCATGAAGGTGTGGGGGCATGGCCATGGGGATCTGGCCACCCTGGCCAGACTGGGAAGCAGCCCATAGCGGGTTCCTCCCTTGCTGGCAACAGTGGCCATGGGTTCTTCCCATTGGGGTGGGCATATGGTGACCCATCTGTGCCTTACCCTTATTCACACACTGGTTGGCCTGGATGGTCAGCCCCCAGGCCCACCGGACACACATTTGAACAGGTCCCAGCCAGGGCATTGCCCAGTGGGGACATGGTTTTGCCCCTTGGGGACCACCTGTCATCTGCCACCAGGGATAAAATCCTTAGGGGTGATTTTGTTGACATTTTCACCCTCTTATTCCGGGAGCTGGAAAAACGGGATAAAGAGGATCTTGATGAAAGGGATAAGGAACACATTAAGAAATGGAGGGCGGATCGGTGTTGGCTGAATTGGTACCCAGGTTTCTTGACCTATACTGGCATCATAGTTTATTCTCAGCCATGGAGGGCCTCCTCCCTGCTGCAGTATATGGATACCATATACAAAGCATAAACAGGGCTTGGGGGTTCACCTGGTTAAAGTACGATGAGGGATTTCGCATGAGGGCAGCCATGAACCCAACATTGCGGTGGGATCAGGTCCATCTGCATTTATGGCTCCAGTATGTGGCTCCTGCGCAGCCAATGCCAGGTGATCATTGAGATAGTGGCCATGTTCACAGGCTTCCTATGTCACCCACCATTAAAGGACAGGTTAGTCAATCTTTTCAGAAACATCCACTTTGCTGGGAATTTATGTCCCAGAGTGTGTGTAACAGGAAAGTGTGTTCCTTTTGGCACGAATGCCCATTGTGTTCCGGCCCCCATCCACTGTCCAGTTGCCCCAAGCCCAGGGCCAGGCTGGGCCCTCGGCATGAGAAGCGCCCACAGGGAGGAGGTGGACAGCAGGGTTCTGCTGATAAAGGGACCTAGTCCCATTAACATGGCGGTTCTGGAGAACATGCTGACGGTTTATCCCAACAGGAGTGCAGGGCTTTATTTACTGGAGGGTTTTAAGTTTGGTTTTAGAATTCCCTATCAAGGTGACAGGAAGCCTTATATGGCTCACAACCTTCGGTCGGTAGTGGGAATGGAACAGATTGTGCGTCGGAAAATAAATAAAGAATGTGAAGAAGTTCAAGTTTTGGGCCCTTTTGCAACCCCGCCTGTTCCTAATTTGTGGGTGTCCCCACTAGACATTGTGCCTAAAAAAGCAGTTGGTGAGTATTGACTCTTCCACCATTTGTCTTACCCCCATGGTGCCTTGGTGGATGATACGATACCGCCGGAACTCTGTTCTGTGCGGTATACGTCGTTCAATCAGGCCATGCGAGTGGTATGTAGTTGTGGTAAGGGTGCTGAGCTCGCAAAGTGTGACGTCAAGTCGGCCTTTCGGCTCCTCCCTGTTCACCAAGGGGATTTTGAGTTGTTAGGTTTTGCTTTTGACGGGGCATTTTATATAGACCGGGCTCTCCCGATGGGGTGCTCAGTGTTGTGTGCTGCCTTCGAGAAATTTAGTTCCTTTCTGGAATGGTCCCTGCACTTTCAAACTGGTCAGCATAGTACTGCGCACTACCTAGATGATTTTTTGTTTGTTGGGCGTGCGGGTACTGGCACTTGTCAGTTTCTTCTTGAGTCTTTTATGCAGTTAACGGCAGAATTGGGGGTCCCACTAGCACATGAGAAAACAGAAGGACCTAGTTCAGTTTTAGTTTTTTTTAGGAATAGAGATTGATACTGAGCAACATTTGTGCAGTTTGCCACTGGATAAGCTTCAGAATTTGTGGCGCTTCATAGTGTCAGTTGTGCCCCTTTGGAAGATCTCTTTAGTCGAGCTCCAGCGTCTTGTGGGCCACCTAACTTTTGCCTGCAAGGTTGTGGCCCCAGACCAGGCATTCATGCATTGCCTTTGCGATGCCATGGCTGGCCTGTGCCAGCCTTATCACAGAAGCAGGGTTACCAAGGGTATCCGTGAGGATCTCTTGGTGTGGCAGGAATTCCTGGAGTCTTATAATGGTGTTTCTTTTTTCGTGAAGAACTTTTGATAGAGGCCGAGCTGCAGGTTGCTTCAGATGCAGCTGGTTCCTCCGGTTGTGGCATTTATTTCAGGGGATACTGGTGTGCTGAGGACTGGCCAGTGGGTTGGTTCCATTCAGGTTGGGTCAAGGACCTCACCTTTTTGGAATTTTTCCCGATTGTCATAGCAGTTGGACTATGGACTTTGGAATTTACAGGACACACTGTCCATTTCTGTCGTAGCAGTTGGACTATGGACTTCGGAATTTACAGGACACACTGTCCATTTCTGGTGCGACAATCTTGCCACAGTTCAAGTTATTAATTCACTGACTTCTCGATTGGTGCAGGTTATGGCTTTAGTTAGGGCGTTCACATTGCTTTGTTTGAAGCATAATATTTTGTTTAAAGCACGGCACATTCTGGGAGCGAGTAATGGGGTTGCGGATGCTCTCTCCCGTAAACAGATAGAGCGGTTCCGCCTGTTGGCCCCAGATGCAGATCCTGCCCCAGTAAGGATGCCCATGATTTTCTGGGAGATTGGCAGGCTGAAGCAAACCGGGCTATCAGATTATCCCTGGCACCAGCGACTTGTAGGGCCTATATGCGAGCAGGTCAGGATTTTGTGTCATTTAGCTGGTTTGGCACAAGTTTGGCCCATCCCAGTTCCCCATCTTATTCAGTTTTGTGTTTTTTCAAAAAGGAAGGGATTGTCGGTTAGTTCCATGCGGGGTAAACTGGCCTCTCTGGCTTATGCCAGCAAGGCAGCTGGACATGAGGACCATACAGGCGACTTTAGCATTAGGAAGATACTGGAGGGTTGGTCCTGGGAGGATCCCGCTAGGAGGGACAACAGGGAGCCTTTGACCCCGGCAGTGTTGAAAGGCCTGAGGGCACTATGGCCTAGCCTTTGTTCAGATCCATATGAAGCAGCCCTTTTTCATGTGGCAGTATTGGTTGCATTTTGGGGGCACTACGGGTTAATGAGTTGGTGGCCGCTTCTAAGCGGGATACATCCGGCCGTGCCCTTCGATTGTGGGATCTCATCTTTATTGGGCAGAGGGTCCAGGTGGTGATTCATTGATCCAAGATGGACCAGAAGGGCAGGGGCATGGTTGTGGATCTGGGACAGTCTGAGGACGCTTTGCCCTATTTTGGCACTATGGCATTATTTGTCATGGCGTGGGTCCTCTGAAGGGGCCCTATTTTGCCACTGTGACGGTTCCCCCCTTACAAAGTACCAATTTTAGTTTTGACTCAGAAGGCTCTGAAGGAGTTGGGCCTAGGAGCCTGGAAAGTACTGGAGTCGGGAGGCGAGTTGTAGGATGATCATAGCAAAGACTTTATTAAGTGAATCAGCATGTTCAGGAGATGGTCAGATCAAGCATGCTGCCAGGGCTCCAGGGCCCTGCTTATATGCCGGCCGGAGCCCCACCTCTGGCCGCACCCAAAATACCTGATAGGGGCTTAGCATATGCACATAGTTCTGATAGGGCCTTAGGTCTTAAGTTGTAGTTCATAGGTCCCCCGCGGAAAACCTAGGCTGGCTATTGGTGGTCATTTTGGATCCGACTGTCTATTGTTCTACCTGGCTGAAGCTCAGGTAGAATCGGGCCATGTGCTCTGACCGCATGGCGGTTGCCATTTCGTGACTAGTACACAACACCCCTCCCCCCATAGTTCGGTCCCACTCGGCAGACATAGTCCTGAAGGTACTCTGGCCGGCGACGTTCGCGGCCCGAGCGCTGGGGCGTTGCAGGTCGCGGGGCCTCGGCAGGCCCTGGGATCGGGGTGCTCTCTTGGTTGCTTTCGGGAGCGCTGGGCCGTGGCTTGGCTGGCGCTCCGTCCACGGGCTGCTCCTCCGGTAGGGATTCTGAGGTTTCGTCCTCCGGATCAGGGTCCCATAGCTGGGATGGTGATGGTGCTGCGGGAAGTGCTGACTCGGGAACACTTGGTGTGTGGTCCGGAGTGCGCCGCCGGAGCTAATCGATGTGGCGCTGCCAGGTTGCTCCTTCTTCCGTCCCGACCTCGTACGAGAGTGGGCCGGTTGCTCGGATGATCCATGCCGGGATCCACCCTGGGCCCCAGGCATAGTTCCGGGCGTAGACGGGGTCCTTGGGTGCGAAACCTCGGACGGCTGGCCAGAGCTCCGTCCTCGTGTCGACATCGATGGCGTGGTCGGGGTGGAGACGATCCAGTATGGTGCCGAGTCACCGGCCCATCAACAACTCTGCTGGGCGGCGACCCGTTCCCGTGTGTGGGGTGTTGTGCTGGCTGAAAAGGAATTTGATTAGCTGCAGCTCCCAGTCACCGGTGTCCATCCTTTCGATGGCGTCTTTGGTTGTTCGAACCATCCGTTCTGCCTGTCCATTGGTTGCGGGGTGGAACAGTGCCGAGCGGATGTGCCAGATGCCGAACAGGTCTGTGAAGCGCTGGAACTCTCCCGACATGAAGGCTGTTCCGTTGTCCGTCACGAGCGAATCTGGCACTCTGTGGGTGGTGAAGATGCGCCACAGGGCTCTGGTGGCCACCTCGGTCGAGGTAGACCGCACCGGGACTACCTCCAGCCACTTACTGTAGCTATCCACAACAATATAGAACAACTGCCCCTGGACCGGCCCAGCGAAGTCGAGATGGAGCCGTGACCATGGTTTGTCAGTTGACTCCCAGGGCCGGACGGGGGCATGGGAAGGATCGGGCCGCGACTCTTGGCATTTGCTGCATTTGTGTATCCGATCCTCAATCTCCTTGTCTATGCCTGGCCACCACACGTAGCTGCGGGCCAAGGCTTTCATCCGGACGATTCCCGAGTGTGCCTCGTGGAGGGCTGCTAGTACCCTCGGGCGGAGCGGCTCGGGGATGACTACCCTCGACCCCCAGAGCAAACACCCCTTGTGGGTGGAGAGTTCATGTTTCCGAGCTGTGAAAGTGGCAAACTCCTGGCCCAGATGGTCGGGCCACCCCCTCCCCACCCAGTCGGAAACACGGGAGAGGACGCGGTCCCGCGCCGTGCGGCGGGCCACGTCAGGTACCTGTACCGGGCGATCCGGAAGATCTTTGAGGAGGGCCATGTAGAATGCAGGAGCCGGGTTGGGGTCGCAGCCCGGGAGGGGCAAGAGGCTGAGGGCGTCGGCGTGGCCCATGGCTTTCCCAGGGCGGTGGATGAGGTCGTACTGGTAACCTTCAAGAAAAATAGACCACCGCAGGACCTGGGGGGACAGCATCTGGGGCGTCTGGTGGTGGGGGGCGAGCAGCCCAAGAAGCGGCTTATGGTCCGTGGCGACCGTAAACACCCGGCCGTAGAGGTAATCGTGGAATTTTTTCACCACTGCCACGATTGCCAGAGCCTCCTTGTCTATTTGGGCGTAATTCCGCTCCGCCTTTGACAGTGTCCGGGAGTAGTAGACCACGGGCACCTCCCTACCATTTGGCAGACGATTGCCCAGGACAGCCCCCACCCCGTATGGAGATGCATCGCATGCAAGGACCACCGGCAAAGACTCGTCGAAGTGTGCCAAGACCGCTTTAGACGCCAACAAGTCCTTAACTGCTGCGAAAGCCCTGTCGTGCCGCGGCCCCCAAGCCCATTTCACCCCTGTGTCCAGTAACCTATGGAGGGGCTCGGCGACCACCACCTTGTGTGGCAAGAACGCGTGGTAGAAATTGAGGAGGCCCAAGAATGCCTGGAGCTCCGCTTTTGTCGTTGGGGTCGGCGCCTCCGTGATGGCTTTCACCTTCTCCTTGGTGGGGTGGATGCCCTGTGCGTCCACGTGAAACCCCAGGAACGTTACTGAAGGTACTCCCAAGGTGCACTTGTCCTTTCGCACCTTGAGACCGGCGTCCTGGAAACGCTGCAGAACAGCTCGTAAGCGTGTCTTGAAGGTGGCGACGTCCGGAGCCGCGATGAGGACGTCGTCAAAAAATGGCTTCACCCCTGGAATGCCTTTTAAAACAGAGTCCATTAGTTGCTGAAACAGACCAGGGGCAATGCTGACCCCAAACTGGAGCCTTTTCACTTTGAAAGCGCCCTTGTGTGTTGCTATGGTTTGAGCTTCCGCGGTTGCCTCGTCTACTGGGAGCTGTTGATAGGCTTGAGCCAAGTCCAGCTTCCCAAAGATCGTGGCTCCCGCTAGGGATGCTAGCACATGGCTGATCACTGGTACTGGGTACGAGTGGTCCTGTAATGCCCGATTCAGAGTACATTTGTAGTCCACGCAGATGCAGACCTCCCCATTAGACTTCAAGGGGGTCACTATAGGGGTTTCCCATTTTGCATGGGGAACTGGCTCCAGCATGCCTTGAGCCATGAGTTTGTCTCCACCTTGGGCCGCATTCCTAAAGCCGGCCACCGGGCTGGCACCCGGATCGGGTGTACGGCCGGATCCAGGTCCAGGGAGACTGGAGGACCCCGGTAGGAACCGAGGGTGCCGTCAAAAATGGCCGGGAATTCCGCGCAGACTGAGTCGTAATCTGCTAACTCTACTTTGTGAACCCCCTTCATGCCCACCCCCAGGGGCTTGAATCAAGCGCGCCCCAGCAGACTGTTGAGGTCCCGCTCCACCACTAGTAGGTTGAGGGATTTGCATACACCCTGGTATTGCACCTGGACCTGCGCCAGCCCCTTGATGGCGACCGGTTTTTCTGAAAGTCCCAGAGCATGAGGGCAGTTGGCCGGCGCAGCCGGGGGCTCCGCTGCGGAAACAGTTTTTAAAAAGTGGCTGCTGAGACTATGGAGTAGGCAGACCCGGAATCAACCTCCATGCAACAGGGGGTGCCCCCGATCCGCAGGTTGACCTGGATCGCTGCGGGGAGGGGCTCTCATAGTTGGAGTACCTGGATGGCTGAAGAGGTGCTGTCAACTGCCTCGTAGTGGGTGGTGGAGGCCGCAGAGGACTGTCACGCATTCCGGGAGCGGCAGGCTCTGGCGATGTGCCCTGTCTTCCCGCACATTCTGCAAATGGCATCTCGGAAATGGCAGGAGCGTCTCTCGTGGGGGTCCCCGCAGCTAGCGCACGTCGGGGGCAGCCTGCTGGGGTTGGAAGAAGCGGAGGCATCGGCAGCCGTGGTGTGCCGGGCGCGGCCTCGAGACTCACCCTTCTGCGCACGCCGGCGTAGCTGGTGGACGTCTTCATCCTCATCTGTCTCAGACCCAAAGGAGGCGATGCGGTGGACCTTGGACGCCTGCTTGTCCTTGTAGGTCGTCTCGAACGTGACGGCAGCCTGCAGCACCTTCTCGAGGGTTGGCTCGGGGGTGGTGATAAGCCGGCGGCGGAGCTTGGCTTCTCTTACCCCTGCCACGAAGCTGCCTAGCAGGTTGTCCTCCACATTCTTAAACTCACACCTGACTGCCAGGCAGCGGAGGTCGGCCAGGAACGTGGCGGCATTCTCTCCCGGTTGCTGGTTCCGTTCGAGGAACTGGACCCGGAACGCCAACATGGATGGTTTTGGCGCGAAGTAGTTCCCGAGCAGCTTCTTGAGGTCGTTGTAGGAGACGTCCAGCAGGTCTCGGGGTGCTATGATATTCTGCGCAATGTGCATTGTCTCGATGCCGCAGTGGCCCATTAGCCAGGCCCTCTTCAGGGTGGCCTCGGTGACTCCGTGCACGGTCAGGAGGAACTCGAGCTGCCTGACCCATGCGTCCCAGTGCTCGGGCTTGGAGGTGTTGAATGGAGGGATGTTTCCCGCTGCGGCAGCCATGTTTGCCGATGCAGGAGCAAGGTTGCGAGCGATGTCCTCTGGGGCTTGTTGAGCCGGCGGCCCGGTGCTCGGAGCTCCACTGCTCAGCGTGGCTGATGAGTCGCTCATCGGGATCCCATCCTCGTCGCCAGTGGAAAGTACTGGAGTCGGGAGGCGAGTTGTAGGATGATCATAGCAAAGACTTTATTAAGTGAATCAACATGTTTAGGAGATGGTCAGATCAAGCATGCTGCCAGGGCTCCAGGGCCCTGCTTATATGCCGGCCGGAGCCCCACCTCTGGCCGCACCAAAAATACCTGATAGGGGCTTAGCATATGCACATAGTTCTGATAGGGCCTTAGGTCTTAAGTTGTAGTTCATAGGTCCCCCGCGGAAAACCTAGGCTGGCTATTGGTGGTCATTTTGGATCCGACTGTCTATTGTTCTACCTGGCTGAAGCTCAGGTAGAATCGGGCCATGTGCTCTGACCGCATGGCGGTCGCCATTTCGTGACTAGTACACAACAGGGCCTTTCGTTTCGAAACCCATTCTTTTCGTACTGGGGCAGCATCCACAGCAGCCGCCATGGGATATTCTGCAGCCGTGATTCATGACATTGGCCGCTGGCGTTCTCACTGTTACAAGGGCTATGTTAGGAAATGTAAGTTTTGAGCAGTTGTATTTATGCAGTTCTCATTTCAGGTTTGGATGGCTGTCTGGCGAGACGAAGAGTCCTGGTCTGTGGCCACAGTATGGTCTTTTGGGCAGCTCATTGGGCCAGGAGAACTCCAGTGGGTTCTCAGCGCATGGGCTGAAGTTGAGTGGCTGGGTAGGAGGGAAATGAGATGGCCTGGACTCCTCACGCTACTGTTCAGGGTGAGGCGTGCGGGCCCCCCTACATGTTCTTGTTCTCCACCTTGGTGGGAACCATTTGGGTTTGTTGAAGGGCATCGCCTTGGTGCTTCAAGTGAAAGCAAATCTGGCCCATATTTAGGTGTGGTGGCCAGATACACTGCTGGTGTGGTCTGCAATATTGCCACGCCAGGTATGGTGTGATTTGGGTGACCATCGGGGCTTGGATTGGGCCTGACGGAAGCTCAATCGCCAGATAAAAAAGGCCATGGAAGGGGGCTTGGGGAGGTACTTGCCTCACCCCAGGATACGGGTAGAATTAACCGCCCTGTATAGGGATGATGGTGTACACCTGTCAAACAAGGGCAACAATTTGTTTTTAGAAGACTTGCGGCAAGGGGTTAAGGCAGCCTTGGGCTGTTAGATGGCCACGTCAGCCAAAGTAGAGGCTTGGCCTTGCATGTGGCAGAATTATAGGGTAAGGAGAGCAGAACCGGTAAGCACTTTCAGCCAATCCCCATTTGGGATAGGGGGTCATCAGAAACGGCCTCTGGGTTTTAGGGCCGGGGCTGGGAATGTGATCTCCTCTGGGAACCTCTCGGGTAAGTGCCTCTCTGTGGGTTTAGGGCTTCAGGAGTAGGCGCCCCTGAGGGGGGACCTATGCACTGGGTTGCTAGTGGCAGGCCAGAGCAATGGCCATGGACCGGGGCTGATGACTTGCCCATAATTAAGGTCCAGGAGGTTTGCTGACTTGACACCTGCCTGGCCTGTTCTGCTCCCAGCCCCCAAACTCATCACAGCACCGCCTTTTGGTGTTGAGCTCGTTTCAAGAGGACTGGTTGCAAATTGTGTCCAGGAATAGTGGCTTTGCCTTTGCCTGTCATAGACCTACCGACTCATAGTGGGGACTACAACATCCTCCATCATAGACACTGGTTCCTCTGAGGGTGCAGTGGTTGTGGGTGGCTTCCCCTCGCCTTCCATGGTTGGGTGCAGGGGAAAATCCCAAGTGAGAAAAAGCTTACTAACACTCTGTGAGAGTCCTACAGAGTCAGTCAGCAACAAGTGTCCTTAATCAGGAATTCTTTATTGAGACAGGTCTGCTATGGTCATCAATACTTCTTGTTTTAGTAATGGTGAGCATAGAGATCTTCAGTATAGTTATACAAAATTCAAGAGTGGTCAGGCAGTGTAACATAACCAATCAACAAAGCATGAAAAAGGCCCCTAAAATACTGGAAGAGGCGGGAAACATTACATCTAGACAAGATAAACGATACATGTCTTGGTACTCACAGCCCCTCAAGGTCAGAGCAGTAGGCAGAGCGATAAGCATGCCTCCAAGAAGTATAACATAACATTCCACAATAGTGACGTAGGGAGTCTCATCAACCCACCTCCCACCTGGGAGATGACAGCATTAGCTGACACTGAGCTGCATCCAGTTATTTTAATCCCCTGTGGGCAGCAATCCTCTGCCACGAAACGACTTCTGGCTTCCTGTCCTGTGCCCGGGCATCTTGTGCTGATATAATGGATGTGACAAATTTTTGTTTTACTGTTTTTTTAAAACTCTTTTTTTAATGGTATATGGCCTATGGGCTATTAAACCTAAATAAACTTTGAACTTTGTTATTGGGGAAGCATGAAGTGTTTTGATAGTAGATATGAATTGGTGCCCAGAACCCATAGTTTCTAATAAGGAGAAAAGGTAAGCTGATTGTTTGGATTTGTGGCAGTGATTAAGAAGAGTCAGGGTTTTGAACGTATTGTCTGCTAAATCTCTGTTTGGGATAAAACCCACCTGATTTGGGTGTATGTAATCTGAAATAAAAGTATTAATACATTTTGCCAATGCAGATGTAGAAATCTTTAAGTCCTGATTCAAAAGAGAAATAGGACAATAGGATGCTGGGGACAAAGGATCTCTATTTTTCTATGGTATCACTACCGTTAATGCTTCTTGCCACAATGGGGGTAACTGACCAGAATCCAGAATATAGTTGCAAGTTAATGTCAATGGGCCTACTAGAGATGGTGCAAAACATTTATAGAATTCAGATGGGAAGCCATCTGCACCTGGCATTTTATGATTTTTGAGCATCTTGATTGTATCTAGAATTTCTTGTTCTGAGAATGGCTTTTCCAATAACGAACTATGCTCCTCCCACAATGTAAGAGTTGTATGATGTTCTTGTAAAAAGTTTGCATTGATATCTGGTGAGATTGTGTGGAGAAGTACAAATTCGTATAGTAATCTTCAAAAACCCTGGAGATGGAGTCAGTCTTAGTAAGAATATCTCCATGAGAATTTCTAATGGATGTAATCTTATTTGAAGCCATTTGAATTTTTAGTTTATGTGACAGGAGATTTAAAAAATGTGGGGTATGTAACCAATATTTTTGTTTTGTAAACACTAATTATTTCCTTATTTTAGATGTTTCAAGTAAAGCCAGGTTTTTGTGCTCAAGCAGAGGTTGTTTTTAATATATATATATTATTTAAAGTGTATATCGAATGCAAGCAAAACAAAACTTCTGAACTTGAGCTATAGCTTATAGAATATGTACAGCAGTATACTCTCAACCTTATATTAACACACATCTTGTACTTTTAAACATGACAGGCAAATTCAAACAATAATGCCTTCAGTGGGGAAAGATCACCATTTAAGGGTGACATAAAACAAGGACATCCTCTCTCAGGTATTCTATCTTTCAGTCCCATATATTAACACACTGCTTTTATGTTGGAACGATAATTAACTTAACATTGACTTATAAACTATTAATAATAAAAGGTCTTGTATAATGCTTTAGACCTTATTTCACCCTCTATTTTATCTTGATTCAATTTCTCAAAAAATGGACAAATAGTGGATTATAAAGTTCACACTCCTTATGGCTATTGTCAAAGTAAACTAAGGATTTATCCAATAAAAAATAATCCCATACCTTATGTAACCATTAGTTAATTCTTCAAGGTTTGATGTCTTTCCATTTTTGAGCTATTACTGATTTAGCTGCTACAAGTAGTATATTAATCAACTCTCTTCTGATTACAGGTGGTTTTTCTTTTCTTTTCTTGGGTATCCGCTACAGATAGATGAATGGAGTAAAATTTGGAAATCTGTTAAATTGGTAAAGGTGGTATCCTATAAGGAAAATGTATACAAATTATTTTATAGGTGGCATTGGACACCTGAAAGTATCGCTAAGTGTTATAAGAATGATCAAAACAAATGTTGGAAGTGTCAAATTAAAATAGGTACCTTTTTCCATATGTGATGGCAATGCCACAAAGCAGTAAGATATTGGAGAAAGATTAGAAAACTAATCAGGGAAATAACCCAGATTGAGCTGGTGCTTAAACCGGAAATCTTTCTACTAAACATTTTTTTGTCTGACCTAAGCAGAACTGATGCATCACTGATTGTATAGTTATTGACTTCGGCGCGAATTCTATGGGCAAAGAACTGGAAATTGGCGGAAGTGCCCAATTTAAAAGACGTGATGGAAAAGTTATTAGAAGTAGTGGAGTTAGATAAGATGGACCGAAGGAACTTGACATCTACGATAGAAGCAAAGAACAAGGACATGGACAAATGGTCTATCCACTTTATGACTGGATAGAAAAGCAATGAATCTGAGGCTTGAAAAGATATACTTTCTGTTAAAACTTTAAGTTGTGTTATTTTATGGATAAATTTGTAAAAATTAATAAACTGGCTATTGTCAAAGTAAACTAAGGATTTATCCAATAAAAAAAATTCCCATACCTTATGTAACCATTAGTTAATTCTTCGAGGTTTGATGTCTTTCCATTTTTGAGATATTACTGATTTAGCTGCTATAAGTAGTATATTAATCAACTCTCTTCTGATTACAGGTGGTTTTTCTTTCAGCCAGAGGTTCAACAGAAGTACTACTGGGTCCAAAGGCAAAGTATACCCTGTCATAGCATTAATATATGTCATAATCACTTTCCAGTATTCATTGACATATTTACATTCTCACCAGTTATGAAAAAAGGTGGCTTTCTGACCACATTGCTTCCAGCATAAGGAAATTATATTTGACAATTTCACTGGTGTTAAATACCATCGATATAGTACTTTAAATGCAGCTGTTTGAATTATCAATGAAGTATATATTTATTTTATTTGTTTCCATTTATATCCCGCCTTGCTGGATAAACTGGCTCAATATTTTAGATTCGGTTAACCATATAATCTCCCATTGATCTTCAGAGAGGGGTAACTGGAGATCCTTGTACCAGGCACACTGGTAGCTTGATATCGTGCTTGAATCAACTCCTAATAATATTAAACAATACCTATAACCCCCTTTTGGGGAGGTGTTATTAAATAAGAGTTGCTCAAAAACAGTGATAGGGTTTTAATGTTTTCGCTTAAGTTGGAGTGTTCAGTCAAATGTTGAAACTGAAGATATTCATACCATGGCAAGTTGATTTTGTATTTCCTTTCTATGACCAGCTTAGGGGCTAGCCTACTGTGTTGAATAGCATCTATTATTCTTACTATTCCAGCAGCTCTCCAATTATAAAAAGATTTGTTTTCTTTAGCAGGTAAAAATCACTTTCGACTTGTGAAAGTACTTAATAATGACCTAGACCTAGTTAACTTCATTCTGTTATAATACCAAACCCTGAGTGTTGCTGTCAAGAAAGGATTTCTTTGCTCTTTACAAATTTTATTTGGATTGTCAGGAATGATGATAAAGTGACTGTTCTTCAATGTATTTCCAATCAAGCTTGTCAGTACTGTGATCATATTAGATAATATTGTTGCTGTATAATATAATTGTAGGTCAAGTACAGCTAAACCTCCTTTGCTTACATGTTGTCATAGCATTGCAAAGCTAATCTGAGGGTGCTTGTAATTCCATAAAAAGGCATTGATGTTGAGCAGGGGTGTCAAACATGCGGCCCAGGGGCCAGATCAGCCCCCCAGAGGGTTTCTATCAGGCCTGCACTGGATCTGGCCATCTCCTGCTTCCAGTTCTGTTGCTGCTGCTGCATCATAGCTTACTTCGCCAGATTCTCTCAATTGCTCAGCCATTTCATGTTTTCCCCTCAGTCCTAGACTCAGAACTCTGAGCATGAGATTTCTGTTTTGAATGTCATTAAATCAAAAATAGGTTTGCAGCTTACAGGTACACACTTGAACAGCATACTCAATATTGCAACAGCGCAGACATTTTGATGCAATAATTCAGAGCAAGAGGTGTCAGATACTGTTAAATAAACTAAATATTGCAAAAGTGCTAGTGTTTTAAGCATGTTTTTATTTTAAATCTTTTAAAAAATCTTTGTGTTTGTGTCCTTTATAAAGTTTATATCTCTGCTACCTGGCATTAAATTCTATGACACACATGGCCCGGCCCAAAAAGGTCTCATTTGTTTCAGATCCAGCCCTCATAACAAATGAGTTCGACACCCCTGAGGTAGAGCATTGAATTGTAGAGCACAGGAAGTGCTCTAAAACAATATAAAATAACAATATAAAACAATATAAAAATTTCAGGAACACAAAGGGTTTAATAGTATTGATTCTGTCCAGCCAAGACAAGGCTTTAGAGTCCCGCTTTTTCAGCAGCTTTCAATTCCTTGTCAGTTTCTAAGTGATTATACTTTAACAGGTCAGACAAGTCCACTGGAATTTTCACACCAAGATATTGCCAATATGTCTTAGTCCACTGGAAAGCATAAATTGATTTAATTAGAGATGCCATGTCATTTGGCATGTTTATTGGGTATATTAATGATTTAGCTTGGTTAATCTGCAATCCAGACACTATACCAAACATTTGTAGTGTGGTTTGAATTTCTGGCAGAGAGCTTATTTGTCTGGAAACATAAACAACCAAATCAGCAGAAGGTGTTTATACAATTTTTTGTTGCCACTTTCTTTATGTGGGTGCTCAAGGATCTTGAATTTTTTCAGAATTTTTTCAGAGAGCTTATTTGTCTGGAAACATAAACAACCAAATCAGCAGAAGGTGTTTATACAATTTTTTGTTGCCACTTTCTTTATGTGGGTGCTCAAGGATCTTGAATTTTTTCAGAAATATTCAATTCTAATTTCTGTCGGTTTTTTAGAGCTGAAGCTTTAGATATCAAGATGCCCCTAAGAACCAGTTTCAGTGCATCCCACCATATAGCAGGGGAAAGAGAACTTTGATTGTTTTCCATGAAGTATCATGCTCAAGTTCACTGCATATTTGTGAGTCAGTTAATAAAGATGTGTTCAAAGTCCATTGCCTATGCATGTGTGACTGATCATGCAGGGTAAGGACACAGTCCAACCAAGAATGTTCAGACCAATGAGAAGGTTTGATGGATGCTGAGATAATTCTATCTTGTAAGGAAGATGAAACCAATATGAAGTCTGTTCTAGTATAAACATTATAATGAGCTGAAAAATAGGTAGAATGTTTAACAGATGGATGTAAAAGATGCCAAATGTTGATGAGTCCATTATCTTGAAAAATATCCACCAGTCCTGTGAAACGTTTTTTGATCATGTTTGAATGGGATCTATCCATTACTTTGTCAATTAGAAAGTTGAAATCTCGTCCAAGGATATCTCCATCAGCAAAAAGTTTTTTCAGAGTGGCTTGTATAAAAGCCAGTTGACCACTGTTGGGAGCTTATAGTGTAGCAACTGTGATTGGACAGTTGTCCAGAAGGCCTTTCAAAAAAAGGAACCTCCCTTGAGGATCACTCAGTTTAGAGGTGTAAGAAAAGCATATGTTTCGGAATAGAATTGTGACGCCCCTCGCCTTGGATGTGCCTGATGCTAAGTATTGGTATTGGAATTTGGGTGATTTGAAAACATGTCCAGTGAGGTTTTTTGAGGTGAGTTTTCTGAAGCATCATGATATCTGGATGAAGCTTCAATAAATTAAAAAGAATTTGTTTGCATTTGATCAAATTATTAAGTCCATGGACATTGGAGGATATCACTTTAAGAGAAGTAAAAGACACTTACAGTCCCACTAATAAAAATGAGTGGAGTAGAAGTGAAGTGTGATTCTAGAGAAAAGTGTATAGTGCATGTGACGGGTAGACAAAACCAAAACTATTAAGTTTGATAGTCCCCCTAAAGACCAGAAAATGAAATAGTCAAAATGCCAAAAGTCAGAATAAATTGATGTTACTTAAATAAGGAAAGTGTTCCCTGTCTCAATAAAATCTCAGCAAGATGTTCAAAAGTGGATGTGATGTGCCATTTAAAAAAGTGCTCTGCAATATATACTAAAAGGTGTCTACTTGATGCACAGAAAGACACAAGTATTTAAAAGAAAAGAGGAAAATAATAATAATAACAATCACAATTAAAATACAATTAATTATAATTTTTTAAAATTTGTTTTGATTTCTTTCCAAAAAGTTAATACAAAAATCAGTGAGGTAAGATTATGATGTAGATTTTGCTAAATTGATTGATATACAATAACTAATCAGAGAAGAAAATCACAAAGATAAGTTAATTAGCAAGTGTGGTGTTAATTAATTATTAATTGCCAATAATATAACAATTAATTCAGTGCAAATTAAACAGTAGTATGTATAGTTTATAAGGTTTTGATTTAATTGAAGTTCTCAGTACTCTTACAGATTAGTATAAACTGCAAGAGGCTGGGTTTTCCTAGTCCAGCAAGTAGTCTTGAGAACCCAAAAAGTTAAGTGAGGATAAAAGAAATAACTCAAGCCGAGCTCCCCTCCCCCAATTAATTGTATATATTTATGAAAAACAATACAACCATTGAAAACAGTAATTTGTATATTGTATATATTTATGAAAAACAATACAACCATTGAAAACAGTACAAGATTAAGAAATAACTAAAGAGATCTTACATTCTTCAAAAAAGTCTTAGGGACATAGTAAGTAATTATTAACAACAAGAAACGCTGAAGGACTGAATACATGCATAACCCACCCTCCCTCCCCCACCTTCAATAAACATGGCATGCAGAACTAAAAATGAACTACCAGTTAAGGTGTTTCAGAACTGGGGAACAATAAAATATAGTTAATGAGTGCTAACAGTATTGTAAGAAGTGTTCAAGATGCCAATCTAGAAGGCTGCTTGTTTTCTGGAGGTGGAGGCAATGGGGAGGCAAATTTCCTTTTTTGAGATCTCTTCGCCACTTCCACTGGCACTTCAAGATCTAGGGTACAAAGTAGTATGAAGCCTTCATCTAGAGAGGAGATTCTGCGTGTTTTCCCATGATGTGAGACTTGCAGGATAAGAGGAGATATTCACTTGTATCGAAGATTTGCCTCCATAAGGCAAGATATAATGGGCTTCTGTTCCTGCTGTTTTTCAATAGCCTCCTGGGGGAGATCAGGATAGATCTTAATGTTTTCCCCCTGGCAAAGAAGGTGTCCCCATTGTCTTGCCATCATCAGAATTTAACATTTGAATCTAAAGTCCAATAAGGTCAGTATAATGTCTCTAGAGGGTTGAGTTTTTAGAAAATTAAAAGACCCAATATGGAAAGCTTTAGTTATGATCGGCAGCTCATCTCCTTCTATTTGTACTTCACGAGCAAGCCATTTGGATAAAAAGCCTGAGAGGTCTTCATCACCTTCTACTTTCTCCACCATCCCTCTCAGCTTCAGGTTATTTTGTCTGAGAGAAAAGTCTAATTTTAGTGCCCTTTCAGCCAGGATATCCTCCCTGTTGAATAGTTTGAATTTCATTTGATTAGCTAGGCTCACGTTCATGGCGCTTTCTGCTATACTGTGAGCAGTGTTCCCTCTAAGCTGAGCTGGTGTGAGCTAGCTCACAGTTTTTTAGCCTCCAGCTCACACATGTTCATCTTAGCTCAGGAAGGATGGCTTCCTTTATGCAGCAGCCAAATCATTCTCTCACAACTTTAATGCCAGCTGCTCACAAAGTAGAATTTTTGCTCACAGGACTCCACAGCTTAGAGGGAGCCTTGACTGTGAGTGTCCTGGATGGGGTTTTTTGCCTAGAATCCAACTGATCATACAACAGTTTGAACATATATGAAATATTGTCCAGTATGATTTTCTCCATCTTGCCCAGGGCTGAGGATA
The DNA here is from genome assembly GCA_029233225.1 of Lepidodactylus listeri. Taxonomy (NCBI): domain Eukaryota; kingdom Metazoa; phylum Chordata; class Lepidosauria; order Squamata; family Gekkonidae; genus Lepidodactylus; species Lepidodactylus listeri. Next base: position 5,036,569 of record JARCFY010000014.1, on the reverse strand, counting down.
GATCAACTGAAGTGATTGGGGCCATATTCTTATCTGTCCCTGTTGTAGTCGGCACCATTTTGGGTGCTAAAGGGAAACACGGGTGTTATGCGGTGAGCCTGAACAGTACCTGGAAACTGGTTGAGCTTGTTTTCCCCAGAACAATAGCTGGCCAGGATCCTGGAATTGACCTATAGTGTAGAAGTGTAATGTAAATAGCCTATCGTTGTTGGTGGGGTGTGTTAGGGTGTGGTCTTTGCATGCTTTATAAACAGGGCAGCAATACCAGGTTTTCAGTCCATGTAGTATGCTTGAAATCACTGAATAAACTAGAGCTTATCACTACAATGCGTCCTGAACCCAGTATTTAAAAGTGAGACAGAAAGATAAACTCCTGATTGTGAAGTCAATACAGACTGTACCTTTTTGCTTTTTGCAGATTTGTGAGTAGATGACAATCAGCCATCCTTCCCCATAAAGCAGAATCCAGATCTGCCCAGAAGATCGTTGTAGGGGCCAAAGAGAGGGAGAGGGCTCTTGGAGCTAATATCTTAGGTGGCCATTTTCTTTGAGCGCAACCATGCGCCCCCCCCCAAGCATACTTTTAGCACAGCACCAAATTGAGCAAGGGATTCAAAAGAAGAAGAAAAAGAAGAGATTAGATTTATACCCCACCCTTCACTTGTAGTCTCAGAGCGCCTTACAAGCTCCTTTCCCTTCCCCTCCCCACAACAGACACCCCGTGAGGTAGGTGGAGCTGAGAGAGCTCTGAGACAACGGTCCTTGAGAGAACAGCTGGTATAGAGCTATGGATTGCCCAAGGTCATCCAGCAGGTGCAAGTGGGGGAGTGGGGAATCAAACCCGGTTCTCTCAGATTAGAGTCCGCGCACTTTACCATTACACCAAACTGGCCCTCCAGAACAGGGTAAAAGAACAGGGTAAAATACAAACATGCCTTATCAGCTGTTAAATATAAGGTAGGCTCCCTAATGTAGAAAGTTACAGATTTTTACAGGGGTACCATTACCTTCAAACCTCCTTCAGGTGTGCAGACCAGCACATGGCAATGGCCACCTCCTCTAGACCTCAAGACTTCAGTCTGCTTTGATGGAATCAGCACCAAAAAGAGCTTCCTCCTTGCTCCCAGGAGTTTTATTATCTCTCTTTCCCCTTCCACTGACCTGGTCAGGCCAGGTCAAATGCACTTTCCCTGAAATCTCCAGGAGTTTCTTCCTGAAGTCTTTCTAGTCTTAATTCCTCCAAATCTCTGTTCCCTGCTCGGGGGGGGGGGGGGGGGAGAGACTGGACTATCCCATTGTCTCTTGCTAGACCTGTTAGCATTTCTAAAAAGGTGGCTGAGGTGAGGTTGGAAAGCAACTGAACTGACCTCTCCCCTCCTGCCTGTTCTTTGCCCAGAGAGAAAAAACTCAGAGTGAAGGTTTTGTTCAGTTCAAACCTCAAAATGCTTTGCACATGAAAGCTTACGCTTTGAACAGGTGCCACGGGACACTGGACTCAAACTTTGTTCTGAAAATAACTTGTTAGCACCCGAGCAAATTGGATTTAGGCAGGGACACTCCACACTGGATCATTGCCTTCTACTGCAACATCATATCCATAAATATTCAAATGGGTCATCTAGGCAACTATATGTAGCATTTATAGATCTCCAAGCCGCATTTGATTTCATCTCAAGATACCATTTAAGGAGAAAATGAAGCAATATGAACATAGATAACAGGCTTTTAGAGCATATGAAATGCTTTTATATGGACATCAGTTTAAAGATCGGATTAGGTGTTTGTGGCAATTGTCTAGTTCAGTTAAAACCACAAAAGGAGTTTGCCAAGGCTGTATTTTGGTGCCACTGCTTTTTAATCTATACATAAACTATATGGTAGGATTCCTGTCAGGTTCTCATTTCTTCCCAGTCAAAGTAGTCAGAAAGACCATTTCAATTCTGTGCTATGCAGATGACAGACTGCTAATTTCCCATACTCAAACTGGTTTTAGAAGGCTGTTCATCTCCTACTGTGAAAAACCCACTTAATGTTAATTATGATAAAAACATGATTATGGTTTTTGCTGGAAGACTGTTATCATAAATGGACAATGGACAAGAACCATTAGACTAGGTATCTAGCTTTAAATATTTAGGAGTGATGTTTCATCCATCAGGCTCTTGGACAGCCCATATTGACTATGTTAATTATAATCTCAAAAAAAACCTGTCCTTGGCATTTTTAGATTTTATAGGAAGAAAGGAGGCTTTCTGATTTCTCCAACTTTAGACATTTATAAAATGAAACTACTACCCCAGCTTCTTTATGAAGCAGCAATTTGGGGCTCTGGAAATTTCCAGTCTTTAGAAATTACTCAAAACAAATTTGCACACCAGCTGTTAGTTGTTCTACCATTAGCACCCTCAGCTATGATCAGAGTAGAATTATCTCTACCTTTAATAACAATCTTAGTTTATAAAACAGCCATTAATTACCATTCTCCTATGTAGAGAATGGAACAGCATTGTTGGCATTTAATGGCATTTAAAACAGTTCTCTACATTCATTCTCTACATAGGGCAAATAGGTCAGTCCCTATGCCAAAGGATAAATGGACACAAATCTGACATTAAGAATCACAGATGAGAAACCTGTAGGAGAACACTCCAGCCTTCCAGTACATTCAGTGGGTGACCTCAAAGTAGCTGTTTTATTGCAAAGGAACTTCAGGAACAGACTGGAAAGGGGAATTGCTGAATTACAAGTTATTAAAAGAAGGTGTCTTTTTTTGCCTGCTCAGTAAGCTGAGTTTGCTCACTATCCTGTTTTTTCCCTGAGAAAGGATCAGAAGGTAATTCATTTTCAACTAGTGGTGAACTCAGGAGTTTTTCCCTATGTGTATGTATTTCTTTGGCTTGTGAAAACCCTTGCTTCTGTTGATCTTGGAAAATTTGCATATGTTCAATAATTGAACAACTTCTAGTTTCTCTTTGAGTCTGCTTTTTTGTTTGGATAGGAGACTTCTTTGTATCTCGCTTCTGTTGAAGATTCTCAAAAAGGGCATCTCTAGATTTCAAATGTAAAGATTTTTTCAGATTTAGTATAGCAGTCTCTGAGTCATCAGGTTTCCCTACAGATGACACCTTGGAAGTGCTATGAGCAGGGGTCCATTGGAGTAGGAGTGCACAGGAGCGCAGCTCTGGGAGTGAGGAGCCCAGGGGGCGGGCACATGACCAAGCCCTGCCTCCTCCTTGGCTTCCCCGAGCAGTGCAGAGGCGCAGTGCCCCAGGGAAAGCCCTGCTAGGGTCTTTATTGTTTTTAATGTTTTGTTTTAATATTGATAATTTTATCATTGTTCCTTTTATGACTGTGTGCTGCTTCTCCAGAGACTTGCTCAAGGTGGCATATAAATTTTCTAAGTATAGCATTTTTTATCTGGGCACATGGAACATAAGTACTGGAAAAATTTTACCAACCCTTCAGCAGCTTCCACCCGATCAGTTTGGTGTAGTGATCAGGAGCTGGACTCTAATCTGGGAGAACCAGATTTGATTCCCCACTCCTCCACATGCAGCTGCTGGTGTGACCTTGGGCCAGTCACAAGTACTCTCAGAGCTGTTCTCTCATGAGCAGTTCTCAAAAGACCTCTCTCAGCCCCACCTACCTCACAGGGTGTCTTGTTGTGGGGAGGGGAAGGGGAAGGGATAGGTGGTGCACATGTCCTAGGTATCTCAAGTCAACTTGAAACCTGGTGGTTTCAAGGCAGCAGGAAGAGAATGAGGGTGTGTTCTTTACACTTATTTTTATTGCACAAAGTATTGGATGGGGAAGGGAATGGAGGAAGAGCAGGTCAGTTTCACTCACCTGTGGAGTGGAGCCTGAGGGGTGGGTGTTGTCTTCTGACACACTTTCAGTATGTTAGGGGGTATGGCATATGCAAATGAGTTATGCTAATGAGTTATGCTAATGAGCTCCTGCACCTCTTTTTCTACGAAATGACCCCTGGCTTTGAGTCTGAACTTTCTAACCTGTTTCCAGTTTTTTTCTGTATCTTATCAGTTGGCTGCAAGCCCAGTTTTGCAGCTGCAGAGACAGCAAATAGGGGAGTCACCTGCTTCATGGAAAGAAGAGGAATTGTGTTTTGGTCACAGATGACCCTGTTAGCTGTTGCTCATTTTTAAAAGCATTGTTGGGATTAGGTAAAGGTAAAGGTTTCCCTTGCTCTAAAGCCAGTCTAATATGACTTTAGGGATGCAGTGCTCATCTCCATTTCCAAGCCGAAGAGCCAGCACTGTCCAAAGATGTTTCCATGGTCATGTGGCCAGCATGACTAGATGCTGAGGCGCACGGAACACTGTTACCTTCCCACCGAAGTGGTACCTATTCATCTGCTTGCAATTTCTTGCTTTCGAACTGCTAGGTTGGCAGAGCTGGGACCAGAGATGGGAGCTCACTCGGTCATGCAGCACTTGGGTCTCAAACTGCTGAACTACTGACCTTCTGGTCTGTAGTTCAGCATCTTAACCACTTTAGCCACTGGGCTGTTAAATTTTAAAAGTAACTTCTTGTAGTAAGAAATTTCAGGGAGTCTTTCAGTTTCATCTAAGGCCGTGGACAGACTTGAGTTCTGCCGCGCCTCCACGGTGCGGCAGAACAAGGTGGGGGGAATTGCCCCTGCCACGCGGTGTTCGCACGCTGCCGCAAGGAAACTGCCCACAGCGTCCAGACTGTGGGCGGCTTCCTGCGGCAGCGGCCGAACGCCGTGTGGCTCCCCTGGCCCAGTGCGTGTTCACACCTTCCAGAAGCAGGTGGAACGCGCGCTGCAGCAGCCGGGACACCACTTTGAAGTGGTGCCTGGCTGTAGCGGGAGGAGCACAGCACCGGACATGTTGCGTCTGGGCTGCCTCCTCCGGGCATATGTGGCAGTCTGAACGGCCGCTCTTCCTCCACTTTTAAAGCGGAGGCAGAGCGGGCCAGACTGCCAGTCTGTCCTCGGCCTAAGTCTATGGACCAGGGATCTATATGCAATAGCCAGCTCAAGGAGTCTAAAACTCTTCTCTTGTTTGTCCAGCACCCTCTGTTTATATGATTTTCTGCTATAGACTAAAGTATTTGGTTTGCTTGGAGGCACCATGAAGTGCCGGAGTTTCTTTGATTTCTCTTTCTGACAGCATTTCTGATAGTATTTGCACTGCTCAGATAAGGGGAGGCATCTGAATTTATGTTGGAGCTTATGGAGGAGATTTCTTGCAGCAAGTCAAGTTTATGGAGTATGAAGTTCAGTTTTTGAAAGAGAGCTAGAACTGTTTCCCCTGTATTAATGCAGTGGTCTCCCATTAATTTTAATAAATAATCATTTACCAGGTTTTGCATGCTTTCCATTCCCAACTCCATTTAGAAGTGCTTCTGAGACTGGAGCAGAGAGACTTTTCTGTGATGTCTGAGTATTGTGCTTTGTCTCTAAAGCTGCATACTTATTTGGGGAACCAAAATTTTCAAGATCATTTGTTACCTCTGTCCATGAGACAAGGTCATCCAAGCGAAGTTTTTTTTGCTGATTTCGCCAGAGAGCAGTGTCCCGAGTAATTTCTTTGTTGCTTTTTCTAGCCCATAAGGATTGCTTTGCTTTTTTAAATCAGAGGAGAGATAGTCTTTGAGCAAAGTTGCAAGTTGTAATATTCTCTCTCCTGATCTTTTGAGGAAATCAGCCCCTTGCACTTATCAGTTACAGTCCTCCAGACAGAATGTGTGTATCAAAGCCAAGATATAAACAGGAGCGATACAGCGGTGCAGCTGCTCAAGGAGCCATCTTGGATGGACCCACATGGTCAACAAATTATTACAACACTTAGAATAAAAAAAACCCCAGGACTTAACGGGGATATTGGTTTCTTATCTCATGACATATGCTAATCTCATTCAGTCCTTACATCCGTATTCTCATCAAGAAGGGCCATACATCCTCTTTATTTTATTGTATTTCTTATTTGGAATAGTAGATTGGAATAGTGATTGTAATGTAATACAATGAATAGTAGAATGTAATGTAATTTGGAACGTTAGATTGGAATGTATTTCGCTAGTTTGGTGGCAGAGGAGACATAACTGCACCGCCAATCACCCCACCTTAAAGAAAAGGATGCTCTTAATTACCTCGATGCTTGAGAGGAGACTGATGGAGCGTAATAACAGGGTCTCAGTTAATTACTCTCAGCATTCCACAATTAAGGATACATTTACACATCAACCTCCAATTTTGATATATTTATTTGCTTCACTATTCATTTATTTATTATTTTGATTTATATCCCCCACCCTTCCCACAAGTGGGATCATGGTGGCTCACAACAATAAATACAATCTTAAAATAATTCAATCAGATAATAAATAACAATATTAAATCAATACAATAAAACCAACTTAAAACATTTAAAGTGTGCAGTGCAGTATATTCGATTTCTGTTTCTACCATTGGGAAATAAGTGGGACAGCACCGAGCCATAGTGGTCTCATACAGTAGCAATAGGGAGTCCAGCTGGTAGATGCCCACTGCTTCAATCAAAGGTCTGCTGGAACAGCTCTGTTTTGCTGTGTTTCCTCCCAGAATTAAATCAAAACAAATGGTGACCATATAAACTAAGCTTGTTATTCCTATTTGGTCCTTGCATCTGTTAAACATCTTCATTATGTTGTATGCTAATTTGGTGCTCACCCTCTACCTATATGCATGGAATGGTAACTTCCATGTCAATGTATCTGAAGAACTGTGTGTGCGCATGAAAGCTTATACCTTGAAGAAAACTTTGTTGGTCTTAAAGGTCCCACTGCACTTGAATTTTGTTCTGTTGCTTTAGACCAACATGGCTACCCACCTGAATCTTATGGCATCCCTTCTAAGTGTTGGCAGAGAAGGCCTTAACATGGTCTCTTAGCCTCAGCCTCCAGGGGAGTTACAAGAGAGTGAGATAGATAGACAGAGAAAGATGAATTGCTTTGTAATAATGTAAATATGTAAATATTACAGCTGTGCCATTAATCCTCTCACCATGAGATCACTTTGAAAACCAAATGTAATGAGATTTTATAAATATGCAGGCAACAGAGCATTCATCTAGTTCTCCTGGATAAATGACAGTGAGCTTGACCACATGGGTATGTGTGTGGGGAGTGGTGGTGGAGGCCTCATCAAGCAGCCTGTCTTCTTAACCTTAGTAAAAAAAATGGTCTCAAGGACAGGGCCACAATCCACTGGGTGAGTGATGAAGACCTAGGGAAGGATTTGATGCCCAATGGTTCAAAGTAGGCCCAAATACCTTGCTTGGAGCCATCTTTTTTTCTTTTTTGCTGTCAAATCACTACTGATTTATGGCAATTCCCTAGGGATTTTAAGGCCAGAGATGTTCAGAGGTGGTTTGCCATTGCCTGTCTCTGCATTGCAACCATGGACATCCTTGGTGGTCTCCCAACCAAATAATAACTGGGGCTGACCCTGCTGAGCTTCCAAAATCTGATGAGATTGGGCTGGCCTGGGCTAGCCAAGTCAGGCTTGAGCCGTCTACTCAATAGGAAATATGTCTGTTCATCATTGTTAGCTTGGATTAAGTAGTTATTATGGGGTTAGCCATGCAAAGATCTTTCCTTTCTGACCATTTGGGGATCATGTTGTCTTTCTCATCTTCTGATTGGAACTTGGGTGTGTTGTAACAACTTGCCTTCTCAAAGCCCAGGAGTTTTGCCTTTTTACTCTTTCTGATAAGGAAACATTCTGCAGGTGTTCTGAAAATTAAACACTGTTCCAATTTTCCATCCTCTGAATCCCTTCTAATCCTCTAAAACCCAGGTATTGTATGTAGAACCACAGGGCAATTAAGGAGCTGTAAACAGACCCAGGTCTAGTACTAATGAATCTGGCTGCTTCATGTGTGTCAGGAATCCAATTCCACTTAGTAATCCTGCCCACCACTTTTTCTGTAATGAGTTCTTGAGGGGCTCAGTACAGATGGGGGAAGGCAGTCTTTCCCCATTATTCCTGCTGGGATTAGTGTAAACATAACACAGAATAAAAATATGCAAAATTTACATTCTCTTTCTTTGGACCAATGTAGTGATTTTTTATTTGTAGAGGATTTTAATTTTCCTGCATCTTAGACATATGCCAAAGTAAAACTTTTTCACATAGGCTGGTTTTAGCATTCAGAGGGAAATGGCATGGGGACACACAGGTAACAGAGGGCTGAGATTTGAGTTTTGTCTGCATCAGGGGCATTTTAAAAGAGACTTCTTAAAATGCTGCAACCTGCTAAGAGCAATACAGAAATTGAAAGAAAAGCCTGGTCAGCTGCTACTGCCTTTGGTAGAGCAGCTCTCCATAATTCCCTTCTTTCCTTCTTCAAAACTGCACAAAGATTATGAGCAATTCCCTAGGGGATTATGAGCCCCCCATCTTCTGACTGCCTCCTTCTGTCTGTCACAAATTTGTTCCTGGCTTCACATCCTCTCCCTTTTTCTCATTTACCTTTTTACAGTTCAATGATCCTGACAGCCATACCAGTTGGAAAGCTCCCTATAAATTTCCAAACAGTGATGTCCCCCTTACAGAGCAACCTGTACCATGCTTAGAAGTATGACCCACGTGCTCCCAGGAAAGGATGCTTAGGCTTGCGGCCTTAAATGTGCAGGTCTGCAAAATCCATGCAACTTACTTGCTCATCAGCTGTAGACCATGATTTTTTTTTTTTAAAAAAAAACAAAACAAAATATTAGGTTGTGCTGCTAGGGCTTCCCCTCTGACCTCACCCTGCCTTGCCAGGGCTCCAGTTACATCCTTCCCCCACCAATGATGGATGGGCAAAGGTCTGTTAGTCACCAACCCCCTTTATGCCTCTTTGGTGTGTGTGCAGAATAGGTAACCAACAATCAAGGCCCATGGATAGCTGAAGAAGCCAGATGGGAAGGGGGAATAAGAGAATGAAATCTGTTCTGCTGTTACACTGAGGCCGAGGACAGACTGGCAATCTGCCCTGCTAGAGCTCCGCTTGGTAAGCGGGGGAAGGGAGCCCGTTCAGACATCCGCAGCTGTCCCTTGGCTCCCTTCCGTACTTATGTGTTTTGAAGCCGGTTTCCTCTTGCTTTAGGAGAACACCGGGAGAAACTGGTGTCCAGGGGCCGTCTTCCGCATGCCTCCCGCTCCCAGGCAGTGTGGACCGGAAGAAGCAGGAGGCAGCTGGAGGCGGCAGTGTGAATGCACTGGCACGAATATTTGCACATGAGTGCATTTGCGTATATATCGACAGCTGTCCCTGCCTCCTATCCTATGCGCACATGCGCATGTACGTTGCCAGTGAAACGCTGTTGCGTGAGCTGCGGAGCAGGCTCGTGGCAGTCTAAATTTTCCGTAACGGCATCCTTGTGCAATACACTGGCCAGTGTAAATGGCCAGCCCCGGGGAATTTCCCCCCCACAGCTTTTGCCTCTGGATTCCTCCCACTCCAAATTGCCAGTCTGTCCTCAGCCTGAGATCACAAAGGGTTATATGAATGTTTGAGAAAGAGAATGTATTTTATTTTATTGTATTTATTATATTTATATCCCGCCCACCCCGCGAACGGGCTCAGGGCGGCTCACATATTTTGGCACATTGTGCCAGATCAGCATAAAACATTTAAAAACAAGATTAAAACAATCATACAATAAATAATTAACAGATTAAAATGCTCGCAGTGGTGGTCATTTCTTCAGTAGTTTAAAGATGGCATAATGTAGCTGCCTCGAGGCCCATTTTCTGAAGAAAACTGTCTAAAAAATTGTGGTTTCTGGGAGAAGCTCACATTTACACTGTGAGATTCTTGAGGTTGAAGGAAGGCCAAGGGCCAAATGCTTGGTTTTTTAAAAAAAGAGCTGGGTCTGGGTTCCCTACAGCCACACAACAGCTGCAGGGAATAGCTATTTAAAAGTAAAGCAGACCCATTTAAAAGTAAATCACACAAACACTTGTCAGGGATGCTCTAGGCCAGTGATGGCAAACCTTTTAGAGACCAAGTGCCCAAACTGCAACCCAAAGCCCACTTATTTATTGCAAAGTGACAACACAGCAATTTAACTTGAATACTGAGGTTTTAGTTTAGAAAAAACAACTCATATATTAACATCTTTTGTCTTAAAAGAAAACACAATAACAGAGCTTTCAATGATACAAATGACTTTTTATTGAAAAGTAAAAGTTTGCATTTGGCATGCTTTTGAACAATTAATGTGATTTTGCTGTTGTATGCATGCTGATAATTTGTTTAACCTTGGCTCATACTTTGTAAGTTTGAGAGCAACACATGCAGCACGCAGGTCATCTGTTAGTCTGTTTCTAGTGTCAGATTTGATATAATTCAAAGCTGAGAACAGCTGCTCACAAGCATAAGATGATCCATACAAAGTAAGCAAAACAATCCCAAGTGCTTTCATTGACTTAAAATTATTTGGCAGAGAATCCCACACTTTAAGGATTTCATTTTCAGAACTAACTGTGCTGTCCTTTGTCATCTTTTCTATCTTCTCAAGTGTTTCACACAGGTCATAGAATTTATTTTTCCAGATACAGCTTCCTTGAAATTCCAATTGCTCCATTTCCAGATTTCCTAAATCTAACCAGTGTAAGAGGGAAAGATCCAAGTTCTTCAAATTTGGCTTTATCTGGAGAAGTAAGAAAACACAGGGTTGTCTCCAAATGTGTGGCATGTGCCAAAACATGCAGATGAGCACCAAGGTATGTGTCATCAGCTGATTCACAAGGTTCATGTAGGTCCCTATGAGTTGGCAGGATGCATTTTTTCAGTGTGGGATGCTACATTCTTTCCACCTGGGGCCAAATTACAGATACTGTAATTTGAGTCAGGAGCTAGAATTTAGTGGTGGAACACATGATTTGCAAATAGAAGGTTTGATCCCGGTAGCTCTGGTGGAAAAAAATAATTCTGAGTTGCAGGCGTTGGAAAGGCTCTTCCCTGGTTTGAGAGCAGTTTCTATTGTCTGCAGAAAATAGCTAGCTAGATATTAAAGGTAAAGGTAAAGATTTCCCTTGCTCAAAAGCCAGTGTAATCCAACTCTAGGGGGCAGTGCTTGTCTCCGTTTCCAAGCCAAAGAGCCAGTGCTGTCTGAACACTTTTCTGTGGTCACGTGGCTGGCATGACTAGACACCGAGACACACAAAATGCTGAGGTACCTTCCCACTGAAGTGGTACCTATTTATGTACTTGCAATTTCTTGCTTTCGAACTGCTAGGTTGGCAGGAGCTGGGGCTGGAGATGGGAGCTCACTCTGTCTTGCAGCACTCAGGTCTCAAACTGCTGAGCTACCAACCTTCCGGTGTTTATCAGAAGAAGAAGAAGAAGAAGAGATTGGATTTATATCCTGTCCTTCAGTCACTTGGGAGTCTCAGAGCAGCTTACAATCTCCTTTCCCTTCCCTTCCCCTCCCCCCAACAGACATCCTGTGAGGTAAGTGGGGCTGAGAGAGCTGTTTCCCAAGCTGTCCTTGAGAGAACAGCTGTGACAGAGCTATGGCTTGCTCAAGGTAATCCAGCAGGTGCAAGTGGAGGAGTGGGGAATCCAACCCAGTTCTCCCAAATTAGGGTCCGCACAGTTCACCACTACATCAAACTGGCTCTCTGGGACACCGGAAGCTCTGGAGGTCACAAACAGAGCATTTTGTATGCACAAGGCTGCAGGTTCAAGTTTCGTTCCCCAAGCATTTCTAGGTAAAGGACTGGGGAAAGACCTTTCTATGCCTGAAACTCCAGAGAGTTGCTGTTAGAGCAGATAATACTAAGCTAGACAGGACCCATGAACACATGAATGCCTCACACTGAATCAGACCCTTGGTCCCTCAAGGTCACTATTGTATACTCACACTCAGGGCTATTTTTCAGCTGGAGTGCACCGGAATGGTGTTCTGGCTGCCTTCCCTGCCCAGCCCACCCCTCCCACCCTGCCCCCACTCTGGCCCCCCTCCCTTGCAAAAAACCCTTCACTGCAGCGCAGCACTCCTGCAGCTCACCCTGAGACCTTCCTGGAGCTGCCCTGCTTCAAAACTTCCCCTCTGTGGGTGGCCCTTGGGGAGCGGCACTCGGGCTGTTGGGTGGGGCTTGGGCTTTTCAGCGCCTGTGCAAACAACAAAGCAAACGTGGAGGAGAAGGAGGAAAATGACGATGAGGAGAAGTGCTGCTGCTGCCGCCTCTGCATGCCCAATTCTGAGGGGATGCCTGCCTTGCTGCAACTGCCTCCTGCCACATGAGGGAGCCATGCCTGGCCTGCTCTGGCTCCTCTGAAGGACCAAGGCTCTGGCTCCTGGCCTGCCCTGCAGTCACTCCTTTGCGGGGAGGGGGGAGCGAAGGGGAGAGTGTGCCTGGTGCAGCGGCATCTCTTTTGTTTCCAAGCAAACCATCTTGTTACTTCCTAGTAGGGGAGGAAAGATCCAGGTACCCCCTTTCCTGCCCTCTGTTGCTCAATTTAGGGCTGCCTTCCCCAAAAGTAACCTCTTTCTCCCATGCAAAGAGTCTGTGCATTAACCATGCAGGATTAGTCACGGCTCCTTTCCCAGCTCCTGTTGGGCCCATTTCTGCAAAACCCCGCTGATTTCAATGGGGCTGATTTCAATGGGGCTTTCTCCTGGATAAGCATAGGGGCCTGTTGCCTTCAAGAAATGCATCCGCTCCGAAACAGATCCCAGCTCAAAAAGCACTTCTAGGGAGCTTCTCAGAGGGCACAGGGTTGCAGCTCCACAGCCCGAGCCTGTGGGTTTATGTGGAAGTAAGCCACATTTAGTGTCATAAAGCTGGCTGGCACATGAGTTTGCACAGGATTGCATCTGGAGAGGCTGAGGATCCTGGGTGGTTTGTTGCAAGGGAGGCTCAGGGATGGAAGAGGAGGACTTGCTCCCGAGTAGCTGTGTGGAGGTTTGCAAACAACAGGGAGCAGCTGTGTGGGCATTTAGGGTGACCAGATCGCCTCTTTTTGGAATTGAAGATGACTTCCTCTTGAGTAGCTGTGTGTAAGCTTGCAAACAACAGGGAAACAGCTGTGTGCATGTATTTAGGGTTACTCACCAGATGTCCTCTTTTTTGAATTGAATTGAAGAGGACTTACTCTTGAGTAGCTGTGTGTAGGATTGTAAACAACAGGGAGCAGCTGTGTGTGCATTTAGTTAGGGTGACCAGACTAACCTTTTTTTGAGGACCTGTCCTCTTTTTGGGGCCTCTGTCCTCTTTGGGACTCTTTTTAAAACCCTGATGAAAATACCCTTTTGGGGAGGGATGAAAAGTTTAGGAATGTTCCTCATTGGGAAAATGTTGTTGATTTAAATTGGTCACCTACCTCTTGCGTTGTGTAGGCAAACTCCACAAGGCTTGTGTTGTTTTTTGGATTTGCTTAACATTTGTGATTATAGATCCAGGTGGGTGGCCATGTTGGTCTGAAGAAACAGAACAAAGTTAAGAGTCCAGGGGCATCTTTAAGACCAACAAAGTTTTATTCAAGGTGTGAGCTTTTGTGGGCACACACACTTCCTCAGATACAGTGAAATGGAATCATAGATCATATCAGGGCTATTTTTGGGCAGGAACGCACAGGAACGGAGTTCTGGCCAGGTTCCCCATGAGGGTGTGATAATAATGATGTCCTGCGCATGCCCAAGTTTGGTGCAAAGCTATTTACAGTTTATTTACAAGATATATACATACACAGTCCTTTTTGCAAAACATTCATTCTGTTCTCCAACAAAATGCTCCACCAGGGAACCTGATGCACAACTGGCATACACAGCTAGGAACAGTCCAGAATATATACAGTTCTGTGTCCTATCAGAAGGGAGATGCTGAGTCATGTAGTACCTCCTCTAGACTGATGCAATCTGTCCAGTCATGTGACTCCTAGCCGTCACTTAGATCACTTTAATCAGTCTGACTTGCTGTCATCTTGCATGGCATTCACTGTTTACATGCCGACACGCCTCCCAAGATACAGCTGGCCAGACACAAGTTTTGCTTGAGACGTTCAAAGTTATATCCAGGGAAACATTTTGTAAACACATCAGCAACATTATGTTCTGATGCACAGTGTTGTAGAGATACGAACCCTTTAGACACAGCAGACCGCACATTTTGGTATCAGATGTTGATATGTTTGCTTTTTGTGTGAATTCCTTGATTTCCTGCCAACTGTTGAGCTGCAAGGTTATCACATAATACAGTTATAGGCAGTTCACAAGATACATTTAGATCTTTACATAACTGATAAAACCATTCCAGTTGCACAATACAATCACTTAGTGCTGAATTTTCGGCTTCACAAGAACTGGTGGAAACGTGTTTGTTTTAGAGATTTCCATAAAATTAACGTTCCATACATGTATATTGCATACCCAGAAGTAGATTTACTGTCAGATCTTTCACCCCAGCTAGCATCACTAAAAGCTAATCGTTCCTGTTCTTTGTCTGCTTTGAGAACTAGTTTGCTGCTAATAGTTCCTTTCAAATACCTGAGAACTCTTTTGGCAGCTACCCAGTCCTTTTTATATGGGCAAGCACATTTTTGACATAACCAGTACACAGCGATGCATATGTTGGGACGTGTCCACCATGCGATATACAATAACGAGCCCACCAATGATTGATACAATTCCTTGTCAGAGAATACCTCAGTATCTGGTTCTCTACAATAACTAATGGTCATTGGTGTCAGCACACTGTGTGCTTCAGACATACCAAATTTATCTAGCAACTGCTGAATTTTGGATTCCTGACTCAGCTCAAAGTACCCACAATCACTTTTGGTGATTTGTACACCCAAGTAATTCTGAACGGGCCCCAGGTCTTTGATTTTGAACAATCCCTGGATTGCTTTTGTGAACCATCACAACTGTTCTGTGGTGTGTTGAATAAAACAAATATCATCCACAAACACCAGCAAATAACAAGTCTTATCATAAATGTTAATGCTGTACAGACAAGGGTCAGCTATACTCTGTTTAAACCCTTGCTTAACCAATGCCTTGCTGAGACATTCTGCCCAGGCATGCCCGCTTTGTTTCAATCCATACAAAGCCTTGTGCAACTTTAATACCAAGTGCATATTTTGGGATATGAACCCAGGAATTTGCTCTAAATAGAGCTCTTCTCGTATTGGAGCATTAAGATAAGCAGTGTCAAAATCAAAATGGTTAACATGCATTTTTTGCTTCCCTGCTTTAGTCAGTGCTGCCATAATCATCTCCATTCTGACTGTAGGAGCAAATGACTCATCAAAATCCTGCCCTTCTATTTGAGAAAAACCTCTCGCAACTAAGCAAGCCTTGCATTGCATTTCCCCATTTGGCATATTTTTTAACTTATACAGACAAGAGCATCCCAATGCTTTTTTATCAGCAGGCAGTTCAGCTAGTGACAACACATTATGAGACACTAATGACATACTCCGTTTCCATGGCTTGCAGCCAAGCATTCTTTTTCTCTTTGTTCAGAGATAACACCTCGCTGTAATCTTTCGGCACTTTCACAAATACATGATTTTCAGTTACACCATAACATTCTGGAGGTATACCTTTTGTTGCCCTAGAAGATACCCTAGGAAGTGGTTCTGCACTCTGCACACTCTTGGGAGCTAAGGGTGCTGGAGACAATGTCTCCTGTTTCACCTCGTGTTGCCAACATCATCTGACAGAGGTAGTAAGACTGAGGGAGGTAGTTGATTGCCATGGATCCTGGACCAATTAGCGTCTTCACAAAAATTGGTGGACCTACTGAAACTTAGCATGTTATTAGGGTTTGAAAAACGGTAAGTCTTCATCCCTGTTTGGTATACCAAGAATGTAAGCTTCTTTGCTCTAGCCCTCCCTTTTCGTCTTTGTGCAAGAGGGATATTTAACCATGCCTTAGTGCCAAAGATTCTTAAATGACTTAAACTAGGGTTCTTGCCATATAATACTTTATAGGGAATATCATCAATAGCTTGAGACCATATCCTGTTTAAAACATAACAAGATGCTTTAATGGTTTCCGCCCAAAATGCTACAGGCAGATCAGCATCTGTTAACATAGAATGCATCGTGATTTCGAGAATCCCTCCTTTTCTTTTCACAATGCCATTCTCCTGGGGAGAGGCTACATTGGCAACCCTATGTTTTATTCCATGAGTTTTCAGCCAATGGGCCAACTCATCCGACATGAATTCCCCTCCCATGTCTGATTGGAACACACAGATTTCATGTTTCAATTGCTTTTGGACATGCTTTGCCCATGTCTTAATTGTGGCACAAATTTCAGACTTTTTCTGGAGCGGGTAAACCCAAGAGAAACGTGAATGGTTATCTACCAGAATGAGCACATACCGCCTCCCAGAAAGACTATTGGGAAATGGTCCCACAACATCTGTGTGAACCAGAGTCAAAGGCTCTTCTGTCACCCTTTCACTTTGTTTTGCCACTGAGTGTGCCCATGATTTGCACTGTTTACAGACATCACAATCTAAGTATGTTTTGCAAGGTTTCACTGTTTCCTTGCCAAGTAGGGCAAGCGTTTTGTTATTTACTCCAAAACTCGCATGACCTAATCTTCTATGTAATAAATGAATGCAATTGCTATGTGGGCTCTTATTTACCACTTACTGTGCCTGCACAGACCCATTTTTATTATTTATTTATTTATTTATTTATTGCATTTCTATCCCGCCTTTCCAGCGAACTGGCTCAAGGCGGCTTGAGTACATTTTCCAGTACATACACATTATTTTTCAGTTTCCCTGCTGCTAATATTTTGCCACCCTTGAGAATGTTACAGTACTGTTTTTTAAACACAACACTGAAACCAGCCTTGTCCAAGGCACATATACTTAGCAAGTTGTTTTCAAGGGTAGGAACACATAGCACATTATCAAAGCAATAGTTCAGGGCTGGGAAAAACACATTCCCTTGGCATGTTACATCTGCAGAGCGTCCATCAGCCAAACTCACGTGATCCAGGGTAGAAGATTGTGCAGCCTGCAACAAACTTTTGTCCCGTACAAACATTTGAGAAGCACCAGAATCTACAATCCAAGTGGTTCCTGCAGAAGACTTGTTTGCCACAACCAAAGTGGCTTGCTGACTGGGCACGAAGCAAGACCCCTTTTCACCTCTGCTCCATCGTGACATCAAACATTGCTTTTTCAGGTGATTAATAGATCCACAAAGAAAACATCTCCTGACCTTCAAAGCGACTGCTTGCTTGCTGCAGCTCGGCTCAGCACAGTTGTTGGCTTTGGCCCTCCGCTCTGGCTTGGCATGGTTCCCCATCTGGTCAGCAGCCAATGCTCTCTGGAGATAATGAGCCTCTTCGTCCAACAAGCATCTGGTCACATAACTGAGTGTTAACTTTGCAGCCTCCACTGACTCAAGGGCTGTTATTACCAGATCGAATCTTTCTGATAAAGAGCTCAGAATAATGTAGACTTGATCTTGGTCAGAGATTTGCTTGCCTCTCTGCACAAGAAGCTAGAAACAGGTAGTCAGTGAGTTGAGATGAGATCTCACTGACTGGCCAGGCTGCATTACAGTTCTATAAAGCCATCTCATCAGAGATATAATAGACCCAGCAGTCTGTAACATGTACACCAACTTGAGACTGTCCCATGCAGCTTTTGCAGTTTCTCTGCCTGACACATGAATTAACTGGTCATTGGCAATGCTGAGAATAATTGTTGCCAAGGCCTTTTGGTCCTTGACAGTATCATCAGCTGTCGGAGCTTGCGGGGGAGTGGCAACATAATTCCACAACGACTCCCTTTTCAGATAATGCTCCATCCGGAGCAACCAAACTGCATAATTGTCAGAGTTAAGTTTATCAACCAGCAAGGCCGTTGCTACCTGTTCCATGGTGTACTCTCTGACAAATCCTGGTCACTTGCCTCCTGTTCCTTTGACTCCTCATGGTCAGCAGGAGCAAGGTCACCTCCTCCACTGGACTGTCTATCAGAATCCTCTGTGTCACTTGGCGTAACTGCAGACATCCACACAACTGCAGTCTGTGACCTTGCCAACACCAGTAGAGATTCCACAGCTCAGCACAGCAGCGTCCACTCTGGCATCCACGCAGCAATTCACACTGGGCCCATAACCCTGACAGTGTGATAATAATGATGTCCTGTGCACGCCCAAGTTTGGTGCAAAGCTATTTACAGTTTATTTACAAGATATATACATACACAGTCCTTTTTGCAAAGCATTCACTCTGTTCTCCAACAAAATGCTCCACCAGGCAACCTGATGCACAACTGGCATACACAGCTAGGAACAGTCCAGAATATATACAGTTCTGTGTCCTATCAGAAGGGAGATGCTGAGTCATGTAGCACCTTCTCTAGACTGATGCAATCTATCCAGTCATGTGACTCCTAGCCATCACTTAGATCACTTTAATCAGTCTGACTTGCTGTCATCTTGCATGGCATTCACTGTATACATGCTGACACCCCAGGCACCTTGCAAGCCGTGGGTCACCTGGGGAAGCAAAGCTGATCCAGGGAGGGAAGGCAGTTTAAACTGCCTCCCCTTCTCAGGTTCCCATGCAGCTGCGGGGCATGTGGGGAAGCTGATCCAGAAACTGCCTTCCTTCCCTCGGGTTCCCCATGCACCCTATAAGCCATGGAGCACCTGGGGAATCCGATCCTGGGAAAGAGCTGTGCTGTCAGAGGTGTGGTCTATTATGCTAATGAGTTCCTGCTAAGCTTTTTCTACAAAAAAAGCCCTGCTCACACTGCATGTGCTGTCACTGGGCTGCAAAGATTTCAGTAGTGCTATTTACAGCCCTAGAACCTGTCTGCCTTCTGGTCTCTTTGTATCATGCAGGTGATATATGCATGGCCAGTAAAGTCACTGGGATGCCCATCTGGATCTATCTTAGTTTGAGTCCAGTGGCACCTTTAAGACTGACCAAGTGTAATTCAAAGTAGAAGTTTTTGTGTGCATGCCCACTTCTCTGTATCTGAAGAAGGGTGATTCTCTCTCTCCCTCCCGGTGTATTTCACCTCCACTATGCCAGGCAAGGCTGTCCCTGCAGCTGGGAGGGCGTATTCCTTCCCTCGTCTCGGGTTTGACCCAGGGTCACCTGGGTAGTCATTGGCCTGATGGAGCAGGCACATTCGGACTCCAGAGCGGTGAGCCAGGCAGTTGGCCTCCCCCGCTGCTGGCCCCAGAGCGGCTCCCCACAAAATACTGCACCCATTTTTCTTTCTCTCCCCCCCTGGGCTCTTCTTGCCTTGCCTCCTTGGGTCTCCCGCTGCTGCTCCAAAATGACCTGGAAGGCTTTCATGCAGGAGAAGCAGCCAGTCCCTCACAGAGCCCACCTGGCGCTCTGCCTATGCTCAGAGGCCCCACAGGCCAGGCTGCGGTCGCAGTGAGGGGGGGGGACTGCTGATGTCAGGGTGAATCCGGTGAGGCAGTGGCAGTGGCCCGGCAGGCCCCTCCCCCACCTGGGCTGCACTCGGCTCCTGCCATAAGAACATAAGAGAAGCCAATGTTGGATCAGGCCAATGGCCCATCCAGTCCAACACTCTGTGTCACACAGTGGCCAAAAATACCAGGTGCCATCAGAAGGTCCACCAGTAGGGCCAGAACTCAAGAAGCCCTCCCACTGTGCCCCCCCCCAAGCACCAAGAAGACAGAGCATCACTGCCCCTGACCTCCAAGCATGAGGCAAAAGGCTGAAAGATTTCAGGCCAGTGATATCCCGCCAACCCTCCTGGTTTTTTTTAGTTCTCCCCAGAAACAGAAAGGGATTTAAAAAAAAAACAACTTAACTGCAGTAGCTAGCATTTATCATGATCACAGAAGTCCTCCTGGTTTGCACATGAGGGCACAGCCCTTCAAAACAGATTGAGCCCATTTTGGAGCAAGGGTTTAGAGGCGGACTAGCTGGAGACGTTATCTTATTGTCTGGGAGAGGGGACGGGGGCACACACACTTGTTTTAACACCAAACTCCTGGATGCACTGCCCCATTCGCACAACTCAGCTGATGTCTGGACAAACAGACGTGTACACCCGCATGGAAAATCGTTAGTTGTAACACTTGTGATCTAAAGTCCAGGAGCCGGTTGGCTGCTTTGGAAACATGCAGCCAAGGGGCCACAGGCAAAAGACCCGGGACCTCTGCTTGGCCACCTCTCTTCTCTGCCACCAGCCCAGCAGGGCCATGCCCCTCCCCTCCCACAGCACTCCCCCCGACTTGAGTGAGCTGGGCAGACGGAGGGAGGGAGGGTAGGCAAGAGGTGCCCCCCACGAGCCCCACTTTACTGGCATGGAGGTGGGGAGAGGAGAGGCTCCTGCCTGTGGCTGGGATCCCACCGGGGCCCCTGTGGAGTGGGGCATGGGAGGTGATGGGAGAGAGAGCAAGAGCCATGGCTGCCCAAGGGACACAACAGGATGAAGCTCCGCCAGTGGCCTCACCCCAACACCCTGGCATCCTGCGCCAAGCCAGAGGCCCCACCTTTTCCTTCCTTCCTCCCTCCAGACGCCACGGCCGCCTCCCTCTTTCCCTGTGCCTGGCCATGCCCTCGTGAAGAGGTGGACGCTGCCCACTGGTGACCTCTGGGCCAGCTCCGTTCCCATCACATCACAGCCAGGCCAGCCATGGGAGGAGGGAGGACTGGATGGAGAGCCGAGGAGGATGGCGGTGGGGGGGTCGAGAGCAGCAGGCCTTCACACACTGCATCAACCAGGGAGGGGGGCAGGGGAGAGGGGCGGTGCATCGGGAAGGCTCCTGGCAGGGGAGTCACCAGGCCTTGGGGCAATGGCACATGTACCCACAGAGAGGGCTCTGAGTGCCCCCTCTGGCACACGTGCCATAGGTTCGCCACCACTGCTCTAGGCTGATCTTGCATTGAGCAGGAGGTTGGACTAGATGGCCTGTATGACCCCTTCCAACTCTGATTCTGTGATTCTATAATTCTGTAACTCCATTTGGGCTCAGAATGCTGCTACGGGGGGCACCAAAACAGAGCAGGAGGGAGTTATTTCCCTGGTTTTTTTTTACTGCTCCACCTGGAGTGTTCTGCTGCTAGTGAACATCCTAGTTTGGCCCTAATATTCACCTCAAGAATAAAAGCCTGGGCAAATACTATTCTGTGCACCCAAGAACTGACAATTGAAGTGTTGTAATTTAATGAACCCAACAAAAGCTGCATTGTTACCAGTACACTGATGACACCCAGCCAGGGCTCTTTTTCTAACCTCCAAGAGCTTACAGAGCTCTTCTTACAGGGACTACTGTAAGCTCTTGGAGGATTGGCTACATTAGGGGTGTATCGCCTAATATGCAAAGGAGTTCCTGCTAGAAAAAGAGCCCTGCACCCAGCTATATCTGCTACTGGATGGCCGCCCGGATGTCATCCCACATAATCTGGCCAAGGGTTTGGAGGCTGTGGTGGGATGGTTAAAACAGAGTAGGCTGAGGCTGGTGCAGCACAGCTTGTATATGTGCCATCCATGGCATCCCCGTCATGACTATTTTGTGCTGTTCTGTACTGTTCTGTGCAAGCAAGAGGTGACAATTGAAATGTTGTAACTTAATAGTTGTGTTCTAATGGCAACTGCACACACGGTCAGGATCGCACAAACTACCGGAGCTTCGCTTCGGTAGACAATAGCCCAGGCAGATCATAATTTGGGCCAGTAGGCCACCCAGGATCCTAAAGGGGACCTATGGTCAAAGGTGTCTTGTAAATAATCCTATCCCGGGGCTCGGGTGTGACCAAGGTTGTAGATTGTACCTGCATATAAGCAGACCCTGAGCCTTGCCAGGCGATTCCTGTTTTCCATCTGTAAATAAACCATGAGCTAATTTCACTGCAACACGTCTGGACCCAGTATATTATACTGGTGACAAGGATGGGATCCCGATGAGTGACACCCGCTCTGACTCCAGCATCACATTGAGCACCGATCCTTTGGCACCTGAGCAATGCCTGGCTCCATTGCCACCCAGCACTGCCGACCGCCCTACAGGACACCACCCACTGCATAGATCCAGAGTCATGGCCACTGCTCTGGGACAGCTCACTACTTTTGACCCTGCCCGCCCCGAGCTATGGTAAGCTTGGGTCAAACAGCTAAAACTTCTTCCTTTTTTTTTTTTTTTAAAAAAAGAATTTTATTGGTTTTACAACTATTTCTACATCTAAAACGCTAATTTCTGAGCTGTTACCTTATACAGAGAATACTGTGTAAAATGTTCAATTTTATCAAAGTAATAAACCTGAAAAAACAAAAATACCTTGGTTTAACTAATTACTTGCAATGCTACTTCTATAAATACCAAAGCTGATTGGCTGGTACACATATCATTGAAGAAACGCTTATTACTTCAATTTACATTCTCATAGAGTGCGCAAGCTTATAACAACAATATAACATTTATTTCTTCTTCGGTCCTCTTCTTGTCTTTTTAGTCTCTTTGCTGGATTTGGGAGCAGCAGCTCCCTTTTCCGAGTCTGACACTTCTTCTTCACTTTCTGAGCCATCAAAGCCGTACATACTTTCTTGCGATGCTAGCGAATCATCTGAATCTCCCTCACTTTTCTTTTCCTTGCTTTTTTCCAACAGAGTCAATTTTATAATTCTTGCCTTTGTAGCTGAAAAACAGTCCCTCTGGAGTATTCCAACGGTATACAATTGACTCAGACTGAAGCCAGGTGGTCAAACTTCTGTAGGCTTTTCTTCTTTTTCTTATTTCAAATGGAATGTCCTTTAAAACCTTGATCTCCTCCTCCTGGATCTTCAGCGTTGTTCTGTTTGTGGCTTTTAACACCACATCTCTTGTTGATCTTTTGGAGAATCTTATCATGATTTCGCCTGGCAGGTTTTTCTTTTTAACAAATACTGGATAGGTCCTGTAGACCAAATCCATGTCGCTTAATATTTCTTCAGCTTTCAAACCTGCCACCGGCGCTATTGCCTTACTCACCAGTTTTTTAAGATCCTCCCCTTTTTTTTCAGGAACATTCTGAAGTCACAGGAAATAATTCGAGCGTTCCATCTGAAGTTTCAAAACATTGTCACATTGGAAAGCCTTTTCTTTCTCGATTTTTTGTAGTCTTGAGTCATGCTTACTTGTAGTTGCTTTCACTTCCAAGAGATCTTGTTGCAGCTTTTCTGTTCATTTGCCAGACTCTTTCATTTCTTTCTGCATTGAGTCCATTTTAGCATTGAGAGTAGTCATCTGATCCACCAGGGGTCGCAACAGCGCTGAAAGCATTGAGCTCATTTCTGTGGTATCACCCTTTGAACTCGGAACTCTGCTTCCTGGTTTAGGGGAGGGTCTTTGTCTCCCCGTCATTGTTGCTGTTTCACTTTTGTTTACAGTTAGATAAGACGGATCAAAGAGAAAGCTATCTTTACCGCACGAATGCCGTTTAAAAGCTTTTTTCTTCATGCATGCGATCCAGCCCTCCAGCATTTCGCAAATGCTTCTGGTACATCAGTAATGCCGTGGGAAAGTCTCGTACGTATGCTTCATTAAGGGGGGGGGGACGCGGTCCACCCAACCGGTCCCACCGCTTTATTTACAGTCTTTGTTGAGACTCATGTTTTCACCTTGCGTATCAGGAGGGTTAGTTATTTCTCCACCTCGCATTCTCTGCTGCTTCTCGGTCACGCTTACGCAGCCCGAAGGCTTCCGCGGCAGGGGAAGCTATGGGGGTGTTGAAGGGGGCCTCGATCATGCGGTCGCCACCATCAGGAGAGGCTCCCCCTCGTGCCACTCCAGGCAGAGCCCCTTCGCTAGGGTCTCTGGGGGTTCGGCACCGGTCCGAAGCCCCTTCACCCCACCGGGCGCAGATCGCCTCTCCCACAGAAGCGGAGAGAGGCGTCCGCCATTGAGCAAGTCTCTTCCGGAAGTCAGCTAAAACTTTTTCCTGGTCCAGGAGACAACCGATGCGGGTAAGAAGAAACCCCGGCTCCTAAGCTCATGTGGTGTCTCCACGATCCGACTGGTGCAAAGTCTTATTGCACCCAAGACACTAGACGAGTTCTTCTTTGATGAGCTAATCACCACACTAACGACGTATTTTGCACCAAAACAATCTAAGATGGCGACGTGAATGGACTTCTGCACTCGCTCCCAGAAGGTCAGGGAATCCATTGCGGACTTCATGGCAGATCTACGCAGACTGGTAGGAGGATGTGAGTTTCCATTGGTCAAGGACACCCTCCTCACCCATTTTGTGTGGGGGTGTCCATGAGCCAAAGCTCTGCTGGAAGCTTGTGGTGATCAAGGACCTGAAACTCAATGTGGTGTGTAAAGCAGCCACTGCCTATGAGAAGTCCCAATGAGACTGCCAAGGACCAGCAGCACACTGCCTGGCTGCCGCATCCAGCCCTGAAGCATCAGAAGACAAGGACCTCCTCCAGGTACACTGCCCTGACTATCGAGGGTCCACCTGGGCAGCCGCTCCACCCGTGATGCGATTCAGCACTCCCCGATCACTAGCCACACCCGTGCCGACCAACCTGTGCTCCTTCGTTCTGACGTCATGCTGTGAGAATGTCCCAATGAATATAGTCCACAACAGGTCTTTGAGTAAAAAGTCCTTTACTTGTAGAAAGATCACTGGAGTCATACACTTGTTCTGTTAGTAATGAAGTGCTATGGGTTACATGCATAGATATACAAAACTGCTACATGGTTACAGGTATGCTACCAATCAGTGGGCTACAATTTTGGCACACGTCTAACAGTAACACCAATTCCCACGGAAGACGTGGGAAAGCTAGTTCCCAGGGGAAGGAAAAGGGAGTACTTGTTCTCATGGCTGAAAATTGTTGCTGAGTCTAGGATTCAGTTTCTCAAAACCTGCTAACATAACAAGTATGCAGTTCACAGAGTATTCCTTCCTCCCCCCTGTTCAATGACACAAGAGAGGAGATAATTTGATACAAGGTAAAACACTCAGTGCGCATGCTCTATGCAGAACGGAGCAAGCTAGCAAGCAAAAGCAAGCAGGTGGGGCTAAGTGCTCAGCGGGAGAGACTCCGCATTACTGCAGGGCGGGTTGATGAACTGTTGCTAACTCCCGGCCGGGGATCTGGGAATGAAAGGGAATTAAGAACGGATAAGCACCTACATGGAGAAAGAGTAACTCATTAGGCATTTGTATAGTAACTCATTAGGCATATGTATAGTAAGGCATATGGCTTACAGAAAGGAAGAGTAACTCATTAGGCACTTGTGTATTAAGGCTTACAGAAAGGAAGAGTAACTCGTGTATTAAGGCTTACAGAAAGGAAGAGTAACGCATTGGCATGTGTGTATTAAGACATAACAGGTAGACAGTTAGACCAAACAGATGTCACAACAGGCACCTCCATGGCAGGTACTGACACATGCACCAGCTGTGGGGACACCCATGAATGCTGGACCTGCCGATTCCAGGATGCAGCCTGCCGATCCTGCAACAAGACAGGTCACTTTGCCAAGGTCTGCCATTCCTGGTGATCCCAATGACAACTGATGGCGCATCAGGAGTCATTGGTCCTCCACACCAGCAACAGTTGTCATCAGGTACTGAACCTCTCCCGAGGTGGCCCCAACAAAATCCATGTCATGGTACAGGTTGAGGGGTCCCCTTTTGAGATGGAGCTGGACACAGGGTCCTCCTTCTCCATAATCTCCACCAACACCCTGAAGAGACTATGT
Organism: Lepidodactylus listeri; assembly: GCA_029233225.1. Taxonomy (NCBI): domain Eukaryota; kingdom Metazoa; phylum Chordata; class Lepidosauria; order Squamata; family Gekkonidae; genus Lepidodactylus; species Lepidodactylus listeri. Next base: position 5,010,880 of record JARCFY010000014.1, on the reverse strand, counting down.
CCACGGGGGGGGGCCCTCCTCAAGAAACCTGTTGGCCTAACACTGTGGGACTTTCAGAAGAACCCACTGGCCATTAAGGGGTGGGGCAAGTTCAGGGTTCAGTACGAAGACTTTAATGGATGGTTGGACTTGCTGGTGGTGGAAGGCAAGCTCACCAGCTTACTGGGAATCTCATGGTCCAGGCCATTGGGATTTGGGGTGTCTGGGGTGAACCATGTAAGGGCTAAGACTTTGATGCAGTCTGCAATGAGTTCCCCACCATTTTTGATGGCCAGCTGGGAGGGTATACCGGGCCTCCGGTTACCCCGACCTTGACCCCTTGATCCGGCTCATTCGTATGAAGGCCAGGTGATCCCCATTTGCATTGTGCCCCAAAACTGACCTTGAACTGGACCGCCTAGTAGAACAAGGGTCCTTGAGCCTGTACCACACAACCACTGGGAGACCTCCATAGTCACCCCGGTGAAACCTAACAGGGATTTCTGGATATGCGCAGACTACAAATGCATGATAAATAAGGCTCTGCAAGCTCATGCATATCCTGTCCCCATCATTAGCCATATCCTTGCTTCTCTAGCAGGAGCCAAGGTATTTGGGGAGCTGGATCTGGCACAGGCCTACCAGCAGCTGCCAGTGGACGATGCCACGGAAGAAGCCCAGACTATTGTGACCCACTGGGGGTTGCTCCAGGTGAAATGCCTACAGTTTGGGGTCAGTATAGCTCCTGGGATTTTCCAGAACTTGATGGACAGTCTGTTAAAGGGAATCCCTGGCGTGCAGCCATTTTTTTATTATATTTTAATTGCAGCCCCCGATGCTGAGACCTTCACCATGTGCCTGCTGTCTGTTCTTCAGTGCTTCAACGATGCAGGACTGTAAGTTAAGTGGGAAAAGTGCCTCCTGGGAGTACCTTCGGCGGAGTTCCTGGGGGTTCACTGTTGACACCCACGGCATCCACCCAATGCCCGAAAAGGTCTGCACCATCGCTCACGCGCCAATCCCCTCTTCCAAGGCGGAACTTCAGGCCTTCTTGGGCCTACTGAACTTTAACCACACGTTCTTGCCTCACAAGACTGCAGTGGCCAAACCTCTCCATTGCCTCCTAGATAAACTAGCCCCATGGGTCTGGGCCCCCTGCCATGCCACAGCTTTCCAGGCTGTTAAGGACATTTTGATCTCAAATGCAGTCCTGGTGTAGTCCTGGCCTGTGACGCTTCTTCATATAGGGTAGGGGTGGTCCTGGGGCACTGGTTATTGGATGGCAGAGAGGTGCCTGTAGTGTATTATTCCCACACCCTCTCGGCGGCCGAGCGCAACTATGCACAGATTAACAAGTAGGGCCTGGCAATTGTGGCTGGAGTAAAAAAATTCCACAATTATCTCTATGGCTGACTTTTCACTATCCTCATGGACCACAAGACACTCCTTGGCCTCCTTGCCCTGGACCACCAGACCCCCCAGATGCTGTCCCCCTGCATCCTGTGTTGGTCTATATTTCTGGCTGGATACCAATACACACTGGTGCACCATCCCAGGAAAGTGATGGGACATGCAGACGTCCTCAGCCACCTTCCACTGCCATCCTGTGACCCGGACCTGGCTCCTGCACACCACATCACTACTCTGGAGGACCTGCCAGACCGGCCCATCCAGGTGGCAGACATTTCCCTCCACATGGCCCAGGATCATGCCTTGTCCCGGGTCTTGGACTGGGTGGGGAGGAGTTGGCCCAACAGCCCAGGGCCAGAATTTGCTGCTTACTCATCCAGGTGGGATGAGCTGTCCTTGCACAAGGGGTGCATGCTCTGGGGAAGCCGGGTGGTTGTGCCCCCTCCACTGTGTAAGCAAGTGTTCACCGCTCTGCATGAGACACATCCGGGCATAATGAGAATGAAAGCACTGGCCAGGAGCTACATATATTAGCCAGGGCTGGACTGGGAAATTGAGGACCAAGTAAAGCAATGCCAGAAGTGTCAGGAGTCTCACCCAGACCCACCACAGGCATCAGTGCGACCCTGGGAGTCCTCCCACAAGCTGCAGGCCAGGCTACACTTGGACTTTGCAGGTCCTTTCCAGGGCCAGCTATTTTTCATCTTGGTGGATGCATACGCCAAGTGGCTGGAAGTGATTCCAGTGTCCTCCACATCCTCGAAATCTGCCATCCATGCCATGAGGCAAATCTTCAGATCACATGGCATCCCTGATACCCTCATGACCGACAGCGGCTTGGCCTTTATGTCCAAGGAGTTTCAGGAGTTCATGGAATACTATGGGATTTGGCACATACACTCCGCCCCATCCCATCCAGCCACAAATGGCCAGGCCAAGTGCATGGTGCGCACTACCAAAGAAGCCCCGTGCCACATGGATCATGGTGACTGGAACTACAAATTTGTGGTGTTCCTGTTCGGCCAACGGACAACCCGTCACACCACGACTGGGCACAGTCCTGCGGCACTGCTAATGGGGAGGCAACTCACTATCTGATTAGACCACCTGCCACCCAGACACAGCACCTGCACAGTGCGGCCCCAGATCAACAGAAGGCCCCCTGTGGGTTCTTCCCTGGGGACCCGGTCTATGCCAAGAACTCTGCAAGGGGTCCCACCTGGCTGCCCAGCTGGGTAGTTCAAGTGACCAGGCCCCTATCCTATGAGGTCTCAGGAGAAGACGTCAACTGTGGAAACGTCATATTGACCAGCTGCGCTGTCATCTCCTGCCAGCAGACATTGAAGTGCCCAAGGAGAGCGAGGATGAAGCACTCACTCCAGAACAAGATCAGGAGGGCAAGCGTGGATCACCCATTCCTACAAACCCCTGGCTGAGCGCATCAGCTGATGCACACACTGACATCTCTCCAGCACCAGCACCAGCCAACAGGCTGGACTCTTCCCCCGAACCAGCAGAGGCAGTCCCCGAGCAGCCCACCACGGAACTGGTACTACGCCGCTCAATCAGGGAACGGAGAAGGCCCACCTACCTAAGGGACTTTGTGTGCTAGGGAAGATCCGAACTATGGGGCGGAGTGGTGTTGTGTTCTAATGGCAACCATGCATGCAGTCGGGATTGCACACAAGGTTGGGCAAACTACTGGAGTTTCGCTTCGGTAGACATTAGCCCAGGCAGATCGTATGTTGGGCCAATAGGCCACCCGAGATCCTAAAGGGGACCTATGGTCAAAGGTGTCTTGTAAATAATCCTATCCTGGGGCTTGGGTGTGACCAAGGGTGTGGTTTGTACCTGCATATAAGCAGACCCCAGAGCCCTGCCAGGCAGTTCCTGTTTTCCATCTGTAAATAAACCATGAGCTAATTTCACTGCAATGTGTCTGGACCCAATATATTATACTAATGAACTCAGCAAAATCTGCATTGCTACCAGTACACTGATGACACCTAGCTATATCTGCTACCGGACAGCCACCTGGATGCCACCTTGCATAATCTGGCCAAGGGTTTGGAGGCTATGGTGGGATGGTTAAAACAGAGGAGGCTGAGGTTGAATCCGACAAAGATGGAGGTTCTGTGGTTGGGGGGAGGCACTTCGGCGCTGGGGCACAGACTTCCCACCCATGATGGGGCGCCACTAACAATGGCGCAATCTGTCAAGTGTTTGGGTGTGGTCCTGGATGCCTCCTTAAATATGGAGGCCCAGGTCACAAATATTGCCAGATGGCATTTTTCCATCTATGCCAAGCATGGCAATTAGCCCTTTTTCTGCTGAGAGCTATCTGCTGGTAAACCCTGGCCCCAAAAACATCCATCTCGGGGTCTGACACTTGACCAGAGCCAGGGCTTTCTCGGCCCTGGCTCCAACCTGGTGGAACTCTCTGCCAACTTCCATCAGGACTTAATGCAGTTCTGCAGGGCCTGTGAGGCAGAGAAGTTCTGTTAGGGTTTTGGTTGAGGGTAGCAATGGTTTTCCATCATAGCTGGCACCCTCCTCTTTTCTTCCACCTTGCCTGCTTCGGCCTCCTCCTTAACCTGCCCATGAGACAGAAGAAAAGTCCAGAGCAGGTTTTAATTAAATTATAGATGCCATCTGAAGATTATGAAACTGGGGTTAATTGATTTGTTGATTTTAAACTGTACTTTTATATGTTTTAATCTGTTGTAAATCACCCAGAGCCCTGTATCCTCAGGGATGGGGCAATTCAGAATTCAATAAATAATAACAATAACAATAATGTTAAATAGTTTGAAGTCCCTTTCCTGAACATCCTTATTTCCCTATCCCCGGTGGGGCATAAAAGCTCCCCCCCGCCCCGCTGTTTTCCTCATGTCTCATATGAAGTAACTGCATTTACAAGGTCACTTGGGTTCAATCTATCAATAGAAACTGGGGTACAGACCATTCTTGTTGAACTACACAAAACCCTACTTCCTTTAAAATGGACTTTAAAACCCCAGCCTTCACACACACACACACACCAGCTGCTTTCAACAATGCTGATACTGTGCTTTTCACATGAGTATTTGTTTCAGACTTCTCTGGTTTAAGATCCCAGTTCAATATACTACTAGTTAACTGTCCTTTACTTTTAACTTCTCATCAACATTTTATTTTCCTGGATATTTTGTGATTATTATATTTTCTAGTTGGCCTGTTGCATTTTGTTTTAAATTGCAATGTTTCATGTTATTTGTTTTCTTCTCCCCCACCCTATATTTTAAAAGATGTTAAATAATTTGATGTCTCAACCTGTTGCTAAATAATATTTTCTTTTAAGGAACTTGTACAACCATTGTTTTTCTCTTGTTCTTTCTCAACACTTTTCTATTGTGACTCTTTTCATTAATTGTTAATTGTGTTGCACCACATCAAGATTCTTTGGCTGAGAAGCAGGAGATAAATAATTTGAATTAATCAGAATCAGACTGCTACAGCAGCTTCAAGGGTTTTAACACCAAATGGGGAAAGCACATTTCGTTCTTCAATTGTATATTACAGCTGGAAAGGTTATATTTATTGAGTTGACTTTCATTAATTAATCAGTAGAAGGTGGAGAGTTGAGGGCACATTTGTTTATTTTTCTGACATTGCTATGATTCTTGGATGTTCCCACAACAGGGAAAAAGTATTAGAGATAGCTGTTCCTTCTAATGCTGATTGGTGGCTTTTCTTAAACTTTCTTAAGTAATCTTACACCTCTGCCATTATAAAAGGGTACCTTTACTTGCGTATTGGTAATATGCATTTTATTTACATTTATGAAATAATTTACTTAGTAAAGAGGCAAATGATTAATCTACTCCAATTCTTTAATTGTTTGATAGCTTTAAAAATGTTTTAAACAACCATTGTTTCAAAAATTATGCTTGCCAAATGTTAGCTACAGCTTTGCTGTTAATACTGTTAAATATTAATGCAGAGAGAGCTTATAAAAAATGAATGCCTGCAGAAAATGAGAAAGCCCATAGATCCTTAGGTTACCTGGCTGTGCATGTATGTAAGCAACCAAGAAACGTGTCCCTCTAATGTTGGAAGCAAGCAAGAATCCAGATCAGGTTCACTTGTATTCCCCCCCCCCCTCCACAAACACTTAGTATGCCCTTTTATTGCTCCCTCCTGATTTCTTCTTTGTTATGTTCTCCAACTTCCTCTGTTCTATCCTCTTGCTCTTTCTCATGTCCCCTTAAACTTAAAGAGAAAATGGCTGCCTTGGCCTCCTGACACAATCAAAGCCAAGGCCAACCCAACAGACAGAGCTGAAGCAGAGAGGTCTGCATTTTCCCCACCTTATTTTAACTTCATTTTCTTTTCTTTTAAAGACATACAGTCTCATTAAATACATTATTAATGTTACCATTATTGAATTTACCATTGATTTCAGTGAAAGAAAAAAAATTCTAGCTGCAACTTTTTTTGTCATTCCAATTGTGATAAAATTCTCAAAGATCATTTCCCTCACCCAAAGAACCTGTCTAGCCAAATTTCAGACAGATGGAGGAAAGTGTCCCCTGGTCTACAGGTAGTTAAAGTTCTCTTTGCAACCCAAGAAATATGGTCTTGGGCACTAATCAGACAGCACAAGAAACAGAGAGATCAGCAAATTGGTCCAGAATTCCACCCAATCACATGAAGAAAATTGGGGTGAGGTGAGGGTCTATTCTGAAATAAAAAGAGAGCCTGCTGCTCCCACAGTCTCCCAATCCAGCTCCAATACAGAAAGTGAGCTTGGGTGGAAGAGAAATGCTGAAACAAATGGAACACAGCAAAGGAAACTATGGTGGCAGGCAGGGTTTATTTATGTGATTTAGAAAACGTGCGTGGGGGGGTCATATGCAAATACATGCAACCTCCAAGACCCACGATTGAAACAGGAGCTCTGCCTATGCTGTGGAAAAGCCAGCCATTACGCTTCATCTTGCCTGGTGGGGGCCCCCAAGGGAGTGTTAACTCCACCAATGGCCACCCTTCATGGTACAAAGGGACCCCACGCCCTGAAGCCACGAGCCCTATAACTTGAAGCTCAGCCAAAGAGAGTGGTGGTAGTGGAAGCTACCCAGCTGGCGGGAAACGAGCAGGACTTGCTCTAAAAGGCACATCAGGGAGGCAGACAAATATAAGACTTCTTTCAATACACCCCTGGGCCAGTTTGAACACCTGGTGATGCCGTTCAGACTTCAAGGGGCTCCCAGAGTTTTTATGAATTTAATAAATGAAGTGTTGCACAAGCACCTGTTTAAAGGGGTCCTCTGCTATCTAGATGATATCTTTTTATACTCCCCAGATCGGGAGTCGCATGTGAAATTAGTGTGCAAAGTTCTTACCACCCTTCGGGCACACAAGCTTTTTGCTAAGCTGTCCAAATGTGAATTTCACAAGTCGGAAATTGACTTTTTGGGGTATCGCATATTTCCCCGAGGCTTAAAAATGGACCCTGCCAAGGTGGCAGCCATGGTAGCTTGGGAGCCCCCCAAAACTCGCCGATAACTTCAGAGTTTCTTAGGGTTTGTGAATTTCTACCGCACATTCATCGAGAATTTCACCCAATATAGCCTTCCCCTCACAGACTTGTTGAAAACAAAAGGGAAGGGACTAGAGTCTACTCGACTTGGTGCACGACTCAAATGGACTGGAGTGCCAAAGGGCGTTTGAGGCTCTTAAGACTATGTTTACCTCTGAGCCTGTGTTGGCACACCCTGATGAAAATAAAAAATTCATTGCACATGTGGATGTATCAGATGTGGCCATGGGGGGGGGGCGATTCTCCAATAAGGAGATGATGGAAAGCTGCACCCCCTCGCCTATGTGTCCCGAAAGTTCAGGGAGACTGAACGTAACTGGGTGGTTTGGGATAAGGAGGCTGCAGCTATTCAGCTGGCCCTGACTACATGGTGCCACTGGTTGGAAGGGGCACACACTCCATTCAAGGTTTGGACTGATCATAAAAACCTCAAGGTGCTTAAGACTCATAGAACTTTGAATGCCAAACAGCTTCGGTGGGCTGAATTTTTCTCAAAATTTTATTTTATGCTCCATCATTTCCCGGAGAAATCAAACTCCCTTGCTGACGCCCTCTCCTACCTCCTGCAACACAATAGCATCAGGGATGAGGTTATTGACTCAATGTTTACTCCTGCCCAGCTGGGAGGGTGGTGGTCACTAGGAGTGAAAGCCGGGTGGTTGAAAATTCTCCTGTTAATGCCTGGTGGGAGAAGTGTGCCCAAACTTATACTGAGGCAGACCGAGCAGACATATAGGGAGACCCCAATGTGGTGCAGGGCTCCGATGCTTGTTGGTACAAGGTTGATAAACTCTTTGTTCCCCTCTCCCTCCAGAGGGAAGTTATATTCTCTGTGCATGAGTGTAAACTGTCGGGCCACTTCAGATGTTTGAAAACATTTCATTTACTGCAATGCCAATTCTGGTGACCATGCATGCGTGGGGATGTATCGTCCTATGTGAGCTCTTGCCAAATCGGTTTGATGTGTAAATGCTGGGGAGGGGGGGAACCCCTGGTCTGGTCTCTTGAAACTGTTAGAGACCCCTAGCCAACCCTGGGAAGTGATCTCTATGGACTATCACAGATCTGCCCCCGAGCAAGGGGAAAACGGTGATTTGGGTGCTGGTAGATTTGTTTACGAAAAAAGCCCATTTCATTCCATTCAAGCAAATACCCACAAAAGCGCTGGCCAAAATGTTTATGAGTAATATCATCAAACTGCACTCAATCCCGTGCAAGATAGTCTCCAACTGCAGAGCGCAATTTGTTGCCATCTTCTTGCAGGAGTTATTGCAAGTATTGGGGGTGGAACAAGCGCTCAGCAGTGCTTATCACCCAAATACTGATGGCCAAAATGAAAGAGTTAATCAAGTTATTGAGCACTTTTATGCTGTTTCTCGAATTATCAACAAGATAATTGGGTCAATTTGTTGCCATTTGTGGAGTATAGCTATAATAATGCAGTTCATTCTTCTACAGGTGTCTCTCCCTTCATTGCTTCCTGTGGATTTGAAGGCACCCCTCTTCCTCAACTCACCCCTGTTGGACTAGGGTTGGGGGACTCTCATGACTGGTGGAAAGTGTTACAGGACTCTTGGCCCTTAATAGTGAAAACATTGGATAAAGCTAAGATGGACTATAAAAAGCAAGCAGATAAGGGAAGGGCACCTGGGTCGGATTTACAACCCGGGGATTTGGTGTATTTGTCAACCAGAAACATCAAGGGCCTGCAAGCCAGTCGCAAATTGGGCTGGAAATATGTGGGCCCATTTAAAGTACTCCAAAAGATCAATGAGGGGATTGTAGAACTTAAACTGCTTAAATTACTGAAATCTTTGCATCCCGTTTTCCATTTCAGCTTATTGAAACTGGACCCTGGACCGAATATCTGGCGGCCCCAGCAACCAATTCCTCCTCCTCTGATTCTGAATGGTGAACATCATTATGAAATTGTGGAAATTCTGGACTCGAGCTTAAACATGGTCGCTTATTCTATCTAGTGTGTTGGAAAGACTTTGGGCTGGGAGAAAATGAATGGGTTGCTGCTGAACATGTTAACGCTCTTGCATTGCTTCATGTCTTCCATAAATCATACCCGCTGAAACCTGGGGGGCTGGAGGGAACTTTGGGGAGGCAGAATGTCAGCTAATGCTGCCATCTCCTGCCCGGGAGGTGGGATGAGTAAACCCTTGACGTTGGGTCTATGGAATGTTATGTTATATTTCTCATGGCATGTTTATCGCTCTCTGAGCTGCTCTGACTTTGGGAGACTGCTGGTGCCGGCCTATGTATCTCTTTTCCTGTCTGACTCTAATTCTTCCCCCTTTTTTCCTGGGAACAGTACACCAGTATTTTGAGCGCCTTTTATTTAGCTTGGTGATTGGTTGCAATTCCTTAACAGACTCTTTTTGAATTCTGTATAATTGTCCTACTTCAGGCTGTGTCAGCCATTACTAACACAAGAAGCGTAGATGACCATAGCAGACCTTTCTCAGTAAAGCAGTTCTGTTTAAGGACATGCTGGTGACTGACTCTGTAGAACTCTCACGCCCCCCACATATCTAATTTAATAAACTAAAATGTGTGTGTGTGTGTGATTTTTGTAATCCGTAAAACAGTGCATGTTAACAAATACACTCCAAGTCCTATTCCCATGTGTCAGATTCTGCTTTGCTCAAGCCATCTTTATTAATGTACTGCTACAATGTTTCCATGAATTGAATCTGACATTGATATTTTTCTCTCATGTACGTTCGTTTCCTTTGTTATGCCAGTATTGCCAGATGCTTTATTGTCCCGCCCTTTGATGCCCAAATGCTTGTCTGCTTAGTGTTACATTTCAGGCAGGAATGCCGGTTCCCACATACCAGGATGCCGTATAGTACAAAGCTATCTCATCCTTCACTCCCTGGCGTGTCCTCCCTCTTCACTCGCATTGCTATCTGTTAGAAGTAGCCTTGGGAATTGTTTTATTGTCTGCTCTACCCTGTTTTGCTGGGGACCTGGCACCACTGGGTCACACAGTTCGGGCTGGGAATTTTTATGTTCTTTCACCCCTGGAGACAAAAGGTGAATTGCTTTCCCGCATTTTTCTCTGACTGTTGATTGGTGATCAATGTTTATACTGTCATTTCTTGCAGGTATAATAGTCCCCTGTTCTCTGTATGTGGTATCACTAACAAACATCGAGACCTGTACCAGTACTTGAAATAAAGGACTATGTTTTAATTAACAAAGGCCTGATCATTTGCTGATAGCACAGAAGCCTCACACCATGTCCCTTATTTAGACAGGTTAAGGTCTTTACACGATCTCAGATCTTCTAACTGATCTGTCATTTGGACCTGTCTGCCTTTCTTCCTCTCATGTTGCTACTGGCTGTTCACACACATTTAGATGGCAGGCTTGGCATTTACCTTCACCCTCAGAAGTTCCTGCCAGTTTGCCAGCATGTGCAAACAAAATATTTGCTGCAGTTCATAGCTAATGAATTCCCAGCTTGTTAAATACTGAGTTCAAGATACATTGCAGTGAACAGCTCTATTTTATTTAGTGATTTCAAGAACACAACTAGAACAAACTCCAGGGCTGCAGCCCTGTTTATATAACATGCAAACACCACACCCAAACACACCCCACTCCCAATGATAGGCTATTTACACAACACTACTTTTCTATAGGTCCATTCCAGGATCCTGTTAAGCTATTGTTCAGGAGCAACAAGCTTAGCCAGCCTCAGGTACTAGCTCAGGAATGACTCAGGCTCAATACACAACACCCCTCCCCCCTAAGTTCCAAAGTACCTTAACACACAAAATCTCTCAGGTACACTGATTTGTGCCATTCCCAGGTTGAATGTCGAGGCTCTCCCTGAGGAGGTGCAGCCTCTAGACCCAGGCCCGATGTTGCAGGAATAGCTCTGATGGGAGGTTGCAGGACTGGTGTTGCATCTGGAACATCTGTGGCTGCCTGGTTGGGTGTTTTACCCTCGTAGTATCTGGTTCCTGTGATTGTGGCAGTTCCACCTTGCTGTCTCCTGTGATGGCTGATGGTGGTTCCTGTTCAGCTGGGAGGAGACAGTGGCAGAACTGGTCTATGTGTCTTCGAAGGACCTGTCCATTGTTGGTTGATACCTCATAAAACAGAGGTCTGGTGACTCTGATGCCCCTGGCTGGAACCCAGGCAGGACTGCTGGAAATGTTCCTGGTGTAGACCAAGTCACTGGGGAAAAAACCCTAGGCGCTTCCTGGATTTCTGGCAATGGGTGATGCTCTGGTGTTTGATCTGGGTACTGTCTCTCCCGTCAGGTTGTTAGGTACCTGCCCATGAGGAGTTCAGCTGGGCTGTGGCCTGTGGTAGCGTTTGGGGTCACCTGGTGGTCAAAAAGGAAGGCCATGAGTCTATGGTCCCAGTCTCTGTGGATGATATGCCTGAGGGACTCCTTTGTGGTCCACACCATCCTCTCTGCTTGTCTGTTGGTGGCCGAGTGAAAAGGAGCAGATGTTTTGGATGAGGTAGTGGCCCAGGAACTCCTGGAACTCCCCTGAGGTGAAAGCTGTCCCGTTGTCTGTCATGACTGTGTCAGGAAGGCCGTGTGTACAGAAGGTTCATCTGAGGACCCGGATTGCCGCCTTAGAGGAGGTGGGGGCAACTGGCATGACCTCCAGCCATTTGGTGTATGAGTCCACCAAAATAAAGAATATTTGTCCTTGAAAGGGCTGGCAAAGTCCAAATGTACCCAGGACCAAAGTTTGCAGGTGGACTCCCACTGCTGCATGGGTGCCTGAGGCAGTTCCAGTTGGGTTTCTTGGCAGGCCTGGCAGTGCTTGACCCAGGCCTCTATCTCTGTCTAAGCCTGGCCACCACACATAACTCTGGGTGAGTGCTTTCATCCACACAATTTTGGGGTGAGTCTCATGCAGGTCCTACAGCACTCACTGGTGCAAGGGAGCAGGAACCACCACCCGGCTCCCCCACAGGAGGCACCCCTTGTGGGCTGATAACTCATCTCCTCCCCATCCAGTTCAAAATGTGGGAGAGGACCTGGTCCTTCTCAGTGTGGCGGGAAACATCCACGGCCTGCAGAGGGTGGTCAGGGAGCTCCTCCAGGAGCAGGATCTGGTGCATGGGAGCTGGGTCGGGATCAATGGAGTGAGCAGCAGGTGGCTGAGGGCCTTCCCCAGGCAGTGGAGGAAGGAGTACTGGTACCCTGCCAGGAAGATGGACCAATGCAGTACCCATGGTGAGAGCATCTGGGGGGTCTGGCAATCTGGAGCCAGCAGACCCAGCAGGGGCTTGTGTTTTGTCATGATGGTGAATGGCCACCCATAGAGGTAATCATGGAATCTTCACCCCCATGACAATAGCCAGTGCCTCTTTATCTATTTAAGCATAGTTACACTCAGCTGAAGACAGGGTGCAGGAGTGATAAGCCATGAGGACCTCCCTACCATCTGGCAGCTGGTGTCTAAGGACAGCACCCACACCGTATGGAGAAGCATTGCAAGCGAGGATGATGAGCAGCAACTCATCCAAGTGGGCCAGGACTGTGTTGGAGGTGAGTAGCTCCTTGATCACCCTGAATGCTGTGGCTTGTTTTTGGCCCCAGACCCACGGTGCCTTCTTGTTGAGGAGGCAGTGAAGTGGTTCTGCGAGCACATCTTTGTGGGGTAGGAGAGAGTGATAAAAGTTCAGTAACCCCAAGAAAGCCTGAAGCTCCAGCTTTGACATTGGTGCAGGAGAGTCGACAATGGCACACACCTTGTCTGGGGCCAGATGGATGCTGTCAGCATCTACAGAGAACCCCAGGAACTCGACCCACGGAACACCCAGGAGGCACTTCTCCCACTTCACCTTGAGGCCGGCAGCCTGGAATCACTGTAGGAGAGTGTGCAGCCTGCTGATGAAGTCCTCCTCCATGGGAGTGGCCATCATGACATCAATCACAGAAGGGCTGGACCCCAGGAATTCCTTTAAGATGAGAGTCCATGAGATTTTGGAAGATTCCCAGAGCCATGCAGACCCCAAACTGCAGCTGCCACACCCTGAACATGCTCCTGTGCATTACAATGGTCTGGCCCTCTGCGGTCACATCATCCACAGAAAGCTGCTGTTAGGCCTGCAAAATTCCAGTACTGCACCCGTAATTTGCCCACCCCTCTCACAGCCACCTCATTTTGCTGGAAGTCCCATAGGGTTAAACCAGCCAGTCTAAGGCGAGGCCCTCTCCCTCGGGCTGAGCCTCCTAAAGGTGTCCTCTGAGACTGTGGAAATGGAGGACCCCATGTCTAGCTCCATCCTGCAGATGGCTCCTTCAATCAAGACAGTCACCTTAATTTTATTGGGGTGTCCTGGGGCAAGTTCTGTACTTGTTGTTTTGAGAAATATGCTTCTGGGGATCAAACATCACACTACACAGCATTTGTGGATCTAAAAGCTGCCTTTGATACAGTTAACAGAACCCAATTATGGGGAAAATTACAGGCCTCCTCCATCGATAGGTGATTACTGTTTCTTATAAGGGTCATTTATGCGCAAACAGCTCTTAGAGTGAGGTGTAGCCAAAACGGGCATCTGACTGAACCCGTTCAAACATTTAAGGGGGTTAGGCAGGGTTGCCTTTTAGCCCCCTATCTGTTTACCTATTATATTAACAATCAGATAATTTTTTAAAAATGATCCTAGATTCCACCCTCCTAAAATAGCAAATTGGCATATTCAAGTTTTGCTATATGCAGATGATGCCATACTACTTTCCAGAACCCTGTTGGGCTGAGATGAGTGCTAAAAAAATCGCTACCTATTGTGAGGCCAGATGTCTCATGATTAACTATCAGAAGACCAAAGGGGAAGAATCCAAAGGTTAGAGATTGGGAGCTCCAAGGTCACAGGTTAGAATAAGTCACCAGCTTTAAATATCTGGGAATAGTCCTGCAAGCTTCTGGAGTGAGAACAATCTTTCCTATTATATAAAGCCATTTTAAGATTCCAAGGGGCAAGATTCCATGGGGTGCCAAAATCAGTAGGCTGGACGGACTGCCACTCAAAAGGGGGCCCCTGGCCATTGGCTGCATTCTCTCCCTGCTTTGCCTCAGTCCCGCCCACAAAGCCACCGGCCAGCGTCCTGGCCTCAGTCTGGAGGGAGCCAGCAAAGGGGAAGGACCGACTGGGTGCTGGGTCCATTCTTCTCCTCTGCCCACTGCCAGGTGGGTCTAACTGTCCCCTCAGTGGCCTGCTTCTGTCAGTGAAAAGACAATGGACTATCAGCATAACCCCCTCACCCCTGCCCACTGACTTTTCTGTCAGAATAAACGGTCAGAAAATGGCTTTCTCTCCTTCTAAGCTCCACCATGGCTGGCTGGCTAATGAGGTGGGCTAGCAAACATCAAACCATTCCATTAAACCCCCTGCTGTGCGGCCGACTTTCCCCCTAGGATTGCCAAACTCCAGGTGGTAGGTGTAAAGAAATGGCAGTTACCTGTGTTTATAAGATGGCTGCTGTCTGTGGTTTGTTTAAAATCTTCCCCCATAAGGTTAAATTGAGCTGTAGTTTCAGAGAGGGGCCTGCAGGGATATCACTAACTTGGTTGAATGAGGCTTCCTCATCTGTTGGACTACAGTTCCCAGCGGCCCCAGAGCCAAAAAGTGCAGGAAAAGAAGGACTGTCCCAAGGGGTGGGCCACCATTAATACAGACTCCAGACCATCCAGGGAGGATTGTGTTTAACCCCTGTTGATTTATGCCCTGTTGGTTCATAGTATGTGCTTACTCCTACAGTTGTGCCTTATTCATTTAGTGTGTGTGTGTATGTGCTCCATAATTGTGTGAATAGTAAAATAAATTCTTCTATGTGGGCTAATAATCTGTGTTGTGCATAGTTTCCCCTGCGCTGCACAATACCAAAGGGAAGGGATAGCCCAGGGAAGCAAGGATAGGCCAGACCCTTTGGTTGCCAACTTTCCAGGGATCCCCCAAAGACTGAGGATTCCATCTCCAAATAGGGAAATTTCGCCACAGGGGCCCTCTAAAAAGGCAGTGACAGTTCAGTGACTGATGGCAGGGAACTTAAGGAGTGAGATATGCCCACAGGACTAGGGAGGGAGGTGAACAGCTGAGTTGCAAACTGGAGCACGTTTTGCAACAGTAGGCAACCAAGCTTGGTTCAGACAAAGGAAGGAAACCCTTTGCAGGCCTTTGTAAAGAACTCATTGGGACCAGCTCTGACTAGGGTTGCTAGCTCCAGATAGGGAGATTCCTGGAGATTTTCTGGTAGAGTCTCTGGAAGCTAGGGTTTGGGGAGGGGAGAAGCCTCAGCTGAACAGAATGCCATCAAGTCCACCATCCAAAGCAGTTATTTTCACTGGACAGGAGAGACCTGTTGTCTGGAGTTCAGTTGTGATACCTGGCAATCTTCAGGGTCTACCTGGAGGTTGGGTACCCTAGGCGTGGCAATCAGTGCTTCAGAGCAGGATCTGCTAGATCCAGGTTCTTGCTGTAGAAGCTGAGTGGGTGATTTTGAACCAGTCACAGACTTTCAGCCTAACCTACCTCACAGGATTGTTGTGTAAGTCAAAAGGGGGAGAGGAGAATGATGTAAGCTGCTTTGGTCCCCATTGCAGAGAAAGACCACTTTTCCTCCTGGGAAATTTATTTATTTAAATTTCTATCCTGCCCTCCCGGCCGAGGAAACCATTGTTGCCAATCTCCAGGTGAGGGCTGGATATCACTCAGAATGACAACTGCTCTCCAGATGGCATTGATCAGTTCCCATGGAGAAAACGGTGGACTCTGTGTTCTTATACCCTGCTGAGATGCCCCCCATGACAGCCAATGTGATGTGGCAGACAGGGCTTCAGAGCACGGTAGAGGCTGCAGGTGGTGGTGGGGAGATGGAAAGCTGAACAGTGAGGGGGAAATAAAGGTAGGTTGATGCTTGGCTGGGAAGGAGATAGGGTTGCCAACTCCAAGTGGGGAATTCCTGGAGATTTGAGGGATGGAGCGTGAAGAGGGTGAGGTTTGAGGAGGGGTGGGGCCTCAGACAGGTAGAATGCCATGGACTCTGCCCTCCAAACCAGCTAGTCCCTCTTGGGGAACCACTGTTGCCAATCTCCAGGTGAGGACTGGAGATCACTCAGAATTACAATTGCTCTCCAGATGACATTGATCAGTTCCTATGGAGAAAATGGTGGACTCTGTGTCCTTATATCCTGCTGAGGTTGCCACAGCAAATTGACATTGAGTGCCCAAGGCCTTGGCACTCTCCCAGAGCCTTTCTAGAGCCCATTGTATTTATTCCACAATGGGCCTTATTCCTAGTTCATAATAAAGCTGCAGTTGATACAGGAGAAAAAACAGTGCTAAAAGCATTGCACTGGCTGCCTGTAGCATACTGGATTCACTTCAAGGTGCTGGTTCTTACCTTTAAAGCCCTTTATGGCCAGGGACCTACAAACCTGAGGGGCCACCTTTCCCCATATGTACCCCAGTGAGCACTGTGATCAGGGACCCAGAACTGGCTGGTTCTCTCAAGTATTAAGGAGGCCAGACTGGCAACAACTTGGGCCAGAGGTTTTTCAGTGGTGGCTCCACTCTGGTGGAATGAGCTCCCAGAGGAGACCATGGCCCTGTGGGATCTTTTACAGAGCTCTTCCACCAGGCTTTTGGAGCTGCCACCACTACCACTTTCACCAGGACTATCATTGCTAGCAATAAAAGCAGTTGACATCTTATGTTGGAAGAGCCCTGATCCACCAGATCCCTAACTACCGCCCAAGTTGATCCTCCCTTGGGATATCTGAAGCACCTTCTGACATTTGAAGCCAAATGGACTCAGGACATGAAGCATCTTCCTATGTCATCTGAAACTGAACAGCGTCAACGCCATGATGACTAGCACTTTATTATTTTTATCTGTGGTTTTAATATTGAATTGTAATATTGTATTTATTTTGACTGTGTTATGTTATATATGTGTGAATTTTATCAACTGTAAGCCACCCTGAGCCACCCTTGGTCGGGAGGGCGGGATAATAAAAATAAATAAATAAATAAAATAAACAGCACAGAGTATAGTTAAATTTTGTCAATCACAAGGAGGGCATTATGTACTGGCTGCTCTCAGTTGCTGGCCCAGCTATTATACGGAACATATTTAGGGCCTCCATCTTCTTTCTCTCCACTTGAGAGAGTGCAATCTAAATCCTTAAGGGCAATATTGCAAGTACCCAAATGTGTACCAAACTCCTGGATCAGAGTAAAGACTGGAATGATTTGGGTTGAAGCAAAAAATTGTATGCTATCGATTTACAAATGGCTGTCAGAGAACACTAATTGACAAGGGTTGTTCCCCCTAATTTTTCAAGACTCTTTCTAATCTAGTTGGCAGAAAGCGGTTTTGGAAGCCATTGGAAAACTAGGTTTATCCCCACAAGAACTTTTTTTTTTTTTTTTGTAAAGAAATTTTTATTTTTCAAAAAAAAAACCATCGAAAATAATACATTTAACCTTACACAAATCCCTTTTTCCATATTAAATAACATTTTGTTCTATTTGTACATTCTATTTTTATCTTGTTTTGGTGGTTTCCCACCACATCTGAAGCATAACACATTTTCCATTTTATTCAAAATAGTAATACTTATATCTATGTTTCGATTCTGGTAACGGTTATATAGCTTTAAAATACTTATACTTATACACCAATTCTTATTTTCTATACTCTTATGTATTTCTAAATAAAAACAGTTTCATTGTCTAATTTTAACTAAAACATTCATATAATATATTTCTATTCCTTTATGCTATTATAACCATGTATAGATATAGTTTTTCATATCCCAATACTTTTCAACATATTCTTTCAAATCTTTCCAGTCTTCCAGAAAGGTCTCTGAGTAAAGATTATTCAATTTTCTAGTCCACTTATCCATTTCAGCCATATATAACAGTTTTTTCAACCATTCCCACACCTCTGGTATTTTTTCTTTTTTCCAGTTTTGTGCATACACCATTCTTGCTGTTGTAATAATATACCATATTATTGTCCTTTTCTTTACATTTATCTCTTCTAGTTTAAGTCCTAGCAATAACATTTCAGGCAACTTCTTAAATGTACATTTCAAGATTTTTTCCATTTCTGCATGTATTTTTGACCAATAAGTCTTTGCTTTATCACAAGTCCACCACATATGATAAAAAGACCCTTCTTTCTTTTTACACTTCCAACATTTGTTAGACATATTTTGACCAATATTCGCAATTTTTTTTGGTGTCATATACCATCTATACATCATTTTAAAACAATTTTCTTTTAAGTTATAACACGTAGATATACTCATAGCATTTTTCCATAAAAATTCCCAAGATTCCATTTCAATGTCTTTGTTAAAGTTTATCGCCCATTTTACCATTTGTTCTTTTACCATTTCATCAGCATTAAACCATTTTAGCAAGACTTTATACATTTTAGAAATCATTTTTTTCCCACCTTCCTCCCAAACTTGTTCTATTTCATTATTTTTTCCCCTGAAACCGTGTTTTTTATCACTTCTATACAAGTCATATATTTGTCTATATCTTAACCAACCATAATCAAAATCAATCTGATGATGCTCCTTCAGTTTGAAATCCTTGCCATGTCTTATTAATAAGTCTCTATACTTCAGCCAATCTTGTCCTTTATATCTTGATGTTGGATGTAAGACTTCTGCGGGTACAATCCACATGGGTATCTCTTCTGAAAAAAAGTTTTTATATCTTGTCCACGTATCCATTAGTGTTCTTCTCAAATAATGATGTTTAAACATATTGTCCATTTTTGTTTTGCCATAATACAAATATGCATGCCACCCAAATCTACAATCATGACCTTCCAGGGACAATAACATTCTATCTTGTAACATAGTCCATGCCCCTACCCAGGTCAAACATATTGCATCATGGTATAACCTTAGATTTGGTAGTTGAAACCCTCCTCTTTCTTTGGCATCACACATTATTTTCATCTTAATTCTTGGTTTTTTCCCTCCCCACACAAATTTAGACAGCTCCTTCTGCCAACATTTGAATGTTTTTACATCTTTCACAATTGGAATAGTTTGAAACAAAAACATTAATCGTGGTAACACATTCATCTTGACCACCGCAATTCTACCCAGCAATGACAAATTCAATACATTCCACTTTTTAATATCCTGCATAATTTGCAACCATAATTTTTCATAATTATTTTTATAAAGATCAATATTTTTCATAGTTAGGTTTACACCCAGATATTTTGTCTTTTTCACCACCTCACATTCTGTAAGTTTTTGTAACTCGTTTTGTTTCTTATTTGACATATTTTTGCACATTACTTTCGATTTGTTTTTATTTACATAAAATCCTGCTAAGTCACCAAACTCTTTTACTCTCTGTAACAAATGTGGTAATGTGGATAAGGGGTCTTCCACTATAAACATCACATCATCTGCAAAGGCCCTATATTTGAAAGAAAAACCTTTAGTTGTTAAGCCTTTAATATCTTTGTCTTCCTTCACATTTAACAGTAGAACTTCTAAAATCCAAATAAATAGCAGCGGCGAAAGCGGGCATCCTTGTCTTGTTCCTTTTTCAACTTTAAAATCGTCTGTCTTTTCAGTATTAATTATTATTGAGGATTTCCGTTCTTTATATATTGCTTTAATGAAGTTAAGCATATATTCACCGATCTCAAGATGTTCTAAAACTTCAAACATAAAATCCCAGTTTAAATTATCAAACGCTTTCTCCGCATCTAAAAAGAAAAAGCCCACTTCCTTTTCAGGATGTTTGTCGTAGTATTCTATAGCGTCCACTACTACTCTTAGATTGTCCCTTATTTGTCGATTAGGTAAGAACCCTGCTTGTTCTGTTTGTATAGTCTCTTTAAGGTGCTCTTTTAGTCTATCCGCTATAATCTTAGCAAAAATCTTATAATCATTATTCAGTAAAGAGATCGGTCTATAATTCTTAACATTGGTCAAATCCTGATTTTCTTTCGGGATCCGTGAGATGGATGCATCTTTCCAGGTTTCTGGTACCTCTCCAGTAACTCTTATATCGTTCATCAATAGCAGTAACACCGGTGAAACTGACTCCTGTAACGTTTTGTAGAACTTCGCTGTAAATCCATCCGGTCCAGGTGCTTTACCTAATTTTGAGTCATTTATTGCATTTTTGATCTCTTGTAATGATACTGGATTATTAAATAGTTCTTTAATTTTCTCTGTTGGTTTTGGTAGCTTTAATGTTTGCAGGTATTCTTTAATCTTTCTTCTGTCTTTGTTTTCCTTCTTTAAAAGTTTTGCGTAGTATTTAAAAAATTCTCTTTTTATTCCTTTGTTATCTATTATCTCAATATTATCTCTTATCACTTTCGTGATAAATTTATTTTCACGTTTTTTCTTTAATTGCCATGCTAAGTATTTTCCGGGTTTATTTGCACCTTCAAATGCTTTTTGTTGAAGTTTTTTTAAGTTCCAGTACATCTCCTGGTTCAAAATGGCTTTTGCTTGGTCTTGTAGCATCCAAATTTCCTTTTGCAGTTTCTTTTTCCCTGGTTTCTTCTTCAGTTCTTCTTCCTTTGTTTTAATGGCTTGTAAAATATTTTCATATTGCTCTTTTTTCTTTTTATTATCTTTAGCATTTAACGATATCAATAGTCCTCTCATCACTGCTTTATATGCATCCCATACGGTTTGAATTTTAACTTCTTTCTGCATGTTTACTTGGAAGTATAGGTCTGTTTCTTCAAGTAATTTTTTAATTATTTTTTGATTATCTAATAAGTCCTCGTTTATTCTCCATCTCTTTTGTTTTTTAATATGCCCAGCTGTCCATAAACACGGATTGTGATCTGAGATTATTCTGGGTAAAATTTCCACTTTTCTTGTCTTGAAGGTTAGGTTAGTAGTCATCCAAATCATGTCAATTCTTGAATGTGAGTCATGTCTGTTAGAGTAAAAGGTAAAGTCTTTTCCTTGTGGGTTAGCTTTCCTCCAAATATCTTCCAACTTTTCTTGTTTTATCAGTTCAAAAAAGTTTTTTGGAAGCTTCCCTAATGTCTCATCCTTTCTTTTAGCGCGCCTGTCTAGTTTATTATCTACAGTTCCGTTGAAATCTCCTAACATCATAATTTGATCATAGTTTACATTGTCCAATTCCATTTGAAGTTCTTTAAAAAAAATTTCTTTAGCTCCATTCGGAGCATAAATGTTCACAATCAAAGTTTTCACTCCTTGCAGTAAAATTTCAATAGCTAAATATCTTCCATCTTTGTCTTTGAATATTACTTTGGGTTCCAAATCTTTTTTGACATATGTTACAACACCATTTTTTTTGTTGCTTGCTAAAGAATAAAATTCTTCTCCCAATTTTTTCCTTATTAAATATTTATGGTCTTGGTTTTTAAGATGAGCTTCTTGCAAGCAAATTATATTACATTTTTGTTTTTCCAACCAATGACCTACCATTCTACATTTTTGGGGTGAATTTAGTCCATTTACATTCCATGTAAGTATTTTGTAATCCATTTTGATATATTCTTAAATATCTCCAAAATCATCTTTATTCTCTCCCAGGAATGCATACATTTCTTCTGTGCTTTTAATCACTACTCTGGATTTGCCATAATAAAAACTTAGTCCTTGAGGTATTTCCCAACGAAATCTGATTTTTTTCTCCTTCAGTTTATCCGTCAGACGCTTGAATTTTTTCCTTTCTTGCAGTATTGCTCTAGGCAATTCTTTCATTACTATGATTTTCTTTCCATCTATTACAAAGGGGTCAGTAAAGCACTTCCTGTAGATTTGTTCTTTTGTTCTTTTCATTGTAAATTGGACAACCACGTCTCTTGGTATGTTTTTGTCTCTTGCATATGTAGAATTAACTCTATAAACAAGATCCATGTGTTCTTTAACAACTTCTTCCTGTTCTTGTAAAAAATCTGCTATTGCTTCTTGCATTCTTGTAAAAATATCCTCATTCAATTTTTCCTCAATCCCTCGAAATCTCAAGTGGTTTTGCATATCTTTATAATGCATCATCTTTTCCATCCTCTCGTTCTCTCTCATTGTCTTATGGGTGTTTTCTTCCAGTTCTTTTACTTTAGTTTCTATATCTTATCCCCACAAGAACTTTTGAACTATGGTTTAGACCAAGCCAAATTAAACAAAGAGTGACAGATATAGAAAGACAAATAGATATTCATAGAACACCAGGTTTTATCTCTTCTCCAAACTCTAGATTTGTTGCTGCTCCTGTTGCATACATATTTTCTTGAATCAAATAATTCCAGAAGGGCTTTTACATTGGCAAGAAGTTCAACTCTACCTTCTGCAGTCCTGGAAGGGAGGTTTAAATCAGTCCCCTGTATGCATAGGCCCTGTTCTTGCTCTTTAAAGGAAATTGATTCAATGGAACATATTTTCTTCAATTGTCCTAGGCATAGAGAAATCCAGTCAAACTTTTTTTTTTTAATTTTTTTATTGAAACTTTGTCAAACCAACATACAACAACAATATTATACAATTAATACAATTATTTGAATTCAATTTTAACATTAAAAGAAATTACACTGAAATCATACTGCCACTCAAGAGCAATAAAATAAACATTTTAAGCTCACTGCAATAATAAAAAATGATCTAATTTAAATCGCTTAGACCAATAATAGGAATGTGTGCTATTAAAATCTTTTTTAACAAAGGGCATCCATTTTTTAACAAAATCTAACTTAACATGTGGTGAACTATAAATATTTAGGTCACAAGTCAATTTTTCCAATATAAAATATTCCCAAACCTTACTCAACCAAACATTTATAGATGGAGGAGAAGTTTCTTTCCAACGGGAGGCCCAAACACTTTTTGCTGCAACTAACATAACCAATATCAAATTTTTAACTAAAACAGGTGGCTCTTTGCCTATCCACAAATGCAAAAGGATTATCCTCGGATCAGCCTGAAGTTGAATCCCAGTAAACTTAAAAATCTCTTTTAAAACTAATTTCCAAAATAATTGTGCGACTGGACATGTCCACCAAAGGTGATAAAACATTCCAGGTAGGCCACAATTTTTCCAACATAGAGGAGAGGCAGATTTATAAATATGCGCTATCCGGATGGGTGTAAGATACCAGCGGGCTAGTACTTTATAGGTTTGAATTTGTATGTTCAATGCAGGAGTCACTAAAGTAGGTGAAGTCCAAATTTGTGTCCATTGGTCTGGCGTAATTTCCTGACCTATATCTAACATCCAAGCCTTCTGATAATACATTGGCTCCTTAAAAGAAGCTTCATTTAACAAAACATAAATTTGAGAAATTAAACCTTTGATAGGAATTAAGTCTGAATAAAGAATTTTTTCAAAGGGCGATAAAATCAATCGCAAACTATCAAAAGTTTTATTACGGAGTAAATCTGCTAGCTGGTGGTATTCAAACCAAGGTAGCTTAACATTATTATCATATTCAAGAGTAGCTTTTGGTTTCAAGAAACCTTTTGTAGTAATATCTATGAATCTAGTTAGATTTTTCTTTTTCCATTGCAAAAATGTTCCATGGCCCATCCCCGGTATAAACCATGCTTGTCCAATAAAAGTTGTGAGCAAAGACCACTTCGGTGCTAAAACAGATCTAAACCTGAACCAAGTTTGTAAAGTAGATAATAAGAAAGGATTAGTATATCTCTTTAAATTCTTAGAAGCAAAAAAATGCCACATTTGATCAGATAGATTTCCTATTTCAAAATCTAAATCTTCCAACCACTTCCAATCAGCCAAATAAGAAGTCCGATAATGTTTAACCAAATTAGATAAAATAACAGCAAAGTAATAAAATTTGACATCAGGTACCGCCAGTCCTCCAAATCTCAAAGGACGTCTGATAGTATTGAAATTAATCCTAGGCTTTTTAGACTGCCAAATAAAAATATTAAGATCAGTTTGCCATTTTTGGAGCAATGAATTAGGAAGAATGACTGGGAGTGCTCTGAAATAAAATAACATTTTTGGAAAAATAATTGATTTAACCACACCTATACGCTCTATCAAAGTCAATGATTTACAAGAAATTTGCTTTAAGAGCGTTTGTATTGATATGGTGATTTGATGGTGATTAGCCTTCACAATATCTTTTAAATTCAAAGGAATTTGAATCCCTAGATATTTAAATTTATCTGACACCCATTGGTATCTATAAGATTGCCTGATAAAGGTTTCTACTTGGGGATATATTAAAATAGGATATAGAAGAGTTTTATCTTCATTTATTTTTAATCCCGAAATGGCACCAAATAATTTTAAATGAGACTCAATAATAGGAAAAGAGGTTTGGGGATCTGAAATATATAAAATCATATCATCTGCGAAAAGGCTTAATTTAACAGAATGAGGGCCTAACGTTATACCTGGATTACCTGGATCTGTACGGAGAAGAATAGCTAAAGGTTCCACTGCGACTGCAAACAAAAGCAGTGAAAGGGGACACCCTTGACGAGTGCCCCTGGTTAAGTGGAACATTGAGAAATAAAGGCCATTAATATATAACATAGCTCATGGGGATGAATAAAGTGCTTCAATAGTTTGAATAAATTTCACACCAAACTGCATTTGATTCAAAAGTCCAGAAAGATACGTTGGTTCTAAAGTATCGAACACTTTTT
The DNA here is from genome assembly GCA_029233225.1 of Lepidodactylus listeri. Taxonomy (NCBI): domain Eukaryota; kingdom Metazoa; phylum Chordata; class Lepidosauria; order Squamata; family Gekkonidae; genus Lepidodactylus; species Lepidodactylus listeri. The sequence continues at coordinate 4,986,253 of JARCFY010000014.1, read as the reverse complement.
CGATGTCTAAGGATAAAATACAGGTGTCATGAAGGTTTTTAGCTCTACAAAGATGAATGACATTTAAAGCCTTTCTCACATTGTCTGTCATATCGCGTGAAGGAATAAAGCCCGTTTGATCTAATGAAATATATTGTCCTATAATTTTGTTAAGTCTAGAAGTCAAAATATGGGTAAAAAGTTTGTAATCATTATTTAACAATGAAATAGGCCGATAAGATTTAGGATCTCTAGCATCTCTATCTGGTTTTGGTACTACTATTAAATTAGCTATATGCCAAGATTCAGGAATCGTACCTGTATCTAAAATTGAATTAAAAAGATCCAATAAATAAGGGGACAAAATAGTTTGGAATTGTTTATAATACTCTGAAGTGTAGCCATCTATTCCAGGAGATTTATTGTTTTTCAAAGAACGAATTGCTAATTGAAGTTCTATAAAATCTATGGGTTGATTCAGAGATAGCCTATGAGCTTCTGTTAATACAGGTAATCCTGGAATATTTTCTAAAAACTGAGAAATTAATGTTGATGAGGGCTTAGTTGAAGAATATAGATTTGTATAAAACTCTTTAAAAACTTCAAGAATGCGTTGGGTAGAAGTTTGGGTACTACCTTTTGAATCATGTATCAATTGAATACCAGATTCCGATTTCTGGGCTTTAACCTTCCAAGCTAAAAGACGTGCTGATCTAGGATTTTTATAACAATATGATTGCTTCAAATAAAGCAAATTTCTTTCTATGTGATGACTATCTAAGGCTTCTAACTTTTTGCGTTCTTCTAGCAATCGTGTATATATCTTAGTATTGCAAGTTAATTTATGCTGATTCTCCAACGTTTTGATGGTCTGTAATAAATGTGTTTTCATTTCTTTTTTCTTTTTAGCTATTGCTGAAGAAATAGAAAGGATTTTACCCCTGAGCACAGCTTTACATGCATCCCAGACTGTATGCAATGGAACTTCTTCATTTAAATTATATTTTAAAAATTCCTGTATCTCTGATTCTATTTGTTGAATTACCACTGGATTTTTTAATAAAAAATTATCAAAGCGCCATCTAAAACTTCGAGTTTGAAGAGTTGTCATTTTTACATCACCCGTTACCGGAGCATGATCAGACCAACATTTTGGATGTATATCAGCGTCCACTAATTTATCAATCATAGAATTAGATATAAAAATATAATCTATTCTTGTATGAGTTAAAAATCTACTAGAATAATAAGTAAAATCACGTTCATTTTCATGCAATATCCTCCAAGAATCAATCAAGCCGAATTGATGAATGATTTTTTTAAGGCCAGTATCAGGATTAATTTTTTTAGCTGTGGTTTTTTTCCTTATTGTTTTTTTATCTAAATTCAAATCCATAATATAATTAAAATCAGCTCCTAAAAAAACAGTACCTTCTTGAAAAGTCTGAAGTCTATGCAAAGTTTCTGAAGTAAAGCCCAACTGGCCAGAATTTGGTGCATACACAGATGCTAATGTCAAAAGTTGCTCATCTAAAGTGCCTTTAACGAATAAATATCTACCTTGCTTATCTATAATTACATCTAAACATTTAAATCTATGTGTACGTGCCACTAAAATTGCAACCCCACGAGCTTTAGAGGATCCAGGTGCTGAATAAGAATAAATAAACCATTTGGATTTAAATATAAAATTGACATGATTTTTTAAGTGAGTCTCCTGAAGCATTACAATATCTGCCTTTTGCTGTTTTAAATACTGATGAATACGTTTGGCCTTAATAATATTATTAATCCCCCTACAATTTAAAGAAAGGATCTTAACATTAGTAGCCATTTAAAAATCTATAAAAGAGATTACCAAAAGGATCTTTCATCAGTCTATCCATAAATAATACTATAAACAAAAAAGAGCAGCACATCTTTTGTGGATTATAATACCAATAAACAACTGTTGCAGCATTAAAAAAGCCCAATAACCTCTTATTTTTAAAGGTCTCCTCTAAATTCAAATAATAATACAAAATGTTGATTCCAGTATTTAAATAAAAAAACTAATACACATATAACATTCATTGCTATATCTCTTCTTCCCAATCCCTCCCTCCTTATTCCACTAACCCTAAAACATAAAACGGAACAAAATAGTCCCCCCAAAAAGCTGTAAACAAGAAACATTAAACTCTGAAGTGGCAACCAGCTCCTCCAGCCCTCCCTCCCCACTCCCCACCTTCCCGCCCCCACCCTTAGGATTTTGTTAAACTGCAGTCCCATAGTCATAAATAAAATAAAAAATACCAGTAAATTATGCAAAGCACCTTCTGGTATTAAACAGTCAAAACTCAAAGGTTGCGTCTTGCTTTCCCCAAACCCTCCCACACCCTCCCACTTACCCATCCCCACCCACATAACTTTATTAAACTGCAACTTCATAACCATTGAAAAAGTAAAAAAAAACCATAAAGCCCAGAAGTTGCTATTTGCCATATAGGGAACCATTGTACCCTGCACAAATAAAACCTTTGTCAGGGTAGAGTGTAACACACTCCGCAAACTTGTCCCTCTTCCTTAGGGAGCGCACAAATACTAAGACTCCAAAACGCCTCCCCCTCCCGCAAAAGAAAATCAAAATAATAAAAGGCTATAAAGCCTCCTGATTCACACAGAATTAAAATCTCACATAAAGTAGGTAGCCATCAGTCAATTAAAAAAAAAAAGTTCAGTTTGCTTCTCTTACAGGTATTTTGTTGGAATTAAATGGTGAAGTAAAATCCAGTTTTCTCTTGAGAGATCTATCACAGTCCATTGGCATGGTGAGATTTAAAGCTCGCAAAGTTACTGCTCCACCTTCCAGATCTTCCACTATCCAAGTTTTACCTTGATGCCGGATTTGCATTTTACCAGTAGGGAGCCAGCGATATCTGATGTTAGCCTCAGCAAGTTGCTGTGCAATAGGTTTAAGTTGTCTGCGAGTCTGAAGAGTCTCAGCCGGTAAATCAGGAAATACCAAGATGGTTTTGTCCTTATACATTAGACCTTTTTGTTCTCGTGATGCTTCTAAGATTTTTTTCTTTGTACGATGGTCTGCAAGTTCTATGATAATATCTCTGGAAAACCGATCTCTATTCGTGAAGGGGGAGCCCACTCGATATGCCTTAAGTATACTTGGAGCAATGCCTTCTTCTAAGTGGAGAGCTGATGAGAGCCACGTTGCCATAAAAATCTGCAAATCTGTAGTAGCTTCTTCTTTCTCTGCAATCCCACGAAATTTCAAATTCCGCTCCCTCAGCTTATTCTCCAAGGTAAGAACTTTTTTCTGTAGTCCACTTTTCCCGAGTTTCTAGGCTCCTAATTCCATCTTGATTAGCTATGCCCGTTTCCATTGCAGTATTGGCTGTTTGGGCTACCTCCTGAATAGTCAATTGTAAAGACTCCAATTGTTCAGCCAAAGGCTGTATTATACCTTGAATATCATTTAGTATATCTTGTTTCAAAGAGATTATAGTGGTATGGAAGTCAGACGCAGTAAGTGTCTGGAAGGGCAGAGCCTCAGAAGATGCAGCAGCGGCCATTTTGTCTCTCTGTGGCAATGCAGTGCTTAAATCAGCAGCCAGGCCAGGTGAGGATAAGAGGCTCTGAACTAGTTTAGTAGGCTTAGAGGCTTGCTTGCCTTTGTTTCCATTAATTTTCTTCATATTTGAGGCTACTTACAGTTTTGTTCTGTGCCGATTTTAGCAGGAGGAGGGAGAACAGTTGAGGAGCTCAGTCTCTGCACGTCAGGCTTCCTCTGAGTCGACGCCCCACCCCCCATCCGGTCAAACTTTATTGAGCCGCTGATTGGGAAGTTCCCCAGCAGATCAAATAAAATCAAACTTGATTATCTTCTGTCTGATAGGAACCATGAAACAACCCAAATAGAGACTAAATTTTGTGCACAAGTGTAGAAAGATCGGGAAATGCATACAGTAGCTTGAGTGAATTTTTTAATGTCGCAAAATTTGATTGTTTGATTTTATGTAAACCTTTGTGTATACTAGTCATTGACTGTAAAAATAAATCTGATCTGACCTGAGTACCTGTTGTTGCTGGACAAAGGTGGTGTGTGGTTCCATTGTGTGTGCAGACACTGGAAGTACAGTTGGTTGCCTCTGGTTTCCTTTGGAATGGCAGGCCTGGGCGATGTGGCCAACCTTTCCACAGCTCTGACACATGGCATCTCAGAAATGGCAGGATTTCAGCTCATGGGGCTCCCCGTACCTGGCACAGGTTTGACAGTGCGTGCTGAAGCAGATGATCAAGTGCGGAAGTGGGCTGGTCAATGCAGGACCTCTTCTTCTTCCTCAGAGGTGTCCACATGATGGGCTGTAGTGGTTGGTCTCCACGAAGGTGGAGAGCTCTGTGCCTGTTGGACCTCTACTGTAAACTGGTTGGTGGCTTCCAGAGTGAGGGCTATTTCCATTGCCTCCTTAAAGCTGGGGTCTTCCTTGGTGATGCAGACCACACACCAGCCAGTCACAGAGCGCTTCCTCAAGACTGTGGAAGTCACAATGTCAGGTGACCCATTGGAGGGCTGTAACATAAGCCGTGATTGATTCACCCATGGCCTGGTTCCTAGTGTGGAACACGTGGTGGGCTGCAATGATGGAGGGCTTTGGTGAGAAGTGCTCCTATAGCCGGTCCAAAATTGTCTTGTACATGGTATTTCAGAGCTCTGCTGGAGCTAGCAGCGAACGAGCAATCTTGAAGGTTGAGCAGACACAGATGTGGAAGAAGGTAGCACACTTCTTTTCATCCTCCATGATCTCGGAGGACTGGAGGAAAAACTCAAAATAGGAGACATAGGAGTCCCAGTCCTCCACAGTGGCATCAAATGCGTTAAAGTGTCCTGGAGTGGCAGCCATTGTCCCGGGTGCAATGTGATGCATGTGGCACTGGAGCTCGGTGTGCAGTGCAGTGCAGATGGGCATTGCGCTGGCTCAACAGGATCCCACCTTGTCGCCAGTGTTAAATACTGGGTTCAAGATGCATTTCAGTGAACAGCTCTATTTTATTTAGTGATTTCAAGAACTAGAACAAATAATAAATAAATAAGTAAAGGAGGAGGCAATACCTGTTCCATATTTTCTCTTAAATGACCTACTCTATATTAATTTAGCTCTTAGCTAGGAGTGTCATTTTAATCTTGCTGCCCAAAATTTGGCAGTAACGAAGGGAGGTCAGGGTAGGTAATAATCTGAAGATTAGGAAGTTGTTAGTCTATACAAATATTACCTGCTGGAACTGGGGGTTTGTTTATTCTCAGGAGGGAGTGGTTTTGGGTTGGAGTAGGCAGCATTGGGGTGATATTTCCTACCAGGCAGCTGTTGGTGTCGATTTGGCCTGTGACCGGCATTGAGCTGTGTGAAGGACATCGGCGCCGATGACTTCTGGACTGGGGATTCCAGTGCTTCTGGGGCAGGGGAAATACAGCAGTGGGAGCAGGCGGGTTGTGAAGGGAAGGAGGCAGAGAAATGGTGAAGCTCGGCCTCCTTCCAGCCTGTGGCCCATCCCGAGAGTGACGGGCAGGGAGGCTGGGAAGGACCATCCTCCGTCATTGGTGCTGTGCAATGCCAGGTCTATTAATAACAAGACTGCTACCTTGCAGGAATTCCTGCTAGAACAAGGTGCCGACCTGGCGTGCGTGACCGAGACCTGGGTGCAAGAGGGGGAGACAGTGGCTCTCTCCCAGTTAGCTCCACCCGGGTTCTCGGTCCTCCACCAATCACGGACTGATGGCCGGGGAGGAGGAGTGGCACTGCTCATTCGGGAGGCTTACTCCTACAGGGCACTCCCGCCGTTGAAGCTGGTGGGCATAGAATGCTCGGGCCTGGTGTGGGAAGCCGGGGAGAGCTTGGCTGTTTGGCTGGTGTACCGGTCGCCCAACGCACCAGCCGACAGCCTGTCCTCGCTGGTGGAGGCAGTGTCGGGCTGGGCCTTGGAGCACCCAAGGCTGATGGTCTTGGGTGACTTCAATGTCCATGCTGACGATGCGGCCTCTGCTCCAGCGAGGGATCTGGTGTCCTCCATGGTGACACTAGGGCTCACCCAATTTGTAACGGTTCCTACACACCAGGCCGGGCATACGCTCGACTTGATCTTCGCGGCGGGGGTTACAGTGGGTCAGTTGACTGCCACGGCAGTGCCATGGTCTGACCACTATGCCCTGAAGGCTCGTCTGATGGTGTCGCCCCAACTCCGTTTGGGCAGCGAGCGGATTTTAGCTCGCCCACGGAGCCTAATGGACCCTCAGTGGTTTCTGATGGCTTTGCGGGATCCCATGCCTCCCAGTGACTCATTAGATGGATTGGTCGAGGACTGGCATGATCGGCTCTTGGCGGCCATTGATGAGATTGCTCCCCGACGCCCTCTGCGCCCTCGCTCGAAGCTGGCCCCCTGGTTTACCGGGGAGCTAAGGCTGATGACACAGGATCTCAGATGGCTAGAGAGACGGTGGCGGTGTTTTCGTGATGAAGCATCAAGAACATCTTATAGGACGTTTATGAGATCCTATGAGATGGCAATCAAGGCTGCTAAGAAACAATTCTATGCAGCTGAGGTTGCATCTGCTAGCTCTCGCCCGGCCCAATTATTTAGAACCACTAGGTCATTAACTGAAGTGCCACAGAGCACTTTAAATGATAGAGAATTGGAAATCGGCTGTGAGGCATTTGTGAGCTATTTTGCAGATAAAATCTTGCTACTCCGCCGTGAACTCCCGGCCACAGTTGAGACAGTGTGTGAACTTGAGGCTCCATGCACGTCTTCGGGTTTAATCTTGGATCATTTCAGTCCTCTCAGTCTTGAGGAGGTTGACAGGTTGCTCTTGACTGTACGTCTAACCTCATGCAGCCTTGATCCGTGCCCCTCGTGGCTTATAAAAGCTTGCCATGAGGGGTTGCGTGATACGCTCTGGGAGATTATCAACAAGTCCTTTTCAGAAGGACTGTTCCCGGAGGCACTCAAGGTTGCGATGGTCCGTCCTCTCCTTAAAAAACCATCTTTGGACCCGGCTGTTTTGGCCAACTATCGGCCGGTATCCAACCTACCCTATTTGGGTAAGGTATTAGAGAGGGCGGTGGTGATTCAGTTAGAGAGCTTCATGGATGACACCTCCATGCTGGACCCGTTTCAGTCCGGCTTCCGACCGGGTCATGGGACGGAGTCAGTTCTGGTCGCCCTCACGGATGACCTCCGAAGACATCTGGATCGAGGTGGTATGGCAGCACTGGTGTTGTTAGATCTGTCGGCGGCATTTGATGTTGTCGACCACCAGCTGCTGATCCACCGCCTCGCCGATGCTGGGATACAGGGGCTCACTTTACAATGGTTTGCCTCCTTTCTTCAGGATCGGGGACAGAGGGTTGCGCTCGGGGAACAGACCTCCCAGAGGCACCCACTGGTGTGTGGTGTTCCTCAAGGGGCGGTCCTATCCCCGATGTTATTTAACATCTATATGCGCTCCCTTGCCCAGATTGTCCGGAGACACGGGCTGGGGTGTCATCAATATGCTGATGACACCCAGCTCTATCTGTTGTTGGGCGGCCGGTCCAGCTCCACCCCAGATGACCTGGAGCAGGCGCTGCAGGAGGTTGCGGGCTGGCTTAGACTGAGTCGACTGAAATTGAATCCTCTGAAGACGGAGGTCCTGTGCTTGAGTCGGACCGGAACGGGGTTAGGGCACCCACTTCTGTCCTTCGGTGGGGTGCCATTGGTGCCAGCTCCGAGGATCAGGAGTTTGGGTGTGCTCCTGGACTCCTCCTCCTTGACAATGGAGGCCCAGGTAGCAGCCACTGCCAAAGCAGCCTTTTTCCATCTATGGCTGATTAGGCAGTTGGCCCCCTTCCTCGAACGTGAAGACCTAGCTACAGTGATCCATGCTATGGTCACCTCACGTCTTGACCACTGTAACACTCTCTACTTGGGGCTGTCCTTGTCCCATATCTGGAAGCTGCAGCTGGTGCAGAATGCTGTGGCCAGGCTGCTGATGGGTCTCTCCTTGCGGGACCACATCCAGCCTGTGCTGCAGCGGCTGCACTGGCTGCCTATAGCATACCGGATCAGGTTCAAGGTGCTGGTGTTAACCTTTAAAGCCCTTTATGGTCAGGGGCCCGCCTACTTGAGGGACCGCCTTTCCCCATATAGGCCCCAGAGGCTACTGAGGTCTGGTACCCAAAATCGCCTGACTTGCCCCGGTCCAAGAGAGGGCCAGTTGACTTGTAGCAGGGCCAGGGCTTTCTCGGTGGCGGCTCCTTACTGGTGGAATGAGCTCCCGGATAACATCAGGGCCCTGCGGGATTTGTTGCAGTTCCACAGGGCCTGTAAGACGGAGCTCTTCCGCCAGGCTTTCAAATAGGAGCCGCCATCGGGGAGAAAGCTGACCATACCATCTCCCTGGCCCTGTTGATCACACCCTGCTGCCTTTACCCACCGGAGCGCTAGGAAGTCGCCATCTTGTGGAACTAATGTAGTGTTGTTTTAAATGTTTTAAATGTTTTATACTGTAAACTAGTCTTATGCTCTTATATGTTGTTAGCCGCCTTGAGCCGGTTGAAAAACTGGCAAGGCGGGATATAAATTAAACAAACAAACAAATAAATAATAAATAAACACACTGTATTTATGATCCAGAGATCAAATAATATTATAACAGCACAGTCTGGGGGCGTGGCGTCGGGTCTCACCAACATGGACGCCTGAGCTTGTTCCTCCACAGTTGCCCTCCCTTTTCCTCCCCTGTTTTGGGACCAAAACGTATTGCAACCCTTCTCCAGTACCTGTTTATTGTGTTGGAACTCCTGCTGAGGCTGTGAACTGTGCTCCGGACCGATAAACTGCCTGGTAAGCAGCTGGTGGCAGGGATTAACTCCCGTGGTGTTTATTTAGCCTCTGAGAAAAAATGGCCGCGGAGCCTAAATCAGGCCGCAAAGAACGAGACTAGCCTGTTTCCTTAAAACTGCTTCAGTCCACCCTACAACTATCTTTACAGACCTTTGAGCAATCTATGTTGGGAAAGATTACCAACTCCATTGATGCTGCAATTCAGCCATTAGCAGCCCAACTGAACCAACTCTCCCTATCTTTGGAATCAACAAAAGCTATGGCTGAGTCAGCAGTCGCCTTAAGCTCCACACTCCAGGCTGAAAACAAAACCTTACAACAAGACCATTTACACTTCAAAGAGAGACTCTTAATTTTAGAAACGGATTCAAGGAGACTGCACCTAAAATTTAGAGGCTTTAAAGAACTGCACCTAAAATTTAGAGGCTTTAAAGAACTTCTAGAAGAGGATTTTAAACTGTTTAAAGACATACCATTCTGGCTTGCTTCTGTGCTGCAGTGGGAAGAATCTGCACGTGTTCCCATAGCAAAAATATTTCGTATTGGTTCTCCTAACAAACCTAATAGACGCTTTCCTAGGGACATTCTAATTGAGTTTGTTGACATTAGAGATAAAATTGCAATTCAGAGGGCTGCAAGAGAGCAAGGATTTTTAACTTTTCAGGACACTAAAATCAACATCTTTCCTGACCTTCCATCGGATGCTCTAAAAATCAGGCAGCAATTAAAAGAAACTACAACTAGACTTCGAGAACAAAAGATTCCTTATCGCTGGATGACTCCTGGTCAGATAAAAGTCTCTCACCATGGCAAGCTATTATTTGCAAGTGATGCTGCATCTGGCAAACAACTTCTTAGTCAGCTACAAATAGATGAGCCCATGGAAGAACAGAAACAGTCTTCTAAAAGACGCTTAAACTTATCTCTGACACCAGTTAAAGCTACAAAAATTCCTGTGTTAAGCACAGCTAAAGACTGAGTGTGTTATGCGGCTGTGAAACTGGAAATATATATATATTTTTTTAGAGTGTTCAGGTTAGCTATTAACCTTGATGCCACTTAATATATAAGCATCACGATATAGGGTTTACATAGCATATTAGCTTTGTCTGATGTTTTGGCCTTTTATTCAATATTATTGGAAAACTCAATGAGGGGGAAGAGGGAGGCAACGATAGGAGAGTTCTGTTTAGTTAAGCCTCATAAAATTAGTATTTAGATCTGTTAGCTATTGTTACCTAGACATTTAGGTATGAAAGTTGAAAATAAGAAACACTAATACGTGTTTGTTAAAACCAAATTTTATTTTTTTTAAAAAAAATTTTTTTACCTTTTAGAATTTTGGTAGGCCACTTAATATAATAGCAAAATTGCACTATTCATTCTAGTTATACATGCACTGGACCTTTGTTTGTTAGAGCCTAGGATTTTTTATGGATATAGCATAGTAGTTGTGAATTTTTTATAACAATTTTTTTTAGGTAAACAAGAAGGAACAAAACAAATTTGGTAAAATGTACTCCAAGATGGAAGTTATGTCTTGGAATGTACGCGGTTTGAACAACAGAATTAAACAGAAACATATTGCTTCTCAGGTTATGAAGCTTAAACCAGATTTTCTTTTGTTGCAAGAAACTCATGTTAAAAATAATTTACATCCTATTTTAAAAATGAATAATTATAGAACTCAATTTTTCTCTCCCGGTTCTTCAAAGGCTCGTGGCACGGCGGTTCTTATTGCTAATAGAATACATTTTGACCTTAAAGGTTATTGACCCTGCAGGAAGATATAATTTTGTAAAAGGTTTGGTTGACGGGAAAATGATGACAGTAGGTTCTGTTTATGCTCCTAATTTGGACTAGATTTCATTTATAAAAAATACCTTAGATAACCTTGCTGTTTTTCAGGAGGGGGAATTGATAGTGGGTGGAGACTGGAACTATATATTGGATACTAATTTAGATAGATCTAAACGACGATTACACAAACAGACTGGTCAAACTCAATCAGAATTACAGAAAGTGTTCAGGGCGCATGGCTTGTGTGATATTTGGAGAATTAAGAACCCCCAAGAACGTGACTACACATATTATTCAGCCAGATTTGGAGTATATACTAGAATTGACTATATTTTGATCTCACACACCTTAATTCATGCAATACAAAAGGTGGATATAGGATTGAAAGTTTGGACGGATCACCATTCCACTCATTGCGTTTTTCATTGGGCAAACAAACCACAGCATACTCGTAAATGGGTTTTAAATAAATCTCTTTTGTTAAACCCAGAATTTATAGACCAAATTAAACATACAATACAAAACTTCTGGAAAGAAAATAATCCGGAAGATACATCCTTTATAAACACTTGGGACTCCATGAAGATTGTTCTTCGAGGCGAAATTATCGCTTTAGCATCTCATCTTAAAAAACAAAGAATGGAACATTTGACACAAATTCAGGATAAGGTCAAAGCTTTAGAGTTAAGACATAAACAAACAAACAGTAAGAAAATTCTCCAATTATTGCTAGCTGAAAGGAAAATTCTTGAAACTGCACACACTAAACAAATACAAAAAGACCTGATATATACTAAACAGAGATATTGGAAGAAATCGCCCAAGTCTTTAAAACTCTTATCTTGGAAGGTAAAGCAACAGCAAGTAAAAAGATTAATTCCTACTATGAGAGATGCTAAAGGAGTTCTGTGCTCTGACGCCCAACAAATTACAAAACTTTTGGAAGCATATTTTGCTCGCCTTTATGACACACAAAATATTCCAAAAGATAAAATTTCACTTTTTTTTGAACAAGCCAGGTCTCTTACAAAATCTTTCTGTAACTCATAAGGAACTGTTAGATGCACCCATTAAAAAATCAGAAATATTAGAAGCCCTGGGACACTCAAAGAATAATACCGCAGTGTGCCCTGATGGTTATCCGTTTGAATTTTATAAATTATTTAAAGAGGTTTTGGTCGAGCATTTTGAAGGTCTTTGCAACTCTATTTTTGCAACAGGCTGTATACCAGAATCATGGTATCTCTCAGAAACGATACTCATACTAAAGCCTGGGAAAGACCATACTTACCCTTCAGCATTTCGTCCAATTTCTCTGTTAAATACTGATGGAAAGATTTTTACAAAACTATTAGCCAACAGACTTAAAAAAGTTCTCCCAGATTACATAAACCTGGACCAGTCTGGATTTTTGCCTGCAAGAAATATGATTGATAATATCCGACGTACTTTAAATTTAATTTCTTATTGTGAAGTTAATAACACTGAAGCTTTAATTATGTCTTTAGATGTTGAAAAAGCGTTTGATAGTTTGGAAACTAACTATTTACAAGAAGTTCTTAAAGTTATGCATTTTGGTGAACGCTTTCAACAGGTTATTCAAGCATTGTATAAAAATCCTACCATGAAACTCAAAGTTAATAATGATTTTTCAGAAACTATTTTTTTAAAAAGAGGCACCAGGCAAGGCTGTCCCCTCTCCCCCCTTTTATTTATTTTGGCACTTGAACCTTTAGCCCAAATTATTAGATTGAATCAAGAAATATCAGGAGTACAGATTTTAGATCAAGAACATAAGATTTCTTTATATGCGGATGATATTGTTTTATTTCTTACTAAACCATGTAATTCCCTAGAAATGTTATATGACACCTTAGAGAATTTTTGTACGGTCTCAGGTCTTTCTATTAGTAGGGAAAAAACTACTATCCATCCGATATGCCTGCAAGCACACACAAAACGATGATTGGAAACTATGCATGGCATATCAGATGTCATTAAACCATGGCGTTACCTAGGGGTACATATAGCTAAGACTCAGCAGGATATTGTGCACTGTAATTTTAATAGGGTTCATACTGAAGTTAAGAATATCTTAAAACAATGGGATTCCAAACAACTGGATTGGGCTGAGAGAATTCAATTACTTAAAAGTTTCATTATGCCAAAATATACTTTTTTATTCAGAGCTCTTCCTATTTACTTGTGTGCAAACTTACTTCACAAATGGCAAGCAGAGTTGATTAAATTTATCTGGGCTGGAAAACGCTCAAGAATTCAAGCTACAACATTGTATAGGGCAAAAAAACGTGGAGGGCTAAATATACCTAATTTATATTGGTTATATGATACCATAAATATAAATACTTTACTTATGGGGGCAACAGCAGAAAAACCACCTAAATGGTCACAAATTGAAATGGCCTTACTAAGCCCTCTTAGGTTATATGATACTCTTTGGAACACCAATATTTTAAAAAAAAGTTATCAACAATCTAACCCTTATTTATATAATTCTCTTCGTATTTGGAACAAATGGAAAAGGGTCTTGGTGCCTGATATTTCCAACCAATCATCTTATGTTAATCAGACATGGTTTGTACCGGGCCAATGTCCCCAGAACTTTTACTCATGGCAACAAGCGGGCATTACGAAACTTTCTCATTTTTTTGTTAATCAAAAAATTTTGACAAAAGAACAATTGGAATCTAAACTTGGTCATACAATACATTGGTATAAATATCTCCAAATAAAACACCTCTTAGAATCCCCCTCCCTAGCGGCATTGACTCAGCGCACACCGACAATCCTAGAACAAACTTTACAAAGACATTTGTATCCTACAAAAAGTTACACAGCACTAATATATGATCAGATTAGTTTATCTAAAGATCATATAAACATTCCATATCAAGTAGCATGGAATGCTGATCTTAACAAGGATTTATCAAATGAGGATTGGCAAATAATTTGGGAAGGACATAGTTTTAACTCCAACATAATTCCTATTACTACACATATGTCTAAATTACTGATGAGATGGTATACACCACCTAAGACAGTTCATAGACTCACCAAGCACTATAGCCCGCTGTGCCCAAAGAACTGCGGGATGTTGGCCGACTACATACACTGCTGGTGGAAATGCCCAGCTATTCAGAATTTCTGGAAAGAGATAGTTTTGAACATAAAAGCAATAACTGGTGTGGAAATATCCTTTACCCCGAAGTAATTTTATTAGAATGCTGGCCGCGGCCTAGACTATACAAACATCAAGAAGCTCAAATTGCAATTCTCTTAGCATCAGCGCGCCTTCTTGTAGCGACTAAGTGGATACAAAAGTGCCCTCCAACTCTTTCCCAATGGTATAACAAACTTTGGGACTGTTTTATTATGTCAAAGATTTCTTTTTCTGTTTCTAATTCTTTACCTGGAAACTATACGAAAAAAGTGGTTGCATTATGGTACCCAATTGTAACTTTCTTACATGGCAAACAGATTCTTCCTGATAATCCTCAATATAAGACAATGATTTACTTTTAAGTCATCTGGTAGGTCTTCTTATTTTGTAACTTTAATAATTTTGTTATTTGTTGCAATATAACTAGATACAGAAATATATATATATATATTATATAAATATTTTTCATTTGTATAACTAGATTGTTATTTCGGCTGATATTATAGTTAAAAAGTATTATATGTTGTGTTATTATTACTTGATTGTTAAAAAAATGTTCTTGTGGTATTGTTTTATTATCTTGTGGCCCGATATGGCTGTACTTTACATTTTTATTTATGTTGTAAAAGTAAAAAGTCAATAAAGAGATAATTAAAAAAACAAAACAAAACAGCACAGTCTGCATCTAGTACGCACAATATATACATGTAAACATTAAAAGAACAGTTTAAAATATAAAAACCTTTCTATACTTTCTAGGTGTTGGTGGACTGAGTTGTTGCTTCTTTATAAATAAAACCACTGTAACACTACTTGCTGCACATTTGCTAATCCATAAACTTGATTCCAGTATTAAATAAATGACTGTAATGGTTCTGCAAAAATCTATTGCCTATCTAATGTTTTTCGCTTCATTTAATTGCTATTAGTTTGTTCATTAATGCCACACACACCCAGGGTAATGCCAATCACCATGTTGGGGTCAGGAAGCAATTTTCTCCAGGCCAATGTGGCCAGGGATCCTGGAGGGTTTTTTTCACATCTCCTGGGCATGGAGCAGGGGTCACTGGGGGTGTGGTATTTGTGAATTTTCTGCATTGTGCAGGGGGCTGGACTAGATGACCGTGGAGGTCCCTTCCAACTCTATGATTCTAGGTGATTGACAAGGGCCAGTGAAATATACTGGGTCCAGACACATATGCAGTGAAATTAGCTCATAGTTTATTTACAAGGACAATTCAGACTGCTGAGCAGGACTGGGGGGTCTGCTTATATGCCTGTACAAGTCACACCCACAATCACATCCAATCCCCATGATAGGACTATTTCAGTGCACCCATAACCCTTTTAGGATCCTGCTAAACTGATTGGTCTATATTAGGATCTGCTTGGTCTATTGTCTACTGATGTGAAAGCCCAACTGCATGTGTAGTCTTCGTTAGTACACAACACCCCTACCCCCGTAGTTCAGGCTCTTTCTAACATACAAAATCTCTGAGGTATGTGGGCCTCTGTAGTTCCCTGACAGAGCAGTGTATTTCAGGTTCCATGGTGGGCTGTTCTGGAACTGTCTCTGATTGTGGGGGGGAACTTCTGGGCTCTCGTCCAAGGCTGGCACTGGAGGGATGTCTATGTTTGCTTCAGCCAATGCACTTGGGCATTGTGGTGCCTGTGCAGATGACTCGGGCTTACCTACCTCGACTGTCTCTGGAGCCTGGGATTTGTCCTCGATCTATCCGGGCGTGTCAGGGAAGGAGACGGTGGCACATTTGGTCAATGTAGTACCTCAATAGTTGACTGTCTTCTCTGGAGACCTCATATGACAGGGGACCAGTCACCCAGACAATCAGGCCAGAAGCCCCTTGCAAAGTTTCTGGCATAGACCAGGTCCCCTGGAAAGAACCTGCAGGGAGCCTCTTGGTTATCTGGCCCTACGATGTGTTCTGGTGCTTGGTCTGGGTGCAGGCGGTCTAACCTTGTGGTGAGATTCCTTCCCATGAGTAGCTCGGCCAGGCTGCACCCTCTAGTGGTGTGGGGTGTTAACCTCTGGTCAAACAGGAATGCGGCTAGGTTGTAGTCCAAATCCCCATGGTCCATGCAGTGCAGAGCATCTTTAGTTGTGTGTAACAATGCACTCTGCCTGGCCGTTGGTTGTGGGGTGGAATGGAGCTGAGCATATATGCCGAGTACTATAGTACTGTACAAATTCCTGGAACTCCCCCGATGTGAAAGTTGAGCCGTTGTCTGTCACAAGGTCATCAAGGATGCCATGCATGCTGAAAATCCACCACATAGCATGAATGGCAGGTCGCAAGGATGTAGATGGCACCAGAACCACTTCCAGCCACTTGGTGTAAGCATCCACCAAGATGAAGAAGAGTTGCCCCTGAAATGGGCCTGCAAAGTCCAGCTGCAACCTGGCCCCCAGCTTGTGGGAGGACTCCCAGGATTGCACTGGTGCTTTTGGTGGCTCCAGTCAAGATTTTTGGCATGTCTGGCAATGTTTCACCTGGTCCTCAATCTCTTGGTCCAACCCTGGCCACCACACATAGCTCCTGGCCAGGGCTTTCATGTGCACAATGCCCGGGTGCATCTCATGCAGAGTGGTGAGCACCCACTTGTGCAGTGGAGTGGGCATCACTACTTGGCTTCCCCAGAGCAAGCACCCCTTGTGAGATGACAGCTCATCCCACCTGGACAAAAAGGTGGCAAATTCTGACCCCAATGGACTGGAGGGCCATCCCCTCCCTACCCAGTCCAAGACCTGGGATAAGGGGCAATCCCAGGTGGTGTAGCGAGACACATCCACCATCTGGATGGGGTGATCTGGCACATCTTCCAGCAAAGTGACATGGTAAGCCAGAGCTGGGTCCGAGTCACAGGACAGCAGCGGAAGATGGCTGAGAGTGTTGGCATGGCCCATTGCTTTTCCATGGTGGTGCATGAGTGTATACTGGTACCCGGCCATGAAGATGGACCAGCATGGGATGCAGAGGACAATATCTGGGGGGGGGGTCGGTGTCAGAATCTGCCAATTCAGCCAATGTATTAGTTAGATCTAGATTTAACTTCTTGCATGCATGTCTTTCACTATCCCATGTATCGAAAGTATATTGGAACCTATGTAACCATGATGCATTGTTTCTGTCCTGGCCGGGAGGGTGACAACAATGATTTGCGAGAACAAGGAGGCCTCACATCCCTGCCTCCGCATTCCAGCTGCTCCGGCAGTAACTTGAAGGGAGGATGCCTCTCATCTCTTATCAAATGCAAAAGAACCTTGGAGCCATTGATTGTTATGTGAACTCGAAACATCTGAGGGGTCTGGTTTGGGAGAGGAAATTTACTGCTTAACACCTCATCTCTTTCCTGTGAGAACCAAACGGTCAGGACACCTTTTAGCCCGCCAATTTTCCCTTAAGGGGATTGGCTATCTATGGGTAATTCAAACTCCTTGGAATGGTATAATAGACCCGCTTGTATAATTTGTCTCATCTCTGACAATAATCCGAGATGCTGTACTAATGTAGAAATAGGGAATAAAGAACTGTGGTTAACCAACCAAGATCTGATCCTTGACTACTTTGAGCAGAACTCTCACAGATTGTCAGAGATCTGTGACTGGGACTCAGCCGTTCCTGACTATGTCAGACAACGACGCGGTCCCCCTCAACCCTACCCCCGAAGAGGCTCCTGTTACCCCGACGGATCCGGGGAACGGGGGTGGTGGCGGCGGAGGAGGCACTGAAGTGCCGGTGACTACGAGCCAGGGGGCTCACTACATCCCGCGCCTAATTCCTCCTCAGAGCGTGACTCCCAAGTACGCCTGGAGCAAGTTCGGTCGCCGGACCGTGGATTCGTGGGTACACGACCGGAAAGGGGTCCGGGTTTCGCTTACCGGAGACCAGCTCGATCGAGGGAGACCGAGCTACCTCGGAGACGACCGCGAGCCGATCTACCGTGGAGAGCCGCGTCGCCCGCCTTTCGAAGGAGAGGGGACAGGTCCGTATGGGCCCGATCCGTATGGAGAGGAGCAGATAGCCCCCTTGGAGCAGATGATGGGAGAGTTGCGACTTCAACTCACCGCCGAACTCCGCGAGTTGGCCCTCGATCTCCAGCACCAATTTCGAGACGCTATGAGGGCAGTACAAGGAGCCCTTCCCGGTCAAGGGGTAGGAGCCCCACAACAGCCAGTGGCGCCCGGAGGAGTCCCGGTTCAGCCGCAGATGCCCACGCTGCCGGCGCAGCCAGTCCAGCCGGTCGTTCCGGCCCCGGTGCCAGGGCCCGTTCCAGCACCCGCCCCGGCCCCGGTCGCTCCAGCCGTCCGTCCAGCCCCCTCCGACCCGTTGACGACCACTTTCAATGGGGACCCGGGCCGCCGGCCACTCCTCCCCCGGTCCCCGCGCTCGCTCTCACCCCCACCATGGTGCCCAAGGAGTATAGAGATTTACTGGAAGTGTTCAGCGAGACTGAGGCGGATGAGCTGCCCCCCCACCGACTGTCGGACTGTGCAATAGAGCTACTCCCAGGAGAGAAACTCCCAAAGGGGAAATTGTACTCCATGAGCCCTTTGGAGCGGGAAGAGTTGCAAAAGTTCTTGGACAAAAATCTAGCGCGCGGTTTCATCTGCCCAGCCAAGTCCCCCTTCGCCGCGCCGGTGCTGTTCCGAAAAAAAAAGGACGGGGGTTTGCGATTATGCACTGACTATAGGGGACTGAATGCGGTCTCCACTACCAACGCTTACCCCCTCCCCTTAATAAAAGACCTGTTGGCGGAAGCTGCTAAGGGGAAGATCTTTACCAAGCTGGATTTACGAGATGCCTATTTCAGGGTGCGCATCAGGGAGGGGGATGAATCCAAGACTGCCTTTAATACCCCCCTGGGACAATTCGAATATCTAGTGATGCCGTTCGGCTTAAGTGGCGCGCCCGGGGTCTTTATGAGTTTAATCAATGAAGTGTTGCACAAGCACCTATTTAAAGGCGTGTTATGTTACATAGATGATATCTTGATCTACTCTACTGATAAGAAAGCACATGTAAAATTAGTCAGGGAAGTCCTCGCCACCTTACTGAAAAACCAGCTGTATGTTAAGTTATCCAAATGTGAATTCCACCGTGAGTCTGTGGACTTCCTAGGCTACCGCATCTCTCAGAAGGGTTTGGAAATGGACCCGGGGAAGGTGGAGGCGGTGGTGCAATGGGAGGCTCCGCGAACGAGAAAACAATTGCAGAGCCTTTTAGGATTTTGTAACTTTTACCGAACCTTCATCAAGGACTTTGCTAAGGTTACTCTCCCCTTAACGGACTTGCTAAAAACTAAGGGGAGAGGGCCCGAGGCAGGGAAGCCAGGAGAAAAGATTGCTTGGAACGGGGAGTGTCAGAGGGCGTTTGAGACTTTAAAAACTCTTTTTACCTCTGAGCCCATTCTAGCACACCCTGACGAAACCAAAGAATTTGTAATCCATGTAGACGCATCTGATGTGGCCATGGGGGGGGCCATATTGCAAAGTGGTCCGGAAGGGAAATTGCACCCACTGGCTTACATTTCTAAAAAATTTAACGAAACAGAGAGGAATTGGTCGGTCTGGGACAAAGAAGCCGCAGCCATTAGATTGGCGCTCACTACGTGGCGGCATTGGTTAGAGGGTGCGCAGACTCCGTTTGAAATATGGACTGATCATAAGAATCTAGAGGCGCTGCGCACTCAGAGATCCCTCAACGCCAAACAGCTGCGATGGGCCGATTTCTTCTCTAAGTTTAACTTTGTGCTGAAGCATTTTCCTGGGAAGGCTAACTCCTTGGCAGACGCACTGTCCAGATTGCCCCAACATGAGAGTGTCAAAGAAGAGGTGTTTGACTCCATGTTCTCCCCCCAGCAATTAGGGGGGGCAGTAGTCACCAGGAGCCAAGCGAAGAAAACGCAGTTGGACATTGGGAAATGTGACTGGGGGGGGGATTATGCTCCGGAGGAGGTTGAGGAATTGGAAGCTCTGGAGGAATGCTCCAAAAGAGAAGATCAATGTTGGCTACATGGAGACAAACTAGTGGTGCCGAAGGTCAAATGTAAGGAGATATTGTTGGCCTGCCACTCGTCTAAACTTGCTGGACACTTTGGCTTCCTTAAAACGCTTAATTTGATCCAGCGTCAATTCTGGTGGCCGCGCATGCGCCGAGACGTCTCCGACTTCGTCTCGGCTTGCCAAACCTGTTTAATGTGCAAAAAGCGGGGGGGGGGGGGAAAGTTCCTGGATTGTTGCACCCACTACCCACCCCCTCGCGACCCTGGGAGGCCATAGCCATGGACTTTATCACCAATTTGCCTCCCTCCAGGGGAAAAACGGTTATTTGGGTGGTGGTAGACACATTTTCGAAGCAAGCGCATTTCACCCCCTTCAAGCAATTGCCCACCGCTAAAGGGATGGCCAAAGCTTTTTTCAATCACGTGATTAAATTACACGCTTTTCCGAAGAGAGTGGTATCCGACAGAGGCAGTCAGTTCGTTGCCAGCTTCTGGCGGGAGCTCCTGAAAATGATGGACATAGAACCAGCCCTGAGTTCGGGTTACCACCCAGAAACCGATGGCCAATCCGAACGAACTAATCAAATATTGGAGCAGTTTTTGAGATGTTACACCAATTATCACCAAGACAATTGGGTGGAACTGCTGCCGTTTGCAGAATATAGCTACAACAATGCAGTGCACTCTTCCACGGGAGTCTCTCCCTTCATGGCGGTAGGGGGGTTTGAAGGGAAACCATTGCCTACCATTGAGATTTTAAAAGCTGGTGGTCTAGCCTCCAAGACTCTTGGCCACTAATAGGCAAAGCATTAGACCACGCCAAAGAGGATTACAAAAAAATATGCTGATCGAGGGCGAGCAGCAGGCTGGGATCTCCAACCCGGGGACTCTGTTTATCTCTCCACCAAAAATATTCACGGGTTGCAGCCCAGCAGAAAACTAGGATGGAAATATGTTGGACCCTATAAAGTATTGCGTAAAATATCGGATGTGTCTTTTGAACTGGAACTGCCTAAGTCACTGAGTTCTGTGCACCCTGTGTTTCATTTCAGCCTACTGAAGAAAGATCCTGGGCCGAATGCTTGGCATCCAGCTCCTCCAGTTCCTCCTCCACTGATGAAGGAGGGGGCCCCTCACTTCGAGATAACTGAAATCCTTGATTCCAAGATGCGAAGAGGCCGATTATATTACTTGGTTAGATGGTTAGATTTTGGCCCGGAACACAACGAGTGGATTCGCGCAGAACACGTTCACGCTCCTAAACTGACAAAATTGTTTCACAAAATGTTTCCTGATAAAGCTAGGTGAAGTGAATTATGAGGAGGGCAGGGTGTCAGAATCTGCCAATTCAGCCAATGTATTAGTTAGATCTAGATTTAACTTCTTGCATGCATGTCTTTCACTATCCCATGTATCGAAAGTATATTGGAACCTATGTAACCATGATGCATTGTTTCTGTCCTGGCCGGGAGGGTGACAACAATGATTTGCGAGAACAAGGAGGCCTCACATCCCTGCCTCCGCATTCCAGCTGCTCCGGCAGTAACTTGAAGGGAGGATGCCTCTCATCTCTTATCAAATGCAAAAGAACCTTGGAGCCATTGATTGTTATGTGAACTCGAAACATCTGAGGGGTCTGGTTTGGGAGAGGAAATTTACTGCTTAACACCTCATCTCTTTCCTGTGAGAACCAAACGGTCAGGACACCTTTTAGCCCGCCAATTTTCCCTTAAGGGGATTGGCTATCTATGGGTAATTCAAACTCCTTGGAATGGTATAATAGACCTGCTTGTATAATTTGTCTCATCTCTGACAATAATCCGAGATGCTGTACTAATGTAGAAATAGGGAATAAAGAACTGTGGTTAACCAACCAAGATCTGATCCTTGACTACTTTGAACAGAACTCTCACAGTCTGGTAGTCTGGGGTGAGTAGACCCAGGAGCAGCTTGTGGTCCATGAGGACAGTGAAAGGGCTGTTGGCCTGACTGCTCTAATTTACATTCAGCAGTCAGCACTATAACGGGTTCTTGCCAACTATACCAAGGTCCCACTTCCCTGGAAACTCTCAGTAAATAGGCGTTGAGACAAAGCGGTTTCTATAAAAGATGTTTACTGTAAAATGTTGTTCAAGCATACAAGTAATAATAAAAACACACACATACAAGGCCTAGGGGAAATCAGATAGAAAATAGCACGTTTGCATGAGCAGGAATATCATTGAGGGGGAGTCACGTTACCTGGCTTGATAGAGGTTGAGTCACTTCCACGAGAAGAATGGAGGAGGGATGAGTGGAAAAACCGGGGGAACGAGATCTGAACCTGCAGATACACGCTCCAGTCCTGGCTGTGCAAACCAGGGGTTAAAGATGGAGGCTAGGTACTGGGTAGAGGAAGCTGGACATGAGAGGTTGGTCAAGGAGATAGAGGTCGAAGAGGGTAAAAAGGCTATCTATTTCTGCTGTGCAAGATCTTTTATCAGGTGGCATTTGGGCAGGCTGCGCTGACCACGTCCCATTGTCACACCCACTAGGTTGTCCATCCTTTCTAGGCTTTCTATTGGTCAGTGTCATAGCTAGGAGGGGGCAGGAAGGAGTGGGCAATATTGCAACACTAAAATGCTAATCAGGAGCTAACACCTGGGCCATCTGGTTGGTCTTCGTGATGCCTATATCTGGTCTCGTGATGGCTTCGGCCAGGTCACTTGATGTCCGACGATTAGTTGCCAGGCAACCTAATCTCTTACTGGAATTGTTGGGGACAGGTGTGAAAAGGGCCAGCAGTAGAGGAGAAAAGGACTCTTTGAAATGGAATCTTGGTCACCTGAATGGTGGCTCTCATGTGAAGTAGATGTAAGAGCTCTTTGAAATGTATTTCGTGTTCTTCATGAGAGAGTTCTTTGTGATGTATTTCGTGTTCTTCATGAGAGAGTTCTTTGAGATGTATTTCGTGTTCTCATGCAAGTGTGAGCTCTGAAGGAAGTCTCCCGCTGTGGGCTGGAGCCTCTCATGTCTGTAGAGAGTGCCTTCGCCTTAGGCAGAGAACCAACCCCAAAGGTCAAACTTATGTTATCAAAGTTCATAAGAGTGTATAAAATGCTTTGTTGGCTTACAATTCCCCCCCTTGTGACTCTGGAGGTGTGAGACAGAAGAAGTCACACATCTGGAGCTGGAACACATTGCTGGCACTGCTGGAGGTCTGATCACTCATCTGGTCTCGTCACGTCTGGTCTTCTGGGCCCCAGGCGTTACTACTCTGTCTGTTAGGGGATGGACATACTAAAAAAAACCTGAATCTATCAAAAATTCCGAATTACTCGTGGAGTGACTTCCCCACTACCATGGCAGATAAGGAGGACCCATAAAAATAGTAGCAATATATATACATATATTCTCAAACTAATTAATCAAGACATCAGTAGAAATTCATAGCTAAAACACACAATTCATTATGGCTAATGGCAATACATACAAGAAATTCATGAGGCAATAGCTCTCCGTATGACTAGAGCATCTAATTCATTCTATAGACAATTCATAAGGCACAGCAATTCATGACTGGCAATCAAGGGCAAATTCATTGAGATAGAAATGGCTCAAAACAGTATAAATTCATGGGTATTAAAATTTACTAATAGGCTAAAATGTATAAAACAAGCTAAAAGATGGATTAAGATTGATCAAAAATTCATGACACATAGAAATTCATATCTATGTAGATATGCATCAATTCATGGGAAAGTGAGAAAAAATCATGAAAAAGAACTAAATTCATATATACATAGATATGGTAATTCATGTTAGCTAAAATTCATGGCATCATCATTAAAATTTATTAAAAATTAAGCAAGATACTGAAAATTGGAGTAAATTACAACTGTCAATGTTAGGAAGGATTGCTGCAATCAAGATGTGTATTCTCCCGCACCTAATCTTTATTTTCCAGACTATTCCTATTCTGAAAAACAAATCCTTTTTTTAATGAACTAGATAAAATAATTGCAAAATTTCTTTGGTTATCAAAAAAAGCAAGAATTAAACGTATAGATTTACAGGACAGAGTGGAAAGAGGAGGTCTGGGCTTACCAGACTGGCAATTATATTATAAAGCCGCAGTTTTGGTCTGGCTAAAAGAATGGGTCACTCTTGAAAATTCAAGGCTTCTGAAACTTGAAGGCTATGATTTACAGATGGGATGGCACGCATCCTTGTGGTACAGTCAGGATAGGATACACTTTAAACAGCACATGCTGAGAGCAGCACTTTTCAAGATATGAGAAGAAACAAGACATATTCTATACCAGAAAATCCCATATTGGGTCTCACCCCTTGAAGCTTTCATAAAACCCTCACTTCTTAATGGTGAAAAGAAAATGACATATGCCCAATTATTAGATTCAGATTTAAAGTTGAAACCATTTCAGGAGTTGGAAAAATCCAACACCAGATTTACATGGTGGGAAAAGAACCAACTAATGTCGAGATTCAAAAAAGATGAAACTGTAGGCTTTACTAAAGAACCAAATGATTTTGATAAAGCTTGGTTAAGCTCAGATGTGAAAATGATTAAAAAACTATATAATTATTTTTTAGAGAACAAAATGCAGGGTGAAATGGTTAAACCCTCCATGATCTCTTGGGCTAAGTGTTTGGGCCACAATATAGAACTCGAGAGCTGGTTAAAGATCTGGAAAAGTAACCTAAAAATTACAAGAGCTTCTTCATACAAAGAAAATCTCTATAAGATGGTTTACCAGTGGCACCTATCCCCGGAAAGACTCTCAAAATTCTCTCCCACCATATCAAAAAACTGTTGGAAGTGTAAAAAAAATATTGATTCCTTCTTCCACATATGGTGGACCTGTCAAAAAGCGAACAAATTCTGGCAGATGGTCCAAAAAATCATACAGGAGATCACTAAATGTAAGATACCTTTTAAAGCACAAATATTTTTGTTAAATATGTTACCAGGAACTTTCCTGAAAACTGATAACCTGTTAATTATACATTGTGTGACAGCAGCAAGATTAATATATGCCAAATATTGGAAATTAGATAAAACCCCGAATAGAGAGGTATTTATTAGGAAAATACTAGAAGTAGCCGAAATGGACAAACTGACTGATATATTGAAAGGGAAAGAAGATTCAGAGTTTGAATTAACATGGAACAAGCTTTATAACTGGATGGAAAACCAATGTAAATAATAATATATAATTAATGGTTTATAATAGTAAGATAATAAGATTTGCTTTGTTTGAATATGTGTTATGTCTTTTTTTTTGGTATTTATTATTATTATTTTCTTTCCTTTTTATATAGCTAAAACCTTTAAGGATAAATTTGCTAACAGATAATGTTTTATGTTAAACCTGCTTTGTATTAATGGGTGTTCCTCATTAAGCATACGGAAATAAGCTGATGTTATGATGGATATCATAAAAATTATAAATAAACTATGGAAAAAAAATTCATGGCATCAAACATATGGTATCAATTCATGGTAGGCGATCAAAGAATTCATGAGACCAATGAAATTCATATTGGCCAATTAAATATTTCATCAGAGGGATTCATGACAATCCAGGAATTCTTTGGTTTGGGCTTATGTATGTGGGCTAATTCATGGTATGGCCACAGGATGAGATTAACATATATATATACATAGAGAGATATACAATATAAAACTATAAAGAAATTCATGGTATAAAAACATGGCAGGGCTAAAATCCGGTATAAAAATAAGCAATTCTCATTGAAGGTACAAAAAGACAACTGCAAATTCATGGGGAGCTGCAAAATTCATTTAGAATTAGGATTTCATCCAGTTAAAACATGTTAAAAACATTCTAAAAACACCATTAAAATAGCAATTCATGGAAGCAGCATTTCATATATCTGATAAAACAAAATTCATTGGAGGTAGGTAAAAGCACAACTCATTGGTGCAGGCACCGTCCATAGGTAAAACACAATTCATGGGCTAAAACCACAATTCATACAAATAGTCCTTTGTTCTTCCCTCTTGCGCAGTTAGAGCTGTCCTTGGTGCTGGTGTGCGCAGGAATGGATTGGAGTAGTCAGGAGGGAGGCGCATCATACATAGCAGCTAACCCCGTGACTCGCTGACTTTTGGCTTTAGAGGCAGTTCGTGGGCCTCAATCATGTCTCACAATGCCTCGGTATACTTCGCTACTTTCCGGCTCGGCACGAGTCAGTTCGGCCAGGGAGGAGGAGACCGGTTTGCATAAAGGGGAGCATCCCCCCCTTGCTCTCAAGAAGCATTGTGGGTACACTTAATTGAAGAGAAGAAGAGAGATGGTTAAAGCAAAAGAACACATCTCGCACATATAAAGCAAGCGGGAGCAGAATAAACATTTTCTTTATCAAAGGGCATTCTCAAAAACTGTGTAAAAACAATCGCACAAACATTCAGGATAATTGTGTACCAGGCTCTTCCTTGGGTAGATTGGGCCAATCCATCCACCCTTTGGGGCAGGGTGAGACTACCAGTCATGCCTGCCGAACCCTGGGGAGTATATGCGAGAGAGAATGAGTCTCTCGTAGACTCTGTGCAAACAATGGGTTCGGGAGTTGTGACTGCGTAAGCTCTCGTTCTTTTAACTGGGGCCAGTTGGCTCCGCGGGGATGTTGTAAAGCATACCCGTTTTAACTTTGGGGACCCCCTCTGGGGGTTCCCTCTCAATACAGTAAAAGAATAGACTTTTGACTTCCCCCTTTCTTTGGACCCAAATGGTTTGTTCCCGCTTGGCTGGGCCATTCGGGCATTCGGACCTTCGGGGCATACTGATGATGTCACTACTGGGTCGAAGAGGTTCGGCTGGACTCGGTTGTGGAGGTTTACAAGTATGCAAATGGATGAACAAGGGGAGCATGATGGGGAGCGAAGACGTTTTTGGAAACAAAAATTCATTAAGAATGATAGGAAAGAAGGAGCGACCCGTAGATAAGCGGCTTGGGTCTTAAAAGTTCAGGGCAGCATAGGGAGGAGGGCTTGGTGGATCGCACTGTGACCTGGAAGGATGTGAAAAACGACGGGCCAGGATGGTCAGAGTAGGAGCTTGTTAGCACTGGGGCTTTCAGGCACTCTTCTCTGCCAAGCGCAGAGAAGGCTAGCACGCCTGGAAAACGCCGTGCAACTTCTGAACCCCTTGTCTGCACGTCTCACACTGGGTTTCCGTGCTTCTGCAGACCATGATGGGTCTGTGGCTGCCATGCTGTGGAAGTGCCAGGACTCTGATCCAGGCCTTCGGTCCCTTTCTCTTTCCCTGTCCTCACTGAAAAGAATTACATCTGCCTCTATACTCCTCACGGTTCATCAGGGCCTAGGCCCTCCCAATACTGGTTAAAGAATAGAATTTTAAAAAAACCTTTCCATGGAGAGCTGGCTCTCCGTTAAAACGAGGGAGCAAAAATAGGGCGAAGATGGGAGTAAAACTGTGGGCAAAAAGTGTGCGTGCATGCATGTGTATAAAGTAGCATTTGGACAGTGAAACAAAAATAAAACGAACTTTAAAAAAAAACATCCGAATCTCTGTAAACAGAGATTTAGATCGGAAGAGCAACTCCCAGGCTAAGAAAAAAGGACAGACGCTACCAAGTAACTTCTACTCCCTAATGGAAGAACATGACATCTTGGATACATGGAGAGTTAAATATGCTAACCAGAAAACTTTTACATTCTATTCGGCCAGACATAATTCCTGGTCAAGAATAGATATGGCTTGGCTCTCAAGATCATTAATGATGGAAGTAAATGATATAGAAACCCTCCCCTTAACGTTTGCAGACCACAACCCACTACTGTTATCCTTGAGAGATACACCAATAAACACTAGATGGACAATGAACAAGTATATTTTAAAAGACCAACCTTTTGTGCAGACACTAAAAAAAGACATTAAAGAGTTCTTTATCAGAAATATACAGCCACAGACGCCAATAAATGTTGTATGGGACACTTTTAAGGCTTATGTCAGGGGAAAAATAATCAGTCATACAATTTGGAAAAAAAACAGGAAAATAAAGAATATAACTATCTAGTGAAACAAATTAAGGCAGAGGAAAAAAACAGATTAGAAACACGGGGAGATGATAAATGTAAATATAGAATTCTCTTTAAACAACACAAGTTAAATTTATTACTATCTAAAGAGGCCGGGAAAAGAATACAAGAAAATAAACTATTCTTTTTTGAAAACGCTAACAAGCCATCAAGGTGGTTGGCATATAGATTAAAAAAAGAGCAGGCAAAAAAATCCATAATCTCGTTAAAAGATGAGAATGGGATTAATAAATTCCTACAAGTAGATTTAAAAAGGATAGCCGTAGAGTACTTTAGTAAAATATATAAACAAAAAGAAGAAAATGAAGAACAAATTAAAATATATTTAAATCCCAAAGTAGGTTCAGAAAAATTCTCGGATTCGCAAAGGAGAAGCCTAAGTGAACCCATTTCGATATTTGAGGTTGTCGAGGCAATAAAGAGACAAAAAAACAACAAATCCCCAGGCCCAGATGGCCTACCAGGGGAATTCTATCAAGCATTTGAAGGACAAATCTTGATAATTTTTAAAGATCTATTAAATGCCATAACCAAATCAAATACAATACCTGAATCCTGGAATTCTGCATTAATTACATTAATCCCAAAAGATAAAGAGAAACAGGAGGTAATTGGTAATTATAGGCCCATTTCCCTGTTAAATGTAGATTATAAGATCTTTGCAAATATATTGGCAGCCAGATTTAAAAAGGTTCTAAATCAAATAATCAATAGAGACCAAGTGGGATTCCTCCCTAAAAGACAGTTAAGAGAAAACATCAGAACTTTGATAAATGTGTTGGAGTATTATGAATCCCATCCAGAAAAAGCAGCAGCGTTACTGTTTGTAGACACAGAGAAGGCTTTCGATAACCTATCCTGGAAATTCCTACTTGCAAAGCTACATAAATATGACCCAGGTGAAAATTTTACTAAAATGATAGAAGCAATATATAAAAAGCAATCCGCAAGGATTAGAATAAATGGAGATATTTCACAGGAATTTCCAATAGAGAAGGGCACTAGACAAGGATGCCCCCTGTCACCTCTTTTGTTTATTTTCGCATTGGAATCATGCTGTGAACAAGTTAGGAATAACAAATCGATCAAAGGTCTCAAATGTAAAGAATCAGAATTTAAACTCTGTGCATATGCAGATGATCTGATGTTTATAACAGAGGACCCATTACACTCAGTAGAAAGTCTACTAGAGGAGATCAAGAAATATGGGGAGGTAGCAGGCCTAAAAATTAATATCCAAAAATCAAAAATATTAGTGAAAAACTGCCCGGAAGAAATGAAAGATAAAATCCAAAAAATAACAGAAATGGAAGTAGTTAAAAAGGTTAAATACTTAGGAATAATATGTTCTAATAAAGCTAGTTCCTTAATTGATGATAATTATAATAGACTGGTTAAAAAAGTAAGAGAAGATTTAAATAAATGGAAAGGGCTTAAACTATCATGGCTTGGTAAAATAGCCACGGTAAAAATGAATATCTTACCGAAATTCTTATTTTTAGCTCAAGCAATACCCTTACTAAAAGCTAATAGTCAAGTATATAAAGAACTTAATGATATAACAAGGAAATTTATCTGGTCATCAAAAAAACCTAGGATAAAGTGGAAATTACTCCAAGAATGTAAAGAAAAAGGAGGAACAGGACTTCCCAATTGGGAAATATATGGTAAGGCGGCAGCAATGGTATGGATTAAGGATTGGATACTATTAGATAATACCAGATTATTGGTGCTAGAAGGTCACGATTTATATATGGGGTGGCACGCGTACATTTGGTATGATAAACATAAAATACATTCAAACTTTAATCGACACATATTGAGAGCAGCCTTGATGAAGCTTTGGCTAGAAGTTAAAAATAAGAATTATAAGAAGATCCCGCGATGGGTCGCCCCTTTGGAGGCCTTTACTAAACCCTCACTAATTGGAACTAAACTTAGAATAAGCTATGACAAATTATTAGATAATAAGGGGATGCTTAAAAATGAATCACAAAGAAGAAATGAACTAGATTGGCAGTTATCTTGGTGGGAAAATGTACAGCTACAATCTAGATTCCAGAAGGATTTGAAAGTCGGATTTGATAAAACACCAAATGAAATGGATAAAATATGGCTGACAAATAATGATAAACTAATTAACAGGTTATATAGATTCTTACTATCTCAATATATGCTAGAAGAAACAATAAAAACACCAATGATTCAATGGATGAAAGATCTAGGCAGAACAGTAGAAGTTGATAAATGGGCATATATATGGAAAACAACTAAATTCTTAAAGGCTGTTAATTATAAGGAAAACATCTTTAAGATGTTTTATCGGTGGCATTGGTCACCGGATAAAATACATAAATGTTATAGGAGTGTCTCAGCAAACTGTTGGCTATGTGGTAGTGGCGCTGGTAATTACTTTCACATGTGGTGGAAATGTAAAGAAGTCAAAAAAATTTGGGTGATGGTTAAAAATTGGATATTGGAAATAATGGAAGTGAATCTACCAATAGATCCAACAATTTTCTTGTTGAACATTTTACCGGATGGATTAACCAAGGAGAAACAGAAGTTGTTGTCATGTATCATAACCGCAGCACGTATATCAAGGGCAAAACTGTGGAAACAATCGACTTTACCAAAAAAAGAAGACATCTCAAGTATGTTGCTAAATTGGGCCGAGATGGATAAACTTGGATATTTGCTGAACTCACAAACAAAAATCGACCCCCTGTTGGTCTGGTCTAAATTTTACACCTGGTTGGATTAATATGTGTGGCTCTTTGTATAATTGTTCAGAAATGTAATATGGTATGGTTTAAAAGTAGAAAAACAATAAAAATTATGTTAAAAAAAAAAAAAAACATCCGAAAGGGCACGCATGCGCGTATGCAAATTAGCATTTGTCAAAATATTATGGAAAGAAAAATAACCAAAAATAATTTGATAGTGTAAGGAAAATAATTTAGAAAAATGCCAATGACGGGTGGTTGTGCCATCAACTGGGTAACACATGAGATAGGATAAAACGAAGGTGGAAGTGGTCGCTCTAATTTGGAAATACACTGCAGAGGGGGGCAAGCAAAAACCTCTGAGCTCAATTCAATCCTTTTGAGAGATGGCACATTCTGACTATGTCAGGCTTGCACGTGCACTACCTCTCTTCCCTGGCTTCTCGGAGCTCAGGACCTGGACCTGCGTCTCATCCGGAGAAGGTTCCACTGGCTGTCTTTCGACAGTGCACTTTTCTTGGTTCAGTGCACACTGAATCCAAGAGGGCGGTGGAATACATCTTCTGAATATGTGCAGGATGCGGGAGACGGTCTCCTTGGCCGCCTACTATGCATATATTCCCTTGGGTCCGGGCAATCAGATGCTGCTACCTCATGGGCCTTAAGGGCCTACCCAATTGTGGTCAAATAAGAGAAACATATATAGCAACAAACAAGAAATAGAATGAAAGGAAATCCACATATAGCAATAACATAGGAACAGTTCACACACTAGGGGGCAGTGTGGGGTTCAACAGTCGGAGGCCTTGGATGCCAGGTGCATCAGGGCTTGGAAGTGAGGGCTTTTTGGTACTAACCTCAAGTTTCTTAATTTGTTTTATTACCCAATACGTCAATCCAATGAGAGCTAGCACCAAAACGATTTGGAATCCTAGAATCACAACGATTGGATGGAGCATCAGATTTAAGTATTCCGTTTGTGATGGCGACCAGCTATGGCTTCCAGCGGTTTTTGTAACTAGGGCCAGTTCCGCTGTGTTTGCAAGGCTGGCCTGTTGACCAGAAGGGCCAGTTGAGACTTCAGAAGAGTCTGCTGTTTCCCATACATCGCGTTGTGTGCCGATGGAGATTACTATGTTCAAAGGGTCCCCAATGGAGGTGTTTCTGAGTTCTGTGTCTTTGGGTCTTTTGCATAGCAGCAAGACTGTTTCCTCCAGAGAGTTGCTCTCTGAGGGGCATACTTTCTCTCCTGTGCGGCTGTGAGTGCAGTAAGTTCGCTGTGGAGGCGGACACTCTTTTAAAGGAGTGACCTTAAAAGTTCCTATGTGTTTCCTTGTCACACAAGTGAAATACCTTAAGGGCATATGAGGTTCTACGCATCATCATCGGTTCAGTGTAACTGTGTGTTTGGCTAAAAGTGTGGTGTGAGCCCGGTGAATCAATAACATACTTTGCTTAGCATTCCTATTAATCTTACCCATCCATAGGATAAATTAGAAGTCCAGTGGTGCATCCTGTAAACAAAAGGAGTTAAGGAAAAATTAGCGGATTCCCTGAGCGCCATACTGTGGTTGACACACCAAAACAGTCACAGTATGTTAACTAAATAAGTAGGGTAACATTCCAACAATTCGAGATGGCTCGAGATGTGGCTCGAGGCGCTTTGCGTTTCCCAGCCAGGAGCGTTTTAAAGCTGCCGCTGCCGTGGCTTCTTGTGGAAACCCATCTAATAAATAAGCATTTCAGAATATCAGAGCAAATAGTTGAGCATTCTCTCTCCCCCCTTTGCTTCCGTCGAGGCGATAGCCAGAAGGAAGCATTAAAGGGCAAGGCAGCATTCTCCTAAGGAGAAGAGAGATGAGCACTCAAATAAATCAACAGCAGGAACAGTAGCGGGGGCCGTGGCGGCGATCGGCAGGCGCACTCCTCCAGGGTCAGGAGGGAGGTCCAGCAGTCGCGGCATTGGCGCTCCCTTCCAGAGCTTGAGCTGAGAGGAGTGAAAGAACTTGTGCCAGATCTGGCCGTGTTTTCTCGGAATGGCGATCTTATAGACTGCAGGACTCACGTGATCCACAATGGGGACCGGTCCAGCCCATTTAGCCATGAGGGTGTGTCGTGTGCGAGAGAACTTGCGGTAGAGGACTTCCTTTCCCGGATTCCAGACCTGTGGGTTGCGGACCCAGCCCAGCTTTTTGTCTACAGCAAGCTGGCTTTGTCCTAGCATTCGAGCTACTTGCACATGAATTGCGAGGAGGTATTGTAAAAGATTCTGTACTCAAGTGTCATTTGCAATTTTCGGTTCGACATCTGAGGGCATGTCGGTCTGGAGCCAAAAGGCTTCGGGGAGACGCATTTTCCTACCTGTCATGACCATCTGGGGAGAGTAGCCATGCTTGGCTGTTGTACCCTGTATCACCATGAGAATGATAGGGAGCTTTGTGTCCCAAGTCTTACCGGTGGAGTTGACCACTTTGCACAGTGGCTCCTTTAGGGTGCGATTCATACGTTCAATCGCCCCGGAAGACTGCGGGTGAGCAGCAATGTGAAACCTTTGCTTGATTCCCAGAGCTTGACAAAGCTCTTGGGTGACTTCTCCTAAAAAATGCGGGCCTCTGTCGCAGTCTAAGACCTTAGGGATGTCCCAGCGAGAAAAGAGATTGTTGAAAAGGAGCTGAGCGGTAGTGTGGGCGGTGTTGTCGTGGCAAGGAAAGGCTTCGATCCATTTAGAAAAAGGATCGATTACGGTGAGACAGTACTTGTTTCCTCAGCTGGTCTTAGGCAAAGGACCAATGAAGTCGATCTGAACACGAGCCCAAGGGCCTTCGATTCTCTGGTGCTGTATTGGGGCTTTAGGACCGGAGGAATCCGCATTGACCAATGTGCAGGAGAGACAATTGTCAACCCACTGAGCAACATCTTGGCGCATTCCAGGCCACCAACCAGCGTCTTTGACCCGTTCGAGAGTCAGGTCTTTACCTCTGTGTCCCTGCTCATGATTAAACTGGATGAGATTGGAGCGCACTTCCACAGGAATGACCCAGTGTCGGGCTCCTGTGTTATCAAAAGCCCAAATAACTTCCTCCTCCTTCCTGATAGAATATTTCCCTGTAGAGTCCTTCCCCTTTGAGAGAAGATTCTGTACATCAGAGTCGTTCTCTTGCAATTCTCCCAGGTCGACAAACACTGGAGGAATTGAAGGACGAGAGTGTTTTGCAGCTTCCCGGCTGCGGGTAGTGACAGCAGATATCGGACAAATAGGCCGCGCGGGGCACATGAGAGCTGCTTCTTTAGCTAGGAGATCTGCTTGATCATTCCAATAGGCTACTTCAGTGTCAGATTTCTGGTGTCCCTTAACATGAGAGATCTGAGTGGGGGCAGACCTATCGTGGAGGAGTTGCACAACATCTCTCCAGAGGTCTGAGTGAGCTACAGGTTTACCTTCGGCACTGACCCAGTCCTGTTTTTCCCAGTGAGGCAGCCAAACCATGGTGGCTTTGGCTGTCCAGTCAGAGTCAGTGAAAACGGCAACAGGGCAGTCCATGGGTTCAAACGCAAGAACTGCTTTGAGGGCAGCTACTTCAGCGGCTTGGCTAGAGTGAGGACGAACGGAGTCCTGTAGGGTATAGCTGTCCTGGACACGAATGGCATCGTACCCAGTATGCGGAGTGCCAGTGACATGAAAGGAGGAGCTGTCACAGAACCAGCAGTTAAAACCTTGCTGTCTGGCTTCTTCAAGTGGAACACCCCAAGTAGCTGGCCAGGGAGAGTGGTCCACTTCAGGCAGTGGGCATTCATGTTCGTTCCCAGTAACTAAAAGACCGTATGGAGCTGGCTGCTCTTTCTGTTCTCTCTTGTATTCAATGCCTTTATTATTTATTTATTTATTTGTTTGTTTGTTTCATTTATATCCCGCCTTGCCAGTAATTCAACCGGCTCAAGGCGGCTAACAACAACATATAAAACATTTAATAGATTAACAATATAAGCATTTAAAACATTTAAAACATTTAAAAACAAGCTACATTAACTCCTCAAGATGGCAGCTTTCTAGCGCTCCGGTGGGTAAAGGCAGCAGGGAGCGATCAACAGGGCCAGGAGATGGTATAATCAGCCTTCTCCCC
Organism: Lepidodactylus listeri; assembly: GCA_029233225.1. Taxonomy (NCBI): domain Eukaryota; kingdom Metazoa; phylum Chordata; class Lepidosauria; order Squamata; family Gekkonidae; genus Lepidodactylus; species Lepidodactylus listeri. The sequence continues at coordinate 4,951,465 of JARCFY010000014.1, read as the reverse complement.
GGTGGCGGCTCCTATTTGAAAGCCTGGCAGAAGAGCTCTGTCTTACAGGCCCTGCGGAACTGCAACAAATCCCGCAGGGCCCTGATGTTATCCCGGAGCTCATTCCACCAGTAAGGAGCCGCCACCGAGAAAGCCCTGGCCCTGGTACAAGATAGCCGGGCCTCTTTTGGACCGGGGCAAGTCAGGCGGTTCTGGGTGCCAGACCTCAGTAACCTCTGGGGCCTATATGGGGAAAGGCGGTCCCTCAAGTAGGCGGGCCCCTGACCATAAAGGGCTTTAAAGGTTAACACCAGCACCTTGAACCTGATCCGGTACGCTATAGGCAGCCAGTGCAGCCGCTGCAGTACAGGCCGGATGTGGTCCCGCAGAGAGAGACCCATCAGCAGCCTGGCCGCAGCGTTCTGCACCAGCTGCAGCCTCCGGATCAGGGACAAGGGCAGCCCCAAGTAGAGAGCGTTACAGTGGTCAAGACGTGAGGTTTATTGACCAGGGCAAGAGTCCACTGGGCAATGTGGGCATTGGAAACTTGACTGTCCTGAATTTTACCTGACAAAATGTACTTCAATGGTGGTTTGCACTACGACTTTGGCACCACCAATGATGAATTCCCAATGAGTGAGGCTCCAAACAAGGGCTAGACAAACCTTCTCGCACAGAGTAAATTTGATTTCGACCGGTGAAAGATTACGAGAGGCATAGGCAATGACTCTAGGCACGCTGGTGTGATGCTTCAGGAGGGTAGCACCAATACTCTTTTCGGACTGCGCAAGCTGAATATAGAACGGCTGACTAGGATCAGGGTGCGCAAGGGCAGGTGAAGTGGCAAGGCTTTCCTTAAGGCTAGCAAAGGCGTGTTGCTGATCAGGACCCCAGTCCCATGGTGTGTTTTTCTTTAAGAGGGCATAGAGAGGGCGAGCTTTGTCAGCAAAACTCTCTATGAAGTCTCTAGAGAAATTGAACGTTCCCAAAAGTGCTCTGAGAGAAGGGACATCTGTAGGAGTGGGTAACTTAGCGATAACTTCCATTCTTTGCGAGTCAGGGGTCCTGCCATTGGGACCGAGGGTGAGACCTAGGTACTTTACGGTAGTTTGCACAAGCTGTGCTTTTTCTCTGTTGGCCTTGAAGCCAGCGGATCGAAGGAGTTCTAAAACTTCATTAGTGACGTCAGTGGCTAATTCCTTGGTGGGGGCGTGGACAAGAATGTCGTCTACGTAAGATAGAACGTGAGCCTTGGAGGTAGGTTTAAGGTGGTCCCACATTTGCACTACGTGAGCGTGACATATACTCGGGCTAGAATGGAACCCTTGAGGCGTTCTCTTGAAAGCGTACTGCTGGCCACGAAAGGTGAAGGCAAACTTATACCAGCAAGATTCATGAAGCTTAATGGAGTGGAACACATTAGCTAAATCAATCACACTATAGTAGCGAGACCCTGCAGCAATGGCAGCGAGAATTTCATGGTACTTGGCCACAACAGGAGCTACTGGAGGAGTCACTGTGTTGAGAGCACGAAAGTCTATGGTCATTCTCCATGTAACACCGTCCGCTTTGAGGACAGGTCATAGAGGAGCATTGCAAATAGACTGCATGGGCAAAATTACGTCCCATTGTAGGAGACCCTCAATGGTTTTGGCTATTCCTACCTCAGCTTTGGCTGGGTACTTGTACTGTTTCTGGGGTGGCGGATCTTGTCCCTCAATGAGTACACAAGTGTCTTTTACAGTTCCACACTCTGCTTTGTCTGTGATCCAGACTTCTGGAAAGTCTTGGACCCAATGATCTGTAGCTATAGGGCAAAGAGGCAAGGGTGCTTTAAGAGCGGCACAGTGATGAATTGCATTGATCTGGCTAGGTCCCTCGGGAAGGCACCAGAGAAGACTGTTAGCTAGGTCAATGGTTAGGTTGTGTTCTTGGAAAAATGGAACCCCAAGGATTCCGTCATCTTCTCCCTGGTTGTCGCAGGCAGACACACGGGTGGAAAGGTTTCCCACTGTTAAGGGAACGTCTTTCCAAACCATTGCCGTGCGTGAACCTCCGGCAAAACCCGAGAGAGCTACGAAGTCTGAGGAGGACTTTCCCTCCGTCACTAAGCGAGGGCTGAGAATATTAGTGGTGGCCCCAGTGTCTATGAGAAGGGTAGCAGGCTTGCTGTTCCCTGGAGTCCCAACCCCTCCTTGTACAGTCGGTCTTCCCCAATGGTCTGGCTTAAGGCAAGCCAGTGCTCCTTCGGGGGGAGAGAGAGACCCTGGGCAGCCCTAGTCAGAGCATTCGGTCCCTTTGTGGTCCGTCCAATGAGCGGGCAGGATAGAGTGAACTGGTCTGTTTCCCTGAGATTCGCTATCTGCAAGTGCATGGAGTAAGATGTGATCAGGCTGTTTATAGAAACATTCCATTTCAAAACCTTGGTTCTTCAATTGGCTCCACAAATGTCCACGGAGCACTCCCATGCCATTAGGCGGGAGGTCCTTGTCAAAATTTGACTCTGGCTTCGAGCCGCGGTCTGGATGGGACCCATATGGGGCACCATAAGAGTCGTTAGGAGGTGGCGGAGCTGATGGCTGAAGATGTGCCTGAGCTGAAGTGTTCCTAGTATCTCTGTAGTCCCTTTTCCCTTGATAATTATGGCCTCCTTTTTGACTATCTCTATAATGGTTGTACTGCGGTTTGAACTTGTGTTCCTTTTCATGTCTGTCATTCCTAGAGTACCTTTGATTTCATAACGCCCTGAAGGCTGGTATTGAGAATGTGGGCCGTGATTAGCATAGGTTATGGCCTGAATAGGCTCTTCGTCCTCCTTATCTTTCCCTTTCTTTACGCCTTTAGGAGGCTTTAAGGTGTTGGTGGTGTGCATGAGTGCTGCAATTCTCCTGATTGTGGAGTCTAGGCGGACCGACGTGATCTTTGTTGGGTCCATAATGTTTAACGCTAGCTGTTCTTGACTTTGGAAACCCGTCACTAGGGCTTCCTTGAACTCGTCATTGTTATAGTTGGGAAGGTTAGTGGCAGTGTCTAATGGGACTTTTTCAGCTAGGATCCCTAAGAGTTGTTTCCGTGCAACATATGATTCCATGTCCTCATATTGGCCTTGCTTGTTGGTGAGAAAGAGTGCCATGCTGCCAGTCTTGTGTGGAATGTACTTTTAATGTTTAATATGGAATGTTTATTTTAAATTGACTGTAATTTTAACTCTTGTTGTGAGCCGCTCTGAGCCTGCCATTTGGCGGGGAGGGCGGGATATAAATCCCAATAAATAAATAAATGAATGAATGAATGAATGAATAAATAAATAAATAAATAAGACTTGTGTTAGGGTTTAGGTATTTCAGAATTTCTCACATCCATCTAGTTTTATCTGTAGTAGTTAGGGAATGGCTGTTTAAATTGACTGTAATTTTAACTCTTGTTGTGAGCCGCTCTGAGCCTGCCATTTGGCGGGGAGGGCGGGATATAAATCCCAATAAATAAATAAATGAATGAATGAATGAATGAATGAATGAATGAATAAGACTTGTGTTAGGGTTTAGGTATTTCAGAATTTCTCACATCCATCTAGTTTTATCTGTAGTAGTTAGGGAATGGCTGTTTATAGCAGCACTGAGGACGGCCAGGTCTCCACCCGTAGCACAATGGCGGGCTACTTGGCTGAGATTGTCTCCGGTTGCGGAGCTATAAGACAGGTTTGCATTCACCATCCACTGCAGTGTGGTCTCCTTGTTAAAGGGGCCTAACTGTGAGGCTATGGCTTTGGCCTCGTCTGGCTTCCAGAGTCGCGTCTCTATGACTGTCTTCTGGGTGGCAGCCACACCTCCGGCTGCACCTTTAACGTACTGCTTGGTGGTGACAGGGTGCATCGGTATGGGAGATGCGGTACCCGATCCACAGGATACTGTGGGGGTAGGGCAATCTTCCTGAAGGTCAATAAGGCTTTCAGGGTGTATAGCGGACACAACCGCTCTCTGCATTCCTAATTTCTCCTTAAGGGAGTAGATTTCCTTGTGGCAAGCATCGTGATTAGCAAGCTCTCGTTTTGCGTGTTTTTGATCTGCTAGGTATTTGGCTGCCTTTTGTGTAGTGGTTAACTCTTCAGAGGTCTTAGCTAATGCTTCTTCAGCGGCCTGAGCTCTACGTTCGGCTGCTTCAGTGGCTTGATTTGCTTCACTAATGGCTATGGTGAGTCCCTGGTTAGCCAGGATCACATTCAATTTTTTGGTCCGAAGGCTAAGGATTTCTTCCTCATGTGTGCGGGTTAATTCTTCAATGGCTATTTCTCTTTGGACCCTTTCCTGATCTATTAATTCATTGAAATTTTCACTTTGGCTGTCGAGATCCCGCATGTGTTTACATTTAATACTACTGAGCTCAGTTCGAGTTGCTTCGTGCTTTGCTTCTAAATGATCGAAATGATCTCTCTCTCTTTTGAGCATGTTGTCATGCTTTTCTGCATCTTCCTGGAGACGTTTAGTCACGGCTGCAGCATCGGATGGGGCAGTATACAGTGCCCATGTCCCTGCTAGATCTTTTGCTGCGGAACCAGGTTTCTACTTAGTGCAATAGTCCTGAAACGCATCCTGAACTATGGTTAGGGGATTGAAACCTTTGAAAGATCCTTCTTTCCAAGGAGATGGACCCTTTTTTAGCAACCCTTTCTCTAACTTGGGTTTGTCACCCTTAGAGTGAAACATCTTAGCAAAGGGGAGTTTCTCCTGTCCTTACGGGCACCCTACCCTGTATGGGGAAGCATCACACACCAGAACCACTGGGAGGGACTCATCAAAGTGAGCTAGGACCACATTGGAGGTCAAGAGTTCTTTAACTGCTTGGAAAGCCACAGCATGGCGTGGATCCCAGACCCACAGGGTGCATTTATCAAAGAGGTGATGGAGGGGTTTGGCAACTGCAGCCTTGAGTGTCGAGAAGGAGTGATAAAAGTTGAGGAGGCACAAGAAGGCCTGGAGTTCTGCTTTGGAGGAGGGGTTGGGTGCTTGAACGATGGCGCAAATCTTATTGGGTGTCAGGTGGATGCCGTGTGCATCGACCATGAACCCCAGGAACTCCACTGATGGCATCCCCAGGAGGTATTTTTCATGCTTTATCTTCAATCCTACATTGTTGAAGCATTGGAGGACAGACCGCAGGCGTGTGGCAAAGTTCTCGGAGTCAGGAGTCGCGATTAAAGCATCATCAAAGAAGGGCTGGACCCCGGGGATACCTTTAAGTAAACAGTCCATCAGATTCTAGAAAATCCCGGGAGCCACACTGACCCCAAATTGTAGGCGCCGCACCTTGAATGCCTCCCCAGTGGGTCTGGGCTTCTGCCATGGCATTGTCCACTGGCAGTTGCTGGTAGGTGTCAGCTATTGCTGTCATTCCCGGCCGGGAGGTGGCACAGCCCCGCCCAGTTTGAGGCCTTTGGCCCCACTTATGGAATGTCTTCTCCACTCCTTATCTCATGCTGCCTCCCTAACCTTGAACATGTTGCTTTCTGCAGCTTCTCAGCCACCTCTGTTTTGCCAGGTGCAAACTAATTTTTCCCACTTTGGGGCCTGGGAAGAACTGTCCAATAATTTTGAGCGCTATTTTCTCTGTATGGTGATTGGAGGTTACTATGTGCATTCCATTGTTTGAATACATTATAACTGTACCCTCTCTAACCCCCCCTCCCATTACTGACTCAAGACGTGTAGGTGACTAGTAGATCCACTGACAATAAATGAATTTTCTGGTTAAGAACTTCTGGCTTCAGTTTGAAATCTCTTAGACTCTCATAGTAGGCTTGTGCTAGATCCAGTTTACCAAAGACCTTCGCCCCTGCAAGCGAAGCAAGAACATGGCTTATGATGGGGATGGGATATGCATGATTCGGTAAGGCCTTGATAATGGAGCATTTATAGTCCACGCATATCTGGACATCCCCATTGGGCTCACCGGAGTGAATATAGGATATGTGGTACAGGTTCCAGGACCCCTTATTGCATTTTGTCTATTTTTGGCCGTAATGCAAATAGAGCATGCCTGGCCTTCAGGCAGACTGGCCGTACCATGGGGTCAAGTTCGAGAGCAACTGGAGGTCCGGTATAGTGGCCAAGCATGCCAACGAAGATGGCCAGGAACTCACCACACATCTTATTAAAGCCACAACCCCATACGTGGTGCACCCCGGTCACCCCAAACCCCAAGGGCCGGAACCAAGATAGTCCCACTAGGCTTGTTAGCTTGCCTTCCATTAAAGTCCTTGTACTGAACCTGGAATTTGCCCCACCCCTTGATGGCCACTGGGTTCTTGTGGAAGTCCTGCAGCGTGAGGCCAACAGGTTTCTTGAGGAGGCCTCCCCCCATGGACACAGTCTCTTAAGTGTCTCAGCCGAGATAATGGAGAAGGAGGACCCTGTGTCCAGCTCCATCTCACAAGGGGACCCCTCTACCTGCACAGTGACATGTATTTTGTTAGGGGCGTCCTGGGGCAGATTCAGTACCTGGTGATGGTGGTTGGTAGTTGTGAAGTGCAGGTCCAATGACTCCTGATGTGTCATTGGATGTCGTCTGGTTCCACAGGAATGGCAGGCCTTGGCGATGTGTCCCATCTTGCCACAGGACAGGCAGACTGCATCCTGGAAATGATAGGAGCAGCACTCGTGCGGATCCCTGCAGCTGGCACATGTCATTGGAGCGGTTGATTGTGCTGGCTATGGAATGGATGTGGAGGGTGGTTGAGGACCTCGGTGGTTGGGACGGCAGACCTGTAATACTTCCTCCTCATCTGATGTGTCAGAGGAGGTGGTGGCAATGGACACAAAGTGGGCCACTGGACCTTGGCAGTCTCTTTGGGACTTTTCAAAAGCTGTGGCCGCTTGGAGTGCCTTTTCCAGCTTGATGTCCTCTATGCCAATGAGCTTCCTGAGGAGTTTCAGCTCTCGGATGCCCCAGATGAAATGGTTCAGCAGGGTGTTCTTGATTGTGGGAAACTCACAGTCTATGGCTAACCTGCGAATGTCTGCCATGAAGTCTGCAGCCGATTCTCCGGATCGTTGGTTGCATGCAAAAAAGTTCATGCACATCACCATCTTGGATGGTTTTGGCGCAAAGTGCTCCATGAGGGCTTTGACTAGCTCATCATAGGTGGCGGCTTCCAGCTTCTTGGGTGTGATCAGGCCTTGTACCAGTCAGATGGTGGAGACCCCACACGTACTGAGGAGCCATGCTTTCTTCAAGTCAGCTTTGGTTGTTCCCTGAACCCAGAAGAAGTGGGTGGAAAAGTAGAAAGGGTCAAAACCATTGGAGAAGCTTGGAGACTATTTAAAATTACAATCTTAGAAGCTCAGAGAAAATATATACCGCGGGTTAGGAAAGGCACAAATAGGTATAGAAAAAAGCCTGCATGGTTAACAAACAAAGTAATGGAAGCTGTAAAAGGTAAGAAGGATTCCTTTAAGCGGTGGAAAGCTAGTCTCAGTGAGGCTGATAAAAGGGAACACAGACTGTGGCAAATAAAATGCAAGTCTGTGATCAGGCAGGCAAAAAAGAGAATATGAGGAGCATATCACAAAAAACATAAAGACCAACAATAAAACTTTCTTCAGATACATTAGAAGTAGGAAACCAGCCAGGGAAGCAGTGGGGCCCTTGGATGACGATGGGGTAAAAGGTGTAGTGAAGGATGATAGGGAAATGGCTGAGAAGCTGAATGCATTTTTTTGCCTCTGTCTTCACTGTGGAAGATGAAAAGTGTCTGCCCACTCCAGAACCACTGATTTTGGGAGGGGAGTTGAAAGACCTGAGTCAGATTGAGGTGACAAGAGAAGAAGAAGAAGAAGAAGAGATTGGATTTATACCCCGCCCTTCACTTGTAGTCTCAGAGCGGCTTACAAACTCCTTTCCCTTCCCCTCCCCACAACAGACACCCTGGGAGGTAGGTGAGGCTGAGAGAGCTCTTTCCCAAGCTGTCCTTGAGAGAACAGCTGGTACAGAGCTATGGCTTGCCCAAGGTCATCCAGCCAGGTGCAAGTGGAGGAGTGGGGAATCAAACCTAGTTCTCCCAGATTAGAGTCCGCACACTTAACCACTACACCAAACTGGCTCTCAGGAGGTCCTACATTTGATAGACAACTTAAAAACAAATAAATCACCGGGTCTGAATGGCATACATCCGAGAGTTCTGAAAGAACTCAAATGTGAACTTGTGGATTTCCTGACAAAAATATGTAATCTTTCCTTAAAATCTGCCTCCATTCCTGAGGACTGGAAGGTAGCGAATGTCACTCCTATCTTTAAAAAGGGTTCCAGAGGAGATCCGGGAAATTACAGGCCAGTCAGTCTGACGTTGACACCGGGTAAGTTGGTGGAAACTGTTATTAAGGAAAAAATTAGCAGGCACATTGATGAACAAAATCTATTGAGGAAGACTCAGCATGGGTTCTGTAAGGGAAGATCTTGTCTCACTAACCTGTTAGTGTTTTTTGAGGGAGTAAACAAACATGTGGACAAGGGGGACCCAATAGATGTTGTTTAAAGGAAACAGAGAGTGAGTATAAATGGGCAATTTTCTCAGTGGAGGGGGGTAAACAGTGGGGTACTGCAGGGATCAGTACTCGGTCCAATGCTTTTTAACTTGTTTATTAATGATTTGGATTTGGGAGTAAGCAGTGAAGTGGCTACATTTGCAGATGACACAAAGTTGTTCAGGGTGGTGGGAACCAGGAAGGATTGTGATGCACTCCAAAGGGACCTGTCAAGGATGTGTGAGTGGGCATCAACGTGGCAAATGGGGTTTAATGTGGCCAAGTGCAAAGTGATGCACATTGGAGCCAAAAATCCTAACTATAAATACACATTGATGGGGTCTGAACCTGCAGAGACTGACCAAGAGAGAGATCTTGGAGCTGTAGTAGATAACTGAATGAAAATGTCAAGACAGTGTGCGACTGCAATGAAAAAGGCCAACGCTATGCTGGCGGTTATTAGGAAGGGAATAGATAACAAATCAGCCAGTATCATAATGCCCCTGCATAAATCGATGGTGCGACCTCATTTGGAGTACTGTGTACAGTTCTGGTCACCACACCTCAAGAAAGATATAGCATTGGAAAAAGTGCAGAAAAGGGCAACTAAAATGATAAAAGGGTTGGAACACTTTTCCTATGAAAAAAGATTGAAGTGCTTGGGGCTCTTTAGCTTGGAGAAACGACGGCTGAGGGGTGATATGATCGAGGTTTATAAGATTATGCATGGGATATAGCAGGTAGAGAAAGAAATCCTTTTCTCTCTGTCATACAATACAAGAACTCGTGGGCACTCCATGAAATTGCTGAACAGTCGGGTTAGAACAGATAAAAGGAAGTACTTCTTCACCCAAAGAGTGATTAACACGTGGAATTCACTGCCACAGGAGGTGGTGGCGGCTACAAGCATGGACAGCTTCAGGAGGGAATTAGATAAACATATGGAGCAGAAGTCCATCAATGGCTATTAGCAGGGGTCATCTCGTAGAAAAAGAGGTGCAGGAGCTCATTAGCATAACTCATTTGCATAACTCATTTGCATATACCACACCCCCTGACATCACCGGAAGTGTGTCAGAAGGCAACACCCGCCCCTCAGGCTCCACTCCACAGGTGAGTGAAACTGACCTGCTCTTCCTCCATTCCCTTCCCCATCCAATACTTTGTGCAATAAAAATAAGTGTAAAGAACACACCTGCATTCTCTTCCTGCTCCTTTGAAATCACCAGGTTTCAAGTAGACTTGAGATACCCAGGACATGTGTACCATCCATCCCTTCCCCTTCCCCTCCCCACAACAAGACACCCTGTGAGGTAGGTGGGGCTGAGAGAGGTCTTTTGAGAACTGCTCATGAGAGAACAGCTCTGAGAGAACTTGTGACTGGCCCAAGGTCACACCAGCAGCTGCATGTGGAGGCGTGAGGAATCAAACCCGGTTCTCCCAGATTAGAGTCCAACTCCTGACCACTACACCAAACTGATGGGGTGGAAGCTGCTGAAGGGTTGGTGAAATTTCTCCAGTACTTATGTGCCATGGGCCCAGATAAAAAATCGTATATTCAGAAAATTTATATGCCACCTTGAGCAAGTCTCTGGAAAAGCAGCACACAGTCATAAAAGGAACAATGAAAAAATTATCAATATTAAAACAAAACATTAAAAACAATAAAGACCCTAGCAGGGCTTTCCCTGGGGCGCTGCACCTCTGCACTGCTCAGGGAAGCCGAGGAGGGGGCGGGGTTTGGACATGTGCCCACCCCCTGGGCTCCTCACTCCTGGAGCTCCGCTCCTGTGCGCTCCTGCTCCAATGGACCCCTGGCTATTAGCCACAAAGTATAGATAGGAACTCTCAGTCTGGGGCAAGTGATGCTCTGTAATCTTGGTGTTTCGGGGGGGGCAACAGTGGGAGGGCTTCCTGCCCCCACTGTGGAACCTTCTGAGGGCACCTGGTGTTTTTGGCCACTGTGTGATAGAGTGTTGGACTGGATGGGCCAGTGGCCTGATCCAACATTGGCTTTTCTTATGTTCTTATGTTCTTATGAGCTGCTGAACCCATGCCTCCCACAGCTCAGGGTGTGCAGGGTCGAATACGGTGATCTATCCCAGAGCAACAGCCATGACTCGAGGTGCTGGAGTGATGAGGGGTGGGTGGCCCTGGAGGCTGGTGGCGGTGCTCAGTTCAGAGGCAGGCACAGAGTCGCTCATTCCAGACACGTATGCTGTGAAATCAGCTCATAGTTTATTTACAATTCAGACTGCTGAGCAGGACCCAGGGGTCTACTTATTTGCTGGTAGAAGTCACACCCACAATCACACCAAATCCCCATGATAGGACTATTTACGGTGCACCCATAACCATAGATCCCTTTTAGGATCCTGCTAAACCGATTGATCTATGCTAGGATCCACTTGGGCTATTGTCTACCAATGTGAAGCTTCGGTAGTTAGTAGGGTTGCCAGCCTCCAGGTGGGGCCTGGGGATCTCCCACTTTTACAACTGATCTCCAGCTGACAGAGGTCAGCTCCCCTGGAGAAAATGGCTGCTTTGAAGGGTGAACTCTAAGGCATTGTACCATGCTGAGGCCCCTCCCCTCCCCAAACTCCACCCTCTCCTGGCTCCACCCCCAAAGTCTCCAGGTATTTTCCAACCCAGACCTGGCAACCCTAGTAGTTAGCCCAACTGCATGCATGGTCTTTGTTAGTACACAACAGTCAGTTTGGGTTGTACAGTCCACATTGCTGGCTTTTCTTGCTTGAGTATGGATGCTGCCACCTGTAGGAAGCATATGCCAGCAAAGGCCACTCCGATCCCTCTGCAAGCATTTCTGCTACCTGTATGACCCTCTTTTCCATGGAAGGAAATTGGGTAGCTCTTCTTGGTAGTTTGTCCATTGCTGAACTACATATATAGCTAAGTAACAGTAACTATACAATCACACACTCCTCCTAAGCAGTCAGATGATATCTTGTTTTGCTGCTCAACTCAATTTCAATAAATAAATAAAGCAACAGGTATGCCCTTGTTTTTTCCCCCCAAACTGCATATGGAAAACCTTCCTCCCCCTATCTGACTAGTGAGGGAGACATCAAGGCTGCTTTGCCCCTTCCTTTTAGACAGTCCCTTGCATAACTTTGAAATGGGAACAAGGGCAAAAGGACAAAAGAGCAGAAGTCAGCCACCGCGGGTAATCAATACCCTAGTCATCAGATCTGCACTTCAGAGGTAACTTCCTCATGAATAGCTTACAATGGCTGAGGAGGACTTCACTTCTCAGCTCTGGTGAATTATGCACAAGTCCTGGCCTCACTGAACAGATGGTATTGCTAATGTAATATGAACCTGGGCTTTAACAGAGGAGCCAACACAGACCAGGAAAAACAACACCCTTGTAGCCTGGTGACTAATGCCTATGATGGTGTTTTTCCCCCACTAAATATCAGGGGAATTGCTTTCTTTCTGAGGAATTTGGCAGCTAGCTCAAAATGCATTCTCCTCAGCCACCTAAAAGTTCAAAGGCAATGTAGTGAGTTCCCACATAAGTCATGCTAAGCTTTGGAGCCACTCATACTAGAAATGTCAGGTCTGCATCCTGCAAGACAGTGGCCCTGAACATTCAAACGTTCTGGGCCCCATTTTCTAGGTCATGCTCGAGAATAGAGCAATTACTGTCTTGTTCCAGGTGCTATGAGATGTAATTATTTTTAGAGTTAATGGAGTCTCCATAAAGTGACCGCAAAGCCAACCTATAAAGTCTTAAAAGCAAAACAATAGAATTAAAAGAACAGCAGTAAAACTTTAGAGAAACATGATAAAAAGGAGGACCCATCAGCCAAGAGCCAGAAATTCCCTTAGCACAATCCAGCAAACAGCCGAAGTAATGGGGAGGGGCAGGACACAACAGGTCAGGCACACTGAGTAGACCTCACTTGCCCCCTGAAAGATGGCAAAAGATGACTGCAGATTAGCATATATGGAAAGGGAGTTCCACTGGTTCAGTGCTCTTTCCAGGAGCTGACTCCACCTATGGATGCCAACCTCCAGGTGAGACCTGGGGATTCAGAAGAATTACAGCTCATCTCTAGATTATAGAGACCAGTTCCCCTGGAGAAAATGGCTGCTTTGAAGGGTGGACCCTATGGCATTGTACCCCACTGAAGTCCTTGTCCTCCCCAGGGTTCCATCCCCAAATCTCCAGGAGCTTCCCAACCTGGATCTGAAAACCCAGCCCCCCATCTCCCACCGGTGGCCAAGGAGAACTTGGCAACCCTAAGACTCCACCTCATAGTAGAAACTCCTGGAGAATGAGTGGTGGTCACTGTTGATGAACCTCTACTGATGGGAGTCTGCCTGGTCTGATGCCTGAACCATATGGCTATAGAGGTCAAAATCAGAACTTTGAATTGTATCGGAAAATAGGCTGGTGATCAAAGAAATGCACACAGCAGCAAGTTTCTGTTATTTTCTGTATTTGATACTAGTTGATGTTTTCAAAGACCTCAAAGTATAATGTATTCAAATGATCTAGTCTGGATGTTACTAATAATCAGATATATCTTGACAAAATCACCCAGGGCCCAAGCAGGCATCCCAGTTAAAACTGAAGAAAGACATTCCAACCTCAGATGCCATTTGGGTGAAGCACAAGAAAGACTGAGGGACTTGGGAATGTTCAGTCTGGAAATGAGGAGGTTAAGGGGGGACATGGTTGCTCTCTTGAAGTATTTGGAGGGCTGTCACTTAGAGGAGGGCAGGGAGCTGTTCCTGTTGGCGGCAGAGGACAGAACTTGCAATCATGAGTTTAAATTCAGGATGGGAAGGTACCAGCTGGATATTAGGAAAAACTATTTTACATTAAGAATTGTGCAACAGTGGAATCAGCTGCCTAGAAAGGTGGTGAGCTCCCCCTCACTGGCAGTCTTTTAAGCAGCGGCTAGACAAACACTTGTCAGGGATGCTCTGAGCTGGTCCTGCATTGAGCAGGGGGTTGGACTAGATGGCCTGTATGGCCCCCTTTGACTCTGTGGTTCTATGAACTCCAGCTGACAGAGATCAGCTCCTCTGGAGAAAATGGTTGCTTTGGAGGGTAGATTCTATGGCATTATACCCTGCTGGTGACGCTTCCCTCCCCAAAGCTTCCCTCCCAAGGCTCCACCCCCAAATCTCCAGGAATTTCCCTATCTGAAGCTAGCAACCCTATGAGCTGAGCCTAGAGGCATTAACTGCAATAACTATAGCAGCTGTTTTAACCACAACTCTGCCTCTTCTTCACAGACACTGCCCTTGGCTCCAAACATTAACTCTGTCTTAGCTGCGTTATCCTTTACCATAAAGAACAAACACTACAGAGGAAGAATAATATAGCTTCTGTAATGGGAAGTTTTGCCCTTTTGAAGTTTTTTGGAAGTTTAACAAGCATCTATGAACTGTTGGATCAACTGACTGGCCAACCAATGTAAAATATATCTAGTATATAGTTATCCTGTCCAACCTTCAAGGAGCTCAGAGTGTCATACATAGTTCTTCAATTAAACATATTTCCAATATCTTAGTTCCTATACTGTAACCTACTATTGTAAAGTTGGTGTTATGTCCGCTCACCGCCACTAGGTATGAGCAACATGCAGTCTGAGCTTGGCTCCTGGAAACAATAGGGCCAAGGATCCTAGACCACCTAGAGTTCACCAATAGGACTGTGGGTGCGTCCAGGGTGGGTGCATATAGTTGGCCACACTGGCCGGGGTTGTTGTTATGTTGTGTACCAATAAACAAGAGCTGTTCATCATGCGGTAGTCCGGACTCTTCATGTACTGAACCCAGTATGCAACATTGGCGATGAAGGTAGGATCCCACTGAGCTGGCCAGGCTGCCGGGGCATTGTAGGAAGACAACAGACCGCTGCTGCCGCTCCACCCAATGAGCACTGAAGGCGCGCAAGCCGCTTCCTCACCTCAACCGCATAGCACAATGGCAGTCGCTCTGGGAGCAGGGCTGGTTCCACCATTCAATCCAGCCTGTCCGCAGTAATGGGGAGCATGAGTCACTGGACTCAAGACCATCCTGACCTTCTACCAGATCACAGATGAAGAGAGGAAGAAGAGTCTCCCCATCGGCTCCTGCAGCCCCGGCATTGTGGATCTGGCGCAGAACCTCCTCTCATTAACTATGTTGGAGAAGGCGACTTTTGTGCAGATTGTCACAGCACTACAGGAACACTTCATTCCCCAGCCGTCTGAGATTTTGTGCCACATGGCTTTCCACTGCTGGTCACAGCTTCCCAGGGAGTCTGCTATGGAGTACTTGGCTGAGCTTCGCTGCCTTGCAGTCGAGTACAAGTTTGGGACCCATTTGGAGATGGCCCTCCGTGACTGGTTTGTCTGTAGCCTATGGGAGGAGAAGCTCTGGTGATGCATCATGGAAGTGGAGACCTGCACCCTTGCTTCCATCCTTTCCTCTCCACTGCCACCACTTGGGAGAAGTTGCATCTGTTGTTCCCTGCTAGTCAATGCGTGTCAGCCATGCACCAGGTGAGTACTGACCCCATCGACTCTGACAGTGAGGAGGTCCACCGGACCCTGCAGCCCATGAAAAGGAGAAATCCAGGGGTTGTGCCATGCTTTGCCCCAGTCCAGAAGTCCACCAAGCAGGAGTGCGCCAGCTGCAGGGACCAGCACGACTGGAAGGCATGTCAGTTCCGAGACACGACTAGCCAGAGCTGTGGTCGCTCTGGCCACATCACACATGCTTGCCATTCCAGGGAGTCCCGACTACACAGCCATCTCCATGCCATCGGACCTCTGAACACTATGAAGCTGACATGGGCACCAAAGAGCTCTACCTACTAGCAAGCGAGTCCCTGCAACAGGTACTGTGGCTTCTGAGACAGACCTCAGCCCCTAAAATCCAGGTTCGGGTTAAGATAGAGGGGTCCCCCTGCACCATGGAGTTAGACTGGGTTGGCAGCCTCCATCATCTTGATGGAGACCCTTAAAAGACTGTGTCCTCATGGGGGCCCCCGCCTATGGCCCTCACCCATGAGCTTGGTGAACTTTCAATAGAACTGTGTTCCAATATGGGGTGTGGGGAGTTTTTGTGTTCAATACCGGGGGTTTGATGACTACCTGGATTTGATTGTAGTTGAAGGGAACCTAGTTAGCCTTTTGGGCTGTGCGTGGTTCGCACCCTTGGGAATCTCCATTGAGGAAGTCAAGCAATGTGCTCCTCAGGATTTTGATGATGTTTGTGGGGAGTTCCCATCCATATTCGACGAAACCTTGGGCCACTACATGGGCCCTCCTGTTTCTCTGCAACTTGACCCCACAGTGGTGCCCATCCGCATGTGTTCCCAGAAGGTCCTGTTTGCCCTGTGGCTGAAAATTGATGTGGAGCTGGATTGTCTCATGGCCATGACCAGTCTCATGGTCCTGGACTGTCTCATGGTCTTGGAACCAGTCTCCCATGTGGCCTGGGAAACCCCCATAATCATGCCCATGAAACCGAATGGGGATGTCTGCATCTGTGTGGACTATAAATGTACTTTGAACAAGGCTCTGCAGGACCACATATACCCAGTCCCGGTTGTGAGCCACGTGCTGGCCACTTTGGCGGGGGCAAAGATCTTCAGCAAGTTGGATCTCTCTCAAGCCTACCAACAATTCCCCGTGGATGAGGCCACAGCTATTGCTCAAACCATAGTAACGCATCAGGGAGCTTTTAAAGTAAAGAGGCTACAATTCAGGGTGAGCTTTGCCCCGGGTCTTTTCCAACATTTAATGGACTCTTTTTTGAAAGGGATCCCAGGAGCCACACCGTTCTTCGATGATGTGCTGATAGCTGTGGCCACCCTGGAGGAGTTCACGACCTGACTGTGTGCTGTTCTCTGCCGCTTCCACAATGTGGGGCTCAAGGTGAAGTGGGAGAAGTGCCTTCTCAGGATTCCCTCTGTCGACTTCTTGGGGTTCATGGTTGATGCAGACGGCCTCCATCCAGTGAGGAACAAGATGAAGGCCATCGTGGAGACTCCTCCACCCAAGTCCAAGGTGGAGCTCCAGCTGTTCCTCAGCCTCCTAAACTTCTACCACACCTTCCTACCCCACAAGGCGGTGGTGGCCGAGCCCCTACATTGATTGCTGGACAAGCAGGCCCCCTGGTCTTGGGGCCCACACCAGGCTGCAGTATTCTGGGGGGGGGGGAGGTGTCAAGGCACTCTTGATCTCCAACACAGTGCTGGCCCATTTTGCCAAATCACTACTGGTGGTTCTGGCCTGCAATGCCTCCCCCTATGGTATGGACACCATGCTGGCCCACCAACTCCTTGATGGGTAGAAGGTGTTGGTTGCCTACTACTCCCAGATGTTGTCAGCTGCTGAGAGGAATTATGCCCAGATCAATTGCGAGGACCTGGTGATCATGGCTGGCATTAAGTCCAGACATCTCAACCCAAGCATCTTATACGAACCAACCTTGGTTTGAACCAGCCAACCCCTCATTAGAATACTCCAATTGGCAAAAAGCCGGCTTAACTAGAGTAGGCCATTTTTTTAGAAAAAGGGAATATAATAGATAAGATAAAATTGGAACAAAAGTGTAACATTTTAATACACTGGTATAAATACCTACAGATTAAGCATCTATTGGAATCCCCTCTACTAAGAGAAACTAGAAATAGACAAATGACCCCATTTGAAGAAATGCTACATAAAACTAAAGAACAAACCTCTGGCCTTATCACAAAAATATATAAAATGTTGAGCGAACTTACAGAAGAAAAGGTAACACTGTATCAAAAACAATGGCAATTAGATCTACCAACTACACTTTTGGAAGAAGACTGGGCTTTAATTTGGAATGCCCCTAGCATTATGTCTAAAATACTAACAATCAAAGTACAAGCTACAAAAATTTTGATGCGATGGTATATCCCTCCAACTATTTCTAACAGAATGAACAAACAATTTTCTCCTAACTGTAGAAAGTGTTCCCAACGTGCCAATTTTTTGCACTGCTGGTGGACTTGTTTACAAATTAACCAATTTTGGGCACAGATCCTACAAAAAATAAAGGAGATAATGGGGGTATTATTACCTATGTTACCTGAAGTGATTTTATTAGAATACTGGAAAAATGTCCAGATTAATCCACATCAGGGATCGCTGTAGAACCCCCCCCGCCTCCCCCGCCCACCTTTCCCAGCCGGCTTGGGGAGAAGCCCCATCCCTCCCCCCCTCACCATTCCTGGGCTGCGGGGGGGGGGGGAGGTAGGGAGGGAAGAGCTGGGCCTGAGTGGCATTAAGCCACTCGGGCCCAAGCAAGGGGGGGAGGGAAACACCTTGTCTGTCTGTCTTTCTTTTTTTCTCTTTCTGTCTGTCTGTCTTCCTTCCTTCCTTCTCTCTTGGCCGTACAGCTTGACACACTTGGCAATGCTTCACCCATGCCTCTATTTCGATGTCAATCCCTGGCCACCATACATAGCTTCTAGCCAGGGCCTTCATGTGGATGATCCCCAGCTGGGCCTCATGAAGTGCCTTGAGGACATGGTGCCGCAGGGTGCCAGGGACGATGACTCTACCCCCCCCCCCCACAGTAGACATCCCTTGTGGGCAGATAATTCATCCCTGCGGGATGTGTAGGCAGTAAACTCTGGGCCTGCAGAGATAGCAGGCCACCCCCTCACCCCCCAGCCCAGAACCCAGGAGACAACAGGGTCCCTGGCCAAGCGGCCAGTGATGTCGGCCACCTGCAGGGGGGAATCTGGGAGGTCTTCAACCAGGAGCACGCAGTGCACTGGAGCTGGGTCCTCCTTGATAGAAGGCAAGGGCAGGCGGCTGAGGGCATCGGTGTTTCCCATAGCCTTCCCAGGGTGGTATTGCAGGCTGTAGTTCTGTCTAGTCTCATTGTTGGCTCTCTGTGCTATCTTATAGGAGTGAATTAGAGCCTTTTTTGCTTGGGTACAGCTTGAATCAAACCACGGTTTTGACGGAAAATTAACCTTAACCGGTTTTCCTTTTGGAGGGCAGACCAGAAACATCCTCAGCCTCTGCACCAGATCATCATACATTTTTAGAGGGTCGTCTGCATCTAAGTGAGCCTTAGATACTTGACAGAGTAGCTGCAGGTTTTCAGCTGTCAGAATTTCTTTTACCTTTAGTTCTAACATAGGGGACCATCTCACCTGACGACCGTAACATTCTAACAAAGGATAATTTATAGGGTGTATGGATTGTAGTACTTCAAGACCTAAACGGGTCTGCAACAGTAATGGGAAGTGGTCTCCCTCAAGGTAAGGAAGAACCTGAAAGCTAGCCACCTGTGAAAGCAAAACACTATCAACTATCATGTAATCAACTGTGCTGGTTCTTGTCCCGGCCATGAATGTAAATTCACCGCGAATATCTCCTCTAATCGAACCATTTAAAATAAACATGCTTAGTCTGGACACAAACTTTGTTAACAGGGCCCCTGCCTGATTTGAGTTCTTATCTTTGAATCTTCGTAGTTGATATATATGCCTTCTGTCCTCTTCTGGAGTCATCTTATATTTTGTTGCCAAGGAGAAATCATCTGGTCCTAGACGTGCATTTAAGTCACCAGCCACTAGAACCTTAGCTTCGGGATGGTTAGCAATGAGAGACCTGACATATTGCTCTAGCCTCCACCAATTTTCTTCTCTCTCAAGTTTTTTGTTTGTTGGTGGGAGATAAGAATTTATAATCAAAAGACTGCCCCCAGGCCAGGTCACAATGACAGCCATTGCCAACTGATCTAGGGGGAACAACTCTGAACAGTCAACTTTTAAAGATGTAGAAATAAAAATGCCCAGTCCCCCTTTTAATCTTCCTGGGCCCCGACCTGGGATGGCCTTAACCGCAAATGAATAATAGCCATCTAGTATAAGAGGAGCTGCAGACCAAGTTTCCTGGACTATAATAACCTCATAATTTTGCCTAAAAAAGGGTATATCAAAAGACAGTGCCAAACATCTGTTCCAGCCAGCTACGTTCCAAGATAAGATGTTAATGATTTGGGGTATATCTTGCATCTTTAATTGTCAATTCTCCATCATAATTGTTTCTAAGTCGCCCGTCGAGTCGCGGATTATACATCCATTTTTAAATGTAGGAATAGAAACAAGTTGCTCCCTCTTAGGGGACTGTTGGTGCTTCATGTTTCTTTTTGCCATATTATCAGATTGATCCGATTCCCTCTCATTTCTCATTGGAGTTGTTATCAGTGCCTGGATTTTCTGAGCTTTGCAAATTGTTTGCTCATTCCTTCCTGGAAGTTCAGCTGTTAATAGACACTGGTCCCCCTTCTCTATATTTGATGTATTTAGATTGCAAATGCTCCAGATTTGAAGCAACTTCCATCCGGTCCTCTGGGCGGGGGCTCATAGGGGAGCAATTTGAGCAACATAATAGAGCATTCAGGGCAAATTTCTCTTCCTCTGCTTTTTTAGTGTCTATGTTTTCCCTTACCAGGAATGCATCCAATTGCACATGTCTTGTCAAGGTGTAATCTTCACCGCAAATTTTAGATGTGAAATCTTGTTGCACATTTTTTACATTGGTGCACTGAGATGAGGAAGCAAATTCGACCTGGCTTTTTAGTCCCAAGAGAGAGGTTGAAGTATTCAGCAGCCGGGTCCTAAGTTCCTCCAATCTTTCAGTAATTTTAAGTTGATCTGCAGTTGGCAGTTGAGCAAAAGATTTCAGCAGGTCTTCCTCCACTGAGTTTTCCAAATGCGGAGCTCTGGAGAGCGATATTTTAGATTGAAATTCCCTGTTGATTGGATCAAATTTGGATGCTTTTGCTTTATCTTTCTGATACATCGCCTCAGTACCGCAGCAATGACGTGGTTTCAGATGGATAGGAAGGAGGGGATAAATTGTAGTATTTCTAAAAACACATGTCAGGAAAATCCCCCTTTGGCTTAGCTTTGGTTTTTGAGAATAAAAGTGATGGAATTTTAGATGACTTGAAAGTGAGCAGCACCTTCTGTATTTGGTTTGCATCATTTAGAGGCTCAGTTGATAGTAAGTCTATATAAGTAGTACTTCTCTTTAGTAGAATACTAAGATGACTAATTGCCCCCTTTTTCAGGTTCCATTGTGGGATTCTTCCTCTATAAGGGCAAGCTATCAGATATATTTTGGTTTTCTGCAATATCAAAGCGTTTGGAGGAGGTGTTTTGTTTGTAAGTACTGCTGGCTTCAGTGAAGTATCCGTTGCAACCTCCTTTCGCTGAGCTCTGCTACACAGCTGATCCTCATTTCCTCTATTAATTTCAAATGCCCGTATTATCTTTTCAAGGTGCTCCTCTACATTCTTTAATACTTTAAAAATAGAGTTTACCGTTTTAGCAACAAGGTCAACCATTTCTGCCACTTCTATAGTTTTATTTACAGTGGAAATCTCTTGCTCCCTGTCTTGTAAGTGTTCTTTTTCCCCACTA
Organism: Lepidodactylus listeri; assembly: GCA_029233225.1. Classification (NCBI taxonomy): domain Eukaryota; kingdom Metazoa; phylum Chordata; class Lepidosauria; order Squamata; family Gekkonidae; genus Lepidodactylus; species Lepidodactylus listeri. The sequence continues at coordinate 4,930,522 of JARCFY010000014.1, read as the reverse complement.
ATCACTCCCTTCTCTCCAGATGTATATGAGTAGAGCGTATCAGTCACCTCTCCCATTTTCTCAATTTTTCCCATTCCTTCCACAGCCGTTCTATCTATGTTGTGGCTTGTAGCCAAGGGAGTGAAACGATTTTGGACAGGAATGTTATAAACAGTGGCAGTCTCTGGTATAAAGAAGTCCTCTATTCTGGTTTGTTTGTATGCAGGAGAGCATTTCGAGTCATCATTTTCCCCACTTTCATCAAGATCTCGCAGTCTCTTCCCTTTGCCCATCTTTAAAACTTGTGCCAGTAATATAAAATTTTAAACAGAGAAGGAAAAGGAGAGACCCGGCTAACCAGCCATAAATTCCAGCTTTCTGTACTGCTGCAAATATAGGCTTTCCCTTTCCCCTTATCTTGCTATTTGGCTTAGGCGTGGGCGTTCAGAAGCTTGGAAGATTAAGAGCCAAAAGTTAATGCCAAATAGAAATTTTTCCTCTTCGCGTCTTCAAAATAAAACAAACAGATAAATCCAGCCACTTCAAATGTCTTTAAAACAGTAAATAGGTAAATATTTTAAAACTTGCGTAGCATATCAGCTAGCTGTCGTCCGCCTCCGCCATCTTCTCTCCCCAGCTCTCTCTTCCTATCAATCTTACCCATCCATAGGATGATTTAGAAGTCCATTGGTGCATCCTGTGAACAAAAGGAGTTAAGGGAAAATGAGCAGGTTCCCTGAGTTTCATACTGTGGTCGACCCACCAAAACAGTCACAGTATGTTAACTAAATAAATAGAGCAACATTTCAGCAATTCGAGATGGCTCGAGACGTGACTCGAGGCGCTTGGCGTTTCCAAGCCAGGAGCGTTTTAAAGCTGCCGCTACCGTGACTGTTTGTGGAAACCCATCTAATAAATAAACATTTCAGAATATCAGAGCAAATAGTTGAGCATTCTCTCTCCCCCCCTTGCTTCTGTCGAGGCATCAGCCAGAAGGAAGCACTCAAATAAATCAGCAGTAGAAATGGGAGCCGTGAAGGCAATCGGCAGGTGCACTCCTCCAGGGTCAGGAGGGAGGTCAGGCGGTCATAACACCGGCGTTCCCTTCCAGAGCTTGAGCTGAGAAGAGTGAAAGAATTTAGCGATTTTTGGTTCAAGATCTGAGGGCATGTCTGTTTGTAGCCAAAAGGCTTCGGGGAGACGCATTTTCCTACCTGTCATGACCATATGGGGAGAGTAGCCGTGCTTGGCCGTAGTACCCCGTATCGCCATGAGAATTATAGGGAGCTTCGTGTCCCAAGTCTTACCAGTGGAGTTAACCATTTTGCACAGTGCTTCCTTTAGGGTGCGATTTGTGCATTCGATTGCCCCGGAAGACTGTGGGTGAGCGGCGATGTGGAACCGTTGCTTGATGCGCAGAGCTTGGCAAAGCTCTTGGGTGACTTCTCCTAAGAAATGTGGTCCCCTGTCACAATCTAAGACCTTGGGGATACCCCAATGAGAAAAGAGATTGTTGAAAAGGAGTTGCGCGGTGGTGTGGGCCGTGTTGTCGCGGCAAGGAAATGCTTCAATCCATTTAGAAAAGGGATCGATTACAGTGAGACAGTACTTGTTTCCATGGCTAGTCTTGGGCAAAGGACCGATGAAGTCGATCTGAACGCGGGCCCAAGGGCCTTCGATTCTCTGGTGCTGTATTGGGGCTTTGGGACCGGAGGAATCCGCATTGACCATTGCGCAGGAGAGACAATTGTCTACCCACTGAGCAATGTCTTGGCGCATTCCGGGCCACCAACCAGCGTCTTTGACTCATTTGAGAGTCAGGTCTTTCCCTCTGTGTCCCTGCTCATGAATGAACTGAATGAGATCAGAGCGAACTTCCACAGGAACAACCCAATGTCGGGCTCCCGTGTTGTCAAAAGCCCAAATGACTTCTTCCTCTTTCCTGATAGAATATTTCCCTGTGGGGTCCTTCCCCTTAGAGAGAAGATCCTGTACATCAGAGTCGTTCTCTTGCAATTCTCCCAGGTCGACGAACACTGGAGGAATTGAAGGATGAGAGTGCTTTGCAGCTTCCCGGCTGCAGGTAGTGACAGCATGAATAGGAGGAACAGGCCATGCAGGGCACTTGAGAGCTGCTTCTTTGGCTAAGAGATCGGTTCCAGTAGGCAACTTCGGTGTCGGATTTCTGGTGTCCTTTGACATGAGAGATTTGAGTAGGGACAGACCTGGCGTGGAGGAGTTGCACAACGTCTCTCCAGAGGTCTGAGTGAGCTACGGTTTTACCTTCGGCATTGACCCAGTCCTGTTTTTCCCAGTACGGTAGCCAAACTGTGGCGGCTTTGGCTGTCCAGTCGGAGTCAGTGAAAACGGCAACAGGGCAGTCCATGGATTCGAATGCAAGAACTGCTTTGAGGGCGGCTACTTCAGGGGCTTGACTAGAGTGAGGACGAACAGAGTCCTGTAGGGTGTAGCTGTCCTGGACACGAATAGCACCATACCCAGTATGCGGAGTATCAGTAACATGAAAGGAGGACCCATTGCAGAACCAGCAGTTAAAGCCTTGCTGTCTGGCGTCTTCGAGCGGAATACCCCAAGTAGCTAACCAGGGAGAATGGTCCACTTCAGGCAGTGGGCATTCATGTTCGTTCCCAGTAACTAAAAGACCATAGGGAGCCAGTTGCTCTTTCTGTTCCTTCTTGTACTCAATGCCTTTATTGACCAGGGCAAGCATCCACTGAGCAATGCGGGCATTGGAAACTTGTCCATCCTGAATTTTTCCTGACAAAATGTACTTCAGTAGCGTGTGTGTGGTTTGCACTACGACTTTGGCACCACCAATGATGTTCAGAATGAGTGAGGCTCCAAACAAGGGCTAGACAAACTTTCTCGCAAGGAGTAAACTTAACTTCGACTGGTGAAAGATTGCGGGAGGCATAGGCAACAACTCTAGGCGCGCTTGCATGATGCTGGAGGAGAGTGGCATCAATACTCTTTTCTGAATGCGCAAGCTGAATGTAAAATAGCTGACTAGGATCAGGGTGCGCGAGGGCAGGCGAAGCGGCAAGACTTTCCTTAAGGCTAGCGAAGGTGAGTTGCTGAGCGGGACCCCATTCCCATTGTGTGTTTTTCCTTAAGAGGGCATAGAGAGGGCGAGCTTTGTCTGCAAAGCTCTCTATGAAGTCTCTAGAGAAATTGAACATTCCCAAAAGTGCTCTAAGAGAAGGGACGTCTGTAGGAGTGGGTAACTTAGCAATAACTTCCATCCTCTGAGTGTCTGGGGTCCTTCCATTGGGACCGAGAGCGAGACCTAGGTACTTTAAGGTAGTTTGCACAAGCTGTGCTTTTTCTTGGTTGGCCTTGAAGCCAGTGGTTCGAAGGAGTTCCAAAACCTCTCTAGTGACATCAGTGGCTAATTCCTCGGTGGGGGCGTGGACAAGGATATTGTCTACGTAAGAAAGCACGTGAGCCTTGGAGGAGGGTTTAAGGTGGTTCCACATTTGCACTACGTGAGCGTGACATATACTAGGGCTAGAATGGAACCCTTGAGGCGTTCTCTTAAAGGCGTATTGCTGGCCACGAAAGGTGAAGGCAAACTTATACCAGCAAGACTCATGGAGCTTAATGGAGTGGGACGCATTTGCCAAGTCAATCACACTATAGTAGCGAGAGCCTGCTGCAATGGCAGCGAGAATTTCATGGTATTTGGCCACAACAGGAGCTACTGGAGGGGTCACGGCGTTGAGAGCATGAAAGTCCACGGTCATTCTCCATGTAACACCATCTGCTTTAAGAACAGGCCATAGAGGAGCATTGCAAACAGATTGCATAGGCAAGATTACATCCCATTGTAAAAGACATTCAATGGTTTTAGCTATTCCCACCTCAGCCTCGGTTGGGTACTTGTACTGTTTTTGTGGCGGTGGATCTTGTCCCTCAATGAGCACACAAGCGTCTTTCACTGTCCCACACTCTGCTTTGTCCGTGATCCAGACTTCTGGAAAGTCTTGGACCCAACGGTCGGTGGTTATAGGTCAAAGAGGCAAAGGTGCTTTAAGAGCAGCGCAACGGTGGATTGCATTGATCTGGCTAGGTCCCTCGGGAAGGCACCAAAGGAGACTGTTAGCAAGGTCAATGGTTAGGTTGTGTTCCTTGAAAAATGGAATGCCAAGGATTCCGTCATCTTCTCCCTGGTTGTTGCAGGCAGACACACTGGTAGAAACGTTTCCCACAGCTAAGGGAATGTCTTTCCAGACCATTGCGGTGCGTGAACCTTCGGCAAAACCTGAGAGAGCTATGAAGTCTGAGGAGGACTTTCCCTCCATTGCTAAACGAGGACTGAGGATATTCGTGGCGGCCCCAGTGTCTATGAGAAGGGTAGCAGGCTTGCTGTTCCCTGGAGTCCCGACCCCTGCTTCTACAGTCGGTCTCCCCCAATGGTCTGGCGTAAGACGAGCCAGTGCACCTTCGGGTAGAGAGAGAGACTCCAGGCATCCCTAGTTTGAGCGTACGGTTCCACTGAGGTCAGTCCTGCTAAAGCAGTCTGTTTCCTTGAGATTCGCTATCTGCAAGTGCACGGAGCAAGATATGGTCAGGCTGCTTATGGAAGCGTTCCATTTCAAACCCTCTGTTCTTTAATTGACTCCACAAGTGTCCATGGAGCACTCCCATGCCATTAGGGGAGAGGTCCTTGTCAAAGTTAGGCTCTGGCCTCGCACAGCGGTCTGAAGGAGACCCATAGGGGGTACCATATGAATCGTTAGGAGGTGGCGGAGTTGATGGCTGGAGATGTGCCTGAGCTGGAGTGTTCCTAGAGTCTCTGTAGTCCCTTTTCCCTTGATAGTTATTTCCTCCTCTTTGGCTATCTCTAGAGTTGTTGTACTGCGGCTTGAATCTATCTTCCCTGTCGTGTCTATCATTTCTAGAGTATTTCTGATTGTCATAACATCCTGAAGGCTGGTATTGAGACTGTGGCCCATGATTAGTGTAAGTAATAGCCTGAATGGGCTCTTCGTCTTCCTTCTCTTTCCCTTTCCTTGCGCCTTTAGGAGGCTTTAGGGGAGTAGTGGTGCGCATGAGTGCGGTAACTCTCTGGATGGTGGATTCTAAGCGGGCCCAAGTGATCCTTGTTGGGTCCATAATGTTTAATGCAAGTTGTACTTGGCTCTGGAAATTTGTCACCAGGGCTTCCTTGAACTCTTCAGTGTTATAGTCTGGAAGGTTGGTCCCATTGTCTAGGGGAACCTTTTCGGATAGGACCCCTAAGAGTTGTTTGCGAGCAACATAAGATTCCATGTCCTCATACTGGCCTTGCTTGTCAGTAAGAAAAAGTGTCGTAAGACTTGTGTTAGGGTTCAGATATTTTAGTATTTCTTGCATCCATTTGGTCTTATCGGTGGCGGTTAGAGCATGACTGTTTATAGCAGCGTTAAGAACGGCGAGGTCTCCACCCGTAGCGCAATGGCGGGCTACTTGGCTGAGATCGTCTCTGGTAGCAGTGCTATAGGACAGGTTTGCGTTTACCATCCACTGCGGGGCGGTTTCCCTATTAAGGGGGCCTAACTGCGAGGCTATTGCTTTGGCTTCATCTGGCTTCCAGAGACATGTCTCTATGACAGTCTTCTGAGTGGCGGCCGCTCCTCCAACTGCACCAGTAACGTACTGCTTAGTGGTAATAGGGTGCATTGGTATGGGAGAGGCGGTATGGAGAGGTGCGCTACAGCGAGATGTGGTACCCGATCCACAGGATGCTGCGGGGGTAGAGCAATCTTCCTGAAGGTCAATAAGGCTTTCGGGGTGTATAGCGGACACAACAGCTCTCTGCATTCCTAATTTCTCTTTAAGGGAGTAGATTTCCTTGTGGCAGGCATCATGATTGGCAAGTTCTCGCTTTGCATGATTTTGGTCTGCTAGGTACCTGACTGCCTTCTGTGTAGTGGTTAACTCTTTGGAGGTCTTAGCTAAGGCTTCTTCAGCGGCCTGAGCTCTACGTTCGGCTGCCTCAGTGGCTTGATTCGCTTCACTAATGGCTATAGTGAGTCCCTGGTTAGCCAGGACCACATTCAGTTTTTCAGTTCGAAGGCTAAGAATCTCTTCCTCATGTGTGTGGGTTAGTTCCTCAATTGCTATTTCTCTTTGGACCCTTTCCTGGTCTATCAACTCATGAAAATTTTCACTTTGGCTGTTGAGATCTCGCATGTGTTTACACTTAATACTGCTGAGCTCAGCTCGAATTGCATTGTGCTTTGCCTCTAAGTGGTCAAAACGATCTCTTTCCCTTTGGAGCATGTCATCATGCTTTTCGGCGTCTTCCTGGAGACGTTTAATCATGGCTGCAGCATCGGATAGGGCGGTATACAGTGCCCATGTACCAGCTAGGTCTTTCGCTGTGGAACCGGGTTTCTGCTTAGTGCAGTAGTCCTGAAATGCATCCTGAACTACAGTTAGGGGATTGGAACCTTTGAAAGATCCTTCTTTCCAAGGAGACGGGCCCTTCTTTAGCAACCATTTCTCTAGCTTGGGTTCGTCACCCTTAGAACGAAACATCTTGGCAAAGGGGAGTTTCTCCTGTACCTACGGGCAACAGGGGTAGTGGAGACGAGATCCTTAACCTCTCTCTGGGTGTGTACGGTTACTACAGTCAGCACTTTACCGTACGGACGGTACTATAGAACTTGCACAGAACAACAGTTACACAACTCGAACTCAAAGAACCAACGCTTCGCACTTATAGAACCAGTTTTCAAAGTAGGAGACTCTGGGATCACTGCTAACCCAATGCACAAAGCGAAAAAGAACCAGTCTGCCGGGTAGGAGACCCTGAGAGCACTTATAAGCTCCAAGTGAACAAAAACAGACCAAAGCACAAACTAGTTTTCGGGTAGGTGACCCTGGGATTACTTTCAACCCAAATCGAACAAAGAACTGAGCTAAGCAACAAACTGGTTTTTCAGGTAGGAGACCCTGGGATTATTCATAAACCCTAAGCGAACAATAGAACAGAACAACGAGCGGACCAAGTTTTCAGAGTAGGAGACTCTCGGGATTACCTCTAACCTTAAATAGAACAACGAACAGCGAGCAGAGCTAGTTTTTCGGACAGGAGGCCTGGGGCTTACTATTACCCTATGAGAACCAAGAACAATCGAACAAAGCACAGCGAACAATGAGCAGCACTAGTTTTTCGGACAGGAGGCCCGGGGCTTACTATTAATCCTATGAGAACCAAGAACAATTGAACAAAGCACAGCGAACAGAACAGTTTTTGGAGCAGGAGGCTCACGGGCTCACTTTCAACCAAAACAAACAGAGCACAGAACTAGGTTTCCGGATAGGAGACCCACAGAGATACCTTTAACTCAAAAGCGAACAGCGGTCGGGGCTAGTTTTTAGGGTATGGCGGCCCAGGGCTTACTACTAACCCAAGAGATGATGTACTTCAGAGACCCCGAGTCTCTTTGGAGGAAGGGTTGCGGGAGTGAGATTGGCTGGTCTCACGGTCCCTCGGAATTATTTCCGACCCTTAGAACAAGTGATCATAACACTAGAGAATCTCTCAGACCTCAGGAGAGGACTGGGTAACACAAAACTTAGAACAGGAACGAGCAAGGACTGGCTAGAGAAGAACGTGTATTGTGTGTGTATTCCCTTCGGATCCCTTCCCGCGATAGAATAGATAGGGAGTCGCAGGGAGCGACTTCAAGGCTTCTGGTCATTAACCCCTGGCATCTAACGACCAAGAAGGAGAGAGCAGGGGAAGAGCCAACCCACGATAGAGCGCTCACTAGAGCCAATCACACAGACAGAAACCTTTCACACAGCCTATACCAGAACTCCGGCAGAAGCTTTTCCTCTACGTCTGCCCGTCAGGAAACACGCGTGTCGACTGTGCGTGCGATCTGACGTGCAGGGCAATCCCGGACGCGAGCCCCCAATTCTGTTGGCCTGATTGCTCTGGTTCACGTGTAGCAATTGGCTCTATAACGGGTTCTTGCCAACTATACCAAGGTCCCACCTCCCCGGTAGTTCTAAGTAAATAGGTGTGAAGCAAAGCGGTTTCTATAAATGATGTTTACTACAAAATCTTAGGCAAGCATACAAGGAAAACAATAAAACCACGAACATACAGAAGTCTAGGGGAAATTAGATAGAAAATAGCACGTTTGCATGAGTAGGAGTATCGTTGAGAGGGAATCTCGTTACCTGGGTTGGTAGAGGTTGAGTCTCTTCCACGAGAAGAATAGAGGAAGGGTGGCTGGCAGATCTAAGGAGCAAGGTCTGAACCTGCAAACACACGCTCCGGTCCTGGCTGCACAAACCAGGGATTCAAGATGGAGTCCAGATACTTAAAAGATGAGGGTAGAAGTTAGGGGTAAAAACTAGGGTAAAAGCAACTAGAGAGAGATTTCTTGTCGGGCAAGATCTTTTAACAGGTGGCATTTGGGCGGGTTGCGCTGACCACGTCCCACTGTCACACCCAGTAGGTTGTCCGTCCTTTCTAGGTTTCCTATTGGTTAGTGTCATAGTTAGGAGGGGGCAGGAAGGAGTGGACAATATTGCAACACTAAAATGCTAATCAGGAACTAACACCTGGCCAACTGGTCAGTCTTCTTGGCGCCATTCTCTGGACCCGTGGTGGCTTTGTGATGGCTTCGGCCAGGTCACTTGATGGGTAGTGATCAGTTGCTAGGCAACTAATCTCCTTACTGGAATAGCTGGGGGGCAGGTGTGAGAGAAGGCCAGTATGGAGAGAAAAGGACTCTTTGAAATGGAGTCTCGTTCTTGTAGAATGGTGGCTCTCATGTGCGGCAGATGTAAGAGCTCTTTGAAATGTATTTCAACTTCTTCTTGAGAGTGTTCTTTGAGGTGTATTCTCATGCTTTCCTGAAAGATATACCTTTGAAATGGAGGTTGATTTCTCATGCAGTTGTGAGCTTTGGAGGAAGTCTCCCGCTGTGGGCTGGAGCCTCTCATGGCTGTAGAGAGTGCTTTTTGCCTTAGGCAGAGAACCAAACCCCAAAGGTCAAACTTATGTTATCAAAGTTCATAAGAGTGTATCAAATAATGTTCTACTGGCTTACAATTGCTGGGGGAAACTTTCAGGAAAGGAAGTGGGGAAATAGTAGGGGAGGAAAAATGAGATGCCCTCTGCAAGTCTTTCTTGGTCCCCTGGTTGTACAGTAACCTAGCAGTAAAAAGGAGGGAATTCCAGGATCTTGGGAATGTTTCCAAACAGAGAGGATGGACAGGGGAGGACTCTGGGCTGCCTCTACTCAGGGACTTTTTCTGCTGCATGGGCTGTGGGACACCCCTGTGGTAAATTGTGGCATCCAGACAACACTGTGCCCAATGCAACCACAACCTGTCTGGCTCTTTTTTTTTTCTGCCTTTGAACCCAAGGAAATGTAAACCTCATTTTCTCTGTCTCAAATGGGAATCTGTGCAGTAGCTACAGGTGGAATGTCCATATGGATGCTACACCCACAGCCATTACAGGGAGCAGATGGAGCAAAGCTCTCCTTTAAAACAGTGCTGGGCTGCTCACTATTACCTGCAATTCCTCCATACATACCCCAGTTACTACCAAGTGCTAGTGGAACATTAATGTTGCATCCATTCTGCAGTCACTCCGTTGGTTATTGATCAATTGCTGGGTTCAGTGCAAGATGTTGGTTATCACCTACAAAGCCTTAAAATCCTTGGACCCACAGAAGAGGACCACCTCTCCTGCCATGCTTCATTGTAACTACTTGGCTCATCTAAGCAAAGCCTCCTTACGGTGTTACCTTGCAAACAGCTCATTTGGGTGCACTCTCTGTGATGGCTCCTTCCTTGTGGAATGACCTGCCCGAGGAGGACAGGAAGGCCATCACACTTCAATTATTTCATAAGATGAAAAAAACAAAAATGTTCAGGAGGGCATTTAAAAAAAAAATTATTGAAGAAAATACATAGCAAACATACAGCTGGTAAGTTTTTTCGTATAACTACAGATATCATAAACTTATGCAATACATAAAAGAAGCAACAAATTTGAAATATTTAGCCATTAGTTCAGAGAAACCATGTTTGAGACTGTCTTAGTGTACTGTACAGTGAGTTAGGATTGCTTGAAACGGAGCTGTGTAGTGTGTAAAGTGTGGGTTGCCTAGATGTTAAAAGTGGAGCCAGGATGCATAGCTGGGCTCCTGTGGTAGAAGACCTTGTTCCATCATGTATTGAAGAAATGGATACCAAGTGTGAACGAATCGAGAGAAAGTCGCATCAGTAGTCACATCACTTCCTCCCCAGGCCCTCTGGGAGCTGGGGGGGGGGGGCCTTGCCGCCACTGCCATTTGTGCCTGCTCCTGGGCTGGTGGAGCACTGCTCTGCCTTGCTCCAGCCTCAAATGACCCCTGGTAATACCATCTCTGGCTCCAGCTCCTGCCAACCTAGCAGTTCGAAAGCAAGAAAATGCATGTAGATAAATAGGTACCACTTCAGTGGGAAGGTAACAGCATTCTGTGTGCCTCAGCGTTTAGTCATGCTGGCTACATGACCACAGAAAAGTCTTTGGACAATGCTGGCTCTTCAGCTTGGAAATGGAGATGAGCACCACCCCCTAGAGTTGGATTCGACTGGCTTTCGAACAAGGGAAACCTTTACCTATACTTACAGTTAAAAATGCTAATTTTGCACAAAGGCTGTTGGCCTCTGCTGCAGGGAGAGCCTGGTGGGAAAATCAAAGAGGGCACTTGGGTTAGGAGTTTCCTTTCTAATCTTTTTTTTCTTTTTTTAAAATTTATTTTCATTTTCCAAGTATTACAGTAATCACCTTACAAGATATCAAACCTTGATTCTTATCACACTTGCTATTACTGCACTGGGAAAGGGATCCCTGGCTTGGTGTAGTGGTTAAGAGTGGCAGACTCTAATCTGGAGAACTGGGTTTGATTCCCCACTCCTCCTCCACATGAAGCCAGCTAGGTGACCTTGTGCCAGTTATAGTTCTTTCAGAATTCTCTCAGCCCCACCTACCTCACAGGGGAAGGGAAGGAGATTGTAAGTCACTGCAAGACTCCTTCAGGTAGTGAAGAGCAGGCTATAAAACCAACTCCTCTTCTTCATGCTGCTCAGCTGATTGGCGGGGTTGGGGAATGGCAGGAGACATCAGCAGCATCCCAACACCACTCCCTGTGCACCTGGAGGTGACTTCAGCTGGGGGAATGCAAGTGATGCTCTGCCATTTGGGCAAAGCGCTATGGTTAAACAACAGAGTTTTTGTTCAAATGCCTGAGCCTCCTGGGTATCACTTCCAGGTGCCTGGGGAGTGACGCCAGTGCATTGCTGGTGCAGGCCCTGGCTTCTTATGGGGGCGGACTTATGCCAGTTTCCAGGCCCTGCCAGGCAGCCCTAGTTCTCATTCTTGCATGGTGCATCAGGAGCCTTCCTTGGCCAGCTGCCACCAGCCCTCTTCCTGTGTCATCTCAGCCATGACTGGTTACCTGTCACTCTGCAGCGTTGTCAGATGTCTAGCACCAAAGGTATTTCTACGTTCTGAAGCTCTGGGATTTCAGGACCTACTGGTCAGGCCTGAGACATGCAGGCTGGGTTTTTCCAGAACAGCTATGCTGTCTCGGGTTCCCAACCTCCAGGTAGGACCTGGAGAGCTCCTAGAATTACAACTGATCTCCAGAATGCAGAGATCAGTTCCCCTGGAGAAAGGGGCTGTCTCATAGGGTGGATGGCATTACTCCACTGATGTCCCTCCCCTCCCCAGGCTACACCCCCAAAATCTCCAGGAATTTCCCAACCCAGAGTTGGAAACCCTAATGCTTGCCTTTGGCACTTTTTTCAGAAGTACCTCTTCCCTGGTGCCCTGCATGGGTGTATGTGTTCATCATGCTCTGATTACAAGCCTGCAAGGTCAGGAATGAAAGTATGCTTTCCCTTTCCCTCTCCTCCCTATATATATTTTGCTTAAATTTCCCTCTCCCCCTCCCACCAAATAGCCAGGCAGTTCAGAGTGGGAACAGAAAATTACAAATTGCCATCTGGGATCTTTTATTCTGGTTTTACTTCTTATTAATTGTATATGGATATTTTAACATTTGTATTTTGTTTTATGGCATTTTGCCTTTTTTGTACATTGCTGGGATAGGGTGATTAATAAATTGAATTAACAACAACAACAACAATGTCTCAAAAGGAACTTGTGTCTTGTAAAGAAAAGAAATGAACAGTAATGTTCTATGTGCTCCAACGTTTCTCCCAAATTATTTGGCATATGCCAGAGCCTCCATACAGAGCCTCCATACGAGCTAATCTCCACACTTTTTCTTGCAGCCCAATCCAGGTCAGAGGTCAGCAGCCCAATCTCCAGGTCAGAGGTCAGCAGTGTTGTGATAAACTGTTGACCAGCGAGGTCAACGCAATTAGCATTAGGCACCAGGAAGAGACCTCTTTGGGAATGCTCCATTGGAGTGTAGGTGATCACAAGAGTTGTAGGCTTGCTTGCACCGTCTGAGGAAGAAACATGCGCTGTCTCACAGGTAAGACACCCAGTACAAAGGCAGAGAACATCCAATCCTAAAACTTATGGTTGCCAGCTCTGGGTTAGGAAATTCTTGGAGATTTTGAGGATGGAGACTGGGGAGGGCAGAGTTTGGGGAAGGGAGGGACTTCAGCAGTCTCTCCTCTGAAGCTGCCATTTTCTCCAGGGGAGCTGATCTCTGTGACCTGGAGTGCAGATGTAATTCCAGAAGATCTCCAACCACTACCTGGAGTTTGGTAACCCTACTCAAACTTCACTTGCTTGTCTTAGGGTCTAACTACACATTATATTTTCTTTGTGTCCTCCCTGATCAGATGAGCAGTGTGAGTTCTGTGCTAGGAGTCAGGGCCACCAAGGGGGGGGGGGGGACTGAGGGCACAAAATTCCTGAGACCCAAGTCAGCTGTGGGGGGGCTGAAGACAGCTTTGTGCTGCATCCAGCTGAAAGCCTTTCCATTTATTTTACCTGCAATGCAGGGTAGTCTGAACCTGTCCTGGAAGGTATCCTTTGCATGGATAATGAAGCTCCATGGAATGATCAGTCTAGGAGTCTCCAGTACCACAATCCGACAGTACCTCTGCTAACTCATGAATTGTAGTCATTGTGGAACTAGGTAGCTGGTACACAAGAAGAATGCCTAAACTGTCCCTAGTCCCTAGTATAAAGAGCATACAGTCAGTGGCGGAGATAGCTGGCACTGGAAATCTGTGGAAGTTGTAGGACTCACGGAGGATAATAGTCACACTTCCCCTTGGCCAGTTTTATGGGGTTGGTGGAGGACAGCATAACCGGGGGCATTAGTTGGGGCAGACCACCATGTTATTTTCCTCCAGCCATGTTTCTGTTAAGCAAGCCAGGTCAGTTTCTTCACACCGCATAGAGGTGTGCAGTTTTGTGCTTCACTGATCTAGTACTTCAGTAGAAGTGGGAGGGAAGAGGCCTTTGCATCATTATCTCTCAGGATGCTATAGAGCTTAGGCACTAAGCATCCTTGCCAAACACTAGCCATCTTTGATAAATCCCACCCCCATACCTACCAGCTCCCATTTGCACTGAAATAGTGCCTTCCACAAACATGCTGTTCCAGATAGAGATTACTCCCAACTGCTACTAATAAACCTTCCCAACAGTGCATAATCAACATTCTAGTATCCACAGAAAAGCTATACAACAATCCAGGTCAGTGTCATGATGCACTGGGAATAGAGTTGTGCATCAGATATTATCAGGGCTCTTCTTGTAGAAAAAGCCCAGGAGGAACTCATTAGCATATTAGGCCACACCCCTGAAAGCACAGCTCATTAACATATTAAGCCACACCCAATGTTCCCAGAAGTATGGTCATCCAGCCACATCCACCTTTTGCTTCTTATTCTGTTTACCTTGTTGTCAAAACAGTTTTGACAAAACCAATAAAAACATTATTTTCTGTCCCATCTATACAAAACCTTGCCTAAACCAATATCTTATGTCCAACAATTATTCCCACACTGGATTGGAATCAATTCCTAAGGGTTAGGTTCCCATGGAAATCAGGTTGCCTTCCGGCAGAACTAGTACGCTGAATATGATTTTTTAGGGTTGCCAACCTACAGGTGGGGTCTGGAGATCTCCTGGAATTACAACTGAGCTCCAAACTACAGAGATCAGGTCAATGGCTGCTTTGGAAAGTAGAGTCCATGGCATTATGCCTTGCTTAGGTCCCTCCTTCCCCTAAACTGCACCCTCCACTCCCAAATCTCCAGGGATTTCCTCAACCTGGAGTTGGCAACCCTAGTTCACTGGCAGAACAACGCTAGGAGCCAGTTTGGTGTAGTGGTTAAGTGTGCGGACTCTAATCTGGGAGAACCAGGTTTGATTCCCCACTTCCCCCTTGCACCTGCTGGAAGACCTTGGGCAAGCCATAGCTCTGTACCAGCTGTTGTCAGAGCTCTCTCAGTCCCACCTACCTCACAGGGTGTCTGTTGTGGGGAGGGGAAGGGAAAGGAGTTTGTAAGATGCTCTGAGACTCCCTTGGGTAGTGAAGGGCGGGGTATAAATCCAATCTCTTCTTCTTCTAGGTTTGTGGATGCACTGGATGGGAGTAGTTTGTGGACTATTTTATTCAAGGTACAAAATCTTATTCAAGGTATAAGATTTCATGTGCCACCCACACTTCTTCAGATGGAAGATGTGTGCATGCACACAAAAGCTTATACCTTGGATGAAACTTTGGACTCCAGCTTTGTTCTGCTGCTTCAGACCAACATGGCTACCCACCTGAATTATTACACTATAATACTTTTTACAAGCAATTATGTACCAGTGGAGTGGTTACCATGCAGAGTCTGTCCCACAGGTAAAATTATCCTGTGAACAGGTGGTCTTTACCACATAAAAGTATCACTACCATCACAAGATCACCAATCGTTGGAACTCCTCAGAAGCGGAAATCTCTCTTATTAGGAGGTTTAAGAACATCAACTTTGCTGGCCCATTAAAGGCAGATGTCAGTCCAGTGGCAGGAGAAGAGGGACAATCATCTTCTTCAGAAACTCTGCCCACTTTTTTAAATTTCACAAAACAGGCAATCTCCAAAGTGCTGCTGACCATGCTCATTTTTAGTTACAACTCTGTTTCTCTGCAGATGTCCCCCAAAGTGCCCCATGCAACAGTCAAGTGTTCTGCCAACACACACAACAATGAAGCTACTTTTTCAGATTTTTCTCTTACATGGCAGTAAGCACCAAACCACTTTAATACAGACTTTAGACACACATATATTTGCAAGCCATTCCCAACAAGACACAACAATGAACTCAGGCTTCAAAATTACTTTTCTTAAGCAGAAGATGCCATGAGAAAACTAAAGAGATTCTCAAAAATTAAAGATATTGTCAAAAGCAGCATTTCCTGGGCTCTCTGCTTTTTTACATCCCCCTCCTTTTCAATATATTTTTTTAAAAAAACAGAAAGAACAGAAGGAAGGACGGAAGGACGGAAGGAAGGAAAGAAGAGGTAGGTGGGGGGAGAGAGAGAGAGAAAGGAAGGAAGGAAGGAAAAGGGAGGAAGGAAGAAGGAAGGAAGGTAGACAGACAGAGGAAGGAAAGAAGGTAGGTAGGTGGAGGAGAGAAAGGAAGGGGGGAGGGAGAGAGAGAAAGGAAGAAAGAAAGGTGGGGACAGAGAGAGAGAAAGACAGAAAGAAAGGTGGGGGAGAGAGAGAGAAGGAAAAGAGATGGGGGGGCACTTACTGGAGCAGGGAAAGCCACACGATGTCGGCAAGCCAAATGCAGAAAGCCTAGCTTAATCTCTGGGCGGGGCTTTCTCCTGCTGGCTGTTTGCTTAATCTCTGGGCGGGGCTTTCTCCTGCTGGCTGTTTGCTCTTAAAGGGAAAGCACCTGGTGGAGCTTTTTCCTGCCGGCTCTCTGCAGGAACTTTCCCTTTAAGTGTAAACAGTTCAGGCCGGGCAGGGAGGGGGCAGGGCAGGCTTGGACGCCAGCCGAAACGGCATTCCTGTGCGTTCCTGCTGAAATCGAGCCCTGGATATTATTCTCCATTGGTGCAGCTCCTGGTTTCAGTGTAAGCAGCGTAGCCCTTTCTCTCTCCATTGTGGGGACCTTCTTCCACTCATTGTTTTATTTATTTATTTATTCTTTTTGGTTTCTAGACCACCCTCCCCTGTGAAACAGGGTGGTGTATAAAAATTCATACATAATTTCATTGTTAAAAACAATAAATACATTAGTTAAAACAATAAGACATTAGTTAAACTAATTAAATTGTGCTAAGCTTCAGTTGTGCCACTACCTCATGGGGGAGGCAGAAAATAAGAGTACCAGCCAGGCAAGGACACTCTAACCACTACATCACACCTGCTGCTGGCTTTCATTCTATATGAAGAGAAGATTAAGGGAGACACTTTGTCAGAAATCTGCATCTTTCTAGAAAAGGAAGCTCAACAAGCATTCTGACATGAAGTGCCTTTGCTTGTTGACTCCTGAAGTACACATCATGCATCTGCACCTGGGCTGTAGATAGATGGATCCACACGAGGATAGGTGGAGCAGAGGAAAACGTTACTTAGAAGAGGTCGCACCAGAGAATTAGTAGAGGGAACTCTCCCATTTCCAGCTCATTTTGGACTCACAGAAATTTAGTGCCACAAAGTGCCGATTCCTTTTGCACGAGATACTATAGATAAGGCTAAGAAGTGGACTTTAACTCTGAAAACATATGCTACAACACATTTTTTAGACTTTAAGTTACCACCAGACTCTTCCTTATTTTAACAGTAAGTATAATTTCTAAATTTTGTATACTTTCTGATTAGGGACTTGTCTTTTGTGTAACTAACATCTGCCCTGGGCCATTCTAATGTCTGCCTAGCACCTCAGTAGCCACTCTCATTTTGATCTCAATTTATGATATGATTTTCTAGACTGGATAGGCAGGCTGGATAACCTTGCACTGAGGGTGAGTGGAACCTATGCCAGATCCAAAAACTCCTTGCTTTGAGAGCGCCACTTATTTTCTTTCCTGGATGCTTTGAGGTGGCTCATGGTAACCCCAACTGCCCCTTTGGATTTCAGGTGAAAAGTGAGGAGTGAGTTGGTCTGTGTAACCCTCCAGGAGCCTGGCTAAAATCCCTGCCCATCAGTTAAGTACCACTGAGATGGAAACGGAGTTATTGGAGCTGTCAGATTATTCTTTTGTCTTGTGTTATGGACAACTTAAATGATGGTGCAGGTCTATTTATGTATATATCTAATTTCCAACAGTGCCCCCTACATGTCGATATCAAAATCTGCAGATAGGGACACACTCACCTTAAACAGGCTTTTCTGCAAACTTGGGTGACCCCACTCTGAAAAGTAAAAACAAACACTGGGAGGTTAAATTGCCCCTGATTTTTTTTTTTTTAAATCTGCACATGTGCAGGCAACGCACTTACTGTAGTGCAGCTGGAAAGGAGTCTGTTGGTTGCTGCAGCAACAGAGTGCTGGATCTGCTGGTGAGGGGTAGTGGAAGCCTCCGTAGGTCCACTCAGAGCAGCTCCAGGTGAGCAGCCAAGAGTGGAGGGGAAAGAAACCTTGATGAGCCCACTTGGAGCAGCTCCAAGCACGCCGCCAAGAGCAAGGGGAGGAGGAAGCCTTGACGAGCCTTCTTGAAGAATAAGGAAGCCATGGCAGCCTCACTCAGTGGATACCGGGAACCTCTCAGGGACCAGCCACCATTAGGGCAGAAGCAGGGAGCCACACTGGGCTCAGCTGCCACCGCGGTGCACACTGGAAACTACTCAGGGCCTGGCCTTCACAGCTGGGGCCACAAGGACCTGCTCAGAGTCTGGTCGCCATGGCAGTGGATGCAGGGAGCTGCTTGGGGCTGTCAGAATCTGCTGATTCAGACAAAGTATTTTTCTGCTTACAGCCATGTTTCAGATATGTTCTTTGTGTTTGCTGCTTTGCTTTTCATAGTACTGTATGTATGCTAGCTGCCCTCATGAACACCTGTCATGTACCCCTCATTCTGGCCAGTATGTATTAGCATGTATGTAGAATGTGTAACCCCAGGTTTATGACCCTGACCGGCCTGGTTTGTGTAACTGTCAAAGCGGGAGGATGTCAACTTCAAAGTATGGGAACAATGGGCCTCTCACACTCCTACCTCCACATTCCATTCATCTCGGCTGAGACTCCAAGGGAGGACAAGTCTCATCTCTTATCAATGTGCGAAAGCCTCGAGGCCATGGATTGTTATGTGAACTGGTAACATCTGAAGGGTCTGGTTTGGAAGGGGAAATTTACAACTTGACACCTCACTTTCCTGTGGGAAGCAAACGGCCAGAGCCCCTTTTTGCCCGCCGTTTTTCCCTTGTAGTGATTGGCTACCTATGGGTAATTCAAACTGCTTAGAAAGGTATAATAGACCCGCTTCTGTCATCTGTGTTATCTCTGACAATAATCCGAGAAGCTGTACCAATGTAGAGATTGGAAATAAAGAACTGTGTTTCATCAACAAAGATCTGATCCTTGACTACTTTGAGCAGAAGTCTCACAGATTGTCAGAGATCTGTGACTGGGACTTGGCCGTTCCTGACCATGTCGGACGACGGTACTCTTCCCATCCCTACTACTCCGGAAGACACACCGACCACCCCTGGGGACCAGGGAGCCGGTGGTGGAGGCGGTGGAGGGGAGCCTGAAGTGCCAGTGACTACGATTCAAGGGGCTCACTACATCCCGCGCCCACCTCCTCTTCAGAGCGGGACCCCGAGGTACTCATGGAGCAATTTCGGTCATGGGACCGTGGACTCCTGGGTGCACGATCAGAAAGGGGCCCGAGTCTCGGTCCAGGGAGACCACCTCGACCGCAGGAAGCCGAGTTTCCTGGGAGACGAACGCGAAACGACCTACGCAGGAGATTCGCGTCTCCAGTCCCTGGACGGAGAGAGAATGGGACCCTACGGGCCCGATCCCTACCGAGAAGACCAGACTCAAGCCCTCGACCGAATGATGGGGGATTTACGGTTCCAGCTTACCACCGAGTTGCGAGAGCTGGCCCTCGATCTCCAATATCAGTTCCGGGACGCCCTCACGGCTATGCAAGCGGCTCAGCCAGCGCCAGCCGTGGTCGGAGTCCAGCAGCCGGTGGTGCCTCCCGGGGGAGTCCCCGCCCCGGTGCAGCCGCCCGTGCAGCAGCCAGTGGCGCCGCAGGTCCCCCCTGCCATTCCTCACCCAGGGCCCGCACCTCCACCTGCGCCGGGTCCCGTGCCGGCAGGGCCAGTGGTTCGCCCAGCCCCTACCAACCCGTTGACAGCTACTTTCGATGGGGACCCCGAGAAGCTGCGCTTCTTCCTGCTGGAGATCGAGCGGTTCCTAGACACCTGGGGACATCTCTACCCCACCGAGAGGGACCGGATTGGCTACATCGGGTCCAAGCTGAAGGACACCACCAGCGATTGGTATGTGAGTCTGCACAACGCCCCCGGGCCTGAGCTGCGTTCGCTGAACAACTTCATGTGGGCCCTCCGACACCACTATGAGGACCCCTTGGGAGAAGAAAAAGCCCAGAACCAACTACGGAGGCTGACCCAAGGGCGGTCCTCGGTGAGGGACTACACTGACAAGTTCCGGCGCATCTCAGCCAAGATTCACGGCTGGACACAGTACCTGCTCATGGAGAAGTATCAAGAGGGGTTGAGTTACGAGGTGTACGAGGCAATCTTGCGAGCGGGAAGGCCAGGGTCGTTGGGCGCTTGGATGAGGGCGGCCGCGGACATGGAAGAGCACTTCACCCTCATCAAGATGGGAGCTTCATCGACGGCCCCAAGCAAGGCGACGCAGAAGGCGAAGCCCAAGCCCAACATGCAAGAAATCCGAGATGCTCGTTTCAAACAGGGGCTCTGCATGAGATGCGGGGAGAGCGGCCACTTCGCCTCGGCGTGCCCGAAGGGAGGGGGAAAGATCCCGAAGACCTCCACCCCGGTGGCCGGGAGCACCCCCAGTCGAGGAAAGACCTTGTTCAAACCCCAGGCTCTGCAGCTGGAAGGGGCAGCGAGCGAGCAAGGAGAGCTGGAGCTGACGGAAGCGCAGATGTCGGGAAACTCCAATGGCCTGCAGTGAGCGGCACAGAAATGCAGGTCCTCCGCCACGACGCGCCATCTCCGGTGAGCATCCCTGGCCCCTTGTTGTATATGGTAGTGACTGTAATGACCCCCGGGACTGGGACACACGTCCGAGTCCATGCCCTAATTGACTCTGGGTGTGCTAGAGACTTGATTAGCCCACTAGTGGTGGAAGGGCTGGGACCCAAAGTCACCCCGTGGGGGAGCCACTCAAATTCACGCAAATGGATGGTTCAGAGATGAAGGAGGCGTGTGTGGCAGAGACTAAGGGATTTATTGTGGGCACAGGGGAGCATTGGGAGAAGAGAGCCTTCGTCATCACCCCAAACACCCAATTCCCCATGGTGCTGGGGAGCCCCTGGCTAAGCTGCCACGATCCCTATATTAAATGGAGTGAAGGGAAAATCTCCTGGGTAGACGACAAGTGCCAGGGCCATAAGTGGGATGCCGGGTGGGGACCAGGCCCTCCGATGCTGCTCCGGCCGGCGGCCCTCACCCTAGTGCCCTCGACTGTCCCCCGGGAGTATCGCGATCTACTGGAAGTGTTCAGTGAGACCGAGGCGGACAAATTACCCCCCCACCGACTGTCGGATTGTGCCATAGAGCTGATTCCGGGCGGGAAACTTCCCAAAGGAAAGCTTTACTCGATGAGCCCCCCGGAGCAGGAGGAGCTAAGGAAGTTCCTAGACAAGAACTTGGAGCGCGGGTTCATTCGCCCTGCTAAATCCCCCTTTGCGGCCCCCGTTCTGTTCCGGAAAAAGAAAGATGGGGGTTGCGGTTGTGCACGGACTACAGAGGATTAAATGCGGTGTCTGCTTCCAACGCTTACCCCCTCCCCCTTATTAAAGACTTGTTGACGGAGGCGGCAAAAGGAAAAGTGTTCACTAAACTAGATCTCAGGGACGCTTATTTCCAGGTGCGCATAAGGGAGGGGGATGAGTTCAAGACTGCCTTTAATACACCGTTGGGACAGTTCGAATACCTGGTGATGCCGTTCGGTTTGAGTGGCGCGCCAGGGGTCTTTATGAGCTTGATAAACGAAGTGTTGCACAAGCATTTATTTAAGGGGGTGTTATGTTACTTAGATGATATCTTGATCTACTCCACTGATAAGAAAGAACACGTGAAATTGGTCCGGGAAGTCCTCTCCACCTTGTTAAAAAATCAGTTGTATGCAAAGCTGTCTAAATGCGAGTTCCATCGAGATTCCGTAGACTTTTTGGGGTACCGCATTTCGCAGAAGGGGCTGGAGATGGACCCAGCCAAGGTAGAGGCGGTGGTCCAATGGGAAGCCCCCAGAACGAGGAAACAACTCCAGAGCCTATTAGGATTTTGCAACTTCTACCGCACCTTCATAAAAGACTTTGCCACTGTCACCCTCCCATTGACTGAGTTGCTAAAAACCAAAGGGAGGGGCCCGGAAACGGGGAAGCCCGGGGAGAGAATTGCCTGGAATGGGGAATGCCAGAAGGCGTTCGAGACTCTTAAGACTCTCTTTACCTCCGAACCCATTCTAGCCCACCCGGACGAAACTAAGGAATTTGTAATCCATGTAGATGCGTCTGATGTGGCTATGGGGGGGGGGGCCATTTTGCAACAAGGTTCAGATGGAAAGTTGCACCCCCTCGCTTACATCTCGAAAAAATTTAATGAAACGGAAAGGAACTGGTCAGTCTGGGATAAAGAAGCTGCAGCTATCCGGCTAGCCCTCACTACGTGGCGGCATTGGCTGGAGGGAGCGCAAACCCCTTTTGAGATATGGACAGACCACAAAAATCTAGAAGCGCTGCGCACCCAGAGGTCCCTGAATGCGAAGCAACTCCGTTGGGCGGATTTTTTCTCAAAATTTAATTTTGTGCTCAAACACCTCCCTGGGAAAGCCAATTCGTTAGCCGACGCGCTCTCCCGATTGCCCCAGCATGAGAGTTTAAAGGAGGAGGTATTTGATTCTATGTTCTCCCCCCAGCAACTGGGAGGAGCAGTGATCACCCGGAGTCAAAGTAAACGAACAACAGTGGAATCGGAGGCGTGTGACTGGGGGGGGACTATTCGCCCGAAGAAATTGAGGAGTTGGAGGCATTGGCAGACTGCTCCTCCAGGGAAAATAAATGCTGGTATCATGGAGACAAATTGGTGGTGCCCCGAAGCAAGAGGAAGGACATATTACTAGCCTGTCACTCCTCTAAATTGGCAGGTCACTTTGGATTTCTAAAAACACTCAATTTAGTTCAGAGACAATTCTGGTGGCCACGCATGCGCAGGGATGTTTCGGACTTCGTCTCTGCCTGCCAGACCTGCTTGATGTGCAAAAGGAGGGGGGGAAGTCCTGGGACTCCTGCACCCTCTACCCACTCCCTCTCGCCCTTGGGAGGCAATAGCTATGGACTTCATTACAAACCTGCCACCCTCAAAGGGAAAGACTGTAATTTGGGTGGTGGTAGACATGTTTTCTAAGCAAGCCCATTTCACTCCTTTCAAGCAGCTGCCTACAGCTAAGGGGATGGCCAAGGCTTTTTTCAACCACGTGATCAAATTACACGCTTTTCCCAAATGCGTGGTATCCGACAGGGGCAGTCAGTTCGTTGCCAACTTCTGGCGGGAGCTCCTAAAGTTTATGGACATAGAGCCTGCTCTAAGCTCTGGTTACCATCCAGAGACCGATGGGCAGTCCGAACGAACTAATCAAATTCTGGAACAATTTTTAAGGTGTTATACTAACTACCACCAGGACAATTGGGTGGAGTTGCTGCCATTCGCTGAATATAGCTACAACAATGCAGTGCATTCTTCTACGGGCGTTTCCCCATTTATGGTGGTGGGAGGCTTTGAGGGAAAACCTTTGCCCACATTGGAAAACGCCTCAGATGCTTCCCCCACAGACTTTAAACGATGGTGGGCGACCCTGCAAGAGTCGTGGCCTCTAATAGCAAAAACACTTGATCAAGCCAAAGAGGATTACAAAAAGTATGCAGATCGTGGTCGGGCTGAGGGCTGGGACCTTCAGCCTGGAGACTCTGTTTACCTTTCTACAAAGAACATACACGGCTTGCAACCCAGCAGGAAATTGGGGTGGAAATTTGTGGGCCCTTACAAGGTGTTGCGCAAAATCTCTGATGTGTCTTTCGAATTGGAATTGCCCAAGTCACTGAGTTCTGTGCATCCTGTTTTTCATTTCAGCTTACTGAAGAAGAATCCTGGGCCGAATACATGGCATCCAGTTCCTCCGACACCTCCTCCACTGATGAAGGGGGAGGCACCCCATTTTGAAATTTCTGAGATTCTTGATTCTAAGCTGCGTAGGGGCCACTTATATTACTTAGTTAGATGGCTTGATTTTGGCCCAGAACAAAACGAGTGGGTTCGCTCTGAAAATGTGCATGCTCCTAAACTAGTTAAAGCTTTCCATAAAAGGTTCCCAGACAAGCCCGGATAGATTTATTTTTGGGGTGCCAGAGTGTCAGAATCTGCTGATTCAGACAAAGTATTTTTCTGCTTACAGCCATGTTTCAGATATGTTCTTTGTGTTTGCTGCTTTGCTTTTCATAGTACTGTATGTATGCTAGCTGCCCTCATGAACACCTGTCATGTACCCCTCATTCTGGCCAGTATGTATTAGCATGTATGTAGAATGTGTAACCCCAGGTTTATGACCCTGACCGGCCTGGTTTGTGTAACTGTCAAAGTGGGAGGATGTCAACTTCAAAGTATGGGAACAATGGGCCTCTCACACTCCTACCTCCGCATTCCATTCATCTCGGCTGAGACTCCAAGGGAGGACAAGTCTCATCTCTTATCAATGTGCGAAAGCCTCGAGGCCATGGATTGTTATGTGAACTGGTAACATCTGAAGGGTCTGGTTTGGAAGGGGAAATTTACAACTTGACACCTCACTTTCTTTCCTGTGGGAAGCAAACGGCCAGAGCCCCTTTTTGCCCGCTGTTTTTCCCTTGTAGTGATTGGCTACCTATGGGTAATTCAAACTGCTTAGAAAGGTATAATAGACCCGCTTCTGTCATCTGTGTTATCTCTGACAATAATCCGAGAAGCTGTACCAATGTAGAGATTGGAAATAAAGAACTGTGTTTCATCAACAAAGATCTGATCCTTGACTACTTTGAGCAGAAGTCTCACAGGGGCCTGGCCACAGCAACGCATGCTGGGAGCCATTTGGGACTTGGAGTGGCTCCCAAACACTGCCATATTGGGGTGCCAATGTGAGTGCTAGAGCCTGGATGTGCTGACTCAATGATGGGGGGAGAGATGGGATTCCCCCCTGTGAGTAGTTGAGAGCCAAGGGTGGGAGGTAGGTGGGAAGAGAGCAAGGGTGGGGGTGAGTGAATAACAAAGAGGCGTGCCAAGGGTGGGGGTGAGTGAATGCCAAGGGTGGGGGTAGATAGGGAGATCAGCAAGAGTGGTGGGTGAGTGGAGTGCTAAGGGTGGGGGGTAGGTAGGAAGAGCTGCAAAGGTAAGGGTGAGTGAGCTACCAGGAGTGGGCGCTAGGTGGGAAGAGCAGCAAGGGCTGGGCTGGGTAGACTGGTGGAGAAAATTAAGGGGAGCAAAAGAGATAAGGGGTAGATTGACATGAGGAAGAAAGGAGTGAAATAGGGGCAGGTTGACAGATAAAGGGAATGGGAGAAAGGGGGAAATGGGGAGTAGGTTATCACAGAAAAGGGTAGATTGACAGAGAAGGGATGGGGGGCAAAAGAGATGGGGGTAGGTAGACAGTTAAGAGGGGGAAGGGATTCAGCATATCCACAAGTTTCTTCTGGGTCCCTACCAATGCTCCCTCTAAGCTGTGGAGTCTTGTGAGCAAAAATTCTACTTTTTGAGCTACTGTCATTAAAGTTGTGAGCAAGAGATCTGGCTATTGCATAATATTGCCCTTAATTTCAACCCATTATTGTGAGTCTTATCCTCTGCTACCAACAGGAACAGCTCCCTGCCCTCTTCTAAGTGACAGCTCTTCAAAGACTTAAAGAGAGCAATCATGTCCCCCCTCAACCTCCTCTTCTCCAGACTAAACATTCCCAAGTCCCTCAACCTTTTTATTCTCCAAGCCCCCAATCATCCTTGTTGCTCTCCTCTGCACCCACTCCATTCTGTCCACATCCTTTTCGAAGTAAGGTCTCCAGAACTGCAGACAATACTCTAGGTGCGGCCTGACCAATGCAGTGTACAGCGGGACTATGACATCTTGCAATTTGAATGTCATGCCTCTGTTGATACACCCCAAGATTGCATTAGCCTTTTTTTGTCACTGCATCACACTGGCTGCTCATATTTAACTTTTGGTCCACCTTTACCCCAAGATCTTATTCACAGACACTGCTACTCAAAAGTGTATCCCCCATACAGTATGCATGTTCCACATTTTTGTTAAAATCCAAGAAAAAAAGGGGGGGAACTCAACCCAAAATATGGCTTTGATTTAAGAGGGTCAAGCTAACAAAATGTTATTATAAAAATATAAATATTTATTATGGTGTACACATTAATAAAAGATAAAATAGGTTAAAAGAAATGGTCCAAATATCAGACTCTTAAAACTTTTGGCACAGAGCTGATAGTTTTACATATACAATTGATGGGTATATCTTATGACCAATAGACTATACGTGTTTCGGCCCCTTAGGGCCTTCCTCAGTGGTCAATATTACTATTGTAAGACAACACACATCCAGAAATAAATATATGAATAAAGATTTTCTTTAGAGCCAGGTGTTGCTTTCTGGAATTATCAAGAGGGAGAGGGGGGAAAAAGCCAAATTATTATTTACCAAATCACAAGGTCAGTACTACCAAGTACAGAATGACAGGTATTTATTTTCAGTCAACTTCTTCATTCAGTCCTTGAGGAGTTAATGTCTGTAGATGATGTATCCAAAACATCTCTCTTTTCTGAAGAAGTTTGAGCATGTTTGAAGTTGTAGTTTGAATTGTTTCTGTAATCCAGAATTTCACCTTTTTTCAGTATGTCCAAAGTCAAGATAGTGATTGACAAGTGGAACATTCCTTTTCTTTAATCTAATGCAACTCTTATGCTCACCAATTCTTACTTTCAATGGTCTAGAAGTCAGCCCCACATACATTTTTTTTCACAAGGACACCTAATACAGTAAATCACTCTTCTGTGGTTACAGGTACAGAAAGAATTTATAAGAAGATTTCTAGTCTTGCCAGAATTTTGAAAGGATTTTTTAGCCTCAGGATAGTGATTTTAAGAGACAAGCGGGTATTTTAATGAGTCAACTTGCTAACAGGTTATTCATCTAGAAGTTTGAAAAGAGCTTTCCACAGAGCACAGATACATCTAGAACATCTAGAGCTTGGAATCAAAGGGTAGATAGGATGATTATACCTTTAACCTACAATGGCACATTCAAACCAGTACAGGATATTATAAATAAATATTGGTATTAAGTATTGAGTCAGGAGGCGATGAATCAAATGCAGGCTTTTATTTCTAACATCATTCAGCTCAGAGGACAGCTCTAACAAGAGCAGCACTTAACTTATAGTGTTCCAACAAATAACTATATACAATGTAACTAAAGACATGCAGTCTCACTGGACCTAAGCAGAGCTCTGTGATTGGTTCCTAGGATTGGCTTCAGGACCAATAGGGAGTCTTTATTAGGCAGCCAATAGGAATGAGGGAATTAGCATACCAGAGCCTTAACATTGCAATGCAAAATAACATAAGAGAACATAACACTCCTCCCTCCTTAGTTCAGATAACATAGTCTTTCAGGAATGTGGGGGGGGGGGGGTACCTGGTCCGATGGGACCGGCATGGCAATGGCAGACTCAATAGAGAACATCCTGTTAAGTTCGGGGACTCCGAGTGGGCCGGCGTGAGCTGCAGCAGTGACAGACTCAGTTGAGTCTGGGAGCTCCAAGCACTGCGGGGTAAGTCCCACCTCCAGCAGGGGGCCTGCCAAGTCCTGAGCAAGCAGCAACTCAGGAAACTGTTCCTGTGGAATGTCCCGGGCAGGAGCTGGAATGGGAATGCTTTCTGCTGGGCAGCTCTCCTGGGTGCTGGCATCTTGCTGAACTGGGAGTTCTCCTAGGCCGGCCGCAGGAACTGGGGTGCACTGCAAACCTTCTGGAGCTAGGGCACGTTGTTCAGGCTCAGGAACTGGGGGGCATTGCGGGTTTCCGGTCGGAGGAATGGAGGTCTGACACGCTTTGCAAATGCGCAGGGCGGACAGCGGCTCTTCTTGACAGCTTGGGTGGATAAATCCACCTGACGCAACCTCACACAGGTAGTGTGAGGACCAGCAAGCAATATAATCCAGGTTTGAGCAAACTCGGTGAAGGAAAAGCCTCGGAGGAGACTTTTACAACACCTTGAGCACTGTAGCCGAAGAAGATTTTTGCAAGTATCTCTAAGGAGCCGAGCTGGGCTGATTAATCAGCATAAAATCTCCAATTCCCCTGATTCCTTAACAAAGAAGACAAAGTTTAAACATTGGGACCACATCTGAAGAGAAGTAACAACATAAGGTAACGGAAAAAAACTTTTTGCCTTACCATTACCGTGTTTTGAAAGACAAAAAGCAGATCTGGTGAAGCAATAGACTGTTGCAGATTGGATGAGTGCAGTTTTGAAACGTTAAAAAGCTGAATTTGAACTTAAAAAGCCAAAAAAACAAGTTGTTTAACATTCCTGCGGTTAAGAAGAGTCGGGAGGGGGAGCCAAGCATCGCGAGACAGAGGGGAGGAGGGAACCAAGCATCGCGAGACCAAGCTGTGAGGACTGAGACAGGAAGTGACGGCTTGAGGAGCAGACAAGAAGGGAAGCGGAGAAGAACCGGAAGAGAGCAAAGGGGACTGTAAAAACTGCTGGACCAAAAGGACTACAACAGGAAGTGACGTGCGGAGAGCAGACAAGTAAGCAAGAGGAGGGGACAAAAGGAAACTACGGCAAGCCAGAAGCAAGGTAAAAAGACTATAACCTTTGACACAAACCATAGAGAAGTTGCGCCCGCCATTTTGGATTTATAAAATTTTTAAACAGTAATATCTCATAAACTATATAACTTAGAAGGCTGAAACCAACGAAATTTGACTTGGCAAGACTAGCTTGTGTGATAACACTAAATGGTGTTTGATTTGGAAAATAAAATAAAATCGATCTTTTTTAAAGAGACAAGACGGATCGCGGGCTAAGATCGAGAGCAGCTACATGGTCCTCTCCTACAATGGCAGCAAAAAAAGAAAAAGAATTACTAGCTGTTATGGAAGCAATGGGGAAAAAAATGTTAGACGCTATAGGAGAGGTAAATGTTAAAATGAATGGTATAGCTGCACAAGCAGACAAAAATTTTATAGATTTAAAAGCTGAATTACAAAAGTTAACCACTAGAACACAAGACATAGAAATTAAAGTAAAAGAACTGGAAGAAAATACTCAAAAAACAATGAAGGAAAATGACAGAATGGAAAAGATGATGCACTATAGAGACATGCAAAACCATCTGAGATTTAGAGGTATAGAGGAAAAATTAGGTGAAGACATTTTTACAAGAATGCAAGAAGCATTAGCAGATTTTTTACAAGAGGAAGAGGAAGTTGTTAAAGAACATATGGATCTTGTTTACAGAGTCAATTCTACATACGCGAGAGACAAAAATATACCAAGGGATGTGGTAGTTCAATTTACAATGAAGAGAACAAAAGAACAAATCTACAAGAAATGTTTTACAGACTCTTTTGAAATAGGTGGAAAAAAAGTTATCGTAATGAAAGAATTGCCCAGAGCAATTTTGCAAGACAGGAAAAAATTCAAGCGTCTGACAGACAAACTGAAAGAGAAAAAAATAAGATTTCGTTAGGAAATACCACAAGGACTGAGTTTTTATTATGGTAACAACAGAATGGTGATTAAAAATTCAGCAGAAATGTATGCCTTTGTTGGTGAGAACAAGGAAGAATTTGGTGATATTTAAGACTACAACAAGATGGATTACAAAGTACTCTCATGGAATGTAAATGGACTTAATTCACCTCAAAAACGTAGAATGGTAGGACACTGGCTGGAGAAACAAAAATGTAGTATAGTTTGTATACAAGAGGCCCATCTTAAGAAACAAGACTACAAATATTTAATAAGAAAAAAGTTGGGAGAAGAATTTTTTTCATTGGCAAGTAATAAAAAGAATGGAGTGGTAACATATGCCAAAAAAGACTTGGAACCTAAACTAATATTTAAAGATAAAGAAGGAAGATACTTAGCTATTGAAATTCTGTTACACGGACAGAAGACTTTGATTGTAAATATTTACGCCCCCAACGGAGCTAAAGAAATCTTTTTTAAAGAACTACAAATGGAACTGGACAGTGTAAACTATGAACAAATCATAATGTTGGGAGACTTTAATGGGACTGTGAATAATAAAATAGATAGGCGCTCAAAGAGAAAAGACGACACACTAGGGAAACTTCCAAAAAAAATTTTGAACTGATAAAACAGGAAAAGCTGGAGGATATTTGGAGGAAGGTTAACCCACAAGGGAAAGACTATACTTTTTACTCTAACAGACATGATTCACATTCAAGAATTGATATGATCTGGATGTCTATTAATCTAACATTTAAGACAAAAAAAGTTGAAATTCTACCTAGAATAATCTCAGACCACCATCCTTGTCTATGGACTTCTGGGCAAATAAAAAGGCAAGGGAGATGGAGAATAAATGAGGACTTATTAGACAACCAAGAAATAGTTAAAAAATTACATGAAGAGACAGATTTATATTTTCAAGCGAACATACAAAAAGGAGTAAAAATTCAAACTGTGTGGGATGCGTACAAAGCAGTTATGAGAGGATTATTGATATCATTGAACGCTAAAGACAATAAAAAGAAAAGAGAACAATATGAAAACATTGTACAAGCCATTAAAATAAAAGAAAAGGAACTGAAGAACAGACCAGGAAAAAAGAAACTGCAAAAGGAAATTTGGATGTTACAAGACCAAGCAAAAGCTATTTTGAATCAAGAGACTTACTGGAACCTGAAAAAATGGCAACAAAAAGCATTTGAAGGTGCAAATAAACCTGGAAAGTACTTAGCATGGCAATTAAAGAAAAAACGTGAAAATAAATTTATTACTAAAGTGATACGGGACAATATTGAGATAATAGACAATAAGGGAATAAAAAGAGAATTTTTTAAATATTATGCAAAGCTTTTTAAGAAGGAAAATAAAGACAGAAGAAGGATTAAAGAATACCTACAGTCATTAAAATTACCAAAACCAACGGAGAAAATCAAAGAACTACTTAACTGCCCAATGTCACTACAAGAGATTAAAAATGCAATAAATGATTCAAAATTAGGGAAAGCACCTGGATCAGATGGATTTACAGCTAAGTTTTATAAATCACTACAGGATTCGATCTCACCAGTGTTATTGCTATTAATGAATGACATAGGAGTGACAGGTGAGGTCCCGGAGACTTGGAAAGAAGCAACCATTTCACTCATTCCGAAAGAAGGTCAAGATTTAACCAATGTTAAAAATTATAGACCAATTTCTTTGTTAAACAATGACTATAAGATTTTTGCCAAGATTATAGCTGATAGGCTTAAGGAACATCTTAAAGAGACTATACAGACAGAACAAGCAGGATTTTTACCTAATCGCCAAATAAGAGACAATATAAGAGTAGTAGTGGATGCTATAGAGTACTATGATAAACATCCGGAGAAGGAAGTGGGCTTTCTTTTTTTAGACGCGGAAAAAGCGTTTGACAATTTAAATTGGGATTTTATGTTTGAAGTGTTGGAACATCTTGAAATTGGAGACTATATGCTTAATCTTATTAAGTCAATATATAGAGAACAGAAATCCTCTTTAATAATTAATACTGAAAAAACGGATTACTTTAAAGTGGAAAAAGGAACACGACAAGGATGCCCACTCTCGCCGTTGCTATTTATTTGGATTTTGGAAGTCTTGTTACTAAATTTGAAAGAAGATAAAGAAATTAAAGGCTTAACAATAAAAGGTTTCTCTTTTAAATATAGAGCCTTTGCAGACGACGTGATGTTTATAGCTGAAGACCCTATGACTACACTACCATATTTGTTGCAGAAAGTAAGAGAGTTTGGTGATTTGGCTGGGTTTTATGTAAATAAGAACAAATCGAAAGTGATGTGTAAAAATATGCCAAATAATAAGCAAATTGAATTACAAAATCTTATAGAATGTGAAGTGGTGAAAAAGACAAAATATCTAGGTGTAAACCTAACAATGAAAAACATTGATTTGTATAAGAATAATTATGAGAAATTATGGCAGCAAGTTATGCAAGATATTAAAAGGTGGAATGTATTAAATTTGTCACTGCTGGGTAGAATTGCAGTGGTTAAAATGAATGTGTTACCAAGAATAATGTTTCTGTTTCAAACTATTCCAATTGTGAAAGATGTAAAAACATTCAAATGCTGGCAGAAGGAATTGACTAAGTTTGTGTGGGGAGGGAAAAAACCAAGAATTAAGATGAAAATAATGTGTGATGCTAAAGAGAGAGGTGGGTTTCAGTTACCAAACTTAAGGCTATATCATGATGCAGTATGTTTGACTTGGATAGGGACATGGACTATGTTACAAGACAGAAAGTTATTGTCCCTGGAAGGTCATGACTGTAGGTTTGGGTGGCACGCATATCTGTATTATGGTAAAACAAAAATGGACAATATGTTTAAGCATCATTATTTGAGAAGAACATTACTCGATACGTGGACAAGATATAAAAACTTTTTTCCAGAAGAAATACCTATGTGGATTGTACCTGCAGAAGTTTTAAATCCATCATCTCACTACAAAGGACAAGACTGGTTGAAATATAGAGACCTGTTAACAAGACATGGTAAATACTTTAAATTGAAGGAGCAGCAGCAGATGGACTTTGATTATGGCTGGTTAAGGTACAGACAAATATATGATATGTACAGAAGTGATAAAAAATCTGGTTTTAGAGAAAAAAGCAATGAAATAGAACAAATTTGGGAGGAAGATGGGAAAAAAATATTTCTAAAATGTATAAAGTATTGTTAAAATGGTTTAATGCTGATGAAATGGTAAAGGAACAAATGATAAAATGGGCGATAAACCTAAACAAAGACATTGAAATGGAATCTTGGGAATTTTTATGGAAAAATGCAATGAGTATTTCTACATGTTATAATCTAAAAGAGAACTGTTTTAAAATGATGTACAGATGGTATATGACACCAAAAAAATTGCAAATATTAATCAAAATATGTCTAACAAATGTTGGAAATGTAAAAAGAAAGAAGGTTCTTTCTATCATATGTGGTGGACTTGTGATAAAGCGAAGACTTATTGGTCTATAATACATGCAGAAATGGAAAAAAATTTGAAATGTACATTTAAGAAGTTGCCTGAAATGTTACTGCTTGGACTTAAACTAGAAGAGATAAATGTAAAGAAAAGGACAATAATATGGTATATGATTACAACAGCAGGAATGGTGTATGCACAAAATTGGAAAAATGAAAAAATACCAGAA
The DNA here is from genome assembly GCA_029233225.1 of Lepidodactylus listeri. Taxonomy (NCBI): domain Eukaryota; kingdom Metazoa; phylum Chordata; class Lepidosauria; order Squamata; family Gekkonidae; genus Lepidodactylus; species Lepidodactylus listeri. Next base: position 4,897,869 of record JARCFY010000014.1, on the reverse strand, counting down.
GTGTGGGAATGGTTGAAAAAACTGTTATATATGGCTGAAATGGATAAATGGACTAGAAAATTGAATAATCTCTACTCAGAGACCTTTCTAGAAGACTGGAAAGATTTGAAAGAATATGTTGAAAAATACTGGGATATGAAAAACTACATTTATACATGGTTATAATAGCATAAAGGAATAGAAATATATTATATGAAGGTTTTAGTTAAAATTAGACAATGAAGCTGTTTTTATTTAGAAATATATAAGAATATAGAAAATAAGAATTGGTGTATAAGTATTTTAAAGATATATAACCATTACCAGAAATGAAACATAGATATAGTATTACTATTTTGAATAAAATGGAAAATGTGTTATGCTTCAGAGGTGGTGGGAAACCACCAAAACAAGATAAAAATAGAATGTACAAATAGAACAAAATGTTATATAATATGGAAAAAGGGATTTGTATAAGGTAAATGTATTATTTTTGATGGGTTTTTTTGAAAAATAAAAATTTCTTTACAAAAAAAAAAAGGAATGAGGGAGTTAGGATACCAGAGCTCTAACATTGCAATGCAAAATAATATAAGAGAACATAACAATTGGCACCTTCTATCTAACATTCCTAGATGCCAAAATCCTCCTTTGTTCACACCGAAGAAAGCCAAAAACCTCAGAGACGTTTTAGTTAGAAGCAGGCTTCCAGAAGTGAAGGACACCAGCTGCATGAGGGGGACTCAAACACCTAAAGGTTTTTTTTCCATGTGGCAGTTTGTTCTGTTTGTGCTTGTGCTGAGGCTAAAAAATCCTTTCAAAATTCTGCCAAAACTAGAACTTTCCTTATAAATAAAGATAGATGTTTTGGATACATCATCTACAGACATTAACTCCTCAAGGACTGAATGAAGAAGTTGACTGGACCTGCTGCTTTTGAGAAAATGTATACCTGTCATTCTGTATTTGGTAGTGCTGATCTTGTGATTCCCCCCTTTTTTTGCTCTCTCCTCTTTACCCTCTCCCACTATGGAAAATAAAAAATCCCCTCCCTTCACAACAGTATTATGCAATGGATGTGGGTGATTGCATCATCCCTGGGTCCTACTATATATTGATGTAAATGTTAGCAGTATGCAACTTGATGGAAGAGACCTTTGATGGAAGAGACACACATCCAGACACATTGGATATTTGTTACCAGGTTGGTTGGCTAATTTAAAGACTCTATGGCTAAAAATTATACTATTTATAAATTCTAACAATTATATAATTTCTATTTTGGGTAGAACAATTTGGAAAGCATGTGCAGTTACCATGAGAGATTATCCATGGCCCACTGTGTAAACTTTTAGCAACTGCACATTACATGAGGTAACAACAGCAAAAATTTCCTGTTAATTTTAAATTTATTATTATGTAATAATTTAGCTTTTTTTCTCTCCCTTTTGATAATTCCAGAAAGCAAGACCTGGCTCTAAAGAAAATCTTTATTCATATATTTATTGCTGGATGTGTGTTGTCTTACAATAGCAATATTGACCACTGAGGAAGGCCTTAAGGGACCAAAACGTGTATGGTCTATTGGTCATAAGATATACCCATCAATTGTATATGTAAAACTATCAGCTCTGCGTGTCAAAAGTTCCAAAGAAGACTCATAAAGACTCCCATTGGGAAGGTGTGGGTGTGTGTGTCTCATTAGCCTTTCCTGCATGCTCCTCTGCACTTTGTATTCTGGACTACTTTACTTGGGGAAATGATAGAAGGGAAAAGAAAAAACCCTCTGTAGCTACAAACCCCTCCAATGTGATTATTTATAGTCTTGTGGTACCTTTCTCTATTTCTGGTTACCAATTCCTAGCCTGAGTCTGATTCCAATGCCTTCAGAAACTCCTCACCAGATTTTAGATTGTGGGCTGTATATATGCGTCCTCAGTGTGAAACCGATATATGGCCAAGCGAAAGTCAGTGGTACTTACAGTTCTCTGTAAGCTTTTGTGCAATTGGGCGCATATTTTTCCTGGCATTTAGTATTTCAAAAGGAATATCTGGATACAGCTGAACCAAGGTGTTCTCGAGCTTCAGACCTCTGTTCTTCCTGGCAGTTTCCAAAAGGTTCTGCTTAGTCTTTATGTCCTTAAGTTCTGCCACAATATCAGGTATCAGTGCTGGCGAGCACGTTTGGGGAGGATTTAAACAAAAGGCATTGTATACCACTGGCCCTGGAAGCTGTATAATTCCCTCTAGCCACCCATTTAAAGTGACAGTAAGTTCCTTGTTTATATCAAAGTTCAGGGAAATTCCACAAAATTTTACTTTAGTTTCCTGTGATTTAATTTTTAACAACATTAGCTTGCTTTTAACCATCCTTTAAAAGTTTTCAATTCAGCTATGTCTTTAGAGTTCTTTTGCATACAAGCAGCTGCTATTTCCACCTTTGCCTGTGCACCCAATAACTTTTTGTTAACTTCATACAACTTATTAATAATAGGAGTGATGCTATTTCTTATCTCTTCTTTTAAATCTTGTTTTGGGTCAGTAAGCATCTCCTGTAAATGCTTTTTAGTTAAGGAGTCTTCTCTTTTCCTTTTACATGCCCAGGCTTGTTCTTCCTCTATTTCCAATGAGGGGGGGAGGCTCTTCATCAGAAGAGTTTTGGTTTTCTTGCAGTGCTCTAGGCATCGGTTTGGAGGGGTTCTTGCCACCTTTTGCTCCCTTAGTTTTCCCCATAGTTTTGGTAAGGCTATGATATTTAAATTTCAGTCCATTTTTAAAATTTTAATTCTTTTGTAGGAGTTTGATGCGGAGGCAGTGATGGATGCAACTTCTCAGCTCCACTGTCACTCCGCCCCCAGGCATATCAAAAGTTTTAAGAGTCTGATATTTGGACCATTTCTTTTAACCTTTTAAATATTTTATTAATGTGTACACCATAATAAATATTTGTATTTTTATAATAGCTTATTTTGTTAGCTTGACCACATTTTTGTTACCCAGATGTAGAACTCAGCACTTATCCTTGTTAAATTGCATCTTGTTCACATCTGCCCACTTTTCCAGTGTGTTCAGATCTTGTTGAATTCTATAGATTCTTGTATGTTCGCTGCTCCTCCCAATTTGGTGTCATCTGCACATTTAATGAGTAGCCCCTCCACACCCTCATCCAGATCATTTATAAAAATATTGAAAAGTACCAGGCTCAGAACCCCACTGGACACCTTCCACCATTCAGATGAAACACCATTGACAACTACTCTCTGAGTGTGGTTCTCCTTCCAGTTCCCTGTCCACCTCACTATCCTAGAGTCCAGTCCACAGTCCTCTAGTTTACCCATCAGAACATCATGGGGAACCCTGTCAAAAGCTTTACAGAAATCCAGGTAAACAACATCAACAGCATTTCCTTGATCCAGTAAGCTTGTCACTCAATCAAAGAAGGAAATGAGGTTGGGTCTGGCAGGGCCTGTTGGGTACAAAACCATGTGGACTTCCCCAGATCACCAAGTTGTCCTTTAGATGCTTGCAGATTGATCCCTTTAAAATCTGCTCCAATATCTTTCCTGGGACAGAGGTCAGACTGACTGGCCTGTAGTTTCCTGAGTCATCCTCCCTCCCTTTTTTGATAGGGTTGCCAACTCCAGGTTGGGAAATTCCTGGATATTTGAGGGGTGGAGCCTGGAGAGGGTGGGGTTTGAGGAGGGGTGGGACCTCAGACAGGTACAATGCCATTAGGGTTGCCAGGTCTGGGTTGGAAAATACCTGGAGACTTTGGGGGTGGAGCCAGGAGAGGGTGGGGTTTGGGGAGGGGAGAGGCCTCAGCATGGTACAATAGAGTCCACCCTTCAGAAGCAGCCATTTTCTCCAGGGGAACTGATCTCTGGAGCTGGAAGACAGTTGGAGGTCAGTTGTAAAAGCTGGAGGTCAGTTGTAAAAGCGGGAGATCCCCAGGCCCCACCTGGAGGCTGGCAACCCTAAATGCCATAGACTCCACCCTCCAAAGCAGCAATTTCCTCCTGGGGAACCAGTGTTGCCATCTCCAGGTGAGGGCTATACATCACATGGAATTACAACTGTTCTCCAGATGACAGAGATCACTTCCCCTGGAGAAAATGGCTGCTTTGCAGGATGGACTCTGTATCATTATACTCTGCTGAGGTAGCTTCCCTCAACAAATTTCTCTCTACTAAGGCTCCACCCCCAAATCTCCAGGAGTCTCCCAACCTGGAGCTGGCAACCCTAACAGGGAACTGCTCTCTGTAGTTGGGATATCTGTTGTGATTCCTGGAGAACTGCTTCTATTACTGCTGCTATGGGGGGGGGGGGAAGCAGGTGGGTGGCTGGGGGAGTGATGGGGGGCAGAAAGAGAGAGGAAGAGTTAGGGATGGAGGAGAGAGAGTAAGAGAACAATTGGCAGGAGAAAGAATGAGAAACAGAGAAGTGGGGGAAGGGGAGGAAGCAAAGGTGGGGAGAATGGGATAGCTGTTTCCGCAAGTTTCTTGCAGGTTCCCATGCTACTGCTCATATTGATTTTTAAATGAATGCAGGGATCCTACACTTCAAAGTACTTAGCATACTGGTTAATCTGTTCCTGATATCAAAAGATGTAATGGCTATATTCTTCCATTGAGCTGGAAAATGAAGACATGAAGGAGGGCTTGGGTTTTTAAAAAAATCAAATACGAGGTAGAAGCTGAGCATGAAGAAGTTGCCTTGTCCTTCCTTAATTGGAGAATTCATTCATTTGCACTCTCCTTTGCAATGATCCCGAGAGGAACTAGTGGTGCCCAGACACCGGCCTCACCCATTACCTTGGCTGGATAGCTCACAAATCACCTTGACAGACCAATCAAGGTTCCTGAGATTTTTTTTTTTTACAGTTCTGCTTCATTGAAGGATGATTCACCTTCAACAGCACATTCCAGAGCATCGGAATAAATCTGTCAAAGATAACTTGTTGCTTATAACATGGTGTGCTTTTGATTTCCAGTGGGCTGTGCATCTTGCTATAAGCCACTCCGCCACAAGCACACACACAAACCCCTTTTGCTTCCTGGAGAGCATTTTCCTCTTTGTTTCTGTGTTACTGACAACTTCATTCTAATAGTCCAGCAGAAGAAGTGATGAATACGTACGCTGCATATTGATCACAAGGCTCATGATTGATGGCCGGATCTCTTTGACAGATGAGCCAGCTAACGGGGCTGCCAATATGGAAGTTGTGGTGGGAGGGGTCCTGTGCTCAGCCTTCTAATGGTCTGTGACCCGATGGGGCAGCCAAGCAACTTCCTAATTTCAGCAGGAAGAAAAGGACTCCTTATGCTTGTGATAAAATAATTCATAGGAAACTTAAAACACTCAGACATCACAAGATTGCAAATGGGGAAATATGATGGATTATCGGTTGAAAAGAGCCGACTTTGCAGTGCTAAATTGATCCCCCAGAAAATGCTTTTGTCTGCTATGAAAAATGGGCAATATCTCATCTGCACCAAAAAAGTCTCTAATCTGGAAAAAAAAATGCTCTTGATTTCCCTTTAGTTTTAGTCAAGGCTTCAGATTTGATTCCTTTGACAGGTTTTGTGGGGCTTTCTTTGCAATACTCACCAGCAATGTAGTTAAAAGCAAAACAAGGTTGCTCACCCTTTTTAAAAATAATAAAAGAGTCTTGTTTCATAAATGTGTTCATCTTTAAGATGCCACAACACTCTTGTGTTAGTTTAACTGCCAGAGACTCACACTTGAATTTACCCCTTAATTGGCTTTAATTACCCATTGTAATGAGGCTCCTTTACCTGCTGCTTACTTTGTTTCAGAGAAGCCAGAATCAGTAGCAACATCAAGATAGATACTCCAAGATGCTGATTCCTCAGAAGCTTCTGATCACTCCAGTGAATGTGCTGGAAGCTTTTTCACATACAGCCTCTGCACCATGGTGTAGTGGCTAATAGCCACTGATGGATCTCTGCTCCATATGTTTATCTAATTCCCTCTTGAAGCCATCCATGCTTGTAGCCACCACCACCTCCTTTGGCAGTGAATTCCACGTGTTAATCACTCTTTGGATGAAGAAGTACTTCCTTTTATCTATTCCAACCCAACTGCTCAACAATTTCATGGACTGCCCATGAGTTCTTGTATTGTGAGAAAGAGAGAAAAGGACTTCTTTCTCTACCTGCTCTATCCCATGCATAATCTTATAAACCTCGATCATGTCACTCCTCAGCTGTTGTTTCTCCAAGCTAATGAGCCCCAAGCGCTTCAACCCTTCTTCATAGGAAAAGTGTTCCAACCCTTTTATCATTTTAGTTGCCTTTTTTGCACTTTTTCCAATGCTATAATATCTTTTTTGAGGTGTGGCGACCAGAACTGTACACAGTACTCCAAATGAGGTTGCACCATCAATTTATACAGGGGCATTATGATACTGGCTGATTTGTTTTCAGTTCCCTTCCTAATAACCCCCAGCATAGCGTTGGCCTTTTTCATTGCAGTTGCACACTGTCTCGACATTTTCAGTGAGTTATCTACTACGACTCCAAGATCTCTCTCTTGGTCAGTCTCCGCCAGTTCAGACCCCATCAATGTGTATTTATAGTTAGGATTTTTGGCTTCAGTATGCATCACTTTGCACTTGGCCACATTGAACCCATTTGCCACGTTGATGCCCACTCGCCCATCCTCGACAGGTCCCTTTGGAGTTCCTCTCAATCCTCCCTGGTTCTCACCACCCTGAACAAGTGTCATCTGCAAATTTACCCACTTCACTGCTTACTCCCAACTCCAAATCTTTAATGAACAAGTTAAAAAGCATTGGATTGAGTACTGATCCCTGCGGTACCCCACTGCTTACCTCCCTCCAGTGAGAAAATTGCCCATCTTGTGCCACTCTGAGCCAGGGCACTTCAAAAACATTCATTTTAATTTGGAGTTGAGCTTTTTTGTTTGAAGGCATAATTTTTTATTATAACAAAATTTCAGGGGAGTCTGTGTTTCCATTTTAGGAAATGGTTTCAGGCACAGTTTTCTGGTTCTTGGTCAAGGACCCAAAAATCATGCCATTGGTAGGCACCCCAAAATCATGCCCATTAAAATTTTTCCTATGCCTATTACCACTCTCACAGAGGGAGCAGGAAGGGAAGGAGAGAGAGAAAGTGTGCCCTGGCCCCCAACTATTCCACAGTGCATTATCCCTTTAAATGTTATTGTCCCTCCAAACTCCAGGCCAGGTTTACTCCCATCGAAAACAATGGCCTTTAGAAGTTTCCAGGGCTGGGCAGATGTGTCATTGAACAGCTGGGGCTCTGTAAATAATGGGTTTCTTGGGAGATGAGGCCAATGCTCCCTCTAAGCTGTGGAGTCTTGTGAGCAAAAAATTCTACTTTGTGAGCTACTGGCATTAAAGTTGTAAGCAAGTGATTTGGCTACTGCTGCATAAATTAGTTTGCTCTGGAGCTATCCTTCCTGAGCTAAGACAAAAACATGTTAGCCAGAGGCTAAAAAACTGTGAGCTAGCTCACACTAACTCAGCCTAGATTGAACACTGGATAAAGCTCTTCCAGAGGTGCAGCGCCACTGCAGCATTGCTGCCATGGGGGAGACACACTTGATTTCCCCCCTTTGGGCAAGTAGAGGGGATGGCTGCAAGTGAAGCCTTGGATCATGTTGAAATTTACTTAATGTACGAAGCGGGTCCCTGGAAGGTCTGTGGACTAAGTGGGTTTTGGGAGCCTGTGGAGGCGTCAGGACCACTGGGCAGGGCCCGATATGAAGAGGAAAAACTGAGCCAGACACAGAGAGGAGCCGACTGCAGCGGGAGACTCAGCTGTGACTGTGGTACGTGAGGAGGTTGGGTGCCGGGAGGAGCCGAAGGCCGGGAAGATCTGGTTGGGTGGGAGTACCCACCGATACGGCATAGGCCCTCGGGGTCGCTGGACTTCTGAGGCCCTAACAGGCTTGTCTCCAATGCCATCCGAGTGCCGCCCTCCTCAGCCAGTGGGGCTATCTCCTACTCCCTATTTAAAACTGCTAAAGTGATCACCAGGAGCACCTGGCCTGAAATGGAACAGGACAGAGGATTAGGATTTTGGGAACCAAAGGCGAAAACAACTATATGTTGCAAGGACCCAGGCCACTACTATGGACTGAGAACTGGCAGGATCAAGGCACAAAGTGTTCCCGGACACACCACCGCCCCCATTGTGGGTTTTATAATTATTTTTAGACTAGCTAGGTTGCTGAAAGGTATTTAGGTCCGCTCCCTATAGTGATTAGATAGAGTAGGAGTGAGTGAGTGTAGCCTTGTGCCCAAATTGACATCAGGGCAACAAGGAAAGAGGTCAGGGGGGGACAGGATAGATAGGTTGGTGGGTATTGGCAGCCTAGCTGGTTAGTTTCACCACTCTGTGGCCACCTTATGGGAAATGGCCAATTAGATGGAGACAGGCCAAGCGATACCAGTGCTCTTGGGGAGGGGAAGGTATAGAGGTGGGACCAGGCAGACATATAAGGGAAGAGGGCGGAGAAACAGGGAAGCTCGGCCCCCTTCCAGCCTGTGTCCCATCCCGAGGGTGACAGACAGTGGGGCTGGGTACCCCCCTCCGACATTGGTGTTGTGCAATGCCAGGTCTATAAGGAATAAGACCTCCACCCTGCGGGACTTTATGGTTGAGCAGGGAGCAGACCTGGCATGCGTGACCGAGACCTGGGTGCAAGAGGGGGAGACAGTAGCTCTCTCCCAGATGGCTCCGCCTGGGTTCTCGGTCCTTCACCAATCACGGACTGAGGGACGGGGGGGTGGAGTGGCACTGTTCATTCGGGAGGCTTACTCCTACAGAGCGCTCCCGCCGCTTAAGCTCAAGGGCATAGAATGCTCTGGCCTGGTGTGGGACACTGGGGAGAGTTTGGCTATTAGGGTGGTGTACCGACTGCCCAATGCACCACCCATTAGCCTGCCATCGCTGGTCGAGGCCATGTCTGGCTGGGCGTTGGAGCACCCTCGACTTATAGTCCTGGGTGACTTCAATGTCCACGCCGATGATGCGGCCTCTGGGCCGGCGAGGGACCTGGTTTCGGCCATGGCGACACTAGGACTCACCCAACTTGTAACGGTGCCCACACACCAGGCGGGGCATACGCTCGACTTGATTTTTGCGGCGGGGGTTGGGGTGGGTCTGATTACTGCTTTGTCAGTACCATGGTCGGACCACCTTGCTCTGAAGGCCCATCTGAATGTCCCACTCAGACCCCGTATGGGTGGCGAGCATATTTTGGCTCGCCCACGAAGTCAGATGGACCCTCAGAGGTTTCAGATGGCCCTGCAGGAACCCATTCCCTCTGGCGGCTCATTGGATGAGCTGGTCGAGGACTGGCATGGCCGGCTCCAGGCCGCCATCGATGAGATCGCCCCCAGGTGTCCTCTTCACCCTCGCTCTAAGCGGGCTCCCTGGTACACCGGGGAGCTGCGGCAGATGAAGCAAGAGCTGAGACGATTAGAGAAACGGTGGCGCCAAGCCCGCGACTAAGTGTCAAGAGCATCCTATAGGACGTTCATGAGATCCTATGAGATGGCAGTCAAGGCTGCAAAGAGACAGTTCTATGCGGCCACGATTGCGTCTGCCAGCTCACGCCCAGCACAATTATTTAGAACTATTCGGTCTCTAACAGAACTGCCACAAGGCAGATTAAATGATAGGGAATTGGATATCGGCTGTGAGGCTTTTGCGAGCTATTTTGCAGACAAAATCTTGTCGCTCCGCTGTGACCTCCCCGCCACAGTTGAGACAGTAAGTGAACTTGAGGCTCCATGCACGTCTTCTAGTTCCATTCTGGATTCCTTCAGCCCACTCAGCTTTGAGGAGGTTGACAGTTTACTTTCTGCTGTATGCCCAACCTCATGCAGCCTTGATCCGTGCCCTTCGTGGCTGGTAAAAGCTGGCCGGGAGGGGTTACGAGGTGCCCTCAGGGAGATTGTCAACAAGTCCCTCCAGGAGGGACTGTTCCCTTGAGCACTCAAGGAAGCGATGGTCCACCCCCTCCTGAAAAAACCGTCACTGGATCCGGCCGAATTGGCCAAGTATCGGCCGGTTTCCAACTTGCCCTATTTGGGCAAGATTTTGGAGAGGGCGGTGGCGATTCAGCTGCAGAGTTTCCTGGATGACACCTCTGTGCTTGACCCATTTCAGTCTGGCTTCCGGCCAGGTCATGGGACGGAAACGGCACTGGTCGCTCTCACAGACGACCTCCGGCGGCATCTGGATCAGGGCGGAATGGCGGTACTGGTGCTGTTAGATCTGTCGGCTGCGTTTGACACGGTCGACCACCAGTTACTGATCCACCACCTTGCCGACATAGGGGTTCAGGGGCTTGCCTTACAGTGGCTCGTCTCCTTTCTCCAAGGTCGGGGACAGAGAGTGGTGCTTGGGGAGCACGTGTCCCAGAGGCACCCACTGGTATGTGGTGTGCCTCAGGGGGCGGTGTTATCTCCCATGTTGTTCAACATCTATATGCGCCCTCTCACCCAGATTGCCCGGAGGCATAAACTGGGTTGTCATCAGTATGCGGATGACACCCAGCTATATCTGCTGTTGGGCGGCCGATCCGGGGCCACCCTGGATGACCTGGAGCGGGCGCTTGAGGACGTAGTGGGCTGGCTCAAGCTGAGTCGTCTGAAAATGAATCCAACGAAGACGGAGGTCCTTTGCCTGAGTCGGAGTGGACTGGGGGTGGGTATCCCACTACCGGCCTGTGGGGGGGCACCTTTGGTGCCAGCGCCGCGGGTCCGGAGCTTGGGAGTGCTTCTGGATGCCTCCTTGACTATGGAGGCCCAGGTAGCAGCCACTGCCAAAGCAGCCTTTTATCATCTACGGCTGATTAGACAGTGGGTTCCCTTCCTCGAACGCAACGACCTGGCGACTGTGATCCATGCTATGGTCACCTCAAGGCTAGACTACTGCAACGCTCTCTACATGGGGCTGCCCTTGACTCAGCTCCGGAGGCTGCAGCTAGTGCAGAATGCCGCAGCCAGGCTGTTGATGGGTCTCTCAGTGAGGGACCACGTCCAGCCTGTGCTGAGGGCGCTGCACTGGCTGCCTATAATGTACCGGGTCCGGTTCAAGGTGCTGGTTTTAACCTTTAAAGCCCTATATGGCCTGGGGCCTGCCTACCTAAGGGACCGCCTTTCCCCATATATACCCCAAAGAGCACTGCGGTCAGGCAGCCAACATCGCCTGACCCTTCCGGGCCTGAAGGAGGCGAGGCTAGCAGCCACCAGAAACAGGGCGGCTCCCCACTGGTGGAATGAGCTCCCAGAGAACATCAGGGCCCTGCGGGACCTTTTGCAGTTCCGCAGGGCCTGCAAAGCGGAGCTCTTCCGCCAGGCTTTTGGGGCCGCCATCGGGGGGAATGGCCCTTAGGAGATGGCACGATGGCCATCTCTAAAACTCCTATGGTGGTAGCCTCCTGGTTGGTGTAAGCTAGAGGCAGGTATCGGTGCTGGTATGATGCTGCTATTGTGTTGAAAGTCTGTTGTAATTTTAAAGTGAATTCATTTTATGTTATGTTTTAACTTTGTAATTGAGTGATTTTATGCTGTAAGCCGCCTAGAGCCGGTCCGCTGGCTAGGCGGGATATAAATTGAAATAAATAAATAAATAAATAAATAAATAAATAAATGTCTTAGGTATGGTTCAAAATGGTGCAGTGTTGTCTTGTTAAGATTGGACAGGAAACATTTACATACAAAAACCACCTCCAGACCAAATTGCCCAACCAACCAATGACTATGAATGTTCTTGTAATACATAAATCATGCTCAAGAAAAGAGGTACAGGGAAACAGAATTCGTTGCTAATTCTCCAGCACAAATCAGGCAACAGGGATTAACTATGGCCAGATCAATACTTATCTGTCTACTGCTATCAAATGTCTGCTAACCGAGGTCAGCAACAAAGCCAGGGTCTCTTGTTTCTGCTTTATGTGCAGCCTCAAGAAAGGAGCTCTTTGAGTGACCCAGATGAAGGGGCTACTAGTCATCACAGGGTGCCAAGTCATTGAGAGCTTTCAAGATGTGTGATATGTAGTTGCAAGCAGTATGTTAGTTGTATTTAATTTTTAAACTCCATAGGGATCAAAGAGATCATACAAGGGACTCCAGAAAAATCTAAGCAACTGATTTGAAATAAGTAAAGAGGGGACCTGCCCTTTCATTCTCACTCTGATCATCACTGTCCTTCACAACAACATGGTGGTGCTGCAGCTTTGTGGCTGGGCCCCATATGCCCTTGATGAAAGGAAGCCTTGGGGATCATGGTCTGTACCAGTTCCTCTGCTGTTGCCTCAGTTCCTTCTTCAGGTGCATTTTGAGAAACAGGCTGTAGCAAAACATGCCTACCCTGGCCTGCAGGCCCCATTCTGCCCTGCCCTCCTAGGGGGTTCCCAACTCCCTGGAGGGGCTTTTCCCTTTTCTCTCCAGTAGTTACCAACACCTGATCAATATAGGGATTTCCTGGAGGAGGTTCGGCCTTTGGACATTTCGTCACCATGTCCCGCCTCATGATAAGCCATGCTAAAAAACATCCAAACTTGTTTCCTCTTTTCTTGTTTATTGGCGCTGGAGGAACTGGTGCAGCCTTGTACATCTTGCATCTGGCTCTTTTCAATCCTGATGTTTGCTGGGACAAGAAGAATAATCCAGAGCCTTGGAACAAGCTAGGACCTAATGATCAGTGCAAGTTTGTTGCAGTTAACATGAATTACAAAAAGCTGAAAAAAGAAGGCCCAGACTACTAAAGACCAAACTTACTCCCTTTACAAGCTGCACAAAATGAAGGTCCTTAGGTCTTCCAAAAGCTGTCTGCACAACTCATCCACTTAATCATCCAGGAAATATTGAATTTTGTTGCACATGGAATTCAATCATGTTCTGGAAAACAGTTTGTTGGGGCTTAATAAAATTGTGAACTTGAAATCTTAATACTGTCATCTTTTGTGAAACGAGAATTTCCTCACATGGGCAGTTGCCTAAAATATATGTTATCACTGATTCAAATATAGGGGTTTCCCACTGAAGGGATCAGGACCCTTAGCTCCCCCTCCAAGCTCAGAGGCCTTGCCTCTATGTCTCTTGCTAGCCCAGCACCTGGCTACCATGGGGACAGTTTCCTGCTTTGTAAGCCCCTGGAGGAATAGCCAGTTGCCAACTGCTTGCCTTCTCCCCTCCTGGGGCTCTCTTTTTAAAATATTGTGTTTAAGATGGTGGAGGTCTATGTGGTACAGAGAACTGCTCCTCGTTTCAACAGTTTAAAATATTTATTTAAAAAAATATTTATTTATTCAATTTATATCTGCCCTATCCCACATGCGTTTTCAAGCATACTTTCAGCACAACACCAGATTGAGCAAGGGAAAACAAAATAAATCAGTAAGAAATGCAAATACTCCATCCCTTCCTCTATACATATTCTATCTGATGGTAAAATATAGTGCAGGCTCTTTATCTTAGATGTTCTAGTTCTCTGAAGAGTACTGGACACAGGAGGCCGGTTGAGTGAAATTCAGCATAGTGATCTTTATTCGAGTCAGGAACAAGCATACCTGAGGTGGCCCGGGGGTCTGCTTATACGCGCAGATAAGCCTTGCCCCCGGCTGCATAGGGTAACCTTCCCGCCAGAAAATCCCATTAGTCCATTCAAATATTCTCTGCTCCTGATTGGTGTATCTAAAGTGCTATTGTTCTTCTGCCTCAAGCTTGGGTCTTTTCAGGCCATGCGGCTAGACCACATGGTGATTGCCATTATGCGATCCCTGACTTCCATCTGGGGTAAGTGCACACTTGAGGAACATAGGCAATTATATACAAAAGAATCATAGGCATGGTAATACATGATTTGTGGTTAAGACATAACATTCTCTAAAGATCTTCCATTACCTCAAAGCTTGCTCCTAGCTCTTTAGGCCGGCTGCATCATCTAAAATGGCTTCCTGCTCCCAACCTCAGAGAAGAGCTCTGTTCAGCTCAACATCCCACAGGAAAGGAAGTTTTATTAACTCTCTGTCTCCTCCCCCTTGACCAGTTCACACCAGGTCAAAGAAGCATTTCCTCCAGGCATTGCTGGAGATTGTATCTGGGGCTGGTCTATCCTAAAGCCCTCCAAACTCTGTTTCTTGCCTGAGGAAGGGGGGGAGAAGGGGGGAACACTTATCCATCCCATTGTCTTTCCTGCTGGAGCCATAAGCATTTGTAAGAAGGTGACCTGCCTAGAGAAAAAAACTGGCAAAACTCACAGGGAAGGCTTTTGCTGCTTGCCAACCCTACAGGAGACAATGCATTTTTTTTCACACAGGCCAACAATGAGCCTTATTTTGCATGGCCAGTGACCCAGAAACACACTTTCAGCACCACCTTGGGATCAGCTGTGTGTCTGCTGATTGCTGATCTCTCTGGCTAATCTCTCAGCACAGGGTGTGAAGCCTAGAGCTCTTCAAATCGAAGGGTGACCCTTGCCTTCTGGAGGGCTGAGAGCTTGGCTCAGAAGGTTCAGCTTATAAAGTGACAAGTTCCTCAAATGGGCAGCAGTTAGATAGGGGACTCCATTGGCTTACATTGTCAGCTGGGATGGAAGCTTCAGTGCACCCTCTGATGGTGCTGCTTCAGAACAGCCGAGCTGGCCCTGCTTGTCAGCTGTCAGAAGGCAGAGCTACCTAGGTTTGAGAGAGACCCTGCAAGTCATGCATTTGCTGACACAAGAGCCTTGCACTTTTCATGTGTTGTATCTAACAGCTGATTTAGCTATGCAGAGCTTCAAGAGCTCAGAAGCATTCAAGGGCAAGAAGAAGGTGGGGTGTTGCCTTACTTTTGAATGGAAACCCCTCCCAAGCAGGAGGCTGATCATGGGTTTAGGGCTAGCAGAACTCATAGTCACTTCTGAACATGGCCAGAGGGATAGAAGTCCATATAGCTTTGCCAGCATAAGTGACCAGAGCTAAAGCAGACTGGAATTGGGGGCAGGTGGTAGTTGTACGTAGTCATAAGCACTCTCCACTGAAATGGTATCTGTGACTCACTCAGAAGGGGTGAGGAGCCAGAAGTTTCCCAGCTCATTACCATTTCAGACCTAAGTTTTGGGCCTGGCACTCTGCCCACACATCATTCACCTACTGGAGGCATTTGGCTGCTCATCTCACTGTCCAAAAGCATCTGCGCATAGAACCATATGGCTGTTGAAAACTCAATGGAAAAAGAACACTTTCCAAAACACCCCTGGGAAATAGCTACTTCCCTTCAGTCCCTCCAGTTTGACTTGCAAAGGGGGAGGTGTTGTTTATCATTGGGGGTTTGTGCTGCTATAATTCATAACAGAAATGATCTGTCCCATGAAAAACATTCGTACAAGCCCATGGAAGTTTTCTGCAGTGACAGAGAACAGACTGAGGCCATCTGCTTGAGAGTGAATTATAGAGCAAGTTGCAATACAGGCAAACAAGAAGCAACCTGTATGTGGAAATGTCTGTTGAAATATGCTTCAGCTTTGCTGAATTCATATTTATTTTTCAAAATCCTACATACACTGGAGTCATATGTCCTGGAATGTATTACTGTCATCACTTAATTTTCAGGCTCCTTATGAGTAACTGTTCACCTGAGGCCACACCTCCTACCCTTCTCTCCCACACATAATAGAAGAAGAAGAAGAGGAAGAAGAAGAAGAAGAGATTGGATTTATATCCCGCCCTTCACTCACTTGGAGTCTCAGAGCGGCTTACAAACTCCTTTCCCTTCCCCTCCCCTCCCTCCCCTCCCCACAACAGACACCCTGTGAGGTAAGTGGGGCTGAGAGAGCTCTGAGACAACTGTCCTTGAGAGAACAGCTGGTACAGAGCTATGGCTTGCCCATGGTCATCCAGCAGGTGCACATGGAGGAGTGGGGAATCAAACCTGGTTCTCCCAGATTAGAGTCCGAGCACTTAACCACTACACCAAACTGGCTCTACCCTTCCTGTCCCACCTTCTTCAATCTTTGTACATTTATCTCTTCACCACTGATGGGAAGAATCAACAAGCTTATGGCAGGCTAAGAGGAGGCAAGTATTTCAAGGTCACAAATGGTGTTTGTTCAGAACAAGTGGGCTGCATGAGAGTGATCCCAAGTGGGTGACATGTACATTTGATTTATAAAAGCAAGTCCAAAGCAAACAGTACCTTTGCTAAGAAGGGGCATTTTACACTTTCATTCACTTTCAAAATCTAACTTTCCCCCTGTGTTTGTATACCACTTCTCAATAAGTCCCTAAATCAGATAACAGATGTATAAATTTCAACACCAATCAAACTGAAATAATAAAATGAATTAATTTTCAACATAAAAGATTGTGAATATAAAAGTGACAGCAGGAAAAACACATACAATCTCCCCCCTCCCCCAGACTAGACAAGACCACCAAAATTAATTCCCAAAATCCTGGCAGAAGAGACGGTTCTTAAATTGATGCTAGAGAGACAGACTAAAGAAAAGGTGCAGTGGTTGGGGGGCAATAAAAGAGAAGGTCACACCATCATTTTCTGCATCATGCAAAACAGTGGTGATGATGTAACAGTCAGCAAGCACAGGCATCACTCCATATCATGCCTCTGGCATGATCACAGGAATATGAGCACAGCAAGGTGGCCCCTTTTTAGTGCCCATTTCCCAGAGATCCACACCTGCCAGCAAGTTAATTCACAGCCCAGGGCAGGCTGTGAGATTTATTCCTCAGAGAGCATCACCTGTACTGTTTTTTTTTAACAAATGGATAAGTAAATAAGCTTGACTGAGTAATTAGAGGACTCCCAATAGTTATATGCAAAAACAGCCCCCTTGAAACACTACTTCCAGTGCCAGTTTGGTGTAGTGGTTAAGTGCGTGGACTCCCCAGTCCTCCACATGAAGCCAGGTGGGTAACCTTGGATCAGTCACAGTTCTTCCAGAGCTGTTCTCTCAAGAGCAGTTCTCAAAGAGCTGTCTTAGCCCCACCTACCTCAAAGAGTGTCTGTCGTGGGGAGAGGAAGGGAAGGAGATTGTAAACCGCTCTGGAGGGCAGGGTATAAATCCAATCTCCTTCTCCTCCTCCTTCTTTGGTGTAGTGGTTAAGTGTGCTGACTCTAATCTGGGAGAACTGGGTTTGATTCCCCACTCCTCCACTTGCACCTGCCGGATGATCTTGGGCAAGCCATAGTTCTGGCACAGCTGTTCTTGAAAAAGAGCGGTTTCTATCAGAGTTCTCTCAGCCCCACCTGCCTTACAGGGTGTTTATTGTGGGGAGGGGAAGGGAAAGGAGTTTGTAAGCCGCTCTGAGAGTCCTTTGGGTAGTGAAGGGTGGGGTATAAATCCAATCTCTTCTTCTGCTGCTGCTGCTGCAAAAGCTTGAATGAATCAGCCAGGCTTGGTATGTGTGTGTGTGTTTGTGTGGTTTCTTGGATTTGTTTGTTGCCATAATTTTGTTGCAATTTACACTCTGTGGGTCTCCTCCATTTGTATGTATAGCTTCTCTTCCTCTCTTTTTCAAAGGAGTCAGGACTAACTCTGAGGAAGCAACCTGGAGCTTCACAAACTTTGGAGAAGCAGGGGGAAAGCACCATCCCCCCCCCCCCCCCCCCCGCAAAAGGACTTTCCTTTCAAGATATATATTTCGTCAACAGAATCTGCAGCTCTTAATTCCAGGAACTATCCTCATCTTAATGTTTTGTCTCAGAAATCAGGTTAAGTGTAATCTGTCCTAGATTCATACGCAGATGGTTCGTTTTTTAAGCACTTGAGAAGAGTTTAGCTTATCCTTAATTCCTTAATCTAGGAAACATGACAAACACTTTTGGAGAGAGATTTTCCTTATAAAAATGGTAAAAATTCTATGTGTCTTTTTCTGTAACGCTAAGGAATTAATTGGAAACAAGAAACAGCCTGTGGGAGTTCTGTAGATTTGTACATATCCTGGGGCAGTTATTGTTTCTTGAGGACAACCCAGCGCGTGCATCTTTTTGTACCACAGTTGTAAGCAGGGATAATTATTCACAGTGTTTATAGTCTGATATTATCAAAAGAGATAGCCTGGACAGAAAAAAACAAGTGTGAATTTCCATGGATATGAGACCCTGGCAGTGATGTCCACCTTTGAATACACCAGATGGGGCAGGCCCTTGAAGGCTACCAGAACCTTGCCTCCCAAACTAAAGACGTAAAGGCTTTAAAGGGAATGGATTCTGGCTGAGAATTATGTTTGGCAGTACTGCTGTGCCAGTTGCCTCCTTAACTGAGGGGCCTCTTGCAGATTGGACAAGATTAGCTGCTTGGGAGGCAGAAACAACATGGCTTCCTTGTTTTGAAGGAGCTGAATAATTTGTCTTAGGTTCATGGAGGAGAAACTAACTGTCCTTCTGAGGGAAGCCTCCACAAGTTCTCTAGTAGAGGGCTTTTGGCACTGCAGGACTTGTGATTAAAATGGCCTGTGTTTAGCCAGAGTTTTGTCAGCTAGGCTGCCATAAAGAAGGTGGGGGTAAGGAGGCTGGCTGCCATAAAAAAGGTGGGGGTGAGGAAGGTGACACTGGTATACTAACTTTCAATTCTCTTTTAGCTTTTGCCTTTGTTTTGATAAGGTCTCTGGTTTCTCTTGTGAGTTTCCTGATGGGAACTAGGGGTCGTTATTTTCCACATGAATGTAACCTGGCATTCATTGGCTTGTAGCCGTCTGACGGCCCAAGTTTGAACCCATATAAAATCCCATTTCTGCTCCAGATCCAGACCAGTACTCATGGGTGCACCTCTCTACTGCTCCGAGGGAGTCGCTATGACCGGGTGATCCCCAACCATCCAGAGTTGCTGGACCGGGGTGGAGGTGGCAAGGTTGAAGCACTGGTTGAGTGCATGGGAACGCGCTTGTGGGAGCAAGTGCAGCAAGAGATTTTTGAACTAATGATTGGATTACCCCCAAATGATTGCAGATGCAGTGCATGATGAACTGAGGCAACAGGCTCCCCCCCAGCCAGGGGTGCCCATGGCACTGGTGGGGCCACTAGCTGGGCAACCAGGAGCACCTCCTGCCCAACCTGTGGCACCAGCCGGGGTTCCAGCAGGGCCGGGGCAATTCCAGCAGGGCCGGCTCAACCCCCCTGGCTCCCGGGGTCCCCAGACTGCAACAACCCAAGGAGAGCTGCTTAAAGCTACATTCAATGGGACCCCTGAGAAGTTGGCATTCTTTCTAGTGCAAGTGCACAGATTCCTGAGAGATTGGGGCCACCTGCTGCCAGATTATGAGCACCGGGTTGAGTTCATCAGCATGAAGTTGAGAGACAGGGCAGCAGACTGGTATGTGGGACTGAACAAGATCCAGGGTCCTGAGCTATGGGATGTGCAAGCCTTCATGTGGATGCTACGAAGGTGGTACAAAGTTCTGCTGGCAGGCGAGAAGGTGAGGGTGCACCTCCGTACCTTGAAGCAAGGAAACCGCATGGTGCGTGAGTACTCAGAAGAGTTCAAAACAATCGTGGCAAAGATCCAGGGGTGGTCAGAGCCCATGCTGATGGAGCACTTCCAGACGGAGCTCAGTCACCAGATCCTAGACATGGTTCTGCGTACTGTGCAGCCCCTCACCCTGGCCATCTGGATGCGAGAAGCAGATGACATGGAGAACCGCCTGGAGATGATCAAGGTGCGGGCCCCGCGGGTGTACCCTAAAACCCCGGGGGTCCCACAGAAGATGACCCAGCCCAGAGGAAAAGACCCAATTAAAGAACAGCGGATGAAGCAAGGGCTGTGTCTCAGGTGTGGCGAGGCTGGCCATTTCATGGCAGCCTGCCCAACGATCGCAGCTTCAACCCCTCCGAAAGCTGGAGAGAAGAAAACCACGGGGACCCCAATGCAGCCAAGTGGTGGGAAAGGGAAGTTCCCGAAGGCACTGCAACTGAGAGCACAAGTGGAAGGCACCTTGTCAAGTGGCGAGGAAACACAAGAGCTGTTGGGACACAGTGGGGACCTTTTGTAACGGGCACAAAACAACAGGTCCGAGAGCCGCCGGCACCGCCTATGGTAAGCACATTTGACCCCATCTTGTTTGTGACTGTGACTATTTTGAACAGAGGCATGGGCACGCAAATTTGTGTCCGGGTGCTGATCGACTTGGGATGTGCAAAAGACATAATTAGCCCATCTCTCGTTATGGGGCTGGGGGGGCCAGTCCAAAGACTACCAGAGCCATTAGTTTTTGTTCAGATGGACAGCTCCTCGATGCAAGAACTGTGTAAATATCAGGCGGTCCCCTTGCTCATGGGGATGGGAGCACATTGGGAGCACCACTGTTTTGTGATTAACCCCAATGCCCGGTTCCCGATAGAACTGGGCAGCCCTTGGTTGTGTGGGCATGATCCTTATATTCAGTGGAGCAAAGGGGTGATGTGTTTTGTTGATCCAGGGTGTAAAGCCTATGTGTGGGCACCCGAATGGGGTGAGTCTCCTCCAGCAGAACCAGTGATTGCTTGCCTAGTGGAGGAGAAAGTGGGGGAGAATTACCTGTGAATACGAGGACTTAGCTGAGGCCTTTGGGGAGGTGGAGGCAGACAAACTACCCCCCCACTGGATTTGTGACTGTGCTATTGAACTATTGCCCACGCACAAGTTACTGAAAGGAAAGTTGTATTGCATGAGCCCTGCAGAGAAGGGGGAGCTGCGAAAGTTCATTGACAAAAACTTGGCGTGAGGTTTCATCTGCCCTGCCTTCTCCCCTTATGCGGCTCCCATTCTTTTCTGGAAAAAGAAGGATGGGGGGCTCAGGTTGTGTACAGACTATCAGGGGCTCAATGCAGTGACAACTACCAATGCTTACCCCCTCCCACTGATCAAAGACTTGTTGGCAGAGGCTTCCAAGGGAGGAGATCAGGGCCCTGCGGGACCTGTAAGATGGAGCTCTTCCTCCAGACCTTTAAATAGGAGCCGCCACTGTAGGAATTCTGTAGTTATCTTAAGGCACTGGCAAACCATGTCTATAGATAACTAAGACACCTATAGAATGTTTGGCACACCAACATCTGAAGGTCACAGAGAATTCATCTCTCATCTCTCTCTGAGCATAATAGAAATGTAACCATTAGATTCAGCCAGCTCAGCCTTCTCACAGTAGAAACACTTTTCCCTGGGAACTGTATCTTGTAGCAACATTGTTTATGTATCATGTACTGCATGCATGTTTTCCTGCTGACTGAACAAATAACTAACTACTGATGTAGCAAATATAGCCAATAAAAGCAGGGGCCTCACAGCCCTAACTTGATGCCTCAATCATACCTCTGACTCCGTGTGTCTGTTTTCATCACTCTCTCTCTTTGGAGAGGTGATCCCTATCATCACCTTGCTGGGTAAGGTGATCTCATCAGTATCACCAGTGATCGCTCACCGCTTCATCTGGTGACCTCGACGTGATCCAGGACGTGATCCGTGATCTACAGGACGTGGTCCGTGATCAGAGACGGAGCGATCCAGGCCGTCATTCGCCCATACTCATCGGCTGGAATAGCCTGGTGCACCTTTGCGATTCAACTCTCATCGCTTTATTCGTGAGTATGGGTGGGGAGTTGTCAGCTCAACAGAGAGTTCATGCAAAGGAGCTGTACAAGATACTAAGGCAGCACGGGTGTACAGAGGTATCTCAGGGAGAGTTAGAGGATTTCTTACAGGAAATCGCATGCCAATGTCCATGGTACCCTGAGACAGGTTCCTTGAGAAAGGAAATCTGGACAAAGATAGGAACCCAGCTGTATGCTGAGCTCCGAGCAGCCATACAGTACTCACTGCTATGGCAGCATTTGAGTAAAGCTCTGGAGAAAATAGGACCAGGTGAGGGTCCTGAGGCATCCTCCACAGCTGCGCTCAACGCTTTCCCTTCCTATCCACAGCTTACCCTTCCAACCCCAGCCCCTTCAGCCCCCTTTCAACCCCCAGATGTCATGTCTGGACCACAACCTGAAGGAGCAGAAATGGGAAGGATTAGGCAGATGATAGATCATGTAAAACAAGAGGGAATGTTAACATTCAAAGAGATGGAAGAATATGAAGGTGGACCTCAAGCATTTCCAGTTACACAAGGAGTAGATCAGCAAGAGAATGCACAGTATCAGTGGAACCCCTTGCCATATGCAAATCTTCATGAGTTGAACAACGCTATTAGAGAATCTGGGATAAGATCAAGTTTTGTACTTGGAATGCTAGAGGGAATTGCTAATGGGTACACTATGGCTCCTCAGGACTGGAAAGATTTATTTCGCATGATTCTCAGTCCTGCACAATATGTGGTATGGGATAGTGAGTACAGACAAGCTGCATTGGCTATGGGAAATGCTAACATAACTCCAGATCAATTGTATGGCTCAGGGCAGTTTTCTCAACTGGAAGCACAAATGCAATGTAATCCTGCAGTGTTTCAAGGAGCCTCACAATGCATCATGAGAGCATTTCGCAGAGTCCCTGTAAAGGGAAAGCCCACTCACTCAGTCTCAAACACTAAGCAATATCACTCATTCACAAACATCAGGCAACAATACCATCAGTTCAGCCCATTCACACACACTAGGCAACATGCTTCAGAACCATACCATCAGTTCATAGATAGATTAAAGGAAGCAATTCAGCTACAAGTGGGAAATTCTGAAGCACAAGAAAAACTTAAGAAAAAACTGGCTTTTGCCCAGGTATTATTCAATTACAAATTCCGTCAAATACACTGTAACATCTGAACAGAGTGCTACCACAAAGAGTGCAGGGATAGATTTAATTAATACACAAAACATGCAATCAGTTCTGCCCGGAGAAATTTTTTTATGCCTACACAACATAAGAGTCCTCTACCAGAGGGAACAGTTTGGAGCTACACTACAAATCAGTAAAATATCATGAAACATTTTTTTAGTTAAAGAAGCAATTAGAAGCAGGACACATTGAGTCAAAACCAAAGTCTGCCAGTCTGTTTCAAAAGCTGCTTTGGTTCAGAAAATTTTTTCTTAAGAGACAGTAGAAAAAGATCTCACTTCTAGTTCTTATTTTGGAAGATTGTCAAGCACATTCAAACACAATTATTAATTGGGTAACAATAGTAAAGGAATTACTTCACTAAAAATTATCTCTGATTGGCCACTGGCCATGACTCTCTCGGAGGCTGTTTCAAAGTGAAAAATTCATGCAACTTTTGTATACTTTAACCACAAAAATGATGCAAACTTATTTTTTATCAGAATCAGTGATCTCTCAATTACCCATCCTTTCAAGTCCAACTTATGTACAATTATAGCAACTTCTAGGATCCATAGATAACCTGTCAATCTCTATATATCATTTTGGGGAAAAACAGCCCTATGCTGTGTTAGTTCAACAAGGATCTCATACAAATACACACTACATATTCTTAAATGGTTGTATCTGGGACACACACTCAAAAAGCACAATATTTTCCTTAGCTATGATGTTTTTTTAAATCTCATACTTAAAGCACCACACCAGAGCTACTGCTCTTGTCAATTTCTTTCTCATTCAGAAGATTTACAAATCACCCCTGGCAGATTATGTGCCACTTCATGCACACTTCATGCAGCAATCATCATATATATTAACAGCAGCCCGCCCCCCAAAAAAACAAGGAGTCATTGCATAAAGAACTAAAATACATGGAAAACTCAGTTTACCCTACCACAATTTTGTTAATCTTTAAAGGTATTACTGGACTACTCTTTCTACTACTATTAGAAAACCACAGCATTCAAAAACCAGTGGGAAAACATTTTTAACCTTCCAGGAATCCAGGGCATTCAGTTGCTGCCCTAAGAGAGTAGCAGTTCTCTTACAAGGAGAAAACTGCTAGACTGCAACTGATAATGAAGCTCAAAACAATGCATGATACATCAAACATTTGGCCCTCCATATATTTACAACATATCCATTTTGCTAACAGGCTGCAGTATATACTACCTATATATAACAAAACTATGACTTCAGTCGCACACTCAGCTACTAATTGAATACTTACTTCACACACAGAGGGACCTTTAGTAACAAAACTACACATTTCTGAGGAGGGAGTCTCAGATATGATTCACTGTGTTCATAATTTTACAGCTTAAAGTCTTCTTATCCTGAATGACATTTCTACTCATAAGTACTCTACTTCTTGATACCTCAAACAATTTGTGTGGTTATTTTATTGTTTTAATTACAAAAGAAATCTCTGTCATATAGACTGGTTTATAATTCATTTCAAAGAGCAGAGTTAGCTGCTATAATACTTGTATTTCAGCTATTTCCAATTTCTCAATATAATCACAGAAAGCCTCTATGTTTCAAACTTTGTTACTCACCATCAAAGGGCAGGGACTGATACTTTTTCAGTCTGCCTTTCACAGTTTCACAGTTTTTTATCTACATAGGCATTCTAAGTGAAGATTTTTTTTAAGCAACAAGAATGTCCCTTTGTTTTCTAGCTGCTTCATATGAGAATAACAGCTGAAAATTTTGCTAGCATTATTTTTAGTTTACAGGAACTTTTAAAAGTACACACCAAACCATTTTTCATTGTTCACATTTAAGGTAGCAGACAAAGCTTTAAGAGCTCTTGTTTGCTCACTTACAGAAAGTCATGCTTTTCACCATCAAACTGCCAAAACCATAGTTAAACAATTTAGTATTCCCTTACATGAAGCCCAAGCAACTGTACAACAGTATCTTCAGTGTAGTCAAATCCACTCTGCCCCAGACATAGGTCTCAATTATTCTGGGTATGTGTGGGTCACTCCTCAAAAGGGGAGAGCACATATAACATGTTTTTAGCCATTCTATAGTTGTAGGTGTACATAACAGATTACATGTAAAGGTTTCTATTCTGTACAACTTCCTTATCTTGTTTTCTAGAATTTAGATGGGTTGTCTCTTTCCAGGAACAACACACTCTAAACATACAACTTACATGACACTTCTGTGCTATTATGACGTCAGAGATATTATGCTTTCATTTCACCATTTGCACGCTGGAACTTTACACACATTTTTGGTATTCCATGCAATTCCCAAGGACAAGACATTATTGAAAGACCAAATCAGACCCTAAAAGAACATTTTCACTAACAAAAACAAAAAGAAGGAATACCTCTAGGTTTTCCTGCTAAAGTAGAATGGCTTGCCCGGGTATTGTCTACTATTAATCATTTCAACTTTACACAGACTTCAAACTCTTTTCTGACTGAAGTGCTTCCAGCACCAGGCCTGGGAAAGGGCCAGTGCCTTTGCTAACCTAGGGACGAGGCTATGCCTCTGTGCTTACTCCTACAGGTCCTGTGTGGGTGCCAGCTCGGTGTGTTCGACCTTGGAAGGATGGCTTGGCATCAGGGACTGCAGAATCCGATTCCTGAGTTTTCTTTGCAACTTGCAGACTCAAAGAAAGACCGAAAGAGAGGAGGAGCCGGAGAAAAAATCCTCCAGTGACATAGAAACAGATTAAAGCTCTTGTTTTACAGACTGAACAAACTCTTGAAAATACTGGACATTTCTTTACAGACTGAACCAGCTTTTGAGAAAACTGGTCAAGAAAAGACGCCTGAAAACTTCTTGCTTGTTGTTTTTCATGCTTCAATGCTAATTTAGTTACAATTCTTTTATTAAGTGCAATTTTCTGTATTGTTTTATAATCTTCAGCTGAAGCAACATTTACACAACCTTCTCTTCATGAAAGACTGCAATATAATATTTGGGTACAATTAGCTAACATAACGAACTGATCATTTCTGCCTCACAGAAACACCAAACATGCATGGGTTGCTGGGAACTTGTTTAACACCTGTTTGCAAAGCTCCTGGTAATATTGGAAAAGAAACAGGATTATCCAAATTCCTGAATGACACTGAAATAAGGTATGATTCCATGGCTAATTGGGGAACTCCTAGTCGTCACTCACATCACAATACATTCCAAAATGTACACTCCTAATGTAGCCAATCATGCAAACAACACTTGTGCTAGAATGGTAAATTGTACAAAACATAATCTTCTGACAAGGTGTCATAACCCTGGCCTTAGTCTAGGGAATTGTTCTAAATATTTAAACATCACCAGTAATTTTAGGCACATATCATTGTGATGGTTTTTCTCCTGTGGGAGTCATACTTATAACTATATTCCAGCAAACATAACAGAAACACAATGCTATCTTAGTCACCTAGTGCTTTATATAGTTACAAAACAAAACTTAAATGTTCTATTCAGAGTTCAACGTTCTATCACTGTAACTTCAGATTGTAATGCCAATGTAACTCTTTTTTCGCAAAGCTGAATATGTTTCTTTTACAGCAAGCCTCATTGCCTGGATTGTTAGTTGGAACTTATATGCAACTGTCTAAAGTCGCTTGCTCACTGGCAAAAACCATTCAAGCAATTGCTTTACTTAAAGTACAACAAGAACTTCACCATGCCATTTTAGATAACAGAGCTGCTATTAATTTTATGCTACTGCAACATCATACAGAGTGTGAAAAAGTATCTCCTATGTATTGTTTTAATTTAACAGACAATTCTTATAACATTCAGATGCAAGTCAATCGTCTTCGTTTCTATGCTAAAAGCATTCAACAAAACCCTATTCCAGCCTGATGGACTTTTCTCTGGTCATGGATTCCAACTGACTGGCTTCATGATTTTTTACAATATGCCTGCATAAGTTTTAACAGCATTAATTTGTGTTTTATTCAATGCATCCCATCTTTCATTTCTGTATGCTTACAATCATGCCCCCGTTCTTCTCCCCGTCCAACAAAGCAGCACATATATTATGCTTACAAGCTCTTTAAAAACAAAAAAGGGGGAGATGTAGGAATTCTGTAGTTATCTTAAGGCACTGGCAAACCATGTCTATAGATAACTAAGACACCTATAGAATGTTTGGCACACCAACAACTGAAGGTCACAGAGAATTCATCTCTCATCTCTCTCTGAGCATAATAGAAATGTAACCATTAGATTCAGCCAGCTCAGCCTTCTCACAGTAGAAACACTTTTTCCCTGGGAACTGTATCTTGTAGCAACATTGTTTATGTATCATGTACTGCATGCATGTTTTCCTGCTGACTGAACAAATAACTAACTACTGATGTAGCAAATATAGCCAATAAAAGCAGGGGCCTCACAGCCCTAACTTGATGCCTCAATCATACCTCTGACTCAGTGTGTCTGTTTTCATCACTCTCTCTCTTTGGAGAGGTGATCCCTATCATCACCTTGCTGGGTAAGGTGATCTCATCAGTATCACCAGTGATTGCTCACCGCTTCACGCCACCATTGGCACTACACCGCTGGCATTACACCACTGGCACCACATCGCGATTGGCATCTGGTGATGTGGGCTACCCTGGAGGCAGCCCAGGCCTGATGGCCATGGAAGGCTGTACTTTGACCCTGAAGCCATCTGATTTTATACTATGACTGGAAGCACTTTAACTGGAATATTATTGTTAATGGACTCTTTGGGATTTTAAAGTTGATTTTAATGTTATTGTATTGGATGCTGCACATTGTACCTTGTAAGCCACCCTGAGCCCGCTTGCGGGGAGGGTGGGGTATAAAACTGAAAAATAAATAAATAAATAAATAATAAAATAATAAAGATCGTCACTAAGCTTGCTCTGCGGGATGCGTACTTTCAAGTGCACATAAGGGAGGGGGATGAATCTAAAATGACTTTCAATACACCCGGGGCAATTTGAATACCTGGTTATGTCCTTTGGCTTCCAGGGGGTGCCTGGAGTTTTTATGAGTTTGATCAATGAAGTTTTGCTCAAGCACTTGTTTAGGGGGGTGCTGGTGTACTTGGACGACATTTTATTGCACTCCCTGGATAAGGAATCACATGTCAAACTGGTTTGAGAGGTCCTCAGAACCCTCCTGCAGCATAGGCTATTTGCTAAGCTGTATAAATGCAAGTTTCATAAGGAGGAAGTTGATTTTCTAGGCTACCACATCTCCCACAGGGGCTTGGAGATGGATCCAAAGAAGGTGGCTGACATGGTGGGGTGGGAGGCGCCCACTACTTGGCACCAACTGCAATCATTCTTAGGATTTTGCAATTTCTATAGAAACTTCATCTCCAATTTTGCCCAGGTAGCCCTCCCCCTCACTGACTTGTTGAAAACAAAGGGGAAGGGCGTGGATAGTACAAAGCCTGGGGCTAAGTTAAACTGGACTAAGGAATGCCAACAAGCATTCGAGATGCTAAAAAAGCTGTTCACTCCAGAGCCGGTGCTTGCCCACCCTAATGAGAATAAAAAATTCATTGTCCAAGTGGATGCTTTGGACGTTGCCATGGGGGGGGGGCATCTTGCAGGAGGGAACAGATGGGTGGCTTCACCCTTCGCTTACATCTCTAAGAAATTCAACACCACTGAGTGCAATTGGGACAAGGAGGCTGCAGCTATCAAATTGGCCTTGTCAACATGACATCATTGGCTGGAGGGGGCGTGGGTTTGAGGTTTGGTCTGATCATAAGAACTTAGAGGCTTTGTGCACCCCCCGGAGTCTCAATGCTAAACAGCTCCAATGGGCAGAGTTTTTCTCCAAATTCCATTTCACCCTCCACTATCTCCCTGGGAAAACAAACTCTCTGGTCGATGCCCTGTCATGCCTACCTCAGCATGCGAGTCAGAGGAAGTGATTGACTCTATGTTCACACCCTCGCAGCAGAAGAGATCAGGGCCCTGCGGGACCTTGTGCAGTTCCGCAGGGCCTGCAAGACGGAGCTCTTCCGCCAGGCTTTTGAATAGGAGCTGCCACCGAGGATTCCACCCATCAGGCATACCATCTATGATGTAACCGGCCTGAAATGGCCCTGGCTGGTGGCAGGGGGGATATGGAGACCTACCACTGGGTCGCCACTTTGATAATATGTTACAGGAAGCTGTTAGCAATGTTACTTGTCATAGGAATTTTTAACTGTTTTAGCTATTTTAATGTATTATTCCTGGCTTGTGAGCCCATGTAAGCCGCCCTGAGCCCGTTCGTGGGGAGGGCAGGGTATAAATCGAAATAAATAAATAAATAAATAAATATTGGGAGGGGCAGTCCTAACTCACAGTCAGGTGAAAGCAGGTGGGGGAGAAGGCAATGTATCTGTGGATTACCAAATTCAGGGAGGGTGTGTCTGACAAAGACCGGGAGTAACTTTATGCTGGGACTGGAAGAACATGAGGGAGGCTGTTGGAATAAGGGGTCCAAAGTATTTGTGCCTGTTTCTATGAGGGGGGAGGTGATGCGCTGGGGCCACGAATCCAAACTGGCTGGACACTTTGGGTTTCTGAAGACTTTGCAATTGCTACAATGCCAGTTCTGGTGGCTGCATATGAGGGTGGATATTCCCCAGTATGTTTCCCATTCCCCACCTGTCTCATGAGCAAAAGCGGGGTGGGAAACCTCCTGGATTGTTGAAACTTTTGGAACCCCCCTCCAGACCTTGGGAAGTGATTTCAATGGATTTTGTTACTGACTTGCCTCCCAGTAAGGGAAAGACTTTGATTTGGATGGTGGTGGATTTGTTCTCGAAGCAAGCAAACTTTATTCCCTTTAAGCAGCTGCCCACTGCTAGGGTTTTGGCAAAGATGTTTATGCACCACATCGTTAAACTCCACTGTTTTCCGAGGAAGGTAATCTCAGATAGAGGAACTCAATTTATTGCCAAGTTTTGGAAAGAACGTTTGCACCTGTTAGACACTGAACAAGGACTTAGTAGTGCTTACCACCCAGAAACTGATAGTCAAACAGAGAGAATTAATCATATACTGGAACAATTTTTCAGGTGTTTTACCAATTATCAGCAGGATGATTGGGTGGACTTGTTGCCTTATGCACAGTACAGCTACATCAACTTGATGCATTCTTCCACAGGGGTGTCCCCATTTATGGCTTTGTATGCTTATGAAGGGGGCCCCCTCCCTGTGATGCCTGATCACACCCTTGGAAAGGAACTTGAATGATTGGTGGTGAGTACTGCAGGATCAGTAGCCAGTGATTCACATCACTTGATAAGGCCAAAGCGGATTACAAAGCACAGGGCTGAACCATGGGACATTAAACCAGGTGATTGTGTGTATTTGTCCACAAAAAACTTAAAGGGGCTGCAACCTAGTAGGAAACTCGGCTGGCGTTATGTGGGGCCTTTTCCTGTAGTGCGTAAAATCAATGAAGTGACTGTTGAATTGGCCCTGCCCAAGTCTCTTAAGGGCGTTCATCCAATTTTTCATTTCAGCCTCCTGAAGTGAGATCCTGGGCTGAATGCATGGCATCCTCGTCCTCCTGCTCCCCCGCCTCTGATTCTGAATGACAAACCGTATCAGGAGGTGGCACAGATTCTGGACTCTAAACTACGGTGTGGCCGCCTATTTTATTTGGTTAGGTGGAAGGATTTCGGTCCTGAAGAAAATGAGTGGGTCTAGGATTCTCATGTTAATGCCCTTAATTTGTTGCGTGCTTTCCATTCTTTGTACCATTTGACGCCTGGGGGGGCCTTGTTAGGGGGACAGAATGTCAGCTAGGCTGACATAAAGAAGGTGGGGGTAAGGAGGCTGGCTGCCATAAAAAAGGTGGGGGTGAGGAAGTTGACACTGGTGTGCTAACTTTCGATTCTCTTCTAGCTTTTGTCTTTGTTTTGATAAGGTCTCTGGTTTCTCTTGTGAGTTTCCCGCTGGGAACTAGGGGCCGTTATTTTCTGTACGAATATAACCTGGCATTCATTGGCTTGTAGCCATCTGACGACCCAAGTTTGATCCCTGTATAAAATCTCATTCCTGCTTTTCCTCTGTAGTCTTAACACAGATAGTGTTTAGAGCAATGCAGTAACCTGACCAATAAATTGATCCTGTTTAAGGAACGTTGTTGAGTGCTGATTACTGGGGACTCTGACAAGTTTAAGCTCTGGCCAACTGAATCTGACCAGTAGCAGATTTCTAAGACCCCAAAGCCAAATATTCCATTGTCAAGCACCCTGTTTGTAACTATGTGCATAGCATAAATTTCCTTTTTGGACCAGCAAAGTCACAAAGAGTCTTTGGGCACCTCCAATAAGTGTATTTTTCTGCCAGATGGGCAAGTACTGCACAGTGATCTATAGTAGAGACCCATCTTTTAAAAATCAGTCTGGGAGGGCATAAGTGTCAGAATCTAGCAATTGCTTGCCTGTTACACTGTGTTCTGAAATGTTACTTTCTGTATTCTGACAATTGCTTGCTTGTTCCATGCCTGGTTTGAATATTACTTTCTGTTTCTTTGTGCTTCCTATCACCCATATGTTTTATTGCTTGCCTTGAAGTAGAATTGCTACCCTGCTTAGTGTTACTCTTTCCCCGGGAGGATGGGTTCCTGCATTCCAAGATGTCACATAAACAACTGCTATCTTGCCATGGTTTCCTCCCCCTCCTGTTCGAGACTCTCAGAGTGCTATCAGAGTGGGTATAGCCTTGAAAGTTACTTTATTGTCAATGGCCAAATGTTTTACCTAGCAGTTGGCACATCTGGGTCACTCAGGGCAAGAGGGGAATTTTTATAACTTTCTCACCTTTGGTGGGAACAAACGGTCGCCATTTCTTTTCCCGCATTTTGTGTGTATGCTGATTGGATGGTTTTGTTTATGCATTTATGCCTGTAGGTATATTAACCACTAGTCTTCTTTGTTCTGCATCTCTAACAAACATTGAGACCCTGTTCCAGTATTTGACAATAAAGAACTCTGTTTAACTACAAAGGTCTGATCTCTTGCTGATAGTACAGAAGCCTCACAATAAGAACCTGATTGTCTGACAACCAAGACTGTAATTTAATAAGCAGGTAAGAAGTAAATAATTTACCTAGACAGGAGAGTGGTCTATAATTATGAGAAAGCAAATAGTCGCCTTTTTAATAGTTAGGAATAATTATTGAATTAAGCCAAGATTGTGGTATGGAACCAGAATTACAAATATTTGAGAAAAAAGGGCTAGGGTCTAGAATCTTTATTACAGTTCATAACCAACACAAACAGTCCAACCATAGCATATTGAAAAAGGGGCTAAAATCTTACTCCAACACAAAACATTGCTCTTAAAGAGTTCATTGACAATAAAGTCAGTGCCAGGGGCCTTACTGATTTTTAAATTTGTAATGAGGCTTGCTATTTCTTTCTCTGTTATTGAGGGCCACAGAGGAAGATTAGCCAATAAAATATATTAGTGTTTGTAGGCAAGGTAACTGAGCCAAAGACATTTTCAAAATAACTTTCCCAATTACTATGGCAGCATACTTTGGAAGTTACCTCCAGAACTTTGTTGACTAGGGACCAAAAATTAGAGGAATCATGATTATCGATGGCTGTAATCAGTCTTTCCCAGTCTGCCTTTAGAAGCCTTTGTTTTTATACCAAATAAGGAGTTTAAACTGCCTCTTTCAAACAATCAAAATAGCTAATAATCTCTTGGAATTAGTATGCCTATAGGCTCTTCTTGGAGCATACAACGGCAATCTCTATCAAACCAATATTTATTTCTGGTTTGGTGACCAAACATTGGTTGCATCAATCTTTTGACCAACAAGTGGTCAAAAAGTTGAAGGATTTGCTCCAAAATCATTGATTGCCTGATAGACAAAGCCTCATTGATTAGTTGGGATATAAGAATTTCAGAACAAACTGGGAGAGCAAATCATAGAAACATACATACCAAAAGAGAACAACCATGATAACCTAACTAATTAATATTTTTTATATTTAAATGAGCAATGCATTACATATAACGTGAAAAATTGTATGACAAACTTGATTATTCTTATCTACAGTTCAAAACCTTTAAAGGATTCAATAATAGGAACTTCAGTCCTTTTGTGTAAGGAGTTCAACAAAACAGGAAGTGTCTTCTTAGAGAGGAAAACATTTCACACCTCATTAGTGTATCCTAATTAAAAGAACATAAAGTCCTGCTGACACAGAAGCGGGCATGAAGACTGTGTTTCAGGATTTTTTTCAAAGCAGGAAAAAAGCATGTTCCAAAGATTTTTCAAGGATTTTTCAGAGCAGGATACAGGACCATATTTTGCACTATTAAAAACAAATCAAGAATGTTAACAAAGGCTACATGTCAAGGCAAATAATTGATTTTGAGAAAAACAACAGCATATATTTTTGGATATTTTGGATAACCTATCTAATCTTCTTTATATTAATTCTGGAAACGGGTATCTCCAGTAGGAAGAACAAGTGACATTTAACTTGCCACTTAGATGACCAAAATATTGTTTTTCCTTGATAGGGTGAAATTTCAAGGTAAACAGACAAGAGTCGTACTTTTTTTTTTTTGTAAAAAATTTTTATTTTTCAAAACATTAAAATTAATACATTTATCTTATACAAATCCTTTTTTCCATATTATATAACATTTTGTTCTATTTGTATAATCTTATTTTTATCTTGTATTGGCGGTTTCCCACCACATCTGAAGCATAACACATTTTCCACTTTATCCAAAATAGTAATACTTATATCTATGTTTACATTTCTGATAACGGTCATATATCTTAAAAATGCTTATATACTAATTCTTACTTTCTATATTCTTATATAATTCTAAAATAAAAAACAACTTCATTATCTAATTATCCTTAATACATTCATATACTCTAATTCTATTGCTTTATGTTATTATAACCATGTATAAATGTAGTTTTTCATGTCCCAGTATTTTTCAACATATTCTTTCAAATCTTTCCAATCTTCTAAAAAGGTCTCTGAGTACAGGTCATTCAACTTTCTAGTCCATTTATCCATTTCAGCCAGATATAACAATTTTTTCAACCATTCCCACACATCTGGTATTTTTTCATTTTTCCAATTTTGTGCATACACCATTCTTGCTGTTGTTATCATATACCATATTATTGTCCTTTTCTTTACATTTATCTCTTCTAGTTTAAGTCCAAGCAATAACATTTCAGGCAACTTCTTAAATGTACATTTCAAAAAATTTTCCATTTCTGCATGTATTATAGACCAATAAGTCTTTGCTTTATCACAAGTCCACCACATATGATAAAAAGAACCTTCTTTCTTTTTACATTTCCAACATTTGTTAGACATATTCTGATTAATATTTGCAATTTTTTTTGGTGTCATATACCATCTGTACATCATTTTAAAACAATTTTCTTTTAGGTTATAACATGTAGATATACCCATAGCATTTTTCCATAAAAATTCCCAAGATTCCATTTCAATGTCTTTGTTAAAATTTATCGCCCATTTTACCATTTGTTCTTTTACCATTTCATCAGCATTAAACCATTTTAACAAAATTTTATACATTTTAGAGATCATTTTTTTCCCCACCTTCCTCCCAAACTTGTTCTATTTCATTATTTTTTTCTCTAAAACCGGATTTTTATCACTTCTATACATGTCATATATTTGTCTATATCTTAACCAACCATAATCAAAGTCCATCTGATGCTGCTCCTTCAATATAAAGTCTTTACCATGTCTTGTTAATAAGTCCCTATACTTCAACCAATCTTGTCCTTTGTGACGTGATACTGGATTTAAAACTTCTGCGGGTACAATCCACATAGGTATCTCTTCTGGAAAAAAGTTTTTATATCTTGTCCATGTATCCATTAGCGTTCTTCTCAAATAATGATGTTTAAACATATTGTCCATTTTTGTTTTACCGTAATACAAATACGCGTGCCACCCAAACCTATAGTCATGGCCTTCCAGGGACAATAACTTTCTATCTTGTAACAGCAGACAAGAGTCGTACTTAACAGGACCAAAACCAAAGTGTTTTGGGTGATCCTCCTGAATAGAAGACTCTTCCATCCCAGTTAGCCAGTACATGTTACTCCCAATATTACAAAGGCTGCGGTCACACACACTAAATAATCTGCTTTCAATCCACTTTCAGTGCACTTTCCAATGGGATTTTACTGTATGAACTGGCATAATCCAGTTGGAAAGTGCATTGAAAGTGGATTGAAAGCGGATTATTTAGTGTGTGTGACCTCAGCCAAAGTTTAACCTGGTTGATACTACAGGAACAAGATTTATTAACAGCTGATTTGTTATAGATCTTCTGCAGGGTTTCTCTGATCAGGAAAGTCTGTGAAGTTGAAATCTGGAGAAGATCAAAGGAACAGGAGACCAGGTTATCGATAACAGAATTAGCTGGATCAAAACGAGAGGTGTGACTTGAAACCGAAGGTGATTTAGGGTACTCCTGTTTATGCTTTAAAACATCAAAGCTGTTTGAGGTTGAGAAAGCATAAAAAAACCTCCTTGAGTTTACTTTGTTTCATAAAGGGATCATTTTGATCACTGAATGGGTATTGTCTTTTTTTACTAATGTGGCTTGGGACAAAACTCAAGCTTCAAAAATTCAAGGATCCAAAAATTTGTCAAGGTCCAAGAGTCAGAAGGTCCAAAGGGCTCAAGGTTTATAGAGGTTTGCAAAAATTCAAAATTTGCAGATTCCAATTGATCGATTCATTGATAATTTTTAGTATTTATGAGTAGGGAGTGGTGTGGTAGTCTTGAGGGTGGGATATAGTTGGGATTGGAGTTTGTATTGTATTAGTGTATTAGGTAAAGGTAAAGGTTTCCCTTTCTTGAAAGCCAGTCAAATCCAACTCTAGGGGGTGGTGCTCATCTCCGTTTCCAAGCCGAAAAGCCAGCACTGTCCAAGGACTTCTCCAGGGTCATGTGGCCAGCA
Organism: Lepidodactylus listeri; assembly: GCA_029233225.1. Taxonomy (NCBI): domain Eukaryota; kingdom Metazoa; phylum Chordata; class Lepidosauria; order Squamata; family Gekkonidae; genus Lepidodactylus; species Lepidodactylus listeri. The sequence continues at coordinate 4,862,132 of JARCFY010000014.1, read as the reverse complement.
GGACTAAATGGCGAAGCACACGGAACACTGTTACCATCCCAATGAAGTGGTACCTATTTGCCTACTTGCAATTTCTTGCTTTCAAACTGCTAGGTTGGCAGGAGCTGGGGCCAGAGATGGGAGCTCACTCTGTCACATGGCACTTGGGTCTCGAACTGCCAAGCTACCAACCTTCTGGTCTGCAGCTCAGCAGATTATATATTAGGGTTTGACTTGCTCCTTGCACTCACTATCAGATGCTTAGTGGTTTCGCTTATGGGCCGATAATATCCATCAGAGGAGGCCATGTCAGGGTCTGAGATTCCAGCAATAGTGGGGTGGGGGAGGTATGCTGGTTGGACTAGGTGGAATATGGGAAGGAAACAGAGATACGGTAATGCATGGTCTCCCTCCTACCCATGACCCATCCTGTCATAAGTCAGTCTGTGTTGAGTGATGTCTCAGATTTCTCAGGTGAAAAGCTACCTGCTAGCTCTCAGCCAGTAATTGAACAGCCAGCTGCAGCTGGCTCTGAGCCAGAAGGAGAACAACAAGAGATCAAGTTACCGGCTGATCGGGAGTCACAGCCTGTAGCTGAAACCAAGCCAACATCTTGTAGCTCTGAAGCAGTAAACAAGTCTTCAGAAACTGCTCCCAGGCTACCTACCTCATCCACACCCTTGCAGCACTGATGCTGTCAGAATGCTTAGAGTTGCAAGAAAGGAGAAGTGTGAGAATATCTCAGTGGTACCCACTGAAATGTGGTGTGCCACAGTGGGCAATCCTCTCTCTAATGCTGTTTAACATCTATATGTGCACCCTCATCCATTTGGTCTGGAGGTTTGGGCTGGGTTGCCATCAGTATGCTGATAACACTCAGCTGTATCTGTTAATGGATGGACAGACTCTGCCCCAGATATTTTGGATAGGGTGTTGTTGGGGGCTGTGGCTAGATGGTTACAGCAGAGCTGGCTGAAATTAAATCCAATGAAGATGGAGGTCCTGTACCTGAGCCATGGTGGGTTGGGATTGGGAATCCGGCTCCCAGTGTTTGGTGGGGTGTTGTTGACACCAAAGCTGAGGGTGAAGAGCCTCAGAGTGATTTTGGATGCCTTGCTTTCAACTGAGGCCCAGGTCACCACTGTTGCCAGGTCAGCCTTTTATCATCTCCAGCTGGTCAGGCAACTTGTTCCCTATCTCACCTCCCAGGACTTAGCTACAGTGATCCATGCAATGGTCACTTCCAGGCTGGATTGTTCTGTGTGAGGCTGTCCTTGAACCTGATCCAGAAACTGTAGCTAGCGCAGAATGTGGCAGCACACTTGCTGACAGTGACATCTGTGTGGGTGCACATTCAGTCAGTGCTATGCCAACTGCACTGGCTGCCAGTCAAGTACTAGATCCAGTTCAAGGTTATGGTAATGACATTTAAAGCCCTATGTGACCAGGGACCAGCATACCTATGGGACCATCTCTCCCAGTATGTGACCCGGAGAGCCTTGTGCTCTGCAGATCAACATCTTCTGGTAGTCCCTGGCCTGAAAAACATCTGCTTAGCCTCAACTTGGGCCAGGGCTTTCTCTGCTCTGGCCCTGGGCTGGTAGAACATGCACCCAGCTGAGATCAGGGCCCTGCAAGATGTGTTACAGTTCCACAAGGCTTGTAAAACAGAGCTGTTCCGCCAGGCCTTCAGCTGAGGCAGTGGATGTCTAACCATCTTGACCTCCCCTGTCCACAGCATTGGCCTCAGCACCAAGACTCAGTGCCAAGGTCAAAAGATCATAATCTTGCAGGAGGCATTATGGACCACCTGAAGTTATTTGCTAAGTTTCCATATTGTGTTGTACTGTTATAAATCTGGTTTTAGATTATACAAGAGGCAGGGACCCGCGATACTCATGCGGGGGGAGCTCCACATGGAAGAGGAAGCCACCTCAGGTAAGATCTCCTTAGATGAGAGATTCTGTTCATACGAAAGAGGTGAAGTAGAAACAACAGAACATGTCCTACTCTATTGCTCTTTCCATCAAAAGATCTGCTCAATGTATATATCCCCTCTGCTCAATAGAAATCCAGGCTGTTCAAATCAAGCATATGTTAGAACTAGGGGCAAGGCCCGTTGCAAGCAACAATGCAACGGGCACTAGCAAGAGGAAGAAAAAGAAGGAAGGAAGCAATTCTCTTCATCTCAACTTCTTTCCCTCTTCCTCTCAGCTACCCCCCCTGCACCCTTTCTCTCTTCCCCCCCAACAGAGCCTCTTTGTAGAGGCCATTGCATTTATTAACTGAGTGGGTGTCAGAGTGCATCTCTCTTCCTGACTTACTCCTGAGTAAACAGGCTGTGCACACACACACACACATTATTAGGGCTAAAGCTGGGGCCAGCTCACCTATTTCCATTTTGTAGGCACCGCAAAAGGGCTTGCAGAGGGGCTGTCCCCCATTGTCGATTTTGAAAGCAAATAAATGCTTTCTCCTGTGCTGAGCCCCACAGTCTGCAGCTCTTCTCTTCTCTCCCAAAGCTGCAGAAATCCCCAGAGGTTGGTGCAGAGCGGTGGAGCCAGCACTTAACTGATTTCTAGAATCCAGCTGCACCTTTAAGACCCACGAAGTTTAACTGTAGGTAGCCTTTCATGGGCATGCACAGTGAACTGACCGCAAGCTTCTGTGCTGGATGTTTTCCTTTCGTTTCCCCACAAGCCCTTTCAATTGCAAAGCTGCTTCCCATTTAACACCAGCTAATTAGTTATCCTGGCCCACCGCCTCTTGGGACTCCCAAATTGGGAGTTGTTGTTCTAATTCTCTTTTTTATGGTTGCAGTAAAGCCAGCAGAGAACTACAACTCCCAAAGTGCAACGCTCTGTGGGCGGGAGTGAGGCAACGCAGGGAGAGAATGCAGCCAGTGGGCAAGGACGCCATTTTGAGTGGCAGTTCTTGCAGCCAACTGATTTTGGCTGCATTCCCTCCCTGATTTTGGTGCCCCATGGAATCTTGCCGCTTTGAAAACAGCTTTATATATAAGAGAGATGCTGCTCATGGGAGAAAATGCACAGGTCATAGCAAGTACCATGAAATTTTGCACAGCAGTCTGCAAAGCCCGACAGAATGTTTTAGATAACAATGAATAGGAGCAATGTATAGTAGTAACATATTTTTAACTTGATACACAAACGGTAAAGGTAAAGGTAAAGTTTTCCCTTGCTCAAAAGCCAGTCAAATACGACTCTAGGGATGTGGTGCTCATCTCCATTTCCAAGCCGAAGAGCCAGCACTGTCCAAAGACATTTCTGTGGTCATGTGGCTGGCATGACTAGACACCAAGGCTCACGGAATGCTGTTACCTTCCAACCGAAGTGGTACCTATTTACCTACTTGCAATTTCTTGCTTTCGAACTGCTATGTTGACAGGAGCTGGGACCAGAGACGGGAGCTCACTCCGTCATGCAGCACTTGGGTCTCAAAACTGGTTTGGCATAAATACACTGGTTTGACATAAATTCACATAAATACACAAACTGGTATGGCATAAATAATATATTGATTTTATAAGATAATGTTGTTCCAACTATTATATTTACTCAAAATTATATTTGTATATTTTTTCTTTTAATTTTTAATGCATACTAGTATCACATTTTTAACTGAAATTCATGGAAGTGTAATATTTTGTTCTGTGTTATGCTGGTCTATGACCATAATAAAGGACAGTGATACTGAAATGATACTGAGTTGGAGGGTAGCTTCCCAGAGTTCAACTAACCTTGGCTGACTCAGTGAAGAGCCTAGGGGTTATCCTGGATCCAGCACTGTTACTGGAAGAGCAAGTTAATGAAGCTCTCCTGGGCATAGAGCAGGGGTCACTGGGTGTGTGCAGGGGGGGGCATTTGTGAATTCCCTGCATCATGCAGGGGGTTGGACTAGATGACCCTGGAGGTCCCTTCCAACTCTATGATTCTATGGCTGAGGACAGACTGAAGATCTGCCCTGGATCAGTCGCGGGGCCAAAAGCCCAGCGGGAAAAGCAGCCCGGTGCGGCTCGTTCGCACTGGCTGCGATGTCCCGGGGAGGAGGCGGGGAGGAGGCGCACGGCTGCGGGTCCATCCGCACTTCCGCCCCCGCTTCCGGCGCGCTGCCGACGCATCCACACTGCCAGGAAGTGGCAGGGATGTGCGGCCGGAGAGCCGGAGACCTGTTTAAAGTGGTCTCCGGCTGAAGCAGAAGGACGGCGCCTCGCAGACAGGTGAGTCCGCGCTGATGACGGGGGACAGATGCGGCAATCTGAACGCCCCCTCTGCCTCCGCTTTAGAAGCGGAGGCAGAGCGGGGCAGATTGCCAGTCTGTCCTCGGCCTATGATTCAGCGGGAATAAAGGCTTTCTTCTATCTTCAGTTAGCCCAGAGGATACCACCCTACTGTGACCCAGCTAATCCGGCCACATGAATCTGTGTCAACACTAACATCCATGTCTAGACTATTGTAATGCTGTCTACATGCTCCATTGGTTGCCAATTAGCTACCACATTCAGTTGAAGATGTTGGTTATCACTTACAAAGCCTTTTAAGGCCAAGGACCTGCATCCATGCAGGACTGCCTCTCCTGATACACTTTGCTGAAGCAATTCTACACATCAGAGTAAAGCCTTTCAAAGCTGACACCCTGCAAATAGGCAAGAACAACAGCTGCCTGGAATTGAGTGTTCTCTGTTGTGTCTCCCACCATCAAGGTGGCTTCCACACTCCTATCAGTCCTCAGAATGTGCAAGAGGGGGCATTTGTATAAAGTGAATAAATGCAATTTAAGGTTGACTTGATCATGTATCTTACGCTGTTTTTAACGTTGCTCTTTAATTTCATAATCTATTTTTAACCCAGCTCTATATATGTTATGATGTTTCATTGTATTTCCCCCTGGTCTTGTACTGCTGCTTTGTTGCCTGCCTTCGTGTGTTGTTCTGTACTTTTCTGTTTGTGTGCATTGTGTTGGACTTAAAGCATTGTTTTCAGTTATAATCTGACTATAAATGAAGAAAATTAATACTTTCAATCCACTCAAGGGAGGGGGGTTGCCATATAATCTTGAGAATACTGATTGTCTGTAAGCAGGAATAGACTCAATGAGAAAGGCATGAGCAGAGGCTCAGTCTTTCCAGGAGGAATCCCTGTGGATGCGGGACACAACTCTGACTCCTGACCCAAGAAAGGAGCACAGCTGCATCCCTCAAGCTCTGGCAAATGTTCTGATTGGTTTTATTTTGTCAACTTTTCAGTATCTTGCCTGGGTGGACTTCATCTCTGCAGAAATATTGAAAAGAATATTTTCTGTTGCTGGCCTCAATCATTTATAAGCTTATCAGATCATCTTTCATGATTCCCTGTGCATTCAAAACTACCCATAAAATCCCCTGTCAACAGACATGATCTTGGAGATGCCATCACCCATGGTCTATATTTGTGTGCATAAGGTTATCAGGCAAATGCATGGCCTTGTCTTGAGACTGAATCTAAATATTTGTCACCCAGAACTCTGTTCTCTCCACATATCTGCCCTCCTCCATGTCTTTTGTATTCTCCCAGCCATTTCCTCTATATTCTTGCCAGAATAGTATTTTATTCTCAAAATTCTGCCTGAAAGCCAGAAACACACTACTGGCTGAATCTCTGCTCTGAGCATACCCTCCTCAGTTACCAGCTGTCAGGGACAGCGGTGTGTGGCATGGATGATCTGGGGGATGTATGTTAAATTATAAGATTCAGTATACCAGAAGGTTGACACTTGCCTATCAAGCAATAGAGCTCTATGGCAAGCTCCTTTCCCAAACTTTCCAGGTCTTCAGGTGAAATTTGGAGTTTGCTGCATCTTGCTTCAGTTCATTGCATAAAGTAAAACAGAATATACTCTCTCCAAATGGTGACTTGACATCGTTAATCCTTCCAGGATGAGGAATGTTGATGCAACAGTTGGCAGCCCTCCTGGAAAACACTGAGGTAATTTTAGTCTCTAGACTTGGGGGGAAGGGCTTTAAACAATAATATATGAAACTACAGCCTGCTGGGTGTGTGTGTGTGTGGCTTGATGAGCCTCTGGATCGGGACTTCAGCCTTCTGCTCAGAGCCTGGAATGGGTGGCAGAAAAGTGAACTGCTCTTTCTAGGAACTCAGATAGTTTTATAAAAGCAGGTTTGTGGCTATGGGTGTAACTATCCTGTTGATCTTTATGCCTTTCAAAGAAATCATCTCAATCACCAACACATGGGTGATAAACAAGTGAGCATTCTCCATTCAGAACCTGAGGTGCAACAGCCAGGAAACTTTTCCTTTGCATGTAGTAAGGTAAAACAGAACTCTGGGCATGCAGTTTCCAAAATTATCATGGCTGTTATCCATAAAATTATCACTTATAACTCTCTAACCTCAAGAAAGCAGCTGTCATCCAAAGTGTAGCTACATCCATTGTAGGTTAAAAGTAGAGAAGACAATTGTTTCAAAAGGTTTTGAAACAATGCAAAACCTGACAGTCCTGCTTAAGCAGAGATAAAAAGAGCAGCACTTTCTTCCAAAGTCATTTCATCGCTCCGACAAATTGTTCTTGTCTTCAGCTTAAGCCATATTTCCCTTTTGTAAAGTCTTCCACTTTACTTGGTCCTGTTCTAAAGCTAATCTGCAGATGGTTTTAGCAAACAAACAATTAAGCCCCAGACTCATTCTTTTGTGTCCTGGAGGTTTGTGAAATACCAGGGAACAGTCAGACAAAAGTCCAACTTGGGAGCTTTCATGCCAGTAGGGTTTGTGCAGGAGACATTTGCCTGCTGGACAGTCCCCTATGCTAGTGCAGATTTCTCTGCTCCCTGCCTTGTTCTCTGGCTCCCTAGCCTCACACAGGTTCATAGTTCCATCCCAGTGTGTCCCCTGGCAAAGCTGCATTCCCCCCCCCCCCCCAGTATTTATACATTTTCAGCCACTACACAGATCCTGCAGATGTTGGGTTTTTAGTTCTCTTCAATAGGTCCCGAGTGACAGAATGCTATTGATTTTTTTTACCCCAGATCATGCGGACAGAATAACACATTGATAAATAGGCAAGGATTGATTTGCACTTAATTGACAATTTGGTGAACCCTGTTTTAAGAGGCCCAGGGGTTAGCTTGGGGAGAGAGGATTCATGGGTAATATATAGCCTGATCAATAAGTCTTGGCCTAAAATCGCAGAGTCTTAGTGAGGAAGCCTGGACAGCTGTCAGCTTTCAGTCTGTAGAAATTAGAGGTGGTGGTGGAGGGGTGAAATCAGCACTCCTACTTGGCAATAGAGGGCAGCAGAACCTTTGGAAGTAAATGGCTTGGAATTTGAGAGGGCCTGAGCACTGGAGAAGAGGGGGAGAAAAGAGGTGCTGGTAGTCATAGGCAAATTAGTTCCTTGGGAATCACAGTAATCACACCCCTGAGACAGACCTGGGCACACTGTGTTCTGCTTTATTTCTTGGTTGCTGAAACAAGGAGCTGATGTACCATCTGCAAATAGCAGCACTAGAGTTGCCAACTTCCAGGTGAGGGCTGGAGATCTCTCAGAACTACAACTGATCTCCAGACAACATAAATTACCATCTACAAATTTCACTTAGCTTTCACATCTGTTTGCTTCCAGATGATGCAAACTGCCATGCATGCAGGACACTACACACAAAACCAGTCGATCAGCATCTATATATCTGCAGAGCCCCAGAACCAGAAGATTTATGCCACTACTTGTTGGCCTGTCTGCTTTATTCAGCTCCCAGGCAATTTTTTTTTACTATTCTTGCTAGCTTAGGCCCAAGCACCACAACGGAGAAAATTTTATTCCTCCTCTCTGATGAGGAACCAGTAGTATCCCACAAGCTTGCTCTTTTCATCCTAGCTGCCAAGAAAATTTGATCTAAGTTAGAGTCCAAAGACTAGGCTAGCAAAATGTTATTCTTTTCTATAGCCAGCCAGACAAATTTCTGGACCATTCTTTTTAAATGAACATTAATTGTTATGAAAAGGTAACTTTTAATAGTTATGGTAGCAATCCAGTTTTAATGTTTTGTTTACTTGTTATTTTATGTCTGTTCTTGTTTGCAGTGGCCTTTGGCCCCATACAGTAAAACAGAGGTCACTCCCCTCCCTAAACCCCACACTCACCAGCTCCACCCTCAAATCTCCAGGTATTTCTGAACCACGGAGTTGGCAGTCCTAAGCAGCACAGAGTGTGCTATTGTGCTGATCCCTTTCTGGTCCAAACAGGGTGTCAGTGCAAATGCATCTGGGTAACAAAAATGAGGAACACACATACTGAATGGGGGATGTGCTTCTGGATAGTAGCGTGTGTGTGTGAACAAGACCTTGGGATATGGGTGGACTAAGTTAAATATGAGCAGCCAGTGTGATGTGGCAACAAAAAAGGCTAATGCGATCTTGGGGTGTATCAACAGAGGCATCACTTTCAAACTGAAAGATGTCATAGTTCTGCTGTACACTGCATTGGTCAGGCTGCTCCTGGAGTATTGTGTGCAGTTCTGGAGGCCTCACTTCAAAAAGGTGTGGACACAATGGAGTGTGTGCCGAGGAGAGCAACGAGGATGATCGGGGGCCTGGAGACCAAGCCCTATGATGGACAGCCTGCCAAACAGATGCCCAAGTCACACCTGTCAAGGGAGAGGTTTTTCTCGCTGAGGTTTTCAGTAAATCTCAGAGGGATTTTGACATGTTCAATCTGAAGAAGAGGAGGTTGAGTGGGGACATGATTGCTCTCTTTAGGTATTTGAAGGGCTGTCACTTAGAGGAGGGCAGGGAGCTGTTCTTGTTGGCAGCGGAGAATAGGACTCGCAATCATGGGTTTAAATTAAGGGCAGGAAGGTACTGGCTGGATATTAGGGAATACTTTTTGACAGTCAGAGTTGTGCAACAGTGGAATCAGCTGCCTAGGGAGGTGGTGAGCTTCCCCTCACTGGCAGTCTTTAAGCAGTGGCTGGACAAACACTTATCAGGGATGCTTTAGACTGCTCCTGCATTGAGCAGTAGGTTGGACTAGATGGCCTGTGTGGCCCCTTCAGCTCTGTGATTCTATGATTCTATAAAGTGATACACACTGGAATTTTTTTTTTAAAAAAAAAAACCCTTTAAATATAGCTTCTGGGTTGGGTTCTGAACTGGCTGAGATCAAGATTGAAAGAAATTCTGGGGTTAGAGTGTATAACTCAATCAAAATATCAACTCAGTGTGTAGCAGCAGTTAAAAAAATATACTCCATGCTAGGGATTATTAGGAAAGGGGCTGAAAATAAAACTGCCAATATTGTAATGCCTCTGCTTACTAGATCGTCAGGATCTATGCAGTGCTACAAAATATAGTTCTTTGGTCAGGAACAACAGAGGAAATCCAAGAGGTCATTCATGAGAACACCTGGGCCGCATGGTGAATAAAAGGAACCTCTATAGACAAAGTCAGCAAACCTGTGAATGCCAATGATTGGAGGCAACATTAAAGGACCTAACAGAAGCAGAAGAGATTAGGAAAAGATGGCAAGAATACACAGAAGAACTATACAAGAAGGACCTCAATGTTCTTGACAACCATGATGGTGTAATCATTGACCTCAAGCTAGACATCCTGGAATCAAAGTCAAATTGGTCTTAGAAAGCATTACTAACAACAAAGCTAGCGGAAGTGATGGTATCCCAGTGTCAGATCCTCTGCCATTAATTGTTTCTTGTTCTGGGTCTCTGTCAGTAATCTATTGCTAGCCTTGAGTTTATTGCCTGCCATGAATACTATGTCTCTTTCTTTCCCCAGGAGGGTGGCTTGCTGCATACTCCCACGTCATATAAACATTCTGGCTATCTTTCCCGAGGTGCCTCCCCTCGTCTCTCTGGTGTCTTGGACAGCTAATCTTGCTTTTGTAACCTTGAAGACTCTAAGCTGATTTAGGCCAGGTGCCTGGCCTGTGAACTGCAAGTAAAGTTCAGAAGGGGGCGTGGGGGGGGTATAGTGCTTTTGTGCCTTTTTTATGTGAACATAACGGTTAGGATTTTTCACGCTTATTTTAGTTGGCTCTGATTGGCTCTTTACCTGCCCTTACCTTTTTTGTATATGGTATATTAGTCCACACTGCCTGTAACTGTTTATCACTGACAAACATCGTGTACCTGAAGGATCATTAAGAAATAAAAGGACTTTTGCTTTCATCAAAGGCCTGGCTTATTGGTTCCCATTCAGAAGCCTCACACCCAGCTGAGCTATTCAAAGTCTTAAAAGATGATGTTGTTAAAGTGCTGCACTCAATATGCCAGCAAATTTGGAAAACTCAACAGTGGCCACAGGATTGGAAAAGGTCAGTTTACATTCCAATCCCAAAGAAAGGCAATGCCAAGGAATGTTCAAACTATCACACAATTGCACTCATTGCACATGCTAGCAAGGTCATGCTAAAGATAATACAAGCTAGGCTTCAGCACTACACAGATAGAGAACTGCCAGAAGTACAAGCTGAGTTTCGAAGAGGTAGAGGGACTAGAGATCAAATTGCCAACATTCACTGGATTATGGAGAAAGCAAGAGAGTATCAGAAAAACATCTACTTCTGCTTCACTGACTATGTTAAAGCCTTTGATTGTGTGGATGACAACAAACTATGGCAAGTCCTTAAAAAGATGGGAGTACCAGACCACCTCACATGTCTCTTGAGAAACCTGTATAAGGGTCAAGAAGCAACAGTTAGAACCAGATTATGGAACAACTGATTGGTTCAGCATAGGAAAAGACATACGACAATGATGTATATTGTCACCTTGCTTACTTTATTTATATGCAGAGTACATCATGCAAAATGCTGGCCTGGATGAATCACATCATTAACAGCCTCAGATATGCAGACGATACCACTCTAATGGCAGAAAGTGAAGAAAACCTCAAGAGCTTCTTGCTGAGGGTAAAAGAGGAGAGCGCAAAAGTTGGCTTGAAATTTAACATTAAAAAAACTAAGATCATGACATCCGGCCCCCTCACTCCTTGGCAAATAAAAGGGGAAGTCATGGAAGCAGTGACAGACTTCATGTTCCTGGGATCCAAGATCACTGCAGATGGTGACTGCAGTTGTGAAATTAAAAGATGCCTGCTCTTTGGGTGGAAAGCGATGGCAAATCTAGATAGCATAATAAAAAGTAGAGGCATCACCCTGCCAACAAAAGTCCGTACGATCAAAGCAATGGTATTCCCAGTAGTAATGTATGGCTGTGAAAGTTGGACTATAAGGAAGGCCAAGCACTGAAGAATAGATTCTTTTGAATTATGGCACTGGAGAAGACTCTTGAGAGTCCCTTGGACTGCAAGGAGATCAGATCAGTCAATCCTAAAAAAAATCAACCCTGACTGTTCCCTGGAAGGCCAGATACTGAAGCTGAAGCTCAAATACATTGGCCACCTAATGAGAAGGGAGCACTCCCTGGAGAAGACCCTGATGCTGGGAAAGACGGAAGGTCAAAGAAGAAGGTGACGGCAAAGGATGAGATGGTTAGAGAGTGTTATAGTTGCAACAAACATGAAATTAAGCAAACTCTGGAGCACGATGGAAGACAGGAGGGCCTGGCATGATGTGGTCCATGGGGCCCCAAAGAGTCAGGCTTGACTGTGCGATTGAACAACAACTACATTTTTCTAATATTGATTGTATTCTATTCTTCTTCTTGTTTTACAGTCTTCTATAACAAAAAGAAATTAATTCCTCCCAGAGTAATAAATGAGTGTTCAGTTTTTGTATTTCCCTGAACTGAACTTTTCTGGTCCATGACAAGCCCCCCTTTATTTCATATTGCTGCCATTGCTTGTGCCTGCTGTTTGTTCCAGTCCTCCTTCCCACCTGCCAGTCCCAATGTGACCAGGCCACTATGGGATTTATTCCCTTGTCTGTCTCCCATTCATGTTCAACTCTTGCTAAGAGAAACTGGTGTACTAGCAAACAACAGTTGTTTTGAGCAATTCATTCCTGTTTTATTTCTTGTGAATTTTCTTCTTTTTGAAGGCTTTACTCAGTAATCCTAACTGTACATAATAATGTTTGTGTTGTGTTAATCCCATATTTTAAATGTAAGATTTATATGTTAAAATCTGGATCTACAGTGGTTCATGGCAAAAAAAAAGAAAAGAAAAAGCAATTTGTTTGCAGTTCAGCCAGGACAATGCTTGGAAGGCATTTTCAAAATGCCTATTGAGTTTAATACCTCCAGCATCCAATGAAAGACCAGTGAGTCTCGCTTGACTTTCTGAGGCTCAGCTGGTCTCACAAATGATTTACAGGGCCCTTTTGGATTCTTCTTCTGTTCTTGACCAAGGAACTGTTCTGTAGCACTAGCCCAGATCCTGAGGAATGTCAGTTTATTTGTGCTACTGCATAGTGTGAAGAGACCCAGAGACACACAAATGTAACACTGCTAACATTTGTGCCTCCCCCTGGAGTGCCCCCTGATCTGCCAGATGTAAGTTACAACAGGTGCTGCCTTTTCTCACCTGGGTGGGCCAGAGGAACCTATATTTCAATACACCATTGAAGGCTTCTGCCTGTATTACCAACAAGAGCTTCCAGCAGTTTTGCCTTCAGTGCGTGCAATAAGCTGACAGCACAGGATGGCAACCAAGGATGTCCTTTGGAGTCAGACAAGGAGTTTAGTTTTGTGTAGTGGAGCAAACAACAGACACCCAGTTCCATTTGGCTGAAGGCCACAGTAACTGTGTGGCAGGTAACTTGGCTACTGGAATAAGGAATAACCATACTTAACTGAACTATTTCTAGAGCTCTAGGCCAGGGCTGTCCTGGCCTGGTTCTGCAGACTTAGTAAGCCCTGCACTCCTGCAGGCTGCTAGCAGGGAGACTGAAAAGGGAAGCACCGAGTCTCTTCTACTCTCCTGCTTGCTCTGAGGCCTATTAGGATAGCCTCTTGAAGAGGCAATAAAAAAAATCCCTCCCCCAGGTTCAGTCATCCATGCCAGATGTTTTTGCTGCCAGTGTGGTCTTCTCCTTTGGCTTGATTCAGCTGCAGTCTCAGCAGAGGAAACTTCTTCCAAGATAACTCAGTAATTAGATCACCAGTTCCTTGCAATGAAGGATGGTTATCCTTATCAGCAGGATCAGGATGGCTTCCCCCAATTAATTCTGAACCTTATGTTGGTGGGTTGATTTCCTTAGAAGGTTCCATTGAAGAATTAGGAGTTTCTGTGTGACCACACAGTTGGTCTGCATGATGTCTCCATAACAGTCCTTTTGTGGTTTGCACTCTACATGAGACAGGCCCTGTTACTTCCACTATTCCAGACGGAACTCACTGTCAACCAGTTTGGTGTAGTGGTTAAGTGCGCAGATTCTAATCTGGGAGAACCGGGTTTGATTCCCCACTCCTCCACTTGCACCTGCTGGATGACCTTGGGCAAGCTATAGCTCTGTCCCAGCTGTTCTCTCAAGGATAGTTGTCTCAGAGCTCTCTCAGCCCCACCTACCTCACAGGGTGTCTGTTGTGGGGAGGGGAAGGGGAAGGAGTTTGTAAGCCACTCTGAGACTCCAAGTGAGTGAAGGGCGGGATAGAAATCCAGTCTCTTCTTCTTCTTCTTCTTCTTCTACCGTTTCCATAGTTCTGAGCCCATACTGGTTCCTGAGGAGAGAAGATAAGCAGATTCCTAGATGTCAAAGCAGAATACAGCTCCTGTTCTTTTTTAGACTGCAAGTCACTTCCAATGTCAGGGTGGACATGCTCTAGGCATGTCCTGACATGACATCCCATAAGCAACTCAGCTGGGCTGGATCCAGCTGAAGGGCAGGGTGTAACATGTTGTGCCAACAAGAATCTTGCCAGTCCCAGAAATTATCCTTTTCAGCGCATATTTTGTAGTCTGTACCATTCATTCTGCTTGTCCATTTACCTTGGGTCTATGTAGTACCACTGTGATAGTCCTAATCTTGGGAAATTGTAGAGGTGAAAGCAGCACCATCATCTGAAATGATTGTGTCTGGCACTCTGTGAGTTGCAAAAGTTGCAAAAAGTTGACAGAGAACTATGATTGCAGTATTCGAGGTTACAGCTGGAACAATGACTACTTCAAGTCATTTTGAAAATGAATCCACAATACTTAGTAGCTGTGTCAGGGGCTGTCTGACTGGGAGCTGGTGGCAGCACTGTGCTGTTGTCAGGGCCACTGGAGGTGGCTGGCACTCCGCTGGTGGCCTCCGAAGGCTGACCGTTGAGTTCCTGTTGAGCACTGCTGGTGGGTGTGTTCTCCTCCATCTCTGGCTCCTCCTGGCTTATCAGTTCCACGTTATTGTCCTTTGGTGTGGGTATCCCGGGTTCTGTGGGGAGGAGGCAACTGTGAAGCTGGTCTATGTGCTGGCGGAGCTTCCGGCCATTGTCTGTGGATACCTCATATGAGAGTGGCCCGGTCACCCTGATAACCTTGGCGGGGACCCAGGCTGGGCTGTCAGAGAAGTTGCATGCATAGACGGGGTTGCCCGGGAAGTACCCGTGGGGAGTGGCTTGATTCTCTGGAGCTGAACTGTGCTTCGGAGCATGGCTGGGTGTAATTGATCAAGACGGGTTGTGAGGCACCTTCCCATCAGGAGTTCTGCAGGGTTTCAGACAGTGGTTGTGTTTGGGGTTACCCTCTGGCTAAAGAGGAAGGCTGCCAACCAGTGAGCCCAGCTCCCCTGGACGATCCTATGGAGGGACTCCTTAGTCGTCTTCACCATCTGCTCTGCCTGGCTGTTGGTTGTGGGGTGGAAGGGAGCGGAGCAGATGTGTCGAATGGCATAGAACTCTGTGAATTCCCAGAAATCGGACGATGTGAAGGCCGTCCCGTTGTCTGTTGCGACTGCATCTGGTATTCCATGTGTGTTGAAGATCCACCATAGGACGCGAATGGCTGCTTGGGATGATGTGGAGGGGACTGGTACCACTTCCAGCTAATTGGTGTAGGAGTCCACCAGAATGAAGAAAATCTGTCCCTGAAAGGTCCCCACAAAGTCTAGATGTAGCTGGGACCACAGTTTGTGGGTGGACTCCTACTGTCTCACCAGGGCCCTGGGGGGGCTCTGGTCAGGTTTCCTGGCATGTCTGATAGTGCTTTACACAGTCCTCTACCTTGCTGTCCATGCCAGGCCACTACATGTAGCTGCAGGCCAATGCCTTCATGTGCACAATACCCGGGTGCATTTTGTGCAGTGCTGCAGGCACAACCACCCGACTTCCCCACAACAGGCAGCCCTTGTGAGCTGAGTGTAAGCCTGCAGAGCATTCTTATGAACTTTACAGCTGATTTCTCAGAGCAGTGAATGAACTATGATGCCAGTTATATGAGACATGAAAGTGTGCTAGGTAACCAGTGGAAAGATGGGAACAGACACCTACACTATAGGGTCAAAGCACCATTTTCTGAGGTTGCCACCTCCAGGCGGGAGGTTAACACAGAGAACAAAGACATTCTCACACACAAAGCCATGAGGTTACAGGCTTATATCAGCAACTCCATATAGGTATACGCTCCAGGCACATACACAACCATATGCCCCCTCCTGCAAGATCTCATTTACATTTGCTACATCAAAGGACTTCACACCTGGGTGCAAAGACAGCGGGGTGCTTCCTGAGAATCGGTTCCCATGCCCAGCCCTCCTGTGATCCAGAAGACAGGTGCCAGATGCAGCTGACATCAGCATCCTGTCCTGACCATCAGGTAGATCTGAATATTGACCACTCCTATAGCACCCCCTTAGTGGATAGAGATAAAGAACGGACCATCTATAAGGTCTCTTGAGATGGCATCATATCATGCCATCCTCCCAGGTACCACCTCCCAATAAAAGCTGCTCCCCAAGAATCACAAGTTAGTTCCAGTTAGTTCCCATTCTAGTTCTAGTTCCTGTCCCCTGCCTGTCCTCCTGCCTCCCTCACGGACCCTTGGGTGCACCACTGGGGTCTGACACATGGTTTTCTGCTGGTCCAGAGCCACAATCCTTTGTCCTCTTCCAAAAGACTTCTCTCCCTCATTTTCCAGACGGATTCCACTGATTCATATAGAGGTAAATATCACCCTCGATGGAAACCATCAAATATCCTGCTCATGCAAACGTCCATGTATTCCTACTTATTTTCCTAGTTCTGTATAACTGTGTGAATGATAGTGCAACATTGTAACATTATTTATAAATCTTTTATTACATTCTAGTAAACAATTTATCTTTTATACTTTAACTGGAGTCTGTGTCAGTCCTTGAGAAGCCTTGGTTTAGTGCCACCTCTGTATACATTGGCAAGATCCCGTAAAGCCAGCTGCATATTGTTAAGAGCTAATATTCCCCCAAATATTAATAAATAAGAGAGCAGTCAGGCTAACATGAGAGCTCATTCTGGCAGGAGGAGAAAACCCTGAATTCGGGGCCCACTCAGCTGGTGGGCCATCCCCTCCCCATCCAGTCCATAATGCGGGAGAGAATGCGGTCCTGGGCGGTGTGTGGGACACATCGGCCACACAAAGGGGACGGTTGAGCAGGTCCTCTAGTAGCATGACCTGATGAGCAGGAGCTGGGTCCTGGTTGCAGCCAGGCTTTTCTGGGGTGGTGGAGGAATGAAGACCGGTAGCCAGCCAGAAAGATATTTATTTATTTATTGTTTAGATTTCTATCCCACCCTCCCCACCATTCGGCAGGCTTAGGGCAGCTAACAACACAATAAATATACAATAAAATTCCCATAAAACTACCAAACAATAGAAAAGCATACAATGCAGATTGACTAGCATAGAACCCTGGGAGACAGCATCTGTGGTGTCTGGCAATCCGGAGCCAACAAACCCAGTAGAGGCTTGTGATCAGTCATGATAGTAAATGGCTGCCTATAGAGGTAGTCATGAAACTTCTTGACTCCCACCACCATCACCAGTGCCTCCTTGTCCATCTGCGCATAGTTTTACTCAGCTGAAGACAAGATGCAGGAATAGTAGGCCATGGGGACCTCATGGCTGTCTGCCAGCTGGTGCCCCAACTCCATATGGGTAAGTGTTGCAGGCGAGGACGATGGGGAGCATCTCGTCAAAGTGCAACAGGACTGTGTTGGAGGTGAACAGGTTCTCAATGGCCTGGAATGTGGCAGCCTGCCTCCGGCCCCACACCCAAGGGGCTTTTTTATCCAGCAGGCAGTGTAGGGGCTCAGCAATTGCAGCCTTGTGGGGCAAGAATGAATGATAGAAGTTCAGCAGGCTCAAGAAGCCCTGGAGTTCTGGCTTGGAAGAGGGGGTCGGAGCATTAACAATGGCCCTGATCTTGTTGGGTGTAGGATGGATCCTTGCACATTGACCGAGAAGCCCAGGAACTCAACTTGCAGAACTCCCAGGAGACATTTCTCCCTCTTCACCTTCAGGCTGGCGGTGCAGGACTGCATGCAGCCTTTTGGTGAAGGTCTTGGCCATGGGGGCGGTGATCAAAACATCATCGAAGAACAGCTGGACCCCAGGGATCCCATTAAGGAGACAGTCGATTAGGTTTTGAAAAATGCTTGGGGCCATGCTCAGCCCAAAATGCAACCTCTGTACTTTGAAGGCCTCCTGGAGTGTCACTATGGTCTGTGCCTCCGCCGTGGCATCATCTACCGGAAGTTGTTGATATGCTTGGGCCAAGTCCAGCTTTCCAAAGACCTTTGCACTGGCCAGTGAAGCCAAAACATGGCTGACCATGGGGATGGGATACACATGGTCTTGCAGGGCCTTACTAATTGTGCACTTGTAATCCACACAAATCCTCATGTTCTCATCCTCATTGGGCTTTATGGGGGTGACAATGGGGGTCTCCCACAGCGCATGAGGTACTGGCTCAAGTACCCTTTGGCCACCTAACCGATCTAGCTCAGCTTCTATCTTTGGCTGTTGGGCAAACGGGGGCCATTGTGCTTTCATGCAGATGGGGTGCACCGCTGAATCTAGGGTGAGTGCGGTGGACCGGCAGACCTGTGTAGCGGCCTAGCATGCCATCAACATGGCCAGAAACTCATTGCACACCTTATTAAAGTCCCCCCCCGGCTTGCACGTGCTGCACCCGTTACAGCAAAGCCCAGGTTGTCAAACCAGGAAAGTCCCAGTAAGCCGGTGAGACAGCCTTTCACCACCACCAATTCAAAAAGGTGTCAGGTTCCCTGTCATGTTTTTTTCCCCACTCCCCCATTTTTGTACTGGGTCCTCCAGGTGGGAGGTTGGCACCCTGTTTAATTCCACGTCAGAGTCACTCACCAATGCCCCCTTCTTCCCCGTGTGTCTCGCCAACTCTGCTAATCTGTTTTGCTGTACTGTTAACCTTGAGATGTTTCTGTACTGGTTTCTTCCAGGTGTCTATGCGTGGGGATGCAAGTAGAGTTCACAAGAGGGGATGGGGGGGAGTAGTTTTGTAGCTTGTGCGCCTTTTTTCCTGGGAATGTAACTGTTAGGGATTTCCACGCTTCAGAGTTTTACCCTGATTGGTGCCTGTCATTCATATGCTTTTTGAATTCTGTATAAGAATTCCCAGTTTTATTGATCTGGCATCACTAACAAAGAAAGTGTTCCTGAAAGACCATTAAGAAAATAAAGGACTTTGCTTTCACACTAAGGCCTGGCTTATTGGATCTTATCGGAAGTCTCACAAAAGGCCCTTGAAGTCCTTGTATTTTACCTTGAAGTCCCACCCCCTTAATGGCCACCAGGTTCTTTGGAAGTCCCTGAGGGTGAGGCCGGTGTCCTCTAGTGGGGGTCCCCCAGTCAGGCACAGGGCTCGGAAGGTAGCTTCTGAAATAACTGATAGAGAGGAACCTGTGTCTAGCTCCATCTCACATGGAGAGCCCTCTATTAGCACAGTCACTTTAATTTTTTTGGTGGACCCCCGGGGTAAATAATGTACCAGATTGTGAAAGACGATGGTGTGATCAAGCTCTGCTGTTTCCTGGTGTGTAGTCAGCCAGCAATGGTTTCCTTTTGAGCAGCTTTCTTCTTCCCACAGGAACGGCAAACGGCATCCCTGAACTTGCAGGACCGATGTTCATGCACCTCCCCACAACTAGCACAGGATGCTTGTGCACTAGACAGGGCTGTTGATGCGGAGGGATGAGGTTCCCCCCCCCCCCATGTGGGGCAGTGGACCTGGAGTACTTCATCCTCATCTGATATGTCTGAGGGTGCAGTTGTCATAGCTTGATGTGTGGAAGATGGTGGACAGTCACGATGCAATCTTTTGAATGCAGTGGCCACCTGGAGCGCCTTTTCCAGTTTAAAGTCAGATAACCCAATAAGTTCGTGGTGGAGCTTGGGGTCCCAGATGCCCCAGATGCCCCAGACAAATTGGGTTAGGATGATGTCCTCAACATACTGGAACTCACAATCCATGGCCAGCTGGTGGACTTTAGCCATGTAGACGGTGGCCACTTTGCCGGACTTCTGCATATGCACAAACAAATCCATGCACCTGGCCAGATTTGTTGGTTTTGGCATGAAGTAGTTCGTGAGCACTTTTATGATGTCTTCATACATTGCGTCGGCCAATTTTGTGAGAGCAAGGAGGCCCTGTGCCAACCGAATGGTGGCCACACCACACGTGCTGAGAAGCAGTGATCATTTCTTGCTTGCGTTGTTTACCTCCTGGTAACTGAAGAAGTTGGTGAGCTGGCTTCCCTGCCATTTGTGCCTTACCAGAAGAAGTGAAGGAGTGGTAACCAAAGACAGGCCTTTACAGTGGTGGCCCCTGCCTTTAAAGTGCCCACCCTGGAGGCTAGCCTGGCTCCTTCCATCCTGTCCTGGAGGTGTGAGGACCAATATTTCCTAATTTACCAAGGTTGTAATGAAAGGGTTCCATTTTTAACCGCTGCTCTCCTCATCACAATGTCGGTGTTTACCCTCGCAGAGCTATTTCTAGACATCTTTCTAGGCTACTCTGGTGCTGCTGTAAGCCCTGCTAGGGTCCCTATTGTTTTAATGCTTCGTTTAAATGTTGATAATTTCATCACTGTTTCTTATTATTACTGTGTGTAGCGTTCCCAGAGAGTAGCTCAAGATGGCATGTGACGTTTCTTTACTTCCTTTTTTTTTTTTCTTTTCTTTTTTTTTGCAAACCAGTAAGTCTGGGCTTCACACTTCCCAGCTCACTCACACTTGGATTTAGACAGAGCAGATCGGACAGCTGATCTTGCCTTGATCCTCTAACAAACCTATTATCCTGCTAAAATAAACCAACCTGCCTTGGACATGATGCTTATTCCTATCCCTATTTCTATCCCTAGATAAACCCTATCTGAGTGCCCAACTAGATGTGATGGCATTCTTGGGTTGGGATTGGTGGTGAAGCCTAGGGTGGAACTTGAAGCCGACCACCACAGTGGCACAATGGCAAGAATGGGACAAAGCACAAATGCTAAGGTGCTAATAGTGAACAAATCTCATCCCAACACCTGTTCCGGATGGGGTTTTATTCCCTTGGAAGGAATTGGTTTGGGTATACTCTTGGAACCCGATCTACTCCTGTATAAGTAGATGGCAGCTGTAGCTAGAAGTGCCTTTCCAGAATTCGACTGGTTAACCAACTGCTGCCTTTCCCGGGCAGAAAGGATCAGGCCACTGTGGTGCATGCCTTGGTTACATCTAGACTATATTACTGCAATGTACTCTATATGGGGCTACCCTTAAAAACTGTTCAAAAACTTCCACTGGTACAACTGTTCAAAAACTTCCACTGGTACAGAATGTTGCAGCCAGTAATGGTCTTAGGGACCATGTCACTCCAGTCTCGGCCCGTCTATACTTGCTCCCTATCCGATTCTGGGCACAAGTCAAGGTGTCAGTGTGGATTCCATTGAACAGGGGGGTTAAGCAAGGATGCTTTTCTACCTTAGCTGCCATTGCATAGCCCCGATTCAACATAAGCCAACCTCCAGACATCACCTGGAGATCTCCAGGAATTGCAACTGATCTGCAGGTATTTCTCCACCCAGAGTCGATGAACCTATTCCTGGCCACAGAACTGCACTCCAGACCCTTGTAACCAAGAAAAACATGGCATAGTAGGAGGTGCTTTTCTACCTTAGCTGCCCCTGCATAGCCCGAAAGCAAAATAAATCAGGGGGGAGGAGATCAAACCTGTTACCAAGTGGCTCACTTTCAGTACTACCCACATGGGGCACCAAAGGTGATGCTTCTCTACCTTAGCTGCCGCTGCCTAGCCCGAAAGCAACGTAAGTCAGGGGTGAAGAGAACCATACCTTTTACAATGTTGTTCTCCCTCCTTAGATGCTCTCCCTCCCAATTTGACAGTTCCAGAGTGAGAGACAGATTTACTATGACAGTAAGCCCTCAGCAGACTTCATCTATTTTAAAACTAGCTTTTAAAGAGTCTTATATCTATGACAATCTCTTCTGACTTTCCAGTTCCACAGGCATTTACAGAGAATGCTGTTGTGCCTTTTAAGCACTTTCCCTATAATTTATGAATTGTATTTTAACTATCTGCCACATTCTTTCAGCTTGGATAACTAAACTCGTAACTTTTTATATGCAAAGCATGCTCTGCCAGGGAACTAAGGCTCTACCTGTATTTGAGCCTCTAGTGCTGAAATGGTAGGTCTCTTCAGATGTTCAACTGTCAATTGACTGAACACATGTAAAAGGCAGAGGGATCACCCCGATGTCTATAGTAAGCCCTTCTGCACAGAGGCTCCTGTATGTGACCAGAACCCTGGTTTTTAAAGGATTCTCAGTGACCACAGCCGCTCAGTCCCCTCAGCCACAATTCGCCTGGCCTCAGAAGGAAGGCCAGGTGCTGGATCCCTAATGACCAAACTACCATCCCGCAAACCCAGCTCGAGCCCCCAATGTTGGGTGTGTGTGTGTGTGTGTGTGCAAAAGCGACCGCAGAGACCGGGCAAATTGCTGGGGAGGGCCCAAGGCATCGAAAGGCACCCAACATAACTGTAGAGGCCAGGAGGTAAAGCTGCCCTTAACCAGGCGCTCCACCCTCCGCCGCCGCCCAGGCCGCCCACCGTCCCTTATCTGACAGAGCCGCCGCCTGCAATTGAGCCACAGGGCCTTAAGCACGCGGCTAACAGTCTACACCGTCAGCGGTGGGGGTGGAGTAAAACGATCTCCACTGCCACCGTCGCCAAAACAGCCATCAGGCCAAAAGGGGGGGGGGGGGGGGCGCCGGCTCCAGGGACAATCCCCAGCGGGGGGGGAGGTGGGGCGACCTGGGCCGCCACCACCGCAACCAGCCCAATGAGATCAAATGTGCAAAGGGGTGGGAGGGGAGGGCCCGATCGGGCAACTGCCGCCAAGGAAACCACCCAAGGGATCACCCACGCTGCCTCCGCTGCTGAGCACAACAACTGGAGCTCCCAACAGCACGCTCCCAAACGGAACCAACCCGCCTGAAATCACCGCCGCCAAGAAGCCTCTGGCTGTGGCAGCCGCACAAACTGCCCCGCTGGTTGGTGGGGTGGGCGGGGGCAGAGAGAAGCCAGACGCCTCCGCCAAACTCGACACCACTACAGACGTTGCGGGAGAACCGCCCGCTCGCTCATTCACCTCACCGCTCCAAAAACGCTGGGCCGCCTTCCGCAGGCCCCGGCAGCGTCGCAGGCAGCGTGTCCGCTCCTTTCCGAGCACGCCAATGATCTGTGGGGGGAGAGCAAACTATTGCCGTCACCACCGCCGCATGTCCATCGCCATGACAAGGGGAAGAAGGAGGGGGTGCAGCTGCCTCGACCGGACAAGGACAGTCAGGCTGCCCCTCTGTCAACGGAACGCTCCGCTACCCCCTCTCCTCGGCTCTGTGGCCTCACTCTCTCTTGCTGCCTCCTCGGCCGCACTGGACCACCAGGCCGGAGAGAGATGCCACAAACGCGTGCTTCGTGAACCGTTGTGGGGGGAGCACCAAAACTCCCGCACCCCGAGCCGCTCTCAACCTGCCCCAAGTAACTTTCCCACTCGCCCTAGGCCGTTCGCCCACCCAGTGCCGCCACCTCTGCGACCGCAAGCCGTTGGCCTCAACTGATCCCTGCCGGCCTTGAAGCTTCAACAGCATCGGGGGGGGGGGGGGGGGGGAATAAAACGCTCGCCGCCACCGCCGCCCTTAACAGCCGTCAGGCTAAACAGAGGGGGGGGGGGGGGGCCGCCGAGCAGCCGGCTCCGAAAATCACCCCTATGACTAGGGGAGGGGGGGGGGTGCCACCAACTCCTCCCGCCCAAGGGGACCAGCAAGACCCGGTGGTAGAACCACCGCTTCAATCAAAAAAGGCCGAAGGGGTGGGTGGGAGGGGGCAGGCCAGAACCCAGGCCGCCCGCCTCGATGCCGGGCCAAAGCAAGCTGGCCTCACCAGGACCGTCAGGGCCAAAAAAGGAGGGGGGGCCACGGGCAGTCGCCGCCGTGAAAGCCGCCGCAGGGAAGCCCGGAGCTCCCAAATGCCCGCAGCTGTCGCCTCCTCCCCCCCCGCGCCACCAACTGAAACCCGGGGCCCGAACAGAGCCCGCCGACGCCTCCGCGGCACAGCCGAGGCCCAGATCGGAGCTCTTAAAAGCGTGCTCTGCCTACAGAGAGCACGCCAGCGGACTGAAGAGCGCGGGAGCGGGGCAACGGCTGTCAAAGAGTAAGCCCTGCCCCCTGCTCTCAAAGGAACGCACGCAGCGCTCCCCGTTGCTGCCTCGCATCCTGCGAGGCGGCAAACTGGCTCCCCGCGCCACGGCGCCGCTGGGCGAAGGGGAGCCCATTCTCTTTACTTTAAAAAAATTCTCTTTACTTTTCTCCAAAGGCCATAATATGAATAAATGGAGCAAACTATTGAAATATTCATATGTCAAGGGGTACCCAGCAAGGGTGCCTACTTTCACCCCTTTTGGTTGCAATAGAAGTAGAACCTTTAGCCAATATGATTAGGGATGAACCTCTAAACCTGGGGATAGAAATTAATGGAAAACATGTCAAGTTAAGCCTATTCGCTGATTACATGGTTTTATATTTAACTGATCTTAAATCTTCTCTTTCAGTCATCAATTCTCATTTAACTGACTTTAGTTTGGTAGCGGGCCTTAGAATTAACCATATTAAAACTATTTTATACCGTATTAATATATCAAATCCTTATAAATTGTTTATTCTGGAAAAATATTGCTACAATTGGGTTAAGAATACTTGGAAATATATAGGGATTAAGCTTCCTTTAGACCTAAAAGATTTACTAAAAGTCAACCATATGGAAATATCAAAAAATATTAAAGAGTTTCTATCTCAATGGGACCAACATAGTTTATCTCTCTATCTCTCTCTCTCTCTATCTATCTATCTATCTATCTATCCATCCATCCATCCATCCATCCATCCATCCATCCATCCGCATAAAGTAATCTCCCGATGGTACTTAACCCCTGCTCAACTCTCATATTCATCATCTAATATGTCTTTTCAATATTGGAGGTGTCATGAAGAAAAAGGAATATTTATACATACCTGGTGGCAATGCCCAGTAATTAAAAATTTCTGCAGGCAAAAACACAACTAACTGGTTACTCAGTTCCAGCAGCCCCTAAACTAATTCTCCTTAATTTATGGAAGAACTATAAAATATCAAAAGTCAGAAAAGAATTAATAATGATTATGCTTACAGCTGCAAAAAATATTATTGCTTTGAAGTGGAAAGAAAGGGAAGCCCCAGTGCAATTATGGCATCTTAATTTAAGAGATTATTTTATTTTAGACAAAATAATGAATGACATAGCAAAAGCTGAATCCAAGGCCCAGCAAGTAAATTTGCTAGATAAATGGCTTCCCTTCATTGAAAAGAAATTTAAGGGTCAAAATTATATAGGTAACTTGTTGCTAGTTAGTAATATTTCACTTGTAGTTTTACATTAATAGTTAAAATAGATAACAACAAAAAGTTTTTCTTTTATTTATACAGGGGTCCGTTGGAGCGGGAGTGCACAGGAGCGCAGCTCCAGGAGTGAGGAGTCCAGGGGGCGGGCACATGACCAAGCCCCACCCCCTCCTCGGCTTCCCCAGCAGTACAGAGGCGCAGCGCCCCCAGGAAAGCCCTGCTAGGGTCTTTATTGTTTTTAATGTTTTGTTTTAATATTGATAATTTTATCATTGTTCCTTTTATGACTGTGTGCTGCTTTTCCAGAGACTTGCTCAAGGTGGCATATAAATTTTCTAAGTATACCATTTTTTATCTGGGCCCATGGCACATAAGTACTGGAGAAATTTCACCAACCCTTCAGCAGCTTCCACCCCATCAGTTTGGTGTAGTGGTCAAGAGTTGGATTCTAATCTGGGAGAACTGGGTTTGATTCCTCACTCCACATGCAGCTGCTGGTGTGACCTTGGGCCTGTCACAAGTTCTCTCAGAGCTGTTCTCTCATGAGCAGTTCTCAAAAGACCTCTCTCAGCCCCACCTACCTCACAGGGTGTCTTGTTGTGGGGAGGGGAAGGGGAAGGGATGGGTGGTGCACATGTCCTGGGTATCTCAAGTCTACTTGAAACCTGGTGGTTTCAAGGGAGCAGGAAGAGAATGCAGGTGTGTTCTTTACACTTGTTTTTATTGCACAAAGTATTGGATGGGGAAGGGAATGGAGGAAGAGCAGGTCAGTTTCACTCACCTGTGGAGTGGAGCCTGAGGGGTGGATGTTGCCTTCTGACACACTTCCGGTATGTTAGGGGGTGTGGCATATGCAAATGCATTATGCTAATGAGTTATGCTAATGAGCTCCTGCACCTCTTTTCCTACAAAATGACCCCTGTATTTATATATATCAAAATATTGGGTAATACTGACATCATTTTCTAATTTATAATGTACATCCTATGCTATGCAACATCTTCTACGATTGTAATGTATGAACATTTTGGTTTCTAAATAAAAAAAAGTGGGGAGAAAAAGTGCAATCAGGACTGGATGAGGTGACCTTTCCCTCTGTCCAGAGGGAGTGTGAAGTATGTGGGTGGATAAAAAGGAAGTACATTTTAGAAGTTCACAGGAGACAGCCACTTCTGGATAGGCTCAAGCTCTGAGGTGGTGGTGGTGCAGGATCTTCTTCTTTAGGGATCATGTGCAGGGTGGGGCTTCTGTTTTAGAACAACTTTTGAGAACATATAATAAACTTGCTTAACTAGAGTGACACATCCAACTCAAGTCCTGGTATGCAGGGTAGAAAGGGGGCTTCAGAAACTGCCTTTTGAGAAGCAGTTTCTCCAACTATTGACCCTTCTTTCTAAAGCAAAGCATATAATCAGTGGGTGGGAACTCAGTTCCAGATATTCCTGGATGATACTAATTTTTATAGATTCAGGTGGGTAACCATGTTGGTGTGAAGCAACAGAACAAAGTTTGAGTCCAGTGGCACCCTTAAGGCCAACAAGTTTAATTCTGGGTTTAAGCTTTCATGTGCATACACGCTTCTTCAGACACATTGAAACAGACTTCCTCAAGCCTTACATATAGGTGTGTGTGGGGGGGGGGGGGTTAGTTTCCAGGAAGGGCTAGTTGGAATCAAGATGCATAAGAAACTGAGTGATAAGTATAGCTAAGATTAGATTAATGTGGTTGGTAAGACCTGTGAATAACAGCAAATTAGCATTAAAATTAAAGAGTTAACAAACAGATGTAAGAACTAAGTTTGGGTCTAGTGGCACCTTTAAAACCAACCAAAACAGGTCTTACCAACTGCTTTAATCCAGTCTTAGCTATACTTATTGCTCAGTTACTTATGCATCTTGACTCTAACTAGCCCTTCCTGGCAACTAACGCCTCACCCATTCTCTACGCTTGAAGGAGTCTCTTTCAATGTATCTGAAGAAGTGTGCATGCGTACGAAAGCTTATACCATGATTTAAACTTTGTTGGTCTTAAAGGTACCACTGGACTCAAACTTTGTACTAATTTTCATAATCACTTCAGTCTGGATACTGAGATGGCTCTGAGATAGTGACTGAAAGAGTTCATCCCTGTTGGCTATGGCACCTCTCTGGATCATCTGCCCACACTGCCAGCTGGGGTACTGTGCTCTAGTGGTTCTTCTCCTATGTAGTGGGCAAATTCCACAAGATGGTGCCAGGTGTCTGGAGCTCCATGGTGGTTATGTTACAAGTTACCACAGGATTTCATCTTTTCTACCATATCACTTGTATAAAATTGTTGGGAGAGATTGTGTGGAGTTTTAGCAGTGGCTGCCAGCAATATTTTTCTTTCTTTCAAAACAAAAACAAAAAAGGTCACCAATATGCTAATAATTCCCAGCTCTCTCTTTCCTTTTCATCAAATTCAGGTGTAACCATGTATGTCCCCAGCTGATGTCAAGAATAAGTAAGAATGGATTTCCCATTTTGACGCTCACTGGGCGAGTACACTTTCATCTGAGCTCCAATGATAGTGGCCTGTGCCCATGGTGGTGTCAGGATCCTGTGATCCTAACAAAGTATTCTTTATGCATTGTGTAGTATTTCTGTGCAGATGTCATTGCAATCCCTTGCTATCTCTTTACAGCTGTCTCAGGTTTCCTCCCTTCCCTTTATTGCCTTGAGTTATATTGCTTTGTGAGGGTCTGGTTAATGTAACTGTTTCATCCGGGAGAATGGCGACCTCGAACACTGACAAGTCACCCGAGACCAAATGGCCTCTTCCCCCCTGCATTCCTCCTCTCCCCCGCCCTCCGAGACACGGAACTTTCTTATCGCTGTGAGAAGTCCTTGAAGAGGCACTTTGTTATGGATATACGGGGCACATCTGTGGCGCCTAATTCAAGAGGAGAAAATTTATAACTTTCACACTTCACCTTTCCTGTGGGAAGTAAAATGGCTAAGGATCTTTAACCGCACTTTTTTCCTTTTTTGTGATTGGTTGAATATCGGGGTTTCAAACTGTACTGGAGGGCATATTAACCCTAACTGTTGTATGTATGGCATCTCTAACAAACATTCGAGAACCTGTCATGCAGTACTAAGAAATAAAGAACTCTGTTTCATCAACAAAGGTCTGATCTTTGACTGCTTAGGGCAGAAGCCTCACAGATTGTTAGAGATCTGTGTTTGGGACCTGACCATTCCTGACCATGTCAGATGACGGTACTATTCCTATTCCCGTAACCCAAGAAGAACCGGTGACCCCTGGGGATCAGGGAGCCGGAGCGGGAGTGGGAGGGGGCGGCGGAGAGCCCGAGAAGCCGGTGACCACAGCGCAGGGAGCTCACTATATTCCGCGGCCGACACCTCACCCTTCCGGAACCCCGAGATACTCATGGGCCACGTTCAGACGTGGGACAGTTGACTCGTGGGTCCATGATCGGAAGGGATTGTGCGTCTCGGTCCCTGGGGACCATACCAAGATGGGGCGCCCAAGCCTTTTAGAGGACGAGAGAGAATACCTTGGGGGCAACTGGTGGTTCCAGTTGCTGGACGAGGAGAGGGGCACTCCCTATGGGGGCAACCCCCTGGGAGACGTGTCGAGCCGGGCGTTAGACCGAATGATGGGAGACATGTGGCTACAACTAACTGCGGAACTAAGAGAGGCAATGATGGAGATGCAGTACCAGATTCGAGATGTTATGACAGCGGTCCAGGTACTCAGGCAGCTGCCTGGAGGGGGTGTGGGACCAGGGGTGCCGGCCGGGGGAGCACCGCCGCAACAGGTTCCCCCAGGGGGAGTTCCTCCAGGGGGTGCCCCACAGCAGGCTCCCGTCCCGGTCCCGTCCCTGATCCCAGCCCCGGTGCTGGCTTCCGCCCCAGTGGAGCGAATAACCCGTCAAGCCCCGAACGACCCACTGATGGCTACTTTCGATGGCGACCCCAAGAAGTCCGGTTTTTCCTCATCGAGATCGAGAGGTTCCTGGATGCGTGGGACCACCTCTACCCCACCAAGCGGGATCGAGTAGGCTACATTGGTTCCAAACTCTGCAACACCGCCAGCGACTGGTATGTCAGCCTGCACAACCCCCCGGGGCCAGAGTTGTGATCCGTAAATAATTTCATGTGGGCCCTCCGGCAACACTATGAGGATCCCCTGGGGGAGGAGAAGGCGCAAAACCAACTGCGGAAGTTGGTGCAGGGGAGGTCCTCCATGAGGGAATACACTGACCGGTTCCAGCACATCATGGCAAAGGTGCAGGGCTGGTCCCCAGGGCTGGTCTCATCGAAAAGTATCGAGAAGGTCTGAACCCCGAAATTTACGAGACTATTTTAAGGGGTGGGCGGCCCGGATCTCTAGCAACTTGGATGTGGGCAGCGGCTGACGTGGAAGAGCGGTTCACGTTGATCAAGCTGGGGACCTCCGCGACAGCCCAAGCAAAAGCCACCCAGAAGATGAAGGGAAAGCCGAGTGTTCAGGAGATTCAAGACAACCGCTTCCAGCAGGGGCTCTGCATGAGATGTGGGGAAAGTGGCCATTTCCCTCCGCCTGCCCCCGGGGCAGCGGAAAAGTGCCCAAAACCTCAACACCAGTGGCTGGGAGTACCCCGAGTCGTGGCAAGACCTCGTTCAAACCCCGGGCATTACAGCTGGAAGGGGCAACGAGCGAGCAGGGAGAGCTGGAGCTGACCGAAGTGCAGATGTCGGGAAACTCCAACGACATGCAGTAAACGGCGCAAAACTGCAGATCCCTACCCCCGACGTGCCATCTCCGGTGAGCATCCCTGGCCCCTTACTTTACATGGTAGTGACTGTAATAGCCCCTGGCACCGGGACCCACGTGCGGGTCCGTGCCTTGATTGACTCGGGGTGTGCTAGAGACTTAATAAGCCCTTTGGTGGTGGACGGACTGGCACCCAAAGTCACCCCCTTGGGGGAGCCACTCACTTTCACACAGATGGACGGTTCTGAGATGAAGGAGGCGTGTGTGGCAGAGACTGAACTGTTAATAGTGGGGACGGGGGAACATTGGGAAAAGAGGGCTTTTGTCATAACCCCAAATACCCAATTCCCCATGGTGTTAGGAAGTCCGTGGCTGAGCTCCCATGACCCCTATATAAAGTGGAGTGAGGGGAAAATCTCGTGGGTGGACGAAAAGTGTAACCACCACAAGTGGGATACGGGGTGGGGACCCGGACCCCCTGCCCCTCTACGAGCGGCAGCACTCACGTTAACCTCCTCCCAGGTGCCTAGGGAGTACAGCGACCTAACCGAAGTGTTTAGTGAAATGGAAGCGGATGAGTTACCCCCTCACCGCTTGTCAGACTGTGCTATTGAACTACTCCCGGGGGAAAAATTGCCGAAGGGAAAATTATATTCCATGAGCCCTACAGAACGGGAGGAGCTGAGAAAGTTCCTAGAGAAGAACTTGGAGAGGGGTTTCATCCGCCCCGCCAAATCTCCCTTTGCTGCCCCAGTGCTGTTCCAGAAAAAGAAAGATGGGGGTTTGAGACTTTGCACTGACTATTGAGGTTTGAATGCTGTGTCCGCTTCTAACGCTTACCCCCTCCCGCTCATCAAAGACTTGTTAGCAGAAGCCGCCAAGGGAAAAGTGTTTACTAAGTTGGATTTGCGTGATGCTTATTTTCGGGTGCGCATTAGGGAGGGGGACGAGTATAAGACTGCGTTCAACATACCTTTGGGCCAGTTTGAATACCTGGTGATGCCGTTCGGCTTAAGTGGCGCTCCGGGGGTCTTTATGAGCCTGATCAATGAAGTGTTGCATAAACATTTATTCAAGGGGGTGTTATGTTACTTAGATGATATCTTGATCTATTCTGCTGATAAGGCGTCGTATGTAAAACTGGTCAGAGAGGTATTAACTACGTTACTGAAAAATCAATTGTATGCTAAGTTGTCAAAGTGTGAGTTTAACCGAGATGCCGTAGACTTTTTGGGGTACCGCATTTCTCAGAAGGGGCTAGAGATGGACTTCGCTAAGGTAGAAGCGGTGGTGCACTGGGAAGTGCCCCGAACCAGGAAGCAGTTACAGAGCCTCCTTGGATTTTGCAACTTCTACCGTACCTTCTTGAAAGATTTTGCCACAGTCACCCTACCATTGACTGAACTCTTAAAAACTAAAGGGAAGGGCCCGGAGGCAGGGAAATCCATGGAGAAAATAGCGTGGTCTGGAGAGTGTCAACAAGCATTTGAGGCATTAAAGAAACTGTTCACCTCAGAGCCCATCCTTGCCCACCCCAATGAGACCAAAGAATTTGTAATTCATGTAGATGCCTCAGACGTAGCTATGGGGGGGGCATCCTCCAAAAGGGAAGCGACAATAAATTGCACCCCTTGGCATATATTTCCAAGAAGTTTAACGAAACCGAGAGAAATTGGTCGGTATGGGATAAGGAAGCAGCAGCCATCCGCCTAGCCCTAACCACATGGAGGCATTGGCTGGAAGGGGCGCAAATTCCTTTTGAAATTTGGACTGATCATAAAAACCTTGAGGCATTACGCATGCAGCGGTCCCTCAATGCTAAGCAACTACGGTGGGCTGATTTCTTCACTAAATTCAATTTCGTCCTAAAACATTTCCCCGGGAAGGTAAACTCCTTGGCAGACGCCCTATCCAGATTGCCCCAACACGAGAGTCAAAAAGAAGAGGTGTTTGACTCCATGTTCTCACCACAGCAGTTGGGGGGGGGGCAGTCACAACCAGGAGCCAAAGTAGAGTTGTACCATGGAGTTGAATCATGGAGTGAGAAATGTGAGGGAGACTATTCCACAGAGGAAGCGGACGAGCTGGGTGGGATAGAGGAGTGCTCCTTACACCCCGATAAATGTTGGTATCATGGAACTAAACTAGTGGTGCCTCAGGTGCGCAGAAAAGACGTTTTAGTGGCTTGTCACTCTTCTAAGCTGGCTGGGCACTTTGGATTCCTAAAGACTCTTAATTTGATACAGCGGCAGTTTTGGTGGCCACGCATGCGTAAAGATGTCTCCAATTTCGTTACTGCCTGTCAAGTCTGTCTGATGTGTAAGCTGCGGGGGGGGGGGGAAACTCCTGAATTACTACATCCCTTACCCACCCCCTCCAGGCCATGGGAAGCGGTGTCTATGGATTTTATCACTAACCTGCCTCCCTCTAAAGGAAAAACAGTCATTTGGGTAGTAGTAGACATGTTTTCTAAGCAAGCTCACTTTACCCCATTCAAACTGCCAACTGCGAAGGGTTTAGCAAAGGCGTTTTTTAATCACGTGATCAAATTACACGCCTTTCCCAAGCGCGTGGTATCCGACCGTGGCAGTCAATTCGTTGCCAACTTCTGGCGGGAGCTTTTGAAAATGATGGACATTGAGCCGGCCATGAGTTCGGGTTACCATCCAGAGACTGATGGCCAATCCGAACGAATCAATCAAATATTGGAACAGTTCTTGAGGTGCTACACTAACTACCATCAGGATAACTGGGAAGAACTGTTGCCATTCGCTGAGTATAGCTACAACAATGCAGTGCATTCCTCTACAGGAGTATCACCCTTTATGGCAGTGGGGGGATTTGAAGGAAAGCCCCTACCAACAATCGATGCGTCAACCAAAACCTCCTCCTCGGATTTCACACAATGGTGGGCAAACCTCCAGAAATCATGGCCTCTAATTGCAAAAACCCTTGACAAAGCCAAAGAGGATTACAAAAAGTATGCAGACCATGGGTGTGCTGAAGGATGGGACCTTCAGCCAGAAGACTCGGTGTATCTCTCTACAAAAAACATTTGTGGCCTCCAGCCCAGTAGAAAATTGGGATGGAAATATGTTGGACCTTACAAGGTGTTGCGAAAAATCTCTGATGTATCATTTGAACTTGAACTGCCTAAATCATTGAGCTCTGTGCATCCTGTTTTTTATTTCAGCCTGCTGAAGAAGAATCCTGGGCCGAATGTATGGCACCCAACTCCTCCGATTCCCCCTCTGCTGATGAAGGAGGGGACGCCTCACTTTGAAATCTCCGAAATCCTTGATTCAAAAATGCGTAGGGGCCGCTTACTGTATTTAGTTAAGTGGGTAGATTTCGGCCCTGAACTGAATGAATGGGTCTTTTCTGATAATGTTCATGCTCCTAAATTAGTTAAAGCTTTTCATAAACGTTTTCCTGATAAGCTGGGGTAGAATGTATTATGCAGGTGGCAGGGTGGCAGGATCCTGTGATCCTAACAAAGTATTCTTTATACATTGTGTAGTATTTCTGTGTAGATGTCATTGCAATCCCTTGCTATCTCTTTACAGCTGTCTCAGGTTTCCTCCCTTCCCTTTATTGCCTTGAGTTATATTGCTTTGTGAGGGTCTGGTCAATGTAACTGTTTCATCCGAGAGAATGGCGACCTCGAACACTGACACGTCACCCGAGACCAAATGGCCTCTTCCCCCCTGCATTCCTCCTCTCCCCCGCCCTCCGAGACACGGAACTTTCTTATCACTGTGAGAAGTCCTTGAAGAGGCACTTTATTATGGATATACGGGGCACATCTGTGGCGCCTAATTCAAGAGGGGAAAATTTATAACTTTCACACTTCACCTTTCCTGTGGGAAGTAAAACGGCTAAGGATCTTTAACCGCGCTTTTTTCCTTTTTTGTGATTGGTTGAATATCGGGGTTTCAAACTGTACTGGAGGGTATATTAACCCTAACTGTTGTATGTATGGCATCTCTAACAAACATTCAAGAACCTGTCATGCAGTACTAAGAAATAAAGAACTCTGTTTCATCAACAAAGGTCTGATCTTTGACTGCTTAGGGCAGAAGCCTCACAGGTGGCTGGGAGGGGTAGCGGCTGGACCCAGTCCCACATTGAGCCCTTGTAGGGGGCTTTCAGCCTGGGGAGTGAGAGGTGCCTCTCCCAAGGTAAATGCCAAGGGATTGAAGCTCCTCTTTGCCCAAATAGGTCCTGCCACCGCATGACCAGAAATGGTGACAGAGACACACACTGGGACGAGCAAGCAGGCAGTCAAAAGCATTTCTCTTACCAGGTAGAGGATGTCTGATGAAGTGTGAGTCTTTCATATGTTAATCCAGAGGGCCAGATAAGCGTTTAAGTCCCCGGTCCTCAACTTTAAAGTGGCGGGGGGAGTTAACTCCACCCCACAATAATAAGAACTCTTTAAAATTCATCAGAGAGGAGGAGGGGTGCACCTAAAGTCAGACCTTTCTAGGAACTGCGAGCTCAAATATGTCATCATCTAAAGCGGAAGCAACCACAGACTTTCCAAAAATGTTAAATGCTGCATTGCACCCTCTGCTGGACCAGATGACAACTCTTAACACGAAATTTGATACTCTTCAAAAATGGCTTGAAGAAACCAATCTGAGATCAGAGGAAACTGCCAAATCAGTTAAAAAAGTGGATGCCAAAACTAAAAAACTTAAGCAGCTACTGGAGGCAGTGGGAAAAAAGAGAACCTCAGATGAACATCAATTGCTACAATTGCAAATGGAAAGATCAGCTTATGTACTGAGATTCCAGGGAGCCCCAGAACACAATGGAGAAGATCTGAAGAAGCTTTTAAGCGATGCCTTGGCATCGGTTGCAGATACTACAGCAGAACTTTTACAATTGGATATGGATATGGCTTATTGGACCTAACCAGATTACATCAAGCTGGCTTCCGGTCGGGGAAAAATGGAGATTTGACACACCTTGTAAATGCTCAGGGTGGACGGCAATGATAGAGGCAATGGACAAAAGGATGACAGAAGCTTTTAGTGATCTTAGCCAGCAAAATCAACAATTGGATAAGAAAGTAAATGACTTAGCTGAACAAGTGGATAAGAATTTTGGAGACCTAAAGACTGAAGTTCAAAATGTGGCAAAAAAATCAAAAGAGATGGAAAACAAAATGCTTGTGTTGGAAGAAAACATTCCAAAAGTGACAAAAGAGAATTATAGAGTGGAAACAATGATGGTATACAAGGAGATGCAAAAGCACTTAAGATTTAGAGGGATAGTCGAAAAGACAGGCGAGAACATACACATAAGGATTAATGAAGCCTTGAGTGATTATTTGAAAGATGAAGAAGAGGACATAAAATCTAACATTGACTTGGTCTACAGAGTTAATTCGGAATATGCTACCAGGAAAAATCTGCCAAGAGATGTCGTAGTGCAATTTACTACCAAGAGAGTAAGAGAGTCGATTTATAGAAAATGCTTCAAGGAATCCTTTGAAATGGATGGAGATAAAGTAATTGTCATGAAAGAGCTCCCGAGAGCTATGTTGCAAGACAGGAAGAAATTCAAACGGGTGGTAGATAAACGGAAATAGAAAAATTAAAGATTCAGATGGGAAACTCCTGAAGGTGTAAGCTTTAACTACCAAAGTACAAGAGTTGTAATCAAGAATGATGAAGAATGATGAAGAGATGCTTTCTTTCTTGGCAAAAAATATTGAATAATTTGGAGACATTTAACTTAACATCATTATGGATTACAAAGTACTTTCATGGAATGTAAATGGACTAAATTCACCCAATAAGCGTAACATTGTTGGACATTGGCTTGAAAAACAGAAATGTGATGTGATTTGCCTACAAGAAGTGCACATTAAAAAACAAGATTGTAAATATCTGATCAGGAAAAAATTGGGAGAAGAATTTTCCTCATTAGCGACGATAAAGAAAAAAGGAGTAGTAACATATGTCAAGAAAGAATTAGATCCAAAAGAAATTTTTAAAGACAAAGAAGGTAGATATATTGCAACAGAGATAACTATCTGCACCCCGGGCCACCTTGACCTGATCAACGCCAGATCGGCCCTGGCCTGCAACACAAGGGCCACACCCTTGACCAACCCCAGATCGTTGCCCCCCAGGTGTATGACTAAAACATGAGGGGGGGCCTGCCTCTCCTCAAACAATAATGGGAGGAGCGCCGGCCATCTCATGCCCCTCCTCCCCAACCACTCGACCGTCGCCACTTCGCTGAGGCCGAGCTGGGAGCCGACAGACGTTCTCCGCGCCCGATGAGCTGCCCAAAAGACCATGCTGTGGCCGCAGACTATGACCCTTCGTCTCGTCTCACGGCCTGCAGCACCTGTAAAAAGAGCCTAATTAACAACATCTGAAATGAAACTTAAGCAGACTTACAAGGTACAACGCCTCACATAACTCTTATAGCATCGGGATTTCCAACGCCCGATCTGCTGTATCTCCCCAGCGGGGTACCCCATGGCTGCAGCCGTTGACGTGGCCCCAATTCAAAAAGAATGGGAACAAAAACGAACCCCGCCCAGACCCAGCCGGATCAAGGCCCTCTGCATCACGGTCCAAAACTGGAACTTCATAAGGGGGGTGCTGTCACTGTGCTGAAACAAATAGCCTGGGCCATCGCCCTGAAGTGCCAAGTACCGGCTCATGGCGGCAACCGGGCACAACCCTGGCTCCAAACTGGACCCTAATTCCAGCACACGCCCCTTACCCTGCTGATCAGTCTTGGATCTACGCAGCCTAATCCGAAGCTGAAAATTTATTATTGACACATCCCTATGCTCTAACGCTGCGCCAGAGACATCAGCCCGAGAGCCTGCCACCAGCTCGCTAATCCTGAGTGCCCCAAAAAAGGCGGTCAGCGAAGCGGCATGAAACAGGCTAACCTTGTAGCAGTCACTACAACAAGAGGGCCACTGGCCCTCCAGCCCCCTAAGGACCGCGGGTGTCAAGGGTTCCCTAGTGTCAACTGCCCTAACGGACTCTTGAGACCACCCCTCGAGCATCTTCCGTAAATGGAAATCGCCCGTGGTGTCCTTGTGACCCGAGGCCTTACTGGCAAAAGCCAGCACAGACAGCTTACCCCTGATTGTGTGTGCTGAAAGGCCGCCATTCCGCAGTGTCACACAAAACTGCATCAAGTGTGACACAGGAATAGGCCAGACCTGTTGCAAGCCCGCTCCGGCCCTAAAGGACAGAAACTGCTTACCAGCCTTCAGGTAAGCTCTTCTGGTAGAAGGGGCAAGGGCCAGGCTCATTGCCCTGTCAGCCTCAGCCCTCCAATCCCCCACACCTCGTCGGGCATCCGTGCCGGGAGTGGGTTGGCCTCTGGAGCCAGCTGACGAAACCTCTCCATCTGTTTGCGAGAGAGCGCGTCGGTGACCCCATTAGTGACCCCAGGGACGTGTCTAGCTTTAAAGAAGATGTTAAACTTAAGGCACTGCAATGTAAAAGCCCGGACCAACGCCATGACCCTGGGGGATTTAGATGTAAGGGTATTGATGACATAAACCGTGGACTGGTTGTCACACCAGAAGTGGACAGTCCTATTAGCTAAATCAGCTGGCCAAATCCACACCGCTGCAATGATTGGAAAAAACTCCAGGAAGGTGAGGTCCTTGACCCACCCAGCCTGAAACCAATCCTTAGGCCAGTCCCCAGCACACCAATGCCCCCTAAAGTACACTCCGTAACCAGATGAGCCGGCCACATCAGAAGAAATCTGAAGCTCAGCCTCTAGCAAAAGCTCATCCTGCCACAGTGAGACTCCATTAAATGAGTCCAGAAACTGTTCCCACACAAAGAGGTCCTCCTTCATCCCTCTGGAGACCTTGGTCCTATGGTGTGGGAGACGGAGGCCTCTCATTGAGTCACAGAGCCTCCTCACGAATGCCCTACCTGGCGCCACAACCTTGCATGCAAAGTTGAGGTAACCTACCAACTGCTGCAGCTCTAAGAAAGTGACCCTTGAAAGGGACCTAACAGAGTTAACCCGCATCCTTAATGCATCCAATTTTTCCTGGGGTAACCTACAGCACAAACTAACCGTATCAATCTCAATACCGAAAAACGTTAATGTGGAGATCGGGCCCTCAGTCTTTTCCTGAGCAAGAGGGACACCCAGCTCATCAGCCAGGTAGACAAAACTGTCATGCAGGAAATGACACTGGCCAGAACCCTTCTTGCCCACAAAAAGAAAATCATCCAAATAATGGGCGGTGCTGCAGAGACCCGTCCTGGATCTCAAGGCCCATTCCAAAAATGAACTGAACCTTTCGAAAGCAGAACAGGACACAGAGCAACCCATGGGTAGGGCCCGATCCATGTAAAATTTTCCTTCAAAGGCAAATCCGAGAAGCTCAAAATCCTCAGGGTGTACTGGGAGAAGCCAAAAGGCTGATTTAATATCACATTTAGCCAATTCGGCCCCCACACCACAGAGGCGAACCACCCGCATGGCCTGATCAAAGGAAGTGTATTTGATGGAGCATAATTCACCTGGGATGGCATCATTCACCGACCCTCCACGAGGGTAGGACAGGTGATGAATGAGGCGAAACTCACCAGGTGCCTTTTTAGGCACTACACCCAAAGGAGAAACTCTTAAATTGGCCACTGGCGGACTAACAAACGGGCCCAAAACCCTACCCTCCTTACACTCCTTGGCAATCTTGGACCTAACTATGTCCTCCATGCCCAAAACCGACTTTAAATTACCAGCCAAATAGGGGACCCTCACCCCCTGAAAAGGTATGTGAAAACCAACAGTAAACCCTTCCAAGAAGTAAGCCCTATCGCCAACACTCGGATAACTACGCAACCAGCGTCTCAAAACACCCAATTTGATCGGGCTAGGACCCTTTGTCAGAAGAGGGGTTGTGTGTCGTCCCTCTCCCAGGGTGCTTGCTTCCTTTGCCTCCCCCACGGCCCTTGGGCCGTGGACAACTGGATAAGGCATGAGGTCCTGTGCACAAGGGGCACTCATGCCTAAAGGTGCACGACTTGCGACCGCAGGTTCCCCAGGAAGAAAACTCCCAACAAAGAGGGCGTCGTTGAACCGCCTGCCCTGCCACAGGGCGGGAACCTGACTGCACCGGCGCCCTCTTAACTGAGTGGCCACTATGAGACCGCTCACCCCAAGCAGACCTGGCAGGAGACATGATTTGGAGCCACAGGTTGGAACATATCCTGTCCCACCGCATGGCCGGGTTAATGGCCGCCCTCATCCTAAACTCTTCGTCATATTGCGACCAGGCCGGGCTTGGGAAGTCTGTAAAGGCCTTGTAAATGATGTCCAGATACTGGAGCATTGCAGAAGCCCTCCACGGTTGGTGTCACACAATGACGGCTGCATAGATTAAGAAACCAGGAAACCAGTTCGCCCATGTTCTATCTACCACCCAACGCTTCAAGCGCTCCTTCTCGCGCTCATCCAAATTATCCTTGTCCTTTTTTTCTATCTCCCGATAGAGCAAACCAAACATGTCTACATACTCCCCCTTAAGAATCTTTTCTTTAGTGGCCATAGAAAGGTGGTCTCCTAAAGGCAGGTCTGGATCGCCACACGGAATAGCCCCAGTGGCCACCCTATCATATGCTGAACTGCCACCATAAGGGTAACCCACGCTAGGCTGGGGGAAAACCCATGCTGGCCAAGCTCCCTGGCACCCGGAAGGAGAGCTAGAGTATGGATATGGACGCCAATTAACCTGGGGTATGTGAGAAGCGGTGGCATCTTGCTCAGATGCCGGGCAAAGATGCTGGCCAGTGTGCGGCAGAGGTGAAGCGGCAGAACTCTGTCTGCCAGGGCCCCAAGGCCACATTGATCCATGCCTACCCAATGCCATCTCCTTACCTCCTGAAACTTGGGAAGGCGAGTAAAGAGCCACCTGCTGCTCCCCCGCACATGGACCCTGCCGGCCAGAAACCGCTCCTGCCAGACCTGAAGCCGCCTCCTCCTGCCTGTCCTCCAGAAAGGCCAACCGTGCCAGCACCTGTGCTTGAAGAGAAATTTTTTTGTCAAGTGGTAAACCACCCACAGGCATACCCCGCTCCTTCTCAAGTGCCTCCAGCCGCCGCAGAATAGCCATGTTTACAATATCCTCTTGTTCCTCATCATCCGAGGGAACTACAGGATCAGGCTGTACCGGAGGTCTCTTGGGTGCCGGGTGCTTGCCTTTGCCTTTGCCTTTACCCTTCCATTTACCAGGCGCCATGACCAAGAACTTCTAACAAATAAAGAACAAAATGAAATTGTCAGTGAAGTATTATAATCAGGATGCCTATAAAGAAGAACAGTCCAAAGAGAAACTCCCCGATTGGGTGAAACTGAATCAATCCCAGTGCTATGAATACAAATCTAAGGGAGACCTATTGTAAGTCACACAAAATGGCCGCCACTGCCTTCAATCAAAATGGCCCCCAACCATGCGGCTTGAAGACCTTACCAAAATGGCAGCCTACCACCAGAACTGGAGCCACCAACCAACCTTAATGGCTGCTACTCACCCGACCCACTCAAAATGGCCATCCTGTATTGCCCACAGTCGTAGCCTGTGGAACTACCCGCCACCCTCGCCGAAAGCAGAACTGCAGCCTACAAACCAAACTGAGCACCAAAAAGCATGTGGAAGGGGGTTGTGCAAACTGTGCCGCCTAGATGGGCAAACACCGGGGAGGGCCCGAGGCCAAAAGGCATCCCAGTAACTGAAGCAGGCAAGGAGGGGAAGAGCTGAAGGCCCAGCGCCGCAATTCCACAGTTCGCTGCCGTCCACCGCCCTTTCTATGCAGGAGCCGGCTAAAATAACCCCAGGGCCTTAAAGCCTGTTCTCACAGCTGATGACACCGTCAGCGGGGGGGGGAGGGCAAAACGGTCGCCACTGCTGCCCTTCAAGCCGCCCATCAGGCCAAATGTAGGGAGGAAGGGCCCACCGAGCCACCCGAAAATTTGCCTCAGGCTCCAACCGGGCGTCCCAACAGGCGTAAAACGCGCCGTAACAAAGAAAAACGGTGGGGGGGGCAGAATTAACGCACTAAGAGCAGGAGGGGTTGGACACCTCTGCCCCTTATGTCCCAGAGCCGCTGTCGCCCCCTGAGCTACAGGAGCTCCAAACAGCCGCTTTCCCATCGATGGGGGGGCACGTCCCGATACTGCCCCTGATGCCGAACTACCACCCCCGACGCCGCTACCGATGCCAACGGGGTGGAGACACTCGTCAAATGGGCCGCAAAAGAGGTGGGATGGGGCCAG
Source organism: Lepidodactylus listeri (assembly GCA_029233225.1). NCBI lineage: Eukaryota > Metazoa > Chordata > Lepidosauria > Squamata > Gekkonidae > Lepidodactylus > Lepidodactylus listeri. The sequence goes on along the minus strand of JARCFY010000014.1, from coordinate 4,821,262 downwards.
GAGCAATGCGCTAAGGGGAGGAAGAGGGGCCGGGAGCCAACCGCACGAGCCACACGCCTCTGCCCCTTGTCTGCCGCCGCCGGCATCGCCCCCAAGCCACAGGAGCCCAGAACAGCCGCGGGGCCTCGGGGCACGCTACCACCATCTGCAATGGGGAGGGGAGGCAACAACCGAGGAGCGCCCTGGCCAAAAGAAAAGGGGGGGCGGGGGTGCTCCAAATCGAGCTGCCACAGCTGCAAAGCCGAGAGCCCGCCCTGTCCTCGCTTCAAACCGCCGCTACCACTGCCTCGAACTCCCGGCAGGCCACTGACAGGAGCTCCAGACAGTGTGCTCTCAACGAGCACGCGAACGAACTGCACCGGCGGGAGCGGGGCAACGGCTCTAATTGAGCAAGCCCTGCCCCCGCCCTGCACAATGAGCGCCGACGCGCTCTGTTGCTGCCTCGCGTCATGCGAGGCGGCAAACTTGCTCCCCTTCACCACGGCGATGCCGGGCGCTGGGGAGCCCATTCTACCATCCTATAAAATTTTTTGCCACAGTCCCAATATTTCAGTTGAGATAACATAAATTCCCAATTGAGCTTGTCAAAAGCCTTCTCAGAATCCATGAACACAATACCACTTGCTTATCTGAATGTGTTTCATAATACTCTAAGGTATTTAAAATTGTACGTATATTTTGTCTCATGTGCCTTCTTGGTAAAAATCCAGATTGATCATACTGAATAACTTTGAAGTGGTGCCCAGCTGCTGCGGGAGGAGCACAGCGCCGGATGCAATGCGTCCAGACCACCTCCTCCGGGCAGATGCGGCAGTCTGAATGGCCGCTCTGCCTCCGCTTTTAAAGCAGAGGCAGAGCGGGCCAGACTGCCAGTCTGTCCTTGGCCATGGAGACACATTGAGCAGCTCCTCTGAGAAGGACTCTGAATCTGAGTTAGGAATTGCTGCCCCTAAATTACTTAAAGTCAGATGGGACTCTGATAAAAATAAGTGCACGGGGAAGAAACCAAAAAAATAAGAAACATGAATCCAGTTATATGTTTGGAACCATGAATTGCCTGACGTACCTATTTCAGCCTTAAAAAAATTCTTCTGTATTACTAAATAGTATATAAATATAACTCTTAGGCTTCATCTTACTAAAACATATTGTAAGTGAAATCTCAACCAAGCTATGTAACATTGAAAATGACCCCTGCCACTTGGGCTTTTAGTGGCCTTCTTTTCTTTCTCCCATAGTTTGTAGTTCCCCCTTCTGATTTTCTGTTGTAGTTTTAGAGAAAAGCAATAAAAATTATATATATATATATATAATAAGTAAAAATATATAGATTACAGCTCACTCCAGATAAGATGGAGATACTGCTGGTTAAGCATTTACCAAACCAGAAGTAGTATTCAACTGGTACTGCTTGGGATTTCATTATTCCTGAAACAGCAAAGGTTCACAGTCCGGGGCTGATTTTAGGTCTAGTCAATGGATGCAAAATGGGCATACATAGTGCCTTTTGAGCAGTTAATGTGCCAACAGCATCTCCTTTTGTAAGGAGAAGACATGGCTACATTGCTGTAAGCTGCCCTGAGCCAGCCTTGCTGGAAGGGTGGGATAAAAGTTGAACAAACAAATAAATAAATAAATACATGCTCCAGTAAATTATTATTTGCCTTGGCTATTGAACCCCTGGCGAATATTATTAGATCTAATCCAGACATCATGGGAATAAAAATTGGAGAGCAAATCCATTCCTGAAGTTTATATGCAGATGACTTGTTGATTTATTTATCTAATCCAGAACAGTCGCTAACTGCCCTACAAAAAACTTTTCAGGATATACAAGAAGTAACAGATTTGACAATTAATATTTTAAAAATCTGTTCTTATCCCAATTAAGATTAATAATGTTATGTTAGAAAAATTACAGAAGACCTTTCAATACTCTTGGACTTTTGATGAATGGAGATGCCTTGGAATGTTAATGCCACCTGACCTCAATAATCTGTTAGATTGCAATTTTTCAATTATAATACAGGATTTACAGATCCAATTTAAACAATGGAGTAAACAACAACTTTCATGGGCTGACCGAATCAATATTGTTAAGTGCTTTGTCTTTCCAAAATTTTTATTCTTATTTAGAGCATTACCAATTGCTATAGATAACAAAACTCTGGCCAAATGGCAGAAAATAAATGAATTCTTTTGGGATTATAAAAGACATAGAATTAATTTTAATACTTTATGGCATAAAGCTAAAGATGGAGGTTTGGACATTCCAGATTTAAAAACATATTACGAGGCGACCCAGATTGCAAATGTAGTGAGAATTCTGAATATGCCCTGTACCATAAATTGGCAACAAATAGAAGAAGTAGAATTAAATGGCACTACACTACCAGAAGTTTACTGGAATATTTTATATGATAGATACAGTAAAAAAACCACAAAATATATTCTTAAAAACTACGTTGAAAATATGGCGTAAATACAAACCTTTGTTGTTGCCTCCAGTCTCCAGGTTTTCGATGTTTATGGGACAAGAGTGGTTCCAACCTGGGAAGGAAAAAATTGCTTTAGTTAATTGGGATATAACAGGCTTTGACTGTTTAAACGACTTTATGCATAAGGGTAATATTTTGACAAAATTAGAAATAGATAGAAAACTTGGTGAAAAAATACCCTGGTTTAGGTATTTACAACTTAGCAATATGTTGCAAAAATTAAAAAACCAAAATATTTTTTCTACTCCCATAACAGAATTTGAACGTCTGCTAGATAAACAACAAGGAGAGCTAAAAGGTCTGATTTCTAAAATTTATAGTCTGTTAATTGCTCAAAGAAATAGCTTTTGGACATTGAGTCAAAAACAATGGCATTTAAGCTGCAATCAAAAATTTACCAGTGAAATATGGATGGAAATCTGGTCTTTACCTAACTTTAGGTCACCTGTGTTCAGTATTAGATTTAATACATTTAAGGTACTGCACAGTTGGTACGTAACTCCTACTGCTCTTCATAGAATCAATCCTAACATCTTGCCTAAGTGCTGAAAGAACTGTGGTCAATTGGGAGATTACGCTCATTGCTGGTGGCATTGCCCTATCATACAAAGTTTTTGGAAACAAATATTAGCGCAAATTGTAGTAATTACAGATGTTAGTGTACCTGTTACTCTGGAGGCGGTAGTTTTGGAAATGGGTCTACTTACAATTGATAGTGTATGTATTAAAACGCAATTTGCTATACTAATTGCTGTTGCCAGAATATCGATAGCCCAATACTGGTAAAAGAAATCACTGACTTATCGGCACAAACTGCACTGACACCTGGTTCAGAGACAGCTGACAAGGAACAGACACAGCCAGCTGGTTCTGGTCTGACCTTCTGGGGCAACAGAAAACAACTCAGTGTCATGGGTGCTGAGGACAGGTTGTTGCCAGCGCCAGCAGAACCCATAGCTGGGCCCTCTAACACTGTGGAAATCACTGACTTATCGGCACAAACTGCACTGACACCTGGTTCAGAGACAGCTGACAAGGAACAGACACAGCCAGAAAGCTCTCCTGATTCACCCCCAAGAATAGACCGCCTGTGAGGGCGGCTCCAACAAGATTGAGAGGTGAGGAGACGTCTTGCCTGGCTGTGACATCCTCCTTCGGTTCCTGACTTCAATTTGTACAACCTTGTTCCTGGTTAGTGATTTGGACTCTTGTTGTCAGCTCCTGCTTCCCTCTCTGGCTTCTGACCTAGGACTGAACTGGGACTCCCCCCCCCCCGCCTGCACCCCAGACCCTGACAGATTGCTTCCACCCACACACTCGCTCCACACAATGGAAGCAAAGGCAAGCAGAGGGTCCGTGCAGCTGGAAGATGTACTCAGGTGCAGCAACTCATGCAAGTGATTGTGCACCTTCAGCAGCAACAACAGCTGCAGCAGCCAGCCACCGCCCCTGTCATTCCTCCAAAATGTCCAGTAGCACCTCCTGAGAAATTTGCTGGTAATGAGGAGGAGTTTCCTGCTTTCCTGGCTCTGTGCAAACTGTATATTGAATGGTGGGCTTGGGACTTTTCCACTGATAAAACCAAAGTGTGTTTCATTATCAGCCTTTTAAAGGGACAAGCAGCCAAATGGGTTATTCCCTTGCTAGTGGCTCCCTTGCCCCGGTTGGCTGATTTTCAGGGGTTTCTCAACCACCTCTCCACGGCCTTTGCCAACCCCCATCAGGCAACTGCAGCCAATTGGAAAATACGCACCCTGAAGCAAGGCAAGAACTCTGTGGCTCATTACTCCACAGAGTACTGACTTCTAGCTCAAGACCTGGTATGGAATGAGGCAACCTTAATGGACCAATATATGGAGGGGCTGGCCGATGACATCCTAGATGAACTGGCTCGAGTGGAACAACCCACCACGTTGCAGGGGCTCATCATCCTGTGCCTCCATATTGATGGACATCTGGAGTGTCATTGTCAAGCACGTGGCAGCAGCTGTACAGCACAGCCCCCACGTCATCCTACCCCTTAAACCTAGTTGGCCCACCCCAGCATCAGGGAAGATGGGGGCGAACCCATTCAAATAGGAGCTGCCCGGCCCCACCTGACCCCAGAGGAGAAATCAAGGTGCAGAGCACAGAACCTCTGCCTCTATTGTGGAGGAGAAGGGCATTTCTCTTCCTCATGCTCTGCCAAGTGGCCCCAGCCAGGAGTGGCCCTGTCACCATCAGCAAAAGACCAGACCCAAGTGTGAGTGGACACGTCACCTTGGGGCAATTAGCCGGGTCCCCAGGCCTCTACAAGAATGAGTAAGGCCTGTTCCTGATACCAGTCAAGCTCCACTTGCCTGATGGACATTGGCTTTTGGTCTTTGCCATGCTTGATTCTGGGGCAGCCCATTGCTTCATCAATGCCACCTTTGTCAAGAAGCACTAGATTCTCGTGTGGATGAAGGAGACACCCATTCTGGTGGAGGCCATTGATGGAGCCTCCTTCGCTCTGGTCCAGTGACTCAAGAAACCTGCCCCATCACCCTTCAGATTCAACAGCACCAGGAGCAACTACAGTTTGATGTGGTTCACATGCTGTGCTTCTCGCTGATTTTGGGTTTGTCCTGGCCGAAGATACACAACCCTATTCTGAACTGGGCTCAACAAGAACTACACTTCTAGAACCCTTGCCCACATTCCACGATGCCTTCCACCTTGGGGGCAGCAGTCCCAACCAGTGGTTCTCAGCTTCCCCACAAATATACTGACTTTGTGGACATCTTCAAAGAAAAGGGGGCAGATCAGTTTCCTCCTCATCGACCCTATGACTATGCCATCGACCTGGTACCTGGGGCCCCCTTACCGGTAGGGTGTTTGTACCCGATGTCAGAGCCAGAACAGGTGGTCTTAAGGGATTTCCTGGACAAGAACATCAAACAGGGATTCATCCACCCCTCCACATCTCCACTATCTGCTCCTGTCCTGTTCGTGAAAAAGAAGTGTGGGGAACTCCACCTTTGCCCTCAACAAGATCACCATCCAGGACCGGAACCCCCTGCCACTGATCCCTGAACTCCTGGATTGCCTAAAGGGGGCCCGCATCTACACCAAGCTGGACCTCCACGGTGCCTACAATTTGGTACGCATAAGAAGAAGAAGAAGAAGAGATTGGATTTATACCCCGCCCTTCACTCACTTGGAGTCTCAGAGCGGCTTACAAACTCCTTTCCCTCCCCCTCCCCACAACAGACACCCTGTGAGGTAGGTGGGGCTGAGAGAGCTCTTTCCCAAGCTGTCCTTGAGGGAACAGCTGGTACAGAGCTACGGCTTGCCCAAGGTCATCCAGCCAGGAGGAGTGGGGAATCAAACCCAGTTCTCCCAGATTAGAGTCCGCGCACTTAACCACTACACCAAACTGGCTCTCAAGACTGGGAGATAAGAGGAAAACAGTGTTTGGAACATGCTATGGCCAGTTAGAGTACCTAGTGATGCTGTTCGGATTAACCAATGCCCCCGCAGTCTTCCAGCGGCTCATGAATGACATTTTCTGGGACCTGCTCACTCATTTTGTTATCATTTACTTGGATGCTATCTTGATTTATTCCCAGAAACCCGTCCAACATGCAGAACATGTATGCCAGGTCCTGCAGCACCTATGATCTCATGGTCTTTATGCCAAACTGGAGAAGTGCGACTTTGACCTGCACTCCATCGAGTTCCTTGGTCACATCATGTCTCCCCAAGGGGTTCTCATGGACCCAAAGAAAGTAGAAGCAGTTCTGACCTGGCAGACTCCCCACAACTGTAAAGACCTGCAGTGGCTCCTCAGTTTCTCCAATTATTACTGGCAATTCATTCCGGCGTACGCCTCCCTAACTACTCCCCTCACCTGGCTCCTCCGGCCCAAAGAGCCCTTTCCCTGGACCCCTGAGGCTGTCCAAGCCTTCTCAGCTTTGAAGACCCATTTCACCACAGGACCACTCCTGCACTACCCAGATCCCTGGCTCCCCTTCATGGTGGAGGCTGATGCCTCCAATGTTGCCCTTGGAGCAGTACTCTTCCAATGCGAGGACCTGTCTCAGCTGCTGCAGCCCTGTGCTTATTACTCATACCAGCTGACAGCAGCGGAGAGAAACTATATGATCTGGGAGAGAGAGTTGCTCGCCATCAAGACTGCCTTTGAGAATCTATCATCATGATAGATTTATTAAAAGCTTAAAAAATGAAAGTGGCAAAATCTGCTTCTCGTTAAGAGAGTTGAAAGAGATAGTGGAGAAATTTTATAGGAAGCTCTATGTGAGGCTTCTGTGCTATCAGCAAATGATCAGGCCTTTGTTGTTAAAACATAGTCCTTTATTCAGATACTGGAACAGGTCTCAATGTTTGTTAGAGATACAGAACAAAGAGGGCTAGGGATTAATATACCTACAAACATGAATGCCTAAACAAATCCTACCAATCAGCATGCACCTAAAAATGCGGGAAAAGACATGGCGACCGTTTGTTCCCACCAGAGGTGAGAAAGTTATAAACATTCCCCTCCTGGCCTGTGTGACCCAGATGTGCTAAGTCCTAGGCAAAACATTCTAACAATGACAGTAAAATAACCTTCAAGGCTGTGCCCAGCCAGATAGCGCCCTGAGAGACTGGAGTCCAAGGGGGAGGAAGCATGAGCAAGATAGCCACCTTGTTTATGTGACGTGTTGGTATGTGGGAACCCACTCTCCCGCCGAAAGAGTAACACTAAGCAGACAAGCAATCCACTTCAAGGGAAGCAATAAACCATATGGGTGATAGCAACTACAAAGAAAACGAAAGTAACAGTGAATGAAACAGCCTTCACAATCCATCATTATCAGAGTCGCATAGAAAGAAACATTTGTCAGATTCAGATACATTTCCCCTGACTTAAACAGAGACATGATTTTTTAAGAACAAAGACATTGTGTGTAGAATCTGACACTCTATAGTCAAGGGGAGTCAAATGAGCCAACAATGGTCTTATCTTGAAAACTTCATAAAGGGAAAATTTACTGGCAATCAAAAGAAATTGTCAAATGAAATATAAATATTTCAATGTTTGAGTTAGGGGAAGCCATGCAACATGCCAAGAGTGGGAAATCACCTGGACCAGACAGCTTACCCTCGGAATTTTATTGTTCATTTGCTGATGAATTAGTGCAATCTCTTAAGGCAACTATGCAAAATATCTATGAAAACCAAAGGTTCCCTGATTCTTGGAAAGAAGCCCTTATAGCTTTGATCCCCCAAAAAGACTAATTTGTCTGAAATCAAAAACTTTAGACCCATCTCTTTACTTAATGCGGATTACAAAATATATGTGAGCATACTAGCTAATAGATTTAAAAAGGTCTTGGCTCAGTTGATTCATCAGGACCAGGATGGCTTCCTGTGGAGACAGCTGTGACACAATGTGAGAACTATTCTTAATATATTAGAATATTACAATGCACATCCTGAGAAACAGCTGGCCCTCCTTTTTATCGACGCTGAGAATTTTATGTTAGCTTTATTGACTCACTGGGACTGCGGTGATCTATTTTATTCAATGGTAAAAGGGATATATGGGGATCAAGATACTAGAGTAATTGTGAATGGTGACTTAACTTCTAAAATTTCAATACAAAAAGGTACCAGACAGGGCTGTCCTCTTTCTCCACTCCTTTTTATTTTTACTCTTGAAGCCCTGAACGATGTAATTAGAGGTGATGAGAAGATTAAGGAGCTTAATGTTAAAAAAGAGGAATTTAAACTTCAGGCCTTCACTGATGATATCATGTTTATATTGGATGATCATTTGAGCTCGATTAATCATTTGCTTTCAGCATTGAATTTATATGGCCAAGTTGCTGGTTTTAAAATAAATACAACCCCCCCCCCCATATCTTTACCAAAAACTGTTTTAATGATGTGATAGAACAACTCCAAGACATCACTGGCTTTACTGTCTCTAAGAAAGTTAAGTACTTAGGCATTTTCTTTTCTAACAGGTGTAGCTCCCTCTTTAGTGATAACTATAAGAAAATTTTGCTAGAAGTTAAAGAAGACCTTAATAAGTGGGGGAATCTACAGCTTTCGTTGTATGGCAGATTGCAACTATTAAAATGATGATCCTTCCCTGGGTTAATTTTCTATTCCAAACCATACCTGTATTAAAGAACCAGAAGTATTTTAGAGACTTAGAAAAGATTGTCCAGAGCCTTTTTTTAGTATGGTGGAAGAATTGAATTTTATTGATGCATGGAGAGTAAGAAATAGTAATAAAAAGGACTTTACCTATTATTCTGTGAGGCACAATTCATGGTCTAGGATAGACATGGTATGGACATCAATAACATCAATAGCCAATATTGAGGAAGTGGAAATATTAGCTAATACCTTTGCAGACCATAGTCTGATGATGATAGCATTTGGAAGTTTACGTAAAAGAAAAAGATGGACTTTGAATTTGAACTTGGTCAAAAATCAAGAAATTAGGGACAGGACAAAATTAGAAATTAAAGATTTCTTCAAGAACAATATTAGTCCAGAGACTCTGATTACTATAGTTTGGGATACATTTAAAGCATATATGATAGGTAGGTTAATCAGTCAAGAGGCCTGGAGGAGAAAACAGGAGAGGAAAAATATGAAGACTTAAGGAAAAAAAATTGGAACAAGAGATTAAAATGAAGAAAATGAAGGATGTGGAAAAGGTAAAATTTAGACTGGGTGTATATCAACATCAATTAAAACTAATTTTAACCCAGGAAATAGCAACTAAGTTAGAGTACATGAAACAATTCCATTTTGAAAATGCTAATAAACCTACCAGGTGGCTCACCTACAAACTTAGGAAAGATAAGGAAAAAAGGGTGATACGATTGTTACGAAACGAGGAAAATGAGGAAAAATTTCTATCACAAGATTTAAAGCAGATAGTGGAAACCTTCTATAAAAAGTTATACAAAAAAGAATATTAAGTTGGAAGAAATTGAAAAATATTTACTTAAAGAAAATGATAAGAAGTTCAGCAAGATACAAATCAAACAATTAAATGAGCCATTCTCAATGTTTGAAATAGTGGAAGCTATTAAAAAAGCAAAGAAAAATAAAATGCTGGGCCCAGATGGATTTCCCTCGGAACTGTACCAGATTTTTGAAGAACAAATAAGGCCCACTTTCAAGGATGTTCTACAGACGATTAGAGTAACAGGAATTTTTCCAGGCACCTGGAAAGAAGTGTTAATAACATTAATACACAAGCCTAATTCAGATGCATCTCAGATTCAAAATTATAGGCCGATTTCATTATTAAACACAGACTATAAAATACTTGCAAATATATTGGCTACAAGGTTTAAGAGAATAATTAGTCAAATAATATCTAGTGATCAAGTGGGGTTTCTTCCAAAAAGGCAAATCCAAAGTAATATAAGAACAATTATTAATGTAACTGAATATTATGAAATGCACCTGAGTAAGCAATTGGCACTGATGTTTTTGGATGCTGAAAAGGCATTTGACATTGTTAGTGCAAGGACAGACTTGTAGTCTGCCGCACCTCCACAGCACGGCAGACTAAGGTGGGGGGAATTGCCCCCGCCACACGGCATTCACACGCCACCGGAAGGAAGCTGCCTGCAGCGTTCAGACTGCGGGCGGCTTCCTATGGCGGCGTCCGAATGCCGCATGGCTCCCCCTCCCAGCGCGTGTTCACACCCGCCAGAGGCAGGCGGAACACGCGCTGCAGCAGCCGGGGCACCACTTTTAAGTGGTGCCCGGCAGCTGCAGGAGGAGCGTGGCGCCAGACGCGATGCATCCGGGCCGCCTTCTCAGGGCAGATGCGGCCGTCTGAACGGCTGCTCTGCCTCCACTTTTGAAGCGGAGGCAGAGTGGCCGGGACTGCCAGTCTGTCCTCGGCCTTAGCTGGGCCTTTTTAGTAAAGAAATTAGAGATGTGGGATTGTGGAGAGACCTTTTTGTCAATGATAACGGCTATTTATATGGTACAGAATGCCAAAATTTTGATAAATGGGGAGACAACCCAGAGTATTGCAATACAGAAGGGTACTAGACAAGGGTGTCCGCTATTGCCCTTATTATTTATCTTTACTTTAGAATCATTAAATGAGAGAGTAAGTGTGAGAGTTCTGCTCAAAGTAGTCAAGGATCAGATCTTGGTTGGTTAACCACAGTTCTTTATTACCTATTCCTACATTAGTACAGCATCTCGGGTTATTGTCAGAGATGAGGCAAATAATACAAGCGGGTCTATTATACCATTCCAAGGAGTTTGAATTACCCATAGATAGCCAATCCCCTTAAGGGAAAATTGGCGGGCTAGAAGGTGGCTTGACCGTTTGGTTCTCACAGGAAAAAAGTGAGGTGTTAAGCAGTAAATTTCCCTTCTCAAACCAGACCCCTCAGATGTAGCGAGTTCACATAACAATTCATGGCTCCAAGGTTCTTTTGCATGAGATAAGAGATGAGAAGCATCCTCCCCTTGAAGTTACTGCCGGGGCAGCTGGAATGCGGAGGCAGAGATGTGAGGCCTCCTTGTTCTGGGAATTAATGGTTGTCACCCTCCCGACCCAGACAGGATTTATACATTACGGTTACATAGGTTCTAATAAACTCTAGATACATATGAAAGGTAAAGACATGCATGCAAGAATACATTGGCTGAATTGACAGATTCTGACACCCTGCCCTCCCCATAATTCTCTTCACCTAGCTTTGTCAGGGAACATTTTATGGAACAGTTTTGTTAGTTTAGGGGCATGAACGTGTTCTGAGCGAATCCATTCATTGTGTTCTGGGCCGAAATCCAACCACCTAACTAAGTAATATAACCGGCCTCTTCGCATCTTGGAGTCAAGGATTTCAGTTATCTCGAAGTGAGGGCTCCCCTCCTTCATCAGTGGAGGAGGAACTGGAGGAACTGGATGCCAAGCATTCGGCCCAGGATCTTTCTTCAACAGGCTGAAATGAAACACAGGGTGCACAGAACTCAGTGATTTAGGCAGTTCCAGTTCAAAAGACACATCAGAGATTTTGCGTAGCACTTTATAAGGTCCAACATATTTCCATCCCAGTTTCCTGCTGGGCTGCAGCCCATGGATATTTTTGGTAGAGAGATAGACAGAGTCCCCGGGCTGAAGATCCCATCCCGGTGCTCGCCCACGATCCGCATATTTTTTGTAATCCTCTTTGGCATGGTCCAATGCTTTGCCTATTAATGGCCATGAGTCTTGGAGACTGGACCACCACTTTTTAAAATCCGAGGGGGGGGGCTTGAGGGACCTCCTCGATAGTAGGCAATGGCTTCCCCTCGAAACCCCCCACTGCCATGAAAGGGGAAACTCCCGTGGATGAGTGCACTGCATTATTGTAACTATATTCTGCAAACGGCAGCAATTCCACCCAGTTATCCTGGTGATAATTTGTGTAACATCGCAGGAATTGCTCTAAAATTTGATTAGTTCGTTCAGATTGGCCATCGGTCTCTGGGTGGTAACCCGAGCTTAGGGCGGGTTCGATATCCATTAGTTTCAGAAGCTCCCGCCAGAAGGTGGCAACGAACTGACTACCGCGGTCGGAAACCACTCTCTTTGGAAAAGCGTGTAATTTGATCACGTGATTGAAAAAAGCTTTGGCCATCCCTTTGGCGGTGGGCAATTGCTTGAAGGGGGTGAAATGTGCTTGCTTCGAAAAAGTGTCTACCACCACCCAAATCACGGTTTTTCCCTTAGAGGGGGGCAAATTAGTGATAAAGTCCATGGCTATAGCTTCCCAGGGTCTTGATGCGGTGGGGAGGGGGTGTAATAATCCCGGAACTTTCCCCCCCCGTTTTTTGCACATTAAACAGGTCTGGCATGCCGAGACGAAGTCTGAGACGTCTCGGCGCATGCGCGGCCACCAGAATTGACGCTGGATCAAATTAAGAGTCTTTAGGAACCCGAAGTGCCCAGCTAGCTTTGAGGAGTGGCAATTTAACAAGATTTCCTTGCGCTTGGCCTTAGGCACCACTAGTTTGTCCCCATGTAGCCAACAGTGGTCCTCTCTCCTGGAACATTCCTCCAAAGTTTCCAGTTCCTCTATCTCTTCAGGAGCGTAATCCCCCCCCCAATTGTATTTCCCAATGTCCAACTCGGCCTTCTTGGCTCGGCTCCGGGTGATTACCACCCCTCCTAGTTGTTGGGGGGAGAACATGGAATCAAACACCTCTTCCTTGACACTCTCGTGTTGGGGCAACCTGGACAACGCATCTGCCAAGGAGTTAGCCTTCCCAGGAAAATGTTTAAGCACAAAGTTAAACTTGGAAAAGAAATCAGCCCATCGCAGCTGCTTAGCGTTGAGGGACCGCTGAGTGCGCAACGCCTCCAAATTCTTATGATCAGTCCATATTTCAAACGGAGTTTGCGCTCCTTCAAGCCAATGGCGCCACGTAGTGAGCGCTAACCTAATAGCTGCGGCTTCCTTGTCCCACACCGACCAATTCCTTTCCGTCTCGTTAAATTTTTTTGAAATGTAAGCCAAGGGGTGCAATTTCCCTTCCGGGTCACTTTGCAATATGGCCCCCCCCATGGCTACATCAGAGGCATCTACATGGATTATAAAATCCTTTGTTTCGTCAGGGTGTGCTAGAATGGGCTCTGAAGTGAAAAGAGTCTTTAAAGTCTCAAACGCCCTCTGGCACTCCCCGTTCCAAGCCAACTTTTCTCCTGGCTTCCCGGCCTCGGGCCCCTTCCCCTTTGTTTTTAATAAGTCCGTTAAGGGGAGAGTGACTTTGGCAAAGTCCTTGATGAACGTTCGGTAAAAATTACAAAATCCCAAGAGGCTTTGCAATTGCTTTCTCGTTCGCGGAGCCTCCCATTGCACCACAGCCTCCACCTTCCCCGGGTCCATTTCCAAACCCTTCTGAGAAATGCGGTAGCCCAGGAAGTCCACAGACTCACGGTGAAACTCACACTTAGACAGTTTCACATATAGCTGGTTTTTGAGTAGGGTTGTGAGGACGTCCCTGACCAAAGTCACATGCGCCTTCTTATCAGTAGAATAGATCAAGATATCATCTATGTAACATAACACACCCTTAAATAGGTGCTTGTGCAACACTTCGTTGATTAAACTCATAAAGACCCCGGGCGCGCCACTTAAGCCGAACGGCATCACTAGATATTCAAATTGCCCCAAGGGGGTATTAAAGGCAGTCTTGGATTCATCCCCTTCCCTGATGCGCACCCTGAAATAGGCATCTCGTAGATCCAACTTGGTAAAAATCCTCCCCTTGGCCGTTTCCGCCAAGAGGTCCTTTATTAACAGGAGGGGGTAAGCGTTAGTGGTGGAGACTGCATTCAACCCCCGGTAGTCAGTGCATAGTCGTAAGCCCCCATCCTTTTTCTTTCGGAACAGCACTGGCGCCGCAAAGGGGGATTTGGCTGGGCGGATGAACCCCCGTGCTAAATTTTTGTCCAAAAACTTTCGCAACTCTTCCCGTTCCAACGGGCTCATGGAGTATAATTTCCCTTTTGGGAGTTTTTCCCCTGGGAGGAGTTCTATGGCACAGTCCGACAGTCGATGGGGGGGTAACTCATCCGCCTCAGTCTCGCTGAACACTTCCAGCAAGTCTCTATACTCTTTAGGGACCATGGTAGGGGTGAGAGCGAGCGCGGGAGCCGGGGGAGGGGGGGTCGGAGGTCCAGGTCCCCATTCTGGGTCCCACTTATGGCTCTGGCAGCGTTCGTCCACCCACGAGATTTTCCCCACCCTTCATACACAACCCTTGTCGAAACCTCGCGTCTCGGACATCTTGCACACTGGATCGGGGCTTCGCTCTCGGGGCTGCTTTGCTGGCTGCCATTACTGACGCTCCCATCTTGATCAGGGCGAACCGCTCCTCCATGTCGATGGCGGCTCTCATCCAGGTGGCTAGAGTGCCCGGGCGGCCTCCCAACAGCACGGTCTCGTAGATCTCCGGATTCAGGCCCTCCCAATACTTCTCCATGAATAGCTCCTCCGGCCATCCATGGATCTTGGCCGCGATGCGCCTGAACTTGTCAGTGTAGTCCCTCACCGACGATCTCCCCTGGAACAGCTTTCTTAGTTGATTACGGGCTTTTTCCTCACCCAGGGGGTCCTCGAACTGATGGCGGAGGGCCCACATGAAATTGTTCAGGGAACGCAATTCAGGTCCGGGGTTGTCGTGCAGGCTCACATACCAGTCGCTGGCAGTGTCTTTCAGCTTGGACCCGATGTAGCCAATCCGTTCTTTCTCGGTGGGATAGAGGTGGCCCCAACTGTCCAGGAATCTCCCTATCTCCAGCATGAAGAAACGTAGCTTCTCCGGGTCCCCATCGAAAGTGGTCGTCAAAGGGTCGGAGGGGGCTGGGCGGGCGGCCGGCGTGACCGGGACCGGGGCAGGCACTGGAACGGGCCCTGGCGCTGGAACCGGGACGACCGGCTGGGCTGGTTGCGCCGGGAGAGCGGGCGCCTGTGGCTGGACCGGGACCCCTCCGGGCGCCGGCGGTTGTAGTGGGGCTCCTACCCCTTGACCGGGGAGAGCTCCTTGTACTGCCCTCATAGCATCGCGAAATTGGTGCTGGAGATCGAGGGCCAACTCGCGGAGCTCGGCGGTGAGTTGAAGCCGCAGCTCTCCCCGGCTATCTCTGTGAACAATACAGATATCAAGCCTTTGCAGATGACTTAGTATTTATAATTGAAGATCCCCAGAAGTCACTACCAATCTTACTAGAAGAAATTCAAGAATATGGTGGAAGAGCAGGGTTAAAAATGAACATACAAAAAACAAAGATTTTAGTTAAAAACTGTTCACAGAAGCAGATCCAGGAATTGGTTAGAAGTACTGGTATAGAGGTAACTCATAAAGTCTGATACTTAGGAATAATGTTAACCAGGGCTCCTTTCATAGCAGGAGCTCCTTTCATATTAGGCCACATACCCCTAACGTAGCCAATCCTCCAAGAGCTTACAGAGCTCTTCTTACAGGGGCTACTGAAAGCTCTTGGAGGATTGGCTACATCAGGGGTGTGTGGCCTAATATGCAAAGGAGCTCCTGCTACGAAATGAGGCCTGATGTTAACTAACAAAACAGAAACTCTATTTCAAGATAATTATAAAACTTTGTTAGAAGAAGTTAGGAAAGATTTAGAGAATTGGAAAAAAATACAACTTTCCTTAACAGGAAGAATGGCAATGATAAAAATGAATATATTACCAAGGTTTTTGTTTCTGGTGCAAAATTTACCTATTATTAAGAAGTGACAATTCTTTACAGATTTTGATAAATTAGTTAAAAAGTTTGTATGGTCTCATAAAAAGGCAAGAATAAAGTGGAAAATTCTTCAAGATCACAAAGATAGAGATGGACTTGCATTACCTAATTGGCAATTATATTATGATGCTGCAGCTCTCTCCTGGATAAGAGAATGGGTCTTGCTGGAAAATACAAAGTTGTTGAAATTAGAAGGATTTGACCTTAGGATGGGCTGGAATGCCTACCTATGGTATGGAAAAGAGAAAGTTCACACTAACTTTAAAGAACATATTTTCAGAGATGCACGTATCCAAATTTGGTTACAGATTAAAAAACACTTTTATAGGCTAACACCGAAATGGGTATCGGCCTTAGAAGCTTTTGTTAAACCTACCTTACTCATGTCAGATAACAAAGGAACCTATGAGAATTTATTAAATAGGAATAACGAGTTGAAATCAGAAGATGTTTTGGTAAAACAAGGAATGGAATTTTCCTGGTGGGAAAGAATTCAACTTAAATCAAGATTTGAGGAAGATAAAAAAAAACTGGTTTTGAAAAAAGTTTTACACAACTGGATAAAATATGGTTATCTTCGAAAGATAAACTAATTCAGAAATTATGTAACTGGTTGTTGGACGATGCTATGCAGGATGAAAGGGTGAAAACATCTATGATCTCATGGATGAAGGATATTGGTCATACAATAGATATTGATGAGTGGAGTAAAATATGGAAATCGGTTAGATATATGAGATCAGTGGCATATAAGGAAAATATCTTTAAGATGTTTCATAGATGGCACTGGTCTCCGGATAGGATCGCTAAATGTTATTCTAAGGTATCTAAAAATTGTTGGAAGTGTGAAACCAATGTAGGAACTTTTTATCATCTATGGTGGAGATGTGGGAAGACTCAAAAGTTGGTTGATGGTTCAGAGAATAATTGTAGAGATCTTTACAGTAAATTTACCTTTAATACCGGAAATATTCTTGTTGAATATATTATCAGAAAATATTGGCCAGGATAAATATGTTATTACATATATTATTACACTAACCAGGATTTTGATAGCAAAAAATTGGAAAGGAGATAAGCTCCCATCCAGAGAGGAAGTTAAAGCAAAAATTTTTGAGGTTGCAGAAATGGATAGGTTAAATATGAGATTACTAAATCAAATGGAAGAATTATATTACCAAAGGTGGAATAGAGTGTATAATTGGATGAATGTGAAAATGTAGAGACAGACTCGTTTTAGGAAAAAATATCACCATAAAGAATTTATTAATTTGTTTGTTAAGTTGGTTTTTCTTTGTTGTTTATGTAGGTATAAATGATGGAAATGTGATGTGAATTGGAAAAAAACTTAATAAAATTTGCTTTAAAAAAAGAAAAGATTGTATCTTGTTTTATCTGGCAGTCCAAAAAAACATGGATAAGATTAAAAGACTTGCAAGATAGAAGCGATAGAGGTGGTTTCGGCTTGCCAGATTGGTATTTATATTATAAGGCGTCTGTAATGGTATGGTTGAAGGATTGGCTTCTTTTAAGGGATACGAGACTGTTGGTGTTGGAGGGCCATGATCTTGTACTGGGCTGGCATGCCTACTTATGGTACAACCAAAATAGAGCCCACTTTAAACAACACATTATTAGGGGCTTGCTTTACAAAGTTTGAGAACAAATTAAGGGTGCTTTTTATTTTAAAACTCCATTGTGGGAGTTTTAAACCCCTAGAGGCCTTTATAAGATCCTCCCTTTTTCTTAAGGAAAAGATGATTAGCTACAGGGAACTGTTGGATAAAGATCAAAATTTGAAAACCTCCAAAATGCTAGAACAGCAGAATGTCTTTTTATCTTGGTGGGAATCTTTACAGCTACATTCAAGATATAAAATTGACAAGATAAAAGGTTTTTATAGGAATAATGTAGCAGAGTTTGGCTAAATTTGGATAAAAATCTTATCAAGAAGCTTTATGGCTTTCTTTTAAACTTTAAGATGGCTGACGAAATGGTAAAGCCTGTAATGATAACGTGGGCAAGAGATTTGGGACACAACATAGATCTGGATAGTTGGCTAAAGGTCTGGATAACTAATATTAAAATAACTAAAGCTGTATCTTACAAAGAAAATATTAACAAAATGTTTTTTAGGTTGCATCTTTCACCTGATAGACTCTCTAAATATTCATCATCAATCTCAAATATTTGCTGGAAGTGTAAGAAAAATATGGGTACTTTCTATCATTTATGGTGGGTATGTCATTTTGCACTGAAATATTGGCTGTTGATTAAGAGAATTATGCAAGAAATTCTTGGGAACACAATACCGTTTAAGCCAGATTTATTTCTTCTCAATATTATCCCGGATGTGTATTTGAAACATGATTGTTATTTTTTAATACACGGCATAACAGCTGCTAGGCTTCTTTACACCAGTTATTGGAAACTGGACAAAATACCAGATAGACAGGAATATATTCAAAAGCTCTTTAATATTGCGGAAATGGATTTAATGACAATCAGACAAAGGTAAAGAGGAGGAGCTGTTCTACTCCAGTTGGAATAAAATGTATAGTTGGCTGAACTTATCTCAAAAAAACAAAAAGAAAAATTAATTTATGTAAATCAATGTTGCCATGTAGCTATATTTACTTTTGTGACAATGCTTTGTTCTCAAGCAATTCACTTTTTTGTTTCTGTTATATTTTGAAACTTATAAATAAAGGAATTTAAAAAAAGACTGCCTTTGAGGTCTGGAGACACCATCTCGAAGGAGCTCGCCACCCGATTCAAGTGCTCATGGACCATTGGAACCTGGAATATCTCCAAACCACCTGCCACCTTAACCAATGGCAGATCCGGTGTTCTCACTTCTTTTCCTGATTCAACTTCCGAATCACATATATCCCACACACCCAGAACCAGAAGGCCGATGCACTCTCACAAAAGCCGGAATACACTCCTGCACTGACCGAAGAAACCCTCGCCGTTCCCATTCTGCCACCTTCAGTGTTTGCGGCTACCACCAGCTGACTCTGACTGAAGACATCCGAGCTAGCCAGGCCAATGACCCCTGGGCTCAGCAATGCCTCCGGCAATTACATGATGGCCCAGCAGGGGAGCTCACAATGCGAGATGGCCTCCTTTTGCACCAAGACTGCCTCTACATGCCGTCAGGGCCCCTTTGGACCGAAGCTAAACCCATGATTCCCTCCCTGCCGTGCACTTTGGCCAGCACAAAACGACCCACTTGCTGACACAGGAGTTCTGGTGGCCTCGAGTGCGTACTGATGTGAACCTATACGTCAGTTCCAGTGAGGTCTGCTGTCAGGCCAAGGATCACCCAGCCAAGCCCTCAAGATTGTTGTGTCCCTTACCCACACCTTCCGGCCCCTGGAACACCATTTTGTTGGACTTTATCATGGAGTTGCTGTGGTCAAAGAGCCACACCTGCATCCTGGTGGTCGTGGAACTCCTCATGAAGATGGCTCACTTCGTCCCATGCCTGAAGCTCCCCACAGCTCAGGAAACCACTCACCTTTTCCTTCAGCCTGTCTTCTGTCTCCATGGGCTCCCAGCCCACTTGATCTCCGATTGAGGTTCGCAATTCTCCTCGCAATTCTGGCAAGCCCTGCACTCTGGTTTGGGAACCCAGGTGCACCTGTCTTTGGCCTACCACCCACAAACAGATGAGCAGACCGAACGTACCAATGCCACCCTGGAACAATACCTCCACTGCTACACATGTTACCAGCAAGATGACTGGACCACCTTGCAGCCTCTGATGTAGTTTGCGTACAACAATGCAATCCATTCATCTATGCAAACAACCCCCTTTGCTGCTACCTACGGGTACCACCCTTGCTTCTTCCCATCTGTCCTGCTACCCACGAACATCTCAGCAGCCGAAGCGCACCTACGGGTACCACCCTCGCTTCTTCCCATCTGTCCTGCTACCCATGGACATCTCAGCAGCCGGAGCTTCATGCACTCTGAGAGCAACTCCAGCAGGCTAAAGAAGCTTACAAGATTGCAGCTGACTGGAAATGACAAGAGGGGCCACCCCTCAAGCCCAGAGATCACATCTGGCTCTCCACCCACTATCAAGCCCAGAGATCACATCTGGCTCTTCACCTGCTATCGATTGCATCCGCGAGCTCATGCCCAGCCCAATTATTTAGAACAATTTGGTATATAACAACTCTGCCACAGGGCAGAGCAAATGTTAGGGAACTGGATATCAGCTAGAAAAAAGATGGCTAAGGGGAGACATGACAGAGGTTTACAAAATTAGACATGGGATGAAGAAAGTCGATGGAGGGATCTTTTTCTTCCTCTCCCATAATACCAGATCTTGGGGGCAATGAAATTGTTGGCAAATAAGTTTAGGAGAGACAAAAGGAAGTACATCTTTACTCAATAAGTAATTAAACTTTACAATTTATTGCCAGTGGAGGTAGTGATGGCCATAGGCATAGATGGCCTTTAAAGGAGGTTAGACAGATTCATGGAGAGGTCCATCAGTGGATACTAGCATGGTGACTGAAGAAAGCCTCCATCTTACAGACACAGCAAACCAGTGCTGAGAGGCAGCAGCAGGGGGAAGGTGTTGGCATCAGTGCCCTGCTTCTTTGTCCAGGGCAACTGGTTGGCCACTGTGTGGAACAGGGCGCTGAACTAGATGGACCATTGGTTTGATCCAGCAGGTGCCTCTTACATTCTTAAACAAATCACAAATATTGGTGTTTGAAGCACTTTGGACAAAGAAGGGACATGGTACAACAACAAAGTAGGAAAGGCATCTTGCTGATCCTTGTCTTCTAATACAGGTGCTTTGCTTTGGACATCACATAGCAACACCCACTAGCAATCACAGTTGAAATGTAGGGGGTGTGGAAAGCAAGGCAGATCCAGAGACAGCAGAATACTCCAAAAGTGTAAAGCAATCTTGAACATGCAAGGGGCCTTTAGCTCAGTGCTCTTTGCATGCAATTCCCAGCATCACCAGTTAAAGGATCAGGTAGTAGGTGATGTGGAAAACCTCAGTCTGAGACCCTGGGGAGCCACTGCCAGTCTCAGTATGCAATACTGGCTTTGATGGACCAGTATAAGGCAGCTTCATATGTTCATATGTAAACAGAAAATGTAAATATGTAAACACAAAATATGCAGTTTGCATACTGACTTTTATCAACAAATCCCACTATGTAGGGAAATTCCCCTCATGTACAAGAAGAGGCACCATACTACCATTGCTGATGAACAGGGGTCCTTTCGTAAAAAAAGAGGTGCAGGAGCTCATTAGCATAACTTATTTGCATATGCCACACCCCCTGACGTCACCGGAAGTGTCATGAGGCCACACATCCCTGACGTCAGGTGTGTCAGTAGGCAAGAAGGGAGGGAGGGGGAAGGAAGGAAAGGAACAGGAAGGAAAGGAACAGGAAGGAAGGTAGGTAGGTGGGGGAGAGAGAGAGAAGAAAGAAAAAGGAAGGAAGGAAGGAGGGAGGGAGGAAGAAAGAAGGGGGGAAGGAAGGAAGAAAGAAAGGAACAGTAAGGTAGGTAGGTAGGTGGGGGGAGAGAGAGAAGGAAGGAAGGAAGGAAGGAAGGGGGGAGAGAGGGAGGAAGGAAGGAAGGGAGAGGGGAAGGACGGGGAAAGGAAGGAACAGGAGGGTAGGTAGGTGGGGGAGAGAGAGAGAAGGAAGGAAGGAAGGGAGAGGGGAAGGAAGGGAGAGGGGAAGGAACAGGAAGGTAGGTAGGTAGGTGGGGGAGAGAGAGAGAGAAGGAAGGATGGAAGGAAGGAAGGAAGGAAGGAAGGAAGGAAGGAAGGAAGGAAGGAATGCTTCTCACCCCACTGGGGCCGGCGTTTCCTCCCCCCCTTGCTTGGGCCCCAGTGGCTTCAGGCCACTGGGGCCCGGCTTCTTCACTGGGGGGGAGGGAGGGGGCTTCTTCTTCCGGGAAGGGGGAGGGAAGGGCTTCTCTTTCCCTGGCCTGGCGGTGCTCCGCCGGCCCCAGGAGTATTGACGGGGGGGAGGAGGGAAGGGGCTTCCTGGGGCCGGCGGTGCTCTGCAGCGGCCCCGGGAGCAGTGGGAGGGGGGAGGGAAGGACTTCTCCTTCTCGGGGCCGGCGGCACTCCGCCGGCCCCGGGAGTCTTGACGGGGGCGGGGGGAGGAGGGAAGGGGCTTCCCGGGGCCGGTGGAGCACCGCCAGCCCCGGGAGTCTTGAAGGGGGGGAGGAGGGAAGGGGCTTCCCGGGACCGGCAGAGTGCCGCCAGCCCCGGGAGTCTTGAAGGGGGGGAGGAGGGAAGGGGCTTCCCGGGGCCGGCGGCGCTCTGCCGCGGCCCCGGGAGCACGGGGAAGGAAAGGCTTTTCTTTCTTGGGGCCGGCAGAGTGCCGCTGGCCCCGGGAGCATTGACGGGGGGGAGGCCGGGGGGGCAGGGCTTTGTTAAGTGCCCGCCCCCCGCCTCCTCTCTCCTGGAGAGGCGCTCCGGCGTGCCCCGGCCCCAACGGAGCCCTGCTGATGAACATCAGGCACCTGTTGATGCTTCTGGCAAAATATCTGGGACTTTTTCTTCATTGAAGAGCAAGGCATACAGCAGCTTAATACACAGTAACAATAACCAGATTCAGATGTAGACACCATTTGAATACACACCCAGTGGGAGAGTGGGGAGTTCGGCTGAAGCATGCAGCATAGGATAGCACTCAGTTGGAAGCACCATTTCACAGTCATGCTTTCTCTCTGAGCATTCAGTTATGAATCTGATTGGTTGCCGCTGCTACAATATCAACAAATGTCTCTCATTTCTCCATCAGCACTGCAGCATTCATAACAACAACAAAACCCCCAGCCCAGTGCCATGTAGACTACAAATAAGGTCTGCCACAAAAACAGCACTAATCAGGGGGAGGGGGAAGATTCTTGGTAGAATCACCATCATTTTCTCTCCAGGGCTGTTGTACTTTTCATGTGTATGAAAGGCAGAAATGTAACTGGGGCAGCCATAGCAACATGGAGATGCACAGATGGGGAAAGCTGAACCTATCATTCTGCTGCCTGTTATGAAGCTTTCCAAGGTACAGGAGACTTATAAAACATTATGACTGTCAACCTCATGCCTTCAGAACTTGCTCCAGCTGACCCTACAATAAAGGTCATAATGGCTTCAAGTGCATTTCTGTTGCTCATTTGGTTGGATGACAGGGAACCTCCATGCCTGTCAGTTCCACCTCAGAAACTCATAATCAGAAGGGCAGTGGGTCTGTCTCACTCAGAGCTGAGGAGCTGCTGGAGCATCAGCAAGCATGAATGAGGAGAGTCCTGCAGCACAATGTCCTCATAATGCTAGGCCCCTGGGAGACATGTAATATGACCATGTATATGAGTTTCTCTTTATGTTAATCACATATGTTAATCTCCTGTTACTCTGTGGAACAGGAGTCGAGGTTCTAGTCCCAGGGGCTCTCCTTTTTCCCAGTCTGAAATTATTGCTCACATGTGCTTCACTTCTCTAAGTTGTGAGAAGTTCCAGGGGCCAGCACTTACCAGAGCTAGTTACCTTTTGAGGAGAGAGCACTGGAGCCATAGAGCATTTTGTTGCATAGACTTTTTTTTTTTTTTACAAATATACAGGTAGAGTAGAAGTGGAGTCAAGGTAGGTCTCTTAAAGGGCAGCAAACCTACCACCACACATCACATCCGAGAAAGAGCCTGATGCTTCAGCCAGCTCACAGCAAAGTGTGACTCCCAGAATCTATGATTTTGTTTCTTTTTCACAGAGACACACTTCTGTCCCCCACCCAACCCTCGGTAGGCAGGAAACTCACTTCAGAAACTTGGTGGGATGAGGAAAATCAGTGGGATACAGTGATTCCTGGTTATAAATTATAACGGAAGGATAGGGGGGAAGGGTTGGAGGTGGGGTGCCTCTGTATGTCAGAGAGGGTAAATAGTCCAGTAAGATTGATAGGGTAAGAGAACTGGATTTGCTTTTGGAAATGCTATGGGTTGAATTAGTGGGCTCAAAAGGAAGCTTAATATTGGGAGTTCGTTATCGTCCACCCCATCAAAAGATAGAGGAGGATTATAAAATAACGAATGAATTAAAGATAGCGGCTAAATGAAATAACTGTGTTGTAATAGGTGACTTTAACTACCCACACATTGATTGGGTCAATATGTGCTCAAGTCGGGAAAAAGAGATTGAGTTTCTAGACACTCTCAATGACTGTGCTATGGAGCAGGTGGTCACAGAACCTACCAGGGGAGAGGTGATCCTGGATTTGGTCCTAAGTAATGCCAAGACCTGGTGAGAGATGTAAAAGTGATTGCACCTCTTGGGACCAGGGACCATAATGTTATTGAGTTCAACATTTGTATAAATAGGGAGTCGCCCCAAAAGACTGACACAACCACTTTTAACTTTAAAAGGGGTAACTCCTCTGATATGAGGGGATATGGGAGGAGGAAACTGAAAGGAAAAGTAGAAGGGGCAAAAAGCATTGGGGAAGCTTGGAGAGTATTTAAAACTACAATCCTAGAAGCTCAGATAAAATATATACCGCAGGTTAGGAAAGGCACAAATAGGTATAGAAAAAAACCTGCATGGTTAACAAACAACGTAATGGAAGCAGTAAAAGGTAAGAAGGATTCCTTTAAGCGGTGGAAAGCTAGTCTCAGTGAGGTTGATAAAAGGGAACACACGCTGTGGCAAATAAAATGCAAGTCTGTGATCAGGCAGGCAAAAAGGGAATATGAGGAGCATATAGCAAAAAACATAAAGACCAACAATAAAACTTCCTTCAAATACATTAGAAGTAGGAAACCAGTCAGGGAGGCAGTGGGGCCCTTGGATGACCAAGGGGTAAAAGGAGTACTGAAGAATGATATGGAATTGGCTGAGAAGCTGACTGCATTTTTTGCCTCTGTCTTCACAGTGGAAGGTGAGAAGTTCTTGCCCACTCCAGAACTGCTGATTTCGGAAGGGATGTTTGAAAAGTACTGAATTCGGAGTCGCGGTGAAATGAAATCAGCAAGCATAATTTATTTAGGGTTCAGATGAAGCATGCCAACTGGTAGTCAGGGGCCTGCTTATATTCACAGTAAACCCGCGCCCCTGACCTCACCCAAACAGGGTGATAGCCTCTGGTGAGAAACTAATCCTATCATAGGACTGTTTGAATATCCTAAGCCTCTGATACGGGGACATTTAGGATCCTAGCAGGCCATTGTTCACTGGACCGAAGCTCAGGCCTTCCCTGGCCATGTGCTCGGCAGTGGCCATGTGGCTGTTGCCATTGAATACACTACACCCCTCCCCCCATAGTCCAGACCCCCCCCCCAGCAGACATAGTCCTGAAAATAGGATGGTGGCGTGTGTTCTCATGCCGAGTGCTGGAGACCCGAAGGCGAGAGGGCTGGTTCTTGCGTCATCCTGATGGGCTCTGGAAGGGGCTTGGACATGGTCACATCTGGGGTGCAGTCCGGTGGGGGAGCGGGAATGTGGGTGACCAAGTGTTCCAGTGGCCAGTTCGGCGGCTGGTCCGTTTGTGGAGTGGGTGATCCGGGGTCGTCAACAGCCTTCTCAGTTATGTCGTATTCTAGTGACTGGAGACATTGGTGCAGCTGATCAATGTGCCACTTCCATAACTGGCCTTCCTCCCCCGAGACCTCATAAGACAGAGGTCCTGTTGTCCGGATGATGCGCCCAGGTAGCCAGGTGGGACTGGATGTGTAGTTGCGGACATAGACTGGGTCCTCTGGGAAGAACCCCCAAAGTGCCTTCTGATGCTTGACCTCTCCAATGTGCTCTGGGGCCCAGCCCGGGTACAGCCACGTTGTAAGCCACCATCCCATGAGAAACTCCACTGGGTGGCGTCCCATCGCTGTGTGCAGTGTTGTTCTCTGGCCAAAGAGGAAGGCGGCTAACTTGTGGTGCCAGTTGCCTTTGCCCATTTTGCGCAGCGCCTCTTTGGTCATCCTGACCATGCGCTCTGTCTGTCCGTTTGTCGCTGGGTGGAATGGGGCAGACCTCACATGGCAGATCTCATAGTACTCCACAGAGTCCTGGAACTTCTGTGAAGTAAATGCTGACCCATTGTCTGTTACTAAAGTGTCCGGGATGCTTTGGGTACTAAAAAGGCACCACATGCTTCAGATGGCTGCTTGAGATGATGTGGCCAACACCGGGGCTGCCTCCAGCCACTTCATGTAGTTGTCTATGAACAGGAAGAACAGCTGGCCCTGGAAGTCCAGGTGGAGTGAGGCCCATGGCTTATGGGCAGACTCCCATGGTCTGACGGGTGCCCGTGGCAGCTCTGGATGGGACTCTTGCTTGACCTGGTCCTCAATGGCGGCATCCAGCCCTGGCCACCACACATAGCTGTGGACCAGGGCTTTCATACGTACAATGCCAGGGTGCATTTCGTGCAGGGCTGTAAGGACTCTTTCTTACAACGGGGCAGGAATGACTACCCTGGAACCCCATAGAAGACACCCCTTGTGGGTTGAGAATTGAGTCTGTTGGCATGTGTATGCTGCAAAATTGGGGGCAGGACTGCTGGGCTACCCCCTTCCCACCCAGTTGAGGACCTGCGAAAAGATGCAGTCCTGCGCAGTGAGCCAAGCCACATCTTCTACCTGGACCGGGCAGCTGGGCAGGTCCTCTAGTAGAGCAATGTGGTGTGCTGGAGCAGGATTGGGATCGCAGGAGGGCAGCGGCAGGTGGCTGAGGGCATCAGCATGCCCCATCAACTTCCCTGGACAATGGGTGAGCAAATAATTGTAGCCAGCCAGGAAGATTACCCACTGCAGGACCCATGGTGACAGCATCTGAGGCGTCTGCTGGTTGGGAGCAAGAGGTCCCAGCAGGACCTTGTGGTGCGTCACGATGGTGAAGGGCCGGCCATACAAGAAGTTGTGGAACTTCTTGACTCCCGCAACCATAGCCAAGTCCTCCTTATCGATTTGCACATAATTGCGCTTGGCCAAGGATAAGGTCCAGGAGTAGTACATGACCAGGACCTCCCAGCTGTCAGGTAGGTGGTGAGCCAGGATGGCCCCAACTCCACATGGGGAAGCGTTGCATGCCAGGACCATGGGCAGTGACTCATCAAAATGCACCAGGACAGCATTCGACACGAGCAGATCTTTGATGGCCTGGAAAGCCGCATTGTGGCAGGGGTCCCAGACCCACCTGGCATTCTTGTCCAGGAGCCTGTGGAGAGGCTCCGCTACCACCACCTTGTGGGGAAGGAAGGTGTGGTAATTCAGCAGGCCCAAAAAAGATTGCAGCTCCGTTTGGGAATAAGGCACTGGGGCTTCTGTGTCGGGAGTGAGGTGTAGTCCTTGGGCATTGACCGTGAAGCCAAGGAAATCCACCGAAGAAATGCTAAGCTGACGCTTTTCCCGCTTCACCTTCAGACCTGCGTCCTGGAAGTGGTGCAGCATGGAGCAGAGGCACAATGTGAAGGAATGGCAGGCCCGGGCAATGTGCCCCCTTTCTGCATGACCAGCACTCTGCATTACAGAAGCGGCAGCTCCAGCAGTCATGCAGGTTGCTGCAGCTGGCGCACGGGGTAGGGGCATTGTGACGGGATGACCTGGAGGACAGGGCAGCTGACCTGAGTCTAGTGGTGGTGTTGCTCCTGTCTGGGACTGCTCGGGGTGCATCTTTCTGGGGGCATCAGTGGACCTGGAGGATGTCATCCTCATCCAATGTCTCGGACCCCGAAACGGTTGTGGTGCGGTGTGTGGATGAGGAAGGCCGCTCCTTCTGTGCCATTTCGAAGGCGCAGGCCGTCTGAAAGACCTTATCAAGGGTGGGATCCAACGTCGCCACTAGCTTCCTGAGAAGCTTGGATTCGCGGATCCCCCACATAAATGCCACGAGGAGGTTGTCCTCCATGGACACAAAATCACAGCCGACTGCCAAACGGCAGAGGGCAGACAGGAATGTGGCTACAGATTCACCAATCTTCTGGGAGTGGCTGCAGAATTCCAATCTTCTGGTCAGCCAGGAAGGCTTGGGTGTGAAGTAATTGTTCAACGCCGTGAAGATCTCATCGTAAGATGCTTCAGTGGGGGTGCGAGGTGTCAACCCCACACGTGCTCAAAAGCCAAGCCTTGCACTTACTGGCATCAGCAACCTCCTGCACTTCAAAGAAGAACCCAAACTGGTCAGCCCAGGCTTCCCAGAGCTTGGGTCAGGATGGGTCGAAAGAGGCAATGTGTCCCGGAGTGGCAGCCATGATGACTCATGATTCAGCAGGGCAGTGAGCGGTGTCCTCTGGAGCAGATGGCAATGAGGAGTGCTGGAGCTGTGCGTTGCCGGTTGCTGATGGAGTGGTGCTCGGGGTGGTGCTGGAGTCGGCTGGAGAGTCGCTCATTGGGATCCCATCTTCATTGCCAGTGAAAAGTACTGAAGTTGGAGACGCGGTGAAGTGAAATCAGCAAGCATAATTTATTTAGGGTTCAGATGAAGCATGCCAACTGGTGGTCAGGGGCCTGCTTATATTCACAGTAAAGCCGCGCCCCCAACCTCACCCAAACAGAGTAATAGGATTAGTTTCTTGCCAGAGACTATCATAGGAATGTTTGAATATCCTAAACCTCTGATAGGGGGAAATTTAGGATCCTAGCAGGCCATTGTTCGCTGGACCAAAGCTCAGGCCTCCCCTGGCCATGTGCTCGGCAGTGGCCATGTGGCCGTCGCCATTGCATACACTACAATGTCGAAAGACCTGAGTAAGATTGAGGTGATGAGAGAGGAGGTCCTATGACTGATAGACAACTTAAAAACTAATAAATCACCAGGTCCAGATGGCATACATCAGAGAGTTCTGAAAGAACTCAAATGTGAACTTGTGGATCTCCTGACAAAAATATGTAATCTTTCCTTACAATCTGTCTCCATTCCTGAGGACTGGAAGGTAGCGAATGTCACTTCCGTCTTTAAAAAGGGTTCCAGAGGAGATCCAGGAAATTACAGGCCAGTCAGTCTGACGTTGATACCAGGTAAGTTGGTGGAAACTGTTATTAAGGAAAGAATTAGTAGGCACACTGATGAACAAAATCTATTGAGGAAGACTCAGCATGGGTTCTGTAAGGGAAGATCTTGTCTCACTAACTTGTTAGTGTTCTTTGAGGGAGTGAACAAACATGTGGACAAGGGGGACCCAATAGATATTGTTTACCTTGACTTCCAGAAAGCTTTTGATAACGTTCCTTATCAAAGGCTCCTAAGTAAGCTCAATAGTCATGGGATAAAAGGACAAGTCCTTTTGTGGGTCAAAAACTGGCTAATTAAAAGGAAACAGAGAGTGAGTATAAATGGGCACTTTTCTCAGTGGAGGGTGGTAAGTGGTGGCGTACCGCTGGGATCACGAAGTTGTTCAGGGTAGTGAGAACCAGGGAGGATTGTGATGCACTCCAAAGGGATCTGTCCAGGATGGGCGAGTGGGCGTCAACGTGGCAAATGGGGTTCAATGTGGCCAAGTGCAAAGTGATGCACGCTGGAGCCAAAACTCCTAACTATAAATACATGTTGATGGGATCTGAACTGGTGGAGACTGACCAAGAGAGAGATCTTGGAGTCACAGTAGATAACTCAATGAAAATCTTGAGACAGTGTGCAACTGCAGTGAAAAAAAGGCCAACACTATGCTGGGGGTTATTAGGAAGGGAATTGAAAACAGATCAGCCAGTATCGTAATGCCCCTGTATAAATCGATGGTGTGACCTCATTTGGAGTACTGTGTACAGTTCTGGTCACCTCACCTCAAAAAAGATATTATAGCATTAGAAAACGTGCAGAAAAGAGCAACTAGAATGATAAAGGGGTTGGAACACTTTCCCTATGAAGAAAGGTTGAAGCACTTGGGGCTCTTTAGCTTGGAGAAACAATGGCTGAGGGGTGACATGATTGAGGTTTATAAGATTATGCATGGGATAAAGCAGGTAGAGAAAGAAGTACTTTTCTCCCTTTCTCACAGTACAGGAACTTGTGGGCACTCCATGAAATTGCTGAGCAGTCGGGTTAGAACAGATAAAAGGAAGTACTTTTTCACCCAAAGAGTGATTAACAAATGGAATTCACTGCCACAGGAGGTGGTGGCAGCTACAAGCATGGATGGCTTCAAGAGGGAATTAGATAAACATATGGAGCAGAGGTCCATCATTGGCTGTTAGCCACAAGGTATAGATAGGAACTCTCTGTCTGGGGCAAGTGATGCACTGTATTCTTGGTGCTTGCGGGGGGCAAGTGTGGGAGGGCTATAAGTGTCCTGGCCCCACTGCTGGACCTCCTGAGGGCACCTGGTGTTTTTGGCCACTGTGTGACAGAGTGTTGGACTGGATGGGCCACTGGCCTGATCCAACATTGGCTTCTCTTATGTTCTTATGTTCTCTTTCAGCTCCTATGGGCATTTGGACAAAACTACTTCCTCTCAATTAAGGGCCATTGAGAGGCTATGTACAGTCATTGAGCAGCATTGCCATTTCTTTTGTCATGGGTTCTGGTTCATCTGGGCATGCCACCTTAGGCTCAGCATGTACCTTTTCCAGGCCATGCAGCCAGACCACATGGCCGGCACCATTACATGTTTGGTCACATCAAAGAATCATACAAGTGTACAGGAATTGCATCCAGGACATAACACCCCTCCCCCCATAGTTCAGGCACACCCGCTAGCACATGAAGTCTTTGAGATAGGTCGGCCTTCTCCGCTTTCTGTCTGACCGATGGAGTGTTGGAGTGGGTGGACCCAGGACCGCGGTCTCTACCTTGGGAACTGGAGCAGCTGAAGTCAGGATCTCAGGAGCGACTTCTGGCTAGCTTGTTTCTGGGGCCGAGTTCCATGGGTATTTCTGGGTTATGGTGGTTGGGTCTGGATCAGCCTCCTGTTGGTCGTCCACATCCATGCTGGGGTCGTGGATGACAGGTCCTGGTTGGTCTGTGGTTCCTGGATGGCTGGAGCTTGACCGGCATCGCAACTGGTCTATGTGACGTTGCCGTACTAGGCCATCTTCTGTGGTGACCTCATAAGAGAAGGGTCTGTTGACTCTGGTGACTCTACCTGGTACCCAGAGGGGGCCCCGTGCGTAGTTCCTAATGTACATGGGGTCTTCCGGGAAGAATCCTCTCAGAGCTTGGGGTGTGTTGGGTTCCTTGGACTTGTGTCGGGCCCTGTCCGGGTGCAGATGGTCTAACTGAGACGTAAGCTGGTGGCCCATGAGGAGCTCCGCTGAGCTGTGGCCGGTGGCTGTGTGGGGCGTTGCACGCTGACCAAAGAGGAAGGCTGTCAACTTTTACTCCCAGTCCCCTTGGTCCATTCTCCGCAGCACCTCCTTGGTTGTGCAAACCATTCTCTCAGCTTGCCCATTTGTAGCTGGATGGAAAGGAACAGATCTTACATGTCGTATGCCGTGTACCTCTGTGAATCGCAGGAACTCTGTGTAGGTCAACACTGTGCTGTTGTCGGAAACTAACGTGTCTGGCAGGCCGTGCATACTAAATATGTGCCACATTGCCCAGATGGGGGCCTTGGATGATGTAGACTTTACCAGAACAACCTCCAGCCACTTGCTGAAGCTTTCAACGAGAATGAAAAACAACTGCCCCTGGACAGGCCCTGCAAAGTCTATGTGGAGCCAGGACCATGGGCCTTGAGCTGACTCCCAAGGGTGGGCTGGCACATGGGGGGGGTCAAGACATGACTCCTGGCATTTCGCACAGGCCTGGACCCTGGCCTCAATGTCTTTATCCAGCCCAGGCCACCATACGTAGCTGCGGGCCATGGCTTTCATCCGGACGACCCCAGGGTGGTGCTCATGAAGAGTGCTGAACACCCTGGCACAGAGGGGCTCTGGAATCACCACCCTGGATCCCCATAGTAGGCACCCCTTGTGCCTTGACAGCTCACTGCGCCAGGCTCTGAATGCAGCAAATTCTAGCTTGGGAGATGTGGGCCACCCCCTTCCCACCCAGTCAAGAACACGGGAGATCATGCGATCCCGGGCCGTGCGCTGGGAGATGTCTGTTACCTGGACAGTCCAGTCCAGAAGCTCCTCCAGGAGTGTGATGAAGTGGGTGGGAGCAGGGTCAGGGTCCCAGTCGGGCAGCGGAACGTGGCATCTGCATGCCCCATGGATTTGCCGGGGTGGTAGACCAAGGAGTACTGGTAGCCGGAGAGGAAAATGGACCACCATAGAACCCGAGGAGACAGCATCTGAGGGGTCTGGCGGTCAGAGGCAAGGAGCCCCAGCAGGGGTTTGTGATCAGTGGTGATCGTGAAGTCCCGACCATAGAGGTAATTGTGGAACTTTTTTATGCCCGCCACGATAGTGAGAGCCTCCTTGTCTATCTGTGCTCCTTCGATCCGGACATGGACCGATATCTTTCCGGGCAGGGGCTGGGGCAAGCTTAGTACCTGATTATGTGCTGTTGCTGAGATGCTGTCCACCACCTCGTAGTGCATGGCTGGGGAGCGGTGGCTGTCCTTGGAGTGGCAGGCCTTCATGATGTGCCCCATCTTTCCGCAGGCATGGCATGTCACCTCATGGAACCAGCAGGAACGGCGCTCATGGGGGTCTCCGCAGCTAGTGCATGATGGGGGCAGCCTGTGCCAAGAAATAGGAGTGGGGGCAGCGGCCTGGGCTGTGTGTCTGGAGTGGGAACCGGAAGAATGGAACGCACCTTTTTGAGAGCGAGGGCACAGCTGGCAGACATCTTCCTCCTCTGAAACGTCCGAGGTTGTGGTGCGGTGCGGGTGGGTGGCCGTGCGATCCTTCTGGGTCATTTCAGACGCGATTGCCGTCTGCAGTGCCTTCTCCAGGGTCAGTTCCAAGAGTGTGATCAGCTGCCACTGGAGCTTGAACTCATGCACCCCGGCCACAAAACTGCCCAACAAATGGTCCTCCATGTGTTGGTACTCACACCTGACTGCCAGCTGGCGGAGGTCAGTGAGGAACGCGGCAGCACTCTCACCCGTCTGTTGGGTCCTCTGGAGGAACTGTACTCTGAGCACCAGCATGGAAGATTTTGGTGTGAAATAGTCCCCGAGCTGCTTAAGGAGTTCATTGTAGGTGAGATCGAGCAGGTCTCGGGGAGAGATTAGGCTCTGGGCAAGGCACATGGTTTCTACGCCACAGTGGCCCAATAGCCAGGCCCGCTTCATGTGACCCCATGCACAGTCAGAAGGAACCTGAAGAGTACCCTAGAAGAAGAGTACCCTGAAGAGAACCCTGAAGAGAACCCTAGTTGCCTGGACCACGCGTCCCAAGTCTCGGGTTTAGAGGGGTCAAAGGGAGGGATTTGTCCCGTGGTGGCAGCCATAGTTACTGGAGCAGGAGCAGTGTGGCAAGTGATGTCCTCAGGGGCTTGCAGCATTTTCTCGGAGCACAGGGCTCAGCAATGCCTGGTGCTGGCAGATTAGTGCTCGGAGCTTCGCTGCTCGGTTTGGCTGATGAGTCGCTCATCAGGATCCCACCTTCGTCACCACTGAAAAGTACTGGAGGCTGGAGGCTGGTGGAGTTTCAGCATAGTGGAGTTTATTAGAAGTCAGGAACAAGCGTACCTGAGGTGGCCCGGGGGTCAGCTTCTATGCACAGAAAAGCCTCGCCCCCGTCCACACCCACACTGCGAGATAGG
Source organism: Lepidodactylus listeri (assembly GCA_029233225.1). NCBI lineage: Eukaryota > Metazoa > Chordata > Lepidosauria > Squamata > Gekkonidae > Lepidodactylus > Lepidodactylus listeri. The sequence goes on along the minus strand of JARCFY010000014.1, from coordinate 4,787,854 downwards.
TTAATCATCCCACCAGAGATGACATTGGTTCATTTGAATATGCTAAGCCCCTGATAGGTGGATCTTTAGGAGCATGGGTGCTATTGTTCTTTTACCTCAAGCTTGTACTTTTTCCAGGCCATGAAGTGAGATCGCATGGCGGGTGCCATTACATGTTTGGTCACATCAAAGAATCATACAAGTGTACGGGAATTGCGTCCAGGACATAACATTAATATATGTGTGTTCTAAATGGTATTTTAAATGACAGTCTCTTTAGTAATACATCACATGTATATTTGGGTTGCTACTAACTGATACTTTTTATATTCCTTTTAAAATATGACATGATTTATCAGTGGTTTCTCATTTATCTTATTGTTTCTCAATTTCTTAAGCTGGAGAAAAAACAGCTTCTTTGGTGACACTCTTAGAAATTTCCCTGTGTCTCTGTGGTCTTTACCATAGAGAGTAGGGGAAATTACTAGAGCATCACCCAGAAGAGGCATCACATGAGCTTTAAACTCCACCATGCCCAGGCACTGCCCTCAGAATCGCCTGGCATTTGTCAAGCAGTGCTGGCAACCTTACTGCTGCCTGATTCAGTCAAGATTTTTGAGAAGTCAGGAATAATCCCTAGCCTCAAATTCCAGCCTCCATACAGAGGTCCACCACTACACTACAGATGACTCGAACAAGGAGAAAAGGCCATAACCCACCCTGTAAACCTCCTTTAAAATTTAAACTTTTTTCCTGATCCCAAAGATGGCAGCCAGTTAAGCCCTATCCACTCAAGAGTTCTTCTGAACACTCCAGTTAATTTATTTCCATACAGCGTTTTAAATTATATGACTAAATGACTCCAATAAATTACAGATAATAAAATTCCCTGCACATAATTTCCCAGCAGAAAAGGATCCTCTAAAGAAATATTTTCTCTGCCACCACCTCTGTTCCCATTCCTTTGCAATATAACATTTATTTTAATATTAAAATGGCAGCTGCTCTATAAATTGTGAATCATTAACACACTTCATTGATTTTTCCCTCCCTCTCCCAGGCAGCCAGCATCCTTGGGAAGGTTCTCTGTGGTGAATTTCAGTATATTGGATTGAGCTTCATAAGCTATTTGAGGGTCAAAGACTAAGACCTCATGTTCTTGAACTTCTATCAGACCAAAGCTGATCAATACTTTAAGATATATTTGATTGCTGGCTGTCAGCAGAGTAAATGACCTTAAAAACAATTAGAGCCACAAACTTGGAAAAGAAGCTAGAAGGGAAAGAAAGGGGGAGTTGTCAGAGAAGATGGGGCAGCCTGGATAAACAGGGATTCTGCCAGTTTAGCTGTTGGATGTTTAGCTCTATCCAGATAATCATAAATAGCCCTCATATGATGGCAGGAAGTTTCTACTCCAATTGAAACTGGTTCCAACTTAAAAATGTCCCAAATCTGATGCTCTATGGAGAAAATCACCCTACTGATAGTTATCCATTACTTTGTAACCTCAAAATAGAACTTATGCAAACGTGTCCCTTGATTAATCTTTAGAATGTCTAGCTGGTGTAAAACTAAATGCTGGATACTAGGGGTGTGCATTTTTGGGGGGAGGGGGTTGGTTCTATTGATATTAGAGACACTGAAACAGTGAAGCTGTCAGTGAGCTGTCAGTTAGATCACTGAAGCCATACTAGGTGCAAGCAGGGGCGTAGACTTTTTAAATCCCGGGGGGGCGGGGGCTCTCTCATGCGCGCGCACAAAGTGCGTGTGCGTGCTCGGGACCATGTCCCCACCGCTCTCCCCCCCGCCCCAGGGAGCTGCAGCTGCCACTTCCCTCCCCTGGGCCGTGCCCGCCAGGCCGCCCGCCGCACTCCCCACCCCCCTCCCTCCCTCTCCCCGCTCACCGATTGCTGCTGCTGCTGCCTGCAGCCGGGGGCCGGCGCGTCGCCCTTGCGGGCCCCCAGCTCCCGCTCCGCCTCGCGTGCCAAAATCCCAGGGGGGGCTCAGCCACCCCCGGCAAAATGGAGCGCCCACCGGTGGCCAGTCAGCCGGCCGTCACCGCCTCCCTCCCCCCCGCCACAGGGAGGCAGGAGGGCAGGCCGGGGGTGGGGGGGAAGGAGAGGCGGCGATGGCTGGCACCGGCGGGTGCTCCATTTTGCCGGGGGTGGCTGAGCCCCCCCCGGGAAATTTCGGGGGGGGGGGCTCGAGCCCCCCCGTAGTTGACGCCCATGGGTGCAAGTCATATGACATATCCAGGTAGAACTGGATGGAGTTTTAAGGTTTTTGAAGGCTATAGCATCACAAAAGCTAGTGTTGGGTAGTCAAAACAACACACAGTTGGAGGCTTATGGGGATGCCAGCTGGGGAGACAGGGAAGACGGAAGGTCTACCACAGGTCTCGCTATTTATTTACATGGTGGTTTAATCATGTGGAAATCAGTGAAGCAGCATCTAGTATCCACTAGTACGTGTGAGGCTGAGTTTTCAGCGCTCAGTGATTGTATATCACAACCAGAGTGGATAAACCAACTTACTAAAGATTTACATTTACACTGTATACTTCCAATATCTGTTTTTTGCAACAACACAGCAGCTCAAGTATTAGTAAATGACCAAGTGGTAAAACTCAGAAGCAAACACATACTGATAAGGTATCAGAATGTTAAGGACGCAGTGGAAAGGAAATTGGTAAAAATAGAAAACTGCAGCTCTGAGGAAAATGTTGCTGATTGTTTTACAAAATGTTTTCCCACTGAAAAATTTTTGAAATGTAAAGAAATGTTGGGTGTCACTGTTTAGTGTCTAGGAGGAGTGTTGATATTAGAGACACTAAAAGAGTAAAGCTGTCAGTGAGCTGTCAGTTAGATCACTGAAGCCATACTAGGTGCAAGTCATATTGACATATCCAGGTAGAACTGGATGGAGCAAGTCCAGTCCTGTACAGTATGTAATGACTTGAGAGTGACTCAGCACTAACCTGATTGGTTACTGAGTGTCTGTAAAATGTATATATGTAGTCATGTTGTGTTATATATTTTTCTTCTCCTCTGTACTGGTGACTGGCGTAGCACTTTGACGGTGAAAACAATATTCTGTAAATAAATGTACATACACTGTACATAGTTTGTGTCTCTTGTTTGTGGAGTCTATAAGCTCTGCTGGTGCTGTTTAGCACACACTACCACTCACGCACAACAGGTTCAGATCTGTTGAAACCCCCCCACCCCCCCAAAAAATTCAAGATTTCCAAAAAATCTTGGTTCCCAATACTGGCAAAGTATTTGGATCCGGGATTTTTCAGAAATCCCATTGGGGGGGGGGGGTCTAATAGACCCAAGACTAAAAAGGTGGGGACCCCAGGAGCCACAAAGCCACAAAACCAGCTAAAACTTCTGCAGTCCCTTTAAACCAGGCAAGTTTAAAAGGACTGCAAAAGAAGAAGAAGAGATTGGATGTATACCCCACCCTTCACTCCCCAAGGGAGTCTCAGAGTGGCTTACAAACTCCTTTCCCTTCCCCTCCCCACAACAAACACCCTGTGAGGTAGGTGGGGCTGAGAGAGCTCTGAGACAACTGTCCTTGAGAGAACAGCTGGGACAGAGCTATGGTTTGCCCAAAGTCATCCAGCCAGGTGCAAGTGGAGGAGTGGGGAATCAAACCCGGTTCTCCCAGATTAGAGTCCGCGCACTTAACCACTACACCAAACCACTACACCAAAAAGAAAATGGGGAAAAACAGCTGAGAGGCTTGGAGCAGTCTCCCTGCCTCTCAGCTTTCCCCCCTCGATTCTTTCTGCAGTCCCTTTAGACCAAGCTGGTTTAAAGGAATTGCAGAAGAAGCCAGGGGAAACAGCTGAAAGGTGGGGAGCAGTCTCCCCAGCTCTCAGCTGTTTTCCCTGTCTTCCTGGTTCCAAAAATATCTGGGATTTTTAGTGGATTTTTTTTAGTTTTCCAAAAAAACCCTGGATACTTTTGGGATGCCAAAACATACCTGAGAAATACCAATAAGGTGTTTTTCTGTTATATTTTCAGCTTGGGAAGATCCAAATGCACACCTCTAGTGGATACATTGTGAGAACATGCATTACACCTACTCTCTAAAGTCTGGTTTGCATCCAGTGGGGCCTTTAAAACCAACAAAGTTTAATTCTGGGTTTAAGCTTTCATGTGCATACACACTTCTTCAGATACATTGAAAGAGATTTCCTCAATCCTTACATATAGGTTGAGCGAAGGGATAGACAGAAACTGCATTTTTGCAGTTAGGTTCATGGTTCTTGGCTGAACCATGAACCTACATGAACAGGATGTGCCAGTTTGTGAATGGAATTGGTTCATATCAGCTTGTGAGCCACTTAAAGTTTAAAGCCCTGCTGTCAGCTAATGCTGTCATCCCCCAGGCGGGAGTTAGGTGCCTCCATGCTGCCCCTCCCCTTGGAATGTGCTGTTCTCAAGCTCGCTGCTTGCTCGCTTATTGCTTCCCATGCCTCCTCGTCCTTGAATGCTTAGCTCCCAGTTGCTTCCTCTGCTCAGGTGCAATTTGCAACTTTTCGCGCTCTTAGTCTGGGAATGAATGTCCAGTATATTTTAGGTGCCTGTTTTATCCTTTATGATTGGTGGGTACACAGAGTGTTGCCATTTTGAATACCCTATATCTATTCTGCATGTATGAACCTAAGGTATTACTAACACAACCAGTGCAAGTGTCCAACATGACCATAAAGCAATAAAGAGATTTCTGATTAAGGATCCCTGTTGCTGACTGACTCTTTTGGGACAACCTCCACCTGCTTTCTGTCCCTGCAAAAGTGGTGGGAAGCAGAAAGCAGGGTTTTAAATGGCTCAGAGCCATTTAAACCAGACAGCTGAGTGGCATGTCCCACCACTCAGGTTTAAATGGCTCAATTTAACCCTCTAGTTCTGCACACACACCCCTCAACATAGTGGGAAGCAGATTGGGAAGGTTTAAATGACTTGGAGCCATTTGAACCAGAGGGAGCAAAACCAGAGGGTTAAATATGGAGGGGAAGTGCCTTCCAGGGGGCATTTCACCCCCTCTTTTTTGCTGACCACAGAAACCAGTGGCCAGCAGAGAGGTGAGGATGAAATGCCACTGGAGGCACTTCACCCCTTCCTTTCTGCTGGCTGTGGCTTTCTCTGACCAGAAGAGAGCCTGAAGTTGGGCCAGGAGGAAGGGTTCTTCCCATGGTCTCAGCTGGATTGTATTCCTTTATGCAGCCCCTTTAAATAGGATTGCACTAGGAAGCTGGAAGCTGAGCCTGTGTGGAGACTTCTCCTCATGATCCCAGCTGGATTACACTCCCTTTCACCGCCACTTTAAATGGGACTGCACAAGGGAGCCCAAAGCTGAGCCCACAGAGAGACCTCTCCCTGAGGCCCCAACTGGATAGTACACCCTTGTGCAGCTCCTTTAAATGAAACTGCACAAGAGAGCCTGAAGCTGAGCCCATGGGGAGACTTCTTCCTGGAGTCCTAGCTGGATTGATCTCCCTTGTACAGCTCCTTTAAACAGGACTGCATCAGGGAGCCTGAAGCTGAGCTGATCGGGAGGCTTCTCCCCATGGACTTAGTTCTATAAGAGTGCCCAAAGCTTGGCCGGCAGGGAGGTTTCTCCCCTCCTCTCAGTTGGTGGTCTAAATGGCTCATAGCTACAATGATCCATGCAGTGGTCACTTCCAGGCTGGACTACTGAAACTTGCTCTATGTAAGGCTACCCTTGAGCTTGATCTGGAAATTGCAGTTAGTGCAGAATGCAGCAGCATGCCTGCTAATGGTGATGCTTGCATGGGCACACATTCAATCAGTGTTGCGCCAACTGCACTGGCTGCCAATCAAATACCAGATCCAGTTCAAGGTCATGGTTTTTACCTTTAAAGCCCTATGTGGCCTGGGACCATCATTCCTGTGGGACTGTCTCTCTTCATATGAAACCTGGAGAGCTTTACACTCTTCTGACCAACAACTCCTGGTGGTCCCTGGCCCAAGGGACATCCACCTAGCCTTAGCAGCAACATGATGACCCAGCCTGGTGGAACATGCTCCCATTTGAGATCAGGGCCTTGCACGACTTATTACAGTTCCACAGTGCCTGTAAAATGGAGCTCTTCTGCCAGGCCTCCAGTTGAGGTGGCATATGTTCAATCATTCCATGCTCCCTTTCCCAGTGCCCTTACTGTTCTAGCTACTACTTGGGCACCAGAGTTTCTTGGGGTAACTGACATGAGGCATGGGTTTTTGTCATTATCTGTTGCTGCCATCTATTGTTTTATTGTTTTAGCATGTTTTAATTTTTAAATGTTTTAATGTTTTATAGTACTAGGCACAAGGTGCCGATGGTTGTGAGCCGCCCTGAGCCCATTTGTGGGGAGGTGGGATAGAAATCTGATAAAATAAATAAAGAAATAAAATTTTCTTATCTCATTGTTTCATGTTGTAAGCCACCCTAAGCCCAGTTTTGGGGGTAGGGCAGGATATAAATAAATAAATGAAGCACAGTATTAAACTTTGTTGGTCTTAGATGAGTTCCGGTTCCACCCACCCCCGAAGCAGATGCTTGGAAGAGAGCTCCGGCGTCTGTGAATAAACCCTTCAGGGTTTCGAGGCAAAATATTTGCCTTTCTTCCTGAAGGGTAGGAAGAAGTGGAGGGCTTGTAAGAGAACTTCAGGGAGAAGGGCAATCTCTGAGGTGGTGTACTGCCAGCAACTATGGTTTGACAGGAAAGAGAGGGAGCGGGACCCTGAGGAGCCAAAGAACACTGGACCAGTAAAAACACTGAAAAAGCTGAGTATAATTTTCTTTTCTTCTTATATTGTATATTTTTTTCTTACCCTTGAATATGGGGAACTGGTTTGGCTGGTAAGCCCTGGCTGTGCCGGTCCCAGCTCCTCTGTTTAATGTGGCCGTTTGAGAGTGGTAGGTGAAGAGGCAGATCAGTTAAAGAAAAAAGCTGCACTTACTTTTTTTCCCTTTGTATTTCTCCTTTCTTTGTGTTTACTTTGAGCCTCCTGGGACCTGTTCGGAGCTTGGGTCTGCTTGGGAGTAGGTCGGCGTCAGTGTCACAAACACCGGGGAGAAGCACGCAGAAGCAGAGAGCGTGACAGGCAGTTTCAGCAGAGTGGACGAGAGGAGACGAGAGAAGACACAAAGTCGGAGCGGCAGTGATGTGAAGCATACAGAAGAAGCGTAGGGCTTATGTAGTTTATGTATGGAAGTAACTTCAGTGGAGAAGACTGGTTGTTGTGACTTCTTAAGGAAAACATTAAGGGAACTACTTACAGGAGGCGTTAGAGTGGTGTTAATTACGCAAGAGGCTATGTAGAAAGCATAAAAGAAGGAAGTACAGGCGGCACTAGTTAAATTTGGGAGAGACAGAGACAGTTTACTCTGCTGTGGAATTTTGTTCTCTTAAATATTGTTTCATTTTTTGTGCTTGCTTGGATTTTTGAGTTCTAGTTGGTTCTATTTGGTGACCAATTAGGGCGAACATAAAATAATTTGATTTACATAGTTGATTATTTTGGACTTTAGTTAGCAATCTAGATATTATTTAACAATTATTTAACAATTAATTAATTTAATAATAACCCAGTAATAAAACATTAAAAATTTAAGTAATAAGTAATAAGATCTCATACTAAACTAAGAGTAGGTCAGTGCTTAATTGAAGTATAAATTAATTATTTAATTAATTGATTTGTAATTTATTTAAAACTTACAAAGTGTTTAAAGGGATAGTGCTGACTTACATTTAATCCAAAATTAATTGTTAATACAGAACTGAGAGGATTGCATAAAAGGAGTCTTTAAAGATATAGATTTGTGTAAATTAATTGCTAACTAATTAATCTAACTAAATTGTAAAATTTATAAGGGAACAACATCAGATTAAATCAAACCTAGCCTACAATAAACTTACAACCTAATTTATAAAATTTATAAAGGAACAACATCAGATCAAATTAAATTTAATCCACAATAAATTAATCGGGGAAAAGTTGTAAAGAAATTAATTTAATAATTAATTGTTTGGTCAAATGCTGCTTCTCCCTATTAAATAATCAAATAAATATAGACTATAGACTATAAACTTCTTTGTGTGGGTAAGTATTTGGACACCCATGACATCTGGTGGACCTAGGAAAAACTCCTTACCATCACCATCACAACTAAGCAATGAGCCAGACGAAACCATCCTCGAGTAACCCAAGTCAAACAGCAAAGGACACAAAGACAATGATAGATGAATCAGTGGCTGCAGCTGTTAAGGCTGTGATGGAAACAATTTTACCAGCCTTGATGGAGAAAGTAGAAGAAAGGTTCCCAGTGTTAATCCAGAGGGAGATGGCTCCAATTTATAAGAAATTTGATGAGCTAGCTACTCAGATAAAGTCGGAGATGGAAGAGATCAAAACCCATGTGGCGACAAACAAATGTGACATACAAACTTTGATTACTGGAAGTAGACAAACCCATGGTAAGGTTAGAGAATTGGAGCTGGATCTTCAAGACATCAGGGCCAGAAATGAAAGTCTGGAAGATTCAATAATTAACCTGGAATTGGACAAAGCCTCACTGATTCTAAGGTGTCAAAACATACCGGAGAAGATTGGTTCCAATTTAAAGGAAGAATTAGCCACCAGCTTGGGGGAACAGTTAGAAATTGGTACCAAATCGGAGGTAATGGCAGAAATTGATACAGTTTTCAGAAGGAAAACGATGTACGCAAGGAAGTACAACGTCCCGAGAGAAGTCCACATTGAGTTTCACAAAAGAGAGCTAAGGGATAAAATATTAAGAGTCTCCCGGGAAAATAGAGTGGTGATCCAGGGAGAGGAAATAAGATTTTTAAAAGAGATTCTGTGGTGTGTAAGAGAGAGACGACAAGCATATCAACAGTTGGTGGCCCTCCTAAGAGAAAAAGTTATTCTGTACAGGTGGAATAACCCAGAAGGTTTGCTGTTTGAGTACAAGGGAAGAAGATACAAGTTAGACTCAGTTTTCAAGTTAGAAATTTTTTTTGAAAACTTTGGAGAAGATTTTGGAGTGGAAAAAGAGAGAGAAGATGAAGAAGAAGAAGATGGGCAATCGGAGAAAGAAGAGGAGGAGGAAAAGGAAGAAACTAGGAAAGATATTAACAAAAAAGGAGGGAAAAAAGGTGAACCTGCAATACCTCATCAAATACTAACTAGGAAGCAAGCGAAGAATAGGCCCAAGGAACAGAGAAACAAAGATGGATCTGAGCCCTAAAGACTTCAATATTGTCTCGATAAGCGTTAATGGCTTGAACAGTCCACAAAAGAGGAGGCGTATCATACAGCAGGCTTGTAAGTTGAGGGCAGATTTAGTCTGCTTTCAAAAAACTCATGTCAAAAAAGATCACTTAAAACATTTACATTGTAAAAAATTGGGAACAGTGTTTGCTGTGGTAGATGAGAGAGAGAAGAAGAGAGGGGTGGCAATTTATGTGAAAGATCAGTTGTACCCACAATTAGTCTATTCGTCTAAAGACGGAAGGATATTAGCTATAACTATAGTGAGACAGGGAATAGAATATTTAATTGTCAATATTTATGCCCCCAACTCAAACCGAAATGGTTTTTATAAAGAATTGGCCCAGGTATTACAAATAAAAAAATGTAATAATATTTGTTTAATTGGAGACTTTAATGCGGTGATGGAAAGGGATCTAGACAGGAGAACACAGGGAGATGGGGGGGGGAAAGGGTTCAATCCTCCCAAATAGTTTTATTCAGATTGTAGAAGAATATGATTTATTGGATGCGTGGAGAGTTAAACACATAAATGAGAAGGGCTATACGTATTACTCACCAAGACACAAATCATGGTCACGAATTGATATGATTTGGGTGTCTAGGTCAGTGATGATGGAATCGAAAGAAGTAGATATTTTGCCATTGACATTTGCGGACCATAATCCAGTGTTGCTATCTATGGTGGAGGTGAAGAAAAATAGAAGGTGGTCAATGAACAGATTTGTGTTAAAGGATCAGGGTTTTGTAGATAGATTGAAGGAAGATATAAAAGACTTCTTTAGGATAAATATCCAGCCGGAAATTCCAATTAATATTGTATGGGACGCATTCAAGGCGTACATAAGAGGAAAGATTATCAGTCACACATCTTGGGTAAGAAAGCAAGAGCACAGAGAATACGCTAACTTAGTTGATCAGGTAAAAATAGAGGAGGAGAACCTACTACGAAAGGGCAAGTTTAGTAGTAGGAAAAGGTTGATCTTACTTCCATATAAAATAAACTTACTTTTGAGTAAAGAAATTGCAAAAAAGGTAGAGCATAACAAGGTATTCTTTTATGAAAATGCTAATAAACCCTCAAGGTGGCTGGCCTATAGGTTAAAAAAGGAGGAAGCGAAAAGATCAATAATCACCTTAAAAAATGATAAAGGTGAAAATAAATATCGGCTAGATGACCTGGAAAAAATAGCAGTTGATTACTTTAATAATTTATATAAACAAGGAGAGGAGAGTGATGATCAAATAACGGATTACTTAAAATAAAAATACAAGTTTAGGAAAATTCATGGATGAGCACAGGAGAATATTAAGTGAACCTGTCACAATATGTGAAATTATAGAATCTTTAAGAAGACAAAAGAGCAACAAAATGCCTGGCCCAGATGGTCTACCTGCTGAATTTTATCAGATATTTGAAGACCAAATTTCCATTAAATTTAAGGAGCTTATAAAAAATATTGGAGAGACAGGCATTGTCCCAGACTCATGGAACAGTGCCATTATAACATTAATTCCAAAAGATCAGGAGAAATCGGAATGGATTAGTAGCTATAGACCGATTTCATTGCTGAATGCTGACTATAAATTTTTTGCGAGCATTTTAGCAGAAAGATTTTTAAAAGTTTTAAAACAAATTATCAATAGAGATCAAGTGGGGTTTCTTCCCAAGAGACAGTTAAGGGAAAACTTGAGAACGCTAATCAACGCCTTAGAATATCACGAAGCGCACCCAGAAAAACCAGTGGCTTTGATGTTTATGGATGCAGAGAAGGCATTTGATAATCTTTCCTGGAAGTTTTTATTACTTAAACTAAAGATGCATAACCCGGGAGATAATTTTAGAACAATGATTGAAGCCATATATAGGAAGCAGTGTGCTAGGTTAGTCGTTAATGGGGATGTCTCTCAAGAATTCAAAATAGAAAAAGGTACCAGACAAGGCTGCCCTCTCTCACCTCTGCTTTTCATTTTTGCATTGGAAACCCTTTGTGAATTGATAAGGAAAGATCAGGAAATTGAAGGTCTTAAGTGTAAGGGCCAAGTGTATAAACTCTGCGCATATGCAGATGATGTTATGTTTATTATGGAAAACCCAGAGAGTTCATTGCGTAGACTTCTAGCAAAAATTGATGAGTATGGTGAAGTGGCAGGATTTAAAATCAACCTTCAGAAAACTAAATTAATTACTAAAAATAGTTCTAAAGAATTAGACTCTAGACTTCAATCTCTTTTTAATATCTCAGTGGTTAAGAAAACAAAATATTTAGGAGTAATTTGCTCAAATACAGTGAGCTCATTAATTGAAGATAATTATAAAAAATGGCTAAATAAAGTTAGAGAAGACTTAAATAAGTGGAAAGATTTAAAATTATAATGGTTGGCTAAAATAGCTGCCATTAAAATGAATATCCTTCCTAAATTTCTATTCTTGGCACAGACAATTCCACTGTTAAATGAAAGAGCCAGTCTATATAAGGAGGTTAATAAGATTATGAAACAATTTATTTGGCATCCTAAGAAACCTAGAGTCAAATGGAAGGTACTTCAGGATAGAAAAGAAAGAGGGGGAGTTGGCCTCCCAAATTGGGAGATGTATGGTAAAGCTGTGGCCCTAGTTTGGATACGGGACTGGATAAAATTAGATAATCCAAGAGTATTAGCTTTGGAAGGTCATGATCTCTGTATGGGCTGGCATGCTTATGTATGGTACAACAAGCAAAAAAGACATTCTAATTTTTCAGCACATCTCTTAAGAGCCGCCCTTATGAGAACTTGGCTAAACATCAAGAGAAAGTTTTATACAAAAATTCCAAAGTGGGTACCACCATTGGAGGCCTTCATTAAGCCATCTCTGTTAACTCAAAATAAAGTACTAAGTTATGAGTCACTTTTAGATAGAGAGAAGAACATTAAATTGGAAACTCAATTAAAAAATGAAGAGGGAATTCAATTAACTTGGTGGGAGAACATTCAACTTTATACTAGATATAAAGAGGAAAAAAGAGTGGGTTTAGCAAAAGACCAAATGAATTAGATGCAATATGGTTAAATAATGATTCTAATTTAATAAAGAAATTTTATAATATAATTTTGAAATATGAAATGCAGGCTGAAGAAATTAAACAAGTTATGATAAAATGGATGGAGGATTTTGGATATAGCATCAACACGGATAAATGGTCAAAAATTTGGAAATCTATAAAATACCTGAAGGTGGTAACTTATAAGGAAAACATTTATAAATTATTTTACCACTGGTATTGGTCACCAGATAGATTAAGAAAATGTTTTAAATCTGTGTCTAATCTCTGTTGGTTATGTGGGAGCAATATTGGGACTCTGTGTCATATGTGGTGGTCCTGTAAAGTAGTTCAAAAATTTTGGCGGTTAGTTAAGAAACTGATATTGGAAATTTCGGAAATTGATTTAGACTTGGTCCCAGAAGTATATTTGCTGAACATATTACCGAAAGGTTTGAGGAAAACAGATCAAAAGTTAATGGCATATATACTAACGGCAGCTCTTATACTACAGGCAAAATACTGGAAATCGTCTTCCTTACCAAGAAGAGAAGAAATAATCAACAAACTTTCAGAATGGACAGAAATGGACAAGTTAAGATATTTAATGAATACGGAAAACAAAGTTGATCCTATTGAAGTATGGTCCAAATTTATTACATGGTTGGAATAATGTGTTGTGCTCATTAGGGTAAGAGTTGATTTGGGAAGGTTGAATGTTGTATATGAGACAACACTGGGCCATGGTTATCGCTGCCGCTGGGCTGTGGAAGCCGCTGGAGGTGCCGTGAGTGTCGGGGTGTGGGAGATCGGAGCCGGGCTGCTGCTGCGGAATGTGGAGGCTGTGGAGGGTGCCAGGAACCTCAGTGTAGGAACTTTGGGCCTTGCAGAGGAGGACTATCAGGCTGCCCCTATCAGGGAACTGCCAAGTGGCGATCGTTGACACTGAGGGCCCTGAGACTGGGAGCGCTGAGCAGTGGGGGCTTGGAGCGGAAGACATTGTGAGCCTCGGAGTGCCCGGAGGGTCTCGGAGCGACTGGTGGCAGGAGTCGCTTGGGGCCCGAGAACGAGAGCTGGAAGCCGGGAAATCCAGAGTCTCTAGACCATCTTTGTCACCGCCGGAAGACAGGATGGGGGAACTGAAGAGCAGGAGGCATCGTACCCACCAAAGATTATTAACCCTGGTTGACTGCAGTGACTCCGGGACCCCCCGCGGGGGAAGGACTGGCTCCCCCCAGCAAGTAGTGTCATTTTGATGTCTTAGGTTAGGTTAGGTGTAGACTAGGGGTTTTATTTATTTTTAGGCCTTACTCTATAGTTATATAGTTATAAGTTAGGTTAGTTATTTTAATCTTGCTGCCTGAAGTTTATTTGGGCAGCAATGAAGAGAGGTCAGGGTGGGCTTAGTATTCGAGTATTAAACATTAGTAGGCTACACAAGTCTAACCTGCTGGAACTGGGGTTAGTGAATGTTAGGAGGGAGTGGCTCAGGCATAGCGTAGGCGGCTTTGGGGGTTGGATCTCTTTCTGGGCTCTGTGGGCTCTGGTTGGCCTGTGACCGGCATTGTGCCGTGTGAAGGCCACTGGCGTCAATGACATCTGGACTGGGGATCCCAGTACTTCTGGGGCAGGGGAAATATAGCGGTGGGAGCAGACGGTTGGTGAGGGGAAGGAGGCAGAGAAATGGAGAAGCTCGACCTCCTTCCTGCCTGTGTCCCATCCCGAGAGTGGCCGGCAGGGAGGCTGGGAAGGACCGTCCTCCGTCATTGGTGTTGTGTAACGCCAGGTCTATTAACAACAAAACTGCAACCCTGCATGAATATCTTTTAGAGCAGGGTGCTGACCTGGCGTGCGTGACCGAAACCTGGGTGCGAGAGGGAGAGACAGTGGCTCTCTCCCAGTTAGCTCCACCCGGGTTCTCGGTCCTCCATCAATCACGGACTGAGGGCCGGGGAGGAGGAGTGGCACTGTTCATTCAGGAGGTTTACTCCTACAGGGCACTCCCGCCGCTGAGGCTTGCAGGCATAGAGTGCACAGGCCTGGTGTGGGAAGCTGGGGAGAGGTTGGCTATTTGGCTGGTGTACCGGTCTCCCAACGCACCAGCCAATAGCCTGTCCTTGCTGGTTGAGGCTGTGTCGGGTTGGGCCTTGGAGCACCCAAGGCTTGTAGTCTTGGGTGACTTCAATGTCCATGCCAACGATACGGCCTCTAATCCGGCGAGGGATCTGGTGTCTTCCATGGCGGCACTAGGGCTCACCCAATTTATACAGGTTCCTACACACCAGGCCGGGTATACGCTTGACTTAATCTTCACGGCGGGGGTTACGGTGGGTCAGTTGACGGCTACGGCAGTGCCATGGTCTGACCACTATGCCCTGAAGGCTTGTCTGATGGTGTCTCCCCAACTCCGTTTGGGTAGTGAGCGTATTTTATCTCGCCCGCGGAGCCTGATGGACCCTCAGTGGTTCTTGATGGCTTTGCGGGATCCCATGCCTTCCAGCGACTCATTAGATGGGCTGGTCGAGGACTGGGATAACCGGCTCTCGGCGGCCATCGATGAGATCGCTCCCCGACGCCCTCTGCACCCCCGCTCTAAGCTGGCCCCCTGGTTTACCGGGGAGCTGAGGCTGATGAAGCGGGAACTCAGACGGCTAGAGAGATGGTGGCGGCGATCTCGCGACGAAGTTTCAAGAGCATCTTATAGGACGTTTATGAGATCCTATGAGATGGCAATCAAGGCCGCTAAGAGGCAATTCTATGCGGCTGAGGTTGCATCTGCTAGCTCTCGCCCGGCCCAATTATTTAGAACTATTAGGTCTTTAACTAAAGTGCCTCAGGGTACATCAAATGATAGGGAATTGGAAATTGGCAGTGAGGCATTTGCGAGCTATTTTGCGGATAAAATCTTGCTGCTCCACCGCGATCTCCCGGCCACAGTTGAGACAGTGAGTGAACGTGAGGCTTCATGCACGTCTTCTGGTTCCATCTTGGATCATTTCAGCCCCCTCAGTCTTGAGGAGGTTGACAGGTTGCTCTTGACTGTACGCCCAACCTCGTGCAGCCTTGATCCCTGTCCTTCATGGCTTATAAAAGCTTGCCATGAGGGGTTGTGTGGTGCGCTTCGGGAGATTATTAACAAGTCCTTCTTGGAAGGGCTGTTCCCGGAGGCACTCAAGGTTGCAATGGTCCGTCCCCTTCTCAAAAAACCATATTTGGACCCGGCTGTATTAGCCAACTATCAGCCGGTGTCTAACCTACCCTATTTGGGCAAGGTACTGGAGAGGGCGATGGCGATCCAGTTGCAGAGCTTCATGGATGACACCTCCATGCTAGACCCATTTCAATCTGGCTTCTGACCGGGTCATGGGATGGAGTCGGTTCTGGTCGCCCTCACGGATGACCTCCGAAGACATCTGGATCGAGGCGGCACGGCGGCACTGGTGTTGTTAGATCTGTCGGCGGCTTTTGACATGGTCGACCACCAGTTGCTGATCCACTGCCTCGCCGATGCGGGGATATGGGGGCTTGCTTTACAATGGCTTGCCTCCTTTCTCCAAGATCGGGGACAGAGGGTTGCGCTCGGGGAACAGACCTCCCAGAGACACCCACTTGTGTGTGGTGTTCCTCAAGGGGCGGTTCTGTCCCCGATGTTGTTTAACATCTATATGTGCTCCCTCACCCAGGTTGTCAGGAGGCATGGGCTGGGGTGTCATCAATATGCGGATGACACCCAGCTCTATCTGCTGTTGGGCGGCCGGTCCGGCTCTACCCCAGATGACCTGGAACGGGCATTGCAGGAGGTTGTGGGCTGGCTTCAACTGAGTCAATTGAATTTGAATCCTCTGAAGACGGAGGTCCTGTGCTTGAGTCGGACCAGATCGGGGTTGGGGCATCCACTTCCATCCTTCGGTGGGGCACCATTGGTGCCAGCTCAGAGGGTCAGGAGTTTGGGTGTGCTCCTGGACTCTATCAGGTTCCCTGAATTTTTAACTTTCATTTTTAAAAAGTAAGTACCTAGTCCTCTTCGTTGTGGTACTGCCTTTTCCCTTATATCTCTACAATGAAAGGGGCTAGAAACTTTTTTTCTTACATCAAAGAGGAGGTCCAGGTAGCAGCCACTACCAAAGCAGCCTTTTTCCATCTATGGCTGATTAGGCAGTTGGCCCCCTTCCTCGAACGCGAAGACCTAGCCACAGTGATCCATGCTATGGTCACCTCACGTCTTGATCACAGTAACGCTCTCTACTTAGGGCTGCCCTTGTCCCAGATCCGGAGGCTGCAGCTGGTGCAGAACGCTGTGGCCAGGCTGCTGACGGGTCTCTCTTTGAGGGACCGTGTCCGACCTGTGCTGCAGACGCTGCACTGGCTGCCTATAGCATACCGGATCAGGTTCAAGGTGCTGGTGTTAACCTTTAAAGCCCTTTATGATCAGGGGCCTGCCTACTTGAGGGACTGCCTTTCCCCATATCGACCCCAGAGGTTACTGAGGTCAGGCACCCAAAATCGCCTGACTTGCCCCGGTCCAAAAGAAGCCCGTTTGACTTGTACCAGGACCAGGGCTTTCTCGGTGGCGGCTCCTTACTGGTAGAACAAGCTCCCGGATGACATCAGGGCCCTGTGGGACTTATTGCAGTTCCGCAGGGCCTGTAAGACGGAGCTCTTCCGCCAGGCTTTCAAATAGGAGCCACCATCGGGCGGAGAACTGGCTACTAACACCGCCCTGGTCCTGGGGGAGTACCCCTGCTGCCTTCGCTTACTGAGAAACCCTGAAGTCGCCATCTTGTAAATTTTTATGGGAATTTTTATTGTAATGTTTTCTAACTGTTTTATATTGTAAACCTTTATGGTACGGGGTTTTTGTTAGCCACCTTGAGCTGGTCCACTGGCTAGGCGGGATATAAATAGAACAAATAAATAATAAATAAATAAATAAATAATGTTTAAAAATGAATAAAAAATTTAATTAAAAAAAACTTTGTTGGTCTTAAAGGTGCCACTGGACTCAAACTTTCTTCTGTACTCAAACTTAGTTCTCACCTCTGTTAAGAACATAAGAACATAAGAAAAGCCAATGCTGGATCAGGCCAATAGCTCATCCAGTCCAACACTCTGTCACACAGTGGCCAAAAACACCAGGTGCCCTCAGGAGGTCCAGCAGTGGGGCTAGGACACTTATAGCCCTCCCACGGTTGCCCCAAGAATACAGTGCATCATCTGCCCCAGACTGAGAATTCCTATCTATACCTTGTGGCTAATAGCCAATGACGGACCTCTGTTCCATATATTTATCCAATTCCCTCTGGAAGCCCAGTGAATTCAATGTGTTAATCACTCTTTGGGTGAAGAAGTACTTCCTTTTATTTGTTCTAACCCGACTGCTCAGCAATTTCATGGAGTGCCCATGAGTTCTTGTATTGTGAGAAAGGGAGAAAAGTACTTCTTTCTCTGCCTGATCCATACCATGCATTATCTTGTGAACCGCTATCATGATACCCCTCAGCCACATTTCTCCAAGCTAAAGAGCCCCAAGCGCTTCAACCTTTCTTCATAGGGGAAGTGTTCGAACACATTTATCATTCTAGTTGCCCTTTTCTGCACTTTTTCCAATGCTATAATATCTTTTTTGAGGTGTGGCGACCAGAATTGCACACAGTATTCCAAATGTGGTTGTACCATCGATTTATTCAGAGGCATTGTGATACTGGCTGATTTGTTTTCAATTCCCTTTCTAATAATCCCCAGCATAGCATTAGCCTTTTTCATTAAAGTCACACACTGTCACAACATTTTCATTGAGTTATCTACTACAACTCCAATATCTCTCTCTTTGTCAGTCTCCGCCAGTTCAGATCCCATCAATGTGTATTTATAGTTAGGATTTTTGGCTCCAATGTGCATCACTTTGCACTTGATCACATTGAACTCTATTTGCCATGCTGACACCCACTTGCCCATCCTCAACAGATCCCTTTGGAGTGCCTCACAATCCTTCCTGGTTCTCATCACCCTGAAATATTTCATGTCATCCACAAGTTTAGCCACTTCACTGCTTTGGGAATTGCCCAAAAAGACTGACACAACCACTTTTAACTTTAAAAAAGGTAACTTTTCTGATATGAGAGGACATGTGAAGAGGAAACTGAAAGTAAAAGTAAAAAGGGACAAAAGCATTGGGGAAGCTAGGAGACTATTTAAAACTACAATCCTAGAAGCTCAGATAAAATATATACTGCAGGTTAGGAAAGGCACAAATAGGTATAGAAAAAGGCCTGCATGGTTAACAAACAAAGTAATGGAAGCTGTAAAAGGTAAGAAGGATTCCTTTAAGCAGTGGAAACCTAGTCTCAGTGAGGTTGATAAAAGGGAACACAGGCTGTGGCAAATAAAATGCAAGTCCATGATCAGGCAGGCAAAAAGGGAATATAAGAAGCATATAGAAAAAAACATAGACCAACAATAAAACTTTTTTCAAATACATTAGAAGTAGGAAACCAGTAAGGAAGGCAGTGGAGACCTTGGATGACCAAGGGGTAAAAGGAGTACTGAAGGATGATAAGGAAATGACTGATGAAAAGTACTGGAAGCAGAGGCCGGTTGACATTATTTAACTGAATTCTTTTCAATAACTGTATGACTGCTATAAGGTGTATTTACATGATCTCTGAGTGTGAGAGTTCTGCTCAAAGTAGTCAAGGATCAGATCTTGGTTGGTAAACCACAGTTCTTTATTTCCAATCTCTACATTAGTACAGCTTCTCGGATTATTGTCAGAGATAACACAGATGATACAGGCAGGTCTATTATACCTTTCCAAGGAGTTTGAATTACCCATAGGTAGCCAATCACTATAGGGGAAAAACGGCGGGCAAAAAGGGGCTCTGGCCATTTGCTTCCCACAGGAAAGAAAGTGAGGTGTTAAGCTGTAAATTCCCTTCCCAACCAGACCCTTCAGATGTTACCAGTTCACATAACAATCAATGGCCTCAAGGCTTTTGCATGTGATAAGAGATGAGACGCATCCTCCCTTGAAGTCCCAGCCGGGGCCGATGGAATGCGGAGGCAGTAGTGTGAGAGGCCCATTGTTCCCATACACCCTCCCGCTCTAAATAGTTACAAAACCCAGGCCTGGTTAGGCACTAAAACATGGCATCTACAAGCATATATCTGTAATACATACATGGCAATAGAGTATAACATGATAGAATTGAAAATTAGACAGAATGCATAACTGTAAGAACTAGAAATACTTTGTCTGAATCAGGAGATTCTGACACACTGGCCCCTCGATAAACACCCCTACCCGGGCTTGTCAGGAGACCTTTTATGAAAAGCTTTAACCAGTTTAGGAGCATGCACATGTTCAGAACGAACCCACTCATTGTGCTCTGGGCCGAAATCAAGCCATCTGACTAGATAATATAAGCGGCCCCTACGCATCTTAGAATCAAGAATATCTGATATTTCAAAATGGGGTGCCTCCCTCTTCATCAGTGGAGGAGGTACCGGAGGAACTGGATGCCACGCATTCGGCCCAGGATCCTTCTTCAGCAAGCTGAAATGAAAAACAGGATGCACAGAACTCAGTGATTTGGGCAATTCTAATTCAAAAGACACATCCGAAATTTTGCGCAACACCTTATAGGGACCCACTTATTTCCATCCTAATTTCCTGCTGGGTTGCAAGCCGTGTATATTTTTTGTGGAAAGATAAACAGAGTCCCCAGGTTGGAGATCCCAACCCTCAGCTCGACCACAATCTGCATATTTTTTGTAATCCTCTTTGGCTTGGTCTAAAGTCTTGGCTATTAGTGGCCACGACTCCTGTAAGGTCGCCCACCATCGTTTAAAGTCTGTGGGGGAAGCATCGGAGGCATTTTCGATTGTAGGCAGAGGCTTTCCCTCGAAACCTCCCACTGCCATGAAGGGGGAGACGCCGGTAGAGGAGTGCACTGCATTATTGTAGCTATATTCTGCGAATGGCAACAAGTCCACCCAATTGTCTTGGTGGTAATTGGTGTAGCACCTTAAAAACTGTTCAAGGATCTGATTAGTTCGTTCGGACTGTCCATCGGTCTCTGGGCGGTAACCCGAGCTCAGGGCAGGCTCTATATCCATAAGCTTCAAAAGCTCCCGCCAGAAGTTGGCAACGAATTGGCTACCCTTGTCGGATAGCACCCGCTTAGGAAAAGCATGTAGTTTAATCACGTGGTTGAAGAAAGCTTTGGCCATCCCCTTTGCCGTTGGTAGTTGTTTGAAAGGGGTGAAATGGGCTTGTTTAGAAAACGTGTCTACCACCACCCAGATTACAGTCTTTCCCCTCGAGGGTGGTAGGTTAGTAATAAAGTCCATAGCTATCGCCTCCCAAGGGCGAGAAGGGGTAGGTAGGGGGTGCAGGAGTCCCGGGACTTCCCCCCCTCTTTTTACACATCAAGCAGGTCTGACAGGCAGAGACAAAGTCTGAGACATCCCGGCGCATGCGCGGCCACCAGAATTGCCGCTGAATCAAGTTGAGCGTTTTCAGAAACCCAAAATGTCCAGCCAGCTTGGAAGAGTGACAAGTCAGTAAAATATCCTTCCGTTTACTTCGGGGTACCACCAATTTATCCCCATGGTACCAACATTGATTCTCGCTCAGGGAGCATTCAGCCACCGTCTCTAATTCCTCGATTTCCTCGGGTGAATACTCCCCTCCCCAATCGCACGACTCGGCTTCCACGGTAACTCGTTTACTTTGGCTCCTGGTGGTCACCGCCCCTCCCAGCTGCTGGGGGGAAAACATGGAGTCGAACACCTCTTCTTTCATGCTTTCGTGTTGGGGCAATCGGGAGAGTGCGTCTGCTAATGAGTTGGCTTTCCCAGGAAAATGTTTCAATACAAAGTTAAATTTTGAGAAGAAATCAGCCCAGCGGAGCTGTTTCGCATTCAGGGATCTCTGAGTGCGCAACGCTTCAAGGTTTTTATGGTCAGTCCAAATTTCGAATGGGGTTTGTGCCCCCTCTAGCCAGTGCCGCCATGTAGTGAGGGCTAGCCGGATAGCCGCGGCTTCTTTGTCCCAAACTGACCAATTTCGTTCCGTCTCATTAAATTTTTTTGAAATGTAGGCGAGGGGGTGTAATTCTCCGTCTGACCCCCTCTGTAAAACGGCCCCCCCCATAGCCACATCGGACGCATCTACGTGGATTATAAATTCCTTAGTCTCATCCGGGTGAGCCAAAATGGGCTCGGAGGTAAAAAGGGTTTTTAGGGTTTCGAACGCCTTCTGGCATTCCCCATTCCAGGCAATTCTCTCCCCGGGCTTCCCCGCCTCCGAACCCCTCCCTTTAGTTTTCAGCAAGTCCGTCAGGGGAAGGGTGACCGTGGCAAAGTCTTTTATGAAGGTCCGATAGAAGTTACAAAATCCTAATAGGCTCTGGAGTTGCTTCCTCGTTCAAGGGGCTTCCCACTGGACCACCGCCTCCACTTTAGCAGGGTCCATCTCTAAGCCCCTCTGCGAAATGCGATACCCCAGGAAGTCTACGGACTCTCGATGGAACTCACATTTAGACAGTTTGGCATACAGTTGATTTTTCAACAGGGTGGAAAGGACTTCCCGGACTAATTTCACGTGTTCTTTCTTATCAGTAGAGTAGATCAAGATATCATCTAAGTAACATAACACACCCTTGAATAAATGCTTGTGCAACACTTCATTTATCAGGCTCATAAAGACCCCCGGCGCACCACTCAAACCGAACGGCATCACCAGGTATTCGAACTGTCCCAACGGTGTATTAAAGGCGGTCTTGAATTCATCCCCCTCCCTTATGCGCACCCGGAAATAAGCGTCTCGGAGATCCAGCTTAGTGAACACTTTTCCTTTGGCCGCCTCAGTCAGCAAGTCCTTTATTAGGGGGAGGGGGTAGGCATTGGAAGCAGAGACCGCATTCAATCCTCTGTAGTCTGTGCACAATCGCAATCCCCCGTCTTTCTTTTTGCGGAACAAAACGGGGGCTACGAAGGGGGATTTAGCAGGGCGGATGAATCCGCGCTCCAAGTTCTTGTCTAGGAACTTCCTTAGCTCCTCCCGCTCTAGAGGGCTCATGGAGTAAAGCTTCCCCTTTGGAAGTTTCTCGCCCGGGATCAGCTCTATGGCACAATCCGACAGTCTGTGGGGGGGGAAGCTCGTCTGCCTTGGTCTCGCTGAAGACTCCCATCAGATCCCTATACTCCCTGGGAACGGCTGAGGGTGCGAGGGTGAGGGCGGCCACCCGGATGGGCGTCGGTGGTCCCGGTCCCCACTCTGTGTCCCACTTGTGATTCTGGCACTTCTCATCCACCCAGGAGATCTTCCCCTCACTCCATTTGATGTAGGGATCATGAGAGCTCAGCCAGGGACTCCCCAACACCATGGGGAATTGGGTATTTGGGGTGATGACAAAAGCTCGTTTCTCCCAATGCTCCCCCGTTCCCACAATTAATCCCTCAGTCTCAGCCACGCACGCTTCTTTCATTTCCGAGCCATCCATTTGCGTGAACTTGAGCGGCTCGCCCAACGGGGTGACCTTCGGTCCCAGCCCTTCCACTACTAAAGGGCTAATTAAGTCCCGAGCGCACCCAGAGTCAGTTAGGGCGCGGACACGGACATGGGTCCCCGTCCCCGGGGTCATCACAGTCACTACCATATATAACAAGGGGCCAGGGATGCTCACCGGAGATGGCGCGTCTTGGCCGGGGACCTGCAGTTCTGCGCCGCTCACTGCAGGCCGTTGGAGTTTCCTGACATCTGTGCTTCTGTCAGCTCCAGCTCTCCTTGCTCGCTCGCCGCTCCTTCCAGCTGCAGCGCCCGGGGTTTGAACGGGGGTTTCCCTCTGCTGGGAGTGCTCCCGGCCACCGGGGTGGAGGTCTTCGGCCCTTTTCCTCCTCCTCTGGGGCACGCCGAGGCGAAGTGGCTGCTTTCCCCGCATCTCATGCATAGCCCCTGTTTAAAACGAGCATCCCGAATTTCTTGCACGTTGGGCTTAGGTTTTGCTCTCAGCATCGCCTTGCTTGCGGCTGCAGATGACGTTCCCATCTTGATGAGGGTGAAGCATTCTTCCACATCTGCGGCTGCCCTCATCCAGGTGGCCAGCGTTCCCGGTCTTCCCCCTAGTAGGACGGCCTCGTACACCTCGGGGTTGAGACCCTCTCGATACTTTTCTATGAAGAGGTCTTGGGGCCAGCCGCGGATCTTGGCGGAGATGTGCCGGAACTTGTCAGTGTAGTCCCTCACCGTTGACCGCCCCTGGGTCAGTTTCCGCAGGTGGTTCCAGGCTTTTTCTTCCCCCAAGGGATCTTCGTACTGGTGTCGGAGGGCCCATATGAAGTTGTTCAGCGAACGTAGCTCAGGGCCGGGGGCGTCGTGCAGGCTCACATACCAATCGCTGGCAGTGTCCTTCAGCTTGGACCCTATGTAGCCAATCCGCTCCCTCTCGGTGGGGTAGAGGTGTCCCCAACTGTCTAGGAACCGCTCGATCTCCAGCAGGAAAAACCGCAACTTCTCGGGGTCCCCATCAAAAGTAGCCGTCAACGGGGCTGGCGCAGGGATGGGTGCCGGCACCGGTTGAGGGACGACCGGCGGAACCTGCTGCGGCGCCCGCGGCTGCACGGGTGGCGGCACCTGAGCCGGGACTCCTCCAGGAGGCACCGGCGGTTGCTGGACTCCGACCGCGGGGGCTGGTAGAGCCTCTTGCATAGCCCTCATGGCGTCCCGGAACTGGTACTGGAGATCGAGGGCCAGCTCTCGCAACTCGGTGGTAAGCTGGAACCGCAAATCTCCCATCATCCGGTCGAGGGATTGCGTCTGGTCTTCTCGGTACGGATCGGGCCCATACGGTCCGGTCCTCTCTCCTTCCATGGACTGGAGACGCGGATCTCCCGCATAGATCGGCTCGCGCTCTTCTCCCAGGAAACTCGGCTTCCCGCGGTCGAGTTGATCTCCCTGGAACGAGACCCGTGCCCCTTTCCGATCGTGCACCCAGGAGTCGACGGTCCCGCGACCGAAATGACTCCAGGAGTACTTCGGGGTCACACTCTGAAGAGGAGGTAGGCGCAGGATGTAGTGAGCCCCTTGAATCGTAGTCACCGGTACTTCGGGTTCCCCTCCGCCGCCTCCACCACCGGCCCCCTGGTCCCCCGGGGTGGTCGGTGTGTCTTCGGGGGTAGTAGGGGTGGGAATAGTGCCATCGTCCGACATGGTCAGGAACAGCCAAGTCCCAGTCACAGATTTCTGACAATCTGTGAGAGTTCTGCTCAAAGTAGTCAAGGATCAGATCTTGGTTGGTAAACCACAGTTCTTTATTTCCAATCTCTACATTAGTACAGCTTCTCGGATTATTGTCAGAGATAACACAGATGATACAGGCAGGTCTATTATACCTTTCCAAGGAGTTTGAATTACCCATAGGTAGCCAATCACTATAGGGGAAAAACGGCGGGCAAAAAGGGGCTCTGGCCGTTTGCTTCCCACAGGAAAGAAAGTGAGGTGTTAAGCTGTAAATTCCCTTCCCAACCAGACCCTTCAGATGTTACCAGTTCACATAACAATCAATGGCCTCAAGGCTTTTGCATGTGATAAGAGATGAGACGCATCCTCCCTTGAAGTCCCAGCCGGGGCCGATGGAATGCGGAGGCAGTAGTGTGAGAGGCCCATTGTTCCCATACACCCTCCCACTCTAAATAGTTACAAAACCCAGGCCTGGTTAGGCACTAAAACATGGCATCTACAAGCATATATCTGTAATACATACATGGCAATAGAGTATAACATGATAGAATTGAAAATTAGACAGAATGCATAACTGTAAGAACTAGAAATACTTTGTCTGAATCAGGAGATTCTGACACTGAGGCTTTCATATGTTTTACCCTCATGATTGGTAGCAGGTCCCGCCCGGGAGTTCTCAATGGAGCCATGGCTCCCTCCTTTGGAATGTGTGCTCTGCTCCACTCGCTTGCTTGGTTACTTCGCTTGAGCATGCCCGGCTAAGTTACTTGCTTCTCCCGTTATCTCTTTTGCCCTGTCCTTGAACAGGAGTGCTAGCAGTTATGTGTGAGCCAAACTCACCGGTATTTTGTAGTCTTCTTATTCATGTCTTGGGAACTTAACTTTAGAGATGTTCAACATCATTATTCTCTGGGAACTCCTTTTCCCACGTTTTCTTTGGGAACTTCTGGCCAGTATATTTGAGTGCCTAAAATCCTGCCTAGTGATTGGTAGAATATCCTTAAGCCATATTTCATATCCAGTATATCAATACCTGTAATCCCTAAACCCAGTATTACTAACAGTGGAAGTGTTTGACTCCAATGATCTTCTCTACAAATAAAGGACTTACTGCTTAAGGAGACCTGTTGTGGACTATTTCTTTTGGGACATTCTCACAGATTTCAGCAAGCATTTTATTTAGCTGTTTCAGATGAGGCATGGAGATGGAGATCAGGGGGCCTGCTTATATATACAGGTAAGCTGGACCCCTGACTTCACCCAAACAAGGCAATTGGATAAGGTAATTGAATAAGTCTCAAGGTAATTGAATAAGTCTCAATGTAATTGAATAAGTCTCAATGTAATTGAATAAGTTTCAAGGTAATTGAATTTGAATAAGTTTCAAGGTAATTGAATAAGTTTCCCGCCAGAGGCTGTCATAGGACTATTTAAATATCCTTAGCCTCTGATAGGGGGACACTAGAATCCTAGTGTACTATTGTTCTCTGGCCCCAAGCTCAGGGCTTAACTGGGCCATGTGCTCTGCGGGGGTCATGTGGCTTCCGCCATTACATATATTACAACTGAGAAGCTGAATGCACTTTTTTGCCTCTGTCTTCACTGTAGATGATAAGAAGTGCTTGCCCACTCCAGAACTGCTGATTTTGGGAGGGATGTTGAAAGACCTGAGTCAGGTTGAGGTGACAAGAGAGGAGGTCCTATGACTGATAGACAACTTAAAAACTAAAAAATCACCAGACCCGGATGGCATACATCTGAGAGTTCTGAAAGAACTCAAATGTGAACTTGTGGACAATACAATCTGCCTCCATTCCTGAGGACTGGAAGATCGCTAATGTCACTCCCATCTTTAAAAAGGAAACTACAGGCCAGTCAGTCTGACGTTGATACTGGGTAAGTTCGTGGAAACTCTTATTAAGGAAAGAATTAGTAGGCACATTGATGAACAAAATCTATTGAGGCAGACTCAGCATGGGTTCTGTAAGGGGAAGGTCTTGTCTCACTAACCTGTTAGTGTTCTTTGAGGGAGTGAACAAACATGTGGACAAGGGGGACCCAATAGATGTTGTTTACCTTGACTTCCAGAAAGCTTTTGATAAAGTTCCTCATCAAAGGCTCTTAAGTAAGCTCAATAGTCACGGGATAAAAGGACAAGTCCTTTTGTGGGTCAAAAACTGGCTAATTAAAAG
This sequence comes from Lepidodactylus listeri, assembly GCA_029233225.1. Taxonomy (NCBI): domain Eukaryota; kingdom Metazoa; phylum Chordata; class Lepidosauria; order Squamata; family Gekkonidae; genus Lepidodactylus; species Lepidodactylus listeri. The sequence continues at coordinate 4,761,129 of JARCFY010000014.1, read as the reverse complement.
GAAACAGAGAGTGGGTATAAATGGGCACTTTTCTCAGTGGAGGGTGGTAAGTGGTGGGGTACTGCTGGGATCACGAAATTGTTCAGGGTTGTGAGAACCAGGGAGGATTGTGATGCACTCCAAAGGGATCTGTCCAGGATGGGCGAGTGGGCGTCAATGTGGCAAATGGGGTTCAATGTGGCCAAGTGCAAAGTGATGCACATTGGCACCAAAAATCCTAACTATAAATACATGTTGATGGGGTCCGAAATGGCAGAGACTGACCAAGAGAGAGATCTTGGAGTGGTAGTAGATAACTCAATGAAAATGTACAATTGCAATGAAAAAGGTCAACACTATGCTGGGGGTTATTAGGAAGGGAACTGAAAACAAATCAGCCAGTATCATAATGCCCCTGTATAAATTGATGGTGTGACCTCATTTGGAGTACTGTGTACAGTTCTGGTCGCCACACCTCAAAAAAGATATTATAGCATTGGAAAAAGGGCAGAAAAGGGCAACTAGAATGATAAAACGGTTGGAACGCTTTCCCTATGAAGAAAGATTGAAGCGCTTGGGGCTCTCTACCTTGGAGAAACAATGGCTGAGGGGTGACATGATCGAGGTTTATAAGATTATGCATGGGATAGAGCAGGTAGAGAAAGAAGTCCTTTTCTCCCTTTCTCACAATACAGGAACTTGTGGGCACTCCATGAAATTGCTTAGCAGTCGGGTTAGAACAAATAAAAGGAAGTACTTTTTCACCCAAAAGAGTGATTAACAAATGGAATTTACTGCCACAGGAGGTGGTGGCAGCTACAAGCATGGATGGCTTCAAGAGGGAATTAGATAAACATACAGAGCAGAGGTCCATCAGTGGCTATTAGCCACAAGGTATAGATAGGAACTCTCAGTCTGGGGCAAGTGATGTATTCTTGGTGCTTGGGGGGGCAACAGTGGGAGGGCTGTAAGTGTCCTGGCCCCACTGCTGGACCTCCTGAGGGCACCTGGTGGTTTTGGCCACTGTGTGACAGAGTTTTGGACTGGATGAGCCATTGCCCTGATCCAACATTGGCTTATCTTATGTTCTTATGTTAACTTAGTTCTCACATCTGTTAACTATTTTATTTGTGTGCTTACCAATTGCTTTAATCCAATCTCAGCTGTACTTATCACCCAGTAACTTATGCATTTTGACTTTAACTACCCGTTCCTGGCAACTCACCCCACCTTACCACCTATATGTAAGGCTTGAGGAAATTTATTTTGTTGGTCTTAAAGTTGTCAGATTCTTGGACAAATGTGCGCCCAACAACACTCTATTTGGCAGTGATATGTTTATTGAAGCAATGGCAAGTTCCAAGCTGAGACCTTCTATGTCATAACTGAGGCCTTTTGTGCCAGTTCTGAAATTATACATGTTTCAAGCAACGCCCCCCTCCCCCCGTTACTCATCCAATAATTCCAGCCATCCTGCCTGCCCAAACCTAATGCTCCAAATAGGTCCTCCCCCTTCCACCTGTAAATCTACTGTTTTATCTGTGGCAGCTAAGCTGGCAGAAAGAGCTCTCAAGGTTGTTCACATTCTTCCCGCACAGGAGGCTCCTTAGGAAAACAGTTACAAAGCAAAGCAAGCAAAGCAAATCACACACATACATACATTCATCCTGTAATCATTTAATGGTGACTGCCACGTGGTAGCCGATATGCACGTGGTTGGGCTAGCTGCCTGAGCTATGATCCGGCAGACAATAGCCTGACCAGATTGTAATTTAGATCACTCAGGTGCTTAGGATCCGATGAGGGTTCTATAGTGCACAAACATGGGAAACCTAACCTATCTGCTTCATCGGGCGAGCCAGGGGGCACGGCTTACGTGCAAATATAAGCAGATCTCCGTCCAGCATGTCATCTTCTCCACCTAATAAACTTAAGAGCTGATTCACTTGAAGCATCTCCAACTCCAGTACTTTATACTGGTGACAAAGGTAGGATCCGAATGAGCGACTCTCCAGCCAACTCCAGCACTGCTCCAGACACCTACCCGGCCACTCCCAGTGATGCAAGGCTCCACTGCCATCAGCTGCACTGGTCCCCAGAAGCACATCGAATGCCTCACCACTCGTTCCCGGTGAAGCCAGGCTTCAGTGCTTCACCGCACCACCATCGGTCCCCAGCAAAACACAGCCCACCGATCTGCCTGCTTCTAGTGACGCATAGCTCCAGCACCCCACCGCATCGTCAGCTGCTGCCCCGGACCCAGTTCACCGCAACTCCGCATCTCTGTGAGTCATGGCTGCCACCGCTGCTCCCAGGCATATCGCTGCATTCAACCCTACCCGCCCGAGCTCTGGGAAGCATGGGCCGACCAGCTCGGGTATTTCTATGAAGTACAGGAGGTCACTGATGCTGGTAAGAAGGATTGGCTCCTGAGCACATGCGGGGTTGACACCCTGCACTTGGTCTGTAGCCTCGTCTCACCTCGCACCCTAGCTGAATCCTCCTATGATGACATCATCACGGTGCTGAATAACTATTTCATGCCGAAACCAGCCATTATGGCCATGCACATGGCATTCTGCGGCCACTCACAGAAGCCAGGTGAGACTGTGGCCGTTTTCATGGCTGACCTCCAAAGACTGGTGGTCAGCTGTGAATCTGCATCAGTTGAGGACAACCTCCTGATGAGTTTACTGTGGGGAATCTGTGGTCCAAAGCTCTGCCGAAAGTTGGTCACCCTCACCAACGTGACTTTGGAGAAGGCTTTTCAGACGGCCTGCACTTTCGAGACAGCACAAAAGGACCTACATGGTTCCTCCACAGCTGCCTATCGCAACACAGCATTCTCCAGTTCTGAGGCATCTGACGAGGATGAGGTTCTGCAGCTACATTGCTGGCAGCAAAGGAGGTCTGCCAAAGTCACAACAAGGGAACACCTCATCCGGTTCCCGATCAACAACTTTGTCCACCCCAGCACCACGACACAGCACCACGGCCACGTGCACCAGCTGTGGAAACCTGCACAACTGCCGGACCTGCTGTTTCCAGGACACAGAGCAGCAAGAAGGGATATATCACCTGGGCTTAGCACTCCCAGGCCTACTAATGCACTCAAGTTGCGCATTCCAAAGCCGCGGACCTGCATTCCACAACATCATTCCACCACCAGGTAATGAGCTTGCCCAAGGATACCCCTAGTAAGATTTTTGTGCCAGTCTCAATAAAGGGGTCCCCCTGCCACATGGAACTAGACACAGGGTCCACCTACTCCATTATCTTGACAGACACCCTTCACAAACTCTGCCCACAGGGGGGACCCCAGCTGCAGAAGCCCACAGGCTTGCAATTGCGGGATTTTCAGAAAAAAAACATCACCATCAAGGGGCTGGGCAAGTTCAGGATCCAATTCAAGGATTTTGATGGACTTTTGGACCTCCTGGTAGTGGAGGGAAAGCTTTCCAGCTTGTTGGGACTGACTTGGTTCGGGCCCCTATGACTGGGAGTCACAGGGGTGAACCGTATCCATGGCACAGGCTTCCAGGTGGTCTGTGACGACTTCCCGGCCATTTTCAATGGCACACTGGGCATCTACATGGGCCCTCCTGTCACATTAGACAGCTGGCAGGCCCATTCAGCTGGCAGCCTGATGGCCCCCGCTGGCAGTCCGCCCCAAGATAGATAAGGAGCTGGACCGACTGGTCACCCAGGGAGTCTTAGAACCAGTTTCCCACGCCAGGTGGGAAACCCCCATTGTCACCCCCATGAAGCGAAAAGGGGACATCAGAATATATGCAGACTACAAGTGCACATTAAATAAGGCGCTACAGAACCATACATACCCGGTCTCGGTTATAAGCTATGTCCTTGCCTCTCTGGCCAGAGCTAAAATATTCGGTAAGCTGGATCTGGTGCAGGCATACCAGCAGCTCCCGGTGGCTGAAGCCACAGCAGAGGCTCAGACAATAGTGATGCATCGGGGGGCTTTCAAAGTCAGGTGTTTACAATTCAGGGTCAGTGTTGCCCCGGGGATCTTTCAGGAATGAATGGATCACTTGCTTAATGGTATCCACAGGGTCCAGCCCTTCTTTGATGATGTTCTGATCATGGCACCAGATGTCAGGACCTTTGAGATCTGGCTCTGCTCTGTCCTGCAGTGCTTCGCTGATGCTGGCCTGAAGGTCAAGAGGGAGAAGTGCCTCCTTGGAGTCCCATCAGTCAATTTCCTGGGATTTACCATGGACGCTCAAGGCATACACCTGATCCCCAAAAAGGTCTGTGCCATCACGGAAGCCCCAGCACCTATGTCAAAGGTGGAACTCCAGTCACTTTGGGGGCTCCTCAATTTTTACCATGCCTTCCTCCCCCATAAGGCTGCGGTGGCAGAGCCCCTCCACCGGGTCCTGGATAAGCATGCCAAGTGGGCCTGGGGCCCTGCCATGCCTCGGCTTTCTGGGCTGTCAAGGATCTGCTAGCCTCCAGTGCAGTCCTGGCCCACTTCGATGAATCCCTCCTGGTGGTGCTGGCATGCAATGCATCACCCTACGGAGTGGGGGCCATCCTAGGACACTGCCTGGCAGACTGGTAGGAGGTCCCAGTCACCTATTACTCCCACACCTTGTCACCAGCTGAGTGCAATTATGTGCAAATTGACAAGGACACACTGGCTATCATGGCAGGAGTAAAGAAATTCCATGAGTTCCTGTATGGCTGGCGATTCACGATTGCCACTAATCACAAGCCGCTCCTGGGTCTCCTGGCTCCCGACTGTCAGATGCCTCAGATGCTCTCACCCCAGGTCCTACTCTGGTCAATCTTCTTGGCTGGTTATTAGTACGAGTTGGTTCACCACCGGGGGAAGTCTATGGGGCATGCAGATGCCCTCAGCTGTCTACCACTCCTGTCCTGTGACCCGGCCCCAGCTCACCACATTGCAATGCTCGAGGACCTGCCCGACAAACCCATCCAGGTGAAGGACATCACGAGGCACTCTGCCTGGGATCACACCATCTCCCGTGTCTTGGACTGGGTGGGAAGGGGGTGGCCCAGTAATCTGGGGCTCAAGTTCACCACCTACTCAGCTCGGCAACACAAACTTTCCACTCACAAAGGATGCATTCTCTGGGGCACATGGGTGGTCGTACCCGAGCCACTGCACAAGAAGGTCCTCACTGCACTCCATGACACATATCCTGGCATCGTCCGGATGAAAGCTTGGGCTTGGAGCTATGTGTGGTGGCCAGGGCTGGATGCAGAAGTAGAGGAGTGAGTCAAACAGTGCCACAAATGCCAGGAATCTCAGCCCAAGCCTCCTCATGCACCTGTGCGGCCCTGGGAATTATCTCACAAGCCATGGGCAAGGCTACACTTGGACTTCGCGGGACCCTTCCAGGGACAGCTGTTCTTCATCCTAGTGGACAGCTACATCAAGTGGTTAGAGGTGGTCCCCATGTCGACAACATCAGCTCAGGCTGCCATTCAGGCCATGTGATTCATCTTCAGCACGCATGGCATCCCCAACACACTGGTAACTGACAACAGCATGGCTTTCACATCTGGAGAACTCCAGGCCTTCATGGAATACTATGGAATCTGGCATGTGCGATCCGCACCCTTCCACCCCGCAACCAACAGTCAGGCCGAACGAATGGTTTGCACCACAAAAGATGCCCTGTGCTGCATGGACAACGATGACTGGCACCATAAGTTTGCAGCATTCCTGTTCGGCCAGTGAACAACACCTCATATGGCAACAGGACATAGCCCAGCTGAACTTCTCATGGGGTGGTGACTTATGACCAGACTGTATCAACTGCACCCCAACTGGGCCCCAGACCACAGTGCAACCACAGAATGACAGGAGGCACCATGGGGTTTCTTCCCTGAAGACCATGTATATGTGAGGAACTATGTGAAGTGTCTAGCATGGGTTCCAGGCCAGATAGTATGTGCAACTGGGCCCCTCTCATACGAAGTCACAGGAGAAGATGGCCAAGTGTGGAGACATCATGTTGACCAACTGTGCTGCAGACTCCAATCCCCCGACTATGACACACCGGACAAGGACGAGACTTCCATTCCCACCCCAGAAGATAACCAGAATGCAGAACCAGCAGTTGAAGTACCACAACCAGCAGATAAACCACCACACCCCAAGACATCCCTCAGGTACCGGAGCCATCAGAACAAGCTCTGGTACCACCTGCGGCCACCCCAAAAACACCCACTTTCACAACAGTGCTGTGCCATTCTGATCGAGAACAAAGGTGGCCATCCTACTTGAAGGACTATGTATGTTAGGAGGGTTTGGACTATGGGGGGAGGGGTGTAATGTATTTAATGGCGACTGCCATGTGGTCACTGAAACTCACATGGTCGGGCTAGCTGCCTGGGCTTCGATCCAGCAGACAATAGCCTGACCGGATCATAATTTAGACCACTCAGGCGCTGAGGATCCGACGAGGGTCCTATAGTGCACAAACGCGGGAAACCTAAGCTATCCGCTTTATCAGGTGAGGCCGGGGGTGTGGCTTATGTGCGAATATAAGCAGACCCCTGGACCTCTGTCCAGCATGTCATCTTCTCCAGCTAATAAACGTAAGAGCTGATTCACTTGAAGTGTCTCCGACTCCAGTACTTTATACATCCCCCCCAATACAGAGTCAGAATACCCAAAAGGAAAAGAAATGTAAAATCATGGCCTGAGTTTGACAAAAGGTGCCACTAGTATCACTTTATTCTATTGTTTTAGACCAACACCTGAATATCTGAAGTCTGTTCTATCTCTGAGGATACTAGAACCACTTTTGTGGTATAAGGTCCATAATGAATTGTTAGCTTAAAATCTAGCATATGTTTGTAGTGCATCCTTTTCTTGCCCAGAAAACTCTTCATCAAGTCCGAGAAGTGGTCATGCATAGGATGGTGCATTTTTAATTTGAACCATCAGGAATCTTCTTCCATGTTGTTGTTTTTGCTATTCCATGGCCTTTCCAGAATATCACTGTGAAACACAACAAACAGTAGTTGTTATTCATTTCAAACTGAGGCATCTTTCCAGCTCACATCACAGTATTTTTTTTCCTATGGAAAAATACAACTTTTCCATAGTTCTTCAAAATGTCAATACCTATTGCTAAATTTGTATGGAATGTGATAACTATATTCACATCATGATAAATATCATGTACCACTTGAACATGTAGATCACCTATATGAATCCAGATATATTTAGGGCTTTTCCATAGTTCTTCAAAATGTCAATACCTATTGCTAAATTTGTATGGAATGTGATAACTATATTCACATCATGATACATATCATGTACCACTTGAACATGTAGATCACCTATATGAACCCAGATATACTTAGGGCTTCTGTATGTCCAGCTGTTGTGCAGAAGACCACAAGGATTGCCAGGAGTTGTTGCTATGGCCACTTAGACCCTTTGTTGTTGCCTCTAACCCTTTGGTCTGTGCACAGCCCTCCTGTTCTGCCAAACTATAGAAGTTCTTGAAGCCCTTGTCTGAAAGTTGTTTCAGAGAGTATTCACAAGACTAAAGGATAAAAGGAGAGTCAGCAGGAGCTTTAAATGGGACTGCTCTATATATGATTGAACTCTTAGTCATGAACTACAATGGCTATCTAACTTGGCTACAGAAAGTTGTAGTCCTGGAATAAAGAAGCCCAAATACAACTGACCCTATGATCTGGACAGCTGCGCTACAGTTATTGTACGCATTTTAGTCCAAGATGCTGTTGAACTCAATACTCAGTTGTCTTGCATTAATCTTGCTGAACAGAAAATCCTCAGGTGGTGTCAGTTTCTGACAATGAATTTTACTCCCAAAGCTGATACCTCACTAATCTCTAATCCAGGGGTGTCAAACATACAGCCTGTGGGCCGAATGTGACCCCCGCAAGCCTCCAATCTGGCTCAAGATCAACTGACTCTGTACTGCTTCCTGCTTCCAACATCGCAGCTCCTTTCCCCCAGTCTCTCCTATTTCCTGCTTCAAAGGAGAGAAAGAAAGCCTTCCCTGATTGGCCGAGGGCTCCTCCCCCTCCCCCTTTGGGGAGGGAGGGGGAGAGAAAGAGACACAGAGAGGGGGAAAATGATGCATCGTGGAACTTTTAAGAGGACCAGCAACGTTTTATTCCAGGTATAAGCTTTTGTGTGCAAGCACACTTTTTCTTCTTCAGAGACAAAAAGAAAGGGAAAGAGCTAGAGGGAGCATGCCAGAAAGAGAGAGAGAGAGAGAGAGTCCTGTGTTTAAGACCAAAAATGCTTTATTCCAGGGGGAGAGAGAGAGAGAGTGTCTCCTGTGTTTAAGACCAAAAACGTTTTATTCCAGGTATAAGCTTTTGTGGGCAAGCACACTTTTTCAGGGGGGGCGGAGGGAGGGAGGGAGGGAAGAGGGGGAAGGAAAGAACCAGAGAGAGCACACGAGGAGGAGGGAGCCTCATGGCACTTGGAGAGACCCCCCTTCCATTTTCTAACAGATTGGCAGAGAGAAACCTAACAGCACAGCTTGCATTCCTTATTAGTGAAAGGAAGCAAGAGTACAGCAGCACCATAATGACTAACAAAATTTGCAGCAGAGCATGAGCTTTCATAAATCGCTGGTCACTTCTTCAGATACAGCTGGAATGTGAGTCTATCTGTCCTTATATCTTGGAAAGTGAAGTGATTTCAGACACCAAATGACAATAGCAAGCATTGATAATGAGAAAAGAAACCTAGGTCTCAATTAGTCCAGGAGTTTGCATTGTCTTGAGCTTCATGATCACTTGCAATTCAGCAGTCTCTGTTTCTAATCTCCCTTTGAAATTCCTTTGTAAGAGAACTGCTACCCTTAGGGCAGCAACTGAATGCCCTTAAAATGTTCCCCCACTGGTTTTTGAATGTTGTGGTTTCTAATAGTGGTAGAAAGAGTCCAGTAGCACCTTTAAATACTAACAAAATTGTGGTAGGGTATGTGTTTTTGTGAGTCACTGCTCACTTCTTCAGACTTATTTCCATTTATTCTTTGCCTCCTTCTGGACTGAATCCTCCTGTACCAAGTTGAGACCTAGGTTTCCTTGTTCATTACCAATGCTGATATCTCCACACCTCTGCATATCACACCTAATCCAATCACACCAGCTATTGCCATTCAGCATCTGAAATCATCTTTATAAAGTTTATATACCTGATACCCTGTGTTACATTTTACGGCATGCATGACAATGTGACATTTATGTCAGATCTGGCCCTCATAACAAATGACTTTGACACCTCTGCTCTAATCCCTCCTCTTCTTGGTCTTCTCCTCCTGTCCTTCTCACAGCCCCCCCTTGCCTCAATTAGAATATTCCCTTTAGTTTTAATTTGGACTTTCCCCACCCTGGGAAAATTACCCTTTCGTTCCTTTCCCCCCTCTATATTAGCAGCAGCCTCCATCATTCCAGTTTGTGCTCATCTTAGACCATGACAATACACCCGGAAGTTCCAGCTCACTTACTGCCCCCACATGCTTTCTCTTTTGGACCTCCTTGCACCCCCTTGGATCCAGCGCCTGAACCACTGTCTGGATTTCCACTTGGTTCTTTCATCAAGCAATCCTTCCTGAAATGCCAGAACTCTGAAGTGGTCAGGGCTCAGATCTGCTAGGATCATCAGATACCTGAATGCTCACAAACTAACTAACCCAGATTATATCTCCATGCAGAAACAGGTGGTATCTCTCTCCACTCACCTGTCTGTCATTTCTTTTCTTTTCTTCTTCAGCTGTCCATTCTCAGAGATTGACAAGTTTTTGGGGGGGCAACAGGACTGAGTATAAATATTGAAGGTGCTTTAGCTGTGCTGTTATTACACCTGTTTCTACCCCTGCTCCTCTGTGATTATTCTGCTAGAGTCTGCTGTTTTCCTTTCCCTTCTGCCTTGTGCTTTAGCTGTGCTGTTATACACCTGTTTCTACCCCTGCTCCTCTGTGATTATTCTGCTAGAGTCTGCTGTTTTCCTTTCCTTTCTGCCTTAATCCCCTTGTTTGAAAGATCCCTTAGAATAGTTTGTTTTATTTCATTTAGTTTGTCCCCCACTTTTCTCCCCAAAGTGGATTACAACATTCTCCTCTCCTCCATTTTATCCTCACAGCAACACTCTGAGGTAGGTTAGGCTAAGAATACATGACTGGTCTAAGACTGTCCAGCACACTTCCATGGCAGAGTGGGCCTTTACACTATATCTCTCAGATCCGAGTCAGACATTCTAACCACTGCACCATGCTAGGTTGGTGTATGAATCTAAGCCTGCAGTTCCTTTAGTTCCCCACCATCCCTGTCTTTATAGAAGCACAGCAGAAAAGCTCTCCAAAGCCACACCCTCACGATCGGTCTGGGTGTAATTCCTCTCAGCAGCTGACAGCATCCAGGAGACATAGGTGACCGGCACCTCCCTCCCGTCAGGAAGTTGGAGAGCCAGCACAGTGTCCATGCTGTAGGGGGAGGTGTTGCAGGTCAGAATCACCCATAGTGATTCATCGAAATGGGCCAGCACTGCATTGGAGATCAAGAGTGCCTTGACCTCCCGGAATGCCGTGGCCTGGGGTGTGCCCCAAGACCATGGGACCTGCTTGTCCAGCAAGCGATGTAGGGGCTCAGCCACCACCGCCTTGTGGCATAGGAAGGCATGGTAAAAGTTCATGAGGCCAAGGAATGCCTGGAACTCTGCCTTGGACTTGGGCAGAGGAGCTTCCATGATGGCCTTGACTTTGTCTCTCGCAGGATGGAGGCCATCTGTGTCAACTGTGAACCCCAAGAAATCGACAGAGGGAACCCTGAGAAGGTACTTCTCCTGCTCCACCTTGAGCCCTGCCTTGTAGAAACGGTGGAGAACGGCACACAGTCGGGTCGCGAATTCTTCCACAGTGGCCGTGGCAATCAGCACATCATCAAAGAGCGGTTTGAGTCCTGGGATCCCTTTCAAAAGACAGTCCATTAAACGTTGGAAAAGACCCCGGGGCGACGCTCACTCTGAATTGCAGCCATTTTACTTTAAAAGCTCCCCGGTGTGTCACTATGGTTTGGGCGGTAGCGGTGGCCTCACCCATGGGGAGTTGCTGATATGCCTGGGCAAGATCCAACTTGCCAAAGATCTACACCCTCACCAAAGTGGCCAGCACGTGGCTCATGACCAGGACAGGGTATGCGTGGTCCTGCAGAGCCTTGTTCAAAGTACATTTATAGTCTGCGCAGATGCGAACATCCCCATTAGATTTCATGGGAGTGACTATGGGGGTCTCCCAGACCACATGGGAGACTGGCTCCAGGACCCCTTGCACCAATTAGGCAGTCCAGCTTTGTATTAATTTTCAGCCGCAGAGCAAACAGGTCCTTCCGGGAACGTATACGGATGGGTGCTACCATGGGGTCAAGTTGTAGAGAAACAGGAGGGCCCGTGTAGTGGCCCAAGGTTCCTTCAAATACAGATGGGAACTCACCACAGACTTCACTAAAGTCCCACAGAGCACACTGCTTAACCCCCCCCCCCCCCGATGGTGATGCCCAAAGGAGTGAACCATGCATGGCCCAAAAGACTGACCAGGTTCCCTTCAACTATGATTAAGTCCAGGTAGCCATCAAAATCCCAGTACTGGACCCGGAAACTCCCCACATCCCATATCGGAATGTGGTTCCATTGAAAGTCTACCAAGGTCATGGGTGAGGGTCACAGGATACAGTCTCTTTAGGGTCTCCACCAGGATGATGGAGGCCACGGACCCAGAGTCCAACTCCATGGAATAGGGGGACCCCTCTATTTTAACCTGAACCTGGATTTGGGGGGCTGAGGTCTGGCTCAGAAGCCACAGTACCTGTTGTGGGAGTTCGCTTGTGAGGAGATAGAGCTTTTCTGGGGTCACATCACCTTCATAGTGAGCAGAGGTCCAGTGGCGTTGAGGCAGCTGTGTTGTTGGGGCTCGGGAGTCGAGACCCCCTGAAACAGCAAGCGCACACAATGTGGCTGGAGTACCTGCAGCTCTGGCAAGTGGCATCCTGGAACTGGCAGGTCTTCTGGTCATGCTGGTCCCCACAGCTGGTGCACTCCTGCCTGGCAGACTCCTAGACTAGGGCAAAACATGGTGCAACCCCTGGCCCTCTCCATCTCATTGGTGGGAAGGTCTGGTGGACCTCTTCACCATTGGAGTTGATGGTGTTGGTACACACCCGATGCATGGTGGCCATGCATTGACTGGCCAGGGATCCAGTTGTGGACAGATGCAACCTCTCTCAAGCAGTGGCGGTGGAAAGGATGGAAGCGAGGGTGCATGTCTCCACTTTGGTGATCCGTCGCCAGAGCTTCTCTTCCTACAGGCCACAGACAAACCAGTCACGGACAGCCATCTCCAAATGGATCCCAAACTTGCACTCTGAGGTTTGCTGGCGAAGCTCTGTGGTGGATTCCCACGGTTGCTGGTTATGGGAGTAGAATGCCACGTGGCGCAACATCTCTGACAGCTGGGGAACAAAATGGTTCTGTAGCGCCATCTGTAGAGTGATCTGCTCGAATGTGGCCTCTTCCAGCTGCGTTGGTAAAAAGAGGTTTTGAGCCAGATTCACAATGGCGGGGCCACATGAGCCAATAAGGAAGCCCTTCTTCCTCTCTTCCTCGGTGACCTGATAGAAGGTCAGGATGGACTTTAGTCCCATGATCCATGCTCCCCATTGATGTGGGTGGGCTGGATCAAATGGTGGAACCAGCCCTGGTCCCGGGGCAACTGCCACTGTGCTGCCCGGTTGTGGTGCAGAAATGATCAGCGTGCCTTTGGTGCTCATTGGCTGGAGCAGCAGCAACGGTCCTTCTTCCTTGGTGCCCTGGCAGCCCAGCTAGCTGAGCGAGATCCCACCTTTATCGCCTATGTTGTGTACTGAGTTCAATGCAGGGAGAGGCTGGATGACAGCGTGATGATCAGCTCATAGTTTATTGGTACACAACAACGAACACATACCGGCTGATATGGCCAACTATATACACCCACCTAAGACACACCCACAGTCCTATTGAAGGGTTTGAATCTCCTGCCAAAGTTCCTATTGGTGAACTCTAGGTGGTTCAGGATCCTTGGCCCCCATTGTTTCCAGGAGCCAAGCTCGGGCTGCATATCAGCCTTACCCCAGTAGTTCAGGAGATCAAGGAAGGGGAGGATTTCATTAAGAGAAGCTATGAGGCCTTGCAGAGGGATGTGAATACCAGTCAAAATGACAACAGAGTGGTTGAGTTCCCTATCAAACTTCCTCTGAGTGTTAAGAACATAAGAACATATGAGAAGCCAATGCTGGATCGGGCCAATGGCCCATCCAGTCCAACACTCTGTGTCACACACAGTTGCCAAAAATACCAGGTGCCATCAGGAGATCCACCAGTGGGGCCAGGACACCAGAAGCTCTCCCACTGTTGCCCCACCCCCCCAAGCACCAAGAATACAGAGCATCACTTGCCCCAGACTGAGAGTTCCTATCTATACCTTGTGGCTAATAGCCACTGATGGACCTCTGCTTCATATGTTTATCTAATTCCCTTTTGAAGCCATCCATGCTTGTAGTCCCCGCCACCTCCTGTGGCAGTGAATTCCATGTGTTAATCAGTTTTTGGGTGAAGTACTTCCTTTTATCCTTTTATCTGTTCTAACCCAACTGCTCAGCAATTTCATGGAGTGCCCACGAGTTCTTGTATTGTGAGAAAAGGGATAAAAGGACTTCTTTCTCTACCTGCTCTATCCCATGTATAATCTTATAAAACTCAATCATGTCACCCCTAAGAACATAAGAAAAAGGCGTTGGCCTTTTTCATTGCAGTTGCACACTGTCTCAACATTTTCAGTGAGTTATCTACTACGACGCCAAGATCTCCCTCTTGGTCAGTCACCACCAGTTCGGACCCCATCAACATGTATTTAGTTAGGATTTTTGGCTCCAATGTGCATCACTTTGCACTTGGACACATTGAACCCCATTTGCCATGTTGATGCCCACTCACCCATCCTCAACAGATCCCTTTGGAGTGCCTCATATTCCTCCCTGGTTCTCACCACCCTGAACAAATACAGCACAAATCTTAAGGCATTGAGCAAAATGGCATTCAGTGGCACTGAAACTCAGGAAGACTCCAGGCCCTTGAGGTGGCAGAAATACTGGCAGAGGAAGAACCACAAGGATAAGAAAGATAGAGTGAGGAGAGCATGGATGTACAAAGAAATAGCACTGGAAGGAAAAGGAAAGGGTTGGTCACCAATGACTCTCTGCTGAGCAGTATGGGTATGTCGTGTCCATGTCTGACCCCTTAGCCCAAGAGCTGTGTTGCTTGCCAGGGCAAAGATTAAAGATATTGCAGACTATGAAGTTAGAACATAAGAACATAAGAGAAGCCATGTTGGATCAGACCAATGGCCCACCCAGTCCAACATTCTGTATCACTCAGTGGCCAAAACCTAGGTGCCATCAGGAGATCCACCAGTGGGGCCAGAACACCAGAAGCCCTCCCACTGTTGTTCCCAAGCACCAAGAATACAGAGCATCACTGCCCCCAATATAGTGTTCCATCTATACCTTGTGGCTAATAGCCACTCATGGACCTCTGCTCCATTTGTTTTTTCCAATCCCCTTTTGAAGCTGTCCATGCTCATAGCTGCCACCAGTTCCTGTGACAGTGAATTCCATATATTAATTACTCTTTGAGTAAAGAATAACTTACCTCATTTCTCCAAGGCCAGGGACAGAGGGTGGCACTGGAAGAGACGGTGTCAACTAGGCACCCATTAGTATGTGGGGTCCCTCAGGAGCCAATCCTTTCTCCAGTGTTGTTTAACATCTACATGCACCCCCCTCACCCAACTGGTGCGGAGTTTAGGGCTGGGGTGTAATCAGTATGCTGATGACACCCAGCTATATCTGTTGATGGGCGGGCAGCCAGATATCACCCCATCAAATTTGACTGAGGGGTTGGAGGCTGTGGTGGGATGGTTGAAACAGAGCCGTCTGAGACTGAATCTTACTAAGATGGAGGTTCTGTTGCTGGGTAAGGGGGATTCAAGTTTGGGGTGTCAACTCCTGGCCCTTTATGGTGTGCCCTTAACACCGGCTCCAACTGTCAAGAGCCTGGGTGTGGTTCTGGATGCCTCACTATCAATGGAGGCTGAGATCACAAATGTTGCCAGACTGGTGTTCTTCTAACTGCATCAGGTCAGGCAACTGGCTCCCTACCTGTCCCACCCTCACCTAGCCACAGTAATCCATGCAATGGTCACCTCCAGACTAAACTACTGTAACTCACTCTATGTAAGGCTACCCTTGAGACTGACCCAGAAACTCCAGCTGGTCCAGAATGCAGCAGCGTGAGTCCTGACGGGGACTCCATGAGCAGCACATATTCAACCTGTGCTGTGCAAGCTGCACATGCGCCCGCTGGAGTACCAGATCAGGTTCAAGGTTCTGGTGCTAACTTTTAAGGCCCTAAATGGTCTGGGACCCATGTATCTTCAGGACCACTTCTGGTATACCCCCCGAAGAGCATTGCACTCTGCAGATAAGAACTTACTGGCAATTCATGGCCCAAGAGATATCCAGCTGTCCTTGACCAGAACCAGGGTGTTTTCCGCACTGGCTCCAACCTAGTGGAACTCTCTGCCAAATAACATCCATGCCCTGTGGGACTAATTGCAGTTTCACAGAGCCCGTTAGGCAGAGATATTCCACCAGGCATTTGGTTGAGGGCAGCAATGGTTTCCATCTGTCTGGCACTCTTGTTTCTCTGGACTCCCCCCCCCCCCCACAATGGGGCAGTAGCACAGTCAGAAGTTTAGCGTCATCTATGTAGGCCAATTGCTGTCTTTTATTTGTATTCAAATTGTGAGTGTTTCTTATGAATGTTTTTTATTGTTATATACTACCCTGAGCCCTTCACAGAGGAGGGTGGTCTAGAAATTTAAATGAATGAATGAATAAATAAATAAATAAATTTTATATATTATAAGCCTACTGCTCATTAATTTTATTGAGTGCCCACAAGTTCTTGTATTGTGAGAAAGAAAGAAAAGTAATTATTTCTCTACCTTCTCTATCCTATGTATAATTTTGTCAACTGCTATCATGCCACCTCTCAATTGTCATTTCTCCAAGCTAAACAGCCCTAACCTCTTTAACCTTCTTCATAGGAAAGGTGCTACATCCCCTTAATCATTTTGGTTGCTCTTTCCTAATGCTTTAATAACTTTTTTGAGGTGCGGTAACCAGATTTGTACACTGTATTTCAAATGAGGCCGCACCATACAGGGGCATTATGATACTGGTTGATTTGTTTTCAGTCCTCTTCCTAATAATAATCCCCAGCATTGCATTTGCCTTTTTAATTGCAGTCACACACTGAGTTGACATCATCAGTGACTCCAAGATCTCTCTCCTGATCAGTTACTGCCAGTTCGGACCCCATCAATGTTTATTTATAGTTAGGATTTTGGATCCAATGTGCATTACTTTGCATTAGTCCATGTTCAGCATCATTTGCCACATTGATGCCCACTCACCCAACCTCGACAGATCCCTCTGGAGCACCTTGTGACCTCCAAAACCAGGATGCTTAATTCATTAAATTCAGAGAGCTGGGAGATTAGGGGTTAATGCCTCACTGTAAAGCATGGTTTGATTGACAAGCTGCTGCCTGTATGCACCCCCCTTCCTCTCTGATTGGTCAACCCCAGCTGAGAAGAATTTTCAAAAGTCTTGTCAGTTTTGTTTAATGGAATGGTTAGGATTACAGACTCTAATCTGGGAGAACTGGGTTTGATTCCCCACTCCTCCACATGCAGCTGCTGGGTGACCCTGGGCAAGCCACACTTCTCTCAGAGCTGTTCTCTCAAGAGCAGTTCTCTCAGAGCTCTCTCAACCCCACCTACCTCACAGGGTGTCTGTTGTGGGAAGAGGAAGGGAAAGTGATTGTAAGGGGAGGGTGGGGTATAAATCCAATCTCCTCCTCTTCTTCTTCTTGTCAGAGGGAGTCAGTCAAAGTCAAAGTTTGGCTTTTGGCTTGGCAGTAGCTGGTCAGGAGGACAGTGTGTGTCAGTTTGAGGGAAACAGACAAATTAACTTGGAAAGTGAAGGGACAGAAACTCCTTGCCCTTACTGTGTACCATCACATTTGAGAAAAAGTTCAGAAATCAGAACTTACAGTCTAAGTGTCAGCCCTAGCTGAATTTCATTTATTCACAGTCTCCAGAACTGGGGCTAAGGTTTGACAGAAGAGTAGGTTGAAACTGCCAGTCTAGCCAAACAGAAAAGGATTATTGCTCCTAGAAAGAGGAAGATATTTCTTACCATGTTATTCAGTGAGTTCAACTCAGAAGGGACCCCTGGTTTGTATGGAAATGGTCTTAGACTCCTCAAGTAAAAAAGGAAAAGTTGTAATCCCACAAGGGAATATAGGAAGAAATTTAAATACAGGAAGAAAGTACTAACTTGCAGGAAATTCAGATAGTTATATGAAACTTTATTAAGACCCACTGTTGCTGAAAAAAATCTCCAAGACAAACCTCTCACAGTTAAGAACAGAGTCTCTAAGAAAATAAGCTTCAACTAAACTCTGTTGCCTGTTCAAAATATTATAATTTGTATAAACAACTTTTACCTCAGCTTCTCGTCCACTGCCTATTCCTAACCCAACTGTGCCTTTTCAATAAAATCAACTTTCTTGCTTGAACTTTACTTGGTGTCAAGTGCCATTTACAAAGGGATTAATAAGAGGGCTCCTGCTTAACAACAATAAATCTTTGGCCTGGGCAAAAGCCAACTAACATTTCAATCACTGGGCGGGACACATAGAAAATTATAATTCCATTATTAAAATACGCTACTAAGAGGCTTCTCAGTCAGAGTGGGGAACTGAATTTAGGTGGGAAAATCTGCCCTACAGCAAAGAAGAAGCAGGGGTCCATCCCTGGGTTCTCACTGCCGCAAACAGCGTAGTGTCATCTGCAAACTTAGCCACTTCACTGCTGGCTCTCAACTCCAAATCATTAATGAACAAGTTTAAAAGAATTGGACCAAGTACCAAGCCCTGTGGTACCCCACTGCTTACTACCTTCCACTGTGAAAACTGCCCATTTATACTCACTCTCTGTTTCCTGTTAATTAACCAACTTTAATACACATGGACTTGCCCTCTTATCCCATGACTGTTGGGTTTACTTAGGATAAAGCAGAAAGGTAATACAGTGAATAGAACCTGTATAATATAGCCAAAGCTAAATACTGTATGGAACAACAATTTTTTATAAAACAATTTCAGTTATTTTAATAAAGTTTTACACAATGTTTCCAAGTATTCAGCTGCTGTCTCTTATTCTTTCATAACTATCAAGATCCTTCTCATAAATATGCCATTTTTAAACTAGCAAACCACTAAACACAATGGTATATTTTTAATTTTTTAAAATTTTCTTTACTGTTTTTGCAGTTAGAGTCATAAACCGCAAACCCTTGTCCCACAATAAACCTCATTCCACAGGAAAACATGGAAGAATTTAAAGGTTGCTACAGCAAAAGTTGTCATGTGATTTGACAATAGCTAGAAATTTTGCCAGACACAGAATAGTTTTCTTGTCTTCATCTCTAAGTAACCAGAATAGTTTTGCTTCTGGAGAGAAGTAATCCTGATTAAGGAGAGATCAGTTCATCTCTTAGAGCTGAAAATTTGGAACAATCAAGCAAAATATGATCCACAGAGTCAATTTTACTGCTGCCACAGTTAACAGAGTTGATCTGAGTATGAAATACCATTAAATCTTCCTGACATCACAGCTGAAGGTAGGGCATTCAGGCGCGCTAGCATTGCCCTTCTATACATTGGAAGGATTAACTCAGATAAATAGTTGGCATTGCTGTTGGAGGCTGAATGCTTATGTAAAAGGTTGAGCACATTCTGTAGGCTCTAACTGACATGCTCTCATAGTCAAAGTCTCTCAAACATCTTCTAATGAACTGTGATACAAGTACATAAACAACATCAATTTTTATGGAAGCCTGTAATATACGCTATGAGACAGTCCCATATAGTCCACAATCAAGTAATGTCTGCAGTAAACAAATGAGAAGGATCATGATATTTATGAAACCAACAGGTGAGAGTTGGTAGATGGGGTGAAGGTGGATGGGGACCTTAAAGGGAAGTGACCATGTCCTGCTAGAATTCCTTTTGCTGGGGGGGCAAGGAAGTTTATAGGCAGTCATATATGTGAAATTTTAGGAGGGAAGACTTTAATGAACTCAGAGGGATGATGAGAGTCATTCCTTGGGCAAGAATGCTGTGAGGGAAAGGAGCAAGTGAAGGGTGTACTCTCCTAAAACAAGGACTCTTGCAAGGTCAAGCCATCATGGTTCCATCAAGACAGAAACATGATAGGGGATCCAAGAAGACAATGTGGATGAACAGAGAACTCCATGATGAGCTCAGGAAGAGAAAGGATATGTTCAAGAAATGGTGGAAAGGACATATCTCTAAAGAAGAGTGAAGGTTGCTAGGGATTGTAGGTCAGCCCTCAGAGAGGCCAAAGCTCACAGTGAGCTGAGGTTGGCCAGAGAGGCTTGTTACAACATAAGAACATAAGAGAAGCCAACACTGGATCAGGCCAATGGCCCATCCAGTCCAACACTCTGTGTCACACGGTGGCCAAAAATACCAGGTGCCATCAGGAGGTCCACTAGTGGGGCCAGGACACCAGAAGCCCTCCCACTGTTGCCCCCCCCTCAAGCACCAAGAATACAGAGCATCACTTGCCCCAGACTAAGAGTTCCTATCTATACCTTGTGGCTAATAGCCACTGATGGACCTCTGCTCCATATGTTTATCTAATTCCCTCTTGAAGCCGTCCATGCTTGTAGCTGCCACCACCTCCTGTGGCAGTGAATTCCAAAGCTTCTTCAGCTATGTGAGGAGCAAACACAAGGTAAAAGAGGCAACAGGTCCACTGCTGGGTGATAATGGAGAAACTCTGACAGAGGACAGAGAGAAAGAAGAAAGGCTCAATGCCTATTTTGCCTCAGTTTTTTGCCTAAAGAAGAGAACAGGCCCACCCAAAGATGGCAAGGCACAATGTCTGGGCTGGTTGACATGGACAGATTGGTTGTTGAGAGGCACCTGGCTGCATTGGATGATGTGCACCCGAGAGTGCTCAAAGAACTTTCTAGAGAGCTTGTAGAGCCTTTGTCCATCATCTTCAAGACCTCTTGGAAGAAAGGAGATGTGCCACAAGGTTGGAGGGTGGCAAATGTTATCCCAGTCTTCAAAAAAGGGAGGAAGGATAATCCAAGAGACTACAAACCGGTCAGTCTGACAGGGAAGACACTGGGGCAGATTTTAAAAGGGTCAATCTGCAAGCATCTGAAGGACAACTAGTTGATCCAGGGAAATCAGCATGGATTTGTTCCCAGTAGGTCCTGCCAGACCAACCTCATTTCCTTCTTTGATTGCAAGAAGAAGAAGAAGGAGAAGAGATTGGCTTTATACCCCACCCTCCACTCAAAGTCTCAGAGTGGCTTACAAACTCCTTTCCCTTCCCCTCCCCACAACAGACACCCTGTGAGGTAGGTGGGGCTGAGAGAGCTCTGACAAAAACTGCTCTTTTCAAGAACCGCTGTGGCAGAACTATGGCTTGCCCAAGGTCATCCAGCAGCTGCAAGTGGAGGAGTGGGGAATCAAACCTGATTCTCCCAGATTAAAGTCCGCACACTCAACCACTACAAACTTACTGGAATGTGAAAACACCGTCAATGTTGTTAACCTGGATTTCAGTAAAGCTTTTGACAGGGTTCCCTGTGATGTTCTGAGGAATGTGGACTGGACTCCAGGATAGTAAGGTGGATAGGGAACTAGTTGGAGAACAGCACCCCAAGAGTAGTTGTAAATGGCATTGGATTGGAGGGAGGTATCCAGTGGGGTGCCACGGGGCTCAGTTCCGGACTCAGTACTTTTCAATATTTTTATAACTGTTCTGGATGAGAAGGGGGGAGGTACTACTCATTAAATTTGCAGATGACACCAAATTGGGAGGAGTAGCGAACACCCCAGAAGATAGAGATAGAATTCAATGGAATCTGAACATCCTGGAAAAATGGGTGGATGTAAATAAGATGCAATTCAAAAAGGATAAGTATGAGTTCTACATCTGGGAACAAAAATGAGGAACACACATACTGGATGGGGGACATACTTCTGGGTAGCAGTTTGTATGAACAAGATTTTGGGGTACTGGTGGACTGTGAGCTAAATCTGAGCAGTCAGCGTGTGCATCACCAAAGAAAGCTAATGCGGTCTTGGGGTGTATCAATAGAGGCATAACATCCAAATTGCCAGATGGCATAGTCCTGCTGTACATTGCATTGGTTAGGCTGCATATGGAGTATTGTGTGCAGTTCTGGAGGCCTCACTTCAAAAAGGATGTGGACAGAATGGAGTGGGTGCAGAACACTTGTCAGGGATGCTTTAGGCTGATCCTGCATTGAGCAGGGGGATGGATTAGATAACCTGTATGGCCCCTTCCAACTCTATGATTCTATGATTCGCTGCTTGTATGAATGAGAGGTGGTTTAAAAAGCGGAGATTCTGTCTTGGTTTCCCCAGAGTCAATTTAGTCCCAAGTAAATGTAGGCCCCATCCAGATAGATGTGTGTCTATGGCTTCTTGAGCATACATGGAAATAGAGTGCTGCCTCTCTCTTCCATACAAAACTGGCAAGCAGCACTTGCTGAAAAAGCCCCTCTCTGCTGCATCTGCAATCCTTGCACACTCAGGACTGGAGAACACACTTGGCTCACTATCTGATAGAAATTTACATGTTGGACAGAAGGGGTTGCACCTATCCCAGTGTGCATGCTGCCTACACAGCATTTTTAAAAGCATTGCTCACAATTTCATAGTTCTCTTTGCTGGTATGATTGTTCTGCCCTGCTCTGAACAAAAGTTTGGAAACAGAGATTGCATGCTTTCAATCTACAAGATAGGAAATGCTAATTCCATTTAAAGCTGTTATTAACGGTGAGCTATATATAAAGTTGGGGGGGGGGGAGCTCATGAACCTTGTTATAGGACAATATACTGAGGTTATTTTATCCAGATAATGTGAAGACCTGGGAAATAAGAGGAATTACAATACTGAAAGACACTGGTCTTGCTTGGGGACTTTGGCACTCAGGAAAATTGCTTCCTTGTTTATGAATTCTATCAAAGACAAATCTTAAAGGATTATGAATATTTATAGGCTATTTGGTGGTTGTTTTATTCTGTTTTTATGGTCATGGTTTTTAAACAGTTAGTTGTTAATATTTACATATTACGTTGTTGTTTTCATAATTTATGGGAGTGTTTTTACTAGTGAGCTGCCTCACACAGGTTGCTGAAAGGAAGCACACATACATTCTATATGTACATAAATAAATGTTTACACTGTGTCTTTTCTCTATTACATCTACTGGGTGTTGTGGAACTGCTCTGAAGGCACATAATACAATTCAACTACT
Organism: Lepidodactylus listeri; assembly: GCA_029233225.1. NCBI lineage: Eukaryota > Metazoa > Chordata > Lepidosauria > Squamata > Gekkonidae > Lepidodactylus > Lepidodactylus listeri. The sequence continues at coordinate 4,738,611 of JARCFY010000014.1, read as the reverse complement.
GAAACTGAGTTTGCCCATGAGCAAGACAGGATAGGAGAAGACCTTCTGGCATCTTATATCAGCTTCTGTGTTTTTTGGCAAGAGATGGTGTAAGGCAATTTCATATGTTCAGATTTCATTGTAAGCTATTATTGCCCTCTTGGGTTTCCTCTCAGCATTTTACCACCTTGCGACAAGCAAGAAGCAAGGCTTCCTCATCAGACTCTGGGTCAATGCATGCAGTGAGCAGGTCAAACAGATGCTTAGAAGGGTAGAGTACAGATGTGCTCACGAAAACTTCATGTGTGTGCACAGGTCTTGTCTGAAATGGGGTGCCTGAACAAGCAGGGGAAATTGCCCTTCTTGGTTCAAATTTGGGTTCCCAGTGCTATGGAAACTTAAAGTAGGTTGCTGCTGCTTGCGAGAATATGGTGCAGGATAGTTCTGGAAGTGTTCTCCCTTTGAATATCCATGAGTCTAACACATTATTTCAGCTCTGGTTTAATATGGACTAGACTGCCCAGTTGGTTTTCCTTTTTTTAATCTGTTTCTACCCTTGTGATGTCCTTGTGGGAGAGAATTCATTAGCGTAAAGAATAAATTTTTAGCTCACTATACATCCAATGTATTATAGTGTCATATATTTTCTGAGATACCCACAGATCTTTATAGTTATACATCGAGGTCACTGACGAATAATATATTCAATCTGTTAAGTTATTAGGGAGATAAATAATTTGGGAGCCAGCTGAACTGTGAACCTTTACCTTTTCCCTTGATAGTCAGGCAGTTCCTTCTAATCTCACCAGCTCTGGAATAGTAATTCCATTAGGTTTATGAGTACAGCTGTACATATGCAAGACACCCCCCCTACATTTTCTTTATAAGGCAATAGGAATATTAAACTAAGCCAAAAGAGAATGTAATTTAACCTGCATTATTTATTGTCCACACAAATCCTGTACTATAGCAGTGGATGAATTAGTAAAAGAAAAATAATCCATATATTTTAAAAAATCAAATGCATTCTTTGATTTAATGCAATTGGATTAGAATGTTGCCTGTATGATTATTATTCTTTATTTTTAAGCAGAAAATCCAGATCCCTCTGTACTGACTTGGTTTGCTGTTATCTTTTTCTAGGCTTTCCCTCCTAACATTTAGACACTGATATAAACTATTTGCATCATTGTGTACTTCATTTATGATCCATGACTACAGTTTCTTAAGAAACTGTTTTACTTAATCAGATGTAATAGGAAGAAACATCCAAGCTGTAACTCAAAAAGAATTTGTAGATGGATTCAGCCAAGTTTTCCTGCCGAATGTGAGGTTGTCCCAAAAGATGCAGTCAGCAACAGGTGTCCTTAAACAGAAAGTCCTTTATTGCTAAACAGGTCTTGTTGGTCACTTATTGTGTTAGTAATGCTGGACATTCATACATTAAGGATTGATATACAGTATTCAAAAGTGAGTTCATAATGGCTGCTCCAATCATAAAGAGATAAAACGGCACCTGAAATATACTGGCCATTTGTTCCCATACTAAAAGCGGGAAATGTTACAGTTTGCACCCGAAAGAAAGAAGCGGCTGGGAGCTAGGCACTCAAGGTCGGGGAAGCGAGGGAGGTGATAAGCAGCTAGCCTGAGAATAGTGAACACATTCCAAGAGAGGGAGCTTAACCAGGGGAAACCATCTCCTGGTCAGGGCAATGGCAGCATTAGCTGACATTCTGCCCTCCCAAAGACCCACACACACACCACCCCCTGGCTTCAGAGGGTACAATTTATGGAAGGCACAAAGCTTTGCAGGAGCATTAGCATGTTTGGACTCTACCCATTCTTGTTCCTCAGGACCAAAATCACACCATTTAATCAGATAGAAAATACGGCCCCGTTTACATTTATAATCCAAAATTTGGTTCACCTCGTAGTGACGTGAACCATTCATCATCATCATCAGAGGAGTAGAAGTTTGGGGTCTCCACACATTTGGTCCAGGGTCCTTTTTCAAGAGGCTGTAATGGAAAACGGGGTGAACAAGCTTTAGTGATTTAGGCAGTCTCAGTTCAAAAGTCACCTCATTGATTTTTTTTAATCACAGTAAAGGGTCCCACATATTTTCATCCTAGTTTGCGACTAGGTTGGAAACCCTTGATGTTCTTTGTGGAAACATAGACAGAGTCCCCTGGGGAGAGATCCCACCCTGGGGCCCTCCCTTTGTCCACATGCTTTTTGTAATCCGCTTTAGCTATTTCCAAAGTCTTAGCAATGAGTGGCCAAGAGTCATGTAAAGAATTCCACCAGTCTGCAAAACCTCCAGGACCTGGGGTTGCCAGTCCTAATGAAGGGAGAGGAACTCATTCAACCCCCCCCATGGCCATAAACAGGGAGACCCCCATCGAGGAATGAAAAGCATTACTGTAACTGTATTCTGCAAAAGGAAGCAGGTCCACCCAATCGTCTTGTTGGTAGTTAGTGTAACACCTCAGAAATTGTTCCAGGACCTGATTAACTTGTTCTGTTTGGCCATCGGTCTCAGGATGATAAGCACAACTTAAAGCAGGTTCCACTCCCATAATCTATAGGAGCTCCCACCAAAAGTTGGCAACGAATTGCGAGCCGCGGTCAGAAATTATCTTCCGCGGGATAGAGTGCAATTTGATGACATTACTAAAAAATGCTTTAGCTAAGGCTTGTTTAGAAAACGTGTCCACAATGACCCAAATCACTGTCTTGCCTTTACCGGGAGGTCAGTTGGTGATAAAGTCCACAGAGGTAGTCTTCCAAGGTCTACTCGGGGTTTCCAGAGGCTGGGGGAGACCTGGGAGTTTACCTCCCCTACTTTTACACATCACGCAGGTTTGACAAGAAGACACATAAGTTGACACATCACAACACATGTGAGGCCACCAGAATTGTCGTTGAAGTAAATGCAAAGTCTTAAGGTAGCCAAAATGCCCCAAAATTTTCAATTCGTGGGCTGCATGCATGACCTCTTTTCGCAGTGCCAAGGGGACTACTAATTTATGTTCCCTAAACCAACACCCATCTGTGTCAGCTAGTGCTTCCATCTCCTGTGCGGGAAGTGGTTACCCCCGGGCTAGGCTCCTCCTCTTGAATGCGCTTACTGTTCTCATGCTTGCAGCTTGCTTATTGCTGTGAGGCTTCTGTATTTTAGCAGCAAAAGATCAGACCTTTGTTGATGAAACAGAGTTCTTTATTTCTTAATACTGCATGACAGGTTCTCGGGTGTTTGTTAGAGATGCCACATACAATACAGTCAGAGTTAATATACCCTCCAGTACAGTTTGAAACCCCGACATTCGACCAATCACAAAAAAGGGGGAAAGTGCGGTTAAAAGATCTTAGCCGTTTTACTTCCCACAGGAAAGGTGAAGTGTGAAAGTTATAAAATTTTCCCCTCTGAACTGGGCGCCCCAGATGTGCTAGGCATATACATAACAAAGTAGCTGCCGCGGCCTTTCAAGGTCTTCACATAGCAATAAGAAAGTCCTGTCTCTCCAGAGATGAGGGAGGAGGGAATGCATGGGGGGAAAGGCCATTTGTTCTTTTGGTGACGTGCAAGTATGCGGGGTCGCCACTCTCCCGGATGAAATGGTTACACTGAACAGACCCTCAAAAAGCAATATAACTCAGAGCAATAAAGGGAGGGGGGTGAAACAGGAGACAGCTTGAAAGAGATAGCAATGGTTACACTCTTAGCTCAGTGATAGCAAGTTACAGAAAGCACAATGAAAACCTTGTTAGGATCATAGGAGAACATAGGATCCTGACAATTGCCTCCCTTGCTTTGCTGACCTTGAGTGCCCAACTCTCAGCTGCTTCTTCCCTTCAGGTGCAAACTCTAACTTTTCCTGCTTTTAGTCTGGGAAGAAAAGACCAGTATTTTTAGGCGCCATTTTTATCTCATTATGATGGGTGGGGCCTGTTTGAACTAACATTTGAATACTATATATCATTCCTGGGTGTACGAATGCCAGACATTACTAACACAAGAAGTGTAAGTGACCATTTAGACCTGTCTAGCAATAAAGGACTTTCTGTTTAAGAACACCTGCTGCTGACTGCATCTATTGGAACACTCTCACCATCTGGCCCCTGGGAGAGGGAATCATCTTCACAGAACTCTGCGCATTCCCCCTCCATATAAGCATTGGCACATTTTATATTCCACTCAGTAGGTTCAGGGGTTACAGTCTTTTTGGTTTGACTCCGTGTAAGTACTGCCCCCCCCCAATCTGTTCTGGGGTGAACATAGAGTCAATTACTTTGTCCCTCTTACAATCATGTTGTGGTAGATGAGACAAAGCATTGGCAAGTGAGTTTGCTTTGCCGGGGAAATGACGTAGAGTGAAGTTGAATTTGGAAAAGAAATTGGCCCAACGCAACTGCTTGGTGTTAAGGGAGTGTTGCGTTCTCAGGGCTTCAAGGTTTTTGTGATCAATCCAGACTTTGAACAGAATCCAGGCCCTCTCTAACCAATGCCACCACGTTGTGAGGGCCAGTTGGATCACTGTGGCTTCCTTGTCCCACACCGCCCAATTCTTTTTAGTGTCCCCAAACTTTTTTGAAACATAAGCCAATGGGTGTAACTTCCCATCTAGTCCCTCTTGTAGAATTGCCCACCCCCCATGGCTGCGTCTGATGCGTCTACTTGCACAATGAATTTGGCTCATCAGGGTGAGCCAAAATTGGTTCAGATGTGAATAAACTCTTGAGGGACTCGAATGCCTTTTGGTAATCCTGTGTCCAGGCCAATCGTGCATTTGGTTTGGTTGAATTGGGCCCTTTCCCCTTAGTCTTTAGATCTGTGCGGGGAAGGCTGAATTTGATGAAGTTATTGATTAATGAGCCATAAAAATTCTCGAACCCGAGAAAACTTTGAAGTTGTCGCCTGGTGTGGGGGGTTTCCCAGTTGACTACTGACGAGATTTTGGATGGGTCCATCTCCAACCCACGGGGCGAGATGTGATACCCAAGAAAGTCAATTTCTGTCTTGTGAAATTCACATTTGGAAAGCTTGGCAAAAAGTTTATGCTCCCGCAAGGTTGCTAAGACTTCGCGGACCAATTTTACATGTGAAGCTTCATCAGGGGAGTACAAAAGAATATCATCCAGATACCATAGGGCCCCCTTAAAAAGATGCTTGTGCAACACCTCATTTATTAAGTTCATAAAAACTCCTGGAGCTCCTTGAAGGCCGAACGGCATAACTAGGTATTCAAACTGCCCCAGGGGGGTATTAAATGCTGTTTTATGTTCGTCTCCTTCCCAGATGCGCACCCAAAAATAAGCATCTCGGAGATTTAGCTTAGTAAAGATTTTCCCCTTAGCCGCCTCATTTAGGAGTTCTTTAATGAGGGGCAGTGGGTATGCATTGGAGGTGGACACAGCATTCAATCCTCTATAATCTGTGCATAGTCTTAGACACCCGTCTTTCTTTTTTTGGAAAAGCACGGGGGCGGCAAAAGGGGAAGTGGCTGGTCTAATGAAGCCGTGCACCAAGTTCTTGTCAATGAACTTGCACAGTTCAACTCGTTCAGACAGGCTCATGGAGTACAATTTCCCTTTTGGAAGTTTATGCCCCGGTAATAACTCAATAGCACAGTCAGTATTCAGATGGGGGTGGTTCATCTGCCTCTGTCTCTCTGAACACCTCCGCTAAATCCCAGTATGTGGCAGGTATTGATAAAAGTTCCTCACGTGCGAGACAAATGCATTCCTGCCCTGGTGCAGGGCCCCAAGGAGTCTGCCATTAATGATCCTTGCACTGAGGGGAGACCCATTTGATCCTCCCTTCACTCTACTTTATGTAAGGATCATGGGTTCCAAGCCATCGGCTCCCCAACACCATGGGAAATTGGGCATGAGGGGTGATAACGAAAGCCCTTTTCTCACAATAATCCCCTGTGCCAATAATCAGAGGTTTAGTCTTGAAGGCACAGGGTTCTTTCATTTCAGAGCCATCCATCTGTGTAAATCGTAAGGGCTCCTCCAAGGTCCATTTGTGACCTAGGCTCTTGACAGTTGGCACTGGTATTAAAGGCACACCATCAAGAGCCGGAAGACGACACCCTAACCTTGATCCTCCTGCCCAGCCACAGAACCTCCGTCTTGGCTGGATTCAGTCTCAGCTGACACTGTTTCAACCATTCAACCATGGCCTCCAATTCTTCAGCCAAAGTAGCTGAGTAGTATATCCATCATAGCTGGGTGTCATCTGCATACTGATGACAACCCAGCCTGAAACTTCATACCAGTTGGGCAAAGGGGTGTATATAGATGTTAAATAACATTGGAACAAATTTAGAGTCCAATGGCACCTTTAAGACAACAAAAGTTTATTCAGAGTATGAGCTTTCGTGTGCATGCACATTTGTTGGTCTTAAAGGTGACACTGGACTCTAAATTTGTTCTACAGCTTCAGACCAACATGGCTGATCACCTGGAAATAACATTTTAGAGAGAATCACCCCTTTAGGGACCCCACATACCAATGGGTATCATGGTAACACCATCTCTCCTAGCACCACTCTCTGTTCCCAACCATGGAGAAATGAGACCACTTCAAGGCCACCGTACAAACTCCTACATCAGTAAGGCCATCCCACAAACTCCTACATCATGGTTGACCATGTTGAGTGCTGCTATCATATCGAGCAATAACAGCAGTGCCGAACTGCCTTGATCTAGCTGCCTATGAAGATCATCTGTGAAAGCAACCAATACCATCTTCATCCCATGGCCAGATTGGAATGGATCTAGAGCCAATGTGTCCTCCAGGAAAGTCTGGAGTCAGACCCCCAGTCAAATTACTCTCAACAACTCTCTCTTTAGCTGTGATAAGTTTATGGAAAAGTATGCATGATCCAAAACATCACTGTGTTAGAACTGAAGCATTTTGGTGGGTACATACTTCATATAGGTAAAGCAGATAAATGCACCCTCCCCAGTCATTCACACATCCAGCGTTGCCATCCCAACCAGGGAGTAAAAATGCATAGTTTGGCTCTCTCTTGACCAGGCTGGCACCAATGCTACTTCAAGGATAACCTTCCATGAGAATGCAGAAGGAGGCGTGTTGGCCTGACTGCTCTGGTTTACGTTCAGCAATCGACACTATAACGGGTTCTTGCCAACTATACCAAGGTCCCACCTCCCCGGTAGTTCTATGTAAATAGGCGTGAAGCAAAACGGTTTCTATAAATGAAGTTTACTATAAAATATTAAGCAGGCATACAAGGAGAACAATAAAACCACGTACATACAGAAGTCTAGGGGAAATCAGGTAGAAAATAGCAAGTTTGTATGAGTAGGAGTATCTTTGAGAGGGAATCGCGTTACCTGGGTTGGTAGAGGTTGAGTCTCTTCCACGAGAAGAATAGAGGAAGGGTGGCTGGAAGATCTAAGGAGCAAGGTCTGCAAACACACGCTCCAGTCCTGGCTGCGCAAATCAGGGATTCAAGATGGTGTCCAGATACTTAGAAGTTAGGGGTGAAAGCTAGGAGAGCTAAAGCTAGGGCTAAGGAAGGAAGCGAAGTTTCTTGCTGGGCAAGACCTTTTAACAGGTGGCATTTGGGCGGGTTGCGCTGACCACGTCCCACTGTCACACCCAGTAGGTTGTCCATCATTTCTAGGTTTCCTATTGGTTAGTGTCATAGTTAGGAGGGGGCAGGAAGGAGTGGGCAATATTGCAACACTAAAATGCTAATCAGGAGCTAACACCTGGTCAACTGGTCAGTCTTCTTGGCGCCATTCTTGGGTCCCGTGATGGCTTCGTGATGGCTTCGGCCAGGTCACTTGATGGACAGTAATCAGTTGCTAAGCGACTAATCTCTTTACTGGAATAGCTGGGGGCAGGTGTGAGAGGAGGCCAGTGTAGAAAGAAGAGGACTCTTTGAAATGGAGTCTTGGTCTTGTAGAATGGTGGCTCTCATGTGCGGTAGATGTAAGAGCTTCTTTGAAATGCATTTCAACTTCTTCTTGAGAGTGTTCTCTGAGGTGTATTCTCATGCTCTTCCTGAGAGATATACCTTTGAAATGGAGGTTGATTTCTCATGTAGTTGTGAGCTTTGGAGGAAGTCTCCCGCTGTGGGCTGGAGCCTCTCATGGCTGTAGAGAGTGCTTTTGCCTTAGGCAGAGAACCAAGTCCCAAAGGTCAAACTTATGTTATCAAAGTTCATAGGAGTGTATCAAATAATGTCCTACTGGCTTACAAGCGCGCTTAAAAGAAAGTTATGGCTGCAAAAGCGAAAGGTCTCATTCACTCACACTTATTCACACACACCCCTCCTCGCAGGAATTCCCTCCCCCTGCCCCTGAATCATGGCAATCTGAAGAGAGCTAAGTGAGCAAGGTTTGACACTCTGCCACCACTCTCTCAGTTACCTTACCCAGGAATGAAAGATTTGATACTAGGTGGTAATTGGCTGGATCTGTAGGATCCAAAGATGGTTTCTTTAAGAATGGTAGTATCACTGCCTCCTTTAATCTCCCTGGGTAGACACTCAAACTTAGGGACAGATTTATAATGTCCACCAGGGGGAACCGTATTCCATCACTACTGGCTTTTACCAGCCATGAAGTACCCAAGTCCAAGAGGCAAGTGATGGGCTTAACAGCACCCAGAATCCTGTCACCATGAGCTTGAGAGAGTTGGCTGAAGGTGTCCAATATAGAATCCAAAGACAACTAAGGGGCCTCTGGTTAATGTACTGTGTCAAAATTGACAGACAGTTCATGGCGGAGTGACAATATTTTATCTGTAAAAAAGCTGGCAAAAGCCTCACAGCTAATAGTCAGATTACTGACACTTTGGGTTCTCTCTGTAAGAGAAGCAAGTGATCTAATTACCCTAAATAATTGTGCCATGTGAGAGCTAGCAACTGCGATGGAGGATGTAAAGAATTCTCTTTTAGCTGTCCATAGTGCACCACAGCTCCATAGTGCACCACAGGGCAAGTTTGGCATAGGGGCGAAGAGGACATTGGGGAGCGATTTCATCAATAGCATCAGAAAGATTGGTGTGCATCTAATGAGTTGCCAAGGAGGCATAAGATCCCACAGAGCATTTTGGAAACCAACTGGATCCATTTGTGAGTGAACATAAATCAGCTTGCCATCTAAACAGGGAAGGGTTAGGGCACCTGGGCCTTCAGGGCATAGACCATGACTGTGAGAGTCCTACAGAGTCAGTCACAACAAGCGTCCTTTAAGAAGGTGATCTTTATTGAGAAAGGTCTGCTATGGTCATCTACACGTCCTGTGTCAGTAATGGTTAGAACAATCCCTAAGCAGGGCAATTATACAGAATTCAGAGAGGAATGCAACCAATCACATAAATCAAGAAAAAAGTGCTCATAGAAAAAGCAGGAAGATACATTGCCAGACACTAACAGTCTATCAAGATCAGACCCAGGCAATGAGCGATAAGCAAGCTGTGAGAAACAAAACAAAACATTCCAAGCACCTGACGTTGCAGGGTGACTCATGCCACCTCCCAGGCAGGGGATGGCAGCATTAGCTGACAATGGCACCCCAACAAAAGCAATCAAATCTACATTTATCCCTATGCCAAAGATCAAGTCCAATGCGTGGCCTGCTTGATATGGGGGAGCTGGTACAATCTGGGAGAGTCCCAGTGCTGCCATGGAAGATACCAGGTCTGTAGCCTGCCTGGAGGCAGCCTCATTGGCATAGACGTTGAAGTCCCCAAGATCTATTAGTTTTGGGTATGCCAATGCCCAACCCAATACCACCTTCAGCAGGCTTGGTAGGCTGTCTGCTTGTGTGCTAGGTGGTCAGTACACCAGCCAGACTCTCCTCACTATCCCAGACCAGGCCAACACAATCAGTACTAGAGATCTTTGGAGCAGGGTGTTCCCTGAAGGAGAATGTCTCTTGGATGAGTATCATCACCCTCCTGCCCTTTTGTCCAGGACTAATGGAGGACTGAGAAACATGGAAGGGCCAGCTCTTTCAAGGTGACCGTCTCACCATCCCTTACCCAGGTCTTGGGCATGCATGCCAGGTCCACTTGATGACCTTCAAAATAATTCTGCAGCATCATGGTCTTGTTATTAATGTACCTGGCATTGCACAACATCAGTGTCAGAGAAGGGTTACCTTTTCCTGTCCCACCAGGGATAAAGGTTGGAAAAAAATTGAGCATGACCATATCTCCATCTCCTTCCCTTCTACTACCTTCTCCCACCACCATACCTCCCTCTTCCCCCAATCACTGGGATCCCTGCCCCAGCACTGGCACTCCAGATGTTCAGATCCTATCTTGATTTCTCCATCCCTCCCCTCTCCCACATAATATGATTCACAATCTACAATTCAGCAATTATCAAAATGAAATTAACTATCCTCAACAATGCCAGATAACCTACTAAAATTCAAGTCCCCTCCCACTCTCCCCTTCTTAACCAATCCTAACCTACTCCTAGTACTAGTTCAAAGCAATAGTAGTATTATCCTATAACCTTTTGAAACAATATGGGAGGGATAGATATTCTTCCTGTAGACAATCAACTTTGTCAGTCCTGATGCAATAGAGAAAATGGTGGGGGTTGAATTGATTTGTCCACCCATGATTGAAATGGGCAGCAACTGCTTGCTCCACGCCAAAACATAGATGTTCTTCATTGGTGATTAGAATGTCCAGAAGGAGCAATTTTCTAATATAAGGTCATGGCCTGCTGTGCACAGTCCCAATTCAGCAGCCAGCAGCTAAACAAAATCATGCTGGCAAAGAGCCAATGGTTCTGCAGCCAGGCCAGAGCTCAGCTCACCAGTGACCAGGGTTGCCTGGTGGTGGTAGTTCCCAATGGCTGGGGGTGGCAGCCATACCACTCTGGGAGGGGGTCTGAAGTTCTGAGGTCACTCAAGCACATCCGAGACTCCTTGGCCAAGCCCCAGCTCGTTCAGCCGAGGCTACCCAGGGTTGCCCGAGTCCTTTTGGCCTTGCTCCAAAGCCATTTGAGATGATAGAGCAAACTCGCCCAAGGTCACCCATGAAGCCACCAGTGGAGCCAGCAGCAGGGGCAGCAACTTGGATCTGCCTAAAGCCCAAACAGAGCCATCCAAGCCTCCCAGGCCTGGTTGAGGCTACATGAAAACACTCGAGCAAAGTTGGCAGCAGCAGCAGCAACAACATAGTGACAGAGCAAGCTAGTTTCAGTTTATTAAATTTAAAAGTATATAGACCTTACACCATAAAATTTAATTTAAATTTTTAAAAAATGTTTTAAACATTTAAAAAGACAGTATAACAGAAATGAGTCACATCTATTATATAATTATGGCACAGAGTACTCAGAAGTCTCAACCTTATAGATTCTGAAAAGGAAGAAAATTTTAATAGCCATTTCCTCAGAAATTTTCCTCTCACAGCTGCATGTTTTGGGCAACAAAAAAATATATGGGCAAGTGCATCTATAGTTGCTAATGGGCAGCTGCAGTAGCGTTGACTTGCTGGGATGCCCTGAAAATGACCATTCATCTTTGCAGTCGGAAATGCATTGCAGCATGCCACCATATATGCTCTTCTCAGCTTAGGAACGGATAGCACATACAGATAGTGTGGTACATCAAATTTGATAGAGTATTTAATCCCCACATGAAATGGTGGGCATTTCCATTTGGCATCCCTTTGTAACACATTCCAGTCATGCTCCATTAATTTTATGTTGAGCACCATTTTAATTTTAGATGTTAAGTTCCCTGGTTTATGTATGACTAATTGTTTAAATTTTGTTTCCACAGTGCTATTCCATCGCCAGTGTTGAACTTGTACTGATAAAGAAGTCAACGTTGGAAGATTTTCAGCAGTCAACAATCCGTATTTATAGTTGACTATGGCTTTCCAAATCAAGGTCGAGATCTTTGGTAACCCTAACTCTAAACATATCACTGAGGAAGCGATAGATGGCAGCAGAGATAAAAGGTTAACCTTTTGTAAAAAGGCTGAGTTCTTTCCAAGAGGTCGACTGGATCTGCGAACCATATTGGGGAGCCATACAAAATACGAGGTAACATTAAGGCTTTCAGAAGAGCCAGAACATATCGGGCTCCTTGGGCATAATTTTTTTTAGTGCCAATAATGCTAGATCAACTTTCCCTTTAAGATATTTATTTATTTATTTATTTATTTATTTAATTTAATTTAATTTGTATCCCAGCCTCCCCACTTTTTGGCGGGCTCAGGACATGCTTGGTCCATTTCAGCTTTGGTTGAAATATGATACCAAAGTATTTAAATTCATCAACCTGCTGGAATTTATAAGCTCCTATTTTCCATTCTTTACTTTGTCTTTTAGATGACTTGGTGAATATCATTATTTTAGATTTATCTTTATTCATTTCCAATAATTCGCTATCACAATAAGCAATAAAGGCTCATTGCATATTTCAACCCAATGCGTGTCAGAACGAAGTCATCAGCTTATAGCAGAGCTGGTACCAGATAAGATCCAATATAAGGTGCATGGGTAGATATAGTTTGTCAGAACGAAGTTCAGAACGAAGTCAGAACGAAGTCATCAGCTTATAGCAGAGCTGGTACCAGATAAGATCCAATATAAGGTGCATGGGTAGATATAGTTTGCAGTCCAGGAACAAAGTAATTCAAGTATAAATTAAATAGATGTGGAGCAAGGACGCACCCTTGTCATACCCCTCTGTGAACTGTTACTGGGTTGGACACAAGTCCTTCATTGTTTAGCTTGACATGTGCCACATTTTCCGAGTAAAGATTCATTATAAGTTTTAATAGTCTTTTGGGGATACTGGTGTTCAATTTGTTCAATAGCCACGTACCAAATCAAAGGCCGCTTTTAGGTCTATAGAAATGGTATATAAGTAGCCAGATGCATTCCTTGTATATTTACTAATCAAAGATTCCAATGTATAACAATGGTCCAGGCAGGAGTGGCCTTTCCTAAATCTGGCTTGCTCAGTACCAAGTATTCCTTTATTTTCCATCCAGCACTGTAATTTCCCCTTGAGACAGGATGCATACAGTTTGCCAATAACTGCCAACAGGCTGATAGGCCTATAATTATTAGGATTCGTTTTCTTGCCATTTTTATTTAAGGAAACAATCAGCAATGATTTTAGGCTTCAAAATTGGTGTGATTCTATGCTAGAGTGACAAATTAGATTTCTTCTTTGCAGTTGCAATCATTTTATTCCAGACAATCTTCATGGATTGACTTCTTTTTCAACAATGCATCTGGTCTGCATCAGGAGTATACAATTCTCTTTGGTATTATTATTCCTAAATTGATTATATTTTTGTTTGTTGAGTTTTTATCTTCCTACCGTCGCCATCAAACCGTTTCTTCGAATGATAAGAGAATTTCTTTGGCTTCCTATTTTTATTGCTTTTGTTAAGAAGGATAGGATCTAATAGCTGGATAAATGATATCATATAATCGAGCAGTATGGCAATTTTGCTCTTTCTGGATATTTTCCACTCGTTTTTGGGCCTTTTCAGTGCAGAGAATCTGAGTAACCATTTTAATTGATCCCTTAGTCCATCTTCTTTTGCTTGGTAGTGTCTTTAGTTCAGTTTGACCATTTGTCTGATTAAGTGTAATCTCGATGGATACTTTAATGGAAATAGAGAAATGGTCACTGCTTCCAAGATCACTGACTTCTAATTCTTATACTTTAGGGAAACTGGAGTTGATTAAAAATAATCAATGACACTGGCACCTTGTGAAGAGGTAAAAGTAAAATCACCATGAGAATCAATAGTACTGTTCCCATTCATTATTGCCAGTGGCAAGCTGGAAGTCATGTTAACAAGTTTAACTCCAGAGGTATTTATTACTTTATCCTTTCTTCCAGAATTTAGAACAGAGAAGCTCCATGTAATCTGGGCCAATCCTGGCATTTAAGTTTTCCCCAACAATCATGGTGGCTTATGGGTGATTATTTTGCAAATCAAGACAATAATCTTCAAGCACAGTCCATTGATTGTCTAACTCCACTTTGGTTGTTTTAGGAGGAAGAGAAAAATTTACCAACAAAATTTCCTCAGGGCAGGTGTTTATCTTTACTGCCATGGCAAACCTTCCTGGGCAAGGGGGGAGGAGGGTTGCTTTGCCCAGTTGATTAGAGATGAAACAAAATAGACCCCCTTGGAGCTGCTCAGCCAGTAGACAGACAGTATATCCATCCAGGATGTAAGAATCACAGAACCAGAATTCTTGAATCAAAATACAATCAAATTTAGCCAATGCAGTGTAGGGTCAATTATAGCTTTGCTCCATCCTGCCACATTTCAGATAATAATCTTAATTTGCTTAGATAGGGGGTTGTTTTTATTTAGAAATCCCTTTGGTCTAAAAAAATCAATTTGATTTGCTATTTGACCAGACACTGAGACATTTAGCCAATGCAGTGGAGACTGTAGGGTCGATTATAACTTTGCTCCATCCTACCACATTCCAGCTAATCATCTTAATTTGCTTAGATAGGGGGTTGTTTTTATTTAGAGATCCCTTTGGCCTAAAAAATCAATTTGATTTGCTATTTGACCAGGCACTGAGACACTGGATACAATTACTTTTAGTATTAAGGGAGGCAGGTTGATTCTTGGAAGGGTACTGCAGTTGCCATTTCATTTTGAGACGTTAGTTGTACTTGGTAGACTGTCTCTTTAGTAAGGGCCAAGAATGGCTCTTGTTCAACAGACAATGAGCTCACTAGCTTATAATTGCTTATAGGAGTTTGTTTAGCTTCTGAAGGGTTTTTCTCTTGATTATTTTGAGGGGTTCCCTTGTTTAACCTTTCATCTCTTTTCCTTCTTCATGTTGGATATTTTCTAGAGACATTTCCCTTGATTTCAGGGTCACTAAAGATTTCCTTAAATTTAATATGGTATCCTCTAGTTTGTCAAGCTGCTCTAGAGATGGATTTTCCCTGATGAGGACTCTATCTTTCCCCTGGCATTCTTCCATTTGCCTTGGCTGAAACTTATCAGTTGGGTGTAAGCCAGCTCATGCAGCTGTAAGTGTTTTAGAATTTGTTTTTAGAGGAATTATACTCTTAAGGGGGAGGAGTGAAGCTATTATTTCATCTCAAAATATTCTGTTTACTCCTATTTCAAAAGTTTTTAGAAAGCTTTTCATTTTAAATAGCATTGTTGGTATATTTGGGATTTTGAATTTTAAAAGTAATCTCTCATAATACGAAGTCCTTGGAAGCTTTTCAGATTCCTCCAGATCTACATAACGTGGTTCTATATGCAGCAGGCAGCTTAATAACTGATGTATTTTCTTTTTATTTGCCCAGTGTTCTCTATTCCAATAACTGTCAGCTATAATCAAGGCTACTTGATTTTTTTGGAGGTAACACACAATGCCATGGGAGTTCAATTCTTCTTTATCTGCCTTCCCTTCTTCTATATTTTGAATTAGTTTATGTAGTAAGGGCTCTTCTTGGTGATCTCAGTGCTCCAGGTTTGCCCTGTGATAAGTTTATACTTTGAAGTATGAAGCTCAATTTTTGAAAAACAGCCTTGACTGTTTTGCCAACATTTATGCAATGGTCTCCTAGTAAATCAAACAGATATTTTTCTATAGGGCTCAGAACACTGTTCTGTTGTTAGTCTATATTGCTGGGAGGAGCTTGACTTAATTCAAGATTATCTGTTGTAGGCGACTAAGAGGCTTGAATAATAGTTGCTGTCTGTGTAGCAGATTCAAAATCTAATGATGCATATTTATTTATAGAAGTTAATTTAGAAAAGTCATTTACCTCGTTTGCCTCTGCCCATAAGATAAGATTGTCTAAATATAGCTGCTTTGCTGTTTTAACTGGAGAGCAGTGCTAAAAGGGATCTGTTATGTATTGACCATGCGGTCGCCATGTGCTCTCTCCATTGCGACCGCATGGCCAGAGCACATGGCCAGAGCATGGCCAGAGCACATGGCCAAGAAACTACCTGAGCTTCAGCCAGGTAGAACAAAGGCCAGGTGGATTCAAACCGGCCACCAATCCTGTACCTAGGTTTCTCCCAGGGAACCTATGAAATGTAAATAGACTTCTAATAGCCTATCAGGCCAGTTGGGTGAGGTCAGGGGATTGTCCCTGACCAGCATAAAAGGAGGGCTTGGAGCCCTGGGTTGTATGCTTCATCCGGACCAGCAATAAAGATCTAGCTGTTTCACTATTCCATGGACTCCCGACTCCAATACTTATCAGTGGCGACGGGGATGGGATCCCGATGAGCGACTCTCCAGCAGACCACAGCAGCACAGCGAGCTCCGTCCCGCCGGCCGCAGGCATCTCCGAGCTCCAGCGCTCCAACGCCTCGCCGCAAGCCGCTCTGAGCCCAATCCTCCGGCACTAGCCAGCGCCAAGCCTCAGCGCTCCCCGGCACCGCCGCAAGACACGAGGACATCGCTCAAACAGCCGCCGCCGCTCCTGCTCTGGTAAATATGGCAAACGCTCCGGGACCAATTACCCCTTTCAATACGTCTCGCCCCGAGACGTGGGAGTCCTGGCTCAAGACGCTGGGTTGTGCCTTTAAGGTCCGCGGAATCACAGATGCGGACCTGAAGAGTGCCTGGCTCTTGAGTTCCGGAGGGGTGGAGGTCATGCGGGTGGCCCAGAACCTACTAGCCCCGCAAGACCCCACCGAGGTGTCTTACGACGTGCTCACCAAGACCCTCGGCGATTACTTCGCCCCGAAGCCATCAAAACTGGCCAGGCGCTGGGAGTTCATACAGCGCCAGCAGCAGCCGGGGGAGTCAGCCGCCACTTTCCTGGCTGAACTCCGTCGACTAGCTGTGGGCTGCGAATTCCGCCACATGGATGACCACGTGGAGACCGCCTTCATGGGAGGGGTCCGGGAAGCCAAGCTCCGCCGGCGCCTCATTGCAATGCCGGAGCCAACCTTGGAGAAGATGCTCGAAACTGCGGCAGCCTTCGAGACAACGCAAAAGGACAAGGCAGCCACCAAAGTCCACCAGGCGGCTCCTCCCGAACCCGACTCAAGCGAAGAAGAGGACGTCCACCGGATGCAACCACGCTCGAAGAAGGGTGAGCCCGGCGTCCCCAGGCCCAAGGGCCGGCGCCCAGCATCTGTCTCTGTTCCCTCTCCTGCTTCCCTCAACAGGCAGGCCCCAACGTGCGCCAGCTGTGGGGACCCCCACGACAGACGGACATGCCGCTTCCGTGATGCCATCTGCCGCGCCTGCGGGAAAGCAGGACATCTCGCCCGGGCCTGCCGCCTGAGGAACAGCCACCGTGCCCCAGCAGCGAACTTCGAAGAAGTGGGTAGTGTCGTTCCCACGGCCACGGTAATGAACTTGCCTCAGCCCATCCCGGGCGCAATTTCCGTGTCTCTCCGAATAGAGGGAGTTCCTTGCTCCATGGAACTGGACTCAGGGTCAGCATATTCAATTGTGTCCGCAGCTACGTTCCGCCGCCTCTGCCCGAAGGGGGCACGCTGGCTGCGGCTGCCGGCTGGGTTGGTCCTCCGGGACTTCCAGAAAAACCCAGTGGCTATTAAGGGGCTAGCCAGGGTCCGGGTCCAGTACCATGCCTTTAATGGCCTGCTGGACCTTCTCGTGGTGGAGCGCAATCTAACCAGTCTCCTAGGTCGCGCCTGGTTCAAGCCGCTCGGAGTGCAGTGGACCGGAATACACCGCATGGGCTCTACTGACTTCTCATCCATCTGCGAGGAATTTCCCGCCGTTTTCGATGGCTCATTGGGCTGCTACAAAGGACCCCCGGTTTCCTTCGACCTGGACCCGGCAGTCCGGCCCATCCGCGTGGCCGTCCGCCGGCCACCACTCGCCTTCCAGCCCAAAGTGGAGGCAGAGTTGGAAAAGCTCGTGGCACAAGGGGTGCTCGAGCCGGTCTCCCACGCCAAGTGGGAGACTCCCATTGTGACCCCCCTCAAAGCTAACGGGGAAGTCCGCATCTGCGCGGATTACAAATGTACAATTAATAAGGCATTACAGGACCACGCGTACCCGGTACCGGTGGTCAGCCATGTTCTGGCCTCCCTCGCGGGTGCCAAAATATTTGGAAAATTAGACTTGGCCCAAGCCTATCAGCAGCTTCCCGTAGACGAAGCAACGGCCGAGGCACAAACGATTGTGACTCACAAGGGAGCGTTCAAGGTAAAACGCCTCCAATTTGGGGTCAGCGTAGCACCTGGAATCTTTCAAAATCTAATGGATTCTCTCCTAAAAGATGTTCCAGGAGTGAAGCCGTTCTTCGACGACGTCCTCATCGCCGCCCCGGACGCCGACACGTTCGCAGCTCGCCTCCGGATGGTGCTGCAAAGGTTCCAGGACGCGGGTCTCAAGGTTCGAAAAGACAAGTGCACCCTGGGAGTCTCCTCGGTGACCTTCTTGGGGTTCCAAGTCACCGCAGATGGCATTCACCCTACAAAGGAGAAGGTAGTGGCAATTACAGGTGCACCCCGCCCGTCCTCAAAGGCGGAACTCCAGGCGTTCTTGGGACTTGTGAACTTCTACCACGCCTTCCTTCCGCACAAGGCGGCGGTCGCTGAAACCCTGCATCGTCTCCTGGACAAGGGAGCGGCTTGGGCCTGGGGTCCCAAGCATGATGCAGCCTTCCGGGCCGTCAAAGACTTATTAATTTCAAATGCGGTCTTAGCGCATTTCGATGAGAGGCTCCCTGTCATCCTGGCCTGCGACGCATCCCCCTACGGCGTTGGGGCGGTCTTGGGACACCGGCTACCCAACGGAAAGGAGGTACCAGTTGCCTACTACTCCAGGACCCTGTCATCGGCAGAACGGAACTACGCCCAGATCGACAAGGAGGCCCTAGCAATCGTAGCTGGCGTCAGGAAATTTCACGACTATCTCTACGGACGGTCATTCACCGTGGCCACAGATCACAAGCCGCTGCTGGGTCTCCTTGCCCCCCACAGGCAAACCCCTCACATGCTGTCCCCGCGGGTCCTGCGGTGGTCAATTTTTTTGTCAGGCTACTCCTACGAATTGGTACATCGCCCGGGGAAGGCGATGGGTCATGCAGACGCCCTCAGCCGTCTTCCCCTCCCGTCCTGCGACCCTGATCCGGCTCCCGCTTTCCACGTCGCGCTCCTAGAGGATCTACCGGAGCGCCCCGTACAGGTATCAGATGTGGCCCGTCGCACGCGGCGGGACCGCATCCTTTCCCGTGTCTCAGACTGGGTGGGAAGGGGGTGGCCGGAAAAACCGGGACCAGATTTTGCCGCTTTCACGGCACGCAGGCACGAACTATCGGCCCACAAGGGATGCCTGCTATGGGGATCTCGAGTGGTGATCCCCGGGCCCCTGCGGCCCCGAGTGCTAGAGGCCCTCCACGAGGCTCACCCGGGAATTGTGCGCATGAAAGCTCTGGCCCGGAGTTACGTATGGTGGCCAGGCCTGGACAAAGACATTGAGGGGCGGGTCCAGAAGTGTACCAAATGCCAGGAGTCACGGCCAGATCCGCCACACGCTCCTGTCCGATCCTGGGAATCTACTAACAAGCCCTGGTCCCGCCTGCACCTAGACTTCGCGGGACCGGTCCAGGGCCGGTTGTTTCTTATCGTTGTTGACAGCTACAGCAAGTGGCTTGAGGTAGTGCCGGTAGCTTCGACCTCCACCAACGCTGCCTTAAGAAGTCTCTGGCCGATCTTCGCGACACACGGAATGCCAGAAACTCTCGTGACCGACAACGGGACCGCCTTCACCTCCGGCGAGTTTCAACGGTTTGTGGAAGCCTGCGGTCTGCGCCACATCCGCTCCGCTCCGTTCCACCCCGCAACCAATGGCCAGGCCGAGCGCATGGTGAGGACAACGAAGGACGCGTTAAAGAAGATGGAGCATGGCGACTGGGAAGAGCAGCTGTACAAGTTCCTGTTCTGCCAACGGAACACACCCCACTCAGGGACCGGGCGCCGGCCAGCCGAACTTCTGATGGGAAGACGACTGGGAACCGTCTTGGACCGCCTACATCCCGACCGAGCAATCGAGGGGAACCCGACAATGGAGGACCGGCCAGCTGCCCGAGGATTTGCTCCCGAAGACCCCGTATACGCAAAGAACTTCGCGCGGGGTCCAACATGGCTCCCCGCGAGGATCGTCCGAGTCACAGGGCCTTATTCCTATGAGGTCCTTACGGAAGATGGCGTAGTCTGGAAACGGCACATTGACCAGATTCGACGCCGTACCCAGAACCACGATGATACCCAGGCCCCCGAACTCCCTGCACCAACAGACCGTGACATCGACACGACTCCAGAAGCAGCGCCAGATCCTGATCCAGAGACTGCGGAGATGCCGCTCCTGCCCACGGACGAAGCAGTCGCACCATCCACACCTGAACAACCCCCGAGCAGACAGGCCCCGCCAGCAGAACAACTACCCACACCGCAACCTGCCGACACTAGCAACACGCCCCGCCTTACAACCCCCCGGCGCTCTGGACGTGAGCGCAGACGCCCGGACTATCTCAAAGACTATGTGTGCAGAGGGGTTCTGGACTATGGGGGGAGGGGTGTTATGTATTGACCATGCGGTCGCCATGTGCTCTCTCCATTGCGACCGCATGGCCAGAGCACATGGCCAGAGCATGGCCAGAGCACATGGCCAAGAAACTACCTGAGCTTCAGCCAGGTAGAACAAAGGCCAGGTGGATTCAAACCGGCCACCAATCCTGTACCTAGGTTTCTCCCAGGGAACCTATGAAATGTAAATAGACTTCTAATAGCCTATCAGGCCAGTTGGGTGAGGTCAGGGGATTGTCCCTGACCAGCATAAAAGGAGGGCTTGGAGCCCTGGGTTGTATGCTTCATCCGGACCAGCAATAAAGATCTAGCTGTTTCACTATTCCATGGACTCCCGACTCCAATACTTATCAGGATCCTTATCCACTTATCCCATGCCATATAGGACAAGCAAATAATAATACCCAGGACATTTGCAGGATTTGCAAGTTAGCTCAAGGTCTGTATATGCAGCTCCTGTTCGTCTGGTTGATAAAAGAATTTTAATCAGTCTTGTAAGCAATTAGAGGTCAAAAGCTCAAGTAAACCAGAGAAAAACAGATAACAAGAGGAGGATTCACAGGTGCACTGCTGCCATCTTTTCTAGAGCAAGCTAGAGCAGTGTTGATGGAAGCAGCAGCCATCCAGCAACAGACTCCATGGAACAAACTCTGTGGTGGATCTTTCTCCTCTTGACCCAAGAAGAGGAGGAGGAGGAGAGTGGATTTATATCCCACCCGTCACTACCTGAAGGCTAAACAATTCTTTCCCCTTCACACAACAGACACCCTATGAGGTAGGTGGGGCTGAGAGAGCTCTGAGAGAACTGCCCTTGAGGGAACAGCTCTGAAATAACTTATGACTGACCCAAGGTCACACCAGCAGCTGCATCAAGCCAGCAGGCCCCGCGGTAGATAATCTTACTTCATATGTAATCTCCCCAGGGGGTCCTCCTCTTGCACTCAGTGGTGCTAAGCAACAGTTCCATGTTCCTGCCTCAAGCAGTCTTGAATTTCATGCTGTTTTCAACTCATTATAAATCTGTCCCTAAATTTGGGTTACTACTTGGGGAGATTAAAGGAGGCAGTGGAAATACCATTCTTTAACAGCCAATTACCACCCAGTATCCAATATTTCATTCTTGGGTAAGGTAATTGAGAGAGCAGATCCAGACTTTCCTGAAGGAAACAATGGCTCTAGACCAATTCCAATCCAGCTTCTGCTGTGGCCATGGAATGGTGATGGCATTGGTTACCCTCACAGACAATCTTCATAGGCAGCTGGATCAAGGCATTGCTGCTATTGCTTGATCTGACAGCAGCACTTGAGACAGTCGACCATGACCTGCTGACCCACTGCCTCGCTGACATAGGAGTTTGTTGGATGGCCTTGAAGTGGCTTGCCTAATTTCTCCAGGGCTGGAAACAGAGAGTGGCACTAGGTTGGCTCACCACTGACTGGAGTTGGCTGGTGGTGGTAGTTCCTAATGGCTGGGGGTTGGCAGCCAGAACACTTTGAAAGGGGGCCTAAAGTTCTATGCTGCAGGGTAAGCACCTCCCATTGCTAGGTATTTTATCAGTTCTTTGATTTTTTGCTCCTGGTTGATAAAAAAGATTCCATCTTTCTCTCTTAGTACTTGAATGATGAAGTAGTGTGTAATGTTCCCCAGCTGCTTGACTTCTACTTGTTGATTCAGATCATTTCTTTGCTGTCATCTTGATTTTCATAAACTAGGATCAGATTGTCAATTTAAGCCATAATGGAACTCCATTTGCCATCTTTGTGTTTGTGTACAGGTAAGGATCAGATTCACTTCTCTTAAAGTTTGCTTGAAGTAGCATTTCATTCAGTTTCATGTTCCAACCTCTAGCAGTTTGTTTTAGTCCATAGATACTTTTCTGAAGTTTGCATACAAGTCCTTCTTCACCCTTTTCTATGAATCCAGGTGGTTGCTGCATGTCCTCTTCTAGTTCTCTATGCAAGAATGTGAAGCGGGGCCTGGCCAGAAGACCCAGGCCCAGCCCGACCCTAGGCTTATGAACCAAACTTAAAATCAACCCCTTCTCTCTCTGATGAACTTTAGCTCAGATAAAATGCTCTGCTGATGGAATACAGTAACTTGCTGACAGCCAGAGAAAATTGCAGAAGTAACCAAATTGGCAGGGAGCCCAGACAAGGGTCCCTGTATTTGCTATAGGGAAAAGCGGAACTTCGGGGAGACGGGTGGGGGTGAACCGGGGATTCAACAGATGTTGGATAAAATAAGAATATGTAACTGACTTAAAAAGGAAATGATTAAACTTGCTGTATTAACACGCCCTGTCTGTATAAAAACTATCTGATGCACAGAGACAGGGTTCCAGCCATTTTTGCACACCATGCTGACTGGATCCAATAAAGCTTTATCTGTTCACACCTTTTCACATGTTGTCTGGTGCGGCTGATTCAGGAGGGTTCTGGGCCGGCTAGCCTTCCTGCTACATTTCCTGGGGGCTCATCCGGGATGGGGAAGGCCCCTCCTCATACAGCCAGGAGGTCTTACGCCTCCCTCGAGCCACGGTCTTGCCTCCGGCTCCAGTGGGGTGCGACGACTGGACAACAGGTGTCACTTCCGACTTTGGGAGGTTGTCTTTCCTCATGTCCCATGGAGCCGGGGACGACCCGCTCACTCTTGGACCCGCCGGGTGAAAACGTGTCTGGGAGGCCTCCGAAGGCTGGTGAGTATCAGCTGTGTTCTGGCCCTCCAATAAGGAGGAAGAGGGGCCTGATCACCCCCTGAGTCTGGTTTTTCCAGACTGGTGTCGGTTGACACCCTGGTAGTTGGTACTTCGGTACCCTGGTAGTTGGTACTTCGGCACCCTGGTAGTTAGTACTTCGGTACTCTGGTAGTTGGTACTTTGGTACCCTGGTAATTTGGTACTTCAGTACTCTGGAATTTTGGTATTTCGGTACTTTGGTATTTTGATACTTTGATACTCTGGTATCCTAGTATTTTGGTAATCTGGTGATTTGGGAGGGAGTTGTTTGTGTGGCAAGGTGTGTGAACGGATCCACCCTCGTGGTGGGAGTATGAGTGTGGACCCCTGACGAGCGCGTTTTCCAGTCGGGCGACCACACTGGGCCGCTTAAGGGGGGAAGTGATTGTGGTTAAGACTACCCCATCTGTGTTGAGACTCCAGACCCCTTACCGGACCTCATCCCCTATCCTACTGTGTCAAGTTGTCTGTCTGGATCCCTGGGTGGCAGTCATGGGCGGGTCAGAGTCTAAGGTTCCACAAACTCCTCTGGCCTTCATGTTGAGGAATTTTCAGAGCATTTTTGGCACTGCAGAATACGGTTACACGCTGACCCCTACACGCTTGCAGACCCTGTGCACTACAGACTGGGTGCAGTTTGGGGTGAACTGGCCTGAATCTGGGACTTTTGATTTAGAAATCCTTCGCTTAGTTTATAGCCGAGTTACTACGCCTCCTTCAGACCATCCTGATCAGTTCCCTTATATAGATCTCTGGTATGACTATGCCAGAAAGAACCCCCCACCAAGCTGAAGAGATTTTTCAAGGCTCAACAAGCCTACCAGGCAGCTCCAGCCCTACTCTGTCCTGTCATGAATCAGAAGAAGGCCCCACCAGAAGGCCCCACCAAATCCCCACTGCCAGTGCTTCCTCCCATGTTCCAAACAGCCCCAGAGGACGACCCATTCAGCTGGCCACCATCCTATGTGCCACCCTTGCTGCCACCCGACCTCACACCTCAATCAGCCTCCAAGCCCCTCACCCCACCTGTGCAGCCAGCAGTGATCCTGCCTGCCTCATTAATGCCCATCCGGCCGCTGGCCCAGCTGTCAGGAGCTGTGCAGTCCACACCGAAACTGACTCCCTTGCAAGGTCCCGGGCCCCTCAGCGCTTATATAGCCCGCCAGACTGAGGCTTTAACCAAGGCCAGAAGGAGTGTTGCTGAGATACATGACATGATTGGACTGGCTTCTTCCCCTCAAGTGGGTAGGGCAGCGCCAGCACAAGAAGTCCCTACCCCACTCCAGGTTCAGAATGCACTCACCCCTGTCTCTGCCGCAGTCTGGGCTCAACTAGACTTCTCTGGGGTCTCCTCGTCACCTGAAGCAAGCCAGACCTCCCTGATGTGCCCCCTCCGCCAGATGCCGGCAGGAGCATATGGGGACTTAACCTTCGTTTATGTCCCATTTACTTCCACTGATGTTTGTAACTAGAAGACCCAGACCACCCCATACTCTAAGGACCCGGCCCCTATGACAGAGCTGGTTGCCAGTGTGATGACTACCCACAACCCGACCTGGCAGGACTGCAATTATCTGACAGGGGCCCTCCTCTCCGGGGAAGAGAGAAGGCGAGTGATGACAGCAGCCCGCAAATGGATTGAGGAACAGAAATCTGATGGGAGAGACGTTCAGGGGTGGCTGGATGAGAGGGACGGGAGGTATGAGACGGACCGGAGTGAAGAGGGAATGACCTGCAATCCCGTCAGTGTTCCCTGGGAAGGCATCTGATAGAACACTCCTTCCTGCTTGTCCCAGAATGCCCTGTGAACCTCCTGGGAAGAAACCTGCTCTTCAAGCTCTGAGCTGAATTGTCCTTTGATCAGCCAGACCACCAAATGCACTTGAGTTTGCCCCCGCCGGATCAATTGCGCCTTAGGCTCCCCAGGGAAGAAGAATGGCGCCTCTTCAGCTGTGCCTACCCCCTGATGTCTGCCAAGATAGATGAATGGGTGACAGAGTTTCCCTTGGTATGGGCTGAAGGTAATCCACCTGGTTGAGCCAAACATCACCCCCCTGTAGTCGTCACCCTGAAGCCCGCTGCAAGCCCTGTGAGGGAACAGCAATACCCCATACCTATGAAGGCGCAGGTGAAGATTGCTGTCCATTTGGCCCACCTGAGGGAAGCGGGGATCCTTCGAGAGTGCCAGTCTTCTTGGAACACCCCACTACTGCCCGTGAAGAAGCCAGGAACAAATGACTACCGACCGGTTCAAGATCTTTGCCAGGTCAACCTGCGCACAGAGACTTTGCACCCAGTGGTCCCAAACCCTTACACTCTTTTGACCTTGATACCACCCACTGCTACAACCTTCACTGTTTTGGACTTAAAGGATGTTTTTTTGTGTTTTTCTAGCCCTTCTTCCACAGCCCTTATTTGCCTTCCAATGGACTGAGCTGGGGGCTGGCAACCCCATGCAGTTGACTTGGACCCACTTGCCACAAAGGTTCAAGAATTCACCAGCGCTTCTTGGTCAGGCTTTGGCTGAAGACCTGAAGGACTTTGATACACATGACGGGGAGCTAGCCCTGTTGCAGTATGTAAACAAAATTTTGCTTTGTGCCCCAAGTCAGCCTGCATGTCAAGCTGGGACACGCCAACTCCTGCAGCTGCTGCTAGACAAAAATTATCGTGTCTCCCAGAAAAAGGCTCAAATCTGCAGCACCACTGTGCAATGCCTGGGATTTGCTATTACTCAGGGCCAGTGTGCTCTGGGCTCAGAGTGCAAAAAACTATTTGCCGCATCCCTGAACCTACCAACAGGCGACAGGTTAGGGAGTTCTTAGAGGCTGCAGGCTTCTGTAGGCTTTGGATTCCTAACTATGCAGATGTAGCCCAACCACTCTATGAGGTGACCAAGGAAGCAGAGAAAGATCCCTTTAAGTGAGACACCCCCCAATGGGAGGCCTTCCAGACCTTGAAGACCCAGTTGATGGAAGCCCCAGCCCTGGGATTGCCAGATCCTCAGAAGTCCTCCTCCTCGTATGTGGATGAGAGGGAAAGAGTGGCCAAGGGGTTGCTGACCCAGAAGTTAGGACCATGGCAGCGTCCAGTAGCCTACCTGTCAAAACAGCTGGATGACGTGGAGAAGGGGCTACCTCCTTGCCTGCAGGCAGTTGCAGCTGCTGCAGTCCTCCTTGGTGAAGCCACCAAATTCACATGGGGGGCAGAAATTCATTTATGTGTCACACACGCTGTCAAGACTGTCTTAGAAAGCAGGGGCCATGCCTACCTGACCAATGCCAGGCTGCTTCGGTACCAGGCAGAAGTTTGCGAGAACCCCTCTGTTTATATAAACTGCCCTGTCACTTTGAATCCTGCTACTCTTCTGCCAATCCCAGGAAAGGCCCCTGAACATGACTGTCTTGTAGTTTTGGATCAGGTGTTCTCAGCAAGAGAAGGCCTAAAGGACTACCCACTCAGTGAGCCAGAGATAACCCTTTTCTGTGATGGAAGCAGTTTCTTGGACGAAGGAGGGAATCACAGGGCAGGTATGCTGTAACCCAGGGAACCCAAGTTCTGGAGGCTGCACCACTACCTCCCGGAACATCAGCCCAGCTGGCAAAATTGATTGCCCTAGAGCGAGCCCTAAGACTCAGTCAGGACCGAAAGGTCAATATATACACTGATTCCAAGTATGCTTTCAATACTCTGCATGCACATGGAATGCTGTACAGCCACTGAGGTTTCATCACAGCTGCAGGGAAAGCCATCAAATACGGACCCAACATCCATGCCCTTCTGGAGACAGTAAAGGCCCCAGCAGAAGTGAGCGTGATCCATTGTCGAGGCCACCAGAAAGGGGACACAGAAGTGGCCAAGGGAAACCGAGCTGCAGACCACGCTGCTAGAAACATAGCAGCAGAGGGAGATCCAGCTACTGGGTTAGTACTGGCCTGTCCCCTATATTGCACACCTGTGTCAAGATGGACTCCTAGGTACATCAGAGATGAAGATCACTGGGTTGAGAAGCAAGGGGGCAGGAAGGATAGGCAGGGACAATCGCTTGATAGTGCCTCAAAGCCTGGCAGCTAAAGTGGTGAAGAATCTAAATCAGAACACACACTATGGCCAGGCTGCCATGCAGAAGTCAATCGAGAGGTGGGCTTATGTAGATCGTCTGGCAGCTCATGCAAAGACTGTTGCAGCTGCCTGCATAATGTGTGCCAGAAACAACCCTCGGGAAGGCCCCCGGGTGGCCCCTGGAATCCAATCTACCGGCTCCTCGCCAATGACCTCCCTGGTTGTAGATTTTACTGAATTGTCCCATGTAGGAAAATACAAGTATCTGCTAGTTTATGTCTGCACCTACACAGGATGGGTCGAGGCCTTTCCCACACACACTGAAACAGCTACTGAAGTGGTTCACACCTTGCTTAGGGACTTACTTCTTCATTTTGAGCTGCCCCAGACGTTAGCAAGTGGCAATGGCCCAAGTTTTGTTAGTAAGGTCACTCAGGGAGTTTCCCAGGCCCTGGGGATTACATGGAGGCTACACTGTGCCTACAGACCCCAAAGTTCAGGGGGGGAGGGGGGTAAAGTGGGCTAATCAAACACTTAAAAATCTGCTCAGCAAGTTCTGTCAAGAAACTAATCTGCCCTGGCCTAAGCTGCTGACAATTGTTCTGTTCAGACTGCACTGCATGCCATCAAAAGCCACCAGCATTTCCCTTACGAAGCCATGTTTGGGAGACCTCCACCCCTCAACATGAGGCTGACCACTGATGCCTACCTGATCGGCAAAGTGATCACCCAGCAGGAGTTAAAATTGTTAAGCCAGCAAATTAAAGCTCTGACCGCCCATTACTCGGCCACCCTCCCTGTACCTGTCTTTGACCCCCTTCATGTGGTGAAACCGGGAGATAGGGTGTGAGTAAAGAATTGGCGCACCCAGTCATTACAGCCAAGGTGAGAGGGGCCTTTCATGGTTCTGCTTAGCTCTCCCACAGCTGTCAAGGTCAGAGGTCATGCTGCTTGGATCCACTGGACCCACCTGAAACCTGCTCACTCCCAGTGGGGAGCCATTCCAGGTCCAGACCTGTTAAAGCTTGTGCTGTGCAGAAGAACCCCTGCTCCTCACCCTACCGGCACAGGTGAGGTCACGGGCAACTAACACAGACAACACCCCTGCTCCAGCACACCTGGAAGCGGCTGGCCTGCACACGGGAGAAGATTGGATGGATGCAAAAGTCAAGCTAAAGAAGAAAATGTTCTTTTACTTTGTTGTGTGTTTACTGGGGATATCTGGGTGGGAATCAGTTTGGGGCTATCAGAGGGGAACCCCTATGGTGGAGCCCCTTGTACAGCCAACTTCCTCCAAATCCCAATCCTTCCTTTAGGTGCGGCTACCTGCCCCCATGGGCCGCCAGAATGATGTACAATGGTCCCCTGACCGAGCCTACCATTTCAGCATTAACCCCACTGCATATCCCAGTAGCAGTCACCATTGGTGTTTCCAAAATGAGAGGGTGGGACCCACCTTAGGGCGACTAAATGTGACTACATGTCAGAGAATTCTTGAAATTGACATAAAAATGGGAGGGTTGGAAGTTAGTGGGAGTAAAGCAAAATTTTACTCAGGGAAAAGGCTCATGTGTCGAGCGGGGGAGGATGTCCTGCCACTCTCCCCACAAATGGGTTTTTACATTTGGGAACTATGGGCATCTTCTGGTTCCACAGCACCTCCTGGGGTCCAAAGGTACACTCCATGTTGTTAGGGGCTGCCCTGCAATCGGTGGGGTATGGAAACCTCACAGGTTGTCCCCCACAGTTGCACTATTTGCAGGATCATTGTAACACCGAGGTGCCAGGGCAGGGCCTGATGATTATGGACCCAGGGTTATTTTGGGTGTGTGGCAGAGTGGGTTTCACATTCATTCTGGCAGGATGGGCAGGGCTGTGCACCTATGCCCAGCTCTCCCTGACTGGCGTGGTAATGGATCAGGCCCCAAGAATGCAAGATGTAATAAACATGGGGGGGCACGTAGACCCATAAACCGGAATAGGCAAAATAAAGGCCCCAGATATAATCCAGAGGCCATCGAATTGGCCTACAACCCCTCCCCCAGGGAGTCCGGGTATGAGGCGATCATTGTCCCAGCAAGGATGCAAGGGGAGTATGCGGAAATACAAGCCAACTCAGATAGTAATCAGTCTACCCTTCGCAGGGAAGCTCAGGAGACTGAAAGGGGGGAATGAAGCGGGGCCTGGCCAGAAGACCCAGGCCCGGCCCGACCCTAGGCTTATGAACCAAACTTAAAATCAACCCCTTCTCTCTCTGATGAACTTTAGCTCAGATAAAATGCTCTGCTGATGGAATACAGTAACTTGCTGACAGCCAGAGAAAATTGCAGAAGTAATCAAATTGGCAGGGAGCCCAGACAAGGGTCCCTGTATTTGCTATAGGGAAAAGCGGAACTTCGGGGAGACAGGTGGGGGTGAACCGGGGGTTCAACAGATGTTGGATAAAATAAGAATATGTAACTGACTTTAAAAGGAAATGATTAAACTTGCTGTATTAACACGCCCTGTCTGTATAAAAACTATCTGATGCACAGAGACGGGGTTACAGCCATTTTTGCACACCGTGCTGACTGGATCCAATAAAGCTTTATCTGTTCACACCTTTTCACACGTTGTCTGGTGCGGCTGATTCAGGAGGGTTCTGGGCCAGCTAGCCTTCCTGCTACAAATGCAGTCTTCACATCTAGGTGTTCAATTTGCATTCCCTTGCTCACTGCAATGCTTAGTAGTGTTTGCACTGTTGTATGTTTAACAACTGGTGCAAAAGTCTCATCATAGTCATCACCATATTTCTGTGAGTATCCTTGAGCCACTAGTCTGGCTTTGTAGTGCTGGATCTCACCTTCCTCATTGTGTTTCAGTTTGAAAACCCATTTGCAACCTATAGCTTGCCTCTTCAGAAGTAGCTCTGTAAGTGTCTATGTGTTATTCTTGTGTAGAGCTTCAAGCTCCTCTCATGCATCTTGCTTCCACTTCTGTGCCTCTTGTGGTGGGTAGTTGGGATATATCTTCCCATGAAGCAGGTTCTGTTACTTCTGCTGTTCTTGTGAGGTAGGATAGTCCATCATCTGAATCAACAAGTAGAAGTCAAGCAACTGGAAAACATCACACACTATTTAGGCATTCAAGTACAAAGAGAGAAAGATGGAAGTTTTCTTAGCAAACAGGAACAAAATACCAAAGAACTGATAAAATACCTGGGAATGGAAGCTTCCTACCCTGCACCAACTCCCATGGAAATAAGCTACATCAAGCAAAGCAATGACATCAAAGAACTATCTGACGACAACTGATATCATGAAGCACTAGGTAAGCTTCTCTGCATTAAAACACTGACTAGACCAGATATTAGCACTGCAGTAGGATTACAGTGTAGAAAGACTGCAATCCTAACAAAAAAGATTGGAATGCAATTAAGAGACTTGCAAAATACTTCAAGGGCACTGCACACTTTAAATTTAAACTACCAGCCAATGACAGCCCTAAGTTAGTGGCCTATGTAGACATTGACTGGGGAGGAGGCCTATAAGAAAGAAAATCCAACAGTGGTCACATATTTTTCTTTGGAGAAGCAGCTGTAAACTGTTCAAATAAGAAGCAAGATATAATTGCCATTTCTACCACTGAAGCTGAATATGTATCTGCTGCATAAGGCTGTCAAGAAATACAGTGGCTGTGCCAGCTACTGACAGATCTAGGTATAGATGTACCACAACCCATACAAATATATGAAGACAATCAAAGCTGCATCCAACTATATAAACAAGAAGGTGTGAACACGTGCACCAAGCACATAGACATAAAGTATCACCTAGTGAGAAAGCTGCAAAAGGAAGACATTGTAAAACTATTGCCCAACAGGAAAAATGATTACAGATGTTAAGCCACTCCCTAGAATTCTGTTCTGAGCTGCCCTGAACCCATTTTGGGATTGAGCAGAATATAAACCCAATAAAATAAATAAATAAAACTAAGATCTAAGAGAGAAGATGAATCTTGTGAGCTGAGCCACGAGATGTAGAGAGGGGGTGTTAGAAGCGAAGGACTTTTTACACTGTCTCTCTGGCTGCGATCACAAGTACAATTAGCCCCAACATAGGTGGAAATGCTGGGTGGATTTAACGTGCATAATCAGACCTGAACATCTGGGAAGTGTCCTGCAGCCAGCAGCAACCCATGTTGCTTTGTCACAGAAGCGGAGTAAACAGGCACCGGGGAAAGTTTGGTAGCCAAACAGGTTGCTAAGGGCCACGGGCGGACTTTCCCCTGTCTGATTGTTCCAGCGGGCTCTCATGGCGTGGGGATGATCTGATCAGGCCATCCAAACTCCATGCCATTGTTTTTTGCCCTTCTCAGTATATGCATCACTGCACACTCCATAGGGAGCCCACAGGGCTGAGGTGTGAATCACCGATCCTGCCTTTAAGTGCATCAGCAAAAAACAGCAAAAAACCCACCCCTGACTCACCTGTGGTTGCATTTGATCATGCAGTGGCGGGCTCTGCCCACAGCTTCAAAAGACTGTGTGATCATGCAACTGTGGGTCAACTTCCACCAGAGGAAATAGCCTCTCTCCCTCCCCACTTTATTTTGTGTGTGTGATCGCAACCTCTGTCTCAGTTACAGAGGAAGATTACAAGAGAATCGGAGAACTAGATAGGCAGGACACTAACTACCCTTGCTTTTACTACTCTCTGATGGTATCCCTTTGATGGGTATATTGCTATGTTGCTGACACACACACTGACCCAGATGGCTATGCTGCTCTTGTGATCCTTTGTGCACTCTGCTACTGTTATAATCCATCACTCTTGCCCCCCAGCATCTTGTACCTGTTGCCTCACTTGGGCTTCAACCCTGTAGCATCAGGCCCCTTTCTCTGCATCCTTTTGCCCCTGAAGAGAAGGAACATATGAGGCAGCC
Organism: Lepidodactylus listeri; assembly: GCA_029233225.1. Taxonomy (NCBI): domain Eukaryota; kingdom Metazoa; phylum Chordata; class Lepidosauria; order Squamata; family Gekkonidae; genus Lepidodactylus; species Lepidodactylus listeri. The sequence goes on along the minus strand of JARCFY010000014.1, from coordinate 4,706,358 downwards.
AAGCAAATTTGATGGGAAATGCTTCTAGTACCTATTGTTTCAGCAAAATGCATCAACCTGCAGAATACTACTGTACGCCTGATTTAAAGATGAGGCTGGCAAGATAAACCATCTTTTAACCAGGCTGCTATCTGTGCAAAATAGCTGCACATACTTCCTTAACACAGTAGTGCAACAGCCATGGCTAGAGATCTCTCTTCCACGCTAGCTAAACATGTACATGTCTTGCAAATATGTCTTGCATGTCTTGCAAATATAGCAGCCCAGTTAAAATGCAACTCTGAGTACCTGCAAAATCTCATGCATTAGCAATTTCACATTTTAATCAGGCCTGGGTCCAGGGTCACCCCATGCCAATATCCAGGGCTCTTTTTGTAGAAAAAGCCTAGCAGGAACTCATTAGCATATTAGGCCACACCCCTGACAGCACAGTTCATTAACATATTAGGCCACACCCGATGTTACCAGAAGTGTGGTCATCCAGCCACATCCACTTTTTGCTTCTTATTCTGTTTACCTTGTTGTCAAAACAGTTTTGACAAAACCAATAAAAACATTATTTCCTGTCCCATCTATACAAAATCTTGCTTGAACCAATATCTTATGTCCAACAATTATTCCCACACTGGATTGGAATCAATTCCTAAAGGTTAGGGTCCCATGGAAATCAGCTTGCCATCCTGCAGAACTAGTATGCTGAATATGATTTTTTAGGGTTGCCAACCTACAGGTGGAGTCTGGAGATCTCCTGGAATTACAACTGAGCTCCAAATTACAGAGATCAGGTCAATGGCTGCTTTGGAAAGTGGAGTCCATGGCATTATGCCTTGCTTAGGTCCCTCCTTCCCCTAAACTCCACCCTCCACTCCCAAATCTCCAGGGATTTCTTCAACCTGGAGTTGGCAACCCTAGTTCACTGGCAGAACAACACTAGGAGCCAGTTTGGTGTAGTGGTTAAGTGTGCGGACTCTAATCTGGGAGAACCGGGTTTGATTCCTCACTCCCCTCCTTGCACCTGCTGGATGACCTTGGGCTCTGTACCAGCTGTTGTCTCAGAGCTCTCTCAGCCCCACCTACCTCACAGGGTGTCTGTTGTGGGGAGGGGAAGGGAAAGGAGTTTGTAAGACGCTCTGAGACTCCCTTGGGTAGTGAAGGGCAGGGTATAAATCCAATCTCTTCTTCTTCTAGGTTTGTGGATGCACTGGACGGAAGTAGTTTGTGGACTATTTTATTCAAGGTACAAAATTTTATTCAAAGTATAAGATTTCATGTGCCACCCACACTTCTTCAGATGAAAGAAGTGTGCATGCACACAAAAGTTTATACCTTGGATGAAACTTTGGACTCCAACTTTGTTCTGCTGCTTCAGACCAACACGGCTACACACCTGAATTATTACACTATAATACTTTTTACAAGCAATTATGTACCAGTGGAGTGGTTACCATGCAGAGTCTGTCCCACAGGTAAAATTATCCTGTGAACAGGTGGTCTTTACCACATCAAAGTATCACTACCATCACAAGATCACCAATCATTGGAAGGCAACTCCTCAGAAGCAGAAATCTCTCTTATTAGGAGGTTTAAGAACATCAACTTTGCTAGCCCATTAAAGGCAGATGTCAGCCCAGTGGCAGGAGAAGAGGGACAATCATCTTCATCAGAAACTCTGCCCACTTTTTAAATTTCACAAAACAGGCAATCTCCAAAGTGCAGCTGACCATGCTCATTTTTAGTTACATCTCTGTTTCTCTGCAGATGTCTTCCAAAGTCCCCCATGCAACAGTCAAGTGTTCTGCCAACACACACAACAATGAAGCTACTTTTTCAGATTTTTCTCTTGCATGGCAGTAAGCACCAAACCACTTTAATACAGACTTTAGACACACATATATTTGCAAGCCATTCCCAACAAGACACAACAATGAACTCAGGCTTCAAACGTACTTTTCTTAAGCAGAAAATGCCATGAGAAAACGAAAGAGATGCTCAAAAATTAAAGATATTGTCAAAAGCAGCATTTCCTGGGCTCTCTACTTTTTTACATCCCCCCTTTTCAATAATTTTTTTTATAAAAACACAAAGAACAAAATGAAACAGAAAGAGAGAGAGAGAGAAAGAAAGAAATGTAGGGGAGAGGGAAGGAAGGAAGGAAGGAAGGAAGGAAGAGGGGGGAGAGAGGAAGGAAGGAAGGAAGGAAGGTGGAAGAGAGAGAGAGAAAGGAAGAGGGAGGGAGGGAGGGAGGGAGGGAGGGAGGGAGAGAGAGAGAGAAAGAAAGAAAGAAAGAAAGAAAGAAAGAAAGAAAGAAAGAAAGAAAGAAAGAAAGAAAGAAAGAAAGAAAGAAAGAAAGAAAGAAAGAAAGGTGGGGAGAGAGAGAGAAAGAAAGGTGGGGAGAGAGAGAGAAAGAAAGACAGGTAGGTAGGTAGGTAGGTAGATAGGGGAGAGAGAGAAAGGAAGGAAGGAAGGAAGGTGGAGGAGTGAGAGAGAGAAAGGAAGGGGGAGGGAGAGAAAGAAAGAGAAAGAAAGAAAGAAAGAAAGAAAGAAAGAAAGAAAGAAAGAAAGAAAGAAAGAAAAAGAAAGAAAGATGGGGACAGGGAAAGAGAGAGAAAGACAGAAAGAAATATAGAAAGAAGGGTGGGGGAGAGAGATAGAGAGAGAAGGAAAAGATATGGGGGAGGAACTTACCAGAGCAGGGAGAGCAACGCGACGTCGGCAAGCCAAATGCAGAGCCAGGCCTTTCAGTGCAAAGAGCCTAGCCCCATGCTTAAACTCTGGGCGGGGCTTTCTCCTGCTGGCTCTCTGAACTTAAAGGGAAAGCACCGGGTGGGGCTTTTTCCTGCCAGCTCTCTGCAGGAACTTTTCCTTTAAGTGTAAACAGCTCAGGCCCAGCAGGGAGGGGGCGGGGCAGGCTTGGACACCAGCCGAAATGGCGTTCTGGTGTGTTCCTGCTGAAAAAGAGCCCTGCCAGTATCAGTATTTACCAACATGGCAGGAACAGTGCACCACAGGCATTTCCCCCAGGACAACAACTGGTTCTTTGTCAGTAGTTTTGTGTAATCATGATGATTGTTAGCCATGTTAGTCTGTTGTAGCAAAATAAAACTAAAGCCCAGTGGCATCTTGAAGACTAACAACGTTTATTAAAATATTAGCTTTAATGAGTCACTGGGTTTTGTTTTATTTTCTGTAATCAATCAAGCACTTGAAATTTGCAAACAATTTGCATACTGCTGTTGCAAACAATCATTTTTTTCCTGGCCTGTGAATATTTCTTCACTCTCTAGAGTGATGTCATATTGCATTAGGTGTCTGTCTTGGTATTTCAAATCCTGAATATGTCAGTTGTATCAAATATTCAATGAGTTTTGGCAACCAATATAGGTTAAAGCTGTCTGGATGTCAGCTTTTGCTCCAATTGAGACTCCTGATGCCAGGTGAATGTTCTTAGCAAGGTTTAGATTGGTAATCTAAATAATTAACTAACTTTGGAACATGCTATTTTTTCTTACAGTAACAGCAGAGTTGTGGGAGGAGGAGAAGCAATAAAATTTCCGCTGTCAGTATTGCCAATAGTAATATATTCAAATATCTTCCCTATTTTAATAGGACACTTACTTTAATGAAAATGAATTTGCATACTAGAAACTCAATAATTAGATTTTAAAGCCTCAAGCACTGAGGTACTTTAAATATTAATGCATGGTTCAGACCAGAAAAGGGTGATAAAGCCAGACATTTTGGTGGCAGAAAAGTCCACCCATGCAGTGAGCAATACAGTTACAGCTGCTAGGCAAGGCATATACATTCAAACAAAACTCAGCAACCAGCATAGGATTGTGCTATGAGCATTGTAGGCAGGCAGGGATCTGGATGTTAAAACATCCCTGAAGCATGCAATCCAAGTGGTCCTTGTGGTGCTGGTAAGGTCTACTTGGCTTAGACCCATTCCCTGGCAAGCATGGCAAGCATGGGTGCAGGGGTGTGTGCTGTCACATCACCCCCATAGGCCAGGTCTGAGCCAAGCAGATTCTGCAGTGCTGTCAGTACTCCAGGGGCCATGTGGCTCAGCTTACTTCTGGCCACTGGGGGCCATTCAAGGCAATGGGCCATCGAGAACCTTCCCAGTGTGAGTGTCCCAATAGATATAGTCCACAGCAGGTCTCCTTAAACAGATAGTCCTTTATTTGTAGAAAAGATCATGTTGGTCAGACACTTCTTTTGTTAGTAATGCTTAAGTTTTGAATTATAATCATAATTATACTGGATATGAAATATGGCCCAACTACCCTCTACCAATCAATACAGAGAATCCTTGGCGCCCAATTATACTGGCCCAGTGTTCCCAAGAAAAGCGCAGCAAAATAAGTTCTCAGGGAGAAATACTGTTGAACATTTTGGGAGAACAGTTCCCAAGAAATTAAGAAAATAGAATACATAACATCTGTGGTTCTTGTAACACATAACAGGAGGCACTTCCTTTCAAGGTCGTTAGCTGAGGAAGCTAGAGATAAAAGCGAATGAGTAATGAGCATGCACAAAGCAAAGCAAAGCGAGTGAGGCAAAGTGAGGTGTGCGTTCCAGTGGTGGGGGTCAGGTCCCTGATGTTATCTCCCAGCCGGGACCTATATGTATGGAGTAAAACATTCAGTATGGAGTAAAACATTCAGACTCAAAACAATGCAAGTTAAACAAAAAGGCTTAGCCGGATGTAACACTGTAATATTGGTGCAGTCACCCCAGTCTATGGCAGTTCACTGACATTCTGCCCTCCTGATAAAACGTCCCCCCCCCTTTCCCAGGCTTTAAAGGGTATGATTTATGAAAAGCCCGGATTTTAGCTGGGGCATGGACATGTGAAGCTTCAACCCATTCATTTTCTTCAGGACCTAAATGCAACCATTTTATTAAGTAGTAAAGATGACCTCGTTTAAGTTTAGAATCTAAAATGTGTTCAATTTCATAATGAGGCTCATCATTCTTCATCAGAGGAGGAGGAGAGGATGAGGAGGGCCTCCATTCATTCGGCCCAGAATCCTTCTTCAGAAGGCTGTAATGGAAAACAGGGTGCACAAATTTTAACGACCAGAAAGTTTCAGTTCAAATGTTACTTCGTTAAGACACCTGATTACAGGGAATGGGCCCACATATTTCCACCCTAGTTTTCTACTAGGTTGTAGACCTTTGATGTTTCTTGTAGGCACATAAACAGAGTCTCCCGGGGAGAGATCCCAGCCTGGGGTCCTCCCTTTGTCGGCATGCTTTTTGTAATCCGCATTAGCCTCCTCCAAAGTTTTAGCAATCAACGGCCATGAGCCCCGCAATGAGTTCCACCAGTTAGCAAAGTCACTAGACCCCTCTAGAGCTGGGCTTAGATTAGGAAGAGGGACTGCTTCATAACCCCCCACTGCCATAAAGGGAGACACTCCAGTCGAAGAATGTACAGCATTATTGTAGCTATATTCAGCAAAGGGTAAAAGATCAGCCCAATCATCCTGTTGAAAATTAGTATAACACCTTAAGTACTGCTCCAAGATCTGATTAACTCTTTCGGTTTGTCCATTCATCTCTGGATGGTGCAGATTCAGTGCAGATTCAATTCCCAGGATCTGCAAAAGCTCCTGCCAGAAGTTGGCAATGAATTGTGTCCCGCGGTCAGAAATCACCTTCTTTGGTAGACTATGAACTTTAATTACGTGGTTGACAAAGGCTTTTGCTAAAGACTTGGCAGTGGGTAATGTTTTAAAAGGAACAAAATGAGCTTGCTTTGAAAATATGTCCACCACTACCCAAACCACACTTTTTCCTTTGCTGGGGGGGTAAATCAGTAATAAAATCCATAGAAATGACTTCCCAGGGTCGGTTGGGTGTTTCTAGTGGTTGTAAAAGTCCTGGAGGTTTCCCACCCTGGGATTTTCCCATTAAACATGTTTGGCAAGATGAAACATAAGTTGAAACATCCCACCTCATTCACGGCCACCAAAACTGTCTCTGTAACAAGTTCAAAGTTTTAAGAAACCCAAAGTGTCCAGATAACTTTGATATGTGGGCAGCATACATGATTTCTCTGCGGAGAGCAGAGGGAACCACCAGTTTCCGGTCTTTAACCCAACAACCTTCAGGGCTCTGTGTTAAAGAAGGCAATGCCTTGAATTCACAAATGTCCTCCTCTGAATAGGCTGTGGCAAATTTAATAATCCACTCTGCTACAGATGGAGTGACCTGGGATTTGGTCTGGCTCCTCGTTTGCACAGCCCCCCCCAATTGTTCAGGGGTAAACATAGTTTCTATTGCTTCAGTCTTTTAAGACTCATGTTGGGGCAAGCGAGAAAGAGCACCAGCCAGCAAATTTGACTTCCCAGGGAAATGACGAAGAGTAAAATTAAACTTTGAAAAGAAATCAACCCACCTAAGTTGCTTAGCGTTAAGGGAGCATTGAGTGTGCAAAGCCTCTAAGTTTTTGTGATCAGTCCAAATTTCAAAAGGCTGGTGTGGTCCCTCTAGCCAGTGCCTCCAGGTGGTTAGGGCCAGATGGATTGCGGCAGCTTCCTTATCCCACACAGCTGTGAGGCTTCTGTACTATCAGCAAAGGAACAGGCCTTTGTTGGTTAAAATATAGTCCTTTATTTCAGATACTGGAACAGGTCTCGATGTTTGTTAGAGATGCCAACTACAAGGAGTGGGGGGTTAATATACCTACAAGCATAAATGCAAAATGAATTTCTACCAATCAGCATACACAGAAAATGCGGGAAAATATGGCGACCGTTTGTTCCCACCGAAAGTGTGAAAAGTCATAAACATTCCCCTCCTGGCCTGTGTGGCCCAGATGTAGTAAGTCCTAGGCAAAACATTGAAGCAATGACAATAAAATAACCTTCAAGGTTGTAACTGGCCAGATAGCACCCTGAGATACTAGAGTGGGAGGGGGAGAGGACAGGCACAAGATAACCCTTTGTTATGTGACGCCTTGGTATGCAGGAAACCACCCTCCCGCCTAAAGAAGTAACATTAAGCAGACCAGCTATCTACATCAAGGGCAATAAACCAAATGGGCATTCAGGCATTTGGCACTACAAAGAAAACGAAAGTAACATGCAGATCAGTCAGCATACATATCATTGTCAGATTCATTTGGAAAGAAAACATTTAGCAACATTTATGAAAGAGCCAGTGTGCAGTAAAGTAGAATCTTGAGAGTCAAGCATTAAAGCCTGAAAATGCGCTAATTGCTCTGATAAAGCTTTCACTGTAGCCGCCATGTTATCTCAAACTCGGCCCAGCCTCCCTCTTTTTTAATACTAAAGGAGTTTAATTATCTTCTCAATGAGACCTTCACTGGACCACCTCTTGTTATTCCAGATGATTCATAAATCAGTTCCTACAGCTCAACCGACAATTCACATTCTTTTAAAGCCTTTTAACTTTGTTTTCCTCGGGGAGTGGAGACAAGGCATCCAAATCACTAGCACGTGCACATAGCTGACCCTTCACCTCTCATGTTACTTCCATTATCATAACTTTTAAGTATTGAGCAGGAGGCGATGAATTCAAACAAACAGGTTTTTATTCAGTGACATTGTTCAGCTCAAAAGACAGCCCTATGAGAGCAGCACTTTCATTTATACTGTTCCAACACATAACTTTCAACAATGTAACTATATATAAGCAATACTATTGGACCCAAGCAGGGCTGAGTGATTGGGTATCTAGATTGGCTTCAGTACCAATGGGAGTCTTTATTAATCAGCCAATAGGAATTGGAGCTTTAGGATACCAGAGCCCTTTTCAAGTTATTACTGCTTCATATTCTAAACAAACACAACACTCCTCCCCCCTAAATTCAAACAACAAAGTCCCTTAGGTGTGGGGGTGTTACGCTCCGTATCCCCAAATTTCCTAGAAACATAAGCTAATGGATGTAACTGTCCGTCAACCCCTTCCTGAAGGATTGCCCCCCCTATGGCAACATCGGAAGCATCCACCTGCACCACGAATTTCTTATTTTCATCAGGGTGTGCCAGTATGGGTTCAGAAGTGAAGAGATGTTTCAGTGCCTCGAATGCTTGTTGGCATTCCTGTGTCCATAGCAACTGAGCACCTGGTTTGGTAGCCCCAGGTCCCTTCCCTTCAGTTTTTAACAAGTCAGTGAGGAGAAGGCTGTAGTGGGCAAAATTACTGATGAAATTTCTGTAAAAATTGGCGAATCCTAAAAAGCTCTGGAGCTGTCTTCTGGTGCTGGGGGTTTCCCATCCTACTATTGCAGACACCTTGGCCGGGTCCATCTCCAAACCCCGGGGCGATATTTGGTACCCCAAGACGTCTATTTCTGTTTTATGGAAATCACATTTGGAAAGTTTGGCAAAAAGTTTATTGTCTCTGAGTGTGGCCAACACTTCCCGTATTAATTTCACATGCGACTCCAAATCTGGGGAATATAGTAAGATGCCAGTCATCAAGATAGCATAGGACCCCCTTGAATAGGTGCTTGTGTAAAGCCTCATTTATTAAATTCATAAAAACGCCTGGTGCCCCCTGAAGGCCGAAGGGCATTACTAAGTATTCATACTGCCCCAGGGACGTATTAAAGGCAGTCTTATATTCATCCCCCTCCCTGATGTGCACTCAGAAATAAGCATCTCTGAGGTCCAGTTTCGAAAAGATCTTCCCTTTACTGGCCTCATTTAGCAAGTCTTTGATCAAAGGGAGAGGGTAGGCATTTGAGGTGAAGACAGCATTTAACCCTCAGTAGTCAGTACATAACCGCAGGCCCCCATCTTTTTTCTTTCAGAAAAGAACAGGCGCGGCAAATGGGGAAGTGGCTGGGCGGATAAAACCTCGCTCCAGGTTTTTATCGATAAATTTGTGCAGTTCAACTTTCTCCTGGGGGGACATAGTGTATAGTTTCCCTTTCGGTAATTTATGGCCAGGCAACAGTTCAATAGCACAGTCTGTGTTGTGATGGGGGGGGGGCAGCTCATCAGCCTCCGCTTCCTTGAAAACCTCTGCTAAGTAAGCAGCCGGAATATATAAAAGTTCCTCACATGCCAAACAGGCGCTCTCGGAGCCAGGCCGACTGCCCCACTCCACACTTCATAGATGATCTTTACAAGAGGGAGAAACCCAGGTAATCCGTCCCTCACTCCAACAAATGTAGGGGTCATGCGTTATTAACCTCTTTCCTCCGCTCCCTCTTCTCACACGAGTCATCTTGAAGATTCGAGCCGAACAAGCAAACTGCATCCTCATAGCACCCTGGTGGCCCCGCCAGCCGTGGTTTTCACCCCTACTGTCACTTGCTCGGGGTCAGTTCATCCACTTTCCCCCCGACCCGCATCTCCTAGCCGTTTCCAACTCACCACTTCTGCACCACGACATTCCCCACTTGAAACTGACGGCGTGGAGGCTTTTCCTGCAGGCTTCTCCTCCAGAGTAGCCAATGTCCTCCTGAACTCCAGGAAGCCATCCACCCGGATGTCGTATGCATACAAGTGGTCTAAATTCACTCGCTTTCTTCAAGCCGACAACGCCTCTCCCACCTCGGTCGGCTTGTCCCACATTTTTGACTTCCTCCTCTCTATGGCTGACTCAGGATTATCACACTCCTCAATCAGAGTCTACATGGCAGCCATTTCAGCATTCCACAACTGGGTAGACAATTTCACGGTGTTCGCCCACCCCCTCTCCAAACGCTTCCTCCGGGGGCTGCTACACCTCTACCCGCCGTCTAAACCACCGGCACCCCTTTGGGACCTCCCACTGGTGCTGCATCAGCTCACCAGGAAACCGTTCAAGCCCCTATCATCCTGTGATCTCAGACTCCTGACATGGAAAACCGCGTTCTTGGTAGCCATCACATCAGCTAGCCGGGTGGGTGAAATCCTCGCCTTCCAGCACAACGCACCCTATCTCTCTTTTCCTCCGAATGGAGTATGTCTACTCCCGGAAATCACATTCTTGCCTAAGATACTTTCAGAGTTCCATCTACACTCCAAAGTTTTCTTACCTGACTTCTTTCCCAACTATTCCTCCGAGGAGGAGCGCTTACTCCACACCCTAGATGTCAAGCATTCCATCCTCTTCTATCTCCAGTGCACCAAAGAGACGAGACAATCACCACATCTTTTTGTATCCTATGCCCCAGGGAGACTGGGAACCCAGATCACTTCTTGCAGACTCTCCCGATGGATAGTCGAACTCATTTCTTTATGTTACAACCTGGCCCGTACCCCACTGCCGAGTCCAGTAAAGGCGCATTCAACTCGAGCCGTTTCCACGTCCACGGCCTTCACGTCCACTTGGGCGTCTCCTAACACCTTTATTCGGCATTACGCCCTTGATACCAGAGCATCAGACCGGACGGCCATGGGCAGACTCATCCTGTCAACTGCATCTTGCTGACCGCCGGCCTGCACCCACCTCCAGGTAGGACTTGCTCGTTAATCTCCCAATGGTGTGAATCACAGAGACCACGTCGAAGATAAACAGGTTGCTTACCCGTAACTGATGATCTTCAAGTGGTCATCTGTGTATTCACACCTCCCGCCCACCTTCCCCTCTGCAGCCAGGCAGAACCTGCTTCTACTGGTTGCAGCGGTCAGAAGGAACTGGCGGGATGTCTGCGCCCAGCTCCTCTGGGCATGCACGCAGGTGCCCCGCGCATGCGCAGAGCGGCTGGGCGCGAAAATCCATTAGCTTTTAGATACCGATGAGTTTCGGTACAGGCGCAGAAACCCAATGGTGTGAATACACAGATGACCACTCAAAGATCATCAGTTACAGGTAAGCAACCTGGTTTTTTTGGACCTGAGTAGTTTCTAGTGTTTTCAGATTCTTCCTTTCAGTTAGAAGTTTTTTATAGATTTTTTTAGAGCTTGTGTCCTTGTGTTTTTGTTCTAAAAGTTTAATGTTGGCTAATAGTTCTTGAGTTAACTGTGTTCTTTTTTTGTTGTAGGAGGCCCTTATAGCAATCAGTTTACCATGAAGGACTGCTTTCATGGTGTCCCAAACAACATTCGTGGGGACTCCACAGGAAGAATTAATCTTAAAATATTCTTCCAGAGCCTGTTCTATCTCTTCACAATTTTTTTGGTCAAATAAAAATTTTTATTCAAAGACCATGAGCGTGTGTTTTTGGTTGTTTCCTTTAAGTCTAGCTGGCACTCCATCCAAGCGTGGTCTGATAATGTTCTCATTCTTATTTCAGTTTGGTACATTTGGTTTGTTATTGAGGTGGAGGTTAACAAGAAATCTATTCATTTAAATATATTGTGTCTGGGAGAGAAGTAGGAGAAGTCTTTGACTCCTGGGTGCTGAATTCTCCATATATCATGCAAGTTATGATAATTTAATAGTTTTTGTAGTGATGTATGTGTACTGAGACCTGTCTGGGACCTTTGTAGGGATCCTGGTTTATAAGAACGATCCCAGAAGGTATCTAAAATTGAATTAAAATCACCTCCTAGTAACGTATGGCCCTCTTGAAAGTTGTCCAGACTAGCTAAGGTTTCTTTCAAAAAGGTGTCTTGGCCTGAATTTGGGGCATATATGGAAGCCAAGGTAAAAAGCGTATCATTTAGGAGCCCCTTTATAAAAAGGAAATGACCTTTAGGGTCTCTTTGTTGGGCTTGACATAGAAATCTTATTTTTTTTTAAATTAAGATTGCCACATCCCTTGATTTTGATGTGCCAGGGGAGGAGAACTGTGCGTCGAACCATTTTGATTTAAAAATTTGGTGATCAGATTGTTTTAAATGTGTCTCCTGCAAAAATAAAACATCTGGAAACATTTTAACTAGTGAAGCTGCTTATTTTCTAGTCTTGCTCTTATTGTTCAGTCCTCTACAATTTAAAGAAATTATTTTCAACATATTAACCATTATCTATCAATGGTGTTGATATTGCAATGGCTCTAACCCTGTAGTTGGGTGGACTGATGTAGGCTATAGTGCCATAAATTGTGGTAAGAGAGCATGTTGGCTTAGGTTGCAAATAAGGTAAAGTTGGACTAACTGTTACATTAAACTTAAAATACAACATTCCCTGGAAATATCAGAGAAAAAGAACAATAACTTAATGTGAGAGTATTGAACAACCAATACAACCAAGTTCCCTCTAAAATGGGGATTATTTCTCTCACTAGGCCTAGTTAACTAGGACTCTAGCTAATGAGCTGTAGGTTGTAGAGCTCACTTACCACCGTAGGGGGAGAACAAGAGGTGGAGTCTGCCACCCCCCCAATTGTGTAACCAAGGTGGAAGACACTTAACCTCTAAAAATAGAGAAAAGAATATAAAGTAATATATAAATATATATAATTTAAAAGGGGGGGAAACAAAAAAGAAAAAATAAAAGGATGAAGGGAAAAGGGAAAAAAAGATAAAAAAGGGGATACAAAAAAAGTATTTTTAGGGAAAATAGTATTAATTGAAAAAGGGGGGGGGGGGAAGGGAGTGCCTAACAGGCTAAATACTTTAACAATTTTCTTATTTTGTCTATGTCACTACAGTAACCAAACACTATATAAGCTCTCCAATGATGTTAAGTAACAAAAATACATTTTAATCACTGTAAAAAATATACCTCCAAATACCTTCTATATGTACCAGACTTTGGATTCCTGAGTTTTCTTAGTAGTTCAGTTTCTTAGGGCAAGTCATTTGCCTGAAGGTATGGTCCATCTGAGTAGTGATTATAAACCTAGAAATTCTTTCTTAGAACATTGAAAAATGAGTTATAACAAATAGATATTAATCAAAGCTTAAACAAACAGAGAACAAGGTTAACAACATCCTTTTCTTTTCTTTTATATATATATATAAAAAAGTTACTATTAAAACAACCTCATAATTTTCTTTTAACTTAGTATAGGTTAACTTCACCTCATATTCCAAATCAATTAAAGTAAAATATTAGTAAATCACCTTTACGCATTTTTCTTCACTGAACAAGGTAGTAATCCCTTATAATAATACCACCACATAAAAGGAGAGAAAGGAAAAGACTTTCTCAAATAAATATACGTATATAAAAATGAAAGAAAAGAAAAACCCTGTTTATATTTAAGTATTCCTCAGCAAATAAAGTATTTTTGAAGCTTTGCAAAGTAGGAGTTGAATACTAAAGGTTTCTCAGGTTTGAGGAAGTCTTTAAGAGGCAGCACGATTGTTTATTCGCTTCCACCTGTATTGCAAAGCTTCAGGGATCGGGTGATTGGAGTCATCCATCTCAGATCGCTGTGGGGAAGGAGGTGCGCCGAAGACTATATTCAATGAAGATAACAGCTTCAGCAAATTGTAGGCAAACAAACACAATCCCTGATGATTCACTAGAAGTTCAGTGGGGAGACCCAGCGGAATCGAAGTTTATGCTCCATTAGCTTCTGAGTGATAGGCTTCATGCTGCGTCTGTGCTGGAGTGTTTCTGTAGAAAGATCTAAAAGAGGTATTATTTTGTGGTTTTGGAAGAGAAGCCCCCCCTCTGATCTGGCTTTGTTTAAGATCGCTGCCCTGATTGCACTGTCCCGGAAAGTAACTATAATGTCCCTGGAGTACGCTTCAGAGCGTCTCGTGTTGGAGCCTTGACAATAAGCCTTTTCTATGAAGGGGGGGGGGGTATCCCTCTCTAGTCTTAAAGCTGCACTAAGCCACGTTGTTAAAAATGATTTTAAATCGGACTCACCTTCGCTGTGTTCTGGCAGGCCGTGAAGCTTAAGGTTGCTTTCTTTGATTTTATTTTCAAGAGTCATTATTTTGTTTTTTGACCAAGCTTCTTGTGATTGGAGGTGCCTAATGTCATTTTGTGAGTTCATGGAGTTTTCAAGGGCCGATTCTATAGCGTGTGCCACTTCTGAGAGGGTCTCCGTGATGGATTTAAGATCGTTGGTATGATGGTATTGTGGATTTGTTCCGCTATGGTGTCTTCAAGATGTTGTATTGTGGTGTGGAATTCATAGCGTGAAAGGGCTGCTCCGTCATCCTCAATTTTGGAGGGAACCTCCGCCATCTTGTCTGCTTGAGTAGGAGAGTGGTTAGGTGTAGGCCTGATGTCATCTTTTGAAAAAAAGTGGGTCAGTTGCTGTGGTGCTGCTGCCGATTTCTGTATTTTGGTATTGCCCGATTTTCCCATCATCAATAATACAGAAAAAATAAAATAAATTGAGAGGTTAAGTGATGTTTTAGGAGAGGGGGTGGAAGAGCCGATCCCTTATGCGTCCATCTTCTCTGGTCATCAAGCCACACCCCAGGAGCATATCTATTTGATGTAGGAATATTAAAAACCAGGGTTTCCCTGGATTCCTTAATTATGAAGTAACCCTTTATCTTCTTCTGTTTACTTGCTGGAAGAGATCTTCTGAATCTCGAGCTCTCTTACTTCCTTTAGTTGAATCCATCCTACTTGTGAGAAAGCTACAGAAGTATGTTTCTTTAAGGTAAAGTAGCTCTTGTATTCTTGCAAGCTGTTGTATTGTTGATATATTCTTGCAAGCAGCCTAATGCAGTTAAGGCAGTTGAAGCAGAAAAGAAGAAAAAAGGCTAGGGCGTCTGAGAAACTCTATTCAAGTGTTTTTTTCTGTTCAAGCTGCTGTTTCTTGTAAGACACTTCCCAGGCTTATCTTAACAATAAAACCTGGTGCCCTAAAGTGACAGCAGTAAAGGAGTGAGGGGGGGGGGTGCCTCGAACCCGCTGCCAATTGCAAAGTTTTCTCGGATTCATGAACTTTTATCGCTCATTCATCAACAACTTTGCAAAGTACAGTGTGCCCCTCACAGACTTGCTCAAAGCTAAGGGGAAGGAGGTGGATGGAGCCAAACTGGGGGCCCACCTGCAGTGGACTCCTGAATGCCAAGCTGCTTTTGAAGCACTAAAGACTTTATTTACCTCAGAACCCATCTTGGTGCATCTGGATGAAAATAAAAGTTTTACTGTACAAGTAGATGCATAGGATGTGGCCATGGGGGGGGGGCAATCTTTCAAGAGGGTCCTGACAGCAAACTACACCCCTTGGCATATGTGTCCAAAAAATTGGGAGACACGGAAAAAAACTGGGCTGTGTGGGACAAAGAAGCTGCAGCTATCTGCTTAGCCCTCACCACTTGGAGACATTGGTTGGAGGGAGCCTGAGTGCCTTTCGAGGTATGGACTGATCACAAGAACCTCAAGGTACTCAGAATGCAGCGCACCTTAAATGCTAAGCAGTTGCGCTGGGCTGATTTTTTCTCGAAGTTTAACTTTACGTTACACCATTTCCCTGGGAAAGCAAATTCACTGGCCAGTGCTCTTTCCTGCCTGCCCCAACATGACTGTAAGAGGGATCCAGTTATAGATTCTATGTTCACCCCAGAGCAACTTGGGGGGAGTGGTCACCAGAAGCCAAGCAAATAAGAAGGTGATGTCTACCTCAGTAGACTGGACTTCTAGATGTGCCAAAGCTTATGGCTCTTTGGAATTAAAGGACTGGTAGGGTCAAGAGCAAGTTACCCAGGGTCTGAATGGTTGCTGGTTCCAAGACAAAAAATTAGTGGTGCCAAAAGCACTCTGGGGTGAAGTTATGCACACAGCTCATGAATCAAAACTGTCAGGCCACTTTGGTTATCTTAAGACTTTGAAGTTGTTGCAGAGACAGTTCTGGTGGCCATGCATGAGACAGGATGTATTGGATTACGTCTCGGCCTGCCAAACATGTTTAATGTGTAAATGCCAGGGAGGAGAACTCCTGGAGTGTTACAACCGCTAGAAACCCTGACTCGGCCCTGGGAAGTTTTATCTATGGACTTTATAACTGATCTTCCACCCAGTAAAGGAAAAACTGTCATCCTGGGGGGGAGTTGGACATGTTCTCTAAGCAAGCACACTTTGTCCCATTTAAACAACTGCCTACAGCTAAAGCCCTTACCTAGGCTTTCATGGCTAATATCATTAAACTCCATTCCATCCTGTGGAAGGTGGTATCCAACCACGGAACTCAATTCATTGCCAACTTCTGGAGGGAGCTCCTGGAGATCCTTGGGGTTGAACCTGCCCTTAGTAGCGCTTACCATCCAGAGACCAATGGCCAAACCAAACATCTGAATCAGGTCCTGGAGCAATTTTTGCACTGTTACACTAACTATCAAGTTGGATGGGTGGAGTTGTTGCCATTTGCTGAATATAGTTATAATAACGCGGTGCATTCCTCCACCGGAGTATCCCCTTTCATGGTGATGGGAGGGTATGAAGGTGTCCCGTTGCCCTCCTTGGAGTCCACTCCTTCGAACTCTAGCCACCTTGCTGACTGGTGGAATTCTTTGCGTGATTCATGGCCGCTAATTGCTAAGGCTTTGGAAGCAGCTAAAAAGGATTACAAAAAAATATGTGGACAGGGGAGGGGGCCGGGATGGGAGTTGGAACCCGGTGACTCTGTGTATGTATCTACGAAGAACATCAAAGGTCTCCAACCCAAACTGGGATGGAAATATGTGGGTCCTTATAAACTATTGAGAAAAATCAATACCATGACATTTGAAGTTGACTTGCCTAAATCCCTAAAAAATGTTCATCCAATTTTCCATTTCAGCCTCCTGAAAAAAGATCCTGGGCTGAACCGCATTTTGATGTGGACCAAATTCTTGATTCTAAATTGAAAAGAGGCCGCCTTTTCTATCTGATTAAGTGGTGGGATATTGGTCCTGAGCATAATGAATGGGTAGATTCTGTGCATGTAAATGTTCCTGCTAAGATCCGTGCCTTCCATAAGTTGTACCCATTAAAACCTGGGTGGTTAAAGGGGTTTTTCAAGAGGGCAGTATGTCAGTGTGACTGTCATTTCCCAGTCGGGAGGTGGGATGTGCCACTGGAGACTGAGTGCGTTTCCCCCCCACCTTTGGAATGTATTCCCCTCCCTTGCTTTCACCTCACTTATCTGTAACCTTGGGTAGAGCTTCTCACAGACTTTGTTGCTAATTAAGTTTTTCTACAGGTGCAAACCACTTTCCTTCCCACTTTACTGTCTGGGAACCAATGGGCCAAATGTATTTGGGCACCTTTTTCTCTGAACGTTGATTGGGGGGGTTCTTTGTTCACAACATTGTTTGAATACACTATATCTGTACCTATCCACCCCTCTACTGACTTAAGAAGTGTGAACCAGTTGATCCACTATCAAATAAAAGAAGTTCTTGTTTAAGACCCTTTGTCTGTAGTTTGAACTCTCTTGGGCTCTCACAATAATATTTGTCTGGTTCTGTAAGAATTTATGCACTGTCTTATACCATATCTCTCAATTGTTTTCAAGTGATTATATTTATTCTAGCTTTTAGTTGTTATCTTATAGATATCCCTGAAGAAACATAAGCAAAACATGCAGAGGGAGTACAATGGAATAAAAATATTCTTTTTTCCACTGCACCATTTTTTGTTTTTGTTCTTCTGCTTGTACATTTCCAACCACCTTACCATTCCTTTCAACTGAAGCCATAGCTAGCATTCCTACCCCACCACATCCCCAATGTTGAGCAGGTAAAGTTTACAAAAAATACAGGCTTAACAGGTTTTTAAATCTAGAATACAAAGCAAAAGCTCATTGAGGGGAAAAAAGCATATTAAAACTCACTGCAAAAAGCTTCTCTGGAGAAAACCCCTACCAGCCAGCAAGTAGCCAGCCTGCATTCTCCTCGGTGGCTGGGGGCCTCTTGGCCCAGAACTCTATCAGAGGCTAGTCCTTCTCTTCCTCCATTGTTCCATGTTTATGTCCCTGCTTCCTGGACTTCTCCTCAGACACAACACATTATGCTAAATATGTGCTGTGATACTTCTCTGAGGCCCTTTGAAAGCCAAGCCCAGTTCACATTCTGCTGACAGTTTAGCACCCCTCAGTGTTCCCATAGTAATAATACATTAAAGGAAGGGAATATCTGTGCTCTGCTGCCTGCCTTCCAGTAGCTGTAAGCATTAAGTCTCCCTTTCTTTCTGCCTGTCTCTTGTCATGTGCATGGAAAGGCATTGCAGGGGCTCCAAACATTTTACTCTGCCTCTTTGGGAAACTTTTGAATGTTTTCACTACCATATATGAAAAAGAAACAAGAAAAATATTACAGGAAGAATAAGAAAAAAATAAAATAAAGGGAATCCCTGCCCTTTTCAGGGTACTGCTGCCTATTTTCTTGAAGTACGATGACTACTGCTGTCACAAATCTTACCTGCCTTTCTTGTAGCACTGAAATACCAGACTTCGCTCACTTGCTCCATGACATAAGCAGATTTCCATTCTTGGATATGCCAAAAGCCACCCTGTTCTGTTTTTGTAACTTTTGTTTCTTGGATTTCATAAAACAATGCAAAGAAATGAGAATATTAGTGCTTTAATACTTTAATATTAGTACTTGCATCACATAGTATCATGGTTAGCATGTCAGACTAGGATCTGGGAGACCCAGCTTCAAATCCCTACCCTGCCATTTGCTAGGTGACCTTGGGCAAGTCACAGACTCAGGCTAACCTGCAAGGATAAAGTGGAGGAGAGAAGAACAATGAAAGCTGCTTTGGGTCCTCACTGGGGAGAAGGGCAAGGTATAAATGAAGTAAATAAATTTTCTAATGTCTTTCTTCCATCAGAAATGAAATTGTTTACTTTAAAGGAGGAAGCTGAGACACAGAAAGGGATGAGGAATATATCAAAATATTAACTCTGGGTGAGTTATGAACACCCTCCATGTTCTGCTTGAAAGAAAAGTTTGATCTTCTGCAGGAGACTGGCACATATCTGTCCATCCCCGTCCCCCCAACGTAACTAAATCACAGAGGTTGGTTTGCCTATAATTTTCACCTTGCTGGTAATGATGATGCAAGGATTGCTCCAGCTTGCTTGTGGCTGCTGGCAGCACCCAATCAAAATGGGGTAGTTTTCATTAGGAAGGCTTGACATTAGCTTGCCCTGAATGCCATCAATCTTAAACTGCCAGGTCTTTGGATAAAAAAAGCTCAGTGAGGCTGAATTAAAGTCACTGATGCTTTGCTACAAATATGGTGTTTTGGAGGCAGTGAGGGCTCGCAAAAGATGCAGAAGGAGGCCTGGAAGCTGCTTGTTAAAGAAAAGAGTGCTCTGCACTGAATTCTGTGAAAAAGCTACTCTATCCCTTCAGCATTACATATAGTTTGAAGGGTGCCTGCAGAAGCAAGAACAAGATTACATCAAATAACATCAGAAATCAGTTTCCCCTCTGCCTGTAAACAAAAGCTATATATTCACTGAAACAAGAATGCAAGCAACACTCAGTGCTAACAATTCTTTTCTAATAGACTAGATTGACTAGAAAAGTAGTCAAAAGCCACTATGGGGAAAGATGGGACAGAAATCTTTTAGTAAAGAAAGAAAGACCCCAGGAGGCAATACAGGCCTTTACTGCCCAAAGGAAGGTTATATGTTTCATCAGTCAAAAGAGAGTTAAAACTGTATGATGAGTGTTCAAGGCAATAAAAGGGGAAGAAGTATGAAACATCCTGAGGATCCCCCACAGTTACAATTCATCTCCAGACTACAGAGATCAGTTTCTCTGGAGGAAATGGATGCTTTAGAGCAGGGGTGTCAAACTCATTTGTTATGAGGGCTGGATCTGACATAAATGAGACCTTGTTGGGCCAAGCCATGTGTATCATAAAACGTAATGCCAGGTAGCAAAGATATACACTTTGTAAAGGACACAGGCAAACATAATTAAAGATTTTTTAAACTTTAAATAAAACATGCTTAAAACACTAGCGCCCTTGCAATATTTTGTCTATTTAACAGTCTCTGATAACTGACACCTCTTGCTCTAAATTATTGCATCAAAATGTCTGTGCAGTAGCAATCCTGAGTATGCTGTTCAGGTATGTATCTGTAAGCTGCAAACCTACTTTTGATTTATTGACATTCATTACAGAAATCTCATGCTCAGTGTTCTGAGCCTAGGACCAAGGGGAAAACATGAAATGGCTGGGCACTGCGAGCTTTTGTATGTTAAGTTGCTTCATGTGCTGGTCAAGAACAAGAGAAGGCATCCTGACATAGACTGAGGGCTGTTTGTCTACAAAACTATAGTCTTCCCCAGAGAAATAACTACAACTTCCTACAAAGGAAATGTGTCGGGTGAACTTAGTCTGGACGCACACTCTCGGCCTAATCCACCTCACTGGCTTGTTGTTATTTCTCCTCTAAAATAGTTCACGTTGCTTTCTTACTGAGAAAGACTGGATCACGAGGGCATGAATACAGTGAAAAGGGCGAGGG
Organism: Lepidodactylus listeri; assembly: GCA_029233225.1. Classification (NCBI taxonomy): domain Eukaryota; kingdom Metazoa; phylum Chordata; class Lepidosauria; order Squamata; family Gekkonidae; genus Lepidodactylus; species Lepidodactylus listeri. The sequence continues at coordinate 4,686,116 of JARCFY010000014.1, read as the reverse complement.
AACCCAGTTGCACCCAGGAGATTTCTGGCATAAGGAGCCCAACAGCACATATACACACACAACATAAGGAGCCAAACAGAATGCACACACCCTGTAGCAATGCACACAAAAGTTCATACCTTGAACAGAACTTTGTTAATCTTAAAGGTGCCTGGTATTTCTCCCATGAGATTGAGGCAGCCCAGCAAAGCACGCTCTCCCTCGTCCCCTCCTTCCCTCCCTTTAGGGAGAAGCCTCAGCCAGTGGAAGAGCTTCCCTTTGTCCCCTGTATATAATTGAGGCAACCTGGCCAGGAAATGAGCTCTGGCTGGTTCCCTCCTTGTCAGAATCCAAGGATTCTAACAAGCGTTTCTGTAATGTTTAATGCTGGCATGCTTTGTATAATCTTCTTCATCATGTAACCTGTCCTTGTAGTCGCTATGTAACCTTTCTTTATGGCTTCCTTTATGACCCTGGATTTATGGCTCAAGCTGGGTCTGGTCAGTGTAACCATTTGGCCCGGGAGGGTGGCGACTTCAGCGCATGAGAACAATCGGCCTCTCACCTCTGCGCCTCCGCATTCCTTTCCTCCCTGCCGGGGAAGACGCGGACCAGTTTCTTATCAGCGTGTGAAGACCTTGGCAAAAGTTATTTGTTATGCATAAGATGGATACATCTAAAGGGTCTGGGTTGAGAAGGGAAATTTACAGCTTCACACCTAACCTTTTCCTGTGGGAAGCAAACGGTCAAAGAACCTTTAGCCCGCGGTTTTTCCTTCCTTGTGATTGATTACCTATGGGTAATTCAAATTGTACTAGAGGGTATATTAGTCCTGCTTCTATTGTATATTTTATCTCTAACAATGATTCGAGGACCTGTAGTAATGTAGTAATAGGAAATAAAGAACTGTGTTTCATCAACAAAGGTCTGATCCTTGACTACTTCGAGCAGAAGCCTCACACTCCTTCCCCCTGGGAGAAGGGGAACCAGCCAGAGCTCATTTCCTGGCCAGGTTGCCTTCCCCCTGGGAGAAGGAGGGGGAGGAGCCTCAGCCAATGCTTTACCAGACTCTCTCAATTGCATAGGAAAGGCATGCCTATCTATCTCTCCTGAGCAACTGAGAGAGTCTGATAAAGCAAGCTGTGACGTAACAGCAGCAGCAGAACTGGAAAAGGAAGCAGGAAACAGCCAGTTCCACTGTGGGCCTGGAAGAAGCCCTCCAAGGGCCTGATCTGGTCCACAGGCCGCATGTTTGACACCCCTGCTTTAGAGGGTGGATTTTGTAGCATTATAACCCACTGAGGTCCCTGTCCTCTCCAGGCTCCATCTCCAACTTTCCTGGAGTGTCCCAACCTGGATCTGGCAATTCTACACCCCCATCCCCTGCTGGTGGTCAGGAAGGACCTGGCAACCATAACTACAGTTCTCATGTGCATGGCAAAAACTAGCAGGCAGGCATTAGAATGGCAGTAAACTTTGCCATCTTTCCTAAGAATCTCACCTTTTCTCTGCACTGCCCACCTGTTGTAGTGGGGTACAAGCTGCAGCCACCCATGTGTGCCTTGCCTTCCAGCAGACAGCTAACGTATGTGCAGCCCTTGGGAATGGATTAGTTCAGTGAACTAGGCTAGGGTTGCCAACTCCAGGCTGGGAAATTCCTGGATATTCAGGGTGGAGCCTGGGGGGAGGGGAGGGGAGGGTTTGGGGAGGGAAAGGAAGGGACCTCAGCAATATAGCCCACCCTCCAAAGCAGCCATTTTCTCCAGGGGAACAGATCTCTGTAGTTTGGAGATCAGTTCTAATTCTGGGAGCTCTCCAGGCCCCACCTGGAAGTTGGCAGCTCTAAGACCCATGCTTATGCAGAATCAAAAACCCTGCTGTGACAAACAGTAAATGGTTAATTCTGGAACTGGATCTGAGAACTTTGAGTGACAGGGGATTCAAATGAAATCCTTCAGTTGAGCGAGTCAGTTTGGAGTGGCAGTTAAGAATGACAGTTAAGAACTGACAGTTGACTGGGAAGGAAGACGATCAAGAAGGATCCCCATTCAAGCCTGAAGGAAATAGCTCTTAGAAAAGGGGGTGATCCCTATCCAGTCTAAAGAAAGGGGTGATTCTTAGCTTGTAAATAAGAAAGGAAACTGGAACTTATTTGAATGTTCCTGCCTTCACCAATGCAAGTGTCTGTGAGACAAAGAAACTTATGCTTGTATAGTTAAGCAGAAACTGCCAAGAAATCTCTCTTAAGTTTTAAAGACCTGTCTGAATAACAGAAAAAGTTACTTGTTTGTGACAAATCATCTGGTGCTTATTTGTATACAAAGATTTACCTCATTCCAATTGTCTGTTCCTACACTGGATTCCAACCTGATCAATTCCCCTCAAAACAGTTTATTTTTGAAGTACCATCTGCCTCTCATGTGACATCATCAAATCAGGACAAAAAGAAGGATTTTAGTCTCTCCCCTCAGTTCCCTATGATGGGCCAGCTTCAAACAATATTCATTAGGGATAGGCACAAACCAGTTCAGACTCAGAAGTCCAGAACAAACTTTGCCTGGTTCGAGGTTTGCAAGCTGCTGCTCAGGAATCATATGCTTGGCACAGACCTATCCAAGATTTTTGTTGCAGCTCGGAAGCACTCAGAGAAGAAATCCCACCCAGAAACTTTCCTGCAAAAAAGCTGGTGGGGTGGTGTTCTGCAGCCCTGGAAACGCCAATATGGACCTTCCCAAGCTTGGCAGGCAATGCTGTGTGCCAATAAGAGACATTCATCTCCACTTTTCATGATGGGAGGGGGGATGTAGCTGTGGACATTGTGATGGAGCTGTGGACATTGTCTTTGTTTGCATTGAGTCTTTGGGAGTTCTGGGTGTCTGTGTTCAGGAAATAGCATTGTGGTGGACCTTGGGGGGGGGGGACTACTGGATCTCCTGGCTACAATACACATTGCCACATGAGATTTCTCATCAACATTAGTCAGTCAAGAGCCTGGGGAATTGCCTTCCCTGGGTTTCCATGCTGCAATCTCCCTCCCCGTTTATTTATCTGCTGCAAAGGGTGAGCAAACCTGCCTTGGGGGGGCTTGTTCTAGATTGACTGGCTGGGGTGCCTTACTGCTTTTTATCCCCTCCCCCTCTCCTTGGGTTGTCTGTGCCTGGATTGCTTCAGAGTGACTGCCTTGGGTTTCTCTCACTCTTCTCCATCTCAAAATCTCCCCTCCCTTTTCTGGGTTTTCTGCCTGAGTTGTCCCACAGTTATTGCCTTGGAGCTGCCTCCTTCCGCTGCACCTCTAACACCCACCTGTCAGTGGGACTGTCATTTCCCGGTCGGGAGGTGGAATATACTACAGCAGGCTGAGCTTGTCTTCCCCCCACCTTTGGAATGTACTTCTCTCCCTCACTTTGCCTCTTGCTTATCGGTATCCTTGGCTGAAGCTTCTCACAGACTTTGTTTCTAATTGGGTTTTTTTTCCCTACAGGTGCAAAATGCTTTCCTTTTCCGCTTTTTAGTCTGGGAACAAACAGACCAAACGTATCTGTGCGCCTTTTTCTGAAATGTTGATTGGGGGTTTCATTTATGACAGCATTGTTTGAAAACACTATATCTGTCCCTCTGCATCATACCCACCCCATTACTGACTGAAGAAGTGTAGACCAGTTGATCCACAACAAATAAAGAAGTTCTTGTTTAAGACCCTTTGTTTGGAGTTTGAAATCTCTTGGGACTCTCACCCCACCCCACCAATTTCTGGGGTTCTGCTGCCTTGGGTTTTCCTCACACTTCTCCATCTCAAACCCCTCCCCCTTTCCCTGGATTTTCTGCCTGAATTGTCCCACAGTTATTGCCTTGGGGCACAGTCATTCCCTCCTTTCCCTGCATCTCCAACCCCCCCCCCCACACTGTCTGGGGTTCTGCTGCTTGGGATTCCCTTTCTGCTCTGCTCCCATACACCTTGCTTTCTCCAATAGTTCCACAGTCATTGCATTAGGGTTGCCTCCTTCCTTTATGTTATGTGTAAGAGTCTAAGAGATTTCAAACTGTAAACAAAGTTCTTAACTAGAAAGTTCTTTATTCCAGTGGATCAATTAGTCATCTACACGTTCTTGAGTCAGTAATGAAAGGGAAGGGTTGCGGGGTCACAGTTATAGTGCATTCAAACTGGGTGTGAAAAGGGGGGGCTCCAATCCTGGAGCCTGAAAAAATACAGTTAGACATTTTATTCTCAGGCTAAAGGTGGGAAAAGTTACAATAAACACCTGCAAAAGCAACAGCAGCGAAGTCATTGAGAAAGTTCCCCATCTCCAAGGTTAGGGAGGCATGATAAATAACATTCAGACTGTGAGAAGAGAGATACATTCCAAAGGTGGGGGTGAGGGACCTCTTTGGGAATCCACCTTCCGCCCGGGAATGGCAGAATTTAGCTGGCATACTGCCCCCCCAAGATCTATTCACACACACACACACGGTTTTAATGGATACAACTTATGGAAGGCACAAAGCTTTGCAAGAGAGTTTACATGCATAGAATTGACCCATTCATTGCATTCAGGACCACAATCCTTCCAGCTAATCAGATACCACAAGCGACCCCTTTTTATTGTCAAGGATTTGGTCAACCTTGAAATGAGTCTCACCTCTTCCCATCAGCGGAGGAGGAACTGGATGTTGGATTCTCCACTCGTTCAGCCCAGGATCTTTTTTCAGGAGGCTGTAATGGAAAACCGGATGGACATTTCTCAGTGATTTAGGCAATTCAAGTTCAAAAGTTACATCATTGATTTTTTTCATGACCTTAAACGGGCCTATGTATTTCCATCCCAATTTTCGGCTGGGTTGGAGTCCTTTGATATTTTTAGTAGAGACATATACTGAGTCCCCTGGAAGTAGCCCCCACCCTGGACTCCTCCCCTTATCAGCATGTTTTTTATAGTCTGTTTTAGCTTTCTCTAAAGTCTTAGCAATGAGAGGCCACGATTCCCAAAGTGAATTCCACCATTGGGTGAGTCCACTGGGACCCTGAGTTGCCAGCCCCAAGGATGGCAGTGGAACTCCTTCATAGCCTGCAGTTGCCATGAAGGGGGAGACTCCAGTGGAAGAGTGCACAGAGTTATTGTAATTGTATTTCGCAAATGGGAGAAAATCAACCCAGGCATCTTGTTGATAGTTAGTATAACAGCGCAAAAATTGTTCAGAAATTTGATTAACATGTTCCGATTGGCCATCAGTCTCTGGGTTATAAGTGCTGCTTAACGCGGGTTCTACTCCCATGATGTCTAATAGCTACCACCAGAAGTTGCAATGAACTGAGAGTTACGGTTGGAGATTATTTTCCGTCTCATGCGTGGCCACTAAAATTGCCTTTGCAATAAGTTCAAAGTTTTAAGGTACCCAAAGTGGCAAGATAACTTGGATTCATGGGTGGCATGCATCACCTCCCGCCATAATGATTTGGGCACCACAAGTTTGCCGTTGCGGAACCAGCAATGATCGGGGCTCTGTTTTATGGTTCCATCTTTTTGGAACTCTGCCTGTTCCCCTTCCTCATAAGCCTGGCCAAATTTAACAGTCTATTCAGAAGGGCTATTGCTTTTTTTCCTTTTTGGCTTGACTGCGTGTGACAACTGCCCCCCACCACCACCACCAATTGCTTGGGAGTGAACATGCAACCGACCACCGTGTCTCTGTGGCATTCGTACTGGGAAAGGTGGGATAAGGCATCAGCAAGCGAGTTAGATTTTCCTGGAAAATGGCGTAGGGTAAAGTTGAATTTTGAAAAGAAATCAGCCCAGCGTAACTGCTTGGCGTTTAATGTACGCTGAGTCCATAGGGCCTCAAAGTTCTTATGATCTGTTCAGACCTCAAAAGGTACTCTAGCCTCTTCTAACCAATGCCTCCAAGTAGTGAGAGCCAAACGGATGGCCGCTGCCTCCTTGTCCCAAACCGCCCAGTTCCTCTTGGTGTCCCTGAATTTCTTTGACACGTACACCAAGGGGTGTAATTGTCCATCTGTCCCCTCCTGCAAGATCGCCCCCCATCGCTGCATCAGAGGCATCTACCTGTACTACAAATGGTTTATTTTCATCGGGGTGGGCTAGGATGGGTTTGGAGGTGAACAGAGTTTTTAGGGTATTGAACACGGCTTGGCAGTCCTGGGTCCAGTTGAGCCGGGCTCCCGGTTTCGCAGACTTGGGTCCCTTCCCATAGGTTCATAAAAACACTGGGAGCGCCCTGAAATCTGAATGGCATAACAAGATATTCGAATTGCCCCAGAGGGGTATTAAACGCTGTCTTATATTCGTCCCCCTCCTTTATGCGCACCCAAAAGTAGGCATCACGGAGGTCCAATTTGGAAAAAAAATTGCCTTTGGACTCCTTAGATTTTTTATTGAAAGGAGGGGGTAGGCGTTCGAGGAGGACACCACGTTCAAACCCCTATAGTCAGTGCATACTCTCAAACCCCCATTTTCCTTTTTCCAGAATAATACTGGAAATGCAAATGGGGACTTGGCTGGTCTGATGAAACCTCATTGGAGGTTTGTTTTTGTTTTTTTGGTAAAGAAATTTTTATTTAAAAAAAAACAAACATCAAAAATAATACATTTACCTTATACAAATCCCTTTTTCCATATTATATAACATTTTGTTCTATTTGTACATTCTATTTTTATCTTGTTTTGGTGGTTTCCCACCACCTCTGAAGCATAACACATTTTCCATTTTATTCAAAATAGTAATACTATATCTATGTTTCATTTCTGGTAACGGTTATATATCTTTAAAATACTTATACACCAATTCTTATTTTCTATATTCTTATATATTTCTAAATAAAAACAGCTTCATTGTCTAATTTTAACTAAAACCTTCATATAATATATTTCTGTTCCTTTATGCTATTATAACCATGTATAGATGTAGTTTTTCATATCCCAGTATTTTTCAACATATTCTTTCAAATCTTTCCAGTCTTCTAGAAAGGTCTCTGAGTAGAGATTATTCAATTTTCTAGTCCATTTATCCATTTCAGCCATATATAACAGTTTTTTCAACCATTCCCACACCTCTGGTATTTTTTCATTTTTCCAATTTTGTGCATACACCATTCTTGCTGTTGTAATCATATACCATATTATTGTCCTTTTCTTTACATTTATCTCTTCTAGTTTAAGTCCTAGCAATAACATTTCAGGCAACTTCTTAAATGTACATTTCAAGATTTTTTCCATTTCTGCATGTATTTTGGACCAATAAATCTTTGCTTTATCACAAGTCCACCACATATGATAAAAAGAACCTTCTTTCTTTTTACACTTCCAACATTTGTTAGACATATTCTGACCAATATTTGCAATTTTTTTTGGTGTCATATACTATCTATACATCATTTTAAAACAATTTTCTTTTAAGTTATAACACGTAGATATACTCATAGCATTTTTCCATAAAAATTCCCAAGATTCCATTTCAATGTCTTTGTTAAAGTTTATCGCCCATTTTACCATTTGTTCTTTTACCATTTCATCTGCATTAAACCATTTTAGCAAGACTTTATACATTTTAGAAATCTTTTTCCCGCCTTCCTCCCAAACTTGTTCTATTTCATTATTTTTTCCCCTGAAACCGTGTTTTTTATCACTTCTATACAAATCATATATTTGTCTATATCTTAACCAACCATAATCAAAGTCAATCTGATGCTGCTCCTTCAGTTTGAAATCTTTACCATGTCTTATTAATAAGTCTCTATACTTCAGCCAATCTTGTCCTTTATATCTTGATGTTGGATGTAAGACTTCTGCGGGTACAATCCACATGGGTATCTCTTCTGAAAAAAAGTTTTTATATCTTGTCCACGTATCCATTAGTGTTCTTCTCAAATAGTGATGTTTAAACATATTGTCCATTTTTGTTTTGCCATAATACAAATATGCATGCCACCCAAATCTACAATCATGACCTTCCAGGGACAATAACATTCTATCTTGTAACATAGTCCATGTCCCTACCCAGGTCAAACATATTGCATCATGGTATAACCTTAGATTTGGTAGTTGAAACCCTCCTCTTTCTTTGGCATCACACATTATTTTCATCTTAATTCTTGGTTTTTTCCCTCCCCACACAAATTTAGACAGCTCCTTCTGCCAACATTTGAATGTTTTTACATCTTTCACAATTGGAATAGTTTGAAACAAAAACATTAATCGTGGTAACACATTCATCTTGACCACCGCAATTCTACCCAGCAATGACAAATTCAATACATTCCACTTTTTAATATCCTGCATAATTTGCAACCATAATTTTTCATAATTATTTTTATAAAGATCAATATTTTTCATAGTTAGGTTTACACCCAGATATTTTGTCTTTTTCACCACCTCACATTCTGTAAGTTTTTGTAACTCGTTTTGTTTCTTATTTGACATATTTTTGCACATTACTTTCGATTTGTTCTTATTTACATAAAATCCTGCTAAGTCACCAAACTCTTTTACTCTCTGTAACAAATGTGGTAATGTGGATAAGGGGTCTTCCACTATAAACATCACATCATCTGCAAAGGCCCTATATTTGAAAGAAAAACCTTTAGTTGTTAAGCCTTTAATATCTTTGTCTTCCTTCACATTTAACAGTAGAACTTCTAAAATCCAAATAAATAGCAGCGGCGAAAGTGGGCATCCTTGTCTTGTTCCTTTTTCAACTTTAAAATCGTCTGTCTTTTCGGTATTAATTATTAATGAGGATTTCTGTTCTTTATATATTGCTTTAATGAAGTTAAGCATATATTCACCAATCTCAAGATGTTCTAAAACTTCAAACATAAAATCCCAGTTTAAATTATCAAACGCTTTCTCCGCATCTAAAAAGAAAAAGCCCACTTCTTTTTCAGGATGTTTGTCGTAGTATTCTATAGCATCCACTACTACTCTTAGATTGTCCCTTATTTGTCGATTAGGTAAGAACCCTGCTTGTTCTGTTTGTATAGTCTCTTTAAGGTGCTCTTTTAGTCTATCCACTATAATCTTAGCAAAAATCTTATAATCATTATTCAGTAAAGAAATCGGTCTATAATTCTTAACATTGGTCAAATCTTGATTTTCTTTCGGGATCAGTGAGATGGATGCATCTTTCCAGGTTTCTGGTACCTCTCCAGTAATTCTTATATCGTTCATCAATAGCAGTAACACCGGTGAAACTGACTCCTGTAACGTTTTGTAGAACTTCGCTGTAAATCCATCCGGTCCAGGTGCTTTACCTAATTTTGAGTCATTTATTGCATTTTTGATCTCTTGTAATGATACTGGATTATTAAATAGTTCTTTAATTTTCTCTGTTGGTTTTGGTAACTTTAATGTTTGCAGGTATTCTTTAATCTTTCTTCTGTCTTTGTTTTCCTTCTTAAAAAGTTTTGCATAGTATTTAAAAAATTCTCTTTTTATTCCTTTGTTATCTATTATCTCAATATTATCTCTTATCACTTTAGTGATAAATTTATTTTCACATTTTTTCTTTAATTGCCATGCTAAGTATTTTCCGGGTTTATTTGCACATTCAAATGCTTTTTGTTGAAGTTTTTTTAAGTTCCAGTACATCTCTTGGTTCAAAATGGCTTTTGCTTGGTCTTGTAGCATCCAAATTTCCTTTTGCAGTTTCTTTTTCCCTGGTTTTTTCTTCAGTTCTTCTTCCTTTGTTTTAATGGCTTGTAGAATATTTTCATATTGCTCTTTTTTCTTTTTATTATCTTTAGCATTTAGCGATATCAATAGTCCTCTCATCACTGCTTTGTATGCATCCCATACGGTTTGAATTTTAACTTCTTTCTGCATGTTTACTTGGAAGTATAGGTCTGTTTCTTCAAGTAATTTTTTAATTATTTCTTGATTATCTAATAAGTCCTCATTTATTCTCCATCTCTTTTGTTTTTTAATCTGCCCAGCTGTCCATAAACACGGATTGTGATCTGAGATTATTCTGGGTAAAATTTCCACTTTTCTTGTCTTAAAGGTTAGGTTAGTAGTCATCCAAATCATGTCAGTTCTTGAATGTGAGTCATGTCTGTTAGAGTAAAAGGTAAAATCTTTTCCTTGTGGGTTAGCTTTCCTCCAAATATCTTCCAACTTTTCTTGTTTTATCAGTTCAAAAAAAATTTTTTGGAAGCTTCCCTAACGTCTCATCCTTTCTTTTAGAGCGCCTGTCTAGTTTATTATCTACAGTTCCATTGAAGTCCCCTAACATCATAATTTGATCATAGTTTACATTGTCCAATTCCATTTGAAGTTCTTTAAAAAAATTTTCCTTAGCTCCATTCGGAGCATAAATGTTCACAATCAAAGTTTTCAATCCTTGCAGTAAAATTTCAATAGCTAAATATCTTCCATCTTTGTCTTTAAATATTACTTTAGGTTCCAAATCTTTTTTGACATATGTTACAACACCATTTTTTTTGTTGCTTGCTAAAGAATAAAATTCTTCTCCCAATTTTTTCCTTATTAAATATTTATGGTCTTGTTTTTTAAGATGAGCTTCTTGCAAACAAATTATATTACATTTTTGTTTTTCCAACCAATGACCTACCATTCTACGTTTTTGGGGTGAATTTAGTCCATTTACATTCCATGTAAATATTTTGTAATCCATTTTGATATATTCTTAAATATCTCCAAAATCATCTTTATTCTCTCCCAGGAATGCATACATTTCTTCTGTGCTTTTAATCACTACTCTGGAGTTGCCATAATAAAAGCTTAGTCCTTGAGGTATTTCCCAACGAAATCTGATTTTTTTCTCCTTCAGTTTATCCGTCAGACGCTTTCTTGCAGTATTGCTCTAGGCAATTCTTTCATTACTATGATTTTCTTTCCATCTGTTGCAAAAGGGTCAGTAAAGCACTTCCTGTAGATTTGTTCTTTTGTTCTTTTCATTGTAAATTGGACAACCACATCTCTTGGTATGTTTTTGTCTCTTGCATATGTAGAATTAACTCTATAAACAAGATCCATGTGTTCTTTAACAACTTCTTCCTGTTCTTGTAAAAAATCTGCTATTGCTTCTTGCATTCTTGTAAAAATGTCCTCATTCAATTTTTCCTCGATCCCTCAAAATCTCAAATGATTTTGCATATCTTTATAGTGCATCATCTTTTCCATCCTCTCGTTCTCTCTCATTGTCTTATGGGTGCTTTTTTCCAGTTCTTTTACTTTAGTTTCTATATCTTGTGTTCTTGTGGATAATTTTTGAAATTCTGCTTTTAATTCCATGAAATTTTTATCTGCTTGAGCCGCTATATTATTCATTTTAACATTTACCTCTCCTATAGCGTCTAACATTTTCTTTCCCATTGCTTCCATAACGGCTAGTAGCTCTTTTTCTTTTTTTTGCTGCCATAGTAGGAGAGGACCATGTAGCTGCTCTCGATCTTAGTCCGCGGTCCGTTTTGCCTCTTTAAAAAAGATCGATTTTATCTTGTTTTCCAAATCAAACACCAATTAGTGCATTCAAACAAGCTAATCTTGCCAAGTCAAATTATGTTGGTTTCAGCCTTCTAAGTTATATAATCTTTGAGATATTGCAGTTTAAAAATTTTATAAATCCAAAATGGCGGGCGCGACTTCTCTATGGTTAATGTCAAAGGTTATAGTCTTTTTACCTTGCTTCTGGCTTGCCGTAGTTTCCTTTTGTCCCTTCCTTTTATTTACTTGTCTGCTCTCTGCACGTCACTTCCTGTTATGGTCTTTCTGGTCCGGCAGTATTTAGAGTCCCCTTTCTGGTCCGGCAGTATTTAGAGTCCCCTTTACCTTCTTCCGGTTCTTCTCCTTTTCCCTTCTTGTCTGCTCTGCTAGCCATCACTTCCTGGTTCAGTCCTCACGTCTTAATCTCGCGATGCTTGGTTCCCTTCCCCCTCTTTGTCTCGCGATGCTTGGCTTCCCCTCCCGACTCTTCTTAACCGCAGGAATGTTAAACAACTTGTTTTTTTGGCTTTTTAAGTTCAAATTCGGTTTTTTAGCGCTTCAAAACTGCTCTCATCCAATCAACAACAGTCTATTGCTTCACCCGATCTGCTTTTCGTCTTTCAAAATGCGGCGGTGGTAAGGCAAAAAACTTTTTTCCATTACCTTTTGTTGTTACTTCGCTTCAGATGTGGTCCCAACATTTAAACTTTGTCTTCTTTGTTAAGGAATCAGGGGAATTGGAGGTTTTATGCTGAATTTTTCAGCTCAGCTCGGCTCCTTAGAGATACTCGCAAGAATCCTCTTCGGCTGCAGTGCTCAAGGTGTCGGAAAAGTCTCCTCCGAGACTTTCCCTTCACCGAGGTTGCTCAAACCTGGATTATATTGCTTGCTGGTCCTCACACTACCTGTGTGTGAGGTTGCGTCAGGTGGATTAATCCACCCAAGCTGTCAGGAAGAGCCGCTGTCCGCCTTGCGCATTTGCAAAGCGTGTCAGACCTCCATTCCTCCGGCCGAAGTTGCAGGGCTCGTGGCTTCTGGAGGTTTTTTATCAATGAAATTACGGAGTTCTCCCTTTTCACTTGGGCTCATGGAATATAGTCTCCCTTTGGGGAGCTTACATCCAGGTAGCAGCTCAATAGCACAGTCTGTGTTACAATGGGGGGGGGTAGTTCATCTGCTTCAGCCTCGCCGAACACCTCTGCTAAATCCTGGTAAGTGGTAGGTATGGATAAAAGTTCCTGTTTTGTGAGGCACGCAAAGGTTGTGGTTACAGGGGGCCTCCAATCGGGTTGCCATGTATGCTTTGTACAATCTGGGGCTACTCAACGTATCCTCCCCTCACTCCACTTGATGTAGGGGACATGGGTGCTAAGCCAAGGACTTCCCAGCACCATGGGAAACTGAGCATGAGGGGTGATGACAAAGGCTTATTGTTCCCAATGTTCTCCTATGCCTACCCGCAGGGGCTGTGTTTCAAACAGGCAAGGTTCTTTCATTTCTGACCCATCCATCTGGGTGAATGTTAAGAGTTCATCTAGGGAGTTCACCCCCACCTCAAGTCCACCCACCACTATTGGGTTTATTAAGTCATGAGCACACCCAGAGTCTATTAAAGCTTGAACTCGCATTTGGGTGCCCGAGCTCTGGTTGATTAGAGTCACCACTATGTAGAGAAGGGGGGCAGGGGAGCTCACTGCTTTTGGCGCTGCCAGAGTGGGGACCTGTTGTGTCACGCCATCTAGAGCAGATCCCTGGTGTTTCCCACCAGCTGGGGATGTTCCACCACCACTATTTTGTCACCTTCTCCCGAAGTATCCAGTTGCAGGGCTCGTGGCTTCATGGCTTGGGGTCCTTTTGGCTGCCTTGGAGTCACCGCCGGTGGGGTTTGGGCCCCTTGAGGGGAGGTGGCCGGACACATGGAAGCAAAGTGCCCAGTCTCCCCACAGCGCATACATAATCCCTTTTTCATGCAAAAGTGCCGTAACTCTTTTAGAGGTGGTTTCATCTTGGATCTGGGGGGGTCACCAAAGCAGTCGAGGGTTGGGTTCCCCCCGAGACCTGCATCTTGATGAGGGTAAACCAGAATTCGGCCTCCTCCGCAGCTCATATCCAGGCTGCCAATGTCATGGGGTTCACATTTTGTAAAATAGTCTCATATAAGTCCACATTTAACCCCTGGCAATATTGCTCCACAAAGACTTCTTCAGACCAAACCCAGATCCTGGCAGAATAGCATTTAAAAGGCGCCGTATACGCTCTCATCGAATCCTTCCCTTGGGTCAGCCGCCTGATCTGGTTATGAGTCTTCTCCTCACTCACTGGGTCCTCATATTGTCTGCACAGGGCCCACATAAACTCATCAGTACACTCCAGTTCCAGCCCTGGGGGATTGTGGAGACTCACATACCAGTCTGCTGCTTCCTCTCGGAGTCTGGACCCAATGTAGCCTACCCGGTCCCCTTCCGTGGGGAATAGATGGCCCCAAGTCTGGAGGAATTGGCCAGCTTCAATAATGAAAAATTGTAGCTTGGCCGGATTCCCGTTGAACGTCGCCCCCAGCAGCTTGTGAGGGACAGGACGACAGTCCATTCCGGGTCCCAGTGCAGGGCCCACAGGAGGCGCTGGGGGTTGAACAGGAGGTACGACCACAGGAGTTGGTTGGACTGGAGGCTGCTGCCCCGCTCCTGCTCCTCCTGCTCCAGCCGCCCCTCCTGGGCCTTGGACTTCCCTGAACAGCCACTGAATCTCACCTGGGAGTCCCTCCAGGAGGGTGGTCATTTGGTGTTTCAGCAGATGTTTGATCACGTCAAAACGCTGGTCCATCTGGCTCCACAAATCTACAAACTCTGGCCCTCAAGGCTGACCCAAGTCCCAAGGTGGTGCACGTTCTTGGGGTCGACCCCCCTCCCAGAGGTTGGCCGCCATAACCAGACTCCTACTTGGCCCCTGCCGAGGACTCCACATCTCAGTAGTCTCAGACCCAAAGATTGCCCGTGACGGATGGGGACCTCTGGGTCTCACATCCACCCAACTGCATGTAGGCACCACCACCGGTTCCTCGGCTGTGGATATCGGTACTTCCAAGCCCTGGGATGTAGGAGGCTCTTCCCCATCTTCTGCCATTCCAGGAACAGACTGATCACTCCAACCAGAGGAGGATTACTGACTCTCTGTGAGAGTCTAAGAGATTTCAAACTGTAAACAAAGTTCTTAACTAGAAAGTTCTTTATTCCAGTGGATCAATTAGTCATCTACACGTTCTTGAGTCAGTAATGAAAGGGAAGGGTTGAGGGGTTACAGTTATAGTGCATTCAAACTGGGTGTGAAAAAGGGGGGCTCCAATCCTGGAGCCTGAAAAATACAGTTAGACGTTTTGTTCTCAGGATAAAAGCAGGAAAAGTTACAATAAACACCTGCAAAAGCAACAGCAGCGAAGTCATTGAGAAAGTTCCCCATCTACAAGGTTAGGGAGGCATGATAGATAACATTCAGACTGTGAGAAGAGAGATACATTCCAAAGGTCGGGGTGAGGGGCCATGACATGGACCTCTTTGGGAATCCATCTCCTGCCCGGGAATGGCAGCATTTAGCTGACATTATGTTCTGTACTTAAATCTAAGCATTTTGGCTATGTCTCTGTTTGTACCTAAACTCAATGGTGGCAGAGCCTCTGCATCGGCTCCTGGACAAAAATATGAAATGGGCTTGGGGCCCCTGCCATGTGGCTGCTTTTCAGGCCATGAAGGACTTGCTTACATCCAATGCTGTGCTTGCCCATTTTAATAAGTCTCTCCCCATCGTGCTGGCCTGTGACACCTCCTCATACGGGGTGAAGGCAGTTCTGGGACATCGTTTGCCCAACAGCTGGGAGGTTCCAGTCGCCTATTACTCCAGGACCTTGTCATCTGCGAAGCACAATTACATGCAGATTGACAAGGAGGCGCTGGCTATAGTGGCCGGGGTAAAAAAATGTCATGACTATTTGTATGGTTGTGCATTCACGGTCGCCACCTGGGAGAGTGTGCCCCAAAGATGTAGTTGGCAACAGGTGTTCTTAAACAGAAAATCCTTTATTGCTATTACAGCTCTTGATAGTCACTTGCATTTTTTGTGTTAGTAATGCCAGGTTAGCATACAATCAGGATTGATATACAGTATTCAAAGAGACAGTTCAGCAATGCCCCACCGGATGTGAGGGCGATCTGGCTGCGACATCTGTCACCCCATTGATCGCCAGGGTTGATTCAGCAATGCCCCACCAATCCTGGAGAGATAAAAGCAGCGCCAAAAGTTACCAGTTTTTCGTTCCCATACTAAGAGGGAATAAGTTACAGTTTGCACCTGAGGGGATGACGCAGCTGAGAGCTAGATGCCCAAGGTCAGGGAAGCATAGGAAGCGATAAGTGAGCAGAGAGGCTAAGCAAGGAGTCTGAGAACAGTGAGCACATTTCAAAGGTGGGAGTCAGGCGAAGGAAACCACCTCCCTCCCGGGAGATGGCAGCATTAGCTGACACCACTGACCACAAACCTCTCCTGGGCCTCCTCGCACCAGACTGCCAGACCCCACCAGATGCTGTCTCCCTGGGTCCCGCGGTGGTCTATCTTCCTCTCTGGCTACCAGTACTCACTGGTCTACTGCCCCGGCAAGTCAATGGGTCATGCAGACACCCTGAGTCGCCTGCCGCTGGCTTCCTGTGACCCAGACCCAGCTCCCACCTACCACATCGCGCTTCTGGAGGATCTTCTGGCCCATCCCGTCCAGGTAACAGACATCTCCCATTGCACGGCTCAGGACTGCACCATTTCCCGGGTCCTGGACTTGGTGGGGAGGGGGTGGCCCTCCTGTCCAGGGCCAGAATTTGCCGCATTCTTAGCCCGGTGCAATGAACTATCTACCCACAAGGGGTGCCTGCTCTGGGGGTCAAGGGTGGTGATTCCCAAACCACTCCACACTCGGGTGCTCAGCGCTCTTCAAGAGCACCACCCTGGCATTGTGTGGATGAAAGCCCTGGCCCGCAGTTACGTCTGGGGGCGGGGGTTGGACAACGACATCAAGGACAAGGCCTGCCACTGTAATAAGTGTCAGGAGTCATGCCTTGACACCCCCCCCCCCGCTCCAGTCCTCCCCTGGGAATCTGCACAAAGGCCATGGTCCCAGCTCCACATAGACTTTGTGGGGCCAGTCCAGGGGCAGCTTTTCTTCCTTCTAGTTGACAGCTACAGTAAGTGGCTAGAAGACGTATCGGTGAAGATGACGTCATCCAAAGCCACCATCCTAGCCATGTGATGCATTTTCTGCATGCACGGCCTGCCAGACATGCTGGTCTCCGACAACGGCATGGCCTTCACGTCTATGGAGTTCCAGCAATTCACGGAGCTGCACGGCATCAGACACGTGAGGTCTGCTCCTTTCCACCCAGCTACAAACAGCCAAGCTGAACAGATGGTCCGCACAACCAAAGAGGCACTGCGGAGGATGGCCCATGGGGACTGGGAGTTTAAACTGACTGCCTTTCTCTTCGGCCAACGAGCAATGCCCCACTCCACCATGGGAGTCAGCCCTGCCAAACTCCTCATGGGCCTCTGGTTGACTTCACAACTCAACCACCTGCACCCCGACTGAGCAACTAGCCACTCCAAGGAGCCCAACATCTCCCTGTGCTCCCAGAGGTTTCTTCCCAGATGACCCCATGTATGTCCAGAACTATGCATGGGGTCCCCTCTGGCTACCAGGCCAGATCATCTGCGTCACCGGACCCCTCTCCTACAAGGTCATCGGCGAGGACAGTCAGGTTTGGAGGCAACATGTGGACCAACTCCAACATTGGCTACATTCCAGTATTCCCGATCGTGTAGGCAAGCCAGAGCTCCAGATCCGAGCCTGGATGAAGAAGAGTACAGCAGACCCGACACAGCACTATCCATCGCACCCCAGCATTTGTCCCCGCCAGACTCAACCACAAAGGCTGGCCAGCCGGACACAGCTCCAGACACCCCAGCACCCACTCCTGTTTCAGAAGCCGAGGTTCTGGTCCCATTGCCGCCCACCGCAGCTCTTAGACACTCAGACAGGGAGCAAAGGAGACCAACCTATCTAAAGGACTATGTCTGCTAGGGTGGGCCTGAACTATGGGGGGAGGGGTGTTATGTTCTGTACTTAAATCTAAGCATTTTGGCTATGTCTTTGTTTGTACCTAAACATTGCCATGTGCTCCAGTAATGGCGACTGCCACGTAGTCTGAGCATATGGCCAGGTAAATGGCCTGAGCTTGAGGCCAGCAAACAATAGTGCCCTAGGATCCTGGACATCCCCCATCAGAGGCTCAGAATATTCAAATGTACCAACCAGAGTCTCTGGTGGGAAAGATGTCCTATCACGCTGTATGGGAGCGGTCGGGGGCAAGGCTTCCCTGTGCATAAAAGCAGACTCCCGGCCCGCCACAGGTATCCTTGAGCTGAACCATCTAATAAACTGAGCTATGCTTGAAATCACTTCACCGGCCTCCCAAGTCTAGTACTTTTCACTCTGCATCCCTAACCCCCACCCTATCACTTGCTGGGGTTCTGCTGCTGTCAAACCTCGCTTGCTTAGCTCACTTCAGCTTGCCATGATTTAGGGGGGAAGGAATTCCTGTGGGGAGAGATGTGTGTGGATGAGTATGAATGAAATTTTCAGACAAACAAAACAAACATGAGAGTATGACATCATCATTATATCTAATTAACATGCCTCTTACATATACGTCTAATTATCTATTCCTCTACCGCATAGCCAACTATACTTCTTGCAACTCTGAATTTTAACACTATATCTTCCCACCTACTTAAACATTTTTTAAACAATTTCCTCCTTATTTTGCTATTATAAGGCTTTACCAAGCAGTCGAGTTACTCTACTATACCTTCAATACAGATTATATATTTACCCCCTTAAACTTCCCTTAATATTCTTTATTTATCCAAATGTTCCCTGTACATATTTTTAATACACTTTGCTCCTTTACATTTTTTGATACCATCTATTATAAGGATTACCTGATCAGTTACAATTGATCTTCTATTAATATGCATTGAAGTTTTATAAGTGAATATACATTCAAATATATCCATTACATATTTCCCTAGCATTTTACACATGCACCAAAAAAATTAAACTTAAGCATTCCCTAGCCACTTTTAATCTGTTACACAAGATTGCTAGCTGGCAACTTCTGTCAATTCGGAGAAGGTTATTGGTTCATTTAAAATTTTCTCTTATTCCTCTGTAAATTTCTTATGATTATATTTTTTCAAAAAGTCTTTAATATCATCTTGTGTAGCTTCTCTTTTTTGATATAGCTTCTCATAGAAGGCTTCAACAATCTCTTTTAAATCTTTAGGCAGATTTTTCTCATTTCCTTGGTTATCTCTCAGAATTTTAATAGTTCATTTCTCTTTCTCTTTCCGCAATTTATATGCCAGCCATCTTGTTGGTTTATTAGCATTTTCAAAGTAGTTTTGTTTTGCAACAGTAATCTTTTGGGCTATTTCTTGCATTAACAGACAATTCATTTGATGTAATAATGCCAGTTTCATTCTTGAGTTTTCAGTTGATGGGTCTTTTTTCACTAGCTCTTCGTATTTCTCAGTTTGTTTCTTAATTTGTACAAATTTCTCATTCTTCTGCTTTCTGATGTATGTCACTTCTCTAATAATCCACTCTCTGGCATGGGCCTTAAAGGCATCCCAAACAGTTCTAATGGGAATGTCTGGTTGGATATTTTGTTGGAAAAACATCTGGAACTCTTTTTTAGTCTGTTTCACAAATTTATCATTTTTCAGTAAGAGTGTGTTTTTTTGGTACATCTTGCAATGTAAATAAAAGAGGATTATGGTCTGCAAAAGTTGCTGGTAGTATTTCCACTTCTACTGTGCCATTTACAGTTGTTGGTTTTTTAAATTTAATTTTTCAAAAATACAAACTTAAGTATGCATATCGAATTGACATTGATAAATCTGATTTGTATAACATACAAACATTCTTTAAATAACAACTAGAACTTACAGAATAAACACAACTAGAACAACTAACAAACTATAAAAGGAAAAAGGGTAAATTTAGCACATGACCATTGTAATAACCTTCTCTATGTTGAAGGTAAAATTATACTTCAAATTTAACATAATGACCAATATTTTTTAATAAAAGAATAATAATGAGATTGTTGACTTGTAATTCTTTCTAACACATAGGCAAGATTGTTTAAAATGGGATGCATCTGCCATAAAAGGCCAATTTATCAGAAGAAGGGTCCTGATTCATAAGTCGGTTTGAAATTTTGTCCATTAGAAGGTTGTCCCAAATTCTGGAATACCAAAGTTTAGTTGACAAATAGGATGCATTTTTCCAGTTCTGAGCAATAATGGATTTTGCTGCTGAAAGCAAAATAGTAATTAACTCTATACTATGCCTGGGTATGTGCATGTTCCTCCAGCAATTCAATAATATAAGTTCTGGTTTTTCTGGAAGAAGGTAACCTGTTAGAAATTGTATTTGAGTTAAAATCTTATGCCAAAAGGCTCGGACGTCCGGGCAATCCCACCAGCAATGTAGATAGCTACCGATTTCTCCACATTCTCTCCAACATAATGGTGAGAGTTGGTTATTAATCTTGTGTAGCCTTAGGGGTGTTAAGTACCATCTAGAAAGTATCTTAAAATTGAGTTGCTGTGTATTAAGGGATTTTGTTTTGATAACATAGGAAGACCATACAAATTCCCAGAATGAATTGGGTAAATTTTTCCCCAGATCCTTTGACCAGGAGAGGGTGTAGGAAAGTGAAATTTCGGGGTCAGGGTCAATAAATTTTGTATAGATCTTTGAAATTAGTCCTTTACTTCTCCCATTGGAAGAAATTAATAATTTTTCTATTTCAGTGCAGGGTTTTGAAGTGTTTGCTTCATTGACGAAGTGCTAAATAAATGGCACAACTGGAAATATTCACACCATGGAAAAGTATCAGAAATTAGCAATTCAATACTAGTTTTAGGTAATAATTGTTGTTTTCTGGTTAAATTAAACAACATTGATATTTTAGGATGATTCCATTTTAAAAAGGACACAGGAGATAATGCCGGGGAAAACCAGGATTGCCTCAGATAAAAAGGTGCTAAGGAGGTACCTGGAGCCCATTTTGGGCGTAAAACTCTCCATATTTTAAGTAGAGATGATACAAATGGGTGAGTGGATTGATAATAACATGAACTAATTTTGGGTTCCCAAAGCAACAACTTATAGTGTTGTGTTTCTAAAAAGTTTTCTTCTAATGAAACCCAGTCTGGTTGTGGGTCAGATTTCAATATTTTAATTATGGTGGATAAGACAGAAGCTTCATAGTACAGCTTTAAATCTGGTAATGATACTCCACCAAATTGTCTGGAGCATCTCAACGTTGTAAATTGAATACGGGATTTTCTATATCCCCAAATAAACCGCGACCATAAAAGTTGCCATTGTTTAAAAAAGGAATTTGAGATGGGAATGGGCAACACTCTATAGAGGAATAAAAATTTGGGGAAAATAAAGGTCTTAAGTACTTGAATTCTTTCCAGCCATAATAATTTCTCTTTGTGCCATTGATCCAATACTACTTTAGTCCTTTCAACCATATCTATATAATTTATCCGAAATAAATCTATAACCTGAAGAGGAATTTTGATACCCAAATAAGACCAATAGGATTGTACCCATTGGTACTGAAAAGTACTTTTAACAAAAAATTCAGTCTGTTTTAAAAGATTGATTGGATAAAAAATAGTTTTAGACTGATTTACGGCTAAACCTGATACCTTGGCAAATTCAATAAGTAAGGATTCCAAATGTGGTAAAGAAGATTCTAAATTAGATAAATACAAAACAAAATCATCAGCAAACAAACTTATCTTGTATTCTGAATGTAAAAGTTTCAGACCAAAGATGTTTGGGGAGGATCTGATTTTGTCAGCAAGTGGTTCAATGACCATAGCGAAAAGGAGAGGCGACAATGGACACCCCTGCCTTGTACCACAAGTTAGAAATATAGTAGAAGAAGTTGTATTGTTAATTGAAATTTGTGCTTGTGGGGCCGAGTAAAGGGACTTGATAACCCGTCGAAAGTTCATACCAAACCCCATCTTTTCTAGTACTGCATGTAAAAAATCAGGTTCTACTTTATCAAAAGCCTTTTCAATATCCAAGGCTAGCAAACTTATGTTTTTTTTATTTTGTTTTGGAATAATAAATAATATCTATGGTTTTTCGAATATTTGCCGTCAACTCTCGGTTAGGAATAAAACCAGATTGGTCAGTATGTATATAAAGACTTATAAAATTGTTTAGTCTAGAAGTTAAAATAGATGTAAAAATTTAGTAGTAATTGTTTAACAATGAAATTGGACGAAATGATTGGGGGGTTAAGCTATCTTTGCCTTTCTTGGGGATCACAATAATTTTGGCTTGTTGCCAGGATTCAGGCATGATGCCAGTTTGAAGGACATAATTACAGGTTGATAAAATTTTTAAAATTAAAAAAAATAATAATAATTACAGGTTGATAGCAAATGAGGAACTAGATGTTGTGCAAATCGTTTATAAAATTCGGAAGGAAGGCTGTCTCAGCCAGGGGCTTTATTTGTTTTGAGGTGTTTAATAGCCTCCAAGAGTTCAGATGTTGTTATAGGGGCATCCATGCTTGAACTATGTTCGGGTGCTAGTGTCTTGATAAGTGCATTAGATGATAAAAAGGAGTCTATTCTATCCTGAGTAGGGAATTCCGAACTATAAAGTTCGCTATAGTATTTGGTAAATATTTTTGTGATTTCTTCAGAGAAGAAGAAGAAGAGAAGAGAAGAAGAGACTGGATTTATATCCCGCCCTTCACTCACTTAAGAGTCTCAGAGCGGCTTACAAACTCCTTTCCCTTTCCCCTCCCCACAACAGACACCCTGTGAGGTAGGTGGGGCTGAGAGAGCTCTTTCCCAAGCTGTCCTTGAGGGAACAGCTGGTACAGAGCTATGGCTTGCCCAAGGTCATCCAGCCAGGTGCAAGTGGAGGAGTGGGGAATCAAACCCGGTTCTCCCAGATTAGAGTCCGCGCACTTAACCACTACACCAGACTGGCTCTCTCAGAGGAAGACATTAAGGTTCTGATAAAGTTTTAAGTGCATTAATCTGTCTACTAGCTTTTTGATTATTGAGTCTCCATTTCAGTAATTTAAGAGATTTCGGGTGTCTGAACCAAAACTTATGTTTAAGATACAGTAGATCAGTTTGTATGCGAGTATTTTCAATAGCCTCTAGTTTTTTCCGTTCGGTCATCAGTTGTTTATAAGTACGATTTGAACCTGTTTTTTTATGGGTGTCTTCCAGAAGTTTGATATTAGATAACAAATCTTGAGTGACCGAATTTTTAAGTTTGTTGTGATGTGCAGCCGATGAAATAATTTTGCCTCGAATCGCTGCTTTCAACACGTCCCAAACTATACGTTCAGGAACTCCACAAGAGGCGTTGAATTTAAATTCCTTGATTGTATCTTCTATATCTGTGCAAATTTGAGGATGAAATAAGAGACTTCTATTGAGTGTCCATGAAAATGATTTAAGGGGTGCTGTATCTAGTAGTAAAGTGCATTCAGTCCAAGCATGGTCGGACAAGGTACGAAGACCTATATCTGCATTCTGAACCTGGTGGGCTAGCGAATTGGAAATAAAAATATAATCAATTATTGTGTAAATATCAAATCTAGAGGAATAATAAGTATAATCCTTCATACCAGGGTGGCGTATCCGCCATATATCTTGTAAATTATACTTTTCTAATATTTATTGCAAAAAAGGTTGGTTATATCTATTTTTTGTTGTTTTAGAATGATGTAAAAGGGAAGTGGGAGGTTTGTATGACCGATCCCATTGCAGATCTGCGATATAATTAAAGTTGCCTCCGATTATAACCTGTCCTTCATGAAAAGTATCTAATTGCTCCATTATATCTGAAATAAAAGTCTCTTGCCCTGTATTGGGAGCGTAAATAAATGCCAACGTATAAGGTAAGTTATTTAAAAGACCTTTTAAAAAAATAAATCTACCTTTAGGGTCTATTTGTTGAGATTTCATTTGGAAATGAACATTTTTAGAAAAAAGAATTACTACTCCTCTCGATTTTGAGGATCCCGTTGATTGAAATTGCGTAGAGAACCATTTAGAATTAAGAACAGGTTTATCTGACTTTTTAAGATGCGTCTCTTGGAGAAAAACTACGTCAGGACGCATTTTTGTAAGTGAAGACACCAGTTTTTTCGATTTATGTCTAACATTGAGGCCTCTACAATTGAGAGACAATACCTTGAGTGCATTATCCATATTGTTTGTAGTTAAAAATGAAATAATTAAAATTCACAATATTGACATTATAAACCAGTAAGAACCAATCACTGACTTCAGAAAGGTCATGACTAAATACCAACTTGAAAAGAAAACTTATCATTTCTATTATAGTAAAAAAAACCCCTAAACTAAACTTTTCCTATATAAATTTTCTACTGTCCCTCTATATGAGGGTTTTTCAAGTAAACCGGTCTTGACTATGCAGAGCCCTGGCTATAAACAAACTAAAAAGAAACAAAAAGGGGGGGGAACAAAAACCACCCCCACCCCTCCCCTATTAAGTTTAAATTTTAAAAACAGATCTTAACCTCCATAAGCAGGCTGAGTATTTATGAGTTTAAATGACGTGAAACAAAATAATAAATTGAGTAATACAAATAGAAATAAAATTATAACTAAGGTAAGTCTCTTCTAATGTAATATTCTGGGTAAACTGGAAGTAAGGTTTTAGCTTGGTGAGAGAAATATATCATATAAAACAGTACATTTCACAACAGTAATTTAAGTCAGGTTAACTTCACCATTAAATAAAATATATAGTAGGTTCCTATCACCTGTTAATATTCAAACAGACAAGCTTCCTCTTATAGGATGGTTAAAGCCACCATAAAAAATATCTAATAGGTTCCTCTCACCTATTTTTAAATATAAAAATAAGAACTAAGAAAAGGGAAGCATATATATCTTAATAAAACGCAATTACACAAAAAAAGAAAATATATCTTATAATGTACTGGGTAAACTGGAAGTAAAAAGCTAAGGTTTTAGCTTGGTGAAAGAAATATATCATATAAAACAGTATATTTCACAACAATAATAATAATAATAAGTCAGGTTAACTTCACCATTAAATAAAATATATGGTAGGTTCTTATCACCTGTTAATGTTCAAATAAACAAGCTTCCCTGGTTTAGTTACTCAAATATTATTAAATAAATTTATTCCTCTTATAGGAGGGTTAAAGTCACCATAAAAATATCTAATAGGTTCCTCTCACCTATTTTTAAATATAAAAATAAGAACTAAGAAAAGGAAAGTATATATCTTGATAAAACTCAATTACTCAGAAAAAGAAAATATATCTTATCAGCTATTAATACTCAAATAGTCAAGACAAAGTAAGTTCTCTGGCATGTCAGCTTAGTTGCGATGCTTCTTGTTCTGCACCTTGTTCCATTTAGGTGGAGTTGCTGGATTCACGATGAACTGATTCTCCGAGGTAGAAAAGGGCTAAAAGTCAATCCCCAGAGCTGCAAGAAGTGTATGTCCACTAGAAATGTCTGATGCATTAAATCGTTGGCCTTGATGGATCACTAGGAGCTCACAAGGTAACGACCATCGAAATTGGATCTTGTTCTCAATAAGTAGCTGGGTGATCGGTTTAAGTAGGTGTCTATGCTGCAGAGTCTCCATAGATAAATCCAAGAGGACTTGCACCTTATTGTTCTGATAAACTAGGCCTCTCTCTGACCAGGACTTGCGTAAAATTGCATCCCTAGTACGACTATCAGGGAAGGTGGCCAGGATGTCTCTCACAAAAGAATTAGAACGGCGCAGGGTGGAACCGATGCAGTAAGCTTTATCAATCAATGGAGCAACGTTTTCTTCCAAATCTAGGGACTGGGCAAGCCAGGTAGCTAGAAAAATTTTCAATTCAGTCTCACCTTCGGAAGATTCAGGGATGCCTTGAAATTTAAGATTCCGTTCGTTCATGTGGTTTTCTAGAATAAGAATTTTTGAGCGGGCCCATTCTTCTGCTCTTTGTAGTTGTTGTGTGCTTTCTTGAGCCGCCAGAGCGCTTTCCATGGCCAACTCAGCTGCCTTCGAGACCTCCGATAGGGTCTCAGTGATAAATTTTAGCTCGTTGGTGAGAGGCTTGATTGCGGAGCAAATTTGCTCAGCGATGGTGGTTTCAAGATGAGTAATGGTTGTAAAGAAGTCGCGGCGAGACAGGGAAGCTCCGTCTTTGTCAGGTTCTGGTGACCCGTCCGCCATCTTAGAAGTTTGTTGGGAGGAGATCACCGGGGCCCGTGTTTCTTCTTTCATGAAAAATTTCAGCTTTGCTTGCGGCGTTTGCGCGGCGTTTTTTGTTTCCTGGGTTCCTGATCTTCCCATTGTAAAAACTGAAGAAGCACAGGATGGAATTGGAGGTTAAATTTTGAAGTAGAAAGGGGAAGAGTGGAGGAGTTAGGTCTTCAAGCGTCCACCATGTATTGGCGCTAAGCCATGCCCCCCCATTTACAGTTGTTGATGATATCCAGCATATATTTAATCTTGACCTTGAGTTATGTTTTGTTGAATAGAAAATAAAGTCAGTTGTATTTGGGTTTCTCACTTTCCAGGAATCCACCAAATTATATCTTCTGCTATTTGTAGAAAGGAATTTGGAAGTTCATTTCCTTTCTTCTTTTGTTTTGCAGTTGTTGTTTTTCTGTCTACCAGTCTATCAAAGACTGCATTATAATCTCCAGTCAAACAAATCTCATCAAAGTTTTGTTTTGAAATAAGTTCATGCAGGAGTTTGTAGAAATTTTCATGATGTAGGGTGTAAGTTCAGGGAAGTGGACGAAATTCTCTTGTCCATGTTTGTATGTGGGGTGCAGGAACCGAAGTTGCAGAGGAAGCTCATGGCAATCACGGACGCCACCTTGAGTAATGTTTTCCAGGCAGCATGTGCTTTTGAAGTCTCCCAAAAGGACAGGTACGGTGGCCCGACGGCCATCCACCATGCCAGCTACATGTCAGAATCTGAGGTCTCCAATGACAACACGGCCTTGCAGGTCCGCCGCTGCCCCGAGAATGCTCACACAACAGCCAAGTCCAGAAAACACAAGTCAGCTCAACCCTTACAGGGGAACCCGAGAACAGGCGCTGCAACATGTGCAAGCTGCGGAGATCCACATGACCGCCAGACCTGCCGATTCTGGGATGCAGAGTGCCAGTCATGCGGAAAGCAGGGGCACATCGCCCAGGCCTGCCGCTACAGATCCAGTCACCGCACTCAAGTTGCACACCAGGAATCCACCAAACTCAACTCGATGGACATCACGACCCACCACCAGGTAATGAACTTGCCCCCGACTGGCCCCAACAAAATTAAGGTCACCGTTCTGATAGAGGGATCCCTATGCTTGATGGAACTGGACACTGGGTCCTCTTACTCCATTCTTTCAGAGGCTACTATAAACAAACTCTGCCCGGGAAATCCCATGGAAATCAAGGGCCTGGGCAAGTTCACAGTGGAATATAAGGAGTTCTGGGGTAAACTGGATGGTGGTGGTGGCGACCAACCTCACATGCCTGTTGGGTCTGTCCTGGTTCGAACCCCTAGGGCTAGAAGTAACTGGGGTGAACCGCATTCAGGACTCTAACTTTCAGGACATCTGCACAGAATTTCCCGCAGTTTTTGATGGAGCACTAGGCTCCTTTTTGGGGGCCCCGTCTCCTTGGCTCTGGATCTCTCGGTCTGACCCATTCGGGTCCTGGCTCGCCGGCCTCCGCTCACTATGCATCCCAAAGCAGAAAAGGAGCTAGACAAACTCATAGCTCAAGGGGTGCTGGAGCCAGTGTCACATGCCAAATGGGAGACTCCCATTGTGACCCCACTTAAGCCCAATGGGGAGGTCTACATATGCGCGGACTAAAAGTGCAAGCTAAACAAGGCACTTCAAGCTCATGCCTATCCGGTGCCAGTAATCAGCCATGTGCTGGCCACTCTGGTGGGGGTCAAGATCTTTGGCAAATTGGACTTGGCTCAAGCTTACCAGCAGCTGCCAGTGGACAAAGCCATGGCAGAGGCACAAACAATAGTGACTCACAAGGGGGCGTTCAAGGTGAAACGGCTCCAGTTTGGGGTCAGCGTGGCCCCAGGGATCTTCCAGGAATTAATGGACCATTTATTAAAAGGGTTATCAGGTGTCCAGCCCTTTTTCGATGACATCTTGATAGCGGTGCTGGACACCCAGACCTTCAGTACGCCACTCCAGGCAGTCCTTCAACGTTTCCAGGATGCAGGGCTGAAGGTCAAGACAGAGAAATGTCTTCTGGACATGCCATCAGTGGAGTTCCTGGGGTTCACTGTGGACACCCAAGGAATCTGTCATGAGTACCTCTGAGGATCTGCCTCCTGCGGACCTAAGTGAGGTGGAGGATCAGCTCCCAGCTCCAGAGAAGCCTCCATCTGAGCCAGATGAGGCTCAAGCAAGCACCTCCCAGGGTTTCGTTCCAGCACCAGCAGCAGCTGAGCCACAGCTAAGCTCAAGCCCACCTGATTCACCTCCTCGGGTGGAACGTCTAAGGTCCCAGTGCAGGCAAGACATAGCTGCAAGAAGGAAAGAGACATGCATGCGTGGTCGTGTAGCAGGAAGCCCCCCCAGGCTGAAGCCGCAGAATGAGCCGCACCAGACAACGAGTGTAAAGGTGTAACAGATAAAGCTTTATTGGATCCAGTCAGCACGGAGTGCAAAAAGGCTGGACCCCGTTTCTTTGCATCAGATAGTTTTTATACAGACAGGGCGTGTTAATACAGCAAGTTTAATCATTTTCCTGTTAAGTCAGTTACATATTCTTATTTTATCCAACATCTGTTGAATCCCCGGTTCACCCCCTCCCATCGCCCCCAACTTCTGCTTTTTCCCTATAGCAAATACAGGGACCCTTGCTCCGGGCTCCCTGCCAACCTGGCTACTTCTGCAATTTTCTCTGGCTGTCAGCAAGTTATTGCATTCCATCAGCAAAGCAAGCATTTTATCTGAGCTAAAGTTCAACAGAGAGAGAAGAGACTGATTTTGAGTTTGGTTCATAGGCCTAGGGTCGAGCTGGGCCTGGGTCTCTGGTCAGGCCCTGCTTCAGTCACAGATCACTAAGTCCTGAGTTCTAGAAGGAACCGGGACCTCTCTGCCAGCTGCTAACAAGCACAGGAAGTGGCTGGGTATTTAGGCACAGCACAGAGACTACCAACTTGTGCTAGTAACAAGTCTTCTTGGCTAAGCTCTGCACCCATTTGGCTTGTGATAGCTAACTTGATTCTGGACCCTCTGGCTTGTGATTCCAGCTTTGTTTGATTTCGGCTCTGTTGACTCCCTGGACTGGTTTACTTGTGAGTTTCCCTCTTTGACTCTGGTTTGGACTGACTCTGCTTTTGGCTCAGTGTTTTGGACTTGGCAACTTGTTCCTGATTCGGTTTAACCTCAGACTGTCCCAGACTTCTGCTTGGCTCCTGTCCTATTGGCATTCAGCTCGTGACAGAATCCACCCCACATTGGACAAGGTAAAAGTGATCCGTGAGGCTCGGGCTCCCACGTGCAAGGCTGAGCTTCAATCTTTTCCAGGACTCTTGAATTTCTATCATAATTTCCTTCCGCATAAGGCTGCGGTGGCTGAGCCGCTACATAGACTATTGGGCAAATCTGTAAATGGGAATGGGGCCCCCGGTACGTGGCTGCCTTCAAAGCCATGAAATCTCTTCTGATTTCTAATGCGGTCCTCACCCACTTCGATGAGTCCCTCCCTGTGGTGCTAGCCTGTGACGCATCCCCTTACGGAGTGGGGGCTGTCTTGGGGCACCACCTGCCTGATGGCCGGGAGGTCCTGGTCGCTCATTACTCTAGGACCTTAACATCTGTGGAGAGGAACTATGCACAGATAGACAAGGAGGCTGTTGCTATCATGGTAGGGGTAAAAAAGTTCCACAATTACCTCTATGGCCGGGACTTCATGATCACCACTGATCACAAACCCCTTCTGGGGCTCCTTGCCTCTGACCACCAGACCCCTCAGATGCCCTTTAGCATCTCCTTGGGCTCTACGGTGGTTCATTTTCCTCTCCAGCTACCAGTACTCCCTGGTCTACCACCCCGGCAAATCCATGGAGCACGCGGATGCTTTGAGCCGTCTTCCGATGCCCGACGGTGACCCTGACCCTGCTCCCGCTCACCTCATCGTGCTCCTGGAGGAGCTTCCAGACCAGCCCGTCCAGGTAACAGATATCTCCCGGTGCATGGCCCAGGATTGCATGCTCTCCCATGTTCTTGACTGGGTGGAAAGGGGGTGGCCCACATCTCCCGGGCCAGAATTCGTTGCATTCACAGCCTGGTGCAGTGAGCTGTCAAGCCACAAGGGGTGCCTACTATGGGGATCCAGGGTGGTGATTCTAGAGCCCCTCCATGCCAGGGTGCTCAGCACTCTTCATGAGTACTGGGGTCATCCGGATGAAAGCCCTGGCCCGCAGCTACGTACATTGAGGCCAGGGTTCAGGCCTGTGCAAAATGCCAGGAGTCATGTCCTGACCCTCCCCATGTGCCAGTCCACCCTTGGGAGTCAGCTCAAGGCCCGTAGTCCCAGCTCCACATAGACTTCGAGGGGCCTGTCCAGGGGCAGTTGTTTTTCATCCTCGTTGACAGCTTCAGCAAGTGGCTGGAGGTTGTTCTGGTAAAGTCTACATCATCCGAGGCCACCATCCAGACAACGTGGCACATATTCAGTATGCACGGCCTGCCAGACACGTTGGTCTCTGACAATGGCACAGCATTTACCTCCTTAGAGTTCCTGCAATTCATGGAGGTACACGGCATAGGACACGTAAGGTCTGCTCCTTTCCATCCAGCTACAAACGGGCAATCCAAGAGGATGGTTCACACAACCAAGGAGGTGCTGCGGAGAATGGACCAAGGGGACTGGGAGTACAAGTTGACAGCCCTTCTCTTTGGTCAGCGCACAAAGCCCCACACAGCCACTGGCCACAGCCTGCTCATGGGATGCCGGCTTACGTCTCAGTTAGACCGTCTGCACCCGGACAGGGCCCCGCACCAGTCCAAGGAACCTGACACACCCTGAGCTCTGAGAGGATTCTTCCCGGAAGACCCCGTGTATGTTAGGAACTATGCACGGGGCCCCCTCTGGGTACCAGGTAGAGTCACCAGAGTCAACGGACCCCTCTCTTATGAGGTCACCACAGAGGGCGGCCTAGTATGGCAACGTCACATAGACCAGTTGCGATGCTGGTCAAGTTCCAGCCATCCAGGAACCACAGACCAACCAGGACCTAACATCCATGACCCCAGCATGGACCAACAGGAGGCTGATCCAGACCCGACCACCATACCCCAGGAGTACCCACGGAACTCAGCCCTGGAAACAAGCCAGCCAGAAGTTGCTCCTGAGATCCCGACTCCAGCTGCTCCAGTTCCCAAAGTAGAGACTGTGGTCCTGGGTCCACCAACTCCAACACTCCGTCGGTCGGACAGAGAGCGGAGATGGCTGACCTATCTCAAACACTTTGTGTGCTAGGGGTGCCTGAACTATGAGGGGAGGGGTGTTATGTCCTGGATGCAATTCCACAGACAACCAGGCTGCAATTCTCTTTTGTGTACACTTATATGATTCTTTGATGTGACCAAACATGTAATGGTGCCGGCCATGCAGTCTGACTGCATGGCCTGGAAAAGGTACAAGCTTGAGGTAAAAGAACGATAGCACCCAGTCTCCTAAAGATCCATGAAAAGTATTGGAGTCGGGAGTCCATGGAATAGTGAAACAGCTAGATCTTTATTGCTGGTCCAGATGAAGCATACAACCCAGGGCTCGAAGCCCTCCTTTTATGCTGGTCAGGGATAATCCCCTAACCCCACCCAACTGGCCTGATAGGCTATTATAAGTCTATTTACATCTCATAGGTTCCCTGGGAGAAACCTAGGTACATGATTGGTGGCTGGTTTGAATCCACCTGGCATTTGTTCTACCTGGCTGAAGCTCAGGTAGTTTCTTGGCCATGTGCTCTGGCCACATGGCGGTCGCCATTACTGGAGCACATGGTGACCGCATGGTCAGTACATAACAATCCACCTATCAGGGGCTTAGCATATTCAAATGAACCAATGTAATCTCTGATGGGAAGATTAACCTATCCCGCAGTGTGAGTGTGGACAGGGGCGAGGCTTT
Source organism: Lepidodactylus listeri (assembly GCA_029233225.1). Classification (NCBI taxonomy): domain Eukaryota; kingdom Metazoa; phylum Chordata; class Lepidosauria; order Squamata; family Gekkonidae; genus Lepidodactylus; species Lepidodactylus listeri. The sequence goes on along the minus strand of JARCFY010000014.1, from coordinate 4,654,343 downwards.
TCTGTGCATATAAGCTGACCCCTGGGCCACCTCAGGTATTCTTGTTCCTGACCTACAATAAACTTGATCATGCTGAAAAGCATTCCACCAGACTCCAGACTCCAGTACTTTTCAGTGGGGCAGAGCATCAAGCATATGCAATGTGCCCTGATTTTCTGCAGTTCCAGCATTGTGTGTCCCAGAACAACACGATTTTCTCTGATGAGAGCCACCACAGCTGGTGCAAGGAGCCCCGTAGGCAGGTTGAGCTCCCTTGCACTTCCAGTTGGCCACTCGGGTGCATAGTACTTCTTCCTCATTGTCACTGGTGAAAGGAAAGTCCGTGAGGTTTCCCTGATGAATGGCCTTAGTCTTGCAGGAAGGAGGTGGACTCCACGTCTGGCAGACCTCTTGTCAACTGTTTGGCTGTCTCAGCAGTGATGGCCTCCTCATATGCCATCTTAAAGTTCAAGTCTCATTTCACGAAGAGCTTCATTGTAGCTTCTCATCTCGAAGCCGCACACCAAGTGGTCGCAGAGAGCCTCCTCTAGGTTGGAGAACTCACTGTGGCATGATGCTATCCAGAGGGTGGTCATGAAGGTGGTGATTGACTCTCCCTGGGCTTGGTCCCATTTGTAAAGGCATGCCAGCAGGTGATTCTGGAGGGCCAAGGTGAGAATGATAATAGTTTAAAAGGCCCAAATATACTTTTAATTCTGAAACACATGTAGATGTTGGGGCTTCAGCAATAGCCCTTAACTTGTCACATGCTGGATGGAGCCCTTTCACACATCCTACAGGATTTATCACATCCTGCCTATTCCTTGTTTGAACTGCTGCCTTCGGGCAGAAGATATAGGACAATCAAAACAAGGACAAATAGACTAAAAAACAGTTTTTACTCGAGAGCTATTATTGCCCTGAATGCTGCATGAGACCGAAATCCGGGGGAAACAGTGGTTTGGTTGCTATGTAAATCACAAGGGAGAAGCAGTAGTGAATGTCTGTGTGAGTGCGCATGATTATATGTTGTGAGTCACTGAATGATGGCACTTTTTAATTTCATTGTACTATGTACAATGACAATAAAGTATATTCTATATTCTATTCTATATGCCCTAAGTATTGTACTGAGACCATAAAAGAACACTTACTCCTCTGTAGTTTAAGTCCCACCTTCTGGAGTCTCTCCATTACTGCCTTGGGTATATTTAGATTACTTCCCTGATCCACTCCAGAGATACATCGAGATACAGTAAAACACTGAAGTCCCTTCGAAAAATTCCAGGGGCAGAAGACACCCCAAATGGGACTTATGAATGTTAATTGTGAACAAACCCTTAAACTCCCTATAAAGAAGCAGCTGTTGTTAAGCATGACTAAGGTCTAGTCTGGAACATACAGTGTTTCCTACTAAGGATGCCAATAAATCCTCAGCTTCAGGCAATGGACAGGGATCCAGCTCTGCAGCCCAGTTGACAGTGATTTTATAGTCCCCACAAATTCACACAGATTCATCTGCCTCAACTGCAGGTATAATTGGGGTGACTGAAATACCATGACTATTGATGTTCTTACTAACTGGAACAGCAATAGAAATGTGTACCATTTTGTATTCTTCCAGGGCATGGAAATGAGACATTTGATCTATTTGCTCCATGAAGTTCCCCCCAGGAAACGTGTCTAAACCTCTCAAAGTAGTTCCAGGGCCAGGCTCACCAGCCAATCAATGTATCTCTCAGGCCTCAGGCCTGCAGTGAAGTGCTAGTTCAATTTCATTATCAAGCACACAACATTAATAGTTTCATATAAATGTTTCAGCATAAATTTACTATACTGGGCTTACTATACTGGGTAATAATAGTGACAGAGCTTAGTTTCTGCAGAAGAAAAAGTGCAATCATTTGTGTTGGTGGTTAAAAATAACAATGTACTTTTACTTTGTCTTGGGAAGGAAATCACTGAGACGAGCTAATGAAAGTTCTTGTTATGAAGTCAGTGCTCTATCATTAATTAAAGTCCCATTGTGTAAAGAGGGTTGGTTGGCATGGCTGCATTTTTCCATGGGGACTTACAGATTCATTATTCCCTCTTGAAAGCCTTGTCAACATTTTTTCCAGTAAGGATGAAAATGTAAATAACGTTAAAATGATACTATGTCTTTGTAGTATGGAAAAGGACACCTATTAGGATCTCATTTATCTCATTGCCAGTTTAAAGAGTGTTACTCTCATTAGTTGTTTTGAAAGTAATGTTCTCCAAATGTTATCGAAGTAATATGAATAATTATGGGGTGGAAGGGTTTGATTTTTACATATACAGAGATCTAGATCTTTTGAGCTAAGGTTATATATTATTTTTGAAATGCTTTCTAAAGGATGGAATATAAAAAGTGCTTACAGTGGTTTCATTTCAAGAGACAAGGGGTCTGAAGAAAGCAGTCCCTCAGTAAAGTTCTTGATGTCAACCAAGCAGGATAAAGATCTAGCCCCAGAGATCTGTGTTTCTTCTCTTCAGTTAATTTGTGTCAGTTAAAACTGAAAATGTCTACATATTTAAAAATGAACCGTACCATAACACAGCCAAATCTGGCCTGGCTGTTGCCCAGATGAAATAATCTACTGGATTTAGCTGGCCCCATTATAGGTGACCTCTCTGGCCTACTAGATCACCTTGAATGTGATTCATCAACCTACTGGAGACCTGGATTTGTCCTTTTTCTGTCATGGACATTGGATAATATGGAAAATCTCTTGTTGTCTTGGTTGGCACAGGACCTGCCAGTGTTCCTTTTCATAGATTTTGCTGTCTCTAGTTATTGTATCTTAAAAAGATACGGAGAAGAGAAAAGTAAAGATTTCAACATCCCATCACAACTTTGGGCCATAAGCACTGACCCAAGTTTGCAGGACAATATCCAAAGCTCTTGAAATCTCTTTCACAATGCAGTTCCCTTTCCCCAGGAAGGGTTTCTAAATAGGCTATTGTTGGCAAATCTAAGTCAAGATTGCCCCATTCTGATTTTTTAAAATGTTTATTTATTTATTTATTTTTATTTTCATCCCATCCTCCCTGCAGACAGGGTCAGGGTGGGTTACAAAGTCACAAAACTGAATAACAATTCAATCACCAACTATCAGAACCATCTCAGGTTTCTCCTCCAGCCCATTTCCTGTACACCTTCTATGGCAGGAAGATTGAACCATTCTATCACATCCAGGATCCTAGGCTCACTTCAATCAAGTCCCACATCCCACAATTCCACCAATTGGAGTACAGCACAAAAGTCCACCTTCCCGGTGGAGCTCTGCCACACAACATCTGTGCCCTGCAGGATTTGCTACCTTTCCACAGGGCATGTAAGGCAGAGATGTTCTGCCAGGCATTTGGTTGAGGACAGTGATGGCTATGACATAGTCTGGCACTTCCCTCCCCCCCCCCCCTTTCCATCTCCTCCACCTTCCCTCCTCTACGAGGCTGTGGCATCTTCTGTAAACTTTTGCCATCAGATGTATTGGGCTGTGTTAACTGTTTCTTAGGTATTTTTATATTTTAATTCTGGACATTTTTAGCTGTGGTTCTTGAATTATATTGGAATTTTATTGTGTTGTATGCTGCCCTGAGCCCTATCTTTCAGGGGGGAAAGTCTCATTTAACAACAACCACAACCACATTAACAATAAACAATAATAAACAGCTAGGGTCAGAAACTTTGATCCAATTCCATCACATATCCCAGTTCTGCCCCAAACTGGGCCAACTGCAAACTTTCTGCATTGGTACCCAGGTAAATCCAGGAGCATGACAAGGGCATCACAAGCCCTCCATCTTTGTAGGTTCCTCTCCAGAATCTTTTACCACTCAAGCACATCACCAGACTCTTCCTCTTGGATAGGAAGGGTATGATTTTCTCTCTCTCTGTTATGTCTGCTGACCATCACAGGGCAGCAGCGACATACTGCCAGAGCTTGACTACTAGAAACAAGAGAAGTCAAGGATCCTAGACCACCACTAGCCCTCCAATAAGAACTCTGGCAGGAAATTCGAACCTGCCAATGGGACTCGTGGGTGTGTCCTAGGAACTGTATGTAGTTGGCCATCTTGTTACGCATGCCAGTTGTGTACGCAATAAACCAATGCTTACTGCTACATCGTAGTCCAGGTTTTCCATGCCCCGAACCCAGTACACAATACTCTCATTTTGTTTTCCTTCCCAATCTTACCCTTCCACTTCCTAGTGATTGTTTAGTTTCTCTATTCCCTTTTCAGTACTTGTCTTCCTTAAGCTGGCCCTTTCCTATTGTATCCTGTTTGGGATTCCTCCTTTCCTACCCAAAGCGCTTTCCCCGTTCCTTCCACAACACCATTTAATCCTATTCATAGGCAACTTCTCACCTGTCTCCTTCCTCTGGGTTGGTTTTTGCTCAGGACTAGCTACACAGGAGGAGCACAATTTGGAATAATTTAGAATTGGTCATTCAAATAACTAAAAAGTAATGAAATTGCACCTTAGCGTTGGTTTATATGCATATATAAATTGCTGTGGTTTTACTGAATTACTCTGTTGTACTTTAATCTTGAATCCCTGGCTTTATTTTCTGTATCTTGAATAAGGCAATAAAGTGACTTGCTAGTTAGATGCCTGTCTCCCTTCCATCTTTTCCTCTTCTCAGAGCCAATGTGGTTCCATGGTTAAGAGTGCCAAACTAGTATATTGTCACACTCTTGAACAAACTTATTCCCAACAACACTCTCTTGGCAGTTATTGAGAGATAAAGATGCTTCAGGCTAAGACGATCTGTGTCACAACTGACCTCTTTGGTGCCAGTTCTGATATGATACACAATTCAAATAAGCCCACCCCCCTGTGACCAGTCCAATCACACCAACCCATCCAGCCCTCCATAATCTACTTTGTACTATTGACCCTCCCCCCAGCACCTGAAAGCGTAGCATTACATTATCTAGCAGTGTCTGGCACCCAAGGTCAAAGCAAGCATTCTTCCCTAGAGAAGGGAGGCCCCGTGTAGATACAGTTACAAGCAAGCAAGCACTATTCCCAGTCAAGCAGTCCTTACACCAATGTACTCACACACTCACCCCCTTCCCAACCAGAATGAACAGGACATTATGCACACAATCACAGACAGTGCAGGATACATGGCAAATGAAATCTGAGTTTGACATATCTAAAAGACCCTGGTTCAAATCCACACTTGTACTAAGGAAGCTTGCTGGGTGACCTTGGGGCAGTAGTGCTCTCTCAGCCTAACCTACCTCACAGCCATTTGGTTTCAATTCAATTGAAATTTTCAATTCCTGATGATCTATTAAAGAAAAAAACCCAAGTGTGGAAACTGAAAGAATGGGTGTTCAAAAAGGACGAGCTTATGGACCAGGATGTGATGGCACGTTCTCTTACAGCACCATTATTTAATTTATTTAAAAGGGATCACCATAGGTCCCTTTATTTGGAGAAGTTAACTACCCTGGAATTAAGATCGGTGTTTACAGCTTTAAGATTTCAATCCATGCCCTCAATAATCAGGACTGGATGTTTTTCTGGTATTCCTGCCCCCCTTAGATTTTGTCTTTGTGATATGGGGGAAGTAGATGATATAGTACATTATATCCTGAGATGCCCATGGCATGAAGCTCCTAGGTTAAAGTATATTATCCCCATTATTCTGCCGTGTAATGGACTTTCCGATCTGGATTTGGTCAAATTTTTACTCTCGGACCTTGATCACTATGTCTTTAGTAGAATGGTGTTATTTGCCTTAGTAACAAAGAATATTAGAATGAGTTTAGTATTTAATGCAAAGTAGAAAAAGCATAGGATTTAATGTAAGATATTGTTATTTTTATTGCTTACATTATCATTTCATAGTTTGATGTATTTTTCTACTCAACCTTGATGTGTTATGTTATGTTATGGCCTATGGCTGAAACAATAAACTTATCTGCAATACCTACCTCACAGGGTTGTTGTGATGATAAAATGGAGATGAGGAGAATGATGTAAGCTGCTTTGGGTCCCCACTGAGAAGAAAGGTGGGGTGTAAATAAATAAATAGATAAATGAGCCATTCTGGGAGTCATGTATACATCAGACTAGATGTTGATGCTGAGCTGCAGACCAGAAGGTCAGTAGCTTGGCAGTTTGAGACCCTAGTGCTGTGTGATAGAGTGAGCTCCCATCTCTGGCCCCAGCTCCTGCCAGCCTAGCAGTTCAAAAGCAAAAAATTGCAGGTAGATAAATAGGCACCGCTCTAGTCGGAAACTAACAGTGTTCCGTGCACCTTGGCATTTAGTCATGCTGGCCACATCTTTTTCCCATTGTTTTAAATTGAAGTATTTGATCCTGCTTCCATATAACTCAAACAATACATAACATAACATAGCATATATTGCATACCTCAATACATTGTATGTTTCTTTCCCTGTTTCCTTTTCCCCCTCCCCCTCCCTCTAAAGATCAGCAATAATTCCATATTTTATAACTGTAACCATAAGCACACCTTTTGGAGCTTAATCAATATATCATTGTTCCCCCCCCCCTGCTTTTACCCATCTTACATACTCTAACCACCTCTTCTTGACTTCCACAATCTTATCCTCACCTAGATTTTCCTGTTTTAATATTGTCAGGGCTATTTTTGGGCAGGAACACACAGGAATGGAGTTCTGGCTGGCTTCCAAGTTGGCCATGCCTACAGCCTCCCTGTGAGAGTTCTGCTCAAAGTAGTCAAGGATCAGATCTTGGTTGGTTAACCACAGTTCTTTATTTCCAATCTCTACATTAGTACAGCGTCTCGGATTATTGTCAGAGATGAGACAGATAATACAAGCAGGTCTATTATACCATTCCAAGGAGTTTGAATTACCCATAGGTAGCCAATCACCATAGGGGAAAATTGGCGGGCAAAGAGGTGTTCTGGCCGTTTGGTTCTCACAGGAAAAGAGTGAGGTGTCAGGCTGTAAATTTCCTTTCCCAAACCAGACCCCTCAGATGTTACCAGTTCACATAACAATCAATGGCCTCAAGGCTTTTGCATGTGATAAGAGATGAGAGGTATCCTCCCTTGAAGTCTCAGCCGGGGCAGCTGGAATGCGGAGGCAGGGATGTGAGAGGCCTCCTTGTTCACATACTTTACTGGTGTCACCCTCCCGCTTTACTCGCTATAATCTCCCGGTTTGGTCAAGCAGTAATACATAACAGTACAAGCACAAAACTAGACATAGAACTACTCATAAGGTACAGGCATGATTAATACAATGTCTGAATTAGCAGATTCTGACACACTGGCCTCTTCATAATTAACTTCACCTAGCTTTATCAGGAAACATTTTATGAAAAATTTTAACTAGTTTAGGAGCATGCACATTTTCAGAGCGAATCCATTCATTGTGCTCTGGACCAAAATCAAGCCATCTAACTAGATAATACAGTCGGCCTCTACGCATTTTAGAATCTAGAATTTCAGTTATCTCGAAATGAGGGGCCCCCTCCTTCATCAGTGGAGGAGGAGCTGGAGGAACTGGATGCCATGCATTCGGCCCAGGATCTTTCTTCAGCAAGCTGAAATGAAAAACAGGATGCACAGAACTCAGTGATTTAGGCAACTCCAGTTCAAAAGACACATCTGAAATTTTTCGCAACACTTTGTAGGGCCCTACATATTTCCATCCCAATTTCCTACTGGGTTGTAAGCCATGTATATTTTTAGTAGAGAGATAGACAGAGTCCCCCGGCTGGAGGTCCCAGCCCGCTGCTCGGCCCCGATCCGCATATTTCTTGTAGTCCTCTTTTGCTTGGTCCAGGGCCTTGGCTATTAATGGCCATGAATCTTGCAGTGTCATCCACCAACTCTTGAAATCCGTGGGGGGGGGCATTGGGCACATTCTCAATGGTGGGCAACGGTTTTCCTTCAAAGCCTCCCACGGCCATGAAGGGGGAGACACCCGTGGAAGAATGCACAGCATTGTTATAGCTATATTCCGCAAATGGCAATAAATCCACCCAATTGTCTTGATGATAGTTGGTGTAGCACCTTAAAAACTGTTCCAGGATTTGATTAGTTCGTTCGGACTGCCCATCGGTTTCTGGGTGGTAACCCGAGCTTAGTGCAGGTTCTATGTCCATCATTTTTAGGAGCTCCCGCCAGAAGTTGGCAACGAATTGACTGCCCCTGTCGGATACCACCCTCTTAGGAAAAGCGTGTAATTTTATCACTTGGTTGAAGAAAACTTTAGCCATCCCCTTGGCCGTGGGCAACTGCTTGAAAGGGATGAAATGGGCTTGTTTCAAAAACATGTCCACCACCACCCAAATGACCATTTTCCCTTTCGAGGGTGGTAGATTAGTAATAAAGTCCATAGCTATCGCCTCCCAAGGGCGAGAAGGGGTGGGCAAAGGATGCAACAGTCCTGGAACCTTCCCCCCCCCTCTTTTTGCACATTAAGCAAGTCTGGCAGGCCGAGACGAAATCGGAAACATCCCGGCGCATGCGTGGCCACCAAAACTGACGTTGAATTAAGTTAAGCGTCTTTAGAAATCCAAAATGCCCGGCCAGTTTGGAAGAGTGGCATGCTAGTAGCACATCCTTACGCTTGCTTTGGGGCACCACCATTTTGTCTCCATGATACCAACACTGGTTTTCCTTCTTTGAACATTCAGCTAGTGCTTCCAGCTCTTCGACTTCCTCAGGAGCATAATCCCCCCCCCAATCGCACGCCTCAATGCCCAGCTGGGTTCGCTTGTGCTGGCTTCTAGTCACTACTGCCCCACCCAGCTGCTGGGGGGAGAACATGGAGTCAAACACTTCTTCTTTCACACTCTCATGTTGAGGCAACCTGGAGAGTGCGTCCGCTAAGGAGTTGGCCTTTCCAGGGAAGTGTTTTAGCACAAAATTAAACTTTGAAAAGAAGTCCGCCCACCGCAGTTGCTTCGCATTTAGTGATCTCTGCGTGCGCAGCGCTTCTAGGTTTTTATGATCAGTCCAGATCTCAAACGGGGTTTGCGCCCCCTCCAGCCAATGCCTCCACGTAGTGAGCGCTAGCCGGATAGCCGCGGCTTCCTTGTCCCACACTGACCAATTTCTTTCCGTGTCGTTAAACTTTTTTGAGATGTAAGCTAGGGGGTGTAACTCCCCGTCGTGCCTTTGTTGTAGTATGGCCCCCCCCATGGCCACATCGGAAGCATCCACATGAATTATAAACTCTTTGGTTTCGTCTGGATGGGCTAAGATGGGCTCCGAAGTAAAAAGAGTTTATGTTTCGAATGCCCTTTGGCACTCCCCATTCCAGGCAATTCTCTCCCCCGGCTTCCCGGCCTCCGTCCCCCTCCCCTTGGTTTTTAGTAAGTCCGTTAGGGGGAGGGTGACTGTGGCAAAGTCTTTTATGAAAGTTCGATAAAAGTTACAAAATCCTAACAGGCTCTGTAATTGTTTTCTTGTTCGCGGAGCTTCCCACTGGACTACCGCCTCCACTTTTGCTGGGTCCATTTCCAAACCCCTCTGAGAAATGCGATACCCTAAGAAGTCTACTGATTCACGGTGGAACTCACACTTCGACAACTTAACATACAGTTGGTTTTTCAGCAAGGTAGAAAGGACCTCTCGAACTAATTTCACATGCTCTCTCTTATCAGAAGAGTAAATCAAGATATCATCTATGTAACATAACACCCCCTTGAACAGGTGCTTGTGCAACACTTCGTTTATTAAACTCATAAAGACCCCAGGAGCGCCACTTAAGCCGAACGGCATCACCAGGTATTCAAACTGTCCCAAAGGAGTGTTGAATGCAGTCTTGGACTCGTCCCCCTCCCTTATGCGCACCCGAAAGTAGGCATCCCGAAGATCTAGCTTGGTGAATATTTTTCCCTTGGCCGCTTCGGTCAATAAGTCTTTTATCAACGGGAGGGGGTAGGCGTTAGTAGTGGAGACAGCATTCAGTCCCCGGTAGTCCGTGCACAGGCGCAGCCCCCCGTCTTTCTTTTTCCGGAACAAAACTGGGGCGGCAAAAGGGGATTTCGCAGGGCGGATGAAGCCGCGCTCCAAATTTTTGTCTAGAAACTTGCGTAGCTCCTCCCGCTCTAAGGGACTCATGGAGTAAAGCTTCCCCTTGGGGAGTTTCTCGCCCGGGAGCAGCTCGATGGCACAGTCCGACAGTCTGTGGGGGGGTAGCTCATCCGCCTCGGTCTCACTGAAAACCTCCATCAAGTCTCTATACTCCCTGGGTACCGGGCCGAGGGCGAGAACGAGGGTGGCGGGTCGGGTAGGGGAGTTTGGCGGTCCTGGGCCCCACTCCGATTCCCATTTGTGCGTCAGGCACCGGTCATCCACCCAGGAGATTTTCCCTTCACTCCACTTGATGTAAGGGTCGTGCGAACTTAGCCAGGGGCTTCCTAGCACCATGGGGAATTGGGCGTTTGGGGTGATGACAAAAGCTCGTTTCTCCCAATGCTCCCCAGTTCCCAGAATCAGGCCCTCGGTTTCAGCCACGCACTCTTCTTTCATTTCCAACCCATCCATTTGGGTGAATTTTAGGGGCTCAGCCAGCGGGGTGACTTTTGGTCCCAACCCTTCCACCACCAAAGGGCTAATTAAGTCCCGAGCACACCCAGAGTCAATTAGGGCGCAGACTCTCATGTGCGTGCCCGATCCCGGGGTCATTACTGTCACTACCATATATAACAGGGGGCCAGGGATGCTCACCGGAGATGGCGCTTCTTGGCGGGGGACCTGCAGTTCTGCGCAGCTCACTGCAGGCCGTTGGAGTTTCCCGACATCTGCGTTTCCATCAGCTCCAGCTCCCCTTGTTCGCTTGTGGCCCCTTCCAGTTGCAGCGCCCGAGGTTTGAGCGGGGTCTTCCCTCTGCTAGGGGTGCTCCCCACCACGGGTGTCGAGGTCTTCGGTCCCTTCCCTCCCCCTCTCGGGCAGGCTGAGGCGAAGTGGCCACTTTCCCCGCACTTCATGCACAACCCTTGTCGAAACCGGGCATCTCGGATGTCTTGCACACTGGGCTTTGGCTTCGCTCTCGGCACCACTTTGCTGGCCGCTGTAGCCGACGTTCCCATCTTAATGAGAGTGAATCGCTCCTCCACGTCGGTTGCCGCCCGCATCCAGGTGGTCAACGTCCCCGGGCGACCCCCCAACAAAACGGTTTCGTAGATTTCCGGGTTGAGACCTTCTCGGTACTTTTCCATGAAAAGTTCCTCGGGCCAACCATGAATTTTGGCTGCGATGCGCCGGAACTTGTCGGTGTAGTCCCTCACTGTGGACCTCCCCTGGAACAGCTTCCGTAGTTGGTTCCGGGCCTTTTCTTCTCCCAGAGGGTCTTCGTATTGGTGCCGGAGGGCCCACATGAAGTTGTTCAACGAGCGTAGCTCAGGTCCGGGGGCATCGTGCAGGCTCACATACCAATCGCTGGTGGTGTCTTTCAGCTTGGATCCGATGTAGCCAATCCGCTCCCTCTCCGTGGGGTAGAGGTGACCCCAGCTGTCCAGGAACCGCTCGATCTCCAACAGGAAGAAACGCAGCTTCTTGGGGTCCCCATCGAAAGTAGCCGTCAGCGGATCAGAGGGGGCCGGGTGAGCGATCGGCCCTGCCGGCACCGGGGCCAGCGCTGGGGCGGGACCTGGCACCTGCGGAGGGGCGACCGGTGGAGCCGGCTGCGCCGGCGGCCGCGGCTGCACGGGCACCTGTGGCTGAACCGGGGCTCCTCCGGGAACCACTGGTGGCTGCTGGACTCCCGTCACGGGGCCTGGGAGAGCCTCTTGCATGACCCTCATAGCGTCTCGAAATTGGTACTGGAGATCGAGGGCCAATTCTCGCAGTTCTGCGGTGAGTTGGAGCCGTAAATCTCCCATCATCCGGTCTAGATGGGGCATCTGGTCTCCCCGATAGGGATCGGGCCCATACGGGCCAGTTCTCTCTCCTTCCATGGGCGGGCGACGCGGATCTCCTCCGTAGATCGGCTCGCAGTCGTCTCCCAGGTAGCTCGGCCTCCCTCGATCGAGTGGATCGCCAGGGAACGAAACCCGTGCCCCTTTCCGGTTGTGCACCCAAGAATCCACGGTCCCACGACCGAACTGGCTCCAGGCGTATTTGGGGGTCCCGCTCTGAAGAGGAGGTAGGCGCGGGATGTAGTGAGCCCCCTGAATCGTAGTCACCGGCACTTCGGGCTCCCCTCCGCCTCCTCCACCACCGTTCCCCTGGTCCGCCGGGGTGGTGGGGGTATCTTCGGGAGTAGTAGGGGTGAGGACCGTGTCGTCGTCTGACATGGTCAGGAACGGCTAAGTCCCAGTCACAGATCTCTGACAATCTGTGAGAGTTCTGCTCAAAGTAGTCAAGGATCAGATCTTGGTTGGTTAACCACAGTTCTTTATTTCCAATCTCTACATTAGTACAGCGTCTCGGATTATTGTCAGAGATGAGACAGATAATACAAGCAAGTCTATTATACCATTCCAAGGAGTTTGAATTACCCATAGGTAGCCAATCACCATAGGGGAAAATTGGCGGGCAAAGAGGTGTTCTGGCCGTTTGGTTCTCACAGGAAAAGAGTGAGGTGTCAGGCTGTAAATTTCCTTTCCCAAACCAGACCCCTCAGATGTTACCAGTTCACATAACAATCAATGGCCTCAAGGCTTTTGCATGTGATAAGAGATGAGAGGTATCCTCCCTTGAAGTCTCAGCCGGGGCAGCTGGAATGCGGAGGCAGGGATGTGAGAGGCCTCCTTGTTCACATACTTTACTGGTGTCACCCTCCCGCTTTACTCGCTATAATCTCCCGGTTTGGTCAAGCAGTAATACATAACAGTACAAGCACAAAACTAGACATAGAACTACTCATAAGGTACAGGCATGATTAATACAATGTCTGAATTAGCAGATTCTGACACCCCCCTTGGGTACGCCAGGCGCCTTGTAAGCCATGGGGCACCTGGGGGAGCCAAGCCAATCCAGGGAGGGAAGGCAGTTTAAACTGTCTCCCTTTCTCGGGTTCCCCATGTGCCCCGCAAACCACAGGCACCAGTGGAAGCCAATCCTAGGAGGGAGCTACACTGTCAGGGGTGTGGCCTAATATGCTAATGAGTTTTTGCTGTTGCGTGTGGCCTATTATGCTAATGAGTTCCTGCTGGTCTTTTTCTACAAAAAAGCCCTGAATATCATTAATATGTCCAACTGTACTCATTCATATAAATAGCCATTCCATCAGTCTATAGTTCATTTTGTAGCATCTTTCCAACCAAGCGCTATAACTGCATGGACAGCCAAAATCATAGCTTTAAGCATTCATGCTGGCCACATGACCATGGAAAAGTCTTCGGACAGCACTGGCTCTTCGGCTTGGAAACTGAGATGAGCACCGCCCCCTAAAGTTGGATTCGACTGGCTTTCGAGCAAGGGAAACCATATTAGGGTTTTTTTTCATGGCAAGCCTGATACAGGGATAGATCTGGGAAACAGCATTGCTGCCTCATATTATTTATTTATTTATTAGATTTCTAGCCTGCCTTTCCCTGCGGGCAGACTCAGGGCAGCTTACAACAGGGATATACACAACACATATAATTTAACTTTTAAAAAAACCAACAAGAAACACAACAGTCCTTAATTTAAAAATTATCAATTCCAAGATGGCTAAGGTTCAGAATTCCTGGTATGGCAAATCATAGACCTCCCAGAAGTGACTTGTAAAAGATGAGAGTGGGGAACATAGAGGGTAAGAGCGGTATGAGGGTGCCAGATCACATGCCATCACTGTTCTCAACTGAAAGCTTGGCAGAATGTTTCTACCTTACAAGCCCAGCAGAACGGTAACAAATCCTGCAGGACATGGATGTTCTCAGGCAGAGAGTACCACCAGGCAGGGGGCAGGGCCAAAAAAGCCCTGGCCCTGGTTGATGACAGCTGGATCTTACTTCCTGAGTGTAATGCTCTTCTCAGGGTATATTGAGAGAGGTGGTCCCGAAGGTATGAGGGCCCCTGATCACTAAGGCCCTTACAGGTCAAAAACAACACCTTGAACTTGATCCAGTTCTCCATTGGAAGCCAGTGCAGCTCACACAGCCATCCGGGGGGGTCCCGGTATGTGCCATCCGGGGGGTCCCGGTAAGGACCTATGTGGCTGAGTTCTGGTACAGATGGAGCTTCTGGGTCAATCTCAAGGGTAGGCCCATGTACAGTAAGTTAGAGTAGTCTGTCCTGGAGGTGACCATTGCCACTGCTTTCCAGCCCTGGTATACGCATGCTTATCAGCTGGAAGGCAGAGACCATCCTTTGGAGCTCCCAAGTATTTTGCAACAAGGAGATCTGAAACTTCATTGAAAAGAATGCATGATATAAATATGTGATACACAGAATTCAGGCATATTTTCTATGCCTATATTTTCTATATTCTGTATTTTCTATTGGCTATATTTCTATTGCCTATATTTTTCTACTGCCTATATTTTCTATGCCTATATTTTCGATTGCTTTTTTGTTTGTTTTTTGCATTTTGTGTGCTTGTGCAATGCTTGTGTGTGTGCCCATGCCTGGAAGTCATGGCAACTCTGGCAACTCCTGCTGGGGCCTGTAGGATGTTCTGAGAAGTGGCTTGATAGCCTGCCTCTGCCTCCCAGCCCTGGTATTCTTTGGAGGTCTCCCATACAAATACTTGCCAGGGTCAGCCCTACTTAGCTTCTGAGACCTGACAAGATTGGGCTTGCCTGGGCTATCCAGGTCAGGGCTAGAGAGAAATCCTTGTTTCTGATGGCCATCAGCTAAGTAAGGTGAAGGGGCTGCCTAAAATCAATGCCTCCATTTGCCCTGAAAAGTTTTTAAAAACCCGAATGTACTTACTTATTTGTTAATACTTTATACAGAGAGTGATTAAAATGTGGAATTCACTGCCAGAGGATGTGGTGATGGTGACATGAATAAATAGCTTTGGAAGGGGATTAGATAGGTTCATGGAGGATAAGTCTGTCTATGACTACTAGCCATGATGACTGAAGGGAGCCTTCACATTCACAGGCACTAAGTCTCTGAATCCCAGAACCAGGAGGTAACACCAAAGCAAGGCCTTGACCTCTATGCCCTGATGTTGGCTATCCAGAAGAACTGGTTGGCCACTGTGTGAGACAGGATACTGGACTGGATGGACCATTGGTCTGTTCCAGCAGGGCTCTTCTTAGGTTCTTATCAGGGAAGGCCTTGGCCTCTCTGCCCTGTTGTTGGCCCTCCAAAGGCCACCATGTGAGATAGGATGCTGGACAAGATGGACCACTGGTCTGATCCAGGAGGCTCTTCTTATGTTCTTATGTTTGTATCCACCTTTCTTCCCAATGGAGAGCCAAAGCAGCTTACATTGCTTTCTTTAATCCTCACAACAACTGGGTGAGGTGGGTTAGGCTGAGCATGTGTGACTAGCGACAAAGTCACTGTAATGTATTGGGGTGTTATGCCCTGTGCATGATTCTTTGGTTTGATTTCCCTGATGTGTTCTGTATGGGCTATGGAAACAGCGACATGTCTGGGCATGTTCGCCTGTAATGGTAAGCAATACTAACAGAGCTTCACTCTCCAGAGAACAATAGACTCTAGGATCCTGATTGTCCCCCTATCAGAGGCTTAGGACATTCAAATGGTCCAGTGATAGCCTCTGGTGGAAAACTAATCCCTGTTTACCCAATCCCTAGGGGGGTGAGGTCAAGGTGTGGTTTACCTGTAAATATAAGCAGGCTCCCCTATCCCTCTCCATCATCTCCCATGTGAACCTGAAATAAACCATGCTTGCTGAAATCACTAATTCCAGTCTCCAACTCCAGTACTTTACACTGGCGATGAGGATGGGATCCCGATGAGTGACTCTACAGCCGACTCCAGCACTGCCTCAAGCCCAGCAGACGATATGCCAGCGCCAATGCTCTGAAGCCCAGCTGCTCACTCAAGGGGATCCCACTTGCCGCGCTGCTCCAAGAGTCAGAATGGCCGTCGCTCCAGGACAGCTTGCAGCTTTTGACCCCGCTCACCCAGAACTATGGGAAGCATGGATGCAAACTCTAAAATATTTTTTTTAAGTGCAGGAGATGGATGACATGGAGAAGATGGCCTGGCTCATCAGTGCTAGTGGGGTTGCCATGGTCCGGGTGGTACAGAACCTGATCGCCCCCAAGACACTGGATTACGCCAGTTTCAAGGAGCTCCTGGAAGCTCTCACAGCATACTTCACACCCAAACCTTCAAAATGGGTGCTGTGCATGGATTTCCACTCCCGCACACAGAAGTCAGGTGAGTTAGCCACAGATTTTATGGCTGAGCTAAGGAGGCTAGCCATGGGGTGCGAGTTTGCTGGGGTGGAAGATTCCCTCCTAACCCAGTTCATCTGGGGGGTCCACAAGGCAAAGCTTCGGAGGAAGCTCATGGCCACCAACGACCTCAAAATGGACACGACTTGCAAGATGGCCGCCATGTTTGAGAAATCGCAGTGGAAACAGGCCAAGCTGACTGCACACAGAGTGGCTGCCCAGCACAGTTCCAAGGCTTCATCCGCCAAGGACGCCGAGGTGAGGCAAGTCCACCACTGTTCCCCAAAAGAGGGTTCCCGGGGTAGTGCAGAGAAAGGCAGTCACTGGGCTGGGGCACATTGGGAGGGATGCCCCAGCCAACCCCGTTTCCCAGGTGCGCCAGTTGTGGCAACCAACACGACCACCAGGAGTGCAGAATCCGGGACGCAGAGTGCCAGGCATGTGGGAAATGGGGGCACATTGCCAGGGCCTGCCAGTCATGGTCCCAACGCCACCAGCAAGCAGTGCATTCTGACTATGCGACTCTGCACTCAACGTGAGTTTCCCAGGACAAGGTAACAAGGTAAAGCAATTACCCCGCACTGCGCCCAATAAGATTTTCATGTCCTTGTCCATAGAGGGGTCTCCCTGCTCTATGGAGCTTGACACAGGGCCCACTTACTCTGCAGACACCTTACACAAACTCTGCCCAAAGGGGGCGCCCCAGCTGCGGAAGCCATCAGGAATGAGACTAGTCAATTTCCAAAAGAACCCAGTAGCCATCAAAGGACTGGGCAAATTCCAGGTTAGACACAAGGACTTTGATGGGAAGTTGGACCTCCTGGTCATGGAGGGACACTTGGATAGCCTGTTGGGGCTGTTCTGGTTCAAACCACTGGGTCTGGGAGTCACCGGGGTGAACCAGTTACAGCGGGCCGAGGTGTGTGCAATGAATTCCCTGTCATTTTTGATGGGACTCTGGGCACTTACAAGGGACCACCAGTGTCTTTTGACCTGGATCCGGCCGTTCAGCTGATCAGGGTACCGGCCAGAAGGCCCGTCCTGGCTCTCAAGCCTAAAACAGATGTGGAACTGGATCGCCTAGTCACACAAGGGATCCTCGAACATGTCTCCCATGCCCGCTGGGAGACTCTGATCGTAACTCCCATAAAAGCCAATGGGGACATACATATATGTGCAGATTATAAATGTACGATCAACAAGACTCTCCAGGACCATTCATACCCGGTGCCTGTCATAAGCCATGTTCTGGCTGGGCTAGCCAGCGCACAAATATTCAGAAAGTTGGATCTGGCCCAGGCCTACCAACAGCTTCCCGTGGATGAGGCCACAGCAGAGGCGCAAACCATAGCCACACACCGCAGGGCTTTCAAGTTTCACAGATTGCAATTTGGGGTCAGCGTAGCACCGGGGCTTTTTCAGGAATTAATGGATTGTCTCCTCAAAGGTCTTCCAGGTGCGTTCCCATTCTTCGACGATGTCTTGATCGCCGCTCCGGACGAGTCCACCTTTGCCACCAGGCTCTGCTCTGTCTTACAGCGTTTCCAGGATGCCAGTCTCAAGGTAAAAGGAGAGAAATGCTCCCTGGGCATGGCGGCAGTGGACTTTCTGGGGTTTCGGGTGGACGCACAAGGCATTCACCCTACAGCCAACAAGGTCCATGCCATCATGGACACTCCCCCACCTACCTCTAAACCAGAATTGCAGACCTTCTTAGGACTTTTGAACTTTTACTACATGTTCCTGCCCCAAAAGACTGCCATGGCAGAACCCCTTCACCGGTTACTAGGCAAGACCACAAAGTGGTCCTGCGGGCCATGCCATGCAGCAGCGTTTAAGGCAGTTAAGGACCTTTTGGTTTCCAACTCGGTGCTGGCTCACTTTGACAAGTCTCTACCCGTGGTCCTTGCCTGCGATGCCTCCCCATACGGGGTCAGGGCAGTCCTGGCCCACCACTTGCCAAATGGCCGGGAGGTCTTTGTGGCCTATTACTTCTGGATGTTGTCATCAGCCGAGCACAACTATGCGCAGACCGATAAAGAGGCGCTGGCAATTGTCGTGGGAGTAAAAAAGTTCCATGATTTCCTGTATGGTTGGCCTTTCACCATCTGCTACCTCTTGGCACCGGACCATCAAACACCGCACATGCTGTCCCCTCAAGTCCTGCGGTGGTCCATTTTCTCATCGGATTACAACTCCTCCCTGGGGTACCAGCCGGGTAAGTCCATGGGGCATGCTGATGCCCTCAGCCATCTGCTGCTGCCTGCCTGTGATCCTGATCCCACTCCAGCTCACCACATCGCTTCCTTGGAAGACCTGCCCCAGCAACCGGTTCAGGTAAAGGATGTGGCTCATCTCTCAGCCTGGGACTGCACCATCTCCCGGGTCCTCGAATGGAAGGGGATGGCCCAGCAGCCTGGGGCCCAATTTTGTGGCATACTCATGCTGGCAACATGAACTGTCTACACACAAGGGATGTTTTCTGTGGGGTAGCAGGGTGGTCATTCCCGGGCCTCTCCAGGAAAGGGTCCTGGTGGATCTCCATGAAGCCCATCCAGGAACTGTGCGCATAAAGGCATTTGCCCACAGCTATGTGTGGTGGTCAGGGTTGGATGCAGCCATTGAAAAGCAAGTCAAGCTTTGTAGGACTTGCCAGGAATCTCGGCCGGAACCTCCAGGGGCACCCACCCAGCCATGGGAATCTGCCCACAAGCTGTGGGCTCAACTCCACTTGGACTTTGTGGGTCCCTTTCAGGAACAACTATTTTTTATCTTAGTGGATAGGTACTCTAAGTGGTTGGAGGTGGCCTCGGTGTCAGCCACCTCATCACAAGCGGCAATCTGGTGTATGTGGCAGTTCTTTAGCACCCACGGTATACCGGACACGTTAGTCTCTGACAATGGGTCAGCTTTTACTTCACAGGAGTTCCAGGATTTTGTGCAGTACTATGGCATCTGCCATGTGAGGTCCGCACCGTTCTATCCTGCAATGAACAGACAGGCAGAATGGATGGTCCGAAGATCGAAGGAGGCACTGCAGAGGTTGGAGCGGGGTGACTGGCTGTACAAGCTGGTGGAGTTCCTGTTCAGCCAGTGCATAACACCACACACTACCATAGGTCGCAGCCCTGCAGAGATCCTGATGGGCCAGAGGCTCACAATGAGGCTTGACCATTTGCACCCCGATTGGGCTCCGGAGCACAGTGGGGAGGCAGAACAATGCAAGGCACCCCAAGGTTTCTTTTTCCAGAAGATCCAGTTTACATATAGAACTATGGGGCGGGGCAAGCATGGTTGCCAGGGAGAATCATGTGTGCCACAGGACCAGTCTCATACGAGGTATCGGGGGAAGAGGGACAACTGTGGAAGCGACACATTGATCAGCTGTGGCACCAGCTCCAATCTCCAGCTGACGACACAACAGCAGAACCACCCAGGGTTGAGGAAGCTGCAGCCCCACAACCGGACTGGTCATCAGGGTCACCAAGCATGCGACCCGCCATTCTCGTTCCCGAGGTGGCAGCAAGCAACCCTCCTGACCCAATGTTGCCTTCCCCACTGGAACCCAGCGCAGCCCCGGCAGCCGTGGGTCCAACAGTGGAGCCCCACTGCTCTAGTCAAGAGTGCAGACCCCAAGCTTACTTACAGGACTTTGTTTGCTGGGGGGATTGGACTGGGGGGGGAGGGGTGTAATGTTTCAGGGGTGTTATGCCCTGTGCACAATTCTTTTGGTTTTGACTTCCCTGATGTGTTATGTATGGGCTATGGACACGGCGACATGTCTGGGCATGTTCGCCTGTAATGGTAAGCAATACTAGCAGAGCTTCAGTCCCCAGAGAACAATAGACTCTAGGATCCTGATTGTCCTCCTATCAGAGGTTTAGGATATTCAAATGGTCCAGTGATAGCCTCTGGTGGAAAACTAATCCCTGTTTACCCAATCCCCAGGGGGGGGGGGCAGGTCAAGAGAGAGCTGCAGTAGGGGTGAGTGTTTTTCTTTTTCTTATTTGCTTTCAGCTGAGGAGGTTTAGCTGAGGGTACTGTCTGTGGAAGTGTGTGAGTGAGTTTTGAGTTGTTGCAGAGTGCTGGCTGCTTGAGATAAGGGTGTGAAAGGGCCATTGTTTAACTGCTAATTAAGTCCCTGGGTGCGGCCTCTATTTAAGGCTCCACCTGGCAGAGGCAGGAGCCTCTGGCATGAGCCAAAGGGCAAGAACCAAAGGGCAAGGCTCTTGGCCTGTGGCTCTTAGCCTAGGGACTCTTAGACTAGGGGCTTGTGAGAAGCCAAGGAAGAGCCAGAACACCAGGGCCCTAGGCTCCTTGGATTCCCAGCAAGGTAAGTAGACTTCTACAAGGAGAATACAAAGGGTTTAAAAGGGGGATTATATTAAATTATTTTTAAAGCAATTATGAAGCCAGAATGCCAGCAGGGGGTTGGGGGCTATCCAGTGTTTTGCATGGTGTGTCATATGTATGATTATCTGCCCACTGGGCAGAAGTCTTGGGTGTGTGCCTGGTGCAATGAGCTCCTGGTTCTCAGGGAACAAGTTTGCTCCCTTGAGGCCAAGGTGGCTGACCTGGAGAAGCAGAGACAGTCAGTTAGGCACATGGAGAAGACTCTTGGGGACTTGTTAGATATGTCCCACTTTGTATCTGGCAGCCCCGCCGCTGTCAGGGAGCATGAGGGTCGAGAAGGAACAGGGCACCGTGCTGTGGATAAGGGGAATGTGCTCTCAGAAGGGACCTCTTCTACAGCTGGTGAATGGGTATCCTTTCGTACCAAGGAACCATCCCTGGGCAGGGAGGGTGGGGGGCTCTTGGTAGTTGGTGATTCGATCCTTAGGCAGGTAGACAGCTGGGTGGCGAAACCACGTATTGACTGTATGGTGACTTGCCTGCCTGGTGCGAAGGTAGCGGACATTACGTGTGTTCTAGATAGGCTGGTAGATAGTGCTGGAGAGGAGCCAGTGGTCGTGGTACATGTTGGCACCAACAATGTGGGGAAATATAGTCAGGAGGTCCTGGAGGAAAAATTTAGACTGCTAGTCACGAGACTCAAGGCCAGGACCTCCAAGGTAGCCTTCTCAGAAGTGCTACCTGTTCCACGCACAGGGCCAGAGAGACAGGCACAGATCAGGAGTCTCAGTGTGTGGATGAGGCGATGATGTAGGGGGGAAGGGTTCAAGTTTGTTAGGTACTGGGATGCTTTTTGGAACAAGAGGGAGCTTTACAAGAGAGATGGTCTCCACTTGTCCTGGTAAGGAACCAGGCTGCTGGCACTTAAAATCAAAAAGGTGGCAGAGCAGTTTTTAAACTGAATATTGGGGGAAAGCCAACAGGAGATGAAAAATCTCTGGTTCAGGATGGTTCATCTCAAAGAGATGAAGGGGTAGCTTTTACTTTCCTACAAGAAAAGGGATTAGAATTGTTCTCTGAGAATGTGGCAAATGATAGGGACTGCCTGGCAAGGTCTTGAGGCAGCAAGAGGAAGATTGTGGGCTTAACATGTATGGGAAACTATAGATTTTTATATACTAATGCTAGAAGTGTCCAAGGTAAAATTGGGGAGTGGGAATGCTTGGTGTTGGGGGGAAACATAGACATTGTGGGTATTTCAGAAACTTGGTGGGATGAGGAAAATCAGTGGGATATGGTGATTCCTAGTTATAAATTATATCAGAAGGATGGGGGGGAGAAAGTTGGAGGTGGGGTGGCTCTTTATGTCAGAGAGGGTATACAGTCCAGTCAGATTGAGAGGGTAGGAGAATTGGATTCGCTTCTGGAAATGCTGTGGGTTGAAATAGTGGGCCCAAAAGGAAGCTTAACATTGGGGGTTTGTTATCGTCCACAAAAACAAAAGATAGAGGAGGATTATAAAGTGATGAATGAATTCAAGATAGCAGCTAGATGAAATAACTGTGTTGTAATAGGTGACTTTAACTACCCACACATTGATTGGATCAATATGTGTTCAAGTCGGGAAAAAGAGATTGAGTTTCTAGACACTCTCAATGACTGTGCTATGGAGCAGATGGTTACAGAACCAACCAGGAGAGGCGATCCTGGATTTGTTCCTAAGTAATGTCCAAGACCTGGTGAGAGATGTTAAAGTGATTGCACCGCTTGGGAACAGTGACCATAATGTTATTGAGTTTAACATTTGTATAAATAGGGAGTTGCCCAAAAAGACTGACACACTATTTTTAACTTTAAAAGGGGTAACTTCTCTGATATGAGGGGATATGTGAGGAGAAAACTAAAAGGAAAAGTAGAAAGGGTCAAAACCATTGGGGAAGCTTGGAGACTATTTAAAATTACAATCTTAGAGGCTCAGAGAAAATATATACCGTGGGTTAGGAAAGGCACAAATAGGTATAGAAAAAAGCCTGCATGGTTAACAAACAAAGTAATGGAAGCTGTAAATGGTAAGAAGGATTCCTTTAAGTGGTGGAAAGCTAGTCTCAGTGAGGCTGATAAAAGGGAACACAGGCTGTGGCAAATAAAATGCAAGTCTGTGATCAGGCAGGCAAAAAGGGAATATGAGGAGCATATCGCAAAAACCATGAAGACCAACAATAAAACTTTCTTCAGATACATTAGAAGTAGGAAACCAGCCAGGGAAGCAGTGGGGCCCTTGGATGACCATGGGGTAAAAGGTGTAGTGAAGGATGATAGGGAAATGGCTGAGAAGCTAAATGCATTTTTTGCCTCTGCCTTCACAGTGGAAGATGAGAAGTGCCTGCCCACCCCAGAACCACTGATTTCGGGAGGGGGGTTGAAAGACCTGAGTCAGATTGAGGTGACAA
The DNA here is from genome assembly GCA_029233225.1 of Lepidodactylus listeri. Taxonomy (NCBI): domain Eukaryota; kingdom Metazoa; phylum Chordata; class Lepidosauria; order Squamata; family Gekkonidae; genus Lepidodactylus; species Lepidodactylus listeri. The sequence goes on along the minus strand of JARCFY010000014.1, from coordinate 4,631,258 downwards.
GAGAGGAGGTCCTACGTCTGATAGACAACTTAAAAACAAATAAATTACCGGGCCTGGATGGCATACATCCGAGAGTTCTGAAATAACTCAAATGTGAACTTGTGGATCTCCTGACAAAAATATGTAATCTTTCCTTAAAATCTGCCTCCATTCCTGAGGACTGAAAGGTAGCGAATGTCACTATCTTTAAAAAGGGTTCCAGAGGAGATCCGGGAAATTACAGGCCTGATGTCAGTCTGATGTCGATACCGAGTATGTTGGTGGAAACTGTTAAGGAAAAAATTAGTAGGCACATTGATGAACAAAATCTCTTGAGGAAGACTCAGCATGAGTTCTGTAAGGGAAGATCTTGTCTCACTAACCTGTTAGTGTTCTTTGAGGGAGTAAACAAACATGCGGACAAGGGGGACCCAATAGATGTTGTTTACCTTGACTTCCGAAAGCTTTTGATAAAGTTCCTCATCAAAGGCTCCAAAGTAAGCTCAATAGTCATAGGATAAAAGGACAGGTCCTTTTGTGGATCAAAAACTGGCTAATTAAAAGGAAACAGAGTGAGTATAAATGGGAAATTTTCTCAGTGGGGGGAGGTAAACAGTGGGGTACCGCAGGGATCAGTACTCGGTCCGATGCTTTTTAACTTGTTTATTAATGATTTGGAGTTGGGAGTAAGCAGTGAAGTGGCTAAATTTGCAGATGACACGAAGTTGTTCAGGGTGGAGAGAAACAGGGAGGATTGTGATGCACTCCAAAGGGATCTATTGTGGATGGGCATCAACATGGCAAATGGGGTTTAATGTGGCCAGGTGCAAAGTGATGCACATTGGAACCAAAAATCCTAACTATAAATACACATTGATGGGGTCCGAACTGGCGGAGACTGACCAAGAGAGAGATCTTGGAGTCGTAGTAGATAACTCAATGAAAATGTCGAGACAGTGTGCGACTGCAATAAAAAAGGCCAATGCTATGATGGGGGTTATTAGGAAGGGAATAGATAACAAATCAGCCAGTATCATAATGCCCCTGTATAAATTGATGGTGCAACCTCATTTGGAGTACTGTGTACAGTTCTGATCACCACACCTCAAGAAAGATATTATAGCATTGGGAAAAGTGCAGAAAAGGGCAACTAAAATGATAAAAGGGTTGGAACCAGTGTTCCCTCTAAGCTGAGTTAGTGTGAGCTAGCTTGCAGTTTTTTAGCTTCCAGCTCATAGATTTTCATCTTAGCTCAGGAAAGATGGCTCTAGAGCAAACCAATTTATCCAGGAGCCAAATCGCTTGCTCATGACTTCAATGCCAGTAGCTCACAAAGTAGAATTTTTGCTCACAAGACTCCGCAGCTTAGAGGCAACATTGCTTGGAACACTTTCCCTATGAAGAAAGGTTGAAGCGCTTGGGGCTCTTTAGCTTGGAGAAACGACGGCTGAGGGGTAATATGATCAAGGTTTATAAGATTATGCATGGGATAGAGCAGATAGAGAAAGAAGTCCTTTTCTCCCTTTCAAACAAGAACTTGTGGGCACTCCATGAAATTGCTGAGCAGTCAGGTTAGAACAGATAAAAGGAAGTACTTCTTCACCCAAAGAGTGATTAACACATGGAATTCACTGCCACAGGAGGTGGTGGCGGCTACAAGCATGGACAGCTTCAAGAGGGAATTAGATAAACACAAGAAGGGGGGGCCGCGATATTCATGGGGGGGAGAGAAGCTGACAGCCACTCGGCCCGGTGCTTCTCCCTCCCTCCCGGCCTGCTCTCGCTTGGCCAAGTGGCTGAGAGCCACTCAGCCCAGCATTTCTGTCCCCCCCACCCCACCCCGGCGTTTCAATCCCCCCCACCCCAGCATTTCTCCCTCCCTGCCTGCCCGCCTGTTCTCATTTGGGCCCGAGTGGCGCTAAGCCACTGGGGCCCGGCTTTTTGCCCCCTGGCGCTTCCCTTCCTCCCAGCCCATTCTTGTTCCCTCCCACCCCCCGACCCCCTCTCCTGTTTACGGTGGTGCGGCGGGCCTCAGCACTCGCCACACTGCCTCCCACCCCCTGATCCCCTCCCCCACTCACTCCCACCCTTTCCCCAACAGCGGGCCCACTTGCTGGGCCCACCAGTTCTCCCCCTCCCCCCACAGTCCGTCCTTCTTTCCCCCCTTCCCCCAGCGAGTGCCACTGAGGCTCGTGGCACAGGCCAGGAATGAAAGAATGGACACTGACTGTCTTTGGGGTAGTCCGGACACATCAGGAAGGGGCCCCCAGTGGCTGCCAAAGGATTCCAGTTCCTGGTCACTGTCTGGCATGAATGGAAGGGGGCTAGCCCCCTCCCCCAGGGCTTGGCGGAGAAGAGATGGAAGGGCCTCCAGCAGCCCAGCAGAGGGCCAGGAGGAGGGGGTGCTGGCTGACCTGGTTTCAGCCAACCAGGGGTCGGATGCCCACGCCAGCTGCTCCACCCAGGCCTCAGGCTCAGCTGCATGGCTACAACCTCCCTTGGCCCATGCCAGAGGGCAGAAGGGGAAGAGGCGCCCTTCCTTCCTGCCTGACTCAGGTGGGGAGGGGGGCCTCAGGCCGGGAGTTGGCATCCCTGCTCCCCATTTGCCACAAAACTCCCCAGGCGCTTCCTGCTCTGCCTTTGGGGCACCACTCTGGGTCCAGGGCACGTGGGTTGCCAAAAGAAGGCGGGGAAATTCCTGAAGACCTGGGGGCAGAGCCAGAGGGGCAAGGTTTGGGGAGAGCACCTGTCTGGCGAAGTTGCCATTTCTGGGGGGGGTGGAGTCTGATGGCTGGAGAGACAAAGGGTAATTCCAGATCTCCAAGCCCGAATGAGGCCACCCACCCACCCCAGTCAGGAGCACAGAGAAGGGTCTTCCACACTGCCTCTTGGGGGTCCCTTCCAGGCCTGCTCACGGACCCCCCCCAGGAGGGCCAAAGGGTCTTCTCCCTCCCCCGCTCCCCTCCCCTAGTGCTGGGGCTCCACGGCTCCGCTGCTGTCCGGGGGTTCCCGGTGGCCAGCTCGGCCAGGCACCAGATCTTTGTGGCTGTGCGGGGCTGCTCGAGCAAGGCGGGCATCCCGTCGCGGGGCCGGGGCATGGCAGGGCTGGTCGGGGGGCTGCAGGCAGCGGACTAGGGCTGGGCTGCCTCAGGGCCATTGCCATCATCGTCGCTGCTGTCGTGGGGCAGGCTCCTGGCGGTGCTCCTTCTTGAGGTGGCGCCGGGCATTGGCGATCCAGGTGGAGACCTGGGTCAGGCTCATGCGGCTCACCAGCGCCAGCAGCGCCAGCAGCGCCTTCTCACCCTTGGTTGGGTACAGGTTCTTCTGGTGCCAGCCCAGCCAGGCCTTCAGCACCGCCATGCTCTCCCGCAACGCCGCCAACACCTTCGCTCGCGACGCCGCCTTGACAGGGCCGGCCGGTGGGGTCAGGGGCCAGTACAACGCTGGGCTGGGCAGCTTGCACGCCGCCATGACCTAGAGGAAGAGAGAAGGGGTTGGGGAAAGACCCACCATGAGTGGGGCCGGCGGGCCGGGAGTTACCATGGCGGGCCGGCGCTTGGGGGCAGGGTTCGAAGAGGGAGGGGCTCGTGGCCCACGACCGATGACAGGTGGCCTCTTCCTCCTCCGGCTTTTGCGAGGGAAACGCCTCCCCTTGCCGCCAACCCCCACCCCACCTGGGAAAAGAAAGTCTGGAAGAGTAGGACCCCCATGGCTTTCTGAGCCCGGGCCCCTGCATAGGATCGAGTCCCCCCCGCGACCTTGTTGAGCTGCACAGAGCCAAGGCAGGCGGGACTTGCGCTGCCCCCCCTTGCATTCACCCCCCGGCCCCCTCGTGCAGCTGTTTTGGAGCCCTGAGGCGTCAACGCCGGATGGCCTCTGCCCGTGACTTCAGCTGCCTCCCGAGGGTTCTCAGGCATGGCCTTTTTTTTCGGGGGGGAGGGAGGGAGGGGTGCCAGTTTGGACCAGCTGACTGCAAAGCCCCCTCCCCGCCGCCCTTTCCGCCGCAGCCCCCCCTCCCCGCAAGGGTTCCGGGAGTGTGCAGCCTTTGCTTCTCCCACCGCACGGAGGGTCCCCGACCGGTCTGTCCGGCCTGGCTGCCCAGAGGGCACCAGAAGGGAAGCGCCGAGCCTCCGCCACCTGGGATCAACTATGAATGCAGCTGGATGGCAATCGAAGCGGAGGGGCTGAAATCCAAGTCTCAGTTGAGGAGGAGGGTTCTGGTGGGTGGCAAGCCCCGCTGCTCCTCCACCCCCCTCCCCAGGGCAAGTGGTGGCAGCGGCGAGCCCCGCCACTCCTCCAGCCACCCCCCCAACAGCGACAGTGAGCCCTGAGCAGTTCACAGTCACCGGACCCGCTGAGCCTCACCCACAACAGCCAGAGCGTTCCCTGCGCATGTGCAGTGGGCGCTCTTACTTTTGGGGGGATTTAAATATCCCAAAAAAAATTTAAACTTTTTGGATTTTTCTGCAGATGTGGGGACTGCCCCACATCTGCAGAACAATCTCCCTGCCCCCCCAGGTGTCCCCCCGCACGGATTTAGGTATCCACACGCAGGGGGCGCCTTCACTATTAGATATAGAGATATGGAGCAGAAGTCCATCAGTGGCTATTAGCCACAAAGTATAGATAGGAACTCTCAGTCTGGGGCAAGTGATGCTCTGTAATCTTGGTGTTTGGGAGGGGCAACAGTGGGAGGACTTCCTGATCCCACTGCTGGACCTTCTGAGGGCACCTGGTGTTTTTGGCCACTGTGTGTCAGAATGTTGGACTGGATGGGCCATTGGCCTGATCCAACATTGGCTTTTCTTATGTTCTTACCTGTAAATATAAGCAGGCTTGTCAGATTCTCTGCCATTAATTGTTGCATCTGGGGATTTTATTTATGATCAGCCTTGAAGTTTATTGCAGGTCCTGCTTAATGTGTCTTTTCTTCCCCGGGAGGGTGGCTTGCCGCATTCCATCGCGTCACATAAACAAGCCTAGCTATCTCTTCCCGTCTCCTCCCTCTCTGTCTCTGTCTCTGGAATGTTTTATCTTGCTTTCATAACCTTGGAGAACTGTTGAACTGTTTCTACCCAGGTGTCTGGTCTACGAATTGCAATTAGAGGTCACTAAGGGGCATGGGGGAAAATTTTAGTGCTTTGCGCCTTTTCTGTGAGAACCAATGGCTTAGAAGTTTTCGCGCTTTTTTGTATTCATCCTGATTGGCCCTCTGCCTGCTATTACCTGAAGGTGGGGGGTATATTAATCCCTGCCGTCTGTAAGCAAGTATCTCTAACAAACATTGAGTACCTGATCCATCATTAAGAATAAAAGAACTTATGCTTCATCAGAGGTCTGGCTTATTGATTCGACTCAGAAGCCTCACAGATTGTTAGAGATCCCATTAACGTGACCTCTCATACCTGACCATGTCAGATGATGGGACTATCCCCGTTACCACTGAAGAAATCCTGGTCACAACTGCTCCCAGTGAACCGTGCGAGCCAGTGGTACCGAGGACAACTGACCAGAACATACTCACACTCCCGCGGCCGGGAGCAGGGGTTGGCCACCCTCCCCGCGGTACTTGTGGGCCACGTTTGGAACTACTCCCTCCGAATCATGGATTCACGATCGGAAGGGGGCCCGAGTACAATTCGGTGGTGACCAATTGGACTTTGGTCGACCGAGCTTCCAAGACGAGGAGCGGTTCCTTCCTCATCAGCCAGATGACTGGCAGCTGAGCCTCCGGGGTGAGGAGTGATTCCTGCCAAGGTGCCCCGATCCAGGTGCAGAAGACCTCAACCAGATGCTGGACCGGAGGTTTGGTGAGATACACGACCGCATAGCAGTGGAGCTGAGAGAGGCCATGCTGGAGATGCAGCAACAGCTGATGGGGGTGGTAGCAGTAGGAGCGGGGCCAGTGCAAGGGCCGGGGGTGCTGGAGTGCGGGTACCAGGAGCGGGTGCTGCTCCTGTGGTGCCCACACCCCCAGTGGTGCCACCAGCAGGCACCCCCCAGCCTGGCCCTGTGGCCCCCCAGCCGGGTCCGCTGCTCCGCCAAGCCCCTAATGACCCTTTGACTGCGACATTTGATGGGGACCCCGAAAAGCTCCAGTTCTTCATAATTGAGATCGAGAGGTTCCTAGTGGCATGGGGCCATCTGTACCCATCCGAGCGCAAGAAAGTGGGCTACATTGGTTCCAAGTTGCGGGATACTGCGAGCGGCTGGTACGTAAGTCTGCATAACCCCCCTGGGCCGGAACTACAGACAGTAAACAATTTTATGTGGGCCCTACGGCAGCATTACGAAGACCCTCTGGGGGAAGAGAAAGCCCGGAACCAACTGCACAAACTGGTTCAGGGTCACTCTTCCGTGAGGGAGTATACAGATCACTTCCGTAGGATTGCTGCCAAAGTACAGGGGTGGTCACAAGATTTGTTCATAGAGAAATACCGGGAGGGGCTGAATCCAGAGATCTACGAGACAGTCCTCCGGAATGATTGTCCAGGCTCCCTTGCGGCATGGATGTGGGCGGCAGCAGATGTGGAGGAGTGCTTCACCCTGATCAAGCTGGGCGCCTCCACCCCTCACACATCCAAGCCCGCCCTAAAGTCGAAGTTCAAGATGGCCCTGCAAGAGCTACGCGATTCCCACTTCAGGCAAGGTCTGTGCATGAAATGCAGAGAAAGCGGCCACTTCGCCTCGGCCTGTCCTCGGGGAGGGCCAAAGACCCCAAAGACCTCAACCCCTCTGGCAGGAGGGACACCGCGACCTGGCAAGTCATCGTTTTAACCCCGGGCATTACAGCTGTAAGGGGCAACGAGCGAGTTGGCTTCCCAAGGGGAGCTGGAGCTGATTGCCACACAGTTGGCGGGAAACTTCAATGACCTGCAGTAAAAGGCACAGAGCTGCAGGTCTCGGCACCCAATGCGCCGTCACCGGTGAGCATCCCCGGCCCCTTACTGTATATGATAGTGACTGTTATAGCTCCTGGCACAAGAACCCACGTCCGGGTGCGTGCCCTTATAGACTCGGGGTGTGCCAGAGACTTGATAAGCCCCTTGGTGGTGGAGGGGCTGGGACCCAAGGTGAACTTGCTGGGGGAGCCCCTGCGGTTCACCCAGATGGATGGTTCGGAGATGAAGGAGGCGTGTGTGACAGAGACGGAACTGTTAATCGTGGGGACAGGGGATCACTGGGAAAAGAGGGCTTTTGTAATCACTCCCAATACCCAGTTCCCTATGGTGCTGGGGAGTCCCTGGCTAAGCTCACATGACCCCTACATAAAGTGGAGTGAGGGGAAGATCTCCTGGATTGATCCCAAGTGCGCTCAGCATAAATGGGACACCGCTTGGGGCACAGGGCCTCCTTCTCCCCCTACCCCAGCAGTGATGTCTTTAACTCTTGTCAAGATCCCAGCAGAATATAGAGACTTGGCAGATGTGTTTAGTGAAACCGAAGCAGAGGAACTTCCCCCCCATAGACTCACAGACTGTGCTATTGAACTGTTGCTGGGGGAGAAGTTGCCCAAGGGGAAGTTGTATTCTATGAGCCCCGCAGAACGGAATGAGCTCCGGAAATTTTTGGACAAAAATTTAGACAGAGGTTTTATTCGCCCTGCCAAGTCCCCTTTTGCCACCCCTGTTTTGTTCCGGGGAAAAAAAGGATGGGGGTCTGAGACTGTGTACAGACTATAGAGGTTTAAATGCTGTGTCTGCTTCAAACGCCTACCCCCTCCCACTGATTAAGGATCTTCTAGCAGAGGCGGCTAAGGGAAAGTTTTTTTCAAAGTTGGATCTGCAAAATGCTTATTTTCGGGTGCGCATAAGGGAAGGGGACGAATATAAGACTGCCTTTAACACTCCCCTTGGCCAGTTTGAATACCTAGTGATGCCGTTCGGATTGGCTGGTGTGCCCGGAATTTTTATGAGCCTGATCAATTAAGTGTTACATAAACATCTGTTCAAAGGGGTGCTTTGTTACTTAGATGATATCTTGATCTATTCCCCTGATAAGCAATCACATGTGAAATTAGTGCGGGAGGTGCTGGCAATGCTGCTGGAGCACCGGCTGTATGCCAAGCTCTCTAAGTGTGAATTTCACCGCACTGAGATTGACTTCCTGGGCTATCGAATTTCCGAGCAGGGGTTGGAAATGGATCCAGCTAAAGTAGAGGCGGTGGTGCAATGGGAAGCCCCTCGCACCCATAAACAGCTTCAGAGTCTGTTGGGATTTTGCAACTTCTATAGAACCTTCTTAAAAGACTTTGTCACCATCACTCTACCCCTGACTGAACTGTTAAAAACCAAGGGGAAGGGACTGGAGGCTGGGAAGCCTGGGAAACAGTTGTGCTGGACTGCAGAGTGTCAGAAAGCGTTCGATGAGTTGAAGCGGTTGTTTACCTCTGAGCCTATTTTAGCACACCCAGACGAAACCAAAAAGTTTGTAATTCATGTCGATGCTTCAGATGTGGCCATGGGGGGGGCGATTCTGCAAAAGGGGCCAGACAACGTACTACACCCCCTGGCCTACATTTCCAAGAAATTTAATGAGACCGAGAGACATTGGTCGGTGTGGGACAAAGAGGCTGCGGCTATTCGCCTGGCCCTCTCCACCTGGAGGCACTGGCTCGAGGGTGCGCAAAAGCCTTTTGAAATCTGGACTGATCATAAAAACCTAGAAGCGTTCCGCACCCTAGAGATCCCTAAACGCCAAACAGCTCTGGTGGGCGGATTTCTTCTCGAAGTTTAATTTTGTATTGAAACATTTCCCTGGAAAAGCAAATTTGTTAGCAGACGCACTGTCCAGGTTGCCTCAACATGAATCCAGGAAAGATGAGGTGTTTGATTCCATGTTTTCCCCGCAACAGTTGGGGGGGGCAGTAATCACTCGGAGTCAAAGCAAAATGGCTCCTGCCCCATCTCAATGGACTGTTAAATGTGCTGCTGAATATTCAGCCAAAGAGATTGAGGAGTGGGAAAATGGCAGTGAGACTCAGAAGCAGACAAACGGCTGCTGGTACCGTGGGTCCAAGCTCATTGTGCCCCAATCCCTGCGCAAAGAAATTCTTTTGGCGTGTCATGAATCTAAGTTATTGGGTCACTTTGGTTTTCTAGAGACGCTTAATTTGGTGCAATGGCAATTCTGGTGGCCCCGCATGAGAAAGGACGTTTCGGACTATGTTACTTCAAGTCAAGTGTGTTTAAAGTGTAAGAAACGGGGGGGGGGGGCAAGCCCCTTGGACTGTTACACCCTCTGCCTACCCCGTCTAGATCTTGGGAGGATATTTCCATGGACTTTATAATGAACCTTTCCCCTAGCAAGGGAAAAACGTTCATTTGGGTTGTAGTGGACATGTTTTCCAAGCAAGCACACTTTGTTCCTTTCAAAAAATTGCCCACAGCCAAGGGATTAGCTAAAGTGGTTTTCACCCACGTGATCAGGCTACACGATTTTCCAAAGCGCATAGTCTCCGATAGGGGGAGCCAATTCATTGCCAACTTCTGGCGGGAGCTTCTCCAGGTGATGGACCTTGAACCTGTGTTGAGTTCGGGTCACCATTCAGAGACCAATGGACAATCCGAACGCATGAATCAAATATTGGAACAGTTTCTTCGGTGTTACACTAACTACCATCAGGACAATTGGGCAGAGCTCCTCCCTTTTGCTGAGTATAGCTATAATAATGCAGGATATTCCTCTACGGGTGTTTCACCATTCATGGCAGCTGGGGGTTTTGAAGGAAATCCTCTTCCTTCCCTGCCTCAACTGGGACCGGCCCCGCCATCTGAATTCTCCCAGTGGTGGACTGATTTACAGAACTCTTGGCCTCTGATTGCTAAGACACTGGATAAAGCCAAAGAAGACTACAATAAATATGCTGACAGGGGTCGGGCTGGGGGTTGGGATTTGCAACCTGATGACTCTGTATATTTGTCAACAAAAAATATTCAGGGACTTCAACCCAGCAGAAAACTGGGTTGGAAATATGTTGGACCTTACAAAGTGCTTCGAAAAATCTCGGTGTCATTTGAACTTGAGCTACCCAAATCATTGAATTCTGTGCACCCTGTTTTCCATTTCAGCTTGCTGAAGAAAAATCCTGGGCTGAACGTATGGTGACCGGATCCTCCGACTCCTCCTCCTCTGATGAAGGAGGGGGAACCGCATTTCGAGATTTCTGACGTTTTGGACTCTAAACTAAAAAGGGGTCGCTTGTATTATCTTGTACAGTGGATGGATTTTAGCCCTGAACAGAATGAATGGGTTGCTGTTGAAAATGTAAATGCCCCTAAATTGTTACGTGCGTTCCACAAAAAGTTTCCTGATAAGCCGGGGGGGCATCTTGAGGAGGGCAGGATGTCAGATTCTCTGCCATTAATTGTTGCATCTGGGGATTTTATTTACGATCAGCCTTGAAGTTTATTGCAGGTCCTGCTTAATGTGTCTTTTCTTCCCCGGGAGGGTGGCTTGCCACATTCCATCGTGTCACATAAACAAGCCTAGCTATCTCTTCCCGTCTCCTCCCTCTCTGTCTCTGGAGCCTAGAATGTTTTATCTTGCTTTCATAACCTTGGAGAACTGTTGAACTGTTTCTACCCAGGTGTCTGGTCTACGAATTGCAATTAGAGGTCACTAAGGGGCATGGGGGGAATTTTTAGTGCTTTGCGCCTTTTCTGTGAGAACCAATGGCTTAGAAGTTTTCGTGCTTTTTTGTATTCATCCTGATTGGCCCTCTGCCTGCTATTACCTGAAGGTGGGGGTATATTAATCCCTGCTGTCTGTAACCAAGTATCTCTAACAAACATTGAGTACCTGAACCATCATTAAGAATAAAATAACTTTTGCTTCATCAGAGGTCTGGCTTATTGATTCGACTCAGAAGCCTCACAAGGCTCCCCTATTCCTATCCCTCATCTCCCATCTGAACCTGAAATAAACCATGCTTGCTAAAATCACTACTACCAGTCTCTGACTGCAGTACTTTACAGTCACCCAGCAAGCTTCCATGGCAGAGTAGGGATTCAAAACTGGTCTCTCAGTTCCTAGTCCGACACTCTATCCCAAGGGTGTCAAACATATGGCTTGGGGGCCAGAACTGGCCCATTCAGGGCTCTTACCTGGCTCACAAGCAACTGGTGCAAGGGAAGGAGATGTCTCAGGGACCACACAGTGAGGTGTGTGTGGTCAAAGCTGTCAAAAAATGAAAGGAAATGGCTAGGGGGAGGGTATGGTATCTCTTGGGAATAAACTAGTCTTGCATATGATTAAATATATTTATGGGGGCTTTTGTTAACTGGATTTGCCTGTGTCATTTATAAAGTTTGTATCTCCAGTACCTGGCATTACATTTTATAGCAGACATGGCCTGGCCCAACAAAGTGACATTTATGTCAGATCCAGCCCTTGTAACAAATGAGTTTGACACCTCTGCTCTAGCCATTGCACCACGCTAGCTCAAGTTTTGAAGATCACTTGGAAGGGGGTTGTGTGGCCCCTATTAGGAATCACTGTTACCAACTTGTGTCTTTCCTTTTGGGATTGCAAAGGTTTTTGAGCTGGCCTGACTCCTTTGCCCTCAATAACAGCCAGACACAGAAATGAAGCAGGGGAAGCCTTTAATTGAATGATGATCAGGAGTGAAGAAGAAGAGTAGGCTTTTACTCTCCACTTTTCTTTACCTTAAGGAGTCTCAAAGCAGCGTACAATCACCTTTCCATTCCTCTCTCCACAACAGGCACCTTGTGAGGAAGGTGGGGCTGAGAGAGTTCTGAGAGAACTGTGACTGGCCCAAGATCACCCAGCAGGCATAATGTGAAGGAGTGGGGAATCAAACCTGGTTTCTCCAGGATTAGAGTCCGCCATTCTTAACCACTACACCACCCTGGCTCTGGAGAAAGGCTGACCTAGTTAATGCTTACTTGTATCAGGCTGCTGTTGAAGGCAAGTAAAGCCAGTCAACCCTACCTGAGCCCTAATCAAGATATTTGAGTTACATTGTGTGGATGGTCTTTGAATTTAACAAAATATCCTTTTCTGTTGACCTTAAAAGTCCAGAACTGTCTTGGCCACTTCCAGCTTTCAAGACCTTGGGCAATAAAAAAAGAAAAGAAATGTATGATCTGGGTGCACCTCAAATCAGTTGCAGTTCTTAATAAATGCCAACAAATTAACACCTGCCTAAATTAGAGGCCCCCTTTGAGCTTGTGGACTAGGCCAAATGGTTCTGTTTCTCCAACATTGTTCCTGGTGGTACTCCAGGCCTGGTCCACAAGCCAAAGACGCTTTCCCAGGTTCATTCAGGAAGAGGGCAAGTGCATGTCTGATTGGAGCTTTAGGATGCCTTAGAATTACAACATGCCCCTTGCTAGCACCAGCAACTAGTTTGCTTTTTCATCTCCTCTGGGTCCTACAATCCTCATGTGTATCTCTCACTGACACATAGCTGTGTTGCCTCTCAGACATTCCTTTTCTTCTTCCTCCTGCACAGTCCTGGATCATTTTGACAGTGGGTAATATTCTTAATGGATCTTCTTATTCATCTGCATATTCCATATTTTAAGATACCATATTCTACACATTTCCTTGCACATGTACTTCTTCCTTCACTCCTCAATAGCTATTCTCATGAAGTGCTCTTCTCATGGGCGTAGAGCAATAATCTTTCATCAGGAACAACAAAAGTGATTCCCAAATTAATTTAGATTTCCTGAGATCTTGGTGGACCAGCTGGATATGGCTGGCTGAATCTCATCTGCAAACAGTTCTAACACCCCAAGGGGACACTTAGCAGTTTATAAACCTGTCAGGACCTTAAAGCTGATGACTGGGCTTTTGCAATGAAATGCTTTTAAGGTGGCAGCTACACACACAGCTCTGTAAATACAAATGGCCATTTTAAAAAAATTGCACACACTGGAGGCCTCTTGTGATTTAGTTTTATGTCAAAGCAATGAGGCAGGGAGGTAAGAGTGTGGCAGATGTATTTTAGCCTAAGTATCCTACCAATTACCAAACAGGGGTATGCATGAAGGTATGTATACATAAATATGGAATTTGTCTTTAAAATTATCTGTGATCATTGTTGCTTGTTTTATCCTAACCTTTCCTTGAACAAAGGTGCAAAGATCTATTTCAGAGTGATACTCAAACCCCACCATTTGTGTGGTATCTGCACAGAAACATATCCCTGGATGTGTCATTCATGTTTGCCCCTGCAATAATTAGGGTGCTTCGGTTATGGCTTGTTGAGCAAGACAACGAAAAGTTAGTTGGTATATATTCATGCTGGCCCATATAATGTGTGAATCAGGCATCATGGTGAATGTAAGGAACTTACATATAAAAAGCAAGTCTAAAATGTTTAAATTAACATGATTCAGTTCATTAGACCCTTAGTGCTCATGCCTCATCCTGCTTTCTTCTCTCAACCAGTTGGAACCTATTAATCTTGATGGTACATGATCAGGCCCAAAGGTGCTGTTCCTAAATGCAAGATCAGTTCCATGGTGTCCAGAATGGATTCCTGATTAGTGGATGGCATGCAATATGGCATGCATCATAGCAACTTGAAGGGATGAAATGAGTGAGGTGGAATCTGAAAGAGGCCAATATCCCACCTGGTTATTTTCACAACCTCAGACAAGGCTTCAGGGTAAGGGATGGGGCAATTCAGGCTGTAAGGTAGTGGTGGTCATCCTGTCACATTCCTGTTCCCCTACCAGGTTACTCCACTGGTCACAGTAGGTACAGGACAGACAAAGGGAAATACTACTTTACACAGAGAGTGATTAATATGTGGAATTCACTGCCAGAGGGTGTAGTGATGGCCACAGGCCTAGATAGCTTTGAAAGGAGATTAGATTCATGGAGGAAAAGTCTACCGATGGCTTCTAGCCATGGTGACTGATGAGAACCTCCGCATTTGAGGCACTAAGTCTCTGGATCCCAGAATCAGGAGGCAACATCAGCCTCTATGCCCTGCTGTTGGCCCTCCAGAGTAACTGGTTGGCCAGTGTGTGAGAAGACAGAGTGCTGGACTAGATGGACCCTCACTGGTCTGATCCAGGAGGGCTCTTCTGATGTTCTGAAGGCTTGCACCCAAGATATAAGCTCCCCCAGCAGAGGAAGAAGAAAAAGAAGAGATTGGATTTAAAGCCTGCCCTTCACTCAGAGTCTTAGAGTAGCTTAGAAACTCCTTTTCCTTCCCCTCCCCACAACAGACACCCTGTGAGGTAGGTGGGGCTGAGAGAGCTCTGAGACCTGTCCTTGAGAGAACAGCTCTGACAGAACTATGGCTTGCCCAAGGTCATCCAGCAACTGCATGTGGAGGCATGGGGAATCAAACCCGGTTCTCCCAGATTAGAGTCCACACACTTTACCACTACACCACACACTTAACCACTACACAGAGAGAACCCAGTCCTACAACTGGAACCTGTGAACAGCCCTGGCAAAAACATCCTTGACTTTGCCATCAGCTTTGGATCCTTGGTAATTAGCCTCTGTATTGTCTTACAGTTTCTCTGTGGTTCTTAGCTGGGAGCTAAAAAGTATTGGGGTCTTGAAAGATGGAAAGATGGACAGACATAACTGAGCACACTGCTAACTAAGTTCCATCCCATCCCATGGTATGCGGGCCCCTAAGTGCCTCTGCTTTGTCACCAAAAGCAGTGAGGAATAAAACTGCACTTCTGTCTGGGATGCAGGAGGAGAAGAAAATTGATTTGGCAGGTGTGACAGAGACTTGACTGAGGAAAAAAATATGGGGTGTGAGGAAGTTAGCCCCAGCCCTCACAAGGCACTGAGAGATGATATGTGCCACTGAAACAATCACCATTAAGCAACTGCTTTGGTCTCATAGAGGTTGAGGGAATGGTGGCTGACCAACTCCACAGTTTGTAGGATCAGAGAGGTTTTCTAGACATATTTCAATCCAACTTCAGACCTGGGAACTACTTTAGTTTTATCTCTATCATGAAAGGAGAAATGTATCAGTGTTAATTCTCCTGGATTTTGATATCATTGACCATGGTATCCTTCTGGACCAACTGGCCAGGATGGGTATAAGAGGCTGCAGATGGAAATACTAATTTTCTCTGTAATATGTAACCAGTGTTTCTGGTACTACTTGGCTGACCAGTACCAGAAGAAGGTGGTACTAGGAACAGCTGTTCAATTCCACAACATTTACACTATGAGGCTGTTAGATCCAGGCAGGGATGGTGCCAACTAGGGGGCAGACCTCAGAGGGGGGCAGAACTGACAATCACCGTTAGGGTGTGAAATCTGTCACATGTTTATCAGGTGTAAATTTTCTAGTAAAAAAGGAGGAAATTGAGGTAAACAGTTTGAATCCTTTCATAAATCTTCCAAGGGTGAATTCTCTATGCAATTGGCTAGAACAGAATTAGCAGCAGGAGAGGGGGTAATGAAGTCATGTTGGAGTGAGATTAAGGAATGAAGGAATAAAAAGGTGTTGTAGCAGGCTCAGAAGAAAGTAAAGAACAAGACAGAGAGAAGAACAAGACAGTGTTTCACAATAGTCCTGTAGAACTCTTATTGCTGGGGAAATTATTTTTGACAGAACAGGAGACACATAATAAGGCATTTAGGTCCAGAGGTAAGTGAGCACAAAACTTCTTTGGCTAATATATGCTAACCCACAGGAATCTTATCTACAGAGGGGAGGTCTGTGGTGTTTCATGTTTGCTCTGAGAATTGAAAGTTGCTGGAAGAAGACCCCACCTGTGATGCTGTAGTTGCTTGAGCCTGTGTTTGTTCACTTAGAAAAGAATCGTACTCACAGCCTGATCCTGTGCACTTTATTTATTTTACTTACTTTATATGTGCTCTACTTTTCTGACTGAGACTCAAAATGGGTTGCACAGTGTAAGTCAATACAATAATTCACATGAGACATCTAATAAACAATGTAATAAGACTAGGATTACAGCAATTTGAAACAGAGCAAAAATAATTATGCTTGATATGTCAAACAATGCAGAAAATGATATTACAAAGGTAGAAAGCAATGCAGTAAGAGCAGGATATATAGGAAACATTATATATAGGATATATAGAATATATAGGAAACAGTGTGTAATATACTGTGATATACAATTCACAGTCCTGTTCATTTTATAAAATTTCCCTCCTGAGCTTTATTATCCTACTAGGAATAAGGCCCATTGTGGAAATAAATACAATGGGCTCTAGAAAGAGGCTCTGGGTGGGTGCCCTGGCCTTAGGCACTCAGCATCAATTTGCTCTGGTGACCTCAGCTGGGTATAATGACACAGAGCTTACTGTTTTCTCCAGGGGAACTGATCTCTGCCATCTGAAGAACAGTTGTAATTCTGAGTGATCTCCAGCCCTCACCTGGAGATTGGCAACAATTGTTCCCCAGGAGGAAATGGCTGGTTTGGAGGGTAGAGTCTATGGCATTGTACCTGTCTGAGGTCCCACCCTTCCTCAAACCTCACCCTCTCCAGGCTCCCCCCCTCAAATCTCCTGTAATTTCCAAACCTGGAGTTGGCAACCCTATCTCCTTTCCAGCCAACTATCAGCCCACTTTTATCTGCCCCTCTGACTTCAGTTTTCCATCTCCTCCCCACTCTGTCCTGGAGAGCATTGTAATTCTGAGTGATCTCTGGCCCCCACTTGGAAATTGGCAACAATGGTTCCCCAGGAGGAAATGGCTGGTTTGGAGGGTAGAGTCTATGGCATTGTACCTGTCTGAGGTCCCACCCCTCCTCAAACCTCAACCTCTCCAGGCTCCATCTCTCAAATCTCCAGGAATTTCCAAACCTGGAGTTGGCAACCCTAAGAAGAAGAAGAAAAAGAAGAGATTGGATTTATACCCCACCCTTCACTACCCAAAGGAGTCTCAGAGTGGCTTACAAACTCCTTTCCCTTCCCCTTCCCACCACAGACACCGTTTGAGGTATGTGAGGCTGAGAGAACTCTGACAGAAACTGCTGTTTTTCAAGAACCGCTGTGCCAGGCTTGCCCAAAGTCATCCAGCTGGTGCAAGTGGAGGAGTGGGGAATCAAACCCGCACACTTAGCCACTACACCAAACTGGCTCCTTTCCTATCTCCTTCCCAGCCAGTCATCAACCTACCCTTATTTTCCCCTCTGACTTCAGCTTTCCATCTCCCCCCCAGCCTCTACCCTGCTCTGAAACCCTGACTGCTACATCACACTGGCTGTCATAGAGTGGCCACCTCAGCAAGGTATAATGACACATAGACCACCATTCTCTCCAGGGGAACTGATCTCTGCCATCTGGAGAGCAGTTGTAATTCTGAGTGATCTCCAGCCCTCACCTGGAGATTGGCAACAATGGTTCCCCAGGAGGAAAAGTACAGTCTTTCTCTGCAATGGGGACCAAAACAGCTTACATCATTCTCCTCTCCCCCTTTTGACTTGCACAACAACCCTGTGCGGTTGGTTAGGCCGAAAGTCTGTGACCGGTCTGAAATCACCCACTCAGCTTCCACAGCAAGAACCTGGGTCTGGCAGACCCTGCTCTGAAGCACTAACTGCTAAACCACACTGGCTGTGCTATTGCCTGGTATCACAACTGAACTCTAGATAACCAATCTCTCTCTTCCCCTGGAGAAAATAACAGCTTTGGAGGGTGGCCTCTATGGCATTCTGTTCAGCTGAGGCCGCTTTCCTCCCTAAACTCTGGCTTCCATAGACTCCACCACAAAATTTCCCAACCTGCAGCTGGCAACCCTAGTCAGGACTGGCCCCAATGTGTTTTCTCCCAAAGGCCAAAAAAAAGCATGGAAAGGGTCTCTCCCCCCACCATTTACTGACAGAACCAAGCTTGGTTGCCTAGCAACAGGCACTGAGGAGAAAATAGGTTTGCCAGCTATAAGTAGGGAAACACCTGGAGATTTTGGGGATGGATGCTGTGGAGGGAAGCGTTCGGGGAGGAGAAGGGCTCAGCAGGGTATAATGTTATAGGGTCTACTTTCCAAAGCAGCCATTTTCTCCAGGGGAACTGATCTCTGTCACCAGGAGATCAATTGTAACTGTGGGAGATCTCCAGGTCCCACCTGGAGATTGGCAACTAGGGGAAAGTCAGCTGCTCAGCAGGAGGTTGTAGAGAATGGTTTGACAGCTGCTGGCCCACCTCAGATGTGAGAGCCAAGAAGGAGAGAGAGCAGTTTTCATAGTTTATTCCAACAGGAAAGTGATCAAGCTGGCAGTGGGCAGGGGAGAGGAGCAGACCCAGCACCCAGCCAATGGCACACGAGTACTCTTGAGTGGCAGTTGATGGGCCAATAGCTGATGGAGTGCACTGCACAGCCAATGGGAGAGCTGGAAATGGCCAATACATAAGGGAATTATATATATAGGATAACCCTAGTAGTACTTTTATTAAAATGTTCTCTTAAACCATTCTGTTTTACATAATTGGCAAAATGACAATTTCCTGACTTCCTCAGAATGGCCATTCCACAAATGGGAGCCACAACAGAAAAGCCGTGTGTATGGGCAGTTGCTGATCTTTCCCATTTGTTGGGTAGCACCATTAGAAGCCTTGAGTTAGTGATTTATAGAGAAAAGAAGGCTGAACAAAGTTTGAATCTGGTGGCACCTTTAAGACCAACAAACTTTTATTCAAAGTATAAAGTTTTGTGTGCAAACACACTTCTTCAGATACAAACAATGGAATAAAATCTCATGTCCTACTTACAGAAAAAGAGAGGGTGGGCAGCAGGTATTAGGAAGGGCCACTCAGAGCCATGATGCATAAGTAGAGCTGAAATAGGATCAGGTGGCCAGTTAGATAAATGAATGGCAGCAAATTAGCATGTAAATGCAAGAGCTAACAAAGAGATGTGAAAAAGCAAGAGTCCAGCAGCACCCCCAAGGCAAACCAAGCTCAGCCTTGGGAACATGGGAGAACAGAGACTCAGCATGTGCACAGTTCTCTCATACATTGAAACAGATTTCCTCAAATATTACATACAGGTAAGGGGGGGTTAGTTGCCAGGAAGAGATTATTTGAGTCAAGATGCATAAGTAACTGAGCAATAAATACAGCAAGACTGGAATAACAATATGGTAGGACATGTAAATAGCAGCAAATTGGCATACAGATAATAAAAGAGTTAACAACAGATGTGGCAGCAAAGTTTGAGTCCAGTGGCCCCTTGAAGACCAACAAAGTTTATTTTCTGGGTATAAATAAGAACTGAGTGTCTTAGTGTGTGTAGTGAGATAAGAAGCTAATGTCTCTGTTAAGCCCTGGGAGTTTCATTGTCTTGAGTGTTGTAATAACTTGTAATTCAGCGATCTCGCATTCCACTTTGTTTCTGAAATTCCTTTGCAATAAAACAGCTACTTTGAGGTCCCCCACTGAGTGCTCTGGGAGGCTGAAATGTTCTCCTACAGGTTTCTCAGTTCTGTGATTCTTGATGTCAGATTTGTGTCTATTTACCCTTTGGCAGAGGATTTGACCTGTTTGTCCTATGTAGAGAACTGAAGGGCATTGTTTGCATTTAATGGCATATACAATGTTAGAAGATGAGCAGGTGAATAAGCCTGAGATGGTGTAGTTGATAGTGTTAGTGTGAGGCTTCTGCCCTAAGTAGTCAAAGATCAGACCTTTGTTGATGAAACAGAGTTCTTTATTTTCTTAATACTGCATGACAGGTTCTCGAATATTTGTTAGAGATGTCATATACAAAACAGTCAGGGTTAATATACCCTCCAGTACAGTTTGAAACCCCGATATTCAACCAATCACAAAAAAGGAAAAAAGCGTGGTTAAAGATCTTAACCGTTTTACTTCCCACAGGAAAGGTGAAGTGTGAAAGTTATAAATTTTCCCCTCTTGAATTAGGCGCCCCAGATGTGCTAGGCATATACATAACAAAGTGGCCTTTCAAGGACTTCTCACAGCGATAAGACAGTTCCGTGTCTCCGAGGGCAGGGAGAGGAGGAATGCATGAGGGAAGAGGCCATTTGGTCTCGGGTGACGTGTAAGTATGTGAGGTCGCCATTCTCCCGGATGAAATGGTTACATTGACCAGACCTTCAAAGAGCAATATAACTCAGGGCAATAAAGGAAGGGGAGGAAACCTGAGACAGCTTGAGAGAGATAGCAAACAGTTACAATTGCATCTGCACATAGCAAACTACACAATGCATAAAGAAAACTTTGTTAGGATCCTAGGATCCTGACACCCTGCCCCCTTCATAATACATTCTACCCCGGCTTATCAGGAAAGCGTTTATGAAAAGCTTTAACTAATCTATGAGCATGAACATTTTCAGAAAAGACCCATTCATTTAGTTCAGGGCCAAAGTCTACCCACTTTACTAGATACAGTAAGCGGCCCCTATGCATTTTTGAATCCAGGATTTCGGAGATCTCAAAGTGAGGCGCCCCCTCCTTCATCAGTGGAGGAGGAATCGGAGGAGTTGGGTGCCACACATTCGGCCCAGGATTCTTCTTCAGCAGGCTGAAATGAAAAACAGGATGCACAGAGCTCAGTAATTCAGGCAGTTCAAGCTCAAAGGACACGTCAGAGATTTTGCGTAACACCTTGTAAGGTCCAACATATTTCCATCCCAATTTTCTACTGGGCTGGAGACCATGAATGTTTTTTGTGGAGAGGTACACTGAGTCTCCTGGCTGGAGGTCCCATCCTTCAGCACGCCCACGGTCTGCATACTTTTTGTAGTCCTCTTTGGCTTTGTCAAGGGTTTTTGCAATCAGAGGCCACGATTTCTGGAGGTTTGCCCACCATTGTGTGAAATCAGAGGGGGGGGGCTTCGTTTGACGCATCGATTGTCGGTAGGGGCTTCCCTTCAAAACCCCCCACTGCCATAAAGGGCGATACTCCTGTAGAGGAATGCACTGCATTGTTGTAACTATACTCAGCGAATGGCAACAGATCAACCCAATTGTCCTGATGGTAGGTATTATAGCACCTCAAGAACTGTTCCAATATTTGATTGATTCGTTCGGATTGGCCATCAGTCTCTGGATGGTAACCCGAACTCATGGCCAGCTCAATGTCCATCATTTTCAAAAGCTCCCACCAGAAGTTGGCAACGAATTGACTGCCCCAGTCGGATACCACACGCTTGGGAAAGGCGTGTAATTTGATCACATGGTTAAAAAATGCCTTCGCTAAACCCTTTGTTGTTGGCAATTGTTTGAATGGGGCAAAGTGAGCTTGCTTTGAAAACATGTCTACCACCACCCAAATAACAGTTTTTCCTTTAAAGGGAGGCAGGTTAGTGATAAAATCCATAGACACCGCTTCCCATGGTCTGGAGGGGGTGGGCAGGGGATGTAACAAACCAGGAGTCTTCCCCCCCCCCTCCGTTTACACATCAGACAAACTTGACAGGCAGTAACGAAATCAGAGACATCTTTACACATGCGCAGCCACCAAAACTGCCGCTGTATCAAATTAAGAGTCTTTAGGAATCCAAAGTGCCCGGCCAGCTTGGAAGAGTGACAAGCCACTAGAACGTCTCTTCTGCGCACCTGAGGCACCACCAGTTTAGTCCCATGATACCAACATTTATCGGGGTGCAAGGAACACTCTTCTATCCCACCTAATTCTTCCGCTTCCTCGGTGGAATAGTCTCCCGCACATTTTTCACTCCATGATTCAACAGTTACAATTCTACTTGGCTCCTGGTCGTGACTGCCCTCCCCAACTGTTGTTGTGAGAACATGGAGTCGAACACCTCTTCCTTCTGGCTCTCGTGTTGGGGCAATCTGGATAGGGCGTCTGCTAAGGAGTTTGCCTTCCCAGGGAAGTGTTTCAGGACAAAATTGAATTTAGAGAAGAAGTCGGCCCACCGAAGTTGCTTAGCGTTGAGGGACCGCTGCGTGCACAATGCCTCAAGATTTTTATGATCAGTCCAAATTTCAAATGGAATTTGCGCCCCTTCCAGCCAATGCCTCCATGTGGTTAGGGCTAGGCGGATGGCTGCTGCTTCTTTATCCCATACCGACCAATTCCTCTCTGTTTCGTTAAACTTTTTTGAGATATATGCCAAGGGGTGCAATTTATTGTCATTTCCCTTTTGAAGGATGGCTCCCCCCATAGCCACATCTGAGGCATCCACATGAATTACAAATTATTTGGTCTCATCGGGGTGGGCAAGGATTGGCTCTGAGGTGAACAGTCTCTTTAATGTCTCAAATGCTCGTTGGCACTCCTCAGACCAGGCAATTTTCTCCCCGGGTTTCCCTGCCTCCGGGCCCTTCCCCTTAGTTTTCAAGAGTTCAGTTAAGGGTAGGGTGACTGTGGCAAAGTCTTTCAAGAAGGTACGGTAGAAGTTGCAAAATCCCAAGAGGCTCTGTAATTGCTTCCTGGTTCGGGGTGCCTCCCAGTGCACCACCGCTTCTTCCTTAGCTGGGTCCATCTCCAGCCCCTTCTGAGAAATGCAGTACCCCAAAAAGTCTACGGCATCTCGGTTAAACTCACATTTTGACAACTTAGCATACAGTTGATTTTTTAACAATGTAGCTAGCACTTCTCTGACCAGTTTTATATGTGACGCCTTATCAGCAGAATAAATCAAGATATCATCTAAGTAACATAACACCCCCTTAAATAAATGCTTATGTAACACTTCATTGATCAGGCTCATAAAAAACCCCGGAGCGCCACTTAAGCCGAATGGCATCACCAGGTATTCAAACTGGCCCAAAGGTGTGTTGAACGCAGTCTTATACTCATCCCCCTCCCTGATGTGCACCCGAAAATAAGCATCTCGCAAATCCAACTTAGTAAACACTTTTCCTTTAGCGGCTTCTGCTAACAAGTCTTTGATGAGCGGGAGGGGGTAAGCGTTAGAAGCGGACACAGCATTCAAGCCTCGATAGTCAGTGCAAAGTCTCAAGCCCCCGTCTTTCTTTTTCCGGAATAGCACTGGGGCTGCAAAAGGGGATTTGGCAGGGCGGATGAAACCCCGTTCCAAGTTCTTGTCTAGGAACTTCCTCAGCTCCTCCCGTTCGGCGGGGCTCATGGAATATAATTTCCCTTTCAGCAGTTTTTCCCCCGGGAGCAGTTCAATAGCACAGTCCGACAAGCGGTGAGGGGGCAACTCATCCGCTTCCGTTTCACTAAACACCTCGGTTAAGTCTCGGTACTCCCTGGGCACCTGAGAGGGTGTTAACGTGAGTGCTGCCGCTTGTAGAGGGGCAGGGGGTCCGGGTCCCCACTCCAGATCCCACTTGTGGTGGTTACACTTGTCATCCACCCACGAGATCTTCCCCTCACTCCATTTTACATAGGGGTCATGGGAGCTTAGCCACGGGCTTCCTAGCACCATGGGGAATTGGGTATTTGGGGTTATAACGAAAGCCCTCTTTTCCCAGTGCTCCCCTGTCCCCACTATTAACAGTTCAGTCTCTGCCACACACACCTCCTTCATCTCAGAACCGTCCATCTGCATGAAAGTGAGTGGCTCCCCCAAGGGGGTGACTTTGGGTGCCAGCCCGTCCACCACCAAAGGGCTTATTAAGTCTCTGGCACATCCTGAGTCAATTAAGGCACGGACCTGCACATGGGTCCCGGTGCCGGGGGCTATTACAGTCACTACCATGTAAAGTAAGGGGCCGGGGATGCTCACCAGAGATGGCGCGTTGGGGGAAGGGACCTGCAGCTTTGCGCCATTTACTGCAGGTCGTTGGAGTTTCCCGGCATCTGCACCTCAGTCAGCTCCAGCTCTCCTTGCTCGCTCACTGCCCCTTCCAGCTGTAAGGCCCGGGGTTTGAACGAGGTCTTGCCGCGACTCGGGGTGCTCCCAGCCACCAGGGTTTAGGTCTTAGGCACTTTTCCGCTGCCTCGGGGGCAGGCGGAAGCAAAGTGGCCACTCTCCCCGCATCTCATGCAAAGCCCCTGCCTGAAGCGATTGTCTCGGATTTCCTGGACGCTCGGCTTCCCTTTCATCTTCTGTGTGGCTTTAGCTTGGGCCGTCGCGGAGGTCCCCAGCTTGATCAATGTAAATCGCTCTTCCACATCAGCCACTGCCCTCATCCAAGTTGCTAGGGATCCGGGCTGCCCACCCCTCAAAATAGTCTCGTAAATTTCGGGGTTCAGACCTTCTCAATACTTCTCGATGAACAGGTCTTCGGACCAGCCCTGCACCTTTGCCGTGATGCGCTGGAACCGGTCGGTGTATTCCCTCACGGAGGACCTCCCCTGCACCAACTTCCACAGTTGGTTTCACGCCTTCTCCTCCCCCAGAGGATCCTCATAGTGTTGCCGGAGGGCCCACATGAAATTATTTACGGATCGCAACTCGGGCCCCGGGGGGTTGTGCAGGCTGACATACCAGTCGCTGGCGGTGTCTCGGAGTTTGGAACCAATGTAGCCCACTCGATCTCGCTCGGTGGGGTAGAGGTGTCCCCACGCATCCAGGAACCTCTCAATCTCGATGAGGAAAAACCGGAGCTTCTTGGGGTCGCCATCGAATGTAGCCGTCAGGGGATCGTTGGGAGCTTGGCGAATCATTCGCTCCACCGGGGCGGGAGCTGGGACCGGGGCCAGGACAGGGGCCGGGACCTGCTGCGGGGTGCCCCTGGGAGGTACTCCCCCCGGTGGAGCCTGCTGTGGGACCGGCTGTGGAGGTGCTCCCCCACCCGGCACGCCTGGTCCCGCTCCCCCGCCTGGCAGCTGCATGGGTACCTGTATCGCAGCTAAGGCATCTCGAAGCTGGTACTGCATGTCCATCACCACTTCTCTCAGTTCCGCGGTTATCTGCAGCCGCATCTCTCCCATTCTCTGATCCAAGGCGCGGCTCGAATCATCCCCGTACAGGTCGCCCCCATACGGAGTGCCCCGCTCCTTGTCCAGCAGCGGGAGTCGCCAGTCGCCCCCGAGGTAGTCTCTCTCGTCCTCCAGGAGGCTTGGGCGACCTATTTCGGTGCAGTCCCCAGGGACCGAGACGTGTAACCCCTTCCGATAGTGTACCCACGAGTCGATTGTCCCACGTCTGAACGAGGCCCATGAGTACCTCGGGGTTACGGACGGGTGGGGGATCGGCCGCGGGATGTAGTAAGCCCCTTGGGCTGTAGTCACCGGCTTCTCGGGCTCCCCACCGCCGCCTCCTGCTCCCTGATCCCCTGGGGTCACCGGTTCTTCTAGGGTTACGGGAATAGTACCGTCATCTGACATGGTCAGGAACGGCCAAGTCCCAAACACAGATCTCTAACAATCTGTGAGGCTTCTGCCCTAAGCAGTCAAAGATCAGACCTTTGTTGATGAAACAGAGTTCTTTATTTTCTTAATACTGCATGACAGGTTCTCGAATGTTTGTTAGAGATGTCATATACAAAACAGTCAGGGTTAATATACCCTCCAGTACAGTTTGAAACCCCGATATTCAACCAATCACAAAAAAGGAAAAAAGCGCGGTTAAAGATCTTAGCCGTTTTACTTCCCACAGGAAAGGTGAAGTGTGAAAGTTATAAATTTTCCCCTCTTGAATTAGGCACCCCAGATGTGCTAGGCATATACATAACAAAGTGGCCTTTCAAGGACTTCTCACAACGATAAGACAGTTCCGTGTCTCTGAGGGCAGGGAGAGGAGGAATGCATGGGGGAAGAGGCCATTTGGTCTCGCGTGACGTGTAAGTATGCGAGGTCGCCATTCTCCCGGATGAAATGGTTACATTGACCAGACCTTCAAAGAGCAATATAACTCAGGGCAATAAAGGAAGGGGAGGAAACCTGAGACAGCTTGAGAGAAATAGCAAACAGTTACAATTGCATCTGCACATAGCAAACTACACAATGCATAAAGAAAACTTTGTTAGGATCCTAGGATCCTGACAGTTAGGTCCGGTGATTGTGTTGCCGGGAGTATGTGGCAGCAAAGTTGGCATCTGGGTTTATTGCAAGCTCTGGTACCAGTGTCCATGTTCAAATTAGATGTTGTATTCTTGCAGGGGAGGACTTGTTTAAGATTGGGGGGGCTGTCTGTAAGCAAGAAAAGATTTGCCCCCCAGTACTTCTGAAAGAGAACTGTCATTATCCAGTAGAGGTTGTAAGTCCCTGATGATGCATTGAATTGTTTTGAGTTGAGATCTGTATGTGACCGCTAGTGGTGTTCTGTTATTGTCTCTTTTGGGCCTGTCTTGGAAAAAGGCTCTCTGCAAAATACATAAGACAGTTGCTTGGGAGGGCATTTTTATAAAGCTTATAGAGAACAGGACTGTAATCTATGCCATAGTGTATGCTATATATTATTAATTTGTTGTATGTTCTATTATTCTCTTACAGCATTGTTTTCATTTGTTGTAATTCCATTTTCTGCATTGCTTGACATAGCATGTTTGATCATTTTTTTTGCATTTTTGTAAACCTAGTCTTATTGCATTATTAGATCTCATATGCTATTTGATTACAATATTCTATACCATGTAATCCATCTCGAGTCTCAAGTAGAAAACTGATAAATAACTAATAAAGTATAAATAAATAAATAAATAAATAATAAAGTAAATAAATAATGATTGGCTGACCATCACTGTATTCCTTTGCCCCTCCAATAAAAATTTTCCGGCTACAAGCTGTGTCTGGAATGAAATGGGCAGAAAGACAGCTTCATGGCTGCAAGAAAGAGGTGGAAAGTACAAAAATTCTGCTGTAGCAGAGCATAACTGCTGCAGAGGAACAAGTGCAGGGGGAAAATACCTCTGCACTATGCAACTGCTCCCACACCTTTACCTAAAGCTATATGAATGCCCTACTTACAAGTCAGCAATAATAACCCCGGGACTCAGCAACTATGGCTGGCAGTAAATTTTTTTTATTTCTTTCTTTCTTGAGATTTATATCCCACCCTCCCCACCACATGGTGGGCTCAGGGTGGCTAACAACAAAGACAAACAATATAAATATCATATTATAAGAACATTAAAACATATAAAAACATAGACATCATAAACATCAGATGGCGTATCTTCAGTTTGGTATATCAGAGCAGCTCCCAGATGTAACCTTTGGATACAGTCGTACAGACTGGCAGATAGAATTGGGCCAGGGCCGAGATGTAAATATTAGGCAGCCCCTACTTAAAAGCCTGGTAAAAGAGCTCCATCTTGCAGGCCCTGTGGAATTGTAAATAGTCCCGCAGGGCCCTGATGTTATCCGGGAGCTCATTCCACCAGTATGGGGCCACCACAGAGAAAGCCCTGGCCCTTGTAACTGCCAGCCAAGCCTCCTTCGGCCCTGGGAGGATCAGATGGTTTTGGGATCCAGACTGAAGTGCCCGCTGGGGAACATGTGGAGAGAGGCGGTCCTTCAAGTAGATAGGTCCCAAGCCATGTAGGGCTTTATAGGTAAGCACCAGCATCTTAAACCTTATCCGGTATGCTATAGGCAGCCAGTGCAGTGCATTTAGGGTGGGCTAGATGTGCTCCCACACAGGAAGGCCCATCAACAGCCGCATCGCCGCATTCTGCACCAGCTCCAGCTTCCAGATTTGGCACAAGGGCAGCCCCATGTACAGAGTATTACAGTAATCCAATCTTGAGGTGACCAGAGCGTGGATCACTGTAGCCAGTTCGTTGCATTCAAGGAAGGGAACCAACTGCTTGATCAGCCGTAGATGATAAAAAGCTGACCTTGCAGCGGCTGCTACCTGGGCCTCCATCGTTAACGAGGGGTCCAGGAGCACTCCCAAGCTCCTAACCATCGATGCTGGTACCAACGGCACCCCATCGAAGGCCGGGAGAGGGATCCCTACCCCAGGTCCACTCTGACTCAGGCGTAGGACCTCCGTCTTTGTCGGATTCAATTTCAGTCAACTCTGCCTGAGCCAACCAGCCATGGCTTGCAATGCCAGGTCCAGATCACCTGGACTGGAGTCCGACTGACCACCCAACAACAGATAGAGCTGGATATCATCCGCGTACTGATGACGCCCCAGCCCATGCCTCCGGGCAATCTGGGCGAGGGGGCGCATATAGATGTTAAACAACATAGAGGAAAGTACTTCTCCCTGTGGGACACCGCAATTCAGCAGATGTCTTTGGGAGAGTTGTTCCCCTACTGCCACCTTCTGTCCCCGATCTTGGAGAAACGAGGAAAGCTACTGTAAAGCTAACCCCTGGATCCCAATATCGGCGAGGCAGCGGACTAGTAGCTGATGGTCGACCGTGTTGAATGCTGCCGACAGGTCCAACAACATCAGCACCGCTGTACTGCCTCGATCCAAATGCCTCCAGAGGTCATCTGTGAGGGCGACCAGCACCGTCTCCGTCCCATGTCCTGGTCAGAAACCGGACTGGAAGGGATCTAACACTGAAGTTAAATGATCTCAGGTGGCTGAAAGATGGCAAGCTAAATTAATAAACATGCCAAAGCATCAAGAAAAGGCACACAAAATGAGATTTTGATGTATCTGAAATGGAAACATTCAAGAAACTTAAATTTTAACATCACAGTTCACAGGATTATTCAAAATGATTTGTGTGCTAAAACTGTTTTGTGAGAAAGACTATCAAAGGTTGTTGTATTACTTATTCTCGCATTTTTTGCTTTTCATTTTTCCTACAATTCATCTGTTTTTGAAAATTGGTTAGCAGTGGGGCGGCACAAGTAGTTAGGATGTATATTGTCACACTGGTTATTTACTTTATATGCAGAGTACATCATACGAAATGCCAGCCTGGATGAATCACAAGCTGGAATAAAGATTGCCAGGAAAAACATCAACAACCTCAGATATGCAGACAATATCACTCGAATGGCAAAAAGTGAAGAGGAACTAAAGAGCCTCTAACTAAAACTGAAAGAGGAAAGCGCAAAAGTTGGCTTGAAACTGAACATCAAAAAAACTAAGATCATGGCATCCGGCCCCATCACTCCTTGGCAAATAGAAGGGGAAGTCATGGAAGCAGTGACAGACTTCATGTTCCTGGGATCCAAGATCACGTCAGACAATGACTGCAACCATGAAATTAAAAGATGCCTGCTCCTTGGGAGAAAAGCTACGGCAAACCTAGACAGCATAATAAAAAGTAGAGACATCACCCTAAAGGGGTTGAAGAACAAGCTACCCAAAAGATGACCTGCTCCTGTCTCCTCCATCTCCATCAGCGGAGATCTTCATCAGAGGTTTCGCTCCCATACCCTACATTTTCAGAAGTGATTGAAGAAGAATAACAAGCAAGAGTGAAGCAATAACAAGGAATGTTTTCATTGTGGCACTCAAACCATCTGTCTGCATGGGCAGAACTTAAGATATTGGCTCTACATGAAGACATTTGTTTACCCAGGAATTTTTTTAGGTTGGTACTTTTTTGCTGATTTGTAGATATTATGTGTTCACTTTTATGTATATTTGTATTGTATTTCTTTTGCCTCAAGATCCTGTGTTGGCTGAATATATAATTCTTAAAATAAATGTTACATTTAATTTTAATATAGTTTGAATGCTTATTTGCCATTTCCCTCAGTGCTTTTGCAAACATTGGCCAAAACATATTGACCAAGGCAATAGAATCCTGCCTACACATTTTCTTTTTATGTCCCTAAGGAAAAGGTTTAGAGATCAATTTTCAAAGAATAGAAACAAATAGTAAGCTAACATTTCAGGGAAAGGACTGTGGATATATTTCAGAAGGGTCAAATCCTTTTCTGATCCATACCAAATGACCCTGAACTGGAAAATACTAGTGTAAATGAACTTACTGTGTATGTGTTGGCCTTTGGACTGTTGCTGAGACTCCAGGCTGGGGCCTGTTTTCTGCCCTATTATCTGTGCCTCCCCACCCACCCCCATCATCTGGTTCATTCCCTACATGGCACCGGCCTCAACAAGTCACCATCTGATTGAGTCGACGTCAGTCAAGGTCCAGGGGGATTTGAACATCCCAGGAGCCCTTTGCTGCTGCCTGGGCATCTTGTTGCTTCATTAAACACCAAATTGTTACATTAATTCTAACTGCACTGTGGAGATGTAACTGCCAAGTGTGATTTACTCCCCTGCATCAGACAGAGGGACTTTTACAAGCTGCTCTGTGAGAGCTGGAGAGGACAAGGAGGAGGGCAGGTGGTGTCATTTGTATGTACGGCTTTATGACACAGTAGAAAGGGGGTGGAGGTTTTCATCCTTCCCTTCGAAGTGAAGCAACTGGAGCCTATGTGAATAATGAGGGTTTATGTGATGATCTTCCAGCCCAAACAACCATCACAAACTGTACAATGGCAAAGAGGGTTGCTCCATTTTTAAAATACATTTTCATTGAAATCTGCTGTATGATGCCAGAAACCCATTTCTATATTCCAGTGACAAAGCACCACAATTGGGTATCTACAATATCACCAAAACAGTTTCGAAGTCCTTTCCCATAATGTTTCATACAAAGAAATTATCATTCAGATTTTCAATCAGCAGGCAGTTTTTTTTAGGTTAATCAAATTTTGTCTGTTTCATAATTCCAAATTCAGGGTTTCTAATTACCATTGCCACTGACATGTGAATGTGTCTGATTCAAACACAGGTTTTGTTGGTTTGCATTGTTTTCCAGTTCTGTAATCTTAGTCCTAATTGCATTGTTTATGCAATGTTTTATGCTGTATGATCTCATTGTTTTTTATATTTTGTAATTTATCTGGCCCGATCTCATCAGACCTCAAAAGTTAAGCAGAGTCAGCACCGATTAGTACTTGGACCATTGGTAAGTCCAGGGTCACTCTGCAGAGGCAAGCAATGGCAAACCACCTCTGTTCATCTCTTGCCTTGAAAACTCTGTAGGGTTGCTATAAACCAGCTGTGAGTTGATGGCTCTTTCCACCGTGACCAAGCCACCTTGAATCTTATGTGAAAAAAATAAATGAATTTACATGCCAAGGTTCATTAAAATCCATCTCATGCAATGTGTGTTGCTTGAAGCTTCCACAAACACAAACCCTTTGTGGACAGCACTTGGAAGGGACCTCCAGGATCATCTAGTCCAACCCCCTGCACAATGCAGGAAATTCACAAATACTTCCTCCTCCATACCCACAGTGACCATTGTTCCACTCATAGAAAATGACAAAAAAACGTCCAGGATCCCTGGCCAAACTGGTCTGGAGAAAAATTGCTTCCTGACTTGTGTGCAAACTGTCTGGTGAGCAATCTGGATGGATTAGCACATGATTTAGGCACACAAATTTCTATTTTGCCATTCCTGTTTTCTACACCAGTTTTAGTACCCTACCTGCTCCTTGGAGACTGTGAATCAAGCAGCCTAGACTTTTCTAAGCCTTAGAAGAGAAGCCAAAGAGCAGCCAAATCACAATGAGGATGTGGATACCCTTCTGAGACATTTTATGTGGGGGGAGTCCAAGCACAATCCTTAGGAACAAGGGACACTTCACCCATTATGAAATTCCTATAAAGACATCCAGTGTGGCAGTGTGGCTTCTAGATCAGACTAGCATCTAGGAAATCCAGATTCAAACTTCACTCACCGATGAAGCTCACTGAGTAACCTTTGCTAGTCACTTTCTGTCAGCCTAACCCACCTCACAAGGTTATTGTGAGATTTTAAAAAGTCAGAACCATATATGTCAGAATGGAATAAAACATGAATGACAGAAGATACTTTGACTGGACTGTAGAACAGATGGGCTCACTAGTCTTCCAGCGGATTTATATGCACATTGAATTTTCTCATTACAATTAATGTGCCTGCTGTGTTGTATGTGAACTGTTTGTATGGGTAGCAACTTTGTTTTAATCTTTTTGACTACTGTAATTTTTGACAGCAATTGAACCTTAATAAGACCATCAGAACGGATCCCAGGAGTGAGATTAGAAGGGTAATACTATAGAGTGAGTTTATATTCCAATGGTTTGGCATTCCAATCCAATTAATTCCAACATGAAGTTAAATAAAATAATATTGAATAGTGTCCGGTTTAATATTACATGTATAGAACACTGGGGGAGGGGGCAATATTGCAAAGGAACTAAGTTTGAATCCACTATATAGTCAGATCAAGAATAGCAGAAAAATTCAATATTTGGGGATTTGGATTTCTAGGGATAATTGGGATCTCTTTAAATATAACCACTCATGTAATATTATATGCTAAAGATGAAGCCAAGTAAAAAATTGATCTCTCTGTCTCTTTCCTTGGAAAGATTAAGGCAACAAAAATGGTAGGGGGGACCTGCTGCATTGTGCCGTTCAGAGCAGGTCCTGGTTGTTTCCCTGCGGCTGGACCTCAGTCTCCGCCTCCGAGTTCTCCGGGAACTTGGCATCCACAAGTTGAAGCGTGTGCGGCTTGGGAGTGGGTGCCTTTTTCTGTTGCGGACAAGGAGTTGCAGGGAGAGAGGCTCCCCATTTGAGAGAGGCGGCAGGGCATGCTGATGCGAAATGCCCGGCTTCCCCACATCGGGTGCACAATCCCATCTTCATTCGTAGCTCTCGGAGGTCATGTGCCACTGGCTTGGCCTTTGCCTTGACTGGGGTGGCCACGGGAGCTGAACTTTTAGGGGTGCTCGTTTGATGTCTCATGCAGATTAGAGCAAAACGTGCCTCCGCATCCTCCGCCGCTTGGATCCACCCACTGAGGGTGGTGGGGTTAATATTCCTTAGAACAGTCTCGTACAGCTCCGCATTCAGACCCCGGCAGTACTGCTCCACAAATACCACTTCAGGCCACCCCCGGATCTTTGCCTCTAACCCCCGGATCTTTGCCTCTAAGTGGTGATATACTCACGCACCAATGCTTTCCCCTGTGAGAGGTTGCGTACCTGGTTCCGGGCTTTCTCCTCACTCCTCTGATCCTCATACTGCTAGTGGAGCACCCACATAAACTCCACCATGCTATCAAGCTCTGGGCCAGGAGGGTTGTGAAGACTTACATACCAGTCAGCCGCTTCCTCTCAAAGTCTGGACCCGAGGTATCCCACTCAGTCTCCCTCATCTCGGAAAAGGTGGCCCCAATTCTACATACAATGACCCGCTTCGATTAGAAAAAACTGTAGCTTCATGGGGTTCCCATCAAATGTCGCTCCCAGCAATTCGGTGGGCATGGGGCACCTGTCTGCAGGAGGAGCAGGACCAGGTCCTGGCGGCACAGGAGGTTGAACTGGGGGTTGAGCTGGAGGCTGCACGGGCAGTTGTACCATGCCCGGCTGTGCCCCTGCCCCTCCAGCTGCCCCAGCTAGCTGATCTCAGAGTACCTGGGCCAGCACGTTCGGCAAGTCCATCGTTAACACTGTCATCTCCCGCTGGAGCCACTGCTGGATCCTGTCAAACTGACGATCCATCTGCGTCCACATCTCCGCTGCCTGGGAAGCCTCCGCGACACTCCGCTCTGCACCTCAAACGACCGATGACCTGGTCCCCTGCTCCCACCATGGGGACCAGGTTTCTGCAGCTGTCATCCTAAACTGGGCCCAGGATTAGGTCCCTCCTGTCCAACAGGTCCAAACATTTACCCCGCTGGTGCTGGGCAGCTGCACCGGCGTCTCTTTGGAGGTAACCGGAACTTCTGAGTCAGTAATAGGGATCTCAGCACCATCGCTATCCATAGTGGGGTGATGGACTGTTTCCCAAAAAAGGCATTACTAACAGTCTGTGAGAATGTCCCAATAGATATAGTCCACAACAGGTCTCCTTAAGCAGTAAGTCCTTTATTTGTAGAAAAGA
This sequence comes from Lepidodactylus listeri, assembly GCA_029233225.1. Lineage (NCBI taxonomy): Eukaryota > Metazoa > Chordata > Lepidosauria > Squamata > Gekkonidae > Lepidodactylus > Lepidodactylus listeri. The sequence continues at coordinate 4,597,637 of JARCFY010000014.1, read as the reverse complement.
TCATTGCAGTTAAACACTTTTCCTGTTAGTAATGCTGTGCTCAGGGATTACATGTATTGATATACTGGATATGAAATATGGCTTAATAGCTGTCTACCAATCACTAGACAGAATTTTAGGCACTCAAATATACTGGCCTGAAGTTCCCATAGAAAACACGGGAAAAGGAGTTCTCAAAAAATAATGATGTTGAACATTTCTAAAAGCTAAGTTCCAAAGACATAAAGAAAAGGAATACATAACACCGGTGAGTTTGGCTCACTCAAAAATAGGAGGCACTCCTGTTCAAGGATGGGGCACAAGAGATAACACCAGGGAAGCAAGTAATTGAGTCAGGGCATGCGTGAACTAGCAAGCGAGGCTAGCAAGCAAGCAGGCAAGCGAGTGGAGCGGAGCGCACATTCCAGAGGAGGGAGTCACAGCCCCGTTGCGAACTCCCGGGCGGGACCTGTCAGCAAACTTCAGAGAAAAATATATGCAAGCCTGTGACCTTTTCAGAGACCATGTAAATACACCTCGTAGCAGTTATACAGGTATTGAAAAGAATTCATGGCAGTTAACTGACACCCAGGCTAGCCCAATATTGTCAGATCTTGGAAGCTAAGCAGGGCTGGCCCTGGTCAGTATTTGGATGGGAGACCACCAAGAAATACCAGGGTCGCAATGTAGAGTCAGGCCATGGCCATCCACCTCTGAATGCCTTGAGAACTTTACAGGGTCACCATAAAGTGGCTGATGGCAAAAATAAACAAACAACAAACGTGTCTCATTTAGCATGGATAGCTTGTTCAAGTAGCTTGTTAAAATTCCTCTAGATATGTGGATATCTTTAAGAACTAATGAAAGGAGATTGATGTACAATGTAAAGGGGGGGGATAAAAAGTGGCAGAAAGTGGCTAACAAGTTAGCCCAGAAGTGCTGAGGTTTACATTTACAGAATGGTTCAGCATTTACAGTGAATATATCATTAAGGGAAAATGTACTTGTTGGTTAAACAATGGGCAAATGTTACTGTAATGGACTAGCTAAGATTTATAATATATCTGGAAAATGGATTAGTAATTCTGGGATTAGTAATTCCTCTTTTTACCACCTATGACGGGAATGTCCCCAGGGGTCATTTCAAGCAGGAGCTTGGGAGAGCTCAGCTCCGGGAGTTGGTGCCAGCCCCCACCCCACCCCCGTGGGGGAATGCCTGCTTGTGTCATGGCTGCAGCAAAATTACCCCATCCCCTGGAAAGGTCCTTGTTCCTCTGACCAGCCATCTGAAGGCTTCCTTCAGCCACCACTGAAGCTATCCTCCCAGAATAGTGGTATTTCTGAGGCTTGGATTAGTAACTGTCCCCTCTTTCTTTCTTTCTTTCTTTCTTTCTTTCTTTCTTTCTTTCTTTCTTTCTTTCTTTCTTTCTTTCTTTCTTTCTTTCTTGCCTTCTGACATACTTCCGGTGATGTCAGGTGGTGTAGCATATGCAAATAAGTTATGCTAATGAGTTATGCTAATGAGCTCCTGCACCTCTTTTTCTACAAAATGACCCCTGAATGTCCCCATGCAAGTAAATACTGGAAAATTATTATTTTGGAAGGCATTGGATTCAGCATTCCCTGTACTTTAAAACTATGGTTGCTAAACATTGTGGAAAAGTTGAGTGCCATTTGCATTAAGTAATTTTGTACACTATTACAACTGCTCATGTTGTTTGGCAAAATATAGGGGGGAATAATAATTCCCCCCAAAAAAGGGAATAGGACTAACAAACTAAACAATATGTTTTGTATGAAATGATTTACTGCCTATTAAAAATGAAAACTGTGAAGAACATTGAAATATGGAGGAATTTCACACAGCCAATATGTTCCGTTTCAGGAACTCTTCAGCAACAGTTTCTGTCAGGCATTTCACACAGAACCATATTAGTACTGGTTCCCTAATGGAACATATTGGCCCTTTCACACAGAAACATGCCTCTCCCATTGGGGAAGCGTTCCTGAGCCGGTTTACCTGGAAACCTCATCCCAAGCATTCTTCAGTTCTTGTACCGGTCCTGAAGCGCAACGGGGTGCTGTGTGAAATGCCCCTCCAAAGCGTTTCCTCTGATGACAAGTGTTTTTGCAATCGGCTCTTTTTTAAAAAAAATGACAGAGCTCGCCCGTGCGGGTGAAAAGAGGCACGAAAAGAAAGCGGCAGTCTGAAATGGCAAACCGCTTTGAACACAGCTCAGAAACGGTAGTGAAAGGGCTGTCTGAAACGGCCATCAATGTACCGGTTTATTCCAAGCTGGTTCAGTAATGTTTTTAAAGGTGTAGTGTGAAATTCCCCATGGTATCAGATAATCCAGAAGATAGGCAGTTAAAAGCAAAATCAAAACGTACAGGACTTTTCAGTCCATGGCTGATAGAAGTTTATAAAATCACTAGCAGAGGTTTATAAAATTATGCATCAGGTATAGTTTATAAAATTATGCTACAGGTAGAGAAAATAGAGGAGAGATTTTTCTCCTTCTCCCATAGTATTGGAACTTGTGTTCATTAATTTTATGAGACTTTAAGGGGGAGGGATTAGACAGTTTTATCTATTCATTTATTTACTACATTTAATTATCTGTTCTCCATCCTTTTTGCAAACTTAGTCGGAAGAATAAGAATGACACAGGTATGTGGTATAACTTGGGCTGCTTTATTAAACTTAATTATAACTATTAACTGGCAAAGGGCTGCAAGATCGTACCAGCAGAGGATCCCCTGATCCCTCTCTGGACTCTGCAAGGGTTAACCACCATAGCCCCTGGTGCAGGCCAAACATAACATTCCCTTTGCCAGGCGGCAGACATGTCAGTTACCCCACCCTGAGCCCACCTTCAGCCACAAAGCATGAAGTGAGGCCCATGCCATGAGGAGTTGTTATGTATTGACCATGCAGTCGCCATGTGCTCCAGCAATGGCGACCGCCATGTGGCCAGAGCACATGGCCAAGCAATGACCTGAGCTTCAGCCAGGTAGAACAAAGGCCAGGTGGATCGAACCAGCCACCAATCATGTACCTAGGTTTCCCCCAGGGAACCTATGAGATGTAAATATACTGATAATAGCCTATCAGGCCAGTTGGGTGTGGTCAGGGGATTATCCCTGACCAGCATAAAAGGAGGGCTCCGAGCCCTGGCTTGTATGCTTCATCCGGACCAGCAATAAAGATCTAGCTGTTTCACTGTTCCATGGACTCCCGACTCCAATACTTTTCAGTGGCGACGAGGATGGGATCCGCCGATGAGCGACTCTCCAGCCGACCGCAGCAGCACAGCGAACTCTGTCCCATCGGCCGCAGGCATCTCCGAGCTTCAGTGCTCCAATGCCTCGCCGCAAGCTGCTCTGAGGCCGATCCTCCGGCACTAGGCAGTGCCGAGCCTCAGTGCTCCACGGCACCGCCGCAAGACCACAAGGTCATTGCTCAAACTGCCGCCACCGCTCCTGCTCCGGTAACTATGGCAAACGCTCTGGGACCAATTACCCCTTTCGATACGTCTCGCCCAGAGACGTGGGAGTCCTGGCTCAAGATGCTGGGTTGTGCCTTCAAGGTCCGCGGGATCACAGAGGCAGACCTAAAGAGTTTCTTGAGTTTCGGAGGGGTGGAGGTCATGCAGGTGGCCCAGAACCTACTCGCCCCGCAAGACCCCACCGAGGTGCCTTACGACGTACTCATCAAGACCCTTGACAATTACTTCGCCCCGAGTTCATACAGCGCCAGCAGCAGCCTGGGGAGCCGGCCGCCACTTTCCTGGCTGAACTCCGTCGACTAGCTGTGGGCTGCGAATTTCGCCACGTGGAGGACCACGTGGAGACTGCTTTCATGGGAGGGATCCGTGAAGCCAAGCTCCGCCGGCGCCTCATTGCGATGTCAGAGCCTACCTTGGAGAAGATGCTCCAAACAGTGGCAGCGTTTGAGACAATGCAAAAGGACAAGGCAGCCACCAAAGTCCACCAGGCGGCCCCTCCCGAACCCGACTCGAGCGAAGAAGAGGACGTCCACCGAATGCAACCACGCTCAAAGAAGGGTGAGCCCGGTGTCTCCAGGCCCAAGGGCTGGCGTCCAGCATCTGTCTCTGTTCCCTCTTCTGCTTCCCTCAACAGGCAGGCCCCAACGTGCGCAAGCTGTGGGGACCGCCACGACAGATGTACATGCTGTTTCCATGATGCTGTCTGCCACGCCTGCAGAAAAGCAAGCCATCTTGCCCGGGCCTGCCGCCTAAGGAACAGCCACTGTGCCCCAGCAGCGAACTTCGAAGAAGTGGACAGCGTCGTTCCCGCAGCCACAGTAATGAACTTGCCCCAGCCCATTCCGGGTGCAATTTCCGTGTCCCTCTGGATAGAGGGAGTTCCCTGTTCCATGGAACTGGACTCAGGGTCTGCATATTCCATTGTGTCCGCAGCTACATTCAGCCGCCTCTGCCCGAAGGGGGCACGCTGGCTACGGCTGCCAGCTGGGTTGGTCCTCCGGGACTTCCAGAAAAACCCAGTGGCTATTAAGGGGCTAGCCAGGGTCCGGGTCCAGTACCATGCATTTAATGGTCTGCTAGACCTTCTCGTGGTGGAGTGCAATCTAACCAGTCTTCTAGGTTGCACCTGGTTCAAGCCGCTCAGAGTGCAGTGGACCGGAATACACCGCATGGGCTCTACCGACTTCTCGTCCATCTGCGAGGAATTCCCCGCCATTTTTGATGGCTCATTGGGCTGCTACAGAGGACCCCCCGGTTTTCTTCAACCTAGACCAGGCAGTCCGGCCCATCCACGTGGCTGTCCGCCGGCCACCGCTCGCCTTCCAGCCCAAAGTGGAGGTGCAGCTGGAAAAGCTCATGGCACAAGGGGTGCTCAAGCCGGTCTCCCACACCAAGTGGGAGACTCCCATTGTGACCCCCCTCAAGGCTAACGGGGAAGTCCGCATCTGTGCGGACTATAAATGCACTATTAATAAGGCATTACAAGACCATGCGTACCCAGTATCGATGGTCAGCTACGTTCTGGCCTCCCTCGTGGGAGCCAAAATATTTGGAAAGCTCGACCTGGCCCAGGCCTATCAGCAGCTTCCTGTAGACGATGCAACGGCTGAGGCACAAACGATTTTGACTCATAAGGGAGTGTTCAAAGTGAAACGGCTCCAATTCGGGGTCAGCGTGGCACCAGGGATTTTTCAACATCTAATGGATTCTTTCCTTAAAGATGTTCCAGGTGTGAAACCGTTCTTCGACGACGTCCTCATCGCCGCCCCAGACATCGACACGTTTGCGGCATGCCTACGGATGTTGCTGCAACGGTTCCAGGACGCGGGTCTCAAAATCCGGAAGGATAAGTGTACCCTGGGAGTCTCCTCAGTGAACTTCTTGGGATTCAAAGTGACCATGGACGGCATTCACCCAACCAAGGAGAAGGTAACGGCGATTACGAAAGCCCCCTGTCTGTCTTCGAAGGCGGAACTACAGGCGTTCTTGAGACTTTTAAACTTTTATCACGCCTTCCTTCCGCACAAGACGGCCATCGCCAAACCCCTGCACTGCCTCCTGGACAAGGGAGCAGCTTGGGCCTGGGGTCCCAAGCACAATGCAGCCTTCTGAGCCGTCAAGGACTTATTAGTTTCAAATGCGGTCCTAGCGCATTTCGATGAGAGGCTCCCTGTCATTCTGGCCTGTGACGCATCTCCCTACGGCGTCGGGGCAGTCTTGGGGCACCGGCTACCCAATGGCAAGGAAGTGCCGGTAGCCTACTACTCCAGGACCCTGTCATCAGCGGAACATAATTACGCCCAAATCGACAAGGAGGCCCTTGCGATTGTAGCCGGCATCAGGAAATTCCATGATTACCTGTATGGGTGGTCGTTCACAGTGGCTATGGATCATAAGCCCCTGCTGGGTCTCCTTGCCCCCCACCGGCAGACCCCTCACATGCTGTCCCCGCAGGTCCTGCAGTGGTGAATTTTTTTGTCAGGCTACTCCTACGACTTGATGCATCGCCCGGGCAAGGCGATGGGACATGCTAATTCCCTCAGCCGTCTTCCCCTCCCATCCTGTGACCCGGATCCTGCTCCAGCCTTCCACGTAGCACTCCTGGAGGACCTACCGGAGCGCCCCGTGCAGGTATCGGATGTGGCCCATCACACGCAGCGGGACCACGTCCTTTCCCGTGTCTTGGACTGGGTGGGAAGGGGGTGGCTGGAGAAACCGGGACCGGAGTTCGCTGCTTTCACGGCACAGAGACACGAACTCTTGGCCCACAAGGGGTGCCTGCTATGGGGATCCCGAGTGGTGATCCCTGGGCCTCTGCGGCCCCGAGTACTAGAGGCACTTCACAAGGCCCACCCAGGAATAGTACGTATGAAGGCCCTGGCCCGTAGTTATTTGTGGTGGCCAGGCCTGGACAACGACATTGAGGGGTGGGTCCAGAAGTGTACCAAATGCCAGGGGTCATGACCAGACCCACCACACACTCCCGTCCGATCCTGGGAATCCACTAACAAGCCCTGGTCCCGTCTGCACCTAGACTTCGCAGGACCAGTCCAGGGCCGGCTGTTTCTTATCGTTGTAGACAGCTACAGCAAGTGGCTTGAGGTGGTTCCAGTAGAATCAACCTCCACCAACGCAGCCATACAAAGTCTCTGGCCGGTCTTCGTGACACATGGGATGCGGGACACTCTTGTGACCGACAACGGGACTGCATTCAACTCTGGTGAGTTCCAATGGAGGCCTGCAGTCTTTGCCACATCCACTCTGCGCTGTTTCACCCTGCAACCAATGGCCAGGCAGAGCGCATGGTGAGAACAACGAAGGATGCATTAAAGAGAATGGAGCGCGGCAACTGGGAACAGCAGCTGTACAAGTTCCTGTTCAGCCAACGGAACACACCCCACTCAGGGACCGGGGTCTGAACGCAGTGTCTGCTTCCAACGCTTACCCCCTCCCCCTCATAAAAGACTTGCTAATGGAGGCAGCTAAGGGGAAGGTGTTTACTAAGCTGGATCTTCGAGATGCTTATTTTCGCGTGCGCATTCGGGAGGGGGATGAATTTAAGACTGCTTTTAACACACCATTGGGACAGTTCGAATACGTGGTGATGCCATTCGGCTTAAGTGGCGCACCGGGAGTTTTTATGAGTCTGATAAATGAGGTGTTGCACAAGCATTTATTCAAGGGGGTATTATGTTATTTAGATGATATCTTGATCTATTCTACTGATAAGGGGTCACATGTAAAATTGGTCAGGGAGGTGCTTTCTACGCTGTTGAAAAATCAATTGTATGCCAAGCTATCCAAATGTGAATTTAACCGAGATTCGGTAGACTTTCTGGGGTATCGCATTTCACAGAAGGGGTTGGAAATGGACCCTGCCAAAGTAGAGGCAGTGGTGCAGTGGGAGGCGCCCCGAACTAGGAAGCAGCTGCAGAGTCTGTTGGGGTTTTGCAACTTCTACCGCACCTTCTTAAAAGATTCCGCCATGGTCACCCTCCCGCTAACAGAACTCCTGAAAACCAAGGGGAGGGGCCCAGACGCAGGGAAGCCAGGAGAGAGAATAGCCTGGTCCGAGAATTGTCAAAGAGCGTTTGAGACCTTGAAAAAACTGTTCACCTCAGAACCCATCCTTGCTCATCCAGATGAGACTAAGGAATTCGTGATCCATGTAGATGCATCAGATGTGGCCATGAGGGGAGCCATCCTTCAGAAGGGGCCGGATAATAAATTACACCCTCTGGCTTACATTTCAAAAAAATTTAATGAGACAGAGAGGAACTGGTCGGTATGGGATAAGGAAGCTGCGGCCATACGTTTAGACCTAACCGCTTGGAGGCACTGGCTGGAGGGAGCGCAGACCCCTTTTGAGATTTGGACCGATCACAAAAACTTAGAGGCACTGCGCACCCAAAGGTCTCTGAATGCCAAGCAACTCCGGTGGGCCAATTTTTTCTCGAAGTTTAACTTCGTGCTCAAACATTTTCCTGGGAAGGCCAATTCGTTAGCAGACGCTCTGTCCAGGTTACCCCAGCATGAGAGTCAAAAGGAGGAAGTGTTTGACTCCATGTTCTCTCCCCAGCAATTGGGAGGAGCCGTCACTACCAGAAGCCAAAGCAAGCAGGCAGCGGTAGAATCCTGGGAAGACAAGTGGGGGGGGACTACTCCCCGGAAGAAGCAGAAGAGTTAGAGAGCTTAGAGGAATGCTCCCTCCGTGCTAACAAATGCTGGTACCATGGAGACAAACTCGTGGTGCCTCGGGCTCGGAGAAAAGACATTTTGCTGACTTGCCACTCATCAAAGCTAGCTGGACATTTCGGTTTCCTAAAGACTCTTAACCTAGTCCAGCGACAATTCTGGTGGCCACGCATGCGCAAGGATGTATCGGACTTTGTCACTGCTTGCCAAACCTGTCTGATGTGCAAAAGGAGGGGGGGAAGTCCCAGGACTGCTGCACCCATTGCCCACCCCCTCTCGTCCATGGGAAGCAATAGCTATGGACTTTATCACCAACCTGCCACCTTCGAAAGGAAAGACTGTTATTTGGGTGGTGGTTGACATGTTCTCGAAGCAAGCCCATTTTACCCCGTTCTTCGCCACATCCACTCTGCGCTGTTTCACCCTGCAACCAATGGCCAGGCCAAGCGCATGGTGAGAACAATGAAGGATGCATTAAAGAGAATGGAGCGCGGCAACTGGGAACAGCAGCTGTACAAGTTCCTGTTCAGCCAACGGAACACACCCCACTCAGGGACCGGGTGTCGGCCAGCCGAACTTCTGATGGGAAAACAACTGGGAACTGTCCTGGACCGCCTACATCCCGACCGAGCAATCACTGGAAACCCGACAATGGAGGACCAGCCAGGAGCCCGAGGGTTCACTCCCGAAGACCCCTTATATGTGAAGAACTACGCGCAGGGTCCAACATGGGGCCCAGCGAGGATCATCCGAGTCACCGGGCCTTATTTCTACGAGGTCCTTACGGAAGATGGCGTAGTCTGGAAACAGCACATCGACCAGATTCGATGCCGTACGCAGAGCCGCGATGCTACCCAGGCCCCCGAACTCCCTGCACCAACAGACTGTGACATCAACAAGATTCCAGAAGCAGCGCCAGACCCAGATCCAGAGACTGCGGAGACTCCGCTCATGCCCTCTGACACAGCAGCCACGCCATCCACGCCTGGACGACCACCGAGCAGACCGGCCCCGCAAGCAGAACAATTACACAACGCCCAAGGGCCAGAGCGCCGATCCGTGAATAATTTCATGTGGGCCCTCAGGCAGCACTATGAGGACCCCCTCGGGGAGGAGAAGGCGCAGAACCAGCTGCGGAAGTTGACCCAGGGGAGGTCCTCCGTGAGGGAATACACGGACCGGTTCCGGCGTATAACGGCCAAGATCCAGGGCTGGACCCAAGACCTCTTCATCGAGAAGTATCGGGAGGGCCTGAACCCCGAGATCTACGAGACTGTCCTGAGAGGGGGAAGGCCAGGATCACTTGCAACGTGGATGAGAGCGGCGGCCGACGTGGAGGAGAGATTCACCCTCATCAAGATGGGGACCTCAGCAACCGCCCAAGCCAAAGCCACCCAGAAGACGAAGACCAAGCCCAGTGTCCAGGAAATCCGGGACAACCGCTTCAGGCAGGGGCTCTGCATGAAATGTGGGGAGAGCGGCCACTTCGCCTCGGCGTGCCCCCGAGGAAGCGGAAAAGTTCCCAAGACCTCCACCCCGATGGCGGGGAGCACCCCGAGCAAGGGAAAGACCTCGTTCAAACCCCGGGCATTACAGCTGGAAGGGAGCTGGAGCTGACAGAAGCGCAGATGCTGGGAAACTCCAACGACCTGAAGTAAACAGCGTAGAGCTGCAGGTCCCTAACCCCAACGCGCCATCTCCAGTGAGCATCCCCGGCCCCTTACTGTACATGGTAGTGACTGTAATAGCCCCTGATACCGGGACCCACGTACGGGTATGGGCACTAATTGACTCAGGGTGCGCTAGAGACCTAATAAGCCCATTAGTAGTGGATGGGCTAGCCCCCAAAGTTACCCCACTAGGGGAGCCACTCACGTTCACGCAGATGGACGGTTCGGAAATGAAGGAGGTGTGTGTGGCTGAGACGGAGCTGATAGTGGGAATGGGGGAGCATTGGGAAAAGAGGGCCTTTGTCATCACCCCCAACACCCAGTTTCCTATGGTGTTGGGGAGCCCATGGCTGAGTTCCCACGACCCCTACATCAGATGGAGTGAAGGGAAGATCTCGTGGGTGGACGAAAAGTGTAACCACCATAAATGGGATCCGGGGTGGGGATCGGGGCCCCCGGCCCCCCTGCGTGCGGCGGCTCTTACGTTGGCACCCTTCGTAGTGCCTAAGGAGTATCGGGACTTAATGGGGGTGTTTAGCGAGACTGAGGCGGACGAGCTGCCCCCCCATCGACTGTCAGACTGTGCTATTGAGTTGCTCCCGGGGGAGAAACTGCCAAAGGGAAAGCTGTACTCCATGAGCCCCTCAGGGCGAGAGGAGCTGAGAAAATTCCTAAACAAAAACTTGGAGCGGGGTTTCATCCGCCCGGCCAAATCTCCCTTTGCAGCTCCCGTTCTGTTCAGGAAAAAGAAGGACGGGGGGCTGCGATTGTGTACAGACTATAGGGGTCTGAATGCAGTGCCAGCTTCTAATGCCTACCCCCTCCCACTCATAAAAGACTTGCTAACGGAGGCAGCCAAAGGAAAAGTGTTTACTAAGCTGGATCTCCGGGACGCTTACTTTCGTGTGCGCATCCGAGAGGGAGATGAATTTAAGACTGCCTTTAACACTCCATTGGGACAATTCGAGTATCTGGTGATGCCATTCGGCTTGAGTGGCGCGCTGGGAGTTTTTATGAGCCTGATAAATGAAATATTGCATAAGCACTTGTTTAAGGGCATGTTATGTTACTTAGATGATATCTTGATCTATTCTACTGATAAGAAGTCGCATGTAAAATTGGTCAGGGAAGTGCTCTCTACCTTGTTGAAAAATCAATTGTATGCCAAGTTGTCCAAATGTAAATTTAACCGGGATTCGGTAGACTTTTTGGGGTATCTCATTTCTCAGAAGGGGTTGGAAATGGATCCAGCCAAGGTAGAGGCAGTGGTGCAGTGGGAGGCGCCCTGAACCAGGAAACAATTACAGAGTCTGTTGGGGTTTTGCAACTTTTACCGCACCTTCTTGAAGGATTTTGCCACGGTCACCCTTCCACTAACTGAACTCCTGAAAACCAAGGGGAGGGGCCCAGAAGCGGGGAAACCAGGGGGGAAAATAGCCTGGTCAGAAAATTGTCAAAAAGCATTTGAAACCCTAAAGAGACTATTCATGTCAGAACCCATCCTTGCTCATCCCGATGAGACTAAGGAATTCGTAATACACGTTGATGCTTCAGATGTGGCCATGGGGGGGGGGGGCTATCCTCCAGAAGGGGGTTGACAATAAATTGCACCCTTTAGCTTACATCTCAAAAAAATTCAACGAGACGGAGAGGAACTGGTCGGTATGGGATAAGGAAGCAGCAGCTATTCGGTTAGCTCTGACCACCTGGAGACACTGGTTGGAGGGGGCGCAAACCCCGTTTGAAATCTGGACAGACCATAAAAATTTGGAGGCGCTGCGCACTCAGAGGTCCCTTAATGCCAAGTAGCTCAGGTGGGCTGACTTCTTCTCGAAATTCAATTTTGTGCTCAAACACTTCCCTGGGAAGGCCAATTCATTAGCAGATGCTTTATCCAGGTTACCCCAACATGAGAGTCAGAAAGAAGAGGTATTTGACTCAATGTTCTCACAACAACAGTTGGGAGGGGCTGTTACTACCAGGAGCCAAAGCAAGAGTGTAACTGTTGAATCATGGGAAGTGAAGTGGGGGGGTGATTACTCTCCTGAAGAGGCAGAAGAGTTGGGGGGAACAGAAGAATGCTCTCTGCGTTCCAATAATTGCTGGTACCATGGAGATAAACTCGTGGTGCCTAGAGCACGTAGAAAAGACATTTTGTTAATATGTCACTCTTCCAAGCTGGCCGATCATTTTGGATTTCTAAAGACTCTCAACTTGATTCAGCGGTAATTTTGGTGGCCGCGCATGCGTAAAGACGTGTCCGACTTTGTTACTGCCTGTCAAACCTGTTTAATGTGCAAGAGGAGGGGGGGGAAGGTTCCAGGACTGTTACCCCCGTTACCCACCCCCTCTCGCCCCTGGGAAGCAGTAGCTATGGACTTTATTACCAACCTGCCACCCTCGAAAGGAAAAACAGTCATCTGAGTGGTGGTCAACATGTTCTCTAAGCAGGCTCACTTTACCCCATTCAAACAGTTGCCGACTGCGAGGGGGTTGGCTAAAGCCTTCTTTAATCACGTGATCAAATTACACGCCTTCCCCAAGCGCGTGGTATCCGACAGAGGTAGTCAGTTTGTTGCCAACTTCTGGCGGGAGCTTTTAAAGATGATGGACATTGAACCAGCCATGAGTTCGGGTTACCATCCAGAGACCGATGGCCAATCTGAGCGAACAAATCAAATTTTGGAACAATTCCTAAGGTGTTACACTAACTACCATCAGGACAATTGGGTGGAGTTATTGCCGTTTGCAGAGTATAGTTATAATAATGCTGTGCATTCCTCCACGGGTGTGTCTCCCTTCATGGCAGTGGGAGGCTTCGAGGGAAAACCCCTACCAACCATAGAGGAGTCATCGGACAGCCCCCCCCTCGGATTTTAAACAGTGGTGGGCTAATCTGCAAAACTCATGGCCTTTGCTTGCTAAGACTCTAGATAAAGCCAAGCAGGACTACAAAAAATATGCTGATCAAGGACGGGCTGAAGGATGGGACCTCCAGCCAGGGGACTCTGTATACCTCTCTACCAAAAATATACATGGTCTCCAACCAAGCAGGAAACTGGGGTGGAAATACGTTGGCCCCTATAAAGTGTTGCGAAAAATATCTGATGTGTCCTTTGAACTGGAATTGCCTAAATCACTGAGCTCTGTGCATCCTGTTTTTCATTTCAGCTTGCTGAAGAAGAATCCTGGGCCGAATGCATGGCACCCTACTCCTCCAATTCCTCCTCCACTGATGAAGGAGGGGGCGCCTCATTTCGAGATTTCTGAAATCCTTGACTCAAAAATGCATTGGGGCCGCTTGCTATATCTTGTCAAGTGGGTAGATTTTGGTCCGGAACTAAATGAGTGGGTCTTTTCTGACAACGCACATGCTCCTAGATTAGTCAAAGCTTTCCATAAACGGTTTCCTGATAAGCCGGGGTGAATTAGATTTTTCAGGTGGCAGAGTGTCAGAATCCAAAGATTCTAACAAAGGTTTGCTCTTGTGCTTTGTATACTCCCTTCATATGTAACATGCTTTTGCAGTACTGTTGTAACATCTTGCTATCTCTTTCAAGCTGTATCATGTTTCTTCTCCCCTTGGTTTATTGTGCTCGGTTTATTACTAAGGGTGGGTCTGGTCAATGTAACCTTTTTATCCGGGACAGTGGTGACTACATACCTTCACACGTCACCAGAGAACAATCGGCCTCTCATCCCCCTCCAACATTCCTATCCTCCCTGCCAGCGGAGACACAGACTTTTCTTATCGCTGTGAGAAGACCTTGGAAAGCCATTTGTTGTGCACGAAATGGACACATCTGAGGAGCTCGATGTGAGAGGGGAAATTTACAACTTCACACTTCACCTTTTTCCTGTGGGAAGCAAAACGGCCAAGGGACTTGAGCCCGCGGTTTTTCCCTTTATGTGATTGGTTGCCTATGGGGAATTCAAATTGTACCGGGGGGTATATCAACCCTGATCCTATTGTATGCTTTATCTCTAACAAACATCCGAGGACCTGTAATGTAGTCTTAGGGAATAAAGAACTCTGTTTAATCAACAAAGGTCTGATCCTTGACTGTGTTGGGCAGAAGCCTCACACCTAATCTGGTAGATTATCATGAGGCTTTCATGGTTAAGTCACTGATGGAGATAGGAGAGGATGTGGACCAGAAATGGGTCAGATTGGAAAATGAGTTAAACAAGGGAGTCGGGAGATTTGGTATCTTTACAAGGGAACTGAATAAGGAGTATGACAAAGCAGTGGGACCTAGGAGAATAGCACTGAAAATATGGAAAAAATGGCAACCCATTTGGTTGAGCAAACTTTCTAAATGGGCACCATTAGAAAGTTTATATGAGAAAATTGACAACCCATACTGGTGGGAAGTTCTTAAGGAAAAGGGCTTCACCAGAATTAGAGATATGTACGATGAAGGGGGCCAACTTAAGCCGCTACAAACAATAATAGAGACGGTAGGGAAACAACATTGGTTGAAATTGATGGGACTACATGGTGTAATAAAAAATAACCAGCAAAAGAGGGAGGTAGATTCAGAAGAAATTGCAGAAGTACTGTACAAAGAGAAGAGGAAGATAAGTAGAGGCCTGGTGGGTAAGATATATAAAAAAATGACTACAAACGAGGAGTCAATGATTAAAAGTACCCAGGAGAAATGGCATAGAGAAGGATTGACTTCAGAAATAACCTTAAAAAAAGTAATGCTGGGGGTTAAAAAGATTAAATTCGATAAATTCAGAGAAATGGAGGTGAAGTGCTTTACTAAATGGTATCGGACTCCAGCTCAACTTGCTAACATGATACCTGGGATGAGCCCGATCTGCTGGCATTGTAATCAGGTTAAAGGCTGGTACTTGCATATGTGGTGGGAGTGTACCAAAGTCCAGGATTTTTGGAAGAAAATATTGGATAGGATAAAGGATAGGATAGATATATTAATACCAATAGATATTAATTTAATGACATTAGGTGTCTTGAAGAAGGAAAAAATAGAAAGTAAATATCAAGAGGTACTCAAGGCGATGATATTGGCAGGGAAAGCTGTTATAGCATTAGGTTGGAAAGACAAAAATAAGTGGACTATGGAGAATTGGAATAACTACCTTTTTGAATACATCCAATCAGATATCGTGGCCTTGACGATGGAGGAGATTACTTGGGAGGAGAAGAAGAGTCGGATAAGGGAAAAATGGTCACCGTATTTTGATTGGATCAAGGAGGATGAAGCCAAGAAGGACATTCTTTGGAAACTTTGTGCCCGTGGCTGAAGCAATGATGGAAGAAGAAAAGGGGGGGGGAGGACTGAGGGAGGGGAGGGGGGAAGGGGGAAAGGAAAAAAATGGTGGAAAGTTATGTGTATGAAAGCTGGTTAAAATAAAGTAAAATATTTTGGATCCAAAAAAAAAGATCCTCTGCCATGAATTGTTTCTTGTCCTGGGCCTCTATCGGTATATCACTGCTAACCTTGACATTTATTGCTTGTGTCTTTTTCTTTCCCCAGGAGGGTGGCTTGCCACATTCCCCCACATCACATAAACATTCCAGCTATCTCTTCTGCGTCACCTCCCTTTCCCTCGCTAGGCATCTCGGACAGCTAATCTGCTTTTGTAACCTTGAAGGCTCTGGACTGGTTTTAGCCAGGTGCCTGAGAATGGAGTAGAGTTCACAAAGGGGCATGGGGGGAAGGGTTATTGCTTTAGCGCCTTTTCTGTGGGAATAAACGGCTAGGGGTTTTTTGCACTTATTTTACTCATCTCTGATTGGCCCTTCCCTGACCCTTTCCTGTTTGTATATGGTATATTAATCCCTGTTGCCTGTAGTTGGTTATCTCTGACAAACATTGAGTACCTGAAGTATCATTACGAAATAAAAGGACTTTTGCTTCAACAAAGGGCCTGGTTTATTGATTCAAATCAGAAGTCTCACAGATTGTCAGAGATAACTAACTACAAGCAACAGGGATTAATATACCATATACAAACCCAAGATTTGTTCATCGAAATGTACCGGGAGGGGCTGAATTCGGAGATCTACGAAACCATTCTCCGGAACGATCGCCCAGGGTCCCTAGCAGCATGGATGAGGGCAGCAGCAGACGTTGAGGAGTGCTTCACCCTGATCAAACTGGGAGCCTCCACACCCCACACTTCCAAGCCTGCTTTGAAGTCCAAATTTAAGACCGCCCTGCAGGAGCTGCGCGACTCCCATTTCAAGCAAGGGTTGTGCATGAAGTGTGGGGAGAGTGGGCACTTCGCTTCAGCCTGTCCTCGGGGAGGACCCAAGACCCCAAAAACTTCAACTCCTCTGATGGGAGGCACCCCCCGAGCCAGCAAGATGTCTTTTAAACCCCCGGCATTACAGCTGGAAGGGGCAACGGATGAAACTTCCTCGCAAGCAGAGTTGGATCTGGTTGCTGCCCAGCCAGCAGGAAACTTCAAAGACCTGCAGTAAAAGGTGCAGAACTGCAGGTCTCTTCACCTGATGCGCCACCACTAGTGAGCATCCCTGGCCCCTTACTTTATATGGTTGTGACTGTGATAGTGCCCGGCACGGGAACCCACGTCTGGGTGCGTGCCCTTATTGACTCTGGGTGTGCAAGAGACTTAATTAGCTCCATGGTGGTAGAGGGGTTAGGACCCAGGGTGACCCCACTGGGGGAACCTTTACGATTCACCCAGATGGATGGATCGGAAATGAAAGAAGCGTGTGTGGCAGAGACTGAACTGTTAATTGTGGGGACAGGGGACCATTGGGAAAAAAGGGCTTTTGTAATCACACCCAACACCCAGTTCCCTATGGTGTTGGGGAGTCCGTGGTTGAGCTCACACGACCCCTATATTAAATGGAGTGAAGGGAAGATTTCTTGGATTGATCCCAAATGCGCACAGCATAAATGGGACACCGCCTGGGGAGCGGGACCCCCCTCCCTTCCCGTAATGGCCGCGGCGGTTTGGTGCCGGGCAAAATCGCGGCAGAGTATAGAGACTTGGCAGATGTGTTTAGTGAAATGGAAGCAGATGAGCTTCCCCCTCACAGACTCACGGACTGTGCTATTGAACTGTTGCCCGGGGAAAAGCTGCCTAAGGGGAAGCTGTACTCGATGAGCCCGGCTGAGCGGAACGAACTCAAGCAATTTCTGGATAAGAACCTGGAAAGAGGGTTCATCCGCCCGGCCAAGTCCCCTTTTGCTGCCCCTGTCTTATTTTGGAAAAAGAAGGATGGGGGTTTGAGACTGTGTACTGACTATAGGGGACTCAATGCGGTGTCTGCCTCAAGTGCTTACCCCCTACCTTTGATAAAAGACTTGTTGTCAGAATCTGACAATAGTGTGCCTGTCCTTTTCTATGGAATCTCTGTCTTTCTGTGATCCCTTTGTAACCATGGGTGATTTACTGCTTGCCTTGATGTATATTATCTGTTCTGCTCAATGTTGCCTTTCTCTGGCTGGGAGGATGGCGTGTCACATTCCTGGACGTCACATAAACAACTGGGACTATCACATCTGTCCACTCCCCCCTAGCCTTTGAGGCTCGGGGAATGTTATCAAGTGTTACAACCTTGGGAATTGTTGAATTGTTTCTAGCCAAATGTTTAGCCTATCATTCACACATGAGGGTCACCCAGGGCAGGAAAGGAATTTTTATTACTTTCTCAGCTTCTCTGTGAGAACCTAACGGTCACTCTTTTTCCCGCTTAGCTGTATTGAATCTGATTGGTCCTTTACCTGTATTTGACTATGACTGAAGGTATATTAACCACTGTTGCTTACTGTCATGTATCTCTAACAAACCTCGAGAACCTGATCCATTATTGGAAATAAAATAACTTTGCTTAACCCCAAAGGTCTGGTCTAATAGTGTTAGCTCAGAAGCCTCACAGATTGTTAGAGATCTTTTGTTTTGGGATTTTCTCATACCTGACCATGTGTCAGAATCTGCTGATTCAGACAAAGTATTTCTAGTTCTTACAGTTATGCATTCTGTCTAATTTTCAATTCTGTCATATTATACCCTATTGCCATGTATGTATTACAGATATATGCTTTTAGATGCCATGTTTTAGTGCCTAACCAGGCCTGGGTTTTGTAACTATTAGAGCAGGAGGGTGACACCTGCAATGTATGGGAACAATGGGCCTCTCACACTGCTGCCTCCGCATTCCATCGGTCCCGGCTGGGACTTCAAGGGAGGATGCGTCTCATCTCTTATCAACATGCAAAAGCCTTGAGGCCATTGATTGTTATGTGAACTGGTAACATCTGAAGGGTCTGGTTGGGAAGGGAATTTACAGCTTAACACCTCACTTTCTTTCCTGTGGGAAGCAAACGGCCAGAGCCCCTTTTTGCCCGCCGTTTTTCCCTTGTAGTGATTGGCTACCTATGGGTAATTCAAACTCCTTGGAAAGGTATAATAGACCTGCCTGTATCATCTGTGTTATCTCTGACAATAATCCGAGAAGCTGTACTAATGTAGAAATTGGAAATAAAGAACTGTGGTTTACCAACCAAGATCTGATCCTTGAGTACTTTGAGCAGAACTCTCACAGATTGTCAGAGATCTGTGACTGGGACTTGGCTGTTCCTGACCATGTCGGACAATGGCACTATTCCCACCCCTACTACCCCCGAAGATACACCGACCACCCCGGGGGACCAGGGGGCCGGTGGTGGAGGCGGCGGAGGGGAACCCGAAGTACCGGTGACTACGATTCAAGGGGCTCCCTACATCCCGCGCCTACCTCCTCTTCAGAGCGTGACCCCGAAGTACGCCTGGAGCCATTTCGGTCACGGGACCGTAGACTCCTGGGTGCACGATCAGAAAGGGGCACGGGTCTCGTTCCAGGGAGATCAACTCGACCGCGGGAAGCCGAGTTTCCTGGGAGAAGAGCACGAGCCGATTTATGCGGGAGATTCGCGTCTCCAGGCCATGGAAGGAGAGAGGACCGGACCATATGGGCCCGATCCATACCGAGAAGACCAGACGCAAGCCCTCGACCGGATGATGGGGGATTTGCGGTTCCAGCTTACCACCAAGTTGCGAGAGCTGGCCCTCGATCTCCAGTACCAGTTCCGGGACGCCATGAGGGCTATGCAAGCGGCTCTACCAGCCCCAGCGGTCGGAGTCCAACAACCGCCGGTGCCTCCCGGAGGAGTCCCGGCTCAGGTGCCACCACCAGTACAGCCGCGGGCGCCGCAGCAGGTTCCGCCGGTCGTCCCTCAACCGGTGCCGGCACCCATTCGCCTGGCCCCCGCCGACCCATTGACGGCTACTTTTGATGGGGACCCCGAGAAGTTGCGGTTTTTCCTGCTGGAGATCGAGCGGTTCCTAGACAAGAACTTGGAGCGCGGATTCATCCGCCCTGCTAAATCCCCCTTCGCAGCCCCCGTTTTGTTCCACAAAAAGAAAGACGGGGGATTGCGATTGTGCGCAGACTACAGAGGATTGAATGCGGTCTCTGCTTCCAATGCTTACCCCCTCCCCCTAATAAAGGACTTGCTGACGGAGGCGGCCAAGGGAAAAGTGTTCACTAAGCTGGATCTCCGAGACGCTTATTTCCGGGTGCGCATAAGGGAGGGGGATGAATTCAAGACCGCCTTTAATACACCGTTGGGGCAGTTTGAATACCTGGTGATGCCGTTCGGTTTGAGTGGCGCGCCGGGGGTCTTTATGAGCCTGATAAATGAAGTGTTGCACAAGCATTTATTCAAGGGGGTGTTATGTTACTTAGATGATATCTTGATCTACTCTACTGATAAGAAAGAACACGTGAAATTAGTCCGGGAAGTCCTTTCCACCCTGTTGAAAAATCACCTGTATGCCAAACTGTCTAAATGTGAGTTCCATCGAGAGTCCGTAGACTTCCTAGGTTATCGCATTTTGCAGAGGGGCTTAGAGATGGACCCTGCTAAAGTGGAGGCGGTGGTCCAGTGGGAAGCCCCTCGAACGCGGAAGCAACTCCAGAGCCTATTAGGATTTTGTAACTTCTATCGGACCTTTATAAAAGACTTTGCCACGGTCACCCTTCCCCTGACGGACTTGCTGAAAACTAAAGGGAGGGGTTCGGAGGCGGGGAAGCCTGGGGAGAGAATTGCCTGGAATGGGGACTGCCAGAAGGCGTTCGAAACCCTAAAAACCCTTTTTACCTCCGAGCCCATTTTGGCTCACCCTGATGAAACTAAGGAATTTATAATCCACATGGATGTGTCCGATGTGGCTATGGGGGGGCCATCTTACAGAGGGGGTCAGATGAAGAATTACACCCCCTCGCCTACATTTCAAAAAAATTTAATGAGACAGAACGAAATCGGTCAGTTTGGGACAAAGAAGCCGCGGCTATCCGGCTAGCCCTCACTACGTGGCGGCACTGGCTAGAGGGGGCGCAAACCCCGTTCGAAATTTGGACCGATCATAAAAACCTTGAAGCGTTGCGCACTCAGAGATCCCTGAATGCGAAACAGCTCCGCTGGGCCGATTTCTTCTCAAAATTTAACTTTGTATTGAAACATTTCCCTGGGAAAGCCAACTCATTAGCAGACGCGCTCTCCCGATTGCCCCAACACGAGAGCGTGAAAGAAGAGGTGTTCGACTCCATGTTTTCCCCCCAGCAGCTGGGAGGGGCGGTGACCACCAGGAGTCAAAGTAAACGAGTTACCGTGGAAGCCAAGTCGTGCGACTGGGGAGGGGAGTATTCACCCGAGGAAATCGAGGAATTAGAGACTGTGGCCGAATGCTCCCTGAGCGAGAATAAATGTTGGTACCATGGGGATAAATTGGTGATACCCCGAAGGAAACGGAAGGATATCTTACTGACTTGTCACTCCTCCAAGCTGGCTGGACATTTTGGGTTTCTGAAAACGCTCAACTTGATCCAGCGACAGTTCTGGTGGCCGCGCATGCGCCGGGATGTCTCAGACTTTGTCTCTGCCTGTCAGACCTGCTTGATGTGTAAAAGGAGGGGGGGAAGTCCCGGGACTCCTGCACCCCCTACCTACCCCTTCTCGCCCTTGGGAGGCGATAGCTATGGACTTTATTACTAACCTACCACCCTCGAAGGGAAAGACTGTAATCTGGGTGGTGGTAGACACGTTTTCTAAACAAGCCCATTTCACCCCTTTCAAACAACTGCCAACGGCAAAGGGGATGGCCAAAGCTTTCTTCAACCACGTGATTAAACTACATGCTTTTCCTAAGCGGGTGGTATCCGACCGGGGTAGCCAGTTCGTTGCCAACTTCTGGCGGGAGCTTTTGAAGCTTATGGATATAGAGCCTGCCCTGAGCTCGGGTTACCACCCAGAGACCGATGGACAGTCCGAACGAACTAATCAGATCCTTGAACAACTTTTAAGGTGCTACACCAATTACCACCAAGACAATTGGGTGGACCTGTTGCCATTCGCAGAATATAGCTACAATAATGCAGTGCACTCCTCTACCGGCATCTCCCCCTTCATGGCAGTGGGAGGTTTCGAGGGAAAGCCTCTGCCTACAATCGAAAATGCCTCCAATGCTTCCCCCACAGACTTTAAATGATGGTGGGCGACCTTACAGGAATCGTGGCCACTAATAGCCAAGACTTTAGACCAAGCCAAAGAGGATTACAAAAAATATGCAGATCGTGGTCGAGCTGAGGGTTGGGATCTCCAACCTGGGGACTCTGTTTATCTTTCCACAAAAAATATTCACGGCTTGCAACCCAGCAGGAAATTGGGATGGAAATATGTGGGACCCTATAAGGTGTTGCACAAAATTTCGGATGTGTCATTTGAACTAGAATTGCCCAAATCACTGAGTTCTGTGCATCCTGTTTTTCATTTCAGCTTGCTGAAGAAGGATCCTGGGCCGAATGCGTGGCATCCAGTTCCTCCGGTACCTCCTCCACTGATGAAGGGGGAGGCACCCCATTTTGAAATATCAGATATTCTTGATTCTAAGATGCGTAGGGGCCGCTTATATTATCTAGTCAGATGGCTTGACTTTGGCCCAGAGCACAATGAGTGGGTTCGTTCTGAACATGTGCATGCTCCTAAACTAGTTAGAGCTTTTCATAAAAGGTCTCCTGACAAGCCCGGGTAGGGTTGTTTATCGGGGGGCCAGTGTGTCAGAATCTGCTGATTCAGACAAAGTATTTCTAGTTCTTACAGTTATGCATTCTGTCTAATTTTCAATTCTGTCATATTATACCCTATTGCCATGTATGTATTACAGATATATGCTTTTAGACGCCATGTTTTAGTGCCTAACCAGGCCTGGGTTTTGTAACTATTAGAGCGGGAGGGTGACACCTGCAATGTATGGGAACAATGGGCCTCTCACACTGCTGCCTCCGCATTCCATCGGTCCTGGCTGGGACTTCAAGGGAGGATGCGTCTCATCTCTTATCAACATGCAAAAGCCTTGAGGCCATTGATTGTTATGTGAACTGGTAACATCTGAAGGGTCTGGTTGGGAAGGGAATTTACAGCTTAACACCTCACTTTCTTTCCTGTGGGAAGCAAACGGCCAGAGCCCCTTTTTGCCCGCCGTTTTTCCCTTGTAGTGATTGGCTACCTATGGGTAATTCAAACTCCTTGGAAAGGTATAATAGACCTGCCTGTATCATCTGTGTTATCTCTGACAATAATCCGAGAAGCTGTACTAATGTAGAAATTGGAAATAAAGAACTGTGGTTTACCAACCAAGATCTGATCCTTGAGTACTTTGAGCAGAACTCTCACACCATGTCAGTCGATGAAACCATTCCTGTGACACAAGGAGAAACCCCAGTTTCCACCGAAAGTGGACCTATCGAGCAGACGGTACTGGTGACCACGGGTCAGGATCTATTCCAGCTCCCGCGAACGGGGGCAAAAATAAGTTGGCCACCAGTCTTGCCTCGCTTCTCATGGGCCACATTTGTGACCGGCACTTCCGAATAATGGATGCATGACCGGAAAGGGGCTTGCATGCGGTTCAGTGGAGATCGTTCAGAATGTGGGCGTCCAAGCCTTCCAGACGAGGAGCGGTGCTTCCTGTGGGGCCAGGATGACTGGTGGTACAGCTTCCAAGACGAGGAGCGCAGACCGCTCAGAGGGCCCGATCCTATGGGAGAGGATCTAGGCCGAGTGCTGGACTGGAGGTTCGGCGAAATGCACAATCGCATAACAGTGGAGCTGCGGGAGGTCGTGCTGTGAATGCAGCAGCAGATGATGGGTGCCATCACCGCCATAGTGGTTCAAGCACCGGGGCAACCCAGGATGGGGGAGGGGTCAGAGTCATGCTGCCCATGCAGGTTCCTGGAGGGGCGGGTAGAGCACCCCAGCAGCCAGTGCCCCCCATGCTCCCGCCACCCGGTGGGGCCCCTCAACCAGCACCCATGGTCCCAGTGCCTGGGGAACGGATGATTCGGCAAGCCCCCAACGACCCTTTGACTGCCATGTTTGACGGCGATCCAGAAAAGCTCCGATTCTTCATCAAGATCAAGAGGTTCCTAAAAGCGTGGGGCCACCTCTATCCCACCGAGCGGGACCGAGTCGGATACATCGGATCCAAGTTGAGGGACACTGCAAGCAATTGGTATGTAAGCCTGCATAACCCCCCCGGGGCCCGAGTTACGGACTGTTGATAATTTTATGTGGGCCCTGCGGCAGCACTACGAAAACCCCTTGGGAGAGGAGAAAGCCCGAAACCAGTTACGCAAATTGGTGCAGGGGCGCTCCTCAGTAAGGGAGTATACTGATCGTTTTAGACACATTGCGGCTAAAGTGCAGGGGTGGTCCAAAGACCTGTTTGTGGAAAAGTACCGAGAGGGGCTGAATCTTGAGATATATTAGACGATCCTGAGAAGTGGCTGACCAGTTTCGCTGGCCGCTTGGATGAGAGCAGCTGCGGATGTGGAAGAGCGGTTCACCCTTATCAAGCTTGGGGCTTCCACCTCCCATCAGCCAAAAGCCATCCTGAAAGTGAAGGGGAAGTCAGTGTTCCAGGAGCTACGAGATTCCCACTTCAGGCAAGGTCTGTGCATAAAGTGTGGTGAGAGTGGGCACTTTGCGTCGGCCTGCCCAAAAGGGGGGGCCAAGACCCCCAAGACCTCGACACCCCTGGCAGGAGGGACTCCACAACCTGGCAAAACACCTTTTAAACCCCGGGCATTACAGCTGGAAGGGGCAACGTGCGAGCAGGGTGAGCTGGAGCTGATCGAAGTGCAGCCGTCGGGAAACTTCAACGACCTGCAGTAGCTGGCGCAGAGCTGCAGGTCCCCTCACTTGACATGCCATCCCCGGTGAGCATCCCTGGCCCCTTACTTTATATGGTTGTGACTGTAATAGTGCCTGGCACGGGAACCCATGTACGGGTGCGTGCCCTCATTGATTCGGGATGTGCTAGAGACTTAATAAGCCCACTAGTAGTAGATGGGTTGGGACCCACAGTCACCCCCCTTAACGAGCCGCTAAGGTGTACTCAAATGGACGGCTCAGAAATGAAAGAGGCGTGTGTAGCAGAGACTGAACCATTGATTGTGGGGAACGGGGAGCATTGGGAGAAGTGAGCTTTTGTTATCACCCCTAATACCCAATTCCCCATGGTACTGGGGAGCCCCTGGTTAAGCTCACATGACCCCTACATTAAGTGGAGTGATGGGAAGATATTGTGGATCGACCCCAAGTGCACCAAGCACACATGGGATCCCGGTTGGGGTGCGGGGCCCCCTGCCCCTCTAACGTCAGCAGGTTTGTCCCTGGCACCCATGAAAATCCCAGTGGAGTATAGGGATTTAGCCGAAGTGTTTAGTGAGACGGATGAACTTCCCCCCCCCACCGACTCACTGACTGCGCCATCGAGACTGTGCACGGATTACCGGGGCTTGAATGCTGTCTCCGCTTCTAATGCCTACCCCCTCCCCTTGATTAAAGACTTGCTAGCGGAAGCTGCAAAGGGAAGAATCTTTTCAAAGTTGGTTTTGCGAGACGCATATTTTCGGGTGCGCATCAGGGAGGGAGACGAATATAAGACTGCCTTTAATACTCCCTTGGGACAATTTGAGTACTTGGTGATGCCATTTGGCTTAAGTGGCGCACCCGGGGGTTTTATGAGTTTGATCAACGAAGTGTTGCACAAGCATCTTTTCAAGGTGGTGCTTTGTTATCTAGATGATATCTTGATTTATTCCCCTGATAAGCAATCCCACGTGAAATTGGTGCAGGAAGTGCTAGCGACTTTGCTAAAAAACCACCTCTATGCTAAGCTGTCGAAATGCGAGTTTCACCGCACTGAAGTTGACTTCCTGGGTTATCAAATTTCTCAACAAGGGCTGGAAATGGACCCTGCTAAGGTGGAAGCGGTGGTACATTGGGAAGCCCCCCAAACACGCAGACAGCTTCAAAGCCTATTAGGGTTCTGCAATTTTTACCACATCTTCCTAAAAGACTTTGCTATCATCACCTTACCCCTCATGGAACTGCTAAAAACAAAAGGGAGGGGTCCGGAGGCAGGCAAACCAGGTGAAAAACTGTGTTGGACAGTTGAGTGCCAAAAGGCTTTTGTTGAGTTAAAACGTTTGTTCACCTCAAAACCCATTCTAGCCCACCCGGACGAAACTAAAGAGTTTGTAATTCATGTAGATGTTTCGGACGTAGCTATGGGGGGGGTGATTCTACAAATGGGTGCTGATGGTGTTTTACACCCCCTAGCCTACATCTCCAAGAAATTTAATGAGACTGAAAGGCACTGGTCGGTATGGGACAAAGAAGCCGCGGCCATACGGCTGGCACTGTCCACTTGGAGGCATTGGTTGGAGGGGGCGCAGAAGCCGTTCAAAATTTGGACTGATCATAAGAATTTGGAGGCACTGCGCACCCAGACATCCTTGAATGCCAAGCAACTCCAGTGGGCAGATTTTTTCTCAAAATTCAACTTTGTCTTAAAGCACTTCTGTCATGCCTGCCCCTGGCGTAACCATTGACAACCCTGATCAGGCTCCTTTAAGAGACACAGACCTAAGTTTAGAGGAGTCAAGCCTGCAGCAGGACCCACCTGAGGCTGGTCAGGCTCTGCCCAGCAATTCACCCCCAGCCTCACCTCCACCTGTGAGCAGGCTCCGTGCACAGAGACAGCAAGAACTTAGAGTCAGGAGAAGTGAGGCACGAATGAGGGGGAGATGAACACTGAGTCCTGAGTATTAGCAGCGGCAGGCCGGTATCTGGAAGCTGCTAATTGTTTAATGAGCCAGCACGCTATAACAACAAGCTACTGACTCTGGCAAAGCGTGCTGGCAACGTTGCTTCCTGGATAGGACTTCTCCGCACCTCTCTGAACTCCCGTGCACCTCCTTGAACCTCTGACCTGGGTTTTGTCTTCGGACTCTGACTACTGACTTTCCTGCTTATTGATCTCGGCTCTCTGACCTCCGGCATTCCTGTGACCACGTCTTCACGCTTGACTTCTCTGAAAACAAGGTGATTTATGGCTCTGACCTCTGGCTTGCTTGACTCTGCATTTGGAACTGTTAAACTCCTGTCTGAAGAACTGAACTCTTGCCTGGCTGTGACTTTCTTCTCTGACTTGCGTTGTGTTGTCTGAGCCTCATGGTCCTATCATGACAACTTCCCTGGGAAGGCTAACTCCCTAGCAGACGCATTGTCCCGCCTACCTCAACACGAGTCCCAGAGGGAGGAAGTATTCGACTCCATGTTCTCGCCCCAGCAATTGGGGGGGGCGGGCGGTGACAACCCGGAGTCAGAGTAAAGTGGCTCCTGCCCCCTCGTCTTGGTCTGTGAAATGCGCCACTGAGTATACTGAGGAGGAGGTTAAGGAGTGGAGTGATGATTGTGAGAATAAAAAGCACACAGACAGTTGCTGGTATCATGGTTCCAAATTAATTGTGCCCAAGTCGCTGCGCAGGGAGGTGTTAACCTCTTGCCACACGTCTAAACTATCGGGGCACTTTGGCTTTCTCAAGACTCTAAACCTGGTTCAACGACAATTCTGGTGGCCCCAGATGCGTCGGGATGTTTTAGATTTTGTGACCACATGTCAAGTGTTTCTTATGTGTAAACGAAGGGGGGGCAAAACACCGGGCCTCTTACACCCACTGCCCACTCCCAATAGGCCTTGGGAAAGTATTTCCATGGACTTCATCATGAATCTTCCCCCTTCTAAAGGAAAGACAGTCATTTGGGTCGTGATTGACATGTTCTCTAAGCAGGCACATTTTGTCCTGTTTAAACAATTGCCCACAGCTAAGGGACTGGCTAAAACTTTTTTTAATCACGTGATCAAGCTGCATTCCTTCCCACGGCATATAGTCTCCAATAGGGGGAGCCAGTTCGTTGCCAACTTCTGGTGGGAGCTTCTCCAGGTGATGGACATTGAACCTGCCCTCAGCTCAGGTTACCATCCCGAGACTGACGGACAGTCCGAACGAGTTAATCAAATTTTGGAACAGTTCCTAAGATGCTACACTAATTACCATCAAGACAACTGGGTGGACTTGCTTCCATTTGCTGAGTATAGCTATAACAATGCTGTGCATTCCTCTACCGGTGTTTCTCCATTTATGGCAGTGGGGGGGTTCAAGGGAAAACCGTTGCCCTCACTAGCTGAGCCGAATACCTCCCCCAATTCCGATTTCACTCAGTGGTGGGCAAAATTGCAAGACTCATGGCCACTGATTGCTAATACTTTGGACAAAGCTAAAGCTGACTATAAAAAATATGCAGATCGCGGGAGGGCTGAAGGGTGGGACCTTCAGGCTGGGGACTCTGTTTATCTTTCTACTAAGAATATTCATGGACTCCAACCCAGCCGGAAATTGGGTTGGAAATATGTGGGCCCCTATAAAGTGTTAAGCAAAATTTCTGAGGTCTCGTTTGAACTAGAACTGCCTAAGTCACTGAGTTCTGTGCATCCCGTTTTTCATTTCAGCTTACTGAAGAAGAATCCTGGGCCGAATGCATGGCACCCGGTACCTCCTCCTCCTCCTCCTCTGATGAAGGAGGGGGAACAACACTTTGAAATTTCTGAAATTCTGGACTCTAAGTTACGCAGGGGCCGATTATGTTATCTGGTGAAGTGGTGGATTTTGGTCCTGAGCTTAATGAATGGGTCTTTGCTGAGAATGTTCATGCTCCCAAATTAGTTCGTGCTTTTCATAAACGTTTTCCTGATAAGCCGGGAGGGGGGTAAATTTTCGGGAGAGCAGGGTGTCAGAATCTGACAATAGTGTGCCTGTCCTTTTCTATGGAATCTCTGTCTTTCTGTGATCCCTTTGTAACCATGGGTGATTTACTGCTTGCCTTGATGTATATTATCTGTTCTGCTCAATGTTGCCTTTCTCTGGCCGGGAGGATGGCGTGTCACATTCCTGGACGTCACATAAACAACTGGGACTATCACATCCGTCCACTCCCCCCTAGCCTTTGAGGCTCGGGGAATGTTATCAAGTGTTACAACCTTGGGAATTGTTGAATTGTTTCTAGCCAAATGTTTAGCCTATCATTCACACATGAGGGTCACCCAGGGCAGGAAGGGAATTTTTATTACTTTCTCAGCTTCTCTGTGAGAACCTAACGGTCACTCTTTTTCCCGCTTAGCTGTATTGAATCTGATTGGTCCTTTACCTGTATTTGACTATGACTGAAGGTATATTAACCACTGTTGCTTACTGTCATGTATCTCTAACAAACCTCGAGAACCTGATCCATTATTGGAAATAAAATAACTTTGCTTAACCCCAAAGGTCTGGTCTAATAGTGTTAGCTCAGAAGCCTCACACTTGTTAGCTGAAGCGGCCAAAGGGAAAGTTTTTTCTAAGCTGGATTTGAGAGACTCCTATTTTCAAGTGCGCATAAGGGAAGGGGATGAATATAAGACTGCCTTTAATACACCCCTTGGTCAGTTTGAATGCCTGGTGATGCTGTTCGGATTGGCTGGCGCTCCCGGAGTTTTTATGAGTTTGATTAATGAGGTGCTGCACAAATATCTCTTCAAGGGGGTGCTTTGTTATTTAGATGATATCTTGATCTACTCTCCTGATAAGCAATCCCACGTGAAATTAGTGCGGGAGGTGCTAGCAACGCTGCTGGAGCATCGGTTGTATGCTAAGCTCTCCAAGTGTGAATTCCACCGCACAGAGATTGACTTTCTGGGCTATTGAATTTCCCAGCAGGGGCTGGAAATGGACCCTGCTAAAGTCGAAGCAGTGGTGCAATGGGAAGCCCCTCGCACCCACAAACAACTACAAAGCCTGTTAGGATTCTGCAACTTCCATAGAACCTTCCTAAAGGACTTTGCGACTATCACCCTACCCCTTACCGAACTGTTAAAAACTAAGGGGAGGGGACCCAAGGCGGGGAAGCCTGGGGGAAGGTTGTGTTGGACTGAGGAATGCCAGAACGCTTTTGTTGCTTTGAAAAAGTTGTTTACCTCTGAGCCCATTCTAGCGCATCCAGACGAGACTAAATAATTTATAATTCATGTTGATGCTTCGGATGTGGCTATGGGGAGAGCGATTCTGCAGAAAGGAGCAGAAAGCGCACTACACCCCTTGGCTTACATTTCTAAAAAGTTCACCGAAACTTAGAGACATTGGTCGGTGTGGGACAAGGAAGCTGCAGCCCTAAGGTTAGCCCTCTCCACATGGAGACATTGGCTAGAGGGGGTGCAAAAGCCATTCGAGATCTGGATTGATCATAAGAACTTAGAGGCTTTGCGCACTAGGAGGTCCCTAAATGCCAAACAACTTCGGTGGGCCGATTTCTTTTCCAAGTTTAACTTTGTACTGAAACACTTCCCCGGCAAGGCGAATTCATTAGCAGATGCTCTGTCCCGATTACCCCAACATGAGTCCAGAAAAGATGAGGTCTTTGACTCCATGTTCTCCCCTCAGTAATTGGGGGGGCTGTACTCACTCGTAGTCAAAGCAAAATGACCACGTCTCCCTCGCAGTGGATTACCAAATGTGTTTCGGAATACTCGGAAGGGGAAGTGAAGGAGTGGGAAGGTGACAGTGACATAGAAAAACAGACTGATGGCTGTTGGTACCATGGGTCCAAATTAATTGTGCCAAAGTCCCTCCGCAGGGAAATCCTGAGGTCTTGCCATGAGTCTAAACTATCGGGCCACTTTGGTTTTCTAAAGACGTTGAACTTGCTACAGCGACAGTTTTGGTGGCCATGCATGTGCAAGGATGTATCGGATTATGTTACTTCATGCCAAGTGTGCTTAATGTGCAAAAAGCGGGGAGGGAAACCCCCGGGGCTTCTGCACCCTTTGCCTACCCCTTCCAGGCCCTGGGAAGATATCTCAATGGACTTTATAACCAATCTACCCCCCAGTAAAGGGAAAACAGTCATTTGGGTGGTAGTGGAGTTGTTCTCCAAGCAGGCACACTTTGTTCCTTTCAAAAAGTTGCCCACAGCAAAGGGGTTGGCTAAAGTCTTTTTCTCTCACATGATCAGACTCCATGCCTTCCTACAGCACATAATTTCTGACAGGGGGAGCCAGTTCATTGCCACCTTCTGGCGGGAGCTTCTCCAGGTGATGGACATAAAACCAGCCTTGAGTTCGGGTTACCACCCAGAGACGGATGGCCAATCCAAACGCGTAAATCAAATCCTGGAGCAGTTTCTTCATTGCTACATGAACTATCATCAGGACGATTGGGTGGAGCTCCTCCCTTTTGCTAAATATAGTTACAGTAATGCCGTGCATTCATCTACTGGAGTTTCCCCCTTTATGGTGGCAGGCGGCTTTAAGGGGAACCTTCTTCCCTCGTTGCCTCAACCTGGGGCAAGTCCACAGTCTGAGTTCTCCCAATGGTGGACTACCTTGCAAGACTCTTGGCCCCTGATTGCTAAAACCCTGGATTGAGCTAAAGCTGACCATAAGAAATATGCAGATCAGGGTCAGGCTGGGGGATGGGATTTACAACCTGGGGACACTGTATTTATCTACAAAAAACATTCACGGACTTCAACCCAGTAGAAAACTGGGGTGGAAATATGTGGGTCCCTATAAAGTACTAAGGAAGATCTCCTCTGTGTCATTTGAACTGGACTTGCCTAAATCATTGAGTTCTGTGCATCCTGTTTTTCATTACAGCTTGCTGAAGAAGAATCCTGGGCCGAATGCATGGAGACCGGACCCTCCTCCTCCTCTGATAAAGGGGGGGGGACCCGCATTTTGAAATTTCTGATGTCTTGGACTTTAAAATTAAATGGGGTCGTTTGTATTATCTTGTACAATGGGTGGATTTTGGGCCTGAACAAAATGAGTGGGTGGCAGCGGAGAATGTTCATGCACCTAAATTGCTCCGGGCATTCCACAAACGGTTCCCTGATAAACCCGGGGGGGGGGGAGAGGTCTTGAGGAGGACAGGATGTCAGATCCTCTGCCATGAATTGTTTCTTGTCCTGGGCCTCTATCGGTATATCACTGCTAACCTTGACGTTTATTGCTTGTCCTGCATAATGTGTCTTTTTCTTTCCCCAGGAGGGTGGCTTGCCACATTCCCCCACATCACATAAACATTCCAGCTATCTCTTCTGCATTGCCTCCCTTTCTCTTGCTAGGCGTCTCGGACAGCTAATCTGCTTTTGTAACCTTGAAGGCTCTGGACTGATTTTAGCCAGGTGCCTGAGAATGGAGTAGAGTTCACAAAGGGGCATGGGGGGGGTTATTGCTTTAGCGTCTTTTCTGTGGGAATAAACGGCTAGGGGTTTTTTGCGCTTATTTTACTCGTCTCTGATTGGCCCTTCCCTGACCCTTCCCTGTTTGTATATGGTATATTAATCCCTGTTGCCTGTAGTTGGTTATCTCTGACAAACATCGAGTACCTGAAGTATCATTAAGAAATAAAAGGACTTTTGCTTCAACTGGCTTATTGATTCAAATCAGAAGTCTCACACATTGCTTACAAAAAATAATAGAGAAACTTATGGAAATTTACTAGACAGGAAAAATGACTTAAAATCAGAAGAATTACTACAAAAACAAGGGACTAAACTATCATGGTGAGAATAAATTCAATTAAAATCAAGATTTTCCAAAGATTAAAAAATGGGCTTTGAGAAAAATCAAAATGAACTAGACAAAATATGGTCAACTGAAAAGGATAGCCTAATTTGCAGATTGTATAATTGGTTGATTAACGATTATCTCGAAGATGAAACAATCAAAACACCGATGGTGGCATGGATGAGAGACATTGGGCACACCATACTGACAGACGATTGGTCCAAGATTTGGAAATCAGCAAAATATTTAAGATCTATTCCATATAAAGAAAATGTATTTAAGTTGTTTCACAGATGGCATTGGTCACCAGATAAGATAGCTAAATGCTTCCCGAATGCCTCAAACAAATGTTGGAAATGCAAGACCAATGTAGGGACCTACTTTCATGTATGGCGGAGATGCAACAAAGTGAATAAATGTTGGAATAAGGTACATAAAATGATTCTAGAAATATTTAAAGTTAATTTACTAATTGTGCCTGAGATTTTTTTGTTAAATATAATGCCAGAAAATCTTAAAGATGAGGAACAGGTCATTATTTATATATTAATGGCAACTAGAATATTAATTGCTAAATACTGGAAAACTGAGAAATTACCGTCTAGAGAAGAAATAATTGTGGAGTTGGCAGAAATGGATAGGTTACATATTGCTTGTTCTAATCTAAATGAAGATATCTACCAGAAAGGTGGAACAGAGTATATGAATGGATAAATTGTAAAATGTAATATCAGACTCAAAATGTAAAAATTGTAATAGAATGGAATAACTAATACTATAAAACTGAATAAAATATATTATTAAAAAAAAAAGATTTGTGACCCACACCGAACACCACGGAAGGATTGGTCATGCAATCACCATGCCAGTGGTGTGAGCGAACGGGGATGGCTCCAGAGCCTTGGAACAAATGTAGGAAACCCCCCCCCCCCCAGCTCCCAAACTCTCTATGTCGTGCCCCCCACAGGCTGTGTTTTGCAACCAGTATTCAAAAAAGGGATGAAAATCCTAAGTAGGACATGACTAGACTCTGGCACACAGATTAGCAACCCACATTGGATACACCAGAAGGGCTGGACATGCGCTGCGATCATCTTGCCAGCGGTGCAGGTGAAAGGTGATGGCTCTGGATTCCTTGGAACAAATGGTGCTGTAAAAAGGAAGTCCTGACACATTGCCTTGGGCAAAGCTTTGGTCATGTACAGCAATCACCTTGCCAACAGTGCCAGTAAAAGGGGATGGCTCTGGAGCCCTGGAGCAAAGGGAAGGCTCTTTCAGACTCCTATACGAAGCCCTGGGAAAAGCCTTGGCTGTGCACAGCAATCACCTTGCCAGCCAGCAGGGTGAGTTAAAGAGGATGGGTCTGGAGCCATGGAACAAAAGGAGGAACCTCCAAATCCCGAACACTTTATGTCATGCCCCCTCCTCCTAGGCTGTGGCTTGCAGCCAAGATAAGACGGATGGATGGAAAGGTGGACACCCCCAGATTTTCGATGGGGGCTCACCAAAGAACCCCCATGGCAGCAGGGAGGATGTAATGGATGTGGGTACTCAGCCGAGGCATCCACTAGCTAGGGTGGAAACAGACAGGTGCACAGCATACCCACCAACAGGCCTGCACCTGGGCATACCTGAGCATACAAATCCACTGTGGCAAGTCCTCCTCTTCCAAGGATAAGGAAGAGGCAGACCAGGCATCCCCAGAGTTTTGACTGGGGCTCCCCACAATGATGCCATGGCAGCTTGGAGGGCACTGCAGCCAGACACCCCAGCCAGATACACCTTCAGGCTCAAACACAAAGATCCCCTGGTCACTGCTGACCTCTAGGTGAAATTTCTTAATGGTTCTTTATCATTAGCAGAACACATTGTACAGGTAAGGGATCATCTGCTGTGATTTTGAATTGTCAGAAAGGCATCTTGATTAAAAGAATCAAGCTCATGAGTGATAATTGCTGCCCTGTGAGGTAGATGTTGTTTGGTTTGGCTGTGAGGCAAACCCAACCCCGCCTAGCAGAGGCAGCCATCTGAACATCCACACGCAGAACAATGAAACCCCCAGGTATTAACAGGGATATTGGTTTCTTATCTCACTACACATGCTAACCTCACTCAGTCCTTACATCTATATTCCCACCAATCCCCCAGAAGGGCTATACATCCTCCCTATTTCATTTTAGTCCTTATTTGGAATAGGAGATTAGAGACTGTAGTGTAGAAGAGAAGAGAGGAAGAGATTGGATTTATACGCTGCTCTTCACTACCCGAAGGAGTCTCAGAACAGCTTACAATCCCCTTCCCTTCCCCTCCCCACAACAGACAACCTATAAGGTAGCTGGGGCTGAGAGAGCTCTCTCGAGAATTGTCCTTGAGAAAACAGCTCTGAAAAAACTTATGACTGACCCAAAGTCACACCAGCAGCTGCATGTGGAGTGGGGAATCAAACCCGGTTCTCCCAGATTAGAGACCATGCTCTTAACCACTACACCAAACTGGCTGCTTGGAGAAACTAGGCAGCATTGCTAAGAAACACTCAGAAAAGCTGGCCTCAGGCTTCACTGGTAGTACTGAAGTAATTGGAACAATGTTCTGAAACAATGCAAAGGATCTTTCAGACAGAGGGGTGGTCTTAGGCAGCCAGTTCCCCCATTGCTGTCCTAAAGCCCTTCTACCATGGAACCATGGTGATGACGGCTGGGTCAGGGGGCAGCTGGTGATCCCCTTGCACTGCCTGTGTGCAATCAGAGCAGGCAGGAGGCATGGGGAGGAAGAGTTAATTTGGCCAAGCCCCTTGCCAGAGGAGCTCCCTGTTCAGCCAGGCTCCTGGCTACCTAAGCCCTGTGCCACACAGGGGGAGAGCATCCATCCTGGCTGGATAGATATGGCCACGTGGCCAAACTTCAAGCCATTCCACAAGGAAGGCATCCATCCTGGCTTCTTCTCCCTCTGGCCTCCATCCTTGAGTTTTCCCCAGGGCCTCAGAGTCACTAAGACTGCCTTTGTTTTTCAGAACATGAGACTTTAGGATTTGCGAGGCCTCCGTTCAGGTCCCTATACTGACATGAAGCTGGGGCAGTCGCTCTTTCTCTCAGAGTGATCTACCTGCAGAATTATTGTTTGAGGAAAATGAAGGACTACATACAATTATTGTTTGAGGAAAATGAAGGACTACATGCTGAACTCTTGGGAGTAAGGCTAGGCTAAAATATACTTGATATATAGTTTTGTGTATCTCAGCTGAGAATGGGGTTCTTTCAGAGGAAGAGGAAGCAGACAGCTTCTTTTAGTCACGATGCCTTTCTGACAAGTGATGTTTTTTGCAAGACTCATACCAACGAGCCCATTAATCTTTAGCTGGCAAATTTATTGAAAATCTTAACTATATTTGTTAGAGAGAAAGAGACATCAAACATACACAGAACCTACAGTTAACACTCAGTTTTACAGGTCATGATATACATATGGTTTTTCCTTTCTTCAAATCAGTTTTCACTATAGTCTGCTATGAAAACACACAAATGCATAGAATGTGATTATGAAAAAATGTCATTGATTGTTCACTGAGCCAGGGACGTAAAGAGTCTTAATAAAGGAGATGGGTAAAATCTAAGTGCCTGAGAGTATTTGGCAACCAGGTGGCAAGGTGCACACCTTGTGTCATGGTGAGTCTTCTCCAATATAAAAAGGCCCAACATCCCCCATATCAAATAAACAAGCAAACTAGATATATCTTTCCGGTTCTCCCTTTTGTGATGGTAATCAAAAAAGCTGGAGAGGGGTTGCAGCGTAAGAAGAAGCTCATGAGAGATAATTGCTGCCCTGTCAACTAGTATGGATGAGCTGCAGCGCCTTCCACTAAACGACCAACTTTGCAGGCCCACAAGGAGAGGGGAGGGTGTATGAGTAGTTACTATACCTCCTAATCAATGGAGAAACACCAAGGACACCTGGTCTCCCTCCTCTCTTTGCAACTACTCTGACCTCCTAAAACATCTGCCTCACTCACTGAATTCTTAGAATCTTTCTAAAAGAGCATTCCAATTCTTTCTTCATTGACCTCCAAGAGCTGGTACAATGAATATCATCTGGTTCATTAATACAATATGAAATATATCAGATAGCTAGCAGCATATGGATTAATATACAAAGAAAAATAAATGGTGACTTAAATTGGCTTTAAAAAAAACTAGAGATGCAAATGTGATTGTTAAAAAATCCATATCATGTTTTTAAAGAACAAGCACAAAGATTCCACTGGGCTATCTCAAAGGTTTTTCTCTGTATATCACCTCTTGAAATTTAGCCGCTTCATTTCTTCATAGATGAAACTCTTGACTCTAAGAACTGGTGTGTGAGACCAAAATGAAAACCATCCCACCTACCCCTCTACACACCCATATGACCAAACCTGTAAAGCCCAAATTTATTAGATGTTCGGTAATTCTGTAAAGGTGATGCAATAATGGGACATCTATTAATCAAGGCAAAAAAGTTTGACTTTCTGCAGTCCATGTTGTTCATTGTCCTGCTCCTGGGCTTGTCCTTGTTGTATGTTGCTTTCTCCAAGTGTCTGTCTTTGCTGGCTGTTTCCCCCCGTAGAATAACACAGTCATTCCACATTTTCTTTCCAGAGCCTAAAATATCTCCCCTCTATGAGCTCTTGAATCCTGTATCAAAACTGAGCATGATCAACCTCATCTAACCAAGAGGCAGGGCTTGCAGGGAAGTCTGGGTAGCCTCCGCTGCTTCCCGTGGAGAGGTCTGAACTGGGTCCATTCCCACCAAGTACTCTCATGGGTGGAGGCACAGCTTGCCCACCTTGACCTGTGACACCCAAGCCATTGTCAGGATAAACCAAGGTGGGCATCAAAGACTGGTGACCAGGCAAAGCTTGCAAAGAGGCTGGTGACTGAGGTATGCCATAGGGGCTGCTGGATCGGAGGTCATGGAATTGTTCCTGAGATGGAAGGCCACTGTGTTCCAAAGAGAAGCTGCCATTGGTCCCAGCTTGTCTCCCCAGAGCAGGGGATGTTTCACTAAGGTTGCTGTAAATACCATTGGAGTGGCTTATCTCGGATATAGATGGTTCATCTGAAATGGGGAAAAACACAAAAGACACTTCTTTCACAGCAGTTACTGACCTAAAGCATTTGAACTATTTTTGGAAATATATTCTTCCTTCCAGAATACAGTAATGCCACCAAAACATTCTAAAACCCACCTTCTCCATGCATCCTTTAATTTAACCCCTGCGAAGTCATCATCTGGCTGCATTTGTTGACACCCATCCCTTGTTCCTTTGTCTCTCCTGTGTCTTCACCCACCCATTTCTTTGCTTTGTTCTCATTCCTTCCTCTCCATTTTTTAATAAAAATAATCTCACCTTTGTAGAAACTCTGTGGGAAACTTCCTCCCCCCCCCCCCATTTTAAAATACTGTAGCAATAATCTAATAGTAAATTCCAGATATCTTTGGATAAATCTGGTGATTGGAGCTGTAGCTTTAAGAAGAATTCCTTCAATGGCTGTTGTTAGGCAACCACAGCATTCCAAGCTTGGTTCTGTCAGTAAAAGGCAAGGAGAGGGGTGCAGGGCCCTTTCCAGCTCTATTTTGGCATTTGAGGGAGAACTCATTGGGGCCAGGCCTGGCTAGATTTGACCAGCTCCAGTTTGGGAAATTCTTGGAGATGTTGTGGAGGAGTCTGAGGAGAGCAAGGTTTAGGGAGGGGAGAGGCCTCAGCTGGATGAAGCAGAAATGGATGATGGTGGGGGAGCAGGGGAGGGTGCCAGCCATGATGGAAAACTGTTGCTGTCCTCAACCAAAAGCCTGGCAAAAGATCTCTGCCTTACAGGCGCTGTGGGATTGCATTAAATCCTGCAGGGGCCTGCTGGTATTTGGCAGAGAGTTCTACCAGGTTGGAGTCATATGTGCCATCCATGGCATTCCTGTCAGGACTTGCATTGCCACATTCTGGATCAGTTGGAGTTTCCAGGTAAGTCTCAAGGGTAGGCCAGCATGAAGTGAGTTACAGTACTCTAGCCAGGAAGTGACAGTTGCATGGATTACTGTGCCTAAGTCAGGGCGCAAGAAACGGGCTAATTGCTGTGCATGACATAGGTGGAAAAACACCATCTTGGAAATATTCGTGACCTGGCCCTCCACAGTTAAGTAGGTGTCCAGGACCATGCCAAACTGTTGATGGATTGTGCCCCATCAAGAGGGGAAAGTCTGTGCCCCAATCCTGAGGTTCCCTACCACCACAGAACCTCCATCTTCGTTGGATTCAGTCTCAGCCTACTATTCTTTAACCTTCCCACCACTACCTCCATATCTGTCTCATCCTGACCTAGCCACTGTAATCCATGCAACAGTCACCTCCAGGCTGGATTACAGCAACTTGCTCTACGTAGGCCTACCCTTGAGGCTGACCCAGAAACTCCAACTGGTACAGAACACAACAGCATGGGTCCTCACAGGGACATCACACACAGCACATATCCATCCTGTGCTGCATGAGCTTCACTGGCTTCGGTGGAGTATCAGATCAGGTCCAAGGTTTTGGAATTGAAACTTCAAGGCCCTTAACGGTCAGGGACCTATGTACCTTCAGGACCTCCTCTCCTGGTACACCCCCCCCCCCAAGAAGAGCACTGTGCTCTGCTGATCAAAATCTATTGGTAGTCCCCAGCCTGAGAGATATCAGGCTGTCCTTGACAGAGCCAGGGCCTTCTCTGCCCTGGCTCCAACCCGGTGGAACACTCTGCCAAATAAACTCTGTGCCCTGAGGGACCTGTTACAGTTCTACAGGCCCTGCAAGACAGAGATGTTCCCCCAGGCATTTGGTTGAAAACATCAACAGTTCCATTCTGGTACTCCCAACCCCCTTCCCTCCTGTGAGATAGTAGCGTTATTGATTCTTTGTGCCATCTTTTGCTTCATTTTTGTTTACTATTGGTTTAAACCTGATTTTAATTGATGTTTTATTACTGTGTTGTGCGTTATTCTGAGCCTGGTTTAGTGGAGGAGAGTGGTTGAAGAGTCCAAATAAATAAATAAATAAATAAATAAATAAATAAATAAAGGTAAAGAACAGGAAAAATGTTACTTATTTATCTGTAAACACAGTAGACCAAGAGGTAGCTGTCCATGGCACTGAAGTGCAAGTACATATTTAAGGCTACCTGCACTCCATCCATCTCTCCATCTATTTTATCTGGTGGCTTGGGGTCAAGTCCAGAATTCTGGAGTTACATTCCTGCAGCTCACCGTATCTATAATTTCAACAGGGAAAGAACATATAAACATCTGTCCAGAAGACTTGTGAACAGAGAGCTTCTTCCTTGTGTCAGCTAATGCTCTCCTTGCAGGACAACAGCTTCACACAACATTTTAGGAAAGGGCTTTTAAGACATTTGTGAGATATCCTGTGGTTTCAAAAGTGGCCTCGGGTTGCATTTTTCAACACTAGTTCTTAGAATTCATGTTTTTAATTTTTAAACATCTTTAATTAAAGTTGTTGCAATTTCTGGATCAAAATATTAGTAGCCCATGACAGTTCCACAAAACAAAAAAATACAGAACAGATAACAGGGTTGCACTTACCTGTAACTGTTGTTCATCATTGTCATGTCTGTGCAGTCCCACATGGGTACTGCACAAGTGCGTAGGCCAGCTGCTGGAAGGTTCTTTCCTTAGCTAGCATAGTAACAGGGTGGGAGGAGCCCCCACCAATCAGAGCAGTTGTACCACTTACCACCCAAACAGTCACGTGCTGAGTTCTCCTTTTTTGATGCTGGAGCTCAAACACATACTAAAACAGCACATTAGATGCCATGAGCTTGTGCAGGGCAGGAGGGAGGAATGTGTGCCTGCACAGTCGCAACTTGATGAACAACAGTTACAGGTAAGTGCAATCCTGTTTTCATCGTCATTGTAACTGTGCAGTTCCTCATGGGAGACTACAAAGCTGACCACCCAGAGGTGGGGTGAGGCCATGTAACCCAACAAAAAAAAGGAGTCAAGACAAAGGGTATAAAATTGATGTAGGAAATATCATTATTATTATTTGAATACAAGGCATCACCAACATAGTACTAAACCAGAACCAAAACCACTAAAATATTTGGTCAGCCTCAGGGAAGCATCCACGTGTATACTCTCTCCAACCCATGTACATGCACATCTCACTGCCCTTCGCACTCTCTATTATTATTACTATTATAATTTAATTTATGTATTTTTTTTATTTCAATGAAGTGTGAGAAACAGCTTCTCCCACATCAGTCTCCCTACAAGTGTCGACATCAACAAAATAATGCTTAACAAAAGTGTCTTCTGAAGGCCATGTAGCAGCTTTACAAATGTCATATAAACACACTCCACTCTTAAATGCTGCAGAGGCAGCTTGAGACCTGGTGCAATGGGTGTGAACTGTAGTTGGGACTGGAACACCAGACAACTGATAGGCTTTATATATTGTGGAAACAACCCAGTGAGACAGGGATTGGGAAGAGGCTTTATGCCCCTTGGCACAACCCAAAAGCAAACAAACAAGCTAGATGTTTTTCTGAATGGTTTAGTTCTATCTAAATAGAACAGCAAGGCTTGTTTAGCATCCAATTTACGCAACTGCTCCTCCCTCACATCTTTAGGATCAGGGAAGAATGTAGGCAGTGAAATATCCTGTGACATATGAAAAGGGGACACTACCTGGAAAGTACTGGAGTCGGGAGGCGAGTTGTAGGATGATCATAGCAAAGACTTTATTAAGTGAATCAGCATGTTCAGGAGATGGTCAGATCAAGCATGCTGCCAGGGCTTCAGGGCCCTGCTTATATGCCGGCCGGAGCCACACCTCTGGCCGCACCCAAAATACCTGATAGGGGCTTAGCATATGTGCATAGTTCTGATAGGGCCTTAAGTCTTAAGTTGTAGTTCATAGGTCCCCCACAGAAGACCTAGGCTGGCTATTGGTGGTCGTTTTGGATCCGACTGTCTATTGTTCTACCTGGCTGAAGCTCAGGTAGAATCAGGCCATGTGCTCTGACCACATGGTGGTCACCATTTCGTGACTAGTACACAACACCCCTCCCCCCATAGTTCGGTCCCACTCGGCAGACATAGTCCTGAAGGTACTCTGGCCGGCGACGTTCGCGGCCCGAGCACCAGGGCGTTGCAGGTCGCGGGGCCTTGGCAGGCCCTGGGATCAGGGTGCCCTCTTGGTTGCTTTCGGGAGCGCTGGGCCGCGGCTCGGCCGGCGCTCTGTCCATGGGCTGCTCCTCCGGTAGGGATTCTGAGGTTTCGTCCTCCAGATCAGGGTCCCATAGCTGGGTTGGTGATGGCTCCACGGGAAGTGCTGACTCGGGAACACTTGGTGTGTGGTCCGGAGTGCGCCACCGGAGCTGATCGATGTGGCGCTGCCAAATTGCTCCTTCTTCCATCCCGACCTCGTACGAGAGCGGGCCGGTTGCTCAGATGATCCATGCCGGGATCCACCCTGGGCCCCGGGCGTAGTTCCGGGTGTAGACGGGGTCCTCGGGTGTGAAACCTCAGGCGGCTGGCCGGAGCTCCGTCCTCGCATCGGCATTGATGGCGCAGTCGGGGTGGAGATGATCCAGTATGGTGCCGAGTCGCCAGCCGATCAACAACTCCGCTGGGCTGCGACCCGTTCCCGTGTGTGGGGTGTTGTGCTGGCTGAAAAGGAATTTGATTAGCTGCAGCTCCCAGTCACTGGTGTCCATCCTTTTGATGGCGTCTTTGGTTGTGCGAACCATCCGTTCTGCCTGTCCATTGGTTGCGGGGTGGAACAGTGCCGAGCGGATGTGCCGGATGCCGAACAGGTCTGTGAAGCGCTGGAACTCTCCCAACATGAAGGCCGTTCCGTTGTCCATTACGAGCGAGTCTGGCACTCCGTGGGTGGTGAAGATGCGCCACAGGGCTCTGGTGGCCGCCTCAGTCGAGGTAGACCGCACCGGGACTACCTCCAGCCACTTACTGTAGCTATCCACAACAATAAAGAACAACTGCCTCTGGACCGGCTTAGCGAAGTCGAGATGGAGCCACGACCATGGTTTGTCAGTTGACTCCCAGGGCCGGACGGGGGCATGGGGAGGATCGGGCCGCGACTCTTGGCATTTGCTGCATTTGTGTACCCGATCCTCAATCTCCTTGTCTATGCCTGGCCACCACACATAGCTGCGAGCCAAGGCTTTCATTCGGACGATTCTGGGGTGTGCCTCGTGGAGGGCTGCTAGTACCCTCGGGCGGAGCGGCTCGGGGATGACTACCCTCGACCCCCAGAGCAAACACCCCTTGTGGGTGGAGAGTTCATGTTTCCGAGCTGTGAAAGCGGCGAACTCCTGGCCCGGATGGTCGGGCCACCCCCTCCCCACCCAGTCGGAAACCCGGGAGAGGACGCGGTCCTGCGCCATGCGGCGGGCCACGTCGGGTACCTGTACCAGGCGATCCGGAAGATTTTCGAGGAGGGCCACGTAGAATGCAGGAGCCGGGTCAGGGTTGCAGTCCGGGAGGAGCAAGTGGCTGAGGGCATCGGCGTGGCCCATGGCTTTCCCGGGGCGGTGGATGAGGTCATACTGGTAACCTGCAAGAAAAATAGACCACCGCAGGACCCGGGGAGACAGCATCTGGGGTGTCTGGCCGTGTGAGGTGAGCAGCCCAAGAAGCGGCTTATGGTCCGTGGCGACCATAAACGCCCGGCCGTAGAGGTAATCGTGGGATTTTTTTACCCCTGCCACGATTGCCAGAGCCTCCTTGTCTATTTGGGCATAATTCCGCTCCGCCTTTGACAGTGTCCGGGAGTAGTAGGCCACGGGCACCTCCCTACCATTTGGCATACGATGGCCCAGGACAGCCCCCACCCCGTATGGAGATGCGTCGCATGCAAGGACCACCGGCAAAGACTCGTCGAAGTGTGCCAAGACCGCGTTAGACGCCAACAAGTCCTTAACTGCTGCGAAAGCCCTGTCGTGCCATTGCCCCCAAGCCCATTTCGCCCCTGTGTCCAGTAACCTATGGAGGGGCTCGGCGACCGCCGCCTTGTGTGGCAAGAACGCGTGGTAGAAATTGAGGAGGCCCAAGAATGCCTGGAGCTCCGCTTTTGTTGTCGGGGCCGGCGCCTCCGTGATGGCTTTCACCTTCTCCTTGGTGGGGTGGATGCCCTGTGCGTCCACGTGGAACATTACTGAAGGTACTCCCAAGGTGCACTTGTCCTTTCGCACCTTGAGACCGGTGTCCTGGAAACGCTGCAGAACGGCTCGTAAGCGTGTCTTGAAGGTGGCGACGTCCGGAGCCGCGATGAGGACGTCATCAAAAAATGGCTTTACCCCTGGAATGCCTTTTAAAACAGAGTCCATTAGTTGCTGAAACAGACCAGGGGCAACGCTGACCCCAAACTGGAGCCTTTTCACTTTGAAATCGCTCTTGTGTGTCGCTATGGTTTGAGCTTCCACGGTTGCCTCGTCTACTGGGAGCTGTTGATAGGCTTGAACCAAGTCCAGCTTCCTAAAGATTGTGGCTCCCGCTAGGGATGCTAGCACATGGCTGATCACTGGTACCGGGTATGAGTGGTCCTGTAATGCCCAATTCAGAGTACATTTGTAGTCCACACAGATGCGGACCTCCCCATTAGACTTCAACGGGGTCACTATAGGGGTTTCCCATTTTGCATGGGGAACTGGCTCCAGCATGCCTTGAGCCACGAGTTTGTCTAGTTCCACCTCCACCTTGGGCCACATTCCTAAAGCCGGCCACCAGGCTGGCACCCGGATCGGGCGTACGGCCAGATCCAGGTCCAGGGAGACTGGAGGACCCCAGTAGGAACCGAGGGTGCTGTCAAAAACGGCCGGAAATTCTGCGCAGATTGAGTCATAATCTGCTAACTCTACTTTGTGAACCCCCGTCATGCCCACCCCCAGGGGTTTGAACCAAGCACGCCCCAGCAGACTGTTGAGGTCCCACTCCACCACTAGTAGGTCGAGGGATTTGCATACGCCCTGGTATTGCACCCGGACCTGCGCCAGCCCCTTGATGGCGACCGGGTTTTTCTGAAAGTCCCGGAGCACGAGGGCAGTTGGCCAGCGCAGCTGGGGGCTCCGCTGCGGAAACAGTTTTTTAAAAGTGGCTGCTGAGACTATGGAGTAGGCAGACCCGGAATCAACCTCCATGCAACAGGGGGTGCCCCCGATCCGCAGGTTGACCTGGATCGCTGCGGGGAGGGGCTCTCGTAGTTGGAGTACCTGGGTGGCCGAAGAGGTGCTGTCAACTGCCTCGTAGTGGGCGGTGGAGGCCGCGGAGGACTGTCGCGCATTCCGGGAGCGGCAGGTCCTGGTGATGTGCCCCGTCTTCCCGCACATTCTGCAAACAGCATCTTGGAAACGGCAAGAGCGTCTCTCGTGGGGGTCCCCACAGCTAGCGCACATCGGGGGCAGCCTGCTGGGGTTGGAAGAAGCGGAGGTGTCGGCAGCCGTGGTGTGCTGGGCGCGGCCTCGAGACTCACCCTTCTGCGCGCGCCGGCATAGCTGGTGGAAGTCTTCGTCCTCATCTGTCTCAGACCCAGAGGAGGCGATGTGGTGGACCTTGGACACCTGCTTGTCCTTGTAGGTCATCTCGAACGTGACGGCAGCC
The DNA here is from genome assembly GCA_029233225.1 of Lepidodactylus listeri. Taxonomy (NCBI): domain Eukaryota; kingdom Metazoa; phylum Chordata; class Lepidosauria; order Squamata; family Gekkonidae; genus Lepidodactylus; species Lepidodactylus listeri. Next base: position 4,553,146 of record JARCFY010000014.1, on the reverse strand, counting down.
TGCAGCACCTTCTCGAGGGTTGGCTCGGGGGTGGTGATAAGCCGGCGGCGGAGCTTGGCTTCTCTTACCCCTGCCACGAAGCTGCCTAGCAGGTTGTCCTCCACATTCTTAAACTCACACCCGACTGCCAGGCGGCGGAGGTCGGCCAGGAACGTGGCGGCCTTCTCTCCCGGTTGCTGCTTCCGTTTGAGGAACTGGACCCGGAACACCAACATGGATGGTTTTGGTGCGAAGTAGTTCCCGAGCAGCTTCTTGAGGTCGTCGTAGGAGACGTCCAGCAGGTCTCAGGATGCTATGATATTCTACGCGATGTGCATTGTCTCGATGCCGCAGTGGCCCATTAGCCAGGCCCTCTTCAGGGTGGCCTCGGTGACTCCGTGCACGGTCAGGAGGAACTCGAGCTGCCTGACCCATGCGTCCCAGTGCTCGGGCTTGGAGGTGTCGAATGGAGGGATGTTTCCCGCTGCGGCAGCCATGTTTGCCAAGGCAGGAGCAAGGTTGCGAGCGATGTCCTCTGGGGCTTGTTGAGCCGGCGGCTCGGTGCTCAGAGCTCCACTGCTCGGCACGGCTGATGAGTCACTCATCGGCATCCCATCCTCGTCGCCAGTGGAAAGTACTGGAGTCGGGCGGCGAGTTGTAGGATGATCATAGCAAAGACTTTATTAAGTGAATCAGCATGTTCAGGAGATGGTCAGATCAAGCATGCTGCCAGGGCTTCAGGGCCCTGCTTATATGCCGGCCGGAGCCACACCTCTGGCCGCACCCAAAATACCTGATAGGGGCTTAGCATATGTGCATAGTTCTGATAGGGCCTTAAGTCTTAAGTTGTAGTTCATAGGTCCCCCACAGAAGACCTAGGCTGGCTATTGGTGGTCGTTTTGGATCCGACTGTCTATTGTTCTACCTGGCTGAAGCTCAGGTAGAATCAGGCCATGTGCTCTGACCGCATGGCGGTCGCCATTTCGTGACTAGTACACAACACTACCTTAGGAAGGAACTGAGCACTAGGTCATAAAACAACACCTGTGCCAGAAAACTTGAAGAAAGCTCACTAACATGTCAGGCAGAGGTCACTAAGCTCACTAACACGTCAGGCAGAGGTCACAGCCACCAAAAAGGCCACCTTGTATGAAAGGTAGTCTAAAGAACATTAATCCATAGGTTCAAAAGGAGTGGATATCAAAATCGCCAAAACCAGAGAGAGTGATCACTATGGTACAATAGAAGGAGAGGGCACGAAAACATTATTAAGGCCTTTTTTTAAAAGCCTGCAAAACATCCAAGGAAACAATGGGTCATCCTTGGACCTTATCATGAAACTCAGAAATCACTTCGAGGTTCCCTTTGATCAAGGAATTCGATAGGCCAGATCTTTTCAAAACAGTTACATATTCTAAAACCTTAAAAATAGGGCATGAGGTGGGAAGTAATGTAGCTGTGAAGGCCCACCTACAAAACCAGTCCAACTTCAGATGGTATGAATGCCTGGTGGACAGTTTGCAAAATTTCAGCAGAATATGATGAACCATGGAAGAACTCTGGGATCCTAAGGTGTTAGAAACCAGGCAGTCAGATCCAAGTCTATTCTGGGCAGACAGACCCCCTTGTCCACCTGTATAAGGTCTGGAACCCTTGGGAAATGAATCAGTCTGCCTTTGGCATGATGGAGTACCAGAGAGAACCAGACCTGTCTGGGCCAATATGGGGTCACCAGAATACATGTTGTCCGATCTGCTCAGATCTTGGCCACCACCCATTCCACTAAGGGGGCATGGGGGGGAAAGCATAATACAGGACACAATCCCAGATTAAATGAAAAGCATCCCCCAGTGAGAGAGGGTCGACCCCTGCTCTGGAGCAAAATTTGGTGGCCTTTGTTGATGCGTTGCAAAGAGGTCTACCTCTGGGAACCCCCACCGCAGGAAAATTAGATGGATGTAAGTACAATTTATGGGCCACTCATAGTCTGTTAACACCAGTCTGCTGAGGTGATCCACCCATAGGTTGTGTTCTCCCTCAATGTGGATGGCTTGTGGATTTATGTTGTTTTGAATCGCCCAGTGCCACAATCTCTCTGCTTCTTGACAGAGGTGTTTTGTTGAAGTAAAATATCACTGTAGTATTGTTGGTTTGGATCAGTATGTTTCGTCCCCAAACCAGATCTGTAAACAAGTTAAGGGTGTAATGCACAGCTCTAAGTTCTAGAAGGTTAACATGAAAACCTCGTTCAGCCTCTGACCAAACTCCACTAACTGAGTGGGAGCCACAATGAGCACCCCAACCCCCCAAGGGAGCATCTGTGGTAATGGTAACCTTTGGGGAGAAAACACCAAATCACACCCCCACACATAAGTTGGAGGTGTCCAACCACCATTCCAACAAGTGTAGAATTGACGTAGGAATGGAAAAACACTTAGACTGTGAAGGTACAGTTGAGTCAAACTTCCTTACAAATTAGTTCTGTAATGGTCTCATATGGAGCCTTGCATGAGGGACCATGAAGATCATAGAGGCCATGAAGCCTAACAGTTTCTGGATTTCTAAGGCAGACCTAAATCAATTAGTACAGAAAGCCTGAGTCAAGAACTTATCTGCATAATCTTCAGTTCAGGCAGGAACACTCTAGCAGCTCTGGAGTCTAATAGGCTTCTAATAAAAGAAGCCACTTGGGTTGGTCTTAAAACAGATTTTTTTTCCAATTAACATATAAACCAAGAGCTGCATAGGTATGGATGGCCAAGGCTACATGCTCCTCAAGTAGTAAAGCTGATGGAGCTGTAAAGAGCCAGTCATCCAGGTAAGGAAATATGGAACAGCCTTGCAACCTCAGGTAAGAAACTACAACCACCATACACTTTGTAAAAACCCAGGGCACTGTGGCCAAGCCAAAGGGTAAAACTGTGTATTCATAAGTCAGACCCTGGTACAGGAAGTGGAGAAATTTCCTGTGATCAGGATGGATGGCAACATAAAAGTAAGCATCTTGCAAATCTAAAATGGCAAACCAGTCATCCTGTTTTAACAAATGGGAGGCCGATTGCAAAGTCACCATCTTGAAGACATTCAAACCTCTAAGTCCAGGACACAATGTATTCCCCCATCCTATTATCTGTTAAGAAAAAAACAAGAATAGAAACCAGACTGAGATTCTGTGTAAGGAACGAGCTTTGGTGCCCCTTTATTAAGTAATGTAAGAACCTCAGTGGAGAGTTCTAGGTAGGTGTTATCAACAGCAGTCAAAGGGGACTACAAAGGGGGCAAACTCAGAAACTCCAAAAAATAGCCCTCTTCAACTATTTTCAGAACCTAACATTCAGAAGTAACTGAATGCCATGCAGGCAAAAATCTGGATAGCCCCTCAGCAAAAGTGGACAGCTGTAGGAACTGAGGCAATAGCAGTCAGAAATTTTGCTTCTGCGACAAGCCCACCTCCCTAGAGGAAGCAGGTTGGGTACAGCCCTGTTTGGATCAGGATGAGGATCCACAGCGGGGCTGACGGTTGTTTTGAAATGAGTGCCTAGGCTGAGGATACTGCCAGTTACTAAAATAACATCGTTGATAGCTGGACATTGAGGGAGTATATCTTGGCTGATATCTCTGTCTTAGTGGAGCAGAAGGCTGAAACACACCATGAGATTTGGCAGTCTGTTTATTCTTCATGATCTTATGCAAGAGATCATCTGTCTTTTCTGAGAAGAGAGAGGGGAGCCTTTGAAGGGTAAATCTTGAACCCTAGCACATGTCTCCTGGGGCAGGGCAGGCATGTGCATGCAGAGGCATCAGCAGCATGTTTACTAGCATTAAGTTGCTGTTTATATAACTTCAAGGCCTCACAAATACCGATGCCATTGTCTTATGGTCATCAGGTAGGCGAGCAATGAATGGGGACACCTTCTCCCACAAGAATAGCTGATAAATTGACCTTATGGCTTGGTAGTTAGAAATCTTCAAGTTGAGAGCTGATGAGGCATACCCCTTTCTGGCCACTGCATCAATCTTTTCCCCCTCCTTGTCAGCCAAGGTGGAATGGGCTCCCACACAATGCTTAGGCCGAAGACAGATTGGTTTTCTGCCGCGCCTCCCCAGCGCGGCAGAATGGGGCGGGGGAATTTCCCCCGCCCCACGGCGTTCCCACGCGGCGTTCCCACGCGGCGTTCAGACTGCAGGCGGCTTCCTGGAGTGGCAGGCGAACGCTTTGCGGCCGCCCCTGCCCATGTGTTCACACCTGCTTTGGCGGGTGGAACGTGCGCGCGGGGCACACCGCACCAGCCGAGCACCACTTTAAAGTGGTGCTCGGCTGGTGTGCAAGGAGCGCGGCGCCGGACGCGATGCGTCCGGGCCGCCTCCTGGGGGCAGATGCGGCCGTCTGAATGGCCGCTCTGTCTCCGCTTCTGAAGAGGAGGCAGAGCGGCCGAGATGGCCAATCTGTCTTCAGCCTTAGTCTGCATCTCCTCAGCTATTAGTGAAGACAGAGCTGGATGTGAGAATAAGAAGGGACATTTTTCTGGCAAGATCTTATACAGATTCTCAACCCAGCAGGAGGTAGGTGGGATAGAAGCTGGTCTCTCCCAAATGCTTTTGGCGATGTCCAAAAAACCCTCAATCAAGGGAAAGGCCACTGAAGTAGGAGCATCTGTGTACAGGCATCCATATCTTATCTTTAGGCTTGGCTTCTGTGGCAGCAGCCTGGATCTCCAGTGCCTGAGCCATATGAAGCATCTGCATAGGGGTGGAAGTCCTCACTGGGAGAATAGGGCTCAGCAGCAACTAAGGCACTGTCAGGGGTTGCATCTGAAAGTCCCCCAATGCTTATCAGAGACCTATGGTCATCCAAATCCTGGGGGGGTCTAGTAGGGTCAGGGCCCCAATCCGGGGTCTTCGGACGGCCCTCCTGGTGAGGCATTTCAGATCAGTTGTCATGTGATCAGACCAGCCTCCCTTAGAACGCTAAGGTTCCATGTTGGGATCCATAAACTGCAAGGAGCCAGAACACTCCTGGCTGTTGCTGTGGTTTAGAGACTGGGCACAGTAAGGGGTCCGGTACTTCCATGTACTGATTAAGACCTGGACAGAACCAGGAATGGAGGTGATGGAGTCCTTGAACAGGAGACTTCTCTTGGAACAGGAGGAGGAGGATCAGCCAGAAAAGGTGAGGGGAGTCCAGATCACTGATCAGAGTACCGGGATCTGTATGACCTGTGTTTAGTCTTGTCCCTCTTCTTCTTAGGTGGAGGTTCTGACGAGGACCAATCAGGAACAGACAGGGCTGGATCTGACCTTTTCCTGGTCAGACCTGATGCTGGAACTGAAAGCCCAGACCTGAGAGAAGGAGCCCGAGAGTCAGGGAGGGTCTTATCCTGAGCTACAGGGACTGGTAGTTGCATCACCAGGGCAGATTGAGTGGCTGGCAGGTCTGCAGACACTTTTAAAGCCCTCTCCCAGAGGGAGCCTTCAGGCAAGTGGCTCTGTCCGACCTCGCCTTGCTAGTTCGTGATGTGGCCTTGCTAGTTAATTTCTGGTAGATGGAGCTTCTAGAGACAGAATGCCCTTCCCCCAGACATAGGAGGCACAGGGTGTGTTCATCTGAGGTTGACATTTTTATAGAGCAGGACAAACATTTTTTAAAAGAAGACATTTATTTTTAAAAACGTACTGAGACAAACTGACACAGCTAGCTACAACAAGTCCTCTTCCAGCAGCGGCAAAGAGAGAACTGGGGTGTGTGGAGCCCCACCCAGAGCACATGACTGTTTGGGAGGGAAACGGTACGACTGCTCTGATTGGTGGGGGCTCCTCCCACCCTGTTACTATCCTAGCTAAGGAAAAATCTTCCAGCAGCCTGCCTGCACACCTGCACAGTACCCATGTGGGACTGCCCAGTTACAACGACGATAAAGAGTTTGTTGTTTTACTGAATGACTCCAAATTGAAAACAGGAAAGGCGATTGTTCGATTACTTGGAACTATCTTGATCTTTAATCTTTATTTTTTAAAATTAACTCATACGCGTAACATTCTGCAGCTCAAAATCTCACCTCCAGCATCCTGATTATAATTGGGAAATTACACAGAACAACTGTCCTCAGACTCTCAGAATTTGAAATGCTACAAAACAAAAATATATTTTCCTCTCAAATCCCATATTTATTGTCAAATTTAAAATGTCACAAAAAATGCTATAGTCCTAATCTTCAGCAGTAATTGGCTGTTTGTTTTAGATGGCCTCTAATGATTTGTTTTGGACTAGCACAAATCCAGAGAGCAGTAGGACACTGAATGTTTGCCCATGTCACAACCAACCCATACAATCAGCATTGTGCTACACTGCCTATCAGATGTGTGACCTACCTATACAACCCACACTTCAAACAGGATTCAAGATACAGAAGAAGAAGAAGAAGAAGAAGAGATTGGATTTATACCCCGCCCTCCACTCCCCAAGGGAGTCTCAGAGCGGCTTACAAACTCCTTTTCCCTTGCCCTCCCCACAACAGACACCCTGGGAGGCAGGTGGGGCTGAGAGAGCTTCTTCCCAAGCTGTCCTTGAGAGAACAGCTGGTACAGAGCTATGGCTTGCCCAAGGTCATCCAGCCAGGTGCAAGTGGAGGAGTGGGGAATCAAACCCGGTTCTCCCAGATTAGAGTCCGCGCACTTAACCACTACACCAAACTGGCTCTCAACTGCAATGCACCATCTAAAGTGATGTGTTTCACAGAGGTCCAGTTTGCAGATGCATTTAGTTACTCTTGGATCCACTGCATCCACTGACATATCTTCAAGGATAAATCCCATGGGGCAGTAGTCAAATCAGTGCTGGAGGAAGGGGGACAGGATTGCATCAGCAACAGATTTGTGTTTTAAAACATAAATTAACCACTGGGTTAGTGATTACAGTCTGCTCTGATTACTAGCAGATTTACCAGCTGCCAGATGGAAACTCTACCAACAATATATCCCAATTCATTTTGTTCACCAACTGGGTTCTTATACCTGTGAAGGAGACCTCAGCATCACTGTCTGGGCCTTCTTCCTGGGTGCTTTCCTTGTCCGATTTCGAGTTCCCTCTTGACCGCTTCATGTTTCTGAAGTACTGCCCCCATCTTTGTCTCCCAGCATCTTTTTTTAAGCGTTTTTCTTTGGCCCTTCTGTTCTGGAACCAAACCTGGGAAAAATTAATACAAGGATGAGTTTTAATGTGCAAAATTTAATTGCGTATCAGGGTGTTTGTTATATCTGTTGAAGTCATGTGGAAATTCAGAAAGAGTTTGTGTTCTCCCCCCCCCCCCCCCCCCCAAGAAGTGCACACTAAAGTCCATAAAGTTTCAGGCAGAAGAGAACGTTTGCAAACTTACTTAAGATTGTGTGCTAAATTTCTCCTTCCTTCCTTCCTTCCTTCCTTCCTTCCTTCCTTCCTTCCTTCCTTCCTTCCAACATTTACTAGCCACCTTTCCCCTTTGTGGAATTCAAGGCATCTTATAATATAAATTGACAAAAATGGAACTATGAATGGAAGGGGCAATGCAGAGAGCTCCTAGCCAGTGAGAATGAGCGAGGTGCCATGCTTAGAATATAGGATCAGGACTGGGCAGGCCACTCTTGGCCATGCAGCTCATCAGGAAACTTCCATCCAGAGCTCCTTCACAGGACTGATGTATAGATCAAATGGAGGAGGTGCTAACTGTATGCTACCCTGGGCTCCTAAAAAGGGGTGAGGATAAAAATAATTGACACATAAATATTGCATCTTTAAACAAAATCCAAAAACATTACTGGCCCTCAAAAATGGTAATAACCTTCATACACATACCCCTGCAAACACACACCCATTCATTATTTGTGGGAGACAAAACTAATTTTGTAAAGCTTTCCCATTTCATTTCTGGAGACAATTCTTACCAGAGGTGCAGAAATTTACAAATGTTAAGTTGTGCTTCTACATGTGTAGAACACCCATATTTCTCATATAACTTTGGAACAAACTAAAAATCCACAATATTCGAGTCCAGTAGCACCTAGGAGACCCACAAGATTTGAGGGGGGGATAAGCTTTTGCGAGTCAGAGCTGCCTTTAGGTGCTCCTGGACTTGAATTTAGCTATTCTACTGTAGATCAATACGGCTACCCTCTGAAATGTCACATCTGAATTAAAGACATTTCAGAGATGAAATGCACAACATTCAGAGTTTTGCTTTTCACAATCTATTTAAAGTGTATGCCTGTATATTGCCTGAATGGTGGATGAGACCTTCTGCAGACATTTCTCTGTCGTCTTCTCTACCCATCTATAATTTACCTGCACAACCCGCATATCCAGGCCTGTCTCAGAAGACAGCTGCTCTCTCACATGCCGAGCTGGTTTGGGTGAGTTGTTGTATGCATTTTTCAAGGTTTCCAACTGTTTGGCTGTGATTGTCGTGCGGGGTCTCTTTGCCGTGGATTCAGCCTCTGCAAACATTCCCAAGAGACAAGGCACAGAAGTTCAAAGCTCCAAGACCATGACTACAAAGGCAGGTTCTGTCACTGCCCTCAAACAAGCAACTGTTCATAGCTTTTCAACCAAAAAAACCAAAAATTAATATTACAGAATCTTTTGATAACATTTAGATTGCAGGTTGTAGCTAAAATCCACTGATCAATATTTTCTTTTAAAATGCATTCTTTGGCAGCAGTGTCTCTTCTGATATTTGTTTCTGTTTCATGATGTTCTCTGTCTCATGCAGGATGCATCTGCACAGCTGCCAGCCATCACAGGGTGTGGGTAATCCTGAGCACAGCCAGAAACTGTAGGGTTCATTCCCATATATGAAAAATATAATATTATCTAAGCACACCTTTGTACAGAGATATACCTAGTTCATATAACAGTAGAAAAGAACAGGAGTCCAGTAGCACCATAAAGACTAACAAACTTTGTGGTAGGGTAGGTGGTTTCTGAAGAAATGAGCAGTGACTCAAAAAAGCTCCTACCCTGCCACATTTTTTTAGTCTTTAAGGTGCTACTGGACTCTTGTTCTTTTCTACTGCTACAGACAGACTAACACAGCCACCCATCTTGATCTTGTTCATATAAAAGACGTCAGTTTTTCCAATAGGTTTTTCAAGATTAAGTCACATCAGTTCATATATCATTACCATTATGCTTATTGTTCTTTATTTGCCAGAGCAAATGTTTACATGTTTATAATAATATAGCTTGATCTTTAAAATAGGGTAGGATGGCCCAGGCTAGCCTGATCTTGTTAGATCTCAGAAGCTAAGCAGGGTCTGGAGAGGAGACACCAAGAAAGTCCAAAGTCGTTACACGGAGGCAACAATGGCAAACCACTTTTGAATATCTCTTGTCCTGGAAACCCCACTGGGTCAAAGAAACAATTAGAGACCCCTCAGCTTCAGATAGCAACCAAAAAACACAAAATGGCTGAGATTGAGATGCTATACATATATTGTATTATAATTTCATACTCACAGGATACATAGAGCGAAAGCTTCACGTACAATTACAATATATGATACCAAACAGGTAAGTACTAACTATACAATTTATAAACTAACTATTATTTTCTCTTTGCTCCAATAGCAGAACGCTTCACCATTATAGAAAAGAGTAGCTTCAATGAAAAAACTGGTAAGTGCTAACTATACAGATTTATAAACTAACTATCAATTTATCTTAATTCTAGGAGCAAATGAAGACCCTGGTTTATTTTCTTCATTTCGTATGAAGAACTTCATCAGAGCTGTTACCAATGAACATTTCAAAATATTATTTAATACACTGTGACTATTTATTACAATAAAAATTAAATAATTCAAATAACTGGACATAAACTAACCAATTTGTTGTTGTAATCTATTTCACTGCTGACAATCTTACTGCAACTTATGTGAATCTACAAAAAATACAATGTTCATAAATATTTCATTTATTTCATATACTATGTGTAGCCCAAAACCCAAATCACCATATACTCACCAATCACAATGAATTAACGTTTTTCTTAGGAATACATTGGGACATACTTCGTTCCAAGTATTGTACTACTGCCCTGAACTAATAAAAAACAATTGTACCTTAAATATTGTGCATAGAGACTTGACATCCACTACTTAAAGTGGCAGCTACTAGCCTCACAGGTAACAAGCAAAATCAACATCTGTGTTTAGTTCCTGAGGTTGTAGAGATTTTAAAAGATGAATCCAATATGTTTCTCGTCTGAATGAATGAAATATTTATGAACATTGTATTTTTGTAGATTCACATAAGTTGCAGTAAGATTGTCAGCAGTGAAATAGATTATGACAACAAATTGGTTAATTCATCTCCAGTTATTTGAATTATTTAATTTTTATTGTAATAAATAGTCACAGTGTATTAAATAATATTTTGAAATGTTCATTGGTAACAGCTCTGATGAAGTTCTTCATACGAAATGAAGAAAATAAACTGGGGTCTTCGTTTGACAGAAGCTGTTTTGAAGCATTCTGTTCCTGGAATTAAGATAAATTGATAGTTTGTTTATAAATCTGTACAGTTAGCATTTACCTGTTTTTTCATTGAAGCTACTCTTTTCTATAATGGTGAAGCATTCTGCTATTGGAACCAAAGAGAAAATAATAGTTTATAAATTGTATAGTTAGTACTTACCTGTTGGTATCATATATTGTAACTGTAAGTGAAGCTTTCGCTCTTTAAATAAGTAAATGTACTCTTATGTATTGCTTACACAGTACTTAAAAGAGACACATGTATTTTGTTTTAGAACATTTATACCCCACTCTTCCAAAGTTCAGAGCAGTTTGCAACATTGAAATTAAAGATATTCTAATAAATTTTACACTAAAACCTCACCATCTCCAACAAATTTATTTTTCAAAAACTATCATATTCATTTCAACAGCAATATAACAACTGTGGAGTGCTCTGAACACTCTGTAGTGTCATGTGAGTAGTATTAACAGCACAGCAACAGGTGAAAATATACCCCGTCCAAGCCTCTTGTTTTTACCTGTAATGCTACAAGGGCCAGTAGAATGAGAACTACCCCACCAACCAACAATGCTCCTTGGTGGGCAGAGGACAGAGGGCCTTTTCAGTGGTAACCCCACAATAATGGAACAGCTTCCCCCTCACTGTTGAACTTCAGGAGGCCGCGGAAGACAGCTTTATTTAGGACTGATTCAGTTTTTATTTATTGGCAGTCCTAACTGGAGCTTTTAAATTGTGACTTTTTAGGGATTTTCATAATGGTTATTTTATTTACAGTGTTTTACTGAGTCTTTTGTATTTCTATTGCATTTTGCCTCGAGCTCCACAGGGGAGAAAGGCAACTAATAAATGTTTTAAACACATATTTTTTTAAAAGCCTGCCAAAAAGATGGACGGATCACAAAGGTGGTTTGATTCGGTATAAGACAGCTTCATAAGGCAATAGATCTGTGCCTACTACTCAAGATGACATCAGCCAGCCAGCCAGCCTGTGCCTACTGCTGGGAAATGCAAACCTCCCGCAGCCCCAAGCCAAAGAGGCCCTTGGGAGTATTTCCATCTCTCCACACTCCCGGCCGCCCAGCCCACCCACCTCTTTGCTTGGCAGTCTCGTAATCGGCCTTGCAGACCAGCCGGCTGTCTTCCATCAGATAGAACTCATCCCCTGTGGCCAGCTGCCGCTTGCACACGACGCAGGAGAAGCAGTGCAGGTGGTAGACGAAGTCCTGGGCTCTTCGGACCACCTGCGTGGGAGGGATGCCCTGCTGGCAAGCCGCGCACTTGGTCCCGAACCGCCTAAGGGCCAGAGACAGAGAGCCGTCGGTGGGCCTCTCCTTAAACAAAGAACGCCAGGTCTGTGCCCCACAACGAAAAAGGAAGGACTGCAACAGACACCTTTCCAAAGGCACGACTCTTTCTGCCTTAACTTGGATTTTGAATCTATGGAAGAGCCGGCGGCCCTTCCACCTGTCTGTCTCTCCCCACCCCCCTTCGGTGCAAGGAAAAGGGGCAGAGAAACTCTTGTATTATTTTTGGCTTGAAAGAACTAGGCCGCAGGCGTTTACCGGAGACCAGTCTGTCGCCCCCGGGCTTTGTCTACCGGGAGGCCAAGCCCCGCCCGGCTTCCCGCTCCAGGGCTCGCCTCCGAAGGGTCCGGGAGACCACCCAGCCCTTGCCCTCCCGCCCCGCCCCCGGACTCACTTGAAGAAGTCCTCCTTGCAGAAGACGCTCTCTCCGCGGCTGAAGCACTTCTCGGCCAGCGGCGCCTGGCAGTCGGTGCACTTCAGGCACTTGCTGTGCCAGTGCCGGTCCAGCACCTTCAGGATGAAGCGGTCCACGATGTGCTGGTTGCAGCCGGCGCACAGCGGGATCTCTGGGGGGGCGGGAGAGGGTGCACGGCGGGTGAGCGAGCGGGCGGGCGGTCGGGCTCCAGCACCGCTCCCCCCACCCTAGGCGCGCCTCCCGGCTGAGCGACGCGGGACCTCCCTTCCCGCAGGACCTTCCCAAGGGGGGGGGGGGGGGGGCGGCCGCCACCTCGGCTGCCAGGCCTGGCCAGCACCGCCCCAGGATGCTGCGGGCTCCCTCGAAGGCCTAGCCAGGCCCGGGCACCAGACAGCTGTGCAGCCCCCCGCCCTCATCCCCCGGAGAGCAGTTGCGGCGCTTGGCCAAGGCTGGTGGCCAGAGGGAGACCGGCCAGGCGAGGCGACTTGTCCGCAGCCCCCCAGCCTCCGCACAGGCGCCACACCCCGGAGCAGCCCCTCGGCTGACCACCCGCGCCCTTTCCGGGCTCCCTCCGCCCCCGCGCCCAGAGCCGGCCGGCCTCCCCCCCCCCCCGGGGGGCCTGCCAGTACCAACGCCCGCGGGGAGGACGGGGGCCGGGGTTCTGCGGCCCCGCCTCGTCCCAGCAAGCCCTGCCGCTCCCCTCCTCCCCCGCCCTCGCCGCTGCCGCCGACGCCGCCAGGCTGCCTTCGGTCCCCTGTCTAGACGAGAGGGTCAGCCAACTGCGGTGGCGGGGCTGGGAACAGGCGCTGCTGAGGCCCGTCCCTTCGCCCCGCGGCCTCCCAGGCGGCGGAGGGGCCTTCCCCGCACCCCGCGTTCCGCTTGTCTCCGGGACCCACGGCCTGGGCCCTCCCCCTCCCAGCATCTTTCCGCGCCTTTACGGGTCGCAGCCTCCAGGCGGAAGCCAAGCTGGAGCTCGGCTCGGCTCAGCCTTGACCCCCGCCCCGTCGGTCCCCGCTGCCGCGCCCGCCCCCGCGCCCCCTGGTCGTTCGCTCCGCCGCTGCGCTCTGGGCAGCTGAGGACCCGAAAGCGGCGCCTGTGCGGTGCAGGGGCCGGGCCGTGGGCCTGGGAAGAGGCCGCCGTGCTGAAACAGCCTCCCTCACTGAATCTACTCCGTGACTCTCGGCTAAACCGGACCTTGGTGTCGGGCAGCTCTTGAAACGGAGTTCCCTGCAACCCGCTTGCCCTCGAAGGAATGTGGGACGCAGATGCGCGAAGAACGCGCGTGCCAGCCCAGCCGGCTCTTCGCTCGTTTTCCCCTCTCCCGGCAGCCGCACAGCAGCCGCAGCGAACTGCGCGGGGGGGAGGGGTCAAAGGTGGGGACGGCGCGGCGGGAAAGAGGGGGTGGGTTTCTGCCTCCCGCTCCCAGCAACTTTTCCAGCCAAAAAAGGCGGCGGGGACGGGGAGTTATTTCGCCTTTTTGCTGCTCCAGGTGGGGCAGATGCTGACGAGGCTGAACTGCAGTCGGGTAGGCAGGCCTTGAACTCCTTGAGATGGGACCGCTGACTAAACAAAGCGGCTGCGCTCGAGGGCAACAGTGATGCTCCAGTAGCAGAGGAACTGGCAAGTAATTAAGGCCGCGGGCGGCGCGTCCCCTCCCCCCCCCCCCCAAAGTATGCGGGTCTTACTTGAGGCGCCGCCAATGAGTGGGACCATCCGAACCAGGAAAGGGTGGGAGTGAGGGGGACATTTGTCCGAGGAAGAAAGGCCTCCGAGTGGTTCTGTCTAGGAAGACCCGGGCAGAGCCAGGCGGGGGATGAGAACAGGAGAAACTCCGTCTTCCTCCTGAAACTGGTCCCGCCGGGGTGGGGGCGGGGAGCCGCCCCACGAAACCGGCTGCCGGCAAAATTAGCAGACCCCAAAGGAAACGTTTTCTGACAAGGGCTGGCTGGCTGCCTGCCTGCCTGCCTGCCGCGGGATCCGAAGAACGGAAGAACGCAAGGGGCGAATGAACCGATCGCTGCATGGGAAATGCCTCTCTAGAGGGATAGATCAAGACGGGCAGCAGTGGGAGGGAGTCTGTCTGAAACAGCACAAAAGAGCTGAAACAGCATTAACAACATTTGGGGGGGGGGGGGAGATAATTTTGTTATTCCTGAAGGTGCTCCTGGTCTCTGGCTCTTTTGTGCTGTTTCAGACTCCCACGGCCGCATAGTTGCCGCCTTCCCCGAGCGTTCTGCAGTCCTGCCAGAGCCCCCAGTCTCCAGGGGCGGACCATTTTGATCCAGCCACCTGAAGTCTGACCAAGGGCAGAGACGAAAGCAGAAATCCAGTGGCATCTTAGACACTTATTTCTTGCAGCAGAAACCGGTTGCGGAGGATGGATCGCTGACATCGGACCTTTTCATGCGTGTCTGCGGACAGAGCCAGGGTAGACATAGTCCAGCCAGAGGCCACCTGGCTGCTGAAAGCTAACTAGAGGCGGTCAAACATCACCTCTGGCTCTTGCCGGAACTCTGCTGGTTTAGTCCTTGAGGCATCTTCGATCCTGCTGGGTTGGGGGGGGGGGGAGAGGGTTGACGTCTTTGCAGCTTAAATAGTAGGAGACAGCAAGGAGTGAAATTTCAGATACTCCGTCAGATACTATGTGTGTGTGTGTGTGATCTGAAATTTCATATACACACATAAAGTATCTGGAGCTTTTTTCTAGGGGAACGCTCAGAACGGAGTTTCGGAACCTCTTTTGACAAAATTCTTTTAAAAATATTTTACAGTTCATGAGTTTTCAGTAAACAGATTGAAAACTTCATTTCCGTCTTGAGAGTTCTGGCACCTCTCTCCCTCCCCTCTCTTTTTAAACCTGACTTCGCTGTCCCTGATATGCGGACACCCCAGGCCCACACAGGCGCACACGGGAAGGGACTGGACCTGCGGGCAGCCGCACCGCGCGTCCCAAGTTCGCCCTTTCAAAGTGCCCCCCTCCCTCGACGTCAAGGCCCCCACGGAAAGCGCACTCGCGTCTCCACGGGAGCCCGACTTTCGTGCAATGTATCTTTCTAGCCATCGAAGCAGCTAATGAAACTTCTGGAAATCCAGCTTCCAAATTAAAAGCAAATGGAAAGCAACAGCACGGAGGACTTTGGATACACGACGCTTCAAGACCTCCCCTTGGCAGGACGCGGGAGCCAGCCGGCACCCCCTTCTTTGGCACCCGCGTCTTCCCTGTTGTTGTTATGGTCTTGCCATTTGACTGCTGTTATTCCCGTTCTTGGCAGAGGTTGCTTCGTCCCGGGGGGGGGGGGGGTGGCCGCTTGGGGTGGCCGGCCGGCCGGCGCTTGCCGCCACAGAAGCAGGTCGTTTTCGTTTGGAAAAAGCGGGCGCGGGCCGGCGGAGAGGGCTTCCCTCTCCCCCTTGACTTGGCGGCCTTGGTCCGGGAAGCAGCCCGTTGACTTTCCTGGCCTGGGGGGCGCGGCTGGCTTCGGAGGAGGAAGGCCGAGGCCGACCCGACTGGAAGGCGCCGCAGAGCGTCCTTGGCCGAGCCTGGCGTCTGGAAGGGGGATCGAGGTGGAACTGGGGGGCTGCCCGCCCTCCCTTCCGCTCATCCCAGTCAAGAAGGCCCGCTAGTTCGAAGGGCCGGAGGAGAGCCTGGCCGGGGAGGGAGGGAGGGAGGCCGGCCTTCGTCCTAAGGCTCCGGTCAGGGCGGGGGACGCCTCCGGAGGACTCGACCCAGGTGCCGCTGGGCACTTCGGAAGGCAGTGGCGGCAGCAACGCCTGGCCCAACGGTTCCTTCCCTGGATCCCCGGTCCGCGAGTCACTTCGGAGCTTCCTGGAGAGCCACAGCTATGCTCCCGGGCCGCCTCTGTCCTGCCGCCTCTTGCCTCCCGTGAAGGGCTGCCGCCGGGGAGGCCAAAGCGCAATAATTGCAGGTTCATTTCGGGGAGGGGGGGCTGCTGTGCCCCGAGTTGCTCCGAATTAAGAAACGCCTTCTTGGCGCACTTATGGATTGGGTCCCCTGCCCTTCTGCTCTTCGGGAAGCGGAGCGTGACTGGGTCGGGGGCGCAGCTCTTCCCCCTTCCGCCGGAGAGTAGGCGCCCCCTTCTCTTGTCCTACCTGCGGGGGCGAACGCAGCGCTGGAGTCAGAGGAAGCGGGGGGGGGGGGGAGGGAAGAAGTCCGCCGCGGCACGAAGCCGAAGGAGTCGCTGGGACCACGAGGCGAAACGGGTACAAGAGGTGCCCAAACACCACCACCCCAAAAAAACCTTCTGGAGGGAAAAAAAGAAAGAGCCCCGAGGGGCAACAGGAGCTGGCCCTTGCTCCGCATTCCAGCGTCACCCGACGCCGACTTCGCCGGGTCTTGTCACCCCACCCCTCGGTTTCCTCCCCCTTGCCCCGCCCTTTTGCTTTCCGGTACACTGGACCGTGTCCCCCGAAGACTTGACGCTTCCATTTGATGGATCTAGAATTGTCTCAAGTCTCAGCCGACTCAAGGGAATGTCAAGGCAAGAGGCGAGCAGAGGTAGAGACTCTGGACTGCCTTGGTGGTCCGACCCTGCTTAGCTTCCGCGATCTGGCCAGACTGGGTTGTCCTGGGCTATCCAGGTCAGGTCAGGACGGTGCTTTCATTGGGTGGGTGGGGGTACGCACCCGGCTTCGCGCCTTAAGTGCCCTCAAGTCACTTCTGACTGATGGCGACCCTATGAATTAATGTCCTCCAAAACGTCCTATGGTTAACAGCCTTGCTCAGGTCTTGCAAGCTGAGTGCCTTGGCTTCCTTAACTGAGTCACCCCATCTCCTGTTGGGTCTTCCTCTTTTCCTGCTGCCCTCAACTTTACCTAGCTTTATTGTCTTTTCCAGTGAGTCTTGACTCATTATGGAACCAAAGTAGGAAAGCCTCAGTTTAGTCATTTCAGCTTCTAGGGACAGTTCAGGCTTATTTGATCTAGAATCCACTTATTTGGTTTTTTGATGGTCCATGGTACCGATAAAACTCTAGTCAGATACCACATTTCAAATGATTCAACTTTCTTTTTGTTAGCTTTCTTAATTGTCCAATTTTCACACCCATGCATAGTAAAAGGGAATACCATGGCATGAATTTTGTGATCTTGGTCCCCAGCAACACACTTAACAGCCTTTCCTAGCTCCTTCATGGCTGCCCTGCCCAGTCTCCTTTTGGATTCTTGGGTACAGTCTCCTTTTGGTTGTTGATGGTGGAGCCAAGGAATAGAAAGTCTTGAACAATGTTTATTTCTTCATTGTCAACCTTGAAGTTGTGTAATTCCCCAGTAGTCATTACTTTTGTCTTCTTGATATTCAGCTGTAATTCAGCTTTGGCCCATTGTCCTTTAACCTTCAGCAACAGGCGTTTTAAGTCTTCACTATTTTCTTCCAGAAATCGGCATATCTCAAATTGTTAATGTTTCTTCTGCCAATTTTTACTCCACCTTCATCTAAATCTAATACAGCTTTCCTTATGATGTGTTCTGCATATATATAGAAGAGAGAGGGAGATAAAACGCATCCCTATCCGACACCTTTGCATTTTGGAAACCATTCTGTTTCTCCATATTCTAACAGTAACCTCTTGCCCGGAGTATCGGTTATGCATGAAAACAATCAGATGCTGTGGCACACCCATTTCTTTTGAAACCATTCATAGGTTTTATGATTGCACAATAAAAAGCTTTGCTGTAATCTATGAACCAAAAGCTGACTTTCTTCTGAAATTGTCTAATATCCTCCAGTAACCAACTTCAGTTTGCAATATGATCTCTAATTCCTCTTCTTCTGAATCTATCTTGAACGCCTGGCATTTCATTGCCAGAGACGGAGACTCGCTCAGACCCCTGGAAGATCGCTTCAGCTTCCAGTGCGTTGGCTTGCCACGACTAGGACGTGGAGTAGAAGCCACAGACCCAAGGGCGGATCGACTTCCAGGAACCAGCTATCCCGGAGGGTGGTTGAAGAATGCTATGAAAGGCGCTTTTATCCAAGGAAAAGGATTCCACTGTTCCTTGAATGGATTGCCTGCTTGTTGCACTGTTTCCTCCTTTCTCAATTCCACTTTTTTGCATTGTTTGTGACATATCCTGTCCCCTACATGTTTTTGCATTGTTTAAGTTTTTGCAGCCCGAGTGGCCTTGCATTGTTTGTTGGATAGCCGGTGCCGCTTGATAGCATTCTGCGAGGCTGTGCCATCCGCCTTCAGCCCCAGAGAGAAAGGCAAGCTGTAACTACGGCAATTAGACACATCAATATTCTCAGACGTCTTCCCGGTCTGCTGACCTACACGGACCTCTAGGAGAAAAACAGGAAAGAGACGAAGGAGGCCCTCCTCACCTCTCGAGCTCAGGCGCGGGAGACGCTCCCCCCCAGACTCTCTCCTCCCCCAACTCGAGGATGCAAAAGCTACCTCCCCAATAGCTCCTGACATCGGAGCAACCCGCACAGCAAAACTGCTCTTCACTTACTCCTTCGCACCAAAGAAATGGCAGTTGATTTTTTAAAAAAGCAAATAACATTGAACAATAATAATTTAGTTATTTTTAAATCCCAAACTATAATGCGAGGGGGACAGTTTCCAAGGTCAGAAAGCCTACCGGCTTTCCTCGAATACGCCCCCTTTATCGCGAGAATATTTCCCTCCCTCCTGGCTCAGAGGCCGGGAGAGATCCGGTTATAAAAGGGACTTTCCCGGAGAGGACCGGCCCAGCGCTTCCCCGGCTGCGGGTGGAACGGCCCAAAGGAACGCCCCCGGGTCCGGAAAAACCTAGGAAGACCCCCAGAGCTCATTCGTGGGTCGCCACGGCTATGGACTAGACAGGGACTCCCCGCGCTCCGCAATTCATTTCCATCCCAACTACAACGGCGGGAGTCTCTCGGCTTCCCAGGGACTGAGGGGAGGGAGCGCATTTGTAGAGGGAAGACCCCCCCCCGGCCGTGCACACGAGGAGCCCCGCAAGGCCAATGAGGGACGAATCTCTCCTGGGCGCAACAGCGCGTCGGAACCTGCCGGGGCTTGGTCTACTACCTAGCCCAATCCAGGCGCCTCTTTGGCCCCGCAGCCCCGCAAAAAGGTCTCGTCGGGGCCTACTTTGCAGCTGCCGCCATTCCCTGTGATGGGTAGAGGATGTCCTCGCCCTGGCGCCGGTTTGTACCGGCAAGGAAGGGGCCGTTGGTGCCTCCCCCCACATGCATATGGAATGGGCCTTTGCCTCGCAGGCCCCAACTGACACGGTCCCTGAACTTGGGGGGGAGAGTGTTTTGACTGCTCAGATGTGTGCAAGGGAAATTGCGTTATGGCGGCCCTTCCACGTCGATTGGCCTTCGGCCCCAGGACTTCAGGAGCCGCCGCGTTCGACTCCAGGTCTGGTGCCTGCCTCTCCTCCCTAAGATCGCCCAGGACGTCGTGTGCGCGCGTGGGGGGGGGGGGGTCTAGCCCCTCCCGTCGCAGCGCAGTAGGATGAGCTCTCCCGCGGGAGGGAGGAGTGGGGGGACGAATCCCCGACTAAAAAGGCACCGCTCCCAAATTCTCCGGGAGCCGACGGGGACGGGTCTTTGAGGAGGTCCCGAAACGGAGACGGGGCTGCCTGCCTGGGCCTAACCTGGGTCTGGGGGGTGGGTGGGGGTTTGCTTCTATATGTCTTTCCTATGAAATGGGTCTTCGGCCTTCTGCCGCTGCCAGGCACCTGACCCCAGCTCTGCCAGGCGGGAGACTGACGGCCAGAGGAAGCGGAGGAGCCTTCTTGCTGCCCTTTATTCGCCCGTCCACCCCCCCCCCCCACACACACACACCCCTCCCGCTTCCGCCCCGCTGCCTGTCTCCACCACTTGGCCACCGCCGCCCACGATTCTAAGGGCGAAGGGCCCCGGCCCAGCGCAGCGGCTCCCCGCCCCGCATCTATCTTGCCGCGGCTCCGCCAACTTGGGACTGCAGCGGGCGCGGGGGGACTTCGAGACCCCCCCCCCGGGATCTCGCCCCCTCCTTTCGGGGCCAGCCGCACCCCCGGGCAGGAGGGCAGGGCCACTCGGGGAGGAGAAGGCCGAGGCGCCGGCCAAAGCGCGAGCTGCGCCTCAAGAGTTGGCTGCCGAGCAAGCCGTTCCCACTCCCTCCAACAGCCGTTTCTCGGCGCAGGGAGAGGCGGCCAAGTCGCCGCAGGGTGCCCGGAGCGCTGGGCCTTCGTCTCCGAAGGCCCCTCCCGGAAGGAGCGCTGCCGCCGGCACCGTCGGCCTAAGGAAGCGGGACTTCTTCCTTGACGTCTATATCGCGGGTCCGGTTGCCATAGTTTCCCGGAGAATCCGCTCCGCTTTTCTGCAGGAAGGCGTTTTTAAGCCCCCCCCCCGCGCGCGCAGCCACACCAGGCGCCGCCGCTTTACACTGCGGGACAGAGCGCGCATTTTGGAAGGCTCCCCTACTTTAAAACCTCCCTGCCATCGGGCCAGAGATGCTAGTTTTCTTCTTGCAAGGGGCGTGTTGATAAGCGCAGCCGGGAGCACCAGGGTGGGCGCCCCTCTTCATGCCCCGGCTGACTCCCACGCCCGGCAAGGGAACGGAGTCGGCTGGAACTGGCGTCCCTCCCCGAAAGAGAGGGGCTCTTCTCCCCCACCCTCCTATGGTGTGGGGGGAGTCCATCGCTGGAACCGGGGGAGGCGAGCTGGACCACGGGGTGGGGGGTGGGGAGCATAGGCATCAACTACGGGGGGCTCGAGAGCTCGAATGAGCCCCCCCCCCCCGGAAAACGGTGCGCCCTCCGCCGCGCCTCCCTCGGCCCTTCCTAGGGCCGCCGCCGTCTCTCCCCCCCCCCACTCCGACCCTCCCTCCGTCCGTCCAGGGGCCAGCAAAGCAAATGCCCAGCTGGCCCCTGGACAGACAGAGGGACGGAAGCAGGAGTGGTCAGGCGGGGGGAGGCGGCGGGGGGGAGGCGGCGGGGACATGGTCCCGGCGCGCGCACGGAAGAGTCCCCCCCCCCCCGGAGTTTTTAAACTCTACGCCCCTGGGGTGGAGAGGCGCCCAGGGCTTTCGGCTTCTCCCGGAGAAGCGGCCCCAGCGGAGGCATCCTTGGTCGCAACAGAACGGAGCCCCCGGCCGGCTGTTTCCGAGCGCAAAATGGGAGCGGCCCCGCGGGCGCCTGAGTCCCCGGCCCCGGAGTCCCGAAGCGAGGCAGGGAGCCGGCGGCAAGCCTTTTGCCTTGCCGGGCGGGCAGCATTTCTCTGGCCGGGCTTCCTTAGCTGGGGGCGAGGCCCTCGGAGGGGCGCCGGCGGAAAGGGTGGGGAGAAGGACGCCGCCGGCCCCAGGGGAGGGAGGCTACCGAAGAGGGCGAAGGAGCGGTGCGTCTGGGAGCCAGCCCCCAGCTGGAAGCCGAAGTGAAACCCGACGGTTCCAGCCGGCTCGTCGCTGTCCGGCTGACAGGAGTGTGGGATTGTGGTTAGGAGCCCGGACTCTAACCTGGGAAAACTCAGCTTGATTCCCCAGTTCTCCCCATCCAGCAACTGGGTGACCTTGGGTCAGCCACAGTTCTCTCAGAGCTGTCCTCTAAGCCTACCTACCTCACAGAGTGTCTGTTGTGGGGAGGGGAAGGCTTGTAAACTGCTCTGGACCGGGGATTGCCAGTCCCTTCGGCACAGCGGCGGCTCCCTCCCAGACTCCCGCGGCCTGCCTCGCATTTATACCCTGCGGGGGGGGGGGGGCAGGCGGGCGCCGAGTTCGCCTCCAGGCTTCCCGGTTTTCAACAGCCTTAACCGGCGGGGAAGGGCATTCTGGCTCCGCCGGCTAGTGGCTTTGCCAGCCACGCGAGCTTCGGAAGGGCCTCCTTCCCATCTTACTGCAACCAGATTTGTGCAGGTTCCATTTCAAAAGGCAGCTTCGGGAGCGATCCTAAACAGGTCTGCTCAGAAGTATTCAAGGGGGTTTACGCCCAGGAAAGACTTCTTAGGAGCGCCGCCTTAATATCTAAAATATCTACATTTAATTTATTAAAAGGTTGGCGATTAATCAAGGAAGCTGGTCGAAATAGATCGGCAAGCAGAATCCTACTGGCCACCAGAACCCAAGCCGGGCAGTCTTCCTCTCCACCTCTTTGACGCAGGGAAATGGAGGCTGCGGAGCTGAGTGCAGCCAGGCGACCCGCAGTCCAGCAACCCACTGACCATGCGCGGGGCGGGGGGGGGGACCCTCCGGAGCTCAAGAGGGCCTCTTACCCCAGGCATACGGCGGACTCGGAGCGGGAAGCCTAGGTCAGCCCCGTGAACCCCAAATTCCACTCAGCCCTTCCCACCCCACCGGCTTTCTCTGGGGTTGTCATGACGGGGGGGGGGGGGGGGGGGGAAGGGGAGAGAGACTAAATCGGGAAGGAAAATGTTTTGCTCTCAGATGCAAATACCGAGGCTGGTGCTCGATGGGACGCTGTTCTGGAAGCATGCGGGGGTGGGTTCTCCCTCCCAGCCGAGACCTCCGGGGACGCCGCCTGCGCTGCGACCTCCCGGCCCTGGGCACCCTTCGGTGGGAGACTGAGCACAGTGGGACCCGGGGGGTCGGCTGAACGCCTGGTCTCCGTCTCCTTCCCTGGGGTGATTTAATGCGGGAACGAAGTCCCACTCAGGGTGTCCTGGGGAGCCCTAGTTATACCCTCGGGACGCAAAACTCTTATTCGACGGTAGTGGTTATTTCCGATTCCCCCCCCCCCCCCTTGCCGTAGGCGCAGTCAGAAATGAAATATCTTGGGGCATCCAGGTCCGGTTAATGAGTGTTGGTTCCGGTGTGACACCCCCATTTTCTCTCTCCCCCCTCCCCCCCAAAAACCTGATCATTGTTATTCCAGGGTTTATCGGGAGCAGACTGAGGGCAGCGAACAGATTCCGTGGGGCCCCTTGGAGTCCTTTGCATGCGGCAACCCGAGAGACAGAGTTCTACACCCGCCACGAGAGAAAGCGGACTGGTTTCAGACACTGCTGGAAACTCCCTTGGGGGGGGGGGGTCGTTTAAAAGGTGGCACAAAACCCACTGGACATCAGCCCGAATACCTGTGGCGGCGGCGGCGGGAGACAAATCAAGACAAGGACTGAAAGGCCACTTTCTTTATCAGGGTGATCTCTCCCCCCCCCCTCCCCTGGGGGTAAAAAGAATTCGTGAAAGAAATTAAACAGAGCACAAATAGAAGGACAGAGAAGGTGTACTTCTCACCCAGGAACAAACGAGATAAGAGCCCCCAAGAAGCGTGTCGCCCCCCCCCCCCGACTCTGCTTACCCAGAAATAAGGCCTGCGGAGTTCAAGGGGTCGTACCCTAGAGAAATGCTGTGGGACAAGCAGCTCCCGCCGAGGAGACGGAAGGCTGCAGAGCGTGGAGAAAGGGGAGCCTCCCATAACAATCGCCTTCCCTCCTCGCTTGATGCCAAATCGGTTTTGTTTTACGTGGACAGCTCCCGAAGATTATGATCTGTCAGCTACATCAGGTATTTCCTGGCAGTATTTGTAACATTGCAATGATTGTTAACATAATACTTTTTTGGGTCAGGGGCGAGTTGTTTCAAATAAAAAAATAATCTAACATTGTATCGCTTTGTAAATGTTTCTTTTTGAAATATTTTTTTAAAAGGGGCAGGTAGCAGCAAGAAGAAGAAGACAAAAAGAAGGATCTCGGGGCTGAAGTGATCTCTGGGGGGGGGGGGGGGTCGGGAGAGGACTCGCTGGAGACCAGCGCGCATGCCGGCGGCCTTAGCGGCCGCGTATTTTTGGACCCGGGGCTCTTGGAGCAAATAGAGGCGACCAAATCCCTTTTCGGTCCCGGCGGACCTTGAAGGGGGGCAGGGGCAGCAAAGCGGAGAGAGGCCGAAGTGCCGGACTCGGGCCCTGGAGGCCGGAGAGCCTGGGCCTCAGACCAGGGGCACTGACCGGCCGGTCTACGCCGGGGGCTTCTGGCAGCTGCCTTTCTTAGCCGTCTTGCCCTTCGTGCCGTCTCCGTTCCCCGCAGGTGCCCGCCGTGTGTTATGCCCCCGCGCCACATTCGGCGCCCTTCCAGGTACCAACCCGCCGTCCCTTTCCAAGACCCGCCTTTCGAAGGACTTCCCTCTCCCTTAACCGACTTGAAACGGGTCCCCCGACCCTCCTGGTCTCGGGTGATCGCGCTCCTGCCCCCGGCTCCCTCCCGGTGCACACCTGTTCATGGCCGGCCCTTCAAGCAGCAGCCCTGACGCCACAGGCAAGCAGCGGGGCCTCCGCTTCTGTCGGTCAGGAAGACGACCTAGTCGCAACGGCAAGAACCGCGGGCACCCCCAGACATCGCGCCCAGCTTCACGCGGGAATCAGCCCAAGAAGCGCAACCACCGCGCCAAAGTCGTCCGATCCTCAGGTGGGGCGGGCGAGGCGGCGGCTCCCCCACCGCTTGCCAGGGCGCTGGTTCCCTAGCCCCTTTCCTTCGAGGATCCCGTCCCTCCCGGTTCCCCGTCGGCGCCCTCCGTCTTCCACAACGAGGCAGGCATTCCCAGCAGCCGGCCTTGCAATGAGATGCCCACTGGCAGCCCTCGGCTCCCGTCCTCCGACGTTTGTCTCTCCCCAAGCGACTCCCCCCCCCCCCCCCCCGTCATCCCACCAGATGGCCCTTTCGAGAGCGTCGCAGCCCAACGGACACGGGTGGCCGAGAGCGACCCGGCCCAAAGGGGAGCGCCGCTTCCACCCTACCTGGAGTCCTCCCGAAGGCGCACACGTCCGGGGCAGCGGCGGCTTTCTCCCCTCGCGCTCGCTCCAGGAGCATGGTGCTGGGCCGGCCGGACAGAGCTCCTAACTACGCGGGAGGGGGAGGAGAGGGAGGGAGGGAGGGGGAGAGGAGAAACACAAACTTCACCAAGTGCTTTTCTCCGTAGCCCCCCCCCCCCCCCGCCTCGCCCGACCTCCACCCCCGGAAGAGGGTCTGGGCAGAGCCTCCGGAGGGCAGGCACCGTCTGGACGCCGCCGGGGACGCTGGGCAGGGTTTTGTGCGGCTGAGGCAGGTGGAGGGGGGGGGCAGGGAGCGCCTCTGCAAATCCCCCGGCGACAGTTGACTGCCTCCCCCGCGCTCTCTCCCCCCCCCCGGGCTTCTTTACCATAACAAAGGCCGGGCCGCGGCGGGCCGCGCGGGCGCTGTCCAGGGTGCTGCAGGGACGCCCCGCCAGAGAGAGCCGGCTGCCGCCGCGCCTCTCCTTCGCCGCCCCCGAGGTCCGGATCTCCGCCGCAGGAGACCCCAGTGCCGGGGCTGTACCATTTCAGATGGCAGGAGGGGGCTCGTGCGATTAACAAACAGACCGACCGACAAGCCCACCCAGCAGGGCGAAAGCGAAACGTTCTGACTTCCCCTCGTTTTTTCGGAGCAGAAATTGTGGGTTGCCGGGAGGAGCGTCCACCAGTGTTCCCTCTTAGCTGAGTCAGTGTGAGCTAGCTCAGTTTTTTAGCCTCCGGCTCACACATTTTTGCCTTAGCTCAGGAAGGATGGCTCCAGAGCAAACCAATTGATGCAGCCGCGAAATCGCTCGCTCACCACTTTCATTCCAGGAGCTCACAGAGTAGAACATTTGCTCACAAGACTCCACAGTTTAGCGGGAGCATTGGGGGGGGGGGGGGAGGTTGTACAGCAGCAGTCTGAAGTGGTACAGCCCCGGCATATGGGGCAGTGACCACCGTACCTCTGCCTAGCCAATAGGTGCGGGAGCTGCAGAGACGCTCTTCTGACTAGGCCGACTCTCGAACCGAGTCTCCTCCCGGCCATTCAGCCGCCGCGGCTGTCCGTTGCCTCTGGCTTCCAGCCCAGGCTGGAGGGGACAGGGGGAGGGGAGTTGCTACGGCAGAGCCTCAACCCCCCAACTGTTCCTCACCACGGAAAGCTTGTGGTCAACGTGGCAAGGCTGACGGGCTCTGAACAGAAGCCAGAGTCTTCGGGGTGGATTTTTAAGGCTTCTCTTCTTTGGCCTTCGGGGCTCTGGCAGAAGCCCACAGAAATCGACGTGAAACTTTAGCTACACTTCAGTCACACCTTTCTCTGAAACAACAACAATAATAACAACAGTACCGCTATAGGAACAAAATGCAGTGTTGGTCTGGCTACACTGCTGACAGCAGCAACAACAGATTATGAAACCCGGCCTAGCGAATATTTCATTGAATGGTGTTGGGGGGGGGGGGGGGGTGACCGAATAGAGAAAGAACTACACAGGTCAGGTCCCAAAGCTGGCTTGCTAGATACTCTCTTTACCTGGAAGAGTATACTTACAAGCCATCCTGTGTACATGTACTCGAAAGTAAGTCCCACATACTACATTGGGACTTGTTCCTAAATAGGTATGCATAGGAGTTCAACGGCCTTCAAGCTCGCACCGCCCGGAGCAGAGAAGCGGTGTGGAAACCAAAGGGGGGTACCCCAATGGAACGGGTACCAGCAGTCCTGTGAAGGATCCGGACGAGGCAGCGAGGGAACGTCCCCTACCTCAGGGGAGGCCAGCCCCAACGGCCTCCTCTCGCCTCCCTTCTCCAGGGCCCCAGGAGGGGGGGATCCTCCCTTGCCTTCCGTGGAAAGCCGGAGCTCACCAAGGGCGCTGCCGCGGGGAAGCCAACAGGCGAGTCTTCCGGAGAGGCGCTGGGGCCAGCTGGGCAGGACCCCCTCGAGGGCGCGGCGGGACGGGAGCAGCTGGGCCTTCCACGGAGCGGGGCCTCTGTCCGCTGGTGGCGGGAGGCAGAGTCCAGCGCCAGGTGACCTCCTGCGGGGCTTGTCTCTGGAGCTCCCGGTCGCGGGGCCAGGCAGAGCCCAGGCGCGCCTTTCTCTGGCGGCAGAGCAAAACCCAGCGCCAGGTCCCCGGCGGGGAGGGTGCGCGCCGTTCCGACCCCGGCCCCCAGCTCGCTGCTTCTCTGGCGCTGCCGCGCTCTGGCCGCGCCCTGGGACTGGCTGGCTGAGTGCCCCGCCGGCACACCAGATGGAAGACGAACGTCTGCTCCGCTCCGCCCCGCCGGCCCGAGCCTTTGCCAAGCCCTCCGGGTTCGCCCAGGCCTTTCCAGCAAGCCAGCACAAAAGCACACAGGACCTCTTCTGGGGACCCAGCCGAAGGGCCCAACACCAAAAAGGGGCAGAGGAACAGTCATCGCAGGCTATGCCCTTAAGGCCTTGTCTAGCCAGCAGACTCCGAAAATGGGGTGCAGGCATGCCCCTGCGAAACGGCCCCACTGGTGTCAGGTTGCATCCAGAGCATTCTGGAAACTAGAAGAAGGACAGGGAGACCTCCCCTTGGGAATGCAACCAGTAGCAGCAGTCCAACTGCCTCTCTGGCACCAGGCAGGCTGAGCCCAGCGGGAAAACGCGGGAGCTCTGCTACTAACAGTCTTGGGGAGAGATGAGAGGTGATGTGTGGCTAAGCAGGAGTCAAGGCAAGCCAAGCTGGGGATGGTGCTTGGTGTCCCCAAGCCTTTGGATGACTCTGCCTGCCTGCAGATGCACTCTGCACTAGAAAAGGGGCAGGCTGGCCAAGGAGAAGGGGCCCCAGTTCCCCAGGCCCTTCCTTGGCAGGGCATCTGGGGGAGGTTGGAGGGCCAAGAAGCCCTCTGCTGCAGGAAGCTAGGTGGGGCTCAAGCCCTTCCCCACACCTCTCTTCATATGACCAATCTCAAACCCATCCTCCCCTTTTCTCTACAGCAGGGCCTGCTCACCCCAAGCAAGGCAGTTTTTCAACCCCTCCCCTATTAGCTCCTAATCAACCAGTGGTGCATTTAAATAATTGTTAACTTCTGCACTTAATGACTTTCTGGGAGTGGCCCAATGCAGGTTCCACCATTCACTGATTAAAACATTACTACCTGCTAGCCTGTGCATGCTTACTCAGGAGAAAGTCCCTCTGAATATACATTGACTAATGCTGAGCTGAGTTGGGAAAATGTGGATGCCAGGCAATTTAGCAGAAATCTGAGCAACAAGGGAAGAAATACAAATATTTGCTACACGTGGTGTTAAAGTAATTGGCATTTCAAAATGTTGCTGTAATCCCTGACTGATCACAGCCATCTCCCAACACCTGGGATTGGGACCCAGGCCTGACCTCAAGTGCAGATGCATTATTCATAGAGGAGGATTTGAGATGGAATGAGAGATGCTGGCGTGTGAGTGGGGGGGTGTGCTTTAAAAGAAGGATGAGACGAACTCACCAAGGATTGATGCCTATTAGCCATGTTCAGAGGCAGTAGGAAGTACCAGGTGCAGTAGCAGAAGAGTCACCAAATAATCTTCTCTTGTATTTTCATGGGGTATCAAAAGGTGCTGGTTTCAGATCATTAAGTGAACAGGAAGGAACTTCGAAGTGATTCACACAGAAATGCAACAATTATGGTGGAAACTTCTATGTGTGTGTTGATGGCATTATCCTGTATTTTTTTCCTTTGGCAAATAAAGATTAACAAATACAAACCTTTTTCTTCCATGGCAAGCTGTCAGTTCCTATCTATAATTGATTCTTACCCTGGGGGCTACTTATGAAGGAATCATTTCACTGGTGCTGGACTGGGAGACAACAAGAAAAAGAAAGATGTGATTCAATGGTCTGCAGAAAATTGGGCTTCTAATAATGGGGAGTAAGGAAGATGAAAAATCTAGAAAAGTTGACACTAATTAAGTCTAGTTTTTAAAAAAGAAAAAGAAAATAGGGACTGACCAGTGTCACTATTCAGGTTAGGGGAGATTAATTAAAAAAAAAAGTTTACAGAGTTACAGTCTTATATTCTAACAGTGAAGTTTGCCAATCTTTGGATACTTAAATCCAGTGACTGGCAATGCTCCCTCTAAGCTGTGGAGTCTTGTGAGCAAAAATTCTACTTTGTGAGCTACTGGCCATAAAGTTCTGAGCAGGTGATTTGGCTACTGCATAAATTAGTTTGCTCTGGAGCCATCCTTCCTGAGCTAAGACAAAAATGTGTGAGCTGGCTGCTAAAAAACTGTGGGCTAGCTCACACTAACTCAGCTCAGAGGAAACACTGGTGGTGACTGGGCAAGACAGATCTTTCTACAAACCTAACAAGGTTCCAGGTTTGCAGAAAAATGTGAAATCTAAAAAAATACATTGGCAGGTTTTAAAAAGCTGAAAATGATAAACGAAGCGCCTGTAACTTTAAGCATGGGATTCCCTCGCTGGCTATTTCTAGGCAACCACAGTATTCCAGGCTGGCTTTGTGTGAGGGAAAAGGCAGGGGGAGGGGGCAGGGCCCTTTCCAGGCCTATTTTGGTCTTTGAGGGAGGATTCATCAGGGTTCCCAGCTGCAGACTGAAAAATTCCTGGAGAAATTGTGGTGCAGTCTGAGGAGGGCAAGGTTTGGGGAGTGGGGAGGCCTCAGCTGAATATAATGCCATAGTGATAGTCTATCCTCCCAAGCAGTTATTTTCTTCAGGAGGACAGATCACTGTCATTTGAATGTAATTTTGGAATTTACAGTCTTGGGGAAGGGAAAAGCTGTATGTAACTTAAAGTTATGCTAGGTGGAATCGCATGGTCAGAAATAATTCAGGAGAAGGGAGTTCAAGAGGGATTGTGTCAGAGTCCCACAAATGCAGTCCCAACAACATTACTTAACTAGAAGCAGTTTATTGGAATAGTAGTAGGTCATCTGCACATGTTCTGTGTCAGTAATGGCGAGGGGCTCTTAGAGATGGACAGTTATACAGAATTCAAGGAAAAAACCTGCCAAAGACCCCCAATCATAAAACACTGGCAAAGCACCTAAAATAATGGTTCTATGTTCCCAAGGAAAGAAGCAGCACCAGACACCAAGGTCAGAGCTAGGTGGCAAGCGATAAGGCAGCTGCACAAGAAATGAAACTTAGTATTCCACCTGAGTGACGTAGACAGGAGAGCGATGGTAACTCCTGCCCAGGAACCATGGCAGCACTAGCTGACATTCTGCCCCCCCAAAAACAGACTTCCCCCTGGCTTCCCAAGATAACGTTTGTGGAAGGCACGAAGCAATGCAGGAGCATTTACATGTGAGCATTCTACCCATTCATTTTCCCCCACCCCAAAGTCTGTCAATTCAATCAAATAATATAAACGGCCCCATCGAAGCTTGGAATCCAGGACATCGGAGACTTCAAAGTGAGCTTTATCATTTAGCATCAAAGGAGGAGGAGGCGCTAGCTGATGGGGTTGCCACACATTCGGCCCAGGATCGCGTTTCAGAAGACTGTAATGGAAAATGAAATGCAGGGATTTTAGTAATTTTGGCAAATTAAGCTCAACAGTCATTTCATTGATCTTACGTACCACAATGAAAGGTCCCACATATTTTCACCCCAGTTTCTGACTGGGTTGCAAACCCCGAATGTTTTTTGTAGATGAATACACAGAGTCCTGGGGTTAAGGGACCACACAGGCGCCCGTCCCCTATCTGCATGGCGTTTGTAGTCAGCCTTAGCCTTTTCCAGGGTTTTCCCAATCAGCAGCAAGGAATCCCGCAAGTGAGACCACCAGTCCTTTGGATTCCCAGGCTCAGCAGGGCTTCCCAGAAACCCCGGAAACAGGACCCCTCATAGCCATGGACTGCCATAAACAGTGAGACTCCAGTGGATGAGTGAACTGCGTTGTTATAATTATATTCTGCAAAGGGCAATAAGTCTATCCAATTGTCTTGCTGATAATTGGAAAAGCATCAGAGAAACTGCTCAACCACCTGATTTACACGCTCTGTTTAGCCGTCAGTTTCTGGGTGGTAAGCACTACTGAGGGCTGGTTCAATGCCCAGAGCCTGCATCAAAGCCTTCCAAAATTTTGCAACAAATTGGGCTCTGCGGTCAGATACCACCTTATGTGGAATTGAGTGTAGCTTTATAATGTGCTTCATGAATGCCTCAGCCAGTACTTTAGCCACTGGGACCTGTTTGTACGAAATGAAATGGGCGTGCTTCGAAAAGAGGTCAACAACCACCCAAATCACAGTCTTTCCCTTGCTAGGAGGTAGGTCAGTTATAAAGTCCATAAAAATCACCTCCCAGGGTCGCTCCAGCATTTCCAGGGACTTCAACAATCCTGGCGGCTTCTCTGGCCAGTGTTTGCACATGAGGCAGGTGGGGCATGATCCCACATACTGCGAGATGGCCTCCTGCATCTTTGGCCCCAAAATTGTCTCTGCAGCAAGTTAAGTGTCTTTAAGAATCCAAAATGACCAGCAGTTTTGGATTCATGGCCAAAGTGCATTATTCCCCCCCCCCCCCGAAGGGATTTGGGGACAAACAGTTTTTCACCCTTTCTCCAGCACCCATCATTCCCCTTCTCCAACCCCCCCTCCGCTTCCAGTTCCTCCAAGTCCTCAGGGATTACTGCTTGTGAGAACCTAACAGTCCAGCCCTTGCCCGGGGGGGCTGCCACCCGGCTCTTGCTGTGTGTAGTCACTGCCCCCACAATGAGCAGGGATGAACATAGAGTCAATGGTTTCCTCGTGAATGCTTTCATGTTGTGGGAGGCGGGAAAGGGCATCAGCCAAAGAGTTCGCCTTTCCTGGGAAATGATGCAACATGAACTGGAATTTTGAGAATTCAGCCCACCAGAGTTGCTTAGCATTGAGGGTAAATGGGGTTTTTAGGGCTTCTAGGTTCTTATGGTCAGTCCAGACTTCAAAAGGAGTGCGAGCCCCCTCTAACCAATGCCTCCAGGTTGAGAGGGCTAAGCAGATGGCTGCCGTCTCCTTGTCCCAGATCAACCAGTTACATTCACCTGCCCTGAATTTTTTCAACACGTAGGCCAGCGGGTGAAGCTTCCCATCTGACCCCTCCTGCAAAATATCTCTCCCCCCCATAGCCACATTGGAAGTGTCCACTTGCACAATAATTTTTTTATTCTCATCAAGGTGGGCTAGGATGGGTTCTGAAGTGAACAAAAGCTTGAGGCAATCAAAAGCCTCCTGGCAACCGACAGTCCACACTAACTTGGCTCCAGGTATTACACTATCAGGCCCCTTCCCTTTAGTCTTTAAAAGATCCCCTTTTTGGAATTTTTAAATTTTATTTTCTACAACTACATCACAGCTAAAACCATTACAATAAACTAAAAAACCTAAAAACCTACACTACTCTAAAGTATACAGGAACCAGAATATAATACTGATATAACAATCTTACTTCAAAATACAAGAAAATGGTAAACTATGCAGGCTAATAATTACTTTGCTATATATTGCTTATCTAATGCCTATAAACAGTTAAAGAATGATTGGAATTCAAAATGAGACATAATAAAACACATATGACTTTTAACTAATCAGAGTTCATTATTCTTTATGTCTTCTTCTTTTTCTTCTTTTCTCGCTGGGGTTTTGCTGCCGTTGCACTCAATTCTTCCTCCAACTCTCCTTCTTCCGCACTTTTACTTCCAGTTGAATCTGAGTTTTCCAGTCCATAAATGCTGTCTTGTAGCTCTAAAGAGTCCCCTGCGGCAGCCACATCTTTTTCTTCTTTGCAAAAGTCTAAAAAAAAATTGGCTTTCGCCGCTGTGTCAATCCTTTGCTTCTTATCCTTGTAGGTGAAAAGCAGGCCCTCAGGAGTAAGCCACCAGTAGATGATGTTCTCTGATTGTAAAAAAGCAGTTAAATTCTTGTAGGGTTTCCTCTTCTTCCTTATTTCAAATGGAATGTCCTTTAAAACTTTAATATCGACCTTTTGGATCTTCAGGGTATTTCTGTTTGTGGCCTTGAGCACCACATATCTAGTTGATTTCTTTGAGAACCTCACTATCACTTCTCCAGGCAGGTTTTTCTTCTTTACAAATTCAGGATAGGTCCTATAGACCATATCCATATCACTTTTCAAATGATCCGCTTGTAAACCTGTCATTGGAGCCAAAGCGTCACTCAGAGTCTTTTTGAGATTCTCATCTTTCTGTTCAACAATACCCTGGAACCTCAAGAAGAAAGTAGATCTTTCCATCTGAAGCCTCAATAAATTGTCCTTGTCAGAAATCCTCTCTTTCTCCATCCCATCCAGTCTTAACTCAGTTTTTTCTGCTTTCAATTTGACCTCTGCCAATGTTTTTTGCTGTCTGGTCTGACTTCAAGCTTACATCTGAAATTTGCTTTTGCAAAGCATCCAGCTTAGAGTTAACAACAGTCAGCTGGTCCATCAGGGGGTGCAAACCTGTAGCCAGTACAGCAGATAGGTCTGTACTTGTCTCAGACTTTGTGGCAGGAAGTGTTGAAGGATTTTTGGGAGAAGGTTTTGGTTTTCCCGCCATCTTTTCTCCCCATCCAGTCATTGCTTTTTGTTTACAATTAGAAAAGTTCGCAAAAAGAAGTTAAAAGCCACTCTTTTCTTCTTTTCAAGCAGTTAAAATAGTCCCATTTGGTCTCCAGTCATTCAACATACAGAGAGATTCTTGAGTGCAGCCAGCAAAAGGCGGCCGGGGGGGGGGGTGTTGGGGGGATTTAAACTTTAATTCCCCGTCGCTTTAAGTTCACATCCGAGAATCTTGTTGCAGGGAAGCCACTTACAGTTTCGCCATGCGTCTCAGGCAGGAATTCTTTTCTTGTCGCTTTTCTGGTTACTGCAGCTGTCTGGTAAGCACTTCATTGCACCTGAAGGCTCCATGGTGGTAGAACCGTGGAGGCAAAGGGAAGCCTCGATCCCTGGGTCACCACCCCAAGAGAGGCTAACCCTCGTGCCTTGTGGCAGGAGTCCCCTACAAGGTCTCCTGGGGGTCCAAATCGGATCCCCTTTTGCCACTGGGTCCAGGCCACAATCCCTGAGACGATGGGAGATTGCGCCCGCCATTAAAGCAGCAGAAAACCAGAAGTCAGTCTTTAAAAGATCCATGAGGGGAAGGCTCACTTGAGCAAAATTTGAAATGAAGGCCCAATAAAAGTTGGCGAACCCTGAAAAACTCTGTAGTTGCCTCCAGGTGCACGGTGGCTCCCACCCTTGCACATTGGGTACCTTTTTTAGGTCCATCTCCAACCCCCTGGGTGAAATATGATACCCCAGGAAGTCAATCTTATGACTTATGGAACTCACATTTGGATAGCTTAGCAAAACAGTTTGTGCTTGTGTAATGTTTCCAACACTTCATGCAGTAGCTTTATGTGAGATAGTTTGTCTTTTGAGTATAAAAAGATATCATCCAGATAAACCAACGCTCCCTTGAATAAATGCTTGTGCAACACTTCATTTATCAAATTCATAAAGACCCCAGGAGCCCCTTGAAGTCTGAATGGCATTATCAAGTACTCAAATTGGCCAAGGGGAGTGTTGAACAGTCTTGGGCTCATCCCCCTCCTGAATGCACACTTGAAAGTATGTGTCCCATAAATCTAATTTTGAAAAAATCTGTCCCTTGGCTGCCTCAGCAAGCAAGTGTTTTATTAACAGGAGGGGATAAGCGTTTGAGGCAGAGACCACATTCAGCCCTCGGTAGTCTGTACACAGTCTCAAGCCTCCATCTTTATTTTTTCTGAACAACATGGGAGCTGCAAAGGGTAATGACGGGATAAAATGCCGGCACAGGTTCTTATCAACAAACTTTCACAGCTTCTCTTTTTCAGATGGGCTCATGGCATACAACTTCCCTTTAGGCAATTTATGGTCGGGCATAAGTTTAATAGCACAGTTAGTATTCTGGTGTGGGGGGGTAATTCATCGGCCTCCCCTTCTTCAAAGATCTGGGCTAAGTCCTGGTACTCGGGGGGAATGGAGGACAGTTCCTCCTCAGCTAATCCCACCTGGAGGGGCCCATCTGTCGGCATAACACCCCATTCAGTCTTCCATAAATGTTCTTTGCACTGGGGAGCCACAAAAATATTTTCCCTTCGTTCCATTGTACATATGGGTAATGCACTCCAAGCCACGGGCTACCCAGCACCAGGGGGAATTGGGCTAACGGTTTGATTACAAACTCGTGGGCTTCCCAATGTGACCCTGCCCCCATGGTCAGCGGCCCTGTTTACAGGGCCTATTTGCAGGCTTTCTTCATGGAGGACCCATCCATTTGGGTGAATAGTAACAGTTCAGAAAGTCTGTGGGTCTCTGCCACCAGTCCAGTGACTATAGCCGGGCTAATTAAATCTCGGGCACACCCAGAGTCTATTAGCACTCTCACTGTAATATGTGTCCCTAGATTCGGGTTCATCCCTGATATGATCACAAAAAGCAGAGGGGTGGGATTGCTCACAAGTTGTGGCGCAGGTTGCTCTTGGACCTGCAGGTTTGCGCCCTTTAAAGCAGGTCCTGGCCTTTTCCTGCTGGCTGAGCGGTCTCCTCTCCGCTAGATGATGAGGTTCCGGGTGGCGCTCCCAACTGCAGGGCCTGGGGTTTAGGCCGGCTGCGCTGTTTGATCATTGGTGTTGAAGTCGACTGCGGTTGGGGTCCTGGCACAGGGGACAGGCATGAAGCCATATGAAGTGGCATGAAACCATGAAGTGGCCTGGTTCTCTGCAATGGAGACACAACCCTTGTCGCATATGGAGGTCCCTGAGCAGTTCCTTCAACTTGGGTTGGGCCAGAGGTTTCCCAGCAGCCACTGTGGTTCTGGGTACATTATGGGGTTGAGCACCCGGCTCAGTTGCAGTCTACTTTTTGCCTCCCCTGCTTCCCTCACCCAGGCTGCCAACGTCACAGGGTTTGTGGTTCTTAACACAGAGTCAGGAATATTGTGATTTAAGCCTATATGGTATTGCTCGACTAGAACCACCTCGGGCCACCCCTGGATCTTAGCTGCATACATCTTGAACTCATTGGAGAACTCATGCATGGATCTGCTGCCTTGTTTTAGGGCTTGAAGGCTGTTGCGGGCCTTCTCTCCCACCCATCGGGTCTTCCTACTTATGTCTCAGGGCCCGCATGAAGGCTTCCACAGAGTGTAGCTCTGGCCCGTTCAGATTATGTAGGCTAACATATCAATTGGCTGCTCGCTCCAGCATCTTTGAGCCGATGTAATTGATCTGATGCCCCTCATTTGGGAATGGGTGACCCTAGTTCTGTAGGAACTTCTGGGTCTGCAGCACAAAGAAAGACAACTTGTTGGGGTTCTCGTCGAACGTGGCATCTAAAAGTTCCTTAGGCCACTCTAGTGGAGGAGCAACTGGGGCAGCAGGCATTACTGGTCTGGGCACAGGCACTGGTGTTTGCATAGGTGCCTGTCCTGGTGGCAGCTGCACTGGACCAGCAGGAACCACCTGTTGCACTGGAGGAGCAACTGCTGGGGCTGCAGGGACTTGCAGTTGTAAATCATGCTGGATAGAAGTAGCCACCATGCGGGAAATGTCCAAGGGCATTTCGGCTAACTCCTCCCTCAGTGTCTCCTGGAAGTAGTCCACAAACCTCCATTCCATCTGGGCCCACTGGTCACCACTGGGTGCGGTCACTCCAAGGAAAGACCTTCTCCCCGGTTGTAGATTATAACGAGCGAGCGACGATGACTATGGGGTAACAGACCAGGTCTCAGGACCATCAAAAATTTTGCCCAGGAGTAGGGGTCTCTCTGCTGCTGTGGGAACATGTGGGGCATCGCGGTTGTAGGGACCACCTGAGCCTCCTCTGTGGTAACCGGCACTTTGGTCCCCATGGTTGTGGGCATGGGTGCCCCACCTTGATCCTCGTCTTCCATCGCAGGATATGGAATGTAGGTGTTGAAAGTGGATTACTGACACTCTGTCAGAGTCCCACAAACACAGTCCCAATAACATTACTTAACTAGAAGTAGTTTATTGGAATAGTAGCAGGTAATCTGCACAAGTTCTGTCTCAGTAATGGCGAGGGCCTCTTAGAGATGGACAGTTATACAGAATTCAAGGAAAAAACCTGCCAAAGACCCCCAATCATAAAATACTAGTAAAACGCCTAAAATAACGGTTCTATGTTCCCAAGGGAAGAAGCAGCACCAGACACCAAGGTCAGAGCTAGGCGGCAAGTGATAAGGTGGCTGCACAAGAAACAAATCTTAGCATTCCACCTGAGTGACGTAGACAGGAGAGAGATGGTAACTCCTGCCGGGAACCATGGCAGCACTAGCTGACAGATGGGAATTTCTTAAAAGTGACATTTTGAAGGCACAGTCACAAACAATTCCTATGAGAGGGAAAAATGGGAGGAGCCTAAAGAAGCCAAGGTGGCTCCATAAACAGCTGTCTAAAGACTTGAGAAATAAAAAACTCTCATTTAGAAAGTGGAAGGAGGGCCTTATAACCAAGGATAAATATAAACAAATAACCAGTGCTTGTAGAGAGAGAGTTAGGAAAGTATGAGCTTAGGCTAGCAAGAGATGCTAAAAACAACAAAAAAGGGTTCTTTTCTTATGTTCAAAGTAAGAAAAAGAGCAAGGACATGGTAGGCTCATTGAGGGGACATGAAAGTAAAATTGTAACAGGTGATAAAGAGAGGGCAGAACTGCTCAATTCCTACTTTTCCTCAGTCTTCTGCTGTAAGGGAAGCTCAACATGGCAAAAACAGAACACATGAGGAGGGAAGGGAGTTGCAGCCTAGGCTCGGCATAGAGGTAGTACACATATGCCAAGTTTCTTTAAATGAAACTAAGTCCTCAGGGCCAGATGAACTGCAACCAAGGGTACTAAAAGAACTTGCAGATGTAATTTTTGAGTCTCTGTTCATTATTTTTCAGAATTCTTGGAGAACAGGTGAGGCCAGAAGACTGGAAGCAGGCAAATGTCCCCATCTTCAAGAAGGGGGAAAAGGAGGATTTGAGTAATACTGACTTGTCAGCTTGACATCTAAACCTGGGAAAGTTTTAGAACAAATAGTCAGTCAGTCAGTCCTTGAGCATTTAGAAAGGATGGTGTGATTGCTAAGAGTGAGCATGGGTTTCTTAAGAAGAGCTAGCATGGGTTTCTCAGGAACAAGTCATGTTAGACTAACCTTGGTCCCAGTTATATGAGCAAGATAATCCGGGGGGGGGGGAGTGAAGCTATTTGCTCCAGAGTAATTTGACCCACAGTTGCGTGATCACACGGTTCTGTGAAGCTGCAGGCACAGCCCACCACTGCATGAGCAGATGCATTTGTGGGTGAGTCAGGGGGGGGTGCTGTTTTTCCCTGATGTGCTTAAACAAGGGATCGATGAATCGCATCTCTATCCTGAGGGCTTCCTATGACAGCATGCGATGATGTGCATACTGAGAAGGCGGGGAACAGCATGGCGTCAGGATAGCCTGATCAGACTATCCCCAACGCCATGAGTGCACGCTGGAGAAATCACATGGGGAAAGTCTGTCTGTGGCCAGTAGCAAACCTGTTTGATACTGGACTTTCCCTAATATCTTTTAGTGCCATTTCTTCGGCAGAGAGAAACGGGTTGCCGATGGGTGTGGGACGCTTGCCAGATGTTCTGGTGTGATTGTGCCCTTAAAATTCGCATGGCATTCATGCCTATTGCGCGGCTAATTCTGTGCATGATCGGAACCCTTATCTCTTTTTTTGAGAAAGCTACTACCTTGTAGATCAGGGGAATGCTGTAGACATAATTTATCTTGATTTCAGTAAGGCTTTTGATAAGGTTCCACATAATATTCTTGTTGACAAATTGGTAAAATGTGGTTTGGATCCTATTACTGTTAGGTGGATTTATAACTGGTTGACAGATTGCACCCAAAGAGTGCTTGTTAATAACCTCATCCTCTTGGAGAGGAGCGACAAGTGGAGTGCCTCAGGGATCTATTCTGGGACCTGTTTTGTTCAACTTCTTCATAAATAATTTGGATGAAGGAATAGAGGGAATGCTTATTAAATTTGCAGATGATACTAAATTGGGAGGGATAGCAAATATGGCAAAAGACAGAGTCGGGATACAGGATGATTTTGACAAACTGGAAAACTGGGTTAAAACAAATAAAATGAATTTCAATGGGGATAAATGTAAAGTTCTGCATTTAAATAGGAGAAATCAAATGCATACATTATAATTATGTTGGGGGAGACTTGGCAGTAGTGCAAAAAGGATCTACGGGTGGACCATACACTGAACATGAGTCAGAAGTGTGATGCTGTAGCTAAAAAGAAAAATGCAATTTTAGGCTCTATCAATATAGTATCCAGATCATGTGAAATGGTGGTATCACTTTACTCTGCTCTGCTTAGACCTCACCTAGAGAATTGTGTTCAGTATTGGGTACCACAGTTTAAGACAAGCTGGAATGTGTCCAGAGGAGGGCAGTGAAGATGGTGAGGGGTCTGGAGACCAAGTCCTATGAGGAAAGGTTGAAGGAGCTGGGTGTGAGAGCCCACAGAGTCAATCAACAACAAATGTCCTTAAATAAAAAATCTTTATAGAAGAAAGGTCTTACTGGTCATCTGCACTTTTTGTGTTAGTAATGGCAGGTAGGTGTGGGATCAGGAAAGATATACGTAATTCAAAAGGATTCCATGGTGTATTACATCCAGTCAAAGGAAGGAATAAAAGGCTCTTAAAATACTGACTTTTTGTTCCCAAACAGGAAAGATGCATGAAAAGATACAGCAGTTGGTATTATAGTCTCCCAAGGTCAGAGAAGCAGGCAAGGCCATAAGCGTGCCATGAGAACAGAGCGGGTAAACATTCTACAGAAATGAGGTCCACCAGGACGAGGAATGCCCTCCCGCCTGGGGAATGGCAGCATTAGCTCACATTCTGCCCTCCCAAAGATTCTTCCCCCAGCCCTCCAGGCTTCATTGGGTACAGTTTGTGGAAGGCACGAAGCAATGCAAGAGTGTTAACATGTACTACATCAACCCATTCATCCTCCCCAGCCCAAAGTCCTTCCAGCGGATGAGATAGAACAAGCATCCATACTTGAACTTAGAGTCCAAAATCTGCTCAACCTTGAAATGAGGTTCACCATTCACCATCAGAGGAGGAAGAATTGAATGATGGGGCCTCCAGGAATTTGGCCCGGGGTCCTGTTTCAAGAGGCTGAAATGAAAAACAGGGTGTACAGATTTAAGTGAATTAGGCAGGTCAAGTTCAAAAGTCACATCATTAATCTTTTTAATAATCTTAAACAGGCCCACATATTTCCACCCCAACTTGGGACTGGGTTGCAGTCCACAAATGTTCTTAGTAGAGACATAAACAGAATCCCCTGGTGACACTTCCTTTGTCTGCATATTTTTTGTAATCCAACTTGGCTTTGTCAAGTGTCTTAGCAGTAAAAGCCATGACTCCTGAAGGGAATTCCACCAGTCTGCAAATGCTGCGAAGTCCAGTTGTGTGGGTTCCAGGGTAGGGAGGGGGACCCCTTCAAAAACCCCAGCTGCCATGAAGGGGGGAACACTGGTAGATGAACGGACAACATTATTGTAGCTACATACAGTTTGCCAGTTTGGTGTAATGGTTAAGTGCATGGACTCTAATCTGGGAGAACCGGGTTTGATTCCCCCCTCCTCCACTTGCACCTGGCTGGATGACCTTGGGCAAGCCATAGCTCTGTGCCAGCTGTTCTCTCAAGGACAGCTTGGGAAAGAGCTCTCTCAGCCCCACCTACCTCACAGGGTGTCTGTTGTAGGGAGGGGAAGGGAAAGGAGTTTGTAAGCCGCTCTGAGACTCCAAGTGAGTGAAGGGCAGGGTATAAATCCAATCTCTTCTTCTCTTCTTTTTCTTCTTCTACATTTGGCAAATGGGAGCAACTCAGTCCAGTTGTCCTGTTGATAGTGTAGCATCACAAGAATTGTTCTAGGATTTGGTTAACTCTTTCGGTTTTACCATCAGTCTCTGGGTGATAGGCACTAATGAGGGCAAGTTCAACCCCCATAATTTGCAAAAGCTCCCGCCAGAAGTTGGCAACAAATTGCGACCCGCGATCAGAAATTATCTCATGTGGGATGGAATGTAGTTTAATCACATTGCACAAAAAAAGCCTTGGCCAAGGCTTTAGCAGTTGGAAGTTGTTTGAATGGTATAAAATGAGCTTGTTTAGAAAATAAGTCCATGACAACCCAGATCACAGTTTTCCCTTCACTAGGGGGCAAGTCTATAGAAATGGTTTCCCAAGGTCTACTCAGTATTTCTAATGGATGGAATAGTCCCAGAGTTTCCCCCCTGCCACATCGTTTACACATAAGTCAGGTTTGGCAGGAGGAGACATATGTAGAGACATCCCCATGCATGCGGGGCCACCAAAATTGACACTGAAGCAAATGCAGCGTTTTAAGGTAGCTGTAATGTCCCGACAGCTTCAATTCATGAGCGGCATGCACAGTCTCTTTGCTCAATGAAAGGGAAACCACAAGTTTATCTCTCTTGTACCAACAAGAGTCTGACCCTCGGGAAAATACAGAGTCAGCTAGA
Organism: Lepidodactylus listeri; assembly: GCA_029233225.1. NCBI lineage: Eukaryota > Metazoa > Chordata > Lepidosauria > Squamata > Gekkonidae > Lepidodactylus > Lepidodactylus listeri. The sequence goes on along the minus strand of JARCFY010000014.1, from coordinate 4,511,699 downwards.
TACTCAGTGTGCTCTGCATCAGAGTAAGCTTGGGCGTATCTTGCTCCCCATTCTGTAGGTTCGGGGTCCGGAGGTTTTTTAGCTTAGGCTCAAGTGAGAACTGTACCTCCCAGCTGGGCTGGAGTAAACATAGAGTCTATGACTTCATCCCCTTTGCTTTCATGTTGGGGAAGGTGGGATAAAGCATCCGCCAGTGACTTAGCCTTCCCTGGGAAATGGCAAAGGGTGAAGTGGAATTTGGAGAAAAAATCCGCCCAATGCAACTGTTTAGCATTCAAAGTCCTTTGTGTTCTAAGGGCTTTGAGGTTCTTATGATCTGTCCAGACCTCAAAACGGGTCTGAGCGCCCTCTAGCCAGTGGTGCCACGTAGTAAGAGCCAAGTGGATGGCAGCAGCCTCTTTATCCCACACTGCCCAATTTCTCTCAGTCTCTCTGAACTTATGAGAGTCATAAGCTAAGGGATGTAGTTTCCCATCAGGACCCTGCTGGAGGATTGTGCCTCCCATGACTACATCAGAAGCATCAACTTACACAATGAACTTCTTATTTTCATCAGGATGGGCTAGGACCGGCTCAGAGGTAAAAAGTCTTTTGAGCACATCAAAAGCCCATTGGCATTCTGGGGTCCATGCAAGACAGGCATTGGGCTTTGTGGAGTCTGGGCCCTTCCCTTTCATTTTTAGCAAGTCAGTGAGAGGGAGGCTATGCTGCACAAAATTGTCAATGAATGCACGGTAAACATTGGTGAATCCTAAGAAACTTTGGAGTTGTTGGCGTGTCTTAGGGGCCTCCCACTCAACTACAGCTGAGATTTTGGTGGCATCCATTTCCAATCCCCGTGGGGATATATGGTACCCTAGGAAGTCAATCTCTGTCCTATGGAACTCACACTTGGACAATTTGGCAAAAAGTTTATGCGCCCTAAGGGTGGCAGGTATGTCTCATACTAATTTAACATGCGAGTCTTTATCAGGTGAGTACAAAAGGATATCATCTAGATAGCAGAGGACCCCCTTGAACAGGTGCTTGTGCAACACTTCATTTATTAAATTCATAAATATTCCCGAAGCCCCCTGAAGACCAAACAGCATAACCCGGTATTCAAATTGTCCCAAGGAGGTATTGAAGGCAGTCTTATATTTGTCCGCCTCCCATATGCACACTCTGAAGTACGCGTCCCAGAGATCTAATTTGGAAAATATCTTGCCGCAGGACGCTTCTGCTAGGAGGTCTTTTATAATAGGTAAGGGGTAAGTGTTGGATGTGGACATGGCATTCAGCCCCCTATAGTCTGTACAGAGTCTCAGATCCCCATCCTTCTTTTTGTGGAACAACACCGGGGCAGCGAAAGGAGAGGTGGCTGGTCTAATGAAACCCCGCGCCAAGTTTTTGTCAATGAACTTGACAATTCAGTGTGCTCAACAGGGTTCATCGAATATAACTTCCCTTTTGGGAGTTTGTGATCTGGCAACAGTTCAACAGCACAATCTGTATTCCAGTGGGGAGGGAGTTCATCTGCCTCAATTTCTCCAAACACGTCAGCCAAATCCTGATATTTGGCCGGAATGGAAACAAGTTCTTCACGTGCAAGACACACCTGCACCAGGGAGCCCAGGGGACTGGGACCGCATCAAGGTTGCCACCGATGGTCCTTACACTGTGGGGAAACCCACTTGATCCTCCCCTCACTTCACTTAATATAAGGGTCATGGGCACCCAGCCATGGGCTTCCTAGGACCATGGGGAACTGCGCATGGGGGGCGATGACAAACGCTCTCTTTTCCCAATGCTCTTGCGTGCCAATTATCAATGGTTCAGTCTCATATGAGCAAGATTCTTTCATTTCAGAACCATCCACCTGCATGAATCTTAAGGGCTCCTCTAAAGACTTCACCCCCAACTCCCAACCCCATCACTACTATGGGGCTAATCAAGTCTCTGGCACACCCTGAGTTGATGAGTGCTCTCACTTGGACCTGTGTCCCAAATTCGGGATTTACTATGGTGAGAATCATAAAGGAGAGGGGCAGGGGAGCTCACCGCTGGTGGCACTGGCTGTGGTGGGACCTGCTGTGTCGCACTGCCTAGAGCAGGTCCTGGTCATTTCCTGCCAACTGGCTCAGCTCCAAGACTGCCACCCTCAGGTTCAGGTAGTGCTTCCAACTGCAGTGCTCGTGGCTTGAGAGAGTGGGGTCCCTTGATAGCGCGGGGTGCGGTGGCTTGTGGGACTGGGGCCTCCTTGGGGACCACAGCAGGGCATGAAGAAGCATAGTACCTGGCTTCCCCACAGCGCATGCATAGTCCCCGCTTCATGCGTAGGTCCCTGATATCCTTAAGGGACAGCTTCAGTTTGGGCTTGAATGGCATCCCAAAAGGCCCTGGGGATTTCTGGCTTGACTTGCGTGTGTGCAGGTGGATGAGTTGGAATCTGGCCTCTGCCTCTTCTGCTGCCCTCACCCAGGCTGTCAATGATGTGGGGTTCACATTTCTAAGTATAGTCTCGTAAATATCATGATTTAAGCTCTGCTGATATTGCTTGATAAACATGGCTTCAGGCCACCTCTGTATCTTTGCAGCAAAATGCTTGAAGGCAGTGGTATACTCATGCACCGAGCTGCTGCCTTGCTTCAGGACCCAGATCGGGTTGCAAGCCTTCTCCTCCCCCATGGGATCCTCATACTGTCGGCGTAGTGCCCACAAGAATTCTTTGGTACTGTGGAGTTCAGGACCCAGCACGTTGTGGAGGTTCATGTACCAATCAGCTGCTTCCTCATGCATTCTCAAACCAATATAGCTGGCACGCTCTTCATTAAAAGGAACAGGTGGCCCCAATTCTGGAGGAATCTGCCAGTCTTGATCGTGAAGAATTGCAATTTGGCGGGATTCCCATCAAAAGTGGCATCTAACAGTTCTTAGGGGACCAAGCGGTGATTCATCACTGGCCCCGGGGCCGCTGACACAACTGCTCTGGCAGGTGCCCCAAGAGGTGCAGGCACTCCTGCTGGAGGGAGTTGCTGCTGCTGCAGTTGAGGGGATGCAGTGCCTCCCGCCCCAGCCCCAGCTCCTGCTGCAGCACTGGCACTGTCCCCGGCTCCGTCGTCTCCACGAATCACGGCCATGATTACTCAGGGAAGGTCCAGAAACATTTCGGTCATCTCTTTCTGCAACATCTGTTGCATCACCTCAAACTGGTGGTCCATATGTGCCCACATCTCTCCATATTGAGAGGACTCCCAGGGTCGCATGGCTACCTGAGTTGAAGTAGATGCCTCAGCACCCAGGCTCATGACTGACCCCGTGAGGGGTTGACCAAGTATCTGATGGCATCAACCTGAAGTGGCTACATGAATAGTGGCTCTTCCACGGCCAATCAGTAATCCATTTAGTCGTGGTAGGGATCACAGGTTCCTCTGCAGTAGAAGCAGGTACCTCCATGGGTGCTGTGGTTGTGGGAGGCTTGCTGCTGTCATTCATGGTTGGGTACGGTGCGAGTTTCTCCACATAGAAAGATTACTAACACTCTGTGAGAGCCCACAGAGTCAATCAACAAAAATGACCTTAAATAAGAAATCTTTATTGAAGAAAGGTCTTACTGGTCATCTGCACTTTTTGTGTTAGTAATGGCGGGTAGGTGTGGGACCAGGAAAGATATGCATAATTCAAAAGGATTCTATGGTGTATTACATCCAGTCAAAGGAAGGAATAAAAGGCGCTTAAAATACTGGCTTTTTGTTCTCAAAAGTATAAGCGGGAAAGATACATAGCCAAACATGAAAAGATACAGCAGCTGGTATTATAGTCTCCCAAGGTTAGAGAAGCAGGGGAGGCCATAAGTGTGCCATGAGAACAGAGCGGGTAAAACATTCCACAGAAATGAGGCCCACCAGGACGAGGAACCACCTCCCGCCTGGGGGATGGCAGCATTAGCTGACACTGGGTATGTTTAGCCTGGAGAGGAGATGACTAAGTGGTTCTATGATGACCATCTTCAAGGTCTTGAAGGGCTGTCATATAGAGGATGGTGCAAAGTTGTTTTCTGTTGCCCCAGAAGGTTGGGCCAAAACCAACAGACTGAAATTAAATCAGAAGAGTTTTCGACTAAACATTACGAAGAACTTTCCAATAGTTATAGCAGTTCCTCAGTGGAACAGGCTTCCTTGGGAGGTAGAGGACTCCTTCTTTAGAGGTTTTTAAGCAGAGGCTAGATGGCCATCTGACAGCAAAGCTGATTCTGTGAACATAGGCAGATCAAGAGAAGGGAGGGCAGGGAGGGTTGCATCAGTGCTTAGTTCTCGTGTCCCTTTCTTACACACCCAGGGAAATGCCCATCACCACTTTGGGGTCAGGAAGCAATTTTTCTCCAGGCTAGTGTGGCCAGGGATCCTGGAGGTTTGGGGTTGTTGTTTTTTTTGCCATCTTCTGGGCATGGAACAGTGGTCACTGGGTGTGTGGGGGACGGGGGAGGTATTTGTGAATGTCCTGAATTGTGCAGGAGGTTGGATTAAATGACCATGGAGGTCCCTCTGAACGCTATGATTCTATGATTCTAATTGTGCAAGGTATCCAGGTTCCAACTGGAAATTGGCCACCCTAGGACTGTGAGCAACCTCTGGGTGACTTGATACCACCTGACTTGTATGACTTTTTAATTTTATTAACAATTTTTAACTTTTACCTCATAACACTGAAACTATCATAGCATAAAATTTTACAAACCAATATAGAATTTAACACATAATAAAATCAAAAATATATCATTTTTTTTGTATTGTGGGTTCTCTGGAAGAATTTATTTTTCCAACATAAAACTTATAACAGAGTACCATATTATGACCACATTTTTATTATATTTTTCTGGTAAAGCATTTGTAAAATTAAATGATTTTTTTTGCATAATAAAACACTCCCATATATGATCATACCATTGAGTCAAAGAGGGGGGTTTCTTATCTAACCATCTAACAGCTATAAGCATAAGTGCATTTGCTAATAAAATAGTTATTAATTCTTCTTTCTTTTCCAGGTGTGGCCATTTTTTCAAAAGAAGCAACTCGGGGGGGGGGGGGGAAGGTAAGTCTACAGTGGTTATTTCCTTAATTTTTTCTATAATAATGTTTAATCACCAGACAATGCCACCAACAATGCATAAAGTCAGCAATGTTTCCACACTGCTTCTTGCACAAGAGGGCTATGTTGTTGTTGTTCAGTCGCACAGCTGAACCTGACTCTTTGTGACCTCATGGACCACATCACGCCAGGCCCTCCTGTGTTCTGATGTGTTCCGGAGTTTGCTTAATTTCATGTTCATTGCATCGATGACACTGTCTATCCATCTCATCCTTTGCCTCCTCCTTCTTCTTTGACCTTCAATCTTTCCCAGCACCAGGGTCTTCTCCAGTGAGTGCACCCTTCTCATTTGGTGGCCAAAGTATTTGAGCTTCAGCTTCAGTATCTGGCCTTCCAGGAAACAGTCAGGGTTGATTTCTTTTAGGATTGACTGATTCGATCTTCTTGCAGTCCAAGGGACTCTTAAGAGTCTTCTCTAGCACCATAATTCAAACATATCTATTCTTGGGCACTTGGTCTTCCTTATTGTCCAACTCTCACAGCCATACCTCACTACTGGGAATACCATGGCTTGACCATACGGACTTTTGTTGGCAGGGTAATGTCTCTACTTTTTGTTATACTGTCTAGGTTTGCCATTGCTTTTCTTCCAAGGAGCAGGCATCTTTTAATTTCGCAACTGCAGTCACCATCTGCAGTGATCTTGGATCCCAGGTACGTGAAGTCTGTCACTGCTTCCATGACTTCCCCTTCTATTTGCCAAGGAGTGATAGAGCTGGATGCCATGATCTTAGATTTTTGATGTTGAGTTTCAAGCCAGCTTTTGCACTCTCCTCTTTTATCCTCAGCAAGAGGCTCTTTAGATCCTCTTCACTTTCTGCCATTAAGTGGTATCGTCTGCATATCTGAAGTTATTGATGTTTTCCCCAGCAATCTTTAAGGACTTGCCATAGTTTGTTGTGATCCACACAATCAAAGGCTCTAGCATAGTCAGTGAAGCAGAAGTAGATGTTTTTCTGATACTCTCTTGCTTTCTCCATAATCCAGCGAATGTTGGCAGTTTGATCTTTAGTTCCTCTACCTCTTCGAAACCCAGCTTCTGGCAGTTCTTTATCCACAGACTGCTGAAGCCTAGCTTGTAGGATCTTTAGCATGACCTTGCTAGCATGGGAAATGAGTGCAATTGTGCGATAGTTTGAACATTCCTTGGCATTGCCTTTCTTTGGGATTGGAATGTAAACTGACTTTTTTCAATCCTATGGTCACTGTTGTGTTTTCCAAATTTGCTGGCAAATTGAGTGCAGCACTTTAACAGCATCATCTTTTAAGACTTTGAATAGCTCAGCTGGGATACCATCACCTCCACTAGCTTTGTTGTTTGTGATGCTTTCTTTTCTTTTTTTAAATAAAATTTTTATTGATTTTTATCTATTTCTACATCTATCACACTACATACTAAGCTACATTATCTTATACAGAGAATACTGTGTAAATTGCTTAATTATATCAGGTTACAAAAATTCTGAAACATCTCAAAATAAACCTTGGTTCAGTTATTCAAGTACTTTGTTACTTCAGTAAATCAAAAGCTGTTTGGCTAGTACACATGCTATTGAAGAAACGCTTAACAAAAAATTTAAATTCTTATATAATGCACAAGCTTATTAAAACATTTTAACAATCATTTCTTCTTCTGTCCTCTTCTTGTCTTTTTAGTCTCAGTCTTTGATTTGGGAGCAGCAGCTCCCTTTTCCAAGTCCGATATTTCTTCTTCACTTTTAGAGCTGTCAAAGCCGTAGATACTTTCTTGCGATACTTGTGAGTCATCTGAGTCTCTCTCTGCTTTCTTTTCTTTGCCTTTTTCGAGGAATTTATTTGCTTGTTCAACAGAGTCAATTTTATAATCTTTGCCTTTGAAACTGAAACTTAGTCCTTCTGGAGTATTCCAACGATATACAATTGACTCAAACTGAAGCCATATCGTTAATTTTTTGTAGGCTTTTCTTCTTTTTCTTATTTCAAATGGTATGTCCTTCAAAACTTTAATTTCCTCTTCCTGGATCTTTAGTGTTGTTCTGTTGGTGGCTTTTAACACCACATCTCTTGTAGATTTTTTGGAGAATCTTATCATTATTTCCCCAGGCAGTTTATTCTTTTTAATATATACTGGGTAGGTCCTATAGACCAAATCCATGTCGCTTATTATTTCTTCTGCTTTCAAACCTGTTAAAGGCGCTAATGCTTCACTTAACAGTTTTTTAAGATTTTCTCCTTTTTTTTCAGGAACATTCTGAAGTCGTAGGAAAAAATTTGAACGTTCCATCTGTAGTTTCAGCAGGGTATCATGTTGAATAGCCTTATCCTTCTCTATTTTTTTGCAGACTTAAGTCCTGCTTATTTGTAGATGCTTTCACCTCCAAAAGGTCCTGTTGCAGTTTTTCTGTTTTCTTATTTGACTCTTTCAGCTCCTTTTGCATTGTATCCATTTTTGCATTGAGAGTAGTCATTTGGTCCACCAGGGGTCGCAATAACGTGGAAAGCATTGTGCTCATCTCTGTGGTATCGGCCTTTGAACTCGGAGGAGCGCTTCCTGGTTTCGGGGAAAGTTTCGGTTTCCCCGCCATTGTTGCTTCTTCGCTCTTGTTTACAGTTAGATAAGATGGATAGAAGAAGTGATTTTCTTAACGGCACTTATATCGTTTTAAAGCTTTTCTCTTCAAGCATGCGATCCTGCCCTCCAGCAACTTGCAAACGCTTTTGCACATTCAGTAACGCCGTGGGAAAGTCCCGTAAGTACACTTCGGTAGTGGAGGGGGGGGATTTTTACTCCATCCACCCCCCTCCCTGCTTATTTTACAGTCCTTCTTTGAGACTCATGTTTTCACCTTGCTTATCGGGAGGGTTGTAGTTTCATCACCTCGCATTCTCTGTTGCTTCTCGGTTTGCGCTTGCAGCCATAAAAGGCTTCCGCAGTGGGGGAACCTACGGGGTTGATGAGGGGGACCTCGATCCCGCGGTCGCCACTGTCGGGAGAGATCCCTTCTTGTGCCACCCCAGGCAGAGCCCCTTCACTGAGGTCTCTGGGGGCTCAGCACCAGTCCAGAGCCCCTTCTCCCCACCGGGCACGGACCGCCCCTCCCGCTCAAGCAGAGAGCGGTGTCCGCCATTATGTGCATTTCTTCCGGAAGTCGTTTGTGATGCTTTCTAAGGCCCATTTGACTTCGCATTCCAGGATGTCTGGCTTGAGGTCAGTGATTACACCGTCGTGGTAGGCAAGGACATTGTACAGTTCTTCTCTGTATAGTTCTTCTTGTATAGTTCTGTGTATTCTTGCCATCTTTTCCTAATCTCTTCTGCTTCTGTTCGGTCACTACCGTTTTTGTCCTTTATCATGGCCAGTTTTGCATGGAATGTTCCCTTGATTTCTCCAATTTTCTTGAAGAGATCTCTAGTTCTTCCCATTCTATTGTTTTCCTCTATTACTTTGCATTGTTCATTCAGGAAAGTCTGCTTATCTCTCCTTGCTGTTTTCTGGAAATCTGCATTCAGTTGGGTAAATCTTTCCTTTTCACCTTTGCCTTTCACTTTCCTTTTTTCCTCTGCTATTTGTAAAGCTTCATCAGACAGCCACTTTGCCACTTAGGAGCCAGTTTGGTGTAGTGGTTAAGTGCGCGGACTCTAATTTGGGAGAACCAGGTTTGATTCCCCACTCCTTCACTTGCATCTGCTGGATGACCTTGGGCAAGCCATAGTTCTAGCACCGCTGTTCTTGAAAAACAGCAGTTTCTGTCAGAGCTCTCTCAGCCCCACCTACCTCACAGGGTGTCTGTTGTGGGGAGGGGAAGGGAAAGGAGTTTGTAAGCCGCTCTGAGACTCCTTTGGGTAGTGAAGGGCGGGGTATAAATCCAATCCCTTCTTCTTTTTCTTCTTTCTTGCATTTCTTTTTCTTTGGGATGGTGGTGATTGCTGCCTGCTGTACAATGTCATGAACCTCCATCCATAGTTCTTCAGGCACTCTATCTATTAAATCTAGTTCCTTAAGCCTATTCTTCCCCTCCACTGTATATTCAACAGGGATGTGATCTAGGTCAAACCAGAATAGCCTAGTGGTTTTCCCAACTTCTTCAGTTTAAGCCTGAATTTTGCAATGAGGAGCTCATGATCTGAGCCACAGTCAGCTCCAGGTCTTGTTTTTATTGACTGTATAGAGCTTCTCCATCTTTGGCTGCAAATGATATAATCAATCTGATTTTGGGGTTGCCCATCTGGTGGTGTCCATGTGAAGAGTCGCCTCATAGGTTGGAAGAGGGTGTTTCCTATGACCAGTGTGTTCTCTTTACAAAACTCAGTTAGCCTTTGCCCTGCTTCATTTTGTTTTCCAAGGCCAAACTCATCTGTTATTCCGAGTACCTTTTGATTTCCTACTTTAGCATTCCAGTCCCCTATGATGATGAGGACATCTTTTTTTTGCTGTTAGTTCTAGAAGATGTTGTAGGTCTTCATAGAACCGGTCCACTTCAGCCTCTTCTGCATCAGTGGTTGGGGCGTAGACTTGGATTACTGTGATGTTGAATGGTTTGCCTTGGATTCAGACCGAGATCATTCTGTCGTTTTTGAGATTGTATCCCATTACTGCCTTTTGCACTCTCTTGTTGATTATAAAGGCCACACCATTTTTTCTACAGGATTCTTGGCCACAGTAGTAGATATAATGGTCTTCTGAGTTAAATTCGCCCATTCTCATCCACTTTAGTTCACTGATTCCCAAGATGTCGATATTCAGTCTTGCCATCTCATTTTTGACCACGTCAAGCTTACCTTGATTCATAGATCTTACATTCCAGGTTCCTATGCAGTATTGTTCTCTGCAGTGTTGGACTTTCCTTTCACTATCAGATACATCCACAACTGAGCATCCTTTCAGCTTTGGCCCAGCCACTTCACTCTTTCTGGGGTTACTTATACTTGCCCTCTGCTCTTCTCCAGTAGCATATTGGACACATTCTGACCTGGGGGTCTCAACTTCTGGCGTCATCTCTTTTAGCCTTTTGTTACTATCCATGGGGTTTTCTTGGTAAAGATACTGGAGTGGCCTGTCCTTCTTCTTCTGCCATTTCCTTCTTCAGTGGATCATACTTTGTCTGAGTTCTCTGCTGTGGCCTGTCTGTCCTGGGTGGCCCTCATCAGCATAGCCTACAGCCTCATTGAACCACACAAGCCCCCTTGCCACATCAAGGCAGTGATCCATGAGGGAGACAAAGGGCTATAAGTGTTATTAATTCAGTGCATTTTTGTAGGTGGAATATACCATCTCATTATCATTTTGACCATTTGAAAATTGATTGATATAATCTCTTACTTTTTACTATTTGTTTCCCATATTTGTTGCCAATCTTCTTCTGATAAGTTTATATTAAGATCTAATCTCCATTGCTTTTGATACAATGTTTCAGTGTCTTCTTTGCTTAAATCTATTTGTTTATACACAATAGCAGATTTCCCTTTTGCTTAATCTTTTGATATAAAATTTTTTCTAAAGGTGTCAGTGGTCTATGTCTGATCTGAACCGAAGCAGGGGATTCAAGCAGATGTTTAAATTGTAGATAATGACTTGCATAACTTAACTAGACCTGGTTGTCTGCTATTGTTCGATAACACCCACCGTATGAAAGCCAATGTGGTGTAGCAGTTAGTGCTTCAGAGTAGGATCTGAGAGACTGAGGCTTGAATCGCCCTCTTGCTTTAGAAGCTCAATGGGTGATTTTGGACCAGTAATATACTTTAAACCTAACCTACCTCACAGGGTTGTTGTGCAGATAAAAAGGAGGAGAGGAGAATAATGTAAGCTCTTTTGGTTCCCACTGTGGAGAGAAATGGGGTATAAATGAAATAAATAAATAATAAATATATCTGAAGATAGGAGGCCAATGTGAGAGTCCTACAGAGTCATTCACCAACAAGCATCCTTAGAGAAAGCTAGTCTTTATTGAGAAAGGTCTGTTGTGGTCATCTACATGTTCTGTGTCAGTAATGGTTAGAACAATCCCTAGGTAGGGCAATTATGCAGAATTCAAAAAGGTCTTGCAAAGGAATGTAACCAATCATATAAATCAAGCGAAAGGTGCCCAAATACTGGCTTCAGGATCTCATGGACAAAGCAGGAAGATACATAGCCAGACACCAACAGTCTCCCAAGGTCAGAGCTGAGCAGGGAGCAATAAGCAAGCCATGAGAAGCATAACATAACATTCCATGCACCCGACATCACAGGATGACACATGCCATCTCCCGGGCAGGGGATGGCAGCATTAGCTGACATTCTGCCCCCCTAAAACTCCTCTCACCCCACCAAGTTTCAACAGGTACAATTTATGGAAGTCACAAAGCAATGCAGGAGCATTAATATGTTCAACAGCAACCCATTTGTTTTCCCCAGGCCCAAATTTTTTTCACTGCACCAAATAATATAACTGACCCCACTTTAATTTAGAGACCAAAATCTGCACAACTTCATAGTGGGGTTCTCCATTCATCATCATCAGAGGAGGATTCGGTTGCTGGGGTCTTCACACGTTTGGCCCAGGGTCACATTTCAATAAGCTGAAATGGAAGATGGGATGCAAAGATTCAGCAATTTAGGCAATTCTAGTTCTATAGCTACCTCATTGATTTTATGAAGCACTTTGAACAGACCAACGTATTTCCAGCCCAGTTTGTGGCTAGGTTGAAGTCCCCGAATGTTCTTGGTCAACAAATACACCAAATCCCCAGGGTGCAGCTCCCACCCAGGCATCCTCCCCTTGTCCTCTTGTTTTTTATAGTCCAGTTTGGCCTTATCCAGTGTCTTTGCTATCAGCGGCCAAGAGTCCTGTAGAGATTTTCACCAAGCCTGGGAGTCACCCACCCCAAGACCAACAAGGGTGAGGTGCAGAAGGGGGCCCCCCTCATATCCACAGGAAGCCATAAATGGGGAGACACCTGTAGATGAATGAACTGCATTATTATAACTGTATTCTGCAAATGGTAGCAAATCAACCCAATTATCTTGTTGATAATTTGAGAAGCATCGTAAACATTGTTCAACAACCCAATTAACCCTTTTGGGTTGACCATCAGTCTCCAAGTGGTAGGCACTGCTGAGCACTTGTTCCACCCCCAATATATGCAACAACTCCTGCCAGAATTTGGCAACGAACTGTGACCCATGGTTGGAGATTATCTTACAGGGGATCGAATGTAATTTGATAATATTGCTCATAAACATTTTAGCCAGAGCCTTCACCATAGGTACTTGCTTGAACAGGATGAAATGGGCTTGTTTTGTTAACAAATCAGCAACCACCCAGATGACCATCTTCCCTTTACTGGGGGGTAAGTATGTGATTAAGTCCATGGAAATCACCTCCCATGGCCAACTGGGGGTCTCCAATGGTTTCAGGAGGCTGGGGGGTTCCCCCCGTGTTTACACATTAAATTAGTTTGGCAGGAGTCCACATAAGATGATACATCTCCATGCATACGTTGCCACCAAAACTGGGGTTGTAAGAAATGGAGCATCTTTAAATATCCAAAGTGGCCCAATAGTCTTGATTCATGAGCAGAAAACACAACCTCCGTCCAGAGTAAAAGGGGGAAGACCAGTTTAGCTCCCTTGTACCAGCAGGTATCGGTGCCCTGTGCCACTTCAGGATCTCCCTGTATTTCCCCCCTGATCAGCGTCTGTGTAAGCATGGGCACATTTTTTCTGCCAGGCAGTAGAGGGGCATTTTAGCCAGCCCAGATTTTACTCCAAGTGACAACCACTGCCCCCCCCCAATTTGGCAGGCATGAACATGGGATCAATGAATTCATCATGCAGGCTATCATGTTGCAGGAGGCGGGAGAGTGCGTCAGTGAGAGAATTTGATTTCCCCGGGAAATGGTGGAGTGAAAACTGAAATTTTGACAAGAATTCAGCCCAACGGAGCTGCTTAGTATTTAGCGTCCAGTGGGTTTTAAGTGCCTCGAGGCTTTTATGATCAGTCCAAACCTCAAATGGGAGGTGTGCCCCCTCAAGCCAATGGTGCCAGGTAGTTAATGCCAACCGAATGGCTGCAGCCTCCTTATCCCACACTGCCCAGTTGCAATCAGTTTCCCCAAACTTCTTAGACACATAGGTGAGGGGGTGTAGCTTTCCATCCTCTCTTCCTGGAGGATAACCCCCCCCCCCCTTTGGCCACATCTGAGCATAAACCTGCACAATGAATTTTTTTACTTTCATTGGGGTGTGCCAGCACAGGCTCCAAGGTGAACATAGTTTTAAGAGCCTCAAATGCCTTATGGCACTCAGGGGTCCAATCAAGGCGAGCTCCGGGCCGGGTGCACTTGGGACCCTTCCCCTTAGTCTTTAGAAGATCTGTGAGGGGCAGGCTAAGTTGGGTGAAATCGGCGATGAAAGCACGGTAGAAATTCACGAACCCCCAAAAAACTCTGAAGTTGTCTGCAGGTCCTGGGGGGCTCCCAGTCCACCACTGCTGCCACTTTTGTGGGATCCATTTCCAACCTCCGGGAGGATATACAGTACCCCAAAAAGTCAATTTCAGATTTGTGGAACTCATACTTGGAAAATTTAGCAAACATTTTGTGTGAACGAAGTGTGGTAAGCACTTCCCATACTAGCTTCACATGGGATTCTCGGTTGGGGGAATATAAAAGGATATCATCTAGATAGCAGAGGACCCCCTTGAATAGTTGCTTATGCAAAACTTCATTTATTAGATTCACAAAGACTCCAGGTGCCCCTTGAAGTCTGAACAGTTTTGTATTAGTAATGGTTAGAACAATCCCCAGGCAGGGCAATTATACAGAATCCAAAAGGTCTTGCAAAGGAATGTAACCAATCATATAAATCAAGTGAAAGGTGCCCAAATATTGGCTTCAGATTCTCATGGGAAAAAAGTGGGAAGATACATAGCCAGACACCAACAGTCTCCCAAGGTCAGAGCTGAGCAGGGAGCAATAAGCAAGCCATGAGAAGCATAACATAACATTCCATGCACCCAACATCACAGGATGATGCATGTCACCTCCTGGGTAGGGGATGGCAGCATTAGCTCACAGCCAATAAATAGCTGGGAAGGAGAGAATGAGGCAGGGAGAAAAGGGAAAAAGGAAATACTGTGGAGAGGGGAATACAGTGAAAAGTGAGGTGTCACTATACCATTCCTTGAGGGTTCCCTACCATGCAAGTGGGCCTGGCCCAGCACCCAGCACCACACAACTGGGCCAATTTTCCTAGGCAGAGGCTGCTGAGGGTGGTGAAACTTAAGACAGAAGAGCAGATAAAGGTACATGAGCTGCTGGGTAGGATGGATATAGGGTTACCTAATACAGGTTAGGAAATTCCTAGAGCTTGGGGAGGCACAGCCTGTGAGACTTCTGCTCAAAGTAGTCAAGGATCAGATCTTTGTTGATGAAACACAGTTCTTTATTTCCAATCTCTACATTGGTACAGCTTCTCGGATTATTGTCAGAGATAACACATATGACAGAAGCAGGTCTATTATACCTTTCTAAGCAGTTTGAATTACCCATAGGTAGCCAATCACTACACGGGAAAAATGGCGGGCAAAAAGGGCTCTGGCCGTTTGCTTCCCACAGGAAAGAAAGTGAGGTGTCAAGTTGTAAATTTCCCTTCCCCAAACCAGACCCTTCAGATGTTACCATTTCACATAACAATCAATGGCCTCAAGGCTTTCGCACGTTGATAAGAGATGAGAGTCGTCCTCCCTTGGAGTCCCAGCCGGGACGAATGGAATGCGGAGGCAGGAGTGTGAGGGGCCCATTGTTCCCATACTTTGAAGTTGTCATCCTCCCGCTCTGACAGTTACACAGACCAGGCCTGGTCAGGGTCATAAACCTGGGGTCACATATTTTACATACATACTGGCCAAAGTTAGGGTTCACCTAAGGGAGGGCAACTACATGGCAGGTGTTATGAAAGCATCTACAATACGTACATGGCAATAGAATATAGTATGGCATACAGACATGACAGGAATAAAACAGAAGACATAGCTGTAAGCAATAGAAAGACTTTGTCTGAATCATCAGATTCTGACAAGCCTGGGGAAAGTGAGGTTTAAGGAGGGAAGGGATCTCAGAGGGTATAATGCCAGAGACTCCACCCTCCAAAGCAGCCATTTCTTCCACAGGAACTAATACTGTGAACCTCCAGGTGGGTGCTGGAGATCACCTGAAATTACAACTGCTCTCCAGAGGACAGAGATCAATCCCCCTTAAGAAAATGGCTGCTTTGCAGGGTGGACTGTGGCATTATATCCTGCTAAGGTTGCTTCCATCCCCAAACCTCACTCTCCCAAGGCTCCACCCCCAAATCTCCAAGACTGATGGGAGGAAGGAGTATACCATTTAGGGGTTTTGCAACAAGGTTTTTGTTTAATTAGTATGCAATCTATTCTTTGACCAGGAATGGCTGAGAGCCCCCACTAGGGAGCTCTCAGTTTAAAAGGGGCATACCTTACAATGTCCTTTCAGAGCCACAACGGCTCCAATTTAAAAGGGAAGATTCCCTGACCAATTTCTCCTAAACCAGTGTGGTTTGGAGTCTGTAGCTGTGCAAACCCCCTGGTTTGGAGAATTCACCCAGGTGTCAGCTGCGCTGCCATGACTGGTGGGGGATGAGGGTTGGAGGCTGGGTGAAGCCAGTGCTTATTACTGACATCTTAAGGTATGCTAACTTTCATTTTTACTGCTACGTGTTATTTCTCCCACTGTCTGTGCCTGACCTTGATGTCCCGGCAGAGCTTTTTTTCTGGCGCGCTAATTTGCTTGCTCCAATTGTTCTTTCTCACCCCAGGGTGCTCTTTGAATTACGTATAACTTCCCAACTCCTGCCTGGAGAGGCATTACTGACACAAGAATGTTCTAGATGCCTACCTTTACTGATTCCAATAAATTGGGTAAGACTGTGTGTTGGGTCTGATTGCTGTGGGACTCTGACACCAGGGACCCAGGGGTCATTTCAAGCAGGAGCTCAGGGAAGCTCAGCTCCGGGAGTTGGTGCCAGCCCTCCCCCCCCACCGGGGGAATGCCTGCTTGTGTCATGGCTGCAGCAAAATGACCCCAATTTCAGGAAAGGTCCTTGTTCCTCCAGCCTTCTGAAGGCTTCAGCCACCACTGAACCTATCCTCCCAGAATAGTGGTATTTCTGAGGCTTGGATTAGTAACAGTCCCCTCTCTGCCCCCCCCTCTCGCCTTCTGACATACTTCCGGTGATGTCAGGTGGTGTAGCATATGCAAATAAGTTATGCTAAGGAGTTATGCTAATGAGCTCCTGCACCTCTTTTTCTACGAAATGACTCCTGCAGGGACCTATCCCTCCCCAAAGGGAGAATGGTTTAGCCTCCCAAAAATCAAGAACATGTTCAAAAATAAGAACATGCTATGTTAGGGTGTGCATTTTCTGTGCCTAGTAAAGAAGAAGAAGAAGAAGAAGAAGAAGAAGAGACTGGATTTATACCCCGCCCTTCACTCACTTGGAGTCTCAGAGTGGCTTACAAACTCCTTTCCCTTCCCCTCCCCACAACAGACACCCTGTGAGGTAGGTGGGGCTGAGAGAGCTCTTTCCCAAGCTGTCCTTGAGAGAACAGCTGGGACAGAGCTACGGCTTGCCCAAGGTCATCCAGCCAGGTGCAAGTGGAGGAGTGGGGAATCAAACCCGGTTCTCCCAGATTAGAGTCCACACACTTAACAACTACACCAAACAGAAGATGGATGTGACTCTATCAATGCAATGTCAAGCCTGAGATTTCTTTTTATGTTCCCTGTGTGTTTTATATGTCTTAATAACTTTGTGAAGTGATGTGCCCATAATGACTTGTGAGTAAAGGGGGAACCCAATATGCAAAATGCTCTCTTCCCTTCAGTAGAGCTGTCTTGTGCTTGTGCTGCTAGAGGACAAGTGCAGGGAAACCTGACGCAGAGGCTGCTGACAAAGTGCCCGAACAGGGGGGCACCGGTGTGGGAGAATGCAGTCATATCCCACCACCTGTGGTCAATGTGCCCTGTCTTCCCATCTGCCCACGCCCATGACCACAAACTTTTCAGCCCCCCCTCATATCCCCACACATAAGACCCAGGTAGTGGGGGTGAAAGACTGGCTGCTTAAATCATGGGAAAATGCTGTGAGGGTCAGTGGGTTGGGAGCCTCCTTGGCAGAGGAGGAGGGCCAAAGGCAGAGACTCAACCCACCCAGGGAGAAGGGTTTTTCCCCTTTTCAACAGGGGCAGTCAAGGCAAGTCCCCACAGCCAGCAGTCAGAGAAGAGAGAGGGACCCAAAGGCAGAGATTCGACCCATCTAGGGAGAAGGTTTCTTTATTTTGGCAGGGGCAATGAAGGAAAGCCCCACAGTCGGTGTCAAGGATAGTTAGCCCTCCTAGAAATTGCTTCGAGAGTGTGGTGCCCACTTGCCACGGGAGAAAAGGAACTGCCAAGTCCAAGACAGCAGTGACCCAAGCAAAAAAGGGGGAGCTCTCTTTCAAAGAAGAAACGTGAGCCCCACAGTCAGTGCCAAGAGCAGTCTGCAACACACACACCCTAGAAATGGTTAAAGAGTGGGGTGCACACTTTCCAGGCCAGAGAGAGAACTCTGAGGTGAGGGACTTCAGCAACCTAGGGAGGTGGGGTGCAGAAAGGGGAGAAGACCCACAGCCTGTGCCCAAGGGACTTTGCCAGCTCCCCACCCCAGAAGGTGGTTGAAGATTTGGTCACCAAGGGGTGAAGGGGGGGGAGAGAAGGAACTCTGAGGTGAGGGACTTCAGCAATCCAGGGAGGGAGGGTGTAGAAGGGGAGAAGACCCACAGCCTGTGGTGGTACAGACCTGGTCTGACTTACAGACCCTGCTCTGCCAGCCCCCTCCTTGGCTCATGACAATTCCTGGAGTGCGCTATTCCTTTTTTTTTTAAAAAAAATAAACGAACATACGAACAAACAAAACAAACAAAAAAGGGGGTGATTGATCAATGTTCAAGATTTTCTTTTACATAGTCAACTGCCCAGTTGTATTATTTCGCATGTTTCACCATATATGATTAGACTGATACTAGAAATAGAGCAAAGCTTAACATATTAGTACCATATATGATCTTGGTGATTTTAAGTTGTATATTAATTACATAAAATGGTCTTCATACCAATCATAGAATCTTCTCCAAGTATTTTCAAATGTAGACTCTGGTTGATCTTTCATAGTCAATTTATCCATTTCTGCTGTTTCCAAGATTTTGTTTATAAGTTTTTCTTTTGGAGGTATTTCTGTTTTCCAATATTTAGCATATAAAATTCTGGCCATTGTAGTGATATATAATATAAGATAAAAATCATCCTTTTTACAATTTTCAGGTAATATACTTAACAAAAATGTTTCAAATATTGAAGGGATAGTACATTTCAAAATCTTTTGGGATGGTGCTATTCCACTTCTTCCCACTAGGGTACCACTGCAACCACTGTCCTTTTGGGGTCTTCCTGCTAGGAGGGACAGACTCCTGACACCCCTTCTCAAACTGAGGCTCTGCCTCTGGTCTCCTGTTACCCAGCTCCTGGTAAACACAGGGACCAAATTCCGTCATTGGGGGCCCCTGGAGGATTGGCAATGGGTGCCTTAACTGCTTGCCTTACCCCTTCCTGGGATTTCCCTTTTACAGTAGTGTGGTTTAAGGAGGTTGGGGGACAATGTGGTCCAGAGAACACTAATGTGAGATTGTGCCAATAGATGTAGTCCACAACAGGTCTCCTTAAACAGAAAGTCCTTTATTTGCAGAAAAGATCTGGTTGGTCAAATACACTTCTTCTGTTAGTAATGCCCAAGCATAGTAATACAACTACAATTATACCTGATATGAAATAAGCCCCCCTCAACTTCCACCAATCAGTTGGGAGAATTATTGGAACCCAAATATACTGGCTCACTGTTCCCAAGGAAAGCGCAGCAAATTAGGTTCCCAAGCAAAGACACTGTCAGGATCTGTGGGGCGGATGTTCCCAGGGGTAAAATCAAGCAAAGGAGCAATTTGCACCTGTGAATAAAATAACATGTAGCAGTGTGAGGCTTCTGCACTTAGCAGCAAAAGATCAGACCTTTGTTGATGAAACAGAGTTCTTTATTTCTTAATACTGCATGACAGGTTCTCGAATGTTTGTTAGAGATGCCACATACAGAACAGTCAGAGTTAATATACCCTCCAGTACAGTTTGAACCCCAACATTCGACCAATCACAAAATAGGGAGAAAAGCGCGGTTAAAAGATCTTAGCCATTGTACTTCCCACAGGAAAGGTGAAGTGTGAAAGCTATAAAAATTCCCCTCCTGAACTGGGCGCCCCAGATGTGTTAGGCATATACATAACAAAGTGGCTTCAGCGGCCTTTCAAGGTCTTCACATAGCAATAAGACAGTTCTGTGTCTCTGGTGCTGTGGGAGGAGGGAATGCATGGGAGGAAAGGCCATTTGTTTTTGGGTGACGTGTGAGTATGCGGGGTTGCCACTCTCCCGGATGAAATGGTTACATTGACCAGACCTTCAAAGAGCAATATAACTCAGAGCAATAAACAGTTTGGAGGAAACAAGAGACAGCTTGAAAGAGATAGCAATGGTTACACTTTTGGCTGAGCGATAGCAAGTTACAAAATGCACCATGAAAACCTTGTTAGGATCATAGGATCCTGACAAGCAGGAGGATTCCAGCTCAAGGCCGTGAGCTAGCGAGAAGTGAAAGAGAGATAAGAGCGAAGAAAAGCTAATAAGCAGCAAGCATGCACAGAGTGAGCAAGAAGTGCATTCCTGCGGTGGAAGTCACTTTACCAATGCTATCTCCCGTCCGGGACCTAGAGGAGCAGGTATGGAACTCAAAACAAAGGCAATGTTAAGTGACCATCAGGAAAGGCAATAGAAACCATTGGAGGTGGTAACTGACATGACTGCAACAGAAACCATTGGCAGGGCTAACTGACATGACTGCAAAAGAACCATTGGTAGTGCTAACTGACATTCTGCCCCCCGATAAAACATCCCCTCCCACCCCAGGTTTCAGGGTACAGTTTATGGAAAGCACAGATTTTAGCTGGAGCATGCACATGAGAGGCCTCAACTCATTCGTTTTCTTCAGGACCAAAATGCAACCATTTAATAAGATAAAACAAACGTCCCCTTTTTATTTTAGAGTCCAACATTTGGTCAATTTCATAATGAGGCTCATTATTCTTCATCAGAGGAGGAGGAGGAGGGTCTCCATTCGTTCGGACCAGGATCCTTCTTCAGAAGGCTGTAATAGAAAATAGGATGCACAAATTTCAATGATTTGGGGTGCTTAAGTTCAAAAGTCACTTTGTTAATGCATCTGACTACCAGGAAAGGCCCCACGTACTTCCAACCCAATTTTCGACTTGGTTGGAGTCCTTTAATGTTTTTAGTTGACACATAAACAGAGTCTCCAGGGGAGAGATCCCAACCTGGGGCCCTCCCCCTATCAGCATATTTCTTATAGTCTGCTTTAACTGCTTCCAACATTTTTGCAATCAACGGCCAAGAATCACGTAATGAATTCCACCAACTAGCAAAATCACTAGAACCTTCAGCCGCTGGGCTTAAATTAGGCAAAGGAACCCTCTCAAAAACCCCAACCGCCATAAACGGGGACACTCCGGTAGATGAATGCACAGCATTGTTATAACTATATTCTGCAAAAGGCAATAGGTCCACCCAGTCATCTTGTTGGAAATTAGTATAGCACCGCAAGTATTGTTCCAATATCTGATTAACTCTTTCGGTTTGGCCATCCGTCTCTGGATGATAAGCACTGCTTAAGGCTGCTTCGACTCCCATGACTTATAAAAGCTCCCGCCTGTCAGAATCTGCTGATTCAGACAACGGATTTTTATTGCTTACAGCTGTGTCTTCTGATTTCTCCCTGTCATGTCTGTATGCCATATTATATTATAGCGCCATGCATGTCTTGTAGATGCTGCCATAACCCTAGCCATGTAATTGTCCCTCCCTTTGGCCAGTATGTATGTAGAGTCTGTGACCCCAGGTTTAAGAGCCTGACCAGGCCTGGTTTGTGTAACTGCCAGAGCGGGAGGATGACAACTTCAAAGTATGGGAACAATGGGCCTCTCACACTCCTGCCTCCGCATTCCATTCAGCCCGGCTGGGATTTCAAGGGAGGACGAGTCTCATCTCTTATCAACGTGTGAAAGCCTCGAGGCCATTGATTGTTATGTGAAATGGTAACATCTGAAGGGTCTGGTTCAGGAAGGGAAATTTACAGCTTGACACCTCACTTTCTTTCCTGTGGGAAGCAAACGGCCAGAGCCTCTTTTTGCCCGCCGTTTTTCCCTTGTAGTGATTGGCTACCTATGGGTAATTCAAACTGCTTGGAAAGGTATAATAGACCTGCTTCTGTCATATGTATTATCTCTGACAATAATCCGAGAAGCTGTACTAATGTAGAGATTGGAAATAAAGAACTGTGTTTCACCAACCAGGATCTGATCCTTGACTACTTTGAGCAGAAATCTCACAGATTGTCAGAGATCTGTGACTGGGACTTGGCCGTTCCTGACCATGTCGGACGACGGTACTCTTCCCATCCCTACTACTCCAGAGGACACTCCGACCACCCCTGGGGATCAGGGGGCCGGTGGTGGAGGCGGCGGAGGGGAGCCTGAAGTACCAGTGACTACGATTCAAGGGGCTCCCTACATCCCGCGCCCACCTCCTCTTCAGAGTGTGACCCCGAAGTACTCATGGAGCAATTTCGGTCACGGGACCGTCGATTCCTGGGTGCACGATCAGAAAGGGGCACGGGTTTCGTTCCAGGGGGATCACCTCGACCGCGGGAAGCCGAGTTTCCTGGGAGAAGAACGCGACCCGACCTACGTAGGAGATTCGCGTCTCCAGTCCCTGGAAGGAGAGAGAACCGGACCATACGGGCCTGATCCCTACCGAGAAGACCAGACTCAAGCCCTCGACCGGATGATGGGAGATTTGCGATTCCAGCTTACTACCAAGTTGCGAGAGCTGGCCCTCGATCTCCAGTATCAGTTCCAGGACGCCATCAGGGCTATGCAAGCGGCTCAGCCAGCCCCAGCCATGGGAGGACCTCCCGCGGTCGGAGTCCAGCAACCGGTGGTGCCTCCCGGAGGAGTCCCCGCCCAGGTGCCGCCGCCAGTGCAGCCGCAAGTGCCGCAGCAGGTTCCCCCGGTTGTTCCCCGACAAGTGCCCGCACCCATACCTGCGCCGGTCCCCGTGCCGGCAGGGCCAGTGGTTCACCTGGCCCCCGCCGATCCGTTGACGGCTACTTTCGATGGGAACCCCGAGAAGTTGCGCTTTTTCCTGCTGGAGATCGAGCGGTTCCTAGACACGTGGGGACATCTCTACCCCACCGAGAGGGAACGGATTGGTTACATCGGGTCCAAGCTGAAGGACACCGCCAGCGATTGGTATGTGAGCCTGCACGACGCCCCCGGGCCTGAGCTACATTCGCTAAACAACTTCATGTGGGCCCTCCGACACCAATACGAGGATCCCTTGGGAGAAGAAAAAGCCCGGAACCATCTGCGGAGATTGAACCAAGGGCGGTCCTCGGTGAGGGACTACACCGACAAGTTCCGGCGCATCTCAGCCAAGATTCGCGGCTGGACGCAAGACCTGTTCATAGAGAAGTATCGAGAGGGCTTAAACCCCGAGGTGTACGAGGCAGTCCTACGGGGGGGAAGACCAGGATTATTGGCTGCCTGGACGAGGGCGGCCACAGACGTGGAAGAACGGTTCATCCTCATCAAGATGGGAGCTTCATCAACGGCCTCAAGCAAAGCAACGCAGAAGGCGAAACCCAAGCCCAATGTGCAAGAAATTCGGGATGCCCATTTTAAACAGGGGCTCTGCATGAGATGCGGGGAGAGTGGCCACTTCGCCTCAGCATGCCCGAGAGGGGGGGGGAAAGTTCCGAAGACCTCCACCCCAGTGGCCGGGAGCACCCCCAGCAGAGGAAAGACCTCGTTCAAACCCCGGGCTCTACAGCTGGAAGGGGCAGCGAGCGAGCAGGGAGAGTTGGAGCTGACAGAGGCGCAGATGTCGGGAAACTCCAACAGCCTGCAGTGAGCGGCGCAGAACTGCAGGTCCCCAGCCAAGACGCGCCATCTCCAGTGAGCATCCCTGGCCCCTTGTTGTATATGGTAGTGACTGTAATGACCCCTGGGACTGGGACCCATGTCCGAGTTCGCGCCCTAATTGACTCTGGGTGTGCTCAGGACTTAATCAGCCCTTTAGTGGTAGAAGGGCTGGGACCCAAGGTCACCCCATTGGGGGAGCCACTCAAGTTCACGCAAATGGATGGTTCGGAAATGAAGGAAGCGTGTGTGGCAGAGACCGAGGGACTAATTGTGGGAACAGGGGAGCATTGGGAGAAAAGAGCTTTTGTCATCACCCCAAATACCCAATTCCCCATGGTGTTGGGGAGCCCCTGGCTGAGCTCCCATGATCCTTATATCAAATGGAGCGAGGGGAAGATCTCCTGGGTGGACGAGAAGTGCCAGAATCACAAATGGGACACGGGGTGGGGACCAGGACCTCCGGTGCCCCTCCGGGCGGTGGCCCTCACCTTGGTGCCCTCGGCTGTCCCCCGGGAGTATAGAGACTTAATGGGAGTGTTCAGTGAGACCGAGGCGGATGAGCTACCCCCCCACAGACTTTCGGATTGTGCCATAGAACTGATCCCGGGCGAGAAACTTCCAAAGGGAAAGCTTTACTCCATGAGCCCCCCGGAGTGGGAGGAGCTGAGGAAGTTCCTAGACAAGAACTTGGAGCGCGGGTTCATCCGCCCTGCTAAATCCCCCTTTGCGGCCCCCGTTCTGTTTCGAAAAAAGAAAGACGGGGGATTGCGGTTGTGCACGGACTACAGAGGACTAAATGCGGTGTCTGCCTCTAACGCCTACCCCCTCCCCCTTATTAAAGACTTGCTAACGGAGGCGGCCAAGGGAAAAGTGTTCACTAAGTTGGATCTCCGAGACGCTTATTTCCGGGTGCGCATCAGGGAGGGGGATGAATTCAAGACTGCCTTTAATACACCGTTGGGGCAATTCAAATACCTGGTGATGCCGTTCGGTTTGAGTGGCGCGCCGGGGATCTTTATGAGCCTGATAAATGAAGTGTTGCACAAGCATTTATTCAAGGGGGTGTTATGTTACTTAGATGATACCTTGATCTATTCTGCTGATAAGAAAGAACACGTGAAATTGGTCCGAGAGGTCCTTTCCACCCTGTTGAAAAACCAGTTGTATGCGAAACTGTCTAAGTGTGAGTTCCATCGAGAGTCAGTAGACTTCCTGGGGTATCGCATTTCACAGAAGGGACTGGAGATGGACCCTGCCAAGGTAGAGGCCAGTGGGAAGCCCCCCGGACGAGAAAGCAGCTCCAAAGCCTATTAGGATTTTGTAACTTTTACCGCACCTTCATAAAAGACTTTGCCACAGTCACTCTCCCATTGACTGAATTGCTAAAAACCAAAGGGAGGGGTCCAGAAGCAGGGAAGCCCGGGGAGAGAATTGCCTGGACTGGAGAATGCCAGAGGGCGTTCGAGACTCTTAAAACTCTCTTTACCTCAGAGCCCATTTTGGCCCACCCCGATGAAACTAAGGAGTTTGTGATCCATGTAGATGCGTCCGACGTGGCCATGGGGGGGGGGGCCATCTTACAGCAGGGGCCAGACGGGAAGCTACACCCCCTCGCTTACATTTCAAAAAAATTTAATGAAACGGAAAGGAACTGGTCAGTTTGGGATAAAGAAGCCGCGGCTATCCGGCTAGCCCTCACTACGTGGCGGCACTGGCTGGAGGGGGCGCAGACCCCTTTTGAAATATGGACAGACCATAAAAATCTAGAAGCGCTGCGCACACAGAGATCCCTGAATGCGAAGCAGCTCCGCTGGGCCGATTTTTTCTCAAAATTTAATTTTGTGCTGAAACATCTCCCTGGGAAAGCCAACTCGTTAGCAGACGCGCTCTCCCGATTGCCCCAGCACGAGAGTTTGAAGGAGGAGGTGTTTGACTCCATGTTCTCCCCCCAGCAACTGGGAGGTGCAGTGACCACCAGGAGTCAAAGTAAGCGAACGACAGTTGAATCAGAGACGTGCGACTGGGGGGGGATTATTCACCCGAAGAAATCGAGGAATTAGAAGCGGTGGCGGACTGCTCCCTCAGAGAGAATAAATGCTGGTATCATGGTGATAAACTGGTGGTGCCCCGAAGCAAAAGGAAAGACATATTACTGGCTTGTCACTCCTCCAAACTGGCAGGGCATTTTGGATTTTTAAAAACGCTCAACTTAATTCAAAGGCAGTTCTGGTGGCCACGCATGCGCAGGGATGTCTCGGACTTCGTTTCTGCTTGTCAGACCTGCTTGATGTGCAAAAGGAGGGGGGGAAAGTCCTGGGGCTCCTGCACCCCTTACCCACTCCCTCTCGCCCTTGGGAGGCAATAGCTATGGACTTTATTACAAACCTACCACCCTCAAAGGGAAAGACTGTAATTTGGGTGGTGGTAGACATGTTTTCTAAGCAAGCCCACTTCACTCCTTTCAAACAGCTGCCCACGGCAAAGGGGATGGCCAAGGCGTTCTTCAACCACGTGATCAAATTACACGCTTTTCCTAAACGTGTGGTATCCGACAGGGGCAGTCAGTTCGTTGCCAACTTCTGGCAGGAGCTCCTGAAGTTCATGGACATAGAGCCTGCTCTAAGCTCTGGTTACCATCCAGAAACCGATGGACAGTCCGAACGAACTAATCAGATTCTGGAGCAATTCTTAAGGTGTTATACTAACTACCACCAAGACAATTGGGTGGAACTACTGCCATTCGCTGAATATAGCTACAACAATGCAGTGCATTCTTCCACCGGCGTTTCCCCATTTATGGCAGTGGGAGGCTTTGAGGGAAAACCTCTGCCCACAATTGAAAGTGCCTCAGATGCTCCCCCCACAGACTTTAAACGATGGTGGGCGACCCTACAAGAATCGTGGCCGCTAATAGCAAAGACACTAGACCAAGCCAAAGAGGATTATAAAAAGTATGCAGATCGTGGTCGAGCTGAGGGTTGGGACCTTCAGCCCGGGGACTCTGTTTACCTTTCCACGAAGAACATACATGGCTTACAACCCAGCAGGAAATTGGGGTGGAAATTTGTGGGCCCTTACAAAGTGTTGCGCAAAATCTCTGATGTGTCTTTTGAATTAGAGTTGCCCAAGTCACTGAGTTCTGTGCATCCTGTTTTTCATTTCAGCTTGCTGAAGAAGAATCCTGGGCCGAATGCATGGCATCCAGTTCCTCCGACACCTCCTCCACTGATGAAGGGGGAGGCACCCCATTTTGAAATATCTGAAATTCTTGATTCTAAGCTGCGTAGGGGCCACTTATATTATTTAGTTAGATGGCTTGACTTTGGCCCAGAGCAAAACGAGTGGGTTCGTTCTGAACATGTGCATGCTCCTAAATTAGTTAAAGCTTTTCATAAAAGGTTCCCGGGCAAACCCGGGTAGATTTATTTTCGGGGTGCCAGTGTGTCAGAATCTGCTGATTCAGACAACGGATTTTTATTGCTTACAGCTGTGTCTTCTGATTTCTCCCTGTCATGTCTGTATGCCATATTATATTATAGCGCCATGCATGTCTTGTAGATGCTGCCATAACCCTTGCCATGTAATTGTCCCTCCCTTTGGCCAGTATGTATGTAGAGTCTGTGACCCCAGGTTTAAGAGCCTGACCAGGCCTGGTTTGTGTAACTGCCAGAGCGGGAGGATGACAACTTCAAAGTATGGGAACAATGGGCCTCTCACACTCCTGCCTCCGCATTCCATTCAGCCCGGCTGGGACTTCAAGGGAGGACGAGTCTCATCTCTTATCAACGTGTGAAAGCCTCGAGGCCATTGATTGTTATGTGAAATGGTAACATCTGAAGGGTCTGGTTCGGGAAGGGAAATTTACAGCTTGACACCTCACTTTCTTTCCTGTGGGAAGCAAACGGCCAGAGCCTCTTTTTGCCCGCTGTTTTTCCCTTGTAGTGATTGGCTACCTATGGGTAATTCAAACTGCTTGGAAAGGTATAATAGACCTGCTTCTGTCATATGTATTATCTCTGACAATAATCCGAGAAGCTGTACTAATGTAGAGATTGGAAATAAAGAACTGTGTTTCACCAACCAGGATCTGATCCTTGACTACTTTGAGCAGAAATCTCACACCGCCAGAAGTTGGCAATGAATTGGGAGCCGTGGTCGGATATTACCTTCTTTGGTATACCGTGAAGCCTGATCACGTGATTTACAAAAGTTTTAGCTAAAGTCTTTGCAATTTCTTTAGAGGAACAAAATGAGCCTGTTTAGAAAAAATGTCCACCCAACCCCCACACACTACAGTCTTCCCTCTGCTAGGAGGCAGATCAGTTATAAAGTCCGTAGAAATATCTTCCCATGGACGACTGGGAGTTTCCAAAGGCTGCAATAACCCTGGGGGTTTTCCACCCCAGGATTTTCCCATCAAACATGTTTGGCAAGAGGAGACATAGGTAGGGACATCTACCCTCACACGCGGCCACCAAAATTGTCTTTGTAAGAGGTTCAAAGTTTTTAAATAACCAAAATGTCCCAACAGTTTAGATTTGTGTGCTGCGTGTATAATCTCCTTGCACAGTGCTAAAGGAACCACTATTTTCTGTTCTTTAAACCAAAAACCTTCAGGACTCTTACGTGGGAAAACAAAGATTGGAACTCTCGGTTTTCCTCCTCAGAATATTCTCGGGCGAATTTAATAATTCATTCACATACAGTAAAGGAACCTATTATCTTACAAAAGCCAAGCAAGATCATGCTTCCAAGATGGCGACCGGCGTAGAGCTCGGGAACTGAGCTCCGCCAAGATAATAGTTTTACCTAAGATTGAGCTTTTATGCTACCTCTGGCTTGACTCTAGCCTTTGCTGCTGTTTGGGGGAGTGAAAGAAGCTACTGAACACTAAGGCAGCCCTGTGAAGCGATATCTCCCTGGAGCTTCAGGAGCTTTAGGAGGAGATGTAGGAGGAAACGACCTGGCTTTTCGATGCTGACTGGGTCTGATGAGGGGTCTTGAGGAGGGGCTCTGAACGACGCAGGGAAGGCAAGGGGAGTGCAAGAGAAGTGGGAAGGTGATTTGACTTGACTCTACTCCTACCTGCTTGACTTCTTCGACTTGACTCTACTCCTACCTGCTTGACTTCTTCTACTGCCGCTCTGAGGGCCGCCGACAGCTTCCGACTCCCTCCCCCTCCTCCTCCTCCTTTGCTTGGGAATTCACTGGCCGGAGCTCGCTCGCATAGCCGGTTTCCTCCGGTTCTTCTTTCATCTCCTGCTGGCCCGGTTGGCCCTTGTGCCTTTCCTGGCCTCCTGGCCCCCGGCTTGTGTCACCTCTGCCCCTGCGGCTGCTGGGGTGTTATTAGAGCAGGGCCAAGGCATTCCACAGACTTGGGAGTTTTCACCGGTCCTCGGGCCTTTTGGGGGCTTTTGCGGGCTTGGGTGTCTCTGTTGCTCACTCAGCAGCGCTCGGCCTCACGTGGAACTCCGGGACTCTGGGACCCTGGCCTCTTCAGCTGTTTTGGATTGAGGTCGACTGGCTGCTGCTCTCTGGACTGGCCTGGCTCTGTCCGGGCCTCCAGGCTTGCCTGGCTTGCTCGGTGGAAGGTGGACTGCGAGTGGTCATGGCTGGCCTGTCTGTGCCTTTGGGCTTTTCATCTGGCCTTGTGGCCTTTGGACCCTTGGCGCCTGGACTGGCTAGGACTGCGGGATTGCTCTGGATGGACCCAGGTAATGTGGGTGTGGTATCTGGCCTTGGACTGGCCCCGAAGGGGCGGAACTATGTGATCTTGGCTGGGTCTGGACCTGGGCCCTGGGACTGTGTGTGCCCACTGGGGACAGTGGATAGTTCTGAGAACTGCAGTTGGGCTGAGCGAGAGAAGGAAAAGCAGAGGCTTTAGCTAGAGTAGGATAGGTTATTTAGGTTAAGTCTTAGCTAAGTTAGCTAGTGGTAAGATTTGATTGTTCCACCCTTTATGTATTATTTATTAACTAGGGTAGATAGTTTAGTCTTGCAGGGAGGGGAGGGATAGCAAGTGTAGAGGTTAGGGTGGGCATTATTGTTAAGTTTATTCGACCACTGTATAACTAAAGGGTACTTACTGGAGGGTCTGTATCTGGCTGCTGATGGTCTGTGGCTGCTGCAAAGAACATCTGGCAATGCCTGGTCAACCGATCCTGGTGCTCATGGGGAGGGGAAAGAGCGGTGGGTCCAGGCAAAGAGGAGAAGGAAGGGCGCCGAGAAATAGGAAGGCTCGACGCCCTTCCAGCCTGCGACTCATACCAATGGTTGTTGGCAGTGGAACTGGGAGGAAAAACCCTCCTCCGACATTGGTGTTGTGTAACGCCAGGTTGATAAATAATAAGACCAAGGTCCTTCAGGATTTCCTGTTAGATCAGAAGGTCGACCTGGCATGAGTGACTGAGACATGGGTGCGGGATGGGGAGACAGTAGCGCTCTCCCAATTGGCCCCCCCAGGGTTCTCGGTCCTACACCAATCCTGGACTAGGGGGCGGGGGAGAGGGGTGGCAATTTTCATTCGGGAGGCTTACTCCTTCAGGGCGCTCCCGCTGGTGGAGATTGAGGGCCTGGAGTGTGTCGGCCTGGTGTGGGAGGCTGAAGAGAGTTTGGCTGTCTGGTTGGTGTACCGACCGCCTAATGCACTGTCCAGCAGTCTGCTGTTCCTGATGGAGGCTGTATCAGACACAGCGTCTACTCAGGCAACGGACCTGGTGTCGTCCATGGTGGCACTGGGACTCTCTCAATACATCTCAGCACCCACACACCGGGCCGGGCACACGCTCGATCTAATCTTCGCAGAGTGGGTATTAGTGGACCAGATCACTGTTCAGGCCATGCCATGGTCAGAACACTATGCCCTGAGGGCCCATCTGAATATGTCACCCCGGCCCCTAGGTGGTGAGCTTATTTTAGCTTGCCCGCGGAGCCAAATGGACCCTATGAGGTTTCAAATGGCTCTGCGGGACCCCATGCCCCCTGGCGGCTCGTTGGATGAGTTTGTGGAGGACTGGCAGAGTCTACTGTCCGCGGCCATCGACGAGATCGCTCCCAGGCACCCTCTACGCCCTCACAACAGGCCTGCACCCTGGTATACCCAGGAGTTGCGGTGCATGAAGCGAGAGCTACAACGGCTAGAGAGACGGTGGCGCCGTGCCCATGACAAAGCTACAAGAGCATCTTATAGGACGTTTATGAAAGCCTATGAGATGGCAACCAAGGCAGCAAAGAGAGGCTTCTATGCTACCTCAATTGCATCCGCAAGGTCTCGCCCAGCCCAATTATTTAGAACGATTCGGTCCTTAACTGTTCTGCCACAGGGCAGACCTAATGCTACGGAATTGGAAATTGGCTGTGAGGCATTTGCGAGCTATTTTACGGATAAAGTCTTGGCGCTCCACCGTGACCTCCCCGCCACGTTGGAAACAGTGAGTGAACTTGAGGCCCCTTGCACATCTTCATTTCCGGGCTTAGATGGGTTCGACCCGCTCAGCCTAGAGGAAGTTGACAGGCTTCTCGTATCTGTGCGTCCAACCACGTGCATCCTTGATCCATGCCCATCCTGGCTGATTAAAGCTAGCCACAATGGGTTGCAAGGTGCCGCCCGGGAAATTATCAACTCATTATCACCTCGCAGGGTGGTGTGGCAGTCTTGCTGTTGCTCGAACTGTCGGCGGTGTTTGACATGGTCGATCATCGGCTGCTGACCCGCCATCTCGCTGATGTGGGGATACAGGGACGGGCCTTGCAGTGGCTCATTTCCTTTCTCCAAGGTCGGGGACAAAGGGTGGTGCTCACGGAGTGCCAATCCATGAGGCACCCACTTGGATGTGGAGTGCCTCAGGGGGCGGTGCTTTTCCCGATGTTGTTTAACATCTATATGCGCCCCCTGGCCCAGATTATCCGGAGGCATGGGCTGGGGTGTCACCAGTATGCTGATGACACCCAGCTCTATCTGATGTTGGGCGGCTGGTCGGACTCCAACCCACAAGATCTGGACCAGGCATTGCACGTCATAGCTGGTTGGCTCAGACTGAGCCGGCTGAAATTGAATCCGGGGAAGACGGAGGTCCTGTGCCTGGGTCGGGGTGGTCCGGGGCGAGGGGTCCCACACCCGAGCTTTGACGGGGTCCTGTTAGTGCCCGCATTGGAGGTAAGGAGTTTGGAAGTGCTCCTGGATCCCTCCTTGACAATGGAGGCCCAGGTAGCAGCCACTGCCAAGTCAGCTTTTTATCATCTGCGGCTGACGCGGCAGTTGGCTTCCTTCCTCAATTGTGATGACCTAGCCACAGTGATCCATGCGACGGTCACCTCAAGGTTGGATCACTGCAATGCTCTCTACATGGGGCTGCCCTTGGCACAAATCCGGAAGCTGCAGCTGGTGCAGAATGCCACGGCCAGGCTGTTGATGGGCCTCACTAAGAGGGACCTATCTAGCCTGTGCTAGCGGTGCTGCACTGGCTGCCCATAGCATACCAGGTTCGCTTCAAGGTGATGGTACTTACCTTCAAAGCCCTGTATGGCCAGGGTCCAACATACCTGAGGGACCGCCTATCCCCATATGTTCCCCAGCGGGCACTCCAGTCAGGGGCCCAACATCTACTTTGTGTGCTGGGCCCCAGGGAGGCCAGACTTGCCGGAACCAGGGCTAGGGCTTTTTCGGTGGCGGCTCCTGTCTGGTGGAATGAGCTCCCGGAGGAGATCAGGGCCCTGAGGGACCTTATGCAGTTCTGTAGGGCCTGCAAGATGGAGCTCTTCCACCAGGCCTTTGAATAGGAGCTGCCACCATTGGTGCCACATCGTGATTGACAGCCGACGATGTGTGGCCATCCTGGATGCAGCCCAGGCCTGACGACCAGGGAAGGTCATTTCCGACCCTGATGCCATCTGAATTTTAATGACTGGAAGCACTTTATTGAAATTTTACTGTTCTTATGATTTAATTTATGGGTTTTTAATTGATTTTAAATGTTATTGTATTGGATACGGCACATTGTGCCCTTGTAAGCCGCCCTGAGCCTATTTGCGGGGAGGGCGGGGTATAAAATCGAAAAAATAAATAAAATAAAATAAATACTTCAGGCATCACCCCCTTTTTGGTTTGGCTTCTTGTCTGCACCCCCCCCCCCAGTTATTCCAGTGTGAACATAGTCTCTATTACCTCGTCTTTTTGGGAATCATGTTGGGGAAGGCGAGAGAGAGCATTGGCTAGCAAATTGGATTGCCCTGGGAAGTGGCGAAGTGTAAAGCTGAATTTAGAGAAAAAATCAGCCCATCTGAGCTGTTTAGCATTAAGGGAGTATTGAGTACGTAAGGCTTCTATGTTCTTATAATCAGTCCATATTTCAAATGGTTGGCGCGCCCCCTCCAACCAGTGCCGTCAGGTAGTTAGAGCTAAGCGGATTGCTGTGGCTTCTTTATCCTATACCGCCCAATTATGCTCAGTTTCCCCAAATTTTTTTGAAACGTAGGCCATCAGACCCTTTTTGCAAGATTGCCCCCCACGGCCGCATCGGATGCATCAACTTCCACCACAAACTTTTTATTTTTGTCTGGGTGCGCCAAAATGTGTTCAGAAGTAAAAAGACATTTCAGAGCATTAAAAGCCTGTTGACACTTGGGAGTCCAGTTTATCCAAGTGCCTGGCTTCACAGCCTCTGGCCCCTTCCCTTTCATTTTAAATAAGTAAGTGAGGGGAAGGCTGTACTGGGCAAAATTACTGATGAAATTTTGATAAAAATTGGCGAATCCCAGGAAACTCTGTAACTGGTGTCTAGTGCAGGGGGTCTACCACCCCACCACAGCCGAAACTTTTGCCGGGTCCATCTCCAAACCCTGTGGAGAAATGTGGTAGCCCAGAAAGTCTATTTCAGTCTTATGGAAATCATACTTAGAGAGCTTATCAAACAGTTCATTGTCTCTGAGTGTAGATAACACTTCTCTCACCAATTTAATATGTGATTCCATATCCGGAAAATAGAGCAAGATATAATCTAGATAGCACAGGACCCCCCTGAATAGGTGCTTGTGTAAAACCTCATTAATTAAGTTCATAAAAACACCTGAAGCCCCCTGAAGGGCATAGCCAGGTACTTGTCCCAAGGCAGTCTTATATTCATCCCCATCCCTGATGTGCACTCGGAAGTAAACATCCCAGAGGTCCAGTTTCAAAAAAATTTTCCCTTTACTGGCCTCATTGAGCAAGTCTTTTATTAACAGGAGGGGATTGGGAAATTGCGCGTGGGGAGTGATTACAAAAGCCCACTGTTCCCAATGTTCCCCCGTGCCAATTATTATAGGTTCAGTCTCAAAAGCACAAGGTTCTTTCATCTTGGAGCCATCCATTTGGGTAAAACGTAAAGGCTCTTTGAGAGTGTTCACCCCCAACCCCAATCCATCCACAACAATTGGACTAATTAAGTCTCTGGCACACCCTGAATCAATAAGGGCTCGAACATGCATCTGCGTGCCTAAGTGGGGGTTCACCATAGTCATTAAGATATAAAGAAGGGGCCTGGGGCAGCTCACTGTTTGAATCGCTGTTTGTTGAGGGACCTGCTGTGTTACGCCATTCAGAGCAGATCCTGGTCATTTCCCTGCGGCTGAGCAGCAACCCCTTCTTCTGGCTTCTCCGGGAAGCAGGATTCCACGATTTGGAGTGCCAGTGGCTTTGGGGTGGACACTTTTTTCAGCTTCAGACATGCTGGTGGAGAGGAGGAAGCCCCACCCTTGGGAGAGGCTGCTGGACACACCAAAGCGAAATGGCTCGGTTCCCCACATCTGGTGCACAACCTCTTTGTCATGTGGAATTCTCTGAGGTCCCTCACGGAGGCTTGGTCTTTGGCTTAAAAGGGGTGTCTGGCGGGGCAGTGCTCTTAGGGGTACTAGACAGGTACCGCATGCGAATTAAGGTGAAATGAGCCTCCACTTCTTCAGCAGCTCTGATCCAACCATTCAGAGTGGTAGGATTAACATTTCTGAGTATAGTCTCACACAGTTCCACATTTAAGCCCCTGTGATACTGCTCTACAAACACTTCTTCTGACCAACCCCTGATTATAGCTTCTAAGCGTTTGAAAGCAGCAGTATACTCACAGACGGACATCTTCCCTTGCAAGAGATTGCGTACTTGGTTCCGGGCCTTCTCCTTGTTCATCGGGTCTTCATATTGGCAGCATAAGGGCCACATGAATTCCTCCACACTATCCAACTCAGGTCCTGGGGGATTGTGGAGGCTCACATACCAGTCAGAAGCTTCGTCTCGCAGTTGGGAACTGATGTAGCCCACGCAGTCACCATTATCCTGGAACAGATGGCCCCAATTCTGCATACAATGGCCGGCTTTGATGATGAAGAACTGTAGCTTTGTGAGGTTCCCATCAAAGGTGGCCCCCATTAACTCGTGAGGCACAGGCCTGCAATCCGCTGGCTGCGCCGGACCTGGGACTGGCAGAGCGGATGGTCCCTGCGGGGTGGGAGGCTTGACCGGTGGCTGTACTGGTTGTGGTACCACTGCTGGTGGTGCTCTGGCCCCTGCCAGCTGTCCCTGTACCGCCTGTGCCACAATAGTCAGCACTGCAGTCATCTCTCTTTGCAGACATCTCTGGATCATGTCAAACCTACGATTTATCTGCACCCACACCTCGGCCATTTGGAAGTCATCCATGGCTCTCCGCTCCATGCCGTGGGCCCCTGACTGCCTTGCCCTGGCTTCCCACCAAGGAGACCAAGTCTTGGTGGTTTGTGACCCGAATTGAGCCCAGGACTGGGCTCCTCCACTCCATCTGGGATGAATGGTCACCCCACTAGTGGTCACAGGTTGTGCCAGTCCCTCCTCAGTAGGAACCGGTGTCTCCTGTTCAGTAGTAGGGATTTCAGAACCATCATCAGCCATGGTGGGTGCAATGGCCTGGTCCCCGATTAGGGATTACTAACAATCTGTGAGATTGTGCCAATAGATGTAGTCCACAACAGGTTTCCTTAAACAGAAAGTCCTTTATTTTCAGAAAAGATCTGGCTGGTCAAATACACTTCTGTTAGTAATGCCCAAGCATAGTAATACAACTACAATTATACCTGATATGAAATAAGCCCCCCTCGACTTCCGCCAATCAGTTGGGAGAATTATTGACACCCAAATATACTGGCCCCCTGTTCCCAAGGAAAGCATGGCAAATTAGGTTCCCAAGCAAAGACACTGTCAGGATCTGTGGGGCGGATGTTCCCAAGGGTAAAATCAAGCAAAGGAGCAATTTGCACCTGTGAATAAAATAACATGTAGCAGGAGGATTCCAGCTCAAGGCCGTGAGCTAGCGAGAAGCAAAAGAGAGATAAGAGCGAAGAAAAGCTGATAAGCAGCAAGTATGTGCAGAGCAAGCAGGAAGCACATTCCTGCGGTGGGAGTCATTCTACCGATGCTATCTCCCGTCCGGGACCTAGAGGAGCAGGTATGGAACTCAAAACAAAGGCAATGTTAAGTGACCATCAGGAAAGGCAATAGAAACCATTGGATGTGGTAACTGACATGACTGCAACAGAAACCATTGGCAGGGCTAACTGACATGACTGCAACAGAACCATTGGGAGGGCTAACTGACAACTACCAGCTTAAAAAAGTAAAATGTTTATTAAAAAGAGAAAAAGATTACAAGCATACTTTTAGAACAGTATCAGATAAGCAACCAGAAGGACAAAGAAAAGTTGGTCATAATCACATCGTTCTTTCCCTGGTTCTAAAAACTTACTTTACTAGATGTTGAAACAGAATAGGGAATTTCAAGCTTAGAAAGTTACAAAAGGTTCTAAAGATGTTTCATTAGCTAGGCTAGTGGTGGCGAACCTATGGTACACGTGCCAGAGTGGGCACCCAGAGCCCTCTCTGAGGGCACATGTGCGGTTTTGGCACTCGGTCACTAAAAGGAAAAAGACGCGGACTCGCAGTTGGGCTGCCACAGGTGCAAGACTGGAGTGGTGCACGTGCATGAGCGCCTACTCTGTCTCTCGCATGCTGTTACCAGTGTGCAAGAGAGATAGCGCCTCACCTGGAGTTTACAAACTTTCCATCCGCTCCTCTTTTAGCCCTCCCCCCTCAGGTGGCATCTCCCTTTACCTCGGCATTGGAGGGTGCCCGGGCATTGGACAGTGGCGTGGTACGCCCTCATTGGGTTTTTTTTCAGCAGCCATAAAGCAGAAAGAAGCACTTCCCCCCCCCCCCCACTGCTTTTGGATATTCTGTGCTTACTGCAAAGGGATCAAGTGTCCAGTTTGGCTTTAGCCACCCAGCAAAAAAGACAGGGGAGGGAAGGAGCAGTTGGGAGGGATGGCGACGGGATCGCCCAGAGAGGGCAGGAGCTTGAGAGAGCAGAGGAGAAAGGAAAGACACTAAGGAGATTAGGAGAGGGGAATCTGGAGGGAAGCTTTAAAAAGTAGGCGAAAGAAAGAAACTTAACAGCTAGGTCTAATCAAGGTGACCTGATTTTCCATTGGGGTTTACTTCCCAACAATGCACCCTCTAAGCTGTGGGGAGTCTTAGGAGCAAAAAGTCCACTTTGTGAGCTACTGGCATTAAAGTTGTGAGTGAGCAATTTGGCTACTGCATACATTAGTTTGCTCTGGAGCCATCCTTCCTGAGCTGAGAAAAAATGTGTCAGCTGGAGGCTAAAAAACTGAGGTAGCTCACACTAAGCTTAAACACTGCTTCCCAATATTGTAGCCCAACATATTCTCCCAACCGGTTTGACTGGATCTCACAGGGATCCAGTTCTGAGTAAATGCATTTAATAACGTAATCTTGACAGACTCCCCTGACCAATTAGGCTTGATATAAGTGAGATTGACTTTCAAGCACTGTAGTCTAACAGACGGTCTGAGTTGGATTTGATTTCAATGGGATCTGCTTCTGAGGTAAACCTAGTTTAACAAAACAAAGTTTGAGACCAGTGGTACCTTAAGACCAGCAACATTTAATTTTCAGTATAAACTTTCATGTGCATACATGTATCTGATGAAGTGTGCATGTGAAAACTTATACCCAGAATTAAACTTTGTTGGTCTTAAAGGTGTCACAGGATTCAAACTTTGTTCTATTCCTTCAAATCAACACAGCTACCCACCTGAATCTATAGAAGAGAAGAATTATTTATTTATTTAGACTTATATCCCGCCTAGCCAGCAAAGCCGGCTCTAGGCGGCTAACAACATAAAATCAAGAACATACAGGGTTAAAATAAGCAACATATAAAATTTTAAATCACATTAAAATACAACTTAACAATAAAATCGAGCAGATGGCAGTGAATAGAATAGAAAGAAGAAGAGATTGGATTTATACCCCGCCCTTCACTAACCAAAGGAGTCTCAGAGCATCTTACAAACTCCTTTCCCTTCCCTTCCCCACAACAGACACCCTGTGAGATAGGTGGGGCTGAGAGAGCTCTGACAGAAACTGCTCTTTTTCAAGAACAGTTGTGCCAGAGCTATGGCTTGCCCAAGGTCATCCAGCAGGTGTAAGTGGAGGAATGGGGAATCAAACCCGGTTCTCCTAGATTAGAGTCTGCGCACTTAACCAGTACACCAAACTGGCTATAGTTTAACTGTCCTAACAATTTTATGGGAATTCAATGGTATCTAATTCTGAGTTGGTGTCAGTTAACTGCCATAAATTCTGTTCAATAACTGTGTTACTGCTACTGGGAGTATTTACATGACCCCTGAAAAGGTTATTGGCATTTGTTTTTTCCTCTTACTTGGTGACAGGTCCCGCCCAGGAGTTCTCAACGGGGCCATGACTCCCTTCTCAGGAATGTGTGCTCTGCTTCGCTTGCTTGCTTAGCTCGGCTTGCGCATGCCCATCTCAATGCTTTGCTCTTCCCTGTTATCTTCGTGCTCTGTCCTTGAGAAGAAATGCTTGCAATTATGTGAAAGCCAAACACACAGGTGTTTTGTATTCCTCTTATCCATGCCTTGAGAACTGAACTTTAGAGATGTTCAACATCATTATATTCTGGG
The DNA here is from genome assembly GCA_029233225.1 of Lepidodactylus listeri. Classification (NCBI taxonomy): domain Eukaryota; kingdom Metazoa; phylum Chordata; class Lepidosauria; order Squamata; family Gekkonidae; genus Lepidodactylus; species Lepidodactylus listeri. The sequence continues at coordinate 4,473,450 of JARCFY010000014.1, read as the reverse complement.
AACCCTTTTTCCCATGTTTTCTATGAGAACTCTAAGCTAGTATATTTGAGCACCTAAAATACTGCATAGTGATTGGTAGAATGCCTGTAAGCCATATTTCATATCCAGTATATCAATACATGTTATCCTTAACCCCAGTATTACTAACAGTGAAAGTGTTTGACTCCAATGATCTTCTCTGCAAATAAAGGACTTACTGCTTCATGAGACCTGCTGTGGATTATATCTCTTGGGTCATTCTCACAGTTGGGAGCTGCGGTGGCTCAAAGGTTAAGACATTGAATTGCAGACTGGAAGGTCAGTAGCTCAGCAGTTCAAGGCCCAAGTGCTGCATGATGGAGTGAGTTCCCATCTCTGGTCCCAGCTCCTGCCAACCTAGCCATTCAAAAGCAAGAAATTGCAAGTAAATGGGTACCACTTCAGTGGGAAGGTAACAGTGTACCATGCACCTCAGTATCTAGTCATGCCGGCCACATGACCATGGAGAAATCTTTGGACAGCGCTGGTTCTTTGGCTTGGAAATGGAGATGAGCACCACCCCCTAGAGTTGGATTTGACTGGCTTTCGAGCAAGGGAAACCTTTACCTTAATTCTGAGTTACCAAGATTAGCACTGTAATGTAACAATGACTCCTAACAATTTTACTTGATTTCAGTAGGATCTACTTCTGAGTAAAGCTCAGGTATTGTGCTTTTCTTTTAAGACAAAAGACGTTAATGTCTGAATAGTTTTTTCTAAACTAAAACCTCAGTATTCAGGTTAAATTGCTGTGTTGGCACTTTGCGATAAATAAGTGGGTTTTGGGTTGCAGTTGGGCACTCGGTCTCTAAAAGGTTCACCATCACTGACCTAGGCTCTCTGCAGCCAGCAGGCCAGGCTATATGGCCGATGGCTTCTGGCCTGTAGAACAGAGCTCAGCCATCTGTCCTTTCCCAAAGATTAGTACCAAGAGGCAAGAGGAAGAGACCCTCCCTCCTGAGAGCGAGCACTTTTATTAAACCTCTGGCTCCACCCATGCTACATCACACTCTCCACCCCCTTTGACTTGGTCGTCAGTTAGCACTGCCAATGATTCTGTTGCAGTCATGTCAGGTAACCCTGCCAATGGTTTCTATTGCCTGTTCTGATGGTCAATTAACATTGCTTTTGTTTTGAGTTCCATACATGCTCTTCTAGGTCCCAGATGGGAGATAGCATCGGTAGAGTGACTCCCACCGCAGGAATGCACTTCTTGCTCACTCTGTGCACGCTCGCTGCTCATTAGCTTTTCCTCGCTCTTATCTTTCTTTCACTTCTCGCTAGCTCATGGCCTTGAGCCAGAAACCTCCTGCTACATGTTATTTTATTCACAGGTGCAAATTGCTCCTTTGCTTGATTTTACCCCTGGGAACATCCACCCCACTGATCCTGACAGTGTATTAGCTTGGGAACCTAATTTGCCGCGCTTTCCTTGGGAACAAGGGGCCAGTATATTTGGGTGCCAATAATTCTCCCAAGTCAAGGGGGGCTTATTTCATATCAGGTATAATTGTAGTTGTATTACTATGCTTGGGCATTACTAACAGAAGAAGTATATTTGACCAATCAGATCTTTTCTGCAAATAAAGGACTTTCTGTTTAAGGAGACCTGTTGTGGACTACATTTATTGACACAATCTCACAGATTGTTAGTAATCTCCATTTGGGGACCAGTCCATTGTACCCACCATCGCTGACGATGGTGCTGAAATCCCTACTACTGAACAGGTGACACCGGTTCCTACCGAAGAGGAACTGGCACGGCCCGTGACCACTAGCGGAGTGACCGTTCATCCCAGATGTAGTGGAAGAGCCCAGTCCTGGGCTCAATTCGGGTCACAAACCACCGAGACTTGGTGTCCTTGGTGCGAAGCCAGGGCAAGGCAGTCAGGAGCCCACGGTGTGGAGTGGAGAGCCATGGATGACTTCCAAATGGTCGAGGTGTGGGTGCAGATGTATCATAGGTTCGACACGATCCAAAGCTGCCTGGAACAGGAGATGACTGCCCAGCTAACTGATCTACTGAACGTCATGGCACAGGCGGTACAGGGCCTGCTGGCAGGGGCCAGAGCCGGAGCACCACCGGCAGTGGTACCGCAACCAGTACAGCCACCGGTCCAGCCTCCCACCCCCCAGGGACCACCCACTCTGGCCATCACAGGGCCGGTGAAGCCAGTGGATCGCAGGCCTGTGCCTCACGAGTTAATGGGGGCCACCTTTGATGGGAACCCCACAAAGCTACAGTTCTTCATCATCAAAGCCGGCTGTTGTATGCAGAATTGGGGCCATCTGTTCCAGGATGATGGTGACCACATGGGCTACATTGGTTCCCGACTGTGAGAGGAAACTGCCAACTGGTACGTGAGCCTCCACAATCCCCCAGAACCTGAGTTGGATAGTGCGGAGGAATTCATGTGGGCCTTACGCTGCCAATATGAAGACCCGATGAGCAAGGAGAAGGCCCAGAACCAGGTGCGCAATCTCTTGCAAGGGAAGATGTCCGTCTGTGAGTATACTGCTGCTTTCAAACGCTTAGAAGCTATAATCAGAGGTTGGCCAGAAGAAGTGTTTGTAGAGCAGTATCGCAGGGGCTTAAATGTGGAACTGTATGAGACTATACTCAGAAATGTTAATCCTACCACTCTGAATGGTTGGATCAGAGCTGCTGAAGAAGCGGAGGCTCATTTCACCTTAATTTGCATGCAGTACCTGTCTGGTACACCTAAGAGTGCTGCTTCGCCGGCCACCCCTTTTAAGCCAAAGACCAAGCTGCCCATGAGGGATCTCAGAGAATTTCGCATGAAAAAGGGGCTGTGCACCAGATGTGGGGAACTGGGCCATTTCGCCTTGGTGTGTCCAGTGGCTTCTCCCAAGGGAGGGACCCCGTTTTCCCCACTGGCACATCCAAAGCCGAAAAAAGCATCCACCCCGAAGCTGCTGGCACTCCAAATTGTGGAGTCCTGCTTTCCGGAGAAGCCAGAAGGGGTTGCTGCTCAGCCACAGGGAAACGACCAGGACCTGCTCTGAATGGCGCAATGCAGCAGGTCCCTCAACAAACAGCACCTCAGTGAGCTCCCCTGGGCCCCTTATTTAGATCTTAATGACTGTGGTGAACCCCCAGTTAGGCACAGAGATGTGTGTTTGAGCCCTCATTGATTTGGGGTGTGCCAGAGAATTAATTAGCCCAATTGTTGTGGATGGATTGGGGTTGGGGGCAATGTTCCCTCTAAGCTGAGTTAGTGTAAGCTAGCTCCCAGTTTTTTAGCCTCCAGCTCACACATTTTTGTCTTCGCTCAGGATGGAGGGCTCCGGAACAAACTGATTTATGCACTAATCAAATTGCTGGCTTACAACTTTAATACCAGTAGTTCACAAAGTAGAATTTTTGCTCACAAGACTCCACAGCTTAGAGGGAGCCTTGGTTGGGGGTGAACACTCTTGAAGAGCCTTTACAGCTTACCCAAATGGATGGCTCCGAGATGAAAGAACCTTGTGCTTTTGAGACTGAACCGATAATAATTGGCATGGGGGAACATTAGGAACAGTGGGCTTTTGTAATCACTCCCCACGCACAATTTCCCATTGTGCTAGGAAGCCCATGGTTAGGGACGCATGATCCCTACATCACCTGCAGTGAGGGATGGATTACCTGGGTTTCTCCCTCCTGTAAAGAGCATCTTTGGAAAGCCAATTGGGGCAATTGGCCTGGCTCCGAGAGCACTTGTTTGGCACGTGAGGAACTTTTATCCATACCTACCACATACAGGGATTTAATGAAGGTTTTCAAAGAAACGGAGGCTGATGAGCTTCCCCCCCATCGAAACACTGACTGTGCTATTGAACTGTTACCCGGGCATAAACTATCCAAGGGTTAATTGTAGTCCATGTCCCCCCAGGAAAAGTGGGATTTCGTAATTTCACAGATAAAAACCTCAAACGAGGCTTCATTCGGCAGGCCACTTCCCCTTTCGCTGCGCCAGTACTTTTCCGAAAGAAAAAAGACAGGGTGCTGTGGTTGTGTACAGACTATCGGGGCTTGAATGCAGTGTCTACTTCAAATGCATATCCCCTCCTGTTGATAAAAGACTTGCTCAATGTGGCCAGTAAAGGGAAAATTTTTTCAAAACTGGACCTCCTGGATGCTTCCGAGTGCGCATCAGGGATGGGGATGAATATAAGACTGCCTTTAATATCCCCCTGGGGCAATTCGAGTACCTGGTTATGCCCTTCGGCCTTCAGGGGTCTCCAGGCGTTTTTATGAATTTAATAAATGAAGTTTTACACAGGCACCTATTCAAGGGGGTCCTGTGTTATCTTGATGATATCTTGCTCTATTCCCGACATGGAATCACATATTAAATTGGTGAGAGAAGTGTTATCTACACTCAGAGACAATATACTTTTTGCTAAGCTCTCTAAGTGTGATTTCCATAAGACCAAAATGGACTTTTTGGACTACAGCATTTCTCCACGGGGATTGGAGATGGACCCAGCAAAAGTTTTGGCTGTAGTGGGGTGGGAGTCCCCCCGCACTAGATGCCAGTTACAAAGTTTTCTAGGATTCGCCAACTTTTATTGAAATTTAATCAGCAATTTCACCCAATACAGCCTTCCTCTCACTGACTTACTTAAAACGAAAGGGAAGGGGCCGGAGGCTGCGAAGCCAGGTGCTTGGTTAAACTGGACTCCCGAGTGTTAACAAGCTTTTGATACTTTGAAACAACTTTTTACTTCTGAACCCATTTTGGCGCATCCAGACGGAAATAAAAAGTTTGTAGTGCAAGTCAATGCATCTGATGTAGCCATGGGGGGGGGGGTGATCTTGCAAGAAGGGACGGATGGGAAATTACACCCTTTAGCCTATTTTTCAAAAAAATTTGAAGACACCGAGAATAATTGGGCAGTAAGGGATAAAGAAGCTGCAGCAATCCATCTAGCTCTAACTACCTGGTGGCACTGGTTGGAGGGGGCACCAACCATTTGAAATATGGACTGATCATAAGAACCTAGAAGCCTTGCATACTCAACACTCCCTTAATGCTAAGCAGCTCAGGTGGGCTGATTTCTTCTCTAAATTCAACTTCACACTGCGCCACTTCCCAGGGCACTCCAATTCGTTAGTGGATGCTCTCTCTCACCTCCCCCAACATGACTCCCAAAAAGACAAGTTAATAGAGACTATGTTCACGCTGGAACAATTGGGGGGGGTGCAGACTAGAAGCCAAACTAAGAAGGGGGTGACGCCTGAAGTATCTGAATGAATTATAAAATTCGCCCGAGAATATTTGGAGGAGGAAAACCGAGAGTTCCATTCCTTGTCTTCCCTTGTAGAGTCCAGAAAGTTGTTGGTTTAAAGAACAGAAAATAGTGGTTCCTTTAACACTAGGAAAGGAAATTTTGCATGCAGCACACGAATGTAAACTGTTGGGACATTTTGGTTATTTAAAAACTTTGAACCTCTTACAAAGACAATTTTGGTGGCCATGTATGAGGGGAGAAGTCTCTATCTATGTCTCCTCTTGCCAAACATGTTTGATGGGAAAATCTTGGGGTGGAAAACCCCCAGGACTATTGCAGCCTTTGGAAACTCCTAGTCATCCATGGGAAGTTATTTCTATGGACTTTATAACTGATCTGCCTCCTAGCAAAGGGAAGACTGTAGTGTGGGTGGTGGTGGACACTTTTTCTGAACAGGCTCATTTTGTTCCTCTAAGGAAATTGCCTACTGCAAAGACATTGGCTAAAGCTTTTGTAAATCACATGATTAGACTTCACGGTATACCAAAGAAGGTAATTTCTGATCACGGCTCCCAATTTGTTACCAACTTCTGGTGGGAGCTTTTACAAGTCATGGGAGTCAAGGCAGCGTTAAGAAGCACTTATCATCCAGAGACGGATGGCCAAACCGAAAGAGTTAATCAGATATTGGAACAATACTTGCGGTGCTATACTAATTTCCAACAAGATGACTGGGTGGACCTATTGCCTTTTGCAGAATATAGTTATAACAATGCTGTACATTCATCTACTGGAGTGTCCCTGTTTATGGCGGTAGGGGTTTTTGAAGGGGTTCCTTTGCCTAACTTAAGCCCAGCGGCTGAAGGTTCTAGTGATTTTGCTATTTGGTGGAATTCATTACGTGACTCTTGGCTGTTGATTGCAAAAACTTTGGAAGCAGCTAAAGCAGACTATAAGAAATATGCTGATAAGGAGAGGGCCCCAGGTTGGAATCTGGGGATTCTGTTTATGTGTCAACTAAAAATATTAAAGGACTCCAACCAAGTCGAAAATTGGGTTGGAAGTACGTGGGACCTTTCCCAGTAGTCAGATGCATTAACAAAGTGACTTTTGAACTTAAGCTCCCCAAATCATTGAAATTTGTGCATCCTATTTTCCATTACAGCCTTCTGAAGAAGGATCCTGGTCCGAACGAATGGAGACCCTCCTCCTCCTCCTCTGATGAAGAATAATGAGCCTCATTATGAAATTGACCAAATGTTGGACTCTAAAATAAAAAGGGGATGTTTGTTTTATCTTATTAAATGGTTGCATTTTGGTCCTGAAGAAAACGAATGGGTTGAGGCCTCTCATATGCATGCTCCGGCTAAAATCTGTGCTTTCCATAAACTGCACCCTTTGAAACCTGGGGAGGGAGGGGATGTTTTATCGGGAAGGCAGAATGTCAGTTAGCACTGCCAATGGTTTTGTTGCAGTCATATCAGGTAACCCTGCCAATGGTTTCTATTGCCTGTCCTGATGGTCAATTAACATTGCCTTTGTTTTGAGTTCCATACCTGCTCTTCTAGGTCCCGGACGGGAGATAGCATCAGTAGAGTGACTCCCACTGCAGGAATGCGCTTCTTGCTCGCTCTGTGCATGCTCGCTGCTCATTAGCTTTTCCTCACTCTTATCTTTCTTTTGCTTCTCGCTAGCTCATGGCTTTGAACCAGAAACCTCCTGCTGCATGTTATTTTATTCACAGGTGCAAACTGCTCCTTTGCTTGATTTTACCCTTGAGAATGTCCGCCCCACAGATCCTGACAGTGTCTTTGCTTGGGAACCTAATTTGCCGCGCTTTCCTTGGGAACAGGGGGTCAGTATATTTGGGCACCAATAATTCTCCCAACTGATTGGTGGAAGTTGAGGGGGGCTTATTTCATATCAGGTCTAATTGAAGTTGTATTACTATGCTTGGGCATTACTAACAGAAGAAGTGTATTTGACCAACCAGATCTTTTCTGCAAATAAAGGACTTTCTGTTTCAGGAGACCTGTTGTGGACTACATCTATTGGCACAATCTCACACTGGTCCACCCAGGTCACCCAAGTGGGCCCTGGAACACCCAGGTGCATCCCTCAGTTTCTTTGCAAGTTAATCTATTTGCATAACTGTGGTGGGTAATTGCCCTAGCTTCCTGCCCTTTCAGAGAGGAGAGAGAAAAAACAGGAACACTTTAAAAACTCATAATGGGGAGAGGGGTTTCTCCACACAGCCTGTGCCCAGGGGACTTTGCCAGTGCCAGCTCCCCACACCAGAAGGTGGTTGGAGACTTGGTTGCTGAGGGGTGAAGGGAGGGGGAGAAGGAACTCTGAGGTGAGGGAATTCAGCAACCCAGGGAGGCAAGGTACAGAAAGAAGAAAAGACCCACAGCCAGTGCTAAGGGCAGTCACCAATCTCCCCCCCCAAGAGTGGTTGGATGGTTGGTTGCCAACTGGCCAGGGGACAGTGGATGTCCTTTTGGGATGAGTAGAAAAGTCATACCCCACCACCAGTGGGCAGAGAAAACAGCTGCTTGCAGAACCCACAGAAGGGGTGGGGTGACTCTGCTGTTTGACTTGCCAAGGAAACAGGCAACCCCAGAGTCAAACCAAAAATGTGTTGTGAAAGCAAAAGAATTCAAGCCCAGTTTACGACCCCTTGCAGAGAAGACAGAAAGGCATGCAGCGACCAGGCATTGCAGTGGAGAAACACAGAACGGGAGAGAATGGTGAAAAAAGGGAAGGGGAGGATGTTTTTTGTCTGGCAAATTTGTCTCGTCGCCAGGAGATCCAGCTGGTTTTTTCACCCTCCCAGCAACCCCAGTAAATTCCCCCCCGGCCCACCATGAGATTCATTCCATGCACAAAAGGAGCATTGCACTGCAAAAGACTGCGATGCAAAACAAAGGGCGGCCACACACTGCCTGGGAATATACACACACACACCTCGCATTCTGAGGGGGTAGGCTGGACATCTCCAATTGGAAATCAGAGATGCCTGTCAGCTCAAAAAAATCCCACCCACACCCACTTTCCTGCATGAAACGGTGTTTATCTGGCGAAAGTACCTGAATGCTTCCGAGCTAAGCACGTGAAAATTGGGCACTCTAGCTTCTGAACACATGACCTTTGAGCCAGTCTGTCCAAGCTCCCCAAAAGGCAATGTTTGGCCCAGATTTTGGTTCGGTGTTCGTGTCTGTGCCCATCCCTAGTTCTGTTTATGGAAAAAGCCTGAAAGGTTCCCCCCACTCTTGTGGGTAAGGAGATGGATAAAAAGAATGGCTACTGCCATGGAACCAATGGAAAGGTGGGTGGCCAGGAAGGTGGTTCTGCTGGAACTGATGGAGGCAGAGGTGGTTTAAACCAGGTTGCACTTACCTGTAGCTGTTGTTCATCAAGTGGTCTTCTGTGCAGGCACATAGGGGGACAGCAGTCACAGGCCTGCTGCAGAGGAACAAGCTTCCAAAGACTATAGCAATTTCCAGAGCCTAGGAGGGCTCCCCCCTTCCCTCCACCTTCAGCCCTGACTTTCCCACCCAAAGGGTCATGGGACAGAAGCGAGGAGAGCACTCTTTCCTCACTTCTTCCCTTGCTGCCTTGAGGCATCAAAAGAAATATAAATCAGCCCACAGAGGGGAAATGACGTCTGTGCAGCCCCACATGGCACATTGGCAAGCTCACTTACCACAGGGGGTGAGAGTGTGGGCTGCTCACCAAAAGAATGGTTGTAATACTACTTTTCCTACCCCAGCCTCATTCCTGGAGTCAACATCCATGAAACAGTGCTTGACACAAGTTGAGTGACAGAAAGCCTACTAAAGAGGCCTGGGCCCTCATGGAGTGAGCATTCAAAACACATTTGATGTTGAGTGGGCTAATTTCCTTTCCTTTTTCCCTTTTCTTTTTGTACCCTTAAGGCCACGGTGGCTCAGAGGTTAAGAGAGTGAGCTGCAGACTGGAAGGTCGGTAGCTTGGCAGTTCAAGACCCTAGCGCCATGTGATGCTGTGAGCTTCCGTTTCTGGCCCTAGCTCATACCAACCTAGCAGTTCGATAGCAAGAAATTGTAAGTAGATAAATAGGTATTGCTTTGCTGGGAAGGTAACAGCATTCCGTGCACCTTGGCATTTAGTCATGCCGGCCACATGACCACGGAGAAGTTTTCTGCTTGGAAATGGAGATGAGAACCATCCCCTAGAGTCAGATTTGACTGGCTTTCGAGCAAGGGAAACCTTTACCTTTACCTTTGTACCCTTAGAAGCTCATTGATTCACAAATCTTGAGCAGCAGAAAACACTTCCTCATCAAAGGCTCCTAAGTAAGTGTAAGAATCCAATAGATTTCAAACCAAAAACAAAGTGTCTTAAACAAGAACTTCTTTTATTTGTTGGTGGATCCACTGGTACACATTTGTTGAGTGAGTAATGGAGGAGTGTGGTGGGTGCTGGTACAGTTACAGTATATTCAAACTGTAATGTAGCAAATATATCTACCAATCATCATACAGTGAAAAAAGGAACCCAAACCCCCAGTCCATTTATTCCCAGGGAGAAAAGTGGGAAGGAAAAGCAGTTTGCACCTGCAGGAATATTCCAATTAGCAACATAGCCCATGAGAAGACATAGCCAGGGCCATAGATAAGAAGGATACAGAAGCGGAGGTGAAAGCAAGGGAAAGGAGCACATTCTGCAGGAGCGAAGGAGTAAGCACATAGTCAGATAGCCGCATCCCAACCGCCGGGCGGGAAATGTCAGATTCTGACATCCTGCCCTCCCTAAAATCCCCTCAACCCCCAGGTTTTAACGGGTACATCTTATGGAAGGCATGAAGTTTTGCAGGAGCGTTTACATGCACAAATTCTACCCATTCATTATGTTCAGGACCAAAATCACACCAGCTTATGAGATAGAACAAACGACCCCTTTTTAACTTAGAGTTGAGGATTTGGTCCAAATCGTAGTGAGGTTCACCCCCCTTCATCAGAGAAGGAGGAATCGGACGTTGGGGTCTCCACCCTGTCAGCCCAGGATCTTTTTTCAGGCGGCTGAAATGGAAGACTGGATGAACACCTTTAAGAGACTTAGGTAGATCGAGCTCAAATGTTACATTATTGATTTTTCTTAACACCTTATAAGGACCAACATATTTCCAACCAAGTTTCCTACTGGGTTGCAACCCCTTAATGTTCTTAGTCGAAACATAAACAGAGTCTCCTTGTTGTAGGTCCCATCCCTGACCCCAACCTTTGTCCATATATTTTTATAGTCTTTTTTGGCCATTTCCAAAGTCTTTGCAATCAATGGCCAAGCCTCAAGCAAAGAGTTCCACCATTCAGCCAGATTGCCAGAAAGGGGGGGGGGGGCTGATTCCAGTGATGGTAAAGGAACTCTCTCATACCATCCCATTGCCATAAATGGAGAGACCCCCATGGAAGAATGCACAGCATTATCATAGCTATATTCAGCAAAAGGCAACAAATCTACTCTATCATCATATTGTTGGTAGTTTGTGTAACAATGTAAGAATTGTTCCAGAATTTGATTCACCCTTTCAGTTTGCCCATCTGTCTCTGGGTGGTAGGCACTACTCAATGCGGACTCCACTCCCATAATGTCCAGGAGCTCCCGCCAGAAGTTGGCAACGAATTGGGTTCCATGGTTGGAGACTATTTTACGTGGAATAGAATGGAGCTTTACAATATGTCCCATAAAAGCTTTGGCCAATGACTTGGCCGTGGGTAACTGCTTAAACAGAATGAAGTGGGCTTGCTTAGAGAATGTGTCCACCCCCCCCCCCAAATGATGGTCTTTCCTTTACTGGGAGGAAGGTCAGTTATAAAACCCATAGAAATGACTTCCCAGGGTCTGGTGGGGGTTTCCAGCGGTTGCAATAAACCTGTGGTCTTGCCTCCCTGTCGCTTACACATTAAACAGACTTGGCAAGAGGATACATAATAAGAAACATCCTTTCTCATATGTGGCCACCAAAATTGTCTCTGGAGTAAGTTCAAAGTTTTAAGATAGCAAAAATGTCCTGCTAATTTGGACTTGTGAGTTGCATGCATAACATCACCCCGTAATGACTTGGGCATGACCAGTTTCTTCTCCCAAAACCAGCAACCATTCAAATATCGGGTAAGATGTTCTGTGCCTTGCAACTCTTGTTTTGGCCGGGGTGTAGGTATTAGCACATTTAGAGATCCATTCATCAGTTGACGGCTTTTTACATTTCCCATCTTGAATACGAGTTACAATTGCTGTTCCAGAGTGAACATTGAGTCTATTACTGGATCCTTCCGGCAGTCATGTTGGGGGAGGCGAGAGAGAGCATCCGCCAGTGAGTTTGATTTTCCCAGGAAATGGCGTAATGTAAAGCTAAACTTGGAAAAAAACCCCAGCCCAATGCAATTGCTTGGCGTTTAAAGTGTGTTGCGTTTGGAGAGCTTCTAGGTTTTTGTGATCTGTCCAGACCTCGAAAGGGACTCAGGCCCCCTCTAACTAATGTCTCCATGTCGTGAAGGCCAAGCGGATAGCTGCTGCCTCCTTGACCCACACTGCCCAGTTTATTCAGGGTCCCCAGTTTTTTTGACATATACGCTAGCGAGTGCAGCTTGCCATCGGCACCTTCTTGCAGTATCCCCCCCCCCCATGGCCACATCAGATGCATCTACTTGAACAATTAAACGTTTGTTCTCATCAGGGTGCGCCAAAATGGGTTCAGACGTGAATAAAGTCTTTAGCTCCTCAAAAGCTTTTTGACATTCAGAAGTCCATTGTAACCTGGCTCCTGGTTTAGCCGCATCATCTCCCTTCCCCTTGGTTTTAAACAAGTCCATAAGGGGTAAGCTATATTTGGCAAAGTTATTGATAAATGAGTGTTAAAAGTTCATGAATCCTAAGAAACTTTGCAATTGCTGACAGGTGTGAGGAGCACCCCACTCCTTAAGAGCTGTCACTTTAGCAGGGTCCATCTCTAAACCTCTAGGGGAGATGTGGTAGCCTAAGAAATCAATCTCCCTCTGGTGGAAATCGCACTTGGAGAGTTTAACTAACAGTTTATTCTCCTTCAGTACTGTCAGCACATCCCGCACCAATTTCACATGGGATTTTTCATCGGGGGAGTACAGTAAGATGTCGTCAAGATAACAAAGCACCCCATTAAATAAATGTTTGTGAAGGACTTCATTATTAAAGTCATAAAGATGCCTGGAATGCCCTGAAGTCCGAACAGCATCACCAAGTACTCAAATTGCCCCAGGGGGGTATTAGAGGCAGTTTTGTATTCGTCCCCCTCCCGGATGCACACTCAAAAGTAAGCATCCCGCAGATCCAGTTTAGAAAATATTTTGCCTTTAGTTGCCTGTTAGGTATTTTATCAATGGCAGGGGATAGGCATTTGAGGCTGAGACTGCATTCAGACCCCGATAGTCCGTACAGAGCCTCAGTCCCCCGTCCTTTTTGTGAAACAGAACGGGGGCCGCAAAAAGGAACTTGGCTGGCCTAATGAAGTGCACTGCAAGTTCTTATCAATAAAATGGCGCAGTTCAACTTGTTCTGCAGGGCTCATAGAGTATAATTTCTCCTTAGGCAATTTTACTCCCGGCAGTAACTCAATAGCGCAATCCTTGTCACGGTGTGTATGTGGGGGTAGTTCATCCACTTCAGTTTCACTAAAAACCTCCGCTAAATCCCAGTATGCGGTAGGTATTTGTAATAGATCCTCTTTGGCTAGGCATAACTTTTTAAGAGAAGGCTTGTTCCCCCACTCAGAGCACCACTTGTGATGTGCACAGTTCGGGGCCACCCAACGTATCCTCCCCTCACTCCACATGATATAAGGATCTTGGGTGCTCAGCCAGGGGCTTCCCAACACCATCGGGAATTGGGCATGTGGGGTGATGACAAAAGCCCTTTGCTCCCAGTGTTCTCCCACCCCCAGGCACATCAAGTGAGTCTCAAAAAGGCCCGGCTCCTTCATTTCTGATCCATCCATTTGGGTGAATTGTAGGGGTTCTTCCAATGAGTTTACTCCTATCCCCAACCCATCTACTACAACTGGGCTGATCAGGTCTCGCACACACCCTGAGTCAATTAGCACTCGCACTTTCATGTGTGTGCCCATCTTGGGTACAACTAAAGTCATGACCACATACAAAAGGGGGGCAGGGGAGCTCACTGCTTTAGGTGTGGGGGAAGGAGGGACCTGTTGCTTTGTGCCTTTCAGAACAGGTCCACGTCATTTCCCGCTGGCAATGATCCATGGTCATTGCTTTCTCTTCCTCTGGTTTATTATTTCTTTCTTTCTTTATTTATTTGATTTCTAAGCCGCTCTCCCTGCGATTGCAGGCTCAGAGCGGCGTACAAGACCATGGGCATTAAGCTGGAGTGCTTTGGCCTTCCCACCCGGGGGAGCCTTCACTGGCCTGGAGAGGGAGGGAGATGGAGTCGGGGACACCCGCAGGGAGGCAGCTGGGCAAGACAAGGCGTAGTGACCCACTTCTCCACACTGCATGCATAGGCCCTTCTTCAACTGGAGGTCTCGGATGTCCTTCAGTGAAGCCTTAATCTTGGGTCTCTGGGGGATGGGCACCACACCAGGTCCCTTCGGGGGGGTGGGCACCGCACCAGGTCCCTTCACTTGATCAAAGTAAAATGGAATTCTACTTCTTCTGCTGCCCTCACCCAAGCCGCCAAGGAGATAGGTGTGACATTTCACAACACAGTCTTGTACAATGCCATATGCAACCCCTGACGATACTGCTCCACCAGCACTTCCTCAGGCCAACCTTGAATCTTGGCTGTGTACCTCTTGAAGGTAGCAGTGTACTCACGAATCGAATCTCACCCTTGGGTGAGACATCTCAATTGATTATGAGCTTTCTCCTCTCCCATGGGATCTTCATACTGTCTCTGGAGGGCCCACATAAATTCTTCCACTTGATCCAACTCCGGACCAGGAGGGTTGTGCAGACTCACGTACCAGTCCGCTGCTTCTTCACAAAGACTTGATCCGATGTAGCCAACTCAATCCTCTTCCATTGGGAACAAGTGGCCCCAAGTTTGCAGGAACCGCCCTGCCTCAATGAGGAAGAACTGTAGCTTAGCTGGGTCCCCATCAAACTTAGCTGTCAGCAATTCATGGGGGACCAGTCTCCAATCTATGCCAGGGGCAGGTCCTGTGGGAGTGGGTGGTGCTGGTCTTGGAACTGGGGGACCCCCTCTGGGTGGCTGTTGACCTGGGGGGGCAGAGGAGCTGGAGCAGACACTGGAGTGGGGGCAGCCACAGCCCTCTGGATTATTGCTGGCAGTCCTTCCAGGAGGGCAGTCATCTCACGCTGCAGCAATTGCTCCATGGCTTCAAGCCGACGATTCATGTGGGACCACATGTCCCCAAACTCTGGTTCTCTTGGGTGACCAGAATCTCTGTCTGGTCAGGCCACGAGGATGCACGCCGTCCCAGGGATCAGGCCCCAATCCCATAGCCGAGCCCCTCTGCAATGGGGTCCAAGTCTCCACAGATTCAGTCCTGAACAAAGTCCATGAGTACTTGGGACCCCTGGGTCTGAGATCAACCCAGGAGGTGGTAGTAATCACTACCTCCTCTTCCATAAACACAGGCACTCCCGAGTCTGGGGGTTCTTCTCCACCTTCCGCCATGGCAGGAATGGGTTGACTTCCCCAAATCAAACATTACTGACTCTCTGTGAGAGTCCAATAGATTTCAAACCCAAAACAAAGGGTCTTAAACAAGTACTTCTTTTATTTGTTGGTGGATCCACTGGTACACACTCGTTGAGTCAGTAATGGTGGGGTGTGGTGGGTGCTGGTACAGTTATAGTACCCTCAAACTGCAATGTAACAAAGATATCAACCCATCTACCAATCATCATACAGTGAAAAAAGGCACCAAACCCCCTGGTCCATTTATTCCCAGGGAGAAAAACGGTTTGCACCTGCAGGAATATTCCAATTAGCAACATAGCCCATGAGAAGACATAGCCAAGGCCATAGATAAGAAGGATACAGAAGCAGAGATGAAAGCAAGGGAAAGAAGCATATTCCACAGGAGGGGGGAGGAAGCACGTAGTCAGATAGCCGCATCTCAACCCCTGGGTGGGAAATGTCAGATTCTGACAGTAAGCTCAATAGTCACAGGATAAAAGGACAAGTCCTTTTGTGGATCAAAAACTGGCTGATTAAGAAGAAGAAGAAAAGAAGAGATTGGATTTATATCCTGCCCTTCACTCACTTGGAGTCTCAGAGCAGCTTACAAACTCCTTTCCTTTCCCCTCCCCACAACAGACACCCTGTGAGGTAGGTGGGGCTGAGAGAGCTCTGAGACAATTGTTCTAGAGAGAAGAGCTGGTACAAAGCTATGGCTTGCCCAAGGTCATCCAGCAGGTGCAAGTGGAGGAGTGGGGAATCAAACCCGGTTCTCCCAGATTAGAGTCCGTGCACTTAACCACTACACCAAACTGGCTCAAACAGACAAATGGGCAATTTTCTCTGTGGAGGGAGGTAAGCAGTGGGGTACCGCAGGGATCAGTACTCGGTCCAATGCCTTTTAAATTGTTTATTAATGATTTGGAGTTGGGAGTAAGCAGTGAAGTGGCTAAATTTGCAGATGACATGAAGTTGTTCAGGGTGGTGAGAATCAGGGACAATTGTGAGGCACTCCAAAGAAATCTGTCGAGGATGGATGAGTGGGCGTCAACGCGGGAAATGGGGTTCAGTGTGGTCAAGTGAAAAGTGATGCACACTGGAGCCAAAAATCCTAATTATAAATACACATTGATGGGGTCCAAACTGGTGGAGATTGACCAAGAGAGAGATCTTGGAGTCATAGTAGAGAAGAAGAAGAGAAGAAGAGATTGGATTTATATCCTGCCCTTCATTCACTTGGAGTCTCAGAGCGGCTTATAAACTCCTTTCCCTTCCCCTAAGTGAAAATGTCGAGACAGTGTGCGACTGCAATGAAAAAGGCCAATTAGGAAGGGAATTGAAAACAAATCAGCCAGTATCATAATGCTCCTGTATAAATTGATGGTGTGACCTCATTTGGATTACTGTGTACAGTTCTTGTCACCACACCTCAAAAAGGATTTTATAGCATTGGAAAAAGTGCAGAAAAGGGCAACTAGAATGATAAAAGGGTTGGAACACTTTCCCTATGAAGAAAGGTTGAAGTGCTTGGGGCTCTTTAGCTTGGAGAAATGATGGCTGAGGGGTGATGTGATCGAGGTTTATAAGATTATGCATGGGATAGAGCAGGTAAAGAAAGAAGTACTTTTCTCCCTTTCTCACAAGAACTCATGGGCACTCCATGAAACTGCTGAGCAGTCTGGTTAGAACAGATAAAAGGAAGTACTTCTTCACCCAAAGCGTGATTAACACATGGAATTCACTGCCACAGGAGGTGGACAGCTTCAAGAGGGAATTAGACAAACATATGGAGCAGAGATCCATTAGTGGCTATTAGCCACAAGGTATCGATAGGAACTCTCAGTCTGGTGCAAGTGATGCACTGTATTCTTGGTGCTTGGGGGGGCAACAGTGGGAGGGCTTTTAGTGTCCTGGCCCCACTGGTGGACCTCCTGAGGGCACCTGGTATTTTTGGCCACTGTGTGACAGAATGTTGGACTGGATGGGCCATTGGCCTGATCCAACACTGGCTTCTCTTATGTTCTTATTTATTTTTTTAGATGCAAGGACAAAAAGGACTGAGACAATTTTTGCAATTGCTAGAGTGAATGTAGGCTAACTTCATGGCTGAAACCACCCACCTGGAGAGTTTCTGAGCTGAGGTAGCTTTACCTTTATCATGATCGTTAAAACATATGAATAAATTTCTGTCTTTCCAAAACTCTTTGGTGTGACTCAAATAAAAGGGTGCTGCTGTCTTGACATTAAGAGAGTGTAAAGTTTGTTGCAAAGATGGTGTTGGAGAAGGGAAGACTGGCAGTGATGGAAATGTGAAGCCACATTGGGCAAAAATGGCAAACTCAGTCTTAGGACCACCTTTGCCAGGATAAAATTTCATGAAGGGTGTGTGTGTCACAGGGTAGAACCCTTAATCACCCCACCTATATGCTGATGTGATGGCCACTAAAAATGCTGTTTTATGAGGAAAGAAATGCCAGACTTTGTTAGGGGTTCAAATGGTTTATGCATAAGCCCCGATAAAACCAGAGATTAACTCTACTGTGGAGCCAGAAGCTCAACAAGTAGATACAGATTTAACAAACTCATCAAGAATTTTTTAGATTGAGATGTTGAGAAAATTGAACAACCCTGGTATCTCCTGTGAAAGGCCAATATGGCCCCTATCCATTAAGTTAAAAAGATATTCACAAATATCAGATAGCCCACAAGTTTAAGAGTGGATGCCCTTGTTGGAGGACCATGCTGAGAACCTTTTCGTACACACTACTGCCAAGTCTCCCCCATCCTATAATTACGCATTTGATTTTTCCTACCTAAATGCAGAACTTTACAATTATCTCCATTAAAATTTATTGTATTTGTTTTAGCCCTGCTCAGTATCATCCACAAAGTAGTTGGAAAACTGAGAGCAGATGGTTTGGCATGCATCTTGCTGGCCCCTTTCTGACCCTGCAGGATACGGTTCACCATCCTATGGATCCTAGCAAAAGGGGTACACAAGTTGCTGCAAACAGCAGGAGATTTACTCCATGTGGCCCCAAATATAGAGTCACTACGCCTAACTGCATGGCTGATTCATCCATAGGGTTGAAGAAATTATCATAGTGTCCCACAAGCCCTCCACTCAGAAGTCATATTCAGCAAAGTAGAAACAGATCTAGGGGTCTTAGTAGACCATACACTGAACATGAGTCAGCAGCGTGATGCAGTAGCTAAAATGGCAAATGTGATTTTGGGCTGTATCAACAGAAGTATAGTGTCCAGATTACATGAAGTGATGGTATCACTTTACTCTGCGCTGGTTACACCTCACCTAGAGTACTGTGTTCAGTTTTGGGCACTACAATTTAAGAAGGATATAGACAAGCTGGAACATGTCCAGAGGAGAGCAACGAAGATTGTGAGGGGTCTGGAGACCAGGTCCAATGAGGAAAGGCTGAAGGGTATGTTTAGTCTGAAGAGGAAACGACTGAGAGGTGATATGATCTCCATCTTCAAGTACTTGAAGGGCTGCCATATAGAGATGGTACAGAGTTGTTTTCTGTTGCCCCAGAAGGTCGGACCAGGTTGAAATTAAATCAGAAGTTTTCGGCTAAACATTAGGAAGAATTTCCTGACAGTCAGAGCGGTTCCTCAGTGGAACAGGCTTCCTCAGGAGATGGTGGATTCTCCTTCTTTGGAGGTTTTCAAACAGAGGCTAGATGGCCATCTGACAGCAATGCTAATTCTGTGAACTTAAGCAGATAATGAGAGGGAGGGCAGGAAGGGTTGCATCAGTGCTTAGTTCTTGTAGCCCTTTCTTACATGTCCAGGGTGTCAGAATCTAGTAATTGCTTGCTTGTTCCACTATGTTCTGAAATGTTACTTTCCGTATTCTGACAATTGCTTGCTTGTTCTATGCCTGGTTTGAATGTTACTTTCTGTTTCTTTGTGCTTGCTATCACCCAAATGTTTTATTGCTTGCCTTGAAGTAGAAATTGCTGCCCTGCTTAGTGTTACTCTTTCCCCGGGAGGATGGGCTCCTGCATTCCAAGGTGTCACATAAACAACTGCTATCTTGCCATGGCTTCCTCCCCCTCCTGTTCAAGACTCTCAGGGTGCTATCAGAGTGGGTATAGCTTTGAAAGTTACTTTATTGTCACTGGCCAAATGTTTTGCCTAGAAGTTGGCACATCTGGGTCACTCAGGGCAAGAGGGGAATTTTTATAACTTTCTCACCTTCGGTGGGAACAAACGGTCACCATTTCTTTTCCCGCATTTTGTATGTATACTGATTGGAGGGTTTTGTTTATGCATTTATGCCTGTAGGTATATTAACCACTAGTCTTCTTTGTTCTGCATCTCTAACAAACATCGAGACCCTGTTCCAGTATTTGACAATAAAGAACTCTGTTTAACTACAAAGGTCTGATCTCTTGCTGATAGTACAGAAGCCTCACAGATTGTTAGAGATCTGTCTTTTGGGGTCCTCCGGTACCTGACCATGTCAGATGACGGGAGTAACCCCATCACCCCGTTGGAAACCCTGGTCACCACAGCTCCCATTGTGCCTGCGGAGCAGTTGGTACCGGTGACCATGGGGCAAGAGCCAGCCCAGCTCCCACGCACTGGGGCTAGGTTGACTTGGCCGCCGGCCTCCCCGAGATGCTCTTGGGCTACCTTCAGGGCCGGCACCTCTGAGACGTGGATCCACAACCGGAGAGGGGCCAGAGTATGTTTCAGTGGTGACCGATCGGAGTTCAGCTGCCCGAGCGTGCTGGAGGAGGAGCAGTATCCTCAAAGGGGCCTGGAAGCTTGGGGTTTCAGCTTCCAGGACGAAGAACGCCCGCTGCCCAGGGGTCCCGATCCTGCAGGAGAGGACCTGGACTATGTCCTGGACCGGAGGCTGGATGAGATGCATGACCGCATAGCCGTGGAGCTACGAGAGGCCGTGTTGGAAATACAGCAGCAGATGATGGGGGCCCTTGCAGCCAGTGTGATCCCCCTCCCTGGCCAGCCGCAGGCCAGTGGGTGACCCGCCGGGGTGCAGCCAGCACAACCTGCGAGGGGTGTGGGTGGAGCTCCCACGCAACCCGCGGGCCTGGTTGCTCCGCTGGCCGGGGGACCCCCTCCACCCATCCCGTGGGTCCCGGTGCCAGGAGGAGGCCTAATCCGACAAGCACCCAGCGACCCCCTGACAGCCACGTTCGATGGCGACCCGGAGAAGCTCAGGTTTTTCATCATTGAAATCGAGAGGTTCCTGGTGGCTTGGGGCCATCTCTACCCAACTGAGTGGGATCGCGTGGGCTACATCGGCTCCAAGCTACGAGACACCGCAAGCAACTGGTGTGTAAGTCTGCATAACCCTCCGGGGCCCAAATTATGAACTGTAGATAATTTTATGTGGGCCCTGAGGCAGCATTACAAAGATCCCTTGGGTGAGGAGAAAGCCCGGAACCAGCTGCACAAGCTGGCACAGGGGCGCGGCTCGGTGAGAGACTACACCGACCGTTTCCGGCACACAGCAGCCAAAGTCCAGGGATGATCCAAAGACTTGTTCATGGAGAAGTACAGGGAGGGGCTGAATCCTGAGATCTATGAGATGATCCTGAGTAACGGCCGCCCCTTCTCCCTGGCAGCCTGAATGCGTGCCACCGCAGATGTGGAGGAGCATTTCACCCTAATCAAGTTAGGGGCATCGGCATCCCACCAACCCAAAGCAGCCCCAAAGCCGGAGGGGAAGTCGGTTTTCCAGAAGCTCCGTGATTCCCGTTTCAAGCAGGGCCTGTGCATGAAGTGTGGGGAGAGTGGCCATTTCGCCTCGGCCTGTCCTCGCAGAGGAGCGAAGCCACCAAAGACCTCCACCCCGGTGGGAGGGGGCACCCCACGACCTGCAAAGACACAGTTTAAACCCCGGGAATTACAGATGGAAGGGGCAATGTGCGAGCAGGGCGAGTTGGAGCTGACTGAAACCCAGCCGTCGGGAAACTTCAGTGACCTGCAGTAGCCGGCACAGAGCTGCAGGTCCCATCCCCCGATGCGCCATAGCCAGTGAGCATTCCTGGCCCTTTGCTTTAAATGGTAGTGACTGTGATGGTGCCAAGCACCGGGACTCACATGCGAGTCCGTGCCCTCATAGACTCGGGGTGTGCCAGAAACTTCATTAGCCCGTTAGTAGTCGAGGGGCTGGGGCCCAAAGTAACCCCGCTGGGGGACCCCTTGCAGTTCACTCAGATGGATGGCTCGGAGATGAAGGAAGCTTGTGTAGCAGAGACTGAACCATTAATTTTGGGGACAGGGGCCCACTGGGAGGAAAGGGCATTTGCAATCACACCTAACACCCAGTTTCCCATGGTGTTGGGCAGCCCATGGCTAACCTCCCATGACCCATATATCAAGTGGAGTGATGGGAAAATATCGTGGACCAACCCCAAATGTGCACAACATAAATGGGAGTCCCGCTGGGGGAAGGGGCCCCCCATTCCTTTTACCATGGCCGCCCTAACGTTGTCTCCTCTCCCCATCCCACAGGAATACAGGGATCTGAGAGAGGTGTTTAGTGAAACTGAAGCAGACAAACTTCCCCCCCACTGCCTCACTGACTGAGCTATTGAGCTGATCCCGGGGGAGAAATTGCCAAAGGGGAAGTTATATTCCATGAGCCCCTCGGAAAGGGAAGAGTTGAGGAAGTTTTTGGACAAAAACTTGGAGAGGTTTCATCTGCCCAGCCAAATCCCCTTTTGCAGCCCCAGTGCTGTTCAGGAAAAAGGACGGGGGCTTAAGACTGTGCACAGATTACAGAGGGCTGAATGCGGTGTCCGCTTCCAATGCTTACCCCCTGCCCTTAATAAAGGACTTGCTGGCAGAAGCGGCCAAAGGAAAAATCTTCACCAAGCTGGATCTTAGAGACGCGTACTTTCGGGTGCGAATCAGGGAGGGGGATGAGTACAAAACAGCTTTAAACACACCCCGGGACAGTTTGAGTACCTGGTAATGCCCTTTGGCTTAAGTGGCGCGCCAGGCATTTTTATGAACTTGATCAATGAAGTATTGCATAAACACTTGTTTAAAGGGGTGCTCTGTTATCTTGATGATATCTTGAATTATTCGGCTGATAAGAAATCGCATGTGACTTTATTTATTTATTTGTTTAACTTATATCCCGCCTTGTCAGTTTTACAACCGACTCAAGGCGGCTTACAACATATAAAAGCATAAAAACAATTTTTCAGATTAAAACATTTAACATTTAAACATTTAAAACAGCACTAAAATTAATAACCACAAGATGGCGGCTTCCTAATGCTCCGGTGGGTGACTGCAGCAGGGTGCGAACAACAGGGCCATGGTGATGGTATGATTGGCTTTTCTCCCTGGCGGCGGCCCCCATTTGAAAGCCTGGCGGAAGAGCTCCGTCTTACAGGCCCTGTGGAACTGCAACAAATCCTGCAGGGCCCTGATGTTATCCGGGAGCTCATTCCACCAGTAAGGGGCCACCACCGAGAAAGCCCTGGCCCTAGTACAAGACAACCGGGCCTCCTTTGGGCCGGGATGAGTCAGGCAATTTTGGGTGCCCGACCTCAGTAACCTCTGGGGCCTATATGGGGAAAGGCGGTCCCTCAAGTAGACGGGCCCCTGACCATAAAGGGCTTTAACGGTTAAAACCAGCACCTTGAACCTGATCCGGTATGCTATAGGCAGCCAGTGCAGTCACTGCAGCACAGGCCAGATGTGGTCCCGCAAAGAGAGACCCATCAAAAGCCTGGCCGCAGCATTCTGCACCAGCTGCAGCCTCCGGATCTGGGACAAGGGCAGCCCCAAGTAGAGAGCGTTACAGTGATCAAGACGTGAGGTGACCATAGCATGGATCACTGTAGCTAGGTCTTCGCGTTCGAGGAAGGGGGCCAACTGCCTAGTCAGCCGCAGATGGAAAAAGGCTGCTTTGGCAGTGGCTGCTACCTGGGCCTCCATCGTCAAAGAGGAGTCCAGGAGCACACCCAAACTCCTGACCCTCGGAGCTGGCACCAATGGCGCCCCACCGAAGGACGGAAGTGGGTGCCCTAACCCCGATCCGGTCCGACTCAAGCACAGGACCTCCGTCTTCAGAGGATTCAATTTCAGTCGACTCAGTCTAAGCCAGCCCGCAACCTCCTGCAGCGCTTGTTCCAGGTCATCTGGGGAGGAGCCGGACTGGCCGCCAAACAGCAGATAGAGCTGGGTGTCATCAGCATATTGATGACACCCCAGCCCATGCCTCCGGACAATCTGGGCAAGGGAGCGCATGTAGATGTTAAATAACATCAGGGATAGGACCGCCCCTTGAGGAACACCACACACCAGTGGGTGCCTCTGGGAGGTCTGTTCCCCGAGCGCAACCCTCTGTCCCCGATCTTGCAGAAAGGAGGCAAGCCATTGTAAAGCGAGCCCCCGTATCCCAGCATCGGCGAGGCGGTGGATCAACAACTGGTGGTCGACGACATCAAATGCCGCCGACAGATCTAACAACACCAGTGGTGCCGTGCCGCCTCGATCCAGATGTCTTCGGAGGTCATCCGTGAGGGCAACCAGAACCGACTCCATCCTGTGACCCGGTCGGAACCCGGACTGAAACGGGTCTAGCATGGAGGTGTCATCCATGAAGCTCTGTAACTGAATCGCCACCGCCCTCTCCAAGACCTTACCCAAATAGGGTAGGTTGGACACCGGCCGATAGTTGGCCAAAACAGCCGGGTCCAGAGATGGTTTTTTAAGGAGAGGGCGGACCATCGCAACCTTGAGTGCCTCCGGGAACAGTCCTTCTGAGAAGGACTTGTTGATAATCTCCCGGAGCGCCTCACGCAACCCCTCATGGCAAGCTTTTATAAGCCACGAGGGGCACAGATCAAGGCTGCACGAGGTTGGGCGTACAGTCAAGAGCAACCTGTCAACCTCCTCAAGACTGAGAGGACTGAAATGATCCAAGATTAAACCTGAAGACGTGCATGGAGCCTCACGTTCACACACTGTCTCAACTGTGGCCATGAGTTCGCGGCAGAGTAGCAAGATTTTATCTGCAAAATAGCTTGCAAAAGCCTCAGCCAATTTAAAGTGCTCTGTGGCACTTGTGTTAACGACCTAATTGTTCTAAATAATTGGGCCGGGCGAGAGCTTGCAAATGCAACCTCAGCAGCAAAGAATTGTTTCTTAGCAGCCTTGATTGCCACCTCATAGGATCTCATAAACATCCTATAAGATGTTCTTGATGCTTCGTCACGAAAGCGCCGCCACTGTCTCTCTAGCCGTCTGAGACCGTTTCATCAGCCTCAGCTCCCCGGTAAACCAGGGAGCCAGCTTCAAGCGAGGGCGCAGAGGGCGTCGGGGAGCAATCTCATCGATGGCCGCCGAGAGCCGGCCATGCCAGTCCTCGACCAGTCCATCTAATGAGTCGCTGGGAGGCCTGGGTTCCCGCAGAGCCACCAGAAACCGCTGAGGGTCCATCAGGCTCCACGGGCGAGCTAAAATTCGCTCGTTGCCCAAACGGAGTTGGGGTGACACCATCAGACGAGCCTTCAGGGCATAGTGATCAGACCATGGCACTGCCGTAGCAGTCAACTGACCCACCGTAACCCCCGCCGCGAAGATCAGGTCAAGCGTATGCCCGGCCTGGTGTGTAGGAGCCGTTACAAATTGGGAGAGCCCTAGTGTCGCCATGGAAGACACCAGGTCCCTCGCCGGAACAGAGGCCGCATCGTCGGCGTGGACATTGAAGTCACCCCATTGAAGTCACTTTGGTGAGGGAAGTCTTGAAAACCTTACTAGAGCACCAACTTTATGCAAAGTTGTCCAAGTGTGAGTTTCACAAAGAGGAGTTTGTCTTCTTGGGCTATCGCATCTCCCAGCGGGGGCTAGAAATGGACCCCGCCAAAGTAGAGGCAGTAATTCAATGGGAAGCCCCCCGAACTAGACAGCAGCTCCAAAGCCTGCTGGGATTTTGCAACTTTTATAGGACCTTCTTAAAGACTTTGCTACGATTACCCTGCCCCTCACAGAACTGTTAAAAACTAAGGGGAGGGGCCCCGAAGCGGGGAAACCGGGAGAACGGCTATGCTGGACTCCCCAGTGTCAGGGTGCTTTTGATGAATTAAAGCGGCTGTTTACCTCCAAACCCATTCTTGCCCACCCAGATGAAACCAAAGAGTTCGTGATCCACGTAGATGCTTCAGATGTGGCCATGGGGGGGGGGGGTGATCCTACAAAAAAGACTCTAATGATGTGTTACACCCCCTTGCCTACATTTCGAAAAAGTTTAATGAAACTGAGCGGCATTGGTCGGTGTGG
Organism: Lepidodactylus listeri; assembly: GCA_029233225.1. Classification (NCBI taxonomy): domain Eukaryota; kingdom Metazoa; phylum Chordata; class Lepidosauria; order Squamata; family Gekkonidae; genus Lepidodactylus; species Lepidodactylus listeri. The sequence goes on along the minus strand of JARCFY010000014.1, from coordinate 4,448,217 downwards.
GACAAGGAAGCCACGGCTATTAAGTTAGCCCTTTCCACCTGGAGGCACTGGCTAGAGGGAGCGCAAAAGCCATTCGAGATCTGGACTGACCATAAAAATCTAGAGGCTTTGCGCACTCAGCGATCCCTCAATGCAAAGCAGCTCCGGTGGGCTGATTTCTTTTCCAAATTCAATTTTGTGCTTAAACACTTCCCTGGGAAAGCCAACTCCCTAGCAGATGCACTATCCCGACTACCCCAGCATGAATCCCAGAGGGAGGAAGTGTTCGACTCTATGTTCTCATCTCAGCAACTGGGGGGGGGGGGGGCGTGGTGACTCGCAGCCAACGGAAAACCCCCTCAGAGTCCCCCTCCTGGACTGTAAAATGTGGGGAGGCATATATGGAGGAGGAGGTCGGGGAATGGGCTGGAGATTGTGAGAATACGAACGCTATGGATGGTTGTTGGTACCACAGTTCAAAGCTGATTGTGCCCACTTCCTTACGGAAGGAAACCCTACTGTCTTGCCATGAGTCAAAGTTGTCAGGACACTTTGGTTTCCTAAAGACTCTAAACTTGATTCAAAGGCAATTCTGGTGGCCGTGCATGCGTAAGGACGTTTCAGATTATGTCACTTCTTGCCAAGTGTGTTTAATGTGCAAACGGAGGGGTGGAAAATTCCCGGGCCTGCTACAACCTCTCCCCACCCCTTCGCGGCCCTGGGAGAATGTGTCGATGGACTTTATCACGAGCCTCCCGCCCTCGAAGGGGAAAACAATCATTTGGGTGGTTGTGGACATGTTTTCCAAGCAAGCACATTTCGTCCCGTTTAAACAGCTGCCCACAGCAAAGAGTTTGGCCAAGGCATTTTTCAATCATGTGATAAAACTCCATGCTTTTCCTAAGTGCATAATTTCTGACAGGGGGAGCCAGTTCGTTGCCAACTTCTGGCAGGAGCTTCTACAAGTTATGGACATTGAGCCAGCGTTAAATTCGGGTTATCATCCAGAAACCGATGGACAATCCAAACGCCTTAATCAAATTCTAGAACACTTCCTAAGGTGTTATACAAACTATCATCAGGACAATTGGGTGGACTCACTCCCTTTTGCTGAGTATAGTTATAACAATGCAGTGCATTCGTCTACTGGAGTTTCCCCTTACATGGCTGTGGGGGGTTTTGAGGGACAGCCACTGCCTGCTTTGACAAACTCTGACACTGTTGCTACTTCTTTTTTTTTAAAATAATATTTTTATTTCCATTATTCATACACCTCGTGAATAGCAGTATCAATAGAACTCCAATACAATCTCTTCTAAATTACAGTGCAAAGGATGTACAGAGAAAATTAAACCTCTTATATTAACTAACTTAATTTCAAAAAACTCTGAAATCTGTGACCTCTTGCATTATTTTGATTCTCCATAATCTTATCAAAGTTCTTTAGTATAGGGTGCCATCTTGCTAAGTAATTTGATTGCCCATTAATAGAATCATTATATGACAATGAGTCAGAGATTTTATCCATTAACAGATAATCCCATAACCTTAAATACCATTCTTTTACTGTCGGAGGCGAAACAGATTTCCATCTATGTGCGATTGTTGTCTTTGCTGCGGTTAAGAGAATCATTATCAATTCTTTACGTATCTTGGGTATCGGTACTTCTTGCCAATAACTTAACAATATTACCTCCACTGTATATGGGATATTATAGCCTGTCAATTGATATATTTCTTTAAGTATTGCTTGCCAAAAAGTCTTAATCACTACACAATCCCACCAGCAATGTTGATATGTCCCCACCCCTCCACAGTACTTCCAACATTTTGATGCTACATTACTATTCATACAATTAAGTTTTCTTGGTGTTACATACCATCATGTCATAACCTTAAAATTTTGTTCAAATATATTAATTATTTTTGATTTAAATATATATGCTGACCAAATTGATTGCCAGTGTGGTGAGGTAAGGTTCATTTGATTATCTAAAGACCATGACTGTGCATAATTTGGTAAATTCTGAATTACATTCTCCAGCAATAATTTATATATTTTAGATATCAGTCCTTTTTGCTTCCCTTCTAATTTGATAATAAATTCTTCAAATGGTTTTAGTTTATTACATAGAGCATTGGATTTTTTAACATGTTTTAATTGATTGTATTCCCAAGGTAGTTCATTTTGAGCCTTCTCTTCCAACTCTTGTAATGATAAAATACGCCCCTCTTTTGTAATGTCACACAATCTAACTAATTTTGTTCTTTTCCAGATTTTAAATGATCCCCTCTCCAAAGCCGGACAGAACCAACTCTGCCCACAAAAGGTTGACGCCAGCGATGGATTCGAGGTAAGTTGTTTTCTCTTTGTATCCCAAACTCTTAACATTGGTTCCGTAAAGACTAATTCCAAAGCGGATTTATGCTCTTGAGTTTCTGCCCAAATATATTCTAAGTAATTCCTAGGATAAAACCATATTTCCTCCAGGGCTATCCACTCTATAGATTCAGGTCCCCTAATAATTCGGGACAGCACTGCTAATTGTGAGGCCTGATAGTAAAGTTTTAAGTCAGGCACTGCTAGACCGCCCATTGCTTTAGGTCTTCTAAGTGCTTTAAACCCAATTCTGGGTGCTTTCTTACCCCATATAAATCTATTCCATATTCCTTGCCATTTATCCAAAGTATTAGGTGGAATATGTATTGGAAGTGTTCTAAATAAATATAACACTTTTGGGAACAAAAAGGTTTTTAAAATCTTAATTCTCTCCATCCATCCTACAGACTTCTGATGCCATTGGGCGCATTGCTCCTTTATACTCTGCATTAATTCTGCATAGTTGACTTTAAATAGATCCTTGAGGTCTAATGGGATTTTTACCCCCAAATATTTCCAAACGCTTGTAGACCAACTATACGGAAATTTACGTGAGATATTACTCATTGTTGATTGTTTTAAATTAACCGGATATAAAATAGTTTTAGAGTGATTTACCTGTAAACCTGCATAATTTGCATACTCCCCTAAAAATTGGTTTAGGCTTGGGAGGGATTGTTCAGGTTGTGTAATATAAAGTACTATGTCATCTGCAAATAGACTTAACTTATAACTATTTTGATTTATATCTAAACACTTTATAGTTTCTGAATTCCTTATCCTAATTGCTAGTGGTTCAATTGCCAATGCAAATAATAATGGTGACGGGGGCATCCCTGTCTTGTCCCTCGTGTCAAGACAAAGTTTGGTGTTAATTCACCATTATTTGAGCCACCGGTTGCAAATATATAGCTTCCAAAGCTTTTTGAAACTTTTGTCCAAAGTTCATCTCCGCGACCAATATTCTAAGAAAGAGCGGGTCAACCCTATCAAAGGCCTTCTCTATGTCTAGAGAAATTACGCATAATTCGACCTGCTTTTTAGTAGCATATTGAATTATGTTAATCGTTTTGCATACATTGTCAGCTATGTCTCGCCCTGAAATAAATCCTGATTGATTCAAATGAACATAATTACTTATTATTGAATTAAGTCTCAGAGATAAAACTGTTACAAAAATCTTATACTCACAATTAAGAAGTGATATGGGGCGATAAGATTTTACGTAAAGCAGGTCTTTACCCTCTTTAGGGAGGACTATAATTTTAGCCTCTTCCCAAGTCTGGGGCATAGTTCCTGCTTCTAAAATATGATTGCACAGCTTCGTTAATGGCTGGATTAACACCTCTTTAAATTTTTTATAGAACTCTATACTGTACCCGTCCCTACCCGGTGCTTTGTCTGTTTTCATTTTTGAAATCGCATTCTCAACTTCTTGCTCCGTGACTAACGCCTCCATTATTTGTTTATGTTCTTCACTTACTTGTCTGACTAGTTTATTTTCATGCAGGTATGCTTGTATATTCTCCGAGGACGGATTATCTGATCTATAGTTTCTCATAATATCTTTGGAATACTGGTAGAATGTCATCTGAGTTGGTTATTATGGCTCCCTTTTCATCTTTTATACAAGGTACAGTTCTCCGTGCCTGTGACAGAATCTGCTGATTCAGACAAGGATTTCTGGGACTTTCTGCTATGCTTCCTATTGCTTGGTGCTGTGTGTAACCTGTGCTTGCACCCATTTTGTATCCATGCTTATTGCTTTTAGTTGCCCCTATGCCCACCATGTAACCATATCCCTTGCCAGGAAGACTGTATGCTATGTGACCCCAGGTTTATGACTTTGACTAGGCCTGGTCTGTGTAACTGCTTGCCCGGGAGAGTGACAACTTCAAAGCATGGGAACAATGGGCCTCTCACACTCCTGCCTCCGCATTCCATTCATCCCTGCTGGGAAGACAAGGGGAGGACAGAGACCATTTCTTATCAACGTGCAAAGGCCTTGAGGAAATCATTTGTTATGTGAATATGGTTACATCTAAGGGGTCTGGTTTGGGAAGGGAAATTTACAGCTTAACACCTAGCTTTCTTTCCTGTGGGAAGCAAATGGCCAGAGACCCCTTTTGCCCGCCGTTTTTCCCCTTTGGTGATTGGTTACCTATGGGCAATTCAAATTCTACTGAAGGGTATAATAGACCTGCTTCTATCATATGCATTATCTCTGACAATAATCCGAGAACCTGTACCAATGTAGAGATTGGAAATAAAGAACTGTGTTTCATCAACAAAGATCTGATCCTTGACTACTTTGAGCAGAAGTCTCACAGATTGTCAGAGATCTGTGACTGGGACTTGGCCGTTCCTGACCATGTCGGACGATGGTACTCTTCCCATCCCTACTACCGAAGACCAGCCAGTAACCCCGGGGGACCAGGGTGCCGGTGGTGGAGGAGGCGGCGGGGAGCCCGAAGTGCCAGTGACTACGATTCAAGGGGCTCACTACATCCCGTGCCCACCTCCTCATCAGAGCGTGACCCCGAGGTACTCATGGAGCAACTTCGGTCGTGGGACCGTAGACTCCTGGGTGCACGATCGGAAAGGGGCACGGGTGTCGATCCAGGCAGATCACACCGACTGCGGGAAGCCGAGTTTCCTGGGAGATGAGCGCGAGACGACCTACGGAGGAGAGTGGCGTCCCCCGCCCCTGGAAGAGGAGAGAGTCGGACCGTACGGGCCCAAACCCTACGGGGAAGACCAAACTCAAGCCCTGGACCGTATGATGGGAGATTTATGGTTCCAACTCACCACAGAATTGCGTGAGCTAGCCCTCGACCTGCAGTACCAGTTTCGAGATGCCCTAACGGCTATGCAAGCAGCTCGCCCAGCCCCGGCTGGGGTAGGACCCCCCGCAGGGGGAGTCCCGCAACCGGTGGTTCCTCCCGGAGGAGTCCCGGTGCAAGTGCCGCCGCAAGTGCCTCCGCAGGTCCCGCAGCCCATTCCCCGTCAGGTGCCCGCACCCATACCTGCGCCGGCCCCCGCGCCAGCAGGGTCGATGGTTCGCCCGGCCCCCGCCGATCCGTTGACGGCTACTTTCATTGGGGACCCAGAGAAGCTGCGGTTCTTCCTCCTAGAGATCAAACAGTTCCTAGACACCTGGGGGCACCTCTACCCCACCGAGAGGGACCGGATTGGCTACATCGGGTCCAAGCTGAGGGACACCGCCAGTGACTGGTACGTGAGCCTGCACAATGCCCCCGGGCCTGAGTTGCGCTCAGTGAACAACTTCATGTGGGCCCTCCGACACCACTACGAGGACCCCTTGGGAGAAGAAAAAGCCCGGAACCAACTGCGGAGGCTGACCCAAGGGCGATCCTCGGTGAGGGACTACACCGACAAGTTCCAGCGCATCGCAGCCAAGATTCGCGGCTGGACCCAAGACCTGTTCATTGAGAAGTACCGGGAGGGCCTGAGCCACGAGGTGTACGAGGCGGTGCTGAGAGGGGGCAGACCAGGATCGCTGGCCGCCTGGATGAGAGCGGCCGCGGACGTAGAAGAATGCTTCACCCTCATCAAGATGGGAACTTCAGCGGTGGCCCAAACCAAAGCAGCTCAGAAGGTGAAACCCAAGCCGAATCTGCAAGAGATCTGGGATGCCCGCTTCAAGCAGGGGCTCTGCATGAGATGTGGGGAGAGTGGCCACTTCGCCTCGGCATGCCCCGGGGGGGGGAAGTCCCAAAAACCTCCACCCCAGTAGCCGGGAGCACCCCTAGTAAAGGGAAGACCTCGTTCAAGCCCCGGGCACTACAGCTGGAAGGGGCAGCGAGCGAGCAAGGAGAGCTGGAGCTGACGGAAGCGCAGATGTTGGGAAACTCCAATGGCCTGCAGTGAGTGGCACAGAACTGCAGGTCCCCATCCACGATGCGCCATCTCCGGTGAGTATCCCTGGCCCCTTACTGTATATGGTAGTGACTGTAATAGCCCCCAGGACCGGGACCCATGTCTGTGTCCGAGCTTTAATTGACTCAGGGTATGCCCGGGACTTGATTAGCCCTCTAGTAGTGGAGGGACTAGGACCTAAGGTTGCCCTGTTGGGGGAGCCACTCAAGTTCACGCAAATGGACGGTTCAGAAATGAAAGAGGCGTGTGTGGCAGAGACCGAGAGACTGATTGTGGGGATGGGGGAGCACTGGGAGAGGAGAGCTTTTGTCATCACCCCTAACACCCAGTTCCCTATGGTGTTGGGGAGTCCCTGGTTAAGCTCCCATGACCCCTATATCAAATGGAGTGAAGGGAAGATCTCCTGGGTGGATGAAAAGTGCCAAGACCACAAATGGGACGTGGGGTGGGGGGCAGGACCCCCGGCCCCTCTCCGAGTGGCGGCGCTCACTCTGGTGCCCTCAGCAGTCCCCCGGGAATATTGAGACTTAATGGGAATGTTCAGTGAAACCGAAGCAGATGAACTACCCCCCCACAGACTATCGGATTGTGCCATAGAGCTGATCCCGGGAGAAAAGCTACCGAAGGGAAAACTTTACTCCATGAGTCCTCCGGAGCGGGAGGAGCTAAGGAAATTCCTAGACAAGAATTTGGAGCGTGGCTTCATCCGCCCCGCTAAGTCCCCCTTCGCGGCCCCTGTTCTGTTCCAGAAAAAGAAAGACGGGGGGCTACGATTATGCACGGACTACAGAGGATTAAATGCAGTGTCTGCTTCCAATGCCTACCCCCTTCCCCTTATTAAAGACTTGTTAACGGAGGCGGCCAAGGGGAAAGTGTTCACTAAGTTGGACCTCCGAGACGCATATTTCTGGGTGCGCATCAGGGAGGGGGACGCGTTCAAGACTGCATTTAACACACCGTTGGGACAGTTCGAGTACCTGGTGATGCCGTTCGGCTTAAGTGGCGCACCCGGGGTCTTTATGAGCTTAATAAATGAAGTGTTGCACAAGCATTTATTCAAGGGGGTGTTATGTTACTTAGATGATATCTTGATCTACACTGCTGATAAGAAAGAACATGTGCGGTTGGTCCGGGAAGTGCTCTCAACCCTGTTAAAAAATCAGTTGTATGCAAAGTTGTCTAAATGTGAATTCCATCCGGATTCAGTGGATTTCCTGGGGTACCGCATTTCCCAGAAGGGGCTAGAGATGGACCCTGCCAAGGTAGAGGCCGTAGTTCAGTGGGAAGCCCCCCGAATGAGGAAACAGCTTCAGAGTCTTTTGGGATTTTGTAACTTCTACCGCACCTTCATAAAAGACTTTGCTACAGTCACCCTCCCGCTGACTGAACTCCTAAAAACCAAGGGGAGGGGCCCGGAAGCGGGGAAGCCCGGGGAGAGAATAGCCTGGAGAATGCCAAAAGGCGTTCGAGACTCTTAAGACTCTTTTCACCTCGGAGCCCATCCTGGCTCACCCCGATGAGACCAAGGAATTTGTAGTTCATGTAGACGCGTTGGATGTGGCCATGGGGGGGGGGCATCCTACAGAAAGGGCCAGATGGGAAGCTGTGCCCTCTTGCCTACATCTCGAAAAAATTTAACGAGACAGAGAGAAATTGGTCAGTGTGGGACAAAGAAGCAGCAGCCATCCGACTGGCCCTCACCACTTGGCGGCATTGGCTGGAGGGAGCACAGACCCCTTTTGAGATTTGGACGGATCACAAAAATCTGGAAGCATTGCGCACCCAGAGATCCCTGAATGCAAAGCAGCTCCGATGGGCCGATTTTTTCTCAAAATTCAACTTTGTGCTTAAACACTTCCCCGGGAAGGCCAACTCGTTAGCCGACGCACTATCCCGATTACCCCAGCACGAGAGCTTAAAAAAAGAGGTGTTCGACTCCATGTTCTCTCCCCAGCAGCTGGGAGGAGCGGTGACCACCAGGAGTCAGAGTAAGCAGGCTGCGGTAGAGCCGTGGGGAAGCGATTGGGGGGGGATTACTCCCCGGAAGAAGTCGAAGAGTTAAAAAACTTAGAAGACTGCTCCCTCTGGGAAAACAAGTGCTGGTACCATGGGGACAAACTAGTGGTACCCCGAAACAGAAGAAAAGACATATTGCTGACTTGTCATTCCTCAAAATTGGTGGGGCATTTTGGGTTTTTAAAGACGCTTAATTTGGTTCAGAGGCAGTTCTGGTGGCCACGCATGCGCAAGGATGTTTCGGACTTTGTAACTGCCTGCCAGACCTGTTTGATGTGCAAAAGAAGGGGGGGAAGTTCTGGGACTATTGCACCCACTGCCCACCCCCTCTTGCCCATGGGAAGCGATAGCCATGGACTTCATCACCAACCTGCCACCCTCTAAGGGAAAAACTGTAATTTGGGTGGTGGTAGACATGTTTTCAAAGCAAGCCCACTTTACCCCCTTCAAACAGCTACCTACGGCAAAGGGGATGGCCAAGGCTTTTTTCAACCACGTGATAAAACTGCATGCTTTCCCCAAACGCATGGTATCCGATGGGGCAGTCAGTTCATTGCCAACTTCTGGCGGGAGCTTTTGACTCTAATGGACATTGAACCAGCCCTAAGCTCAGGGTACCATCCAGAGACCGATGGACAGTCCGAACGAACTAATCAAATCCTGGAACAGTTCCTAAGGTGTTACACTAACTACCACCAGGATAACTGGGTGGAATTACTGCCATTCGCAGAGTACAGTTATAACAATGCTGTGCATTCGTCTACGGGCGTATCCCCATTCATGGCGGTGGGCGGCTTTGAGGGAAAACCGCTGCCTACCATAGAGAACACACCAAACACTCCCCCTACGGACTTTAAGCGGTGGTGGGCAGCATTGCAAGATTCATGGCCACTGATAGCTAAAACACTGGACAAGGCAAAAGAGGACTACAAGAAATATGCGGACCGTGGCAGAGCAGAGGGCTGGGATCTCCAGCCAGGGGACTCAGTCTACTTGTCCACCAAAAATATACATGGATTACAGCCCAGTAGGAAATTGGGGTGGAAATATGTTGGCCCTTACAAAGTGTTGCGTAAAATCTCTGATGTGTCTTTTGAATTGGAGTTGCCCAAATCACTGAGTTCTGTGCACCCTGTTTTTCATTTCAGCTTGCTGAAGAAGAATCCTGGGGCGAATGCTTGGCATCCAGTTCCTCCAACTCCTCCTCCACTGATGAAGGGGGAGGCACCCCATTTTGAAATTTCTGAAATCCTTGATTCTAAAATGCGTAGGGGCCACTTATTTTACTTAGTTAGATGGGTAGACTTTGGCCCGGAACAAAATGAATGGGTTCGTTCTGAAAATGTGCATGCTCCTAAGTTAGTGAAAGCATTTCATAAAAGGTTCCCAGACAAACCCGGGTAGGTTTATTTTTGGGGTGGCAGTGTGTCAGAATCTGCTGATTCAGACAAGGATTTCTGGGACTTTCTGCTATGCTTCCTATTGCTTGGTGCTGTGTGTAACCTGTGCTTGCACCCATTTTGTATCCATGCTTATTGCTTTTAGTTGCCCCTATGCCCACCATGTAACCATATCCCTTGCCAGGAAGACTGTATGCTATGTGACCCCAGGTTTATGACTTTGACCAGGCCTGGTCTGTGTAACTGCTTGCCCTGGAGAGTGACAACTTCAAAGCATGGGAACAATGGGCCTCTCACACTCCTGCCTCCGCATTCCATTCATCCCTGCTGGGAAGACAAGGGGAGGACAGAGACCATTTCTTATCAATGTGTGAAGGCCTTGAGGAAATCATTTGTTATGTGAATATGGTTACATCTAAGGGGTCTGGTTTGGGAAGGGAAATTTACAGCTTAACACCTAGCTTTCTTTCCTGTGGGAAGCAAACGGCCAGAGACCCCTTTTGCCTGCCGTTTTTCCCCTTTGGTGATTGGTTACCTATGGGCAATTCAAATTCTACTGAAGGGTATAATAGACCTGCTTCTATCATATGCATTATCTCTGACAATAATCCAAGAACCTGTACCAATGTAGAGATTGGAAATAAAGAACTGTGTTTCATCAACAAAGATCTGATCCTTGACTACTTTGAGCAGAAGTCTCACAGCCTGCTTTTCTCTTAATTTCCAGGCCAGCATTTTGATAGATTTTGGATGCCTTACCCAATATTTTCGCTTAAGGTATAACAATTTTTTCTGAATCTTGGTAATTTCTAATGCTTCTAATTTTTTCCTCTCAAGCAACAATTCCTTATATACCTTTCTAGAACTTGTTGCTTTATGTTTGCTTTCTAAACTACTAATTTTCCTTAACAGGTCCTGATGCAATTGGTTTTTTTGTTTATTATGAAACACTGTCATGGAAATAATCCTCCCTCTCATCACTGCCTTCATAGCATCCCAAAGAATTTCCTGCGAGACCCCACATTGATTGTTCAATTGAAAATATTCCTTAATTGATTCTTTGATTTCCTCCACCATTTTACTATGAAATAAAATATTATTGTTTAATGACCATTGTCCTGTCTTTTTTTCATTACTACCCCAATTAATACTACTTTCAATCCAGGCATGATCTGATAATGTTCGCAGACCTATACCTGACTTTTTCACTTCATTGACTAATGAGGGGGAAATCCAGATCATGTCAATCCTGGTGTGTACTTTATGTCTGAACGAATAAAAAGTATAGTCCTTTACTCCCGGGTTTTGCAGTCGCCATATATCTCTCAGATCATATTTCTCTAACAATGCTTGAATCCCTGTATTACCATTTGATCTATTAATTTTTTGGCGGTCCTGTGGTCCCACATAAGATCTATCCCAATACTTATGAAGGATGGAATTAAAGTCCCCCCCCAATATAACATGCCCCCCCTAAACACCTCTAAGTGTTCCAACAGATCTGGTATGAATTTTTCTTGTCCCATATTGGGGGTATATAATGTTGCCAGGGTACACAAAACCCCATTAAGTTGTCCTTTTAAAAAGATGAACCTTCCCCTAGGATCTACAAGCTTATTGTGACAATCAAAATTAGAGTTTTTAGCAAACAAAATTGCTACTCCCCGTGATTTTGAACTCCCTGGTGCCGTGTACTGCTCTGAAAACCACTTTGCTTTGAAAATACTTTGATCTGGGTTTTTAATATGTGTCTCCTGCAAGAATAAAATTGTTGGTTTTAACCTTACCAGTGAGACTGACAACCTTTTAGCTTTGATTCTATTATTAAGCCCATGGCAATTCAAAGAAATGATCTTTATCTGACTTTCATTCATTATTAAAAAACACAACTAGATTTTCCATTTGTCTCCCCATTCCTCTTGTCAAATTTAACCACTTATTTATTAATCTGTACAGTTCCAATTCATTAAGTAATATTTCAAAATCAACTAAATTCCATTTCAACTGCTTTAATGGTCTGTGTGCCATTTCACCTTCACCCTACTGCCCCTTTACTAGTTAAAGGAGCTATTGTTTAAGCTGAGTCCCTCTATAGGAACTCTGCTTGTGGAAACTTCCACTTAAACAATACCAAAAGAAAAAAATACTATGATTAATTAAACCCTATTGGGGGACAACAATTACCCTAACCAGAGACCCTCCTTCCCTGCTATTTATTGACATATTTATTTCCTAGAACCCATTTTAATTAAGTCTTTGCTTATGCTTTTGCTTGTGTGCTTTAGCCCAAGTCGCTGGCGCTTCAGTATCAGAGTCCTCAGACCCCTCCATCGATGAGTGGGAGGAATGCTCGTATTCCAGCTCCAGCTGGTCTAGCAGATGATATCCCGATTTCAAGTCTTTTGCTGTTAGTCGGGTACCCTGATAAATCACCATTAATTCCGTTGCAGTAAGCCAGCGGCATCTAACATTATTTCTCCTTAATGTCTCTGTAACATTCTGCATTGTCCTTCTGTGCTGAAGCATTTCAAATGAGAGATCCATTAAAACTGTAATCTTTAGATCTTGAAATTTAAGTCCTCCCTCTTCACGGGCCTTTTTTTTTTTTTAATAAAATTTTTATTGATTTTTATCTATTTCTACATCTATCACGCTACATACTAAGCTACATTATCTTATACAGAGAATACTGTGTAAATTGCTTAATTATATCAGGTTACAAAAATTCTGAAACATCTCAAAATAAACCTTGGTTCAGTTATTCAAATACTTTGTTACTTCAGTAAATCAAAAGCTGTTTGGCTAGTACACATGCTATTGAAGAAACGCTTAACAAAAAATTTAAATTCTTATATAATGCACAAGCTTATTAAAACATTTTAACAATCATTTCTTCTTCTGTCCTCTTCTCGTCTTTTTAGCCTCAGTCTTTGATTTGGGAGCAGCAGCTCCCTTTTCCGAGTCCGATATTTCTTCTTCACTTTTAGAGCTGTCAAAGCCGTAGATACTTTCTTGCGATACTTGTGAGTCATCTGAGTCTCTCTCTGCTTTCTTTTCTTTGCCTTTTTCGAGGAATTTATTTGCTTGTTCAACAGAGTCAATTTTACAATCTTTGCCTTTGAAACTGAAACTTAGTCCTTCTGGAGTATTCCAACGATATACAATTGACTCAAACTGAAGCCATATCGTAATTTTTTGTAGGCTTTTCTTCTTTTTCTTATTTCAAATGGTATGTCCTTCAAAACTTTAATTTCCTCTTCCTGGATCTTTAGTGTTGTTCTGTTGGTGGCTTTTAACACCACATCTCTTGTAGATTTTTTGGAGAATCTTATCATTATTTCCCCAGGCAGTTTATTCTTTTTAATATATACTGGGTAGGTCCTATAGACCAAATCCATGTCGCTTATTATTTCTTCTGCTTTCAAACCTGTTAAAGGCGCTAGTGCTTCACTTAACAGTTTTTAAAGATTTTCTCCTTTTTTTTCAGGAACATTCTGAAGTCGTAGGAAAAAATTTGAACGTTCCATCTGTAGTTTCAGCAGGGTATCATGTTGAATAGCCTTATCCTTCTCTATTTTTTGCAGTCTTAAGTCCTGCTTATTTGTAGATGCTTTCACCTCCAAAAGGTCCTGTTGCAGTTTTTCTGTTTTCTTATTTGACTCTTTCAGCTCCTTTTGCATTGTATCCATTTTTGCATTGAGAGTAGTCATTTGGTCCACCAGGGGTCGCAATAACGCAGAAAGCATTGTGCTCATCTCTGTGGTATCGGCCTTTGAACTCGGAGGAGCGCTTCCTGGTTTCGGGGAAGGTTTCGGTTTCCCCGCCATTGTTGCTTCTTCGCTCTTGTTTACAGTTAGATAAGATGGATAGAAGAAGTGATTTTCTTAACGGCACTTATATCGTTTTAAAGCTTTTCTCTTCAAGCATGCGATCCTGCCCTCCAGCAACTTGCAAACGTTTTTGCACATTCAGTAACGCCGTGGGAAAGTCCCGTAAGTACGCTTCGGTAGTGGAGGGGGGATTTTTACTCCATCCACCCCCCTCCCCGCTTATTTTACAGTCCTCCTTTGAGACTCACGTTTTCACCTTGTGTATCGGGAGGGTAGTAGTTTCATCGCCTTGCATTCTCTGCTGCTTCTCAGTTTGCACTTGCAGGCATAAAAGGCTTCCGCGGTGGGGGAACCTACGGGGGTGATGAGGGGGACCTCGATCCCGCAGTCGCCACCATCGGGAGAGATCCCTTCTCGTGCCACCCCAGGCAGAGCCCCTTCACTGAGGTCTCTGGGGGCTCAGCACCAGTCCAGAGCCCCTTCTCCCCACCGGGCATGGACTGCCTCTCCCACTCGAGCGGAGAGCGGCATCCGCCATTAGGCGCATCTCTTCCAGAAGTCCCTTCATGGGCCTTTTTAAGCACTGCACTTCTCTCTTCCAAATTAGAGAATGTGACAACAATGTCTCTGGCAAACTTTTCTGAGCGTTTAAGAGGACCTGCCCTATAAGCTGCTTCTATAGCCACAGTCTTACTAAATTCCGGTGCTAGTGCTGTCTCGAGCCATTGCATTAAGAAAGGCTTCAGTCCCACACTCTCCTCAGATTTCTCTGGCATCCCTCTTATTTTCAAATTTCGCTCTTTGCACCGGTTCTCAAGCGTCATTACTCTAGACTTCAGCCATTCATCAGACTTTTGCAATTTTTTTACCTCACCAGCCGCTGCCGTCTCCGTCTCCATAGCCATCCCTGCTGTCTTCGAGACCTCCTGCAGATTCACTGTAAGTATTTCCATTTGTTCTTTCAGTGGTTTCAGCTCTGAGCGAATTTGTTTTGCTATATTTTTCTCTAGAGTTGAGAGGAGCTGGGATATCTCACTTCGGGTAGCTAGGGAGTCTTCCGAGTCGTCCTCTGTAGTCGCGCCGGCCATTTTGGCTGCTGAGCTCGGCTCAGCTGTTTTCCTCCCTCCTCGGGTAAAATACGTAGTCAACGCCACCGTCAATGTTGGTTTCGGGTCGCCCTTAGTTTGGGTTTTCTTTCCCATCCTTCGGGGCCGAAATCACAAGCAGACGTGGCTTCTAGGAACGATTTATTAGCTGGGATAGCGCAGAGGAAAGGCTCTAGGTGACCGCCATGTTACGCTGCGTCACCACACCCCCCCACTGTTGCTACTTCTGACTTTTCCCAATGGTGGTCGAAACTACAAGAGTCCTGGCCCCTCATTGCTAAGACACTGGATAAAGCTAAAGCAGACTACAAGAAATATGCAGACAGGGGAAGGGCTGAAGGTTGGGATTTAAAACCTGGGGACTCAGTGTATCTTTCTACCAAGAACATTCATGGATTGCAACCCAGTAGAAAACTGGGATGGAAATATGTTGGACTCTATAAAGTGCTAAGGAAAATCTCTGAGGTGTCTTTTGAACTTGATCTGCCCAAATCCCGGAGTTCGATGCATCCTGTCTTTCATTACAGCCTCCTGAAGAAGAATCCTGGGCAGAATGCATGGCGCCCGGATCCTCCGATTCCTCCTCATCTGATGAAGGAGGGAGAACCACACTTCGCAATCTCTGAAATTCTGGACTCCAAATTGCGCAGGGGTCGAGTCTATTATCTTGTAAAATGGGTAGACTTTGGCCCTGAATTAAATGAGTGGGTCCTTGCTGATAATGTACATGCTCCTAAGTTAGTTCGTTCCTTTCATAAACGCTTCCCAGACAAACCCGGGGGGAGCCAATCTTGAAGGGGGCAGGATGTCAGAATCTAGTAATTGCTTGCTTGTTCCACTGTTTTGAAATGTTACTTTCTGTATTCTGACAATTGCTTGCTTGTTCTATGCCTGGTTTGAATGTTACTTTCTGTTTCTTTGTGCTTGCTATCACCCAAATGTTTTATTGCTTGTCACTGGCCAAATGTTTTGCCTAGAAGTTGGCATATCTGGGTCACTCAGGGCAAGAGGGGAATTTTTATAACTTTCTCACCTTCGGTGGGAACAAACGGTCGCCATTTCTTTTCCCGCATTTTGTGTGAATGCTGATTGGAGGGTTTTGTTTATGCATTTATGCCTGTAGGTATATTAACCACTAGTCTTCTTTGTTCTGCATCTCTAACAAACATCGAGACCCTGTTCCAGTATTTGACAATAAAGAACTCTGTTTAACTACAAAGGTCTGATCTCTTGCTGATAGTACAGAAGCCTCACACAGGGAAATGCTGATCACCACTTTGGGGTCAGGAAGAAATTTTCCTCCAGGCCAGTTTGGCTGAAGACCCTGGAGGTTTTTCGTCATCTGGGCATGGACTAGTGGTCACTGGGAGTGTGTGAGGGGGAGGTATTTGTGAATTTCCTGCATTGTGAAGGGGGTTGGACTAGATGACTCTGGAGATCCCTTCCAACTTTATGATTCTATGATTCCAAGGGGGAAGGCATAGCACAAAAAAAACAACCCATTTGAACTGAAAAACATCTCCCATAGAGTTCTCATCCCCAGCCACCCTGGAGCGAAAAAGGTGGCACGGTATTTTTACTGGTAGTATAAAGATCTATGTCCATTTACCTCCAGTCTCTGAAACTAGGATCTATGTAACAGCTATTGATTGACCACTCATGGTCCACCATAACCTCCCTGCTTGGGGAATCTGCTAGCCTGTTTCTCAGCTCTGCTATGAGAACAGCTGGTATGTGTACCTTGTGGTGGATAGACCATTTCTAAATGTGCAATGCCTCATTACATAGAGCAACAGACTCTGTTAACACCTTGCTTGTTTAGGTAAAATTTTGCTGTGGTGTTGTCTGTCGTTAGAAGCATGCTTCTTCCCTTGAGAAGAGCTGAAAAAGAATTAAGAGCATACTTAAAATCTCTTCATTTCAATGTTAATATGCATCTTTGCTTCCTTGTGTGTCCAAAATTGCTTTTCGCTGTATAAGTGTCAAACCTTGCTTCACTTTGCTCGCTTTGGGTTGCAATAGTTTTTTGGGGAGGGAATTCCTGTGGAGAGGGGTGGTGAGTGAGTGAAAGAATGGGACCTTTGCTTCTAGAATCCATAACTTTCTTTGCAAGTCTCCCTTTCCCAGGGAAAGGTGTCATTTAAGCTTTTTGGTACCAGCTTGAGCAGTAGATAACCAAATCATATATTTTCCCACTTGGTTGAGATGGCAACGCTAGGCGTGATGTGGGTATGATGTGTGCATGGGGAAGGAAGGGGCTATTGTTTGAATTACCTATATTAAGCATGTACCTACCAAAATGCTTCAGTTCTAACACAAGTGATGTTTTGGATCATGCATACATCTCAATAAACTTATCGCTGCCAAAGAGAGAGTAGTTGAGAGTAACTTGAGTCTGACAATAAGGTCCAACCTGTTAAGGCGGCTTTGGTGCCAACCTGAATATCATGGCCCTGTATTTCCAATGGGACACCACTGAGTAGGTTCTCATGTCACACCACCACTCCAGTGATCTAATGATAACCCCGGGTATCAGTAGTTTTTTCCAATGCAAGAAATGTCCATATGAACCAGTTCTATAGTGGTCTCGTGAACAACCTGGCATAAGGAACAACAGCTGTCATTGCTGTCATAAGACCCAGCAATTTCTGAATCCATGTTGTAGATTGAACTCTGTTAATGCACATACTTTTAACAATGGCTTCAAGGATCATAGCCTGCTGAAGGGGGTAAGTATGCTGTCTATTGAGGAGTCAATTTGTGCACCTATAAAATCGACTGGGATGGGAGAAGGCGGGATTTCACCCAATTAATCATGAAGCCTAATTCCTCCAATGTTCTAATGGCCAGATGTAGATGTAGGTGGCTCTGCAGAAGATCCAGTGAAACATCAGCAAGGATCCATGAACTGGTAGGGAAACCACAGGCCTTGAAGGAAGCACCATGGGCCTGGAGCTGTCTGGGTTTGATTTGTGATCTGATTGGGGTGGTTTGAGGTGTGAACATGTCATCCTCTGATGTTCTAGGTCAGAGGTGGACAATTGTTTTGGCTCGGGGGCCACTTTGTGGGAGTGGAGGTTAGTGGAGGGCCGCACCTTTTAAAATGATTGCATTCATTACTTAACTTTGCATTTCAGAAAAGGTATAAATTGAATCATAAAAATCAATAAATATAAATTAAATAAAATAGTGGTAGTTTTATTCAATTTATTTATTGTGCTAATTTCATATCATCTATAGCTGCAAGCACATTTAATTTTAGAATCAATTTAATGAGACAAATGTACCCTATCACACTTTTCTACAATTTTTTTGAAATCAGGAGTGAGATTGCTTGTTGAGATTCTCATCACAGCCTGCAAGTTAATGTCTGTCAAAGAGCATCTATATTTACTCTTGTTAATCTTCATGTCTTGGTGGGCCGCAAAAAACTCTGTGGCCGCCATTTGCCCACACCTGTTCTAGGTGATTGGTGGGATGGAGATGGTGTCTTTGTCTTCTGAGATGACTCTACTCCACTACCTGAGACTGGCTGTGGACATTAAGGTGGCGACCCTGATAAATGATGAGACAGGATAGACCAACAACTCCAAAGGGAGTCTGGAATTCATTGTCGATGGCATCAACTCTGGCATCAAGCAGAGTTTGTGCTTTTCACATTGTAGCTTCTATCCTATGGAACAGAGTTCCTGAGGAAGTGGAATTTTTATGAGGCACTGCTGGGCCAGTGTAGTTGTCAGGGCTTTTAACAGGCAGGCATTTGGACAAGGGAAGTGTGGTGTTTGGGGGTTTATTGTATTTTGTACATTTTACATTTGGATTTGTGAAGCTGCCCTGAACCACAAAAAAGAGAAGGGCTTGTGAAGAGAACGTGCAAACCAAAGTACATCATGGGCTGGTTGCTCAATTAAGAATAAAATATATGCCATTGCATTTTTAAAGCTTGGCCTTACATTCTTTCACACAGTTCTTCATCTGACAGACCAAATCAGACAAACAATGAATACCTGCTAGAAACATTTTAATGTTTCTTAAGTAAATATATATCTTTGTTACCGGGATGCTTGGGATCCAAGACTGGTACACTGGAACAAATGAACACCCACTGCAAGGAGGGAAAACACCTTTTCATAAAGAAATACTGTGTAGTAAGAAATCCCTGATCATAAATATTAAAGCTTCATCTAGGCACAGCCACTTTAGAGCACAAATCTTGGCTCCCAATTGCAGCTCTACAAGTAAGGACGGTAATGTTTCACTTTCCAGCGTTTGGACCTCATCCGGAAAAAGAAGAATACGATAATCAGAAACAAAGATGATGCTACATAAAGGACAACACACAGACTCATATCTATGTTAGAGAATCCAACCCCCAAGAATGATACACCTTGTTTCATTTCCTTCTCAGCGAATGACTCCACAGCGGCCTTGTTACCCATGGCTTTAGGGATGTCTTGCACTGTCAATCTATCCAGGACTCCCAACTTTGAATCTAACAGTTTCTCTGGGTCTGGGATCTTATCATGAATTCTGCTTTGTTTTTTAACTAAAACATTCTTTCTGTCTTCCCAGAGTTCTTTCTCATTAAGGTCGCCATGATCTTCTGTGTACATATACAAAACATTGTCACGATCATAGTGATGCTTCAGAAATTGCAGCACTCGAACTTTGTTCCAGGTATGCAAGCCTTTAATTTCTTCATGGCATGCAGGACAAACATCTGGAGTTGGCCACTGGACTTTTGGATATTTTGGATCTTCACTCAAATTACCTATCAGCAGAAAAAAGCAAACAGAAAAACTTCAGTGTACACAGTAACTTTTCACCAGTAACCAAAATACTATTAAGTTCAGAATTTACATCGGTGGAAAGCTGCCCCCACAGTCTCATTTTATTTCAAAAAAGGAAACTTTTAAAGAATGAGGGAACTAGTCAGAAGAATATTAAAAGAGAAAATTAAGAGAACTAAATCCGTCCATGATGCCTGTAAATTCTTTACCACCATACTAATAAGAGGCACTGGAAGAATGCATACTTTGAGGCAGAAGAACAAGATTCAAATCTAGTAGCAGCTTGAAGACCAACAGGGTACAAGCTTTCAAAAGTCAAAGCCCCCTTTGTCTGATACCAGCTCTGATACTCAGAAGTTTATACCCTGAAAATTATGTTGGTTTTAAAGGTGCTACTGTACTAGAATCTTGTTCTAACTTCAGACCAACACAGCTACTCACTTGAAACATACCTTGAGTTAGGAAACATACCACCAAGTCTAAAAGGTTGCCTGTCTGGTTAACAACGCAAGTCAAGGAAACCATAAAAGGCAAAAAACTTTCATTTAAAAATGGGAAGGATTGCATGAATGAGATGAACAGAAAGGAGCACAGTTGCCCTGGTAAAACAAATTGACAATCAGGCAAGAAGAGATTGGATTTATACCCCATTCTTCACTTTGAGTCTCAGAGCGGCTTACAAACTCCTTTCCCTTCCCCTCCCCACAACAGACAGCCTGTGAGGTAGATAGGGCTGAGAGAACTCTTTCAAGAATTGCGCTTTCAAGAACAACTCTGACAGAACTATGGCTTGCCCAAGGTCATCCAGCAGGTGCAAGTGGAGGAGTGGGAATCAAACCTGGTTTTCACAGATTAGAGTCCGCACACTTAACCACTACACTAAATTGGCTTTCAAAGAGAAAATTTGAAGAGCCAATTGTTAAGAACATTATGACAAGAATAATTTTTTCCCAAATGTATCAGGAGCAGGAAAGAAAAAGAAGAGTTTAACTAACCCAGTAGTCAGAAGCCAAAGTGCAAAGCTTCTAACCTCCCTGGATCTGAACCAGAAAGTTCACCCTGTGAGGTAGGCTCACAGAAGGAGTTTCTGACAAAAGACAATTACAATGGTAGGTGGTTTGCCAAGTCAAGGTTCTGGATTTAGATTAAGGCCGTGAAAACTAATAACCACAAAAGTAAATTAAAAATATTTTTATTAAGGTGCAAGAATACTTCAAACAGGGCCCGCAGGCAGTTACGTTCGGCCATGGAGGGTGGTTTGGATCAATTCTTACTACACCCTGATATTCAGTTTGATTTGCTGGACCTTTACAGGGCTGATGGCATTCATTTGTCCGACAAGGGCAATGATTTATTTTTAGGAGATTTGCGGCAAGGGGTTAGGGCAGTGTTGGCACTGCTTAGTGGGCGCTAGGACCTAAGCAGAGGCTTGGTCCTGGCGATGGCGGTTTTAGGATTAGTTTTGATGCGGATCCGGCGAGCACCGATATGGTATTTCTTTTGGAATTAGGTTACTCACGAACAGCTTTAGGGTTTCAGGGCCCAGGGTTGGGGTTGAGTGACCTTGCAGGGACCCTGGAAAGTTCCTCTGGTAAGTTTTAGGGCTTCCAGATGGGGACACAGGGTAGCCAGGCATGGCCAAGAAGTGGTCATGAGGTATACCCCGGGGGGGGGGGGGTTAGATGCTCGCCTGTTGGGAGAGCAAGGAAAGGGTCCTGGTGAGGCCAGTCCTGCTAATTCCACATAAATAGTTAATTCCCTTGCCGCACAGGTTAAGTTTAAATAAAGTGGCCCTTGTTGAATCCATTTTATGTGTATGTCTCTTTCTTCCGATTGGGGGGGGCAATGCGGCTTCCTTCTCCTTCTGGAGCTGCGGCTCTTGGAGGGAGGGGCCGACTTTGCCTCCCCGGAGGAGGGAGACAGCTTTAGTGCTTGGAGCGACGTGATGTCACTCCATAGCTGTGTGGGAGGGGGAGCCTCAGTTATAGCTTGCTCCAACCCCCCTTGTTCTGCCTCTTTTCAAGGTGACGGTTGGCCCACCCTCCCATTCTCTTTTTCAGTGCAAGTGAATCTGGTTGCCTATTGGGGCCAGGTAGGAATTTTTCACTTCTCACATGATTGGCTCCTTTGGGGAAGGATGTGCACTCGGAAATAGGCATCTCGCAAGTTCAGCTTAGTAAAAATCCTACCCTGGGAGGCCTTGGCCAACAAGTCTTTGATAAAGGGGAGGGGGTAAGCATTCAACATGGACACAGCATTCAACCCGATAATCCATACACAGTCTTAACTCCGAGTCCTCCTTCTTCTGGAAAAGCACCAGGGCAGTGAATGGGGAGGCAGCTGGTCTGATGAAACCCCTGGCCAAGTTTTTGTCAATGAACCTCCATAGCTCCTCCTTCTCAGCCAGGCTCATGGAATAAAGTTTCCCCTTGGGCATCTTATGACCTGAAAGTATCTCTATTGCACAGTTGTGCAATAGAGGAGTAGCTCGTTTGCCTCCTCCTCCAAAACCTTGGCCAGGTTGCGGTACTCAGCTGGGATGCCGTTTAGTTCCTCCCGCACCAGGCCAACATGCTTGGCCATGGGGCAGGGCTCCTCCTCTCACTCAGGGTTCCAAAGATGTTCTTTATCCAGGAAACTTAGGGATCCAGGAAACTTAGGGTTCTGGTACTCCACTGCACATACAGGTCATGAGCCTGTAGCCAGGGGCTGCCGAGCACCATTGGGAACTTTGCCAAGGGGTTCACCACAAAAGAATGCAGTTCCCAGTTTGAGGCCATCCCCACTGGCAGATGAACAGTGCAGTACCGGCAAACCTCTCCCTTCATGGGAGTCCCATCCATCTGGGAAAAAACCAGGGGCTCCACTAGCTTATGCACCTTAGCCCCTAGGCCTGTGACTATTGCTGGGTTACCCAGAGTCAATTAAAGCCCTTACTCTAATGTGAGTCCCCCCGCCCCCGGATTAATTAGGGTAACAGTCAGGTAAAAGAGGGGGGAAGAAGGTCTCTACCTAGTCTTGCGCCAAAGACTTTTGGACCTGCTGACTGGTGCCCTTCACAGCAGGTGAAGCCCCATGAACCAGTCTGCTGCGCACTCTTGTACCTCTGACCCCACATAGTCCACACATTGGTCATCTGATGTGAAAGTGTGGCCCCATTGCCCTAGGAACTTCCGCACCTGGATGGCGAAGAATGCCAACGTCTCCAGCGTGCCATCAAAAGTACCCTCCAGTGCATCCTGAGGTCACTCCAGCCCTGGCCCCGGGACTGGCAGGGATACGGGCATAGGGAGCGGAGAGGGGGGCACCTGCCTGGGACCCGGTCTTTCCTGGATCTCTTCCTCCTTTGGGTTCTTCTTCACTCTCTGCTTGCTGCATGAGCTTGCAGACGACCTCCTGGAGGTTCTCCACAAGCATTTGGGCGTCCTTCTTGATTTCTTCTATCTCTCCCCAGAGCTCAGTTCGCATTTGATCAGCACTCGCCTCTTCTCCCAGTACTCCGACCACTTGCACATGCTCTGGGTCATCATGAAACACTTGGGAGGTCTGCCTCCATTCCAGGTTGGACCAACTCTCCAACCCCTGGTACCCTAGGGTGCGTAAACAGGCAGGTTTTTCCCTCTGCCCTTGGTTTGGGTGGGTGTCCTTCAGCCTTGCACCCTTCTCTTGGGCCACTGTGCTCCTCTTCAGCTTCACAGGCCCCACTCCATCTCCTTTCTGCTTCTTGGTGTCAGGGGCTGGGATCACGGTTTGGGTACCAGTTCCTGTCCCAATTTCTTCACCTTCATCTGCCATCACTCCCGAGGTGCGATGGTCCATGAGGGGTTTTTGACACTATGTCAGACTCCTGGACAAAGTTACTCTCCACAACAATCTCTAGCAGTGATTTGTTTATTGAGGCCAGTACTGTGTTAGAACTGAGGTTCTGGCGTGAGAATCCAAAGGTATAGACAGTTCAAAAGGAGCCTCCTTTAATGTAGCCAATCACACATCACAAGCATCCCACCCAACGTTTGCACTTCCTACACCCTCCACCTGAGAATATATTGTTTCTTTATCTATGATAGTGAAGCAGGCACAGCTTGGCTTCAAGGTTATCTCTGGGCAAGGGAGGTAAACTTAGGAAGAATTACATTGCCTATGACAGAGCAGTTCACATACTCAACCACTTACACACCCCTCTCAGGAATTTCCCTCCCCAAATTCCCAGAAGTCCATCAGTGGCTATTAGCCACAAAGTATAGATAGGAACTCTCAGTCTGGGGCAAGTGATGCTCTGTAATCTTGGTGTTTTTGTGGGGGGGGGGGGCAACAGTGGGAGGGCTTCATGCCCTCACTGCTGGACCTTCTGAGGGCACCTGGTGTTTTTGGCCACTGTGTGACAGAGTGTTGGACTGGATGGGCCATTGGCCTGATCCAACATTGGCTTTTCTTATGTTCTTAAATTATTACAAACGAGAGTCCGAGTTTGACAATAGGAAAAAGTTCTAGAGTTTCTAATCCTTGACTTCTCTGATATATATGTATATAGTCCTAGTTGATCTGAGGCTCACAGCTGGTCCACAGTTGGCGAAGATCAGTAGGTGAGATGATGACCAGGCAAAGAATCCCAGTGCTCCTGGGGCGGGGAAAGTATAGTGGTGGGACTAGGCATGGAGCCAAGGGAATGGGACGGAGAAATGGCTTAGCTCGGCTTCCTTCCAGCCTATGTCCCATCCCAAAGGTTGTTGGCAGTGGGGCTAGGAATATTGACCACCCCTCTGACATTGGTGTTGTGCAATGCCAGGTCTATAAATAATAAGACCATGGTCCTTCAGGACTTCCTGCAGGAGCAGAATATGGACCTGGTGTGCGTGACCAAGACCTGGGTGCGAGAGGGAGAAAAGTATCTCTCTCCCAATTGGCTCCGCCTGGATTCTTGGTCTTCCACCAATCGCAGACTAGTGGGCGAGGGGGGGGGAGTGGAGTGGCTCTATTCATTCAGGAAGTTTACTCTTTCAGGGTGCTCCTGCTGCCAAAGATCACAGGCATTGAGTGTGCTGGCTGGTGTGGGAGCTTGGGGAGAGTTTGGCGATTTGGCTGGTGTACCGACTGCCTAACGCACCAGCTAATAGCCTACCATCCCTGATGGAGGCCATATCAGGCTGGGCATTGGAACACCCCAGACTGATAATCATGGGCGATTTCAATGTCCATGCTGATGGCGCGGCCTCTACTCAGGCAACGGACCTGGTGTCATCCATCCACTGGGACTCTCCCAATTTATAATGAAGAGAAGAAGAGAAGAAGAGATTGGATTTATACCCCGCCCTCCACTCCCCAAGGGAGTCTCAGAGCGGCTTACAAACTCCTTTTCCCTTCCCCTCCCCACTACAGACACCCTGTGAGGTAGGTGGGGCTGAGAGAGCGCTTTCCCAAGCTGTCCTTGAGGGAACAGCTGGTACAGAGCTATGGCTTGCCCAAGGTCATCCAGCCAGGTGCAAGTGGAGGAGTGGGGAATCAAACCCGGTTCTCCCAAATTATAGTCTGAGCACTTAACCACTACACCAAACTGGCTCCCCACTCATTGGGCTGGGCACATGCTCAATTTGATTTTTGCGGTGGGGGGTAACAGTGGACTGGGTTACTACCTCAGCAGTCCCATGGTTGGACCACCATGCCCTGAGGGCCCATCTGAATGTTCCACCCTGACCCTGTTTAGGCGGTGAGCATATTTTTGCTCACCCACAGAGACAGATGGACCCAGTGTGGCTTCAGATGGCTCTACGGGATCCGATGCCCCCTGGCGGCTTGTTGGATGAGCTTGTAGAGGACTGGCACAGCCAACTCTCCACAGCAATTGACAAGATCGCTCCCCAGCACCCTTGGTCTTGGCTTACTCCCTGGTTTACCCAGGAGTTGCGGCTTATGAAGCGAGAGTTGAGACAGCTAGAGAGATGGTGGCGTCGCGCTCGAGATGGAGCTACAAAAACATCTTACAGGACATTTATGAGATCCTATGAGATGGCAGTCAAAGCCGCAAACAGAGAGTACTATGCGGCTATGATTGCATCTGCGAGCTCATGCCCAGCCCAAATGTTTAGAATGATTCGATCTACAACAACTCTGCCACAGGGCAGACCAAATGTTAGGGAACTGGATATTGGCTGTGAGGCATTTGTAAGCTATTTGGTGGATAAAGTCTTGTTGCTCCGCCGCGACCTCCCTGCCACAGTTGATACAGTGAGTGAGCTTGAGGCCCCAAGCATGTCATCAATTTCGGGTTTGGATCATTTCAGCCTACTCAGCATGGAGGAAGTTGACAGATTGCTCTTAACGGTACATCCAAACACATGCAGCCTTGATCTGTGCCCTTCCTGGCTTATAAAAGCTGACCATGAAGGGTTCTGAGGTGCCCTAAGGGAAATTATCAACAAGTTCCACTTAGATGGGCTGTTCCCGGGGGCACTCAAGAAGAAGAAGAAGAAGAAGAAGAAGAAGAGATTGGATTTATATCCCGCCCTTCACTCACTTAAGAGTCTCAGAGCGGCTTACAAACTCCTTTCCCCTCCCCTCCCCACAACAGACACCCTGTGGGGTAGGTGGGGCTGAGAGAACTCTTTCCCAAGCTGTCCTTGAGGGAACAGCTGGTACAGAGCTATGGCTTGCCCAAGGTCATCCAGCCAGGTGCAAGTGGAGGAGTGGGGAATCAAACCCGGTTCTCCCAGATTAGAGTCCGTGCACTTAACCACTACACCAGACTGGCTCTCAAGGGTGCGATGGTCTGCCTACTCTTTAAAAAAACCCATCTCTGGACCTGGCTGAATTGGCTAACTACTGGAGGGTCTCCAATTTACCCTATTTGGGCAAATTAATCAAGAGAGGGGTGGCGATACAGTTACAGGGCTTCATGGATGACACTTCCATGTTAGATCCCTTCCAGTTGGGCTTTCGCCAGAGACATGGGACAGAGACAGTAATGGTTGTTCTTACAGGCAACCTCTGGAGGCATCTGGATTGGGGCGGTTTGGTGGTACTGTTGCTACTGGACCCGTCGGCTGCATTCAACATGGTCGACCATCGGTTACTGATCTACCGCCTCGCTGACATGGGAATTCAGAGGCTTGCCTTGCAATGGCTTGTTTCCTTTCTCCAAGGTCAGGGACAAAAGGTGGTGTTAGGGGAATAGCACTCCCAGAGGCACCCATTGAAGTGTGGAGTGCCTCGAGGGGCAGTGCTTTCCCTGTTGTTATTCAACATCTATATGGGCCCCCATGCTGAGATTGCCTGGAGGTATGGGCTGGGATAAAGGTAGCATACACCTGAGCTGGGCCCAGATGGCATACACCTGAGAGTTCTGAAAGAACTCAAATGGGAACTTGTGGATCTCCTGACAAAAATGTGTAAACTTTCATTAAAATCTGCCTCTATTCCTGAGGACTAGAAGGTAGCGAATGTCACTCTCATCTTTAAAAAGGGTTCCAGAGGAGATCCGGGAAATTACAGGCCAGTCAGTCTGACGTCAATACCGGGTAAGTTGGTGGAAACTGTTATTAAGGAAAAAATTAGTAGGCACATTGATGAACAAAATCTATTGAGGAAGACTCAGCATGGGTTCTGTAAGGGAAGATCTTGTCTCACTAACCTGTTAGTGTTCTTTGAGGGAGCGAACAAACATGTGGACAAGGAGGACCCAATAGATGTAGTTTACCTTGACTTCCAGAAAGCTTTTGATAAGTTCCTCATCAAAGGCTCCTAAGTAACCTCAATAGTAATGGGATAAAAGGACAAGTCCTTTTGCAGATCAAAATCTGGCTAATTAAAAGGAAAGAGAGTGAGCATAAATGGGCAATTTTCTCAGTGGAGAGAGGCAAGCAATGGGGTACCGCAGGGATCAGTACTGGATCTGATGCTTTTTAACTTGGTTATTAATGATTTGAAGTTGGGAGTAAGCAGTGACGTGGCTAAATTTGCAGATGACACAAAGTTGTTCAGGGTGGTGAGAACCAGGGAGGATTGTGAGGCACTCCAAAGGGATCTGTCGAGGATGGGCGAGTGGGCATCAACGTGGCAAATGGGGTTTAATGTGGCCAAGGGCAAAGGGATGCACATTGGAGCTAAAAATCCTAACTATAAATACACATTGATGGGGTCCGAACTGGCAGAGACTGACCAAGAGAGAGATCTTGGAGTTGTAGTAGATAACTCTATGAAAATGTTGAGACAGTATGCGGCTGCAATGAAAAAGGCCAATGGTATGATGGGGGTTATTAGGAAGGGAATTGAAAACAAATCAGCCAGTATCATAATGCCCCCGTATAAATTGATGGTGCAACCTCATTTGGAGTACTGTGTACAGTTCTGGTTGCCACACCTCAAGAAAGATATTATAGCATGGGAAAAAGTGCAAAAAAGGGCAACTAGAATGATAAAAGGGTTGGGACACTTTCCCTATGAAGAAAGGTTGAAGTGCTTGGGGCTCTTTAGCTTGGAGAAACGATGGCTGAGGGGTGACATGATCGAGGTTTACAAGATTATGTATGGGATAGAGCAGGCAGAGAAAGAGGTACTTTTCTCCCTTTCTCACAATACAAGAACTCATGGGCACTCAATGAAATTGCTGAGCAGTTGGGTTAGAACAGATAAAAGGAAGTACTTCACCCACAGAGTGATTAACACATGGAATTGTGAGGCTTCTGGGTTAACACTATCAGACCAGACCTTTGATTGAAAGCAAAGTTCTTTTATTTCTAATAATGGACTCAGGTTCTCGATGTTTGTTAGAGATGCATGACAGTAAGCAACAGTGGTTAATATACCCCTCAGCTACAATTGAACACAGATACAGGACCAATCAGAGCCAATACATAAAAGCGGGAAAAAGAGAGGTGACCGTTGAGGTTCCCACAGTGGAGGTGAGAAAGTTATAAAAATTCCCTTCTTGATCTGAGTGACCCACATATGTGAAAGATAGGCTAAACATTTGGCCGGCAACAATTAAACAAGCCCCAAAGTTGCAACAACCTGATAACATTCCTTGAGCCTCAAAGGCTAAGGGGGAGTGGACGGATGTGAGAGTCCCAGTTGTTTATGTGATGTGCAGGAATGCGAGACGCCATCCTCCCGACTAGAGAGTGGTAACATTTAGCAGAGCCGATAATATACTTCAAGGCAAGCAGTAAATAACAAAAGGTTACAACCAGAAAAGAAAGACATCTATTCTATGAAGCAAGACAGGCATGCTATTGTCAGATTCTGACAGGAATTCACTGTCACAGGAGGTGGTGGCGGCTACAAGCACGGATGGCTTCAAAAGGGAATTAGATAAACATATGGAGCAGAGGTCCATTTGTAGCTATTAGTCACAAGGTACAGATAGGAATTCTCAATCTGGGGCAAGTGATGCTCTGTATTCTTGGTGCTTGGGGGGGGCAACAGTGGGAGGGCTTCTAGGGTCCTGGCTCCACTGGTGGACCTCCTGGTGGCACCTGGTGTTTTTGGCTATTGTGTGTTGGACGGGATGGGCCCCTGGCCTGATCCAACACTGGCTTCTCTTATGTTCTTATGTCACCAGTACGCTGATGACACCCAGTTCTATCTGATGTTGGGCAGCTGGTCAGATTCCAAACTGGAAGATCTGGACTGGGCACTACAAGCCGTGGCTGGTTGGCTTAGACTGAGCCAGCTAAAGCTGAACCCAGAGACGACGGAGGTTCTGTGCATGAGTCAGAATTTTTCGGGGATAGGGACCCCACTCCTAACCTTCGGTGGGGCACCACTGTTGCCAGCGCCGGAGGTTAGGAACTTGGGGGTGCTACTGGACAGCTCCTTAACAATGGAGGCCCAGGTAGTGGCCACTGCTAAGTTGGCCTTTTACCATCGCCAGCTGATTAGGCAGTTGGTCCACTTCCTCAACTGCGATGACCTGGCTACAGTGATCCACGAAACAGTCACCTTGAGACTAGACTACTGTTAACGCTCTCTACATGGGGCTGCCCTTGCTGCAAATTCAAAGCTGCAGCTAGTGCAGAATGCCGCAGCCAGGCTTTTGATGGGGGTTCCCAGATGGGAGCAAATCCAGCCTGTGCTGAAGACATTGCACTGGCTGCCAATAGCATACTGAATTCGCTTCAAGGTGCTGGTACTTACCTTTAAAGCCCTATATGGCCAGGGTCTGACATAACTGAGGGACCATCTTTCCCCATATATACCCCAGAGAGCACTGCAGTCAGGGTCTCAGAACAAACTGACCCTCCCGGGCCCCAAGAAGGCTAGGCTCGCTACCACTAGGGCCAGGGCTTTCTCAGTGGTGGCTCCATAATGGTGGAATGCACACCCGGAAGAGATCAGGGCCCTGCAGAATCTTTTACAGTTCAGTAGGGCCTGCAAGACGGAGCTCTTCCACCATGCTTTCAACTAAGGAGCCGCCTTCACTATTACCACCAACAATCCTGGCCCTCAGCTTTAACATATGCTTATGCCACTGCGTGATCCATAAAGACCACTGAGCTGGAAAACTGTTGCTACTATGTATTTGAAGGTATTTTACAGCGCACCGCTTCAAACAACTCATGACTTATTACTAGCACTTTATGTTTGTATGATCTTATATATATCTGAATTGTTTGATGTGTTTTATTGTGGATTTTAATGGTCATTTGTGGACCAAATATGTAAGCCGCTCTGAGCCTCCTTGCAGGGAGGGTGGGATATAAATTGAATGAATAAATACATAAATAGTACAGTACATTTATTACAGCATCGAGCCAACATAACCACAACACATTAAGATACAGTTATATGTAAATATTTTCCTAGTTAAATAAAATATTCTGTTTTGCCCCAAGTGTCATTTAAAAAGGGTTTAAAAACTAGACAGCTTCTGCATTTCCCTCAGGTTCCTCTGCTGGGTGATAAATCTGAACAAGTATCTGTATCAGGGTGGGACAGTTTGGTCATTTATGTCAAAGAAAAGGAATACATGCTACTTGGGGGCAACTCAGTCACTGAGGGGAACAAAAAGATTTTGGCAGGAAACTGCCTGTGAGCTGGGAAGTGACTGGGGTCTGTCATAGGATCACATCCCTCCTCCTCAGACTGACGCCCTGTGACCTTGAGACTCACATTCTCCACAAAAGCAGAAGAGCTGTCCGTCCAGGAGTGGGACTGTCCTGGTAAGTCCCTGAGGGTCTCTTCCCCAAACCTCTCTTTCTACATCAACTTCTCCAGGTCGACAACCCTAGCCTCAAGGAAATGAACCTGCTCCCTGAAGAGCTCCAAGCAGCGAGCACACCCCCATGGTTTCCACCCAGTGGGTTGATAATCATACATGTGGGCACATGTTTCCCTCCAGGAGGAACACAATGCACACTGGGGGGAAAAGAACCCGAAGCGTGACGATGGGGTCTGAACTGGCTGAGAATAATGGGAAAGAAATCTTATGGCTACAGTGGATAGCTTAATGAAAACGCTGACTCAGTGAGTTGCAGTGTCAGATTCCTGGACAACGGAGCACCCAACAACAGTCTCTTGGCAGTGAAATGTTTACTGAGGCTTTAGCAAGTTCCAAGCTGTGACTTTCTGTGTCAGAACTGACATTTTGGCGCCAACCCCAAAGTTATACAGAGTTCAAACAAGCTCCCTCCCTGGGGAACCCTCCAATCACTCCAAACTCCCAGCCCGTGCTTTTACTCTGCACCTAAGCATCTACCATTATGTTACCTATAACAGCCAAGCTGGTAGAGAAGAGATAGGTTTTCAAGGATGTCCATTCTTCCCAGACGCTGGGAGGCAGCTTAAGAAAACATGTTCCCCTGAAGCTAAGCAAAGCAGGTTCACACGCGCGCACACACACAGATACCCCCCCCTTATACCCCAAAACAAAAAGAAGCACACAAGAACAAAATCATGACAAACAAAGTTCTGAGTTTGACATTCAGCAGTGAAACAGGCAAATTCCACAAAAGAGGATTGTTACAAAAGGGAATGAAAATAACATAGCCAACATTGTAATGTCCCTGCATAGCTCTGAGGTGTGCCTTCATTTGGAATACTGTGTGCAGGTCTGGTTACCACAACTCAAAAAAAGATATTACAGAGCTGGAAAAAGTACAGAAGAGGCCAGCCTAGATGATTAATTGGTTGTATTATCCCTCCTATGATGAAAAGCTGATGACTTTGGGACTTTTCAATTTAGAAAGGAGAGGATTAAGGGGGATCAGAAGATTTGTACACTTACCATGAAGCTTCCTTCTCAGTGGTCCAGAGTGGGGCAGTCCTTGACTCCTTACTCCTGGGTAGCTCCTACCTCTTCCAAACGTAGGGCCAGCAAACATTGACTTGGAAGGGGAGGGGCTTATCCTCTGACTCCCCAGTTGTACTGAAAGCCAACCTTCCCGCTAGTATTGTCAGGAAAAAAGGTAACTCTTCCCCCTGCCCCCCTGTTTAGGGAAAGGACCGGGGAGACCTTCACCAGTATATGTTCAAAACATTGAATGTCATGGGCTGGGTGCCAGTAGGTCAGGAGCCAAGCTGAAGTCCGGGACAGTCCGAGGTCAAACCAAATCAGGAACGAGATACCAAGTCCAAAACACTAAGCCAAAAGCAGAGTCAGTCCAAGCCAGGGTCAGAGAGGGAAACTCACGAGCAAACCAGTCTGAGGAGTCAACAAAAGCTGAAGTCAGACAGAGCTGGAGTCACGAGCAAGAGGGTCCAGAATCAGGTTAGCTATTGCGAGCCGAGCAGATGCAGAGCTTAGCCAAAATGACTTGTTGCTAGCACAAGTCGGTAGTCTCTGTGCTGTGCCTAAATACCCAGCCACTTCCTGTGCTTGTTAGCAGCTGGTAGCAAGGTCCTGGCTCCTTCTAAAACTCAGGACTGAGTGATCTGCGACCACGCATGCATGCCTCTTTTCTCCTAGCAGCTAAGTCTTGCCTGTATTGGGACCTTAGACGTTCTACCTGAGGAGGTGAATCAGGTGGGCTTGAGCTTGGCTGTGGCTCAGCTGCTGCTGGTGCTGGGGTAACACCCTGGGAGGTGCTTGCTTGAGCCTCATCTGGTTCAGGTGGAGGCTCCTCTGGAGCTGGGAGCTGATCCTCCACCTCACTTAGGTCTGCAGGAGGCAGGTCCTCAGAGGTACTCATGACACTATCCCCCCCAGGGCCTCCCCGTCCAAAGAGCCGGATTTGGTCGGGTAGTCCACATGGAATTGGCGGATGAGGTCTGGAGAATGGAGATGGTGCACCAGCTCCCAGGACTGATCCTCAGGCCCATAGCCCTCCCAATCCACCAAATACTGGAGTGTGCCATGATGGAGCTGTGAGTCCAGTATCTGCCGAACCTCGTACTCTTCTTGGTTATCCATGAGTACTGGTGGTGGTGGCACTGGAGGCGTAGGATGCAGGGGGTCCGGAGGGGTGGCTGTAACCAGCAGGGACCAATGAAACAGAGGGTGGATCCGCAGGTGTGCTGGTAACTGGAGCCGGAAGGCAATGGGGTTAATCTGGGCTTCAATGGGGTAGGGTCCGATGAACCTGGCACCTAGCTTGGGGGACCGACCTGGTCGCCGAAGATACCAGGTTGACAACCAGACGTGGTCTCCTACCCGTAACAGAGGTCCTTCTTGCCATTTTCGATTGGCCGTGTGCTTGTACACATCCTTGGCCTGCTGGAGTTGGTCTTTGAGCAGGGCCTGCAGTGCATGGAGTTCTTGCAGGTGCGCATTGGTGGTGGGGACCTGGGTCGGTGGGCGCACTGTCAGGAAATAGCGAGGATGGTACCCCTAGATGGCGGTGGGGTGGTTTGTGTGGAGGAATGGACAGCATTGTATGCAAATTCTGCAACTGCCAGCAGGCCTGACCAATTGTCCTGATGGTAGCAGGCATAGCACCTTAAATACTGCTCCAAGGTGGTATTAGTGTGCTCTGTCTGTCCATCAGTTTGTGGGTGATTGGCAGTGGACAAATGTACCTGAGTCCCCAGACCAGAGTGCAGGGCTTGCCAAAACTGGGATGAGAACTGGGGTCTGCGATCTAAAATCACATGGGTTAGAATCGCAGACCCCAGTTCTCATCCCGGTGTAGCCGGAAGATGTTCTGAATGTACAGATGAGCAGTCTCTTGGGCGGTCGGGAGCTTTGGACAGGGAACAAAGTGCGCCACCTTAGAAAATAGGTCTACCACCACCAGAATGCCAGTATAGCCATGAGACCGGGGAAACTCAAAGTCCATCAAGAAGGTGCCCATGGCCCTGCAGGCGTGGGTAGTGGTTACAATAGCTCAGACAGTTTTGCGGGGATGTCCTTGGCGCATCGGCAGACTTCACACGAGGTGACGTACCGGCTCACATCCAAGTGGACGCATGGCCACCAAAACCCTCGTAAGTGCAGGATCTTGTGGAGTCCAAAATGCCCGGCGGGTGGAACGTCATGGGACAAACGGAGAACATGCAACCACAGAGGCCCAGTGGCACATACACGTGGTTGCAGTGCAACAGAAGTCCATTACGTGTGGTGAATTTGGAGACTAGGCCCTGTTGCAGTTCCTGCAGATGTTGCTGTGCCCAAGGGTCCAATGCCTGACTGTCCCGAAGGTCCTCGGTGAGCGGGGTGGCAATGGTGGTGGCTGCAGCAAACACCAAGGGCGGCAAGATTGGCATAGCAGGGGTTTTCGCAATTACAGCCGGTGCATATTCCGGCTTGCGTGAGAGAGCATCCGCTTTTTGGTTTTGGGCGTGGGGGACATAGGTTATTTTAAAGTTGAACCTGGAGAAGAACAACAACCAGCGAATTTGTCTCTGGTTCAGATTTCGGGTTGTCTGGAGGTGCTCCAGGTTGCGGTGGTCAGTGTGGACTTGTACTGGGTGGCACGCTCCCTCCAGGTGATGTCTCCGTACCTCAAAGGCCATTTTGATGGCGAGTAATTCTCTCTCCCAGATGGTATAGTTTCTCTCAGCCGCTGTTAGTTGGTGGGAATAATAAGCGCAGGGCTGGAGAGGCTGTGATGGGTCATCACACTGAGACAAGATGGCTCTGAGGGCCACACCAGAGGAATCGGCTTCCACCATGAAGGGCAGCTCGGGATCTAGGTACCATAGAAGCGGGCCAGTGGCAAAGCAGGTCTTCAGTGTGGCAAAAGCTTGAGCGGCCTCCAGGGTCCAGCGAAACGGTTCCTTGGGTTGGAGGAGCTTAGTGAGTGGCACGGTCAACTCAGTGTATCCGGAGATGAATTCACAGTAGCAGTTCACAAAGCCAAGGAGGTATTGAATGTCCTTGCAGTTTTGCGGGGTCTGCCACATTAGAATGGCCTCTGCTTTCTTGGGGTCCATGAGAATCCCCTTTGGGGACACAATGTGCCCAAGGAACTCCACAGAGGACAAGTGGAATGCACATTTTTTGAGTTTGGCATAGAGACCATAGGAGCGAAGATGTTGTAGGACTTGGCGTACATGCTCAATGTGTTGCAGCTCGTTGTCAGAGTAAATCAACAGATCATCTAAGTAGATTATCACAATACGCTCTAGCAGGTCCCAGAACACATCGTTCATAAAGCATTGGAAAACAGCCGGCACATTGGTAAGGCTGAAAAGCATCACTAGGTACTCGTATTGCCCGTAGCAGGTACCAAACGTCGTTTTCCACTCATCGCCTGCCCGAATTCGTACCAGGTTATAGGCTCCTTGGAGGTCGAGTTTGGTATACACCTGAGCCCCTTTCAGCTGGTCCAACAGTTCCGGAATCAGTGGGAAGGGATACCAGTCATGGATCGTGATCTTGTTCAGCGCCCAGAAGTCGTTGCACAGCCTCAACTCTCCACTCTTTTTTTTTTTTTTGACAAAGAGCACTGGCACAGACAAGAGAGAGATAGAGGGATGAATGAACCCCCGGGTGAGATCCTTATCCAAGAAATCCTGGAGAGCCGTAAGTTCTGGTTCTGACATGGGGTACAGACGTCCAGCAGGCAGCATGGCTCCAGGTTCTAAGTTAATTGCACAATTGTAGGGTCAATGAGGAGGAAGGTTGTCAGCCCCTTTTTCCTCAAACACATCTGAAAACCCAGCGTACGGTTGTGGGAGATGCAGGGCGGTGGCTGCCAGAGTGGTGACTGAGTGCAGATGTGGGCAGGGAGCAGGAAATTTGAGTTCTTGCTTTACCCAATCTACCCTGGGATTGTGAGTCGGTAACCAGGAGAGACCCAGGATAATCGGGAACTGGGGCATCTGGACTACATTGAATTTCACCTGCTCTTGGTGGTGGTGAATATGGAGAATCAGGTTGCAGGTTTCCTCAGTTACAGGACCAGAGCGTAGGAGGCGTCTGACGATGGCCTCCATGAGCATCGGCGTTTCTTTAGGCTGTACCAGGATCTGGTGCTGTTTTACAAACTCAGCATCGATGAAGCAGGTGGCCGCCCCAGAGTCCAGCATGGCAAAAATGAAGAGCCAACGTTCATCCGGAAGGCTGAGTTTGATGGGCACCAGGAACGAGCTGGGGTCCAGAGGAGCTACTTCCTTTTTTTTTTTTTTAATATATTTTATTACATTTTCATCCCTCTTAATTTACAATCTATAATTTCACGATTTCTTAAAGTGAGAGTACATATGTTATCCCAACCAAAAGTACAGTTTGGACCAGGTGTCGCTTGGGTCTTTTCTGTTATCCATAGAAATTAAATAACTCAGTCTATCCATCTCTGCCCATCCCAAATTTTTTTGAATTAGTTCGTCTTTCGTCGGTAGTGTTGAATAGTTTCCAATATTTGGCCCGTAAGATGCGTGCTGCAGTCAAGATACACGCCAGTAGTTTTTGCTCCGTCCTCAATAGTCTTTCTGGCAATATGTTTAACAGATAGACTTCGGGCTCTAGAATTATTTCAAGGTCCATAATTTCATAAATCATCTTCTTCACCATGATCCAAAATTTTTGTACATTATTACAAGACCACCAAAGATGGAAAAAGGAGCCCTTATCCTTCCCGCAAGACCAACATATATTTGATATATTTTTGTAACATTTGTTTAATCTATCTGGAGACCAGTATGAGCGGTAGAATAATTTATAAATATTTTCTTTATAGTTTACTGCTTTTAGTAATTTTACTGTTTTCCAGGTTTTAGCCCATCTCTCTAGATCTATGTTATAGCCTATATCCTCCATCCAGTTTATTACAGGTTTTACTTCCTCATCTTGCAATTCAGTATTTATTAATAGGCTATATATATATTTAATTAATTTATTATCATTGTTTAACCAGATCTGATCTAACTCATTTAACTTTTCACTAAAACCTATTTTTTATCCTCTTTGTATCTGGTTTTTAATTGTATAGATTCCCACCAGGTTAGTTGGGTTCCAAATTCTTCCTCTAGTTGATTATTCATTTTAACATTTCCTTTTTCATCTAGTAGGTTGTCATAACACAGCAATTTGTTTTGGGTAGATAGGGATGGTTTGATGAATGCCTCTAAGGGCGAGACCCATCTTGGAATTTTTGTGTAGTACTTGTATCTAACACTTTGCCAATTCTTCATAAGTGCTGCTCTTAAAATATGCCTTGAAAAGTTGGAATGTATTTTTTCTTTGTTATACCAAATGTAAGCATGCCACCCCATATAGAGGTCATGCCCTTCTAGAGCTAACACTTTTTGATTATCTAGTTTTATCCAATCCTTCACTCAAACCAGTGCTGCTGTTTTCCCATAAAGCTCCCAATTTGGAAGACCAACTCCACCTCTATCTTTTTGATCCTGTAGATATTTCCATCTAATTCTGGGTTTTTTAGAAGACCAGATAAATTTTTTAATTAATTTGTTAAATTCTTTATAAAAGTTTGCTTTATCAGTGAGCAATGGTATTGTCTGTGCTAGAAATAGAAATTTAGGGAGGATATTCATTTTTATAGCGGCTATTCTTCCAAACCATGATAATTTTAAATCCTTCCAATTATTTAGATCTAGTTTAGTTTCAGATAATAATTTTTTATAATTATCTTCAATGAGTGAGCTAGTTCTATTCGTACAGGTAATTCCCAAGTATTTGACTTTTTTTAACTACCGCGATCCCAGATAGTTCCTGACATTTATTTTCCTGTTCCCTAGTAGCATTTTTCATAAGAATTTTAGTTTTTTGAAGGTTACTTTTTAGTCCTGCTGCTTTACCATATTCATTTATTATTTCTAATAATTTAATAATAGACTCTTCTGGTTTTTCCGTAACAAACATTAGATCATCCGCATAGGCACGTAATTTATATGTTTGTCCCTTACATCTGAGTCCTATTATTTCTTGTTCATCTCTTACTTTATCACAGAGAGTTTCTAATGCAAAAATAAAGAGCAAAGGTGAGAGAGGGCAACCCTGCCTGGTTCCTTTTTCTATTTTTATTTCATGTGATATATCTCCATTTATTACCAATCTAGCTTGTTGCTTTTTGTATATTGCTTCTACCATGGTCCTGTAATTATCTCCTGGGTTAGAATCTTTTAATTTATATAATAGGAATTTCCAAGATAAGTTATCAAACGCCTTTTCAGCATCCATGAACATCAACGCTGCCGATTTCTCTGGATGAGCTTCGTAGTATTCTAAGATATTAATTAGTGTTCTTGTATTTTCTCTCAGTTGTCTTTTTGGGAGAAAGCCTACTTGATCTCTATTAATGGTCTGTATTAATATCTTTTTAAGTCTTTCTGCTAGAATGCTTGCAAATATTTTATAATCTGCATTCAGCAGTGAAATCGGTCTGTAGTTATTTACCCTATCAGCTTTATCTTTATCTTTTAGAATTAGTGTTATTAATGCTTCTTTCCAGGATTCTGGTATAGTACCAGTTTCCCCTATGTTTTTAACTAGGTCTTTATACACCATGGTAGTTTGGTTTTCAAAAATCCAGAGTTCCGGTTCCACCTTCCCTGGTAGCAGATGCAGGGCAGAAGAGCTCCTGTGAATCTGTGAAACACTTCAGGTTTTCTAGGCAAAATTTTCTGCCTTTTTTCTATCTGAAGAGTAGAAAAAGCAAGAAGCTTATGGACACACCTTAGGGGGAAAGGCAACCCCCTTGGGGAGGTTTTCACGCTTCCAGCAGACCCTGAAGAGGAGTACCACCATCGTGAATGGCCGGGAGACGCAGGGAATGGAACCACGAGAGAGAAAATATATAACGGACCGAAAAGAAACTTAAAAGATGAGTAGTCTTACTTTCTATTAACTTTAAGGCGGAATTTGGTGCCCAAAAATAAATAAAACGGCCTAGAAATAAATACAGGCTTGGGAGAGCATTAAAACTCAATAACAAGCCCCCGAAAACGGCCAGTGAGAGACTAACTAAGGGGGGGCAGCAAGGAGAAAGGATCACTGCACTAACCAGTTTCTTTTTTCTCATCCTTCTTTTCGTCCCTTCTTAGGGTGCGGTTTCTGGGTCCGGAGAAACGAGGGACTCCTCGGGAGCAAGAGAAGGGCGGAGGTCCTGAGAGCGAGGCGCAGGCGCACAGAGGCACGGATGACTTGCATTTTCGCAGCGGAGCACCCACAGGAGGAATGGTCGCCTGAGTGACGTCAAAGAGACAGAGGGCGGAGACAGGAGACAGGAAGAATAGGACTACGCAAACAATGTACTTTCATGGAGCCTACGCCAAAAGTGTAAATGTAGAGGAGAGACTGTAAAAAGAGAGAGGATCTTAAAGGGAAACGAGATAATTTTTTTTCTTTGCAATACAAGCGGTAAAGAGAGTTTAAAGTACTAGCAGTGGGAGGCGATAAGAGTGGGAAGGGGCTGGGTTACAGCCTCTAAGTTTCACAATTATCTGACAGTAAAGATATAGTGATAGGCTAAAAATATACATACATAGACTATAAAGAGATCTGTTTATTATTTATTTATTTTCTCTCCTTTTTTCGTATTAAGGCTGTATATTCCTATGTTGAGTAATTGTTATATTATATAGATATATGGGTATAAGCCAACTGTGACAAGGGTATAGGGTGTCACTTTATAGTTGTGTGAGTTTATTACTTTACTGTATTACTTTACTGTATAGCTAATTTGTGATTGTAACTGAGAGACCTGGGAGATTTAATTGATTAATATAAAATCAGAATTAGAGTTAATTAGTATTAATTATTTAATTGAGCATAAATAGTATAATATTACAAACATCATAATTAAAATATGAGATTAATTGATACTTAGATTTATAAGCAGTTTAATTAATTATCTACACAAATAACTAATTGAATATTTAATTGAAACTCAGATTCATAAGTAGATTAATCAATTACTCACATAAAGAATTAATTGAATTAATTGAATACCGAACTGGTTATTAGCTAATTTAAATTACAATTTACAATTTAGACTATAGTTAAGTATAATTAATCACAGCTATAAATTATAGAGCAGGGAGACACACCAGTCTGCGGCAAGAATTAGTACAATATTGTTTAATGGCTTCTGGAAACCCAGGTGCAACAACAAAAACCTCGATACCTTCTCCTTCTATACCGAAAGCGCTAACGCAAATGAAATCTTCAACCAGCAGTATGAGTCAATCAACAAAGGACACGAAAGCAATGATAGATGAATCAGTTGCCGCAGCTATAAAAGCAGTCATGGAAAATACACTTCCAGTGTTAATGGACAAAGTGGAGGAGAGACTACCTGTATTGATTCAAAAAGAAATCCAGAGAGAAGTACGACCAATAGGCAATAAAACTGATGAATTGGCTACCCAATTGAAAGCTGAGGTAGAAGAAATTAAAAAGCAAGCTGGAGCAAACAAACAAGAGATACAAATATTAACAACAAGAGGAAAACAAACCCACGAAAGAACAAGAGAACTAGAGCTAGACCTACAGGAACTTAAAGCCAAAAACGAAAGTCTTGAAGGTTTGCTTATTGGTCTAGAGATGGACAAGGCTGCCATGATTATGTGGTGTCAAAACATCCCAGAAAGAATTGGTACAGATCTCAGGGAAGAAATTGCCACCAACCTGACGGAACAGCTGGAGATTGGAGACAAACAAGACCTGATGGATAAAACTGAAGCGACCTACAGAAGAGGCACAGCATATACGAGAAAATACAACCTCCCAAGGGAAGTGCACGTTAAATTCAACAAAAGAGAAGTAAGAGAAAAAATATTAAGAGCTTCCTACGGGAAAAAAATGGAGATCCAAGGGGAAGAAATAAAACTTCTAAGAGAGATACCATGGCGTGTAAGAGAAAAGAGAAGGAACTACCAGCGCTTGGCGGCTTTACTACGGGAAAAAGGAGTGGAATACCGATGGAATTTACCTGAAGGACTAATTTTTGAATACAGAGGCAGAAGGTACAAATTGGACTCAGTATTCAAATTGGATAACTTCCAAGAAAACTTTGGCAGTGAGTTTGGTATAGACAAAGAAGGAGAAGAAAGAGAAGAAGATGAAGAGGAAGAATCGCAATCAGAGAAAGAAGAGGAGACAGAAGAAGACAAAAAAAACCAGAGTAAAAAAAGAGGGAAAAAAGGCTCGGTGATACCATCACAAATTCTAACAAGAAAACAACTAAAGAACAAATCAAAAGAACAAGAGAAAGAAAATGGAACGGAGCACTAAAGAATTCAAGATTTTCTCTACAAATGTAAACGGCTTAAACAGCCCACAAAAAAGAAGACGGATTTTACATCAAGCCTCCAAGTTAAAAGCAGATCTGGTGTGTTTACAAGAAACACATATTAAGAAAGACCATATAAAGTATCTAAATTATAAAAAATTAGGTGTAACCTTTGTTGCGGCAGATAACGAGGAAAAAAAAAGGGGGGTAGTGATATACGTGAAAGAAAATTTGCACCCAAAATTGGTTCATTCCTCCAAAGACGGTAGAATCATAGCAATAACTATAATAAGACAAGGAGTAGAATATTTAATAATAAACATCTACGCACCCAATTCAAACCAAAACCCCTTTTATAAAGAACTGGCGGGCATCCTAGTAGAAAAAGAATATAATAACATATGCATTATAGGTGACTTTAATGCAACATTTGATAGAGATCTTGATAAAAAAACCCAAGAAGGAAGGCGAAAAAAGAAAGGTCAAGCTTTCCCTAACAACCTTCTGCAAATAATAGAGGAGTATGGCTTGTTAGACGCCTGGAGAACTAAACACCTAACAGAAAAAAATTACACATACTACTCAGCTAGACATAAATCCTGGTCCCGAATCGATATGGCATGGGTGTCGGGGTCGGTCATGATGGAAGTGATCGAGGCTGACATCCTTGCGTTGACATTCGCGGACCACAACCCAATAATGTTGAGCATGAAGGAAGTTAAAAAGAACAGGAGATGGACCATGAACAGATATATATTAAAAGACCAAGAATTTGTGGAAAAAATGAAAGAAGACATAAAACATTTTTTTAGCAGAAATATCCAACCGGATATATCAATTAATACAGTATGGGATGCTTTTAAAGCATATATAAGGGGAAAAATGATTAGCCATACTTCATGGGTGAAAAAACAAGAAAATAAAGAATATGAATTATTAGTGGAACAAGTTAAAAATTTAGAGAAAAATAGGCTAAGAAATGGAGATGAAATTAACAATAAAAATAAGATAAATCTTTACCAACATAAAATAAACTTACTGTTAACTAAAGAAATAGCTAAGAAAATAGAGCACAATAAATTTTTTTTTTTGAAAATGCCAATAAACCCACCAGGTGGTTGGCATATAGATTAAAAAAAAAGAGGAAGCCCAAAGATCGATAATTACTTTAAAAGATGATAAAGAAGAAAATAAATATTTATTGAAAGATTTAAAAGAAATAGCTGTTAGGTACTTTAACAAATTGTACAAACAGGAAGAAGAACAAGATGATCAAATTAAACTTTATCTAAGAGAGAGGACAAAAGTAAAGAAATTTTCAAATGAACAAAGACAATATTTAAATGAACCTATAACTATGTGTGAGATAATTGAAGCAATTAAGAGGCAAAAGAAAAACAAAGCGCCAGGTCCTGATGGCTTACCAAGTGAATTTTACCAGAGGAGCTACTTCCGAGGACCCAGCTAAGTGCCCCATGCTGGTGGGCCCATTTAAGTGTGGGGCTGATCTTTTACTGGTGGTGGTAGATGTGCCAGCGGTGCAGGCGGAGTCCGCTTGGTGGGACAACCAGAGGAAAAATGCCCTGTTCCACCACAGTAGAGACAGAGATTGAGGGCTCATCGACGAGGGTTTTTTGCAGGAGTCAGGCAGGATCGGGCTCCTCTGAACTGCATCGGTTACTCTTC
This sequence comes from Lepidodactylus listeri, assembly GCA_029233225.1. Lineage (NCBI taxonomy): Eukaryota > Metazoa > Chordata > Lepidosauria > Squamata > Gekkonidae > Lepidodactylus > Lepidodactylus listeri. The sequence continues at coordinate 4,405,564 of JARCFY010000014.1, read as the reverse complement.
AGCTGGGTTCGCCCGAGGGTTGCTGGGCATCTGCCAGGATGTAGGACGACACACAATTTGTCCGGAGCGGGAGGTGGCATGCGCCTGCCATCACCCGGCAAATGCCCATCAACCCAGAGACAAAGCGTTATGAGTGCTTGCAAGGAGCTGGGCCGCTCGACCCAGGCCAACTCATCTAAGACTTCGTCCGCAAGCCCTTCCACGTACTGGTCCATGTGGGCAGCCTCATTCTATTGTAAGTCCTGGGCTATGAGCTGGAACTCAGTGGTATAGTTAGCAACCATGCCTCTCCCGTTTCAGCGCTCTGATCTTAGGATTGGCTGTCTCTGCTTGCAGAGGTGTAGCAAAGGTAGTGGCCAAATGGGTGCGGAACCCCCAAAAGTCTGACAAGAGCGGCGAAGCCTCCACTAACAGAGGAGTGGCCCATTTAGCTGCCTGGCCCTTTAAGAGGCTGATAACAAAACAAACTTTTGTTTTATTGTTGGGAAAGTCCCAAGCACGTAGTTCCATATACAGCTCGCATTGTGCCAGGAATGCCGGGAACTCCTCCACATTTCCACCAAACTTTTCTGGGGGGTTACCGGACATTTTGGTGGAACAACGACAGTTGCGGTGGATGGCTGCTGCTGCTGGAGCTGCATGACCAGTTGCATCAGCTGTTGGACTTGGTGAGCGACGTCCATAAGCTGCAGTGGAGCTTCAGTTCCGTCCCATCCATCGAGGTGGAGTGAGTTTGAGTGGTGCTAGCAATCTGTCATGGGTTGGGTGCCAGTAGGTCAGGAGCCAAGCTGAAGTCCGGGACAGTCCGAGGTCAAACCAAATCAGGAACGAGATACCAAGTCCAAAACATTAAGCCAAAAGCAGAGTCAGTCCAAGCCAGGGTCAGAGGGGGAAACTCACGAGCAAACCAGTCTGAGGAGTCAACAAAAGCCGAAGTCAAACAGAGCTGGAGTCACAAGCCAGAGGGTCCAGAATCAGGTTAGTTATTGCGAGCCAAGCGGATGCAGAGCTTAGCCAAAATGACTTGTTGCTAGCACAAGTTGGTAGTCTCTGTGCTGTGCCTAAATACCCAGCCACTTCCTGTGCTTGTTAGCAGCTGGCAGCGAGGTCCTGGCTCCTTCTAAAACTCAGGACTGAGTGATCTGTGACCACGCATGCGTGCCTCTTTTCTCCTAGCAGCTAAGTCTTGCCTGTATCGGGACCTTAGACATTCCACCCAAGGAGGTGAATCAGGTGGGCTTGAGCTTGGATGTGGCTCAGATGCTGCTGGGGTAACACCCTGGGAGGTGCTTGTTTGAACCTCATCTGGTTCAGGTGGAGGCTCCTCTGGAGCTGGGAGCTGATCCTCCACCTCACTTAGGTCTGCAGGAGGCAGGTCCTCAGAGGTACTCATGACAGAAACATTTATTAACTGCAAAGAGTGCAAAAAACAGTGCAAAAAAACAGTAACACCCACACGGTCACACTCCTCACCCTCTCCACAGTCAGCCAACCCATGGCTGGAACCCAGTCTGGAAGCTACAGCTATCCCATCTGCCCTATAAGGACCAGAAGCCGTGCTCTCCAAGAGGGAGGGCAGGACTGCCCCACTCTGGACCACCGAGAAGAAAGCTTCACGGTAAGTGTACAAATCTTCCGTTCTCTGGTGGTCGAGGAGCGGGGCAGTCCTTGACTCCTTACTCCTGGGATGTAAAAAAGCAGTACCTTATTGGGTGAGCCTGGCGACTTCCGGTATTTACAGGGCCTGTGGCAGTACCCTCCACTCAAATGCCACCTCGGCCTCGGCCAGCTTGTCAATGCGGTAATGCCTTGTAAAGGAATGTACTGATTTCCATGTGGCTGCCTTGCAAATGATCTCTAAGGACAGGAATGCCCTATATGCCGCAGAAATGGCCGCCCCTCTAAGGGAGTGAGCCGTGATCCCCTCTGGGGGAGCAAGCCCCTGAGCTCTGTATGCCTGAACAATGCATTCTTTGATCCACCTGCTCATCGTGGATGTGGATACACCCTTCCCCATGGTCGCCTTTCTAAAGGAAACAAACAGGGACTCAGTTCTCCTTCACCCCCAAGTCCTCTCTCTAGGTAGAAACTCAGAGTTCTACGCAAGTCCAGCCTGTGCCAGACCATGTCCTTTTTGTGGGTAGGATGGTAACACAATCTCTTCTGCCCTATGGAATCTAGAGTTAACTTTTGGAATGAACGCCGGATGTGGGCGAAGAACAACCCTGTCATTGTGGAAAATACACAGGTCCCTATGGATTGACAGAGCCCTAAGCTCCAAGACCCTGTGGGCGGACGTGATTCCCACCAGGAAGACCATCTTTATAGTGAGTTCTTTCAGTGAGCAGGAAGACATTGGTTCAAAGGGTGTCTTGACACAGTAAGCACCGTATTCAGGTTCCACGTTGGGAATCTATGTGCCTGAGGTGGATTAATGAAAGAGGCAGCCTTCAGGAAACAGCTACATATGTGGGTGACAGGAGAATGAGGTACTGTTCCTTGTCCCACGCACTGCAGAGATAGCCACCACCTGCTGCTTTAGGGTGCTGGTACTCAAACCTTGTTCCAAGCCCTGTTGCATGAAGGCTAGGACCTCCCTAACCTGGGATGTCATCGGGTGTAGCCCCCTATGGGCACACCAATCAGAAAAAACTTTCCAGGTCTTGTCATAAATCTGGTTTATAGATGATTTTCTAGAGGCTAACAAGGTTGAAACCAACTCTGTCCCCAGCCCTTCTGACACCTCTCAATCTCCATGCTGTGAGTTGCAGCATGTCGAGCCGTGGGTGGACAGTCCTTCCCTGGGATAACAGATCCCATCACCTCCTGGTCTTGTGTTCCCAGAACTTGATGCAGCAGCATTGTAAGTTTGTCCCGCCTCTCCATAGACAGGAAAACCTTGTCCCGAACGGTGTTTAACTGTACTCCTAAGTGGGTAATCATCTGAGTTGGGGTTAGCATACTCTTTTCTTGGTTTATCACAAAACCATGGCTCTGCAGAAACTGAATTGTCAGATCCAGATGGTGGCACGCCCTGTTGTACTAGTATGCTTTTATCAGAATGTCGTCCAGTTAAGGAAATAACAACACAACTCTCATCCTCAGGGAGGCCACTAAGGCCACCAGTACCTTAGTGAATACCCATGGTGATGATCTTAGACCAAATGGCAGGGCTCAGTACTGGAAATGTTGGCCTTGGTATGCAGACCTGAGAAATTTCTGGTGATTGTCCCTGATCGGTATATGCAGGTAAGCTTCTGCCAGGTCTATGGAGGCCATGAAGTCCCCTGTCTGTATTGACAACAGGATGGACCGCAGCATCTCCATCTTGAACTTTCGTGCCCTGACGTGTGTTGAGCCACTTCAAGTCCAGGATGTGAGACTTCTGATTAGATCCAATAAGCCAGGCCTTGTATTTCAAATCAAAGTCTTTATTCTTAATGGTCTTTCAGGAAACACTTGCGTTGTTAGTGATACCAGATACAGAAGAGGAGCAATTGATATAGTAAATTCAAACTAGAGGAAAAGCACGGGTACCAATGGAAAAAGAATAAACAAGTGCTAAAATGTACTACCGTTACTTTCTCAGGAAAAAAAGGCGCGTAAGCAGAGCTACTTTCCCATCCCTGGCCCTGTGATTTCCCTACATGCAATCCCATGCAAAAGACACCTGGAAAAGTGGAGGCCCAGTTGCCCAAGGTTACAAGTGCAGCAACAAAGATAACATGAGTCTAGCAAAACATCTGAGCTCATTCCAGTGAAGGAGGGGTGAGGAGGGGGGGAAGGAACTGTCAGAGCGGAAGCTGATGCCGATCTCCCGCCGGGACCTGCAACCGGGATAGACATAGAAAAGCAAAACATGACAGGGAACCTGACACAGGATCGCTCTGGTGTCCCCATTCTTTTTGGGAACCATAAAGAAGATGGAGTATATGTGAGGCTTCTGTGCTATCAGCAAATGATCAGGCCTTTGTTAATTAAAACATAGTCCTTTATTTCAAATACTGGTACAGGTCTCGATGTTTGTTAGTGATACCACATACAGAGAACAGGGGACTATTATACCTGCAAGAAATGACAGTATAAACATTGATCACCAATCAACAGTCAGAGAAAAATGCGGGAAAGGAATTCACCTTTTGTCACCAGGGGTGAAAGAACATAAAAATTCCCAGCCCGAACTGTGTGACCCAGTGGTGCCAGGTCCCCAGCAAAACAGGGTAGAGCAGACAATAAAACAATTCCCAAGGCTACTTCTAACAGATAGCAATGCGAGTGATGAGGGAGGACACGCCAGGGAGTGAAGGATGAGATAGCTTTGTACTATATGGCATCCTGGTATGTGGGAACCGGCATTCCCGCCTGAAATGTAACACTATGCAGACAAGCATTTGGGCATCAAAGAGAGGGACAATAAAGCATCTGGCAATACTGGCATAACAAAGGAAACGAAAGTACATGAGAGAAAAATATCAATGTCAGATTCAATTCATGGAAACATTGTAGCAGTACATTAATAAAGATGGCTTGAGCAAAGCAGAATCTGACACCCTGCCCCCTCAATACTAAATTTCACCCCCCCTGGCTTATCAGGGAAGCGTTTATGAAAGGAGCGGACTAACTTAGGAGCATGCACGTGTTCAGCAAGGACCCACTCATTTAACTCAGGGCCAAAGTCTACCCACTTGACCAAGTAATAGACTCAACCCCTACGCATCTTGGAATCCAAAATTTCAGAAATCTCAAAATGTGGTTCCCCCCCCTTCATCAGAGGAGGAGGAGGATCCGGGCGCCATGCATTCTGCCCAGGATTCTTCTTCAGGAGGCTGTAATGAAAAACAGGATGCACAGAGCTTAGAGACTTAGGCAGTTCTAATTCAAAAGACACCTCCGAGATTTTCCTTAATACTTTATAAGCTCCCACAAATTTCCACCCCAGCTTCCTGCTGGGTTGGAGTCCATGAATGTTCTTTGTTGACAAGTACACTGTGTCGCCAGGTTGTAGATCCGAGCCCGCAGCCCTTCCTTTATCAGCATATTTTTTTATAGTCCAGTTTTGCTTTTTCCAATGTCTTTTCAATTAATGGCCAAGAGTCCTGCAATTTTGACCACCATTGCTTAAAGTCTGAAATCGGGGGATCATCAGAGTTAGGCAACAATGGGAGAGGTTTTCCTTCGAACCCTCCCACAGCCATGAAAGGAGACACACCTGTGGAAGAGTGTACCGCATTGTTGTAACTATATTCAGCGAAAGGGAGCAAATCCACCCAATTGTCCTGATGGTAATTAGTATAACACCTCAGGAATTGTTCCAGGATTTGATTAACGCATTCGGATTGTCCATCGGTCTTGGGATGATAACCCGAACTGAGGGCAGGTTCAATGTCCAGAAGTGTCAAAAGCTCCCGCCAGAAGGTGGCAACGAATTGGGGACCCCGATCGGAAATTACCCTCTTAGGAAACATATGTAATTTGATCACATGGTTGAAGAACGTTTTAGCCAAACCCCTCGCTGTAAGCAGTTGTTTAAACGGGACAAAATGAGCTTGCTTAGAGAACAGGTCCACTACAACCCAGATGACGGTTTTTCCTTTCGACGGGGGGGGGGGGGGAGGCTTGTAATAAAGTCCATAGAGACAGACTCCCAGGGTCGGGAGGGGGTGGGAAGAGGTTGAAGCAATCCCGGCACTTCCCCCCCCCCCTCCGTTTGCACATTAAACACACTTGGCAAGAGGTCACATAGTCCGAAGCGTCCTTACGCATCCCAGGCCACCAGAACTGTCGTTGCAACAAATTAAGCGTTTTCAAGAACCCAAAATGCCGAGACAGTTTGGACTCATGACACGACATCAACACGTCTTTTTGAAGGGAGTGGGGTACAATTAATTTTGAACCATGATGCCAGCAGCCATCTAGAGACTTAGTGGCTTCACCATCCCCCTCCCATTCCTGTATTCCGTCGGGAATGTATGCCCCCCCCACACTTTACCGTCCAGGTTACAGTCTCCGGAGCCATCTTCTTCCGGCTCCGTGTTACTACCGCCCCCCCCCCCCCCCCTAATTGTTGTTGAGAAAACATGGAGTCAAAAACTTCTTCTCTCTGGGACTCATGTTGGGGTAGGTGGGACAATGTGTCCGCTAGGGAATTTGACTTCCCAGAAAAATGCTTAAGTACAAAATTAAACTTGGAAAAGAAATCAGCCCACCGGAGCTGTTTTGCATTTAAAGCCCGGTGAGTTCACAGGGCTTCCAGATTTTTGTGGTCTGTCCATATTTCAAATGGCTTTTGCGCCCCCTCCAACCAATGCCGCCAGGTGGAAAGGGCTAGCTTAATAGCTGCAGCCTCCTTGTTCCACACTGACCAATGTCTCTCAGTCTCATTGAATTTCTTTGAAATGTAAGCAAGGGGGTGCAACACTTCATTAGAGTCCCTTTGCAATATCGCGCCCCCCATAGCCACATCCGAAGCATCCACATGAATGATGAACTCTTTAGTTTCATCAGGGTGGGCTAAAATAGGTTCTGAGGTGAACAATTGTTTTAACTCATCAAATGCCTGTTGGCACTGGGGGGTCCAGCACAGTCTCTCCCCAGGCTTCCCCGCCTTGGGGCCTCTCCCCCTAGTTTTCAACAGCTCCGTGAGCGGCAAAGTAATGGTCGCAAAGTCTTTTTAAAAGGTTCGGTAAAAGATGCAAAATCCCAACAGACTTTGAAGTTGCTTTCTAGTGCGAGGGGCTTCCCACTGCACTACAGCTTCTACTTTGGCCGGGTCCATCTCTAACCCCTTTTGGGAAATGCGATAGCCCAGGAAGTCTACCTCCCTCTGATGAAACTCACATTTGGAAAGCTTAGCATGCAGTTGGTGTTCTAACAGTGTTTTCAGGACTTCCCTAACCAAAGTCACATGAGAATCCTTATCAGCTGAATAAATCAAGATATCATCAAGATAACAGAGCACCCCTTTGAACAAATGCTTGTGCAACACTTCATTGATTAGGCTCATAAAGATGCCAGGAGTGCCACTCAAACCGAAAAGCATCACCAGGTATTCGAATTGACCCAGGGGGGTATTGAACGCCGTTTTGTATTCGTCCCCCTCCCGGATGCGCACGCGGAAGTACGCATCCCTGAGGTCTAATTTAGTAAAGATCTTCCCTTTTGCTGCTTCGGCTAGCAAGTCTTTGATCAGGGGAAGGGGGTAAGTGTTGGATGTAGACACTGCATTCAAGCCCCAGTAGTCGGTGCACAGTCTTAGCCCCCCATCCTTCTTTTTACGAAACAACACTGGAGCAGCAAACGGGGACTTGGCTGGGCAGATGAAACCCCGCTCTAAGTTTTTATTCAAAAACGCCCGCAGTTCCTCCCTCTCGGAAGGGCTCATCGAGTACAATTTTCCCTTGGGTAATTTCTCCCCTGGTAACAGTTCGATAGCACAGTCAGTAAGGTGATGGGGGGGGGGTAGTTCATCGGCCTCAGTCTCACTAAACACCTCACTCAAGTCTTTATACTCCCGGGGGATGGGGCTTGGGGACACTGCCAATGCTACGGAGGTTTCCATCCTCGGGGGTTCTTTTCCCCATCGCTGTTCCCACGTGTGGCTCGCGCAACGGGGGTCCACCCACGAAATCTTCCCATCACTCCACTTAATGGAGTTGTGGGAACTGAGCCAGGGGCTACCCAACACCATGGGGAATTGTGCGTTGGGGGTAATGACAAAAGCCCTTTCTTCCCAATGAGTCCCAGTCCCCACCAGCAAAAGTTCAGTCTCTGCTACACATGCCTCCTTCATTTCCGATCCATCCATTTGGGTGAATTGTAGAGGCTCTTCTAATGGGGTTACATTGGGCCCCAACCCCTCTACTACTATGGGGCTAATTAAGTCTCTGGCACACCCCGAGTCTATGAGGGCTTGAACCCGCATATGGGTTCCGGTACAGGGCACTACTACAGTCACTACCATGTAAAGCAAAGGGCCAGGGATGCTCACTGGCGATGGCGCTTCCGAAGGAGGGACCTGCAGTTCTGCGCCGGTTACTGCAGGTCGTTGGAGTTTCCCGACGGCTTGGCTTCGGTCAGCTCCAGCTCCCCTTGCTCACTCGTTGCCCCTTCCAGCTGTAATGCCCGGGGTTTGAAGGATGTCTTGGGTGCTTTCGGGGTGCCGCTTCCCACCGGAGTTGAGGTCTTGGGTGCCTTCGTCCCCCCCCCCCCGGGGACACGCTGAAGCGATGTGGCTGCTCTCCCCGCATCTCATGCTGAGCCCCTGCTTGAAACGCGCATCACGTAACTTCTGGAACACCGATCTCCCGTCTGTCTTCGGGGCAGGTTTCGGGGACTGCGTTGCCAGAGTTCCTAACTTGATCAGGGTGAGGCATTCCTCCACATCTGCGGCTGCTCGCATTCAGGCTGCCAGGGAGACGGGTCTCTCACTCCTTAGGATCGTCTTGTAGACCTCGTGGCTGAGTCCCTCTCGGTACTTTTCCACGAACAGATCTTAGGACCATCCCTGAACTTTCGCTGCAATGCGCCGGAACCGGTCGGTGTAGTCACGTACGGTCCCGCGCCCTTGCGTCAGCCGCCGGAGTTGGTTCCGGGCTTTCTCTTCCCCTAGAGGATCCTCATAGTGTTGACGGAGGGCCCACATAAAATTATCTACCGACAGGAGCTCAGGTCCCGGGGGGTTGTGCAGACTCACATACCAGTCGCTTGCAGTGTCCCTCAGCTTAGACCCGATGTAGCTGACGCGATCCCTCTCCGTCGGGTAGAGATGGCCCCAGGACGCCATGAAACGCTCGATCTCGACGATGAAAAAGCGGAGCTTCTCCGGATCCCCATTGAACGTTGCCATCACGGGGTCATTGGGCATCTGTTTTATGTAACCTCCGGCTGGGATGGCGATCATGGGACCGGGAGGCGCCGGGGCACCCCCAGCGGGAGGTGCCCCAGCCCCCGCCGGCTGAGCCAGGAGCCCCCCACCCCCCCCAGCCGGGAGTGTGGGGGGTACTGCTGCCAGGGCCCCCCAGCAGGAGGTTGCCCCAGAGGCTGGACTACACCCGCTGCCAGCGCTCCCATCAGGTTCTGCTGCATTTCCAGCATGGCTTCTCGCATGTCCGCTGCGAGGCGGTCATGCATATCGGCAAACCTGCGGTCCAGCACTCGATCCAGGTCTGCACCAGATGGGTCGGGGCCGCGGGGCATCATGCGCTCCTCGTCTGGGAAGCTGAACCCCCAGGCTCCCGATCCGCGATGGGAATGACGATCCTCATCTACTACGCTCAGGCGCCCGAACTCCGATCGATCGCCACTGAAGCGTACTCTGGCCCCCTTCCGATCGTGGATCCACGTTTTGGAAGTGCCTCCCCCGAAGGTAGCCCAAGAGCAGGCAGGGGAGGCCGGCGGCCAGATCAGCCGAGACCCCATGCGAGGGGGTAGACTCGGCTCCTGTGTGGTGGTCACCGGCAATTCAGCAGGCGTTGCTGCTGTGGTGACCGGGACCTCCAAGGGAGGTTGATGGTTGCTCCCATCGTCTGACATAGCCAGGTACAGGAGTAGCCCAAAGCAGATCACTAACAATCTGTGAGGCTTCTGTGCTATCAGCAAATGATCAGGCCTTTGTTAATTAAAACATAGTCCTTTATTTCAAATACTGGTACAGGTCTCGATGTTTGTTAGTGATACCACATACAGAGAACAGGGGACTATTATACCTGCAAGAAGTGACAGTATAAACATTGATCACCAATCAACAGTCAGAGAAAAATGCGGGAAAGCAATTCACCTTTTGTCGCCAGGGGTGAAAGAACATAAAAATTCCCAGCCCGAACTGTGTGACCCAGTGGTGCCAGGTCCCCAGCAAAACAGGGTAGAGCAGACAATAAAACAATTCCCAAGGCTACTTCTAACAGATAGCAATGCGAGTGATGAGGGAGGACACGCCAGGGAATGAAGGATGAGATAGCTTTGTACTATATGGCATCCTGGTATGTGGGAACCGGCATTCCCGCCTGAAATGTAACACTATGCAGACAAGCATTAGGGCATCAAAGGGAGGGACAATAAAGCATCTGGCAATACTGGCACAACAAAGGAAACGAAAATACATGAGAGAAAAATATCAATGTCAGATTCAATTCATGGAAACATTGTAGCAGTACATTAATAAAGATGGCTTGAGCAAAGCAGAATCTGACAGTATACTCCGAACGACCACTCTTCTCTATTGCCCCGATGTCCAGTAGATGCTGAATGGCCTGTGTCATTATTTTGTGTCTTCTCACTGATTTTTTCCTTGGCATCTCCAGGAAACGATGGTGCAGGGTTGTCTGAAATTCCAGTGAGTAACCGTGGGTCACAGTCTCCAGTACCCACCTGTCCGACACTGTTCTGTGCCACTGAGTGGAGAAGGAGAGCAGCCTGGCACCCCCTCCTTCAGTGACCGCGGCATAGTCATGCTGATGTACCTTTCACGGGTCCCTTGTTGCCTGGTTCTGTTCTTCCTGTGTAGGAGTGCTGTCTGTTATCTCTGAATTTATTCTGCCATCTGCCTTGGGCCGCGACCGAACCACCTCGACTGTTGCCATGCTGTCATCACGCCTGGGTTCCTGAAAGGGCTGGAACCTTCTTCTCGTTCTAGTATCCTTCCTCTTGGATGTGAGAACCCGTTTCTTATCTTTATCGTCCACCAAATAGCGCTTTAGACCTGCGCCAAACAGATCAACCCCTTTAAAGGGCACCACCGCCACTTTGGCACATGCTGCTAGGTCGGCATCCCAGTGTCTCAGCCAGGTGTTTCTCCTGGCAGTCACACTACAGGCCCTTGCCCTTGCTGTGAGTTGCATGGCATCCAGGGATGCATCTGCTGCAAAGGCAGTAGCTAAGGCTATCTTTTTAAACTCATCTTTTAGAGACTTAGGAATGTCACTGTTAGCTGTAGTCAGCTCAGAGGCCCAAGTACATGCTGCTCTGGCAAATAATGAACCTGTGGCAGAGGCTCTGATGGAGGTGGCTGAAGCCTCCAAGTCCCTTCAAAGTGCCTTCTCAACCTTCTTGTCACAATTATCTTTAGGAAGTCCATCAGCATCCATAGGTAAGATGGATGTGGATGCCAGTGAGTTAATCGGATCATCCACCACAGGTAGCTTGAGCTTCTCAGAGGCTTCTGGAATGACGGAATAAAGTTTAGTAAACAATGGATTTCCAGCCTTTGGGGTTGCTGGATGTTCCCATTCTGCCATCATGATATTATAAAAAGCAGCTGGTAGTGGAACTGCAGTTGATTTGGGGGCAGTTTTGGGAATAGCTTTTGTGGATCCCACTGGGAGGCCAGGATCCTCTTTGTCTTTGTGTTCTTTTGGGGTATTATGCCAGTTCCAGTGTCCTAATTGCTTTCGATAACAGTTTTCCATATAGATCCTGAGGAAAGAGCCTAGAGTGCATGATGGGTATCGCCTCCTCCTCCTCCTCTGATAACTCCCCTTCTTCCTTTTCTGGGGCTGACAACACAGAATCTGAGTCATTCTCAAGGTCACTAACCAGAGGAGTGAAGCCCTTTTCACACGTGGTAAACTTGTGTTTCTTAGGTGGGGGAGGACTTTCTAAGCTGGGTTTCCTGACCCCATGGATTGGAGTACTAGGAGGTTGGTTAGTGGTATTCTGTTGCCACAAACCTCTAAATTCCTTCCTCATTTCATCTTTAAGCCATGAGAGTAAGTTGGCCTTATCTTCCTCTCTGGTAGGCTGCCTAGTATGTGTGTCTGTATGACACACTTGTGAAGGTTCCATGTCCTCAGAGCCCATTGATCCTGCTGAGCCTTCCTGATTGGCCATCTTAGAAAAACCTGAAAGTAGCCACAGTCACTCCCAGAGGCACACCCCATGAGATGGTGTCTTACTCTACTCCAGCATTTGTAGTGAGCTGGGGTAGAGGCTAGGCTATCAGGTCCTAACCAGGACCCCCCCTGGTGCTCAATGCCCCCCCTGGCCAGTGGCCAGAAAAATGATACAGTGCCCATGGTGCTCCTACTAGGAAATGAGGCTTGTAGTGGGCTGGGGGGGGGGGGAAGGTTGGGAGACTGTGTTGCTTCTCCTGGTCTGGCTGGGCAAAGAGGCTGCCGTGGCCTGCTTCTCCCTCCCCTCTTCGGGCCACTGCAGATCCTACCGTGACTCAGACGCCTCGGCCGACTGCTCTGGAGCCTCTCATCTCAGCCTGTCCTGCAAGTGAGAGGAGTCCTGCTCCAGTACCAAAAGGGAGGCGCCGGATTTTCAGTACTGTCCTCGGTCACTGCCAGAGTTCTCCACTCTTCCCTGGCTCCCGATCACTTCCCATCCCAGGAGCACGGGGGTGAGGAACGTCTTTCTGACGCGTTTCCCAGTGGGGTCTGGGCTTCCCTTTTGGTGCTGCAACCACCCAGGGGCCTCCTGGGGCTGCCAGCGCCGATTCCAGTGTCTCCCCGGGCTTTCAGCTCTCGGGGAGGGAAAGGGGTGGAAGGCAGCCTTTACCTTCCCACTCTCTTCACCGAACTGTTCCTCGTTGTCTTCTGAAGTCTTTGTGTTCTATGGAGCACAGCCAGCACATCCTGCTCGAAAGGCAGGGCCAGTAAGACTGGGGAGTCGGAGGATAAGCCCCTCCCCTTCTGAGTCAAAGTTTGCCGGCACTATGTTCAGAAGAGGGAGGAGCTACCCAGGAGTAAGGAGTCAAGGACTGCCCCACTCCTGGACCACCGGAGAACTGATCGAGGTTAGTAAAATTATGCACAGGGCAGAGAGAGCAGACAGAAAACTTTTTCTTCCTTTCCCAAAATAGAACTTGAGAGTACCTAATGAAGTTGATGGGGAATGGATTCAGGATGGGTGAAAGAAAATACTTCTTTACTTGGTGAGTAACTAAATTGTGGAATTCTCTATTAGTGGACACAGTGATAGCCACAACAGTAGATGGCCTTGAAAGGGAATTAAGACAGATTGATGAGGAGAAGTCCACATCCAGAGGCTGTAAACCTCTGACTACCAGTGTTTGGAGGCCTTGGTTTCTCTACAGTTCCAGGGTGACTGGTTGGCCAATGTGTGAAATGAAATGCTGAACCAGATGGAGCACTGGTCTGATCCAGCAGGGCCCTTCTGCTGCTCTGTTTAATAATCCAGAAATGACTAAATGAGGCAAAAACATAGAACTCTTTCCTTTTTTTGAAAGGAACAGACTAGGAGTTCTGGGAAGTAATTTACAAGTGAGCCAGAGTGCTTCTTTTCTGTCCTTCCATTATACTCTTGTGCTTTTAAAATGTTGGGCAACATCTTTGTAAAGCCTGCCATTGCAAGGCAAAAAATGACATTTTTAAAAGTTCTGCACATCTTGTAGCTAAGTAAAATAAAAAAGGGCACCTAAACTTCTGCGGGCAAGTAAAAGGTAACCATGATCTGGAGAGAACAATGGATTCCTAGAGGAATAGACCCTAGAGGAAAACAAACCATCTTTAAAGAGGATCCAAAGAAGAGTAACTATTTCACTCAGTTACTGGTTCAGGTCAGCTGAAGGTTGTCTCTCCTTCAGCACAGAGGACCAGATTTGATTGTTTCCATGTGTGTAGCGTAGCCAGGAGATCCTACAACTGGCTGCCAGAAGTTCTAGTTCCTTAGCATTATCCAGGGTGCACCATGAGGAGGCGAACTAGGAAATTCGGAGGTAACATCAAATCAGGTAGCTGCCCGACGGGTATCCCTATCCAGAGCTCCAAAGGATTGAGATTTGACAATCAGGATAAAAAAATTACTCCAGTTTGAAACACACCCGCCCTGAGGACTATAAATTGTCAGGGAATTTGTGTGCTGATGAGATTTTCAAGGCACTGAAAAACATCAAGAGCAAAAAGGCACCAGGCTTTGACTGCATCCATAATGAGTTCCTGATCAACACTGGCATATTCACTAAGAACTCGCTTGCAAAGTTTCTCATCATTAGAACAGGAAGACTCCCAGGGGAATTCAAGAAAACAAAGATAGTTGCTATTCTGAAACTTGAAAAACCAAAACATCTGGTGCAAACTTGCAGACTTATTTCCCTCCTGAGCTCCTGTTATTAACTCCTCGAGAAGCTAATCCTGAACAGAATCAATGACAAAATTAACGAACATGTCCCTAGAGAGCAAACAGGATTTAAACCCAGTCTTAGTTGTAAAGACCAGGTTCTCATTAAGGCAGGGTATCAGAAATGTCTTAAGACATCAGCAGTTTCCATCTCTGATGTTCCCGAGAAAATATCCAGGAAGTTTGCTTATGGTGATGACATGGTGATTGCAGTAAGTCACAAATCAATGGAAAAGACTGAGGAAATACTGACTAGGGACCTCAAAATCTTGGCTGACTACTACCGTAAATGGTGGCTTATCCCAAGTCCAGGAAAAACAGAATGCTTCTGTTTCCATCTCAATAACTATTATGCCAGGAGCCAAGTCGAAGTCCGAGACAGTCCAAGGTCAAGCCAAATCAGGAATGAATTACCAAGTCCAAAACACAAGCCGAAAGCAGAGTCAGTCCAAGCCAAGGTCAGAGAGGGAAACTCATGAGCAAACCAGTCCAAGGAGTCAACCAAAAACCAAAGTCAAACAGAGCCGAAGTCATGAGCCAGAGGGTCCAGAAACAACCGAAGTCAGATAGAGCCGGAGTCACGAGCCAGAAGGTCCAGAATCAGATTTAGCTGATGCAAGCTGAGTGGGTGCAGAGCTTAGCCAGAATGACTTGTTGCTAGCACAAGTTGTTGGTCTTTGTGCTGTGCCTAATATACCCAGCCACTTCCTGTGCTTGTTAGCAGCTGGCAGTGAGGTCCCGGCTCCCTCTAAAACTCAGGGCTGAGAGATCTGCGACTATGCATGCGTGCCTCTTTTCTCCTAGCAGCTAAGTCTTGCCTGGATTGTGACCTTAGCCGTTCCACCCGAGGAGGTGAATCAGATGGGCTTGAGCTTGGCTGTGGCTCAGCTGCTGCTGGTGCTGGGATAATGCCCTGAGAGGTGCTTGCTTGAGCTTCCTCTGGTTCAGGTGGAGGCTCCTCTGGAGCTGGGGACTGATCCTCCACTGCACTTAGGTCTGCAGGAGGCAGGTCTTCAGAGGCACTCCTGATACTATCCCCCCCCTGGCCTGATTGCCACAGATACCGGGTCGACAACCAGACGTGATCTCTGACCCCTAACGGAGGTCCTTCTTGCCGTTTTCGATCAGTGGCTTGTTTATAGGTGTCCTTGGCCTGCTGCAGTTGGTCCTTTAGCAGAGCCTGTAGAGCGTGAAGTTCCTGAAGGTACGCATGGGCAGCAGGGACCTGGGTAGGTGGGCATAATGCCGAGAAGTAGCGAGGGTGGTACCCATAGATGGCAGCGAAGGGGGTGGTTTGTGTGGAGGAATGGGTGGCATTGTTGTAGGCAAACTCTGCCACTGCCAGCAAGCCCGACCAATTGTCCTGCTGGTAGCAAGCATAACACCTTAAGTACTGCTCCAAGGTAGCATTTGTGCGCTCAGTCTGGCCGTCAGTTTGTGGGTGATTGGCAGTGGACAGATGCACCTGGGTCCCTAGACCAGAGTGCAGGGCTTGCCAGAACTGGGAGGAGAACTGGGGTCTGCAGTCTGAAATCACATGGGCCGGGAGACTATGTAGCCAGAAGATGTTTTGTATGTACAGGTGGGCAGTCTCTTGGGCGGACGGGAGCTTGGGACAGGAAACGAAATGTGCCATTTTGGTAAACAGGTCTACCACCACCAGGATGCATGTATGGCCATGAGACTGGGGAAGTTTGGAGATAAAGTCCATTGAGATGGTATCCCCCGGTCCTTGGTGCGTCTGCACACTTCACACGAGGTAACGTACCGGCTTACATCCGAGCGGATCTGTGGCCACCAAAATTCCCTCATGAGTAAGTGCGGGATCTTGGGGAGTCCAAAGTGCCAGGCGGGCAGGACGTCATGAGACAGACAGAGAACCTGTGACCGCAGAGGCCCTGGTGGCACATACACGTGGTCATGGTGCAACAGCAGTCCGTTGCGTGCGAAGTCCAAGGTTAGTCCCTGCTGCAGTTCCTGCAGACGCTGCTGTGCCCAAGGGTCTGATGCCTGACTGTCCTGAAGGTCCTCGGTGAGTGGGGCGGAAATGGTGGTGGCGGCAGCGAGCACCGAGGGCAGCAAGATGGACGTAGCAGATGTTTTCTCGGTTGCGGCCGGTGTATATTCCGGCTTGCGTAAGAGAGCACCCGCTTTTTGGTTCTGGGTGTGGGGGATGTAAGTTATTTTGAAGTTGAACCGGTAGAAGAACAAGGACTAGCAAATTTGTCTCTGGTTCAGATTTCGGGTTGTCTGAAGGTGCTCCAGGTTTTGGTGGTCAGTGTAGACTTGTACTGGGTGGTGCGCTCCCTCTAGGTGATGTCTCCATACCTCAAAGGCCATTTTGATGGCGAGTAACTCCCTCTCCAAGATGGTGTAGTTTCTCTCAGCTGCGGTTAGTTGGCTGTGGCTGTGTGCAGGGCTGGAGAGGCTGGGATGAGTCATCACACTGGGACAAGACGGCTCCGAGAGCCACATCGGAGGCATCGGCTTCCACTGTGAAGGGCAGCTTGGGGTCCGGGTACTGGAGAAGTGGGCCAGTAGCAAAACAGGTCTTCAGTGTGGCAAAAGCTTGAGCAGCCTCTGGGGTCCAGTGAAATGGTTCCTTGGGTCGGAAGAGCTTAGTGAGAGGCATGGTTAATTCAGCGTATCCCGATGAATTTGTGGTAGTAATTCACGAAGCCAAAGAGGCATTGAATGTCTTTGCAGTTCTGTGGGGTCTGCCACGTCAGAATGGCCTCTATCTACTTGGGGTCTGTGAGGATTCCCTTTGGGGACACGATGTGCCCGAGGAACTCCACAGAGGACAGGTGGAAGGCACATTTTTCGAGCTTGACATAGAGGCCATGGGAGCGAAGGCGTTGTAGGACTTGGCGCACATGCTCAATGTGTTGCACCTCGTTGTCTGAGTAGATCAACAGATCATCCAGAAAAATTATTACGATGTGATCTAGCAGGTCCCGGAACACATCATTCATGAAGCGTTGGAAGACGGTGGGGGAGTTGGTAAGGCCGAAGGGCATCACTAGGTACTCGTATTGTCCATAGTGGGTCCCAAACACAGTTTTCCACTCATCACCTGCCTGAATCCGTACCAGGTTATAGGCTCCTTGGAGGTCAAGTTTGGTATATATCCGAGCCCTCTTGAGCCGGTCCAACAGTACTGGGATCAGTGGCAAGGGATACCGGTCACGGATGGTGATCTTGTTCAGTGCTCGGAAGTCGTTGCACAGGCTTAGCTCTCCACTCTTCTTCTTGAGGAAGAGCACTGGAGCAGAGAATGGAGAGGTAGAGGGATGAATGAGCCCCCGGGCGAGGTTGTTGTCCAAGAAATCCCGGAGAGCCGCCAGTTCTGGTTCTGACATGGGGTACAGACGTCCGGCAGGCAGCATGGCTCCAGGTTCCAAGTTAATAGCGCAATCGTAGGGCCGATGCAGAGGAAGGTTGTCAGCCCCTTTTTCCTCAAACACATCTGAAAACTCAGCGTACGGTTGTGGGAGGCGCTGGGCGGTGGCTGACGCAGCGGCTGACTGGGTGCAGATGTGGGCAGGGAGTGGGAAATTTGACTTCTTGCCTGACCCAATCTACCCTGGGGTTGTGAGTCTGTAACCAGGAGAGACCCAGGATAATCGGGAACCGGGGCATCCAGACGACTTCGAAGTGCACCTGCTCCTGGTGTTCGTGAATCCAGAGGAGCAGGTCGCAGGTTTCCTTGGTTACTGGACTGGAGCGTAGGAGGCGTCCATCGATGGCCTCCACAAGCGTTGGCATTTCTTTAGGCCACACCGGGATCTGGTGCTGCTTCATAAACCCAGCGTTGATGAAGCACGTGGTTGCCCTAGAGTCCAGCATGGCAAAGACGAAAAGCCACTGTTCATCCGGGAAGCCGAGTCTGATGGGCACCAGGAATGGGCTGGGGTCCAGAGGAGCTACTTCCAAGGACCCAGCTAAGTGCCCCACACTGATGGGCCCATTCAAGTGTGGGGCTGATCTTTTACTGGTGGTGGTAACTGCGCCAGTGGTGTGGGTGGAGTTTGCTTAGCAGGACAACCAGAGGAAAAGTGCCCCGCCCCACCACAGTAGAGACAGAGGTTGAGGGCACGTCGACGAGCTTTTTCCTCAGGAGTCAGATGGGGTTGGGCTCCTCCGAGCTGCATCAGCTCACCTTCAGCTGGGCTTGCCTGAGGGTTGCTGGGCATCTGCCGGGAAGTAGAAGGACCAACCGGTGGTCCGGAGCAGGAGGTGGCACAGGCCTGCTGTCGCCCTGCCAAGTGCCCATCGATCCAAAGACAAAGGGTTATGAGTGCTTGCAAGGAGCTGGGCCGCTTGACCCAGGCCAATTCGTCTAACACTTCATCCGCAAGCCCTTCCATGCACTGGTCCATGCGGGCAGCCTCATTCCACTTTAAGTCCTGGGCTATGAGCTGGAACTCGGTGGTGTAGTTAGCAACCGTGCCTCTCCCATTTCAGCGCTCTGCTCTTACGATTAGCCGCTTGCAGTGCATCT
This sequence comes from Lepidodactylus listeri, assembly GCA_029233225.1. NCBI lineage: Eukaryota > Metazoa > Chordata > Lepidosauria > Squamata > Gekkonidae > Lepidodactylus > Lepidodactylus listeri. Next base: position 4,386,984 of record JARCFY010000014.1, on the reverse strand, counting down.
CCGCTTGCAGTGGTGTAGCAAACGTAGTGGACAAACGGGTGCGAAACCCCTGAAAGTCCGACAGGAGCGGCGACACTTCCACTAACAGAGGGGTGGCCCACTTGGCTGCCTGGCCCTTTAAGAGGCGGATAATGAAACAAACTTTGATTTTATCATTCGGAAAGTCCCGAGCACACAGCTCCATATACAACTCGCATTGTGCCAAGAAGGCCGGGAACTCCTCCACATTTCCACCGAATTTGTCTGGAGGGCTTACCGGGCATTTTGACGAAATGACGATTGGTGTGGCAGGGGTTGCTGCTACTGGAGCTGCATGACCAACTGCATCAGCTGTTGGACTTGGTGAGCGACGTCCATAAACTGCAGCGGAGCTCCCACTCCGTTCGCATCAATCGAGGAGAGTGAGTTTGGGGGTGCTAGCAATCTGTCACGGGCTGGGTGCCAGTAGGTCAGGAGCCAAGTCGAAGTCCGAGAAAGTCCAGGGTCAAGCCAAATCAGGAACGAATTACCACGTCCAAAACACAAGCCGAAAGCAGTCCAAGCGAGGTCAGAGAGGGAAACTCATGAGCAAACCAGTCCAAGGAGTCAACCAAAAGCCAAAGTCAAACAGAGCCGAAGTCACGAGCCAGAGGGTCCAGAATCAGGTTTAGCTGATGCAAGCCAAGTGGGTGCAGAGCTTAGCCAGAATGACTTGTTGCTAGCACAAGTTGTTGGTCTTTGTGCTGTGCCTAATATACCCAGCCACTTCCTGGCTTGTTAGCAGCTGGCAGTGAGGTCCGGCTCCCTCTAAAACTCAGGGCTGAGAGATCTGTGATTATGCATGCACGCCTCTTTTCTCCTAGCAGCTAAGTCTTGCCTGGATCGTGACCTTAGCCATTCCACCCGAGGAGGTGAATCAGGTGGGCTTGAGCTTGGCTCTGGCTCAGCTGCTGATGGTTCTGGGGTAATGCCCTGAGAGATGTTTGCTTGAGCCTCCTCTGGTTCAGGTGGAGGCTCCTCTGGAGCTGGGGACTGATCCTCCACCGCACTTAGGTCCACAGGAGGCAGGTCTTCAGATTCACTCCTGACACCAACCGTGAACCTTATCTACTTTAATAGCACCTGATTTATACACAACCATATACCTAAGTACCTTGGCAATACACTGGACAGGACCTTGAGCTATAAACACCATCTAACCAATGTAGCAGTGAAAATACACACACAAGACAATTATGTGGTACAACTTGGGGTGCGTCTGCTACAACACTTAGATGCTCAGCTTTGGGGTTGGTGTATAGTACTGCAGAATATGGTAGTTTAGTGTGGCTCAACATGTCCACAAAATTGATACCCAACTCAACACAACACTGAGAACTATCAGCGGATGTATTAAACCCACTTTGACTTATTGGCTACCCATGCTGTGCCACATTGCTCCCTCGCATCTCCGAAAACAATATGCTCTTCTCCATGAATACAGAAAAATCACTGAAAACCGAGAGTTGCCCATCCAGAAAGACATGGCTGATACAGGCCTATCCAGACTAAGATCCCAACAACCAGCAATAAGATCTGCACAAATCCTGCAATCACAAAATTTTGATCTAGGGAATGAATGGTTGTGAACATGGATGCAATCAATTCCACCCGATATCCATAATGTGATAAACACCAATGAAAGGCCCTCAGGATTTGACTTGCCATGTAAAGTATGGAAGATGGCTAATAGAATTCTAACAGGCTTTTGCAGTTTTGAAGACCTATTGTTTAAATGTGTCAAAATACCAGGACCCAAATGTGATTGTGGTGCAGCCTGCCAAACTATTTTCCATCTGTCATAGGAATGTGTTGTGCTTTCCAGGTGTGACGGAGCTCTTTGAACTCTCCCCAGCTGTGACTGAGTGGATTGAAAATCTAGATATTAGTATTTCGGGGGACTCCCAATCAGTCAGCATACCTGTTGTATCAACTTGGTTACACATTTTATATTATTACATACTTGCTGTGTGTAACTCTGCCATATGATAAATAAATAAACTAGATTTAAATTAAAACATCTCCCTGAAGTCAAATGGGACAGAAATTTAGCTACTTATTCTACCTGCTATTTCAGAAAAAGTGAGATCTTGCCCTTTGGGATAACTTAGATACCATTTTCTGATTTCCAGTACTACCCCTTTTTACATTTAGAAGCATTACTTCCAGATAAAAAGTACCTAAAGAAGGGTTGTAGTTGCACACATATTGAGAAATTAAACACATAATCTGCATATAAACAGAGAATGAAATTAGATTTACATGACATATCTTCCAACTAAGAGTTCAATTAAAAAGAGTAAAGTAGGTGCCCAAAATCTCCTGATTAACTGTAAAACGCCCATGTAATGCAACAACAAACAAGCTCTACTTAAATACCCATGTAAAAAAATGCTGAAGTATTTTACCTGGTGCTATTTCTGCCAACTTTTCTCTTAGCTGATCAAAAGAATTAAAGACTCTCTTAAAAAGCATAAGCCATATAAAGATTTTGAGGGTTTCCTCTAGCAGTTCATATTACTGACTTCCATCAATGATCTATACAAGAACAATTTCTCATAGAAACTCTGATCTACTATATCATTCCCACACAATGAACACAAATAGGTCTGAAAGCAGATGGTTACTGTACAATTATGCAAGAATACTTGAAAGACTAATTAGCCTAGAGACACCAGATCTATTTGACACCCTCTCAAATGTTGGAGCAAATTAGATTCTTTCCACTAGTACTAAATTAAATACCCTTTTTGGGATAAAAGAAGATTTGGGTTTTCCAGATCTTACAATGCATGATTTTACCTAAGCTTTACTATGTATGAAAATTTATTTCAGTCTGTTACATGAGACAGAATGCTATTGCTACTTATTTTTCTCAGTATAACTCTACGCCCCACATTCTTTATTATACAAGCATTTCTTTTTGAATTTTAATTCTGAGCCCTTTTGTAAAACTCACGAGCAGAATTTTCAGTTCATGTTTGCACCATATCATTCCCTGAAGGTTTTTTCTACTGCACAAGCTCATGCTCAGGCTTTCTCTTTAGCTGCTCTTTGCACTGAGCTGGCGTCATGCAGTAGCTAAGATAATGAGTTATAATCTGAACGCTGCCCATTCAAATCTCAACTGAGCCACAAGTGGTGGCTCCTCAGTCCCCAAACCACAAGGCAGAATAATACTGGCCTGTTATACAGGGCTATGGAAAAGATTCCTGCAGTGAAATAGGTGGAGCGGTTTGAACATGGAAAGCACTATGCAGTTTGGTGTAGTGGTTAGGAGTGTGGACCCTAATCTGGGAGAACCAGGTTTGATTCCCCACTTCTCCACGTGCAGCTGCTGGTGTGACCTTGGGTCAGTTACAAAAGTTCTTTCAGAGCTGTTCTCTCACGAGCAGTTCTCAAAAGAGCTCTCTCAGCCCCACCTACCTCACAGGGTGTCTGTTGTGGGAAGGGAAAGGAGATTGTAAACCAGTTTGGTGTAGTGGTTAAGTGAACGGACTCTAATCTGGGAGAACCGGGTTTGATTCCCCACTCCTCCACTTGCACCTGGCTGGATCATCTTGGGCAAGCCATAGCTCTGGCACAGCTGTTCTCTCAAGGACAGCTTCAGAAAGAGCTCTCTCAGCCCCGCCTACCTCACAGGGTGTCTGTTGTGGGGAGGGGAAGGGAAAGGAGTTTGTAAGCCGCTCTGAGACTCCCTTGGGGAGTGAAGGGCGGGGTATAAATCCAATCTCTTCTCTTCTTCTTCTTCTCTTCAAATGCTAAGTGCTAATGTGCAAACCCAACATAAATTATCTACCACATTTGTAGGCTCCTGAACCAAATGCTTTAGTGTAATTCTACAGCACAGTCCTAAACAGCTTTGCACCCTTTAAAGTCAACTGAAGTCTGTGAGTTTAGAAGGGAGTAGCTCTGCTTAAGATCGCAGTGCTAGTGTCAGTATTTGTCTGGCTGCTTGCTGCAATACACTGAAATATTCACATTCAATTCTCTCTTATCACATGGTGCCAATGGAACAATTAACTATGGAAAGAAATCCTGAGGAAACGTCCTGGAAGATCATCACAACCATTGGGAGCTGTTTCTGTTGAATACGGTCCCACCAAGTACGCAATTTATGCCTGCTCCTCTTTTCTCCAATTTCAAACAAAAGATGTTTTATTAAATTCTGTAATGTGTTTTTGATGAGTCAGTATTAATGAACACTTTTTGTTTGTTGCAAAAAGCAACAGAATCCCCTTTGGTTTCCCTTGCAGATGGTTCTTTCCCTCTGGGTTGTGACAACACCATGCATGCCTAATACCCATTCAGAGTACCGTATTTTTCGCTCCATAAGACGCACCTGACCATAAGACGCACCTAGTTTTAGAGGAGGAAAACAGGAAAAAAAATATTCTGAACCAAATAGTAGGTAGGTGGGGGGGGGGAGAGAAGAAAGGAAGGAAGGAAGAAAGGAAGGTAGGTAGGTAGGGGGAGAGAGAGAGAGAAGGAAGGAAGACAGAAAGGAAGGAAGGAAGGAAGAGGAAGGTAGGTAGGTAGGGGGGAGAGAGAGAGAAGGAAGGAAGGAAGACAGAAAGGAAGGAACAGGAAGATAGGTAGGTAGGGGGGAGAGAGAGAGAAGGAAGGAAGGAAGACAGAAAGGAAGGAAGGAAGGAACAGGAAGATCGGTAGGTAGGGGGGAGAGAGAGAGAAGGAAGACAGAAAGGAAGGAAGGAAGGAAGAGGAAGGTAGGTAGGTAGGTAGGGGGGAGAGAGAGAAGGAAGGAAGGAAGACAGAAAGGAAGGAAGAAAGGAAGGAAGGAACAGGAAGATAGGTAGGTAGATAGGGGGAGAGAGAGAGAAGGAAGGAAGGAAGACAGAAAGGAAGGAAGAGGAAGGTAGGTGGGGGGGAGAGAGAGAAGGAAGGAAGACAGAAAGGAAGGAAGGAAGGACGAGGAAGGTAGGTAGGTAGGGGGAGAGAGAGAGAAGGAAGACAGAAAGGAAGGAAGAAAGGAAGGAAGGAAGGAAGGAAGGAAGGAAGGAACAGGGAGGGAGGGAGGGGGGAGAGAGAGAAGGAAGACAGAAAGGAAGGAAGAAAGGAAGGAAGGAAGGAAGGAAGGGAGGAACAGGAAGGGAGGGAGGGAGGGAGGAGAGAGAGAAGGAAGGAAGGAAGACAGACAGACAGACAGAAAGACGAAGGAAGGAAGGAAGGAAGGAAGGAAGGAAGGAAGGAAGGAAGGAAGGAAGACAGTGTTTCCTTCCCCCCCCTTGCTTGGGCCCGAGTGGCTTAACGCCACTCAGGCCCAGCTCTTCCCTCCCTACTTCCCCTCCACACAGCCCAGGAATGGTGAGGGGAGGAGGGATGGGGTGGGAAAGGTGAGCAGGGGAGGGGGGGTTTCTCCCCGGGCCAGTGGCCTGCCAGTCCAGGAAAGTTGAGCGGGGGAGGGAAGAGTGAGCGGGGGAGGGAGGGGGGTTTCTCCCTGGACTGGCGGCCATGCCACAGCCCAGGAAGGGTGAGCGGGGGAGGGAGGAGGGGTTTTCTCCCCAGGCCGGTGGCCTGCCGGCCCGGGAAAGATGAGTGGGAAAGGGAGGAGCAAGGGCGCAGACTTTCCAATTTCCCGGGGGGGCTGGGGCTGGGCCAGAGGCATTGCTGTGCTAGGTCCTTAAAAGAACCGAGACACAGTGACATGACAGGGAGGAGCCAGTGACATCACAGGCCATTGTCACTATTATGGAGGCAGAGCCATATAGGATTTAGGAAGTAGCTCTCCAGAAATTTAGGGGGGCCTGGGAACCCTTGCGAACCCCCCCTAGCCAGGCCCCAATGGCTCAGAAACAAAGCATGGCATGGGCAAAATCCTCTCCATAAAACCCAGGAGAACCACTGCCAGTCTGAATAGACAATGATGACACTGATGGACTGATGGCAGAGAGACCATGCTTTGCATGCCAAAGGATAAAGGTTTAAACCTAGGAGGTCTGAGAGAACAGGTGTTGAAAAGGATCTTTCTCTGTTTGAGTCTCTGAGCTCACCTGCATCAGAGCAGACCATGCTGAAGTAGATGGACCAATGGCATGAAGACCAGTGTGTATTGAGGAGACCCATGTTCACCCCATAAATCCCATATCATGTCCATGCCCACAGTCTGAACCACAGAATTCATGGATCCACAGCTTCGTGGCAAAACCATGCTGCAAAAACATGGTTCCAAACCACGGATCCTCAAGGATCCCCAGTGTTTTTGCTTTAGGTCACCATGAACTCACCATCAGATCACATATCATGTCCATGGGCACAGCTTGCAGCACAGAAATCACAGATCCACAGCTTCGTGGCAACACCATGACACCAAAACATGGTTCAGAAGAACGGACCCTCATGGATCCTTGGGGTTTTTGCAGTGGATCACCCCAAACACACCATCAAATGACATAACATATCCATGGCAACAACTTGCACCACAACATCACAGATCCACATCTTTGTGGCGAAACCATTCCGCAAAAATATGGTTCTGGAGCACAGATCCTCATGGATCCTCAGTGTTTCTGTGTTGGGTCACCATGTGTCCATGGGCACAGCTTATATCACAAAAGTCATTGATCGTGGCAACACCATTAAGCCAAAACATGGTTTCTGAAGCATCTCATCCCTGAAAAGTTAGGCATCCTTTGAAAAACAAATCAGAATTAAAAGCAGACAGGGTTTCCAGTGATGGAGAAAGTAGATTGTTTTCTGCAAATGAAATAGTCCAAAAAAAAGCACCTGCACAAAGATCCTGAGCAAGTTAGACAAGTGTAAGTAGCAGCTTTTTCTCCCAGACCTCCCTCTCCTCCTGTCAGGGAGAGCTTCTGTGCCAGTCAGGTGCTTATGGCTGTAGCTTCCTCTCCCAGGGTAGCATTTTAGTTTGCAGTATCAGGATTGGACAGGGGGGATGGTTTGCCTACATTTGTCCCAGCAACACTTCCTTTGCTTCCAAATTTGGGGATAAGGGGGGGGGGGGACACTTTCGGGTTGGTCTGGGACGATGCCCTTGTGAAAGACATCTGGCAAAGCCTATGTGAATTGCCTGGGGTTTGGGCATTGCACTCAGCTGTAAGTTTTGGGACAAGTAAAGCTTTGGGTAGCCCAGGCTAGCCCTGTCTCATCAGATCTTGGTAGCTCTCTTGCCTTGCAACACCCCCCCCCCCCCCATGGGTCGCCTGACTTGACAGCAAAAAAGAAAAAAAGCTCTGGATGGCAAAAGACTTCGGGCTGCCGCTCCTACTTCCCTTGGACTTTGAACAAATGCCGGGGACCACTGGAACAGGTTTCCTCCACCTGGCCCCCAAGCCACTTGGGGATTACGTTGAAGGTTGGAGAGAAGGATCCTCCTGGAAATGAATTAATTTACCCCCAAAAAAGCCAATTGAAAGCGAGTCTCTCTCTCTACACTCGCTCCTTCTCCTTCCCCCCTCCTCCCTGCTCTGTTTTGAAATGGGATCCAGCCGTTGCCTTTCACCTTCAGCCCAGCTCTGATGAGCACAGCAGGGGAAGCGCCTCGTTCCTCCTCACCCAGGCTCTGGACTGGGCACTGCACTCGCTGTTTAAACTCCACTCACCCTCCCCCGGTGCAACCGGCACAGGCAGCAGGCAGCCGAGAGAGAGGGAGTGAGAGAGCTCGCCCAGCCAGGAGAGAGCTGCCCAGCATACCCTCACCCTCTTTGGAGGGGACGTGGCCGTGGCGGAAGGAGGGTAGCTTGCACCCGCCCCATTACTTACCGGTCGGGGCAGCCAGCAGAAATGGGGGGAAGGCTGGCATGGTCTGAGCTCCCAGTGTTTAGGGCCGCACACATAAAGCCCGATGCCGCCTGCATGCGGGTGCAGCCAGGAAAGTGCACAGCGCAGGCACCCCCCCCCCCCCCCGTGTCTCGGCTCCTTGTGAAAGGGGGTGAAAGAGCCTGCGCTCCTCCAGGGAAGGGGCCACGGTGGCATTCTTCCAAGAGCCTCTCCCCCCAAGCTGAGCAGGGCACAAGGCGAGGGAGGGGAGGGCAACAGGCAGGCCTGCGCGGCGCTGTCGTCAAGCCGCCGCCACCGCCGCCAGCATCCTAGGAAAGCTCAGCTTGGGGAGGTTAGAGGTACCCTGCTCCTCAGCCACCCAGTTGCTCCCGTGCGAGGCTCAGCACCTTATGGAAATTTTTTTGGGGGGGGGGGCTTAAGCTCCCCAGCCCCCCTGAAGATGACACCTATGGCCCGGAGGAGGGGTTTTTTGCTGGGGCGGCGGTCTGCCGGCCCGAGAAAGCTAAGAGGGAGAGGGAGGGAGGGTTTTTTCCCGGGCTGACGACCATGCCGCAGCCTGGTAAAGGTGCGCGGGGGAGGGAGGAGAGCTTTTCTGCCCGGGCCGGCAGCCTGCCGCCCCGGGAAAGGTGAGTGGGAGTGGGAGGGAGGGTTTCTCCCCGGCGGGCGGCCATGCCGCAGCCCGGGAAAGGTGCGCGAGGGAGGGAGGAGGGCTTTACTGCCCGGGCCGGCGGCCTGCCGCTCCGGGAAAGGTGAGAGGGAGAGGGAGGGAGGGTTTCTCCCTGGGCTGGCGGCCATGCCGCAGCCCGGGAAGGGTGAGCGGGGGAGGGAAGAGGGGTTTCTCCCCAGCGGGCGGCCATGCCGCGGCTCGGGAAATGTGCACGGGGGAGGGAGGATTTTTTCCCCCGGGTAGTATTCGCCCCATAAGACGCACACACTTTCTCCCCCACTTTTTGGGGGAGAAAAAGTGCATCGTATGGAGCGAAAAATACGGTAAGTGCAGGGAAGCCTGGCCTTCGCTCTGCACTGGCTTTGTGATGCTGGCTATGTGGTATGTTGTCCTGCTTACTGCTGTCTCCAAATGGCTGGGAGTTCTTCCCAGCAACATGAAGAATGTTTAAAAAAACTGGACAAAAGGAACTGCAGACTGGCCACTGCAAAGGCTGTGAGGTGGGGAATGCAATATAGGAATATCACTACAAATGTTCTACATAGCCTTCATATAAACATAAAATCCAACTGGAATTTGTCGACCTTCTGATTTAACTGATCAGTTTCTAGTATATATAGTAGCAGAAAAATTATCACAATAAAAAATGGAGCAAGGACTTTTGTCTCTACCTGCCAGCTTGGCATTCACCACATTGTGCTTCTCCCAGAGCCACAACACAGCCTCCTCCAATGTCTTCACTGAATCGAGGGACTCCTGGGCCATTTCTTCAAAGTGCTGTGCACAAGCCCTACACCCGAAAAAATCCTTGACATATTTCTGCATCATCTGCAGGACCACCCGAGGATTCTCTTCTAAACCTGCAATAAGAGGTACATAAAGGAGGTACATTATTTAAAAAACCCTCTGTGGCTTTACATCAAGGTGAAGGCGCCACAGCTCAGTGGAAGCGGAGTACAGGGCACCCATGTACCATATATAAAGTTCCATCCAAGGCAACTCCATTTAAATGTTCTCAAGGAAAACAGTCGGATCCTGGGGAGCTGGTGGCAATCTGTATAGCCTGTATTGAGCAGGATTAGGTCTGATATTGATACTTTCCTGGGAGTAAGCCCCATTGAACGAATCTGAGTAGACTTGCTTTGAATTGCATAGTAAAAATATAAGGCTGTACCAACCCAAAATGGCACCTAACATATGATCTTAAGATCAGTTGCTCTTTGAACAAAGGACACAAGATGGGAATTTGCAAAAAGTGGTGGGGGAGGAGAAATCTGTCTTGTGGAATCCCACTTTTCCCCCGAGGCCAGCTCTGGCCCTAACCCCCTACCTCTTCCTCCTAGTGTTTGTGGCCACTGACAGTGTTGGTTCCCTGGACAGGCAGCACAAAAATGTCTATAAAAATAAACTATTATGACTTGCTTCAAGTATCCAAAACTCCCTTTTAATGATTTTGGAGGATTCCCCCACGCACCCCGCCCTTTAAAACAAACATTTTCCTGCATCCCCCATGGATGCATTCCTGCTTTCTATACTCATGTTGCTCGACGAAAAGGAAAATCTGAGGAGCGGGGGAGGCAGCTGCCTTGCCAGGAATAAGAAAGTCACCCAGTTCTCCATCCTGGGGCAGAAAGGCCTTTTTTCTCTCACTCACATGCACTGACCACCAAGACTCACAATATTCGGAGGCATCAATCAGGGCCACTAAGAATTAACCCCCAATATGGTGGCAGTTCTACCCAAGAGCAGAGGATCTGAAGGGACTTCTTGCTATGGGTAATGTCTCTTGAAGTGTATATACCAAACTGTAGTCATGGCTGGCACACATTGCCCCATCCTAGTCATGGCACACATTGCCCCATCCCCTCCATTGTTCTCTATGGTGAGAAAAAAGTTACTTTTTTCCCACCATAGAGAACAATGGAGGAAATGGGGGCAACCTGTTTGGGCGCCTGTAGAACTGGACCCCTGGTCCAATATTCTTGAAACTTGGTGGGTATTTCAAGGAGAGGCTCCAGCAGCTACCCTGCAAGTTTGGAGCCTCTCCCTCAAATCCCCTCCCCTCCAGCAACTTTTTAATTCGCCACCGAATTTCGGCGGCAATTCGGCGGTGGGTCGAATCAGATCAGAGAATCTGATTCAGCCCATGGGTGCCCTAGTCCGCTCAGCTCTGGCCCCAAATGACCTCTGCCCCTCCCCCTTTAGCAGGTCCCACTCAACCTCCAGGCTGCGAGATTGAGCAGCCCTGGGTGGGGGTGGATTTTTGTGTGCTGTGTGAGGAGATCCACCCATACTGGTAGGAACCATGGCTCCTCTATTGAAAGGTGTTTTATTTCCTGGAACCACGCCCTCCTTGGCCAATACGGGGCCACTAGTATCACTTCTGCCTTCTGATCCTGTATGCACTGAAGTGCCTTTTGGATCAGGGGTATGGGTGGGAATGCATAGAGTAGGCCCTTTCACCAGTTGCAGTTTAGGGTGTCTGTCCCCTACGCCCTGTTGTCTTGTGTCCTTGAGAAGAATCGGTTGACCTGTCGGTTGGATTCTGCCGCGAACAGGTCTGCTTCTACGTCTCCAAAACTTTCGCATATCTGATTGAACACTGATCGTTCCAGCATCCATTCAGATTGGTCCACTCTCGCCCGGCTCAGCCAGTCTGCCAACAAATTGTCCTTTCTGGACACATGTGTTGCCCTCAGGGATGACAGATGCCTTTCCGCCCATGAGATCAGTTTGCTGGCCTCCATGTGAAGCCTTTTGACCCTGGTCCCGCCTTGTCTGTTCACATACGACTTTGCTGTTGTGTTTTCTGTCTGGACCAGAAAATGTTGGTCCTCTAGTAGTGTACTGAATCTGAGGAGCCCCAGGCAGATGGCCCTGAGTTCTAGTAGGTTGATACTCTCCTGAGTCTCTGCCGAGGACCACTTCCCCTGTGCCATTCTCCCTTGTGAGTGGGCCCCCCAACCTGACAGGCTTGTGCCTGTCATCATCACCTTTCTCTGGGGCTCTCTCAGGGGGAGTCCCCATCTGAAGCACTGTGTTTCCAGCCACCACTTCAGTTCCTGCTGGACTCTCTCCGGGAGGTGTACTAGTCTGAAGTGTTTCCATGCTATCGCTTCCTGATGGGGAAGGCAAAACCCCTGAAGTGGCCTGGCATGGAATGAAATGGCCCATTGTATGATGTCCTGACAGGACACTAACATCCCTAGAAGCTTGGTCAAGACCATCAGTTCTGGCTTTCTTGTCCTCAGGATCTTCGGTATCAGAGACCTGATCTTTGCTTCCCTCTCATCCGAGAGGAAAACCCTGTCCACCCGGGTGTCTATCTGTACCCCTAGGTGGACTATCCGTTGTGTGGGTGCCAGGGAGCTCTTTTCTATGTTCACCACAAAACCGTGTTCCTTCAGGACACAAACTGTTAATCGTGTGTTCTCCGTGCTCTGTTTGGCTGATGGGGCTTTTATGAGTACATCATCGAAATATGGAAACAGCTCCACACCTTGTAGCCTTAGGTGGGCCACCAGTGTCACCAGCACCTTCGTGAAGACTCATGGTGATGACTTTAGGCCAAACGGGAGTGACCTGTACTGGAAGTGTTGGTTCCCATAGGCAAAGCAGAGGAATCTACGATGATCTTTGTGGATAGGAACATGTAGGTATGCCTCTGAGAGGTCTATCGACGTCAGGAATTCCTCCTTCTATATGGCAAGAAGAATAGATTTCACCGTCTCCATCCTGAACTTTCTGGTTCTGATGTGTCGGTTCAGCCACTTCAGGTCTAGTATGGCCCATGTGTCTCCGCTTTTCTTTGGCACTGTGAAGAACACGGGGTAGACCCCATGCCCCTTCTGAGAGCTCGGGACCTCCTCTATTGCCTCGATGTCGATGAGGTGCTGGATGGATGCTTTTGTTTGATTGTGCTTGTGAGGGTTGTAGTGTCTTGTGATCTGAATCAGGTGCTTTCGGAATCTGGAGGAGAAGTCCAGTTTGTATCTGTGGGTGATGACGTCCAGAACCCACTGATCTGTGATCGTTTGGTGCCACTTTGCTGTGAAGTTCTGAAGTCTCTCTCAAATCCCTGAGAGTTGTTGTGACCTCTTGTAGTCACGCAGTGGGTCCCTTCTTATTTGGCTTGGTGTGGCTTTGTTGTCCCTTAGCAGCAAAGAATGCTTTAGAGCCGGATGTCCTATTGTTCCATCTCCCCCTGTAGGGTCTGCTGAAGGAGGACTTCTGCCCCCTCCTTTGCTCCCAAAAGGGCTGGAACCTCTTTCATGGCCTATTGTCTCTCCTCTTAGATGGGAGAATCTTCTTCTTGTCCCTATCTTCTATCAGGTACCTATCCAGGACCTCTCCAAATAACTGCCCCCCTTGAAACTGTATCGCTGCCACCTTCGCTTGAGCTGCAAAGTCCACGTCCCAGTGGCAGATCCAAGTGTTCCTGCGTGCTGCCATGCTACTGGCCATTGTTCTCGCAGACAGTTGTACCGCGTCCAATGCCATGTCCGCAGAAAAGGCTATAGCTAAGTGAGATCTTCTTCATCTCATCCTTCAGTTCTTTGGGCAGGGTACTTTGGGCTGAGGCTAGATTCTCTGCCCAGTCATATGCTGTTGATGCGCATAGGGATTGTGAAGAGGCTTTGAAGTTCCTGTGCAGCGCCTGTTCTATGCGCCTGTCACAGTGATCCTTCAGCATCCTGTCTGCATCCACTGGAAGCACGGAGTTGGATAAGAGGTTTGTTACAGGGTCATCTATCACTGGTAGCTTCACCTTTTTTGTGGTGTCAGGCATTAGAGCGTAAAACTTTGAGAACAGCTGTTAGGTCGCCTTAGGTTTGGCTGGGTGTTCCCATTCTGCCTTGATGATGTCAAAAAAGGCGGCTGGGAGAGGGATCCCTGGGTGCGTTACTGATAGTTTGGGCATCAGTTTACCCGATCCCGCCTGAAACTCTGATTCCTGACTCACTTCTTCCTTCTGTTTAGTGGAGAGGTCTAGGGTCCTCAGAACCTTGGGCAGGAGGTGAGAATACAGTTCCTGTGGGAAGAGCCTAGTTTTCACAGAGGGCATTTCCGTACCCCACCCCCGACAGCTCCCCTTCCTCCTTTTCCGATTCAGAGTCTGAGGATTCCGAGTCAGTTCCCTGCTCTTTGCTCAAGATTCTAGCCTTCTTGGAAGGTCTAGGTGGTGACCTAGAGGTGCTAGGGGACTTGTTCTCCCTGCCATGTTTGGACTTCTTGGCTGCCCTTCCCCTTTTCGGGGTAGACAATGATGGGATGAGTCCCTGTAGTGTCTGTTTAACTATACCTGTGACTTCTCTCCGCATCTCTGACCACATCCATTTAATGAGCTCTGATTTGCTTGATTCCCCAGATTCCTGTTCTGTAGACTACGGAGTCCTGGGACGCCAGGGATACTGAGATCCTTGGTATGTCCAGCGAGCTTAGAGACCTTTCCTTCCCAGTCGAGCTCTCCTTGGCTGACTTTGTCATGCTGCCTGCGCCTGAGGGTGAGGGGTGAAGGGGGAAGAAGCAAGAACGCCGTGAGGCTGTCGCCTTGCGTTTCCTGCCTAAGTGCGTGTCCTCCCCCTTTTCCGCCGGGCCGGTAAGGTGTGTGGGCAGGGTGCTCCCTTCCCTGTCCCATCTCTCTTGGCTCTGCGCCCCCCTGCTCCTCGTGCCTGCTGAGCTCAGGCTCATTCTTTGTATGAAAAATGGGGGGGGGGCGCCATGGAAACAGGGTCTTTTGGTGTGCGGTCCCCTGTATCTCCTACCCCCTTTCCAAGTACAATATCTATGAGAACAACAGCTATGGAACAAGTTAAGAGCAGAGAATCATACAGCTGTGACAACACACTCTCATATTAAAGCATATGCATCAAAAATTTCAAAAACATACAACAATATTGCAAAATATGATTAATTTAATATAATAGGTGATGGGGGTCCAAAGTCATCAACTTAATATAATAGGTGATGGGGGTCCAAAGTCATCAATAACGAAACATCCGGTAGATATGTTCGTTTCCACAAGTCTTCATCAGGTGTGGACCAACAATTAGCTATTAAAAGACAATATACAATATGCAAGATTACAAGACCGGTACAGGTTACAGTTTTTAGGTGTGATGCATGGAAGGACCGATAATGCAAATATGAATTTCTATCAGTCTCTTTATGATAGGGCTTGACTGCCAACTTATCCTTCTGAATGAAAACTAAAGTATCGAAAAATGCAATTTGTTTGGTATCATACTTCAAAGTAAACTTAATGGAGTCATGCTTGCTATTAAGCCATTGCACAAATTCTACTACTGTGGAATTATCCCTATACACCAGGAAAAGATCATCAATAAACCTCTTATATAATAAAATATTAGAGGCATAAGGATTACATTCCAAATCCAAAATATATTTTGTTTCATGTAATTAGATGTTACATCTTTGAGTTGATGGGTGTATACCCTGAGATTGCCTTTTAAAATGGTTGTTAGATGCAGGATGCATTACACTGTAAAGTCTTTGAGTGACATACATCAACTTAGGAGTATTCCAGATATGTTATGAGTTGGTGAATTGTACTGTTTGTCTAGTATTAATATACTATCAAAGTTATTTGATCCATGTTTTTGAATTTTTAAATATTGTTTGTCTGCAGAAAGTTGCCATTGTTGAATCAGCCAGATATGGTAGAAGTACCTTTATTGTGTTTGAAGATATTGTAAGTCCTCTTTAAGCTTTATGAATATTATACATTTTTGTAAACTGTAACCTGTACTGGTCTTGTAATCTTGCATATTGTATATTGTCTTTTAATAGCTAATTGTTGGTCCACACCTGATGAAGACTTGTGGAAACGAACATATCTACCGGATGTTTCGTTGTTGATGACTTTGGTCCCCCATCACCTATTAATATAACCCCCATCACCTATTATATTAAATTAATCATATTTTGCAATATTGATGTATGTTTTTGAAATTTTTGATGCATATGCTTTAATATGAGAGTGTGTTGTCACAGCTGTATGATTCTCTGCTCTTAACCCCCTTTCCAAGTGCCACGCGATGGCCATCCACCATGCTCCCGCTTGCTTTGGGGCCTTTTCCCCCGTGTTCCTTGAGGGCCGAGGATTCCCCCCCACTTCGCTGCTGGGTCTTTTCCGGTTCCTTGGAGGCCGAGGAGGTTGCCGCTAGGTTACTTCTGCCTCCCCCCTTCCCTTTTCGGTCGCCGCGATCTGGCCGCCATGCTCCGGCTCGCCGTGGGGGCCACCACTATGCTCCTGCTTCGGCTCGGGGGGGGGGGACTTTCTCAGATGTGGAGGGGGTCAGGGGGTTGCCACAGGCCTTCCATCTCCTGCCTTCTTCCCCCCTTCTCCGGCAGCTGTAACTCCCCCTGTGGGTGAGTGTAGGCACGGGGGTTACTCATAGTCCCCTGGGCATGCTTCCTTGTCCTCCGATGGTCGGGGAGGCGGCCATTGTGCCGGCGGCAACCCGCTGTCAAATTCCAGTCTCCGCTGCACCTCTGTCCCCCTCCAGGGGCAGGCCCTCTGCCTAGACAGCAGTCCCGGCTGTTAGGCCAGTGGGGGACCTTCCAAGCTCTCCAGAGCTCTGCAGCTGTTGGCGATCCACCCATGCGATCCCTAGGCTGCTTTGTCTGCTACGGCCCTTTTTTTCTTCTATTCTGTTCTTCTTTCTCTTTGTCTTTGTTTTCAGAGCTATGCAGCTCTGCTGGAACACGACCTGTACTTCGCAGGTCGGCAAAGGAAACTAGAACAGACACGGGATAACCTCCTCCCCACCTGGATCAAAGCTTGGAGCCGACCCTGCACAAGGAGGAGGAGCTTATCCCGAGTGTAAGGACTGTCCCACGAACTGAACCACTGGAGAAAGTAGGGTACAAATAAATGAGTATTTATTATGCTTTTATCCTGCTCGGGGCTACACACATCATTGTCCATTCCCCGCTTTACCTTCACAACCATTCTGAGAGGCAGGTTAGATCATTTTAGGCAGCTCTGTTAGTACTGAGTTGCTTAATTCAAATTCTCACTGCAGAGTCATTTCAAAAAAGGTTGAATTCTTTTTCTCAAAGATTCTAGAAGTAAAAATGAGGCAAACATTATCTAGCAAAATATAAAACAAGTTACTTGTGGAAAAGTATGGAGCATTTTCTCTGAAACATCCAGATCCCTGGCATGACCACCTTTCTACTGCACTCCCCATTTCTTGGATTTGTGTTTTGGTTATCAGACAAGGGCTGCTTCTTCCATAAACAGCTGCTGCACCTCCCAGTGTAATCTCTCTTTTCTCTTTCCTCTCAAAACTGTTGCAATTCAGGGTAACCCTAATCTTTAAAGTGGGCAAGAATCATAAAACCCCACCTGTGATGAGAAGGATTAGGCAATCAGGCTTTTTAGTAGATGGGATTTAAAACAAGCAATAAGGAGAGGAAAACCTCCCAAGACATAATCCGGCAGCCTGAGGGTGACCCAATTCTTTTGCCATAAGACATGATCATAAAAAATATGGCCTGGTTTAAACGGATGGCTCAGTATGCTGGAGACACACAAACACAAACATAGGATCCAGAAAAGTACCCTTCAGTGTTCCAACCTTGCTTTAAAATACAGCAAGGCAAGGTCTAATAAAACTAGATTAAAATAATGAGGTCCCACGTCACACCTGACCTGGGTGGACAGCAAAGGTCACCACAGGGCTGTAAACACCTGTACCTGCTCACACCAAAACAAAGGACAGTGTGTGCCTTCAAAACAGAGGTCCATCTTAAAACTACTCTAGTTGCCTTTCATTTGTGACTCTGAACACAGGCACATTCTGAAGACGGAAACTGACAATGAACGACTATGGAATTTCCAAAACCAGAATAAATCTTCTTCCAGCTCTGTCTAGGGAGTCTGTCGCCTGCAGGATCAAGATATGAACATGAGCAGAAGAGGGAGATTTCTATGGTCCTGTGAGTAAAAAAAGGAAAATCAGGAGACCTGGTTGTCAGGTTTGGTCAGAAGCCATGTGTAGGCAGAGTGGCTCAGAGAACAAGCAAGCAGCCAGGAGCTGGCCAGATCAACTCTCTCCTCCACCCTGGCTGGCCTGTAGGCAAGCTCTTCTTTCTCAGCCTCCCACCTGCAACAGGGGAAGGATAACACCTGCCGAACTTACAGGGCTGTTTTAAGAATTACAGCCAGTTCCTATGTATATGTACTTTAAATAATGAAAAGTATTCTTGGGCCACTCCATTTTATGTGCTGGCTATCAAACACTTCAAATGGTTTTTAGGTGTACACCTGAAATATGATTTGTGATTATGACAGCAGCCACCTGCACATGTATACCTGCCAGTGCTTGGAGAGTGGCTGTGGTTCCCTTCTCAAGCATGCACCTGGTGGCGTCCTGAAGGCATGGTTTCACAGTGCTCACCAGCTGTCAGAGGGGGTTGGGCTTCTACCACTTGCAAGGAATTTTGTGTGCCATTGCCTTCTGCTGCCCTGAAATGACTTGATTCCTGCCGCAGGTAGCTATGGATGTGGCCTGAAATTCAGATTTGTTTGTGCCCTCTTGTTACATTGGATGAAGCAGGACTCTCTGGAGTTTCTGGAATGGTCCTTTCAAACAGACTACAAAAAAAATTTATTAGAGAAACAGGACTGTTCTCTTGGGAGTTAATGTATGATGTTCCCAAATGCTCAGTATTTTCCCATATGCTTTTCAACTCTTACATGAGGCTTCTGAATAAGATCATCCTCAGCTTTGCAGTGGAATATCAACAACAGGCCAATGACACTCAGCTACCCATCTTTAACAAAGCTTGCAGTTTTGACACTCTCTTCGGACCGGGGGGGGGGGGGGGGCGGGGAACAAGCTGAAACTGAATCTAGACAAGGCAGAAGTGATGCTGGAATGGAAACCAGATGCTCTTGAGGAGATCAATATGCCAGATTTGGACAGTGAAACTTACCAGATCAGAGAACAGTTTTGGGACCCACATTGCTCTTACAGGAGGAGGTTGGTATTGTTGCTCAGGAATGCCTTGTATCATCTTCATCTGGTTAATAAATTATCCTGAATTTGCTGTTTTTCTAATTTCCTGGTTGGATTAACAGGTTCTCTGTGGGGTGGCCCTTAAAACTATTCTTGAAACGTCTATTACTGCAAAATATGGCTGCCTGTACACTGAAGAGTGCAAATTACAAGGTGCTACAACCTTCACCACAACAGAATTCGCTTGATTGAATTGAAGGCAGCAAATCTGGTGAGCTGATTTTGGGATTAATTCCTTAGTAGCCTGATCTCCTTGTGAACTTGATGCCTGCAAGCAGCACTTGCAGCTGACTACTGACTTGCTCCCTCCATTGAAAAGGTACAAGTAAAACAAGGAAGGGATCACAAAAACCAAGGGAACAGGTCATACCCAGTGCCTGAAAGTAGAATAAGCTGCAATCCTCTTTCCTAGCTGTAAGACTTGTTAAATAAAATGGGCATTATTTCTGAGTAAACCATCTCAGGACTCCATTTTTCAGTCCCCAAAGTCTGCAATGACAAACCCCAGACTACAATGACAATCACAGGGAATAGAATGAGCACTGAGGGGGGAGGGGCGTGTTTTGTCTTCCCAGACTGCCCCCAAGCTGGTTTCTACAGATTTCCCATTTTATTCAATAACCTTATTTCCAGGAAGAACCGAATCCCTATTTTACTTGCAGAGTCCATATTAGACTCATTCCCATGTTTTTCTTAGGAACTGTTCTCAAGTAAGCATGCCTAGAATTGCAGTCTGCAGCTTTTATTAGCAAAGTTTATCAGTACTATGTATAGAAAAGGAAAGTACAGAATTGAGAGAGAAGGCTAATCACTAATTGGTATAACCTAGTTGTTGAAGGGTTGGTGTCCTGTCCCCTTCTTCCAATGAAGGAAGATGGGATTGTGGTTGAGGGGGAATGGGATCTTTTGGCCTCCTGGTTCATCTTCAAGCACATCCATCCATCCATCCATCCATCCATCCATCCATCCATCTATCTATTTTTGAGATTTATATCCCGCCCTACCCGCCATACGGCGGCTTAGAGCGGCTCACAACAATTATATAAAACAGACAGTATCTTAAAAACATTAAAACAAATAAAACAACTAATTCTATACAGATGGCGTATCTTCAGTTCAATGTATCATAGCAGTGTCCAGATGTAATCCTTATGGGCGGTCACAGTAGATTGGTAGAAAAAGGTCAGATGATCGTATCATATAGTCGGCTGGCGAATAAGATCGAATACTCAGATCAAATACTCAGGCCAGGGCTAAGGTGGAAATGTTGGGCAGCTCCTACTTAAACGCCTGGCAGAAGAGCTCCGTTTTACAGGTCCTGCGGAACTGTAAAAGATCCTGCAGGGCCCTGATATTGTCCGGGAGCTCATTCCACCAGAGCGGGGCTGCCACAGAAAAGGCCCTGGCCCTTCTTACCGCCAACCGAGCCTCATTTGGCCCTGGAAGGACCAGACGGTTTTGGGATCCAGACCGAAGTGCTCGCTGGGGAACATATGAGGAGAGGCAGTCCTTCAAGTAGCTAGGTCCCAGGCCATAAAGGGCTTTATAGGTAAGTACCAGCACCTTGAACTTTATCTGGTATGCTATAGGCAGCCAGTGCAGTAATTTTAGGGCGGGTTGGATGTGTTCCCGCACAGGAAGACCCATCAGCAACTGCGCCACTGCATTCTGCACCAGCTGCAGCTTCCGGATTTGGCACAAGGGCAGCCCCAAGTAGAGAGTGTTACAGTAGTCCAATCTTGAGCTGACCAAAGTGTGGATCACTGTAGCCAGTTCATTACGTTCAAGGAAGGGAACCAACTGCTTGATCAGCCGAAGATGGTAAAAGGCCGATCTCGCAGTGATTGCTACCTGGACCTCCATTGTTAATGCGGGGTCCAGGAGCACTCCCAAACTCCTAACCTCTGACATTGGCACCAGTGGCACCCCCCAAAGGTCGGGAGAGGGATCCCCACCCCTGATCCATTCCGACTCAAGCATAGGATCTCCGTCTTCGTCGGATTCAATTTCAGTCAACTCTGCCTGAGCCAACCAGCCACGGCCTGCAACGCCAGGTCCAGATCACCCGGGCCAGAGTCCGACTGGCCACCCAATAACAGATAGAGCTGGGTGTCAACTGCATACTGATGACACCCTAGCCCATACCTCCGAGCAATCTGGGTGAGGGGGTACATATAGATGTTAAACAGCATAGGGGAAAGCACTCCTCCCTCTGGGACACCGCAAGTCAGCGGATGTCTCTGGGAAAGCTATTCCCCTACCACCACCCTTTGTCCCCAATCTTGGAAAAACAAGAAGAGCCATTGTAAAGCTAACCCCTGAATCCCAATATCAGTGAGGTGGCGGGACAGTAGCCGATGGTCGACCGTGTTGAACGCCGCCGACAGGTCCAACAACATCAGCACCGCTGTACCGCCTTGCTCCAGATGCCTCCGGAGGTCATCCGTCAGGGCGACCAGCACCGTCTCCATCCCATGACCCGGCCGAAAGCCAGACTGGAAGGGATCTAACACAGAGGTGTCATCCAAAAAGCCCTGCAACTGGTCCGCCACCACCTTCTCGATTAGCTTGCCCAAATAGGGCAAGTTAGATACTGGTCGGTAGTTTCCTAATTCGGCCGGATCCAATGATGGTTTTTTAAGGAGGGAATGTATTACAGCCTTCTTTAGAGCACTAGGGAACACCCCTTGTGCAAGGGATGTGTTGATAATCTCCGTAAGTACCCCTCGTACCCCTTCATGGCCAGCTCTAATTAGCCATGATGGGCACGGATCAACACAACAGGTGGTTGGGCAAACCAGAGAGAGCAATTTGTCAACCTCTTCCAAACAGAGTGGACTGAAATAATCCAGAATATGACCAGAAGACGTGCTTGGAGCCTCAAGTTCTGCTACTGTATCAATACGATAAAGAACCCAAGATAAAGATAAGATAAAGAACCCAAACCCAAACTCATTCAGCTTTCAGATACCATTCCCTTGTTCTTCCACATCTATTCCTCGTTTTATGGGCAACTGGTTACAACTAAATTGTAAACAGTAAAACCATGCTGGCCAGTTATACTCAGAATTCATTCATGAGAACAACAAAAAAGTAGCATCTACTGCAAGACTGCTTCATTTTGGAAGAAAGATGTAAGCATGGTTACAGTTAAAATAACTATATGCAACAGATATAAGAGACAACACACACAGTGGAAAGCAGTTTGTGCGGCCTTTCCCCCCATCCCAGAACCCAACCTGATCAATGATAAATCAGTGATAAATTGGCACCTGGTGATTACGCCATCGAACCCACATGAGTTTGAGCATCCCTTGTGTATGCCACTGGTCACATATGATGCCACTTTTGAAACAGCTGTGTTCATACTTTGTAGGCTCAAATCAAGGTGCCTTTTATTATCTGGGATAATGCTTGTGTATCAAACACACCCACCAAATGTGGACTTCAGAACAAAATTCCTAACTTCCTCCTGCTCACCAGGTGTGGACCTTCTCAACCAGATTATAGCTACTCTCCATTAGGGCCCTGAACCTTTGTGAGGGTCCACAGGGCACTTTTGGAGGATTTTGGCAAAGACGTAAGCCACTCCTACTTATTTCTTGCTGTTTTGAATGGGTTTCTGGATCTGTTGCTGCACTATAACAATTTTTAGTTTACATATTAATGAGTCATTGATGTCCATCATAAATCAATTATTGACTCAGGGTACCTTTCCTTGGTCACTCAAAGAGGGGGTTACCTGCCCACTACTTACAAAACTATCCCCATAGAAAACTGATGTCAAGCTCATCATATTCATCCAGGGATTCTGGATGTCGCAGGGGATATATTTTCCTGGTTATTTAGTATTTTCTCAAACATCAGTTTCAGGTGCTTCCCCGGGGATTAGTTACTGTGTCTGATTTCTACAGTACTACCCACCTATGACTCTGAAATGATTATGGTGCAAGACCTGTTTAGCAATAAAGGACTTTCTGTTTAAGAACACCTGTTACTGACTGCATCTTTTGGGACAATCCCACAGAGTATTAGTAATCCCCACTATCTGGAGACTTGGAACCTGTACCCTACCATGGATGAAGGAGGAGAGCCTCTAGAGAACCACTGAATCAGAGATACTGGCTTCTACGGCTGAGGAGCCAATCCTGATTCCGACCTCGGGATGGATTAACCTGCGACCTTGTCTCAATTTGGAACACAGACTACGGAAACCTGGTCGCCTTGAAGGGATTCAGGCATGAGCCAGGGAGCTGGGACTAGCGCTGAAGCCCAAGCCACTGTATGACCATGAGAGAAATGTGGGCCCACATGGACCGTCGGTTCAAGGCAATGCAACAACTGCTGCAATGAGAGGTGATAGCGATTCTTATGGATCTACCCGCTGTCATCATGCATGTTCTTCAAGGGGTGCAGAGGCAGGACACGGCAGGTGCTGGAGGCAGCGCCGGAGCAGGAGCTGTGGTGGGGGGTCCCTCAACCCCAGCAGCTGCCCAGTGGGGCACCTGCAGTCTCCAGAGCTGGACCCCTCATACCTGCTGTTCTGGGTCTGGCTTAAGAACGTCACCCCATACCCCAGGAACTGATGGAAACTACATTTGACAACGACCCAGCTAAGCTGCAGTTCTTCACCATTGAAGCCAGCCAGTGCCTGCACAATTGGGGCCATCTGTTTGCCACAGACTGAGATCGCGACAGCTATATCAGATCACAATTGTGGGAGGAAGCAGCAGACTGGTATGTGAGCCTCCATAACCTGCCTGGCCCAGAACTCGATAGCATTGAGGATTTTAAGTGGGCCCTACACCGCCAGTAAGAGGACCTGATCAGCAAGAAGGCACACAACAAGATCCAGACCTTGATGCAGGGCAAGACGTCGGTACAGGAGTATACAGCAACCTTCAAACATTTTGCAGCCAGAATCCGAGGGTGGCCCAAGGTGGTGTTCGTCGAGCAATACCGACGGGCTAAATCTGGATTTATATGAGACTATTTTGAGGAACACCAACCCCACAACCCTGGCAGGTTGGATCAGAGTGGCAGAGGAAGCTGAAGGGCGCTTCACTCTTATCCATATGCGCACACCACCTGCGACTCAGAAAACGGCTGCTCACCCCAGCACCCCATACAAGCCTAAGTTGAAATTGCCGCTGAAAGATGTCTGGGACCTGCGAATGAAACAGGGCCTTATGAGGTGTGGGGAATCGGGGCACTATACTTCTTTGTATCTCGCATCCACCCCAAAACTGATGCCATCTACTTCAACTTACACTCCATGAGCTGTGAAGGGCCCACACACTCAACAAGCCACGAGCCCAAACTGGAGAGAGTAGCCATGGTGGAATTGACTAAGTGGTCGGGAAATGACCAGGACCTGCTCTAAGCAGCGCAATGCAGCAGGTCCCTTCTCCACCAGTGCCAAAAGCGGTGAGCTCACCCGCCCCCTTTACATGATAATAACTATAGTGAACCCAGAGTTGGGCATCCAAGTACGGGTATGGGCTCTTATTGACTTGGGGTGTGCAAGAAACTTAATCAGTCCCATAGTGGTAGATAGGTTGGGGGTGGGAATTAACTCCTTGGAGGAGCCCTTACAATTTACACAGATGGACAGCTCCAAAATGAAGGAGCCCTGTACTTTCAAGACTGAACCTCTAATTATTGACACGGGAGCATTGGGAGAAAAGGGCTTTCATTATCACCCCCCATGCCCAATTTCCCATGGTGTTGGTGGCCCATGGCTTGGAACCCACAATCCTTACATAAAGTGGAGTGAAGGGAGAATTAAATGGGTCTCCCCTCAATGCAAGGATCATCAACGGCAAACTCCTTGGGGCCCCGCGCCAGGGCAGGAACATGTTTGTCTTGTGCATGAGAAACTTTTATCAATACCTGCTGCATTGGTGGATGAACTACCCCCCCATTGGAATACTGACTATGCTATTGAGTTGTTACCAGGGCATAAACTTCCAAAAGGGAAAAGGTACTCCATGAGCCCAGCTGAGCGAGCTGAGCTGCGCAAGTTCATTGACAAGAACTTGGCGTGAGGCTTCATTAGACTGCCCACTTCCCCTTTTGCCGCCCCTGTGCTTTTCTGAAAAAAGGACAGGGGTCTAAGACTATGCACGGATTACAGAGGATTGAATGCTATGTCTGCCTCCAATGCATACCCACTGTCCCTCAATTAAGACCTCTTAGCTGAGGCGTCTAAAGGGAAAATCTTTTCCAAGCTTGACCTTTGTGATGCTTATTTTCGGGTGCACATCTGAGAGGGAGAAGAACATAAAACAATGTTTAACACCCCTATGGGGCAGTTCGAGTACCTAGATATGCCATTTGGCCTTCAAGGGACTCCCAGAGTCTTTATTAATTTAATAAATGAGGTGTTACATAAACATCTTTTTAAGGGGGCCCTATGCTATTTTGTACTCCACTGATAAGGCTTCACATGTAAAACTGGTCCGTGAAGTCCTAGCAACCTTGCGGGAGCATAAACTTTTTGCCAAACTCTCCAAATGTGAGTTTCACAAGACAGAAATTGACTTTCTCAGGTATTGCATCTTGCTCCGTGGGCTGGAGATGGACCCATCCAAAATCTCGGCGGTAGTTGACTGGGAAACCCCCTGCACCTGGCAACAACTTCAAAGTTTTCTCAGATTCGCGAATTTTTACCACTCATGCATCAGCAACTTCGCCAAATACAGCCTTCCCCTTACAGATCTCCTAAAGACTAAGGGGAAGGGGCTCGATTCGGCCAAACCAAATGCACAGTTAGCCTGGACACCGGACTGCCAAAAGGCATTCAGGTCCCTCAAGAGCTTATTCGCATTCGAACCAATCTTGGCTCACCCTGATGAGGGAAAGAAATTCATTGTGCAAGTAATGCCTCAGTTGCAGCCATGGGGGGGCGATTCTACAAGAGGGACTGGATGGGAGGTTACACCCCTTGACTTATGTCTCCAAAAAATTCAAGGACACTGAAAAGAATTGGGCAGTGTGGGACAAGGAAGCTGCCGCGATCCAACTGGCCCTCACAATGTGGCAGCATTGGTTAGAAGGGGCCCGGATCCCATTCGAAGTCTGGACTGATCACAAAAACCTTGAAGCCCCGCAAACAAAATGCTCCCTTAATGCCAAGCAGTTGTGTTGGGCCATTTCTTTTCCAAATTCAACTTCACTTTATGCCATTTCCCTGGCAAAGCAAACTCACTGGCCAATGCTTTGTCTTGACTACCACATGATTGTAAGAGGAATGAAGTGATTGACTCCATGTTCACCCCAGAACAGTTGGGGTAGTGGTACTTACACAGAGTCAAACAAAAGAGACTGTGACCTCTGAACCTACTGAGTAGAATATAAAATGTGCCAGTGCCTATACAAACAGGTTGCTTACCTGTAACTGATGATCTTCGAGTGGTCATCTGTTGTCAGAATCTGACAGTAGTTTGCTTGTAGTTTGCCTGTCCTTTTCTATAGTATCTTTGTCCTTCTATGCCTCCTTTGTAACCATGGGTGATTTACTGCTTGCCTTAATGTATATTATCTGTTCTGCTCAATGTTGCCTTTCTCTGGTCGGGAGGATGGAGTGTCACATTCCTGAATGTCACATAAACATCTGGGACTATCACATCCGTCCACTCCCCCCTAGCAGCCTTTGAGGCTCAGAGAATGTTATCAAGTGTCACAACCTTGGGGATTGTTTAATTGTTCCTAGCCAAATGTTTAGCCTATCATTCACACATGTGGGTCGCCCAGGGCAGGAAGGGAATTTTTATTACTTTCTCACCTTCTCTGTGAGAATCTAACGGTCACCCGTTTTCCCGCTTAAGCTGTATTGAATCTGATTGGTCCTTTACCTGTATCCAGCTATAACTGAAGGTATATTAACCACTGTTGCTTACTGTCATGTATCTCTAACAAACATCAAGAACCTGAACCATTATTGGAATAAAAGAACTTTGCTTCAAAACAAAGGTCTGGTCTGATAGTGTCAGCTCAGAAGCCTCACAGATCGTTAGAGATCTTTTGTTTTGGGATTTTCTTATACCTGACCATGACAGACGATGAGACCATTCCTGTGACACGGGGAAACTCCAGTCCCCACCGAAAGTGGACCCATCGAGCAGACAGTACCAGTGACCATGGGTCAGGATCTATTCCAGCTCCCGCGAACGGGGGCAGAAATAAGTTGGCCGCCGGTCTCGCCTCGCTACTTGTGGGCCACGTTCTCAGCCGGCACTTCCGAGTCATGGATACACGACCGGAAAGGGGCTCGCGTGTGGTTCAGTGGAGATCATTCAGAATTTGGCCGCCCAAGCCTACCAGATGAGGAGCGGTGCTTCCCGCGCGGTCAGGACGATTGGCAGTACAGCTTCCAAGACGAGGAGCGCAGACTGCTCAGAGAGCCCGATCCTATGGGAGAGGATCTAGGCCTAGTGCTGGACTGGAGGTTCGGCGAAATGCATGATCGCATAGCAGTGGAGCTGCGGGAGGTCGTGCTGAGAATGCAGCAGATGATGATGGGCGCCATTGCCGCCATAGGGGCTCAAGTGCATGGGCAAGCCCAGGTCGGGGGAGGGGTCGGAGTCGTGCCGCCTGTGCCAGTTCCTGGAGGGGCGGGTGGAATACCCCGGCAGCCAGTGGCCCCTGTGCTCCCACCACCCGGTGGGGCCCCTCAACCAGCACCCGTAGTCCCAGCACCTGGGGATCGGATGATTCGGAAAGCCCCCAACAACCCGTTGACCGCCACATTCGACGGCGACCCAGAAAAGCTCTGATTCTTCATCATCGAAATCGAGAGGTTCCTGGCAGCATAGGGCCACCTCTACCCCACTGAGCGGGACTGAGTCGGATACATCGGATCCAAGCTGAGATACACCGCGAGCGATTGGTATGTAAGTCTGCATAACCCCCCTGGGCCCGAATTACGAACTGTTGATAATTTTATGTGGGCCCTGAGGCAGCACTACGAAGACCCCTTGGGAGAGGAGAAAGCCCGAAACCAGCTAAGCAAATTGGTGCAGGGGCACTCCTCGGTAAGGGAATATACTGATTGCTTTAGATGCATCACGGCTAAAGTGCAGGGGTGGTCTGAAGACCTGTTTGTGGAAAAGTACGAAGAGGGGCTGAATCTCGAGATCTACGAGACAATTCTGAGAAGCGGCCGACCGGTTTCGCTGGCCGCTTGGATGAGAGCGGCTGCGGATGTGGAAGAGCGGTTCACCCTCATCAAACTTGGGGCTTCCGCCTCCCATCAGCCAAAAACCGCCCCGAAAGCGAAAGGGAAGTCGGTGTTCCAAGAGCTACAAGATTCTCGCTTCAGGCAAGGTCTATGCATCAAATGTGGCGAGAGTGGGCACTTCGCATCGGCCTGCCTGAAGGGGGGGGATGAAGATCCCCAAGACCTCAACCCCCCTGGCAGGAGGGACCCCGCAACCTGGCAAGACACCTTTTAAACCCCGGGCATTACAGCTGGAAGGGGCAACGTGCGAGCAGGGCGAGCTGGAGCTGATCGAAGTGCAGCTGTTGGGAAACTTCAACGACCTGCAGTAGCTGGCGCAGAGCTGCAGGTCCCCTCACCCGATGCGCCACTCCCGGTGAGCATCCCTGGCCCCTTACTTTATATGGTTGTCACTGTAATACTGCCTGGCACGGGAACCCATGTACGGGTGTGTGCCCTCATTAACTTGGGATGTGCTAGAGACTTAATAAGCCCATTAGTATTAGAGGGGTTGGGACCCAAGGTGAACCCCCTGAGCGAGCCGCTAAGGTTCACTCAAATGGTCGGTTCGGAAATGAAAGAGGCGTGTGTAGCAGAGACTGAACCATTAATTGTGGGGAACGGGGAGCATTGGGAGAAGCGGGCTTTTGTTATCACCCCCAATACTCAATTCCCCATGGTACTGGGGAGGCCCTGGTTAAGCTCACACAACCCCTACATTAAGTGGAGTGATGGGAAGATTTCATGGATCGACCCCAAATGCACCAAGCACACATGGGATCCCACTTGGGGTATGGGACCCCCTGCCCCCCTCACTGCTGCCGCTTTGTCCCTCACGCTGGCAAAAATCCCAGTGGAGTATAGGGATTTAGCCGAAGTATTTAGTGAGATGGAGGCGGACGGACTTCCCCCCCACCGACTCACTGATTGTGCCATCAAGCTGCTTCCAGGGGAAAAGCTACCCAAGGTGAAGTTATACTCCATGAGCCCTGCTGAACGAGAGGAACTGAGAAAAATTTTGGACAAAAACCTAGACCGGGGTTTCATTCGCCCAGCCAAGTCCCCTTTTGCTGCCCCTGTGTTATTTCGGAAAAAGAAGGACGGGGGTTTAAGACTGTGCATGGATTACCGGGGCTTGAATGCTGTCTCTGCTTCAAACGCTTACCCCCTCCCTTTGATTAAAGACTTGCTAGCAGAAGCTACAAAGGGGAAAATCTTTTCAAAGTTGGATTTGTGAGACGCGTATTTTAGGGTGCGCATCAGGGAGGGAGACGAATATAAGACTGCCTTTAATACTCCCTTGGGACAATTTGAATACTTGGTAATGCCATTCAGCTTAAGTGGCGCACCCGGGGTTTTTGAGTTTAATAAACGAAGTGTTGCACAAGCATCTTTTTAAGGGGGTGCTTTGTTATCTGGATGATATCTTGATTTATTCCCCCGATAAGCAATCCCATGTGAAATTGGTGCGGGAAGTGCTAGCGACTTTGCTAAAAAACCACCTCTATGCTAAGCTGTCGAAATGGGAGTTCCACTGCTCCGAAGTTGACTTCCTGGGCTATCGAATTTCCCAGCAAGGGCTGGAGATGGACCCCGCTAAGGTGGAAGTGGTGGTACATTGGGAAGCCCCCCAGACACATAGACAGCTTCAAAGCCTGTTAGGGTTCTGCAATTTTTACCGCACCTTCCTAAAAGACTTTGCTACCATCACCCTACCCCTCACGGAACTGCTAAAAACAAAGGGGAGGGGTCTTGAGGCAGGCAAGCCAGGTGAAAAACTGTGTTGGACGGTTGAGTGCCAGAAGGCTTTTGACGAGTTAAAGCACTTGTTCACCTCAGAACCTATTCTAGCCCACCCGGACGAAACTAAAGAGTTTGTGATTCATGTGAATGCTTCGGATGTGGCTATGGGAGGGGTAATTCTACAAATGGGCTCTGACGGCGCTCTACACCCCCTAGCCTACATCTCCAAGAAATTTAATGAGACTGAAAGGCACTGGTCAGTATGGGACAAAGAAGCCGCGGCCATAAGGCTGGCATTGTCCACTTGGAGGCACTGGTTGGAGGGGGCGCAGAAGCCATTCAAAATCTGGACTGATCATAAGAATTTGGAGGCGCTGCGCACCCAGAGATCCTTGAATGCCAAGCAACTCCGGTGGGCAGATTTTTTCTCAAAATTCAACTTTGTCTTAAAGCACTTCCCTGGGAAGGCTAACTCCCTAGCAGACACGTTGTCCCGCCTACCCCAACATGAGTCCCAGAGGGAGGAAGTGTTCAACTCTATGTTCTCACCCCAGCAATTGGGGGGGGGGCCATGACGACCCGAAGTCAGAGTAAAGTGACTCCTGCCCCCTCCTCATGGACTGTAAAATGCGCCACTGAGTATTCTGAGGAGGAGGTTAAAGAATAGAGTGAGGACTGTGAGAGTAAAAAACACAGAGACAATTGTTGGTATCATGGCTCTAAGTTAATCGTGCCCAAATCGCTGCGCAGGGGTGTTAAACTCGTGTCACACATCTAAACTATCGGGGCACTTTGGATTTCTCAAGACTCTAAACCTGGCCCAACGACAGTTTTGGTGGCCCCATATGCGTCGGGATGTTTCGGACTTTGTGACCACATGTCAAGTATGTCTTATGTGCAAACGAAGGGGGGGGCAAAACACCCAGCCTCTTACACCCGCTGCCCACTCCTTCTAGGCCCTGGGAAAGCGTTTCTATGGACTTTATTATGAATCTTCCCCCTTCTAAAGGAAAGACTGTCATTTGGGTCGTGGTCGACATGTTCTCTAAGCAGGCACATTTTGTCCCGTTTAAACAATTGCCCACAACCAAGGGACTGGCAAAAATGTTTTTTAATCACGTGATTAAGCTGCATTCTTTCCCACGACGTATAGTCTCCAATAGGGGGAGCCAGTTCGTTGCCAACTTCTGGCGGGAGCTTCTCCAGGTGATGGACATTGAACCCGCCCTCAGCTTGGGTTACCATCCCGAGACTTATGGACAGTCCGAACGAGTTAATCAAATTTTGGAACAGTTCCTGAGATGCTACACTAATTACCATCAAGACAACTGGGTGGATTTGATCCCATTTGCTGAATATAGCTATAACAATGCTGTGCATTCCTCTACCGGTGTTTCTCTGTTTATGGTGGTGGGGGGGGGGTTGAGGGAAAACCGTTGCCGTCACTAGCTGCCTCTAATGCGTCCTCCAATTCCGATTTCTCTCAATGGTGGACAAAACTACAAGACTCATGGCCACTGATTGCAAAAACTTTGGACAAGGCTAAAGCAGACTATTAAAAATATGCTGATAGTGGGAGGGCTGAAGGGTGGGACCTTCAGCCTGGGGACTCTGTTTACCTTTCTACCAAGAACATTCATGGACTCCAACCCAGCCGAAAATTGGGATGGAAATATGTGGGCCCTTATAAAGTGTTAAGAAAAATTTCTGAGGTCTCTTTTGAACTAGAACTGCCTAAATCACTGAGTTCTGTGCATCCCGTTTTTCATTTCAGCTTGTTGAAGAAGAATCCTGGGCCGAATGCATAGCACCCGGTACCTCCGACTCCTCCTCCTCTGATGAAGGAGGGGGAACAACACTTTGAAATTTCTGAAATTCTGGACTCTAAGTTACGCCAGGGCCGATTATGTTATCTGGTTAAGTGGGAAGATTTTGGTGCTGAGCTTAATTAATGGGTCTTCTCTGAGAATGTTCATACTCCTAAATTAGTTCGTGCTTTTCATAAACATTTTCCTGATAAGCCGGGTGGGGGGTAGATTTTCGGGAGAGCAGGGTGTCAGAATCTGACAGTAGTTTGCTTGTAGTTTGCCCGTCCTTTTTTATAGTATCTTTGTCCTTCTATGCCTCCTTTGTAACCATGGGTGATTTACTGCTTGCCTTGATGTATATTATCTGTTCTGCTCAATGTTGCCTTTCCCTGGTCGGGAGGATGGAGTGTCACATTCCTGAACGTCACATAAACATCTGGGACTATCACATCCGTCCACTCCCCCCTAGCAGCCTTTGAGGCTCAGAGAATGTTATCAAGTGTCACAACCTTGGGGATTGTTTAATTGTTCCTAGCCAAATGTTTAGCCTATCATTCACACATGTGGGTCGCCCAGGGCAGGAAGGGAATTTTTATTACTTTCTCACCTTCTCTGTGAGAATCTAACGGTCACCCGTTTTCCCGCTTAAGCTGTATTGAATCTGATTGGTCCTTTACCTGTATCCAGCTATGACTGAAGGTATATTAACCACTGTTGCTTACTGTCATGTATCTCTAACAACCATCGAGAACCTGAACCATTATTGGAATAAAAGAACTTTGCTTCAAAACAAAGGTCTGGTCTGATAGTGTCAGCTCAGAAGCCTCACATCTGTGCATTCACACCTATGGGGTTTTCTGTGCCTGCGTGAGAATCCATCGGTATTGTAGAAAGCTTTAACAGATTTTTGCACCCAGCGCCTTCAGGCATGCGCGGGGGGCCCTCGTGCATGCCCAGAGGAGTAGGGCATGGAGTTCCCGCCAGTTCCCTCAGACCGCTGTGAACCAGACTGGAGAGGAGAAGGACAAAGCCTGGCAGCAGAGGGGAAGGATGGGTGGGTGGTGTGAATGCACAGATGACCACTCGAAGATCATCAGTTAAAGGTAAGCAACCTGTTTATCTTCGACGTGGTCTTTGTGCTTCACACTTATGAGAGACTGGTGAGTAATGTCCTACCTGGAGGTGGGTGCTGGCAGGCTGTCACTGAGAAACGGTGGAAAGGTGTCAGCTTTGGCTGCCATTCCCAGACAGGAGGTGGCATTTTCGTCTTCCCAGCCAGTCCCTCATTCCCCCCACCTTTGGAATGTATCTCACTTCTCTCCAGCAGACACTTATCTGGCTGTGCCTCTTCAACTTTGGAAATGTTGCTGTTCACAGAGTCTTAATTGCTTTTTGTTTGCAGGTATTACTTGTAACGTTCTTCCCGCTTTTAGCCTGGGAATAAACTGTCCAGCATACTTGGGCACCTTTTTTCCCATTTCATGATTGGAGGTTCCACTATGCATTACACTGTTTGACTGCCCTATATCTGTAACCTCTCTGGCCTATTTTAACCATTACTGACTCAGGACGTGTAGATGACTATTTGATCTGCTGATAATAAAGAACCTTTTAGTTAAGGACTTTGTTTGCAGTTCGAAATCTCTTGGACTCTCACAGAAAGTCAGTAACCTTCTGGTTGGAGAGATTGCCCATTCCTGGCCATGTCGTCAGAAGACGGTGCTGAACTTCCAGTTATGACTGACTTGGGACTCCCGGTGCCCACAGATGAGGAGCCTATCATGGTACCTACATGTAGTTGGGTGGACACCAGGCAGCAGGGCCTGAGGCAATCCTGGGCAATTTTTAGAACTGAGACCGAGGAGACCTGGGCTCCCCAGCCCAGCATGGGGATGGCAAACAACCTATGGGAGGGGGCCTTTCTGCAAGAGTGTGCTGAGACCCAGGACTCTAGATGATCTTGGGGCCCTGAGTTTGCAGATGTAAAGTCCCAAATGGATTGGCATTTTGATGTGATGCAATGGACGCGATCCAGCAGATGATCACGGGTGCCCAGGGTGCTGGAGAAGGAGTTGGGGCCGGGGGAGCTGGAGTCAGGGCAGGCCAGCAGCAACCAGGCCAACAACCACCTGGCCAACCAGGCCAGCAACCATCTGTCACCCCACCGCTAGGGCCGCCCACGGCCCCACTGGCTGCACCAGGATAGGACTGACACCCTATCCCACATGAGCTCCTGACGGCAACCTGCGACAGGAACCCAGCCAAGCTGCAATTCTCTACTATTGAGATGGACCGATTCCTCCAAACCTGGGGTCACTTGTTCCCTAACAAAGGGGATCAAGTGGGCTACATAGTTTCGAGACTCTGAGAAGAAGAAGCTGACAACCCTCCTGGCCCCAAGCTCAATTGAACCGATGACTTCATGTGAGCATTCTGATGCCAATACAAAGACCCCATGAGTGAGGAGGTGAGAAACCAGCTCTGGAGACTGACCCAAGGGAAAGACTCTGCGAGAGACTACACAGCAGCTTTCAAGCATCATGCCACACGAATTGGGGGCAGGCCTGAAGAAGTCTTCGTTGAGCAATACCGCCAGGAGTTAAATGTGGACTTGTACGAGACTATTTTGCGGAATGTTAACTCCACCACTTTGGTAGCATGGACATGAGTGGCTGAAGAGGCAGAGGCTCGGTTCACCCTTAACAAGATGTGCACCTCATAGGGGAACCGACCAGCTTCTGGCCCAACTTTTACTCCAATGAAGCCAAAAATAACCCCCCCTTTGAAAGATGTTAAAGACTTTAGAATGCAAAGGGGGTTCTGCATGCGCTGTGGGGAGGCCGGGCATTATGCTTTAATGTGCCCTGCCATCTCTCCACGGGGAAGCCCCTCTATCTACACGGCCACACCGAAGGTGGCCAAGGGGTCCCACTTGAAGAAACCATGAGCTTTGCAGCTGGACATCCCTGCAGACGACGAGAAGGTGACAGGGGAACCCTCTCAACCAGCAGGAAATGCCAGGAACATGCTCTAGAAGGTGCGCCGCAGCAGGTCCCCATCCCAGCAGCGCCAAAAGCAGTGAGCTCCCCTGCCCCACTCCTCTATGTGATCATGACTTTAATTAACCCCAGCATGAACACTCAGATGAGAGTTCAAGCATTAATAGACTTGGGGTGTGCCAGAGACTTGATAAGTCCTATAGTTGTTTATGGGCTCGAGGTGGGAGTTAACTCATTAGAGGAACCCTTGAGATTTACCCAAATGGACAGGTCAGAAATGAAGGAATCGTGTTTATCTGAAGAAGAGGAGATTGGATTTATACCTCACCCTTCACTCACTTGGAGTCTCAGAGCGGCTTACAAACCCCTTTCCCTTCCCCTCCCCACAACAGACACCCTGTGAGGTAGGTGGGGCTGAGAGAGCTCTTTCCCAAGCTGTCCTTGAGAGAACAGCTGGTACAGAGCTATGGCTTGCCCAAGGTCATCCAGCAGGTGCAAGTGGAGGAGTGGGGAATCAAACCTGGTTCTCCCAGATTAGAGTCTGAGCACTTAACCACTACACCAAACTGGCTTTGAGACTCAACCTTTGCTTGTGGGTATGGGGGACCACTGGGAACAGAGAGCTTTCGTGATTACCCCCATGCCCAATTTTCCATGATACTGGGAAGCCCATGGTTAAGTACCGACAATCCTTACATCAAATGGAGCTGGGGAGAATTTGTTGGGTCGTTCTAGAATGCACGGGGCATAAGTGGCAGACTGCGTGGGGGCTTTTACCTTCCTCAAACTCTGCGTGCCTTGTGAGACAGGAATTTTTATCCATACCTACCGCATACTAGGATTTAGTGGAGGTGTTCGGCAAGACTGAAACGGATGAGTTGCCCCCCCCACCGTAATACTGACTGTGCCATTGAACTGTTACCAGGATGCAAACTCCCCAAAAGGAAATTATATTCCATGAGACCAAATGAACGGGTGGAACTCTGTAATTTTATTGACAAGAACCTATGCAGAGGCTTTATCAGGCCAGCCAAATCCCCCTTTGTGGTCCATTTTGTTCTGGAAAAAGAATGATGGAGGTCTGAGACTTTGCACCGACTACCGGGGTCTGAATGTGGTCTCAACATCTAACACTTACTCATTGCCATTAATCAAAGACCTCCTAATGGAGGCCTCCAAGGGGAAAATCTTCTCCAAACTCAATCTCCGCAATGCCTATTTCCAGGTGTGCATTAGAAAGGGGGATGAATATAAAATGACATTTAATACCCCCTTGGGGCAGTTCGAATACCTTGTTATGCCATTCGAACTTCAGGGTGCTCCAGGCGTCTTTATGAACTTAATTAATGAGTTCCTACATAAAAAATTATTCAAAGGAGTCCTTTGTTAACTAGATGACATCCTATTATACTCCCAGGACGAAGCGACCCATGTTAAACTGATGCGGGAAGTACTAACTACCTTGAAAGAGAACAGACTGTTTGCTAAACTGTCGAAATGTGAATTCCATAAGACAGAGATAGAATTCTTGGGGTACAACATATCCCCCCGGGGCTTGGAAATGGACCCTTCAAAAGTGGCCGCAGTAGAGGGGTGGGAAGTGCCCTGTACCCACAAACAGTTACAAAGTTTTCTCAGATTCATGAATTTTTACAGGATATTCATCTACAATTTCAGGACCTACAGCCTACCTCGAACTGACCTTCTGAAAATGAAGGGGAAGGGACCCGATTCAATGAAACCAGGGGCCCAATTAAATTGGACCCCAGAGTGCCAAGTAGCGTTCGATGCCTTAAAGATTTTATTCACCTCAAAACCCATCGTGGCGCACCCCAATGAGAACAAGAAATTTATTGTGCAAGTAGATGCCTCCGATGCTGCAATGGGGGGCCCCCGCGATCCTGCAAGAGGGACCCAATGGTAAATTACATCCCCTGGCTTATGTGTCCAAAAAGTTTGGGGACACGGAAAAAAACTGGGCTGTGTGGGGCAAAGAGGCAGCTGCTATCTGCTTAGCTCTCACAACTTGGCGACACTGGCTCGAGGGGGCTAGGGTACCTTTCGAGGTTTAGACTGACCATAAAAACCTCGAAGCATTGAGAATTCAGTGTACTTTAAATGCCAAGCAACTACATTGGGCTGACTTCTTTTCGAAATTCTAGTTTACCCTGTGCCACTTCCCTGGAAAAGCCAATTCATTAGCCGACACACTATCCCGCCTCCGACAACATGACTGTAAAAAAGACACAGTCATAGACTCGATGTTCACACCGGAGCAATTGGGGGGCGTAGTAACCCGAAGCTAGAAACTCAAGTCAGAGTGGTCTCCCCTCCCCGAATGGACTGTGAAGTGTGCACAAGCTTATGATGACAGGGAAATAGAGGAATACAAGGGGGATGATGGGTTAACCCAGGGCTCTGATGGCTGTTGGTTTCAGAATCAGAGACTGGTGGTGCCTAGAGCCCTACAGCGGGAAGTAATGCAAGCAGCCCATGAATCCAAACTTTCGGGACATTTCGATTACCTTAAGACTCTAAATTTGTTGCAAAGGCAATTTTGGTGGCCACAAATGAGACAGGACGTTTCTGACTATGTAACAGCATGCCAAATGTGTTTAATGTGTAAATCGGGGGGGGGGGGGGGGTAAAACCCCCAGCTTACTCCAACCCCTTAAAACCCTGACACGGCCATGGGAGACTATTTCGATGGACTTTATAACTGACCTGCCACCTAGCAAGGGGAAACAGTCACATGGGTGGTGGTAGACACATTTTCCAAACAAGCCCATTTTATCCCGTTCAAATGTCTCCCCACAGCCAAAGCACTAGCAGAAGCTTTTCTATGCAACGTGATTAAATTACATTCTATTCTGCGGAAGATAATTTTTGACTGCTGCTCGCAATTCTTTGCCAGCTTCTGGCAGGAGCTATTGCATGTCATGGGGGTAGAACTCACCTTACGTTCCACTTATCATCCAGAGATTGATGGCCAGACAGAACGTGTGAATCAAATCCTCAAACAATTCCTGCATTGCTATACTAATTACCAACAAGATGACTGGGTAGATCTCCTTTTCATTGAGTATGCTCAATGAAATAACTCTGTACATTCGTCTACGGGAGTCTCTCCATTTATGGCAACAGGAGGTTATGAAGGCGTCCTCCTCCCGTCTTCGGCACCAGCCCCTCAGGGAATGGGGGGGTCTCACAGACTGGTGGAATTCATTGTGCGACTCATGGCCCCTCACTGCTAAGACTTTACAGACTGCCAAAGACAGCTACAAAAAACACACAGACAAAGGGAGGAGCCCTGGTTGGGAACTGCTCCCTGGGGACTCGATGTATGTGTCTAGAAAAAATATCAAAGGACAGCAACCCAGCAGAAAATTGGGGTGGAAGTATATAGGTCCTTATAAAGTTGTGAGGAAAATCAACGAAGTGGCTTTTGAACTTGAATTGCCTAAATCATCCAGTTTTCCATTTCAGCCTCCTGAAAAAAGATCCTGGGTCGAATGAGTGGAGGCCCCGACACCCAGCTCCTCCTCCTCTGATGAGGGGGGATGAACCACACATTGAGGTGGACCAAATCGTTGATTCCAAGCTAAAATGAGGCCAGCTACTGTATCATATTCGCTGGTGGGATTTTGGTCTTGAACATGATGAATGGGTTGATTCTGTGCATGTAAATGCTTCTGCAAAGCTTCGTGCCTTCCATAAATTGTATCTGTTGAAACCTGGGAGTTAGGTGGGTTTGGGGAAGGGCAGAATGTCAGCTTTGGCTGCCATTCCCGGGTGGGAGGTGGCACTTTCGTCTTCCCAGCCAATCCCTCATCCCCCCACCTTTGGAATGTATCTCGCTTATCTCCAGCAGATGCTTATCTGGCTGTGCCTCTTCAACCTTGGAAATGTTGCTGTTCAGAGTCTTAACTGCTTTTTGTTTGCAGATGTTACTTGTAACTTTCTTCCCGCTTTTAGCCTGAGAATAAACTGTCCAGCATATTCGGGCGCCTTTTTCCCGTTTTATGATTGGAAGTTCCACTAAGCATTACACTGTTTGAATGCACTATATCTGTAACCTCTCTGGCCTATTTTAACCATTTTAACCTATTTTAACTCAGGATGTGTAGATGACTATTCAAACCGCTGCCAATAAAGAACTTTAGTTAAGGACCTTGTTTGCAGCTTGAAATCTCTTGGACTCTCACAACAGGATTAGGCAACCCACAGCCATACGTTGTGCAGTTTGAATGTCAAGGGAGTAATGACGGATGAAAGTGTTAGGTGTCGCCCATGGAGCTGCTTTGCAAATGTCAGATAGAGACGCGCCCGTCAGGAAGCCTCTGGACATGGCAATGACTCTTGTGGAGTGTGTTCATAGGTGGTCTGGAACTGAAACACAAGCCAGAAGGTAAGTGAGGTGGATGAGTTCCACCGTGAGAGTCTCTGAGTTGAGATAGGGGTGCCCAGTCTTTGCAGCACATATGAGATGAAAAGCCGGGAAGTTCTTCTGGCCAGCTTGGTATGAGCAAGATAAAACCAGAGAACTCGTTTGATGTCCAATGTATGAAGGAGACGTTCTGACTCAGACATATACGTAGGGTAGAAGTCATGGAGGAGGATCTATGACTGAAGATGGAACTCCGACACCACTTTGGGGAGAAAGGAGATGTTGGGAATCAGTCAAACTGTGTTAGGGAGGAAGGACAGGAATGGGGGGTCATGTCTGAGCGCAAGGAGCTCACCCACTCTCCTTGCTGAGGTTATCGTGACTAGGCATGCCGTTTTCCAAACGAGCAGCTTTAGGTCGAAAGTAGCCAGGGGCTCAAAGGGCTTCCTGGTGAGTGCCCTGAGGACTAAGGGCAGGTCCCACAACTGGGCTGGTGCCCTGGTAGGGGGATACAGATGCAGGAGACCCTTCAGAAAGCGCTTGGATAGGGGGGGTGCGAAAACTGAGAGGTTGTCCACCCTGCTGTGGATTGCTGAAATGGCTGACATATAGACTCTGAGGGAGGACTGTGAAAGTCCAGCCTCCGCTAGAGAGGAGAAATTTGAAGATGCAAGGTAAGCCGGCTGAGGAGGGCAAGACTGGCTCTTGAGAAAGAGATGAGCAGAATCGATTCCATTTATAAGTGTAGGATTTATGTGTGGAGGCTTTGCAAGGGTTGAGAATAATGTTTGCTACCCGGTCTGAGAACACAAAGGGGTGATTCTCCATACCGTGAGTTTGAGGTGTGGGATGTCGTGGTGCAGGAGGGGGTGCCGGTGACCCCTAGAAGGTCTGGTTGAGGTGGGAGGTGGAGGTACTGTCCTCTGGCCAGAGATAGGAGGATCAAGAACTAGAGTTGCCTGGGCCACCATGGCATTATGAGAATGCAGTTCGCTACCTCCCGAAAGACCTTGTGGACGACTCGAATTATCAGGGGCAGTGGTGGAAACAGATAGAGGAATCCCACTGACCAAGGGTAAAGGAGACCGTCTCCTAGGGAGAGGGGATCGAGGCCTCCTTGGCTGCAGAAGTTGGGACATTTTGTGTTGTTTCTGTTGGCAAAAACATCTATTTCTGGGAAGCCCCATTGGAGCAATATTGGGTGCAGATACATACAGGCAAGTTCCCAGCCGTGGGCTTAGGCCTGGCCCCTGCTGAGGACATCTGCCTGGGTGTTTAGGGAACCCGGGATATGGGTGGCACGAAGGAAAATCCTGTTGTTGGTACACCAATTCCAGATCTGGATGATGAGAAGGCACAGGCGTCGGGACTGGGTTCCTCCCTGCCTGTTTATATAGCTGACTGTGGTCATATTGTCTGAGAGAACTGTGACACAGTCTCCCTGGACCAGAGGCAGAAAGGGTGAAAAAGTTTGCCAGTAGTTCTAAGTAGTTGATGTGATGGGACAGGAGGTGGGAGTCCCATCTGCTGCCCGTACTGTAACTAGGAAATGCGCTCTCCAACCCCATCTGGAGGCGTCAGTGGTAAGAGTGAGCCATGGAGCAGGGAGGTGGAAGGGGGCCCCTTGGAGGAGGTTGGAATCTAGAGTCCACCACAGTAGGGAGTCTTGATGTCTGGTGCTGGGGAAAGGAGAAGTGATTGTGGTTGGATGAGAGGGTGGAAAGAGTGGATAAACCACAGCTGCAGAGGTTGCATTTTGAGCTTTGCAAATTTCAGAACTGTTGTGGTGGCAGCCATGAAGCCCAGTAGGCGTTGGATGGAGAGGGCTGTAGAAGCTGGCTGGGAGTGAATCTGCCGAGCTAGGGCAATGATGGGGGTTGCCCTGTTGTCCGGGAGATAGACCCATAGTGTAGTATAGTCCACGCTCCTATGTATTGGACCCGCTTGGAAGGGGAGAAGTGTGACTTGTCTCCGTTGATCTTGAGACCCAGGTGTTCTAGAAGGGAGCATGTGTGGGTGATGCTCCAGAGGTGGTCTTCTCAAGAATTTGCCACCAGGAGCCAGTCATCTATATAGAGGAAGATGATGATGCCATTTAGACAGAGATAGGCTGCGACCACTACCATCATTTTTGTTAAGACTCTGGGAGTCCTGGGAGTTGGAGGAATGGTGGTCTGACACGCTTTGCGATCTGGCAAGGCGAATGGCGGCTCTTATCAACAGCTCGGGTGATAAAAACACCCGACGCAACCTCACACAGGCAGTGTGAGGACCGGCAAGCATTATAATCCAGGTGAGAGTGAGATCGGTGAAGGAGGAGTCTTGGAGGAGACTTTTACAACACCTTGAGCCCCTCTCCCGAAGAAGATTTCTGCAAGCATCTCTAAGGAGCCGAGCCGGGCTGATTTATTCAGCTTAAAATCGCCATCCCCCCGATTTCTTAGCAAAGAAGACAAAGTTTGAACTGTGAGACCACATCTGAAGTGAAGTATCAACAAAAGGTAACGAAAAAAACTTTTGGCTTACCATCGCTGCGTTTTTAAAACTGGGAAGTCGAACGGGTGAAGCTGTAAAGCACTGGAGAGTTGGCTGAGTGCAGTTTTGGAGCGCTAAAAAGCCGGATTTTGACTTAAATCGCTTAAAAACAACGTTGTTTAACATTCCTGCGGTTAAGAAAAGTTGGGAGGAGGGAGTCTAATCATCGCGAGACCAGGCTGCGTGGATTATTCCAGGAAGTGACGATTTTGAGAGCAGACAAGTGGAAAAAAGAAGAAGGGACAAAGGAGGCTGAGAATCATAGCAGGGAGACCAGGCTGGACGGACTACAACAGGAAGTGACGTTTTGGAGAGCAGACAAGTGGAAAAAAGAAGATGGGACAGAGGAGGACTACGGCAAGCCAGAAGCAAAGTCGAAAAGACAGTAACCTTTGACCTAAACCATAGAGAAGTTGCATCCGCCATTTTGGATTAATAAAAACTTTAAACATTAATATTTTAAAAACTACATAACGTAGAACGGCGAAACTAATGTTGTTTGACTTTGCATGACCAGCACTTGTGAATGCAATAATTGTTATTCAATTTGAAGAACAAGGAAAAATCGATCTTTTTTAAAGCCGCAAGACTGCTCTTGAGATCAAGAGCAGCCACATGGTCCTCTCCAACAATGGCTGCAAAAAAAGAAAAAGAATTAATGGCTGTTATGGAGACAATGGAAAAGAAAATGTTAGATGCAATTGGAGAGGTGAATACCAAAATGTTAGGTGCAATTGGAGAAGTGAACAATAAAATAAATGGCATGGCTGCACAAGTGGACAAGAATTTTGCAGATATAAAAACAGAACTGCAAAGTTTAACAACAAGAACACAAGAAATGGAGAACAAAGTAAAAGAGATGGAAGAAAATATTCAGAAAGTGACAAAGGACAACGATAGAGTGGAAAAAATGATGTATTACAAAGATATGCAAAATTATCTGAGGTTTAGAGGGATTGATGAAAGTTTAAGTGAGGATATTTTTACAAGAATGCAGGAGGCACTAGCGGAATTTCTACAAGAAGAAGAGGAGACCATTAAAGACCATATGGACCTTGTTTATAGAGTTAATTCAGCATACGCAAGGGACAAAAATCTACCAAGAGATGTAGTAGTCCAATTTACAATGAAGAGAATTAAAGAACAAATCTACAAGAAATGTTTTACAGATACTTTTGAAATGGGTGGAAAAAAAATTATTGTGATGAAAGAGCTTCCGAGAGCCATACTTCAAGACAGAAAAAAATTCAAGCGCTTGATTGACAAACTGAAGGAGAGAAAATTGAGATTCCGTTGGGAAATACCACAAGGACTAAGTTTTAACTATGATAGTACCAGAGTGGTGATCAAGAGTTCAGGAGAGATGTATGCATTTATTGCGGAACATAAGGAAGAATTTGGAGATATTTAATGTTATATCATGATGGATCACAAATTACTTTCATGGAATGTAAATGGACTTAATTCACCCCAGAAACGTAGAATGGTAGGACATTGGCTGGAAAAACAAAAATGTAACGTGATTTGTATACAAGAGGTACATCTTAAAAAGCAACACCACAAATATATAATTAGGAAAAAACTGGGGGAAGAATTTTTTTCATTGGCAGGTAATAAAAAAAATGGTGTAACATATGTGAAAAAAGAACTGGAGCCTAAAGAAATATTTAAAGATAAAGAAGGAAGATATTTGGCTATTGAAATCTCTGTACAAGGAAGAAAAACCTTAATTGTAAACATTTATGCACCTAATGGAGCGAAAGAAATTTTTTTTAAAGACTTACAAGCTGAACTTGACAATGTAAACTACGAACAAACTATCATGGCAGGGGACTTTAATGGAACTGTTAATAATAAGATGGATAGACGATCCAAGAGTAAGGATGAAGCAATGGGGAAACTACCTAAGATCTTTTTCAAGTTGATAATACAAGAACGGTTAGAAGATGTTTGGAGGAAAGTAAATCCACAAGGAAAGGACTTTACTTTTTACTCTAATAGGCATGATTCACATTCAAGAATTGACATGATTTGGATGACAACTAACCTAGCGTTGATGACAAAAAGAATAGAAATTCTTCCTAAAATAATTTCGGATCATAATCCCAGCATATGGACCTCTGGACATTCAAGAAGACGGGAGATGGAGACTAAATGAGGACTTGCTGGACAATCAAGAGATAATAAAAAAGCTGCAAGAAGAGTCTAATTTATATTTTCAAGTAAATATGCAAAAGGGGACTAAACTTCAAATTGTATGGGATGCGTACAAAGCAGTGATGAGAGGATTATTGATATCGTTAAATAACAAGGAAAATAAAAAGAAAAGAGAACAATATGATAATATTATGCAAGCCATTAAAATAAAGGAAAATGAATTGAAGAAAAGACCAGGGAAAAAGAAACTTCAAAGGGAAATCTGGATGTTACAAGACCAAATAAAAGTTATTTTGAACCAAGAGATTTATTGGAACTTAAAAAAACTTCAACAAAAGTCATTTGAAGGCGCAAATAAACCTGGAAAATACTTGGCATGGCAGTTAAAGAAAAGACGTGAAAATAAATTTATCACAAAAGTGATACGAGATAATACAGAGATAATAGACAATAAAGGAATAATGAGAGAATTTTTTAAATACTATGCAAAACTTTTTCAGAAGGAGAAAAAAGACCGAAGAGGGATTAAAGAATATTTACAAACACTAAAGCTTCCAAAACCAACAGAAAAAATTAAAGAACTGTCCAATAACCCTATATCAATACAAGAAATTAAAAAGGCAATAGAAGAATCAAAATTAGGTAAAGCTCCGGGTCTGGATGGATTTACGGTGAAGTTTTATAAATCATTGCAAGAGTCGATCTCACCAGTACTTTTATTATTAATGAATGATATTGGAGTTACAGGTGAGGTCCCAGAAACCTGGAAAGAAGCAACTATTTCACTTATCCCAAAAGAAGGTCAGGACTTAACAAATGTAAAGAACTATAGACCAATCTCTGCTAAATAATGACTACAAAATTTTTGCTAAGATTATAGCAGAAAGGTTAAAAGAACACCTTATGGAGACTATACAAATAGAACAAGCAGGGTTTTTACCTAACCGTCAAATAAGGGACAACCTAAGAGTAGTGGTTGATGCGATAGAATACTATGATAAACACCCAGAGAGGGAAGTGGGCTTTTTTTTCTTAGATGCGGAGAAGGCGTTTGATAATTTAAATTGGGACTTTATGTTTGAGGTACTTGAACAACTTCAGATTGGAGATTATATGTTAAACCTGATTAAGTCAATTTATACAGAACAGAAATCTTCTCTTATAATCAATACTGAAAAAACGGATTGTTTTAAGATTGAAAAAGGAACAAGA
The DNA here is from genome assembly GCA_029233225.1 of Lepidodactylus listeri. Taxonomy (NCBI): domain Eukaryota; kingdom Metazoa; phylum Chordata; class Lepidosauria; order Squamata; family Gekkonidae; genus Lepidodactylus; species Lepidodactylus listeri. The sequence goes on along the minus strand of JARCFY010000014.1, from coordinate 4,342,431 downwards.
CAAGGATGCCCGCTATCACCATTGTTATTCATTTGGATACTAGAAGTTTTACTGTTGAACTTAAAAGAAGACAAAGAAATCAAAGGCCTAACATCAAAAGGTTTTTCCTTTAAATATAGAGCCTTTGCTGATGACGTGATGTTTATAGTAGAGGAACCTATGACTACACTACCATATTTGTTGCAAAGAGTGAAAGAGTTTGGTGACTTGGCTGGTTTTTATATAAATAAGAACAAATCTAAAGTGATGTGTAAAAATATGTCAAATAAAAAACAGGTTGAACTACAGGAACTTATAAAATGTGAGGTGGAAAAAAAGACAAAATACTTAGGTGTTGAATTAACAATGAAAATATTGATCTTTACAAAAATAACTATAAAAAGCTATGGCTGCAAATTATGCAAGATATCAAAAAATGGAATGTATTAAATTTGTCATTGTTGGGGAGGATTGCTACGGTTAAAATGAATGTACTACCATGATTAATGTTTTTATTTCAAACTATTCCGATTGTGAAAGATGTAAAAGCATTTAAGTATTGGCAGAAAGAGCTTTCCAAGTTTGTATGGGGAGGGAAAAAGCCAAGGATTAAGATGAAAATAATGTGTGATGCCAAAGAAAGAGGGGGCTTTCAGTTGCCAAACTTAAGGCTATATCATGATGCAATATGTTTGACCTGGATAGGGACATGGGCTATGCTACAAGACAGAAAGCTATTAGCCCTAGAGGGTCATGATTGCAGGTTTGGTTGGCATGCTTATCTATATTATGGCAAAGCAAAAATGGACAATATGTTTAAACACCATTATCTGAGACGAACACTAATGGACATATGGACAAGATATAAGAACTTCTTCCTAGAAGAAATACCTATGTGGATAGTACCAGTAGAAGTGTTAAACCCATCATCGTATTTTAAAGGACAGGACTGGCTGAAATATAAAGACTTATTAATAAGACAAGGCAAAAAATTTGTACTGAAAGAACAACATGTGATAGACTTTGATTATGGTTGGTTGAGGTACAGACAATTGTATGATCTCTATAAGAATGATAAAAAAACTGGTTTTAGAGAAAAAAAATAATGAAATTGAGCAAATTTGGGAAGAAGGAGGGAAAAAAATGATTTCCAAAATGTATAAAATTTTGCTAAAATGGTTTAATGCAGATGAAATGGTTAAAGAACAAATGGTAAAATGGGCGATAAATTTTAACAAAGGTATTGAAATGTCATCTTGGGAATTTCTATGGAAAAATGCCATGAGTACTACATGCTATAATCTAAAAGAAAACTGTTTTAAAATGTTGTATAGATGGTATATGACGCCAAAAAAAATTGCAAATATTAATCAAAATATGTCAAACAAATGTTGGAAATGCAAAAAAAAAAGAAGGTTCTTTTTACCACATGTGGTGGACTTGTGATAAAGCAAAGACCTACTGGTCTATGATACATACAGAAATGGAAAATTTTTTGAAATGTACATTTAAGAAATTGCCGGAATTGTTACTGCTTGGACTTAAATTAGAAGAGATAAATGTTAAAAAAGGACACTAATATGGTATATGATTACAACGGCAAGAATGGTCTATGCGCAGAACTGGAAGGGTGAAAAAATACCGGAGGTGTGGGAGTGGTTGAAAAAAATTGTTGTATATGGCTGAAATGGACAAATGGACGAGAAAATTGAATAATCTGTACTCAGAGACTTTTTTTAGAAGATTGGAAAGATTTGAAAGAATATGTTGAAAAATATTGGGATATGAAAAATTACATTTATACTTGGACATAATATTAAAAAGAGATAGTTAAATGTATAAATGGTAGTTAGAAAACAAGGATATGTTTAGAATTGTATAAGAAAATAAGAATTTATATGATGGATATTTTTATAAGGTTGAATACGTTGTTACCAGGAGAGTAAAAATATATATATGCATATAGAGAATGGTTAAAGTTGAAAATGTTAAATGCTTCAGATGTGGTGGGAAACCATCATTACAAGATGATAACAAGATTATACAATAGAACAAAAAATGGAAATAATATTGAAAAAGGGTTTGTATAAGAAAATATATATGAGTGTTAGAAAATAATAAAAAAAAATTATTAAAAAAAAAAAGACTCTGGGAGTCCTGGAGAGGCCGAATGGAAGGGCCTTGTATTGGTGGTGGTCCTGAACTATCGTGAAACGGAGGTATTTGCAATGCAGAGGGCAGATGGTTAGATGGAAATAGGCATCCTGGAGGTCTATCGTGGACATCCACGTGTGTTGGTGGAGAAGAGGGAGGATGGAGAAAAGAGTAACCATATGGAAGTGATGGTAGATGATAAATTGGCTCAGCCCTTGGAGATCCAAGATAGGTCTGGTGCCACCGTCCCTCTTGGGGACTGCAAAATAATGGGAGTAAAAGCCCGTCCATTGTTGTTGAGCAGGCACTGGTTCTATAGCATCCTTGGATAGTAGGACAGAGACCTCCTGGAGAAGGGCATCTGATGGTGGAGTGGAGACTACCCTGGAGTAGGGTGGAGGGCGAACAAATTGTATCATGTACCCTCGGGTGATGATGGAAAGCACCCAGGAGTCTGTGATCACAAGGGCCCAGGTCGATAGGAAGGGGCTGAGACGGGTGCGGGTAGGTGAAGGAAGAGTAAAAGTCCCTGCTTAGGCTGCCAGGATGCCTTGGAGTGGCTGGATTGCTGGGCTGGTAAGAATTCTTGTTTCTGGGCATAAGGGACCCTCTGGGTGGAGGGTGAGGTACACAGTCGCCAGAAGCGTTCTGGAGAGCTCCTAGTAGAAGATCTCCTGGACCATGGGCGGGACCAAGAGCGTGGTTTGAATTGCCATGGGGTGGAGGAGACTCCGAGGGTTTGGGAGGCTTTAATGCTCTTGTCCATCTCCTGCGGGACCGAGTCGGTGGTGGAGTGGAACAAGCCCAAACCGTCGGTCGAAGGGAAGATCCTCGATGTATGCTCTTGTGTCAGACTGTAGTGGAACAGACTGTAGTGGAACAGAGCCAGAAGTGACAGCGAAGGGTGATGGTAGAGGTCATTGTTTTGGGGAAAGTATCCAAATTGTGTTTGGAAGAGTTTATCTGCTGTTTTGCTAGGACCAACCCTTCCTTCTGGATCTTACGTGCTGCCAAGCGATGCTCTTCAGGGAGAGAAGCAATGTGTTGGGACAATGCTCCCAGAGTGCATGCTGGTACCTGCTCATGCAGGCGATGTAATTAGAAGTTTTGAGTCCCAAGACTCCTGCAGAATAAAAGTGTCGACCGAAAGCGTCTAGATTCTTGCCTTCTTTTGTCAGACGGGGTGGACTGGGTCCACTTGGATTTGGAGGATGAGTTAACAACCATCGAGTTAGGCCGAGGGTGGTTAGACAGAAATTCAGCTCCCGTTTCCTGAACTCTATACATGTGGTCCAACCTTCTGGAAGAGACAGGTGTGGACGATGGTTTGTCCCATGTAGATTTGGCAGCTTGGAGCAGGACTGCAGACATTGGCAGTGCGATCGATGTGGAGACATCGAGCTGGACTACATCGAAGACTGCGTTGGTGATGACAGGTTTGGGCTGGACCACTGAGAGGCCCAATGATAGTGCCATACACTTGATGAGGTCCCTGTAGGAAGACAGGTCCTCCGATGGGGATATAGGAAGGTTGTCGGCAACGTCCAGCTTAGGGGATGATTCCTCCGGTGGAATAGGGACATCAGAGTTCTCATCTTTCGAACCTCTATCTGATGAGTTGGATGATGGGAGAGGGAGGTCGGCGTGCACTGGTTGATCCAGGGTCTGCCGTGGAGTCGGGGCCAGTGGTGTTGACTCTGGAGGCTTTGGTGGGGAAGGTAGTCGTCGGTCCCGAATGGGTAGTGACCATTTTTGCCCCTGATAAGGCATAGGTAGGTTGCATGTTGGCAAGGGCAGAGAGTGGTACCTCGTATCAACAGGCGCCCAATCTGGTGGCCTCACAAGAGAGGCGGATGGAGGTGGGTAGTGCGGGTGGTGCGACAGATAGCAGTTCCATTCAGCATGGTGCACCGGTGAGGAACACGGAATGGAGGAGTAAGCTCCATACTGGTACCGAAGTTGGTGTTCCCAGGGCATGATGAGGCACAATGGGTAGCCCCATTGGGCCCGAATAGGAGAATGATGCCGTGAGATCAGTGCAGAGTTCTCGATAGTTCTGCCTGTGGTCCCTATCCATAGTGGGACGGTAGGCTGGTGGTGGTTCGGAGTCGACAGATTTCAATAGCAATCTCCGTCTAAGCGGAGACTCAGCAAAGTCCTGTGTCTGCAAGATGGTTTCCGGAGGCGCGGAGTCAACTTGCCTGATTGGTGAATCTAGGAGATGGATGATGAGAAGACCCATCGGTGTGGAAGCAGCCTGTGCCATTACCTCGAGACTCTGAGGCTTAGTGGCAGAGGCAGGTGGCAAGACGGGCGCCACTGGCTGAGTTGGTGGCTTCTTTGGAGGCTTGGTTGAAGCCTAGTCTGCAGCCTTGTGTTTCTCCGACTTGTCCCTCTTCTTCTTCTTGACCGGCATCAAAGAAGTGGACTGAGTTAAGGCCGGACATTTAGAGGTTGTTTTGACTATGTCAGAAGAAGCTTTCAATGTTGAAGGGATGGTGTCGACAGTCGACATCAAGGGTCCACTTTGGGTAGGTTCCATGGGCGCCGAGGAGAGCAAGGCTGATTCTAAGAGGGCTACCCGTAGGCGAGCTGCTCTATTTTTCCTTGTTTGATTTGAGAATTTCGCACAGTGAGGGCACGAATCTGGGCGGTGTCCCTCGCCAAGGCAAAGCAGGCAGAGAGAGTGTGTCAGGAACCGCGAGCTTGCTCCTGCAGGATGAGCAGCGCTTAAAACAGCCCCACTTGCTAGCCATGCAGTGAGAGCTGTACGGGGGGTGGGGCAAAGGCCCTGGAGGTCCTGAAGTCCAAAGCAAAGAGAGTCTTTTTTGTTGCTGTTGAAGAAGGAAGAATAAAAGGCAAAAAACAAAGCAAAACGAAGGAGGAAAGCGAAAGGAAGGCTTTCCACAACATGACCGACGGAGAGGAGTAACAGAGATGTTACCAATGGGCAGTCAGAAGAGAACTGGCAGGATGTCCACGTCCTGCTCCTCTGGGCATGCGCGAGGGGCCCCCATGCATGCCTGGAGGTGCTGGACGCGAAAATCCATTAAAGCTTTCTATAATACCGATGGATTCCCGCACAGGCACAGAAAACCCCACAGGTGTGAAGCACAGAGACAATGTCGAAGATGGAGGTGGAACGCATGGAGTTCTGTGAAAACAATTTCCTCTCCCAGGGGCCAGATGGATGTTGGTTTAAGGACTATAAATTAATAGTCCCCATGGCACTGCAAAAAGAGGTCATGCATGTAGCCCACAAATTGAAAATTTCGGGGCATTTTGGTTACCTTAAGACTTTGCATTTACTTCAACGACAATTCTGGTGGCCTTGCATGCAGAGTGATGTGTCAGCTTATGTGTCTTCTTGTCAAACATGCTTGATATGTGTAAAAGTTGGGGAGGCAAACCCCCAGGTCTCCAGCCTCTGGAAACCCCGAGCAGACCTTGGGAGACTATCTCTATGGACTTTATCACCAACCACCCTCCCAGTAAAGGCAAGATGGTGATTTGGGTCGTTGTGTACACATTTTCTAAACAAGCACATTTTGTCACATTTAAACAGCTCCCAACGGCTAAAGCCTTAGCTAAAGCATTTTTAAGTAACGTCATCAAATTGCACTCAATCCCGCGGAAGATAATTTCCGACCGCTGCTCGCAATTCGTTGCCAACTTCTGGTGGGAGCTTTTACAGATTATGGGAGTGGAACCTGCTTTAAGTAGTGCTTATCACCCAGAGACCAATGGCCAAACAGAACGAGTTAATCAGATCCTGGAACAGTTTCTGAGGTGTTACGCTAACTAACAACAAGACAATTGGGTGGACCGATTTCCTTTTGCAGAATACAGTTATAATCATGCCGTTCATTCCTCAATGGGGGTCTTCCCATTTATGGCCGCGGGGTGGGGTGGGGTTGAAGGAGTCCCCCTTCCTTTGTTAGGACCAGCAACCCCAGGTGCTGGAGGCTTTGCAGACTGGTGGAATTCTTTACGTGACTCTTGGCCATTCATTGCTAAGACTTTGGAAACAGCTAAAGCGGATTACAAAACGCATGCAGACAAGGGGAGGGCCCCGGGGTGGGATCTCTCCCCAGGGGACTCTGTCTATGTTTCCACCAAGAACATCAAGGATCTCCAACCTAGTCGCAAACTAGGATGGAAATATGTGGGACCCTTTACTGTGATTTAAAAAATCAATGAGGTGACTTTAACTGAGACTGCCTAAATCACTAAAACTTGTTCACCCCATTTTCCATTACAGCCTCTTGAAAAAGGACCCTGGATTGAATGCGTGGAGACCCCAAACTTCTACTCCTCTGATGATGATGATGAATGGTGAACCTCACTATAAGGTGGACCAAATCTTGGACTCTAAATGTAAATGGGGCCGTATTTTCTATCTGATTAAATGGCGTGATTTTGGCCTTGAGGAACAAGAATAGGTAGAGTCTAAACATGTTAACGCTCCCGCAAAGCTTCGTGCCTTCCATAAATTGTATCCTTTGAAGCCAGGGGGTGGTATGGGGGGGTCTTTGGGAGGGCAGAAAGTCAGCTAATGCTGCAACCCCCCCGGCCGGGAGATGGTTCCCCCGGTTAACTCCCCTCTCTTGGAATGTGCTCACTGTTCTCAGGCTAGCAGCTCGCTTATCACCTCCCTCGCTTCCCCGACCTTGAGTGCCTAGCTCCTAGCTGCTTCTTCCCTCCAGGTGCAAACTGTAACTTTTCCCGCTTTTAGTATGGGAACAAATGGCCAGTTTATTTCAGGTGCCATTTTATCTCTCTATGATTGGAGCAGCCATTATGAACTAACCTTTGAATACTGTATATCAATCCTGAGTGTATGAATGCCCAGCATTACTAACACAAGAAGTGTAAGTGACCAACAAGACCTGTTTAGCAATAAAGGACTTTCTGTTTAAGAACAGTTGCTGTTCTTAAGTCTGTTGCTGACTGCAACTTTTGGGACAACATCATACTCGTTGGGTGAAATGGTTGATAAAATGAAAAGTAACTTCCCAAATAGCTCATTCATTAGCAGGTAATTTTAATGCAAGGCTAGGACCTGATGGTGACTTTTTAATTCAAAAACTGTATGGTCCTAATAATGAAAACTTCCTCAGCTCTTGGTGATTCTGTCAATCATCAGAGAATGTAGTAATAAATGCTAATGGTTTGAGGCTGACCACTTTTGTTATTCAAAGAAATGCAGTAATCCTACACAGTCATCAGAGAATTAACACAAGTAGGGATTATACTTTCTTGGGTTTTAAAGGAGGGAGTGTTATTGATTACTATATTGCTTTCCCTGATCTTAGCCACTGGTTAGTTTCCTAGGAGTTTCACTCTTTTTGAGTAGTGGCCATTTCCCTATTGAATATGTCATATGTTTGACTCCCTGTTACAAAGCAAGGTATATCTCAAAAGCAAAACTTCCTATGTCAGATTTGTTGGAATAAAAATGTTGCTTAATTGGTCCAAGATTTAATGATTTCTCCATAAGTATTACCCTTGAAGAAATCATTATTCAGGTCTGATGTAGCCAAGTTTCCTTATCATTTTGCATCGACTATCATCTCTCTTTAAGTTTCTATATATTGAAACTATGCCTGATAATGCTCCTTCTGCAAAGTCTTTGGCCCTCAAGAATCCAGTGCAGATTTATCCAAAGAAAGAAACAGCAAAAACATAGAGAGCTTAAGTGTAACAGCACTACATGTTTTGAGAAAATCTTTATGCAAGAATAGGAGACACATAATTCAGGCCATAAAATCCAATCATAATTTGACATTTGGGGCTATTATTAAAAGGGGCATTAGAGCCTATGACAACATTCCTTTTTGTATTCAATCAGAAATTTGGGAATCATAATTTAAGGAAATTGAAGGAGGGCAAATTACTGAGGGTGAGTACAAGAAGCAAGCTTGAATCTGTAGGGGTGTCAGAAAGGCTAAAGCGCAGATGGAGCTGAGGCTTGCAAGGGATGCTAAAAATAACAAGGAAGGTTTCTATGACTATGTTCGGAGCAAAAAGAAGAACAGGGATGGGGTAAGCTCATTGCTAGGGGAAGATGATCAAGCCTTAACAAGGGATGAAGACAAAGCGGAATTACTTAACTCTCACTTCGTGTCCGTCTTTAACCGTAAGGTGAGCTGTATACAAACTGAAGAATGTAGGACATATGAAGGAAGGAGGAACTGCCAGTCCAGAGTAAGTAAGGAGATGGTTAAAGAGCATCTAGCTGCCTTAGATACTTTCAAATCTCCAGGGCCGGATGGCTTGCATCCCAGGGTGCTAAAAGAAATTGCAGATGTTATTTCAGAGCCTCTGGGACTAATCTTTGAGATTTCCTGGAGTACTGGTGTTGCACCGGAAGACTGGAGAAGAGCAAATGTTGTTCCAGTTTTCAAAAAGACAGACCCGGGAAATTACAGGCCTGTTAGTTTGACATCAATACCTGGAAAAATTCTAGAGATTATTAAACGCTCTGTCTGTGAGCATCTTGAATGGAATGAGTTAACTGGTAGTAGCCAGCATGGGTTTATCATGCCAGATCAACCTTATCTCCTTTTTTGACAGATTTACTAAAATGGTTGACTCTGGCAATGCTGTGGACATAGTGTATCTAGATTTCAGTAACGCATATGACAAAGTTTCTTATGATATCCTTGAGAATAAACTGGTTCAATGTGGGCTGGATGGTGCAACTGTTGAATGGATTCATGGTTGGTTGAAAAATCGTACCCAATGAGTGCTTGTAAATGGCTCTGCGTCTATGTGGAAGGAAGTCTCGAGTGGAGTCCCACAGGGCTCGGTCCTGGGCCCGGTGTTGTTCAATATTTTTATAAATGACCTAGAGGAAGACATAGAGGGGATGCTTATCAAATTTGCAGAAGACACGAAGCTGGGTGGGATGACTAATTCTGAAGAAGACAGAGTCAGGATTCAAAATGATCTAGATAGGCTGGAACAGTGGGCTGAGACAAAATGAATTTCAATTGAAATAAATGCAAAATCCTACACTTAGGTACAAAAAAAAGCAAAGGCACAGATATAGAATGGGAGGGACTTGGCTTGACAGGAGCACATGTGAAAGAGATCTAGGAGTTCTGCTTGATCACAAGCTAAACATGAGCCTGCAGAGCAATGTGAGTGCGAAGAAAGCTAATGCAATCTTAGGATGCATTAACAGAAGCATTGTGTCCAGATCATGGGAGGTGGTAGTTCCGCTCTACTCTGCTACGGTCAAGCTTGGCTGCAGGGATTCAGACTATTCATTAGGTTGCACTCAAGCACTGAAGGCTGCCTGGCACACTTAAAAGAGGGTCTTATAAATCTTTCTGGTTTGAGACTATTCATGAGAAACTTTTCACCATCAACGTTACTCTGAATTAGGTTTCCATGCATCATTTGCTTTGGTGAGAAATCATGTAAAATTAATTGATCCTCAAAGCTCTGATTTTGTTCATCTCAGTATTTTGGTATTCCTCCTTTAAAATCTCTTCACTCTTACACTTATCTGTTGTCCTCTCCAAGTTTTTAAAGAGCTTTTGTACTGGCCAGATTAAATGCTCACTCTTCGGTAGTCATGAGGTGAAATTTTTCTGCTTCTTACTCAGAATGAATTTGCTCTTGGTCTTTAGGGAAGATTGACACCATTGCACACATTCTCCTGGAGTGTCCTTTATAGGAAACACTATATTTCACCATGTTTATCAGCCTATTCTGATTTATATCCTTATGAGATAGTTACATCATTACTTGTCAGTAAACACAGCCCCAAACCCCTAGCAGTTGCAATGTTGTTTTTTTACTCCTTTTTGTCTATTGGGTAATAAATGATTAGTACTAACTATTCATTGCTGAAGATTAAATAGAGCTTTTAATGGATGAAAGGAAAGGAAAACCAATGTGGCCAATTATTGCCCTATCTCTGCCTATTCTAAGCAAGGTGATGGACCGGTGCCAGGCCTTCTTGGATAACTAATCTGCTCAGGACCCTTTTCAATTTTGTTTCAGGCCAGGCTATGGGACAGAGATGGCACTCGGGCTTTAGTGGATAATCACCATTTGAATATGAAGAAAACCCTTTTTTAAAAAAAGACCATACTTCATTGCTGGTCCTTCTGGATTTATCTGCAACCTTTGATACAGTGGGTCATCTTCTTAAGGCAGAAGCAGATATAGGGGGTTGTGCTCCGGATTGGTTCAAACAGTTCTGTACAGCTCACACTCAAAGGGTTGTCATCAGAGAGCAGTTATAATCAAAACGGGATTTGTCCTATGGGGTTCCACCGTGCTATTCAGTCTATTCACTGCCTTAGGGACCCTGATCAGGTGGAAAGGGGGCATGAAGAATGTTATAAATAAACAGAAAACTCTATAGATTTATAAAACTGAATTACGTCTCCCTTAGGAGATATAATTCTATTTTGGAATCCAACGCCACCAGTGTGCTGATGACACCCAGCTGTGTGTCTCTCTATCCAAATCTCCTGATGATATGGTAGAGGTCTTGAACCAACGCCTGACTCCTGTGGTTAAATAACTGAGAATGAACAATACTTGGAGTCCTCATACGCATGTGTCCTCTGCTGTGGCCATGTGGAGTGGCCTGCCTGGGGAGGTCCAGAAGGCTCCTATACTTCTGGAATTCTGCCAACTATGTAAAACAAAATTGTCCTGGAGATTTTTATAAGAGCAATAAGACCATATTATGATGCAGTGGCAAAGTGATCCAATGATTTGGCTGTGACTTTGGGTTAAGCTATTGTGTATCATGTATATCATTTGCTTGCCATATGTATTCCCTTGCTCTCACTACAATGTCATCTACCTATGTCATTACATTTTTTGGCATTGTTATGTCTAATACGCACATTTTCAGATTTCTGTAATCACAGCCCTATTACTTTACTTATCAGATGTCTAATTCTGTTGACTGCACAGACTGAAACCATCTTGAATTTCAATGAGAAAGGCAGATTTATAAATGATGTAAATAAAAAAAAATAATTTTTGCAAACTGTCAACCTCTGGAAAGGCAGGATATAAACATCTCAATAAATAAAAGTGTCCACCAGGGCTAATGCCCCCCCCCCCCACACACACTTTTGGCTGTCTCTTACCTGTCTTATGCAAGGCCTCTGGATGAATTGCCGCTTGAACTGTTAATGTGTGGAACAGCTTCCAGAAAGAACAAGGATAGCCTCTGAGCTCCGGCCTACTGCCCTGGCAGCCAACCCACTGGATGCGGCTGGTGAGAAAGGGTCCAGAAATCTAAAAAGAGTGAAAGACCCATAAAATCTCCTGCCTAAACACACTCAAAAATGGTTTCCATCCTTCAGGCTTTCTGACATGTTTCCAACTGCTTCACATCTGTCATGGTTTAGTAAATCATACTATTTTTATACTTTTGTTTACTCACAAGAAACGCCCGCATACTCATGGTTTTCTTGCAAGCAAACCAGAATTTCAGACCAGGACTTCACAATCACATGAGATGCTCCCCTATGGTGTGCCCTTCTGGAGCAGGCAGGTGTGCGCTCCTGCCTGCAACACAGGAGAGAGAGGCTGCAGTGGAGGCAGCTCCTGGGAGTCATGGCTAGGGGGAGTTCCACTCTCACTGGGGGGAAAAGGCGAGGCAGCAGTGTTTTGGATTTACATCCTTTACCAAATGCTGTGTTCTATTCTGAGACCCAGGACTGACTTACCCGCATTTTGTTGTTGACTAGATCAAGAATGGCATCATAAGGGATTCTGTCTAATGGGAGGCTCACCAGCCACATTTGCAAAGTTTCCAACAGCTTTATCACAGGCTGACGACCAGGAAATAACTGTGAGAAAGAGGAGATCGGACATATCTTTAAGCTCTGTTCCCAGTATATAAGGTGGTTTAACCTATGAATTAAGACCTTCTCCACCCAGGTTATTTGTCAAAGGTTTGATGCTGTTGGGACTTTTTCCCCTCCTGTGTCTCCATAGCATCATGGAACATTCATTCACCTCCCAGGTTTTCTCTGATCTTTTCCAATCCTGTTTTGCTGCAATGTTTTGGGAAAGATCACAGAAAAGTCTGGATGGCTGGATTGCTGATACTCAAAATAAATTCAACAGAACAATGAAGTAAGAACAGAACTTTTATTTATTTACAGCGTTTATAGTCCACCTTTCTCATTGTGACTTCAAGTGGATTGCACAGAGTGAGTCAATACAATCAACCATGGGTGTCAACTACGGGGGAAGACCTCAAGCCACCCCCAAAATTTCCCAGGGGGGACTGAGCCCCCCTTGGCAAAACGGAGTGCCCGCCACTGTGCCTCCTCGGGCCCTTCCTAGGCCCGCCTGCTGCTGCAAGAGTCTCTCCCCCCCGGCTCCCCTGCACCCACTCCTCCCTCTCTCCCTCCCTCCCTCCAGGTGGGGGGAGTGGCCAGGCAGGGGGAAGGAGAGGTGGCCACGGCGACATCATCCTGGCGGTGGCCCCAGTGGCGGCAGGGACATCATCCCGGCAGCAGCAGTGGCAGGGACATCATCCCGGTGCGCGTGCATGCGCACAAGAGCCCCCCCAGGAATTACAAAACTCGACACCCCTGCAATCAACAGGATGGAACATTCAATAAACAATGAAATAGAATTTGGGTTGTAGAACCAGAAATCTAAAAATCAAAACTGAAGCACAGCAAAAGTGTTAACAAAACATAAAATGATGCAAGATTACATAGCAGGATCCAAGTTACAGCAAATTAAGCACAGCAGTATAGACCACAGTCCTTAATAATTGTGAATTATTTTTTACAATGTTATCCTATTGCCCGCCCCAACCAGGATAGCCTGATCTTGGAAGCTAAGCAGGGCCATTTGGAGGGGAGACTCCCAAGGAATACCAGGGTCATGATGTGACAGGCAATGGCAAACCACCTCTGAATGTCTCTTACCTTGAAAACCCTATGGGGACGTCATAAGTAGGGATGGACATAAACCAGCTGACAAACTAAAGTTCGTCATGAACTTTGGCCAGCTCGTGAAGCTATGTTTGCGAACTGAAGAACCATTACAAACTTCCATGTATTTTAATACAGCTCATGGCGGTTCATGGAGAGCAGAAAGCAAGTGTTTTTGCTTTCATGAAAAACAGCTGAGTGGTAAGGAACTCCCTACCACTCAGCTGTTTAGTTTAAATGGCTTGGAGCTATTTAAGCCACTGATTTTTGCTCCCACAAAAAGCAACAGGGGGCAGAAAGCAGGAGTTTCCAAACAGCTGAGCAGCAGGAACCACTGCTCAGCCATTCGGGTTGTTTGCCACTCAGCTGTTTGGAAACCCCGCTTTCTGCTCCCCACCCATAAGTTGCAGGGAACAGAAAGCAGGGGTTTAAACTTTAAATGGCTCTCAAACCTTTATGGTTTGTGAACTGGTGTATCAATTTGTGGTTGAGCCACAAACTGAATCGCAAAAATGTGGTTTGTGCCCATCCCTAGCTGTAAGTCAGCCTTAACAGCACTTTTCACCACTACCCTACTGCCTGTGTAGAAAAGCCTTCACAAACACAGTGACAGCTGAACGTGGAGCTGCAAGATATGGTAAACTATCTTTGTCCTTTAAAATGTGGTTTCCAAGGAAAAACTAAACAAAATGAACTACTATGGGTTAAGAAGAGCTGGCAAGGGAAGGATTAAATTATGTTGGTATCTAAAAGTGTTTACTAGTGATGGGGAATATCTATAGATGCAGTCCAAATCCACCCACCAGATTTGAGGGATCTATTTTGACCCCTCTTCTCAGTCAATTTGAAAGCCACTGACTCTGAAATGGGACCAAAAAGGTTTTAAAAACTTAGGCCCATGCCTGTTACTAATGCTATATTATCATGTAATCTACAGTTCCCATGACGCCTAGATGCTCTGAATGTACTATGCAGGGAAAAGCATGAATCTTCTTGACCTGTACCCTTTTAATAATAACGTAATACTTTGACAGCAGCTGAAATTCTTAATAAAATATCACAATCCTCATTCACAGAAAACACAGAGAGGAGAGAGCTATAAGAAAAACTAAAACAGTTACAAATATTAGTGATAATAATATCAAGTGATCACTTCTAAATTTTTCTAATGGCATTATTTCTTTATTGGTATAGTATTCATTCTTTTTCTGTAGATGTATTGGAGTCAGGATCTTTATTGTTAGCATCACTGATAGAGATGCTTTGGTCCTTACTTTGTATAATAAAGAGACTCCTGTGAGGACTTGTTGACTTTAACTTGAGGTGTTCTGCTGCTAACTGTTGACACCCCCCCCTCCAATGTATCATCTTTACAGGCGGTTAGCAAAATTGGAGTTAAAACCTCTGATGGAGTAGAAGTTAATTATGACAACTGTGCTGCTAGAGCCTTTGTTGATGTGTCTAAATGCCTCTTTTATGTTTCTTCACATGCTGCCAACGAACTATGAGCCTTTTCTGATATTGGTGATATTGTGCTTTGAGATAGCATTAAATAAAATTTATTTTGACTTCTGGAAGAGACACACTCAATGGCGGACGCCTCTCACCGCCTCTGCGGGAGAGGCGATCCGCTCTCGGCGGGGTAGAAGGGGTTTTGGACAGGTGCCGAACCCCCAGAGACCCTAGTAAAGGGGCTCTGCCTGGGGTGGCTTGAGGGACGTCTCTCCTTGCGGTGGCGACTGCGGGATCAAGGCACCCTCCTTCACCCCCGTAGGTTCCCCCCACCGCAGAAGCCTCTGGGCTACTCAAGCGTAACCGTGAAGCAGCAGAGAATACCGATCAGAGAAGCAATGAAACTTCCTGATACGCAATGGTGAATCATGAGTCTCAAACAGAGTTTGCATAATAAAGCGGCTGGGAAGGGTTGGGTGGAGTGCTTCCCCCCCTCTCTCCGAATGGAGCTTACTGAGACTTTCCCACGGCATTTCTGCAGTATTGAAAGCAGCCCTGAAATGCTGGAGGGCTGGATCGCATGCACGAAGAAATGAGCTTTTAAATGGCATTAGTGTGAAAAAGAGACTTTCTTCTTCAGATCTTCTTATCTAACTATAAACAAAACGAAACTGCAACAATGACGGGGAGACAAAGACCCTCCCCTAAGCCAGGAAGCGGAGTGCCAGGTGCAAAGGGCGATACTACAGAGATGAGCACAATGCTCTCATCGATGCTGCGACCTCTAGAGGATCAGATGACAGCTCTCAATGCCAAGATGGATACAATGCAGAAGGAAACGAAAGAGTCGGGAAAAAGAACTGAGAAGCTGCAACAGGAACTCTTGGAAGTAAAAGCAACAACAAGTAAGCATGACTCAAGACTACAAAAAATCGAGAAAGAAAAGGCTTTCAAAGTGACAACGTCTTAAAACTTCAGATGGAACGTTCAAATTTTTTCCTGAAACTGCAGAATGTTCCTGAGAAAAAAGGGGAGGATCTTAAAAAATCGTTGAGTGATGCATTAGCACCGCTGGCAGGCATTGAAGCGGAGCAACTACAAAGCGACATGGATTTGGTTTACAGGACCTATCCAGATTTTGTGAAAAAGAAAAACCTGCCAGGTGAGATTATGATAAGGTTCTCCAAAAGATCAACAAGGGATGTGGTGTTAAAAGCCACAAACAGAGCAACGTTGAAGATTCAAGAAGAGGAAATCAAGGTTCTAAAAGACATTCCATTTGAAATTCGAAAAAGAAGAAAAGCCTACAGGAACATAACTACATGGTTACAGTCTGAGTCAATCACGTATCGTTGGAATATTCCAGAGGGACTGTCTTTCAGCTATAAAAGCAAGAATTACAAGATTGACTCTGTAGAACAAGCCAAAACATTTTTGGAAAAATGCAAGAAAAAGAAAGCGGAGAGAGAATTAGACGACTCACTGGAGTCACAGGAAAGTATGTATGGCTTTGATGGCTCAGAAAGTGGAGAAGAAGCATCGGACTCGGAAAAGGGAGCTGCCGCTCCCAAGCCCAGCAAAGAGACTAAAAAGACAAGAAGAGGAACGAAGAAGAAATAATGTTATAAACTATATGTAATGATGGTACACTATGTCTAAATGTAAACGAAATAGTAGGCATTTTCTTCGTCGCTGTATGTGCCAGTCAATCAGCTTTGTTATGTGTAGAAGCAGAAACACGAGCTTAAATTGATTAACCAAGAAAGTATATTGCTTTTCAGTTTTAAAAGTTAGTTAACTTGATTATTGCAAACAGTATTCTCTGTATAGAGTAATATAGTGTAGTTATTAGTGATGTAGCTGTAGAAATAGTAAAAAAATCAATAAAATTTTTAAAAAAAAATTATTTCAATTTTTAAAAAGAGAACTGCTCCTTGACATTCTCCTTCTTTCCCTAGATGTTCATCCACAGTTTCTCACAAAAAAAGTGAGAATGAAAGTCGTTTCTCTCTTGACATTATAAAGAGAAAAACTGCCAAATTTCTCATGCAGTTCACCAGTCTACTTGAACAGGTATCCTTTCATACCAAGGAACTATCCCTGGGCAGGGAGGGAGGGGGGCTTTTGGTAGTTGGTGATTCAATCCTTAGGCAGGTAGACAGCTGGGTGGTGAAACAGTGTATTGACTGTATGGTGACTTGCCTGCCTGGTGCGAAGGTAGCGGACATTACGCGTGTTTTAGATAGGCTGGTAGATAGTGCTGGAGAGGAGCCAGTGGTCATGGTACATGTTGGCACCAATGATGTGGGGAAATGTAGCCGTGAGGTCCTGAAGGAAAAATTTAGGCTGCTAGTCATGAGACTCAAGGCCAGGACCTCCAAGGTAGCCTTCTCGGAAGTGCTACCTGTTCCATGCGCAGGGCCAGAGAGACAGGCACAGATCAGGAGTCTCAATGCGTGGATGAGGCAACGGTGTAGGGGGGAAGGGTTCAAGTTTGTTAAGCACTGGGATGCTTTTTGGAACAAGAGGGAGCTGTACAAGAGAGACAATCTCCACTTGTCCCGGGAGGGAACCAGGCTGCTGGCGCTTAAAATCAAAAAGGTAGCAGAGCAGTTTTTAAACTGAATGTTGGGGGAAAGCCAACAGGAGATAAAAAATCTCTGGTTCGGGATGGCTCATCTCAAAGAGATGAAGGGGTAGCTGTTACTTTCCTACAAGGAAATGGATCAGAATTGTCCACTGAGACTGTGGCAAATGATAGGGACTGCCTAGCAAGGTCTCAAGGCAAAAAGAAGAAAGTTGTGAGCTTAGTATGGGAACCTATAGATGTTTATATACTAATGCTAGAAGTGTCCAAGGTAAAATCGGAGAGTTGGAATGCTTGGTGCTGGGGAAAAACATAGACATTGTAGGTATTTCAGAAACTTGGTGGGATGAGGAAAATCATGGGATACGGTGATTCCTGGTTATAAATTATATCGGAAGGATGGGGGGAAGGGTTGGAGATGGGGTGGCTCTGTATGTCAGAGAGGGTATTCCAAATTCCTTCTTTAATTGCCCAACTCAGTAGCTTCATATCAGTCTCAATTTCATTCCTTATCTCTGTTAGGGCATACAATATCACAGTTTGTTCGCTTTGGTTAGGAATACTCCCACTTGTTGCCATTTCCTGTATCAGAGAAGCCTCCAAGTCTGAGTAATCCAAGAGTTCACTATCAATATTGCTCTTTTTAGGAGGTCTGTAAGGAGGGGTTTTGGCACTTTTCCTTGTCCTAGTTCTTCCCATACCTGGCATTGATATTTATTCCAGTCAACGCTGTGGTTTCGGTAAGCAGAGCTCTAATTTCTCATAGGGATAGCAAGAGCTGGAAGGGATGCAGCCAGCCGGATGGTCAGCTGCCACACACCCCGCCTCCTTTTGTGTTCTCACAGAAGATGTCCTTGGAGCAGCCCTGGTACCAGCTGGACAGGAGATACCAAAATTTGTAGCTTCACTCCCTGGTTGGGATGGCAATGCTTGGCCTGTGTATATGATGTATGAGTGGGGAGGGGGCTTTTTATGAAGTATGTACCCGCCAAAATGCTTCAGTTCTAACACAGTGATGTATCAATAAAGCTTATCACTGCCAAAGAGAGAGCTGTTGAGGGTAACTTGACTGGAGTTTGACATAGTGTTAGTATATTTTCTCTGACCATCGCCATGAGCATGGAGGCATCGGAATGAGCATGGGGACCGGGTCTGAACCTGAGAACCCAACCTCAACTCCAACAAGAGAGGAGAGGGCAGAGCTCCGGGCACCAAGCCCAAGAAGCATGTCTTCTTCAAACCTAAGCAAAGACGGGACAGCCCTGACAGATGAAAAGACCCAGTTCGGCTGTTCAGCACCCCAGGTTTACGAGGAGCGAAGGGTTACTCAAAGCGCAAGAGGTGCAGAGTCTCGCGCACCTTCCATGATGATCCTGAACAAGTAAAAGTGATTGAGGAATGGGAGGAAGAAGCAGGGCCTGACTGTACCCAAACCAATTTGAGGGCCAAAATAAAGGAGATAAAGGAAGCATTCCAATACCTTGTCAAGAACTTTCCTAAAGTGGTTAAAGAGCTGATGGTGAAGGAAGACTCTGAGGAGTTGGAAGGGGACACTGAGGCTGAGACCCCAGCACCTGCACCTCCCAATTGGGGAGAGGACCAGTGACCTGAGCGAGAGAGACCATGGGACACCTTTGCCGGCAGCTCTGGGAAGCTGGCTTTCTTTGCCATCCAAGTGAGGAAGCTCCTGAGATAATGGGGCCACACTTTTGCTTCCGATGAGCATTGCATGGATTTTGTGGGCTCCCAACTATGCGACTAAGCATCTGACTGGTTTGTGGGGCTCTACAACATTGGGCCCCCAGAACTGAGAGATGTGGATGCCTTCATGCAAGCTCTGTGGCACAAGTTCGAAGACCCACTCGAATTGGAGAAGGCCTGTCCCCACCTCTGTGGCTCGAAGAAAGGTAGCCGGTCAGTGCAGGAGTATTCAGATGAGTTTAAGATCTATGTTGCCAAACTCCAGAGGTGGCTGGAGGAAGTCCTGATCGAGTTCTACAGGGCTGGGCTAAATACCACAGTCCTGGAGAAGCACTGGCCCAGGATAACCCTCTCATGCTGGGGTGGTGGTGGTGGATCCAGGTAGCCTGTGAGGCTGAGAACCAGCATAACCTGGTGAAACGATACCAGCACAAGATGCCCAGGCATGGGACAGGAAGCCAGAAGTCGTTTCGGGACAGAGGACTGCTGCCCAGAGGGGATAAAGAGAAACATATCTCCAGTGTGTCTCCAGTGTGGAAAGCTGGGCCACTTCGTCACAGAATGCTAGGAAGCCAAGAACACCGAGAGGGAGTGATGCAAGGATCCCAAAGAGAAGAAAACCAAAGGCTCCAGGAAGCATGCCAAGACCCCAAAAGCCCTCCAGGCAGAGGCCTGTGAATCCACTGATGGAACTACTTCTTCCAGTAACAATAAGCCTCAGCCAGCGGGAAAAGACCAGGACTTGCTGAGAGGGGCGCCAGCCAGCAGGTCCGACTGACTCTGATGAATGAATTGGTGAGACCCACATCCCCCTTGTTTTGACTGTTACTATAATAAACCCAGAGGCAGCCACCCATATTCCAGTTAGAAGCCTCATAGACTCGGGCTGCACCAGTGACTTGATAAGCCTTGCTAATGTTACAGGACTGGGGGCAAAGGTGCATAAATTGAAAGAGCACATAGTGTTCTTCCAGATAGATGGGACCATTTATGAAAGGCAAGGCTTGCTGATATCAGACAGTGCACATGTCGGTGGGGGTGTTGGTGCACTGGGAGATGTGTTCATTTGTAATAAATCCCATGGCCAAGTTCCCTACGGTCCTGGGCGGCCTGCGCCTCCAAGCACACAATCCTTATGTACAGTAGAGTACAGGGACTTTCTATTTTAGACCCAAAGTGCAAGGAGCACCTTCGACAGCCAGAATAGGGGGAGGAGCCCCACCCCGCCACTGAGCAGCTTTGTCTGGCTTCAAGGAGTTGAATTTAGTCCTTGCAGAGTATAAAGACTTGCCCAGGGTGTTTGAGGATGGGGAGGTGGATGAGTTACCTCCACACCGTAACTTGACTGTGCCACTGAGATTTTGCCTAGCCACAAATTGCCAAAGGGAAAACTGTATGCCAAGAACCTAGCTGAAAAGGAGGAATTGCGGAGGTTTATTGACAAGAACTTAAGCAGGGGGTTTATCTGCCCTGCCACCTCCACATTTGCAGTCCCCGTACTGTTCCAAAAAAGAAAGATGTAGGGCTGAGTTGTATGGATTATAGAGGATTGAATGCAGCTTCCATGTCCAATGCCTACCCCCTCCCACTCATTAAGGACCTGTTGGCAGAGGCATCACAGGGAACAATTTTTACCAAGTTGGATTTACAAGATGCTTACTTCCGAGTCCACATTTGGGAGGGGGATGAACATAAGACTGCCTTTAACACCCCCTGGGACAATTCGAATACCTAGTGATGCCCTTTGGATTAGCCAGAGCTCCTGGGGTATTCATGAACTTGATCAATGACATGTTACATAAGTACCTGTTGGGGGGGGGGTATTTTATCTAGATGACATGTTGATATACTCTTAAAGATAAAGGGTTGTATGTGAAATTGGTTCAGGAGGTCCTGAAAACCCTCTATATAACAACCACCTCTATGCCAAGCTCTTTAAGTGTGAATTCCATACGGAAGAGCTTGACTTTCTGGGGTATCATATCTCAGGGAAGGGCCTGGGGATGAGCCCCAAGAAAATTCAGGATGTGGTGGGGTGGGAAGTCCCACACACTTAATGGCAATTGCAATCTTTTTGGGGGCTCACTAAT
The DNA here is from genome assembly GCA_029233225.1 of Lepidodactylus listeri. Classification (NCBI taxonomy): domain Eukaryota; kingdom Metazoa; phylum Chordata; class Lepidosauria; order Squamata; family Gekkonidae; genus Lepidodactylus; species Lepidodactylus listeri. The sequence continues at coordinate 4,321,531 of JARCFY010000014.1, read as the reverse complement.
TTCTATAGGCCTTTTATTCCAAACTTTGCCCAGGTGAGATTGCCCCTCAAGGACTTGTTAAAAACCAAGGGGAAGGGCCAAGAGGGAAAGTAGGCAAATAACTGGCTTGACTGGTCCCCAGAGTGTCAGCAGGCATTGACAAGCTAAAGACTTACCTCTGAGCCTGTGTTGCACCACCCTCATGAAACTAAGCTATTTATTGTACAGGTGGATGCTTTTGATGGGGCCATGGGGAGTCATTCTACAATTAGGTGGGTGGGATGGAAAGCTTCACCCCTTAGCATATGTATCAAAGAAATTTTCCAGTGTGGAGAGAAACTGGGCTATATGGGACAAGGAAGCTGCACTGGTTAGCCAGTGTGATGAGGTCAAAGATACCATGTTCACGCCCACTCAGTTGGGGGGGGGGAGCAGTGGTAACACAGAACCAGGCAAAGAAAGGAGGCACTGTGGATCTGCCACCCTGGGTGGAGAAAGGCAAAGCTGCACTTTCTGAACAAGACAAAGCTGAAATTGAAAAATCAGATCCGGAAGCTGCAGCTGGTGCAGAATGCTGCGGCCAGGCTGTTGATGGGTCTCTCTTTGCGGGACCACATCCGGCCTGTGCTTCAGTCACTGCACTGGCTGCCCATAGCATACCAGATCCGGTTCAAGGTGCTGGTGTTAACCTTTAAAGCTCTATATGGTCAGGGGCCTGCCTACTTGAGGGACCGCCTTTCCCCATATAGGCCCCAGAGGGCACTGAGGTCAGGCACTCAACATCGTCTGACTCTCCCCGGTCCAAAAGACACTCGGTTGGCCTGTACCAGGGCCAGGGCTTTCTCGGTGGCGGCTCCTTACTGGTGGAATGAGCTCCCGGAGGACATCAGGGCCCTGCGGGACCTGTTGCAGTTCCGCAGGGCCTGCAAGACGGAGCTCTTCTGCCAGGCTTTCAACTAGGAGCCGCCACCGGGGGGGGGATGGTTTTGTAACATCGCCTTGGTCCTGTCAGCCGCACCCCCTCACTGCCTTTCTTCGCCAGGAGAACTCTGTATAACTGAAGCCGCCATCTTTTTAGAGTTTTTGTGCAGGATATGGCTGTAGTTTTAATTGTGTGTTTTTATATTGTAAACCTCTGAGGGTATTTTTATGCGTGTTAGCCGCCTTGAGCCGGTTCGCTGGCAAGGCGGGATACAAATAAAATAAAATAAAATAAAATAAAATAAAATAAAATAAAATAAAATAAAATAAAATAAAATAAAATAAAATAAAATAAAATAAAATAAAATAAAAGATGGCACCCTAGAAAAAAAGGGAGATGAGTGCTTGTATTGGCTAAATAAACTATTTGTTCCTGAGACCGTCCGAGGAGAAGTATTACAGATGGGGCATGATAATAAACTTACTGGACACTGTGGTTATCTAAAAACTTTGAACCTCATACAGAGACAATTTTGGTGGTCCTGAATGAGGGGGAATATTTCCAAATACGTGGCTTTGTGCCAAACCTGCCTCATTATATGACTAATATATTGAGATGAAAGAAAAGTTGTCTTTTTTATGCGAGTCCTGTTCTGAGTAGAAAAAAATCAAACATCCAAGATTCAACACTGGATGAGGAGGCTGACCCCGGAATGCATCATGGAGACCTGGATAGATTAGGAGGGAAGTATCCCTTCTCTTCCAGCTTTGTCTCCCAGGTATGGCATTTGGCTAGACTAGGTGGGCAGGGAGAAAAGGTGGTGTCAGTTACACTGCCATAGTGTCAGTTACACTGCCAATTCCAATGTCAACTACACAGCCATTTCCCAGCCGGGAGTTGTGACTCAGTAGCAGACCCTTCCTTCTGGAATGTGCTCAAGTGCTGTTTAGCTGCCTGGTTTTCTTATCTCGCTGTTGCTTGCTTCGCTTCTAGCTTTTGCCTGTTTCGTTCCCAGCTTGTTCAAGGTCTGGGATGAATCCTCCCTAATGTGTTATTCCTTTTGCAGCTGCCTCATTTGTAGCCCCTGGGAAAATGGAGAATGATGACATCTTAGCTGCCATGTTTGTGGGAACCTGTTCAGGGGGTTGGAACTGTTCTGGGAAACCTGTTCAGTGGGATGGGGCTACCTTTAATGCTTTATGATTGGTGTAGGGTGCGGAAAGGAGGGTTCAATGTGGATTCATGTCACTCAGTAAATACTGTTTACAATAAAGTCATTACTAACAGAAAAAGTGCAACTGTACCTTTAAGAACCTCTTTGCAAATAAAGGACTTTCTAGTTAAGAAGCCCTGTTGCAGACTGCAACTTTTGGGGCAACCTCACAGATGGCTGGGTCTATTAAGTTTCTGTATAATTACCTGCCCAGAGTCCCCATTTTGAGTATATGTACTTGATACTGGGGACTCTGAACAGGATATGGATTTTTAATTTTTTTTTGCCTAATATGGTTTTCTCTGGGTACTAAATGCACATTTTGCTAATACAGGGATTTCCCCACTGTCTTTGTCCTGGACTGACCCTGAGCTGGTGAAGTTTAGATGTACAGACACTGGAGGGGCAGTCAGGATTTTAGCATCAGAAGTCTGACGGATTCAGAGGGTTTCATGGTCAACATGGGTAGCACTTCTGTTGCAGCCCTGGTCAACCTGTCGAATGCAGAGATAAGCTGGGAGGTGGACACAATTGTTCATGACCACTTTCTCCTCTCCTGTGGAGTCCAGCTAGAATGCCCCTCAGTTTACCAGGAGCTCAGATCACAATTAAACAGTTAAGAAGATGCAGGTGGAGGAGAACTCAAATGAATACAAGCAAACACAGCTGAGAACACATTATTGTGCCAGCTTTGTGGAAGGGATGACAGTGAAGCAAGCATACTACTGTGAGAGTTGTACAGAGTCAGTCACCAACAAGTTTCCTTAAACAGGAATGCTTTATTGAGAAAGGTCTGGTATGGTCATCTACACTTCTTGTGTTAGTAATGGCTGACACAGCCTGAAGCAGGACAATTATACAGAATTCAAAAAGGGTCTGGTAAGGAATTGCAACCAATCACCAAACTAAATAAAAGGTGCTCAAAATACTGGTGTACTGTTCCCATGGAAAAAATGGGAAGAATTAGAGTCAGACAGGAGAAGAGATACATAGGCTGGCACCAGCAGTCTCCCAAGGTCAGAGCAGCTTGGAGAGCGATAAGCATGCCATGAGAAATATAACATAACATTCCACACACCCGATGTCAAGGGTTCACTCATCCCACCTCCCGGGCAGGAGATGGCAGCATTAGCTGACAACTACTCCACCACCACTGTAGTTTTGCAAAGCCACCTGGCAGGAGCTTTTCTGAGTTGGGTCCAAGAGGTCATAAACCCTTCTTTGCAGGAAGGTGTAGTTCTGGCCACTTTGAAAGAGGCAGTCATGAGATTCCTCCTGAAGAAGGCATTCTTCACCCTGAATGACTGAATTACTGTTATTCAGTAGCCAACATTCCATTCCTGAGAGCAAGGTGCTCAAGTAGGTGGTCACTACACAGCTTCAGATGATCCTGAAGGAGCTGGATTATCTAGACCCGATTCAAGTCTATGTTTGGAACAGAAATGACCCTGGCAGCCCTGACTAATCTCTGACAGAAAAGTGACTGAAGGAATGAGTCCCTGTTGATTCTCAGCAGCTTTTAATACCATCTACCACACTATCCTTCTAAACAGGCTTTGATGGTTCCACTCTAACTAGGAAGGTAGTACTGGGGAAACTGCTGCTCAGCCCCATGGCATTTGTGCTGTCTGGTACCATAAGGAGCTATCCCGTCATCCATGCAGTTTAAAATAAAATTGCTGTGAAATATCACCTGGAGATCTGGAATGAGATGCCACTGATGTGGAAATGATACACAGCTCCATACCGCCTTAACTGATGTGCAGGTGGGTCTGTGGACGTCATAAGCAGGAGCCTGCAGAAGGTAACGGGATGAATGAGGGCCAATAAACTGGTGCTCAGTCCTGACAAGACTGCGGTGCTGTTGGTCAATGGAGAAGCTGTTTGAGGATTGTAGAGTCATCCTGTTCTTGAGGGGACTGCACTTCCTCCAAGGGAACAGATTTGTAGCTTGGGGATACTGTTGGATCCTACAGTTGGCATGTAGCATCTTTTATCAGCTTCAGCAGCTACAACTGCTACAGTCATTCTTTGAAAAACGTGATTGAGTCACAATGATCCACGTTCTTATCAAATCTAGATCTGTCCCTGATTTTAGAGTAGTGGCCTATGCCTCTAAGCCACTTCCCCTCACCTAAATGAGAGGGAGGGGAAGAGAAGGGGCTGAAAGAGGCATTGCCTTAACTAAAAGAAGAAGCTGTATTTTATGAATGTATGCCACACCATAAACTCGTAAACGTTGAAAGTGTGTGAGAGCTCACTTTTAAATACAGAAAAAATTTAATTTTTTTTTTCCAAATATTTAGGTTATGTGCCAGCAGGCTATACTATCTCATGTAAGTCTGCTTGCATTTATTCTCTTGCATTTATTCTCTTGCATTTCCAGGGCTGGCCATTTCTTTTGTCACACAAACCTTCTCATATGATTGTAAAATGTCATAGTCTGGGCACCTATGCTCAGGTTCCTACATACAAAATGGAAGGAAAGATGAGACACTATGTGGAGAGAGCCTGAAAATATTTACTTCCCTGAGTAGCAAAAACAGTTAAGTGTGTTTGCTCCACTTTCATTCCGACTTAGTAGGTCCACCAATGTCTAGAAACAAGTGCTTTGGGGGGGTCACATCTGAGGCACATGTCAATTGTCCATTGCTGCTTTACACAATGCATTACATGTCATGTCTTTTATATAAGAGGGAGCTGAAGCAGAAACTACATTTTTCAAACCCAAATCTGCAAATCCCAGCAGCCTGCACTGCTCCCTGTATCTTAGCTCCACAACTTTCTGTACTATGAATAAACTGAAAGCTGGCAGACAGTCACTTGTTCTTCTTTGTCTGTTTCAGCCCTCAAAGTTGCAGATGTGGGTTTCTCTACAGAGGCATAGGCAGCTTTGGAGGGAAAGGCAGGGCTCTTTCTCTAATGCAACATGCATGACAATGTCCTGATTTGTCATCAAAGGGATCACCAAATAACATAGAATCATAGAATGTTAGAGTTGAAAGGGACCTTGCCAGTCATCTAGTCCAGCCCCCTGCACTCTGCAGGAGCATAGCCAAGATAGCCCTACAACATACCCAAAAGATGGTCATCCAGCCTCCGCTTAAAAACGTCCAGCAAAGGAGCATCCACCACCTCCCGGGGAAGTCTGTTCCACTGCTTAACCACTCTTACAGTTAGGAAGTTCCTCCTGATAATTAGCCAGTATCGATTTCCTTGTAATTTCCACCCATTAGATCTAGTCTTGCAATCCAGAGAGAATAGATTTACTCCATCTTCTATATGACAGCCCTTCAAATGTTTGAAGACTACAATCAGGTCCCCTCTAAGCCTTCTCTTTCCCAGGCTAAATATATCCAACTCTTTCAGCCTTTCCTCTAAGACTTGGATTCCAACCCTCTCACCATTCTGGTTTCCCTCTTCTGGACACGCTCGAGCTTGTCGACATCCTTCCTAAAATGTGGTGCTCAAAACTGGACACAGTACTCCAGGTGAGGCCTGACCATTTTAGTAACTCAGTCAAAAAAGGAGATATGGTTGGTCTGGCATGATTTATTCTTGATAAACCCATGTTGGCTACTACCAATTAACTCATTCTGTTCCAGGTCTCACAGATTGAGCATTTAATAATCTGCTCTAGAATTTTTCCAGGTATTGATGTCAAACTGACAGGCCTGTAATTTCCTGGGTCCATCTTTTTTCTCTTCTTAAAGATCGGGACATCCAAAGATACAGCCCAAGAAGGATGAGAAACAGGGAGGTTTTCAATGAAGGGCAGAAGATGAAAAAAAATCCATAGGACTAGAATCAGTTGAAATTATTGGGACAGCCAGAGAGAGAAAAAGATAAGCACAAGTGCCTGTCTAGGACTCACCTGATCTCAAAGGACAACAGCAACTTTATCACAGAAGGCAGCAACACTCAGCTATGGTTTTATTTGACCTTCGCAACAGACTGAGAATTTAGCAATTATTAATCCTTCTTCTCCCTCCACATAAAATGTATCAAAGTTTGCTTTATTAGACCTTTCCAGAGGCTTAGAAAGACAATTTATGGCCCTCTTACAAATGCAATCAACAGGCCAACATTTTTTTACCTTGGCAAGGACTGTAACAAAATCCTTGAAAGTCTTTAGTGCAGCTCCCTCAAGGGTTCTGTGAGTAGCAAGCTCTACCCTGAGCAAGTAATGCAACCCTGACTCAAGGTCAGCCATATACAGCTTCGATCTGGAAAAAATGTTGGTGCATGTCAGGAAAACAAGATTTCTGAACAGTCAGAACTAAACACATTCTAAACAGCAGGATGGATCCCTCCAAGTAGCCTCCCCCTAACACAGAAGTGCCACTTAAGTTGGAACAAGACTACAAAAACATGAGCCAAAAAGAACAGCAGGGTATAAATACTGCAATAAATAAGCTTTGATCAGTGGAGGGGTAGGATCCGCACCAGCACATTTCCCTAAGTGCCTTCTACTCCAAGGTCACCGCACTCTGCATGACACCACCATAGTTATTGCAAAGATGGGAGTGGTTTTTCCTCATAACATACTGCTGCCACCACAGACCTCCCCTGACATACTAAACTGTTCATCTCATGCTTGAAATCACGACTTTGCCCAGGTTGGGGCCTGCTTTTTCTTAAGTACAGATGGCTTGCACTTGGTTCAACCCTGTGCAGTTTTTGCCCATTTCCCCCTAAATATCATGTAGCTCAAAGTACTTTTCAACATCCACACAATTTCAAGCACAGCCAAGGGCTGGAGTGCTGCTCCCCTGACTTCAGCAAATTAATTTCACAGCTCTATTTGCTGGGCGTGCCATTGCTCTGATCAGTGGTGAGGCACATGGCGTTCAAATGTGAAAGAACTATTGCTCTCTATGGGGGTAGACCTTCCTTCCTGCTGGAGTCTGGAAGCCTGGACTCTCCACAGGAGATAATGGCCCTTTTGAAATTAAAAGGAACACACGCCACCAAACTGCTGTTTGCTGGTGCCTGCTTCCTCTCCCTCCCTCCCCTCCCCTCCCCTCCCCTGCTGCCTTGGGGGAGGGGCAAAAACAACAGCTCCAAAATTCCAGAATCCAAAATATATACCCAGAACCGAATCCCAAAACCCTTCTCATAATCTGAGCTAATGAAAAGCATGCCCTCCCTGAAATCCAGAAACAAAATATGAAAAGTTGTGAAGAGCACACCCTTAATTTATGGCTTTAAAAAAGTAGACACTACTCTTCCTCACACTGAAAATGCTTTGACTCATGCTAAGGATGGCTGTTAGGATGGTGCTCATGCACAGCACTGTCCCAAGGACTTTGCCAAGGGAGCATTCTACTTGGTGGACAGAGCTGGCATTCTCTATTACTGTTGTGTGGCAAAGCATCACCCAGTGCAGGTGAGCAGCCTGCTTCAGTAACATGCTGTTCCTAAGTACTCAGTCTGTGAGCTTCTGACAACACTAACAACCTGGACTGGTGCAAGATGCAACTGCCTGCCTATTAGGAGCTGGGCAACATGAGTGTCTTACTGATCTTAAAAACTGGCTTCCAATTTGTTTCTGGGCTCAGGTTGTTAACTATAAAGCCCTTCACAGCCTCAGGCCCAATGTGAGCCTACAGCTCATCCATTCAGCAGATTCTTTCAGTTATTCTCAGGATAAATTTTCCCTGTTGCAGCTTTTGGAACTACCAGTCAGAGAAAGCACCTCAACCACCCACACAGATGCCACAGTTTGTTTAATCATTTCAAGAACTCCAAGAAAGCTAGCAAAATTGAGCATAAGGCTTGCCCATCACTAATAAGCATTAAAAGAACAAAAGATTGAATGCAATGGCATCTTTAAGACCAACAAAGTTTTATTCTAGGTATAACCTTTTGTGCGCACACACAATGAGTCTGAGTGTGTGTGCACACGAAAGCTTATACCCAGAGTAAAACTTTGTTGGTCTTAAAGGCACCACTGGACTCAAGCTTTGTTCTGCTGCTTCAGACCAACACGGGCGACCCCACCTGAAGCACTAAATGGACTCATCAGTGGAATCTGAGAACTGCTTGCTTACTTGTCATACTTTTTCCACTCCTTGATATCTGTATTTTCTTCTTTGTTTTGCCTGATTGGAACTGGGAGCTGCGAAGAAAGTTTTCTTCTAACCCCAGGCAGTGACTTTAAATAGGAAGAAAAGAAAGACCGGAGAGGCTTCAAACTGTGTGTAGAAAGACAGTATAAAGGTTAAGAATAAAACCCCAGATAAAGATATTGAGAAAAATAACAGCATCTACAGAAATCAGAAGCTTCATTTTGCTAGACAGTGACATCATTATGCTAAATTTCCTTCATCACTTAGTAAATTTTGATTTCAGGCTTAGAAAATGGTATAGTAAAAGAAATAGAAACAGTACAAGCTAGTGAAATAAGCCCTGAGAAACCAAACCATTGAACACAATAAAAACCCACAACTTGTTGTTTTTCAAGTGTTTATTTATGCATTCACACTCATGGGGTTCGTGTCTGCACACAGCCATGAGTCAAAAACATCTAGAACTAGCTTTTAGGTGTGAAGAATTTTGCCCCTCAGAGATGAAAACTGTGCATGTCCATGGAGGTAGAGTCACACTGCTCCACTCAAGCTCCTTCCAACACGTATTGTAGCAAAGTAAAACCACCTGGTGCAGGGAATGCAGGTGGGCCACGTGAATGCACAGATGACAATTCAGAGAACAAGTAAGCAACCCAGTTCACTTCTTCATAGTCTTTATGCATCAAATCAATGGATGTAAACTAGCAAGGTGACTACCTGGAGACAAGTACAGGCATATCTAGCATTGAAGAGCGCTGAGTACTAACCTTTCAAAGGTTGCATCTGCTTTGGCTCTGGCCAAGGGGCTCTGGCCAAGTGGCTGAGCCCAAGTGGCTGTTCTGCAGAGCTCAGGAAGAGAGACTGCTCTGATGAAGACTAAAGATATGGCAACAACTTTGGTGGAATGAGTTCTGGAGTGTTCCAGGAAAAGACAGGGACCCAGCAAAAGGCACTCGTGGTCCTTTGTTTGGACCTGAGTAACAGTAGTATAAGCCCTTGTCCTTTCTAAAAAAAAAGTATGTGAAATCAACATAGAAAGACAGAGCTGTTCAAACATCCAGAGAACACAGGACTTTCTTTGCTTTTAAGGTTAGCGGATCCTGTTGGTGGACAGTTGCAGAACACTGGGTAACTGACATTGATATGGTCAGTATGTACAGATAAGAATGCAGTCTATACAGTCCCTATATCCTTCATTATGAGATAGGAGAGAAGGCACAGAACTGGTACCCCAACCATCCAAAGAGGAAGGCATTGCTCAGGAAGCGATCAATAGCATCTGCCATAGAGCAGAAGTGCAGGCACAGTTGTGTTGACTAGAGTGACAAAGATGTTCATTTCTGGTGTGCCTCAATGACAGAAGCCTGATCATCAGAGGAGTTTGAGATAAATTAAGGAAGAATTTAATAATGTGTAGATCATGAATTAGAGGAAGTTGTATGAGTTAAGCGGGTAAAGAAGGGGAATATGATAACGAGGATGGAGATTATCTATATGCTTTTAATGTTTAATATGATTTCTTGTAAGAGTAGAACTTAATGAAAAGGAAGTGGTAAGATATGTCTAAAATATCTAGATATATGTACGCTTAATAAAAATATTAATTTAAAAAAACCTGGGGAACAGGCAGCTGTGTCAAGTCCCTCATTTTTCATTCCCTATGCTCTCCTGGATTCAGGCCAGTCTCAACATATCAGCCAATTTTCACTATGGCAACCCACCACCTTCCTGACTTCTCATAGTTGGTGAAAAGCGCCAGATGACTGATGTGAAACACTCCTCGCACAGACTAAGTTTGGTTGATGATTATTACTGAGGCAGTCTTCTGCCATTAGATGCTTTCTGGCTCCTTCAAGATGCTGGTCCTTCATAAGCAGAAGCTCCTAGAGGTGAAGAAACATGTTCTGTGGGGTAGAACCATTCCCACAATGCAGTGCAAATGTAAGAGAGGATTCAAACCTCGGAGTAGTTCTCACGTGACAAAGGGGAGACAGGTGGGATGCATGAGAAGCTAATCGTCTCTGCCAGGAAAGACGCTGAAGATGTGCTGCCAGCACTGGTGTGCATTCAGTGAAATGCTCATGGTGGTAGACAGGCAAAGGTGACCCCTAGTACAGGCAGGTGGCCCCTTCCACAACAAAGAAAAGGAATCGTCTCTCTTCTGGTTGGCTCATGAACGGCAGGCCCAGCCCAGAGGGCAAATGTTCCTTGTAATTTCCCCCTTTCCATTAGGTTTTTGGGTTTTGCAGATTTACTAGGTAGGCTGTATCAAGAGCAGGCTCTGAGGGTGGCCTTTTTTTGTATTTGCTTAATGGAGGATTTTTCCTTTTGAGAGTGAGGGTCTGTTCCTCTTTTTGTGTGCATTTCCCAGGAGGCCAGTTCACAGGATGGCTGCTGGTGAGAGTGCTGGCAGGAAGCAGGAGGCCTTGCCAGCCCATCCCAGGGAAGAACTAAGAGGTATGTAAGTACTACGAAGGAATAAGTTCAGATGTATTAGTGACCTTTTTGTTTTGCTTTTCCTTGCCTGTAAGTGTGCTTATTTATTGTATTTTTTCAGCGCCGGTGGTGAGGAGTTTGGGAGTGCTCCTGGATCCCTCCTTGTCAATGGAGGCCCAGGTAGCAGCTACTGCCAAGTCAGCCTTTTACCATCTACGGCTGGCGTGGCAGTTGGTCCCCTTTCTGGACCGCACTGACCTGGCCACGGTGATCCATGCGACGGTCACCTCGAGGCTAGACTATTGTAACGCTCTCTACATGGGGCTGCCCTTGTTGCTAATCCGGAGGCTACAGCTGATGCAGAATGCCACGGCGAGGCTACTGATGTGTCTCCCTAGATGGGAGCACATCAGGCCGGTGCTAGAGGCACTGCACTGGCTACCTATGGCATACCGGATTCGCTTCAAGGTGCTGGTACTTACCTTTAAAGCCCTAAATGACCTGGGTCCGACCTACCTGAGGGACCGCCTTTCCCTGTATGTACCCCAGAGAGCACTACGATCTGGGGCCCAACATTGGTTGGTTATACCAGGCCCCAGGGAAGCCAAGCTCGCTGCCACTAGGGGAAGGGCTTTTTCGGTGGCGGCCCCTTACTGGTGGAATGAGCTCCCGGAGGAGATCAGGGCCCTGTGGGACCTTATGCAGTTCCGCAGGGCCTGCAAGATGGAGCTTTTTCACCAGGCTTACAAATAGGGACTGCCTCCTCTTTTGCCTTCCCCTTTACCCCTGTTTGACCATCATGATCCCAGCCTAGGACCTGGACGATTGCAAGTACCATCAGCACTTGTAAGCAGAGAATGCTGGGTATTATACTACACCATCTTTTTGAGCACTTTAACTTTTGTAACTGTGAATTCTATGATGGATTTTATCTGTTTTAAACATTTTAATGTATTTATATGTGAGCCGCTCTGAGCCCGCTTGGGGGGGGAGAGCAGCATATAAGCCTAATAAATAAATAAATATTCTGAGAGCAATGTTTCAATAAAACCTTTCCTGGGATCTTAACATACATCAGACATGGTGACTGATCCAGGCAGCTCCCCATTGCAAGAAAAGACATTGTGCCAAAGGAATTCAAGGGAGAGGGAGGTTAACTCAGACTCCTCTAAGGAAAAGCAAACCCTTGGAATCCAGGTTGGTGGCAGCCGTGAACCAAACTCCCTCCCACTCAGTAGTTAAATGGGGTGTGTGGAAAGAAAGCAGAAAGATGGTGAGGGGACAGGAAGTCTGCCTCCCAAGAAAGGGGCTTTTTCTTCAATGTCCCTTGAAATGCCTTCCAAATTCCAGCAGCACCAGCTATGCAGCAGTTTTCTTTCTGAAGTTCATCCAAGGCTATGGACACAGGCTTTGGTCTATTAAGCATATCTTCTACGTTTCTCGTTAATTCTCCCTCAGGATGTACAATGGAATTAAGTGACGAGATTGAACAATTTGCAAAGAATTTGGGGACAGTGGTGTGCATGATTCAGGTTTGCAGGTGAATATAAATACAGAGGTTGTTCAGAACTACCTGGATGCTTTGGATCAGTATAAGTTCCTTGGGCTGGATGATGTCCACCTGACAGTGGTTAAAGAACTAAATGGAAAGTTAACAGCCTTATCTTCAAGGCCTCTTGGAGGATGGGTGACGTGCCTGATGACTGGAGAAAGATGAATGTGGTCCCAATATTTTAAAAGAGGAAAGATGAACCAGGGAACTATAATCCAATCAGTTTAAACCTCTATACCAGAGAATACTTTGGAGCGGATTTTAAAATGGCTAACTTGTACACATCTAGATGATAACTTAATCATAAGTAGGAGTCAGCATGGATTGGTCCCTAACAGGTCCTGTCAGACTAATCTCATTTCCTTTTTTGATTGGGTGACAGGTTTGGTAGATCATGGGGATGCCATTGACACTGTATATTTGGGTTTTAGTGAGGCAATTGATAAAGTTCCCCATGATGTTTTGATCAGCAAGTTGGAGGGCTGTGGATTAGATTTTAGAATGGTTTTAGGTGGATAAGGAATTGATTGGACAGTCAGACCCAAAGAGTGGTAGTTAATGGCTTGTCTGATTGGAGGGTGCCACAGAACTCAGTTTTGGGCCCAGTGCTTTTAAATGTTTTTATCAGTGATAAGGCCATTGGCGAGCAGGGCCATCCTCTTTATGGGGAACTACAATTCCCATGAAAGCCTTGTGGCACAGCCAGGGCTTCTCCAGTTGCTTCTCCCTTTGCTGAACATCTGATTAAGAGATGGACAATGGCTGCAGTTAGCATCACTGATGTGGGGCGTGGGCTGAAGGCAGGTGGGTGATGGGGGTACCCCGGGGGGGGGGGGGAGTGGGGCTCTGTTGTGCACAGTTGCGAAGGGAGAGGCATGTGAATGCAGTTGGCTAGCAACACCAGGGAGGGAAAACAGGCTCGCACATTGCTGCTCTTTGCAAATGCATGGAGATGGTGCATGCAAAAATAATGAGCCTCTCTCTCTCTCCTCATCTATTTGCCTTCCTTCCTTCCAATGTTCTTTCTTTCCTACCTATAAATGAGCAAATCTCTTTGATTTCTTGGCTCAACAGTTAAGGTGGATGTACTGGTTAGACTGTTGGACTAGGATCTGGAAGAGCTCAGTTCAAATCCTCACTTGCCAATGAAGCTCACAGAGTCAGTCCTTTTCTCTCTAAGCACAGCCTATCTCACAGGGTTGTTCTGAGGATAGTGAGGGAGAGAAAACCACTGTAGATTCTATGATGTACCACAGAATCTGGGAGAAATGGAAATCCCTCCCCAGGTATTGCCCCCAAATCCCTTCCCTCCCTTTCAAAATAAATGCAGGCTTGCTCACAACTTTAATCCTAGTAGGTCTTTTGTCTCATAGAGTAGAATTTGGGTTCATGAGACTCCGCAGTTTAGGGGAACACTGGTAGCCAGTGTGATGTGGCAGCAAGGAAGGCAAATTCAATCTTAGGGCATATCAACAGATGCATGGTGTCTAGGACATCAGATGTGATAGTACCACTGTATACTGCACTAGTTGGAACTTGGAACCCATTTGGAGTACTGTGTCCAGTTCTCAAAGCCTTTTTAGTGGAAGGACACAAACTTTAGAGCAGGTGAAGAGGTGAGCAATGAAGATAATAAGGGGTTTGGAGGCTAAGCCTTATGAAGAAAGGCTGCAGGAACTGGGAACGTTCAGCCTGGAGAAGAGGAGGTTGAGGAAGGATATGATTACTCTTCAAGTATTTGAAGGGCTGTCATTTAGAGGAGGGTAGGGTGCTATTTCAGTTGGTAGTGAAAAATAGGACATAATAATGGGTTTAAATTTCGGGTGGGGAGGTATTGGTGGGATTTTAACCATGAGGGCAGTTCAGTGGCGGGAGCAAGTTGCCCACAGATGCTGTTGGTCCTCCCTCCTTGGGTGTGCTCAGGGATGCTTGAGGTCACCCCACACAGTGCAGGGGGTTAGACTGGATGGTCTTTAGACTCTTTCCAGACTTTAATTCTATGATCCCATGAACTAGTCTATTATGAGAACAATTTGGGAAGAAAATCTCAAAATGGAACTCTCAAACCCAAAGTATCCAGCATAAAATTAGTTCAGATCCTCCTGCTTTCTTCAGTGAAGCTAAAGGGGGGAAAAGTGGTTATGGAAGGATTTTGCAACTTCAAAAAAAAAATTAATTCCTGGAGAAGTCCTTCGCTAGAAGATGCATTAAATAGACAGTTCAGTCATATTCAGGTTTCCTTCATCTTCTTCTACATCTCATCAGCTATGAACTCATCCTTAGTATTGTCTGTATAATTTTGTTCACAGTTCATGGACAGTTTTTATAGCAACATGTCTTAATACTCTGCTGTATGGATATTTCCATTCTGTGTTACGTAGCTTCTTTAAGAGAATATCACCCAGTGCTAATAACCCTAAATTTTTTTTACAGCAATTTTTGTAACATTATGATTTAAATTCTAAATGTAGTTTTATAAGGAAAAATAAACTGTATGGGTTTGAGCCCAGAAGAAGCCATAACACATTTTCTGAGTCAAGTTGTGGATGTATAAGAAAACATTTACTGAATCCGGATGGCTTCTCTTCTTCCTTCCAGTGTCTTTTTTTGCTCCTTTCTGTGTAATTCCATTGTCTTGATCCATCCCACTCTCTGCTCTTATACCAAAACTTTTGTTCATTTCATCCCTATACGTTTGCACATGGGACTTTGTTTGCCTTAGAACAAGCAATTCAGACAAGACAGATCTTTCTGCAAACATGAAAACAAGCACCAGGTTGTCTGAAATCTTTTTCAAAATGTTCAAGTGCTAACAATCCCCCCTGAAAGGAAAGATGCAGCTCCTGCAGCTTTAAGAAACAAATGCCTTCTCAGGAGGCAGCTGTGGAGGTTGCTTGGCAATCACAAGCCTTAAAGCCTTGTTTTCTTTCCAGAGCCACTTTGGTCTTTTCAAGGAAGATTCATGGGGCTTGCCAGCAACCAACCATCAGGGGACTTGATACCATGTGACTTGCATGACTCAGTCAGGACTGGCTGCTGGATACTGCTCAAGAGGAGTAGCCACTTTGCATAAGCCAGTATGGTATGGTGGTCTGAGTTTCAGACTAGGACCTGGAAGACCCAGGTTCGAATCACCCCTCTTTCACAGAAGCCTGCTGGGAGACCTTGAGCCAGTCACTCTCTCTCAGCCTAAATTACCTCACAGAGCTGTTGCAGGGATAAAAATTGAGGGGAGGAGAATTATGTAATCTGCTTTGGGTCACCATTAGGGATAAAGGATGGGTATAAATGAAGTAAATAATAAATATAGGTGAAGATGAGGAACAGGTGGGTGGGAAGGAGAGAGGTAAACAGGAAAAAGGGAGAGGCTATGGGGCTTACCAGGAGGAGGGGAAAAGGAAATAGTGTGGAGAAGGGGATATGGGGAATGTCCTTGCAGGTTCCCAACCACATAGCTGGGATATAGTTTTCCTAGGCAGAGGCAAATGAAGGAGAAAAAGCAGAAGATTATGAGGGGCAGATAAAAGTAGGATGGCTGGTGGCTGGGAAGGAGAGAAGGAAGCAGTAAAAGAGCAGGAGTTACAGGGGGCTTTCAGGGAAAGGAAATAATGGGGGAGGAGAAAATGACACAACCCTTGCAACTCCTTGGGGGTCCTCTGCTTACAGTAAACCATTTGAGAGTTGAGCAAATTAGTTCTTTGTTACTGAAGAAAGGCAGCCTTTAGCTCAGTGTATAGCAGACAGCCAGCCACTGATTCCTTGTTGAGGAACCATAACTTTAGCCTTAACTCGCTCACTTTCAGATTTAATCTTAACCAGGATATATTTGTTTGGTTGTGCACTGTTAGCATGCTTTTCTCTGATCACTGCAGACTCAATAATTGTTTCCCATGTCCCATTTACGTTGTTAGCCGCCTAGAGCCGGTTCACTGGCTAGGCGGGATACAAATCGAAATAAATAAATTAAATAAATAAATAATAAAGGGGGGAAAAGTAAACTGTCAAACCACAATATAACCCGGGTTACTCCACAACAAATCCATCTGCCCTCAACATACTAATCCACAAGGTTAGGAGAGGGACTCAGCAGGTGATGGCGACAGACCCTTTCCAGGACTTTGCTCTTTAAAATGACAGACTAAATATTTGATAACATATAATTTAAATTGTTAAAACTATTTTAATATTTTTAAAGTTTATTTTTATCTGACCGCACAGCTTGGCTCCATTGGCTTCATCAAAGGCAAAGTTCTTCTGTCTGCCAAGCTCCCAGTTATTTAAATGAGGCTACCACATAACTATGGAGCCCAGTGGATTATGCACCTGTGTCAGGTGTTTGCTCCATACATTCAAAATACTATTTGGAAAAAGAAGTAGCTTGTGAAAGAAATAGAAAAATCAGAACAGAAAATTAAGATAACTGCTCCAAAGTCCCTGAATCACTGCGTTTAAACCTTGCCCACATTAATACTCACATGTTAATTAATCCATGGGATCCATTTGGATAGATCAGACAAGATGAAGGGACTGAGGTAATACCAAGCTGCTTGAGAACACTGGTGTCTGAATTCAGCATTCGCTTGACAACAATGTTTTCATACTGAATCAGGTCTAGGATCACCTAGGTTAAAAAAAACACAAGGACCTTACTGATGTTGCTGAAAGTTCAGTAGCACTTTGAAAAAATACCAAGTTCAAACATGCCTTTCAAACATAAAAAGCCAAATATAAAGAACATTTATCTTGTAATTGAGTAAACATTATACTTCAACTAAGGATGTCTCCATACAGTGGATTTCCTTTTTCTACTGTTATGTCCAATGCCACTGTTTTCACAAACTGAAAGTCACAATACTTGAATACTCTGGGGAAGTGGGCACTTGCAAATAGGATGTAATTCAACAAAGATAAATGCACAGTACTACATCTGAGCCACAAAAATGTCAAGCACAAATGCTGGATGGGGGATACGTTTCTGGGTAGTAGTGTATGTGGAAGAGATCTTGGGGCAAGAGTGGACTGTAAACTAAATATGAGCAGCCAGTGTGATGCAGTGGCAAAAAAGGCAAAATCAGTCTTGGCCTGGGTTGGCCATAGCATAAAAATCACAGGAGGTCATAGCCCCTCTGTATACTGCCTTGGTCAGGCTGCACTTTGAGTACTGTGTGCAGTTCTGGAGGCCTCACTTCAAAAAGGATGTGGACAAAATCGAGAGGGAGCAGAGGAGAGCGACAAGGATGATCAGGGGTCTGGAGACTGAG
Source organism: Lepidodactylus listeri (assembly GCA_029233225.1). Taxonomy (NCBI): domain Eukaryota; kingdom Metazoa; phylum Chordata; class Lepidosauria; order Squamata; family Gekkonidae; genus Lepidodactylus; species Lepidodactylus listeri. The sequence continues at coordinate 4,304,097 of JARCFY010000014.1, read as the reverse complement.
ACCTATGAAGAAAGGCTAAGGGCCTTGGGAATGTTTAGTTTGGAGAAGAGGACATTGAGAGGGAACATGATTACTCTCTTCAAATATATGAAAGGCTGTCATTTGGAGGAGGGCAAGGAGCTCCTCCAGTTGGCAGCAGAGGATAGGACCCAAAGCAACAGGTTTAAATTACAGGCAGAAAGGTTATCAGCTGGATATTAGGAAAAACTTTTTCACGTTCAGAGTTGTTCAAAGGTGGAATCAGCTGCCTAGGGAGGTGGTAAGCTCCCCTTGACTGGCAGCTTTCAAGAAGAGGCTGGACGAATATTTGTCAGAGATGCTTTAGGCTGGTCCTGCATTGGGCAGGGGATTAGACTAGATAGTCTGTATGGCCCCTTCTAACTCTGATTCTGTGATAATAAAACACACACTTTCTCCAACCAGTCTTCTTCTGATGAATTGTTTTCTACTTATAGATTTCTCAAAGAAATATCTAACTGCTATAACTACATCAAGTACAGTCACCTACCGGTTATCTGGAATGGAAACAACATAACAGGGCAAAAGTTGTTCTGGCTCACAACCCCCTTGAAACTGAATATTACATCAGGATGATGCCTATACAGATTGGAGAGGACTCTTCTGTGTTTTACTCTGTTGTTCAAACCCCTTGTATTTAGGGAGAGTATTTTAATAATGTCAAGCATTGCTACCAAGTGAAATGATGGAGTTTGTGTCTGATCTAGTAGTGCTGTGGTTTATGGTTGTAGATGTAATCTAAGATTCTGGGTATCATAGGCTTTTTGTAATATCAACAGTTATAAGCTATGTAAGCCGCTCTGAGCCTGCGTGTGGGGAGAGCGGCCTACACATTTGTTAAATAAAATAAATAAATAAATAAAATTATTTTAAAAATTAAAAATGAAATTTATTAAAGATAATAAAAAAGAAAAGTGAAATCAGTGACCCAATTGGTCACTATAGCCCTTGTTGCCCTCCTAGAAGAGCGTGGGAGTCCTCTATCCCACCATAAACTATCAAGGGCTCCTTTTATAACTAATATTTTATAATGTATATCTACATCACAATCCCCCCACCCCACTTCCCCTGATAGATATTAGTTAGTATATTACAACTGGTTTCACTTAGAGGTGATATAACTGCCATGAAAATAAAAAGGTTTAGATGTAGGTGGTTTAAATTTGTTAGAGTAGTTAATGGGTAATTCAATAATAATTTATTCTTGTATAAAAGACTGTAGCTAGGTAGTGTTAATTAGCTGATCCTTTAAAAAGCATCTAAATGATGTGTAGTTTTGAAAAACAATATTACATTGTACTTTCAAAGGTATAGAGTAAATATAGGGATCAGAGAGATTTTATATACCTCTGTGTACACAATTAATTGTACAACTAAAATTTGATTACACCCAGTTAATTGAGTTGCATTTGAATATATTCTGAAAGGAAATAGTGAATTCATTAATAGATTAATTTAGCATAATAAATAGGAGATATTATCTAATCATTTAACCAATAAAGTAGTACTTAAGTGTTGTATTGCTTTTCAAAAGGTGTATAAGAACATAAGAGAAGCCAATGTTGGATCAGGCCAGTTCAACACTCTGTCACACAGTGGCCAAAAACACCAGGTGCCCTCAGGAGGTCCACCAGTGGGGCCAGGACACTAGAAACCCTCCCATTGTTGCCCCTCCCTCCAAGCACCAAGAATACAGAGCATCACTTGCCCCAGACTGAGAGTTCCTATCTGTACTTTGTGCCTAATAGCCACTGATGGACCTCTGCTCAATATGTTTATCTAATTCCTTCTTGAAGCCGTCCATGCTTGTAGCCACCAGCACCTCATATGGCAGTGAATAATTGATATGAAATTTATAATGGTTCTATATAGCTGTATATCACATACCCCATGTTTATTTTTAACTATATAACTATGTAATAACTATGTAACATTTATAGTATTTAAACTAATGTTTATATTCCTAAGTGGTTTATAACACCTCATGAATAAATAGTTTGCTGTTACCATATGTTTTAACAATAATAGTGTGCACTTGCAATAAAAAGACTTCCATTGCCATAATATAATGACTGTCATAATGTTGTTGGTGTGTGAGTCCTGAATCATAGGAGAGTTGCAGTGAAGATCCTTCCTAGTTTAGCTGCCTCTTTAAATGGAGGAGTCCATGTCCTGTCGTGAGTTGAGCCTCCTTTGTTTGTTCTGCCTATTTTCATCTGGAGGCAGACCAATCCTTAAAGTCTGAAGCAATTTGAGACCACTGTCAGCATCAGATGCGTAGTATTTCCTCCCATTGAGTGACACTTGTAGTTTTGAAGTGCCTATCCATCTATATGAGATGTTCAAGGCAGTTAGCTTTTCAGTGGTGGCTTTTAAATCTCTCCTTCGTTGTAATACCTCAAAAGGCAAGTCTTGTAAAGCAATCACTTTCCTGCCCTGACATTGTAGTGCTCCTCTCTCTCTTGCCAGTCTCTGCAACTTTTGTTTGTATTGGAGATCCTGGAATGTAACCACTACATCTCTGGGATCTTTGAACCGTGAAGTGTTAAATGATCCTCTTTGATAGGTTTTAATAATCATGGGAGTTTTATCATTCCTCAAGTCAAGCTCCGAAGCCAGCCACACCAATCAGATCTCTTGGCTTCTCTTTAATTTCCGATATCCCTCTAATTTCAGATTCTTCTCAAGTAGAGTCATTTCCAGGGACATGAGTTTCTCTTCATGTTTTTGCTGTATTTGCTGTTGTTCTCTGTAAAGTCAAGGGTAATTCCATTGCACAGTCAGCCGTTTTGGTCACCTCAGACAGTGATCTGGAGATTTTTTCTAGTTGTTCTCCCATCAGTTTAAGTAAGCCGGTCATAGTGGCCAGTATTTCAGTCTTCATTGCAGTCAGTGCCACAAGCAAATCCTGCTTAGTAATGCCAGCATTGGAAGGGTTAGCACGATTTGGTTTCGGCACCATTTTTAAACTGTCACCTGCCCTTGACTTGAGATATTCACTGATCAGGCTCCCTAAGTATTTTATAAATATCTCTGAATTGGTTGTAGTCTTACCCTTTTCAGTTGGCTGCTTGAGTAGGCGGGTAGATCTGTTTGATGTTGCATTGTTACTGGTGTTGGGGGAGAAATGGTAAGTGGGGTGGGAGAGACTAGCACCTAAGCATCCGCCATTGATAGCGCCCCGCCGCAATACTGCATTTTACATGTATCTCCTAAGAAAAAAATAAACTCACTACTAAAATTACACCCGTTTCTTCCAAGGTCTGGAAAGCAGCAAATAATGCACAATTTTTAAAAAACAGATCCTCAAGAAAAAACAGGTTGCTCACCTGTAACTGATGATCTTCGAGTGGTCATCTGTGCATTCACACCAATGGGTTTCTGCGCCTGCGCTGGAAATCATCGATAGATGGAAAGCAAAAGTGATTTTTGTGCCCGCGGTCCTCCGGGCATGCGCCCCGCCTCTTCGTGCGTGCCCAGACGGGCCTGGGCTCGAAGATCCCGCCAGTTCCTTCTGGCCGCTGCAACCGGAACTCAAGGTAGTAATCACCTGGTCACAGAGGGGAAGGAGGGAGGGAGGTGTGAATGCACAGATGACCACTCGAAGATCATCAGTTACAAGTGAGCAACCTGTTTATCTTCGACGTGGTCTCTGTGATTCACACCAATGGGAGATTGATTAGCAGTTTCGTACCTGGAGGTGGGTCCCATCAGGCAGTTACTGCGTAGAGGTGGAGAGGACCATTCTCCCGACTGCTGCGTGCGCAGCTGCTCTTGTATCCAGGGCGTAATGTCTGATAAACGTGTTGGGGGTAGCCCATGTGGCCGCTCTGCTGACATCTGTTAGTGTGGCTCCACTGAGGAACGCTGTTGAAGTAGAGATGGCCCTGGTGGAGTGGGCCCTCAAGGGACCTGGTAGAGGCATTCATGCTAGTTGATAGCATAGAGAAATTAGTTGGACAATCCAGCGAGAGAGTCTCTGAGATGAGATCGGCAAGTCCATACACCTTGGAGCGTAGGAGACGAAGAGTCTCTGCGAACGTCTCGTTGCTCTTGTACGCTGGAGGTAGAACAGGAGTGCACGCTTAACATTGAGAGAGTGGAGCAGACGCTCAGTCTCGGAAGTGAATTTGGGGAAGAAGTCAGGGAGGAATACTTCTGCCTGGAGATGAAATTCTGATACCACCTTTGGAAGAAAGGAGATGTCGGGAATCAGCCGTACCCCGTCTGGCAGGAAGAAGAGATAGGGTGGGTCATGCCTGAACGCCATAATCTCTCCGACTCATCTGGCTGAAGTTATTGCCACTAAGAAGGCTGTCTTCCATGCGAGTAGGTTGATGTCGCAAGATGCCAGCGGCTCAAATGGTTTTCTGGTGAGGTGTCTGAGGACTAGAGGGAGGTCCCATAATGTAGTGGGTCGTTTAACAGGAGGGTAAAGGTGAAAGAGTCCTTTCAGAAACCGTTTGGTGAGAGGGTGAGCAAACACCGAGAAGGCGTCCACCGTTATGGAACGCCGATATAGCGGCGAGATAGACTCTTGCTGAGGAGTGAGAGAGACCCCGATCTATCAAGGAGAAAATAAATTCGAAGATGTGACATAATCCCACCAAGGTGGGTGTCGTATTGAATGTTGACATGAAGGTGGTGAATTTAGCCCACTTGTAAGCGTAAGGTCTACGAGTAAACGCTTAACGCGAATTTAGTAGGACGTTGACCACTCTATTGGAGAAGGTTGAGGGAAAATTCTCCAGGCCGTCAACTTCAAGTGGGGGACATCGTGGTGGGGAGTCGGACAGGCTGAGAAGGTCCGGGTTGGGTGGCAGGTGGATGAAGTGATTTCTTGCCAAGGATAGGAGGATCAGAAACCACGGCTGCCGGGGCCACCAAGGGGCGATAAGTATGCAGTTCGCGTTGTCCTGTATTAGTTTCCGTATTACCCTCGTAAGTAGAGGTAGGGGGGAATAGGTACAGGAAGTCTGTGGTCCAGGGGTATAGTAGGCCGTCTCCTATGGACTTGGGGTCTGCTCCCCCTTGAGAGCAAAATCGGGCACATTTCGTGTTGCGACGAGTGGCAGAGGCATCCACTTCTGGGGTGCCCCATAGCTCGAAGATGGGTTGAAGATAAGTGTTGGTGAGTTCCCATTCATGTGGACGTGCTTGGCCTCTGCTCAGTGAGTCCGCTCTGGTGTTGAGTGATCCTGGGATGTGTGTGGCTCTGATGTAGATGCCCTGCTGGATGCACCATTCCCAAAGTTGAAGGGCGAGAGTGCATAGCGATCTTGACACTGTGCCTCCTTGGCGACTGATGTACGACACCGCGGTGGTGTTGTCCGACAGGACTGCCACACACTTGTTGGTCAACAAGGGTAGGAACGCCCGAAGAGCGTAGAGGATTGCCAGGAGCTCCAGATAGTTTATATGTTTCAGTTGTAGCTGAGAGTCCCACGGTCCTCCTGTGGAGTGGGTGCCGATGTGCACTCCCCATCCCCAGAGGGAGGCGTCGGATGTCAGCGTCAGTGTGGGCGTGGGAAGGTGAAAGGGGGCTCCTTCCCCTAGATTGTCGCCACAGGTCCACCAGTGGAGAGTGTCTCTGACTCCTTGTGGAGGGCAAAGGAGTTTGGACTGGGTGTCGCGGGTTGGTCGGAATGACTTGAGGAACCATAATTGTAGGGGCCTCATACGTAGTTTTGCATAGGGAATGACAGCCATGGTGGCTGCCATAAGTCCCAGGAGTCGTTGTATTGTCACTGCCTGAGACATGGTGTGGGTTATAATTTGCCAAGATAGGGTGATTATGGGGCGTTTCCTGTCCTCCGGGAGGTAGGCCCGTAGGTTGATTGAGTTGAGGATCGCACCGATGAATTGGACTTGTTGTGATGGGACGAGGGAAGACTTTTCCTTGTTGATCTAGAGGCCCAACTGGTGCAGAAGTGCGCGGGTGAGGTGGATGTGCTGTAGTAGGCAGTCTTGTGAGTGAGCGATGAGAAGCCAATTGTCTATATAAGGGAAGATGGTGACTCCCTGTAGGCGAAGGTAGGCGACTATGACCACCATAATTTTGGTGAATACTCTCGGCGCGGTACAGAGTCCGAATGGGAGGACTTTGTATTGGTATTGTTTGGGGCCAACCTGGAAGCGTAGGAATTTCCTGTGGGCCGGGGCTATTGTCAGGTGGAAATATGCGTCTTGCAAGTCCAATGTAGCCATCCACGCGTTCCTGTGGAGGAGAGGGAGGATGGAGCGAAGAGTTACCATGCGGAAGCGTCTGTTCTTGATGTAGAAATTGAGGCTGCGAAGGTCCAGGATTAGTCTTATTCCTCCATCCCGTTTGGGGATGGTAAAGTACCAGGAGAAGAATCCTGTTCCCAGATGTTCCTTCGAGACTGGTTCTATGGCATCTTTCCGCAGGAGGGTCTTCACTTCATCCTGTAATATGGGGGACGGGGGAGTGATGACAAGAGGCCTTCGGGGAGGATTTGGCATGAATTCTATGAAGTACCTCTTCGTTATTATGGAGAGGACCCACGCATCGGATGTTACTGTGTGCCAAGTGCAAAGAAAGGGGGCCAAACGGGTATGGTGAAGAGAGGGCTGAAAGTCAAAGTCCCTGCTTTGCCAATAGGGCTGTTTTCTGACGACCCTGTTGAGGGTTGGGTGAAAACTTTTGCTTGGTGTAGCTCTGCCTTTGCTGGGTAGGTGAGGGTCGGGGGCGCCAAGTGCGCTCCGGAGATGTCCTAGCGGATGGCCTCCTGGACCAAGGCCTTGTCCAGTTACGTTGTTTGTACGGTTTGAAGGAAGGAGCGGAGACGCCTAATGTGCGCGAGGCTTTATTACTTTTGTCCCGGTCCTGAAGGACCGTGTCAGTAGTGGCGTTGAACAAACCTTGGCCATCGAAGGGGAGGTCTTCTATCATCGCTCTAGTGTCTTGTTGAAGTACCGTGGTACGCAACCAGGAGTGTCTTCTTAGGGCCACTGCTGCCGACATAATCCATGATGATGCGTCAAGAGTGTGTTTGGAGGAGTTAACTTGCTGTTTTGCTAGGAGCAAACCCTCCTTTTGAATTCGCTGTGCTGCCATGCGTGTTTCATCTGGGAGGTCTTGAATGAGTTTGGAGAGTCTCTCCCAAAGAGCAAACTGATAGCACCCCATACATGCCATGTAATTGGAGGTCTTAAGGCCAAGGGCACCTGCTGAATAAAAACGCCTACCGAACATATCCAGTTTGCGACTTTCTCTGTCCAGTGGGGCGGAGTGGGATTTCTTTGTTTTGGTAGAAGAGGTAACGACCATGGAATTTGGCCGGGGGTGAGTGAGTAAAAATTCCACCCCTGAGTCCTGTAATTTATACATATGGTCCAACCTTTGGGAGGAGACCGGTGCTGATGAGGGCTTGTCCCACTGCGACTTCGCAGCCTGTAGCAGTACCGAGGACATAGGCAAGGCAATCGATGCCGATGTGTCCGCTTGTACGATATCGAACACGGGGTCGACCACTACCAGTGTAGGTTGGGCGATAGGGATGCCTAGTGAGTGCGCCATCCGCTTGACTAGTTCGCCATAAGAAGAGACATCTTCGGATGGAGATATTGGTAGGTTATCCGCAACGTCCTGTTTAGGTGACGGGCGTTCCGGAGAAGAGTCCGAGTCTGCTTCATCCAGTTCCCCTTCAGACGATTCAGAGTTGGGGTCGATGTGTGGATGGAGGCGGTGGTCGTTGTGTTGGTATCGACGTCGGCAGTGACGTCGACCTCGGTGGGGGTGGCGGGGGCGGTTGCTACTGAGGCGGGTGGGACGCATCCACACGTGGTCTCCATGTCGGTGAGGGCGATCAATGCCGATAGTGGCGATATCGATGGTCATCTTGGGGGGCCCCCATGGTGGAGTGGTATCTGGGAGACCTGGATCGATGCGGCGGAGGTCTGTCCCACTCGGGCTGTGGTGGTGTCCACGGCAAGGTGGAGGGTGGGTAGGTTCCGTATTGAAAATAGTGCTGGCGTTCCCAATGTGTGGGTTGGTAGCCATAGTGCGGGTCCCCCAGTGATCTGGGGCATCGATACCAGGTGGACTTGTCCTCCGGAAAGGACAGTGGTCAAAGTGGAGAGTGGGTGGTGATCTCTCGGTGTCAACCTCGAGGCTGTTGGGCCGTCCTTTCTGTGTCGCTTGGATACTCGGAGTGATGCGATACCGATGGGGAGGAGCCCGTCCGTGATTGGCCTATGGATTGTGGAGTGTCTGTATCGACAAAGTCCTGTGTTATGAGGACCTCTTCTGGTGGGTTGGGGCCCGGTGGGTGAATAGGCGAGTCAAAGAGATGTACTATCTCGGGTGCTGAAGGGAGAGAAACTTCAGAAGCGAGTGTGTTTATCGCCGCAGCCACTGTCGACGTGGAGTGGTCGGGGGCTGTATAGCCCTGCTCCGTGCCCTTGTGTCGGGACTTGCCAGAGGGAGGGGGTTTTTGACGCTTCTCTGCCTTGTCCTTCTTCTTCTTGAGCAGTCGAAGAAGAAGAATGTCCCGGGGCCGGATGCTTAGCGGGCCTACGTCCGCTGTTGGAGGCAGCTTTCGATGGAGGCTTTGATGCCATCGATGTCGACAAGCCCGATGTCGGTGGGGCCGATGCCGACGAGGTGGAGGGCCGTCCGGCGTTCTCCATGCTCTCCGCAATAGGCTGAGGGGAGAGTGCCGATTCAAGGAGGGCTACTTTGAGGCGGGCGGCTCTATTCTTGCACATTTGGTTCGAAAATTTTGTGCAATGTGCTCAAGACTTGGGCCGGTGCGCTTCTCCGAGGCACAAAATGCAAAGACTGTGTCCATCGGGGGCTGCGAGCTTGCTGCCACAAGAGCTGCACCTCTTGAAACAGCCCCAACGCTGAGCCATCCAAGGGAAGGCGTTGAGGATTTGGGGGGGGGGGGGTTTGGGCAAGGTAAGTGAGAGGAGCCCAAAACCATGATTTTTACCAATCCGACATCCATAAACCAATAGAGTAGTGATTCAGTCCGAGTTTTGTGAGGAGAAAAAGCTTTCCGAATGAAATATCCTAACCAACGAAAAAAAGGCTGTGAAAAGTGCAGCGGTCAGAAGAGAACTGGCGGGATCTTCAAGCCCGGGCCCGTCTGGGCATCTGCGAAGAGGCGGGGCGCATGCCCGGAGGGCTGCGGGCGCGAAAATCACTTTTGCTTTCCATCTACCGATGATTTCCAGCACAGGCGCAGAAACCCATTGGTGTGAATCACAGAGACCACGTCGAAGATCACAAGAAATTACAGGCTAGTTACCCTGTACGGGCCCCAGAGAACCCAGGCTGGCTGTGATAAGGGCCAGGACCTTCTCAGTGGCAGTTCCATACTGGTGGAATGAGCTCCCAGAGGACATCAGGGCCTTGCAGGACCTTTTACAGTTCCACAGGGCCTGCAAGACAGAGCTCTTCCACCAAGCCTTCGACTAGGGAGCCGCACTCAATAAAGTGAGGCCCTGGCTCCAATATTAACACCATTATTAACAGCCTGATACAACCCAGACTACAACATTAATTGACTGCATGCCTGGGGATGCTGCTAAAGCCTGCTATCATGTACGAATTACACTAGCAATTTATATTATGTTATGTTTTATAATTATATTCTTCTGATTTTATTCAATTTTTGTTTCAGCTGTTTTATACACTCTATGTAAGCTGCCCTGAGCCTGCCTTGGCAGGGAGGGCGGGATATTAAATAAATAAATAAAATAATTAATGTCTCTTCTGGGTAAACTGGAGAAAACAGTTACTAAAAACAGCATTATTAACACATAGAGGAACAAATACTACTGAATAAGAATCAGCATGGCTTCTATTAAAGAGATGTCAATGTCTCATCAACATCTTGGAGTCCTTGGAGAGGGTAAATAAACATTCAGCAGGAAAAACAGGTTGCTTACCTGTAACTGATGATCTTCGAGGGGTCATCTGTGCATTCACATCTATGGGGTTTTCTGTGCCTGCACAGGAATCCATCGGTATTGTAGAAAGCTTTAATGGATTTTCGCACCCAGCGCCTCCAGGCATGCGCAGGGGGCCTCGCACATGCCCAGAGGAGCAGGGCGCGGACATCCCGCCAGTTCCTTCTCACTGCTGTGAACCAGACTGGAGAGAAGGACAAAGCCTGGCAGCAGGATGGGCGGGTGGTGTGAATACACAGATGACATCTCGAAGATCATCAGTTACAGGTAAGCAACCTGTTTATCTTCGATGTGGTCTCTGTGCTTCACACCTATGGGAGACTGGCAAGCAGTGTCCTACCTGGAGATGGGTGCTGGCAGGCTGCCACTGAGAAATGGTGGACAGGATCAGGCGACCCATAGCCGTACATCGTGCAGCTCGAACGTTGAGGGCGTAATGATGGATGAAAGTGTTAGGTGTCGCCCATGTAGCTGCTTTGCAAATGTCAAATAAAGACACGCCCATCAGGAAGCCTGTGGACACAGCAATGGCTCTTGTGGAGTGTGCTCGTAGGTGGTCTGGAACCGGAATACAAGCCAGAAGGTAAGTGAGGCGGATGAGTCCCACAATCCACCGTGAGAGTGTCTGAGCCAAGATAGGGGTGCCCAGTCTTTGCAGCACATGAGATGAAAAGCCGGGGAGTTCTTCTGGCCAGCTTGGTATGAGCAAGATAAAACAGGAGAGCTTGTTTGACGTCCAATGTATGAAGGAGACGTTCCGACTCAGATGTATACGTAGGGTAGAAGTCAGGGAGGAGGATCTCTGAGTGGAGATGGAACTCTGACACCACTTTCGGGGGAAAGGAGATGTCGGGAATCAGTCAAACTGTGTTAGGGAGGAAGGACAGGAATGGGGGGTCATGTCTGAGCACAAGGAGCTCACCCACTCTCCTTGCTGAGGTTATCGCGACTAGAAAGGCTGTTTTCCAAGCGACCAGCTTTAGGTCACAAGTAGCCAGGGGCTCGAAGGGCTTCCTGGTGAGTGCCCTGAGGACTAAGGGCAGGTCCCACAACTGGGCTGGTGCCCTGGTAGGGGGATATAGATGCAGGAGACCCTTCAAAAAGCACTTGGATGGGGGGGGTGCGAAAACTGAGAGGTTGTCCACCCTGCTGTGGATTGCTGAAATGGCTGACATCTAGACTCTGAGGGAGGACTGTGAAAGTCCAGCCTCTGCTAAAGAAAGGAGAAATTCGGGTTTCCGGTCGGAGGAATGGCGGTCTGACGCGCTTTGCAAGCGAGCAGAGCGGACGGCGGCTCTTCTTGACAGCTCGGGTGGATAAACCCACCTGACGCAACCTCACACAAGTAGTGTGAGGACTAGCAAGCAATATAATCCAGGTTTGAGCAAGCTAGGTGAAGGAGAAGTCTCGGAGGAGACTTTTACAACACCTTGAGCACTGCAACTGAAGAAGATTCCTGCAAGTATCTCTAAGGAGCCGAGCCAAGCTGATTAAATCAGCATAAAATCGCCAATTCCCGATTCCTTAACAAAGAGGACAAAGTTTAAACGTTGGGACCACATCTGAAGCGAAGTAACAACATAAGGTAACGGGAAAAAAGTTTTTGCCTTATCATTACCGCGTTTTGAAAGACGAAAAGCTGAACTGGTGAAGCAATAGACTGTTGCAGATTGGATGAGTGCAGTTTTGAAAAGTTAAAAAGCTGAATTTGAACTTAAAAAGCCAAAAAAACAAGTTGCTTAACATTCCTGCGGTTAAGAAGAGTCAGGAGGGGAAGCCAAGCATCGCGAGACAAGGAGGGGAGGAGGGAGCCAAGCATCGCGAGACCAAGCTGTGAGGATTAAGACAGGAAGTGACGGCTTGGGGAACAGACAAGAAGGGAAACGAAGAAGAACCGGAAGAGAGAAAGGGGACTGCAAAAACTGCCGGACCAAAAGGACTACAACAGGAAGTGACGCGTGGAGAGCAGACAAGTAAGCAAGAGGAAGGGACAAACTACGGCAAGCCAGAAGCAAGGTAAAAAGACTGTAACCTTTGACACGAACCATAGAGAAGTCGCGCCCGCCATTTTGGATTTATAAAATTTTTAAACAGTAATATCTCATAAACTATATAACCTAGAAGGCTGAAATCAACGAAATTTGACTTGACAAGATTAGCTTGTTTGAACACACTAATCGGCGTTTGATTTGGAAAACAAAACAAAATCTATTTTTTTTAAAGAGACAAGACGGACCGCGGACTAAGATCAAGAGCAGCTACATGGTCCTCTCCTACAATGGCAGCAAAAAAAAGAAAAAGAACTATTAGCCGTTATGGAAGCAATGGGAAAAAAATGTTAGACGCTATAGGAGAGGTAAATGTTAAAATGAATGGCATAGCTGCACAAGCAGATAAAAACTTCATGGACTTAAAAGCAGAATTACAAAAGTTAACCACAAGAACACAAGACATAGAAACTAAAGTAAAAGAACTGGAAGAAAGTACTCAAAAAACAATGAAAGACAATGACAGGATGGAAAAGATGATGCATTATAAAGACATGCAAAACCATTTGAGATTTAGAGGTATTGAGGAAAAATTGAGTGAAGACATCTTTACAAGAATGCAAGAGGCATTAGCAGATTTTTTACAAGAACAGGAAGAGGTCGTCAAAGAACACATGGATCTTGTTTATAGAGTCAATTCTACATATGCAAGAGATAAAAATATACCAAGAGATGTGGTAGTTCAATTTACAATGAAAAGGACAAAAGAACAAATTTACAAGAAGTGTTTTACTGATCCTTTTGAAATAGATGGAAAGAAAATTATTGTAATGAAAGAATAGCCCAGAGCAATACTGCAAGAAAGGAAAAACTTCAAGCGTCTGACTGATAAACTGAAGGAGAAAAAAATTAGATTCCGTTGGGAAATACCTCAAGGACTAAGCTTTTACTATGGCAACACCAGAGTAGTGATTAAAAGTTCAGGAGAAATGTACGCATTTCTTGGAGAGAACAAGGAAGACTTTGGTGATATTTAAGAATATATCAAGATGGATTACAAAGTACTTACATGGAATGTAAATGCACTTAATTCACCCCAAAAACGTAGAATGGTAGGACATTGGCTGGAGAAACAAAAATGTAGTGTAATTTGTATACAAGAAGCTCATCTTAAAAAACAAGACCACAAATATCTAATAAGGAAGAAGAATTTTTTTCTTTGGCAAGCAATAAAAAGAATGGTGTTGTAACATATGTTAAAAAAGATTTGGAACCTAAAGTAATATTTAAAGATCAAGAAGGAAGATATTTAGCTATTGAAGTCTCTTTACAAGGACAGAAAACCTTGATTGTGAATATTTATGCCCCCAATGGAGCCAAATAAATTTTTTTTTAAAGAATTACAAGTGGAATTGGACAATGTAAATTATGATCAAATCATGATGTTGGGGGACTTTAATGGAACTGTGAATAACAAAATAGACAGGCGTTCTAAGAGAAAAGATGAGGCATTAGGGAAGCTTCCAAAAAACTTTTTTGAACTGATAAAACAAGAAGTTGGAAGAGATTTGGAGGAAGGTCAACCCACAAGGAAAAGATTTTACTTTTTATTCTAATAGACATGACTCACATTCAAGAATTGACATGATTTGGATGACTACTAATCTAACGTTTAAGACAAGAAAAGTGGAAATTCTACCTAGAATAATTTCAGATCATAACCCTTGTTTATGGACTGCTGGGCAGGTAAAAAGACAAAGGAGATGGAGAATAAATTAGGACTTACTAGACAATCAAAAAATAGTCAAAAAATTACATGAAGAAACAGACTTATATTTCCAAGCAAATATACAGAAAGAAGTAAAAATTCAAACCGTATGGGATGCATACAAAGCAGTGATGAGAGGATTATTGATATCATTAAATGCTAAAGATAATAAAAAGAAAAGAGAACAATATGAAAATATCGTACAAGCCATTAAAACAAAAGAAGAACTGAAGAGTAGACCAGGGAGAAAGAAACTGCAAAAGGAAATCTGGATGCTACAAGATCAAGCAAAAGCTATTTTGAACCAAGAGACTTACTGGAACTTGAAAAAACTTCAACAAAAAGCATTTGAAGGTGCAAACAAACCTGGAAAATATTTAGCATGGCAATTAAAGAAAAAACATGAAAATAAATTTATCACTAAAGTGATAAGGGACAATATTGAGATAATAGACAACAAAGGAATAAAGAGAGAATTTTTTAAATATTATGCAAAACTTTTTAAGAAGGAAAACAAAGACAGAAGAAAGATTAAAGAATACCTACAAACATTAAAGTTACCAAAACCAACAGAGAAAATTAAAGAACTATTTAACAATCCAGTATCATTACAAGAGATTAAAAATGCAATAAATGATTCAAAATTAGGAAAAGCACCTGGATCAGATGGATTTACAGCGAAGTTCTACAAAACGTTACAGGAGTCAGTCTCACCGGTGTTACTGCTATTAATGAATGATATAGGAGTCACAGGTGAGGTCCCAGAAACTTGGAAAGATGCAACCATCTCACTTATCTCGAAAGAAAATCAAGATTTAACTAATGTCAAGAATTATAGACCACTTTCATTACTAAATAATGATTACAAGATTTTTGTCAAGATTATAGCTGACAGACTAAAAGAACACCTTAAAGAAACTATACAAATAGAACAAGCAGGGTTCTTACCTAATCGCCAAATAAGGGACAACCTAAGAGTAGTAGTGGATGCTATAGAATACTACGATAAACATCCTGAAAAGGAAGTGGGTTTTTTCTTTTTAGATGCGGAAAAAGCGTTTGATAATTTAAATTGGGACTTTATGTTTGAGGTTTTAGAACATCTTGAAATTGGAGACCATATGCTTAACCTCATTAAGTCAATATATAAAGAACAGAAATCCTCTTTAATAATTAATACTGAAAAGACGGACTATTTTAAAATTGAAAAAGGAACACGACAAGGATGCCCACTTTCGCCGCTATTTATTTGGATTCTAGAAGTTCTACATTTGAAGGAAGATAAAGATATTAAAGGCTTAACAATAAAAGGTTTTTCTTTTAAATATAGAGCCTTTGCAGACGATGTGATGTTTATAGTTGAAGACCCTATGACTACATTACCATATTTGTTACAGAGTGTAACAAGTTTGGTGACTTGGCTGGATTTTATGTAAATAAGAACAAATCGAAAGTGATGTGTAAAAATATGTCAAATAATAAGCAAATTGAGTTACAAAATCTTATAGAATGTGAAGTGGTGAAAAAGACAAAATATCTAGGTGTGAACCTAACAATGAAAAATATTGATCTTTATAAAAATAACTATGAGAAATTATGGCAGCAAATTATGCAAGATATTAAAAAGTGGAATGTATTAAATTTCTCATTGTTGGGTAGAATTGTGGTGGTTAAGATGAATGTGTTACCACGATTAATGTTTTTGTTTCAAACTATTCCAATTGTGAAAGATGTAAAAACATTCAAATGCTGGCAGAAGGAACTGTCTAAGTTTGTGTGGGGAGGGAAAAAACCAAGAATTAAGATGAAAATAATGTGTGATGCTAAAGATAGAGGTGGGTTCCAGTTACCAAACTTAAGGCTATATCATGATGCAATATGTTTGACTTGGGTAGGGACATGGACTATGTTACAAGATAGAAAGTTATTGTCCCTGGAAGGCCATGACTGTAGGTTTGGGTTGCACGCGTATTTGTATTATGGTAAAACAAAAATGGACAATATGTTTAAACATCACTATTTGAGAAGAACGCTAATGGATACGTGGACAAGATATACAAACTTTTTTCCAGAAGAAATACCTATGTGGATTGTACCTGCAGAAGTTTTAAATCCATCATCACGTTACAAAGGACAAGACTGGTTGAAGTATAGAGACTTGTTAACAAGACATGGCAAAGACTTTATATTGAAGGAGCAGTATCAGATGGATTTTGACTATGGTTGGTTAAGATATAGACAAATATATGACATGTATAGAAGTGATAAAAAATTTGGTTTTAGAGAAAAGAATAATGAAATAGAACAAGTCTGGGAGGAAGGTGGGAAAAAATGATTTCTAAAATGTATAAAATTTTGTTAAAATGCTTTAACACTGATGAAATAGTAAAAGAGCAAATGATAAAATGGGCGATAAACTTCAACAAAGATATTGAAATGGAATCTTGGGAATTTTTATGGAAAAATGCTATGAGTATATCTACATGTTATAATTTAAAAGAAAACTGTTTTAAAATGATGTATAGATGGTATATGACACCAAAAAAAATTGCAAATATTAATCAGAATTTATCTAACAAATGTTGGAAATGTAAAAAGAAAGAAGGTTCTTTTTATCATATGTGGTGGACTTGTGATAAAGCGAAGACTTATTGGTCTATAATACATGCAGAAATGGAAAATTTTTTGAAATGTACATTTAAGAAGTTGCCTGAAATGTTATTGCTTGGACTTAAACTAGAAGAGATAAATGTAAAGAAAAGGACAATAATATGGTATATGATAACAACAGCAAGAATGGTGTATGCACAAAATTGGAAAAATGAAAAAATACCAGAAGTGTGGGAATGCTTGAAAAAATTGCTATATATGGCTGAAATGGATAAATGGACTAGAAAGTTGAATAATCTGTACTTGGAGACCTTTTTAGAAGATTGGAAGGATTTGAAAGAATATGTTGAAAAATATTGGGACATGAAAAACTACATTTATACATGGTTATAATAGCATAAAGGAATAGAAATATATTATATGAAGGTTTTAGTTAAAATTAGACAATGAAGCTGTTTTTATTTAGAAATATATAAGAATATAGAAAATAAGAATTGGTGTATAAGTATTTTAAAGATATATAACCGTTACCAGAAATGAAACATAGATATAGTATTACTATTTTGAATAAAATGGAAAATGTGTTATGCTTCAGAGGTGGTGGGAAACCACCAAAACAAGATAAAAATAGAACGTACAAATAGAACAAAATGTTATATAATATGGAAAAAGGGATTTGTATAAGGTAAATGTATTATTTTTGATGTGTTTTTTTTTGAAAAATAAAAATTTCTTTACAAAAAAAAAAAGAGTCTATAAGAGCACGTACAGTGCCTTGCTGGGCAACACCCGGGGGTACATGATACAATTTGTTCGCCCTCCACCCTACTCCAGGGTAGTCTCCACTCCACCATCAGATCCCCTTCTCCAGGAGGTCTCTGTCCTACTTTTTTTATTTTTATAAAGATCAATATTTTTCATAGTTAGGTTTACACCCAGATATTTTGTCTTTTTCACCACCTCACATTCTGTAAGTTTTTGTAACTCGTTTTGTTTCTTATTTGACATATTTTTGCACATTACTTTCGATTTGTTCTTATTTACATAAAATCCTGCTAAGTCACCAAACTCTTTTACTCTCTGTAACAAATGTGGTAATGTGGATAAGGGGTCTTCCACTATAAACATCACATCATCTGCAAAGGCCCTATATTTGAAAGAAAAACCTTTAGTTGTTAAGCCTTTAATATCTTTGTCTTCCTTCACATTTAACAGTAGAACTTCTAAAATCCAAATAAATAGCAGCGGCGAAAGTGGGCATCCTTGTCTTGTTCCTTTTTCAACTTTAAAATCGTCTGTCTTTTCGGTATTAATTATTAAAGAGGATTTCTGTTCTTTATATATTGCTTTAATGAAGTTAAGCATATATTCACCAATCTCAAGATGTTCTAAAACTTCAAACATAAAATCCCAGTTTAAATTATCAAACGCTTTCTCCGCATCTAAAAAGAAAAAGCCCACTTCTTTTTCAGGATGTTTGTCGTAGTATTCTATAG
The DNA here is from genome assembly GCA_029233225.1 of Lepidodactylus listeri. Classification (NCBI taxonomy): domain Eukaryota; kingdom Metazoa; phylum Chordata; class Lepidosauria; order Squamata; family Gekkonidae; genus Lepidodactylus; species Lepidodactylus listeri. The sequence continues at coordinate 4,286,278 of JARCFY010000014.1, read as the reverse complement.
CATCCACTACTACTCTTAGATTGTCCCTTATTTGGCGATTAGGTAAGAACCCTGCTTGTTCTGTTTGTATAGTTTCTTTAAGGTGCTCTTTTAGTCTATCCGCTATAATCTTAGCAAAAATCTTATAATCATTATTCAGTAAAGAAATCGGTCTATAATTCTTAACATTGGTCAAATCTTGATTTTCTTTCGGGATCAGTGAGATGGATGCATCTTTCCAGGTTTCTGGTACCTCTCCAGTAACTCTTATATCGTTCATCAATAGCAGTAACACCAGTGAAACTGACTCCTATAACGTTTTGTAGAACTTCGCTGTAAATCCATCCGGTCCAGGTGCTTTACCTAATTTTGAGTCATTTATTGCATTTTTGATCTCTTGTAATGATACTGGATTATTAAATAGTTCTTTAATTTTCTCTGTTGGTTTTGGTAACTTTAATGTTTGCAGGTATTCTTTAATCTTTCTTCTGTCTTTGTTTTCCTTCTTAAAAAGTTTTGCATAGTATTTAAAAAATTCTCTTTTTATTCCTTTGTTATCTATTATCTCAATATTATCTCTTATCACTTTAGTGATAAATTTATTTTCACGTTTTTTCTTTAATTGCCATGCTAAGTATTTTCCGGGTTTATTTGCACCTTCAAATGCTTTTTGTTGAAGTTTTTTTAAGTTCCAGTACATCTCTTGGTTCAAAATGGCTTTTGCTTGGTCTTGTAGCATCCAAATTTTCTTTTGCAGTTTCTTTTTCCCTGGTTTTTTCTTCAGTTCTTCTTCCTTTGTTTTAATGGCTTGTAGAATATTTTCATATTGCTCTTTTTTCTTTTTATTATCTTTAGCATTTAGTGATATCAATAGTCCTCTCATCACTGCTTTGTATGCATCCCATACGGTTTGAATTTTAACTTCTTTCTGCATGTTTACTTGGAAGTATAGATCTGTTTCTTCAAGTAATTTTTTAATTATTTCTTGATTATCTAATAAGTCCTCGTTTATTCTCCATCTCTTTTGTTTTTTAATCTGCCCAGCTGTCCATAAACACGGATTGTGATCTGAGATTATTCTGGGTAAAATTTCCACTTTTCTTGTCTTAAAGGTTAGGTTAGTAGTCATCCAAATCATGTCAATTCTTGAATGTGAGTCATGTCTGTTAGAGTAAAAGGTAAAATCTTTTCCTTGTGGGTTAGCTTTCCTCCAAATATCTTCCAACTTTTCTTGTTTTATCAGTTCAAAAAAAATTTTTGGAAGCTTCCCTAACGTCTCATCCTTTCTTTTAGAGCGCCTGTCTAGTTTATTATCTACAGTTCCATTGAAGTCCCCTAACATCATAATTTGATCATAGTTTACATTGTCCAATTCCATTTGAAGTTCTTTAAAAATTTCCTTAGCTCCATTCGGAGCATAAATGTTCACAATCAAAGTTTTCAATCCTTGCAGTAAAATTTCAATAGCTAAATATCTTCCATCTTTGTCTTTAAATATTACTTTAGGTTCCAAATCTTTTTTGACATATGTTACAACACCATTTTTTTTGTTGCTTGCTAAAGAATAAAATTCTTCTCCCAATTTTTTCCTTATTAAATATTTATGGTCTTGTTTTTTAAGATGAGCTTCTTGCAAACAAATTATATTACACTTTTGTTTTTCCAACCAATGACCTACCATTCTACGTTTTTGGGGTGAATTTAGTCCATTTACATTCCATGTAAGTATTTTGTAATCCATTTTGATATATTCTTAAATATCTCCAAAATCATCTTTATTCTCTCCCAGGAATGCATACATTTCTTCTGTGCTTTTAATCACTACTCTGGAGTTGCCATAATAAAAGCTTAGTCCTTGAGGTATTTCCCAACGAAATCTGATTTTTTTCTCCTTCAGTTTATCCGTCAGACGCTTGAATTTTTTCCTTTCTTGCAGTATTGCTCTAGGCAATTCTTTCATTACTATGATTTTCTTTCCATCTATTACAAAAGGGTCAGTAAAGCACTTCCTGTAGATTTGTTCTTTTGTTCTTTTCATTGTAAATTGGACAACCACGTCTCTTGGTATGTTTTTGTCTCTTGCATATGTAGAATTAACTCTATAAACAAGATCCATGTGTTCTTTAACAACTTCTTCCTGTTCTTGTAAAAAATCTGCTATTGCTTCTTGCATTCTTGTAAAAATGTCCTCATTCAATTTTTCCTCGATCTCTCGAAATCTCAAATGATTTTGCATATCTTTATAGTGCATCATCTTTTCCATCCTCTCGTTCTCTCTCATTGTCTTATGGGTGCTTTTTTCCAGTTCTTTTACTTTAGTTTCTATATCTTGTGTTCTTGTGGATAATTTTTGAAATTCTGCTTTTAATTCCATGAAATTTTTATCTGCTTGAGCCGCTATATTATTCATTTTAACATTTACCTCTCCTATAGCGTCTAACATTTTCTTTTCCATTGCTTCCATAACGGCTAGTAGCTCTTTTTCTTTTTTTGCTGCCATTGTAGGAGAGGACCATGTAGCTGCTCTTGATCTTAGTCCGCGGTCCGTTTTGCCTCTTTAAAAAAGATCGATTTTATCTTGTTTTCCAAATCAAACACCAATTAGTGCATTCAAACAAGCTAATCTTGCCAAGTCAAATTATGTTGGTTTCAGCCTTCTAAGTTATATAATCTTTGAGATATTGCAGTTTAAAAATTTTATAAATCCAAAATGGCGGGCGCGACTTCTCTATGGTTAATGTCAAAGGTTATAGTCTTTTTACCTTGCTTCTGGCTTGCCGTAGTTTCCTTTTGTCCCTTCCTTTTCTTTACTTGTCTGCTCTCTGCACGTCACTTCCTGTTATGGTCTTTCTGGTCCGGCAGTATTTAGAGTCCCCTTTCTGGTCCGGCAGTATTTAGAGTCCCCTTTACCTTCTTCCGGTTCTTCTCCTTTTCCCTTCTTGTCTGCTCTGCTAGCCGTCACTTCCTGGTTCAGTCCTCACGTCTTAATCTCGCGATGCTTGGTTCCCTTCTCCCTCTTTGTCTCGCGATGCTTGACTTCCCCTCCCGACTCTTCTTAACCGCAGGAATGTTAAACAACTTGTTTTTTTGGCTTTTTAAGTTCAAATTCGTTTTAGCGCTTCAAAACTGCTCTCATCCAATCAACAACAGTCTATTGCTTCACCCGATCTGCTTTTCGTCTTTCAAAACACGGCGGTGGTAAGGCAAAAAACTTTTTTCCGTTACCTTTTGTTGTTACTTCGCTTCAGATGTGGTCCCAACGTTTAAACTTTGTCTTCTTTGTTAAGGAATCAGGGGAATTGGAGGTTTTATGCTGAATTTTTCAGCTCAGCTCGGCTCCTTAGAGATACTTGCAAGAATCCTCTTCGGCTGCAGTGCTCAAGGTGTCAGAAAAGTCTCCTCCGAGACTTTCCCTTCACCGAGGTTGCTCAAACCTGGATTATATTGCTTGCTGGTCCTCACACTACCTGTGTGAGGTTGCGTCAGGTGGATTAATCCACCCAAGCTGTCAGGAAGAGCCGCTGTCCGCCTTGCGCATTTGCAAAGCGTGTCAGACCTCCATTCCTCCGGCCGGAAACCTCGCTCTTATAGACTCTTAATGGTCATACACTTGAACTTTGGACTGTGCTTAAAGGACTGTATTGTGATGCTGCACACATGCCCTCTTACCGAATGTAGGAGGTTCCAGTCTATTCCTGACTGCCAAGAAGCACTCTCCCGCCATTGTCCACAAGAAGAAACTGAGGACCCCATTGCCCAAGGGTGTTCCTGTCGACTTGCACTAGGTAACCCAACCCCCCCCCAACATCTGAATGAGGGTGCTGGGGCAACTAACCATTCGCCCATCAACTGGCTGAGCTAGGGCCATCAAGAGACAATAGGAGAGATCAGTGACTCATCGCAAGCTTGCCCAGGTGTCAGTTCCTGTCTAGCTCCTAGAAGTTCAATACTGACCACCCCCCAGCATCTCCTCCTGTTTCTCCTTCAACCAACGGTAGGGCTTGTAGGGATGGACTACCTGGTAGGTGTGTTAGGGGGATGTGGCCAGCACTGCCCGCCCCAAATCACCTAATAAAAGAGGTCGCCTACCATGCGGCCGGTCTCTTGAGCTTCCACGACCCCTCTCTGCTTTTACCCCTCTCAAGCTCAGCTTGCTATCCCAATACCCTCCCTCTATCTTTGATCTCTGAGTCTGCAGCCAGAGAGAGAGAGAGAGAGAGATAAGTATGCTTTTGCCGGTTCAGAACATATTCCCTATTTTCCTTTCAATCCATCAGTTCTTCCTTTGGAACGGACAACCCATCTCCAGGACAGGTAAAGTATTGCCCAACCATCGAACCTCCTGCTCATGCAAAAGGGCTATTTATCTATCTAAGTTTCTTAGGAACTGTGTGTTAATGGGTGTGGAACTGTATTGTGTGCCTGAGAATATTTTTCAGTAAACAACATTTAAACAGACTTCCACCTCAGTGCTTATTTACTGGGAACTCCTGGAAGGGGCGGGACTTTGGTATAGTTGGCTGTAACCCAGTTATTTGCCAATTGCTAACCTTAAAATCACTAACCCAGAGCAATTTGGCTAACACGGGCGATGATGGAAAGCACCCAGGAATCTGTGATCACAAGGGCCCAGGTCGATAGGAAGGGGCTGAGACAGGTGCAGGTAGGTGAAGGAAGAGAGTCAAAGTCCCTGCTTAGGCTGCCAGAACACCTTGGAGCAGCCAGATTGTTGGACCGGTGAGAATTTTTGTTTCTGGGCATAAGGGACCCTTTGGGTGGAGGGTGAGGTACGCAGTTGCCAGAAGCATTCTGGAGAGCTCCTAATAGAAGATCTCCTGGACCATGGGCGGGACCAAGAGCATGGTATGAACTGCATGGGGTGGAGGAGACTCCTAGGCTTTGGGAGGCTTTAATGCTCTTGTCCATCTCCTGCGGGACCGAGTTGGTGGTGGAGTGGAACAAGCCCAAACCGTCGGTCGAAGGGAAGATCCTCGATGTATGCTCTTGTGTCAGACTGTAGTGTAGTGGAACAGAGCCAGGAGTGACAGCAAAGGGTGATGGCAGAGGTCATTGTTTTGGGGAAAGTATCCAAATTGTGTTTGGAAGAGTTTATCTGCTGTTTTGCTAGGACCAACCCTTCGTTCTGGATCTTACGTGCTGCCAAGCGATGCTCTTCAGGGAGGGAAGCAATGTGTTGAGATAGCTGCTCTCAGAGTGCATACTGGTACCTGCTCATGCAGGCGATGTAATTAGAAGTTTTGAGTCCCAAGACTCCTGTGGAATAAAAGTGTCGACTGAAAGCATCTAGTTTCTTGCCTTCTTTTTCAGAGGGGGTGGAGTGGGCCTACTTGGATTTGGAGGATGAGTTAACAACCATCGAGTTAGGCCGGGGATGGTTAGACAGAAATTCAGCTCCCGTTTCCTGAACTCTATACATGTGGTCCAACCTTCTGGAAGAGACAGGTGTGGGTGATGGTTTGTCCCATGTAGATTTGGCAGCTTGGAGCAGGACTTCAGACAAGGGCAGCGCGATTGATGTGGAGACATCAAACTGGACTACATCAAAGACTGCATCGGTGATGACAGGTTTGGGCTGGACCATCGAGAGGCCCAATGATAGTGCCATATGCTTGATGAGGTCCCCGTAGGAAGACAGGTCCTCTGATGGGGATATGGGAAGGTCAGCAATGTCCGGCTTAGAGGATGATTTCTCCGATGGGCTGGGGGCGTCAGAGTGGTCATCTTCCAAACCTCTATCTGATGAGTCGGATGATGGGAGAGGGAGGTCGGTGTGCACCGGTTGATCCAGGGTCTGCCGCGGAGCCGGAGCCGGTGGTGTTGATTCTGGAGGCTTCGGTGGGGAAGGCAGTTGTCGATCCAGAGTGGGTAGTAACAATTTTTGCCCAATGAGGCATAGGTAGATTGCATATCAGCGAGGGCAGAGAGTGGTACCTTGTATTGACAGGAGCCCGATCTGGTGGCCTCGCAAGAGAGGCGGATGGAGGTGGGTAGTGCGGGCGGTGCAATGGATAGCAGTCCCATTCAGCACTGTGCACCGGTGAAGACCATGGGATGGAGGAGTAAGTTCCATATTGGTACCGATGTTGGTGTTCCCAGGGCATGATAGGGCGCAATGGGTAGCCCCACTGGGAGCAAATAGGAGAACGATGCCGTGGAGATTGGTGCAGAGGCCATCGTTCTCAATAGTGCTGCCTGCGGTCCCTATCCATGGTGGGATGGTAGGCTGGTGGTGGTTCGGAGTCAAGCTGCGGGCATCGGTATGAGTTGGAGTCAAACAGAGAGACTGATCGGTCAGAGACAGGAGATTTCTATAGCAATCTCGGTCTACGCGGAGACTCAGCAAAGTCCTGTGTCTGCAAGATGGTTTCCGGAGGCACGGAGTCATCCAATTTTTTTTTGAAGAAGGAAGAATAAAAGGCAAAAAACAAAACAAACCGAAGGAGGAAGATGAAAGGAAGGCTTTCCACAACACGACCAACGGAGAGGAGTAACAGAGATGTTACCAGCACGGCAGTCAGAAGAGAACTGGCGGGATGTCCGTGCCCTGCTTCTCTGGGCATGCGTGAGGCGCCCCCACACAAGTCTGGAGGCACTGGGCGCAAAAATCCATTAAAGCTTTCTACAATACTGATGGATTTCCATGCAGGCGCAGAAAACCCATAAGTGTGAAGCACAGAGACCATGTCAAAGATCTAAATCATCTGGCAGACCTTATATGCCTGAGCGTCCAAAAAGCTTTTTTTTTTTTTTTCCAAATGAAAGCTATGAATTCAGAGAACCTGTTACTTATGCTGTTATACTGATATATCAATTGCCAATTTAAATAAAAACTGGGAATGCACCAGGCTGGGGGAAAAAAGGACAGAGGCTGCCAGGGGAGTAAGGCAGAGAAACTGCATCGAAACCTGCTGTGTGAAACACCCACTGCTACTGCTCTGTATCAGCAGCTAAACCAGCATCAGGGAAACCATGTGTTTCTTGAAAAAAGCTAACAGGATGCTGGACTAGATTTTGATTATCAAATTAACAAACTATGTATGTTCTCAAAGTAAGTAGTATTTGGGGGTGAACCAATTCTATGAACTGTAGACTATGTATTTGAACTCTAAATTTGTTTGCTCTTATTTGCTCACTGTTGTGTTTTTATTCTGTACTGTAATCTTTTAATGGTTTTAGCTTTGTATTTTTCTGAATATTTTAAGTTTGTTAGCCGCCTTGAGCCAGCGTGTCTGGCAAAGCTGGATACAAATTGAAACAATAAATAAATAAATTTCAAAGTGGAATCCACCCATACATGTTCCTTGGTATGCTAATGATAGGAAATTATTTTGTAAAATGGATTTGATTATAAGAGCTTGTTATTATCTATTAAATAAACATCCCATCTTGATTGCTTGGGGGGGGGAATAATAGATTTGGTCTAGCCTCTAAAGGAACAGTAAAGTTAAGTGCCAGGCAAGCCTTAAAGTGGAGGAATTCTACAGGCAAGATGTTACCAATGAAACAAACCTGTCTCCAGTGACACTGCACAGCTAGATGACTTATTCATATTTATACTAATTCTATGAAGTCATAGGGTTTCCAAGGCATGAGACGTTCAGAGGTGGTTTGCCACTGCCTGCCTCTGCATAGCAACCCTGGACTTCCTTGGTGGTCTCCCATCCAACTGCTAACCAGCCAAGTCAAGAATCTTTTGACAGACTTGATGACTGAAAAAATAGATTTTCCTGCCAAAAAGGAATGTAAAGAATCTGAACAAAGATAAACCCTGTTCCTTTTAAAAAGCATGCTGCCCAAATCCAACTAAGTATGTAACAGAAGCATGTAATTTATGGTCATTCCCATGACATGACATAAAAAGCAAAAAGTACACAGTATTACATAAGATGTTACTTAGTATTTTAAGTAAGCGATGGTTTACATTACCTCTCGCCCAACATAAGAGTTTGCAGTCTCGAAGATAATAGCAGTGTAATGCTGAGCATGTATACCAAAGAGAGAAAACATATCTTCTGGCCTATAAAAAAGACAATAGGCAATTCAGGACTGTTTCTAGCAACAAACCCAACATTTATTAAAGTCTAGCCCATTTCAGTTGGATTTAAACCGAAGTGTTCGGTATTATATTAAATTAGCAAAGCTGGGAGGATTGATGTGGTTTGCCCACTGCATGAAGCGGTTTCAAAACACGGTTTCAGTGATTGTCCAAATTCCAGCCATTCCATTATGTTTAGGTTAGGGTGCACCAAAACGGGGACTGAAACTATGGTCTCAAGTTTATTTGCCATAATTATGATTTCACAGAATACATTCTGGATTAGAGATCTGGACACGAGGGGCATGTTTCCCCCCCAAATGCCTATTTTTCCAAACCATCTTTTTCTCTGTGTAATGTGTGAAATTCTTTCTTTCTCTACTTCTTTGACCTATAGGACTTAGCAGTGTTCGTCAAACACAGATGGGAATATGAGGAAGAAAGGAAGAATTCTGGCCAGAGAGGATTAATACATAAACTACAAAACTAAACATTGGAACTTACCTGAAAGTTTCTTCTTTTCAGTGGGGCAAAGTCATCCAAACTGATTAAGTCATACCTCCTCTCGCTCCAGGCAGGACTATGCAAATTTGTGTAGAATGTATTGGCTCAGAGTGAGGCTGAGTATAGCCCAGCTCCATAACAGATTTTACATCCAACTAGATTTTATTCTATTTTATTTTATTTTGGGTGGGATGTGGATGACTTTGCCCCATTGAAGAGACAAAACTTTCAGGTAAGTTCCAATGTTCCATTCTCCTTCAGTGGGGGAAGTAATCTAAACTGGTTATATGCCCAAGCTACAACCTGGGTGGGATCCTCATCCTTATTTTTATCTGTTCTATCACTATGCTGCACACCTTTCTACCAGATGAAGCTTCTGCTAATTTTAACAGGTCCCACCTACAGGGTCTCACACAGGTATAAAAGGTGGACCAGAGTGAGACTCTTAATGATTTCTACCACTAGAACGCTGGCGGAAAAGATCACTACATTGCTGCAGTTCTGGTGTAGTGGGCCGTAACAACCTCTGGAGGACCTAGGCCTTACACTTCATGTCTCTCAGGTACATGGCTTGAGACCTTTTTACCTAAAGACTGAGCTGTGAGACAGAAGATCCTTTAGCCTAATCTGCGCCATCCTATGAAGAAGGCACACAGAGCTCTGAATATGTCTAGTTCATGTCAGACTCTCTCGTTGGGGTAACAAGGGTTCCAGTCACACGAGCGAGATAATGCAAGAGGGAAGTGAGGCTATTTGCTCCAGAGTAATTTGACCTGCAGTTGTGCAATCACACAGTTCTGCGAAGCTGCAGGCACAGCCTACCACTGCGTGATCAGACGCAATCGGGGGTGAGTCGGGGGGTGCAGTTTTTTCCTGATGCACTTCAACAGGGGATCAATGAATCGTATCTCCGCCCTGAGGGCTTCCTATGGCAGTATGCAATGATGTGCATACTGAGAAGGGGAAAAAAAACAACAGCATGGTGTTGGGATAGCCTGATCAGACTATCCCCAACGCCATGAGTGCGCGCTGGAGCAATCACACAGGGAAAGTCTGTCTTTGGCCTGTAGCAAACCTGTTTGATACTGGACTTTCCCTAGTATCTTTTAACTCTGCATTTTCAGCAGAGTGAAACAGGTTGCCAACGGGTGTGGGATGCTTGCCAGATGTTCTGGTGTGATCGTGCCCTTAAAATCTGCATGGCATTTGTGCCTATCGCGTGGCTAATTCTATGTGTGATCGGGGCCATGGTATAGGACAAAAAGATGGTAGTATCAACACTTGGTTAATGTGCTAAGGGAAAAAACCTTTAGCACAAAGGAAGGATCCCTCTTGAGTACCACTGAGATCTTGTGAAATATACACAATTCCATCCTGACCAATAAAGCCCCTAATTCAGAAATCCTTCTTGCAGAAGTCATCTATGCAGGAAAAAAGAAATATTTCAAAAAGGAGACCTTAGATTCTGATGATATGAAAGGATCAAATGGAGGACTGCTCAAGGCCTGTAACATTTTAGACAGGTTCCCAGTAAACAACTTATGCCTAATGGGAGGTGCCAACTGTATGGTTCCTTTTAGGAAAGCTTAAATTGCCTATGAGAGGAAAAATTAGGCAGCCTTATGCAGTCCCACATAGAGGCCAGTGCTACAACCTGTCTTTTAAGGTATCTGGTCTTAGAACCTGATTCTAAACCTTTGTGTAGAAAGGGAATGATGTCTGTAAGAATGTTTCAAGGGATCCAGCTTTTTGGTACTGGTCTACTTTTGAATGTCTGCCATGTATGATGATAGAGATGAGTGAAAGCAGACATTTTGGACTGCACCTGTCAACTACTTTTTTCTTTTTTTATTACAATGTAATTGATGAATTTAAGGTGAATTTACAAAGAAGGTAAATAACATAAACTTACATTTCAACTTTGAACAGGTAAGCATAACAAACAGCTGAACATAATACTTATGTTTATCAGGTAAATAATGTATATATTAATCTAAGTCCCCCTTATTTATCTAATTTTTACAAATTGCTACTCATCACTAATACATATATTTAGTAACTACAACATATTGATAGCCCAAAGACATAGTAGACATAGGATTAATAAGAAATCTAGAAAAAGAGGCGAAAGTGATTAGATTTAGAGGAGAATCAGGTCTCTGTAAAACTGGTTTTGGGGTAATATGTTATTTAATGTGACATACTCATAAAAAGAATACCATTTTTCTCTGAAATTAGTAGACCGTGGAAAGATCTCTGTTTGGCATAACTGGTCCCACACTTTAGTCATCCATAGTGCTCTTGTCGGAGGTATATGTGATTTCCAAGTTTGCGCAGTTACCATTTTTGCCGGTTATCTGACTTAAGATAAGGTCCTTACAAGAACAAGGAATAGAGTTGTTGTTCCATAGATTTTTTAAAAAGCACTTCTGAATTTAGTGGAATTGTGTCCAGTTATTATATTAATTTGAGTGATCACATTTTCCCAGAAATTTTTGATTTTGCTGCACTCCAGCCAGCAATGAATGTAAGAGTCGATTGCTCCACAGCCTCTCCAGCAGAGAGATGAGTATTGTGATGATATAAGTGACAGTTTATGAGGTGTTAGATACCATCTAGCTAAGATCTTGAAATTTGGTAGTCTTGTTGTCACTGCCTTTGGAAGAGAAAGGGAAGTCAACCAAATTTCAGACCATTGCTCCTCTGTTAATATTGTATTGCAGTCTCAATTCCACAAGTTCTGATAAGTTAGAAATTTAGGTTTTTTGAGACACAGTGGTATGTCATAAATTTTAGCGATTAGACCTTTATTCCCAGAGTGCGAGTCATTCAACAAACTTTCAAATTCAGTGTGGGGAGCTAGTAATCTATCCCGAAGATGAATTTGTGATGCCATGTGATTAAGTTGCATATAGAGGAACCACAGTATTGTACTGTTTATTTTCTGTTCAAGCTCTGTTTTTGAAAGGATGTCTGTTTTAGAGGAAATGTCTGTCAATCTTGTGATGCGGGATTGCTGCCACACCGCCTGTGTTCTTAATTCTTTTCCAGGTAGGGACCACTGTTGATGCAGTATAGTGGAATACTGAGAAATTGGTAGTACCAGTGCTTGTCTATATATGTCCCAGGTCTTGAGAATGCCAGAAACAACTGCTTTTTAACCTTTTATTTGTTCCAAATCAGTCTCGAAATAGTTGAAGTAATTGTTGGAGGAATAAGTGTCGTGCCCCATGCCATCTTTCCATCTTCCCTCAAAAGATGGACCACTATAGCCAACAAAGAAGCATTGTAATACGTGGCCACATCTGGATAGCTAAAGCCACCTAATTTTATACTTCTTCTTAATGTTGAAAATCCAATCCTGGGTTGTTTACCTTTCTATAAAAATTTATTGAATGAGGGTTGCCAGAGGTGAAGTGTATCCCGTGATATTCTTAATGGGATGGCACAAAACAGAAATATCAGTTTAGGTAGTACAAAGGATTTGATTAAATGTTATCTATCTTGCCACATCAGATATGTTTTCCACCTTAATAGGTCTTTTAGTATGTCTCGAAATTTCTGAAAATGATTGAACTTTAGTAAGAGTCTGTCAAATTTGTTGTTATATGGATCCCAAGATACTGCAGAGATTTTTTAGTCCAGTTATAAGGGAAGTCTTAGTAAGATTGGCTTTAATCTCTTGAGCAATGTTTAGAGGCAAAATCGTGGATTTAGCTGGGTTTACCTTTAGACCGGAGATCAGTCCAAACTTGTTTAGTACATTGCATAGATGAGTGAGGGATTCTTCTGGGTTTGTGATGTACAAAAGAATGTAATCTGCGAACAGACTTAACTTGAAGCTTTGTTTCCCCAAATCAAGTCTGTGTATTTTGAATGATCTCATATCTGAGAAGCCAGTGGTTCCAGGGCTATTGCAAACAGAATGTGCGAGAGTGGGCAACCTTGTCTTGTGCCCCTGCAGATTGGGAAGGAGTCCGAGAGTGTCCCATTGACCCTAACTCTCACTATCGGGGATATATATTGTATGAATTAATCTATGAAACTTTTCACCAAATCCCATCTTTTGAAGTAATGATTCTAAATATGGTAGCTCCAGTGAATCAAAAGCCTTTTGCATATCAAGAGATATCAGCAAGGTTGGTAACTTTTGCACAAGAGTTACAACATTCAAAGTTCTGATGGTATTGTCAGATAAGTCTCTTCCTGGTATAAATCCAACTTGTTCCAGATGTATGTACCTTGCAATGAAGTTGTTCATTCGTCTTGTCATTAAGGAAGTTAAGATCTTATAATCATAGCTCAAAGGAGAAATTGGACAATAAGAGGTAGGAGATGATGGATCTTTGCCTGGTTTAGGAATCACAACTATAGTAGTAGAATTCCATGAGGGAGGGATGTCACCCAAGTTAAGAAGATCATTGCAGGCTGCTAGGAGAGGTGGGGCTAAAGTGGAAGCAAATTTCTTGTTAAACTCTGGTGGAAAACCATCTGGGCCTGGAGCTTTGTTGTTTTTCAAATTCCGTATGGCATCTACAATTTCCTGTAATTCAATTGGTTTGTCTAATGTTTCTTTGTGTACATCTTTGATATCTCCAATGTTGGTGTGGGTTCGAAGATAATCTGAGACTGACGTAGCAGACTGCAAGTTTAACATATATAGACCTTTATAGAACTCTGCAAAACCAGTGGCTATCTCTTTGGATTTTGTAAGCCGTGTGCCTTTTTTGTTAATTAATGTCAAAACTGAATTAGCGGACCTTTTTTCTTTTACTCTCCAAGATAGGATCCAAAGGGACTTGGGGGATTTAGTCCACTGACGTCGATTCAGATAGAGAAGATTCTTTTGTACCTGAGTACACTCCAATGTTTCTAAAAGTTTCTGTTTGACTAATAGAGCTTTATATACCTTTGGACTCCCATTCTCTTTGTGCTGTTTTTCCAAATGTTTGATGCGGTCCATGATATCTTGCCTCTCCACTGCTCTCTTTCTTTTCAGTTGTGAAGACATAGAGATCAACTGCCCTCTCAAAACTGCCTTGAGGGCATCCCATATAATTGCTGAAGATGTATCTCCAGTATTATTTTCCAGTATGTATTGCTGTATGTTGAGATCTATTTCAGTAGAATGTTGTTCAGAATGTTGTTATTCATAGACCATTGTTTACATTTATCAGTTTCTGTATTAATGTTGAAGGTTGCAGAAACACAGGCATGATCCGACCAGTTTGGGCTTCCAATTTCTGCATTTGTTGTTTTGTCCCATAAAGTGTTCAAAACTAGTATGTAGTCAATTCTGGTGTAAACTTTATGATGTGTAGAAAAGTACGCATAATCTCTCTCACTTCCATGCATCTTGCACCAGACACTTACTAAGCGGAAGTTTTATATGAGTTGAACTAGTTGCGAGTCTTTTGTCTTTTTCTTGCCCATCATTTTGGTGGAGTCAGAATGATCTAAATTGTAGTTCATTTATGTAGTTAAGATCCCCTCCAACGATTACTTCTCCCTCTTGGAAAGTACTTAGGAGCAATAGAGTTTCTGTTATGAACTGTAGTTGCTTGGAATTGGGAGCATATATTGAGACTAATCAGTTTGTCTTCTAATAATCCCTTAACAAAGATGAACCTTCCATCTGGATCTATTTTGGATGCCTTGTGTTGAAAGGACACTGATTTTGAGATAAGGATGGCAACTCCTCTAGCTTTCGGAGAACCTAGAGCTAAATATTGAGTTTGTATCCAACTGGACTTCAAAGTGGATTTGGGGGTGTTACAGAGATGTGTTTCCTGAAGGAAGATAACATCTGCCTTTAAATAAATTTGTAAGGATGCATCATCTTTTTATAATGTTATTGAGTCCTCTTGCATTAAGAGTAGTCACATTCAGCTTGTTCAGCATGTTGAAAAAGTTTATATGTTGGTTAAGTATTTGTGGTGTAGATAGTTTATTCAATGGAGAAGTTGTTAATCTGCTGGCCTTCACTCTCAAATAATGTATAAGTGTAAAGAGAGAAGATTGGAATTAAAAGCTATGAAAATATATTAGAAAGCTCACAGAAACAGAGCCTGAAGCAACACCTCTAGCTTGTGTAAGAGAGATTATTATTTTTTTTATAAGCAGGGTTAGAGAGATAAGTCTAAGCACTTTACTCAAAATTTATGTACTTATTTACTATTGCACTTTATAATGGATCAATTCATTTACTATAAATTCATTCAAATGCAAGTAAAATCAATTAACAGTCAGTAACAAACAATTTAATTAATTTATCTTATTAAATTTAGTATAAATTGATTAATATAAAAACACTCAATGTAGTCTATCCTTTAAAAATATCAACAATAAAATAAGGATATGGCAATTAATTAGATCAAACAATAATCACTATTAAAAATGGAAAGCTTTATTAACTATAGAACTTTATAAATAATGCTTATTTAATATGCTGTTTTTGATAGAATAATTCCCTTGAGCGCTAGTTGTAAGAGATTAATGCACTTTGTTTTTAAATGCAAATTGTTTTAAACTTAAAAGAACTTTTAAAAACCAGATTTTTATAAACGTAGCAACTCACTTTCAAATCAAGGAAAAGACAGTGTCTGTCATTGGTAGTCTGCTAGGCTCCAACTTGAATAAAGGTTTGTATGCCTCTAGTGGCTTATAACTGAAATGCTCTATTTGAGGGAAAGGACTATTAACATGGGAAATTGGGGGGGAAGGGTAGTTAAGACTACAGTCTTTAGCAATTCAGGGCAAGACTATTACAAGCCCGAACTGGGATAATATTAACAAAAGAAAAAATAGAGACTGGGTTGTTAGTAAAACATTTATAAAAGAACACTTGTAAATGGAGAGGCAAAAAAAGAAACAAGCCACCCCCTTGTGAGGCTTCTGTACTATCAGCAAAATATCAGACCTTTGTAGTTAAACAGAGTTCTTTATTTCAAATACTGGAACAGGGTCTCGATGTTTGTTAGAGATGCAGAACAAAAGATGGCTTGGGTTAATATACCTACAGACATAGATGCTTAAACAAAGTCCTCCAATCAGAATACACACAAAATGCGGGAAAAGACATGGCAACCATTTGTTCCCACCAAAGGTGAGAAAGTTATAAAAATTCCCCTCTTGCCCTGAGCGACCTAGATGTGAGAATTCCTATGCAAAACATTTGGTCAGCGACAGTAAATAACTTCCAAGGCTGTACCCACTCTGATAACACACTGGGAGCTTCAAACGGGAGGGGGAGGGAGCCATGACAAGATAGCTACAGATGTTTATGTGACGCGTTGGAATGGAGAGGCCATCCTCCCGGGGAAGGAGCAACACTAAGCAGAACAGCAATTTCTACTTCAAGGCAAGCAATAAAACATTCGAGTGATAGCAAGGTATAAAGAAACAGAAAGTAACTTTTCAGCACAGCACGGAACAAGCAAGCTTTTGTCAGATCCTGACACCCCTCCCCTTCCATTCAAGCGTTATGGATATCTATGCATTTCTAAAACAACATTTAAACCCACCATTTCCAATAAAAAATGATGTAGGTCAAAAGGCACTTGGCAATTCAATAACATAACAAAATAGCACTCTATATGACATTTTAAACTGCAAATCGGTATTTTATTATTTTTTCCTGGTGAAGGGGGTTGTTCAGACTTTCGTTTTTGTGATCCTTTACTAGTGTCCATTGGCTGAGGTATATGAACTTTCTGGAGCAAGGTCTGGCCGGAGTCGAGGTCACCAGCAAAAAAAGCCTTTTCTTCATAAAGCACTCTTAAGTTTAGTTAGATTAATCCATCTGTATTCGATTCATGCCTGCTGTAGGGAGTCAGTAATGGGTTTCAGCTCTTTCCTTTTATTTAGAACTTCTGGCAGCAGGTCAGGAAACACTAGAATTCATTCTCCATTAAAGGAGAGGGAGCCCCGGGATCTGGCAACATCGAGTATCTTTCTTCTGGTCCTGGCATCAGGGAAAGTCACCAGAATGTCCCTAGGACCCTTTCTATGTGGATTAATGGGCGATCCCAGCCTGTGTGCCCTAGAAATCAGTGGAGCAATTTCGTCTTCAAGCCCCAGTTCTCCTGCCAGCCAACGCATTATGAAGGTGGGTAAGTCAGCTTCTAGTTGTAATTTTTCAGAAACCCCCCGAAATTTAAGGTTATTTTGTTGCATGGTAAATTCAAGACTTGAAACTCTTTCCTGCAGTCATATAGTTTCCTTATGCAATACTCGGCAGTTTTCTTCAGACTTCCTCCCCAGTTCCATAGCACTCTTGGCCATTTGACTAGTTTTTTCTAAATTCATTTTAAGTTCAGCCAATTGGTCTGAGAGTGGTTTAATAAGTGCAGCCATGCTGTCTAATAAGTTTATGCTCCATGTTTTGGAGAAGTCATGAAGCGATCCTCTGTCTGGGGGGGGGGGAGCGACATTTGTGGAGCCTGCTTCAACTGCCATTTTGTTAATCATTTCTGTGGCCCGTTCTGTTGTTGATTTCTTTAAGAAATAGCTTATATTTTGCATATTGAGGGAGCTATATGTTAGCTTCTTATTAGATTCCTTTTTGCCCATACTACGGGTGCCAAGATAATGGACAGAAATGTTGATGTGTGACTCTGTGAGGAAAGGGAGGGACAGAGCTCACCCTTTAAGTGTCCATCTTCTCAGAAACCAATGCCACGCCCCCCACCTGTCAACTACTTAACTTGGAAGGCAGAATCCTACTAAGTCCACCAGTTCAATTTCTAAGCTGTCATCTGGAGTCAAATAGGGTTCAGGTGGCAAGTGGATTATTGTACAAGGAAAACCCATTACTTGGCAATCTCCATGGTGGAGACATTGACATCTTCATTAACTGAGACCCAAAAACTTCTGTGCCAGAAAGGAGGTATGAAAATCACCTCTGTTGTCTCCTTTGACACTTTGTTCAGGCTTCAGCTGATCAGTGTCGTCAGAGGAAATGCATGCAGCAGACCACAGCATCAATGACAAGTGCGGGTGCCCTTGCTCTCTGCCCTGGAATCATAGAAACTGATAAGAAATTTGGCAACTTGGTTATAGTCTGATGTAAAAAGTTCCATGATAGGACTCCTGAAAGAAAGTGTGATTTTGATAGATCTTTTTTTAAATCCATTTATTAATTAATTTATTTTTGGGATTTATATCCTGCCTAGCCAGCTGGAGGAATAAGATGGCGGCTGGAGATAAAAGGATTGAGGATTCAAGGGGAGACATACAAACTTTGAGCCTTTGCAGATGATCTTGTGGAGTCTAAAAAAAGTTACCAATTTTATATAAGGAAATTATTGACTATAATGGAAGAGTGGGACTAAAAATAAATGTACAAAAAATGAAGATTTTGGCTAAAAACTGTACGTTAGAGCAGACACGAGAATTTACAGAAATGACAAAGATGGCGGTAGTTCCAAAGTTTGATATTTAGGAATAAATTTAACAAAAAACCAGAAATGTTGTATCAAGATAATTATAAAATCTTACTAGAGGAAGTCAAAAAAGATTTGGGTAAGAGGAAAAACATTCAGCTTTCTTTAACAGGGAAGATTTCCACAATAAAGATGAATATACTACCTAGATTTTTATTTTTGGCTCAGAAATTGCCTATTATTAAGAAGTGGAAATTCTTCACAGATTTTGATAAAATTATTTAAAAAATTCATCTGGTCACATAAAAAAGCAAGAATTAAATGGAAAGTATTGCAGGACCGGAAGGAGAAAGGAGGTCTGACGCCCCCTAATTGGCAATTACATTATACAGCGGCAACCCTCACTTGGATTAGAGACTGGGTACTCTTGGAGAATACAAGCATTCTGAAAATAGAAGGATTTGACCTTAGGATGGGATGGCATGCATACTTATGGTATGGGAAAGAAAAAATCCATACCAATTTCCATAGTCATATTATCAGAGGTGCACTCATTAAAACTTGGCTACAGGTTAAGAGTCAATTCTATACTTTAATTCCAAAATGGGTATCGCTGTTAGAAGTGTTTGTTAGACCGATATTGCTCACAAAAGACAATAAGGGAACATATGAAAAGTTACTAGATACGAATAATGAATTGAAAACAAAAGAAACCCTAGAAAAGCAAGGAATAGTTTTATCATGGTGAGAAAGGATCCAACTTAAAACAAGGTATGCAGAAAACAAGAAAACTGGATTTGAAAAAAAAAAAAACCCTACAGATAAATTATGGCTACCTACAAAAGATAAATTAATCCAGAAACTTTATAATTGGTTGCTAGATGATTTCTTTTTTTTAAAAAAAAAAAATTATTATTGATTTTTAAACTATTTCTATATCTAAAACGCTACATACTAAGCTACATTATCTTATACAGAGAATACTGTGTAAATTGCTCAATTATATCTGGTTACAAAAGTTCTGAAACATTAAAAAAAACCCTTGGTTCACATATTTAAGTACTTTGTCACTTCTAATAATCAAGAGCTGTTTGGCTGAAACACATAACATTGAAGAAATACTTAATAATACGTTTTAAATTCTTATATAATGCTCAAGCTTATTAAAACATTTTAACAATCATTTCTTCTTCTGTCCTCTTCTCGTCTTTTTAGTCTCAATCTTTGGTTTGGGAGCAGCAGCTCCCTTTTCCGAGTCCAATATTTCTTCTTTGCTTTTTGAGCAATCAAAGCCGTACATACTCTCTTGCAATGCTAGTGAATCACCTGAGTCTCTCTCTGCTTTCTTTTCTTTGCCTTTTTCGAGAAACTTCTTTGCTTGTTCAACAGTGTCAATTTTATATTTTTTATCTTTAAAACTGAAACTTAGTCCCTCTGGAGTATTCCAACGATATACAATTGACTCAGACTGAAGCCATGTCGTTAAGTTTTTGTAGGCTTTTCTTCTTTTTCTTATTCCAAATGGTATGTCCTTCAGAACTTTAATCTCCTCTTCCTGGATCTTCAGTGTTGCTCTGTTGGTAGCTTTTAACACCACATCTCTTGTTGATTTTTTGGAGAATCTTATCATTATTTCGCCTGGCAGGTTTTTCTTTTTAATATATACTGGATAGGTCCTGTAAACCAAATCCATGTCGCTTACTATTTCTTCTGCTTTCAAACCTGTTAGTGGCGCTAGTGCTTCACTTAGCAGTTTTTTAAGATCCTCCCCTTTTTTTTCCGGAACATTCTGAAGCCGTAGGAAGAAATTTGAACTTTCCATCTGTAATTTCAGAAGGGAATCATGTTGAGAAGCCTTTTCTTTTTCTATTTTTTGCAGACTTAAGTCCTGCTTACTTGTAGATGCTTTCACTTCCATAAGGTCCTGTTGCAGTTTTTCTGTTTTCTTGCCTGACTTTCAGCTCCTTTTGCATTGTATCCATTTTTGCGTTGAGAGTAGTCATCTGGTCCACCAGGGGTCACAATAACGTGGAAAACATTGCACTCATCTCTGTGGTATCAGCCTTTGAACTCGGAGCAGCGCTTCCTAATTTAGGGGAAGGTTTCAGTTTCCCCGCCATTGTTACTCTTTCGGTTTTGTTTACAGTTAGATAAGACGGATCGAAGAAGCGATTTTCTTAGTGGCACTTATATCGATTTAAAGCTTTTAACTTCAAGCATGCGATCCTGCCCTCCAACAATTCACAAACGCTTTTATTCGATCAGTAATGCCGTGGGAAAGTCCCGTAAGTACGCTTTGGTAATGGAAGGGGGGGGATTTTCATTCCACCCACCCGTTCCTCGCTTAATTTACAGTCCTTCTTTGAGACTCACGTTTTCACCATGCTTATCGGAGGGGTTGTAGTTTCATCGCTTCGCATTCTCTGCTGCTTCTCAGTCTGCGATTGCAGCCATAAAGGCTTCCGCGGTAGGGGAACCTACGGGGGTGATGAGGGGGACCTCATTCCCGTGATCGCCACCGCCGGGAGAGGTCCCAACTCATGCCACCCCAGGCAGAGCCCCTTTACTGAGGTCTCTGGGGGCTCGGCACCGGTCCAGAGCCCCTTCTCCCCATCAGGCATGGATCGCCTCTCCCACTCAGGCGGAGAGAGGCGTCCGCCATTCAGCGCATCTCTTCCGGAAGTCTCAGTTGCTAGATGATTTTTTACAGGACAAGATAATCAAAACATCAATGATTTCATGGATGAAAGATATAGGACATTCAATAGATATAGACGATTGGGTTAAAGTATGGAAATCAGCAAAATACATTAGGGCCATAGCGTATAAAGAAAACATTTTTAAGATGTTTCATAGATGGCATTGGTCCCCGGATAAGATCACTAAATGTTTTCCCAATGCGTCTAATAGTTGTTGGAAATGTAAGACCAATGTTGGAACCTTTTGTCATCTATGGTGGAGATGTATAAAAATGCAAAAATGTTGGAATATGGTACATGAAATGATTTCAGAAATATTTGAAGTGAATCTGCCGTTGACACCTGAAGTATTCTTATTAAATATGCTACCAGAAAATATAGGTCCAAATAGATATGTAATAACATATTATCACTTGAACTAGGTTACTTATTGCAAAAAACTGGAAAGCAGAAAAACTCCCCTCTAGAGAAGAAATAAAAGTTAAATTGCTTGAGTTGGCAAAAATGGACAAACTGAATATGAGACTGTTAAACCAAAATGAAGAGTTATTTGATCTTAGATGGAACAGTGTATACAATGGATGGAATTGAAAATGTAAAATTACACTCGAATTAGAAAAGGTATTGTTATTTAAGACTATCATTTGATTTGTTGAAAATGTATGTTATATTCTTGTTAATGAAGAAACAGTGTGAACGTTAATCTGGAAAAAGCAATAAAATATATATTAAAAAAAAAGATGGCCAGCGTAGACGCTCATAATTTGAGCTCTGCAGAATTTTAATGCTGCTTCTAGTTTTTAGTGTTTTAGCATTAGTTTTAGCCACTAGTCACCTTACCAGCTGCCTATAGTGGAGGGTAGGAGGGTAGGAGCAGGAATGCCAAGCTACAGCCAACTTACAGTTGTGGTGCTGGGCTGTTGCTGCTGCTGTGCCCCGCGGCTGGGAGACATCGAGTGCTGGAGCCAAAGTGGGAGCCGAAGCTTGGGTGGTGGTGCCAGAGGCCTTTGGGCTTTGTTGCAGTTGAGAGTGCCGGGCTCCAGGGGTCTGAGGGGCTTGCAGCGGCTGGGAGACACCGGGGGCCATAGAGGAGACCAAGCGCGGACCAGCCGGCAAGAGTCCAGACCTCTTTAACTGGGAGACTGAGGGAGCAGCTGCTGGGCTTTGCTGCAGCAGAGAGCACTGGGCTCGAGGGGCCTACAGCGACTGGGAGACACGGGGGACATGGAGGGCATTAGGCATGGACCAGCTGGCAAGATTCCGGGCTTCTTTGACCAGCAGGCCAAGGGAGTAGCCACCACGGGCGCCCGTGTCAGGTGCACCAAGCTGGAAGGCGACAGAGGGAGCGCCGGGATTGTTGGAGGAGTGTGGAGGTGGTGAGGATTACCGTGGACCACCGCCGGCCGAGAATATAGAGCAGGCCGGGGAGACTGGTGAGGTGCCAAGCACCATGCGAAAAGTGGCTGCTTCCACCATTGCTGGGAGCCTCTGAAGCCAGGAGGTGCGGTGAGTGTCCATCCAGGATCGGCCAAAGATGCTGTTGGTGTTGTGGACCCTGGGGGTGGGGGGTTGTGCTTGGGTGCCCACTTGCTGCTTGCTGTTGCTGGGCCCTCCTGTTGACTGCTGGGCTCCCTCTGCTGGCCTGTGTCACACACTTCACTGGCATGGCTGTGTTGGTCAGCATCCATCATGGCTGTTCCTGGCTGTCATTGTTTCACATCTAAGGAATAGAGAAGATGTTCTTCAGCATTAGCAGGGGCAGGGAAGAAATCCGGAAGGAAGATATCAGAATGCAGATGGAATTCCAATACCACTTTTGGAAGAAAAGAAACATCCAGAGCAAGGTGAACCCCATTAGGCAAAAACTGGAGATATGGCGGATCGTGCCTAAGAGCGAGGAGTTTGCCCACCCTCCTGGCTGATGTAATCACCACTAAGAAGGCCATCTTCCAGGAGAGGAACTTGCAGTTGCAAGTGGCTAGTGGCTCATAGGGTTTCCTGGTTAAATGGTGTAACACTAGAGGAAAGTACCAAAGTTGAACAGGAACCTGAATTGGAGGGTAGAGGAGGAGACCTCTCAAAAAAGTTTAGTAACAGGGTGAGAAAAAACTGTAACCGCCCACGGAACAATGGTGGGCTGAAATAGCCGCTAGATAAACACGCAACGAGGAGTGAGTGAGGCCAGAGTCAGACAAAGACAAAATAAAGTCAAAAATACAACTAAGGTCAACTGAACTGGGAGTATGCTGGGTTGGTCCGAGGAACGAAAGAAACCTCAACCACTTGTATGAATAGGACTTCCAAGCTAATAATTTATAACAGTTCAATAGCACCTCAGAGACACAATCAGAGAAGGTAGGGCAGTTATCCTCCAGGCCATCAGTTTCAAGTGAAGAACGTTGTGGTAATGTAAAAGACCACCAGAAGCGAGAAGATCCAGAGCTGACGGAAATTGGGAGAGGCATCTGTTGGGGTGGTGTAGGAGAAAGGGAAACCAGACTTGGCCACCAAGGCGTAATCAAGAAGCAGTTTGCTTTTTCCTGTACCATCTTGTGAACCACCTTGGTGAACAAGGGAAGAGGGGAACACAGGTATAGAATGCTGTGGTTCCAGCAGGAGAATAGACCATCGCCTAGTGACTGTGGGTCCAAACCTCTGCGGCAACCAAAAAGGGGACACTTCTTGAATCTGGAGGCAAAAATGTCCACTGTCAGATGTCCCCAGCAGCGGAACAGAGGTTTCAAGCAAAGCCAATTCAGTTCCCATTTGTGTAGACACATTCTCCTTCTGCTGAGTTCTGGGCTATGCACCAATCCCAAAGGTCCACAGCCAGGTGACAAAGCCATCAAGACATAGTCCTGCCCTGACGGTTGACATAACTCAGCATAGTAGTGTTGTCCGTGAGGGCTGCAATGGACGTCCCTTGAACTAATGGCTGGAAGGATTGGACAGCAAATTTGATGGCTAACATTTCCAGATAACTGATGTGACAGCGAAGGAATTGCTGCTCCCATCTGTCGTCCACACAAAGGCCATTGAGGTGAGCACCCCAACTGCACCAGTTGTGATGGTCAACTGTGGGGCTGGTAGGTGGAAGGGGGCTCCTGTGAAAAGATTTGATGGTTGTGCCCACCAAATGAGGGAGTCTCTAACAGTTTGGGGAGGGCAGAGCCGAGTGGATTGTGGCTGTAGTGTCAGATTGAAAGACCTTAAGAAACACAGTTAAAGGGTTCGCATTCAAAGTTTGGCAAACACTAGAACAGAGGTAGTTGCCACCATCAATCCTAGAAGACATTGAATCTTGAACACCGAAACATACGGAAGAGATTGAGCCTGGAGGCCAGACCCAGGAGGGCATCTGCCCTGTCCATTGGTAAGTAGGCCTTGCATATGATGGAATCTAGGACAGCTCTGATAAACTACCCATTGGGATGGGACAAGGTGAGACTTGCCAAAGTTTATGCAAAGGCCCAACATCTGAAGCAACTCAAGTGTGATCCAGATGTTTTGTAGGAGCAGGTCTCATGAACTGGCCACAAGAAGCCAGTCTTCTATGTAAGGGGAAATGGTGATTCCCCGGAGACAAAAAAAAGGCTGCTACCACCATCATAGTCTTCATAAAAACCCTGGGGGCACTGGACAGGCCAAAGGGAAGGACAGTGTACTGGCAGTGGTCCTGTCCAATAGTGAAGTGGAAGCATTGGCAGTGGCTAGGTCAAATGGTTAGATGAAAGTAGGAATCCTGAAGACCCAAAGTAGCCATCCAAATGCCCCTCCTTAGCAAGGGAAGAATGTTCAGAAGGAAGACCATCAAACTTGAGGTAGATGATGAAAGAGTTCAGAGCCCATAAGTCCATTATTGGTCTGATCCCACCATCTTTCTTGGGAACAGTGAAGTAGCAGGAATAGAACCCACGTCCCCAAGATGGAGAAGGCACTGGTTCTATAGCATTATCAGTACCGTGTTCTGTATATTTTCAGTATACCAACAGTACCATGACCCTTTTGCAGGAGATGGTGGGGTGATGACGAAGACTGGCATGGGAGGACTGTGAACAAATTCTATTGAATATCCTTGGAAGCCAATCAAAAGGACCCAGCTGTTGGTTGTTATCTGCCTCCAGGCTCGGAGAAACAGAGAAAGGCGGGTTGTTGCAGAAAGAGATTGGTGTCAGGTTCCCTGTCATTTGTATATTTTCTCCTGGCTGGGGAATGGTGACCCAGCTCCCTCTACGTCATAGTGCTCTCTACCACCCCCCGCCCTGTTGCTTTGCTTCTGTTAATCTGGCTCTGCGAAGTTTAGCCTTGAATTGTTTTTTGTAACAAAGGAACTCCAGGTGGCTGAATGTGTGAGAATAACAGGGAAGGAGCTGTGGGAGAGGGAGGCTAGCTGCCAAGCCTAATCATTGCAGGCTACGCGCCTTTTTGGTGAGAATGCAACTGCTAGTAACTTTCGCGCCTTTGCTGTAGTTGCCCTGATGGGTGACAAGCTTTGATCCTGCTGTTTGAAATGTGTATAATTGACTCTTGCCACATTCACTGGCACCACTAACACTGGACATGTATACTGAAGACCATTAAGAAATAAAAAGGACTTTATTTCACATTAAGGCCTGACTTATTGGATCTATCAGGTTCTCACAGAGTGTTAGTGATCTTTCCACCAACGGAAGGAGTGCACCCTATACCTGACCATGTCGGATGATGGGAACCTTGTTCCGACCTCTACCCCTGATACCACCTCTGCTCCGGTGGGGCCAGTGACTAAGGACTATGATTTGTTTGCCCCATTATCTACCCATGGGGTTATGGTTGATCAGTCAGTGAAGCTGAGATATTCCTGGTCGGCATTCGGAACGAGCACAGAGGAGTCCTGGGTCTATGACAGGCGAGGCTCCAGGGTGCGGTTCATGGATGAGCAGCCAGGTGACTGGAGGCTGAGTGTTCAGCCGGGTCAAAGGACCCCATCCCGATATCCGGAGCCAGTTCTTCATGAAGTGTAGCAGTGGATGGATTGGAGATTCGATGAGATGCATGACAGGCTGGCGATAGAACTGCAGGAGGCACTACTCAAGATGCAGAATGTCCTGCAGGGAGCGGCGGCACAAGGTGCAGATGAGCAAGGCAGCGGGGATGGCGCTGGGGGAGTGCCCCCCCATTCAACCGGTACCCGGGGGTGCGGGGGACCAGCAGGAAGCACCCGCATGGCCCCCTCTACTGCCAGGGGGTCCAGTCCCACCAGCACCCCGGGGGGGAAAGGATCTATCGACAACCCCCTAATGATTCCCTGGTGGCCATGTTTGATGGCGACCCCGACAAGCTACGGTTCTTCCTCATTGAGATCGAGCGGTTCCTGGACACTTGGGGACATCTCTACCCCATGGAGCGCGAGAGAATAGGCTACATCGGTTCTAAGTTGTGGGACACTGCTAGTGATTGGTATGTAAGCCTGCACAACCCTCCTGGTCCTGAATTGAGGTCGGTGGATGACTTTATGTGGGCACTTAGGCAGCACTATGAAGATCCCTTGGGGGAGGAGAAGGCTCGGAATCAGCTGCGCAAGCTGGTTCAAGGCCGTACCTCTGTAAGGGAGTACACTGCTCAATTTCGGAGAGTGGCTATGAAAGTGCATGGATGGTCCGAAGATCTATTCGTTGAAAAATATAGGGAGGGCCTGAATTCAGAGATTTACAAGACTGTTTTGAGAAATGACCATCCCGCTTCCCTGGCAGCATGGATACGGGCGGCAGCTGATGTTGAGGAACGCTTTACGCTGATCAAGTTGGGGTCTCAATCTTCCCAATCCAAGACTAAAGCTCCTGGCAAGTCCAAGTTGAAATCAGCAATCCAGGAGTTACGCGATGCTCATTTCAAGCAAGGGCTCTGCATGCTGTGCGGGGAAGGCGGCCACTACACGTCTAACTGTCCCCAAGGAGGAATGAGGACACCGAGAACCCCTGCGGCAACCTCTGGAGGGACTTCCAAGCTCCAGAAGGGCTCCTACAAACCCCGGGCATTACAGCTGGAAGGGGCAACGAGCAAGAAACCTGCCATGGAAGCAGTAGCTGAACAGCTGTTGGGAAACTTCCAGGACCTCCAGTAGGAGGCGCACAGCTGCAGTTCCCCCCCCTCGGCCACACCACCAGTGGTGAGCACCCCGGGCCCCTTACTTTACATGATTGTGACTGTAATAGCACCTGGAAGTGGCACTCATGTTTGAGTGTGAGCCCTTATTGACTCTGGGTGTGCCAGGGATTTGATAAGCCCCCTCGAAGTGGAGGGATTGGGTCCCAAAGTAAATCCCTTGTGGGAGCCATTGCAATTCACACAAATGGATGGTTCAGAAATGAAGGCGGCATGCGTGGCAGAAACTGAACCTTTGATAGTGGGGACAGGGAACCATTGGGAGAAGCGGGCGTTTGTAATAACTCCACATGCCCAATTCCCCATGGTGCTGGGTAGTCCCTGGTTGGGCTCACATGACCCATACATAAAATGGAGTGAGGGAAAGATCTCCTGGATTGACCCCCAATGTACACAACATAAATGGAACTCGGAATGGGGTCCTGGGCCCCCTCACCCCCCACATGCATGTTTGGTATCAGAGGAGGTTGCCAAGATTCCTTCTGTGTATCAGGATCTGGCTGAAGTGTTCAGTGAAACGGAGGCAGATGAGCTCCCCCCATAGTCTGACAGACTGTGCTATTGAACTCTTGCTGGGGGAGAAGCTCCCCAAGGAAAAACTGTATTCCATGGGACCCACAGAGCAAGCGGAGCTATGAAAGTTTATGGATAAAAATCTAGCCCGAGGTTTCATTCACCCAGCCAAGTCCCCTTTTGCAGCTCCTGTCCTTTTCTGGAAAAAGGATGGGGGGCTGTGGCTGTGCACGGACTACAGGGGTTTGAACGCAGTCTCTGCCTCCAATGCTTATCCGTTATCGCTCATTAAAGACTTGTTAGCTGAGGCGGCGAAAGTGAAGATCTTCTCCAAACTGGATTTACATGATGCTTACTTTCATGTTCGCATTAAAGAGGGAGATGAGTACAAAACAGCGTTTAACACCCCCTTGGGTCAGTTTGAATACCTTGTTATGCCTTTTGGCTTGGCTGGTGCTCCTGGCATTTTTATGAGCCTAATAAATGAAATGTTGCACAAGCATTTATTTAGGGGGGCCCTTTGTTACTTGATGACATTATTATTTATTCCCAAGATATGGACTCCCATGTGAAATTGGTGAGGGAAGTGCTGTCAATGCTAAAAAACCACAAACTGTATGCTAAACTTTCCAAGTGTGAATTTCACTGCAGGGAGATTGATTTCTTGGGCTATCACATTTCCCCAGGGGGTTGGAGATGGACTCAGCAAAAATGGAGGTGGTGGTCTCCTGGGAAGCCCCCCAAACACGCAAACAATTACAATCATTTTTAGGATTTTGCAACTTCTATAGATCATTCCTCAAAGACTTTGCAAAAGTGACTTTGCCTCTCACTAACTTATGGAAAACGAAGGGGCGGGGACCTGAGGCAAGCAAGCCGGGGGCGCACTTGCCCTGGTCCAGCGAGTGCCAAGCCGCTTTTGAGACTTTAAAATCCCTGTTTACCTCTGAGCTAATTCTTGCCCATCCCGATGAAACCCAGGAGTTTACAGTTCATGTGGATGCCTCCCATGTGGCGATGGGGGGGGATCCTGCAAAAGGGGGAGGATGGGAGGTTGCATCCGCTGGCATACATCTCTAAAAAGTTCACAGAAGCTGAGCAGAATTGGTCTGTTTGGGATAAGGAAGCTGCAGCCCAGAAGCCCTTCGAGATATGGACTGATCATAAGAACTTGGAGGCATTGCGCACAAGGCGAGCTCTCTATGCCAAACAACTCAGATGGGCTGATTTTTTCTCTAAGTTCAATTTTACTTTACATGATTTCCCGGGGACTACTAATTCACTTGCATATGCTGTCTTGCCTCCCCCAGCATGAGTCCCAGAGAGAGGAAATTTTTGATTCCATTTTCCCCTGAGCAACTAGGAGGGGCTGTGGTCATCTGGAGTCAGACGCAGCGGGGTGGGCCAGCTTTTTCTAATGAGTGGATTACAAAGTGTGCACTGGAGTACTCTCATCAGGATGATTTTGAGGCTGAGAAAGATGCACACAAAGGTCCTGATGGCTGTTGGTACAAGAGAGAAACTTATGGTGCCTAAATCTCTGACTGTCTATTTTGCATGCTTGCTATGAATCCAAGCTCTCTGGTCATTTTGGATATTTAAAGAGTTTAAATCTACTCCAGAGGCAGTTTTGGTGGCCCCATATGTGGGGAGATGTTTCTGACTATGTTGCTTCATGTCAAACCTGTCTGATGTGTAAAAAGCGGGGGGGGGGGGGGTAAGCCCCCAGGACTGTTGCAGCCTCTACCCACCTCTTCCAGACCCTGGGAGGTGATTTCCATGGACTTTATTACTAATCTACCACCCAGTAAAGGGAAGACAGTTATTTGGGTGGTGGTTGACCTATTTTCAAAACAGGCACATTTCATCCCATTCAAGCAGCTCCCCACGGCCAAGGGTTTGGCCTAGGTATTCTTCTCCCAGGTGGTGCGGCTCCATTCTTTCCCGACGCGTATAATCTGACAGAGGCTTGCAGTTTGTTGCCAACTTCTGGCGGGAGCTTCTGCAAGTCGTGGGGATTGAACCCGCCTTGAGCTCAGCTTATCACCCAGAAAGTGATAGACAGTCCGAATGTGTAAATCAAATATTGGAGCAATTCCTACGTTGCTATTCTAACTTTCACCAAGAACTGGGTGGAGCTCCTTCCTTTTGCGGAATAAGGTTACAACAATGCTATACACTCTTCTACTGGCGTTTCCCCATTTATTGTAGTGTGGGGTTTTGAAGGCAGTCCCCTCCCTATGCTCAAGCCTGCTGACTCCCTTTGAGTCCTTTCAGGACATGGTGGAACTCTCTCCAAGACTCCTGGCTGCTGATTGCTAAGGCTTTGGATTGGGCCAAATCGGATTACAAAAAATATGCTGATGGGGAGGGCTCCAGCCCCAGGGGACTCGGTGTATGTCTCTACTAAGAACATACATGTACGGCAGCCTAGCAGGAAGCTAGGGTGGAAATATGTGGGTCCGTTCAAAGTGCTGCGCAAGATTTCTTCTGTGTCTTTTGAACTTGAGCTGCCAAAGACCCTAAAAGCTGTGCACCCTGTTTTTCATTACAGCCTATTGAAGAAGAGTCCTGGGCCGAATACCTGAAGGGGGGAGAACCTCATTTTGAAATCTCTCGCATTTTAGATTCTAAGCTAAAGCAGGGTCAACTGTATTACTTGGTTCGATGGGTGGATTTTGGTCCTGAATATAATGAATGGGTTGCTGTTGAACATGTGCATGCTCCCCGACTAATCAGCGACTTTCACAAGCTTTACCCTGCTAAGCCTGGGGGGGGTGCAGTCTTAGGGCGGGCAGGATGTGAGGTTCCCTGTCATTTGTATGTTTTCTCCTGGCTGGGGAATGGCGACCCAGCTCCCTCTACGTCATAGTGCTCTCTACCGCCCCCCGCCCTGTTGCTTTGCTTCTGTTAATCTGGCTCTGTGAAGTTTAGCCTTGAATTGTTTATGTAACGAAGGAACTCCAGGTGGCTGAATGTGTGAGAATAACAGGGAAGGAGCTGTGGGAGAGGGAGGCTAGCTGCCAAGCCTAATCATTGCAGGCTATGCGCCTTTTTGGTGAGAATGCAACTGCTAGTAACTTTCGTACCTTTGCTGTAGTTGCCCTGATGGGTGACAAGCTTTGATCCTGCTGTTTGAAATGTGTATAATTGACTCTTGCCACATTCACTGGCATCACTAACACTGGACGTGTATACTGAAGACCATTAAGAAATAAAAAGGAATTTGTTTCACATTAAGGCCTGACTTATTGGATCTATCAGGTTCTCACAACTGGAATGAGGGTGATTGGAACAAAGGTAAGTCAAAGGCCCTGTTTCTGTGGTTTGGGGGCCGTGGAGTGGTTGGATGTCTGTCCAGATCCATACTTTGGTTTGGAAGGATAAGGTGGAGGATTCCCCATGAAAGAACTACGAGGACGCCAAGAATTATCTGGGGATTGGCGGGAATAAGGGCCTTTGGCCAAGAATGTGACCAAGACCTGGGCTTGTAAGGTCTCAGTGATGATGCCATCCCCAAGGTGCGGGAAGCTTTAATGTGCTAATTGAAGTCTTGTAAGACTGTATCGGTAGTTGCATGGAAGAGTTCCTGGCCATCAAAGGGAAGATTTTCAATATATGCCCTAGTGTCCTGCTGAAGAGTGATAGTATGAAGCCAAGAATGTCAGCGCAAAGCAATAGCAGGTGTCATAGTTTTAGAAAAGGTATCCAAGGCATGTTTGGAAGTGTTAATCAATTGCTTGGCTAAAAGTAAGCCTTCCTTTTGAATCTCATGAGCCCCCTGATGTTTTTCATCTGGAAGAGAAGCAAAGATGTCACTGAGTTGCTCCCAAAGGGAATACTGGTATCTTCCCATGCAGGCCAAGTAGTTGGTGGTTTTAATACCTAGGATGCCGGTGGAATAGAAGCACCTTCCAAAGGAGTCCAACTTCTTGCTTTCTCTGTCCACTGGTGTGGAGTGGTCCTCTTACTTTTGGATGAGGATGTCACTACCATAGAGTTAGGTTTAGGATAGGTATACAGAAATTCAGACCATTTCCTGCACCTTATACATATGGCCCATCCTGTGAGAGGATACTGGAGCAGAGAAGGGTTTATCCCATGGTAATTTACCTGCTTGTAAAAGAACAGGAGACATAGGTAGAGCAATTCCTGTAGAATTATCAAACTGCACTACATCAAAGACAGCATCTGTTACCGATGGTTGAGGCTGAATGACACTGAGACCTAAAGAATGAGCCATTCTGTCAGGTTCCCTAGTAATCACTACTCAACAACGGTCCTTTAGTAGGTTCAGTTTATTGAAGTCAGTATTGCTGACACGTTCTCTGGACACTTCTGTGTTAAGACTAAAGAGGGGAAGCGTGAAAGGGATTATATTAGGGTTCAAACTGGGTGTCAGATGGCTACAAGCCAATGAGTGCCCCGTTACCCTTGCGCTGAGAATAACGGCTTCAACATTCAGGCGGGAGACTTACAAGAGAAACCCGAGATCTTATGTAAACAGGAGCAAATGCTAGAAGAACATCAAAGGCAACATTCCAGAGTTTACAACAGCATTTACAACCTTCTCCCCCCGCCGCCTTTTCTTCAGTGGCCACTCTCTCTCCCCTCCTTTTATTTATGACAGCCTAGCTGACACTCTGCCCCCCTAAAGAGGTTCCTCTTGGCTTCAAAGGGTACAAGGAGTGGAAAGCACGTAATAAATCAGGGGCATCAACATGACAATCCTGGACCCATTCATTATCATCAGGACCGAAATTCTTTCACCTAATCAAATACAAAAGACGGCCACGCCTTATTCCAGAGACCAGGATCTGAGCCACCTCCTGATGCAGTTCATCATTCAGAAGCGGGGGGGGGGGGGGGGCAGGGGAACGAGGATGCCAGGCATTTGGTCCAGGATCCCGCTTCAGGAGGCTGAAATGAAAGATTGGATGAACGCCCCAAAGGGATTTAGGCAAGGCCAATTCAACAGTCACTTCACTGATTTTATGCACAACTGGAAAAGGTCCCACATAACGCTAACCCAGCTTCCTACTGGGTTGCAGCCTTTTTAAGTTCTTAGTGGACAAAGACACACAATCACGCAGATTAATGTCCCAAGGTTTCGCCCGGTGCTTGTCAGCTTGAGTCTTATAATGGCTTTAACTTTTATCAAAGTGCCTCACGAATCACCGGCCACTGGTCCTGCAGACCACTCCATCAATCATGCAAGTCCCCCCCCCCCATTCCCAGGGGTGTCATCAGACATCACGGGGAGGGGCATCCCCTCGTAACCATACAAGACCATGAAAGGGGAGACCCCAGTGGAAGAATGCACCAAGTTGTTGTAGCTGTATTCTGCATACGGTAACAAGTCCACCCAATCATCTTGCTAATAATTGGTGAAACACCTGAGAAATTGTTCCAGCGTTTGGTTAATTCTCTCAGATTGGCCATCAATTTTTAGGTGATAAGCACTACTGAGTCCTTATTCAATGTCCAACAGGAGCAAAAGTTCTTTCCAGAACTTGGCAACAAATTGCAATCCTCTGTCTGAAATTACCTTCCTTGGAGAAGGAGGCAGGACGAATAAAGCCTCACACCAAGTTTTTAACAATGAACTTTCGTAGCTCCTCTTTCTCTGCCAGGCTCACAGAATACAACTTTCCCTTAGGCAACTTGTGCCCCGGCAACAGTTCAATAGCACAGTCACAATTCTGCAGGGGGGTAATTCATCTGCTTCCACCTCCCCAAAAACTTCCGCCAAGTCCTCATAGTCGTGGGGATCCCCCCTCACCCTCCTCCATCAGGCAAGCAATCACTGGATCTGCAGGAGGAGGAGACTCACTCAGGTGACCACACATGGGACTTACACCCTGGATCAACAAAACGCACCACCCCCTTGTGCATATCAAGCGCACAAAGCCAAAGGCTTCCTAATACCAGTGGGAACTAAGCACTGGGGTTAATCACAAAAGAGCGGTGCTCCCAATGTTCTCCCACCCCCATCAGCACAGGGACTGTCTGGTATTTGCACGACCTGCACAGGGGAGCCATCCATCTGAACAAAATGGAAGTTTTCTGGAAGTTTTTGGACTGGAGTCCCCAGCCCCATAAAAAGGGACAGGCTGATTATTTCTCTCGCACAGCCCGAGTCGATCAGTGCCTGGACTCGAATCTGCGTGCCCAAGTCTCTATTTAAAATGGTCACCATCACAAACAGGATGGGGTAAGAACTGCTTACCATAGGCGGCACCTGTGGCTTTTGGATCTGTTGTTTTGCGCCTCTTACAACAGGTCCCTGCCTTTTCCCGATGACTCCTGTGTCTCCTCGCTGCTTGACGAGGTGTCCTCCAGTCATGCTCCCAGCCGCAGGGCTTTTGGGAACTTTCCTTTCTCAATGCCTGGTCATTTCGGGGTCTCCGTGGCTTCCTTCTCTCTAGTTTTCAGACGGATTGAAGTTGTGCCTGACGAGCAGGTGCCCGTGAAATGACCTGCCGCTCCACATTTAAGACAAAGCCCTTGCCACATCCACTGCTCTTTAATTTGGTCTTTTCCTCTGGGCTGGGTCATCTTCTGGGGAGCCCCCACACCCGTGGGGCTCGCATCTTGATCATCTGCAGGCAGTTCTCCACATCATCTGCTTCTCACATCCAAGCCACTAAGGTGAGGGGTTGCACATTACACAAAACTGTATCAAGAATCTCATGATTTGAGCTCCGTCTGGAAATGTTCCACCAACATGGGCTCTGGCCACCCCTGGATCTTCGCAGCGATCATCTTGAATTCTTCCAAGTACTCACACACCGTGTGATTGCCTTGCTTTAAGGAATGGAGGCGTGCCCTCACCTTCTCGCTAGCCAGCGGGTCTTCATACTGCCTCCACAGTACCCACATGAAAGCCTGCACATCCCATAGTTTGGGGCCCTGGATCTGGTGCAAACCCACGTACCAGTCTGCCGCTCGATCCCTCAGCTTCATGCCGACAAACTCGACTCAGTGTTCATCATCCGGAAACAAATGGCCCCAGTCTCTTAGAAACCTGCACACTTGCACTAAAAAGAACACTAACTTTTCAGGGGTCCCATCGAACGTAGCTTCCAACAACTCATTGGGTTGTTGCAATCTGGGGTTTTGAGCCAGCTGCTCTGGCCTCACAGGAATCCCAAGGGTCCTGACGGGTGCCTCAGGTTGCATAGGAGGGGCTCTCAGCTGCCCATCTGGCTGCCCATAGGCACCGTGATTGCCCCTGGCTGGAGCCTGTTGCCTCAGTTCACCACTCACCGCGTCTGCGATCATCTGTGGTAATTTAATCGTGAGTTCAAAAATTTCTTCCTGTACTTGCTCCCACAAGCGCATTCCCATGAGCTCAACCAGTGCCTCCACATCATTGCCTCCGCCCCAGCCCAGTGACTCTGGACGGTTGGGCTGCGCCATCATAGCGGCTTGGCATGGCCACCCAAGGAGTTAGCATCCACGATTCCCGCTGCACAGTAGAGAGGTGCACCCACGAATACAAGTCTCTTCCCCAGGTCTGAGTACTTCCTCCTGGCCCCCGCCCGGGAGCTGGTGTCTGCATCCTCATCGAGGGGATCTCGCTCACAGTGGTGACAGCAATCTCTGCCTCCAAGACTGGCTGGTCTCCAACGTTCCCCGTGCTCATGTTGAGATTCGGGATCGGGTGCGCAGTCCAGTGATGAGGAGTCTTAACACGCTGTCAGGTTCCCTAACAATCAGCACTCAACAATGGTCCTTTAGTAGGTTCAGTTTACTGGAGTCAGTATTGCTGACACATTCTCTAAACACTTCTGTGTTAAGACTAAAGAGGGGAAGGGGGAAAGGGATTATATTAGGGTTCAAACTGGGGTGTCAGATGGCTACAAGCCAATGAGTGCCCTATTACCCTTGCACTGAGAATAATGGCTTCAACATTTAGGCAGCAGACTCACAAGAGAAACCCGAGATCTTGTGTAAACAGGGGCAAATGGTAGAAGAGCATCA
The DNA here is from genome assembly GCA_029233225.1 of Lepidodactylus listeri. Lineage (NCBI taxonomy): Eukaryota > Metazoa > Chordata > Lepidosauria > Squamata > Gekkonidae > Lepidodactylus > Lepidodactylus listeri. The sequence goes on along the minus strand of JARCFY010000014.1, from coordinate 4,251,014 downwards.
AAGGCAACATTCCAGAGTTTACAACAGCATTTACAACTTTCTCCCCCCCCCCACCTTTTCTTCATAGCGGCCACTCTCCCTCTCTCTCCCCGCCTTTTATTTATGACAGCCTAGCTGACACATTCATTTAATCAAATTCCCATAAGAAGACAAGTCCTCAGAAGGAGAAATCAGGAAATCCTCAGAAACCATTGGTTTGGGTGAGGGACCTCCTGGGGAACTGTGTGCGACAGAACCTCCCCCATCAGAACAGTCCTCCGAAGAGTCAAAGGAAACAGAAATAGAAATAGGGTCCAGAACATCGGGGACAGGTTAAGCCAGCAGCGATGCTGGTGTTGATGGGCCCGGCAGCGAATGAATAGGCAAAAGTGGGATCAGATGCTTCAGAAGTCCTTTTTTGTCAGTGATACCTTACTTTCTATCTCAGCAATTTTTTCCCTAGACTCTTCTGCTTGTTTAACCTTTTCTTCCATCTCTTTAGCTAAATGTATCTCCTCCTTCTTTCTTTCTTTTTCTTCCTCCTCTTTCAATCTTTTTTGTTCCTCTAAGTACATTATGTATTGCTTATGTGCACTTTATTCCATTGAAATAAGTTTTGATGTCATAGGAACCAGTTCAGGTTTATTTCCATAGGTTTTCAATGTATCTTTGATCAACAAAACTGCATTCAATGTTCATTCACATGTGGAAGTCTTGTCCTCAGGTAAAGCCCATCTTGACACAGAAAAACGCCTCTCAATGTCTGCATTTCCATGTGATAGAGACAATGAAGTCTTGATAACTTTCGCCAACACTCAGCTACATTTGTTTTCTTTAAAATTTTATCCCAAAAACTATCAGTTCTTCCTTCAAAAGCTGGTCGGTCTGTCTCCATCTGCAACATTTTCCATTCATCAATGAGAACATTTTTTGTATCGATAGGGAGTTCTCTGGCAACTGAAACTACATCTTGACAGCTTTTTCGGGTTTTCACAAGAGACGGGTTTAAACATCTCAGAGCTTTCAGCAAACCACAACCTTGCATTGCCTTTTCAATCAAGTATGTGCATTCAGCAACATAATTCTCTTTAACATTTTTCATAAACACCAAGAAATTTTTTTCTGGAAGATGTGAAAATTCCTTTTTAACTCCCCATGATACACAACATCTCTCATGGGTAATATGTTTTTCAAATCAAATAACTCATTCACATCATAGTTATCTTCAGAAACAAACACATCTAGCTGTCAGATTCTGCTTTGTATGCACAATGGTTTCTCTATTACTGAATGTTTCTTTCTCTCTTTGAATCTGACAAATGATATATATTGCTGAAGAATGCTCTAGTGTCTACATCACAAAAAAATAAAAAATAAAGTTTTAATAAAATTTTAAAAACTCACACTTTCCAGTTGGAGTAGGCAGGAGCAGTTGGAGCAGGCAGTCGCTCATCCATGGAGGTCTCCCATGGCAGGGCGAGAGGCTCCAGGAACAACAGGGCAAGGGGGCAGGTGAATGAGCGCTGATGTGCCCTAGAAGCCGAGTGCCATAGAGCTGGTCTCCACTGGCACTCCAGCTGGGCACCTGAACACAGGAGGAGGCAGAAGAGGAGGAGGAAGAGATGTCCTAGCCCAGATCACACAGTGCAACTGCCTCAGCCCCACAGAAAGTTCCTGTGCTGTCAAAGCCCATCGGCCTCACCTTGCCTACTGGCCCACCCGCCTGGTTGCCTCATGCTGCTTCCTGCAGCAGTGACACTCGAGAAAGGGCAGCGGTGGAGGGAAACAAGCTGCATTTGGGGTGGCGGCAGCCGCGGCGGAAGTTCAGCTTTTGTGGAAAGGGGAAAGTAACATTTAGCATCACTTGGGGCTAGGGGGCTCCTCATCCTAGCCTCGCAGGAAGAGCGGAGGGGACAAAAGGCTTCCTTTCACAAGATGGTGTGATGTTGAACACCTACCAACTACTAGAAGAACTTCACAAGCCATACTTGGGGAAGGGACAGCAGGGGGAAGCAAGCTGCACTTGGGGAAGGGGCAGTGGCAGCGGGCCTGGGCTAGATGGAAGTTGGGGGGCCTTGTTAGGAAGTTGGGGGGCCAGACCCCAAAATACTCCAATGTAGCTACGGGCCTGATCTGAACCAATCAGCAGCTTGTGAATGGACAGGTTTGCCCTACAGATGGCACAAAAAAAGAGAGAAAAGAGAGTTATTCTGAAAAAAAGAGACTTTAAGAGACTAATCCAGAAATAAGAGACTAAAAGCTAAAAAAGAGACCCGCTCCTACACCTGCCGAAGGTAGAGGAAAGGCACAGTAAAGGTATGGAAACTGTCACTGGTCCCACAGAATCGTTGACAATCTAGAAGAGGAGAAATCTAGACACGGAGAATAGTGCTCCTGTCAGGATGAAGCACTATGGCTTTTAATATCATCCACATATTGACATCAACTATCAATATCAATGGGTGATTGAGACCGACCACTCTTGAAGGAAGAAGACCCTAGAATGGGATCTGGACCTTCGAGGAGGTCGAGGAGAATATTGCAGAAAGGCTTCATTGACCTCTGATACAGAGACAGAGGGTGGACGAGTGGCCAAAAACAAGCTCTGAGGGTTCAACTGCCAGATTGGTGAATTAAGGAGTTGAATAGGAGGAGCAGGGGTAACTGTCAGCAGATCCGATGTTGGGGCTTCCAGCAGGGTCAGAATTGGTTGCACAGTCGGAGTAGAATTGCATGCAGAAGCCCATGTTCCAGTCATACTGCTCTCTTAAAGGGACTTCTGACTGCCCTTAGTAGAGCTCTTATGCCTTTTATCCCATTTATCCTGTTTCTTCTTTTTGCAGGCATAGACGATGCTGATCGAGTTGTCAAGGTCAGGTGCTTCGAAGTCGACAGTCTGATGTTGGAGGTCGATGCCGAGGCCATTGGCATTGTAGACAATGGCAGCTTCGACAGAGTTCCCAAAGCCATTCCAGCCCCAGTAGGAGTAGAGGGCAAGGTAACTGGAGTTAGAGCCAATTCCAATAGGGCCACTCGAAGTCTCGCAGCTCAATTTTTATGAGTCTGGTTGGAGAACTTAGCGCAATGAGGGCAGGAATCTGGGTGGTGGACCTCTCCCAAACAGAGGATGTTCAACGAGTGTCCGTCTGGAGATGCAAGCTTACTCCTGCAGTTTAAGCACCTCTTTAAAAATCCCCAACTTTTAGCCATAAAATATCCAGACAAAGAAAAGAGTCCCCGGGGGGGGGGGGGGGCAACTGAGGAGAGAAGATAAGTACTTTTTAAAAAATAATAGAATGGACAAGGAAAAACAAAAAGAAATCCAGAAGAAAAGGGAAGAAAAATCCTGAAGAAAAAAGTAGCTGAGGTAAATCTCACCAACCAACAAACAAAAGCTGTGAACAGTGTGGCAGTCAGAAAAGAACTGGCAGGATGTCTGCGCCACACCCTTTGGGCATGTGTGGTAGGGTTCCTGCGCACGCCCAGGGGCAAGGGGGCAAAAATCCCATTTTCAGCTCTGGTACATCACCGATTGGATCAGTGCAGGCGCACTAGATCCCCATGCACAGAGACCATGAAGATCTTGTGTTTCTTTACCCATAGATCAAGATGGGCAGCCATGTTAGTCTGTAGCTGTAGAAAAGAGCAAGAGCCCAGTAGCACCTTAAAGACTAACAAAATATATGGCAGGGTATGAGCTTTCGTGAGACACTGCTCAGTTCTTCAAATATCCATAGCTTCAATTTTTTTTAATTTAGAATTACTCTCCAGTCCCCGGCTCTTTCTGGGACTAAAAATGGAATAGAATAAATCCCATGGAAATGCTGTTCTAAAGGCACTAGTTCCACTGTCCCTACATGCATTAAATGTTGAATAGGTCATGACAGAAGAAAAGGTGTCTCTGTTCTGTCTTGGGAAGTGAGGAAACACAAAAGTGAGGAAATTGCTGGAATTGACCTCCAACCATATAATCAGGTGGTTGGTCTTTGTTTCGTTGGCCTCTTAGGATATATCTGCTGCAAATTTTGCAGCCCTTTAATCTTTAGGATGTATCAAGGGGTCAGTGTCGGGCTCTTGAAGGTTAGCAGCCCAAACCATGATGGCCCTGGAAAAATCTGCGAGCATGGCAGATGGCTCAGATCATCAGAGAGGCTGCTTCAGGGGTCCCCTAGGGGTATCTCCTTATTATTAATATTTTTATCCACTGAATTGTTACACATGTTGGCCACAGCCTTAGGCAAAACTGCTCCTGAATTTAAGACTACTACTGGAGTATCCCCCATGTCTGCAAGAAAGTGTCATTGCCTGGAACTACTCATTCTATCTTTAGTATGTAATGAAAGAATTTGGATATGGACAATTTGAAGACCCTTTGGATGGTTTCTCAAACCCTCTAGTATCTAAATTAGATGAAGCTGATGATCTAGGATTTTTCTGTTGTATCCAACTGGTAGTGAAGGCAAAGGCACTTAAAAAAAATCTTTGGAGATGTTTCAGCCAGAATGGCCTAGGAGAATTTCCCTTGGAAAGGCCTAGGAGAATTTTCTGACCATTCCCCTTCCTCTTTATCAGAGCTTGTTGTCATATATCCAATGGTTGAAAAGAGCCCCTCCACCCCTGAACCCAGGCCTGACATGGGTGGTGAGGGAGACTCTTTGACTAGTTCTCAAAAGTTCCTGATGTCACTGGTGCTAGTGTCCTTATCGGAGAGATCAGCCACAGCCACTGCTTGGCCTGGTACTCTTAGCCACGGAAAGGCCAACATGATTCCTGGTTGCATACACATGGGGTTGGGAGAGGCCCAGGCCAGACTAAAGGCCTAAAGATGGAGGGCAGAAAAAGTGTGGGGAAAACCCTGAGCAGCTGCCCTATTGGAATTTTCCTGAACTGCCGAACCCATGCTGGGAAAGGCCTCAGAGAAGGCTTGGGGGAAGGGGGCTGCTCTGCTGCACTTACTTGGATCGGCCCCTTGTTTGCCTTGGGAGTCCTCATCCCACTGCCCCTATGTATCTGGGTGAGATCTGACCTTCAGTTCTAATCCTCTCGCTCTCTGTAGGCCCGGAAGCCTCCGAGTCTTTATGGGGCAGGCCAGACGCTGCCATCTCCTCATGGTTGTTGGACCTAGTAGAGCTCTGCTGGGTTTTTCCAGTGCAGCCGGGGCTGACTGTGGAAATGACCTGAAGCCTCTTCGAGTCTGGCAGCATCAACAGAGGCCCGTGCCAGTCTCCAATGTCTGAAGCCTCAGTTGGGCGAGGCCTGCCATAATGGTCTTCCCTTTCTTTCTAAGACCAGCAATGGGGCCCTTCCTCAAGGCCCTTCTGTCTTCCATACTTACCGGTAAGAGACTCCAAGGGAGTGGCTCTGGGTTTGGACCCAGTAGATCTCTGTTGGGTGTTTTCAGCACAGTCGAGGGCCGGCTGGGAAATGACCGAAAGCCTTGGGTCTGGCAGCACTGACAGAGGCCCATGCCAGTCTCCGATGCCTGAAGCCTCAGGTGGGAGAGGCCTGCCACAACAGTCTCCCACTGAGGGCAGCTTGTGGCACTGTAGATCTTTCTGCCTTTGGCCAGTCTCTGGTGCCTGGAACCTAAGGCGGGAGAGGTTCATTTAAGGCTGACGATGGGGCCTTTCTTCAAGCCTTTTCCATCTTCCATGTAAGCCAAGAGACTCCAAGAAAGCAGAGCTGGGCTCAAGCGTCCTGTTGGAGCAGCAGCGCTATTGAAACTGGAGGGTCAGCCTCACTCTGAGCCAACACAGTCTACACAAATTTGTATAGCTCTGCCTGGAGTGAGAGGAGGCATGACCTAACCAGTGTGGATGACTTCCCCCACTGAAGGAGAACAGCTACTTTCTTGTATGTCGCCTGAATTCTCATGATCTGAACTAAAATTTTGGCTAAAATGAGTAAATTTTCTACTAATAATCTGCTAATAACTTAGAAACTAAAATATCAGCTGAAGACTCTGGCCACTGGATAGTATTTGGAAAGAAAGTCTCATACAGGTTGTTTACTACAGAATTTTGTTTTCTACCTTCAACTTTTACTTTTCCTACCTCCCAGATGGCAAAAATTAAAGATACATGTGCCTTTTGGTAGCACAGGGCACAGCAATTTGGAACTCCTTCTCAAGTATTGGATATACTTCAATTTGCCTTGAAGAAAATTAAGTTATTTATACTTTGAAATTCCATCTATACACCAAATACTAGAATTTTATATGTTAACTATGTTATAAATGATGCATTTGATCTTGTTATTAAATCAATAAAAATTGTAGGAAAGTATTGCGTATATTGCATTCTAACCAACCCCCCAAAAAAGAATTTCCAAAAAAAAATGAACGGGAGATTAAGAGTGCAAAGAAAATTTGTTACCGCCTTCTTCTTGACAAACATCCCCTCCCAACAGGCCCTTATTCTGAGTAAGACCTTACACAATTGGCTCCAAAGGAGGACAAGCACGTGGTTTTGTTTCCTGGGAATGGTTCTGCAAAAAATCTATCATTGACTGACGGACCATCTGAAGTTCTCGATCTGAGCCTGGTACAAAAAGAAGCCAATAAATAACACATGTATGGGCTGGTTCCTGACCTAAGACTTTCATAGCCCCATAGGATAGCTATTGCTTGCAATTGCAGCAATCCACCCACATACTTCTTAGGATCAGACAGTGAGTAGCATATATTGGTGAATGAGAGTATGTGAAGATCAGGGTCTTAAGTGATGTTGAAACAAAGATAGTGAAGCAAATCTTAACTAGTGTGATCACTACCCCCAATCCACTATCTGACAACTTTAACCCAAGTGGCTCCTGAACATATTAAGTCCAGAACCTGTGAGGGAAACGTGAAAAAGGTAACTTTTATTTACCCCCAGGGATAGGAGAATAAGGTGGTTAAGAAGAGAGGATAGAACAGGTGAAACATAGTCTTGCTGGGCCCATTTATTTATAAGGTTACCGTTGGTAATTTAGGAGTGCAAACAGCCATGTTTTCCTGAGAAATTAGATTCTAGGACACCACAGTCTCCTAGCAAAGGACTTCTTTCAGCCTACTCCTCTGGAGGCAAAATCCTATTTCCACCTTTAACTATTTTTGCCTGTCCTCACTCAAAAGGCAGACTCTGAGACTTGGTAAGTCACCTGAGAGAGAATCTCTCCAATCTATCACTCCGGAGTCATAAGCCCTATATAACCAGAGATTAAGAGACTCCCCCTCTTTCTCTCACCCCATCATATTTGGCTCCTCCATCCCTTCCAGGGATGCTGACTGGTTGCCAGTTGCTCTGCTCACATACCAAACAAGACTAAAGCGGACTGGTGGTGCTTTCCCCAGAAAGGGCAGGGCCTTTGCCCGTCCATCACATCCTGGAATGGCTCAAGGACCCGTTTGCTGTTAAGTGATCACTGAAATCACTTGACAGTTTCCTAACAGTCTCAAGCAGGAATACTGGAGTAGGGTGTACAGAGATAGTTTAAGGCATTCCCAGGGAGGTTTTGCCAGAGTCCACAACTTACAGACATAAAACTTCATTCCAGTAAGCTTATAGTTATTCAGACGTTCTGAGAAGTAAACCCAACTGCAGAGACTTGATTAGGATTCTAAGTATATCTACAAAATACATTCCTACACAAGTCATACTGGAGTTCTCCCAACCTGACTTGCATTCCCTGCAGACACATGGTGGCAGCAGCAGCGAGCTTCTAAGTATTTGGACTGGCACTACAGCACGCAAGAAGGGACGACAGCCCGCACTGTTTTCCTGTCCTCAAATGGCCCAGGAAGCTGCTTTATGCCCTGCAGCCCCACAACAGGGCAAAAGGCACTCCCAGACATTGAGGGTCAGAGAACAGTGCAGGAGATGAGCTGTAGCCCCTCCTCCTGCACTGCAGTCACAATCTAAGTTGGGCCTTGTGGGGCCTAGTGAAATATGGTCCCCACAGCTGCTCTGTGGTTCTGAGGAATGTGAGTCAGGCCAGGTGAACCCTTGGCTTTGGTGATAGCAGATGTTTCTATTTAGATCATAATTAAAACACCTTGAAATATTTTTCTAGTTGAAAACCAGGTGATTTCTTAGAATTAGTGTATCATTTCAAAGGTCACTTTGTGAGCCTCCAGGCGCTGGATGTTGTGAGAAAGCACACACATAGATCGAGCAATTATCTTACCATGCTGGTTTTCTCCAGTCGTGAACTGCGTTGTAAAAGCTCTGAAATACTGTGAGAAGGATTAAAGGAGATGTTTTGATTAGAATAGCCATCACTGCTCATAACAAAGCCGAGCACCTTCAGGGGAACACTATCCTGCATAATAAAGTCTAACAGTATTCTTGTTCAGTCTCCGGGGTCATCTTCAATTGGTATCTGCTGCCCAGATCCAAGAAAATGGGGAGAGTTAGAACAGACCTACAACCAAAATCATAATTCTTCAATACAACTCATGCAATCTTTAAACTATATTTTAAACAAATAACTGTGAATGATGATGGTGTAATTTCAAACTCTCCTAGAGGTATTACTGAAAGTTCCATCCATGCAAGAGAATAAAACTAAGATATGAGAGACTAAGATTTCAAAATGTGTTGCAGATACGTGCAGATTGTTAAAACTGGAACACAGCAAGCTGGTTTAAGGCTGCTTGCATGGCAGGGGGGTGGGGTGCCAATTCCCCCCCCCCTCCAATTCTTCCTGGGGTCGGTCCCCCATTTCAGGCTGCAGCAGGAAGTAGGAAAGCTGCACTTCTAGAGACAAAAATCCTGAAGAAAATGAAGGCTGGTTCCATTCCAAGCAGTCCAGGGCGTGGCTTGTTAGGATGCTTACGGAAGATGACTGATGACTCAGAATTCAAGGTTAGGAGGACACTAACAACCCCCCAAAAGATATTTCTAAATTGGGGGGAAGGGGTATCCTTTGTCCACAAAATAAAAATAGATTCAAAAGTATTAATTAAAACCCAGCATTTTTTAACAAAAAAACAGCCCAGTATAAAAACTGACTGTAAAAACGGATCAGACAGCTTAAAGTAAGTTTCCAGATTGGAATAGTGTTAAGAAAAAAGTAACCACTTAATCAAAAGCCTGGGTAAACATAAATGTTTTAGCCTGGCACTTAAAAGAAAACAATACAGGCACAAGGTAAGCCCCAAGGCGCCCTGCAGGTGAGGTGCGACTACCAAACAAGCCTCTTTTCTCACTGCCACTGGCCTCACCTCACGGTCTTTGTGAGATGGGTCTTAACTGGCAGCCCAGGCCATATAATAATTTCTGTTACATACAGTCTGCCTTTCCCTCTGAGACTCAAGGCAGATTAAAAAGTGCAAGTCAGCATAATCAACAGGATTGGACATCCACTAAGCAGTGTAATAGGGCCATCAGTAAATAATTGCTGCTTTCTAGATACCTTGTAACCTAATCTTTCGGTCCCCAATAAAATGAGTTGAGATGTCATGTTCTTAACACACAGGAAGCAGGGTGTCTTCTGGCATGCATGTCATATGGTCACCATAATTTGTTTTTGAGGTAAGATGGGGGGGCTTATTTTTAAACCTTGATCTAATAAAATAAGAACAAAAATAATTCATCTTCAGGTGTGAAGCTGCTTACCCTGAAAGTTGGATAGTACTGAATTCCATACTCCTTACAAACTTCGTAGTTTACTTCAACACCACAATCTAACACTCCAATTCTTATTGCAGATTCCCACTCTGAAAGCAAACAGAAGTTTGTTTGTTTTTTTAAAAAAACATTTCTACACAACAGCAGCAGCATAACCTTAGTCCGGCTTCCCCAAGGACATCAGACGTGGGAGTGTGAAGCAAAACCACATTCTCAATTCATTCAATTTACTTCATTTATACACACCTTTCTCCCCAAGGAGGACCCGAAGTGGCTTACGTCGTCTTCCTGCCCTACATTTCACCCTAACCACCACCTGTGAGGCTGAGTGTGTGACTGGCTCAAGGTCACCCAGAGAGCTTCCACAGCAGACCAGGGGTTCAAATCAGGGTCTCCCAAATCCTAGTCCAGCATTCACACCACTGTATGTTTTCCATATACAGCTTTGTGCCTAGAGGGCTTTTATGGCTAGCTGTGTCTCACCTGTGAGACCTTTTCAGTTCTGAACTTGTTTGTCTACAGTTTAGTGCATCTCAAAAGTTTGCCATCTCTCTTCCCTTCTCTGCACCCATTGCTTCCTCAAGGGCAAAAGGTGCCAAGGAACCAGTACACTACTGACTGCTGTTATTCTAATCTGCACCTAGTTGCAGACCTTAGCTTGGGGACCAAAAAGTTAAAGGACCACTGACCAGATGTGGCAGGTGCAGATGCTTCAATCCACACTGATGTTTCCATGGGCAGAAAGTTGTCTGCCCACGGAGTGATTTCCCTGCCTTCCCCCTCCCATGGCAACCACGGGGGCATTGCAAGCTGCTGTAGGAGGGAGGAAGATTAATATCTTGCAGAGAAGGACTCATCCAAGCCAGCATTTGCTGCTGACATGTGCCTGTTCAAAAACAGCACAAAGTTTAGGCAATGCAAGAACATTTGATCAGCAGGAGCAAAGAGAATAACTGGACACACCAGCCTGATCGCATCAGATTTCAGAAGACAAGCAGGGTTGGCCCTGGCCAGTGTTTGGATGAGAGAACCCCAAGGAAGTCCAGGGTTGTGACATGGAGGCAGGCAATGACAAACCACCTCTACACAGTTGTTACCTTGAAAACCCTACGGGGTCACCATGGGTCAGCTGTAACTTGACAGCAACTACCGCAACAACAAAACAAGAGACTCTCTTCACTGCTTTGTCAAAACAAGTCCCTTTTTCAGGTCTTTTGAGTAATTTTGGAACAAAAGGAATATAGTTTACATACTTAGGCTATTAGCAATAAACAATAAATCGTTGCAAACAGGCTGGTTCATCACACAATATTCTTGTTCTGCAGTTCTTAGTATCCCAACTAGCAATGCATGTGTGTTCAGTGCTATCAAACCATTTTGACTTACAGAAACCCTACAAACAACCGTCTCCAAAACTAGCACTAATTCTTGATAAATGGACACAGATAATGAATTACAATTGTGTGTCACTTTCTTACTTCTAATCCTTAAGTGTTTTTCACTACCAGATGCAATGATGATGGTTAAAAAGCTGCTCCCAATTCCAACAAGTTCAGGAGGTGCATATTGCTCACCCACACTTAGATGGTATAAAATGTGGCCACATCAGTATGACAGTGTCAAAGTTTCTTTCCATTCTAGAACATGACCACAGATAGAGGCTCCAATATCTTGTCACTGTGGATCTTTTCTGAATAGTGCAGATCTCATAAAGCTTTTTGAATACAAACAAGCTGCAACTGGATGTATAACCACTTAAGGGTTTTCCATTAAATCAAGTCTGAAAAAAAGAATCTGAATAGTTGGAGCAGAAATGGAAGATAGCATTTCAGGAACTCAAAAGTTACTTTAAGTACAAACAGAGGGGGGGAACTTTTTTCTTTAAACAGCTGTACCCCATATCCCTGTCACAAACCTTGTCACAAACCCACATGAGACTTGTCAATACGGCACTTGCGTGCATGTTTTGGGGAGTATACTGCTGTCTGGCAGAATACAAGTCCAAAAGCCTTCAGCTAGCTGAATCGATCACTTCCTCCAAGGAGCTGGGGTGGCACACACGGTCTTCCATTTTATCATCACAACTCTGCTGTGAGGTTACTGAGAGAGCGAGAGAGACTGATCCAAGCCCATCCAATAAGCTTCACAGCTGAGTATAGAAATGCCTAGTTTAATTTTATGTTTAAGATTTTATAAGGGGTGTTTGACTGAATTGTATACTCTGTTTTATGGATCTAGTGGTTATTTGATGGGTCTTTGACTGTATTAAACATAATTTAGTTGAAGAACGGGTGGTAGAGGTGCTGAGCATTTTGCAGAAATAAATTATTTTTGTTTCTACACAAAAGGGACATGGAAAGTTTAGGAAAGTTTTGAATGTCAAAAGCCACCCTCACTCCGCACTGCCAGCATTGCTGTGGAAATGCATTTCTCCTTGACTATTGCTTTTCTTTGAAAATGTAGTCTGTAAGATGATGACAGCTGAACGGGTACCAGGGTACCTACAGGAACCCCTGGGAATATGAGGAAGCATTTAAGCAAGCTCACAAGAGATAACAGGCAACTTTGTCAAAGAAAACACAAGCAAACCAAGGTTGGCTCAGTTATTTGCTTCATTCATGATTCACTACTGCTGCTTTTTCCTTTTCCACCTGTCTCAGATCCTCAAACAACGAACAGATGCACTATAAAGGTGATGCAAATGAATTGCCTCACAACAATGAAGGCCTGTCTCTTAGACAAATGCTTGGTTAATGCACACCATCTGGGACGCAAACTGTTCAGAGTTCACAAAGGAGCCCCTAAAAAGAAAATGCAGTCATGTTCCTGTTTAATGCATTTACAAGTTTATTCTCCTTCTACACTGGTGGGTTAAACACATCAATTATATATTTGGTGATGACTTACTAGCATATTGATAGAAATCATGCCAACTTACAAAAGAAAATTGATTTACACTATTGATAATGCTCATCCCTGCTACAGGTCCCATCCATTGCCACTGAAGTTGGTAATGACTAAATATTCCAGACTGCAGAATACACCTCTAGCAGTTATTTACGTAGGAGAGCAACTCACAGAATTCTGTGGAGACAACAATTTGTTCATTGAGAAGGCATGGTTCAGACTACCGAGAGGACAACATCACCAGTCAGCCAATAAAGAAATCAAACAGATTACATAATTGGAAGCAGAAGATGGAGTAGTTCTGTTCTCTTTGCTAAAACAAGACCAGGAACAGATTGCAGTACAGACCATGTATTGAAAACTAGAATAAAGCTGCAGAAAAACACCAAAACATTCATAGTGCCAAAACACAATCTAAGCAACATTCCTGAAGAGTTTAAGGACCATGTAAAGAACAGATTTGAATTATTAAGTTCAAGCAAACCCGAACTATTGACTGAAACCAGAGATATTACCAAGTCACAAAATGCCTTCATGAATGGCTAATGAAACCCTTAAAATTGCTAAAGTTAGATGAGAAGCAAAAATAAAAGGTAATAGAACCAAAAGTCTAAATGCAGTATTCCAGCAACTGGTATGTAGAGACAAGGAGGACTATTATAATAAACAATGTAAAGAAACAGAAGAGAACAACAAAAAAGGAAGAACAAAAGATCTGTTCCACAAGATCAAATTAAAGCACGGTTAGGCATGCTAAAAAAATCAGCACAGAAATACATTAACCAGTGCTATTTTGGGGCAGGAACGCACAGGTACGGAATTCCGGCTGGCTTCCAAGTTGGCCACGCCTACAGCCTTCCCCCCTCCCCCAGGTTCCCCAGGCGCCTTGCAAGCCGTGGGGCACCTGGGGAAGCCAAGCCAATCCAGGGAGGGAAGGCAGTTTAAACTGCCTCCCCTCCTTGGGTTCCCCAGGCGCCCCGCAGTCCGCAAGGCACCTGGGGAAGCCAATCCTGGGAGCTGTCAGCTGTGGCCTAATATGCTAATGAGTTTCTGCCATTGGGTGTGGCCTATTATGCTAATGAGTTCCTGTTGGGCCTTTTCTACAAAATAAGCCCTGACATTAACCAAACAGAACAAAAATAAAGAAACAATGGGACCAAGTCAAAGAATAGTAAAATTAGAATCAGCAAATCTTGATGACCGTCCTATACAATTACTTATAGATTGAGAAATCAACTAAAAAGATCAAAATACAAGAAAGAAGTCACATAATCACAGAGACTTTTGAGAATATGATTTACATGCCAGAATTTATTGAGTCCCTCAAACTCTTTGGTTATATTCCCAATAGAAGCTCATTATGATAAGAATAACGAGAAATAAAAATGATTTTTTAACTTATGGCATGATGATAAAACGGGAAAATCAAGTCTTGGCAAGATATTGAAGATGTAGGTGTAAACATTCAATGGCTAATATTCAGGGCTCATTTCGTAGCAGGAGCTCCTTTGCATATTAGGCCACACACCCCTAATGTAGCCAATCCTCCAAGAGCTTACAGAGCTCTTCTTACAGGGGCTACTGTAAGCTCTTAGTGGGTTGGCTACATCAGGGGTGTGTGGCCTAATATGCAGAGGAGCTCCTGCTACGAAATGAGCTCTGCTTATATCAATTAGTCTCAAGATTAAAGATTATGAGTACTGAAGGCGCAGTTCTAAGAGACACAACTGAATTTGAGCAGCTGATTATAAAACAAAAAAGGCATTGAGTACAATGGATATATAAGATTTTACACCAGCTAGAAACAGAACGACCAGTGGTTACTTACCGTGAGGGGTCCTTCTCCTCTGAGGGTTGGAGGACATCTTGTGGGTGATTCCCACCTATCTCTAGGGAGGCAGGATTACGTCAAAACTTCTTCCTGTTTCCTGTGGTGGGTGTCACCCTCAACTCAGTTCGGGTGCTCCAAAAGCTAAAGAAACTTAACCACACATTAGATAAAGCGTAGAAAGAGAAAGAACGGATATAACAGGAAGAACAAGAATAAAACAAGAACTCTCTCATAAACCAATTTGCGATTACGTGAGGTTAATCACCCGAGACAATGTAAACCAGTAAACAAACCTCTCTCTCTCCACTCTCTATCCCCCTCTCTTTGTATTTCTGTAATGATCAAAGTTCGTATCAAAGTTGACGATCCGGGAGGGCCAAGATGTCTTCCAACCCTCAGAGGAGAAGGACCTCTGACGGTAAGTAACCACTGGCCGTTCTCCCTCTGAGGTGGAGGCCATCTTGTGGGACCTCCCAGAACAGTGGTCCTATTCGTTGGGTGGGGGATCGTCATCCTCCCGTGTAATTGATTGAAGGATCCAATGACCAAATGTAGCATTAGCAGAAGCAGAAGCGTTGATCTTATAATACCTAATGAAGGTAGACAAAGATGACCAAGTCGCTGCTCTACACACTTCATCTACTGAGGCCCTATTGGAGAAGGCCACGTTAGTGGCTGCACTGCGTGTAGAATGAGCTGTGATACCTTCTGGGACCGGAAGATGCATAGCTTTATAAGCTTCCACAATACAAGACCTTATGGTCAAGCTAATAGCAGGTGTGGACATCTTCTTCCCCAAATGAGGAGGGGAAATGTTAATAAACATGGCCTCCGTCCTTCTGAAAGACGCTGTCCTCAGAATGTAGCCCTTGAGGGCCCGGCATACATCCAGTGAGTGCCAAATCTTCTCCTTAGGGTGTGATGGATTGGGAGCGAAAGAGGGCAGAAAAATCTCCTGAGATCTGTGAAAGTTGGAGTTGCCCTTCGGGCAAAAGGACGGATCTGTATATCGAACCACTTTGTCTTTATGGAATATGCACAGGTCCGATCTGATGAAAAGAGCCCCCAGTTCTGAAACTCTTCTCGCCGTAGTGATGGCTATGAGGAATAATGTCTTCATACAGAGGAACTTAAGTGAGATGCTTCTAAGAGGTTCAAAAGGAGTCTTTGTCAATGCAGACAGAACTGAGTTAAGCCTCCAGGTAGGAAATTTATGGTGTATTGGAGGGTCTCTGTTAGAAGCCCCTTGAAGGAACCTGCGTGAGTGAGGATGTTGCGAGATAGGGAGACCTTTGTATAAAGGAAGAACCAAGGCTAGCACCGCCATCTGTTTCCTGAGTGTGGATGCCCTAAGACCCGTGCTCCTGCCATCTTGAAGAAAGGCTAGCACTGAACGGATCCTGGGATGAAGAAGGTCCACTTTCTTTCTCCTGGCCCATTTAATGAAGGCTTTCCAGGTAACGTTGTAGATCCTGTTCATGGATGGTTTTCTGGAATCCAGAATGGTGTTAATGACATGTTCATCATATCCTAGTCTGAGAAATTTCTCCCTTTCAACCTCCATGCGGTCAGATGAAACCACCCCGGGTCTGGGTGACAGATGGGGCCCTGTGTGAGCATGTCTACACGGATCGGCAAGTGGAAAGGTGGCAACACTGCTAGTTCCTGAAAAGAAGTGAACCACAGTCGACGAGGCCAATACGGAGCTATGACTATGACCTCTGCTCTCAGGGCTCTTATTTTGTGCAGTAGTCGAGGGAGTACGGGCAGCAGAGGGAATGCGTAGAGTAGTCCCGCAGGCCATGGAGACAGGAGCGCGTCCATCTGTTCCACTGCCAGGTGAAAAAACCTTGAGAAGAACCTGTCCAGGTTGGCATTGTTCGGGGATGCGAAAAGGTCTAGTACTGGTATCCCCAATTTTGAGGTAATCAGATGAAAAATGTCTTGGTGTAGAGTCCATTCTCCTTCCTGAAGAGTTTGTCGACTGAGCCAGTCTGCCTGCGTGTTGACCGTCCCTTGTACATGTTCTGCTTGAAGGGATGCAAGATGAATTTCCACCCAGGCCAAGAGTAGGTTCGCTTCTCTCGACAACGTCAGCGATCGCAGACTGCCTTGTTTGCTCAGATATGCTTTGGCGGAGATGTTGTCCGTGCAGATAAGGACATGTCTGTTTTCTATCTGGGGCGAGAAATATAGTAGCACCAGTCGAATCACCCGAAGCTCCAATAGGTTGATAGGGAGAGAAGTTTCTGATGGAGACCAGGTTCCTTGTATTGGTTGGTGATTGAGAGTCGCCCCCCAACCTGATAAGACTGGCGTCGGTGAAGATCTGTACCTGTTCTTCAATCCAGTAAGACTTGCCCCGATATTAATTGGATGTCTTGGTCCACCATCAAAGGCTGGACTTCATGTGTAAAGGTACTTTCAGAGACCTGTCCAATTTCAGAGTAAGGTAGTTCTGAAAGGGTCATAATAGGGCCTGAAGAGGTCTTGAGTGAAATCTTCCCCAGTGAATAGCGTCGAAGGTAGAGACCATCATCCCCATCAACTTGGTCAGCAGAGAAAGGGATGAGGTGCGTGCTGTGATGATTTGAGTTGCAATTTTCTTGATCTTGAGGATTTTTTCTTTCGGCAAGAGTAGCTTTGAGAGACAGGTGTCAATCACGACCCCCACATGTTCCAGTCGTTGCATTGGTTGTAAATGACTCTTTTGTTTGTTGATCAGAAAGCCGTGTTCTTCCAGGATTCGTATGGTCTTGGCTATGTCCCTGTAAGCTTGGTCTTTTGAGGACGATCGGATCAAGAGGTCTTCGAGATAAGGATGTATGTGAACCCCCAGTTTTCTGAGGCAAACGACAGGATTAACCAGGATCTTGGTGAAAACGCGGGGGGCCGAGGATAGACCGAAGGGAAGGGCCCTGAACTGCAGATGAGCTTCCTCCACGTAGAATAGCAGGAATCTCCTGTGTTGATGAAAGACTGGCACGTGCAAATATGCCTCCGTCAAGTCCACTGAGGCTAGAAACTCCCAAGACTGTAGAGATTCCGTTGATGGACCTTAGAGTCTCCATTCGAAAGTGCTTGAATTGTACAAATCTGTTTAAGTATTTTAAATCGAGGATTGCCCTCCAATCCCTGTTTCTTTTGGGCACTGTGAAGAATATTGAATATACACCGGTCCGTTGTTCCTCGGGTGGGACCGGTTCTACGGCGTGTATCTGAATGAGATGTTTGATCGCCGCTAGTGTTCTGTCCCTTTTCACCGGGTTCTTGTGGGTCGGGGAAGTAAGGAAACGTGGTGGAGGAAAGGTTCTGAACTCTATCTTGTAACCCTCGGCAATTAAGTCCGCTGTCCATGTATCAGTCTCTGGGTTTAGCCACCTTTGGTTGAATAGAAGTAGGCGGCCTCTCACCGGGACGTCGGCATAGTCACGCCTTGGAGGACTTGGAGTCTGTGCCCTTATCTGTTCTGCTGGCAAAGTTCCTGTTGAATCTGTTGGCATTTTGAAAGCTGCCTCTATGAAAGGACTGTTTGTTTTGAGTCCAGGCTGGTCTTCTATTGTCTTGACGGAACCTGTATGATGTATTATAGGAACAAAAAGACATTGATGTGCTTGGTCTTTTGTTTCCCGGCCGGATCATTCTAGGTAAGGTTTTTTTTTTATCCCTGGTCTCAACTAGGATCTTCTCTAGTGGTTCCCCAATCAGTTTATCCCCTTGGAAGGGGTAAGCTGACACCATGGCCTTGGATTGATAGTCAGCTGGCCAGGCTCTCAGCCATAGGGTGCGTCAGGCAGCTACTGATGTAGAAATGGCTCTTGCAGAGAACACCATAGAGTCCAATGTTGCATCAGCCGTGAAGGACATAGCCTTTAACAGTCTATTGGCTCCTTCAAGAAGACCACGATTGCCCTCGGGCAACATCTGAATGAGCCTCCTCATCCAGACTATGGAAGCTCTAGAGACTGTGGATGCTGCGGATGATGTTCGAATAGCCAGGGCATTGGCCTCGTGTGCCCTTCATAGGGCAAACTCTGCCCTTTTGTCCAAATTGTCCCTGAGGGTGCCGTGACCATCCTCTGAGACCACTCCTGAGGACTGTAGTGCCGCTACAGGTGCATCAACTACTGGGACCTGCAGTAAACCGGAGGCAGAGGAGTGCAAAGGGTAGTCTTCTGGTAGAACCAGGAAAAGGTCTGGAAGTGAGAGGTCTCTCCCATTCTGCTTTTATTTTCCTCATGTAGAAACCAGGGAAAGGAAAGGCTATTTCAGCCGGGTCCACCGGGGGAAGAAACTCATCAAAGATATCACTTCCCTCTCCTTGCTCTAAGGGAGGAGGAGCATGCTTATCCATTTTTTGATTGCCCAGCACTTGTAGTGCTGCTAGTGTTTTAGAAAGTAAATAGTGTAAGTCCTCTGGTTTAAAAAACCTAAAGGATTGCTCCTTAGCAGAGGGAGGTTTTGGATTTAATTCTGCTTCATCCTCATTAGAGGAGAATTCTCCCTCTTCCTTTTCACTAGGGGATTTGGAGAGGTCTTCTATCTCCTGATACTGGAGCCCTGGAACATGATGAGCCATTTGGTCGCTCTTTTTGGCTGCCTTAGTGGGCCATTTTCCCCCAGAGCTCTGTTGCCGGGTAGAGGAGGATGGGGAGGGGGGATCTAGATCGAGATGTACTATGCCCCCCGGAAGCACAGAAACAAACTATTTCGGCCCTCATGGCCCTTTGAAAGAAGGCCATGGCTGCAGGGGAAAAGGGAACGGGGTCGTTGTCTACATTACCATGGGCGTCTTCTACCTCATCCTCCTGTGCCTCTCCACAAGCGAAGCTCTCCTGGATCATCCTCACCTGCTCCTCCCCAGATCGGCTAGCTGCCCCGGGGGTATCAGAGTGCGAGGGGCGCAAAAGGCCATACCCGACTTCAAGATTGCGGCCGTGTTCACTCAAAATGGCCGCTGCCGCCGGCCTCGTCGGGCCTTCAGGGGAAGTGGGGCGGGCCGATTTGACACGCTTTTTGCCTCCGCCACCACTTTCACAAGCTTCCCCGACCCGTTCCGGTGTCGCTCTGCATTTTTTCGGCGCGCGGTCTCGCCACTCTTCCAATTGCCCAGCGGACTCCATCTGGAGAAATAAGGGCTTCCCTATGAGCCCTGGCTTCAGCATTCGGCAGCAGGGAGGGGGAGGGAATAGATGGAGGCTAGAAGGAGAGGAAGGAGGAGAGGGTTTTTTTTCTTTTAGGGGAAAGAAGAAAGGTGAACAGTAAGTATGAAAGAATTTAGGTTGAAGAAGCAGTCTAAGAAAAATAGATGGGGTTAGGCAGAGCCAATAACCAGCTGCTCTCCCTTCAGAGGCAGGAAAAGAACTGGGTTGAGGGTGACGCCACCACAGGAAACAGGAAGAAGTTTTGACTTAATCCTGTCTCCCTAGAGATAGGTGGGAATCACCCACAAGATAGCCTCCACCTCAGAGGGAGAAGATGAACAAGTGAAAAAAATGATTAAGTGGATGCAAAATGTTGAAGAACAGATATCTATGCAACAATGGGAACAACTACAGGGAAAAGATACAAAATTTACAGTCAGCCAGATACTAAATTTGGCACAAAATGTTTTTCAGATGGTACTATATAACTTCATAGGACACTGAGAAAGCACATAAAAACTACAAAGGAAAATGCGGGAAATATCAAGACAAAGATGGAACCTTTTTTCATATGTGGTGGACTTGTAAAAAAGCAAAAATATATTGGAAAGAAATACACCAAAAATGCAGAATACATTAAAGTTTGACTTTCCAATGGAAGGCAAGAGCATGCTCTTAGGTGTTCTGCATAACAAATTACCAAAAATTTTAGAAGAGCTATTTAAAGAGCTATTTAGAAGAGCTATGAGGAAAGGCTGAAGGAGCTGAGTATGTTTAGCCTGGAGAGGAGATGACTGAGAGGTGATATAACCATCTTCAAGTACTTGAAGGGCTGCCATAAAGAGGATGGTACAGAGTTGTTTTCTGTTACCCCAGAAGGTCAGACCAGAACCAGTGGGTTGAAATTAAATCAGAAGAGTTTTCGGCTAAACGTTACAAAAAACTTCCTGACAGAGCGGTTCCTCAGTGGAACAGGCTTCCTCGGGAGGTGGTTCTTTGGAGGTTTTCAGACAGAGGCTAGATGGCCATCTGACAGCAATGCTGATTCTGTGAACTTAGATACATGATGAAAGGCAGTGGCACAGCAATATATGCAAACAAGAAAAAATGCATGTTATTGTATTTATGAAGGAATCACTGAGGACTGCTGTATTTGAATATGCCTTATGGATGTCTAAATGTATCTTTGAAATGTTGAATCCAGCATGATTCTTGGGGAAAAATATTGAAAGGGATTTAGAACCAGGTTCTCTCGAATCAGTTGGCAGAGACACTACAACATCCTTATAGTTCAAGGACTTTTTTGAATTTATTACAAATTGTTTGTGGAAAAATTCCACCTGTGAATTTCTGTCTGTGGTCAACTGTACCAGTGAATTTCTACCTGTTGTTCATGGAAAATTTGTTCTGAGTACTTTATATGTCTTACTATTATTAAATTCATTGATTACTGGTGTTAAAATTGAGCACACACACTTTTTCTTGGTTCTGTGAACTTAGGCAGATTATGAGGGAGAGCAGGAAGGGTTTCATCAGTGCTTAGTTCTTGTGGCCCCTTTTTACATGCCCGGGAAAATGCTGATTGCTAGATTGGAGTCAGGAAGCAATTTTTCTCCAGGCCAGTTTGGCTGGAGATCCTGGAGATTTTTTGTCATCTTCTGGGCATGGAACAGCAGTCATTGGGGGTATGGGGGGGTGCGTATTTGAACTTCCTGCACTGTGCAGGGGGTCGAACTAGATGACCCTACCATCTCTATGATTCTATGAAATACATGTTGACAGTGGATAGAACTATTTATGCAGCAAAACGGAAACTAGAAATCTGTCCATGTTCAGAAAAATCAGAAAATAAACTTGCTGAATATGCATTAATGGCAAAATTAACAACTTATTTGAGAAACAGATCTATTATAAAATTTGAAGAAAGATGGAGTGTGCATTATGCTATCAGGAGACAAACTTGAAGTGAGAAAATACATACAAGTGTATGGTAATGAAATAGAAGTAGAATTAAAATATGTTCCAAATGTAATATCCTGAATATAAATGAGTTCTCTATAATGAGATATATGAGTTTCTTTTACACTGTGATATATTAGATGTACTTATCTATTAAAGCTTCTACTGAATATGTCGAAGTGGTGAAAATATGTTGAATATGTAGTAATGATGAAACCAAGGTAGTAAAAATAGATTAGTTATGACATTGGAAACTTAAAACTTAAATGATGAATACAATTGCACTTCAACAGAAAAAAGAATTAATAGTATTTTATAGATTCATGTAGTGGTTAAGTGCGCAGACTCTAATCTGGGGGGACTGGGTTTGAGTCCCCACTCCTCCATTTGCACCTGCTGGATGACCTTGGGCAAGCCATAGTTCTGGCACAGCTGTTCTTGAAAAAGAGCAGTTTCTGTCAGAGCTCTCTCAGCCCCACCTACCTCACAGGGTGTCTGTTGTGGGGAGGTTAAGGGAAAGGAGATTGTAAGCCACTCCGAAACTCCTTCGGGTAGTGAAGGGCAGGGTATAAATCCAATCTCCTCTTCTTCTTAAAATTATAATGAAGAGGATGAAAGGGAAATTTATTCTGTCCAATACATTATGTACAACATGATTGTTTTTAACAAATGTAATTATATTGTATAACCCCTTTTTTCCTTTTGTCTCTTTTCTGTATCCTGTTTTTCTAAAGTAAATAAAGAAAAAATAAAGAAACAATAAGAATAGTATACTGAAGAACTACACAAAAGAGATAACTGATTCCTGCTAAAAGAGATGAAAGGATGACACATTCCTTCCAAGAAGAAACTTTTGAAGAAGAAACTACTGTTTTAGAAAGTGAAATGAAAGCTGCACTGAGAGCAATTGGGAGAAACAAATCATTAAGAGAACATAAGAGAAGCCAATGTTGGATCAGGCCAATGGCCCATCCAGTCCAACACTCAGTTTCACACAGTGGCCAAAACCCAGGTGACCTCAGGAGGTTCAGTAGTGGGGCCAGGACACTAGAAGCCCTCCCACTGTTGCCCCCCCCATCAAGCACCAAGAAGACAGAGCATCACTTGCCTCAGACTGAGAGTTCCTATCTATACTTTGTGGCTAATAGCCACTGATGGACTTCTGCTCCACATGTTTATCTAATTCCCTCTTGAAGCCATCCATGCTTGTAGCCGCCACCACCTCCTGTGGCAGTGAATTCCACATGTTAATCACTCTTTGGGTGAAGAAGTACTTCCTTTTATCTGTTCTAACCCGACTGCTCAGCAATTTCATGGAGTGCCCATGAGATCTTGTATTGTAAGAAAGAGAGAAAAGTACTTTTTCTCTACCTGCTCTATCCCATGCATAATCTTATAAACCTCGATCATGTCACCCTTCAGCCGTCGTTTCTCCAAGCTAAAGGGTAGAGAGGATATCAATACAGCTATTCCAAGCGACAGAAATGGAGTGCATCAAACTCTTAACAAGAACATGCCAACACATATGGAAACAAAACAATGGCCCCACAGACTTGAAACAGTCAATTTACATTCAATTTTTTTAAAGGAGATCAAAGCAACTATCAGACCACTGCATTAATTTCTCACAAGAGTAAAGTGATGCTCAAAATCTTACAACAAAGATTCTTACTATATATGGAATGAGAAATGCCAGCTGTTCAAGATGGATTCAGAAAAAGAGGCACTAGCGATCATAATTTATGTTGGTTACTGGGGCATACAAGAAAATTGCAGAACAAATCAGTTTGTTAGCTGGTGTAGATTTTCCGGGCTGTATGGCCGGAAAACATCAAATTCGGGGAGAGCATTCCTACCATGCCATAGGTGCTCACTAAGAAGGGATTTTTAGGAAACTGACCCCTAAGTGGGTCAAAAGAGGGAAAATGTGCTCCCCCCATTGATTCCTATGAATCAATTGGTCACCTGCAGAGCTCAGCATTCTAAGGTAAAAAAAACCAGTTACAGGAGACTGCAGAGAGCTAACGGCAGTTGAGGAACTCAGGAATGGCCAACAACCACCTGTGAGGTGCAGTGATGCTGCTGGCCCAGCCTCTCCAATGGCTTCCAACACACTCCCCCTCACCTCCTACACCTAACAGGCAGTTGTCTGTCAGGTGCAGCAGTGGTTGCAGGGCGCTTAAAAGCCACAAGGGAGCCCGCTCCAGCAGTAACGCCTTAGTGATCCTGCTGGCCCCATCTCCACAGTGGCTTCAAATACTCCTCCCCCTCCCACACTGGACAGGCAGCTGCCTGTCAGGTGTAGGAGAGGAGGTGGGACTCTTACAGCCACCGAGGAGGTTTGCTCAGCAGGACTGCCTTAGCCCTGCTGCTGGCCCAGCCTCCCAGATGCCTTTAAACATAATCCCCCCCCCACACACACACCAGACAGGCGAGTGTTTGTCAGGTGTCGGAGCACGGCCAGGGTACTTTAATGCTACAAGGAGGAGGCAATTTAGGAATGGAGCAAAGACATTTGCACATAGTACTCCTGCGGGGCACTGAGCTGTGCAGGCCAAGTACCAGAGAGATCACCCTGAGGCGCCCAGAACAACACAATCTCCCTATGAGCAAAACAATCCAGGAACACCAGTAGAAAGGCTATCACTTTCGTGGAAGGTGGCAGGAGTTGACTTAACAGATAACTGCTTCTTAAATGGTCAGTTCTATGTTGCCTGCTCCAGAGTGAGCTCACCAAGCAGCCTGGTGATCCTAGCACCCGAGGGAAGAACCACCAATGTGGTCTACAGAGAGGTCCTTCAGTAGAGAGAAAAAAAACAGTACGCATGTCTCACTTCATTTTTTACACTACAATCTTCTCCATTAGAATTCCTACAACAAGTGTTACATTTCAAACTTCACATCATCAGTATTATAATTGGATTTATGGAACTTAAATACCGTAGGAAAGCACGGGTATCAGGCTAGTCTTCTATATATATAAATAAAAGAAAATCCCCCTCACCGTAAAATCAGCGCCCAGGCCAAACCCCTGGACCTAGAAACAAGAAATTCGGGGACAGCACTCTTATCATGACGTAGATACTCACTAAGAATGGATTTGTAAAGAAATTTGACCCCTAAGGAGGTCAAAAAGGGTAAAACGTGCTCCTATGTGGCTGCCAGGCTGCTGCATCCTTGTACCCCCCCCTGATTGGTCGGCTGCAGAGCTCAGTGTTCTGAGGTTAAAAAAAAGTTACAGGAGACTACAGAGAGCTAATGACAGTTGAGGAAATCAGGAATGGCCAACCACCTGTGAGGTGCTGCTGGCCCAGCCTCCCCATGGCTTCAAATACACTCCCCCCCCCATAACTGACATGAGCCTGCCCCCTAACACCTTAGTGATCCTGCCAGTCCAGACTCCACAATGGCTTGCAATACGTTACCCCCTCCCCCTTCTACACTGGACAGGCACCTGCCTGTCAGGTGTAGGAGAAGGGGTGGGATGCTTTCAGCCATCATGGAGGCTTGCTCAGTAAGATTGCCTTAGCACTGCTGCTGGCCCAGCCACACCGATGCCTTTAAACACACTCCCAACACCAGACAGGTGGGTATCTGTCAGGTGTAGGAACAGGGCCAGGATACTTTAATTCATCAGGGAGATCACCCGAGCAGAAACACCTTAGCAATGCTGCTAGGCCAGCCTCCCCAGTGGCTTTAGACACTCTCCCAACCACCCCTCCTCCACCTGACAGGCAGTCTTCTGTCAGGTGGAGGAGCAGGGGTTCTTAAAAATTGGTTCATATGAACTTACTTAATATCTGATTGCTCTGATGTTGTTTTGAATACATAGTTATGTCCCACTGCTTAAATGTAACATAAATGAGAAGCATTTTTGTTTTTTAAAAAAGTATGCCCTGCACACACACCCCAGTCCAATGCCCAGGCAAATCCCCTGTACCAAGAAACCCAAAATAAGGGGACTGCATTCCTACCATGACATCAACCCCCACTACATGACCTCTAGGGGGGTAAAAAGGGGGCAAAACGTGTTCCCCCAATTGTTTTCCATGTACCTGGCAGACTGCTGCCTCCTTGGCCCCCTCCCATTGGTCAACTGTGTAGCTCAGAGTTCTGCTTCCACCCACCTGCTTCTGATTGCTCAGCTGTGGATCTTAATGTTCTGAGGTAAAAACACAGTGAAAAGAGACTGCAGACATTTGAGGACAGTTACAGAAATCAGCAGTTCAAGACTCCTGAACAGACATTTCTCATAACAGCCAGCATGACAACTGAGTTTATGAATGTTCATGGGGAGATAGTAAAGGACCTTTCTAGGAGCCTGCTCCAGAGTCAGCTCACTGAGCAGCCTAGTGATCCTAGCACCTGAGGGCAGAACCACCAATGAGGTCTACAGAGAGGTCATTCTGTAGGGGAAAAAAAACAGTACACATCTCTCACTTTCATTCTTTACACTACAATCTTCTCCATACTTCTTCCAAAAAACAAATGTTACCTTTCAAACTTCACCTCATCAGTATTATAACTGGAACTAAACTACCGTAGCGAAGCATGAGTATCAGGCTAGTTACTGTATGTATGGGTGTGAAAAGTTGGACAATGAAGAAAGCTGACAGGAAAAAAGTTCAATTCATTTGAAATGCAGTGTTGGAGAGAGTTTTATGGATACCATGGAGCTCCAAAAAAACAAATCAGTAGGTTCTAGATCAAATCAAGTCTGAACTCTCCCCAGAAGCTTAAATGACTAAACTGAGACTATTGTACTTTGTTCACATTATGAGAAGACAAGAGTCACTGGAAAAGACCATCATACTAGGAAAATTGATGCAGCAGGAAAAGAGAAAGACCCAACATGAGATGAATTGACTCAGTAATGGAAGTGATGGCCCTCAGTTTGCAAGACCCGAGCAAGGCTGTTAATGATAGGATGTTCTGGAGAACATTAATTCATATGGTTGCCATAAGTTGAAAGTAATTTGAGAGAGAGAGAGCGCACACTCTCAAGAACCAGTATTGGGAGGAAGCTAGCTGTGGATGGCTCTAGTGCACCTTTACTTCAGCAAAAAGAAAACATATGAAATAAGTGCATATAGGTGAATGTAGTTAATGTGTATCACTTAGAGCGGCCATTTCTTTTACACAGGCTTTTAAAGGACAGATTGCGCCGTACCCCAGTTACAGTACCTCCCACCACCCCACAGTGAGAGCGAGCCAATGTGCTGCGGCGGCGGGGGGAGACTGGGGGAAACCCAGTCCTGAATTCCCTGCTTTGCCGTGGAAGCTCACCGGGCGAGGTGAGGCCACTCTCTCTCTCTCTCTCTCTCTCTCTCTCTCTCACACACACACACACACTCTGCTCAACCTACCCCACGAGGGGGTTGTGAGGAAGAGGGGAGGGGAGGAACGGCTGTGGCCCCCCGCTGGGAAGAGAAGCAGGCGCTCAGCGAAGCGGCGGCGTCAGCAAGGCGACTGCGGCTCCCGGGGCCACGCGGAACTCCCCCCCCCCCCGCGGGCGCCCCTCCCAGGGAAACCCAAGTGACGCTTCCGCGCCGGCCGAGGAGGCCGCCCCCGCCGCCGACAGGAAGAGCCCGACTCCCGAATGCCGAGTCGGTGGCCGCCTCCCTCTCCCGACCGGAGCGCCCGCCTCGTTCCGCTGCTCTCCGCAGCCCCGACGGACGGACCGGTCGGTCGGTGGGTGTGCGGGCGGGCGGGCGCCCCCGCGAGCCAGCCCCAGGGCCTCTCCGCCGCGCGCCCCTCCCCTCCCCTCCCCTCCCCTGGGGTCCTCGCCACCACCCACCTCGCACGTCGGCCGCCAAGGCCCGCCAGGCGGGGGCGAAAGCCACGCAGTGCCCGCAGGCCGAGCTGTAGAACTGCAGTAGCCAGGCCGAGGGCGAGCCCAGCAGCGCCGCCCGCACCGAAGCCGCCTCCAGCACGCCCACCGGGCCCGCGCCCGCCTCGTACAGCCCGGCCGCCGCCGCCGCCC
This sequence comes from Lepidodactylus listeri, assembly GCA_029233225.1. Lineage (NCBI taxonomy): Eukaryota > Metazoa > Chordata > Lepidosauria > Squamata > Gekkonidae > Lepidodactylus > Lepidodactylus listeri. The sequence continues at coordinate 4,223,600 of JARCFY010000014.1, read as the reverse complement.
AGCCCGCCAGCGCCAGGCTGCAGCCCAGCAGCCGCCAGGCCGCCGCCGCCATGCCGCCAGGGAGGGAGGACCGGCCCCTAGCAACCAACCGCCCGTCCAAGGGGCGGGGCGAAGGGCGCCTCCCACTCGTCGAGCGCGGCTAGGCCCGCCTGCCGAGTCACGAAGCGGCAACACCGACGGGGCGGGGCGGGCTGCCAGGCGGGGCGGAAGAGCCGGCCGCCGGGTCTGGGCGCGAGGGGAGGTGAAACTTCCGGAGCCGTGAAGCCCCCGGGGGGGGGGGGGAGCCTTTTGGGCAGCGGTGGGATGTGTGCCGCGCCCTGAACGCTTCCCCCGTTTTACATCGTGGAATGCATCAGTTATATCGCCGTGTGTAAATCGGTACTGCTACGGGGCATATTAATGGCTAATTTAAAACAATGTATCTATTCAGCTGGATAAAAGACCAACAAGCTTTTGGGGGTATAAGAGTCCCTTAGTCAGATTTAGTCCCTACCCAAAGGAATAGAGGGACATGAATCCGGCTTTACAACCACAATTGGCAAAAGCCAGAGGGGAGAACATTTTAGTCTTCTGGGCCCTTCCATGGCTGACCCAAGAGCTGCGGTCCACAACCAAAGAAACTTCAAAGGGAAATTACAACCTGAGATTGCTGACTCTTGAGTTCATTCACAAATCCAGAACAATGGACCCTGAGGGGCTGAATGGGAACAAAGGAGTCTCATCTCACCACAGATGCTGATTTTCTGCCCTCAAGCATTACCTTTCTGCTCTAATCAAGGTGGTTCAGCATGTTGTATCTCTGAATCCCTTACAGGCATTCTTTACGACTTCACTCCCACCTTCTGAGTGGGATAAAAGGATTCATCTCCATTCTCTGTTGTGTCTGATGAAGGGAACTTTGGCTCTTGAAAGTTTCAACCCTGAAACTCTTGTTGTCCTCTCAGGTGCTCCTGGACTCAAATCTGTCTGTTCTACTGCAGACCAACAGAGCTACTCTCTGAAACTATATCCTTGCTTCCTATAGATAAAATGCAAGTATGGCCAAACGAGTTGAGCAAAAGTTGCAAACTGTGGCACCCTCTGCTGCCATAGGATAGGTACCTTTAATTTTCACCATGTGAGAGATGGGGGGGGGGGGAGTTGAAGGTAGAAAACAAAGTAGTAAACTAAAAGACCATATATCATATATCTTGACTGTTTTGTGCTGGTCACGAACTAATAAAGCAATGATGATGATCATATATTATTTGGACAAAAACTCATATAGTCACAATCAGTAGGACTTCAAGTGTATATGGATACTAGGAATAAGGCCCGTTGTGGAAATAAATACCACGGGCTCTGGGAGAGTGCACTTTGGCACTCAGCGTCAATTTGCTGTGGCAACCTCAGCAGCGTATAATGACACATAGTCCACCATTTTCTCCAGAGGAACTGATCTCTGCTACCTGAAGAGCAGTTGTAATTTTGAGTGATCGCCAGCCCTCTCCTGGAGATTGGCAACAATGGTTCCCTGGGAGGAAATGACTGGTTTGGAGGGTGGAGTCTATGGCATTGTACTTGCCTGAGGTCCAACCCCTCATCAAGCCCCACCCTCTCCAGGTTCCACCCCTCAAATCCCGAGGAATTTTCCAAGTTGGAGTTGACAACCTCATCTCCTTCCCAGCTAACCATCAACCTACTGTTATCTGCCCCTCTGACTGCAGCTGACTTCTGCCCTCCCTCCTGGAGAGCAGTTGTAATTCTGAGTGATCTCCACTGCTCACCTGGAGATTGGCAACAGTGGTTCCCCAGGATGGAATGGCTGGTTGGGAGGGTGGAGTCTGTGGGACTGTATCTGTCTGAGGTCCCACCCCTCCTCAAACCTCACTCTCTCCAGGTTCCATCCCTCAAATCTCCAGGAATATCCACCTAGAGCTGGCAACCCTATCTCCTTCCCAGCCAATCATCAACCTACCTATTTCCCCCTCACTCTTCAGCTTTCCATCTCCTCCCCCTGCAGCCTCTACCCTGCTCTGAAGCCCTGACTGCCACGTCACATTGGCTGTCATGGGGGGGCATCTCAGCAGGGTATAAGGAAACAGAGTCCACCATTTTCTCCAGGGGGACTAATCTCTGCCATTCTGAGTGATTTTCAGCCCTCACCTGGAGATTGGCAACAATGGTTTCCCTAGAGGAAAAGTAGTCTTTCTCTGCAATGATCCTCCCTACTGCTCTGTGTGCCCTGGAGGTAGGCACAGCTCTGCTTCCTCCTGCTCTGCCTGCCCGCCCCTCCTCTAGGGCAATACAAGCCAAAGAGATCGAGGTAAAAGCTCTCTGATTGGAAACAGACGGGGAAGCTGCTAAGCCCAAGAAAGGAACTGGGAGATATGCAGCTGCAGTAGCCCTCTCTCTCCCTCCCCCCCCCCAATTGCTCTGCACGTGGACCAGAGACAGGGCTCAGGATCAGAAGGTTGTGGGGGGCGAGTGCAGATTTGCCTGGTGACTAGTGGGGGGACCTCCCAGGACCTGGAAAGCCATGGAAGGCAGGTGTGAGGTGTGCTGCAGCCAGGTGATCACAGGTTGCTTGATCCCTCCGGCTGAGCAAGCTGGCGATGGGGACGAGTTTTTAAAATTCTATTTTTTGGTAACATCAGTGCCCCCTGACATGTTTAAAGCCCCCCCCCATTACAAAATCTTGGCTATGGGCCTGCTCAGCCCCACCTACCTCACTGGGTTTCTGTTGTGGGGAGGGGAAGGGAAGGAGATCGTAAGCCACTCTGAGGTCCTGAATGAAGGGTGGGGTATAAATCCAACTCTTCTTGTTGTTCGAATGCAGCAGTGGCTCGGCTCAGCTGGTTGGTCGTTGTCAGTGCTCATGGGCTTTTTGCTTGGCTGGTGCAGCTTTGCTTTCCTGCGACTTGAGTTTTAGTATGCTGAGGCCTTCTGGGTCTGCTGCTTCCCGTGCCAGTGAAGGCTGCCTGCCTCCTGGGGTGGAAGCCTCACTCTTGGGGCCTTGGGGAGCTGAGGAGGCCCAGTCATGGATGCATAGCCAGCCATGGGACTGAGTTCTCCCCCTGGAGAGGACGCTGCCACGGTGGAGCCCTTTGCTGAGGTGAGCAGGAGTGGGGAAGGGGGGCCCAAGTCAGCTTGCGGTCAGCCCCCGGTGGAGGGCAAGACACTACTGTCTGCTGTGGAGTGCATGCTGCACAGGAGCTTTTCCGAAGGAAATGTGCATCCAGGACCAGTGCCAGGTTTTTTTGCACACTAGGCAGGGCTACATTCTGGTGCCCCTCCTCCCGCGCCCACCAATTTTTAAACATAAATGCATTTTAAGAAGAATGAAAAACACAAAATTTGAAATTGCTAATTTCTTTTTTTCTTAGGGATCCTTAATGCAACAGAAACATTAGGCACACTATCTTGGAGTTTTTGTTGAAGTAATTGTACTTTGGTGGTACTTTGGCAACCAAATGAGAAGGGAGCACTCACTGGAGAAGACCCTGATGCTGGGAAAGATTGAGGATAAAAGAAGAAGGGGACGGCAAAGGATGAGACAGTTAGACAGTGTTACCGATGCAACAAACATGAAATTGAGTAGGCTTCGGAGGGTGATGAAGGACAGGAGGGCCTGGCATGATGTGGTCCATGGGGTCGTGAAGAGTCGGACTCGACAACAACAACTCAGAATTTGATTGGTTAAGTCACACTATTCCCTATTCATTTGATTGGTCAACTTGAATCCCATCAACCTGGATTGTTGGGCATAAAGAAAGATCACTTGATTCTAGTCTTCACCTAGTCTGGATCACATCTGTCTTCAAGTCACCTCATGATTCTAAGTGGGCCAGGCTGGCCAGAACACCTCTTTTGGACTCTGGACTTTAAAATTGCCTTGTAAAAATTCTGCACCAGCTCCCAGGCTGGTAGGGCTTTGTCCTCTCAGGTAACATCTGGATTGAAAGAACCAATGCTTGTAAATGTCCTTAAGTTAGTTATTCAGCTTTTTATTCATTTCTCCTTGCTCTTCACTGCTCTTATTTTATATTGTAATAGCAAAGTTGGGATATTTGTGGATACTTAAATCAAGTTACTGGAGCAGTGAACGGGAAAGACAGATCTTTCTACAAGCCTGAAAAGGGCCATCGGTTTCCAGAAAAATGTGAACTCTAAAAAAAAATCCACTGGGCAGCTTAAAAAATCTGAAAATGATCAAAGGAGCCCCTGTTGCTTTAAGGAACAGATTTTCTACATAGCTGTTGCCAGGCAATCCCAGCACATCCAGGATTGGGGGAAGAATACCTTCTCCCCAAAACAAAACAAATCCAAGTCTTCTCTTTGAAGGGCACAGCCAATGCTCAGGAAATGCTCCAGGTGGCTCAAGCCAGTGAGCCCAGCCAGAAGCTGCATCACATCCTCAAGGCAATACAATGGCACAGCAAGTGGTACCTATAGACCTCCATGTCAGTTAGGCTGTTATAATAAAAGGAGGGGAGAGAAAGAAAGTGGCCACTATGAAGAAAAGGAGGGGGAGAGAAGGTTATAAATGCTGTTGTAAACTCTGGAATGTTGCCTTTGATGCTCTTCTAGCGTTTGCCCCTGTTTACATAAGATCTTGGGTTTCTCGTGAGTCTCCTGCCTGAATGTTGAAGCCGTTATTCTCAGCACGAGGGTAGCCAGCTGACACCCCAGTTTAAACCCTGTATATAACCTCTTTCCCACTTCCCCGCTTTAATCTTAACACAGAAGTGTTTAGGGAATGTCTTAGTAATACTGACTCACACCCCTTCCCCCATAGTTTGAGCCCCCCCAGTACATAGTCCTGTAAGTAGGCTCGGGGTCTGTGTTCCCGCTGGGAGCGCCTTAGTGCAGGCACGCTGCATCAGGTGAACTGGTCCAGGTGCTTGGCGGTGAGGGTTGAATACCATTGTCTAGCTCCGAACTGGTGACTGGCTCTCTAGGAGATGTCTCGGCCTCAGGAATGGGAGTTGGCTCTGGAGTTGATTCCTCCTCCGTTTTGGGTTCCTGGTTGCCATTGCTGGGTTCTGTTGCTGGATTGGAAGTCCTGTCAGGAATTTGGCACCTTCGAAGTTGGTTCAGGTGTCGCCTCCACACATGGCCATCTTCCGTTGACACCTCGTATAAGATCAGCCCCATGGGTCAAATGATTCTAGCTGCAAGCTACAGAGAACCCCTTCCAAAATTGTGGACGTGTACAGGTTCTTCAGGGAAGAACCCTCGGGTGCCTCTTTTCGCTCGACTGTCCTGCGTGACTCCGGGGCCCTGTCTGGATGCAGCCAATCCAATAAAATGGCGGGCCATCTTCCCATAAGAAGCTAGGTGGGGCAGCAGCTGCTGACTGGGTTGGGGGTGGTATGTTGCGCTAGCAGAAAGTGGTTGATGTGGCACTCCCAGTCTCCCTCTGTCACCCTGGTAAGGGACTCCTTGGCGGTCCTTACCATTCGCTCTGCTTGCCCATTTGTTGCAGGGTAGAACGGGGCAGACCTTACGTGCCAAATCAGGTTACTGCTGAGGAACTCCCGGAATTCCTTGGATGTGAATGCCGTCCCATTGTCCGAGATGATCATGTCAGGCAATCTGTGGGTGGCGAAGAGCCGGCGGAGAGCCCAGATGGCAGCCTTTGTGGAGGTGGCTGAAATGGGGCTTATCTCTAGCCATTTCAAGTATGCATTCACTGACTAAAAACAGCAGGCTGTGGAAAGGTCCTGCGAAGTCGATCTGCAACCTTGTCCATGGTTTGCAGATGGACTCCCACACCTGGGTGGGGGCACTGGGCGGATTTGGCTGGGTCTCCTGACATGCAGTGCAGCACTTGACCCAGGTTTCAATCTCCCCATCTATTCTTGGCCACCATACATAACTCCTGACCAGGGCCTTTATTCAGACTACCCCGGGGTGAGCCTCGTGCAAAGCCCCTAGGACACCCTGCCATAGGGCTTTGGGGAGCACCACTCTGTCTCCCCATAGCAGGCACCCCTTATGGGCAGAGAGTTCATGTCTGTGGGTGGCATACAGCATGAAGTCTGGGCCTGCGGTGACCTCAGGCCCCCCCCTCACCACCCAGCTCAGAACACAAGAGAGGACAGGGTCTCGGGCTGAGTGGCAGGCAACCTCCACTGCCTTGAGTGGAGAGGCACGTAGGTCTTCCACAGCCAGGACATGGTATGTGGGGGCCGGATCCTCCTCTACAAAGGACGATGGCAGATGCCCCATAGCCTTCCCAGGGTGGTACTGCAGCAAGTAGTCATATCCTGAGAGGAAGATCGATCAGCAGAGGACCTGCAGGGAAATCACTTGTGGCATCTGCCTGTCCGCCACAAAAAGGCCGAGGAGGGGGCAATGGTCCATGATGATCATGAAGGCTTGGCCGTAGATGAAATCATGAAATTTCTTCACCACCGGCAAAATTGCCAGCTCCTCTCTGTCAACTTGTGCGTAATTGCACTCTGTGGCCGACAAAGTCCTTGAATAGTAAGCCACCGGGACCTCCCACCAATCAGGGAGCTGGTGCGTGAGCATGGCTCCCACTCCATAGGGGGAGGTGTTGCAGGCCAGAACTACCAGCAGCCACTCATCGATGTGAGCCAAGACGCTATTGGAAATGCACAGCGCCTTGACCCCTTTAAAAGCCACAACCTGTTGTGGGCCCCACACCCAGGGGTCCTGCTTATCTAGCAGGTAATGCAGGGGTTCAGCCACCGCCACCTTGTGGGGGAGGAAGGCATGGTAAAAATTCAACAGTCCTAAGAATGCCTGGAGTTTCGCCTTAGACTGGGGTGTGAGGACCTCAACTATAGCTTTGATCTTGTCTCACACCAGGTGGAGGCCATCCGCATCGACCATTGAAGCCCAGGATGTCGACAGATGGGATGCTGAGGAGGCACTTTTCCTGCTTCACTTGCAGGCCAGTGTCCTTGAAGCAGCAGAGGATGGCGTGCAGGCGGGATGCAAAGTCCTCCGGCGTGGCCGTGGTGATGATGTCATCGTAAAATGGGGTGACACCTGAGATTCCTTTCAACAGAGAATCCATTAAGTTTTGGAACAGCCCAGGGGCGACTTTTACTCCAAACTGCAGCCTCTTAACTTTGAACGCTCCCCACTGCGTGACAATGGTCTGTGCAAGTGCTGTGGCCTCATCCACAGGGAGCTGTTGGTAGGCTTGAGCGAGATCTAACTTGCTGAATATCTTTGCTCCTGCCAAAGTAGCCAAGACGTGGCTAACCACCAGGACCGGATAAGGGTGGTCCTGGAGAGCTCTGTTCAGAATGCATTTATAGTCTGCGCAGTTTCGGACTTCCCTGTTGGGCTTTACCGGGGTAACAATCGGGGTCTCCCAGGTGGCATGGGAGACAGGCTCTAGTACTCCTTGTGTTACCAATTTGTCAAGTTCAGCGTTGATTTTGTGACACATGGGATGGGAAAGGGGACCTTTCAGGACCGCATGCGTATAGGTGTCACCATGGGGTCTAATTGTAGGGACACCGGCGGCCCCATATATCTGCACAGGTTCCCATCAAAGACACCTGGTAACTTGCCGCACACCTCATCAAAGTCCCGTTTTCAGTTGTGGATCCCCTCTACCGAGAGCCCCAAGGGGCCAAACCATGCATGCCCTAGAACAGTGTTTTTCAATCTTTTTCGAGCTAAGGCACATTTCTTTCATTGAAAAAATCCTGTGGCACACCTGACAATATCTCATGGCACATTGGTTGAAAAACACTGAAATACAAGATAAATGGGTCATTAGTTGCCTCAGCTCAAGTATTAACTATGACAGTATTACAAATACACGTAATAGCCACTCAACTTGAAATAGTAAGTTACAGATCCAAAGTGTAATGGCTCCTTCCCATAACATTGACCTGAGTTTCAGAAGAAATATAATGTGGATGTATTTTAATACTGCGATTCTGCTAAAGTTTTTCAAATAGAGAGTTTAAACTTTTACTCTTATGTGAACGGCATTCCGCTGACCATAAGTGATTTGAAGAGAAACACAGTACACCCATTCTTCGCTGAGGGACAGTTACTGATTTGAACCCCACCCTGACAGAAACAGCTAGCTGTTACCATCAAACATATTGTTTACTGGAATGTCTTGGTGCAAATCACCCCCCCCCCCCACACACACACACACACAACCCAGGAGCCAGGCACTGGAAGAAACCAGCTTACTCTGCTGGAGGAGTGAATGCCCTTGGTACCGAATGTTCCTGTCCTCTGTATTAACATCCACAGGTCTAGCATGACTCTGATTCAGCACACGAGTCCTCCTCATTCATTTAAAACCATCTGCCATGCGCGAGCCTGCCTCCGGCCCCCACGAACTGGATGCCGCTCGAGTCCGCCACCTCGCCCTGCTCATTCTCCAACACGCAGGTGGGCATCACCCAACTGTCGCCGCCGACACAGTGGCCAACATCAGCGCCAGGGCCAGAGACGGAAAAAGAGCAGCCATGAAGCGGGACCCACGGAGGCCCACCTCCACCTTCCGGGCTGAGAGGCCACGCAGAAGAAGACAGGCCTCACCTGGAAAGGCTCAGCTGCCCCCTCCGAGGCTCGTGGGGGGACGGCGCAGACGAGCCAGGGCGTTGGCTCCATCACGGCCAAGCGGAGGCTGTGATGGCGGGGCCCGTGAGGGGCGCCGTGTGTTTCCTGAGGAGGACCCCCTTCTCCTCCTCCTCCCCTCCAGCCACTCACCGCTTTCATGGCCGTGGCCATGTCGTCGTATCTCTCTGCCTGCTTGGCCAGGCGGGCTCGCTGCAGCAGCTGCTCCCGGTCGCTCATGGCTGCTGCTTCCGTCGTGGTGCTGGCAGGTCGGGTGGGCGAACAGACAGAGCCCCTCGGCACTCTCCCTCCCTCCCTCGAGTCCTCGCAAGGCCAAGGGGAACTGCGCCTCAACGGCGGCTCCCTCCTACCTCAGGCCGGCCACAGAGCATGCGAGCGGAATCAGTGAGAGCGCGCCACTGTTCTTTCTCGCATGCGCAAACGTGTCCCGGAAGGTCAGCCCGGAAGGCACATTTCTTTCATTGAAAAAATCCCACGGCACACCTGACAATATCTCGCGGCACACCAGTGTGCCACGGCACAGTGGTTAAAAAACACTGCCCTAGAAGGCTGCAAAGGTTGTCGGCGACAACTAACAAATCTAAACAGCCATTAAAACCCTTGTGCTGGACCTGAAAACTGCCCATGCCCTGGACTGGCACCTCGTTGCATTGAAAGTCCATCAGGGTGACCAGGGACAGGCGCAGCGGACACAGTTTTTAAAGGGTCTCCTCTGATATGGAGAAGGCAGACCCAGAGTCCAGTTCCATAGTGCATGGGGACCCTTCAATGTGGATCATGACCTGGATTTTAGGGGCAGAGGTTTGACTTGGGAGTCGCAGTACCTGTTGCACCGCCAGTAATAGGAGATCCTCAGCTGCTGTGTCCTCCTCCTGGTAGATCCAGACAGCTCGGCGGCACTGGTACGTCTGCGGTGGAGGGCCTCAGGATTCCTTCAAACGGCAAACCCTCGCGATGTGGCCGAATCAGCCACAGCTCCTGCAGGTCGCATCCTGAAACCGGCATGTCTTGCACTCGTGCTGATCCCCGCAGCTGGCGCAATCCTGTTGGGGTGACTCCATCACTGAAGTTGCGCTGTCTGGTCGGCTGCGTTCAGTGGACCTCTTCCCTGTCATTGCAGTCAGAGCCTATCGTAGGGGCAGTAGCCACATGGTGGCTGGATGAGGAGCTGGTCGTTACTGAGTGGGACCTCTCCCATGCGGTTGCTGTGGTGAGAGCAGAGGCGAGGGTACACTTTTTGTCCTCCATTATGTACCGTCACAGCTTTTCATCCTGAAGGCCACAGACGAGCTGGTTTTGAAGGGCTTTTTCTAGGAACACCCCGAACTCACACGTGGCTGCCAGTCGTCAGAGCTCCGCTAGATATGTGGTGACGGACTCTCGGGGTTGTTGCAGCCGTACCTGAAATGCCACATGGTGTGCGATCTCAGAGGGCTGCGGGATGAAGTGGTCCTGCAGCGTTTCCTTGGGTGTCTTAGTTGCTCGCGGTGGGAGCAGCAACAGCAGACATCAGCTTCCTCAGGGTCACAGCAGCTCAACGGGACCCCATTCTCGTCGCCGGTATTCTGTACTGGGTTCTTAGCATTGAAGAGACGGACAGCGATGTAGCAAACAGCTTATTTATTGGTACACAACTTGAGAGAGAGGAATGCTGGCTGAGAGGGCCAACTTTATACACACCCAAAGGCCTATTGGCAGGTTTGAATTTCCCGCCAGAGATCTTATTGGTAGACTAATGGTGGCCTAGGATCTTTGGCTCCTATTGTTCTAGGAGTCAAGCTCCGGGTGTCTGCCGCTGGACCCTAGTGGTAGTCAGTGTACATAACAGATTGTATTGTGTTTTGTGGATTTAAAATTGTTAATACCCCATCATTTGCATAGCTCTTTAATTTAAATTTTTCTTCATCGATTCTTAGTCCCCTGATACTTTGATCTTTTCTGATTTTAGAAGCAAAAGTTTCCATTGCAAGAATAAATAATAATGGTGACAAGGGGCATCCTTGTCTTGTCCTCTTTTCTATCTGGAAAACATCAGTCAACATGCTATTAATTAAAATGTTTGCATTTTGTTTCATATAAATACCTTGAATCCAGCTCAAGAATATCTGCAGTTGATATGCTGTAATACTTTTAACATGAACGTCCAGGACAGATGATCAAACACTTTTTCTGCATCTAAGAACATAAAAACTGCCTTTTCTTCTTTATTTTGCACAAACTCCACTGCATCAATTATAAAATGAAGATTGTCTTTCATATATCTCCTTGGAATGAAACCTGTTTGATCTGGGTGAATTATTTTTGTTATGCATTTCTTAACTCTCTCTGCCATTATTGAGGCAAAAAGTTTGTAATCCACATTTAACAACGATATAGGTCTATAAGACTGGTAACCTTGGGTCATCTCCTTCCTTATGAATTAAAGTTATGTGTGTCTCTTGTCAGGTTTGTGGTATGGTTTTCTTATCACTTATTTGGTTCATCACTCTGTAGTGGCAATATGAGTTCATCCTCCAGGCACTTATAGTACATTGCTGATAGAACATCTGGTCCTGGTGTTTTCTTTTTTCAGTTTCTTTATTGCTTGTGAGATCTCTTGCACTATTACATTTTGATTCAAAATATCACCATCTTCTTTGATAAATTTAGGTATGAATGTGTCCTTTACATACTCATCCAATCCAGACTCGGGTTACTCCAGTTATTGATCTTCTTTTGTTTTCTTTTCTTAAACAATAAGCCAAATAATGACCAGGCTTTTTTGCTTGCTCAAAATATTTTTGTTTGGCAAATTTTAGTTTTTTTCTGTATTTCCTCCAATTCTATTAAATTGAGTTGGTTTTTCAATTGTTTTATTTCCTTTAAAACTGTTTGAAGTTTTTATATGTTGATCTTCCAATATTTTAATTCTTTTGATAATTCTTTCTATTTTTTCTTTCTTTTTCTTGGAGGCTATCGCTATAAGATTTCTTCTCATAAAAGCTTTATGAAGTGAAATGTAGATACATCTGCTTCTGAAATGCACTACTTTCCCTTAACACTTCATGCTTCAAAGCCATCCTTTCTTTCTAAACTGTTTTTATTGCCCAAAAGGCAATTTGAAAGCCAAGCTGATGACATATCTGCTAATAATAGTGGTGGAAACTTCTCTAGTATGAGGTTATAGAATAAGGAGGGCTCATTGTTTGGTTTTATGACCACACTTTCTGCCACTGAATATTAAAGCTATCTAGTCTCAGGGAACGCAACTTGTTCTGGAGGAGATGGAAAGTCTTTCAGGATGAACGCGCTGGAAAAGTGGGTGGATGTGAACAAGATGCAATTTAACAAGGATAAGTGCAAACTTCTACCTCTGGGTAACAAAAATGAGGAACACGCATACTGGACAGGGGATACACTTCTAAGTGGCAGTGTGTGTGAACAAGATCTTGGGGTAAGGGTGGGCCAAAAGTTAAATATGAGCAGTCAGTGTGATGCAGTGACAAAAAAGGCTAATGCAATCTTGGGACATATCAACAGAAGCATAACATCCAAATCACAAGATGTCATAGTCCCACTGTATGCTCCATTGGTCAGACTGCACCTGGGGGCCTTACTTCAAAAAGGATGTGGACAGAATGGAGCATGTGCAGAGAAGAGCAACAAGGATGATCGGGGGTCTGGAGACCCTATGAGGAAAGGCTGAGGGACTTGGGAATGTTTAGTCTGGAGATGTGGAGGTTGAGGGGGACATGAGTGCTCTCTTTAAGTCTTTGAAGGGCTGTCACTTAGAGGAGGACAGGGAGCTGTTTCTGTTGGCAGCAGAAGAGAGGACTTGTAATAATGGGTTAAAATTAAGGGCAGGAAGATACTGGCTGGATATTGGGGGGTATTTACAGTCAGAGTTGTGCAACAGTGGAACCAGCTGGCTAGGGAGGTGGTGAGCTCCCCTCACTGGCAGTCTTTAAGCAGCGGCTGGACAAACACTTGTCAGGGACGCTCTAGGCTGATCCTGCACTGAGCAGGGGGTTGGACTAGATGGCTTTTATGGCCCCTTCCAACTCTGTGATTCTATGGTCATGGACAGATTGGTATTCTGCCGCGCCTCCATGGTGCGGCAGAACAAGGCGGGGGGAATTGCCCCCTGCGCAGCGTTCACATGCCACCGCAATGAAGCCGCCCGCAGCGTCCATACTGCAGGTGGCTTCCGGTGGCGCGCGTTCACACCCACCAGAAGCGGGTGGAACATGCACCGCAGCAGCTGGACACCACTTTGAAGTAGTGCCTGACTGCTGCGGGAGGAGTGCGGTGCTGGACGTGATGCGTCCAGGCCGCCTCCTCCGGGCAGATGCGGCAGTCTGAACAGCCGCTCTGCCTCCACTTTTAAAGCGGAGGCAGAGCAGGCCAGACTGCCAGTCTGTCCTCGGCCTCTGATATTAGAAGCTTCACCTGTTCTCCAGGTCTTCAGGGGGCTTGGGAACCATATGGAAAGAAGGGATACTTTTGGGTAGCAGCTAGGAGATAAGAAGAAGAAGAGATTGGATTTATACCCCACCCTCCACTCCCCAAGGGAGTCTCAGAGCGGCTTACAAACTCCTTTCCCTTCCCCTCCCCACAACAGACACCCTGTGAGGTAGGTGGGGCTGAGAGAGCTCTTTCCTTGAGGGAACAGCTGGTACAGAACTATGGCTTGCCCAAGGTCATCCAGCCAGATGCAAGTGGAGGAGTGGGGAATCAAACCCGGTTCTCCCAGATTAGAGTCTGCGCACTACACCAAACTGGCTGTACCATCTGCCACAGACAGTAGACCACCTTCCTTTCCAAGAAAACACATTGTTGGAAAGTGTTGTGCTATCTTTATTTTTAAGTAGGCAGCTTTTGATTAGAAATAACCTCCTGGTTTGGGGTGAGCTTGAATGAAGTATAATCACCCTGGATTCTTTTGTGTTTACCTATTTGCTTTATAATTATTTCAGAAATTACCCCTTCTGTAGTTTTAGGGCAAAGCAAACCAGAATGAACCTCTTCATAACTTTTAGTCAGTTAGCTCCTGGTTTCATTCATGAGCTGAATGTTTGGCATAATTGGTTCTACTATCTGAAATTAATAGGACTTCGGAGGAATCAGATGATGATAAATGAAATTATTGCTTATCACTTGTTAGCAAATCAAAATGTTGCAACTGATCATTGATGAAGAACACATCCAGAGACACTGAGTTAAATTTCATGGGCCTTAAGAAGTTCAGAATCTGACTTGGGGGTTGGAGATCCTGAGGAAGCCAAACCTTCATGACTGAAAGAGATCCTTCAGAAGAAGTTTCACCCATCACTGCCTCTTCATTACTGGAAAAGCAATGCCTGTTCTGGTTCTCCCTGTTGTCTTAGTGTTAGTCATGAAAGCCTGATATAAGGGTTGAAAAATGTGATTCAGACTCTATATTTAAACTTAGATACTGCAACAATGTTATGGCCCATTGTTTCACTCTTTTATTCAACAAGACTGTGTCTTCAAAGAAAGTTTATTACAAGATTGGCATTTCTTCAGTTTTTGGGTGAAAGAGTGACCAATCATTAGCTTGATGCCGCTGAGGCTAGTTTTCAGTTCACTAGTCAATTGAAAGCTTCAGATACTTCTGTAGAAATTCCTGGAGTAAGTAAAAAGGACTAGGAATGTTCAAGTCAGACTTTGTGCTGGTTTTAGAGATTCTGGCTTGACATATAATTGGCTACAGAACAGACTCAGGACTTCCAAGAATCTATCAGCATGCATTAATGTGTGTGTGTGTGCGCGCGCGCGCGCGCGCGCATGTGCGTGCTTGTACCCTCCCAGAAGCCTTGGTGCAAATTATTCTTTATTATTATCACTAGTCTGTTTATTACCACTACAATAACTGACTGTGGCTCTACTTGTGTGGGTTTCTATGCTATAAATGATACTTAGGTTGAAAGGGGATAAATGGGCTGCTATGGAGAATTATAACCAGCAACATAATACTTATAATTTCCACAGATGAGGCATCCACTGTATAAATTATACACACATCTCATATATAAGATCAGTTGTACTTGTTATAAGTCATATGAGAGCAAAGAAAAATATGACCTGAGGATAAAATGGAGAAACAAAAAATTGCTCCTGTCCAGCCTATCGTCAGTTGATCTATGTGGATTTTTTACTTTAAAAAATAAAATGTGATGTCTTAAATTATGTTGAAAATACCTCTGAAGAAAGCACAGTTTAAACAGCAAAAGCAGAATAAGTTATTATTTTGTTCTGAAGCTGCCACATAATCATATTCCATAAGAAACTACAGGCAGCTCTCTAACGTTCGGGTTTCCATGTGATTTACAATAACCAGCTGTTGAGCAGGATACTTTAGTAATAAATGTGATGACTGTTTCTCTTTTTGTCTGTATTAAAGTGTGATTGATGTGGCTGAAGCAAATTGGACATAACAGCCTTTGGTATAATTTATTTGCTCCTTGTGGAGCATTTCAAGATGTTATATAGTTAGAGAGAAAGTTGCACATCTGCAAGATGTGAAAGGACTTCTCAGATCATTGATGTCAGGTTCCCTGTCATTTCTCCCGGCCAGGAGGTGGGGAGGGTAAAATCTCCATGTCAGTGGGCTCTTTCTCGCCCCCCTGTTCATCTTCTCCCATGCCTTTGTTCTTGTTTCTCTGAGAAGCATCTGTAACCTTGAATTGTTTTCCTAACGGTCTGTACGAGGTGGCTGCTTGTATGGGAAGGTTTGGGGGAGAGGGGGAAGGCTTGCTAAGTCTGATCTAATTGTGTTGGCACCTTTTGGGGGTGAGAAAGTAACGGTTATGTTTTGTGCCTTTTTGCAAATAGCCCTGATTGGTGTTATGCTTCTATCTTGCTGTTTGAATTCTGTATATCTGACCATTCAACCCCTAACTGTCATCTCTAACACTGAACGTGTTCCTGAATAGACCATTAAGAAATAAAGGACTTCATTTCAGATCAAGGCCTGGCTTTTTGGATCTAGCAGGGTTCTCACAATTGGGTCTTTCTGCTGCAAGGAATCTGTGGCTTCATTAGGCATTGTTTCAGCCTGAACACATTTAAAGTGCAATCCCAAGAACACTTTTCTAGGAGAACAAAGTTTGAATCCAGTGGCACCTTTAAGACCAACAAAATTTTATTCAAACTAAGCTTTCACGTGCATGCACATTCCTTCAGATACAGTGAAATGGAAATTACCAGTCCATGCATATAGGTAGAGACTGAGCAGTAAATTAGCATACAGCATAATGAAGATGTTTAACAGGTTCAAGAACCAAACAGGAATAACTGGCTTAGTCAATATGGTTACCATTTGTTTGGGTTTAATTCCAGGGAGGAAATACAGTGAAGGAAATAAATATGTCAAACTTGGAGATTGATAGGCAGATGTATCAGTAATTGTGGGATGCTGAGGATAATTAACTGAGACCCTGCTGTTATGCTTCATACATCTCCTCTCAAGCATGGAGACGACCGTACAGCATCTTCTTCTATGAAGTGTGGTGATTGGTTGTATAGAATTATCTCCCCTGTCCCCAAACCAGAGAAATACATTCCAATGTACCATTCCAAATTATATTACATTCTACTATTCATTACATTACAGTCTACTATTCTAATCTATTATTCCAAATAAGAAATAAAATAAAATAAAGAGGAAGTATGACCCTTCTGGGGAATTGGTGAGAATACAGATGTAAGGACTGAATGACGTTAGCATATGTAATGAGATAAGAAACCAAACCCCCTGTTAAATCCTGGGGATTCCATTGTTCTGACTTTAGTGATAACTTGCAACTCAGCAATTTCCCTTTCTAGTCTGTTCCTGAAGTTCCTTTGCAATAAAACAGCTGCTTTGAGGTCACCCACTGAATGTCTTGGAAAGCTGAAGTGTTCTCCTACAAGTTTCTCAGTCTTGTGATTCTTGATATCAGATTTGTGTCTATTTATCTTTTGGTGTAGGGTTTGACCTTTTTGCCCTATGCAGAGAATCGAAGGGCATTGTTGGCACTTAATGGCATATACAATATTAGAAGATGAGCACGTGACTAAGCCTATGATGGTATAATTGATGTTGTTAGGTCCAGTGTCTGGGTGTATGTAGCAGCAAAGTTAGCATCTGGGTTTATTGCAAGCTCTGGTTCCAGTGTCCATGTTCACTGCTGGACCTTCTGAGAGCACCTGGTGTTTTTGGTCCTGTGTGACAGAGTGTTGGACTGGATGGGCCATTGGCCTGATCCAACATTGGCTTTTCTTATGTTCTTAATTAGATGTTGCATTATTGTGGGTGAGGAGTTGTTTGAGACTGGGGGGCTTTCTGTGCAGAAGAAAAGATTTGCCTGCCCAGTACTTGGTTTTTTTAAAAAAATTATTAGTTCAACAAAAACAATTATATATGTGCATGTTGTCATAATACAAACAAACTTCCCTGTCACGTAACTACATTAACATCATAAGTATAAAAATTATAACCAATACAACATTTCTTGGACAGAACATTAAAAATAACTACCAGGTGCATTGATGCCAGTCTTGGGTCAATTAACATTTGCACAGTAACATTATAGTGATTTTCTGATTTCTTACATTCTTATATTTCCCTTATCTCATTACTCTTGAAATCTATATTAAGCATTAACAAAAGACCAATGTTTATAGTGAGACCAGCTTTCACAATTCTCTCTATCCTTTGCCATTTTATCCAGAAAAGGAAACAATTTGTCTATAGGGTTGAACAGTTACCATTCTGCTTCTCCCCCTTCATTACATATAGAATATTTTTCAAATATAAAATAGTCCCAAACTTTACTGTACCATTGTACCAAGTTAGGGGGAGATTTATCCTTCCAGTGCTGTGCTATTACAGCTTTTGCTGCCAATGGCACCCCATTGAAACTCGGGAGTGGGAGCCCCCGCCCCAGACCATTTCGACCCATACACAGGATCTCCGTCTTCACTGGTTTCAATTTCATCTGACTTTGCCTGAGCCAACCAGCCACAGCATGCAATGCCCAGTCCAGATCTTCTGGGCCAGAGTCCGACTGGCCACCCAACATCAGATAGAGCTGGGTGTCATCAGCATACTGGTGACATCCCAGCCCATACCTCTGGGCAATCTGGGCAAGGGGGCACATGTAGATGTTAAACAAAATTGGGGAGAGCACCGCTCCCTGAGGCACACCGCATACCAGCAGGTGCCTCATGGATTGCTGCTCCCTGAGTGCCACCCTTTGTCCCCGACCTTGAAGGAAGGAAACGGGCCATTGCAAGGCCCGTCCCTGTATCCCTACGTCGATGAGACGACTGTCCAGCAGTTGATGGTCGACTGTGTTGAACACCGCTGACAGGTCTAACAACAGCAGCACAGCCATGCCACCCTGATCCAGATGCCTCTGCAGGTCGTTAGTTAGGGCGACCAGAGCAGTCTCTGTCCCATGTCCCGGGCAAAAGCCAGACTGGAAAGGGTCTAAGACTGAAGCATCATCCAGATAACTCTGTAGCTGCAACACCACTGCCCTCTCAATCAATTTGCCCAAATATGGCAGATTGGACACCGGTCAGTAGTTTGCCAATTCAGTCAGGTCCAGATGTGTTTTTTTTCAAGAGTGGGTGGACCATCGCCTCCTTAAGTGCCCCCGGGAACCGCCCCTCCATGAGGGCCGTGTTGATAATTTCCTGGGCAGCACCATGCAACCCCTCGTGGCCAGCTTTAATCAGCCAGGACAGGCATGGATCCAGGAGGCATGTGGTTAGGTGCACAATCACAAAGAGTCTGTCAACTTCCTCTAGGCTGAGCAGACCGAACCCATCTAAGCCTGGAGTCGTAGACGTGCAAGGGGCCTTGAGTTCACTCACTGTTTCAAGTGTGGCGGGGAGATCGCGGCGGAGCATCAAGACTTTATCCGCAAAGTAGCTCGCAAATGCCTCACAGCCTATTTCCAATTCCCTAGCGTTTGGTCTGCCCTGTGGCAGCGCTGTCAAAGACCGAATCCTTCTAAACAATGGGGCTGGGCATGAGCTTGTGGATGCAATCAAAGCAGCATAGAAAGTTCTCTTTGCTTTCATAAACATCCTATAGGATGCTCTTGTAGCTTCGTCATGAGCCTGGCGCCACCGTCTCTCTAGCCGTTGTAGCTCCCACTTCATATGCCGCAACTCCTGGGTATACCAGGGTGCCAGCCTGCTGCAGGAGCGCAGAGGGTGCCTGGGAGCGATCTCGTCAATGGCCGTGGAAAGTTGGCTATGCCAGTCTTCCACTAGCTCATCCAACAAGCTGCCAGGGGGCATCAGATCCCGTAGAGCCATTTGGAGCTGCCTAGAGTCCAAATAGGCTCGCCACCTAGGGGTCGGTGTGGGACATTCAGATGGGCCCCCAGGGCATAGTGGTCTGACCATGGCACTGCTGAGGTGATAATCTGGTCCACTGTTACCCCTGCCACGAAGATCAAATCGAGCGTGTGTCCGGCCCGGTGTGGGGGCTGAGATGTACTGAGAGAGTCCGAGTGTTGCCATGGCCAACACCAGGTCCGCCACCTGACTGGAAGCTGCATCATCGGCATGGACGTTGAAGTCACCCAAAACCAATAGGTTAGGGTGCTCCAGTGCCCAGCCTGATACAACCTCCATTAAGGATGACAGGCTGCTGGCTGGTGCATTAGGCAATCAGTACACCAGCCACACAGCCAAACTCTCTTCAGCCTCCCACACCAGACTGACACACTCCATGCCCATGCCTGGTGGGAGCGCCCTGAAGGAGTAAGCCTCCCGAATGAACATTGCCACACCTCCCCCCTGTCCCCTAGTCTGTGATTGGTGTAGGACCGAGAATCCGGGGGGGCAAGTTGGGAGAGCGCTACTGTCTCCCCCTCCCTCACCCAGGTCTCGGTCACACATGCCAGGTCAGCCTTCTGTTCTACCAGGAAGTCCTGGAGAACCTTGGTCTTGTTATTTATTGACCTGGCGTTACACAACACCAATGTTGGAAGGGGATTTATCCTAGCCCCACTGCCAACAACCGTTGGGATGAGTCGCAGGCTGGAAGGGCGTCGAGCCATCCTGTTTCTCAGCACCCTTCCCTCCCTTCTCTGCCTGGACCCACTGCACTTCCCCTTCCCCAGGAGCATCGGAATTTGAAGCCCAGACGTCGCTGGCCGTTCTTTACAGGAACCTCAGACCATCAGCAGCCAGACCAGGCTCCTTCCTCTTACCCTGGTTCCCATTCCATAATTGTCCACAAAATCAAAACAAAATTTTTATAATAAATTATGCAGCAGTTCTACCCCAACCTCAATACTTGCTCCCTCCCTCCCTGCAAGACTAACAACTTACTACACTAGCTAAGCTAAACTATTGCACTTTCCCTATAACTATACTAAACAATTACCTATTCTAACTAAGCTAGACAATAACAAAGGGTGGGGACTACCTATAGGGCAACTACGGCTGACCTAACTAGTATATTACACGGCCTGATTTGGTATTTCTTTTATTTTAACTCCCTCTTCTTTTCCTGCAGGGGGGAGGAATCAGAAATACTTTACTTAGGTACTTTCCCTCCCCTCCCCAGAAGACTTAAAACTTTGTACTTAACTTTACTTGTTGGTTTCGTGGTTTATAATATAGGTAGTTGTAGACTCTATAGGGTCCACTGCAGCCAACTTTTGCCCAGTAGCACCAGAGTACTAACAGGCGTCCTCCATGGTTCTCTGCTTCCAAACAAACCCCCAAACATAAACTTTGCTTGCCACGTGTCTGCAAAGTTAGGGGTGAGCTTCCTGCTCATTCTCTAGTATTGTAGAGAGCATCTTAGAGTCTCAAAAGAAAGAGAAACCTGGGGAAAAGGCAGGGTGTGGAGGAGCTCGACCCACACATGTCTGCCCTCGTTAAGCCCCGGACCGGAAATCCCAGAGCTCCTGGGCCTCCATTGTTAACAAGGTGTCCAGGAGCACTCCCAAACTCCTAACCTCCAGCTCTGGCACCAACAGTGCCCCATCGAAGGTCGGGATCCTTACCTCCTGGGCCACTCTGACTCAGGCATAGGACCTCTGTCTTTGTCAGATTCATTTTCAATTGACTCTGCCTAAGCCAACCAGCCGTGGCTTTCAATGCCAGGTCCAGATCTCCCAGACTAGAGTCTGGCTGGCTGCCCAACAACACATAGAGCTGGGTATTGTCAGCATACTGATGACAACCCATCCCATGGCAATCTGGGTGAGGGGGCACATGTAGATGTTAAAAAGCATTGGGGAGAGCACTGAACCCTGCGGCACACTGCATAATAGTGGGTGTCTTCGGGACAGTTACTCTCCAACAGCCACCCTCTGTCCCCGATCTTGGAGAAACGAGGCAAGCCACTGTAAGGCCAACCCCTGGATCCCATTGTCGATGAGGCGGTGGGCCAGTAGCTGATGGTCGACCATGTCAAATGCCACCAACAGGTCTAACAACATCAACACCGCCATGCCGCCTTGATCCAGATGCCTCCAGAGGTCGTCTGTGAGGGCGACCAGGACCGTGTCTTGTCCTGTGGCCTGGAAGGAGTCTAGTATGGAGGCGTCATCCAAGAAGCCCTGCAATTGATCTGGTACCACCATCTCAATTAATTTACCCAAAGAGAGTATGTTGGACAAGGGCCAGTAGTTGGCTACTTTGGTCGGATCAAGTGAAGACTTTTTAAAAAGGGGGCTTCCTCCTTTAGGGCACTGGGAAACACCCCCTCAGTGAGAGATGTGTTAATAATCTCCCTCAGTGCCTCTCATAACCCATCACAGCTGGCCTTAACCAGCCATGATGGGCACGGGTCGGGACTACAGATGGTTGGGCGGACCGATGAGAGAAGTTTGTCAACCTCCTCTAGGCTGAGTGGATCGAAATAATCCAGAATGTGACCAGAAGACGTGCATGGAGCCTCAAGTTCCGTTACTGTATCAACTGTGGCAGGGAGGTCCTGGTGGAGCAACAAGACTTTATCTGCGAAATGTTTCCCAAAAGCCTCACAGCCAATGTCCAGTTCCCTATCATTTGGTCTGCACTGTGGCAGAGTCGTCAAAGACCAAATTGTCCTAAATAATTGGGCTGGGTGGGAACTCGCAGATGCGATCATAGCTGTGTAGAAGGCTTTTTTCGCAGCTTTGACCATCATCTCATAGGATTTCATAAACGTCCTATAAGATGCTCTTGCTGCCTCATCGGGAGCGCGACACCACTGTCTCTCTAGCCATCTAAGCTCCCACCATCGTCCTCAGCTCCCGTGCATACCATGGGGTGAGTCATGAGCGAGGACGCAGAGGGTGCCGGGGAGCGATTTTGTCGATGGCTGCCGAAAGCCAGTTTTGCTCGTCCCTGACTAGCTCATCTAACAAGCCACCAGGGGGCATCGGATCCCACAAGGCCACCTGAAATCACATAGGATCCATTTGACTTCACGGGCGAGCTAAAATATGCTCACCACCCAAACAGGGTTGGAGCAAAATATTCACCTGGGCCCTCAAAGCATGGTGGTCCGACCATAGTACAATTGTAGTTGCAATCCGGTCCACCATAACCCCCACTGCAAAAATCAAATCAAGCGTGTGCCCAGCTTTGTGAGTGGGAGCCATAACAAATTGGGAGAGTCCTAGTGCCACCATGGATGACACCAGGTCCATTGCCTGCGTGGAGGTTGCGTCCTCGGCATGGATGTTGAAGTCACCCAGGACTAATAGCCGAGGGTGCTCAAGCGCCCAGCCTGATACAGCCTCCAGCAGGGATGACAGGCTGCTTGCCGGTGCATTGGGTGGTCAGTACACCAGCCAGACAGCCAAACTCTCCCTGGCATCCCAGACAAAGCCGGCACACTCTATGCCTTTGAGATTCAGTGGTGAGAGCGCCCTAAAGGTGTAACTCTCCCAGATGAATAAAGCCACTCCTCCCCCCCCCCCCCCGCTCCTGAGTCTGAGATTGGTGAAGGACCGAGAACCCAGGAGGAGCTAATTGGGAGAGAGCCACAGTCTCCCCGTCTCGCACCCAGGTCTCAGTCATGCACGCCAGGTCTGCATCCTGCTCTGACAAAAAGTCATGCAGGGTTCTGGTCTTGTTATTAATGGACCTGGCATTACACAACACCAATGTCGGAGTGAGGTTTTCTCTCCTAGCCCCACAACCTACTACCTTCGGGATGGGACACAGATTGGAAGGGGGCCGAGCTGTGAGAGTTCTGCTCAAAGTAGTCAAGGATCAGATCTTGGTTGGTTAACCAGAGTTCTTTATTTCCAATCTCTACATTAGTACAGCTTCTCGGATTATTGTCAGAGATGAGACAGATAATACAGGCAGGTCTATTATACCATTCCAAAGAGTTTGAATTACCCATAGGTAGCCAATCACTATAGGGGAAAATTGGCGGGCAAAAAGGGATCCTGACCGTTTGGTTCTCACAGGAAAGAAAGTGAGGTGTCAAGCTGTAAATTCCCTTCCCAAACCAGACCCCTCAGATGTTACCAGTTCACATAACAATCAATGGCCTCAAGGCTTTTGCATGTGATAAGAGATGAGACACATCCTCCCTTGAAGTCCCAGCCGAGGCGGATGGAATGCGGAGGCAGCGGTGTGAGAGGCTCTCTTGTTCTCATACAATGCAGGTGTCACCCTCCCGCCTTAAGTGTTACAAACTCCAGGCCTGGTTCAGCAGTTACAAAGATAGCATAGAATACAAAATGGGGTAGGTACAGTCAGGATTACAATGTCTGAATCAGTAGATTCTGACACGAGCTCGCCCATGTCTCTGTTCCCTTCCCTTCCACTTCCTTCTGGTCCCACCGCCATACCCCATGGCTGGCCCAGTTTGAATGTGCACAAAAGACTCGTATGAAGCAGCAGCATTGGGGGAATGACTCCCCCCAGTGCTATTTCAGTGCAGGAAAACAGCAAGCACAGATAGGCCACATTGAGAATTAGATGTACTGAAAAGCTGGGATCTGAGAAAGTCATGGGGAAATCCTCCTCCAGCTTCTGACACTTCCCCCACCCTAGCAACCTTCCTTTATCCCTTCCTTGCACTGCCCCATTTCCCATCTTCTTCCTTCCACACTCACCGCCTCCTCCTCTTCCTCCTCACTACTAGGAGGAAAGAAGCTGGAAGCTGGAGGGGGCAGGTGCTCAGAGGGGTGTGGGAGATGCTGTCACTGCCTCCCCGTGGCTGGCCCAGTTTGCCTGTATTCTTGCCCTGTCAGGTGAGGAAGGAAGGACAATGAAAGACAGGGCTCACTCACCTTCTCTCTGCTGTGGGGAAGAAAGGGAAAGTAACAGCAGCAGCACCTCTGGCTCCTCCTAGCTTCTCTTCCTGCTGGAAGTCTCTCCCCACCATCACTCTGGTTGGTACTGAGGGCTGCTGAGTGCTTATAGTACTTGGACCACAAGAAATCCTGTGGTCACCCAGTCTCCCTCCTGTCCCCGCCCATTTCCCCTTGCCACCACCTTCTTTTCCTCTTGGCTGTATTCCCCCACCCCTTCCAGTGCATGGTGAAGGCTGCTAGGCAACCCCCCAAGACAGCAGCTGAGATCTCTTGGTGGAACATCTGGAGCTCTCACTATTCTTTTCTTTTTAAGGATTTTGAAGTCCCCTCACCTTTATAAAAAAATTCAGATTTTTCTGCAAACCTGGGGATTTTCCCAGGTCTGTAGAAAGACCTACCTTGTGTGTACATGGCCTTGATCTGCAGACTTAAATATCTGCAGATGGGGCCATGTTAACTATTAGCTATACTGATACTGCCAGATTGATTATGCTCTCAGTATGGTCAGAAAGAGATATTGAACGGGACACAGCCTTGCTAGAACGGTGTTTCATTTGCTTGCTAGAAAGTGTCATCTCAGCCTCTCTGACAAGTTGGTTTATGTTAAATAGACCTGAGAGGGAGAAATATTATAAGAAAGGTAATTGCTTTATTAACTGTATTCTTGAGACACAGAATAAGCTAAGTAAACACTGGTTAGTTAATACCCACACCTACACCCCCCGAACCTCTCCATTAATATACAGGAAGAGAACTAGCCCCCAGAGCTGGCTGAAGCGAAAGAAATTGTACACACTGGGAGGCTGGTTGATAATTTCTGTGATCTTATAAAGTTAAGACTATAATCTCCTATAGCTTTGTTTCTGTAAATAATAATAACAGCACTACATTATTTTAGTAGTTACAACTGACTCTGTAAAGACTCTGTAAAGGGGAGCTTGGGAGAAATTTGACTCCTCTTGAAATATATAGAGTACATGGGAATCTGAGGAGCGACTAATCTCTCTCTGTGTACTCACTGTAAGGTTGAATGGTTGCTTATTTTGTACCTTTATTCTCTACTTTTGTATCTTTGCATAAAATTAAACAAAACTGAAATCTCAAGAACAGTGTGGCAAGATTGTCTCTTCTCCACTATGTTGTGTATAGTTTCCTCAGAATCACTGGCAATTGAAATAAGACAATCTATTAAATGAAAGGAGTGAACATGATTTTAAGCTCATTGTGCATGTATGCTATAGTTATTTTTTTGTCCAACATGAATAGATTCAGTGCTATACTAAAATTTGTATTAGAGGCTTACAGCCATTGTAGCGTATAAAATTAATAACAAGCAAAAGAAAATATTGTTGCTTGAGAACTTCAGAGGAGCCTGTGGTCCCTCTGGTCCAGCAACTTGTTTCACACAGTTGCCCTGGGGGGGGGGGGGGTTAAACAAGCAGGACATAGGCCCCCCCCCCCAATTCTGCTTCCCTCCCTCCCAGCACTCGGGTTCTGGGGTCTGCTGCTTCTGTAGACAGCAGCTCCCTTCAGTTACCAGAGCTAGCAGCCAGTTTTCTGTCAGTCTTCTATTTCTAGAAAATATTTTTAAATATTACACTAATGAAGACAAACTAGGATTTACAAAGATCTTGATATGACTTGCTGATTTTTTAATTTTCTACATATATGGTGGATGTGAATTTTTTTTATTCACAGCAAAAGCCAGCACTCTAAGGCAGTAGTCAAACTAAATTTGTCAAAAATTCATAAAACCACAAGCATATATGGCAGATGTGTGTGCATGCTCTACATTTTTTTGAGGTTATCTGTATTATTGGCACAATTTAATATAGAAATAAGATCTGCTTCAGAACTTGTCCTACTTTGGTGGCGGTCACACACATGAGATAAAGCGGAGGGGAAGTGAGGCTATTCCCTCCGGTGCAAGTTGACCCGCAGTTGCGTGATCATGTGGAGTATTGTAGATGCAGGTGCAGCCCACCTCTGCGTGATCAGATGCAGCCGTAGGTGAGTCAGGTTTTTTTTTTTTTAAATGTTTGTTTCTGCTGCACTTACCTGGGGGATCAGTGCACCATACCTCCGCCGACATGTCTCTATGGGGTGTGTGCGCAGCGATGCACATACTGTGTGAGGGGAAAAAACAACGGCATGGCATTGGGATAACCTGATCAGTCTATCCCAATGCCATGGGAGCTCGCTGGTGCGATCAGACGCAGAAAAGTCCCTCTGTGGCTCGTAGCAACCCATTTGCTAGAGGACTTTCTGGGGTGGTTTTTTACTCTGCGTATGTGGTGGAGCAAAACGGGTTGTTGATGGCTGCGGGGCGCTTCCCAGTTGTTGGCACCTGATCGTGCTCCTTTGCCCTGCTTGTATGTCAGGCAAATCCTGTGTCGGGGCAAATTGTGCATGTGATCACAGCCTTAATTATTTTACTGCAATTAAAAAAAAACACCCTGCTTTGAATATATTAACGGCTACAGGATTAGTCTGTGCAAACAAATGGGGGAGGATGTTCCAAATAAGCAGGAATTCCTGGACAAGGCACACAACACCTAGACACTGTTAAGACTAATGGCCTTATGAATATTTCAGGATGGTAAAAAAATAGATTCACGATGGAATATTGTGGCACAGTGTGGAATTAAGTTCTATCCCAGATTGAAAGTGTTTTATTTAGAACCACTGGATGAGAGGTATGTTTTCACCTCTTATAAATGAATATGATTTTGTATGATACGTTTTTGTATGATACAGTTTGGTGTGGTGGTTAAGAGCACAGACTCTAATCTGGGAGAACTGGGTTTGATTCCCAACTCCTCCACATGCAGCCAATGATGTGACTTTGGGTCAGTCACAAGTTCTCTCAGAGCTGTTCTCTCAAGAGCAGTCCTCGAAAGAGTTTACTCAGCCCCACCTACCTCACTGGGTGTCTGTTGTGGGGAGGGGAAGGAAAAGGAGATTATAAGCCACTCTGAGACTCCAAGCGAAGGGTGGGGTATAAATCCAATCTCTTCCTCCTCCTCCTCCTCCTCCTCCTCCTCCTCCTCCTCCTCCTCCTCCTTTGGGGCATGGGGTTGATAGCGACTGTGCAAGTGAGAAGCAGAAGTTTTATTATTTCCCATCCAACATAATACAGAAGCTGATTCCCTGCTCATCTGAACAGTTATATGCATGGAGACATAAACACATTTTGTCCTGCATCAAAGTCTGCATGTTCTTCTTCATAGAAAACAAATTTCTTCTGAGGAAAGGATCAATTCGGAGAATAACAACAGCTTTGCTGGACCAAAACTATTGTCTGTCTAGCCCAACATTCTGTTTCAAACAGCAGCCAATGAGATGCTTCTGGGAAGCTCTCAAGCAGAGCATGAAAGTGATAACTTTCCCAGGTAGTCCTCACTTCTGACACCAGGAACAATATCTGCATGGTGAAACAAGCCTTGTTTCCAATAACCAATTGATTTATGATATTTTTTGTGCAACTTTTCCAAAGTGCAATGCAGGCTATGATGGGACACAGCATTAAAATGCACATGTATTAATAATTCAATTCAGTGGAAATGTTAAAGGTGAGGCTGGAATGGGGGGCTGTGAAAAGTCTGGGTGGGGACCCAAGACGGTGGCCACATCTAGCAGCAAGAAAAAGCTGGGCCACTTTGAGGATGGATTGGTGCTAAAAGCAGCTCATTTGAGACACTGCCCCCCTGATTACTTTGCAAAAATGCTGGTTGCAAGCTTAGCTAAACAGATTAGTGAAAAATGCGTGAAAAGGACATTTATGGAGCCAGCAAAAGTTCAAAGGCAAGAGGGGAAGCAGATGAAACTGTGGCAGATGTTTCTGTGCCCCCCCCCCCAAAAAGCCCCTGGAGAAAATGTTTTTATTTCATCAGCAATCTGGCTTAGGGAAATCTCATTTCATTTTCTCATTAATAAGCTTTTGTTTGTTTTTTCCTGCCACTGAATGACCTAGAAACAACTCAAAACAGTAGGCAAGCCTGGAGGTTGAGAAGCTGAAGCTAAAAGGCTAAGAAAGGGCGGCTGCAGCCATGAGAGGCCAACAGCAAAGGGGTGCAATCTCCATTGCATTACTTGGCAGTGAGCTCAGCTCTTTCTCTCCCTCTGTGCACCCCCCCTACCCACCCACCCACCCACCCACCCACCCACCTTCCTTCCTTCCTTCCTTCCTTCCTTCCTTCCTTCCTTCCTTCCTTTGCCCTCCTTTTGGCCAGCCTGCCTGTCCTTCCTTTCTCGGTGAAGGGCCCAACACATGACCAGGATCCTTCTCTCCTTGTCTCCTTCCCAGCTTACTGGCTCCAGCTTTCCTTTCCCTTCCTTCTTAGCACCTGTCTGGGGGCTTCAGTGGGACATGTGCAGGTGATGATCACTCTGCTTTTACAGACCTCTGTTGCCAGGGGTCATTTCATAGAAAAAGAGCTGCAGGAACTCATTAGCATACCTAATAAGCTATTAGCATAATAGCTCATTAGCATATGTCACATCTCCTGACATCACCAGAAGTGATATCAGAAGGGGAAATTCATGGGCAGAGCAACAACACAACAGATCTTCCCTCCACAAACTGCTCAGCTGGAGCTCAGGTTCGTGGTTCTGAACATAAAGTTTCCATTTACCCATCATAGCTAACAACTGTTGATCCTTTATGAATTTGTCAAGTCAGCGGGGAGGGCGGGATATAAATCTCAATAAATAAATAAATAAGACTCTTTCTACAGACATCTAACAACTGTTGCAACATCTGGTGGCAGTGAGTTCCACAAACTGTGCAAAGAACTTTTGTCTGTCCCCAAACCCACTGCCTGTTGATTTCACTGAATCATGATGCAGTGTTGGCATTAGGGGTTAGAAAAAAGTCTGAGTCTAGTGGCACCTCTAAGACCAACCTTGAGTACTTTGAGTAAAACTTTGTTGGTCTTAAAGGTGCCACTAGACTTAAACTTTAATCTAAGCTGAAGCAGTTTACCATTGCCTTCCTCTGCAGAGTCTGCAGCTCTCCCTTGCAAGTACTGACCCTGCTTAGCTTCCCAGGTCTGACCAGATTGGGCTATACCATGCTGCCTTCCCTCCTGAGGGCATATAGGCAACTGAAATTCTCTCCATTTAAGAGTCACTGGTCCACCTAGACAGCAAGGACCCCAAGTCCAGCCAGTCAAATCTCACAGGGGGCACTTCCTGGGAGCAAACAGTTCCTGGATCTTTACCAAGAGGGCTCAAAAAATGTCCCCTGGATCCTAGCATAGGATCTTGCCAGAGGACCAGATGGTTCATGGAGGCCATCCAGAAGCAGACCAGTGCGCTCGATGGCACTTCCCCCCTGCTTTCCTCAGCCACTTTTGCCTCTCGTGTCCCTCCCGCTCCTCCCCTTCCTGGAAGGAGCTGGACAAAGGCAAAAGCTGCTGCCGCCACCACCACCACAACAACAAAAGGAAAGTTTTGCTCACTTTTGGCCACTCAGGCAGTGCTGAGGCACCTGGAGCAAAGGGTCAGGCAGCCGCTTATAAAGTACTTAGTCCAGAGACACTTTCAAGTGAAATCAGCTCATGGTTTATTAGGAGGTTCTGGAACACATGTCTGAGCTGGGCTCAGGGGTCTGCTTATATGCGCATCTAAACCATGCCCCTGGCTTCGCCCACACACTCTGATAGGATTACAATTAAGTCTCCCCAGATTATTGGCCCCTATTTGCATCCTAGCTGACCAATAGGTCTAAATCACAATCCGGCCAGTCTATTGCGTTCTGGAGTGAAGCTCTGACTGTACCTGGCCATGTGCTTGCCCCAGACTGCATGGCTGGACCGCATGGTGGTCGCCATTAGAACACAACACCCCTCCCCTCATAGTTTGGACCCTCCTAACACACAAAGTCTTTGTGGTAGGTTGGTCTTCGCCGTTCCCTGGTCGAACAGCATACGGCTGTGTTCTGGGGATGGACCTGTGTTAGCCGAATTGCTCTGGTTTTAAGATTAGCAATTGGCAAATAACCGGGTTACAGCCAATTATACCAAGGTCCTGCCCCTTCCTGGAGTTCCCAGTAAATAGGCACTGAGGCAGAGGTCAGTTTAAATGCTTTTTACTGAATAATATTCTCAGGCACACAAAACAGATACACACACACTAACACACAGTTCCTAAGAAACTTAGAGAGAGAAATAGCACTTTCGCATGAGCAGGAGATTCGCTGGTTGGGAAATACTTTACCTGCCCTGGAGATGGGTTGTCCATTCCAAAGGAAGAATTGAGGGATTGAAAGGAAAATAGGGAACGTGTTCTGAACTGGCAAAAACTCACTCCTCTCTGGCTGCAGACTCAGAGATCAAAGATGGAGGGAGGGTATTGGGCTAGCAAGATGGACTTGAGAGGGGTAAAAGCAGATAGGGGTCGTGGAAGCTCAAGAGACCAGCCGCATGGTAGGCAACCTCTTTTATTAGGTGATTTGGGGGCTGGCAGTGCTGGCCACATCCCCCTAACACACCTACCAGGTAGTCCGTCCCTACAAACCCTACCATTGGTTAAAGGAGAAAGAGATGGGGATGCTGGGGGGTGGTCAATATTGAGACTCTAGGAGCTAGACAGGAACCGACACCTGGGCAAGCTTGCGATGAGTCACTGAGCCATCCTATTGTCTCTTGATGGCCCTAGCTCGGCCAGTTGATGGGTTGAGGATTAGTTGCCAAGCAACCTCATTCACAGTCCAAAGTTCAGCATCTCTCTGGAATGTGTGGAATTCCACAGGTATGTTGGGGGGGGGGGGTTGCCTAGCATAAGTCGACAGGAACACCTTTGAGCAAATGGAGTTCTCAGCTTTGTGTGAACAATGGCGGAAGTGTGCTTCTTGGCAGTCAGGAATAGACTGGAACTTCTTGCAGCAGGTAAGAGGGCTTGTGTGCAGTTTGCGGCTGGCATCACAATACAGTCCTTTAAGCATACACTTAGCGCAGTCCAAAGTTCAAACTTATGAACATTAAAAGTCCATAAGAGCACGTGATGTGCCTTGCTAGGCAACACCTGGTTCCGGGGATGGACCTGGTTCGCCTGCAGAGACTGGTGTCGGAGACGGGGCGGTGTGAGTGTTGGCTGTTGGGCGAGGCTGGCGAAACTCTGTTGCCGGTGTTTTGCCTGTGTCCTCGTCTGTAGGCTCGGGAGTGGAGGTCTCATCCTCGCTCTCCTCTGGTCTGTCCATTGCAGGGGTCAGGAGCCGGTGATGCAGTTGGTCCACGTGGCGTTTCCAAAGCTGTCCTTCTTCCCCAGTGACCTCGTAGGATAGAGAGCCCATTCACGTTCAAGTGAAATCAGCTCATGGTTTATTAGGAGGTTCTGGAACACATGTCTGAGCTGGGCTCAGGGGTCTGCTTATATGCGCATCTAAACCATGCCCCTGGCTTCACCCACACACTCTGATAGGATTACAATTAAGTCTCCCCAGATCATTGGCCCCTATTTGCATCCTGGCTGACCAATAGGTCTAAATCACAATCCGGCCAGTCTATTGTGTTCTGGAGTGAAGCTCTGACTGTGCCTGGCCATGTGCTTGCCCTGGATCGCATGGCCGGACTGCATGGCCTGACTGCATGGCAGTCACCATTAGAACACAACACCCCTCCCCCCATAGTTTGGACCCTTCTAACACACAAAGTCTTTGAGGTAGGTTGGTCTTCACCGTTCCCTGGTTGAACAGCGTACGGCTGTGTTCTGGGGATGGACCTGGTTCCAGGGATGGACCTGGTTCGCCCACAGGGGCTGGTGTCGGAGACGGGGCGGTGTGAGTGTCGGCTGTTGAGTGAGGCTGGTGAAACTCTGTTGCCGGTGTTTTGCCTGTGTCCTCATCTGTAGGCTTGGGAGTGGAGGTCTCATCCTTGTTCTCCTCTGTCCGTTGCAGGGGTCAGGAGCCGGTGACGCAGTTGGTCCACATGGCATTTCCAAAGCTGTCCTTCTTCCCCAGTGACCTCATAGGATAGAGAGCCCATTACATGCAGTATCCGGCCTGGCAGCCAGGCCGGACCCTTGACATAGTTCTTAACATAGAGCGGGTCCTCCAGGAAGAACCCTTGTGGAGCCTTCTGCTGCTCCGGGTCCATGCTAGGTTCTGGAGTGCAGTCTGGATGCAGGTGGTCCAGTCTGGTTGTGAGCCGCCGACCCATGAGCAGTTCTGCCAGACTGTGACCAGTTGTTGTGGGGGGTGTTGTTTGTTGGCCAAACAGGAATGCAGCCGGCCTGTAGTTCCAGTTGCACATGACCATGCATCACAGGGCTTCCTTTGTCGTGCACACCATTTACTCGGTCTGACCACTGGTGGCTGGATGGAATGGTGGAGTGGATGTGCCAGATGCCGTAGTAGTCCACAAACGCCTGGAACTCCCCTGACATGAAGGCCGAGCCGTTGTTGGTCACAAGGGTGTCGGGGATGCCATGTGTGCTGAAAATGCACCACATG
Organism: Lepidodactylus listeri; assembly: GCA_029233225.1. Lineage (NCBI taxonomy): Eukaryota > Metazoa > Chordata > Lepidosauria > Squamata > Gekkonidae > Lepidodactylus > Lepidodactylus listeri. The sequence continues at coordinate 4,191,299 of JARCFY010000014.1, read as the reverse complement.
GCCTGAAAGTGGCGGATACTGGTGCCACCTCTAGCCGCTTGGTGTAGCTATCTACCAGTATAAAAAAAAGAGTTGGCCCTGGAATGGCCCCACAAAATTTAGGTGGAGCTGGCTCCATGGTTTGTGGGCCAACTCCCAAGGGTGCACTGGTGCTTGTGGCAGATTGGGTCGCAATTCCTGGCATTTGTGGCACTTGTGGACCAGTTCCTTTATCTCTCGATCTAGTCCTGGCCACCACACATAGCTCTGGGCCAGGGCATTCATCTGGATGATGCCCGGATGTGTGTCATGGAGTGCAGTCAGCACCCATTTGCGCAGCGGCCAGGGATTACCACCCGCACTCCCCATAGCACACACCCCTTGTGTGCTGACAGTTCATTGCACCAGGCCATGAAAGCTGCAAATTCTGGCCCAGGCGTGCTGGGCCACCCCCTTCCCACCCAGTCCAAAACATGGGAAAGGGTGCGATCCCGGAAGGTGAACCGGGAGACCTCAGTTACCTGAATCGGCCAGTCCAGCCGGTCTTCCAGCAGAGTGATGTGGTGTGCTGGAGCAGGAGCAGGGTCACAGGATGGGAGTGGCAGGCAGCTGAGGGTGTCCACTTGTCCCATGGCCTTCCCGGGGCAGTGGACAAGCTCATACTGGTAGCCGGCCAGAAAGATGGACCAGAGCAGCACCCTGGGCGAGAACATCTGGGGGGGTCTGATGGTCTGGAGCCAGGAGCCCCAGAAGTGGCTTGTGGTCTGTCGCCACCATGAAGGGCCAGCCATACAGGTAATAGTGGATTTTTTTGATACCTGCTACGATTGCCAGGGCTTCCTTGTCTATTTGTGCATAGTTGTGCTTGGCTGCCAACAAGGTGTGGGAATAATAGGCAACGGGCACCTCTCTCCTGTCCATCAGGCGGTGTCCCAGGATGGCCCCCATGCTGTAGGGTGAAGCATCGCAGGTGAGGATTACCGGGAGGGATTCATCAAAGTAGGCAAGACTGCATTGGAAGTCAGCAGCCCCTTGATGGCCCGGAATGCTGCTTCATGGTGTTGGTCAGCAAGGCACTTTTAGTGCTCTTATGAATTATGATATTCATAAGCCTGAACTTTGGGTTGCCTGTAATGGAAGGGCCATGTGCTTTCTTCATGAGGAGCCAGCTCCAGCCCATGCCAGGAGGCTGACACCCTAGACAGTTCACCTGAGACAGAGACAAAGCCATGAGGTTTCTTTCTGTTTCAGCACGCTGGTCAACCCCTGCCCCCTCCAATGTACCTGCATAGTTATGCTAACGCAGTTGCTTAGCAACTAATGTTCGGGCCATCACCCAGTCGGCCAAAGTCATTGACTAACAATAGATGTGGCCAGGTGAGTCATCGGACCCCAGCCCAGGTGTCCACTTTCTGGTGAGATCATAGTTTTGCAACATGGTTCATCCCCCCGGCCCTCCTCCTTTTGTCCACCTTTAACCTATGGAAAGGTCCAAGAGGGACGGACCACCTAGTAGGTGTGTTAGTGGGATGTGGCTTGAGCAGCCCGCCCCAAGACCCCCTTAATAAAAGACCTTGCACAGAGGCATTCGGTCTCTTGAGCCATCGTCCCCTATCTGCTTTAAAATACCTCTCCAGTCCAGCTTGTTGTACCCAACCCTTGCCTCCATCTTTAATCCTCTCTCTCTCTGGAATCGCGATCCAGGAGAACCATGTGGTCTCGCAGGTTCGAGTCTCGTGTCCCCATAGCCTTTCTATTTTTCTCCCCATCCAATTCTGCCATCGTTCAGACAACGCGTCTAAGGTAAGGCACTGCTTCCCCACCAACGATTACCTGCTCATGCAAACGTGCTACTTTCTGTCTTTGTTTCTTAGGCCTGTGTGAGTGTGTGAGTGATTACGTTTTTGGTGTGCTTGAACAACATTGCCCAGTAAACTACATTTAACTGGCTATCTGCCTCACATGCCTCTTTCCTTGAGAACTCCCCGGAAGGGTGGGACCCTGGTATAGTTGGCCAAGATCCAGTATATTTTTGCTGATTGCTAAACATAAATTAAAGCAATTCGGCTAACAATGGCGAGGACCCCAGGACCAATGGGCATTCTTGTCCAGGAGCCAATAAAGGGGCTCCACTACTGCCACCTTGTGTGAGACTTCTGAATCTAATCAATAAGCCAGACCTTTGATGAAGCAAAGTGTTCCTTTATTCTTAGTGATGGTTCAGGTACTTCATGTTTGTTAGAGATACTTGTGTACAGACAGCATGGATTAATATACCCCCCACTTTCAGGTACAATTAGGCAGAGGGCCAATCAGAATGGATACAAAAGAAGCACGAAAATATCTAAGCCATTAGTTCTCACCAAAAAGGCGCAAAGTACTAAAAAATTTCCCCCAAGCCCCAGAGTGACCTTTAGTTGCAATTCACAGACCAGACACCTGGTTAGAACAACAGTTCAACAGTTCCCCAAGGTTACACAAGCAGATAAAACATTCTAGGCTCTGGAGAGAGAAAAGGGAGGTGACAGGGCGTGATAGCCAGACTGTTTATATGACGCGCTGGAATGTGGCAAGCCATCCTCCCAGGAAAAAGGACACATTAAGCAGGACACGCAATAAAGCTCAAGGCAACTCGTAAATTACTGATAGACAACCAGATACCAACAATAAATGGCAGAGGCTGAGACAAACAGACTCTGACATCTTGTGGGGAAGGAAGGCATGGTAAAAGTTTAAGAGTCCTAAAAATGCCAGTAGCTCTGGTTTGGAAGTTGGTGTGGGGGTCTCTGTGATGGCGCAAATCTTGTCGGCAATTGGGTGTATGCCCTGGGCGTCCACAGTGAAGCCAAGGAACTTGACAGACAGAACTCCCAGCTGGCACTTTTCTTTCTTGACCTTGAGGCCCATGTTGCTGAAGCATTGGAGGATGGAGTGGAGCTGGGCCGTGAAGATCTCAACGTCTGGTACGGCGATCAGAACATCATTGAAAAATGGCTGGACCCCAGGGATATTTTAAAGCAAAGTGTCCATTAGTTTCTGAAATATCCCCGAGGCAACACTGACCCCGAACTGGAGGTGCCGGACCTTGAACACTCCTTGGTGTGTGACAATGGTCTGAGCCTCTGCTGTGGCCTTGTCCACCGGGAGCTGCTGGTAGGCCTGCGCCAGATCTAGCTTTCTGAATATCCTTGTGCCTACCAGGGAGGCGAGGACTTGGCTCACCACCAGCACTGGATACGCAAGGTTCTGTAGTGCCTGGTTGAGGGTGCATTTGTAATCTGCACAAATGTGTATGTCCCCATTTGGCTTCATGGGGGTGACTATAGGAGTCTCCCATTTGCCATGCGGGACAGGCTCCAGGACCCCTTGCTCGACTAGCTAGTCAAGCTCTTTGTGTATTTTAGGCCGGACTGCCAGGGGAGGTTGCCTGGCAGGCATCCGTATCAGCCGAATGGCTGGGTGCAGTTCCAGCATTACTGGTGGGCCTGTGTATTCTCCAAGTTTTCCATCAAAGACAGCCAGAAACTCGTCACAGACTGACTGAAAGTCTGCACTGCAGAGTTGGTTTGTGCCTGTTACTCCCCAAACCTTAATAGCCCTAGCAGGCTAGACAGCTTTCCTTCTACCACTAAGAGGTCCAATTGTTCGCAAAAGTCCTTGAATTGGACTCTGAAACTTCCCCACCCCTTGATCCCTAAAGGATTCTTCTGAAAGTCCTGGAGCTTGAGTCCTAGTGGCTTTCGCAGTGCCCCCCCCCCCGGTAGGCAGAGTCTCTTAAGGGTATCTGCGGAAATAATGGAGTACGCGGACCCCATGTCCAATTCCATCTGACAGGGGGACCCCTCTATGACCACGGGAACAAAGATTTTGTTGGGGGTGTCTTGGGGCAAGTTTAGTGCTTGAGTCGCTGATGTGGAGTGTAGATCAGCCAACTCAAGGTCAGGAGCGGCGGGAGGCCCAGGAGCAGCAAACCCAGGTGATGTGGCCCATCTTGCCACAGGAACGGCATCCTGCATCACGAAAGTGGCAGGTCCAGCAGTCATGGGGAGCTGGCACATGTCATCCTTGGGGAGGCAGAAGTCTTCAGGGTGACCTGCGGTGAGGCAGCAGCGGGTTTTGGTTGTCCCCTCCGGTCTGACCTTTGGAGCTGCAGAACGTCCTCCTCATCAGATGTTGTGGCAGGGCTGTGAGTAGTCACCAGGTGGTGTGTGGTGGACCCCTGGTGGTCCTGTTGCACCTTTTTGAACACAGCTGCGGTTTTGCACGCCACATCCAGCCGCAGTTCGTCGGTGTCCACGAGTGTCCACTGGAGCTTCGGCTCATGGATCCGCAGACAAACTGAGTTAAAAGCATGCCCTCAACTGAGGGAATTCGCACCCCACGGCTAGCCACCAGAAGTCTGCCATGTAGTCAGCAGCTGACTCACCAGTCTTCTGTGTGCGGGAGCAGAAGTCCATCTGCAGCGCTATCTTAGACGGTTTGGGCACAAAGTAGGTGGTCAGTGCCGTGATGAGTTCCTCGTAGCTGGCATCATCCAGCGTTCTGGGAGTGATTAAGCTCTGGACCAGGCGGACTGTGGAGATGCCGCAAGAGCTGATCAGCTGAGCCTCCTTCTTCTCGGCATCATCTGTCTCCTGGACTAGAAAGAAGTACTTCAGGGTTTGCACCCAAGCTTCCCAAAGCTTGGGGCGAGCGGGATCAAATGTGGAGAGCTGTCCCAGAGTGGCTGCCATCCTCTCAGAAGCTGTGAGTGATATCCTCTGGGGCAGTTGGTGGTGTGGGGAGGTGCTGGAGCCAAGTGGTGCCGGTTGCCATTGGATCGGAGCTTGATGCTGCCCTAGAGTTGGCACTGGTGTCGCTCAGCGGGATCCCATCTTCGTCGCCAGTATAAAGTACTCAGTCCAGAGATGCGTTCAAGTGAAATCAGTTCATGGTTTATTAGGAGGTTCTGGAACACATGTCTGAACTGGGCTCGGGGGTCTGCTTATATGCGCATCTAAACCATGCCCCTGGCTTCGCCCACACACTCTGATAGGATTACAATTAAGTCTCCCGAGATTATTGGCCCCTATTTGCATCCTGGCTGACCAATAGGTCTAAATCACAATCCGACCAGTCTATTGAGTTCTGGAGTGAAGCTCTGACTGTGCCTGGCCATATGCTTGCCCTGGATCACATGGCTGGACTGCATGGCCTGACCACATGTCCTGACTGCATGGCGGTTGCCATTAGAACACAACACCGCTTGCCCACCTTCTGCAAGGAGCCCAGTCAAGTGGACCTTCCCTCCCTCTCCCTCACATCAACCTAGGCACTGGGGGGGGGGGTCACCCATCAGAGCGGCAATGACAGGGCTGGGGGAAGCACTACCTCAGACAGCTGCCCACCTGCAATGGGCTGCTGTTCACAGAGGGACAACAGGGCATGCTGGGGAAGGTGACCACGGGAGGCGGCTCATTAATTAGATATGCAGGAGATGGTTTCTTAGCCTCTGGCTCACACCTTATTTGTCTTAGCTCAGGAAGGGATGGCTCCAGAGAAAACTATGCAGCAGCCAAATTGCTCACTCACAACTTTAATGTGAGCAGCTCACAGTGTTGAATTCTTGCTCACAAGACTCCATGGTTTAGAGGGAGCATTGGCCAGGACCCTCCAGGGTTTTGCAGGGCCCCCCTTTTGGAAGCAGAGAGAGAAGCTCCTTCCCCACTTTTGCTTTCCCTCCTTGTACCAGGTCCCTCCTCAGGCACCTTGGCTACCAGGGCGCGCTCTTGCTGCTGTTCCTGTGGGGAGTTGCCCCTCTGCTGGGTGAGTGGCAGCTGGGAGGGAGAGGAGGGGGCCGGCTGCACACCTCTCCAGCCCAAGCCCTTTGCACATCTTGGGGCTGCCGGTGCAGCACTTCTACTCCCCCGGCCCTTTCTCTGTGATTGCAGCGCTCGTCAGAAGGTGCAGGCCAACGTTCCAGCTAACCCCCAGCCCGGCTCTGCTCTTCTCCGCCAGCTCCCCCTCCCATGGTTGGGTTCCTGCATGCAAAGTTCCCCCTTCAAGCGCAGCACCAGCAATGGCTGGGCAAGGATGCTCGGGGGGCTTGCTAGGAAGGACATGGGGTGGGGCTTTGGTGGGTGTTATGTCCTGAACACAATTCCACAGACAACCAGTCTGTGATTCTCTATGTGTACACTTATATGGTTCTTTGATGTGACCAAACATGTAATGACCATGTGGTCTGACCGCATGGCCTGGAACAGGTACAAGCTTGAGGTAAAAGAACAGGCTCCTAAAGATCCACCTATCAGGGGCTTAGCATATTCAAATGAACCAATGTAATCTCTGATGGGAAGATTAATCTATCCTGCAGTTTGGGTGTGGACGGCGGTGAGGCTTTTCTGTGCATATAAGCTGACCTCCGGGCCACCTCAGGTATGCTTGTTCCTGACCTACAATAAACTTGATCATGCTGAAACTCACTCCACTGGCCTCCAGACTCCAGTACTTTTAAGTGGCGATGAGGATGGGATCCCGATAAGCGACTCATTGGCCAGCAACCCCAGCCCCGTTTCCAGCCCGGTTTGCCAGCCGACTCCGTCCTCGATTGGCCCCAGTGCCATCTCATTGCTCCCAGCTCCTGAGAAATGCATAGCCACTGCCTCAGAGGATCCGCTGCTACTCCCAGCTCCAGAGAACCACTCCGCTGCTGCTCCAGCCACTTCCAAGGTTCGCCAGCTGCTCCCGACCTCCGAGGATTGCTCCGCTGCTACTCCGGAGGTTCGCCAACTGGCTCAGGCTCCTGAAGATCACCTCGCTGCTCCCAAGATCCCTGAAATGGCCGCTGCTCCGGGACATCGACTGGAGGTATTTGACCCCACGAAACCTGGGGGGCCTGGTCTGACCAAGGGGAGTTCTTTAAAGCACAGAAAATCACTGATCTCGAAGAACACAAAGTGTGGCTGCTGAGTTCATGCGGTATGGCAACCATGCACCTGGTAAGGAGTTTACTTTCACCCCGTACCCCTACAGAAGCTTCCTATACTGAGATTATGGAAGTACTTAACAACTATTTCACCCCCAAACCCTCAAAGCTCACCCAGCGGGTAACCCTATTCACTTGCCTCCAGCAAAAGGGCGAGTCTGTGGCCATGTATATGGCTGAGCTCCACCGGCTCATAGTGGGGTGTGAGTTCAGGGAAGTGGACGAGATTCTCTTGTCCATGTTTGTATGTGGGGTGCGGGAACCGAAGTTGTGGAGGAAGCTCGTGGCAATCACGGATGCCACCTTGAGTAATGTTTTCCAGGCAGCATGTGCTTTTGAAGTCTCCCAAAAGGACAGGTACGGCAGCCTAACAGCCGTCCACTGTTCCGGCTGCACATCAGAATCCAAGGTCTCTGATGATGACATGGCCTTGCAGGTCCACCCCCCCCCCGAGAATGCTCGCACAATGGCCAAGCCCAACAAACACAGGTTAGCTCAACCCTTACAGGGTAACCCGAGAACAGGCACTGCAACATGTGCAAGCTGCGGAGATCTGCATGACCGCCGGACCTGCTGATTCCAGGACACAGCATACTGGTCATGTGGAAAGTGGGGGCACATCGCCCAGGCCTGTCGCTCCAGATCCAGTTGCTGCACGCAAGCCGCACACCAGGAATCCACTGAACTCAACTCGATGGATGTCATGACCCACCACCAGGTAATGAACTTGCCCCCGACCAGCCTCAACAAAATTAAGGTCACTGTTCTGATAAAGGGATCCCCATGCTTGATGGAACTGGACACCGGGTCCTCTTACACCATCATTTCAGAGGCTACTCTGAACAAACTCTGCCCGGGAAATCCCATGGAAATCAAGGACCTGGGCAAGTTCACAGTGGAATATAAGGGGTTCTGAGGTAAACTAGACTTCCTGGTGGTGGCAGCCAACCTCACAAGCCTGTTGTGTCTGTCCTGGTTTAAACCCCTAGGGCTAAGAGTAACTGGGGTGAACTGCATACAGGACTCTGACTTTCAGGACGTCTGCGCAGAATTTCCCACAGTTTTTGATAAAGCACTAAACTCCTTTTTTTTTTTTAAGTTTTTATTAATTTTTCAAACTATTTCTACAACTACAAACGCTAATAACTAAGCTACATTACCCTATACAGAGAATACTGTTTGCAATAATCAAATTAACTAACTTGTTAAACTGAAAAACAATATACTTTCTTGGTTTAACTGATTGATATTGTGTTGCTGTTTCTGTAAATAACAAAACTGACTGACCGGCACATAAAGCAACGAAGAAATCACTTGTTACTCCATTTACAATTTGACTTAGTGCGCCATCATTAAACAAACAATTATAGCATTATTTCTTCTTCGTTCCTCTTCTTGTCTTTTTAGTCTCTTTGCTAGACTTGGGAGCAGCAGCTCCCTTTTCCGAGTCCGATACTTCTTCTCCACTTTCTGAGCCATCAAAACCGTACATACTTTCCTGCGATTCTAGTGAGTCATCTGATTCTCTCTCCGTTTTCTTTTTCTTGCATTTTTCCAAAAATGTTTTTGCTTGTTCAGTAGAGTCAATCTTGTAGTTCTTGCTTTTATAGCTGAAAGACAGTCCCTCTGGAATATTCCAACGGTAGATAATTGACTCAGACTGTAGCCATGTAGTCAAACTCCTGTAGGCTTTTCTTCTTTTCCGAATTTCGAATGGAATGTCTTTTAGAACCCTGATTTCCTCTTCCTGAATCTTCAGCGTTGTTCTATTTGTGGCTTTTAACACCACATCCCTTGTTGATCTTTTGGAGAATCTTATCATGATCTCACCTGGCAGGTTTTTCTTCTTTACAAATTTTGGATAGGTCCTGTAGACCAAATCCATGTTGCTTAATATTTGCTCTGCTTCCATACCTGCCACTGGTGCTAATGCCTCGCTCAACAGTTTTTTAAGATCCTCCCCTTTTTTCTCAGGAACATTCTGAAGTCTCAGGAACAAATTTGATCATTCCATCTGAAGTTTTAAAACGTTGTCACTCTGAAAAGCCTTTTCTTTCTCGATTTTTTGTAGTCTTGAGTCATGCTTACTTGTTGTAGCTTTTACTTCCAAGAGATCCTGTTGCAGCTTTTCAGTTCGTTTCCCTGACTCTTTCATTTCTTTCTGCACTGAATCCATCTTCGCGTTGAGAGTAGTCACCTGATCCACCAGGGGTCGCAGCATCACTGAGAGCATTGAGCTCATCTCTGTGGTATCGCCCTTTGAACTCGGAACCCCGCTTCCTGGCTTAGGGGAGGGCCTTTGTCTCCCCGTCATTGTTGCTGTTTCACTTTTGTTTATAGTTAGATAAGAAGATCCAAAGAAGAGACTAGCTTTATCGCACTGATGTCGTTTAAAAGATCATTTCTTCACGCATGCGATCCAGCCCTCCAGCACTTCAAAACAGCTTCCAAGACTTCAGCAACGCTGTGGGAAAGTCTCGTAGCGTAAGCTCCGTTAAGGGAGGGGGGGAAATGATCCACCCGCCTTATCCCAGCCGCTTTAGATTACAAACTTTGCTTGAGACTCACGATTTCCCCATTGCGTATCAGGAAGATTCATTGCTTCTCCTATTGGTATTCTCTGCTGCTTCACGGTTACGCTTGCATAGCCCGAAGGCTTCTACGACGGGGGAACCTACGGGGGTGAGAAAGGGTGCTTCGATCCCGTGGTTGCCACCGCAGGGAGAGGTTCCCTTCAAGCCACCCCAGGCAGAGCCCCTTCGCTAGGGTCTCTGGGGGTTCGGCACCAGTCCAGAACCCATTTCTACCCCACCGAGAGCGGATCGCCTCTCCCGCAGAAGCGGAGAGAGGCATCCACCATTGAGCGTATTTCTTCCAGAAGTCGAGCACTAGACTCCTTTATGGGGTCCCCCGTCTCCTTGGCTCTGGATCCCTCAGTCCGACCCATTCAGGTCTTGGCCCGCCAGCCTCCACTTGCTATGCAGCCCAAAGTAGAAAAGGGGCTAGACAAACTCATAGCTCAAGGGGTGCTGGAGCTGGTGTCACATGCCAAATGGAAGACTCCCATTGTGACCCCACTTAAGCCCAACGGGAAGGTCCACATATGCACAGACTATAAGTGCACGCTAAACAAGGCACTCCAAGCTCACGCCTATCAGGTGCCAGTAATCAGTCATGTGCTGGCCACTCTGGTGGGGGACAAGATCTTCAGCAAATTGGACTTGGCTCAAGCTTACTAGCACCTGCTGGTGGACAAAGCCACAGCAGAGGCCCAAACAATAGTGACTCACAAGGGGGCATTCAAGGTGAAACGGCTCCAGTTTGGGGTCAGCGTGGCCCCAGGGATATTCCAGGAGTTAATGGACCATTTATTAAAAGGGTTACCAGGTGTCCAGCCCTTTTTTGATGACGTCTTGATACTGGCACTGGACACCCAGACCTTCAGAACGCGACTCTGGGCAGTCCTTCAACGTTTCCAGGATGCAGGGCTAAAGGTCAGGACTGAGAAATGTCTTCTGGGTGTGCCATCAGTGGAACTCCTGGGGTTCACCGTGGACACCCAAGGAATCCACCCCACACTGGACAAGGTAAGAACATAAGAATATAATAGAAGCCAGTGTTGGATCAGGTCAGTAGCCCATCCAGTCCAACACTCTGTCACACAGTAGCCAAAAACACCAGGTTCCCTCAGAAGGTCCAGCAGTGGGGGCAGGAAGCCCTCCCACTGTTGCCCCCCCCAAACACCAAGATTACAGAGCATCACTTACCCGAGATTGAGAGTTCCTATCTGTACTTCGTGGCTAATAGCCACTGATGGACTTCTGCTCCATATGTTTATCTAATTCCCTCTTGAAGCTGTCCATGCTTGTAGCCACCACCACCTCCTGTGGCAGTGAATTCCACGTGTTAATCACTCTTTGGGAGAAGAAGTACTTCCTTTTATCTGTTCTAACCCGACTGCTCAGCAATTTCATGGAGTGCCCACGAGTTCTTGTATTGTGAGAAAGGGAGAAAAGGACTTCTTTCTCTACCTGCTCTATCCCATGCATAATCTTATAAACCTCAATCATGTCATCCCTCAGCCGTCATTTCTCCAAGCTAAAGAGCCCCAAGCACTTCAACCTTTCTTCATAGGAAAAGTGTTCCAACCCTTTTATCATTTTAGTTGCCCTTTTCTGCACTTTTTCCAATGCTATAATATTTTTCTTGAGGTGTGGTGACCAGAACTGTACACAGTGCTCAAAATGAGGTTGCACCATCAATTTATACGGGGGCATTATGATACTGGCTGATTTGTTATCTATTCCCTTCCTAATAACATAGCATTGGCCGTTTTCATTGCAGTCACACACTGTCTCGTCATTTTCATTGAGTTATCTACTACGACTCCAAGATCTCTCTCTTGGTCAGTCTCCGCCAGTTCAGACCCCATCAATGTGTATTTATAGTTAGGATTTTTGGCTCCAATGTGCATCACTTTGCACTTGGCCACATTAAACCCCATTTGCCACATTGATGCCCACTTGCCCATCCTTGACAGATCCCTTTGGAGTGCCTCACAGTCCTTCCTGTTTCTCACCATCCTGAACAACTTCGTGTCATCTGCAAATTTAGCCACTTCACTGCTTACTCCCAACTCCAAATTGTAAGCTGCAAGGTGCTGTTTTAGCGGACTTATGAATGATAATTTCATAAGTGTAAAATCATGGACAATAATGATAAGTGTATGAGAGGATTTGTGTTGCTGAGTGTACAACAACAGATGCCAACTGCAGACAAACACCATCCTATGCCAGGAGATGACAGTCCAGCAGAAGCCATTGTTCCAGTTCCCAGAAGCCTCTCTGAAGTACAGAAGCCAGTTTGTGACTCTGGTTCATCCCTGCGTGCAAAGAGATGACCAAGCATTGTCAAATCCAAGTCTCCGCATATCATGCTCCTTCCCTGCCCCAACAGACATTGTTTCAGCTAAATAAAGGCTTAATTGCCTGCTTCACATGGATTATGGAAGCAGTTAACGGACAATTGACTTGGCCAGGCCAAGAGGTTAATCCCTCTTGGGGCAGAACAATGGCCTCACCTATGAGTCATCTTTCCTCCAGACCAGGTGTCTCTAGATGTGATTAGGTCATCCTTAAATATTGTCCACTCCCATCCTATACCCTATTGGTTAGAACTTTAGAGGCAGATCAGCACAGAGGAGGTCACTTGGCAAGCCAGACCCCAGCGACGCCCTCCTTTAAGAGCAGTCTCCCAAACTCCAGAAAGTCAGATCTCACTTCTCTTGCTATCTCCTTCCCAACCGCCCTTTTGGACCCTTGTGTGCACGCTAGGGCCCACCATGTGCTTCTGCTGGTTCAGAGCATGTGATCCTTCCCCCCCCCCCCGTTCAAATACCCTCTATTCTTCTAGCAGGATGGAAACCAGGCTTCTGGAAGGTAAATATTTCCCTCTACAGGATACCATAACTTTCCAGCTAATGCAACCATCTCTTTAATTCTATCTTACTTCTTAGACCTGTATGATGGTATGTATTTTTGCAACATCTGAATGAATCACTTTTATTATCATTAAGTAAACTAAATACTGTTTTTAACTTCATTTGAGCCTCTGTGTCTCCTTTTGGGAGGTCTGAGAGAGGCCCAGCCTCTGTATACAAAGGTGCTAGGTCCATTAATGCCTACTGCTGATTATTAAGAGCTAATATTCCCCCAATTTTGATAACAGAATAAAGCAGTCAGGCTAACAAAATAATTAATAAACAAGTTAAAAAGCATCGGACCGAGTACTAATCCCTGCGGTACCTCACTGCTTACCTCCCTCCGCTAAGAAAATTTCCCATTTGTTTCTCTCTGTTTCCTTTTAATTGTTTCTCTGTTTACTTTTAATTAGCCAGTTTTTGATCCACAAAAGGACTTATCCTTTTATCCCATGACTATTGAGCTTACATAGGAGACTTTGATGAGGAACTTTATCAAAAGCTTTCTGGAAGCCAAGGTAAACAACATCTATTGGGTCCCCTTGTCCACATGTTTTTTTTTACTCTCTCAAAGAACACTAACAGGTTAGTGAAACAAGATCTTCCCTTACAGAACCCATGCTGAGTCTTCCTCAGTAGATTTTGTTCATCAATGTGCCTACTAATTTTTTCCTTAATAACAGTTTCCACCAACTTACCCGGTATCGACGTCAGACTGACTGGCCTGTAATTTCCCGGATCTCCTCTGGAACCCTTTTTAAAGATAGGAGTGACATTCACTACATTCCAGTCTTCAGGAATGGAGGCAGATTTTAAGGAAAGATAACCTATTTTTGCCAGGAGATCCACAAGTTCTTTCAGAACTCTCGGATGTATGCCATCCGGGCCCCGTGATTTATTAGTTTTTAAATTGTCTATCAGTTGTAGGACCTCCTCTCTTGCCACCTCAATTTGACTCAGGTCTTTCAACACCCCTCCCGAAATCAGTAGTTCTGGAGTGGGCAGGCACTTCTCATCTTCCACAGTGAAGACAGAGGCAAAAAAATGCATTCAGCTTCTCAGCCATTTCCCTATCATCTTTCACTACACCTTTTACCCCTTGGTCATCCAAGGGCCCCACTGCTTCCCTGGCTGGTTTCCTGCTTCTAATGTATTTGATGAAAGTTTTATTGTTGGTCTTTATGTTTTTTGTGATATGCTCCTCATATTCCCTTTTTGCCTGCCTGATCACAGACTTGCATTTTATTTGCCACAGCCTGTGTTCCCTTTTATCAGCCTCACTGAGACTAGCTTTCCACCACTTAAAGGAATCCTTCTTACCTTTTACAGTGTGAGACTTCTGAGGAGTTCAATAAGCCAGGGGGTGGGGGTAAAAAAGTTCCATGATTACCTCTATGGCCGGGACTTCATGATCACCACTGATCACAAATCCCTGCTGGGGCTCCTTGCCTCTGACTGTCAGACCCCTCAAATGCTGTCTCCTTGGGTTCTATGGTGGTCCATTTTCCTCTCCGGCTACCAGTACTCCCTGGTCTACCGCCCTGGCAAATCCATGGGGCATGCGGATGCTTTGAGCCGCCTTCCACTGCCCAACTACGATCCTGACCCTGCTCCTGCCCACCTCATTGTGCTCCTGGAGGAGATTCCAGACTGGCCCATCTAAGTAACAGACATCTCCCAGCACACGGCCTGGGATCGCATTCTCTCCTGTGTTCTTGACTGGGTGGGAAGGGGGTGGCCCACATCTCCCGGTCCAGAATTCGCTGCATTCACAGCCCAGCACAGTGAGCTGTCAAGCCACAAGGGGTGCCTACTATGGGGATCCAGGGTGGTGATTCCAGAGCCCCTCCGTGCCAGGGTGCTCAGGGCTCTTCATGAGCACCACCCTGGGGTTGTCCGGATGAAAGCCCTGGCCCGCAGCTATGTATGGTGGCCCACAGGGGTGTCAGGTTTTGAAATCCCCAGGGGGGTGGGGGCTCATGCGTGCGTGAAGCACATGCACACTCCAAAACGATGCTGCTGCTGCCTCTCTCCCCCCCCCCCGGCTACTATTCCCTCCTTTCCTTTCCCTCCCGGGGCTCTGGGTGAATTGCCCGGAGCCCCAGGAGTGAGACGGAAAAAGGGAGGGAGGGAGGGAGGGAGGAGTGGGCACAAGGGAGCCGGGGGGGAGAAAGAGGCTCTGGCGACAGTGGCCAGCCGGCCAGCCGGCCAGCCAGCCAGCCAGCCAAGGAAGGGACCGGGGAGGCGAGGGGAGAGGCGGCAGCAGGTGCTCTGTTTCACCAGGGGGGCTCAGTCCCCCCCGAGTCCTCAAGCCCCCCCCCCCCGTAGTTTGTGCCTATGGTGGCCCAGGCTGGATAAAGACATTGAGGCCAGGGTCCAGGCCTGTGCAAAATGCCAGGAGTCACGTCCTGACCCACCCCATGGGCCAGTCCACCCTTGGGAGTTGGCTCAAGGCCCATGGTCTCAGCTCCACATAGACTTCACAGGGCCTGTCCAGGGGCAGTTGTTTTTCATTCTTGTTGACAGCTTCAGAAGTGGCTGGAGGTTGTTCCGAGGCTGCCATCCGGGCAATGTGGCACATATTCAGCACTCACGGCCTGCCAGACATGTTGGTCTCCGATAACGACACAGCATTTACCTCCTTAGAGTTCCTGCTATTCACGGAGCTACATGGCATATGACACATAAGGTCTGCTCCTTTCCATCCAGCTACAAACGGGCAAGCCAAGAGGATGGTTTGCCCAACCAAGGAGGCGCTGTGGAGAATGGACCAAGGGGACTGGGAGTACAAGTTAACAGCCTTCCTCTTTGTCAGCGTGCAACACCCCACACAGCCACCAGCTGCAGCCCAGCTGAGCTGCTCATGGGATGCTGCCTTATGTCTCAGTTAGACCGTCTGCACCCAGACAGGGCCCCGCACCAGTCCAGGGAACCCAACACATCCTGAGCTCTGAGAGGATTCTTCCTGGAAGACCCCTATGGGTACCATGTAGAGTCACAAGAGTCAACGGACCCCTCTCTTATGAGGTCACCACAGAGGATGGCCTAGTATGGTGTCATCACATAGACCAGTTGTGATGCCAGTCAAGCTCCAGCCATCCAGGAACGCAGATCGACCAGAACCTGACATCCACGACCCCAGCATGGATGAAGAGGACCAAAGGGAAGCTGATCCAGACCCGACCACTGTGCCCCAGGAATACCCACAGAACTTGGCCCCGGAAACAAGCCAGCCAGAAGTCGCTCCTGAGATCCTGACTCCAGCTGCTCCGGTTCCCAAGGTAGAGACCGCAGTCCTGGGTCCACCCACTCCAACACGCCGTCGGTCAGACAGAGAGCGGAGATGGCTGACCTATCTCAAACACTTTGTGTGCTAGGGGGTGTGCCTGAACTATGAGGGGAGGGGTGTTATGTCCTGGATGCAATTCCACAGACAACCAGGCTGCGATTCTCTTTGTGTACACTTATATGATTCTTTGATGTGACCAAACATGTAATGGCACCGGCCATGCAGTCTGACCGCATGGCCTGGAAAAGGTACAAGCTTGAGGTAAAAGAACAATAGCACCCAGGCTGGAAAAGGTACAAGCTTGAGGTAAAAGAACAATAGCACCCAATCTCCTAAAGATCCACCTATCAGGGGCTTATCATATTCAAATGAACCAATGTAATCTCTGGTGGGAAGATTATTAACCTATCCCACAGTGTGGGTGTGGACGGGGGTGAGGCTTTTCTGTGCATATAAGCTGACCCCCAGGCCACCTCAGGTATGCTTGTTCCTGACCTACAATAAACTTGATCATGCTGAAACTCACTCCACCAGCCTCCAGACTCCAATACTTTTCAGCGGGCTTCTCTGGCTGGTGTGCCTCAGCTTTGGCAGGCGAGCCAGGAAGGGTGCGGGGTGGTTCTTTGGCTGGCTTCTCTCTAGAGTCACACTGCAGCAGCAGCATGATCGCTCCATTTTATTCTATGGAGCCATAGAATACAATGGAGAGATCATGCCACTGCTGCGGCACAACTCTAGAGAGAAGGAGCTTGGGGGCCGGGCCCAAACGACCCCTAACAAAGCCTAACAAGCTTGATCCCAACAAAATGGAAGTATTGCTGGTAGCTGGAAGGATTTTTTTAAAATAATTTTTTAAAATTTTCAAACACAAAAAACATAAACAAAAACATACAAAACACACAAGACAGATATACAGACGGAGGGTAATATACCTAGAAATATCTCCAAAATTATTTCTTGTATTATCTAGTTGTCAGTTTTTGTATTAAGTAAATATAGTGACCTAATAAAGTAAAATAATACAAGTAGTCTACAATTCTTTTAAGGTAGTTGAGTAACTCAAGTTGTAGTCAGAGAGTAAATAGATCAGTTCAGTATATATAGTCTTCTAACCATGTATAAAATCAGGACCATGTATTGTAGAACGTCTCTTCCTGTAGTCCTTTTAAAAATAAAGCCAGTTTGTCCCTTTCCATAGTTTCCAGTGTTTTACTTATAATTTCTTCTTTGAAGGTGAAAACTATGGGAGTTGGGAGGCCGGTAACGGTGAAAACAGCATGGTAGTTTATTGCGGGTTCAGTTGGTACATAAAACCCCCGGGCTTCGCGCCCGCTTTTATGCCGGTCAAAGATAATCCCCTGACCTCACCCAATTGTCCAGATAGGATCTTAAGTTCACGCTTGCAGTTCATAGGTTCCCAGGAGGAAACCTAGGCACAGGATTGGTGGCCGTTCAGGATCTGACCAGCTATTGTCCTACCTGGCCGAAGCTCAGGTAGGTTCGGACCACATGTGAAATGCCACGTGGTGGTTGCCATTGTGGGAGCACATGGGGACCACAGCGTCAATACACAACACCCTTCCCCCCATAGTCCAGACAACCCTGGCACACATAGTCTTTTAGGTAGTCTGGCCAGTGACACTCGCATCCCAAGCGCTGGGGAGTTGCAGGTCACGGGGTGTCACAGGATTCCGGGAGCGGGGCAGCTGGCATCTGCTCTGGCGAGTCTCGAGGCAGGTCCAGCAGTTGTTATGGTGTCGCTGTCTCTCTTGGCTCGTCGGGAGGCAGGTGGTCCATGGGTTCCATCTCGGGGCAGGGTTCCTGGAGTGGTTGCTGGTCCGGTTGCTCGGGTGCAGGAGTTGCAGGAACTTGGGGTGCGCTGCTCCATAGGCACCGTCACAGCTGGTCGATGTGGTGCTGCCACACCATGCCATCCTCCGTGAGGACTTCATAAGACAGGGGACCTGTGGGATGAACGATCCTTCCGGGGACCCAGGCAGGACCTCTGGTGTAGCTCCATACGTAGATCGGGTCCTTGGGGGAGAAACCAGGGGGAGTTTGCTGGAACTCGGACCCCACGTGATCATTGACAGCACAGTCAGGGTGGAGCTGGTCCAGTATGGAGCCAAGGCGCCAGCCCATCAGCAGTTCCACTGGCCGGCGTCCTGTGCCGATATGCAGAGTGTTCCTCTGGCTAAACAGGAACTTTGTCAGCTGGAACTCCCAGTCCCCTTGCTCCATGCATTTGAGAGCGTCTTTCATGGTTCTCACCATTCGCTCCGCCTGGCAGTTGGTCACTGGATGGAAGGGCGCCGACCAGATGTGCCGAATGCAGAGGGAGTCCACAAAGTGCTGGAACCCCACGGAGATGAATGTCATCCCGTTGTCCGTCATGAGGGTGTCGGGCAGTCCGTGGGTGGTGAAGATATGCCATAGCGCTTGGATGGCCGCATCGGTCAAGGTAGCCCTTACCAGGACTACCTCCAGCCACGTGCTGTAGCTGTCAACAACGAGAAAAAACAACTGGCCCTGGACCAGCCCTGCAAAGTCCAGATGGAGTTGTGACCAGGGCTTGTTGGTCAACTCCCAGGGCCAAATGGGGGCATGAGGAGGGTCAGGGCATGACTCTTGACACATGCCACATCGATAGATCAGGTCCTCAATCTCTTTGTCCATGCCCGGCCACCACACATAGCTGCATGCCAGGGCCTTCATCTGGACAATTCCGGGATGGGACTCATGTAGGGCCACCAGTACTTTGGCATGGAGCGGCCTTGGGATAACTACCCTTGTCCCCCATAGTATGCACCCCTTGTGGGTAGACAGCTCCTTCCACCTTGCAGTATAGGCAGCAAAATCAGGGCCCAGGTGAGTGGGCCAACCCCTCCCCACCCAGTCTGAGACCCGGGAGAGGACTCAATTCCAGGCCGTGCGACGGGCCACATCCTGTACCTGGATGGGCCGGTCTGGGAGATCCTTGAGGAGAGCCACGTGGAACGCTGGCACCGGGTCTGGATTGCAGGTCAGCAGTGGGAGATGGCTGAGGGCATCGGTGTGGCCCATCGCTTTCCCAGGGTGGTGCACTAATGAGTACTGGTCCCCTGAAAGGAAAATAGATGACCACAGCACTCGCAGGGACAACATTTGTGGGGTTTGGTGGTGCAGAGCAAGGAGGCCCAGGAGCAGCTTGTGGTCCGTGGCCACAGTGAATGATCTACCATACAAGTAGTCATGAAATTTTTATACTCCCACGACTATGGCCAGCGCCTCCTTGTCGATTTGGGTGTAGTTCCTCTCCGCCGACGACAGGGTCCTGGAATAACATGCCACTGGCACCTCCCGGCCATCGGGAAGTTGATGGCCGAGAACCGCTCCCACTCAGTAGGGAGATGCATCGCACGCCAGGAACACCAGGAGCGCCTCGTTGAAGTGGGCCAGGACCGCGTTGGATACCAGCAAGTCTTTGATGGCCTGGAAAGCTGCTGCTTGTCTTGGCCCCCACTCCCATTTTGCCCCCTTGTCCAGTAGCCGATGCAGGGGCTCCACTATCGCCGCCTTATGGGGAAGGAAAGCATGATAAAAATTGAGGAGGCCCAAGAATGCCTGCAGCTCCATTTTTGAGGTGGGTGGAGGCACCTCCATGATGGCCGACACTTTTTGCTTGGTTGGGTGGATTCCCTGGGTGTCGATGGTGAATGCCAGGAAAGTCACTGATGGCATGCCTAAGATGTATTTATCCTTGCGCACCTTCAGTCCAGCATCCTGGAAACGCTGCCGCATGGCTCATAGTTGGGTCTTGAAGGTGGCGACATCTGGAGCCGCAATCAGGACGTCGTCGAAAAATGGCTTTACCCCCAGAAGGCCTTTGAGAACAGAGTCCATTAGCTGCTGGAACAACCCGGGGGCAACGCTCACTCCGAACTGGAGCCACTTCACTTTAAATGCCCCCTTGTAGGTAACTATTGTCTGCACCTCTGCTGTGGCGTCATCCATGGGAAGTTGCTGGTAGGCCTGAGCCAGATCCAGCTTTCCAAAAACCTTGGCTCCCGCGAGGGAGGCCAAGACATGGCTGGCCACAGGCACCGGGGAAGCGTGGTCTTGGAGGGCCAAATTCAAGGTGCACCATAGTTTCCCCGTTCGCCTTCATGGGAGTAACAATTGGGGTTTCCCATCTCACGTGGGAGACTGGCTCCAGCACCCCTTGTGCCATGAGCTTATCTAACTCCTCTTCTGCCTTGGGCTGTATTGCGAGCAGGGGCCGTCGTGCAGTTATGCGGATGGGGCGGACATTAGGGTCTAAGTGTAGGGAGACAGGTGGCCCCCGGTAGGAGCCCAAGGTGCCATTGAAAACTGCGGGGAACTCGGCACAGACCGATTCGAAGTCTGCCAATACAATTTGATTCATCCCTCTTGTCTCTAGCCCTAGGGGTTTGAACCATGAGAGTCCCAGTAGGCTGATCAGGTCTCTCTCCACCACCAAAAGGTCCAGGAGTCCATCAAAATCTTGGTACTGCACCCTTAACTTCCCCAGTCCCTTAATTGTGACCAGGTTCTTTTGAAAATCACAGAGAATTAGTCCTTTGGGCTTATGCAGTGGGGCCCCTTCGATCCGGACGTGGACCGTAATTTTCCCGGGGAAGGGTGGGGCAAGCTCAGTACCTGTTCAATACACAACAGAAGGTATTTCATCTTTTCTCCAATATTTTGCATACAATATTCTCACAGTTGTTAATACATGTATGATCAAATAAAAATCCTTACTTTTACCATTTTCTGGCCTTATATTCAATAGAAATAACTCAGGCGTGAAAGGTACAGTTATTTTCAACATTTTTTGTAAAATTCTAAGGATCCAGGCCCAGTATTTTTTAACTCTTATGACAAGCCCACCACGGTGTCAGGATCTGATAATAGTATGCTTGTTATTTCTTGTTCTGTGATCTATATTGTAGCCATCTGTTATTTACTGCTTGCCTTGAAGTATATTATCTTCTCTGCTGAATGTAACTGTCCTACTCCGGGAGGGTGGCTTGTCGCATTCCTGAACGTCACATAAACAACTGGGACTATCGCATCCGTCCACTCCCCCTCGTCTTTGAGGCTTGAAGTATTTTATCTTGCTGTTCTAACCTTGGAGACTCTTGAATTGTTTCTAACCAAATGTTTAGCCTATCGTTCACACATTTGGGTCACACAGGGCAGGAAGGGAATTTTTATTACTTTCCCACCTCTCCTGTGAGAACCAAACGGTTGCCACTTTTTCCTGCTTCTTTGTATCCATTCTGATTGGTCCAGTACCTATATTCAATTGTGACTGAAGGTATATTAATCCCTGTTGCTTGCTGTCATGTATCTCTAACAAACATCGAGAACCTGAACCATTATTGGAAATAAAAGAACTTTGATTTCAACAAAGGTCTGGTCTGATAGTGTCAGCTCAGAAGCCTCACACACATATGATAAAAGGATCCAACATCTTTTTTACATTTCCAACAAGCATTTGACAGGTTTGGATAAAATTTTGCTAACGTATCTCGTGTCATGTACCATCTATTAAACATTTTATACATATTTTCTTTGTACAAAACTGCTTTTGTAATGTTTACATTCGTTTTCCATACCTGAGTCCATTGATCTAAATGGATGTTATAGCCAATATTCTATACCCATTTAACCATAAATTTTTTAACTATTTCATCTTGTGTCTTATCTTTTAACATTAATATATACAGTTTTAATCAGTTTTTCTTCAGAGTAAAGCAATATCTTATCAATCTCAGACAGTTTAGAAAAAAACCCTGAGACTTTATCTTTTGTATATCTGGATTGAATTTGTTCCAGTTCCCACCACCTAAGATCAGGGTTTATGTTTTTAATAGTTTCAGTAGTTAACTCATTTTTATTAAAAGATCATCCTGGAGAGCCAGTTTGGTGTAGTGGTTAAGTGTGTGGACTCTAATCTGGGAGAACCAGGTTTGATTCCACACTCCTCCACTTGCACCTGCTGGATGACCTTGGGCAAACCATAGCCCTGTACCAGCTATTCTCTCAAGGACAGTTTTCTCAGAGCTCTCTCAGCCCCACCTACCTCACAGGGTGTCTGTTGTGGGGAGGAGATGGGAAAGGAGTTTGTAAGCCACTTTGAGACTACAAGTGAAGGATGGGGTATAAATCCAATCTCCTCTTCATATTTTAATAGGTACACCTTTAAATTCAAGTTTGGGTTTGTAAAAGCATCCAATGGTGCAACCCATTTCAGTATTTTAGAATTTAAAAAGTCTTTTAATGTCTTCCCTTAGCAATGCTTTTCTAACTAGATGTTGCTTAAAATATTTATGAGACTCAGCTTTCTCATACCAAGTAAAAGCATGCCAAGCCAATAACAAATCATGACCCTCCAATGTTAGTATTCTGGTGTTCTCTAGGGTAATCCAGTCTTTATCCATGGCATTGCTGCTGCTTTAAAATAAAGATTCCAGTCCGGAAGAGCAAAACCGGCTCTTTCTCTTGCATCTTGTAACACTTTCATTTTGATTCTTGGTTTCTTCCCTTGCCATATAAATTGTTTCATCAATTTATCTAGTTCCATAAAATATTTCTGATTTTGAAGGACTGGAATTGTTTGAAACAGAAAGTTCAATCTGGGTAACGCATTCATTTTTCTTGTTGCAATTCTGCCCATAAAATATATTTGTAGGTTTTTCCATATTTCAAAGCCTTTCTTAATTTCTGAAATAAACTGAGAATAATTGTTTTCAATCAGAGAACTACATCTATTTGTTATGTTTATTCCAAGATATTTTAGTTTTTTCTTAATTTCCAGACCTGATATTTGTTGATGTTGTATGTTTTGATCTGTAGTCATATTTTTTGTTAAAAATTTTATTTTATTAAAATTTATTTTCAGTTTAGCCACTTGTCCATATTCCTGCAGAGAATTTAGAAGATGCCTAATAGATTCTACTGGACTTTCCATTATAAAAACTAAATCATCTGCAAAAGCTTGTAGTTTATATTCCTCTCCTCTAATTTTAAGACCACTGGTATTAATATAATTTCTGATCATATCATTTAACGTTTCAAGTCCAAAAATAAATAGTGGAGGACAGAGTGGGCAACCTTGTTTAGTTCTTTTTTGTATGTCAATCTATCTTGTTAATTCTCCATTAACAAGAATCTTTGCTTGCTGTGAAGAATAAATTGCCTTTATCATTGTGAAAAAGTTAGCACCGCATTGTGAAATCAACAACTTCTCCAGCAGAAAATTCCAGCTGAGATTATAAAAAGCTTTTTCAGCATCTAAGAAGACCAAAGCCATCTGTTTTTCGGCATGTGCTTCAAAGTATTCATTTACATTTAGTATAGTTCTTACATTAGGCGTGGACAGACCTGAGTTCTGCCGCGCCTCTGCAGCGTGGCAGAACAAGGCGGGGGGGGGATTGCCCTCACCGCACAGTGTTCGCATGCCGCCGGAAGGAAGCCGCCCGCAGCATCCAGACTGGGCAGCTTCCTGTGGCGGCGTGCGAATGCCGCACAGCTCCCCCGGCTGGCGCGCGTTCACACCCGCCAGAAGCAGGTGGAACACACGCCGCAGCAGCCGGGACACCACTTTTAAGTGGTGCCCGGCTGCTGCGGGAGGAGTGCAGCACCGGACACGTTGCGTCCGGCTCGCCTCCTCCAAGCAGATGTGGCAGTCTGGACTGCCACTCTGCCTCTGCTTTCAAAGCGGAGGCAGAGCGGGCCAGACTGCCAGTCTGTCCTCGGCCACTGTTTCTAAGCTGCCTTTTGGGTAAAAAAAACCCTGCTTGATTTTGATGTATGACTTTTATCAGAACTTATCCAGTCTCATAGCTAAGATGGAGGCATAAATTTTATAATCTACGTTGAGTAGTGAGATTGGTCTATAATTCTTAATTTCTTTCTGATATGGGTTCTGTTTGTGGATCAAGGTTATCAATGCTTGATTCCAAGTATCTGGAACTCTACCTTCAGTCAGTATTTCTTGTACTACCAATTTAAACGGTAGCATCTGTTGATCTTTGAAAGTTTGGTAAAATTCTGCCGGAAATCCATCTGGGCCTGACATCTTTGCTTTCTTGTTTTTTTAGTGCTTCGATGATTTCTGCAAATATTATTGGGTCATTTAAAAATTTCATTTGGTCTGCTGAAAAAGTCATGAAGTTATACTTTGATAAAAAAACGTTGGACCTGATCTAGACCAGCTTCTCTTTTTTGATAGTTTTTCATAAAAGGTCTCCACAATACATTTTAAATATTGAGGGAGATTTTTCTCATTTCCAGAGACATCTTTCAAAGATATAATAGTCCTTTTTTCTTTTTCTTTCCTTAGCTTATAGGCCAGCCATCTCGTAGATTTATTGGCATTCTCAAAGTAATTTTGCTTTGCGTATGTGATCTTTTGGGCTATTTCTTGAGTTATCAATTCATTTCATGCTGCAAAAATTTCAATTTCATTTTTAACTTTTGGGTAACAGGTTCCTTTTTCATTTGTTGTTCACATTTCTGAATTTGAATTTTAGCTTGTAAAAACTTTTGGTACTTTTGTTTCTTACGGCATGAAGCTACACTAATGGCCCATCCTCTGGCAACAGCCTTAAATTCATCCCATACAATCCTAGAAGGCATATTTGGTTATAAATTTTGTTCAAAAATCTGAAATGCTTTTTTAATCTCAGTAGCAAAGTTTTTATTTTTCAATAAAGATGTATTTAAAGTCTATCTGCTCTTACTCTTGGGTACATCTTGAAAAGTTAAAAGTACAGGATTATGATCTGTAAAAATAGCTGGAAGTATTTCTGCCTCTAATAAAACCTTTGCAAGTGAAGTTGACATCCAGTTCATATCAATTCTTGACTATGAATTATGTCATGAGGAACAGGAAGTGAAGGGTTTTTTTAACAGGGTTTCTGAGATGCCATGAATCAATCAGACTATATTCCTCTGCCAACTGAAGAAAGAAATAGGGAGTTGCCCCAAAAGACTGACACAACCACTTTTAACTTTAAAAGGGGTAGCTTCTCTGATATGAGGGGATATGTGAGGAGAAAACTGAAAGGAAAAGTAGAAAGGGTCAAAACCATTGGGGAAGCTTGGAAACTATTTAAAATTACAATCCTAGAGGCTCAGAGAAAATATATACTGTGGGTTAGGAAAGGCACAAATAGGTATAGAAAAAAGCCTGCATGGTTAACAAACAAAGTAATGGAAGCTGTAAAAGGTAAGAAGGATTCCTTTAAGCGGTGGAAAGCTAGTCTCAGTGAGGCTGATAAAAGGGAACACAGGCTGTGGCAAATAAAATGCAAGTCTGTGGTCAGGCAGGCAAAAAGGGAATATAAGGAGCATATCGCAAAAAACATAAAGACCAACAATAAATGACCAAGGGGTAAAAGGTGTAGTGAAAGATGATAGGGAAATGGCTGAGAAGCTAAATACATTTTTTGCCTCTGTCTTCACTGTGGAAGATGAGAAGTGCCTGCCCACTCCAGAACTACTGATTTCGGGAGGGGTGTTGAAAGACCTGAGTCAGATTGAGGTGACAAGAGAGGAGGTCCTACAACTGATAGACAACTTAAAAACAAATCACCAGGCCCAGATGGCATACATCCAAGAGTTCTGAAAGAACTCAAATATGAACTTGTGGATCTCCTGACAAAAATATATAATCTTTCCTTAAAATCTGCCTCCATTCCTGAGGACTGGAATGTAGCGAATGTCACTCCCATCTTTAAAAAGGGTTCCAGAGGAGATCCGGGAAATTACAGGCCAGTCAGTCTGACGTCGATACTGGGTAAATTGGTGGAAACTGTTATGAAGGAAAAAATTAGTAGGCACATTGATGAACAAAATCTCTTGAGGAAGACAGCACAGGTTCTGTAAGGGAAGATCTTGTCTCACTAACCTGTTAGCATTCTTTGAGAGAGTAAAAAAACATGTGGACAAGAGGGACCCAATAGATGTTGTCTACCTTGACTTCCAGAAAGCTTTTGATAAAGTTCCTCATCAAAGGCTCCTAAGTAAGCTCAGTAGTCATGGGATAAAAGGATAAGTCCTTTTGTGGATCAAAAACTCGCTAATTAAAAGGAAACAGAGAGTGAGTATAAATGGGAAATTTTCTCAGTGGAGGGAGGTAAGCAGTGGGGTACCACAGGACTCAGTACTGGGTCCGATGCTTTTTAACTTGTTTATTAATGATTTGGAGTTGGGAGTAAGAAGTGAAGTGGCTAAATTTGCAGATGACATGAAGTTGTTCAGGGTGGTGAGAACCAGGGAGGATTGTGAGGCACTCCAAAGGGATCTGTCGATGATGAGCAAGTGGGCATCAACGTGGCAAATGGGGTTTAATGTGGCCAAGTGCAAAGTGATGCACATTGGAGACAAAAATCCTAACTATAAATACATGTTGATGGGGTCCAAACTGGTGGAGACTGACCAAGAGAGAGATCTTGGAGTCGTAGTAGATAACTCAATGAAAATGTCAAGACAGCATGTGACTGCAATGAAAAAGGCCAATGCTATGCTGGGGGTTATTAGGAAGGGAATTGAAAACAAATCAGCCAGTATCATAATGCCCCTGTATAAATCGATGGTGTGACCTCATTTGGAGTACTGTGTAGTTCTGGTCACCACACCTCAAGAAAAATATTATAGCACTGGAAAAAGTGCAGAAAAGGGCAACTAGAATGATAAAAGGGTTGGAACATTTCTCCTGTGAAGAAAGGTTGAAGTGCTTGGGGCTCTTTAGCTTGGAGAAACGACAGCTGAGGGGTGACATGATCAAGGTTTATAAGATTATGCATGGGATAGAGCAGGTAGAGAAAGAAGTCCTTTTCTCTCTTTCTCACAATACAAGAACTCGTGGGCAATCCATGAAATTGCTGAGCAGTTGGGTTAAAAGGAAGTACTTCTTCACCCAAAGAGTGATTAACACATGGAATTCACTGCCACAGGAGGTGGTGACAGCTACAAGCATGGACGGCTTCAAGAGGGAATTAGATAAACATATGGAGCAGAAGTCCATCAGTGGCTATTAGCCACAAAGTATAGATAGGAACTGAGAAGTCTGGGGCAAGTGATGCTCTGTCTTCTTGGTGCTTGATGGGGGGGGGCAACAGTGGGAGGGCTTCCTGCCTCCACTGCTGAACCTTCTGAGGGCACCTGGTGTTTTTGGCCACTGTGTGACAGAGTCTTGGACTGGATGGGCCACTGGCCTGATCCAACATTGGCTTCTCTTACGTTCTTATGAGCCCGGTAGTTCACTGCCTTTTTTCTTTTGCTTTGAAGCTGATGATTTCCAGTCCAGCACCATCAAAGACTGCATTATAGTATCCCATAAGACATAGCTGGTCAAAGTTATATTTAGAAAGGAGGGTGTGTAGCCATCCATAAAACTTTTGTTGCTGTTGATTTGGTGCATATATATTAGCAATCAATGTTTTCTTGCCTTGGATTTGAGTTTGTGTTAGCAAGATTCTGCCATCATCAGAACTAAATAGTAGTTCCGGATGAAGCTGTTCCTTTATAAAACTAATGTCCTCTTTTCTTTGTCAGATGATATGAAGAATTTTCCTAATTTTTTAGTTTCTAAATATTTTTGGTCTGATTGCTTTATATGTGTCTCCTGTAAACAGATCACATCTAATTGCATTTTCTTCAGTTGTTGAAATATTCGTCTTCTTTTTTGTGGTCCATTCAGTCCATCAACATTGATAGAGATTAATTTGAGTTTCTTTCTAGTCATCTTGTAGTTGTGTTTGTGCAGTTGCATCATCTTTCTGCTTTTCTTGAAGTCTTGTAACTATTTAAGATGCTGGAAGTCTGTCTTTAGTTTTCCTTGGGTTTTTGGTTTTCACTGATATTCCTGTTGCACCTTTATCTTGATCTTGGCCTTTCTTCTTCACTTCCAGTCTCTCACTCCTAAAGATCCAGTTGTCTCCCATAAGTCTTTTAAGAATCCTTTAATTTTAATGATGAGTTGATTTTATGTCTTCTTCCCACAAAAGTGAATAGGATGCCTTCTGGGAGTAGCCATCTGTAAGTTATTTCATTTTTCCTGAGAATAGCTGTAAGTTCCATGCAGGTCTTTCTTTTCTCTCTTATTCTCCATGCGGTTTTTTTGAGAATTTTTATCGTTGGCTCCTCAATCTTCAAAAGTATTTGCAGCTTTGAGAATTTTGTCTTTGAAGGATCTTTTATAGAATTTCACATGTATTTCTCTGGGTAATCCATTTCTTTTTGTAAAAGCTGAATTCATTCTATAGGCAAGGTCTATTTCACCAAATACACCCTCTGAATTGGGTGCACCCATATATTTAGCCAGCATCTGTGCCATAAAGGTTTTAACATTCTTGTAGCTCTGAAGCAGTAAACAAGGCAGTAAACAAGGCTTCAGAAGCCACTCCCAGCCCACCTAGCTCACCCACACCCCTGCAGCACCTACGCTGTCAGAGGCGAGTTGAATTGCAGGAAAGGAGGAGGAGTGCAAGATTCATGGCCCATCATCAGCTGTCAACTGATGAGATGGATGAGTAGTTTCAGGATGACTACCAAGGAACTGGCTGGGAGTGTAGCTTAAGACTTGGCTATAAAATCAGCCGGGAGAAACAGCAGTTTGTGGATGTAACAAGTACACTTTGCTACTGAGTCACCAACCTTGCTGTTACTGGACCTCTGCAACCTTGAACTGGACCTGACAACTGGCTTTTCTGAAAACCCTGACCTTGCACTGGACTTGGATTTGCTATCTGGTGTCAGACCCCCTGGTCAAGTCACTCTCAACAACACTCACCTAACCACTACATCTACCCCCCATGGGAATGCAGTATCCCACTATCTATAAAGAGATCAGGCTTCAAAAAGTCTCCAGACATCCTCCCCCCCTGTGTAGAGGGGGAGGTGTCATCCTTGGAAAAGTTAAGCTGCGAAGAGCAAACAGTTCACACATACATCTATCACTCCCCTCCCCATAGGAATTTCCCTTTCCCCCTTTGTTATGGCAAACAGAGCTGGGTGTGAGGTTTGACCTGGAACTGCTATTTCATCCTCCTACTCATTGAAAATAGTTATTAAACATTTCTGCTTTTGCAAAGTTTGTCAATTCTTAAGTTTCACCTTTTAAATTGAGAGGTGGAAGCAATTTACCCCCTCTCCTCCTGTTTTCTTGGCAAATCTGGAGTACTGTGCCCAGTTTAGGGGCACCACATTTTAGAAAGGATGTTGACAAGCTTGAGTGTATCCAGAAGAGGGCAACCAGGATGGTGAGAGGGCTGG
The DNA here is from genome assembly GCA_029233225.1 of Lepidodactylus listeri. Taxonomy (NCBI): domain Eukaryota; kingdom Metazoa; phylum Chordata; class Lepidosauria; order Squamata; family Gekkonidae; genus Lepidodactylus; species Lepidodactylus listeri. The sequence goes on along the minus strand of JARCFY010000014.1, from coordinate 4,162,298 downwards.
AATCCAAGTCTTATGAGAAAAGGCTGAAAGAGTTAGGTGTATTTAGCCTGGGAAAGAGAAGACTTAGAGGGGACATTATTGCAGTCTTCAAATATCTGAAGGGCTGTCATATAGAAGATGGAATAGATCTGTTCTCTCTTGCTCTGGATTGCAATGGGTGGAAATAACAAGGGAGTCGATACTGGCTAAATATCAGGGGAAACTTCCTAACTGTAAAAGTGGTTGAGCAGTGGATCAGACTGCCTCAAAAAGTGGTAGATGCTCCTTCGCTGGACGTTTTCAAGCAGAGGGTGGATGACCATCTTTCAGGTGTGTTGTAGGGCTAGTTATATTTAGGCTATGCTTCTGCAGAGTGCAGGGGGCTGGACTAGATGACCTGCAAGGTCCCTTCCGACTCTATCATTCAATGATTCTATGACTCACTCCAATGTATCAGTTTCTGGGGTTTTATTGTCCTGATGTTTAAAATGTGTCAACTGTTTTAGTGATAAAGCTGCAATGGAATTAATAGCACTAATAAAAATAGAATTTTTTATTCCAGTTGACTGCAAGAAGTGTTCGAGAAACATCGGAGGTGCAAATGCCTTTATAAATACAGCATGGATCTTCAGCTGACAAGGGAAGAGGGATGTGCTGGCTGAGGGCTGGATAAAAAACACCAGAGACACCCCAGCAGAGGCCCTGGCTCCTCCTCCTGCAGTTCCTGGTGGTTCTGCAGCCAAAATGTTCTGTTAACCTGTATTCTTCCAGATCAACCCCTGGCTTGTGAGAGGGGATCTTTTTATTTTACTCTGAAGAGAACAGTGCTCTCAGGGAAGGAGAAGACCAGACACCAGACTCAAGAGCATAGACTTTCCAATTTCGGGGGGGGGGGGGGGCTAGGGCTGGGCCAGAGACATTACAAGCCATTGTCTCTAGGGGAGGCTCAGCACATCCTGGAAAGGTTATGGGGGGGCTCCAGCTCCCCAGCCCCCCTGAAGTTGACGGCTATGAAAAGTTTATTCATACATAATTCTTAACAAAGGCCTTTCCTTATGATCACATCCAAAACTTCAAGCTCTCATCCCTTAATACAAAGAAAACACATTTTGGTGCATTCTCCCGTTCACATTCTTACTCTATGTCATTTAAACTTAACCACTTTAAATTAAGCAAGAAGCCAAGACAGCAAAGAAACATAGCAGCATGGTAGCAACACGTGTCTCACCAATCCCAATGTGGCATTTGGAAGGAGAGCGTCTCTTTTCCTGTGGAAACAGAAGTGAGGCAGGAGAGAGAGAGTGCAGGTGCAATCCTCTCTTGACCTGACTTCCATTAAACCATCTCTCCATTCTTATACCCTTTTCAGGCACATCTACCCACTTCTGCTCTCCAATCAGAATCGTCCCACGCCTCTGGACCTTTGTCCATATACTATGATAATCACTTTTTGACTATTAATATCTTGTTTTCAGGACTTTCCGTCTGGATTTTTCTCTCACATCAACATCTTTACATAAGTTATTTCATGCCAAATGTCATTGTGACCTCCTCCAAGGGTGGCTTAAGGTTCCCCTTTAGCAAGGCCAAGGTTCCCCCTAGCAATCCTATTACCCCTTAGTATAGATTAGATTACAGTATAGTATAGGTAAACCCTATAGATCATAATACAATGAGGTGAATAGAGTTATTACAATACAGTTAGATGGTTACAGTATAGTAAGGTGATTACAGCATGGTTAAAGAACTCAAAGCAATGCAACCTCTATGAACCAGGAGCTAATGCAGTCCCTTCTTTTATGAATAATGAGATTGGACTAATATAATCCCTATATAACATAATCTATCAATGCGAGTTTTTATGTAGTATTCTTGATATGTATGTGCGTATAATAGGTCGTTCTCTTCCTTACCTATGTGTGGATGTGTCCCTAAGCATACTATGAACCTATAATATGTTTTAACTATTCAGTTAGGTTCAACCTTTAGTATGAAGCCTGGATGAAAGGAGACCTTATACCTATCTGCCTATCTGCTATGGGTGTGGATCTGTCTGCATGTGAAATCTATCTGCTTGTTTAACTTGGATTCCTAGGTGCTTTCCAGTCAGGGCTTTTAAGTGTTTTCCAATTAGGTCTATATTAGCAAATGCTAATCAAGGGATCTCCAAAGTAATAAGCCCCTTATACTGAGATGTTTGGTTTTAATGCTTAGATCCATCCTTTCTAATCATACAACCAAGCCACTCAGTCAGGCCACCCTTTTCCCCATATCTAAGACTTCGAATTGTTCTGCCAAGAGTCTGTTTTGCACACTGTCCTCAGGGTATTTGCTGTTCTCCAGCAGAGAAGTTGCAATGCTCTTGTTTACTGTTTCCAATAACTGGGTGAAACAGTCACTTTCAAGCTGAAAAACAAGGCTTTTTCCACTGCTTCAGCCAGAGGCCTCTCTGACCAAGCTTCTAGTCAGAGTCCATAACAACATATAGGAAGGAATATGTAAGGAAAGTATAAAATTAAATCCTACAGTTCCTTACTTCAGAAGAGCAATGGCACCACCTTCTGCTAATTTACAGAACTACCACCCTTTCCCCATTGTCTTGCCATAAAGCTCCTAATCACACAGAACCTGGTCTATGTGACATGGCCTTGGAACCACCTGCAAGCATCAGGTTTGTCTAAGAGGATTGCTCCTCATCATCCTCACCCTGTTTAAACCCTCTTATGTACTTACTTGGCCATGATTATGCTGTGAGTAGCTTGTAGAAGTCCCAGCTTCCATCAAGTGCTAGGCCTTTGCAGAAGTCTTTTTTCTGCAAAAATCTTTTGTTTCCTGCATACTTCTTTCAACCTTTCATTTCTCATGTGGCAGGCATGCTTGGATTACCCTTTTCCTCAAGGCTATAAGGGGTGCCTGCTCAATATTTTTGGCTTGTCATAACTGGGAGTGTGGGTGTGGGTGTGTGTCCGAGAAGTGTTCCAGGGTGTTTCATTCCTGTGAAGAAAGTTGTTCATTCTTCCATGGGAGTTTGTGGAGTGCCTGCCAGTGAGGGCGATCTGGCTGCGACATCTGTCACCCCATTGATCGCCAGGGTTGATTTGGCTGATCTGGCTGCCTAGGCGGGTGTCCCCTACCTCCCTCACCGCTCCATGTGCGTCCCTCCCGAAGCTGTGCGCTCGGTCGAAGAGGATGACCATCCCAGATAGAAGGAGTGAACCGTTCTTCGGTCAAGGGTATACGAACAGCAGGGTTCTGGCAAATGTAGGGTTGGCCTCAGCCCCACCAGACCAGTGATTGCTCAGCCTTGCATTCTCTTTTTGTCTCACCTGATATCCTCTTCTCTATTCAAGACCCAAAACTTTCTGGAGCCTCCTGCTCCAGTGCTTGGTCCCAAGTAGTCTTTCCCTGTCTCCAGGGATGTGTGATAATTCAACAAGCACTTTTGCCTGCCCAGATTCATCCATCTTGCTCTGTATAGTTTGACAGCTTGTTGGTTATTCCTGTTAAGGAATATGTTCCAGCAGAGAAAAATACCTAAGCATCAGCTTAGCAGAGATTAAGAGTCTGAGTCCATGTGTATTTAAAAGGTAAAAGTTTACTATACACCTATCATGGGAAAAGGTAAACGGGATACAAAATAACAACAGAGCTAGATTCTACATCTTTACAGCTAGAGATCCAAACAGCAAGAGTGATGGTGTCTTCCGTCTGAACAAGGACAGAGAGAAGAAACCATAAAATGCAAATATTTTAGTACATGGTTTCCAGTCAGGGAGTTAGGGTCCTAACAGAGTTTCCCGGGCAAACTGTTGTGTACACAGATTGGGTACAAACAAACATGTGACTTACTTAGGGCTGCCAAGTCCAACTTGGGAAATATCTGGGGACTTTGGGGGCGGAGCCAGGAGACTTTGGGGGTGGAGCCAGGAGAAAGGAAGTGACATCATTTTGTGATGTCACATCCTGTGATGTTCCTTCCACATGCTGACACATGAACTCATGAAGTTTCCTAATACTGAATCAGGCCATTGGTCCATCAAGGTCAGTATTGACTACTCAGACTGGTAATGGCTCTCCAGGGTCTCAGGCTGAGATCTTTAATGTCACCTATTACCTGATCCTTTTTTAGCTGAAGAAGCTGATACCTCCTGCATGTCAAGCAGATGCCCTATCACTGAGCAACGGCCCTACTGAATCCTTCCTCATCTCGGCAGAATATGAAGCACTAAGTGCTACACAAGTGCTTAATATGATTTTTATATCATAAGAACAGGCGAGAAGCCACAGTGGATCGGCCCATCCAGTACAGCCCATCCAGTACAACACTCTGTGTCACAACAGTGGCCAAAAATACCAGGTGCCCTCAGGAGGTCCAGCAGCGGGGCCAGAACTCCAGAAGCCCTCCCACGGTTGCCCCCCAAGCACCAAGAATTCAGAGCATCACTGCCCCAGACAAAGGGTTCCATTTAGACCTTGTGGCTAATAATAGCCACTGATAGACCTCTGCTGGATGGGGACAGAGAGAGAGAGACAGACAGACAGAAAAAAGAAAGAAAGAGGGAGAGAGAGAGAAGGAAAAAAACTGGCAGAGGCACTTACTTCCATTTAGACCTTGTGGCTAATAATAGCCACTGATAGACCTCTGCTGGATGGGGACAGAGAGACAGACAGACAGACAGACAGACGGACAGAAAAAAGAAAGAACGAGGGAGAGAGAGAGAAGGAAAAGAGCTGGAAGAGAAACTTACCTTGCAAAAGCAGCCCCTTCAGTCCCTCCTTAATCTCTGGGCGGACCTCTCTTGCTGTGGAAGCTCTCTTGCTGACTTCTTAAAGGGGAAATGTCTGGTGAGGCTTTTTACTGCAGGGCAGGCTCTCTGCAGACATTTCCCTTTTAAGGCAGCCATTTTGTCCCCCGGTGGTCAACTTTGCAAAAGCGGGGGTAAGCAGTAAAAACCGGTGTTTCCCCTGCCCTACCGGGGGACTTGGCAGCCCTAGACTTACTATGACCAATACAGAACAACAGCAACCCAGTAGATACACTGAAGTGTTTTAACTTGCTATACCCAACACCCCTTCTCAAGTTATAATGCTGAAGTCATACAAATTCAATCCTTCACGAAGAATCTCGAACTTCTCCTTGGTGAGTGGTTTGGTGAGTATGTCAGCGATCATCTCTTAAGTAGGACAATAGTGGAGTTCAATCAGTCCTTGGTCTTGCAGGTGTTTCACATACTTACAGTGCAGAGCAATGGTCCTACTCTTGGATTTGGTGCTTTCACCTTTGCAGATAGTGATGCAAGCTTGATTGTCTTGTAAGCCAGCAAGGCGCGTTTGCGCTCTTATGAATAAAAAGGTTCATAAGGGTAATATCATAAACTGTACTCCTGTATGTGCATGAGAGAGACTGTGAAAGCCACTGTGCCAGCTCCCAGAAACCTGTCTGCACACAAAAAGACATCTCACAGAAGACCATTTTTCAACTGTGCTTCACCCCATGCTTGCAAGGACCTGTCAAACAAGTATTGCTGGTTTTGCAACCTCCCCCTCCCCACTTCCTTGCCTTTGTTCCAGCTGAATAAAGAGATTATCACCCAGCCGATAGACCATCAGTGTCAATGGGCCCAAGACACCATCTCTTTGGAAGGTGAACAATAGGTGACCACAATGGCTCATCCTCCCTCTGGACAGATGTCTCCAGGAGTTGTGAGATCATCCTTTACCATTGCCCACTCCCGCATGTCCCCTTATTGGTTAAGGTATTTTTGGTGGATCAGCCCACAGGGGAGGCGTCTTGGCACTCTGTCAGCCCCCTGAAACCCCTCCCAATAAAAGTGATTACCCAAGCCTCAGAGCTCTCTCTTGTTGCTCTTCTTTTTGGTCCCTAATTCCCTCCCAGATTCCTGGATGCACCACTGGAATCTGCCACGTCTCTGCCGGTTCAGAGTTCGTGCCCTTAGCTCCCCTTATCCCACCAAGCTCTCCATTTTTCCAGAGGACTGTGCCAGCTGTTCAGAGAGGTAAAGTATCGCCCTCAACAGTTATACCTGCTCATTCAACCATCCCTTTTATTCTAACTATCAATTCTTAGTTCTGTATAAGACAGTGTGTGATTCTGTATCTCTTGTATGAATTTTCTTACTATTTTTAAGTAAAGATAAGAGTTTTATATCTACTCTAGCCTCCTTGTTCTTCTTTTTTTTTTTGTAAAGAAATTTTTATTTTTCAAAAAAAAAAACATCGAAAATAATACATTTAACCTTACACAAATCCCTTTTTCCATATTAAATAACATTTTGTTCTATTTGTACATTCTATTTTTATCTTGTTTTGGTGGTTTCCCACCACATCTGAAGCATAACACATTTTCCATTTTATTCAAAATAGTAATACTTAAATCTATGTTTCGTTTCTGGTGACGGTTATATAGCTTTAAAATACTTATACTTATACACCAATTCTTATTTTCTATACTCTTATGTATTTCTAAATAAAAACAGTTTCATTGTCTAATTTTAACTAAAACATTCATATAATATATTTCTATTCCTTTATGCTATTATAACCATGTATAGATATAGTTTTTCATATCCCAATACTTTTCAACATATTCTTTCAAATCTTTCCAGTCTTCCAGAAAGGTCTCTGAGTAAAGATTATTCAATTTTCTAGTCCACTTATCCATTTCAGCCATATATAACAGTTTTTTCAACCATTCCCACACCTCTGGTATTTTTTCATTTTTCCAGTTTTGTGCATACACCATTCTTGCTGTTGTAATCATATACCATATTATTGTCCTTTTCTTTACATTTATCTCTTCTAGTTTAAGTCCTAGCAATAACATTTCAGGCAACTTCTTAAATGTACATTTCAAGATTTTTTCCATTTCTGCATGTATTTTTGACCAATAAGTCTTTGCTTTATCACAAGTCCACCACATATGATAAAAAGACCCTTCTTTCTTTTTACACTTCCAACATTTGTTAGACATATTTTGACCAATATTTGCAATTTTTTTTGGTGTCATATACCATCTATACATCATTTTAAAACAATTTTCTTTTAAGTTATAACACGTAGATATACTCATAGCATTTTTCCATAAAAATTCCCAAGATTCCATTTCAATGTCTTTGTTAAAGTTTATCGCCCATTTTACCATTTGTTCTTTTACCATTTCATCAGCATTAAACCATTTTAGCAAGACTTTATACATTTTAGAAATCATTTTTTTCCCACCTTCCTCCCAAACTTGTTCTATTTCATTATTTTTTTCCCTGAAACCGTGTTTTTTATCACTTCTGTACAAGTCATATATTTGTCTATATCTTAACCAACCATAATCAAAATCAATCTGATGCTGCTCCTTCAGTTTGAAATCCTTGCCATGTCTTATTAATAAGTCTCTATACTTCAGCCAATCTTGTCCTTTATATCTTGATGTTGGATGTAAGACTCCTGCGGGTACAATCCACATGGGTATCTCTTCTGAAAAAAAGTTTTTATATCTTGTCCACGTATCCATTAGTGTTCTTCTCAAATAATGATGTTTAAACATATTGTCCATTTTTGTTTTGCCATAATACAAATATGCATGCCACCCAAATCTACAATCATGACCTTCCAGGGACAATAACATTCTATCTTGTAACACAGTCCATGCCCCTACCCAGGTCAAACATATTGCATCATGGTATAACCTTAGATTTGGTAGTTGAAACCCTCCTCTTTCTTTGGCATCACACATTATTTTCATCTTAATTCTTGGTTTTTTCCCTCCCCACACAAATTTAGACAGCTCCTTCTGCCAACATTTGAATGTTTTTACATCTTTCACAATTGGAATAGTTTGAAACAAAAACATTAATCGTGGTAACACATTCATCTTGACCACCGCAATTCTACCCAGCAATGACAAATTCAATACATTCCACTTTTTAATATCCTGCATAATTTGCAACCATAATTTTTCATAATTATTTTTATAAAGATCAATATTTTTCATAGTTAGGTTTACACCCAGATATTTTGTCTTTTTCACCACCTCACATTCTGTAAGTTTTTGTAACTCGTTTTGTTTCTTATTTGACATATTTTTGCACATTACTTTCGATTTGTTTTTATTTACATAAAATCCTGCTAAGTCACCAAACTCTTTTACTCTCTGTAACAAATGTGGTAATGTGGATAAGGGGTCTTCCACTATAAACATCACATCATCTGCAAAGGCCCTATATTTGAAAGAAAAACCTTTAGTTGTTAAGCCTTTAATATCTTTGTCTTCCTTCACATTTAACAGTAGAACTTCTAAAATCCAAATAAATAGCAGCGGCGAAAGCGGGCATCCTTGTCTTGTTCCTTTTTCAACTTTAAAATCGTCTGTCTTTTCAGTATTAATTATTATTGAGGATTTCTGTTCTTTATATATTGCTTTAATGAAGTTAAGCATATATTCACCGATCTCAAGATGTTCTAAAACTTCAAACATAAAATCCCAGTTTAAATTATCAAACGCTTTCTCCGCATCTAAAAAGAAAAAGCCCACTTCCTTTTCAGGATGTTTGTCGTAGTATTCTATAGCGTCCACTACTACTCTTAGATTGTCCCTTATTTGTCGATTAGGTAAGAACCCTGCTTGTTCTGTTTGTATAGTTTCTTTAAGGTGCTCTTTTAGTCTATCCGCTATAATCTTAGCAAAAATCTTATAATCATTATTCAGTAAAGAGATCGGTCTATAATTCTTAACATTGGTCAAATCCTGATTTTCTTTCGGGATCAGTGAGATGGATGCATCTTTCCAGGTTTCTGGTACCTCTCCAGTAACTCTTATATCGTTCATCAATAGCAGTAACACCGGTGAAACTGACTCCTGTAACGTTTTGTAGAACTTCGCTGTAAATCCATCCGGTCCAGGTGCTTTACCTAATTTTGAGTCATTTATTGCATTTTTGATCTCTTGTAATGATACTGGATTATTAAATAGTTCTTTAATTTTCTCTGTTGGTTTTGGTAGCTTTAATGTTTGCAGGTATTCTTTAATCTTTCTTCTGTCTTTGTTTTCCTTCTTAAAAAGTTTTGCGTAGTATTTAAAAAATTCTCTTTTTATTCCTTTGTTATCTATTATCTCAATATTATCTCTTATCACTTTAGTGATAAATTTATTTTCACGTTTTTTCTTTAATTGCCATGCTAAGTATTTTCCGGGTTTATTTGCACCTTCAAATGCTTTTTGTTGAAGTTTTTTTAAGTTCCAGTACATCTCCTGGTTCAAAATGGCTTTTGCTTGGTCTTGTAGCATCCAAATTTCCTTTTGCAGTTTCTTTTTCCCTGGTTTCTTCTTCAGTTCTTCTTCCTTTGTTTTAATGGCTTGTAAAATATTTTCATATTGCTCTTTTTTCTTTTTATTATCTTTAGCATTTAACGATATCAATAGTCCTCTCATCACTGCTTTATATGCATCCCATACAGTTTGAATTTTAACTTCTTTCTGCATGTTTACTTGGAAGTATAGGTCTGTTTCTTCAAGTAATTTTTTAATTATTTCTTGATTATCTAATAAATCCTCGTTTATTCTCCATCTCTTTTGTTTTTTAATCTGCCCAGCTGTCCATAAACACGGATTGTGATCTGAGATTATTCTGGGTAAAATTTCCACTTTTCTTGTCTTGAAGGTTAGGTTAGTAGTCATCCAAATCATGTCAATTCTTGAATGTGAGTCATGTCTGTTAGAGTAAAAGGTAAAGTCTTTTCCTTGTGGGTTAGCTTTCCTCCAAATATCTTCCAACTTTTCTTGTTTTATCAGTTCAAAAAAGTTTTTTGGAAGCTTCCCTAACGTCTCATCCTTTCTTTTAGAGCGCCTGTCTAGTTTATTATCTACAGTTCCGTTGAAATCTCCTAACATCATAATTTGATCATAGTTTACATTGTCCAATTCCATTTGAAGTTCTTTAAAAAAAATTTCTTTAGCTCCATTCGGAGCATAAATGTTCACAATCAAAGTTTTCACTCCTTGCAGTAAAATTTCAATAGCTAAATATCTTCCATCTTTGTCTTTGAATATTACTTTGGGTTCCAAATCTTTTTTGACATATGTTACAACACCATTTTTTTTGTTGCTTGCTAAAGAATAAAATTCTCCCAATTTTTTCCTTATTAAATATTTATGGTCTTGGTTTTTAAGATGAGCTTCTTGCAAGCAAATTATATTACATTTTTGTTTTTCCAACCAATGACCTACCATTCTACGTTTTTGGGGTGAATTTAGTCCATTTACATTCCATGTAAGTATTTTGTAATCCATTTTGATATATTCTTAAATATCTCCAAAATCATCTTTATTCTCTCCCAGGAATGCATACATTTCTTCTGTGCTTTTAATCACTACTCTGGATTTGCCATAATAAAAACTTAGTCCTTGAGGTATTTCCCAACGAAATCTGATTTTTTTCTCCTTCAGTTTATCCGTCAGACGCTTGAATTTTTTCCTTTCTTGCAGTATTGCTCTAGGCAATTCTTTCATTACTATGATTTTCTTTCCATCTATTACAAAGGGGTCAGTAAAGCACTTCCTGTAGATTTGTTCTTTTGTTCTTTTCATTGTAAATTGGACAACCACGTCTCTTGGTATGTTTTTGTCTCTTGCATATGTAGAATTAACTCTATAAACAAGATCCATGTGTTCTTTAACAACTTCTTCCTGTTCTTGTAAAAAATCTGCTATTGCTTCTTGCATTCTTGTAAAAATATCCTCATTCAATTTTTCCTCAATCCCTCGAAATCTCAAGTGGTTTTGCATATCTTTATAATGCATCATCTTTTCCATCCTCTCGTTCTCTCTCATTGTCTTATGGGTGTTTTCTTCCAGTTCTTTTACTTTAGTTTCTATATCTTGTGTTCTTGTGGATAATTTTTGAAATTCTGCTTTTAATTCCATGCAATTTTTATCTGCTTGAGCCGCTATATTATTCATTTTAACATTTACCTCTCCTATAGCGTCTAACATTTTCTTTTCCATTGCTTCCATAACGGCTAGTAGCTCTTTTTCTTTTTTTGCTGCCATTGTAGGAGAGGACCATGTGGCTGCTCTCGATCTTAGTCCGCGGTCCGTTTTGCCTCTTTAAAAAGATCGATTTTATCTTGTCTTCCAAATCAAACACCAATTAGTGCATTCAAACAAGCTAATCTTGCCAAGTCAAATTATGTTGGTTTCAGCCTTCTACGATATATAATATTTGAGATATTGCAGTTTAAAAATTTTATAAATCCAAAATGGCGGGCGCGACTTCTCTATGGTTAATGTCAAAGGTTATAGTCTTTTTACCTTGCTTCTGGCTTGCCATAGTTTCCTTTTGTCCCTTCCTTTTCTTTACTTGTCTGCTCTCTGCACGTCACTTCCTGTTATGGTCTTTCTGGTCCGGCAGTATTTAGAGTCCCCTTTCTGGTCCGGCAGTATTTAGAGTCCCCTTTCTGGTCCGGCAGTATTTAGAGTCCCCTTTACCTTCTTCCGGTTCTTCTCCTTTTTCCTTCTTGTCTGCTCTTCTAGCCGTCACTTCCTGATTCAGTCCTCACGTCTTAATCTCGCGATGCTTGGTTCCCTTCTCCCTCTTTGTCTCGCGATGCTTGGCTTCCCCTCCCGACTCCTTTTAACCGCAGGAATGTTAAACAACTTGTTTTTTTGGCTTTTTAAGTTCAAATTCGGTTTTTTAGCACTTCAAAACTGCTCTCATCCAATCAACATTAGTCTATTGCTTCACCCGATCTGTTTTTCATCTTTCAAAACGCGGCAATGGTAAGGCAAAAAACTTTTTTCCGTTACCTTTTGTTGTTACTTCGCTTCAGATGTGGTCCCAACGTTTAAACTTTGTCTTCTTTGTTAAGGAATCAGGGGAATTGGAGGTTTTATGCTGAATTTTTCAGCTCAGCTCGGCTCCTTAGAGATACTCGCAAGAATCCTCTTCGGCTGCAGTGCTCAAGGTGTCGGAAAAGTCTCCTCCGAGACTTTCCCTTCACCGAGGTTGCTCAAACCTGGATTATATTGCTTGCTGGTCCTCACACTACCTGTGTGAGGTTGCGTCGGGTGGATTAATCCACCCAAGCTGTCAGGAAGAGCCGCTGTCCGCCTTGCACATTTGCAAAGCGTGTCAGACCTCCATTCTCCCAACCGGAAACTCCTAGCCTCCTTGTTCTTCTTGAGTGGTCTGGGAGGGGCTCAGCCTCTGTATAAACAGGTGATTGATCCAATTTTTCCTATTGCCAGTTATTAATATTCATAATTCCCCAATATTGATTAAGATATAAAGACAATTGGGCTAACAGTCTTCATACAGTATTATTGGTCTCGGTTCATCTATCCCAAAGTCTTTCAGTAGATTAATAATCCAATACAGTTCATAACTGGCACTTTGTGCAGATACACATTCTGCTTCCACTGTAGATAGAGCCACAGTAAACTGTTTTTCACTAGTCCATTCTGTCAAGCTGTTTCCATAAAAGAACAAGTATCCACTTGTTGATTTTCCATCAGGTGTGTCTTTGCCCCAGTTGGCATCCATGAAACCTCTCAGTCTTGGGTCATCACAGGCTGAGATTTTAAGTTTGTAGTCCAAAGTTCCTTTCAGGTATCTTGCCAGTCTCTTTATAGCTTTCCAGTCATAGACATTTGGTGAACTGGTCTTTCTGCATAAGAGTCCAACAGCTGAAATTATATCTGGTCTGCAGATTGAGCTCAAATATAAGAGCCTTTCAATTGCGGATTTATATCCATGGTTGTCTTTAAGTAGTTCTCCATCAGTAAGCTTTAGGTAGTCCTTTTCAAGCAAAGTGCTTACAGGTTTGGAATCTTTCATTCCCACAGATTCAAGAAAGTCCATAATCTTTTCCTTTTGGCTCAAAAGAAAACTTCCATCCTCAGTTCTTTCAATTTTTATTCCTAGGTAGTACTTTAAAGTTCCTAATTGTTTCATTTCAACCTCCTTGTTCAGTTCATTTGCTATTTGTTGCACATCTCTTTGATCTTGACAACAAATAATTCATCAACATGAATAAGTATGTACTGATAATGTCCATTTTTAAGTCTTGAGAGGTTCTGTTATTCCTCATTGAAACTTCTCTTTCTGTAACAGCTTAGTCAGCTTGTCATGTGTTTTGACATTCAGATGCTCCAGGTGCATGCCCCTTGAGGCGGCTATGTTTAGAAGTGTCCTTAAGATTGTGTAGGTTCTTTTGATGTCCTTATATTCAGATGATACCTCTTCTGGTTGCACAGTTGCACAAATTCCAAGTGTTGATGGTGGTACTCCTTTGTTGCTTCTTGCTGACTGTCTCACAGTGTTTGTGTCCCTTTGTCTTGGTGTAGCCTCTCCTGGTTCCCCTTCTGAGCGAGAACTCTCTTGTGGAGATGGACCTGCCTGTTTACAGGTGGCCCCTGCTGGCTGCCAAGCAAACAAGTTGTTAAAGGAAACTTCTGTAGATTCCTGTGTAGGTTGAACTGTGGACTCAGCTAGTTTAGAAGCTTGTAGGATATTGCTTTCATCAACATGTACCACATTGCTTTCCTTTATTGTCCAAGTTTTAGGGTCTAAGATTCTGTACCCTTTTCCTCCTGTAGCGTACCCCAGTAGGATACCAGGTTCTGCTCTTGGGTCTAGTTTGCCCCTTCTCTCCTTTGGCATGTGGGCATAAACTTTAGATCCCAAAGCCTTTATGTGTTTAAGTCCAGGCACTTTACTGTACCATAATTCAAAAGGACTTTTGTTTGTGACTTTTGAAGGAACTCTATTAGTATTTATTGCTTCAGCCCATAGATTCTCTGAAAGTCCAGACTGTATTAGCATAGAACGCGCCATTTCTTGAAGGGTTCTGTTTAAGCGTTCTGCATTTCCATTCTGTTGTGGTGAGTAAGGAATTGTAGTCTTATGTTCAATTCCTTCTTGTTAAAAGAATCTTTGGAACTGCTCACTGCAGTATTCTGTGCCATTATCTGTAAATAGCACCTCTGGCACTTTGCCAAATTTGTTTTTAACAGTTGCATCATAGCACTTAAACTTTTCAAATACTTGACTTTTGCTTTTAAGTAGGTATGTATAGACATATCTGGATTTTGCCTCCATAAAACTGACAAAATATTTGCTGCCTCCAGCAGATTCTTTTATTGGACCAACAAGATCTGAGTACACAGTCTCTAGATATCTTACATTTGGCATAAGAGGTTGACTTTTGTAAGAAGGAGCTGTGCCTTTTGATTTCAAACATGTATCACAACCATTTTTCATAATATCACATTCAACAGCATTGATATTACAGTCCTTCAACAGCTTCTGCACACTTTTCTCATTCCTGTGTGCAAGCTTTACATGCCATCTGTAGACACATTCTTTGTGGTCACACTCAAGTGATCTAGTGTGGCACACTGGTCCTTCAGTGTCCACTTTATCATCATTAGCAACAGCAATGTCTCTTAGGTAATGAAAACCATCATGTTCTTCAACCACAGGATTAATGCCATTTTCATGCCAAATTCTGCCTTGGCCCTTTTTAAGATTAACTTCAAAAACCATTCTGTATAATTCTTTTAGTAGATATCAGACTAGTTGTTGCTTCAGGGACAAAAATACAATCTCTTAGTGTCACTTCCTGAATTTCACCATAGGCATTCAAGACCCAGATCCCTGTACAGATAGAGCTTTACCATTGACTTGTTGCAAACTTGGTTTTCTTTCTCTATCAAGCTCTATAAAATATTCATTTGAATTTGCAATGTGGGTACAACTTCCTGAATTGATGAGCCACATTTTCTTATCATTAAAGTCTCTCCCATTCACAGAATTCACTGAATGCTCATTTTGGCTTTGATGCTCTTGAGCAAACCATTTGGTCTCTGTGAGGCAGTAGATTGCCTTCTCAGCATTTGGTCCTTTATGGCCCCTATTTGCTCTCCCCCTCCCACATCCTGTAGAGGATCTTGTTTCAGTGGGAGTCTGGGTGTTTCCACTGAGCCCATTCTCATGTTGCTCAGATTTAAACCTCTTGCATAATGACTGAATCTTGAGCAAACAAAACATTTCACATCTTTCTTTACACTTTCTTTCTTTACACTTCCCTTCTTATATGCAGGTTTCACATTAAGAACAGACATGCTTTGATTCAGATCAGACATATTTTGAGATAATTCAGAGGTTCCTTCTCTTCTAAATCCTTCCTCTTGCAAATAAGAAATCACATATTCAAGGGTTATGTCCTTAGTACTCTTTTTTTTTTGTAACAAACTTTTTTATTTTTTGCTCTCTTTCAATATCTTACACATTGTTATCGATGTTATCTCAACAATAATTCACATATAACTGTGTATCTTGATTATATAATAAACTTGTGGTTCCCCCCCTGCACCATTATTTCATTCATTGTAATTAACAAAATTTATAAGTATTATCTCTTACAGGTAACATTTCTGCTTATAATGTGTAATATCATATTCATAATAATAACCTTACATCACATACAAATATCATTGTTTCCAAACTGCTTACAAACATTCCCTATATTCCCCTTCAGTAGTTAGACAGTGTAAAAATGTTATTTTTCATGTCCCAATATTGTTCTAAATAGTCTTTCAAATCTTTCCATTCTTCTAAGAATGTCTCTGAGTCTCGATTGTTCAATTTTCTAGTCCACTTGTCCATTTCGGCCATATATAACAGTTTTCTTAACCATTCCCATAACTCGGGAGTTTTCTCACATTTCCAGTTCTGAGCATAGACCATCCTTGCTGTTGTCACCATATACCATATTAATGTCCTTTTACTTACATTT
This sequence comes from Lepidodactylus listeri, assembly GCA_029233225.1. Lineage (NCBI taxonomy): Eukaryota > Metazoa > Chordata > Lepidosauria > Squamata > Gekkonidae > Lepidodactylus > Lepidodactylus listeri. The sequence continues at coordinate 4,146,512 of JARCFY010000014.1, read as the reverse complement.
ATATCTTCTAGTTTAAGTCCAAGCATCAACATTTCAGGCAATTTCTTAAAAGTACATTTTAAAAAATTTTCCGTTTCAGCATGAATCATACACCAAAAAGCTTTGGCTTTATCACAAGTCCACCACATATGGTAAAAAGAACCTCCTTTCTGTTTACATTTCCAACATTTATTTGACAGACTTTGATTAATATTTGCTATTTTTTTTGGAGTCATATACCACCTATACATCATTTTAAAGCAATTCTCTTTTAAATTATGACAAGTAGAAATACTCAGCGTTTTCCCACAAAAATTCCCACGATGACATTTCTATTTCCTTATTCATATTAATCGCCCATTTTACCATTTGTTCCTTTACAACTTCATCTGCATTGTACCATTTCAACAAGATTTTATACATTTTAGAAATCAATTTTTCCCTTCTTCCTCCCACACCTGTTCAATCTCATTATTTTTGTCTCTAAAACCACGTTTTTTATCACTTTTATAAAGATCAAATATTTGTCTATACCGCAACCACCCATACTCAAAGTCCAACTTATTCTCTTCCTTCAATACAAATTCTCCATTTTCCATTTTTAACAATTCTTTATATTTCAGCCAGTCTTGTCCTTTAAAGTTCAAAAAAGGTTTTATCACTTCCACTGGTACTATCCACATAGGTATTTCTTCTGGAAAAAAATTCTTATATCTCATCCAAGTGTCCATTAATGTTCTTCTTACATAATGATGTTTAAACATATTATCCATTTTTGTTTTATTATAGTACAAATATGCGTGCCAACCAAATCTACAATCATGACCTTCCAAAGCTAATAGTTTTCTATCTTGTAAAACAATCCAAAATTCTAACCATGTCAAACATACCGCATCATGATATAATTTTAGATTAGGGAGTTGAAAACCACCTCTTTCTTTAGCATCACACAATATTTTCATTTTTATTCTTGGTTTTTTCCCAGCCCACACAAATTTTGAAAGCTCCTTTTGCCATGTCTTAAAAGCTTTTAGGTCTTTCACAATTGGTATTGTCTGAAACAAAAACATTAATCTTGGTAAAACATTCATTTTTACTGTGGCAATTCTTCCCAGCAATGATAAATTTAAAGTATTCCATTTTTTAATATCTTGCGTAATTTGCAACCATAACTTTTCATAATTATTTTTAAACAAATCAATATTTTTCATAGTCAACTCAATACCCAAATATTTTGTTTTCTTCACCACCTCACATTCTATACATTTTTGTAGTTCTAACTGCTTTTTACTCGACAAATTTTTACACATCACTTTTGATTTTTTTCTGTTTATATAAAAACCTGCTAAATCACCAAAATCTTTAATCTTCTGAAGCAAAAGCGGCAACGTAGTCATAGGTTCTTCTGCTATAAACATTACATCGTCAGCAAAGGCTCTATACTTAAAGGAGAATCCTTTAGTCATTAATCCTTTAATTTCTTTATCTTCATTTATATTCCAAAGTAGAACTTCAAGTGTCCAAATAAATAATAGTGGCGAAAGTGGGCAACCTTATCTGGTTCCTTTTTGAATTTTAAAATATTCAGTCTTCTCGTTGTTGATTATAATTGATGATTTTTGTTCCTTATAAATTGACTTAATCATATTCAAAATAAAATCACCTATCTGTAATTTCTCCAAAACAGCAAATAGGAAATCCCAGTTTAAATTATCAAAGGCTTTTTCCGCATCCAAAAAGACGAAACCAACTTCTTTTTCCAGATGTTTATCGTAGTACTCAATTGCATCTAAAACTACTCTCAAATTATCCTTTATTTGGCGGTTAGGTAAAAAACCTGCTTGTTCTTTTTGTATTGTTGCCTTAAGATGTTCTTTCAGTCTCTCTGCAATAATTTTGGCAAAAAATTTATAATCGTTGTTTAACAGTGAGATTGGTCTATAATTTTTTACATTCGATAAATCCTGTCCTTCCTTTGGAATAAGTGATATGGTTGCTTCCTTCCACAATTCCGGGACTTCACCTGAAGTTCCAATTTCATTCATCAAAAGTACCAAGACTGGTGAAAGAGTCTCTTTAATTTTTTTTATAAAACTTAACTGAAAATCCATCCGGACCTGGTGCTTTCCCTAATTTAGAACTTTCAATGGCCTCCTGTATTTCCTGGAGTGAAATAGGAGTATTCATCATTTCTTTTATTTTTTCAGTTGGTTTTGGTAGTTTCAGTGATTGCAAATATTTTATAATTTTAGTTTGATCTATTGATTCCTTCTGAAAAAGTTTGGCATAGTATTTAAAAAATTCTCTTTTTATTCCCTTCAAGTCCATTATTTCCTTTTTATCTGTCACAATTTTACCAATAATTTTATTTTCTCGTCTTTTTTTAACTGCCATGCTAAATATTTCCCTGGTTTATTTGCACCTTCAAAGGATTTTTGTTGTAATTTCTTTAAATTCCAGTATATTTCCTGGTTCAGAATAGCCTTTAACTGATCTTGTAACATCCATATTTCTTTTTGTAGTTTTTTCTTCCCCGGTCTTTTCTTTAGTTCCTTCTCTTTTACGTTGATTGCTTGCGTAATATTCTCCTGCTGTTCTTTTCTTCTTTTGTTTTCTCTATTATTTATGGATATCAATGTACCTCGCATTACAGCTTTGTATGCATCCCATACAACTTGTGGTTTTGTTTCTTTGTGCAGATTTATTTGAAAGTACATCTTTGTCTCTTCTTGTATCTTATTTATTACTTCCTGGTTATCCAAGAGATCTTCATTTATTCTCCATCTCCACTGTTTTTTCCCCTGTCCTGAATTCCATATTACAGGGTTGTGGTCAGAAATAAGCTTAGGTAAAATTTCTGTTTTCTTTGTTTTTAACGTTAAGTTTGTCGTCATCCATATCATATCTATTCTTGAATGTGAGTCATGTCTATTAGAATAAAAAGTGTAATCTTTAGTTCTTGGATTCAATTTTCTCCATATGTCTTCCAAATTTTCCTGTTTAGCCAATGCAAAAATGACTTTTGGTACTTTTCCAAGTGCTTCATCTTTACTTTTTGAAAGTCTATCCATTCTATTATTTACTGTTCCGTTGAAGTCACCTGCCAAAATTACTTGTTCCTAATCAATTTTATCTAATTCCACAATTAAATCTTTAAAAAACTTTTCTTTTGCTCCATTAGGTGCATAAATATTTATTATCAAAGTTTTTTGCCATGCAGAGTTATTTCTGTTGCAAGGTATCTTCCTTCATTGTCTTTGAAAATTTCTCTTTCTAGTTCTTTCTTGACATAGGTTACCACACCTTTTTTCTTTATGTTGGCTAAGGAAGAGAATTCTTCTCCCAGTTTTTTCCTGGTTAAATATTTACAGTCTTGTTTTTTAATATGCACTTCTTGTAAGCAAATCACATTACACTTCTGTTTTTCTAACCAATGACCTACAAGTCTACGTTTATTAGGTGAATTAATGTCCTTAGTATTCTTTAACACAGCAGCTTCGTGGCCAAATTCAGGAGAGAGTGAACCCAGCAGGATAGCAATCACAGTGGTGTCAAGTGGTGGGCTTCCTAACTCTTTCAACTGAGCATAAGTATCCATTAGTGCAGGGGTGGGCAATTGTTTTGGCTCGGGGGCCACTTTGTGGGAGCGGAGGTTAGTGGAGGGCCACACTTTTTAAAATGATTGCATTCATTAGTTAACTTTGCATTTCAGAAAAGGTATAAATTGTATCATAAAAATCAATAAGTATAAATTAAATAAAATAGCGGTAGTTTTATTCAATTTATTTATTGTGTTAATTTCATATCATCTATAGCTGCAAGCATATTTAATTTTAGAATCAGTTTAATGAGACAAATGTACCGTATCACACCACGTAGCCGACTGTCTTGGCGGGCTGCAAAAAACTCTGTGGCGGGCTGCATGTGGCCCCCGGGCCGCTATTTGCCCACCCCTGCATTAGTGTATTCAAATGCACAAGTAAGGATTCTCCTGGCCTCATTTATGTTAATTAAGTGTTGTTGGAGAAATACCTTGTTGGCTCGCAATTGCATATTATATTTCTGAGTAAGCATAGTATACATCTCCTTTGCTGTTTTGCATGTTAAAATCTGCATATTCTCACTTGGAATTAGGCTGCTTAGTATCATAGATCTGGCTAGTCCATCCTTCTCTTTAAACTTAACTTTCATCACCCCATCTGGGGGAGCAGTCTCTGTTAGGGTATTTAAAGCTGAATGGTATTGCAAAGCACTTTCTAGCAATGCTTTCCACTATGCATAATTCATTTTAGATAAGGGTGGAATGTTTAAAAAAGAAGGGTTCTTTGGGGAAGCCATCTTTTCCGGTCTCAGTACGTTACCCAATCCTTGGAACAGCAAACAGGCAATGAGCACACTGCAGGGATGCTCCTTTTGTTCTCAGCCACGAACAACTCTCCAGCAGCAGAACGATTCAGCATCTGGGATGCAATCTCACCCGGCAGGAAAGGCAGCTAAAACGATTCCTCTGTCCCTTCTCTGTGTCCTGCAAGCAACAGCAAATTGCAGACTCTAGAGATCAGATCAAAGGCGAAGCATCTCTCTGCTTCCACTGGTCCAGCATGAGGTAAAAGTTTCAAAAAATTGCCTGTGCTATTCTTTAAAAACTTTCTTAGTAAACTTAGCACTCACACATGCTCAGCTCTTTAATTACTCTGATGTGTAGGGAATATTCTGGTGCCTATAACCTTTACATTGGTTATTTCTGTTAAGGAATATGTTCCAGCAGAGAAAAATACCTAAGCATCAGCTTTGCAGAGATTAAGAGTCTGAGTCCACATGTATTTAAAAGGTAAAAGTTTACTATACACCTATCATAGGAAAAGGTAAATGGGATACAAAATAACAACAGAGCTAAATTCTACATCTTTACAGCTAGATCCAAACAGCAATTTTATTTATTTATTTATTACATTTTTATCCCGCCTATCCAGCAAGCTGGCTCAAGGCGGCTACCAACCATAAAATACCATAAAATGGTTTACAAACTTAAATAAGCAACATCAACAATAAACAATAAAAGCAACAATCAATACTGGCAGCAACAGGGTTCTCATGGTGGGAGGCGATGGCAAAAGGTTCTGCAGATTGGACAATAATAGCCTACATTGCCCCAGTGGTGGCTCCTAAGGAAAGGCCTGGCGGAAGAGCTCCGTCTTACAGGCCCTGCGGAACTGCAATAAGTCCCGCAGGGCCCTGATGTCATCCGGGAGCTCGTTCCACCATTGTGGAGCCGCCACCGAGAAAGCCCTGGCCCTGGTGGAGGCCAGCCGAACGTCTTTTGGACCGGGGAGAGTCAGGTGATGTTGAGTGCCTGACCTCAGCACTCTCTGGGGCACATATGGGGAAAGGCGGTCCCTCAAGTAGGCAGGTCCCTGACCATATAGGGCTTTAAAGGTCAGCACCAGCTCCTTAAACCGGATCTGGTATGCTATAGGCAGCCAGTGCAGCGACCACAACACAGGCCGGATATGATCCCGCATGGAGAGACCCATCAACAGCCTGGCTGCGGCATTCTGCACTAGCTGCAGCCTCCGAATCTGAGACAAGGGCAGCCCCATGTAGAGAGTGTTACAGTGGTCAAGTCTCGAGGTGACCATAGCATGGACAACTGTGGCTAGGTCATCGCGTTCGAGGAAGGGAACCAGCTGCCTAATCAGCCGTAGATGGTAAAAGGCTGCCTTGGCAGTGGTTGCTACCTGGGCCTCCATTGTTAAGGAAGCATCCAGGAGCACCCCCAGACTCCTGACCCTTGGCGCTAGCACCAGTGGTGCCCCACCGAAGGCCGGAAGTGGGAACCCCAACCCCGACCCACTCCGACTCAGGCACAGGACCTCCGTCTTCATTGGATTTAACTTCAGTCGACTCAGTCTGAGCCAGTCCGCAACGTCCTGAAGTGCCCGCTCCAAGTCATCTGGGGTGGAGTCGGACTGGCCACCCAACAACAGATATAGCTGGGTGTCATCTGTATATTGATGACACCCAAGCCCATACCTCCAGGCAATCTGGACGAGGGAGCGCATATAGATGTTAAATAACATTGGGGACAGCACCACTCCTTGAGGAACTCCACACACCAGTGGGTGCCTCTGAGAGGTCTGTTCCCTGAGCGCAACCCTCTGTCCCCGATCCTGGAGAAAAGAGGCAAGCCACTGTAAAGCAAGCCCCTGTATCCCCGAGTCGGCGAGGCGGTGGATCAGCAACTGGTGGTCGACCATGTCAAACGCAGCCGACAGATCTAACAGCACCAGTGCCGCCGTGCCGCCTCAATCCAGATGCCTCCAGAGGTCATCCGTGAGGGCGACCAGTGCTGTCTCCATCCCATGACCCGGCCGGAAGCCGGACTGAAACGGATCCAGCATGGAGGTGTCATCCATAAAGCTCTGCAACTGAATCGCCACCAGCAAGAGTGAAGGTGTCTTCCCTCTAAACAAGGACAGAGAGAAGAAACCATAAAATGCAAATATCTTAGTACATGGTTTCCAATCAGGGAGTTAGGGTCCTAACAGAGTTTCCCAGGCAAACTGTTGTGTACACAGATTGGTTACAAACAAACATGTAACTTTCTATGACCAATACAGAACAACAGCAACCCAGTAGATACACTGAAGTGTTTTAACTTGCTATACCCAACAAGTTTAGCTTGACACCCCCACCCCCACCCCCAATGGTGGTGCCCCAACACTCGCCGTCTTCTGTCTCCATGTGTCCTTTATGAAGTCTGGTTCCTGAGAACCTCCACATGAAGCCCTTTCCTGTTTCTGCCTGCTGGAATGCAACACACAGAAGGTTGGAACTTACCTGTGGTGGGGCACTCAGAACGTTTTGCTGCATTCTGCTCAGGGTGGGGCAGGTCCACAAGGTTGCTGCCAAACCCTCCACCAAGAGATCTTGGCCAACTGACATTTATGAAAGACGTATAAGCAGGGGTCTTTTCATAAAAAAAGAGGTGCAGGAGCTCATTAGCATAACTTATTTGCCTATGCCACACCCCCTGACATCACCGGAAGTGTGTCAGAAGGCAGTCTTTAAGCAGTGTCTGGAAAAACACTTGTCAGGGATGCTCTAGGCTGATCCTGTATTGAGCAGTTTGTTGGACTAGATGCCCTGTATGGCCCCTTCCAGCTCTGTGATTCTGTTATATTCTATGATTCTGTGAAGGTGCGCTGTCTCCTGAACGACCTGTCACCCGAATTAACTGAAAAGGTTGCTCTATTTTTAAGTTTGGTAATTAAGGATCGTTTGCACAACGCATAGCTACATATGATTAACTTATTTTTCCCTGTTACCTTTCTTTCTGATTATGTCTCTTTCTGTAACCTGTTTTATGCCAATAAAGGTATATGTATGTATGTATGTGTCAGAAGGCAACACCCACCGCTCAGGCTCCACCCCAAAATCTCCAAAGTATTTCCCAACTCAGAGCTGGCAAGCCTATCTGATGGTACATGTGGGGGAAAACAAACTACCCATGTCAGGTAAAGAGGGGGGATGCCAGGATACCAGGTCAATATATTTTTATTCTCCTTGGCATTGATGGCTGAGGTGCTTTTAGTGTTCCTTTACTGTTTGACTGGCAGTCTTCCTCTCTGTTATAGTTGACTGTGGGTTTTATATCACTGGCATTTAGTGTTATTTTTGTCAGCCACAACAAGGTCACTTTCAGAGAGGAAAAGCAGGTTCAGTCAGCTGAACCTCTGCAGTGTATTGGTCCCCTTTTCATTGTGCCCCCCCTGAGTTGCTTAACTAGCTAACCAGCTCTGGGCAAGATCTATTTGGTTATCAGTAAACCTTGGAAGATCACTGCTTGGAGGCAACATAAAGTTCTGAGGAGCAGAAAAAATTGCTCCCTATTAAAAAGTGCCCAAGCTAGCCTGATCTTGTCAGATTTTGGAAGCTAAGGAGGGTTGGCCCTGGTTAGTATTTGGATGGGAGACCTCCCAGGAATACCAGGGTTGTGACGTGGAGGCAGGCAATGGCAAACCACCTCTGAAGGTCTCCTGCCTTGAAAACTGTAGGAGGTTGCCATAAGTCAGCTGTGACTTGCTGGCACTTCCTGCCACCATTAAAAAGATACTAAATAGCTGTTGTTTGGAAAAAAAATTTTTTTTACCAGATTGTGTATTTGGTATTTAGGAGCAGCTGTTCACTATACAGTCATACGTAACAGAGGACTACAGTCAGTTTTAGCTACCATTTAGCCTTTTATCAGTGTTCCATTAATACAATCAAAGCTGTCCAGAAACCAGGCTGAAAACTGTCCCAGAATTTCACCCTCGGTGTTCACATTCCAGAGTTTTTGACCAGAGGCCCTGGAAGATATTAGCCTGCATAATGCTAAATGCAGCTGTTTAGTTTAGAGGTGTGACTTCTGGCTCCTTAAATTTCCCAATTAGGGATGCCAGCCTCCAGGGGGGACTTCAGGAACCCCTGGCATTACAGCTTATCTCCAGACTACAGAAATCGGTTCCCTGGAGAAAATGCATGCTTTGGCGGGAGAACTCGAATCAAGGGCGTAGACTTTCCATTCCCCCCCCCCCAGGTCTTTCCCTCCTCCTCCTTCCCCACAGGAACAAATAACTTTGCCTGGAAAAGGGGGGTGGGGTGGAGAGACTGTACTTTCCCTACAACTGTGAGAAATCACTGGCTGGCTGGGATTTAGTCACAATATTGTTCTAAGGAGCTTGGGGGGGGGGGAGACCATGTGCCATTGCTCCTCTATCCCTTTACCTGCTTCTAAGTCAATGCAATCAAGGAGGGGAGAGCAAAGAAAATGACAGGACTGGCCTCCCTTCCCCTCCCTTGTTTCAGCTCAGAGAATGAAGGGATACTGACAAAACCTTCTTGGTGGGGGGAGCATTGCTCCATGGTGGGCAACCTGGGCCCCCACCCTCACCCCCTGCCCAGAAGTCAGGCAGCCAGTCAAGTTCAGGCAGAGCCATGCAAGGACTGCCGCCACCGCTCCTCCCGCCTGCCGGGGGTCTGCCAGGATCCAGGAAGTTCTTCCGCCGGCTGCAGCAGAAGGGTGAGTCTGCATCAAATTACCTGGCGGGCTCCGACATTTCCTGGTGGGGTGCGAGTTTGTGGTTATAGAGGACATGCTATACTCCGCGTTCCTGTGTGGGGTTCACAACCCCAAGTTTCAAAGGAAGCTGATGGCCAACTCCACCGCCACCCTGGATGAGATGCTAAACATGGCTTGTGCCTTTGAGGTCTCTCAGCAGGAGAAGCTAGGCACATCCGCAGCCACCCACCAGACTGAGGCCACTGCAGACTCTGACGTTTCCAAGGATGACAAGACACTCCAGGTACAACACCGGCCTCCGGGACAGGGGTCCCGCAATTCAGGTGAGAAGGCTTTCCGCTCAGCAACACCACACTCCAAACATTCCACGTGCACTAGCTGTGGCGACCAGCATGACCGCTAGACCTGCTGTTTCCGGGAAGCAGAGTGCCAGTCATGCGACAAGAAGGGCCACATCGCCCGGGCCTGCCGCACCTGCTCCAACCGCTGCACCCAAGCCGCGCACCAGGAGTCTGCCGAACTCCTCCAGACAGCAGCAACTCACCACCACCACAAGACACAGCAGGTAATGAACTTGCCCCCCGACACCCCCAACAAAATTAAGGTCTCAGTTTTGATTGAGGGGAACCCTTTCCAGATGGAAGTAGACACCGGGTCATCCTACTCCATAATCTCAGAGTCCACCTTCTGCAGGCTCTGCCTGGGGGGGGGGCGACTTCGGAAGGTCCAGGGCCTAACCCTGCAGGACTTTCAGAAGAACCCAATACCGATAAGGGGGTTGGGCAAGTTCCGGGTCCAATTTAAGAACTTTACGGGACGCTTGGGCCTCCTGGTGGTGGCGGGCAACCTCACAAGCCTGCTGGGACTCTCCTGGTTCCAACTCCTAGGGCTGGGTGTCACCAGGGTACACAGCCTGCGGCCCACAGATTTTACCAACGTCTGTGAGGAATTCCCAGCAGTTTTTGATGGGGCACTTGGCTCATATATGGGGCCGCCCATCACCCTGGACCTCGACCCCACGGTCTGGCTCATGTGCATACCGGTCCACCATCTGCCGCTCGCTGTGCGGCCCAAGATCAAGCAAGAGCTCGATAAGCTGGTCGCCCAGGGAGTACTAGAACCAGTGTCCCACGCCCAATGGGAGACCCTGATTGTGACACCAATGAAGGCAAACGGGGACATCCGCATCTGCGCGGACTGTCACGACAGGGCCATGGGGCTTAGGCAAAACAACGCAGGTCAGATAACAGTTCCCACAGTCAGCCAAGAGTTCAGTCCGAGAAGAGAGTTCAAACAGTTCTAATTGATGAGCTGAGCGGTAGTTAAGCAAGCCAGAGGTCAGAGCTGTAAATCACCTTGATTCAGAAGAGTCGAGCGTGAAGACGTCATCACAGGAATGCCGGAGGTCAGAAAGCCGAGATCAATATGCAGGGGAGTCTGAAGCCGAGAGTCTGAAGTCCAAACGAGGTCCGAAGTCCAAGGAGACGCACGGGAGTCAGAGAGGTGCAGAGCGAAGTCCTGTCCAGGAATCAACATTGCCAGCATGCCTTGCTAAGAGCCAGCAGTCTGTTGATATAGCATGCCGGCTCGTTAAACAATTAGCAACTTCCGGACACCATCCTGCTTCTGCTAATATTCAGGACTTAGAGCTCGTCTCCTCTGCATGCGCGCCTCACTCCTCCTGTTTCTTAGCTCCTGGCGTCTTCATTCATGGAGCCAGTTCATAGGTGGAGGCGAGCCTGGAGGCGATGAGCTTGGACTGGGCAGAGCCTGAACAGCCACAGGTGGGTCCTGCTGCAGGCTTGACTCCCCAAGACTTACGTCTGTGTCTGTTAAAGGAGCCTGATCAGGGTTGTCAGAGGCTAATTCAGGAGCAGGGATGACACGGACTATAAGTGCACCATCAATACGGCACTTCAGGCCCATGCCTACTCAGTCCCAGTCATCAGCCATGTGTTGGCCTCCCTGGCCGGGGCACGAGTGTTTGGAAAACTAGACCTGGCCCAGGCCTACCAGCAGCTGCAAGTCGACGATGCCACAGCAGAAGCACATACCATTGTGATGCACAAGGGGGCGTTTAAGGTAAAGAACCTCCAGTTCAGGGTCAGCGTAGCCCCCGGTATCTTCCAAGAGTTAATGGACTATTTTTTAAAAGGCCTTCCAGGTCTGCAGCCCTTTTTCAACAATGTCCTGATCACGGCTCCAGATGTCAAGACCTTCTTGGCCCACCTACGCTCCGTCCTCCAGCAATTCCAGGACACCGGCCTGAAGGTGAAATGCGAGAAGTGCCTCCTCAGGGTGCCTGCAGTGGATTTCCTCGGCTTCAAGGTGGACGCCCATGGAATTCACCCCACTAAGGACAAAGTAAAGGCCATCTCCAATGCCCTGGCCCCCAAGTCCAAGGCTGAGCTGCAGTCTTTCCTGGGACTCATCAACTTCTACCACTCCTTCCTTCCCCACAAGGTGGCGGTAGCCGAGCCCTTACACAGGCTCCTAGACAAAAGCACCACCTGGACTTGGGGTCCCCACCAGGCAGCGGTCTTCCAGGGCATCAAGGACCTCCTAATGTCCAATGTGGTCCTCGCCCACTTCGACGAAGCCCTGCCCGTTGTATTGGCCTGTGACTCATCTCCTTATGGGGTGGGGGCAGTTTTGGGTCACAAACTGCTGGCCGGCCGGGAGGTCCTGGTTGCATATTACTCCCAGACCCTAGCCCTGGCTGAAAGGAACTATGCTTAGATAAACAAGGAGGTGCTTGCGATCGTGGCTGGGGTCAAAAAGTATGGGGTCCATACTTCTACGGGTGCAAGTTCACAGTCACCATGGACCACAAACCTCTTCTGGGCCTCCTCACCCTGGAATGCCGCACGCCACAGATGTTGTCCCCACGAGTCCTCCGATGGTTGATCTTCCTTGCGGGGTAGAACTACGACTTGGTGCATCACCCGAGGAAGGCCATGAGCTATGCAGACGCACTCAGCCGCCTTCCACTGCCCTCCTGCGACCCCGACCTAGCTCTGGCTTACCACGTCGCTCTGCTCAAGGACCTGCCAGACCGGCCGCTTCAGGTATGGGACATGGCCCGGTGCACGGCCCGGGACCATCAACTCTCCCGGGTCTCTGACTCGGTGGGAAGGGGGTGGCTGTCAGAGTCTCCAAAAGCCTCTGCCATTAATTATTAGTATCTGGGGTTGCTATCTGTAATTTACGCTTTGCCTTGAGGTTTATTGCTTGTCCTGCTTAATGTATCATTTTCTTCCCAGGAGGATGGCTTGCTGCATTCCATCATGTCATGTAAACAGCCTGGCTATCTGGGCTCGTCACCTCCCTTTTCTCTCTCCGGAGACTCGAATGTTTTATCTGCTTTTGTAACCTGGCGGAACTGTGGAACTGTTATTCTAACCAGGTGTCTGGTCTGCAATCTGCAATTAGAGGTCACTAAGGGGCATGGGGGGATTTTAGTGCTTTAGCACCTTTTCGGTGGGAACAAATGGCTCAGGGAATTTCATGCTTTTTTGTAACCTTCCTGATTGGCTCTCTGCCTGCTATTACCTGGTGGTGGGGGGTATATTAATCCTTACTGTCTGTAACTAAGTATCTCTAACAAACATGAAGTACCTGAACCATCATTAAGAATAAAGGAACTCTTTGCTTCATCAAAGGTCTGGCTTATTGATTAGATTCAGAAGTCTCACAGATTGTTAAAGATCCCCATTAACGGGACCTCTCATACCTGACCATGTCAAACGATGGGACCATCCCCGTTACCACTGAAGAAACCCCGGTTACCACCGCTCCCAGTGAACCGTGCGAGCCGGTGATACCGAGGACAACTGGCCTGGATATACTCACGCTCCCACAGCTGGGAGCAGGGGGGGGGCTTGGCTACCCTCCCCGCGGTACTCATGGGCCACGTTTGGGACTAATCCCTCTGAGTCATGGATCCATGATCGGAAGGGAGCCCGAGTACACTTTGGCGGTGACCAACTGGACTTTGGTCGACTGAGTTTCCTGGACGAGGAGAGGGGCCCCCCATGTCGACCAGATGACTGGCGGCTAAGCCTCCCCCAAGAGGAGCGACTCTTGCCAAGGGGCCCGGACCCGGGTGCAGAGGACCTCAACCAGATGTTGGACCGGAGGTTCGGTGAGATGCACGACCGTATAGCTGTGGAGCTGAAGGAGTCCATGCTCAAGATGCAACAGCAGCTGATGGGGGCAGTTGCAGCTGGAGTTGGAGCAGGAGCGGGGCCAGCACAAGGAGTGGCAGTGGGGAATGCAACCTCCTGGGCAGGTGCCGGGGGAGTGAGTGCTGCTCCGGTAGTTCCCCCTCCCCCAGTGGTGCCTCCCATGGCCCCCCCAGCTAGTTCCTGTGGCCCCCCAATCTGGAGATCGAATGCTCCGGCAAGCCCCTAACGACCCCCTGACAGTAATGTTCGATGGGGACCCCGAGAAGCTCCAATTCTTCATAATCGAGATCGAGCAGTTCTTGGCGGCATGGGGCCACCTCTACCCCACTGAATGCGAGAGGGTAGACTACATCGGCTCGAAGTTATGAGACACCACCAGTGACTGGTATGTGAGCTTGCATAACCCCCCTGGGCCAGAACTGCAGACTGTGAATAATTTTATGTGTGCCCTTAGGCAGCATTACGAAGACCCAATGGGGGAGGAGAAAGCCCGGAACCAAATGTGCAAACTGGTTCAGGGCGGACCTCTGTGAGGGAGTACACTGAGCGCTTCCGTAGGGTCGCTGCCAAGATACAGGGGTGGTCGCAAGACTTATTCGTCAAGAAATACCGGGAGGGGTTGAATCCTGAGATCTACGAGACGGTCCTCTGGAATGATCGTCCAGGCTCCCTGTCTGCGTGGATGAGAGTGGCGGCGGATGTGGAAGAGCGCTTCACATTGATCAAGCTGGGATCCTCCACCCCCCACATGCCCAAGCCCACCCTGAAGTCGAAGTTCAAGACGGCCCTGCAGGAGCTGCGAGATGCCCACTTCAGACAAGGTATGTGCATGAAATGCAGGGAGAGCAGTCACTTCGCCTCGGCATGTCCTCGGGGTGACTCCAAGATGCCCAAGACGTCAATCCCCTTGGGGGGGGAACCCCCAGATCTGGAAAGTCGACTTTTAAACCCCGGGCATTACAGCTGGAAGGGGCACCGAGCAAACCGGGTTCCCAGGCAGAGGTGGAGCTGATTGCAACCCAGCCGGTGGGAAACTTCAGCGACCTGCAGTAAAAGGTGCAGAGCTGCAGGCCCCACCACCCGATGCGCCAGCACCGGTGAGCATCCCTGGCCCCTTACTCTATATGGTCGTGACTGTAATAGTTCCTAGCATGGGGACCCACGTCCGGGTGCGTGTGCTCATAGACTCGGGGTGCACCAGAGACTTAATAAGCGCTTTAGTGGTAGAGGGGTTGGGGCCCAATGTGTACTCGCTGGGGGAGCTGTTGTGGTTCACCCAGATGGATGGATTGGAAATGAAGGAGGTGTGTGTGGCAGAGACTGAACTTTTAATTGTGGGGATGGGAGAGCACTGGGAAAAGAGAGCTTTTGTAATTACGCCCAACACTCAGTTCCCCATGGTGTTGGGAAGTCCCTGGCTTAGTTCACATGACCCCTACATAAAATGGAGTGAGGGGAAGATTTCATGGATTGATCCCAAGTGCGGCCAGCACAAGTGGGATGACAAGTGGGCCCCAGACCCCCTCCTTCTCCTACCCCGGCCACGCTAGTACTAACCCCTACCAAGATCCCTATGGAATACCAGGATTTAGCGGAGGTGTTTAGCGAGACAGAGGCAGATGAACTTCCCCCCCACAGACTCACAGACTGTGCTATTGAGCTACTCCTGGGGGAGAAGTTGCCCAAAGGAAAGTTGTATTCCATGAGCCCTGCTGAGAGAGAGGAGCTCTGTCATTTTTTGGACAAGAATTTAGGGCGAGGGTTTATTCGTCCGGCCAAGTCCCCTTTTGCTGCCCCTGTGTTGTTCCGGAAAAAGAAGGATGGGGGTCTGAGACTGTGTACGGACTATCGAGGTCTAAATGCTGTGTCGGCTTCGAATGCCTACCCCCTCCCGTTGATTAAAGATCTCCTGGTAGAGGCGGCCAAAGGAAAGATTTTTTCGAAGTTGGATCTGTGGAACGCTTATTTTCGGGTGCGCATAAGGGAAGGGGACGAATATAAGACTGCCTTTAACACTCCCCTGGGTCAATTCGAATACCTGGTGATGCCGTTCAGATTGGCTGGTGCGCCCGGAGTTTTTATGAGCCTGATCAATGAAGTGTTGCATAAACATCTGTTCAAAGGGGTGCTCTGTTACTTAGATGATATCTTGATTTATTCCCCTGATAAGCAATCCCACGTGAAACTAGTGCGGGAGGTGTTAGCAACGTTGCTGGAGCACCGGCTGTATGCCAAGCTCTCTAAGTGTGAATTCCACCACACTGAGATTGACTTCTTGGGCTATAGAATTTCCCAGCAGGGGCTGGAGATGGATCCGGCGAAAGTAGAGGCGCAATGGGAAGCCCCCCCGTACTCGTAAACAGCTTCAGAGTCTATTGGGATTTTGCAACTTCTACAGAATCTTCTTGCAAAACTTTGTTACCATCACCCTACCCCTAACCGAACTGTTAAAAACCAAGGGGAAGGGACCTGAGGCTGGGAAGCCAGGGGAGCGGTTGTGTTGGACTGTAGAGTGTCAGAAAGCTTTCGATGAGTTAAAACGGGCATTTACCTCGGAGCCCATTTTGGCTCACCCAGATGAAACCAAAGAGTTTGTGATTCATGTAGACGCTTCGGATGTGGCTATGGGGGGGCATCCTACAAAAGGGATCGGATGGAGTTTTACACCCCTTGGCTTACATCTCAAAGAAATTTAATGAGACTGAGAGACACTGGTCAGTGTGGGACAAGGAGGCTTCAGCCATCCGGCTAGCCCTCTCCACCTGGAGACACTGGTTGGAGGGAGCGCAAAGCTGTTTGAGATTTGGACTGACCACAAAAACTTAGAGGCTTTGCGTACCCTAAGGTCCCTCAACGCCAAACAACTGCGGTAGGCTGATTTTTTCTCCAAGTTCAACTTTGTGTTGAAACATTTCCCGGGAAAAGCGAATTCCCTAGCAGACGAGCTATCCAGGTTGCCCCAACACGAATCCAGCAGGGAGGAAGTGTTTGATTCCGTGTTTTTCCCCCAACAGCTGGGAGGAGCAGTGACTACTCGGAGCCAGAGTAAAAAAGCTCCAGAGCCTTCTCAGTGGACTGTTATATGTTCTGCAGAATATTCAGATGAAGAGGTATGGGGTTGGGAAGGCGACCCTGAAATCCATAAGCAGTCAGACGGGTGTTGGTACCATGGTTCTAAATTAATTGTGCCAGGCTCACTGCGCAGAGAAATTCTGAGAGCGTGCCACGAATCTAAACTGTCTGGCCATTTTGGCTTTCTAAAGACTCTAAACCTAATTCAAAGACAGTTTTGGTGGCCACGCATGTGTAAGGATACTTCTGACTATGTCACTTCATGCCAAGTGTGCTTAATGTGCAAAAAGCGGGGTGGAAAACCCCCTGGGCTTTTACACCCCTTGCCCACCCCTGCCCAGCCCTGGGAAGACATTTCGATGGACTTTATAACAGACCTTCCACCCAGCAAGGGAAAAACTGTCATTTGGGTGGTGGTCGACATGTTCTCTAAGCAAGCACATTTCGTCCCGTTCAAAAAACTGCCCACAGCCAAAGGCTTAGCTAAAGTGTTTTTTGCTCACGTGATCAGACTACACGCTTTCCCTAAATGCATAGTCTCCAATAGGGGGAGCCAGTTCGTTGCCAACCTCTGGCGGGAGCTTCTCCAGGTGATGGACATTGAACCTGCCCTTAGCTCGGGTTATCATCCAGAGAACAGTCCGAACATGTGAATCAAATATTGGAGCAATTCCTTAGGTGTTATACTAACTACCATCAGGACAATTGGGTAGAGCTCCTCCCCTTCGCAGAATATAGCTACAATAATGCAGTGCATTCCTCCACAGGGGTTTCCCCATTCATGGTGGCAGGAGGATTTGAAGGGAGCCCTCTTCCATCCTTGCCTCAACCCAGGGCGACCCCACCCTCCGAGTTTTCTCAATGGTGGACTGACTTATAGAACTCCTGGCCTTTGATTGCTAAGACCCTGGATAAGGTGAAGGCGGACTATAAAAAATATGCCGATCGGAGTCGAGCTGAGGGGTGGGAGTTACAACCTGGGGATTTGGTGTATTTATCAACAAAGAACATTCGTGGTCTCCAGCCCAGTAGAAAATTGGGTTGAAAGTATGTTGGTCCCTACAAAGTGCTCCGGAAAATCTCTGATGTGTCTTTTGAGCTTGAATTGCCCAAATCATTGAGTTCTGTGCACCCTGTTTTCTATTTCAGCTTGCTGAAGAAAAATCCTGGACCGAACGTATGGTGACCAGATCTTCCGAGTCCTCCTCCTCTGATGAAGGAGGGGGAGCAGCATTTCAAGATTTCTGACGTTTTGGACTCTAAACTTAAGCTGGGTCGGTTGTACTATCTGGTTCAGTGAGTGGATTTTGGACCTGAACAAAATGAGTGGGTTGCTGAGAAACATGTTCATGCTCCTAAATTGCTTCGTGCCTTCCATAAAAAGTTTCCTGATAAGCCTGGGGGGGCAGTCTTGGGGAGGGCAGGATGTCAAAGTCTCCTAAAGCCTCTGCCTTTAATTATTAGTATCTGGGGTCGCTATCTGTAATTTACACCTTGCCTTGAGGTTTATTGCTTGTCCTGCTTAAAGTATCATTTTCTTCCCGGGAGGATGGCTTGCTGCATTCCATCATGTCATGTAAACAGCCTGGCTATCTGGGCTCGTCACCTCTTTTTTCTCTCTCCGGAGACTCGAATGTTTTATCTGCTTTTGTAACCTGGCGGAACTGTGGAACTGTTATTCTAAACAGGTTATCTGGTCTGCAATCTGCAATTAGAGGTCACTAAGGGGCATGGGGGGGATTTTAGTGCTTTAGCGCCTTTTCGGTGGGGACAAACGGTTCAGGGAATTTCGCACTTTTTTGTAACCTTCCTGATTGGCTCTCTGCCTGCTATTACCTGGTGGTGGGGAGTATATTAATCCTTACTGTCTGTAACTAAGTATCTCTAACGAACATGAAGTACCTGAACCATCATTAAGAATAAAGGAACTCTTTGCTTCATCAAAGGTCTGGCTTATTGATTAGATTCAGAAGTCTCACAGTGGCCCAAGAATCCAGACCCTGAGTTCGCAGCCTTCTCAATCTGGCACGCAGAACTCTCCACCCACAAGGGGTGCCTACTCTGGGGCTCGAGGGTAGTGATTCTGGAACCCCTCCATCCGTGAGTGCTGACTGCTCTGCATGAGCACCACTCTGGGGTAGTATGAATGAAGGCCCTGGCCCCGAGCTATGTCTGGTGGCCAGGCCTTGACAAGGAGATAGAGGACTGGGTCCACCACTGTGAAAAGTGCCAAGAGACCCGTCCGGACCCTCCACATGCTCCCGTCCGCCCCTGAAGTCCACCCAATGCCCCTGGTCCCGGCTCCACATGGACTTTGCGGGCCCGGTACAGGGGCAGCTTTTCTTTGTCCTAGTCAACAGCTACAGCAAGTGGCTGGAAGTCATTCCTGTGTGCGCCACCTCCTCTGAAGCTGCCATTCAAGTAATGTGGCACATCTTTGCCACCCATGGCCTGCCAGACACCATCGTCTCAGACAACGGCACGGCTTTCATCTCTGCAGAGTTCCAGCACTTCATGGAGCTCCATGGCATCCGGCATGTGAGATCTGCCCTTTTACCCGGCCATGAACGGCCAAGCAGAGCGAATGGTCCGCACCACTAAGGAGGCACTGAGGTGCATGGACCAGGGGGATCTGGGGTTTAAGTTAACAGCTTTCCTATTCGGCCAGCACACCACCCCTCACTCGGCTACCAGTCGCAGCCCCGCAGAGCTGCTCATGGGCCGCTGGCTGACAACCCAGCTCAATTAGCTCCACCCTGATCGAGCGCCGGCCGTCTCCAATGAACCCAATGTCACCATGGCTCCCAGAGGGTTCGTGCTGGAGGACCTGGTCTACGTCTGCAACTATGCCCGGAGCTCCCTGTGGTTGCCAGGGCAGATTATCCACATCACTGGTCCCCTCTCCTATGAAGTTGCGGGCAAGGAAGGACAATGGTGGAGGTGTCACGTGGACCAGCTTTGCCACCGCCTGCATGCCTTCTCCACGGATGATCCAGGGGAGGACTTCCCAGATGCAGAACCTGAGGTACCAGAGACAGACAATCCACCTGCCCCACGACCAGCGGAGACTCTGCAGGAGGACTCCACAAAAGCAGCCTGCCCGGACATCACTCCAGTCGCTGTCCCTGCGCCGGCACCAGACCCAGCTCAGCCCACAGCAAATATCCCCGAATCTTTGCTCCCTACACTGGTGGCTCGAGCAATCCCGCGCCACTCGACCAGAGAACAGAAACGTCCCACACACCTCAGAGACTATGTTTGCCAAGGGACAGACCTGACTATGGGGGGAGGGGTGTAATGTAGTATGTTCTGTGTAGCAATCAGCCTGCCATGTGCTCCCAGGTAATGGCGCCCGCCGCATGGCCAGAGCACATGGTCAGGAAGAGAGGGGAACTTGAATCTGGAGGAACAATAGATGTCCGGATTCTAAGCCTCCACCAATGTGGGACCTAGGTTCTCCCTAGGGAGCCAATGCGGTCAAAGGCTCCTCCAGGGAACCTGTGACAAACATGCACATATGTTAAATCCCTATCAGGTCTTTTGGGTGCGGCTGGAGGTGTGGCTCCAGCCAGCATATAATGAGGGCCCTGGAGCCCTGTAAGCATGCTTGATCTGACCATCTACTGGACATGCTGAATCACTCAATAAAGCCTTCATGGTTTCACCATTCCTGGTCTCCCGAGTCCAGTACTCTTCAATAAAATAGTCACAAATAGATCTATATGCTCTGGGCAAATGTTGCTATTTCTCCCATGACATCAGCCTTCTCCTTCCTATACTTCACTGTCCCCCCCCCCCATTTTGACATTTTAAAATCAGGCCTTTTCATTTTTACTTATATTTCTGTGTAAAATGCCATAAATAAAACCTATTCTGACATATCTACAAAGAAAAACAATAAGAAAACAAACAAACAAAACACAAGTATTGCACATCCATGCAGAAGGCAATAGCTGCCAAGACAGACAGGTCTTTAGCAAGAGGCCCATCTGTCTAATTTCAGGAACACCTGAGTCATGTAGAACACCTGTCAGCTAATGCTGCCATCCCCTGCCCAGGAGGTGGCATGAGCCACCCTGTGACTTCAGGTGCATGGAATGTTATGTTTTGTTTCTCATAGCTTGCTTATCGCTCACTGCCTGGCTCTGACCTTGGAGGACTGTTGGTGCCTGGCTATGTATCTTCCCGCTTTTTTCCTGAAAACCTAAAGCCAGTATATTGTGCACCTTTTCTGTGATTTATATGATTGGTTGCATTCCTTTGTGAGACTCTCTTTGAATTCTATATAATTGCCCTGCCCAGGGATTGTTCTAACCATTACCAACACAGGACATGTAGATGACCACAACAGACCTTTCTCAATAAAGACTACCTTTCTTTAAGTACGCTTGTTGTTGACAGACTCTGTAGGACTCTCACAACACCTCCACTAAAATCCGAGCATCTGCATACACTTTTTCCTGAGACCATTTATTAAAATTAGAACCAAAATGTTATGTCCGCTGACCGCCACTGGGCACCAGCGACATACAGTCAGAGCTTGACTCTGAGAGACTATAGGGGTCAAGGATCCTAGACCACCACTAGCTCTCCAATAAGAATTCTGGTGAGAAATTCAAACCCACCAATAGGACTTTTGGGTGTGTTCTAGGAGTTGTATATAGTTGGCCATCTCAGCTGGTATTGCATGCTTGTTGTGTACTCAATACATCTATGCTGATCACCATGTCATAGTCCAGACTTTCCATGCATCGAACCCAGTACACAATAGTGGTGACGAGGATGGGATCCTGCTGAGCGAGCTGGGCTGCCGTGACTCCAAGGAAGACGAGGACATCCGTTGCTGCTCCAGCCATGAGCATCGAAGGCAACCAGGGAACCACTTCTGCATTGCAAGCACCATGCAGCACAATGACAGTCGCTCCGGGAGCGGGACTTTGTCAGGATGCCTGCCATTCAGTGTTACATTTTGCCTGCCATTGAGTGTTACATTTGGTTATCTGCTTTTGCTCCCCTTTGAAGTTTATTGCTGCCCTGACTTCAAGTGTCAACTGTTCCCCGGGAGGGTGGCTTGCTACATTCTGTCGCGTCACATAAACAAGCCCGGTTATCTCTTCCTGTCTCCTCCTTTCTTTTCCTCAGCGCTTAGAATGTTTTATCTTGCTTTTATAACCTTGGGGACTGTAGAGCTGTTTTCTTCCAAGTGTCTGGTCTGCAATTCGCAAGTAGAGGTCACAAAGGGGTGGGGTGGGGGATTTTAGTGCTTTGGCGCCATTTCTGTGGGAACAAACGGTTTGGGATATTTTACGTGCGTTTTTGTATCTCTTCTGATTGGCTCTCTGCCTATTGTCACCTGTAGTGAGGGAGTATATCAATCCCTGATGTCTATGCCAATGTATCTCTAACAAACATCGAGTACCTGAACCATCTTTAAGAATAAAAGAACTTTTATTTCAATAGAAGGTCTGACTTATTGATTTGAATCAGAAGCCTCACAGACTTGTCCATCCGTTTGACCCGACGTGGCTCCAGCACTCGGATGCCTGGGTTGAGGGACTCAAGTCCATCCTGATATTCCATCAGGTGTCAGAGGAGGATCACAAGAGGGGTCTCCTCATTGGTTCATGCAGCACTGCCACAGTCAAGCTGGCCCAAAATCTACTCACGTCCACTAAGCTATCCGAGGCCACGTTTGATGAGATCAAGGCACTCCAGGACCACTTTGTTCCTCAGCCCTCGGAGATCGCTCACCATGTGGCCTTCCATTACTTTCTGCAGCAGCCCAGGGAATCCACCACAGCCTATCTGGTGGAACTCCGAAGGCTCGTCGCCAAGT
This sequence comes from Lepidodactylus listeri, assembly GCA_029233225.1. Lineage (NCBI taxonomy): Eukaryota > Metazoa > Chordata > Lepidosauria > Squamata > Gekkonidae > Lepidodactylus > Lepidodactylus listeri. Next base: position 4,124,374 of record JARCFY010000014.1, on the reverse strand, counting down.
GTGAGTTCAGGGCCTATCTGGACAAGGCCTTCCAGGACCAGCTAGTCTGCAGCCTCCATGATGAAAAGCTCCAAAGGAACTTGCCCCCCCAGTCGCAAAGAAGAGACAGACAACAGGTTGGAATTAAACAAGGGCCACTTTATTAACTATTTACAGGAAATTGCAGCAACAGGGAAAAATAGGCAAGCACAGAAACAGGCAAGGCAGGCGTCTTTCCTAGACACGGCCTCCTTGCCCTTAGCATGGGCGGGACACCTAGCTCCGGTCTGAAGCCAGCCAATTCTGGCTCGTAACCGGCAGCCCAGCATACTGGCATCCCCCCCAGGAGCACCTACCCCTGAGACCACACGGAACTTCAGGGAGGAGCCTAGCCTGAGAGGTTCCCAGATGAGGCACCATTCACCGCCCCGGACCGCACTGCCCTAGAGCGGTTCCTGATGACCTCCTGTTCCCAATCGGGTTATGCCGTGAGGCGCTCACCAGTTCCATTTCTGCTTGCACAAACCTGCCAAGTGACCAACTATTTAACTCTCGCCGCCATCTATGCCCGTAACCCGTATCACAGTGTAAGGTAGGCAAAAAACACCTCCTCCAAAACAGCCAATCAGGTGAAGGCATAAAAATGCCTACCTGGTCCCAATAGGCAACCAGCAAAAGCCTACACTGCCAACAGGGCGGGCGGGTGGGAGAGCACGCGGAGCAACTGACAGGCAGGGGGCGAGGTGCCTGCCTCTAGCAGGCAAGCCACGCCCCCCAGCAGTTCCCATATGCGCGCGAAGGCGCGCTGGCGTTGCTGCCTCTCCCAGCGACGGAGAGGCAAAGGAGCCCCGATCGGGCACCACGGCATTGCCGGGCGCCCGGGAGCTCGATTGCCCCCCCAGTCGCAAAGAAGAGACAGACAACAGGTTGGAATTAAACAAGGGCCACTTTATTAACTATTTACAGGAAATCGCAGCAACGGGGAAAAATAGGCAAGCACAGGAACAGGCAAGGCAGGCGTCTTTCCTCGACATGGCCTCCTTGCCCTTAGCATGGGCGGGACACCTAGCTCCGGTCTGAAGCCAGCCAATTCTGGCTCATAACCGGCAGCCCAGCATACTGGCATCCCCCCCAGGAGCGCCTACCCCTGAGACCACACGGAACTTCAGGGAGGAGCCTAGCCTGAGAGGTTCCCAGAGGAGGCACCATTCACCGCCCCGGACTGCACTGCCCTAGAGCGGTTCCTGATGACCTCCTGTTCCCAATCGGGTTATGCCATGAGGCGCTCACCAGTTCCATTTCTGCTTGCACAAACCTGCCACAGCCAAGGCCAAGCCTCTGCTTTGGCCTTTGCTACCCCACTCAGCAACCAAGTGCCAACCGGATCCTGTGCTGCAAATCCGCTAAAAATATCCCGTTGCCCTTGTCGGATAGATGCACCCCATCAGCCCTATACAGGTCGGGAAACTCGACCCGTATATTGGGGTGCGGCAAGAAGATGCCCAACCCGGCCTCTATGGCCTTCCTCATCTGGTTATTAGCCTTACGCCTGGCACGGTCAATAATCCTGGGGTCCTCAACATTACGCCACACAAGGCGGGGAAGGATAGCCGACCAAACGATCCAGACCCCAGGCCACCTCGTTCTTATCCTGGCCAAGTCAGCCCTAGCCTGTAGCACCAGGGCCATGCCCTTGATAAGACCCAAGTCATTACCGCCCAGGTGTAGAACCAAGACATGAGGGGGAGGTCCCCCCCTCTCTTCAAATAATAAGGGGAGGAGAGCCGGCCACCTCATGCCCCTCCTACCCAGCCACTCTATCGTGGCCACCTCGCTGAGGCTGAGCTGGGAGCCGAAGGCCGTTTTCTTTGCACGATGCACCGCCCAGAAGACCATGCTGTGGCCGCAGACAGTGACCCTTCGTCTCATCCTGCGGCCTGCAGCACCTGTAAAAGGGGATCCATTACAACCAAGTTAACTGAATAACCTAAGAGACTTATAAAGAACTGGGCCTAACGTAACCTCTGTAACAGTGTGATCTCCAACGCCCAATACCTTGAACTTCCCTGGGGCAGTATCCCATAGCCACAGCCGTTGATGCTGCCCCGATCCTAAAGGAGTGGGAACAAAAACGGACCGTGCCCAATCCAAGATGGACCAACGCTCTTTGTGTCACAGTCCAAAATTGGAACTTCATGAGGGGTGTGTGGTCCTTGTGCCAAAACAGGTACCCAGGGTCGTCACCCCGAAAACCAATGTAACGATGGAGAGCTGAAACCGGGCATAAACCCTGCTCAGAACAAGGCCCCAACTTAATGACTGTGCCCTTACCACGCTGGTCAGTCTTGGATCTCCGCAGATTAATCCTAACCATGAAATCGATAATGGATACATCCCTGCGTTCAAGGGCCCTACCAGAAACATCAGTGCGGGAACTAGCCACTAGCTCGCTTACCCTGAATGCCCCCAAAAATGCGACCAGTGAAGCCGCATGAAATAGCGACGCCTCATAGCAGTCGCTGCACAATAAAGGCCACAGGCAATCCAGCCCACGCAGCACAGCAGGGGTCAAAGGTTCTTTGGTATCCACCCTTTTGCCTTTCTCCCTGGACCACCCTTCGAGCATCTTCTGAAGATGGAAATCGCCCGTGGAGTCTGCGTGGCTGGACGCCTTACTAGCAAAGGCCAAGGCTGATAACTTGCCCCTAATTGTATGGGCTGACAAACCCTCCCTCCTTAGTGACACGTAAAATTGCATTAAGTGTGTCACGGGGATGGGCCAAGTTTGCTTCAAACCAGCTTCAACCCTGAAGGCCAGGAACTGCTTACCCGCCTTCAAGTAAGCTCGTCGTGTGGAGGGGGCAAGGGCCATACTCATAGCCCTATCGGCTTCAACCCTCCAATCTCCCACACCGCGTTGGGCATCTGCGCTGGAAGCAGGTCGGCTTCTGGGGCCAGCTGATGAAATCTCGTCATCTGTTTGTGAGAAAGTGCATCAGCGACCCCATTGCTCACACCCGGGACATGCCTGGATTTAAAATTTACATTAAGCCGCAAACACTGTAAAGTGAAAGCTCGGACCAAAGCCATGACCCTGGGGGATTTTGATGTCAGGGAATTAATTGTGTTATGTATTGACCATGCGGTCGCCATGTGCTCTCTTCATTGCGACCGCATGGCCAGAGCACATGGCCAGAGCATGGCCAGAGCACATGGCCAAGAAACTACCTGAGCTTCAGCCAGGTAGAACAAAGGCCAGGTGGATTCAAACCGGCCACCAATCCTGTACCTAGGTTTCTCCCAGGGAACCTATGAAATGTAAATAGACTTCTAATAGCCTATCAGGCCAGTTGGGTGAGGTCAGGGGATTGTCCCTGACCAGCATAAAAGGAGGGCTTGGAGCCCTGGGGACTCCCGACTCCAATACTTATCAGTGGCGACGAGGATGGGATCCCGATGAGCGACTCTCCAGCAGACCACAGCAGCACAGCGAGCTCCGTCCCGCCGGCCGCAGGCATCTCCGAGCTCCAGCGCTCCAACGCCTCGCCGCAAGCCGCTCTGAGCCCAATCCTCCGGCACTAGCCAGCGCCAAGCCTCAGCGCTCCCCGGCACCGCCGCAAGACACGAGGACATCGCTCAAACAGCCGCCGCCGCTCCTGCTCTGGTAAATATGGCAAACGCTCCGGGACCAATTACCCCTTTCAATACGTCTCGCCCCGAGACGTGGGAGTCCTGGCTCAAGACGCTGGGTTGTGCCTTTAAGGTCCGCGGAATCACAGATGCGGACCTGAAGAGTGCCTGGCTCTTGAGTTCCGGAGGGGTGGAGGTCATGCGGGTGGCCCAGAACCTACTAGCCCCGCGAGACCCCACCGAGGTGTCTTACGACGTGCTCACCAAGACCCTCGGCGATTACTTCGCCCCGAAGCCATCAAAACTGGCCAGGCGCTGGGAGTTCATACAGCGCCAGCAGCAGCCGGGGGAGTCAGCCGCCACTTTCCTGGCTGAACTCCGTCGACTAGCCGTGGGCTGCGAATTCCGCCACATGGATGACCACGTGGAGACCGCCTTCATGGGAGGGGTCCGGGAAGCCAAGCTCCGCCGGCGCCTCATTGCAATGCCGGAGCCAACCTTGGAGAAGATGCTCGAAACTGCGGCAGCCTTCGAGACAATGCAAAAGGACAAGGCAGCCACCAAAGTCCACCAGGCGGCTCCTCCCGAACCCGACTCAAGCGAAGAAGAGGATGTCCACCGGATGCAACCACGCTCGAAGAAGGGTGAGCCCGGCGTCCCCAGGCCCAAGGGCCGGCGCCCAGCATCTGTCTCTGTTCCCTCTCCTGCTTCCCTCAACAGGCAGGCCCCAACGTGCGCCAGCTGTGGGGACCCCCACGACAGACGGACATGCCGCTTCCGTGATGCCATCTGCCGCGCCTGCGGGAAAGCAGGACATCTCGCCCGGGCCTGCCGCCTGAGGAACAGCCACCGTGCCCCAGCAGCGAACTTCGAAGAAGTGGGTAGTGTCGTTCCCACGGCCACGGTAATGAACTTGCCTCAGCCCATCCCGGGCGCAATTTCCGTGTCTCTCCGAATAGAGGGAGTTCCTTGCTCCATGGAACTGGACTCAGGGTCAGCATATTCAATTGTGTCCGCAGCTACGTTCCGCCGCCTCTGCCCGAAGGGGGCACGCTGGCTGCGGCTGCCGGCTGGGTTGGTCCTCCGGGACTTCCAGAAAAACCCAGTGGCTATTAAGGGGCTAGCCAGGGTCCGGGTCCAGTACCATGCCTTTAATGGCCTGCTGGACCTTCTCGTGGTGGAGCGCAATCTAACCAGTCTCCTAGGTCGCGCCTGGTTCAAGCCGCTCGGAGTGCAGTGGACCGGAATACACCGCATGGGCTCTACTGACTTCTCATCCATCTGCGAGGAATTTCCCGCCGTTTTCGATGGCTCATTGGGCTGCTACAAAGGACCCCCGGTTTCCTTCGACCTGGACCCGGCAGTCCGGCCCATCCGCGTGGCCGTCCGCCGGCCACCACTCGCCTTCCAGCCCAAAGTGGAGGCAGAGTTGGAAAAGCTCGTGGCACAAGGGGTGCTCGAGCCGGTCTCCCACGCCAAGTGGGAGACTCCCATTGTGACCCCCCTCAAAGCTAACGGGGAAGTCCGCATCTGCGCGGATTACAAATGTACAATTAATAAGGCATTACAGGACCACGCGTACCCGGTACCGGTGGTCAGCCATGTTCTGGCCTCCCTCGCGGGTGCCAAAATATTTGGAAAATTAGACTTGGCCCAAGCCTATCAGCAGCTTCCCGTAGACGAAGCAACGGCCGAGGCACAAACGATTGTGACTCACAAGGGAGCGTTCAAGGTAAAACGCCTCCAATTTGGGGTCAGCGTAGCACCTGGAATCTTTCAAAATCTAATGGATTCTCTCCTAAAAGATGTTCCAGGAGTGAAGCCGTTCTTCGACGACGTCCTCATCGCCGCCCCGGACGCCGACACGTTCGCAGCTCGCCTCCGGATGGTGCTGCAAAGGTTCCAGGACGCGGGTCTCAAGGTTCGAAAAGACAAGTGCACCCTGGGAGTCTCCTCGGTGACCTTCTTGGGGTTCCAAGTCACCGCAGATGGCATTCACCCTACAAAGGAGAAGGTAGTGGCAATTACAGGTGCACCCCGCCCGTCCTCAAAGGCGGAACTCCAGGCGTTCTTGGGACTTGTGAACTTCTACCACGCCTTCCTTCCGCACAAGGCGGCGGTCGCTGAACCCCTGCATCGTCTCCTGGACAAGGGAGCGGCTTGGGCCTGGGGTCCCAAGCATGATGCAGCCTTCCGGGCCGTCAAAGACTTATTAATTTCAAATGCGGTCTTAGCGCATTTCGATGAGAGGCTCCCTGTCATCCTGGCCTGCGACGCATCCCCCTACGGCGTTGGGGCGGTCTTGGGACACCGGCTACCCAACGGAAAGGAGGTACCAGTTGCCTACTACTCCAGGACCCTGTCGTCGGCAGAACGGAACTACGCCCAGATCGACAAGGAGGCCCTAGCAATCGTAGCTGGCGTCAGGAAATTTCACGACTATCTCTACGGACGGTCATTCACCGTGGCCACAGATCACAAGCCGCTGCTGGGTCTCCTTGCCCCCCACAGGCAGACCCCTCACATGCTGTCCCCGCGGGTCCTGCGGTGGTCAATTTTTTTGTCAGGCTACTCCTACGAATTGGTACATCGCCCGGGGAAGGCGATGGGTCATGCAGACGCCCTCAGCCGTCTTCCCCTCCCATCCTGCGACCCTGATCCGGCTCCCGCTTTCCACGTCGCGCTCCTAGAGGATCTACCGGAGCGCCCCGTACAGGTATCAGATGTGGCCCGTCGCACGCGGCGGGACCGCATCCTTTCCCGTGTCTCAGACTGGGTGGGAAGGGGGTGGCCAGAAAAACCGGGACCAGATTTTGCCGCTTTCACGGCACGCAGGCACGAACTATCGGCCCACAAGGGATGCCTGCTATGGGGATCTCGAGTGGTGATCCCCGGGCCCCTGCGGCCCCGAGTGCTAGAGGCCCTCCACGAGGCTCACCCGGGAATTGTGCGCATGAAAGCTCTGGCCCGGAGTTACGTATGGTGGCCAGGCCTGGACAAAGACATTGAGGGGCGGGTCCAGAAGTGTACCAAATGCCAGGAGTCACGGCCAGATCCGCCACACGCTCCTGTCCGATCCTGGGAATCTACTAACAAGCCCTGGTCCCGCCTGCACCTAGACTTCGCGGGACCGGTCCAGGGCCGGTTGTTTCTTATCGTTGTTGACAGCTACAGCAAGTGGCTTGAGGTAGTGCCGGTAGCTTCGACCTCCACCAACGCTGCCTTAAGAAGTCTCTGGCCGATCTTCGCGACACACGGAATGCCAGAAACTCTCGTGACCGACAACGGGACCGCCTTCACCTCCGGCGAGTTTCAACGGTTTGTGGAAGCCTGCGGTCTGCGCCACATCCGCTCCGCTCCGTTCCACCCCGCAACCAATGGCCAGGCCGAGCGCATGGTGAGGACAACGAAGGACGCGTTAAAGAAGATGGAGCATGGCGACTGGGAAGAGCAGCTGTACAAGTTCCTGTTCTGCCAACGGAACACACCCCACTCAGGGACCGGGCGCCGGCCAGCCAAACTTCTGATGGGAAGACGACTGGGAACCGTCTTGGACCGCCTACATCCCGACCGAGCAATCGAGGGGAACCCGACAATGGAGGACCGGCCAGCTGCCCGAGGATTTGCTCCCGAAGACCCCGTATACGCAAAGAACTTCGCGCGGGGTCCAACATGGCTCCCCGCGAGGATCGTCCGAGTCACAGGGCCTTATTCCTATGAGGTCCTTACGGAAGATGGCGTAGTCTGGAAACGGCACATTGACCAGATTCGACGCCGTACCCAGAACCACGATGATACCCAGGCCCCCGAACTCCCTGCACCAACAGACCGTGACATCGACACGACTCCAGAAGCAGCGCCAGACCCTGATCCAGAGACTGCGGAGATGCCGCTCCTGCCCGCGGACGAAGCAGTCGCACCATCCACACCTGAACAACCCCCGAGCAGACAGGCCCCGCCAGCAGAACAACTACCCACACCGCAACCTGCTGACACTAGCAACACGCCCCGCCTTACAACCCCCCGGCGCTCTGGACGTGAGCGCAGACGCCCGGACTATCTCAAAGACTATGTGTGCAGAGGGGTTCTGGACTATGGGGGGAGGGGTGTTATGTATTGACCATGCGGTCGCCATGTGCTCTCTTCATTGCGACCGCATGGCCAGAGCACATGGCCAGAGCATGGCCAGAGCACATGGCCAAGAAACTACCTGAGCTTCAGCCAGGTAGAACAAAGGCCAGGTGGATTCAAACCGGCCACCAATCCTGTACCTAGGTTTCTCCCAGGGAACCTATGAAATGTAAATAGACTTCTAATAGCCTATCAGGCCAGTTGGGTGAGGTCAGGGGATTGTCCCTGACCAGCATAAAAGGAGGGCTTGGAGCCCTGGGTTGCATGCTTCATCCGGACCAGCAATAAAGATCTAGCTGTTTCACTATTCCATGGACTCCCGACTCCAATACTTATCAAATTACATGCACGGTGGACTGGTTTTCACACCAGAAATGGACCGTCCGGTTTGCCAATTCACCGGGCCAGATCCAAACTGCTGCGACAATTGGAAAAAATTCAAGGAAGGTGAGGTCCTTGACCCAACCAGCCCTGAACCAGTCCTCGGGCCAGTCCCCGGCACACCAATGCCCTCAAAAGAACACCCCGTAGCCGGAGGAGCCGGCAGCGTCAGAAGCAATCTGCAATTCTGCTTCAAGTAGTAGCTCATCCCACCAAAGGGAAACCCCATTGTATGAGTCCAAAAACTGCTCCCATACAAGCAGGTCCTCCCTCATCCCCCTGGTAACTCTGGTCCTGTGGTGTGGAAGATGGAGGCCCTTCATGGACTCACAGAGCCTCCTCACGAAAGCACAGTCGGGCGCCACAACCTTGCATGCAAAGTTGAGGTGGCCTACCAACTGCTGTAACTCCAAAAGGGTAACCTTAATCAGGGATCTAGCTGAAGCCACCCTTGCTCTTAATGCATCTAATTTATCTCTAGGTAACCTGCAGCATTGACCTATGGTGTCAATCTCTATCCCCAGAAATGTCAAGGTAGAAGCAGGGCCCTCTGTTTTTTCCTGAGCCAGAGGAACCCCGAGCTCATCGGCAAGGACCTGAAAGCTGGACAGCAGGAATTGGCACTGGCCCGATGCCGGCCTTCCTGCAAACAAAAAATCATCCAAGTAGTGAGCCGTAGTATCCAGCCCTGTCCTGAATCTCAAGGCCCATTCTAAAAAGGAACTGAACCTTTCGAAAGCAGCGCAGGACACGGAACAGCCCATGGGAAGAGCCCTGTCCATGTAATACTTGCCCTCGAAGGCAAAGCCGAGGAGTTCAAAATCCTCAGGGTGGACAGGAAGAAGCTGAAATGCAGATTTGATGTCGCATTTCGCCAACTCCGCACCGACCCCGCAAAGGCGGACCACCCGCAGGGCCTGATCAAACGAAGTATACTTAATGGAACATAACTCATGAGGAATCGCGTCATTCACAGACCTCCCCCGAAGGTAGGACAGGTGGTGAATGAGTCGAAATTCCCCTGGTGCCTTCTTAGGCACAACTCCCAAGGGAGAAACTCTCAAATTCCGCACTGGCGGCAAACTGAAGGGGCCCAGAACCCTGCCTTCTTTACATTCCTTGGCAATTTTTCCCCACACCACATGCTCAAGCCCATAAACGGATTTCAAATTAGGAGCAGGAAAAGGCGCTCTCAACCCTTGGAAAGGAATGCGGAAACCGGATGAAAACCCCTCCCAAAGATAAACGCGGTCAAGAATGGGCGGGTACAACTGTAACCACCTCCTTAACATTCCCAGCTTAACTGGGCTAGGCCCCTTTTTCAAAAGCGGGGGCAGAAGGCCCACCACCCCCTCGTCGACCCCTTTTTCTTCCGCCCCGACCTTTAGGTCTAGGGCAATCTGTGAAGGCATGAGGTCTGGAGCATAAAGGGCATTCATGACGAAAGGAGCAATTTTTTCTGCTGCAGGTTCCTTTAGAGGAAAACTCCCAGCAGAGTGGACGGCGCTGCACTTCTGGCCCGACTTGATCACGGGGACTAATCTGCAACTGAGCCCTCTTCACTGAGTGGCCACTATGCGACCTTCCCCCCCCCCCCCCGGCACTCTACTAGGCGACATGATCAGTAACCAGAGATTCGGATTGACTCTGTCCCAGCGCATGGCCAGGTTCATAGCCGCCCGCATCCTGAACTCCTCATCATACAGAAGCCATGCCGGACTTGGGAAATCCGTCAAGGCCTTTGTAAATGATATCCAAATACTGGATCATTGACAAAGCCCTCCACGGCTGGTGGCAAACTATCACCGCTGCATAAATAAGGAATCCCGGAAGCCAATTAGCCCATGTCCTATCAACCACCCGCCTTTTTAACCGCTCCTTCCCACGGTCATCCAAATTGTCCCTATCCTTCTTCTCCATCTCCCTGTAAAGGAGGCTGAACACGTCCACAAATTCTCCCCGAAGTATTTTTTTCTTTATTAGCAGTTGACAGATGGTCACCTAGCGGCAAATCCGCGTCCCCGCTAGGTACCGCTCCAGGAGGAACAGTCTCATAAGGAGAACAAGATAATCCAATATTGCCTATGTTATGAGGGACAAAAACCCCTGCTTGCCAAGGAGTAGTAGGCAATGTCTGGGTACAGGGAGTCCCATACGGTTGCCAACCCTGTGGCAAGGTGGTCGAGGAGGCAATGCCCTGCTGAGAGGGGCCCCACGGCCAACTAACCACCATGCCTGTCATGGCCAGATCCTTACCTCCCTGCCCTTGGTGAGGAGAGTAGAGGGTCACTTGTTGGTTCCCCACGCCCTGCCCCGGCAGCCCAGTGGATGTCCCTGCACCTGGATCCGTGGCGCCAGCATCCTTCCTATCCTCTAGGAATGCCAACCGTGCCAAAACCTGGGCCTGGAACGAAAAGAGAGACTCTCCACTGGCATCAGTAGACAAAGGCGGCAAACCCAAACCTTTTTCCAATGCTGCCAGCCGCATAAGGATGACAGCATTCACCGGATCTTCATCCTCTTCGTCAGATGGGATGGCCGGAGGAGGTCTCGCCGGAGGCCTCTTGGGAACTGGCTGCTTGCCTTTTCCCTTTCCCGTCCCTTTGCCTGATGCCATAGCAAACGGACACCACTAGCAAAGAATAAAAGGCGTTAAAACCGTGGCAAGAAAATGCTGCAAGAAGGCAATGTCACAAGAATCCCAATCCCACAACTAAACCCCGAAAAGTCTGGCCCCCTAAGTGAAGGACAAGGGCCCAAAGAGCATACCCAAAATGGCTGCTGAGGCCAGGTCACAAGACCTATCTAAAATGGCTGCCGTATAATGTAGGCAGATGCACAAAGAGACCAAACATAAAATGGCCGCTGCTAGGGCCGGGTAAAAGGAACTCTCTAAAATGGCCACCTTATGTGCTTATGCAAATCCCCAAATGGCCTGTCAGGCCTAAGTATATTGGGGCACGCTGTTCACAGCTACTGCCCAGCCAGCCACTAAAAAAACACCCCCCCAGGCAGCACAGCCCCCAATCAGGCAGCCCCAGGAGCACCACTCTGAACTTGGGCAAGCTGAGGGGGGGGAGGAAAGGGGGGGAAAGGGGGGGTGAACGCCTACAATGCCCCGACCCCGTAGAACGCTGAGGCCCCGCCCCACAGCTACCACCTGGCGCCTTCCTGAACCGCAGCCCACACGGACAGGCCTGCGCCAACCCACAACACCTCCCCCGAGTGAAAAGAAGGGGGGGAGTAAGCCAAGCGGCTCAGAACTCGACTTGCCGCCGGACCCCAACACCGAGGACTGCCTAGTCCCACTGCCGCGGCGTTTGCCGCCACGCCAAACGGTCATCCGGATGGGGGGGATGGCGGCAAAGCGCTCTCTGCCACCGCTGTTGACGCCACCACCTTCAAAACCAGCCCCACTAGGCCGCAAACGGGAGCTCCCTCGATGCATGCCTCACAGGAGTCCTCAGGGCCGACAACAGGCCTGAGGATGAAGAAACTGCAAAAGCCGCCGAGCCGCCAACGACAGGCCAAGCACTCCGCTCTAACACCGCTAGAGCCGCCGGGCCGCTGACAACAGGCCCAAAGCCCTCCGCTCCAACGCGTGCTCTCAATAGCAGAGCACACGGAGCAACTGACAGGCAGGGGGCGAGGCACCTGCCTCTAGCAGGCAAGCCACGCCCCCCAGCAGTTCCCGTATGCGCGCAAAGGCGCGCCAGCATTGCTGCCTCTCCCAGCGACGGAGAGGCAAAGGAGCCCTGATCGGGCGCCACGGCATTGCCGGGCGCCCGGGAGCTCGAATCCTGGAGAAGAAATGCTTGTTGTGTACTCAATAAACCAATGCTGATCACTATGTCGTAGTCCAGACTTTCCATGCGTTGAACCCAGTACACAATACAAAACATGAGGGAAAAAATAATAGGAAAGAAAGAGAGAAAAAGATAGTTTGGACTGCTGTCCTCATTTTACAAAGCTTAATGATTTCTTCTTCACAGTCAGCTGCAAAAGTGTGTTTCCACAAACCACAGTGCAGACCACTATATTTGAAATAAAAATCTAGTATTTACCATTCTGACTTGCAAAATCCTTTTTATATGTTTACTTGGAAGTAAGTCCCACTCAACAAATACTACACAGAGAAAACTTCTGTCTCCAGTGTTTTCCCATGCTGCCTCTGGAACTCCACAGCACCCAAGGAGATAAAAACGTAAGAATACTCAGCATTTATAACACGTCATGTACGTTATTTTGTTGTAACTTTTAGAAAACCTTGTAAGGTACACCAGTCATTATCGTCATATTTAGTCTTCCACTCAAGTACTTATTGGAGGTCACATCCTGTTCATTACAGTGATTTGCACTGTGTAATTTTTCTTGAGACTCATTGAGAAAGACAGACTATAAATAATGTAAATAACAGTTTGTAAAAGCAGTTAGTCTGTACTCGTGGGAATTTGGTTGGATGTCTAATGCATTTTCATTCCTTGACTGAGCAATTAGTAGATTGTTATTTGTTTTGATTTTACCCCTGCGTTTCAGTGGTAAATTGACTCTCAAAGGAGCTCATCGGTATCAGAATCTAACACAAATAATGTTCCTTGAGGAAGGAATTTTCAATTGTGCTGGATCCAGGCATGCCTAGCTGCTCCCCCCACCCCCGCCCTGGGTTTAGCAATGGCACTTATTTATTCATGTATTTTACCTACAAAAGGTATACCCTGACTTTCTGGCCTCATCAGGGCCACCAAGGCAGTTAACAGATTAAAAACATGAATTGTTATATCATGGGCAGCTGTGAATTTGTTGACATTCCCTGGATTATTCTATGGTACAGTTACAGGGGAGATGGGGTTTCTAGAGACATCTGAGGAAGGGGATAATCCCATCACCGGGGGTGCTCAGCAGTTAGCAGCAGATGCACAGGAACCCCACATATCAGAAGTGACTAGGGAGTAGGAGCCCATGGCTATGAGGGTCAAGATCTATCACAGACAAACCCTGAAATAATTGCCCCCCCCCCAAGATCAGGGAGAATAAGAAAACTACCAGATAGATTGAAACTCTAGACTGAGTCTTAGAAGAAGAGGGCTGTTAAATTGTGGACAGTTGTGAATTTGTCAGCATTCCCTTACTGTATGGTATTATAATTTTAACATGATCCCTTATGGTAAAAACCTTTGTTTTAGGTCAAATCTACATCTGACTTTCCTGCTGGAATCATTCTAGTTTAAAAAAAACCCTTTCTATACCTGTTTCTAGTTTCAAACCATATTTGTTCTAGGTTAAAAATCACCATCTACATTCGTTAATTGCCGTCTTGTGGTCAAGCTAGCATCACACTGCTTTAAACAGATCTGTTGCTTACTGCTCTTCAGACCCAGGGGAAAAACCCAAAGTGAAATTTGAAACCAGTGTGAAATGAGTGTAGGAAAACAACAGCAATCAAACTACTTCAGAGGGGAGGTGTAGATTTGGCCTTAGTTTCACTTTCTCCTTGTGTTGTTGGTTGCTGGCTGTGGCTGGTGATGGCCTTGCAGGGCCTTGCTCGTGTCCTAATAAAGTTTGGTTTGGTTTTGACACCAGGTACCCTAGAATTATTATATAAATAAATAAAATAAATAAAAAGCTATTAAAAACAAACAAAACACGTTAAAACCAAAGCTAAAATACATTAAAAAACAACAACAGAACACTGAGCACATATGTTAAGCAGGTTTTTTCCCACCGCTGATAATGCAGTGATTACTACTCTTGAGTGGCAAAATAAATGAGAAGTCCTGTGGCACTTTAATGAGCAGCAAAATTTATTCCAGCAGAAGCTTTCTTGAGCTGCATGAGCTGGGGGGGGGGGGGCACTTTTCTCCCCTGCACATTGCCAGGCTATCCTGGGGTGGACCATAGACAAAAGGGTGACCTGGTATCTTGGCAGAACTCCTAGTCCCTAGCAGCTGTCTGATGGAGCTCTGGGCCTTCCCAGGCTGGCAAAGATGTAAGAAGGGCCAGGGAAGCCAACTGATGTCCCCACAAGAAAGCCTAGTTGTGTTCCTGAAATCACTAAATAAAATAGAGCTGTTCACTGCAATGTGTCTTGAATCCAGTATTTAACACTGGCAATGACAATGAGATCCTCTTAAGCCAGCCCAGCACCCATTTGCACTGCACCATGCACCTAGCTCCAGTGCCACGCACATCACATTGCACCTGGGACTATGTCTGCCACTCCAGGACACTTCGATGCATTCAATGCCACTGTGGAGGACTGGGACTACTACATCTCCCATTTCAAGTTTTTCCTTGAGTCCTCTGAGATCACGAAGGATGAAAAGAAGTGCTCTACCTTCTTCTGCATCTGTGGCCGCTCAACCTTTGTGATTGCTCATTTGCTGCTGGCTCCAGCAGAGCTCCAAAACACCATGTACAAGACAATTTTGGACCAGCTACAGGAGCATTTCTCACCGAAGCCCTCCATCATTGCAGCCCACCACACGTTCCACACTAGGAACCAGGCCATGAGTGAATCGATCACAGCTTATGTTATGGCCCTCTGATGGGTCGTCCAACATTGTGACTTCCATGACCTCAAGGAAGTGCTCCGTAACTGGCTGGTGTGTGGACTGCAGGATGAGCGGATCTAATGGAGGCTCATCACCAAGCAAGACCCCAACTTCAAGGAGGCAATGGAAATAGCTCTTGCTGCTGACCAGTTCACAGCGGAGGTCTGTATAAAGTATTGGGTCCAGAGATGCATTGCAGTGAAATCAGCTCATAAATTTATTGATGGTATAATTCCAGGCTACTGAATGGGGCTCGGGGGTCTGCACGTCTAAACCACACATCTAAACCACACCCCCAGCCTTGCCCAAAGTCCCTGATAGGATTACTCCCTGGTATTATTACCCTGATAAGATTACGCCGACTCCCTGATAAGATTACACCCTGATAGGATTACCCTGATAAGATTACGCCCAAACTTCCTGATAGAATTAACCATGAGCTACCTTAAACCATAGATCCCCTGGTGGAACCTGGGTGGCTGCTTGGTCTAATTTACAATCTGGCCAGGCTATTGTCTCCCGAAGCGAAGCTCTGGTAGCCAGCCCGGCCACATGCATTTCTCTGACTGCATGTGCAGTTGCCATTAGGACATAACACCCCTCCCCCCATAGTTCAGACATTCCCTAGCATACAAAGTCTTTTAGGTATGTGGGCCTTTGCTGTTCCCTGGTCGAGCGGCGTACTCCCCTTTCTGTGGCAGGTTGCTCGGGGGTGGCCTTAGCTGGTCCTGGGAACGGTTCCAGGTTGTCCATCGGGGCCAGTGCTGGAGGGATGTCAATGTGTGTGTCTGCTGATGTGTTCAGTTGGGGAAACTCCGGTGCGGATGTCTCGCGGTCCTCATTTTCATTTCGCTCGGGAGCGGGGGTTTCATCCTCGCTCTCTTTGGGTGCATTGGTTGCTGTGGGCAGGAGCTGGTGGCACAGTTGGTCGACGTGTCTTCTCCACAGTTGATCATGATGCAATCATGACCTCATAGGATAGAAGCCCTGTTACCCACACTATCCGGCCCGGCAACCAGGCAGGACCGTTAGCAAAGGTATTTACATTGACAGAGTCCTCTGGGAAGAACCCCCGTGGAGCCTTTTGCTGTTCTGGGGCCGCACTATGTTCTGGGGTGTGGTCTGGGTGTAGGTGGTCCAACCTGGTTGTGAGCCGCCTACTCATGAGAAGAGCCAGTTTGGTGGAGTGATTAAGTGCGCGGACTCTAATCTGGGAGAACCGGGTTTGATTCCCCACTCCTCCACTTGCACCTGCTGGATGACCTTGGGCAAGCCATAGCTCTGTACCAGCTGTTCTCTCAAGGACAGTTGTCTCGGAGGTCTCTCAGCCCCGCCTACCTCACAGGGTGTCTGTTGTGGGGAGGGGAAGGGAAAGAAGTTTGTAAACCGCTCTGAGACTCCAAGTGAAGGGTGTGGTATAAATCCAATCTCTTCTTCTTCTGTGGGGCTGCACATGGTTGCGGTGTGTGGGGTTGTCTGCTGGCCAAACAGGAATGCTGCCAGTTTGCAGTTCCAGTCACCAGTGTCCATGCAGTGCAGGACTTCTTTGGCTGTGCGCACCATGCGTCCAGCCTGGCTGTTTGTGGCTGGGTGGAACGGAGCGGATTGGATGTGCTGGATCCACGAACTCTTGGAACTCTCCTGATGTGAAGTCTGAGCCATTGACAGTTATGAGTGTGTCAGGGATGCCATGGGAGCTGAAGATGCACCACATGGCATGGATGGTGGCCTGTGATGAGGTGGAAGACATTGGCATCACTTCCAGCCACTTCGTGTAGCTGTCAACTAATATAAAAAAATAGTTGACCTTGGAACGGTCCTGCTAAGTCCAGGTGGAGTCAGTCCCATGGCTTGTGGGATGACTCCCAGAGTCTCACCGGTGCCTGGGGCAGGTCTGGCCTTGATTCCTGGCACTTCTGGCACCACCGGATTTGCTCCTTGATCTCCTGATCTAGCCCCAGCCACCAAACATAGCTCTGGGCCAGGGCTTTCATCCTTACAATGCCCAGATGCATTTCATGGAGTGCTGTGAGCACCCATTTGCAAAGTGGCTCGGGGATAACCACCCAAGCACCCCAGAGCACACACCCCTTGTGTGCCGAAAGTTCATTTCACTGGGCCAAAAAGGCAGCAAATTCGGACCCCAGGCTGCTGGGCCAAGACATGAGACAAGGTGCAATCATGGGTGGTGAGGTGAGAAACATCTTTTACCTGGACAGGCCAGTCTGGCAGGTCCTCCAGCAAGGCAATGTGATGGGTACGCTGGGTGAGAGCATCTGGGGGGTTTGGTGGTCTGGCACCAGAAGACCCAGGAGGGGCTTGTGGTCTTTTGCAATCATGAAGACCTGGCCGTACAGGTAATTGTGGAACTTCTTAATTCCTGCCACGATTGCCAGAGCCTCTTTGTCAATTTGCGCACAGCTGTGCTCAGCCGACGACAGGGTGCGGGAATAGTAGGTGACAGGGACCTCCCTTCCATCTGCCAGGTGATGTCCCAGGATGGCCCCCACCCCATATGGTGATGCATTGCATGCGAGGACTACAGGGAGTAACTCGTCGAAATGGGCCAGTACCGTATTCGATGCCAACAGTCCCTTGATGGCCCAGAACGCTGCTATGTGGCAGAGACCCCAGGTCCATGGAGCTTTCTTGTCAAGGAGGCGATGGAGGGGTTCTGCCACTGATGCCTTGTGGGGGAGGAATGAGTGGTAGAAGTTGAGGAGCCCCAAAAATGCCTGGAGTTCCACCTTCGAAGTTGGAGTGGGGGCTTTGGTGATGACACGGATTTTGTCGGGGGTCGGATGGGTGCCCTGTTCATCCACTGTGAAACCGAGGAATTCAACCAGACTCCCAGCAGTCATTTTTCTCTTTTTACCTTTAGGCCCACGTCGTTGAAGCGCTTCAGGATGGAGCATAGCTGGGCTGTGAAGGTCTCGACGTCTGGGGCTGCTATCAGAACGTCTTTTAAAAAAGGTTGGACCCCAGGGATACCTTTAAGCAAAGAATCCACGAGATTTTGGAAAATCCCCGGGGCAACACTGACCTTGAATTGTAATCATCGTACCCTGAACACTCCCCTGTGCGTCACAATGGTCTGTGCTTCTGCGGTGGCATTGTCCACTGAGAGCTGTTTGTAGGCCTGTGCCAGTTCCAGCTTCCCAAATACCTTTGCCCCGGCCAGTGAAGCCAGGACCTAGCTTATTACTGGCACTGGATAAGCGTGGTCCTGGAGAGCCTTGTTTATTGTGCATTTGTAATCCGCACAAATGCACACATCCCCATTTGGCTTCATTAGGGTTACAATGGAGGTCTCCCTCCGAGTGTGTGGGACCAGTTCAAGGACCCCTTGGTCGACCAGCCTGTCCAGTTCTTTGTCGGTTTTGGGTTGGACCACGGGGGGGGGGGTGTCTGGCCGCTGTGCGGATAGGCTGGATTGTTGGGTCTAGGTCCAGGGACACTGGGGGGCCCGTATACTTGCCTAGTGCACCATCAAAAATGGCTGGGAACTCATCACAGACTGACTGGAAGTCTGTGCCACGGAGGTGATTCACCCGTCACTCTCAGTACCAGTGGCCCATACCACGATAATCCCAGTAAGCTGGAAAGCCTGCCCTCAACCACCAGGAAGTCCAATAGTCCATCATAGTCCTTGAATTGGACCCTGAACTTGCCCAACCCCTTGATCGCTACCGGGTTCTTCTGGAACTTCAGTCCCATCGGCTTCCGTAATGGCCCTGCCCCTGCGGATATAGTCTCAGAAGGGTGTCCATGGAAATTATGGAAAATGTGGACCCCGTGTCCAGTTCCATTTTGCAGGGAGACCCCTCAATTGCTACTGGGACATAAATTTTGTTGGGGGTGTCCTGGGGCAAGTTCATTACCTGATGGTGTGTGAGTGCTGTGGAGTGCAGTTCTGACGACTTCAGGTGTGTGGCTTGTGTGTGCTGGGAGGCCCGTGAATGACAAACCCGGGTGATGTGCCCCCTTTTTTTTTTTTTTACTTTATTTTAGCCAACTTTCATACACATAACTTTCCACCATTTTTTTCCTTTCCCCCTTCCCCCCTCCCTTCCCTCAGTCCTCTCCCCCCCTTTTCTTCTTCCGTCATTGCTTCAGCCACGGGCACAGAGTCCAAAGTTTCAAAAGAATGTCTTTCTTGGCTTCATTCTCCTTGATCCACTCAAGATATGGTGACCATTTTTCCCTTATCCGACTCTTCTTCTCCTCCCAAGTAATCTCCTCCGTTGTCAAGGCCACGATATCTGATTGGATGTATTCAAAAAGGTAGTTATTCCAATTCTCCATAGTCCACTTATTTTTGTCTTTCCAACCTAATGCTATAACAGCTTTCCCTGCCAATATCATCGCCTTGAGTACCTCTTGGTATTTACTTTCTATTTTTTCCATCTTCAAGACACCTAATGTCATTAAATTAATATCTATTGGTATTACTATACCTATCCTATCCTTTATCCTATCCAATATTTTCTTCCAAAAATCCTGGACTTTGGTACACTCCCACCACATAATGCAATAGTAGTTCCGCTCTACAAAAAAGGTGATCATACAAATCCGAGCAATTATAGGCCAATTAGCCTATTATCCATCATAGGCAAATTATATTCTAAACATCTTTTGGCTAAGTTAAACGCTTGGATGGTACAAGAAAAAATCTTAGGACCCAAACAGCTGGGGTTCTGCAAAGGGAAGTCCACCCTAGATCATTGTATCACCCTATCTCATTTTGTTGATACCCATACTGTACGGAACAATCGGAAACTCTTCGCAGCCTTTCTGGATCTGAAGGGAGCTTTTGATTCAGTGGACAGGGACCTTCTTTGGGCCAAACTGAACCAGCTAAACATGGATAAGAGACTCCTTTTTCTCATTAAACAACTTTATACGCTCAATACATGCCAGATTAAATGCTCACCATTAGGCATCTTGACATCTAAGATTGCCACAAATAAGGGTGTTAAACAGGGTTGTATCTTAGCCCCCTTTTTATTCAATATTTTTCTTAACAACCTTGCAGGCCAGCTCTCTGACCCTGACTGTCATAGTCCTAAACTGGGAAAAATACATGTTCCCCTATTACTCTATGCCGATGACACTGTGTTGTTATCTCACACCCAAGTTGGTCTGAGACGGTTGCTGTCCCGCTGTATTGCCTTTTTTACTAACCACAAGCTTCAGCTTAACTATGATAAGTCCAAAATCCTGGTGTTCTCCAAAAAATGGAGATTATACCATTGGTCCATCAATGGTAAAACGATAGAACAAGTTAAAGACTATAAATACCTAGGCATGTATTTTTAATATAACGCTATGTGGTCTACTCATCGTAAATGTGTGGTGAAGGTTGCCAGTGCTAGTGCATTGGCCATAGCTCGATTCTTTTACTGCAGGGGCAACCAATTTGTGCCAGCCGCAATTAAAATCTTCAGGTCCAAAGTTAGCTCCCAGCTATTGTATGGTATCCCAATTTGGATTAGAGCCTTCGACCTCGTCATTGAACGTGTTCAATCCAAATTTTTGTGGAAAATTATGGTTCTACCAAATTGTGTACCGAACGCTGTTATATACTTGGAAACTGGTTCATCTTGGATGGAGACTTTGGCGTGGCTTTTAACATTAAAAAATTGGCTCCGCCTCCATTATAACTTTGAACAGGGGAGCCTTATACACCATACGCTCCCCGAGCTTAACCTTTCTAATTGGTCAGCGTACATTGAAGGGAAAATCAATGAACTGGGTCTTTCCTTGGAATCCCCTTCTATGATGCCTTTTGCTGCCGCATTTCATCAAATTAAAACCAGGCTGTTAGATTCGGAGCAACAAAATTTATACAGCATAGCTAATAGAACTTGCTCCCCTCTGAATTTTGAGATTCCCCTTCCAATAGGGCCGATAGCTTCATACCTAACATCTCTGCAGGTACCCCAGCAACGCAGAGCGTTTACCCTGGCCAGATGCAATGCTATGCCATCAGCCATCTTACATGGAAGATTTAACAAGGTTTCGCATTTGGCCAGTTATTGCCCATGCAGAAAGAGCTGTGTGGAATCAATTACTCATGTTCTTTTGCACTGTGACTTGTATGTAGATCTAAGGAGCACACATTTACATTCTCTGTTAATTAGTATGGGTGCTTGTTCTGATGCACTCAAGGTGCATAGACTTCTAAGAGATTCCAGTCCGGACACCACGGAGAAGGTGGCCAAGTTTCTTTGTCTGGTCTTAAAGTTGCGCCAAAGGTTCTTTTAGAATTTTTATATATGTGTTTTTAATGGGTTTTAACATGCAGAAATTGTTTTTCTAATTTATGCCAATAAAGGCTAACTTGACTTGACTTGACTTCCCACCACATATGCGAGTACCAGCCTTTAACCTAATTACAATGCCAACAGATTGGGCTCATCCCAGGTATCATGTTAGCAGGTTGAGCTGGAGTCCGATACCATTTAGTAAAGCACTTCACCTCCATTTCTCTGAATTTATCGAATTTAATCTTTTTAACCCCCATCATTACTTTTTTTTAAGGTTATTTCTGAAGTCAATCCTTCTCTATGCCATTTCTCCTGGATACTTTTAATCACTGACTCCTCGTTTGTAGTCATTTTTTTATATATCTTACCCACCAGGCCTCTACTTATCTTCCTCTTCTCTTTGTACAGTACTTCTGCAATTTCTTCTGAATCTCCCTCCCTCTTTTGCTGGTTATTTTTTATTACATCATGTAGTCCCATCAATTTCAACCAATGTTGTTTACCTACCGTCTCTATTATTGTTTGTAGCAGCTTAAATTGGCCCCCTTCATTGTACATATCTCTAATTCTGGTGAAGCCCTTTTCCTTAAGAACTTCCCACCAGTATGGGTCATCAATTTTCTCATATAAACTTTCTAATGGTGCCCATTTAGTAAGTTTGCTCAACCAAATGGGTTGCCATTTTTTCCATATCCTTATTCAGTTCCCTTGTAAAGATACCAAATCTCCCGACTCCCTTGTTTAACTCATTTTCCAATCTGACCCATTTCTGGTCCACATCCTCTCCTATCTCCATAAGTGACTTAACCATGAAAGCCTCATGATAATCTACCAGATGAGGTACTCCCCACTCCATTACATTCTGCGGGTTATATATAAACTTCTTTTGCGTTCTTGGTTTCTTACTTCCAAAAATCCATTCCCTAATAATTCCATTCCACTTTTCTAACTGTTGTTTATTTAGCTCTACCGGGAGCGTTTGCAGTAAGTACATCATTTTAGAGATTAGGAACATCTTGGTTGTTCTTATTTTATTTGAAATACTTAGGTTTCTGTTTGCCCATCTTTTCATATCCTTACTAACTTTCTTCCAGGCAATTTTAAAGTTCCCTCCGCCTGTTTTTTTCAAATTCTTCTTGATTTCGATCCCTAGATATTTTATTGTCTTGGCTCCTGGACCTATTTTTGCCATTGTTGTGATTTCTGTCCTCTCTGCTTTACCGACGTTGAAGTACATAATTTCAGATTTATCCATATTCACTCTTAACCCTGAATATGTTTCAAAGTCCTCCAATATAATTCCTATTTCTCTAATTCCCTCTTTAGGATTTGTCAGAGCTACCATTATATCATCTGCAAACAAATTAATTTTAGTTCCTCCTTACCTATACAATACCCATCTATTCTACCATTATTCCTTATTCTTTCCGCTAATAATTCCCATGAAGAATAAATATGGAGAGAGAGGGCATCCTTACCTTACTCCTCTCTGTAAACTAAACTCCCTTGCGTGCCTTCCATTCACTCTTACCACTGCCTTCCCTCCTTTATATACTTCTTGTATTGCTCTCCTAAAATTTCCACCTATCCCATTTCCCTCCATAATCTTCCAAATATACTCATGAGATAGCATATCAAACGCCTTGTAAACGTCCAGCTTAAGGAGGGCAAATTTTTTTTTTGGCCATGTTCTATTATGTTGAGGATATTCCTAATTGGGTAAGTTATATTCCTTCCTCTCACAAATCCATATTGGTCCCCTTTAACTATTTTAGGTATCACCTCTTTTAGCCTGTTTGCTAAGATTCTAAGAAAAATCTTATAATCCTGATTAAGTAAACTAATTGGCCTATATGAGCTAACTATTTTTGGGTCTTTTTGGGGTTTAGGGATCACCACTATCTCTGCTTTTCTCCATGAATTTGGGGCTTGTTCCCCTCTCATATCGCATTGAAAGTTATCTGGAGTTCTGGTGCTAAAATTTCTACCATTTCTTTATAAAACTCTGCTGTGAATCCATCCAACCCTGGCGATTTCCCTTTTTTTAGTTTTTTAATTACCTCAACTATTTCCTGTACTGTTATATCCTTCTGCAATTCCTGTCTATCTTCCGATGTTATTTGTTCCTCAAACCTTGCCATTTCTTTCTCTTTATATAAGCTTTGGTAGAAATGTGCAAAGGCCTCCCTAATTTCCTTTGAGTCTTCCAAAACCTTAGAGCCCTCTCTTATACTCTTCACACTTTGTTTTTCCTTTCTAGCTTGTAAATGTTTTACTAATCTTTGGGTTGATTTTATACTCCTTCTCCAGTATTCATTTTTAATTAGTGTTTCCTTTTTCCATAAAGTTATGAGGTCTAACTTATCTAGTTCTTTTTTTAATTCTTGGATTTGGATCTGCCTTTGCAAGTTATACCTACTCATTTGTTGTTGTTGAAGCATTTTCAACGCCTGAATCTTCTTTTGTCTAGTTTGATACCACTCTTTTTTTATATTTATTTATTTCCTTATACAATGTCCTCTAATTACTGCTTTCACTGCATCCCACAAAATATCGGTGGTTACTGTGTTCCTATTTTCTTTAAAATATAGTTTAATCTGTTTTTCTATATATTCCTTATCTTCTTTTTTTGCCATAACTAAATTATTGTATCTCCAAGGTCTCCTGGTCCATTCTATCCTCAAGTCCACCTCCACACTCAAAGGGGCGTGGTCTGATATCCAAATTGGGTGTGTTCGAACTGCTTTAACTGATAATGTCCTAGTTTCCTTGGTTAGGACAAAATCTATATTAGAGTAAGTTTTGAACCTGTTGGGAAAAAAAGTAGGGGTAGATTTCTGACCACTTAACTCATGTACTTCCTTTAATCCCCATTTGTTAATAAGACTTTTGTTATGTTTTGTAATATCCATATTAAAATCACCAGCGACAATTAAATCTCCCTGGGTAAAATTTTTGTTCCTTTTTATTACTTTATTTAGGAACTTCTTTTGCCCTCTGTTTGGCGCGTATAGGTTAAGGATTGTAATGTATGCATTGTTTATTCTGCCTCTAACTAAGGTGTACCTGCCTTCTTTGTCCACCATTTTATCCATTACCTCTACATTCAGATTTTTATTTGCCAGTATCGCCATTCCCCTTGCCTTGTTGGTCCCTCTAGATTCGATTAAAGTTACCCACCCCGGGTTATTAAGGAGTGGTTTGGGGTCTCTTTTGGCTTTGTGTGTTTCCTGGATGCATATTAAATTGATACCTTTGTCTCTTGCCATCTTGCCCAACCTGTATCTTTTAAGGTTTGAGGATAAGCCATTTATATTAAGTGAAAGAATTTTAATTGGTCTAGCCATATTCTTTTGAACACTTCATACCTCCCCCCCGTAGCTGAAGCATGCTAGCTATTCCTCTATTGTTCCCCAATCCCCCTTCCCCCCTCCCACGTGGAAGAGAATCTATTCTGGGGTTCCCTACCCCTTCTCTCCACATTCCAAAAATCCCCTGTGGTAGAGAAACAACCTGGGGAAAGTATAACCTCCCCTCTCTCCACTTCATGGAGTGCACACATTCCCTCCTCCCCCCTAATTCTTTATAAACATTGACATTAGCTCAATTATATTTGTATACTTTCCTTTAGGTGTTTATTTCTAATGACTGTGTTCTGAGGCGTTTCTCCATCCTCACTGATGTTCCCTCTTCAGGATCGGTGCCCTGGTCTGTCTCATCTTCCATTTCCTGCTCCTCCAAGCTGATCCCAAGGTTTTTCAACAGCTGTTTGGCCTCAGCTGCGTTCCGTGCCATAAGTCTCTTCCCTTCTCGAAATATAATTATGGAAGATGGATAGCCCCAGGTGAACTTAACGTTATTCATGTAAAGTTTTTGGGCATAGAGACGCATCAGGTTCTTCTTCTTGAACAATAATCCTGCTGCACCCACACTTTCCTTCCTCTAAAACTCAAATCCTTCTTCTTTTTAAAATCTTTATATATCTGTTGTTGAGTTTTTTCTCTAGTGAATTTGATAATAACATCTCATGGGGCTCCATCCTTGCTCCTTCCCTGCAGACGATGTGCTCTTTCTATATCCTCTGGTTTAATCATGACACCATTGGAACCCAGCCATTCCCGTAGCTCTCCCTCTAAATTCTTGGCAGAAATTTCCTCAGAAATTCCTGTAAGTATTAAATTTGCCCTCCTGCTGCGATCAGAAAGGGAGTTCAGTTGGCTGGTTAAGGAGGCAATTTTCTGTTCATTTGCCATCGCCAATTCTTTAGCAGAAGCAGCTGTTTGCTTTAAGCCGGCCATTGCTTGGACCCACCTGTGGGTAGAATTGAAATGCCGCCAATGTAGAATGTGTAGAATGTATGGAAAGTTTCTTAATGTTTAATGTGGAACGTTTATTTTAAACTGATTGTAATTTTAACTTCTGTTGTGAGCCGCTCTGAGCCTGCCTTTTGGTGGAGAGAATGGGATATAAATTTAATAAATAAATAATAAATAAATAAATTTTGTTTGCAATCTTGGCAACATCTTCCCGAACAGTTTTAATTTCTTGGCTTATTTTATCCTGAAATGCTAGGACTGTGTTTTGAAGAGTTGTTATTTGCTCCGACAATTCCTTTATGCTTCTTGCCATCCTTAATGATTTGTTTAAGCTTAATAAGCTTACTTAGTTAGCCACAGCGACGCTGAGCGTTATCTTGCAAAGAAGCAATAAATAAAGGTCTTATCACTTGCCTTCAGAAGTCCCAGCTGGTCCTTGCTTTTGGTTTTTCTTTACACCTAGTTATATGCCAGAATTTGGCTGTTTACATTCCTTGAGCTGTAAATTCCTTAAGATAAGGGAGAGCTCGGAGTATCAGCATCCGACTTGGTTTAACACATGTGTGGAACCCCGATGTGCCCCATCTTGCTGCAGGATCAGCAGGATGCTTTGTGAAACTGGCAGGTCCAGTGGTCATGTGGATCTCCACAGCTAGTACATGGTGTGGGTGTGTTGGTCCATTAACTGGCTAGCGCTGGTGCAGTGGTTGGATGCTGTGGTCTTCCCCAGTCCGGTCTATGGAGCTGAAGGACCTCTTCTCCTTGTCTGATGTTGATGGGCTGGTGGCGGTCACCAGGTGGTGTGTTGTGGATCCTTGGTGATCCTTATGCACTTTCTCAAAAGCAGCTGCTGCTTTGCAAGCAGCATCCAGCTTTAGTTCCTCAATTACCACTAGCTTTTGTCAGAGCTTCGGCTTGCGGACATGCCAGACAAATTGAGTCAGGAGAGTGTCCTTGATGGACGGGAACTCATACCCCATTACCAGGTGCTGGAGGTCGGCCATGAAGTCTGCAGCTGACTCACCAGTCTTCTGGGTGTGAGCACAGAAGTCCATTCTGAGCACCATTCGAGATAGTTTTGGTGCAAACTAGGCCATGAGCATGTTGATCAGCTCATTGAAGGATGCATTGTCCAGCATCTTGGGTGCGATTAAGCTCTCCATCAGGTGAATCGTGGAGATGCCACAGGAGCTGATGAGCCAGGCTTTCTTCTTTCCTGCATCGGCCATCTCCTGGATGAGGAAGAAGTACTTTAATTGTTCTACCCACACTTCCCAGAGCTCGGGGCGAGAGGGGTTGAATGCAGTGAGTTGTCCCAGAGTGGCTGGCATGACTCTGGAATGGTGCGGTGAGCGATGTCCTTTGGGGCAGTCGGCAGTGCTGTGAGGTGCTGGAGCCTAGCGTTGCTCGGTTGCCGGCAGATCGGTGCTTGATGCGATGCTGGAGTTGGTGTCGGTGTCATTCATTGGGATCTCACCTTCATCACCAGTATAAAGTACTGGATCCAGAGACATGTTGCAGTGAAATCAGCTCATAAGTTTATTGATGGTACAATTCCAGGCTACTGAATGGGGCTAAAGGGTCTGCTTAAATACACGTCTAAACCGCACCTCTGGCCTTGCCCAAACTCCCTGATAGGATTACTCCCTGATATGATTACCCTGATAAGATTACGCCCACTCCCTGATAGGATTACTCCCTGATAAGATTACCCTGATAAGATTACGCCCAAACTTTCTGAAAGGATTAATCATGAGTAACCTTAAACCATAGGTCCGCTGGTGGAACCTGGGTAGCTGCTTGATCTAATTTACAATCCGGCCAGGCTATTGTCTCCTGAAGCAAAGCTCTGGTAGCCAGCCCGGCCACATGCATTTCTCTGACCGCGTGCACGGTTGCCATTAGGACATAACAGTCTGACACGCACAGAGCCCTCCATCTTCATGGAGACCAACCACTGCGGCCCACCATATGGACACCTCCAATGAAGAAGAGGTCCTGAAACTACATTGACCAGCCTGCCCCCACACTCAATCATCCGCTTCAGCGTGCACCATCAAACCCACCACATTGCCACCATGCACTAGCTGTGGGGAGCCCCACAAGCAGCAATCCTGCCATTTCCAGATGCCACATGTCAGAGCTGCAGAAAGGTTGGCCACATCGCCCAGGCCTGCCATTTCAAAGGAAACCAGAGACGATCGACGGCACCTCTGATGTCTGCACACACAACGGAATTACACACCACCTCCGTCCAGCAACAATAGGTACTGAATTTGCCCCAGGACACCCCTGATAAAATTAAGGTGACTGTGTTGATTGAGGGAGCCCCCTGCAGGATGGAGCTAGACATGGGGTCCTCCATTTCCATAATCTCAGAGGACACCTTTAGGAGACTCTGCCCGAGGAAGAGGGCCTCGCCTTAGACTGGCTGGTTTCACCCTACAGGACTTCCAGCAGAATGAGGAGGCCGTGAGAGGGGTGGGCAAGTTCTGAGTGCAGTACTGGAATTTTGATGGACTTTTAGACTTGTTGGTGTGGTAGGGCACGAGTTTCCTAGGACTAGCCTGGTTCATGCCCCTGGGTTTCTGAGTCACTGGGGTGCATCACATTGCCATGAAAGACTTTCAGCAGGCATGCAATGAGTTCCTGGCCATCTTTGATGGGACACTCAGTCACTACACCAGACCCCCTATTTCCTTCCAACTCTACCCAGGGGTGCAGCTCATAAGGCTGAAGGCCAGGAGCATCCCGTTCATGTTGAAGCCGAGAATAAATGAGAAGCTGGATTGTCTGGTGGGTCAAGGAGTTTTGGAGCCAGTTCCACATATTTTCTGGGAAACCCTGATTGTAATGCCCTTAGGCTTAACGGAGATGTTCATATCTGTGCAGACTACAAATGCCCCATAAATAAAGCACTCCTACCTGTTGGAGAAATGAGCATGTAATGCAAGGCCTGAGAAATTCAGTCATTATAGGGTTAACTATGCAACTTGTTTGTTTACCTATGTTAGCCTGGAAGTGATACCTGGCAGCTGGCCAATTATCTGTAAACCCGGGAAAACTAAAGGTGTACTGTCTTGCTAATTGGTCAATGATATCAGGTGTTTCCTTTCAGGGGTCAAGAAGAAGGAGAGATCCTCCATTACAATCTCTCACTCTCTTATCAGTATGTCTTAGTGTGAAGACGGAGCACAATGCAGCTCCTTAGAAAGCATGTTTTGTTTATTTGTAGCTAATCCTGTTTACCTTTTCCCTTTAGTAATAAACTTCTTTTAAACCAAAAGAAGCAATCTCTTCTTTCCAGAAAAGCAAGATTCATTACTCTGATTTTTCTGATTATTGGACAAAAGTCCTAACAAATGGTAGCAGAGAGGATGGTTCTTAAAAGCATGGTTCTTCTCTTAAAAAAAAAAAAGCTTTCTGGATTGATTGAGAAAGAGAAATAGGGAATAAGAGCTAGAGGCTTGGATTTTTAAAACAACCATTTTTTTTTCCTTCCTGCTCTCAGAGCAATCTTGCAGCCAGAAAGGCCCAACCCTGTTTCCTTGCTGATCAGGGGAAAACCTATGCTGGATTGTAGTTTGCCAGGAGCAAAGGATCCTTTTTTGACTGGATTAATTTTTGCCTGCTGTAAGTGGAGCTGAGCTGAGCACTGGAGCACCAGAGACGCTGCTGCCTGGAGAACAAAGGAAGGCAAGGCAAAGGAGCTTTTGAACTTCGCGCTGCTGCTTCTGCTGCAGAGAGGGGAAAGATTAACCCTGCCAGCTCCTGGAGAAGTGGATGAGTGAGCCAGAACCTGTGCTTCTACCTCAAATCCAAAGGGACGTGAGTAAAAAAAAAAAAGGCTTTTAATGCCCCATCCCAGGAAATGCCAAATCTCAGACTTACAAAGGCTAACTATCAGTGGTGGGAGGAGTATTTGAAGAGTCACCTGCAGACTCACAATGCCCTTCAAGTATTAACAACTGAAAATCCTCCAGAAACTGACCCTGATAAGACACAATTCCTTATGATGGATGGTTTTGCTAAAGCCCTGATTTTAGGGAGTATTCCCTACACAGAGGTACCAGGATTAAGAGGGCTAGCCACGTCCAGATTGATGCTTCAAAAGCTAAAAGACAAATTTGATAAACACAGCAACAGTAAAATCTATTCCCTCAAGGGAAAGATTTTTGATTTCAGGATGAAGGAGGGAGACTGCCTTCCCAAAGAGATGGACAAATTAATGGGCATTTACACACAGCTTAAAGACCTGAATGAAGCACCCTCTGATACAGATATGATTTCTTCAATTCTCAAGGGTCTGCCTGGTTCCTATAAGTCTGTAACCAGTATGATTAGACTGAAAGATGATCTGACTTTAGAAGGTCTTTTGTCTGCACTAACTGAGGAATATGATTCTAGAAATTTGAAAGAAAGTTTGTCTGATGAATTGTCTGTTTTGAGTCTAAAGCATGGACAGAGATTTAAAAGGAAAATAGAGTGTTTTATATGTGGGAAAAATCATCTTGCAAAGTACTGCTCTTCTAAGTATGCACCTAATAATGAGCCCCAAGAACAAAGAGCCACAGGAGCACATGGTTCCAGTAACAAAGAACCAGCCAGTGGAAGGGGAAGCCATTATGGGAGGAGCAGAGGTCACGTTTCACACACACAGCACAGAGGAAAGAAGTTTGCAGCACAGACACAGAGCAAAGGCAATGCTTTTAGGATCACTGATGATTTTAACACAGATGATAAGAAAATATTTTTAATCGATTCTGGCGCTTGTACACATGTGTGTAGAGAAAAAGCCTGGTTTAGTAACATAGATGTTGAAAACAAACCAAGAATTTACCAAGCTAACAGGCAATTATTGAATGTACAAGGCGTTGGGACTGTAAAATTGCGATTGTCCACTACAGATAATCAATTAATTGAAGTTGAATTGCGAAATACAGCTTATGTGCCTGAAGCTGTTGAGAACTTAATTTCAACAAAAAGCCTTATGAATACTGGCCATATTGTAGTGCTCAAACCAGAGCAAGGAAGCAAGGTCTCTACCATGGATGGAGAGCTTGAATTTAAAGTGGAAGAGAAAAATGGCTTTCATTACTTTGTAGCTTGTGATGATGAGGAGACAGAAACTTTTGATGTTGATTCTGATGAGGAAATAGAGACTGTTGATGATAAGGAACAGATTTGCCAGACTAAGGATGCTTGTGATGATGCTTGTAAACATGAAAAATGTTTATTTTCGTGGCATATTAAAATGGGACATAGAAATTTGAAATCTGTTGAGCAGTTGTTAAAGCAATGTGGAATACCTGTTGTGCATTGTGAAAAGAGTGAAACTAGATGTGAGACATGCCTCAGAGCAAAGGGAGATGCCCCAAGTTATTCTGGGAAAACTCCAGCGCAAAATCAAGAATTTTTGGAAACTGTATACAGTGATCTTGTTGGGCCTTTACCTGCATCCCTAGGTGGGAACAAATATTTTGTGACTTTCACAGAGAATAAAACAAAATACACTTATGTGTATATGCTGAGAAGTAAGGATGAAACACTGCGTAGATTTAAAAATTATGTGGCTATTGTTAAAAATAAATTTGGCAAAGCACCTCAAAGCTTACTCACAGATGGAGGTGGTGAATATTGTAATACTGAATTCAAACAATTTCTACAAGAGCAAGGAATTCAACATAAAGTATCCATTGCCTATTCATCCCAGCAAAATGGAGCTTCTGAGAGATTAAATAGAACACTGCAGGGGATGTGCAGAGCTATGCTGATGCATTCTGGACTGCCAAACGGTTTATGGGCAGAAGCCCTGAACACAGCAGTGTACTTACACAACAGATTACCCTCAAAGATTATTGGAACCTCCCCTTTTCAGGCTTGGTTTGGAAGACAGCCTGGTCTAAGGCATATCAAAGCTTTTGGCGCAAAAGGGTATGCACACATACCAAAGGAAAAGAGGGGAAAGCTTGATTCCAGAACTGAAACTGGACTTATTGTAGGCTATCCTGTTGGTGGGAAAGGGTACAGGATATACAATCCCCAAACCCACACAGTAGAAGAACGCAATGTTGTTTTTATTGATGAGACTGTATTGCCTAGTGTTTCCACTGCAGCTGATCCAAAGATGCCTGGGACTGCACCTGATGAGTTCGTTGCTTGGCTACCTGTAGTGACTGCTGGTGAACTGGCCGGGGAACTGGCAAGTGAAGCAGCAGGTCCACCTTCTGAGGAAACTACTGAAACAGAAGGGGAAGCAGGGGCCACACCAGAGGAAGCGGCTGAACCCACGGCAGAACCCACAGCAGAACCCACACCCAGTGTGAGGCGATCAGAAAGGAGCACTAAGGGACAACCTCCAATGAAGTATGGATTTTGTGAACTTGTGCAACCTGCAAAGGAACCCAAGAACTGGAAGGAAGTTTGCAACTTACCTGCGAGTGAAAGAGGCAGATGGCTTGAAGCAATGGAACAAGAGCTGCTATCCATTAGCGAAAAAGAGGCCTGGACTCTCACTCAACTACCTCAAGGCAGAAACCCTGTTGGATGTAAATGGGTCTTCAAAATAAAGCACAAGGAAGATGGAACTGTGGAGCTATACAAAGCACGCCTAGTAGCTAAAGGCTACTCACAGCAATATGGGACTGACTATTTTGAAACTTTTGCTCCAGTTACTGACCAAGCAACATTCAGAACACTTCTAAGTGTTGCAGCATCTAGGAACATGATAGTAGAGCATCTTGATGTAAAGACTGCTTTTCTCAATGGAGAACTATCTGAGGAGATCTACATGGAACAACCTGAAGGTTTCAAGGTCAAAGGTCAAGAAAACTACGTCTACAAACTTAATAAAGGACTCTATGGCCTAAAGCAAGGCGCAAAGGCCTGGTATGACAAACTTACTGAACTTTTAAAGAAGCAAGGCTTCAAGCAAGGGAAAGCTGAACCTTGTCTGTACACTAGAATCAGAAATGGACAATACCAGTATGTTCTTGTTTACGTTGACGACTTGATCGTGGCTTGTCAAAACAGAGGAGACATCAAAGCAATAGCTGATGGACTGAATAAGGAAGTGGAAGTCAAACAGCTAGGAGATGTTCAACAATACCTTGGAATGCAAATTGAGAGACTTGAGGATGGAACTTTTCTTTTATGCCAGAAAAGAAAGATTATGGACTTTATAGAATCTGTTGGCATGAAGAACTGCAAAGCTTCAACAATCCCACTTGAACCTGGATATCTGAAGGAGAAGGACGGCACACCACTAAAGGACATAGGAGGATACAGAGAGGCTGTCGGAAAGCTCTTGTACCTGAGCAAATCAACGCGTCCAGATATTACAGCGGCAGTTGGATTTCTAAGCAGAAAAGTAAGTTCGCCAAATCATCATGATTGGAGCGCAATAAAAAAGATGGCACGTTACCTAAGAGGAACAATGGACTTAAAACTAAAAATTGCACCAACTGAACAACCAAGACTAGTTGGCTACATGGATGCCAGTTGGGGAGAAGAGATGAACAACTACAAGTCTACCAGTGGATACCTATTCTTTTATGGAGATGGACTGATAGACTGGACTAGTAGAAAGCAGACTGTTGTAGCGCAATCCACAGCAGAAGCTGAGTGCATTTCAGCAGCAAGTGCCTGCAGCAGACTTGAATGGATCTTTGAGATGTTGAAAGATTTTGGAATAATTGAACCTGTACCTATACTTATGTTAGAGGATAATCAAGCTTGTATAACTATATGTAAGGAAGAGAGCACGACTGCTAGAAGTAGATCTATTGGTATTAAATGTGCATTAGTTAAAGATTTGTACCAGAAAAGGTTGATAGAGATTAAGCATTGTCGTACAGAAGAGATGGTGGCTGATATTCTGACTAAGCCACTGACCAAAGACAAGTTTGAAAGACTTCGTGAAATGTTGAATATGCTTGATGCTAATGCTGGATAATGTTTTGTGTATGCATGTATAATGACTTGCATTTCAGGCCTTGAGAAGGGGTGTTGGAGAAATGAGCATGTAATGCAAGGCCTGAGAAATTCAGTCATTATAGGGTTAACTATGCAACTTGTTTGTTTACCTATGTTAGCCTGGAAGTGATACCTGGCAGCTGGCCAATTATCTGTAAACCCGGGAAAACTAAAGGTGTACTGTCTTGCTAATTGGTCAATGATATCAGGTGTTTCCTTTCAGGGGTCAAGAAGAAGGAGAGATCCTCCATTACAATCTCTCACTCTCTATCAGTATGTCTTAGTGTGAAGACGGAGCACAATGCAGCTCCTTAGAAAGCATGTTTTGTTTATTTGTAGCTAATCCTGTTTACCTTTTCCCTTTAGTAATAAACTTCTTTTAAACTAAAAGAAGCAATCTCTTCTTTCCAGAAAAGCAAGATTCATTACTCTGATTTTTCTGATTATTGGACAAAAGTCCTAACACTACCCAGTCCCAGTAGTCAGCCATGTCTTGGCCTCTCTGGCGGGTGCAAAGGTATTAGGAAACTTAGACTTGGCCCAGGCCTACTAGCAGCTTCCTGTGGATGATGCAACAGCAGAGGCCCAGACCATCGTAATGCACAGGGGTGCGTTTAAGGTGTGGTGGCTGCAGTTTGGGATCAGCGTGGCTTTTGGAATCTTCCAAAAACTCATGGATTCTCTTTTTAAAGGAATTTGTGGGGTCCAGCCCTTCTTGATCGCTGCTCCCATGGAGAAGGACTTCACCAGCAGCGATTCCTGGCTGCCAGCCTCAAGGTGAATCAGGGAAGTGCCTCCTGGGTGTTCCGCATGTTGAGTTCCTGGGGTTCTCTGTAGACACCAATGGCATCCATCTGGCCCCAGACAAGGTGCACACCATCACTGACACTCCTGCGCCAACCTCCAAGTCAGAGCTTCAGGCTTTCTTGGGGTTACTGAACTTTTATCACTCTTTCCTACCCCAGAAAACTGTGCTTGCAGAATTGCTTAACCACCTCCTCAACAAGAAGGCACCGTGGATCTGGGGCCAAAAACAAGCCACAGCATTCAGGGCCATCAAGGAGCTGCTCACCTCCAACACAGTCCTGGCCCACTTTGAGGAGTCACTGCGCATCATCTTCACTTGTGATGCTTCTCCATATGGTGTGGACACCATCCTTGGACACCAGCTGCTGGATGGTAGGGAGGTCCCCATGGCTTATTACTCCCGCACCCTGTCTTCAGCTGAGTGCAACTACGCACAAATAGATAAAGAGGTGCTGGCTATTGTCGCAGGGGTGAAGAAATCCCACAATTATCTCTATGGGCAGCTGTTCACCATTGTGACAGACCCTAAGCCCCTGCTGGGTCTGCTGGCTCCAGATCACCAGATCCACCAGATGCTCTCGCCCCAGGTATTGCATTGGTCCATCTTCCTGGTGGGGTACCAGTACTCCCTCCTCCACTACCTGGGAAAGGTGATGGGGCATGCCAATGCCCTTAGCTGCCTGCTGCTCCACTCCATCAATCCTGACCCGGCTCCTGAGCACCAGATCCTGCTCCTGGAAGAGCTCCCCAACCACCCTCTGCAGACCACGGATGTTTCCCACCACACCACGAAGGACCGGGTCCTCTCCTGCATTTTGGACTGGGTGGGGAGGGGCTGGCCCACCAGCTGGGTGGGCCTGGAATTTACAGCCTTCTAATCCTGCTGGGATGAATTATCAGCCCACAAGGGGTGCCTCCTGCGGGGAGCCGAGTGGTGGTTCCCACTCCCTTGTGCCAGCGAGTGATGTTGGATCTGCATGAGACTCACCCCGGAATTGTGCAGATGAAGGCGCTCGCCTGGAGTTACATGTGGTGGCCAGGCTTAGACAGAGAGATAAGAGGCCTGGGTCAAGCGCTGCCAGGTCTGCCAAGAAACCCGACCAGAACTGCCCCAGGCACCCATGCAGCTGTGAGAGCCCACCTGCAAAATTTGGTCCCAGGTACATTTGGACTTTGCAGGCCACTTCCAAGGACAAATATTCTTTAACCTTGACTCATACATCAAATGGCTGGAGGTCATGCCAGTCACCTTCACCTCCTCTAAGGCAGCAATCCAGGCCCTCAGACAAATCTTCTGTATGCACAGCCTTCCTGACATGGTCGTGATGGACAATGGGACAGCTTTCACCTTGGGGGAGTTCCAGGAGTTCCTGGGCCACTACCTCATCTGACACATCCACTCTGCTCCTTTTCACCTGGCCACCAATGGACAAGCAGAGAGGATGGTGCGGACCACAAAGGAGTCCCTCAGGCATATCATTTATGGTGACTGGAACCATAGACTTGTAGCCTTCCTTTTCAACTACTGGGTGACCTGAGCACTACCACAAGCCATAGCCTGGCTGAACTCCTCATGGGCAGGCGCCTAACAACCTGACTGAACAGGCTGCTCCCAGATCGAGCCCCAGAGCATCTCCTGTCGCCAGAGATCCAGGAAGTGCCTAGGGGATTTTCCCCCAGCAACCCCGTCTACACAAGAAACTTTTCCAGCGGTCCTGCCTGGATTCTGGCCAGGGTTCAGAATGTTACTTAGATAAATTAGGAACTGTGGTCTAGACTAATGTTCATTGCTTGTACTGCCGGTTGATATATGTAGGATCCTACTATGTGCTTTTTGCACCATTCCATGTATCATGTTAATACTTAAGCTTTGCTTCAGATCTCTCTCTCTCTCTCTCTTTTAGATTTCCAGTTGTTTCCAGATTTCTACAATCCCAACCTGGATAGCCCACTTGAGCTGTATCTTATCAAATCTTGGAAGCCAAGTGTCAGCTAATGCTGCCATCCCCCGGGCGGGAGTTTGCTACCTCAGACTCACCCCTCCCTCTGGAATGTGCTGACTGTTCTCAAGCTTGCTACTTGCTCACTTATCACTTCCCACACCTCCTCAGCCTTGAACACTTCAGCTCCCAGCCACTTTCTCAGCTCAGGTGCAAATTGCAACTTTTCCCACTCTTAGTCTGGGAATGTATGTCCAGTATAATTTAGGTGCCTGTTTTAAACTTGATGATTGGTGGGCCCATGAAGGTTGCCATTTTGAATACTCTATATTTATTCTGTATGTATGAACCTCAGGTATTACTAACACAGCAAGTGACCAACAAGACCAGTTAAGCAATAAAGAGATTTCTGTTTAAGGATCCCAGTTGCTGACTGAATCTTTTGGGACAACTCTTACAGAGTGTTAGTAATCTTACTAACGTGGGGTCCCAACTTCGTACCCACCGATGGATGACGGAGGCGAAGAGCCCCCTACCACCACCGGCTCAGAGGTAACCGTATCTACCGGGGGAGAGCCAATTTGGATTCTGACCACAAGTTGGATCAACCCAAACCGAGGACAATAGGGGTCATTCTCCTGAGCGCAGTTTGGGATGCAGACGGTGGAAACATGGTCGCCCAGGTGCCCTTCCTGGCAGCTGTCAGGAGTTGAACGCAAGACCGTGGAGACTGTCGTGAGGCCCAGGGACTCTAACCAATGTGCTAAAATGTGTGAAATGGACCACAGGTTTGACACGATGCACCAGCGCTTCCAGCAGGAAGTCACAGCCATCGTCATGGACTTACCCAGCATTGTAGCACAGGTGATCCAAAACCTGCAAGGGCAGGTGGGAGGCGATGATGGAGCAGGGGCTGGGGGAGGTCAGCCACAACCCCAACCTCAGCCCCAGCTGCCAACAAGCAATTGTACAAGACTAATCTGAGAAACGTCAATCCCACCACCCTAGCAGGGTGGATCCGAGCAGCAGAGGAGGTGGAGGGATGCTTCACCCTAATCCGTATGCATGCCCCGACACTGAGCCCCAAAACTCCGGCCCAAGCGAGCACCCCATACAAGCCAAGACTGAACCCCCCCCCTTAAAGATGTCAGGGAGTTTCAGTTGAAGCAGGAGCTCTGCATGCGGTGCGGGGAAACTGACCACTATGCCTCCTCATGCCCACCGACATCTCCCAAACCAGTGGTTTCCACCCTGAGTCACACACCTCAACCTGTGAAAGGGCCACAGGCCATGAAACCCTGGGTGCTGCAGCTGGAAGTGCTTCTGGAACCCAGGAAGGTGGTGATAGTGGAACCAACCCAGCCAGCAGGAAACAAGCCAGACTTGCTCTAAGTGGCGGGATGCAGCAGGTCCCTCCTCAATCAGCGCCAAAACCAGTGAGCTCACATAATAATGACTGTAGTGAATCCCAAGCTGGGCACGCAAGTGCAGGTGCACGCCTTAATCAACTCGGGCTGTGCCAGAGACTTGATTAGCCCTATAGTCGTGGACGGTTTGGGGTGGGGTTTGTTTCCTTGGAAGAACCTGGTTCACCCAAATGGATGGGTCGGATATGAAGGAGCCTTGTACGTTCGAGACCAAGCCCTTAATTATCGGAGCAGGGGAACACTGGGAACAGAGATCCTTCGTTATCACCCCCCATGTGCAGTTCCCCATGGTTCTGGACAGCCTGTGGTTGGGGACCCATGACCCCTACA
This sequence comes from Lepidodactylus listeri, assembly GCA_029233225.1. Taxonomy (NCBI): domain Eukaryota; kingdom Metazoa; phylum Chordata; class Lepidosauria; order Squamata; family Gekkonidae; genus Lepidodactylus; species Lepidodactylus listeri. Next base: position 4,086,639 of record JARCFY010000014.1, on the reverse strand, counting down.
TAAAGTTGAGTGAGGGACAGATTCGATGCAAAGACCACATCTGGCAGTTGACCTGGGGACCTATGCTGACCCAGGAACGCGCTTGCCTTGCGCGTGAGGAACTGTTAACGATACCTACTGCATATTGAGATTTAGCGGAGATGTTTGGCGAGTCTGAGGTAGATGAGCTGCCTCCCCATCGGAATACCAATTGTACTATTGAACTTTTACCTGACCAGAAACTCCCTAAAGGGAAACTTTACTCCATGAGCCCAGCTGAGAAGGCTGAGCTATGAAAATTTATTGACAAAAACTTGAAGCGCGGGTTCATCAGGCCAGCTACTTCCCCTTTCGCGGCCCTGGTACTTTTCCGAAAGAAAAAAGATGGGGGTCTGAGACTTTGCACAGACTACAAGGGCTTGAATGCTGTGTCCATGTCCAATGCTTACCCCCACCTGCTCATAAAAGACCTCCTAAGTGAGGCTTCTAAAGGGAAGATTTTCTCTAAACTGTATCTCCATGATGCATACTTCCGGGTGCGCATCCGTGAGGGCGATGAGTACAAAACAGCCTTTAATACCACCTTGGGGCAATTCAAATACCTGGTCATGCCCTTTGGCCTTCAGGGGGCTCCAGGCATTTTTATGAACTTAATAAATGAGGTGTTACATGAACACCTGTTTAAGGGGGTCCTTTGTTACCTTGATGACATTCTTTTGTACTCACAGGACGAGGCTTCGCATATAAAACTCACGCGTGAAGTTCTCACCACCCTCAGAGAACACAAGCTGTTTCCAAAACTATCCAAGTATGAATTTCATAAAACTGAAATAGACTTCTTGGGGTATCGTATCTCGCTGTGAGGGCTTGAGACAGACCCCTCCAAAGTTGCGGCTGTAATAAGCTGGGAACCACCTCACACTTGAAGGCAACTTCAAAGTTTTTTAGGATTTGCCAATTTCTACCGCACATTCATCAATAACTTTGCCAAATATAGGCTCCCCCTGACTGACCTCCTAAAGACCAAGGAGAAGGGGCCCAATTCTGCCAAGCCCCACTCCTGGCTAGACTGGACGGCTAAATGCCAAACGGCGTTTGAGGCTTTAAAAAGCCTCTTCACCTCGGAACCAATCTTGGCTCACCCGAATGAGAATAAAAAATTTGTTCTTCAAGTAGATGTGTCGGATGCTGCCATGGGGGGTGCTATCCTACAAGAGGGTTTGGATGGGAAATTATGCCCTCTAGCTTACGTGTCCAAAACGTTCGGGAACACAGAAAATAATAGGGTGGTGTGGGATAAAGAAGCTGCCACAATTCGGCTGGCACTATCAACCTGGCATCACTGGTTGGAAGGGGCTAGAGAGCCTTTCGAGGTATGGACTGATCATAAAAATCTCGAAGCCCTCAGGACCCAATACTCTTTAAATGCCAAACAAATGAGGTGGGCTGATTTTTTCTTGAAGTGTAGATTCTCCCTGCACCATTTTCCGGGCAAAGCAAATTCCCTAGCCGACGCTTTGTCTAGGCTCCTGCAACATGACTGTAAGAAGGAAGAAGTTATAGACTCTATGTTCATTCTGGAGCAGCTGGGGGGAGCAGCTTTGACTAGGAGCCAAGCAAAAAAATCCATCATTCCTGAACTGACTGAATGGAATGCCAAATGTGCATCCTCTTACACGGACACTGAGCAAACTGAATTTAAAGCGAATGGTTCCCTAATTCAAAGACCTGATGGATGTTGGTTTAAAGACCAAAAACGGTAGTGTCAAAGGCTCTACGAAAAGAAGTCATGCATGCAGCCCATGAATCTAAGCTGTTGAGGCACTTTGGCTATCTAAAAACTTTACACTTACTTCAAAGACAGTTTTGGTGGCCAGGAATGTGAGATGATATCTCCACATATGCAGTTTCATGCCAGATTTGTTTAATGTGCAAGAATGGGGGGGGGGGGCTTGGTCTGCTCCAACCCCTGGAGACCCCCAATAGACCTTGGGAAGTCATTTCTATGGACTTTATTATTGATCTCCCACCCAGCAAAGGCAAGACAGTAATCTGGGTGGCTGTAGACACGTTCTCTAAGCAAGCCCACTTTGTTCCATTCAAACAGTTACCAACAGCTAAAGCTCTAGCTAAAGCTTTCATGTGCAACATCAATAAATTGCACTCAGTCCCATGTAAGATAATTTCTGACTGCAGATTGCAATTTGTTGCCAACTTCTGGTGGTGTGAGGCTTCTGTACTATCAGCAAAAAGTCAGACCTTTGTATTTAAACAGAGTTCTTTATTTCTAATACTGGAACAGGTACTCGATGTTTGATAGAGATACAGAATAAAGATGACCTGGGTTAATATACCTTCATGCAAAGGTGCTTATGCATAAACATCCAATCAGAATACATACAAAAAAGCGGGAAGAAGATGGTGACCGTTTGTTCCCACCAAAGGTGGGAAAGTTATAAAAATTCCCTTCTTGGCCTGAGTGACCTAGATGTGCAAACACTAGGCAAAACATTTGGCCAGAGACAATAAAATAACTTCCAAGGTTGTGCCCACTCTGATAACATACTCAGAGTCTCAAAGGAGAGGGGGAGGGAACCAGACAAGATAGGCACAGTTGTTTAGGAATGTGAGAGGCCATCCTCCCGGGGAAAAGTAACACTAAGCAGGGCAGCGATTTCTACTTCAAGGCAAGCAATAAAACATTTGATGATAGCAAGGCACAAAGAAACCGAAAGTAACATTAGGGCAGTCATAGAACAAGCAAGCTATTGTCAGATTCTGACACCCTGCTCCCTTTAAGATTGGCTCCCCCCAGGCTTATCAGGAAACCATTTATGGAAAAAACGAATTAATTTAGGAGCATGTACATTATCAGCAAGGACTCATTCATTAAGCTCAGGATCGAAATCCACCCACTTTACAAGATAGTGAACCCGACCCCGTCGTAATTTAGAGTCTAAAATTTCTGAGATCTCAAAATGTGGCTCTCCCTCCTTCATCAGAGGAGGAGGAGTCGGTGGATCCGGGTGCCATGCATTCTGCCCAGGATTCTTCTTCAGGAGGCTGAAATGAAAGACAGGATGCACAGAACTCAATGATTTGGGCAATTCAAGTTCAAAAGACACATCAGAGATTTTCCTTAGCACTTTATATGGCCCAACATACTTCCAACCCAGTTTTCTACTGGGTTGCAGCCCGTGAATGTTCTTGGTGGAGAGGTAGACAGAGTCCCCGGGTTTCAAGTCCCAACCTTCAGCCCTTCCCCTGTCAGCATATTTTTTATAATCCGCTTTAGCTTTGTCCAAAGTCTTGGCTATCAGAGGCCAAGATTCCTGTAGCCTCGCCCACCATTGGGTAAAGTCCGATTCAGTCACAGTGTTGCAGTCTGTCAGTAAAGGCAGGGGTTTTCCCTCAAACCCCCCCCCCCCACTGCCATGAAAGGGGAGACGCCAGTGGAGGAATGCACTGCATTATTGTAGCTGTACTCTGCAAAGGGAAGCAAATCTACCCAATTGTCCTGATGATAGTTAGTGTAGCATCTTAAAAATTGTTCTAAAATTTGATTGACGCGTTCGGACTGTCCATTGGTCTCTGGATGATAACCCGAACTTAATGCGGGTTCAATGTCCATGACTTGTAAAAGCTCCCGCCAGAAGTTGGCAACAAACTGGCTCCCCCTATCGGAAACTATGCGCTTGGGGAAAGTATGCAATTTAATCACATGGTTGAAAAACGTTTTGGCTAGACCCTTCGCTGTAGGCAGTTGTTTAAATGGGACAAAATGCGCCTGCTTAGAGAACATGTCCACCACTACCCAAATAACCGTCTTTCCCTTCGAAGGGGGAAGATTCGTAATAAAGTCCCTTGACACAGCCTCCCAAGGCCGGGAGGGGGTAGGAAGAGGGTGGAGTAGCCCCGGCACCTTTCCTCCCCTCCGCTTACACATCAAACACACTTGGCAAGAGGTAACATAGTCTGATATGTCTTTTCATATGCGCGGCCACCAAAACTGCCGCTGTAGCAAGTTTAGGGTCTTAAGGAAACCAAAGTGTCCCGAGAGCTTCGATTCATGGCAAGAACCTAAAATTTCCCTGCGCAAAGACAATGGCACAATCAGCTTAGAACCATGATACCAACAGCCATCCAGAGATTTGGTATTCTCGCAATCATCAGCTCACTCCTTAACTTCCTCCTCAGTATAAGCACCCCCACATATCACCGTCCAGGTAGGGGCCTCTGAGGGGGGTTTCTTTTGGCTGCGGGTCACCACTGCCCCCCCAACTGCTGGGGGGAAAACATGGAGTCAAACACCTCCTCCCTCTGGGATTCATGTTGGGGTAGGCGGGACAATGCATCTGCTAGGGAATTTGCCTTCCTGGGGAAATGTTTAAGCACAAAGTTGAATTTGGAAAAGAAATCGGCCCAGTGAAGCTGTTTGGCATTGAGGGATCTTTGGGTGCGCAAAGCTTCTAGGTTTTTATGATCAGTCCAGATCTCAAATGGCTTCTGCGCTCCTTCCAGCCAGTGCCTCCAAGTGGAAAGGGCCAATTTAATAGCAGCAGCCTCCTTGTCCCACACCGACCAGTGCCTTTCGGTTCCAGTGAACTTTTTCGAGATGTAAGCTAAGGGGTGCAAAACGCCCTCATTGTCCCGTTGCAAGATCTCCCCCCCATCGCCACATCCGAAGCACTACATGAATCACGAATTCTTTAGTTTCGTCCGGATGAGCAAGGATGGGTTCAGAGGTGAACAACCTTTTCAATTCATCAAACGCTCTCTGGCACTGGGGGGGGGGGTCCAACACAACCTCTCCCCAGGCTTCCCAGCCTCAGGACCCCTCCCCTTAGTTTTCAAGAGTTCCGTAAGGGGTAACGTGATTGTGGCAAAGTCTTTTTAAAAGGTCCTATAGAAGCTGCAAAATCCCAATAGGCTTTGAAGTTGCCACCGTGTTTGGGGGGCCTCCCATTGGATCACTGCCTCCACCTTAGCAGGGTCCATTTCCAGCCCTTGCTGGGAAATACGGTAGCCCAGAAAATCAAGCTCCGATCGTTGAAACTCGCACTTAGACAGCTTCGCATATAGTTGGTGTTCTAACAGGGTTCTTAGCACCTCCCGTACTAACTTTACGTGGGACTTCTTATCAGTCGAATAAATCAAGATATCATCAAGATAACAGAGCACCCCGTTAAATAAATGCTTATGCAATACTTCATTGATCAGGCTCATAAAAATGCCAGGAGCGCCACTTAAGCCGAACGGCATCACTAGGTATTCGAATTATCCCAGGGGGTGTTAAAAGCTGTCTTGTACTCATCCCCCTCCCTAATCCGCACCCGAAAATACGCATCCCTTAAGTCCAATTTCGTAAAAATCTTGCCTTTAGCGGCCTCAGCCAGTAGATCCTTAATCAAAGGGAGGGGGTAAGCATTTGAGACAGAAACTGCATTCAGGCCCCGGTAGTCGGTGCAGAGTCTTAAGCCCCCGTCCTTCTTTTTCCGAAACAATACTGGGGTGGCAAATGGGGACTTTGCAGGACGGATAAAACCCTGTTCCAAATTTTTGTCCAGAAACTTTTGCAGCTCTTCCCTTTCTGAGGGGCTCATCGAGTATAACTTTCCCTTTGGTAATTTTCCCCCCGGGAGTAGCTCAATAGTGCAGTCAGTGAGGCGATGGGGGGGAAGCTCGTCCGCTTCGGTCTCACTGAACACCTCCCCCAAGTCTCTATACTCCACTGGGATGGGTAGGGGAGATAGTGCCAGGGCAGCATGGGTGAGGGGGACAGGCAGCCCTTTTCCCCACTCCGGCTCCCACTTGTGCTGGGAGCACTTAGGATCGATCCAGGATATTTTCCCATCACTCCACTTTATATAGGGGTCATGGGAACTCAGCCATGGGCTGCCTAACACCATGGGAAATTGGGTGTTCAGCATGATTACGAAAGCCCTTTTTTCCCAATGCTCCCCCGTCCCCAAAATCAATGGTTCAGTCTCTGCCACATAAGCCTCTTTCATTTTGGAGCTGTCCATCTGGGTGAACCGCAGAGGCTCCCCCAGCGGGGTTACTTTTGGCCCCAATCCCTCAACCACTAGCGGGCTGATTAAGTCTCTGGCACACCCTGAGTCTATAAGGGCACGGAGCCGCACGTGGGTCCCGGTGCTCGGCACCATTACAGTCACTACCATGTAAAGTAAGGGGCCAGGGATGCTCACCAGCAATGGCGCGTCGGCTGGAGGGACCTGCAGTTCTGCGCTGGCTACTGCTGGTCATTGAAGTTTCCCGACGGCTGGGCCTCGACCAATTCCAGTTCACCCTGCTCGCACGTTGCCCCTTCCAGCTGTAATGCCCGGGGTTTAAATGGTGTCTTGACTGGCCGTGGGGTCCCTCCCCCCACCGGAGTGGAGGTCTTGGGTGACTTTGCTCCTCCGCAAGGGCAGGCCGAGGCGAAGTGGCCCCTTTCCCCACATTTCATGCACAAGCCTTGTTTGAAACGGGCGTCGCGCAGCTTCTGGAACACCGACTTGCCCTCTGGTTTGGGGGCTGCCTTAGGCTGGTGGGAGGCAGATGCCCCCAACTTGATCAGGGTGAAGCACTCCTCCACATCGGTGGCGGACCTCATCCAAGTGGCCAGGGAGACGGGGCGGCCATTTCTCAGGATTGTCTCGTAGATCTCGGGGTTCAGTCCTTCCCGGTACTTTTCCACGAATAAGTCTTTGGACCACCCCTGCACTTTGGCTGCTATGCGCTGGAAACGGTCGGTGTAGTCTCTCACCGAGCCGCGCCCCTGTGCCAGCTTGCGCAACTGGTTCTGGGCTTTCTCCTCGCCCAACAGATCCTCGTAATGCTGCCTCAGGGCCCACATAAAATTATCTACAGTTCGCAATTCGGGCCCTGGGGGATTGTGCAGGCTTACATACCAATCGCTCACTGTGTCCCGCAGCTTGGACCCGATGTAGCCCACGCGGTCCCGCTCGGTTGGGTAGAGGTGGCCCCAAGCCGCCAGAAACCACTCGATCTCTATGATGAAAAACCTGAGCTTTTCCGGGTCGCCGTCAAATGTTGCAGTCAGGGGGTCACTAGGCGCCTGTCGGACCAGCCCTTTGCCTGGTACTGGAACCCCTGGGATTGGTTGGGGAGGTTCCCCTGGTGGCGGTGTGACCAGGGCCGTGGGTTAAGCCAGAGCTCCACCCACTCCCCCCTCAGGTTGCACAGGCGGTGCCCCGCCGGGTCCTCCACCGGGTTGAGGTTGGCCGGGGAGCGGAATCACCCCAGCCGCGAGGGCCCCCATCAGCTGCTGCTGCATCTCTAGCACAGCCTCCTGTAGTTCCACGGCTATGTGGTCATGCATCTCGCCCAGCCACCGGTCCAGGATGTGGTCCAAATCCTCTCTGGTAGGATCGGCCCCCCTGGGCAGCTGGCATTCTTTGTCCTGGAAGCTGTAGCCCCAAACTTCCAAGCCTCTCTGAGGATACCGATCCTCCTCTAGCACGCTCGGGCGGCTGAACTCTGATCGGTCGCCACTGAAGCGCACCCTGGCACCCTTCCAGTCATGGATCCATGTCTTGGAGGTGCTGGCCCCAAAGGTGGCCCACGAGCATCGTGGTGAGGCCAGCGGCCAGGTCAGCCTAGACCCGTCCGTGGGGGCTGGTACAGGTCCTGTCCCATAGTCACCAGCACCGGCTGCTCCACAGGCACAATGGGAGCTGTGGTGACTGGGATCTCTAGCGGGGTTACAGGATTGGTCCCATCATCTGACATGGTCAGGTACGAGAAAATCCTAAAGACAGATCTCTAACAATCTGTGAGGCTTCTGTACTATCAGCAAAAGATCAGACTTTGTATTTAAACAGAGTTATTTATTTCTAATACTGGAACAGGTACTCGATGTTTGTTAGAGATACAGAATAAAGATGACCTGGGTTAATATACCTTCATGCAAAGGTGCTTATGCATAAACATCCAATCAGAATACATACAAAAAAGCGGGAAGAAGATGGTGACCGTTTGTTCCCACCAAAGGTGGGAAAGTTATAAAAAATTCCCTTCTTGGCCTGAGTGACCTAGATGTGCGAACACTAGGCAAAACATTTGGCCAGAGACAATAAAATAACTTCCAAGGTTGTGCCCACTCTGATAACATACTCAGAGTCTCAAAGGAGAGGGGGAGGGAACCAGACAAGATAGGCACAGTTGTTTATGTGATGCATAGGAATGTGAGAGGCCATCCTCCCGGGGAAAAGTAACACTAAGCAGGGCAGCGATTTCTACTTCAAGGCAAGCAATAAAACATTTGGTGATAGCAAGGCACAAAGAAACCGAAAGTAACATTAGGGCAGTCATAGAACAAGCAAGCTATTGTCAGATTCTGATAGGCGGGAGCTCCTGCAAATCATGGGGGTGGAACCCGCCTTGAGCAGCGCCTATCATCCCAAAACCAATGGCCAAATGGAGCATGTCAATCATATCCTAGAACAATTTTTCTGCTGCTATACAAACTACTGACAAGATGATTAGGTTGATTTACTCCCACTTGTGGAATACAGTTACAATAATGTGACCCACTCGTCAATGGGGGTCTCCCTGTTCATGGCAGTGAGTGGGTTTGAAGGGATCCCCCTTCCCTCTCTGGGTCCCACCACTCCTCGTAGCCAGCAGTTTTGCTGATTGGTGGAACGCATTAAGAGACTCTTGGCCTCTTATCTCTAAAACATTAGAACAAGCTAAGAAGGATTATAAAAATATGCAGACAAAGGAAGGGGTCTGGGGTGGAATCTGTCACCAGGGTACTCTGTGTATGTGTCAACAAAGAACATTAAGGGCCTTCAACCCAGCTGCAAACTGGGCTGGAAGAATGTGAGACCTTTTCCAGTACTCAAGCAGATCAACAGTGTGACTTTTAAACTACAATTGCCTAAATCACTGAGACTTGTACACCCTGTTTTCCATTACAGCCTTCTGAAGAAAGATCTGGACTGAACCAATGGAGACCCCAATTGTTGTCTCCTCCTCATCTGATGAGGAATGGTGAACCGCATTATGAAGTGGCCGAAATTCTTGATTCTAAATATAAATGTGGCCGTTTGTTCTATTTAGTTAAGTGGCTGGATTTTGGTCCTGAGGCTAATGAATGGGTAGAATCTAAGCATGTAAACACACCTGCAAAGCTTCGTGCCTTCCACAAATTGTTCCCATTGAAACCAGGGGGAAGGAGGGAGGGCTTTTGGGAGGGCAGAATGTCAGCTAATGCTGCCATCCCCCGAGTGGGAGTTCACTACCTCAGACTCGCCCCTCCCTCTGGAATGCGCTGACTGTTCTCAAGCTTGCTGTTTGCTTGCTTATCACTTCCCGTACCTCCTCGGCCTTGGACGCTTCAGCTCCCAGCCGCTTTCTCAGCTCAGGTGCAAACTGCAACTTTTTGCACTCTTAGTCTGAGAATGTATGTCCAGTATAATTTAGGTGCCTGTTTTAAACTTTAAACTCATGAAGGTTGCCATTTTGAATACTCTATATCTATTCTGCATGTATGAACCTCAGGTATTACTAATACAGCAAGTGCAAGTGACCAACAAGACCTGTTAAGCAATAAAGAGATTTCTGTTTAAGGATCCCAGTTGCTGACTGAATCTTTTGGGACAACTCTCACACCAAGCAGGGTTGGCTCTGGTTAGTATTTGGATGGGAGACAACCAAGGAAGTCCAGAGTTGCGACGCAGAGGCAGGCAATGGTGAACCACCTCTGAAAGTCCCTTGCCTTGAAAACTATGAGGTTGCCAAAAGACAGCTGCAACTTGAGGACACTTTCCACCACCAGGCCTTTGCATGGTTTATTGAATGGCTTCTCTTGTTGATTGTATTGACTTACTGTGAAATCTGCCCTGAGTCCTAGTGAGAAAGGCAGACTATAAATAATATAAATAACAATACATAAATAAACACCATCTTAATTGGACTGTATAAAAACTCGGTTTCATAGGTACATTAATTATATTCTTATCCATATTGTCTCAGGTCCATTCCCATCCTCAATTTAAAACAATAACAATGTTTTTCCTCACTTAGTTTTATAATCACATTTGTTTGCTTATTTATAGCTTACCTTTTTCACTGAGACTCAAGGTAGATGACAGAGTCCAGAAAAAAATATAATCCAATATAGGATGCAATAGAACTAGGAATACAAAACTGAATGATAATGTGAACAGAAAACTGCCCAGGCTGATACATGTAAGCAATGAAGAGTTTGGAGAGTATGGGATTACAAAGGAATGTGGCAATGCAGTACCCTCTAGGAAAGTACCCTTCAGGACCATATGTCCCTACAGATCAATTCCATTACAAGGATGCCACCAACCATTTCTGTTTTACTCATTTTGCAGAATGATAGTACTGTGGGAGCCTCCCTGGCCTCCTCAGTTCCTCAAGGTAGGAACTGCCACAGAGAATGGATGTGAGCAGGCAGCTGGCAATATGACCAGTTTGCATGGAGGAGCCTGGTGGCCCTGCAAGGTGCTAATGCACTCTTATGGATGTGAAATCCATAAGTGATAATAATGGACTGTGTTGTTAAGTGTATAAGAGGGACTGTGATGCCAAGTGACCAGGAAGAAATACCAGCTGCAAACAGATGCCAGCAGATGCTTGAGATGGTGTGCCAGGGGTTCCCAAGGTCGCCAGCTTCCAGAGCCTTCCCTTAACACAAAGACACTGATCCAGAAATAGCCATGAAAGAGACATGAAAGAAAAAAATACTTAGAGCATCAAATTAAAACAAAGTTTTGATACAAGGAGAGAAGATTAGATTTTTTGAAAGAAATTCCCTGGAGAGTAAGGGGGGAAAGACAGAGCTATCAGATTCTGACTGATCTAAGATCTAATGAAATAGTATATAGATGGTTGACATGGGTGGGTGTATTATTTGAACATGGAGGTAGGAGGCAGAAACTAGACTCAATATTTAAACTTGAAAATTTTCTGGATAGACATGGAGAAGATCTTGGTTGGCAGAAGGATGAAGGAGAAGAAGAAGAAGGAGAGGAAGAGATGGAAGCAGAAGAAGAAAACAGGACAAAAGGTTGCAGAAAATGGGGAAAATACCCCCAAAAAGGAAAGAAGACCAGGTATGCCTCCTTCTCAAGTTCTAACTAGATTTCAATACAGAAGTAGGAGTAATGAGAACAAAAACAAAAATGGAGCAAACTAAAAAATTTAAAATACTTTCAATAAATGTGAACGGCCTTAAAAGTCCCCCCAAAAGAAGGGTGTTTCATCAAATTTCTAAATTTCAATCAGATTTGGTATGTCTTCAAGAAACCCATATTAAAAAAGAAGATACCAAGCATTTACTGGCAAAAAAATTAGGGAGCACATTTATAGCCTCAGATGATAAAAAGAAAAGAGGTGTAGTTATATATGCCGAGGAACACCTGCACCCGGAATTATTCTACACCTATAATTATGGAAGGATTGTTGCAGTAGTAATAACTAGAGAAGGCATAGAATCTTTAATCACAAACATTTACGCGCCCAATCAAAATCAAGAAATTTTCTTTAAGGAACAGAGGAATGTTCTTTTAATAAAAGACTTTGGAAACATATGTATTATAGGCGACTACAATGCCGTATTTGAGCCTGAATTGGATAGGAAAAATTTGAGAAGAATTAGAAAATCTGGAATTGTTCTATCAAAAACTTCCTTACAAATAGCAGACGAATACAATCTGGTAGATGCTTGGAGAGTTAGAAACTTACAAAAGCAAGACTACACTTTCCACTCTACAAGACATAATTCATGGTCAAGAATAGAAATGGCCTGGATAACTGTAACAATGCAAAATGAACTACTAGAATCTGAAATTTTGGCAAGTACATTTGCTGACCACAATCCCATATTAATATCATTTAAAGATTTTTTTTTAAAAAAAGCAGATGAACAATGAACAGCGGACTATTTAGAGATAAAAACTTTATTGAAAAAAAAAAGTGGAAATTTTGGATTTTTAAAAAAGAAATATACAACCAGGTATGTCTATAGCTGTAGTTTGGGATGCATTTAAGGCATTTATTAGAGGTTGGTTTATTAACCAAGATGCATGAAAGAGAAAACAAAAGAAGAAAAAGTATGAACAATTAAGCAAACAAATTAAAACAGAGGAAGCAAAAATGAAAGCTGACCCTAAGTCAGATGAAGCTAAAACCAAAGTAAAACTATTACAACATAGAATGAATGTATTGTTAATGCAAGAAATAGCTAAACACATAGAATATACAAAACAATATTATTTTGAAAATGCTAATAAACCCACAAGATGGTTAGCATATAAGTTCAGAAAAGAAAGAAAAACGGATAATTTTAGCCCTAAGAAACGAAAGAGGCAAAGAAAAATATAGAATACAAGATCTGAAAACCATAGTGGAAAATTCTTATAAGAAACTATACCAGTAAGAAATAGAAAACACAACTCAAATTAAGGAGTATTTATCAAAAAGAAATAAACATAAATTTAATGATGAACAGAAGCGTATTTTGAATGAACCAATTACAATATGTGAGATTACAATATGGGCTATTTTGGGGCAGGAACGCACAGAAACGGAGTTCCGGCTGGCTTCTGAGTTGTCCATGCCTACAGCCCCCCCGGGTTCCCAATGCACCTCACAGGCTGTGGGGTGCCTGGGGAAGCCAATCCAGAAACTGCCTTTCTTCCCTTGGGTTCCCCATGCACCCTGCAAGCTGCGAGGCACCTGGGGAAGCTGATCCTGGGAGAGAGCTGTGCTGTCAGGGGCGGCCTAATATGCTAATGAGTTTCTGCTGCTGGGTGTGGCCTATTATGCTAATGAGTTCCTGCTGGGCTTTTTTTTACAAAAAAAACCCTGCCAGAAGCAATGTCATCCCAGTGCCACAGATGCTCTAGCAGTCAGCCAAAACTTTATGGTTCAGCTATGCTAAAGCATTCCCAGTGATGTGATGAACTCACTTCTCTAGACACCACGGAAGCACCAGAAACATCAGATAGACCACTGGTCTGATCCAGCAAGGTTTGTTGTAGTGTAGTTTGTTGTAGTGTAGTTGTAGTTTGTTTGTTTGTTTGTTTGTTGTAGTGTAGTTTGGTGTAGTGGTTGAGTGGTTGAGTGTAGTGTAGTGTAGTGGTTGAGTGCGCGGACTCTAATCTGAGTGTAGTGTAGTGGTGTAGTGTAGTGTAGTGTAGTGGTTGAGTGCACGGACTCTAATCTGGGAGAACCGGGTTTGTTTCCCCACTCCTCCCCTTGCACCTGCTGGATGACCTTGGGCAAGCCGTAGCTCTGTTCCAGCTGTTCTCTCAAAGACAGTTGTCTCAGAGCTCTCTCAGCCCCACCCACCTCACAGGGTGTCTGTTGTGGGGAGGGGAAGGGAAAGGAGTTTGTAAGCTGCTCTGAGACTCCAAGTGAAGGGCGGGCTATAAATCCAATCTCTTCTTCTTCTTCACCTTCTTCTTCTTCTATGGCTTGGAGCCCTTAAAATTACAGAGGAAGATCTGCAGTACATATGACACCTGACCAGTCAACTCAGCTCCTTCCTGCAAACATTTCTATCCAGCCAAGGTGCTTTCCAGGATGGGAAGCAACCCAATCATGTCTGTGCAGTCTTCTCCTCTCTCTTTCTATGAATAGATTAATATTTTATAATCCACCTGACTTAATTCTTTGTTAACTGCTGCAAATTTCCAATTCATCAAACCTCTAACTGTTTTGACTCTGACCTCCGACATCTCATTCATCTCCCCTCAGTTTGGCCTGAGCTTCATCCCTGACAGGAACTAATGGCTTGTAAAGATTTCCACCGACAGTGACAGTTACAGTGATGAATGTTTCGCATGGCCCAAGACAATTATGACCTGGTCTCAGAGGAAGAAGTTCAGGCCCCTTTTCAGGCAATCCATTAAAACAAAGCAAGGGAAAGAAAATTATTTTATATTTCATGCATTTTAAATAAGTCTGGGGGTAACAAAAGACCATTCTGGTTAGAGCAGCAGCAGCCAACACATTTTGATGGGTGATGCTGTCACTTAAAATGTTAGTTTGGTTCCCCCTTCCCTCACAAGGCAAAGAATGGTGGGCTATTTTTTCCAAAAATCCTTGGGAAGAGAGAATACTGGAGGCCTTTATTTGCAAACATAAAGTGAGAAAGGGATAATACTAAAACAGCAGCTCATGTAGTGGAATCAGTGCACACCCCCAAGTCTTAGTCAAGCTCAAAACACAAAAAGCTGTTTATCCCAAACCAGTCTGCTCCATACACACTGTGATGTGAAATGATGCTTACACACAAGTCTGTCTAAAAAAACAACAATGTTGGATGGTAAGTATACAATCTGCAATTTGATAATGCTCAGAGATTACTTTCACAGGTTAGAAAAAAGCTTGCAGACCAATTGCTCCCAATTTGCAGACCAATCTCCCATTTGCTTGGCTGTGGAGGATGGTCCTTCCTGTTCTGATTGCCTGTTAAGAATGGTGGCCAATAGAACCAAAGATTTGTTTCCTGTGCCCTCCAGTCTTAAGAGCAATGGACTTGTAGTAATCTCCTAGAGGAGGGGCTGGCACAGTTCACACTGATTTTTCTGTGAGCTACTAAGTATTTTTCAAGAGCCTTGGGAGCAATCAGTCACAAAATGGCAGCTTGTACAAAAATTATAGTATTTCAGAGCAGGTCCACAGTGCTTTCCTCTGCTGTTTTCCCAAAGCAAACCACCACTACAAATTGTAGCTTGCCCTGCAGGTAAAATTATACAGTAACCGATGTTCCCTCCAAGCTATGGAGTCTTGTGAGCAAAATCCTACTTTGTGAGCTACTGGCATTAAAGTTGTGAGTGAGCAATTTGGCTACTGCATAAATTAGTTTGCTCTGGAGCCATCCTTCCTGAGCTAAGAAGAAGAAGAAGAAGAAGAGATTGGATTTATACCCCGCCCTCCACTCCCCAAAGGAGTCTCAGAGCGGCTTACAAACTCCTTTCCCCTCCCCTCCCCACAACAGACACCCTGTGAAGTAGGTGGGGCTGAGAGAGCTCTTTCCCAAGCTGTCCTTGAGGGAACAGCTGGTACAGAGCTATGGCTTGCCCAAGGTCATCCAGCCAGGTGCAAGTGGACGAGTGGGGAATCAAACCCGGTTCTCCCAGATTAGAGTCCGCACACTTAACCACTACACCAAACTGGCTCTGATGTGTGACAATGATGTGTGAGCCAGAGGCTAAAAAACTGTGAGCTAGCTCACACTAACTCAGCTTAGAAGGAACACTGACAGTAACTTATAAGCATTTCCTGGAAGAGGCAGCTTGGATGCAGAGGGGAAAAGATCAGCATGCTCCTTTCCCATCCAGAGCAAGAGTCCATGTGTGAAGCAGGAGGAGGAGAGGTGTATGGGAAAGGGTGCTGGTGCTGTCCTTTTCCCATCCAGAGTGACATGCGTGTTCAGATCCTCCTTTGCACAAAAATGGAAGGAGAGAGAAGCTGCCCCTGTCCCTTTGAAGGGAAGAATGAGACAGTGATGACAGCAACCCTGGAGGAGGGAAAACAGCTAGTTGTAATGGGTTGGAGAATGACTGGTCACTAGTCCCAAGTGACCTTCTACCCTGCCCTAGACAAAAGCTAATAATTGTCATTTATTTATAATTTGAATTTACATACCACCCTTCTCTGTTTCTGAATTCACAGAGCTCAGGGTGGTTAACAACAAAACTATACAATTTAAAATCCAGAAATTAAAATAGATTAAAATAACATCAAAATGATGCCAAAATACTGTAAATATACAATATGCATTACTGTCTCGCAATAAGCGGGAAAGCTGGGTGGGGGAAGGGGAAGGGAGTGCCAGGTGACATGGTATCCATTGCTGTCCTCAACCAAAGAACTGGAAGAACATCTCTGCCTTGCACACCCTGCGGGACTGCATAAGGTCCCGCAAGGCATAGATGTTACTTGGCAGAGAGTTCCACCAGGTAGGAGCCAAGGCTGAAAAAACCCTGGCCCTGGTCAAGGACAGCTGGATGTCTTTAGGGCTAGGGGTCACCAGCAAGTTGTTCTCAGCAGAGCATAAAGCTCTTCAAGGGACATATCAGAGGAGGTGGTCCCATAGATATGTGGGTCCCAGACTACTCATGGCCTTAAACGTCAGTACCAAAACCTTGAACTTGACCCAGTACTCCACTGGGAGCCAGTGCAGCTGGCACAGCACAGGTTAAATGTGTGTGGTCTGTGGTGTTCCCCTCAAGACCCACACCACCACATTCTGGACTAGTTGGAGTTTCCAGATCAGTCTCAAGGGCAGGCCACTGTAAAGCAAGTTACAATTATCCAGTCTGGAGGTGTGTGTAGATTACTGTGGCTAGGTCAAGCTGAGACAGGAAAGGGGCCAGTTGCCTTGCCTGGTGCAGCTGGAAGAACGCCAGCTTGGAAATGTTCCTGAGCTGGGCCTCCATAGACAAGGAGGTATCCAAGACCACACCCAAACTCTTGATGGCTTGCACCAGTGTTAGAGGTGTGCTGTCAAGAGTGGCAAGTTGGGACCCCAATCCAGAATCCCACCCACACAACCACAGAACCTCCATCTTAGTTGGATTCAGTTTCCGTCGGCTCTTCCTCAACCATCCTACCAAGGCCTCCAGCCCTTCAGTGAGATTTTGTGGGGCAGTATCCGGGAGGCAACCCATCAACAGATACAGCATACTGGAGAAATCCCAGCCCAAAACTCTATGCCAGCTGGGTGAGGGGGTGCATATAAATGTTAAACATCATGAAAAGTACTGGAGTCAGGAGGCCGGTGGTAGTGATTTCAGCATAGCAAGTTTATTTCAGGTCCAGATGAAGCATAAGAAAATGGAGGTCAGGGGGCCTGCTTATATACACAGGTAAACCATACCCCTGACATCACCCAAACAAGGCAGTTGGATAAGGTAATTGAATAAGTTCCAAGGTAATTGAATAAATTTCAAGGTAATCCCAGGATAATAATTGAATAATCCCAGGGGCAGATAAATCTCAAGGTAATTGAATAAGTTTCAAAGAAATTGAATAAGGTTCAAGGTAATTGGATAATCACAGATTTAATCACAGAACATAACACCCCTCCCTTCATAGTTCAGGCCCACCCTAACAGACATAGTCCTTGAGATATGTTGGCCTTCTTTGTTCCCTGTCTGAACGTCTCAGAGCTGCGACAGGCGGCAATGGAACCGGAGTCTCTGCCTCAGGAGCGGGAGCGGAAGCTGGGGTGTTGGAAGCTGTGTCTGGTGGGGTTGCCTCTGTGGTTGAGTCCGATGGAGATGGATATTGGGGTGTGACGGCTGTTGCAGGGCCGGGTCCCCGGTCCTCCTCCTCATCCAGGTCTGGGTCAGGAGCGTCGTCCTCATGCTTGCTTGTGTAGTCAGGAACACAGGAACGTAGCCAGCATCGGAACTGGTCCATGTGTCGCCTCCAAACCTGCCCATCCTCACCAGCAACCTCGTAGGAGAGGAGTCCGGTGATGTGGATGATCCGGCCTAGTAGCCAGAGGGGGCCCTTGCATAATTCCGGACATACACGGGATCTTCTGGAAAGAACCCTCGCAGAGCCCAGGGGACATTGGGCTCCTTGAGGCCGGTTGCCGCTCAGTCAGGGTGCAGGTGGTCAAGTTGTGAAGTCAACTGGTGGCCCATTAGGAGTTTGGCAGGGCTGCGTCCCGTGGAGGAGTGGGGCATTGAGCGTTGGTTGAATAGAAAACCAGTTAGTTTAAACTCCAAGTCCCCCAGTCCATCCTCTGCAGCGCCTCCTTGGTCATGCGGACCATCTACTCAGTTTGCCCATTGGTGGCTGGATGGAAGGGAGCAGACCTTACATGTCTGATACCATGCAGCTCCATGAATTGCTGAAATTCTGCAGAGGTGAAGGCCATGCTGTTGTCGGAGACCAGCGTGTCTGGCAAGCCGTGCGTGCAGAAGATGCGCCACATGGCTCGGATGGCGTCTTTGGATGACGTTGACTTCACTGGCATGACTTCCAGCCATTTGCTGTAGCTGTCTACTAGGAGGAAAAAGATCTGCCCCTGGACTGGCCCTGTGAAATCCATGTGAAGCCAGGACCAGGGCCTTTGTGCTGATTCCCAGGGGCGGATCAGAGCATGGGGGAGGTCAAGTCATGACTCCTGACACTTACTGCAGCAGTGGGCTTGGTCCTTGATGTCCTTGTCCAGCCCCAGCCACCAGATGTAACTTTGGGCCAGGGCCTTCATTTGCACAATGCCAGGGTGGTGCTCATGGAGAGCGCTGAGTACCTGAGTGCGGAGCCGTTTGGGAATCACTACCCTCGACCCACACAGCAGGCACCCTTTGTGGGTGGATAGCTCATTGCACCGTGCCGAGAACGCAGCAAATTCTGGCCCCCGGCAGGTGGGTCACCCCCTTCCCACCCAGTCCAGGACCCAGGAGAGGGTGCAATCCCTAGCCATGCACTGGGAGACATCGGCAACCTGGATGGGCTGGTCTGGAAGGTCCTCCAGGAGGGCGATATGGTAAGCGGGAGCCAGAGCCGGTTCGCAGGTGGCAGTGGCAGGCGACTCAGGGCATCAGCAGTCATGGACTTGCCAGGGTGATAGACCAGCAAGTACTGGTAGCCAGAAAGGAAGATGGACCACCGCAGGACCCGGGGAGACAGCATCTGGGGAGTCTGGTGGTCTGGGACGAGGAGGCCCAGGAGAGGTTTGTGGTCGGTGGAAACTGTGAATGCCCAGCAGTACAAATAGTCATGAATTTTTTTGACGCTGGCCACAATAGCCAATGCCTCCTTGTCAACCTGTGCATAGTTGCGCTTCACAGATGACAAGGTTCTTGAATAATAAGTGACTGGAACCTCCTGGCCGTTGGGTAAGCAATGCCCCAGAACCACTCCCACCCTGTATGGGGAAGCATTGCAGGCCAGGATGACAGGGAGGGACTCGTCAAAGTGGGCGAGCACAGCATTCGATGCAAGCAAGTCCTTCATGGCCCAAAAAGCGGCTGCATGGCGGGGGGCCCAAGCCCACTTAGCGTTCTTGTCCAGGAGCCGATGCAGTGGCTTCAACACCACTGCCTTGTGGGAAAGGAATGTGTGATAGAAGTTCAGGAGCCCCAAAAATGACTGGAGCTCCACCTTGGACTGAGGGGCCGGTGCCTCAGAGATAGCCTTTACCTTGTCCGGTGTGGGGTGGATTCCTTAGGTATCCACAACGAAGCCGAGAAACTTCACGGATGGAAAACCGAGCAGACATTTCTCCCTCTTGACCTTCAGACCGGCATCCTGAAAGTTCTGGAGGATGGCACGGAGATGCGTTGCGAAGGTCTGGATGTCCGGGACCACAATCAGGACGTCATCAAAAAAGGGCTGGACACCTGGCAACCCTTTCAACGAACGGTCCATTAATTCTTGAAATAGCCCTGGGGCTACACTGACCCCGAATTGGAGCCGCTTTACCTTGAAGGCCCCCTTATGGGTCACGATGGTCTGGGCCTCAGCAGTAGCATCGTCCACAGGCAGTTGCTGGTAGGCCTGTGCCAGGTCCAGCTTCCCGAAGACCTTGGTGCCGGCCAGTGTACCCAAAATGTGGCTGATTATGGGCACCAGGTAAGCATGCACCTGGAGTGCCATGTTTAATGTGAACTTGTAATCCGTGCAGATGTGGATGTCTCCATTGGGCTTAAGTGGAGTTACGATGGGCGTTTCCCAACGTGCATGTGATACCGGTTCCAAAACCCCTTGCTCAAATAATTTGTCCAACTCCTGTTCAATTTTAGGCTGAACAGCAAGTGGAGGCCAGTGGGCCGAAATGTGGATGGGCCGTATTGTGGGGTCAAGGTCAAAAGATACTGGGGGGGGGGGGCGGTGTAGGAGCCTATGTTGAAAACTGAGGGGAATTCTGCACAGATATCTTGAAGAAGAAGAAGAAGAAGAGATTGGATTTATATCCCGCCCTTCGCTCACTTGGAGTCTCAGAGTGGCTTACAAACTCTTTTCCCTTCTCCTCTCCACAACAGACACCCTGTGAGGTAGGTGGGGCTGAAATAACTCTTTCCAGAGCTGTCCTTGAGAGAACAGCTGGTACAGAGCTATGGCTTGCCCAAGGTCCTCCACCAGTTGCAAGTGGAGGAGTGGGGAATGAAACCCGGTTCTCCCAGATTAGAGTCCACGCCACTTAACCACTACACCAAACTGGATCCCGGGGTGCCAGTCCGGGGTGCAGATACTGTTCACCCCTGTTACACCCAGTTCCAGGTGCCTGAACCAGGATAGTCCCAAGAGGCTTGTGAGGTTGCCCGCCACCACCAGGAGGTCCAGTTTTCCCTCAAAGTCCTTGAACTGGACCATGAACTTACCCAGCCCCTTGATCGCTATGGGATTTTTCTGGAAGTCCCAGAGCTGGAGCCCCGGGGGCTTCCATAAGCAGCCCCCCCCCCCGGACACAGTTTCTGGAGCATGGCCTCCGAAATGATCGAGTATGATGACCCTGTGTCTAGTTCCATAAGGCAGGGGGAGCCCTCAATGAGGACAGGGAACTTAATCTTATTGGGGGCATCTCGGTGCAATGGGGTGGTGGGGTGATGACGTTGTGTGAAGCTCAGCCGATTCTTGATGTGTGACTAGGGTGCGGCAGTTGGCCTGGGAACGGCCAGATGTGGCCCTTCTTCCCACATGACTGGCACTCTGCATCCCGGAACTGACAGTACCGGTGGTCATGAGGATCACCACAGCTGGCGCAAGACGGTGTGCCAGTCCGGGGAGTTGTATTGTCTCAGCTGACCTAGTGTTGGCGGGGCTGTTCCTCTTGGCAGATGGACGGGAATTGGTACCTGGAGGATGGCGGCAGACCTGGAGTGTGTCATCTTCATTGAAGGCCTTGGATTCCAAAGATACAGTGGTGTGATGGGTGGCCATGGTAGCGCCAGACCTGTCTTTCTGGGAAATCTCATAAGCGCATGCTGTTTGTAAAACCATGGTCAAGGTGGCATCGGCAGTGGCCACGAGTTTTCTGCGCATTTTGGGGTCCCAAACTCCACATATAGAGGCAGAGAGGAGGGTGTCCTCCACCGCCACAAACTCACAGCCAACAGCGAGCCAGCAGAGGTCAGCCAGGAACGTGGCCACAGATTCACCCTTTAGCTGGATGCGGCTGAAGAACGTCACTCGCTGGGTGAGTTTCGAGGGCTTGGGGGTGAAGTAGTCATTAAGGGCTCCCATGATGTCATCGAAGGATGCCTCTGTGGGAGTGCAGGGAGAAATCAGGCTTCTTACCAAACGGAGGGTGGTGACCCCACATGTGCTCAGCAACCATGACTTGCACTTCCCGCCATCCGTGATCCCCTGGATGTCGAAGAAGAAGCCGAGTTGGTCAGCCCAGGCCTCTCAGAACTCGGGGCTGGAGGGGTCGAAGGGTGCGATCTGCTGTCCCAGAATGGTGGCCATCAGGACTCATGGAGCAGCGGTGTGGAGAGCAGGATCCTCGGGAGCCTTGAGCGGCGGTGATGCAGGGTGCTGGGGCCAAGCGGTGCTGGAGGCTGATGGATCTGGGCTCGATGCGGTGCTGGAGTCGGCCGGAGAGTTGCTCATTGGGATCCATCCTTGTCGCCACTGAAAAGTACTGGTTTCGGGAGGCCAGTGGTAGTGATTTCAGCATAGCAAGTTTATTTCAGGTCCAGATGAAGCATAAGAAAACGGAGGTCAGGGGGCCTGCTTATATACACAGGTAAGCCACACCCCTGACATCGCCCAAACAAGGCAGTTGGATAAGGTAATTGAATAAGTTCCAAGGTAATTGAATAAGTTTCAAGGTAATCCTAGGATAATAATTGGATAGTCCCAGGGGTGACTAAGTCTCAAGGTAACTGAATAAGTTTTAAGGTAATTGAATAACGTTCAAAGTAACTGGATAATCACAGATTTATTCACAGAACATAACACCCAAGAAGAGGAACCCCACATATTAAGGGGCATGGGTCAAGTGCCGAGGTGTCATCAAGGAATCGTTGGAGCTGCTTGGCTATCGCTCTCTCAATTACCTTGCCCAGAAATGATGAATTCGAATCTGGGTGGTAATTGGAAGGATCTAAAGGATCCAAAGAAGGCTTTTTCAAGAGCCTCTTTCAGACCCTCTGAATAAACTTCTAAATCTAGGGACAGATTGATAATGTCCATCATAGGGCCCTGTATTTCCACCCAACTGGCTTTCACCAGCCACGAGGGACAAGGATCCAAGACCTATGTGGTAGGCCTAACAGCACCCAGGATCTTGTCAGCATCGGCTAATGAGAACCAGCTGAAGTTGTTGAATACCAAATCCAAGGATAGCCAAGGGGCCTCCAGCTCATGTACTGTGTCAACATTGGCTGGAAGGTCACAGTGGAGCAACAGGACTTTATCTACAAAAAAGCTTGCAAATGCCTTGCAGCTAATAGTTGAATTGCTAACATTTTGTGTTCTCTCAGTAAGAGAGATTAAAGATTGAATCACCCTAAACAATTGTGCCAGGTGAGAGCTGGTGGAAGCAATGGAGGCTGAGTAGAATTCTCTATTTGCAGCCTTCACCGCCATCTCATAGGAGTTCATAAACATCTTATAAGATGTTCTTGTAGCTTCATCGCAAATAAGCCACCAAACTTGCTGTAGCTGTCTAAGCTCTCATTTCATCTCCCTAAATTCTGTAGCATACCAGGGGGATTATTTTGAGCAAAGGTGAAGAGGACACCGGGGAGTGACTTCGTTGATGGCCTCAAAGAGATGGGATTTCCAATCTAAGGAGCATCTAAGGAGTCACCGGGGGACACTGGATCCTGCAGAGCATTCTGGAAACCAATTGGATCCATTAGTCTTTGTGGGCGAAGATAAATGAGCTCACTGCCAAGACTGGGGGATAGGGATACCCAGTAGGGTCTTCAAAGCATGTGATCTGACCATGGCACTTCCTCCTTAGTAATCAGATCCAACTCCAGCCCCATGTCAAAGATCAAGTCCAGGGTGTGGCCTGCTTGATGTGTGGAACCTGATACAATCTGGGAGAGCCCTAGTGCAGCCATGGAAGATACCAGGTCTAATGTCTGTGAGGAGGTGGCATCATCAGTATGGACGTTGAAATCCCCCAGAACTACCAGTCTCGGGAACTCCAAGGCCCAGCCGGCTACCATCTCCAGCAGGCTCAGGAGGCTGTCTGTCAGTGTGCTAGGTGGTCGGTACACCAGACATACAGCTGCCAATATTAGACTGGAAGACGGACAAGGGGTTTCCAGTTCCCTTACTGTATCAACTGTGGTCGGGAGGTCCTCGTGGAGTGATAAGATTTTATCTGCAAAATAAGTTGCAAATGCCTCACAGAAAAAAAGCACCTAGATGAGCAAAAATTGCAGCTGTGAAGCCAACCACAGCTTGACCTGTGCCCTTCCTGGCTGATTAAAGCATTCGGGTCTTCCTGGGAGAAACTATCAACTTGTTCTTATCTTCTGGGACATTGCTAGTGGGGCTGAAGGAGGCAGTTATTCGTCCGCTCTTAAAGAAACCAACATTGGGCCCTGTGGTCCTGGCCAACTACCACCCAGTTTCAAATCTTCCATTTCTGGGTAAGGAAGTTGAGAGGGTGGTGGTCGAACAGCTCCAGGCTTTCCTGGATGATGCATCCATTGACCACCTTGCTGACACAGGAGTTTGGGGGAGTGCCCTACAATGGTTTTCCTCCTTTCTCGGCAGTCAGGGATAGAGCATGGCGCTTGGCGAGAGGATCTCCCCGTGACACCCACTTGAATGTGGAGTGCCGCAGGGGGCAATCCTCTCACCAATGTTGTTTAACATCTACATGTGCCCCCTCCCCAAGTTGGTCCAATGGGCTGGGTTGGGTTGTCACCAATATGTGGATGACACCCACCTCTATCTGTTGCTGGACAGCTGCCTGGACTCCATATCTGGCCGGGTCACCGGAGGCTGTAGCTGGGTGGTTGCGGCATAGCTGGTTGAAACTTAATCCAATGAAGACAGAGGTCCTGTACCTAAGTCAAGGAGGGGGAGCTGGGTTGGGAATCAGGTGGTCCACCATGAATGGTGCATTACTTGTGCCAGCCCAAAGGGTGTGGAGCCTGGGGGTAGTCCTGGATGCTTTGCTTCCTATGGGGGTAGTCCTGGATGCTTCGTTTCCTATGGTCATGACAGTTTCCATCTCAATCTTCGACAGATCAGGCAGCTGGTTCCCTATCTCTCCCCCCAGGACATGGCTACAGTGACCCATGCAATGGTCACTTCCAGGCTTGATTACTGTAACTTGCTGTATGTGGGCTTGCACTTGCAGCTGATCCAGAAACTCCAGCAAGTGCAAAAATTGGTGGCATGCCTGCTGACTGTGTCACCTATGCAGGCACACATTCAACTGGTGCTACACCAATTGCACTGACAACCAGTTGAGTACTGAATCCACTTCAAGGTATTGGTACTGACCTTTAAAGCCTTGAGCAGCCAGGGACTGACATACCTGAGGGACCGCCTTTCCCCATATGTGCCCTGGAGAGCCTTGTGCTTGACCAATCAGCATCTACTGGTTGTCCCCAGCCCAAGAGATGTTCGCCTAGCCTCAACCAGGGCCAGGGCTTTTTCTACCCTGGCTCCAGCCTGGTGGAAAAAGCTTCTGCTTGAGATCAGGGCCCTGCGGGATCTATTACTGTTTCACTGTAAAACAGAGCTGCTCTGCCAGGCCTTTTGGATGAGGTGGCAGGCGTCCAACAAAGCTGGCCTCCCTTGCTGAAGCCTACCATCTTCATGTGGCCCAGAAGACCTAGGGATCTAGCGGCACCAGTCTTGGAGCCTGTACACTTAAATTGTTAGCAAAAAGGTTTCCCTTGCTTGATAGCCAGTCAAATGTGACTCTAGGGAGCAGTGCTCATCTCTGTTTCCAAGCTGAAGAGCCAATACTGTCCGAAGACTTTTTCCATGATCATGTGGCTGGCATGACTAAATGCTGAGGCGCACGGAACGCTGTTACCTTCCCACCAAAGTGGTACCTATTTATCTACTTGCACTTTCTTGCTTTCGAACTGCTAGGTTGGCAGAAGCTGGGGCCAGAGACGGGAGCTCACTCTGTCATGTGGCACTCGGGTCTCGAACTGCCGAGCTACCGACCTTCTGTTCTGCAGCTCAGCATCTTAACCTCTGAGCCACCGTGGCTCCTAAATTGCTAGTGCTGCCCATTTAATATTACATTGTTTAAACTGTTCTTAAATATTGTATGCATGTATGTACACAGGGCTCTTTTTCAGCAGGAACGCACAAGAACACTGTTCCAGCTGGCGTCCGAGCCTGCCGCACCCCCTCCCTGCCAGGCCTGAGCTGTTTACACTTAAAGGGAAAGTTCCTGCGGAGAGCCGGCAGGAAAAGCCCCCACCGGGCGCTTTCTCTTTAAGTGCAGACAGCCAGCAGGAGAAAGCCCCGCCCAGAGATTAAGCACGGGGCTAGGCTCTTTACAGGAAAGTTGTGGCTCTGCATTTGGCTTGTCAACCTCACATCGCTCTCCCTGCTCCGGTAAGTGCCTCCCCCATCTGTTTGCCTTCTCCCCCCCCCCACCTTTCTTTCTTTCTGTCTTTCGCTCTCTCTCTCCCTGTCCCCACCTTTCTTTATTTCCTTCTCTTTCTCTCTCCCTCTCCCCCTTCCTTTCTCTCTCTCTCTCTCCTCCAACTTACTTCCTTCATCTATCTCTCTATCATCTATCTATCAGTCTGTCTGTCTGTCTGTCTGTCTGTCTGTCTGTCTGTCTGTCTATCTGTCTATCTATCTATCTATCTATCTAATTTCCCTTTCTTTCTCCCTCTCCCTCTCCCCCACCCCTTCTTTCCTTCTTTCCTTCCTTCCTTCTTTCCTTTTTGTTTCATTTTGTTCTTTGTGTTTTTATTTAAAAAATTATTGAAAAGGGGGGGGATGTAAAAAAGCAGAGAGCCTGGGAAATGCCGCTTGTGACAATATCTTTAATTTTTGAGAATCTATTTAGTTTTCTCATGGCATCTTCTGCTTAAAAGTAAGTTTGAAGCCTGAGTTCATTGTTGTGTCTTGTTGGGAATGGCTTGCAAATATATGTGTGTCTAAAGTCTATATTAAAGTGGTTTGGTGCTTACTGCCATGCAAGAGAAAACATCTGAAAAAGTAGCTTCATTGTTGTGTGTGTTGGTGTGAGGCTTCTGAGTGGATTCAATAAGCTAGGCCTTTGGTAAAAGCAAAAGTCCTTTTATTCTTAATGATCCTTCAGGTACACAATGTTTGTCAGTGATAACCAGCTACAAGCAACGGGGATTCATATACAATATTCAAAAGGTAGGGACAGGTAAAGAACCAATCAGAGCCAACTAAAATAAGCACGAAAACCCTAACTGTTATGTTCTCACAGAAAAAGGCACGGAAGCACTACACCCCCTCCCCACGGCCCCTTTGTGAACTCTACTTGCAATTCACAGGCCAGGCACCTGGCCTAAATCAGTTTTATTTATTTATTTATTTATTTATGTTTTTATACCCCGCCCTCCCCGTAAGCGGGCTCAGGGTGCTAACAAGGGCATAAATGCCATATACATCATAGACATTTTAAAATCAATTTAAAATCACCAAACAACGATAAAACTCCATTACATAACAAGAATAAACTGCATCAATAAAACTACAGTACCCACTAAAGTGCTTCCAGTCTCGTTAAGATGGCATCCTATCTAGTTGGAAACCTACCAGCCATAGCAATCGGGCCTGGACTGCATTCAGGGCCAGTTTTCATTGTAGATGTTATTACAATGCTGGTGGCGGCTCCTAGCCAAAGGCCTGGCGGAAGAGCTCCATCTTACAGGCCCTGTGGAACTGCATAGGTCCCGCAGGGTCCTGATCTCTTCCGGGAGCTCGTTCCACCAGGTTGAAGCCGCCACCAAAAATGCTCTGGCCCTAGTCCCAGTGAGCCTGGCATCCCTGGGGCCCGGGACACGAAGTCGATGACACGACCCCGACCGAAGTGCTCGCTGGGGTATGTGCGGAGAAAGGCGGTCCCTCAGGTATGTTGGACCCTGGCCATATAGGGCTTTAAAGGTAAGAACCAGCACCTTGAAGCGAACTCGGTATGCTATAGGCAGCCAGTGCAGCTCCGCTAGCACAGGTCGGATGTGGTCAGAAGTCTTCAAGGTTACCAAAGCAAGATTAGCCATCCCGAGATGCCAGGATGAAAGAACTAAGGGGAGGAGGCGCAGGGAAGATAGCCAGAGTGTTATATGACATGGGAGTATGTAGCAAGCCACCCTCCCAGCGAAAGAAAGAGCCACAGTATTCATGACAGACAATAAACTCAAGGCTAGCAGTAAATTAACGATAGAGACCCAGACAACAGACAATTAATGGCAAAGAATCTGACATCCTGCCCTCCCCAAAATCAACCCCCTCCAGGTTTATCAGGAAAACGCTTGTGGAATGCATGAAGTAATTTAGGAGCATGGACATGTTCAGCTGCAACCCACTCATTTTGTTCAGGCCCAAAATCCACCTACTTAACAAGATAATACAATCGGCCCCATTTCATTTTAGAGTCCAAGACATCTGAAATTTCAAAATGCGGTTCCCCCTCCTTCATCAGGAGTAGGAGGAGTCGGGTATAGGAGTAGGAGTAGGAGTAGGAGTAGGAGGATCGGGTCTCCATGCATTCGGCCCAGGATTCTTCTTCAACAAGCTGTAATGAAAAACAGGATGCACAGAGCTCAATGATTTGGGCAGTTTGAGTTCAAACGACACAGAAGATATTTTCCTTAGTACTTTATAGGGACCAACATATTTCCACCCCAGTTTTCTGCTGGGTTGTAGTCCATGAATGTTTTTTGTAGACACATACACAGTCACCAGGTTGTAAATCCCAACCCTCAACACGACCCCGATCTGCATATTTTTTTTAATCCGCTTTAGCCTTGTCCAAAGTTGTAGAAATAAGAGGCCAAGAAGCTTGCAGGGAAGACCACCATTGGGAGAACTCAGATGGGGGGTCCCCCCTGGGCGAGGGCAGTGATGGAAGAGGATTCCCCTCAAATCCCCTGCTGCCATAAAGGGAGACACCCCCATAGACGAATGCACTGCATTATTATAGCTGTATTCTGCAAAAGGGAGGAGTTCCACCCAATTATCCTGATGATAATTAGTATAGCAATGAAGGAATTGTTCCAGGATCTGATTAATTCGTTCGGATTGGCCATCAATCTCTGGATGGTAACCCAAACTCAGGGCAGGCTCTATGTCCATCACCTGGAGAAGTTCCCGCCAAAAGGTGGCAACGAACTGGCTTCCCCTGTCGGAGATTATGCGCTTAGGAAAAGCATGGAGTCTGATCACGTGAGAAAAGAACCCTTTTGCTAAACTCTTAGCGGTAGGCAATTTTTTAAATGGGACGAAATGAGCCTGTTTGGAAAACAAATCCACAACCACCCAAATGACCATTTTTCCTTTGCTGGGTGGAAGATTGGTTATGAAATCCATAGAAATGTCCTCCCAGGGCTGAGAGGGGGTAGGCAAAGGGTGCAAGAGCCCTGGTGGTTTTCCTCCCCGCTTTTTGCACATTAAGCACACCTGGCAAGAGGTGACATAGTCAGACACATCCTTTCGCATGTGGGGCCACCAAAACTGTCTCTGAATCAAGTTCAAAGTCTTTAAAAATCCAAAATGACCCGCTAGCTTGGACTTGTGGCAAGCTAGCAAAATCTCCCTGCGAAGGGACTTCGGCACAATTAACTTTGAACCATGATACCAACAGCCGTCAGCCTGCTTCTCTGCCTCACTGTTATTTTCATAGTCCTTCACCTCCTCCTCCGAATACTCCAGAGCACATTTTGTAATCCACTGTGAGGGGGTTGTTGCCGTTTTACTTTGGCTATGGGTGGTCACTGCTCCGCCCAATTGCTTGGGGGAAAACATGGAATCGAACACCTCATCTTTTCGGGACTCATGCTGGGGCAATCTTGACAGAGCGTCTGCTAAGGAGTTTGCCTTGCCTGGGAAATGCTTTAGCACGAAATTAAATTTGGAAAAGAAATCAGCCCACCAGAGTTGCTTGGCGTTTAAGGACCTCCGGGTGCACAAAGCCTCTAGGTTTTTGTGGTCAGTCCAAATCTCAAACAGCTTTTGTGCCCCTTCCAGCCAATGCCTCCATGTGGAAAGAGCCAGCTGGATAGCCGCGGCTTCTTTATCCCACACCGACCAATGTCTCTTGGTCTTGGTGAACTTCTTAGAAATGTAAGCCAAGGGGTGTAGGACATTGTCTTCACCCTTCTGCAGGATCGCCCCCACCCAATAGCTACATCCGAGGTGTCAACATGAATCACAAACTCTTTAGTTTCATCTGGATGTGCTAAAATAGGCTCTGATGTAAACAACCATTTTAAAGCATCAAATGCTTTAAGTCCAGCACAACCGTTCCCCAGGCTTCCCTGCCTCCGGGCCCCTCCCCTTAGTTTTCAAAAGTTCTGTGAGGGGTAGGGTGATGGTAGCAAAGTCTTTTAGGAATGTTCTATAGAAATTACAAAATCCCAGTAGGCTTTGTAGTTGTTTCTGGGTGCGGGGGGGCCTCCCATTGCACCACCGCCTCAACTTTGCCCGAGTCCATCTCTAGCCCCTGCTGGGAGATTCGATAGCCCAGAAAGTCAATCTCAGTGCGGTGGAATTCACACTTGGAGAGCTTCGCATACAGCCGGTGTTCCAGCAGTGTTGCCAGCACCTCCCGCACCAATCTCACGTGTGACTGCTTATCAGGGGAATAGATCAAGATATCATCTAAGAAACAGAGCACCCCTTTGAACAGATGTTTATGCAGCACCTCGTTAATTAGGCTCATAAAAACTTCGGGAGTGCCAGCCAATCCGAACGGCATCACGAGGTACTCAAATTGGCCAAGGGGTGTATTGAAAGCCGTCTTATATTCATCCCCTTCCCTTATGCGCACTCGAAAGTAGGCATCTCGTAAGTCCAACTTAGAAAAAATCTTTCCCTTAGCCGCTTCTGCCAATAAATCTTTGATCAAAGGTAGGGGGTAAGGGTTTGAGGCAGACACAGCATTCAAACCCCTATAGTCCATACACAGTCTCAAACCCCCATCTTTTTTTTTCCGGAACAAGACAGGGGCGGCAAAAGGGGATTTAGCCGGGCGGATGAACCCTCTCGCCAAATTCTTGTCCAGGAACTGTCGAAGCTCACTCCGCTCTGCCGGGCTCATTGAATATAATTTCCCTTTTGGCAACTTCTCCCTCGGTAATCATTCGATTGCAGTGAGTCTATGGGGGGGGGGAGTTCATCTGCTTCCATCTCGCTAAACACATCGGCTAAATCCCGGTACTCAACTGGGATCTTACACCCCATTGGGGACACTGCGGCCGCAACAGGGAGGGATGGGGGCCCCGCTCCCCAAGCCGGGTCCCATTTGTACTGAACACATTTAGGGTCAATCCACGAGATCTTTCCCTCACTCCACTTGATGTAGGGGTCATGCGAGCTCAACCACGGGCTTCCCAGCACCATGGGGAACTGGGTATTGGGGGTGATTACAAAAGCTCTCTTCTCCCAATGTTCTCCCGTTCCTACAATTAGCAGTTCAGTCTCTGCTACACACGCTTCTTTCATTTCCGAACCATCCATCTGGGTGAATCGTAAGGGTTCCCCCAGTGGGTTCACCCGAGTTCCCAGTCCCTCTACTACTAATGGGCTGATTAAGTCCCGAGCACACCCAGAGTCAATAACAGCACGCACCTGAACATGGGTCCCCATGCCTGGAGCTATCACAGTCACAACCATATAAAGTAATGGACCAGGGATGCTCACCGGGGGTGGCGCATCAGGAGGAGAGACCTGCAGCTCTGTGCCTTTTACTGCAGGTCTTTGAAGTTTCCCACCGGCTGTGCAGCAACCAGCTCCAACGCTTCTTGCGGAGTAGACTTGTCCGTTGCCCCTTCCAGCTGTAATGCCCGGGGTTTAAACGAAGACTTGCCAGACCTGGGGGGTCCTCCCATCAGAGGAGTCAAAGTTTTAGGTGTCCTGGGTCCTCCCCGAGGACACGCCAAGGCGAAGTGGCCACTCTCACCATATTTCATGCACAGCCCTTGCTTGAAACGGGAGTCACGCAGTTCCTGCAAGCCTGTCTTAAATTTTGACTTTAGGGCGGGCTTGGCCATATGAGGTGTGGCAGCCCCTAATTTGATCAGGGTAAAGTGCTCTTCCACATCTGCCGCAGCCCGCATCCATGCCGCCAGGGATCCTGGTCAATCATTTCGGAGGATGGTCTCATAAATTTCCGAATTCAACCCCTCCCAGTACTTTTCAATGAATAGGTCTTGTGACCAGCCCTGCACCTTGGCAGCTATTCTACAGAACTGGGCAGTATACTCTCTCATGGAGGAGCGACCCTGAACCAGTTTGTATAGTTGGTTCCGAGCCTTCTCCTCCCCTAGAGGATCTTCGTAGTGCTGCCTGAGGGCCCACATGAAGTTGTTTACCGTTTGTAACTCAGGACCGGGAGGGTTATGTAGACTTACATACCAGTCACTAGCTGTGTCTCTCGGCTTCTATCCGATATACCCCACTCTTTCACGTTCGGAAGGGTAGAGGTGACCCCAGGAATCCAGGAACCTTTCGATCTCGATCAGGAAAAACTGGAGCTTTTCAGGGTCCCCATCAAATGTAGTGGTTAATGGGTTGTTGGGGGGCTGATGGGGCACTCGGTCAACTGGACGGGGAAGCACTGGACCCGGCACCGGTACTCCTGTTGGGAGACCACCTGCTGGCACGGGTAACACGGGAGCTGCTCCCCCCCCACCAGGTAATTGTCCAGGGGGTTGTGCCCCGGCTCCCCTGGCACCCTGCGCAGGCGCCACTCCTACTCCTGCTCCTGCCCCTGCTGGTCCCATCAGCTGCTGCTGCTTCTCCAGCACTGCTTCTCTCAGCTCCACTGCCAAACGGTCATGCATCTCACCGAACCACCGATCCATTTGCTGCCAGATGTCATCCGGGCCGTGGTCCGGGGCCCAGGGCAGGAGTCGCTCCTCTTCCAGGAGGCTCAACCACCAATGGTCTGGCCGACGAGGTAGAAAACGATCCTCGTCCTGGAGGATTAGCCGTCCGATCTCAGAATGGTTTTCACTGAACTGCACTCAGGCCCCTTTCCGGTCATGAATCCACGACTCAGACATACCAGTCCCAAAAGCCGACCACGAGTAGCGCAGTGAGGGTGGCCAAATCCCGCCTGCCCCACCTGGACGTGGAAGGGCGAATAAGTCCTGGCCAGTCGTCCCCAGCACACACGGCTCACTCGGTTCGCTGGGAGCTGTCGTGACTGGAGAATCCTGGGTGGTAACACGAAGAGTCCCATCATCCGACATAGTCAGGTATGGAAAGTCCTGTAAATGGGATCACTGACAATCTGTGAGGCTTCTGAGTGGATTCAATAAGCCAGGCCTTTGGTAAAAGCAAAAGTCCTTTTATTCTTAATGATCCTTCAGGTACATGATGTTTGTCAGTAATAACCAGCTACAAGCAACGGGAATTCATATACAATATTCAAAAGGTAGGGACAGGTAAAGAACCAATCAGAGCCAACTAAAATAAGCGCGAAAACCCTAACCATTATGTTCTCACAGAAAAAGGCGCGGAAGCTCTACACCCCCCCACGGCCCCTTTGTGAACTCTACTTGCAATTCACAGGCCAGGCACCTGACCTAAATCAGTTCAGAAGTCTTCAAGGTTACCAAAGCAAGATTAGCCATCCCGAGACTCCAGAATGAAAGAACTAAGGGGAGGAGGCGCGGGGAAGATAGCCAGAGTGTTATATGATGTGGGAGTATGTAGCAAGCCACCCTCCCGGTGAAAGAAAGAGCCACAGTATTCATGACAGACAATAAACTCAAGGCTAGCAGTAAATTAAC
The DNA here is from genome assembly GCA_029233225.1 of Lepidodactylus listeri. Lineage (NCBI taxonomy): Eukaryota > Metazoa > Chordata > Lepidosauria > Squamata > Gekkonidae > Lepidodactylus > Lepidodactylus listeri. Next base: position 4,053,745 of record JARCFY010000014.1, on the reverse strand, counting down.
AATAGAGACCCAGACAACAGACAATTAATGGCAGAGAATCTGACAGTTGGGAGAACACTTGACTGTTGCATGGGGGACTTTGGGGGACATCTGCAGAGAAACAGAGATGTAACTAAAAATGAGCATGGTCAGCAGCACTTTGGAGATTGCCTATTTTGTGAAATTTAAAAAGTGGGCAGACTTTCTGATGAAGATGATTGTCCCTCTTCTCCTGCCACTGGGCTGACATCTGCCTTTAATGGGCCAGCAAAGTTGATGTTCTTAAACCTCCTAATAAGAGAGATTTCTGCTTCTCAGGAATTGACTTCCAATGATTGGTGATCTTGTGATGGTAGTGATACTTTGATGTGGTAAAGACCACCTGTTCACAGGATAATTTTACCTGTGGGACAGACTCTGCATGGTAACCACTCCACTGGTACATAATTTCTTGTAAAAAGTATTATAGTGTAATAATTCAGATGGGTAGCCATGTTGGTCTGAAGCAGCAGAACAAAGTTGGAGTCCAAAGTTTCATCCAAGGTATAAGCTTTTGTGTGCATCTGTGCACACTTCTTCCATCTGAATTTATTCAAGGTATAAGATTTCATGTGCCACCCACACTTCTTCCATCTGAAGAAGTGTGGGTGGCACATGAAATCTTATACCTTGAATAAAATTTTGTACCTTGAATAAAATAGTCCACAAACTACTCCCGTCCAGTGCATCCACAAACCTAGAAGAAGAAGAGATTGGATTTATATCCCGCCCTTCACTACCCAAGGGAGTCTCAGAGCGTCTTACAAACTCCTTTCCCTTCCCCTCCCCACAACAGACACCCTGTGAGGTAGGTGGGGTTGAGAGAGCTCTGAGACAACAGCTGGTACAGAGCTATGGCTTGCCCAAGGTCATCCAACAGGTGCAAGGGGGGGAGTGGGGAATCAAATCTGCTTCTCCCAGATTAGAGTCCGTGCATTTAACCACTACACCAAACTGGCTCCTAGGGTTGTTCTGCCAGTGAGCTATGGTTGCCAACTCCAGATTGAGGAAATCCCTGAAGATTTCGGAGTGGAGGGTGGGGTTTAGGGGAAGGAGGGACCCAAGCAAGGCATAATGCCATGGACTCCACTTCCCAAAGCAGCCATTGGCCTGATCTCTGTAGTTTGGAGCTCAGTTGTAATTCCAGGAGATCTCCAGACCCCACCTGTAGATTGGCAACCCTAAAAATTCATATTCAGCATACTAGTTCTGCAGGAAGGCAAGCTGATTTCCATGGGCACTTAACATTTAGGAATTGATTCCAATCCAGTGTGGGAATAATTGTTGGACATAAGATATTGGTTCAGGCAAGATTTTGCATAGATGGGACAGAAAATAATGTTTTAATTGGTTTTGTCAAAACTGTTTTAACAACAAGGTAAACAGAATAAGAAGCAAAAGGTGGATTTGGCTGGATGACCCCACTTCTGGTAACATCGGGTGTGGCCTAATATGTTAACAGACTGTGCTGTCAGGGTTGTGGCCTAATATGCTAATGAGTTCCTGCTGGGCTTTTTCTACAAAAAGAGTCCTGTATGTGTGTATGTATGTATGTATTTATTGTTCCATTGTAATGAGCCAAAGGCTTGAGAAGGCTTGTTATGTGATCTGCCCTGAGCCTACTTGCAGGGAGAGTGGAATACAAGTCTAAATAAAAAATAAAATGAAATAAATAGTATTTAATTAAAGTAAAAATATTTCCTTTTATGGAACTTGTGATATGTGCTCTGTCTGCATCCACATAAGGCCCAGCATTGCCCATGCTTACTGTCAGGCTCTGCCTCCTGAAGGTCAGAGTCCAACGTGGGTGTTCCATCCACCAGTGAGGGATGGGGGAAGTGTTGCTAGATCCAGGTTGAGAAACTCATGGAGATTTGGGGATGGAGCCTAGGATACCATGCCATATAGTCCACCCACCAAAGCAGCCATTTTCTCCAGGGGAACTGATCTCTGTAGTCAGGAGATGAGCTGCAATCCCAGGGGCTGCATCCCTACCCACTGTCTTCCTTTTACATGGACAGCCCACACATATCTCAGCGGGGAGGGAGTGTTCCCTCTAAGATGAGTTAGTGTGAGCTAGCTCACAATTTTTTAGCCTCCAGCTCACACATTTTTGTCGTAGCTCAGGAAGGATGGTTCCAGAGCAAACTAATTTATGCAGGAGCCAGATTGCTCACTAACAACTTTAATGTGAGCCAATCTGGTGTAGTGGTTAAGTGCGCAGACTCTAATCTGGGAGAACCGGGTTTGATTCCCCACTCCTCCACTTGCACCTGCTGGATGACCTTGGGCAAGCCACAGTTCTGTTCCAGCTGTTCTCTCAAGGACAGCTCTGGAAAGGGCTCTCTCAGCCCCGCCTACCTCACAGGGTGTCTGTTGTGGGGAGGAGAAGAGAAAGGAGTTTGTAAACTGCTCTGAGACTCCTTCAGGTAGTGAAGGGTGGGGTATAAATCTAATCTCTTCTTCTTCTTAATGCCAATAGCTTACAAAGTAGAATTTTTGCTCACAAGACTCCACAGCTTAGATGGAGCAATTGTTACAACACCCTGGGTTCTGTCTCCCAGCCCTCAGCCCTCCCTTTCTCTGCTTAGGTGTAACCGGGCCTGTGGTTATAAGAACATAAGAGAAGCCAGTGTTGGATCAGGCCAATGGCCCATCCAGTCCAACACTCTGTCACACAGCGGCCAAAAACACCAGGTGCCATCAGGAGGTCCACCAGTGGAGGCAGGACACTAGAAGCCCTCCCACCATTCCCCCCCCCCCCACCAAGAATACAAGGCACCACTTGCCCCAGACTGAGAGTTCCTATCTGAAAAGTACTGAGTTCTCAGCAGCACAAACAAGGATGAAAGCATTGTGATCTGCTCTTAGTTTATTTGAGTTACAGCAAGCATGTCTTAACCGGCCAAATGGCCAACTATATACACACCCAGGCCATACCCCAGGTCTTGCCTGTAGTCCTATTGGGGGGTTTGAATTTCCTGCCTAGATCTTATTGGAGGACTGGAGGGACCCTAGAATCCTTGGCCCCTATTATTCTAGAAACCAAGCTCTAGGTTACTCTCGCTGGTGCCTAGTGGCGATCAGTGGACACAACACCCCTCCCCCCATAGTTTTTACAGTACCTAGGGTACATAGTCCTTTAAGTATGCAGGGGGCCAGTGTGCCCGGTTGGAGCATCTAGGTGCCGGAGCTGGTGGGTCCTGACTTTTGGAAGCAGAGCTTGCTCCGGACCCAGTGTTTCTTGTGGCTCGATGGTTGCCTCTGGTGCAGGAGTGGGGCCGGAGTCAAACTCCATGCTGGGGGGCTGGCCTTCTTTGGCTGTGTCCTCTTGGGAAGGTTGTAGGGTGGTGGCCCAGGTGATGGTCTCCTGGGGGTCCCCGCGGGCCCTGGATCTAAAGAGGCAGGGATTTGCCATTGGCACAGCTGGTCCACATGTTTCCTCAGGTCCTGGCTGTCCTCAGTGGAGACCTCATAAGAAACCAGTCCAATGGGGCGGATGATCCTTCCTGCCAACCACTGCAGCCCCCTCCTGAAGTTGTGCAGGAAGACGGGATCCTCTGGGAAGTGGAGCTTCTGCCTGGTCAGTTAGTTGCCACGACTCCAGGCCCTATCCCGGTGCAGTCGGTCCAGGAGTACTGTCAGTCATCAGCCCATCAGTAGTTCAGCAGGACTGGTGCCGCTGACCGGGTTCAGAGTGATGTGCCGGGCAAGTAAAAAACAGGCCAACCTAAACTCCCAATCTCCATCTATGATGCCGCTGAGGGCTTCCTTTGTGGTCTGCATCATTCGCTCTGCTTGTCCGTTGGTAGCGGGGAGGAAGGGGGCAGACCTTATGTGTCAGATGAGGTTGCTCTGGAGGAACACCTGGAACTCGTCCAACATGAAGGCAGACCCATTGTCTGATACTATGGTATCTGGGAGTCTGTGGGTTGCAAACAGGTAATGCAGTGCCCAGATGGCCACTTTGGATGATGTTGTGGAGACGGGGGTGACCTCCAGCCATTTGGAGTAGGAGTCCATGATCACCATGAATAGCAGTCCATGGAATGGGCTTGGAAAATCGATATGGACTCTTGACCACGGTGTCCGGGTTGACTCCCATGCCTGTTTGGGTGCTACTGGTGGATTGGGGCAGCTCTCTTGACACGCCTGGCACTCCTTTACCCATGCTTAGATCTCTGCATTGATTTTGGGCCACTACACATAACTCTGGGCCAGCACTTTCATGCAGATCACCCTGGGATGGGTCTTGTGAAGGGCGATGAGGACATGGCACCTTAGAGCCTTGGGAACCACCACCCGGTCCCCCCAGAGCAGACACCCCTTGTAAGCTGAGAGTTCATGTTGGTGAGCTGTGAAGGGGGTGAAGTCAGGCCACGCCGCTTCCGTGGGCCAGCCCTGTCACACCCACCCCAGAACTGGAGATGATCAGATCTCAGACTGAGTGGTGGGCCATGTCCACCACCTGCAGAGGTTGGTCCAGAAGGTTGTCCAGGAGGAGGATGCGGTGTGCCGGGGTTGGGTGGGCGCTATTGTGGGCAGAGGTAGACAGATGAGGGCATCCGCATGGCCCATGCCCTTTCCTGGCTGATGCTGCAGCTGGTAATTGTAGCCCACCAGGACCCGTGGGGACAGGACTTGTGGGGTCTGTTTGTCCATGGTGAAGAGCCTCAGGAGCAGCTTATGGTTGGTGACAATCATGAAAGGTCTCCTGTATAATAAGTCATGAAACATCTTGACCCCTGTGACGATCGCCAACCCCCCGAACTATTTGGGCATAGTTTCTCTTGGCTGCTGACAATGCCTGGGAGTAGTAGGCGACTGGCACCTCCCTCCCATTCAGAAGTTGGTGCCCCAGTACTGCCGCCACCCCGTAGGGTGAGGCGTCGCAGGCCAGCACCACTAGCAGGGACTCATCGAAATGCACAAGAACTGAGTGGGAGATCAAGAACGCTTTTATGGCCTTGAATGCTCCCGCCTGCTGGGGCCCCCAGACCCAGGGGGGCAGTTTTCTCCAGCAAATGATGTACAGGCTCTGCAATGGCTGCCTTGTGGGGAAGAAAGGTGTGAGAAAAGTTCAAAAGTCCAAGGAACGCCTGCAGTTCTGCCTTGGACTGGGGGGCTGGGGCTTCTATGATGGCCTTGATCTTGTCTCTTGCTGGGGCGAGTCCATCTGCGTCAACGATGAAGCCACAAAAGTCCACCTGATCCACCCCGAGAAGGCACTTCTCCATTTTTCATCCTGGCTTCTTGGAAATGGCAGAGGACGATGTGCAGCCGGGCCTCGAACTCCTCATGTGTTGCCGCCACAACCATCACATCAAAGAATGGTGTGACCTTGGGGATCCCTTTCAAGAGAGAGTCCATTAAGTTCTGGAATATTCCCGGGGCCACGCTCACCCAAACTGTAGCCATTTCACTTTGAGCACCCCCTTGTGGGTCATGATCGTTTGGGCCTCCGCTGTTGCCTCATCGACTGGCAACTGCTGGTATGACTGTGTGAGGTCTAGCTTGCCAAAAACTTTTGCCCCTGCCAGCATGGCTAGCACATGACTCACTACCAGTATGGGGTACGTGTGGTCTGGTAAGACCCGGTTTATTGTACATTTGTAGTCTGCGCAGATGCGGACATTTGGGTTTGACTGGCATTACTATGGGGGTCTCTCAAGTAGCGTGTGACACCAGTTCCAGGACTCCCTCGGCCACCAAGCGATCTAGGTCAGCATTGATTTTCGGTTTTAGGGTGAACAGCACACTCCTTACACACATGCAGAGTGGCCTGATGCTGGGGTTGAGCTGGAGCGAGACAGGGGGCCCGGTGTAGTGGCTGAGGGACCCATCAAAGACAGATGGAAACTCCTGGCATACAGTGCTACAGTCCCACTTGGTACATGGATTGATGCCCTCTATGGTAATGCCAAGGGGGGCGAACCAAGTGCGGCCCAGGAGACTAACTAAATTCCCTTCAACGACAATAAGGCTGAGGTAGTCGTTGAACCCCCGGTATTGTACTCTAAACTGCTCCTCACCGATACAGAATTTCTTTGGAAATCGACCAGTTTTACACTGGAGGGTTTTAGGTGGGCCTCCCCTTGGGACATAGTCTTTTTAATGTTTCCACCGATATGATGTTGCCCCTGGAGTCAGATTCTAACTCCATGGTGCAGGGGGACCCCTCTATCTTATCCCGAACCTGAATATTGGGGGCGGTGCTTGGACTGGGGATTCTCAGTACCGGTTGGGGTGGTTCGGCTGAGATAAGGTAGAGGTCCTCTGAGGTGGCATCCGCCTCATAGTGCATAGGGGCGTGGTGGCTGTTTTTGCGTTGGCACCTTGGGTCCCCTCAATTGGCAGATGCGGGCGATGTGTCCCTGCTTCCCACATGCCCGGCAAACGGCAGTGCAGAAACGGCAAGACTTCCGCTCATGGGTCTCTCCGCAGCTTGAGCAGGGTGTGGAAGGGTTGGTTGGTGTGGCCACAGGGTGATTCTCCCTCCAGTCGGGTCAGTGGACTTGCCTTACTTCTTCCTCATCGGAGAGGTCAGAGGCTGACGCTGATGCATTGATGACGTAGCACGGTACCAGTGCAATCTCTCAAATGCTGTAGCCAGGTGGAGGGCCGCCTCAAGTTTCAAGTCTGTGGTCCCCATCAGCTTTCAGCACAGTTTCTGGTCCCAGACACCCCAGACGAATTGTGTGAGGATGATGTCTTCCACCTCCCGGAACTCACAGTCCATAACCAACTGATGTAATTCAGCCATGTATACTGTGACCGATTTGCCCGACTTCTGTTGGCATGCCCACAGATTCATGCACCTCGCCATCTTGGTCAGCTGTGGAGCTAAGTAGCTGGTCAGGGCCATCGTGATGTCTGCGTAGGTTGCGTCAGCTAGCTTCTTGGGGGCAAGCAACCCTTGAGCTAAGCGAATGGATGCGCCCCCACACATGCTTAGCAGTAGTGCTTTCTTCTTCGCCTCATCTGTTACTTCTTGATAGCTGAAGAAGTTGTTCAGCTGTTCTACCCATGCCTCCCAGAACTCAGGGTGAGCTGGGTTGAACGCCTGGATGTGTCCTGGAGAGGTAGCCATGACTCTAGAGCAGTGTGGGGAGCGTTGTCCGGTGGCACAGTCGGTAGTGCCAGGGGGCTCTGGGGCCCGGCAGCAGTCAGTGGCTGAGGGATTGGTGCTTGATGCGGTGCTGGAGTTGGAGTCTGCTGCACTCATTGGGATCCCATCCTCATCGCCAGTGAAATGTACTGAGTTCTCAACGGCACAGAGGAGGACAAAAGCATTGTGATCAGCTCTTACTTTGAGTTACAGCAAGCATGTCTTAACTGGCCAAATGGCCAACTATTTACACACCCAGGCCACATCCTGGGTCCTGCCTATAGTCCTATTGGGGGGTTTGAATTTCCTGCCTAGATCTTGTTGGAGGACTGGAGGGACCCTAGGATCCTTGGCCCCTATTGTTTTAGGAACTAAGCTCTGGGTTACTCTCGCTGGCGCCTAGTGGCAGTCAGTGGACACAACACTATCTATACCTTGTGGCTAATAGCCACTGATGGACCTCTGCTCCATATGTTTACCCAATCCCCTCTTGAAGCCGTCCATGCTTGTAGCCACCACCACCTCCTGTGGCAGTGAATCCCACGTGTTAATCACTCTTTGGGTGAAGAAGTATTTCCTTTTATCCATTCTAACCTGATTGCTCAGCAATTTCATTGAGCGCCCATGAGTTCTTGTATTGTGAGAAAGGGAGAAAACTACTCCCATGCATAATCTTATAAACCTTGATCATGTCACCCATCAGCTGTCATTTCTCTAAGCTAAAGAACCCCAAGCACTTTCATTTTTCTTCTTAGGGAAAGTGTTCCAACTCTTTAATCATTCTAGTTGCCCTTTTCTGCACTTTTTCCAATGCTATAATATCTTTTTCGAGGTGTGGCAACCAGAACTGTACACAGTGCTCCAAATGAGGTTGCACCATTGATTTATAGAGGGGCATTATGATACTGGCTGATTTGTTTTCAGTTCCCTTCCTAACAACCCCCAGTTTAGCATTGGTCTTTTTTATTGCAGTTGCACACTGTCTCGACATTTTCATTGAGTTATCTACTATGACTCCCAAGATCTCTCTCTTGGTCAGTCTCTGCCAGGTTGGACCCCATTAACATGTATTTATAGTTAGGATTTTTGGCTCCAATGTGCATCACTTTGCACTTGGCCACATTAAACCCCATTTGCCATGTTGATGCACACTCGCCCACCCTCGACACATCCCTTTGGAGTGCCTCACAATCCTCCCTGGTTCTCACCACCCTGAACATCTTTGTGTCATTTGCAAATTTAGCCACTTCACTGCTTACTCCCAACTCCAAATCATTAATAAACAAGCTGTATGCCAATAAAGGTTGTGTATTGTATTGTAATAAACAAGTTAAAAAGCATCGGACCCAGTACTGAGCCCTGTGGTACCCCACTGCCACCCTCCACTGAGAAAATTGCCCATTTATACTCACTCTCCATTTTCTTTTAATTAGCCAGTTTTGTGCCTAATAAAGGCCTGCTGGGAAGAAGGACTACCTGCCCAGAGCAGCCTGGGGGAGGGAAGCAGGGTTGAGGCCTCACCAGGACATGCAGGGGCTGCTGGCAAGGCGGGCAGGGGCAGGAGGAGTCTGGAGCCAGGCAGGAGCAGGAGAGAGTGACTGCTGGGGGACAGCAGCAGCCAGGAGGTTCTTTTGAAGCCTTCAGGTCCAGAGGGAGGTGCTGACAATACCCTCCAAGTAGGGGTGGGGCCTGGCTGATTCCTGAGCAAATGAGCTTCCCTTTGTGTTTTCCTCCCTTGTCAGCACCTTGATAAAGCAAAAGGTTTTTGGTGTATGATACATGCTGAAATGGAGAAAATTCTGAAATGTAAGCTTAAAAAATTGCCTGAAATGTTGTTGCCTGGCATTAGGTTAGCTGTAAGTAGAAGGAAAAGGACACTGATCTGGGATATGGTAACGACAGCAAGAATGGTCTATGCGCACAACTGGAAATCGGAGAAAACTCCAGAACTATGGGAATGGTTGAGAAAACTGCTATTTATGGCAGAAATGGGATAACTGGACAAGAAAATTAAACAATCAAGACTCAGCGAAGTTTTTAGAAGATTGGGAAGCCTTGAAGGAATATATGGAGCAAGGCTGGAACATGAAGGACAATATTTTTACACTTTCTAACTATTGAAATGAGAGAATAGAATTATAATATAAAAAATGAATCTGTAGTTAGCCGCGAAATGAAACCATTTGTAACCAATATTTTGATAATTAGTTTAAATGTATAAAAGTATAATAAAATGTATAATAGCTCAAAATGTTACCTTAGGAGACAAATATTTTTAAATATATGTTTACCAGTTGATACATATGAAGGTGCAGGGGGGGGGGGTGGGAAGTCATTTAATGATTATCTCTTTTTAAATTAAGTATGCAATTCTATAGAGAATGGAATATGTATAAAAGCTAATTGTATTAGAGAACAATGGGGGGAAAATTTATTGCAAAAAAAAAGAAAATTGGACCAGGGGGTCCAATCCTACGGGCCCCCAACCAGGTTGCTCCCATTCCCTCCATTGTTCTCTATGGTGAGAAAAAAGTAACGTTTTTTCCCACCATAGAGAACAATGGAGCTGATGGGGCAACCTGTTTGAGGCCTCGTAGAACTGGACCCCGTGGCCCAATCTTCTTGAAACTTGGTGGGTATTTCGGGGAGAGATCCCAGAAGGTACCCTGCAAGTTTGGAGCCTCTCCCTCAAACTCCCTCTCCTCCAGCCCCTCATATACCCTATGAGTTTTTGCCATTGACTTCAATAGCCCATAGGGTATAATAGGGCTGAAACTGACATTTGGCTGGTTATGCTAATGAGTTATGCTAATAGGCATGTTAATGAGCTCCTGCACCTCTTTTCCTACAAAATGACCCCTGCTCCTCTTAGAGCCTATGTCAGCTCACAGTTCAGAAATTATAGATCAACTAACACCTCTTCTTGTTGAGGGCCTTCATGTATGGTGGCTCGCGGTTTGAGTTAATAGTGCTGGTGTAGGTTTCACATAGTATAGGGAGACAGCAAATAGAAAGAAACAGCAGGTGACTACATATCTCCTGAGCCTCTGGCTCAGTTATTTGTACTGGATTTCAGAGTGATGTGTGTGGGTGTAAAGTCTTTGACTTGCCACTTCTGATCTCTAGAGACAGGAACCTGCATAGCTCAAGGAGGATTTTGGGGAATGTTGGGCACCTTGTCCCCTTCCCCCATGATGAAGTATGGTTTGAAAGGCCATCTGGATCAGGTTGCTCTGTTCCCTTGTTGTACCTTCCCACTCCTGTGTTTGCCTTGGGTTCTGTGCCAGGTGCCTTTCGTGCATGGGATACATGGATCCCTCTCCCACTCGGATAGCAGTCCTGGTGACAAGGAGGACCTGGCATGGGTCTTCCCACTTGGGCTCCAAGGCTGCTTCCTTTCTGTAGATCTTCATCCAAATGTAGCCTCCAGGGTTTGTTACTTGATGTAACAAACTTGAAGTTGAAGTAACTTGAAGTAACTTGAAGTTGATTTCTTTTTTCTTATTCTCTTTACTTTTGAAAATAATGAAACTTTCTAAAAAAAAAATAGTCATATGAGTTGAAAGTTCCGAGATAGTCTTTCTGTGGGGTGGCACATTCCCTATAGGCAAAGGCCTTCTAAATAGGATCTCAAAGGGTGTCAGATGGTGTAAACTGTATGACAGCAGTTCAATGAAATCAAGTTACAATTGTTGAAATGGAACATAAACCCACGGATGTGTACTAAGAAGTCATGTGGGGGCTGGAGTATATTTTTGACCATGATTTTAAACATTTGACTAGCTATCCCTCCCCCCCATAGGCAGACTGCATGCCCATCAGGCAACAGATACAAGAGAGCATGGTTGGAGAAGGAATGCATGGTTGTGCCTGTGTGGGCCCACAAGTCTTTTTCCCAGGTGGGGGCTTGCTGTTTTAGTTCAGACAGATCAAAGGAAGATGGTGTGACAGATGAATGCAGAAACAGAGGTAGGAGGGCATAGGAATATTACAGACAGATCCATGAGGTAAGTCAATCAGTATTCCCAACACTTTGATGACCCTTGGATCTGCCTGTTCTCAGTTTAAATCTCCAAGTGAAGGTTTTGCTCAGTTCAAACCTTCAAAGAAAAATGCATTTCTCCACACCAGGTGTTACAATGAAAATGGAAGTTATCATTCTCATGATACCATGCACACCACCCATATATATTTCTTTTCCTGCCCATGCACGCTAGTCTGCTGCTAACAGTGCCCATGCCAAAAAAAAATTACTCATTGCATCTCTTTGTTGGAAGAGAGAAATGTGCTACCCTGCCCCCTTCCCCACTCACCAGGGCTTCTACCCCACTCCCACCATCTCCTGATATTTGGTGACCTGACACACCACCAGTCCAGACTGGCAGCTTCAGTTCCAGTTCTCAGGAGCTGTACAAGAAGGGCGGGAGAAGCACACTTCCTTTTCCCAGGCAGAACATATGGTGCATTTCAGAGCCTTTTGGTTGCTGGCACCCAGCATCATGAATGTTTTTGCTCACATCAACTGTGTGTACAAACGCTTGCATGCCTGGGCAAGAAGCTGGCATTTTTCACAGTTGGAATGGCAGAGGAACTTGGCGGAAACACCTGCTGCAGCCCACCTAAAGCAATTCTTACCACTGTCTTAGCCATCAGGAGCAAACTGGAAGTGCCTGCCCAGTTCCAGAAACACTCACAAACCCTGCCCTCTTATGCTCCTACTTCCCCATTAAAACAGAAATGGCAGCTTTTTAGCCTGCTTAAAAAATATCAAGCTGTGAGCCTGACCTGTGGTTCATGGTCCAGTATTATCTGCTCTGGCCAGCAATGGCCCACTCAAGGATTGCACACTGGGTAATTCTTCCCCATGCTACTGTGCAATGGGGTTATTCCAGCCTCCCCCCCGCCCCCATCTTATTGTTGATGAATCAAAAGCAAGATAAAACAGAAGTCTGGTGGCACTTTGACAACTGGCAGCATTTCAGTATGAGCTTTTGTTAGTCACAGCTCCCATCTTCTGGTATGTGAAGAAGAGAACATGCTGGCAATTCTTCTTATGGGGAAGATTACAAGGGTGGGGTGGAGTGGAGAGAGGATTGGGGTGAATTCCGTTATGTATCTTTGAAGTGTAAATTCTCTGTGGAAGGGGGAAAGGGAGGAGTTGAGGTAGAGAGGTTAAGTATGAATCTGGTCAGAAATCAAAATAATTAGCAGGTATTTGAAATGGATGATGAGAGTGGTCAGAGGTTCAGACAAATAAGCAAAATGATGAAGTAGGATAAATAGGGTAAATAACTACTCAGAGAGAAGTTATCCAGAGTTTAAATGTATATTAATTGATACTGGTACACAGTTATCGTCTGATAAAACATGTCAGATAAAATGTCTGAAATGTGGGTTCTGAAGAGCCATTGGAGATTGTAGTGCATAAGGAATTCCAAGTCTTGGCTTTCCCTAGGACTGAAACACACCAGATGCTCCCCCTGGATGCTCAGAAATAAACGTGTGCCCCAGCAGTCTCCCTCAGGGGAAGTGCCAGCGGCTTTGTCTCCCAACAGGACCCAGCAGGTGCGAAGGGTAACACTGGCAGGGCCTCCAGGACTGAACCCAGGTCAGCAGCCAGCTCTCCCCTGATGCAACACAGAGAGTCCTGCAGAGGGAGGGAGAGAACAAGAGAGAGAGAGAGCTCCATCCCATATCCCATGTGGCCAGAAGAGCGGCTCTGGAGTGAAACTAGCCCACAGCTTGGCCCCCTGCCTCAGTGTTCCTGCTTTTCACTGACCTCCAAACTCTCAGGCATTTCTTGGGGAGCCCCAGAACCCCACAGTGCCTTCTGCACCCACTAGTCTGACAGATGGGGCCCCTGAGCATGAGTGCTTTCCTCTCTCTGAGCCCCAGCATCTTGTTAGCCCTCAGAACCACCTGGCCAGCATCCCACTGGGAAGGCGCATATTCTTCCCAGCCTGCCCAGCTTGCTGCGCTTGCCATCTGACTGCACTGCCTGCCTTTTGATGCCATAGCCTCTGCAGCTGAGCCAGCCTCCTGTTGTTCCCACTTGGTCCCCACCAGCAGTGTTCATGCATTGCTAGCAGCCAGAGGTTTTGATAAGTATTGGAGTCGGGAGTCCATGGAATAGTGAAACAGCTAGATCTTTATTGCTGGTCCGGATGAAGCATACAACCCAGGGCTCCAAGCCCTCCTTTTATGCTGGTCAGGGACAATCCCCTGACCTCACCCAACTGGCCTGATAGGCTATTAGAAGTCTATTTACATTTCATAGGTTCCCTGGGAGAAACCTAGGTACAGGATTGGTGGCCGGTTTGAATCCACCTGGCCTTTGTTCTACCTGGCTGAAGCTCAGGTAGTTTCTTGGCCATGTGCTCTGGCCATGCGGTCGCAATGAAGAGAGCACATGGCGACCGCATGGTCAATACATAACACCCCTCCCCCCATAGTCCAGAACCCCTCTGCACACATAGTCTTTGAGATAGTCCGGGCGTCTGCGCTCACGTCCAGAGCGCCGGGGGGTTGTAAGGCGGGGTGTGTTGCTAGTGTCGGCAGGTTGCGGTGTGGGTAGTTGTTCTGCTGGCGGGGCCTGTCTGCTCGGGGGTTGTTCAGGTGTGGATGGTGCGACTGCTTCGTCCGCGGGCAGGAGCGGCATCTCCGCAGTCTCCGGATCAGGGTCTGGCGCTGCTTCTGGAGTCGTGTCGATGTCACGGTCTGTTGGTGCAGGGAGTTCGGGGGCCTGGGTATCATCGTGGTTCTGGGTACGGCGTCGAATCTGGTCAATGTGCCGTTTCCAGACTACGCCATCTTCCGTAAGGACCTCATAGGAATAAGGCCCTGTGACTCGGACGATCCTCGCGGGGAGCCATGTTGGACCCCGCGCGAAGTTCTTTGCGTATACGGGGTCTTCGGGAGCAAATCCTCGGGCAGCTGGCCGGTCCTCCATTGTCGGGTTCCCCTCGATTGCTCGGTCGGGATGTAGGCGGTCCAAGACGGTTCCCAGTCGTCTTCCCATCAGAAGTTCGGCTGGCCGGCGCCCGGTCCCTGAGTGGGGTGTGTTCCGTTGGCCGAACAGGAACTTGTACAGCTGCTCTTCCCAGTCGCCATGCTCCATCTTCTTTAACGCGTCCTTCGTTGTCCTCACCATGCGCTCGGCCTGGCCATTGGTTGCGGGGTGGAACGGAGCGGATGTGGCGCAGACCGCAGGCTTCCACAAACCGTTGAAACTCGCCGGAGGTGAAGGCGGTCCCGTTGTCAGTCACGAGAGTTTCTGGCATTCTGTGTGTCGCGAAGATCGGCCAGAGACTTCTTAAGGCAGCGTTGGTGGAGGTCGAAGCTACCGGCACTACCTCAAGCCACTTGCTGTAGCTGTCAACAACGATAAGAAACAACCGGCCCTGGACCGGTCCCGCGAAGTCTAGGTGCAGGCGGGACCAGGGCTTGTTAGTAGATTCCCAGGATCGGACAGGAGCGTGTGGCGGATCTGGCCGTGACTCTTGGCATTTGGTACACTTCTGGACCCGCCCCTCAATGTCTTTGTCCAGGCCTGGCCACCATACGTAACTCCGGGCCAGAGCTTTCATGCGCACAATTCCCGGGTGAGCCTCGTGGAGGGCCTCTAGCACTCGGGGCCGCAGGGGCCCGGGGATCACCACTCGAGATCCCCATAGCAGGCATCCCTTGTGGGCCGATAGTTCGTGCCTGCGTGCCGTGAAAGCGGCAAAATCTGGTCCCGGTTTTTCCGGCCACCCCCTTCCCACCCAGTCCGAGACACGGGAAAGGATGCGGTCCCGCCGCGTGCGACGGGCCACATCTGATACCTGTACGGGGCGCTCCGGTAGATCCTCTAGGAGCGCGACGTGGAAAGCGGGAGCCGGATCAGGGTCGCAGGACGGGAGGGGAAGAGGGCTGAGGGCGTCTGCATGACCCATCGCCTTCCCCGGGCGATGTACCAATTCGTAGGAGTAGCCTGATAAAAAAATTGACCACCGCAGGACCCGCGGGGACAGCATGTGAGGGGTCTGCCTGTGGGGGGCAAGGAGACCCAGCAGCGGCTTGTGATCTGTGGCCACGGTGAACGACCGTCCGTAGAGATAGTTGTGAAATTTCCTGACGCCAGCTACGATTGCTAGGGCCTCCTTGTCAATCTGGGCGTAGTTCCGTTCTGCCGACGACAGGGTCCTGGAGTAGTAGGCAACCGGTACCTCCTTTCCGTTGGGTAGCCGGTGTCCCAAGACCGCCCCAACGCCGTAGGGGGATGCGTCGCAGGCCAGGATGACAGGGAGCCTCTCATCGAAATGCGCTAAGACCGCATTTGAAATTAATAAGTCTTTGACGGCCCGGAAGGCTGCATCATGCTTGGGACCCCAGGCCCAAGCCGCTCCCTTGTCCAGGAGACGATGCAGGGGTTCAGCGACCGCCGCCTTGTGCGGAAGGAAGGCGTGGTAGAAGTTCACAAGTCCCAAGAACGCCTGGAGTTCCGCCTTTGAGGACGGGCGGGGTGCACCTGTAATTGCCACTACCTTCTCCTTTGTAGGGTGAATGCCGTCTGCGGTGACTTGGAACCCCAAGAAGGTCACCGAGGAGACTCCCAGGGTGCACTTGTCTTTTCGAACCGTGAGACCCGCGTCCTGGAACCTTTGCAGCACCATCCGGAGGCGAGCTGCGAACGTGTCGGTGTCCGGGGCGGCGATGAGGACGTCGTCGAAGAACGGCTTCACTCCTGGAACATCTTTTAGGAGAGAATCCATTAGATTTTGAAAGATTCCGGGTGCTACGCTGACCCCAAATTGGAGGCGTTTTACCTTGAACGCTCCCTTGTGAGTCACAATCGTTTGTGCCTCGGCCGTTGCTTCGTCTACGGGAAGCTGCTGATAGGCTTGGGCCAAGTCTAATTTTCCAAATATTTTGGCACCCGTGAGGGAGGCCAGAACATGGCTGACCACCAGTACCGGGTACGCGTGGTCCTGTAATGCCTTATTAATTGTACATTTGTAATCCGCGCAGATGCGGACTTCCCCGTTAGCTTTGAGGGGGGTCACAATGGGAGTCTCCCACTTGGCGTGGGAGACCGGCTCGAGCACCCCTTGTGCCACGAGCTTTTCCAACTCTGCCTCCACTTTGGGCTGGAAGGCGAGTGGTGGCCGACGGACGGCCACGCGGATGGGCCGGACTGCCGGGTCCAGGTCGAAGGAAACCGGGGGTCCTTTGTAGCAGCCCAATGAGCCATCGAAAACGGCGGGAAATTCCTCGCAGATGGATGAGAAGTCAGTAGAGCCCATGCGGTGTATTCCGGTCCACTGCACTCCGAGCGGCTTGAACCAGGCGCGACCTAGGAGACTGGTTAGATTGCGCTCCACCACGAGAAGGTCCAGCAGGCCATTAAAGGCATGGTACTGGACCCGGACCCTGGCTAGCCCCTTAATAGCCACTGGGTTTTTCTGGAAGTCCCGGAGGACCAACCGAGCCGGCAGCCGCAGCCAGCGTGCCCCCTTCGGGCAGAGGCGGCGGAACGTAGCTGCGGACACAATTGAATATGCTGACCCTGAGTCCAGTTCCATGGAGCAAGGAACTCCCTCTATTCGGAGAGACACGGAAATTGCGCCCGGGATGGGCTGAGGCAAGTTCATTACCGTGGCCGTGGGAACGACACTACCCACTTCTTCGAAGTTCGCTGCTGGGGCACGGTGGCTGTTCCTCAGGCGGCAGGCCCGGGCGAGATGTCCTGCTTTCCCGCAGGCACGGCAGATGGCATCACGGAAGTGGCATGTCCGTCTGTCGTGGGGGTCCCCACAGCTGGCGCACTTTGGGGCCTGCCTGTTGAGGGAAGCAGAAGAGGGAACAGAGACAGATGCTGGGCGCCGGCCCTTGGGCCTGGGGACGCCGGGCTCACCCTTCTTCGAGCGTGGTTGCATCCGGTGGACGTCCTCTTCTTCGCTTGAGTCGGGTTCGGGAGGAGCCGCCTGGTGGACTTTGGTGGCTGCCTTGTCCTTTTGCGTTGTCTCGAAGGCTGCCGCAGTTTCGAGCATCTTCTCCAAGGTTGGCTCCGGCATTGCAATGAGGCGCCGGCGGAGCTTGGCTTCCCGGACCCCTCCCATGAAGGCGGTCTCCACGTGGTCATCCATGTGGCGGAATTCGCAGCCCACGAGTAGTCGACGGAGTTCAGCCAGGAAAGTGGCGGCTGACTCCCCTGGCTGCTGCTGGCGCTGTATGAACTCCCAGCGCCTGGCCAGTTTTGATGGCTTCGGGGCGAAGTAATCGCCGAGGGTCTTGGTGAGCACGTCGTAAGACACCTCGGTGGGGTCTTGCGGGGCTAGTAGGTTCTGGGCCACCCGCATGACCTCCACCCCTCCGGAACTCAAGAGCCAGGCACTCTTCAGGTCCGCATCTGTGATTCCGCGGACCTTAAAGGCACAACCCAGCGTCTTGAGCCAGGACTCCCACGTCTCGGGGCGAGACGTATTGAAAGGGGTAATTGGTCCCGGAGCGTTTGCCATATTTACCTTAGCAGGAGCGGCGGCGGCTGTTTGAGCGATGTCCTCGTGTCTTGCGGCGGTGCCGGGGAGCGCTGAGGCTTGGCGCTGGCTAGTGCCGGAGGATTGGGCTCAGAGCGGCTTGCGGCGAGGCGTTGGAGCGCTGGAGCTCGGAGATGCCTGCGGCCGGCGGGACGGAGCTCGCTGTGCTGCTGTGGTCTGCTGGAGAGTCGCTCATCGGGATCCCATCCTCGTCGCCACTGATAAGTATTGGAGTCGGGAGTCCATGGAATAGTGAAACAGCTAGATCTTTATTGCTGGTCCGGATGAAGCATACAACCCAGGGCTCCAAGCCCTCCTTTTATGCTGGTCAGGGACAATCCCCTGACCTCACCCAACTGGCCTGATAGGCTATTAGAAGTCTATTTACATTTCATAGGTTCCCTGGGAGAAACCTAGGTACAGGATTGGTGGCCGGTTTGAATCCACCTGGCCTTTGTTCTACCTGGCTGAAGCTCAGGTAGTTTCTTGGCCATGTGCTCTGGCCATGCTCTGGCCATGTGCTCTGGCCATGCGGTCGCAATGAAGAGAGCACATGGCGACCGCATGGTCAATACATAACAGGTTTACTTGGCAGGCTGGAAGTCTTTCTCATCTAAGCAATACTTCCTTTGGCGGGAATCTTACAGTAGCTCTTGTTTCAGTCTGGTTTACACTACAGAGGACAGTGACCTGCTTGAAAGCCTCCTTTTGTGCATGGCATAAGTCAGCACATCCTTTATAAAGTCACTACAAATACTGCTTCTCTTGCAACTCTTGGCTCATCCAGCCAGCAGGAGGTGTGTATCATTCCTTCCATAGGAGCTGAGGTGGCGCAAGCATGGAGCTCCTGCAGACAATCTGGACGCCTGTCAGAGCAAGAGTCTCTAGTGGGTCCCTTCAGTGTTGGTTTCCCCATGCTGGAAGAAGCCCACATTTTGTAAAGTGCTGCACCACGGCCCAGTTTCTTCTGGGCTCCTTTTTCTTTTTTTTATAGCATTTTTTATTATTTTTTAACATTTTCCAAAGATTTACAATTATGATATATAAATAGTATTTTAACATATAAACTTACTAACTTTGAAGACAATCTGATACGGTATATTAAAACTCATGTTTCCCTTTTTCTTTCTTTCTAATAATTATCTAAGATAATTAGATTAACCAATCACTACGTAGAAAATCATAATAATGTGTGCGTTGAGTTACACTTATTCTTTCAAGAATATACTCTAATTTCTCCATCACAGTAAACCAGTGACAATAAAAAGAACAGTTTGATACAGATGGATCTTGGTTTGCCAGTTTGTCTGAGATCTTGTCCATTACCATATGGTCCCAAACTTTTGTATACCAAACGCTGATTGATAATGGAGCATTACTCTTCCAGCTTGCTGCAATTGTTGTTTTTGCAGCAGATAGGAGAAGGGTCATGAGTTCTTTTTCACTCTTAGGTATTTGAATTTCAGCCCAGTGATTAAGGAGAAGCACTGCTGGGTCTGCGGGTATACTATGACATGTTAAAAACTTTATTTGGTCGAGTACTCGCTCCCAGAAAACTTTTACAATTTTATACTCCCACCAGCTATGGATATAAGAACCCACCATCCCACATTTTCTCCAGCACATTGGTGATATGGCGGGGTTAATCTGGTGTAGCTTTAGTGGAGTAAGATACCATTGTGTCAATATCTTAAAATTTTGTTGCTGAATGTTTACACAGGTGGAAGACAAAGCATAGGATGACCAAATATCCTCCCACGATGAGTCAGGTAAGTCCGTCCCTATATCTTTAGACCATGAGGATTTTTATTTATTTATTTTTCAAATTTATACCCCGCCCTCCCTGCAAGCGGGGAGGATATGTAGGAGGGAAGAGTTAGGGGGTCTGGGTCTATAAGTATCTTATAGATTTTTGCTATTAGCCCTCTGCCAGCAGCTGAGGTCAGCAATAGTTTTTCAAAGCCTGTTAGGAGCCTTTTGAGAGTGTGCTTCATTGTTGGGGTGTTAAAAAGATGCTGCATTTGTAGATATTCCAACCAGGGGAGAGGAGCATTGGAAAGCTCCTCAAGCTTTACTTTTGGCAACAAACTATGTTTGTGGGTCAAATCATAAAGTTTCAACATATGAGGTTGATTCCATAAACTAAAGGTCGAATCGCCTTGCGCTGGTGGGAACTACGTTTGTCCAAAATATGTAGAAGCTAGCAATATTTCTGGTGCAAGAGGTTTTTGTGTCTTGCCCCAAATCCTAAAAAGTGCCAGTATAAATGGGTGATGGGGTTGGTTAGTTACCAAATCTGGCGTTTTGTTCCATAATGCTATGCTGTAGTTCCTGGAACGTAAATAATGTTCTTCTATTGGAGCCCATTCTGGAGGGGTTTCTGGGTTTAGTACTGAGGGTAATGAAGATAATACTGTGGACTCATAGTATGTTTTGAGGTTGGGGAGGGCTAGGCCTCCTAATTTGGTGGGTCTGCGTAATGTTGCATAACTTATTCTTGGTCTACCATAGCTACAAATAAAGGAGGTCCAGTCTCGTTGCCAAGAACGGAGTTGTGTATTTAAAATTTGAATGGGGAGGGCTCGAAACAAATGAAAAAATTTGGGAAAAAAGAAAGTTTTGAGAGTGGATATTTGCTCGAACCAAGTTAATTTTTCCTGGTGCCATTGTTGTAGTTGAGACTTCACTTGAGATCTCAATGCAGCATAGTTAATTTTGAATAAATCCTTCAGGTTTAGTGGAATTTTAGTTCCCAGATATGGCCAGAATGACTTGACCCAATGATACTTAAATGTAGTCGTTATATATTGTCAAGAATCTAAAGATAAGTTTAATGAATATATTATTGTTTTAGATTGCTTAACTTGTAAACCCGAAAACAAAGCAAATTCTACTAAGGTTTTTTCTATCAGTAGTAGTGATTCTTGAGGTTGTGATATGTACAAAACAAAATCATCTGCAAAAAGACTAATTTTGTATTCTGATTTATCAGTTGTGATGCCATGTATGTCTCTCTGTTGGCGTATTCTATTGGCTAGAGGTTCAGTTGAAATTGCAAATAAAAGTGGCGACATCGGGCAGTGCCTCTGGTTAATGGAAAGCCCATAGATGTTTCATTATTAAGGGCTATATGGGCTAAAGGGGACTGATATAAAGCTCGAATTGTTCTTAAAAAGGTAGGGCCAAAGTTCATTTCATTAAGAACTGTTGTTAAACATTCAGGTTCTACCTTGTCAAATGCTTAGAGGTATTAGACAAGTATCTTTGAGTTGGCTTTTACTATAGTGGATTAGACCAATTGTTTTACAGATGTTATCTGTAATATTGCGTGCAGGGATAAATCCTATTTGGTTTATGTGGCTATATTGTCCTATAATACTATTTAGTCTGTTCATTAAAACTGTGGCAAAAATTTTATAATCATTATTTAAGAGTGATATAGGCCTATATGATTTTGGAGATTGTGCATCTTTGTCTTTCTTGTGTATAACCAGGGGTCCGTTGGGGCAGGGGCATGGCAGAGTGCTGCTCTGGAAGTGAGGAGCCTGGGGGGTGGGCACATGTCTCCCCCCACTGCTCCCAGGCACCCCACTGGAAAAGCCCTGCAGCGCCCCACTGCCCCCTTCTTTGCCACCCCCGCCACTTCTCTGGGCCTGCCCACAAGGCGGATGGGCCTGGAGAAGCCCTGCAGTGCGCTGCTGCCCCCTTCCCTGCCTCCTCCACCGCCTCTCTGGGCTCTCCTGCAAGGGGGATGGGCCCTACAGCACCCCCCATCACCTTCCTCACTGCTTCTCCAGGTCCTCCCGCAAGGCGGACGGGCCCAGAGAAGCCCTGAAGTGCCCCACCACCCCATTCCCCGCCCCTGCTGCCTCTCAGGGCCCCCGCAACCTTCCCCGCCGCCCCGCTGCTTCTCCAGGCCCGCCCACAAGGCAGACGGGCCCGGAGAACCCCTGAAGCAGTATGTGCAAGGCCGAGCTGCTCCTCCAGATGTTGCTGGCCAAGGAGCAGGACAACTTCCAGGACCTGTGCCTGGCCCTGGAGAAACGCAGCCCCACCTGCTTGCCATTCTCTATCTCAACCAAGGCGGTGCGCAGCCTGGAGACGTGGCCAGTGAGTGGGGTGGGGGGCCTGGGAGGAAGGGGGTCTCTGGGGCAGGGAGGCTTGGTCTTTCTTTGGGGTCCTGAGGGGGCCAGGGTGGGATGGGGTCTGGAGTTCTGGCCCTGCTTGTGGACCTCCTGAGGGCACTTGGGTATTGGTCACTGGCCTGATCCAATAGGACTTCTCTTATGTTCTTAAGAGCAGAGGTCCATCAGTGGCTATTAGCCACAACGTAGAGATGGAAAACTCTGTCAGGGGCAGTGATGCTCTGTATTTTTGGTGCTGGGGGGGACAGAGTGTGTGGGAGCTTCCGGAATTCTGGCCTGCTGGTGGACCACCTTTTGGCCCCTGGGTTTTGGCCACTGTATGACCCAGAGTTTTGGTCTGGATGGGCTGCTGGCCTGATGATTCGACATGGCTTCTGTTAATGTCTGGGGCAGTAACAGGCAGAAGCGCCTGAGTTCTATTTCTTTCCCCCTCTCTCTTCTTTTGCCTCCAAGCGGGGTGAAGGAAAGGGGGGGGGGAGGAGGATCTCAGGCTACTCTAAGAACATCTTGTAACTGGGGGAAGGTATATAGTTCAAAACAAACTTGGCTATGTGGGTCCCCTCAGTTCCAAGGTTCCCATCCTCAATTAGTTTTCATAGAACCACCAGTGAACACATGAATGCATGAAGTTGTCTTCTACTGAATCAGATCATTGGTCCAGCAAAATCAGTACTGCCTACTCAGACTGGCAGCAGCCTTCCAGCATATCAGGCTGAGGTTTTCCACATCACCTAGTACCTGATCTTTTGGGACCTTCTGCATACAAAGCAGATGCTCTACCACTGAAAGTGTATATAGTACCCCAGAGGAACAAAGACCTGTGTTTGGAGGGGCTCATATGCAAAACCTGGTATTAGTAATAGCTCAGGAGTTGGTGGAAGGTGAACTATTGAGGGCAAGATGGAGGAAGAGTAAAGGGAAATATTAGGGAAAAGTGAAGTGAGATATTAGGCAAGAGGAAGGGAGAGTGAAGTCTAGAATCATAGAATATAACAGAATCACAGAGCTGGAAGGGGCCATACAGGGCATCTAGTCCAACAAACTGCTCAATACAGGATCAGCCTAGAGCATCCCTGACAAGTGTTTGTCCAGACACTGCTTAAAGACTGCCTTCTGACACACTTCCGGTGATGTCAGAGGGTGTGGCATGTGCTAATGAGTTATGCTAATGAGCTCCTGCACCTTTTTTTTTTACAAAAGGACCCGTGTATAACAATTATCCTGGATTGGGACGAAGTTTCAGGTATACCTCCTGTTTGCAACAGAAAGTTGCAGGTATCTTGTAGGGGTTGTGCCAATTGCTCCTGAAATTTTTTATAAAATTCTGCTGGGTAGCCACCTCTATCTGAAGCCTTGTTTGTTTTGGATTGTTTTATGGCCTGTTTTATTTCTTGAATCATTATTTCCGTATCCATTTGTTGACTATGAGCAGGAGTTAATTTGACTAAATTATTCAGATTTAAATAATTTTTAATATCTTCATTGGGAGGATTCTCCAATTTGTATAAATCTTTATAAAACTTAGAAAATACCTGTAATATACTTTTTGTTGTTATCTGGAGGTTACCTGAAGCATCTCCAATTGAGTTGACTCTACATGAGATCTGCTGTTTCTTAAGCCTCCATGACAAGTTTCATGGATTTCGGATGGCAGTACCAAAATTTGTGCTTAAGAAATAATAATTGCTTTTGAATTTGAGTGGTTTCAATGGCTTCAAGTTTCTTCCTTTCAATTAATAATTTTCTATAGACTTTTTTGGAGCCTGAGGTTTTGTGTTTGTCCTCCAAAATTATAATTTTCTGCATAAGGTCAGTTTTTAATTTCTTTCTTTCTTTGTTGTAGGCCAAGGTGAGGGCTATCAACTTTCCTCAAACTACTGCTTTCATTGCATCTCAGACTACATTGAATGGGACGCCACAGTTAGACTTTATATTAAAGTATTCTGTAACTGTTTGCTCTATGTCCGTGCATGCCAATTGATTAAATAAAATCATTTTGTTTAGTGACCATGAATGTGGGTGTTGTTTTTCTGGTTCTAACATTAAATGGCATTCTATCCAAGTGTGATCAGAAAGGGTTCTCAAACCTATATCCATTTGCGAAACTTGGGGAAATAGGGATGCGGAAAGTAAAATAAAATCAATACGAGTAAAAATGTTGTGCCTAGGAGAATAATACGTGTAATCCTTCGTCCCTGGGTAGGGCGTCCCCAAGACATCATTGAGATTGTAGTGGTGACTGAAGACTGACTGAAGAGGTGGCGGCCGATGCCATTCTGGGTTATGTGTTTTAGTCTGGCCTGGTTTAAAAGATCTGTCCCAAAAACTGTCTACAATATTGTTTAAGTCATCTCCAATTATTAGCTGGCCATCTGGAAAGTCATATAATTTATCTAAGATTTGTGAAATATAGGTATCTTGGCCTACATTAGGTGCATAAATGGATGCTAAAGTAAGTTGTTTATTATTTATGAGACCTTTTAGGAATAAAAAATGGCCCTGGAGGCCTGAATTTTTTGCCTGGTATTGAAATTGTATTGCCTTTGAGAATAAAATGGCAACTCCTCTAGGCTTCGAGGTCCCCAAGGCATGATATTGGGAAGCTGATAAGTATTGGAGCCGGGGGTCCGTGGAACAGTGAAAAAGCATGATCTTTATTGCTGGTCCGGATGAAGCATACAACCCAGGGCTTGAAGCCCTCCTTTTATGCTGGTCAGGGACAATCCCCTGACCTCACCCAACTGGCCTGATAGGCTATTAGAAGTCTATTTACAATTTCATAGGTTCCCTGGGAGAAACCTAGGTACAGGATTGGTGGCCGGTTTGAATCCACCTGGCCTTTGTTCTACCTGGCTGAAGCTCAGGTAGTTTCTTGGCCATGTGCTCTGGCCATGTGCTCTGGCCATGCGGTCGCAATTAAGGGAGCACATGGCGACCGCATGGTCAATACATAACACCCCTCCCCCCATAGTCCAGAACCCCTCTGCACACATAGTCTTTGAGATAGTCGGGCATCTGCGCTCACGTCCAGAGCGCCGGGGGGTTGTAAGGCGGGGCGTGTTGCTTGTGTTGGCAGGTTGCAGTGTGGGTAGTTGTTCTGCTGGCGGGGCCTGTCTGAACAGGGGTCGTTCAGGTGTGGATGGTGCGACTGCTTCGTCCGCGGGCAGGAGCGGCATCTCCGCAGTCTCCGGATCAGGGTCTGGCACTGCTTCTGGAGTCGTGTCGATGTCACGGTCTGTTGGTGCAGGGAGTTCGGGGGCCTGGGTATCATCGTGGTTCTGGGTACGGCGTCGAATCTGGTCAATGTGCCGTTTCCAGACTACGCCATCTTCCGTAGGGACCTCGTAGGAATAAGGCCCTGTGACTCGGACGATCCTCGCGGGGAGCCATGTCGGACCCCACGCAAAGTTCTTTGCGTATACAGGGTTTTCGGGAGTGAATCCTTGGGCAGCTGGCCAGTCCTCCGTTGTCGGGTTCCCCTTGATTGCTCGGTCGGGATGTAGGCGGTCCAAGACGGTTCCCAGTCATCTTCCCATCAGAAGTTTGGCTGGCCGGCGCCCGGTCCCTGAGTGGGGTGTGTTCCATTGGCAGAACAGGAACTTGTACAGCTGCTCTTCCCAGTTGCCATGCTCCATCTTCTTTAATGCATCCTTCGATGTCCTCACCATGCGCTCGGCCTGGCCGTTGGTTGCGGGGTGGAACGGAGCGGATGTGGCGCAGACCGCAGGCTTCCACGAACCATTGAAACTTGCCGGAGGTGAAGGCGGTCCCGTTGTCAGTCACGAGAGTTTCTGGCATTCCGTGTGTCGCGAAGATCAGCCAGAGACTTCTTAAGGCAGCGTTGGTGGAGGTCGAAGCTACCGGCACTACCTCAAGCCACTTGCTGTAGCTGTCAACAACGATAAGAAACAACCGGCCCTGGACCGGTCCCGCGAAGTCTAGGTGCAGGCGGGACCAGGGCTTGTTAGTAGATTCCCAGGATCAGACAGGAGCGTGTGGCGGATCTGGCCGCAACTCCTGGCATTTGGCACACTGCTGGACCTGCCCCTCAATGTCTTTGTCCAGGCCTGGCCACCATACGTAACTTCGGGCCAGAGCTTTCATGCGCACAATTCCTGGGTGAGCCTCGTGTAGGGCCTCTAGCACTTGAGGCCGCAGGGGCCCGGGGATCACCACTCGAGATCGCCATAGCAGGCATCCCTTGTGGGCCGATAGTTCGTGCCTGCGTGCCATGAAAGCGGCGAAATCTGGTCCCGGTTTTTCCGGCCACCCCCTTCCCACCCAGTCCGAGACACGGGAAAGGATGCGGTCCCGCCGTGTGCGATGGGCCACATCCGATACCTGTATGGGGCGCTCCGGTAGGTCCTCTAGGAGCGCGACGTGGAAAGCGGGAGCCGGATCAGGGTCGCAGGATGGGAGGGGAAGATGGCTGAGGGCGTCTGCATGACCCATCGCCTTCCCCGGGCGATGTACCAATTCGTAGGAGTAGCCTGACAAAAAAATTGATCACCGCAGGACCCGCGGGGACAGCATGTGAGGGGTCTGCCTGTGGGGGGGAAAGGAGACCCAGCAGCGGCTTGTGATCTGTGGCCACGGTGAACGACCGCCCGTAGAGATAGTCATGGAATTTCCTGACGCCGGCTACGATCGCTAGAGCCTCTTTGTCGATCTGGGCGTAGTTCCGTTCCGCCGACGACAGGGTCCTGGAGTAGTAGGCAACCGGAACCTCCTTTCCGTTGGGTAGCCGGTGCCCCAAGACCGCCCCAACGCCGTAGGGGGATGCGTCACAGGCCAGGATGACAGGGAGCCTCTCATCGAAATGCGCCAGGACCGCATTCAAAACTAACAGGTCCTTGATGGCCCGGAAGGCCGCATCGTGCTTGGGGCCCCAGGCCCAAGCTGCTCCCTTGTCCAGGAGACGATGCAGGGGTTCGGCGACCGCCGCCTTGTGTGGAAGGAAGGTGTGGTAGAAGTTCACAAGTCCCAAGAACGCCTGGAGTTCCGCCTTTGAGGACAGGCAGGGTGCACCTGTAATCGCCGCTACCTTCTCCTTTGTAGGGTAAATGCTGTCCGCGGTGACTTGGAACCCCAATAAGGTCACCGAGGAGACTCCCAGGGTGCACTTGTCTTTTCGAACCTTGAGACCTGCATCCTGGAACCTTTGCAGCACCATCCGGAGGCGAGCTGCGAACGTGTCGGCGTCCGGGGCGGCGATGAGGACGTCGTCGAAGAACGGCTTCACTCCTGGAACATCTTTTAGGAGAGAATCCATTAGATTTTGAAAGATTCCGGGTGCTACGCTGACCCCAAATTGGAGGTGTTTTACCTTGAACGCTCCCTTGTGAGTCACAATCGTTTGTGCCTCGGCCGTTGCTTCGTCTATGGGAAGCTGCTGATAGGCTTGGGCCAAGTCTAATTTTCCAAATATTTTGGTGCCCGCGAGGGAGGCCAGAACATGGCTGACCACCGGTACCGGGTACGCGTGGTCCTGTAATGCCTTATTAATTGTACATTTGTAATCCGCACAGATGCGGACTTCCCCGTTAGCTTTGAGGGGGGTCACAATGGGAGTCTCCCACTTGGCGTGGGAGACCGGCTCGAGCACCCCTAGTGCCACGAGCTTTTCCAGCTACGCCTCCACTTTGGGCTGGAAGGCGAGCGGTGGCCGTCGGACGGCCACGCGGATGGGCCGGACTGCCAGGTCCAGGTCGAAGGAAACCAAGGGTCCTTTGTAGCAACCCAATGAGCCGTCGAAAACGGCGGGGAATTCCTCACAGATGGCCGAAAAGTCGGTGGAGCCTACACGTTGTATTCCTGTCCACTGCACTCCGAGCGGCTTGAACCAGGCGCGACCTAGGAGACTGGTTAGATTGCGCTCCACCACGAGAAGGTCTAGCAGGCCGTTAAAGGCGTGGTACTGGACCCGGACCCTGGCTAGCCCCTTAATAGCCACAGGGTTTTTCTGGAAGTCCTGGAGGACCAACCCGGCTGGCAGCCACAGCCAGCGTGCCCCCTTCGGGCAGAGGCAGCGGAACGTAGCTGCGGACACAATTGAATATGCTGACCCTGAGTCCAGTTCCATGGAGCAAGGAACTCCCTCTATTCGGAGAGACACGGAAATCGCACCCGGAATGGGCTGGGGCAAGTTCATTACCGTAGCCGTGGGAATGACACTACCCACTTCTTCGAAGTTCGCTGCTGGGGCACGGTGGCTGTTCCTCAGGTGGCAGGCCCGGGTGAGATGTCCTGCTTTCCCGCAGGCACGGCAGATGGCATCACGGAAGCGGCATGTCCGTCATGGGGGTCCCCACAGCTGGCACACGTTGGGGCCTGCCTGTTGAGGGAAGTAGAAGAGGGAACAGAGACAGATGCTGGGCGCCAGCCCTTGGGCCTGGGGACGCCGGGCTCACCCTTCTTCGAGCGTGGTTGCATCCAGTGGACGTCCTCTTCGTCGTTTGAGTCGGGTTCGGGAGGAGCCGCCTGGTGGACTTTGGTGGCTGCCTTATCCTTTTCCGTTGTCTCGAAGGCTGCTGCCGTTTGGAGCATCTTTTCCAAGGTAGGTTCCGGCATTGCGATGAGGCGCCGGCGGAGCTTGGCTTCCTGGACCCCTCCCATGAAGGCGGTCTCCACATGGTCATTCACGTGGCAGAATTTGCAGCCCACGGCTAGTCGACGGAGTTCAGCCAGGAAAGTGGCGGCCGACTCCTCCAGCTGCTGCTGGCGCTGTATGAACTCCCAGCTCCTGGCCAGTTTTGATGACTTCGGGGTGAAGTAATCGCCAAGGGTCTTGGTGAGCACGTCGTAAGACACCTCGGTGGGGTCTTGCGGGGCTAGTAGGTTCTGGGCCACCCGCATGACCTCCACCCCTCCAGAACTCAAGAGCCAGGCGCTCTTCAGGTCCGCATCTGTGATCTCGGGGCGAGACGTATCGAAAGAAGTAATTGGTCCCGGAGCGTTTGCCATATTTACCAGAGCAGGAGCGGCGGCGGCTGTTTGAGCGATGTCCTCGTGTCTTGCAGTGGTGCCGGGGAGCGCTGAGGCTCGGCGCTGGCTAGTGTTGGAGGATCAGGCTCAGAGCGGCTTGCGGCGAGGCGTTGGAGCGCTGGAGCTCGGAGATGCCTGCGGCTGGCGTGACGGAGCTCGCTGTGCTGCTGTGGTCGGCTGGAGAGTCGCTCATCGGGATCCCATCCTCGTCGCCACTGATAAGTATTGGAGCTGGGGGTCCGTGGAACAGTGAAACAGCATGATCTTTATTGCTGGTCCGGATGAAGCATACAACCCAGGGCTCGAAGCCCTCCTTTTATGCTGGTCAGGGACAATCCCCTGACCTCACCCAACTGGCCTGATAGGCTATTAGAAGTCTATTTACATTTCATAGGTTCCCTGGGAGAAACCTAGGTACAGGATTGGTGGCCGGTTTGAATCCACCTGGCCTTTGTTCTACCTGGCTGAAGCTCAGGTAGTTTCTTGGCCATGTGCTCTGGCCATGCAGTCGCAATTAAGGGAGCACATGGCGACCGCATGGTCAATACATAACAGAAGCGAACCATTTTGATTTAAATATAGTATCACCTGGATTTTTTAAATGGGTCTTTTGTAAAAACAAGATATCCGGATTTAATTTAGCTAGTGAAGAAGATAGTTTCTTAAGCTTGATTTTGTTATTCAAATCTCTACAATTGAGAGTTAATATTTTCAATGAGTTATTCATTACAAACTTAATTTACTAAAGTTAAAGACCAATGATGGTTTCCAATAATCAAATAAAGAATAAACCATGACTTAGACAACATATGAGATCTAGGCCTCTGTTGGACTATTTGAAGGATAGTTCTAACATACCAGTGTGAAGTGTAACTATTCAAATATGGGTTAATCAGAATATAAAAGAAAAAAGTTGGGTGACTTTTGTCTTCAATAAACATTATAAACATAAAAATGTAACTTATAAATCTAAATACTTTCAACATTCTATCAAACTAAATTTATTCAAGCCTGCCCTAAACAAAATAGGGCCTTGGCTAGTGGGCTATCACAACGCAGCCCACTAATATGCTATTGAGGGGGGTATACAAAACCTTGTTTCCCCCCACCCTTCTTCTTTAAAAGTCATGTTTAGTCTAACATTCCATCACCTTCACCCCTGAGAGCCAAAAAATATAAAAATAAAATCTGTTCATAAACTCTCTTATACGCTTAAACCCTCCTAAATATATAAAAGCTAAAAAAATAAAATAAAAAGGTTACTTCACCTCTATCCAATCATTGCTCTCTCTAAAACCTTAAACAGCATAGTCTTTCTTTAAATAAGTATTTACTTTAAAATAAATTAAAATCATACCTCCTTGGTATTATAAAAATTTTTGGGTTAATATAAACTACCAACATACCCTTCTATATATATGGTTATTAACTCCTAATAATTTTTTCTTTTCTTTTTGAAATTATAAAACCCAAGATATAGTTCAAGTCACCTTATTTCTATGTTAAATTATAAAATTATAAATGGATAGTGCAGCAATAAGAAAAATTAATCAATAATTATGCTGAATAGAACTCTGCATATTGCTTAGTAAGTTAGAAGCTTTGAAACACGAGGTCAATGAAACAAGATTCACTAACACTAACAACATCTAGCTAACAGTCTTCCATTGTTTAGCGTGCCACATTATTGCTCTTAGGCTGGGCTAAAGCAGGGGTGGGCTATTGTTTTGGCTCGGGGGGCCGCTTTGTGGGAGCGGAGGGCCGCACCTTTTAAAATGATTGCATTCATTAGTTAACATTGCATTTCAGAAAAGGTATAAATGGTAAAAATCATAAAAATCAATAAATATAAATTAAATAAAATCGTGGTAGTTTTATTCAATTTATTTATTGTGCTAATTTCATATCATCTATAGCTGCAAGCACATTTAATTTTAGAATCAGTTTAATGAGACAAATGTACGCTATCACACTTTTCTACAATTTTTTTTGAAATCAGGAGTGAGATTGCTTGTTGAGATTCTCATCACAGCCTGCAAGTTAATGTCTGTCAAATGTCTGTTAATGTCTATATTTACTCTTGTTGATCTTCATGCAAGAAAAACTTTGCTCACAAATATATGTAGACCCAAATATAGAGAACATTTTCCCAGCAAATTTCTTCATACATGGAAACTTTTCAGCAAAGATTTGCAAAAGTCAACTAATGTCACAGCATTAAACATTTCTTTCATAGTGTGATCTGACTGCATGTCAATAAGTTCAAGCTGCAGCTCCTCAGGTGCTGACAGTGGCCCACTGTCTTGGCGGGCCGCAAAAAACTCTGTGGCAGGCCGCATGTGGCCCCCGGGCCGCAATTTGCCCACCCCTGGGCTAAAGAATCATGAGAATGGCAGGCAATTAGCAACATTTAGGTACAGACCTTCCTAACACTTGAGTAGTTAGTAAGGCGGAGCTACATTGTATGATTTGTAAACGAATATGATGCTGTATGAGACTGTCCTTTCCTTTCTGTGCGTCCCCACCCCCGAGTATAAAACGCCAAGCCTAAATAAAATCTGGGCTCGGTAACTTTGATGGAATACCATTGCCGAGACTGATGTCATAAATAAAAGCTTTTTCTTTTCTTTAACTGATGTTTGGACTTTAGGTTTTATTGGGAGAATCTCTGTTTTGGATTTTGTTGCTTTAATAGTATAATTCAAATATAATTATTTACAATCCTAACTAAGCAAGCTTAGGCATTTGTACCCATCCTAGGGTTTTCTTTAATTACAACTAATTCTTATAAAATATAAAACAAAATACCAGTATAAGTCTAAAACTTTAAAAGAAATCAGCTTATAAATTAACTCCATCTCTTCTAGCTAGGCTCAATTCAGACTCATTGAGCAGAGCAGATTTCATACAATAAACCAGAAAAAAAATTCTACAAGACAGTTGAAGTTAAGAATTAAACCGTGTTCTCTGATCATGGTGGTGCCTGTCTCTTTGCTCGTTGCCATCTCTGGCCGGGGTTTCGAAGTTCAGTGTCTTGATCCTCTGACGGCGTTGGTTCCAGGCCGTCGTGGGGTATTGCCAGTGTTGTGAGGAGTTTGTAGCAGCTTTTGAGATCATTCGCATACAGCCGCAATCCTTGGTAGTTTACCATGAGGTCGCTGGGGGGAAGTCAGCGATAGCGGATTTTATGTTCCATCAGTTTGGAAGTTATGGGCTTTAGGTCCTTTCTGTGCTGCAGAGTTTCTGTAGAAAGGTCTAATAAAACCTGAATTTGGGTGTTTTGTAGATTGAGACCATTTCTCTCACGGGCTTTTTGCTGTATGGTTTCTCTCGTCCTGCTGTCTGGGAAAGTAGCCAGTCTATCCCTGGGAACGCTGATGTTACGGGCTGAAACGGGCCGCCCTATGCCACCTTGGGCGGACCTCCCCCCGGCCTGCGCCCTGGCCCTGCTGGCACCCCCCTCCTCCTCGGGGCGCAGGGGACGGAGTGCGGCCCCGGCCTCTGCGTCAAAGCACGCCAAGGGATGCCGGGACGGAGGAGCCCAGGGGCGGCGGCGGCGGCCCCTCTGCCTGCCTCACCCCCTCCGGGCGGGATCCAGCCCCTCTGCGCGCCAGGCGGGTGGGCGGGGAGGAGGAGGGACCACAGGCGCCCCGCCCCTCCCTTCCCGGGTGGGAGCCGCGGCCGCCACGAGTCCCGCGGAGAGGAGGAGGAGGAGGGAGGAGGAGGAAGAGGCGGGCGGAGGCGGCCCAGGCCGGACGGAGAGGCCCCGCCATGGCTTCCCTGGCCGCGGAGGAAGGCGCGGCCGCCCGGAGACTGCACGCCAGGTAGGCAGCGCGTGTGGCGCGAGGGACTGGGGCCGCCGGCTCCGCTGAAACTCCCGGCTGCAGCAGTCGGAGGAGGCCCTCCGCGCCCCGGGCAAGCGGGACAGGCGGCGCCGGCCGAGCTGGGCTTTTGGTCCCCGGAGACGGAGCGCCGCCTGCAGGCCCGGCTCCCTTCTGCCCGCCTCGTCCTGGAGCAGAGGCGGCGTCCCGGGGACTCCCTCCCGTCCTCCCTCCCTCCCGTGAACGCGGCAGAGGAGGGCGCGGGAAGCGCAGCTCCGAGGGAGCACCCTCCTCATCCCGCCGGCCGGTCGGCCGGCAGGTAGGCAGTGTCAGCCCGGAGCTGCAGAGCGCGCATTCCTCGGCTCCCCTCGCCAGCCGGGCAGGCTCCGCTCTTTCAATTGCAAAGCAACGAAGGACGGGAAAGAGAACCTCGCCATAAAACCTCTGTGTGTATGTGTGTGTGTGTGTGAGAGAGAGTAAGGTCAGCTTGCAGGTTCTGTGGGTCAGGACTTGGAATGAATCTAGCAATAATTCAAAGAGAATTAAACGTTTTTACTTTTCATTCGACAGTATATCAGGTAACAAAACCATAGATCTTTGTAACATGACAGAACAGAGGTCTTTTAAAGTCCAAACAATTAACTTTCCCCTCCTTCACAGCTTGCCACCCGAAAAGTCCATCTCTTTCCTCTTGTTGGTGGCCCAAGAAGTCTCCAGCTGAAACCTCTGTGCAGGGGCTTCCAAGGTGAGAGTTCCAAATGAACTCCCCAGCCCTGAAACATTAATTCTAAAATGTACAATTTAGAACAAAAGTCCCTTGAAAGCCCCTTGCTGGGGTCACCGCAGATCTGTTGTGACTTAACGGCACATACATATGTATCTGGATGCCACCCATTTCCATAGTTAACACACCTTCCCTCTCCCTTTCCACCTCTATGTGTAAAATTGTGAACCAAAAGTCCTTGGGAAATTGTGCAGCCCAGAGGCAGCTGGTGACCTGTCACCATTTTGGAAACTTTTGGAGGGATGAATTCAACTTAGATTTAAAGACTTATCTCACCATTTCAGTATAGTTTTCCAAGTTCTAGAGTGTTTATTGAGATGTTTGCTTATGTTACTGTTAATGTTACTTTAAAAATAAATATAGTATTAATTAATAAAAGTATGGAATTGGAAACTTTTTTTTTAAAAAAATAATATTTTTATTGGTTTTGTCAAAACCATTTTGACAACAAACAAGGTAAACATAATAAAAAGCAAAAGGTGGGTGTGGCTGGATGACCACACTTCTGGTAACATGGGGGTGTGGCCTAATATGCTAATGAGCTGTTTTGTCAGGGTTGTGGCCTTATATGCTAATGAGTTCTTTCTGGGCTTTTTCTACAAAAAGAGCCCTGATGATATTTATTTGTGCAGTGATGTTTATTTGTTTGCTAATGATATTTATTTGTCTAAGAGAGAGAGAAGTGAAAAGAAAGAATGAAAGAGCTGGAAAGAGAGAGAAACAAAGAAAGCAAATAGATAGGGGAGGGAGGGAGTGGGAGAGAGAAAGAAAGGTGGAAAGAAAGCAAATAAATGGGACGGAAGAAGGAAGGGGGAAAGAGAAACAAAGAAAGCAAATAGATGGGGGAGGGAGGGGAAGGAAGGAAGAGAGAAGGAAACAAAGTACATGGGGAGGAAGGGAAGGAGAGAGAGAAAGGAAGGGAAAAAGAGAGAAAGGTGAAAAGAAAGAGGTGGAAAGAAAGCAAATAAATGGGGGAAGGAAGAAGGAAGGAAGGGGAAGAGAGAGAGAGAGGTGGAAAGAAAGCAAATAAATGGGGAGGGAGAGTGGGAGGAAGGGAGAGGTGGAAAGAAAGCAACTTTAACCTCAAGGCTAGACTACTGTAACACTCTCTACATGGGGCTGCCCTTGACCCAGCTCCGGAGGCTGCAGCTAGTGCAGAATGCCGCAGCCAGGCTGCTGATGGGCCTCTCAGTGAGGGACCACGTCCGGCCTGTGCTGAGGGCGCTGCACTGGCTGCCTATAGCGTACCGGGTCCGGTTCAAGGTGCTGGTTTTAACTTTTAAAGCCCTATATGGCCTGGGGCCTGCCTACCTAAGGGACCGCCTTTCCCCATATACACCCCAAAGAGCACTGCGGTCAGGCACTCAACATCGCCTGACCCTTCCGGGCCTGAAGGAGGCTAGGTTGACAACCACCAAAAACAGGGCCTTCTCGGTGGCGGCTCCCTACTGGTGGAACGAGCTCCCAGAGAACATCAGGGCCCTGCGGGACCTTTTTGCAGTTCCGCAGGGCCTGCAAAGCGGAGCTCTTCCGCCAGGCTTTTGGGGCCGCCACCGGGGGGAATGGCCCTTAGTAGATGGTGCGTCGAACCATCTTCAGAACATCTACGGTGGAAGCCTCCTGGCTGGGCATAAGCTAGTGGCTAGTATTTGGTGCTGGTATGTTGCTGCCATTTGTGATGATTGTCTGTTGTATTTTAAAATGAGTCAATTTTATGCTGTGTTTTAACTTTGTATTTGAGTGATTTTATGTTGTTAGCCGCCTAGAGCCGGTCCGCTGGCTAGGCGGGATATAAATCGAAATAATAAATAATAAATAAATAAATAAATAAATTTAACTTTAAATGCGTTCTCCAAGTCCCCCATTGCCACGCCTGCTTGGCTTGGAGAAAGGATTTAAAGAGACAAATGCCTTCTTTGAGCCAAGCTGGCTGGTGTGATGGTATGGCGGGGCTTGGAGAACACATTTAACTTTAGATGAGGAGGGAGGGGAGAAAAAGACAAAGAAAGGTGGGAAGGAAGGAAGGAAGACAGAAGAAGATAGATAGATGGGGGAGGGAGGTGAAGGTGGAAAGAAAGCAACTTTAAATGCATCCTCCAAGCTTCTCCCACTGGCCGGCTGGCTTGGCGAAGAAATTTAAAGAGACAGCCTTCTCCAAGCTGGCTTGGGGGGGGGGGCTTTGAGAATGTATTTAAAGTTGCTTTCTTTCTCTGTCCCCCCCCACCTCAAGCCTACCCAGGGAGGGGAACACTGGCTAGGGAAGGGAAGACTGATTGGGGAGGCATGCCTCCCCTTTGCTTTCCCAGCCAACCTGTCGGGAGCTGCACAATGTGTGTGAAAGAGCCCAAGCCACAGTTCAGCCACCCCTAAACAAACAACTGAGTGGTTTTCCTCAACAAGAAAAACTTACTCTTTTAACAAAACAAGTATATGTGTATTTTTGAATTTTGTACACATTTGTGCCCTGACCTGGATGGCTTAAGGTAGCCCAATCTTGTCAGATTTTGGAAGTTAAGCAGGGTCAGTCCTGGGAGACCACCCAGGAAGTCCGGGGTCTCCATGCAGAGGCAGGCAATGGCAAACTACCTCTGAACAGCTTTTGCCTTGGAAACACCGCAAGGGGTCACCTTTGGCTGTGACTTGATGGCACTTTCCACCGCCCGGCATACTTGTGCCACCCACAACTAGAAGAGTTTCATCAAAATATTCCCAAATGGGGTCTCCTTCACAGCCTGCTGCCATGTAAAGTCTTCGTTTCTAAAGTCAATGGATGCCTGTAAGGAACAGCTAATCTCTCCCCCCCCCCCCGCATTAGTAAGGGTTAGAACTTGCTTCCTTATAGAACAGCGTGGCAACACCTGTAGGCCTTTAGGGATGTCTTATCTCTGTGCAAGGTCTACCCCATTCTGAGAAGTGCGGAGTTGGATTCAGGTGGGTGTGAGAATGTCCCAAAAGATATAGTCCACAACAGGTCTCCTTAAGCAGTAAGTCCTTTATTTGTAGAGAAGATCATTGGAGTCAAACACTTCCGCTGTTAGTAATACTGGGTTTATGGATTACAGGTATTGATATACTGGATATGAAATATGGCTTAAGGATATTCTACCAATCAGTAGGCAGGATTTTAGGCGCTCAAATATACTGGCCAGAAGTTCCCATAGAAAACGCGGGAAAAGGAGTTCCCAGAGAATAATGATGTTGAACATCTCTAAAGTTCAGTTCCCAAGACATGGATAAGAAGAATACAAAATACTGGTGAGTTTGGCTCACACATAACTGCTAGCACTCCTGTTCAAGGACAGGGCAAAAGAGATAACAGGGGTGAAGCAAGAACTTAGCCGGGCAAGCAAGTGAGCGGAGTAGAGCACACATTCCAGAGGAGGGAGTCATGGCTCTGTTGAGAACTCCCGGGTGGGACCTGTCACCAATCATGAGGGTAAAACACATGAAAGCCGATAACCTTTTCAGAGATCATGTAAATACACCTTGTAGCAGTCATACAGTTATTGAAAAGAATTCATGGCAGTTAACTGACAGTGGGAGACTTTGTATTCACAGAAATTTTGAGGGCTAATTAAAAAAATGTTCTAATTGGTTGTAGTTGTGGGGTGATGGGCAACAGGGCCACCACCTTTCACTGGGATGTTTGCCTGTTCAAATGTCAGGATGATGAATGTGTGGGGGTAATAATTAAGGACCAGACTAAAGACAAGAACTTTAAAGTATTCATCTGTTTGGGGTTTTTTTTGCAAAGAGCCTGACAACTGTATCTTGAATGAATGCTGATGTTTTTTAAATTTTTGTTTTTATAAATACTAGTTGTATTTTTACAACTTGTGGTGTGTGTGTCTAATAGCGGCTCATTACCTGTGAGACAAATTGTCATGTTTGTGTAAATTTTAGGGAGCTCTCATACCTGTGGTTCAGGATTGAGAGATCTTCCTTTGGGATTGGACTGTCCTGGCCAGTCCTTACATTCTCACATTCTCATCCCTTAAGAATTTCAGAAGGTTCCCATCAAGCCATTTCATCTGTGTTTCTATGCCTGTTCCTCCTGCTGGAGAGACTCCTCTTCCTTGCCTAGACCTCCTGCACACCCAGAATCCTCTCTTCATGTCCCTTCTTGAATCCCTGCACTTTTAGAGAAAAGGAAGGGCTTGACTGTGTGAGCAAAGTGGCAGAAAGGCACAAATAGTCTATGCTTATTTTATATGAAGATGCAAGTCCCATGAGAGTTGCTTAG
This sequence comes from Lepidodactylus listeri, assembly GCA_029233225.1. Lineage (NCBI taxonomy): Eukaryota > Metazoa > Chordata > Lepidosauria > Squamata > Gekkonidae > Lepidodactylus > Lepidodactylus listeri. Next base: position 4,016,125 of record JARCFY010000014.1, on the reverse strand, counting down.
TTTTCCAGTTTTCACGCTGTGGATTTTCTAGACCAGAAAATCCATCTTTCCAGACCAGCACTCATTGAGCTGTAAGCACATGATAGGAAGTCATGTGACAGAGTGGACAGCAGACCCAGAGAGATGGGAACAGCAAGCACAATCATAGAATCATGAAGTTTGAAGGGACCTCCAGGGTCATCTAGTCCAACCCCCTGCACAATGCAGGAAATCCACAAATACCTCCCCCTCCACACCCCCAGTGACCCCTGTTCCATGCCCAGAAGATGATCAAAAACAACAACACCCCTCCTCCAGGATCTCCAGCCAAACTGGCCTGGAGAAAAATTGCTTCCTGACCCCAAAGTAGAGATCATCATTTTCCTGGTCATGTAAGAAAGGACCACAAGAACTAAGCACTGATGCAACCCTTCCTTCTCTCCCTCTCATGATCTGTCTACGTTCACAGAATCAGCATTGCCATCAGATGGCCATCTAGACTCTGTTTGAAAACCTCCAAAGAAGGAGAGCCCACCACCTCCCAAGGAAGCCTGTTCCACTGAGGAACCGCTCTAACTGTCAGGAAGTTCTTCCTAATGTTTAGCCAAAAACTCTTCTGATTCAATTTCAACCCGTTGGTTCTGGTCTGACTTTCTGGGGCAACAGAAAACAGCTCCGCGCCATCCTCTATATGACAGCCCTTCAAGTACTTGAAGATGGTTATCATATCACCTCTCAGTTGTCTCCTCTCCAGGCAAGGTAAAAATGTGAACTAATAAACAAACAAACAAATAAACAAACATACCCAGCTCCTTCAACCTTTCCTCATAGGACTTGGCCTCTAGACCCCTCACCATTTTCATTGTCTTCCTCTGGACATGTTCCAGCTTGTCTATAGACTTCTTAAATTTTGGTGCGCAAAACTGAAAACAATACTCTAGGTCAGGGGTGGGCAATTGTTTTGGCTTGGGGGCCACTTTGTGGGAGCGGAGGTTAGCGGAGGGCCGCACCTTTTAAAATGATTGCATTCATGACTTAACTTTGCATTTCAGAAAAGGTATAAATTGTATCATAAAAATCAATAAATATAAATTAAATAAAACTGGTAGTTTTATTCAATTTATTTATTGTGCTAATTTTGCATCATCTATAGCTGCAAGCACATTTAATTTTAGAATCAATTTAATGAGACAAACATACCCTATCACACTTTTCTACAGTTTTTTTGAAATCAGGAGTGAGATTGCTTGTTGAGATTCTCATCACAGCCTGCAAGTTAATGTCTGTCAAAGAGCATCTATATTTACTCTTGTTAATCCTCATGTCTTGGTGGGCCGCAAAAAACTCTGTGGCGGGCCGCATGTGGCCCGTGGGCCGCCATTTGCCCACCCCTGCTCTAGGTGAGGTCTGACCAGAGCAGAGCAAAGTGATACCATCACTTCGCATTATCTGGACACTATACTTCTGTTGATACAGCCCAAAAGGGCATTAGCCTTTTTAGCTACCACATCACACTGCTGACTCATGTTCAGTGTATGGTTTACTAAGACCCCTAGATCCTTTTTGCAAACTGCCAAGTCTCCCCCATCTTATAATTAAGCATTTGATTTTTCTTATCTAAATGCAGAACTTTACATTTATCCCCACTAAAATCCATTTTATTTGTTTTAGCCCAGTTTTCCAGCCTGTCAGGATCATCCTGTATCTTGACTCTGTCTTCTACCATATTTGCTACCCCTCCCAATTTAATATCATCTGCAAATTTAATAAGTGTTCCCTCTATTCCTTCATCCAAATCATTTATGAAGAAGTTGAACAAAACAGGTCCCAGGACAGATCTCTGAGGCATTCCACTTGTCACTGCTATCCAAGAGGATGAAGAACCATTAACAAGCACTCTTTGGTGCGATTTGTCAACCAGTTACAGATCCACCTAACAGTCATAGGATCCAAACCACATTTGTCAACAGGACTATTATGTGGAACCTTATATCAAAAGCCTTTCTGAAATCAGTAAACTATGTCTACAGCATTCCTCTGATCCAGCAAGGTAGTAACTCACAAAAAAGAGACAAGGTTGGTGTGACATGACTTGTTCTTGAGAAACTCATGCTGGCTCTTAGTAATCACAGTTGTCCTTTCTAAATGCTCAAGGACTGTCTGTTTGATGATTTGTTCTTAAACTTTCCCACGTATAGACATCAAGCTGATGGGTTGGTAGTTACCCGAATTGTCCTTTTTCACCTTTTTGAAGATGGGGACAACATTTGCCCACCTCCAGTCTTCTAGCACCTCACCCGTTCTCCAAGAATTCTCAAAAATAATGGACAGAGGCTCAGAAATTACATACACGAGTTCTTTTAGTATCCTTGGATGCAGTTCATCTGTCCCCGAGGACTTAGTTTCATTTAAAGAAACTTGGCATATATGTACTACCCCTATGTCAATCCTAGGCTGCAACTCCCTTCCCTCATCATGTGTTCTGTTTTTGCCATGTTGAGCACCATTTCCCTTGCAAGAGAAGACTGAGGAAAAGTAGGAATTGAGCAGTTCTGCCCTCTCTTTATCACCTGTTACAATTTCCCTTTCCTGTCCCCGCAATGGGCCTACCATGTCCTTGCTCTTTTTCTTACTTTGAACATAAGAAAAGAGGCCTTTTTTGTTTTTTTTAGCGTCTCTCACTAGCCTAAGCTCATACTGAACTTTAGCTTTCCTAACTCTCTCTCTACAAGCACTGGTCATTTGTTTATATTCGTCCTCGGTTACAAGGCCCTCCTTTCACTTTCTAAATGAGTCTTTTTTATTTCTCAAGTCTTTAGAAAGCTATGGAGCCACCTTGGCTTTTTTAGGCTTCTCTCATTTTTCCTTCTCATAGGAGTCATTTGTGATTGTGCCTTCAGTATTTCGCTTTTAAGAAACACCCATCCCTCTTGAACTCCCTTCTTCTGAAGTATTTCTGACTGTGGGATTTGCTCTCCTGAAGTCCAATTGATATGTCTGACTACATACAGCTTTTCCCTTCCTCAAGGCTGTGAATTCCAAGATTACATGGTCACTACTACCCAGGGTGCCCACTACTTTCACGTCATCAACCAGTTCTTCCCCATTGGTAAGAATCAAGTCCAAGCTAAGTACCAGGAGATGGATGGACTGCAGTGAGGAAAAAGTCAAATGTCAGGTCCTTTGAGGAATCATCTCCATGCATCTCACCTTGCTGTCCTGTGTCTCTGCTCAGCATGCATTCAAAGAGAGGCAGGATGCATAGCAATCTACGCAATGGGTCCTGCTAAACGGCAGCTCTCTAGATACTTGCAGTCCCAGCAGAGAGAGTCTCGACTTACGGGTTGAAGACTGCTGTTCTACCACGAACGATGAGTATAACAGTTGATTGTCCTAAAAAGTCTGCAGCAGGACCACTGGGAATCTCACAGAATTGCATCCCTAATCCATAGCATGTTGTGAAAGATTAGTAAAATTTCTATAAAAGATTCTGTTAAAATACTGTCTTCCAGCAAAATATACATTCTGTGAACACATGAATCTGCCTTCAGAGCTCTGGTGCCTGCCCCTCCATTAGAAGTCATAATCCTCATTTCATGCTGATATCTTTGAGCTTTAAAAGATCTTTAGTTTAAGCTTATCTTTACATAGGCTTCTTTTTCACAAAAAATGCATAATAATAATAATGTGGTTTAAATCTTTAAAAACAAATAACAATAACAAAGCGATAATACAGTATACACAATAGTCCAAGACAAAGCACTGAAAATGACACAGATAACAATTGTACTGAACACCAAGTTTATATGCACATTAGAACTTTAAACATACTATAATAAGTATGCACTTAATATCAACTTGGATTCACAAAGTTTCTAAATGCAAACAAAAAGTCTCTGAGCATGTACAAATTCATAAAAAAATTAAATACAAACAAGATGAAGGCTCTAGATTCTGCTCTTTGTTTTGTATTCTTCTTCAGAAAATGACTTCTACTGAAGATGGAGAGACTTCATAAACAAAAATATATAAAGGTAAGTGTCAAACAATCCCATTAATTGTTATAAACTGTGAAAAACTTAACAGAGAAGGAAGCCTAACTAGTACCTTCCACAAAAGAGACTTCAGGTAAGAAACGTAGACAGATTTATAGGTTTGGTCAGGGAGAACCTATAAATCTGTCTACATTTCTTACTTAAGTATTATTAAGTGCATACTTATAGTATGTTTAAAGTTCTAATGTGCATATAAACTTGGTGTTCAGTACAATTATTATCTGTGTCCTTTTCAGTGCTTTGTCTTGGACTATTAAATCTTTAAAAAGCCATTGATTTTTATCAACTTTGTAGGAGGGAGGGAGACAAGGCAGGGCAGTTGTTGTCGCTAAGAAATATGGATGTGCTTTTTTTATTGGAGTGAGCAAAGGTCCACATCCCCCGTGCTCCATTTCCAGAGATGGCTGGCCTTCCCTGCAACAGATCTTGGGACACTTCCAAGCAAGTCACAAAAGCAAATATCCTTTCCCTTGTTGTATGCTCCCATAACTGGCATTCCAAAGTCTCCTGCCTCTGAACATGGAGCTATTGGGCTGTCCCTTGGCTGAGCAGAAAAGGTATTGTGAAAAATGGGATGTTTTTCTGAGAGGACAGTTTCTGTTTGGTGTAATACTTAATAATTGACAGAATCTGATAAACAAGCTTGGTGCTCATGGAAAGACAACTAGGATGACTTATAACATTAGCAAAAATAATTCTCTTTGGCAGCAGGAATGGCCCACCTGTCAAGACATATTGTTTTGTCTTACATGATGTCATTAACATTCTGGTTTAGAAATTTAGGTACTCTGGAATGGATATCATGGAAAAGGAGAAGTGTCGTTCAGCAAGGCAGGAAGCCCTAGAGCAGCGATCCTCTCACATCAGTGGGTGCTACACCAGTGTCACACTGGTGTAATGTCATTATAGCTCTGTGCCTTTCCAGCAACAAAGTACAAATTAAAATAATGGCCTGCAGAGACATGAGAGATTGGGTACCAATGCGAAGAATCAGCCCCATACATATGTCACAATCCTACTCATCAACAGTGACTCAATGTCTCTGTCTAAAAGGCACCAAGCAGCAATGACCCCAGTCTGCCTCATTTGGGAGGGCAGTGACTAATCACTGTGGTTGCCAGAGACAGGGGTTTGAATCAAAATAACAGGAGCCTGTGCACCAAGGCCCCGTAGAGTGAAGGTTGGAATCCCGTTCCTTTTGTTGCAACCAGTGGGATTCCTGAGTCAGTGGGTAGGAGGCCTGTGTGGAGAGCTAATGCTGCCATCTCCTGCTTGGGAGGTGGGATGAGTGAACCCTTGATGTCGGGTCTGTGGAATGTTATATTTCTCATGGCATACTTATCGCTCTTTGAGCTGCTCTTGGGAGACTGTTGGTGCCTGCCCATGTATCTCTTCTCTCTTCTGACTAATTCTTCCCACTTTCCCCCTGGAAACTGTAAACCAGTATTTTAAGCGCCTTTTCTCTGACATGGTGATTGGTTGCAATGCATTACCAGACCCCTTTTTGAATTCTGTATAATTGTCCTGCTTGGGGCTGTGTCAGCCATTACTAACACAAGACGTGTAGATGACCATAGCAGACCTTTCTCAATAAAGCATTCCTGTTTAAGGAGACTTGTTGGTGACTGACTCCGTAGGACTCTCACAGAGCGTTAGTAATCTTTTACCTTGGGATCTTACCTTGCACCCAACGATGGATGGTGAGAAGATATCTGCATCCACTGTGTCCTTGGAGGGGCCGGTGTCTTCTTCGGAAGGGGTCATGATTATGACTACAAATCAGTGGGTCTACGATAGACCACGGCGGAGCCATTATTCCTGGATGCAGTTTGCTACCACCCTGCAGGAAACATGGTTGACACCACGTCGGGGCTCTACCCTGGGCAAAGTCGAGCTCCCAACAGTATCAACAGTACCCGGACTTCCCAGGGATGTGGGGGCCCCTTGTGATCTATGGGCTCACATGGATCGAAGGTTCGAGGCTATGCACCAGGTAGTGCAAAAGGATTTGACGGAGATGTTCCTAGACCTTCCTAGAGTGATTGCAGCCGTGATCAAAGGGGAAGGGAAAGACGAAGAAGGGGCTGCAGCACCCCTTCCTCCTCCACAACCGATTCCTCAGCCACAAGGGGTTCCCGTGGGACCGGGTCCTGGGGAAGCCCCTCCCAGACCTGCAGCACCAGGACCTGTGATGCAACGATGTCACGTTCCTCAGGAGTTGTTGGATGCCACATTTGATGGGAACCCGAATAAACTGCAGTTTTTCGTGGTTGAGACTGGGAGGTTTCTCCAGAATTGGGGCCATCTTTTCCCATTGGAGGACAAACGCGTCAGTTACATTGGGTCGAGGATGTGGGAAGAGGCAGCGGAATGGTACGTGAGTCTCCATAACGTGCCAGGACCCAAACTCAGAAGCACGGAAGAATTCATGTGGGTGTTGAGACGTCAGTATGAGGACCCCATGGGAGAAGAAAAGGCACGCAACCAGATCCACACCTTGCAGCAAGGGAACAGCTCTGTGCGTGAGTACTCCGCTGCTTTTAAAAGTTTTGCAGCTAAGATATAGGGGGGCCAGAAGCCATGTTTATTGAGCAATATCCACAGGGCCTAAATCACGATATATATGAGACAGTACTCAGAAATGTGAACCCTACATGGCTGGCGGCCTAGGTGAGGGCGGCGGAAGATGCAGAAGGCAGATTCCAGCTTATCCATATGCATGTCCCAAAGCTGGACCCCAAAACCCCAGCAGCTGCTGGGAAGCCGTCCAAGCCCAAATTAAAACAGCCTCTTCGGGACCTCTGAGACCTACGATTGAAACAGGAGCTTTGCCTACACTGCGGAGATGCTGGCCATTATGCTTCATTCTTAAAATTCAAAAAAATAAGGGGAAAACAGTGATCTGGGTGGTGGTGGATTTGTTTATGAAACAATCCCATTTCATCCCATTCAAGCAAATGCCCATGGCAAAGGCGTTGGCCAAAATGTTTATGAGTAATATCATCAAACTGCACTCAATCCTGCGCAAGATAATCTCCAACCGCGGATCACAGTTTGTTGCCACCTTCTGGCGGGAGTTATTGCGAGTGTTAAGGGTGGAGCAAGCCCTCAGCAGTGCTTATCACCCAGAGACTGATGGCCAAACCAAAAGAGTCAATCAAGTTGTCGAACAATTTTTACGCTGTTTCTCGAACTATCAATAAGATAATTGGGTTGACTTATTGCCATTTGCGGAGTACAGTTATAATAATTTAGTTCATTCCTCTATGGGTGTCTCTCTTTTTATGGCTTCCTGTGGATATGAAGGGACCCCCCTGCCGCAACTCGCCCCTGTTGGACTAGGGTCGGGAGACTCTCAAGACTGGTGGAAAGCATTACAGGACTCTTGGCCATTAATAGCAAAGACATTGGATAAAACCAAGATGGACTATAAAAAGCGGAGGGCACCTGGGTGGGATTTGCAGCCCGGAGACTTGGTGTATTTGTCAATCAAGAACATCAGGGACCTGCAGCCCAGTCGCAAATTGGGCTGGAAATATGTGGGCCCATTTAAGGTATTCAGAAAGATCAATGAGGTGACCATTGTACTTGAACTGCCTAAGTCACTGAAATCTTTGCATCCCGTTTCTCATTTCAGCTTATTGAAATGGGACCCCGGACCAAATATCGGGCAGTCCCAGCAACTGATTCCTCTTCCTCTGATTCTGAATGATGAACCTCATTATGAGATTGCGCAAATTCTGGACTCTAAGCTTAAACGTGGTCACTTATTTTATCTAGTACACGGGAAAGACTTTGGGCCAGGAGATAATGAATGGGTTGCTGCTGAACGTGTTACTGCTCCTGCATTGTGTCGTACCTTCCATAAATTGTACCTGCTGAAACCTGGAGGGACAGGGGAGCTTTGGGGAGGCAGAATGTCAGCTAATGCTGCCATCTCCTGCTTGGGAGGTGGGATGAGTGAACCTTTGACGTCGGGTCTGTGGAATGTTATGTTATATTTCTCATGGCATGCTTCTCGCTCTTCGAGCTGCTCTGACCTTGGGAGACTGTTGGTGCCTGCCCATGTATCTCTTCTCCTGTTTGACTAACGCTTCCCACTTTTTCCCTGGGAACAGTAAACCAGTATTTTAAGCGCCTTTTCTCTGACATGGTAATTGGTTGCAATGCATTACCAGACCCCTTTTTGAATTCTGTATAATTGTCCTGCTTGGGGCTGTGTCAGCCATTACTAACACAAGACGTGTAGATGACCATAGCAGACCTTTCTCAATAAAGCATTCCTGTTTAAGGACACTTGTTGGCTACTGATTCTGTAGGACTCTCACACCAGAGGAGAAGGGTTCAAGGCAACAGCATGAATGGGTTGTTGCTGAACGTGTTACCGTGCCAATGGCCCCATCCAGACATTGCTGGAAGACTGCTGTTTATCTGTATTGGTTACTGTGTGAGGGGTCATGCATTTTTCAAGGGGGGGGGCTATATCCACCAGGAAGAGTGATAACCCAATAGAAGCTCACAGGGGCTGTCAGAAGCAGGATCTGTGTGTTCAGTTCCTGCTCTGGGGAGTTGCTAAAGTGCCCTCTGCAAGGCAAAATGGACCTTTTGGGAATCCTTACATGGGATGGGGCAGGATGGCAGGTTCCCTGTCATGTTTTGGTGTTGCTACTGTTTGCTTTCACAGGTCCTCCAGTCAGGAGACTGGCAGCCGAGTTCCTTCCCCTCACTCCCTCCCCCTCCCATCCCGTTTTGCCGTTTTCCTTTGCAGGCCCTGCTTATCGCTGTTGTTGCCAGTTAATCTTGAGCTGTCTCACTTTCTGCTCTTCCAGGTGTCTTTGCGTGGGAACGCAAGTAGAATCGTAAACAGGGGCATGGGGAGGGATTATAATTAGCTCGCGCACCTTTTTCCATGGGAATGCAACGGTTTGGGGATTTTCGCGCTTCATGGTTTTACACTGATTGGTGCCTGTTATTTCTATTCTGTTTGAATACTGTATAATAAGTCCCAACCCCACAAGGCCTGACTTATTAGTTCTCATCAGAAGTGTCACAGATTGTTGGGGATCTTCCTTTCAATCGGTAAGGAGTGATCCCCATACCTGATGATGTCAGACCCCTGAGACACTGGCAACCACAGCGCCTGCGGAGCCAGTGACTACGAACTTTGATTCCTATGCTCCCCTCTGTCGGGGGGGGGGGGGAGCCACAGGTGAATGGTCGCCTACACCAAGGTACTCCTGGTCGACTTTTGGCATGGGCACGGCAGAGTCCTGGGTTCATGACAGACGGGGCTCCTGCGTAAGGTTTGCAAACGAGAAGAGGGAATCCTGGAGGCTGAGTCTGCTCCCTGAGGAATGACCCCCCCCCTCGGCAGCCGGAGCGAGGTATGGATGACCTCTGGCAGCAAATGGATCGGAGATTTGATGAGATGCATGATCGACTGGCAGTTGAACTATGTGAAGCGCTTCTCGAGATGCAGCAGGTCATGGTAGGAGTTGCGGGAGCGTCACCTGCGGGAGGTGCCGGGGGAGACAGTGGAATTCAGCCTTCTCCCCAACCTGTGGACAGGGGAGTAGGAGCGGGTCCTGCGCAACAACAAGTGCCTGGGGGACCCCAGTCTCTGCATCCGGGAGGCCCAGTTCAACCCGCTCCCTGGCCAGTAAACCAGTTGTATCGGCAACCCCCGAATGATCCCCTGACAGCTACATTCGATAGGGATCCCGACAAACTACGTTTTTTCATCATCGAGATCGAGCGGTTTCTGGAGAGTTGGGGCCATCTTTACCCTACTGAATGTGAATGTGTGGGCTACATCGGCTCAAAGTTGCGGGACACTGCTAGTGACTGGTATGTGAGCCTACACCACCCTCCCGGTCCTGAACTGAGATTGGTAAATGAGTTTATGTGGGCACTTCGGCAGCACTACGAGGATCCCTTGGGGGAGGAGAAGGCCCGGAATCAGTTGCGGAAACTGGTTCAAGGCCGATCCTCTGTAAGGGAGTACACTGCTCAGTTCCAAAAAATAGCTGCCAAAGTGCATGGCTGGTCTCGAGACCTGTTTGTTGAAAAATACAGGGAGGGCCTGAACTCGGAGATTTACGAGACTGTGTTGCGGAATGATCGACCTGGCTCCCTGGCGGCATGGATGAGGGCGGTGGCTGACATGGAGGAGCGTTTTACACTGATCAAGCTGGGGTCGCAAACCGCTGGTAAAGCCGCTCCTAAGTCCAAATTCAAGACAGCGATCCAAGAGCTCCATGATGCCCGCTTCAAGCAAGGACTTTGTATGAGATGCGGGGAGAGCGGGCACTTTGCATCTTCCTGCCCCTTGGGGGGGGCGAAGATACCCAAGACTCCTGCTGCGATGCCGGGTGGGACACCCTGGCCACCCAAAGGGACTTTCAAACCCCGGGCATTACAGCTGGAAGGGGCACTGAGTGAAGGAGTGGAAAGAGTGACGTTGGAAGTGATTGCTGCCCAGCCGTCGGGAAACTTCCCAGACCTGCAGTAGGAGGCGCGAAACTGCAGGTCCCCCCCCTCCACCGCGCCGCCAACAGTGAGCAGCCCGGGACCCTTACTTTACATGGTTGTGACTGTTGTTGTACCTGAACATGGCACTCACGTCCGGGTGCGTGCCTTAATTGACTCGGGGTGTGCCAGAGACTTGATTAGCCCGTTAGTAGTGGAAGGTTTGGGTCCCAAAGTAAACTCGCTGGGGGAGCCTCTACGGTTCACCTAAATGGATGGATCCGAAATGGAGGAGGCTTGTGTTGCAGAGACTGAGCCTTTGATTTTGGGCACGGGGAACCATTGGGAAAAGTGGGCTTTTGTTAGAATTCCCCATGCCCAGTTCCCCATGGTGTTAGGAAGCCCCTGGTTAGGAGCTCACGACCCCTTCATGAAGTGGAGTGAAGGGAAGATCTCCTGGATTGACCCTAAATGCACGCAACACACCTGGGATCCTGCTTGGGGGTCGGGGCCCCCTTCGTTCCCCTTGGCCTGCCTGGTCGCAGAGGACATTGCCAAGATTCCTCCAGAGTATCGGGACTTGGCTGATGTGTTTAGCGAGACAGAGGCAGACGAGCTTCCCCCCCATAGACTTACTGACTGTGCTATCGAGCTGTTGTCGGGGAGAAGATGCCAAAAGGGAAGTTATATTCCATGAGCCCTGCCGAGATGGATGAGTTGCAAAAGTTTTTGGATAAAAACCTGGAGCGGGGTTTCATTCGCCCTGCTAAGTCCCCGTTTGCAGCCCCCGTACTGTTCCAGAAGAAAAAAGATGGGGGCCTTTGCACGGATTATAGAGGACTGAACGATGTCTCTGCTTCTAATGCTTGCTAGCATAGGCAGTGAAAGGAATTTTTTTTTCTAAGCTGGACTTACGGGAAGTTTATTTCTGGGTACGCATCAAAGAAGGGAATGAGTACAAGACAGCCTTCAATACACCCCAGGGGCAATTTGAATACCTGGTTATGCCCTTTGGATTGGCTGGGGCTCCTGGAGTTTTTATGAGCCTTATAAATGAGGTGTTGCACAAGCATTTATTTAAAGGGGTGCTTTGTTTTTTTGATGATATCATTGTCTATTCCCAAGACTGAGACTCTCATGTTAAACTGATGAGGGAAGTGTTGACCACCCTTAGAGACCACGAACTGTATGCCAAACTATATAAATGCGAGTTCCACTGCACAGAAATTGATTTCTTGGGGTATCACATCTCCCCTAGGGGTCTGGAAATGGACCCGAGTAAAGTAGAAGCTGTTTTGCAGTGGGAAACACCCCGTACCTGGAAGCAACTCCAAAGCCTCTTAGGATTCTGCAACTTTTACAGAACCTTCTGAAAAGATTTTGCCACGGTCACCCTGCCTCTAACTAATCTGTTAAAAACAAAGGGGAGGGGACCCGACGCCGGCAAACCGGGTGAACGTTTGAATTGGACAAGTGAATGTCAGGGGGCTTTTGAAACTTTAAAGCGGCTGTTCAAGTCAGAACCTATTCTGGCTCACCCCGATGAGACTAAAGAATTTGTTGTTCATGTTGATGCATCAGACGTAGCAATGGGGGGGGGGCGATTCTGCAGAAGGGGGACGATGGCAAGTTGCACCCCTTAGCATATGTATCTAAGAAATTTAATGAGACTGAGAGACACTGGTCAGTTTGGGATATGGAGGCTGCAGCAATTCGCCCAGCTCTCTCCACCTGGCGGCATTGGTTAGAGGGGGCGCAAGCGCCGTTCGAGATCTGGACAGACCATAAAAATTTAGAGGCGCTGCGCACCTGTAGAACTCTCAATGCTAAACAGCTTCATTGGGCTAATTTCTTTTCTAAGTTCAACTTCAGATTGCGTCATTTTCCTGGGACCTCTAACTCGTTAGCGGACACATTGTCTAGGCTATCTCAACATGAGTCCAAGCGGGAGGAGGTATTTGACTCCATGTTTATCCCAGAACAATTAAGTGGAGCTGTAATTACTAGGAGTCAAGCGCGATAATCTGGGGCAGCCCCAGTCTCAGAGTGGATTACAAAATGTGCAACAGAATATCCCCAGCAGGATCGGGATGAGGTGGAAGGGGAGGAGGGAATGGAACTCCACGCAGACGGTTGTTGGTATAAAGGCTCTAAGCTAGTGGTGCCAAAATCCTTAAGACTGTCTATCCTGCAAGCTTGCCATGAATCAAAACTCATTTTGGATATTTTAAGACACTCAATTCGGCCCAAAGGCAGTTTTGGTGGCCACGGATGCGTAGGGGTGTTTCGGAATATGTGACCTCCTATCAAACTTGCTTGATGTGTAAAAAACGAGGAGGGAAGTCTCCGGGTCTTTTGCAGCCTCTCCCAACCCCGTCCAGGCCCTGGGAGGCCATTTCTATGGACTTTATTACCAACCTCCCAGCCAGCAAAGGAAAGACAGTAATTTGGGTAGTGGTGGACTTATTCTCTAAACAAGCACACTTTGTTCCCTTCAAGCCACTGCCCACTGCCAAAGGCTTGGCCAAAGCGTTTTTCGTTCACGTGGTGAAATTACATTCTTTTCCTAAGCGTATAGTATCCGATAGGGGAAGTCAGTTTGTTGCCACCTTCTGGCGGGAGCTTTTACAATGAATGGGAATTGAACCCACCTTAAGTTCTGCTTATCACCCAGAGACTGATGGACAATCCGAACGTGTCAATCAAATACTGGAACAGTTTTTGCGTTGCTACTCTAATTACCATCAAGACAATTGGAAGTTGGGTTGGAAGTTTGTGGGGCCTTTTAAAGTGATCTGTAAAATTTCCCCTGTCTCGTTTGAACTTGAACTGCCCAAATTACTAAGTTTTGTGCATCCTGTTTTCCATTACAGCCTGCTGAAGAAAAGCCCTGGGCAGAACTCGTGGAGACCGGTTCCTCATGTCCCTCCTCCTCTGATGAAAGCGGGGGAACCGCATTTTGAAATTTCCAGCATTTTGGACTCTAAACTCAAATGTGGGCGATTGTTTTATCTTGTCAGTTGGGTTGATTTTGGTCCTGAATGTAATGAATGGGTTGCAGCTGAACATGTTCAGGCTCCACAATTGATCCGTGCTTTTCATAAACAGTATCCTTCTAAGCCGGGTGGGGGGTGATCTTGGGAGGGGCAGGATGTCAGGTTCCCTGTCATGTTTTGGTGTGGCTACTGTTTGCTTTCACAGGTCCTCCAGTCGGGAGACTGCAGCCGAGTTCCTTCCCCTTGCTCCCTCCCCCTCCCATCCCGTTTTGCCATTTTCCTTTGCAGGCCCTGCTTATCGCTGTTGTTGTCCCAACCCCAATCCCCTGGTATCCCTAACAAAGTAAGTGTTCCTGAAAGACCATTAAGACAATAAAGGACTTTGTTTATCCACAAGGCCTGACTTATTGGTTCTCATCAGAAGTCTCACACAGACCTTCCTTAGCTTTGTGATATCTGATCAGATCAGGCTAGCCTGTGTGCAGGATAGGTTGAATTAGCAACCGGCTTTCAGCTGCCAACTGTGCTTCACAGCTGAGTGGAGATTCAAGTCTCCTCGGCAGGTGCTGGGCAGGGAAGACCTGGAACACTTTGCTGTAATGTGATGACACCCCTCCCGTGTCCGTTACCCTAAGTTGGAAAGGAACCCTGCCCAAAGAACCAACACTGTTGAAAGCAAAAACAGGTAATTTCCATTTAATTGTTGATTTTCTGAATTGAACAGGCTACAATGGGACTTGCCTGGGAAGGGCTTTTAGCAACTGATTGCCTTTTAGTGTCTGACCAGCTCAAATCCCCACTGAGACTCACCAGAGTGTCAAACTCGGAACCTAGTTTGCCATCACTTGCCCCAGACTGAGAGTTCCTATCTATACTTTGTGGCTAATAGCCAATGATGGACCTCTGCTCCATATGTTTATCTACTTCCCCCTTGAAGCCGTCCGTGCTTGTAGCCGCCACCACCTCCTGTGGCAGTGAATTCCACGTGTTAATCACTCTTTGAAGAAGTACTTCCTTTTATCTGTTCTAACCAACTGCTCAGCAATTTCATGAAGTGCCCACGAGTTCTTGTATTGTGAGAAAGGGAGAAAAGGACTTCTTTCTCTACCTGCTCTATCCCATGCATAATCTTATAAACCTCGATCATGTCACCCCTCAGCAGTCACTTCTCCAAGCGAAAGAGCCCCAAGCGCTTCAACCTTTCTTCATAGAAAGTGTTCCAACCCTTTAATCATTTTAGTTGCCCTTTTCTGCACTTTCCTCAACACTATAATATCTTTTTTGAGGTGTGGCAACCAGAACTGTACACAGTACTCCAAATGAGGTTGCACCATCGATTTATACAGGGTATTATGATACTGGCTGATTTGTTTTCAATTCCTTTCCTAATAACCCCCAGCATAGTGTTGGCCTTTTTCAGTGCAGTTGCACACTGTGTCATAGGCTGGGTGCAGACAGGACAAGAGAGAGCGAAAGTCCAAGTCCAGTCCAAGGTCAGAATCAAGGGATAGCAAGCAGGAGCCAAAAGAACAGAGTCTGAAGTACAAACTGAGAGTGTAGTTGTTGGATGCTGGAGTCAAGGAGCCGAGAGTTCAAATCACAAATCAGGAATCAGGAGTATGGGTGTGGGAGGTGCAGAGCATTGTCAAACTGACTAGTTGCTTGTACGAGGAACCAGCATCAGGAGGGGAAGCTAAATACCCCTCAGGTGCCAGGGTTAATTAGTGCTCTGCGTGTGCGTGTTAGAACTCAGGGCTGAGGGACCGCCTGCTGTGCATGCGCAGCTCCCTCCGCTGGGACACTAAGTTTTGCCTGAGCTAGCTCTGCAAATGCACCGTTGGAGGAGGCAAGTCAGGGGACTGCCTGTCAGGCATTGCTCTTCCGCCGCTGTTGTTGGGACAGGTGGTAGGGATATGCTGGCGAGCTCCAATATTTCATCAGGGTCAGGTGTGGGCTCTGCTGAAGTTGGGAGTGCAGGCTCGGTTGGAGTTGGGGCCACATCCTCAGCTGGACTCATGACACTATCCCTCCCGGGCCTCCCCCAGCTGATGGGCCGGGTTTTTCTGGGTACGTGGCGTGGAATTGCTGCACCAGGTCTGGGGAATGAAGGTTAGCGATTGGTTCCCAGGAGCATTCCTCAGGGCCATAGCCTTCCCAGTCCATGAGGTATTGGAGGGCCCACCGATGGTTCTGTGAATCCAAGTTTTGGAGGACCTTGTACTCCTCATCATCATCCACGAGGACTGGTGGTGGCGGTTTTGGGGGTGTGGGTCGAGCAGGATCAGGCAGAGCTGCTGGGACTAGCAAGGAGTGATGGAACACAGGATGGACGTGCAGATGGGAGGGCAACTGGAGCCGGAAAGCAAGGGCGTTGATTTGTTCCAGGATCTCATAGGGTCCAATAAAACGGGTGTCTAATTTCTGGGACTGACTGGGCTTCCGTAGGTACCAGGTGGAGAGCCATACACGATCTCCTGGTTTGAGTGGGGGGTCTTCTTGCTGGTTCTGGTCAGCCGCTGTCTTGTCGGTGTCCTTGGCCTGTTGGAGCTGTTCCTGGAGCAAGGCGTGGAGCAAATGGAGTTCCTGGATGCGGGCGTCCACTGCCAGAATGCTGGTAGGCAGCTGTATGGTGGGGAAGAAATGGGGATGGTGTTCGTAGGTTGCGGCAAAGGGGGTCATTTGGGTTGATGAGTGTACTGCGTTGTTATACACAAACTCGGCCAGGGGTAATAGGGTGAACCAGATGTCCTGTTGATAGCAGGAATAACAGCGAAGGTACTGTCCAAGAGTGCCATTGGTTCGTTCTGTTTGTCCATCCATCTGCGGGTGGTAGGCAGATGACAGGTGAATTTGGGTACCTAGTCTGGTGTGTAGCACCATCCAGAACTGGGAGGAGAATTGTGGACCTCTGTCGGATATGATGTGGGCTGGTAGTCTGTGTTACCGAAAGATGTGTTGCAGATATAGTTGTGCAGTCTCTTGAGCTGTGGGAAGCTTCACACAGGGAATGAAGTGGGCCATCTTGGTGAAGAGATCCACCACTACCAGGATGCAGCTGTGACCCTGGGACCGAGGGAGGTCCACGATGAAGTCCATCGAGATGGTGTCCCAGGGGCCGGAGGGTGTGGGCAAGGGTTGGAGCAGCCCCGAGGTTTTGGCTGGTTTGCATACGTCACATGAGCTGACATACCAGGTGATGTTGGAATGTACTCAGGGCCACCAGAACTCCCAGGGTTGTTTTGTGTTGCCCAAAATGCCCTGCAAAAGGAGAGTCATGGGTCAAGCACAAGACTTCTTTCCGGAGGGGCCCTGGTGGTACATAGAGGTGGTCTCAGTGTAGTAGGAGGCCATCCCGTGTGGTGAATTCTTCTGAGGAGCCCCTCTGAATTCCGTAAAGGTGCTGCTGTGCCCAGGGGTCCTTGGCATGCTTGGCCCAAATGGTGTCTGTCAGGGTTGCCTGGCTTGAGGTGGCCACAAACTCCGCAGGTGGCAGGACGGGTGAGGCAGGGGCTTTTTTGGCCAGAACAGGGGCATACTCCGGTTTGTGGGATAGTGCATCAGCTTTCTGGTTGTGGGACTGTGGGATGTAGGAGATCCGGAAGTCAAACCGCGAAAAGAACAGGGACCATTGGATCTGTCAGTTGAGGTGGCGGGTGGTTTGTAGATGCTCCAGGTTTCAGTGATCTGTGAGCACTTGGACCAGGTGGTGGGCTCCTTCGAGATGGTGTCTCCATACTCTGAAAGCGGCCTTGATTGCCAGCAACTCCTTTTCCCAAATGGTGTAATTCCATCCTGCTGCTGTCAGCTGGCAAGAGTAGTAGGCGCAGGGCTGGAGCAGTTGATTTGGGTCGTCTCATTGGCAGAGGACTGTGCCGATAGCCACAGTAGAGGCATCGGTCTCTATTCTGAAAGGGAGTTGAGGATCTGGGTAGCGCAGGAGGAACCCGGTTGTGAAGCAGGACTTTAATACGGAGAAGGCGTGGTCAGCCTCAGGGGTCTAGTGGAAAGGCTCTTTGGGCTGCAGAAGCCAAGTCAAGGGAGTGGTTAAGGAGGCATAGGCGGGGACAAATTGCCGGTAATAATTGGAAAATCCGAGGAGCCGTTGGACGTTCTTGTGAACGTCTGCCATGAATCTGCCATGTCAGGATCGCTTCCACCTTCTTTGAGTCCATGAGTATTCCTTGCGGGGATACAATGTGGCTGAGGAACTCGACAGAGTGGAGGTGGAAATCACATTTTTTCAGCTTTGCTTAAAGACCCTGGGCCCGGAGATGCTGGAGGACTTGGTGAACGTGCTCGATGTGCTGGGCTGGGTCATTTGAATAAATCAAAATGTTGTCCAAGTAAATAATTGTGAAGTGGTCGAGCAGATCCCGGAAGATGTCATGCATGAACCTCTGGAAGACTGCGGGGGTGTTAGTCAAGCCAAAGGGCATCACAAAATACTCGTATTGGCTGTACTGTGTGCCAAAGGCTGTCTTCCACTCATCTCATGACTGGATCCATACCAAGTTGTATGCCCCTTGGAGGGCCAGTTTAGTATAGATCCAGGCCCCCTTGAGGCAATCTAACAGTTCAGGGATCAGAGGCAGAGGATACTGGTCCCGGATAGTGACCTTGTTGAAGGCTCAATAATCATTGCAGAGCCGGAGCTCTCCGCTTTTTTTCTTAACAAAGAGGACCGGGGTGGGGAGTGGAGATGTGGAGGATCAGATGAATCCCGTTGCCAGGTTCTTTTCCAGAAAGACCCATAGGGCCGCCAGCTCTAGTTCTGCCATAGGGTATAGCCGCCCCACTGGTAGGGGTGCTCCGGGTACCAGGTTTGTGGCGTAGTCATAGGGTCGACGAGGAGGAAGTTGATCGGCTCCCTTTTCCTCAAACACATCAGCAAAGTCTGCATATGGTTGTGGGAGGCGAAGGCTGTTGGTCAGAGCAGTTGCGGCCAGTTGCGGCAGTTGCGGCCAGAGTGGTGATTGCTGTCAGGTGCGGGCAAGGGTCTTGGAAAGTTAGCTATGGCTGAACCCAGTTCACCGTGGGGTTGTAGGTTACCAACCAGGAGAGCCCTAGGATCAGCGGGAACCGAGGCATTCGGACCATGTCAAAGTGGAGTTGTTCCTGATACTGTTGGATGCAGAGGGTAAGGAGGCAGGTCTCCTGGGTCATGGGACCCAAGTGAAGGAGACGCCCATCAGTGGCTTGGCGTTCCTTTGGGCTGGATGGGAATCTGGTGCTGCTTGACAAAGGCAGCGTCAATGAAGCAATGGGCAGCTCCTGAGTCCAGCATGGCATAGACCAACAGCCATCGCTCGTCAGGCAACTGGAGCTTGATGGGTACCAGGAACAGGCCTGGGTTGGTAGGAGTGAGTCCAGAGGACCCAGCTAACTGCCTCAAGCCGGTGGGTCCGGTCAGGCGTGGGGCTGGTCTTTTCCTGGCGCCGGCGACATTAGTGCCTCTGGCTGCGTGCGTTTTGCGGGGCAGCTGGTGGAGAAATGCCCCACCCCTCCACAGTAGAGACAGAGGTTCTAGGCACAGCAGTGGGCTTTTTCCTTGGTGGTCAGGCGTGACCTGGCTCCTCCTAGCTGCATAGGTTCCCCTTCGTCTCTGCTCATGGGACTTGCCGGGGCCTGCCATAGTGTTGGGCAGCGTGCTGCTTGCATGACATGAGGGTTGCCCTGTGCCTGTCGCCAATTTTCTCGATGACCGTCAATACGGAGGCACAAGGTAATTAAGTCCTGGAGCGTGCTTGGTCACTCAACCCGAGCAAGCTCGTCTAGGACGTCGTCAGCCAGACCCTCAGAGTACTGGTCCATCAAGGCTGCCTCGTTCTAGGTCAGGTCCTGAGCCAAAAGTTTGAATTCCGTGGAATAAATGGCAACAGTGCTTTTTGCCTTGCTTCAGAGTTCAGATTTTCTGGTTTGCTGTGGTGGCTTGCTGGGGGTTAGCGTGGGCTGTGGAGAGAGACCCCTGGGCTGTGGGTGAGAAACCCCTGGAAATCTGAAAGCAGGGGGGATGGAGCCACGAACGATGGAGTGGCCCATTTGGTGGCCTGCCTCTTTAAGAGGCTGATTATGAAGCAGACTTTGGTCTTGTCAGTAGGGAAGTCCGGGGCACGTAACTCAATATACAGTTTACATTGTGCCCGGAAGGCAGGGAACTCCTCCACATTACCACCAAAATTGTCAGGAGGGGTTACCGTTCATCTTGCTGGTGGGATGGCGGCAACGGCTTGCTGCTTCAGTTGTTGCTGCTGGAGGTGAGCAACCACTTGCGTTAGCTGTTGCGCCTGGTTTACCAGGCCAGAGAGCTGCAGCGGTCCTCCACCTCTGGTTTTGTCCATCATGTGAAGCAAGTCTGTGGTGCCAGCAATCTATCACAAGCTGGGTGCAGGCAGGGCGAGAGAATGAAAGTCCAAGTCCAGTCCGAGGTCAGAATCAAGAGGTAGCAAGCAGGAGCCAAAAGAACAGAGTCCAAAGTACAAACTGAGCATAGTCGTTGGAAGCCAGAGTCAAAGAGCCAAGAGTTCAAAGCACGATCAGGAATCAGGAGCACGGGCGTGGGAGGTGCAGAGCATCGTCAAACTGACTAGTTGCTGGCATGAGGAACCAGCATCAGGAGGGGAAGCTAAATACCCCCCTTAGTGCTCAGCATGTGCATCCCAGCTTCTATTAGAACTCAGGGCTGAGGGACCGCCTGCTGTGCAGGTGTGCCTCCCTCCACTGGGACACTAAGTCTTGCCTGAGCTGGTTCCGCAAATGTACCGTTGGAGGAGGTGAGTCGGGGGTGGGGGGTGCCTGTCAGGCATTGTTCCTCCGCCGCTGTTGCTGGGACAGGTGGTAGGGATACGCTGGCAAGCTCCGAGGTTTTATCAGGATCAGGTGTGGGCTCTGCTGAAGCTGGGGCCACATCCTCAGCAGGACTCATGACACACTGTCTCGACATTTTCATTGAGTTATCTAATACGACTCCAAGATCTCTCTCTTGGTCAGTTTCTGCTAGTTCGGACTCCATCAATGTGTATTTATAGTTAGGATTTTTGGCTCCAATGTGCATACCTTTGCACTTGGCCACATTGAACCCCATTTGTCACGTTGATGCCCACTCGCCCATCCTCGACAGATCCCTTTGGAGTGCTTTACAATCCTCCCTGGTTCTCACCACCCTGAACAATTTCGTGTCATCTGCAAATTTAGCCACTTCACTGCTTACTCCCAACTCCAAATCATTAATAAACAAGTTAAAAAGCATTGGACCGAGTACTGATCCCTGCGGTACCCCACTGCTTACCTCCCTCCACTGAGAAAATTGCCCATTGATACTCACTCTCTGTTTCCTTTTAATTAGCCAGTTTTTGATCCACAAAAGGACTTGTCCTTTTATCCCATGACTATTGAGCTTACTTAGGAGCCTTTGATGAGGAACTTTATCAAAAGCTTTCTGGAAGTCAAGGTAAACAACATCTATTGGGTCCCCCTTGTCCAAATGTTTTTTTACTCTCTCAAAGAATGCTAACAGGTTAGTGAGACAAGATCTTCCCTTACGGAACTCATGCTGAGTCTGCCTCAATAGATTTTGTTCATCAATGTGCCTACTAATTTTTTCCTTAATAACAGTTTCTACCAACTTACCCAGTATTGACATCAGACTGACTGGCCTGTAATTTCCCGGATCTCCTCTGGAACCCTTTTTAAAGATGGGAGTGACATTCGCTACCTTCCAGTCCTCAGGAATGGAGGCAGATTTTAAGGAAAGATTACATATTTTTGTCAGGAGATCCACAGGTTCACATTTGAGTTCTTTCAGAACTCTCAGATGTATGCCATCCAGGCCTGGTGATTTATTTGTGTTTGTCTATCAGTTGTAGGACCTCCTCTCTTGTCACCTCAATCTGACTCAGGTCTTTCAACACCCCTCCCAAAATCAGTGATTCTGGAGTGGGCAAGCACTTCTCATCTTCCACAGTGAAGACAGAGGCAAAAAATGTATTCAGCTTCTCAGCCATTTCCCTATCATCCTTCAGTACACCTTTTACCCTTTGGTCATCCAAGGGCCCCACTGCTTCCCTGGCTGGTTTCCTACTTCTAATGTATTTGAAGAAAGTTTTATTGTTGGTCTTTATGTTTTTTGTGGTATGCTCCTCATATTCCCTTTTTGCCTGCCTGACCACAGACTTGCATTATATTTGCCACAGCCTGTGTTCCCTTTCATCAGCCTCACTGAGACTAGCTTTCCACCGCTTAAAGGAATCCTTCTTACCTTTTACAGCTTCCATTACTTTATTTGTTAACCACGCAGGCTTTTTTCTGTACCTATTTGTGCCTTTCCTAACCCGCGATATATATTTTCTCTCAGCCTCTAGGATTGTAATTTTAAACAGTCTCCAAGCTTCCCCAATGGTTTTGACCCTTTCTACTTTTTTTTTCAGTTTTCTCCTCACATGTCCCCTCATATCAGAGAAGTTACCCCGTTTAAAGTTAAAAGTGGTTGTGTCAGTCTTTTGGGGTAACTCTCTATTTATACAAATGTCAAACTCAATAACATTATGGTCACTGTTCCCAAGTGGTGCAGTCACTTTAACATCTCTCACCAGGTCTTGGGCATTACTTAGGACCAAATCCAGGATTGCCTCTCCCATGGTAGGTTCCGTGACCATCTGCTCCATAGCACAGTCATCGAGAGTGTCTATAAACTCAATCTCTTTTTCCCGACTTGAACACATATTGACCCAATCAGTGTGTGGGTAGTTAAAGTCATCTATTGCAACACAGTTTTTCATTTAGCCACTACCTTTAATTCAGTCATTATATTATAATCCATCTCTGTCTTTTGATCTGGTGGGCGATAACAAACTCCCAATGATAAGCTTCTTTTTGGGCCCATTAATTCAACCCACCACATTTCCAAAAGTGAATCCAATTCTGCTACCCTCTCAGTCTTGCTGGACTGTATACCCTCTCTGACATACAGAGCCACCCCACCTCCAACTTCCCCCCCCCCATCCTTCCTATATAATTTATAACCAGGAATCACTGTATCCCACTGATCTTCCTCATCCCACCAAGTTTCTGAAATACCCACAATGTCTATGTTTTCCCCCAACACCAAGCAATAATGAGTGAGGAAGGGAAGGAACTCGGGACCGGAGTTGGTATCCAAACCAACGCACTGGCCCAACACCTCCCCCTTCCCCAAGGACAAGGGGAAATCCCAAGACAAAGGGGTGAGATCCAAGGATCCGCACTCTTGGCAGGTGAGATGGGACAACCCTGACTGGCTGCTAACACCTGGGCCAAGGGTGTGGTGGGATAGGTCGGAAGCCGACTGGAGGTCGGTATTGAAATCAGTCCAAGATGACCCTTCAGCACCTGTGGATGATAGCCGAGGAAAAAGATATCAAACTGGTTCAACAGGAGTTCAGATGTGAACTGGATGAACTGCAGCAGGACACCCAAGCAGCCCTGGTGGACCTCTCAGGTGCCATCCAAAAGATTCTGCAGCAAGAACTCCAAACACTGGGAGGTGGGCCCGCCCACCAAGTCTCTGTGGGACTCGCAAGGCTCCCAGTGGGGCTGCTGCCACCAGCACAGCTTCCGTGCCCCAGCCTGGGCCAAGACAAGCACTGGGCCAAGACAAGCACTGGAAACCACTTTCAACGGGACCCCCAAGAAACTTGTGTTCTCCTCCTTAGAGGTGCAGAAGTTCCTGAGGGAATGCAGCCACACTGGTTCATGGGCCTGTAGAATGTGGGGGCCCTGGAGCTGAGATATGTGGATGCCTTTATGAGGGCCCTCTGCCAACAATATGAGGTTCCCCTGGAGCTGGAGCGAGCCAGGACCTGACTTTCAGGTCTGAAGCAAGGTAGCCGATCTGTCAGAGAGTGCTCAGATGAGTTCAAAATGCATGTGCCTAGGCTTCAGGGGTTGCCAGAAGAAATGCTCATTGTGTTTTACTGGGCAGGATTAAATCACACCTTGCTGGCCCAGGACAATCCATTGACCCTAAATGGCTGGATCCAGGTGGCTTGTGAGGCAGGGAATAGATGCAACCTGTTGAAGACGTATCACCTGAAGCCTATGACAAAAACACCTGGCCACGAAGCAAAGGGGCAGTGGAGTCAGCCTCCTGGATTGGGGAGTGATGAAGAACAACGGATGTGTTGGGGTCTGTGCCTGAGATGTGGAGCCCCAGTACAATTCACTGCAGTCTGTCCCCCTTGATAAGAGCCTCTGCGGGGCGAAGAAAGAGAAGCACAAGGGACCAGAGAAGAGAACCAAACCCCTGGGGAGCCACCCCAAGCCAACCAAGGCTCTCCAGTTGGGGAAGTGAGAGGAGCTGGAAGGCACCTCATCCAGTGAGGAAGAACAGCTACAGCCGACAGGAAAAGTCTGGGATCTGCTGTGAAGGATGCTAAACGGCAGGTCCAAAAGTCTTCTGCACCAGAATCAGTGAGAACCCCTTCCCCCCCTTTTTACATGACTGTGACTTTGGTCAACCCCACAGTGGGCACGCGTGCTCAGGTACAGGCCCTTATTGACTCTGGGTGCACCCGGGACCTGATTAGTCTGGCACTGGTGATAGGGCTGGGAGCTAAGGTGCATGAACTAGAGGAACCCTTAGTGTTCTCCCAGGTGGATGGGACACCCATGAAAAGGGAGCCCTGTAGATACCTCACGGTTCACTTGCCAGTAGGGGTGGGCTCCCACTGGTAACGGCGGTCCTTTGTTGTGAACCCCTCAGCCAAGTTCCCTGTGGTGTTGGGAAGTCCCTGGATATGGATATCCTTTCAACCAATGGATATCCTTTCAACCAATGGATATCCTTAAAACCAATGGAGTGCTGGAGCTTTGCGGTTTCTAGACCCCCGGTGCAAGGAGCATACCTGGAACCCAGAATGGGAGGAAGCACTGCGCCTGGCACCAGAGCGAGTATGCCTGGCTAGAGAGGAACTGAACCTGACTCCCCCAGAATACAGAGATTTGGCTAGGGTGTTTGAAGAGGGGGAGGCAGATGAACTGTCCCCTCACCGGAAGACTGACTGTGCCATTGAGATCTTACTGGGTCACAAAATGCCTGAAGAGAAGCTTTATTCCATGAGCAACAGAGAAACTGGAATTGTGGAAATTTATTGACAAAAATCTGACCAGGGCGTTCATCCAGCTGGCGGCCTCACCTTTTGCTGCTCTGGTACTTTTCCAGAAAAAGAAGGATGGGGAGTTGAGACTGTGTACAGATTATCAGGGGCTGAATGCGATGTCCATATCTAATGCCTACCCCCTCCCCCGATCAGAGACTTACTGGGTGAGGCAGCACAGGGTTATATATTCACCAAACTGGACTTGAGAGATGCCTACTTTCTAGTACACATCAGGGAAGGTGATGAACATAAAACTGCCTTTAACACCCTGCTTGGACAGTTTGAATACTTGGCGATGCTGTCTGGGTTTGCGGGGGCCCTGGGGGTGTTCATGAACTTAATCAACAAGGTGTTGCATAAACATTTATTCAAGGGGGTCTTGGTTTTTCTGGATGATATCTTAAATTAGTCGAAAGATAAGGAAATCAGAGACGCATTGAAAGTCCTCTATAAGAACCACCTGTTTGCTAAGCTGTCAAAGTGCAAGTCCCATAAAGAGGAGCTGGACTTCCTGGTTTATCGGATTTCCAGGAGGGGCCTGGGCATGGACCCTCACTCAGTACGGGATGTAATAGGGTAGGAACCCCTGCAAACAAGAGGACAGTTGCAATCCTTCCTTATTTTCGCCAATTCCTACGGCCTGTTCACCTCCAATTTTGCCCAGGTGGTCTTACCCCTCACATACATATTGAAAACTAAAGGAAAGGGGCTGGAGAGCCATAAGCCCGGCTACAAGCTGGAGTGGACAGCGGAGTGCCAACAGGCTTTCAACTGCTTAAGGTACTGTTTACCTCTGAGCTGATTTTATGCCACCCAGATGAAAATAAGCCCTTTGTAGTGCAAGTGGATGGCTCTGATGTGGCAATGTGGGGGCAATATTGCAAAGGGAGGAAAACAGGAATTTACACCCCCTTGCCTATGTGTCAAAAAAAAATTACTATATTGGAGCGGAACTGGGCGGTTTGGGACAAAGAAGCCACTGCAATCAAACTGGCCCTAACCACTTGGAGACATTGGTTAGAGGGGGCCAGGGTACTCTTTGAGGTATGGATGGACCACAAGAACTTGGAGGTGTTACGTACGCCCTGGTGCCTAAATGCCAAACATCTGCAGTGGGTGGAATTTTTTTCTAAGTTTTCACTTACACTTAAGCACCTTCCAGGGAAATCCAATTTCCAGGACTATGTGCTCTCGCGCCTCCCCCAACATGCCAGTCAGAGGAACTCATTGACTCAATGTTCACTCCCACCCAATTAAGGGGGCATTCTCACACGAAGCCAGGCCAAGGCAGGGGGGGCCCTCAGTACCGAACCTTGGGTGGAAAAATTCAAAGCCTCCTTCAGTGAAAGCAATAAAGAAGAGGTGGGAAAGGAGGTCATCCTCACCCTAGGAGAGAATAGGTGCTGGTACCGACAGCAGAAACTGTTTGTGCCCAAAGCTTTGAGGGGGGAAGTCCTGCAGATGGGATATGATAACAAACTAGCTGGTCATTTTGAGTACTTAAAGACTGCACCTCATACAAAGACTATTCTGGTGGCCATGCATGAGTACTGGTATTTCCCAATATGTGCCTTCGTGCCAGATGTGCTTAATGGGGAAACAATGGGCTGGGTAGCCCCTGGGATTATTACAGCCATTGGAAACCCGTGAAAGGTCATGGTCTGTTATTTTCATGGACTTCATAACTGAAGCCCAGCAAGGGGAAAACCGTGATTTGGGTGGTGATGGACCTTTTTTCCCAACAGGCATATTTCCTCCCTTGTAAGCAACTGCCGTCAGCCAAGAAGCTGGCACAGCTGTTCATGCAGCACATTGTGAGGCTACGCTCAGTAACCCCAGAAGGTCATATCCGACAGGGCCACAATTTGTGGTGGTGTTTTGGAAGGAACTGTTAAAATTGTTGGGGGTAGAGCAAGGACTTAGCAAGTGCCTACCACCCAGAGACAGACAGGCAAACGGAGAGAACTAATCAAATTTTAGAACAGTTTCTAAGATGTTTCATTAACTACCGACAAGACAATTGGGTGGATTTGCTCTCCTATGTGGAATACAGTTACAATAACTCTGTGCAGAGCTCTACTGGGGCCACCCCTTTCAAAGTGCTGCATGGTTATGAGGAGGCCCCTTTACTCACAGTGGCCATGGAAGCGACAGGGCCGGTGGATTTACAGACATGGTGGGCTGATTTATCCCAACAGTGGTCCCTAATCCAACAAACTCTAGCCAAGGTGAAGGAGGACTACAAGGCACCAGCCGACAGGACCCAAGCCTCAGAATGGGACCTGCACCCTGGGGACTCTGTGTACATTTCCACCAAGAACCTTAGAGGCTTACAGCCTGGGAAAAAGTTGGGGTGGAAATATGTGGGACCTTTCAAAGTTGTGAGAGTCATTA
Source organism: Lepidodactylus listeri (assembly GCA_029233225.1). Taxonomy (NCBI): domain Eukaryota; kingdom Metazoa; phylum Chordata; class Lepidosauria; order Squamata; family Gekkonidae; genus Lepidodactylus; species Lepidodactylus listeri. Next base: position 3,989,101 of record JARCFY010000014.1, on the reverse strand, counting down.
GTAAGGTAGCTGTTGAACTGGACTTGCCAAAGAACTTACACCACATCCACCCTGTTTTCCATTTCAGTCTGCTGAAGAAGGATCTGGGATCCTCGACGTGGAGACCTCATACTTCAGTTCCCTCTCCCTTGATTGTGAATGGGGAGCTCCACCAGGAGGTGGAGGAGATTTTAGATTCTAAAATCAAACGTGGATGTCTGTACTATCTCATCAAATGGAGAGATTTTGACCCAAGCCACAATGAATGGATGCGAGAAAACCACATTAAGGCTCCTAAACTTATTTTTGCCTTCCATAAATGCCACCCTACCAAACTGGGGGGGGGGGTTGACGAGTCTTTTTTTGGGGCAGAATGTCAAATTCATGGATAATAAATTGTAGTTTGCAGATGGGAGAAGGAGGGCTAACAGTGCATGTTAGATTTAGGTGGACTGAATGTATGGAATGATTGGGCAGGGTGGGGGGGGGCTTGTTTGAAGCATGTATAATTTCTGAACTGGCACCAACTTGGTCAGTTCTGACACAAGATGGTCTTAGCTTGACAAATCACTGCCAAGAGAATGTTGTTGAGGGTACATTTGTTCAAGAGTTACTGCTTCAGCAGTTCCATGGTCAGACCACCATGCCCTGAGGGCCCACCTGAATGTCCGCTCCAATGTGAGAGTTCTGCTCAAAGTAGTCAAGGATCAGATCTTGGTTGGTTAACCACAGTTCTTTATTACCTATTCCTACATTAGTACAGCATCTCGGGTTATTGTCAGAGATGAGGCAAATAATACAAGCGGGTCTATTATACCATTCCAAGGAGTTTGAATTACCCATAGATAGCCAATCCCCTTAAGGGAAAATTGGCGGGCTAAAAGGTGTCTTGACCGTTTGGTTCACACAGGAAAAAAGTGAGGTGTTAAGCAGTAAATTTCCCTTCTCAAACCAGACCCCTCAGTTCACATAACAATTCATGGCTCCAAGGTTCTTTAGCATGAGATAAGAGATGAGAGCCATCCTCCCCTTGAAGTTACTGCCGGGGCAGCTGGAATGCGGAGGCAGAGATGAGAGGCCTCCTTGTTCTCACCAATCATGGTTGTCACCCTCCCGACCAAGACAGGATTAATACAAAGGTCTAACACATAATGCATAATGGTTACATAGGGTCTAATAAACTCTAGATACATAGGACAGCTGAAGGCATGAATGCAAGGATACATTGGCTGAATTGACAGATTCTGACACCCTGCCCTCCCCATAATTCTCTTCACCTAGCTTTATCAGGGAACATTTTATGAAACAGTTTAGTCAGCTTAGGGGCATGAACATGTTCTGAACGAATCCATTCATTGTGTTCCGGGCCGAAATCTAACCATCTAACTAAGTAATATAAGTGGCCTCTTCGCATCTTGGAGTCAAGGATCTCAGTTATCTCAAAGTGAGGGCTCCCCTCCTTCATCAGTGGAGGAGGAACTGGAGGAACTGGATGCCAAGCGTTCGGCCCAGGATCTTTCTTCAGCAGGCTGAAATGAAACACAGGGTGCACAGAACTCAGTGATTTAGGCAGTTCCAGTTCAAAAGACACATCAGAGATTTTGCGTAGCACTTTGTAAGGTCCAACATATTTCCATCCCAGTTTCCTGCTGGGCTGCAACCCATGGATATTTTTAGTAGAGAGATAAACAGAGTCCCCGGGCTGAAGATCCCATCCCGGTGCTCGCCCTCGATCAGCATATTTCTTGTAGTCCTCTTTGGCATGGTCCAAGGCTTTGCCTATTAATGGCCATGAGTCTTGGAGGCTGGACCACCACTTTTTGAAATCTGAGGGGGGGGCTTGAGGGGCCTCATCAATAGTAGGCAATGGTTTTCCCTCAAAACCTCCCACTGCCATGAAAGGGGAGACTCCTGTGGATGAATGCACTGCATTATTGTAGCTATATTCTGCAAACGGCAATAATTCCACCCAATTATCCTGGTGGTAATTTGTGTAGCATCTCAGGAATTGCTCTAGAATTTGATTAGTTCGTTCGGATTGGCCGTCGGTCTCTGGGTGGTAACCCGAACTTAAGGCAGGTTCTATGTCCATTAATTTCAAAAGCTCCCGCCAGAAGGTGGCAACGAACTGACTTCCGCGGTCAGAAATCACCCTCTTCGGAAAAGCATGTAATTTGATCACGTGGTTGAAGAAAGCTTTAGCCATCCCTTTGGCTGTGGGTAATTGCTTGAAGGGGGTGAAATGTGCTTGTTTAGAAAAAGTGTCTACCACCACCCAAATCACTGTTTTTCCCTTGGAGGGGGGCAAATTAGTGATAAAGTCCATGGCTATGGCTTATTTTTGCCTTCCATAAAGGCAAAGTAGTCAAGGATCAGATCTCGGTTGGTTAACCACAGTTCTTTATTACCTATTCCTACATTAGTACAGCATCTCGGATTATTGTCAGAGATGAGACAAATAATACAAGCGGGTCTATTATACCATTCCAAGGAGTTTGAATTACCCATAGGTAGCCAATCCCCTCAAGGGAAAATTGGCGGGCTAAAAGGTGTCTTGACCGTTTGGTTCACACAGGAAAAAAGTGAGGTGTTAAGCAGTAAATTTCCCTTCTCAAACCAGACCCCTCAGTTCACATAACAATTCATGGCTCCAAGGTTCTTTAGCATGAGATAAGAGATGAGAGCCGTCCTCCCCTTGAAGTTACTGCCGGGGCAGCTGGAATGTGGAGGCAGGGATGAGAGGCCTCCTTGTTCTCACCCTTAAGGGTTGTCACCCTCCCGACCAAAACAGGATTAATACAGGGTCCAATACATAATGGTTACAAGGTTACATAGTATGCATGCAAGATTACATTGACTGAATTGACAGATTCTGACACCCTGCCCTCCCCATAATTCTCTTCACCTAGCCTTATCAGGGAACATTTTATGACACAGTTTAGTTAACTTGGGGGCATGAACATGTTCAGAACGAATCCATTCATTGTGCTCCGGGCCGAAATCTAACCATCTAACTAAGTAATACAAGTGGCCCCTTTTCATCTTGGAGTCAAGGATTTCAGTTATCTCGTAGTGGGGACTCCCCTCCTTCATCAGTGGAGGAGGAGCTGGAGGAACTGGATGCCATGCATTCGGCCCAGGATCTTTCTTCAGCAGGCTGAAATGAAACACAGGGTGCACAGAACTCAGTGATTTAGGCAGTTCCAGTTCAAAGGACACATCAGAGATTTTACGTAGCACTTTATAAGGTCCAACATATTTCCATCCCAATTTTCTGCTGGGCTGCAGCCCATGGATATTTTTAGTAGAGAGATAAACGGAGTCCCCGGGTTGAAGGTCCCATCCCGGTGCTCGCCCTCGGTCTGCATACTTCTTGTAGTCCTCTTTGGCATGGTCCAGGGCTTTCCCTATTAATGGCCAGGAGTCTTGGAGGCTGGACCACCAACTCTTAAAATCCGAGGGGGGGGTTTGGGGGTCCTCCTTAAGGGTAGGGAGTGGTTTCCCTTCAAAGCCTCCCACTGCCATGAACGGTGAAACCCCAGTGGAGGAATGCACTGCATTATCGTAGCTATATTCTGCAAAGGGCAGCAATTCCACCCAATTATCCTGGTGGTAATTTGTGTAACATCTCAGGAATTGCTCGAGAATTTGATTAGTTCGCTCGGATTGGCCGTCGGTCTCTGGATGGTAACCCGAGCTTAAGGCAGGTTCTATGTCCATTAGTTTCAAAAGCTCCCGCCAGAAGGTGGCAACGAACTGACTTCCGCGGTCGGAAACCACCCTCTTCGGAAACGCATGTAATTTTATCACGTGGTTGAAGAAAGCTTTAGCCATCCCTTTGGCAGTGGGCAATTGCTTGAAGGGGGTGAAATGGGCTTGTTTAGAAAAAGTGTCAACTACCACCCAAATCACAGTTTTTCCCTTGGAGGGGGGCAAATTGGTGATAAAATCCATGGCTATGTCTTCCCAGGGTCTTGAAGCAGTGGGTAGGGGGTGCAACAATCCCGGGACTTTTCCCCCCCGTTTTTTACACATTAAACAGGTTTGGCATGCCGAGACGAAGTCCGAGACATCTCTGCGCATGCGCGGCCACCAGAACTGACGCTGGATCAAATTAAGTGTCTTTAGGAAACCGAAGTGCCCGGCTAGCTTTGAGGAGTGACAATTTGGCAAGATTTCCTTGCGTTTGGTCTTAGGCAGCACTAGTTTGTCCCCATGCAGCCAACAGTGGTCCTCTCTTTTGGAACACTCTCCCACCGTTTCCAATTCCTCTATTTCTTCAGGAGCATACTCCCCCCCCCACTGGCAGTTCCCTGTGGTTAGCTCAGCTTTCTTTGTTTTGCTCCGAGTGATAACCACCCCTCCCAACTGCTGGGGGGAGAACATGGAATCGAACACCTCTTCTTTCACACTCTCATGTTGGGGCAATCTGGACAATGCGTCTGCCAGGGAGTTAGCCTTCCCAGGAAAATGCTTTAACACAAAGTTAAATTTGGAAAAGAAATCAGCCCAACGCAGCTGCTTGGCATTGAGGGACCGCTGAGTGCGCAAAGCCTCTAGGTTCTTATGATCAGTCCATATTTCGAACGGAGTTTGCGCTCCTTCCAACCAGTGGCGCCACGTAGTGAGCGCTAACCTAATGGCCGCGGCTTCCTTGTCCCACACCGACCAATTCCTTTCTGTTTCGTTAAACTTTTTTGAAATGTAAGCCAAGGGGTGTAGTTTCCCCTCCGAGTCACTTTGTAAAATGGCCCCCCCCATGGCTACATCCGAGGCATCGACATGGATTATAAAGTCTTTCGTTTCATCCGGGTGGGCCAGAATGGGCTCAGAGGTAAAAAGGGTTTTTAAAGCCTCAAACGCCTTCTGACACTCCGCATTCCACGCCAGTTTCTCTCCTGGCTTTCCTGCCTCGGGCCCCCTCCCCTTAGTTTTCAACAAGTCCGTTAAGGGAAGGGTGACTTTAGCAAAGTCTTTGATGAAGGTCCGGTAAAAGTTACAAAATCCTAAGAGGCTCTGCAATTGCTTTCTCGTTCGCGGAGCCTCCCATTGCACCACTGCCTCCACTTTACCCGGGTCCATTTCCAACCCCTTCTGAGAGATGCGGTAGCCCAGGAAGTCTACGGACTCACGGTGAAACTCGCACTTAGACAGTTTCACAAAAAGCTGGTTTTTCAGTAAAGTTGAAAGAACATCCCTGACCAAAGTCACATGCTCATTCTTATCAGTAGAATAGATCAAGATATCATCTATGTAACATAACACGCCCTTAAAAAGATGCTTGTGCAACACTTCATTGATTAAACTCATAAAGACCCCGGGCGCGCCACTTAAGCCGAACGGCATCACTAGGTATTCAAATTGCCCCAAGGGGGTGTTAAAGGCAGTCTTAGATTCATCCCCTTCCCTTATGCGCACCCTGAAGTAGGCATCTCGCAAATCCAACTTGGTAAAAATCTTCCCCTTGGCCGCCTCTGCCAAGAGGTCCTTTATTAACGGGAGGGGGTAGGCATTGGTGGTGGAGACTGCATTTAGCCCCCGGTAGTCAGTGCACAGTCGTAAGCCCCCATCCTTTTTCTTTCGGAACAGCACGGGCGCCGCAAAGGGGGACTTGGCGGGGCAGATAAACCCCCTTGCCAGGTTTTTGTCCAAGAACTTCCGCAGTTCTTCCCGTTCCGCCGGGCTCATGGAATATAATTTACCCTTCGGGAGTTTCTCTCCTGGGAGGAGCTCTATGGCACAGTCCGACAGTCGATGGGGGGGCAACTCGTCCGCCTCGGTCTCACTGAACACCTCTAGCAAGTCTCTATACTCTTTAGGCACCATGGCAGGGGCGAGGGCGAGTGCGGGAACGGGGGGAGGCGGGCTCGGAGGTTCAGGGCCCCATCCGGGGTCCCACCGGTGGCTCTGGCAGCGTTCGTCTACCCACGAAATCTTCCCCTCGCTCCATTTTATGTAAGGGTCGTGCGCCCCGAGCCAAGGGCTGCCCAACACCATAGGGAACTGGGCGTTCGGGGTGATGACGAAAGCTCGCTTCTCCCAATGCTCCCCCGTTCCCAAAATCAAGCTCTCAGTCTCTGCTATGCACTCCTCCTTCATTTCCGACCCATCCATCTGTGTAAACTTCAGGGGTTCTGCTAACGGGGTGACTTTGGGTCCCAACCCCTCCACTACCAGGGGGCTGATCAGATCTCGCGCGTACCCAGAGTCAATTAGAGCGCGAACCCTCATGTGGGTACCTGATCCTGGGGTCACCACCGTCACTACCATATATAACAGGGGGCCAGGGATGCTCACCGGAGATGGCGCTTCTTGGCGGGGGACCTGCAGCTCTGCGCCGCTCACTGCAGGCCGTTGGAGTTTCCCGACATCTGCGCTTCCATCAGTTCCAGCTCTCCCTGGTCGCTCGCCACCCCTTCCAGCTGTAAAGCCCGGGGCTTCATTGGAGTTTTCCCCCGGGTAGGGGTGCTCCCCGCTCCGGGAGTCGAGGTCCTCGGGCCCTTCCCCCCTCCTCTGGGACAAGCGGAGGCGAAGTGGCCACTCTCCCCACACTTCATACACAACCCCTGTCGAAACCTCGCATCACGGACGTCTTGCACATTGGATCGGGGCTTCACTCGGGGGCCTGCTTTGCTGGCTGCCGTCGCGGACGCTCCCATCTTAATCAGGGCGAAGCGTTCCTCCATGTCGGTGGCAGCTCTCATCCAGGTGTTCAGGGTGCCCGGGCGACCCCCTAACAGCACCGTCTCGTAGATTTCCGGGTTCAGGCCCTCCCAATACTTCTCCATGAAGAGTTCCTCCGGCCACCCATGGATTTTTGCAGCGATGCGCCGGAACTTGTCAGTGTATTCCCTCACTGACGACCTCCCCTGGAACAGCTTTCTCAGTTGATTTCTGGCTTTTTCCTCACCCAGGGGGTCCTCGAACTGATGCCGGAGGGCCCACATAAAATTGTTCAGGGAGCGCAATTCAGGACCAGGGTTGTCGTGCAGGCTCACATACCAATCGCTGGCGGTGTCTTTCAGCTTGGACCCGATGTAGCCAATTCGATCTTTCTCGGTAGGGTAGAGGTGACCCCAACTGTCCAGGAATCTCCCGATCTCCAGCGTGAAGAAACGCAGCTTCTCGGGGTCCCCATCGAAAGTAGTCGTCAAAGGGTCGGAAGGGGGTGGGCGAGCGGCCGGCGCGGCCGGGACTGGGGCCGGCACGGGAACGGGCCCCGGAACTGGAGCTGGGACGGCCGGCGGGGCTGGTTGCGCCGGTAGAGCGGGCGCCTGCGGCTGAACCGGAACCCCTCCGGGCGCCTGCGGCTGTAGTGGGGCTCCGACTCCTTGACCGAGGAGGGCGCCTTGCATCGCCGTCATAGCGTCGCGAAATTGGTGCTGGAGATCGAGGGCCAACTCGCGGAGCTCGGCGGTGAGTTGAAGCCGCAGGTCTCCCATCATCTGATCCAGCGGGACCGTCTGCTCCTCGCGATACGGATCGGGCCCATACAGATCCAGTCCTTCCTCTTCTGGAGGCGGGCGACGCGGCCCTCCACGGTAGATCGGCTCGCGGTCGTCTCCTAGGTAGCTCGGTCTCCCTCGATCGGGCTGGTCTCCGGTGAGCGAAACTCTCACCCCTTTCCTGTCGTGCACCCACGAACTCACGGGTCGGCCCCCGAAGTGGCTCCATGCGTACTGGGGGGTCACGTTCTGATGGGTAATCGGGCGGCGCGGAATGTAGTAAGCCCCCTGGCTCGTGGTCACCGGCACCTCGGGACCTCCTCCGCCGCCACCACCCCCGTTCCCCGGATCCGCCGGGGTAACGGGAACCTCCTCTGGAGTAGTAGGTTTGAGGGGGACAACGTCGTCTTCTGACATGGTCAGGAACGGTTGAGTCCCAATCACAGATCTCTGACAATCTGTGAGAGTCCTGCTCAAAGTAGTCAAGGATCAGATCTCGGTTGGTTAACCACAGTTCTTTATTACCTATTCCTACATTAGTACAGCATCTCGGATTATTGTCAGAGATGAGACAAATAATACAAGCGGGTCTATTATACCATTCCAAGGAGTTTGAATTACCCATAGGTAGCCAATCCCCTCAAGGGAAAATTGGCGGGCTAAAAGGTGTCTTGACCGTTTGGTTCACACAGGAAAAAAGTGAGGTGTTAAGCAGTAAATTTCCCTTCTCAAACCAGACCCCTCAGTTCACATAACAATTCATGGCTCCAAGGTTCTTTAGCATGAGATAAGAGATGAGAGCCGTCCTCCCCTTGAAGTTACTGCCGGGGCAGCTGGAATGTGGAGGCAGGGATGAGAGGCCTCCTTGTTCTCACCCTTAAGGGTTGTCACCCTCCCGACCAAAACAGGATTAATACAGGGTCCAATACATAATGGTTACAAGGTTACATAGTATGCATGCAAGATTACATTGACTGAATTGACAGATTCTGACACCAGGGTCTTGACGCAGTGGGTAGAGGATGCAATAATCCCGGGACTTTCCCCCCCCGTTTTTTGCACATTAAACAGGTTTGGCATGCCGAGACGAAGTCCGAGACGTCTCGGCGCATGCGCGGCCACCAGAATTGACGCTGGATCAAATTAAGAGTCTTTAGGAAACCGAAGTGCCCAGCTAGCTTTGAGGAGTGGCAGTTTAGTAAGATTTCCTTGCGCTTGGCCTTAGGCACCACTAATTTGTCCCCATGCAGCCAACAGTGGTCCTCTCTCTTGGAACATTCCTCCAAAGCTTCCAGCTCCTCTATCTCTTCAGGAGCATACTCCCCCCCCCACTGGCATTTCCCAGTGTCGAGCTCGGCCTTCTTTGCTCGGCTCCGGGTGACTACCACCCCTCCCAGTTGTTGGGGGGAGAACATGGAATCAAACACCTCTTCTTTGACACTCTCATGTTGGGGCAACCTGGACAACGCGTCTGCCAAGGAGTTAGCCTTCCCAGGAAAATGTTTAAGCACAAAGTTAAACTTGGAAAAGAAATCAGCCCATCTCAGCTGCTTAGCGTTGAGGGACCGCTGAGTGCGCAACGCCTCCAGATTCTTATGATCAGTCCATATTTCAAACGGAGTTTGCGCTCCTTCCAGCCAATGGCGCCACGTAGTGAGCGCTAGCCTAATGGCTGCGGCTTCCTTGTCCCACACCGACCAATTCCTTTCCGTCTCGTTAAATTTTTTTGAAATGTAAGCCAAGGGGTGCAGTTTCCCTTCCGAGTCACTTTGTAAAATGGCCCCCCCCATGGCTACATCAGAGGCATCTACATGAATTATAAAGTCCTTCGTTTCGTCCGGGTGTGCTAGAATGGGCTCGGAAGTGAAAAGAGTCTTTAAAGTCTCAAACGCCCTCTGACACTCCCCATTCCACGCCAACTTTTCTCCTGGCTTCCCGGCCTCGGGCCCCCTCCCCTTGGTTTTTAATAAGTCCGTTAAGGGAAGGGTGACTTCGGCAAAGTCTTTGATGAAGGTTCGGTAAAAGTTACAAAATCCCAAGAGGCTCTGTAATTGCTTTCTCGTTCGCGGAGCCTCCCATTGCACCACTGCCTCCACCTTCCCCGGGTCCATCTCTAACCCCTTCTGAGAAATGCGGTAGCCCAGGAAGTCCACGGACTCACGGTGAAACTCACACTTAGACAGTTTCACATAAAGCTGGTTTTTCAGCAGGGTTGAGAGAACGTCCCTGACCAAAGTCACATGCGCCTTCTTATCAGTAGAATAGATCAAGATATCATCTATGTAACATAACACGCCCTTAAATAGATGCTTGTGCAACACTTCATTGATTAAACTCATAAAGACCCCGGGCGCGCCACTTAAGCCGAACGGCATCACTAGATATTCGAATTGCCCCAGGGGGGTGTTAAATGCAGTCTTAGATTCATCCCCTTCCCTGATGCGCACCCTGAAGTAGGCATCTCGTAGATCCAATTTGGTAAAAATCCTTCCCTTGGCCGCTTCCGCCAAGAGGTCCTTTATTAACGGGAGGGGGTAGGCGTTAGTGGTGGAGACTGCATTCAACCCCCGGTAGTCAGTGCAGAGTCGTAAGCCCCCATCCTTTTTCTTTCGGAACAGCACGGGCGCCGCGAAGGGGGACTTGGCTGGGCGGATGAACCCCCGTGCCAAATTTTTATCCAAGAATTTCCGCAGCTCTTCCCGTTCCAACGGGCTCATGGAGTATAATTTCCCTTTTGGGAGTTTTTCTCCTGGGAGGAGTTCTATGGCACAGTCCGATAGTCGATGGGGGGGCAACTCATCCGCCTCAGTTTCGCTGAACACTTCTAGCAAGTCTCTATACTCTTTAGGCACCATGGTAGGGGTGAGGGCGAGCGCGGGCGCCGGGGGAGGAGGGGTCGGAGGTCCAGGCCCCCATCCTGGGTCCCACCGGTGGCTCTGGCAGCGTTCGTCCACCCACGAAATCTTCCCCTCGCTCCATTTTATGTAAGGGTCGTGCGCCCCGAGCCAAGGGCTGCCCAACACCATAGGGAACTGGGCATTTGGGGTGATGACGAAAGCTCGCTTCTCCCAGTGCTCCCCCGTCCCCAAAATCAAGCTCTCAGTCTCTGCTATGCATTCCTCCTTCATCTCCGACCCATCCATCTGAGTAAACTTCAGGGGTTCCAATAACGGGGTGACTTTGGGTCCCAGCCCCTCCACTACTAGGGGGCTGATCAGGTCTCGTGCACACCCCGAGTCAATTAAAGCGCGAACCCGCATGTGGGTACCCGATCCCGGGGTCACCACCGTCACTACCATATATAACAGGGGGCCGGGGATGCTCACCGGAGATGGCGCTTCTTGGCGGGGGACCTGCAGCTCTGCGCCGCTCACTGCAGGCCGTTGGAGTTTCCCGACATCTGCGTTTCCATCAGCTCCAGCTCTCCCTGGTCACTGGCCACCCCTTCCAGCTGCAACGCCCGGGGTTTCATTGGTGTTTTGCCACGGCTAGGGGTGCTCCCCGCTCCGGGGGTTGAGGTCTTCGGGCCCTTCCCCCCTCCTCGTGGGCAAGCGGAGGCGAAGTGGCCACTCTCCCCACACTTCATGCACAACCCGTCGAAACCTCGCATCTCGGACATCTTGCACACTGGATCGGGGCTTCGCTCTGGGGGCTGCTTTGCTGGCCGCCGTCACGGACGCTCCCATCTTAATCAGGGCGAATCGCTCCTCCATGTCGATGGCGGCTCTCATCCAGGTGTTCAGAGTGCCGGGGCGGCCCCCCAACAGCACGGTCTCGTAGATTTCCGGATTCAGGCCCTCCCAATACTTCTCCATGAATAGTTCCTCCGGCCACCCATGGATCTTGGCCGTGATGCGCCGGAACTTGTCAGTGTAGTCCCTCACTGACGATCTCCCCTGGAACAGCTTTCGTAATTGATTACGGGCCTTTTCCTCACCCAGGGGGTCCTCGAACTGATGCCGGAGGGCCCACATGAAGTTGTTCAGGGAACGCAATTCAGGTCCGGGGTTGTCGTGCAGGCTCACATACCAGTCGCTGGCAGTGTCTTTCAGCTTGGACCCGATGTAGCCAATCCGTTCTTTCTCGGTGGGGTAGAGGTGGCCCCAACTGTCCAGGAATCTCCCTATCTCCAGCATGAAGAAACGTAGCTTCTCCGGGTCCCCATCGAAAGTGGTCGTCAAAGGGTCGAAGGGGGCTGGGCGGGCGGCGGGTGCGGCCGGGACTGGGGCCGGCACTGGGACGGGCCCTGGAGCTGGAACCGGGACGACCGGCTGAGCTGGCTGCGCCGGGAGAGCGGGTGCCTGCGGCTGGACCGGAACCCCTCCGGGCGCCGGCGGCTGTAGTGGGGCTCCTACCCCTTGACCGGGGAGGGCTCCTTGCACTGCCATCATAGCATCGCGAAATTGGTGCTGGAGATCGAGGGCCAACTCGCGGAGCTCGGCGGTGAGTTGAAGCCGCAGGTCTCCCATCATCTGATCCAAAGGGACCGTCTGCTCCTCGCGATACGGATCGGGCCCATACAGATCCATCCCCTCTCCTTCGAGAGGCGGGCGACGCGGCCCTCCACGATAGATCGGCTCGCGGTCGTCTCCTAGGTAGCTCGGTCTCCCTCGATCGAGCTGGTCTCCGGTGAGCGAAACCCTCACCCCTTTCCGGTCGTGCACCCACGAATCCACGGTACGCTGACCGAAATGGCTCCATGCGTACTTGGGGGTCACGCTCTGATGAGTAACCGGGCGGCGCGGAATGTAGTAAGCCCCCTGGCTCGTGGTCACCGGCACTTCGGGACCTCCTCCGCCGCCACCACCCCCGTTCCCCGGATCCGCCGGGGTAGCGGGAGTCTCTTCTGGAGTAGTAGGTTTGAGGGGGACCGCGTCGTCTTCTGACATGGTCAGGAACGGCTGAGTCCCAATCACAGATCTCTGACAATCTGTGAGAGTTCTGCTCAAAGTAGTCAAGGATCAGATCTTGGTTGGTTAACCACAGTTCTTTATTACCTATTCCTACATTAGTACAGCATCTCGGGTTATTGTCAGAGATGAGGCAAATAATACAAGCGGGTCTATTATACCATTCCAAGGAGTTTGAATTACCCATAGATAGCCAATCCCCTTAAGGGAAAATTGGTGGGCTAAAAGGTGTCTTGACCGTTTGGTTCACACAGGAAAAAAGTGAGGTGTTAAGCAGTAAATTTCCCTTCTCAAACCAGACCCCTCAGTTCACATAACAATTCATGGCTCCAAGGTTCTTTTGCATGAGATAAGAGATGAGAGCCATCCTCCCCTTGAAGTTACTGCCGGGGCAGCTGGAATGCGGAGGCAGAGATGAGAGGCCTCCTTGTTCTCACCAATCATGGTTGTCACCCTCCCGACCAAGACAGGATTAATACAAAGGTCTAACACATAATGCATAATGGTTACATAGGGTCTAATAAACTCTAGATACATAGGACAGCTGAAGGCATGAATGCAAGGATACATTGGCTGAATTGACAGATTCTGACATCCAACCCTGTTTAGGTGGTGAGCATATTTTAGCTCGCCCACAGAGCCAGATGGACCCAGTGCAGTGCCAGATGGCTCTGTGGGATCCGATGCCCCCTGGTGGCTCATTAGATGAGCTTGTAGGGGACTGGCATCGAAAAGTTTGCTCCCAGGTGCCCTCTGTGCTCACGCTCTAGGCTTGCTCCCTGGTATACCCAGGAGTTGCAGCTTATGAAGCAGGAGCTGAGATTGCTAGAGAGATGGTAGTGTTTGATCTATAACTACCCTGCCACAGGGCAGGCCAAATGCTAGGGAATTGGAAATAGATTGTGAGGCATTTGCGAACTATTTTGCAGATAAGGTCTTGTCGCTCCGCTGCGACCTCCCTGCCACACTTGATACAGTGAGTGAGCTCAGGGCTCCATGCACTTCTTCAATTCCAGGTCTGGATCATTTTGACCCACTCAGCCTAGAGGAAGTTGACAAATTGCTCCTAACTGTTCGTCCCACCACTTGCAGCTTTGATCCATGCCCATCATGGCTAATTAAAGCCGGCTGCGACGGTTTTCGAGGCACCTAGAGGGAGATTATCAACAAATCTCTCACTGAGGGACTGTTCCCTGGGGTGCTCAAGGAAGCATTGGCCCACCCTCTGCTGAAAAAAATCATCTTTGGATCTGGCTGAATTGGCCAACTATTGGCCGGTTTCCAATTTGCCTTATTTTGGAAAATTAGTAGAGAAGGCGGTACCACGTCAGCTGCAGAACTTTCTGGATGATGCTTCCATTTTGGATCCCTTCAGTCTGGCTTCCACCCTGGTCACAGGACAGAGACAGCATTGGTCGCCTGTGACGAAATGGAACTTAAAGGGGCAGAGTAGAATGCCTGGAAAGTCACATGACTTGAAAAGGTGGGGGCCCAAGGGCTCGGAACCCACTGTTGATAGACAGATAACTGTCGGAGTGATCAGTTAGGAACGAACAGTTAGAGAACTGCGAGTTGGAGAGAGAGTCCAGCCTGGGACGTCAGAGAGAGCAGAAGGGCAGTCTGTGTCCCTCGGTGCTCTGTGGGAGCGAACAGCGTGTGAAAGCTCAGTGAGAAGAGCTAAGGTGTCTGACTTGCCAGAGTGGGAGCAGACAAGTGAACTTAAGAATACACACAAACACTATTCAGTACTGTCAACCAAAGGAACCTGACTGAAAGGGAGATTAGTGAGGCTGAGGGGCAGGACGGTCAAGAGCCAACTGGGGCTAGTGTGAGACCGGGGTGCCAAGCCAAGAAACTGTACATCTCCACTCAGCAGGACAGGAGGGTGAAGTCTGAGTATTTAGCGAGTGTGTGCAAAGTGTATCAAAACATACCATCTGCAACAAAGTAACAACGAGTCTGTAAAACAGTAAAGCTTAATGTGACATCAGAAACAGTAACATCGTGACAATATAAGCAATCTCTGCAATATCCCCCCACTTATACTCAATTGTACCAATAAAGTTGTATTCAGTAAAAGAAAAGCTGTGGTGCCTTTTGAAAAGGGATTTCAGACCAAAGTACACAGGGTCCCAAATATTTACCTCAGATACAAAACACAGAGACCAAATATCAACAAACCCCGAAGAGACTATATTGTAAAACTGTATCTACTTTAATTGGAGGAAACTGGTCAGCAGGTTTATTATTATTTAGAGAGGCTGATCCAGGTTACCTCAGGGACCCCGTCACCCAAAGAAAGACAGGAGATCCGCTCGCTCGCTGTTGGTCAGAGTTAGGGGACTGGTTGGTGAAAAGGTGAGGGGTCGACCACGTTATATCGCCCTTACAGACAACCTTCGCAGGCATCTGGATTGAGGCGGATCGGCGGTGCTGATGTTGGACCTGTTGGCAGAGTTCGACACGGTCAACCATCGGCTACTGACCTGTTGCCTCGCCGACATAGGAATTCAGGGGCTTGCCTTACAATGGCTTGCTTCCTTTCTCCAAGGTCAGGGACAAAGGGTGGTGCCAGGGGAACAGCAGTCCAAGAGGCATCCATTGGACTGTGGAGTGCCTCAAAGGGCAGTGCTTTCCCTGATGCTATTCAACATTTATATGCACCCCCTTGCCCAGATTCCCTGGAGGCATGGGCTGTGTTGTCACCAGTATGCTGATGACACCCAGCTCTATCTGATGTGGGCAGCCGGTCCGACTCCAGACCGGAAGATTTGGACTGGACATTACAAGCTGTGGCTAGCCGGCTTAGGCTGAGTCAGTTGAAATTGAATCCAATGAAGACGTAGGTCCTGTGCTTGAGCTGGGGTGGTTCGGGGATGGGGATTTCACTCCTGATTTTTAATGGGGCGCTGCTGGTGCCAGCGCCAGCGGTTAGGAGTTTAAGAGTGCTCCTGGATGCTTCCCTAACAATGGAAGCCTAGGTAGCGGCCACGGCCAGGTCAGCCTTTTATCATCTTTGGCTGAACAGGCAGCTGGTTCCCTTCCGCAACCATGCCAACCTAGCAACAGTGATCCATGTGATGGTCACCTTGAGACTAGACTACTGTAATGTTCTCTACATAAGGCTGCCCATGTTGCTGATTTGGAAGCTGCAGCTAGTGCAGAATACAGCGGCCAGGCTGTTGATGGGTCTTCCCAGGTGGGAGTACATCCAGCGAACACTGTACTGGCTGCCAATAGCATACCGAATCCACTTCAAGGTACTGGTTCTTACCTTTAAAGTCCTTTTTGGCCAGGGTCCAGCATACCTATGGGACCGCCTTTCCCCATATATACCCCAGAGAGCACTTCGGATGGGGTCGCAGAATCGGTTGACCCTCCCTGGCCCTAATGAGGCCAGGCTTGCTAGTACCAGGGCCAGGACTTTTTCTGTGGTGGCACCATCCTGGTGGAATGAGAAGATGCTGCCTGAGGGCAAAGCCCTAGGGGAAGTGGCAACAAGGGCCTCGGCCATTGTCCATTCAAATCCAGCCCCAGCATCTGCCCATCTAGCTGCCACCAGAAACCTCCAGACAGCTGTAGGCAGATGTTCTGTGCCTTTGGTTCCGGGATAGTTGATGGTTCTGAGGTTGCATACAATGAAGTGACCTCTGCCTCATGATGGTCATGCTGGCATAAGATGAATTGTCAGTCATGGCTGGCCCCCCAAATCCATACTGAGCCAATTTCCCCCCCTCCTTTTTGCTGGTGGAACATAAGAAGAGCCCTGCTGGATCAGACCAGTGGCCCAGCTAGTCCAGCATCTTGTTTCACACATTTGGCTAATCAGTTGCCCTGGAGGCCCAGTGAACTGGGCACAGAGCCCAAGGCCTTCTCCTAATGCTGCCTCCTGGAACTGGGATGGCCTCTGGATGTGGAGGCTCCCTTAGTCGCCATGGCTGACAACCATTGATGGACCAGTCCTCCATGAATCTGTCTAATTAAAGCCATCTAAGCTTATGGCTGTCACTACATCCACTAGCAGTGAATTCCACAGTTTAATTACTAAGTAAAGAACTGCTCACTTTTGTCTGTCTTGTACCTGTTGCCTGTCAACTTTATTGGGTGCTTTTGAGTTTTGGGAGAGGGTGGGAAATTATTATTTATAACTAAACAATGAAGAAGAAGAGTTGGGTTTATACCCTGCCCTTCACGCAGTCTCAGAGCAGCTTACAATCTCCTTTCCCTTCCTCTCCCCACAACAGACACCCTGTGAGATAGGTAGAACTGAGAGAGCTCTGAGATAACTGCTCTTGAGAGAACAAGTCTGAGAGAACTGTGACTGACCCAAGGTCACCCAGCTGGCTGCATGTGGAGGAGTGGGGTATCAAACCCAGTTCTCCAGGTTAGAGTCTGCTGCTCCTAAACACTACACCAAACATCATAAAATATAATAAAAATTAATAACACCCACTATTCAAAACACAAAACAGTGTAAAAGAACACAAATAATGAAATGCCTTAAAATGTGTCTTAGACATTTTTAGGCTAAAAACAGAGTATAAAATGATGTTACAAAGACCAGCCCCTTAAAAGCCTGGGTAAATAGAAGGGTAGTGGCCTGGCACCTAAAAGAAAATAGAAGATGAAGCGTTTGGGTTTATATCCTGTAGTGTGGGTACCAGGCTGTCCTCAAGGGCAAGGTGCCTTTTACAGGCAAGGTGCCACCACTGAAAAAGCCCTCTCTCTGGTCACGATCAACTTCATTTCCAAAGGCGGGGGTACATAGAGCAAGGGTTCCTAGAAAGAGCTGATTAAAGAAAGAGGTCCAAGTACCATTGTCAGAGTCCCACAACAGTCAGTCCCAACACTCAGTCTTAACTAGTAAGCTTTGAAGACAGTAAAGGTGAGCCTCTAAAACATCCTTGTGTCAGTAATGCCCAGGGCTCATTTCGTAACAGGAGCTCCTTTGCATATTAGGCCACACACAACCCTAATGTAGCCAATCCTCCAAGAGCTTAATGTAGCCACACACAACCCTAATGTAGCCAATCCTCCAAGAGCTTACAGAGCTCTTTTTACAGGGTCTACTGTAAGCTCGTGGAGGATTGGCTACATCAGGAACTTCAAGCCTCTTTCCCTCCCTCCTTCCTCCCTCCTTCCCTCCCTTCCCTTCCTCCTTGGAACCTCAGCCAATGGAGGAAGAGAGGCTTTGCTCTGTAGCTCCTGTGCGATTGAGAGAGTCTGGCAAAGCAAGCTGTGACGCAGAAGGAAGCAGGTGAGAGGGAGAGGGAAGCAGATGAGAGCCAGTTGCTCATGGGCTGGATATGAGCCCTGTGGAGCTGTACCTGGCCCCCGGGCTACATGTCTGACACCCCTGTCCTAGATCTATTTCAGTTTTGGCCTCAGCATATATTTGAAGTTAGGTTTTTTTGTTCCAGTGTGCATCGCCTTTCAGATATTGAACTTCATTTGCTTTGTTACCAATGTTCCGTCTAAGTTCCAGTGTTGCGAGCAGAAATTTTACCTCTTGAGTGGAAAAAGCTAGCAGCATTAAAGTTGTGAGCTGAGTCTTCATTTGATTATCGCGTAAATTAGGGGTTTTTTAGAAGATTACTTCCATAACCTTGTAAAAATCTCAGAATAAATTCTTTTAAATTATATTTAAACTACCTTTTAACAATAATCTAAACATTAAAGAAAATAGAATCAAGTCAAATTTCACCCACCCGTTTCTACTATATTGGTAGACCTGGCCCTGGACCATTGCCCTGTGCTTAGCCTTAGAAAACATACCAGCACTTGGGGGAACTTGTGCAGTCCACTTTGTGTTTTTTTTAGTGAAATATGACAACCAGCATTATAGGTCAAGTATAACAGAGGTGGAACAATCACTGCCAGAACCCTGCCTAACCTAACAAACAGGAAGTTGCTTAAATGTTAACAATCTGCCCAAACTTATTTATTCAAATTTTTATATCCCACTTTTCCCTGTGACTCAAGACAACTTACAAATCATATTGAAAAACATAATAGGGGTGTGCAAAAAAAGCCCCATTTCCCCCCAGCCTTTGGGGATCATTATAGTCAATGGATCCTGTAGGCTGTACTGGAGAATTGATCTGGGGTATTGTCAGATCCCCAGTTAAGACACTCTCCACAGTTTCTTTATTCAAAGATTTATTAAGAGATAATCTTACTCAGGACTGGTGTTTTATCAGGAATACAAAAAGTGCACAAAACCCTGAAGTTATAGAAAAAGTACAAAGCACCCCACACCCCACTCATACACATCACGAGGGGTCATTTCGTAGAAAAGGAGGTGCAGGAGCTCATTAGCATAACTCATTAGCATAACTCATTTGCATATGCCACACCCCCTGACATCACTAGAAGTATGCCACACCCCCTGACATCACTAGAAGTATGTCAGAAGGCAAGAAAGAAAGGAGAGAGAGAGAGAGAGAGAGAGAGAGAGAGTGCGCTGGCAGAGAGGGGACAGCTACTAATCCAAGCCTCAGAAATACCACTATTCTGGGAGGATAGCTTCAGTGGTGGCTGAAGCCTTCAGAAGGCTGGTTGGAGGAACAAGGACCTTTCCAGGGGACGGGGCCATTTTGCTGCAGCCATAACACAAGCAGGCTTTCCCCCATGGGGGGGGGGCTATCACCAACTCCCGGAGCTGCGCTCCCCCGAGCTCCTGCTCGAAATGACCCCTGCACATCACAGCCTAGCCACAGTGTTACTATGCCGACCCTGACAGATATACGGCTGCTATCTATGGCACCCAGTGAAAGAGTCTCCAAGGTTGTTCTCGTGAGAAGCCAAGGAACACATTGTAAGAGAAATAATTATGGCTACAAGTTACAAGCAAGCATCCCCTCATGCACCCCCATCAGGAATTTCCCTCTCCCCTATAGCATGGCAAGGTGAACAGTGAAGCAACTAGAAGAAATGAAAGTTAAGGAAAAGAGACAATAGCCAAACTGGAACCTAGACAGGTATCTGGAGCTCCAGGGGCTGTTTACTAGGTAGCGGCACCAAATTTACAGCATAGCTGCTGGTGTCTCTCCTCAAACTCCCCCCGCCCCCCAATTTCAAAAAGATTGGACCAGGGGATCCAATTCTATGGGCCCCAGAAGTAGGTGCCCCCATTCTCCATTGTTTCCAATGGAGGGGAAAAATACCTTGTGGGCAGAAGGAGAAATCCCTTAGCTTCCTGTTAAAATTTTGTGTGTCAGCACCCCCTAGCACAGCTTAGAGGGAACTATGCTTGTTACCTATTCATCTAGTTTTGATAGATTCTTCTGTAGCCCTTCACAATCCATTTTGCTTTTCACCATCCTGAATAATTTGGCATTATCCACAGACTTGGCCACTACACTGCTCAACCCCGATTCCTAAGTATTTTAAACAGCACAGGTTCTGATACCGATCCTTGTGGGATGCTGCTGCTCACTTCCCTCCATTGTGGAAACTGTCTGTTTACTCTCCTTGCTGTTGTTTAAGCATTTTTTAATCCTTAAAAGGACGCGTCTTCTTATCCCCTGGCTGGTGAGCTTACTCCCGGAGTGTTTGGTGAGGGACCTTGTCAAAAGCCTTTTGAAAGTCGAAGTATATGATGTCTACCAGGTCACCCCATCCACATGCTTGTTAACCTGCTTAGCTCCAGAATGTTAGTGAAGCAGCACTTCCCTTTGTAGAGGCCCTGCTGACTTTCTCTTAGCAGGCCTTTGTTCCTTCATTTTAGACAGCAATCCTGCCATCTAGTTCAATAGTAAATATATAGAATTGAGAGCAGACTTTTAGTCTCAATGTGAAAATCAGAGGGTGATTTTTTTTTAACTGATGCAGAAATCAGAATCTTTTGGCAGGGTCTGAGGTGGTGCACCACCTAGAGTACTGGGAGGCAGACATGAGGAATGAAAGACCAGAGAGGAACAGGCAGCTGCGTCTGACTGCCAGCTCCTCTCCAGCCCTGCACCGTCCCTTAGCAAATTGCCCTCATCGCTGCATATTTTTCTGCATAGACATGAAATGTAGGAATTAAAAGCTATGATTTTTAGACTTTTCCTACCCTGAAAAATCCAATAGAAGTCAGACTAAGTTTTCCCCTGGGCGATTTTCCAGGTTTTTAGATACTAAGATTATATATTTGGTATATTTCTGCAGGATGGAGGCTTCCTGTTTGGAGTTAGCCCTTGAAGGAGAACGTTCATGCAAAGCTGAGGATTTCCGAGCTGGCGTGGCTTTCTTTGAAGCAGCTGTGCAGGTGGGGACAGAAGATCTAAAGACACTGAGTGCCATCTACAGCCAGTTGGGCAATGCCTACTTCTACCTGAAGGAGTACTCCAAAGCTCTTGAGTACCATAAGCATGATCTCACACTAGCTAGGTAAGCACCCTGAACCCAGAAACACTTCCTTATGGGGGGGACAAAATAGCATCTCTGGTATCCGTGCAGAGCTGACTCTGCTGTTGGCCAAAGAGGCTGTATGTCTAGTGGACTCCCTTGCAGGGCCACTGGGAGACTTGTGGCAAAGATTAGCTGCGCTACTTGTAAAGGGAGGACGTTCTCTAGGACTCCTTCATTTTGGGTCTTGATCATTACTATGTTCCTTAGAAGCCACTTCTGTCTTCCGATTGTCTCTGCAGAACCATTGGGGATCACACTGGAGAGGCCAAAGCCAGCGGGAATCTAGGAAACACGCTCAAAATCCTTGGACAATTTGATGAAGCCATTGCCTGCTGCCAGAGGCACCTGGAGATTTCTCAGGAGCAAGGGGACAAGGTACTGGGTACCATGTATCTGCTTGCCGCCTAGCATGAGAAATGCCATGATTTTGTGTTTGGAATAGACTTCTTAGGTGAGAGAAATAAACTGTCTTGATTTAGATAGGTTGATTTTGGCTTCATATTCTCTCCCTGGCCTGCTGGCTGCATCTTGTCCAGCTTGGCCTGTTTTGCAGGTGGGACACCAAAGGGACATGGATTAGAGATGATGCAGGGGGGCCAAGGGGTTGGGGGGGAGGGCTAGGCAGTAGCAAGGTTGTAAAAGGCAATAGCAGGAAATAGTTTACATATTTATGTGATGGGGTTTTACCCGGCCTCTCAGCCAGTGGCTTCCAGAGTGGCCAACCGGAATAAAATTAATTTAAAACAACCTCTTATTAAAAAATTAGTATAATTACAAATACAAATAACAATCAGTTGCTGATACAAATACAATGGCACAGTAAAATAAACTATTGATTCAGGAACTAAAGGTAAAGAGGAAAAAACCCACACTATGTGTTTATTTAAATATTCCACTTTTCCAAGCCGCCTTGAGCCAGTTCGCCAGCAAGGCGAGATAAAAATGAAATAAATAAATAAATAAATCTTCTCCTCAAGAGGTGGCTTGATACAGCTAATAAAAACAGGTTCCAACAAACCTGTGCGTTCATCGCATTTAAAACCCATAAGCAGTAAACCCACAAAAACAACACCTAATGGAGAGGAATCTGAAACATCTCATGAAAATCGGTCTCCTTCAAGTGTTCTCCTGCTTTACAACACTTCCTAGTGGATTTTGAGGCCAGGGCCCTTCTGGCTTCTTTTGCAAGCCCGTTCCAAAGGGAGAGAGCCACAAAACTAAAAAGGAGCAGCCACGTACTCGGATCAGCTGGAAGCCTGGCAAAACGTTTTGGCCTGGCCATGGAGGCAGAGCTGCAGTGCCACGGGGATCTGTGACCCCTACCTCACCTCTGAAGGTATGGGGCACAGAGGGACCTCCATAGGACCTCCTGATTGACAAGAAGACTTGTATGGGGGCAAGTAATCCCTCTCACCATCCAGGCCCAGGTAACAGCTAGTCCTCTGAATTGAACCAGTGAGTGATTCGGCAGCCAGGGCACTTCTTCTAAGAATAAGGCTGTCAGCAGTCTTGTGGAGTTTAGTACCAGTTCAGGGGCAGCTCCACAAAGATAACATGGCAGTAGTGCAGTCTGGATCTCATTAGAGCTTGGATGTCCTACTTTTTGAGCAACAGCTGCACTTGCTGCCCAGACAAAGTTGGGCAAAGTCACTACATATATCAAGATGCTTGACTGTAAGTGTGAATCTAGCTGCAGATTTGCCATTTTGGAGGAGTTTGGTTCCATCCCTGGTGGGCAGTATTGCTGACTGGCAGCACCCTCCCTCTTGCCAGGACTGAACTACAGTTCACTGGTCCTCATCCAGCCCTGACCCCTTCAGGATGACAGTTTAAGGCATCTGCTGACTCCCAGTGGCCAAGCCCTGTTGGAAGGTGCTGGGAGATGCCTGACCATGGCTGAGTGGGGCTTGGATTAATGGCTCCTAGGACTGGCTTGCTGTTCCTGCCAGTGGTGGTGCTGTGTTAAGGAGGTTGCCTGGAAACGTGGGCTCAAGCCTGATGATAACCTGAGGTGAAAATCTGTTTAACCAGACCTTATGATAAGCATGGGAAAGAAAGCCAGCTCAGTGAGTCTTCTGTTTGTTTAGGTAGGGGAGGCCAGAGCACTGTACAACATTGGCAACGTGCACCATGCTAAAGGGAAGCAGCTGTCTTGGAGTCTGCCGCAGGAGCCCGGGCACCTGCCTCAAGAGGTCAAGGAGAGTTTGGAAAGGGCATCCGAATTTTATTTGTGAGTTGAATACGAGTACCTTCTACATGCTGCCAGCAAAAGAATTTAACCTTTGGGGTCCCCTGCACAGACTCCTTGGCCCTTCCTTCTTGGTGCAGTCTGGGAAACAAGCAGCAGTCCCTCCTTCTCTGCTAGTCTTGGCAGTAGCACCCTCCATCTCCAAGGATACTTGCAGGATTCTGGACTAGTCCTGTGCCCAGCCTTGGAGGACATCAGTACTAACCTTTTCATGGACCACCTGGGGGGACTTGAGATGCCACCTTGAGATACCTGCTAGTCCCATTTGTTGATTCCCAAACTAGGGGCTAAAGTAAGATGTGCTGATTGGGATAGAAAATCAAAATGCACATTTCCTTCCTGCCACTCTGCAAGGCCTGCAAAACGTGAAAAGATCTGCTGTCTCAGTCTGAAGTGGTCCCGGGGGGGGGGGGGGGGGATGGCCCTGGCTGGCTGGCTGGCTGTGCCACTGCTGGTACTGCTCTCTGCTCTCTTTTGGATGTGCGGATTGCAACCTCTCCTCCCTTTCTGGTTTTCTGCAGGAGGAACCTTTCTCTGGTGAAAGAGCTGGGAGACAGAGCTGCTCAAGGCCGGACATATGGCAATCTGGGCAACACTCAATATTTGCTAGGCAACTTCAGCAAAGCTGTCGCTTTCCATAAACAGGTAATACCTGGTAATATTTCCAAGGGGGCTTGGAACAAAGCTTCTTTGTTTCAGTGATCCCCCCCTCCCTGGTCCACTTGTAGTCCAGTTACTGGTTATTTTTTCACATTACATAGTGTTTCTAAAGCAAATATTTATCCCTCATCTTTACAGAGCCTGTTTTTTTAATTTACGTGGGAGTAGCTTGGGAACGTGCTGGCAGGGTCTGCTCAGGCCTTGAGAGCAAACAGGGAACGTGGGCGAAGGGCATGAGGGAGAGAGAGAGAGGCGGCGACACTTTGTCCTGTGGCCGGGTCTGCTCAGGGAGGCGGTGCTGCTTGTCTTTGTGTGTGTCTCAGCCACAGGGGCCCCCTTCTTATTCCACCCCCCCACCCTTGGCAGAAGAATGTGCAGCCTTTTGTGGTGAAGCTGAGACCTGGGGGGGGGGGGGGCGTTTGTTGGCACCTGGCTGCCCCAGACACTCCTGCTTTTGCCAGGGCCACATGTCCTCTGTGGCACACAGCAGTATAGGGTGTGAAATGAACGGACAAGACATGTGCCGGCCTGTATGCATGTGGGAAGTGCCCGCTGCAGTCTCAGAAGCCGCAGCAGGTGAATAAAACCTCTAGTCCCCCATTTAGCTCTTTTCGCATGCCTGGCACAAGCAAAATACTTCATACAATGACAGCTTAATTTTGGAGCACTTCTCCACCTTGCACAAGTGAGCTTTTGTTGGCGCAGAATTTTTGTCTTCCTTTTAAAAAGGGCTGAGTGTGCCCCACCCCAGCCTTGGCTGTGTGGCTTCCAGTGGCTTTGCTCTGTTTGCTGCTGCTCCTGCATGTGTGCGTCTTATTGGGGTGTGGGGTGGGGGAAATGCTTCACTGGCAGATGTTGGGACAGCAGCTGAAGCCATCTGCCTAATCTCTTGCAGAGACTTGCCGTTGCCAAGGAGTTTGGGGACAAGGCTGCTGAAAGGAGAGCACACAGCAATTTGGGCAATGCTCACATCTTCCTGGGAAGGTTTGACATCGCTGCTGAGTACTACAAGTAAGCGGAGAGCCCTGTGTGGAAGCTGCCAGCACCCTTTCTTGGCACTGTGCGAGGCTGCTCTGATTGAACCATTCGTTGGCCTGATTAGTATTGCCCATTGCAAAGATGGGAGCAGCTGTACGTTTTTGCCCTTCAACATAGTTTTCGGGAGTTGTCTGTGAAGAGAACAAAATTTCCAGTACTCTCACCAATGCACTGGTCTGTTGGGGGCAGCATAGTATACAAATATCCCTGCTCTGGGTTGGTGCCAGGACGTCTCAGAACTCTCTCCTCTGTAGCTTCTTGCAACTAGGATTGCTGTTTGGAAATCTGGAATCTGGATGGAGAAAGTGGGAGGTGGGTCACAGGCAATACGAAAGGGTTCAGCTGGGCTCCGCTTTCATTGCAGGTGGAGAGAGAGACTGCTCTGGCCCTTCTGGGAAAAGGAACCTGTTTGCAGCAGTTGATAATTCAGAGCACTGTTAGCTCTCTGAAAGAACAAATGTCTGTCTCCGTGCTGTAGCTTGGGGAAGGAGGGAGAACACTGAAGCCCCCACTGACTTTCATAGCCAAAATGCACAGAGCGCTGGGGATAATAAACATGTTAGTGCTGCCTCCTGACTTGTGTGTGTACTTTGTGGTGCTCAGGGAAGGCACAGCCATGCAGGTAGGAGTGGGACCAGGGCATGCACTGCCCCTCCTTCCCTCTTACACACATGTCGTGTTCAGTGTGACGGAAAGCCCCATCCTTCATTTTCACTTGGGAGTCAAAAGCAGCACCCCCCTAGGAATAAACTGGTTTCTCCCCACAGATATGATTTTTTTATTTTTATTTATTTATTTAATTCAATTTCTAGGCCACTCTCCCCGCACAGCAGGCTCAGAGCAGCTAACAAGACTTGGCGAACCAAGATTCACAGTATCCATAAAATAATTAAAAACATTATAGCATCCCAGCATGATGCATCCCAGAAGACCGCAGTGGGATAGGGTGATCACTGTGTAGGCCAGGCTAGCATAGTTCTGGCCTTTGAGCGCTTCTATTCTTCACTGTGTGACTGAACCAGTTTGGGGTGGTGTTTAAGAGTGCGGACTCTAATATGGGAGAACCGGGTTTGATTCCCCACTCCTCCACATGCTGCTGTTGGTGTGACCTTGGGTCAGTTATCAGTTCTTTCAGAGCTGTTCTCTCAAGAGCAGTTCTCGAAAGAGCTCTTTCAGCCGCACCCACCTCACAGGGTGTCTGTTGTGGGGAGGGGAAAGGAAAGGAGTTTTTAAGCCACTCTGAGATTCCGTTGGGTAGAGAAGGGCGGGGTACACCCAGTTTTTTCTCTTCTCTCTTTATGGTCCCACTGCAGGAAAATCTAAACTTCAGGGAAAATCTTGTGTCCTCTCCACCTACCTACTTGGACCTCATGCTTTCTGTGTGCAGTACTGGCACCTGGTTGTAAGGAATTGGTGATGCCCAGTTTGTTCATTCATTTTTGTTCCCAGATGAGAAAACCTCAAACTGAAGATGCATTCCAAGCTTACTTTGGTTTTAGCAAACTGGAAGGGGAAAGTATCATATTGATACCTTTTCAGTAGCTTTTACAGGGTCAAGCAGGTTCTCCTGGAGCTCCGATCGACCTGCTCCCATTAGTTTACATCTTCCCTGAGGAGCCTGGGGTGGGAGACGCTAAAGGGATCCACCTGCCTTCTCACCATTGTGGGAGCTTCTCGGAGGAAAGAGCCACTGGCCTGCTTCCACATCTCTGCTGGGGACTGCCAGAGGTGCTACTCAGCAGGGGTCACCTAACACGAGGGCTTTGTGAGGCCTGTAAAGCTGCTGAATCCAAGCTGCCTTCTCAGTCTGGGCAACTTGCTGTTGGACAGTTTTCAGAGTAACAGTCCCTACCTGCCAGTTCTGAAATTACTTCTCTCCAAACAGGAGGAGGAAAAAGTTTTGTTAAGCTCAAATTACTCAAAGCTTAAACACTTGTACTTTGGTGTCAATCATGCTGTTGGTCATCATTTAGATGCGGGCACATGCCCTTGAGCGGAATGGGTACAGAGCATGCCTGGAGAGCAGTGTGCTGCTGCATTGGAAGGGATTTCCTGTGAGACTTCTGCTCAAAGTAGTCAAGGATCAGATCTTTGTTGATGAAACACAGTTCTTTATTTCCAATCTCTACATTGGTACAGGTTCTCGGATTGTTGTCAGAGATAATGCATATGATAGAAGCAGGTCTATTATACCCTTCAGTAGAATTTGAATTGCCCATAGGTAACCAATCACCAAAGGGGAAAAACGGCGGGCAAAAGGGGTCTTTGGCCGTTTGCTTCCCACAGGAAAGAAAAGCTAGGTGTTAAGCTGTAAATTTCCCTTCCCAAACCAGACCCCTTAGATGTAACCATATTCACATAACAAATGCTTTCCTCAAGGCCTTCGCACGTTGATAAGAAATGGTCTCTGTCCTCCCCTTGTCTTCCCAGCAGGGATGAATGGAATGCGGAGGCAGGAGTGTGAGAGGCCCATTGTTCCCATGCTTTGAAGTTGTCACTCTCCCGGGCAAGCAGTTACACAGACCAGGCCTGGTCAAAGCCATAAACCTGGGGTCACATAGCATACAGTCATCCTGGCAAAGGATATGGTTACATGGTGGGCATAGGGGCAACTAAAAGCAATAAGCATGGATACATAATAGGTGCAAGCACAGGTTACACACAGCACAAAGCAATAGGAAGCATAGCAGAAAGTCCCAGAAATCCTTGTCTGAATCAGCAGATTCTGACACACTGCCACCCCGAAAATAAACCTACCTGGGTTTGTCTGGGAACCTTTTATGAAATGCTTTCACTAACTTAGGGGCATGCACATTTTCAGAACGAACCCATTCATTTTGTTCCGGGCCAAAGTCTACCCATCTAACTAAGTATAATAAGTGGCCCCTACGCATTTTAGAATCAAGGATTTCAGAAATTTCAAAATGGGGTGCCTCCCCCTTCATCAGTGGAGGAGGAGTCGGAGGAACTGGATGCCAAGCATTCGGCCCAGGATTCTTCTTCAGCAAGCTGAAATGAAAAACAGGGTGCACAGAGCTCAGTGATTTGGGCAACTCCAATTCAAAAGACACATCAGAGATTTTACGCAACACTTTGTAAGGGCCAACATATTTCCACCCCAATTTCCTACTGGGTTCTAATCCATGTATATTTTTGGTGGACAAGTAGACTGAGTCCCCTGGCTGGAGATCCCAGCCCTCTGCTCTGCCACGGTCCGCATATTTCTTGTAGTCCTCTTTTGCCTTGTCCAGTGTTTTAGCTATCAGTGGCCATGAGTCTTGCAACGCTGCCCACCACCGCTTAAAGTCCGTAGGGGGAGTGTTTGGTGCGTTCTCTATGGTAGGCAGCGGTTTTCCCTCAAAGCCGCCCACCGCCATGAATGGGGATACGCCCGTAGACGAATGAATAGCATTGTTATAACTGTACTCTGCAAATGGCAGTAATTCCACCCAGTTATCCTGGTGGTAGTTAGTGTAACACCTTAGGAACTGTTCCAGGATTTGATTAGTTCGTTCGGACTGTCCATCGGTTTCTGGATGGTACCCTGAGCTTAGGGCTGGTTCAATGTCCATTAGCGTCAAAAGCTCCCGCCAGAAGTTTGCAACGAACTGACTGCCCCTATCGGATACCACGCGTTTGGGGAAAACATGCAGCTTTATCACGTGGTTGAAAAAAGCCTTGGCCATCCCCTTTGCCGTAGGTAGCTGTTTGAAGGGGGTAAAGTGGGCTTGCTTTGAAAACATGTCTACCACCACCCAAATTACAGTTTTTCCCTTTGAGGGTGGCAGGTTGGTGATGAAGTCCATGGCTATCGCTTCCCATGGGCGAGAGGGGGTGGGCAGTGGGTGCAATAGTCCCGGAACTTCCCCCCCTTCTTTTGCACATCAAACAGGTCTGGCAGGCAGTTACAAAGTCCGAGACATCCTTGCGCATGCGCGGCCACCAGAACTGTCTCTGAACCAAATTAAGCGTCTTTAAAAACCCAAAATGCCCCGCCAGTTTTGAGGAATGACAAGTCAGCAATATGTCTTTTCTTCTGTTTCGGGGTACCACTAGTTTGTCCCCATGGTACCAGCACTTGTTTTCTCAGAGGGAGCAGTCTTCTAAGTTTTTTAACTCTTCGACTTCTTCCGGGGAGTAATCCCCCCCCCCAATCGCTTCCCCACGGCTCTACCGCAGCCTGCTTACTCTGACTCCTGGTGGTCACCGCTCCTCCCAGCTGCTGGGGGGAGAACATGGAGTCGAACACCTCTTCCTTTAAGCTCTCGTGCTGGGGCAATCGGGATAGTGCGTCGGCTAACGAGTTGGCCTTCCTGGGGAAGTGTTTAAGCACAAAGTTGAATTTTGAGAAAAAATCGGCCCATCAGAGCTGCTTTGCATTCAGGGATCTCTGGGTGCGCAACGCTTCCAGATTTTTGTGATCCATCCAAATTTCGAAAGGGGTCTGTGCTCCTTCCAGCCAATGCCGTCAAGTGGTGAGGGCTAGTCGGATGGCTGCTGCTTCTTTGTCCCACACTGACCAATTTCTCTCTGTCTCGTTAAATTTTTTTGAGATGTAGGCAAGAGGGTGCAGCTTCTCATCTGGCCCCTTCTGTAGGATGGCCCCCCCCATGGCCACATCCGACGCGTCTACATGAACTACAAATTCCTTGGTCTCATCGGGGTGAGCCAGGATGGGCTCCGAGGTGAAAAGAGTCTTAAGAGTCTCGAATGCCTTTTGGCATTCTCCAGTCCAGGCTATTCTCTCCCCGGGCTTCCCCGCTTCCAGGCCCCTCCCCTTGGTTTTTAGGAGTTCAGTCAGCGGGAGGGTGACTGTAGCAAAGTCTTTTATGAAGGTGCGGTAGAAGTTACAAAATCCCAAGAGACTCTGAAGCTGTTTCCTCGTTCGGGGGGCTTCCCACTGAACTACGGCCTCTACCTTGGCAGGGTCCATCTCTAGCCCCTTCTGAGAAATGCAGTACCCCAGGAAATCCACTGAATCCCGATGGAATTCACATTTAGACAACTTTGCATACAACTGATTTTTTAACAGGGTTGAAAGCACTTCCCGGACCAACCGCACATGTTCTTTCTTATCAGCAGAGTAGATCAAGATATCATCTAAGTAACATAACACCCCCTTGAATAAATGCTTGTGCAACACTTCATTTATTAAGCTCATAAAGACCCCGGGCGCGCCACTTAAGCCGAACGGCATCACTAGGTATTCGAACTGTCCCAACGGTGTGTTAAATGCAGTCTTGAACTCGTCCCCCTCCCTGATGCGCACCCGGAAATATGCGTCTCAGAGGTCCAACTTAGTGAACACTTTCCCCTTGGCTGCCTCCGTTAACAAGTCTTTAATAAGGGGAAGGGGGTAGGCATTGGAAGCGGACACTGCATTTAATCCTCTGTAGTCCGTACATAACCGTAGCCCCCCGTCTTTCTTTTTCCGGAACAGAACAGGGGCCGCGAAGGGGGACTTAGCAGGGCGGATGAAGCCACGCTCCAAATTCTTGTCTAGGAATTTCCTTAGCTCCTCCTGCTCCGGAGGGCTCATGGAGTAAAGTTTTCCCTTCGGTAGTTTTTCTCCCGGGATCAGCTCTATGGCACAATCCGATAGTCTGTGGGGGGGTAGTTCATCTGCTTCGGTTTCACTGAAGACTCCCATTAAGTCCCGATATTCCCGTGGGACTGCTGAGGGCACCAGGGTGAGCGCCGCCGCTCGGAGAGGTGCCGGGGGTCCTGCCCCCCACCCCACGTCCCACTTGTGGTCTTGGCACTTTTCATCCACCCAGGAGATCTTCCCTTCACTCCATTTGATATAGGGGTCATGGGAGCTCAACCAGGGACTCCCCAACACCATAGGGAACTGGGTGTTAGGGGTGATGACAAAAGCTCTCCTCTCCCAGTGCTCCCCCGTCCCCACAATCAGTCTCTCGGTCTCTGCCACACACACCTCTTTCATTTCTGAGCCGTCCATTTGCGTGAACATGAGTGGCTCCCCCAATGGGGCGACCTTAGGTCCTAGTCCCTCCACTACTAGAGGGCTAATCAAGTCCCGGGCACACCCTGAGTCAATTAAAGCTCGGACACAGACATGGGTCCCGGTCCCGGGGGCTATTATAGTCACTACCATATACAGTAAGGAGCCAGGGATGCTCACCGGAGATGGCGCGTCGTGGATGGGGACCTGCAGTTCTGCGCCGCTCACTGCAGGCCGTTGGAGTTTCCCAACATCTGTGCTTCCGTCAGCTCCAGCTCTCCTTGCTCGCTCGCAGCCCCTTCCAGCTGTAGTGCCCGGGGCTTGAACGAGGTCTTCCCTTTACTAGGGGTGCTCCCAGCTACCGGGGTGGAGGTTTTTGGGACTTCCCCCCCCCCGGGGCACGCCGAGGCGAAGTGGCCACTCTCCCCACATCTCATGCAGAGCCCCTGCTTGAAGCGGGCATCCCGGATCTCTTGCAGATTCGGCTTGGGTTTCACCTTCTGAGCTGCTTTGGTTTGGGCCACCGCTGACGTTCCCATCTTGATGAGGGTGAAGCGTTCTTCTACGTCCGCGGCCGCTCTCATCCAGGCGGCCAGCGAGCCTGGTCTTCCCCCTCGCAGCACTGTCTCGTACACCTCGTGGCTCAGGCCCTCCCGGTACTTTTCGATGAACAGGTCTTGGGTCCAGCCGCGAATCTTGGCCGCGATGCGCCGGAACTTGTCGGTGTAGTCCCTCACTGAGGACCGCTCTTGGGTCAGCCTCCGCAGTTGGTTCCGGGCTTTTTCTTCTCCCAAGGGGTCCTCGTAGTGGTGTCGGAGGGCCCACATGAAGTTGTTCACTGAGTGCAACTCAGGCCCGGGGGCGTTGTGCAGGCTCACGTACCAGTCGCTGGTGGTGTCCCTCAGCTTGGACCCGATGTAGCCAATCCGGTCCCTCTCGGTGGGGTAGAGGTGCCCCCAGGTGTCTAGGAACCGTTCGATCTCTAGGAGGAAGAACCGCAGCTTCTCGGGGTCCCCATCGAAAGTAGCCGTCAACGGATTGGCGGGGGCCGGGCGAACCATCGGCCCTGCCGGTGCGGGGGCCGGCGCAGGTACGGGTGCGGGCACCTGACGGGGAACAGGCTGCAGGACCTGCGGCGGCACTTGCGGCGGCACTTGCGCCGGGACTCCTCCGGGAGGAACCACCGGTTGTGGGACTCCCCCTGCAGGGGGTCCTACCCCAGCCAGGGCTGGGCGAGCTGCTTGCATAGCCGTTAGGGCGTCTCGAAACTGGTACTGCAGGTCGAGGGCTAGCTCGCGCAATTCTGTGGTGAGTTGGAACCGTAAATCTCCCATCATACGGTCCAGGGCTTGAGTTTGGTCTTCCCTGTAGGGTTCGGGCCCGTACGGTCCGACTCTCTCCTCTTCCAGGGGTGGGGGACGCCACTCTCCTCCGTAGGTCGTCTCGCGCTCGTCTCCCAGGAAACTCGGCTTTCCGCGGTCGGTGTGATCCGCCTGGATCGACACCCGTGCCCCCTTCCGATCGTGCACCCAGGAGTCTACGGTCCCACGACCGAAGTTGCTCCATGAGTACCTCGGGGTCACGCTCTGATGAGGAGGTGGGCGCGGGATGTAGTGAGCCCCTTGAATCGTAGTCACTGGCACTTCGGGCTCCCCGCCGCCTCCTCCACCACCGGCACCCTGGTCCCCCGGGGTTACCGGTTGGTCTTCGGTAGTAGGGATGGGAAGAGTACCGTCGTCCGACATGGTCAGGAATGGCCAAGTCCCAGTCACAGATCTCTGACAATCTGTGAGACTTCTGCTCAAAGTAGTCAAGGATCAGATCTTTGTTGATGAAACACAGTTCTTTATTTCCAATCTCTACATTGGTACAGGTTCTCGGATTGTTGTCAGAGATAATGCATATGATAGAAGCAGGTCTATTATACCCTTCAGTAGAATTTGAATTGCCCATAGGTAACCAATCACCAAAGGGGAAAAACGGCGGGCAAAAGGGGTCTTTGGCCGTTTGCTTCCCACAGGAAAGAAAGCTAGGTGTTAAGCTGTAAATTTCCCTTCCCAAACCAGACCCCTTAGATGTAACCATATTCACATAACAAATGCTTTCCTCAAGGCCTTCGCACGTTGATAAGAAATGGTCTCTATCCTCCCCTTGTCTTCCCAGCAGGGATGAATGGAATGCGGAGGCAGGAGTGTGAGAGGCCCATTGTTCCCATGCTTTGAAGTTGTCACTCTCCCGGGCAAGCAGTTACACAGACCAGGCCTGGTCAAAGCCATAAACCTGGGGTCACATAGCATACAGTCATCCTAGCAAAGGATATGGTTACATGGTGGGCATAGGGGCAACTAAAAGCAATAAGCATGGATACATAATAGGTGCAAGCACAGGTTACACACAGCACAAAGCAATAGGAAGCATAGCAGAAAGTCCCAGAAATCCTTGTCTGAATCAGCAGATTCTGACATTTCCCTTTTGTGCTGTCCACCAGCAGTCCCTCTTTGATCCAGGTTTCTTGCAGAGAGTGAGGCTTTCCCTCAGAGTCATTCCTCTCCTGTCTCCTCTGCTGACTGCCACAAAGATAAAAGTGTGTGTTGGACTTTGTCTACAACTGACAAGGCTGCCTTTCCTCCATTACATCAATTCTGCCTGTTTTTCATCTAGGAAAACTCTACAGCTCTCCAGACAGCTGAAGGACCAAGCTGTGGAGGCTCAGTCATGCTATAGCCTTGGGAACACATACACACTCCTCCAGGACTACGAGAGAGCCATCAAGTACCACCTGAAGCACTTGACCATTGCCCAGGAGCTTGAGGATAGGTGAGAAACTCCAGATTCTGTAGAAATTGAAAATTTGTTCTTTTACTGTACATCTCTGTTTTAGTTGCAAGTGGGAGATCTCCCAAACCACCTCTGGTCCCCCCATATTTCTTTTGAGGGACCCTTTCAATGAGAGGCACCCAGGGACCTGTGGGCACGCAGCTCTTCGGCCATCTGGCAGAAACACGGGTGTTTGGTGCATTTTCTGTTGCAGCCCACGCTAGGCCACAGATGTCTTCAGTGTATCTGGAATGCTTGTGACACCTTGGGCGTGTTCCACTGATGGGGAGGCTGGGGAGTTCTCGTCCCAGAGGAATAGGTTCATAGCCTTTCTGTGGAGGGAGGAGGACGTGGTCCTTTGTGCCCCTTTCCCCTTGCTGCCTGTTTACATAAGCTTCTATGATGATTCTTGGTCTGCTGCTGGGAGGCTGGTGTGCTCAGGTAACAGCTCAAGGCTTCCATCAGCTTAAGTTTTTGGTCCAGCTGCTTACAGACACCAGGTCTTTGCAGTGTGCAGTCGCTCTGGAGACTGGCATGTGTGGTGATCAGGACCCTGGCTGGCTTCTTCTGGGACCTTCTCCGGGAGAGATGTCCAGACCAGTAGTCAAATAATTGCCTTACCAGGATTGGGACCAGATTGTTCAACTTGTTCAGATGAGGTTCTGGAACACTGAAAAAAAGGCCTAAAGCTTAGAGATATCTGGAAGTTCATTTTGGCATAAGAGTGATCTAGCAGCAGCAGGAGGAGGAACCCTTGAGCGGTGTCCAAAATTCCCCGTAGATGAAGGGTCTGTTTGGTGGATTGACAGGAGGTTTCCTCCATATTTAGGAGAGAGTCAAATCGTTTGAGAGATGCCTGAACTATGTGGGTACCTCCTCCTGGAGGGAAAGTGTTGGACCACGTAGGTCCTGAAACCTGACAAACACCGTTTGGTACAGTGTCAGTCTTAGAGAAGATCGTCAGGACTAAAACTATCCCAAAGAGCAGAGGCCTGTGTTGGTAGGCTCATGCCATTGTGAGGTAAGACTCCTGGCCTGAACATGAAGCATGCTGCACCATCTGAGAAGGAACTGAGGCTCTTTGTCTTGACTTGGCATCCCCATACCCCATTTCTGCCAGTCCTGGAGCAGGCACACCCTGGCCTCAGAGAAGTGGGCAAGGAAGTCCTGCCAGCCTCCCCTGTCTGAGGCATCTCAGTGATGACAAGGGAAGGAGGCAGGGCCGGTGCCAGGTTTTTTTTTGCACACTAGGCGAGGCTACCTTCTGGCGGCCCTCCCCTGCAGTGCGCCCCCCAATTTTCAAACATAAATGCATTTTAGAAAGAATGAAAAACACAAAATTTGAAATTGTTGATTTTTAAAAAAGAATTATGAGAACAAGTAATACAATTTCTGATTTTCTCTCTCAAACAGAAAAATACAAATCACAAAGCTTTCTGAAAAATCCTGTATGTGTGTTTTTATAAATTTGAGTTTTGCGACGCTGCGTTCACCTTAAGGCTATGAGAAAAAGGCTATGAAAAAGGCTATGTCTTAAGGCTATGAGAAACAGGCTGCTGCTTCCCATAATATCACTGGAGATCTAGAATCCTGCAAACCAGGGCAAAGATCTGTACCACGATGCATTGTCTTCTGCACACCCTTTGATTCTGTGTATCTCAAAAAGCAGCAACTTGAGACAGCACAGGGAGATGTTGACACATCTTATTGGATATGATGTAATAAAGGTGATTTCCTGGTTTTGCAGAGTGGGAGAAGGCAGAGCCTGCTGGAGTTTAGAAAATGCCTACATCTCCATTGGGAGCCATGAACGAGCCTTGCACTTTGCGAAGAGACATCTGGAAATCTCCCAGGAGGTAAGTGGAGTTACTCTGTTGCTGGCAGCATATCATCTTCCTCCTCCTGTTGGCTCACTGGGCTGCTTCTTCAAGCCTTAGAGGATATTTTCCTCCAATCAGGTTTTCCTTGGGGAGGGGGAGGACAAGCTCCCCCATACTCACCAGAGGGCAGCAGGGCTTTGGGAAATTCTCAATAAAGGGATCTCTGTAGAAGAAGAAGAAGAAGAAGAGATTGGATTTATACCCCGCCCTCCACTCCACTCATTTTGTTTTTTTTTAAGAGTGAAAAGAAGCTTCAGGGTGGGCAATTGTTTTGGCTCGGGGGCCGCTTTGTGGGAGCGGAGGTTAGCGGAGGGCCTCACCTTTTAAAACGGTTGCATTCATTAGTTAACTTTGCATTTCAGAAAAAGTATAAATCGTATCATAAAAATCAATTAAATAAAATAGTGGTAGTTTTATTCAATTTATTTATTGTGCTAATTTCATATCATCTATAGCTACAAGCACATTTAATTTTAGAATCAGTTTAATGAGACAAATGTACCCAGAGGCCTGACTGAAACCATGTGGCTGACTGTCTTGGCGGGCCGCAAAAAACTCTGTGGCGGGCCGCATGTGGCCCATGGGCCGCAATTTGCCCACCTCTGCTCTAGAGTGTTCTCCTTAATGTGCCAGTTAAGGTAGTTTTTATGAGGAGGTGAAGGGCTTCTGCCTGTGGATCTGGTCTGTAGTGGCCATGGGAGACAGTCTGGATCACACTATCCCCCTCCTGCCCCCCCAGGCTTTTGCACCAAAATCGGGGGAGTCTTTCAGCCAACTCAAGGTGGCCAGGGCAAAGCTACCCATTTGATGCAACCTCTTGGCACCTGTACCTGACATGCTGTTCACTCACTCTGGGTGTCCGGTGTCAGGCAAGAGTCAGGGACACACACAGGCAGGAGGCTGACTCCAAGGGTTCCATTCCTCCATGGAGAAGGAAGAGTGAGAGCTCTGTGGGGAGGAGCTGCAACCTAGAGGCGTGGGCCAGGCCAGGGGCTTGCCACCAAATACCCTTCCAGGCTCCTAACAAAGGCGGTGAAAACTCTTCCACTCGCCCATCTGCAGTGGATCCTGAGCCCCCTGCCCAAAAGGCAGACTCTGTCTTCTTCAGCTCCCCTTTCCTCCTTCCCTCAAGGGTCTAGCGTTGTTCAGCAGGTTGTGGAATAACCCAGCCAAGGCTAAGACTGCTGTGCATGAGTGTCACACACGTAACCTCAGTTGTGGGTTCTGTGTGGCAGAACTTGGAATGAATCGGGAAGTGGCCAGGCTGGCAGTGGGCGAGGGAGAGGAGTGGACCCATCTTTTTGAATGTTTAGTGTGCTTGTAATTAGGGAAATACTTTAATAAAAACTATTTAATTTTCTCTTCAAATCTGGAGTTTTCCTACTGGTATACAAGTGGTGTATGATTCCTGTACCCCTCTGGCCTATCCTGCTGCATAGCTAACTTTCCCAAAGAACAAGGCAGGCCATTGGCAGTTACACTGCCTCGAGGATGACTCTGACAGTTTTGTTGGGATGCCAGTGTATACGTAAAATGTACCAACCAGTGTAAGCCGCCCTGAGCCTGCTTGTGGGGAGGGCGGGGTACAAATTGAAAGAATAAATAAAATAAATAAATCACAGTTGTCCTGTGCTTGGGGGAGGACGGTGCACTTCACCTGGGACCTTTGGGTTAGCTCCAAGCACAGCCTGCCTGCCTGCTGCTGTCTGTACACTGGTGGCTACCCAAGGAGGCTGTGGAGAGAGGGAAGTCCTAGGGATGAGAAGACAGGCTGCTGGGCTGGCAACCAATCTCTCTGGTGCTGTCCAGCAGCAGTTAGAGAACTGGGGGAAGTCATCAAGGTCTTCATGGTAACTGACAGCAGGCACCAACATTAAGGCAGTGGTAAGGTGTGTAGGCCTGGATAGCCCACCTCCTTTATCTGGTGGCAAAGGAAGCTGTTTGGCTTGGGTTCCTCAGAGAAGCCCAGTGGGATGTTGCCACCCACAAATGACCATAAGATCATGCTTCACTTCTTATGCAGCCTGAAGACCAGCTTTTCTGCTGCATGAGGGGCAAGCAAAGGCCAGCCTGCCAAAGCAAGGCCTGATCAGTGACCTTCTCACCTTTTGGAACTCCATCTGCATCACGAACTGAAGAACTGGTGGGACAGAAGAGTGCCTTGCACAAGGTGGCAGAGGAGGCCGGCATCAGTGATGAGCAGTGGCTTATGTTCTCCTAGACCAGTGATGGTGAAACTCTTAGAGACTGAGTGCCCAAACTGCAACCCAAAACCCACTTATTTATCGCAAAGTGCCAACACAGCAATTTAACCTGAATACTGAGGTTTTAGTTTAGAAAAAACAACTCATATATTAACATCTTTTGTCTTAAAAGAAAAACACAGTAACAGCTTTCAATGATACAAACAACTTTTTATTGAAATGTAAAAGTTTGCATTTGGCACGCTTTTGAACAATTAATGTGATTTTTGCTGTTGTATGCATGCTGATAATTCGTCTAATCTTGTCTCATACTTTGTAAGTTTGAGAGCAACACATGCAGCACTCAGGTCGTCTGTTAGTCTGGTGTCAGATTTGATATAATTCAAAGCGGAAAACAACTGCTCACAAGCATAAGATGATCCAAACAAAGTAAGGAAAGCAATCCCAAGTGCTTTCATTGACTTAAAATTATTTGGCAGAGAATTTTATCCTTGTTTGGGAAATCATGAAAAAGTGAATTACTCCCAGACAACATGGCCATTTTGATAATATCCCCATCAGAGAGGGGCATACCATGTTTTATTATACACAGTGAAATTTGAAAACTGGCAGCTGTCAGATGATTTGTTCTAGAAAGATAGTTGCAAAAACTGAGATACTGGGAATGATATTTTCTCAATTTCCCTACAAGAAACTCTTTTCTTTCAGTTTCACCAAAGCCTTGGCTGCTTTTCATATACCTCACACTGCTGGGGCCCACTCACTTGCATAACACCTGCTGTCCCTCAGATGCAATGATAAAGAACCAAGAGCTCTATGGGAACTTTCACACAAAAGTGCCTTTGAGCCTTACAGCCTTTGGGTCACCTTTTACTGTTGTCAGTGAAGTTGGAATGCTTCAGATAACAAAGCTGAACATGCTAGCCAACATCAATTTTATAAAATGTCAGTATTCAGCCTCTTGTGTGAAACACCCCAAGACACAACTTTGTTTTTCTTATTCATACTAGATCACACACATATTCAACACTCACTCCATTCAAGGTAACAGGGACAGAGCCAGGGAGACCCCTCTGGGGGAATGTCACTTTATATGTCCCCATTTGATTGGTCTCTGCACTCCAAAGGAAGAACTCCCCTCTTTAACAAACACACACCCTAAAATCCATTTTCATTAGCCTCTTTGTACATAGTCCAAACTTGGAGCTGAAGTTCATGCCAGTTTCCCAGAATGAAAGGAATGCTGAAAATCTGCAAGTAGCAGAGCCCCGAAATAAATCTCCTTAATCATTAACTCATCATCTCAAAAGTAACACAGAGACAGAGGTCCTCCACCAAGGATGCTTCTGCAGCCTGTGCTGCTTGGAGAGAAGCATTCAGAAAGCTGTAGAAGGGACTCAAAATGAGTTCACTCTTGAATGGCAAATCTGAATGACTGGAAACGTCCTGTGAGTACTCATTAACTCCTTGAACTTTTGTCTGTGTGCTGGCTCACATCGCAGCTATTCTGAGTAGCCACCAAATTCCCCCAGGTCCCCCCTTCCTCCATTTATTCCTTTGGGTGGGTGGGCGGGGTGCCTGGTTCTTTTATGTAAATTCAGAACGCCTCTTTTCTGTGCTTACCCTCTGACTCGTCCATCTGCTCAAATCTGGTAATTTTGTTAGTCTTTAAAGTGCTACTGGACTCTTTCTCTTTTCTACTGACAGACTAACACCGCTACCCATCTTGATCGATCAGTTAGTAAATATGTCCGCCTTTTAGCTTTTCAAAGTATGGTAACTCTAACACACACACACCAACTGAAGGTTGCATCCGATCAAATGGGGTCCAAACCTTGAGCACCAGTAACACTGCCTCAGTCTTGACAGTGCAGTAGGAATCCTGGCTGGGTTGCAGCAACAGACTCCAGTCCAAGACTCGTTCTCACATGCAAGGAAAGGAGGCAGCAGAGCCCGGCGGTGGCGGAATGGGCTGCGCTGCTTCCAAGTGTAGGTGGAGAATCAAGGAGGATCTCCTTTTGCAATGGTTCCCTATGCAAGGGGTGGGGGAAAGATCCCTGCAAAGCAGCAGAGAAGCAGCGCAGCAAATAAAGAGAAGGGTTAGAAGAACCGTTTCTCTCTGTTGTGGTTTTCTCTTGCGGCGCTTTCTTTTTAATTTGCAGGGAATTCCCCCCCCCCCCCCAATATCCAGAGCTGCGCTGCACTCCCCACAGTCTCCATTGGTGCAGTCTATTTCACCGCCTCCCCTCATCTTGCATGTGTGAACTGCCTGTCAAGGAGAAAACGAGCCTGCTGTTCCCAAGTTCGCATCTCCTCGAGAGCAAACCCGAGTAAACGAGCCACGCCGGACTGCGGAAGACCCACCGTGCACCAGGAAGGGCCCCGTGGCTTTCCAAACCAGGTCTGCACGCTTCCTTTGGCTGTCTGGCTGGCGCACCCCTCCCACTAGAAAGAAGCCTGGGGAAAATCCTCATGGGGGCTGGTGGGCCAGCTGGCCAGGGCTTGCTCAGCAGAGGGCGTTCCGCTTGCAGTGAGAGCGGAGGCAGGAGGAGCCTCTGGAACTGCGCGGCTCCAACAGGGAGGAACCGGGGCTCCAGCCGCTGCTGCTTCTGCCACGTCCACCAGGCTGAGAATTCTGCGCTGGGGCGAAGGTGCATGTGCCCACAGAGAGGGCTCTGAGTGCCCCCTCTGGCACATGTGCCATTGGTTTGCCACCACTGTCCTAGACTGTGGTTGCCTGGAGGCCCTTCAAGGACTTTCCTGAGGCACTCAGCTGGGGTGCAGTCAGCCTGGCTCAGGTCATTCTCTTGGTCCAGGTGCTCTAGGAGATATATGGTGGCCTCCCTTTCTGACCCAGGTCTGGCTGGCATCCAGCTTTGCAGTCGCAAAGGGGCACCAAGGCCTGAATGCTCACCCAGAAGACGGTCTATACATTGGCGACCATGCGTTGTTACCCTCAGATCAAAGAGAGCGTCATCCTGTGTGCCAGCACTCTCACCCACTGGAGAGACACACCCTCCTTGTATGGCCAAGAGAGACAGGCTGGCATTTGCAGGAGAGGAGGAGGTGGGGGAAAGCAGTGGCACTCCCCCCTCAGCCCTTCTGCTGGCCAGCTTACCCCCCTTCCCTGCCACGGTGAGGAAGGCCAGGTAGTTGCAGGCCAACGGGCAGTTGACTCGGGTGGCATCACGAGGCACAGGATGGCAGGTGGGGTGCAGGTGGTAGTGAGGGACTGCCTAGCAAAGTGGCCAGTGCTGATCCATTGACATGGCCACGTCTTTCCTCCTCTGTGGCCCCAGAGCTCTTCTCCTGCTCTTCTACCCTTCTACCTGAATGTGGAGTGATGGGCCTTTTCCCAGGTGGATGGCCTGCCTCCCTCTCTCATGCTTGCCTCCCTCCAGTGCGATGCACTTGCTCTTCCTGAAGGTCCACTTGCCCTCTTTGGCCTTCCACCCCTGGCTCTGAGGGAGAGTGAAGCAAGTGGCCCACAGCCTCCTTCATTTTCTCAGGGTTGAGGAGATGGGAGGCCCTCCCCTACAGATTAATAAAGTAACTTCGAGCCTTCTTAGTCTTGTGACCTTCTTGGGGGGCGGAACTAAAAGTTACATCCCATTCCTGTCACTGCAGCTTCCTGAATTGCCCAATGATGAAAGGCCGCTGTAGCTCTTGAGGCTCCTCCAAGCCAGTGACCATTGAGGCTGCAAATCGTGTAGAGATGAGAGCGTGGGTGACCCAAACCCCTCCCTCTCTTTTTTTTGAGGCCTGAATGTGTGTGTTTGTGTGTGAGAGAAGGTGTGTGTGTTTGTGGTTGAGTTTGGGGTGTGTTTAGCTTTTGGGCCTGTGCTCTGTTGCCAGGTTGAGTCTGCTTGGGGGTAGCTTGCTGGCTCTCCAGTGTAGGGTACACTGAAGTGTTGATGCATTCTTTTTCTGAAGGATTGTGCTAGAAATGTCAACGCATGAGGCTGAGGGTTTGTTATTAAGACCCAAGTAAATAATCCCTGACCTGGATAGCCCAGGCTAACCCAATCTCATCAG
The DNA here is from genome assembly GCA_029233225.1 of Lepidodactylus listeri. Taxonomy (NCBI): domain Eukaryota; kingdom Metazoa; phylum Chordata; class Lepidosauria; order Squamata; family Gekkonidae; genus Lepidodactylus; species Lepidodactylus listeri. Next base: position 3,947,526 of record JARCFY010000014.1, on the reverse strand, counting down.
TATCTCAGAAGTTATGCAGGGTCAGCCCTGGCTAGTACTTGGATGGGAGACCTCCAAGGAATACCAGGGTTGTGGTCAGTGGAGGCAGGCAATGGCAAACCACCTATGATTGTCTCTTGCCACTGGCTTGGAGGAGCCTCAAGAACTGCAGCTGCCTTTCCTTATCGGGCAGTTACCATAAATTGGACCTGTCGGCAGTGTTCCAATTTGGTTGACCATCAGCTACTGATCCACTGCTTCACTGACACTGGGATTCAACTGTCTGCCTTGCAATGGCTTTCCTCCTTCCTACAGGGTCAGGGACAAAGGGTGGCAACGGGAACAGATGTCTGCGGAGTGCCCCAAGGGCTGGTGCTTTCCCCAATGTTATTTAACATCTATATGGGCCCCCTTGCCCAGATTGCCTGGAGGCACGGGCTGGGATATCACCGGTATGCGGATGACACCCAGTTCTATCTGCTGTTAGAGGGCCAGTCTGACTCTAGACTGGAAGATCTGGACCGGGCGCTTAGACTGAGCTGACTGAAATTGAATTCAACGAAGATGGAGGTCCTGTGACTGAGTTGAAGCGGCCCGGAATTAGGGATCCCACTCCTGACCTTCAGCGGGGCTCCACTGGTGCCAGCACTGGAGGTTAGGAGCTTGGGAGTGCTCTTGGATGCCTCCTTGATGATGGAGGCCCAGGTAGCAGCCACTGCTAAGTCAGCCTTTTCTCATGTTTGGCTGATTAAGCAGCTGGTTCCCTTCCTCGAACACAGAGACTTGGCAACAGTGATCCATGCAATGGTCACCTCGAGACTAGACTACTGTAATGCTCTCTACGTGGGCCTCCATGTGCAGGAGCACATGCAGCCTGCGCTGAAAGCACTGCACTGGCTACCTATAGCATACCGAATTTGCTGATTCTTACCTTTAAAGCCCCTTATGGTCAGAAGCCTGCATACCTGAGGGACCGCCTCTCCCCACATGTTCCCCAGAGAGCACTGCGGTCAGGGTCTCAACATCATCTAGTCCTCCCTGGACCCAGAGATGGCAGGCTGGCCATGACTAGGGCCAGGGTCTTTTCAGTGGCAGTGCTACACTGGTGGAACGAGCTCCCAGAAGAGATTAGGGCCCTACGGCACTGTGAGAGTCTAAGAGATTTCAAAATGGTAAACAAAGTTCTTCTTTATTCCAGTGGATCAATTAGTCATCTACACGTTCTTGAGTCAGTAATGAAAGGGAAGGGTTGAGGGGTTACAGCTATAGTGTATTCAACCTGGGTATGAAAAGGGGGGCTCCAATCCTGGAGCCTGAAAATACAGTTAGACGTTTTGTTCTCAGGCTAAAGGCAGGAAAAGTTACAATAAACACCTCCAAAGCAAAAGCAGCGAAGTCTTTGAGAAAGTTCTTAATTCCCAAGGTTAGGGAGGCATGAGAGATAACATTCAGACTGTGAGAAGAGAAATACATTCCATTGGTGGGGGTGAGGGGCCATGACGTGAACACTGACGTGAACACTGGTGGGAATCCACCTCCCGCCCGGGAATGGCAGCATTTAGCTCACATACTCCCCCCCCCCCCCCAAGATCCTTTCAACCCCCCGGTTTTAATGGATACAATTTATGGAAGGCACGAAGCTTTGCAGGAGCGTTTACATGCATAGAATCAACCCATTCATTACATTTGGGACCAAAATCCTTCCACCTAATCAGATACCACAAGCAACTCCTTTTCATTTTGGAGTCAAGGATTTGGTCTACTTCAAAATGAGTCTCACCCCCTCTCATCAGAGGAGGAACTGGATGTCGGGTTCTCCACTTGCTTGGCCCAGGATCTTTTTTCAGGAGGCTGTAATGGAAAACCAGATGAATATTTTTCAGAGATTTAGGCAACTCAAGTTCAAAAGTCACTTCATTGATGTTTTCCTCACTTTAAACGGGCCTATGTATTTCCAACCCAATTTATGGCTAGGTTGGAGCCCTTTTATATTCTTAGTAGAGACATACACTGAGTTCCTTGGAAGAAGTCCCCACCCTGGGCCCCTCCCCTTATCAGCATGTTTTTTATAGTCTGTTTTAGCTTTTTCCAAAGTCTTAGCAATGAGAGGCCACAATTCTTGAAGTGAGTTCCACCATTGAGTAAGGCCACTGGGACCTTGAGTGGCTGGCCCCAGGGATGGCAAGGGAACTCCTTCATAGCCTGCAGTTGCCATGAAGGGAGAGACTCCAGTGGATGAGTGCACAGAGTTATTGTAACTGTATTCTGCAAAAGGGAGTAAGTCAACCCGGTCATCCTGCTGATAATTAGTATAACAGCACAAAAATTGTTCGAGAATTTGATTAACACGTTCCGATTGGCCATCAGTCTCTGGGTGATAAGTGCTGCTTAATGCAGGTTCTACTCCCATGACGTCTAATAGCTCCCGCCAGAAGTTGGCAATGAACTGAGAGCCGCGGTCGAAGATTATCTTCAGTGGGATTCTGTGCAGTTTGATTATATAGGCCATGGGTGGGCAAACTTACTCAGCGTAAGAGCCACCTAGAACAGGGGTGGCCAAACTTGCTTAACATAAGAGCCGCATAGAATAAACATCAGATGTTTGAGAGCCACAAGACATGAACAAATATTACCTGCTTTTATTGGAAAATAAGCAAATTTGCTTTTTATTAACATTAAATGAGACTGCCAAAAATAATAACAAAAGGAGTAAAAGCAGATAATGATATTAATTTGTCCAATGATATTTGTTTGCTAATGATATTTAGCTTCTCCAGTTGCCCTGCCGGGGAGCCACATAATATATGTGAAAGAGCCTACAGCTCCCGAGCCACAGTTTGCCCACCCCTGATATAGGCTAAGAAAGCCTTTGCTGGAGCTTTAGCCATAGGAAGTTGCTTGAATGGGGTAAAATGGGCTTGCTTGGAAAACGTGTCCACAACCACCCATATAACTGTTTTTCCCTTGCTGGGGGGTAAATCTGTTATAAAATCCATTGAAATGGTCTCCCAAGGTCTATAGGGGGATCTTCTTCGTGGTCTCTGTGCATCACACCTCTGGGATTAAGTGCGCCTGCGCCGATCCCGATAGGTAATCTTCAAAGCCTAACGGATTTTCGCACCAGCTCCCCGGTCACGTGCATGTCCCACTGCGCATGACCCGGGGAGGGGCACGAGGATCCCGCCAGTTCTCTTCTGACCGCCGCGTCGTGAGGATCCCCTCTCCGCTTCGGTCGGTAGTTAGCTTTCGTTTTTCCAGTTGGAAAAGCCTTTCGGGCTGATTTTTCTCCTGTTTAGACCTACGGACTGTTTTTGGACTCTCTTTGGGCTTTCCTTCGTTCACTCCCCGCTCGGCCTATGGCCCAGTGGTGGGGCTTCTTTAAACGCTGTCTTGACTGCGGGAGTAAGATCCGGACAAGCACTCTCTTTGCCTCCTGTGCTTGGGCGAATCACACCGCGTGGACTCGTGTTCGAGCTGTGCTGCCTTTTCCAAACAAACCCGCAAGAACTGAGCTGCCAGATTGAGAGTGGCACTCTTGGAAGCAGCGTTATCACCAAAGATGTCTGCAGCCAGCGCTTCGGGAACATCGCCATTGGCCCCGACGGGCCCGGCATCGTCTCCGACAAGGAGCACCGTCGGTACCGAGAAATCGGCACCGAAACGACCCCTCCCGCTGCCGCACACTCCTGCAAAGAAACGCAGAGAGGGCAAGGAGGAAAAGGGCAAGCATAAGCACAAGAAATCCTCTAGTGCTCCATCGACGCATCCCGCATCTGACGTGACCCAGCACGGGTCCCCACAGCTTGACCCTCCAGGGCGTGAGCGATCCCGGGGTAGTTCCGCCTCCCCGATGCCACGACCCATCCAGCTGACAGACTCGGAACCCGACATCGAGTTGACACAGGTCCCTCGAAGCAGCCCCGAAACCGGGCCCAATCCGTCACCGACGCCGAGAAACGAACGAGACTTGCGTCTCCCCCCCTCCTCGGTGCCATGGGACATTCGACAGTGGCGTTACCTGTACGGCTCCTCCTACCCTCCACCGCCACAGTGGTACCCGTCGGAATGGGATCGCCAGTCGACATTATCCAGAGTATCTCGATGCCGAGACCCCCCGGCTTCGAGACCTACTCCATCACCGATGCTGAAACCGATGCCGATGCCGGTACCGACACAAACTCCACCCGATGTCGACCTTCCTCCCTTCCAACCGGACCCGTCGACCCCTATGTCACCTTCCGAACATTCCGATCAATACCGAATTCTTCCGCTTCCGAAGATGAATCCCCCACCCACCCGTCGCCATCCCCCGATGTTGCCAACAACCTACCAATTTCCCCTTCTGAAGATGTGAAATCGTACAGGGAACTCATCAAAAGAATGGCCCACTCCTTGGCACTAGCCACGGTTCAGCCAACCCCTACCGCTACCGATGCCATCTTCGACATCATGCAGATGGATACATCCACCACAGTAGCCTTACTGCTCATTTCGGTGCTCCTGAACACTGCCAAGGAATCTTGGGGACACCCTTCCTCAACACCAATCTCTAGTAAGAGACTGGATCACATGTATAGGCTCCAAGAACCAGGAGCAGAATTTTTGTTCATACACCCCAAGCCCAACTCAGTTGTAGTGACACCCTCTGCTAGGGACCGTAGCGGACATTCCTCCTCCCTTGACAAAGCGGGACAGAAACTGGATTCGTTTGGAAGACAGTTTTATTCAGCAGGTGCATTAGGCATAAAGACTGCGAATTATACGGCATGTATGAGCAGATATCAATACTCCCTATGGGAGCAGATGACACCACTTCTGGCTCATCTTCCTGAAGACAAACAGCGTCTAGCCAGGAAGATCCAGAAGGAAGGCATGGTTCTGGCAAAACACCAGCTCAACGCATCCAAACATGCTGCAGATGTCACTTCCAAGATGCTTACTTCAGCAGTCGCCCTTAGACGCCATGCTTGGTTGCGATCAACTTCCCTTCCACATGACACAAAATCCTTGGTGGAAGATCTTCCATTTGAGGGAGAAGGCCTGTTCAGCACGACGACGGACACAGTCCTCCACGACCTGGATAAGAGTATAAAAACATCTCGTAACCTAGGTGTCTCCCAACCGAGACAACAGAAGCAGAAGACTTGGCAAAGATCCTGGTCTAAGAAACAGCCACAGAGATCCCCCAATGAACTCCAATGGCAAAGACCTTCCTCCTCTGCTTACCAACAGAAACCTTATGGCCACAAGCCACGTTTCCCATCCACTTCCGCCTCCAAATCCAAACCCCCCAAACCAAACAAGCAGGGTCTTTGACTCCTGCATCTGCTCCGGTCCTCCCACCCGTCTGTCACCCTTCCTACCCGCATGGCAACTCATAACATCAGACAAGTGGGCCCTCTCTGTAGTAGCAGAGGGCTACCAGATAGAATTCTTCCAGATACCACAGGACTCCTATTTCGTAGTCACCCCTCCCTCTGACACCCTGTCATCAGAAGTCGAAGCCCTCCTATCCAAGGATGCCATAGAGCCGGTACCCGTAAACCACCTCCAGCAGGGTTTTTACTCTCGATACTTCATGGTACCAAAAAAGGATGGCGGACTCCGTCCCATACTAGATCTCCGGAACCTCAATGCGTTCATCACATACAAGAAGTTCCGCATGACCACCCTCCAGACCATCCTATCGCTACTAGAAGCCAACGTGTGGATGGTGACGCTGGACTTAAAGGACGCATACTTCCATGTGACGATCCATCAGTCCCACAGGCCGTTCCTACGCTTTGCGGTCGGCCCGCGTCACTTCCAATACAAGGCCCTTCCTTTTGGCCTTTCCACGGCTCGTGTTTTCACAAAACTCATGGCAGTAGTGGCGGCCCATCTCCGGCTTCAGAGTGTCCACCTTTACCTGTATCTGGACGACTGGTTACTGGTTGCGCCCTCCGTGACAACTTTACAGAACCAAATTTCAGTAACCCTCCGTACCCTAGACTCACTAGGGTTAACAATAAATATCAAAAAGTCCATGCTCACCCCCTCCAGACGAGTGCAGTTCATCGGAGCCATTTTGGATTCCCTGCAGTGCAGGGCCTTTCTGCCCCCCAACAGGGCAGCAGATATAGTCTCCCTCCTCCAATCTATCCGGGAGGACAAGGAGGCCACAGCCAGACAGATACTCAGATTGTTAGGCCTGATGGCTGCAACCACAGCGGTGATCCCGTTCGCCAAGTTGCGGATGAGACCATTACAGCTCTGGTTCCTGAGACGCTTCCGTCCCAGCATTCACTCCCTCTCCAAACTTTTCCGACTTTCAGATCAAGTCCTGGAAACCCTGACTTGGTGGCTTACGCCCCAGAACCTACAGTCAGGTGCACCTTTCCGAATTCCGCCTCCCTCGGTGACTATCACCACAGATGCCTCCCTGTGGGGCTGGGGAGCCCACCTGGACGGTGTCGGTGTGGGCGGCCAGTGGGATCCTGCTGTGGCCCACAATCATATCAACTTCCTGGAGCTACTGGCAGTGCTCTATGCGGTGAGGTCCTTCCGCCAATCCCTGTCGGGAAAGACGGTGGCTGTCCTAACGGACAACACGACCACCATGTATTATATCAACCATCAGGGTGGGACAGTCTCCCGTGGACTCTGCCACCTAGCTATCGAGCTGTGGGACGAGTGTCAATCCATCGACATTCACCTCGTAGCAAATCACCTCCCAGGACTGCTCAACACCCAAGCAGACTTCCTGAGCAGGGAAGAAGAGCATCCCTACACGAGTGGGAACTGAACCCCCTCTACCTGACCCCAATCTTCGATCGCTGGGGTCACCCCTCAGTGGATGTATTCGCCTCTCGGGAGCACAAGAAGTGTCATCTCTTCTGCTCCAGAGCCGGTGTGGATCCGACCTCCCTCGGGAACGGTCTCCTTCTCCAGTGGGCAGGGAGACAGCTGTACCTCTCCCCACCGATCCCTCTGATACCACAAGTGGTACACAAACTGATGTCAGAGCGACCATGGGCGATTCTCATCACACCGTGGTGGCCGAGACAACCGTGGTTTCCCACACTTCTTCGGTTCTCCCTAGGAGTTTACCTCCACCTTCCGACCCACCCAGACCTACTCTGGATGTACGGAGGTCAGGTGCTGCACCACGATGTGCCCAAGCTGAAGCTAACAGCTTGGATGATTCAACCTCGGGAATAGATTCACGCATTGCACAAGTTCTCTTGAACTCACGCAAACTGTCCACACGTCGTTCCTATGCAGCAAAATGGAACAAATTTCTGGTTTTTCTGGCTTCGGCAGGACAACTTTCCATCCCTGCTACTCTTAATGACATTTTTGGTTTTCTTTTGTCCTGCTCAGATAAAGGACTGTGCCACTCATCTATCAGGTTCTATCTGTCGGCCATCTCGGTCAACCATCCTGAGATCGAAGGCTACTCAGTGTTTTCCCATCCTACGACAAAACAATTCCTCAAGGGAATGCGTCGCCTCTACGCACCAGTGCGGACACCGGTTCCGGCATGGGACCTACCCCTGGTCCTCACCAAGTTAATGGGCAAACTTTTTGAACCCATGGCCTCCTGCAGCCTCCAACTCCTTTCGTGGAAGGTTGCATTTCTAGTAGCCATCACGTCCGCTCGGCGTGTGAGTGAGCTGTCGGCGCTTCGTTGCGACCCACCATATCTCAATTTCCACCATGGTGCCGTTACCTTGGCTCCCAATGTCGCCTTCCTACCCAAAATAGTCTCAGACTTTCACATAGGGGCAGACATCACGTTACCTGTGTTTTTCCCTGATCCCCAGGACCCAACACAGCGCAGTTTACACACTCTTGACGTAAAGAGAGCTCTGTCTTTTTACTTGCACTGGACAAAACCATTTCGCAAGTCTCCGGCTCTCTTCGTCTCCTATGCCTTGCCCAGACAGGGACAAAAAGTGTCATCTCAAAGACTCTCAAAGTGGATAGTAGAGACGATAAAACTCGCCTATCTCCTGGCCAAGAGGCCATTACCGGCGTCCCTACGGGCACACTCCACCCGAGCCGTGGCTGCTTCCACGGCATTCCTCAAGGGCATTCCCCTGGGAGACATCTGCAATGCTGCAACATGGGCGTCTCCTCACACGTTTGTGAAACACTACGCCGTAGATGTCCATGTCCATCAACATACTGTGGTGGGCTGTGCAGTTCTGCAAGCAGCTCAGATGTGAGACCTCCAGCACCCACCTCCAGGTATGTGGTGTGTTTATTGCTCGCTATTCTCCCAGAGGTGTGATGCACAGAGACCACGAAGAAGATATACAGGTTGCTTACCTGTAATTGGAGATCTTCGAGTGGTCATCTGTGCATTCACACCACCCGCCCTCCTTCCCCTCTGCTTTCGGTCTCCCTCATTTTTTTCTTGGGGGCTGTTAGCAGCGGTCAAAAGGAACTGGCGGGATCCTTGTGCCCCTCCCCGGGTCATGCGCAGTGGGACGTGCATGTGACCGGGGAGCTGGCGTGAAAATCCGTTAGGCTTTGAAGATTACCAATCGGGATCGGCGCAGGTGCACTTAATCCTAGAGGTGTGAATGCACAGATGACCACTCGAAGATTTCCAATTACAGGTAAGCAACCTGTATTTTCGAGGGGTTGGAGGAGTCCAAGGGTCTTTCCCCCCTGGATTTGCACATTAAACATGTTTGGCACACAGAAATATAATCGGATACTTCTTGTCTCATGCGTGGCCACCAAAATTGTCTTCGCAATAAGTTAAAAGTTTTAAGGTACCTGAAGTGGCCAGATAACTTGGATTCATGGGCGGTGTGCATCACCTCCTGCCGCAATGATTTGGGCACCACCAGCCTGCCATTACGGAACCAGCAATGATCAGGGCTCTGTTTTATGGTCCCATCTTTTTGAAATTCCACCTGTTCCCCTTCCTCATAAGCTTGGGCAAATTTAACAATCCATTCGGAAGGGCTAGTGTCTTTTTTCTCTTTGGCTTGAGTGCGCGTCACAACTGCCCCCCCCCCCCATTGCTCGGGAGTGAACATGCAATCGACCACCGTGTCCCTGTAGCATTTATACTGGGGAAGGTGGGATAAGGCATCAGCCAGTGAGTTAGATTTTCCCGGAAAATGGCGGAGGGTAAAGTTGAATTTTGAAAAGAAATCAGCCCAACATAACTGCTTGGCATTTAATGTATGCTGAGTCCGTAGGGCTTCAAGGTTTTTATGATCGGTCTAGACTTCGAAAGGTACTCTGGCTCCTTCTAATCAATGTCTTCAAGTAGTGAGAGCCAAATGGATAGCTGCTGCCTCCTTGTCCCAAACCGCCCAGTTCCTCTCTGTGTCCCCGAATTTCTTTGATAAGTAAGCCAAGGGGTGTAATTGTCCATCCACCCCCTCCTGCAAGATTGCCCCCCATTGCTGCATCAGAAGCATCTATCTGTACTACAAAAGGTTTATTTTCATCGGGGTGGGCTAGGATGGGTTTGGAGGAGAACAGAGGTTTTAGGGTATCGAACGCAATTTGGCAGTCCAGGGTCCAGTTGAGCCGGGCACCTGGTTTTGCCGACTCGAGTTCCTTCACCTTTGTTTTCAGAAGGTTAGTTAAGGGGAGGCTGTACGTGGCAAAATGGTTGATAAATGCTCTGTAAAAGTTGGCAAATTCTAAAAAACTTTGTAGTTGCCCCCAGGTTTGGGGCACCTCCCGCCTGGGCTACTGCAGTCACTTTTGAGGGGTCCATTTCCAAGTGCCGGGGGATATCCGGTACCCCAAAAATCAATTTCGATTTTGTGGAATTCGCACTTGGATAGCTTAGCGAACAACTTATTGTCTTTTAAAGTCGCCAGCACCTCCTGAACTAATTGGACATGGGAGGTTTCATCCTGGGAGTACAGCAGAATATCGTCTAAGTAACACAGTACTCCCTTGAACAAATATTTGTGCAGAACCTCATTAATTAGGTTCATAAAAATGCCAGGAGTGCCCTGAAGTCTGAACGGCATAACCAGATATTCAAAATGCCCCAAGGGGGTATTAAATGCTGTCTTATATTCATCCCCCTGCTTTATGCGTGACTGAAAGTAGGCATCATGGAGGTCCAGTTTGGAAAAAAAATTGCCTTTGGATGCCTCCATTAGCAGATCTTTGATTAAGGGGAGGGGATAGGCGTTCGAGGTGGACACCATGTTCAAACTCCTATAGTCAGTGCATAGTCTCAAACCCCCGTCTTTCTTTTTCTGGAATAACACTGGGGCTGCAGACGGGGACTTGGCGGGTCTGATGAACCCTCGTTGGAGATTTTTATCAATGAAATTACGGAGTTCTCCCTTTTTGCTTGGGCTCATGGAATATAGTTTCCCTTTGGGAAGCTTACATCCAGGTAACAGCTCAATAGCGCAGTCTGTGTTATGATGGGGGGGTAGTTCATCTGCTTCAGCCTTGCCAAACACCTCCGCTAAATCCCGGTATGCGGTAGGTATGGATAAAAGTTCCCGTTTTGTGAGGCACGCAAAGGTTGCAGTTACAGGGGCCCCCCAGTTGGGTTGCCATGTATGCTTTGTACAATCTGGGGCCACACAACATATCCTCCCCTCACTCCACTTGATGTAGGGGTCGTGGGTGCTGAGCCAGGGACTTCCCAGCACCATGGGAAACTGGGCATGAGGGGTAATGATAAAAGCTCTTTGTTCCCAATGTTCTCCTACGCCTACCCTCAAGGGATGGGTTTTGAACAGACAAGGTTCTTTCATTTCTGACCCATCCATTTCTGACCCATCCATTCCAGGGTTCATCTAGGGAGTTCACCCCCACCCCAAGTCTGTCCACCACTACTGGGCTTATTAAGTCACAAGCACACCCAGAGTCTATTAAAGCTCGAACCTGAATTCTGGTTGATTAGAGTCACCACTACGTAGATAAGGGGGGCAGGGGAGCTCACCACTTTTGGTGCTGCCAGAGTGGGGACCTGCTGCATTGCGCCATCTAGAGCAGGTCCCGGGCATTTCCCACTAGCTGGGGATGTTCCACCACCGCTATCTTGTCACCTTCTCCTGAAGTATCCAGTTGCAGGGCTCGCGCCTTCATGGCTTGGGGTCCTTTCGGCTGCCTGGGAGTTGCCACCGGTGTGGATTGGGCCCCTCGGGGAGAGGTGGCCGGACACATGGAAGCAAAATGCCTGGTCTCTCCACAACACATACACAACCCCTTCTTCATGTGAAAGTCCCGTAACTCTTTCAGTGGCAGTTTCATCTTGGGTCTAGAGGGGGGAGTCATTGAGGCAGTTGAAGGTTGGGTTCCCCCCGATGCTCGCATCTTGATGAAGGTAAATCGGGATTCGGCCTCCTCTGCGGCTCGTACCCAAGCTGCCAACGTAGTGGGGTTAACATTTCATAAAATAGTCTTGTATAAGTCCACATTTAACCCCTGGCGGTATTGCTCTATGAAGACTTCTTCAGGCCAACCCCGGATCCTGGCAGAATAGCGTTTAAAGGCTGCTGTGTACTCTCACCAAATCTTTCCTTTGGGTCAGCCACCAGATCTGGTTACAAGCCTTCTCCTCACTCATTGGGTCTTCATATTGTCTCCGCAGGGCCCACATAAAATCATCAGTGTGCTCCAGTTCCGGCCCCAGAGGATTGTGGAGACTCACGTACCAGTCCACTGCTTCCTCTTGGAGCCTGGACCCAGTGTAGTCCACCCGGTCTCCTTCCGTGGGGAATAGATGGCTCCAGATCTGGAGGAATCAGCCAGCTTCGATAATGAAAAATTGTAGTTTGGCCGGGTTCCTGTCGAACGTCGCCCCCAGCAACTCATGAGGAACAGGACGACGGTCCATTCCAGGTCCCGGTACGGGGCCTGCAGGAGGTGCTGGGGGTTGAACAGGAGGTACAACCGCGGGAGCTGGCTGGACTGGAGGCTGTTGCCCCGCTCCTGCCCTGGCTCCACCAGCCCCAACCGCTCCTCCTGTGCCTTGGATGTCGCCCAGGAGTCCCTCCAGGAGGGTGGTCATCTGGCATTCCAATTGATGTTTGATAAGGTCAAAATGCCGGTCCATTTGGCTCTACACATTCGCAAAGTCTGGCCCTCGCGGCTGACCCGAGTCCCGGAGTGGCGCACGTTATTGGGGCCAATACCCCTCCCAGAGGTTGGCCACCGTAACCAGACTCCTACTCAGCCCCTGCCGAGGAGTCCATGTCTCGCTAGTCTCAGACCCGAAGACACAGGAGACTAGCGAGATACAGGAGGGCTCTTCCCCGTCTTCTGCCATTTCAGGAATGGGGAGATCACTCCAACCAGAGGAAGATTACTGACTCTCTGTGAGAGTCTAAGAGATTTCAAACTGTAAACAAAGTTCTTAACCAGAAAAGGTCTTTATTCCAGTGGATCAACTAGTCGTCTTTATGTTCTTGAGTCAGTAATGAAAGGGAAGGTTGAGGGGTTACAGTTATAGTGCATTCATACTGGGTATGAAAAGGGGGGCTCCAATCTTGGAGCCTGAAAATACAGTTAGACGTTTTGTTCTTAGGCTAAAGGTGGGAAAAGTTACAATAAACATCTGTAAAAGCAAAAGCAGCAAAGTCATTGAGAAAGTTCCCCATCCCCAAGATTAGGGAGGCATGAGAGGGGAGATTCAGCATGTCCTGGAAAAGTTCGGCGGGGGGGGGGCTCCAGCTCCCCAGCCCCCCTGAAGTTAACGCCTATGCCTCTGAAAACCATCATTGGCAGCCTGTGCTATGCCGGCATACATCGACTGAAGCATACCTCAATTTAACATCAGGGCTGACTGCTACGACTGATTTGCCACTATATTCCACCATCGTATGCAATACGGAATTGAATTGTTACTAGCACTTTATGAAATGGTTTTATAATTTTATAGTTATTGTATTATGTATTTTTTACTTTTGTATTGTGTATTATGTATCTTTTGTAGTATGTTAATTTTATGTAAGCCGCCCTGAGCCTGCTCTGGTGGGGAGGACGGGGTATAAGTCAAACAAGCAAACAAATAAATAACAAGTCAGGGGCAGATATTTCAGACCATGAGCTTGCTGCCTTCTGCTTCATCTTCCCTCCTCCCTTTCTGCTGGGTGGGGGTTCATAACAAGCATACAGCCTGATGTATGCCCAGTGGTGAGCAAGGCAGAGGGAGCAGGGTGCAGCCCCTTCCTCAGATCCTGAGGCCCTGGGTGCAGAGACAAAAGACAGGCATGTTGTTCATGTGTCAGCTGTTCCAGATAAATATTGTTTGTGGGCTTTGTAGCAGGAACATGTTCTCGGTATTTGGTTTGTGGTCCTTTGTGGAGGGCTGATTACTCAGCACCAGATGGGAATGGAACAATGGGACAGATCCTGGAGGCGGATGGATGGGGATGGCTCTTGAGCCTAGCAGGGGCTACTTGGTTACAAGGCAGAGGTGGCTCAGAGTGCGATACTTTGACAGGCCCCTTTCATGTCAGGAAATGGTGTTGTCTGGGGAAATGGCAAATCAAGTTTCTCATGCGTTGAAATTCATGCACTGAAAGAAATCCCTGAAGGATCGCCAACCTGGTCTATGAGCTCCCCACGAACTTACGATGTGGCTTCAGAATGATAAGAAATCACATCAATTTAAGAGTCTGACAGATGAATCTGCAAAAGAACCTTGTTGCCAATTCTTATATTCCTCCTTCCTATGTCTTTCCTGCTTTTCTCCAGTCCTCCCATTGTTTCCCCTGTGGTTTTCTAAGGATCCTGTCCTACCCGCCACATTCACCCTTTGCTACTTTGATTTCCTGCCTCCTGCATTCTCTCTGTAGGCCTGAGTCTTGGTCATGAAAAGCGAGGCCTGTATAGAGGAGTCCTCTGGCCAAACTGGCAGAAGAAGCTGCACCTACAATCAGGAGTTTCCTTTCTGTGGGCTGTAGCCCTCTGACAATGAGAACGTCACTCTGAGGAACAGAACCTTTTTCTCATTGTGGAATAGCCTCCTTCAAAAAGCCCACCAGGCCAGCTGCCTTCTAGCTTAGATGTGCTGTCGATTAGCTGGCTGCTTCGTATTACTCTTTTAGGATTTGTCATTTGCTTATTTATTTTCAGTTTTCTTTATTGTGAATTTTAATGTGTTTTTATGGTGCTTTGTTTCAGTTGTTGCATTGACATGGGGCATAAACGTAATTAATTACAACATGCGTGTTGCTTTGTAGATTGGCGACTACAGTGGGGAGAGAACTGCTCGTACAAACATTGCTCACTTGAAGTCTCTCTTGGGTTTGCAGCCAAACAAGGATGAACAGGGCATGCCTATTTCTTGCGCCAGCTATGAATCGCAAGGTGAGATTCATTCTGTTTCGATCCTGCTGTGCTTCTGCTGTCTGCAACCCGTGTGTGGAGAAACTTGCAGATCCCTGGTGTTTGTCCAGATTGTTGAATCCTGGATGCATGTGATGATGATGCCTCTCTCTTTGGCCCTCCTAAAGTTAAAGCACCAATGCCCAGGTTAGGTCCATGAAATTCAGGCAAATGTTTAGACAAGACAGAGATGCTGCTGCTAGTGAAGTCTGGTGCCCTGGAGGAGGCGGATTAGCCTGTATTTGATGGTGCAAAATTATCTTTAGTAAATGTTTTGAGATTTTATTAGACCTCACATTGCTACGAAAACCAGACCTCTTTATTTCATCTTAGCAAGATTTGTGGGGTGTTAGCCTTCTTGGATCAGGCTGGCTTTGTTGTGCTGATCCAGACTTCTGTAATTTCTGGGCTAGAGTACTGTAACTTGTGGAGGACATCATGGAAGCTTAAGTTAGCGAAAATAGGGATGCTTGGTTGTTAATAGGATGGAACCATTGCTGTCACATTATGCCATTTTTTAAAGTAGCCCTTCTGGCTTCCTGTTTGCTTCCAGGTTAATTTCAAGGTTCCAGTTATTATTTGAAGGACCATCTGTACCTCTATGAGCCTGAGCACCAACTGCACCCCACGGACAAAAATTTGCCGGTGGTGCACTCTTCCAGAATGGCCTGTTGGGCCAATATCCACTCCCATTCCTTTTCTATAGCAACTTCACTGTCACAGAATGAGCTGACCTGGAGATCTGTAGGTTCCCATTGTTGTTTGCATTTAGATTCTTTTTATTTCAAAATATGATTTTGCAAAGATTTTTCTGTATTTGGCTTTTGTGCATATGGGCTGTCATTTATAGGTATTTGTCATTTGACAAGTTTTGTATGAGACATTTTCCGCTGTATCATTTTTTCTTGTATACCCCTGCCCCACTACTTCCTCTTTCCCTTTCCTGGCAGGCTCCATAGCTGCTCTTTTTCCCCTGCTTCCTTCTTCCCTCCTCTCCAGTCATCCTACTTTTATTTATCTATTTTATTTGATTTATACCCCGCCCTCCTTGCTGAGGCAGGCTTTTATCTGCCCCGTCTTCAGCTTTCCCTCCTTCCCTCCCCCTGACAGCCTTTCCCTGGGAAAATTCTGGCTGAATTGTGTGATGTCAGTTGCTGGACTGGGCAAAGTTGTGTGGTTCTGGCCAGGCTACCCCCAGCTGCAGAGTGGGGAACCTGCAAGGACTTGTGGGGGATCTCATTTTCTCCTCCCCCACTGTTTCCTCTTTCCTTTCCCTGAGCCCCACTGTCCTCCCCCATTTTCTTGCTTCCTCTTCTTCCCACCCATCAGCCAGCCTGCCTTTCTCTGCTCCTCTGTCTTCAGCTTTCCCTCCTTCCCTCCCTCTGGCAGCCTCTGCACAGTGTTCATCAGCACAGGGCTGGTCCTAGTTGTGTGGTGGAAGCCAGTGCCAGACTAGGCCAACCTACCTCTTCCTGACCTTCTCTCTGCCTGTCCCAGGGCAGGCTGCATTGTGGCCATGCCTGGTTGTTCAGCGGCAGCCTCCAAGCCAGGCCAAGCCAAGTTATACGGTGATGAGTTTCTAGTGGTTGTTTTTGTGCCTGTGTTTGGCAAGTTCTCCTCCATCAACGGATTTGAGAGTAAAACAGAAATCAAGGCCTGCAAGGCTTAGCAATGTCACAGTTGGCTAGCAACCCCCACTGCAGCTGAGAGTTGAGTAGGCATGCCTTTTGTAAATCTACAGTCATTGTAATTCTGTTATTTGGGGAAGTTTTCTTCCCCTGGCTTTATTTATTTATTTATTTTAGGTTATAGGTTTTTATGAAGTCCTAGGACTATTTCAGGTCCCCCCCCCCCCCCCCCCCGCCTATCCCTCACTCTGTTTTGCAGCTCAGTTGATCATATTCACTATGTAACGGTTTGGAAATAGATACATTGATGTTTGACCTGTTAGCCACTTTGAGAGGAAAGGTAGATGATGACAGTTTGAAAATCAGTCAACTTAATAGGAACGTGTTTGCTTCGGAAACCACTGTGATGTGGTGACAGAACGGGCCTCGCCCTGAGGTGAGTCAGGTGGCTGAGTCTGGGTTGTGTTGGGGGGGGGGGGTTGTATTCATCAAGGCCAACTGAAATTAACTGGAGTTGCCCAAGAGAATGGTACTGATTTGTTTCTGTTGTATTTGCTTCATTCTCAGCCCGCTCGTGTGGCCACCCGCCTGTGTCTCCTTGCAGTCCCTCACCTGAGCACAGAAGGCCTCATTCAGACACCCCGCTTCAGTCCTCCAAATGAGGGGCAGCCCATGGGGGAGCAGGCCACAACTGCCTGTGCTGCTGCTCCCTCTCCCTGGTTTCCTTCTCCACTGGAAAGCTTCCTCAAACTGTAATTTGGCATCCAAGTTTGGCTGATAAGCTGGTAGATGCCAGTTCAAAGGCCAATGCTACCTCTAGTTGCCCCATTCAGAGGTCGTTCAGATGGCCAGAAGTGGAAGGGCAGCCTCTTGCTGAAGTGAAGCACAGCTCAGGGTGGTCAACACCAGGACAGAAGGCTGCTGGTGAACCCAGGAAGCCTGGAATCACCTGTCTGGTGGGGAGGTTGGGGAAGGAGGCTTTCCTACAGGGGATTACTTCACTGGAAATGAGGTTGGGAGGGCTTTTTGAGCTGTCACCTACGGACCATGCGGCTCCTTTGCCCTGGAGGCTTTGGCACATGGTGAAGACAGATCTTCTTCGTGGTCTCTGTGCATCACACCTCTGGGATAATGTGCGCCTGTGCCGATCCTGATCGGTAACTTCAAAGCCAAACGGATTTTCGCGCCAACTCCCCGATCGCGCGCCGGCTCCACTGCGCATGACCAGGGAGGGGCACGAGGATCCCGCCAGTTCTCTTCTGACTGCCGCGTCGTGAGGATCCTTTCTCTCTTGCTCCGGTCGGTAGTTTACTTCTCCATCTCTAAAAAAGCCTTCGGACTGATTTCTCCACCTATTGAACTCGGATTGTTAACTGGACTTGATTTTGGACTTTCCTTTCACTTCCACCGCCTGGCCTATGGCCCAGCGGTGGGGGTTCTTTAAGAGGTGCCTGCAGTGCGGCAGCAAGATAGCCCCACCGGACAAGCACTCCCTGTGTCTTCCTTGCCTGGGTGAGTCTCACCGAGTCGACTCTTGCACTAGTTGTGTGGCTTTCTCTAAGCAGACTCGTAAAAACCGAGCGGCGAGGCTCCGGGTTGCTCTCCTCGAATCTGCTTTGTCACCGAAGAAGTCTTCTTCTGAAGTTCCGGCTTCTTCACCGACGGGACCGACGCCGTCTCCATCCCAAAGCATCGGTACCAACATACCGGCACCGAAGAGATCGCTCCCCTTGCCCGATACTCTTGCTAAAAAGCGCAGGGAGGGCAAGGAGGAGAAGGGCAAGCTGAAGCACAAGAAATCTTCGAGTGCTTTGTCGACGCGCGGTGCGCTCGACTCAGCCCAGCCTGGGCTCGACCAGCTTGACCCGACAGATCGTGAGCGACCCAGGGGTAGATCGTCCTCCCCGATGCCGCATCCGATCACTTTAACTGACTCCGACCTCAAAATAGACCTTACACAGGTCCCTCGGGAGACCCCCGACACCGAGGCGAAGCCACCATCGGTACTGAGGGGAGGTAAGGACTACCGCTCTCCGGCTCCACTGGTACCGTGGGACATCCAGCAGTGGCGATACCTCTATGGCTCCTACCCACCTCCGCCCCAATGGTATCCCACTGAATGGGATCGACAATCCACCTCTTCTAGAGTGTCTCGGTACCGAGAACCCTCATCAGTACCGACACCGACACCAGCACCGAAACAGACACCCGACATCGATCCTCGTCCGTTACCGGTAACACAGGACCTGTCCAGCCCGACCCCTCTTTCGCCATCCGACCATTCGGCACCGGGGTCCCCGGCATCTTCAGTGTCAGAAGACGAATCGCTTCCGCAAAACCCGTCTCCCGACACACAGGTCACCGAAAACCTGCCAATCTCTCCCTCCGAGGATGTGAAACCCTACGGAGAATTAATCAAAAGGATGGCGCACTCTCTGGCTTTGGCCACGGCCCAACCGACTCCGACAGCCACAGACTCCATCTTCGATATCGTGCAGATGGATACATCCACACCGGTGGCCCTCCCACTCATATCGGTCCTGATGACTACGGCCAAAGAATCCTGGCCTCATCCCTCGTCTACCCCCATCTCCAGCAAACGCCTAGATCACATGTATAGGATCCTGGAGCCTGGGGCAGAATTTTTGTTTGTCCACCCCAAACTCAGTGGTTGTGACACCCTCCACCAAGGGTCGTAGTGGGCACTCTTCCCCATTAGACAAAGAAGGACGCAGAATAGATTCCTTTGGAAGACGCATTTATTCAGCGGGCGCATTGGGCCTAAAGATAGCAAATTACACTGCCTGCATGAGCAGGTATCAGTATTCGCTCTGGGAACAGATGACTGCGCTCATTGCCCATCTCCCAGAGGACAAGTTATGCAATGCCAGAAAGATTCAGAAGGAAGGTATGTCTCTGGCCAAGCTCCAACTTTCGGCCTCCAAGCATTCGGCGGAAGTGACCTCCAAGACGCTCACATCAGCAGTGTCCATCAGACGCCATGCCTGGTTGAGATCCACCTCTCTCCCTCAGGACACCAAGACCTTGGTGGAAGATCTGCCATTTGAAGGGGACGGTCTCTTCAGTTCGACGACAGACACAGTGCTTCACGAGCTTGATAAAAGCATGAAGACATCCCGCAACTTGGGAGTTTCCCAACCTAAACAACAGAAACAGAAAACATGGCAAAGATCATGGCCCAAGAAGCAGTCACAAAGACCTCCCGCTGAACCACAATGGCAGAGGTCGCCACCATCTACCTACCAACAAAAGTCCTACAACAACAGACCACGCTTTCCAACTGCTCCAGCGTCTAAGGCGAAACCTCCCAAACCGAGCAAACAAAGTTTTTGACTCCCACTCCTGCTCCGACAACCCCACCCGTCTATCACCCTTCCTGGCAGCATGGCAACGCATCACTTCGGACAAGTGGGCACTTTCAGTCGTCTCCGAGGGATACAAAATAGAATTCCTCGAGATTCCTACGGAACCTTACTTCGTGGCCACTCCCCCATCCGACACTCTAACAACCAAGGTCGAGACCCTGCTGAGCAAGGATGCGATAGAACCAGTAGTAGTCCAGCAGTTTCAACAAGGGTTTTACTCCCGCTACTTTACGGTGCCAAAAAGGGACGGGGGCCTCCGACCCATCCTGGATCTTCGGAATCTCAACGCGTTCATAACGTACAAAAAGTTCCGAATGACCACCCTCCAGATCATCCTACCTTTGCTGGAGGCGGGCTCTTGGATGGTGACGCTAGACCTGAAGGATGCATACTTCCATGTGACCATTCATCCTTCCCACAGACCCTTTTTACACTTTGCGATTGGCCTACGTCATTTCCAGTACAAGGCACTACCATTTGGTCTCTCAACAGCACCTCGTGTCTTCACGAAATTAATGGCAACAGTAGCGGCCCACCTCCGCCTGCAAGGCATCCATCTATACCCTTACCTGGACGACTGGCTCCTGATCGCTCCTTCCGCATCAGACCTGCAAGACCACGTCTCCCTGACACTCCACACCCTGGAGATTCTGGGACTGACAATAAATACAAAAAAGTCCATGCTCACCCCCTCCAGATGGGTACAGTTCATCGGAGCTCTTCTAGATTCCCTACAGTGCAGGGCATTCCTACCTCCCAACAGGGTCTTGGACATTGTTTCTCTCCTCAGAGTTCTGAAAAGGAAACGGGAGGTGACAGCTCGTCAAATACTACGCCTCTTGGGACTCATGGCGGCTACCACCATGGTCATTCCTTTCGCAAGGCTACACATGAGACCCTTGCAGCTGTGGTTTCTCCGCCGGTTCCAGCCAAACCTACACCCTTTGTCCAAAAGATTCCACTTATCGGACCAGGTGGTTCAAGCCCTGGAGTGGTGGCGGATGCCACAGAATCTCCAAACAGGCGCCCCCTTTTGCCGCCCTCCTCCGTCAGCTACTATTACCACAGACGCTGGGGAGCCCACTTGGGCGATCTGTGCGTAGGCGACAAGTGGGACCCATCAGTAGCCTCCAACCACATCAACTTCCTGGAGCTACTAGTGGTCCGTTACGCAATTCGGTCTTTTCAACACCTCTTGTCGGGAAAGACAGTGGCCGTCCTCACGGACAATACGACCACGATGTACTATATCAACCGACAGGGCAGTACAGTTTCCTGCAGTCTCTGCCGCTTAGCGATAGAACTCTGGATGGAATGTCAATCGCTGGATATTTACCTGATAGCGAACCATCTTCCCGGTCAGCTCAACATGCAAGCAGACTTCTTGAGCAGAGGGGGTGCATCCCTACACAAATGGGAACTCAATCCTCTCTACCTGACCCCAGTCTTCAACCTCTGGGGTCAGTCTTCTGTGGATGTGTTTGCCTCCAGAGACAACAAGAAGTGTTCCCTCTTCTGTTCCAGGGCGGGCACAGATCAGATGTCCCTGGGAGATGGCCTTCTCCTCTCATGGTCGGGATTACACATTTACCTGTTTCCCCCGATCCCGTTGATACTAAGGGTGGTACAGAAGCTACTGGCGGAACAACCACTAGCAATCCTGATCACACCCTGGTGGCCGAGGCAACCGTGGTTTCCCACCCTCCTTCGCCTCTCCAACGGGTCCTACACTCACCTTCCGATGAACCCAGACCTTCTCTGGATGTACAACGGTCTGGTGCTGCATCACGACATACCCAGACTGAAGCTAACAGCTTGGCTAATTCGTCCTCTGAAGTAGACGCTCGTATAGCTGATGTTCTCCTCAATGCTCAGAAGCCGTCTACACGCCGTTCCTACGAGGCAAAATGGAATAAGTTCCTGTCTTTCCTGGCTTCGGTAGGACGACCTTCCATTCCATCTTCTCTCAACGATATCTTTGGTTTTCAAGTCAAGTCAAGTTTATTAGTACGGTCAAGCGACCAGTCAAAATAAAACATTTCCAAAGGGAATATTGATATAAAATACACAATAAATACATAAAATTCAAGTAGATATTTTAAAAGGCAGTAATACAAAACGGGAGCAGCACAATGTATCATTAAAGTGGGAACAGAACGATGCTAATTTATCATTAATTTACTATCTAGGATACAAGTTTTCTCTTCTTTAATGCCAGGAAACAAAATTTTGCCACAGCTAAAGATATCCTCTCTTTCCGATCTTCCAACAAAAAAGTTAAAATCCTTAATTCCGCAAATTTCAAATGAACATCCAAAGGTTTAAATTTGGACAACAATGGGAAGATTAACAACTGTCTCTCCATAACATAAAAATTACAATGTAATAGGATATGTGAGACTGACTCTGTCTCAAGATTTGTACAAGGACAACATCTTTGAGAGATCGGCCAGCGCAAAAACCTTCCTTGTAATAGATTAGAGGGTAGGGCGTCAAAACGTGCTCTTGAAAAGGCCCATCTATAGCCGTCATATATTATGTTAGATAGGTATGGAGCGGGAACAAAACCTGCCCAAGATTTCAAAGCTCCATATCTCGAAGGTAGAAGCGCTTCTTCTATCTGGGCCTCTATATCCATTAAACGTTGGAATACTATAGATTTAGCTTTAGTCAGTCCTAGATCAAAAAGACTAGCAGGGTGAAGCCCAATTGATTCAAGTTTAACCAATATTTTGGAGGACCATTCAGGATATGGAGTGGCAGCTAAAAAAGATGGAATTAGCCCTGTAGGCTTCAGATGTGTTCTTAACCAGTAAAAAACTGAAGCAATCCAGATTTTTGTTTTCACTCTTGGCACCCCGAGCTCCTGCCTGAGAACTACGTTTGCTGTGCATTTAGGCGCATTAAATAATGCTCTAATAAATTTAGATTGGACTTTTTCCAGGTCCTTAAAGTTATTATCACTTAAAGTAATTACTTGCATACCATATGTAAGTTGGGTTAAAATCTTTGCATCAAATAGTTTCAAAGCTGCTTGAATTGCACCTTGGCCTTCCTTCCTGAAAAATCTGATAATAGCATTAGCATTTCTCTCAGCTGAGCAGATTGTAGAAGTTATATGTGCTGAGGAGCTGCCATTATAACTAAAAGTTATCCCCAAATACTTGTACATTTTAACTTGCTCTATAAGATGTCCATTTATTCTCCAGGTATCTTTCTTATATGCCCTATTAAAATGAATAATCTTGGTTTTGGAATAGTTAATCGTTAATAATTCCTCATCACATTTCTTGCTAAAGATTTTCAGGGCCCGTTTAAGACCAACTCTAGTTTGGGACAGTACAATAGCGTCATCTGCATACATCAATATTGGAACCCCCTCTCCTCCTGAGAAGTTAGGGGCGTGCACATCTGCTCCATGTAGAGACTGAATTAGGGAATTAACATAAATATTAAACAGGGAGGGGGCAAGTAAACATCCCTGTCTTACTCCCTTCCGGGAGGGGATAGATTTAGATAGCACTCCTTCACTATTACATCTGATTTGTAGTTGCGTGTTCTCATGAACTTTAATTATCAGATGTAGAAGTCTTTTATCTATAGTTGAGCAGTTCAGTTTAGCCCAAAGTCTCCCCCGAGACACAGAATCAAAGGCTGCCTTCAGATCTTTGGTTTTCTCTTGTCTTGCAAGGACAGAGGATTGTGCCATGCATCACTTTGTGTCTACTTTTCAGCTGTCTCGGTTAACCACCCAACAATAGATGGTTACTCCGTGTTTTCTCATCCCACTACGAAGCAATTCCTAAAGGGAATGTGCCGTCTCTTCCCAACAGTCAAAACCCCTGTTCCAGCGTGGGACCTGCCCCTAGTGCTGAACAAGCTAATGGGCAAACCATTTGAACCTATGGCTTCCTGTAGCCTACAGCTTCTTTCGTGGAAAGTAGCTTTTCTGGTGGCTCTTACTTCAGTTCGTAGGGTGAGTGAGCTGTCGGCTCTCCGATGTGACCCACCCTATCTTACCTTTCATTAGGAAGCAGTGACCTTGACTCCTGATATTACCTTCTTGCCGAAGATAGTTTCGGACTTCCACATTAAAGCAGACATCACCCTGCCGGTGTTCTTTCCTGAACCCGAGGACCAGGCACAGCGCTGCCTACACTCTCTCGATGTTAAGAGGGCCCTATCTTTTTACTTGCATCGGACTAAACCCTTTCGCAAGTCCCCAGCTCTCTTCGTCGCGTATGCCTTGCCCAGACAGGGACAGAAGCTGTCGTCTCAGAGACTGTCTAAATGGATTGTTGGGACGATAAAACTCGCCTATCTCTTAGCCAAGCGGCCATTACCGGCGTCCCTGCGAGCTCACTCTACTCGAGCAGTGGCTGCCTCGACAGCATTTCTCAAGGGCATTCCCCTGGGAGACATCTGCAATGCTGCTACATGGACGTCTCCTCACACGTTTGTGAGACACTATGCTTTGGACGTCCGTACCCATCAGCGGTCGGCGGTGGGCCGTGCAGTTCTGCAGACAGCTCAGATGTGAGACCTTCAGCACCCACCTCCAGGTATGTGGTGTATTTATTGCTTGCTATTCTCCCAGAGGTGTGATGCACAGAGACCACGAAGAAGATATACAGGTTGCTTACCTGTAATTGGAGATCTTCGAGTGGTCATCTGTGCATTCACACCACCCGCCCTCCTTCCCCTCTGCTTTCGGTCTCCTGTGTAATTTCTTGGAGGCTGCTTGCAGCGGTCAGAAGGAACTGGCGGGATCCTCGTGCCCCTCCCCGGTCATGCACAGTGGAGCCGGCGCGCGATCGGGGAGTTGGCGCGAAAATCCGTTTGGCTTTGAAGTTACCGATCGGGATCGGCGCAGGCGCACATTATCCCAGAGGTGTGAATGCACAGATGACCACTCGAAGATCTCCAATTACAGGTAAGCAACCTGTATGTCTTTGACATGAGAAGAAAAGAGATTTGGATTTTTACCCTGCCCTTCATTACCCGAAGGAGTCTCAGAGCGGCTTACAAACTCCTTTCCCTTCCCCTCCCCACAACAGACACTTTGTGAGGTAGGTGGGGCTGAGAGAGCTCTCTCTAGAACTGTCTTCAGAGAACATCTCTGAAAGAACTTATGACTGACCCAAGATCACACCAGCAGCTGCACGTGGAGGAGTGGGGAATCAAACCCGGTTCTCCCAGATTAGAAGGCACATTTCCTCTCGGCTGTTCTTCTGGCAGCTTCATTGGGCGAAACCACATTACAGCCACAGGAAAAGGATTTGGAGAGGAAGGGGCCACCTCCCAAAGTGGGGCAGAGGCTCAAATCAGCTCAAATCAGCCTGGCTGGAAGCTTGTTGCAATTGACTGGCAGGGAAGGAAATGCATTTGAGGTGTCTCCAGAACTCAGCAAGATATGATAGTTGTGTATGTAATATCTTTTTGGTATGTACTAATCATACTATTTGTTTCTTTCTTCCACTTCTCTGCCAAAATGGACTAGTTTCACTGACAATCCAACACAAATGCCAATTAAGAAGTGATGTCAAATGCTGCTTAGCATGGTCCACAGTGTTGGTTGTTTGCTTGGGGCTTCACAGAGATGTCTGAGAACTGCTCATTCGTAAAGTCTGCAGAGACACTGGAAAAACAAGTGTCTCATTGGGACAGTGCAGCTGGTTTTGAATTTAATGTAGAAAAAAACCCTCCCCTCTCCAAGGCCTTCTGAAGTGCAAAAGCAGTGTGGGGACAGTGCAGCCCCCCCCCCCCCCACTACTTGCATGGCCAACCACTGCCATTTTCTGTCAGTGGGGGCTTTAGCTCTTGTCCTTGACAGGCAAGCCATCCCTGGATCTTGCTGAAGAGTTTGGTTTGCTGCCTTAATTGTAGTGTTTTAGCAGCTTAGCTCAGAATTGGTTGGGGTTTCTTTCTGCATGTGTTTGGGAGGGACACAGGAAGCAGCTCATCACTGTAGGAGGCACAGAATGTTCCTAAAAAAGGGCAGGGGGAAATCTCCATGCTCCTTCCTTGAGTGATGCCACACTGAGTACTGGAAAGATAATTTCAAACGCAACTGCTACCAAGCGTGTCCACAGGAAGTGGCCCAATGTGTCTGGTCTTCCAACCACACTGGACATTTTACACATAAACCCTTACAGAAGCTGGTGAGTGTCATGTCTGTCTGGTTAGTCCTGGACCCATCAAGGCGATCCAGTGGAGGCACACCAGTAGTATGGCAGGCAGGAGGAGAGCCAGTTTGGTGTAGTGGTTAGGAGTGTGGACTCTAATCTGGGAGAACTAGGTTTCTGGGACTCCTCCACCTGTAGCTGCTGGTGTGATCTTGGATCAGTCACAAGTTATTTCAGAGCTGTTCTCTCAAGGGCAGTTCTTGAGAGAATTCTCTTAGCCCCACCTACCTCACAGGGTGTCGGTTGTGGTGCTGGAGGGCTCTACCATTGAAGCTCCCACACCTCACGCCCCTTCAGGAAGAAAAATCATAGAATCACAGAGTCATTTTTTATATCCCCCTTTTCTCTACCCTCATGAGTCTCAAAGTGGCTTACAATCACCTTCCCTTCCTCTCCCCACAACAGGCACCTTGTGAGGTAGGTGGGGCTGAGAGAGTTTGGAGAGAACTGGGACTGGCCCAAGGTCACCCAGCAGGCTTATTGGGGAGGGGGAGGAGTGGGGAATCAAACTCCCCCCATCTCTCCAGATGAGAGCCCGCTGCTCTTCACCACTATAGCGCGCTGGCTCTCAGGAGGAGACGTGCATTAGGCATGGAGAGGCCCACCCATGACCGGCCTGGCCCCCAGTACTAAGGATGCTCACTGACAGGAACACTCCCAGCCCAGCTGTCCAAACCTGCATCTCTTCAACAGCTCTGCTCCCCTCCCAAAATCTTCTCCGTGCTTCCTTGCCTGGGCAAGGCAGACATCCTTTCTCATCAGCACGGGCAATTCCCACCACACACACACCTTTCGTCTGGGTTTTTCTCAGCTGCCTGTACAACAGAGTGGGCCCCCACCACCTCCCCAGCCAGCATTGGCTGCTTCCTGCCACAGGCCGTGACCCCCTTCTGGTCCTCTGCTGGGGCCCAGGAGTTCCAAACCAGCTTCTTCAAGGAGCGAGCCCTTCTCCATGTGTGGGTCTGCCTATACTACTAAGTATGGTCAACCAGCCTGGCCAGGGAACAGGTTTCCTTAGTGACAGACCATTTGCCTCATACTCATTACCTGTCTCCCCAGCCCAGGGAACTCATTCACCAAGCCAGGGAGTTCTGTTTTATTTTGTTTCTACAGACTAATAAATCTGCTTCTCCAGAATTTTAACTTTTATAGGAAATTCACTATAGAGAACTTTCTGTTTCCATTTATTTGTTCATTTAGAAAGGTCATAACATGCATTTAGTGTTTTGTGTTGTGAGCTTGCCACCTCAAGAGCCCACCTCCAGAATTATGTGAAGATTTCATGAGATCGTTTTGGCCCATGGCAATAAGAACATTTGCGTTACGCTCCTGGGAAAGAGTCTTTTCATCGCTGCTGACCGTTAATATCATCAGCATATCTAATTCTCAGCAGGGCCCCATCTGTGGATACTTAAATCCAGGAGCCATGAATGGACCATAAAGATCTTTCTACTAACCTGAGAAAAGCCTCATGTTTGCAGAAAGATTTTTTTTAAAGTCTGAAATAATAGAAACATGTAGCTTTAAGAAACACACACCCTGTGTGGCCTTTGCTAGGCGACCTCAGTTGCATCACCTGCTTCCAGGCCTTGGTTTCTGCCAGTAAAAGAGTGGGTGTGGGAGAGGGGGAGGGGTGCCAGGAGGAGTCAGATCAGAAATGGAGTGAGGATGGGAAGGCAGGGGAAAGGGAACACTCCCTGTAAGTTGTTGTGGGTTCTCCACTGCACGGCTGGGCCCTGCAGCTGCCACTACACCAGTGTTTTTCAACCTTTTTCGAGCTAAGGCCCATTTCTTTCATTGAAAAAATCCTGCGGCACACCTGACAATATCTCACGGCACAGTGGTTGAAAAACACTGAAATACAAGATAAATGGGTCATTAGTTGCTTCAGCTCAAGTATTAACTATGACAGTATTACAAATACACGTAATAGCCACTCAACTTGAAATCGTAAGTTACAGATCCAAAGTGTAATGGCTCCTTCCCATAACATTGACCTGAGTTTCAGAAGAAATATAATGTGGATGTATTTTAATACTGAGATTCTGCTAAAGTTTTTCAAATAGAGAGTTTAAACTCTTACTCTTATGTGAACGGCATTCCGCTGACCATAAGTGATTTGAAGAGAAACACAGTACACCCATTCTTCGCTGAGGGACAGTTACTGATTTGAACCCCACACTGACAGAAACAGCTAGCTGTTACCATCAAACATATTCATGTTTACTGGAATGTCTTGGTGTAAATCACCCCCCCCCACACACACACACATACACAGCCCAGGAGCCAGGCACTGGAAGAAACCAGCTTACTTTGCTGGAGGAGTGAATGCCCTTGGTACCGAATGTTCCTATCCTCTGTATTAACATCCACAGGTCTAGCATGACTCTGATTCAGCACACGAGTCCTCCTCATTCATTTAAAACCATCTGCCGTGTGCGAGCCTGCCTCCGGCCACCACGAACTGGATGCCGCTGGAGTCCGCCGCCTCGCCCTGCTCATTCTCCAACACGCAGGCGGGCATAAGCCGACTGCCACCGCCGACACACGGCTTGGAGGCAGCCAACATCAGCGCCAGGGTCAGAGACGGAAAAAGAGCAGCCGTGAAGCGGGACCTGTGGAGGCCCACCTCCACCTTCCGGGCTGAGAGGCCATGCAGAAGAAGACAGCCCTCACCTGGAAAGGCTCAGCTGCCCCCTCTGAGGCTCGTGGGGGGGCCGGCGCAGACGAGCCAGGGCGTTGGCTCCATCGCGGCCAAGCGGAGGCGGTGACGGCGGGGCCCATGGGGGGCACCATGCGTCTCCTGAGGAGGACCCCCCTTCTCCTCCTCCTCCTCCCCCCCCCAGCCACTCACCGCTTTCATGGCCGCGGCCATGTCATCGTATCTCTCCGCCTGCTCGGCCAGGCGGGCTCACTGCAGCAGCTGCTCTGGGTCGCTCATGGCTGCTGCCTCTGTCGTGGCGCTGGCAGGTCGGGTGGGCGAACAGACAGAGCCCCTCAGCACTCTCCCTCCCTCCCTCCCTCCCTCCCTCCCTCGAGTCCTCGCAAGGCCAAGGGGAGCTGCGCCTCAATGGCGGCTCCCTCCTACCTCAGGCCGGCCACAGAGCGTGCAAGCAGAATCAGCGAGAGCGCGCCACTGTTCTTTCTCGCATGCGCAAATGCGTCCCGGAAGGTCAGCCCGGAAGGCTCATTTCTTTCATTGAAAAAATCCCGCGGCACACCTGACAGTGTCTCGCGGCACACCAGTGTGCCACGGCACAGTGGTTGAAAAACACTGCACTACACAACCTGGGTCATAGTTTTCCTGGGTAGAGACTGCCAGAGGCAATGAAGGAGGGAAAGCTCAAGGCGAGGGGGCCAATAAAAGCAGGTTGGCTGGTGGGTGGGAAGGGCAGAAGGAAGGGAAAGAAGGGGAGAGGCTTTCAGTGAAGTGAAAGAGAGAAGTTGTTTTTAAAAAGACAGGGATCCCGCTACATAACATTATGAGATGTTGGCCTCCATTGCTCATGTTGCCCAGCCACCTTGTCCCTATGCACCATCGGCAGCCCAGAAAGAGGCTGCAGCAGGACAAGAGAGGGTGTAAAGAGAGAGAAAGATCGTTGGCAGGAGAGACATGGGTTGGGATGAGTGTAGGGAGGAGGAGAGGCTGTGCCGGCAAGAGAGAAGGTGGTGAAGGCAAGAGGAGGAAAGAACAGAAAGAGACAACTGCACAACATGGGAGGTGACAGTGGCAGGCTAGGGAGAAAAAAAGTTCTCCCTCCCCTTCCCACTGTGTTGCTGCTTTCTCTGCCCCTGCCTTCCTGGAGGGCCACTTTGGTGTAGTGGTTAAGGGTGGCAGAGAACCGGGTTTGATTCCCCACTCCTCATCCACATGAAGCCAGCTGGTTGACCTTGGTCAGTCACAGCTCTCTCAGCCCCACCTGCCTCAAAGGGTGTCTGTTGTGGGGAGGGGAGGGGAGGGGAAGGGAAAGGAGTTTGTAAGCCGCTCTGAGACTCCCTTGGGCAGTGAAGGGTGGGGTATAAAACCAGCTCCTCTTATTCTGTCTCCAAGCCTCTCAATGCACCATCAAGCTGATGAGATGTTTGAGTTTGAGTTTCTTTACTCTCCAACCCAGCAGCAGCAACTTGAAGCACAGCGCGCACAGAACTAATTTTTCATTCCAGATCCTGCATACTCTCTGTCCCAGTCCCAAGTCACATTCACATTCACATTCAAATCAAACCTTTAATGGCATACAATGTCCTAAAAGTCTCTGGCTGCTGAGGAAGCACCAACAAGGGAGAAGAGAGAGAGAGAGAAGCAGCAGTGAAGAAGGGGAGAACGAGAGGCAAGTGCTGTTCTGCAAGTGCTGTTGTTATATCTAATTCAGAACATGGCCCTAGATGCAGTTTGATAAATCTACAGATCAGGGTCATGGACACAGGAGGGAGATCTTTCTACAAACTCAGTCGTTTCCTCCCCGAGCCATGGCTCCCCCTCCCCAGACCCACCTCACCCCAATTGCCTGTCAGTCTGTTGGCAGGGAGGACAAGGGCGGCACAAGCAGCGGCAAGGCTGGGCTAAGAGAGCAGCCCAGGTGGGCAGGCGGGCAGGCAGGCAGCCAGTGTGAATGGTGTGGGCAGAAGCCTCCATCCCGGGTTTCCACCAGACGCTTGCAGCAGGTAAGCCCAGGAGGCAGGTGGCTGCCTTCTCTTTCCCCAACTAGGTGCACCCACCTGCGCTCCGGTGTGCTGATGAGCTCCATGGCCAGCCCGACTGCTGTGTGCCTCGCCTCTCCCAGCCCCAGGACGGAGCCGAGGGTGGAGGTCAGGCTGCCCCTGGTGCCACACCGCAGGTAGAGGAACTGGGACTCCTCGGGGAAGGAGGAAGCCGGACACTCTGCAGGGGAGGCCTGCCTTTGCCGGGGGGAAGGGACGCTGTGGCCACTGGGCATTGCCCTCCCTTGCCCTGGAGCCTGGGGGGGGGCGGTTGCAGGGCTGCCTTAGGAGTTTTAAGGAGCTCCACCAATTAAATCAAAGTTAATTTAAGTAACTTTGATTTAATTGGCTGCTGCCCCCCCCAAGTCCCCCTCCCCCCAAAATCCTTAGCTATGGGGCTGGGTGGACTGTTGCTTTGGGAGTCTCTGCAGCTGTCAGGCAGAATAGAAGCTGAAGGATAACGTGGCAGCAGCAGTGGTTGGGATGAGGAGACAGCAGAGTGACCCCCCCATCCATGGTCCACTTCCCGGCCGGGGAGAGAGGGCAAATACGCCATGGTGGCTGGCAGGAAGGGAAGGAGCAGGAGCTGCCCCTGCTGCTGCATTTCCCTTTGTTTCTCCCATACCTGGTCTGGGCACAGCAGTGGCTACAAGTGGGAAGAGGCGCCACCTCCTTCTTCCCCACTTGCTACCCCAGCCCCGGGGTGAGGGGAGGAGAAAGCAGACAAGCAGGATTGGCACTGAAGAGGAAGGGGGGGGGAGTGGCTGCGCGCACGCACAGAGCACAAGTTCCTCACAGGTTCCTACCCACTTTCTTTTCCTTCACCCAGGTAGGTCTAATTTTTGCCTTTAAAGTAGAGCACACAGCTCTTGGTGAGAGCCAAGGCTCTTTGCCTGGGGTGCAAAGTGGGGAACCCGGCACTATGCAACAAGTGAACTAAGATCACCTCCCCCCCACCGCATCACCACCACCACCACCACCATTGGACAGAGAGAACTAAACCAGCAATGTATCTGGTATCCAGGAGGTGTGTCAACATAAAGCTATACCTGCTGGACATTTCTAACCACAACACACCGTGGGGTACTACTAGACTGTAATATGGCTTTTTGTAGACACTACTGTATTAATTGTGAGGTACTGGGGGGATTATTAACAGTTGGGAGAAATCATTGCCTGGGAAAAGATGTTTGAGGAATTCACTATCATTACAAATGGAAGCTGGTAGGTATGGGATTTATCATAGATTGCCAGTGTTTGGCAAGGATGCTCCCTGCCTATCTAACCTCTGTAGCATCCTCAGAGTCGATGAAACAAGGGTCCCTATTACCCCCACGTTTGTGCTAATATTGTGCAACACTAGATTAGGGAAACACAAAACTGTGCACCTCTATGAGATGTTTCAAGAAGAGGAAATAGACCTGGCTTGCTTAGCAGAAACATGGCTGGAGGAAAAGGACGATGTGGTGTGTCAGTCCCAACTTGCACTCCCTGGTTGTAAAGTCCTCCACCAATCTTCTGCACAACTGGCTGGGGAGGAGGTGTGGCTGTTATCCTCCGTGAGCCCTTCAGCTTCTGCAGTCATCCAGTGCAAATTGTCACTGTCACTGGCCATGTGCTCCTGATATTGGGGACTAAGTACAGGTGAGGCCTTCTGCTTGTCTGCAGGCTCCTAGTTCCCCAGTGGGCTCTTCCCAGAGTTTGCAGATGTGTCATCGGAAATGGGGCTGGAGACTCTTAGACTGATCATTCTGGGGACTTCAACATTCAAGGTTGATGATACCTCAGTGACTTCGGAGAAAGGTGGTGCATTTCGGGAGTTAGATGGTGCATGCATATTACTTCCATTCTGCAAACCTTCCATTGGTTGCCATTTGTTCCTGAGCTCAATTTAAAGTATTGGCTATCACATATAAAGCCCTTCATGGCCTTGGCCCCTCTTATTTATGGCACCGTCTCTCTCTCTATGCTCTGCCACAACAACTCTGCTCATGTCTGCAAGGGTTTTTGCAGGTGCCATCCTGCAAGTGGGTAAAATCAACCACTGCCCAGACACCTGTGCTTTCTCCATTGTGGCTACCACCTTGTGGAATGGCCTTCCCAAAGAGGTCTGGAAATCTCACACTCTCCTGGCTTTCCATAAACTATGCAAAACAGAACTATTCAAGAGGGCTTCTTTGTGTAGATAGTAAGGCTGCACAGTACAAAATGGTTTCATAAACTTATTTGGATAAATGATTGGGACTTATAGTTTTACTGCTGTATATAGTGTATTGTAAGTAAGATCCTATTATGTAATTTCTGACTTCCAGTTTCGGCTGGCTTCATGGCAGGCATGCTGTCCCAGAGCTCTGGGAGGCATGACCCAAACCCGGCAGAAAGAAGGGGTCCCAAATGGGTTTCAGGCCCCCAGAAGCCCTTGGAGGGGTGGAAAGTATTGGAGTCGGGAGGCGAGTTGTAGGATGATCATAGCAAAGACTTTATTAAGTGAATCAGCATGTTCAGGAGGTGGTCAGATCAAGCATGCTGCCAGAGCTCCAGGGCCCTGCTTATATGCCGGCCGGAGCCACACCTCTGACCGCACCCAAAATACCTGATAGGGGCTTAGCATATGCGCATAGTTCTGATAGGGCCTTAAGTCTTAAGTTGTAGTTCATAGGTCCCCCGCGGACGACCTAGGCTGGCTATTGGTGGTCGTTTTGGATCCGACTGTCTATTGTTCTATATGGCTGAAGCTCAGGTAGAATTGGGCCATGTGCTCTGACCGCATGGCGGTCGCCATTTCGTGACTAGTACACAACAAGGGGGCTCCTTCCTGAGGTGCGAGGGGAAGCCTCTCCCGGGGTGGCAACCCAGGGATCGAGGCTCCCCTTTGCCTCTAAATGTTCTACCACCGCGGTGCCTTTGGGCTTCTTGAAGCGCACACTGGACAGCTGCAGAGTCAAAAGAAGCAGCAAGAAGAAGATTCTTTAACAGACGCATGGCGAAAATGTGAGTGGCTGATTTAAAGAGAGATTCTTGGGTTTGAACTTGAAGCGTGGAGCCGGGGGTTTAAATTTTAAATTCTCAAGAAGCGGCTGTATATTAACACCCGAGAATCTGAACTGTAACTGAGTGGCTAGAAACTAAGTCGGAGTGAGATAACTACATGAGAATTAAAAAAGAACAGCTTTTAACTTATCTTTGGAAACTTTTTGAAACTGTAAACAGTAAATAATGACTGGACAGGGAGAAAAGATGGCGGTAAAACCCAGACCTTCTCCGAAGTGTGTATCAACACTTCCGGCAGCTAAGACCGAGACAAGTACAGACCTGACTGCAGCACTGGCAACAACATTCACCCTCTGATGGATCAACTGACCGTGGTTAATGCCAAATTGGATAATATGCAACAGCAGCTGGCAGATGTGAGCAGAAAAGCTGACCAGACAGCTAAAGAACTGGTTGAGGTTAAAGCCAAATCAGAGAAGACGGATTTAAGGCTGGACGTGATGGAAAGAGAGAGGACCTCTGACAAGGACAACATATTGAGGCTTCAGATGGAATGTTCATCATATTTTTTAAGATTTCAGGGGGTGCCTGAACAAAAAGATGAGAATCTCAAAAAGTTACTGAGTGAGGCCTTAGCTTTAAATGGCAGGTTTGCAAGCGGATATATTACAAAGTGATATGGATATGGTTTATCGAACCTATCCTGAATTTGTAAAAAAGAAAAACCTGCCAGGAGAGATTATGGTCAGATTCTCAAAAAAAATCAACCAGAGACGTGGTACTCAAGGCCACAAACAGAGCTACCCTGAAGATTCAAGAAGAAGACGTCAAGGTTTTGAAGGACATTCCATTTGAGATTAGGAAGAAGAGGAAACCTTATAAAACTTTGACCATGTTCTTACAAGCACAAGGCATCATGTATAGACGGTTAACCCCCGAGGGTTTGGTCTTTGTCTACAAAGATAAAAAGCAAAAGATTTTTTTTTTTGTAAGAAAGTTTTTATTTTTCAAAACATTAAAATTAATACATTTGTTTTATACAAATCCTTTTTTCCATATTATATAACATTTTGTTCTATTTGTATAGTCTTGCTTTTATCTTGTATTGGTGGTTTCCCACCACATCTGAAGCATAACACATTTTCCACTTTATCCAAAATAGTAATATTTATCTCTATGTTTACATTTCTGGTAACGGTTATATATCTTTAAAATACTTATATACCAATTCTTATTTTCTATATTCTTATATAATTCTAAAAAACAAGTTCATTATCTAATTATCCTTAGTACATTCATATACTCAATTTCTATTCCTTTATGCTATTATAACCATGTATAAATGTAGTTTTTCATGTCCCAATATTTTTCAACATATTCTTTCAAATCCTCCCAATCTTCTAAAAAAGTCTCTGAGTACAGATTATTCAACTTTCTAGTCCATTTATCCATTTCAGCCATATATAACAATTTTTTCAACCATTCCCACACTTCTGGTATTTTTTCATTTTTCCAATTTTGTGCATACACCATTCTTGCTGTTGTAATCATATACCATATTATTGTCCTTTTCTTTACATTTATCTCTTCTAGTTTAAGTCCAAGCAGTAACATTTCAGGCAACTTCTTAAATGTACATTTCAAAATTTTTTCCATTTCTGCATGTATTATAGACCAATAAGTCTTCGCTTTATCACAAGTCCACCACATATGATAGAAAGAACCTTCTTTCTTTTTACATTTCCAACATTTGTTAGACATATTTTGATTAATATTTGCAATTTTTTTGGTGTCATATACCATCTGTACATCATTTTAAAACAGTTCTCTTTTAGATTATAACATGTAGAAATACTCATTGCATTTTTCCATAAAAATTCCCAAGATTCCATTTCAATGTCTTTGTTTAGGTTTATCGCCCATTTTATCATTTGTTCCTTTACCATTTCATCAGCATTAAACCATTTTAACAATACTTTATACATTTTAGAAATCATTTTTTCCCATCTTCCTCCCAAATTTGTTCTATTTCATTGCTTTTTTCTCTAAAACCAGATTTTTTATCACTTCTGTACATATCATATATTTGTCTGTACCTTAACCAGCCATAATCAAAGTCCATCTGCTGCTGCTCCTTCAATTTAAAGTCTTTACCATGTCTTGTTAACAGGTCTCTATATTTCAACCAGTCTTGTCCTTTGTAGTGAGATGATGGATTTAAAACTTCTGCAGGTACAATCCACATAGGTATTTCTTCTGGAAAAAAGTTTTTATATCTTGTCCACGTATCGATTAATGTTCTTCTCAAATAATGTTGCTTAAACATATTGTCCATTTTTGTTTTACCATAATACAGATATGCGTGCCACCCAAACCTACAGTCATGACCTTCCTGGGACAATAACTTTCTGTCTTGTAACATAGTCCATGTCCCTATCCAAGTCAAACATACTGCATCATGATATAGCCTTAAGTTTGGTAACTGAAACCCACCTCTCTCTTTAGCATCACACATTATTTTCATCTTAATTCTTGGTTTTTTCCCTCCCCACACAAACTTAGTCAATTCCTTCTGCCAGCATTTGAATGTTTTTACATCTTTCACAATCGGAATAGTTTGAAACAGAAACATTATTCTTGGTAACACATTCATTTTAACCACTGCAATTCTACCCAGCAGTGACAAATTTAATATATTCCACCTTTTAATATCTTGCATAACTTGCTGCCATAATTTCTCATAATTATTCTTATACAAATCAATGTTTTTCATTGTTAGGTTTACACCTAGATATTTTGTCTTTTTCACCACTTCACATTCTATAAGATTTTGTAATTCAATTTGCTTATTATTTGGCATATTTTTACACATCACTTTCGATTTGTTCTTATTTACATAAAACCCAGCCAAATCACCAAACTCTCTTACTTTCTGCAACAAATATGGTAGTGTAGTCATAGGGTCTTCAGCTATAAACATCACATCGTCTGCAAAGGCTCTATATTTAAAAGAGAAACCTTTTATTGTTAAGCCTTTAATTTCTTTATCTTCTTTCAAATTTAGTAACAAGACTTCCAAAATCCAAATAAATAGCAACGGCGAGAGTCGGCATCCTTGTCGTGTTCCTTTTTCCACTTTAAAGTAATCCGTTTTTTCAGTATTAATTATTAAAGAGGATTTCTGTTCTCTATATATTGACTTAATAAGATTAAGCATATAGTCTCCAATTTCAAGATGTTCCAACACTTCAAACATAAAATCCCAATTTAAATTGTCAAACGCTTTTTCCGCGTCTAAAAAAAGAAAGCCCACTTCCTTCTCCGGATGTTTATCATAGTACTCTATAGCATCCACTACTACTCTTATATTGTCTCTTATTTGGCGATTAGGAAAAAATCCTGCTTGTTCTGTCTGTATAGTCTCTTTAAGATGTTCCTTAAGCCTATCAGCTATAATCTTGGCAAAAATCTTATAGTCATTGTTTAACAAAGAAATTGGTCTATAATTTTTAACATTGGTTAAATCTTGACCTTCTTTCGGAATGAGTGAAATGGTTGCTTCTTTCCAAGTCTCCGGGACCTCACCTGTTACTCCTATGTCGTTCATTAATAGCAATAACACTGGTGAGATCGAATCCTGTAGTGATTTATAAAACTTAGCTGTAAATCCATCTGATCCAGGTGCTTTCCCTAATTTTGAATCATTTATTGCATTTTTAATCTCTTGTAGTGACATTGGGCAGTTAAGTAGTTCTTTGATTTTCTCCGTTGGTTTTGGTAATTTTAATGACTGTAGGTATTCTTTAATCCTTCTTCTGTCTTTATTTTCCTTCTTAAAAAGCTTTGCATAATATTTAAAAAATTCTCTTTTTATTCCCTTATTGTCTATTATCTCAATATTGTCCCGTATCACTTTAGTAATAAATTTATTTTCACGTTTTTTCTTTAATTGCCATGCTAAGTACTTTCCAGGTTTATTTGCACCTTCAAATGCTTTTTGTTGCAATTTTTTCAGGTTCCAGTAAGTCTCTTGATTCAAAATAGCTTTTGCTTGGTCTTGTAACATCCAAATTTCCTTTTGCAGTTTCTTTTTTCCTGGTCTGTTCTTCAGTTCCTTTTCTTTTATTTTAATGGCTTGTACAATGTTTTCATATTGTTCTCTTTTCTTTTTATTGTCTTTAGCATTCAATGATATCAATAATCCTCTCATAACTGCTTTGTACGCATCCCACACAGTTTGAATTTTTACTTCTTTTTGTATGTTCGCTTGAAAATATAAATCTGTCTCTTCATGTAATTTTTTAACTATTTCTTGGTTGTCTAATAAGTCCTCATTTATTCTCCATCTCCCTTGCCTTTTTATTTGCCCAGAAGTCCATAGACAAGGATTGTGGTCTGAGATTATTCTAGGTAGAATTTCAACTTTTTTTGTCTTAAATGTTAGATTAATAGACATCCAGATCATATCAATTCTTGAATTTGAATCATGTCTGTTAGAGTAAAAAGTATAGTCTTTCCCTTGTGGGTTAACCTTCCTCCAAATATCCTCCAGCTTTTCCTGTTTTATCAGTTCAAAAAAATTTTTTGGAAGTTTCCCTAGTGTGTCGTCTTTTCTCTTTGAGCGCCTATCTATTTTATTATTCACAGTCCCATTAAAGTCTCCCAACATTATGATTTGTTCATAGTTTACACTGTCCAGTTCCATTTGTAGTTCTTTAAAAAAGATTTCTTTAGCTCCGTTGGGGGCGTAAATATTTACAATCAAAGTCTTCTGTCCGTGTAACAGAATTTCAATAGCTAAGTATCTTCCTTCTTTATCTTTAAATATTATTTTAGGTTCCAAGTCTTTTTTGGCATATGTTACCACTCCATTCTTTTTATTACTTGCCAATGAAAAAAATTCTTCTCCCAACTTTTTTCTTATTAAATATTTGTAGTCTTGTTTCTTAAGATGGGCCTCTTGTATACAAACTATACTACATTTTTGTTTCTCCAGCCAGTGTCCTTACGTTTTTGGGGTGAATTAAGTCCATTTACATTCCATGAGAGTACTTTGTAATCCATCTTGTTGTAGTCTTAAATATCACCAAATTCTTCCTTGTTCTCACCAACAAAGGTGTACATTTCTGCTGAATTTTTAATCACCATTCTGTTGTTACCATAATAAAAACTCAGTCCTTGTGGTATTTCCTAACAAAATCTTATTTTTTTCTCTTTCAGTTTGTCTGTCAGACGCTTGAATTTTTTCCTGTCTTGCAAAATTGCTCTGGGCAATTCTTTCATTACGATAACTTTTTTTCCACCTATTTCAAAAGAGTCTGTAAAACATTTCTTGTAGATTTGTTCTTTTGTTCTCTTCATTGTAAATTGAACTACCACTTCCCTTGGTATATTTTTGTCTCTCGCGTATGTAGAATTGACTCTGTAAACAAGATCCATATGTTCTTTAACAACTTCCTCTTCCTCTTGTAAAAAATCTGCTAATGCTTCTTGCATTCTTGTAAAAATGTCTTCACCTAATTTTTCCTCTATACCTCTAAATCTCAGATGGTTTTGCATGTCTCTATAGTGCATCATCTTTTCCATTCTGTCATTTTCCTTCATTGTTTTTTGAGTATTTTCTTCCAGTTCTTTTACTTTAATTTCTATGTCTTGTGTTCTAGTGGTTAACTTTTGTAATTCAGCTTTTAAATCTATAAAATTTTTGTCTGCTTGTGCAGCTATACCATTCATTTTAACATTTACCTCTCCTATAGCGTCTAACTTTTTTTTCCCATTGCTTCCATAACAGCTAGTAATTCTTTTTCTTTTTTTGCTGCCATTGTAGGAGAGGACCATGTAGCTGCTCTCGATCTTAGCCCGCGATCCGTCTTGTCTCTTTAAAAAAGATCGATTTTATTTTATTTTCCAAATCAAACACCGTTTAGTGTAATCACACAAGCTAGTCTTGCCAAGTCAAATTTCGTTGGTTTCAGCCTTCTAAGTTATATAGTTTATGAGATATTACTTTTTAAAATTTTTATAAATCCAAAATGGCGGGCGCAACTTCTCTATGGTTTGTGTCAAAGGTTATAGTCTTTTTACCTTGCTTCTGGCTTGCCGTAGTTTCCTTTTGTCCCTTCCTCTTGCTTACTTGTCTGCTCTCCGCACGTCACTTCCTGTTGTAGTCCTTTTGGTCCGGCAGTTTTTACAGTCCCCTTTGCTCTCTTCTGGTTCTTCTCCGCTTCCCTTCTTGTCTGCTCCTCAAGCCGTCACTTCCTGTCTCAGTCCTCACAGCTTGGTCTCGCGATGCTTGGTTCCCTCCTCCCCTCTTTGTCTTGCGATGCTTGGCTCCCCCCCCCGACTCTTCTTAACCGCAGGAATGTTAAACAACTTGTTTTTTTGGCTTTTTAAGTTCAAATTCAGCTTTTTAACGTTTCAAAACTGCACTCATCCAATCTGCAACAGTCTATTGCTTCACCAGATCTGCTTTTCGTCTTTCAAAACACGGTAATGGTAAGGCAAAAAGTTTTTTTCCGTTACCTTATGTTGTTACTTCTCTTCAGATGTGGTCCCAACGTTTAAACTTTGTCTTCTTTGTTAAGGAATCAGGGGAATTGGAGATTTTATGCTGATTAATCAGCCCAGCTTGGCTCCTTAGAGATACTTGCAAAAATCTTCTTCGGCTGCAGTGCTCAAGGTGTTGTAAAAGTCTCCTCCGAGGCTTTTCCTTCACCGAGCTTGCTCAAACCTGGATTATATTGCTTGCTGGTCCTCACACTACCTGTGTGAGGTTGCGTCAGGTGGATTTATCCACCCAAGCTGTCAAGAAGAGCCGCTGTCCGCCCTGCGCATTTGCAAAGCATGTCAGACCTCCATTCCTCCGACCGGAAACC
Source organism: Lepidodactylus listeri (assembly GCA_029233225.1). Taxonomy (NCBI): domain Eukaryota; kingdom Metazoa; phylum Chordata; class Lepidosauria; order Squamata; family Gekkonidae; genus Lepidodactylus; species Lepidodactylus listeri. The sequence continues at coordinate 3,907,465 of JARCFY010000014.1, read as the reverse complement.
CATAAAAAGCAAAAGATTGACTCTGTTCAAAAAACCAAGAAATTTTTGGAATATTCTAAAGAAGGAAAAGAAAAAACTGCTGCAGAAAACTCTTTAGATCAGCAAGAGAGGATCTATGGACTGGAAAGCTTGGGAGAATCAGAAAGCAAACAATCTGGGGACGAAGAGTCTGATGCTGACTTGGGAGCGGCTGCACCAAAATCTCCAAGGCCAAAGAAGAGGAAGAAAAAATCAGATAATAATAAGCAATGTTATGTTAAAAACTATAATTGTTAAATGTATATCACTTAAGATTTTAGCCATGCATTAATTTTGTTAAAAATCTTAGCAAGATAGTGTTTAGCATCTACTAATGCCTGGATTTTTCTTGAAAATTTTGAAGAAAAGATTGTAATAGTATAATAATTTGATTCTCTATACCTTAGGGTAGATTAGTTTATTTTAGTTAGTGTAGCAGTTTTAGCGTGTTTATAGTAATAGAAAATCAATAAAAATACTAAAAAAAAGATCCTATTATGTAATTTCTGTACTGCCTAAAGTGTCATGTTCCTGTTCTTTCTGGTGGTTACAGTTGTCTAATATCCCAATGCATTAGTTATTGATTATCCTATTTTGTTGATTGTACTGACTCACTATGTGTAATCGCCTTGAGTCCATGTGAGAAAGGTGGACTATAAATAATGTAAATAAATAAATAAAATTCTAGAGTTTTGACTTCAAAGTGTCTTGAAAGAATGGAGGCCATTTAGCTGTCTCTTTGTCTCTTTGCCTTTAGAATTATGGCTTCTATAACTTCCTTTTAGAAGTGACTCAAGGGATATAGAACCTCCAGAGCTATAGGTGGGGAGGGTTTTTCTTAAAAGACTCCTTTTATGTCACACAATTCAGAGTAATATTTGCATAATCAATATTTGCAAGTATTTGTGCCAAACATCATGTCAGCAGCTGGGAGCGAGATAAGGTATGCTATGTAGACCAGCCATACATTTTGCCACAAGTCTTGAAATGGGGGTATATTCTATTTGGCCCCAATTGGATGTGATGTTACCTGTTATGTCATACACACACTCACCCCCTCACCCCCAGTTTCTGTATTTAGAATTGTTTAAATTCCTTTAGATGGATATGCTGGCAACCACTGAGGCGTTCTTGTTTGTAATCACGTAACAATTAATATAGTGCTTGTTCTAGTTCTCCTTCGAGATAAAAAGGCTTGGCCTTGTATTGCCTTTTCACCTCATCTTTCCTTTATTTGGTTCAGCACTTCATCATAGTAGCCAAGTGTTTAATTTCCTGAGTTCATACATTGTTCAAGTTAATGTTGAAGTTTGGTTTTCAAGGAATGGAGAGGAATGGGTGTCAGTTGAGCTGCCTGGATTGACACGGCCAGAACATATTCTTTGTCGAGGCCAGAATGTATTCTGTGGCTCTTTCTGCGGACTTTCACACCTCTTTGCTGGCAGATTCCTGGATAGAAAAAAAATCTCTTGGACAGCTTGACTGTCAGTGCCCCTCAGCTGCTCATTCACCACCTGGATCTCCTCAGCCTCTCCTGAATGGGAATTGGTCTTGTGGATGGACAAACAGATTGATGATGTTGCTAGGAGTGCCTTCTTTCAATCACCTCTGTCTTGTAAGCTGGCCTCTTGTTTAGACTCTGTGGACATAGCCAAACTGATCCACACCACAGTAACCTTCAGATTGGACTCCTGTCATGTGCGGCATGTGGAGCTGCCTGTGAAGATGCTTTGGAAGTGTCCATTGACACAAATGGTACAGGGGGACTCTTCTCTGAGGTCAGTTGCTTGGCACATATATATCTCCAGCACTGAGTCACCTGCAGTGGCTATCTGTTTACTTCTTGGCTCAATTCAAAGTGCAGGTTATTTACCTTCCAGGCCCATCATCAAAGTGCATCTCCCAGTGTATTCCCATGCACCAGTTACCTTCCTCAGACATCCTTCTCCTTGTGGAGCCATCGCTTAGGATTTCCTGTTCGTTAGCAGCTAGGCCACAGATTTTCTTTCTCATAGGTCCAGTTCTCTGGAATGGTCTACCAGCAGACAGTGCCTTCACCAGCTGCCATCTGGAAGGCATCCAGGACAATTCTATTTTAGAGGGCATTCGACTGGCTTTCGAGCAAGGGAAATCTTTACGTTTTACCTTTAAGCTCTACTGTGAGAGCCAGTGTGGCATAGTTATTAGAATGTTAGACGAGGATCATGGAGTCCCAGTTTCAAATGCCAGTTAGGCCATGAAAGTGTGCTGGATGACCTTGGGCCAGTCACACACTCTCAGCCCATCCTCCCTCACAGGGCTGTTGTTAAATGTAGAAAAAATATCATTTGCCTTGGAAGCACAGAAGCTTTACACAGTATTACCAGGCCTCCACATTTCCTGGTTAAGGGAAAATTGCTGTTCAAACAGATTGTGAGAGTCCTACAGAGTCAATCAGCAACAAGTGTCCTTAAACAGGAATGCTTTATTGAGAAAGATCTACTATAGTCATCTACACTTCTTGTGTTAGTAGTGGCGGGCACTAAGGTACCCAGTACAGTTATACAAAATTCTAGAGCAGTCAGGCAGTATAATGTAACCAATCATCATATCAAGAAAAAGGCACTTAAAATACTGGCTCTTTGTTCCCAAGAAAGGCGCCGGAAGCATTCTAGCCAGAAGACAAGCAATGGGCCCACTGCCAAGTTTGTTTATTTATTTATTCATTCATTCGACTTATATCCCACCCTCCCCACTGAGGTTCAGGGTGGCTTACAAAAAATGTAGAACACATAAAATCAGCACAAATAAAACATCACAATTAATCATACAATTATAAACAGTCATAAAGTACTAAGGTGTTAGAGCCAGACTTGGTGATAGTAATAAGACTGTGTGGCGGTGTACCCAAATGAGAGAGAATTCTTCCCCCCCCAGATCCTCTTGCATGCAGAATTACAATATCCAACACCCCTTCTTAACATTGCATGCAAGAGTTCTCAAGTTTCAGTTTATCAGATCTGTCTCTTGATAGAGGCTTGGTCAGGATAGGTCATGCATAAAGTGAAATTTCATACCTATGTGCTTAGCATGTGCAGCCATTTTTTTTCTGATTCAGAAATCTTAATGCAGCTCTGGTTGTCTTCTTTAAGTTAAATTGGCTTTTGCTCATCAACTCTTCTCTGCATGCTTCAGCAGATGCTATATATTCAGCCTCTGTGGAGACAAACTTACTATAGTTTGCTTTCTACTGGCCCAGGAGATTGGTCCCCCTCCATACAGGAACAAGTACCCATTTGTGGATTTATAGTCTAAGCTGTCTCCTGCCCAATCTGCATCCGTGTAATCAACTAATTTTGGATTACTGGAGGGTGGCAATGTTAGTTTCAAATCTAGAGTTCCCTTTAGGTACCTAGCCACCCTTTTTACTGCAACCCACTCTTTCTTGCTAGGTGCACTTGACTTTCTACCAAGGATCCCAACAATGGTTGCAGTATCGGGATATAGAAATTTTCCTATGGCGTTTCTATACTGATTATCTTTAGGTAAGGGCTCACTTTTCTCAGTGTTCCTTTTTCTATTTGTTTATGATACATATTAGTTATTGTCTTTTAACTCGTACATTTCATATCTGTTTATAACCCTTCACCTTCCCTCCTACCCTCCCCCCCTCCCCTCTCTGTTCTCATGCATTAGTCCTTTATTCCCAGCACAAAGTCCGAATCTTGCACTGAATGTCCTTCTTCCCTTCCGTTGATATCCACTTTAAGTAGGTCTTCCATTTCGTCCTGATGTCTGTGGTCTTGTCTGCCCATGTGGTCTTCCGATTCAGTTTCTCGATTATATCCGACTGTATAAATTCAAACAAATAATTATGCCAGACTTCTACTGTCCATTTACTCTTATCCTTCCACCCCAGAGCAATTACTGCTTTGCTTGCTAATATCATGGCTTTAAATATAGCTTGGTCCTCCTTGGCCAAGGACAGACTGGCAGTCTGGGCCGCTCTGCCTCGGCTTGAAAAGCGGAGGCAGAGCGGCTGTTCAGACAGCCACATCTGCCCCGAGGAGGTGGCCCGGATGCATCGTGTCCGGCGCCGCGCTCCTCCAACAGCAGCTGAGCACCACTTAAAAGTGGTGCTCTGGCTGCTGTGGCACGCATTCCACCTGCCTCTGGCAGGTGTGAACGCGCGCTGGGAGGGGGAGCCGCCATAGGAAGCCGCCTGCAGTCTGAATGCTGCGGGCGGCTTCCTTCCGGCGGCGTGCGAACACCGTGCGGCGGGGGCAATTCCCCCCGCCTTATTCTGCCACGCCACGGAGGCGCAGCAGAATATGAGTCTATCCTCGGCCCTTGATTACCGCTGGGTTCCCTACTGTACCCATTAACATTAAATTAAAGTCTATGGTCAATGAAACTTTAAATATTATTTTTATAATTTATAATATTTTGGACCAAAATGCACTAACCTCTGGGCACTCCCACCACATATGGGAAAACCATCCCTTAGATTGCTTGCAATGCCAACACCTAGAACTTGTCCCTGGAAACATATTTGCTAGCTACGCTGGTGTTTTATACCATTTTGTAAAAAAATTGTGCTCCATTTTATTAAATTTTATCACTTTAATTTCCTCAATTCCCTTCATTATTTACTTGCCATATTTCCTGATATCTGACCTTCTTTATTCCAAGTTTTTTGTAAATATGATATTGACTTGTCTTTATCTGATATCACTTTCCGATAGATTTTCCGTGCTAGCCCTTGTTTTGATCTCTGCATTTCTTTATATATTTCTTCTATTGGTTCCTCCATCCAAATTCTTTCTTTGGCTTTTTTTTTTTTTGCCATCCTGTAGAGGCATGATATTTTTAACCAGTATTGGTCCCCTACCATTTCTACTATCTCGTGTACTGGTTTTAGGTTGCCCCCTGTGAACATATCTCCCAGTCTGTAATAGCCCTTAGATCTTAACAAGTCCCACCATTTGTTTTCTCTTAATTCCTTTTGGATGGACTCTAGTGGTGCCCATCTTGAATCTCTCCTTAACCATAATGCCTGCCACTTATTCCAAGATTCTAGTGCTGAGTATCTAGGACCTTTAATTAATTTAAGATCTTTTTTTGTAACCTTGGAAAAAACCCCGAAGCATCCTATATTACTATTGATCTCATTCTCAAATCTGACCCATTTCTGGTCATTACTGTCACCTATCTCTAGTAATGACTTTATTTGGAAGGCTCCATAATAACTGTTCAACTCGGGGACACCCCAACCCAGCTCCGCTTTATTACTGTATACCATCGTTTTTTGAATTCTACATTTTTTGCTGCCGAATATCCACTCTCTAATAGTTCTATTTCATTGTTCTATTTTTTTACTGTGGGTTTCTAATGGTATTGACTGGAATAAATATATTGATTTAGGCAGCCAGAACATTTTAACGCTCCTAATTCTGGTAGATATGCCTAGAGTTTTATTTTTCCACTTTCTCATTCTCTATTTTCTTCCATGTCATCTTATAGTTAACTTCCGAAATTCTATCAGTCTTCGTTAGTAACTCTATACCTAAGTATTTGAGCCTTTTGGCACCCATTCCAATACTTGTGCTTTTATTTATCTCTTTTTTCCTGCCTGTTCACATTAAGATACATGACTTCTGATTTTGCCATATTGACCCTTAAACCTGAACAGCATTCAAAATCTTCTAGTATAATTTTAACTTCATTTATCGCTTCTTTAGGGTTTGTCATAACCACTATAATATCATCTGCAAAAAGATTGATTTTCATTTCTTCCTTGTTCACTCTATAGCCTTCTATTCTTCCACAATTTCTTATCCTTTCAGCCAGCTGTTCTATTGCTATAATGAATAAGACCGGTGAAAGCGGGCAACCCTGCCTAACTCCTCTCTGTATCTGAAAAGCTCTTGATTGGTCATTGTTAACCCTTACCACTGCTGTTCCATCCCTATATATCTCTTGAATTACCCTAATATAAATATCTCCTAACTCATACTTTCTCATAATCTGCCACAGACAATCCTGAGAGTGTCAAAAGCTTTATAAACTTCCAGTTTTAATAGACCCAGCTTATTTTTTTGTTGAGCATGTTGCAGTACATTAATTATGTTTCTGATTGGATATGCTATATTCCTATCCTTTACAAATCCATATTGATCCTCTTTTATTATATTAGGGATAATCTTCTTAAGTCTATTTGCTAATATTTTTGCAAAGATCTTATAGTCTTGGTTAAGCAGGCTTATAGGTCTTTATGAGTCTACCTCTTCAGGATCCTTGTGTGGTTTCAGGATTACTATTATTTCTGTTTGCCTCCATGAATCTGGGGCCTTTCCTCCTCTCAAGATTTCATTGAATACTATTCGGAGCTCTGGGGCTAAAATTTCAACCATTTCCTTATAAAATTCACTCATGAAATCATCTAGGCCAGGGGATTTACCCTTTCTCAGTTCTTTAATCACCTCCTTTATCTCGGGTATTGTAATTACCTCTCCTAATTTAGCTTGCTCATCCTCTTGCAATGTTGTTTTAACAGCTTCTAAAAAATCTGCTGCGTCCTTCTTCTTATATAATTTCTTATAAAAGGATACAAACTCCATTATTTCTATAGGATATAGTGTTTTTTGACCATTTATTATTATTATTATTTATTATTATTATTAGTATTAATACTATTTTTTTGAAACTCATTTCTCACCATAGCTTCCCTTTTCCATAGTGTTGCTAAATCTAGAGCATCCAATTGCTTTTTAATTGCCATTATTTGGTTCTGTAATGTAGAGTTGTACTTTTGCATTACTTTACTCTGTAACCGCTCCATTTCTTGGATCATGGCTTGTGTTCTTGAATACCACTCTCTTTTTATTCACTTTTCTTTCTTTATACAGTGCCCCCTTATCACTGCATTTGCAGCATCCCATAAGATATTAATGGGAACTGTTCCTCTATTTTCCTCAAAGTAGAGCTTTATATGTTCCGACATATATTGTCTATCACTTTCTGTGGCCATTATTAAATTATTATACCTCCAGGTTCTTTTTATTGGTGGTTGAGTACATTCTGTTGTAACACTTATTGGCGCATGGTCGGATATCCAGATTGGGTGAGTTGTAATTTCCTCAATGATCATGTTGCTATTTTTCCCTAAGATTATGTAGTCTATATGTGATGCTGTTTTATGTCTACTAGATATATGTGTAGGTTTGGGTTGACATCCCATGAGCTCATACCCTTCTACCAGCCCCCAGTTTTCCAACTTGATTGATTTGTCTTTTGTTATGTCTATATTTAGGTCCCTTGCTATAATAATTTCTCCCTCTAAAAACTGTTTAGTTTTTTTAATATTTTGCCCCAAAATTCCTTTTGCCCTTTGTTTGGGGCATAAATATTTACTATTGTATACTTCTTACCATCCATTTTAAATTTTACTAGCAAATATCTACCATTCCTATCCACCATTTTTACAATTTTCTCGGGTTTAAATTTCTTATGAATCAATACCACTACTCCTTTACTCTTCGCATTGTATCTGGCTTCAGCTAGTGTCACTCAGGTCGGTTCATTTAGCAACGGCTTATTATCTTTTTTTCTCTTGTGTGTTTCTTGGAGGCATAAAACATCAATCTTTTGATATTTTGCTAATTTAGCCATCCTATATCTTTTAATGTTGGAAGTTAGTCCATTGACATTCAGTGTGAGTAATCTTAATGTGCTACCCATATTCTTTATGATTCAGGATTTTGGACTCCCGTGGCTGTGGACCTTTTAAGCAGTATCTTAATCTACCCCTCCCCTTCCCCTCCCTTCCCTGTGGTTGAGAAAAAACATGGGGAGAGTATAGCTTCCCCTCTCTCTACATTCATGGAGTGCACACATCCCCTCCTCCCCCTTAATAATTTTTGAATATTAACATTAGCTCAGTTATGTTTGCATACTTCTCTTTAGATGTTTCCTTCTAATGACTCTGTCCTGGGGCGTTTCTCTCCCCTCTCAGAAATTCCTTCTTCAGGGTCAGTGTCAAGGTCTGCCTCGTCTTCCATTTCCTGCTCCCTCATCTCTTCTGAGCTGATTCCGAGTTGTTCAACAGTTGTTTGGCTTCAGCAACATTTCGTGCCATGAGTCTCTTCCCTTCTCGGAATATAATTGTAGAGGATGGGTAGCCCCAGAAAAATTTTACATTATTCATATGAAGCTTTTGGGCTTAGGGACGCATCAAGTTCTTCTTAAGAGTCTCCTGGCAAAAATCCTGCTGCACCCAAACTTTCCTTCCCCTAAAACTCAAGTACTTCTTCTTTTTTAATTCCTTATATATTTGTTGTTGGGTTTTCTCTCTAGAGAACTTAATGATGACATCATGGGGGGGGGCCCATCCGCAGCTCTTCCTTGCTGGCGGTGTACTCTCTCTATTTCCTCTGATTGAATATTGACACCATTAGTTCCCAGCCACTCCCTTAGTGTTCCTTCTAAGTTTTTGGCACAGTGCGAGTTCTTTAGCAGAATCAGCTGTTTGCTTAATACCAGCTATTTCCTTCCCTATCTTAGCCACATCTTCTCGAACAGTCTTAATGTCTTCACTAATTTTATCCTGGAATGCTAGAACTGTGTTTTGAAGAGTGGCAATTTGTTCTGACAGTTCCTTAATATTTCTTGACATCCTTAGTGGTTTATTTAGAGCTTAATAAGCTTAACTAGCTAGCCGTTTGCTACGCTGAGCGTTATCTTGCAGAAAAATAATAAATAAAGGTCTTATCACTTGCCTTCTGAAGCCCCAGCTGCTCTTTAACTTTCGGTTCTCCTTTACACCTAATTATACACCAGAGTTTGGCTATTTACATTCCTTCAAGCTGTAAATTCCTTAGGTTGAGGGGGAGCTCAGAGTTTCAGCCTCCGACTTGATTTAGTGCATGCGTGGACTCTCCACTTTTCTCAGTGTTCCTAAGAAAGTCAGTTTCCATGGGGGTTGCCACTGTGTGTCAACTTCACCTGCCTTATTAGGCTTGGTTGCCATAGGGATGCAAGGGGGGGAAGAATCTCCACTTTCGCTTTTGACTGCTTTGCTGTTGCTTCTTGTTTTCTTTGGCTTAGACAGATAACCTTGAGCACTAGCCGAGATTGGCATTGTCTTTCCTCTGGGAACTGTGGGCCGTTATCTCGGTGGGCCTCTACTTTAGGTGTGATTGGCCCTGGGCCATTAGGGTCCTGCTTGAATCAGGTATAATTGATTGCTTCATGTGCTTTTCCCCAGTTCTAACACAGAAATGTTAAGTCTGGATCCTATCAATGTCTCAATAAACTTTTTATTCTTTTGAATGACTGTTGTTGGGAACTGATTTCTCCAGGAGTCTGACATTGTGTTGGCATTTTCTAGACCTAATATCTGTAAGAGTTCAATTATTTTCTGTTTAGGAGAAATGAACCATCTTCCTCTGTTTCAGTTTGTATGCCCAGGTAGCAAGAAACATCTACCAGCTCCTTAATTTCTACTTCTCTGTTTAGGCACTCTACCACACTCTTATAATCTATTTGCCTGTCATAACCCAGAATCAAGTAAGCAGCGTATATGAGAATAAAAGTACAGTGTTAATCTTTGTGTTTAGTGTACAGACATGAATCTGCTTCTCCATGCTTGAAACCTTGTGCTATGAGCATTGTATGTAATTTTTCATTCCAGGCATGTGCTGCCTGTTTTAGCCCATACAGCCCCTTCTGCAGTTTGCAGACTAAATTTGGTTGTTTGGGGTCTGTGGCAGACCGTGCCTGCATCAGCTGGTGGGCACCGCTCTGCCTACGCCTCTTTTGCCTGACCTGGCACCCCACTGCCTCAGGGTACTGCTGCCACCACTGCCCCCATCTTGGGCTCTGGTTAGGCAGGATAGCCCTCTGGTGTCACTAGGAACCCGCCTCAGGGCTTCCAATGCTTCTTTGGGGCTCCTCTGGAGAGTTGGCAACTGGCTGTTCTACCACTTTTTGACACTCTGACCCACTCCTAGCATTTCCAAGTTGGGGGGGGGACTACGTGGTACAGAGGGACTTAACTCCTTCAACAATCAAAGGATTTATTTAAAACTCTCAACTATATATACAGGCACATCAGAAGTGAACGGAAGAAACAAAATAATGTTGGCAAAAACGCTCCATCTCTCTTCCTCCTCTAAACTCAGGCGCTGCCTAGGTGGTGTGCAGGGCAGCCACATTACTTTGTTACTGTGGAGTCAGCTGGACAAACATGTCCCCCATAAATGGCCTCCATCTCTGGCCTTTACCTGCCTCTGTGAGCTCAGACCAACCAGCTGGCTCCCCCCCAATCCCCTCCATCCTCTAAACAGCCTTCCTGCCCAGGCACTGGCTCTCCCTCCCGCAGCATTCTGGGGCAGATCTCCTGACTGCCTTGATGGACTTCCTGTCCTCTCTCAGGAGCTGCCCTCAGATTACTGGCTGGAGACAGGAGGGGGGGGGGAAAGAGGAGGAGACTAGGCCAAGTTTGCCTACCTCAAGTTTGATGGTTTCCTCCCATCCCACTTACCGAAAGTTAAACCCACACACAAGATGGTGTTTCTCCACAGCCTGATTCAGTATAAGGAAGCTTTGTGTGTATTCACGTCTGTTGATTCTTAATGCAGTTGTTTTTATTAGTGTATTGTAGTGTGAATTCTATTAATGCTTTTGCAACTGGGTTCAAAACCAAACTATTTTTTAAGATCACCCTTTCAGCAGCCTTCACCTTGATTCTGGTCTCAGAGAGAGTTTCAGCTTTCAAATGGCAGCTCACACAAACACAAGTGAACCCAGCATCACAGTCTCACCTAGCCAGTGTTCTATTCAAAAGCACCATAAGGTGTTTCTCCACAGGGTCTATAAAACCTTCTGGCTGGTCCATGTACAGATCTTCCTGGATCTCTCCATGAATGTCAACAACAGAACCTTTTATTGGCATAGATCAGAATCATAAACAGTCACCATTCAATTCATGGGATTAACACACACCTTCCTCATTATGAGGCAATTACAAGATTTAGCAACTGCTTCAATAACCGCTGTTTTGTGAAGCCAGTAAACAATACACCATTCTGTCATCGGATTGTGCAGCATCTTTCTTAAGAATGGCTTCTAAATAGACTGCCCGAATGTCATCATACAAACTGCAGTAGAGGAATACGTGTTCGATTGTTTCAATTCCATCTGAATCACAGTCACAAAGCCTAGCAGAGTAGGGGATTTTCTTAAATCTCCCTGCTAAAACTGCAGAGGGGAGCACGTTAAAGCAGACCAACGTAAATGCTCTACGCAGCTGTGGGGAAGTCAGATCGAATAAGTATTGTGCTGGAGCGTTGATTTGAAAACATGCGTTGATCTCTCCATGAAAAAATGCCGCTATGCTCAAAAATAATCTGACTGTACTATGTTTCACCACTGGTACAAAGGTTTCATCAAAGTCCTGACTATATTTTTGTGAGAAGTCTTTAGCAACTAATCTTGTTTTGTAGTGTTCCACCTTTCTGTCTGCATTTTGTTTGACCTTAAACACTCATTTGCATCCAGTAAGATTCTTTTCTGGTGGTGGCTTCGTCAAGGTCCATGTTTTATTTTTATTTAGAGCATCAATCTCCTCTTGCACTGCCTTCTACCCACTGGCTTCGGTTGCTGGCATCTATTCTACTTCCTTCCAGGTGGAAAATTCAGATGGTAACACCGACCTTGCAGGGTAGGACAAGCACAAGGCTGGTATGCCTTTGTTTGGTCACAGAGCTGTCCAGTCCACCTGTCTTCTCATTCTCACTTGCTTCCTCTTCCTGTGTTGTAGTGCTCTGAATCTCTGACACGATTGCTTCAGAATCTGCGTTTTCAGGTTGTGTGTCTTGTCCTGATGTGTCATCATTGCGCACTGGTTCAAGGTCCAAGAGCCTTTTTTAAGTTACATGATGCAATCCCTTCTCTACTGGCTCTGCTTTCGTCAAAGTGAATCATATGCCTGATATAGACTTCGCCTCTTTCCGGGTACAGCACTCTATACCACTTACTTCCTGAATCGTATCCCACAAAAATACTTTCTCTGGTTCTGAAATCTAGTTTTTGTCTTTTCTCCTTGGGTTCTCCTTGCAGCCAAATACTCTTAATGTGTCCCATGTCTGTCTGGCACCTTGTAATGCCATATTCAGTAAGGTGTATGTGTGCGCCCTTTTGTGGGCTGTCTGTTCTGGAAACAGTTTGCAGTCAGGATTGCTTTGCCCCACCATTTATTGGGTAGACCTGCATCCATGAACATGCATTTGCTCATCACCAGTAAAGTTCTCAGTTTCCTTTCAGCAATGCCATTCTGCTCAGGTGTAAAGCTCACTGACTTCCTGTGCAGGATGCCTTCATCTGCCAAGAAAGTTTGTGTGTGTGATGTGAGATACACTCACCACCATTATCTGTCTGTAGCATTTTAGGCATTCTTCCAAATTTGTTAGAAACCATAGTGATGCATCTCTTGAGAAATTTGTGAACTTTTCTCTTTTGGCTCAGCTGATATGCAACTGAGTACCTTGAGAAATTATCCAGAAAGAATAAAAGATATCTATTTCCCCCTTTTGATGTTACATGTACTGGTCCAAGGGTATCACTATGAATTAATACTAATGGCTTGCTAGTATGTTTCTTGGTTCTGGGTGGAAATGAGGGTCTAACTCTTTTTGCTCTTGTACAACACACGCATTTGCTTATGTCATTGATGTCACATGGCTTTACCTTAATGCCTTTGGTGAGGTTCTTGTTCTGAAGGTGTGGGATTACATTTGGATTATGATGTCCTCAGCATCTGTGCTGCAGTTCTTCGTTCCTCTCATGTGCCAGGGGTACCTGTTCACCTGCAAAACTCAATTCATATGCTTTTCCCTTTTTGTTACCTTGTGCATATACAACACTGTCTTTGCTAATAGTACATTTCTTATTTTCAAAACATTTGTAAATGCCTTTGTTTTCTAATGCAGACTACACTCAATAAATTACAGTTTGATTCTGGTATGTACACAGGATATCTCCACTTAATTTAGGAAATTTCTGTGAGGTGTGCTACAGCATAAATTGCCAGCACTTATGCCTTGAATCTGTATGTATTTACCATCAGCAATTTTTATTTATCCTTTCTCACTTTCATTAAGTTCATCAAAGAAATCTTTGCAATGTGTGCTGTGACTAGATGCTCTATTGTCTGTTAGCCAGATTCTCTTTTGATTCTGAAACTGCATCACCACAAATAAGGCTTTTCTGATCAATTAGTGAAAACCCTTTTTCCTTTTTATGTTGCATGAAGACTACCATGCTTTTTATTTTTAAAACTGTCTCTCTGTGTCTTTATAGCTTGTGTGCTGTTCCTGTGCATCTTAGAAAAAATAACTGGTGGCTCTCTACAGTAGGGGTGTCAAACTCATTTGTTATGAGGACCGGATCTGACATAAATGAGACCTTGTTGGGCTGGGCCACATGTGTCATAAAATGTAGTGCCAGGTGGCGGAGATATAAACTTTATAAAGGACACAAACACAAAGATTATTTTAAAACTTAAAATAAAAACATGCTTAAAACATTAGCACTCTTGCAATATTTTGTTTATTGAACAGTATCTGACCAGTGTTCCCTCGAAGCTGAGTTAGTGTGAACTAGCTCACAGTTTTTTAGCCTCCGGCTCACACATTTTTGTCTTGGCTCAGGAAGGATGGCTCCAGAGCAAACTAATTTATGCAGTAACCAAATCACTCATTCACAACTTTAATGCCAGTAGCTCACAAAGTAGAATTTTTGCTCACAAGACTCCTCAGCTTAGAGGGAGCATTGCGTGGTAACTGACACCTCTTGCTCTGAATTATTGCATCAAAATGTCTGTGCTGTTGCAATCCTGAGTATGCTGTTCAAGTGTGTATCTGTAAGCTGCAAACCTGCTTTTGATTTATTGACACTCACCACAGAAATCTCATGCTCAGAGTTCTGAGTCTAGGACCCAGGGGAAAACGTGAAATGGCTGAGCGATGGAGAGAGTCTGGCGAAGTAAGTTATGATGCAGCAGCAGAACTGGATGCAGGAGATGGCCAGTTCCAGTGCGGGCCTGATAGAAGCCATCCGGAGGCCTCATCCGGCCCCCAGGCTGCATTTTTGACACCCCTGTTCTATAGTCCTTTGCAAAGTGGCCCCTATTGTTGCATTTAAAGCAACACAGCAACTTGTTTTTCTCCCTTTCTCTGCGTGGGACTTGCTCTTTCAAATTCTTTCTAGAAATGTAACTTGGTGTGAGGATAAAATGGAGAAGAGGGGAACAATGTAAGCTACTTTGAGTCACCAGTAGGGGGGGAAGTTGGGTATAAATGAGGTAAATAACAAATGAACTGTTTTGACAGATTTTGCTGTTTACTTTAAATCTGTGCACCTTAAATCTGTGTATTGTATTTATTCACAGTTCATTAGCATATTAGGCCACACCCCATGTTACCAGAAGTGTGGTCATCCAGCCACACCCACCTTTTGCTTCTTATTCTGTTTACCTTGTTTGTTGTCAAAACAATTCTGTCCCATCTAAACAATAAAAACAATTCTGTCCCATCTATATAAAATCTTGCCTGAACCAATATCTTATGTCCAACAATTATTCCCACAATGGATTGGAATCAATTCCTAAAGCTTAGGTTCCCATGGAAATCACCTTGCCTTCCTGTAGAACTAGTACGCTGAATATGAATGGTTAGGGTTGCCAACCTACAGGTGGGGTCTGGAGATCTCCTGGAATTATAAATGAGCTCCAAACTACAGAGATCAGATCAATGGCTGCTTTGGAAAGTGGAGTCCTTGGCATTATGCCTTGCTTAGGTCCCGCCTTCCCCCAAACCCCACTCCCCTCAGGTTCCACTCCCAAATCTCCAGGGATTTCCTCAACCTGGAGTTGGCAACTGTAGTTCACGGGCAGAACAACCCATTTGTGGATGCTCTGGATGGGAGTAGTTTGTGGACTATTTTATTCAAGGTACAAAATTTTATTCAAGGTATAAGATTTCATGTGCCACCCACAGTTCTTCAGATGGAAGAAGTGTGCATGCACACAAAAGCTTATACCTTGGATGAAACTTCGGACTCCAACTTTGTTCTGCTGCTTCAGACCAACATGGCTACCCACCTGAATTATTACACTATAATATTTTTTACAAGCAATTATGTATCTGTGGAGAGGTTACCATGCAGAGTCTGTCCCACAGGTAAAATGATCCTGTGAACAGGTGGTCTTTACCACATCAAAGTATCACTACCATCACAAGATCACCAATCGTTGGAAGTCAACTCCTCAGAAGCAGAAATCTCTCTTATTAGGAGGTTTAAGACAGTGGCAAACCACGTCTCGCGAGCCACATGTGGCTCTTCGGCCCCTTGAGTGTGGCCCGTCCCTCCCCACCCCACCCCACCCCTCCCCATTGGAAAGAGTCACAGGCCGCGGCAGAGGAGGTGCCAAAGCAGGAGTGTTTTTGCAGCCCGTGACCACTGATCCGTGCAGCTCTCATGCCTTTCTGCGAGGGTGACATCATCCCATCCAAATCCCGACCGGCGCTGCCATTGGCTGGCCAGGTAGTGGCGTTGGGCTTTTCTGCTCTCGCCTGCCCTCTCCCATGTGCCTGTGGCCCTCCTGCCCGCCCTCCCCGTGAGCCCGGCAAAAGCGGCAGCAACACCAGCAGCAGTGGCAGGAATGCCAGCAGCCCTGCACCCCCTGGCCGTCCCCTCCCCTTCCCTCCCCCGGCGGCATCGTCATCCCTCAGAAGGGATGGGAGGGATGGTTGGTGTGTCTGGCTGGCAGGGCTCAAGCAAGGTAACAGCCGTGAGCAGGCACCGGGCTGGGGGGTGCCCGGACAGGAGCAGGGGAGGCCGAGGGGATGCCAGCGTCTTCCCCCACGACCGCTCGGTCTCCTCCTCGTGGTGGCGGCAGCACCTGGGCAGGCGAGGGGGGCGGGGGGCCGGCTCGCACGGCAGGTGCAGAGGGGGGTGGGTCAGCTTTGTGCTCCGTAGCCGTCCTGGGTGGGCTGGTTCTGGCGTTCCCTCAACCTGGCGAGAGGGGGAGCTGCCTTTCTCCGGCAGGCCAAGCATCTCCCGGGCAGCTGTCTGGTCGCAGCCCTCCCTTTGAGGTGCTTTTCTGGGCAGGGAGTCCAAGGAAGGGGCGCCAGCTGCCTCGCCGCCAGAATGAGACCAGCGCAGCCCCCGGGGCCACCGAAGGCCTGGGTGTGGGGAGGGGAGGGGAAAGAGCCTGGGCCTCCATGGGGGGAAGGATCTGGCAGTGGCAGCACTCCCCGGAGCACTACCCTGAGAGTAAGAGCCCCAGCTCCCTGGACTGCAAAGTTGATAAACAATGGCCACCATAGTCAAGTCCTTCCAGTGTTTCTCGCTGCACACCTTCTCTAGACATACTAGCTCATGGGTGGCCAAACTGTGTCTGCTTGCCAGCCCCCCCCCCCCGCTTTGAAAGCAAGGGCTTCCCCCCATTTCCCAGTTAGATGGGTGGGTGGATGAGCAGGGTGGAGTTTCCCAGCCAGGCTCTCCCTCTTGCTCAGCTGGCCCAACTCCCACCTTCCTGCCCAGCAGCCAGATAGCTCCTTCCCTTCTCTGGCGCCCTTGCAGCCTTCCCCACACTATAGCTTGCTCTTCTCAGCTTGAGCCAGCAGCAGTTGCACCTTGCTTGCCCAGCTCGATGCTTTGCCCGGCTGCCCATCCTGCACACCCACCCAGTGCCCTGTGCTGCTGGCCCGGGGCTGCCCACTGGGCTAGTTGTGCAATGGTTGCAGCTGATGCCTGCAATGTGCATGGGGCGAGAGCGAGGCGTGCAGCAGAAGCAGGGCCAGCGGTGGGTGGGGGATGTTTGACTGGCTGGCTTTGAGTGCCGCCATCAGTGCAAGCTGCCCAGGACCAGCGTCTGCAAGAGCCGCTACCCGGTGTGTGGCAGTGACGTCCTGACCTACCCTGGCGGGTACACAGCTGTTCCTGCTCCCACCTGTAAAAAAAACTTTATTAAAAATACGGGAGTGGTGCTGAAAGTAGACCCTGTGCAGGAATTTTACTTGCAAGTTGCTGCAGCGGTGCAGCTGCACGCTTCCTGTGGCAGACCCCAGCCCTTTTCTACCTTTTAAAGACTCATGCCAAACAACCAGACCCAAGGCAGGAAATCCTACTTCACAACACAACATGACCTCTTCAGCTCCGCCCTCCCCATGCCGGGTGCTACTGCTGTGTTTATCTGCTTACTCGAGCTGATCCTGAGCTTGCTGGCTGGACCGGCATGCAAGATATTTAATCGATTTTGAGGGCGGGGGGGGGGAGGGTAGATGGGTTTGAACACTCTTCAGAAGTCGCCAAGTGAGGGGAGCTTCCGGTCAGGGAAAATGGAGATTTGACGCACCCTGTAAATGCTCAGGGTGGATGGCAGTTCTTTCTGACAACTTAGGGGCTTTTAGCACCCAAGGCAACCCTCCCCAGGCAGGGGAGTGTCCAGCAAGCAACAAGACCCAAGAGAAAGTTGAGATCGGTGAGTGATAAATCTCGGAGGGGATTTGTTGCCACTTTGATCTCCTCCCCCAATGCGGGTTCTGCAAGCAACTCTAGAGAGCTGAACCGGGCTGATTTATTCGGCATAAAACCTCCACTCCCCCGATTTCTTGACTAAAAGAAGATAAACTCTAATTTATGAAGCTTCACCCTTACCCGAAGAACATCTAAAGGTAACGAAAAAACTTTCTGCTTACCGGCACTGTGTCTTTGAAAGCAAAGAAAACAGAGAGATAAGCTGAAGATCAGTTGAAGAATATTCTGAGACTTTTTTTGTTTTAAAATAGTTGGATTTTAGCTAAAAACTGCCAGAAGAGTCTTTTGTTTACCATTCCTGTGGTCGTGGAGGAGAGGGCTGGAGGGATCAGAGGCATCGTGAGATCTACATGGGCATGAGAAAAAATGAAGACAACAGGAAGTGACGTCTGGCTGAGAGGAGAAAAGAACTGAAGAGGAAGGGATCTGGGAGGACTGCAACTAGCAACTAGCAAGAGTATTTCCGGGTGAAAGATAACCAGGAAGTAAGACCTGTGACCAGTACCATAGAGAAAAGATGTCCGCCATTTTGGGGAGGACGAAAACTTTAAAATTAAATATCTCGAAAAGTAAACACTTTAGAATGGCAAAAACAATGGCATTTGTCAAAGCTCTTCAAGACTGATTGATAGAGCCTAAAACATTGAAATTGGAGGACACCAAAAAATCAGCTTTTTTAAAAAGGTAAAAACGGAGTCTGAACAGAGAAAGCGGGCGGCAACTGGTCAGCATCCAAGATGGCTCCTAAAAAAGATACTGAACTAATGGCTATGATAAAGGCGATGGACAAAAGGATGACAGAAGCTTTTAGTGATCTTAGCCAGCAATATCAACAATTGGATAAGAAACTGGATAAGAAAATAAATGACCTAGCTGAGCAAGTGGATAAGAGCTTTGGAGACCTAAAGACTGAAATTCAAAATTTGGCAAAAAAAATCAAAAGAGATGGAAAACAAAATGCTTGTGTTGGAAGAAAACATTCAAAAAGTGACAAAAGAGAATTATAGAGTGGAAACTGATGGTATACAAGGAGATGCAAAAGCATGCTAGCAGGAAAAATCTGCCAAGAGATGTGGTAGTGCAATTTACCACTAAGAGAGTAAGAGAGTTGATTTACAGAAAATGCTTCAAGGAATCTTTTGAAATGGATGGAGATAAAGTAATTGTGATGAAAGCGCTCCCTAGAGCTGTGTTGCAAAACAGGAAGAAATTCAAACGGTTGATAAATAAGCTGAAACAAAAAAATTACAAATTTAGAAAAAAATAGCAAATATTGATCAACGAGAAGGTTCTTTCTACCATATGTGGTGGACTTGTGATAAAGCTAAAGTCTTTTGGTGTATGATTCATGCTGAAATGGAAATTTTTTTGAAATGTACCTTTAAAAAGCTGCCTGAAATGTTACTGCTTGGTCTTAAGTCAGAGGATGTAAACGTAAATAAAAGGACACTAATTTGGTATATGGTGACTACAGCGAGAATGGTCTACACTCAGAACTGGAAATGTGAGAAAACTCCAGACACATGGGAATGGTTGAGAAAATTGCTATTTATGGCAGAAATGGACAAATGGACAAGAAAATTGAATAATCAAGACTCAGAAATGTTTCTAGAAGAATGAGATATTTAGATAATACTTTTAAATGTTTTAAAAATTTTTATAACCAAATATGTTACCTGTAAGAGTTAATACTTTTTAATCTTTATAATTGTTGTTATATATATAATGGTATAGGTGAGGCGGGAAGTCCTAAAAGTTTTGAATTGTAACTGGAATACATAGTTATATAGAAAATAGGTTAGTGATGATAATATTCTGAAAGTAACTATGTAAAATTTTGAACAAGTAGAAAAATAATAAAATTTGTTTTCAAAAAAAAAAAAAAGAAGTCGCCAAGTGAATTTTGTAAGCAAAAGGTCCATTTTTAAATCTTGTGTCTTTTAACCGGTGAAGACTAGAGTGGTGTGTGTGTATGGTGGGGGGGAAACTCTCTTCCTTATTATACCTTTTAAAAAAAAGATTGCTAAAAGCAATTCATGTTGGAATAGGTGCACCAGCAATAGATACCTTGCTTTGCACCTTTTATTTTGTGCTGCCCTGCTTTGCACCTCCCCTCCCCTACTTTACACCATTTATTTTGTGCTACTGTTTGTGGCTTTTTGCCCCCCTGCCCAGTATCTGGTTTCATCTTCGGGCATACATACATAATTTCACCAGTATCCTGAGTTGCATCATTTAATGTTTATAGAGGTTTTTAATGCTGTGTAATTATGCTTCAATTGGTTTGAATTAGTTGTATATATTTGTTCCTGTAGCTTGCCCTGAGCCCTGCTGTGCAAGGGAGGGAGAGCTAGAAATCCAATTAAATAATAAAATTATTATTATTATTATTATTACCTCTCATCTTGGCAGATTGAGGACGTTTTTAGCAAAGGCCAGTTTAGGAGTACCCTAATTAAGTTAATAGCAATGTACCTACCTATATAGTTTAAGTTTAAAAAAATTGGCTCTCAAAAGAAATTTTAATCGTTGTACTGTTGATATTTGGCTCTGTTGACTAATGAGTTTGCCGACCACTGGTTTAAGAACATCAGCTTTGCTGGCCCATTACAGGCAGATGTCAGCCCAGTGGCAGAAGGGGGACAATCATCTTCTTCAGAAACTCTGCCCACTTTTTAAATTTCACAAAACAGGCAATCTCCAAAGTGCTGCTGACCATGCTCATTTTTAGTTACAACTCAGTTCCTCTGCAGATGTCCCCCAAAGCAACAGTCAAGTGTTCTGCCAACACACACAACAATGAAGCTACTTTTTCAGATGTTTTCTCTTGCATGGCACTTAAGCACCAAACGACTTTAATACAGACTTTAGACACACATATATTTGCAAGCGATTCCCAACAAGACACAACACTTAGTTACACTCAGGCTTCAAACTTACTTTTCTTAAACTGAAGATGCCATGGGAAAACTAAAGAGATTCTCAAAAATTAAAGATATCAAAACCAGAATTTCCTGGGTTCCCTGTTTTTTTACATCCCTCCCCTTTTCCAATAATTTTTTTTTACAAAAACAGAAAAAAAAAATGAAACAAGAAAGGAAGGAAGGAAGGGAGGGAGGGGAAAAAAGAGGAAGGAAGGAAGGAAAAAAGAGAGATTGAAAGAAAGAGAAAGGGAGGGAGGGGAAAGAAAGGAAGGAAGGGGGAGGGAGGGAAGAGAGAGAAAGGAAGAGAGAGAAAGGGAGGGAGGGAGAGAGGAAGTAAAAAATAGAAAGAGCAAAAAGAAAGAGGGATGGGGAAGGAAGGAAGGAAGGAACAGGAAAAGAGATGGGGGAGGCACTTACCGGGAGCAGGGAGAGAGCAGATGTGACAACAAGCCTGATGGAGAGAGCTGCGACATCCCCTTTCCCCCAGCTCTTTGCTCTTAAAGGGAAAGCTCCCTTTGAGTGCAAAGAGCCAGGAGCCCAGGCCTCATGCTCTATCTCCACGCAGAGATCCGGAGCGTGGGGCCCCTTCCCCCCAGCTCTTTGCTCTTAAAGGGAAAGCTCCCTTTGAGTGCAAAGAGCTGGGAGCCCAGGCCTCATGCTCAATCCCCGCATGGAGATCTGGAGCACGGGGCCCTTTCTCACCGGTGGGGAGGGGCGGGGCAGGCTCGGACACCAGACAGAATGCTGTTCTGGTGCATTTCGGCCCAAAAAGAGCCCTGGCCACCTTAAGTTTCAGGAAGCAAAGGCATGATATAAATACTCTGCACATTTGGTGTAGTGGTGAAATGTGCAGACTCTAATCTGGGGAACCAGGCAGGTTTGATTCCCCACTCCACCACGTGCAGCTGCTGGAGTGACCTTGGGCAAGCCATAGTTCTGTTAGAGTTGATCTTGAAAGAGCAGTTCTCAAAAGAGCTCTCTGAGCCCCACGTACCTCACAGGGTGTCTGTTGTGGGGAGGGGAAGGTAAATGAGTTTGTAAGCTGCTCTGAATGAAGGGCGGGATATAAAATCCAATTTCTTCTTCTTCTCTCCTTCTTCTTCTGCATGTGGGCTTCTTGGTCAGCCTCCAACCCTTGTGCTGCTTGAAGAAACAGGCTCTCGACTTCTTATGCTGAGAGTCCAAGCACTGGTTCATCTGCCAGGTTTATTGCTGCAAAGCCTCCATTTGTCATGAAGCTTTTTGGGACTGGGCTTCTAAACTCTTTCATCTATTTGCTGCCTTTGGTGTCACCTTGGCTGGTTTTGCTACTGGTGGAACTTGGCTTCAAGCATTAATTGCATTTGTTTTTAGGAGTTTCTGGTTCTTTCTTTGGGCACCCTCACACCAGCTCACAATTTCTCTCCAGGGAAACATAGTTCCGTTCCTGACACAAGTGTTATGACACTCCCTTATCTTCAACGTGGTCTCTGTGCTTCACACTGATGGGTTACTGCACCTGCGCAGGAATCCTTCGGTATCGTAGAAAACTCTTTAATGGATTTTCGTGCCCAGCAACACTGGGCACGGGCGTGGACATCCCGCCAGTTCTCTTCTGACCGCCATGCTGTTAACAGCACTTTTTTGTCTGTGGAGTCCTTTGAGGAAAGCTCTTCTTTCGCTCTCTCTTCAACCTTCTTTCTTCTGTTTTATCCTTTCTTTTACTATTTCCTTCATTCTAACTTTTAAAAAAACTCTTTCTCTGAGGTGGTGGGTTCTTCGCTTCTGGCCTTCGGGCTCCCCCCCCCCCCCGTATTTTCTTTTTACCTCAGGCTCCAACTTTATGGCTCAGAAGTGGGGCTGTTTCAAATGCTGTTCGGCTTGTGGCAGCAAGTTGGCTGCTCCAGACGGTCACTCTTTGTGTATCCTGTGTCTCGAAAAGTCGCACCGTCCAGATTCCTGCCCTCACTGTGCTAAATTTAGCAATCAGACTCGGAAAAACAGGGCAGCTTGTCTCAAAGTAGCGTTGTTGGAGTCCGCGCTACGTTCGGGATCGACCACCATGGCCTCAGTACCATCGACATCGACGGCGTCGACGGCCGATTTCGGAGCGGCATTGACTTCGAGGGCTTCTTCCGATATCGCTCATCCTTCGACAAAGCATAAAGCCCCACTGAAGTCAGCTGCCTCCACATCGGCTAAGAAGAAGAAGTCAGACAAATCGGAGAAACACCATAAAAAGCCCTCTGCTGCGGCTGGTAAGCCTCCGTCCAAATCTCCAACTTCGACGTCCAGGCATACAGCACCCTCTTCCGTTGCTGCCCCGGTACCGTCTGGATCGTTGGTTGCATGCCAACCTCCCACCGATGTGACCATCACCATTCTGGATTCTCCACCCAGAGAGGTTCCACCAGATCACATCTTGGAGGCACAGGAGTTCCTGGAAACGGAACAGGAACAACTATATGGACCACCTCTGGAATGTCCTACCTCACATTCCCAGTCCCCGTCGATCAACTCCGCCTCCCATACTGAAGATGATCATTTTCCATATCGAGATCGTCATGGATACCGATCCCCTCGGAACCGTCGCTATTCTCCAAGGCACCGGTCGCCTTGACATAGGTCGCCATGACATCGATCCCCTTTATCATCGAGATGGGCTTATCTTTCCGATGTTCCTCGATGGGAGCCACATCCTCCTTACCCATATGGTGGCTGTGCGTCTCTCCGGTCCATGCCATGGGCTCCGGTCTCTTATCCCGACTGGGACTTGTTTTCAACGAGAGCTCGATCTCGACCCCCACTTGCATCATGACCGACTCCGTCAGTTTCCCAATCTGTACCGCCTGGTCAAGCCTCCCATACCCATCTCCCGGAAGCTTTGATATCGACTGCCCCTAACATGACCACCATGTCAACACAAACGGCCGTTCTGTCGACACCGATACAGTTGACTCCGCCATCGGCACAACCGATCCCAATTGAGGTCACCCCTGCCTCATTGTTGTCGGAACATGACTCCGATGCCGAACAATCCGATCGTAGTTCCCCTGCCGATCCTTCCCCGAAACCTGATGTCGCTGACAATCTGCCAATCTCCCCTTCAGAGGATTTGACCTCTTATGGTGATCTAGTCAAGAGAATGGCTCTCTCTCTTGAGCTCCCCATCGTCCAACCCAGGCCGGATATCACAGACCCTGTATTCGACATCGTGCAGAGAGATACCTCCACGTCTATTGCTCTCCCAATGTCCGCAGTCCTACTACAAGCTGTCAACGCGGGATGGGACATACCTTCATCCACACCGGTCTTTACTAGACGTCTAGACCATATGTATCGAATTCAGGATGCTGATACTCCCTTTCTAGCCAATCATCCTTGCCCTAATTCCATGGTGGTCACCTCTGCCTCCAGGTCAAGGAGGACGCATTCCAACCCTGCTGACAAGGAGGGCCGCAAATTGGATGCCTTTGGGCGCCATTTTTATTCTGCAGGAGCACTTAGCCTGAAGGTCAGTAATTACTCTGCCTGCATAGCAAGATATCATTTCGCCTTGTGGGAGCAGTTGTCCGAAAGTATTGCCCTGCTCCTTCAAGAACATCAATTAGCCGCACAAAGAATACAGAAGGAGGGCCTTGCTCTCGCTAAACAACATGTCAACACATCCAAGCACGCCCTAGATGCTTGCTCCAAGACAATGATGTCGGCTATCGCTTTGAGGCGGCACTCCTGGCTTCATTCCACGACTCTACAGCAGGACACCAGGTCTTTAATTGAAGATCTTCCCTTTGATGGTGTAGGTCTCTTCCATGCCACCACTGATGCCGTCCTCCAGGATCTTGATAAAAGTATCAAGGCTTCCCATACTTTAGGGGTCTCCACCGCTCCTCGTCAACCTTGGTCTCGTAACTGGTCTAGATCTTGGTCTCGCAGATCATCCACCAGGAGCTCTCCTGATAGACCATGGCGTCCCCGTCCATCTTCTGCTGGACAAAAACAGTCCTTCCAGTCATGGCAGAGATATTCCCCTGCCCAGCAGTCGGCCCGCCCAAAGCAGTCTCGGCAGGCCAAGCAGGGCCTTTGACTCTCCATTGTGTCTTGCACCTTTCCTTCCCATGTGGAACATAGTTACCACGGACTCTTGGGTTCTCACTGTCATCTCCAGAGGATATCTCATAGAGTTCCTTCAACCGCCACTGACCCCTAACTTTGTTGCTACCAGCCCCTCTCCTGTCCTCCTTCAAGAAGTCAACGTCCTTCTAGACAAGGGTGCCATAGAACCTGTACCCAATTACCACCAGGGCACGGGATTCTATTCAAGGTACTTCGCAGTTCCCAAGAGGGACGGGGGCACCAGACCCATCTTGGACCTTCGAGGACTCAGCCTCTTCATCCAGTATCGCCAGTTCAGGATGGTAACTCTACGCTCCATCCTCCCTCTGCTGCAAAGACGTGTCTGGATGGCCACCCTCGACCTACAGGATGCTTACTTCCACATCACAATATGTCCTCCCCACCCGAAATACCTCTGGTTTACCATCGGTCTCCAACACTGTCAATACAAAGCCCTACCGTTTGGCCTGTCTACAGCTCCTCGTGTCTTCACAAAGACAATGGTAGTTGTTGCGGCCTTTCTTCGTCTCCAGGGGATCACCATTTTCCTGTATATCGACGATTGGCTCATTGTGGCATCTTCGCCTCAGGCTTTGCTGGAAGATGTCACAGTCACCTGCTCCGTCCTTCAGAATCTCGGCCTCAACCTCAATGAGGCCAAGTCTCATCTTGTTCCTGCCCAGAGAGTACAGTTTATAGGGGTGGAACTGGACTCTATTGCGCTTCGGGCTTACCTCCCAAAGGACAGAATGCCCCTAATAATAACACTGGCTTCGCAAGTACGTTCCGATGCCGATTCTTCAGCACTCGTGATCCAACAACTGCTGGGCCAAATGGCCTCCACCACATTCATACTACTTTTCGCAAAGCTCAAAATGCGTCCACTTCAGTTGTGGTTTGTCCAAGCCTTCCATCCTCAGCGAGATCCTCAGCACATCCGTCTATCACCTCCCAGACGGGCTCGAGTCTCCCTCCTCTGGTGGACCCTGCCTGCCAACCTTTTACAGGGCTCCCCCTTTCATCTGCCATCGCCGCACCTCACACAACCGATGCGTCAAAGTGGGGATGGGGAGTGCACATCCAGGGTCACAGCACGGGTGCCCCTTGGGACCGGGATCTGAAGCTCTGACACATAAACTATCTCGAGCTTCTAGCTATTTTCTTTGCCCTTTGAACGTTCCTGCCTTTAGTCGAAGGGCACTGTGTTGCTGTTTTGACGGTCAATACTACTGCGGTCTGTTATGTGAACCGTCAAGGAGGAACCATTTCCCGCAGCCTTTGTCACCTCACAATCCGCCTTTGGGACTGGAGTGCAGCCCATGGCATCTTTCTCAGAGCCACTCACATTCCAGGCTCTTTAAATGGTCAATCCGACCTACTCAGCAGAGGACATGCTACTCATCACGAGTGGGAAATCAATCCCACCTATCTCTGCAAAGCATTCCGCCCCTGGGGGACCCCAGACGTCGACGTCTTCGCAACTCGTCAGAACACAAAATGCAGGGCGTTCTGCATACAAGGCGGACTCGATCCCCTCTCCCTAGGAGATGGCCTGCTCTATCCTTGGAACCACAACTTCGTCTATGCCTTCCTGCCCCTTCCGCTTCTCACGTGAGTGGTCCACAAAATTCTATTCAAGGCAGCGAACTTCATCTTGATCACGCCGTGGTGGCCCAGACAGACCTGGTTCCCAGTCCTCCTCTCCCTGGCCCAGGGGAACTTTCATCACTTTCCCTCATGACCGGATCTTCTGATACTTTCAGACTCCCCCATACTCCACCATGATGTATCCCGTCTGAAGCTCACGGCATGGAGACTTTCCCCTCTGTATAACAGAATAACTAACGTTCTGACAGAATAACTAACGTTCTACTCAATTCACGCAAGGCTTCCACTCGACAATCATACTCCTATAAGTGGACTCGCTTCTGTACTTTTTTAGCTTCGTCTGCCATACAACCCTGCTCTGCGGATCTCCCTCATGTTTTTGAATTTCTCCTCTCTCTAGCAGAGGCTGGACTTTCACACTCGTCCATCCGAGTATACATGTCTGCAATCTTGACTTTCCATAACAGGATTGACAATTTCACGGTCTTTTCACACCCCCTGGTGAAACGGTTTTTGAAGGGCCTCCTTCACCTCTATCTGCCCATGAGAGCTCCGCCACAACCTTGGGATCTACAATTGGTCCTCCGTGTTCTCACTCGAAAACCGTTTGAACCTTTGGCCTCCTGTGACCTTCGACTCTTGTCCTGGAAAACGGCCTTTTTACTTGCCATCACCTCGGCTAGATGAGTGGGTGAACTTTTGGCTCTCCGGCATGATCCTCCATTCCTCTGCTTCCTCCCCAACGCAGTTCGTATGGTACCGGACATTTCGTTCTTACTGAAGGTAGTCTCTGACTTCCACCTACAGTCTGAAATTCTATTGCCAGACTTTTACCCATCCTATGCCTCTGAGGAAGAACGTCTCTTACACACTCTCGACGTTAAGCGGGCACTTTTGTTTTATTTGGCTCGTACCAAGCCTAACAGAAAAATGCCTAGACTCTTTGTCTCTTATGCGTCACACAGAATGGGCAAGCCCATCACTGCCCAGCGACTTTCCAAGTGGATTGTGGGGCTTATAGAACTTGCTTGCGAAATTACTAAAACCCCACTCCCCGGACCCATCAAGGCACACTCAACTAGATCCATAGCCACTTCCACAGCGTTCCTTAAGGGCGCTTCCCTGAGTGATATTCGTTTGGCTGTGACCTGGGCCACTCTGAACACTTTCATTAGGCATCACGCTCTAGACACTCGAGCAGCTGCCTGCTCTGCGATGGGTCGATTGATCTTATCTGTTGCTTCACGGTGACAGCCTGTCTGCTCCCTCCTCTAGATAAGACATTGCTCGCTACTCTCCCATCAGTGTGAAGCACAGAGACCACGTCGAAGTTAAACAGGTTGCCTACCTGTAACTGATGATCTTCGAGTGGTCATCTGTGCATTCACACTACCTGCCCATCCTTCCCCTCTGCTGCCAGGCTTTCTACTTCTCCTGCTTGGTCGCAGTGGTCAGAAGGAACTGGCAGGATGTCCGCGCCCGTGCCTCTGGGCATGCGCGGTAGAGGCTCCGTGCATGCCCAGTGTCGCTGGGCATGAAAATCCGTTAAAGAGCTTTCTACGATACCGAAGGATTCCTGCGCAGGCGCAGTAACCCATCAGTGTAAATGCACAGATGACCACTCGAAGATCATCAGTTACAGGTAGGCAACCTGTTTTTCTCTGGCTAGTGAGAAGTTCTAGGGACTAGCACTTGTCCAGCTTGGTTCCCTTTGAAGGAAAGAGCGCTGGGAACCTGTGGTGTTTGCTTTACAAGAAAAGAGGGACTCCAGGGACTGTGATATTACACATCAGACTCACCAGAGAGAGAAGGAGATCCCCCCCAGTGCTTCAGCCAACCTTTGGGTTGTCTGTTTGTTTCTCTTTCTGTCCCTCCCTGTGTCAAAACAGCTTTCTTTTCATGCATATATCTGTCCCTCTAGTGCAGTGTTTTTCAACCTTTTTCGAGCTAAGGCCCATTTCTTTCATTGAAAAAATCCCACGGCACACCTGACAATATCTCACGGCACAGTGGTTGAAAAACACTGAAATACAAGATAAATGGGTCATTAGTTGCTTCAGCTCAAGTATTAACTATGACAGTATTACAAATACACGTAATAGCCACTCAACTTGAAATCGTGAGTTACAGATCCAAAGTGTAATGGCTCCTTCCCATAACATTGACCTGAGTTTCAGAAGAAATATAATGTGGATATATTTTAATACTGCGATTCTGCTAAAGTTTTTCAAATAGAGAGTTTAAACTCTTACTCTTATGTGAACGGCATTCCGCTGACCATAAGTGATTTGAAGAGAAACACAGTACACTGTCAGAATCTGCTGATTCAGACAAAGTATTTCTATTGCTTACAGCTATGTCTTCTGTTTCATTGCTATGCTGCTCACTGTCATGTCTGTATGCTATACTATATTCATATTGCCATGTATGTCTGATAGATGCTTCTATGACACCTGCCATGTAATTGCCCCTCCCTTAGGTAAACCCTCACTTTGGCCAGTATGTATGTAGAATATGTGACCCCAGGTTTATGACCCTGACCGGGCCTGGCTTGTGTAACTGTCAGAGCGGGAGGATGACAACTTCAAAGTATGGGAACAATGGGCCTCTCACACTCCTGCCTCCGCATTCCATTCGTCCCAGCTGAGACTCCAAGGGAGGACGAGTCCCATCTCTTATCAACGTGCGAAAGCCTCGAGGCCATTGATTGTTATGTGAAATGGTAACATCTGAGGGGTCTGGTTTGGGAAGGGAAATTTACAACTTGACACCTCACTTTCTTTCCTGTGGGAAGCAAACGGCCAGAGCCCCTTTTGCCCGCCGTTTTTCCCCTGTAGTGATTGGCTACCTATGGGTAATTCAAACTGCCTAGAAAGGTATAATAGACCTGCTTCTGTCATATGTGTTATCTCTGACAATAATCCGAGAAGCTGTACCAATGTAGAGATTGGAAATAAAGAACTGTGTTTCATCAACAAAGATCTGATCCTTGACTACTTTGAGCAGAAGTCTCACAGATTGTCAGAGATCTGTGACTGGGACTTGGCCATTCCTGACCATGTCGGACGACGGTACTCTTCCCATCCCTACTACTCCTGAAGACACACCGGCCACCCCTGGGGATCAGGGGGCCGGTGGTGGAGGCGGCGGAGGGGAGCCCAAAGTACCAGTGACTACGATTCAAGGGGCTCACTACATCCCGCGCCCACCTCCTCTTCAGAGCGTGACCCCGAAGTACTCATGGAGCAATTTCGGTCGCGGGACCGTAGACTCCTGGGTGCACGATCGGAAAGGGGCACGGGTTTCGTTCCAGGGGGACCATCTCGACCGCGGGAAGCCGAGTTTCCTGGGAGACGACCGCGAAACGACCTACGTAGGAGATTTGCGTCTCCAGACCCTGGAAGGAGAGAGAACGGGATCGTACGGGCCTGATCCCTACCGAGAAGACCAGACTCAAGCCCTCAACCGGATGATGGGAGATTTGCGGTTCCAGCTTACTACCGAGTTGCGAGAGCTGGCCCTCGATCTCCAGTATCAGTTCCGGGACGCCCTCACGGCTATGCAAGCGGCTCAGCCAACACCAGCCATGGGAGGACCTCCCACCGTCGGAGTCCAGCCGCCGGTGGTGCCTCCCGGGGGAGTCCCCACCCCGGTGCCACCGCCAGTGTCACCGCAGGTGCCACAGCAGGTTCCCCCTGCCGTTCCCCGCCAGGTGCCCGCACCCATACCTGCGCCGGCCCCCGTGCCGGCAGGGCCGGTGGTTCGCCCGGCCCCCGCCGATCCGTTGACAGCTACTTTCGATGGGGACCCCGAGAAGTTGTGCTTCTTCCTACTAGAGATCGAGCGGTTCCTAGACACTTGGGGACACCTCTACCCCACCGAGAGGGACCGGATTGGCTACATCGGGTCCAAACTGAAGGACACCGCCAGCGATTGGTACGTGAGCCTGCACAACGCCCCCGGGCCTGAGCTGCGTTCGCTGAACAACTTCATGTGGGCCCTCCGACACCACTATGAGGACCCCTTGGGTGAAGAAAAAGCCCGGAACCAACTGCGGAGGTTGACCCAAGGGCGGTCCTCGGTGAGAGACTACACCGACAAGTTCCGGCGCATCTCAGCCAAGATTCACGGCTGGACGCAAGACCTGCTCATGGAGAAGTATCGAGAGGGCTTAAGTTACGAGGTGTACGAAGCAATATTGCGGGCGGGAAGACCAGGATCGTTGACTGCTTGGATGAGGGCGGCCGCGGACGTGGAAGAATGCTTCACCCTCATCAAGATGGGAGCTTCGTCGACGGCCCCAAGCAAGGCAACGCAGAAGGCGAAACCCAAGCCCAACATGCAAGAAATTCGGGATGCCCGCTTTAAGCAGGGGCTCTGCATGAGATGCGGGGAGAGCGGCCACTTCGCCTTGGCGTGCCCGAAAGGAGGGGGAAAAGTTCCGAAGACCTCCACCCCAGTGGCCGGGAGCACCCCCAGCAGAGGAAAGACCTCATTCAAACCCCGGGCTCTACAGCTGGAAGGGGCAGCGAGCGAGCAGGGAGAGCTGGAGCTGATGGAAGCACAGATGTCGGGAAACTCCAACGGCCTGCAGTGAGCGGCGCAGAACTGCAGGTCCCCAACCACGACGCGCCATCTCCGGTGAGCATCCCTGGCCCCTTGTTGTATATGGTAGTGACTGTAATGACCCCTGGGACTGGGACCCATGTCCGAGTCCATGCCCTAATTGACTCCGGGTGTGCTTGGGACTTAATTAGCCCTTTAGTGGTAGAAGGGCTGGGACCCAAGGTCACCCCGTTGGGGGAGCCACTCAAGTTCACGCAAATGGACGGTTCAGAAATGAAGGAAGCGTGCGTGGCAGAGACCGAGGGGCTAATTGTGGGAACGGGGGAGCATTGGGAGAAGAGAGCCTTCGTCATCACCCCGAACACTCAATTCCCCATGGTGCTGGGGAGCCCCTGGCTAAGTTCCCATGATCCTTATATCAAATGGAGTGAGGGGAAGATCTCCTGGGTGGACGAGAAATGCCAGGGTCACAAATGGGATGCGGGGTGGGGACCAGGACCTCCGGTGCCCCTCCGGGCGGCAGCCCTCACCCTGGCGCCCTCGGCTGTCCCCCGGGAGTATCGAGACTTAATGGGAGTGTTCAGTGAGACTGAGGCGGACAAGCTACCCCCCCACAGGCTATCGGATTGTGCCATAGAACTGATCCCGGGCGAGAAACTTCCAAAGGGAAAGCTTTACTCAATGAGCCCCCCGGAGCGGGAGGAACTGAGGAAGTTCCTAGACAAGAACTTGGAGCGCGGGTTCATCCGCCCTGCCAAATCCCCCTTTGCGGCCCCCGTTCTGTTTCGGAAAAAGAAAGACGGGGGGTTGCGATTGTGCACGGACTACAGAGGACTAAATGCGGTGTCTGCCTCCAACGCCTACCCCCTTCCCCTTATTAAAGACTTGCTAGCGGAGGCGGCCAAGGGAAAAGTGTTCACTAAGTTGGATCTCCGAGACGCTTATTTCCGGGTGCGCATTAGGGAGGGGGATGAATTCAAGACTGCCTTTAATACACCGTTGGGACAGTTCGAATACCTGGTGATGCCGTTCGGTTTGAGTGGCACGCCAGGGGTCTTTATGAGCTTGATAAATGAAGTGTTGCACAAGCATTTATTCAAGGGGGTGTTATGTTACTTAGATGATATCTTGATCTACTCTGCTGATAAGAAAGAACACGTAAAATTGGTCCGAGAGGTCCTCTCCACCCTGTTGAAAAATCAGTTGTATGCAAAACTGTCTAAATGTGAGTTCCATCGAGATTCCGTAGACTTCCTAGGGTACCGCATTTCACAGAAGGGACTGGAGATGGACCCAGCCAAGGTTGAGGCAGTGGTCCAGTGAGAAGCCCCCCGAACGAGAAAGCAACTCCAAAGCCTATTAGGATTTTGTAACTTCTACCGCACCTTCATAAAAGACTTTGCCACAGTCACCCTTCCATTGACTGAGTTGCTAAAAACCAAAGGGAGGGGTCCAGAAGCGGGGAAGCCCGGGGAGAAAATTGCCTGGAATGGAGAATGCCAGAAGGCGGTCGAGACTCTTAAAACTCTTTTCACCTCAGAGCCCATTTTGGCTCACCCCGATGAAACTAAGGAATTTGTGATCCATGTGGATGCCTCCGATGTGGCCATGGGGGGGGCCATCCTACAGCAGGGGGCAGACGGAAAGCTGCACCCCCTTGCTTACATTTCGAAAAAATTTAATGAAACCGAAAGAAACTGGTCAGTTTGGGATAAGGAAGCCACGGCTATCCGGCTGGCCCTCACTACGTGGTGGCACTGGTTGGAGGGAGCGCAAACCCCTTTTGAAATATGGACAGACCACAAAAATCTAGAAGCGCTACGCACCCAGAGGTCCCTGAATGCGAAGCAGCTCCGTTGGGCAGATTTTTTCTCAAAATTTAATTTTGTGCTCAAACATCTCCCTGGGAAAGCCAATTCGTTAGCAGACGCGCTCTCCCGCTTGCCCCAGCACGAGAGTTTGAAGGAGGAGGTGTTTGACTCCATGTTCTCCCCCCAGCAACTGGGTGGTGCAGTGACCACCAGGAGTCAAAGTAAGCGAATGACAGTTGAATCGGAGACGAGCGACTGGGGGGGGGGGATTATTCACCCGAAGAAGTTGAGGAGTTAGAGGCGTTAGCAGACTGCTCCCTCAGGGAAAATAAATGCTGGTATCATGGAGATAAACTGGTGGTGCCCCGAAGTAAAAGAAAAGACATATTGCTGGCTTGTCACTCCTCTAAACTAGCAGGGCATTTTGGATTTCTAAAAACGCTCAACTTAATTCAGAGGCAGTTCTGGTGGCCACGCATGCGCAGGGATGTCTCGGACTTCGTTTCTGCTTGTCAGACCTGCTTGATGTGCAAAAGAAGGGGGGGGGAAGTCCCGGGACTACTGCACCCCCTACCCACTCCCTCGCGCCCTTGGGAAGCGATATCTATGGACTTCGTTACCAACCTGCCACCCTCAAAGGGAAAGACTGTAATTTGGGTGGTGGTAGACATGTTTTCTAAGCAAGCTCACTTCACTCCTTTCAAGCAGCTGCCTACAGCGAAGGGGATGGCTAAGGCTTTCTTCAACCACGTGATCAAGCTACACGCTTTTCCCAAACGTGTGGTATCCGATAGGGGCAGTCAGTTCGTTGCCAACTTCTGGCGGGAGCTCCTGAAATTTATGGACATAGAGCCCGCCCTGAGCTCTGGTTACCATCCAGAGACCGATGGACAGTCCGAACGAACTAATCAAATCCTGGAGCAATTTCTAAGGTGTTATACTAACTATCACCAGGACAACTGGGTGGAGTTGCTGCCATTCGCTGAATATAGTTACAATAATGCAGTGCATTCCTCTACTGGCGTTTCCCCCTTTATGGCAGTAGGAGGCTTTGAGGGAAAACCTCTGCCCACCATTGAAAACGCCTCTGATGCTCCCCCCACAGACTTTAAGAGATGGTGGGCGACCCTGCAAGAATCATGGCCTCTGATAGCAAAAACTCTAGATCACGCCAAAGAGGACTACAAGAAGTATGCTGATCGTGGTCGAGCTGAGGGTTGGGACCTTCAGCCTGGGGACTCTGTTTACCTTTCCACTAAAAACATACACGGCTTGCAACCCAGCAATAATTGGGGTGGAAGTTTGTGGGCCCTTACAAGGTGTTGCGCAAAATCTCTGATGTGTCTTTTGAACTAGAATTGCCCAAGTCACTGAGTTCTGTGCATCCTGTTTTTCATTTCAGCTTGCTGAAGAAGAATCCTGGGCAGAATGCATGGCATCCAGTTCCTCCGACACCTCCTCCACTGATGAAGGGGGAGGCACCCCATTTTGAAATATCAGAAATTCTTGACTCTAAACTGTGTAGGGGCCATTTATATTATTTAGTTAGATGGCTTGACTTTGGCCCAGAGCAAAACGAGTGGGTTCGTTCTGAACATGTGCATGCTCCTAAATTAGTTAAAGCTTTTCATAAAAGATTCCCGGACAAGCCCGGGTAGGTTTATTTTCGGGGTGCCAGTGTGTCAGAATCTGCTGATTCAGACAAAGTATTTCTATTGCTTACAGCTATGTCTTCTGTTTCATTGCTATGCTGCTCACTGTCATATCTGTATGCTATACTATATTCATATTGCCATGTATGTCTGATAGATGCTTCTATGACACCTGCCATGTAATTGCCCCTCCCTTAGGTAAACCCTCACTTTGGCCAGTATGTATGTAGAATATGTGACCCCAGGTTTATGACCCTGACCGGGCCTGGCTTGTGTAACTGTCAGAGCGGGAGGATGACAACTTCAAAGTATGGGAACAATGGGCCTCTCACACTCCTGCCTCCGCATTCCATTCGTCCCGGCTGAGACTCCAAGGGAGGACGAGTCCCATCTCTTATCAACGTGCGAAAGCCTCGAGGCCATTGATTGTTATGTGAAATGGTAACATCTGAGGGGTCTGGTTTGGGAAGGGAAATTTACAACTTGACACCTCACTTTCTTTCCTGTGGGAAGCAAACGGCCAGAGCCCCTTTTGCCCACCTTTTTTCCCCTGTAGTGATTGGCTACCTATGGGTAATTCAAACTGCCTAGAAAGGTATAATAGACCTGCTTCTGTCATATGTGTTATCTCTGACAATAATCCGAGAAGCTGTACCAATGTAGAGATTGGAAATAAAGAACTGTGTTTCATCAACAAAGATCTGATCCTTGACTACTTTGAGCAGAAGTCTCACATACTCCCATTCTTCGCTGAGGGACAGTTACTGATTTGAACCCCACACTGACAGAAACAGCTAGCTGTTACCATCAAACATATTCATGTTTACTGGAATGTCTTGGTGTAAATCACCCCCACACACACACACACACACACACAGTCCAGGAGCCAGGCACTGGAAGAAACCAGCTTACTTTGCTGGAGGAGTGAATGCCCTTGGTACCGAATGTTCCTGTCCTCTGTATTAACATCCACAGGTCTAGCATGACTGATTCAGCACACGAGTCCTCCTCATTCATTTAAAACCATCTGCAGTGTGCGAGCCGTGTGCGAGCCTGCGAACTGGATGCCGCTCGAGTCCGCCGCCTCGCCCTGCTCATTCTCCAACACGCAGGCGGGCATAAGCCGACTGCCACCGCCGACACACGGCTTGGAGGCAGCCAACATCAGCGCCAGGGTCAGAGACGGAAAAAGAGCAGCCGTGAAGCGGGACCTGTGGAGGCCCACCTCCACCTTCCGGGCTGAGAGGCCATGCAGAAGAAGACAGCCCTCACCTGGAAAGGCTCAGCTGCCCCCTCTGAGGCTCGTGGGGGGGCCGGCGCAGACGAGCCAGGGCGTTGGCTCCATCGCGGCCAAGCGGAGGCTGCGATGGCGGGGCCCATGGGGCGCCATGCGTCTCCTGAGGAGGACCCCCCTTCTCCTCCTCCTCCTCCCCCCCCCAGCCACTCACCGCTTTCATGGCCGCGGCCATGTCATCGTATCTCTCCGCCTGCTCGGCCAGGCGGGCTCACTGCAGCAGCTGCTCTGGGTCGCTCATGGCTGCTGCCTCTGTCGTGGTGCTGGCAGGTCGGGTGGGCGAACAGACAGAGCCCCTTGGCACTCTCCCTCCCTCCCTCGAGTCCTCGCAAGGCCAAGGGGAACTGCGCCTCAATGGCGGCTCCCTCTTACCTCAGGCCGGCCACAGAGCGTGCAAGCGGAATCAGCGAGAGCGCGCCACTGTTCTTTCTCGCATGCGCAAATGCGTCCTGGAAGGTCAGCCCGGAAGGCACATTTCTTTGATTGAAAAAATCCCGCGGCACACCTGACAGTGTCTCGCGGCACACCAGTGTGCCACGGCACAGTGGTTGAAAAACACTGCTCTAGTGAGACAGGAAGCCGCTTGAACAAAACCATTTCCCAGCGCTCAAGGCCCATTAAGGAGGACATCTAGAGTCATTAAGATGTACTGCCACTCCTTTTGCCACTTAGGGTAGACTGAGTCCCAGTGAAGCCACAGCTTGCAAAAATATCTGCTTGTTTCTATAGGACTGTTTTTGGAATCCTGTAGATTCCGAAGGATGATGCTGCATCATTCTTGCAAAGATCCCATAAGCAGGATTTGACAAGCATCTGATGTCTTGATTTCAGGACTGTCCCTGCAGAACCCAGATGTGTGACACCAGGAGCATCCTTCCAGAAGCAGTTTTCTGGGCACCACCCAGGCCGCTCCTGTTCCTTAAGGCCTTGCCCAGCGTTTTAGGCAGGTGGTTTCACCTGTAGCATCAGTGCTAGAGTGTGTGTGTGGGGGGGTATTTTTGCCAAGCAGCCCAGTACTAATGGAGGGTGCAGCTCACTTGGTCTTCTCAAGGTGCAGAAGGTGGCGGTTTGTGCTACTAGCTGAATGTTGTCTGCTTGTCCTGAGAGCTGAGTTTTGGTGACAGCTGCTGATCTGATTTTTTCAAGGGGCCCGACCAAAGAATATCCAGAGGAACAGCATGAGCAGCGCTGGCATTCTTCAGTTCCCCTCTGAAAAGGTAATGGGAGTCTGCAGTGGGAGTGAATAATGCTCCTCTTGGCTGCTCTGCAAGCTTCTGGGATGTCTGTAATTAGCAGATAATGGGGATTAAGCAATGAGAGCTCCTAGGGAACTTGAAAACCACTTCATACTGGGCCTCTGTGTCTTGGCCTGGATGGCATGAAATCCTTTATGGAGAAGATGAGAGCTGCCCATGTCCTTTTTGCCCTTTGGTGGCATTTCAGAGTTCCGGCTTAGTCTCTGGCTGAGAGTTCTTCAGAGTGTTCTGGGAGGCAGAAGTCTAAACCAGCTTGGATGCTGTACAAAGCCCAAGCACAGGATTTAGAGAGAGTGTCATTGGTAAATGTTAGCTAACGAAATGAATGGCTCTGATGATCTGCTTCTCCAGGGTGTAAAGCTAAATTCAATCCACATATCAAGCCCCTTCTGAAGATTTGTAGTACTTTCTATACAGCAGCTCTCTTCCTGGATCACTCGTGCTCTTTGGGTCTTGGCAGCTCTCCTGTTTCATATATTTTGCTGGACCCTGGTGGAGGCCTCCTTTGCCTCCAGGTTCCCTAAGGGAATACAGTTAAAACACTTTAAAGTTATTTTCATGATCATACCCCTCTTTACTAGTGCCTGTTTAAAAACAGCACAGAAACAGCTGCTATTTCTTGTTCTTTCCAGGACCAGAATGGAGAAAGTCACCCCATGACAGATCTAAAGACCACCAGGAAAGATTATTTGTCACTGCCTGCCAGATCCAATAAATACAGGGAAAGCCAAACCATTTTTGAAACAAAACCTCCAATGTCTAGTGGATTCCAACTGGAAGCCAATGATGTCCAAGTCCGATTGGTAAGACAATGATAGCAGTATTTTTATTAATGGTGTCTGTCTAAACATGGACAAGCTGCTTTTCTCCCTGGCTTCATTGATGCTTACTGTGTTGTGTTAGGTCAAGATAGGTAACTGTGTCAGCTGTATCTGAAAAAGTGAGCAGTGACTCAAGAAAGCTCATCCCCCACCACATATTTTGTTAGTTCTTAAGGTGCTACTGGACTCCTCCTCTTTTCTACTGTGTTGTATTAGAGAGAAAGAAATGCAAAGCATATCCAAAGAAGCAAGCAGACCAGAAAGCCCAAGGCCACTGGCCTGCATGCCCAGTGGTCTCAGTCCTGAGCAGATACACACCACAGTCTACGCTGGGGCATGTTTAGATTGCAGGGCTACAGTTAGCAAGGGGGCAGCGGGGGGAAGAAGCAAGTTTCTAGCAAAGCAAAAGCAGATTTTAGAAGTGCTTGATTCTGCATTTTGCTGAAGCTGATTTTACAGTTATTTTGCAAAAGTTATTTTGCAGTGAATTTTTCATCTAACTAAACTGCTGAACCTTTCATTGCTGAGTTCATGACTGAATGACATTATGTAGCTAAGTGGCTTCCAGTGCCATTGAAAACAGAGTGAGGCCCTCCCAAGTCCAAAAGTTGCTTAGAATTGCACTGTGGATCAGGTGGATGGAAGACAGTGATTCGGCACTTTTAATTCTTTCATCTAGGGTGTATTCATTGAGAATCTCACTGGCTGAGTGCCTTACAGGAGGCTTCTCATTCAGGAGTGGCCTGTCTACCGTTAATGACTTGCAGTTGACCTCAGGTGACCCCATGGTGCTCATAACCTTTTTGCACCAATTAAAGCCCAGCATATAGAGTTTGTGGAAAGGAGGCTGGAGTGGTGCAAATCAAGACCCCCCCCCCCCGCCCCCGAGCCTCATCATGTTCACCAGTATTTGGGGGGGGGGGGGAGTGCCAGAAGAGAGTGGGTGTGGAAACTGCAGGGCATGCCTGCCTGTCACTTTGGGGCACCCTGGCACTCATGGGAAAGCTGACCACATGTGCAGAGCTGCACACTGGTTTTCTGCTTTTTTGCCCTGGCTTCCCAATCTTAATCAGCAGGAACCTACAAGGACTTGCAAGCAGCATCTCATTTCTCCCTTCCCCACCATTTCCTCTTTTTAGGGTTGCCAGCCTCCAGGTGGGGCCTGGAGATCTGCTTTTACAACTGATCTCCAGCTGATAGAAATCAGCTCCCCTGGAGAAAATGGCTGCTTTGAAGGGTGGACTATGGCATGCTGAGGCCCCTCCCCTCCCCTAACCCTCCCCTCTCCTGGATCCACCCCCAAAGTCCCCAGGTATTTTCCAACCCAGACCTGGCAACCCTGCCTCTTTCCCATTCCTGAAAGCTCCCATAGACTCTTCCTTTTTCCTGCTTCCAGCTCCAGGTTGGGAAATTCCTGGAGATTTGGGGATGGAGCCTTGGGAGGCAAGGTTTGGTGAGGGAAGGGACCTCAGCAGGATATCATGCCATAGAGTCCGACTTCCAAAGCAGCCATTTTATCCAGGGGAACTGATCTCTATCACTGATCTCTATCACCTGGCGATCAGTTGTTATTGTGGGTGATCTCCAGACCCCACCTGGAGGTTGCCAAACCTGCTTCCCATGGAGAAAATGGCTGCTTTGTAGGGTGGCGTCTAGGAGATTCTAGCCTTCTGAGGTCCCTCCCCTCCCCAAACCCCACCCTCCCCAGGATCCACCCCCAAATCCCCAAATCTCCTAACCTGAAGTTGGTAACCCTGTCCCCTTCCCACCCAACAGCGAACCTACCTACATCTGCCCTTTTGTCTTATGCTTTCACTTGCCCCCTGCCCCACCCCGGCAGCCTTTATCTAGGAAAACTGTGGCCCAGTATTGTGATGCCAGTAACTGGGCCAGGCCCATTTGCATGGTAGGGGACCCTCATGGTCGGGGTGGATACGCATTTCCCCCTCTATCACCCTCCCCCCAGTATTTCCTCTTTTCCTCCCCCTGGCAACCCTCATATCCTCTTCCCTTCCCCTGTCTCCTTTCTCCTTCTCTTCTTAGCCATTCACCAGCCTACCTTTTATCTCGTCTCATCTTTATTTACTTCATTTATACCCCACCTTTCTCCACATTGGGGACCAAAGCAGCGTACATGATTCTTCTTTCTTCCTTTGTATCTTCACAACCCTGTGAGGTAGGTTAGGCAGAAAGTATCTTACTGGCTCAGTATCACCCAGTGAGCTTCCACAGCAAGATGTGGATTTGAACTTGGGTCTCCCAAACCCTACTCTGAAGCTCTGAATCATGGGTTGGACTAGAAAACAGCCAACAGCTGTCAACCATGATCTTTATTTTGGAGGGAGTGTTTATGCTGTCTCTTCAGGGAACCTGCTCAAGGCAGCTCACAAAATAACATAAGAAAACATAACATTAAAAGTTATAAATTAAGCCCAGCATTTAAAAAAAAATCAGCCAGAGAATAAAACAAGACTAACGGAACCATTTAAAATGCTCTGTGCTCAGACTAAAAGCACACTATTCAATGATTTTAAAAGAGTAACCCTTAATTAAAAGCCTAGGTAAGCCAAAACATTTTGGCCTGGCACCTAAAAGAAAGCAATGCAGGCACAAGACAGACCTCAAGGGGAAGGGAATTCTACAAGTGAGGTGCCACCACAGTAAATGCCCTCCCCCTCACAGCTGCCTCTGGCGAGCCTGGTGTGGCTGCCCCCCTTGCCATCAATGCCAGTGAGCCAAGCTTGGCTCCAGGCCTCCACCACTTGGCTGCCGTGGCTCCCAAAGGCCCTTCACCCTCACAGCTGGTGCCAGCGAGCCTGATGCCACTCCTGGCCTCTCTCACCTGGGCTCCCTCCCTCCACTACTGCTGAGACTCCGACAGAGGTCGGTGCGTTGTCTGCGCATGTGCAGATAATGGTTTTGTTGAGGGGGGGATTTAAACTTCCCAATGTAATTTTTTACAATCTTCAGACTTTTCTACAAACCTGGGGGTTCCCCAACTTTGGAGAAAAATCTCCTTTCTCTGAGTGTGGGCCTGATCTGCAGATTTAGGTACCCACTGCTCTGCCAAGAATGCACCTACCTCCGGAGGTTGTTGGAGAAGCCCGGGAGCCACACTGGGCCCAGGTCTGTTAGTTCAGTGACATCGACACTGCCTCACATTGCCAGATTCAGCCAGTTCTCCATATAAGATTTGAGTCCAGGAGCACCTTAGAGACTAACAAGATTTCTGGGGGTATAAGCACTGGAGAGTCAAAACTCCCTTTCTAAAGCAGATGGTGATGATGTGGAGATGGGGGAGCTGATGCGTTGGTGGGCTGTTGGTAACAGACCAGGTTTCTGGCACTGGCAGGACAAACATGGCCTGACCTCTTTTCTGCTCGTAGCCTTTTAAGCATGCAATATATAATTTTTTAAACTGGACATTGAGTGTAACTAAACAATAGATAAATATAGAATTCAATGAGATCTGAACACACTGGAAAAGTGGGCAGATGTGAACAAGATGCAATTTAACAATGATAAGTGTGAACTTCTACATCTGGGTAACAAAAATGAGGAACACACATATTGGATAGGGGATACAGTGTGTGTGAAAAAGATCTTGGGGTACAGGTGGATCCTAAGTTAAATATGAGCAGCCAATGTGAAGTGGCAACAAAAAAGGCAAATGCAATCTTGGAGGCTAATGCGATCCAAATCACAAGATGTGATAGTCCCACTGTACACTGCCTTTGTCAGGCTGCACCTGGAGTCTTGTGTGCAATTCTAGAGGCCTCACTTCAAAAAGGGTGTGGACAGAATGGTGCAGAGGAGAGCAATGAGACTGATCAGGGGCCTGAAGACCAAGCCCTA
This sequence comes from Lepidodactylus listeri, assembly GCA_029233225.1. Classification (NCBI taxonomy): domain Eukaryota; kingdom Metazoa; phylum Chordata; class Lepidosauria; order Squamata; family Gekkonidae; genus Lepidodactylus; species Lepidodactylus listeri. The sequence goes on along the minus strand of JARCFY010000014.1, from coordinate 3,865,985 downwards.
TGAGGAAAGGCTGAGGGACTTGGGAATGTTTAGTCTGGAGATGAGGAGGTTGGGGGGGGGGGGGGACATGACTGCTCTCTTGAAGTATCTGAAGGGCTGTCAGAGAGGAGGGCAGGGAGCTGTTCCTGTTGGTGGCAGAGGACAGAACTTGCAATCATGGGTTTAAATTCAGGATGGGAAGGTACCAGCTGGATATTAGGAAAAACTGTTTTTCATTAAGAGTTTTTCAACAGTGGAATCATCTGCCTAGGGAGGTGGTGAGCTCCCTGTCACTGGCGGTCTTTTAAGCAGCGGCTGGACAAACACTTGTCTAGGCCAGTAGTAGCGAACCTATGGCAGGCGTGCCAGAGGGGGCACTCAGAGCCCTCTCTGAGGACATGCACGCAGTTTGGGTACTTGGTCTCTAAAAGGAAAAAGATGATACAGACTCACAGCTGGGCTGCCACAGGCACAAAATTGGAGCAGCGCAAGAGAGAGTGCGCCTCCTCTGTCTCTCTTTTGCTGCTACCTGTGTGTGCGAGTGAGCACACGCCTCGCCTGGAGTTCATAAACTTTCTGTCCACTCCTCTTCCCCCCCCCCCCCCCAGGCATTGCCTCCCTTTACCTGGGCATTGAAGGGTCCCTGGGCATTGGACGGTGGCGTGGCGCACTCTCCTTGGGGGGTTTTCAGCAGCCATAAAGTGGAAAGAAGCACTTTCCTCCCCCCCCACCCCCGCCATTGGATATTCTGTGCTTATTGCAAAGGGATCAAGTGTCCAGTTTGGCTTTAGCCACCCGGCAAAAAAGGCGAGGGAGCAAATGAGTAGTTGGGAGGGATAGCAATGGGATGGCCCAGAGAGGGCAGAAGCTTGAGACAGCAGAGGGGAAGGGAAAGGCACTGAGGAGATTAGGAGGGGGGAAACTGGAGGGAAGCTTTAAAAAGTAGGTGAAAGAGAGAAATTTAGCAGCTAGGTCTAATCTAGGTGACCTGATTTTCCAGTGGGGTTTACTTCCCACCAATGTGCCCTCTAAGCTGTGGGGAGTCTTGGGAGCAAAAATTCCACTTTGTGAGCTACTGGCATTAAAGCTATGAGCGAGCGATTTGGCTACTGCATACATTAGTTTGCTTTGGGGCCATCCTTCCTGAGCTGAGGCAAAAATGTGTCAGCTGGAGGCTAAAAAACTGAGATAGCTCACACTAACTCAGCTTAAACACTGCTTCCCAATATTGTAGTCCAACATATTCTCCCAACCAGTTTGACTGGATTTCATGGGGATCTAGTTCTGAGTAAATGCATTTAATAATGTAGTCTGACAGACTCCCCTGACTAATTTGTCTTGATATCAGTGAGACTGACTTCCAAGCACTGTAGTCTAACAGACCATCTGAGTTGGATTTGATTTCAATGGGATCTGCTTCTGAGGTAAACCTAGTTTAACAGAACAGAGTCCAGTGGCACCTTAAGACCAGAAACATTTAATTTTCAGTATAAGCTTGATCTTTTCTGCTTACACTGGTTAGATTTAGGAAATCTGGAAATGGAGCTATTGGAATTTCAAGAAAGCTCTATCTGGAAAAATAAATTCTATGACTTTCGGGAAACACTTGAGAAGATAGAAGGGATGACAAAGGGCAGCACAGTTAGTTCTGAAAATGAAATCCTTAAAGTGTGGAATTCTCTGCCAAATAATTTTGTCAATGAAAGCACTTGGGATTGTTTTCCTTACTTTGTTTGGATCATCTTATGCTTGTGAGCAGCTGTGTTCAGCTTTGAATTATTTCATATCTGACACCAGAAACAGAGTGCTGCATGTGTTGCTCTCAAACTTACAAAGTATGAGCCAAGGTTAGACAAATTATCAGCATGCATACAACAGCAAAATTCACATTAATTGTTCAAAAGCATGCCAAATGCAATCTTTTACCTTCCGATAAAAAGTTATTTGTATCATTAAAAGCTCTGTTATTGTGTTTTTCTTTTAAGACAAAAAATGTTAATGTATGAGTTCTTTTTTCCAAACTAAAACCTCAGTATTCAGGTTAAATTGTCGTGTTGGCACTTTGCGATAAGTGGGTTTTGGGTTGCAGTTTGGGCACTCGGTCTCTAAAAGGTTCACCATCACTGCTCTAGGCTGATCCTGCATTGAGCAGGGGGTTGGACTACTAGATGGGCTGTAAGGACTCTTCCAACTCTGTGATTCTATGATTCTATTCTATGATTTTAAATAATAAGCAAAGCAAATCTTTGGCCTCTGTGTTGCATTCTTTCACCTTTCCTATTCAGCATGTATGCCGAAACTGTCAGGTTCCTGACATTTTTCCCGGGCGGGAGTTGGATGCCTGCTGCTCTCCACATCAGTTCGCACTCTCTTGCTCCCCCACAATTTGTTCTCATGCCTGTATCTGTTTCTCTAAGCAATGCTTGTAACCTTGAAGTGTTTTTCTAATGGCACTGACTCCAGGTGGTGGGGGTATGGGAACCAACGTGGATTTATGGTGGGAGGTGGAGGAGGGCTGCCAAGTCTGAGCTGCCTCGGGTTGGCGCCTTTTCGGTGGGAAAACAAAGGCTAGTATTTTTGCGCCTTTTTACAATTCACCTGATTGGTGCCAGGTTCTGGACATTTGAATATAGTATAACTTATCCTCTGCCCTGTAACTGTCATCACTAACACTGAAAGTGCTTACTGAGTAGACCATTAAGAAAATAAAAGGACTTTATTCAACATAAGGCCTGGCTTATTGGATCTTACAAGGTTCTCACAGAGTGTTAGTGATCTTTCACTAATGGAAGGAGAGCACCCCATTCCTGATCATGTCAGATGATGGGACCCTCATTCCAGTCTCTACCCCTGAGGTCCTGGTGAGTACCCAGCCCTCGTTGGTGCCAGCGAACACAGAATTGGATTTGCTAACCCCTGCTACGACGAGGGGAATCACCTTCGAGCGGCTGGTGAGACCGAAATATTCCTGGTCGGTGTTTGGAACCACTACAGACGAGTCTTGGGCCTATGACAGGCGAGGCTCCGGGGTGCGGTTCGAGGAGGAATGCCATGGTGACTGGAGGCTGAGCGGTCAGCCTGGTCCAACGACCCCATCCCAAATCCTGACCACAGTTCCAGACGAGTTGTGGCAGCAGATGGATCAGAAGTTTGAGGAGATGCAGGATCGTTTTGCATTGGAGCTGCGAGAAACTCTAATCGAGATGCAGGGAGCCCTCAGGGGGGCTCCTGCACTAGGTGCGGATGGAGGGGCTGGGGTGGCTGGAGCTGTCGGCAGGGCGCCCGCACCTCCCATCCAACAGGCACCAGCGGGTGTGGGCAACCAGCCTCTTCCCCCTGTCGGGGCGCCCGTTCCTCAGGCGGTGCCGGGACTGCTGATTCTCCAAGGGGGAGAGAGGATTTATCGCCAGATACCCACCGATCCTCTGACGGCAACCTTTGACAGGAATCCTGACCGGTTAAGGTTTTTCCTACTCGAGATCGAGTGGTTCCTGGACTCTTGGGGACATCTCTACCCCACTGAATGGGAGAGAGTTGGCTACACCAGATCTAAGTTGCGGGACACTGCTAGCGACTGGTATGTAAGCCTGCACAACCCCCCAGGCCCTGAACTACGCTCTGTAAACGACTTTATGTGGGTGCTCAGGCAGCATTATGAAGATCCCTTTGGGGAGGAGAAGGCCCGGAACAGCTGCGCAAGCTGGTACAGGGTCGTAACTCTGTAAGGGAGTACACTGCCCAGTTCTGGAGAGCAGCTACCACAGTGCAAGGGTGGTCAGAAGATCTCTTTGTAGAAAAATGTAGGGAGGGCCTTAACCCAGAGATTTATGAGACTGTGTTACGAAACGACCGGCCTGGTTCCCTAGTAGCTTGGATGCGGGCGGTGGCTGATGTGGAGGAGCGCTTTACGTTAATTAAGCTGGGGCTGCATACCTCTCATTCCACACCTAAAGCCCCAACCAAGTCTAAGCTGAAGTCGGTGGTGCAAGAGCTGCGGGATGCACGGATGAAGCAAGGGCTCTGCATGAGATGTGGAGAAGCTGGTCACTATGCCTCTACCTGCCCCGCGAGCACCCCCAAAGACTCTGAGACCTACTGTCTCTGAGACCTACTGTGGCAACTCCTGCTGGGACCCCGAAACCCCTGAAAGGCATCTACAAACCCCGGGCATTACAGCTGGAAGGGGCAATGACTGAAATCCAAGCCGTGGAGACTGTAGCTGAACAGCCATCGGGAAACTTCAAGGACCTGCAGTAGGAAGCACACAGCTGCAGGTCCCCTTGCCGGCCGGGCCGCCAGTGGTGAGCACCCCTGGACCTCTACTTTATATGGTTGTGACTGTGATAGCTCCTGGAAGTGGCACTCATGTTCGTGTGCGAGCACTAATAGACCGTGGGTGCGCATGAGACTTAATTAGCCCACTAGTGGCGGAAGGGTTGGGGCCAAATGTAGTTCCCTTGGGGGAGCCTCTGTGTTTCACACAGATGGATGGCTCCGAAATGAAGGAGCCGTTTATGGCCGAGACTGAACCTCTAATAGTGGGGTCGAGAGACCACTGGGAGAAGTGAGCATTTGTAATTCCCCCCCATGCTCAGTTCCCCATGGTGTTAGGCAGCCCCTGGCTGGGGGCGCATGACCCATACATCAAGTGGAGTGAGGGGAAAATCTCCTGGGTCGACCCCAAGTGCACTCAACATAAGTGGGAGGACCAGTGGGGCGTGGATCCCCCGGAAGCTCCTCAGGCTTGCCTGGTCCAGGATGAATTAGCGAAAATACCCCATGTGTATCGTGACCTGGCAGAGGTGTTTAGCGAGACTGAAGCAGATGAACTGCCCCCCCCATAGAGCTACGGACTGTGCCATTCAACTGTTGCCAGGGGAGAAACTCCCTAAAGGGAAACTATACCCTATGGAGCCGGCTGAGCGGACTGAACTCCGCAACTTTTTGGATAAAAATTTGGCTAGAGGCTTTATCCACCCTGTGACCTCTCCTTTTGCCACCCCCATCCTCTTCCGGAAAAAGAAAGACGGGGGTCTAAGGCTGTGTACGGACTATAGGGGTCTGAATGCAGTGTCAACCTCCAATGCCTACCCCCTCCCACTTATCAAAGACTTGTTGGCTGAGGCAGCGAAAGGGAAGATTTTCACTAAATTAGATTTACGCAATGCCTGCTTCCAGGTCCGCATTAAGGAGGGGGATGAACACAAAACAGCTTCTAATACAACTCTAGGACAGTTTGAACATCTTGTAATGCCTTTTGGCTTGGCTGGGGCTCCAGGCATATTTATGAGCCTTATCAACGAAGTGTTGCACAAGCACCTATTCAAAGGGGCCCTTTGTTATCTTGATATTATCATAATTTATTCACAAGACCTAGCCTCTTATGTTAAGTTGGTGAGAGAATCCTTTCTACCTTAAAAGAACACAAACTGTATGCTAAGCTCTCCAAGTGTGAGTTCCACAAGCAGGAGATTGACTTTTTAGGCTACTGTATTTCGCCTAGGGGTTTGGAAATGGACCCAGTGAAAATAGAGGCAGTAATCTCATGGGAGGCTCCTCGCACACGCAGACAATTACAATCTCTCCTCAGATTCGCAACTTCTATCGTTCATTCATCAAGGATTTTGCAAAAGTCACCCTGCCCCTCACTGACTTATTGAAAATGAAGGGATGGGGTCCCAAGGCGAGCAAGCCGAGCGCGCGCTTGCCCTGGTCCAGCGAATACCAGGGAGCGTTTGAGACTTTAAAATCTCTATTCACTTCAGAGCCCATCTTGGCTCACCCCGATGAAACTAAAGAGTTCACTATTCATGTGGATGCCTCTGATGTAGCCATGGGGGGAGCGATTCTGCAGAGAGGGGGCGGATGGTCTGTTGCATCCCCTTGCTTGTATTTCCAAGAAATTCACAGAGACTGAGAGACATTGGTTTGTGTGGGATAAAGAAGCAGCTGCCATCTGCTTGGCCCTTTCTACTTGGAGGCACTGGCTGGAAGGTGCCCAGAAACCTTTTGAGGTTTGGACTGATCATAAGAACTTAGAGGCGCTGTGCACGAGACGTGCTTTAAATGCTAAACAGTTGCATTGGGCTGATTTTTTCTCAAAGTTTAATTTCACTCTGCACCACTTCCCAGGAACAGCTAATTCCCTCGCTGATGCTCTCTCTTGTCTCCCACAACATGAATCTCAGAGGGAGGAAGTGTTTGACTCTATGTTTTCTCCTTCTCAGCTGGGAGGGATGGTGGTGACTAGGAGTCAGGCAAAGCGGGACGTAACAGCTCCCGTTAATTACTGGATTGTAAAATGTGCTACTGAATACTCGCAACAGGATAAAGATGCATTTGAGGCAGAAAAGGGGGCACGGGGGGATCCTGATGGATGTTGGTACAAAGGTGATAAGCTCATGGTGCCTAAATCTCTTGAGACTGTCCATTTTACATACTTGCCATGAGTCCAAATTGTCTGGCCATTTTGGATATTTAAAAACTTTAAACTTACTTAAGAGACAGTTTTGGTGGCCCCGCACGCGTACTGATGTCTCAGACTATGTTTCTTCCTGCCAAGTATGTTTGATGTGTAAGAAGCGGGGGGGGGGGGGGGGGGGTAAACCTCCAGGACTCTTGCAACCTCTCCCTACTCCTTCCAGATCCTGGGAGGTGATCTCTATGGACTTCATCACCAATCTGCCACCCAGCAAAGGGAAAACTGTAATTTGGGTGGTTGTGGATTTATTCTCAAAACACGCTCACTTTGTGCCATTCAAAAGACTTCCCATGGCCAAGGGCCTGGCCAAGGTGTTTTTCTCGCAGGTCATAAAACTCCATTGTTTCCCAAGGAAGATAATTTCTGATAGGGGGGCACAATATGTTGCCAAGTGCTGGCAGGAGCTCCTGGACATCACGGGGATTGAACCTGCATTGAGTTCAGTTTATCATCCAGAAACTGATGGAGAAAACGGAACGAACAAATCAAACCTTAGAACAATTTTTGTGTTGCTACACTAACTTCCACCAAGACAATTGGGTGGAGCTGCTTCCATTTGCAGAATACAGTTACAATAATGCCTTTCATTCATCTACTGGTGTCTCTCCTTTTATGGTGGTGGGGGGGTTTGAGGGGGTTCCTCTCCCTATGCTGCATCTGGCAACCCCTTCTTCTGACTATTTCAGCTCATGGTGGAACTCCCTCCACGAGTCATGGCCTCTCATAGCCAAGACAATTGACTGTGCCAAATTGGATTATAAAAAATATGCAGATTGGGGGAGGGCTCCGGGTTGGGAGTTGGAACCTGGGGACTCAGTGTATGTGACTACTAAAAACATTCATGGACTGCAACCTAGTCGGAAGCTGGGTTGGAAATATGTTGGTCCTTTCAAAGTCCTGAGGAAACTCTCCTCTGTCTCATTTGAGCTTGAATTGCCTAAGTCTCTAAAAGCTGTGCATCCTGTGTTTCATTACAGCCTGCTGAAGAAAGACCCTGGCCAAACGACTAGAGACTGACTCCTCCCACTCCTCCTCCTCTGATGAAGAGGGGAGAGCCTCATTATGAAATCTCACAGATCTTGGACTTTTAAGTTTAAACGGAGTCGCCTTTACTACCTGGTTCAATGGGTACATTTTGGTCCTGAATCTAATGAGTGGGTTTCTGTTGATCATGTTCATGCACCGCAGCTGGTGCAGGAATTCCATGCAACTTATCCCATGAAGCCGGGGGGGCCTCTTGGGGGGGGCAGTATGTCAGGTTTCTGACATTTTTCCTGGGCGGGAATTGGATGCCCGCTGCTCTCCACGTCAGTTTGCACTCTCTTGCTCCTCCACAGTTTGTTCTCATGCCTGTATCTGTTTCTCTAAGCAGTGCTTGTAACCTTGAAGTGTTTTTCTAATGGCACTGACTCCAGGTGGTGGGGGTATGGGAACCAACGTGGATTTATGGTGGGAGGTGGAGGAGGGCTGCCAAGTCTGAGCTGCCTCGGGTTGGCGCCTTTTCAGTGGGAAAACAAAGGCTAGTATTTTTGCGCCTTTTTACAATTTACCTGATTGGTAACAGGTTCTGGTTCTGACGTTTGAATATAGTATAACTTATCCTCTGCCCTGTGACTGTCATCACTAACACTGAAAGTGCTTATTGAGTAGACCATTAAGAAAATAAAAGGACTTTATTCAACATAAGGCCTGGCTTATTGGATCTTACAAGCTTCTCACAGAAACAATCATGAGGCAGTTAGAGCTGGAAGAGTAAAAAATCGGGGTAAAGATGGAGGAAGGAATTTCAACAATCTTTGATTTGCTGACGACACAACCCTCCTCTCAGAAACAAAAGAAGGCCTGGAATACCTGTTTAAGAAAATCAAAGAGGAAAGTGAGAAGTTTGGCCTCTTCTTAAATATCAAAAAGACCAAGTTCATGATCACCGAGAAGAGAAACGTCAGAATAACAGTTGACAATAAAGAGATTAAATGTGTGGAAGAATAACCTTTCTTTGGATCACAGATCAACCAGAATGGCAAATGCAGCCCAGAAATTAAACTTCAAATCACTCTACGTTGCACAGCAATGATGAGCATGAATCGAATATGTAAGAGCAAGGACATCAGCCTAGCAACCAAATGCAGATTGGTCTGTGCTATTGTGTTCCCTATAGCAACCTATGGCTGCAAAAGTTGGACCATGAAGAAGCAAGACAGGAAGAAAATTGACTCATTTGAGCTGTGGTGCTGGAGAAGGCCCCTGTGTGAGAGTCCTACAGATTCAGTCAGCAACAAGTGTTCTTAAACAGGAATGCTTTATTGAGAAAGGTCTGTTATGGTCATCTACACTTCTTGTGTTAGTAATGGCGGGCACTATGGTACCCAGTACAGTTATAGAGAATTCAAGAGCAATCAGGCAGTATAATGTAACCAATCATCATACCAAGAAAAAGGAGCTTAAAATATTGGCTCTAAGTTCCCAAGGAAGACACGGGAAGCACTGTAGCTAGATAGGAGAAAAGATACATATCCTGGTACCCACAGTCTCTCAAGGTCACAGCAGTAGGGAGAGTGATAATCATACTTATGAGTAATATAACATAACATTCCACAGTAGTGACATAGGGAGTTCACTCATCCCACCTCCCAGGCAGGAGATGGCAGCATTAGCTCACATTCTGCCCCTCCAAAGCCCCCTTGTCCCCCCAGGTTTCAGTGGATACAATTTGTGGAAGGCATGAAGCAATGTGAGAGCATTAACATTTACAGCATCTACCCATTCATTATCCTCAGCCCAAAGTCTTTCCAACACACCAGATACAACAACTGACCACATTTAAGCTTAGAGTCCAGGATTTGTGCAACCTCATAGTGAGGTTCACCATTTAGAATCAGAAGAGTCGGAGTCGGTGGCTGGGGCCGCCAGTTGTTCTGTCCGGGGTCCTGTTTCAGTAAGCTGAAATGGAAAATGGGATGCAAAGATTTCAGTGACTTAGGTAGTTCCAGTTCAACAGTCACCTCATTGATTTTCTTGCATACTTTAAACAGACCAACATATTTCCAACCCAATTTGCGACTAGGTTGCAAACCCCTAATGTTTTTGGTAGACAGATACACAGAGTCCTCAGGCTCCAAATCCCACCCAGGCGACCTCCCCTTATCTTCTTGTTTTTTATAGTCCTTGGCTTTATCCAAAGTCTTTGCTAACAACGGCCAAGAGTCTTGTAGATCCTTTCACCAATTTTGTGAGTCTTTTGACCCCAGGTCATTAGGCATGAGGTGGGGTAATGGGGCTCCTTCATATCCACATGAAGCCAAAAAGGGGGAGACACCCATAGAGGAATGAACTGCATTATTATAACTGTATTCCCCAAAAGGCAACAGGTCAGTCCAATTATCTTGTTGATAGTTGGTGAAGCAGCATAGAAATTGTTCAATCACCTGATTGACTCTTTCGGTTTGGCCATCAGTCTCTGGGTGATAGGCACTGCTAAGTGCTTGCTCCACCCCCAGCACTTGTAGCAGCTCCCGCAAAAGGTGGCAACGAACTGCGATCAATGGTCAGAGATTATTTTGCGTGGGAATGAGTGCAGCTTAATGATATTACTCATAAACATCTTGGCTAGCGCCTTAGCCATGGGCAGTTGTTTGAATGGAATGAAATGAGCTTGTTTGGTGAACAAATCCACTGCCACCCATATCACCGTTTCCCCCTTACTAGGGGGTAGATCTATAATAAAGTCCATAGAGATCACTTCCCAAGGTCGGGCTGGAGTCTCCAATGGTTCTAAGAGACCCAGGATTCCCCCCCCCCCACGTTTACACATTAAACAGGTTTGACAAAAGCCCTCCTAAGAGGAAACATCTCCACGCATGTGTGGCCACTAGAATTGGCATTGCAACAAATGAAGCGTTTTTAAATAACCAAAATGGCCTGATAGTTTAGAATCATGGGCAGAATGCATTATTTCTTTCCGGAGAGAGAGAGGAACAATCAGCTTAGTTCTTTTAGACCTGCAAACATCGGGGCCTTGTACGACTTCGGGGTCCCCCTGAATTTCTGTGTGGTCAGTGTCAGTATAAGCTTGGGCACATTTGTCATGGCAGGCATTGCCAGGCAAGGTTGCAGTCTCTTTGCTTTTCCGTACATTCAAGGTTCTGTGAGTCTTAAGTGCCTCGAGGTTTTTGTGGTCTGTCCAAACCTTGAAAGCAGTGCGTGCCCCCTCTAACCAGTGGTGCCAGGTGGTTAATGCCAGTCTGATGGCTGCAGCCTCCTTATCCCACACCGCCCAATTATGTTCAGTGTCCCCGAATTTCTTGGACACATAAGCAAGGGAGTGCAGTTTCCCGTGGGACCCTTCTTGGAGGATCGCACCCCCCATGGCCACATCTGATGCATCTGCATGTACAATGAACTTTTTATTTTCATAGGGATGTGCCAGCACAGGCTCAGAGGTAAACATGGTCTTAAGAGCCTCAAATGCCTGTTGACATTTGGGAGTCCAATCTAGGCACACCCCAGGTCTTGTGGATTCGGGACCCTTTCCCTTGGTTTTCAGTAAGTCAGTGAGGGGTAGACTGTAGTGGGCGAAATTCTCAATGAAAGTGTGGTAAAAATTCACGAATCCTAAAAAACTCTGGAGTTGTCGGCACGTTCTGGGAGGCTCCCAATCTGCAATGGCCGTGATCTTAGCAGGGTCCATTTCCAAACCCCTAGGGGATATGTGATACCCCAAGAAATCAATTTCTGGCCTGTGAAACTTGCACTTGGTCAGTTTGGCGAAAAGCTTATGCTCCCAAAGGGTGGTGAGACCCTTGCGCACCAGTTTTACATGTGACTTCTGATCTGGGGAGCACAGAAGCATGTCATCTAGAAAGCAGAGGATCCCCTTAAACAGGTGCTTGTGCAACACTTCGTTTATTAAATTCATAAAAATTCCAGGTGCACCGTGAAGTCCAAACGACATCACCAAGTATTCGAACTGGCCTAGGGGTGTATTGAACGCAGTCTTACACTCATCCTCCTCCTGGATGCGCACCCGGAAGTATGCGTCTCGGAGGTCCAACTTGGAGAATATTTTACCATGGGATGCCTCCGCCAAGAGATCTTTAATCAAGGGGAGGGGGTATGTGTTGGAGGTTGACACTGCATTTAGTCCCCTATAGTCTGTACCTAACCTTAACTCCCCATCCTCCTTTTACTGGAATAGTACAGGGGCCACAAGAGGGGAGGTGGCAGGTCGAATGAAACCCTGTGCCAGGTTTTTATTGATGAAGTTGCGCAGTTCCACCCTCTTTGCAGGACTCATTGAGTACAGTTTCCCTTTCGGCAATTTATGCCCTAGTAATAACTCAATAGCACAGTCATATTGTGATGAGGGGGCAATTCATCAGCCTCCGTTTCCTCAAATACATAGCATAAGTCCTGGTACTCGGCCGGAATAGTGTGAAGTTCCTCCCTGGCTAGGCAGATTTTAAGAGGGGGGTCCATAGGTGCTGTTCCCCATTGGGGCTGCCACCAGTGCTCCACACATCAGTCGGACACCTAACGCACCTTCCCTTCACTCCACACAATGTAAGGATCGTGGGAGCCCAGCCAAGGACTCCCCAACACCATTGGGAACTAAGTGTGGGAACTAATGACAAAAGTTCTTTTCTCCCAGTGCTCCCCCGTTCCCACAATTAATTGTTCAGTCTGATAGGCACAGGGTTCTTTCATCTCTGACCCATCCATCTGAGTAAAGCAGAGGGGCTCCTCTAGAGCCCTTACCCCAATCCTCAAACCTGTGACCACTATCGGGCTTATCAAGTCTCTAACTCACCCCGAGTCAATTAGGGCTCATACCCTGACTTGAGTCCCCAAGCCTGGGTGAATAACTGTAAGTATAACGTAAAGAAGGGGGCGGGACTGCTCACCATGGGTGGCGCTGAAGGTTGCGGGACCTGCTGAGTAGCACCGCTTAAAGCAGGTCCTGCTCATTTCCCTCCGGTTGAACGGGTTCCACTACCACCACTTGCTCCAACTGAGCTTCGAGTTACAGGGCCCGGGGCTTCAGGGAGTGGGGTCCCTTTATTCCACATAAGGCGATTGGTGGGGTTAGTATTCCTTTAAGGGTTCTCGCTGGGTAGGAGGAAACATAATGGCCGGCTTCCCTGCAGCATAGGCAAAGCTCCCGCTTCATTCATAGATCCCGGAGGTTGCGAAGAGGCTGCTTCAGCTTGGGTCTGGTTGACGTCCCGGGAGCTGCTGGGGTTTTTGGGACTGGCATTGGGACGTGCATGTGGATAAGTTGGAACCGACCCTCAGTGTCCTCTGCCACCCTCACCCAGGCAACAATGTGAGGTTTACGTTACAGAGGACAGTCTCAGATATTGTGATTTAGGCCATACTAATACTGCTCAATAAACATACTAATACTGCTCAATATATTGTGATTTAGGCCATACTAATACTGCTCAATAAACATACTAATACTGCTCAATAAACATACTAATACTGCTCAATAAACAAAAGGCACTTAAAATACTGGCTCTAAGTTCCCAAGGCAGATGCGGGAAGCATTGTAGCTAGACAGGAGAAAAGATACATAAACTGGTACCCACAGTCTCTCAAGGTCATAACAGCAGGGAGAGCAATAAGCATGCTTATGAGAAATATAATATAACATTCCACAGTAGTGACATAGGGAGTTCACTCATCCCACCTCCCAGGCAGGAGATGGCTGCATTAGCTGACACCCTGCGCATTCCTTGGACAGCAAAGGTGACAAACAAGCAAGTATTGGAGCACATAAAACCGGACATGTCATTGGAAGGAAATATCATAAAACTGCCACTGACTTATTTCGGCTATGTCATGCAGAAGAACTCACTGGAAATAGCAATTAAGCTTGGATTGGTTGGTGGCAAAAGGAAACCGGACCACCAAAGATCACGGTGGCTAAACACCATAAAAATCAACACCAGCTTGAGCATGGAGCAACTCAAAGAAACAGTATTAGATCGGAAAACATGGAGAGAGCTGGCCCATAGAATCACCAAGAGTCAGACATGACTGAATGGCTAACAACAACAACCTAGGCACCAGGGTTGCAGGGGGTTGCCTTTTCCTCCCCAGGGCAGCTTACAAAAATGCCCGTACTATTTAAATAAGCAAACAGGTTATACAAACTACAATCTCTGGCAAACTTGTTCTTCTATTTATATGATACTACAAGAACAGCAGGTGGGTGGGGAGGTGGGAGGAAATCTAAATCTTCCCCAAGTTCATGAGTGTATTGAAGAACATGCCCAGCTAATCTACAGACAACAGCTCCCGAGGGTGGAAAAGGTGTCTAGTTCAAGGAGATCTGCCTGGAGGGGAACAGGTGTATGCAAAGTCCAGCTGGGTTTGTGCTGAAGGCAGAGCAGCTGAGAGCAACTCTGTTGCTTTAAGCTTAATTGCAGCTTGGAGCAGGTCACTGGTGCTCTCTCTCTTCTCCACATGGCTGAGTGCCTCTGATAAATCTCGGCTCCAGCAGCAGCTGCCGCCGCCGCCTGCAAAGGGTGAGAGCTGAGGAGCAGTGACTAAGGAGCATTCAGGTCTTGCTCCACACCAGCTGCAGAGGACTTTGGGTGGTCTCTGCTCCTGGGGATGCAGAAGCAGGAGCCCTCGAGAGCCTCTGGCATCTAAAAGTAAGTCAGAAGCCTGAGAAGGTGCCAGTCCTGTGAAAGGGAGGGAGGTGGGTCTGCCACAGATGGACTGAGGGAACTGGGAGCTTTGGTTGGCTGAGTGGTGTGCTGCAAAAGCCAGCTCCCTTCAAAGTCTGGAAGAACCTTTCCCTCTGAACTTTGTGGTTCCCTTTCTTGTAGGCAGCAAAAGAATGAAACAGCTCCAGAATGCTGAGGGCCCCCTTGGATGTGCTGCTGTTTGAGGGGTGGGCTCTGGTGGCTGGTTGGGTGCAAAACCCAGAGACAGTTTCCCAGCAGGGATCAGCTGTGCTGCAGGAGAGAAAGGAAAGAGCAAGACCAGCTGGGTCATGTTTCATATCTGTGGAGATATCTGTGCCCTTTGTTGGCATGGGGAAGGGGAGTTGATGGGTAGAGATCTGTCATCTCACTGTTTCAAGTGCAGGAAGGGCCAGCAGGTTCTTCCTCAGAGTTGGTTTATGTAACTCTCTGCTCTGTCTGGGGGTCCCCAGTGGAGTCTGCTCATTGTCTGTAGTGTGGCGTTTTTTCCATAGTAGATGGAGCTGCAAAGGGTTCCCAGAGCCTGGAGTGCATCTGCCAGCAGTCTCTTGCCTACAGCTCATCTGCTTGGTGTTGGGTTGGGGGGGGATCAAACCCATGGCTTGCTCCCCCCCCCCCCCAGAGTTTAGCATTTTAATGAGGAGTTGACCCTGGTCAGGGTCAGCCCAAGAAACTGTGGAGGGAGAAATCTCTCTCCCTCTATACACACAAGTTCTAGTGTGACCAAGAAATAGAGAGCGGCTAGTAATAGGCTGGGGTAACCAGGGGCTGGCAGCAGGTATGGTGCCCTCTCATGCCATCTCCCCAGCAACTAATGAGCTTCCACTGGAGCCTATGAGAATGGGTATTGGTTCAATGAAAGGCAAAGCAGACCCTGACACTGTGGCTGCATGCACATGGGGGAGGGGTCCTCTGCAGTGTCAGTGCTCTCCTCCCCCTGCCCACTGCACACATACTGCCTGTCACTGTACAAAGGGGCATTTGCTAGCAAGTCAAGTATTTGACTGTTTGTAGACTAAATTGGTACTCTGTCCCCTCCAACACCCACCGAATAGACTCAGTCAGCCCAGAGCCCACAAAATTTATTTTTAATTTTATTTATTTAATTTGTACTTCGCCCTCCCCGCTGAAGCAGGCTCAGGGGAGCTTACAAGGCCATTTGGCATCATAAAACAACATAAAACCATCTGAATACAGAACACAATACAGTTAAAAACAGATTAAAACAGTATAACAACGTATTCATAAAGTGCCATGTATAGTTTAACTAGATGTTTCAGGGGTAGGTAGTCTCGTATGACTATTCAGGTACAGACCGCCAACAGAGAAGCAACGGGGGGGAGGGGGGGGGAGAGGAAAGGGATGTCCACTGCCTCAATGAAAAGCCTGGAGAAAAAGCTCCATCTTGCAGGCCCTGCAGAATTGTAACAGATCCCGCAGGGCCCTGATCTCATACAGGAGCTCATTCCATCAGGTGGGGGCCAGGGTCAAAAAGGCCCTGGCCCTAGTTGAGGCAAGCCAGATGTCCCTGGGGGTGGGGACTACCAAAAGAAGTTGGTTGGTAAACCTCAGTGCTCTAAAGTAAAATGGAAATGTCATGGATGGTTCTAACATGAATAGTTTGCAGTTCTTGATTCCTTCCCGTGAGCAGTGGGTGTGGGGCCAGTTGTGCAGGTGGTTGCATGAGACCCCAGAGGTCCAGTTTGGATAGGGCTGCCAAGTCCAACTTGGGAAATATCTGGGGACTTTGGGGGTGGAGCCAGGAGACTTTGGGGGTGGAGCCAGGAGAAAGGAAGTGACATCATTTTGTGATGTCACATCCTGTGATGTTGCTTCCACATGCTTCCACATGAACTCATGAAGTTTCCTAATACTGAATCAGGCCATTGGTCCATCAAGGTCAGTATTGACTACTCAGACTGGTAGTGGCTCTCCAGGGTCTCAGGCTGAGATCTTTAATGTCACCTATTACCTGATCCTTTTTTAGCTGAAGAGGCTGATACCTCCTGCATGTCAAGCAGATGCTCTATCACTGAGCAATGGCCCTACTGAATCCTTCCTCATCTCGGCAGAATATGAAGCCCTAAGTGCTACACAAGTGCTAAATATGATTTTCATATCATAAGAACAGGAGAGAAGCCACAGTGGATCGGCCCATCCAGTACAGCCCATCCAGTACAACACTCTGTGTCACAGCAGTGGCCAAAAATACCAGGTGCCCTCAGGAGGTCCAGCAGCGGGGCCAGAACTCCAGAAGCCCTCCCACTGTTGCCCCCCAAGCACCAAGAATGCAGAGCATCACTGCCCCAGACAAAGGGTTCCATTTAGACCTTGTGGCTCATAATAGCCACTGATAGACCTCTGCTGGATGGGGACAGAGAGAGAGAGAGAGAGACAGACAGCCAGCTTTTTCACTTACTCTTGCCCAATTCCCAGGCTTTATTTCTGGCCCTTGTTTCACCCAGCTGTTGTCCATGTAAGTCCCATAACTACTACCCCCCCCCCAGCATAGGCTTTTTGGTGGCTAAAGAGGACCTTTGTCCTCCCCTTTTCGCCAGCAGAAAAGCTAGTTGGATCCATCCCTAATTTAAAATACCGGTTACTTGATGTACAAATGCTTTTAAAAATGCAGATTTTTACTGCCGGAGGGGGGGACACGGTTGAAAGAAACAGAAAATTGGCATAAAAATGAGGAATCCCAACTTTTATTTGCAGAAGGGAAATGAGGATTGGGGGGACCCAAACAGCCACGACAAGACATTTTAAACAATCCCACTCCCAGACCTTCTACAGGCAACCTCTCCTTGTGATGTTTACCTCTTTGGAAGTGACAGTTTATTCCTTTGACAAAACCACAGTGGACAGACAGACAGAAAAAAGAAAGAGGGGGAGGGGGAGAGACAGAGAAGGAAAAGAGCTCGCAGACCCCAGCTTACGCAGCTTACTCCAGCAGCAACCTTGCACGGAAGCCCTTCAGTAGAAAGAGCTTAGTCCCTCCTTAATCTCTGGGCGGGGCTGTCTTGCTCGATCAGCTCTTAAAGGGGAAATTTCCCTTTTAAGAAGTTCAAGAGGCCAGCAGGGCAGGCTCCGAGGTTCCCCTGCTGGCAGCCATTTTGTCCCCCCGGTGGCCAATCTTGGAAAAGCGGGGGAAAGCTTTAAAAATCGGTGTTTCCCCCGCTCTACCGGGGGACTTGGCAGCCCTAAATTTGGAATTAGGCTCCCAGTGCAGGTCAGATGACTGACAGAAGCCAGTTGACGAGCCCAGTTTGTTCAGAAGCAGGGCATGAAACTCCTCCCAGCCTCCAGCAGCCTCTGAACTAGCCTGTGCTGGCAGCTGTCGAGGCCAGTTCTTGCTGTTGGCCCTCTCCTCCAAAGGCCTTTTGCAAGCCAGGACTTCTCGGGGCTTCTCACAGCCGCATACTTCCAAGCCCAGGACAGACTTCAGAGCCCAACAGCCCTCTGCGACTGTGGCACTTGGGTGGAGTTGTGAATCGGACTTGTTTATGTGCATGCTTGCAGTGGTTTTAGAGACTAACTCTGAAGGCCTATGGAATAATTCTCGCCTTTCTGATTTGAATATTCTTTCAAAGGAGAAAGTGTTCACTTTTTTCTTGGGAGGAGGAAAGCAACACTGGCCCAGGCTTAGTGCCCAGCCACTCTGGGGCGTGCATCTGTGTGCGAACACCCTCGTGGTGTGGTGATGGCCAGTGGCTGCAGCTGAATGTGTGGCATAATGTGCCATGATGCTTGGAGGGTGAGGGCTTGAGCGTAGGTGGGGCACTGGGACACCTTCTACCCTTCCCATTCCAAAGACTCAGAAGCAGAACAGATTCCTGTCCGTGAGCCCAGGGAAGCTCCTGTGAGAAAGACAGGTGTCAAATGCCCTCCCTCCATAAGGGCCTTTCTTAAGCTTTAGTAGAATTTTCCCTGTCTTGCTAGGTTTGGGGGCTAACCAGCTGCCAATGCTGCTTCCTATTTGTATTGTTTTATATTTATATGTTACTGTTGAAATTATAGTGGTGTTTCACAGGTCTCCCAGTTTCTCAGTGGCATATTTCTGCTGTTTTTACATGCCAACCCATGGGCTAAGGGTAGTTCTGGCATTAATTTTCTGTGACTGACAGTGAGACCAGATGACAGCTGACCCCACTGGGCGTATGTGGGGATGCAGCTGGGTGGATTGTCCTGGTTGTGGGCTCTAGGACTGCATTAGGTCCCTGTTTCTGGTTTTAAGGGTGTGTCTCCAGGAAGGACTTAACCTGTTCTAGCAACCCTGGGAGACTTGGGAACTGTCTTTGCGGTGGGGGTGTTGTAATATCTCTAGCAGCTCTTAGCTCCATGCAGTCTCCAGGATCCTTTGGAGACAATGACAGTGGCTGTCCTCCTTTCTCCACAGTCGGAAACAGAGGGTGGCGCTGGGGGAGAGGATTTCTCCTTGGTTCTCTTGGGACTGTGGTGTCCCTCAGGGGGCAATCCTCTCCCCAATGCCCTTTAACATCCATATGTGCCCCCTCGCCCAGCTAATCCAGGGTTTGGGCTTGGGTGTCACCAATATGCGGATGACACCCAGCTCTATCTGTTAATGGACAGATGGACTCTGCCCCACATATTTTGGACAGGGCTTTGGAGGCTGTGCCTGGTTGACTGTGGCAGAGCCGGCTGAAGTCGAATCCAGTGAAGACTGGATCCTGTACCTGAGTTGCGGAGGACTGGATGTGGAATTACAGCTCTTGGCTCTGGGCGGGGTGTTGTTGATGCCAGCGCCGAGAGTGAGGAGCCTGGGGGTGATACTTGATGCCTATGGAGGCTCAGGTCACCACAGTTGCCAAATCAGCTTTTTCCTATCCACAGCAGGTGCGGCAGCTGGTTCCATACCTTTCCACCCACAAATTAGTTAGAGTGATCCATGCAATGGTAACTTCCAGTCTGGACTATTATAACTTGCTCTGCAAAGCCCTACTCTTGTATCTGATCCAAAAATTGCAGTTGGTGCAGAATGCAGCAGCGCGTGTGCTGACAGTGACATATTTACAACTGCACATTCAGACTGTGCTCCGTGAACTGCACTGGCTGCCGATAGAATTCCAGGTGCATTTCAAGGTGTTGGTACTTTCAGTCCCTTTCAATACTGATACATCACAAATCAAGCAATCAGCCTTCAGTTGAAAAGTAAACACAAAAAATTAGTAATAGCTCATCAGTTCATCAGTAGTTCAGCTAGTAATAACTTCACCATAATTCTAGAATTCATCATTCAAATACGATCATCTCTTTCTTGCAAACATAATCCATGGAAATGTTAGGCTTCCAACAGTTAGTCCTTCATCCACTTTTAATCCACAAATATGTTTTGAATTGTGCTGACAGCTCTGAGTACAGCACTTCCAACCAAACAGACTTCACAAAACACCAACCATGAAGCAGCAGCCCAGTATATAAGCACTCATGTCCACCACTATTGGAACAAAGAGAGTCTATGGTCAGGTCTCAGTAGGGACCACACTGGAGCAATATCTGATCTTGTGCAAACAGCATAACCTGGAATCTAGGCCTGGGTGTGCAAATTTGCCTTCTTGAGAATTACTGCTTTCAACTGAAAAAGCAAAACCAAGTTGCAGACAAGCATGTGCAATAAGTGTCTCCGCTGAAAGTTTTAAAAAAAGAGTTTTTGTGGCATGCAACACTTCTTCAGGCTCAAACAAAAATGGAAGAGTAGAAAGTTGATGTTTCTGGCAAAGACAAAAGTGTCTGGAATGGGGCAGTTTCTATCAAATGCAGGGCTGTTGCTGCTGGCTCAGCCCCTGGAAGTTAAGGCAGGGAAGTGCCTGGAGTGACTGACAGGTTTCCTAGACTGAAAAGTATTATTTGTTTCCTGAGGACAGTGGCATCACTCTGCTGATTCCAAGGCAGAACTATGAATCAGTCTGTCATTAGGATTCATCCACAACAGGTCACTGACAGACAACATCTGGCGCACACTAAACATCATCTCTTACAGTAAAATGCTAAATGTAGACTCCCTGCTGCTATCTGTTGATTTACAAAAAGCATTTGACAGTGTGGAAATCAATTATCTACAATACCTTTTAACTGCCATGAACTTCGGTCCTAATTTCAACACAGCCATTCACTCCATTTATGCACAACCGAGAGCAGGAATTTTAATCAATGACATTAAAAGCAGGACCATCAAACTACAACGGGGCACCCGACAGGGATGCCCCCTGTCGCTGTTATTATTCGCTCTCGCCATAGAACCTCTGGCTGCTGCAGTTAGATTAAACACTCATATACATGGCATAACAATCAACAATAGAACATACTTTGTCAGCCTCTATGCAGATGACTTAATGGTGTACATCACGAATCCAGAATCCTCCCTAAAGGAGCTTCAAAACCTATTCCTTTCCATCCAACAAATAACAGGACTGAAGGTGAATATGAAGAAAATGAAACTAATCCCACTGTCTCTACAGAAAACAACAGAAAAAAGACTTAGAACAAACTGCTTATTCAAATGGACAACATCCAACTGGAAATGTCTAGGAGTTACAATTCCCCCAGATCTAAAGGACCTTGTAAAACTTAATTTATGCTCTGTGCATCAAGAAATTAAAGCAAAGCTGGAGGAATGGAACAGACAAAACTTTTCTTGGGCGGATAGAATCTCGTTAGTTAAAAGCTTTATACTCCCCAAATCCCTATTTCTGTTCCGGGCACTACCAATTAGTGTCTCTCCAAGAGACTTGAAAAAGTGGTAAAAGGAACTCCTCAATGTTTTTTGGAACTATAAGAAACACAGAATCTCCTTCTCAATTCTACGACTACTGGTCACTCAAGGAGGATGTAATCTCCCAGACCTGGCAACATACTGCGTGCCTGCAAATCTAGCTTCTACGGTTCAACTCCTCAATGCTACCATTGAACCCCCATGGAAGACAGTCGAAGAAAGATCTACTACTCGAATCCCCCTACAAGATGTATTTTGGATGTCACCCCTGGACAGACCTAACATTGACGAACACAATATTTTTCTTTCTGCAGCAGTATCAACATGGGAGCTCCATAAAAAACGACTTTTACCACCTTGTTCGAGGGTTTCCTGCTTTCTGAAGCAAACATGGTTTCCCCCTGGAAGAAGGGAAACATCCCTGATAGATTGGAGGCGAACTGGTATAACTCGCATAATGGATTTTTTAGTTAAAGGAACTCCAATTAAGAAAGCAAAACTGGAGGACAAAATAGGACGGGAAATACCATGGCTTAACTACCTTCAAATCTCCCACCTTCTCCAAGACCTCAAAAAACAGCATACTTTTGATACGCCACTCACGCCATTTGAAATTCTTCTAGCCCAACCAAAGCCTACTACTAAAGGCCTCATCTCGATGCTATATAAAATTCTATTATCTGCAACACCCAACAAAAGCAATAACAATTGACTGGCCTGGCAAACAGATTGTGAAAATCATATAGACTCCGGAATATGGGATTCTCCAAATTATTTGGGATTCTCCTAATTTTACCTCCAAAATCTTTTTTATAAGGTTTAACACCTTCAAATTGGCCCATCGGTGGTATATGACCCCTGTCAGGCTTAACAGAATAAAACCAACAAACAACAAATACTGTTGGAAACACTGTGGCATGGTGGGAGACTTTATACATTGCTGGTGGCTCTGTCCAATCATTCTCACCTTCTGGATACAAATAATTACACAAATTAACATCATCACAGGAATACTTTTACCTGACCAACCGGAGATCCTCTTGCTTGACACCTGGTCTGAACCTGAAGAAAACAAAACAAAAGCTGTTACACTCACTATACTACTAGCAATAGCTAGGATAACAATTGTGCAATGATGGAAAGACAAGGAAGCCCCCTCGCTGAACATGTGGAAAAATAAGATATGGAAACACTTCCTACTAAGGAAAATTTCAGGACAAAATATGGCACTCAACAATACCACTATGCACTCATTCCAAGCTGTTTGGTCTCCCATCATGGACTACTTCTCTAGAGATGGTTTTTTGCCAACCAACAAATATTATCAAGACTTATACTTTTGATATTGTTGAATTGTTTTTAGGAAGGAGACACAAATTGAATGTATAATGTATGAAGTAAATGTTGAAAGATCTTCTGTTACCAATGTACAACACTATTTACTTTTATATAAATATTTTTTTTAAAAAAAAATTAGGGGGTTATTGGCTGGGCTTTGAATATTTGTGCACTGAAATGGTTTGATTTAGTTTGGTTTGGTTTTTTGACCTTGTAAACCACTTCGAGTCCACACTGAGCAGAGGTAAGTGGACCACCGTGCCTTCAGCTAAGAAACAGATGGGTGGTCAAGCATTAGTTAGCTTTGTGAGTGGTTCAGGTCTGTCACAGCAGTGCTGGCGCTGTCCTCTCTAAAGGGTTCTCAGCCTACAGATAATATGGAAGGGTTCTTGTATCATCAGTTGGCAAGGAGAGGCCAAGGATGCTTGTCTCGGAGCTTAAACCTCAGGGTTATGAAGATGTTTGCAAATCCCCCATCTGTTTAAATGAATCAACATATGTAAATGTCCCGGTTACTCCTGGGAAGCCCCCCCCCACCTGGCAGCCCCCCCCCCAATAGCCCAGTTACCCCCAGCCCACCCGGAAAATCTCCCACTCACTGGCCATGGACCCAGGGCCCAGGAGACAGAGGAGGCTGCTGTGGTGACCAGAGCCTCCAGGAGTAACTGGCGACGGAGGAGAAGAATAGAGGGATGGCTGTGGTCCCGGCCCATTCTGGAGGAGGCGGCAGCAGAGCTCGCCTCAGGGAACGGAGGGGCCTGGGGAGATGGGGAAAGGCACCATCCACTGAAAGAGATGGTGACGGGACGGTGGGGCAGCAGGCAACCGCCAAGACCAACAAGACATGGCTCAGAGCTGGTCCTCCAAGCGCATAAGTGGGGGTGGGGTGGGGCTGGAGACGGAAGGGGCAGCATCTTTCCCTTTGAAAGGAGGCGGGGCCCGGGAGAGAGACGGGAGGCCAGGGAGCGGGGCAGGATAAAAGGGGAAACTGGGAGCCTATGAGGAGGTGGAGACAGCGACAGCACAGAGAGAGAAAGAAGGAGGAAAAGCCTAGAAAGAGAGGAAGGTGCTGGATCTAAATGGAGGCTGGGGAGGTGACGTAACTCCCCCACTACCCTCCGCATCTGAGGCTCCCAGAGGCCCCGGGTTCCTGCCCATTCCTAGGGGTCAACCCCCCCTCTTGACCTGACCTCCAGCCCCTCTGGCGTCCCAGGAGCCTGGTGCCTGGAATTGCAACTCTGAGGGTGCCCCCAGATCCTGTGAGGCAATGCCCCAGCAACAGGCAGGCCCCTGCCCAGGGACCCCAACAGTAAATGAAAGAGAATTGACTTCCGGCAAGACTTGCGATCATGGCGGACGTGCTCCTCCGCATCTGCGGGGAGCGCAATCCGTACCCGGCGGGAAGAAGGGGCTCTGGACTGGTGCCGAGCCCCCAGAGACCCCAGTGAGGGGGCTCTGCCTGGGGTGGCCCGAAGGGGATCTCTCCCTACGGTGGCGACCGAGGGATAGAGATCCCTTTTCATCACCCCCATAGGTTCCCCCGCCATGGGAGCCGTATGGCTGAAAGCGCAAATCTGTGAAGCAGCAGAGAGTGTGAAGCAATGAGGCTGGAACTGACAGTTACGCATGGAGAAAACATGAGTCTGAAGTAAGAAAAGCAGAACACAGCGGGAAGACGGCGGGAGAAGTGAAACCCACCCACCCCCCCTCTCTGGGACTAGCGTACTTACGAGACTCTTTACGTGGCGTTACTGCAGGAATAAAAGCCCATCCGCCTTGCTAGATGGCAGCATCGCTCACTTGGAGATATAAACTTTAGAAGGACATAAGTGCTGTTTGAAAATTTGCTCCTTTCGTTCATCTTATCTATCTATAAACAAAGAGCGTAGCCTCAACAATGACGGGGAAACCGAAACCTTCCCCCAAACTAGGAAGTACAGCTCCGAGTTCAAAGGTTGATACCACGGAGATGAGTGCGGTGTTCTCCTCGTTATTGCGACCTCTAGTGGACCAAATGACAGCTCTCAACGTTAAGATGGACAAAATGCAGCTAGAACTAAAAGAGTCGAATAAATCCACAGAGAAGCTGCAGTGAGAACTTCTGGAAGTAAAAACTTCAGTAAAAAACCAAGACGCAAGACTACAAAAGGCAGAGAAGGAAAAGGCCTTCCACCACGATCAGCTTTTGAAATTACAAATGGAAAGATCGAATTTTTTCCTAAGACTTCAGAATGTGCCAGAAAACACAGGAGAAGACCTTAAAAATTTGCTAAGTGAAGCACTTGAACCAGTGACAGGCATGAAAGCAGCGGATATAAAAAGCGATATGGATATGGTTTACAGAACCTATCCAGATTATACTAAAAAGAAAAGCCTGCCTGGTGAAATTATGATAAGGTTCTCCAAAAAATCTACAAGAGACGTGGTGCTTAGACCACAAACAAAGCAGCTCTGAAGATCCTGGGAGAAGAAGTAAAAGTGATGAAGGATATCCCATTTGAAATAAGGAAAAGAAGGAAAGCCTATGGAAAATTGACATCTTGGCTCCAGTCTGAGTCTATCATCTATCGTTGGAATACTCCAGAAGGACTATGCTTCAGCATCAAAGATAAGAAGTATAAGATTGACTCTGTTCAACAAGCGAAAAAATTTCTGGAAAAAAGCAAAGAGCAGAAAACTGAGAGAGACTCAGATGGTTCACTGGCCTCGCAAGAAAGCATGTATGGATTTGATAGCTCAAAGAGTGAAGAAGAAGTGTCTGACTCGGAAAAAGGAGCTGTAGCTCCAAAAGTAGTTGGGACTGTTAAGACAAGAAGAGGACGAAAGAAGAAATAGTGATTAAACTGTTTTATTAAGCATTGCACTTATGTATTATAAATTGTTTAATTAACCGTATTTCTCTAGGTGGGCGTGCCTGCCAAATAGTTTTGATATTTTTTATAGTAGCAGTAACAAGTAATTGAAATTTATCCAAGGTTCTAAATGCTTCATAATTATATTATGTAATAAGGTAGTATTAAGCAAATGATAAAGTACTCTCTGTATAAGGTATATGTAGCTTAGATTGTAGCGTTATAGTTGTAGTTATAGGGAAAAATCAATAAAAATTTATTAAAAAAAAAAAAAGTAAATGAAAGAGAATTAGCCACCACACCAAAATCAGAGAGCAGTTTGGGAAAGATGAGAGGAGGAGCAGATGGACATGTTATTTTGGGGGGGGGGGAAGTGGCTCTATCATTACCCTGCAAGAAGAAAGAGTCTCCCCCCCCCCCATACCTCACCATGTCTCCTTTGGAGTTTTTTAATTTTCATCATTTTTATTCTTTTCTTTGGTTCTATATTGAAATCTTGTGAGCATTTGTGATGGTTTCATTTCTGTTCTCCCTCTGAGGTGGAGGACATCTCATTGGGTTATTCCCACCATTCCTTTAGGGAGGCAGGAAACACTTTTTTCCCCTTCCTTTTGGCGCCTTGGGAATACCCCTTCTCCAGTTCTTTTCCTGCCTTTCAGGGAGCAGCAGCTAGCAGTCAGGGCTTGTCTGACTACTTTCTACAGTTTAAATCTTGCTAAAAAAAATTTCCCTTTCTACTCTTTCTTCTTTATCTGTTTTTCCCCTCTCCACTACCTATTTTTTTCTTGCTAACTTACTTGCTGTTTACTCTGCCTCCCCCCCCCCCCACAACTCCGACTCTGGGGAGACTTGGAGGTTTCCCTTTTGAGTGCAGCCACACACTGGAGATGGCTGAGGCAGCAGAGCACTCTGACGGTTTCTCCTCCGGAGAGGAGGAGATAGCCGCTGCGGCGGCCAACTGTGGAGCCTACTCGCCTTCGCGGCGTTCTTGTGCCACCCCGATGGACCTGGTGGAGGAGGCAGTGGCTATGCTGTGCGCGCTGAAGCGCTCCCAGCCCCTGGAAGGAGTGGAGCCCGCCAAAATCGGGCGTGCCAAAGATGGTGGTGGCCATTTTGGATTTTCGTTCCAAAGTCCCGCAGCTCAGACAAGTCCTCCGCCGGTGCTGCTGACAACCAAAGGAGCACATAAGGTCTCCAGTTCACGTCATTCTGGCCCAATCCGGCCTTGGGAGGGGGAGACTCAGATTCAGAACAGATATCCCCCAGGCTCATGCAAGTGGTCAGAAAGGCCATGCAGGAGGAGATGTCCTCCTTCTGTGCCAAGGTGGGCATTACTGGCCACAGACAAACTCCATCCCCCCCCAGCTCCCTGGCCCACTAAAGCAGCCCAGAAAGCGCAGCTCAGCTCCTACAGGAGACATAAGGGGGGGGAGCAATGGGAAGATAGGGAGGCCTCCTCCTTCATATATGATGATAAAGAGGAGAGCGAGTTCCTCTCTGAGGAGGAAGAGGAGGACTTGAAAATGCCTGAGCCCTTCAGTAGATTCTTCAAAGCTGAAGATTATCGATACTTCCTAACTAAGGCTATGAAGGCTCTAGACTAGAGATTCAGGAGGCTCCCGTCTCTGAGGATCAAGTCCCCATCAGGCCAAGCTTAAATCCATATCTAGGGGACTCAAAGAATTTTTCCCTCCAGAGGAACTGGTGGAGAAAGTCTTCCCTTTTCCAGAATATTTCGAAAGACAGCTTAGATCAGCCTGGGACAGACCTGCTGCTAACAGACAGTTCCCAAGCTTCGTGCACAAACTGTACGCCTTACCCATGTACACTCAAGAATTGTTACAAACACTGGCTGTAGAATTATTTATTTATTTATTTATTCTTCAAATTTATATCCCACCAACCAGCTCAGGGCGGCTAACAAGGGCACAGTATGGATGGGCCAGTAGCAGCCATCCAATCCACTGGCTTAGTGTCAGAGGACGGCCATGGCTCCATACGCGATCCCATTGATAAAAAAGCAGACACTACACTCAAGAAAATATACGAAGTCATCTCTATGATGGTCAAGACGGCTGCTACAGATTCCATAGCATCCAGGGCATCCATTGTTTGGCTGCGCTAGCTAATTCAGCTTCTTCCTGAAAATAACCAAGGCCTCCTAGAAGGAGCTACTCGCATCTTAAAAGGAGCCTCCTTTTCTGCAGATGCCACCCTGGACATCCTGACCTTCGCATCCCGGGCCATGGCTTCTACTGCAGTGACAAGGAGACTGCTCTGGCTCAGGGCCTGGCAAGCTGATTTTCAATCTAAGCTCATGGTCTCTGCGTATCCTTTCCAGGGGGATTGGCTATTTGGTGAGGCCCTTGAGAGAATCCTCGTAGAAACGCAAGACAAGAAAAAGGCTATGCCTAAGAATTTTCGTCAGATGGACAGAAGTACATCACAGTCCTTTCGTACCCAGATTTCATCAGGATCAAAGGAGAAACAGCTGGACCAACAGCAGGCCTTTCAACAAGCGAGGAGCATTCAACTCCAGATTCCCTAGATTGTCCTTCAGCCGTTCCAGAGGTGGAGACTGAGACTCCAAGCCCAAACAGACGTGACTATCCGGTGGCACCAGTAGGGGCACGACTTCTGCTTTTTTCGGTGGCCTGGTCAGCAGCTCAGGCGGACACTTGGGCACAGGAGATAGTGTTTCAGGGGTACTCGATAAGAGTTCCGATGTCCAGACAGATTTCTGATCTCCCCAGTCAGCAAATCAGCTGCCAAGCAAGCACTAGTCGACAGAGCTCTTCAACATCTGCTGGACATTCGAGCAATAGAACCAGTTCCTCGGCCAGAACGCGGTCTCGGGGTCTATTCTATTCTCTTCCTGGTCCCCAAGCAGAACGGCGACTGGAGAGCCATCCTCGACGTGAAGTTCCTCAACAGGTTTATCGCCCTTTGTCACTTCAGGATGGAGACCCTGAGGTCAATCACAGAGAACCTGAGATCTGGAGATTGTCTCTCATCAATAGACCTCACAGAGGCATACCTCCACATGCCAATTCACCAATCGCACAAGAGGTTCCTATGCTTCTGCATCTGAGGCCGCCACTTCCAATACAGGGCACTGCCATTCAGGTTGTCTACAGCTCTGAGACTGTTTCCAAACTCCTGGTCAATCCAGTAGTTCATCTCAGGAGACAGAGAATCCATGTGCATCCTTACCTGGACGACATCTTGGTAAGGGGCCACAACCTGGAGTCGGCAAAGCAGAACACTGCACGGACTCTACAGTGTCTACAAGATCATGGATTTGTGATCAACTTTGCCAAGAATTCTCTCACACCATCTCACAGGATAGAACATCTGGGGGCAATATTAGACACCTCGCTCAATGCCCTCTTCCTCCCCCTGGACAAGGCCAAAAAGCTTCGAGAGATGGCAACTACCGTGATTCGGAGTTCGTCCACAACCCTGATGACACTGGCAAAACTATTAGGGCTGATGGTCTCCTGTATAGATTTGATCCAGTGAGCACGCCTCCACTCCAGAGCTCTTTAGTGTTTCTTAAAACCTTATCAGAGACAGATCATGGAGCACCGCCCCATGAACATACATCTTCCTGCCCAGGTCAAATCCACCCTCCTATGGTGGACGAGCCTTCAGAATTTACAAGGGGGGAAGGTCTACTACACACATCCCCAGTTAGAGATATTCACAGATGCCTCTCAGGCTGGGGCACGGTCCTGGAGGGGAGCCCAGTCCAAGGTCTTTGATCCAGGGAGGAACGGCTTCTTCCGATCAATTTTCTGGAGCTGAGAGCGATCCGCCTTGCCCTACTACACTTTGGGCAGAAACTTATCAACCAACATGTTTTGATCAGAACAGACAATGTGGCAGCCAAAGCCTACCTCAACCACCAGGGAGGCTCCAAATCGGCTCAATTACAGCGGGAAGTGACACAAATCTTAACCTGGGTCGAGGGGAACATAGCCTCGATCCGGGCCAAGCATGTCCAGGGGATTCACAACATACAAGCAGACTGGCTCAGCAGACAGACTATCGATCAGGGCGAATGGTCGCTTCACCCGGACCTGTTCCAATTTATCATGATACGACTGGGTCAGCCCCTTGTGGATCTATTTGCATCTCCAGCCAACCATCAGTTTCCTCAGTTCTTCATGAGGCACTACCACAAGGAGGCGAAAGTGACAGATGCCTTGATCTCTCCATGGTCTCCCGGGTTGCTGTACGCATTCCTGCCCCTTCCGCTGATCCTGAGAACCATCCGAAGGATCCAAGAAGAGAGGGCGGAGATCATTCTGGTGACACCTCTGTGGGCAAGATGACCATGGTACTTGACACTGGTGGAGCTATCGGTTCATCCTCCGCTATGCCTACCACAGACGCCGAACATGCTGACGCAGGGACCATTTGGCATCCTCAACCAGGATGGTTTTGTTTGGCCGCTTGGTGATTGAATGGCAACAGCTCTCTCAGCTTGGATATTCGCCCCAGGTCACAGACACGATCTTAACATCCCGACGGCAGTCAACTATCCAGATTTACAATATGACCTGGAAGGCCTTTGTGAGATGGTGTAGAAGGAAGCAGGTAGACACTTTATCTCCCTCAATAGCCTCAGTCCTCTCCTTCCTGCAAGATGGCCTGGAATCTGGCCTAAAGGCAGCTACACTCCGCAGACAGATTGCAGCCTTATCAGCTGTCCTTCTGTTGGTGGGGGGTTATAAGCTGTCCAAACACCCCCATGTTCAACTGTTTTCACAAGGAGCTTCCATCAAATCACCTCCACAGATCCACTGGTTCCCCATGTGGAGATTGAACATTGTGCTGAGGGCATTAACAAAATCCCCTTTCGAGCCCATCAGGGAGGTTCATCTGAGATGGCTTCGAATGAAGACACTGTTCCTAATAGCAATCACATCAGCCTGCCGAGTTTCAGAAATTAGCGCCCTCTCAATCAAATCCACCCTGTGCATCTTTCACAGGGACAAAGTGGTACTTAGAATGGACCCCCCCTTCCAGCCTAAGGTATATTCCACTTTTCATCAGACACAGGAAATGTATCTCCCAACATTCTGTCCAAATCCCAGCCGTCTGAAGGAAGTCCTCTGGTATACCCTGGATGTTTGACGAGCGCTGAAAGCCTACATAATCAGGATGGAAGTGATTCAGAAAACGGACTTCATGTTCATCAATTCTCCACCCAGGGTGGGGAACAGAATGTCCAAAGCATCCATCAGCAAGGTGATCAGGTCCTGCATAACAGAAGCCTACAAAGCATCGGGCTTGGAAGTACCGATGGGAATAACCGCACATTCCTTGCGGAGTGCCTCTACCAACGCAGCTCTGGCCAACTGAGCAACTATTGAAGAGGTGTGCAGAGCAGCAACCTGGTTTCTATGTTTATATGCCACTCCAACTAAACAACTTCACATCAGCCGATGCCATGTTTGGGAGACGAGTTCTGCAGCACATCATTCCTTAGGATGACGATGATGACCCACCCGATTAAGGGACACTGCCTTGGGAGGTCCCAATGAGATGTCCTCCACCTCAGAGGGAGAACGACCATTGGGAACTTACCATGAGGGGTCCTTCTCTGAGGTCAGGAGAACATCTCAGCCCTCCCTCTATACATCATCGTCTCCTTTCTAGCCTCCACTGTGCTGTACTCTTCTCCTCTACCTTCCCTGTTTCTCTACCTTCATGTCTATCTGGGGGGGAGGACACGCAGGTCTTTAATGTATAATAGTTCAAATAGTCTGAGTTAAGAAAGGTTCTTGTTAATGGACACTGACATGTTCAGTATAAGTTACTGCTGACGGAGTCCCCGAACTGGAGGAGTCCCCGAACTGGAGGAGGGGCTATTCCCAAGGTGCCAAAAAAAAGGGGGGAAAGTGTTTCCTGTCTCCCTAAAGGAATGGTGGGAATAACCCAATGAGATGTCCTCCTGACCTCAGAGGAGAAGGACCCCTCACGATAAGTTCTCAATGGTTGTTCTTTTCTCTTCTCATAATGCCTTTATCATATCTTCCTGGTGCTTGTTGTGAGGTTTCTTCTTCTGCTTGAGCTTTTTCATCTTCTTGCCAACTTAGATTTTTCCCGTGTCTTTCAAGAAATTCTTCAACTTTAAAAGTCACATCAAGTTTTTGTCTTCTGCCTGTATAATTGAACAACACTCCTTCTGGCAACAACCACCTATAAGAGAATTTCATTGATTCTTAATAGGCTAGTTAAGACTGCATAGTTCTGACATCTTTCCCTGACTCTCCATGGTGTTTCTTTGAGGAATTTAATTTCTGTTTGTTGTATTACTACTTTCTTTGAGGCGTTAAGGATCTTATCATGTAATTCTCTTCTATAAAACTTTATGTAGTCTTCCCTAGGGGTTTTAGTTCTTCTCGCGAAGGACGAGTTTTTTCAAAAAATTGCTTCAGTTTCTCTTTCCTCTGTTGTTCCTATTTTAAGTTGTTCTGATAGGTATTGTGCCATTTCTTCCTTTAAGTTTATCTCTATATTTTCGGGTATATTTTGACACCTCACTATTATTGCAGCTTTGTACATTTCTAAGTTTATCAACATCTCTTCCATTCTCTCATTTTTATTCTTTAATTCTTGTAGTTCATCATCTAATTCCTGTACTGTATCATCTATCTATTTATTAGCAGTTGTGATTTTTAATATTTCTTGTTTATTTTCTGTTATTTGCTTTTTAATTTCTTCTGTCTCTGTATTTATTTGTTGTGTTTTTCCTCCATTTTTGTCTGTATTGGTTCTAATTCATTCTTAATTAGTGTAGGTAAAGTGGTTTCTACCGTTGTTTTAACAGTCTGAATTACACAGTCCTGAATGAGGAGTTTCAAATCTTTCATTGTAATCTGAGCTAAATTCATAGTATTGCATTTTAATTGGCTTTGTGTATTTGGAGATATGATGGATGTTTTCCTAGTTGCACCTGATCCAGAGGCCATTTATTATATCAGTTGTTATTCTAATCCAAACTCGTAAAGCTTTTTTGGTTTTGCCTGTTACTTTGTAATTTATCTTATTTGATTGCTTTATCCACTTTATCCTATAAAGTATGAGGGTTTCTTTCAAGTAGGTCTTAGTTTTTAGTTGATAGGTGGTCCTAAATTATTAACTATTATCTTACAGGGTTACATATATTAGCATGGGGTTACTTTGAAAGACATTATTATAAAGCATTTAAATGGGATATTCAACTCCTTCTTACACTTTATCTTTTGCACCCACTCTGTCCCTTCTTATCTCCCTTTAGTCAATTCACTCTAATCTTTCTGAGTTCTCTCCTGTAGTGATGAACTATAGATGCTTTAAAAGTAATCCACTGCCACTTGTTAGTATTCCACTCCACCACTTCTACAATCCAGGTCTTTGTTTCCCCTCTCTCTCTCTCTCTGTGTCACATCTTCCTCTGATGTTATTGCTTTACATCCCTGTCCGTCGCGCCTCCGTCTCTGCTGCTGGGTCTCTCCACTGCTCACTCCTTTCACTCCTCTCTTTCCACTTCTACTCCACTGCTTACTCTGCTCCGCCGTCGACCGCAGGGCTCTCCTTGTGAGTCACCCGACACCACAGCTCAGCCATGCCCCACCACAAAAACACTCAGTCCATGTCCCAAATGTTCCGGAAAGGTAAATAAGATTAATAATGATTAGTTGGTGGGTTTTATCATTTAGGTTCTTTTCAGTCGACCCCCCCTTCGTTATACTCAAAGGTTGGTTAGTAATACAAGCTTGTTAGAGTCCTTCATGGCCGCTTTAATTTTCTAGTTTGCTCATTTGCTAGGGTAATGGGTGGGCCAATTCCTCCAAGAGATGAATTAAACAAAAAAAAGGGAAAAAAAGAAAAAAAACCTTAACTTGTTGGCTGTCATATTCAAGCCCAATAGGTTTTAGATTCTGTTGGTTCCTCTGGGATCAGCTAGTACCTGGCGAGATCGTTGGGTGTCTCCCACTTCAGAGCAGATCCAAAATAAACCCAAGTTTATTTTAATAAACCACTCACCTATGGATTCGGAGCAAGCTTCCTGCTAGAGCTCTCTCTATGGTAAGAGTATCTAATGTGAATGGAAAACAGTCTGGGAGGCTATGGGAATAGCAAGTTAAAGCAGAGACTCTTTGCTCGCGCCTGCTGTCATTGAGCCCGGAAGTTCAGTCCAAAGTTGCCATTTTCTTCAGAGGAACTAATCTCTGTTGTCTGGAAATCAGCTGTAATTCCAGGGGATCTCCAGGCCTCATCTGAAGGCTGGAAATCCTAAGAGGGACAGGCAGTGGCTTGTCCTGGAACAAAGCCCCTGTGACCACTCCCTGAAACTGTGCCACAGTATCCCTTGCTGGATGAGTCCAAAATGCTCTGGCAGAACAAGGGGGCCTGGCCCAGATCCTGGACTGTGAAGAGGGTGTGGAGAGGTAGGAGTTAGCAGGCTCCACTTTATCATCTGGTCCAGTCCTGTCTCCAAGGCTCAGGTCCTCTAACTGCAGCACCCTAGAAGAAGCAGAAGAAACAGCAGCAGCAGAAAAAGAAGCAAAAGCAGCAGCAGAAGAAGCAGCAGAAGTTATTTTATACCCCACCCTTCACTACCCGAAGGAGTCTTGGAGTGGCCTTCCCTTCCTCTCCCCAGAACAGACATCCTGTGAGGTAGATGGGGCTGAGAGAGCTCTGAGAAAACTGTGACTGACCCAAAGTCACCCAGCTGGCTTCATGTGGAGGAGGAGGTTCTCCAGATTAGAATCCGCTGCTCTTAACCACTACACCAAGCTGGAAAAGGCTTCTCACTGCCTTTTCTTGTCCACTTTCAAAGATGGAGATGCTACAACATACCTAGGCCAGGTTGAAGTCAGGCCTGCTGGCCTTGGTTAGATAGGCTATTGCTGAATAGTCCTGGAAGTGGGGCACACATCACAGTTTCCTGGGAGGAGCCCCTTTTTTATTCCCTGCCAGGTAAAAAGGCTCTTTGCATGCAGTAAACCAGCTGGACGAAGCATAGCCTCCCTCCTGGTGTGCTAGTTTACCACATAAAGGGAGCATTTTAGCTGGGGATATTCAGAACTAAGACACACACCTCACCTGCACGCTGGAACAGGTACAATGCAGAATTCTCCCATTTCATTATGTAGAATGGACGGATTGATTCTCTTTTTAGAAGTTGTGATGTGGTTGATGTTCATCTGGGCAAGATGGATCATCTTTTGTGGGACATCAATTTGTGTCTTGCTTTTTTTCTTGATTTACTAGCTAAACCTTAGCAAGCCCCAAGAGGATGTGTGTGACTGAAACAGTAGCATAGAGAGAGCAGCTCCCCCCCCCCCCCCATGCCAGCCCAGACTCCAGTCTGATGTGGCAGAGCTGCAACAAACACTTGCTATTTTGAAGTGCCCACAAACTTTGCATGGGGTGGGCTTTTGTGGGCATAGTTTCATTAGCAGACTTTGCTCTGGTTTGTTGGAAGGAGAAAGTTTAGTTTCCCTCCCGATCAGCTTTCAGACTGCTCAGGGCCATTTTGTACCACCCTGGTTGCTAATTTTGATGCTGCCCTAAATAGAAGTTGAGTGCACATCTTGAAGCCGCTTTGCTTTAAGATGAATTATTTTCCTTTAGTTACCAAACCAGGGTATTAACTACATCTGTGCTGGCAACAAGTTCTCCTCGCCAGGAAATGCTGCCATGAGAAGCCTTTGATCAGAAACGCTGTCTTCCCAGGGC
Source organism: Lepidodactylus listeri (assembly GCA_029233225.1). Taxonomy (NCBI): domain Eukaryota; kingdom Metazoa; phylum Chordata; class Lepidosauria; order Squamata; family Gekkonidae; genus Lepidodactylus; species Lepidodactylus listeri. Next base: position 3,831,155 of record JARCFY010000014.1, on the reverse strand, counting down.
CGTGTTCCCTTTGTCCTGATGATCCAGGCAGTGGGGCTATTTCATGTTTCAGCAACTGGGGATGGAGATTTCAGAGGGGCTTGAAGACATACTACAGAAGACTAAATGGCAGAGAAAGTGCTGAGTGTAGGCTTGGTTATTGTTCCTTAAGGTAACTATGACCATATTGATCGTTTCAGAGTGTTATGTCCTGTGCCTATGTCTTTGTTTGTAACCAGGGAACATGTCTGGACATGTTCACCTGTAATGGTAAGCGATACCAGCAGAGCTTCAGTCCTCAGACAACAATAGACATTGGGATCCTGAGGGTCCCCCTATCAGAGACCAAGGATATTCAAATGATAGCCTCTGGTGGGAAACTAATCCCTAGTTACCCAATCCCCCACAGGGGGGCGAGGTCAAGGTGTGGTTTACCTGTACATATAAGCAGGCTCCCCCATCCCTTCTCCCTCATGCTCCAATTTGATCTACAATAAACCACCATGCTTGTGCTTGCTCCTGACCACCTAATAAAAGAGCTATGATTGAAATCACTCCAATGGCCTCCCAACTCCAGTACATTTCAGTGGCAACAAAGATGGGATCCTGATGAGCAACTCACCAGCCTGTGACCCCAGCACTGCTCCAAGGGAGTTGTGGATGCTGACTCCTCAGAGGTGTCTGTGTCAAGCTGCTATGACCGAGCGCTCCCAAGCCATCCAGAGTCGCTGGACCGGGGTGGAGGCGGAGAGGTCGAAGCACTAATCGAGCACATGGGAACACGCTTGTGGGATCAAGTGCAGCAAGAGGTTTTCGAAAGAATGATTACATTACCCCAAATGATTTTGGACGCGGTGTGGGACGAGCTAAGGCAACAGGCTTCCCTCCAGCCAGGGGCAGCCATAGCGCCGACAGGGCCATCAGCCAGGCAACCGGGAGCCCCTTCTGCGCAACCTATGACACCCACTGAGACACCTGGGTTTCCTGCGGGGCCAGAGCAACCGGCTCAACCCCTGACTCCTGGGGTCCCCAGAGTGCAACAGCCCAAGGAGTTGCTGGAAGCTATGTTCAATGGGACCCCTGAGAAGTTGGCATTCTTTCTAGTGCAAGTACGCAGATTCCTAAGAGATTGGGGCCATCTGTTCCCAGATGATGAACAGCATGTTGAATTCATCAGTGCGAAGCTGAGGGATCGGGTGGTAGACTGGTATGTGGGGTGGGTTTGCGCGAGATCCAGGGCCTCGAGCTATGGGGTGTGCAGGCCTTCATGTGGGTGTTACAAAGGCAATATGAAGATCCACTGGCAGGTGAGAAAGTGAGGGCATGCATCCGTACCTTGAAGCAAGGCAGCTGTACAGTGCATGAGTACTCAGAAGAGTTCAAGGTGATTGCAGTGAAGATCCAGGGGTGGCCAGAGCCCATGATGATGGAGCATTTCCAGACAGGGCTCAGTCACCAGATTCTTGATATGGTTCTGCATAATGTGCAACCTCTCACCTTAGCTGCCTGGATGCGAGAAGCAGATGATGCAGAGAACTGCCTGCAGATGATCAAGATGCAGGCCCCACAGGTGTACCATAAAACCCTGGAAGCCCCCCAGAAGACAACCCAGCCCAGAGGAAAAGACCCAATTAAAGAACAGCGGATGCAGCAAGGGCTTTGTCTTAGGTGTGGAGAGGCCTGCCCGATGAGCGTGACTTCAACCCCTCCAAAAGCTGGAGAGAAGAAAGCCATGGGAACCCCAAAGCGACCGAGGAATGGGAAAGGAAAGTTCCCGAAAGCATTACAGTTGGGAGCACAACTGGAAGGCACCTCGTCTGGCAGTGAGGAAACACAAGAGCCATCGGGAAAAGGCCAGGACTTGTTGTAAGAGGCGCAAAACAACAGGTCTGAGAGCCGCAGGCGCCACCTATGGTAAGCAATTCTGACCCCGTCCTGTTCATGACTGTGACCATTTTAAACAGAGACATGGGCATGCAAATTCGAGCCTGAGCGCTGATTGACTCAGGCTGTGCAAGAGACATAGATCAGCCCGTCTCTTGTTAAGGGACTGGGGACCCCAGATGGATGGCTCCTCCATGCAGGAGCCGTATAAATACCAGACAGTCCCCTTGCTGATGGGGGCAGGAAGACATTGGGACCACCGCTCTTTTGTGATCAATCCCAGTACCTGGTTCCCAATGGTGTTAGGGAGCCCTTGGCTGTGTGGTCCTGATTTTTACATCCAGTGGAGTAAAGGGGTGGTGCGTTTTGCTGACCTGGGGTGTAAATCCCACATGTGGTCACCTGAATGGGGTGAGTCTCCTCCAGCAGAACCAATGATTGCTTGCCTAGTGGAGGAGAATGGGGGGGATCCCCCAAGAGTATGAAGACTTAGCTAAGGTTTTTGAAGAGGTGGAAGCAGATGAACTACCCCCAGACTCACACCAGAATTGTGACTGTGCTATTGAACTACTGCTGGGGCAAAAATTACCGAAAGGAAAATTGTACTCCATGAGCCCTGCAAAGAAACGGGAACTGCAAAAGTTCATTGATAAGAACTTGGCGCGAGGTTTCATCCATCCCACCTCCTCCCCTTACGCGGCTCCCGTTCTCTTCCGGAAAAAGAGGGATGGTGGGCTCAGATTGTGCACAGATTATTGGGGGCTCAACACAGTGTCAACTACCAATGCTTATTCCCCCCCATTTATCAAAGATTTGTTAGCAGAGGCTTCCAAGGGAAAAATCTTCACTAACCTAGATCTGCGGGATGCTTACTTTAGAGTGCACATTAGGGAGGGGGATGAATCTAAAACAGCTTTCAACACACCCCTGGGGCAATTTGAATACCTTGTTATGCCCTTTGGCCTCCAGTGGGCGCCTGGAGTTTTTATGAATCTGATCAATGAAGTCTTACACAAGTACTTATTCCAGAGGGCGCTAGTGTACTTAGATGGCATTCTTTTGTATTCCCCTGATAAGGAATCGCATATCAAATTGGTGCGAGTTCTCCAGACCCTCCTGGAGCACAGGCTATTTGCTAAGCTCTCCAAATGTGTTTTATAAGAAGGAAGTAGATTTCTTAGACTACCGCATCTCCCATAGAGGCTTAGAGATGGATCCAGAGAAGGTGGCTGATGTGGTGGGGTGGGAGGCGCCCATCACCCAGTGCCATCTCCAATCGTTCTTAGGATTCTTTAAGTTTTATAGGGGTTTCATCTCAAATTTTGTCCAGGTAGCCCTCCCACTCACTGACTTGCTGAAAACAAAGGGGAAGGTGTGGATAGTACTAAGCCAGGGCCAAGTTAGACTGGACTGAGGAATGCCAGCATGCATTCGAGATGCTAAAAAAACTGTTCACTTCTGAGCCAGTGCTTGCCCACCACGATGAGAATAAGAAATTCATTGTCCAAGTGGACGTGTCGGATGTCGCAATGGGGGGGGGCAGTCTTGCAGGAGGGAGCGGATGGATGGTTCCACCCCCAGCTTACATCTCTAAGAAGTTCAACACTACTGAGCGCAATTGGTCAGTGTGGGACAAGAAAGCTGCGGCTATTAAATTGGCTTTGTCGATGTGGCATCATTAACTGGAGGAGGCACAGGTAGCATTTGAGGTTTGGACTGACCATAAGAACTTAGAAGTGTCGCACACACCCCAGAGTCTCAATGCTAAACAACTGCAATGGGCAGAGTTTTTCTCCAAATTCCGTTTCACCTTCCACCATCTCCCAGGGAAATGAAACTTCCTGGCCGATGCCCTGTCACGCCTACCCCAGTATGCGAGCCAGAGGGAAGAGATAATTGACTCTATGTTCACACTCTCACAGTTGGGAGGGGCGGTCATGACTCGCAGTCAAGTGAAAGTGGTGGGGGGAGAAGGAGGCACATCCGTGGAGTACCAGATTCAAGGAGGGTGCATCTGACAAAGACCGGGAGGAACTTGCTTCCATGCCGGGAATAGAGGAACACGAAGATGGCTGTTGGTATAAGGAGTCCAAAGTCTTTGTGCCTGTTTCTATGCGGGGGGAAGTGATGCGTTGGGGCCATGAATCCAAACTAGCTGGACACTTTGGGTTTCTGAAGTCTTTGCATTTGCTGCAACGCCAGTTTTGGTGGCCGCATATGAGGGCAGACATTTCCCAATATGTTACCTCATGCCCTACTTGTCTCGTGTGCAAAAGGCAAGGGGGGAAACCCCATGGGTTGTTGAAACCTTTGGAAACCCCATCCAGGCCTTGGGAGGTGATTTCGATGGATTTTATCCCTGACTTGCCCCCCAGCAAGGGAAAGACTGTGATTTGGGTGGTGGTGGATTCGTTCTCGAAGCAAGCTCACTTTGTTCCTTTCAAGCAGTTATCCACTGCTAAAGCTTTAGCAAAGATGTTTATGCACCACATCGTTAAACTCCACTGTTTTCTGAGGAAGGTAATCTCGGACAAAGGAACACAATTTGTTGCCAAATTCTGGAAAGAACTTTTGCACCTATTAGACATGTTCAATGTCAATGGACTCAGTAGTGCGTATCACCCAGAAACTGATGGCCAAACAGAGAGAATTAATCAAACGCTGGAACAATTTCTCCGGTGTTTCACCAATTATCAGCATGATGGGTGGACTTGTTGCCTTATGCAGAATACAGCTACAACAACTTGGTGCATTCTTCCACAGGGGTGTCCCTGTTTATGGCCTTGGATGGCTATGAAGGGCCCCCTTCCCTGTGATGCCTGAGGACACCCCTGCAAAGACTTATATAATTGGTGGCGTGGTCTGCAGGACCAGTGGCCTGTGATTCGCAAGGCACTTGATAAGGCCAAAGTGGAATACTAAGCTCAGGCTGACAAGCATCGGGCTGAACCTTGGGACATAAACCCGGGTGATCATGTGTATTTGTCCATGAAAAACTTGAAGGGTCTGCAACTTGGTGTTATGTGGGACCTTTTCCCGTAGTGCATAAAATCAATGAAGTGACTGTTGAATTGGCCCTGCTAAGTCTCTTAAGGACATTCATCCAATCTTTCACTTCAGGCTCCTGAAGCAAGATCCTGGGCCGAATGCATGGCATCCCCGTTCTCCTGCCCCCCCCCCTCTGATTCTGAATGACGAGCCGCATCAGGAGGTGGCATGGAGTCTGGACTCTAGAATACAGCATGGCTGTCTATTCTACTTGGTCAGGTGGAAGGATTTCAGTCCTGAAGAAAACAAATGGGTCCAGGATTGCCATGCCAGTGCCCCTGAATTGTTACGTGCTTTCCACTCTTTGTACCTCTTGAAGCCGGGAGGGGCCCCTTTAGGGGGGCAGGATGTCAGCTAAGCTGCCATAAATAAAAGGTGGGGGTAAAGAGAGTGGCCACCATAAAGAAAAGGAAGGGGAAGGTTGTTGACACTGGAATGTTACTTTCAATTCTCCTCTAGCATTTGTCTTTGTTTTGACAAGATCTCTGGTTTCTCTTGTAAGTTTCCCGCTAGGAACTAAGAGCCATTACTTTCCGCACGAGGGTAACTGGGCATTCATTGGCTTGTTGCCATCTGACAATCCATGTTTGAACCCTATACAAAATCCCATTCCCACTTTCCCTCTTTAGCTTTAACACAGATAGTGTTTAGAGAAGTATAGTAACCTGACTACAATAAACTGATTCTGTTTAAGGAGCGTTGTTGAGTGCTGATTGCTAGGGACTCTAGTGTACTTCTGGAGTTGTCTAATTCTGACAGACAGTGGAAAACCAGCTATGGACTGTGCTATAATTTTTTTTTCTTATTCTTTCCAGAAAATCAAGCGGGCCCCTTCAGAAGAAGAGTGCTTCTTTGACTTGCTGAGCAAATTCCAGAACAGCCGAATGGATGACCAGCGCTGTACACTGGAAGAATGCCAGAAGGAGGCGGGGGAAGCTGCCTCCACACAGTTGCCTGTCCTGGGGGAGCAAATATGTAAGCATGGCCTGAGCTGATCTTTGCTTATTTGTGGTCCAGGACTCTGTGGGTCACAATGCTCTGCAAAGCAAGGCGGCCCTCCTCACCCAGGGGCTTTGGAACCCACAGCCCAGAGTCAGGCCACGTGAGAGGGATCGAGCCCAGCATAGGATTTGCAGGAACATACAGATGTTGTCTGTGGGATAAACCCAGCTGAAGAGATGGCCGTACAAGCATTAATGCCTCCCATTTCTGCCCTGCCTGTGAGAAATGATAGGATGCCTCCTCTGAAATTTCAGAGGCACAAAGTTGTTGGGTATTTTCTCTGTCTTCCTGTTTTGCTTTCTTCCATTTTTGCCCCCAGTGTTTTTGTCAGCTTTGGAGGGAAGAGAAGGGTAATGGATGTCAAGGTAATATAGCATTGTGTTTTTGAAAACTCTTTACCAAAAGGGACCAGCCTGTCTCCAGGAAGCTTTCTTGCTTCCAGTAGAGCCCTTCCACAATGCCACCTGGGGGGGTTGGCATCTGCCCAAGCCCATCAATCGATCGTCAGCAGTTCTGAGAGAGAGTGCATAATAAGCCTGTGGACTTTATTGCCAGCGGACATTGTAATGGCCAGAAACATAAACACCTTTTTAAAAAGGGATTTGACAAACAAATACACAAAAGCAATATAAAAATGTCCTCTTTCCTTTGAAAAATTTGTGTGGATTTTTCTTACAAGAAAACCTGCAAGTTCCCTCCCCCCATGTTATTTTCTAGGTTGGGAGAGTGAGTGCAGTGGGGGCCAAACAGCGCACCAAACCAGGAGGAGCGGCTGGGCATGGTGACTGCACCCCTTCCAGAAGCGGGGGGAGGGGGCATCAGCCAGGGAGCAGCAAACCTGTTGCAAAGAGAGGCTGAGAAGGGCAGGTGTGCATGACAAGAAGTGCAGCTGGCCTCGGGGGCAGCAGAGCCTTGCTCGATAATGAACGGGAAACCAGCCCTGCTTCTGCCTAGACACGAGGCAGCTTCTGACACAGTCCAACAACAGACTGTATAGCCCCAAAAACAAAGGAACAGGACAGTGTTAGAGTCTCCCGTAATCAGCACTCAACAAATGTTCCTTAATCAGGATCAGTTTATTTTAGTCAGGTTACTACACTGCTCTAACACTATCTGTGTTAAGACTAAAAAGGGAAAGTGGGAATGAGATTTTATACTGGGTTCAAACATGGATCGTCAGATGGCAACAAGCCAATGAATGCCCGGTTACCCTCACGCAGAAAGTAATGGCTCTTAGTTCCTTGTGGGAAACTCACAAGAGAAACCGGAGATCTTGTCAAAACAAAAGACAAATGCTAGAGGAGAATCGAAAGCTAGCATCCTAGTTTTAACTACCTCCCCCCTCCCATCTTTATGGCACCCAGCCTCTTTACCCCCACCTTTTATTTATGGCAGCCTAGCTGACAGACAGAAGTACAAAATTACACAAATAAGTAATAAAACAGTATAAATACATAGAATAAACAATGCAATGAAGACTGCCTAAAGTTTTTACAGATGTTAAAGTTACAACCCTATTTCCTGTATTAAAATACCCATTCTACACATTCTGAGGAACCATGTGGCCATTGCAAGGGGAAGAAACTGATGTCGCTTCTTTGGTGCAAAGCTGGGGGCAGAGAAATAGAGAAGCTCGGCCCCCATCCAGCCTGCGCCTCATCCCAAAGGTGGCAGTCAGTGGGTGAGGATTAAAGACCCCTGTCGATCACTGGTCCAGTGGCAGGTCCATAAATAATAAGACCTCAGTTCTTCAGGACTTCTTGCTGGAACAAATTGTGGACTTGGCGTGCATGACTGAGACCTGGGTGTGGGATGGGAGACCATAGCGCTCTTCCAAATGGCTCCACCTGGGTTCTTAGTCCTCCACCAGTCATGGACTAAGGGGTGGGGGGAATGGCTCTGTTCATCCAAGAGGCTTACACCTTCAGGACACTCCTGCCGCTGAGGCTCACAGGCATAGAGTGTGCTGGCTTTGTGTGGGAAGCCGGGGAGAGTTTAGCGGTCTGGCTAGTGACTGCCCAACGCACCAGCCGACAGCCTGTCATCCCTGGTTGAGGCCGTGTCAGGCTGGGCATTGGAGCATCCTAGGCTGATAGTCTTGGGTGACTTCAATGTCCATGCCAACAATGCGACCACTTCACAGGCAGTGGACCTGGTATCATCCATGGCGGTACTAGGACTCTCCCAATATGTAATGGCTCCCACACAGAGCCAGTCACATGCTTGATTTGATCTTCATGGTGGAGGTTACAGTGGACTGGATTACTGCTATGACAATACCATGGTTGGACTATGAAGGCTCGCATGAACATGGCACCCCAACCCTGTTTGGGCGGTAAGCCTATTTTAGCTCACCCGCAGAGGCAAATGTACCCTCTGCAGCTTCAAATGGCCCCGCAGGATCCTATACCCCTTGGTGGCTTGTTGGGTGAGCTAGTTGAGGATTGGCATGGCTGACTCTCCACTGCCATCGATGAGATTGCTCCCCGACACCCTCTGTGCCTTCGCTCTAAGCTGGCTCCGTGGTACACCCAGGATTTGTGGCTGATGAAGCGAAAGCTTAGACGACTAGAGACACAGTGGCGGTGTGCCCAGGACGAAGCATCAAGAGCATCTTATAGGATATTTATGAGATCCTATGAGATGGCAGTCAAAGCTGCCAAAGGGAGTTCTACACGGCCACGGTTGCATCTGCAAGTTCATGCTTGGCCCAATTATTTAGAACTATTTGGTCACTAACAGTTCTGCCTAAGGGCAAACCAAATGCTCGGGAATTGGAAATCGGCTGTGAGGCTTTTGTGAGCTATTTTGCAGATAGTCTTCTCATTCCGCCACCATCTTTCCACCACAGTTGAGACAGTGAGCACCCCATGCACGTCTTCTGGTCCAATTCTGGATTATTTCAGTCCACAGTCTAAAGGAAGTTGACAAATTGCTCTCAACGGTATGTCCAACCACATGCAGCCTTGATCCGTGCCCTTCATGGCTAATTAAAGCTGGTCATGAGGGGTTCCGAGGTGCTCTCAGGGATATTATCAACAAGTCCCTCATTGAGGGACTGTTCCCGGGGGCACTCAAGGAAGCGATGTTCCGCCCTCTCCTAAAAAAACCATCCATGGATCTGGCCGAATTGGCGAAATATTGGCCGGTTTCAAATTTGCCCTGTTTGAGCAGACTAATTGAGAGAGCGGTAGTGATACAGTTGCAAAGTTTTATGAATGACACTTCCATGCTAGATCCCTTCCAGTCTGGCTTCCGCCCAGGCCATGGGACAGAGATGGCACTGGTCACCCTCACAGACGACCTCTGGAGGCATCTGGATCGGGGCAGGAGGGTGGTACTGTTGTTGTTGGACCTGTTGGCAGTGTTCGACATGGTCAACCATTAGTTACTGATCCACCGCCTCACTGACATTGGGATTCGAGAGCTTGCCTTGCAATGGCTTGTCTCCTTTCTCCAAGGCTGGGGACAAGGGTGGCACTAGGGGATCAGATGTCCCAGAGGCACTTGCTGATTTGCAAGGTCCATCAAGAGGCGATACTATCCCCAATGTTATTTAACATCTACATGCGCCCCCTTGCCCAGATTGCTCAGAGGCATAGGCTAGGGTGTCACCGATACACAGACAACACCCAGCTATATCTGTTGGGCAGTCAATCGGACTCTACCCCAGAAGATCTGGACCAGGCACTTCAGGACGTGGCAGGCTGGCTTAGACTGAGCTGATTGAAATTGAATCTGATGAAGATGGAGGTTCTGTGCCTGAGTAAGAGTGGATCAAGGGTAGGGATCCCACTACCAACCTTCAACGGGGTGCCATTGGTGGCAGCACTGAGGGTTAGGAGTTTGAGTGTGCTCCTGGGAGGCTGCCTTAACAATGGAGGCCCAGATAGCAGCCACTGTCAAGGCAGCCTTTTACCATAATCGGCTGATCAGGCAGTTGGTTCCCTTCCTCAAACACAATGACCTGGCAACAGTGATCCATGCTATGGTCACCACGAGACTAGACTACTGCAATGCTCTCTACATGGGGCTGCCCTTGTTCCAAATCCAGAAGCTGCAGCTGGTGCAAACTGCAGCAGCCAGGCTGTTGATGGGCCTCTCTACACAGGAGCACATCCAACCTGTGCTGAAAGCATTGCACTGGCTGCCAATAGCATACCGGATTCACTTCAAGGTGCTGGTTTTGACCTTTAAAGCCCTATATGGTCAGGGGCCTGCCTACCTGAGGGACCGCCTTTCCCCACATGTTCCCCAGAGAGCACTGAGGTCAGGGTTGCAAAACCATCTGACTCTCCCTGGTCCAAAAGACGCCAGATTGGCCTCGACCAGGGATACAGCCTTCTCAGTGGTGGCTCCATACTGGTGGGATGAGCTCCCAGAAGACATCGGGTTCCTGTGGGACCTTTTACACCAGGCCCTCAATCAGGAGCCGCCACTAACACTAACCCATTGATAACATCTGAACTGTTAACAACCGAACAGTTAAGGCCCTGTTACTGAGAGCAACAAGAAAAGCTAATGATACCGGTCTGGCCACATTGTATTATCTAAAATAGCCTGTGAGACGCTACTGCCATCTATACACAACAGCAGTTTATTTATAAATTTGGTTGTTTTTCCTGAATTTTTATATGTTAATGCATCTATGTTTTAGTGTATTTATTCTATTATTTTAACTTCTTGTGAGCCGCCCTGAGCCTCTTGAGGGGAGGGCGGAATTTAAATCGGAAAGAAGCCCATTGCCTGCCTTCTTGGCCTGGTCTTTGTAACTGTAGGGATGGGGAAAGAATCATACAGTTGGAAGGGGCCCCTACAGTCCAGTCCTCTGCTCAGTGCAGGACCAGCCTGGAGCATCCCTGACCAGCATTCATCCAGCCAGTGCTCCCAAGGCAGCTGATTCCACTGCTGGACAACTCTTACTGTAAACAGAAATTCCTAATATCCAGCCGATATCTTTCTGCCTGTAATTTGAACCCACCATTGTGTCAGAATCTGACAATAGTGTGCTTGTTCTTATTAATCTATGCCTTTAGAATTTATCTTTTTCTTCTTGTAACCATGTTATAGCCTTTGGGAATTTACTGCTTGCCTTGATGTATATTATCTGGTCTGCTTAATGTTGCCTTTCCTTGGCCAGGAGGATGGCGTGTCACATTCCTGCACGTCACATAAACAACTGGGACTCTCACATCTGCCCACTCCCCCTCTAGCCTTTGAGGCTCTGGGAATGTTATCTGTGTTACAACCTTGGAAATTGTTTAATTGTTTCTAGCCAAATGTTTAGCCTATCATTCACACATATGGGTCACCCAGGGCAGGAAGGGAATTTTTATTACTTTCTCACCTTCCCTGTGAAAACCTAACGGTCACTCTTTTTCCCGCTTAACTGTATTGAATCTGATTGGTCCTCTACCTGTAGTCACGTATGCCTGAAGGTATATTAACCTCTGTTGCTTACTGTCATGTATCTCTAACAAACATCGAGAATCTGAGTCCATTATTGGAATAAAAGAACTTTGCTTTAATCAAAGGTCTGGTCTGATAGTGTCAGAAGCCTCACACATTGTGAGTCTAATCCTGTGCTGCCCACAGGAACAGCTCCCTCCCCTCCTCCAAGTGACACAGCCCTTCAGATACTTCAAGAGAGCCATTCTGTTACCCCTCTGCCTCCTCTTCTCCAGACTGAACACTCCCAAGTCCCTCAGCCTTTCCTCCATAGGGCTTCTTGGTCTCCAGGCCCCTGATCATCCTCGTCGCTCTTCTCTCCATGCGCCCCATTCTGTCCACATCCTTTTCAAAGTGAGGCCTCCAGAACTGCACACTGTACTCCAGGCATGGCCTGACCATTGTGGCGTACAGAGGGACTATCACATCTTGCGATTTGGATGTTATGCCTCTGTTGATACACCCCAACATGGCATTAGCCTTTTTTATTGCTGCATCACTCCGGCAGCTCATATTCAGCTTACAGTCCACCCATACCCCAGGATCTTGTTCACATGCACTGCTACCCAGAAGTGTATGCTTCTTGTTTTTGTTATCCACATGAAGAACTTGGCACTTATTCTTGTTGAATTGCATCTTATTCACATCTGCCAACTTTTCCAGGGTGTTCAGATCTCATTGAATTCTGTATCTTCCGGGGTGTTTGCTATTCCTCATAATTTGGTATCTTCTGCAAATTTAATGAGTAGTCCTTCCACCCCCACCACCATTAATCCAGGTCATTTATAAAAATATTGAAAAGTGCTTGGTCTAGAACCAAGCCCCGTGGCACCCCACTGGATACCTCCTTCCAGTCAGATAGATGCTATTGACAGATGCTCGCAGACCTTTAAAATCTGCTCCAGTATCTTCCCTGGGACAGAGTTCAGTCTGACCAGCCTGTAGTTTCCTGGGCCATCTTTCTTACTTTTTTGAAGATTGGGGTAACATTTGCCCTCCTCCAGTCTTGTGGCACGTCTCCCGTCCTCCAAGAGATGATGGACAAAGGCTCTGCAAGCTCTCTAGAAAGTTCTTTGAGCACCCTCAGGTGCACACTGTCTGGCCTGGGGGATTTGTACTCATTCAGTGCAGCCAGGTGCTTCTCAACTACCTCTCTGTCCATGTCCACTAGGAGCCCAGATGCCGTGCCTTGCCTACTACCATCACTAGATGAACCTGTTCTCTTCTTCAGAGGAAAAACTGAGGCAAAATAGGTACTGAGCCTTTCTGCTTTCTCTCTGTCCTCTGTCAGAGTTTCTCCATTTTCACCCAGCAATGAGCCTCTTTTACCTTGCATTTGCTCCTCACATATCTGAAGAAAATTTTCTTGTTCTAGCGAGCCTCTCTGGCCAAACCCAGCTCACTCTGCAGGCTGACCTACAGTCCCTAGCAACTTGCAGATACTCTTCTTTATAGGTATGTCCTTTCCTGCATTTCTTGAACATTTCCTTTTTTTTGCCTTAGTTCATCACAAAGTTTTCTGTTCATCCACATTGGCTTCTTGGATCCCCTACCATATTTCCTTCTTGTTGGGATAGTGATGGCTTGAGCTTTCAAGAACTCTTGTTTTAGGAGAGCCCACCCTTCATGTGCTCCTTTCCCATCCAGCCCATGGAATGACTCTTATCTTGTGTCTCATTAAAGTTTGCCCTCCTAAAATCTCACATACAGAACTGGCTATGAACTTCCTTGGCTCCCCACAGCAAAAGGAATTCTAGCAGGACATGGTCAATTCCCCCTAAGGTCCCCACCACCTTCACCCCATCTACCATCTCTTGCCTGTTGGTCAATATTAAGTCAAGTATGGCTGAGCCCTTCATAGCTTCCGCCACCATTTGATGAAGGAAATTATCATCCACACAGGTCAGGAAGTTGCGTGACTGTGGATACTTTGCAGAGTTTGTCTCTGACCTAGCACACATCAGGAAAGTTGAAGTCACCCATAACTACCAGGTCCTGTTGTTTGGATACCCTGTCAAGCTGTTCAAGGAGGGCAGCATCCACCTCCTCATCCTGGTCTGGAGGCCCATAGCAGTCTCCAACCACAATTCTGTTTGTCCTTTCTTCCCTTATCCTCACCCAGTGTCAAGATCATGGTTAAATCAGTTCTCAGCATGAGACTTTTGGCGACTTGATGGTGGATGCGCCGCACAGAGCTCCGCACAGAGTGGCCCGCAACCCCGGCGAACGTGAGGGTTATTGGCTGGATTCCAATCCCCCCCCCCCAAATCCCTTGTAGGGGGCTTCCCAGCCTTGCAGTGTCAGTTAAAAGCTCTCCTGATTAATCTTCTCAGGTTCCTGACAAATCGCTCCTGTCAGCACCATCAATGTAGCCAATGGTTCACCTCCATTATCTTTCATTCCTGTCTCATTCCGCTTCCTCTAACCAGGAGAACTGAAGGGAATACCACCTGTGCCCCTATTCCCTTCGGCTTTCTCTTGAGAACTTCATAGCCTTAATTCTGGTGATGGTGCTCACAGCCGTGTTGTTTGTCCCTATGCTGACCAGCACAAATGAGTAATGACCTGTAGATTTTACCAGTTTGGGCATCCAGTCGGCAATATCTTTGATCTTTTCCTATGGCAAGCAACACACTTCTTGGATGCCCGAGACCATAGAATATGTACATCACTGGCCCTAATGATAGCAAATCCCCACAGGGTGGAGGTGTGTGGGGAGGGGGATTCAGAGCCTGGAGGGAAGCCATGAGGTCCTGCATAGGAATGCAGAGACCAGTCAAAGGGGCAACAAATTGGGTCTTGACCCCCTTGCCCCTTTGTCATTTTGAGTCTGTTAGCCTAATAATTGGGAATAAAGGTAGCGGGGGGGGGGGGGGGGAATGACTTGTTCTGTAGCATTTGATCAGACCAGGAGTCCCCAACCTTTTCAAGCCTGTGAGCAGCTTTAGAATTCTGACATAGTGTGGTGGGCACAGCCACAAAATGGCTGCCACAGTATACCTTCAGGCACACAGTGAAGGTCCTTGAGCTGCTGCCAAAGCAGTGTCCTTAACAATCTGCCCCACCAACTGGATTTCTCATGGCCAACCAGAAGCTGGCTGGGCAAAAGCCCCACTCTGCCTCACCCACTTCTTAACAACACTTGGTGGGTGCCAGGAAAGGTGTCTGTGGGAGCCATGGCACCCATGGGGACCCCTGGATTAGGCTGCTTGTAAAGGGGATCTGTGCTTCACCTCTGAGCTTTCACAGAATCCAGCATTCACATTGCACAGCGGAAAACAGTTGCAGACACCTGGGGTGAAATGTCATTTTACCACACTCAAAGCTATCTGAGCTGTCAAGTGGCCAGCTTCCCCGCTGAGGGTAACAAATGCTGCATTTTTTATTGGTTTATGGTAAATAACTCTGTAGAGCCTTAACTTCTCTTCCTGGATCTTAAATTTGTCTCTTCTTCTTTTCCTTTCTCCTAGCTCAGTCCTCATCTATGGCTTCTCCACAGACTGAGGAGCTCTTTGACCTCATTGCCAGCTCCCAGAGCCGGCGCCTTGATGACCAGCGTGCAAGTGCGGGGAACCTGCCTGGCCTGCGCATCACACACAACAACTTTGGCCATATCCGCATGGAGGGCAATGCACAAGAGCCAAGCGATGAGTTCTTCAGCATGCTCATCAAATGCCAGGTATGCTGGTGCTACAGAGCCTCATGAGAGAGGGGTGAGACTGTCGGCCAAACTACATGTTGTGTCTGCAACGTGATTGCCACAACTACTTGCAGCAGGATGCCAGGTTTTGGGAACTCAATCGAGAAGTGCCACAGGGGTTCAGTTCTGGTCAGAGCTGTGACACAGTTGGGTCTCCCCCCCCCCCCCAATTATTTACCCTACACAAAACAGTGCCAGGAGAGCGCTACTTGCCCTGTCGGGAGGCTGTATGTTCAAGCATTCCATGCATGTGCCACCACCCTGATGGGGCAAATAATACTCTTGTTGGGTCATTTGGGGCCAGAAAACATCATGGGGGGAAAGCCCCTTCCCCACACCTCAGTCATAACCAGAAGCAAACCCCTGCAATCTTCTAAATTGAGTTCTGCTGGTGTCCTTCAGCAAGTCCCCACTGTGATCACACGGCAGGGGTAACGTGTAGTTTGGCCCTGTGTTGGTTTCAGGATTCTTGGCATTTTCGTATTAGTGCTTTATGTTGAGGCATTACAGAATATGCAGAAGAGGGCATTGCCAGATAAGACCAAAGTCCCAGCCTTTGGCAAGAAGTTGCCAGGTGACCTGAGCAGGAAGAGCATCAGAAAGCCACCCCCTGGGACTTGTCTGACATCTGTTCAAGTTGTCACCAACAGACTTATTCTCCAGGAACTGACATGAGCTTTCCCAACAGCATCCTCTGGGCATATGTTGAACAGTCATGGATCGAGCCCCTCTTGAACCTATTTGCCTGTAAGCTTTCTTGGATGGGCAGCTGCATTTTACAGCTTCAAGAGCACACATTTAATTATAAAATTGTGGGAGAAACGTTATCTGGCAATGTACATTCTCCCTATGAGGCGGAGGACATCTCCATGGGTTATTCCCACCGTGCCTTTAGGGAGGCAGAAAGTAGTTTTTCCTCCTTCCTGTAGGTGGCCTCGGAATAGCCCATTCCTCAGTTCTCTTCCTGCCTCATAAGGAGAAGCAGCAAAGACCTAGGCTTAGCTTCTTTTACCTTATTGATCTCCTTCCTTTTTAGTCTTTCTTCCCTGTTTTTCACTTCTTGTATTAGTGAAGGTTTCCTTCCTTCTCTCTGTCTCACCACTCTTCCCTTTTTCCCTCATCCGCCTTGCCGCTTTCCTTTTGTTTTTGTTTGTTGGAGTTTTCTCCAGCCGCCCCCCCCCCCCCCCGCGTTCTACACTTGGAGCGAGGGGACCGGCTCAAGGCTCCGGCGGAGCGAAGAGGGCAATAGGAGCGCCGGGTGGAAGATCGCCATGACGACCCAGGCAGCTCCAGAAGACTTCTCATCGAGCGAAGAGGAAGGTGTGCGCGCCCCGGAGCTGGCGAGCGCACGCAACAAGATGGGGACTGACCAGCCCTATGGGCATGATCGTGCTCCCCCAACGGAGCCGCTGGATGCGGCGGTGGCGCCCCGCGCCAGCAAACGCCGGTGGCAGCAGGAGGACAAGGAGAACCACGCTGCCGCGGCGGCACGGGAGAGAGCCAGCGGCAGCCATCTTGGAGGCCGGGAGTTCGTCTCCCTGAACCTCTCGGGAGCCCCTTCGGCCCAGGGGGGGCCTGAAGCGACCTGCTCCCTGACTCCATCCGCGGACAACACTTCTGAATGGGGTAAGAAAAGCAGCGGGGGGTCCCTGACTAGCTCACCGGAGCTGATAGCCATAATCAACCAGGCTATCCAGCAGCAGCTTTCCATGCTGCAGCCTAGAGCCCAAGCTTCCCCCCTCGTGGAGCTCACTAACCAGGGCTTTCCCCCTCCAGCCCCGGGAGCATGGCACACCAAGGCCAAACGCAGAGCCCCTCCACAGGCCCCAGAAGGTATCCATAGGCAGCACTGGAGGGAGGAGGTGGAGTCCAATGCCTCCTCAGTGGAGGAGAGAGAGGAGGGGGAGTTCCTCTCGGAGGAGGAGGAGGAGGAAATGGTCCTCCCAGAACAGTCCAGCCGCTTTTTTAAGCAGGAGGACTACCAGCAGTTCCTGAATAAAGCCCTTAAGGCACTGGAACTGCGGGATCTGCCCCCATCTGAGGATCAGAGGGCAGCAAAAGCCAAGTTTAAATCCAGATCAGGGGGTAATGCTGAGTTCTTCCCCCCAGAGACTTGCACTGAAAGGGTTTTTCCCTTTCCTGAATTTTTTGAGCGCCAGCTCAGATCTGAGTGGGAAAAGCCTGGGGTTAGCAGGCAATTTCCTTCCTTCGCAAAGAAATTATATGCCTTGCCCAGTTATGCCAATGAGATTCTCCAAGTATCTCCTGTGGACGGACCAATAGCCGCCCTGCAGTCCACGGGTCTGCTGTCTAAGGATGGACTCGGCACCATCCGCGATTCCACAGACAAGAAGGTGGAAGTGACACTCAGGAGGATTCATGAGGCCATTGCGATGATGGTGAGAGCAGCCTCCACAGCATCCATCTCATCAAGAGCAGCCATTGTGTGGGTGCGCAAGCTAACGCAACTGGTACCAGAAGACAACCGCAGCCTCCTAGAGGGCACTTCACGGATCCTAAAGGCCAGCGCCTTCACGGCAGACGCTACCTTGGACATTTTGTCATTCGCCTCCAGGGCCATGGCATCTACGGCAGTGGCGCGCAGACTCCTATGGTTACACGCCTGGTAGGCCGACCCACTATCCAAGTCTATTGTGGCAGCTTATCCGTTCCAGGGTGACCGGCTTTTCGGGGAAGCACTGGATGAGATACTAGTGGAGATGCGGGACAAGAAGACGGCCATGCCCAGGTCACTGCGGAGACCGGAGGGCCACAGCAACCAGTCCTTTTGGACCCAACACACGCTACCGAGGTTTCGTCAGGATACCAAGAGACAGCAGTGGGAGCCATCCAAGGCCCCCAACAGGCGAGGCTCCTACAACCCAAGGTTCCACAGATCCGGATTCAACCGAGGCAACAGGGGTGACAGAGGCCCCAAGCCTAAACAGGCATGACGCCACGTCAATTCCGGTGGGGGCACGCCTGCGGCACTTCGCAAAGGTGTGGGCTCAAGCCAGCGTGGACGCTTGGGCAGTGGAAACCGTAACACAAGGCTACACCATAGAGTTCCACCACTACCCACCGGAAAGATTTCTGAAGTCCCTAGCAAGCAACTCCAAGCCCAAAATGGCCATTGTTTCTCCGCGATCCAACACCTGTTGGACATCAGAGCAATAGAGCTGGTGCCCATCTCAGAAATGGGCAGAGGCGTATACTCCATCTTGTTCATGGTACCCAAGAAGAACGGGGACTGGCGAGCAATCCTGGACTTGAAATTCCTCAACAGGTTCATCCGACTATGACATTTTCGTATGGAAACCCTGCGGGCAGTGGCAGATGCCTTGTCTCCACACGAGTTTCTGACATCCATAGACCTCACAGAGGCATACCTACATGTGCCGATCCACCTGGCACACAAGCGTTTCCTACGATTCTGCGTGTACAATCAACATTTTCAATACAGGGCCCTCCCCTTTGGGCTGTCCACGGCACCCCACTTGTTCTCCAAGTTGATAATCAATCCAGTCGTATGACTTCGGGGGATGGGCGTCCATGTGCATCCTTATCTAGACGACCTGCTCATCCGGGCCAACAGACAGGCAGAAGCCGAAAGGAACACCAGGATCACGATACAGTGTCTCCAGGAACACGGATTCCTGATCAATTTCAAGAAGAGTGCCTTGACACCGGCAAAGCAAATCGAACACCTCGGGGCAGTGATAGACACCACTCGCAATGCTCTGGTTCTCCCCAACTCCAAGATTCAGAAGATACAGGAGCTGGTGAAAAGGGTGTATCGCAGCAGAAATTCACCGCTCATGACCCTGGCCAGACTCTTAGGGCTGATGATTGCGTGCATAGACATGGTGCAGTGGGCCAGACTCCACGCCAGGTGGTTGCAAGCATTCCTTCGTCCCTACCAGGCTTGCATAGCAGAGAAGAGGTCAATACACCTACAGTTACCTTTATTAATGAGGAAGAGCCTGCTGTGGTGGATGAATCCGAATAATCTTTCCAAGGGCAAGAACTATTACACAAGCCCCACCCTGGAGGTGTTCACGGACGCAAGCCTTCAGGGCTGGGGGGCAACCCTCTTGGGGGCACCAGTGCAGGGGGTTTGGCGACCCCACAAGACCGAACTACCGATCAACTTGCTAGAGTTGAGAGCGATCCACCTAGCCCTGACGCATTTTGCACCGCGACTGATCAACCAACACGTGCTGATAAGGACGGACAACATCTCCGCCAAGGCGTACATCAACAAGCAAGGCGGCTCTCAGTCACCTCGACTACACCAAGAAGCAATGAAGATACTCGAGTGGGCGGAAAGGACCGTCGCGTCAATAAGGGCAGAACACATAAGGGGATCGAAAACATTCAAGCGGATTGGCTCAGCAGGGAGACCATCTCAGAGGGAGAATGGACACTACACCCAAGGTTGTTCCAAATGATAGTTCAACAGCTCGGTCAGCCATCCGTAGACCTCTTCGCGTCACCAGGAAATGCGAACATGCCAAGATTCTTCAGCAGGTACTACCACCCGCAGGCGGAAGCGACAGACGCACTCACATCAGTATGGCCCCAGGGGCTTCTGTTTCCCTTCCCGCCGTTCGTTCTGATATCCAAGACCATACGACGGATAAGAAAACTACGAGCAGAGGTCATACTAGTAGCTCCAAAGTGGGCCCGACGCCTGTGGTTCTCGGCAATACAAGCAACGGCAACTCTTCCTCCACTGACACTTCCAGTAGCTCCAGACATGCTGTCCCAGGGCCCAGTGTGGCACCCGGATCCAGAATGGCTGTGTTTGACCGCATGGAGATTGAGCGGCACAACCTAGCGGAATTTGGATACCCGACAGAAGTCTTGGACACTCTTCTAGCATCCAGACGGCCATCCACAATTCGTATATACAACGCTTCGTGGAAAACTTTCGTGAGATGGTGTCGGCGTAAGAGTATCAAGCCTCTAGCACCCCCACTTACGGCAGTACTGTCATTTTTGCAGGAAGGCCTAACCTCGGGTCTGTGGCTGTCAACTCTTCGCAGACAAGTGGCAGCGCTAGCAACGGTGCTCCCTCCAATAGGAGGGATGAGGATTAACAGGCATCCACACGTCCAGTTGTTCTTGCAGGGGACCATGATAAAATCTCCACCGCAAGTACACCGCTTTCCGACTTGGAAGCTAAACACGGTACTGAACGCGCTCACCTGGGCGCCATTTGAACCTCTCAGAGAGGTGGAACTGAAGTGGCTCAGGATGAAAACTCTATTTCTAGTAGCCATCACCTCCGCCAGGAGGGTGTCAGAACTGGGAGCATTGTCTATCAAGCCATCTCTCTGTGTTTTCCATAAGGACAAGGTGATCTTGCGACCGGAGCCGTCCTTCCTACCAAAGGTGGCATCATCCTTTCACCGATCGCAAGAGATCTGCTTGCCCACCTTCTGTCCGCAGCCCAAACACCCCCGGGAGGTGGAGTGGCACTCTTTAGACGTGAAGAGGGCACTCCGAATCTACATCAAAAGAACAGAGAGTTGGAGAAAAACAGAAGCACTTTTCATCTGCATTGCTGCACCTCGCAGGGGGGAGAAGATGTCCAAGGCCACAATCAGCTCAGTACTTCGGACATGCATCTCGGAGGCTTACAGGGCCTCAGGACAGGCAATTCCCGAGGACATCACAGCACTCTCTGAGAAGCGCAGCCACTAACGCCGCGTTCAACAACAGAGCGTCGGTAGAGGAAGTCTGCAAGGCTGCCACATGGACCTCCATCTCTACGTTCATCAGACACTACCGGATCAACACAATAGCGTCAGCAGAGGCGGCTTTCGGGAGAAGAATTTTACAGCACGTATCGATGGAAGATGATGATAACCCACCCAAATAGGGGACACTGCTCGGGGAGGTCTCATGGAGATGTCCTCCGCCTCATAGGGAGAACGACCATTGGTACTTACTGTGAGGGGTCCTTCTCCTATGAGGACAGGAGGACATCTCAGCCCCCCCAGGGTCATCTTATTTCCACTCTTTCTTTGCTATATGTTTCCCAATCTTACTGATTTCTAAGGGTGCTGGGTCTTCTCCTAATTACTTGTTCCTTATTTGTTGTACCTTAAGGTTCCCCTTTTTTCCCTGATTCCTAACAATCCTTACTGGGTTAACGCTAAGGTTAGGATTAACGTGTTTCTATTTAGAGTTATATTCCTATTTAGGGAAAGTTTCATAGGTTGACAGACCTGCACTGCTTTCGGAGTCCCAGAACTGAGGAATGGGCTATTCCGAGGCCACCTACAGGAAGGAGGAAAAACTACTTCCTGCCTCCCTAAAGGCAAGGTGGGAATAACCCATGGAGATATCCTCCTGTCCTCATAGGAAAAGGACCCCTCACGGTAAGTACCAATGGTCATTCTAAGCTTTCTGACCTATTGTTTTTCTCCTGGTAGCTGGAAACAGCAGAAAGGACCCCAGAACTACAAGGAGCTCATTCTTCATCCTCAGCTTCATTCTCAGCCTGACCATTCCTGCAAGACACTCAAAGCAGTGTCAGCCTCCTGCTGTTTTGCCAAAGGCAAATCTTATTCTGGTTTCTGCTGGTTTGCTTTGTGTGCAGCAAATAAGTTAGGGCAATCCAGTTTCATTGTGCTGAGAATTTATTTAGTTACATTTACAGGTATATTGATACTTACTATTGGTGGAGAGCCTGCAAGGACTCGTGTGTGTGGGGGGGGGGGGGGTGTCTTTCCTCCTCTCTACTACTGTTTCCTCTTTCCCTTTCCTGCCACGGAGTCTCCCTGTTTTCTGCTTCCTTTTCACCTTCCCACACACCAACCTACTTTTACTGGGGGGGGGGGGCTTCCACTTTCCATTCTCCCCTGCCCTCCCCCCCCCCCCGCCACATGCAGGTGAGTCATACCGAGTCCCAAGGTAGCAGTTCGTCCAGTGGTGGCTGCAAGCTACAGGTGCTTCCGCTATCATAGATACCAGATTTTTCTGCACACTTGGGGCTTTTCTCAGGTTTGTAGAAAGGTCTATATTGGTTGGACGTGGATCCATTTTCTGGATTTAAGTATCCACAGATGGGGCCATGTTGAGCATTAAGATACATCGATTATGATTGTTGGACGTATGTGTTTGCTGGGGTGCTGTGCAGGGCATGCAGTAGTCATGGTTGGTTATGATTGTAAATGTGGCTCTCCTAAGACACAGCATACCACTGTCCTTCGACCGCCCCAATTTGTATTCCCTTTCTGCCCTCAACATTCCACTCACTGGACTACCCTTTGCTGGCACAGTAGTGCTCCTCTTCTTCATCCCAGATGCAGTTCAGCTTACTTGGAAGTGTCCCTTGTAGAACCAGATAGAATCTCTGCTATGTTTGACCCCATTTTCCTCCCCCTTCCTGAAGTTTAGTTTATTTGTTCCTTTGCAGTCATCCCGCATTGACGACCAGCGGTGCGCTCCACCTGACTCCATCCCCCATGGCCCCACTATGCCAGACGAGGACTTCTTCAGCCTCATCCAGCGTGTTCAAGCCAAGCGCATGGATGAGCAGAGGGTGGACCTGTCCTCAGCCCAGGAGGAGGAGAAAGAAGAGCAGCCAGTGGAAGAGGAGCAGCTGGATCTGCAGCAGAGGCCCAGCTCCAGCTAAGGAGCCAGTGCAGAGGTGAAGGCAGAGCTTGAGTCTGGAGTGCTGTGCACTGAATGGATGAGCCCAATGGATAAGCCCCAGATTTGTACCCAGGAGCATCGACTCCCCTCTGTGCCACCTCCTCTTGGATGGAAAGGGGGGGGGTATGTGTGAACTGTATCTTGGCTGCATCTTGCTCTTCCTTTGCTATACTCAGAAGTGGCTCCCCATGAAGACGACAAGATCAGTGGGAATGGGGAGAGGGGCGTTTTATTGAAGTCTGCTTTTCTCTGATCTCTGGAGGAAGAATGGTGCTAAGAACGAGAGATGAGGGAGAGAGATCCATTGCAGTGATGGCATTAGGAACATTCTCGGAGAATAAACCTGCCAGTTCTTATTAGTCTGATAACAGAAAAGGGAAACTTCTGAGAAACACATTGACAGCCTTCGTGTTCGTGCCATGTTTGCAAATGCCTGAAAGCCCTCAGCTGGCTGCTTTTGGAAGCGGAATGCTGGGCCAGGAGGGACTGATGCAGTCAGCCGGCCAGCCCTTAGAATTTAGTGCCCACGGGCACTCCACACAGACAACAGAGGGCCTGCCACCAAAGCCCCTAAGCAAGCCCTTGGGTGCCTGAAGGGGGAGAGCATCTGCTCCCAGACCAGGCTGTGCTTCTGCTCCCATCAGCTCCAGTTCTTTGCCAAGACAACACAGTTTCAGAATACCCAAATAAACAGTGGGGATCATGATGTTATCTGCAAATGAGCTGTCTTGGCATGAGTGTGGCCAATTGTTTTGTTCTCAGCTCACCACTGAATTGCTTGAAATAATTAGGAAGAGGAGCGGCAGCTTGCCTGGGGGAGAGGTGCCAAGAGGAGCACAGGACAGTGTGAGGCAGAAGGGGACGCCTCCGGTTCAGCCAGGAAGGGAAGGACCTGGCTGCCCAACAGAGACTTCCTGCTGTTTCGAATGGACACTTTTGCCACCAGGATGGATTGCAGTGTTAATGCTTCTCATAATTCTTCCCAAGTAGCTCATTCCACATGAAATTCATTGATGGATAGAAGGCTCTCTCTCTTTTCAGCCACCTTAGTGGCCAATTGAATGAATTTTCATTTAAAGTACTTCATGGTACGCTCAGCTCTTGCACATTTTTAGTTTGGTTCGGGGGGGGGGGGGCAGATAGTTCCTCTTGCTACCTTGCCCTTCTTGATGTATTTGAACTCCTTAGGCCTAGCAAATATGTTTTATCACTGGTTGTCCTGTTCTACGTAAAACAGTCCACACTGTGTGAGCTGAAGCAAGAGAGACCTTTGGGGCAGTTGTCTGCCTCTGCACTTTTTTCACCACTGGAACCTCAGCACAGGCCCCCCCCCCCCCCCATGGAAGACAGTGGTCCTGTTGCGTTCCAAATGCATTTGTGGCCTCCATTGTTCACAATTCACTAGCAGGTGCCTGTAAACTATCTATGCAACAGAAGAATTTAAGACTCCGCTTTATCTCCAGCGTTGGGAACTGAGTGCCGCATGTGGCTCCAAGCAGATCCCACCGTTCTGTCCTGTCCCCTTCTCCTCTTGGCTTCAGTCAGCTTGGCTTATAGCACAGTTCTCTTCAGCTCTCCTTTGCCTTTGTATCTCACCAGCTACAGCAGGAGCAAATAAACCCACACTGGAAGGCTGCCATGAAGGGGAAGGGGACAGTCCTTTGGTCCATCTCTGCTGACACTCAGGCCCACAGGGAGAAGGACTGCATAGGGCACACCTTCAGCCATCTGTGCTGGAGGAAGAAACTGGGAAGCTGCTTGTAGGGTGATGGTAGGTAGAAAGGCTGCCCAGAAGCCACACCATCCTTAGACTCCCTCCTGGACTCTCTCCGCATGCATAAACATCCCCCCTCCCCAACATCACACTCACCCAGGAGGTCAGACCCAGTACTGGGGCTGCCCATCCTTCCCTTGTGTGTGAAGGCTGGACTGTGTTACAAGACTGCCAGGTCAGAGGCAGGGAAGTTTGGCAGAGAATCTCACCTGCACCCTGAGAGGAAGAAAATGGCCAAATGGCTGGCACTGTGCCAGTGTTCTTGCCAAGCCTGACTGCCACAGGCCATGGAATGCTGGTCTCCAGAAAGAGCAGCCTCCCCTACCCAAGCTGTGCCTCACCCAGCTGCATCTGCTAAGGCCCTGCCAAACAGCTAGGTGTGGAGAGAACCAGGACAGGAGGGACTTAGCCTGGCCGGCCTCGGCCAGGGCTCTCCTTCCCTTGCCTGTCTTTTGCCAGTGGGCCTGATGACACTCAGTGGGGCATGAGCTGCTGGGCAACAGGCTCCCTGCAGGCCTCTCTGCACAGGAGCCACAGAGGGCAAGAAGCCAACTGGAGTGGGCTGCCTGTTCCCAGTGGATTTGCCCCCAGCCCTCCCAGCCAGCAGTGAACTGAACCAACTGTGGAAGATACTTGAATGAATGTATTGGTGTATTTCCTTTTTTAAAAGATGTGCTGTTAACTGCGGGGGTGGGAGCTCAAATCGTATGGTAACATTTTCTCCTTAAAAAACAAGCTGCCAAATTAATTCATAACTAAATATGTGTGGGCGAGGTTAATAAACATGTTGTGTTCCAAGCTCTTTGGGTTGTATTTTCTCAGAGGTCTGATACTGGCCTGCTTGCGCCTGTGACTGGTTGCTCGAGAGCCAGAGCACTTCTCTAGAGGGGAGGCCGTGTGTGTGGAAAGTCAGCTAGCACAGCTGTGGCTGCTGCGGGAGGGTGCTCCAGGGCTGGGCAGAAGGAAGACTTTCCCAGCAGAGATCCTTCTGGTTGGTGACGTGGCCCCTTTGGGGCACATGGGCTCTACTGCTGGACTGCAGCGGCTCTGAGGCAGCCTGCTGATATCACTTGAGTCAGGGGCGTCACAGCCTGTCACAGGGGCTGTCTTTGTGTCAGAGGTGTGACCTAATCACTTCTGGATGACTTCCCCCCACTGAAGGAGAACTCAGACCCACATAAGCAGAGCTCCCTGGAGGATCCATACACAGCAGTGCTTCTCCTCAGTCCCCTTCACTTCTGCCTTGGGCGCACTCTGCACATGGGTGGCAGCTGTCTCCATTGGGGCCAACCATGTAGCAAGCCCCTCTCCCCGACTGACAGCCTGCAACAGAGTGAATGTGGACTCCAACACAACTGCTATCTTCTCTGCCATTTGCTGGGAGTGTTTCTGCCCTACTTTCCCTTTGTGGAACAGGCACAGGACTGCCAACTAGCAGTGCCATATGAACAACGTGCTGACAGTGGCAGGGGAAACAGAGATGGACGTAGATCAGAATAGGTACGTGAAGTGGCCCACAGAGGAGTTGGGGGCATTTCCATTCAGTACAGACCACTTGAGAGACAGAGCCCTGGCCTAAACGGACCTGGCAGTACCAGACCAGGTAAAAGAGACATAAAGGGTCAGCTCTGCAGTTCCAACACTGAACAGCAGCTATTTGCACCCCAACAAGGATCTTGGGAGGGGCTTCAGTTCACAAGACTTACAAACTATGTATGTAACCTTATTTCTAAAAAGACCCTAAGCGCAAGTACGTGCTCATCCAGCCAAAGTATGAGTTGCCCGTTCAGCTGTCTTCTAGAGTACAAGTTATTTCAGAACAGCAGAGCTCTGCCAGGAAAGGGAGACATGGATTATTCTGGTATGAAGAATATCACATTAATCTTAATAGATGAAGCAGCTCCTTTTCAGCAATACCTCTTGTTAATCAACCAGAGGCTGGCTCCCTCGGCCTCCTTTATTGGTTAAGCTCCTTAGTCAGTGTGATTGGCTCCAGGGGGGGGGGGGGGGTGATCCGGCCTAAGATATTTACTTGGGGCTCCTATGAGCACGCCCAGCTCCAGGGACAAAGCAACAAAAGGGCATTTTCACACACACATACACACACACACACTAAATAATGCACTTGCAACCCACTTTCAGTGTACTTTGCAACTGGATTTTATTGTGTGAAAAGGTAAAATCCACTTGCAAACAGTCGCTGAAGTGGACTGAAACTGCATTATTTAGCATGCCCAAAAAGTGTCTGAAACAAGGGAATAAACAAGCAAGTTTAGCAGATGTGCAAGGAAGCCAGGGCACTAGTCTCTCCATGTCCCTAAAAGAGTGAAGCACATTTTTCAGAAACAGATCTACACAGATAGGAAATTTATTTTAAAGGGGTGTATATGTGGAGAAATTATGAAGGCAGAATGCCAGCAGGGGGGTGGGGGCCATCCAGTGTATTGCACTGAGTGCAACATGTATGACTATCTGCCAGCTGGACAGACCTCATGGGTGTGTGCTTGGTGCAAGGAGCTCCTGGTTCTCATGGAACAAAAGTTTGTACCCTCGAGGCCAAGGTGGCTGACCTGGAAAAGCAGAGGCAATTTTTTGTTGTTTGCTGTTCAGTCGCAGAGTCGAGTCCGACTCTTTGCGACCCCATGGACCGCATCATGCCAGGCTTTCCTGCCTTCCGTTGTGCTCCGGAGTGTGCTCAACTTCATGTCACTTAGGCAGGCAGATAAGACTCTCAGAGCCTTGTCAGATGTGTCTCACTCTGAGAATGGCAGCCCCACTGCTGTCAGGGAGCATGAGTGACAAGGGGAAACGACACCATGATGAATATAGAGGGAATGTTCTCTCAGAAGGGACCCCTCCTACAGTTAGTGAACAAGTATCCATTCGCACCAAAGAACCAGCCCTGCACAGAGAGAGAGGGAGGGAAGCTCTTGGTAGTTGGGGACGTCTTTCCCTACGAGGCAGGAGCTCTACCGAGAGCTCCCCTAAAGAGATCAGGTGACCCAACCTGGTTCCACCGTTGTCTCCACCAGCCTCTTGTGTTTCCACCACTCCTACAACCAGCTTCACATCCCTTCTCCCATTCACGCTCCCACCAGCAATCCTGAACAATGGAACAGCATAAATGGCTAAAGTCATATAATTCCCAAATGAAAAGGGCATTTATCAAGAAACAGTAGAAAAAGTTTGAAAGACTGGAAGATTTCCATAAAGTCTCTCTTCATATTGCAAAAATAAAGACGGTTTTCCTGCCCACAGTAAAAGGATCTGTAATCACACCGGATCTTTTCCAGGCCCCAAAGATTCTCCTCCAACACCTCCTGAGGTCTGGTCTGGTGATTTGCCTGAGTCTGAGTTCTCAAGGAAGAGTTCCAAGGCATCGCCACCAACAACACGCATCACTGTCTCCCCTTTCGCTGCAAGGATCTCCTCAATGTTCCTTCATCATCAAAAAAGAAAGAGACACATTACAAGGAAGCCCAAGACCAAACGCCTTCAGTCCCACTCCTTCCTCCACCCACTTCAGCTTCTTGAGCTGGTTTATGGGGCCTTGCAGGCAGTGTTCTCTCTAAGCTGAGTTAGTGTGAGCCAGCTCATAGTTTTTTAGCCTTCGGCTCACACATTTTTGTCTTAGCTTAGGAAGGATAGTTCCAGAGCAAACTAATTTATACAGTAGCCAAATCACTCACAACTTTAATGCCAGTGGCTCACAAAGTACAATTTTTGCTCACAAGACTCCACAGCTTAGAGGGAGCATTGCTTGCGGGTAGATTTCTCAGGGCAGGAACAAGACTGAGTTATTCTCTTTCAGTTCCCTATCTGTAAAATGCAAGAAACAGCAGGAGCATGCTAGATGGCTACACCAGGAGAAGGGCTTCTTTCACAGAACATCCCATTGTAGCCAGCTGGGTTGCTATGGAAACTACAATGCTTCAGCCTAAGCTGGGAGGTGGCAGTTTCTTTTCGGGAGGCCATATGGGTCCCTGCTGTGGGTCACAAGCCATGCTCCCATGCTCAGATGTTACATGCTGTTACATGCTGGCCCACCTGTGGCCAAGGGATCAGATGTTATATATCCTTACTCTGAGCCAGTAGGCCAGTTTGGTGTAGTGGTTAAGTGCGCGGACTCTAATCTGGGAGAACTGGGTTTGATTCCCCACTCCTTCACTTGCACCTGCTAGATGACCTTGGGCAAGCCACAGTTCTGGCACAGCTGTTCCTGAAAAAGAGCAGTTTCTGTCAGAGCTCTCTCAGCCCCACCTACCTCACAGGGTGTTTGCTGTGAGGAGGGAAAGGGAAATGAGTTTGTAAGCTGTTCTGAGACTCCTTTGGGTAGTGAAGGGTGGGGTATAAATCCAATCTCTTCTTCTTCTAAGGGCAAGGAGATGCCAGCAATACTGCAAGCAACTGGCAGGGGAGTTCTTATGAGGCAGGTCCAAAAGAATGAAGAAGTTTGCAGAGTCATGGCAGCACATATATTGTACGAAAATTCAAGTTCTACCCCAAACACGATTTGCAGGCTACAAGACCCATACTTTAACCAGTCTACCAATTTATTCTTCTTTAAAGGTCCAAGATTTTAAATATCAAATACATCAGAAAGCACTGCAGGTACAGCTTGATTAATGGGTCTCCTGCCATTTCTGGGGTCCACAGCAGCAGCAGAAGGAAGGCTGGGACAGAGACTGGGACCATGGCTCCGGTGTTCTCTTTTGGGACTAGTAAAAAGGCCTAAAATATTGTCCAGGTCATATTAGTTAGTAGCAGTAGTTTTGCTATATTTAGACCCTAACCTTTCTCCTATCACACAACTTGTTTATTTAATAATTTCAATAATAATTAAATTAATTTAAAATCAATTTTTAAAATGCAACACTAAGTAATTCTTGGCTGGGAATACAAGATTTTCACCATGCACATGGAAAAAAATAAATACAGTTCTTATCTCCTTGATCAGGAACTTGAGACCTGTTAAACCAGGTCTTGACAACTCCCAGGGGCCAGGTCACCATGGTGCTGAGAAATTTCACAGTGATATTTGCGATTTCCAGCAATTATGTTCTTGCAGTGTCTCTCAATGAGAAGGACAAAGCTTATTCATCATTTCACATTACAATATATTTTGTTGTATGGCATAAAAAATACACGTCCATTGCTTGTTTATATGTTAAATTTATACCATTCAGTGGTGGTGGATTAATTTCTTAACCAGTTGCTTTCTATACTAGCTCAAATATTCAATTAAGTGGAGCACTTAAAACAGCAACAGAATTATTAGAAACGGCGGAGAAGTTAGGCCAGCAGTTAGTTTTTTGCTATAGCAATGGCAGCTAGGAGTAGCTAACCCTATATTTATTTATTTATATACATTTCCATCATAGCTTTAGTAGAATTAAAAGAGGTTAGGATTAAGTTTTGTGGTAGCAATAATTAGTTTTGTATATTAATCACCATATTTTCCAACTGTGAGCCTACAAACTGTGGACGAAATTACAAACAAATATTTCCTTGAGAATGGTAGGCATGTCTACAGTGCACAGAATTATTATTATCTAGCGCAACAGATGGTCTTGCATAAAAGACTTTGTCCATCAAAACTCTCCCTGTGCAAAACCTTGCTTTGAAAAGTGCTTCACACCTCCCAAGGGACAGAAATACATCCGAGAAGACTTCTTCACTGGAAGGCCCGAAAGGGGCCTGGGGGGAAAGGATCCCTCCCTCTCCCCCCCTGGGGGGGGGGGCCGCGGGCGCGCATCTCTCTACCGCCGCCGGAGGAGAAGCTGCGGGGAGCACAAAGGCCGCCCCCCCCCCTCCCTCTCTCTCTCTCTCTGCAGCTCCGAAGCGGCCCCGCCCCCTGCCCCGCTCTTGCCAGGGCCCGCGGCCCGGCCTCCCCCCAGCAAGGAAGCCAACCTCCCGGTGGGGGGGCCGGGAGTCCCCGGCCGGAACCGCGGCTCATCTCCAAGCTGGGGAGGGCGGGAGGGCGGCCTTTAGGGCCCCATGCGCCCCCCATGCCGGGGTCCCTGTCCCCCGCCCCGCTCCAGGAGGCCCCCCGGGCTCACCTCTTCTTGCCGGCAAGACCCGAGAACCAGCCGAGGTTGTCGGCGATCAGGTGGCGGCTCCGGCAGCCGGGGCAGGTGGCGATGATGACGCCGCGCTCGTAAGCCGCCCTGGAGACTGTCTGGGCCGCCCGCCCCCCGCACACCTGCGCCCCCCCCCCCCGGGGGGAGGGAGGGAAGGGAAAGGGAGAGGGAGGAGGAGGAGGGGGGGGACGAACAGTCAGCCGGGGGGGGGACGAGCAGCAGCAGCCACCCCCCCTCCCCTCCCCTCCCCCCCCCCCTTCCGCTCCGCTCCGTACCTTGCAGGTGTAGGCCAGGCCGTAGCGCGGGGGAGGGCCCGCCCCCGCCCGCTCGCCCGCCTCCCCCGGCCCGCTGCCGCCCAGGCCCCGCCGCCCCCCAGGCAGTGGCAGCAGCGGGGCCCACCTTGGCCGGCCCAGGAGCCGGCCCAGCAGGAGCCGCCCGCAACCCGCCATCTTACGCCGGCCGAGGAGGAGCCTACGGCGCCCGTCCCCCAGGCGCCTTCCCTCGGCTGCTAGACCGCTAAGGCCGCCCACGGCGTGGGGATAGCCCAGCCCGGGCTGCGCCCGTCAGCCGACGGGGAGCCACCTTCAGTCTCGCCCCTTCCTCTACCCGCTTCCGGCGCAGAATCATAGAGGAGCTGGAAGGGACCTCCGGGGTCGTCTAGTCCAACCCCCTGCGCAATTACAGGAAACTCACAAATGCGCTCCCCCCCTCCGCGCACGCTCAGGAAGAGGCAAGCCAGGCCTAGGCCGCCCTTTGGAGCGGTGGGCACAAGGACAGGAAACAGCATATGTCCCTTCGAAGGGGAGAGTCCATCGAACATAGGGGTGCACGAAGTGTCCTTCAACGTAAGAACATAAGAGAAGCCAGCGTTGGATCAGGCCAGTGGCCCATCCAGTCCAACACTCAGTTTCACACAGTGGCCAAAAACACCAGTTGCCCTCAGGAGGTCCAGCAGTGGGGCCAGGACACTAGAAGCCCTCCCACTGTTGCCCCCCCCCCAAGCACCAAGAATACAGAGCATCACTTGCCCCAGACTGAGAGTTCCTATCTATACCTTGTGGCTAGTAGCCACTGATGGACCTCTGATCCATATGTTTATCCAGTTCCCTCTTGAAGCCATCCATGCTTGTAGCCGCCACCACCTCCTGTGGCAGTGAATTCCACGTGTTAATCACTCTTTGGGTGAAGAAGTACTTCCTTTTATCTGTTCTAAGCCTGCTCAGCAATTTCATGGAGTGCCCATGAGAGCTTGTATTGTGAGAAAGGGAGAAAAGGACTTCTTTCTCTACCTGCTCTATCCCATGCATCTATATATCTAATTCCCAAGTGCCCCCCCCCCGCATGCGGATACCTAAATCCGCGCGGGGGGGCACTTGGGGGGAGGGAGGTTTTCCTACACACGGGGCACTCCCCCTGTGTGCAGAAAAATCCAAAAAGTTTAATTTTTTTTCGGGGGATATTTAAATCCCCCGAAAAGTGAAAGCGTTCCCTACGCATGCGCAGGGAACACTCAGGGGACTGGGATGGCCCGGCAGTTGAGAGGTATCTACGCCTTGCCCCCGGAGCCGGAGGAGGGGGAGAGCAGTGAGGCCCGGCGGCTGTGTGCAGCGCGGGCCTCGCTGGGGCAACGCAGGAGCGGCGGGGGGGACCAGCAAGGCCTGGCGTCTCTGGGCCTCACTGGGGCAATTCGGGGGGAGGAGCGGTGAGGCCTGGCATCTCCGGGGCAATTTGGGGGAGGGGGGGAGATGGCGCGGCAGGCTTCGGGCCTCGCCACACCGCCGAGCACAGAATGGGGGAGGGGGTCGGGGGGGGTGGGAGACGGCACGGCAGGCCTCTGATCTCGCCGCGCCGCCGTGTGGAGGATGGGGGAGGTGGGAGGCGGCATGGCAGGCATCAAGCCTTGCTGTGCCGCCGAGCACAGGATGTGAGGAAGGGGGGTGCACGGAGGAACATCGGCCCGATTGGCTAATAGCCACTCGGGTTCGGGAGAAGGGGGGGGCGGAGGAGCGGCTGTCAGCTTCGCCCCCTCCCGCGAGTATCGCGGGTCCCCCCCTTCTTGTATTCTTATAAACCTCGATCATGTCACCCCTCAGCCATCATTTCTCCAAGCTAAAGAGCCCCAAGTGCTTCAACCTTTCTTCATAGGAAAACATGGGGGTGCATGAAGTCCAAACCTTGTTTTGGCTGCCGAGGGCACTCCCTTAATCAGATCTTTGAAATACAGCCCCTGGGAGGCACTCCAAATAGAAGCTTGTGGCGCCAGAACCAGTATTTGGACCGGGCACCGCCGCATGTCATCTTACAGGGGACAGTCTCCAGCCGGGGTCCTTTCATAGAAAAAGAGGTGTAGGAACTCATTAGCATAACTCATTAGCATAACTCATTAGCATATGCCATGTCCCCTGACATCACCAGAAGTGTGTCAGAAAGGGAATGTCAGTTTCAGCCCCATTATATCCTATGGGCCATTGAAATCAATGGCAAAAACTCATAGGGTATATGAGGGGCTGGAGGAAAGGGGGTTTGAGGGAGAGGCTCCAAACTTGCAGGGTAGCTGCTGGGGCCTCTCCTCGAAATACCCACTAAGTTTCAAGAAGATTGGACCACGGAGTCCAATTCTATGGGCCCCCAAACAGATTGTCCCATCCCCTCCATTGTTCTCTATGGTGAGAAAAAACGTTAACTTTTTTCCTACCATAGAGAACAATGGAGGGAATGGGGGCAACCTGTTTGTGGGCCTGTAGAATTGGACCACCTGGTCCAATCTTCTTGAAACTTGGTGGGTATTTCAAGGAGAGGCCCCAGCAGCTACTCTGCAAGTTTGGAGCCTCTCCCTCAAACCCCCTTTCCTCCAGTGGCTTTTAAAATTGCCGCCGAATTTCAGCGGCAATTCAGCGGTGAGCTGAATCAGATTAGAGAATCTCATTCAGCCCGTGGCTGCCCTACTGGCCAGTCCTGAGCTGGCGGAGCTTTGCTTTGTCTCACTCCGGCCCCAACGGACCCCTGGTCCAGAGTGTGGACATGTGTCATTTGGGGTGGTCCAAAGTGTGTTTTGTGGTGCATCATGGCCCAAGTGTCTTCCTGTGTGATTGTCCTAGGGCACCCCACTTTGGAACAGCTGGCACAAGAACTGTGCTTTGAACCAGGAAACAGGATATCTCCTCTTGGATTTTACCTCAGAAACTTCTAGCATTTCTATATAAACATCTACAATTTCCCATGCATGGTAACCCCACAACCTTCCTCCTGCTGCCTCAAGACCTTGCCAGGCAGTCCATATCATTTGCCACAGTCTCAATGGAAAATTCTAATCAATTTCCTTGTAGAAAAGTAGCAGCTACCCTTTCATCTCTTTGAGATGAACCATCCCAAACCAGAGACTTTACATCTCCTGACGGCTTTCCCCCAGTA
Organism: Lepidodactylus listeri; assembly: GCA_029233225.1. Classification (NCBI taxonomy): domain Eukaryota; kingdom Metazoa; phylum Chordata; class Lepidosauria; order Squamata; family Gekkonidae; genus Lepidodactylus; species Lepidodactylus listeri. The sequence goes on along the minus strand of JARCFY010000014.1, from coordinate 3,797,161 downwards.
TTCAGTTTAAAAACTGCTCTGCCACCTTTTTGATTTTAAGCGCCAGCAGCCTGGTTCCTTCTTGGGACAAGTGGACACCGTCTCTTTTATACAGCTCCCTCAAAAGCATCCCAGTGCCTAACAAACTTGAACCCTTCCCCCCTACACCATCGCCTCATCCACGCATTGAGACTCCTGATCTGTGCCTGTCTGTCCAGCCCTGCATGTGGAACAGGTAGCACTTCCGAGAAGGCTACCTTGGAAGTCCTGGCCTTGAGTCTCCTGCCTAGGAGCCTAAATGTTTCCTTCAGGACCTCACAACTGCATTTCCCCACATCGTTGGTGCCAACATGTGCCACGATCACTGGCTCCTCCCCAGCACAGTCTACCAGCCTATCTAGAACACGCGTAATGTCTGCCACCTTCACACCAGGCAGGCAAGTCACCATACGGTCAGTACGTGGGTTTGCCACCCAGCTGTCTACCTGCCTAAGGATCGAATCGCCAACTACCAAGAGCCTCCCCTCCCTCTCTGCCCAGGGATGGTTCCTCAGTATGAAAGGATATCCATTCACCAGCTGAAGAAGAGGTCCCTTCTGAGGGCACAGTCCCCTTATCCACAGCACGGTGCCCTGTTCCCTCTTGATCCTCATGCTCCCTGACAGTGATGGGGCTGCCAGTTGCAGAGTGAGACATATCTAACAAGTCCCCGAGAGTCTTCTCCATGCACCTAATTGACTGTCTCTGCTTCTCCAGGTCAGCCACCTTGTCCTCAAGGGAACAAACTCGTTCCCTGAGAACCTTGCACTGGGCATACACCCAAGACTTCTGTCTAGTGAGCAGATAGTCATACATGTGACACGCCGTGCAAAACACTGGATAGCCCCCAATCCCCTGCTGGCATTCTGCCTTTATGATGACCTTTTAGATAATAAAAATGAGTTAAAAGCAATGGAAAGTATGAAAAACTTAAATCCTGATCTCAGTTGGTGGAAAATTGTACAAATTCAATCTAGATACACTAAAAATAAATCATCAGGGTTTTGTTCTAAAATGTCTGAAATTGATAAGATACTGCTTCACTCTGAAGAAAAACTGATTAAAAAACTGTATGTATTAATGTTAGAAGATAAGACACAAGATGAAGTAGTTAAAAATTCTATGGTTAAATGGGCACAAAATGTTGGGCATAATTAGACCAATGGTCTCAGGTATGGAAAATGAATGTAAAAATTACAAAAGCAATTTCATATATATATAATATATATATATAAATGTTTTATATATAGAATATATAAAAATGTTTTATAGCTGGTGTATGACACCTGATACATTAGCAAAATTTTACTCTGATTTATCAAATGCTTGTTGGAAATGTTAAAAAGTTGCTGGGTTCTTTTTACATATGTGGTGGACATGTGATAGAGTTAAAAAATATTGGGCCTGGATTCATGTAATATTACAAAAAATCCTTTTACCCCAGAGTTATTTTTATTGAATTTAAGACCAAAAAATTGTAAGAATGAGGACTTTTATTTGATTATACATGTTTTAACAACTGTGTGAATATTGTATGCAAAGTATTGGAGAAAAGATTAAATACCTTCAAAAGAAGAACTTATAAATAAAACACTGGAAACTGCAGAAATGGATAAACTGACTTTATTTTTTAAAGGATTACAGGAAAAGAAATTCTACAATACATGGTCAAGATTTTATACATGACTACAAGAATACATAAATTGAACTATACAATCTCTGACTACATTATGAGACACTGAACTATTTTTATAAAAACTTGCAGACAACATGGGTTATTTTCTTTTTAGGTCATTACATGTATTTAATATAGAAATAGATAACTAGATAACATAAGAAATAACTTTAGTGATACGACTAGATATATTACCCTCAGTCTTTTTTTATATATTTGTTAGTTTGTATGTTATTCATGTTTTGTACATTTGAAAAATAAAAATTATTCATTAAAAAATATCTATACCTCTGACTAATCAGATTAAGAGCATTATCTATAAACACTGGCATTTAATTGAACATTTGCCAGCTTGTAAAGATAAACCATATCTGGGCTTTCGTAAAACAAGAAGTTTGAGAAATATTTTGACAAAATCTGATCTCCTTAAACCTAGTAAGGGTTCTATTAAAGTGACAGGACACCATCCATGTGGCTCTTGTTCTTTCTGTAAATTGGCATGGAAGACAGACACCATAGAAATAAATGGATATACTCGACAATCAGGGGTCCTTTCGTAGAAAAAGAGGTGTAGGAGCTCATTAGCATAACTCATTAGCATATGCCACGTCCCCTGACATCACCAGAAGTGTGTCAGAAAGGGAATGTCAGTTTCAGCCCCATTGTACCCTATGGCCCATTGAAATCAATGGCAAAAACTCATAGAGTATATGAGGGGCTGGAGAAAACAGGGTTTGAGGGAAAGGCTCCAAACTTGCAGGGTAGCTGCTGGGGCCTCTCCTCGAAATACCCACCAAGTTTCAAGAAGATTGGACCACGGGGTCCAATTCTATGGGCCACCAAACAGGTTGTCCCATCCTCTCCATTGTTTTCTATGGTGGGAAAAAGTGTTACTTTTTTCCTGCCATAGAGAACAATGGAGTGAATGGGGGCAACCTGTTTGGGGGCCCATAGAATCAGAGAATCTGATTCAGCCCATGGCTGCTCTAGTGACCACTCCTGAGCTGGTGGAGCTTTGCTCCGCCTTGCTCCAGCCCCAAAGGACCCCTGTCGACAATTAATTCAATTCTCTACATGTGGAACATCCAGAGTGATATATGTGCTTCATTGTGTTTGTGGATTGTATTGCATTTGTTCATCTGGTAGAGCTTTGCGTACCAGGGTAATTGAACACAGGTCCTGTTTAAAATGTAAAAGAAAAACAGCACCTCTAGTGCTGCATTTCAATCAGGAACAACATGGGTATGAAGACTTCAAGTTTGCAGTGATAGAGAAATTTGAATCTAAGCCTTATGTTAACATTGACATTCAAAAGTGGTTGCTGCAAAGGGGACAATTTTGGATCCATAAATTTAATACTGTAGGTCCTGGTGGTCTCAATTCAGTTTTAGATTTATCCTGTTTTGTGTAATATACCTTTAAGACAGATGGCAATTGTAAAGAAGCTGGGGTGGATAAAATGTATGTTGTTTGATAAGCCATTTTGTGAAGCCATCATGAGCCATAAAGACTGCAGAGCTGTAAGCCAGTTTATATATCTTGTGAACCCTTGCCTCACCTCTAGAGAACTATTGATACTGTGGGTGAGTATCTGGAGGCTTCTGGCATCTGGAGGCTTCTTATATTTGGTTTCAGGGCAACCATATGAGATGTAATTTGTAATAATTATTGTATATTTGTTACAGATCTGAAATTATGGACTTTTACTTCTAAGAAATTTTGACATTGTGGGTTGGTGAGTACTTGGTGACCTTTGGTACCCTGAGATTTTTTGTACTGAGTTTCATGATACTGTATATATTTTATTGTATATTCTTTATCATTTTAGAATTATGGAATCTGCTTAGAAGAAGGCTTCTCCTTGAAACGTGGAAGCTATCTATAAAATGTGTCAGCATTTAAAAAGGGAAGATTCCTATTTGTTATCTATGGACTCCTATACACAATAAGAATGTATACATAGACAGCATTAGAAGGAAGAACAATGTTTCTTTATTTTGAGAATATTATATGTTGGATAAAACCTCTTTTCAAAGTCTACTGTAATATTTTGATTATATAATATATCATTAGAATACATTGTGATTATTCATTTAAATTTTTGTAGTGTTATTGCAACCACAGGATCTATTGTTGGTACTAAATTTTGGTTACTGTTGCTGGTCTCGTTGGTATATTCGACTAAAAATACCTACGTGCCTCCAGCTACCATCCTAAACATACCAAATGATACACTGTATACAGCCAGGCTCTATGCTACAGCTGCATCTGCTCCAATTCTACAAACAGATTCTCATCTGAGGGATCTACAGTAAACTTTTTTGGAACTAAAGTATCCCTCAATGAAGTCAAGAAACAGATTAACAAAGCAACAATAGCACCCAGAGAAAACCTGTTGCAAAACAGGCCCAAAAGAGACAATAACAGAACACCAGTAGTGGTAACATTCAGCTCTCAACTCAAAACAGTTCAGTGTATCATCAGTGACTTACAACCTCTACTGGATAATGACAGATCTCTTTCAGAAATACTGGGAGGCAAACCTTCCTTACGCACTGACAGCCCCCCAGTCTCAAACAACTCCTCACCCACACTAATCTATATTCTAACTCCGAGAGATTTTTTTTCTGTGTGGATGCTTATATCTGCTGAAAGAGAGCTCACTCTCCCCCAACAGCTTTTCCTACATAGTCAGGCCCCTTCCTTGGTCTGCACAAAAATCCAAAAAGTTTTTAAAAAAACTTCAGGGACTGTTGAATTCCTCCCAGTACCTTTTGAAATGGCATCAGCTCTAGGCATCAACTGTGAGGAGATTAGAATGTTCGGGGGAGGGGGGAGGGCTTCTAACTGTGTCTGTCAGTAAAAAGCAGGGTTTTTACTGGCAGCAGTCTAGGGTTGCCAAGTACCCCCCCCCCCAACCACTAGCAGCAGATCCAAATCCAGGCTAGGAAACTCCTGGAGATTTGGGGGTGGAGCCTGGGAAGGACAGGGACCTCAGTGAAGTACAATGCCATAAACTCCACCCTCCAAAGCATCCATTTTCTCCATGGAAAGTTATCTCTGCAGTCTGGAAATGAGCAGTAATTCCAGGGGATCCCCAGGTCCCACCTGGAGGCTGGCATTCCTAGGCAGCACCCTCTGTGTGATTTGATACCACCTGATTTGCATGACTTAATTAGGCCCAGCTGCTTTGCTACTGTTCATCAGCAGCCACCCTATGAAAGCCATTGTGATGTAACTGTTAGAGCTTCAGATTGGGATCTGCGAGACCCAGGTTCAGATCCCCATCTTGTGGTGGAAGCTGACTGGGAGATTTTGGACCAGTCACATACTTTCAGCCTAACCAACCTCACAGGGTTGTTGTGCAGAGAACAAGGAGGAAATAATAATGTAAGCTGCTTTAGTCCCCACTGTGGAGAAAGACTGTAATTTTCCTAGGTAGAGGCTGCGGGGGAGGAGGGTGGAAATGGAAAGCTGAAGACAGATAAAGGTAGGTTGGCTGTTAGATGGGAAGGAAATAGGGTTGCCAACTCCAGGTTGGGAAGTTCCTGGACATTTGAGAGGTGGAGCCTAGGGAGGGTGGGATTTGAGGTGGGAGGCAGAAAGAGAGAGAAAGAGTGATGAGGTGGGGAGCATAGGCGTAGACTATGGGGGGCTCGAGCCACCCCCAAAATTTCCGGGTGGGGCTCTAAGGAGCCCTAACCTCCGCCCTCCGGAATTTAAAAAATTCTACGCCCCTGGTGGGGAGGCTGAAAAACAAAGAGAATGATGATGAGTCAGTAAGAGAGAGGAAGTAACATACATGGAGGATCATCCCACAAGTTTCTTGCGGGTCTCCACTTGTCTATATTCTAATTCTGAGAGGGTTTTTTTCTGTGTGGATGCTTATATCTGTCCAGGGGTCCTTTCGTAAAAAAAAGAGGTGCAGGAGCTCATTAGCATAACTTATTTGCATATGCCACACCCCCTGACGTCACCGGAAGTGTCAAAAGGCCACACATCCCTGACATCATGGGCAGTGTGTCAGAAGGCAAGAAGGGAGGGAGTGAGGGAGGGGGAAGGAAGGAAAGGAACAGAAAGGAAGGAAGGTAGGTAGGTGGGGGAGAGAGAGAGAAGAAAGAAAGGAAGGAGGGAGGAAGGGGGGAAGGAAGGAAGAAAGAAAGGAACAGGTAGGTAGGTAGGTGGGGGGAGAGAGAGAGAATGAAGGAAGGAAGGAAGGAACAGTAAGGTAGGTAGGTAGGTGGGGGAGAGAGAGAGAGAAGGAAGGAAGAAAGGAACAGTAAGGTAGGAAGGTAGGTGGGGGGAGAGAGAGAGAAGGAAGGAAGGAACAGTAAGGTAGGTAGGTAGGTGGGGGAGAGAGAGAGAAAAGGAAGGAAGAAAGGAACAGTAAGGTAGGTAGGTAGGTGGGGGGAGAGAGAGAGAAGGAAGGAAGGAACAGTAAGGTAGGTAGGTAGGTGGGGGGAGAGAGAGAGAAGAAAGGAAGAAAGGAACAGTAAGGTAGGTAGGTAGATGGGGAGAGAGAGAGAGAAGGAAGGAAGAAAGGAACAGTAAGGTAGGTAGGTAGGTGGGGGGAGAGAGAGAGAAGGAAGAAACAGGAAGGTAGGTAGGTAGGTGGGGGGAGAGAGAGAGAAGGAAGGAACAGTAAGGTAGGTAGGTAGGTTGGGGGAGAGAGAGAGAAGGAAGGAAGGAAGGAAGGAAGGAAGGAAGGAAGGGGGGCGCTTCTCCCCCCCACTGGGGCCAGCGTTTCCCTTCCTCCCCCCTCTTGCTTGGGCCCCAGGGGCTTTATGCCTCTGGGGCCCGGCTTCTCCCTCCCTTGCGCCCCCCTGGAGCCTGGGAGTGTGAGTGGGGAGGGAAGGAAGGAGGGGGCTTTTCCCGGGGCCTGCGGCGCTTGCTGCGGCCTCGGGAGTTTGAGCGGGGGGAGGGCAGGAGGGGGCTTCTTCCGGGGCCTGCGGTGCTTGCCGCGGCCCCGGGGGTTTGAGTGGGGGAGGGAGGACAGGAGGCGGCTTCTCCCGGGGCCGCGGCGCTTGCCGCGGCCCCGGGAGTTAGAGCAGGGGGGGAGGGCAGGAGGGGGCTTCTCCCGGGGCCTGCGGCGCTTGCCGCGGCTCCGGGGGTATTAGTGGGGGAGGGAGGAGGGAAGGGGGTTCTCCCCAGGCTGGCGGTGGTCTGCCGCGGTCCGGGAAGAGTGAAGGAGGGAGGGAAGGGGCTTTTTCCCGGGCTGGCGGCGGCCTGCTGCTGCTGGGAAGAGTGAGCGGGGGGCGGGGCTTTGTTAAGTCCCCGCCCCCCGCCCTCCTCTCTCCTGGAGCGGCGCTCCGGCGTGCCCCGGCCCCAACGGAGCCCTGTATCTGCCAAAAGAGAGCTCACTCTCCCCCAACAGCTTTTCCTACATAATCAGGCCCCTTCCTCGGTCTGCCGAAAAATCCGAAAAGTTTAAAAAAAAACTTCAGGGACCATTGAATTCCCCCCAGTACCTTTTGAAATGGCATCAGGTCCAAGTGTCAACTGTGAGGAGATTAGAATGTTCGGGGGGGGGGGTTCCTAACCTTTTCTGTCAGTAAAAAGCAGGGTTTTTACTGGCAGCAGTCTAGGGTTGTCAAGTACCCCCCCAACCACCACCAGCAGATCCATATCCAGGCTAGGAAACTCCTGGAGATTTGGGGGTGGAACCTGGGGAGGACAGGGACCTCAGTGAGGTACAATGCCATAAACTCCACCCTCCAAAGCATCCATTTTCTCCATGGAAATTTATCTCTGCAGTCTGGAAATGAGCAGTAACTCCAGGGGATCCCCAGGTCCCACCTAGGGGCTGGCATCCCTAGGCAGCACTCTCTGTGTGACTTGATACCACCTGATTTGCATGACTTAATTAGGCCCAGCTGCTTTGTTACTGTTCATCAGCAGCCACCCTATGAAAGCCAGTGTGATTTAACAGTTAGAGCTTCAGATGGGGATCTGCGAGACCCAGGTTCAGATCCCCATCTTGTGGTGGAAGCTGACTGGGAGATTTTGGACCAGTCACATACTTTCAGCCTAACCAACTTCACAGGGTTGTTGTGCAAATAACAAGGAGGAAATAATAATGTAAGCTGCTTTAGTCCCCACTGTGGTGAAAGACTGTAATTTTCCTGGGTAGAGGCTGCGGGGGGGGGGGGGGGAGGGTGGAAATGGAAAGCTGAAGACAGATAAAGTTAGGTTGGCTGTTAGATGGGAAGGAAATAGGGTTGCCAACTCCAGGTTGGGAAATTCCTGGTCATTTGAGAGGTGGAGCCTGGGGAGGGTCGGATTTGAGGTGGGTGTGAGAATGTTCCAAAAGATATAGTCCACAACAGGTCTCATTAAGCAGTAACTCCTTTATTTGTAGTGAAGATCATTGGAGTCAAACACTTCCACTGTTAGTAATACTGGGTTTAGGGATTACAGGTATTGATATACTGGATATGAAATATGGCTTAAGGATATTCTACCAATCACTAGGCAGGATTTTAGGCGCTCAAATATACTGGCCAGAAGTTCCCATAGAAAACATGGGAAAAGGAGTTCCCAGAGAATAATGATGGTGAACATCTCTAAAGTTCAGTTCCCAAGACATGGATAAGAAGAATACAAAATATCGGTGAGTTTGGCTCACACATAACTGCTAGCACTCCTGTTCAAGGACAGGGCAAAAGAGATAACAGGGGAGAAGCAAGTAACTTAGCCGGGCATGCGCAAGCGAAGCAACCAAGTGAGCGAGCAGAGTAGAGCACGCATTCCAGAGGAGGGAGTCATGGCTCTGTTGAGAACTCCCGGGCGGGACCTGTCACCAATCATGAGGGTAAAACACATGAAAGCCGATAACCTTTTCAGAGACCATTTCAGAGACCCTTGTAGCAGTCATACAGTTATTGAAAAGAATTCATGGCAGTTAACTGACAGTGGGAGGCAGAAAGAGAGAGAAAGAGTGATGAGGTGGGGAGGCAGAAAAACAAAGAGAATGATGATGGGTCAGAAAGAGAGAAGAAGTAACATACATGGAGGAGAGAGAGAGTAAGAAAGGGGGGCAGAAGGGAGAAAGAGTGTGAGAGAGGTAGGGTGAGAAGGGAGGAAGCAAAGGTGTGAGGAATGGGATAACCGCAAGTTTCTTGCGGGCCTCCACTTGTCTGTATATCTCTCTGTCAGGTTCCCTGTCATGTTTTGCTTCCCTTTGTCTGTCCCGGTTGCAGGTCTCGGCAGGAGATCGGCATCAGCTTCCGTTCTGGCGGTTCCCCCCCCCCCCCCCTTCCTCAGAATGAGCTCAGATATTTTGCTAGACTCATGTTATCTCTGTTGCTGCACTTGTAACCTTGGGCAACTGGGCCTCCGCTCTTCCAGGTGTCTTTTGCGTGGGAATGCATGTAGATTACACACACAGGGCCGGGGATGGGAAGTTAGCTCCGCTTACGCACCTTTTTCCTGAGAAAGTAATGGTAGCACATTTTGGTGCTTGATAGTTCTTTTTTCATTGGTACCCGCGTTTTCACCCTTGTTTGAATACACTATATCAATTCCTCCCCTTCTGTATCTGGTATCACTAACAACACAAGTGTTTCCTGAAAGACTATTAAGAATAAAGACTTTGGCTGCGATCACACGGACGTTTATTGCGGGCCTCGCGGCTGTTCCCCATCGCAATTAAAGGGGCTGACTAGACGGGCCGCATCTGTCTCCTGTCTCGAAGCCGCCGCCCCCCGCACTCGAGCCTGCTTTTCCAACCACCAGGAATAACAAGTACCTATCGCGCTTGAAAGAGCAGCGCGGGAGAACCCAGGTTTAAATGCCCGTGTGATCACACCCTCAGTTTTGAAATACAAGGACTGACTTATTGGATCTAATCAGAAGTCTCACACTCTCCACTTGTCTATATATATAATAACCAAGTTGCCCCCTCCGTGTGGATATCTAAATCTGTGTGGAGGGGGCACTTGGGGCGCAGGGAGATTTTTCTGCACATGTAGGGGACTCCCCACATGTGCAGAAAAATCTTAAAAGTAAAAAAAAAATTTGGGTGGATATTTAAATTCCCCCAAAAGTTAAAGAGTGTTCCCTGCGCATGCGCTCTGGGAACTGCGGTGGGCCCGGCGACTCTGAGCCGTACGAACCTCGCAGTGGCAACCAGGGGTGGGGGGAGAGATCGGCAGGCCTCACTATGGCAACTGGGGGCGGGGGGGAGATTGGCGGGCCTCGCTGTGGCAACCGGGGGAAGATCAGCGGGCCCGGGGCTCGCCGTCGTTGCCTGGGGAAGGGAGGAAGCCTTACCTGTGGCTGCTGCTCCCAGATGGAACTCCTTCTCCTCCCCCCCCCCCCTGCGGGTCCCGCAGGTCCCACCTCTTGTACAATCTCTAATTTGAACATGAACACTGGTACCAGAGCTTGCAATCAACCCAGTTGCCAACTTTGCTGCCACATACTCCCAGACAACATAATCACTGGACTTAACAACATCAGCTACACCATCTCAGGCTTATTCACATGCTCATCTTCTAACATTGTATATTCCATTAAGTGCCAACAATGCCCTTCAGTTCTCTACATAGGGCAAAGAGGTCAAATAGGTCAAATCCTATGCCAAAGGATAAATGGACACAAATCTGACATCAAGAATCACAAGACTGAGAAAACTGTAGGAGAACATTTCAGCCTTCCAGGACATTCAGTGGGTGACCTCAGAGTAGCTGTTTTATTGCAAAGGAACTTCAGGAACAGACTGGAAAAGGAAATTGTTGAATTACAGGTCATTACAACACTTGGAACAACCCCCACCCAAGGAGACTTAACAGGGATATTGGTTTCTTATCTCACTACATACGCTAAACTCATTAGGTCCTTACATCTGTATTCTCACCAAGAAGGGCTATACATCCCTTTATTCTAGTGTATTTCTTATCTCCCTTATACATAATTCTCTGTTGGCGGTGGCACGCTCCTGAACATTCCACATGCCACCCCAGCCTTTGGTCCCCTGGCCTGTCAACCAGAAGCTGTCCCTATCCACTGGCTGTGAATACTCGCATGCCAATGGCTGGGTCTTCTCCTCTTCCCCGCCCACTCCTTCAGCCACTGTGCCATCTCAGAATTCCTGGCAGATGGCTTTCTCTCTTGACGAAGACGCTTCTGCTTCCCTCCTTGGGGGGATTAACTGTTACCTCAGTGGTTGTTGGTAGGTGAAACGAAATGGCAGTTACCTGTGTTTATAAGATGGCTGCTGTTTGTGGTTTGTTTAAAATGTTCCCCCATAAGGTTCAACTGTGACCTCAGTGGCTGTTAGTAGGTGAAACAAAATGGCAGTTACCTGTATTTACAAGATGGCTGCTGTCTGTGGTTTGTTTACAGTGTTCCCCCATAAGGTTCAACTGTTACCTCAGTGGCTGTTAGTAGGTGAAATGCTGCAGGTGGGGGGGGGGAGAGATGGAAAGCTGAAGAGTGAGGGAGAAATTAAGGTAGGTTGATACTTGGCTGGGAAGGAGATGGGGTTGCCAACTCCAGGTGGGGAATTCCTGGAGATTTGAGGGGTGGAGCCTGGAGGGGGTGAGATTTGAGGAGAGGTGGGGCCTCAGACAGGCACAATGCCATAGACTCTGCCCTCCAAACCAGCTATTCCCTCTTGGGGAACCACTGTTGCCAATATCCAGGGGAGGGCAGGCGATCACTCAGAATTACAACTGCTCTTCAGGTAGCAGAGATCAGTTCCCCTGGAGAAAATGGTGGACTCTGTGTCATTATACCCTGCTGAGGTTGCCACAGCAAATTGATGTTGAATGCCCAAGGCCTTGGCACTCTCCTAGAGCCTCTTTCTAGAGCCTGTTGTATTTATTTCCACAACGGGCCTTATTCCTAGTTTGGAATAATAGTGATTGTAATGTAATGCAATGTAATGTAATGCAATCAATTAGAATGGTAGAATGGAATGTATTTCTCTGGTCTGGTGATAGAGGAGACTGTACAACCAATCACTCCACCTCAAAGAAAAAGATGCTGTTAGTTACCTCCATGCTTGAGAGGAGATGGATGGAATGTAACAACAGGGTCTCAGTTGATCACTCTCACCTTTCCACAATTAAGAAGGATACATTTACACATCATTCTCCAATTGTGATCCTTTGTTTGCCTCACCATGCCCTCCCCCCCCCCCCCCGGAAATTAAATCCAAACAAATGGTGACCATATTATTATTCCTGTTTGGTCCTTGCATTTGTTAAAACATCTTCATTATGTTGTATGCTAATCTGCTGCTCACCCTTTAGCTATATATAGATATAGATATATAGGTATAGATATATAGACTGGTAACTTCCATTTCAATGTCTCTGAAAAAGTGTGCATGCAACACGAAAGCTCATACCTTGAATAAAACTTTGTTGGTCTTAAAGGTGCCTGACTGGACTCAAAGCTTTGTTCTATGTTTTGAAGCTGTTAGTGTAAAAACTAGGCTTTGAAGCAGGGAACAGCACAGCTCCCCTTGTAGGGCAGGGTCCCTTGAATGTGGGGATGAATGATTTGTGGTGGTCCAAAGTTCATTGTGGGATGTAGAGTTTTATTACTATTGTCAGTTTTTGTGGTTGGATTCACTAGGACATGTGTATAAGGAACTGGGAACCAACTTCAGCCTCCTAGAAGGAAACTCATTGAGGTGGGGGTGGGGCTTAGCTCCCCTTGCCTGCATGATCCATTTTTGCAAAAAAAAAAAACCCAGCCCCCCTCCACCCAGTTTCCTGGGAAAGGAAAAGAAGAAGAGTTGGATTTATACCCCGCTCTTCACTTGGGGTCTCAGAGTGGCTTACAATCTCCTTCCCTTCCTCTCCCTACCCTGTGAGATAGGTGGAGCTGAGAGAGTTCTGAGATAACTCCTCTTGAGAGAATGGTGACTGACCCAAGGACACCCAGCTGGCTGCATGTGGAGGAGAAGTGGAGAATCAATCCTGGCTCTCCAGACTAGAGGCTGCAGCTCTTAACCACTACACCACAGCTGGCCCTCTCTGGGCCAGCTCTGCTAGTGATAATTTGAATTGTCTCCACAGGGAATCGGTTTCTCCAACATGCCTGAAACTTGGCAGGAACATCCCTTAGGAGAAGGGTGCAGTCCCAAAGGTTTTCACCCCACCTGTGTGATGATGATGATGATGACAGGGAGATGCTATCAGATGGGCACCGCATGATCCCATGGAGTGGCCCTTTCCTTCCTTGTTGTCATTTTCAGAGTGCCAGACAAGCCCAGTCTGAATCAGCCAGTGCTCCTGTTTCTTTGAAACCGCCCCCCCTCCCCGTTGCTTAGTTACTGCCTGACTGTTTCCTAACAACAAGCAGCTCTGTGGAACAAAAGAGCCAACTGCCATCCTGCCCAGCTCTTGGCTCTCTGCTCCTTCCCCAACCCAACCAGTTGACTTTTCCTCAGCAAAGGAATCCTCTCCCACCCCCCACTCCAAAAAACTGCCTCAAATGTCCCAAGAAGGTTCCCTTTCAGAAGCCGCCGTCCCTTGGAAGAAAGAGGAGAGCAAGGAAGGCCTCAGGACCACTGACTACTACCGTGCCCAGGAGAACTTGCCCTCTCGATTCAACCACCCAGGATGGTTCCGCGGGTACAGGTGAGGGGATTGCCCTCCTTCTTTATTTATCCCACCTTTACTATTCCAGGCTGTTCAGCCAAAAATATCTGGCTTCCAAAAAGGCTTAACAGAAATTTTAAAAACATACAAATCTCCATGTAAATATTATTCAGAAGCTCTTCTGCAGCACTACTTTAAAAAAGAAGTAAAGTCATTTCAAGGGAGCCCTTAGAGCACAATTCTAAACAGAGCCACACCCTTCCAAGCTTGAATAGGTTTAGGAGGATGTAGCTGAGTTTCAGATTACAGCATAAGACCCATTTCCCACTGTTGCTGGGGTATAACTTTTCATAATCGTTGCCATTAGTCCCCTATAGCCGACAGGTGGGTTGAGCCCCTCTTGAGGCTGAGGAGAGGGTGATGCTGAAGGTTACTCCCCCAGGGATTGTGCAGATGTGTCCCCACCCTGGCAGCAGCCAACTGTGTTAGAGTGGGTGGCGACAGCATCCACTCCCTCCCTCACTGCTGCAGCTCCCCTTGTCGTTTTCCCTCCTTGCATCTGCACTCCCAAGTATGGGGCAACAGACATGGCCCACTGAGTGGTCCAGAGGCCCTGCAACAGCCCCCTCCCAGCCAAGCCACCGTGAGAAGCTCCAGTGTGATTCAGTTGGACAAAGACACAGCCCTCTAAAAGGCAAAAAAGGGGAAGAAGCAATGCAAGGCTCAGCTCTGCAAGCAGATTATCCACACAGACGGATGGACAGACCTCTTCCGGCCACCATCCCACAGTGCCTCTTTTGAGCTGGATGAAAGGAGGTTGTTCTTTGATCTGGGATCAAGAGAAAAGCTCCAGGAGGCTCCTTATGGTTCCATATGGAGGATATCCACGTGTGGATGCTCCTCTTTCGAAAACTGGCCTCCTTTACTCCACGCAGGGGGAAAACCCTGTGTGGAAGCAGCCAAATACTGAGACTGTTTCTAGACAGATCTTGGCTTTCTTACTGCAGTGCTAGAAGCCCACCCACTGGTCCCCCCACTCCCAAGCACCAAGAATACAGAGCATCAATTGCCCCAGACTTTCCTATCTATACTTTGTGGCTAATAGCCACTGATGGACCTCTGCTCCATATGTTTATCTAATTCCCTCTTGAAGGCATCCATGCTTGTAGCCGCCACCACCGCCTGTGGCAGTGAATTCCATTTGTTAATCACCCTTTGGGTGAAGAAGTACTTCCTTTTATCTGTTCTAACCCAACTGCTCAGCAATTCCATTGAGTGCCCACGAGTTCTTGTACTGTGAGAAAGGGAGAAAAGTACTTTCTCTACCTGCTCTATCCCATGCATAATCTTATAAACCTCGATCATGTCACCCCTCAGCCATCGTTTCTCCAAGCGAAAGAGCTCCAAGTGCTTTAACCTTTCTCCATAGGGAAAGTGTTCCAACCCTTTTATCATTCTAGCTGCCCTTTTCTGCCCTTTTCTCAGTGCTATAATATCCTTTCTGAGGTGTGGTAACCAATTCTGCACCAGTATTCCAAATGAGGTCGCACCACTGATTTATACAGGGGCATTATGATACTGGCTGATCTGTTTTCAGTTCCCTTCCTAATAACCCCCAGCATAGCATTGGCCTTTTTTATTGCAGCACACTGTCTCGACATTTTCAGTGAGTTATCTACTACAACTCCAAGATCTCTCTCTTGGTCAGTCTCCATCAGTCCAGACCCCATCAATGTGCACTGGACCCAGTAATGAGCCCTGTGGTACCCCACTGCTTACCACCCTCCACTGTGAAAATTGCCCTTTTATACTCACTCTGTTTACTATTAATTAGTCAATTTTTGATCCACAAGAGGACTTGTCCTTTAATCCCTTGACTATTGAGCTTATTTAGGAGCCTTTGACGAGGAACTTTATCAAAAGCTTTCTGGAAGTCAAGGTAAACAACATCTGTTGGGTCCCCCTTGTCCACATGTTTGTTCACTCCCTCAAAGAACACTAACAAGTTAGTGAGACAAGATCTTCCCTTACAGAACCCATGCTGAATCTGCCTCAGTAGTTTTTGTTCATCCATGTGCCTACTAATTCTTTCCTTAATAACAGTTTCCACCAACTTACCTAGTATTGATGTCAGACTGACTGGCCTGTAATTTCCCGGATCTCCTCTGGAACGCTTTTTAAAGATGGGGGTGACATTAGCTACCTTCTAGTCCTCAGGAATGGAGGCAGATTTTAAGGAAAGATTACATATTTTTGTCAGGAGATCCACAAGTTCACATTTGAATTCTTTCAGAACTCTTGAATGCATGCCATGTGGGCCTGGTGATTTATCAGTTTTTAAGTTGTCTATCAGTCGTAGGACCTCCTCTCACATCACCTCAATCTCACTCAGGTCTTTCAACACCCCTCCTGAAATAGTGGTTCTGGAGTGGGCAAGCACTTCTCATCTTCCACTGTGAAGACAGAGGCAAAAAAGGCATTCAGCTTCTCAGCCATTTCCCTATCAACCTTCAGTAATCCTTTTATCCAGGGGTCTGTTGGGGCCGGAGCAAGGCGGAGCAAAGCTCCGCCAGCTCAGGAGTGGCCACTAGGTCAGCCACGGGCCGAATCAGATTCTCTGATCTCATTCAGCCCGCTGCTGAATTGCCGCTGAAATTCAGCAGCAACTTTAAAAGCAACTGGAGGAGAGGGGGTTTGAGGGAGAGGCTCCAAACTTGCAGGGTAGCTGCTGGGGCCTCTCCTCGAAATACCCACCAAGTTTCAAGAAGATTGGACCAGGGGGTCCAATTCTACGGGCCCCCAAACAGGTTGCCCCCATTCACTCCATTGTTCTCTATGGGAGGAAAAAAGTAACACTTTTTCCCACCATAGAGAACAATGGAGGGGATGGGACAACCTGTTTGGGGGCCCGTATAATTGGACCCCGTGGTCCAATCTTCTTGAAACATGGTGGGTATTTCGAGGAGAGGCACCAGCAGCTACCCTGCAAGTTTGGAGCCTTTCCCTCAAACCCCCTTTCCTCCAGCCCCTCATATACCCTATGAGTTTTTGCCATTGATTTCAATGGCCCATAGGGTATAATGGGGCTGAAACTGACATTCCCTTTCTGACACACTTCTGGTGATGTCAGGGGATGTGGCATATGCTAATGAGTTATGCTAATGAGTTATGCTAATGAGCTCCTGCACCTCTTTTTCTACGAAAGGATCCCTGCTTTTATCCCTTGGTCATCCAAGGCCCCCACTGCCTCCCTGGCTGGTTTTCTGCTTCTAATATATTTGAAGATAGTTTTATTGTTGGTCTTTATGTTTTTTTGCAATATGCTCCTCATACTCCCTTTTTGCCTGCCTGATCACAGACTTGCATTTTATTTGCCACAGCCTATGTTCCCTCTTAGGGGCTGCAGTGGCTCAAGTGGTTACGACGCTGAATTACAGACCAGAAGGTTGGTAGTTCAGCAATTTGAGACCCAAAAGCTGCATGGGGGAGTGAGCTCCCGTTCTGGTCTCAGTTCCTGCCAACCTAGCAGTTCGAAAGCAAGAAACTGCAAGTAGAAAAATAGGTACCACTTTGGTGGTAAGGTAACAGTGTTCCGTGTGCCTCAGCGTCTAGTCATGCTGGCCACATGACCACAGAAATGTCTTTTATCAACCTCACTGAGACTAGCTTTCCACCACTTAAAGTAATCCTTCCTACCTTTTACAGCTTCCATTAGTTTTGTTTGTTCACCATGCATGCCTTTTTCTATATCTATTTGTGCCTTTCCTAACCTGTGGTATATGTTTTATCTGAGTTTCTAGGGTTGTAGTTTTAATTAGTTTCCAAGCTTCCCCAAAACTTTTGACCCTTTTTACTTTTTCTTTCAGTTTCCTCTTCACATGTCCCCTTATTTCAGAGAAGTTACCCCTTTTAAAGTTAAAAGTGGCTGTGTCAGTCTTTTTGGGCAACTCTATATTTATACAAATGTTGATCTCAATAACATTATGGTCAGTGTTCCCAAGTGGTGCAATCACTTTTACATCTCTCACCAGGTCTTGGGCGTTACTTAGGACCAAATCCAGGATCACTTCTCCCGTTAGGTTCTATGACCATCTGTTCCATAGCACAGTCATTGAGAATGTCTAGAAATGCAATCTCTGTTTCCCAACTTGAACACATATTGACCCAATCAATGTGTGGGAAGTTAAAATCACCTATTACGACACAGTTTAGTCTAGCTGCTATCTTTAATTTATTCATCATTTTATAATCCTCTATCTTTTGATCTGGTGGGCAATAACAAACTCCCAGTGTTAAGCTTCCTTTTGAGCCCACTATTTTGACTCACAGCATTTCCAGAAGTGAATCCAATTCTCTTACCCTCTCAGTCTTACTGGACTGTATACCCTCTCTAACATACAGAGCCACTCCATTTCCAATCCTTCCCCCCTTATCCTTCCGATATAATTTATATCCAGGAATCACCGTATCCCACTGATTTTCCTCATCCCACCAAGTTTCTGAAATACTCACAATGTCTATTTTTCCTCCTAACACCAAGCAATCCAACTCCCTGATTTTACCTCAGACACTTCTAGCATTTGTATAAGTGGTAGTGAGACCACATGCCCACCCTCCAGGGACCATCCCTTGCCATTTGTTCTTGGCCACTCTCAGCTGACGTCTGGCAGTGGGGGAGCCAAAGAGCATGGCAAAAGAACAGCTTGCAACTTAGAATGGCACCCAGAATCCTCTGCAGCATGAAGGGAAACCTCATGGCATGGTTTCCCTGAAGTAAGAAAAATAAGAAAATAGTATTGAAGATCACTGCTATTTCTGGTTATAATTATCTCTACAGCTGTGATTATTTGTTTGGGAAAAACACATTAAAGTATGGGAGAAATCAAAGAGGGGGGAATCTTGTGCCAAAGAAATCTGACATAAACTTGATCTCTGTCATTCAGAATAAAAGAACACAATCCACTGTTCAGAACAACCAACATGGACTATGGCGGAAAACCACCCACCGTACATGAAATGCCGGTAAATACAAGACCAGGAATGATCACAGTAGTTATTACTTATATAGTACTGGGCATGTGTCTCCATTTGCTGATATGCTGATTTACATGCTGATATGCTCTCCGTTTCTGCAAGGCAACATGTAGATCCAAGAGGCCTGGCTGGTGCCCTGATACAGAGTTGCCAGCTCATGGCTTGGAAATTTTTGGAGATTTTGGGGTAGAGCCTATGGACGGTGGGGTTTAGGGACGGGAGGGACTTCAGTGGGGTACAATGTCACCCTTCAAAGCAGCCATATTCTCCAGAGGAACTGATCTCTATCACCTAGCCTTCACTTGTACTTCTGGGAGATCTCAAGCTGGCTCCCATCTGGAGGGTGGCAACCCTATGCCCGAACACAGCCCAGCATCTTGGGCGAGGGCCACGGGTTCTGCAGCAGCACACCTGGGTTTCCTGAAGGGAAGAAGTGGGTTGGGGGGTGGGGTCAGCGTGCAGGCTGAAGTTGAACCGTGAGAATAGGGAGAAGAAAGGAGACGGGGGGACGGGGATGACGGACGATGGATGACGACTGGCGCCAGGGCCTGAGGTGCCTGCTTTATCTGAAAGGGAACCTGGGGGCACTGTGCAAGGACTGCATGGAGAAAGGAGGGGGTGCGTGTGCACGTGAGACTGTTGCTCGATGTGGGCGGCATGGACCCTGAACAACCTTCACGAGAGACAACACTCTCACCTGACTAGGAAGCCGGGGGTGGGTGGGGTGGGGTGAGGGGATGGATGGCCCACGAGACCCTGCAGGGCTCTTGTTCTGAGGCCCCCCGCCCCCTGCCTTGCCTCTGCTGTGCTTGGCACAGCAAGACTATTCAGAGTGGTGGTCGGGCTCGGCTGGCCCGCACCGTCCCTCTGGCAACCCCCACGCCTCCTCCTCCAGCCGCTGCTGCCTTGTCCCTCCCTCCAGGTGCCTCCCCCCGCCTCTGCCCCGCTTCCCTCCCTCCCACTGCCCCCCATCGACCCCGGTGCCTGGCCCCCCAGCCAGTCTCCGCCTCTCGGGCCTCGCCCCCGCTGCACCACCCCGGCTCCCCTCTCACCGTCCCAGGCAGCTCCACCCAGCCCTGCAGCCCTTGCCTGGGGCTCCCACGACCAGCCGGGTAGTCAGCCTGCCTGCCTCCTCGGCTGTTCTCAGCCCGTCGGCAGCCTCTCCTCCCCCCCCCCCCCCGACCCAGCCCGGGCAGCTGGTGGTAGGGCTGCCAAGTCCAACTTGGGAAATATCTGAGGACTTTGGGGGTGGAGCCAGGAGACTTTGGGGGTGGAGCCAGGAGAAAGGAAGTGACATCATTTTGTGATGTCACATCCTGTGATGTTGCTTCCACATGAACTCATGAAGTTTCCTAATACTGAGCTTCTGCTGCTGCCTTGAGCTTTATAGGCTTGCAAGCAGCATTACCCAGACTGTGACTTTTATGCCACTGTTTTTTGTCGCTGAACAAGAGTCAGTGTTATGTAGCAGTCAGTTTGTTTGGCTGGGATCTGGGAGAGCCTGGCTCAAAACCCTGCAGTGCCATGGAATCATTTTATTTAATACTGAATCAGGCCATTGGTCCATCAAGGTCAGTATTGACTACTCAGACTGGTAGTGGCTCTCCAGGGTCTCAGGCTGAGATCTTTAATGTCACCTATGACCTGATCCTTTTTTAGCTGAAGAGGCTGATACCTCCTGCATGTCAAGCAGATGCTCTATCACTGAGCAACGGCCCTACTGAATCCTTCCTCATCTCGGCAGAATATGAAGCACTAAGTGCTGCACAAGTGCTAAATATGATTTTCATATCATAAGAACAGGAGAGAAGCCACAGTGGATCAGGCCAACAGCCCGTCCAGTACAACACTCTGTGTCACACAGTGGCCAAAAATACCAGGTGCCCTCAGGAGGTCCAGCAGCAGGGCCAGAACTCCAGAAGCCCTCCCACTGTTGCCCCCCAAGCACCAAGAATGCAGAGCATCACTGCCCCAGACAAAGGGCTCCATTTAGACCTTGTGGCTATAATAGCCACTGATAGACCTCTGCTGGATGGGGACAGAGAGAAAGAGAGAGAGAGAGACAGACAGACAGACAGACAGAAAAAAGAAAGGGGGAGGGGGAGAGAGAGAGAAGGAAAAGAGCAGGCAGAACCCAGCAGCTTACCCCAAGCAGCTTACTCCAGCAGCAGGCCACATGCAAAAGCAGGCCCTTCAGCAGAAAGAGCCTCTCTGGGTGGGACTCTCTTGCTCTTTCTTAAAGGGGAAATGTCTGTTGAGGCTTTTTACTGCAGGGCAGGCTCTCTGCAGACATTTCCCTTTTAAGGCAGCCATTTTGTCCCCCCGGTGGGCAACTTTGGAAAAGCGGGAGGGAAGGACTAAAAATCAGTGTTTCCCCCGCCCTACCGGGGGACTTGGCAGCCCTAGCTGGCGGGGTCTCGGCATCGGGCGTCAGTCTTCCTCCTCTTGGCTCGGTAAGCTGGGGGGTGATCCACTGGGCTGGGGGGTCAGCCCAGAGTCAGGCCCCATGTGGGTATCGGGCCCTGCCAATGGTAGAACAACACTAGTGACTGGCAGCCAACCCCTGCCCCCCGGCCTGCCCCCAGCTGTCTCCCCTGCCGCTGGAGTCTGCCTCATGCCCATCTCTGCCCTCCCCCCACCTGCCCAACTGGCACAGGCCAAAACTAGACAGCCCATTTGCCAGGAGTCAGCTTAGGGGTCCCCTAAAGCGGCCGAGTTCTTTTTTTGCCATGCGACGTGGCTTCAGGGAGCAAGCAGCCCCCCGGCAGGGTAAATAGCTCCCCCCACCCACCACCACCATTTTGGCTTGGGAAAGAGAGGAAGAAGAAGAAGAGAAGAAGAGATTGGATTCATACCCCGCCCTCCACTCCCCAAGGGAGTCTCAGAGCGGCTTACAAACTCCTTTTCCCTTCCCCTCCCTACAACAGACACCCTGTGAGGTAGGTGGGGCTGAGAGAGCGCTTTCCCAAGCTGTCCTTGAGGGAACAGCTGGTACAGAGCTATGGCTTGCCCAAGGTCATCCAGCCAGGTGCAAGTGGAGGAGTGGGGAATCAAACCCGGTTCTCCCAGATTAGAGTCCGCGCACTTAAACACTACACCAAACTGGAAAGGTGGGGAAAAAAACCCCCCGCCAGTGCAGCGCTCCCAGGCTGAACTGAGCCCCAGAATGCTTGGGGGACCCGACTCCCGTCAGAGGCAATGCCTAGTTTAAACCACAATGGGAAGCAGCCCCCTCTCCCCCCCATGGAGATTTGACCCCTCCACAAGACTTGTCTGGGAGATCTGCTTCCCCCACCCCCGCCAGAGGGCTCCTCCTCCTGCAACCTCCAGTCCTGCCTCTGAAGACCATTCCTTGCCAGTCTGCACCATGAGGCCATGTCCAGGAGCAGGATGGCATGTGGGGTGTTAGAAGAAGGTGCCCCTCAGTGCCCAAAGGGGGTCCCTGGGCTCAGTTCATCCTGAGGGGGCAGGCTGGCCAAGGGCACCTGGGCTGCATCTATGCAATCCTGGATATTGTCTGAGCATTGCACTCGCTACAATCCACCCTCAGACCTGGATGGTCTTGTCCACACAGGAAAACCCCGCTGTGAATGATCGCAATAGTGCAGCCACTGCACAATTCCCCAGGCTGTGTGGATGCAGCACATGGCGGCCAACTGCCCTCTTGCCGGGCCGGGGGTGCACTTGCACCCTGGTGCCTGAGCCCCAGCATCCAGGGATTGTCAACATCACTCCTGTGTGTGTGTGTGTGTGTGTGGGAGATTCTTTGCAAGCTCTTGTGCTCCCCCATTTATTCACACAGTCGCACCCCCCCCCCCCAAAGCATCTTGGAATGTCCACATTCTTTGCCTCAGGAAAAACAGTGACACCAGGCTTACTGTTGCTTGTCTAAAGGAGTTCACTGTTCCCCCCTCGCCACTACTTCGGTCCACTTCCCCGGGGGTGCTGCATAAAGGATGCAGGCCACAATTTGCCTAGGCAAACTAATTGGGAAGGTAGCCCTCTCCCCAGTACCCTGCTGCTAAAGGGTTCCATTGTATTGCCACCCCCACCCCCGGTCTGGAGCAAGGGTTGAGCAAGAGAAGAACCAGGTAGCAGGTGATGGGAAACTCCTCTGCCTGAGACCCTGGAGAGCTGCTACCTGTCAGAGGAGACAAAACTCACCTTGACAGGCAAGGGATCTGACTCAGTGTGACAGGCAGCTTCATGCCTTCATTGGTATTGCGTGGAAAGGTAGAAGCAGCTGCTCTGCACACAGGCCCCAGGTTCAGTCCTGGCATTTCAAGAGGACCAGGTAGCAGGTGATGGTAAAAAGTCTGCCTCAGACCCTGGATTGCCACTGCAATCCCTTTGGGAAAGGTTCCCCCCCTCCATGTTTACTTGGAAGTAAGTCCCATTCTGCAAAGGCTCCTCTTCTCCCTGTAACTTCCCTTTTACTCCTCTCTTCTCTGTGCAGCCAATTCTATTGTTCAGCCTGTTTAGTCAAAGACTTCCCCCATGGTGGCTGTGGCATTCCTGAATCAGACATTAAGCACTTCTTGTTTCAGGGTGAGGTTTGCTTCCGCACCCCCCCCCTTTTAAAATCAATTTCACAATTATATCCCCCTTGAATGGTGAGCAGTCGTTTTGGCTACACAGGGAACAGCAGTCCTAAAAGCCTCTGCCTCCCCCCTCCCCAGGAAGAGAACTGAGGAGGATTCTGAAGCCACCAAGAGTCAGAGAGGCAAGTAATGATGTGGTTGCAAAACAGGAGACTTGAAAGGGGCAAAGTTCCCATGACAGTTGCCCTGGGAAGCCCTTGCCACTCCACACTGGACAGGCTGGTGCTTCAGGGGAGCCTCTAGCTAAGAAAGTGAGGGGACGAGGCCATCCCTGATGGGACAGCCTTGGCCTATAGGACGTTTGGTTCAAGCCTGGCAGAAGGCTAAAATGTCCTCTTGCCCCTTTTTCCCAACAGACCTGCTTCCATACTAGCCCACATGCCTTCACGGATCATCTTATCAAGTTTGGCATGTACAGGAATACTGGGATCAACTCCTCAACAGAGAAGAGTGATGTGACTGGTCCAGACAACTTCATCACTTGCTTTGATACGTTCAACTTCCACCCCAGTTACAGGGTGGGTGGCCCGTCCTTCTGCGAGTAGCCTGGAGCCAGGGACTCTGCTTTTTCCTTTGGCTGAATAATGATATGAAACAAGAGTTTGTAAAATTCCTACCTGGAGCAACATTTAGTGGTGCTCACCCCACTTTGGGCCGTAGTGCAGACCTCATACTTCCTTCATAGTCATTTGGAATATCCCCAGACTTTTATGAGATTCCTCTGAAGCAAATCCCAGCTGTGGCAAAGAGATGACTTTTGGATTTAGCAAAGCTGCTTTAACATTATTACTGCCATTGCAGACAACTCTAAATTAATAAAAGGCTCTTTCTTGTGTTGTGGGGCTTCACACTTCTGTGTTATTGCAAATGGGCTTCAATCCAAGATTAGGGTCACGTGGTAGACATTTATGGATCTGAAACACAGAATTTTTTTTTCTCGATTAGAGGCCTACACATTAACAATACAATTCAGAAATGGTTTATTATTTGCAATGCAAATAATGCAGCAGCAACTAGGTATGTGGCACTTTCCAAACTAATGTAAGCAAAAAGACCCAAGCCCCAAGGAGCTTACTGGTTACATTTTGACAAAGGGAAGGCAACAGAAGTAAGATGGGGTGACTTGGATGTATAAATGAACCAACAGAGAAAAAACTTTTCATACCATCTTGATTAAATGCCAAACATAGTCTTTTTCAGAGGCATCTGTCATGCTGCAAATCAAGGGATGAGAAATTCAGGGGTGTATAAGCAAGTGACAACGTGGCCCTCTAATTATAGAAAGCATGCAACGCACACCAATAATTTCTTAGAATAAAAGCCCAATTGACAAATCTGATAGCCCCACCTTCAGGACAGCTATCACAGCTCTTGGAAATACCCTTGCCAGCTGCTTCCAGTCTAGGAACCAACTGTTAGAGGTTCTTTTGTGTACTGTACCATAAAGTAACAGAAGGGCCAAGTAACAATCATCTGAATATTTAGCCTGTATCAATTATGCAAACAGATCCAGGTGGGCAGCCATGTTGGTCTGAAGCAACAGAACAAAGTTAGAGCCCAGTCGCACCTTTAAGACCAACAAAGTTTTATTCAAGGTCTGAGCTTTCATGTGCATGCACACTTCCTCAGACACACTGAAATGGAAGTTAACAGTTCATATATGTAGGACAGATGCCTCTACATAGGTGAACAGCAAATTAGCATACAACTTAATGAAGATGTTTTGACATATGCAAAAGCCAAACAACAATAACAAGATAAGTATATATACGGTCACTAGGTCACCATTTGTTTGGATTTAATTAGGAGGAGAAAACAGTGTAGTAATAAATGTCAAAACAGGAGACAGATGTGTAAGGCTATCCTTCTTAATTGTAAAGATTATTGAACTGAGACTGTTGTTATGCTCCATTGGTCTCCTCTCAAGCATGGGGTTAGCTACCAGCATCCTTTTCTTAGAGGCATTCTGTCAGAGAAATCTATTCCAATATATTGCATTTATTTTTATTTATTTATTATTTGATTTATATGCCGCTCTCCCTGCATTTTGCGGGCCACAGTGGCTTACACGACTTGGTAACCCAAGATTCATAAATACATTAAAACAGTTAAAACGTTTTAAAATTACAATTAAACAATAACCACTAACAGATAAAGTGCTCAGATGGCGTCCTGTGTAGACCCCCTAACACGTCGCGGCTCTGGTTGTCAGGTCACTGACTCCGGATGATGTCATCTGTGGCCGATCATTGCTGGTCGTAGGGTCATAAGGTGGAGGGAGCATGATGTAGTGGAAGGGTGGCGGCCCCTATTTGTAAGCCTGGCAGAAGAGCTCCGTCTTACAGGCCCTGCGGAACTGCCCCAAGTCCTGCAGGGCCCTGGTCTCTTCTGGGAGCTTGTTCCACCAGTAAGGGGCCGCCACCAAAAAAGCTCTCCCCCTAGTGGCAGCGAGCCTGGCTTCTCTGGGGCCCGGTATAACCAAACGGTGTTAGGCCCCAGACTGTAGTGCTCTCTGGGGTATATATGGGGAAAGGCGGTGCCTCAGGTAAGTTGGACCCAGGCCATTTATTGCATTGCATTCCAATCACTATTCCAATATACTATTCCCAAAAAAAACATTAAAATGCAATATATTAGAGTAGATTTATCTGACACAACACTTGTAAGAGTGCTGTTAGTTAACCCCATGCTTGAGACCAATGGAGCGTAACAAGTCTCAGTTTATTACTCTTTACAATTAAGAAAGATAACCTTACACATCTCTCTTATTTTTACATAGTTATTACTATACAGTTTTCTCCCCCTAATTAAATCCAAACAAATGGTAACTGGGTGACCGTATATATACTTAGCTTGTTATTGTTGTTTGGCCTTTGCATATGTCAAAACATCTACATTAAGTTATATGCTAATCTGCTGTTCACCTATGTAGAGGCATCTGTCTATATATATGAACTGTTAACTTCCATTTCAATTAACTTCTGAGGAAGTGTGTGTGCACATGAAAGCTCAGACCTTGGATAAAACTTTGTTGGTCTTAATGGTGCCTGACTGGACTCTTAACTATGCAAACAGATGTTCTCCTTCTACATTCTGTACTATTGTTCCACTTGTCTAATTCCACTGGGTTTGGGGAAAGGTAAATAGTTGCACAGGTTGTCTATGAGGCTGTATATTCTGAGTAAAACCACTAGCCCACCCAGCCCCATCCTAGCTAATTTCATTGGCAGTGAAGCTTGGAGTTCCAAAATCGCAGGGAAAGGTCTCTTTGCTACCATCTGAGATGCTTTTTAGATAAGGAAACCAAGGACTGAACCTGCGACCTGGTACTCTAGCACTGAACCACAGCCTGTCCCCAAAAAGTTCAAACCACAGCTCACTCAATGAGCCATTACACAGCACCAGTGCGTATCTTATAAACCTCCCCCTGCACCCCCTTCAGAAAACTAGGCTATAAATCTGAAAAAGCACACCATGCAGCATGTATAAAAATGCAAGGAAAAATGGGCCTTGAAAAACAATTATGTCATTTTTATTATAACTGCAGTTTGGCAGAGAACAGAATTATTTTTGTGTGTACAAAAGTGTTCTGAACAAAACAAAAATGGAATCTTTCTGCCTGGAATAGTTCACATCTTTGTTAAAGAGACACCTTGCTGAGAAAACCAGTGACAGTACTCATTCTCCCATGTTGTCTTCAATATAAATGGTGAGCGCAAACTGAATGCAGCAGTCTTGTGAAGCAGGGTAGGGCCAGCTCTGATATTTCATAGACTTCCAGAAGAGGCATCGGCAGGAAGACACACTCCTCTCCCCCAGCAATGCACATGCCCGTGATCCTCAACCCACTCTTCTTGCTGGTGCCCCAAGTCTGGATGCAAGCCGATGGACCTTCCCACCAGCCCTCAGACCTGACTGTTGCTGGCACAGGTTATCCAATAGAACACAACTAACATGGTAACATCACACACAACATTTTTGTTATAGCAAACAGGTTATGCTCACTCCAGATCAGGAATGTAACAAAAGGCAGAGCCTCATGGAACCAGATATACACTGAATTCTCTGGAACAGGACCAAATGAGGCTTGTAAGAATGTTTACATAGGACAAATCCATTGATACTTGCCATGCAAGTTTCTCAAACAAGAACAGCTGGCAAAATCTTGAGTTTATTGTATGTCTCACATAACTTAGGGGGTTTTCAGGGAGAGAGGACACAATGACCACAGCCATCTTCATTTTCCACGATGACTGTTTTTTTCTAGGACTGCAGAATGTGTTCTCAGGGACTACAAATGTGCTTTTGGAACACCTTTCCTTCCTGGGCAACAAAAAAATCAGAATAAATGCCCCTTCACTAAATGCTGTTGAAATCGAGGGGCTTCATTCAAAAGTGGAAGCAAGATGGAGCCCAGAATCTCAAGTTGCTGTATTTGAAATCTGCATACTCTGGGCTACAAAATCCAGATTTTGAATAAAGTGAACAAATAAGCAATGAAATGATAAGCAGTCAAATGAGAACTATCTTGTTTTGCAACAATTTGCTAATTTTTTATTGAATTTTCAACACAATGACGGTCTTTCAAAAATAGAATTTATGTTTTATTTCACAGATTCCCTTGATTAACTAAGGCAGTGATGCCAACCTGAATACTTCTCATTTGCTAAGCAATATCCCCCCCCCCCCCAAGGAAAAATGCAGTGGCGTTCTGAACATTTTTGTGGTTCAACAACACTTGTAAGTCTGCCTTGTCCCAGCATTTAGTGCCATCATCCTCTCTTGTGGCACTCTCTTCAGCATGCTTGCAAACTCCAAACTGGCAAGTTCAGGGCAGCAACCCCAGGAGAAGCACACTGAAGAATATCCTTTGAGAATTAATTGTTCAGCTTCTGCTTTGGGAGTGAGCAGAGGACCACCCCAAATGCAGAATTACAACACGCCCCTCTCAAGGAAGAAAAAACAGAAGGGCAACTAATGATCGGACTGAGAGGCAGTAGGTAGCCTCTTCTGTAAATGGGTGCTTTGGATAAACAGGAGCAATCAGGTATTAATGAAGTCTCTAAGGCACACCTTGTTGTGGTTTGATGACTGGCATCCATTACTTACATGTACCAATTCCAAAAGTCAAACAGTCCTGACTAGAACATATTTTCTGATTGTCCTTTCTCCTGCCTTTATATGTTATTGCTCTGTTAATCCCTCCATCCTGGGATTCAAAACAGTGCCACATTTCCAAGCACCTGTGAAAATTATAATCAAGAAAAATGCAGCATCAGTTAAGTGGAAGTTTGTTATGGATACAGAGGGGCCTGTGCATGTGCACCTGTCTTCTAGAGGTTTCTAAAGGGGGAATGCTGCTGATGAAAATGTAGTTGGAAAATCCACAGCTGGACAGAAAGCAAGGGAGCTACTATCTAGAAATATACACATGCTGCACAATGCCCAGTGTTGGCCAGCAAGGCACTGCTAGTGCTCTTATGGATTTTAAGATTCATAAGCTTGAACTTGGGTTGCTAGTGTTGGAAGGGCTATGTGCATTCTCCATTGTCGGGGGAAGCTCCAGTCCACTCCAGGAGGCTGGCACCCACGATAGTTCACCAAGACAGAGACAAAGACTCCTTCTGCCATGAGGTTTCTTTCTGTCACACTACGCTGGTCAACCCCTACCCACTCCAACATACCTGAACGGATTATGCTAACGTAGTTACCTGACAACTAATGGTCGGGCCATCATCCAGTCGGCTAGGGCCATTAAAAGACAATGCAGTGGCCCCGGTGAGTCATCGGACTTTGCCCAGGTGTCTGTTCTTGTTGAGGTCATAGTTTTGCAATATTGGCCACCCCTCTGCCACCAGCCCACTTTTTACCTTAACCAATGACAGGGTTTGAAGGGACAGACTACCTGAGAGGTGTGTCAAGGGGATGTGGTTTACATAGACCGC
Source organism: Lepidodactylus listeri (assembly GCA_029233225.1). Lineage (NCBI taxonomy): Eukaryota > Metazoa > Chordata > Lepidosauria > Squamata > Gekkonidae > Lepidodactylus > Lepidodactylus listeri. The sequence continues at coordinate 3,768,333 of JARCFY010000014.1, read as the reverse complement.
CCCAAAGACCACCCCAATAAAAGACCCTGCACAGAGGCAATCGCTCTCTTGAGCCATCGTCCCCTATCTGCTTTGCTACCCCTTATGCCCAGCTTCCTATACCAATACCCTTGCCTCCATCTTTAAATCTCTGAATTCCGGAACAGAGAGAACCATGTGGTCTTGCTGGTTCGAGCCGCGTGCCCCATTTTTCTATTTTTCTCTCCCCATCCAATTCTTCCTTCGAGCGGACAACTCCTCTACAGGACAGGTAAAGTATCACCCCTCATCGAAATCCTGCTAATGCGACAGTGCTATTTTCTGTCTTTATTTCCTTAGTGTGTGTGTGTGTGTGCGTGTGCGTGTGCGTGTGTGAGATTCCGTTTTTGTGTGCTTGAAATACATATTTTCAGTAAATACCATTCAAACTGAACTACAGCCTCACTGCCTATTTACTGGGAACTCCCGGAAGGGGTGGGACCTTGGTATAGCTGGCAAGAACCCGGTATTTTGCCAATTGCTAAGCGTAAATTAAAGGAGTTCGGCTAACACCAGCATCGCTATTAAAGCCGGGATGGTCTAAAACTTTGGTTTGTCAACCTGGCCTGACAAGCAAATACAATCTAAATGCTGATTCCAAACATTGTTCAAAACTGATGTGGGATGCTGCCACTTGGTCTGTTCATGCACAAGCGGCACACAGTTATCTGCATGAGAGACAGACCTCAAGGACATTTGTAGAGCAGCAGCCCATACGGAAAGTGCTCTCATCACATACCTTTTCCTCTTCTGGACTGAGGCTCCCACCTCCCTCCTGGTTCTGCTAGGTAGACGACACCAACAGGCCAGGCCTGTAAAGTCCCCAAGCATTCTAGGCTGATCTTGCATTGAGCCGGGGGTTGAACTAGATGGCCTGTATGACCCCTTCCAAATCTATGATTCTAGGATTCTATACTTGAGACTCCAATACCCAGAGCCTCAAGTGTTTGCACTTTAAAAAAAAAAGCCAGGTGAAAGATGACTATATAAATAGAAATGTTTGCATGCTTTAAAAAGAATAATTAAAGTCAGGTATACTGTCTGAAGCAGGGGGGGATGATTGACCCCGTCATAAGCAGACGATGCATACGCTGAGGAAGCTGGGCTCACCTACAGGGAAAGGGCTTCTCTTTCATATTATTTCTGTCTGGTTTTACCCTCAGAATTAATAACCGGGGGAGGGGGGATAAAAAGGGATCACTGCAAATGGTCCAACCCAGTCTCTACCTCTAGAGAAATGTTGAAAGGAACATTATAAACCCCTTGTGGGAGAATAAGCCAGCATGGACCTGATCAGGGCACAACCTGAGACAACCTGTACTGCCCCCGTAAAGTTCAACAGGACCTATGCCTTCCCCGTCCCCTGCTGCCTCCTTCAAAAGGCATCACTGCTTTTGGTTAACAATACCAAGAAGTAAATTTAAAACAGAATGTGGTTTAGGGACGTAACACTGGAGGGACTTGGGTTCAATCCCCTGTTGAGTGATCTTCATAGAATCCTTCTTTCTACCTAGCTGAGACTGATGTGAGGATAATTTATTTAATTCATTTATCCCCTCTTTTCCCCCCAATGGGGACCCAAAGCAGCTTACATCATTGCTCCTCTCCTCCATTTTATCCTCACAACAACCCTGTGAGGTAGGTGAGGCAGAGAGACTGTGACTGGCACAAGGTCACCCTGCAAGCTTCCATGGCACGAGTGGGGACTCACACCTGGGTCTCCCAGATCCTAGTCCGACACTCTTAACCACTACCCCAGGTTGGCTCTCTGGGATACCCCCCTCCAAACCATGTATGTTGCCTTGAACATATCTCAAAGACGAGTGGGTCACAGATGCAGTCATCACTATTCTGAGCGAATTACACGGCTCCCAGTCCCAGCCCTATACCTGAACTTGGAATCTGGAGATTCGCTCCCACCTGTCTTCCCTCTTGTACCATTTTTGTTAATTTCATTGGGGTTTTTGAAGGAAAACTTCCTGGTGGATTGCAAATTAATTTTTTTTAAAAATGTAACCAATCAGCAAATTGCATGAGCAGATCCGTCTTGTAATCAACAGATCCCACTGCTCTTTTCCAGGGGGGAAGGGGAGGTTGTCTACCTGGAGCACATCCTTCCTACTCTGCATTGTCAGAGTCCTGCTTTCACACAGCTGACCTGGGGACCAAGTGACGAAGGGCTGAACTGTCCAGCCGGGGTCAATCACGCTGCCTACGAAGCTGGAAAAGGGAAAAGAATCCGCGCCCATCAATGGTTTTGGTTAAACAAAACAAAACAGGGAGATCTGGGGGAATCCTTCCACACAAGGTAACATTTCCAGCCTAACAACTGAGTGCTTTGTTGAATTCCCTCCAGTTCTGAAAACACTGAATGGGGAATGCTGAACACCAGTTGAGAGAAGCAACACTTGAGCCCAGCAGCAACTTAGAGACCAACAAGATTTCCTGCATTTGACCTTTTGAGAGTCAGACCTCATACCCCCCCCCCCCCTTGGAGGTCTTGGATCCGGGTCTCCTGCTGCAGGGCAACATGGCTGCCCTTTGAAACCAGCACACGTTGACTAGCTCTGAGGGAGATGCATGCATAGCTAAGCCCACAGATTTGCATCATACCCCTGCTCTCTGAGGATACAGAGATCACCCGTCTTCTAGATTTTTGTGTGTTCAGTAAACACACAAGGCTAAAGCATGCTTGCTCGATGGCTTTTAACAGCCACTTGTCAGGAAATGTGCGGTGTGTATGTGTGAAGGAACCATTTGGCCACTTGAATGGTGCCAGGGAGTCAGTGTGGTGGATCCAACCAAAAGCCTTCCTTCACTTCCAAACAAAAAGCCAGTTGTGTACTCGCCTCCCGACTCCAATACTTTCCACCCACTTAAGTTACAGCAAGACTCTTTAGACTGAGGATATCTTCAGACTTGAGCCAAAATGAAAGGTGGGGTATAAATATTTTAATAAATGAATAAATCAAGATGGGTAACTGTGTTAGTCTGTCTGTAACAGTAGAAAAGAGCAAGTACTACTGGACTCTAGCTAAACTGTGCCCACTGGATTGGTAGGATTGGGGTAGGATCCATCTCAGCAAGTGGAGCTGCATGCTATTTAGTTCTAAGGGGAATGATGTGGTTACCACCAACCTGGGTGTCTGCTTGCTTATCTTACATACTTTAGGGCTAACCTGGTATTATAAAGTGGCTCAAAAAGAAACTGTTCCTGGAACCTCTGACACCTGGGAAGTGGGGAAACTTGCCTGCCTGGGGCCATCAACCAAGACCGCTTCTTGGTGCCCCCCTCCCCTTACACCAAAGAGCACCAGGTCCCTCCAGCACATCAGGGGCAACATTCAGATTCAAGACTGGTCTGGAGAGGGATAGGGTGCTGCTGGTGGGAGACACAAACCAAGTCAAACAGAACACAGAACAGAGCCCACTTGCAAGATGTGATGGCCAAGAACACACTCTTCACTCTGCATACAACACATCTGACAAATCTTGTACAACAGAGCTTTTAAAAGTGTTCAGAGCTTGTTACTGTCGAGAGCAGCTCCAAGAGATAAGGAGATGGGGGCAGCCCAGTGTGACATTTTTGCAAGATTCTTTGCTGATCAAACCTCTCAGATCCATTCTGACTTAGTGGGAATTGATGGCTGTGAATGTTGGAACCACTCGTTGATCAGATGTCTACGGATCACTTCAGATGGATCATCCTGGCTGATGCAGATAGAGACTTCAAGGCAGTAAATCTCTAAGCTTGACCTTGGTTCTTTTTGATAGGTCAAGGCTTGCTAGGGAAAATTAAAAGCATCAATGGCTAGGATAAGAAATACATCTCTGGCACAGAGCAAGTTTTCAATAAACAGTTAAATTGCAGATCCAAAAGAAAAGTGCATGAAGAAAACTGATTCCTTTGAAATGTGGTGTTGGAAGAGTTTTACAGATACTGTGGACCAACAAAAAGACAAATGTCAGTTCTAGATCAAATCAAGCTGAACTCTCCCTAGAAACTAAAATGACTAAACCAAGGCTATCATACTTTGGTCATATGACAAGAAGACAAGAGTCACTGGAAAAAACCATAATGCAAGGAAGAGCTGATGGCAGCAGGAAAAGAGGAAGACCCAACATGAGATTAATTGACCCAATAATGGAAGCCACAAATGCTCTCTGTTTGTAAGACCTGAGCAAGGCTGTTAATGACAGGGCGTTTTGGAGGACATTAATTCACAGGGTCACCATCCGTCAGAAGCGACTTGAGGGCACCACAAACACACACAAGTGGATAGCAGAGCAAGTCTACATATTCCTAAATGAGACTTCTTCCCTCTACCCTTCTCAGTCTGGTTTCTTTAGCAACGCTAATGGATGGTCTGTCTGCTGCTTTTAACACACTTGACTACACCATGCTGTTTGTAAACCACTTAGAGCCAGGTTTGGAGTAATAAGTACTGCTCTCCATTGGTTTCAGACTTTCCTACCTGATCAATTGCAGAGAATTTCTTTCAGAAAGTCTGGTTCAGCACAATGGGAATTTCCATGTGGTGCCTCTCCTGATGTTCATTTAAAGGTTTGAGACCTTTAAATGAGAACTTTGGAGATGGGTGTTGTTAATATGCAACTATCTCTGTTTTGAATCAGTACTTGAATGCTGTGGTCAAGGGAATGGAGGTGGACAAGTTGAAAACGAATCCAGACAAGACAGAACTGATGGTGGCTCGGAACATGGATTTTCTTGAGTGAAAAGATTTAGTGAGGCTGGATGGGGTCAAACTGACTCTAGCGAATAGTCTGGGGCTATTTTCAGATTCGGCCTTGCTTTTTGAACATCAGGTTGGCACTGTTTGCTTACAGCACATTTCATGCCCTGCCAACCAATAGAGCCTTATGTAATCTCTAGACTGGACTACTGCAACACACTCTGTGCTGCGGAACATTAAGAAAATGAGTGAAAATAAAACAGCAAGTAGTAAAATACGCAATATGCTTATATAGCTACAAGGGGTGGCCACACTTGGAATACTGTGTAGATTACCATATAAGTAAGTAAATTTTAGAAAGGTTATTGTGGAGTGGCAAAAGCAGGGGTTCTTTGGTGCCAGAGTGTGGCGGAGCAATGCTCCACCAGCCCAGGAGTGGCCACTAGGGCAGCCACGGGCCGAATCAGATTCTCTGATCTGATTCGGCCCGCCGCCGAAATTCAGTGGCAGCTTTAAAAGCGACTGGAGGGGTGGGGGTTTGAGGGAGAGGCTCCAAACTTGCAGGGTAGCTACTGGAGCCTGTCCCCAAATACCCACCAAGTTTCAAGAAGAGTGGACCAGGGAGTCCAATTCTACGGGCCCCCAAACAGGTTGCCCCCATTCCCTCCATTGTTCTCTATGGTAGGAAAAAAGTAACATTTTTTCCCACCATAGAGAATGGAGGGGATGGGACAACCTGTTTGGGGGCCCGTAAAATTGGACCCCGTGGTCCAATCTTCTTGAAACTTGGTGGGTATTTCGAGGAGAAGCCCCAGCAGCTACCCTGCAAGTTTGGAGCCTCTCTCTTAAACCCCCTTTCCTCCAGCCCCTCATATACCCTATGAGTTTTTGCCATTGAGTTCAATGGCCCATAGGGTATAATGGGGCTGAAACTGACATTCCCTTTCTGACACACTTCTGGTGATGTCAGGGGACGTGGCATATGTTAATGAGTTATGCTAATGAGCTCCTGCACCTCTTTTTCTACAAAATGACCCCTGGGCAAAAGGTACAGAAAACGATAACCAAAAGTGATCAAGAGGCTGGAACACTTTCTGTACAAGGGAAGACTAAAGAGTCTGGGGTTTTAAGTCCAGCAAAAAATAAAGATGGATGGGAGGGGTTAGGGATACTCATGACAACACAGTATCTCTCTTATATATAAAGCTGTTTTCAAAGCGGCAAGATTCCATGGGGCGCCAAAATCAGTTCACTGCAAGAACTGCCACTCAAAACGGCGTCCTTGCCCACTGGTTGCATTCCCTCCTTGCACTGCCTCACTCCCGCCCACAGAGCGTTGCACTTTGGTAGTTGTAGTTCTCTGCTGCCTTTACTGCAACCATAGCAAAGGGAATTAGAACTACAACTCCCAATTTGGGAGTCCCAAGAGGCTGTGGGCCAGGATAACTAATTAGCTGGTGTTAAACGGGAAGCAGCTTTGCAATTGAAAGGGCTTGCAGGGAAATGAAAGGAAAACAGCCCGCACAGAAGCTTGCGGTCAGTTCACTGTGTATGCCCATGAAAAGCTACCTACAGTTAAACTTCATGGGTCTTAAAGGTGCAGCTGGACTCAAACTTTGTTCTGGAAATCAGTTAAGTGCTGGCTTGCAGCAAGTCTCTGGCTCCACCGCTCTGCACCAACCTCTGGGGATTTCTGTAGCTTGGGGAGATGAGAGAAGACCTGCAGACCAGGAAGCATTTATTTGCTTTCTAAAACGACCACGGGGGAGAGCTCCTCTGCAAGCCCTTCTGCGGTGCCTACAAAATGGAAATAGGTGAGCTGGCCCCAGCTTTAGCCCTAATAATGTGTGTGTGTGTGTGCACAGCCTGTTTACTTGGGAGTAAGGAAGAGAGATGCACTCCGACACCCACTCAGTTCATAAATGCAACAGCCTCTACAAAGAGGCTCTGTTAGGGGGGGAAGACAGCAAGGGTGCCGGGGGGGGGGGGTAAATGAGAGGAAGAGGGAAAGAAGTTGAGATGAAGAGAATTGCTTCCTTCCTTCTTTTTCTTGCTAGTGCCTGCAACGGGCCTTGCCCCTAGTAGGTTTATAAAACGATGTATATAGTCTGGAGAAAGTTTTAAAACTGATTTGAGATAGACCTTAGAAGCTCTGGAAGAAGCTTGGTAGAAAAAGAGGCAGAAGAGGAGACTGCCCATCTTTGAAAGGTAGGAGACATCACTTGAGATCACTTTTGATTCTTGGTCTGAACCAGTTTATTAAATTTTATAAATGTATGAATGTACATAATTTCTTATATGCACAACAAGGTTTTTTAATTTAAAAAGTGCTCCTCAAAATCAGCATCAAAATCACAAGCGACAAGGTACTGCAATTCAAATGGAAATCAATTAGCACAAAGGGATCTGACACACACCCAGGGAGACAATCACATTCTTGCAATCTTCAGGTCTACTTCAGTGAAGAATTTAAAGAAATGCTCAGCAGAATTTGTACAGTCAAATGAAAAGCTGGATGTTCACATAAATTTAATCCTATCTACATAGTATTTTTTAAAATAAAACGCAACTTTAAACTCAACATGCTAGGTCCTAATTCCAAACAGAGACCGATTTCCCACGAGCAGCTCCTCCGGGCTGGCTCTTCTCTTTTCCCCAGTTACATCGATCAATTTCTCACTACTTGCTGTGCGGCCGTGTTTTGACCTGCAGCATATCCCCATTTTCCCCGCGTCTTCGCAATCTCAAAAAACAAGGATCTTGAAGACATGGGGGAAATTGGGGGATGCTGCTGGTCAAAACACAGCCACGCAGCAAGTAGTGGAAAATTGACTAATGCAATCGGGGGAAAGAGAAGAGTCAGCCCGGAGCAGCTGCTTGTGGGAAATCGGTCTAATAGTGTTATCCTAAGCAGAGGTACACCCTTCAATGTTAATTGAAGTCAATGGGCTCAGAAGGGTGTAACTTTGTTTAGGAATCTAAGGCGGCTTCCCCATTATACACTGACTTTCTAACATAGCAGTGGGCCATATCCTTCTGCCACTTGGTCTTGTAGACAGATATATGCCTTATAATTTTTATTTAATAAATCCGTTTTCCCTGGGGCAAAACTGCAGTGGGGGAGCCATATCTCCTGTTATTTGGGGGGAGGGGGTCATGGCATTCATACTTGTGTGTGGAGGGGACTGGATTGGGGAACAACATGGTAGAGGGATTTTTAATCCATACCCCTCTCCAGCTTACAATTTGTCCTGCAGAGGCCCAGACCAACTTTGACCACTCTGCTTTTAGTTTTTTTTTTAAAAGATGCAGGAAATATAGTAATCTCATCTGGTTTTGCTAGACTGCAATAATCCCACTGATATCAAATGGCCCCGAAGTTCACACATCCCTCTACTGCCTGGCAACAGATTCCAATTTGGCAGAAACTTCCAAAGGCATCAACAAAGAGAGACTCCTGGAGCTTATTAGCAGAACACCTGCTTTGCATACGGGTCGTCCCTCCCCGGCAGCATCTCCCGTTTCAAAGGATCTCAGGGAGGAAAGACCCTGGAGAGCCAGGGCAGGTCACACAGCAGCCAAAATGGAGTTAGACAGAGCAAAGGTCCAACTTGGTGAAAGGGCAGCTTCATAAATACAAACAGTTCTTCAGATGATAAATGCACCCTAAACCAGTGTGAATCTTTATGTCTTGGAGCTCCTCTGTCTGTACACAGTGCTCTCCTACTTTCATGGCCTGTCCCACTAATTGCAATGGGAGGCAGATGCACTAATCTGTTTTTTTTTTGGGGGGGGGGTATAAGTAGCTCTGATGCTTTCACAGGCACAAAGCACTGGAAGGTCTCTCTAGGTCAAGCCCATCAGAAAGTCTGCTGGCATGTATTGATCATCGCATAAATAGTTTTAAAAAGCAGAACAAACAGAGCATCCTAAATAAACTTAATTTTTGTGATAGTCCAGAAATGTGCTTGTGTCATTGAGACTTTTCCTTCAATCCCAGCTGTTCACAATGGATGAATCACTCAAAAGCACAAGAGGATATGTAGTTAATGCTTAAGTGCATCATAATTTAAAGCATAATCACCACAAATCACCATATCTTACAATAAATAAGACAACCACAACTCTGTGTAGTTAGCTGTGCTCTATAAATTGTTATTTTAAAAGATTTCCTTAAAGCACCTTCTAAGCATTTTTTTTTAAAAAAAATTCTACCAAAAGAGAAAAAATAGTAGACATTAACTGAAAACACATTTCTTCACATTTGTGAGTACAGGTGTGGCCCATCAGTATTTTCTATTTTTCTCTTTTAGTTTCAATTTCTGTTAAGACACTGACGGGATAGTTTGCATCACAGCATTAACAGAAGTCCATCTGTCAGAAATAAAGCATTTATTTTTGTAATGTATGAAGGGCAGCACAAATGTACTTTGCACCATGGGCAGAAGGATCTGCAGCAGTTGAGTCAATCAGCTGCCCAGTCCATGTGTCCCAAAGTCATGTGAGAGGAGGAAGAGCGCACTCACATCAATCTTCATATGTTAAAAAACTGAACCTCTTTCAATATGACACAGTCTTCTGGATTATTTTAACAATGACAAAATGGTACTGTAAAATAGAAAGTACTTACAAACTGGTGGGCTTGTTTTTCTCCAGACAATGGGCATGTGCCACCACAGGTACATTTATAAATTCTGCAGACCCTCCCTCGAAATCTTTATGAGTTTGCTTCTCAGCTATTCTATCTTGATGGATCAACAGCACTCTCCCTTTCAACGGTGAGTTACAAGACTCGGGGGCACTGAGTCCCTCCCAACTGTTGCTGTGATCTTGGACTTTCCCTTCATTTTCTTTTACAGGGATCTGAGATGGTGCTGAGCTAACATCAATCCCCTTGGCATCATCCACACTGGGCTCCTGCAGAAGAGAGCTTTGCTTTGACTCTGCAAGGGAACAATGCTTTTCCTCAACAAAAGGTTTGGCTTTTGCACGACTGGCCACTCCTATGCTTAAAGGGGGAACCACCATTTTTTCTGCTACAGGGGGATAGAACCCCTTTGCCATGCATCTTTGATACAAGTCTGCCTCTTCTGTCTTGCTTTTGGAACCCAGGATCCCTTGCTGCACAGGAGCTTTACGTATCTCACTTAGCAAACCTTCCTGCCTCCTGAACACACTGCTCTGAGGTATCGACAATTCTATGCTCTGACTTTTCCTCAAAAGCACAGCTTTTTCCTTCTTCTGGGCACTTTTGATACCTGTTAGAAACTTGCTGGAAATTCTGAACTCACGTGGGCTCTTTCTTCTGAAAAGTGACATAGGCTTAAAATAATTTTGCAGTTTGACATTCTCAGCCTTTTTCTTCCAAGATGAAAGGCTTCTCTGAACAAGCTTGCCATCGGAGATTCCCTTCTTGTCTACTCCCATTCTTTTTACAGATAAACCAGCACCTTTGGCTTGCACAATTCCCTGGTTTCCCTGTAATTTCACTATTGCTTGGCTGTGAATGTCTTCTCTGCAGGTTACCGTTTGCTCACCAGTTTGAGAAATGTTTTCTGTACCCTCTCTTTCAGTTCTCAGAGGGCTTCTAAGCTCAGTCATTGGTTGGCGTCCCTTCTTTGCCCTCTTATTCCGCTTCAACAAGGCAGTGTCCTCCCCTTCTAACTGCTGGCGCTTTGCCTTTGGCTGAGCAGTTTGGGGCTGAGCAGCTTTCACAGTGTCAACAATTTCAAAAGCCCCAGCTATTTCTACAGTACTTGAGGAATCTTTGGCCTTTTCTGCCAAGAACCTCTGAATTTCTTGTTCAATGCTGTCATCACTATCCAAAGAACTGCTATCCTCCATCATGGACGTGTCAATCCAAGGATGTTGATTGCTTACTGCTGCTGCTTGGATGTCTGGCCCAGAAATCGGTTGGCATCTCTTTTCAAACGTTAATGCAAGCTCTCTGGCCTCTGCCCTTCTGGGTCTTCCTTTCACCATGTATGGGGACCCCTTCTGTGCACTTTCTTCCTGAATGTTCCTTCTGGATCTCATGAGGCAGCTTTTTAGCAAGGCAGGATTTTTCGATCTGCAGGTTTTTTCTTGGAGGACTTCAAGGTCATCCTCAAAAATCTGCATCTCAGCACTACCAAATCTCACTTTCTTCTTGCACGGAATTTTTTGGTCTTTGGATTTTTTCTTTAGCTTCCGTTTTGACCTTAAGAGATCTTTGATGGCTGTATCCAGATCCTCATCACTGTCTAAAGAGCTGCTCTTGTCATCTATACTGTATTTCTGAAGAGCTTGTCTTGCATTTTTTAGAAGCCCCCCTGTGCCAAGAAGCCCTTGTGACAGAGGGGTCACAAAATCCACAGTACTGACAGCAGCTGGAGTGACTTCTTGCTGCCTTGTAACCCTGCCTGTTTCACTGTTTTTCACATTGCTCAGAAAGTTCTCCTTCTGGGACGCAAAACGTTTTGAATGGTTATCATTATTCAGATGGCTACAGCCCATCTTTAACAGTGCCATTTTTTCATTCTGTCTCTGTCTTGATACACTGCTTTCCTCTTTAAGCTGCCCTTTATGATCCAGGGATAGTCTTAATGTATTGGGGAAGGATCGCTGAGGACTCCTGATTTGATCATCCAGCTGCCCAGAGGACAGAGTACTTGGGGCAGCATTTGAAGCCTCACCAGATTTTGTGATTGAACGTTCAGTCTGTGCTTTGGTAGCCAAAAAAGCCCTTATCTCTTGTTCAATGCTGTCATCACTGTCAACAGCATTACTGTCACTCTCTTGATGGGAAGGAGAGACAGTCTGGGAGTAGAAGAAAGGGTCTGTCAGGATGGATTTGCTGTCATGTGTCACAGAGGGCGGCAAGATGGTTTTGGAGATGTCCAGGATGGCTTCTGCACACATCAACTCAGCTGCAGTGTCTGCTCTGCAGGTCTGTGGTGTGACTGCACCGTTAGCAACATCGTTTGCTGGAGAATTGCCATGCCTGCCTTTTCCCAGTTCATTACAGATGGCACTGGTCCTATTTAATTCTGTAGGCTTTGAGCTGATCCGTTTCCTTTTACTGCTTAGGACTGTTCTGGGGTTTTCTGGCAAGGCACTTTTCTCTGAATGGATTGTCAGGCTTGCGGATATATCGGCTAGCCCCCCGGCCCCAAACTCTTCCTTCTGAGAAGGAACACAGCCAGCTTGAGCATTTGCTGCCTTTTTGACTTTTTCTAGCTGGTAAAGCTGAATTGCTTCTTCAATGCCATCATCACTACTTGAATCAGACAAACTCGCACTTTCGAGGCCTTGCTCTCCTCCGGCTTTCCAAAACCTCTGCCTGATCTCACCACCATTACTTTGTTCCCGTATACAGGAATGACCGGCACCAGGAGAATTAAGGTGCACTTGGCTTGTTTTTCGGACTTCCACAAGCTCTTCTGTTTTTGGCATCCAACATTTAGGAGGAGAGCTGGTATTCTGCAATTCAGGATGCCTTCTTAAAAAGTACATCTTGCCTCCTTGCTTTAAAGAACTTGGGCTTGGTTTGCTAGTTCGACTTTTCTGACTGGTTACCTTCTCTTGTGCCTCTTTCTGATCCAGACTCTTACTCCCCACAGACACAGTCTTCTTTCTTGCATGCTGTTTCTTTTCATTTAAGAATTGCTCTATCTCAGCTTTTATGCTCTGTTCAAATGAGTCATCACTACTCACACTGCAGGGGGAGGGGGCCCACTGGAGTGCATCATCTCCCAGAAAGTCAGGAGCAAGGGGCTGAGGAATCACATCTATTTTTACACTGCTGGGGAACACACTGCAAGCTACATCATAGGAAGAATCTTCCTTTTTGAGACTTCTGCTTGCATTGGTGCCGGGCAAGCTCTTGGCATTGTTTGGCAATGGCGGGATACACTGGCCTTTGTTTTTCAAGTACTCTTGAATGGCTTCCTCTATCTCTCGATCAACAGAATCATCACTGTCAGAATTCAATGAGAGAGGCCCAAACTCTGAACTCTCTTCTACTTCCATGCCATCAGAATCAGCAGGGCAACTGTGCTGGGCATACTTAGCAGGTCCGTGTGGTAGCAACCTGCCATTGCCCCTCAGCTTGGGACCTCTAATTTTCACTCCCGTCCTTTTTTCCTGCAAAATACAGCCATATTCACCGGTAGTGCCCAAAGATGACTCTTCACTTTGCAGGTTGTTTATGATCATCTGCACTTTGGTGCTTACAGATGTTCTAGCAATGTCATCTTCAGATTCTGAGAAACAGACAGGGTATCGACAGGTCCTTGCCTGGGCAAAAGGCTCCCATTTTCTCTGGAGAGCTACCAAAGGAGAGGTATTCATAAGAAACATTGTACCAGGTGAGAGGGAAGGCCTGCACATTTCTCAGGAAAATCACTCTTCCAACCTAACAGAAAAGGAAACAAAAAGGAGCAACGCACCTGTGACATCAGAACCACATAGGTAGGCCACAAAGAAGTACAGCAAAGTTCTCACTCAATGTTATGTGTTTTATCCCAGCTCATTAGAGCAATGTTATTTAAATAACTGATTATTTAAACAATTAACAACTCCAGTAAGTTTTTATTACACTGTGCCACCTGAAATGAATGATCCAGAAGTACAATTATCTCAACACTGCCTCAGGAACCTTCATCCTACAAGTGCAACCCGCTTGCTGAGAAACAACTGGTAGGACCTCCATCTCCATCTCAGAAATAGCACACTTTGCTCCTCTCTCTAAGGTGATAAAAGAGATTAAATGGACACAAATTAGATACAAAAAAATGGGCAAGGTGAATCCTGTGAAAAAATTTCAGTCCCCCAGGACACTGTGCTGCTACATCAGACTTCCAGCAGGATAATCTGAAAGAGACACGCTAGTGGGAATATTGTTCAATGAAAAGTCAACAGCACATCTGATTCTAATTCAGTGTGAATTCAGTTGTGACTAGGAAAAAAATAGCATTTATAAATGGGTAATTGTTCTTATTTTGTATAGGTCTGGACTTGGAAATGTTCTGGCTCTACTTCTGTCTCCTACATTTCACAGCCTTTTCACTCCACTATATACTTTTTAAAAACTATCTGTGCTCATGCGTGTACATACGTCTGCCAACTTAAAATAACACTTTGTACACAACACAAAAGCTTATACTGTAACAAATCATCATAAACACCTTTTCTTAAAACACACACCAACACCCCCCCCCCCCCCAAAAAAAAAAGGCTTGCAGACAGCAAGCTAAACGGGTTCCCCTCTGGAATTCGTAGGAATCACCAGGAGTTCCATTTCCAGGGTCCTCCACCAAAGACCGACCACCCAACCCACCGAGATGCAGCCCTGCTTGTAGGCGGGCCCGTGCAGCCCCCTCCTGCTGCGCTGCAGGCAGCTCCGACCCCGGCCGGCAGAGGCAGGCGCCAGGCCAGGGAGGCCTCCCCGCCATCCCCCGCGCCCGCCACCTCTGCCTCCCCACGAGCCCGAGCCCCTCCCGTCCCCGGCAGGCTGGCTGGCTGGCTGGCTGGGTTCTCTAGCGGCAGCTGTGAAGTGGGGACGCAGCTCAGAACCCGGCAGCGGGAGGCGGCGCCCCGAAGGCCGCGGAGAGGAGCTGGCGAGGAGGCCCCTTGCGCGGAGGGCCTTGTGGAGTGGGCCCGGCGGCCGCTCGCCCACGCCTCCCCCCCCCCCCCCCGGCGCCCGTTGCCACGGCAACCGGCCGGGCCTACCGCCGCCCTCAACCGCCGCCTCAGTAGCAAGCCGGGCCGAAGCCAACCGGCCAGGGCGGGCGGGAGGCCGGGCAGGCGCTGCTGCCGCCCGCTCGCGTCCCTTCGCCCGTCCGGCTCAGGCGCTGCCTCACCTGCCGGTCCCGCGAGGCGAAGCGAGGCGGGCCGGCGGCGCTGGGCGAGCTGTCTCAGTCAGTCCGGCGGGCCGCGAGCGAGAGGGACAGGCACCGCCCGCGGGGAGGGCTGCTGGCCGGGGGCGGGCCTGGGCGGCCATCGGCTCGGCGGCGGGGCCAGTGTGGCCCCGGGCCCGCCCCTTCGCCTTCCCGCCCCGCGCGAGGCGACCGGGCGGGCGGGCGGCGGCGGCGACCGAGCCGCCAAGGCGGGAGAGAGAAAGGTCGCCGGGGCTGCCGGGAGGCGAGGGGCGGGCGGGGGCTGCCGGCTTGGCTTCCCTCCCCTTTCCCGCCGAGGGGCGAAGCCTCGCCGCTACGTGTTCGGCCGGCGCTACCTGCTTGCCGGACCGGGGCGCCGCAGAAGCCCCCGAGCGAGGCTGTCTCCAGCCGGGCCTAGCGGAGACGCGACGCTCCCGCGGGACTGTGGACGGGCGCGCCGTCTCGGCTGAACGGGGCTGCTGCTGCTGCCGCCGCCCGTGCAACGCAGCTGCACGGGACACCTGGCTGCTGGCCGCGTCACGGTTAAGTCGAGCCCCGCGGCTGAGGCAGGCTGGCTGCCTGCCGGAATTGTGCGCCCCCGCCCCGCACAAGCGTTATAGCTTAGGGTTGCCAGGTCTGGTTTGGAAAACACCTGGAGACTTTGGGGGTGGAGCCAGGAGAGGACGGGGCTGGGGGAGGGGAGGGGCCTCAGCATGATCCAGTGGCATAGAGTCCACCCTCCAAAGCAGCCGTTTTCTCCAGGGGAGCTGATCTCCATCAGCTGGAGGTCAGCTGTAAAAGCAGGAGCTCCCCAGGCCCCACCTGGAGGCTGGCAACCCTAATACCGTTAGATGTTTTTTCTTTACCAAAGTTAAGTGAAGCATGTCAAAATAAGAGCAACTATTTTTTAAAAACCACCACAAACCATTTAAGCTAACGATCAGGTCATAAGAACGTCAGAAGAGAGCCCTGCTGGATCAGACCAGTGCGGGTCCCTCTAGTCCAGCATCCTGTCTCAGACTCACACAGTGGCCAGCCAGTTGCTCTGGAGGGCGAACGGCAGGACACAGAGGCCAAGGCCTTCCCCAAATATTGCTTCCTGGCTCTGAGATTCAGAGTCTTAGTGCCTCTGAATGTGGAGGTGCCTATCAGTCATCATGGCTAGTAGCTGATGATAGACTTATGAAGCAATAAGAAAAAATAATCAATAATTATGCTGAATTGAACTCTGCATATTGCTTAGTAAGTTAGAAGCCCCCAACGAGAATCAAGAATCTTTTTTGAGAAATACATTAGTTAAATTGGATTCTTTTCAAGAGGGACATTTATTAATTGGAGGAGATTTTAACTCAGTTTCAGATTCTTTTTGGGACCGGTTGTATAAGCCCGGTACTCCTAAAGCAAACCCCCCAACACAAAACACTTTGACGCCTTTAAATAAGTTACTGCAACAATATAACTTACAGGACGTGTGGAGAATTCAACATCCTGGAGTGAAAGATTTTTCTCATTACTCCCCTAGACATGGTATTTTCACTAGAATTAACTATATTTTTACTTCCGTTTCCTTAGCTAATCAAATTCAAAAAGCTGAAATTGGTCTTAGAACACTATTAGACCATGCTTGGACCGAATGTTATCTAAAAATAAACCCAGAAACAACCACTCCACATTCATGGTCTTTCAATAAAAATTTATTATTTAATCAACTTTATTGTGAAGACATTGGCCGAGGACAGACTGGCAATGTAAAGTGGGGCAGGCACGCTTCGGAAATGGAAGAAAGGAGCACGTTCAGACATGCACATCTGTCCGTCGGCTCCGTTTCGTACTTACCCGTCTCCCAGTCGCTTTCCATCCGCTTTACCAGGACACCGGGTAAAACCGGTGTTCAGGGGCCGTCCTCCGCATGCCTCCCGCTTCCAAACAGTGTGAACCGGAAGAAGCGGGAGGCATCCGGAGGCGGCAGTGTGAACGCGCCGCACAAAGTTATGCACATATGCGCATGTGCGCAACACATCAAAGGAAAACAAAAAAAGCGCAACGGCGCACGCGAGTCTGAACGCTCCGTATCGGCACCACTGCGCATTGCTCTGGCCAGTATGAACGGCCAGCTCCGTGGTGTTTTTCCCCCGCACCAGTTCCCTCCACTTTGCCTCCACTTTAGATTGCCAGTCTGTCCTCGGCCATTGAAAAGACAATTGATGAATACTTTCAATATAATCTCTCCTGTGGAGTCCCTGTCCACACCGTATGGGACGCCATGAAAGCAGTAATGCGGGGCAAGATGATATCCTTGTCGGCCTCCTACACCAAAAACAGGAAACAATTAGTCCAAGAAATTTTGTCCAATAGTAAGATCCTTGAACAACAACATAAAAGACCTTGTTCCAAAAAAATCTATAAACTCCTCCTCATAGAAAGGAAAAAGCTCGACTCTCTGGAAAAATCCCAAATACAAAAGAACCTCTTGTATTTAAAACACAAGTATTGGTTTCGTCATCCTAAATCTCTTAAACTTCTGGCTTGGAAATTAAAAAAACAACAAGCATCTAGGTATGTTAATGTACTACTAGATCCATTAGGTAATAGGATAACTTCAAATAAAGATATCCTCCAAATTTTTAGAAATTATTACCAATCTTTATATACCTCTGATAATCCAAATTTAGAAAAGATTACATCCTATTTGTTATCTGATAATTTATGTCCAACCTTGACTTCTGTACATAAAGAACTTCTAGAAGAACCGATTACTACCTCAGAGATTCTCCTTGCGCTTAAACACATCAAATCCAACAAGGCCCCAGGTAGGGATGGGTTCCCAATCGAATTTTATAACAAAATTATTAAGAATTTGATTGTCCCCTTTCAGGAAACTTGTAACTCAATTCTTTGTACAGGAATAATGCCAGAGACGTGGTCCCAGGCTAGGATTGTAGTCATCCCAAAAAAGGGCCCAGACTCTACAACCCGCCAACATTTTAGACCAATTTCTTTGTTAAATTGTGATTATAAACTATTTTCGACAATCATGACTCTTCGTTTAAATAAGTTTATAGGAAATTATATTAATTTAGACCAAACTGGATTTATACCTGGAAGGGATATTGCCGATAATATCCGTAAGACACTGGGCATTATTTATCTAGGCAAATCCCATATGGATGATTTGTGCATACTAGCGTTAGACATTGAAAAGGCCTTCGACAAGGTGGAGCCCCTTTTTTTGAAATCTGTACTAAACATAATGGGGTTTGGTCCAAAATTCCAAAGAGTGATTCAGGCCTTATATTACTCTCCCAAGGCCCAGCTTGCTGTAAACAACCTTATTTCTGATTACTTTTGTTTGACTAGAGAAACTAGGCAGGGGTGCCTGTTGTCCCCCCTGCTTTTTGCCCTATGTATTGAGCCACTGGCTAATAAAATTCACCAATCCAAAGGCATACCGGGCATCCAAATAGACCACTCAATTTTTAAAATTAGTCTGTTTAGATTCATGTATTTCCTCACAAATATATACCTCCTTTACATATAATGCAACTCCTCCACTCTTCCTTATTTGTCTGTCCCTTTTAAATAAGTTGTACTCCTCAGTCTTAATATTCCAATTGAGTGTCATCCCACCAAGTTTCAGTAATGCCTATTAGGTCATAGTCCCCTTCCTGTATTAGGATTTCAAGTTCCTCCTGCTTGTCTCCCATACTCTGCACATTAATGTAGAGACATCAAAATCCATGTTTTATGCACCCTGAGGTTTTCGTTTCTGTACATACATGCGAGTTAATGTTACCTAGCATACATGCCGCTCCCCACAAAATTTTAGAGTTCTTATCTCCAGTTATTGACATCATACTGGGCTTTGCATTTTTGTCTCGCTCCCCCATAGGATTTAGATTAAAGCTCTCCTTATTAGGTTTGCAAGGCTGTTTCCAAACACATTTTTCCCTACCCTCATGAGCTGCAAACTATTTCCTGATAGAAGAGCTTCATCTCAAAAGCGTAAGCCATGGTCTAGAAACCTTTCATGGTCTAGAAACACCACCTACGTAACCAGTCATTGAATTGCAGTATTCTTCCTTTCCTTCCTAAGCCACCTTTGACAGGAAGAACTGAGAAAAATACAACCTGCACTCCCAATTCCTTCACCTTTTTATGCAGAACCACATAGTTTCTTGTAATCAGGGGTCATTTCATAGAAAAAGAGGTGCAGGAACTCATTAGCATAACTCATTAGCATAACTTATTTGCATATGCCACACCCCCTGACATCACCAGAAATGTGTCAGAAGGCAACATCCACCACTCAGGCTCCACTCCAAAAATCTCCAGGTATTTCCCAACTCAGAGCTGGCGAGCCTACCTACACACATGACACATAATATTAAATAATATTAAATACATAACCAAGTTGATACATACAACAGGTATGTAAACTGATTGGACAATTCCCCAAAATACTAATATCTAGATTTGGACTGTTTTGGATTGCTAGCTATGGGGGGGGGGGGGAGGCATATCTGCCCTCACAGAAGAGGGAGAGCTTGTACCTGAAACAACATGAATAAATCCCCATTCCCAAAGATGTCTTGGGAAATCATTCATTTCATTTTCCAAATAATGGATGCTCATCAATCCAAACCTTAAACTCAGGTTGCAGACAAAGCTACACAAGCATTAGCCTTGGAACCGGCACCTAAACCCTATACCAACGTATTTTGAAAGGAAAGCCCCTGAGCTTCTGCAGAATTTGCCCCAAAGCAAATCTGTTTAAGAACATAAGAACATAAGAGAAGTCAATGTTGGATCAGGCCAATGGCCCATCCACTCCAACACTCTGTCACACAGTGGCCAAAACAGCAGGTACCATCAGGAGTTCCAGCAGTGGGGCCAGGACACTAGAAGCCCTTCCACTGTTGCCCCCCCTAAGCACCAAGAATACAGAGCATCACGTGCCCCAGACTGATGAACCTCTGCTCCATATGTTTATCTAATTCCCTCTTGAAGCCGTCCATGCTTGTGGCCGCCACCACCTCCTGTGCAGTGAATTCCATGTGTTAATCACTCTTTGGGTGAAGAAGTACTTCCTTTTATCTGCTCTAACCCGACTGCTCAGCAATTTCATGGAGTGCCCACGAGTTCTTGTATTGTGAGAAAGGGAGAAAAGGACTTCTTTCTCTACCTGCTCTATCCCATGCATAATCTTATAAACCTTGATCATGTCATCCCTCAGCCGTCGTTTCTCCAAGCTAAAGAGCCCCAAGTGCTTTAACCTTTCTTCATAGGGAAAGTGTTCCAACCCTTTTATCATGCTAGTTGCCCTTTTCTGTACTTTTTCCAATGCTATAATATCTTTTGTGAAGTGTGGCGACCAGAACTGTACTCAGTACTCCAAATGAGGTCGCACCATCAATTTATACAGGGGCATTATGATATTGGCTGATTTGTTATCTATTCCCTTCCTAATAACCCCCAGCATAGCATTGGCCTTTTTCATTGCAGTCACACACTGTCTCAACATTTTCAGTGACTCCAAGTGACTACGACTCCAAGATCTCTCTCTTGGTCAGTCTCCACCAGTTCAGACCCCATCAATGTGTATTTACAGTTAGGATTTTTGGCTCCAATGTGCATCACTTTGCACTTGGCCACACTGAGCCCCTTTTGCCATGTTGACGCCTACTTGCCCATCCTCGACAGATCCCTTTGGAGTGCCACACAATTCTCCCTCGTTCTCACCACCCTGAACAACTTCGTGCCATCTGCAAATTTAGCCACATTACTGCTTACTCCCAACTCCAAATCATTAATAAACAAGTTTAACAAACAATACCTTTATTGGCATAATTCATACAATGCAGCAGAGGCGAACCTCAAGATAACCAGGTCTACCTTGCTGTAGACCTCTCCTCCTGGACACCTCCAATAAGAAACTAGCTACAGGCTCCAGAATCTCCATACTCTGGGAAGACAACAATGCAGCAATTATACACTCCTCAGGTTGACCCAAATAAGGCGCCATCACCGAATCGATATATACAACACGTATATCATCATGAAATTTACAATGCAAAAGCACATGCCCAATAGATTCAGTATCCCCCATCCCACATGGGCACAATCTATCTCTATAGGGGATTTTTTTTGAACCTTCCTGATAGCACCGCTGAGGGCAAGACATCAAACCGAGCTAACATAAAAGCCCTGCGAAGCTGGGGCTGAATCATTGTTGCCAGGTATCCTGCAGAGATGTGACTGACTGAGAGTCCCATACTCAAGGGGGAGCAGCGTCTGAGCGCCATTCTTCTAAGGTCTTGCCTCTCTAAATCGAGGAGACTTTGTTTAAGTGCATGGAAGGCTTCCTGCTCCGACAGGGGTATCAGGTCCTCCAACTTACAACCAATAGAAGCAATTTTTCCCTCTATATTGATCCACCACATTGATAGGTGTGTTAAACAAGTTAAAAAGCATCGGACCGAGTACTGATCCCTGCGGTACCCCACTGCTTACCTCCCTCCACTGAGAAAATTGCCCATTTATACTCACTCTGTTTCCTTTTAATTAGCCAGTTTTTGATCCACAAAAGGACTTGTCCCTTTATCCCATAACTATTGAGCTTACTTAGGAGCCTTTGATGAGGAATTTTATCAAAAACTTTCTGGAAATCAAGGTAAACAATATCTATTGGGTCCTCCTTGTCCACATGTTTGTTCACTCCCTCAAAGACAAGATCTTCCCTTAAAGAACCCATGCTGAGCCTTCTTCAATAGATTTTGTTCATCAATGTGCCTACTAATTCTGTCCTTAATAACAGTTTCCACCAATTTACCCGGTATTGATGTCAGACTGACTGGCCTGTAATTTCCCGGATCTCCTCTGGAACCCTTTTTAAAGAAGGGAGTACCATTTGCTACCTTCCAGTCCTCAGGAATGGAGGCAAATTTTAAGGAAAGATTACCTATTTTTGTCAGGAGATCCACAAGTTCACATTTGAGTTCTTTCAGAACTCTCGGATGTATGCCATCTGGTCCCAGTGATTTATTTGTTTTTAAGTTGTCTATTAGTTGTAGGACCTTCTCTCTTGTCACCTCAATGTAACTCAGGTCTTTCAACACCCCTTCTGAAATCAGTGGTTCTAGGGTGGACAAGCACTTCTCATCTTCCACAGTAAAGACAGAGGCAAAAAAGGCATTCAGCTTCTCACCCATTTCCCTATCATCCTTCAGTACTCCTGGTCATTCAAGGGCCCCACGGCTTCCCTGGCTGGTTTCCTACTTCTAATGTATTTGAAGATAGTTTTATTGTTGGTCTTTATATTTATGCTCCTCATAGTCCCTTTTTGTCTGCCTGATCACAGACTTGCATTTTATTTGCCATAGCCTGTGTTCCCTTTTATCAACCTCACTGAAACTAGCTTTCCACCACTTAAAGGAATCCTTCTTACCTTTTACAGCTTTGTTTGTTAACCATGCAGGCTTTTTCCTATATCTATTCGGGCCTTTCCTAACACACGGTATGAAAAGTACTGGAAGCGGAGGCCGGTTGACGTGATTTCAGCAAGCATTTTATTTAGTTGGTTCAGATAAGGCATAAGGACGGTGGCCAGGGGTCCAGTTTATATGCTCAGGTAAACCGCACCCTCGACCTCGCCCAAACCAAGTTACAGGCTAAAGTTCCAGCCAGAGACTATCATTGGATTATTCAAATACCCCAAGTCTCTGATAGGAGTACATTCAGGATCCTGCTGCCCTATTGTTCTCAAACCTCAAGCTCAGGTCCTGCCTGACCATGTGCTCGGCTGTGGCCATGTGGCCGCTGCCATTATGTCCGGTACATATATTACACAGTATATATTTTTTCTGAGCTTCTAGGATTGTTATTTTAAATAGTCTCCAAGCTTCCCCAATGGTTTTGACTCTTCCTACTTTTCCTTTCAGTTTCCTCCTCACATGTCTCCTCATATCAGAGAAGTTACCCCTTTTAAAGTTAAAAGTGGTAGTGTCAGTCTTTTTGGGCAACCCCCCAGCTGATGGCGTCACACTTGTAGCGTTTCATCTGCTCAGAGAGTTAACTCCCTGCAGTCCAACCCTAAACATGCTCCCTCATAAGACACAGTACAACAAACAGAGCAAGGAAAATAAAATGGGGGGGGGGGTATATCCCTTCCTTTGAACTTTCCTTAAGCTTTCTCTATCCTGCCTGCAGAAATCCTGGATGCCTTTTTGTATCTCTTGGAGCGGCTGCAATGCTCAGAATACTCTCCTGGGAGCAAGCTCAGTAGGAATCTGAATGCAAGAAGTTTACTAGATGGTGAATGCAAGAAGCACGTCTCCTCTGATCCCTACTCTGGTCTGCTCGGTGCAGCTGACTCCCTGTATTCAGCATCTGTAATGTAGTATGCTCTGTGTAGCAACCAGCCTGCCATGTGCTCCCAGGTAATGGCGCCCACTGCATGGCCAGAGCACATGGTCAGGCAGAGAGGGGAGCTTGAATATGGAGGAACAATAGACATCCGGATTGAAAGCCTCCACCAATGTGGGACCTAGGTTCTCCCTGAGGAGCCAATGCAATCAAAGGCTCCTCCAGGGGACCTATGACAAACATGCGCATATGTTAAGCCCCTGTCAAGTCTTTTGGGTGCAGCCAGAGGTGTGGCTCCGGCCAGCATATAATGAGGGCCCTGGAGCCCTGAAAGCATGCTTGTTCTGACCATCTACTGGGCATGCTGAATCACTCAATAAAGGCTTCATGATTTCACCGTTCCTGGTCTCCGGAGTCCAGTACTCTTCACTGGCGACGAAGGTGGGATCCCGATGAGCGACTCCTTGGCCGACACCAGCACTGCATCGAGCCCAGACCAGATCCGTCAGCCACTGGCCCTGCTTGGCTCCAGCGCCACCGCACCACCATCAGCTCCCAAGGATCTCACTCAATGCACTGCTGCACATCCCAGAATGGCCACCATTCCGGGAACCACCCACCTGGGAAGCCTGGGAAGCCTGGACGGACCAGCTCACATCCTACTTCGACGCACAGGACATCACGGATGCCAGGAAGAAGTCCTGGCTCATGGCCTCCTGCGGGGTAAAGACGCTGAAGTTACTCCGCAGCCTGCTTTCCCCTCGTACCCCAGCAGAGGCCACATACGACAACATCATGGCACTCCTAAGGAACCACTTCTCGGCGAGACCCTCCAAGAACACGCAGCGGGTGAAGTTCTTCCGCTGGCTGCAGCAGAAGGGTGAGTCTGCCTCCAATTACCTGGCAGCCCTCTGCCATCTCCTGGTGGGGTGTGAGTTCGTGGCCGTAGAGGACACGCTATACTCCACGTTCCTGTGTGGGGTCCACGACCCCAGGCTTCAAAGGAAGCTGATGGCCAACTCCACAGCCACCTTGGACGAGATGCTAACCACGGCTTGCGCCTTTGAGGTCTCTCAGCAGGAGAAGCTAGGCACATCCGCAGCCGCCCACCAGACCGAGGCTGCTGCAGACTCTGACGTTTCCGAGGATGATGGCTCCAGGTACAACGGCGGCCTCCGGCACAGGGGTCCCACAACTCGGGTGAGAAGGCTTCTCGCTCAGCGATGCCACACTCCAAACATTCCACGTGTGCTAGCTGTGGCGATCCTGGTGGTGGCGGGCAACCTCACAAGCTTGCTGGGACTCTACTGGTTCCAGCCCCCAGGGCTGGGCGTTACCGGGGTACACAGCCTGCAGCCCACAGATTTTGCCAGCATCTGTGAGGAATTCCCAGCGGTTTTCGACGGGGCACTGGGCTCCTATACGGGGCCACCCATCACCTTGGACCTTGACCCCGCAGTCCGGCCCATGCGCATACTGGTCCGCCATCTGCCGCTCGCAGTGCGGCCCAAGATCGAGCGGGAGCTTGATAAGTTGGTCGCCCAGGGTGTACTAGAACCAGTGTCCCATGCCCGATGGGAGACCCCGATTGTGACACCAATGAAGGCAAATGGACATCCGCATCTGCGCGGACTATAAGTGCACCATCAATAAGGCACTTCAGGCACATGCCTACCCAGTCCCGGTCATCAGCCACATGTTGGCCTCCCTGGCTGGGACGCGAGTGTTTGGGAAACTAGACCTGGCCCAGGCCTACCAGCAGCTGCCGGTCGACGATGCCACAGCAGAAGCACAGACCATTGTGACACACAAGGGGGCATTTAAGGTAAAGCACCTCCAGTTCAGGGTCAGCGTAGCCCCCGGGATCTTTCAAGAGTTAATGGACTGTTTGTTAAAAGGTCTTCCAGGGGTGTAGCCATTTTTCGACGACGTCCTGATCGCAGCTCCAGACGTCAAGACTTTCTTGGCCTGCCTACGCTCTGTCCTCCAGCGATTCCAGGACGCCGGCCTGAAGGTGAAATGCGAGAAGTGCCTCCTTGGGGTGCCTGCAGTGGATTTCCTCAGCTTCAAGGTGGACGCCCATGGAATTCACCCCACTAAAGACAAGGTGAAGGCCATCTCCGATGCCCCGGCCCCCAAGTCCAAGGCTGAGCTGCAGTCTTTTCTGGGACTCATCAACTTCTACCACACCTTCCTTCCCACAAGGCGGCAGTAGCTGAGCCCTTACACAGGCTCCTGAACAAAAGCGCCACCTGGACTTGGGGTCCCCGCCAGGTGGCGGCCTTCCAGGGCATCAAGGACCTCCTAATGTCCAATGCGGTCCTCGCCCACTTCGACGAAGCCCTGCCCGTTGTATTGGCATGTGACGCATCTCCTTATGGGGTGGGGACAGTTTTGGGTCACAAACTGCCAGACGGCCGGGAAGTCCCGGTCGCATATTACTCCCGGACCCTAGCCCCGGCTGAAAGGAACTATGCTCAGATAGACAAGGAGGCACTTGCGATCATGGCCGGGGTCAAAAAGTTCCATACTTACTTGTACGGGCGCAAGTTCATGGTCGCCACGGACCACAAACCTCTTCTGGGCCTCCTCGCCCTGGATCGCCGCACGCCACAAATGTTGTCCCCGCGAGTCCTTCGATGGTCGATATTCCTTGTGGGGTATGACTATGACTTGGTGCATCGCCCAGAAAGAGCCATGGGCCATGCGGATGCACTCAGCTGCCTTCTGCTACCCTCCTGCGACCCCGACCCAGCTCCAGCTTACCACGTCGCTCTGCTCGAGGACCTGCCAGACCGGCCGCTTCAGGTATGGGACGTGGCCCGGCGCACAGCCTGGGACCGTCAACTCTCCTGGGTCTCCGACTGGGTGGGAAGGGGGTGGCCCAAGAATCTGGACCCTGAGTTCGCGACCTTCTCAATCCGGCACGCAGAACTCTCCACCCACAAGGGGTGCTTACTCTGGGGCTCAAGGGTAGTGATTCCGGAACCCCTCCGCCCGCTCTGCATGAGCACCACCCTGGGGTAGTACAAATGAAGGTCCTGGCCCAAAGCTACGTCTGGTGGCCAGGCCTTGACAAGGAGATAGAGGACCGGGACCGCCGCTGCGAAAAGTGCCAAGAGACCCGCCCGGACCCTTCACACGCTCCCATCCACCCCTGGGAGTCGACCCAATACCCCTGGTCCCAGCTCCACGTGGACTTTGCGGGCCCGGTATAGGGGCAGCTTTTCTTTATTTTAGTCGACAGCTATAGCAAGTGACTGGAAGTCGTTCCTGTGTGTGCCACCTCCTCTGAAGCCGCCATTCGAGCAATGTGGCGCATCTTTGCCACCCACGGCCTGCCGGACACCATCGTCTCAGACAACGGCACAGCTTTCACCTCCACGGAATTCCAGCACTTTGTGGAGCTCCATGGCATCCGGCACGTGAGATCCGCCCCTTTTCACCCGGCCACGAACAGCCAAGCAGAGCGAATGGTCCGCACCACTAAGGAGGCGCATGGACCAGGGGGATCTGGGGTATAAGTTAACGGCTTTCCTATTCGGCCAGCACACCACCCCTCACTTGGCTACCGGTCGCAGCCCCGTAGAGCTGCTCATGGGCCACCGGCTGACAACCCAGCTCGACCGGCTCCACCCCGATTGGGCGCCGGCCACCTCCAAAGAATCCAACGTCCCCAAAGCTCCCAGAGGGTTTGCGCCAGAGGACCCGGTCTACATCCGCAACTTCGCCCGGGGCCCCCTGTGGTTGCTGGGGCAGATTATCCTCGTCACCGGTCCCCTCTCCTATGAAGTCGCGGGCAAGGAAGGACAACGGTGGTGGCGTCACATGGACCAACTTCGCTGCCACTTGCACGCCTTCTCCGCGGACGATCCAGGGCTGGACTTCTTAGATGCGGAACCCGAGGTACCCGAGACAGACGATCCGCCTGCCCCACGACCGGTCAAGACTCTGCAGGAGGACCCCACAGAAGCTGGCCACCCAGACATCACTCCAGTTGCTGTCCCTGCACCGGTACCAGACCCAGCTCAGCCCGAGGCAGATATCCCCGAATCTCCGCTCCCTACACCGGTGGCTCCGGTGACCCCGCGCCGCTCGAACAGAGAATGGAAAGCTTCTCCCTGAGGAGCCAATGCAATCAAAGGCTCCTCCAGGGAACCTATGACAAACATGTGCATATGTTAAGCCCCTATCAGGTCTTTTGGGTGCGGCCGGAGGTGTGGCTCCGGCCAGCATATAATGAGGGCCCTGGAGCCCTGGAAGCATGCTTGTTCTGACCATCTACTGGGCATGCTGAATCACTCAATAAAGGCTTCATGATTTCACCGTTCCTGGTCTCCGGAGTCCAGTACTCTTCAGCATCACTCACAGGGGCTCCCCCCCCCCCCCGCGTCTCCTTCTCTCCTCTAGGGACCCAATCTTTGTGCGGGGACCTGGGTGGACTCCCTCCCGTACCTGGGAGAGGATGTTCTTCTGGCTGTCCCCCTTGTCCTGCAGTGGGGAACCAGCAGCAGCAGCGGCAGGGCTAGGCCTGGGGTTGGTGGAAGCAGTGCACCACTATACCACCAGGCACGCTGCCGAGCAGCAGCAGCAGAGCAGTGCCAGGGGCTGCCCCATGGAGGCACATGATGGCTAGCAAGCAGCGGATGAGCCAGGCATGGGGCGGGCAGAGGCAGTGAGCTCGCCTCTCTCCTTCCCGGCCTTCTGGAGACTTGCTACTCCCATATCTGGGAGAGGATGTTCTCCTGGTTGTCCGCCTCGTCCTGCAGCAGGATGCCAGCAGCAGGGCTGGGAAAGGCGAGGGAGGGGCTTACAGAGGCCTTTCCCTGGGCCCCATGTGCAGGCGTGGACTGGGAAAGGCGAGGGAAGGGGGGGCTTCTTCCAGCTCCCTGTGGCCCGACTGAGGGCTGCTTGGAGCAGGGGGTGGGGCTTGCTACATGTTCCTTCCCCCTGGGCTCCTTACTGCTGGAGTGTTGCTCCAGTGCACTCTGGCAGGAAATGACCCCTGCTTGTAATACATTCTGGGCTGTGCCAGGCGGTATCTTTGTTCCCACATGGATGAGCTAGAAGGGATATTAACCCATGTGCTTGATGAGTCTTCCTACCCTTTCCATCACATCCTGGATGCATGTACCTGGTAGATAGCATACCTCTCGAGACAACAAGTTCGGTCAGCACACTTTAGCTTCTACCTCTCTCAGTAGGGAATCCCGAATTACCAACACACGCCTTCTCCTATATTGGGGAACAGAAGCTCAAGTCCTCTCATCCACAGGGGTCTGAGAAATTTTCTTCAAGCTTTGTGGAGGCTGGGGGAAGAGCCCTTGTTCCAGTGGTTCAGAATCACCATGTGTAGGGAGATCTAGGAACTGATTGCTTAGTAACAGAGGCTCAGAATGTCTCTTAATTTTCCTGCTCCTGTGGGTTACATTCTTCCATGTGCCCTCCTCCTGTGTTGGGTGCTCCTCCATTTGATGAGATACCTTCCCCCCCCTCCTCCTGTTGCCCTCTCAGTAGTGCTTCATGCTTTCTGTCCATGGAGTGTGGACAAGTGTGCCTCAAGTCCCATTAACACAATTTGAAACATATGGAACAAAATTTTAAACAAGTACCTGAACTTTGCAATATCTCTGCACTCCAAAATCCAGTTTGTAGAAGACAGAGAATGTACCCCAGGGTCTCTTGACACGTGCATTCCTGTAGTGAGTGGAAAACCAAGGTCACACTAAGACCAAGGTCACACTAAGACCAATTGCCGTTTCATAGAACAAAAGATCATGGGAACACCTAGGCAAATGGCTGCTGCAAAAACTGTTCCTACGGTTTGAAATACGGTGCCCCAGTGCCTACAATTACCCCTGATTATGTATACATAGAGGCTAGCTGTAGTTACCTACCATTTGAGAAGCATTCTGCACATGGTCAGAAGTTACTCCATATTTCCAGATATGAGCCTTTGTAAACGTTCTGGTGATAAGGTAAAATTTCTGATCAAATTAAACCCCAGTATTTGTTTATGGATTAATTTTAGAGGATGAACTGTTTTAATTTTTGAGTAAGTGCTGCATGAGGTTAGCAGTGCCTTCTAAAATGCAACTAAGACCAAGTATTTCATGACTATTTGTAAGCCTTGATGGTTCTCTTCTCACCTCTAAAAACATATTCACCATGTGCTATAACTTCCCTTCAAAATACCTGGGGCTGCAGTCAAACATTGTGTGAAAGTTCAGCTCATGCCTACTCATGTGCCACTCCCCAGAATAAAGAGTGGATGGATTTTGTGGAATTCTTCTGGCACTATTTTTGAAATGTACAAGACCCATTTCCAGGAAGACACAATTGAAATCACATCTCTATCCTCTCTGAAAGTCACCATCTGCCTCTGGTTCTGGACAAGTGGCATTTCCTAAATGAGCAGATCAATGAGAAAGAGTGAGGCTTTTGCTGCTTTCTGAAGATCTGACCTTCCTCAGGTGTGCTGATCAGACACAAAGGTTAGGTAGGGTGTCTGTACTGTTAATACCTGTATAGGGGAGGAAATGTTTTCAGGCTCAGCTGGGCATGCAGCTCTGTCTAACAAAATCCATCCAGTTCTCTATGCAACTGTTATAGCAGCAGG
Organism: Lepidodactylus listeri; assembly: GCA_029233225.1. NCBI lineage: Eukaryota > Metazoa > Chordata > Lepidosauria > Squamata > Gekkonidae > Lepidodactylus > Lepidodactylus listeri. The sequence continues at coordinate 3,738,784 of JARCFY010000014.1, read as the reverse complement.
AGTCCTGCTGTGCTAATTTGCTTCTGGACACAGGAAGCTACTTGATTCCGAGTCAGACCATGCATCTGCCAAGGTCAGTCAGTGTCAAGATTTCCCTGCCTTGTTCTGAGAGAACTGTTCCCCTCTCTCAGACCCAAGACCCTGGAACAAGACCCACCGTTGATAACATTACTGGGATTACCCTGGACCAGGACCAATTCACTCATGGCAACACAACACCATAGAGCTGAATAGGCTTTATTATACAGAAAACAAAGAAAAAGATTTAGAAACAATACAAGAGGCGGGACCCGCGATACTTGCAGGGGGGAAGAAGAAGCTCCAGGTGCTCTCTAGTACCATCACAACAACCCTGCAAGATAGGCTGTGCTCCCTCAGCCCCCCCTTCAGTACCTTATGCATGAGGAGGAGGAGGCTGGGTAGGCCCTCGGTCTGTTTTCTGGCCGGCCCCTGAAAGGCAGCGCCAGGGGGAAAGCGACTCACTCAGGCAGATAGGTGGAGGAGAAGCTGCTCCAGCACTGGAGGGTGTAGCCAGGATGCAGCTCTTGAGGGTGCCCCTCGGCCACAGGCCTGGGCCGAAGGCCATTGCTGCCATCTTGTCAGCCGCAGTGACGGGGAGGAGAAGGACACCATAGAGGCCCGGGCATGTGGAGCGGGGGGGAGGGCAATGGCTGTGAGTGCACACTTCCAGATGCCATGAGGGCGGCAGCCAAATGTGGGGCAAAGGGGGCTGGCCGCTCGCTTTCCAAGGTGTGCCCTTCAGTTGGAAACCGGAAGAGCTGAGGATCGGAGCTGGTGAGATGGAGCCAAGGGCAAGCCCGGGCAGAGGAGCTGTGGGGAGGGGCCTGGAAAGAGAGCTGGTGCTGGGGAGGGAAGCCCCCAGCCCGGGGAAGGAAGGAAGGGACCTCCCTGGCTGCTGAAGGCAGGCCACAGATAAGAAGGCGTGATGAAGGTGGGCCCCTTTTAAGCAGCTGCGGCAGCAGTGAGGCCCGAAGTCTGCCGAGCTATCTCCCACTCCCTCCCCTTTCAAGTGGCGGCAACAGTGCCAAGGCCTGAGGCTCGCTGAGCCGTCCCCCTCCTCCCCTCCTCCTTTTAAACAGCGGCGGTGAGGCCTGAGGCCCGCCGACCCATCCCCCATCCCCCTTTCAAGTGGCAGTGGCGAGGCCTGCCAAGCTGTTTCCCACCCACTCCCCAACAGTGACCAAAGCGTTCTCTGCGCATGCGCAGGGAACACTTTTACTTTGGGGGGATTTAAATATCCCCCCAAAAGTTTTTTCAACTTTTAGGATTTTTCTGCACATGTGGAGACTCCTCCACGCGTGTAGGAAAATCTCCCTGGCCCCCAAGTGCCCCCCACGCAGATTTAGATATCCGCACGGTGGGGGCCACTTCGAAATTAGATATATAGATAGTTCCAGTGAAAGTTCAAAGTACACAAAAATAAGAGCACTACTTCCTAAATACACTTACTGAAGGGTCTTGCAGCATAGATGTAAAGTTCTTGAGGCATTAGCAAATTCAGTTCAAAATCAAGCAGCATAATCCAAGATAGATATAATAGCAAACACAAGGGAGGCAAACATAGCAGATAAAGATGAGGAGTAAAGGATAAGGATAACACCAATGAGAATAGTCTACATTTATAGGAAACTTAGGCTGCTGATCTTTTGACTTTCTTCAACCAATTAGGACCCTGTCCTGAAAGAACTTTCTGGAAGATGTGCAAAACTCCCCCCCACCCGAGCGGTTACAAAATCAGTAAATTAATTAGCATGGTTGCTGGACAAAGTGGCCTTGAGCCAGTCAGTGCTGGGTAGGGCGGCTCTCACCAATTGCTAACACCTGGTACCTACTGAGCTGAGAATGGGGGGAAATCATGGGCATGGAATTTTACTGAAAGAAAGCTTGTTCCCTTGAGAGTTGGTACTAACTGATTCTTTAAACTGGATATGGTACTGGGCAGGGCTCTTTTTGTAGAAAAAGCCCAGCAGGAACTCATTAGCATATTAGTCCACACCCCTGACAGCACAGCTCATTAACATATTAGGCCACACCCGATGTTACCAGAAGTGTGGTCATCCAGCCACATCCACCTTTTGCTTCTTATTCTGTTTACCTTGTTGTCAAAACAGTTTTGACAAAACCAATAAAACATTATTTTCTGTCCCATCTATACAAAATCTTGCCTGAACCAATATTTTATGTCCAACAATTATTCCCACACTGGATTGGAATCAATTCCTAAAGGTTAGGTTCCAATGGAAATCAGCTTGCCTTCCTGCAGAACTAGTACACTGAATATGATTTTTTAGGGTTGCCAATCTACAGGTGGGGTCTGGAGATCTCCTGGAATTACAATTGAGCTCCAAACTACAGAGATCAGGTCAATGGCTGCATTGGAAAGTGGAGTTCATGGCATTATGCCTTGCTTAGGTCCCTCCTTCCCCTAAACCCCACCCTCCACTCCCAAATCTCCAGGGATTTCCTCAACCTGGTGTTGGCAACCCTAGTTCACTGGCAGAACAACCCTAGGAGCCAGTTTGGTGTAGTGGTTAAGTGCGCAGACTCTAATCTAGGAGAACCGGGTTTAATTCCTCACTCCCCCCCTTGCACCTGCTGGATGACCTTGGGCAAGCATTAGCTCTGTACCAGCTGTTGTCTCAGAGCTCTCTCAGCCCCACCTACCTCACAGGGTGTCTGTTGTGGGGAGGGGAAGGGAAAGGAGTTTGTAAGATGCTCTGAGACTCCCTAGGGTAGTGAAGGGCAGGGTGTAAATCCAATCTCTTCTTCTTCTAGGTTTGTGGATGCACTGGACGGGAGTAGTTTGTGGACTATTTTTTTCAAGGTACAAAATTTTATTCAAAGTATAAGATTTCATGTGCCACCCACATTTCTTCAGATGGAAGAAGTGTGCATGCACACAAAAGCTTATATCTTGGATGAAACTTTGGACTCCAACTTTGTTCTGCTGCTTCAGACCAACACAGCTACCCACCTGAATTATTACACTATAATACTTTTTACAAGCAATTATGTATCAGTGGAGTGGTTACCATGCAGAGTCTGTCCCACAGGTAAAATTATCCTGTGAACAGGTGGTCTTTACCACATTAAAGTATCACTACCATCACAAGATCACCAATCATTGGAAGTCAACTCCTCAGAAGCAGAAATCTCTCTTATTAGGAGGTTTAAGAACATCAACTTTGCTGGCCCATTAAAGGCAGATGGCAGCCCAGTGGCAGGAGAAGAGGGACAATCATCTTCATCAGAAACTCTGCCCACTTTTTAAATTTCACAAAACAGGCAATCTCCAAAGTGCTGCTGACCATGCTCATTTTTAGTTACATCTCTGTTTCTCTGCAGATGTCCCTCAAAGTCCCCCATGCATCAGTCAAGTGTTCTGCCAACACACACAATGAAGCTACTTTTTCAGATGTTTTCTCTTGCATGGCACTAAGCACCAAACCACTTTAATACAGACTTTATACACACATATATTTGCAAGCCATTCCCAACAAGACACAACAATGAACTCAGGCTTCAAACATACTTTTCTTAAGCAGAAGATGCCATGAGAAAATGAAAGAGATGCGCAAAAATTAAAGATATTGTCAAAAGCAGCATTTCCTGGGCTCTCTGCTTTTTTACATCCCCCCCCCCTTTTCAATAATTTTCTTTATAAAAACACAAAGAACAAAATGAAACAGAAAGAAAGAGAGAGAGAGAGAGAGGAGAGAAAGAAAGAAAGAAAGAAAGTAGAAATGTAGGGGAGAGAAAAAAAAGGAAGGAAGGAAGGAGATTGGTAGGTAGGTAGGTAGGGGAGAGAGAGGAAGGAAGGAAGGTAGGAGAGAGAGAGAAAGGAAGGGGAGGGAGAGAGAGAAAAAGAAAGAAAGGAAGGTGGGGAGAGAGAGAGAAAGACAGACAGACAGATAGATAGATGAGAGAGAGAAAGGAAGAGGGAGGGAGAGAGAGAAAGAGAAAGAACGAAAGAAAGGTGGGGACAGTGAGTGAGAGAGAGAAAGACAGAAAGGTGGGGGGGGGGAGAGAGAGAGAGAGAAGGAAAAGAGATGGGGGAGGCACTTACCGGAGCAGGGAGAGTGACACGATGTCGGCTAGCCAAATGCAGAGCCAGCCCTTTTAGTGCAAAGAGCCTAGCCCCGTGCTTAATCTCTGGGCGGGGCTTTCTCTTGCTGGCTCTCTGTACTTCAAGGGAAAGCGCCAGGTGGGGCTTTTTCTTGCCGGCTGTCTGCAGGAACTTTTCCTTTAAGTGTAAACAGCTCAGGCCCAGCAGGGAGGCAGCGGGGCAGGCTCGGACGCCAGCTGGAACGGCGTTCCGGTGCGTTCCTGCTGAAAAAGAGCCCTGGTACTGGGGATTCTTCTTCACCTGTTTCTTAGAGGGGTGTTGTGAGGTTGTCCCAAAAGATGCAGTCTGCAACAGGTCTCCTTAACCAGAAAGTCCTTTATTTGCAAAGAGTTACTTATTGGAATGGTTACACTTTTCCTGTTAGTAATGACTTTATTGTAAACAAACAGTTAGTCTTATACTAAGCAATTGGAAGTCCCCTCACTTCATCTAGACCAATCATAAAATGTAAAAGGTTATTCCAACCCCTGAACAGGTTTCACACGAAAATGGCAGCAAACAGGTTATTATGCTTTATTTCCCAGGGAACTTCTACTAAATGTTTTTGAGAGCAGCTGCAAAAGGAATAACATCATTGGGGAGGATTTGTTCTAGGCCTTGAACAAGCTGGGAGCTAAGCAAGCAAGCTGGGAGCATAGCGAACTAAAGCGGGGCGTGATAAGGAAGCCAGACAGCTAAACAGCACATGAGCACATTCCAACGGGTGGGGTCACTGGTCAAGTCTCAACTCCCGGGCGGGAAATGGCAGTGTAGCTGACAGGTGTGCACCCCTCCCCTCTGCATCTTCAATCCTCTATTCCCTCTGGCCACGTTTGCTGGCCTGAAACCTCTGCACCTCTCTGTAGAGCTCCCACTTCCAGTCCATGAGGTCTGCATTACAGACAGGAAAGCTGCCTTTGATCCGGGGGTCACACATGCAGGCCAGCTTGCACTACCTTTCATTTCAGAGAGGATGCAATCTGCTGGTGATGCCCACATTTTACCAACTTGTTAACAAGAATATTATGTGGAATTTTATCAAAAGCCTTACTGAAATCAAGATAAACTATATCTACAACATTCCCCTGACCCAGCAAGGTAGTAACTTTCTAAAAAAAGAGAGAGAAGGTTTGTCTGGCATGACTTGTTCTTGAGACACCCATGTAATCACAGCCATCCTTTCTAAATGCTCAAGGACTGACTGTGATGAAGTGATAGAAGATCACAAAAAGGAGGAGTTGGGGGGAATGAAATGCAGGTCCTCTTCAGAGGAACCCACAGCAGAAGCAAAGTCCCATTGGCAGAAAGCCTGGGGGGCACACAGAGCACTGGCCCACAAAACACTCAAGAGTAGAGAGACAGAAGATCAGACAACAATCACAGAAAGGAGGAATGGGGGCAGCCCTCTGTTCCCACCACCACTCAGAGAAACATAAAAAAAGCAATGTCAGCAACATTGCTGTGGTCAACTCGGAAGTTACAGAGGGTAGCTCCAGGAACCAACAGAAACTCTCATCATTTTACCATAGTTTCCAATGATTCCTAGAGTTACCTCCATATCACTCCTGGGTTGAAAAGTACTGGAGTCGGGAGGTCGGTAACAGTGAAAACAGCATTGTAGTTTATTGCGGGTCAAGATGGAACATGGGAAACCCCGGACTCAGAGCCCTCTTTTATGCTGGTTGGAGATAATCCTCCGACCTCGCCCAAATGTCCTGATAGGACCTTAAGATAGTGGTTACAGTTCATAGGTCCCCTGGGGGAAACCTAGGCACAGGATTGGTGGTCATTTAGGATCCGACTGGCTATTGTTCTACCTGGCTGAAGCTCAGGTAGATTCTGGCCATGTGCGAATGTCCACGTGGCGGTTGCCATTACGCGAGCACATGGCGACCGCAACCTTGATACACAACAGGGTTTTCTTTGGAAGTGATATAGTGACATCACTAACGTCTCACGCATGTCCCCAACCTAACCCTGATAAGCCCTTGTGGCTTTTCAAATGTCAGCAGTGATGTAAGTGACTTGACATTCTGGAGACCCTTTCCCTCTCTTTTGGAAGAATATACCTATATCTGCACCCCCTGTGAACCCTCCTCACAGCCCCTTCTTGCTGCAAATTGCATGCCAAAGAAAGCTCCTTTAAGGGCTGTGCCTCATCTGATGAACCCTAATAGGACAGAGGCAAAACTGCAGAGCAGCCAACACATTTACTGAACAGCATCAGGAGACCTAGAACCATGTTAGATGGATGGGGTTGCCAAGTTCCTCATTCCAGTGAGGCTCCTGTGCCTTTTCAAGCTGTACTGAAATACTGCAGAGGCACTGGTAGATATGTTCCACTAACTAAACACTTATCAGCATGAGAGGGTGCAGGAATTAGGCAGATGTAAGAGAGTTGGCACCTCCCAGTGCAACTAAAAAACAGCTGAAGCTTTTCAGAGCATGAAGTTAAATATTATCATCTGGTGACTGCTTGCAGATGAAGCTGGTATCAAAGGGACAAAGCGAAGGCCCAATTTCCTAGTGAAAGGACTTCCAATCCTGCTGAAAGTCCCCAAGTTGGACTGGTTCCCTCTTTTCATTCTGACAGCAGCATCTTTTCTGACCACTTGAGGTCAGGCTTTGAACGCTGGTGCTCATTTGTGGCTGGAGATGGTACTCGTCTGGTGCCGGAATCAGCCAGCAAGACAGAAGCCTCTGGGGGGCCTCATCAGCCAGCCCTATTAGTACTAGTGTGAACATCATGGCTTGTCTGGGAAGATGGGGAGCAGCCTGTGCAGACAAGAATGTTCTGTTTTCCATACTGGTTGTGATGACGAAGCAGCAGGCAAGAGGCCATGGCAGGCACTCCCTCTCAAAGGCGGCACAAATCTGTGGTGTTTGCCTGCTGCCCCTCTCTGCCCTGAGCAGAATTTTCATCTCTTTCTGAGTGCAGTGATTTAAAACCAATAGACAATGCTTAAAAACATGCATACAAGGCAAACAGCCTATCTGAATCACGGTGTGTGTGTCCTCTTAATGACAGCTCAGCTGCGAAAGGGGAGCTGCCTGCCGCAGGAGTGGGTGTGTGCAGGTGGCACTAATGAACCAGCAGAATGGGTTGCAAAGGGGAGGGGGAGCAAGAGTGCCTGCAGACATCAGCCCCCCCCCCGCCCGCCCGCCCGCCCGCCTCTGCCCTGCTTGCTGCTGCCTCTGCAGTGGGGGCCTCACAGTGGCTTCCTGCTCATAGGGCCTGCTTTTGCACACTTAATTTGTCTGTAAGGCTGATGTCAGTTGTACAGAGACCAGTGGGTAGTGGTACAGGCCAGGCCCCTCCAGTGACCCCGAACCTTGTCTGCCACCTGATCTCAGAGCATGTGCTCCTTTTAAAAGGCAAGAGTTGGAAGTGCTTGACTAGTTTCCTTTGGCTCTTGCTTTGTTTTAGGATACTCAGCCAATTAGAAGAAAAGAGAAGAGATTGGATTTATACCCCCCCTTCACTATCAGAAGGAGTCTCAGAGTAGTTTACAATCCCCTCCCCCTCCCCATAACAGACACCCTGTGAGGCAGGTGGGGCTGACAGAGCTCTCGAGAACTGTCCTTCAGAGAACAGCTCTGAAAGAACTTATGACTGACCCAAGGTCACCCAGCTGGCTGCATGTGGAGGGGTGGAGAATCAAACCCAGTTCTCCCAGATTAGAGTCCGTGCTCCTAACCACTACACCAAACTGGCTCTCACACACCAAACTGGCTCTCTTGCAATGTCCTTGAACTAATTAAAGGACATTGCAAAAAGCTGAGGAGTGTTACTTTCAGGAGTGCCAAAGGAAGAATACTAGGCTTGACTGTGAAGAGGTGCCAGCAGAGGAAAGGCCTTTCCCGTGTGTGTGTGTGTGAGAGAGAGAGAGAGAGAGACATTTGCAGAGGGTTGCTGCAGTTTCTCCAAGTAGCCACTGTTGCTGCAGGGCACAAAGGACATGCAGGTCAGGGGGTGGTTTTGCACAGACAGCAGCCCAGGGGTTAAAGACCATGCTGTGTGAGTGCAAAGTCCCACAGGAGCTTCCACCAGCATCTAACATCCAACATCCAATTAAATAGTCTCTTTCCAGGTGCCATTCAAACTCTGGTCCCCATCCAAGGGGACATTTATTAGGGGCTTAAACCAGGTAGCAGTTCTCCTTTCATACCCTCCTTCCCCCCGTAACAAAATATGTATTTGGTGCTGCTGGGTCAGTCTCTCAGCATGGTGGGCTTGGATTTCATTCTTTGACTGGATTATAAATGCAGCCAATACAGACATAACCAGAGGGGTAAGGGAGAAAATGGCTGTCACGTTTCTGTCCAACTATTCCTCCAAGAAGTTCAGGATAGCATCCATATTTCTTCTGTTGGGGTTAACTAGTGTGGTTAGTCCAGTTCCCACTAGTTAGCAGAGTGCTTTAATAAAGCTACAATTGCAGCAGCATTACTTTACTAGGTTACTCAGCTCACAAAGCTACACAGAGCCACATTGCAAGTTTAACAGAGAAATACTTATCTCTTTATTTGAGAGGTACTCTTTTTGGATAGGAAAGTGTAGAGATAGGATAGAGTACTAGAGTACTGTAACCGGGTTCAGGGTGGTGTGTTGGGCCAGTAGGAAACGGGCCAACCTAAACTCCTAATCTCCATCCGTGATGCGGCTGAGGGCTTCCTTCGTGGTCCACACCATGTGCTCTGCCTGTCCGTTGGTCACGGGGTGGAAGGGTGCCCACCTTACGTGTCAGATGAGGTTGCTCTGGATGAATGCCTGGAACTCGTCTGACATGAAGGCGGTCCCGTTGTCAGATACGATGGTATCTGGGAGCCCGTGTGTTGCAAACAGGCGGTGCAGTGCCCGGATGGCAGCTTTGGATGATGTCGTGGAAATGGGGGTGACCTCAAGCCATTTAGAATATGAGTCCATGGTCACCATGAATAACAGTCCATGGAACGGCCCTGCGAAATCGATATGGAGCCTTGACCATGGTGTCCAGGTTGACTCCCATGCCTGTGTGTGGGCTGGGATGGCTCTCTTGACATGCCCGGCACTCCTTCACCCACACTTCGATTTCTGCATCCATTTTTGGCCACCATATGTAGCTTCGTGCCAAAGCTTTCATTTGGACTACCCCATGATGGGCCTCATGGAGGGCAGTGAGGTCCCCTCAGAGCAGACACCCCTTGTATGCAGAGAGTTTGTTCTGAAAAGCCACAAAGGGGGTGAATTCAGGCCCCACAGCCATCATGGGCCAACCCTGGTGCACCCACCCCAGAATCCGGGGGATAATTGGATCTTGACCCGAGTGGCGGGCCACATCTGCCACCTGCAGAGGTTGGTCTGGAAGGTCATCCAGGAGGAGGGCGTGGTGTGCTGGGTCCGGGTCAGGCTCTATTATGAGCAGGGGTAAATGGCTGAAGGTGTCTGCATGCCCCATAGCCTTTCCTGGCTGGTGCTGTAACTGGTAATTGTAGCCCGCCAAGAAGATGGACCATCTGATGACCCGTGGGGACAAGACTTGTGGGATCTGCTTGTCCATGGTGAAGAGTCCCAGGAGCGGCCTATGGTCAGGTGACAACCGTGAAGGGCCTCCTGTATAAGAAGTCGTGAAACTTCTTGACCCCTGCTACAAGCGCCAACCCCTCCCAATCTATTTGGGCATAGTTCTGCTCTGTTGCCATCAAGGTCCGGGAGTAGTAGGCTACTGGTACCTCCCACCCATCCAGAAGTTGGTGACCCAGTACTGCCCCCACCCCACAGGGAGAGGCATTGCATGCCAACATGCAGGGACTCGTCAAAATGGGCGAGGACCAAATTCGATATCAAGAGCGCTTTTATAGCCTTGAATGCTCCTGACTGCCAGGGCCCTCAGACCCAGGGGGTGGTTTTGTCCAGCAAATGATGTAGGGGCTCTGCAACAGCTGCCTTGTGGGGGAGGAAGGCATGATAGAAGTTCAAAAGTCCGAGGAACGCCTGCAGTTCTGCTTTGGACTTGGGGGCTGGAGCCTCCATGATGGCCTTGATCTTGTCCCGGGCAGGGTGGAGCCAATCTGCATTGATGGTGAACCCCAGGAAGTCCACGCAATCCACCTGAGAAGGCACTTCTCCCATTTCACCTTTAGACCCACTCCCTGGAATCGGCTGAGGACGATGCACAACCGAGCCTCGAACTCCTCCTGAGTTGCCATGGCAATCATCACATTATCAAAGAATGGGGAGATCCTGGGAATCCCTTTCACAGTGGAGTCCATTAGGTTCTCGAAGATCCTCATCAAAGTCTCCTAAGTAAGCTCAATAGTCATGGGATAAAAGGACAAGTCTCAGTGGAGGGAGATAAGCAGTGGGGTACCGCAGGGATCAGTACTCGGTCCAATGCTTTTTAACTTGTTTATTAATGATTTGGAGTTGGGAGTAAGAGTGAAGTGGCTAAATTTGCAGATGACATGAAGTTGTTCAGAGTGGTGAGAACCAGGGAGGATTGTGAGGCACTCCAAAGGGATCTGTCGAGGATGGGCGAGTGGGCATCAACGTGGCAAATGTGGTTTAAGGTGGCTAAGTGCAAAGTGATGCACACTGAAGCCAAAAATCCTAACTATAAATACACATTGATGGGGTCCGAACTGGTGGAGACTGACCAAGAGAGAGATCTTGGAGTTGTAGTAGATAATTCAATGAAAATGCTTTTTAACTTGTTTATTAATGATTTGGAGTTGGGAGTAAGAGTGAAGTGGCTAAATTTGCAGATGACATGAAGTTGTTCAGAGTGGTGAGAACCAGGGAGGATTGTGAGGCACTCCAAAGGGATCTGTCGAGGATGGGCGAGTGGGCATCAACGTGGCAAATGTGGTTTAAGGTGGCTAAGTGCAAAGTGATGCACACTGAAGCCAAAAATCCTAACTATAAATTCACATTGATGGGGTCCGAACTGGCGGAGACTGACCAAGAGAGAGATCTTGGAGTCGTAGTAGATAATTCAATGAAAATGTCGAGACAGTGTGTGACTGCAATGAAAAAAGCCAATGCTATGCTGGGGGTTATTAGGAAGGGAATAGATAACAAATCAGCCAGTAACATAATGCCCCTGTATAAATCGATGGTGCAACCTCATTTGGAGTACTGTGTACAGTTCTGGTCGCCACACCTCAAGAAAGAAATTACAGCATTGGGAAAAGTGCAGAAAAGGGCGACTAAAATGATAAAAGGGTTGGAACACTTTTCTTATGAAGAAAGGTTGAAGTGCTTGGGGCACTTTAGCTTGGAGAAACGATGGCTGAAGGGTGACATGATCGAGGCTTATAAGATTATTCATGGGATAGAGCAGGTAGAGAAAGAAGTCCTTTCCTCCCTTTCTCACAATACAAGAACTTGTGGGCACTCCATGAAATTGCTGAGCAGTCGGGTTAGAGCAGATAAAAGGAAGTACTTCTTCACCCAAAGAGTGATTAACATGTGGAATTCACTGCCACAGGAGGTGGCGGCAGCTACAAGCATGGGTGGCTTCAAGAGGGAATTAGATAAACATATGGAGCAGAAGTCCATGAGTGGCTATTAGCCACAAAGTATAGATAGGAACTCTCAGTCTGGGGCAAGTGATGCTCTGTAATCTTGGTGTTTTTGGGGGGCAACAGTGGGAGGGCTTCCTGCCCCCACTGGTGGACCTTCTGAGGGCACCTGGTGTTTTGGCCACTGTGTGAAACTGAGTGTTGGAGTGGATGGATCATTGGCCTGATCCAACACTGGCTTTTCTTAAGTTTTCTTATGTTCTTATGTAAGATCCCCGGGGCCCTGCTCACCCCAAACTATAGCCATTTTACTTTGAATGCCCCCGTGTGTCACAATCATTTGAACTGTGGTCGTTGCCTCGTCCAGTGGTAATTGTTGGTACGCCTGGGCAAGGTCTAGCTTGCTGAATACTTTGGCTCCCAGCAGAGTTGCTAGCACATGGCTCACTATGGGTACTGGGTATGCATGGTCCTGTAGGGCCTGGTTGAGTGTGCATTTGTAATCCGCACAGATGCAGACAGCGCCATTTGGCTTTACTGATTTACAATGGGGGTCTCTCAAATGGTGTGGGACATGGGTTCTAGGACTCCTTGTGCCACCAAACGGTCCAAGTCGGCATCAATCTTGGGCTTAAGAGCGAACGGAACGCGCTGGGCTTGCGAGTGGATCGGCCGAATGCTGGGGTCAAGTTGCAGGGAGACAGAGGGACTGATATAGTACCCCTGGGACCAATGCTCCCTCTAAGCTGTGGAGTCTTGTGAGCAAGAACTCTGCTTTGTGAGCTGCTGGCATTAAAGTTGTGAGCGAGCGATTTGGCTACTGCATAAATTAGTTGGCTCTGGAGCCATCCTTCCTGAGCTAAGACAAAAATCTGTGAGCCGGAGGCTAAAAAACCGTGAGCTAGCTCACACTAACTCAGCTTAGAGGGAACACTGCCTGGGACCCATCGAATACGGATGGAAATTCCTGGCAGACTGCACTACAGTCCCATATGGCACAAGTATAGATGCCCTCTAGGGTGATTCCGAGGGGGGCGAACCAGGCGCAGCCCAGGAGACTAACCCTTTCTACTACGATAAGGCTGAGATAGTCATTGAATTCCTGGTATTGGACTGGAGGGTTTCAGACACCCCCCCCTCCGGGACATAGTCTTTTAAGCGCTTCCACCAATATGATGGTGGCCACGAACCCAGAGTCTAACTCCATGGTGCCAGGGGACCCCTCTATCTTAACCTAGACCTGTATTTTGGAGGCGGTGCTCTGACAGGGGAATCTTAGTACCTGTTGTTGCGGTTCCGGTGCGATGAGGTATAGGTTCTCATGGTAGGTAGCGGCCCGGTGGTGCAACAGCTGTTTTTGCGCAGGCGCCTTGGGTCCCCTTGATCGGCAGGCATGGGTGATGTGCCCCTGTTTCCCACATGTGCGGCAAATGGCATTGCAGAAATGGCAAGACTTCTACTCGTGGGTCTCTCTGCAGCTTGTGCAGGGCGTTGGAGGGTTGGTCAGTGTGGCCATGGGGTGATGCTCCCTTCGGTCATGGTGGCAGACTTGCCTTACTTTTTCCTCTTTAGATAAGTCAGAGGCTGATGCTGCTTAAGCCTGATGTGCCAATGAAATAGTGTGGTCCCAGTGCAATCTCTTGAACACCGTAGCTACGTGGAGGGCTGTCTCTAGCTTCAAGTCAGATGTTCCCATCAGCTTACGATGCAGTTTGTGGTCCTGGACACTCCAGATGAATTGGGTGAGGATGATGTCTTCCACCTCCTGGAACTCACAGTCCATGGCCAACTGGCATAGTTAGGCCATGTATACTGTGGCCGACTCTCCTGACTTCTGTTGGCGTACCATCTTGGTTGGCTTCAGAGCAAAGTAGGTGGTTAGGGCTGACATGATGTCCACGTAGGTTGCATTGGCCAACTTCTTAGGGGTGAGCAACCCTTGTGCTAAGCGAATGGATGTGACTCCACACATGCTTAGCAGCAGCGCTTTCTTTTTTGCCTCATCCGTCACTTCTTGATAGCTGAAGGAGTTGTTCAGCTGTTCCACCCATGCCTCCCAGAACTCAGAGTGAGCAGGGTCGAACACCTGGATGTGTCCTGGAGTGGCAGCCATGACTCTGGAGCAGTGCGGGGACCGTTGTCCGGTGGCGCGGTCGGTGGTGCCAGGGGGCTCTGGGGCCCGGCGGCAGTCAGTGGCTGAGGGATCGGTGCTTGATGCAGTGCTAGAGTCGGAGTCGGCTGTGCTCATTGGGATCCCACCTTCGTCACCAGTGAAGAGTACTGAGTTCTTGGTTGCAAAGATGAGGACAATGGCATAGTGATCAGCTCTTAGTTTATTCAAGGTACAACAAGCATGTCTTAACTGGCCCAGTGGCCAACTATATACACACCCAGGATACACCCCTGGTCCCACCTACAGTCCTATTGGGGGGTTTGAATTTCCCACCTAGATCTCATTGGCGGACTGCAGGGAGTCCTAGGAGCCTTGGCCCCTACTATTCTTGGAGCCAAGCTTGGGTTACTCTCACTGGCACCTAGTGGTGGTCAGTGGACACAACACCTGGGATTGTGGAGTGGGGGTGGGGTGACTTCTTATGAAATAATTGGGCAAAATCCTAGAATCCAAGAAGCTGCCTTGGCCATTTCAAAAGAAATGCAAGCATACATCCTTTAAAGATAGACAGACAGACAGAAACCTGCCTGAATGCTTTCCCTTCTCTTCATGGCTGTTCCTGTTTTATTAACAATTGAATCAAGAAATGCGATGCTGTTGGTGCTGCTGATTTTCTTGGCAATCTCAGACTGGATGGCAAGGTGAATGTGCACAGTACCTTTTTTGTGCAACTGAATGACCCTTTGTTCCTGGAATGACTGTGGAGAGACGCTTCTGGAGGTTCATTTCTGGGTGGGGCTTCCCAAAAATTGAGTTTACAGAAGGTAGTGGATATCTTTGATGGGCCATCCTTTGGCACTATTTTGCCACCATGGAGGACTTTGCAGAATTTCTGCATGAAGTGTTTTTATTACATGGGGGGAGGGATGAGGAAGAGAAGATGGGAGGAAAGAGAGAAAGATACCATGCTGGCTAATGCAGACAACTATTTTAAATTGCTTCTTCCTTGTTCCACCAGGGTAATTTATATGAATGTCACAAGCACATCTGTTCCAGGGTGGAAGCAAGATAGGTCCAGCTGAGTAATAAAATTGCATTTAGAGCTGGTTCCCTTCCAGAGTAGAGGGTCCCTTGCTCAGAATAGTTGCAATATTTTCCTCCCTCCCTCTTCAAAGCAGCACGTTTTTATTGCCTTTGCATCCTCTCTCCCTTTCTGGAAGGCAGGCTGGGCTGGCATTACCTGGTTTAGCCCCTGATCAAAGAAATGGCAAACAAGAAAGGAAAAGAAAGGAGAAATGATACTATCCCTTCTGCCCCTGAGTCCCCCTAAATAGCCAGGGGCCCTAGAACAGTTAGGAGAAGTTCTGTTTTTGCTCTTGGGTCCAGAAAGCCTCAGGACCTTTAAGCATAGAACTGAATTGGTCCTCTGAATACTCACCTTCTCTGGAGTCAGATCAATGGGGATTGTTTCCATGTATGTGGTGTAGTCAGGAGATACTACAATTGTCTGGCTACCAGAAGTTCTAGGTCTTTAGAATTATCCAGGATGCACCATGAGGAGGCAAGCTAGAATTGCACTCTTGTCAGCAAATACACATCACACAAACACTCAAAGAACACTCACCAGTTGAGGATGCTCGTTTTAAACCAATTACGAAGCAGTTTGTCATTTTGTCAGAGGGCTTTCCAGGGTGATGTGAGGGAGCTCTTTGAACTCTCCCCAGCTGTGACTGAGTGGCTTGGAAATCTAGGAGATTGCCCAATCAGTCTGCATACCCGTTGTATCAACTTGGTTACAAATGTTATATTATTATATACATCCTGCATGTAACTCTGCCATATGATAAATAAATAAATAGACCAATGGGGAATTGACCTCAGCCTTCTCTTGTCTTCTCTGATTGGCTTCAAAAAGACTTTTCTGAACAGCAGAACCGGAGTTCATTGAAGAGGAGGTGGTGGGGACGGAACTGCGGGCTTGCTGGCATACAAAGCAGGGTGCTACAGATTTTCTAGGAGAGAGTCAGTGCAGAAATCTGTCTTTTGTCAATTGTTCTTTTACATAATGAAAAAGAAAGAGAGGAGTTTACAGCTGAAACTGAGACGTTGACTGTGGTAACATATTTGAATAAAAGAAGTTGTTCAGTGGTATCATGTGAGTGAAGAAAGTCCAGGCACACACCTTCCATTTGTATAGTGGCAACGCTGTATGTGGCACTTGCCAAGAGTTCCAGCAGCAAAATAAACAGGACTCTGCCCAGAAAAACTTCCAATTTTAATTTCAAAAGTGGGGGGGGGGGGGGACCAGGGTGAAAAACAGAAGAAGAAGCAATGCGGTGGGGCAGGAAGGAAAACAAAGATGCCACTTTGTTTCTTGAATTCTCTGTAAGGGTCTTGATTATCTCACACTGCCTTATACTAGGACAAGCAATGGATATTTCTAGGTCAGCATTCTGTGCTAGAGCTGGTAGCA
Organism: Lepidodactylus listeri; assembly: GCA_029233225.1. Lineage (NCBI taxonomy): Eukaryota > Metazoa > Chordata > Lepidosauria > Squamata > Gekkonidae > Lepidodactylus > Lepidodactylus listeri. The sequence continues at coordinate 3,722,569 of JARCFY010000014.1, read as the reverse complement.
GCCCCCTAGGGCCTCAAGCAGAAAGGGGACCTTCCCAAAGTCCATGTGATGGCCACAGGACCACCAGGCGGACTTGGGATTCCCTGTGCACATGGAGTTCTGTGCTAAGAACTCAGTTCTTCAGCAGACGTTGGCCTGATCTGGACTGGGACTGTGGCATATGGGGAGAACCGACTACAGGCCTTCCCCACTGCACGGTTTTCCTGAGCAAAAATGGCCCCAAGCAACCAATTTTTGCCTTCCCTACATGTACGGATGGCTACATATAAATTTCCCCAGTTGGGCAAACAGTGACTCTCAGGGCCATTTCAGGTTGGGGAAAGAGCATGGAGGAAAGGTGTAAGCCCCCTCTTCCCATACATTGTGATCCAGATCCAAATTGAGCTGCCCTGTGCCTGGGAGCCGAGTTTCCAGCATGGAACTCTCAGAGCATGTCTGCAGTTCTCAATGTTCAGTGAACAGCAGGCACGGTGGTTTGTGGACCTCATGTAATAAAAATCTGTTTCACTTGCTATTTCTGGTTTATCTGTTCTCAGCACAACATGTCCTGGCAAGTAGTTCCTGAGAAAGACACGTGCAGCTTTACAAATGGGAACACTACCCCCCCCCTTCCCCAAAGAGCTCACTCTCAGAGGAACATGCAATCAGTTAGAACCCCCTTGAGGAAAAGACAATTACATAACTTTCATTTGCTTTGGTGGTCCCTGCTCATTGAGAGAAGTCCCCTTATCCCTGATACAGTAATGGTTCCTGCTTTGCCTTCAGGGTGATTTGGAATTTAAAAACCACTTTTGTTGGGGTGCTAGAGTGCCCAGGCTCTCCACTTCATCTCTTCATCTCCATCTTGTGGCACCTGCTGGCAGTTTGAGAATTTAGGTAAAGTGTAGAAGGTGCTGCTGCAAAATGGCTGTCACAAGGCAGGGCCAATCAACCGATGCTGGGAGGTTCCAAACCGTCCAACCTTCCAGTTGCAAAAGGGTGCCTTCTTGGCTCTTCTAAAGCACCCTGGAGGCAAAGGAAAGCCAGAATCAGAGGTTTGTCTTGGGGAAGCAACAAGGTTTTTGTTGTGTATCAAGACCGTGGTTGCCAGGGACTCTCATAATGGTGACCGCCACGTGGTCATCAGACATGGCCAGAATCTACTTGAGCTTCGGCCAGGTAGAACAATAGCCGGTTGGATCCTAAACAACTGCCAATCATGAACCTAGGTTTCCCCCAGGGGATCTATGAACTGTAACCACTATCTTAAGGTCCTATCAGGACACTGGGGTGAGGTCGGGGGATTATCTCTGACCGGCATAAAAGAGGTCTCTGAGCCTGGGGTTTCTCATTTTCCATCTTGACCCGCAATAAACTACTATTCTGATTTCACTGTCACCGGCCTCCTGACCCCAATACTTTCCACTGGCGACAAAGGTAGGATCCTGATGAGCGTCTCTCCAGCTGAACCAAGCAGACCCATGCAGAGCACTGATCCGCCGGCTCCAGGCACCGCCGAGCTCCAGCGCTCTGAAGCCCTGTCGCAAGCCCACGAGGACACCGCTCACCATGCCATTCCTGCTCTGGTAATTATGGCTGACGCTCCGGGACCAATACCCCCTTTCAACACTTCTCACCCAGAGACCTGGGAGGCATGGATCAAGCAGCGGGGCATCACCGATGCAGACATGAAGCGAGCCTGGCTCTTGAGCTCTTGTGGGGTGGACGCAATACGAGTCACCCAAAGATTGCTCACCCCCCCAAGATCCCCTCGAGGCGCCTTATGATTTCCTAACCAAGGCTCTTGGGGACTACTTCGCCCCAAAACCCTCTAAAATGGCCCTGTGCCTGGACTTCATCCAGCGCCAACAGCAGCTTGGAGAATTAGCCACAACATTCCTGGCTGACCTCCACCGCATGGCGGTGGGCTGTGAGTTTCGCCATGTGGACGACCATGTGGAGACAATGTTCATGGGGGGAGTACGAGAAGCAGAGTTACGGTGCCGGCTGATAGTGCTTCCCAAGCCAACCCTTGAGAAGATGCTACAAACAGCCGTGGCTTTCGAGGCAACTCTAAAGGACAAGCCGGCCATCAAGGTCCATCGCATTGCAACCTCCGGTTCCGAATCCTCCGAGGATGAGGACGTCCACTGGATCCAGCAGCCCTCGCAGAAGGGTGAGTCCAGCTCCTCCCGGGCCTGCTCCTGGCACCTGGCATCTGCCGCCGTTCTTCCCTCTTCTTCTAAAAACAGGCTGTCCCCAACGTGTGCTAGCTGTGGGGACCCCCACGAGTGATGTTCCTGCCATTTCCGGGACATCGTCTGCCGATCCTGTGGTAAAACAGGGCACATTGCCAAGGCCTTTCACATCTGGACCAGCCGCCGCTCAACTGCCGCGAACTACAAGACAGTGGATAGCCTCACAACAGCAGCACAGGTACTGAACTTACCCCAGCCCCTCCCTGGAGCATTTACGATGGACTTTCAGATCAAGGGTACCCTCTGTTCCATGGAGTTGGACTCCGGGTCCGCGTACTCCATAGTCTCCGCAGCAACCTTTAAACGGATCTGCCTACGGGGGGGGGGGGACCCTGGCTACACCGGCTGATGGGTCTAGTTCTCCAGGATTTCCAAAAGAACCCGGTCACAATCAAGGGGCTGGCCAAGGTCAGGGTCCAGTACCACGAATTCAATGGGCCCCTTGACCTCCTCGTGGTGGAACGAAACCTCATCAGTCTCCTGGGACGCTCATGGTTTGAACCCCTCAGGGTGGGAGTCACAGGGGTGTACCGTGTGGGGGCCGCAGACTACACATCGGTCTGCATTTTCGATGGCACACTTGGCTCCTACAGGGGGGCCCCTGTCTCCCTGGACTTTGATCCTGCAGTCCGCCCCATCCGCATGGCAGCCCGATGGCCTCCCCTGGCCATACAGCCAAAAGTAGAGGCTGAGCTGGACAAGCTCATGGCACAAGGCATGCTCGAGCCAGTTTCCCACGCTAGGTGGGAGACTCGGATAGTAACTCCCTTGAAAGCGAATGGGGAGGTCTGTATTTGTGCAGACTACAAATGTACTTTGAACTTGGCCTTGCAAGACCACGCGTACCCGGTGCCCTTGGTCAGCCATGTTTTGGCCTCCCTTGCCAGGGCCAAGGTATTTGGGAAGCTGGACCTGGCACAGGCCTACCAGCAGCTCCCTGTGGACGATGCCACAGCCAAGGCCCAGACCATCATCACACAGAAGGGAGCGTTCAAGGTAAAGCGGCTCCAGTTCGGGGTCAGCGTCGTTCCTGGGTTGTTCCAACAGCTAATGGACTCTGTTTTAAAAGGCATCCCAGGCACATAGCCGTTCTTTGACAACATCCTGATCGCAGCCCTGGACGTCGCCACCTTCAAGACCTGGCTGTGGAACATCCTCCAGCAATTCCAGGACACCGGCCTAAAGGTGCCCAAGGACAAATGCACCTTGGACGTCCAATCTGTGACATTTCTGGGCTTCACCGTCAATGCCCAGGGCATCCACCCCACCCCAGAGAAGGTAGCAGCCATCATGGTGTTGGCCAGCAAGGCACTGCTAGTGCTCTTATGGATTTTTAAGATTCATAAGCTTGAACTTGGGTTGCTAGTGTTGGAAGGGCTGCATGCATTCTCCATTGCTGGGAGAAGCTCCAGTCCATTCCAGGAGGCTGGCACCCTCGATAGTTCACCAAGACAGAGACAAAGACTCCTTCTGCCATGAGGTTTCTTTCTGTCACACCGTGCTGGTCAACCCCTGCCCCCTCCAACATACCTGAAAGGATTATGCTAACGTGGTTACCTGGCAACTAATGGTTGGGCCATCATCCAGTCGGCCAGGGCCATCAACGGACAATAGTGTGGCCCCAGTGAGTCCTCTGACCTTGCCCAGGTGTCAGTTCCTGTTGAGATCATAGTTTTTGCAATATTGGCCACCCCTCTACCAACCCTCCTCTTTTTACCCTAGCCAATGATAGGGCTTGAAGGGACAGACTACCTGAGAGGTGTGTCAAGGGGATGTGGTTTGCGCAGACCGCCCCCAAGACCACCTAATAAAAGACCCTGCACAGAAGCAATCGGTCTCTTGAGCCATCGTCCCCTATCTGCTTTACCACCCCTTATATCCAGCTTTCTATCCAAATACCCTTGCCTCCATCTTTAAATCTCTGGATTCGCGACCAGAGAGACCATGTGGCCTTGCTGGTTCAAGACACGTTCCCCATTTTTCTATTTTCCTCTCCATCCAACTCTCCATTTTGAGCGGACAACTCCTCTTCAGGACAGGTACAGTATAACTCAACCAACGTTTCCTGCAAATTGCAACAGTGCTATTTTCTGTCTAATTTCCTTAGGTCTGTGTGTGTGTGAGAGAGAGATTCTGTTTTGTGTATGCTTGAACAACATCATTCAGTAAACAGCATTTAATTTGCCATCTGCCTCACGTGCCTTTTTCCTGGAGAACTCCCGGGAGGGGTGGGACCCTGGTATAGTTGGCTGTAACCCGGTATTTTGCCAATTGCTCATCTTAACTTAAAGCAATTCGGCTAACAATGGAAGCGCCCACGCCTTCCTCCCCCACAAGGCGGCGGTCACTGAACCCCTACATAGGTTGCTGGACAAGGGGGCCAAATGGGTTTGGGGGCCGCAACACATGACAGTGTTCCAAGGAGTGAAAGACTTGTTGGTTTCTAACGCTGTCCCGGCCCACTTGGACGAGTCCTTGCCGGTCATTCTGGCGTGTGATGCTTCTCCTTATGGGGTGGGGGCGGTCCTGGGCCATCGGCTTCCCAACGGGCGGGAGGTACCGGTGGCATACTACTCCAGGTCATTGTCATCGGTGGAGTGAAACTACGCCCAGATCGACAAAGAAGCCCTGGCCATCATTGCAGAGGTAAAAAAAAATTCATGACTACCTTTACGGTAGGGCATTTACAGTGGCCACAGACCACAAAACACTCCTGGGTCTCCTCGCTCTCCACCACCAGACCCCACACATGCTGTCCCTGTGGGTCCTGCAGTGGTCAATTTTCTTTGCAGGTTACCAGTACGAGCTGGTGCACCACCCCGGGAAGGCCATGGGCCACATTGATGCCCTTAGCTGCCTCCTGTTGCCTTCCTGCAACCCGGACCCTGCTCCCGCATTTCACGTTGCCCTCATCGAGGACCTCCCGGACTGGCCTGTCCAGGTATCCGACGTAGCCCGTCGCACGGCCCAAGACTGAGTCCTCTCCCGGGTCTCAGACTGGGTGGGGAGGGGGTGGCCCGACCATCCAGGCCCTGATTTTGCCGCTTACACAGCTAGGCGGCATGAACTGTCCACCCACAAGGGGTGCTTACTATGGGGCACGAGGGTGGTCATCCCAGGGCCACTCCACTCAAAGGTCCTAGCAGCCCTCCATGAGTCCCATCCTGGAATTGTCCAGATAAAAGCCCTGGCCCACAGCTATGTGTGGTGGCCAGGCATGGACAAGGAAATTGAGGACCGGGTGCACCGGTGCAGCAAATGTCAAGAGTCGTGCCCTGATCCTCTTCACACCCCTGTCCAGCCCTGTGAGTTGACTGACAAGCCCTGGTCTCAACTCCACCTGGACTTTGCAGGGCCTGTCCAGGGCCAGTTGTTTTTTATCGTTGTAGACAGCTACAGCAAGTGGCTGGAGGTAGTCCCAGTGGGGGCTACCTCGACCGAAGCAGCCATCTGAGCTCTGTGGCACATCTTCACCACCCATGGGTTGCCCGACACCCTCGTTATGGACAATGGGACATCCTTCACGTCCGGGGAGTTCCAGCGCTTTGTGGACTCTTTCTGTATCCAGCACATCCGCTTGGCACCCTTCCATCCCGCAACCAATGGCCAGGCAGAATGGATGGTAAGGACAACCAAGAACACCCTTAAGCGGATGGAACAAGGGGATTGGGAGCTCCAGCTGATTAAGTTCCTATTCGGCCAACGGAACACCCCACACACTGGGATGGGATGCCGACCAGCAGAGCTACTAATGGGTCGACGCCTTGGCTCCCTGCTGGATCACCTCCACCCGGACTGCACCATCAGTGGCGATGCCAAGCACAAGTCCCGGCCAGTGGCACGAGGTTTCTCCCCCGAGGATCCAGTCTACGCACGGAACTATGCCACAGGTCCGGCGTGGGTGCCCACAAGGATCGTCCGTGCAACTGGGCCACTCTCCTATGAGGACTTCACAGACAATGGAGCGGTGTGGTGGCACCATATTGACCAGCTCCAGTGGCGTCTCCCAAGCAATGCACCTGATGTCCCCGAGACTATGTCTCCCGCTGAACTGGTCCTGACCCCACTCCAGGAATCCGAACCAGATGCGGAGCCTGTGGAACCCCTACCTCTAGACCATCCCAGTGAGTCCACGCCGCCTGAGCCGCTACCAGACATTCCTGCAGGCAGCCCTGAGCAGCCACTGGCGACCCCACTCCCTGAGCCGAGCAGCACCCCGCGGCCGGCAACTCCCCGGCGCTCAGGATGCAAGCATCACCGGCCGGAGTACTTGAAGGACTATGTTTGCAGGGGGGAACTAGACTATGGGGGGGAGGGGTGTTGTGTATCAAGACCTTGGTTGCCAGGGACTCTCGTAATGGCGACTGCCATGTGGTCATCGCACATGGCCAGAATCTACCTGAGCTTCAGCCAGATAAAACAATAGCCGGTCGGATCCTAAACGATCGCCAATCATGAGTCTAGGTTTCCCTAGGGACCTATGAATGGTAACCACTATCTTAAGGTCCTATCAGGACATTTGGGCGAGGTCGGGGGATTATCTCCAACTGGCATAAAAGAGGACTCTCAGCCCAGGGTTTCTCATGTTCCATCTTGACCCGCAATAAACTACTATGCTGATTTCACTGTCACCGGCCTCCTGACCCCAATAGTTTTCAGTTTTGTTTCAGGTTCCAAATAAAAAGGAGCACTTGCTTCATGAGGGGCCACACAGAGCAGTGCTCCTGCCCAGAAGAAACTGAGCAACTGACTAGTCAGGGCCAAAGTAGATGTGCTTTTTTGAAAGAGTTGGGTCTGGGCACCCCCTGGGAATCAGTGCTTGAAAAGTCCTGCCTCTGAAATGGGAAGCAGATGCATCTCCCCTGAGGATCCAGTCTACACACGGAACTATGCCAGAGGTCCGGCGTGGGTCCCTGCAAGGATCGTCCGCGCAACCGGGCCGCTCTCCTATGAGGTCTTCACAGATGATGGAGCGGTGTGGTGGCGCCATATCGACCAGCTCCAGTGGTGTCTCCCAAGCAATGCACCTGACATCCCTGAGACTACGGCTCCCACCGAACCAGTCCTGACTACGCTCCAGGAATCTGACCCAGACGCGGAGCCTGCGGAACCCCTACCTCTAGACCATCCCAGTGAGTCCATGCCGCCCAAGCCTCTACCAGACATTCCCACAAGCAGCCCCGAACAGCCACCGGCGACCCCACTCCCCGAGCCGAGCAGCGCCCACGGCCAGCAACTCCCCGGCGCTCAGGATGCGAGCGTCGCCAGCAGGAGTACTTGAAGGACTATGTTTGCAGGGGGGAACTAGACTATGGGGGGGAGGGGTGTTGTGTATCAAGACCATGGTTGCCAGGGACTCTTGTAATGGCAACCACCATGTGGTCATCGCACATGGCCAGAATCTACCTGAGCTTCGGCCAGGTAGAACAATAGCCGGTCGGATCCTAAACCATCGCCAATCATGAGCCTAGGTTTCCCTAGGGGACCTATGAACGGTAACCACTATCTTAAGGTCCTATCAGGACATTGGGGCGAGGCTGGGGGATTATCTCCAACCGGCATAAATGAGGACTCTCAGCCCGGGGTTTCTCATGTTCCATCTTGACCCACAATAAACTACTATGCTGATTTCACTGTCACTGGCCTCCTGACCCCAATACTTTCCAATTTTGTTTCAGGTTCCAAATAAAGAGGTGCACTTGCTTCCTGAGGGGCCACACAGAGCAGTGCTCCTGCCCAGAATGAACTGAGCAACTGACTAGTCAGGGCCAAAGTAGACATGCTTTTTTGAAAGAGTTGGGTCTGGGCACCCCCTGGGAATCAGTGCTTGAAAAGTCCTGCCTCTGAAATGGGGAGCAGATGCATCTTCACTCTTGTGTCCCTGTCAGCAGATACACATCACACAAACACTCAAAGAACCCTCACCAATTGAGGAGGCTCCTTTTAAACCATTAAGAAGGAGTGTCAATTTGTCAGGGGTTTTTGTTCTTCTAGCATACCTAGGGGTCATTTCGAGCAGGAATGCGCAGGAACGCCGCTCCAGGAGTAACAAGCCCAGGAGCGGGCACATATGGTGATGCGCTGTGGAAAAAAGCAAAAGCATACTAACATGATCTGTATTTTCATGCTTGTTGTAGGGTAGCTTCCCTGCAAGAGCAAAGGAAACCTAAAGTACCTTTAGTCAAAGTGTAAAGTTGGCTCGCCAGCTCTGAGTTGGGAAATACCCGAAGATTTTTGGGGTGGAGCCTGAGCAGTGGGTGTTGCCTTCTGACATACTTCTGGTGATGTCAGCGGGTGTAGCATAAGCAAATAAGTTATGATAATGAGTTATGCTACTGAGTACATGCACCTCTTTTTTAATGAAATGACTCCTGAAGAACAAAGATCCATTTGTGTTGAGACTTGCGCTGGTCACCCCATCACAGGACAAAGGAATGCAGCTCCCAAGGGGCAGGAATGTGCATGAACAGCCCCATTACAAGAGGGTTCCTTGTCTTTATTTGTGATGAAGTCCTTTATGTCTCTCTGTGTGGGATGTGCTGTCAGGTAGCTGATGGCCACCCCAGCAAGGTGCTTTCAAGGCCAGTGATAAAGCAGAGGTGGTTTGCCATTGCCTTCCTCTGCAACGTCTTCTGTGGTGGTCTCCCATCTAAGTACCAACCTACTTAGCTTCAGGGATCTGATGAGATTGGATTAGACTGTGCCATTCCATATCCCTTTATACTAGCTAAAAACCCTGGCCTTGAGGCTACTCTGTCAACAGTTTCCAGAGATATGATTTTGAATTCCATTTATTAGAAGCCTTCATTATCATTTTGAGGGAAACCTTCAAGGAACATAATCACAAGCATTTCTTAGATGTCTCCTGCACCCTCTTTTTTCAAATTCAACCAGTCAAAATGGCCTCTGCCTCTCCATTTACAATCACAGCAGAGAAGGGAACCATGTCAAGTTGATTGGGGAACAGAGGCAAGGCCACAGGCAATTTCTCACTGGACCATGGAAAAAGCTTGTCTAAATGCTTTGGGCAGGGGGGCAGGGAGTCATCTGTGACTCTACTGGCCTCTTGTTAAAAGTGTTCTGGGTGGTCCACCCCTCTGGGGTTCCCTTCTCCACCCAGAGCTCTGTGGTAGTTCACAGGCTTAACTTCTGTGTGGTGTGGGGTCCAGGACTCACTGCAGCCTTGTGTTCAGAAACCTTTTTCATAAAGGGCACCTGCCAGAAGGCATATCTCTTTCCATTCTCCTTGTGATCTCAGGCTGATAACAAGTGCTGTCTGGCTCTTCCTCCGGGCACATTTATTTATTTATTTATTTGATTTATACCTGCCCTTCCCACCAAGCATCTTGGATGGAAAAGCAAGGAGTTACTGTCAAGCTGGGGGGAAACTTTCGTGAAAAAAATTGTCCGATGCCCCAAAATCTATTGGGTTAAATGTTAAAGAAGTCATTTGACTTGGAAGCACAGAAGCTTACACAGTTTCCCTGATTTTCCACATTTCCTGGTTAAGGGGAAAATGCTGTTCAAACAAATTACAAAGATGATCTGACTCCAATGGTAACAAAAGAAAGAAAATTTACTTACAAAATGGAAGCACATCTTACATGACATATTGTCATTCCCCGGGACAAAGTTACTCTCAACAACACTCTCTCATCAGTGATTTGTTTATTGAGTTCCAGGTCAGTTCAGTACTGTGTTAGAACTGACGTTCATGTGGGAAACCCCAAAGATATAGACAGTTCAAACCAAAGCCCACATCAAATACAACAATCACACTTTGCTACCCTCCCACCTAACGTTCATGCTTCTACCCCCCCCCCCCCCAAGGGAATATATGGCTCCCTTATCTATGAAAGCGAGAAAGGCACAGCTTTGGCTTCAAGGTCATCCCTGGTAGGGAGGTATCTTGCATGAGAAGAGTTATGGCATCTACAACCCCCCCAGTTCACACACTCCAGCATCCCCCCCCCCCCCGAATTTCCCTTCCCTCAGTCCTTATGGCAAACTAAGAACAGAGTTTGACACATATTCATGTAGGGGCATTTAACTTTTTGTGAACAGATTAACTTCAAAAAGGTTAACTTGCTACAACTCCAAGCCTATGTAAGAGAGAAAAGAAGAAAGGTCCTAGATAAGATGAAAACAGAAGACAAGCAGCAGCCAAAGAGGCTCAACATCTAACCAATGAGAGGGTGGTGCCCACCACCAAGTGTACCTGAATGAGAGAGTATTCTCTTAACCCTTTCCTTCTGTCAGTTGAGCATAGACTAACTGCTATAAGCCTGGGTGACTGTCTTGCCATGATCAATAAAGTTGCGGTGTTACATGTTACAATACTTCCTGAGTTGCCTTACTGCTTAATTCACAATGCTTTGTGTTCCAAGGTTTCATTTAACCTCTGTAGGTCCTGCCCAGGAGATAGCATCGGGAACCCGACTCCCACCTTTGGAATGCACACCTCGCTCACTTTGCTTTGCGCATGCTCATTACTCATTTGCTTTCTTTTCCCTTTTATCTCTAGCCTTCTTAGCAAACGACCTTGAACGAAAGTGCTTCCTGTTATGTGTTACAAGAATCACAGGTGCTATGTATTCCTTTGGCTTAGTTTCTCTGGGAACTTTCCCCCCCAAAATGTTCAACAGTATTTCTCCCTGAGAACTTATTTTGCCACGCTTTCCATGGGAATATTGGGCCAGTATATTTGGGTGCCAAGAATTCTCCCTATTGATTGGTAGAGGGTAGTTAGGCCATATTTCATACCAAGTATAATTGTATTTGCAATTCCAAGCTTGAGCATTACTAACAGGAAAAGTGTTTGACCAACATGATCTTTTCTACAAATAAAGGACTTTCTGCTTAGGGAGACCTGTTGTGGACTATATCTATTGGGACAATCTCACACCCGCCCAAATCCTCTTGCATGCAAAAAAAATGCCAACTTCTCAGGGGTCCCATTGAACCAGCAGCTCCTTGGGCTGTTGCAGTCTGGGGACCCCAAGTGTCGGGGTTTGAGCTGGTTGCTCCCGCCTTGCAGGAATCCCACGTGTCCTGGCGGGTGCTGTAGGCTGCGCAGGAAGGGCTCCTGGTTGCCCAGCTGGCGGCCCCATTAGTGCCACGGTCGCCCCTGGCTGGAAGGGAGCCTGTTGCCTGAGTTCGTCCCGCACTGCATCCAAAACCATTTGGGATAATCTAATTGTTAGCTCAAAAACCTCTTGCTGCAGTTGTTCCCACAAGCATGTTCCCATGCGCTTGATTAGCGCTTCAACCTCTCTGCCTCCATCCCGGTCCAGCGACTCTGAATGGCTGGGGTGTGCTTGGTCATAGCGGCTTGGCACAGTCACCCGAGAAGTCAGTGTCCATGACTCCCTCAGAACAGTTGAGAGGTGTGCCCATGAATACAGGTCTCTCCCCCGGGGCTGAGCACCTCCCACCGGACCCTGACCTGGAGCTGGCGTCTGCGTCCCCATTGCAGAGACCTCGCTCACCATGGTGATGAGCATCTCCACCTCCATGACTGGCTGGTCTCCACCGTTCCCTGCACTCATGTTGAGATTCAGGATGTGGAGCGCAGCCCAGGGATGAGGAGTCTTAACACTCTGTCAGAGCCTCTAGTAATCAGTGCTCAACAACATTCCTTAAGCAGGTTCAGTTTATTATAGTCAGTTTACTATATATTCTCTAAAACATCTGTGTTAAGAGTAAAGAGGGGAAGTGGGAAAAGGGATTTTATACAGGGTTCAATCTGGGGTGTCAGATGGCTACAAGCCAATGAATGTCACGTTACCCTCGCGCGGAAGTTAATGGCTTCTATTTCCAAGCGGGAAACTCTCAAGAGAAACCCAAGACCTTATGTAAACAGAGACAAATGCTAGAGGAGAATCTAAACAGAGACAAATGCCAGAGGAGAATCAAAAGTAACATTCCAGTGTCGATAACCTTCTCCCCCCTTTTCTTCATAGTGGCCACTCTCTTCACCCCCACCTTTTATTTATGACAGCCTAGCTGACATCAGGGCCCCCCAATCGCTGGCCCGCATCTGGTCAGTGGGGGGAACCCCACCCCAAAGTGCCTGGATCAGGCCAATGTGCCCAGCACAATGATGTCACCTGGAGGTGATGTCATTGCGCCGGGTACATCGCTGGGAGGGGACGCTGTAGCATTCGGCCTGAAAACTCTATGGTATAGAGTTTCTAGCCGAATGCTAGAGCATCCCTCCGGTGCCATGCCTAATTTGATGATATCATATCCGGGTGACATCATTGGAACATGTGTGCACTATGCGTGTGTGTGAAGATCCCGGAACAGGAGCTTCTCCCCCCCCCCCCACTGGAAAGAGGTTGGGACCTGGCAACCCTACCACAGAAAGATAACTAGGCCAGAAAGTGGCAGATTTTCCCTGCATGTGGCTGAAGGACAGGTGATTAGCCTTTGGAAATTGTTCTGGAGGCTTTTGCTGGCATCTAGTCATTCTTAAAGAGGCATTTGCTGTCTGATTCAGAGGCCCATACGATGATTAGCTATTGCTAAAAAGTGAAGAACGTTCCTTCTCTCAATTATCCCAACACAGGCCCAGCAGAACACAGAAGCCTCAGCTTCCCCTGCAAAAGTCCAGCTGCTTCATTGATTGCCTGACTGTTTCCAAACTGTCCCCACAAGCAGGGTGAGCCACACAACTGGTGGGGCAGGGAGGGGGAGGTTTAGGGTTCGCACCTGTCGTTTTGGCAGGGCCCAGCTGCTTCTGTTCCTCCCCTGGCACTTGCCAGGCCAGAAGAGGACTGCCTCCTCCTGGATCATCAGTGCTCCTGCCACTGGAGGCTCTTTCCCCCTCCCCCCCTTAGAGAAGGCACAGAAACACCACTGCTCCTCCGTGGCAACTGGAAGTGGCCCAGGGCTGGGAGGGAGCTTCTAATAAGTGCTCCATTTGCATGCCTCATTTTCTTGATTTGTCTCCCAAGCCCCTCTCCCCCCCCCCCCCCCCCGCAGTGCATAAGGCTGGGAAACTGAACGGGGAGAGAAGTAATAGGCTGGAAAATAACAGCTCCCCCAATCAAATGCTGAATCCAATTGCAGATCTCCTATGTCTGACATACTACTTTCCAGTGCCCACAGTGCTGGGGGGCTAATCTGACAAGCCTTCAGACTTGCCTTGATCCATCCTCCCAGGAAAGCCAGATCCCTGGTGCTGCTCTGCCACATCCCACATCCTTCAGCAGAGCAGGACAGAGGGAGACATGGGCATGGAGATGCTTAGCTATGGGCAACTGAGGCAGCTGCCCTGAGTCCCATGCTGCAAAGCCATGCTGCAGACACAACTGCCATGCAGCTGCTCTGACCTCAGCAGGGACTCGAGAAGCTGGGGGTGGGGGTGACAGTGGGGGTAGGTGGCCATACAGCCAAACCAAGCTGCATGGCAGCCATCTCTCACAACTGGCCACTGCCAAGTATAAGAGAGGGAGGGAGCGATGGAGTTTGCTGTGCCAGCCTGCTCATTCTCAGCCAGTTCTGCCCTGGGCAGCAGTCCTTACCATCTCATCACTGGCCAGTGCCTGCAGCTCTGTGCATCAAGCACACTGGTGTGGATCCTGCCTTCGCCTCTCCCCCCACTCCTCTTCGGGAGATGGACAGTGGGCCAAAGGCTCTGGCAAGGAAAGCGGGCAAGCAGTCCTGTGCTGGGTTGCTCCCCATGGACACCCTGGCCCCGGACTAGTCATTCCCTGTATTCTTGCCCTGGGGCTCCAGCCCAGGATCCACAATCCCAAAGACTGCCTCTGCACATGCATGCTCAGTCATGGAGCAAAGTGACACTGCGAACTCTTCATGCCTTAGTTTGCTTTTAGAGAACTCATGACTTTTGTCCTTGATTGTTTTCCCTTTCTTTCCTCTTTCTACTTCTAAAAAAAGCATTTGAAATTATTTTGGTTCTCATTTTTGGATCAGAAGCAGCAGCCTTTTCTCCCTTAGATCCTGGGTGGCATTTTTTATTCTGCAGGTGTCATGTTCACATCTCCCTCTATCCTTAAAAAAACCCTGTTCCTGTTAATATCACCACAAATCAATTTGATATCATGGTTGCCGTCTGCCTAATATTTCTAAATAATTTATGATCAAGGGCTTCCATCTCCCGGGATCCCAGCAGCATTAAAGACAATTGTTCATTCAGATCATGTTTCCTGTTGGAAAATGTCTCCCCAGCAGTAGCTCTTTGATTGCATGTTTGAGTTTTCTTTTTCATTCTTGTTTTTTAGAGACTCTAGTAAAATATATGAATCTCCCTCTTTCTGAAAATTGAGTTATTTCTCTCCTCTCTCTTCTTTTTTTCAATTGAGCCATAACTTCTGGTTGCTGCTGCTGCAGCCGCTCTAGACAGCCTGTTCCATATTGATGCTTTGGGATGTAGCAATATGTTAAAGCACTACAGAAATTAAACTGTTTACTATGCATTCCTTGAGCCCCATTCATCACTAGCTTTAACTTCCATCTCCTTCCAATTATTCTGGCAGAACTGCATAGCTTAAAGTCTGAAACAATGCAACTGTAAAAAGGAGCAAAAGGAACTGTGCAGCGCAGTGCTATAAAGAGTGTTTATTACAGGGTTGTATTGCAATGATGGAGAATTACTGGCCGGACTTACTGTTGTATCACCACCACAGTCTTCATGCTGACTCACCCCCTCCTCCCAAAAGTGGGCTGGCAGTGCCTGCCACTGCGATTTGCCTCTGATTATTTTAATGTCCAAGTTGTTGTTACTAACTGTTAGGGCACTTCTGATATACCAAGGCAATTTTACCATGCATCCTTGTCATTCAGCTTGCTTTTCTGCAAGACAGGTCTTTCATCGTCCCTGGTGTTCCCTTGTTCTTAGGAGAGATGCTGATTCTATGTGTACTCATTTCAGCCTGACTTGTCAAGGTGCTGAAGTGATGATCAGATCAGAAGAAATTGTGTGCTCGCTTCAGCAGCGCATATACTAAAATTGAAACGATACAGAGAAGATTAGCAAGATCAGAAGAAATTGTCTTGCTGAATCAGATAAATGGCCATTTAATTTGGTTATTCTAGTTCCAAAAGTGACCAATCAGATCCTCACAAGCAGAGTATGAATACAACAATCTGGTGATTGGGAGGATGGTCTTGGGAGCTCCCTCCCTTTTTGCTTCTTGCAAAACAAACATCATCTTCCCCAGCATGGAGGCACTGGTAAAATTTCTGCAAAAATACTGATTAAAAATGTCAGACTCCTGGACAAACGTGCTGCCAACAACACTCTCTTAAGCAGTGATATGTTTATTGAGGCATTAGTAAGTTCCAGAAGAGACACTTTCTGTGTCAGAAGGTGCGAACCCCCACCCCCCCCCCGATGTACTATTTTCAAGCAAGCCCCTCTATAAGTCTCAACCAATCAGCCCAGGCATCCAGTCCACCTAAATCTAACGTTCCTACCTCCCCCTCCCCCCCATAATTCACCCCTGTGGATATCTCTTACAACTAGCTTGGCAGAGCTGGCATCCAAGGTCACTTGCTTCCCAGAGGCGGGAGGTGCCTCTTCTTGCAGACAGTTTCCTAATGCAGCAAAGGAAAGCATTCCCACACATTTTCTCCCCATCCCCCAGCATACATATGGCAGATGAGGCACTGTTTGACAAAAAAAATAGATTCAAAGAAACCTTTCAAGGAAGGCTGACACCCCACCCCTGCCATGATGCTGGCTATACATGCTGATTCCTCTGTAGCATCTTCTATCTCTGGCCAGTTCAAAGGATTATTTTTTTTCATATGGATTGGTGATTTTTGCAAGTGGTGCATAACAAGAACTTATCCCTTTGCTTAGGGAACCAGGTCCTGGGTTCATGGTGCTGCTTTAGTGAGGAGTGAGGACTAAAAAAGGAACCACAGGAATGCTCTTCAAAATAGTCTGCTAAACTGTTATTTAATCTTGAGCAGATGTGGAAGTGCAGGCCTTTAAATCCGTCTGAGAATCTTGTTCACCTTTTCACAGTTTTTTAAAAAAAAATTAAATCTTGCCTGTCCTCCCAGGAACTTAAGGTTGGGTTGGCACATCCCGTTTTATCCTCACAGCAACCTCAAGAGGCCTGAACCAAGGCCATTTAGGCTGAGCAGGGATTTGTATCCAGGATGCTTTCACTTAGAGGATTTGCTTCTGTCTTGGAGTGGGATTTTTCTGGATCATTCACACTATGTTGTTCTCCAGTTGTTCTCCTTCTGTGGCTTCCCCTGGCTTGCCCCAGTGTTTCCCAAACTTCCTTTGCTGTTTCTGGAAAGATCAGAGTCAAATCCAGTTTGCCCACAGTGTGGACAAGAAAGTGTGGGTTTCCAAACCTCCCCACCAACATCTGGTGCCATTTGGGACCTGTTGGAAGCAGAGTCCCTTTTATCCATAATGCTCTTTAATGTCTCTGTAAAGTAGTGTTGCCAGGTCCCTTGGAGAGCCAGCAGGGGATGGGAGGTACACTTACCAGGAGCAGGGAGGAATGCTGCAAATTAACGCAATGTGCCTACATGACCCAGAAGTGATGTAGGGACGGCAGGGGTGATGTTCTTTTGGGGGACAGCAAAACTCTATGGTAGAACTAGCTTCTACCATAGAGTTTTACCCAAAAACCAGAGCATTGCCCCGATGCCCCCAACATGCTTACGTCCCTTCTGGGTCATGTAGGCAGGTCACTTTAATTTCTGGCATTCCTTCCTGGGGAGGGGGTAATTTCCCCCACTGGCCAGCTGGCTGGTGGCAGACAGATAGGGTGGGAAAGCAGGAGACCCCTGCCCCCATCAGGGGGTCTGGCATCCCTACTGTAAAACTACTAGCTGAGACTCTCAGGAGCTTTAGAATGGTTTGTCACCAATATGCTGATGACACCCAGCTTCATATTTCATTATCTAGTTCTACAGCAGCAGCCATTATGGTTCTGAGCCAGTGTCTTGAGACAGAGGTCAAGTGGTTGAGAGCATACAAACTGAAGCTTAATCCAGACAAGATGGAGGTAATTCTGGCCACTTCCACACTGTCATTTTTGTCACTCATTTGTTCCTATTGCTTCAGGTTCTTTCTCCCCCAAAATGTGTTTTGCTCTCTCTAGTAGTCCCAGAGGGAGCAAAATACATGTGGAAAGGGTGGGAACCCAAAGCAATAGGGACAAACAAGTGACAAAAATGACAGTGTGGAAGTGGCCTCTGGCTGGGAAGGTAGAATGTTTGGCTGGGAGATGGGGCTAAGGCTTTCTGTAGTAGACTGAGTTAAGAGCTTAGGTATATTCCTGAACCCAGCCTCCTTAATGGATAAACCTGTCAGTGCTGTTGCTTGACGTAGAATCATGGAATCACAGAGTTGGAAGGGGCTATACAGGTCATCTAGTCCAACTGTCAGCTATGGCTGCCATTCCTGGCCGGGAGGTGGCACATTGGTTTCCTCCACATCATTCCCTCATACCCCCACGTTTGGAATGTCTCTCACCTCTCACCAGCAGTGACTTATATCACGGCGACTCCCTAACCTTGAATGTGTTGCCTTTCACAGCATCTTAGCCGTTTCCCTTTTGTAGGTGCTAACTGTAACTTTTCCCCCACTTAAACCTGGGAATGAACCATCCAGCATATCTGAGTGTCTTTTTCTCTGTTTAGTGATTGGAGGTTTCACTTTGCATTACACTTTTTGAATACACTATATCTGTAACCCCTCTAACCCCTCCTCACTATTACTGACTCGGGACGTGTAGATGACTAAAGATCCACTGTCAATAAAAGACTTTCTGGTTAAGAACTTCTGGTTGCAGTTTGAAATCTATTAGACTCTCACAGAGAGTCAGTAATCCTTCTTCTGGAGTGATCTCCCTTTCCTGACCATGTCGATGGTGCTGAATCTCCAACAATGACTGACTCGGGGTTACCCATGACCACTGGTGAGGAGGCAATCGTGATCCCCACCAGCACCTGGGTAAACACCCAGCTGATAGATTCCAGGTACTCATGGACTTTGTTCGGGAGTGAACCGGTTGAGACCTGGACTCCACGGAGGGGCTTGGCTGTGGGCTTAGGACTGGGAGCTGAGCCCCTGTGGGGGGCTCAGCCGCATATCTCAGCTAGGCAGAGAGACTCCGGGCACCCCAGGGAGCCGGCGTTCGGGGACATGTGGACCCACATGGATCACCAGTTCGAGACGATGCAGCAGCTGTTGCAGTGAGAGATGACTGCTATCCTGGAGGAGTTCCCTGCAGTGATCCAGCGAGTGGTCAGCTGGGAGGGAGTGCCAGGTGCTGGGGCTGATGGAGCTGGGGCAGGTGGTGACAGAGCAGGTGGGGGACCGCAGCAGCAGCGACCTGCCCAACCACCTCCCGGTGGGGTGCCTGCCGCCCCAGCCCCTGGACTGCCAGGTCCTGTAGCACCTGGGTTTGGATTGGACCATCGTACCATCCCCCAAGAGCTGCTGACACCCATCTTCAATGGGAATCCCACCAAGCTACAATTTTTCATCATCGAGACAGGCCGATTCCTGGAAACCTGGGGCCACCTTTTTCCCACCGAGGGAGACCGAGTGGGTTATATCAGGTCAAGATTCCGAGACGAAGCGGCTGACTGGTACATAAGTCTTCACAACCTTCCAGGCCTCGAGCTGGAGCGGGTTGATGAGTTCATGTGGGCCCTCCGAAGGCAGTACGAGGACCCCATGAGCAAGGAGAAGGCTCAAAACCATATCCGACGCCTGACCCAGGGATGAGACTCCGTGCGGGAGTACACTGCAACTTTCAAACACTATGTGGGGTTGGCCTGAAGAAGTCTTCATGGAGCAGTACCGTCAAGGGTTGAATCTGGATTTGTGTGTGACTATTTTGCGTAATGTCAACCCTACCACGTTGGCAGTTTGGGTGCGTGCACCTGAGGAGGTGGAATCCCGTTTCATCCTGATCCAGATGTGCACAACGACAGGAGCCCCGAAGAGTTCCAATTAAGGGGCCACCCCGATGAAACCCAAGATAAAGGCCCCTCTGAAGGACCTGCGGGATCTCAGGTTGAAGAAGGGTTTATGTATGCGGTGTGGGGTTGTTATGTAGTAACACTTTTAGAGTAGTGGTATAGCCATTAAGTAGTTTGATAAGATTTTAATATTCTATTTAGTCACTTAGTTTTATTTGACTTATTAGGTGTTTAATACGTATTTTATATATTACAAGGGAGTTAGGCTGGGAAGCCAAAAATATAGATTTACTTAGAGCATCTAATAGTTTCCCTCTCTGTTAGGTAGCATCCCTCCACGTGAGGTGACAGCTTTGGTCACCTTGTTTTTCCTTTATAGGAATCCCCTGAGGATAAACCTGTCATTAGTTTGACAGGGTTCATTGTTAGTGTTATTGAAGAGTTTATTCAAGTTGTAGAGTAGGATAGATTTATCTTTTTTTTGAATTTATCATTTGTTTAATGTCTCACCAGTGCAAATTTGTATCTTGGAACGCCAGAGGTCTAAACAACAAAATGAAATTATATAGAACTTCTTTATTTTGGACAAAGGAATGCCCTAGTGTTCTTTGTCTTCAAGAAACTCACCTTAGAAACTCTACAAAATATGTTTTAAAATCATCCTGGTTCTCCCAACAATTTCATGCAGCTGGGTCTTCAATGGCGAGAGGTACAGCAATTCTGATTTCCAAAACTTTTCCTTTTCATTGTACCCATTCAAAATCAGATCCAAGAGGTAGGTTTATTTTTTTGAGAGGTACTGTGGATGGTAACGATTTGACTATCGCTTCTATCTATGCCCCCAATGATAATCAACTAGCTTTTATTAAAGATACACTGCAACAATTAATGGACTTCAAACAAGGAGATGTAATTATTGGTTGTGATTTGAATTTTATTATTGATTCTAAATTGGACCGTACTTATAAAAACCATATAAACAAATACACTGACAAAACAAAATTGACAGGTCTGGCACATATTCTTGACTCCTTTGGTAGTTCAAAACCTCACGGCTAAAGTAAATGAATATTTTCAATTTAACGCAAACTGTGAGGCTTCCCAAAGCAATATTTGGGATGTGTTTAAGGCTGTAGCCAGAAGTGACTTGATCTCCATTGCTTCACACTACAAGAAAGAAAGACAGAAACAAATTACGGAAATACTGGACAAAATTAAATCATTAGAACACATGAGGTTTGGAGGTAAAAAATACTTACGTAAACTTAATTTAGAGAGACAAAAACTTGAACTTTTAGAGACCTCCAAAGTTCATAAAAACTTGCTATTTTTAAAGCAGAAATACATCACTAGAACTAAAAAACTGCTGAAAAATAGGGTCTTAAAGAAAAAAACAAATTCACTAATCTCTAATATTAAAGATACCAATGGTATTTTGCATAATACTTCCAAAAACATTACATCAACCTTTCATTCTTTTTTTCAAAAGTTATATACATCTACTAATCCTGACAGTAAGGAAATAAGAGACTATTTTGATTCTATACACTTTGCAGCCAAATTAACGTCAGATCATCAGGAATTTTTGGACAGCCCCATTACCTCTCAAGAGGTTATAGACGTTATAAAATCTATGAAGAGTAATAAAACCCCAGGAAAAGATGGTTTTCCTATCGAATTTTATAAGGCGCTTCAACCTGTCATATTGGACCATCTCACTAAAATGTTAAATGTGGTTCTTTTTGAAAACCAAATGCCTTACTCTTGGTCTGAAGCCCGTATAATAGTTATTTTGAAACCTGGTAAAGATAAAACGTCAGTAAATTCCTATCGACCTATTTCTTTATTAAATCATGATTTCAATTTTCCCCCTCTATCTTAGCAAAAAGGTTGAATAAAATTATTACAAATTATGTTAACAGTGATCAAATGGGTTTTATGTCGGGCAGGACCATTACAGACAGTATTAGGAAAACCTTAAACGTCATTAATTATTGTAAACATAACAAAATTAACTCAATCTTACTATCTACTGATGCTGACAAGGCTTTTGATAGAGTGGAACCAGTTTATCTCAAAGAACTCCTTTCATTTATGGAATTTGGTCCAGTTTTTTGTCAGGCAATTCAGTTGCTATATAATCATCCAACGGCTCAAGTTTGTGTCAATCATTTTAGGTCCGAGGAAATAATTTTGACTAGGGGCACTAGACAAGGATGTCCCTTGTCACCTTTATTATTCGCGTTATCAGTTGAACCATTAGCTTTCGCTATCCGCCAAGATATAAACATTGAGGGTATAACCATAGGCAATCATTCTTACAAGATTAGTTTATATGCTGATGATACCTTATTTTATATTTCTCGGCCTGATATTGAATTGCAGTGTATCTTACTTCATTTGGAGAAGTTTGGTTTGGTATCTGGTTTTAAAGTGAATTATGTCAAATCAGAGATATATCCAGTGTTTATAGATCCTGCGAGTAGATCATCCCTACAACAAACATTTCCTTTTCGTTGGGTCTCGAACAAATGGAGGTATCTCGGAATTTTATTTCCTGTGAACACTGAAGATCTGGACAAGTGTAATTTTCATTTGTTAACAGCAACTGTACAGTCAATGTTAAATGATTGGGCCCAGGCAAATTTAAACTTAATTGAAAAAATTGCTCTTTTTAGATCTCTGATTCTTCCTAAATTTATATTTTTATTTCAGAATCTTCCCATCTCTCCGCCTTTGAATGACTTTCGAAAATGGCACCAAATTATTCATAAGTTTATTTGGAGTTGTAAAAGAGCAAGAATAGTTTTTTTTACTAAGCCCAAGAAATTGGGTGGATTTGGGTTACCTAATCTAGAACGCTATTATATTGCCTCGCAGTTATCTAATATTTTTTACTATGCCACACCTAAGTCATGGGTGCAAATTGAATGATCTTACTTACCTTCTGTGAGGCTTCTGCTCGAAATAGTCAAGGATCAAACCTTTGTTGATGAAACACAGTTCTTTATTTCCTATTACTACATTACTACAGGTCCTCGGATTATTGTCAGAGATAAAGCATACAATGGAAGCAGGACTAATATACCCTCTAGCACAATTCGAATTACCCATAGGTAACCAATCACAAGGAGGGAAAAACCGCGGGCTAAAAGGTCCTTTGACCGTTTGCTTCCCACAGGAAAAAGGTTAGGTGTGAAGCTGTAAATTTCCCTTCTTCAACCAGACCCCTTAGATGTATCCATCTTCACATAACAAATAGCCAAGCCAAGGTCTTCACACGTTGATAAGAAACTGGTCTTCGTCTTCCCCAGCAGGGAGGAAAGGAATGCGGAGGCGCGGGGGTGAGAGGCCGATTGTTCTCATGCTTTGGAGTCGCCACCCTCCCGGACAAATGGTTACATTGACCAGACTCGAGTAGAGCCATAAACCCAGGGTCACAAAGAAAAGCAAAGGAACGTTACATAGGGGGGTGAGGGCAGGCTACATAGGTTACATAGGCAAGCAGCAAACAGGGATTGCATAGCAAATACAGATACAGTGTTACATGGCATAGAAACCCTTGTTAGAATCCATAGATTCTGACACCTTCTTTGTATTTACATGAGTTTATTTGGGACCATTGTCAAACTTACAAAACACCATGTTTAAACAACCCATATCTAGCACTTACCTTACAACTATGGCATAAGCATCATCATACCCTAGCACCTGGCCTTTCTCCCATTGCAGCATTGTGGGGTCAATCTTGGTTTATACCTGGAAATGACAAACAGTTTTAGCACCTATTAGGGAAAAAGGGATTTATAGAATCATGGACTTTATGTCCGGAGAAAACATTAGTACAGTACAACAATTGGAAACTAAATATGATTTTAAATTACAATGGTTACACTTTCGCAGATTTTTCATAAACTTACAGACCTGAAGAGATCATCTGACTTGACCCGCCCTTTAACTCGTTTTGAATTCTTTTTAAAGAAACAACCTCCTTCAGCTAAAGGTCTATTGTCCATCATTTATGAATTACTAAATAGAACAGATTGGTCAGCATTATCACCAACTCAAATAGCCTGGCAAAGAGATTGTAAGGTGGAACTTTCTACATCCCAATGGGAAGTTGTTTGGGCTTCCCCAGCACTTCATAGTAGGATGATTAACATACAACTTCAACACTTTAAACTAGTAGCATGTTGGTACCTCACTCCTGAATGGCTTTTTAAATGTAAGCACAAGCCAACTCCATTATGCTGGAAAAAATGCCAACAGAAAGGGACTTTGGTTCACTGTTGGTGGGCTTGCCCCGGAGTTAATGGATTTTGGAGTGAGGTTCTCTCAGAGATTCACAAGATTACTGGTGTAGCAATTTCTAACACTCCTGAATCAGTTTTATTACATCACTGGCCTTCTGTACCCCTCACAAAACAGAAAAATGAAGTGGTTTCTTTGCTGTTGGTGGCAGCCACAAATTTAATAGCCTTAAATTGGAAATTAACTCGTATCCCTACCTTATCTCAACGGATTTCAAAACTTTGGGATATTATAGTTTCTGACAAACTGGCGACTCAGCTCACATGTTCCGATAACCCTAGACAAGACAATAATTTTTTGGAGAAATTGTTTGGTTATTTTGACTATATTAAAACAATGCATTCTAATATTTAATTCCTTCTATATATAAAGACTTTATCTTTTATTGACTTTATGTAATAGTGTCATTGGATTTTATGGTTTATGCTGGTGAGATTTTTGACTGTTATGGTTAGTTTAAATATTGACCTCATAGCTGTTTTGTTACATATTTTTGTGACAGTTGTAGTTTTTGAGAGTTATATGTTTTTTATTTTATAATGATGTATTATACTGTTGTATCTGTTGTATTTATATAATAGTATTGTATTTGAATTGTTTTATTTTATTTATTGTTGAAAAATAAAAATGTTAATTGCAAAAAAAAAATGTATGCGGTGTGGGGAGGCTGGGCACTATGCATTGATGTGCCCAGCCGCATCCCCAAGGGTGGTCGCATCCCCCCCCCTTTTTCCCCCCCAAAATATTTTACTTTATTTTAATTAACTTTCATACACATAACTTTCCACCATTTTTTCTTTTCCCCCTTCCCCCCTCCCCTCCCTCAGTCCTCTCCCCCTTTTCTTCTTCCATCATTGCTTCAGCTACGGGCACAGAGTCCAAAGTTTCCAAAGAATGTCCTTCTTGGCTTCATCCTCCTTGATCCAATCAAGATACGGCAACCATTTTTCCCTTATCCGACTCTTCTTCTCCTCCCAAGTAATCTCCTCCGTCGTCAAGGCCACGATATCTGATGGGATGTATTCAAAAAGGTAGTTATGCCAATTCTCCATAGTCCACTTATTTTTGTCTTTCCAACCTAATGCTATGCTTTCCCTGCCAATATCATCGCCTTGAGTACCTCTTGATATTTACTTTCTATTTTTTCCATCTTCAAGACACCTAATGTCATTAAATTAATATCTATTGGTATTAATATACCTATCCTATCCTTTATCCTATCCAATATTTTCTTCCAAAAATCCTGGACTTTGGTACACTCCCACCACATATGCGAGTACCAGCCTTTAACCTGATTACAATGCCAGCAGATCGGGTTCATCCCAGGTATCATGTTAGCAAGTTGAGCTGGAGTCCGATACCATTTAGTAAAGCACTTCACCTCCATTTCTCTGAATTTATCGAATTTAATCTTTTTAACCCCCAGCATTACTTTTTTTAAGGTTATTTCTGAAGTCAATCCTTCTCTATGCCATTTCTCCTGGATACTTTTAATCATTGACTCCTTGTTTGTAGTCATTTTTTTATATATCTTACCCACCAGGCCTCTACTTATCTTCCTCTTCTCTTTATACAGTACTTCTGCAATTTCTTCTGAATCTCCCTCCCTCTTTTGCTGGTTATTTTTTATTACACCATGTAGTCCCATCAATTTCAACCAATGTTGTTTCCCTACCGTCTCTATTATTGTTTGTAGCGGCTTAAGTTGGCCCCCTTCATCGTACATATCTCTAATTCTGGTGAAGCCCTTTTCCTTAAGAACTTCCCACCAGTATGGGTCGTCAATTTTCTCATATAAACTTTCTAATGGTGCCCATTTAGAAAGTTTGCTCAACCAAATGGGTTGCCATTTTTTCCATATTTTCAGCGCTATTCTCCTAGGTCGCACTGCTTTGTCATACTCCTTATTCAGTTCCCTTGTAAAGATACCAAATCTCCCAACTCCCTTGTTTAACTCATTTTCCAATCTGACCCATTTCTGGTCCGCGTCCTCTCCTATCTCCATCAGTGACTTAACCATGAAAGCCTCATCATAATCTACCAGATTAGGTACTCCCCACCCCATTACATTCTGCGGGTTATATATAAACTTCTTTTGTGTTCTTGGTTTCTTACTTCCAAAAATCCATTCCCTAATAATTCCATTCCACTTTTCTAACTGTTTTTTATTTAGCTCTACTGGGAGCGTTTGCAGTAAGTACATCATTTTAGAGATTAGGAACATCTTGGCCGTTCTTATTTTATTTGAAATACTTAGGTTTCTGTTTGCCCATCTTTTCATATCCTTAGTAAGGGTGGTCACATCCCCATCCACTATTACACCAAGGCCATTCAAGGGGCCTCAAACTCCTAAACCTCAAGCGTTCCAACTGGATACCCCTCAGGAGGGCAAGAAGCAGGTGGTAGTTGACACCCCCCAGCCCGCGGGAAACAACCAGGACCTGCTCTGAAAGGCACAAAGCAGCAGGTCCCCTCCTCATCAGCACCTAACTGGTGAGCTCTCCTGCCCCCCTCCTTTATGTAGTAGTGACTGTGATTGATCCTAAAGTGAGTATACAAGTCAGGTTGAGAGCACTAGTAGACTTGGGGTGTGCTCGGGACTTAATCAGCCCTTTTGTGGTAGACGGGTTGGAGGTGGGGGTGAATTCCTTGGAAGAACCCCTGCGATTCACCCTGATGGATGGATCAGAGATGAAAGAACCATGTATGTTTGAAACCCAGCTGTTGTTGGTGGGCATGGGGGAACATTGGGAACAGAGAGCCTTCATCATCACCCCCCAAGCCCAATTCCTGATGGTGCTAGGGAGTCCATGGGTAAGCACCCACGATCCCTACATCAAATGGAGTGAAGGGAAAATATGATGGGTGTCCCCAGAGTGTGAACAACATGCATGGCAGCCTTTGTGGGGTGCTGCACTGACAGAAGTTCATGCTTGCCTTGCCAAAGAGGAATTATTATCGATACCTACCACATACCGGGATTTAGCGGAGGCGTTTGGTGAGGTTGAAGCAGACAAACTACCCCCTCACTGTAATACAGACTGTGCTATTGAACTTTTACTGGGGTGTAAACTCCCAGAAGGGAAGCTATATTCCATGAGCCTGAATGAATGGGTGGAACTTCGTAATTTTATCAATAAAAATCTGCATCGGGGTTTTATCAGGCCAGCCAAATCCCCCTTTGTGGCCCCTTTCCGAAAAAAGAAAGATGGGGGTCTGAGACTTTGTCCTGACTACCAGGGTCTGAATGCAGTCTCTGCATCTAATGCTTACCCATTGCCACTAATCAAAGATCTCCTGATGGAGGCATCCAAGGGGAAAATCTTCTCTAAACTGGATCTCCGGGATGCGAATTTCTGAGTGCACATAAAAGAGAGGGATGAATACAAAATGGCCTTTAATACCTCCTGGGGCAATTCAAGTACCTGGTTATGCCATTCGGACTTCAGGGCGCTCCAGGTGTCTTTATGAACTTAATTGATGAGGTCCAACACAAACATTTGTTCAAGGGGGTCGTCTGCTATCTACATGACATCTTCTTGTACTCCCAGGACGAAGCATCCCATATTAACCTGGTGCGTGAAGTATTGGCTACTTTGAAGGAGAATAGACTGTTTGCTAAGCTGTCCATAAGACTGAGATAGACTTTTTAGGTTATCGCATATCCCCCCAGGGCCTGGAAATGGATCCTTCAAAAGTGGCCACGGTTGTGGAGTGGGAGGTGCCCCATACTCGTAGGCAGCTACAAAGTTTTCTCAGATTCACGAATTTTTACAGATCATTCATCAACAATTTGGCAACCTATAGCCTACCCCTGACAGACCTTCTCAAAACAAAGGGGAAGGGGCCTGATTCAACAAAACCGGGAGCCCGGCTAAGCTGGACACCAGAGTGCCAAGTGGCGTTCGATGCAGTAAAGACTGTATTTACTTCCAATCTTGTCACGCCCAGATGAGAATAAGCAGCTTATTGTACAGGTGGACATTTTGGATGCCGCTATGGGGGGGCAGTCTTGCAAGAGGGAACCGATGGCAAGCTGCACCCATTGGCTTATGTGTCTAAGAAAGCTCATGCTGGCTCGGCGGGACACAAGTCTAAACAAATAAATAAATTCAGGGACACTGAAAAAAACTGGGCTGTATGGGACAAAGAGGCAGCGGCTATCCGCTTAGCCCTTACCACTTGCTGACTGGCTGGAGGGGGGCAGGGTACCCTTCGAGGTCTGGACTGATCACAAAGACCTTGAAGCACTGAGAACTCAGCATACCTTAAATGCTAAACAACTACACTGGGCTGATTTCTTTTCTAAGTTTAATTTTACCTTGCACCATTTCCCTGGAAAAGCCAACTCTTTAGCTGATGCGCTATCCTGACTCCTGCAACATGACTGTAAGAAAGACACTGTCATAGATTCTATGTTCACACCGGAACAATTGGGGGGGCAGTAGTAACCCGAAGCCAGGCATAAAAGCAGAAGTTGCCTGGTCCTACTGAATGGACTGTTAAATGTGCCCAAGCTTATGGAGACAGTGAATTAGTGGAATATCAGGGGAATGGGGCGATACTTCAGGGTTCTGATGGATGTTGGTTCCGAGATCAAAAGTTGGTGGTACCTAAGTCCTTACGACTGGAAGTGACGCACACAGCCCATGAGTCTAAACTCTTGGGGCATTTCGGGTACCTTAAGACTCTGAACTTGTTGCAAAGACAGTTTTGGTGGCCGTGTATGAGAAGAGATGTGTCCGACTAGGGGTCCTTTCGAGCAGGAGCTCAGGGGAGCACAGCTCCGGGAGTTGGTGCCAGCCCCCCCCCCCGGGGGAATGCCTGCTTATGTCATGGCTGCAGCAAAATGATCCCATCCTCTGGAAAGGTCCTTGTTCCTCCGACCAGCCTTCTGAAGGCTTCAGCCACCACTGAAGCTATCCTCCCAGAATAGTGATATTTCTGAGGCCTGGATTAGTAGCTGTCCCCTCTCTGCCAGCTCCTTCCTTCCTTCCTTCCTTCCTTCCCTTCCTTCCCTTCCTTCCCTTCCTTCCTTCCTTCCTTCCTTCTCTCTTTCTTTCTCTCTCTCTCTCTCTCTCTGTCTCCTTTCTTTCTTGCCTTCTGACATACTTCTGGTGATGTCAGGGGGTGTGGCATATGCAAATAAGTTATGCTAATGAGTTATGCTAATGAGCTCCTGCACCTCTTTTTCTACGAAATGACCCCTGTGTCCGACTATGTATCAGCCTGCCAAACATTTTTAATGTGCAAAAACCGTGGAGGCAACCCCCCCTGGGTTGCTCCAACCTCTCAAAACCCCCAACTGACCATGGGAGACGATTTCGATGGACTTTATAACTGACTTGCCACCTAGTAAAGGGAAAATGGTCTTCTGGGTGGTAGTGTACACGTTTTCTAAACAAGCCCACTTTATTCCATTCAAACGTCTCCCTACGGCTAAAGCACTAGCGAAAGCGTTTCTAGCCCACATGATTAAATTACATTCCATCCCGCGGAAGATAATTTCCAACTGCGGCTTGCAATTCATTGCCAACTTCTGGTGGGCGCTTTTGCAGGTCATGAGGGTGGAATCCACCTTCAGCAGTGCTTATCATTCAGAGACCGATGGCCAAATGGAGTGTGTGAATCAGATTCTTGAACAAGTTTTACTCTGCTATACTAATTACCAACAAGACAACTGGGTAGACCAGTATATCCCTTTTGCAGAATATAGCTATAATAATTCAGTACATTCCTCCACAGGGGTCTCCCCATTTATGGTGATGGGGGGCTATGAAGGTGTTCCTCTTCCATCCTTGGTACCAGCCCCTCCAGGGCCGGGAGGTCTCACATACTGGTGGAATTCATTGTGGGACTCCTGGCCACTTATTGCTAAGACTTTGGAGGCTGCCAAGGCTGACTATAAAAAATACGCAGACAAAGGGAGGGGCCCTGTCTGGGATCTAATTCCTGGGGACTCGGTATATGTATCTACAAAAAATATCAAAGGACTGCAACCCAGTAGGAAGTTGGGTTGGAAATATATTGGTCCATTCAAAGTTGTGAGGAAGATCAATGAGGTGACTTTTGAACTTGAATTGCCCAAGTCACTTAAATTTGTTCATCCGGTTTTCCACTTCAGCCTCCTGAAAAAAGGATCCTGGGCTGAACGAGTGGAGGCCCCGACATCCAGCTCCTCCTCCTCTAATAAGGAGGGGTGAACCTCACTTCGATGTGGACCAAATCCTCGATTCCAAGTTAAAATGGGGCCGGCTGCTGTATCTTATTTGCTGGCATGATTTTGGTCCTGAACATGATGCTTCTGTGCATGTAAACACTCCTGCAAAGCTTCATGCCTTCCATAAATTGTATCTGTTGAAACCGGGGAGTTGAGTGGGTTTTGGGGAGGGCAGTATGTCAGCTATGGCTGCCATTCTCGGCCGGGAGGTGGCACATTGGTTTCCTCCACGTTATTCCCTCATACCCCCACCTTTGGAATGTCTCTCGCCTCTCACCAGCAGCAACTTATCTCATGGCAACTCCCTATCCTTGAATGTGTTGCCTTTCACAGCATCTTAGCCGTTTCCCTTTTGTAGGTGCTAACTGTAACTTTTTTCCCACTTTAAGCCTGGAAATGAACCGTCCAGCATATCTGAGCACCTTTTTCTCTATTTAGTGATTAGAGGTTTCACTTTGCATTACACTGTTTGAATCCACTATATCTGTAACCCCTCTAACCCCTCCCCACTATTACTGACTTGGGATGTGTAGATGACTAAAGATCCACTGTCAATAAAAGACTTTCTGGTTAAGAACTTCTGGTTGCAGTTTGAAATCTATTAGACTCTCACACCAACCCACTGCTCAATGCAGGATCAGCCTAGAGTATCCCTGACAAATGTTTGTCCAGACGCTGCTTAAAGACTGTCAGTGAGGGGAGTTCACCACCTCCCTTGGCAGCTGATTCCACTCTTGCATAACTCTTACTGTAAAAAGTTTTCCTAATATCTAGCTGATACCTTCCTGCCTTTCATTTAAACTCATCATTGCAAGTTCTATCCTCTGCTGCCACCAGGAACAGCTCCCTGCCCTCCTCTAAGTGACAGCCCTTCAAATACTTAAAGAGAACAATCATGTCCCCCCTCAAACTGAAAGTCAGTTTGGTGCAGTGGTTAATTTATTTATTTTTAATTTATTTTTTAGATTTATATCCTGCCCTCCCCGCCTCTCGGCAGGCTCAGGGCAACTAACAACATGTACCATAAACAATAAAAACCATAAAATACAGTTTAAAAACATATAACAACCAGAACACTGTGCAATATCCTTCCTACTAAATGGCGCTACTTCACCACCATCCCAACAACATCAACAGGTGCTGATGGTCTGGACGGTGATGTTCGTTATTTGGGCCAAAGCTATAAAATCATGGTGGCGGCCCCTACTTATATGCCTGGCAGAAGAGCTCCATCTTGCAGGCCCTGTGGTACTGTAAAAGGTCCCGCAGGGCCCTGATGTTCTCTGGGAGCTCATTCCACCAGAATGGGGCCGAAAAAGCCCTGGCCCTTGTCGCCACCAGTTGGGCCTCCCTGGGCCCTGGTAGAACCAGGAGGTTTTGAGAACCTGATCGAAGCGCTTGCTGGGGAACATAAGGGGAGAGGCGGTCCCTCAGGTACACAGGTCCCTGGCCATATAGGGCTTTATAGGGAAGCACCAGCACCTTAAACCAGATCCGGTATGCTATGGAACACCAGTACAGTGCCTTTAGGGCAGGCTGAATATGTTCTGCACCAGCTGCAGCTTCCGGATCCATGACAGGGGTAGCCCCATGTAAAGAGCGTTACAGTAATCTAATCTTGAGGTGACAAACACATGGATCACCATAGCCAGGTCATTGCATTCGAGAAAGGGAACCAACTGTTTAATCAGCCATAGTTGGTAAAAGGCTGACCTTGCAGTGGCTGCTACCTGGGCCTCCATCATTAACGAGGGGTCCAGGAGCACTCCCAAACTCCTAACCTCCGATGCTGGCACCAGTAGTGCCCCATCAAAGGTCAGGAGAGGGATCCCTAATCTTGGTCCGCTCTGACTCAGGCATAGGACCTCCGTCTTCATCGGATTCAATTTCAATCAACTCTGTCTAAGCCAACCAGCCACGGCCTTCAGCACCAGGTCCAGATCTACCGGACTAGAGTCTGACTGGCCGCCCAACCACAGATAGAGCTGGGTGTCATCAGCGTATTGGTAACAACCCAGCCCATGCCTCCGAGCAATCTGGGTGAGGGGGCACATGTAGATATTAAACAACATCGGGGAGAGCATTGCACCCTGTGGCACCCCGCTGTCAGGTGCCCTGACAAATGTTTCATTGTAATCTGCTTTGTCTGCTTTCGTTTTCTCTGATCAAGTGAATTGCTTGTTTGCATCCTGCTCTGTCTACTCCCCTCCTCCTCCCCTTGAAGTATATTGCTATTAGGAGATCTGGACAATGTTGCTGGTTTTAGGCGGGAGAGTGGCGACCCTGCATTCCTGCACGTCACCAAGAACAAATGGCCTTCCCTCCCATGCATCCCTCCTCCCTTTTTCCAGGCCAGGGAATGTCTTATCTTATTGTGAAACCTTGGAACTCTGTTGTTGTCACCCAAGCAGCTTTGTTGTGTATAACTTCACACATGTGGGTCACCCAGATCAAGAAGGGAATTTTTACAACTTTCTCACCTCCCTGTGGGAACCCAAATGGCCCGCTCTTATGTTCCCGCGTTTTGCATTTTAATTCTGATTGGTTTAATGTCGGGGTTCAAACGAACGGGAGGGTATATTAACACTGACTGTATTCTATCTGGCATCTCTAACAAACATTTGAGAACCTGTTTGCAGTATTGAAAATAAAGAGCTTTAGTTTATCAACAAAGGTCTGATTCCTTGCTGTCTATACAGAAGCCTCACACCCGCACACTAGCAAGTGTCTTTGGGACAGTTGCTCTCCTATTGCCACCCTCTGTCCCCAGTCTTGGAGAAATGAGGAAAGCCACTGTAAGACCAACCCCTGGATCCCAATGTCAGCGAGACGGTGGGCCAGTAATTGGTGGTCAACCGTGTTGAATGCTGCCGACAAATCTAACAACACCAACACTGCCATTCCACCCTGATCCAGATGCCTTCGGAGATAGTCTGTGAGGGCAACCAGCACCATCTCCATCCCGTGGCCTGGCCAGAAGCCAGACTGGAAGGGTTCTAGTATGGACGCCCCTTCTAGTTAAGGGGTCTAGTATGGAGACCTCTTTTAGTTAAAGGGTCTAGTATGGAGACCCCTTCTAGTTAAGTGCGTGGACTCTAATCTGGGAGAACCAGGTTTGATTCCCCACTCCTCCGCTTGCACCTGCTGGCTGACCTTGGGCAAGCCATAGTTCTGTCAGAGCTGTTCTTGAAAGAACAGTTCTTGAAAGAGCTCTCTCAGCCCCACCTACCTCACAGGGTATCTGTTGTGGGGAGGGGAAGGGAAAGGAGTTGTAAGCCACTCTGAGACTCGGAGTGAAGGGCAGGATATAAATCCAATATCTTATTCTTCTTCTTCTCCTCCTCCTCCTTTTCTCCAGACTGAACATTCCTAACTCCCTCAGCCTTTCCTCATAGGGATTGGTCTCCAGGTCCCTGATTATCCTCCTTGCTCTCCTGTGCACCCGCTCCATTCTGTCCACACCCATTTTGAAGTGAGGCCTTCAGAACTGCACACAATACTCTAGGTGCGGCCTGACCAATGCAGTGTACAGCAGGACTATGACATCTTGCGATTTGATTGTTATGTCTCTGTCGATACACCCAAAGATTGCATTAGCCTTTTTTGTTGCCACATCACACTGGTTGCTCATATTTAAATTATGATTTCCCCCGTACCCCACTTTTCTAGTGTGTTCAGATCTTGTTGAATTCTATCTCTATCTTCTGGTGTATTTGTTGCTCCTCTCAATTTGGTGTCATCTACAAATTTAATGAGTAGTGCCTCCACAGCCTCATCCAGATCATTTATTAAAAATATTGAAAAGTACTGGGCCCAGAACCGAGCCCTGTGGCACCCCACTGGACACCTCCCTCCAGTCAGATGAAATGCCATTGACAACTACTTTCTGAGTGTGGTTCTACAACCAGTTCCCTATCTACCTCACTATCCTAGAGTCCAGTCCACAGTCCTCTAGTTTACCCATCAGAACGTCATGGGGAACCCTGTCAAAAGTTTTACTGAAATCCAGGTAAACAACATCAACAGCATTCCCTCGATCCAGTAAGCTCATCACTCAATCAAAGAAGGAAATGAGGTTGGTCTGGCAGGACCTGTTGGGGACAAATCTGTGTTGACTGCCCCAGATCACCAAGTTGTCCTTTAGATGCTCGCAGACCGATCCCTTTAAAATCTGCTCCAGTATCTTTCCTGGGACAGAGGTCAGACTGACTGGCCTGTAGTTTCCTGGGTCATCCCCCCTCCATTTTTTGAAAATTGGGACAACATCTGCCCTCCTCCAGATTTGTGGCACATCTCCTGTCCTCCAAAAGGTCTGGTAGATGATGGACAAATGCTCTGCAAGCTCTCTAGAAAGTTCTTTGAGCACTCTTGGGTGCATACCATCTAGCCCTGGGGATTTGTACTCATTCAATGCAGCCAGATGCTTCTCAACTTACCTCTCTATCCATGTCAACCAGCAGCCCAGATGCCGTGACTTGCCTACAACCATCTCTAGAAGAGCCTGTTCTGTTCTTCAGGGAAAAAACCTGAGGCAAAATAGGCATTGAGCCTTTCTGCTTTCTCTCTGTCCTCTGTCAGAGTCTCCATTTTCACCCAACAGTGAGCCGATTGCCTGTTTTATTTTGCATTTGCTCCTCACATATCTGAAGATTTTCTTGTTGTAGTGAGCCTCCCTGACCAGCTTTAGCTCACTGTGAGCTTTGGCCTTTCTGATGGCTGACCTACAGTGCCTAGCAACCCGCAGACACTCTTCTTTAGAGATATGTCCTTGCCTCCATTTCTGGAACATTTCCTTTCCCTCCCTTAGCACATCATGCAGTTCTCTGTTCATCCACCTTAGCTTCTTGGATCCTCTACCATGTTTCCTTCTTGTTGGAATAGCAACAGCTTGAGCTTGCAAGAGCTCTTGCAAGAGCCCACCTTTCACTTACTCTTTTCCCTTCCAGCAGTCTTGCTGTCAGAATCTGCAAATTCAGCCAATGTATTAGCCAGCTATAGAGTTAATTTCTTGCCTGCATGTCTTTAACTATCTTGTGTATCTGAAGCGTATTTAAACCTATGTAACCATAATGCATTGTGTCTGTCTTGACCGGGAGGTGACAACCATGATTTGCGAGAACAAGGAGGCCTCACATCCCTGCCTCCGCATTCCAGCTGCTCCGGCAGTAACTTCAAGGGGAGGATGCTTCTCATCTCTTATCAAATGCTAAAGAACCTTGGAGCCATTGATTGTTATGTGAACTCAGAAACATCTGAGGGGTCGGGTTTGGGAAAGGAAATTTACTGCTTAACACCTCACTTTTTTCCTGTGAGAACCAAACGGTCAAGACACCTTTTAGCCCGCCAATTTTCCCTCCAGGGGATTGGCTACCTATGGGTAATTCAAACTCCTTGGAATGGTATAATAGACCCGCTTGTATTATTTGTCTCATCTCTGACAATAATCCGAGATGCTGTACTAATGTAGGAATAGGTAATAAAGAACTGTGGTTAACCAACCAAGATCTGATCCTTGACTACTTTGAGCAGAACTCTCACAGATTGTCAGAGAACTGTAATTGGGACTCAGCCGTTCCTGACTATGTCAGACGACGACGCGGTCCCCCTCAGACCTACTACTCCCGAAGAGACTCCCGTTACCCCGAAGGATCCGGGGAACGGGGGTGGTGGCGGCGGAGGAGGTCCCGAAGTGCCGGTGACCACGAGCCAAGGGGCTCACTACATCCCGCGCCTGATTCCTCACCAGAGCGTGACCCCCAAGTACGCCTGGAGCCATTTCGGTCGTCGGACCGTGGATTCGTGGGTGCACGATCGGAAAGGGGTGAGGGTTTCGCTCACCGGAGACCAGCTCGATCGAGGGAGACCGAGTTACCTCGGAGACGACCGCGAGCCGATCTACCATGGAGAGCCGCGTCACCCGCCTTTCGAAGGAGAGGGGACGGGTCCGTATGGGCCCGATCCGTACCGCGAGGAGCAGACGGTCCCCCTGGAGCAGATGATGGGAGAGTTGCGGCTTCAACTCACCGCCGAGCTCCGCGAGTTGGCCCTCGATCTCCAGCACCAATTTCGAGACGCCATGAGGGCAGTGCAAGGAGCTCTCCCTGGTCAGGGGGTAGGAGCCCCACAAAAGCCGGCGACCCCCGGAGGGGTTCCGGTTCAGCCGCAGGTGCCCGCTCAGCCGGCACAACCAGCCCAGCCGGTCGTTCCGGTTCCGGTACCAGGGCCCGTTCCAGCACCCGCCCCGGTCCCGGCCGCTCCCGCCGCCCGCCCAGCCCCCTCCGACCCTTTGACGACCACTTTCGATGGGGACCCGGAGAAGCTGCGTTTCTTCATGCTGGAAATAGGGAGATTCCTGGACAGCTGGGGCCACCTATATCCCACCGAGAGGGAACGGATTGGTTACATAGGGTCCAAGCTGAAAGACACTGCCAGCGATTGGTATGTGAGCCTGCACGACAACCCAGGACCGGAGTTGCGTTCCCTGAATAACTTCATGTGGGCCCTCCGTCATCAGTTCGAAGACCCCCTGGGGGAAGAAAAGGCCCGTAACCAGCTAAGGAAGCTGTTCCAGGGGAGGTCGACGGTGAGAGATTACACCGACAAGTTCCGTCGCATCGCGGCCAAGATCCACGGATGGCCGGAGGAGTTGTTCATGGAGAAGTATTGGGAGGGCCTGAATCCGGAGATTTACGAAACCGTGTTGTTGGGGGGCCGCCCGGGCACCTTGGCCACCTGGATGAGAGCTGCCATCGACATGGAAGAGCGATTCGCCCTGATCAAGATGGGAGCTTCAGTGACGGCCTCCAGCAAAGCAGCCCCCCGAGCGAAGCCCCGATCCAATGTGCAAGACGTCCGGGATGCTAGGTTTCGGCAAGGGCTGTGCATGAAATGCGGGGAGAGTGGCCACTTCGCCTCCGCTTGCCCACGAGGGGGGGGGAAAAGGCCCGAAGACCTCAACACCCGTAGGGGGAGGCACCCCTAGCCGGGGAAAGACGCCAATGAAGCCCCGGGCGCTGCAGCTGGAGGGAACGGCCAGCGAGCAGGGGGAGCTGGAGCT
Source organism: Lepidodactylus listeri (assembly GCA_029233225.1). NCBI lineage: Eukaryota > Metazoa > Chordata > Lepidosauria > Squamata > Gekkonidae > Lepidodactylus > Lepidodactylus listeri. Next base: position 3,685,815 of record JARCFY010000014.1, on the reverse strand, counting down.
GATGGAGACACAGATGTCGGGAAACTCCAACGGCCTGCAGTGAGCGGCGCAGAGCTGCAGGTCCCCCGCCAAGAAGCGCCATCTCCGGTGAGCATCCCCGGCCCCTTGTTATATATGGTAGTGACGGTGGTGACCCCTGGTTCGGGTACCCACATGAGGGTGCGAGCGCTAATTGACTCTGGGTGTGCGCGAGACCTGATCAGCCCCCTGGTAGTGGAAGGGCTCGGTCCAAACGTCACCCCACTAGTAGAACCCTTAAAGTTCACTCAGATGGATGGGTCGGAGATGAAAGAGGAATGTATAGCCGAGACTGAGAGCCTGATTTTGGGGACGGGGGAACACTGGGAGAAGCGTGCTTTTGTCATCACCCCAAACGCCCAGTTCCCTATGGTGTTGGGCAGCCCGTGGCTAGGGGCGCACGACCCTTATATTAAATGGAGCGAAGGGAAGATCTCGTGGGTGGACGACCGCTGCCTCACCCATAAATGGGACCCGGCGTGGGGACCCGGCCCCCCGACCCCTCCTTCCCCGGCCCCTGCACTCGCGCTCACCCCCACCATGGTGCCCAAGGAGTACAGAGATTTACTGGAAGTGTTCAGCGAGACTGAGGCGGACGAGTTGCCCCCCCACCGACTGTCAGACTGTGCCATAGAACTGCTCCCTGGAGAAAAACTCCCAAAAGGGAAATTATACTCCATGAGCCCGATGGAACGGGAAGAGTTGCGAAAGTTCTTGGACAAAAACCTAGAGCGCGGATTCATCCGCCCAGCCAAATCCCCTTTTGCCGCGCCGGTGCTCTTCCGAAAAAAGAAGGATGGGGGTTTGCGACTATGCACTGACTATAGAGGACTGAATGCGGTCTCCACTACCAATGCTTACCCCCTCCCTTTAATAAAAGACCTCTTGGCGGAAGCTGCTAAGGGGAGGATTTTTACCAAACTGGATTTACGAGATGCCTATTTCAGGGTGCGCATCAGGGAAGGGGATGAATCTAAGACTGCGTTTAATACCCCCCTGGGACAATTCGAATATCTAGTGATGCCGTTCGGCTTAAGTGGCGCGCCCGGGGTCTTTATGAGCTTAATCAACGAAGTGTTGCACAAGCACCTATTTAAAGGCGTGTTATGTTACATAGATGATATCTTGATCTATTCTACTGATAAGAAAGCACATGTGAAATTAGTCAGGGAGGTCCTCGCTACCTTGCTAAAAAATCAGCTATTTGTAAAACTGTCTAAGTGTGAATTCCACCGTGAGTCCGTGGACTTCCTGGGCTATCGCATCTCTCAGAAGGGGTTGGAAATGGACCCGGGGAAGGTGGAGGCGGTAGTGCAATGGGAGGCTCCGCGAACAAGAAAACAATTGCAGAGCCTCTTGGGGTTTTGTAACTTTTACCGCACCTTCATCAAAGACTTTGCTAAAGTTACTCTCCCCTTAACAGACTTACTAAAAACCAAGGGGAGAGGGCCCGAGGCAGGGAAGCCGGGAGAAAAAATAGCTTGGAACGGGGAGTGTCAGAGGGCGTTTGAGACTTTAAAGACTCTCTTTACTTCGGAGCCCATTCTGGCGCACCCTGACGAAACCAAAGAATTTGTAATTCATGTGGACGCGTCAGATGTAGCCATGGGGGGGGGCCATACTACAAAGTGGTCCCGAAGGGAAATTGCACCCGCTGGCCTATATTTCGAAGAAATTTAACGAAACGGAAAGAAATTGGTCGGTCTGGGACAAAGAAGCCGCGGCCATTAGATTGGCGCTCACTACGTGGCGGCATTGGTTGGAGGGCGCGCAGACTCCATTTGAAATATGGACTGATCACAAGAATCTGGAGGCGCTGCGCACTCAGAGATCCCTCAACGCCAAACAGCTGCGATGGGCCGATTTCTTCTCTAAGTTTAATTTTGTGCTCAAGCATTTTCCTGGGAAAGCTAACTCCTTGGCAGACGCATTGTCCAGATTGCCCCAGCATGAAAGTGTCAAGGAAGAAGTGTTTGACTCAATGTTCTCCCCCCAGCAGTTGGGAGGGGCGGTGATCACCCGGAGCCAAGCAAAAAGAACTCAGTTAGACATTGGGAAGTGCGATTGGGGGGGGGGATTATGCTCCGGAAGAGGTTGAGGAGTTGGAGACTCTGGAGGAATGCTCCAAGAGGGAGGATCAATGTTGGCTACATGGAGATAAACTGGTGGTGCCAAAAGTTAAACGTAAAGAGATTCTATTAACCTGCCATTCGTCTAAGCTCACCGGGCACTTTGGCTTCCTGAAAACGCTCAATTTGATCCAGCGTCAATTCTGGTGGCCGCGCATGCGCCGAGACGTTTCCGACTTCGTCTCGGCTTGCCAGACTTGTCTAATGTGCAAAAAGCGGGGGGGGAAAGTTCCGGGTCTGTTGCACCCCCTACCCACCCCCTCAAGACCCTGGGAGGCCATCGCCATGGATTTTATCACCAATCTGCCCCCCTCTAAGGGAAAAACGGTTATTTGGGTGGTGGTGGACACCTTTTCGAAGCAAGCGCATTTCACCCCTTTTAAGCAATTGCCCACCGCTAAAGGGATGGCCAAGGCTTTTTTCAATCACGTGATTAAATTACACGCTTTTCCGAAGAGAGTGGTATCCGACAGAGGAAGTCAGTTCGTTGCCAGCTTCTGGCGGGAGCTCCTAAAAATGATGGACATAGAACCAGCCCTGAGTTCGGGTTACCACCCAGAGACCGATGGCCAATCCGAACGAACTAATCAAATATTGGAACAGTTTTTGAGATGTTACACTAACTACCACCAAGACAATTGGGTGGAATTGTTGCCGTTTGCAGAATATAGTTACAACAATGCAGTGCACTCCTCCACCGGAGTCTCTCCCTTTATGGCAGTAGGGGGATTTGAAGGGAAACCGTTGCCTACCATTGAAAATGCCCCCGATGCTTCCCCATCGGATTTTAAGAGTTGGTGGTCTAGTCTCCAGGACTCATGGCCATTAATAGGCAAAGCATTGGACCATGCCAAAGAGGATTACAAAAAATACGCTGATCGAGGGAGAGCACCAGGATGGGATCTCCAACCTGGGGACTCTGTCTATCTCTCCACCAAAAACATTCATGGGTTGCAGCCCAGCAGAAAACTAGGGTGGAAATTTGTTGGACCTTATAAAGTGCTGTGCAAAATATCGGATGTGTCTTTTGAACTGGAATTGCCTAAATCACTGAGTTCTGTGCACCCTGTGTTTCATTTCAGCCTATTGAAGAAAGATCCTGGGCCGAATGCTTGGCATCCAGCTCCTCCAGTTCCTCCTCCACTGATGAAGGAGGGGGCCCCTCACTTCGAGATAACTGAAATCCTTGATTCCAAGATGCGAAGAGGCCGTTTATATTATTTAGTTAGATGGTTAGATTTCGGCCCGGAACACAACGAGTGGATCCGTTCAGAACATGTGCATGCTCCTAAACTGACTAAACTGTTTCATAAAATGTTTCCTGACAAAGCTAGGTGAAGTGAATTATGAGGAAGGCAGGGTGTCAGAATCTGCAAATTCAGCCAATGTATTAGCCAGCTATAGAGTTAATTTCTTGCCTGCATGTCTTTAACTATCTTGTGTATCTGAAGCGTATTTAAACCTATGTAACCATAATGCATTGTGTCTGTCTTGACCGGGAGGTGACAACCATGATTTGCGAGAACAAGGAGGCCTCACATCCCTGCCTCCGCATTCCAGCTGCTCCGGCAGTAACTTCAAGGGGAGGATGCTTCTCATCTCTTATCAAATGCTAAAGAACCTTGGAGCCATTGATTGTTATGTGAACTCAGAAACATCTGAGGGGTCGGGTTTGGGAAAGGAAATTTACTGCTTAACACCTCACTTTTTTCCTGTGAGAACCAAACGGTCAAGACACCTTTTAGCCCGCCAATTTTCCCTCCAGGGGATTGGCTACCTATGGGTAATTCAAACTCCTTGGAATGGTATAATAGACCCGCTTGTATTATTTGTCTCATCTCTGACAATAATCCGAGATGCTGTACTAATGTAGGAATAGGTAATAAAGAACTGTGGTTAACCAACCAAGATCTGATCCTTGACTACTTTGAGCAGAACTCTCACACTTGCCCATGGAATGATTCTCATCATACCTCTGAGTTTATTAAAGTCTGCCTTACTGCAATCTAACTTACATGTGTGGTTACAAACTTCCTTGGTTACCCACAGCAAAAGGAATTCTAGCAGGACATGGTCACTTCCCCCTAAGGTCCCCACCACCTTCACCCCATCTACCATCTCTTGTCTGTTAGTCAGTATTAAGTTGAGTATGGCTGAGCTCCTCGTAGCTTCCTCCACCATTTGATGAAGGAAGCTGTCATCCAGACAGGTCAGGAAGTTCCATGACTGTGGATGCTTTGCAGATTTTATCTCCCAGCACACATCAGGGAAGTTGATGTCACCCATAACTACCAGGTCACACTGTTTGGATACCCTGCCAAGCTGTTTGAAGAGGGCAGCATCTACCTCCTCATCCTAATCAGGAGGTCTCCAGCCAAAATATTGTTTGTCCTTCCTTCTCATATCCTCACCCAGATACTTTCCACGGCGCTGTCGCCCTCCTCCTGCAGTATTTCCTGACAAACCACTACAGCACCACTCTGTCTCCTCTTTGACCATTTCGGTTTTTCTTGAACAACTTGTATCCATCCCACTAAGTCTCTGTAATGCCTATGAAATCATATCCCTCTGTCTGCATTAGAAGCTCAAGCTCTTCCTTCTTATTAACCAAGCTTTGGGCATTGGTACATAGACACCTGAAGCCCCACACCATTGGCTCCATTAGACCCAGCCCTCCCAGGTGGGCCTCTGTTGTTTGCTTTCCTTCATTTAAATCCCTATGTTGGTTGTCTCTAGGGATGTGCATTCAGTTCGTCCGAACAGAATTCATAGCCAAAAATGGCTAATTCGGCTGTTTTTCGGCTAGCCACTGGCAGAATCAGATTCTCTGATCTGATTTGGCCAGTCGAAAGAAAGCCGCCAAATCATTTGGCAGCTTTTGGCAGATTCAGCTGGCCAAAGAACTATGTGTGTGGGGGTGCTGCTGGAGTTGGTGAGGTGAGGTGCTCTGCTCTGTTTTCTAGGCTTAGTGGGTGGGTGTTTCTGGTTTGTTAGGGCCATTGATTTAAATAGGTCAGTCTAATAAGGGTCTGTTCAGGAGTTCTTTTTTAAAAAAACCCTAACAAACTGGGGCGGAGCATTGCTAGACCATGGCGGATGCATTTTGAGTGATCTCCTACTCCTCTCTCCTGGAAAATCAACCTTAAATCACCTTACTACATAGAATTCTGCTTCAGAGTATGGGCAAAACATCATAAGCCAAAGCGCCATTGGGAAAAAAAAGGAAAACAATACCATAAAACAGTTTTTTGCCCCCGGAAAAGGCCCAACGAAAACTGACCTGGAGAGCACGCAGAATCCCAAAATGGCAGCGGGAACAACACTGGTGGCTCCAGATTTCTCTGATGAAAATGATGCTCCTCTAACTAAGCGAGATCTAAAGGAGCTATGGGACTGGTTACACCAATCGGTAACTACAGCAATAGCGGAGTTACTTCAAGCAGTCCACAACAAACTTAATGATCTTGCAAAAGAACTGAAAGAGACCTCCAAACTCGCAGAAATGAACTCAGAGCTATCCTTGATGCTGTAGGAGGAGGTAAAACAACTTCAATCTACTGATACCTTATTAGCAGACAGAGTTTTATCTTTAGAAAATAGATGGAGACAGCATAATTTAAAATTCAGAGGGCTGGAAGAAGGGGCAGAAGAGAACTCAGATTTGGCTTCATTCATTTTTTTTTTTGTAAAAAAAAATTTATTGCTTTTTTTACCCTATACTACAACTACATGCTAAGAATCTACGCTAGTCTATATTATACAGAGAATACAGTTTGTAATGTTACAAAATAAGAGTATTATTATATTGAAAAGCAATGTTAAATCTTGGTGTCATCTGTTACATCTATTTTGTTGTCTAGATTAAGATTAAAAGCTAGATAACTGGATTACATACAGACATAGAAGTATCTAAAAACTAGGTTTAAATCATTATCTGACATAGTGCGTCACGATATTAAAAAACAATTCAACATTATTTTTTCTTCGGTCCTCTTCTTTTCTTCTTTCTTTCTTCCTGAGGCTTAGGAGCTGCAGTCCCTTTTTCAGAATCCGACTGGTCTTTAAGTTCTCCACTTTCTGAGCCATTAAATCCATACATACTTTCCTGCGATCCCAGTGAGTCATCTGACTCAATCTCTGCTTTTTTCTTTTTGTGCTTTTCCAAAAAAGTTTTCGCCTTTTCAATAGAGTCAATTTTATATTTCTTGGCTTTATAACTAAAGATCAGTCCCTCTGGAATATCCCAACGATAGGAAATAGACTCCGATTGTAACCATGCCGTCAAGCTCCTGGAGGCTTTTCTTCTTTTCCTAATTTCAAATGGAATGTCTTTTAACACTTTGATCTCTTCTTCCTGAATCTTCAGAACTGTTCTATTCGTGGCTTTTAACACCAAATCTCTTGTTGATCTTCTGGAGAACCTTATTACAATTTCACCTGGCAGGTTTTTCTTCTTTACATATTCTGGATAAGTCCTGTAGACTAAATCCATATCGCTTTGTATTTTCTCTGGCCGAAGACAGATTGGCCGTCTCAGCCGCTCTGCCTTTGCTTCAGAAGCGGAGGCAGAGTGGCCGTTCAGACAGCCGCATCTGCCCCCAGGAGGCGGCCCGGACACATTGCATCCGGTGCCGCGCTCCTTCCGCACCAGCCGAGCACCACTTTAGAGCCAGTTGGTGTAGTGGTTAAGTGTGCGGACTCTAATCTGGGAGAACCGGGTTTGATTCCCCCCTCCTCCACTTGCACCTGGCTGGATGACCTTGGGCAAGCCATAGCTCTGTACCAGCTGTTCCCTCAAGGACAGCTTGGGAAAGAGCTCTCTCAGCCCCACCTACCTCACAGGGTGTCTGTTGTGGGGAAGGGAAGGGAAAAGGAGTTTGTAAGCCGCTCTGAGACTCTTAAGTGAGTGAAGGGCGGGGTATAAATCCAATCTCTTCTTCTTCTTCTTCTTCTTCCCATCCGCTGGAGCAGGTGTGAATGCGCACGGGCAGGGGCGGCCGCACAGCAGCCGCCCGCCGCTGCAGGAAGCCGCCCGCAGTCTAAATGCTGCGGGTGGCTTCCTTCCGGCGGCATGGGAATGCCGCAGGGCAGGGGAAATTCCCACACCCCATTCTGCCGCGCCGCGGAGGCACGGCAGAATTCCAGTTTGTCTTTGGCCTCTGCTTCCCAACCTGTCACAGGTGCCAATGCAATGCTTAACAACTGTTTGATGTTCTCTCCTTTTTGTTCAGGAACATTCTGAAATCTCAGGTAGAAATTTGAGCGGTCCATTTGAAGTTTTAAAACACTGTCTCCTTGCAGAGCTTTATCAGTTTCTATTTTTTGCATTCTAGAGTCATTTTTTTCAACTACTTTTTTGACTTCCAAGAGTTCCTGCTGCAGTTTTTCCGATCGTTTCCCAGCCTCAGTCATTTCTTTCTGAATAGAATCCATTTTAGTATTGAGAGTAGCCAGCTGATCCACCAGAGGTCGCAGCATCGCTGACAACACTGTATTCAGCTCTGTGATATCACCCTTTGCACTCGGAACTGAACTTCCAACTTTAGGGGAGGGTTTTCTCCCTGCCATTCTTGCTTACTTTCTCAGTTGTTTACAGTTAGATAAGGAGTCCCGAAGAAAACAATGGCTTTTTGTCACACTAATGCCTTTGCAAAGCTCTCTTCTTTGTCTGCATGATCCTGCCCTCCAGCACTCAAATTACGCTCTGTAATCACAACAAAGCCGTGGGAAAGTCTCGTGCCGTAAGTTACATTGAGGGGGAGGGAGGGGGGATTTCTTCCCTCCAACCCATCCCTGCCGCTTCCACTATTTGAGACTTACAGTTTTGCCATTGCATATCTGGAATTACGTTGCTTTTCTGCCTTGTATTCTCTGCTGCTTCTCGGTTGCGCTTTTGTAGCCATGAGGCTTCTGCGGCGAGCAAACCTACAGGGGTAAAAAGGAGCCTCGATCCTGCGGTCGCCACCGCTAGGAGAGGCTGCCTTCAAGCACCCCAGGCAGAGCCCCTTCGCTAGGGTCTCTGAGGGTCTGGACCAGTCCAGGACCCATTCTAACCCACTGAGAGGGGATCACCTCTCCCGCAGATGTGGAGAGAAGCGTCCTCCATTAAGCGCATACTTTACCGGAAGTCGGCTTCATTCATTTCAACATGGTTGGCACAGTCTTTAAATCTAGAAAATGGCATCGCCCCAGCCATTCTGAAGGCATATAGACTTGGACCCCTAGCAAGAGCTAGCAAAGAGAGGCCCAGGGATGTCTTAGCCCACTTTTTTTACCCAAGATCTCGTGAAAAAATATTGCAAGAAACTCATTTCAGAGACTCTCTATCTTACAACGGGAAAAAAAGTAATCGTCCTGCTAGACCTCTCTGCCAAAACATTGGGGAAAAAAAGTCTTTAAAAACTTTTGCCACTGAACTATATGATGCCAAAGTTAGATTCCGTTGAAGCTCAACTTCTGATATTTTGGTTTTTAAGAATGGTATTCAACACCAAGTTAAAGATTCATCATCGGGCAAGGCACTTCTAAAGCTTTTTGGTATACCACTATCTGAAGAAAAAGAACAACTAGAAGATAAGACGCCTCAAAAGAAAGACTGACTTTTTATTTCATACTGCTACTCCACACAGCTACCTATGGAAGACTGTGGAATCCTGATACTAAGGCTCATAATTTCTTCTTGCAATGTTTTACCATATAATAGATGTTAAGTAATAATTGAAATAAAGTTATCTTGTTGTATTTACTTACGGATAGAAGTTGGATTGAGCTATGCTCTTTACTATCTAGGGAGAAAAACTTCTTCAGTTAATGGTGTCTTTTTTCCTACTAGTTTTTTAAGACATTTAGAACACAATATATTGAATAGGTTCTGAGTAGACTTTTAAATTTATAACTGTTTAGTATTATTGTATAAGTACTACTATAGTTAAGCTCTCAAACTTCATGAGAAGCATACTCCAAAGTTATTAAAGGATATGATAGTTATCTTTAAATACTTATAAAATTTAACTGTTTTTTTTTAAAAAAAACCTTTAAAACATTTCATAGTTATTTTTTTTAACCATGATGATACTAGCTTCAATATTATTTCATAGTATAAGGTAATTTATGCTATCGAGATTTTATAAGGCACATATTGAGAACTTAGTAATAGCTGTCAGAATATATGATTCAGCTATATATGTTTATTTATAAGGTTTATTTTTCTTATTTAAAACCTCAAATTTAATAGAGATAAGTTTCTTTTTTAATTGTGACACTGTTAGTCATGCATGCTTTTATAGAATTAAGTAATCTATGATATCTTTAAAGCAAAAAAGGAAGTCTTCTTGAAATGTTTATGATCCTCTTATCAGTTATATATTGAGAACTAAAGTTTTCAACAACTAAATATAGTATAGAACAGTATTGCAATGCTATACCTCAAATTTTAGTTGTAAAATGCAAAATTCCTTGGACTTATTTTTTAAGTTATAAAATATCTTATGTATATTTCTCTGTACAGGAGAGAGGAGGGGGAAGAATACATGGGTTTTTTCTTTCATTGTATATACCTCCAAGTGTGTTCTTAGGGTAACTGTCAGATTCTCTGCCATGAATTACTGTCTGCCATGAATTTACTGTCTGCCATGAATTTACTCTCTGTCATGAATACTGTGGTTTTTTCTTTAGCCGGGAGGGTGGCTTGCTACTTACTCCCATGTCACACAGTACTCTCGCTATCTACCCTCGCCTCCTCCTCCTGTCTCTTTCATCTCGGCGTCTCGGGACGGCTAATCTTGCTTAGTAACTTTGAAGACTTCTGAAACTGATTTAGTGTCAGGAGGCCTGACAAAGATTCATTGTTTTCACTATGTTACTGCTCTGATGAAATGTTACATGTCTCCTTCTCTGTCTTTCCCCCCCTTCCCCGAGCCCTCACCTTGAAGTATATTGCTTTTAGCAACTCTGGACAATGTAACCATTCTCAGCCGGGAGGGTGGCAACTCTGCATTCTCACACGTCACTAAGAAAACAAATGGCTTTTCCTCCCATGCATTCCCTCCTCCTCTTTCCTGGGACTGTGAATGCCTTATCTTGTTGTGGGAACCTTGAAGGTCTGTTGTGGCCACTTCGGGCCATTTGATATGCAAGGATTTAACACATCTGGGTTGGCCAGTTCAGGAAGGGAATTTTTATAACTTTCACACTTCACCTTCCTGTGGGAATCAAAACGGCTCAAGCCTTTTTGCCCGCGTTTTTGTCTCAATTGTGATTGGTTGAATGTCGGGGTTCAAACTGTATTGGAGGGTATATTAATCCAGACTGTTTTCTATGTGGCATCTCTAACAAACATTCGAGAACCTGTCAACAGTATTAAGAAATAAAGAACTCTGTTTCATGAACAAAGGTCTGATCTTTTGCTTTTAAGTACAGAAGCCTCACATTTAGGCCAGGTGCCTGGCCTGTGAAATGCAACCAGAGTTCACAAAGGGGCCGTGGGGTGGGGAGTGTAGTGCTTCCGCGACTTTTTTCTGTGAGAACCAAACGGTTAGGGGTTTCGCGCTTATTTTAATTTGCTCTGATTGGTGCTTCACCTGCTCTTACCTTTTTAATACTGTATATGAATCCCTGCTGCTTGTAGTCTGGTATCACTGACAAACAACGTGTTCCTGATTGATCATTAAGAAATAAAAGGACTTTTGCTTTTATCAAGGCCTGGCTTATTTGGTCGATTCAGAAGCCTCACAGTAACTAGGTAGGGAGCTTCAGAATTCTACCTTTTCCCTTCCTCTTTGGGTGGGGGAAATACTAGTACCAAACCCGTTATAGGGTGAATTTTAAGTTCTATAGAGTTTTAATATTAAAAATAGTTAGTTTGTTACAGTTAGTTGTTAGAGTTGAATTTTATTTTTTAGGTTAGTAGATTAGACATCAAAAACTTTATAATGGCTTGCTTTTACAAAACAATTACCTGGAATTGTCAAGGATTGAATAATCCTATCAAATTGAAAAGAATCTCTAATACAATGAACAAAGAAAAACCCAATTTTTAATGTCTTCAGGAGGCACATCTTAAAAAACCAGTTGAACATATTTTAAAGACTAAACGGTTTGACCAAAATTTCCAAGCACAGGGCACTTCCAAAGCAAGGGGAGTGGCTCTTTTAATGGCCGAGGACAGACTGGCAGTCTCGGCCGCTCTGCCTCCACTTCAAAAACGGAGGCCAAGCGGCTGTTCAGACAGCCACATTTTTTTTTCTTTTTTCATAAAGCAGTTTGGGCGGTATTTTATGGTTGAAAACTTTAAGGGCAGTGGGAACGTATTGATGTCCTTTGGTGTAAAAGAAACGGGCAATAGCAAGGGCATTGTTAGTTGATGACTTGACTACTTCTTTGATATGTGTAGCCCAACTGTTAGTATAATGGAAACGTAAGCCCAGATATTTGAGGCTTTTGACTTGTTCCATTTTTTGTCCCTGTATGATCCAATTAATGGGCTTCCAACTTTCCTCAAAAACAATGATTTTAGATTTATCAAAGTTAAGGGACAGCTTGTTCTTTTTGCAGTAACCAAGAACTTGTGCAAGAGTCCTTTTCATCCCTATTTCTGAGAGAGAAAGCAGGACCGCATCACCCGCATATAAAAGTAATGGGACATGCCTCTCACTTAATTTAGGGTAATGGCCATCAATACTCCTCATGCAGGGGTCTAAGTCGTTTAAGAAGAGGTTAAATAAAGTTGGTGCAAGAATACACCCCTGCTTAACTCCCACATTAATGGGGATCTTTGCTGTTAGATCACTCTCCTTTGAATATCTAATCTGACAGGTGTTCCCAGAGTACAGGTGTTTTATCAAAAAAAGCAATCGCTTGTCAATCCCCATGTCTCTTAATTTCTCCCACAGAATGTCCCTGGGCACCGAATCGAAGGCACCCTTGAGGTCAAGGAAAGCTGCATATAATTTCATACCCTTTCTTGATTTGTATTTGTTAACTAGGTGGTTAAGGACAATGCAGTGGTCTAAAGTTGATTTGCCCTGACAGAACCCGATCTGCTCCATCCCAAGGACTTGCTGTTCTGAAATCCAAGACTTAAGCTTAATGTCCAAATGTTTGGCATAAAGCTTCCCAATGACTGACAAAAGACTTATAGGTCTATAGTTACTTGGAAGCTGGGGATCTCCCTTTTTGAAAATTGGGACTATTATAGCGTTCTTCCAGTCCTCCGGTATTTGACCGGTCTTATCTATAACAGTAAAAAAATCAGCCAAAAAGGGAGCCCACCACTGAGAGAAATCTTTAATGGCTTCAGGTGGTATAGCATCAGGCCCAGGTGCTTTCCCCCCTTTCATTGATGCAATTAAAGTTATGACTTCCTCAACCTGTACCGGGGGCCACTCCGAACACTCATCTGAACTATTGTCAACACCGTCTATCATGGTTCCCCCGTCTCATAAAAAATCTTTGTGTAATACTCAACCCAGGAATCTGGGGTTATTATGGAGATAGGCAAAGACTTTTCTCTCATAGAATTGGAAATTAAAAACCAAAATTTCCTAGTGTCATTGCTAATAGTAGCTTGTAGAAGGGGTTCCCAGCATTTTAACAGGAAGGCCTTCTGTTTGTTTTTGTAGAGTTGATGTAAATCCTTTTTTAATTTAAAATACTCAGATGGTGGGTACACTAGTTCTGAAGCCCTATAGGAATGAAAAACTGCACGCAATTGACTCTTCATTCTATGGCACTCACTATCGAACCAGCCATGCGGGGAAGTTTTCCTTACTGGGAGTTGCTGCTGTGACATCAAATTCAAAGCCTCTGAGAGATATTTGACCGTACTGTTATATCTCTTAAGCCAGTCTATTGGCTGTTCCTCATCCTTTAGTAAAAAGGCCGGGTTTTCTAAACTGAAGGAATCAAGGAGACCGGCGACCATTCGTGAGCACTTATTAGACCATACAATCCTTGAATGCCTGTTCGGAGCATTTATACTCTCCCCATCCCGCTGGGTGTCCTTACGGGGTAATGAGGAGGGTTCTAAAGTTAAAGATAAGGGAAAGTGGTCACTTTCGATCCGATCAAGGATTGAGAAAGCACTAACCTCATCTCTCAACGCTGGGGTAACCAGCATGTAATCTATTACACTGCATCCTTGGGGTGAAGCAAATGTAAATTTCCTGGGAAAGTCAAAAGGAGGTAAACTATTCAAAATTGTAAGGTTAAACCTAAAACATAACTGCGCCAAACATTGACCAGCTTCATTAAAGACAGAGTCTCTAGACAGTCTCCTCCTAGAAAAACAGAATGGTATGGCACTATCAGTTGAGAGATTAAGTCTCTCCACAGTCTCTATTCCATCCCTCCCTGTTCTAGCATTAAAATCACCTGCCATAATAATGTTCAGTGTTGGGAACTTATGTTCGAGCTCTTCCAGATACTCAGAAAGCTCCTCCCATTGATCTAATAGGCATTTCTTGCTGACACATAGAGGCATATATACATTAATTATGAGTAAGGATTTTCCATCCCATTTTAACACACAGGCTTGGGCCATTTGGCCACAAGGCTGTAAAGGTATCACCTGTACATAGGAAGTGATGGACCAGAGTATGGTAAGTCCCGCTTGGAATCTTCCAAATCGCTGCAGTCTAAAAGCCTCCAACGAATGAGCTCTGAAACCTTCTAAGGACACCTTCTTGTGTGACCAAGTTTCTTGGAGTAGGATGACGTCAAATCTGGCCAAAAAGCTTCTAAAAGTTGGGTCAGCCAGTTTATTCTTCCAGCCAGCTATGTTCCATGACAGGAGGTTGAGCTTGAGAGATGCAGACCCATTGAGTAGTCAGTCAGCACTTGTTATCTGGTCCAATGCTCCATCTGTGTCATGAACAACACTGCCATTCCTAGCCTCTTTACTTCTATTTCCTCCACCTCACATGCTTCTATCTCTGAGGAAGAATTAGTAAATAGTGGGAGCCCTGCAAAGCAACCGGATGATAAACCGAGAGGAAACACAGAAACAAACGCAGACCTTGCTGAATTGCTGCAGCTGATTGCAAGAACTGTAAACTATATTTGCAAAACATTACGGGTGTTGCATAACATCAGATAACTCAATCATCATTAATGAAACTTCATCCCTTTAGATGGGTAACCAAAACCTGGAGATATCTTGGAATACTTTTCCCCTTGAAACTTACAGATGTTTTTGAGGTTAATTTTAAACCTCTATTAATGGAAACCAAGTCCTCTTTAGATGAATGGAGCAAATTAAATTTAACACTTTTGGAGAAAATTGAAACAAAAGTCTTTATTTTTCCTAAATTCCTTTTTAAAATTTCCAAACTTACCAATTAAGATTCCACTTGGGATTTTTAAACAATGGCAACATTTTTTTTCTAAATTTATATGGTCCAATAAAAAAACAAGGATCAATTTTATCACTTTGACTAAACCAACCAAATTGGGATGTTTGGGTCTACCAAGTTTAGAAACCTATTATTATGCATCACATCTTAAAAATATAGTATTCTATGTTCAGCCATCCTGTAAAAAGGAATGGCTCAGTTTAATCTTTTGTAGTATTTCCTTGAATATTGGGGTAATTTGTTCCTCAAACATTTGATAAAATTCTGATGGGAAACCATCCGGTCCGGGAGCTTTATTCTTCTTTGCATTTTTTTATAGCCTCCACTATTTCACAAGTAGAGAATGTGTCATTGAGTTGTGCGTATTGTTCTGTCTGAAATTTCTTTTTGTTCCATTTATCTAAATATTCCTCAGTGTCTCGTTTATCAAATTTCATTTAATTATATAATTTCTTATAAAAATTTTCTACTATATTCCTTAATTCATGTAAAGCAAATTTTTCAACTTTGTCCTCATCTCTTAGTGATTTAATAATCTTTTTTTCCTTTTCTTTTTAAAGTTTATATGCCAACCATCTAGAGGATTTGTTGGCATTCTCAAACAAATTTTTCTTGGTACGCATTAACTTAACTGCCAATTCTTGAGTTGAAAGGAGATTTAGCTGATGTTGCAACATGGTTAAATTTAGTTTTATCTCCTTAGCCTCAGGGTTTTTTTTCAGTTTCCCTTCTTCTTCCATAATTTGTTTCCTCAAGTCCTCATATTTCTTCCTTTCTTGTTTTTTCTTCCAGGCTCCCTGGTTCATAAACCATCCTCTTGTATAAGCTTTCAAGGTGTCCCACACAATTTCTAGGGTGTCTTGGGTCTAATATTATTATGGAAAAAGTCTTTAATTTCTGCCTTAGCCTTGTTCAAGATCTCCTGATCTTCAAGTAATTTCATATTCATTGTCCACCTGCTTTTGATGCTTGTTTGCAAAGATAGCATTACTGGACTATGATCCGTGAATGTATTTGGTAAGATCTCAACTTCTCTCACCTCATGTATTGTTGAGACTGTGATCCAAGCCATATCTATTCTGGACCACATATTGTGTCTTGCAGAGTAATATGTGAACTCTTTTTTCTCAGCATTTCTGACCCTCCAAGCATCTACCAACTTACATTCCTCTGCTAGTGATAGGAAAGATTTTGGTAAATTTTTACCAGATTTCTTGTTAGAGTTATTATTGTTCTTCCTGTCCAGTTTTGGTTCAAATATTGCATTATAATAGCCTATTATACAAATCTCCTTGAAAGCATTAGATGACAACAGCTGATTCAACTGAATAAAGAACTTCTCTTGATTTTGGTTTGGCGCATATATATTCACTATCAACATTCCCCCCCCTTGTTTCCCAATGGAACCTGCAATGAATCTCCCGTCCTCTGACTTAAGCTGAAGTTTTGAATGTAGAGAGTCCCCTACATAGGTTGCAACTCCTCTTTTCTTTTCTTTCCTATCTGATGGTGCAAAAAGTGATCCCAGTCCTTTAGTGTTTAAATATCTCTCATCTTTTTTCTTAATATGGCTTTCTTGAATACAAATAATATCGGCCTTTACCTTCCTAAGTTGATGGAAAATCCTATTTCTTTTTGCAGACCATTTGTCAGTTAACTGCCATGAATTCTTTTCAATAACTGTATGACTGCTACAAGGTGTATTTACATGATCTCTGAAAAGGTTATCGGCTTTCATGTGTTTTACCCTCATGATTGGTGACAGGTCCCACCTGGAAGTTCTTTTCGGAGCCATGACTCCCTCCTCTGGAATGTGTGCTCTACTCCACTCGCTTGCTTGCTTGCTTGGTTGCTTCGCTTATGCATGCCCGGCTAAGTTACTTGCTTCTCCCCTGTTATCTCTTTTGCCTTGTCCTTGAACAGGAGTGCTAGCAGTTATGTGTGAGCCAAACTCACCGATATTTTGTATTCTTCTTATCCATGTCTTGGGAACTGAACTTTAGAGATGTTCAGCACCATTATTCTCTGGGAACTTCTTTTCCTGCGTTTTCTATGGGAACTTCTGGCCAGTATATTTGAGTGCCTAAAATCCTGCCTAGTGATTGGTAGAATATCCTTAAGCCATATTTCATATCCAGTATAGCAATACCTGTAATCCCTAAACCCAATATTACTAACAGTGGAAGTGTTTGACTCCAATGATCTCTACAAATAAAGGACTTACTGCTTAAGGAGACCTGTTGTGGACTATATCTTTTGGGACATTCTCATACCATTTAGCCCATTTACATGAATAGATAGAATGTTAAATCTTGGGCTCTCCATCATTTGTGTTTTTATTTAGTCTTTCCTTCGCCCTATATTGGAACCGAAAAATATTGTGCTTTGGAAGGTTGGCTAACTGAATTCTCCTAATATAAAACTTTTCATTTTCTTCCCATTCAGCAGCCTTGGCCTTTCCCTTCCAGCTTCAGACTGAAATGGGAAGTGCCATCTTGGGAGGGGTTTCTTTTCTGGGCCTCTCCATCATTATATTTCTTTGGACAGAGTGTAGGTAGATCATCAACTGCTGACTTATAAAAACCAGGATGATTAGCTGTAACAGACTGGTTAGCAGCAGTGATTTCATCCAACAGTTGTGCCAAGTCTACCACCGTCTTCAGCCTCTGTGCTTTCACCAATGTCACATAATCTGCTGGTACAGCCTGGTATATCTGCTCTTTCAATATTAATTCAAATAAATCATGGAAAGTTCAAGCATTTGCTGACTCCTCCCACTTAGTGCCCATTCTTTGCAGTTGATTGGCAAAAGAAGCATAAGTCTCTTTTGGCTTAGGTGCAGCTGCCCTGAATTTTCTTCTGAGTTGCTCAGTCAATAAACCAAACTGCTGCAGGGCCAAGTACTTAAAATACTCATAATCTCTAGCCTGTCTTAATGTTAGCTGGGCCAACAGTTCTGCCATTTTGCCATGCAAACAGTGCCGCAGCACTCCCATAAACTGATCCTCTAGAAGTTCAAAATCACGAGCTGTCACCTCAAAAAGATGAAAATATGAACTAATGTCCTCCCCATTATTTAATTCAGGGAATCTTAATTTAGCCTACCCATCACATTGGTTTTGAGTCAAATACATTTGGAACAAGGCCCTCTGCTGGGCATTCTGCCCCAATACCTGTGTCATCAAGGTGCAGAGTTGTTGAACTGGTCCTGTCCAGCTTTGTTGGTCTTGTAGCTCCCTCAGGACTGCCCCTACAGCTACTCCATCCTGGGCAGTTGCATGCTGGCTCAGAGACAGTAAGGTTTTTCCAGCTGTCTGGGCACCATCCTGTGCTGATACATGTTGTAAGGGAACTGGCTCTGCCAGTTCTCCAGTCTGTGTTTGAACTTGCAATAATGGATCATTTTCTAAACACAAGACTTCCTTTCATGTAGGGATAACTTCATTATGATCCGTAACATATCCCTTAACAGCTCTCAGAGAGTCTTCAAAGAGTAATTGTGCACCATAGAGCCTCCCAGTAAACATTGTGTGACCTCCAGAGACTCCCAGCTCATTCATCATGTGAGCTCCAAAATAAAATTCATCAGTGGGAACCACCAACATTTCATTCTGACTCATCCTCTTTAAAAAAAAAAAAAGGAAAAAAGAGGGGGGAACCTTGCTTATTGCCGTGCTTTCTTAAAAATAACAAAGAAAAATCTTATCACAGAATGCTGCTGGTGCTGCCAATCTATATATCTAATAGCCAAGCGTCCCCTGTGCGTGTGAATACTTATTTCTGCAAATCAGGGGCACATGGAGGGTAAAGCGATTATCCTGCACACATGGGCCACTACCCAGGGGTGCAAAAAAATCTAAAAACTGTAAAAAAATATACAGGCAAGTTATAAATGGCCAAAAAGTAAATCAGTGTCCACTGTGCATGTGCAGGAAACAGACTTACTGAGGCAGATTCTCCCTCCCTCCCTCCCATAGTCCTTCCTCATGGCCATGCCCCCTCCACCGAATGAACGTTCAAGCCTCCAGCAGCATCTACCTTGCAATTTTCAGTCTGCTGAGGCAGCTCCTTCCACTTGCAAGAAAGCACACAGTTACTCAAAAGCGGGGGGGAGCTAGCAGAAAATAAACATGTCTGAGTCTGCCTTTCAAGCAGGCAAGAGAAGTTCCCAGTGCCTCATCTCTTCCCTCTATCTCATCCTCCTCCCAGGGAATTGGTTATGGTTTACTCTTACAGAGGAAAGAAAAAACAGAGTGGGTGGGGAGAAAAATCTTTTCTTCTTCAGAGACTGCAGAAGCGTGAAGGTAGGTTGGCTGTTGGGTGGGAAGGAAATAGGGTTACCAATTCCAGGCTGGGAAATTCCTGGACATTTGAGGGGTGGAGCCTGGGGAAGGTGGGATTTGAGGAGGGACTACAGACCAGTATAATGCCATAGACTCCACCCTCCAAACCAGCCATTTCCTTCACTTCAACTTCCATTGCCAGCCTCCAGACAAGGGCTGGAGAGCACCCAGAATTACAACTGTTGTCCAGGTGACAGATCAGTTCCCCTGGATAAAATGTCTGCTTTGGAGGGTTGCTGAGGCTCCTTGCCTCCTCAAGCCTCACTGTCTCAAGGCTCCACTCCCAAATCTCCAGGAATTCCCCAACCAGGAGCTGGCAGCCCTAAGGTGAATTGATCTCTGTAGCTGGGAGATCCATTGTGATTCCCAGTGTGCTGCCACTGCTGCTGTGGGGGGAGAGGAAGCAGATAGGAGGCTGGGAGAGTGATGGGGCAGAAAAAGAGAGAGTGATGAGGGGGAGAGGCAGAAAAACAAAGAGAATGAATATGGGTCAGAAAGAGAGAGGAAGTAACATACATGGAGGAGAGAGAGAGTAAGAAAGGGGGGCAGAAGGGAGAAAGAGTGTGAGAGAGGTAGGGGAAGAAGGGAGGAAGCAAAGGTGTAAGGAATGGGATAACCATCCCACAAGTTTCTTGTGGGTCTCCACTTTTTATATTCTAACATCCTCTAAGACTGCTTCCACCATGTCTAGTCCAAAAGACCTTGGGGTTCATTTATGTAGCTAGACACAGTAATGCAGCAAACTAAATTCTGGACACAAGATTTAAAAAGAAGACTACCGGATTTAATTGAATAAAATCAGTTGAAGTTGAAGGGATGTATGCAAAACAGGAAATATCCAAGCATAACAAGCAACTGCAAAACAGTAAAAAGCCAGATGACAGGACCAATGAAAACAATAACTCACTTCTGTGAGGCCAGTTCTTAAGAAAAGTCCATTATCAGGTTGGAAAGACTCAGGATTGTTTCAACACAGAGTGTAGCCGGCCCCACCCTGCGAAGCCTAATGAGAGCAAATAACAGTGGCTCCCTCTTTCCTTGTCCTGCCGTAAGGTGGCCAGTTGATAAGAATTCAACTCCCTAATTAGCCCTTTCGGCTTGTAAAAAGATTAGGGAGGTTTACAAGGACCATTCTGCACCATAACAAAATCTCGCAGCTGAATATAACGATGCTGCAAGCAGATTGCTTCCAGCAACATGCAAGACTAGGTCCTACTAGCCAGTCTGGTGTAGTGGTTAAGTGCGTGGACTCTAATCTGGGAGAACCGGGTTTGATTCCCCACTCCTCCACTTGCACCTGGCTGGATGACCTTGGGCAAGCCATAGCTCTGTACCAGCTGTTCCCTCAAGGACAGCTTGGGAAAGAGTTCTCTTAGCCCCACCTACCTCACAGGGTGTCTGTTGTGGGGAGGGGAGGGGAAAGGAGTTTGTAAGCCGCTCTGAGACTCTTAAGTGAGTGAAGGGCGGGATATAAATCCAATCTCTTCTCTTCTTCTCTTCTACTAAACTTATAAACCTAAACAACCTCTGTTCCTTACAGTCCCCATCTTCAAAAAGGGGGGGAAAGAGTTCCAGGTAACTGTCGACCCATCATCTTGACATCTATACCTGGGAAAGTTTTAGAACAAATCATCAAACAGACAGTCCTTGAGCATTTAGAAAGGATGGATGTGATTACTAAGAGCCAGCATGGGTTTCTTAAGAACAAGTCATGTCAGACTAATCTTATCTCTTTTTTTGGAGAAAGCTACTACCTTGCTGATCAGGGGAATGCTGTAGAGATAATTTATCTTGATTTCAGTAAGGCTTTTGATAAGGTTCCACATAATATTCTTGTTGACAAATTGGTAAAATGTGGTTTGGATCCGAAGATGACCACATAGAGACTGCCTTCATGGGAGGGATCCGGGAAGCCAAGCTCCACCGGCACCTCATCGCAATGCCGGAACCTACCTTGGAAAAGATGCTCCAAACAGCAGCAGACTTCGAAACAACGCAGAAGGACAAGGCAGCCACCAAAGTCCACCAGGCGGCCCCTCCTGAACCGGACTCGAGCGAAGAAGAGGACGTCCACTGGCTGCAACCACGCTCAAAGAAGGGTGAGCCCGGCGTCCCCAGGCCCAAGGGCCGGCGCCCAGCATCTGTCTCTGTTCCCTCTTCTGCTTCCCTCAACAGGCAGGCCCCAACGTGCGCCAGCTGCGGGGACCACCACGACAGACGTACATGCTGCTTCCGTGATGCTGTCTGCCGTGCCTGCAGGAAAGCAGGCCATCTCGCCCGGGCCTGCTGCCTAAGGAACAGCCACCGTGCCCCAGCAGCGAACTTCGAAGAAGTGGGTAGTGTCGTTCCTGCGGCCACAGTAATGAACTTGCCCCAGCCCATCCCGGGCGTGATTTCCGTGTCCCTCCGAATAGAGGGAGTTCCTTGCTCTATGGAACTGGACTCGGGGTCCGCATATTCAATTGTGTCTGCAGATACGTTCAGCCGCCTCTGCCCGAAAGGGGCACGCTGGCTACGGCTGCCGGCTGGGTTGGTCCTCTGGGACTTCCAGAAAAATCCAGTGGCTATTAAGGTGCTAGCCAGGGTCCGGGTACAGTACCACACCTTTAACGGCCTGCTGGACCTTCTCGTGGTGGAGCACAATCTAACCAGTCTCCTAGGTTGCGCCTGGTTCAAGCCGCTCAGAGTGCAGTGGACAGGAATACACCGTGTGGGCTCCACCGACTTTTCGGCCATCTGCGAGGAATTCCCCGCCGTTTTCGACGGCTCGTTGGGCTGCTACAAAGGACCCCCGGTTTCCTTTGACCTGGACCCGGCAGTCCGGCCCATCCGCGTGGCCATCCGACGGCCACCGCTCGCCTTCCAGCCCAAAGTGGAGGCGGAGCTGGAAAAGTTCGTGGCACAAGTGGTGCTAGAGCCGGTCTCCCACGCCAAGTGGGAGACTCCCATTGTGACCCCCCTCAAGGCAAACGGGGAAGTCTGCATCTACGCGGATTATAAGTGCACTATTAATAAGGCATTACAGGACCACGTGTACCCAGTACCAGTGGTCAGCCACGTTCTGGCCTCCCTCATGGGAGCCAAAATATTTGGAAAACTCGACCTGGCCCAGGCCTATCAGCAGCTTCCTGTAGACGAGGCAACAGCCGAGGCACAGACGATTGTGACCCATAAGGGAGCGTTCAAAGTGAAACAGCTCCAGTTCGGGGTCGGCGTAGCGTCAGGGATTTTTCAAAATCTAATGGATTCTCTCCTTAAAGATGTTCCAGGTGTGAAACCGTTCTTCGACGACATCCTCATCGCTGCCCCGGACATCGACACGTTTGCAGCACGCCTATGGATGGTGCTGCAACGGTTCCAGGACGCGAGTCTCAAGGTCAGAAAAGATAAGTGTACCCTGGGAGTCTCCTCAGTGACCTTCTTGGGTTTCGAAGTGACCGTGGACGGCATTCACCTGACAAAGGAGAAGGTAGCGGCGATTATGGGAGCATCCCATCCTTCTTCGAAGGCGGAACTACAGGCGTTCTTGGGACTTTCGAACTTTTACCACGCCTTCCTTCCGCACAAGGCGGCTGTCGCCGAACCCCTGCATCGCCTCCTGGACAAGGGAGCGGCTTGGGCCTGGGGTCCCAAGCATGACGCAGCCTTCCGGGCTGTCAAGGACTTATTAGTTTCAAATGCAGTCCTGGCACACTTCGATGAGAGGCTCCCTGTCATTCTGGCCTGCGACGCATCTCCCTACGGCGTCGGGGCAGTCCTGGGGCACCGGCTACCCAATGGCAAGGAGGTGCCGGTAGCCTACTACTCCAGGACCCTGTCGTTGTCGGAACGTAATTACGCCCAAATCGACAAGGAGGCCCTAGCGATTGTAGCCGGCGTCAAGAAATTCCACGATTACCTGTATGGGCGATCGTTCACTGTGGCTACAGACCATAAACCCCTGCTGGGTCTCCTTGCCCCCCACCGGCAGACCCCTCACATGCTGTCCCTGCGGGTCCTGCAGTGGTCAATTTTTTTGTCGGGCTACTCCTATGATGGTGCATCGCCCGGGCAAGGCAATGGGCCACGCCGACGCCCTCAGCCACCTCCCCCTCCCGTCATGCGACCCGGCTCCGGCTCCAGCCTTCCACATAGCGCTCCTGGAGGACCTACTGGAGCGCCCTGTGCAGGTATTGGATGTGGCCTGTCGCATGCGGCAGGACCGCATCCTTTCCCGTGTCTTGGACTGGGTGGGAAGGGGGTGGCCGGAGAAACCGGGACCGGAGTTTGCCGCTTTCACGGCACGAAGGCACAAACTCTCGGCCCACAAGGGGTGCCTGCTATGGGGATCTCGAGTGGTGATCCCCGGGCCCCTGCAGCCCCGAGTTCTAGAGGCACTACACGAGGCCCACCCAGGAATAGTACGCATGAAAGCCCTGGCCCGTAGTTACGTGTGGTGGCCAGGCCTGGACAAAGACATTGAGGGGCAGATCCAGAAGTGTACCAAATGCCAAGAGTCGCAGCCAGACCCGCCACACGCTCCCATCCGATCCTGGGAATCCACTAACAAGCCCTGGTCCCGTCTGCACCTAGACTTCGCGGGACCGGTCCAGGGTTGGTTGTTTATTATCGTTGTAGACAGCTACAGCAAGTGGCTTGAGGTGGTTCCGGTAGCA
The DNA here is from genome assembly GCA_029233225.1 of Lepidodactylus listeri. Classification (NCBI taxonomy): domain Eukaryota; kingdom Metazoa; phylum Chordata; class Lepidosauria; order Squamata; family Gekkonidae; genus Lepidodactylus; species Lepidodactylus listeri. The sequence continues at coordinate 3,662,320 of JARCFY010000014.1, read as the reverse complement.
TCAACCTCCACCAACGCAGCCTTACGAAGTCTCTGGCCGATCTTCGCGACACACGGAATGCCTGACACTCTCATGAGCGACAACAGGACCGCATTCACCTCTAGCGAGTTCCAACGGTTCATGGAGGCCTGCGGTCTTCGCCACATCCGCTCTGCACCATTTCACTCTGCAACCAACGGCCAGGCCAAGCGCATGGTGAGAACAACGAAGGATGCTTTAAAGAAAATGGAGCACAGTGACTGGGAACAGCAGCTGTATAAGTTCCTGTTCTGCCAGCGGAACACACCCCACTCAGGGACCGGGTGCCGGCCAGCTGAACTTCTGATGGGAAGACGACTGGGAACCGTCCTGGACTGCCTACATCCCAACCGAGCAATCAATGGAAACCCGACAATGGAGGACCAGCCAGCCGCCTGAGGGTTCGCTCCCGAAGACCCCGTATACGCTAAGAACTACGCGCAGGGTCCGACATGGCTCCCCACGAGGATCATCCGAGTCACCAGGCCTTATTCCTATGAGGTCCTTACGGAAGATGGCGTAGTCTGGAAACGGCACATCAACCAGATTCGACGCCGTACACAGAACTACAATGCTACCCAGGCCCCCGAACTCCCTGCACCAACAGACCGTGACATCGACACGACTCCAGAAACAGCGCCAGACCCTGATCCAGAGACTGCGGAGACACTGCTCGTGCCAGTGGACGAAGCAGCTGCGCCATCCACGCTGGAACAACCTCCGAACAGACCGGCCCCGCAAGCAGAACAACTACCCGCACCGCAACCTGCCGACACAAGCAACACGACCCGCCTTACAACCCCCCGGCGCTCTGGACACGAGCGCAGACGCCCAGACTATCTCAAAGACTATGTATGCAGAGGGGTTCTGGACTATGGGGGGAGGGGTGTTATGTATTGACCATGCAGTCGCCATGTGCTCCCGTAATGGCGACCGCCATGTGGCCAGAGCACATGGCCAAGAAACTACCTGAGCTTCAGCCAGGTAGAACAAAGGCCAGGTGGATTCAAACCGGCCACCAATCATGTACCTAGGTTCCTCCCAGGGAACCTATGAGACGTAAATAGACTTATAATAGCCTATCAGGCCAGTTGGGTGAGGTCAGGGGATTGTCCCTGACCAGCATAAAAGGAGGGCTTCGAGCCCTGGGTTGTATGCTTCATCCGGACCAGCAATAAAGATCTAGCTGTTTCACTACTCCATGGACTCCCAACTCCAATACTTATCAGAAACAATTACCAAATGAAATACAAGATTTGAATGTTGAACTGAGGTTGGAAACCAGAAATTAACTGTCTTTAAGGTTGAGGTGGAAGACATAGCAGTTCTCATGTTTTGATTTAAAGGATTCCAAGACATTAAGAAGGCGGAGCAAAGGATTTCTCCTAACATGACTATAATATACTTGTTGGATATTGTCCCAGCCCAGGCCCTGATGGAGGAGACTCAAGACCCCCCCCCCCAGCCCAGCGAACAGAGCCCACAGGGTGAGAGGGAAGGCCGTGCCTTACCTGGGGGCTGCCTGAGGAGGGCCTGACAGCCAGCAGTGGCGAGAGGTGGCAGCGGGGTGGGGCACAAGTCCCCATGACCTTGGAGGAGGCTGGGCACTGTGCTGGATGAGTGGAGCCGCCCAGAGTGGTGGCATGTGGAGGAGTGCCAGGGCGTGCCCAGCCATGCTTGTGACAGGATCCCTGGCTGTTTCCAGGGGTGAGAGAGTTGGCAGGCCCCCAGGGAGGTGGGAGTCTGGGAGCAGCTGACCCAGCCCAGGCCAGAGCAGGCTGAGCTGATCACAGGCCCAAAGATTGGCGGGGCAGAGCAGCAAGTGGCAACGCAAAAGCATGGGCTGGCCATGGAAAGGTGGGGCCAGGGCAGATCAGCTCAGCATCCCCAGCTTTAGAGGGGGCGGGGCCAGAAGGAGAGGGGAAGGTGCCTACAGGGAGGGGGTGGCACTGGAGAAGGGAAGGGGATAAAAGGAAGGAAGGAGGCAGCCGAGGAGGAGGGCAGCACAGTCTCCAGAGAGCCCCTGGAGTCAGAGAGAGAGAGTGAGCAGCAAGCTGAAAAGAGGCTCACCATGGGGAAAGGGGGTGGTGATGTAACCCCCTCAGGCCCCCACAGTGTGAGGCCTCTCCTCCTCCTTCCTCACAGTCCCTCATCCTTTGGCCCCTGTTGAGAGAAGGGTGACCACAAGGGAGAGCACTGCCCAATGAAGAGGAGAGTGAAAAGCCATGTCAACATGGTGACAGGTGGTCAGCCAGGGGCGGTGAAGGAAGATCCTGACAGATATATCAAGTGAACAAAGAAAATACTCTACCCCCATAATCAGGGGTCCTTTCGTAAAAAAAGAGGTGCAGGAGCTCATTAGCATAACATTTGTATATGCCACACCCCCTGACGTCACCGGAAGTGTCAAAAGGCCACACCTCCCTGACGTCATTGGCAGTGTGTCAGAAGGCAAGAAGGAAGGGAGGGGGAAGGAAGGAAGGAAGGAAAGGAACAGGAAGGAAGGTAGGTAGGTAGGTGGGGGAGAGAGAGAGAAGAAAGAAAGGAAGGGGGGAAGGAAGGAAGAAAGAAAGGAACAGTAAGGTAGGTAGGTGGGGGGAGAGAGAGAGAAGGAAGGAAGGAAGGGGGGAAGGAAGGAAGAAAGAAAGGAACAGTAAGGTAGGTAGGGGGGGAGAGAGAGAGAAGAAAGGAAGGAAGGGACAGGAAGGTAGGTAGGTAGGTGGGGGAGAGAGAGAGAGAAGAAGAAAGGAAGGAACAGGAAGGAAGGAAGGGGGAAAGGAAGGAACAGGAAGGTAGGTAGGTGGGGGAGAGAGAGAGAGAAGAAAGGAAGGGAGAGAGGAAGGAAGGGACAGGAAGGTAGGTAGGTAGGTGGGGGAGAGAGAGAGAGAGAAGAAAGGAAGGAAGGAAGGAAGGAAGGAAGGAAGGAAGGAAGGAAGGGGGAAAGGAAGGAACAGGAAGGTAGGTAGGTGGGGGAGAGAGAGAGAGAAGAAAGGAAGGGAGAGAGGAAAGAAGGGGGAAAGGAAGGAACAGGAAGGTAGGTAGGTAGGTGGGGAGGGAGAGAGAGAGAGAGAAGGAAGGAAGGAAGGGGGGGCGCTTCTCCCCCCCACTGGGGCCAGCGTTTCCCTTCCTCCCCCCTCTTGCTTGGGCCCCAGGGGCTTCACGCCTCTGGGGCCCGGCTTCTCCCTCCCTTGTGCCCCCCTGGGGCCCGGGAGCAGTGAGTGGGGGAGGGAGGGAAGGAGGAGGCTGGTCCCCACCTACCTACCTACCTTCCTGTTCCTTCCTTTCCCCCTTCCTTCCTCTCTCCCTTCCTTTCTTCTCTCTCTCTCTCCCCCACCTACCTACCTTCCTGTTCCTTCCTTTCCCCCTTCTTCTCTAAATGCACACAGTGTAGCATAGCTTTTACATAAATATAAATAGGGCAAGGGAACAAATTAAGCAGTAAAAGCCAGTTTAAAATGGGATCTCACCAGTGCTGAAAAACAGAGATGGCAGGCACATTCACCTCTCTCTGATTCCAAGACAAAATCCAAACAATTTCAGTACCAATCTATATCTGACAAAGGGAGTTTTGACCATCAAAAGCTGATACCCTGAAAATTTTGTTGGGTCTCTGAAGTGCTATTGTACTCAAATCGAGCATTTCTACTGCAGACAATCACAGCTACCTTCTAAAATTGCTCATTCATATTTCAACCCAAATTAAAGCTTAGCTGCAGCTGTTAAAGCCAGGACCCTCACCTTATGAAGTCATCTTAAGAGAATGTGGTTCATTACAGAAAGGCTCCAAGAAAGATTTTTTTTGTTTGCGAGAGCAGGAGGAAAGCTGTATCATACTTTATGTATTACAGGATGAGCACCCTGCCATTAAGTAGGCAGGTAACAGTCCTTTTTGAACTCAGAATGGGGCAGCTGTGTTGCATGCGGAAGGGATAACTCAACAGCACCATCTGCTTAAGCCAGTCTTTGTGCCTCCTCCTGGCAGAGAACTAGAAACTCAGAATTCTATGCCCCCCGCTTTCATTTAGGCAAATTAAGTTGAGAAGGTTGAACGCAGCAACCCTGCTGAAACCATGCAGCTCTTCTCACTCTCTGTCCTTAACTCTCATACTCTTCCTGGAGTACCCTTCACAGAAGACTTTCACCTTCCTAGTCAGAACTATACTAGTCGTTTCTCCCTGGCTGTGAATCAACCCATGTTTTTAAAGGAGTCCCCTTTGCCATTTTCGGGCAATATTAATACTTTTGTTTGTATTAACACTTTTTGGTGTCCTGGTTAGGAGCGCAGACTCTAATTGGAGAGAACGAGGTTTGATTCCCCACTCTTCCTCCACATGCAGCTGCTGGAGTGACCTTGGGCCAGTCCCAGTTCTCTCAGAGCTCTCCCAGCCCCACCTACCTCACAGGGTCTCTGTCATGGGGGAGGAATGGAAAGGAGATTGTAAGCCGCTGGGAGACTCCAAGCGAAGGGAGCAGGGTAGAAATCCAATCTCTTCTTGTTGTTCTTAACACTTGTTATTAAAAGTGTTATTGCCCCCCTGGGACCTCCTGGTTTGGCCTTTTGGTTTGCAGAGCTCGTTGGCCTGGAAGCGATGCTCAAGACCCAGAACAGCCAGAAAGGGGAAGGAGGCGTGCACGTGTGACGCCGGCGGAGGCGGGGAGCGAGAGCCGAGCTTGGCGTCGGGGAACAAAAGCCCAGCCTCCCCTCCCCCGGCTAGCCAGAGCACAAAGGCGAGCCCTGCTCGGGGGGAGGCAGGCAGGCATGCGTGCCTCCTGCGAGAGAAGCGGGGAAAGCAGCGGCCAGGAGAGAACCGGCGATGGGAAGCGTCCGTTCCACCGAGGCCAAGGGTAAACTCCCGGAAGTTTGAGGGCAGGGGGAGGGCAGGGAGGGAAGGAGGGGGCTGGTCCAGCCCCGGGAGTTTGAGGGCGGGGAGAGGGAAGGAGGAGGCTTGTCCCAGGGCCGGCGGCGCTTGCCACGGCCCCGGGAGTGCGAGTGGGGGGGGAGGAGGGAAGGGGGTTCTCCCCGGGCAGGTGGCGGCCTGCCGCGGCCCGTGAAGGGGGGAGGGAAGGGGCTTTTTCCAGGCCTGGCAGCGGCCTGCCGCCACCGGGAGGAGTGAGTGGGGGGCGGGGCTTTGTTAAGTCCCCGCCCCCTGCCCTCCTCTCTCCCGGAGCGGCGCTCCGGCATGCCCCGGCCCCAACGGAGCCCTGCCCATAATGGAATACTATAGAAACAACCAGGGGCATAGAGTTTTGTAAATTCTGGAGGGGGGAGGGCTCTTTAGCGCACATGCAAAGTGCGCTCGCTTGCTGGGGCGATATCCCCCCCCGCTGGAAAACCTCTGAGCCTCCCCGGGCCCTTCCAAGGCCCACCAGCCGCTGCTGCCAGGGCCTCTCTCTCTCCCCCCACTCCTTCCCTCTCCCTTCACCGGGAAAAGAGGGAGGGAGAGGGAAGGATGGAAGAGTGGCCAGGCAGGGGGGGGGAAGGAAGGAGAGGCAGCAGCAGCAGCAGCTGCCGGCCTCGGAAGGGCCCCGGGAGGCATGGCGGCAGGTGCTACGTTTTCCCAGGGGGGGGCTCAGTCCCCCCCAGGAAATTTTGAGGGAGGCTCGAGCCCCCCCCATAGTCTATGCCTATGGAAACAACCCTCAACTGCAGAAGAAAGGACACTGGGAATTTAAGAAGGGGAAAAAGGGGGGGAAAGTGTGTCTGTGGGGAAGAAACTACTTAAGACAGAACTGCTACAGCAAACCTATGAATTTGACCTGGAAATCAGAGGATATTAATGGTTAAACAGAATTATGTGATATGTAATAAAGCTGTAGTTGAGTAATCCCAGAAAATGGAAATTAAAGCATGGGAAATACTGTTGGTAAGGTAGAAATGGTGATATAAAAAATGGTGATATAAAAGACTTTAGCTAGTTCTGCCTGCACCTGGACTCATTGGCCCACTGGAAAAAAAACCCAGAACCCCCCCCCCCCCCCCGAAAAAACTCCACTGTCATAAACGTGCACAGGAAAAATGCCTACATGGAAAAATGCCCACACAGAAAGAAGTCCACATTGAAAAATACCGTGTAAAGCGCCATAGATATTTATAATTGTGGATAACCATTCATCTCCATTTATGAGAATGAACAGGTATTACCTATAATCCTATATATCTCTCTCTATAATAATTCTGTTCTTGAGTGGCAACATTTCATGTGCTCCCATTGACTGTGCAATGCTCTCCCTCAGCCATTGGCCCAAAAGCCGCCACTCAAGAGTACTCGCATACCATTGGCTGAGTGCTCGGTTTGCTACTCTTCCCCACCCACTCCCCTTTCACCCACTGTTCTCTGTTAGAAGCACTGTATCTCCCAACGAAGACACTTCTCTTGCTTAGCTCCTGTGTGGGACTAAGTGTTCCCTCAGTGGCTGTTATGAGGAACTCATAGGGTTGCCAACTCCAGGTAAGGAAGCCAGTTTAAGGAAGCCAGAGTTTGGGCAGGGGAGATGAGGCCTCAGCTGAATAGAATGCCATAGAGGCCACCGGCCAAAGCATTCTAACTTTCCCCTCAGTGGCTGTTGGTAGTCAACCAAGCTTGGTTTTGTCAGTAAAAAGACAAAGGAACAAAACCCTTTCTTCACCTTTGTGAGGAACTCATTGGGGCCAGTCCTAAGTATGGTTGCCAGCTCCAGGTTGGGAAATTCCTGCTGTCCTTCTGCCCCCCCTCCCCCAATGCTGCCCTCCACAGGAGCCACCCCCCAAATCTCCAGGTATTTCCCTACTCAGAGCTGGGAACCCTACTTTCCCCTCGGTGGCTGCTGCTAGTCAACCAAGCTTGGTTTCTGTCAGTAAAGGCCTATTTTGGCCTTCGGGAGAAAACTCATTGTGTCCTTAAACCCTGCTGAGACGCCCCTCCCCATGACAGCCAATGTGATGTGGCAGTCAGGGCTTCAGAGCACGGTAGACGCTGCAAGTGTGTGTGTGTGGGGAGATGAAAAGCTGAACAGTGAGGGGGAAATAAAGGTTGGTTGATGCTTGGCTGGAAAGGAGATAGGGTTGCCAACTCCAGGTGGGAAATTCCTGGAGATTTGAGGGATGGAGCCTGGAGAAGGTGAGGTTTGAGGAGGGGTGGGGCCTCAGACAGGTACAATGCTATAGTCTCTGCCCTCCAAACCAGCCATTCCCTCCTGGGGAACCACTGTTGCTAATCTCCAAGTGCGGACTGGAGATCACTCAGAATTGTAACTGCTCTTCAAGTAGCAGAGATCAGTTCCTCTGGAGAAAATGGTGGACTCTATGTCATTATACCCTGCTGAGGTTGCCACAGCAAATTGACGCTGAGTACCCAAGGCCAGGGCACCTGCCCAGAGCCTTATTCCTACTTAAGTAATAATTTTGCTATGTTATTTGTAAATTACTTCATTACTATACAAAGTGGCCTTATGAAGAGGGATTTAATGCTCTTGAGTGTGAAGGCTTGGAAGGGAAAATAAAAGGCCTGGGCCACACCAGGCTAATCTTTTTGTATCTCTGGTCCCATTGTGAAACTAAAAGATCAGCCCCTCCCAACTGCAGGGACTGAATCCAGCAGGGTTCTTCTTATGTTAATTATGTTTCCCAGCCTCCTCAGCTGCTGCCACTGCCACCTCCTCTTTCTCTTTCCTAAACAGTAGTAGTTAAGGCCTCATAGATCTATGAAGCTTACCTTAAGATAACAAAACCATAAGACAACATTAAATAACAAATAACAACAGAAGTGGCAACCATATCCTGTAATGCTCTTAATTTCCTGTTCCACAGCAGTCATCCCAGTGTGTGGCAATACTCCCTCTAAGGTGTGTTGTCCTGTGAGCAAAAATTCTACATTGTGAGCTACTGGCATTAAAGTTGTGAGCGAGAAATTTGGCTACTGCATAAATCAGTTTGCTCTGGAGTGGTCCCACAAAGTCCATGGCTATCCATGCAAAAGGAGACTGGATCAAGGGCAGCGGAGCCAAGGGCACCCAAGGTAGCAGGTGGGTAGAGGTTTGCTGGCACATGGGGCAGGTACCTCAACAAAGGAGAGCATTTATGTTGGCTAGGATGAATTCCTTTCCTTCAAATGTTGTTTTGGTAGATTTCTCCAAATTCCATATAGTGAGAGAGTCTGTCCTTGTGGGGCAAACATTCCAGATTCCATCCAACATGTATTGCTAGACTTCAGAGCACGGTAGACGCTCATGGTAAAACATGGTATTCATGGTAAAACACGCCCCTCATAAATTTTAGTAGACTTCTCCAGGAATTTACTAACAGTCCTTGTGATTGATATAATATATATATATATATCTTGAGAACAGTGTATTTTGCCTGTTCCTATTTTTATACTATGTTTGAGTATGCCAATAAAAGTCACTCCACTGAGTGACATGGGGCAGGTCCTACAGAACTTCCACACATCCCAGGCCTCAGAGAACCAAAAGAAATTACCCCAAAGATGAGCTACTGTGGTTTTTTAGCCCCCTGATGACCCTACCCCCATGAATGATCATGGGCAAAGGTCAAAACCTCCTCCTGGTACCACTGTGGGAGCTGCAACTGCTGGATCTCCACCCCATGCTCTGGGACAAGTCTGTAGCAGGCTCCCCCGTCCCATACAACCCATGGGAGCTGCTGGGTCTCCTGCTCATCCTGCACCTCCCCCTCACTCACTGCCACATCCCTGCAGACTGCAGAGTGATTCCAGGGCCTCATCCTCATCCTGGGCAACCAGGAACTCCAGGTCTGCACTTCAGCCTCTGTTGTGTCTCTCCAGGAGCTACTGAGTTCAGCAGGTTCATCTTCTGACACCAGAGCTTCCTGGGAAGCTGTGACTACACACACAATTCATAAAAATCCTGGTGCTTCCCAACATAGTAGCACCGGGTAGGACAATTCTGCCACTTAGGTGAGTTCCACCTTCCTGTTCTTGTCCTGGAACATCAGGAGGACCTGCCCCAGGGGACACTGCTCTACATGCCAAGGGAAGCATGTAATCAAAGCTGTCCTGACAACTGGTGTGTGTGTGGGGGGGTATCAACAGCCAGATCCAGATTGTAAAACAGAGCTTCCCCTGTCCAGAAGGGCCGAGAGCTGGTGTCCTGCTAGCCTTACCATGATGATCAAAGTTGGCAGCTGGAGAGCCTGTGTTGTTACATGCATGGCCATCTCCCAGCCAAAATCAGACTCCATGAGGAAGGAAAGGGAAGCCCCCTGCTGCTTCTGGTCAGCTTCACTCCCCTCTCATCAGCTGATGAGTTAAACCTAACAGCTGATCCACCTGGAGTGAAAGTGACCAGAAGGGGCAGGGTGGCTTCTCTTTTCTTCCCTAGCCTCCCCACTGCTGTGAGGCTGAGGTGCACCAGGGGGGTCAGGGGGGGTCTGGCATCCTCCTGGGGTGGGGCAGGGCTCATCCGAGGTGGGGAACCACACCAAATGCCCCACTGTGGCTACGGGCCTGCCCAGGAGGGGATGACCTAGAGGAGATGCTCCAATGCCACTTGACATGTGATCTTCTTTTCCTCATCAGTGGTCAACCACAGCCATTGAAAGGCAGTGCCACAGAGGGTAGCCACCAGAGCACTGGGGCAGTTGTTTCTTTTGCAAGTGATGAACTGAAATTTCTGTCGATAAATGTCAGGCAACATCTTGTAATGATCCAAGACGGTGGCCTTTAATTTGGCATAATCTGCCCCACCCTCCTTGGATAGGGCCTGGAGAGCTGCCTGGGCCTTACCCATACAGTACAGCCAACATATAAAGGCCCACTGCTCTTAGGGCAACTGAACAGCTTCAGTAGGCCCCTCAAAGATTTCCAAAAAGGCACTGATATCACCTTCCAGGCCTTGCTTTGCCAAGGGGAACCTTGTGGCCTGGATGGTGCCACCCAGGGGCCCAGGTAGGCCTGGCTTGGTGGGCCCTGGGCCTGAGGTGGCCTGTCCTATCTCCAGCACCCTTCACAGGTCCTGCACCAAGGCTGCTTGCATCTCTTGGTGCTGCTGAGTGACATTCCTCAAAGCTGCTCTTGGTGCTCAACCATTCATTGCCTGAACTGCCCAAATTCCTCTCCCTCTCTCCCCACCCCAACCTTCTAGTTAATGTCTACAGTTTCTCAGCTACAGTGGTTTGAAAGGGCCATTTCACCTGTATTCCCTCAAGTCTAGCCTGACAACTTTGATTATACTGGCTATCAAGTGGGGAGATTATTTTTCCTCTCATCTTCCTGTTGATAGTGAAAAATGGCTACTAGTGACCAAGCATGTCTCACTTGCTTGGGTAGAGAGAGAAACTGTCTGAATGAAACAAGAGAAAAAGGCTGAATTTTGCTCTTGCCTGGCATTGTGTTTGCCATGCCTGGCAAAGTGAGTAAAGTAGTGGTTCAAACCCCCTCCCCCAGTTTCAGTTAACTTATGGTTGACCCCATAAGGTTCTGAAGGCAATAGACTTTTAGAGGTGGCTCTGTGCCATGACCCTGGACTTCCTTGGTGGTCTCCCATCCAATGACTAACCAGGGACAACCATGCTTCACTTTCGAGATCTGATGAAATCAGGAAATTTCACCATATTTGGTGTGGACCCCAACAGAGCCCCAGTATGCATGGATTGTCAGAGCAGCTCTTATTAATTATGATGGTATGGAAAGGCAAAGCCATTTCCTAGCCAACAAAGAAGTATTTGAGCTATGGGAGAATTGTTTTCAGGAATCAAGAGCAGGAAGAAAGCTGCAGTGCCTCTTTGGAATCTGTTTCTTGAAAGCTACCCTCTCCTGCCCTTATTTATTTAATTATTTATTTCCCCCCTCAATCTCTCTCCTTTCTGCTTAGTCCTACTTTTCTCTGCAGGAAGTTGTGTTATTCAAGTGAGACTAGTGAGTTACCAACATTGCACATTGCAGAGCTGGTTACAGACTGATTGACAATCTCTTTTGACTGCTTCAGTGGTTGCCTTAAAACTTAATTAAAAATGTTCACAGGAAAAAAATCAATAGTGCAATAGATACATGATCTCCCTGCTTTTCACAGCCTGCTTGAATAGTTGCAGATTGATTGGATCTGCTCCATGCCAATAAAGCCACCCTGAAGAGAGAATGGTCCCTGGGATAAGACCCAAAATCCATCAATTTGTTGTCTAGATTGGGGGGGGATTGGAAGGGAAGGTTCCAAAACTCATTGCCCTGTGAGGTGCCTCTTCAAGGGATGCCACCTGGCTGATGCTTAATAATTAAATTTCCAGAGAGCCTCCCTTTCTGCAGCACGCTCCCCCAGCCTCCTGGCTTGCAGGCTACATTGAGGCGAGTGGGGAGTAGAGCAAAGGCACAGCAACACCCTAGGCATTTGTCAGATGAAAGGAACTGGAGATCAAGTTAAGAAATGTTAATGAGCAGCATCCATCAAAGCCTGGTTGCTGCCACTTCTCATTAGAGTGCTGGAGACGTCTTCACTTCAAAGTGTATAATTGCCTACCACTTGGGCAAAACCCATCATTTTACATTCAGGTGCCACAAATCTGTGTACTTTAGTATGCCTAGCACCGAAATCCAACTGCCACTCAGAATTTCTAGGATTCCAGACGGCTGTCAGGAGGGGCTCCCTGCCCTGGCTCCCCTGCCTGGCCAGAACCCCATTGGAGGGGAGGAGGACCCCCACAGTACCAATGACGATAGGGAGCCTGTGTCTTGCCTTGGGACCCAGGGCCAAGCATGCAGACAACCAAAGGCCCAACTGGCCCGTGGGATGATGGGCAGCGATGGCGACAGAGCCAGCTGAGATCCACTGCCAGAACCATGACTCGCTCCTGCCAAACAGCACAAGGAATACCCACAGCACAGGGGAGATAGGGAGAAGGAGCACACCTTGGGTCGCAGCGGCGACCTCACTGGTGGGAGGGGAGTGGGCCTACTCGGGAGCTGGGGGAGGTTTGGCTGGCTTAATGCCTCACCTGTGTGGGGCTTGATGAGGAAATAAAGGAGAAAAGTAACAGGTGAGCCAGGGAGGAGAGATCTGGGGTTTATGCTGGCCAGGCATGATGTGAAGGAGGCTGATGGGAGATGAAGGGCAAGGATGGTGAGACTGCAAGTGAGCGGTGCCCTGAACTTGTCAGCGTGAACACGGTTGTAAAACTGACAAGGCGGGATATAAGTTAAACAAATAAATAAATAAATAAATGGATCCTCAATAAGCCCTGGGAGGGAAGCCTGCAGTGATGCAACTGCCAGGAACCTGAATCTGAGGTTTGTCTTGACTTACGGCCTCCCAAGGAGAATGCCCACCCAAGGAGAATGCCCACCCAAGTACGCAATGGACCAAGACTGGACTGTGGTGGCCCGTACGGGGAGTGTGACCCGATGCCCATGTATACACTGGCCCATAGGGTGGCAACCCCCGTTGCTGCAGCCTATACAAGCAGACCCCACAATGTCAGACCTGGTGGCGGGGTCAGCCACCGCCACCTTTGATCTCACCCAGTTCACTCGATGGATGGCTGAGCGGCAAGAGCAAATGATGCAGGAATGGACTCAGCAATACCAGGAAATGCAGGTGTTGCTAATTAGGGATGTATGTAAAGCCTGGGACCAAACTCATGTGCTGCCAGGCAGGACCACTCCCACCTGCAGCCCTCATCCCGTCCTCAACAAACTGACACCTGAGGATGATGTGGAAATATACCTGGAAACATTTGAGTGGGTCGCAGAGATGGCCCAATGGCTGCAGGCACAGTGGGCCTGTCTGTTGAGCCCCTCCCTCACCGGCGGGGTGCAAGCTGTGCTGCAGATGTTATCCTGGGAGCAGGCAGCAGACTACAAGACCTTGAAGCAAGTTATCCTTTACAAATTTGAGATAATGGAGGAGACCTTCCGCCAACAGTTCCGAGGGAGAAAGTGGAAACCCGAGAACTGCCCCAGGCTGGTGGTGGCCGAATTGACAGAGTGTGCTGAGGGGTGGTGGGGCCCAAGACGGATGGTGAAAAGGTGGTCATCCAGAAAGTGGTGATGGAGCAGATCCTACAGATCATGCTAGAGGAGATGCACCTCTGGACCCTTTGCAACAAACCTAAGGATGTAGCAGAACTAACGACCCTAGCAGAGAACTTCTTGGCAGCTGAGAGTGGAAAGCATGGTCTGGAATGAAGGCATCCAGTTGCCAGAGGCTCCAGCCCTGCCCTCCCAGGTTCCTGGAGCAGCCCCGCCCAGCTCTCACGGGATGGCAGGGTGCGGCCCCTAGCACAAAGGAGAGCACAAAGAAGCCCCTTTGCGAGGGGTTTTCCAGCACAAGGCCCTTCCTGAGGGGAGTCAGGAAGGCCCATAGATGGGAGGGAGGCTACCGAGAAAGGGATGCCTGACTGTTTTGCCTGCAGTCAGATGGGGCATTCCCCATCATGGAGTGCGAGGCCAAGTGGAACCTGGCCTTGCAGGTGTGGACCCCGGCCCATGGCTGAGCCCCCTCCACCATCACCATTCACCTCTACGGGCAGATCATAGAGGTGCTTCTTGACTTGGGAAGCTCCATCTCAGTCCAGGCAGATCTGGTGCTGTCCCATGTCCCCACACAGAGGTGGACTCAGATCCACTGCTTCTCATGTCACCTACACCAGTGTCTAGTGCTAAGAATGCAAGTGCTCATCAATGGGGAGGCTCACACACTAGATGCGGCAAAAGTCCCCATCCTTCCCCACCCTGCCCTCCTGGGCCAAGACCTCAAGGTCTTCTGGCAATTGATCCACCGGGCCACCCAGGCAGAAGCTGGAACAGAAGCTCTTGAGGGGACAGAGGTGGACGCAGGGGCTAAAGAGGCAGGGTTAGATGCCTCAATTGCGGGGCCCCTGAGTGGCGACAATAATAGTGAGGACTGGAGCCCTGACAAGCAATTTTAGCAGGAGCAAAAAACCAACCCCTCGTTGAACTACCTCACTGCCAGGTGGTGATAAATGAGGGGGTAATCTGTGATGAGCGGGCTGCTAGCCAGTTGCCATGCTTCAAGAAGCAAAAGGGAGTGTGGTACCGGGTTGCCTGGAGGCCACAGGGTGCCAGGGAGTGATTGCAGCTGCTGGTGCTGACTGGGTGGTGCCAGCAGGTGTTGCAACTAGCGCATGATCATCCCTGGGCTGGCCACCAGGGAACTGCAAAGACAGCTCACATCCTAGGGCAGTTCTATTGGCCCTCAGTATACACTGATGCCCAGCAGTTTTGCCAATCCTGTCCTCAGTGCCAACGACACTCTAATAGGATGCCGCTCTCCATGCCCCTACAGGCATTACTGGTGATTCAGGAGTCATTCTGGAGGGTGGCTATGGACTTCATTGGGCCCTTATCATGCACCCCAAGGGGGAACTGCTATATTTTAGTCTTGGTCAATTACGCGACCCATTTTCTCAAAGCTATCCCTTTGTGAACCATGAGTGTGTCCAGGGTGGTGAAAACCCTCTTCCAGATGTTTTCACACTTTGGAATCCTGCATGAGTTGTTATCAGATCAGGGAACGTCATTTCAGGCCAATCTGCTCCACTGGTTATGCGATGCTCTCAACATCTGACAAATTTTCACTTTGCTCTACCACCCCCAAACCGATGGATTGGTGGAACACATTTAAAGGGGGCCATCCACAAGCTGGTAGAGGACAAGCCACACCAGTAGACCCTCTCCTCTTTGTTATGCAAGAAACACCCCAAGTGTGTATGGCATTTAGTCTGTTTGAGCCGGTGTTTGGGTGCCAGCTGAAGGGGATTCTGGCACTAATAGAAAGGCAATGGGTGGCATGACCCCTGCTCCCACCAATGGACCCCTCTGAATACGTCCACCAGCTCCGAAAGCAGATGGCGTGGGCCCACCAGAAAGCCCAGGCTAATGTGGTGCATGCCTGGCATGAACAGAGGTGCCAGTACAATAAAGGGATGTGGCTGCAGACTTTTAAAGTGGGTGAGCTCATGCTCGTGCATAGAAGACCCAGCCAGCAGCCCAGCAATGTGGTCTGGGAGGGCCCCTTTCCAATTCTGGAGGTGATTTGACCTGTCACATATAAAGTGTGCTGTGGCCCGCAGCCCCACAATGCCCACACCTTTCACATTAACCACCTACAGGGATGGAGGGAGCAAGGGAGTTGGAGTGCAACCTGTCTCAGGAGGAAGACCCCCTTCCACTGCCTGCACTGGAGTGGAATCCAACTGATAAACATACGGAGCCAAGTTCCATCAGTGGCTATTAGCCACAAAGTATAGATAGGAACTCTCAGTCTGGGGCAAGTGATGCTCTGTATTCTTGATGCTTGATGGGAGGGCAACACTGGGAGGGCTCCTAGTGTCCTGCCTCCACTGCTGGACCTCCTGAGGTCACCTGGGTTTTGGCCACTGTGTGACAGAGTGTTAAACTGGATGGGCCACTGGCCTGATCCAACATTGGCTTCTCTTATGTTCTTATGTTCTTAATGGCCTGGTGCCGGATTGCCTGATTCGGGATGACTGCCTCTCACCATCCCAGGTAGCAGCCGTGGATCGTCTCCTACATGATTGTAGAGTGGTGTTTTCTCGGCGCCCGGGGTTTACCCGATGTATCGAGCACATAATCCCCACAGAGCCAGGACAGGTAGCTCACCCTACCTGGCGCCCGATACCATGAACCAGATGGGATGAGGTGCAAAGGGAGACTGAGGAGGTGTTGTTTTTAGGCATAATTGAGCCCTCCCGGAGCGAGTGGCATAGCCCAATAGTGCTGGTGCCAAAGCTGGATGGCAGTACCAAGTTCTGAATTGACTACCAGGAACTAAACAAGGTCTCCAAGTTCGATGCCTTCCCCATGCCCTGACCAGATTTATTGCTGGATCGCCTAGGGGATGCCAAGGTGAAATCTCCTCTCAACCTAACGAAGGGCTACTGGCAGGTCCCAGTGCGGCAGGAGGATTGGGTGAAAACCGCCTTCGCCACCCCCACCGGGTTATACAAGTTTACTCGTACGCTGTTTGGGTTACACAGGGCAGCGGCCACATTTCAGTGACTAGTAGATACCATGCTGGCCGACTGCCGAGATGTCTGTGAAGATGATATTATTGTCTGCTGCCTATCTATATATCTAATTCCCAAGTGCCCCCTGTGCATGCGAATACTTATTTCAGCAAATCAGGGGCACATGGAGGGTAAAGTGATTATCCTGCACACGTGGGCCGCTCCCCAGGGGTGCAGAAAAATCTAAAAACTGTAAACAAATATGCGGGGAAGTTATAGATGGCCAAAAAGTAAATCAGTGTCCACTGCACATGCACAAGAAATGGACTTACCGAGGCAGAGGACAAGAAGCCTTCTCTCCCCCTCCCTCCCTCCTGTAGTTCTTTTTTTTTTCCCCAATAATTTTTTATTTTATTTTCATAATAACAAACAAACACAGTAACAAACCAAGCATATAACAAAGCAGAATACAAACAAAGCAATCTATACAATTAAGGTTAATAATAACAAAAACAGATTTAAGCATCTAAAAATATAATAAGTTTTCATAAAAGGGGTTCTTTGGAACAATCTTACTTTTAGCTAAGTAGCTTACAATAGTAAACCATGTTGCTTGAAAAAATTGTTGTGTTTTGTATTGGTTTTCCACATTAGTAATACGACTGTATACAAAGTATTCCCAAAACTTATTTTGCCAACAGAATAGTGATGGAGCTTTCTCTGTTTTCCAATTTTGCGCAATGGCAATCCTTGCCACAGCTATCAGTATTGAAATTTGTATTTTGGTGATTTTATCTTCTATAGTAAGCAAACCAGTCTCTAACAAAATTAATTCAAGTGAAGAAGGCAGTGTTATACCTGTTATCAATTTGTAATTTGTAATAATACCGTTTTCCAAAATAATTGGATTTGTGGGCAATGCCACCAACAGTGGGAAAACATTCCCACATAACCACATTTTTTCCAGCATCTCTCTGGAATTGCTGGGTTCATTTTGTGTAATACTTGTGGGGTGTAATACCACCGATTGAAAACTTTAAAGGTATTAAAATGAATGTTAAAAATATTAGAAGTATTATTAGGTAATGACCAAATACTAGATCAAGTATTATCAGATATAATGAAATTACCCTCCTTGTTCCATTGTTTTTGCATTGGTAATATTGTCATCTTACTATGCTTAAGTAATATTTTATATAACTTAGAAATTAAACCCTTTACTTCTACTTGTTGGTTAGCCAATATTAATTCTAGCTCTGTAAGTGGTGCAGCAAATACCTCTTGAGATTCTAACAAATGTAAAACATTATGAATTTGAAAATATCTAAACCAAGGGATTGATTCTCCTATTTTGGTTTCTAATTCTTTTTTAGTACAAGTTTTCCCATTGGTCAGGAAATCTTTCAAGCACTGTGCACCTGCCTTCTTCCATCTATTGAAATATGGATCCTCTTTACCGGGTCTAAACCAGTCTTGTTTCAAATAAGTTGAGAAACGAGAAATTTTTGGCAGCAAACTATTCTTATATAAATACCATTTTTGTAATAGAGTCTTCAAAAGTTCATTTTGTATACTATTAATTTGCATGCTATTAGGAAAATTCCACAAAGTTTCTAATAAAGAAGCCCTCCTCAACTCTGTCTCCTTTATTGATTGCCATATTATACTAGAGTTAGATTTAAGTACACGTACTATAATGGACAGTAAGGTTGCATCATAGTATAGTTGTAAATCTGGAAAGTCTAATCCTCCCATCCTAGCTGTACGGCGTAAAGTATAGTATCCTATCCTTGGTTTTTTAAAATTCCAAAAAAAATCTATAAGTTGCTTTTGCCATTTTTTAATATCTTTGTTGTTAATAAAGGCTGGAATTGCTCTGAATAAGAAAAGATATTTCGCGAAAATAATTTTTTAAATTAAATGTAACTTATCTGCCCAGGCATAACCTTGTTTTTCCCATTGTTTTGTTTTCATTTGTATATCCTGGGCTAAAGAAAGGAAATTACAATTTACTATATCGTGTAAATTCTCAGGTATTATAACTCCCAAACACCTCCACGAAGAGAAATTCCATTTATATGGACTTTTAGCTTAAATTGTATTTATTGTAGCATTTTTGAGACAAATAGGAATAATATTAGACTTATCTATGTTAACTTTCAAGCCAGTAATAATTTGGAATTTTTGGAAAACTTCTTGAACAGCTACTAATGAGTTTACTAGGTCTGTAAGAAAGATTAACAAATCATCGGCATATAAGCTAATAGTATGCACCTGAGGGCCTGTCTTAATACCTGTGATTTTCGGATCTACTCTAATTGCATTAGCTAATGGCTCAATCGCTATAGCGAATAATAAGGGGGACATAGGGCACCCCTGTCGTGTACCTCTGCACATCTCAAAAAGGAGAACTAAGAATATTGCCAATACGAACTCGCGCTGAACCTCCTGTAGTTCTGATTGCACTGAGTCCTCCCTCATGGCCATGCCCCCTCCACCAAATGAACGTTCAAAGCCTCCAGCAGCATCTACCTTGTGATTTTCACTCTGCTCAGGCAGTTCCTTCCACTTGCAAGAAGAAAGCACACACTTACTCAAAAAAAGGGGGGGGGGGAGAAGCCAGCAGAAAATAATCATGTGAGCTCACTACTTCTGCTCACCATGATGAAGCCTCCAAAGCATGACTGCTAACCCAGCATTAAGCCACAGAAAAAAAAGCCATCTCACCATTGTTTCCTGGAATATAGCTGGCTGGGCTCATCTAAGGAGTCTAAAACATTCACTTTCCCACAAAAATTATGACATTCTACTCCTTCAGTGTCTTATATTTCTCTCTCTCTATTTATCCCCCAACGTGCCCCCAAAACCTTTACATTTGAGATTTCTATGGTTCTTCCACATTTCTTTGCTCCAAATTCTGGGACTAACCCATCAATTGTAGAAGTTTTAAAGTGTCTCTGTAGCCGAATGCCCAAAGAGGTTAACTTGGTGGTATGAGCAAAGGGCAAAAGGGAAGGGATTCTCTTGGAGTGAAAGTGCAAGAGATAACGTTCAAACCTAATTGGACCACTTAGTATCTCCATCCTAAGGAGGTCAATGTCTTCAAAGGGGAGCCTGGTAATGTCAACCAAGTGACCCACTGCTTTCCTCTTCGAATTCCATTCTATATATTTCCCCTTCCATGGGAACACATTGATAACCACGGCATAAGGATTGTAGACCAATGAAGAGGAGACGTCCACATTAGCCACCTTATTGCTGTTGGTTTTGGCTGGATTAAGATGTACAATTGGGAACTCCCCATTATCTGAAATGTTATTTGACTTCTTGGGGGGAAAGGCACTAGTCTGTTCATGAAGCAGATCCAGAATCATCTCTTGTTGTAAAAATATTTTGTTTCGGGATTCCGCCACCAAGACTGTTTGTTGAGCAAGTAGCTCCAGCCCCTCCCAAGATCTGGGAGTTTGTTTGCTGCTAGGAAGTGAGAGGCTGGGTGAGGTTTGTTTGCTGCTTGCAATAGTTTGTTGAATAGAGTGCCCATCTCCCTCAATGTCTGCCTCCAAGCACTCAAACCTATTTTGCAGTGGAACCATTGTGTAAAAGTCCTCTAGCTTGGATTGCTTAAGCAAGGGAGTGATGGTGGCCTCTTCCTCAAATGGATATGTCTTTTTCGATCCCATAATTAGAAAAACAGTCTTAGCTCCAAAACTCTTTTTCCAAAGGGGATAAGCAGCACAGGAGAGGTTCCCAAATTCTCTATACGAGGAAAACTCCAAAGTAAATTAACAACACAGATAGACTCCCAGTCCTCAAGGCCAATTGTAAGTTACTCAGCTGCGCCTAACTGAGTAATAGCCTTGATTAACCTGCAAACAATCTACTTCTCATTAATAAATAAAAATAATAAAAAATGCCAAGTCCATAAAATCGTCAAGTAAAACACAGGAAGGCTAAAAAGCAGCTTAAAATATTTTGAAACTAGTTAAAACTACTTAGCATTTATTGGAGTCATGAATACAGTCATCTGCAGCCAGCATCCTTCCATTTTCCAATGCTATAATATCTTTTTTGAGGTATGGTGACCAGAAATGTATACAGTATTCCAAATGAGGTCACACCACCGATTTATACAGGGGCATTATGATACTGGCTGATTTGTTTTCAATTCCTTTCCTAATAATCCCCAACATGTTGGCCTTTTGCACTGCAGTCGCACACTGCCTCGACATTTTCATTGAGTTATCTACTACGATTCCAAGATCTCTCTCTTGGTCAGCCTCTTGTGAGGCTTCTGTACTATCAGCAAATGATCAGGCCTTTGTTGGTTAAAACATAGTCCTTTATTTCAGATACTGGAACAGGTCTCAATGTTTGTTAGAGATGCCAACAACATAGAGTGGGGGGTTAATATACCTACAAGCATAAATGCAAAATGAATTTCTACCAATCAGCATACACAGAAAATGCGGGAAAATATGGCGTCTGTTTGTTCCCACCGAAAGTGCGAAAAGTCATAAACATTCCCCTCCTGGCCTGTGTGACCCAGATGTAGTAAGTCCTAGGCAAAACATTGAAGCAATGACAATAAAATAACCTTCAAGGTTGTAACCGGCCAGATAGCACCCTGAGAGACTAGAGTGGGAGGGGGAGAGAACAGGCACAAGATAACCCTTTGTTATGTGACGCCTTGGTATGCAGGAAACCACCCTCCCGCCTGAAGAAGTAACACTAAGCAGGCCAGCTATCTACATCAAGGGGCAATAAACCAAATGGGCATTCAGGCATTTGGCACTACAAAGAAAACGAAAGTACATTGCAGATCAGTCAGCATACATATCATTGTCAGATTCTTTTAGAAAGAAAACATTTAGCAACATTTATGAAAGAGCCAGTGTGCAGAAAAAGTAGAATCTGACACCTCTGCCAGTTCAGACCCTATCTCCCGGGGCTTATTGAGGGTCCGTGTGTTCACGCCAATGGGTTTGGGGCACTGCTCACTCGCAGTCTCACCATCCTTGCCCTTCATCTCCCATCGGCATCCTTCACATCACACCTGGCTAGCATAAGCCCTGGATCTGTCCTCCCCGGCTCACCTGTTACTTTTCTATTTTATTTCCTCATCTGGTCAAGCCCTACCCTACAACAGGTGAGCCATTGGGCCAGGCAAACCTCCCCCAGCTCCCGAGTAGGCCGACCCCTCCTCCCACTGGTGAGGTTGGCACCACAACCCGAGGTGTGCTCCTGTCCGTCCCCCCTGCACTGTGGGTGTTCCTCATGCCATTTGGCAGGAGCAAGTTGTGGTTCTAGTGGTGGATCCCAGCTGGCCCTGTCGCTGTTGCTGCCCATCATCCCATGGGCCAGTCAGGCCTTTGATTGTCTGTGTGCTCGGCCCTGGGTCCTGAGGCAAGGCATGGGCTCCTAGTCATTGTTGGTGCTGCAGGGGTCCTCCTCCCCTCCACTGGGGTCCTGGCCAGGCAGGGGGGCCGGGGGCCCCTTCTGACACCCCCCCCTAGCTCTGGGTCCCCATTGGGTCATTGAACAACTGAAATAGGCAGTTAGCGTTCAGATGCTGGCGCAGCGCTCGACGTAGCACCCAAGGGTTGTTGTCTTTCATTCGGAAGATCCATTGGAGTGAGGCATGGCCGGTTACCAGCACAAAGGGGTTGTTGCATAGATAAAAAAATAAAGTGCCAATGGTTCACTTAAGGGCCAAGGCTTTGTGCTCCATGGTGGAATATTGTTGCTCTGCCACCTGTAATTTCCAGCTGAGGAATAGGATGGGCACTTCTTGATCATCACGGGCCTGTGAGAGGACCACTCTAACCCCGGTAGCCAAGGCATTGTACTAGGAACGGGCACGTAAAGTTTATCCAGCCACTGCTTAAAGACTGCCCATGAGGGAGAGCTCACCACCTCCCTAGGCAGCTGATTCCACTGTTGAACAACTTTTACTGTAAAAAAGTTTTTCCTAATATCCAGCTGGTACCTTCCCGCTTTTGATTTAAACCCATTATTGCAAATCCTATCCTCTGCTGCCAACAGGAACAGCTCCCTGATGTAGAACTCAGCACTTATCCTTGTTAAATTGCATCTTGTTCACATCCGCCCACTTTTCCAGTATGTTCAGATCTTGTTGAATTCTATATTTTCTGGTGTGTTCACTATTCCTCCCAATTTGATGTCATCTGAACATTTAATGAGTAGTCCCTCCCCTCCAGATCATTTATAAAAATATTGACAAGTACCAGGCCCAGAACTGAGCCCCGTGGCACCCCGCTAGACACCTCCCTCCATTCAGATGAAATGCCATTGACAATTACTCTCTGAGTGCAGTTCTCCAACCATATGTATTCACCTGTAGAGGGAGAGAGTTGACACATGCTCATGGACACTTTTTCCTTCTTTCTGATATTTAAGAGCACTGTCCTGGTTCATGGGTCCATGGCTAAGCCTAGGGTTGGTATATTCCTGGAGATTTGTTGATAGAGCCTGGGGAGTGGAGTTTGGGGGGAGAGAGAGGAATCTCAGCAGGCATAATGCCCCTGAGTCTACCCTTTGGAGCAGCATTTCCTCCTTGTGAACTGATTTCTGTCATCTGGAAATCAATCGTAATTCCAGGGGACCTCCAAGCCCCATCTGCAGGTTGGCAAGCCTAACCCTGGCTAACATGGAACCCTGGCATTCTCGGCAGGTCACTGTGCACACATTGACCCTGAATGAACATGCATGATGGGGGGCGGAGCATTGCTGCTGCTGCTGGTGGCTGCAGATTAAGAGAGCTCCCAACTGCTTTTCTCCTTAAATTGTCGTCAAGTCGTTCTAACACCTACCTTCTCCCTAAAGACTATGGGAAGAACTTCGAGAACTGAGGCTAATCAAAATACTACTGCTACTACATCAGTAGAAACTTATTTCACAAGAGAAATGTTGATAAAAAGTCGGGCCCTGAAAGTGCAAGAACTTCCAAGATGGCGACTGGAGCCAAAACGATGGAGATATCCACCCTAGACTTTGCACAACTATTGTCTAGGAAAGATCTACAGGATCTACGTGATGATCTTCTAAACTCATTCTCAACACTGGTAATGGAACTTCTTCAACCAGTACAAACCAAGTTAAGTGATTTCATGAATTAATTGAAAGAAACATCTAAGATAGCGGAAAATGCTGCTGAACTTTCTTTAACTCTGCAAGACGAGGTAAGATCTCTCCAATCTTTTGAAAAAATAACTGTAAATAGACTTACCTCACTGGAGAACTGCTGGAGGCAATGCAATTTGAAATTTTGTGGGATCGAAGAGGGGGCAGAGGAAAGTTCTCAAATGACAGAGTTTTTCTCCTTGTGGCTGGCTACAGTCTTGAATTTAGAGGAAGGAGAAGCGCCCTTAATTACTTAAGCCTAGTGCCTAGGTCTTCTGGCTACAGCTCGAAAAGGTCATCCAAGGAATGTCCTTGCCCAGTTTTTGTACCCAAGATCTAGGGATAAGATCCTCAAATAAGCTCGCAAGAAAGGTTTTCTCCCCTTTAAATACAATAAAGTGCAGGTGCTGCTTGATTTATCGCCGGAAGCCTTGGACAAATGTTGGAGTTTGAAGCTTATAGCAACTAAACTCTTCTCAGCCAAGATTCAATTTCAATGGAGTTCTATGTCAGACATCCAGCTCTATGACAATGACTTATTATACCAGGCATCAGATGGAATTACTGGCAAAGTGTTACTCACTTCGTTAGGATTGCAATTGTCACAACAGGAAGAAAAGTCTCTTCTGGAAGAATAATACAGAACTGCAGAACTATGCACTCTTAGATGTTAAGTACCTGCTATGCGATTTCATAGTGCAATGAAAATTGAGACCTTTAGGAATATGGATTATTAGAGTTTTAGTATATGATAATTCTCTACTTATTGACACTTATTACCCTTATGCAGCTTTAGAATAGCTTTCTAGTTTAAACAAGTATTTTATGGTCTACCTTTGGATTGGGTTATTGATATATTTGTAAAAGTTTTTGCATCAGCAATAGTTCACAAGCTTATCTTTCTATATTACTTATCTAAAAACTTATTTAAAGCCTCATTAACTGTAAATATATTAAATTGTTTTATAAGTTTCCTTTTACCTCTTGTTCATTTTGGTTTTTTTGTTATGCAGTAGCTATGGCTACTGCTTTATATAGAAATGTATAAGGTCTTATAAAATGGGAGTGAATAGTGTTTTAAGTCTTATAAAACTGTATCATCCTATTCTTCTGATACTACAGGATTTTTTCCTTTTCTTCTACAACTGGTATTGAAAATGAGTCTACTTTAGTAGACCTCTTATCTAATGTTTAATGTTGTGGTAATTGTATGCATATTACCATGGTTATAAGTTTCCCTTTAGCTCTTGTTTGCAACACCATTCGGGAGCAGAATTTAAATATTTATAGGCTTAGTGTACTTTAAATCTGATAATTTAAGACTTCATTTGGTGGGAGTCTATGACTACATTTATAAGATATTGATTATAATGCTAGAATTAAGTACTTTTATACTTGAATATTTTAGTCTAGTCATATGTATAGGAGAAGGGTAGGGAAGCTGAATACTTTACTTATAATTTCTATATTGGTTAAGATCCCCCCCCCCCCCCCAGGTACTGGGATTTTTTAGAAGAATCCAAGCAGGGAGGTTCTAGATTGTCACCCTTTCCCCTTTTTTAGGAAACCTCGAATCTAGCCCTATTATAGGGCAGTATAAGTTTTGTTCTAGATTTTAGTTAGACTTAATTAATTTGGTATTTTAATAGTTAGCATAGGATAAGGTTATAAATTTGTAATAAGGTTAATAGATTAAGTAAGTTATTAATAAGGATATAGAACACTAAAATAGGCAACATTTAAGATTGACTTTATTATACCTCATAAGGTTGTTTAGGACAAATTGTTCTTTTTTCTTTAGTGTTTTGTCTTGAATAGGATTTTCCCCCCCTTTCAATGGCTCACCAATACAAAATAGTGCCTTGGAACACTAGAGGTCTGAATAGCCAAATAAAGCTACAGAGAGTTTCCTCCTTTGGGGCTAGGGAATGCCCAAGTATACTATGTCTTCAAGAGAACCACCCCAAAAGACCACTGAGGCAAATACTCAAAACAAAATGGTTCTCACAACGCTTTCATGCGGTGGGCTCATCCAAAGCAAGAGGTACGGCAATTCTACTTTCAAAAAACTTTCCTTTTCTGTGCACATAAATTAAAACTGATCCATAGTGTAGATATGTCTTTGTAAAAGACTGGATGGACACACGCTTGATCTGATCTTTGTGGCGGGGGTGACAATGGACTGGATTACTGCTTTGGCAGTACCATGGTTGGACCACTATGCTCTGAGAGCTCGTCTGAACATTCCACCCCAACCCTGTTTAGGCGGCGAGCGCATTTTAGCTCGCCCTCGGAGCCTGATGGACCCTGGATGGTTCCTGGCGGCACTGAGGGATCCGATGCCCCCTGGTGGCTCGTTGGATGAGCTGGTGGAGGACTAGCATAGCCGACTCTCCACAGCCATCGACGAGATCACTCCAAGGCACCCTCTGCACCCCCACAGTAGGCTTGCTCTGTGGTATACCCAGGAGCTACGGCTTATGAAACAGGAGCTTAAATGGTCAGAGAGACGGTGGCATTGCGCTCATGATGAAGCAACAAGAGCATCTTATAGGACATTTATGAAAGCCTATGAGGTGGCAGTCAAGGCCGCTAAGGATTACTACGCGGCTGAGGTTGCATCTGCTAGCTCATGTCCAGCACAATTATTTAGAACAATTCGGTCTATAACTGCTGTGCCCCAGGGCAGACCAAACAGTAGGGAATTGGAGATTGGCTGTGAGATTTTTGCGAGCTATTTTGCGGATAAAGTCTTGGCGCTCCGCTGCAACCTCCCCACCACAATTGAGACAATGAGTGAACTTGAGGCCCCTTGCACATCAGTGATTATGGGTTTGGATTTCTTCAGCCTGCTCAGCCTAGACGAAGTTGATAGGTTATTCATGACCATGCACCCAACCACATGCACCCTTGACCCCTGCCCTTCCTGGCTCGTTAAAGTGGGTCACGAGGGGTTACAAGGTGCACTGAGGGAGATTATCAACCAGTCCCTCTTGCAGGGACGGTTCCCGAGTGCACTCAAGGAGGCGATGGTCTGCCCTCTCTTGAAAAAACCATCTTTGAATCCAGCCAAACTGGCCAACTATCGGCCGGTGTCCAATTTGCCGTATTTGGGCAAATTAATTGAAAGGGCAGTGGAGATACGGTTACAGGGTTTCCTGGATGATGCTTCGGTGTTAGACCCCTTCCAGTTAGGCTTCTGCCCGGGGTTCGGTGTGGAGACTGCTCTGGTCACCCTTACTGATGACCTCCAGAGACATCTGGATTGGGGCGGCATGATAGTTTTGCTGCTGCTTGGCCTGTCGGCTGCATTTGACATGGTCTGTCATCGGCTGCTGACCCGTTGCCTTGCCGATGTGGGGATAGAGGGGCTTGCTCTACAGTGGCTTGCTTCTTTTCTCCAGGGTCGGGGACAGAGAGTGGCACTAGGGGATCAGCAGTCCCGGAGGCACCCGCTTGAATACGGAGTGCCTCAGGGGGCGGTTCTGTCCCCAGTGCTTTTTTTTTTCCCCAAAATTTTTTTTTATTAAATTTTCCACAAAAGAAAACAAACAAGCAAACAAACAACAACAACCACAACAACAAAAAACTACCAAACATAACAATACAAACAAACAACTTAACAACTTAACAAACAAGCAAATTATTCTTGTACATAATCATTTTGAGCCTCTATAAATTTTTATCCAATCATAAAATTTGGACCATATATAATCTGGGTCTTTACCTTTTCCCATATTTAACATATAACTCAATTTTTCTAATTCTGCCAGTGCCAACAATTTATCTATAATTTCGCCTTTGTGAGGTAATGTAACCATTTTCCAATATTTGGCTCTTGTAA
Organism: Lepidodactylus listeri; assembly: GCA_029233225.1. NCBI lineage: Eukaryota > Metazoa > Chordata > Lepidosauria > Squamata > Gekkonidae > Lepidodactylus > Lepidodactylus listeri. The sequence goes on along the minus strand of JARCFY010000014.1, from coordinate 3,635,384 downwards.
TTCTTGCTGCAGTCAGAATTGAGATTAAGAGTCTCTCATCAGATGGCGGTAATCCCTCCGGAGTTATATTTAAAAGAAAGATCTCTGGGGTCATAGCAATTTCCATCCCTAAAATTTCTTTAATTATAGTTTGGATATTTAACCAAAATTTACGCATTTGTTTACATTGCCACCACATATGATAAAATGATCCGATTTTCGAGTTGCATAACCAACATAGGTTTGACATGTTTGGGTAACATTTACTTAGTCTATCAGGTGGCCAGTACCATCTGTAGAAGATTTTATATATATTTTCTTTGTAATTTATTGCCTTCAATCTCCTACTTCCTTTCCAAATTTTTGACCAACTGTCTATTTCTATTTGGTGTCCTAGATCTTTCATCCATGTTACCATCACCTTTTTGACCACTTCATCCTGCATCTCTCTGTCCAATAACAGACTATATATTTTCTTAATTAATTTGCTATTACTATTTAGCCAAATTTTATCTAGCTCATTTGGCTCTGAATAGAATCCTAACTTTTTGTCTTTACTATAAATATTTAGAAGTTGGGCTTTTTCCCACCATGTTAACTTTATATCTAGTGTCATTAGTTTTTCCTCTGATTTTATGTTACTTGCTTTATCTAGTATGGAGTCATATTATTTTTGTTTATTATTTTTGCTTAATAATGTTGGTTTGATGAAGGCTTCTAAAGGTGACACCCATCTTGGTGTTTTAACATAAAACTCATCCTTGATCTTATTCCAAGTTTCCATTAAAGCGGCTCTCAGCATATGAGAATAAAAATTTGAGTGCACCTTTTGTTTCCCATACCAGATATATGAGTGCCAGCCCATATATAGATCATGGCCTTCAAGGGCTAATAATCTAGTATTTTCTAGCCTTATCCATTCGACTATCCAAGTTAATGCTGCCGCTCTACCATAAATATTCCAGTTTGGTACGGCCAGACCTCCTCTCTCCTTTTTATCTTGAAGCAATTTCAATTTCACTCTAGGTTTTTTGGGGAACCATATAAAATCTCTAGTCATTCTATTTAGTTCTTGGTAAAACGAGGCGTTCCCTTTTATCAAGGGGATATTTTGGGCTAGGAATATAAATTTTGGGAGAATATTCATTTTTATAGCTGCGATTTTACCTAGCCATGATAAATTGAGCCTTTTCCATTTTTCCAAATCCGCTTTAATTTCTTTAAGCAATTTATTGTAATTATCTTTGATTAAGGAACTAACTCTGTTAGAACATATTATGCCCAGATACCTTATCTTCTTAACTATTTCTATATTATAAGTTCTATATATTGCTTCTTCTCGTTTTTTAGAGCAATTTTTTGCCATTAATTTAGTCTTTTTTAAATTTATTTTTAGTCCTGCCACTTCCCCATATTGATCTATTTCTTCTAGTAAATATTTGAGAGAGTTTTCTGGTTCCTCTAGAATGAACATCAGGTCGTCTGCAAATGCGCATAGTTTATATTCTTGACCTCTACATTTCAAACCCACAATTTGTTTGTTTAATCTAACCTGATCGTTGAGTGTTTCTAGCGCGAAGATAAATAAAAGAGGTGATAAAGGACAGCCCTGCCTGGTACCTTTTTCTATATTTATATCGCGGGTCAAGTCACCAGTAATCCTCACTCTTGCTTTTTGCTTGGAATATATGGCTGCTATCATTGTTTGGAAGTGTTCCCCTGCATCGACTTCTCTTAACTTTCGAGCTACAAATGACCAGGCAAGGTTGTCAAATGCTTTTTCCGCATCCATAAACATTAGCAACATTGATTTATCTGGCTTGGTTTCATAATACTCCAGTACATTTATTAGCGTTCTTAAATTATCCTTCATTTGCCTCTGTGGTAGAAACCCCGTCTGATCTTTATTAATTATTTGCATTAATACCTTTTTAAATCTTTCAGCAGTATATTGGCGAAAATTTTATAGTCTGAGTTTAGCAGAGAAATAGGTCTATAATTACTAACTATGTCAACCTTATCCTGTTCTTTGGGAATCAGCATAATAAGTGCTTGATTCCATGATTCCGGGACTTTACCTGTCTCCCCTATCGTCCTGACCAATTCTTTAAATGTAGGGGTAATACAGTCTTCAAAGACTAGAAAGAATTCCGCTGGAAGCCCATCCGGTCCGGGTGCCTTATTTTTCTTTTGTCTTTTAAAAGCTTCTACGATTTCACACATAGAAATCGAGTCATTTAGTATTTTTTTTTGTTGATCATTAAACTTTAACAATGGTTTATTTTTAATAAAGTAATTTTCCAGAAGTACTTCACTTTCCTCTCCTTTTTTGTATAATCCCTTGTAATAGTTTTCAATTATATCCTTTAATTCATGCGTTTGCGTTTTGATCTCACCCTTTTCATCTTTTAAGGCATGTATCAGTCTTTTAGATTTATCTTTCCTCAGCTTATATGCCAGCCATCTTGATGGTTTATTGGCATTCTCAAGAAAGTATAATTTATTAAGTTCTATCTTGGTTGCGATTTCCTTGTTTAATAATATATTTATTTTATGTTGGATAATATTTATTCTATTTTTACCATTTTTATCCTTGTTATCAGAACATTTCATTTTATCTTCCTCCTTTTTAAGTTGTAGCATCAGATCTTCATACTCTATCCTTTCCTGTTTTCTTTTCCAAGCGGTATAGCTTATTATTCTTCCTCTGATATAGGCCTTAAAGGCATCCCAGACAATATCTATTGCTATGTCTGGTTGTATATTCATTTGAAAGAATTCTTTTATTTCTAAACTGGTCTTCCTAACAAATTCTTGGTCTATCAATATATGCCTATTCATCATCCAACTTCTTTCTTTTATGTTTTTTTTCAGTAGTAATATCAAGGGGTTATGGTCTGCAAAGGACATCGGGAGTATATTAATATCTATCGCTTCAGGTAGGATTGAGGCTGAGGCCCAAATCATGTCAATCCTTGACCATGATTGATATCTTGCGGAATAAAAAGTAAAACCTTTTTCATGACTACGTTTATTTCTCCATACATCAATCAAATCATATTCCTCGGCCAATTGCAGAAAATTTTTGGGAAGTACCAGACCTTTCACCTTAGATCCTCTCGAGCTCTCTCTATCCTTTTGCTTATTTACTACCGCATTAAAGTCGCCAATAAGACATATATTTTTCCCATCTATTTTCTTTAACACCTCATTTAATTCTTCAAAAAACCTATTTTGGTTGCTATTTGGTGCATAAATATTAATTATTTGAAATTTGGTTCCCTGCCTAATGATTGTTATGGCCACGATCCTTCCATCCTTGGATGCGTAAATAAGTTCTGGTTGTAATTCTTCTTTCGCGTAAATTGCTACCCCTCTTTTCTTCTTGTCTTTATCCGCTGCTATAAACACCATTCCTAATTTTTTATACTGCAAAAATTTACTATGTTCTTCTTTTATGTGAGTTTCTTGGAGGCAGGTTATATCTGCCCTGTGTTTAAGAGCTTGATGTAGGATTCTCCTTCTTTTATTAGGCCCATTCAACCCATTTACATTTATGGAGAGGATCTTAAGCTCCTTATTGTGGTGCGCCATCTCTTTCCTTTTGTGTCCCTGTCCTGCTTTTGGTTTGGGAGTTCCGTTTCCGGTCGCTCAGAGTCCAGACGCAGGAGCCTGTAGCTCCTGAAAGTCTGAGATAAACCACCAAATTTATAGGCTAAAAAACTGCCTGCCTCTCGCTTTGGAGAAGGGAGAGATGAAGAGAGCTTATAGACTACACACAGAGAGGAAAAGGCAATTCCTCTCTGTTGGTTTAGTAGCTCTAAATCATAAATTTGGAGGGAGTACCGCTGAGAAGAATCATCGGGATTAAAGGAGGATCGGATACAAGTAGCCGAGCACAACCGGGACCGAAGAGGGAAAGCACAAGGAAAAGCTGGAACTCAAAAAAAGCTGAGTATAATCTTGACTGCCTATTAAATGTGGTGGAGGGTATTTGAAACGGAAGGCTAAAAGGAAATATAACTATTAAACAATTCCTTAACCCCCAGTAAGGACAAAATGGCTGACTAAAGTTACTGAAGTTATTAAAGGGGGAGAGTTAGCGATCGGTTAAAGAGGTTTGCTGCACTTACTTTTTTTTTTTTTTTTTTTTCCTCTCTATCTTTTTCATCTTTCTGAGCTGCCTGAGTCTCTTAGAGCTTGGAGTTTGGAGGGTGAAAAGCAGCGTTATTGGGCAAAACGTGGAGCCGACGAGGTGAAGGTCCAGGGAGTGGTGATTCCTGAAGAGGCTATGCAAACGGAGCAGGAAAAGAACGGAGCTGCGGAGTGGCGGAGCGGGCAGAACGGCAGAGGCTACGGAGATTACGGAGGCCTTCAGTAGCGGCGATTGCGGAGCAGCGGAGTCGCAAAGCGACGGAGGTGCGGCAATTGCGGAGCGGCAGAGCAGCGGAACGGCGGAGCAGTAGTCCTACGGAGGTGCTGACAGCATAAAGGAGGCATCGTAAGAACTTAGTGGAGATGCTGGGACTGCTGTCTGCGAAGGGACGAGTGGCTCCTTTGAAGTAAAAGGAGTCAACTGCACCGACGAAAGGGATAAGAGCTTGTGTAAGAGTAAAGGAGGGGGAAAATAATCCAATAATTAACTAAATACAGAGCGGTTTGAGTGCACTTAAGAGAAGTGGGGAAAGGTGAAAGCTCAGGAGTCTGCAGTATTTAAAGGAGGGGAAATTTAAGAGGCACAGCCCATAAAGTGGGGAAATATAGTAACTAGGCATATATTTTCAGACTGTCTATATGCTGTAATTTTGCTGTACTTAAGTCTTGGTATGTGAATGCACTTTGGTATTTACCAGTAAGGTACAGGTATTTGATCAAATAATCATAGAATAATTTTGACATTTGCATAAAGACACAGAGTTTGACACAGATTATTATAGATCAATAAATATATAACCAGATTTCCCTAGATTAATTAATACTTATAGTTTAATAAATATATAACTAAATCTCCCTAGACTAATTAATATTTAAATATAAGATAAATAAGGTAATTAGATAATACTGAATAATTAATTAACAGATCAATTCTATAGGGCGAAGATAATTATATCCCTAGGCAACATTAAATAATAAATAATAAATTATATAAACTAAGTACAGAGGAGTAAGGAGATAAAATATAAATTATTAATTACTAATAACTGAATTAAAAAATTAATTTAAACTGATTGAATAATATAAGTTACAATTGATTAGGTAACAGATTAAATAATTAATTAATATAAATAATCCCATTTAAGTTAAACTTCTGAGTAGCACCATCTATATTACTAATTAACTATTAACAATTAATACATTAGCTAATTATTTAATTATTTAATTAATTATTTAGGTGATTAAGGTAGTATTTATGGCCACAGGATATTCCGGCGCAACAAGGAAAAACTCCCTTCCATCGCCTGGCATTCTAAAAAGCATGAGTCAACAAAAGCTTTCTGGAAGTAATCCCCCACAGATGTCTAAAGAAACCAGGGCAACAATTGATGAGTCCGTGGCGGCGGCAATGAAAGCGGTTCTTGAAAGTACACTCCCAGCAATGTTGGAGAAAATAGAGGAAAGACTGCCAGTTCTCATAAAGAAAGAATTGGAGCCGATGCATACGAAAATTGATGACCTAACAACGCAAATAAGGAATGAAGTAAACGAAATCAAGGCACAAGTAATTAGTAACACCCAGGAAATTCAAAAGATAACAATGAAGAGAAGTCAAGACAAGAGTAAAATGAGGGAACATGATCTAGACATACAGGAATTAAAGGCGAAAAATGAAAGACTTGAAGAATCGCTTATAAGCCTGGAAATGGATAAATCGGCAACCATTCTCAGGTGCCAGAATATCCCTGAAAAAGTAGGCAGCGACTTGAAAGAAGAACTGGCTGACAATTTGGCAGATCAATTTGAAATTTATACTAAAGAAGAACTGATGGGTGAGATGGAGTCGGTTTATCATAGGAATACAGCCTTTGCTAGAAAATATAACGTTCCAAGGGAGGTTCATATTAAGTTTAATAAACGAGAAATTAAAGAAAAGATCCTGAAAACATCATACGATAAAACACTGAAAATTCAAGGGGAAGAGATAAAACTATTGAAAGAAATACCATGGAGGGTGCGTGAGAAGAGACGTAACTACCAACATTTGGCTCAGGTTTTGAGAGAGAATGGCGTTTCTTACAGATGGAATCTCCCAGAAGGACTGTTATTTGAGTACCGCGGGAAAAGACACAAAATAGACTCAACCTTTAAAATGGATAACTTCTTGGAAACTTATGGTGAAGAGCTGGGAATTGAGAAGGAACAATCTGAAGAGGAAGAGGAAGATCAACAAGCAGGAAGGTCTGAAGGTGAGCCAGAAGAGGAAAAGACACAGCAAAAGAGGAAGGACCGGAAAAAAAGAGCGGCAAGAACTCCCTCACAGATACTAACATGTCCCCAGTGCTTTTTAACATCTATATGCGTCCCCTTGCCCAGTTGGTCTGGAGGGAGGGGCTGGCGTGTCATCAGTACGCTGATGACACCCAGCTTTATTTAATGTTGGGCGACCAGTCTGGCTCTGGACCGGACGATCTTGACTGGGCATTGCACACTGTGGCTGGATGGCTTAGGTTGAGTAGACTGAACCCGGCAAAGACGGAGGTCCTGTGCCTGGGTAAGGGGCGGCCCATGGTCAGGGCTCCTGCTCCCGGCATTCGACGGGGCGCCATTGGTGCCTGTGCCAGTGGTGAGGAGTTTGGGAGTGCTCCTAGATCCCTCCTTAACTATGGAGGCCCAGGTAGCAGCCACTGCCAAGTCAGCCTTTTTTCATCTGAGGCTGGTGTGGCAGTTGGTTCCCTTCCTGGACCACGCTGACCTGGCCACAGTGATCCATGCAATGGTCACCTCGAGGCTAGACTATTGTAACACTCTCTACATGGGGCTGCCCTTGTCACAAATCTGGAGGCTGCAGCTGGTGCAGAATGCTGCAGCAAGGCTGTTGATGTGTCTCCCGAGACGGGAGCACATTCGCCCTGCGCTGATGGCACTGCACTGGCTGCCAATAGCGTACTGAATTCACTTCAAGGTGCTGGTGCTTACCTTTAAAGCCCTAAATGGCCTGGGTCTGACCTACCTGAGGGACTGCCTTTCCCCATATGTACCCCGTAGAGCACTATGGTCTGGGGCCAAACATCATTTGGTTACACCTGGCCCCAGAGAAGCCAGGCTTGCTACCATGAGGGGGAGGGCCTTCTCGGTGGCGGCCCCAACCTGGTGGAATGAGCTCCCGGAGGAGATCAGGGCTCTGCGGGACCTGATGCAGTTCTGCAGGGCCTGCAAGATGGAGCTCTTCCACCAGGCATATGAATAGGGGTCGCCACCTTCTTCTTTCACTCCCCCCCATATTACATCCACCAATGTCGACCACTGATATTAGAAGAAAAAGAAGAAGAAGAGATTAGATTTATACCCCGCCCTTCACTCACTTGGAGTCTCAGAGCGGCTTACAAACTCCTTTCCCTTCCCCTCCCCACAACAGGCACCCTGTGAGGTAGGTGGGGCTGAGAGAACTCTTTCCCAAGCTGTCCTTGAGGGAACAGCTGGTCCAGAGCTATGGCTTGCCCAAGGTCATCCAGCCAGGTGCAAGTGGAGGAGTGGGGAATCAAACCCGGATCTCCCAGATTAGAGTCAGTGCACTTAACCACTACTCTCAAACTGGCTCTCAAACATTATCATCTGCCGCCGGCGATATGGCACTTGGTTTCATCAGAGAGATGCCATCTGTTGTACTGAATGTTGAGCACTTTAATTGTTATTATGTTTTAATTATGTATGTTTTATACTGTTTTAACTATTTTAAAATGTAAAGTGAATCCTGGTTTGCCAGGTCTTGTAAGCCGCTCTGAGCCTGCGAAATGTGGGGACAGTGGCCTAGAAATCAAATAAATAAATAAATAAATGGTACATTGAATGGTGAACCCCTTACAATAGCATCAATTTATGCACCAAACTTGAATCAAATAGAACTATATAAGAAATTCAAATTTTGGAACACTTAGAATTGACAGTAAACTCAGTTCTGACAACAGGCAACATACCTAAGTCATGGTCAGAGGCTCGTATAATTGTCATCCATAAACCTGGTAAAGACAAATTGAACCCTAGTTCATACAGGCCTATCTTGATACTCAACCATGACTTTAAAATCTTTTCTTCAGTCTTAGCTACACATTTAAATAAAATAATTACAGAATACATACACGTAGACCTGACCGACTTTATGCCAGGGAGAACTATAAAAGATAGTATTAGGGAAACATTGAATATTATCAGTTTTTGTAAATCTAAAAAAATCAACTCAGTACTACTGTCTATGGCTGTGGAAAAAGCCTTTGAAAGGGTGGAACCCCTTTATCTACAAGAATTCTTTCCACCATGGGTTTTGGACCCACTTTTCAAGCCATTAGGGCAATATGTATGAACCCGGTGACCCAGATATGTATAAATCATTTCAGGTCCAACGACTTATCTTTGAAAAGAGGTTCTAGACAGGGCTGCCCCCTCTTCCCACTATTATTTGCATTCTCTTTGGAATTTATTTATTTATTTTTATTTGTCTTTATTTTTATACCCCGCCCTCCCCGCAAGCGGGCTCAGGGTGGCTTACAAGGGCACAAGTGCCGGTCAGACATCATAAAACAATTTAAAACCAACAATAGCAATAAAATTCCAATAAATAACAAAATTATAACTACAATTCCCAATAAAATGCTTCCAGTCTTATTAATCAGATGGCTTCCTATCGAGTTGGAGTCATACCAACCATAACCGTCGGGCCTGGGCTACATTCAGGGCCGGCTCTCATTATAGATTTTGTTACAGTGCTGGTGGCGGCTCCTAGCCAAAGGCCTGGCGGAAGAGCTCCGTCTTGCAGGCCCTGCGGAACTGCATTAAGTTACAGTTACAGGGTTATCTGGATGATGCTTCGGTCTTAGACCCCTTCCAGTCCGGCTTTCGCCCGGGACATGGGACGGAGATGGCTTTGGTTGCCCTTACTGACGACCTCCGGCAGCATCTGGATCGAGGCCTTGGCACTGCCACAGTGACACTGGTTCTGCTGCTGGCCTTGCAAACAGTCCCTCTCACACCACATCTCACTTAGTTTCTACTGCAGAGATTCTCTGGGAGAAACTGTTGGGCTGTTGTTTTATCTGCCTGCGTTTGGAAACAATGGGCACCCTCTTCAGATGCCCCTAGAATTGGACCCCCTGGTCTAAACCCCCTGATCCAAACGTTTCCAAACTTGGGGGTTCTTTTGGGGAGAGGCTCCAGCAACTACAGTACAGTACAACTACAGTACAAATTTGGTGCTGCTACCTCACTCCTTCCCCTCCCCCCAGCCCACTGAATTTTCCTTAGAAGATTTTGCCATTTACAATGGCCCCATAGGATATAATGGAGCCGATTCTTTTTCAGTATTCCTGAATATTTCCAAATACCAATATATTCATTATACCCAAATCTGAAAAATACCGATTCCCCCCCCCCTGCACACCCCTAGTTCTGAGTCCCTTGTAAAGGCTCTCCTTCCCTGGGCACAGCTCCAGTCTGACCCAGTTCAAATAAATAACCACCATAGCACCAGCCCTGTCTTCATGGGGGCAGCAGCAATGTAGGCTGTGTACGTGTGTGTGCCTGTGCTTTTGTCAGGGCCATTCCCACTTGGCCTGGTCTGACTTGGGGATATTTCATATGTAGGGTTGTCAACCTCTAGGTGGGAACTGGAGAGCTTCCAGAATTACAACTGATTCCTGACTGCACAGATCAATTTCCCTGAAGAAAATGGCCACTTTGGAGGGTGGATTCCATGGCATCACATCCCTAATGAGCTCCTTCCCCTCCCCAAACCCTGCCCTCTTCAGGCTCTACCTCTAAATCTCTAGGGATTTCCCAACTCAGCATTGACAACCCCATCTGTGATGGAATGGGGGTCTGGTGTTGCTCATTAAGTTATGTGGAGTTTGGGCAACTCAGGAAAGTTTCCAACTTTTGTACATGATAGCCATGCCAAAGCACACATATTATCTGCCACCATTTTGGCACATGATCATGTTTTTTCCCTATGCTACATAAAGCTTCACCTGCTGATGTCTGCCAACTGAGCTGCAACTGAAAGCACAAGAGCAGGACAGCATGTTTTCAATAATCAGTTGGCAACCCTAAGCAACTGCAAGCCCATCAGTTGTGTAGCAGCAAATTTTTTTTTTATTTTTCTGCTTTCCCCAAAAAAACAGGCACAAAAGCTGCATTTTATCCCCTCGTCAGTTGGTTTTGAGTGCCTATGAATCATTAGCTTTTGTTAGGGCTGCCAAGTCCAACTTGGGAAATATCTGAGGACTTTGGGGGTGGAGCCAGGAGACTTTGGGGGTGGAGCCAGGAGAAAGGAAGTGACATCATTTTGTGATGTCACATCCTGTGATGTTGCTTCCACATGCTGACACATGAACTCATGAAGTTTCCTAATACTGAGCTTCTGCTGCTGCCTTGAGCTTTATAGGCTTGCAAGCAGTATTACCCAGACTGTGACTTTTATGCCACTGTTTTTTGTCGCTGAACAAGAGTCAGTGTTATGTAGCAGTCAGTTTGTTTGGCTGGGATCTGGGAGAGCCTGGCTCAAAACCCTGCAGTGCCATGGAATCATTTTATTTAATACTGAATCAGGCCATTGGTCCATCAAGGTCAGTATTGACTACTCAGACTGGTAGTGGCTCTCCAGGGTCTCAGGCTGAGATCTTTAATGTCACCTATTACCTGATCCTTTTTTAGCTGAAGAGGCTGATACCTCCTGCATGTCAAGCAGATGCTCTATCACTGAGCAACGGCCCTACTGAATCCTTCCTCATCTCGGCAGAATATGAAGCACTAAGTGCTACACAAGTGCTTAGTATGATTTTCATATCATAAGAACAGGAGAGAAGCCACAGTGGATCAGGCCAACAGCCCATCCAGTACAACACTCTGTGTCACAACAGTGGCCAAAAATACCAGGTGCCCTCAGGAGGTCCAGCAGCAGGGCCAGAACTCCAGAAGCCCTCCCACTGTTGCCCCCCAAGCACCAAGAATGCAGAGCCTCACTGCCCCAGACAAAGGGCTCCATTTAGACCTTGTGGCTATAATAGCCACTGATAGACCTCTGCTGGATGGGGACAGAGAGAGAGAGACAGACAGACAGACAGACAGAGAAAAGAAAGAAAGGGGGAGGGGGAGAGAGAGAGAAGGAAAAGAGCAGGCAGACCCCAGCAGCTTACCCCAAGCAGCTTACTCCAGCAGCAGGCCACATGCAAAAGCAGGCCCTTCAGCAGAAAGAGCCTCTCTGGGCGGGACTCTCTTGCTCTTTCTTAAAGGGGAAATGTCTGTTGAGGCTTTTTACTGCAGGGCAGGCTCTCTACAGACATTTCCCTTTTAAGGCAGCCATTTTGTCCCCCCGGTGGGCAACTTTGGAAAAGCGGGAGGGAAGGACTAAAAATCAGTGTTTTCCCCGCCCTACCGGGGGACTTGGCAGCCCTAGCTTTTGTCATATGCTTCTCTGCCAGATGTATCAAAAACTCCCTGGTGAGGATACTCCTCTACCCAAACCCCGCCCTCCCTAGGCTCCTCCTCCAATATTTCCTGGTATTTCCCAACTCAGAACTGGCAATCCTATAGCACTTGCTGGTAGTTCAGTCACAGTAACATTTAAAAAGCTAGCTAAGCACTGAGACCTTCGACTCTTATTGGTTGGAGGGAAACCCCATAGATGTACAGTTGTCAACGCTGGATTGGGAAATTCCTGGGCTTTGGTTGTGGAGCCTGGAGAGCATAGGCATAAACTATGGGGGGTCTCGAGGGTTTGGGCCACCCCCAAAATTTCTGGGGGGGGTCTGAGCCCCCCCGGCGAAATGGAGCACCTGCCACCACCTCTTCCCCCCGCCTCCCTGGGTTCTTCCTAGGCTGGCCACTGCTGCCAGAGCCTCTTTCTTCCCCCCCAGCTCCCCTGTACCCACTCCTCCCTCACTCCCTCCTTCCCTCTCCCTCCCGGGGCTCCGGGCAAATGCCCAACGTGATAGCGTCACCCGGAAGTGACGCCATCACGTTGAACGTGTTGCCGGGGCGACGCTCTAGCAATCACCCTGAAACTCTATGGCACGTGCCCAGCACTTCCGGGTGACGCTATCACGTTGGGCATTCGCCCGGAGCCCCGGGAGGGGGGGAGGGAAGGAGGGAAGAGTGGCCAGGTGGGGGGGGGAAGAGGCGGCAGCATTGTTTCAGAGCGCACACAGGCTTTGCACACGCACGAGCCCCCCCCAGGGATTTCAAAACCTGATGCCCCTGCTGGAGAGGATGGGGTTTGGGGAAGGAGCTCAGCAGGAATGTGATTCCCTAGAGTCCATCCTCCAATGTTGTCATAAATGATCTGTGTAGTTTGCAGATCAGTTGTAATTTTGGGAGACCTATTCTGGCAGTACTATTTGGGCATTATACCAGTGGAACAATTTGATAAACAAATAAACAACATCCATTCCGGGTTTATGCTGGAAGTGTTGTGGTGCCATTGGCACAATGATTCTGTCTCTCCCCCCCATTTCCCCCTGCTATCCTGCTGAATATCAGTGGAGAAAGCAGGCAGAGGGCATGGGTTCTCCCACCACAGTAGGAAACCTGGCAAGTCTAGGGAAGAAGACAGCAAGAGTCATGCAGAAACTTCCTGACACATATTCTCTAGTCTCTCATTTGAGAATTCTGCTGCAGCAGTCGTTGGTTTATGAAACCGGGATGGCTTCTATCCCAGAATCCTTGGTGTACTGGTTTCTTTGAGAACTTTCCTACAGCTCCTAGTTTCCCAGACAAGTGCTGGGAACTCTTTCCCAGCAAACAGTAATGAAACAGAGCAAAAAGGAAAATGATCAATGAATAAATACCGCGGCATTGAGCTAATAGTCTTAACTCAGTTCGATCTCAGTGCACTTTTTCTTCCAGAAGATCCATTAGTCACTTACAGGCGTTCAGAACCCATTTGATTCCTCAAAGGACGAGCTCAAGATTGTGAGCCTTTCTGGAGATCCTTAGCAGCCTAATTATTGTTCTCTTTTAATGATCAATTGCAATTACTGAGTCATTTATATCCAATAAAGGCTGCAGCAGGAGGCCCGCATGAGCCTGCCAGTAGACATTTGCACCATGAAATGAATTAATAAAGTGTTATGGTAAGCAATTGTGTTATTTGCCTGAGCACGAGGCTGAGGTGCTAATTGAAGCAATCCAGCAAAATGTCAGTGGCCTTTATTTTTAGCCTATGAAATATTCATTAAAATCAGATGTTTGCACGGGCAGCAAATTGTTTATTTATAACTTTTCATTGGGATTTGTGCGTGTGTGGTGAGTGAATGGCTCCGGTTGTTGCACACAGGAGCTGCCTCTTTGAGCTTTGTGTGTCAGATTAATTATGTTGACATTTCTATGGATTCCAAGGAGAAACATGTCTCCATCTGGAACTCCTCCTTCTCCAGTTGGGATGAAGTCCTCTGTGACTGTACCCCTCAACCAAAAGTTCCTCCCTCCCACATTTCAGCCAGGAGAAAACCATCTCCTTCTCTGGGGCCTGCAGCTCTAGGCCAAGAAACTTCTCTGGCAGATTGCAAACACAGAGGCAAAATTATCTTCCTTGGCCAGCCAAGCCCTTGGTAGTGAGGAGTTTTTCCTCTCATTTCCAGGATCTCTTGCAGGCAAGGTGAGGTGAGGTGGGGTGAGGGAGTTATTTTTTACAGAAATGGCCAGGGATGCTAAACTGGGCCAATTCATTTTAGTCTTCTCCCAGACCACACCTAACTTAACCTGCTTCCCAGGATCCAGAGGCTTGCTTGTGAAATTGAGCACCTCAGAGGGCAGGCAGAGGAGAGCCCCTGTCCGCTAGGCTGCCATAAAGAAGGTGGGGTGAGGAGTCCGACACTGGTATGCTAACTTTCAATTCTCTTGCAGCATTTATCTTTGCTTTGACGAGGCTCGACTGGTTTTCCGCTGGGAACTAAGGGCCGTTATTGTTATTTTCCACATGAATGTAAACTGTTTTTCATTGGCTTGTATCCATCTGATGACTCAAGTTTGAACCCTGTATAAAATCCCATTCCTGCTTTTACACCAGTAGTCTTAACACAAATAGTGTTTAGAGCAATGCAGTATCCTGAGTCAATAAACTGATCCTGTCTAAGGAATGTTGTTGATTACTGGTTACTGGGGACTCCGACAGCCCCTTGGCCAGCAGGATCCATTCTTGTAAGAGCACACAACTCCCTCCCTCCCTCTCTCTTTGTGCCTGATCAGGTCTCCCAAGGGGGTGCTGTTCAGTGAGGAGATATCCTCCACTGGGTCTCTCTCAAATAAAGTAATCTGATCTGGTTACAAAGTTTGAGTCCAGTGGCATATTTAGGACCAACAAAAGTTTTATTCAAGGTATAAGCTTTGTCTGAAGAACTGAAGCACACAAAAGCTTATACCATGAATAAAACTTTGTTGGTCTTACAGGTGCCACTGGACTCAAACTTTGTTCTGCTACTTCAGACCAACATGGCTAACCACCCAGGCCCATAGCTATGGTGAGGTATTTGGGGGTAGAGCCCCACCATGCATGAGCCCTGCCCCACCCCAGGAGGATGCCAGACCCCCCATTTCCAGTGCGCTATGCCCTTTACCCCTACCCCTCCATGACCTCACCAGCTCTTCCAGGGAAGCTGCCCTGCAGCTTCTGGTCAGTTTCACTCCCCATTGGCCAGCTGTTATACCCAGCCTTCTCCCTCTCTGTCTCTCCTTCCCCAGCCCCCAAAGTGGTGGGGAGGAAAGGGAAGCCGCCCTACTGTTTCTGGTCTGCCCCCCCATGTGCCCCCCCATTTTTCTGGCTCTGGGGCTTTACCCACATCATTCTACGATCTGGTTACAAATCTGTTTCCTCTCATCTGGACCTGAGGGTGCATTTCTCTCTTACACACTGGAATGGGGGCAGGGCTCAGCTTCTCTTCTGCAAGGCTGTCTGGCATGAGGAAAGGAGGACTTCTGTCACATAAAGATCTGGACACTGGCTCCATGAGTGTCCTCCCCCAGCACGGCAGCATCTTCTTACAGAATATACAAGCAAAGCTTTCACTTTTCCCTCCAGTCACCAGGTGAGCTTTCAACGGAGGGGGAGGAGAAATCAAGCATGGGATTCTGGTTATTTATTTTATTTATTTATTTGTTGCATTTATAGACCACCCTCCCCGCATGCAGGCTGTTAGGCTGTTAGGATTACCAGCCTCCAGGTGGGGCCTGGAGTTCTCCCAGAATTACAGGTGATCCCCAGACTACAGAGTCCCCCTGGAGAAAATGGCAGCTTTGGAGGGTGGACATTAGGGCTTCATATCCCTGCAGGCTCCCTCCCCAGGTACCATCCCAAATCTTCAGGAATTTCTCAAATGGCACCACTGAACTCGTGCCCCCCTCCCTCAGGACAGGGAACTATGACTGACCCAAATGCCAAACCCTTACAAGTCACTCTGGTTTGACCTAACAGGCCTAAGATCCCAGAATGCATTGCAAGTACCACCAAATGCTCTGCTAGCCTGAGAAAGACCCCAAAACACCAGATGGCCCAAGTAATTACATCTCTATAAGATTCCCAGATATAAGTAGAATGTCAATTAAGGGGATCTACAAAAGCATTCATCAGGAAAGGGTCAATAAGACCCTTTTGGTCAAGCCTAGGGAAAATGAGTATGCCCTCTCTGCCCTTTTGGCACCTCCAAGGAAATACCAGAGGCCCTGTGTAATCTCAGCTGAAAGAACGCTGAGAACCTTTCTGACCTAACACACTCAATGCTATAAGTAGACAACAAATTGTTTATGGTACATGTCCTGTAAACAAACTAAGGATACCTTATGATCAGAGAAATCAAATCCTCCCATGTACATCAAATGTGTATCAAACATTTGATTGAAGTCAGAATGATGTCAAGAGTAAATATGTCAAGAGGTTGACAGATCTTTTGATCTTAGGGTATAAGACAGGAAAACAGAGAATCCCTCAGTGCTCATTCTTTGGGACACTTAGAAGAAGAAGGCAAACCTTTATTAATATTTCTCCCCACAAATGGGTGTGTCAGAACTAAAATGCCCATAAAAGTTGCATCTGCTGTGAAGAAACTGGGAAGTCAGTTTGGGCCCAATTTACACCTCCCCTTTGAAGTAGTTTGACTGCTGTCTTTTCCCAAGCTCAGTTCACGCTGGTTTCAAATTTCACTCCAGGGGGTCTGAAGAGTACTAAGCAACAACATTTGTTTAAAGCAGTATAATGCTAGCTTGACCACAGGAGGGCAATTAACTAATGTAAATGATAATTTATAAACTAGAACAAGTATGGTTTGAAACTACAAACAGGTATAGACAGGGTTTTTTTTTGAAACTAGAATGATTCTAGCAGGAAAGTCAGATGTAAATTTGACCTTGGATAGGGCCTACAGCAGGAAATGCAGCCGGCTCCCTAGGCTTTCCCTCACCACTGCAGTCTTTATTTATTCACTTACTTTGTTTATACCTTGCCTTTTTCCCCAGTGAGGGCACAAAGCAGTTTATATGGGGTTTTCTTCTACATTTTATCCTTAGGCTGAGGGCTTGTGACTGGCCCAAGGTCACCCAGCAAGCTTCTTTGGCAAAGCGGGGGTCTGAACCTGGGTCTCCCAGATCCTAGTCCTTCACTTTAACCACCACAGCAGTCTAGGGTCACCATCTCCAGGCTGGAAAATTCCTGGAAATTTTGTTATAAGAAAAATGCAAGTATATCTAATACTTGAGAAAGAGTTGCCAAATGCTGCAGACTATGCTGCCATAGTAGGTGTACCTTCAACTGAGGTCATCTAGAGTGTAGAAGAAAATAAAAGTTGAAGGGAAAAAAATTCTGGATGAAACAGAATTCTCTTCTTGCTCTGCAAAGGAGCAGGAAGAAAGCTGCTGGAGAGGTGAGTGTTTATTTCCCCCCCTTTCCTTAACTGCTGAGGAGAATTATCTGAGGTTACGGTGTGGAAGGACAGTGTTTGAGGGTGTACGGGTGTGTATAGCCTGCTGGAGAGTGGTGCCTCTTTGACTGATTGCAGAAGGTGATTGCTATTGATTGGGGAGGGTCTGTTTTGCCTGAGGCTGACTGTGGGCCCTGCCCTCTGCTTGGTGAGCCTTGAATTTGTAAAGATCCTCTGCACCAGAGGCGTGAGCCACCTGGGGACCCCATAAGTAGATAAGAAAAGCAGTGTTGTGCTTGTTTCTGCTTTTGGCTCAGGTAGCCATTTGGACAGTTCTCTAAGTTTCAGGGTATGCCAACACACCAAGGTATTTCTAGGTATAAGAATCCACTTGGGGAAGTGATAATGAATGCTCACAGACCATTTCCAGTCACCTGAGGGGAGTGTGCCATGTTTGTCTTCCTCCCTGAGGACAAGATGGACTACACCTGTCAGAAGTGTAAGTTGAAGAGAAACCAGAGCATAAACCTCAGCAGCAGAGACAGGATCCTGGGATTCCAATTCAGCCTCCACCCCCACTGTCTGCTTCTTCTAATTCATCAGAGAGGGAGTCTGAAGGAGAGGGTTCTGATGCCCACAGTTCCCCAGACAACCCTTCACCCAAGCCGAAGGTCTCAGATGACTTGCCTATCTCACCCTCTGAAGACATTACTTTCTATGGGGATTTGATAAAGAGGATGGCACACTCTCTTGGCCTCTCTGTGATGCAAACTAAACCGGTAGTCACAGATGCAGTTTTTGATGTAGTCCAGCTTGACATGTCGAATTCCATTGCCTTGCCTATGTCATCAGTACTCCTTCAGGCAGCCAAGTCTCCATGGGACAAATCCTCTTCTGCACCAGTGTCCTCTTGCCACATGGATCACATGTACTGAGTCCAAGACTCTGGCTTGGAATTCCTGATGAACCACGCAAAGCCCAATTCCATGGTAGTTAATTCTTCCTCCAAGTCTAAAAAGACGCATTCCACCCCTCTGACAAGGAGAGTCGGAAGTTGAATGCCTTCGGCAGACACTTCTACTCAGCAGTAGCACTGGGTCTTGGGACCACAAATTACTTAGCTTGCATGAGCCGCTACCAATATGCCCTCTGGGAACAATTCACAGAGCTCTTTGTTTCCCTTCCTGAGGATAAACGTTTGGCAGTCAAAAAATCCAAAAGGAGGGACTAATCCTGGCAAAGCAACAGATTAATTCATCCAAGTATGCCTTGGATACATTTTCAAAAACCATGACATCTGCCATTGCACTACGTCGGCCCTCATGGCTTCGCATGACTAATCTCCAAATGGACACCAGGGCCTACATTGAAGACCTTCCTTTCAATGGCCTGGGCCTTTTCCACTCCACTACAAATGATGTCCTGCAAGACATGGACAAGGGTATCAAAACCTCTCGTACCCTAGGAGTTTCCTCCTCTACGAGGCCCTTTAAACATGGCATTCCACAGCTAAAACACACAGCTTGGAGACTCCTTACTTCTCCTTCTCTGACCGAGTAGTGGAGGTTCTCTTGAACTCTCGTAAGGCTTCCACACGCAAGTCTTACAATTATAAATGGTCAAGATTCTGCTCTTTTCTTGGACAGACTCAAGCCTTACCTCTAGTCTTCGATTTCCTACTCTTCTTACCTGATGCTGGACTCTCACACTCCTCCATACTAGTGTATTTATTGGCTATCTCTGCATTTCATAACAGGATAGACAACTTCTCTGTTTTTGGCCACCCTCTTTCAAAGCGTTTTTTTTTTTGCGTGGCCTCCTACACTTATATCCTCCAGTTAAGGAACCTACTCAGATGTGGGACCTTCTTCTCGTTCTCTGTCAGCTCACCAAGAAACCTTGTGACATGCAACCTGAAGCACCTTTCTTGGAAAACGGCCTTCTTGGTTGCCATCACATCAGCAAGGAGGGTCGGTGAAATCCTTGCCTTCCAGCACAGTCCTCCATACCTTTGCTTTTAGCCGAATGGGGTGCGTTTGGTTCCTGACATACCCTTCCTCCCCAAAATTCTTTCTGAATTTCATCTTCACTCCGAGGTATTCCTCCCAGACTTCTTTCCGACTCCTACATCAGAGGCAGAGCATCTTCTGCACACCTTGGATGTCAGATGCTCACTACTGTTTTATCTCTTGTGGACTAAGCAGACTTGGTGAAGCCCTCGTCTTTTCTACTCTTATGCGGCCAATAAACTGGGGGCCGAAATCACAGCCCAAAGGCTTTTGAGCTGGATTGTTGAGCTTATTCGTCTCTCCTACCTTCTGACTCAGACCCTGCTCCCAGGCCCACTTTGAGCCCATTCCACTAGGGCTATAGCAACATCCACGGCCTTCCTCAAAGGTGTCTCCTTTGCTGATATCTGTAAAGTGGCTACATGCGCAACACCTAATATGTTCATCAAGCACTACACTCTTGACATTCATGCTTCCAGACGTACCACAATGGGTCACCTTATCCTCTCTGCTGCCACTAAGTGACAATCTGCCAGCACCCTCCTCCAGGTAGGCTACTGCTTGCTAATCTCCCATGGGTGTGAAGCACAGAGACCACGTCGAAGATAGGTTGCTTACCTGTAACTGATGATCTTCGAATGGTCATCTGTGCATTCACACCACCCACCCATCCTTCCCCTCTGCTGCCAGGCTTGGTCTTCTTCTCTTCTCTAGTCTGGTTTGCAGCAGTCAGAAGGAACTGGTGGGATGTCCTCACCCTGCCCTTCTGGGCATGTGTGCTGGGGCTCCCACGCATGCCTGGATGTGCTGGGCACGAAAATCCATTGAGCTTTCTATGATACTGATGGTTTCAGTGCAGGCGCACTAAACCCATGGGTGTGAATGCACAGATGACCACTCAAAGATCATCAGTTACAGGTAAGCAACCTATTTTTCCCTTCCCCTCCCCACAACAGACACCCTGTGAGGTAGGTGGGGCTGAGAGAGCTCTGACAGAAACTGCTCTTTTTTAAGAATAGCTGTGCCAGAACTATGGCTTGCCCAAGGTCATCCAGCAGGTGCAAGTGGAGAAGTGGGGAATCAAACCCAGTTCTCCCAGATTAGAGTCCGCGCACTTAACTACTACACCAAACTGAAAAAAAAATACCTTCTGGAAGTAGCCATCTATAGGGAATATCATTTCTTCTTAGAAGTTTTAAAAGGTTTATATATTCTTGTCTTTTTTCTCTCACCCTCCTGGGAACTTCCTTTAGTATTCGAATTTCTGATTCTTGTAGTTGAAGCAGAGTTTCATTTGCAAGTTTTAAAATCTTATCACGTAACATTCTCTTATGGAATCTAACATGGACTTCTCTGGGCAATTTATTTTGTCTTGCATATGCAGAATTCATCCTAAATGCCAGATCAATTTCATCAAAGATTTCCTTTATGTTTTCCACTGCTAAGCTTAAAGTTGATGTTTTGTAGGTCTTTTAGATTAGTCTGGGTTAAATTTGTTGTCCTCACTTGGCTCGGTGAAGGGAGAGAAAGCTTTCTAGTTCCAGTGGACATGATTAAGTATTTGATCACTCTAATGTTAGTATTTGCTTATTATTGTTTGTGGTTAACTTACTTATTTCTAACACATATCTAGCCTATGCTTATTTCTAACTACCTATGTCTAACATTACCCCTATCTTACCTATTATTAACTATATGCTTATGCCTAAGCCTTCTTATCCTAATATTTTTCCCGTTTAATTTTATATTTCATACTTATAATTGCAGAAACCACTTCAAAATCCATCCACTAACACAGAGTTCCCACTTATAATATAATATAATGAATAAGTCCACTTACACCAAGGGAAAAAAAACACAATATCTTTTCCCCCCTTTCCCCCTTCTTTTCTTCTTTTCTTCCTTTCTTCTTCTTTCTACTTTGCAGGTTGTTAAATTACTCTGTCCTTTTGTTGAAAAACAAACCAAATTCTTATAAGAAAAGTCAAACGGTTTAGTATCTTACTTACTTTAAATACCCCTTTCCAAATTTTAAGTCAACTCCTCCAAACTGCCAAGGGATATATATTACAGATCATTCAAAGAGTTTCTTTAATCAGCTCCCTAGAGTCACTCCATAAAAATCCAACAAAATTTTCCACAGAATATCATCACAGTCTTCCAGATAAGAGTATAGTCTACCTGCTATGCACAGGTGATAGTCAATGCTGCCTCTAAGCTGTGGAGTCTTGTGAGCAAAAATTCCACTTTGTGAGCTGCTGGCATTCATACATAGCTCCAGCTTTGCAGCCAATATATTTTTGGCCTTCATTTATGATACATCTTGAAAGCCACTTTAATGAGTTGTGAGTGAGTGATTTGGCTACTGCATAAATTAGTTTGCTCTGGAGCCACCCTTCCTGAGCTAAGACAAAAATGTGTGAGCTGAAAGTGTAAAAACTGTGAGCTAGCTCACACTAACTCAGCTTAGAGGGAACATTGGTGATAGTAATCCACTCATTAAAGTGGCTTTCAAGATGTATCGTAAATGAAGGCCAAAAATATATTGGCTGCAAAGCTGGAGCTATGTATGTTTGCCAAATTCTTCTTAACAGAGAAGCAGGATCCTTCAGCCCTCTCCCATCTTAGCAAAGGAAAACAAGAAGAAGAAGAAGAGAAGAAGAGATTGGATTTATACCCCGCACTTCACTTGTAGTCTCAGAGCGGCTTACAAACTCCTTTCCCTTCCCCTCCCCACAACAGACACCCTGTGAGGTGGGTGGGGCTGAGAGAGCTCTTTCCCAAGCTGTCCTTGAGAGAACAGCTGGATGACCTTGGGCTTGCCCAAGGTCATCCAGCCAGGTGCAAGTGGAGGAGTGGGGAATCAAACCCGGTTCTCCCAGATTAGAGTCCGCGCACTTAACCACTACACCAAACTGGCTCTTCAACAAGAAGTTGAAGCCCAAGTCACTCTTCCTAGCTGCAAATCGCAGAAGGGGGGGGTCGACTCCTCCCTTCTCCTCCCTTCTCCGCCCTTCTCTCGCTGCTTGCAGCTTCAAAACAACAAGTAAAGGGCTATTCCAAGCCAAAGCAAAGCCACAAATGGTCAAGTGGTAGAGAACTCACAGTGCTGTGAATCTCTAGTCCTTCCCATTCTATTGTTTTCCTCTATCACTTTGCATTGTTCATTCAGGAAAGCCTCCTTGCTGTTCTCTGGAAATCTGCATTCAGTTGGTAAGTCTTTCCTTTTCACCTTTGCCTTATGCTTTTCTTCTTTCCTCTGCTATTTGTAAAGCCTCATCAGACAGCCACTTTGTTTTCTTCCATTTCTTTTTCTTTGGGATGGTAGTGATTGGTGCCTCCTGTATAATGTCACGAACTTCCGTCCATAGGTCTTTAGGCATTCTATCTATCAAACCTAGTTCCTTAAACGTATTCTTCACCTCCACTGTATATTCATCAGGGATGTGATCTAGGTCAAACCTGAATGGCCTAGTGGTTTCCCCAACTTTTTTCAGTTTAAGTCTGAATTTTGCAATGAGGAGCTCAAGATCTGAGCCACAGTCAGCTCCAGGTCTTGTTTTTACTGACTGTATAGAGCTTCTCCATCTTTGGCTGCAAATGATATAATCAATCTGATTTCAGTCTTGCCCATCTGGTGATGTTCATGTGTAGAGTCGCCTCTTAGAGACTCTACACATGAACCAGTTTGGTGTAGTGGTTAAGTGCATGGACTCTAATCTGGGAGAACCGGGTTTGATTCCCCACTCCTCTACTTGCACCTGGCTGGATGACCTTGGGCAAGCCATAGCTCTGTACCAGCTGTTCTCTCAAGGACAGCTTGGGAAAGAGCTCTCTCAGCCCCACCTACCTCACAGGGTGTCTGTTGTGGGGAGGGGAAGGGAAAGGAGTTTGTAAGCCGCTCTGAGACTCCTACTGAGTGAAGGGCGGGGTATAAATCCAATCTCTTATTCTCTTCTCTTCTTCTCTTAGGTTGTTGGAAGAGGATGTTCCCCTCTGTTAGCCTTTGCCTGGCTTCATTTTGTTCTCCAAGACCAAACTTGTCTGTTATTCCGGTTAGCTTTTGACTTCCTACTTTAGCATTCCAGTCCCCTATGATGATGAGGACATCTTTTTTTTGGTGTTAGTTCTATGAGGTGTTGTAGGTCTTCATAGAACTGGTCCACTTCAGCCTCTTCTGAATCAGTGGTTGGGGCATAGACTTGGATTACTGTGATGTTATAATAAACTGGGTCCAGACACGTTGTAATGAATTCAGCTCATAGTTTATTGAAAGCATGCAAACATGAACTAACTAGCAGGACTCAGGTCTGCTTATATGCCGGTACAAACCACACTCTGACCACATGTGTGAATCCCAATCATGTGCACAGTTGCCAATAGAACACAACACCCCTCCCCCCATAGTTCGGACCTTCCCTAGCGCACAAAGTCTTTTAGGTAGGTAAGCCTCCATCGTTCCCTGGCTGAGCAACATAGTACTGGTTCGGTGGCGGGCTGCTCGGGGACTGCCTCTGCTGGTTTGAAGGCAGAGTCCAGTCTGTTGGCCGAGGCTAGTGCTGGCAGGATGTCGGTGTGTGTGTCAGCCGATGTGCTAGGCCAGGGGTTTTCTGGGGCAGATGACTTGCATTTGCCCTCCTTGTCTGGTTCTGGAGCGGGTGCTTCATCCTCACTCTCCCCGGGTGCATCGGAGTCTGCTGGCAGGAGATAGCAGCACAGCTGGTCAATATGACACTTCCACAGTTGACCGTCTTCTCCTGAGACCTCATAGGATAGGGGCCCAGTCACCTGAACTACCTGGCCAGGTAGCCAGGCGGGACCCCTTGTGAACCTTTTTGCATAGACTGGGCCCCCCGGGAAGAACCCACATGGAGCATTCTGTTGCTTCGGGCCTGCACTGTGCTCCGGGGTGCAGTCAGGGTACAGGCAGTCTAACTGGGTTGTGAGTCACCTTCCCATCAGCAGTTCCACAGTACTGTGCCCAGTCGTGGTGTGAGGGGTTGTCCACTGGCCGAAAAGGAATGCAGCAAGTTTTTAGTTCCAGTCACCATGGTCCATGCGGCTCAAGGCTTCTTTGGCTGTGCACACCATGCGCTCAGCCTGGCTGTTTGTGGCTGGGTGGAATGGGGCGGAGTGTACCTGCTAAATTTCATAGTATTCCATGAACTCGTGGAACTCCCCTGACATAAAAGCCGAGTCGTTGTCAGTCACAAGAGTGTCAGGGATGCTGTGCGAGCTGAAGATTCACCACATGGCGTGGATGGTGGATTGCGAGGATGTGGAGGACACCGGAACCACTTCCAGCCACTTGGTGTATGCATCCACCAAGATGAAAAATAGTTGGCCCTGGAAGGGATCTGCAAAGTCCAAGTACAGCCTGGCCCACGGCTTGTGGGATGACTCCCAGGGTTGCACTGGTGCCTCTGGTAGGTCACAGTGAGATTCCTGGCATGTCTGGCATCACTTGACTTGGTCCTCAATTTCCTGGTTCAACCCCGGCCACCATATGTAGCTCCTGGGCAGTGCTTTCATTTGCATGATGCCCGGATGTGTCTCATGCAGAGTGGTGAGCATCCGCTTGCACAGCGGAGGGGGCATGACCACCCGGCTTCTCAAGAGCACACACCCCTTGTGCAAAGACATTTCATCCCACCAGGATGAGTAAGCAGCAAATTCTGGTCCTGGGCTGGGGGGCCAACCTCTCCCCACCCAGTCCAAGATCCGGGACAAGGTGCGATCCTGGGCAGTGTGGTGGGAAACATCTGCCACCTGGATGGGCCAGTCTGGCAGGTCCTCAAGAGCAATGATGTGGTGCATTGGGGCCGGGGCCAGGTCACAGGATGGCAGTGGAAGGCAGCTGAGGAAGTCTGTGTGGCCCATTGCTTTCCCAGGGTGGTGTACCAGTGCGTATTGGTATCATGCCAGGAAGATAGACCAGCACAGGACATGGGGGGACATCTGGGCGGGGGTCTGGCGGTCTGGGGTGAGGAGGCCAAGGAGCAGTTTGTGGTCTGTGAGGACAGTGAAAGGCTGGTCATAGAGGTAATTGTGGATTTTTTTTACTCCAGCCACAATTGCCAGGGCCTTCTTGTCAATCTGCGCATAGTTGTGCTCTGCCACTGAGAGAGAGCAGGAATAATATGAAACAGGCACCTCCCAGCCATCCACCAACCCGTGCCCCAGGACCGCTCCAACCCCATATGGAGAAGTGTCAAAGGCCAGTACCACAAGGAGGGACTCATCAAAATGTGCTAGGACCATATTTGAGATTAAAAGGTCCCTAACTGGGTGAAAGGCTGCAACATGGCAGGGGGCCCAGAACTATGGGGCACGTTTATCAAGGAGGCGATGGAGAGGTTCAGCCACTGCAGCCTTGTGGGCCAAGAAAAAGTGGTAAAAGTTCAATAGGTCCAAGAAGGCCTGGAGTTCCGCCTTGGAGGAGGGGGTGGGCGCTTGAGCGATGGCACAGACCTTATTGGGTATTGGGTGGATGCTGTGAGCGTTGACAGCAAACCCCAGGAACTCCACCGATGGCACCCCCAGAGGCATATCTCCTGCTTCACCTTTAATCCCATATCGTTGAAGTGCTGGAGGATGGACCGCAGGCAGGATGCAAAGGTTTCAGGGTCAGGAGCTGTGATCAAAACATCGTCAAAGAAGGGCTGGACTCAAGGGATCCCTTTTAAGGATTGTTTAAGTAAACAGTCCATGAGGTTTTAGAAAATGCCAGGAGCCACACTGACCCCAAACTGTAAGTGCCACACTTTGAACATCCCCCTGTGGGTCACAATAGTCTGGGCCTTGGTGGTGGCATTGTCCACCAGTAACTGCTGGTAGGCCTGGGCTAGATCGAGCTTGCCAAAAATCTTTGCCCCCACCAGTGACGCAAGGACATGGCTGACAATGGGGACTGGGTATGCATGATCCAGCAGGGCCTTATTGCGAGTACACTTACAGTCCACACATATCCGGATGTACCCATTAGGCTTCACCAGAGTGATTACAGGGGTTTCCCACTTGGTGTGCGGTACTGGCTCAAGAACTCCTTGTTCTACCAGGCAGTCCAGTTTGAGGTCAATTTTGGGGTGCAATGCAAATGGGGGTCATCTGGTCTTCATGCATATGGACTGTACAGAGGGGTTGAGGTCAAGGGTAACTGGAGGCCCAGTATACCATCCCAGCTGGCCATCAAAAATGGCTGGGAACTCATTGCATGCTGTGTCAAAGTCCTTAGCCCTCACGTGGTTCACCCCCGTCACCCCAAATCCCAATGGCCCAAACCATGAAAGTCCCAGTAAGCTGGTGAGCTTGCCTTCCACCACCAGCAAGTCCAACAGTCCTTTAAACTCCTTGTATTGTACTTGGAATTTACCCCACCCCTTGATGGCTACTGGGTTCTTCTGGAAGTCCCGCAGCATTAGGCCATCTGGTTTCTTTAATCAGCCCCCCCGGGACATAGTCTCTTAAGGGTGTCTGCCGATATTACGAAGAAGGAGGACCCAGTGTCCAGCTTGTTCTTGCAGGGGGACCCCTCTACTAACGCAGTCACATGGATTTTGTTGGGGGTCTTTCAGGGCAATTGCATTACCTGATGATGGTGTGTAGAAGTCGTGGTGTGAAGCTCCGTTGACTCCTGGTGTGTTGTTTGCTGGCATCATATGTCCTCAGGAATGGCAGGTCTTGGCGATGTGTCCTGCCTTTCCTCAGGAATGGCAGATCACATCCCAGAATTGGCAGGACCGGTGTTCATGTGCATCCCTGCAGCTGGCATACGACGTTGGAGCGATGGAGCACATGGGTTGAGTGGATGCAGCAGGTGGCCATGGTGGACCTCAGCGGTCAGGGCAGCGTATCAAAGAATGTCCTCCTTGGCAGAAGCCTCAGAGCTGGAGGCAGCAGCCATGCGGTGTGTCACGGATCCCTGGCGGTCTCTTTGCAATTTAACAAAAGCTGTGGCTGCCCTTAGGGCCGAGTCGAGCTTGATGTCCTCAATGGCCACAAGCTTGCAGCAGAGTTTCGGCTCCCAGACCCCCCAGACAAAATGGTTTAAAAGGGTGTCCTCGATGGCAGGAAAATCACAGTTGATCACCAGCCGGCGAAGGTTGGCCATGAAGTCCACAGTTGATTCTCTGGACTTTTGCGAGCGTGCAAAAAAGTCCATGCGCATTGCCATCTTGGATGGTTTGGGCGCAAAATAAGTGATGTTACCAGTTCATTGAAGGTGGCAGCAGTGAGTGTCTTTGTCGCGATGAGACTCTGCACCAACTGGATCGTGACTACCCCACATGTGCTGAGCAGCCAGGCTTTCTTCTTGTTGGCTTCTGTGGTGTCTTGGACCTGGAAGATGTAGGTAAGTTGCTCGACCCAGGCCTCCCATAGCTCAGGGGTGAGCTGGGTCAAAGATGGCGATCTGTCCCACAGTAGCAGCCATGGGGACTCGGAACACTGGAGGAAAGAGCTGTGGATGTGCTGAAGCGAAGTAATGTGGGGTGCGGTAGCAATGCCCTGGAGGCTGTACTGAAGTGTGGTGCAGTGCTGGCTTCCAAGTTGGCAGTGGCTGGAGAGTCACTCAATAGGATCCCACCTTCGTCACCAGTATAATATACTGGGTCCAGAAACATTGTAGTGAATTCAGCTCATAGTTTATTGAAAGCACACAAATGTGAACTAACTAGCAGGACTTGGGGGTCTGCTTATATGCCGGTACGAACCACACCCCTGGTCACATCTGATCCCTGTGATAGGGTTATTTACAAAGTACCTTTGACCATAGGTCCCCTATGGGATCCTGAGTAGCCGATTGGTCCAATTTACGATTCGCATGGGCTATTGTCTACCGATGCAAAGCTCCAGTAGTTTGCCTGACCACGTGTGCAAATCCTGACCGCGTGTGCAGTCGCCATTAGAAAACAACAGATGTTGAATGGTTTGCCTTGGATTCGGACCGAGATCATTCTGTTGTTCTTGAGATTGTATCCCATTACTGCCTTTTGCACTCTCTTGTTGATTATAAAGGCCACTTCATTTTTTTCTACAGGATTCTTGGCCACAGTAGTAGATATAATGGTCTTCTGAGTTAAATTTGCCCATTCCTGTCCACTTTAGTTCATTGATTCACAAGATGTCAATGTTCAGTCTTGCCATCTCATTTTTTACCATGTCAAGCTTACCTTGTTTCATAGATCGTACATTTCAGGTTCCTATGCAGTATTATTCTTTGCAGCACTGGGCTTTCCATTCACCATCAGACACATCCACAACTGAGCATCATTTCGACTTTGGCCCAGCCGCTTCACTCTTTCTGGGGTTACTTGTACTTGCCCTCTGCTCTTCCCCAGGAGCATATTGGACACCTTCCAACCTGAGGGGCCCATTTTCCGGCATCATATATTTAGCCTTTTGTTACTGTCCATGGGGTTTTCTTGGCAAAGTGTGAGGCTTCTGAATAGACAGCAACAGATCAGACCTTCCAACGATTCATGAACGACATTTTCCGCAACCTTCTGGACCAGTTCGTGATCATCTACCTCGATGATATCCTGATTTACTCCGCCTCCCTACCAGAGCACATGCAGCATGTGCAACAAGTGCTCCACTGGCTCCGCACCCATGGGCTATACGCAGGGGTCCTTTCGTAAAAAAAGAGGTGCAGGAGCTCATTAGCATAACTTATTTGCATATGCCACACCCCCTGACATCACCGGAAGTGTCAAAAGGCCACACATCCCTGACATCATGGGCAGTGTGTCAGAAGGCAAGAAGGGAGGGAGTGAGGGAGGAGGAAGGAAGGAAGGAAGGAAAGGAACAGGAAGGAAGGTAGGTAGGTGGGTGAGAGAGAGAGAAGAAAGAAAGAAAGAAAGAAAGAAAGAAAGAAAGAAAGGGAGGGAGGGGGAAAGAAAGAAAGAAAGAGAAAGAAAGAAAGAAAGAAAGAAAGAGAAAGGAAGGAGGGAGGAAGAAAGGGGGAAGGAAGAAAGAAAGAAAGGAACAGTAAGGTAGGTAGGTAGTTGGGGGAGAGAGAGAGAAGAAAGGAAGGAAGGGAGGAGAGAGGGAGGAAGGGGGGAAAGAAGGAACAGGAAGGTAGGTAGGTAGGTGGGGGGAGAGAGAGAGAAGAAAGGAAGGAAGGAAGGAAGGGGGGAAGGAGGAAGGGAGGAAGGGAAAGGGGAAGGGGAAGGAAGGGGGAAAGGAAGGAACAGGAAGGTAGGTAGGTAGGTGGGGGAGAGAGAAGGAAGGAAGGAAGGAAGGAAGGAAGGAAGGAAGGAAGGAAGGAAGGAAGGAAGGAAGGAAGGAAGGAAAAAAGGAAGGGGGGGCGCTTCTCCCCTCACTGGGGCTGGCGTTTCCCTCCGTCCCCCCCCTTGCTTGGGCCTGAGTGGCATTAAGCTACTCAGGCCCGGCTTCTCCCTCCCTTGCACCCCGGGAACAGGTGAGTGGGGGAGGGAGGGGGTTCTTCCCGGCCGGCAGCCTGCCGCAGCGACGGCAGCAGTGAGCGGGGGAGGGAGGAGGCTTCAGTGAGTGGGGGAGGGAAGGGGCTTTTCCCGGGCTGGCGGCGCTTGCTGCGCACCCGGGAAGGATCTGCTGGGGGGGAGGGAAGGGTGAGCTGGGGGGAGGGAAGGGGCTTCTCCCGGCCGGCGGCAAGCGCCGCAGGCCCGGGAAGGATGAGCGGGGGAGGAGACTTTCTTCCGGCTCTGCGCTGAAGCGCAGGCCAGGAAAGCAAGCTGGGGCGGGGCTTTGTCATGTTCCTGCCCACGCCCTCCTCTCTCCTGGAGCGGTGCTCCGGTGCGCCCCAGCCCCAACGGAGCCCTGGCTATACGCCAAGCTGGAAAAATGTGCCTTCCACCTTCAGTCCATTGAGTTCTTGGGTCATATTATCTCACCCCAGGGAACCCAGATGGACCCCAAGAAGGTGGACGCCATCCTACAATGGCAAGCTCCGGAAAACCGGAAGGACGTACAACGCCTCCTTGGCTTCGCCAATTATTATTGCCAGTTCATTCCAGGTTATGCTGACCTGAAACCCTTGACCCGTCGCCTCCGGCCAAAGGAACCCTTCCAGTGGACCTCGGAAGTGGAACAAGCCTTTACCACCTTAAAACAGCGCTTTGTGTCCAGTCCACTCCTCCGCTATCCAGATCCTAGTCTTCCGTTCACCGTAGAAGCTGACGCCTCCAGTGTTGCCATCGGGGCCGTGCTCTCGCAGCAAGACGACCCCACTCAGCCATTATAACCCTGTGCCTATTATTCCCGGCAACTCTCTGCAGCAGAACGGAATTATACCATCTGGGAGAGGGAATTACTCGCCATCAAGGCCGCCTTTGAGGTTTGGCGTCACCACCTCGAAGGGGCTCGACATCCAGTTCAGGTACTCACAGACCATCGGAACCTAGAGCATCTACAAACAACCCGCCGGCTAAACCAGTGCCAGATCCGCTGGTCTCTGTTCTTCTCCTGCTTTGATTTTAAAGTTTCTTATATCCCTCATGCCCAAAATCAAAAAGCAGACGCCCTGTCCCGCAAACCGGACTATGCTGCCGCTTTAGCAGAAGAGGCCCCAGAGACCAGCATCCTGCCACCCACAGTTTTTGCCGCCGCTCCCGACTTGCCGTCCCTCTCCAGGGAGATTAGGGCTAGTCAGGCTATGGACCCCTGGGCTCCGAAGTGCCTTCAAGAACTGCAGCAAGGGGCTTCCGGGGACCTGGCTACCCGTGACAGGCTGTTATATCATAGGGATCAACTTTATATCCCACCAGGACTCCTGAGATCCTGCATCCTCTGCCTCACCCATGATGCTCTTCCAGCTGGGCATTTTGGACAGCATAAGACGGCCCACCTTTTGACCCGGGACTTCTGGTGGCCCCGTGTTCAGACAGACATTAATCGTTATGTAAGCACCTGTGATGTCTGCCGTCGTGCCAAGCACGTGCCAGCTAAGCCCTCCGGTCTCCTGCATCTGCTCCCTGTTCCCTCCGGTCCTTGGGATGCCATCTCAATGGACTTAATTGTTGATCTGCCCTGATCCCAAGGGCACACCTGTATCTTTGTGGCGGTTGACCTATTCACCAAGATGGCCCACTTTGTCCCTTGCGCCAAAATCCCCACTGCACCTGAAACCGCCCAGCTGTACCTGCACCACGTTTCCCGGCTGCATGGGATACCAACGCGTATCGTGTCTGATCAGGGCCTGCAGTTCTCCTCCCGGATCTTGCAGGCCTTGCATCAAGGTTTGGGGACAGAGATCCACCTATCATCGGCCTACCACCCCCAAACCGATGGACAGACCAAGAGAACCAACGCCACCTTGGAGCAGTACCTCTGCTGCTACACGACATACCAGCAAGATAACTGGGTATCCTTACTCCCGCTGGCAGAATTCGCTTACAACAACATGGTACACAACTCCACGCAAGCCACGCCATTCACGGCTAACTACAGATACCACCCACGCTTCTTCCCTCCTGTCAGCCCACCCTCTGAGGTGCCAGCCACAGATGCCAGGATCAAAGAACTCCACGCTCTCCACACCCTGCTCCAGGCTCAGCTCCAGCATGCCAAAGATGCCTACAAACTAGCTGCGGATCGCCACCACCAGGATGGGCCGCCTCTCACAGTAGGTGACCTAGTATGGCTCTCCACCCACTACCTCTGGACTCCTGGCCGTTCCTTGAAACTTACTGCCCAGTTCATTGGCCCATACCCAATTGAAGCCCAGATTAATCTGGTGGCTTTTCGTCTGCCCCTTCCTGACCACCTCCGGGTTCACCCTGTGTTCCATCGATCCCTCCTACAACCGGCAGCCCCTCCAGATCCCACCCAGGGTACACCACCAGCACCGCCGCCACCATTTTTGGTGGATGACGAGGAGGAGTATGAGGTGCAGCAGATCTTGGGCTCCCGGCTGCATCAAGGGCAACTACAATACCTCGTGGATTGGAAAGGCTATATGCCAGACGATCGCTCATGGGAACCGGCCACCCATGTACACTCCCCCGAATTACTCTGACAGTTCCATGAGGCTTACCCAGACAAACCAGGTCATTTGGGTGAGGGGGGGCCTGCAGGGGGGGATAGTGTCATGCCTGCCCCTGACTCAGAGCCAGGCAGCCAGAATCAGGTGGACTTGGCTCCCTTAACAGAAAATGATGTAAATCTTGGGGAGTCAAGCCTACAGCAAGACTCACCTGACACTAATCAAGCCCTGCCTGGCCCCAGCTCATCGCCTCCAGACTCTCCCCCACCTGTGAACCGTCTCTGTAACAGAAGACGCCTGGAGTTAAGAGACAGGCGAAAGGAGGCACGCATGCGTGGACGACGCTCGCTAAGTCCTAGCTATTAGCAGAAGCCTGGACTGCGTTTCTAGCTGCTAATTGTTTAATGAGCCAGCGCACTATATCAGCAGGCTGGCTGATGGGAACAATTTGTGCTGGCAACGTCGATATCTCGACAGATCTCTGCCTCCTGGAATTGGAATCTGCTCGTCTCTTTGGCTTTTGGACTCGGCTCGGACTTAGGATCTTTGGCTTTGGTTTCCCTGACTTTCCCTGATCAAGCTGGGGTCGCAGACAAGCCACTCTGCTGGTAAAGCCGCCCCAAGTCCAAATTCAAGACAGCAATCCAAGAGCTCCGCGATGCCCGCTTCAAACAAGAACTTTGCATGAGATGCGGGGGCACTTTGCATCTTCCTGCCCATTGGGGGGGGCGAAGACACCCAAGACGCCTGTGGCGATGCCAGGTGGGATGCCCCGGCCACCCAAAGAGATTTTCAAACCCCGGGCATTACAGCTGGAAGGGGCACCGAGTGAAGGAGCTGAAAGAGCAACGTTGGAGGAGATTGCTGCCCAGCCATTGGGAAACTTCCCAGACCTGCAGTAGGAGGCGAGAAACTGCAGGTCCCCCCCTCCACCGCGCCGCCAATGGTGAACAGCCCTGGACCCTTACTTTACATGGTTGTGACTGTGGTTGTACCCGAACATGGCACTCACATCCGAGTGCGCACCTTAATTGACTCGGGGTGCGCCAGAGACTTGATTAGCCCATTGGTAGTGGAAGGTTTGGGTTCTAAAGTAAACTCGCTGGGGGAGCCTCTACAGTTCACCCAAACGGATGGATCCGAAATGAAAGAGGCTTGTGTGGCAGAGACTGAACCTTTGATTTTGGGCACGGGGAATAATTGGGAGAAGCGGGCTTTTGTTATAACTCCCCATGCCCAATTCCCCATGGTGCTAGGAAGCCCCTGGTTAGGAGCTCACGACCCCTACATTAAGTGGAGTGAAGGGAAGATCTCCTGGATTGATCCTAAGTGCACACATCCCACTTGGGATCCTGCTTGGGGGTTGGGGCCCCCTTTGTCCCCCTTGGCCTGCCTAGTGGTAGAGGATGTTTCCAAAATCCCTCCAGAGTATTGGGATTTGGCTGAGGTGTTTAGCGAAACAGAGGCAGATGAGCTTCCCCCCCCATAGACTCACTGACTGTGCTATCAAACTGTTGCCGGGGGAGAAGTTGCCAAAAGGGAAGTTGTACTCCATGACCCCTGCTGAGAGGGATGAGTTGCGAAAGTTTTTGGATAAAAACCTGGAGCGGGGTTTCATTCGCCCTGCCAAGTCCCCGTTTGCTGCCCCTGTACTGTTCTGAAAGAAAAAAGATGGGGGGCTGTGCCTTTGCATGGATTATAGAGGACTGAATGCTGTCTCCGCTTCCAACACTTACCCCCTGCCTCTCATAAAAGACTTGCTAGCGGAGGCAGCAAAAGGAAAGATTTTTTCTAAATTGGACTACAGGAAGCTTACTTCTGGGTGCGCATCAAGGAAGGAGATGAATACAAGACAGCCTTTAATACACCCATGGGGCAATTCGAATACCTGGTTATGCCCTTCGGATTGGCTGGGGCTCCCAGAGTTTTTATGAGCCTTATAAATGAGGTGTTACACAAGCATTTATTTAAGGGGGTGCTTTGTTATTTAGATGATATCATTGTTTATTCACAAGACCGAGACTCTCATACCAAACTGATGAGGGAAGTGTTAACCACCCTTAGAGACCACGAACTGTATGCCAAACTATCTAAATGTGAATTCCATTGCACGGAGATTTTTTTCTTTTTATGCATCGCTTTACGCTTCCACCTCTCCGTCCGAGCTGCTTATTGACAAATACTTAAGCTCAACTTTACCTGTAACCCGCATTTCCTCAGACCACCGGGATATTCTCAATGCTCCCATCACCGTTAAAGACATCGACCAGGCCATAAAGGACATGAAAACAAACAAAGCCCCAGCGCCTGACGGCTACACCGCTGAATACTACAAAGCTTTTAAATCTTCATTAGTGATGCCACTGATGACTCTCTTCAACTCTATTCTCAACACAGGTACAATTCCAGCTTCATGGCGACAAGCCAGTATTATTCTTTTGCCAAAAAAAGATCACGACACAACTGACCCCAAATCATACCGACCCATATCTCTTTTAAACTCTGATTACAAACTCTTTGCTTCTGTCTTAGCCTTTAGGCTCAACCAACTTATTGGCTCATACGTCCATCAGGACCAGTCAGGTTTTGTGCCTACTAGGGATATTACAGACAATATTAGAAAGACTCTCAACCTTATCCACCATGGCCGTGAATGTTCCAATCTTGACTCAATCCTGGTTTCATATGATATCGAAAAAGCCTTTGACACCGTTGAATTCCCGTTTCATAAATCACTACTTCACCGAATGGACTTTGGCACTCCCTTCATAAATGCTTTATCTGCAATCTACTCCAAGTCCTCAGCTACATTGCCCATAAATGGCGCTTCTTCTAAAGCCATTAGTCTCTACCATGGCATGAGACAAGGCTGCCCGTTGTCGCCTCTGATTTTCGCCCTTGTGATGGAGCCCCTCGCTAATGCTGTGAGGAATAACTCAAATATTACAGGCATCAAAATCCAAGACAAAGAATCCAAGCTTAGTCTCTTTGCCGACGACCTGGTGGTCTACCTGACTAACCCCTCAGCCTCCCTTCAGGCTGTTCAAAACACCCTTCAAGCCTTTGGAGAAGTTTCTGGCCTTAAAGTCAACTCCTCCAAATCTGTTCTCTACCCTATAACGCTGTCTCCAACTGAATCCCAACGCATTAAAACCAACTTCTCCTTCCAGTGGGTGAAATCCAACTGGACCTACCTTGGAGTAAAGATACCTGCCAAATTAGACGACTTACTGAAGCACAATCACCTGACTATTGACAAAGAGGTCCAAGCCATGCTTAAAAAATGGAATAACAAACAACTTACCTGGTTTGAGAGAATACAAACTATCAAGTCTTTTGTATTGCCAAAGTTTTTGTATTGCTTCAGAGCGCTTCCTCTTTTCATTGCCCGCCCTATGCTAGCAGAATGGCAAAGTAACATCAACAAGTTCATCTGGAACTTCAAGCACCCCCGCATAGGTTTCAACACTTTATGTCGCCCCTCCAAACATGGGGGTTTGGCAATCCCAGATCTTCAAGTGTATTATAATGCAGTGCAACTCTCTAACCTTTTTAGACAATATCACAACGAACTAACTCTGGATTGGGCCTATATTGAAGCTACTTATCTTCGTAACCTATCCATCAAAGAAGCATTATGGGTCAGTAACCCAATCCATATCTACAAAAATCTTTGCAATCCCTTCCTACAGTCAGCCTTGAAAATCTGGTACTCTGTTCGCTCAAAGTTCAACCTTTCTTCCTCACTTCTGGCCTCCTTTACGCGGCAAGACTGGTTTTTGCCTGCCAAAGACCCACACTCCTTTACAGCATGGAGAAAAGCAGGTATCAGTAAGCTACTAGATGTCTATCTGAAAAGCAAAAGGATTGCTACTAAAGCCGAACTTGAAGACCATTTTAAAACTCACCTACCGTGGCTCGAATATTTCCAACTGCTGCATCTACTGAACAGACCCAACCTGAAAGACAAAATCAAACAACCATTAACCAACATAGAATGCATGTTTACCAATGTATATAAAAAAAAGAGGTCTTATAGCCTTTTTTTACAAAACCTTTATTACGGCTGAGTGCTCCAAACTGATGCCTTATCAGCATGTGAGACTTCTGCTCAAAGTAGTCAAGGATCAGATCTTTGTTGATGAAACACAGTTCTTTATTTCCAATCTCTACATTAGTACAGGGTCTCGGATTATTGTCAGAGATAACGCATATGACAGAAGCAGGTCTATTATACCTTTCAGAACAGTTTGAATTGCCCATAGGTAACCAATCACTAAAGGGGAAAAACGGCGGGTAAAAAGGATCTCTGGCCGTTTGCTTCCCACAGGAAAGAAAGTGAGGTGTTAGGTTGTAAATTTCCCTTCCCAAACCAGACCCCTTAGATGTAACCATTTCACATAACAATCGTTGGCCTCAAGGCTTTCGCACGTTGATAAGAGATGGGACCTGTCCTCCCTTGCCGTCCCAGCCGGGATGAATGGAATGCGGAGGCAGGAGTGTGAGAGGCCCATTGTTCCCATACTTTGAAGTTGTCATCCTCCCGGGCTGACAGTTACACAAACCAGGCCTGGTCAGGGTCATAAACCTGGGGTCATATAGCTTACATACATACTGGCCAAAGTGAGGGTTACATGGTAGGCGTGGGGCAACTATATAGCAGGTGCTATAGAACAATACAAAGCAACAGAAATCATAGCAGCAAGCAATAGAAAAGCAATAGAAACTTTGTCTGAATCAGCAGATTTTGACACACTGCCACCCCGAAAATAAATCTACCCGGGCTTGTCCGGGAACCTTTTATGAAAAGCTTTAACTAACTTAGGAGCATGCACATTTTCAGAACGAACCCACTCATTTTGTTCTGGGCCAAAGTCGAGCCATCTAACTAAATAATACACTTGGCCCCTGCGTAGTTTAGAATCAAGAATTTCCAAAATTTCAAAATGGGGTGCCTCCCCCTTCATCAGTGGAGGAGGAGTCGGAGGAACTGGATGCCATGCATTCGGCCCAGGATTCTTCTTCAGCAAGCTGAAATGAAAAACAGGGTGTACAGAACTCAGTGATTTGGGCAACTCTAGTTCAAAAGACACATCAGAGATTTTACGCAACACCTTGTAAGGGCCCACAAATTTCCACCCCAACTTCCTACTGGGTTGCAAGCCATGTATATTTTTTGTGGAGAGGTAAACTGAGTCCCCGGGCTGGAGGTCCCAGCCCTCTGCTCTGCTATGGTCCGCATATTTCTTGTAGTCCTCTTTTGCCTGGTCCAATGTCTTAGCTATCAGGGGCCATGACTCTTGCAGGGCTGCCCACCATCGCTTAAAGTTTGTGGGGGGAGTGCTTGATGCGTTTTCCACTGTGGGCAGTGGTTTTCCTTCAAAGCCTCCTACCGCCATGAATGGAGAAACGCCGGTAGAGGAATGCACAGCATTGTTATAGCTATATTCAGCGAACGGTAGTAACTCCACCCAGTTATCCTGGTGGTAGTTAGTGTAGCACCTTAGAAATTGCTCTAGAATTTGATTAGTTCGTTCGGACTATCCATCGGTCTCTGGATGGTACCCTGAACTCAGGGCTGGTTCAATGTCCATTAGTTTCAGAAGCTCCCGCCAGAAGTTGGCAACGAACTGACTGCCCCTATCGGATACCACACGTTTGGGGAAAGCATGCAGCTTTATCACGTGGTTGAAGAAAGCCTTAGCCATTCCCTTTGCCGTAGGCAGCTGCTTGAAGGGGGTAAAGTGGGCTTGTTTCGAAAACATGTCTACCACCACCCAAATCACAGTCTTTCCCTTTGAGGGTGGCAGGTTGGTGATGAAGTCCATAGCTATCGCTTCCCAGGGGCGAGAGGGGGTGGGCAGCGGGTGCAATAGTCCCGGGACTTTCCCCCCCCTTCTTTTGCACATCAAACAGGTCTGGCAGGCAGTTACAAAGTCCGAAACATCCTTGCGCATGCGCAGCCACCAGAACTGTCTCTGAATTAAGTTAAGCGTCTTTAGAAATCCAAAATGCCCTGCTAATTTGGAGGAATGACATGTCAGTAATATGTCTTTCCTTCTGCTTCGGCGCACCACCAGTTTATCCCCATGGTACCAGCATTTATTTTCTCGGAGGGAGCAGTCTCCTAAGGTCTCTAACTCTTCGACTTCTTCCGGGGAATAATCCCCCCCCCCAGTCGCTTTTCCCCGGCTCTACCGTCGTCTGCTTACTCTGACTCCTGGTGGTCACCGCACCTCCCAGCTGCTGGGGGGAGAACATGGAGTCGAACACCTCCTCCTTTAAACTCTTGTGCTGAGGCAATCGGGATAGTGCATCTGCTAACGAGTTGGCCTTCCCGGGGAATTGTTTAAGCACAAAATTGAACTTTGAGAAAAAATCTGCCCAGCGGAGCTGCTTCGCATTCAGGGATCTCTGGGTGCGCAGCGCTTCTAGGTTTTTGTGATCCGTCCAAATTTCAAAAGGGGTTTGCGCTCCCTCTAACCAATGCCGCCAAGTGGTGAGGGCCAGTCGGATGGCGGCGGCTTCTTTGTCCCAAACTGACCAATTTCTTTCTGTCTCGTTAAATTTTTTCGAGATGTAGGCAAGAGGGTGCAGCTTCCCATCTGGCCCTTTCTGTAGGATGGCCCCCCCCCATGGCCACATCTGAAGCGTCTACATGGACTACGAATTCCTTGGTCTCATCGGGGTGAGCCAAGATGGGCTCCGAGGTGAAAAGAGTCTTAAGAGTCTCGAACGCCCTCTGGCATTCTCCAGTCCAGGCTATTCTCTCCCCGGGCTTCCCCGCTTCTGGGCCCCTCCCATTGGTTTTTAGCAACTCAGTCAGCGGGAGGGTGACTGTAGCAAAGTCTTTTATGAAGGTGCGGTAAAAGTTACAAAATCCCAACAGACTTTGGAGTTGTTTTCTTGTTCGGGGGGCTTCCCACTGAACCACTGCCTCTACCTTGGCAGGGTCCATCTCCAGTCCCTTCTGAGAAATGCGGTACCCTAGGAAATCCACGGAGTCCCGATGGAATTCACATTTAGACAACTTTGCATATAACTGATTTTTCAACAGGGTTGAGAGCACTTCTTGGACCAACTGCACATGTTCTTTCTTATCAGCAGAGTAGATCAAGATATCATCTAAAAAACATAACACCCCCTTGAATAAATGCTTGTGCAACACTTCATTTATTAAGCTCATAAAGTCCCCGGGCGCGCCACTCAAACCGAACGGCATCACCAGGTATTCGAACTGTCCCAATGGTGTATTAAATGCAGTCTTGAACTCATCCCCCTCCCTGATGCACACCCGGAAATATGCGTCTCGGAGGTCCAACTTAGTGAACACTTTTCCCTTGGCCGCCTCCATTAACAAATCTTTAATAAGGGGTAGGGGGTAGGCGTTGGAAGCAGATACCGCATTTAGTCCTCTGTAGTCCGTGCACAAGCGTAGCCCCCCATCTTTCTTTTTCCGGAACAGAATGGGGGCTGCGAAGGGGGACTTAGCGGGGAGGATGAAGCCGCGCTCCAAATTCTTGTCTAGGAATTTCCTTAGCTCCTCCCGCTCCGGAGGGTTCATGGAGTAAAGTTTCCCCTTTGGTAGTTTCTCTCCCGGGATCAGCTCTATGGCACAATCCGATAGCCTGTGGGGGGGTAGTTCGTCCGCTTCGGTCTCACTGAACACTCCCATCAAGTCTCGATACTCCCGGGGGACGGCCGCGGGCACCAGAGTGAGTGCCGCCACCCGGAGGGGCACCAGAGGTCCTGGCCCCCACCCCCGGTCCCATTTGTGGTCTTGGCACTTTTCATCCACCCAGGAGATCTTCCCCTCGCTCCATTTGATATAAGGGTCATGGGAGCTTAACCAGGGGCTCCCCAACACCATGGGGAATTGGATGTTGGGGGTGATGACAAAAGCTCTCTTCTCCCAATGTTCCCCCGTCCCCACAATTAGTCTCTCAGTCTCTGCCATGCACGCCTCTTTCATTTCTGAACCGTCCATTTGCGTGAACATGAGTGGCTCCCCCAACGGGGCGACCTTGGGTCCCAGCCCCTCTACTACTAAAGGGCTAATCAAGTCCCGGGCGCACCCAGAGTCAATTAGGGCTCGGACCCGGACATGGGTCCCGGTCCTGGGGACTATTACAGTCACTACCATATACAATAAGGGGCCAGGGATGCTCACCGGAGATGGCGCGTCGTGGATGGGGACCTGCATTTCTGCGCCGCTCACTGCAGGCCATTGGAGTTTCCCGACATCTGCACTTCCGTCAGCTCCAGCTCTCCCTGCTCACTCGCTGCCCCTTCCAGCTGCAGAGCCCGGGGTTTGAACGAGGTCTTCCCTTTGCTAGGGGTGCTCCCGGCCACAGGGGTGGAGGTTTTCGGAACTTTTCCCCCTCCTCTAGGGCATGCCGAGGCGAAGTGACCACTCTCCCCGCATCGCATGCAGAGCCCCTGCTTGAAGCGGGCATCCCGAATCTCCTGCAGGTTGGGCTTGGGTTTCGCCTTCTGCGCCGCTTTGACTTGGGCCATCGCTGAGGTTCCCATCTTAATGAGGGTGAAGCGTTCTTCCACATCCGCGGCCGCTCTCATCCAGGCGGCCAACGATCCGGGTCTTCCCCCCCGCAGCACCGTCTCGTACACCTCGTGGCTCAAGCCCTCTCGGTATTTCTCAATGAACAGGTCTTGGGTCCAGCCGCGAATCTTGGCTGCGATGCGCCGGAACTTATCGGTGTAGTCCCTCACCGAGGACCGCCCTTGGGTCAGCCTCCGCAGTTGGTTCCGGGCTTTTTCTTCTCCCAAGGGGTCCTCGTAGTGGTGTCGGAGGGCCCACATGAAGTTGTTCACTGAGCGCAACTCAGGCCCGGGGGCGTTGTGCAGGCTCACATACCAGTTGCTGGCGGTGTCCCTCAGCTTGGACCCGATGTAGCCAATCCGGTCCCTCTCGGTGGGGTGGAGGTGCCCCCAGGTGTCTAGGAACCGCTCGATCTCTAGCAGGAAGAACCGCAACTTCTCGGGGTCCCCATCGAAAGTAGCCATCAATGGATCGGCGGGGGCCGGGCGAACCATTGGCCCTGCCGGCATGGGGACCGGCGCAGGTATGGGTGCGGGCACCGGGCGGGGAACGGGCTGAGGGACCTGTGGCAGCACTTGCGGCGGCACTTGTGCGGGGACTCCTCCAGGAGGAACCACCGGTTGCTGGACTCCCCCCGCGGGGGGTCCTACCCCAGCCGGGGCTGGGCGAGCTGCTTGCATAGCCATGAGGGCGTCCCGGAACTGATACTGGAGATCGAGGGCTAGCTCGCGCAATTCTGTGGTAAGCTGGAACCACAAATCACCCATCATCCGGTCGAGGGTTTGAGTCTGGTCTTCCCCGTAGGGATCGGGCCCATACGGTCCCACTCTCTCTTCTTCCAGGGACGGGGGACGCCACTCTCCTCCGTAGGTCGTCTCGTGCTCGTCTCCCAGGAAACTCGGCTTCCCGCGGTCGATGTGATCCGCCTGGACCGACACCCGTGCCCCCTTCCGATCGTGCACCCAGGAGTCCAGGGTCCCGCGACCGAAATTGCTCCATGAGTACCTCGGGGTCACGCTCTGATGAGGAGGTGGGCGCGGGATGTAGTGAGCCCCTTGAATCGTAGTCACTGGCACTTCGGGCTCCCCGCCGCCGCCTCCACCACCGGCACCCTGGTCCCCAGGGGTTGCCGGCGGTTCTTCGGGAGTAGGGATGGGAAGAGTACCGTCATCCGACATGGTCAGGAACGGCCCAGTCACAGATCTCTGACAATCTGTGAGACTTCTGCTCAAAGTAGTCAAGGATCAGATCTTTGTTGATGAAACACAGTTCTTTATTTCCAATCTCTACATTAGTACAGGGTCTCGGATTATTGTCAGAGATAACGCATATGACAGAAGCAGGTCTATTATACCTTTCAGAACAGTTTGAATTGCCCATAGGTAACCAATCACTAATGGGGAAAAACGGTGGGTAAAAAGGGTCTCTGGCCGTTTGCTTCCCACAGGAAAGAAAGTGAGGTGTTAGGTTGTAAATTTCTCTTCCCAAACCAGACCCCTTAGATGTAACCATTTCACATAACAATCGTTGGCCT
The DNA here is from genome assembly GCA_029233225.1 of Lepidodactylus listeri. Classification (NCBI taxonomy): domain Eukaryota; kingdom Metazoa; phylum Chordata; class Lepidosauria; order Squamata; family Gekkonidae; genus Lepidodactylus; species Lepidodactylus listeri. Next base: position 3,593,290 of record JARCFY010000014.1, on the reverse strand, counting down.
CAAGGCTTTTGCACGTTGATAAGAGATGGGACCTGTCCTCCCTTGCCGTCCCAGCCGGGATGAATGGAATGCGGAGGCAGGAGTGTGAGAGGCCCATTGTTCCCATACTTTGAAGTTGTCATCCTCCCGGGCTGACAGTTACACAAACCAGGCCTGGTCAGGGTCATAAACCTGGGGTCATATAGCTTACATACATACTGGCCAAAGTGAGGGTTACATGGTAGGCGTGGGGCAACTATATAGCAGGTGCTATAGAACAATACAAAGCAACAGAAATCATAGCAGCAAGCAATAGAAAAGCAATAGAAACTTTGTCTGAATCAGCAGATTCTGACACATACCTGGCACAAAGACCTCCAAATAACTCTATCAGTTAAACAATGGACCGAAATTTGGGCTACTCACTCCAAGCTCTCCTCATCAAATTCTATCCTAGCTGCGGCTTCCAAAGTACTCTTTCGCTGGTATTTAACGCCGGCTAAATTAGCCCACCTCATCTCTAATGCTTCACCGTTATGTTGGAAACGATGTGGAGTTAAAGCCACTTTTTTCCACAACTGGTGGGACTGTGTTCATGTTCAATCCTTCTGGTCCAAAGTAGCCAAAACTATAGAGAGTTTGATAGGCCACTCTATGCCATTAAATCCACAACTTTTTCTACTGCATTTGTGGCCCCAAATCCACCCTCCCGCCCCTATTAGAGACCTAGTCAACACTTTGCTGGTGGCTGCTAAGGTTGTTATAGCCCAAAAATGGAAGGATGCCTCCGCTCCCACTATTAAACAGTGGGTTAACAAAATTTGGGAGTTTTTTCTACTCGAGAAATGTCTAGTTTACTTTAATAACAGCCATAAAGAAAGAGATCTTTACAATCCTCTTGAGAAATGGTATCCCTTTTTACAAAAACTTGACATAGATAAGGTTCAGGATGAAATCATTACAATTAGCTCGTTACAATCCTTTTTAGTGTTGTAGGTTATAATACCTTTTTTTACTGGATTGGTAACTAAGTATAGTTTACTTGCTACTCTATGGCCCTATCTATCTTATCCCGACTCAACTGATTGATAAGGTCAAACGGTAAAATTTTATATACACAGGATTGCTAATGTGGTTATTATGGCTTCATCCTCACCTTATAGTATTGACAGAGTAACAATCGTCTATATAAATACTATCCTTTGTTAGAGTAAAGTTCCGGCCAATACACTTCAACTTGTTGGTGTCTTTTTAGAACTAATGCCTTTTTTTGTGGTATTGTGTTAAATTTATTTATCTATATTTTTATGTTTTTTTATTTGTTAAGTGTTTTTTTTTTTGCTCACTTGTTATTCTCTGTATACTTACCTTGTTCTTGTTAGGCCTTTTATAAATTTAATAAAATTAAAAAAAAAAGAAACATAAAAGGGTTGGAACACTTTTCCTATGAAGAAAGGTTGAAGCGCTTGCGGCTCTTTCGCTTGGAGAAACGACGGCTGAGGGGTGACATGATCGAGGTTTATAAGATTATTCATGGGATAGAGCAGGTAGAGAAAGAAGTCCTTTTCTCCCTTTCTCACAATACAAGAACTCATGGGCACTCCATGAAATTGCTGAGCAGTCGGGTTAAAACAGATAAAAGGAAGTACTCCTTCACCCAAAGAGTGATTAACACATGGAATTCACTGCCACAGGAGGTGGTGGCGGCTACAAGCATGGATGACTTCAAGAGGGAATTAGATTAACATATGGAGCAGAAGTTCATCAGTGGCTATTAGCCACAAAGTATAGATAGGAACTCTCAGTCTGGGGCAAGTGATGCTCTGTATTCTTGGTGTTTGGGGGGGGGGGCAACAGGGGGGGGGCTTCCTGCCCCCACTGCTGGATCTTCTGAGGGCACCTGGTGTTTTTGGCCACTGTGTGACAGAGTGTTGGACTGGATGGGCCACTGGCCTGATCCAACATTGGCTTCTCTTATGTTATGTTCTTAAAACAGCTAGAGGTGTGATAAATCTGGGTGTGGTTCTGAGCAGGTCTTCAGACCTTGTGCATGATACAGATGTTGCACTGCCTCAGAACAGTGACTACAATGCTGTTAAATTCAGTATTTATGTCAGTAGAAAGCTGCCCCCCCTCAAGTCCAAAACAATCACATTTGATTTTAAAAGAGGGAACTTTACAAAAATGAGGGCACTGGTCAGAAATAAGTTAAAAGGGAAGATCAAAAGAATCAAATCCCTTGAGAATACTTAGAAGCAACTTATTACCATATTAAGTGAGGCTCAGAGGATGCTTACCTTGGGTTAGGAAAGTCTGCAAAAAAACCTGTGTGGTTACTGACCTAAGTCACAGAAGGTGTAAGAAGGTTAAAAGGCTTCCTTTAAAATGTTGAACCAAATGAGGTAAAGTGAAAGAAGCTAAAGTTCTTGCAAAACAAATGCACGTAAATTTTAGGCAGTTTTATTACATTGTTTATTGTTTGTATTATTCTGCTTTTATTTTGCTGTTTTCTAATCTTGTAATTCAGTTTAATGGCATTGTTTGTTGCATAGACTATGCTATTCATACTGCATTGTTTTTTTTACTTTTGTAACTACTGTGATGGCATTGTTTACCATCTGTATCACACTGTTTATACTGTGTTGCTTTAAAAGGTCATAATCAGCCTTGAGTCTCAGCAAGAAAGGCAGACTATAAATGAAATAAATAAATAAATGAATAAGACAAATAGAGAATCTCAGGAGTCAATTGCTAAAAATAGTAGGACAAACAGTAAAAAATTCTTCAAATATATCTGGAGCAAGAAACCGGCCAAGGAGGGAATTGGGTGGCTGGATGACATAGATTGCTTAAGGAAGACCAGGAATTGGCAGAGAAGTGGCGCACATTCTGCTTTCACTGAGAACAGTGTGGGGGGCATATCCCCAGGCCAGAGCCAGTGTTTTCAGTAAAGACTTTTGAAGACCGGAGTCAAATACACATGAGAGATGCAGTTCTAGGACTACTGGGCAAATTGAAAACTAACAAGTCTCTGCCACTGAGGGTTCTAAAGGAGCCAACAGTAATCCTGAGCCATGTCTCTGCTGGAGTGGCTGGCCACCATGTAACCTTTGCAGCACTAGTCCTATCCTAAGGGACAAGTTACAACACGGTGGGGGGGTGGGAATCTATTTTAGAATGTCAGTTGGATGCGAGTGCGGGCATGCCTGTAGTAATTACGCCCCAGTGTGGGCTGCCGGTGTAGGCTGGATCCATGGCTGGACAAAGTGGCTGGGCTTGGCGGGCCAATGGAGGTGGCCTGTTCATGGGTCAAATAGTGGGAGAAGGATCGTCTTGGCCATGGAGAGGCCCAGTGTCCAGGCAGCACACCCCCTGAAAGATGCTCATGGTGATGGGCACCACATGCCCCCCAGGAGCTTGCCCCCCAGGAGAGGGACCACTCGCATCATTGCCCTCCAGTCTGTATGTGGAGCTTACTTGCAGTCACAGGCCCCGTTCTGGTGGAGGGGCTCAGTGCTCCTTGGGAAAATGATGCAGAGGAGGGGCTCTATCTGGCCATGCACACCAGGAAGTGCAGGACATGGCCCCATGTAGTCCCCAGGAGTCCCTCTGTGGGGATCTTGAAAGGCATGGTGACCTTCCTCACCAGGGGCCAGGGCAGGGCACACCTCCCTCTGTGTTTGAGGCATGAATGATTGCACCTCCAGACTTGGGTGTGCTGCAGGCAGAGGCAGACCAGTGCCAGAGAGTGATGAAGGAGTGGGTGGGCATTTTCCCACTGAAGAACTCCATCCATGGTGGCATGGGCCCCTCTCATGGGGCTGTCCCCATTCGTGGAGCCACCTGTGTGTGTCCTCCTCCAGAGGTGGAGCATAAGGGGGCCTGGCCCTGCCACCCAGGCTGGAAGGACTATGTGAGGTCCCCCAGGATTCTGTCAATATGCCTTTGTCACTCCACAGCATCCCTCACTATGGCTACAAGCCCCTCCAGGTGTCCAGCACCTGTAGACACAGATGCCAGTAGGCCCTCCATCCACTGGTGTCCCCTTGCCATGGCTTGGTGCCACTCTCGACAGCTCTTCAGGGGCTCTCGTTTGATTGCAGCCCACATGGAGGACAGGGTGGATGGGCTGGGCTGCTCAAGTCATAGTCCCCAAGTCTGTTGACTGGGCAAGGGCCCCTCTTCACAGCCCTCTGACGAGCATGTTCCAGCTGTCTTGGCACACTGAGCAGCCATATCCCTACCACCATGGGCCCCTTTGCCCCCTGGGCTAATAGCACTACTTCTGAAGGGAAACAAGTCTGGTGTCTGTGTCACCTTCCCCTCTGTTCTCAGAGTCAGGTAGCCTGGGATTTCCAGTGGCTGTAGAATCATGATGGTGGCCATCGCCGTGCACCTCCTCAGTGTCAGGGTGCATAGCCTGGGTGCATAGTCAGGGTGCATTGGCACCAGATGTCAGTGTGTAGGTACCTGCGGATGGAGGCAAATGGCGGTCACCATGCAGGGCTCCTCCCACCCACCACCACTGTCACCACTGTCACCAGTGGCCCCAGCATCCTCACTGCCGCCAACCTCCATCTCATCACTGGCCACATCATGATCATTCACCTCCCTGGAATGTTGAACAAGCTTCCAGGTTGCAGCCGCCTTGAGCTGCTAGGCGGGATATAAATTGAACAAATAAATAAATAGGTATGGGGTCATGGCGATGTCTGATTCTGACACCCCAGTGGGGCATTGCTGGTGACCTCAGTGCTTGGCAGACCACTGCACCTAGAGTCCCCATCGCCACCCTCAGAGGAGGCAGCTGTGCTTGCCATCACCTCCTGGGAGTCACCTGGGGGGGAGGAAGATGGGGCATGTTACTAGGGTGGCCGGGGGCCGTCATCATCAGGCAGAGTCTGGGGAGAATGCGGGACACCTGCACTCACCACACAGGACCTCAACTGTGGAAGCCAGCCACCATGATGGACACATGATGGTCTCGGTCCACCCATCAGTGGACGCATGATGGTCTCGGCTATCCGGAGACCCTCCTCCAATGCCTGCTTGTACAGAACACCTTCCACCATTAGGGCACTAACTTGTTTCCTTGCATGCCCAAAGGACTTCATGGTGGACATTTCCATGCAGGCAGCATGTCCCAAGGCTGACACCCAATCTGCCACCATGTGCTAGAAGGCACGGTGATGGGAGGTTGCTGAACTGCTCCTGGCAGTGGCCACTCTCAGTCTTGACCACAAGGCCGAAGAGCAGCACCTTCTCTGTCTCAATCCAGTTGGGCTGGTGCCAGCTCTCCCCACCACCAGATTTCCATCCTTTGTACCACCCGCAGAGGGAGGATTGAAAGGGTGGCCTAGCCCATTGTGGAAAGCACAGCATGCCCCTGGGGTGCTCTGCCCTTCGTTTCCATGCCATGGTGGCCAGTGACCAGGACATGTCTATGCGTGGGTCCCAACAAGGCATGGGATGAGGGGTGTGAATCCTGACCCTGGGCTGTAGTTCGCAATGGGATTGGTGCCCTGGCTTCCACCCTCCTCATCCTGCTCCACAGGAACTGCACATGGACCTTTGGGATGGTGCCCCTTCCTCCCTCTGCCATGGATTATTGGAGTGTGCCACATCTACCTGTTGCCAGTCCTGCATGTCTGGCTGGCATAGAGTTGGTGGAGGCATGTGCATGGCTACTGAGAGCTCATCAGCACCCTTCACATGGCAGACTGGACCTGCCTGGATCAATGTCGGCTAGACCATCCAGCCATCCAAGAGATCGGGCCTGCACTCCAGGGCCAGGTCCCATGCCATCCCTGCTCTTCAGAAAGTCCTGCTCTCCCTGTGTTTCCTTGCCATGGGCTACATCCAGGGGATCACGGCTGAGGTGCTGGAAGTGTCCCAGTCATCAGCAAGCTGCTGCCTGCACACCTTTCTGAATGCCATGCTTGCCCACCTCCATGAACATGTCCAGTTCCCCAGGGGGGAGGCTGATCTCGCTCCTATCCAGGGTGGGTTCATGACAGTTGTGCAGTTCACTAATGTGGTGGGAGCAGTGGACTGCACACACACCACCCTGACTGCTCCTGTGACTACCCCGGAACTGCCACCACTTCTACAGCTTGAACAACCAGGCCTCCTGTGACCACCAGGGCATTTTCACAGACTTCGTGGCCAGGTTTCCAGGCAGTGTGCACAACACCCAGATTTTTGCCACTTCCAGCCACAATAGACTCTTGGCCACCTGGCTGCTGGCAAGGGCTAGCTCCTGGGTGAGTATGGCGAGGGGGGGGCGAACTCTGTGACCCTATTTCCTTCCCATGCAGGAGACCATGGGTTCCCCCTTCTGCCATATCTGATGATGCTGTATCCCGAGGATGACCCCACCCCCCAGACCGTACAGCCTACAAGCGGGCCCATCCAGGGCATCCAAATGGTTATCAAGTGAACACAAGTCATTCAGCCTGAATCAGATCAAGGGGCCAACCAATTGAATTTCCCCCTGCGGGGGAAAATAGCTCAGGGACGTGTTGTCAGGACCACATGGAGTCCTGGCAGGCTTCAGAACTGCAGCTGTGCTGAAACGTTACTGGCACAGACTCTTTTGGAACAGGTGAGGGTGGGCTTTGGAGCATGCACACCTTTGCAATAATACCATGAAAACAGCTCATCCTCATCCACTCCTCCACCTGCAGCTGGGGCTGGAGGCCATGGGCCAGCTAGGGAATGGAGATAATGGTGGACAGTCAAGCTGCCCTTGGTCACCTGTCAGCACTCTCCAGCCCCTGGTGGTCCAAACTCCATGGTCTGTGTACCTGTGTGGGTCTGAAATAGGAGCAGTCAGTCACAGAGGCAGGACAGAATGCTCCCCACATGTTGTGACAGCTAAGTGCTCCCCTTGTTGTCCTCTGTGCCATCCCCATGCTATCATCGCCATTGATGTGTCTCTCCATTTGTGCAAAGTACCCACCCTGACGAGCGGCAAGACAGAGTCCCATGCTGCTCGCCCAACCTATTGGGTGCTCATGTATCCACACTGCAGCTTTTGTAGGTGGCAGGGGGCCTTTCCTCATAGAGCTTGGTTTCCAGGCTCCTGATCATCTTGGTTGCTCTCCTCTGCACCTGCTCCATTCTGTCCACATCCTTATTGAAGTGAGGCCTCCAGAACTGCATGCAATACTCCAGGTGTGGCCTGACCAATGCAGTGTACAGCAGGACTATGACATCTTGTGATTTGGATGTTATGTTGATACACCCCAAGATCACATTAGCCTTTTTTATCACAGCATCACACTGGCTGCTCATATTTAACTCATGGAGAGTAGGAATAAATGGACAGTTTTTGCAATGGAAGAAGAAGAAGAGATTGGATTTATACCCCGCCCTCCACTCCCCAAGGGAGTCTCAGAGCGGCTTACAAACTCCTTTTCCCTTCCCCTCCCCACAACAGACACCCTGTGAGGTAGGTGTCCTTGAGGGAACAGCTGGTACAGAGCTATGGCTTGCCCAAGGTCATCCAGCCAGGTGCAAGTGGAGGAGTGGGGAATCAAACCCGGTTCTCCCAGATTAGAGTCCGCGCACTTAACCACTACACCAAACTGGAGGGAAGTGAACTGTGGAGTCCCCAGAGGACCAGTGCTGGGACAAGACCAGCACTGGGACCAGCACTTGTTAGCAGTGTTCCCTCTAAGCTGAGTTAGTGTGAGCTAGCTCACAGTTTTTTTAGCCTCCAGCTCACACATTTTTGTCTTAGCTCAGGAGGGATGGCTCCAGACCGAACTAATTTATGCAGAAGCCAAATTACTTGCTCACAACTTTAATGTCAGTAGCTCACAAAGTAGAATTTTTGCTCACATGACACCAAGCTTAGAGGGAGCATTGCTTGTTAGCCGCCCTGAGTCTGCCCAGCAGGGAGGGTGGGATATAAATCAACCAAATAAATAAATAAATAAATAAATGTGCTAATCACTGCACCACACTGTATACACCCTTGAAGATAATTTTGCTTAAGATATAGTTACAAGGTAATTAAATTGGGTAATGGTCCAAAGATTAGGACAAGGGATTTGAAACATTTAGGGTTATATTTACTGTGTTGCTGGATTTTTGATGTATCAGTTTTCAGTTTACAAAACATTGGCTAAGAATAAAATTATTTTTGTCAGCAGTATAAACTTCGGTTCTTAGTATAGTGACCATTATTGCTTCGTTCTGCTTTTGTTTCCTGAAAAGTACTGGAGTCGGGAGGCTAGTAACGGTGAAAACAGCATTGTAGTTTATTGCGGGTCAAGATCAAACATGACAACCCTGGGCTCGGAGCCCTTTTTTATGTTGGTTGGAGATAATCCCCCGACCTCACCCAAATGTCCTGATAGGACCTTAAGATAGTGGTTACCGTTCATAGGTCCCCTGGAGGAAACTTAGGCTCATGATTGACAGTCATTTAGGATCTGACCAGCTATTGTTCTACTTGGCCAAAGCTCAAGTAGATTCGGCCCATGTGCGAATGTCCACGTGGCGGTCACCATTATGCGAGCACATGGTGACTGCGATCATGATACACAACACCCCTCCCCCCATAGTCCAGTTCCCCCTTACAAACATAGTCCTTTAAGTACTCCAGCCAGCAACATTCGCATCCTGAGCGCCAGGGAGTTGCAGGTCCCAGGGCGGTGCTCGAACTGGGGAGTGGGGCAGCAGGCAACTGTACGGGAGTTTCTGTGGGAGCGGTGCCGGTGGTGTTGATTTGCCTGGACTGTCAGATAGCAGGATCTCTGCAGGCTCCGAGTCGGGGCTGGATTCCTGGAGTGGGAGCTGGTCCGGGTCTGCATGTGCCGGAGTCTCGGGAACGTTGGGTGTGTTGCTCTGGAGGCACTGCCGGAGCTGGTCGATGTGGCACCACCACACTAACACTTCTTCTGTGAGGATCTTGTAGGAGATCGGTCCTGTAGAATGGATGATTCTTCCAGGGATCCATGCTGGACCTCTGGTGTAGTTCCAGATATAGACTGGGTCCTCGGGGGTGAATCCTCAGGGAGCTTTCTGGAGCTAAGGCTTGGTGCTGCCATTGGCAGCACGGTCGGGGTGGAGCTGGTCTAGCATGGAGCCGAGGTGCCGGCCCATCAGCATCTCTGCTGGTCTGCATCCAGTCCCAGTGTGTGGGGTATTCCACTGGCCGAATAGGAATTTCACCGCTTTAATTCCCAGTTGCCATGATCCATCCACATGAGTGCTTCTTTGGTCGTTTTTACCATTTGTTCTGCGTGCCTGTTGGTCGCGGGATGGAAGGGCGCTGAGAGGATGTGTCGGATGCAGAGGGAGTCCACGAAGCACTGGAACTCCCCGGAGGTGAAGGCAATCCCATTATCTGTAATGAGGGTGTCTGGAAGTCCGTGGGTGGTGAATATGCACCACATGGCTTGGACGGCCACCTCGGTCAAGGTAGCCTGCACCGGGACTACCTCCAGCCACTTGCTGTAGCTATCTACAATGATAAAAAAAACAACTAGCCAAGGACCGGCCCTGTGAAGTCCAGGTGGAGCCGAGACCATGGCTTGTTGGTCGACTCCCAGGGCCAGGCGGGGGTGTGAGCAGGTTCAGGGCATGACTCCTGGCACTTGCTGCACCTATGTACTTGGTCCTTGATCTCCTTGTCCATGCCTGGCCTCCACATGTAGCTGCGGGCCAGGGCCTTCATCTGAACAATTCTGGGATGAGACTCATGGAGGGTTACCAATGCTTTGGCGTGGAGCGGCCCCGGGATGACTACCCTTGTCCCCCATAGCAGGCACCCCTTGTGGGTGAACAATTCATTGTGCCTTGCAGTGTAGGCTGCAAAATCAGGGCCCGGATGATCGGGCCACCCCCTCCCCATCCAGTCTGAAACTCAGGAGAGGACATGGTCCTGGGCCATGCAGTGGGCCACATCTGATACCTGGACAAGCCAGTCTGGGAGGTCCTTGATGAGGGCAATGTGGAAGGTGGGTGCTGGGTCCGGGTCACAGGATGGCAAAGGGAGATGACTCAGGGCATCAGCGTGGCCCATGGCTTTCCCTGGGCAGTGCACCAAGGAGTACTGGTACCCCAATAGAAAAATGGACCACCAAAGCACCCGTGGGGACAGCATGTGCGGGGTCTGGTGATGCGGAGCAAGGAGGCCCAGGAGTGGCTTATGGTCTGTGGCCACAGTGAAAGCCCTACCATACAAGTAGTCATGGAACTTTTTGGCTCCCACGACTATGGCCAGCGTTTTCTTATTGATTCAGGCGTAGTTCCGCTCTGCCGCTGACAAGGTCCTGGAATAGTAAGCCACCAGCACCTCCTGCCTGTCGGGAAGCTGATAGCCCAGTACCGCCCCCACCCCATAAGGAGACGTGTCACAAGCCAGGACCACCAGCAAGGACTTGTCAAAGTGAGCCAGGACAATGTTGGAAACTAACAAGTCTTTAACTGCCTTGAACACTGCCGAGTGCCACACCCCCCATTCCCATTTGGTCCCCTTGTCCAGCAACTGGTGGAGGGGCTCAGCTACCACTGCCTTCTGGTGGAGGAAAGTGTGGTAAACGTTCAGGAGGCCGAGGAATGCCAGCAGCTCAGCCTTCGATGTGGGTTGGGGCGCCTCCGTGATGGCTGCCACCTTCTCCAGGGTGGGGTGGATGCCCTGGGCATCAACAGTGAACCCCAGGAATGTCACGGATGGGATGCCTAAGATGCACTTGTCCTTGCACACCTTCTGGCCGGCGTCCTAGACACGCTGGAGGATGAACCGCAGCCGGGTCTTGAAAGTGGCAATGTCCAGGGCTGCAATCAGGACATCGTCAATGGACGGCTTCGCTCCTGGAAGGCCTTTTAAAACAGAATCCATTAGTTGTTGGAACAACCCAGATGTGATGCTGACCCTGAACTGGAGCCGCTTCACCCTGAACTCTCCTTTGTGGGTAACGATCATTTCTGCGTCCACTGTGGTGTCATCCATGGAAAGCTGCTGATAGGCCTGTGTCAGATCCAGCTTCCCAAAAACCTTGGCCCCCACTAGGGACGCCAATAAATGGCTGACCATCGGTACCTGGTACGTGTGGTCTTGTTAAGCCAGATTCAATGTACATTTATAGTCTGCGCAGATGTGAATCTCCCTGTTTGCCTTAATTGGGGTGACGATCGGGGTCTCCCACCTTGCGTGAGAGATCAGCTCTAGCACCCCTTGTGCCACGAGCTTGTCCAACTCAGCCTCGACCTTTGGCTGGATGGCTAGCAGGGGCCACCGAGCTGCCATGCGGATGGGGTGGACAGTGGGGTCTAAATCCAGGGAGACAGGAGGCCCCCGGTAGGAGCCCAACGTGCCATCGAAAACAGCAGGAAATTCGGCGCAGACTGACTCGTAGTCTGTGGACCCAATGCGATGCACCCCCTTGATCTCCAGTCCCAGGGGCTTGAACCAGGAGAGTCCCAAAAGGCTGATGAGGTCTCTTTCCACCACCAGGAGGTCTAGGAGGCTGCTGAAGTTCTGGTACTGGACCCTGAACTTGCCCATCCCCTTAATCATACCGGGTTTTTTTGGAAATCCTGGAGTACCAGTCCTGAGGGTTTGCGCAAACCCCCCCCCCCCATGGGCAGAGCTGCCGGAATGTTTCAGCTGAAATTATAGAGTACGTGGACCCAGTGTCCAGTTCCATGGAACAGGGGGCCCCTTCAATCTGGACGTGGACCACAATTTTCCTGGGAAGGGGTTGGGGCAAGTTTAGTGCCTGGGTGTGTACTGACACTGAGATGCTGTCCGCTGACTCATAGTGTGTGGCTGGAGATAGGCAGGTGGTTTTGGTGCAGCAGGCCCTTGCAATGTGCCCTGTCTTCCTGCTGGAGTGGCATTTCGCATCACAGAACCAGCAGGATCATCACTTGTCGGGGTCTCCACAACTGGCGCACGTGGTGGGCAGCCTGTGTTGGGAGGAAGAAACGGGAACAGTGACAAAGGTCAGGTTCCAGAAGCAGGAGCCAGAGGAGCAGGACTCACCCATCTTCTGCGAGTGCTGCTGGAGCTGGCAGACATCCTCGTCCTCAGATGTTTTAGACCCGGAGGTTGCAGTGCGGTGCGCTTTGGCGGCTGGTTTGTCCTTCATGGTTGCCTTGAAGGCCAGGGCTGTCTGGAGCATCTTCTTGAGGGTAGGTTCAGGAAGCGCTATGAGCTGGTGCAGCAGTTTGGCCTCCCTCACTCCCCCATAAACCCGGTTTCCATGTGGTCATCCATATGGCGAAACTTGCAGCCCACAGCCATGCAGCGGAGGTCGGCCATGAAAGTTGCGGCTGACTCTCCCAGCTGTTGCTGCCACCGGATGAAGTCTAGGCAGAAAGCCATCTTCGAAGGCTTTGGGGCAAAGTAATCCCCGAGGGCCTTGACCAGTGCATCGTATGTCACCTCTAGGGGGTCTTGGGGAGTGAATAAGCTCTGGGCGACATGCATCATGTTGACACCACACAAGTTCAGGAGCCAGGCTCACTTCATTTCCGCATCTGTTATGCCCCGAACGATGAACGCACAGCCCAGCTGTTTGATCCAGGCCTCCCATGTCTCTGGTCGAGACAGGTCAAAAGGGGGTATTTGTCCTGAAGGAGTTATATTTAATAACCAGAAGGAGTTATATTTAATCATGAAGGAAGGAGACTCAAAATAGATTCTATTTTTAAAGCTGAGGATTTCTTGGTTAGATATGGAGAAAATTTGGGATGGTAAGGAGAAGAGGATGAAAGTGATGCAGAGGTAGAAAATGATGGTACTAATGTAGAAAAAGATAAAATGGCTAGAAGAAAGTGGGGCAAGAAGCAAACACACTTTACCCCATCACATATGCTTACAAGGTACCAGCATAGAGTGAAAGCCAAAGATAAGAAGAATCAAAATGGAGAAAGCAAGAAAGATTAAAATACTTTCAATTAATGTAAATGGACTGAATAGCCAGCAAAAAAGGAGAACATTTGCACAACTGAATAAACTCCAAGCTGACATTAATTGTTTACAGGAAACACATATAAGGAAAGAAGATGCTAAGCATTTGGAAAATAAGAAAGTGGGTAGATTATTCTTTGCTGCTGACATTAAAAAGAAAAGAGGAGTGGCTATTTATGTTAAAGAGTATTTATGTCCAGAATTAGTATACTCAGTGAATGATGGAAGAGTAGTGGAGATTACAATTTCAAAAATGAACAAAAAGATACTGTTTATGAATATAAACGCTCCAAATTAAAACCAGGAAATTTTTTTTAGATCTATAAAAGAGATGCTGGCAACACAGAAGGCTGAGGAAATATGTATTCTGGGAGACTATAACGCAGTATTTGACACCCAAATGGATGGGAAAAAACAGATAAGAAAACAGGAAATGTACTACCTTGAGCATTTCTCAATTTAGCAGAAGAACAAAGCCTATTAGATGTTTGGAGAGTTAGAAATAAGAATAAAAGAGACTATACATTCTACTCAGTGAGACATAATTCATGGTCAAGAATAGACATGATATGGGCATCAACATCAATGTTAACAGAAATGTGAGATACTTCCAAATACATTTGCTGATCATAGTCCAGTGATGTTAACCTTACAAGGAAGACAGAAAAGGATAAGATGGATAATTAACAAAACGTTATTAAGAGATCAAGAATTCACTAAGAAAATGGAAATAGAAATCCAAGAATATTTTAAGAGGAACATACAACCAGATGTATCTATATCGATAGTGTGGGAAGCATTCAAGGCATTTCTACGGGGTTGGTTCATAAACCAGTATGTTTGGAAAAAGAACAAAGAAAAGCAAATATAAGAACCTGACAGCACAGATTAAAAAGGAAGAGGATAAACTGAAGAAAAATAGCAACCATGGAGAAACCAAATTAAAACTCAAAATGTTGCATCACCAAATGAACCTATTATTAACACAGGAAATTGCTAAGAAAATAGAATATGCCAAACATTATTATTTTGAAAATGCCAATAAGCCAACAAGGGGGTTGGCTTATAGATTGAGGAAAGATAGAGAGAAGAAAATAATTAAAGCACTGAGAAACAAAAATGGAGAAAGGAAAAGTAAAATACAGGATATAAAAAATTTAGTGGAAAATTTTTATAGGAAATTATACCAACAGGAAAAAAGAGATGAACAGTTAATCTTTGAATACCTAATTAAACAGAACAAGAAAAAATTTAATGAGAAACAAAAATTGATGTTAAATGAGCCAATCACTATACATGAAGTGGTAGAATCAATAAAGAAACAAAAGAAGAACAAAACTCCAGGACCCGATGGTATACCAACAGAAGTTTATCAGAAATTTGAAGGACAAATAATGCTTCCTTTAAAAGAATTATTCCAAGATATAGCTAAGACCGGAAAGATACCAGAAACATGGAACCAAGCAACGATCACCCTAATACACAAACCAAATATGGAAGAAGAAGAAATTAAAAATTATAGACCCATATCATTGCTCAATACTGATTTCAAGATTTTTGCCACAATCATAGCTACAAGAATGAAGAAGGTACTAACACAAATAATTCATCAAGATCAGGCTGGGTTTTTACCAAGACGACAAATGAAAAATAATATAAGAACTATATTAAATGTTTTGGACTATTATGAAGAACATCCAGATAAACAGATGGCATTAGTCTTTCTAGATGCAGAAAAGGCCTCTGACAATGTACATTGGGAATATTTGGTACAGAAATTAGAAATATGGGAGTGTGGAACAAATTTCTTAACAATGATTCAAGCAATATATAAAACACAACATGCGAAAATAATAGTGAATGGGGAACTGACGTGGGACATCAATATCCAGAAAGGTACTTGACAAGGATGTCCATTGTCCCCTCTTTTATTTATATTTGCTCTGGAAACATTAAACGATATTGTAAGAGATAATGAACAAATAAAAGGACTTAGAGTAAAAGGAGAAGAGTATAAACTGCAAGCATTTGCATCACTATATCTAATAGAAATATTGCTTTAGAGGAGGATAACTACAATAAATTATATATAAATATCACAAAAGACCTGCAAAAATGGAAAGATCTAAATCTATCGTTTATGGGGAAAGTGACAGTAGTAAAGATGAATATTCTCCCTAGGTTTCTTTTACTTGCACAAAATTTGCCAATATTAAGAAACAAGGAATACTTTAAGGACCTAGATAAGATATGTAGCAAATTTATTTGGAATAATAAAAGACCAAGGATAAGATGGAAAGTTTTACAAGATAAAAAAGAAAGAGGCGGATTTAATGTGCCAAACTGGGAGTTGTATTATAAAGCAGCGGCATTGGTATGGATCAAAGACTGGGTGATGTTAGAAAACTTAAAAACAATAAATCTAGAGGGTCACAACTTGTTAATGGGTTGGCACGCTTATGTATGGTACGGTAGGGAAAAAATCCATTCAAATTTCCGACACCATACAATATGAGGGGTGTTGATTAAGGTTTGGAAAGAGATAAAAGATAGGTATTATGATAAAATTCCTAAATGGGTCTCGCCATTTGAGGCATTTGTAAAACCTTCATTAATAATAAAAACAAAGAGGGAACCTTATGAATTTTTATTAGATAAGAATGATGAATTTAAAAAGATGGAGAGTAGTGTGTGGAAAGATTTGAATCTGACATGGTGGGAGAAAATACAAATAACAACCAGATACAATTAAGATAAGAAAAAAGGTTTTTGTGAAGTAAAAAATGAGTTGGATAAGATATGGCTTTCGTCAAGTGACAAATTAATACAAAAAATGTATAATTTTCTGTTAAGTGAATATACAGTGGATGAGTCGGTAAAATCTGTAATGGTGAAGTGGATGCAAGATATGAGATATACGGTAGACATAGAGGAATGGCCCAAAATATGGAAAGTTATAAAATATATGAGAGCAATTCCATTCAAAGAAAATATTTATAAGTTGTTTCACAGGTGATATTGGACACCAGATAGAATTGCTAAATGCTATAGTAATGCATCCACCTCTTGTTGGAAATGTAAAACTAATGTTGGAACTTTTTTTCATATATGGTGGAGATGCAGTAAAATTCAAAAATTTTGGTAAAAAATTCATAAAATAATACTAGAAATTACAAGTGAAGATGTTCCAATATCACCAGAAGTATTCTTATTGAATATACTTCCAGATGGCTATACTAAAGACAACAAATATCTTATAACTTATATTTTAACATCAGCTAGAATGCTAATTGCAAAGGGTTGGAAGACAGACAACTTACCCTCAGAGGAAGATCTAATACAGAAATTACTAGATGTGGCAGAAATGGACAGATTGAGTACTATATTACAGGGAAAAGATCAAGAAGCATATGATAAAAGATGGAAGAGAATGTATGTATGGATAGATTGGAAAAAAGGAAAATAGGCTCACAAAAATGTATAAGAATGTATTATACATATGATATATTTATATTGAAAAATCATAAATATTTTTTTAAAAGAATCCTACCCAAATAAACATCTTCTAACTCACCAATACTGAAATAAAAGGGGGGTATTTGTCCCGGAGCATCAGCCATATTTACCGGAGGGGGGTGGTGAGCGATGTCCTCGGGGGCTTGCAGCTGTGCCTTGGAGCACTGGAGCTCGGCGGTGCTTGATGCCAGCGGATCGGCGCTCGGTGCAGGGCTGCTCGGTTCGGCTGATGAATTGCTCATCAGGATCCCATCCTCTTCGCCACTGAAAAGTACTGGAGTCGGGAGGCTGGTAACGGTGAAAACGGCATTGTAGTTTATTGCGGGTCAAGATCGAACATGACAACCCTGGGCTCAAGCCCTCTTTTATGTTGGTCAGAGATAATCCCCTGACCTTGCCCAAATGCCCAAATAGGACCTTAAGATAGTGATTACAGTTCATAGGTCCCTGGGGAAACCTAGGCTCATGATTGGTGGTCATTTATGATCCGACCGGCTATTGTTCTACCTGGCCAAAGCTCAAGTAGATTCAGACCATGCGCGAATGTTCACGTGGTGGTCGCCATTACTTGAGCACATGGCGACCGCGATTGTGATACACATTTTCCTTGAAGGATATTGTATTCAATTGTGTGTGGCTAGATTAGCAGTTTTCTTTCTTTCATTGTCATTACTACATTTGCTCTCTATAAATAACTCCTGCTGATTCTGCTAACCCAACCTGCTTCCTTCATCTTTTGCACATGTTCTCTGGCCAAGGCTTACCCAATTCTCTTGGCAAACTTCTCTTTTGACAGGGTTGAGCCAGAGAGGTGGACTGTAACACACCAAAAAGAATAGTGATTGGGCCCACGAAATGGAGGCAGAATGGTCATGTAGATACTATAAAGATACTTAAGAGCAAAGAGCTGGAAATGGGCCAAACTAGGCTACTACTTGCAAGCAGTTTTCTGATGAACTGCCCTCCTTTGAAAGAAACTTCCCTCCTGCCCTCAGCCAAACAAAATGTCCAATGGAATGGACCAATGGAACTGTTTGGTGTAGTGGTTAGGTGTGCGGACTCTAATCTGGGAGAACTGGGTTTGATTCCCCACTCCTCCACTTGCAGCTGCTGGATGACCTTGGGCAAGCCATAGTTCTGGCACAGCTGTTCTCTTAAGGACAGTCCTGGAAAGAGCTTTCTCAGCCCCACCTACCTCACAGGGAGTCTGTTGTGGGGAGGGGAAGGGAAAGGAGTTTGTAAGCCGTGCTGAGACTCCAAGTGAAGGGCGGGGTATAAATCCAATCTCCTGTCCTCCTCTCCAACAAGCACTGAGAAGACAAAACTCATCTGTGGTTTTCCAGACCAGCAAAAGCAAGCCTGGCCCTTTCATTCCCACTGGAAAGGTTTCGTTGGTTGGTCACCCCACAGTTTCTTTCTTTGGTCTTGAGGGCCATCTCTCATCTCATCTCATCTCATCTCATCTCATCTGAGGCAGGCATCACTCAGGCCACAAGATGAAGGAGCAGGGGAGTGTTCTTCAAGACTAACACTGAGGGGCTGGGGGAGCTCCTTCCTTCTGCAGTCCCTGCTCTCATGTACTAGAGCAGGGGTCCTGAAACTTTTTAAACAGGGGGCCAGTTCACTGTCCCTCAAACCGTTGGAGGGCTGGACTATAGTTTAAAAAAAAACCCTATGAACAAATTCCTATGCACACTGCACATATCTTATTTTGAAGTAAAAAAACAAAATGGGAACAAATACAATATTTAAAATGAAGAACAAGTAAAGTTAAATCAACAAACATACCAGTATTTCAATGGGAACTATGGGCCTGCTTTTGGCTAATGAGATGGTCAATGTCCGGTTCCATATTTGTCACTGCTAGTCATAACAAGTGATGCAAGTGTGCATCAGTTAGTCTAGATCTGGTTGGAGATTTCAGATGTTATTTTGCAGGTAGGGAAGGCGCACGGGGGGGGGGGCAGGTGTGCGCGCACAAGCAAGGTACTCTTGATGGGGCTGTTTTCTTTCCCTCTCCGAAGAAACAAAGAACTCGGCATCCTTACAAACTTTTTAAGGCAGCAAGCCCCCAGCTGCTTCTCCCTGAAACTCCACTACTGCAGGCATCATGATGGGAAAGAGAAACCTCTCTCTCTCTCTCTCTCTCTCCCCCCCTCCGATTCCCAGCAGCACAAAAAGCCTTGAAAAAGACCCCCGCCCGGCTCTTGGGACTGGCTGCCAACCCACACTTACCTTCTTCCAGTCTTCCTTTTGCCTCCTCCTGGCTGACTGGAAGCAGGGGGGCGGGGCTTTGTCATGTGGCCTGG
The DNA here is from genome assembly GCA_029233225.1 of Lepidodactylus listeri. NCBI lineage: Eukaryota > Metazoa > Chordata > Lepidosauria > Squamata > Gekkonidae > Lepidodactylus > Lepidodactylus listeri. Next base: position 3,574,555 of record JARCFY010000014.1, on the reverse strand, counting down.
GACGAGTCGGCTGCAATTTGTGTGCTGCTGGGAATTGGAGGACAGGCAGCGGCACACCCGGCGGGCCAGAAAGATGCCCTCGGCGGGCTGCATGTGGCCCCCGGGCCGTAGTTTGAGGACCCCTGCACTAGAGAATATTAGTTGTTGATAAGTATTGGAGTCGGGAGTCTGAGGGGTCTGCCTGTGGGGGGCAAGGAGACCCAGCAGCGGCTTGTGATCTGTGGCCACGGTGAACAACCACCCGTAGAGATAGTCATGGAATTTTCTGATGCCGGCTACGATCGCTAGAGCCTTTTTGTCGATCTGGGCATAGTTCCGTTCCGCCGACGACAGGGTCCTGGAGTAGTAGGCAACCGGAACCTCCTTTCCGTTGGGTAGCTGGTGCCCCAAGACTGCCCCAACGCCGTAGGGGAACGCATCGCAGGTCAGGATGACAGGGAGCCTCTCATCGAAATGCGCCAGGACCACATTCGAAACTAACATGTCCTTGACGGCCCGGAAGGCTGCATCGTGCTTGGGGCCCCAGGCCCAAGCCGCTCCCTTATCCAGGAGACGATGCAGGGGTTCGGCGACCGCTGCCTTGTGTGGAAGGAAGGCGTGGTAGAAGTTCACAAGTCCCAAGAACGCCTGGAGTTCCGCCTTTGAGGACGGGTGGGGTGCACCTGTAATCGCCGCTACCTTCTCCTTTGTAGGGTGAATGCCGTCCACGGTGACTTGGAACCCCAAGAAGGTCACCAAGGAGACTCCCAGGGTGCACTTGTCTTTTCAAACCTTGAGACCCGCATCCTGGAACCTTTGCAGCACCATCCGGAGGTGAGCTGCGAACATGTCGGTGTCCGGGGCGGCGATGAGGACATCGTTGAAGAACTGCTTCAGTCCTGGAACATCTTTTAGGAGAGAATCCATTAGATTTTGAAAGATTCCGGGTGCTACGCTGACCCCAAATTGGAGGCGTTTTACCTTGAACGCTCCCTTGTGAGTCACAATCGTTTGTGCCTCGGCCGTTGCTTCGTCTACGGGACGCTGCTGATAGGCTTGGGACAAGTCTAATTTTCCAAATATTTTGGCGCCCACGAGGGAGGCCAGAACATGGCTGACCACCGGTACTGGGTATGCGTGGTCCTGTAATGCCTTATTAATTGTACATTTGTAATCCGCACAGATGCGGACTTCCCCGTTAGCTTTGAGGGGGGTCACAATGGGAGTCTCCCACTTGGCGTGGGAGACCGGCTCGAGCACCCCTTGTGCCACGAGCTTTTCCAGCTCCGCCTCCACTTTGGGCTGGAAGGCGAGTGGTGGCCGTCGGACGGCCACGCGGATGGGCCGGACTGCCGGGTCCAGGTCAAAGGAAACCGGGGGTCCTTTGTAGCAGCCCAACGAGCCGTTGAAAACGGTGGAGAATTCCTCGCAGATGGCCGAAAAGTCAGTGGAGCCCACACGGTGTATTCCTGTCCACTGCACTCCAAGCGGCTTGAACCAGGCGCAACCTAGGAGGCTGGTTAGATTGCGCTCCACCACGAGAAGGTCTAGCAGGCCGTTAAATGCATGGTGCTGGACCCGGACCCTGGCTAGCCCCTTAATAGCCATGGGGTTTTTCAGGAAGTCCCAGAGGACCAACCCGGCCGGCAGCCGTAGCCAGCATGCCCCCTTCAGGCAGAGGCGGCTGAACGTGGCTGCGGACACAATGGAATACGCGGACCCTGAGTCCAGTTCCATGGAGCAAGGGACTCCCTCTATCTGGAGTGACACGGAAATTGCGCCCAGGATGGGCTGGGGCAAGCTCATTACCGTGGCCGCGGGAACGATGTTGTCCACTTCTTTGAAGTTTGCTGCTGGGGCACGGGGGCTGTTCCTTAGGCGGCAGGCCCGGGCGAGATGGCCTGTTTTCCCGCAGGCTCAGCAAACGGCATCACGGAAGCGGCATGTACGTCTGTCGTGGGGGTCCCCGCAGCTGGCGCACATTGGGGCCTGCCTGTTGAGGGAAGCAGAAGAGGGAACCGGGACAGATGCTGGGCTCACCCTTCTTCGAGCATGGTTGCATCCGGTGGACAGCCTCTTCTTCACTCGAGTCGGGTCCGGGGAGCTTCGCCTGGTGGACCTTGGGGGCTGCCTTCTCCTTTTGTGTTGTCTCGAACGCGACCGCTGTTTGGAGCATCTTCTCCAAGGTTGGCTCTGACATTGCGATAAGGCGCTGGCGGAGCTTGGCTTCCCGGACCCCACCCATGAAGGCAGTTTCCACGTGGTCATCCACATGGCGGAATTCGAAGCCCATGGCTAGTCGACGGAGTTCAGCCAGGAAGGTGGTGGCTGACTCCCTGGGCTGCTGCTGGCGCTGTATGAACTCCCAGCGCCTAGCTAGTTTGGAGGGCTTCGGGGCGAAGTAATCGCCAAGGGTCTTGGTTAGTACATCGTAAGATACCTCGGGGGGGTCTTGCGGGGCTAACAGGTTCTGGGCCACCTGCATGACCTCCACCCCTCTGGAACTCAAGAGCCATGCACTCTTTAGGTCCACATCGGTTATTCCGCAGACCTTAAATGTGCAACCCAGCATCTTGAGCCAGGACTCCCACGTCTCAGGGCGAGACGTATCGAAAGGGGTACTTGGTCCCGGAGCATTGGCCATATTTACCAGAGCAGGAGCAGCAGCGGCTATTTGAGCGGTGTCCTCGTGGTCTTGCGGCGGTGCCGGGGAGCGCTGAGGCTCAGCGCTGGCGAGTGCCGGAGGATCGGGGCTCAGAGCGGCTTGCGGCGAGGCGTTAGAGTGCTGGGGCTCGGAGATGCCTGTGGCCGGCGGGATGGAGCTCGCTGTGCTGCTGTGGTCGGCTGGAGAGTTGCTCATCAGGATCCCACCTTCATCGCCACTGATAAGTATTGGAGTCGGGAGTCCGTGGTGCAGTGAAACAGCATGATCTTTATTGCTGGTCCGGATGAAGCATACAACCCAGGGCTCGAAGCCCTCCTTTTATGCTGGTCAGGGACAATCCCCTGACCTCACCCAACTGGCCTGATGGGCTATTAGAAGTCTATTTACATTTCATAGGTTCCCTGGGAGAAACCTAGGTACAGGATTGGTGGCCGGTTTGAATCCACCTGGATTTGTTCTACCTGGCTGAAGCTCAGGTAGTTTCTTGGCCATGTGCTCTGGCCATGCGGTCGCAATTAAGGGAGCACATGGTGACCGCATGGTCAATACATAACAGTTGTGTAAGGAATGGGTCAGAGAGAGGCCTCCTGAGCTTTGCTCACCTGAAGATTTCTCTGCACTAGACAGACATGCTGCAAAGTCTCACCTTGGGGTGCTGTGAAATTGGAAACCCAAGATTTCTGGACAACAGTAGTGATCTTAGCAAGGACTAATGGCTGGCCTTGGGCAAGTCAGGATCTCTCTGTCTTGGCTACCCACCTGCAAAATGGAAACATCAAGATACAGGACTACCATACAGGACTGTTGAAAGGATTAGGATTATGTACTTATGTACTTATTTACTCCTTTTCTACCCTGCCTATTTCCCCAGTGGGGATCTAAGGCAGCTTATAGTATTATCCTCCCCTCCCTTGTATTCTTACAGCGGCCCTATGAGGTAGGCTTGGCTGAGAGTGTGTGGCTGGCCCGAGGTCACCCAGTGCACTTCCTTCCATGGCACAAGTGGGGATTCAAACCCAAGTCTCCCAGGTCCTAGACCAGTGCTCTGACCACTACACCACCCTGGCAATGAATACTCAAGGCAAAGCATTGTCAGATTTGATTATCAGATTTATTGATCCTAGAAAGAGCCTACACAAAAGGAAGTCTCATCAAAAGGAAATGGGGCTTGAAGAAATGCTCCTTGAAGACAGCAGCTAGCCAGCTGTCTCTGGAACCCACAAGAAGGATGTGAGGGCAGTGGCCTTCCATTGTGGCTTCTCTTTGGTATCAGGTACTCAGAGGTTTTGTTTGGCTATCACATGAAATAGACATTAGTAACTTCCTCAGATTTGCAAGACACATACTAAACATATGAAACTCCTTGCCACCAGCTGTGGTGACTAACACTGTAAGCCAATTATGTATTATTTTGTTTGTCTTTCCTCTGCTAGGTGATCTTGAACTTGTATGTGGGTGTAGTGGTTAAGAGCGGGGGACTCTAATCTGGAGAACTGAGTCTGATTCCCCACTCCTCCTCCACATGCAGCCAGCTGGACACTTTTTTGATAAAGCTGTTGACAAGTTGGTAAAATGTGGTTGGGATCCTATTACTGTTTGGTGGATCTGTAACTGGTTGACAGATCACACCCAAAGAGAGATGACACAGAGTACTCTATCTTTCTGTGTTATACCTCTGAGGATGCCAGTCACAGCTGCTGGTGAAACTTCAGGTACTATGATGCCAAGACCACGGCCAGACAACCCGGAAAATCTACAACAACTAAAGCACACGAAGAGTGCTTGTGAATGGCTCCTCATCCCCTTGGAGAGGAGTGACAAGTGGAGTGCCTCAGGGATCTGTCCTGGGACCTGTTTCATTCAACATCTTTATAAATGATTTGGATGTAGGAATAGAGGGAATGCTTATTAAATTTGCAGATGACACTAAATTGGGAGGGGTAGCAAATATGGTAGAAGACAGTTTGGGGCACCAAAATTTTAAAAGGATGTAGAGAAGGTGGAACATGTCCAGAAGAGGGCAACGAAGATGGTGAGTGGTCTGGAGACCAAGTCCTATGAAGAAAGGTTGAAGGAGCTGGGTGTGTTTAGCCTGGAGAGGAGACGACTGAGAGGCGATATGATAACCATCTTCAAGTACTGGAAGGGCTGTCATATAGAGGATGGTGCAGAGTTGTTTTCTGTTGCCTCAGAAGGTCATACCAGAACCAATGGGTTGAAATTAAATCAAAAGAGTTTTCTGCTAAACATTAGGAAGAACTTCCTGATAGTTAGAGTGGTTCCTCAGTGGAACAGGCTTCCTCAAGAGGTGGTGGGCTCTCTTTCTTTGGAGGTTTTCAAACAGAGGCCATCTGACAGCATTGCAGATTCTGTGAACTTAGGCAGATCATGGGAAGGGAGGGCAGGAAGGGTTGCCTCAGTGCTTAGTTCTTGTGGCCCTTTCTTACATGCCCAGGGAAATGCTGATTCTCACTTTGGGGTTAGGAAGCAATTTTTCTCCAGGCCAGTTTGGCTGGAGATCCTGGAAGTTTTTTGCCATCTTCTGGTCATGGAACAGTCATCACTGGGAGTGTGTGTGCGTGTGGGGGGTATTTGTGAATTTCCTGCATTGTGCAGGTGGTTGGACTAAACTGTGGCTTGGGAGCCACTTGCGGCTCTTTCACACATATTGTGTGGCTCCCAGGAGACTCCCCATCTATTTGTTCTCTCGCTCTCTTTTCCTGTCTCTCTTCTGTCATCCACCCCCCCATCTATTTGCTTTCTTTGTTTCTCTCTCTTTCTTTCCACCTCTCTCTCTCTTAGACACATAAATATAATTAGCAAACAAATAGATGTCATTGAGCAAATAAATATCATTATCAATATGTTTCCCCCCCTTTGTTTTTATTTTTAGTAGTCTCATTTAATGTTAATACAAAGCAAATTTGCATATTTTTCAATAACAATGTGTGTGTAATATTTGTTCATCTCTTGTGGCTCTCAAACTTCTGACATTTATTCTGTGTGGCTCTTACATTAAGCAAGTTTGGCCACACCTGGACTAAATGATCCTGGAGGTCCCTTCCAACTCTATGATTCTATGAGTTCCAATCCTGGATTTTACCCTTTTAATGGCTGCCACCCTTCCTTGCAAATTTGGCTCTGAAACAATTCCAGGTTGAACTGTCTAGTGTAAATTCAGCATCAGAGAAACAATGACGTGAAGAATTTATGTTAGGGTTGCCAATCTCCAGGTGGGGCCTGGAGATCTCCCAGAATTACATCTGATCTCCAGAATAGAGGGATCAACTTCTCTGAAGAAAATGGCTGCTTTGGAAGGTGGATTCTATGACATTATACCCTACTGGGTTCCCTCCCCAGGCTCCACCCCCCCCAAAGCTCCAGGAATTTCTCAACCCGAAGTTGGCAACCCTCATCTATGCACATTTTTGGGTGGTATAGACTGACATGAACACCTCTAGTCTCCCCACCTAACATTGTTCATCCAAACAACCCTTTTACGGCTTCTTAATGTCAAGGGTGTGAGACACCTGCCAAGCTATTTTGGAACAACCCAATGACTTTCCAGCCCAAATTGATGCCTGCCTTTGTGCTTTGAATGGAATGTTTGGAAAATGTCACAGCCCATCACAATGTCTCAGTGGGGGAGCAACCAGCTGGGGCTTGCACTTCTCAGCCTGTCCAATCAAACAGCCCAAGCTGGGAGAGGAGGGAGCTGACCGAGATAAAGATGGCACAAACTGGGTGAGACACAGCCCTTCCCAGGGGCGCTTTGCATGGCAGGAGAGAGAGAGGAGCACGTGTGCATCGTGGACGGTGGTTGTTTGTTGGTCATATTTGTTCATTTGCAAATGAACATGGGCAAGTGGGCAAGCCAGTGCTAGCCCACCACGCAGCATGCACCAGCTGCCCCTCCCCAAAACTGGAAAATGTGGGCATCTGTCTCCTTCACTGCCCCATTCTGTTAGACTATTTCCTTCCTTTGACTCCCCTCCCCCAAACAGGCAGGGAAGCCACAAGCTAGCATTGTGTGAGCAGGCCTCATGTAGTGATGTGAATGCTGGATTCGCATCTGGGAGTCTCAGCCATGGACAATATAGAGTTTACCCTCCAAAGCAGCCATTTTCTCCAGGGGAATAAATTCCCATAGTCTGGAGATGAGCTGTAATTCCAGGAGATCTCCAGGCCCCATCTGTCAACCGTAGTTTTAACACTGAATTGACAGAGACAGGCAGCTTTCTGAGTCACCTGCTTTGCTACAGTGATCTGAAAGAAAAGCTAGGCCTCTGGTGGGTGATCTGTGGTTTTGCTAGTCTCCAAAGCAGCCGAATTGGTGCTCTCCTAGTACAGGAAGAGTCAACATACCAACACTATAGCCCCTCTCCCTAAGCCCCAGAGAAACTGGGCCTCCTCCTGTTCTCTCCTTGCTCTGAGATAATTTTTGCTTCTCCCTCAGCAGTGTCTTCCAGGGTGGGAGGAGGGCCACTTGTGCCTGTTTTCTGAAGGGGCCATGACCAATAGCAATGGGAATCCAAATGGCCAATAATTGTGAGGGGAAATAAATTAAAGCTTTTATCTATTTGCTCCCCCCAATTAAGTGCTAAAAGTACCTAAAATCTTATAAGCAGCTTGGATAGGTTCACATCTTTTTACTTGGTGAAGAAGACTTTGTTTACTTTTTCAAGTAGACTGCTCTTCAAGAGTCAACAAGTAAGGTGTCCAGCCATTGTCTGTCAGCCAGTGGAAGAGGTTGTCAACCTCCAAATGGTGGTTTGAGATCTCCTGGGATTAAACTGATTTCTAGGTAACAGAAATTAGCTCACCTTGAGAAAATGGCCACTTTGGAAGGTGGACTCTATAGCATTATACCCCATTGAAGTCATTGATGCAACACTACTTTTGGATCAATTCCCCCCCCATCTTAGGGAGGGGTGGTTGCCAATAAAGAGGAAGGCCAGGAGTGGGCCCTGTGCTCCCTACCAACAAGGCAGTTCTTCCTAGTAGTCAGACACAGGGGCATCTTGTACTCTGCAGGTACAAGACTTATGGGACTTAATGCTATCAGATCTGGGGATGGGAGGAGAAATCTGTGATTCTTAAAAGCAGAAACTCTACATTCAGGTTGCTTAGATGATTGGGGCAATGAACACCTGCCATCCTGCCTTGCTGTTTGGCTGGGGCAGTGCTGGCCACTCTTGGGACCAGATGCACTTTGGTCCACGTGGGCTCTTACATAGTACGGCAGTGCCTGGGGGGGAATGACCCCCAGCACAGAAAATGGTCCCCAGCACAGTACTTCAATGGTACCTCAGGGAGGACCAGCTGTTTTCAGAATATGCCTTGGGGCTGTTTTGAGAAAAGTGGGGACTACAGAGGTTGCAATTCAATCAATAATAAAGTTGTGCTGGTGGCATTTATTCTGGTGTGATCAACTTGAAATAAAAGCCTATGGCTCTGAGAAGGTACTATTAATGAACTACAGAAACTGAAGGTCCAGTGAAGGCAGAATGGCAGGCCTCCTTTAGGTCATCTTGTAGTTCTCTCATATATGAAAAACAGGAGGGAGTCCCAGCTGACAGCTGGTATTAATCAGACCAGTGGCTGTAAACTTCTAGCTGCCTTATTGACTTCCATTTGTCACTTAGGAATCAAATGTTTTGTTCTATACATGACCTCCTCTTTAAGTAGATACTGGGCATTGAGCATTAGTGTGCAATTCCCAGATGAATGTGTCCCTAAACACTTTGACAGATTCAGATAGATAATAAAATCTGATAGATCATAAAAATGTCAGGAGAGTCTTAAAGGATTAGAGCAAACCTTCTTTCAGGTCAGTGGCCGTTGCCAACGAAATACTCCCAGAAGGCCTAAACGTGGGGCACACTAGGCCAAGCCCTTCCTTTTACTATCCTGCCCCCAGCACTGATTTTCAGAGGTATGGTATTGTCAGCTAATGCTGCCATCTCCTGCCCAGGAGGTGGGATGAGTGCCCTGGTGATGTCGGATAAGTGGAATGTTATGTTAATCCAGTTCCCAGTTTCAGAGAAATGCACACCATCCTCACAATGCCAGGGTGCGGTATGACAAAACTCATTCCACCCCTCATGGCATTCCCCAGTTCCTGGTTGGCCTCTTGTATGCCCATTCAATGGCATGTGGGTCACATGCCCATTTCCACACCCACTGAGGCAAAATGGCTGACCACAGCAGCCTGACATTGGACCTGCAGGATCAATGACTTCCCCTTGACCACCCCCAGGTCATTGCCACCCAAGTGGTGACCAGGATGTCAGGAAGAGGACCACTCCATTCAACAAATAACAAGGGCATAAGCCCAGTCCAGTGCAGGCCCCATCTGCCAAGTTACTCGATCATGGTGCAATCACTCAGGCCCAGCTGAGAGCCCATCCCCAATCTCTCCATGTGATGGGCCTCCCAAAACACCATGCTGTGACCCGCTATAAATAGGAAAATATTTTTAAAATGTATTATAGTTCCGCAGGGCCTGCAAGATGGAGCTCTTCCGCCAGGCCTTCAGCTAGGAGCCGCCACCGGGGGGAATTTGCAGGATAACATCGCCCTGGTCCCTTCGGCTGAACGCTGTACTGCCTTCTGTTCACCATGAGAACTCTGATGCTGCCAGCTATAATGTTGCTCTATATTCGTGTATGTGCTAATGTTGGTTTTATGCTAGTTTTAACTGTTTAATTTGTAAACCACTTTGATGGTATTTTATGGTTGTTAGCCGCCTTGAGCCAGTTCGCCGGCAAGGTGGGATAAAAAGAAATAAATAAATAAATGGATAAAGAAGAAGAGATAAAGATAGACTCACGTTAGGGAAATGTATTGTCATAAAATAGCTTACATGTATGTTTTTGAGTTGGTAAAGCTTGTATTTTGTTTTCTTTTTATTGGCTATTACTATAATGAAGATATAATGTGCTAAAATTTTAAATAAAATTTACTTAAAAAAAAAAAAGAATCTGGAGCCTTTGCGCTGGATCCAATGAACCTGAAACCCAAACAACAAAATGACATTAAAAAGAAAACACACTAATGCACCACAAAAGATCGGACATAGGTCTTGCAAGCTGCCAAGTGCCACCGCCCAACCTTCTGGATGGCCTTACTGGAATAACCCATGGCCACAGCAGTGGATGCAGCTCTGATCCTAAAGGAATGAGTGCCAAAATGCACCCCATAAAATATACCCATTGAAACCTGGGGGGACAGGGAGAGCTTTGGGGGGGGGCAGAATGTCAGCTAATGCTGCCATCTCTTGCCTGGGAGGTGGGATGAGTGAACCCTTGACGTCAGGTGTGTGGAATGTTATGTTACACTTCTCATGGCTTGCTTATCGCTCCCTGAGCCGTTCTGACCTTGGAGGACTGCTGGTGCCTGCCTATGTATCTTTCTTTTGTCTGCCTCTGTTTCTTCCTGCTTTTTCCCTGAGAATTGTAAACCAGTATTTTGAGCACCTTTTATTTGTTTTTGTTTTTTTTAATCTATATCTATATATATGTCATAATACTGTCTTAACATTAACTTCAAATAAAAACTCATTAATAACAAATCTCCCGTAAGGCTTAAAACAAATGCCTTTAAATTATATTTATAGGATTTACCAATCTGGCGGAAATTTCTCCCTTTCTCTCCAAAAATTTTAACACAGGTAGCCAAATCTCATAAAACAAATCTCCCTTTCATAAATTGTCCCAATTAACAAACCATGTAATATTTTCCATAACATAAATATGCCATATTTTTTTATACCAACATTTCAAACTAATAGGTTTCTCCGATTTCCAAAAAAAAGCAATCGTGGTTCTCGCCGCGTATAATAAAAATGCTATTTGTAATGAGGTTATATAATTTGTTTGTAAGTCATGCCTGTCATTTAAAAGAATAATTTCTGGTTGAAAAGGAATAACTATATTAGTAATCACAAAAATTTCTTCCAAAACCTGATCCCAGAAGGATTGAACTACCGGGCAATACATCCAACAATGCAAGTATGTTCCTTTGTTATTACATTTCCTCCAACAATTAGGGTTAAGTTTTGCTATATATGATAATTTTTCTGGAGTTCTATACCAGAATGTCATAATCTTAAAAGCTTGTAAATTAAGATGAAGAGGAGAATTCTTGCATTCAAATGAGTTCCAAATTCTATCCCACGTTGATTGGGGAATTAGTTTATCTAATGCTTTATTCCAACCATTTTGATAAGTCAGTGGAAAAGTTTTCTCTAATTGGCGTAATAAATGAACTATTTTAGAAATGTTACCCCTTTTAGTAAGGTTTGATGATTTTATCAATAGTTCAAACTGTGTCAGTGGCTGCTTATGAATTTCTTCTAAATGAATAGTTTTGCAAAGATGAAGTATTTGATAGTACTGATACCAAGATATGTTTTTAATAAGTAAAGTTTCTAGATCATTTTTGCAAATAATCTTTTGATTTTTAATCAAGTCCATCAATTTTGTAATTTTTGCTCGTCTCCAAGTATTATAATCCGATAACTCTAAGCCTGGTGGATACCAATGCTGTTGTAAGAAAGTCCTATATCTAGAGTACTTAGGTACTAAACTATGTCGCAAAGTATCCCATATTTCTATAGAAGCTCTGAAAAATATATTATCCGGGGTTTTAAGTTGTCTAGTTTTCTTATCCTGCCACACGTATTCTGCTATGGGTGTAAGGTTTGTATTGTCTAATTGAGAGAACACCCAATCTGGAAGAGCTGTGTCTTGCATCATTGTTAATATCCTATTTAAATGAGTTGCTACATAATAGTCCTGAAGCTTGGGGAAGTAGAAGCCTCCCTTATTACGAACACGAAACAGAGTTTGAGCTTTAATTCTAGCAGTCTTGTTATTCCAAAATATTTTAAGTAGTAAAGTTTGCCATTGATGGAAAAGTGATTGAGGTATCTTAATAGGAATAGTCCTAAACAAGAAAAGAAATTTTGGCAAAATAAATGTTTTAATTAAATGATATCTTTCCCATTTTTTTGCTTTTGCCTTAAGTTCTGCCAGAAGTATATCATGATTATATCTAAAGATATTCTCCATTTGAGCTGGAAGTTGTATACCTAAATATTTTATTTTGTCAAGAGCCAGTTGAAATTTAAATTGTTTTTGTATCTTAAGTAACTCTAACTTTGTAAAATTAAGAGGCATCAACTGTGATTTAGTTGGGTTTATATGAAGTCCAGAGATGCTGCCAAATATCTTCAAAACCGATTCAAGCTGGAACAAAGAAAGTTGAGGGTTTGATAAAAACAAAATCATGTCATCTGCAAATAATTTTATTTTGTATTCTGTCTTGCCTATTTTGATTCCTGCAATTTCTTTTGTATCCCTAATTTTTTTTGCTAAAGGCTCCACCGCAAGTGCAAAAAGTAATGGGGAGAGGGGATATCCCTGTCTGGTTCCCCTTTGGAGCCTAAATGATTTAGAATGTGTATTATTAATACGAATTGATGTTTTTGGACAGGTATACATGGCTGTGATTGCATTCAAAAATCTACCACCAAAATTCATTTTTTTCCAACAATGTCTGGAGATATGATGGTTCTAAAGAATCAAATGCTTTCTCCACATCAAGAGAGAGCATGACCATCTTTTTTTTGTAAGAGTGAGCGTGATGCAGCAAATTGAGGGCCATATGAATATTATCACATAAATCCCTACCCGGGATAAAACCGGCCTGGTCCTGCTCTATATATTCTGCAATAACCTTATTTAACCTTTGAGCTAACATTGAAGAAAATTTTTTTTAATCAATATTTAATAAAGAAATTGGTTTGTACGAAGATGGCAAAGAGCCATCTTTGTCAGGTTTAGGAATCACTACCATAGTGGCTTGAGACCATGAGGGAGGCATCTGTCCAGACTTTAAAATAAAATTACACGATTCTAATAAAGGGTCAAGCAAAATTTTAGCAAAAGTTTTATAATATAGTGCAGTAAACCCATCAGGGCCTGGAGATTTATTTACCTTTAGTCGCTTAATTGAATCTAATACTTCCTGCTTCGAAAAATCTTTATCTAACATAGCTCTGTGTGATTCACTAAGTGTCTTAAGTTTGGCAGCATTTAAAAAATTGTCAATTGTTTCTTTGGATGTCCCTTGAGAAGTATATAACTGTTGATAGTATTCTTCAAAAATTCTTAAAATCTGCTCTTTTTTTGCATGTAATTTACCATGCCTATCCTTTATTAAATGAATTTGTCTTTCAAGTTTTACTTTATTTATTCGCTTCTTTAAAAGAGTTAAGCTCTTAGAATTATGATACCAATAATTTTGTTTCAAAAATAACAGGTCTTTCTTAATGACATTAATATCTAAACTTTCTAGTTTCCTTCTTTCTAATTGTAGTTGTTTGTATATTGCTTTGCTACAAGTTTGTTTATTTTGGGTCTCCAAATTTGCTATTTTACTTAGTATATCCTTCCTAATTAAATTATTTGTTTTCCATTTATAGGATGATTTTGATATCAAGATACCTCGAATCACCGGCTTCATTGCATCCCATAAAATCAAAGGGGATGAGACTTCAGTAGAATTTTCTTCAAAAAACAGTTTGATTTTTTGTTCTAAGTCTTCTTTCACAGTTGGATCTTCTAATAAAGTGTTATCTAATCTCCAATTTTTCCTAGTGCTTTTTTGTGTCTCTTGTTCATATATTATTTCTATCCATGCATGATCTGACCATAGTTTATCCCCAATTTTGGCTGATGTAATAAAGGGTGTCAGTTCTGATGATACTAAAATATAATCTATGCATGTATGTATGTCAAATTGTGATGAGTAATGTATAATTTCTTTCATTAGGATTTAAAACCCTCCAAATATCAATTAATAGATTCTCATGCAATAAATTACTCAGTTCTGATGACTGTGGACTTTGTTGTCTGGTTTGTTTTAACTTTTTATTAGGACGTGATCTATCAATCATTGGATTATCTATAAGATTCAAATCGCCCCCTAACATTACTTCACCTTCTTTGAAGCCATCCAAAACTTGCAAAACAATTTTTAAGAATTTTAATTGTTCACTATTGGGCGCATAGATAGAACCTAAGGTCATAAGTTTGTCATTCAGTGTGCATTTGATAAAAATATAATGACCACAAGCATCTTTTATAGTGTCAATAAGTGTAAATTGCACCTGCTTAGAGACCATTACAGCCACTCCTCTAGCTTTGGAACTGCCACCTGCTTGAAATTGGGAGGAAAACCACTGAGTGTTAAATATATTTCTAGTATCATTTTTCTGATGTGTTTCCTGTAGTAGAACATCAGGCTTTAAATGTAGTAAATCCTTATAAACTCTTCTTTTTTTTGATAATGCTATTCACACCTCTTACATTCAGAGATATTATCTTCATAGCAATAACCAAAAAAATGCTATTTACTCAGCTGTTATTGTATGATCATAAAATATAAAAACTATTAACTTTTCAAAGCAGAATAAACCACCTATTACACTACCTACACTATCTTATTGCCTATTAGTTTTAGACTTTTTACCTATTGCTTAGCTCCTATATTTAAATAACACTAAAAGTAACACCACCCCTTCAACTAAAATTAAAAACCAAACCCCCCCTCCCCCCCAAAAAACCTTACCCTATAAAAATACCTAAGGAAAAAAAAACTTATACACTATTTAATATCAATTATAGCTATATATTAATACCAACAAAACCTGCAATGCTTTGCAGGTGAACAGTACTACCCCCGTTCTTCCCCCTGGTATTATAAAATAATAAATCTTAACTTGTGTTAAGCTCTCCCTGACTTCCCTATTCAAGCTCACATTATCAAAAGAGCCTTATTTAAACTCAGAAAATATGCAAACATAACTTCTATTCATACATGCTGCTTTTCAAAAAAAAAAAAAAAAAAGAAGAGATTTTCAACAGGAAACCAAACTTTGCTTAAGCATTCTGCAGACTCAAGTGAGAGTTTCTGAAGTATCTTGCTGCTTTCTCAAATTAGGTACCGGGATTTTGCTTTCCTTTGGTGGAGTTGTTGCAAACTGGATTTTCCTTTTAGCTTGCTTTCTAACGCTGTCTTTTTTTTTTTTTTTTTGCAAATAAATTTTTTTATTATTTTCTTCAACAATACAAAATTCTGCTTCCAACAAAGGTTTTGGCTTACAATATCGGTTTTGTACCTTTAACACTCTATACCACAACAACTATTAACTTAAACTTCAACCTATCAAACTATCAATTACTGAATCTATTATATTCTATTAAATATTTTTTTTAAAAAAACCAAACTAACATGAATACATCAAAAAACTTGAGTTACGTTTCCATTAATAAAACACAATGCTCTTATATCTTGCAGGAATCACAAATTGTTCTGACTGATATGCATTTATATAACTAAAAAAATTAAACCATTTATCTAAAAAGTTGTTATTCAACTGGGGGTTATCCATTAACAGTATTTGTGTCGCCAATTTGTCCGAAACTAAAATGTCCCAGATTTTCGCCTTCCATTGCTGTATTGTGGGCGCATTAAGAGATTTCCAATTGGATGCTATAAGATTCTTTGCCGACATCAACAGCAATGCCACCACTTCAAGTGATTGCTTAGTGCTTGAGGCTTTTGGCCAATAGTTGAGCAGTACCGATTCAGGTGTATTGGGGAGATCAAAATCCATGATTTTTTTTATTTCTACAATTATTGCTGACCAAAAGGGTTTAATTTTCGGACAATCCCACCAGCAATGAAGTAGGGTTCCTCTCTGTTGACATTGTTTCCAACATAATGGCGTAGGTTTAAATCTACTTTTAAACAAACGCTCAGGAGTAAGATACCATCTGGAAATGATTTTAAATTGTTGTAGTTGTAGGTTTGTAGATTTACTATGTAAAATTGGAGATGCCCAGATTGTTTCCCACTGCTTAGGGGTAAAATCTATACCGCAGTCCTTATGCCATGCTTTTTGTATTGAGGAAACCTCGAACCATGCCTTTTCATTCAGTTGCTTGTATATTATGGCCATAAGACCTTTAGTAAAAGAATGCTGTTTCTGAACAAATTTTTCAAATAAAGTTAATGGTCTATTTAATTCAGTTGCTTTGCTTAAATCCATAAATAATGAATGTAGTTGTTGATATTGCATCCAATCCAACTTAACTTTATGCTTGTTTTCAAGCTGTTTTTGTGTACTTATTTTACCTCCATGCATGAAATCGCTAATTCTAAAAAGCCCCTTATTTCTAATTTCTAATAAAAAGGTTGTTGCACATCCAGGTATAAACCAATTTTGGCCAAAAATTGCTGTAATAGGTGAAACTCCCGGAGACAAAAACTGTCTATATTTGTTCCACAAATCTAAGGTAAGTTTCAGAAAAGAATTATTAATAACCTTACGGTGATGATTTTGCAAAGTATTCCATAAATATTCATGTATCAATGTAGGCAAAAGTTCCAGTCGCTCAATATGGACCCAAGACTTATCGCATTTTGGATTAGCGTAGTTGTTAATGTTACTTTGCTGAGAAGCTACATAATAGAGTTCTAAATTCGGTAGTCCTAGCCCACCCATTGTTTTGGGTTTCACCAAAGTACTATACTTGATCCTTGCCCGTTTGCCTTCCCAAAGAAAAATGTGAATTGTTTTACACCATTGCTTAAGATCTCGCAAAGGCAATGAGGTCGGCAGATTTTGGAACAAAAATAAAAATTTCGGTAAAATTAATGATTTAAACATTAAAACTTTTTCACTTAATGTAAAATTAGCTTGTGCCCAATCCTCCAACGTATTTTTTAAATATTTTGTTAGAGGGTCATAATTACAGGAATACAGGTCATTTATGCTCACTGGAATTAAAATTCCGAGATACCTCCATTTATCTGTTATCCATTTAAATGGAAATTCCTTTTGTAGTTTTTCTTTAACATTGGTAGTGATATGGATCGGGTATATATCTGATTTGTTGTAGTTAACCATGAATCCTGAAATTTTTCCAAACAAATTCAGGTGCCTCGTTATAATTTCCAATTCTTTTTCTGGGCGCATAACATAAAACAAAATGTCATCCGCATATAGGCTTACTTTATAATTCTTACTTTGGACACTCAATCCTACAATATTTGGGTCATTTCTAATTGCAAAAGCTAGCGGTTCCACAGACAATGCAAACAAAAGGGGTGATAAAGGGCAACCCTGCCTAGTGCCCCTAGATAAAATTAAATCTCTAGACCTATAATGATTAACACAAATTTGGGCAGATGGGCGACAATATAATGTTCTAACTGCCTGCCGGAAGACTGGGCCAAAATCCATTCTCAACAAGAGTTCATGTAAGTATGATGGTTCCACCCTATCAAAAGCTTTATCAGCGTCGGTTGACAGCAATATTGAATTAAGTTTTTTCTGCTTGCAGTACTTAATAATGTTCAAAGTTTTACGTATGCTTTCATTAATGGTCCTGCCCGGCATAAATCCAGTTTGATCGTTATGAATATAAAAGGTAATAATCTTATTTAATCTGTTCGTAAGGAGGAACGAAAATTTTTTAAAATCATGGTTTAATAATGAAATAGGTCTATAAGAGCTAGCCAATGTTTTATCCTTGCCTGGTTTCAATAAAACAATAATTCTAGCCTCAGACCATGACTGAGGCATTTGGCCCTCAAGCAATACTGAATTTAAGGTATTAGTAAGCTGTTCAATAATAATAGGTTGAAACTTTTTATAAAACTCTATTGGAAATCCGTCTCTTCCAGGAGTCTTGTTGTTCCTTATCTTGCTCATAACATTTACAACCTCTTGAGGAGTAAAGGGAATTTCCAATAGATTTTGATGTTCCTTAGATAATTTTAGATTAAAATTTATTGAGTTAAAATAATTTGTTATTTGCATCTTGTTTGGATTGGTAGAGTTATATAAATTCTGGAAAAAATTATAAAACACTTCGTTGATATCTTTTGAAGTATTTTTCAAATTACCGTGTTTGTCTCTAATAGTTGGTATCAATGATGAGGCGGCCTTTTTTTCCGCTCTATATTTTAAAAATTTTATGGACTTTGGAGTTCTAGTAATATATTTTTGCTTTAAAAATAATAATTTTGTCTGCGTTTTAGATGTTTCCAATAAGTCAAGTTTTTGTCTCTCTGCATTCAATTTCTTCAAATAAGATTTTTATGTTTTCCAACAAATCACTAACTACCCTTTGTCTTTCCTTTTTATAGTGTGAAGCTATTGAAATCCAGTGGCCTCTAAGTACTGCCTTAAAGGCATCCCAGATGTTCT
This sequence comes from Lepidodactylus listeri, assembly GCA_029233225.1. Classification (NCBI taxonomy): domain Eukaryota; kingdom Metazoa; phylum Chordata; class Lepidosauria; order Squamata; family Gekkonidae; genus Lepidodactylus; species Lepidodactylus listeri. Next base: position 3,556,625 of record JARCFY010000014.1, on the reverse strand, counting down.
TTGAAGAGGCTTCACAGTTTACATTATGCTTGAAATATTCATTGATCTTTTCAGATATGTATTCACAAATTGACTCATCCTGTAGCAGTAATTTATTTAATAACCAATTTGGGCCCTTACCATCGTCCTGCGTTTTTGTAAAATTTCCAATTACCCAGGCTTGGTCTGACATTACGCTGCTTCCCATATCAGCATTGCAAAATCTTGTTAATAAAGCTTGAGTGATCAATATGTAGTCGATTCGTGTATATATTTTATGAGTGTGAGAATAATATGTAAATTGTTTTGCGCCAGGATTCAGTGTCCGCCATAAGTCGAGCAAGTTATAATATTCAAAGACTTGCGCCAAATCTGTCAAATAAGTGAGGGTCTGCTTCTTCTTTTTTTTTAGAGGTTTTACATAAGTTCTGTCCAAATTAAGGTCTACAATATGATTCAAATCACAACCAATGATCAGTTCTCCTTGTTTAAATTCCATTAACTTATTTAAGGTATCTTTAATAAAAACTATTTGATTTTCGTTTGGGGCATAAAGTGAAGCAATAGTAAGAGGTTCACCATTTAACGTTCCCTTAATAAAAATAAATCGTCCTCTTGGGTCTGATTTAATTTGTGTACAGTGAAAAGGAAAAGTTTTTGATAATAAAATTGCCGTACCTCTCGCCTTTGACGATCCCCCCGCATGGTATTATTGAGAAAACCATTTTGACTTAAGTACAAATTTACTAGTGTTCTTAAGATGCGTTTCTTGGATACAGAGCACACTAGGTCGTTCTCTAGACCAAAATGATGAGATTCTATGTAGTTTTGTCCTCTGATTCAGCCCTCTAGCGTTCCAGGAAACAAATTTAAATTGATGAGTCATAAAAATAAACTTAAAAAACCTTCAACTATCAAACTCTCTAAAAATTAACTTAACTCTCTAAACACGGTGTACCACACAACAGTACACCTCTATCTATTAACTAACTGAAAAAAGTGAACCTTGTTATCTATAACAAGGTGAGCCTCTAGGACTTCCTCTTAAGGAAGTAGAAGGGAGAACCAAATCTGTCTCCCTACCTGAGGGTTTTACTATACTCCTACTTGGGGGGAAACCTCTAAACCTCTCTAGCTGTTTTTTAATTTATCATGTCCACCCAGCACAGCCTACCACATACAAAAAAAATAGAGATTTAAACTCAATCATACCCCTATATTGAAATTATTCCAACATTTCACAGCCATTTCTTCTACTAAGTTTAACAGAGAAGGGTTTGTGCCATTTGGCACTCACAGTGAAATCTATGCTGCTTTTTACAAATAAACTTAAATATATTCATCATTATATATTATATAAATTAAAACATTAAGTGCAATAAAGATATGAACTGAATCCACAAATCACTACCTACTAATATCCATGAGGTGTATTTTATGAATGGTAGACTAAGATTAAGCCTGAGTGTAATAGCAATAATAATGTGATCTCTATGATTTTAAATCTAGATTTGTAAGTTTTATAAATTTTATACAACTATAAAATGATTATGAACTAGATAGTCTAACCTATAAAATACCATTCCTTACTTACACATCTATTTGACCTTCTATATCTATCATAACTATATAGGCACCTTATGTGCACAATAAAACTGTATAACACAGAGCACTTAACCACCTATTAAATCCTAGTAATCTTATCAAAACTGTACTTTATAAAGCTAAAATGTATAAAAAACTGGTATATTTACCTCAAAACTATTATTATGTATGTTTTTTTTATGTATATTTATGTAAATTTTTATTTTAAACAAGATATAAATTTGCTAACTCTACTAATATACTAAATCCTTTTACCTCCTACTAAATATTCAACAACTTATATCATAAGACAAATTACTTATCAAAAAACTTTCTGCTTTATAGAGCTAAACTCAGCACAACATAACATATTACTCATTTTGATAAAGGTTTGTCAACCAGTTCAACCACTTTGAGCCTTCGTAAGTGCATCCTCTTCTTCTTTCGAAAGATGTACTCCTAATGAAGACAGCAGAGCTCGACCTGTTAAACCGTCCGTTGCTTGGTATAGTAGCCCGTTGCGGTAGACTTGAATGTCCGATGCAGGGCTCCACCGGAATCTGATTTTGGCTTCAAAGAGTTTTTGTGCAACAGGCTTAAGACTACGTCGTTTATCGAGGGTTTCTATGGACAGATCCAGCAATACTTGAACTTTAGAGTCTCCGTATTGTAGATAGCCTTTAACTCTTGCTTCCCGAAGGACTTTATCACGCGATCTGGGATACAAAAACTGCGCCATTATGTCACGGGGACGGCCTTTCTTTGCTTGGGCTATTGGGCCCAACCTGTAGGCTTTGAGTATAATCGGAGCTACCCCCTCTTCCAAGTTTAACGCAGTCGCTAGCCATGATGAAATAAAACTTGTGGGGTCTTTGCCTTCCTCTGCGCCCTCCTCGATTCCTCTAAATTTTAAATTCAATTGCCTCCAACGGTTTTCCAGGGAGTTGAGGCGAGAAACAACTGACTTTTCGGAGGTTTGCAGGGTTTTTATTTCATCCTGCAGTGTTAGCGTAAGCTCCGCGTTGTTTTCCGCAATTTTAGAAATGTCCGTTAAGTCCTTAGCTAGCTCAGTTAGCTGGGTGCGTATGGGGTGGAGAAGGTCAGACACCAATGCTGTAAAGGATTTTAATAAATCAGCTTTTAGGTCTGCTAAATCTTCCCGCGTCAGTGGGGTTACCTCACCCTTGGTGTCCCGGCGGGCTTCATCGCTGCTGGCCGCCATGTTGTCTTCCCGGTCAGTCTCTAGGCCCGTAGTTTTTAATTGGGTTTCTTTTGCGAAGTACGCCTCTACAGATCCCGGCGAGGTCGTAGTTTTGCTGCTCTTCACCTTCGAATTTCGTCCCATTTCAGTCGGCTGAAAATCAGTGGGGTAAGACGAGCTCAAGGTCGATTTTCTCAGTAGCGGCTGGGAGCTCGCTCAATCTGCGTCCACCATAAGCCGCGACGCTCCGCCCCCCCTAACGCTGTCTTCTGATGCATGTAGACCTAGATTTTTAAGCATGTTATTGCCTTCTTCAATGTTCACAGCAAGTAGCCTTTCTCCTTTATTTAGAACTTGCAGAGTAGCAGAACCCAGCCATTTATATTTTATATTTACTTCTTGCAGTTTTTTAGTTATTGGTTTCAGTTCTCGACGTTTGGAAATTGCTTCTGAAGGTAGGTCTGGGTAAACTTCTATTTTGTGCCCCTGATACTCTAGATATCCTTTTTCCCTTGCTTGGGTTAGGATTCGTTTTCTTACTCTGTAGTCTAAAGCAGTCACAACAATATCCCTGGGGCCCTTTCGTTGCAGATTTTTAGGTGAGCCAATTCTGTATGCCTTTACTATTATTGGCATAACGTCCTCCTCCAGATTCCACAGAGCACCCAGCCAACTTGCAATAAAATCTGGTAAGTCCTCCTCTGTGTTTAATTTCTCAGGGAATCCACGAAATTTTATGTTATTTTTCCTTTGCTCCATATCAATATTCAAAATTTTGATGTTAGCAAGTTCAGCATCTTTTTGCAGTATTTTATTCTCCTCTTGCACCGTTTCAGCTAATGTGAAGGCAGTTTCAGCCTTTGCTTGGGTCACAGACAAAGTTTTCTGTATTACAGCAAGCTGTGAGTGAACCGGCTGCATCATTTTTTCTATTTTTATTAAAAGTCTGTCCTCCATCTCAATAAGATCGATTTTAGTGAGAGGTGTTAGAATTTCTACCTCAGCCGGGTCTTCAATAGAGCTCTCAGCCATTTTGAGACTTTAGGAGGCAGTAGAATTTTCCTGATGGGAGTAAATAAAAGCCAAAACAACAGCTTACCAACTTTCAGGCAGCACAAGAGTTTGCAGGAAGGGTTGAGAGAGATTGTTTCCCAAAATATGCCTCTGTAGTCTCGGCTCCTTTGCTGATTTTCAGTTTGCAGGGGAAAATCAAGGGAGAGAGCTCTGGAACTTCCGGAAGACTTGCGAAGAATGGCGGATGCATCCCTCCGCACTAGCAGGGGAGGCAATCCGTACCCGATGGGAAGAAGGGGCTCTGGACAGGTGCTGAGCCCCCAGAGACCCCAGTGAGGGGGCTCTGCCTGGGGTGGCACAAGAAGGGATCTCTCCCGGTGGTGGCAACCATGGGATTTGAGGTCCCCCTCATCACCCCCATAGGTTCCCCCATTGCGGGAGCCGCATGGCTATAGTGCAAACCGTGAAGCAGCAGAGAATATGAAGCGATGAAGCAGTAACTTCCAGCTACGCAAAGGTGAAAAAGTGAGTCTCGAAGTTGAAATAAGCAATTTAGCAGGAAAAGCGGTGGGTGGAGAGAAATCCCCCCCCCTTCCATTATCGGCGTACTTACGAGGCTCTTTCCCACGGCGTTACTGAAGGAAGGAAAGCTTAGATGAGCTGCTAGATGGCGGTATCGCATACTTGAGGACTTAACAATTAAAACGATACAAGTGCAGCTGAAAAAATCGCTTCTCCATCTTATCTAAACATAAACAATAGCGAAGTCTCAACAATGGCGGGGAAACCGAAACCTTCCCCAAAGCTAGCAATTACAGTTCCGAGTTCAAAGGTTGATACCACTGAGATGAGCGCGGTGTTCTCCTCGCTATTGCGACCTCTAGTGGATCAAATGACGTCACTGAACATCAAGATGGATAAAATGCAGTCAGAGATGAAGGAGTCGAATAAAGTCACAGAGAAGCTGCAGCGGGACCTTATGGAGGTCAAAACGTCAGTAAAAAATCAAGATTCAAGACTACAGAAAGCAGAGAAAGAAAAGGCTCTTCAACATGATTCCCTTCTGAAATTGCAAATGAACGGGCGAATTTCTTCCTGAGACTGCAGAACATACCAGAAAAAAAAGGAGAAGACCTTAAAGGACTGTTAAGTGAAGTGTTGGCACCGTTAACAGGCTTAAAAGCAGAAGAATTAAAAAGCGATATGGATATGGTCTATAGGACCTACCCAGAATATATTAAAAAGAAAAGCCTGCCAGGTGAAATTATGATAAGGTTCTCCAAGAAATCAACAAGGGATGTGGTTTTAAAAGCCACAAGTAAAGCGGTTCTGAAGATCCAAGAAGAAGAAGTTAAAGTTTTGAAAGATGTACCATTTGAAATACGGAGAAGAAGAAAAGCCTACAGAAAGCTGACAACATGGCTTCAGTCTGAATCAATAATATACCATTGGAATACTCCAGGGGGACTTAGCTTCAGCATCAAAGATAAGAAATATAAGATTGACTCTGTTGAACAAGCGAAATTTTTTTGGAAAAAGACAAAGAAAAGAAAAAAGGCAGAGACACAGATGATTCGCTGGCTTCGCAAGGAAGTATGTACAGTTTTGATAGCTCTAAGAGCGAAGAAGAGATATCAGACTCGGAGATAGGAGCAGCAGCTCCAAAAGTACATGTTGAGACTAAGAAAACAAGAAGAGGACAAAAGAAGAAATGATTGTTAAATGTTTATTAAGCATATGCACTAGTATGAATTATAAGCTTTGTTATTAAGTGTTGTCTCCAAACTATGCATACTGCCAAATAGCTTTTTGAATGGAAAAAGTAACAAAGTAATATGTGTTAACCATGTTTTTTTAAAAAATGCTATAATAATTTTTATAAATTGATAGATTAAGCATTTTATAAAGTATTCTCTGTATAAGATAAATTTAGCATAGTAAGTAGCGTAGAAATGTAGAATATAGATAAAATCAATAAAAATCTTTAAAAAAAAAAAGGGAGAGAGCTCTGAGCTTAGGCGTCCATCTTAGAAGCCCAATGCCACACCCCCCAGCACCTTTTATTTGACTTGGTGATTGGTTGCCATTCCTTCCCAGGCCCTTTTTGAATTCTGTATAGTTGTTCTGTTTGAAGCTGTGTCAGCCATTACTAACAGAAGAAGTGCAGATGACGGACTTCCGGTCGGGGAAAATGGAGATTTGATGCACCCTATAAATGCTCAGGGTGGACGGTGGTTCTTTCTGACAACTCGGGGGCTTTTAGCTCCCGATGCAACCCTCCCCAGGCAGGGGAGTGTCCAGCAAGCAACAAGACCCAAGAGAGAGTTGAGATCGGTGAGCAATAAATCTCAGAGGAGATTTGTTGACACTTTGATCTCCTCCCCCAGTTCAGGTTCTGCAAGCAACTCTAGAGAGCTGAACCGGGCTGATTTATTCAGCATAAAACCTCCACTCCCCCGATTTCTTGACTAAAAGAAGACAAACTCTAATTTATGAAGCTTCACCCTTACCCGAAAAACATCTAAAGGTAACGAAAAAACTTTTTGCTTATCGGCACTGTGTCTTTGAGAGCAAGGAAAACAGAGAGATAAGCAGAGGATCAGTTGAAAAATATACTGAGACTTTTTCCTGTTTTAAAAGAGTTGGATTTTAGCTAAAAACTGCCAGAAAAGTGTTTTGCTTACCATTCCTGCGGTCGCAGAGGAGAGGGCTGGAGGGATTGGAGGCATCACGAGATCTGCATGGGTGTGAGAAAAAATGAAGACAACAGGAAGTGACATCTGGCTGAGAGCAGAAAAGAAGAACTGAAGAGGAAGGGATCTGGGAGGACTGCAACTAGCAAGCACTTCCAGGTGAAAGAACCAGGAAGTAAAATATGTGACCAGTACCACAGAGAAAAGATGTCCACCATTTTGGGGAGGACTAAAACTTTAAAATCAAATATCTCAAAAAGTAAACACCCTAGAATGGCGAAAATAACGGCATTTGTCAAAGCTCTTTAAGACTGATTGATAGAGCCCAAAAACGTTGAAATTGGAAGATACCAAAAAATCGGCCTTTTTTTAAGGGTAAAAACGGAGTCTGAACAGAGAAAGCGGGCGGCAACCTGGTCAGCATCCAAGATGGCTCCTAAAAAAGATACTGATAATTAATGGCGAAAAGACTGATTATTTCAAAGTTCAAAAAGGAACGAGACAAGGTTGCCCACTTTCACCATTGTTATTTATCTGGATTCTTGAAGTTTTACTTTGGAACGTAAAAGATGACAAGGAAATTAAAGGTTTGTCAACTAAAGGATTTTCTTTCAAGTATAGAGCATTTGTTGATGATGTGATGTTCATAACTGAGGAACCTATGACTACTTTACCACTTTTATTGCAAAAAATTAAAGACTTTGGAGATCTTGCAGGGTTTTACATTAATAGAAGGAAATCAAAAGTGATGTGCAAGAATATGTCAAGTAAAAAGCAGTTGGAATTACAAAACCTAATAGAATGTGAGGTGGTGAAAAAGACTAAATATTTAGGTATTGACTTAACTATGAAAAACATTGACCTCTTTAAAAATAACTATGAGAAGTTATGGACACAAATTTCACACGACATTAACAAATGGAATACTCTAAACTTATCACTACTGGGTAGAGTTGCTACAGTTAAAATGAACATTTTGCCAAGACTAATGTTTCTATTACAAACAATACCAATCGTGAAAGACTTTAAAGCCTTTAAAACATGGCAAAGAGAACTTTCAAAATTTGTCTGGGCAGGAAAAAAACCAAATTTAAAGCTATACCATGATGCAGTTTGTTTGACGTGGCTAGAATCATGGATCTCTTTAAAAGACAGAAAACTATTAGCACTTGAAAGACATAATTATCGATTTGGTTGGCATGCGTACTTGTACTATAATAAAACGAAGATGGACAACATGTTTAAGCATCATTACGTGAGGAGAACTTTAATAGATACATGGTCTAGATACAAGAGTTTTTTTCCAGTAGAAAAGCCTCTGTGGATTGTACCAGCAGGAGTAATAAAACCTTTTTCAAGTTTTAAAGGACAAGACTGGTTGAAGTACAGAGACTTGTTAAAAATTGAAAATAATGAATTTGTATTGAAAGATGAGAATCAGATGGATTTTAAATACAATTGGTTGAGGTATAGACAGATTTATGACCTTTTTAAGACAGACAAAAAATGTGGTGGTTTCAGAAATAAAATTAATGAGATCGAACAGGTATGGGAGGAAGGAGGGAAAAATGATTTCAAAAATGTATAAAATTTTGCTGAAATGGTATAATGCAGATGAACTTGTAAAAGAACAAATGATAGAATGGGCAATTAATATGAATAAAGAAATAGCTATGTCATCTTGGGAATTTTTGTGGGAAAATGCTATGAGTATTTCCACCTGTTTTAATTTAAAAGAAAATTGTTTTAAAATGTTGTATAGGTGGTATATGACTCCGAAAAAAATAGCAAATATTGATCAACGGCTGTCTAATAAGTGTTGGAAATGTAAGCAAAAAGAAGGTTCTTTCTACCATATGTGGTGGACTTGTGACAAAGCTAAAGTCTTTTGGTGTATGATTCATTCTGAAATGGATTTTTTTTTTGAAATGTACCTTTAAAAAGCTGCCTGAAATGTTATTGCTTGGTCTTAAGTTAGAGGATGTAAATGTAACTAAAAGGACATTAATATGGTATATGGTGACTACAGCGAGAATGGTCTATGCTCAGAACTGGAAATGCGAAAAAACTCCAGACATATGGGAATGGTTGAGAAAATTGCTATTTATGGCAGAAATGGACAAATGGACAAGAAAATTGAACAATTAATACTCAGAAAGGTTTCTAGAAGAATGGAAAGACTTGAAACAACAACATTGTTTCAACAATGTTTCATCAACAATGTTTCATCAACAATGTTTCAACAATGTTTCAACAATTGTTTTATCTAGAACAACATTGGGATATGAAAAATAATATTTTTACATTGTCTAACTATTGATTTTAGATGTTTAAAAGAAGAAACAATTCTTTTTAAGGGTAATATACTAAATGTTTGAAATGACAAGAATGGAAACTAGAATACATATTACAGATATTTAGATAATACTTTTAAATGTTTAAAAATCTCTTTTCTTTTTATTGTTATAACTAAATATGTTACCTGTAAGAGTTAATACTTTTAAATCTTTATAACTGCTATTATATATATAATGGTATAGGTGAGGCGGGAAGTCCTAAAGGTTTTGAATTGTAACTGGAATACATAGTTATATAGAAAATCGGAAAGTGATGATAATATTTAGTAACTGTGTAAAATTTTGAATAAGGAGAAAAATAATAAAATTTGTTTTTTCCGATTTCACCCACCAGTTTGTAGCTGCTTTAAGGTTGCACTCGGGTGTTGCACTGAATTTGATGATACGCCATCTGTATGATATTATGTTGGTTTATATGTTTTAATGTTTTAAATGTTTTAAATTATGTATATTGTGGATATGTTGTCAGCCGCCCTGAGCTCACCCTATGGCGGGGAGGGCGGGATATAAATCACATGAAATAAATAAATAAAAATAAAAAAAGAAGTGCAGATGACCAGAACAGACCTCTCAATAAAGACTTCCTTCTTTAGGACACTTGTTGTTGACTGACTCTCTAGGACTTTCACAGATATATCTGGACACAGAAGTCCTCTCTGCTTCACTGAAGTCCAATCGGTTGTTATCCCCAAGACTACTGGATTTATTTGCAGCCTTTGACACAGTGTCATAGAGCCCTACCCTCCAGAGCAGCCATTTTCTTCAGGAGAATGGATAACTGTAGTAGGGATGGTGTGAGAATGTCCCAATAGATATAGTCCACAACAGGTCTCTTTAAGCAGTAAGTCTTTTATTTGTAGAAAAGATCATTGTAGTCAAACACTTTTCCTGTTAGTAATGCTGTGCTTAGGGATTACATGTATTGATATACTGGATATGAAATATGCTTAAGAGCTGTCTACCAATCACTAGACAGGATTTTAGACACTCAATTATACTGGCCTGAAGTTCCCATAGAAAATGTGGGAAAAGGAGTTCTCAGAAAATATTGATGTTGAACATTTCTAAAAGCTAAGTTCTCAAGACTTAAAGAAAAGGAATACATAACACCGGTGAGTTTGGCTCACACAAAATAGAAGGCACTCCTGTTCGAGGATGGGACCCAAGAGATAACACCAGGGAAGCAAGTAATTGAGTCAGGGCATGTGCAAGTGAGGCGAGCAAGCAAGCTGCCAGCCGATCATGCATTTCCTCAAATCTCTGGTCCATTTGCTGCCAGAGGTCATCCGTACCTTGCTCTGGTTGCTGAGGGAGGGGTCGTTCCTTCGGTGGAAGACTCAACTGCCAGGACTCCCTCTCCCTGTCTGCGAACTGCACTTGGGAGCCCCGTCCGTTGTGGACCCAGGACTCTGCTGTGCCCATGCCAAAGGTCGACCAGGAGAACCTTGGCATTGGTGACCAATCACCCATGCCCCCCCCCCCGACAGAGGGGCACATAGGTATCAAAATTTGTAGTCACCAGCTCTACAGGTGCGGTAGTCGCCGGTGTCTCAGGGGTGGAGGTAGGAATGAGGGACCCATCTTCTGACATCTTCAGGTATGGGGATCACTCCTTCCTGACTGAAGGAAGGATCACTAACAATCTGTGAGACTTCTGATAAGTTCCAATAAGCCAGGCCTTAGTGAAAACAAAGTCCTTTATTTTCTTAATGGTCTTTCAGGAACACTTTCTTTGTTAGTGATACCAGATCAATGAGACTAGGAACTCTTCTACAGTATTCAAACGGCACTTGACTGACAGGCACCAATCGGTGTAAAACCTTGAAGTGCGAAAACCCACAACCAATGTTCTCTCTAAGCTGTGAAGTCTTGTGAGCACAAATTCTACTTTGTGAGCTACTGGCATTAAAGTTGTGAGCAAGCAGTTTGGCTGCTGCATGGATTAGTTTGCTCTGGAGCCATCCTTCCTGAGTGAAAACAGTAATGTGTGAGCCGGAGGCTAAAAAACTATGAGCTAGCTCACACTAACTCAGCTTAGAGGGAACACTGCCCACAACCGTTATGTTCTCATGAAAAAGGTGCGCAAGCTAAAGCATAACTCTCCCCCCCCCCCATGCTCCTTAGTGCAGTCTACTTGCATTCCCATGCATAGACACCTGGAAGAGCCCAGAGCAAGACATCTCAAGGCTAACAGTTCAGCAATACAGATAAGCAGAGCTGGCAAAACAAATTAGCGACACAGGGATGGGAGGGGGCAGGGGTGACGTGGACTGGATCCGGACACCATCCTCCCGACTGGAGGTCCTGAAAATAAAAAGGGAAAGAGCCAGAAAAATGACAGGGAACCTGACAGTTAGCAACTCTATAAGGGTTGTAAATTGGTTGTAAATTGTCTATAAATGATTTGGAGTTGGGAGTAAGCAGTGAAGTGGCTAAATTTGCTGATGACACGAAGTTGTTCAGGGTGGTGAGAACCAGGGAGGATTGTAAGGCACTCCAAAGGCATCTGTCGAGGATGGGCGAGTGGGCATCAATGTGGCAAGTGGGGTTTAATGTGGCCAAGTGCAAAGTGATGTACATTGGGGCCAAAAATCCTAACTATAAATACATGTTGATGGGGTCCAAACTGGCAGAGACTGACCAAGAGAGAGATCTTGGAGTCGTAGTAGATAACTCAGTGAAAATGTCGAGACAGTGTGCAACTGCAATGAAAAAGGCCAACACTATGCTGGGGGTTATTAGGAAGGGAATTGAAAACAAATCAGCCAATATCATAATGCCCCTGTATAAATCGATGGTGCAACCTCATTTGGAGTTCTGTGTACAGTTCTGGTTGCCACACCTCAAAAAATATATTATAGCATTGGGAAAAGTGCCGAAAAGGGCAACTAGAATGATAAAAGTGTTGGAACACTTTCCCTATGAAGAAAGGTTGAAGCACTTGGGGCTCTTTAGCTTGGAGAAATGATGGCTGAGGGGTGACATGATCGAGGTTTATAAGATTATGCATGGAATAGAGTGGGTAGAGAAAGAAGTCCTTTTCTCCCTTTCTCACAATACAAGAACTTGTGGGCACTCCATGAAATTGCTGAGCAGTCAGGTTAAAACAGATAAAAGGAAGTACTCCTTCACCCAAAGAGTGATTAACACGTGGAATTCACTGCCACAGAAGGTGATGGCGGCTACAAGCATGGATGGCTTCAAGAGGGAAGTAGATAAACATATGGAGCAGAGGTCCATCAGTGGCTATTAGCCACAAAGTATAGATAGGAACTCTCAGTCTGGGGCAAGTGCTGCTCTGTATTCTTGGTGCTTGACAGGGGGGCAACAGTGGCAGGGCTTCCAGTGTCCTGCCTCCACTTCTGAGGGCACCTGGTGTTTTTGGCCACTGTGTGACAGAGTGTTGGAGTGGATGGGCCATTGGCCTGATCCAACATTGGCTTCTCTTATGTTCTTATGACTCCTAGGGGGACCCCAGGAAGAAGGATTCCTGAAGCAAAGGGCGTGACGGAGAAACAAATCCGGGCAGTGGCTTTGATATGGAAACCTCTGTTTGCTCTGAAGCCCCAGCAAATGCTATCACCATTTTGGCAGCAAGTTGTGACTACCAGACTTTTAAAGAACTGAAACTAAGCATTCTTCTACACTAAGCGACTCTCTATGTAAACTAAAGATATTCTGCAAGTAAGTTTTTTTGTCTTTGAAATGCCTGTTCAAATAGAACTAAGAAGCACTTAACCAGACTGTTAAAAAGATTAGAAAGACAAAGGGGAGAGGGGGATTTGCAATGCAGTTATTCCCCCCCTCAATTTGGAAGTGGCTCTCAAACTAAAGAAACCAATATTGAAAAGGGACTACATCTAACAGAAGAATTTTCTGATGATGCTGTTTCTTATTGTCTTAAATTGGTTGTAATTTTAAAAGTGGATTTGGCACTACCAAGAAGATAAAAAGTTGACTGTGACCTTATAAGGATTTTATTTGGACTATATTGGAACTAAATTGGATTCAGAGAAGGATGTTACCAAAAAAAAACCTCCAAAGAACATTTGAGCTAACTTGGATTCTCTGGCTTTGTTTAAAAAATCTCTGCTGGTTCAGCCATTTGATTAAGTAGCTGTGTGAGAACAATGGCTACTATTCAAGCGATAACAGAAACATTAAAAGATATCTTCAACACAGCCATAATCCCAGTAGAGCAAAATTTATGCCATTTGGCAGACCACATTCAGGAGATTTCTTATCATTGTGAGCAGGGGTCATTTTGTAGAAAAAGAGGTGCAGGAGCTCATTAGCATAACTCATTGCATAACTTATTTGCATATGCTAAACCACCTGACATCACTGGAAGTATGTCAGAAGGCAAGAAAGAAAGAGGGGGGGAGAAAGAAAGAAAGAAAGAAAGAAAGAAAGAAAGAAAGAAAGAAAGAAAGAAAGAAAGAAAGAAAGAAAGAAAGAAAGAAAGAAAGAGCTGGCAGCGAGGGGACAGCTACAAATCCAAGCCTCAGAAATACCACGATTCTGGGAGGATAGCTTCAGTGGTGGCGGAAGCCTTCAGAAGGCTGGTAGGAGGAACAAGGACCTTTCCAGGGGGCGGGGTCATTTTGCTGCAGCCATGACACAAGCAGGCATTCCCCTGGGGGGGGGGGGGGCTGGCACCAACTCCCAGAGCTGAGTTCCCCCAAGTTCATGCTTGAAATGACCCCTGACTGTGAGCAAGTAGAAAATTTGCTGAAACAATCACCAAATGAAGCACAAGATCTGAGTGTGAAACTGAGTCTGGAAGAGGAGGAAATAATAGAAATTAAACTGTCTAAAGTGAAAATGGAAAACATAGCTACATTCCTGCCTGAAGTGAAAGAACCACAATGCACCAAAATGGAGGAATGTAAGCTAATTTAAAACACACCCAATACATTCTTTTTGGATATAGCAAGTAAAAAAGGAGAGAGTTCTACGCCCATACTGAAATGCTACAGAAACAACCCACAATTACAGATGATAAAACACTGGGAATTTAAGGAAGAGAAATGGAGAAAGAGAAAATGAAGAAGGGGGGGGGGAGAACTTCTTAAGATGGAATTGCTACAGCAGGGTAAATGACATTTAAAATGGAATTTAATGAGATTAAATGAGATTTAAAGATATAAAACTTAAGAGAAATTGAGATTTAAAAGTGAATAGCAGGGCAAGTGACATTTAAAATGGAATTTAATGAGATATAATGAGATTTAAAGGTACAAAATTTAAGAGATTAAGTTTAAAAATTAAATGTCAAAAATAGGTGGGATGAATGCTTCATCAAAGAGAGATATGGGCTCCAAGGGAGAGCCAGGAATCAGAATCATTAAAAGGGAATGGGCTGCCTTGTTACTAGGAATGTCAACAACCTGGAGGAAAAAAACACCCTGGACTCTTAAAAGAGATTTAACGGGATGACGTTATTTCTGGGTGACGTTATTTCCCTCCATGCCATGAAAAGCTTCACCCACCCATTTCCTCATGTTAAGCCCCTATTAAAGTGACAGAACATTTTCCTCCAGGTTGTTGCCAACTGTACAGTTGCCCGTTGTAGTCCTTGCTCCTCTTTAGGTAGGTTCATGCCCTGCACTCTTCATCCACTCAGAAATATTGGGAAATAACATACAGAAGAAGCCGCTTGTGCTGGATGATTGATTGATTGATTTCATTTGTAGTCCATCTTTGCTTGCTTAGTTGGAATAAAGAGACTGACACAGCTAAATGGAATAAACTAAGGGCAGCTTTATTTATTATTAATACAACTGTTAACTATAACTGGCAAGGGGATCCCCTGATCAAACGGGAGAAACACCTAGCCCCTCGCACAAGCCAACCAACAACATGGCCTTTGCCAGGTGGCAGACATGCTAATACCCCATCATGAGCCATCATGAGCCATCCACCATGAGCACGAGGGTAGACCCCAGTGTCTAAAAGGCCACTCACAGTCTCCATCTGAGACACATGCCAAGGAATGGTTTGTGCTAGGTGCGCCAACCCCCCATACAAAAGAGGAGTCTGTCACTTGGTGTTCCCCCTAATAACATAAACAGGCCAGATTTCCACCACAAACAAGGGTCAAGCCTCTGCTTTGGCCCTTGGCCCCAAACACCAGCTGACAATCTGCCTCAGCCCTTGACGAAGGTCTTCAAGAAATATCCGATTCCCAGTTTCAGAGAAATGCACACCATCTTCACAATGCCAGGGTGCAGTATGACAAAACTCATGCCACCCCTCATGGTATTCCCCAGTTCCCGGTTGATCTTCCTGTATGCCCATTCAATGGTGTGTGGGTCACATGCCCATTTCCACACCCACTGGGGCAAAATGGCTGACCACACCAGCCTGACATTGGGCCACTGTGCCTGTATGTCATGCATGTCATCCTGCACCTGCAGGATCAATGACTTCCCCTTGACCACCCCCAGGTCATTGCCACCCAAGTGGTGACCAGGATGTCAGGAAGAGGACCACTCCATTCAACAAATAACAAGGGCATAAGCCCAGTCCAGTGCAGGCCCCGTCTGCCAAGTTACTCGATCATGGTGCAATCACTCAGGCCCAGCTGAGAGCCCATCCCCAATCTCTCCATGTGATGGGCCTCCCAAAACACCATGCTGTGACCCGCTATAAGAATCTGGAGCCTCCATGTTGGATCCAATGAACTTGAAACGCAAACAACAATATGACATTAAAAAGAAAACACACTAATGCGCCACAAAAGATTGGATATAGGTCTTGCAAGCTGCCAAGTGCCACCACCCAACCTTCTGGATCACCTTACTGGAATAACCCATGGCCACAGCAGTGGATGCAGTGCTGATCCTAAAGGAATGAGTGCCAAAATGCACCCTGGACAGGCCCAGCTTGCTCAAAGACCTCGTCGTCACCACCCAAAACTGATATTTAGTCAAGGGAGACTTGTTGTTGTGATAGAATAAGGGGCCCTCCTCCATGCCCCGCTGATCAACTTACCGATGTAAAGCACATACTAGACACAGGTCTCCATCCGCACAGACTCCTAGAGAGATTTCATTCCCCTTATCCCTCTGGTCAGTTTTAGATAGCCTCACATGGATCAAAATCTGGTCTCCCTCAAGAAAAATATCCCCCAACTGCTGGGCCCTCTTCAAAGGGTTGGACTTGGAGTGCTGAACCAGTTCGCTGACCTGTAAAGTGGCAAAATTGTGGTCAGTGTGGCAGCATGAAACAAGAGGATCTCAAAACCCGAACTAAATACCTGAGTCAATGAGCCAAACAGCCCTTTCAACAACCCGGGCAAAATGGGTTGTCTTAAATCCCATTGCGAGCCTGTCTCCTGAGCCCAACCTTGAAGCATTTTATGTAGCCTAAAATCAGCAGTAAAGTCCAAGAATCCTCGGGCTTTACTATGAAAAGCCAATCCAGCAAGCTGTGACCTGATGGATTTAATAGCCAGACTATCTCCTGATTGGGACCTATGAGCATGGAATAAAACATTCAGACCAAAACAAGCGAGGTAAACAGAAAGGCTTAGTCAGATGTAACAGTGGAATATTGACACAGTCACTCCAGTCTATGGCAGTTCACTGACAGAAGCCTGTGATGAGATCCCACAACTGAGAAAGCTTGGCCTCAGGTAAATGGGAGGACTGTTGAACTGTGTACAGTTCAATGCCCAAAAATGTTAAAATAGGAGATGGCCTTTCCATTTTTTCATGAGCCACCGGAACCCCTAGCTCACCAGCCAGCTCCAAGAAAGACTGAAGCAGGTGATGACACTGCTCCGATCCTGCTGGCCCAACAAACAAACAAAATCATCTAAATAGTGAACTGTATCCCTTAAGCTGGACTTAATTTTCAGGGCCCACTCCAAAAAGAACTGAAATGCTCAAAAGCCAAACAAGAAATTGAGCAACCCATTGGGAGTGCCCTGCCCATGTAAAACTGACTCTCAAAAGCAGGAGACTCTCCCGGCGGGGGAATGCCTGCTTGTGTCATGGCTGCAGCAAAATGACCCTGTCCCCTGGAAAGGTCTTTGTTCCTCCGGCCAGCCTTCTGAAGGCTTCAGCCACCACTGAAGCTATCCTCCCAGAATAGTGATATTTCTGAGGCTTCGATTAGTAACTGTCCTCTCTCTCTCTCTCTCTCTCTCTCACACACACACACAAACCCCTTCTGACATACTTCTGGTGATGTCAGGTGGTTTAGCATATGCAAATGAGTTATGCTAATGAGTTATGCTAATGAGCTCCTGCACCTCTTTTTCTACGAAATGACCCCTGCTCAAAAGCAAAGCCCAAAAGCTCAAAATCCCCTGGGTGAACAGGCAGCAGGTGAAACGCTGACTTAATATTGCACTTCGCCATCTCAGCCACTGGGCCACATGGGCGAACCACCAAAGGAAGTATATCTTACTGAACATAAGTGATCCAGAATAGCATCATTAATGGAGCCACCTCTAGGAAAAGAAAGGTGATGTATCAAGCGATATTCACCCTCAACCTTCTTCGGCACCACCCCTTCGGCACCGACACCATTAACGTAGGAACTGGCAGAGAAGTAAAGGGGCCCAGGACCCTACCCTCTCTGCATTCCTTTGCACTCTTGTCCCTAACCACCTGTTCCAACCCCACAGCAGGTTCTTAGCCATAAATGCTGCCATTGCTCCTGTATGGGGGATTCTAAAGCCACTGGTAAAACCTTCTAACAAATATAAAATATCTACAGAGTTAGAATACAAACCAAGCCACTTTTTAAGTTGAATCAGGTTTATAGGGCAGGGACTCTTTTCCCACTCCCTGGGGAGAAGTACCACTTCCCCCAGGTCTCCTGCTGCCAGTTCTTTGCTTCACCCAGGAGCAAGCAGTAAAGGCATGGGACACCCCCTCCCCTGCACAAGGGGCATTCATGCTTAAACTTGCAGGGCTTACATGTGCAAACCCCTTGTGATGCAAATTCCCAGCACAACAGCTGGGGTTGAGCACTCTGGCCCCCTCAGGGGTGAGATGCTGATGCTGCAGCTGACCTTTGGGTGAACTGACCAAGCAATCCCCCAGAGAAGGCATGGCCAAAGACATCAGCTATAGCCAAAGATGCTGATGCACCCAATCCCAAGGCAGGGCAGGGTTGACAGCTGCATGAATTCTAAACTCCTCATCTCCCTCCAAAAAACTCAGTGTAAGCCCTGTAAATGATGTCTATGTATTGGAAATATGGAGCAGCCTGCACAGGGTGCATCCTCGCTACCACCCTGGCATAGATCAGAAAACCTGGCTACCAATTAGCCCATGAGCGATTAGTGCAATGACACTTTAGCTGCTCCTTATCCCTCTTGTCCAAATCCTCCTTATCCTTCTTCTCAATATCTCTAAACAATAAAGTAAAAACATCCATGAAATCCCCTTTTAAGATCTTCTCTCTAGTTGCCATGGTAAGGTGGTCTCCTAAGGACATGCCCACATCATCCTGGGGCATAGCGCTGAAGGGCAAAGAACCAATAGGAGCAGCAGGAACAGCCCCATAACCCCCCAAGGGGGTAGTTGCCTGGGGACCATTCCACCCACCCCTAAAAGCCAAGCCCCCACAATAGGAGGAGAGAGCACCCCCCATGGAGCAGCTGGGATCAGAGGAGACACAACCATGCTACCCGTATGGGTGCCAGAAGCTAAAGCTGCACCACTATTATTGCCCAAGGGACCCCAGGATCCCCACAGTCAGGCAGATCCCACAGGAGAAGATTCAGGCTTACCAGCCCCTTCTGCGGCTGCAACAGCCACGCCAACTGGAATGGTCTCCAAAGCAGAGCCCTGGCCCAAAGATCCCTCCAACACTGAGGCTCCTTGGTCAAGCCCAACATCTTCGCTCCCTGCAGGAGGAGTAGAAGTGGATAACCCCTCTAAAGCTTCAAGACGGGCCAACACCATTTGGTTAAATTGAGAGGATCGAGCCCGATGAAGAGACTGTGGAATTTCAACCCTCCCCATAGTGACTGTAACCCTGGGCGCATTTTCCAATGCCTCCAAGTGCTCCAGTATTAAATGGCGCTCTTGCTCCATCTCCTCATTGTCCGAAGAGGAGTGAGTCTCTGCAACTGGTCTTGAAGTGCCTTTGGCTGCCTGCCTGGAGTCCTTGGCAGGACTCTTCCTCTTCCCTGAAGCCACTGCAGCCTAGCAAGAATGCATGGCAAAATGGCATCCCCGCACACGGCTAAACAATCACACAAAACATGCTCGTTAAAGCTGGCAATCTAAGATTAACTAACAAAATCACGAACAAGAAATTAATCCAATTAAGCAAATAAACTACTTAAAAACCCTGAAAAGAGGGGGAGGGTCAATGAAGCAGGTAAGGGGGGCACAGGGGAGGTGGAGGTCCTAAAACCCAAGGGAAGAAATCTTCTAGGAAATACCAATCGGCCCTAGGTAGCGGAAGGGAAAGGAGTTTGTAAGCTGCTCTGAGACTCCCTTGGGTAGTGAAGGGTGGGGTATAAATCCAATCTCTTCTTCTTCTCTTCTAGGTCTCACACCACCACTACCCCCTGGCAATCAAAAGCCCCACAAGAAAACCAGACCTGCGTCAAGGACCTAGGCCTCAACTGGACAAGCATTAGTGACAATCCTCCTTGTCGGCTAATTCAAAATGAACTGCCCAGATGAGAGGGTGCACTATAGCAATAAGAGCTAAGCTCCTCCCATCACCAAATACCCATATGGGCGAGAACCGCCACAACCAGTCTCCCTCCTTTCAAGTCTGTAAAGTGGGCCCTCCATCCTTATGCAGCCCCTTGGGCTGCCGTCTGCTAGGGCCTTATTCTCACTGAAACGCAAGGTGAATTACAACTAAAAACAATGCTGTAAGTACCACATAATAATACAACCAATAATAAATAAAAATTAAATCAGAGAACAGGGACTTCCGGAAGAGACGCGCTAATGGCAGACGCCTCTCTTCGCATATGCGGGAGAGGCAATCCGTGCCTGGTATGGTGAAGGGGTTCTGGACGGGTGCCGAACCCCCAGAGACCCTAGCGAAGGGGCTCTGCCTGGGGTGGCACGAGGGGGAGACTCTCCTGACGGTGGCGACCACAGGATTGAGACCCCCCTCATCACCCCCGTAGGTTCCCCTGCCGAGGAAGCCTTCGGGCTGCGTAAGCGTGACCGAGAAGCAGCAGAAAATGCTTGGCGGAGAAGCAGTTAACACACCTGATACGCAATGGTGAAAACCGTGAGTTGCAAAATATAACGGCAAATAAAGCGATGGGGAGGGAAAGGGAGGATCGTATTCCCCCCCCTCCTTACCGAAGCGGCTGAGACTTTCCCACGGTGTTACTGCAACTATAAAAGCGTTTGAAAAATGCTGAAGGACGGGATCGCATACACAGAGAAAAGACCTTTTGAGAGACATTAGTGTGACTACAATTGTTTCTTCTACGGTCCTTCTTATCTAAGTGTAAATAAAAGCGAAACTGCAACAATTATGGGGCGGCCAAAACCCTCCCCTAAACTAGGAAGCGGTCCTCCGAGTTCAAAGGGCGATACCACAGGGATGAGCTCAATGTTTTCAGTGTTGCTGCAGCTGCTGGTGGACCAGATGACTACTCTCAACAGCAAAATGGACTTAATGCAAAATGAACTGAAAGAATCAGGTAAACGAACAGAAAAGCTGCAACAGGATCTCTTGGAAGTTAAGGCGACAGCTAGTAAGCATGATTCAAGACTACAAAAATTGAAAAAGAAAAGGCTTTTCAATGTGATAATGTATTGAAATTGCAGATGGAACGCTCAAGTTACTTCCTTCAACTTCAGAATGTTCCTGAAAAAAAAGGGGAGGATCTTAAAAAGCTAGTGAGTGAAGCTCTGGCACCAGTGACAGGTTTAAAAGCGGAAGAAATAATAAGCGATATGGATTTGGTTTATCGGACCTATCCTGAATTAGTCAAAAAGAAAAACCTGCCAGGTGAAATTATGATAAGATTCTCCAAAAGATCAACAAGAGATGTGGTTTTAAAAGCCACCAACAGAACAATGCTGAAGATCCAGAAGGTAGACATCAAGGTATTAAAGGACATTCCATTTGAAATAAGAAAAAGAAGAAAAGCCTACAGAAGTTTAACTACCTGGCTTCAGTCTGAATCAATTATATACCGATGGAATACTCCGGAGGGACTGTGTTTCAGCTATCAAGAAAAGAATGTTAAAATTGACTCTGTTGATCAAGCGAAAGCTTTTTTGGAAAAATGCAAGAAAAAGAAAAAAGAGAGAGACTCAGACGATTTGCTAGCACAGCAGGAAAGTATATATGGCTTGGATAGCTCAGAAAGCGAAGAAGAAAACTCAGACTCGGAGAAAGGAGCTGCGGCTCCCAAACTTATGGAAGAGACTAAAAAGAAAAGAAGAGGACAAAAGAAGAAATAAACTTTGTATTGTTGTTAAATGTCGAGCACTAAGTATATGTTAATGGAGAATAAGCGTGCTCCAAAGTTATGTGTACCAGCAAACCAGCTATGTGATTTTTAGAAGCAGTAACATATGTAACTAGTTAAACCAAGATTTTTTGTTTCTCAAACTGACTAATCTACTAAAAATGATTATTTTAATCAGCATTTTCTGTATAAGGTAATTTAGTATAGAATTTAGCATATAGAAGTAGAAATAGATCAATAAAAAATCAATAAAATTTTTATTAAAAAAAAATTAAATCAGAAAACATGACACTAAAAACAGTACAATACAGACAGTGATGCAGGAGTTACAGGACTGGAGGACAATGCAATACAATGCATGCAATAGACAGCAGAATCACAAAATTACAAGACATTGCAATTAACACAACCTAATACATACAATGAAGACTTCTTTAAGTTCCATGGAAATCCTATCCTTATATAATTTCGGGTGGCAACGTTCAATGCGCGCCAAAATCTGTTGGCTGCAAGAACTGCCACTCAAAAGGGGTCTCTGGCCACTGGCTGCATTACCTCGCTGTGTTGCCTCAGTCCCGCCCACAGAGCCGGCAGCCAGTGTCTCGCCCTCAGTCTGTAGGGAGCCGGCAAAGGGGCTGGACTGGGTGCTGGGTCCACTCTTCTCCCCCGCCCACTGCCAGCATGGACACTTCTCCCACACCCGGTGGGTCCTTGCTTGGGGGGGGGATTTCCACAGCTGGCCTCACTGGCCTACTGGGGCCTTGGCCAGGTGGGCCACAAGCAGCCGGCCACACCCAGTGGGTCCTTGCTGGGGGGTGGGTCCTTGCTCGGAGGGGGGTGGGTGGGCATATTGATGACACCTGACTCTAAAACCACAAATGATTTCTCCTCATGGCTTTACATCAATATTAAAGATCATGGTAGATAAACAGAGCCTTGTGAAACCCCTCTCAACATGCCCCACACTGATGATAGATGGCCCTACAAGCAGCTAATGGGACAAGCCCAATAGGAATTACTTAAACACTTTAAGCCTAGCTCTACCTCAAAATGTCTCAACAGGCTGCAGTGATCCAGAGCCACTGCCTACATCAACTAAAGTGACCAGTGCTGTCTCCATTCCATAACCTGGGCTGAAACCAGACAGGAGGGGGTCTAGGGGAGATATGTCATCCAGGAAGACATGGAGTCATTCTGCAACTACTTTCTCAATTGCTTTGCCTAGAAAGGACAGGTTAGAGACTGGACAATAATTGGTCACACTGTTTTATCCAGCCTCTTTCAGACCTAAGAGAAATACTGTGACTGATTTATAATAGACATCAAGCACTGATTAATCTGCTCCTTACAAGATTTCCATAGCCAGGATGGACAGGGGTCCAGAATACAAGGCCCAGAGGCCAAGGTCCGGTAGACATCCATCACATGACTTGGTCAAATTGATGGATAAATGGACCCAACAGTGTACTGGATGCTGAACTAGATTACACTCAGAGTCCAAACTGGAATGAATCTGAGAGATGCCATCAGCAAACAAATTCACAGTCACATCCAGTCTCTGATTGCTGAGAATTGTTGAGAATCTAAAGGTTTAGAACTAGGAGTTGGAAAGCACTTAAATGCCCTAAACAACTGAGCCAGCTGTGAACTAGATGATGCCATGGTAACAGGAAAGTATGCTTGAGGGCCACTTTCACTGCCACCTTGTAAGCCTTCCAAAAGGATCTATAAGCCTATTCAGTCTGCCATTGCTGCTCCCTTGTCTAACCAGAAGGCCAAATTTTGTGGGCACTTGGAGAAGATGCTGATGGACAGCCACACCGACAGTTCTGAGAGCTCAGCATTCCAGGCTCTCACTGCAGCTTTGATGGGGCTGTTATTTGGGAACATAAAATTCCCTAGAGCATTCTGCAAGCCAGTAGGATCCATAAGTCTCCATGGGCAGACTGTTTTCACCTGCCTCCCACACCTACACAGGGTTGATGCCTTGAGGAGGTGGTCCTGGGACCATGGCACAGGTTGAACCTCCAGCCCCTCCAGACAGTCCCCTAAAGGCAAAGACTTGGAAAGGGCTGGTGCCACATGGTGTGAAAGGTGGGAGAGGCTCTGGCAGGGAGAGCAAGCAGGACCCCAGGCAAGAGGCCTGTAATGAAGCTCCCCCTGGGGCCTTGGAAAGGACGGACCATCATTGTGATGGGCTATAAGTTTTAGGCCATCTTGGAAGCTTCTTGAGGCAGGGGATCTTCTGTGACTGTGCAAAGCACCTCATATATCAGCAGGGTAGCTGTATGATCTTTACATTTCTTCCTTCAACAGATGGATGAAGTGGATTGACAGATGATCAGTTGAGCTAAAGTGCAGCAGAGAAGAGGATCTAAGGCAGGGGTGTCAAACATGTGGCCCAAGGGCTGGATCAGGCCCTTGGAGAGCCCCAATCCGGCCCTCAAGGACCTGGCTGTTTCCTGCTTTCTTTTCCACTTCTGCTGCTGCTGCCATGTCACAGCTTGCTTTACCAGTCTCTCTCAGTCACACAGGAGAGATGCATGTTTTATTTAAAGTTTTTAAAATCTTAGTGTTTGTGTCCTTTATAAAGTTTATATCTCCACTACCTGGAATTACATTTTATGACACACATGGCCTGGCCCAACAAGGTCTCATTTATGGCAGATCCGGCCCTCATAACAAATGAGTTCAACACCCCTGCTCCTAAGGAGCCTTTTTAGAACTGGCTCCCTGGAGGTGTCTCTCTCTTTGTCCTCATGCCTGGCTTTCAGGATCGGGAGCAAAGAAATCTCTCAGCCACTAATTGCTGTGGCTTCCCCGAGCCTTCAGGGAAACACAGGGATATGGCAGGCACTCTGCTTCCTTCCTTCCTTCCTTCTTGTTATCATTCATTTTGTTTTAAATTAAAGCCCTTTCAGGTCTGCAGATGGGCTTCTCTGCAAGCAGCTTGCAGTATCTGTGTGAGAGAGACAGGAACCTTGCACTGGGGAGGGGGATCAAATCTGTTTTTTAAAAAGAGGAGTCTTCCAAAAACTGTGCATGGGGGGAAGTAACATGATTGCATGGGGAAGCTGGATGAGGAGAGATGAAAAGGCAGGCTGGGATTGTGCATGTTGTTGCTTTTTGGGGTTTTCCTTGCAGTAAAAATAATTTGAAATCTGATATTTGTTGCCTTGCATAAAGTATGGACTTGTTACAGACCTCTATATTGGGACTATGCAAAGAGTGTGCCAGGGAAAATGGACTCATTGGTGACCATGAGACAGAGCCAACTTACTGGACAAAGAGAGATGTGCCCAGCCAAGGGAAGCCTTGAACTGATGACACATGCTAAACCAGATGTGGACCCATGGAAGACCCAATGCCATCCATCCCTGCCTCTCTAAGATGACTGCAACCCAGGTAGATGGCATGCCAGCCTCCCTGAGACCTGCAGCCACATGGAACCAGACTGCTAGATAAGCCATGCCTTGCAGAGACAGCCTGAACTTTCTTGCTCAAATGTCATTACGAGCACCGTCTCCATCATGCAGGCATTCCCCGCCCACCTTCTTCTAGCAACACCACCCGAAACCGCACATAGTCAGTTTCAAGTTAAACAAAAGAACTTGGCCATGGCAGGATTAACTAGTCCACCCTGCACCTATTATGATAATGCAGCTGCTGAGCTTTGGATTGATGACACTGATGGCTGGCCAAGCACCTGGAATGACTGCCTATTCTTCTCCTTTGTCTTAACCCCCATACTCTGAAAGGCGTCACTGATTAGAAACATTATGTCAATTGCCCAACCATTAAATCCTTTCTCCCAGTCATCTCCCATCCATCAATAACTGGTTTTTGCTAGTTTTCCTGGGGACTACATGACGGATTAAGCATAGCCCGCCCAGTCACTTTAGAATATACAAGGAGAGTGCCAGATCATTGCTCTCTCTCTCTTGCATCTGCCTACCTGACCCTACCCTACCTTGCTGACTCTAGATCTAGCACGATCTAGAGTCTCCACATGTGTTGCTGATTCTCACACAATCCCTTCCCTTATAACTTCCCCATTTTTCTGCTGCAGAGTCTACTTGTCATGTCAGACAGGTACGTATTACCCCTCATTGATACTCTAATGCAACCATCTCTGTATTTTCCTATCTTAATTTCCTAGACCTGAATCAAGTGATTGTGTAATTGCATTTGTTGTAAGTGTGTGTGCAAACTCTTCAGTAAAAAAACCATTTCATTAAGATCTGGTCTCTGCTTCTGTTTCTGGAACTCTGGACTAAGTGGGACTCCTGTATACATAGATGATTGCTCCCTTTTGTTTCCTATTGCCAATTAATAACTATATTTTCCCCATTTTATAATGAAATAAGCAATTTGGCTAACATGTCCCACCAGTAGGAAGAAAGGGAAGCCCACCAGCAATGTCCCAGGCTCCACGTTGGTTCTCTTGCCATGAGCAGTGCTTGAAAACCTCAAACAACACATCCGAGAAGCCCGTTTGGGAGTCCTTGATGGAGATCTCAATTTAAGTGTCCCTTATAGCATCAGTTAATTGTCTTCCTTGCCGCAGGTAAGGCCACCACCTCTCCAAGGAACTTTGGGAGACAGCAGCATGGACTTCCGAGCATTGCATTGTGGGTCTGTGTTGCAACACTGCTACGCTGTAGTTTGGGGGATATCTTGAAGCCATCCTAGTCATGAGATGCTCAGATATTGCTCTGCCCTCATTCCCCCTCTGAGCAATTTGGCACCTGGCTTTTCATCAAAGATCCTGAAAATGTATCTGAATAGTACACAGCAACAGAAAGTCTTGCATCATTTCCTATTCTTGTAGTAAATATCAATGTATCACATGATCCTTGAGGCTGATTTTGTGCCCCCATTCAGGTTGTAATTGATAGAGGCAAGAGGGGAGGAACCCTCTTGGGTTGGGTCCTATTTCCCTTGAACCCCACAAGCTGTCCAGGATTATGACCTCCTGGGAGCCACTGCCTCTTGCCAGCAGACATGGGACTCCACTGAAGACACCTCAGACACTTTCATTGTCTCAACAAATGGCAGTCAGGTTCCCATCTGGGACTTAGCAATCTGAGCATCTCTTTCCAGGGTTAAAAAATCTTCCAGATTGTTCCTGGGTTCAGTTCAAAGGGCATTGTTGTGGGTCAGCCAGGGCTCAGCGAGAGTGAGGACTCCTCAGGAGAAGAGGAGCCCCATGTAACCAGCTCTGAGTCAGCAGAAGCCAGCAAGCAGGAAGATGAACTGCAGGCTGGTCAGGATTCACAGACAACAGCTGGTGCAGAGCCACTACAGTCTCCAGCCCTGAGTCAACAGGTGAAACTCAGCTGATCGTTTCCATCCCTCCACAGTATCACCCACACCCTTAGAGTGCCACAGACAGAGGCCACGAACAGAACTACAGGAGAGATGACAAAGTGCACATTTCCTGGCCCAATGCTAGCTGCTTGAGTAGTTGCAGGATTACTCCTGAGCAGCTGGCTGGAAGCATGACCCTTAAGCATATGGCTATAAAAACCAGCCTAGGGAAGCAACAAGCTGAAATCCCTCTGACTCTGTGATTATAGCACTGGAGCCTGCCTCAACCTTGTGAGTTTTCAGACTGTTTCATGACTCTGCCTTTTTCTTACTTCTGAACCTGCTTGTGAGTAACTCCTGGATTCTCAGACCCTGCTGTACAGGCTGACCCTTGGACTAGACTCCTGACTCTGTTCATGACCTTGGGCTGGACCTTAACTATGCTTCTTGAGTGGGTGCTTTTGTCTTACTTGCTCTGTGTTCTGACAGCATGCCCTACTCTGTTCCTGGCCCAGTTTGCAATAGGCCTTCTGTTCAGAGCATCTGGTACACTGGACTGCTTTCTCTAAAGTGAACTAATCTCTTCTCTAAGATCTGCTTCTGAATCTCTGCTCTGAGTACTCCACTTTCAGATGAGAGCCAGTGTGGAGCAATGATTAGGGTGTTAGACTAGGATTTGGGAGACTCAGGTTCAAATCCCCACTCTGCCCTGTGGAAGCTTGCTGGGTGACCTTGGGCCAATCACACACTCAGACTAGCCTACCTCACAGGGTTGCTGTAAGAAAGCTGGAGGAGGACACTGTAAGGTGCTTTTGGTCCCCCTTTGAGAAAAGATGGGGTTAAATAAACAAATACTTGAATGATGATTGGAGGCAGGGCCTTTTCTGTTGGTAGAATGTCCTTCCCAGAGATATCTAGCTTTACTGCTTTACTATCTTTTCAGTACCAGTTAAAGACTATTGTTTTCTTGTTCATTTTTATTCTGCCCATGCACTCACACACACAGAGAGAGAGAGAGAGAGAGAGAAGATACAATCACACTATTGCAGAGCACAGAGGAAAACAAAATCCAGTCGGAAGAGTAATCTGTCCCCTCATAGCTGAGCCAGCCCCGGCTGGGAGGGCGGGGTAGAAATTTAATAAATAAAATCAAATAAAATCTGGTGTGAAAGAGTTCCCAGCCAATGAATTAGCAAAGGAGAATAAGTGGGAATAAAATACATAAACCTTCAAGGAAGGGCAATTAGTGAGCTAACCAAATCGCATCAATCTCTCACAACTTCTCTCAGCAGTGTCTCCATTAGGATTCCTGCTGCTGAAGTACTGCAACAATGAAGCCCATCTATCTCCACTCCTTCAGAAAGCATCTGTCCTTTGAAAGGACAGGATGCCAAACTGGCTGAGATCTCCCAGGTCTATGCATGTTTTGTAAAACCAAACACATTCTGAAAAGTACAACAGATATGAATAATGGTGCAAAGGAGGGCAGCAGTTTAGGGTTGCCAACTTCAGGCTGATAAATTACTTGAGATTGGGGGGTGGATCCTGGGGAAGGTGGGGTTTGGAGGGGGGAGGGAAGAACCTCAGTGGGGTATAAGGCCATAGAGTCCACCACCCTCCAAAGCAGCCATTTTCTCCAAGGGAACTGACTTCTGTAGTCTGGAGATCACTTGTAATTCCGCAATATCTGCAGGCCCCACCTGAAGGTTGCCAAGCCTATGTGTTAGAGAGGGACTATCCACCAGAGCCTGTTTTCACTTTGTAGTGCTGCAGGCAGAAGTAAAGCAGTGCTGGGGAAAAAATCAGTGTCTGAGATATAGAGGCCCTCCTCTCCTTCTTTGACTCTGGCCACACAAACACCATGCTTATGTTTTCAGTGTAATGGGGATTTCCCACTGTGCCCAGTTCTTGTTGCTTAAATTCACAGGCTGGCTATTTGTACCAGCTATTAGGCTGCCTGGCTCCTGCCCTGATCTCCTCATTACTCACATTTCCCATATTTTCATCAGTCTCCTGAGACCAGCCTTTAAAAATATGAATATTTAACAAGTGATTGTTGTGTAGGAGGTGTTGGCCTGCCTTCCGAAGCCCAGCAGGGCTCTGGAGTCAGCTGCCTCATTTAGTCTCTCCCCCCTCAGCTAATCCCTTGCCCTTTGTCCAGGTCCCAAATATGCATCTGGCACAAAATCTCCAGGATTAGATCTCTCCTGTCCCTCACTGGATTTCTCTCTCTGTGGTTCAGGTGCCTGAATGCAGATGCCAGAGCAAGGCAGCCCACATGGAGACCTCAGGCAATGGCCTAGGGTGCCAGAGAACTGGGGTCCCAGGGGCACCAAAAGCAGGCAGCTGGGGCTCAGGCTCAGGAGCCAGCTGGACGACTGGTGGGGGTGGGGAGACAACACCAAAAGCCCTTGTGCCAGGCCTGGTGGCTATGTTTCCTCCTGCTCAGGCAAAGCAAAATTATTCACAATCTGCTTGGGCCACATTTGTGGGAAGCCAGGAATAGATTTATGATCTGGACAGAGAGGGGTACCGACATTTTATTTGCTTCAGATTCATTTAAATTTTTTCAGAGTCTTATATTATACTCAGGTTTAGTTTTGTTTCCTTTGGATTCAAAGGGAAACCCCCATGTGTGAAACTACTTTTTCCTCTGAGATAATGGCTGGAATTTTCAGGGATCATCCCTGCTAACTTGCAGGGCTTCTGTTTTATAGATAATTAAGAGCCCCATCCTAAGTCCCAGCCAAAGTTACTCTTGTGGCACATCCAGAGATAACCAAAGATGCGCTGCCAGCCAGCCCCTTTGGGGTGTGCAACACAGACACAGAGGGTGTTTGGGGGGGGGAGCATCCTGTGGATGGACAAAGTTGGCCTCCTGAGGCACTCCAGCCCCAGTTATGCCCCTAATGCCCCTAATGCCCCATTGTTGGTGTGTTAGCCAAATTGCCCTAATTTCTTAATGTGTGGGGAATATGAATATTAAATGGCAACATGCATTAATTATGGGACCAATAACCTATGTATATGGGAGTCCAATTTGTCCTGAGCCCAGAAATACGCACTGAGGCTAGATCTTCAAAGCAATGATTTCTTTACTGAAGAATTCTCACACATACAATGTAAAAACCAAGCACATTGTCAGACTCCTGGACAAATATGCTCCCAACAACACTCTCTTAAGCACTGATATGTTTATTGAGGCATTGAAGTACCAGATGAGACACTTTCTGTGTCAGAACTGAAGTCCAAGGTGCAAATCCCCCCAGATATACTACATTCAAGCAAGCCCCTCTATAAATCTCAACCAATCAGCCCAGGCATCCAGCCCACCTAAATCTAACGTTCCTACCTCCCCCCCCCCAATAATTCACCCCTGTGGATATCTCCTACAACTAGCTTGGCAGAACTGGCATCCAAGGTCACTTACTTCCCAGAGGTGGGAGGTGCATCTTTTTGCAGTTTCCATGCACAGCAAAGCAAAGCATTCCCACACAATCTCTCCCCCCCAGCATACATATGACAAATGAGGCACTGAGTTTGACATTCTGCCCCCCCAAAGGCCCCCCAGCCTGCTGGCTTGAGCAGGTATATCTTATGAAAAGCGAGCACTAATTTGGGGGCTTTAACATGTTCTTGGTGCACCCACTCATTATGACTAGGGTCAAAGTCCCTCCACTTGATCAGATAATACAGGTGTCCTTGTTTCATTTTAGAATCTAGGATTTCCTCCACTTCCTGGTGGGCTCTCAATCCACAATGAGGGGAGAAGGAGATGCTAGATGTGGTCTCCACTTCATCGGACCTGAACTTCAGTAGTCTGCAATGGAAAACAGGGTGAACGTGTTGTACTTTTTTTGGTAGTTCCAGTTCAACAGCCACTTTATTGAGGACCCTCATCACCTTGAAGGGTCCCACGTACTTCCACCCCAACTTCCTCCCCGGCTACAGACCCCAGAGGTGCTTGGTGGAAACATAGACAGAGTCCCAGGGCTGCAAATCCCACTCAAGGGCTTGCCCTTTATCTGCATATTGTTTGCAATAAGAACATAAGAGAAGCCAATGTTGGATCAGGCCAGTGGCCCATCCAGTCCAACACACAGTGGCCAAAAACACCAGGTGCCCTTAGAAGGTCCAGCAGTGGGGGCAGGACACTAGAAGCCCTCCCACTGTTGCCCCCCCTGTCAAGCACCAAGAATACAGAGCCTCACCTGCCCCAGACTGAGAGTTCCTATCTATACTTTGTGGCTAATAGCCACTGATGGACCTCTACTCCATATGTTTATCTAATTCCCTCTTGAAGCCATCCATGCTTGTAGTTGCCACCACCTCCTGTAGCAGTGAATTCCATGTGTTACTCACTCTTTGAGTGAAGAAGTACTTCCTTTTATCTGTTCTAACCCGACTGCTCAGCAATTTCATGGAGTGCCCACAAGTTCTTATATTGTGAGAAAGGGAGAAAAGGACTTATTTCTCCACCTGCTCTATCCCATGCATAATCTTGTAAACCTTGATCATGTCACCCCTCAGCCATCGTTTCTCCAAGCTAAAGAGCCCCAAGAGCTTCAACCTTTTCTCATAGGGAAAGTGTTCCAACCCTTTTATCATTCTAGTTGCCCTTTTCTGCACTTTTTCCAATGCTATAATATCTTTTTTGAGGTGTGGTGACCAGAACTGTACACAGAATTCCAAATGAGGCCACACCATCGATTTATACAGGGGCATTATGTTACTGGGTGATTTGTTTTCAATTCCCTTCCTAATAACCCCCAACATAGTGCTGGCCTTTTTCATCGCAGTCACACAGTCTTGACATTTTCATTGAGTTATCTACTACGACTCCAAGATCTCTCTCTTGGTCAGTCTCTGCCAGTTCAGACCCCATCAATGTGTATTTATAGTTAGGATTTTTGGCCCCAGTGTGCATCACTTTGCACTTGGCCACATTAAACCCCATTTGCCACATTGATGCCCATTCGCCCATCCTCAACAGATGCCTTTGGAGTGCCTCACAATCCTCCCTGGTTCTCACCACCCTGAACAACTTCATGTCATCTGCAAATTTAGCCACTTCACTGCTTACTCCCAACTCCAAATCATTAATAAACAAATTAAAAAGCATTGGACCGAGTACTGATCCCTGCGGTACCCCACTGCTTACCTCCCTCCATTGAGACAATTGCCCATTTATATTCACTCTATTGTGTATCAATATTGTGGTCACCATGTGCTCGCATAATGGTGACCGCCACGTGGACATTCGCACATAGCCTGAATCTACCTGAGCTTTGGCTAGGTAGAACAATGGCCAGTCAGATCCTAAATGACCGCCAACCATGAGCCTAAGTTTCCCCCAGGGGACCTATGAACTGTAACCACTATCTTAAGGTCCTATCAGGACATTTGGGCGAGGTCGAGGGATTATCTCCAACCTGCATAAAAGAGGGCTCCGAGCCCAGGGTTGCCATTTTTCATCTTGACCCGCAATAAACTACAGTGCTGTTTTCACCATTACTGGCCTCCCGACTCCAGTACTTTTCAATGGCAATGAGGATGGGATCCCGATGAGCGAGTCATCAGCCAAACTGAGCAACCCTGCACCTAGCACCAATCCGCTGGCATCTGGCACTGCCGAGCTCCAGTGCTCCAAGGCACCGCCACAAGCCCCAGAGGACATCGCTCACCATCCCGCTCTGGTAAAAATGGCTGACGCTCCGGGACAAATACCCCCTTTTAACCTGTCTCGACCAGAGACATGGGAGGCCTCTGGATTAAACAGCTGGGCTGTGCGTTCATTGTCCGGGGCATAACAGATGCGGAAATGAAGCAAGCCTGGCTCCTGAGCTCATGCGGCGTCGATATGATGTGCGTTACCCAGAGCTTATTTGCCCGCCAAGACCCCCTAGAGGCAACATATGATGCACTGGTCAAGGTCCTTGGGGATTACTTCACCCCAAAGCCTTCGAAGATGGCTTTACACCTAGATTTCATCTGGTAGCAGCAACAGCCGGGGGAGTCAGCCGCAACATTCATGGCTAACCTCCACCGCATGGCTGTGGGCTGTGAGTTTTGCCATGTGGATGACCACGTGGAAATCGGGTTTATGGGGGGAGTGAGGGAGGCCAAACTGCGGCACTGGCTCATAGTGCTTCCTGAGCCTACCCTTGAGAAGATGCTCCAGACAGTCATGGCCTTTGAGGCAACCATGAAGAACAAACCAGCTGCCAAAGTGCACCACACCGTGACCTCCGGGTCCGACACATCTGAGGACATCTTCCAACTCCAGCAGCACTCGCAGAAGAAGGGTGAGTCCCACTCCTCCGGCTCCCTCCCAACACAGGCTGCCCCCCATGTGTGCCAGCTGCAGAGACCCCACGAGCGATGATCCTGCCGGTTTCACAACACGACATAGTGCTCCTGTAGGAAGACGGGGCACATTGCAAGGGCCTGCCACACCAAAATCACCTGCCGATTTCCAGCCATGCACTACGAGTCAGCAGACAGCATCTTGGCAGCAGTACACACCCAGGTACTAAACTTGCCCCAACCCCTTCCCGGGAAAATTGCGGTCCATGTCCAGATTGAAGGGGCCCCCGTTCCATAAAACTGGACACCGGGTCCACTTACTCTATACATTCAGGCAGCTCTGCCCATGGGAGGGGAGGATGGTTGCGCAAATCCTCTGGACTGGTACTCCGGGATTTCCAGAAAAACCTGGTAGTGATTAAGGGGATGGGCAAGTTCAGGGTCCAGTACCAGAACTTCAGTAGCCTCCTAGACCTGGTAGTGGAGAGAGACCTCATCAGTCTTTTGGGACTCTCCTGGTTCAAGCCCCTGGGACTGGAGATCAAGGGGGTGCACCGCATTGGGTCCACAGACTACAAGTTGTTCTGTGCTGAATTTCCCGCCAGGGGCCTCCTGTCTCCCTGGATTTAGACCCCACTGTCTGCCCCATCCACATGGCGGCTCGGTGGCCCCCGCTAGCCATCCAGCCGAAGGTCGAGGCTGAGTTGGACAAGCTCATGGCACAAGGGGTGCTAGAGCCAGTCTCTCACACGAGGTGGCAGACCCCGATGAAGGCAAATGGGGTGATCCGCATCTGCGCAGACTATAAATGTACATTGAATCTGGCTCTACCGGACCACGCGCACCCGGTACCAGTGGTCAGCCACGTTTTGGCATCCCTAGTGGGGGCCAAGGTTTGGGGGAAGCTGGATCTAGCACAGGTCTACCAGCAGCTTCCTGTGGATGATGCCATGGCAGATCGTCACCCACAAAGGAGCATTCAGGGTGAAGCGGCTCCAGTTCAGGGTCAGCTTCGCACCTGGGTTGTTCCAACAACAAATGGATTCTGTTTTAAAAGACCTTCCAGGAGCAAAGCCGTTCTTTGACGATGTCCTGATTGCAGCCCCGCATGTCGCCACTTTCAAGACGCGGCTGCAGTTTGTCCTCCAGCGTGTCTAGGACGCCGGCCTGAAGGTGTGCAAGGACAAGTGCATCTTGTATCCCATCCATGACATTCCTGGAGATCACTGTCGATGCCCGGAGATGGTGGCAGCCATTACGGAGGCACCCCAACCCACATCAAAGGCTGAGCTGCAGGCGTTCCTTGGTCTCCTGAACTTTTACCATGCCTTCCTCTCCCACAAAGTGGTGGTAGCTGAGCCCCTCCACTGGTTGCTGGACAAGGGGGCCAAATGGGAATGGGGGCATAGCACACAGCAGTGTTCAAGGCAGTTAAAGGCTTGTTAGTTTCCAACACTGTCCTGGCTCACTTTGACGAGTCCTGGCTTGTGATGCATCTCTTTACAGGGTGGGGGTGGTACTGGGCCATTGGCTTCCCAATGGGTGGGAGGTGCCAGTGGCTTACTATTCCAGGACCTTGTCAGTGGCAGAGCGGAACTACGCCTGAATCAATAAGAAAACCCTGGCCATAGTCGCGGGAGTCAAGAAATCCCATGACTACCTGTATGGTAGGGCTTTCACGGTGGCCACTGACCATAAGCCATTCCTGGGCCTCCTTGCTCCGCACTGCCTGACCCCAAATAGGCTGTCCCCACGAGTGCTCTGATGGTCCATTTTTCTATCGGGGTACCAGTACTCATTGGTGCACCACCCCAGGAAAGCCATGGGTCACACTGATGCCCTGAGTCATCTCCCTTTGCCATCCTGTGACCCAGACCCGGCACCAGCCTTCCACGTTGCCCTCATCAAAGACCTCCCGGACCGGCCTGTCCGGGTATCGGATGTGGCCCGCTGCATGGCCCGGGACTGTGTCCTCTCCTGAGTTTTGGACTGGATGGGGAGGGGGTGGCCTGATCATCCAGGCCCTGATTTTGCCACCTACACCACAAGGCACAATGAATTGTCCATCCACAAGGGGTGCCTGCTGTGGGGGATGAGGGTAGTCATCCCAGGGCTGCTCCGTGCCAAAGTATTGGCGGCCCTCCACAAGTCTCCACATATTCGCCACCCACGGACTTCCAGACACCATCATTATGGACAACGGGACAGCCTTCACCTCTGGGGAGTTCCAGTGTTTCATGGATTCCCTCTGCATCTGACACATCCACTCAGCACCCTTCCATCCCATGACCAACGGGCAAGCAGAATGAATGGTAAGAATGACCAAAGAAGCACTCAAGCGGATGGATCAAAGCGACTGAGAATTCAAGCTGGCAAAATTCCTATTCGGCCAGTGGAATACCCCACACACTGGGACTGGACACAGACCGGCGAAGATGCTGATGGGCTGGCGCCTCAGCTCCATGCTAGACTGACTCCACCCCGACTGTGCCATCAATGGCAGCACCAAGCCCGAGCTCTGGAAAGATCCCCGAGGATTCGCCCCCGAGGATGCAGTCTACGTCTGGAACTACAGCAGAGGTCCAGAGGTCCAGCAGGGGTCCCCAGAAGAATCATCCGTTCTACAGGACCGATCTCCTATGAGGTCCTCATAGAGGAAGGGTTGGCGTGGCGGCGCCACATCGACCAGATCCAGCGGCGCCTCCTGAGCAGTGCACCCAACGTTCCTGAGACTCCGGCACCCACAGAACCGGACCAGCTCCCGCTCCAGGAATCCAGCCCCATTTCTCACCAGGTCTTGGGCATTACTTAGGACCAAATCTCCCCTGGTAGGTTCTGTAACCATCTGCTCCATAGCACAGTCATTGAGAGAGTCTAGAAACTCAATCTCTTTTTTCCCAACTTGAACATATATTGACCCAATCAATGTGTGGGTAGTTAATCCTCTTTAACTTTTTGCAAAGTCTTTTGAATGAGGGTCCACCTTTGGCTGAGCTCCACCCACCAGGTCTGCAAGTCCCCATGACCCCTCATCTCCATTGTCATCATAGGTAATGGGCCCCCTTATACCCATGAACCACTTTGAAAGAGGAAGCCCCAGTGGCACTATGGACCGAGTTATTGTAGCTGTACTCTGCATAAGAAAGATCAACCCAATCATCTTGCTGGTAATTGGTAAAGCATCTCAGGAATTGTTCTACTATTTGGTTAGTTCATTCTGTCTGGCCATCAGTCTCGGGGTGATGGGTGCTGCTGAGCCCTTGCTCCACCCCCAGCAGCTGCATGAATTCTTTCCAAAAGTTCGCCACAAACTGGGAGCCCCGGTATGAAATGATCTTTAGTGATACCGAATGCAATCTTACTATGTGGTGCATGAAAAGTTTAGCAAGTGTCTTAGCTGAGGGGAGCTGCTTGCAAGGGATGAAATACGCTTGTTTGGGGAAAAGGTCCGCTACCACTCAAATAACAGGCTTTCCCTTGCTGGGCAGCAGGTCAGTTATAAAATCCATAGAGATAACAAGCCCAGGGTCGTTCAGGTATTTCCAGTGGTTGTAGCAAGCCTGGGGTCTTCCCAGCTTGCCATGTCCCCATCAGTCATGTCTGGCATGACTCCACATACTGGGAAATATCAGCCCACGTGTGCGGCCACCAAAATTGCCTTTGGAGGAAGTGCAACTTTTTCAAGTAGCCATAATGACTGGCCAGTTTATTGTCATGACCCATTAACAGAATTTCTCCCCACAGTGATTTGGGCACAAACAGTCTGTTGCGGCAATATCAGCAGCAATTTTCTTCCCACATTAAGGTACCCTCCTTGTCTACATCCTCCCCAGGGCTCTTTTTCTAGGAGGAACTCCTTTGCATATTAGGCAACATACCCCTAATGTAGCCAATCCTCCAAGAGCTTACAGAGCTTTTCTTACAGAGTTCCTCCTAGAAAAAGAGACCTGGTCCTCCCTATCCTCCATGAAAGCCGCTTTGAACTTTTCTGCCCATGGGTCAGGCAAAGGGAGGAATTCCTCTCTGGTGTGACTGCACGTCACTACTGCCCCCCCCCACTGGGCAGGGGTGAAGCTGGCATGTTGGGGGAGGCATCACAGGGCATCAGCCAGGAAGTTCAATTTCTCTGGGTGGTGCTTAAGAGTAAAACAAAATTTAGAAAAGAACTCTGTCCACCATAGCTGCTTGGTGTTCAAGCTCCAGGGCATATGCAACACCTCCAAATTTTTATGATCAGTCCACACCTCAAATGGTACCCTGGCACTTTCAAGCCAGTGCCTCCAGGTAGAGAGGGCTAATTTAATAGAAGCTGCTTCCTTGTCCCATACAGCCCAGTTTTGTTCCGTGGGAGAAATTTTTTTAGACATGTAAGCAAGGGGGTGCAGCTTACTGTCCTCCCCCCTCTGGAGGATTACCCCCCCATAACCACACTGGAGGCATCTACCTGGACCATGAAGGGTTTATTTTCATCCTGGTGGTGCAGAATGGGCTCAGAGGTGAAAATTTTAAGCTGGTCAAAAGCCTGTTGGCATTCAGGTGTCCAGGTCAACTTGTAGCTGTCAGAATCTGTCAATTCAGCCAATGTATTCTTGCATGCATGCTATGTAACCTATGTAACCTTTAATCATTATGTATTGGACCTTGTATGAATCCTGTTTTGGTCGGGAGGGTGACAACCCTTAAGGGTGAGAACAAGGAGGCCTCTCATCCCTGCCTCCGCATTCCAGCTGCCCCGGCAGTAACTTCAAGGGGAGGATTGGCTCTCATCTCTTATCTCATGCTAAAGAACCTTGGAGCCATGAATTGTTATGTGAACTGAGGGGTCTGGTTGAGAGGGGAAATTTACTGCTTAACACCTCACTTTTTTCCTGTGTGAACCAAACGGTCAAGACACCTTTTAGCCCGCCAATTTTCCCTTGAGGGGATTGGCTACCTATGGGTAATTCAAACTCCTTGGAATGGTATAATAGACCCGCTTGTATTATTTGTCTCATCTCTGACAATAACCCGAGATGCTGTACTAATGTAGGAATAGGCAATAAAGAACTGTGGTTAACCAACCAAGATCTGATCCTTGACTACTCTGAGCAGAACTCTCACAGATTGTCAGAGATCTCTGATTGGGACTCAGCCGTTCCTGACCATGTCAGAAGACGACGCTGTCCCCCTCAAACCTACTACTCCAGAGGAGGCTCCCGTTACCCCGACGGATCCGGGGAACGGGGGTGGCGGCGGCGGAGGAGGTCCCGAAGTGCCGGTGACCACGAGCCAGGGGGCTTACTACATTCCGCGCCGCCCGGTTACTCATCAGAGCGTGACCCCCAAGTACGCATGGAGCCACTTCGGGCAGCGTACCGTGAGTTCGTGGGTGCACGACCGGAAAGGGGTGAGAGTTTCGCTCACCGGAGACCAGCCCGATCGAGGGAGACCGAGCTACCTAGGAGACGACCGCGAGCTGATCTACCGTGGAGGGCCGCGTCGCCCGCCTCCCGAAGAGGAGGGACTGGACCTGTATGGGCCCGATCCGTATCGCGAGGAGCAGACGGTCCCTTTGGATCAGATGATGGGAGACCTGCGGCTTCAACTCACCGCCGAGCTCCGCGAGTTGGCCCTCGATCTCCAGCACCAATTTCGCGACTCTATGATGACGATGCAAGGAGCCCTCCTCGGGCAAGGAGTCGGAGTCCAACCACCGCCGCAGGCGCCCGGAGGGGTTCCGGTTCAACCGCAGGCGCCCGCTCTACCGGCGCAACCAGCCCCGCCGGTCGCCCCAGTTCCAGTTCCGGGGCCCGTCCCCGCGCCGGCCCCAGTCCCGGCCGCGCCGGCCGCCCGCCCAGCCCCTTCCGACCCTTTGACGACTACTTTCGATGGGGACCCCGAGAAGCTACGTTTCTTCATGCTGGAGATCGGGAGGTTCCTGGACAGTTGGGGCCACCTCTACCCCACCGAGAAAGAACGGATTGGCTACATCGGGTCCAAACTGAAAGACACTGCCAGCGACTGGTATGTGAGCCTGCACGACAACCCCGGACCTGAACTGCGCTCACTGAACAACTTTATGTGGGCCCTCCGGCATCAGTTCGAGGACCCCCTGGGTGAGGAAAAAGCCAGGAATCAACTAAGAAAGCTGTTCCAGGGGAGGTCGTCAGTGAGGGACTACACCGACAAGTTCCGGCGCATCGCGGCAAAGATCCATGGGTGGCCGGAGGAACTATTCATGGAGAAGTATTGGGAGGGCCTGAACCCGGAAATCTACGAGACGGTGCTGTTAGGGGGTCGCCCGGGCACCCTGAACACCTGGATGAGGGCTGCCATCGACATGGAGGAGCGATTCGCCCTAATCAAGATGGGAGCGTCTGCTACGGCGGCCAGCAAGGCAGCCCCCCGAGTGAAGCCCCGGTCCAGTGTGCAAGATGTCCGAGATGCAAGGTTTCGTCAGGGGTTGTGTATGAAGTGTGGGGAGAGTGGCCACTTCGCCTCCGCTTGTCCAAGAGGAGGGGGGAAGGGACCGAAGACCTCAACTCCCGGAGCGGGGAGCACCCCTAGCCGCGGAAAAACCCCAATGAAGCCCCGGGCGTTGCAGCTGGAAGGGGTGGCGAGCGACCAGGGAGAGCTGGAGCTGATGGAAGCGCAGATGTCGGGAAACTCCAACGGCCTGCAGTGAGCGGCGCAGAACTGCAGGTCCCCCGCCAAGAAGCGCCATCTCCGGTGAGCATCCCAGGCCCCCTGTTATATATGGTAGTGACGGTGGTAACCCCTGGGTCTGGTACCCACATGCGGGTTCGAGCCCTAATTGACTCTGGGTGTGCGCGAGACCTGATCAGCCCCCTGGTAGTGGAGGGGTTGGGACCCAGAGTCACCCCGTTATCAGAACCCCTGAAGTTTACCCAGATGGATGGGTCGGAAATGAAGGAGGAGTGCATAGCAGAGACTGAGAGTTTGATTCTGGGAACGGGGGAGCATTGGGAGAAGCGAGCTTTCGTCATCACCCCGAACGCCCAGTTCCCTATGGTGCTGGGCAGCCCCTGGCTCGGGGCGCACGACCCCTACATAAAATGGAGCGAGGGGAAGATTTCGTGGGTAGACGAACGCTGTCAGAGCCACCGGTGGGACCCCGGATGGGGACCTGGACCTCCGACCCCGCCTCCCCCGGCGCCCGCACTCGCCCTCACCCCTACCATGGTGCCTAAAGAGTATAGAGACTTGCTAGAAGTGTTCAGTGAGACCGAGGCGGATGAGTTGCCCCCCCATCGACTGTCGGACTGTGCTATAGAACTCCTCCCAGGAGAAAAACTCCCCAAGGGGAAATTATATTCCATGAGCCCGTTGGAGCGGGAGGAGCTAAGGAAGTTCCTGGACAAAAATCTGGCACGGGGTTTTATCCGCCCAGCCAAGTCCCCCTTTGCGGCGCCCGTGCTGTTTCGAAAGAAAAAGGATGGGGGCTTACGGCTATGCACTGACTACAGAGGGTTGAATGCAGTCTCCACCACTAACGCCTACCCCCTCCCCTTAATAAAGGACCTCTTGGCGGAGGCGGCCAAGGGGAAGATCTTTACCAAGTTGGATCTACGAGATGCCTACTTCAGGGTGCGCATAAGGGAAGGG
The DNA here is from genome assembly GCA_029233225.1 of Lepidodactylus listeri. Lineage (NCBI taxonomy): Eukaryota > Metazoa > Chordata > Lepidosauria > Squamata > Gekkonidae > Lepidodactylus > Lepidodactylus listeri. Next base: position 3,516,152 of record JARCFY010000014.1, on the reverse strand, counting down.
GATGAATCTAAAACTGCCTTTAACACCCCCCTGGGGCAATTCGAATACCTAGTGATGCCGTTCGGCTTAAGTGGCGCGCCCGGGGTCTTTATGAGTTTAATCAATGAAGTGTTGCACAAGCATCTGTTTAAGGGCGTGTTATGTTACATAGATGATATCTTGATCTATTCTACTGATAAGAGTGAGCATGTGACTTTGGTCAGAGACGTTCTTTCAACCTTACTGAAAAACCAGCTTTATGTGAAACTGTCTAAGTGCGAGTTTCACCGTGAGTCCGTGGACTTCCTGGGCTATCGCATTTCGCAAAAGGGGTTGGAAATGGACCCGGGGAAGGTGGAGGCAGTGGTGCAATGGGAGGCCCCGCGAACGAGAAAGCAATTGCAGAGCCTCTTAGGATTTTGTAATTTTTACAGAACCTTCATCAAAGACTTTGCCAAAGTTACCCTTCCCTTAACAGACTTATTAAAAACCAAGGGGAGGGGGCCCGAGGCCGGAAAGCCAGGAGAGAGATTGGCATGGAATGGGGAGTGCCAGAAGGCGTTTGAGACTTTAAAAACCCTTTTCACTTCTGAACCCATTCTAGCACACCCGGATGAGACAAAAGACTTTATAATTCATGTAGATGCCTCGGATGTAGCCATGGGGGGGCCATTTTGCAAAGTGACTCGGAGGGAAAACTGCACCCCTTGGCTTACATTTCAAAGAAATTTAACGAGACGGAAAGGAATTGGTCGGTGTGGGACAAGGAAGCCGCAGCCATTAGGTTAGCGCTCACTACGTGGCGCCACTGGTTGGAGGGCGCGCAAACTCCGTTTGAAATATGGACTGATCATAAGAACCTAGAGGCGTTGCGCACTCAGCGGTCCCTCAATGCCAAGCAGCTGCGCTGGGCTGACTTCTTTTCCAAATTCAACTTTGTGCTAAAGCATTTTCCTGGGAAGGCTAACTCCCTGGCGGACGCATTGTCCAGATTGCCCCAACACGAGAGTGTAAAAGAAGAGGTGTTCGATTCCATGTTTTCCCCCCAGCAACTGGGAGGGGTGGCAGTCACCCGGAGCAAAGCAAAGAGAGCTGAGCTCAACACAAAGACTTTCCAGTGGGGGGGGGAGTATGCTCCAGAAGAAATAGAGGAACTGGAAGCCTTGGGGGAGTGTTCCAAGAGAGAGGACCACTGCTGGCTGCATGGGGACAAATTAGTGGTGCCTAAGACCAAACGCAAGGAAATCCTGCTAAATTGTCACTCCTCAAAGCTAGCCGGGCACTTCGGTTTCCTAAAGACACTTAACTTGATCCAGCGTCAGTTCTGGTGGCCACGCATGCGCCGGGACGTCTCGGACTTCGTCTCGGCTTGCCAAACTTGTTTAATGTGTAAAAAGCGGGGGGGGGAAAGTCCCAGGATTGCTGCACCCCCTACCCACTGCCTCAAGACCCTGGGAAGACATAGCCATGGACTTTATCACCAATTTGCCCCCCTCCAAGGGAAAAACTGTGATTTGGGTGGTGGTAGACACTTTTTCTAAACAAGCCCATTTCACCCCCTTCAAGCAATTGCCCACCGCCAAAGGGATGGCTAAAGCTTTCTTCAACCACGTGATCAAATTACATGCTTTTCCGAAGAGGGTGGTTTCCGACCGCGGAAGTCAGTTCGTTGCCACCTTCTGGCGGGAGCTTTTGAAATTAATGGACATAGAGCCGGCCCTAAGCTCGGGTTACCACCCAGAAACCGACGGCCAATCCGAGCGAACTAATCAAATTCTAGAGCAATTCCTAAGGTGTTACACAAATTATCACCAGGATAATTGGGTGGAATTGCTGCCCTTTGCAGAATATAGCTACAATAATGCAGTGCATTCCTCTACAGGGGTCTCACCTTTCATGGCAGTGGGAGGTTTTGAAGGGAAACCACTCCCTACTCTTAAGGAGGACCCCCAAGCCCCCCCCTCGAATTTTAAAAGTTGGTGGTCCAGCCTCCAAGACTCCTGGCCATTAATAGGTAAAGCCCTGGACCATGCCAAAGAGGACTACAAGAAGTATGCGGACCGAGGGAGAGCGCCGGGATGGGATCTTCAGCCCGGGGACTCTGTTTATCTCTCTACTAAAAATATCCATGGGTTGCAGCCCAGCCGGAAATTGGGATGGAAATATGTTGGACCTTACAAAGTGCTACATAAAATCTCTGATGTGTCTTTTGAACTAGAACTGCCTAAATCACTGAGCTCTGTGCACCCTGTGTTTCATTTCAGCCTGCTGAAGAAAGATCCTGGGCCGAATGCATGGCATCCAGTTCCTCCAGCTCCTCCTCCACTGATGAAGGAGGGGAGTCCTCACTACGAGATAACTGAAATCCTTGACTCCAAGATGAGAAGGGGCCACTTATATTACTTAGTTAGATGGTTGGATTTCGGCCCGGAACACAATGAATGGATTCGTTCAGAACATGTTCATGCCCCCAAATTGACTAAACTGTTTCATAAAATGTTCCCTGATAAAGCTAGGTGAAGAAAATTATGGGGAGGGCAGGGTGTCAGAATCTGTCAATTCAGCCAATGTATTTTTGCATGCATGCTATGTAACCTATGTAACCTTTAATCATTATGTATTGGACCTTGTATGAATCCTGTTTTGGTCGGGAGGGTGACAACCCTTAAGGGTGAGAACAAGGAGGCCTCTCATCCCTGCCTCCGCATTCCAGCTGCCCCGGCAGTAACTTCAAGGGGAGGATTGGCTCTCATCTCTTATCTCATGCTAAAGAACCTTGGAGCCATGAATTGTTATGTGAACTGAGGGGTCTGGTTGAGAGGGGAAATTTACTGCTTAACACCTCACTTTTTTCCTGTGTGAACCAAACGGTCAAGACACCTTTTAGCCCGCCAATTTTCCCTTGAGGGGATTGGCTACCTATGGGTAATTCAAACTCCTTGGAATGGTATAATAGACCCGCTTGTATTATTTGTCTCATCTCTGACAATAACCCGAGATGCTGTACTAATGTAGGAATAGGCAATAAAGAACTGTGGTTAACCAACCAAGATCTGATCCTTGACTACTCTGAGCAGAACTCTCACAGTAGCCTGGCTTACTGTGAGGGGAAGGGCTACCTGAGCGAAATTTGGGATGAAGGTTCTGTAAAAATTGGTGAACCCCAAGAAAGACTGGAGTTGGCACATGGTCCTTGGGGGTTCCCATCCCAGGACATCCTGCACTTTGTGGGGATTCATCCCCAACCCCTTCTTTGAGATTCAGTAGCCTAAGAAGTCCAGCTCCTCCCTATGGAACTCACATTTTGATAGCTTGGCAAACAGGTGGTTCTCATAGAGAGTTTTGAGCACATCCCTGATCAGTTGGACATGTGACTCCTTATCTTCTGAATAGTTCAAGATATCATCCAGATAAACCAAGACCCCTTTGAACAAGTGTTTATGCAAGACTTCATTAATCAAGTTCATGAGGTCGCCACACCTCGAAATAAATATTATAGCATTGGAAAAAGTGCAGAAAAGGGCAACTAGAATGATAAAAGGGTTGGAACACTTTCCCTATGAAGAAAGGTTGAAGCACTTGGGGCTCTTTAGCTTGGAGAAATGATGGCTGAGGGGTGACATGATTGAGGTTTATAAGATTATGCATGGGATAGAGCAGGTAGAGAAAGAAGTCCCTTTCTCACAATATAAGAACTTGTGGGCACTCCATGAAATTGCTGAGCAGTCGGGTTAGAACAGATAGAAGGAAGTATTTCTTCACTCAAAGAGTGATTAACACGAGGAATTCACTGCCACAGGAGGTGGCGGCAGCTACAAGTGTGGATGGCTTCAAGAGGGAATTAGATAAACATATGGAGTAGAGGTCCATCAGTGGCTATTAGCCACAAAGTATAGATAGGAACTCTCAGTCTGGGGCAGGTGAGGCTCTGTATTCTTGGTGCTTGACAGGGGGGGGCAACAGTGGGAGGGCTTCTAGTGTCCTGCCCCCACTGTTGGACCTCCTGAGGGCACCTGGTGTTTTTGGCCACTGTGTGACACAGAGTGTTGGACTGGATAGGCCACTGGTCTAATCCAACATTGGCTTCTCTTATGTTCTTATGAAAACTCCAGGACCCCCCGCCAACCCAAATGGCATGACCAGGTACTCGAATTGTCCCAGGGTGGTATTAAAGGCAGTCTTGTGCTCATCCCCCTCCCTAATCCGGACCCTGAAGTAGGCATCTCACAGATCCAACTTTGTAAAGAGGCCATTGTAGGCCTCGGTTAATAAGTCTTTGATCAGGGGTAGGCATTCGACATCCACACAGTGTTCAAGCCTCTATAGTCCATACACAGCCTCAAGCCCCCATCTTTCTTTTTCCAGAACTGCACCAGGGCTGCAAACGGCAAGGACACCAGCTGAATGAATCCCCAGGCCAACTTCTTCTTCTTTTTTTTTAAAAGATTTTTATTGATTTTATCCATTTCTACTACTACATCGCTACTTTTCTAAGCTATATTTACCTTATACAGAGTGTGCTTTAACATTTGCTTAATATTACCTTACCATTAATGCATATGAAGCATTTTAAACCTTGGTTAATATTCAATTAAGATTGTTACTGATGATATATGAAAAATAAAAAAGCTGTTTGACAGACATGTTCTTTTGAAGGAATGCTTAATTATACAAATTATATATAATATATAAGTGCAATTTCAAAAAACATTTCAGCCCTTATTTCTTCTTTCGCCCTCTTCTTGTCTTAACAGTCTCTTCTTGTACCTTTGGAGCTGCTGCTCCTTTTTCCGAGTCAGAAATTTCTTCTTCGCTCTTTGAGCTATCAAATCCATACATACTTTCTTGCGATGCCAGCGAACCATCTGAGTCTCTCTCTTTTCTCTTTTCTTTGCTTTTTTCCAAAAAACTTTTTGCCTGTTGAACAGAGGTAATCTTGTATTTTTTGTCTTTGATACTGAAGCTCAGTCCTTCCGGAACATTCCACCTATAGATAATAGATTCAGACTGTAGCCAAGATGTCAGTTTTCCATAGGCTTTCCTTCTTTTCCTTATTTCAAATGGGATATCTTTCATCACTTTAACTTCTTTTCCTTTGATCTTCAGAACCGCTTTATTTGTGGTCCTAAGCACCACATCTCTTGTTGACTTTTTGGAGAACCTTATCTGAATCTCACCAGGCAGGCTTTTCTTTTTAGTATAGTCTGGATAGGTTCTGTAAACCATATCCATATCGCTTTTTATTTCCGCTGCTTTTAAGCCCGTCACTGGTTCAAGCGCTTCACTTAACAGATTTTTAAGGTCTTCTCCTTTATCCTCTGGTACATTCTGAAGTCTTAGGAAAAAATTCGACCTTTCCATCTGTAGTTTCAAAAGCTGATCAGAGTGGAAGGCCTTTTCTTTCTCCGCTTTTTGTAGCCTTGAATCATGATTTTTTACTGAAGTCTTAACTTCCAGAAGTTCTTGCTGCAGCTTCTCTGTAGTTTTATTCGACTCCTTCAGGTCCAGCTGCATCTTGTCAATCTTGATGTTGAGAGCTGTCATTTGGTCCACTAGAGGTCGCAATAACGAGGAGAACACAGTGCTCATCTCTGTGGTATCAACCTTTGAACTCGGAGCTGTACTTCCTAGTTTGGGGGAAGGTTTCAGTTTCCCCGCCATTGTTGAGGCTGCGCTTCTTTGTTGATAGTTAGATAAGATGGACGAAAGAAGCAAATTCTACGACTGCGCTTATATCTTTTTAAAGTTCATATCCTCTAAAGAGCGATGCCGCCATCTAGCAAGCCGAACGTGCGTTTTTTCATGCAGTAACGCCACGTAAAGCGTCCCGTAAGTACGCCAGTCTCGAGGGGGGGGGTTTGCTCCACCCGCCTTTCCCGCTGTGTTCTGTTTATTTTTACTTCAGACTCACGTTTTCTCCGTGCGTAACTATAAGTTCCAGCTTCAAAGCTTCGCACTCTCTGCTGCTTCTCGGTTTTGCGCTTTTAGCCATACGGCTCCCACGGACGGGGGAACCTATGGGGGGGATGAAAGGGGACCTCGATCCCTCGATCGCCACCGTAGGGAGAGATCCCCTTCATGCCACCCCAGGCAGAGCCCCTTCACTAGGGTCTCTGGGGGCTCGGCACCAGTCCGAAGCCCCTTCTTCCCGCCGGGTACGGATCGCGCTCCCCGCAGATGCAGAGGAGCGCGTCCTCCATGGTCGCAAGTCTTGCCGGAAGTCCCCAGGCCAACTTCTTATCAATGAATTTCCTCAGGTCCTTATTCTTGGCTGGGCTCATGGCATACAGTTTTCCGTTAGGCATTTTATGGCCAGGTAGGATCTCAGTAGCACAGTCCAACTTCTGGTGTGGAGGCAATTCATCCACTACCCCTTCCTCAAACACCCGGGCCAAGTCGTGGCAGTTGGGAGGGATGAGATTTAACCGCTCCTCGGCTAAACACACTTGCTTGGGAGTGGGAGCATGTGCCTCCCCCCACTCAAGGTTCCACACATGTTCCTTACAATGGGGATCCAGGAACCACAAGATGCCAGCATGCCACTGTATGTAGGGATCGTGGCTTCGGAGGCAGAAGCTTCCCAACACCACTGGGAACTTTACTATGGGATTTATTACAAAGGATCATTGCTCTCAGTGGGTGGCCATCCCCACAGGCACCAGGGCACTTCAATACTTGCACTGTTCCCCCTTCATTGGCATCCCATCCATTTGGGTAAACGTTAGTGGCTCCTCCAGAGCGTGGACTTTAACTCTCAACCCAATTACCTCTCAACCGGAAGATGGGAAGGGCGGGGTATAAATTGAATAAATAAATAAATAAATTACCAATGTGGGGCCAGGTGTCAGATCCTCTGCCATTAATTGTCCCTGGGCCCGGGTCTCTATCAGTAATTTACTGCCAGCCTTGAGGTTTATTGCCTGTCCTGCTTAATGTGTCTTTTCCATTCCCCGGGAGGATGGCTTGCCGCATTCCACCATGTCACATAAACAGTCTGGCTATCTTCCCTAGCCTCCTCCCTTTTTTCTCTCTGGCGTCTCGAATGACTTATCTTGCTTTTGTAACCTTGGAGAACTGCTGAACTGATTTTAGCCAGGTGCCTGGCCTGTGAATTGCAAGTAGAGTTCACTAAGGGGCATGGGGTTTTTTTAGTGCTTTTGCACCTTTTCTGTGAGAATTAACGGTTGGGGTTTGTTCCGCGCTTTTTTATGTTAGCCCTGATTGGCTCTTCACCTGCCCTTACCTTGCTGTGTATGGTATATTAATCCCTGTTGCCTGTAACCAGTTATCTCTAACAAACATTGAGTACCTGAACCATCATTAAGAAATAAAAGGACTTTTGCTTCATCAAAGGCCTGGCTTAATTGATTTGACTCAGAAGCCTCACAGCCATGGACGTTGGCTCTTGGACACCCCACTGGTTGATTTGGCAGGCCCCTTAGGTTGGTACATTCGCAGCAGGTTGGACCGGTTCTCTGCCTCGCAGGCCACCTAGATCCAACCATTCAGTGTCAGGGGGTTATCTTGTGCCAGGGCTCCATCTAAGATGGAATGATTCAAGCTGGCCCAATAGAATTTGATGAGGACCTCTTCAGGCTACCCCTGGAGCTTAGCAGCGTGCATTTCAAATGCAGCAGAGTACTCATGCACCGAGCGGCTCCCTTGTCGCAGAACCCATAGGCAGGTGTGTGCATGCTCCAGCTCCAGGGGGTCTTCATACTGGTGCCTCAGGGCCCACATAAATGCATTCATGTCCCAGAGCTTGGGTCCCTGGACCAGTCTGCTGCTCTGTCCCAAAGCCACAACCTGATTTAGTCTACTCTGTGCTTGTCTAACACAAACTTAGGGCCCCAGTCTCTCAGGAGCTTGCACACCTACAGCATGAAGAAGGCCAACTACTTGGGCGTCCCATCGAATGTGGCCTTGAGAACTTCTCTGAGGTGGTCAGGGCCCAGTGGTGGGCCTGCTGATGCCACTGGTGGTGCCGGGGCCAGACGACCCAGCAATGCCTCCACTGGAGCCTGTTCCACTGCTACAGTGCCAGCTGCCCTCAGTCCTCCCACACCAGCCCTGGCATCCGCTTACACTTGTAACTCCCAGTGGATTGCCTCTCAAATGGTCCTGGGGAGGTCCAGCATCATCATGTGCACCTCTCTCCAGAGTTCCTCCATCTCACTTCAGAACTCTTGACAGATCAGGGTGAACTCACTCTCTTCCTCTATCTGCATCTGCTCCGGGTTGTCCTGGAAGGAACAGGAGACCTGCCTTTGGTCCATCTCTGTCCAAAACCACCCCTGCTGGGGTCCAGGAGTCAGCAACCAGCTGGGTTCAGCCCAGCTTGGGAGGGTAGCCCATGAGTCCCTCGGTTTTCCTCCTCAGTTAGGGCCCTTTCCCTCACTCATTGGAATGATCAATTTGGTGGTCTGGGGTTTAGGTGCAGTCCCATCCCCGGACACATTGTCCCTGTTGTCCTCACTCATCACAGCCGTGGTACAAGGGATTGAGGAAAATGTGAGTTCTGATACTCTGTCAGACTCCTGGACAAACATGCTCCCAACAACACTCTCTTGAGCAGTGATATGTTTATTGAGATATTAGTAAGTACCAAATGAGACACATTCTGTGTCGGAACTGAAGTCCAAGGCATGAAACCCCCCATATACTATATTCAAGCAAGCCCCTCTATTAGTCTCAACCAATCAGCCCAAGCAATACAGATCTAGGAATTCAGATGGAAAGGTACAGAGACTGTTGCATTAGCAGGAAGTATCATTGATGGGGCAATGTGGCATGTTGACTCTGCAGTGAAAAAGAGATAAAAGTATGGGAGGGGGATCATGAGTTGGCCTGCAACACATGTGGAAGGTTCTAAATGGCACTAAAAATGGAACCAACAAGATAGGGTGGGGTTAGGAAGATAAAGAGAGAGAGAGCGCGCGCAATGGGATGGTGCTCTCTTTTTATATCCTGAAAGTAACTTTAGGCTGATGGCCACATAGTCTCCAGGAAGTACTAGAAAAATTCTACTGTTAATGGGTTAGGAAAAGGGACTAATCATAGATGTCAAGCCCCTGGATAAATCAGTTCCCAACAACATTCACTCTGAAGAATGATAAGTTTATTGAGACATTGTTAGGATACAGACTGTACACAGTCTATGTTAGAACTGAAGGTGAAGGTGTGAAAGCAATAGATATACAGGGTTCAAGCAAGGGCCCTAAAAGATTTAGACCCAATCACCCTTAGGTATTCTATCTGCCAAAACCAACAGTTATGTGTTCCCACCTTGGTGACATCCCCCCAAACTGAAGACAAAAGCCAGACAGTGAGAGATGAGACCCAAAGCTAGTGGAACTTCTCAGAAGCAATAAGCAACATTCTACATCAAAGCATCAAAACCCGAAAGTATGTGGCTTTTTCACTCTTCTTCTCCCCCTCCTGGATATTTATAGCAAGTGAGCAATAAAATGTAAAGTGAGTTTGACATTCTGCCCCCCCCAGACCCTTTCATCCTGCCGGCTTGAGAGGGTGTATTTTGTAGAAGGCACAGATAAGCAAGGGAGTATTAACATGTTCTTGTCACACCCATTCATTATGTGATGGGTCAAAGTTCTTCCATTTAATTAGGTAATACAATTGTCCTTGCTTTAATTTGGAATCAGAACCCCTCCTTGACCCGACACTTGACACTGTTCAAAAAGCCAAGGTGAGAGCTTTGCTCGACCATGCCCAGGGAGTGTTCTCAGTAACACCTGGGTACATGCTGCTCGCCACCCACTACATCACCACATCCTGGGGGAAGTGGCTTGGTCCCAGTGGCTCCTGGTGCTATGGAAGCAATGGGAGATCACTGGCCAGGAGGTAGAAGATATAATGAGGATTGGGATCATAAAGCCCTCCCAATGTGCATGGTGGAGCCCAGTGGTGCTGGTCTCCAAGCCCGATAGCACTGTATGATTCTGTGTTGATTACTGGGAGATGAACGTTATCACAATTTGATGCATATCCTAAGCCCCGCACCAATCTTCTGATTGATCAGCTCTGTGCAGTCCAGTACTATCAGCACTGGACTTGACCAAAGGATATCAGAAAGTCCCAGTCCCTCCACTGGACAGGGAGAAGACAGCTTTTGCAACCCCACAGGGAGTATTAGAGTTTTGGAGAATGCCCTTCAGACTCCACAGAGCAGCTGCAACATTCCAATGGTTGATCAACCAGGCTCTAGCCCAATATGAGGGATTTGCAAGAGCCAACATAGATGACATCGTCATCTGCAGCCCCAATTACCTGCTCACCTAGAGCACCCGTGGAAGGTTCTGCAAACCCTGCAAGCAGCAGAACTGTGGGCGATCCCCAAGAAGAGCCAAATAACTTGACTTTCTAGTGGGGTGGGGTCAGCTGCGACCGCTCCCTGATAAGATCGTGTCACTGAAACAACACCCCCTGCTGATGACAAAGCAACAGTTGTGGCAGTTCCTGGGGTTTGTCAGTGATTATAGTAAATTCATCCTGGGGTTTGCCACCCTGGCCAGCCTGCTCACTACCTGCCTGCAGAAAACTCAGCCAAACACCATCCGATGGGACCTTCATCGGACCTAAGCCTTTGAGGCCCTGCAGACCAGCCTGTCCCAGAACCATGGCCTTTCCAAGAGCTGCCTTGAGGAGACCCAGCACCCCACGAACCCCATGAATAAAGTGGCAGCCTCCCACTGTCCCTTGTTGAAGCAACCCAGATGCTACTAAAGCTACAGCTACAGGGGCTGGTTCAAATGGTGGAAGCCCCACTGTGGAAGCAGCCTTGGTTAGTAAAACTGACTGTAGCCATTTCATCTCACTTGTTTCAGACTGGATGAAAGTCAAACAGACTCCACAACATTTCCTGTCTGGTGGACAGGTGGGACCAGGTGCTCCAGCTTAGTGTGTGCATACAAGGATCTTCACTACAGCCTAGGGCTGCCAACTTCCAGGTGGGGCCTGGAGATCTCCAGGAATTGCAACTCATTTTCAGATAGGGTTGCCAACATCCAGATAATAGCTGGAGATCTCCTTTTATCACAACTGATCTCCAAGCAACATACATTAGTTCACCTGGAGAAAATGGCCACTTTGGAAGGTGGACTCTCTGGTGTTACACCCCATTGAAGTCCTTCACCTCCTTAAACCTTACCTTCCTCAGTCTCCACCCCCAAAATCTCCAGTTATTTCCCACCCTGGAGCTGATAACTCTATTTCCAGAATACTGGGATCTGTTACCCTGGAGAAAATGAATGCTTTGGAGGGTGGACTCTATGGAGTATGATGCCACTGAGTTCCTTCCCCTCCCCAAACCCTGCCTTCCCCAGGCTCCATTCCCAAATCTTTAGGAATTTCCCATCCTAAATTCCAGACATGTGATAAACACAGAGAGGGCATTTGTCTTTAAAATATATGCAAGGAGTTTTTTTTAAGTATATTACAACTAGCAGTTCGGAAGGGCATCTCCAACTTCAGCTGCGTGAAATGGGTAGCAACACAATGCCGGAGGGGGCCCTGGACCCAAGCTGCATCTGGCCCATCTTCTGGGATTTCACTGTTAGACAGCGGAAATAAATGGAGACGGAGATTGACAAAGAGCAGGTCTGGGCTGGCCTTGGCATTTTGGAAGTGTAGGACAAGGGACCAATGGATGGGATTTCTGAATGTAATTTCTGACACTCTCTCTGACATATATATTGACAGCTGTCACTGTGTCTTTACAAGTTTAGTCATAGTAGATTCAGATCTTGGTATGCAACCTAGAATCTTCTGATGAGAGAAAGCTATAGTAGAATATATATATTCTATAATTATATCCCATTTATAAGAAATTATATTAGGAAAGCAATATAATTAGAGGCCCTTTTAAGTGCAAGTAAAAATAATAGAATGGAATGTATGTTGCAAGGACAGTTAACTCTGGAAATATTCTCAAAACAATATATTCCCTTTGTAAGACAGAGCATCTGGTACCAGGAAACCTGCCAAGAGCTAAGTTTGATGTGAATCACAGCTCTTATCAGCTAGCTCTCCAAAAGCGAGGCGGAGGCGAGCTGACTTCAAAAGGGTCCCAGTGTTCCTCAATGTTTCCCCTTGTTCTGAAGACAAGATAAGCAAGTGTAATTACTGACACCAATGAGAGATGCACTGAGTCAAATGATGCTCTGGTGATGCTACCTCCCTGATGCCAATTAGTGATTTTCCTCTGTGTAAACTATAACTAATGTATTCTGGGATATAAGACCTTCTGTCCTTCCTGGTTATGGAAGGATACAGCTTGGTGTTGCTGGGTGCTAAGGAACTAAGTCCTGTATCTCCTGTTTCAATTGCAAGAAACAGATATTGGAAGCTGGACTCTGACTGTGTGTTTCCAATTCAGCCCCGGGAGCACATGGGCACAGATTAGTGCATCAAAAGCCACTTCTGCGTCTTGATCTGGGAAATGAGCCATGATGTGTCAGACAAGGGGGGGTGCTCTGGAGGTGGGCTGTGGTCTAAATGACTTAGATAAGGGGCTGAGCTGAATTGTGCACAGATTTTTCAGAGCAGTCTTTGTCATGCAGGAGGTAGCAGACCCAAATCTGTGCTAAATTGAGGGTGGGGGTGGGCTTTGCAACCTGCTCCAGGTTGTCGATGTTGTGGCTCCATTCTGAAAACTGCTGATTTTGCAGCTCTACATATTTATCCCTGGCTGCTCAGGGGGTTGATGCCCCCCACTCTGCTTTGAATATACAATTCTGCTCTTGAAAGTCTCTTAAAAATAGATGAACCACAAGTGATAAAAGAGATTTAGAATGGATTTCAGGGGCTGCTCTAGCTCCCCCACACCCTTTAATATCACAAATTATTTGGAACTTGCTGAGAATGGCAATGAAAGAGAACCAAGTACGGAAAGTGGCCTTGTCAGTGACGCAGCCAAAGTCTATGCATGAAGACAAACTAGACAGCATCCATGTTTTCCCATTAAAACAAGTTTCCAACCCCCCACCTATGCATGTCCTGGCTAAACAATAGTTCCATGTACTTAAGAGCCCAGCCACATGATAAGGGTAGGGCTGCCAAGTCCCCCGGTAGGGCGGGGGAAACACCGATTTTTAGTGCTTACCCCCGCTTTTTCAAAATTGGCCACCAGGGGACAAAATGGCTGCCTTAAAAGGGAAATGTCTGCAGAGAGCCTGCCCTGCAGTAAAAAGCCTCACCAGACATTTCCCCTTTAAGAAGTCAGCAAGAGAGCTTCCACAGCAAGAGAGGTCCGCCCAGAGATTAAGGAGGGACTGAAGGGGCTGCTTTTGCATGTGGCTTGCAACGTTGCTGTGGTAAGTTTCTCTTCCAGCTCTTTTCCTTCTCTCTCTCTCCCTCTTTCTTTCTTTTTTCTGTCTGTCTGTCTGTCTCTCTCTCTCTCTGTCCCCATCCAGCAGAGGTCTATCAGTAGCTATTATTAGCCACAAGGTCTAAATGGAAGTAAGTGCCTCTGCCAGTTTTTTTCCTTCTCTCTCTCTCCTTCTTTCTTTTTTCTGTCTGTCTGTCTGTCTGTCTGTCTGTCTCTCTCTCTGTCCCCATCCAGCAGAGGTCTATCAGTGGCTATTATTAGCCACAAGGTCTAAATGGAACACTTTGTCTGGGGCAGTGATGCTCTGAATTCTTGGTGCTTGGGGGGCAACAGTGGGAGGGCTTCTGGAGTTCTGGCCCCGCTGCTGGACCTCCTGAGGGCACCTGGTATTTTTGGCCACTGCTGTGACACAGAGTGTTGTACTGGATGGGCCAATCCACTGTGGCTTCTCTCCTGTTCTTATGATATGAAAATCATATTTAGCACTTGTGTAGCACTTAGTGCTTCATATTCTGCCGAGATGAGGAAGGATTCAGTAGGGCCGTTGCTCAGTGATAGAGCATCTGCTTGACATGCAGGAGGTATCAGCCTCTTCAGCTAAAAAAGGATCAGGTAATAGGTGACATTAAAGATCTCAGCCTGAGACCCTGGAGAGCCACTACCAGTCTGAGTAGTCAATACTGACCTTGATGGACCAATGGCCTGATTCAGTATTAGGAAACTTCATGAGTTCATGTGTCAGCATGTGTCAGCAACATCACAGGATGTGACATCACAAAATGATGTCACTTCCTTTCTCCTGGCTCCACCCCCAAAGTCTCCTGGCTCCACCCCCAAAGTCCTCAGATATTTCCCAAGTTGGACTTGGCAGCCCTAGATAAGGGCCAGTCAGATGCCACCAAAAGCAGTCTCAGAGTGCCTCATTCCCGTGCTGCCTCCTGTGATCTGTGGGCAGATTTTGTAGGCCAGACCAAAATCCCTGGGGCCAGTTTTGGGCAGCAACACTAAGAGGCATGCAGGGCCCCTTTCTCCAAAGGGCTGTAGGGGCTGATGCCATTAACTTAGGGGCATTTCCATGGCAGTATTATAGCGTTGGTTCTGGCACCTTCTCTTGAACTGTTAGTTTTTACATTACTGTTGTGTATTGGGATTGAATCACCCTGACTGAATCACCCTGACTGAATCATCCCTGATTGAATCATCCCTGATTGAATCACCCTGGAGTCTGGCTGAGCTTGGAGCACAAGAAGAATAGCCGACCAGGACCCTGAAGTAAACCAATCAAGTAGTAATGTTTTGTAAATGACCTATCATGGGGAGTGTGTGTGTGTGTGGTGGAGTGTTTTGCATGCATATAAGCAGGGTTTCAGCCCTGCTAGCATTGTCTTTTAGCTGAGCTGTAATCACAATAAACTATGAGCTGACCACACAATGCGTCTGAACCCAGTATATTTCACTGGTGATTATGATGGGATCCCGATGAGCGACCCTGACCTGACCTACAGCACAGCACTACACAACAATCACCAGGACTTTGTGCCTCGTATTGCTCCACGGGTCATGGCTGCCACTCTGGGAATCATTCCTGCATTCGACCCTGCTCACTCTGAGCTTTGGGAAGCGTGGATGGAACAGCTGAAGTACTTTGCTTGATTCCAAGGCAAAGACAACAAGAAAAAATCGCTCCTGCTCAGCACATGTGGCATCACCACGCTATGCCTAGTCCAGGGCCTCATTGCTCCTAAAACCCTGGAAGAAGCCACATATAATGAACTCAAGGCCCTCACCAACCATTTTGCACCTCAACCAACCAAGATGGTGAAACTCATGGACTTCTTGGCGCGCCACCAAAAGTCTGGTGAAGCGGCCACTGACTTCATGGCTGTTATACACAGGCTGGCCATGAACTGCGAGTTCTCAGATCTAAAGGACGTCCTCTTAATCCAGTTCATCTGGGGCATCCAAGGGCAGAAACTCCACTGCAAATTTATGGGCCGTGTGGAACTCAACTTGGAAAAAACACTACAAAAAGCTGTCGCTTTTGAGAAGGCTCAACGCGACCGCCAGTCACACTCTACGCACCAGGCATCCACATCCCTGGGTTCTGAGGCATCAAATGAGGAAGAGGCTCATCAGGTCTGTCACCCAACTTGTCGTGACACAAGACCCTCGACTGTGGCTGCACAACCCTCAAAAGCTGCCCCAATGATGCCATGTGCCAGCTGCGGAGACGACCACAAACACTGTTTCTGCCATTTCCGCGATGCAACCTAAAGGACCTGTGGAAAGTCTGGCCACATCTCTTGCACCTGTCACTCCAGAGGCACCCGGAGATGCCTGGCCACTCACCAGAAGTCAGCAGAACTGCACACAACAGCCATCCACCAACATCAGGTACTGAATTTGTCCCAGGATACACCCCATAAAATCAAAGTGACTGTTCTAATAGAGGGTTCACCCTGCAAGATGGAACTGGACACAGGATCCTCCATCTCCATCATCTCGGAAGAGACTCTCCAGAGGCTCTGTCCACAGGGGAGTCCCCGCCTTAGACCCTCAAGCTTCACCCTCAGAGACTTCCAAAAGAATGAGGTGGCCATTAAAGGGTGGGGCAGATTCCATGTGCCATACAAGAACTTTAAGGGAATGTTTGACCTGCTCATAGTAAAAGGGCAGCTCACAAGTTTACTGGGACTGGTGTGGTTCATGCCTTTGGGAATTGCAGTGATGGGAGTGCACCATGTGCGGACGTTGACTTTTGATAACGTGTGCAGTGAGTTCTCTGCCATTTTTGATGGCACCCTTGGCCAATATACGGGCCCTACCGTCTCCCTACAACTTCACCTGTCGGTGCAGCCCATCCATCTGAAGGCCCACTGGGTCCCATTTGCCTTGAAACCGAAGATAGACGAGGAACTGGACCACCTTGGGGCACAAGGGGTGTTGTAGCCTGTACTACATGCTCTCTGGAAAACCCCCATTGTGACACCAGTCAAGCCCAAAGGTGATGTCCACATCTGCGTGGACTACAAGTGCACCATCAACAAGGCCCTGCAGGACCACTCCTATCTGGTCCCGGTGGTCAGCCATGTCTTGGCATCCCTAGCGGGCATGAAAGTTTTTGGAAAGCTGGACTTAGCCCAGGCTTACCAGCAGTTCTCAGTAGATGATGTGACTGCCGAGGCACAGACAATCGTGACGCGCAGAGGTGCATTCCGGGTGCGGCGGCTACAGTTCGGGGTCAGTGTGGCCCCGGGAATCTTTCAGAATCTTATGGACTTGCTCCTTAAATGTATTCCCGGGGTCCAGCCGTTCTTCGACAATGTTCTGATCACTGTGCCCATGGCCGAGGACTTCACCAAGAGACTATGCGCGGTCCTGCAACATTTCCACATCACCGGCCTCAAGGTAAAGTGTGAAAAATGTCTCCTGGGGGTCCCGCGGGTTGAGTTCCTGGGGTTCTCCATGGATGCCCAGGGCATTCATCCAGCCACCAATAAAGTCTGTGCCATTGCCAGTGCTCCTACCCTCACTTTGAAGTCGGAACTTCAGGCCTTCTTGCGGCTGCTGAACTTGTACCATTCCTTCCTGTCCCAGAAGGCTGCACTAGCTGAGCCTCTGCACTGGCTGCTGGATAAAAAGGCTCCCTAGGTCTGGGGCCAGAAGCAAGCTGCCACTTTGCGGGGCATCAAAGACCTGCTCACATTGAACACGGTCCTCATGCACTTCGATGAAATGTTGCCCATCATTCTCGCCTGTGACACTTTCCTGTATAGAATTGGGGCCATCCTGGGGCACCAGCTGCCCGATGGCCAGGAGGTTCCCATGGTGTATTACTCCCGCACTTTGTCCTTGGCTGAGCACAACTATGCACAGATAGACAAGGAGGCCCTGGCAATTGTGGCCAGGGTCAAGACCTCTATGGCCAGCCTTTTACCATCGTGACAGATCACAAGCCCCTCCTGGTGTCAGCTAATGCTGCCATCTCCTGCCCGGGAAATGGGATGTGTGCCTCTGTGACGTCGGGTGTGTGGAATGTTATGTTATACTCCTCATGGCATGCTTATCTCTCCCTGGACCGTTCTGACCTTGGAAGACTGCTAGTGCCCACCTATGTATCTTTTCTTTTGTCTGCCTCTGTTTCTTCCCGCTTTTTCCTTGGGAACCTCGGGCCAGTATTTGGTCGCCTTTTATATGCTCTTATGATTGGTTACAAGCCATTACCTGACCCCTTTTGAATTCTCTATAATTATCCTGCTTGAGGGTCATGCCAGCAGTTAGTAAAACAGGATGTGTAGATGACCACAACAGACCTTTCTCAATAAAGACTACCTTTCTTTAAGGACACTTGTTGCTGATTGACTCTGTTGGACTCTCACAGAGCATTAGTAAACTTTACTTTGGGATCATGCCCCACACCCAGTAATGGACAGCAAGGAGCTGATACCTGTAACCACTGCACCCTCAGAGGGGCCGGTGACTACCTAGGAGGAGATAGTGGTTCCCACCACCAGTCTGTGGGTCTACGAATGGCCATGCTGGAGCCAGTACTCTTGGATGCAGTTTTCCACAATGCCACTGGAAACATGGTCGACACCTCGGAGGGGGTCTACCCTAGCTCGGTATGAACTCCCAATCGTATCAACTGTACTGGGCCTGCCCAGGGAAGTGGTGGGGCCCTCCAGTGAGCTATGGGCTCTCATGGATTGGATATTTGAGGCTCTGCAACACACGGTGCAGAAGGAGCTCACAGAAATGTTTCTGGATCTCCCTAGGGTGATTGCAACTATAATCAAAGGAGAAGGGGAGGAAGAACCTGCAGCTGTACCCCCCTTCTCCCTAGCTGGTACCTCAGCCACAAGAAGCACCCATGGTGCCAGGACCTGGTGAGGCACCCCCGAGACCCACTGTGCCAGGGCTGGTAGTGCCCCGACGACCCATGCCCCAAGAGCTGCTGGATGCCACATTTGATGGGAACCCTGATAAACTTCAGTTCTTCATTATTGAGATTGGGAGGTTTCTCCAGAATTGGGGCCATCTCTTCCCATCCAAAGAAGAATGAGTCAGCTACATTGGGTCAGCCGACTGGTAATTGAGCCTCCACAATATGCCGTGACCTGAACTCAGGAGCACAGAGGATTTCATATGGGCCCTGAGGCAGCAGTACAAAGACCCGAAGGGGGAGGAGAAAGCCCACAATTGGATCCACGCATTACAGCAAGGGAACAGCTCCATGCATGAGTACTCTGATACTTTCAAGAGATTTGTGGCTAAAATACAGGGGTAGCCAAAGCCGTGTTTATCAAGCAATGTTGGCAGGGCCTTAATCATGATATCTATGAGACAGTTCTCAGAAATGTGAACCCCACATCGTTGGCAGCCTGGGTGAAGGTAGTGGAAGATGTGGAAGGCAGATTCCAGATGATCCACATGCATGTCCTGAAGCTCATCCCAAAACCCCCATTAGCTGCTGGTAAACCAGCCAAGCCCAAGCTGAAGAAACTCCTTTGAGACTTCCAGGATCTATGAATGAGGCAGGGGATCTGCCTGCATTGCGGAGAACCCGATCATTACACTTCATCCTGTCTGGCTGGAGCCCCAAAAGGAGCCATGACTCCACCGATGACCGCCCTTCATAGTACGAAGGGACCCCACATCCTGAAGCCCTGAGCCCTGCAGCTTGAAGCTCAACTGGAGCAGGAATAGGTTGCGGTAGGGGAAACCACTCAGCCGGCTGGAAACGACTGGGACCTGCTCTAAAGGGCACAACCCAGCAGGTCCATGAGCAACCAGTGCCACCAGTGGTGAGCAATCCCACGCCCCTCCTTTATGTTATACTTACCGTGGTCAATCCAGATCTGGGGACCCAAGGTAGGGTTCGGGCCCTCATTGACTCGGGGTGTACTAGAGACTTTATTTGTCCAATAGAGGTCACAGGGCTGGGAGTCGGGGTGACAAGGTTGGATGAACCATTATGATTCATCCAAATGGATGGTTCAGAAATGAAAGAGCTCTGCGCCTATGAAACTGAGCCATTGATCGTTGGGACAGGAGAGCATTGGGGGGAAAGGACATTCATTATTAATCCCCATGCTCAATTCCCCATGGTCTTGGGAAGTCCTTGGCTGAGTTCCCATGATCCTTACATTGTGTGAAGCGAAGGAAACGTGTGCTTTGTAACTACCAGATGTGCTGAGCACCATTGGCTCCCTGAGTGGGGGCCCGTGCCCACATCACCTCCCCTTAATGCTTGCATGGCTATGGAAGGATTTGAGACTATCCCTTTGGAATATTGAGACTTGAGTGAGGTATTTGAGGAAACTGAGGCCAATGAGTTACATCCTCACAGGAATACTGACTGTGATATTGAATTGTTGCCTGGTCACAAGTGTCAGCTAATACTGCCATCCCAGGTGGGCCTCATGTCTGTGGACTGTCTTACCCGCCCTGTTCTCATGGCACACTTATTGCCTAGTCTGCTTCTCTGACGTTGGGAGACTGTAATGCCATGTATCTTTCCCACTTTTACTTTGGGAACAAAGAGCCAGTATTTTTAGTGCCTTTTATTCTGTCCCTTGATTGGATGTGTTATCACAAAGAACCCTTTTGAAGCATGTTTAATTTCCTCGGTCTCACACCTATTCACCATTACTAACACAAAAAGTGCAGATGACCAGTAAGACCTTTGGTGTAAAGCCAGTTTGGTGTAGTGGTTAAGTGTGTGGACCCTAATCTGGGAGAACCAGGTTTGATTCCCTACTCCTCCTGTTAGCCGAATTGCTTTAATTTACGTTTAGCAATCAGCAAAATACACTGGATCTTGCCAACTATACCAGGGTCCCACCCCTCCCGGGAGTTCTCAAGGAAAGAGGCACATGAGGCAGATGTCCAATTAAATGTTGTTTACTTAATAATGTGTCTCAAGCATACCAAAAACGTAATCATACACACAATCACTCAGGCCTAAGAAATAAAGACAGAAAATAGCACGTTTGCATGAGCAGGTAATCGTTGGTGGGGAAGCAGTGCCTTACCTTAGATGCGTGGTCCAACTGATGGCAGAATTGGATGGGGAGAAAATAGAAAGGCTATGGGGACACGAGGCTCGAACCTGCGAGACCACGTGGTTCTCCTGGATCGCGAGTCCAGAGAGAGAGGGTTAAAGATGGAGGCAAGGGTTGGGTACAGAAAGCTGGACTGAAGAGCAGACAGGGGACGATGGCTCAAGAGAGCGAG
This sequence comes from Lepidodactylus listeri, assembly GCA_029233225.1. Lineage (NCBI taxonomy): Eukaryota > Metazoa > Chordata > Lepidosauria > Squamata > Gekkonidae > Lepidodactylus > Lepidodactylus listeri. The sequence goes on along the minus strand of JARCFY010000014.1, from coordinate 3,495,592 downwards.
TGCCTCTGGATTTGGTCTTTTATTAGGGGGTCTTGGGGCGGGCTGATCAGGCCACATCCCACTAACACACCTACTAGGTGGTCCGTCCCTCTTGGACCCTTCCATAGGTTAAAGGTGGACAAAGGGAGGAGGGTCAGGGGATGGTCAGTGTTGCCAAACTATGATCTCACCAGGAAGTGGATACCTGGGCTGGAGTCCGATGACTCACCTGGCCACATCTATTGTTAGTCAATGACTTGGCTGGCTGGGTGATGGCCCGAACATTAGTTGCTAAGCAACTGCGTTAGCATAACTATGCAGGTATGTAGGAGGGGGCAGGGGTTGACCAGCGTGTACTGAAACAGAGAGGGAGAAACCTCATGGCAAGAGGAGTCCTTTGTCTCTGGTGAACTGTCTAGGGTGTCAGCCTCCTGGCATGGGCTGGAGCTGGCTCCTATTATGAAGAAAGCACATGGCCCTTCCATTAAAGGCAGCCCAAAGTTCAGACTTATGAATATCACAATTCATAAGAGCACTAGTAGTGCCTTGCTGGCCAACACTCTGCTTGCACCTGCTGGATGACCTTGGGCAAGCCATAGTTCTGGCACAGCTGTTCTTGAAAAAGAGCAGTTTCTGTCAGAGCCCTCTCAGCCCCACCTACCTCACAGGGTGTCTGTTGTAGGGAGGGGAAGGGAAAGGAGTTTGTAAGCTGCTCTGAGACTCCTTTGGGTAGCGAAGGGCGGGGTATAAATCCAATCTCCTCTTCTTCTCTTCTTCTTCAATAACAATTTCTTGTTTTATGGACACTTGTTGTTGAATGACTGTGGCCTCTCACAACAAGCTGCCTAAAGGGAAATTATACTCCATGAGCCCTGCAGAGAAAGGGGAACTGTGCAAGTCCATTGACAAGAACTTGGCTTGTGGGTTCATTTGGTTTGCAGTGTCCCCTTTGGCAGCCCCTGTTTTGTTCTGGAAAAAGACACCAAACTGGCTGAGACTGTGCATGGATTATCAGGGCCTGAATGCAGTATCAGTGTCTAATGCATACCCCCTCCCTCTGATCAAAGATCTCCTGGCGGAAGCGGCCCACAGGATAATATTTTCCAAGTTAGATCTCTGAGATGCATATTTCTGAGTGCGCATATGGGAGGGGGATGAATATAAGACTGCATTTAATTCACCCTTGGGTCAGTTCGAATACCTGGTGATGCTGTTTGGCCTTCAAGTGGTGCCTGGAGTCTTCATGAATTTAATAAATGAAGTTTTGCACAAGCACCTGTTTAAGGGAGTCCTCTGCTATCTAGATGATATCCTTTTATACTCCCCGGATTGGGAGTCCCATGTGAAACTAGTGTGCGAAGTTCTCACCACCCTTCAAGAACATAAACTCTTTGCTAAGCTGTTCAAAAGTAAGTTTCATAAGTAAGAAATTGACTTTTTGGAGTACTACATATCTCCCCAGGGCTTGGAAATGGACCCTGCTGAAGTGGCAGCAGTGGTGGATTAGGAGCCCCCCAAAACCCACAGGCAGCTTCAGAGTTTTTGGGGGTTCATGAATTTTTATCACACATTCATCAAGAATTTCACCCAATATAGCCTTTCCCTTACAGACTTATTTAAAACAAAGGGGAAGGGGTCAGAGTGCACACAGCTTAGAGCACGACTCGATTGGACCCCTGATTGCCAAAAGGCATTTGAGGCTCTTAAGACTATGTTTACCTTGGAGACTGTGTTAGCACACCCTGATGAAAATAAAAAAAAATCATTGTACATGTTGATGCATCGGATGTAGCTTTGGGGGGGGGCAATCCTCCAAGAAGGGGATGACGGAAAGCTGCATCCCCTCACCTATGTATCTAAAAAGTTCAGGGAGACTGAACACAACTGGGCGGTTTGGGATAAGGAGGCTGCAGCCATTCAACTAGCACTGACTACTTGGCGCCACTGGTTGGAAGGGGTGCGCCTCCCATTTGAGGTTTGCACTGATCATAAAAAGAAAAAAGGTTGATGGTTGGGTCAAGTTCTAGGGACATGGGGGGGCTGTGTATGTGCCCAGCACACCGTCAAATACAGCTGGGAAGTCATCACAGACTGCCTGGAAGTCTATGCCTTTAATCTGGTTCACCCCAGTGACTCCCAGTCCCAGGGGCACAAACCAAGACAGTCCCAACAAACTCAAAAGCTTGCCCTCCACCACCAGGAGGTCCAAAAGTCCATCAGAGTCCTTGAATTGGACCCTGAACTTGTCCAGCCCCTTGATCACCACTGGGTTTTTCTGAAAATCCCGTAATATAAGTCCTGTGGGTTTCCGCAGCCAGGGCCCCTCCTGTGGGCAAAGTTTGTGAAGGGTATCCGCTGAGATAATGAAATAGGCAGACTCTGTGTCCAGTTCCATGTGGCAGGGGGACCCCTCTATGGTGACAGGGACAAAAATCTTGTTGGGGGTGTCCTGGTGCAAGTTCATTACCTGGTGGTGAGACGACGAAGTGGAGTGCAGGTCCACAGACTCTGAATGAGTAGCTTGTGTGTGTTGGGAGGGCCGGGAGTGACAAACCCGGGTGATGTGCCCAGTGTTGCCACAGGATCAGCAAGCTGTGTCCCTGAAACAGCAGGTCCGGCGGTCATGTGGGTCTCCACAGCTGGCACACATGGTTGCAGAGCTGTGCCGCCGTGCTGTGGCGGATGTGGCAGTGGACCTGGAGCTAGCAGGGGCACTTCCCTTGGCGGCTCTGACAGAAATCTTCTGCAGGCGGTGGTGGAGCTGAAGGACATCATCCAAGAACCGGAGAAAGAGGTGGTGTGGTGCGCAGAGGCGGAGGAAGGCCAGTCCTTTTGCACATTCTCGAAGGCGCAAGCAGTCTGGAAAACCTTCTCCAAAGTCATGTTGGTGAGGGCGACCAGCTTCTGGCACAGCTTCAGCTTGTGGACTCCCCACACAGTTTGTCAGGATGTTGTCCTCAACTGACTCAAACTCGCAGCCAACCACTAGTCTGTGGAGGTCAGCCATGTAAGCGGCCACGGTCTCACCTGGCTTCTGTAAGTGGCTGCAGAAGTCCATGTGCATGGCCATCATGGATGGTTTTGGTGTGAAGTAGCTGTTCAGCGCCATGATGATTTCATCATAAGAGGCTTTGGCCAGGGTGCAGGGCAAGATGAGGCTTCAAACTAAGCACAACATGTCAACCCCACACATTCTTAGGAGCCAAGCCTTCTTCTTACCGGTGTTGGTGACATCCTGTACTTCAAAGAAGTACCCGAGCTGGTCAGCCCATGCTTCCCAGAGCTCAGGCCGGGTTGGGTCATATGCTGAGATTTGTCACAGAGCAGCAGCCATGACTCGTGGTAAATTGGTGCGGTGAGTGGTGTCCTCTGGAGCAGATGAGTGGTGAGTGGTGTCCTCAGTGCTGTGTGGTGCTAAAGCCGAGCATTGCCGGTTGCTGACGGATTGGTGCTCGATGCGGTGCTGGAGTCGGCTGAAGAGTCACTCATTGGAATCCCACCTTCATTGCCAGTATAAAGTACTGGAGTCAGACGTGTAGAAGTGAAATCAGCTCATAGTTTATTTGGTGGTTAAGATGAACATGCTGGATGGAGGTCCGGGGGTCTGCTTTTATGCACCCTACAGCTGCACCCCCAACCTCGCCTGATATATCTGATAGGGCCAGTTTTATGCAATTTCATGCCATAGAGTCCCCCAGTAGGAGCCTATGCACATGATTGGTTTCCATTACGATCTGGTGTGAGAGTCCTGCTCAAAGTAGTCAAGGATCAGATCTTGGTTGGTTAACCACAGTTCTTTATTTCCAATCTCTACATTAGTACAGCGTCTCGGATTATTGTCAGAGATGAGACAGATTATACAAGCGGGTCTATTATACCATTCCAAGGAGTTTGAATTACCCATAGGTAGCCAATCCCCTTAAGGGAAAATTGGCGGGCAAAAAGGTGTCCTGACCGTTTGGTTCTCACAGGAAAAGAGTGAGGTGTTAAGCAGTAAATTTCCTTTCCCAAACCAGACCCCTCAGATGTTACCAGTTCACATAACAATCAATGGCCTCAAGGTTTTTGCATGTGATAAGAGATGAGAGGCATCCTCCCTTGAAGTTCCTGCCGGAGCAGCTGGAATGCGGAGGCAGGGATGTGAGGCCTCCTTGTTCACATAATTCATTGGTGTCACCCTCCCGGTCTGGACAAGCATCATTACATTACAGTTACATGGAGTCCCAATACATGACAGTTACATAGGAAAAATAAAGGCATACATATTGAGTAACATAATGGAAGCCTGACTAATATAATGTCTGAATTAGCAGATTCTGACATCTGGCCAGGCTATTGTCTGCCAGCCCAAAGCTCTGGTGGCCAACCCGGCCATGTATGTAGGGGTGACCACATGGTGGTCGCCCTTAAAGACATTACAGTATCCGTAAGCTGTAAACCTACTTTTGATTTATTGACATTCACTTAGAGTTCTGAGCCTAGGGCCCAGGGGAAAAAATGAAATAGCTGGGCATTGCAACCTTTTGTACATGAGTTGCTTCATGTGCTGGTCAAGAACATGAGAAGGCACCATAACACAGACTGAAGGCTATGTGTTTGTTTAAGTGGTCAGTATCAGCCTACTATATGGAAAGTCTAAGTTCAAAATCCCCAAAGGGGTGACATGATAGAGGTTTACAAGGTTATGTATGGAATAGAGTAGGTAGAGAAAGAAGTACTTTTCTCCCTTTCTCACAATACAAGAACTTGTGGGCACTCAATGAAATTGCTGAGCAGTCAAGTTAGAACGGATAAAAGGAAGTACTTCTTCACCCAAAGAGTGATTAACGCATGGAATTCACTGCCACAGGAGGTGGTGGTGGCTATAAGCATGGATGGCTTCAAGAGGGAATTAATAAACATATGAAGCAGAGGTCCATCAGTGGCTATTAGCCACAAGGTATAGATAGGAACTCTCAGTCTGGGGTAAGTGATGCTCTTAATTCTTGGTGCTTGGGGGGGGGCAGTGGGAGGCATAGGGGTCAACTTCAGGGGGGCTGGGGAGCTGGAGACCCTCCAAACTTTTCCAGGAGGTGCTAAGCCTCCCCCGGAGGTAACCAGAGCCTTGCACATCCCCCCCCCATGTTGAAAGCAGAGGGGTATTTTTCCTCTGCTTTCTGTCAGATGGGTTGGGACTGGAAGGGAAGTCAGGCAGGGCAGGGGCTTGCTTCCTGGAAGCTAAGCCCCACCCCCAGGCTCCCAGCAGTCCTCAGTTCAGCTGGAGCCTGGAGGCTGCACGTGACTTCCCTGCTTTCCCGCACACACAGACTGCAGAGAAAGCCAAGGTAAGGAGGAGGATTGGAGCTGGCTGGGGCAGCGGGGGTGGGGGGATGTTTTCAGGGGTGGGGTGAGCTGGGCAGCCATGCTGGAGGATTGGGGAGGGGGAGGAGCCAGCATGCACATGGAGCCTTGAACCAGCTTGGCTGGTTGCCTTTCCCAGTACAGAAAAAAGCCCTTCAGTTCATTTTGAGTTTTTTGGGGGAGCAGGGAAGGGAAGGAGCTGGCTTCCACATGGAGGCTTCTACCTGCCTTCCTGGTTGCTGGTGAGTCCAGGAGAAAGAAAAACCCCTTGAGTTTGTTTTGAGTATAATTTTGGGATCTTTTAAAAACTAATTTGGTGCCACAAAGCCTTCCTTCCTTCCTTCCCCATCTATTTATTTTCTTTCCACCCCTCTTTCCTTCCTTCCTTCCTTCCTTCCTTCCTTCCTTCCTTCCTTCCTTCCTTCCTTCCTTCCTTCTTCTCTTCCCATCTATTTGCTTTCTTTCTACCTCTCTCCTCTCTCCCTCCCTTGTTAAAACATCCCTAGTTAGGGTTGCCAGGTTCGCCCTAAGATTGTCCACCTCTGGGGGCTGGGGGAGAGGGGTGACCTGATACAGGTTGGGAAACTCCTGGAGATTTGGGGATGGAGCCTGGGGAGGACAGGGACCTCAGTGGGGTACAATGCCATAGGCTGTGATTACACACGCTAAATAATCCACTTTCTATCCACTTTCAGTGCACTTTCCAACTGGATTTTACTGTGTGTGAACTGGCAAAAACCAGTTGGAAAGTGCATTGAAAGTGGATAGAAAGTGGATTATTTTGTGTGTGTGATCACAGTCATAGAGTCCACCCTCAGAACAGCCATTTTCTTCAGGGAAACTAATCTTAGTAGCCTGAAAATGAACAGTAATTCCAAGAAATCCCCAGGCCCAGTGCTGAAACTGGAAGCTCTGGTTCTGCTGTGTGTGTTGGTGGATGCAGACCACTGGCATTGGCTTGCATCTGCCTGTTTCATGTAGGATCCACAACAGCCAGGTGGAGGAGGGGAGGGGTGTCATTCTATCCAAAATGAGAGTGTTTGGGTCTCTGTGAGTTTGAGGACAGGAACTTGCACTGAAGTGAGTGTGGAAAAGAGTATGTAGCTTTCTGAAAATGCTTGGAGAGGAAATAAATGTGTGGTTGGAAGGGGCAGAGCAATATGGATCCCCTTTTCCATTTCTAACAGATGGGGGAGAGGAAGAAACCTAACAGTACAGCTTGCATTCCTTATTAGTGAAAGAGAACAAGAGTCCAGCATCACCTTAAAGACTAACAAAGTTTCTGTCAGGATAGGCGCTTTCATGAGTCACTGCTCACTTTTTCAGATACAGCTAGAATGGGAGTCCATCTGTCCTTATATCTTGGAGAGTGAAGTGATTTCAGATGCCATATGACAACAGCAGGCATCGTTAATGAGAGGAACAACCTAGGTCTCAATTCAGTCCAGGGGTTTGCATTGTCTTGAGCTCCTTTATCAGCTGTAATTCTCTAGTCTCTCTTTCTAATCTCCCTTTGAAATTCCTTTGTAAGAGAACTGCTACTCTTAGGTCAGCAACTGAATGACCTTAAAATGTTTCCCCACTGGTTTTTGAATGTTTTGGTTTCTAATAGCAGTAGAAAAAGTAAGAGTCCAGTAGCACCTTTAAAGACTAACAAAATTATGGTTGGGTATGTGCTTTTATGAGTCACTGCTCACTTCTTCAGACTTCCATTTATTCTTTGCATCCTCCTGGACTGAATCCTCTTGTATCAAACTGAGACCTAAGTTCATTACCAGTGCTGATATCTCTACTCCTACTACCCCTCTGCATATCAATCTGGTCAAGCTGGCTATTGCCATTCAGCATCTGAAATCATCTTTATAAAGTTTATATCTCAGGTACCTTGTGTTACATTTTACAGCACACATGACTCGGCTGACAAAGTGACATTTCTGTCAGATCCAGCCCTCATAACAAATGAGTTTGACACCTCTGTGTGCTAGAGAGTCATTCCACTCTGCAAATTTAAAAGCTCTGGGGAGCCCCTCCCTAAATCCCACATGGCTCCACCTCCATAGATAATGACAATGGCCTGTGAAGTCTCTGGCTCAGCCCCAGCCCCACCCCCCCAAATTGGAAAGTCTATGCCCTTGGTGGAGGGCTTCTAGTATCCTGGCCCCACTGGTGGACCTCCTGATGGCACCTGGTATTTTTGGCCACTGTGTGACAGAGTGTTGGACTGGATGGGCCATTGGCCTGATCCAACATTGGCTTCTCTTATGTTCTTAGCATGTGCACACTTCTTCACATACATTGAAACATGTTTCCTCAAATATTACATGCAGGTAGGAGGAGTTAGTTATCAGAAAGAAATGATTAGGGTCAAGATGAATAAGTAACAGCAATAAAAACAGCAAGACTGGCATAACAATACAGTAAAATATGTAAATTGCAATTCTCTGCATAGGACAAACAGGTCATACCCTACGCCAAAGGGTAAATGGACACAAATCTGACATCAAGAATCGCAAAACTGAGAAAACTGTGGGAGAACTACTGCTGGTTTGGCAGTTATTGTCAGCTACGCTGTCATATCCCGCCCGGGAGTTGAGACTCGACCAGTGACCCCGCCTATTGGAATGTGCTCATGTGCTGTTTAGCTGTCTGGCTTCCTTATCACGCCCCGCTTTAATTCGCTACGCTTCCAGCTTGCTTGCTTTGCTCCCAGCTTGTTCAAGGCCTGGGACAAATCCTCCCCAATGATGTTATTCCTTTTGCAGCTGCTCTCAAAAACATTTAGTAGAAGTTCCCTGAAAACTAAAGCATAATAACCTGTTTGCTGCCATTTTTGTGTGAAACCTGTTCAGGGGTTGGAATAATCTTTAATGTTTTATGATTGGTCTAGATGAAGTGAGGGGACTTCCAATTGTTTAGTATAAGACTGTTTGTTTATAATAAAGTCATTACTAACAGGAAAAGTGTAACCATTCCAATAAGTAACTCTTTGCAAATAAAGGACTTTATGGTTAAGGAGACTTGTTGCAGACTGCATCTTTTGGGACAATTTCACAGACTGTTAGTAATCCCATTTCTGGGACCTGTCCCTCGTACCCACCATGGAAGATGATGGCTCTGAAATCCCAGTGACTACTGAGCAAGACTCCCAGGTGCCGCCTGGGGAGGAGCTGCCAGCGCTGGTAACCAGTGCTTGGGTTAACGTTAAACCCCGGAGCTCTGAAACTCAAGCCTGGGTGCAATTTGGATTACAAACTACCGAAGCCTGGTCTCCCCACTGGGAGGCTGGTGCTCGTCAGTTGGGGTCTTGGGGCATGGACCGGAGACCCATGGAGGAGTTCCAAGTAGGCGAAGTCTGGGCCCAGATGGATCAGAGATTCAACACCATCCAGCAAGGTGTGTGGAGGGAGATGACTGCACTGCTGACCAACCTGCCTAACGTGGTAGTGCAGGTGCTTCAAGTCCAGCTGACAGCGGCAGGGGTTGGGGTTCAACCAGTGCCGGCCCCGGCGCAACCGCCTGCACAGCGAGTTGTGCCACCAGTACAGCAGCCTGGGCAGCCAGGACAGCCTGCTGCACCGGGAGGGGTCCCTGCACCCGCTCAACCTGGAGATCGTTGCCTGGTGCCACATGAGCTGATGGGGGCCACCTTCGATGAGAACCCCGCTAAGCTGCAGTTCTTCATCACTGAAGCAGGGCGCTGCATGCAGAATTGGGGTAATCTGTTCTGAGATGACAGTGACCGGGTTGGCTACCTGGGTTCCAGATTGCATGAAGAAGCAGCCGACTGGTATGTGAGCCTACACAGCCCTCCGGGTCCTGAACTGGACAGCGTGGATGAATTTATGTGGGCTCTACAAAGGCAATACAAAGATCCTATGAGCAAGAAGAAGGCACGAAACCAGGTATGAGCATTAACCCAGGGGAAGATGTTGGTTCGGGAGTATACTGCCACCTTCAAATGCCTGGAGGCGAAGATTCAGGGCTGGCCGGAGGAGGTGTTTGTAGAGCAGTATCGCCAGGGCTTGAACATGGAACTGTATGAGACTATATTGAGAAATGTCAACCCCACTACCCTCCCGGCATGGATTTGAGCCGTGGAGGAAGCCGAGGCACGTTTCACCCTGATCTGCATGTGGCACCCTCCTAGTGGGCCAAAGAGTTCCACTCTGGGGGCCATGCCAGCCAAGCCCAAGCCACTCCTGCCTTCTACTCTCCGGGAATTTTGCATGAAGAAGGGGCTGTGCACCACGTTTGGGGAGCCGGGCCATTTTGCATCGGCGTGTCCGGCCTTCACCCCTAGAGAAGCGGGGTTGTCTCCCTCCCCACCTGCCTGGCTGAAAACGAAGAGCACCCCAGCCCCGGCTCTGTGGGAGCTACAAATTGTGGAAGCATGCTTTCCTGAGAAGGCAGAACCCACTAAGCCGCAGGGAAATGACCAGGACCTGCTCTGAATGGCGCAATGCAGTGGGTCCATCCTCCCACAGTGCCCAAAACGGTGAGCTCTCCCGGGCCTCTACTTTACATTCTAATGACTGTTATGCACCCCCATGTAGGCACGCACATGAGAGTCAGGGCTCTCATTGATTTGGGGGTGTGCCAGAGACTTGATTAGCCCTATGGTGGTGGATGGCATGGGGTTGGGGGTGAATACGCTGGAAGAGCCCCTACAATTTACCCAGATGGATGACTCCAAAATGAAAGAGCCCTGTACCTTTGAGACTGAACCCATTATATTAGGTACAGGGGACCACTGGGAAGAATGGGCTTTTGTAATCACACCTCATGTCCAGTTTCCCATGGTTTTAGGGAGCCCCTGGCTATGGGCACATGACCTATATATTACTTGGAGTGAAGGGAAGATCACCTGGGTATCTCCTGCGTGTAAGGAGCATCTATGGGACAAGGATTGGGGCAATCGGCCGAATCTTGTTCCTGTTTGCCTAGCTCATGAGGAACTTTTATCCATACCTCCTGCATACAGGGATTTAATGGAGGTTTTTGAAGTAACAGAAGCTATCGAGCTTCCCCCCCCCCACCACCGGAATACGATTGTTCAATTGAACTGTTACCCGGACATAAATTGCTCAAGGGAAAGTTGTATTCCATGTCCCCTGATGAGAAACTGGAGCTGCACAAGTTTATTGATAAAAACTTGTAGTGTGGTTTCATCCAACCGGCCACTTCCCCTTTTGCCACTCCGGTACTTTTCTGAAAAAAGAAAGATGGTAGGTTGAGATTATGCATGGACTATCGGGGCTTGAATGCAGTGTCTACTTCCAGTGCTTACCCCCTCCCCTTGATTAAGAATCTCTTAAATGAAGCCTCCAAGGGGAAGATTTTCTCCAAACTCGATTTGCGGGATGCCTACTTTAGAGTACACATCTGGGAGGGGGATGAATACAAGACTGCCTTTAATACCCCCTTGGGGCAATTTGAGTACCTTGTTGTGCCCTTCAGCCTTCAGGGGGCTCCAGGGGTCTTCATGAACTTAATTAATGAGGTGCTTCACAAGCATCTCTTCAAAGGAGTTCTTTGTTTTCTTGATGATATCTTGTTGTACTCATTGGATGAGCAATCACACATTAAATTGGTAAGGGAAGTGTTGGCTACACTACTTGAGAATAAAATTTTTGCCAAACTTTCCAGGTGCGATTTCCATAAGACCGAAATTGACTTCCTGGGCTATCACATTTCCCCCTGTGGTTTAGAAATGGATCCAGCTAAAATAGCTGCAGTGGTGGGCTGGGAAGTCCCTCGGACCAGGAGACAACTACAGAGTTTCCTAGGATTCGCCAATTTTTACCGCTCATTCGTCAATAACTTTGCTCAATACAGTTTGCCTCTTACTGATTTGTTAAAAACTAAGGGGAAGGGGGCTGATGCAATGAAGCCGGGTGCCCAGCTACATTGGACCCCAGAATGTCAGTGAGCACTTGATGGGCTGAAACAGTTATTTACTTCAGAGCCTATCCTGGCACACCCTGATGAAAGTAAGAAATTTATTCTGCAGGTGGATGCTTCTGATGCAGCAATGGGGGGAGCAATTTTGCAAGAAGGGTCTGATGGCAAACTTTATCCATTAGTGTATGTTTCAAAGAAATTCGGGGACACTGAATGCAATTGGGCTGTCTGTGATAAAGAAGCTGCTGCCATCCGCCTTGCCCTAACAATGTGGAGGCATTGGCTAGAGGGGGCTAGACTCCCTTTTGAAATCTGGACTGATCATAAAAAATCTTGAAGCTTTACGTACGCAGAGAACTTTAAATGCCAAGCAAATCAGATGGGCTGATTTCTAAGTTTAATTTTGTATTACGCCATTTTCTGGGAAAATCTAACTCTTTAGCTGATGCCCTCTCCCGACTACCTCAGCATGATTCATGGAAAGATGAGGTAGTAGAGACTATGTTCACTCCAATGCAGTTGGGGGGGTTGTTGTAACTCAGAGCAAACAGAAAAGCCAAGATGCTCCGGAGCCATCCAAGTGGACTGTAAAATTTGCTATTGCATACACAGATACCAAGAACAGAATTTCAGGTGCTCCACGTCTTAACCCGGGGACCTGGCAATTGCTGGTTTAAAGACACCAAGTTAATAGTCCCTACTTCATTGCGGGGGGAAATCATGAACGCTGCTCATGAATCTAAGCTGTCTGGACATTTTGGTTATTTAAAAACTTTGAATTTACTGCAGAGACAATTTTGGTGGCACCGAATGAGAGGGGATGTGTCAACTTATGTGTCCTCTTGCCAGATCTGTCTTATGGGAAAGGAAAGGGGGGGAAAGTCGCCGGGACTCTTACACCCTTTAGAAAGCCCCAGCCGACCCTGGGAAACCATCTCTATGGATTTTATAACAGACCTTCCTCCCAGCCAAGGGAAAACAGTAATCTGGGTAGTGGTGGACACTTTTTCTAAACAAGCTCATTTTGTTCCATTTAAAAAGTTACCAATTGCTAAGACTTTGGCTAAAGCCTTCTTAAATCAGGTGATTAAATTCCATGGAATTCCACGGAAAGTGGTCTCCGATTCCAGTTCTCAGTTCGTTGCCAACTTCTGGTGGGAGTTATTACAAATCGTGGGCATTGAACTCGCAATGAGCAGCACTTATCGCTCAGAGACTGATGGCCAAACTGAACGAGTTAATCAAATTCTTGAACAGTACTTAAGATGCTATACTAACTACCAACAGGATGATTGGGTAGATCTCTTACCCTTTGCGGAATATAGTTACAATAATGCTGTGCATTCTTCAACTGGAGTTTCCCCCTTTATGGCTGTAGGGGTTTTTGAAGGAGTTCCTTTACCCAGTTTGGTGCTGGCTGCAAACCCATCCACTGAATTTGCTAGCTGGTGGAAGTCTCTCCAAGAATCTTGGCCACTAATTGCAAAAACATTGGAAGCTGCCAGAGCACACTACAAAAAGCATGCAGACAAGGGTAGAATGCCGGGATGGGAACTTTCTCCCGGGGACTTGGTTTACCTGTCCACCAAAAACATTAAAGGGCTGCAACCTAGCAGAAAATTAGGTTGGAAATATGTTGGGCCTTTTCCGGTGGTCCAATGCATTAACGATGTGACTTTTGAACTTAAATTGCCAAAAACATTAAGATTTGTTCACCCCGTTTTTCATTACAGCCTGTTGAAGAAAGATCCGGGACTAAATCAGTGGAGACCCTCCTCTTCCTCTCCTCCTCCTCTGATGAAGAATGATGAGCCTCAATACGAAATAGACCAAATTCTGGACTCCAAATTAAAAAGGGTTCGATTGTTTTACCTTATAAAGTGGTTGCATTTTGGTCCTGAAGAAAATGAGTGGGTTGAGGCTCCAAATGTCCATGCCCCTGCCAAAATTCATGCCTTCCACAAACTGTACCCATTAAAACCTAGGGGCTGGGGGGGGGCTTCCTTGGAGAGGGCAGAATGTCAGCTACGCTGTCACATCCCGCCCGGGAGTTGAGACTCGACCAGTGACCCCACCCGTTGGAATGTGCTCATGTGCTGTTTAGCTGTCTGGCTTCCTTATCACATCCTGCTTTAGTTTGCTATGCTCCCAGCTTGCTTACTTCCCTCCCAGCTTATTCAAGGCCTGGGACACATCCTCCCCAGTGATGTTATTCTTTTTGCAGCTGCTCTCAAAAACATTTAGTAGAAGTTCCCTGGAAACTAAAGCATAATAACCTGTTTGCCGTCATTTTCGTGTGAAACCTGTTAAGGGGTTGGAATAACCTTTTACGTTTTATGATTGGTCTAGATGAAGTGTGAAGCGTACTGGACTCGGGAGACCAGGAACGGTGAAATCATGAAGCCTTTATTGAGTGATTCAGCATGTCCAGTAGATGGTCAGACAAGCATGCTTCCAGGGCTCCAGGGCCCTCATTATATGCTGGCTGGAGCCACACCTCTGGCCTCACCCAAAAGACCTGATAGGGGCTTAACATATGTGCATGTTTGTCATAGGTTCCCTGGAGGAGCCTTTGACCACATTGGCTCCCCAGGGAGAACCTAGGTCCCACATTGGTGGAGGCTTAGAATCCAGACATCTATTGTTCCTCCAGATTCAAGCTCCCCTTTCTGCCTGACCATGTGCTCTGGCCATGCAGTGGGCACCATTACCTGGGAGCACATGGCAGGCTGGTTGCTACACAGAACATATTACATTACCCCCCTCCCCCCATAGTCCAAACTGTCCCTTGGCAAACATAGTCTCTGAGGTGCATGGGACGTTTCCGTTCTCTGGTCGAGCGGCACAGGGTCGCCGGAGCTGCTGGTGTAGGGAGCGGAGATTCAGGGATATCTGCCATGGGCTGAACCAGGTCTGGTGCCAGTGCAGGGATGGCGACTGGAGTGATGTCCGGGCGGCTGGCTTCTGTGGAGTCCTCCTGCAGAGTCTCGGCTGGTCGTGGTGTGGGCGGATCGTCTGTCTTGGGTACCTCGGGTTCCGCATCTGGGAAGTCCAGCCCTGGATCGTCCGCAGAGAAGGCGTGCAGGTGGTGGCGAAGTTGGTCCACGTGGCGCCTCCACCGTTGTCTTTCCTTGCCTGTGACTTCATAGGAGAGGGGACCGGTGACACGGATAATCCACCCCAGCAACCACAGGGGCCCCCGGGCATAGTTGCAAACGTAGACCGGGTCCTCTGGCGCAAACCCTCTGGGAGCTTTGGGGACATTGGGTTCTTTGGAGGCGGCTGGCACCTGATCGGGGTGGAGCCAGTCAAGCTGGGTTGTCAGCCAGCAGCCCATGAGCAACTCTGTGGGGCTGTGACTGGTAGCCAAGTGAGATGTGGTGTGCTGGCTGAATAGGAAAGCCGTTAACTTAAACCCCAGATCCCCCTGGTCCATGTGCCTCAGTGCCTCCTTAGTGATGCAGACCATGGTGACAGGCAGCCCCATATATGAGCCCAGTGCTCCACTGAAAACCACTGGGAATTCCTCACAGATGTCAGTAAAATCTGTGGGCCGCAGGCTGTGTACCCTGGTGATACCCAGCCCTAGGGGCTGGAACCAGGAGAGTCCCAGCAGGCTTGTGAGGTTGCCCGCCACTATCAGGAGGCCCAAGCATCTCGTAAATTTCTTAAATTGGACTCGGAACTTGCCCAACCCCCTTATTGGTATTGGGTTCTTCTGAAAGTCCTGCAGGGTTAGGCCCTGGACTTTCCGAAGTTGGGCCCCCCTGGGGCAGAGCCTGTGGAGGGTGGACTCTGAGATTATGGAGTAGGACAATCCAGTGTCTACTTCCATCTGGTAGGGGGTCCCCTCGATCAAAACTGAGACCTTAATTTTGTTGGGGGTGTCAGGGGGCAAGTTCATTGCCTGCTGTGTCTTGCGGTGGTGGTGGCGGGTTGCTGCTGTCTGGAGGAGTTCGGTGGACTCCTGGTGCGCGGCTTCGGTGTGGCGGTTGGAATGGGTGCAGCAGGCCCGGGCGATGTGGCCTTTCTTGCCGCATGACCGGGACTCTGCTTTCCAGAAACGGCAGGTCTGGTGGTCATGTTGGTCACCACAGCTAGCGCACGTGGAATGTTTGGAGTGTGGCATCGCTGAGCAGGAAGCCTTCTCACCCGAGTTGTGGGATCCCTGTACTGGAGGCCGGCGCTGTACCTGGAGCATCTTGTCGTCCTCGGATACATCAGAGTCTGCAGCGGCCTCGGTCTGGTGGGCAGCCATGGATGTGCCTAGCTTCTCCTGCTGAGAGACCTCAAAGGCACAAGCCATGGTTAGCATCTCATCCAGGGTGGCAGTGGAGTTGGCCATCAGCTTCCTTTGAAGCTTGGGGTCACGGACCCCACACAGGAATGCGGAGTATAGCGTGTCCTGTCTGGCCACGAACTCGCACCCCACCAGGAGATGGCATAGGTCTGCCAGGTAATTGGAGGCAGACTTACCCTTCTGCTGCAGCCGGCGGAAGAACTTCACCCACTGCATGTTCTTGGAGGGTCTTGGCAAGAGGTGGTTCCTTAGGAGCACTGTGATGTCGTCGTACGTGGCCTCCGCTGGGGTATGAGGGGAAAGCAGGCTGTGGAGTAACTTCAGCGTCTTTACCCCACAGGAGGCCATGAGCCAGGACTTCTTCCTGGCATCCATGATGTCCTGTGCATCAAAGTAGGATGTGAGCTGGTCCATCCAGGCTTCCCAGGCTTCGGGGCAGGCTGGATCGAATGGGTGGGTGGTTCCCGGAGTGGCGGCCATTCTGGGATGTGCAGCAGTGCATCGAGCGAGATCCTCGGGAGCCGATGGCGGTGCGGTGGCACTGGAGCCGAGCGGGGCCAGTGGCTGACGGATCTGGTCTGGGCACGATGTGGTGCTGGTGTCGGCCGAGGTGTCGCTCATCGGGATCCCACCTTTGTTGCCAGTGAAGCGTACTGGACTCGGGAGACCAGAATCATGAAGCCTTTATTGAGTGATTCAGCATGTCCATGTGAGGCTTCTGCCCTAAGCAGTCAAAGATCAGACCTTTGTTGATGAAACAGAGTTCTTTATTTCTTATTACTGCATGACAGGTTCTCGAATGTTTGTTAGAGATACCGTATACAAAACAGCCAGAGTTAATATACCCTCCAGTACAGTTTGAAACCCCGATATTCAACCAGTCACAAAAAAGGAAAAAAGCGCAGTTAAAGATCTTAGCCGTTTGACTTCCCACAGGAAAGGTGAAGTGTGAAAGTTATAAATTTTCCCTTCTTGAATTAGGCGCCTCAGATGTGCTGGGCATATACATAACAAAGTGGCCTTTCAAGGACTTCTCACAGCGATAAGATAGTTCCATGTCTCCAAGGGCAGGGAGAGGAGGAATGCATGTAAGGGGGGAGAAGCCATTTGGTCTCAGGTGATGTGTGAGTATGCGAGGTCGCCACTCTCCCGGATGAAATGGTTTCATTGACCAGACCTTCAAAGAGCAATATAACTCAGGGCAATAAAGGAAGGGGAGGAAACCTGAGACAGCTTGAGAGAGATAGCAAACAGTTACAACTGCATCTGCACATAGCAAGCTACACAATGCATAAAGAAAACATTGTTAGGATTCTAGGATCCTGACACCCTGCCCCCTTCATAATACATTCTACCCCGGCTTATCAGGAAATTGTTTATGAAAAGCTTTAATTAATCTAGGAGCATGAACATTTTCAGAAAAGACCCATTCATTTAGTTCAGGGCCAAAGTCTACCCATTTTACTAGATACAGCAAGCGGCCCCTACGCATTTTTGAATCTAGGATTTCGGAGATTTCAAAGTGAGGCGCCCCCTCCTTCATCAGTGGAGGAGGAATCAGAGGAGTTGGGTGCCACACATTCGGCCCAGGATTCTTCTTCAGCAGGCCGAAATGAAAAACAGGATGCACAGAGCTCAGTGATTTAGGCAGTTCAAGCTCAAAAGACAAATCAGAGATTTTGCGCAACACCTTGTAAGGTCCAACATATTTCCATCCCAATTTCCTACTGGGTTGGAGACCATGAATATTTTTTGTGGAGAGGTATACTGAGTCTCCTGGCTGGAGGTCCCATCCTTCAGCACGTCCACGGTCTGCATATTTTTTGTAGTCCTCTTTGGCTTTGTCTAGAGTTTTTGCAATTAGGGGCCACGATTTCTGTAGATTGGCCCACCATTGTGTGAAATCAGAGGGAGGGGTTTCGCTCAAATCATCGATCGTTGGTAGGGGCTTCCCTTCAAAGCCCCCCACTGCCATAAAAGGCGATACTCCTGTAGAGGAATGCACTGCATTGTTGTAACTATACTCAGCGAATGGCAACAGTTCAACCCAATTGTCCTGATGGTAGTTAGTATAGCACCTCAAGAACTGTTCCAATATTTGATTGATTCGTTCGGATTGGCCATCGGTCTCTGGATGGTAACCTGAACTCATGGCTGGCTCAATGTCCATCATTTTCAAAAGCTCCCGCCAGAAGTTGGCAACGAATTGACTGCCCCGGTCGGATACCACACGTTTGGGGAAGGCGTGTAATTTGATCACGTGGTTAAAGAACGCCTTTGCTAGGCCCTTTGCGGTCGGTAATTGTTTGAATGGGGCAAAGTGAGCCTGCTTCGAAAACATGTCTACCACCACCCAAATAACAGTTTTTCCTTTAGAGGGAGGCAGGTTAGTAATAAAGTCCATAGATACCGCTTCCCATGGTCTGGAGGGGGTGGGCAGGGGATGTAACAGTCCAGGAGTCTTTCCCCCCCTCCGTTTGCACATCAGGCATACTTGACAGGCAGTAACAAAATCAGAGACATCTTTATGCATGCGTGGCCACCAAAACTGCTGCTGTATCAAATTAAGAGTCTTTAGGAACCCAAAATGTCCGGCCAGCTTGGAAGAGTGGCAAACTACTAGAACGTCTCTCCGGCGCACCTGGGGTACCACCAACTTAGTTCCATGATACCAACATTTATCGGGGTGTAAGGAACACTCTGCTATCCCAACAAATTCTTCAGCCTCCTCTGTGGAATAGTCTCCCGCACATTTCTCACTCCAGGATTCTACAGTTACACTTTTGCTTTGACTCCTGGTAGTGACTGCCCCCCCCCAACTGTTGCTGCGAGAACATGGAGTCAAACACCTCTTCCGTTTGACTCTCATGTTGGGGCAATCTGGATAGGGCATCTGCTAAGGAGTTTGCCTTCCCAGGGAAGTGTTTCAGGACAAAATTGAATTTAGAGAAGAAATCGGCCCACCGAAGTTGCTTAGCATTGAGGGACCGCTGCGTGCGTAATGCCTCAAGATTTTTATGATCAGTCCAAATTTCAAACGGAATTTGTACCCCTTCTAGCCAATGTCTCCATGTGGTTAGGGCTAGTCGGATGGCTGCTGCTTCTTTGTCCCATACCGACCAATTCCTCTCCGTTTCGTTAAACTTTTTGGAGATATATGCCAAGGGGTGTAATTTATTGTCATTCCCCTTTTGAAGGATGGCTCCCCCCATAGCCACATCCGAGGCATCCACATGAATCACAAATTCTTTGGTCTCATCGGGGTGGGCAAGGATTGGCTCTGAGGTGAACAGCCTCTTTAATGTCTCAAATGCTCGTTGGCATTCATCGGACCAGGCTATTTTCTCCCCTGGTTTCCCTGCCTCTGGGCCCTTCCCCTTAGTTTTCAAGAGTTCAGTTAAGGGTAGGGTGACCGTGGCAAAGTCTTTTAAGAAGGTACGGTAGAAGTTGCAAAATCCCAAGAGGCTCTGTAATTGTTTCCTGGTTCGGGGGGCCTCCCAGTGCACCACCGCTTCCACCTTAGCTGGATCCATCTCCAACCCCTTCTGGGAAATGCGGTACCCCCAAAAGTCTACTGCGTCCCGGTTAAACTCACATTTTGACAATTTAGCATACACTTGATTTTTTAACAATGTAGCTAGCACTTCCCTGACCAGTTTCACATGTGACGCCTTATCAGTAGAATAAATCAAGATATCATCTAAGTAACATAACACCCCCTTGAATAAATGCTTATGTAACACTTCATTGATTAAGCTCATAAAAACTCCCGGAGCGCCACTTAAGCCGAATGGCATCACCAGGTATTCGAATTAGCCCAAAGGTGTGTTGAACGCAGTCTTATACTCATCCCCCTCCCTGATGCGCACCCGAAAGTAAGCATCTCGCAAATCCAATTTAGTAAACACTTTTCCTTTGGCGGCTTCTGCTAACAAGTCTTTGATGAGCGGGAGGGGGTAAGCGTTAGAAGCAGACACAGCATTCAAGCCCCGATAGTCAGTGCAGAGTCACAAGCCCCCGTCTTTCTTTTTCCAGAATAGCACTGGGGCTGCAAAAGGGGATTTGGCGGGGCGGATGAAACCCCACTCCAAGTTCTTGTCTAGGAACTTCCTCAGCTCCTCCTGTTTGGCGGGGCTCATGGAATATAATTTCCCCTTCAGCAGTTTTTCCCCCGGGAGCAGTTCAATAGCACAATCTGACAAGCAGTGAGGGGGCAACTCATCCGCTTCCGTTTCACTAAACACTTCAATTAAGTCTCGGTACTCCCTGGGCACCTGGGAGGGCATTAACGTGAGGGCTGCCACTCGGAGAGGGGCAGGGGGTCCGGGCCCCCATTCCGGATCCCACTTGTGGTGGTTACACTTGTCATCTACCCATGAGATCTTCCCTTCACTCCATTTTACATAGGGGTCATGGGAGCTTAGCCACGGGCTTCCTAGCACCATGGGGAATTGGGTATTTGGAGTAATAACGAAAGCCCTTTTCTCCCAGTGCTCCCCCGTCCCCACTATTAACAGTTCAGTCTCTGCCACACATGCCTCCTTCATCTCCGAACCATCCATCTGCGTGAAAGTGAGTGGCTCCCTCAAGGGGGTGACTTTGGGTGCCAACCCATCCACCACCAAAGGGCTTATCAAGTCTCTAGCACAACCTGAGTCAATTAAGGCACGGACCCGCACATGGGTCCCGGTGCCGGGGGCTATTACAGTCACTACCATGTAAAGTAAGGGGCTGGGGATGCTCACCGGAGATGGCGCGTCAGGGATAGGGACCTGCAGCTTTGCGCCATTTACTGCAGGTCGTTGGAGTTTCCCGGCATCTGCACCTCAGTCAGCTCCAGCTCTCCTTGCTTGCTCGCTGCCCCTTCCAACTGTAATGCCCGGGGTTTGAACAAAGTCTTGCCGTGACTCGGGGTGCTCCCAGCCATCGGGGTCGAGGTCTTAGGCACTTTTCTGCTGCCTTGGGGACAGGCGGAGGCGAAGTGGCCACTCTCTCCACATCTCATGCAAAGCCCTTGCCTGAAGCGGTTGTCTCGGATTTCCTGGACACTCGGCTTCCCTTTCATCTTCTGGGTGGCTTTCGCTTGGGCTGTCGCGGAGGTCCCCAGCTTGATCAACGTAAATCGCTCTTCCACATCCGCCGCTGCTCTCATCCAAGTTGCTAGCGATCTGGGCCGCCCACCCCTCAGAATAGTCTCGTAAATTTCGAGGTTCAGACCTTCGCGATACTTTTCAATGAACAGGTCTTGGGACCAGCTCTGCACCTTTGCCGCGATGCGCCGGAACCGGTCAGTGTATTCCCTCATGGAGGACCTCCCCTGCACCAACTTCTGCAGTTGATTTCGCGCCTTCTCCTCCCCCAGGGGGTCCTCATAGTGTTGCTGGAGGGCCCACATGAAATTATTTACAGATCGCAACTTGGGCCCTGGGGGGTTGTGCAGGCTGACAAACCAGTCGCTGGTGGTGTCTCGGAGTTTGGAACCAATGTAGCCCACGCGATCCCGCTCGGTGGGGTAGAGGTGCCCCCACGCATCCAGGAACCTCTCGATCTCGATGAGGAAAAACCGGAGCTTCTCGGGGTCGCCGTCAAAAGTAGCCATTAGGGGGTCATTCGGAGCTTGGCGAATCATTCGCTCCACAGGAGCGGGAGCTGGGGCCGGAACCGGGGCCGGAACGGGGGCCGGGACCTGCTGTGGGGCGCCCCCGGGAGGGACTCCCCCCGGTGGAACCTGCTGTGGAGCCGGCTGGGGAGGTGCTCCACCACCCGGCATGCCTGGTCCCACTCCCCCGCCTGGTGGCTGCATGGGTACCTGTATCGCAGCTAAGGCATCCCGAAGCTGATACTACATGTCCATCACCACTTCTCTCAGCTCTGCGGTTATCTGCAGCCACATCTCTCCCATCCTCTGATCCAAGGCACGGCTCGAATCATCTCTGAACAGGTCACCCCCATAAGGAGCGCCCCGCTCCTTGTCCAGCAGCGGGAGTCGCCAGTCGCCCCCGAAGTAGTCTCTCTCATCCTCCAGGAGGCTTGGGCAACCTATTTCGGTGCGGTCCCCAGGGACCGAGACGTGTAACCCCTTCTGATCATGCACCCACGAGTCGAGTGTCCCACATCCGAACGAGGCCCATGAGTACCTTGGGGTCACGGATGGGTGGGGGATCGGCCGCGGGATGTAGTAAGTCCCTTGGGCTGTAGTCACCAGCTTCTCGGGCTCCCCACCACCGCCTCCTGCTCTGGCTCCCTGATCCCCTGGGGTCACCGGTTCTTCTAGGGTTACGGGAATAGTACCGTCATCTGACATGGTCAGGAATGGCCAAGTCCCAAACACAGATCTCTAACAATCTGTGAGGCTTCTGCCCTAAGCAGTCAAAGATCAGACCTTTGTTGATGAAACAGAGTTCTTTATTTCTTATTACTGCATGACAGGTTCTCGAATGTTTGTTAGAGATACCGTATACAAAACAGCCAGAGTTAATATACCCTGTAGTACAGTTTGAAACCTCGATATTCAACCAATCACAAAAAAGGAAAAAAGCGCGGTTAAAGATCTTAGCCGTTTGACTTCCCACAGGAAAGGTGAAGTGTGAAAGTTATAAATTTTCCCTTCTTGAATTAGGCGCCTCAGATGTGCTGGGCATATACATAACAAAGTGGCCTTTCAAGGACTTCTCACAGCGATAAGATAGTTCCGTGTCTCCGAGGGCAGGGAGAGGAGGAATGCATGTAAGGGGGGAGAAGCCATTTGGTCTCGGGTGATGTGTGAGTATGCGAGGTCGCCACTCTCCCAGATGAAATGGTTACATTGACCAGACCTTCAAAGAGCAATATAACTCAGGGCAATAAAGGAAGGGGAGGAAACCTGAGACAGCTTGAGAGAGATAGCAAACAGTTACAACTGCATCTGCACATAGCAAGCTACACAATGCATA
Source organism: Lepidodactylus listeri (assembly GCA_029233225.1). Classification (NCBI taxonomy): domain Eukaryota; kingdom Metazoa; phylum Chordata; class Lepidosauria; order Squamata; family Gekkonidae; genus Lepidodactylus; species Lepidodactylus listeri. Next base: position 3,473,140 of record JARCFY010000014.1, on the reverse strand, counting down.
AAGAAAACATTGTTAGGATTCTAGGATCCTGACACCCCCGTAGATGGTCAGATCAAGAATGCTTCCAGGGCTCCAGGGCCCTCATTATATGCTGGCTGGAGTCACACCTCCTGCCGCACCTAAAAGACCTGATAGGGGCTTAACATATGCACATGTTTGTCATAGGTTCCCTGGAGGAGCCTTTGACCACATTGGCTCCCCAGGGAGAACCTAGGTCCCACATTGGTGGAGGCTTAGAATCCGGACATCTATTGTCCCTCCAGATTCAAGCTCCCCTCTCTGCCTGACCATGTGCTCTGGCCATGCAGTGGGCGCCATTACCTGGGAGCACATGGCAAGCTGGTTGCTACACAGAACATACTACATTACAAAGTGAGAAGACTTCCAATTGCTTAGTATAAGACTGTTTGTTTACAATAAAGTCATTACTAACAGGAAAAGTGTAACCATTCCAATAAGTAACTCTTTGCAAATAAAGGACTTTCTGGTTAAGGAGACCTGTTGCAGACTGCATCTTTTGGGACAATCTCACAGTTATATCAGCTGAACACACTGAAACATCAGCACTTGACCTGAAGGAATTGGTGACAAAATTTGCAAAGGAAGAGGATTTTGATGTCCCTGAAATGGAAACATTCAAGAGCTTCGATTTTTGACATCACAATTCACAGGATTATTGAAAATGATTGGTAAGTTGTGTGCTAAAACTGTTTTCTGTTAGAGAAAGAAAACCAAAGGCTGTCATTTTACTTATTCTCGCATTTTTTAAAAAAATTAGCAGTGTCACGTTTTGTGCTTTTAATTTTCCCTAGAATTCATCTGTTTTTGAAAATTGGTTAGTAGCGTGTGTGGGGGTAGAAGTAGTTAGCCTTGCCTATGGCGCCAAAAAGCCTGGCACCCGCCCTGGTTGTAATGGTTATATATCTATCCCGACCAGTCGGTGGTGATGTTGCACTTCTGAGTGTGGGCTGGTTGCATACTGGTTCTAGTCCTATCATGTTCTAGGGGAGCTGACTGTTGAACTTTTGGAAGGTTGCTAAAATCAGTGCTGGCCTCAATGCTAGAGACCACTTATTGGACCTGTTTTATGAAAGCTGGCTCCTTTAACAAGTGTGTGGCTCCAGGCAGCCTCTACCCTGATGCTTGGAGCACCACAATTTAAATTTATTATTTATAGCTTGAAATTATTTATAGACCTGCCTGTCTCCCTAGCCTGTGGATTCACACTAGTTAACAACTAGATGAAAACAAAATACAGCAAGCTGGTAGAAAGCAACTGCCAGCCATGTAACTGAACGCACAACCCTTCAAGCTCTTTGAAAGAGCTCTATTTTTGCCAGGTGTTCTGAAAACCAAGAGCAAACAGGTCTTCTTCCTGGGAAGGCCACTCCCCGTAGGAAGGGTGCATGCAGGGCTGGTACCAGGCTTTTTGCACACTAGGCAAGGCTATCTTCTCCCCCCCCCCCCCCGAGAGCCCATCAATTTTCAAACATAAATGCATTTTAGGAAGAATGAAAAACACAAAATTTGAAATTGCTAATTTCTTTTTTTTTAATTGTGAGAACAAGTAATTCTTTTATTTTCTCTCTCAAACAGAAAAACACAAATCACACCTACAGGTAGTTCTTGGTTACTTGTAATCGGCTTGTAGCTAAATTTAAATCAGCTTCCTTGTTTTGTAGTAGCTTGCTTGTCAGATTAATTTAAAAAGGATGTTTTCAGATTAATTAATGGTGCAGTGGTTAAGAATGTTGCTGCACTTGTAACCTTGGGCAACTTGGCCTCAGCTCTTCCAGGTGTCTTTTGCGTGGGAATGCATGTAGATTGCACACAGGGTCGGGGATGGGAATTTAGCTCCGCTTACGTGCCTTTTTCTCTGAGAACGTAATGGTAGCACATTTTGGTGCTTGATAATTTTATTCTAATTGGCACCCATGCTTTTACTCCTGTTTGAATACAGTATATTAGTTCCTCCCATTCTGTATGTGGTATCACTAACAACGCAAATGTTTCCTGAAAGATTATTAAGAAATAAAGACTTTGTTCTGCAATACAAGGCCTGGCTTATTGGATCTCCTCAGAAGCCTCACAGATTGTTAGTGATCCTTCCAATCGGGAAGGAGTGAAACCCATACCTGGCCATGTCAGGTGATGGGTCCCTCGTTCCCACCTCGACTCCTGAAACACCGGTATCCACCGCACCTATGGACCTGGTGACCATGAACTATGATTCCTGTGCTCCCCTCAGTTGGGGGGGAGCCACAGGTGGTGCAGATCCCCTACCAAGGTATTCCTGGTCAACCTTTGGTGGGGGTACTCTGGAGTCCTGGGTCCATGACAGGCGGGGGTCGCGCATGCGGTTCTCGGATGAGGAGAGGGACTCCTGGAGATTGAGCTTGGCCCCAGATGAGCGGGAAACCCCTCGGCCATTGGAGAGAGGTACGGATGACCTCTGGAAACAAATGGACCAGAGGTTCGATGAGATGCATGACCAACTGGCGGTTGAACTATGCGAGGCGCTACTTGAGATGCAACAAGCCATGCTGGGAGCAGCTGCGGGAGCAGTCCCTCTGGCAGGAGCTGGAGGGGGAGGTGGAGTGCCGGCTCAGCAGCAGGATGAAGGAGTGGGACCTGCGCAGCAACCACCTGTGGGTCCACAGCAGCTGCCAGCAGCACCAGCACAGCCACCCCCACGTACTGTGGACCGGTTGTATCGGCAGCCACCCAATGATCCCCTGACAGCTATGTTTGATGGGGATCCTGAAAGGCTCTGTTTTTTCATCATCGAGATTGAGCGGTTTTTGGGAACTTGGGGCCACCTTTATCCTACCAAATGTAAGAGGGTTGGCTACATTGGCTCTAAGCTGCGGGACACTGCAAATGACTGGTATGTAAGTCTGCACAACCCCCCCGGTCCTGAATTGAGATCAGTAAATGACTTTATGTGGGCCCTCCGGCAGCACTACGAGGATCCCTTGGGGGAGGAGAAAGCCAGGAATCAGCTGTGGAAGCTGGTTCAGGGCCGATCCTCTGTAAGGGAGTACACTGCCCAATTCTGTAGAATAGCTGTGAAGGTGCAAGGTTGGGGTCAAGATCTCTTCATCCAAAAGTACCGGGAGGGGTTGAACCGTGAGATATATGAGACTGTATTGAGAAATGATCGGCCCGGCTCATTGGCAGCTTGGTTGAAAGCGGCGGCCGACGTGAAGGAGAGGTTCATGCTGATTAAAGTTTGGTGTAGTGGTTAAGTGCATGGACTCTAATCTGGGAGAACCGGATTTGATTCCCCACTCCTCCACTTGCACCTGGCTGGATGACCTTGGGCAAGCCATAGCTCTGTACCAGCTGTTCCCTCAAGGACAGCTTGGGAAAGCACTCTCTCAGCCCCACCTACCTCACAGGGTGTCTGTTGTGGGGAGGGGAAGGGAAAAGGAGTTTGTAAGCCGCTCTGAGACTCCCTTGGGGAGTGGAGGGCAGGGTATAAATCCAATCTCCTCTTCTTCTTCTTAAACTGAGTTCACCGGCCCCCCACTCCACCGCCAAAACCACACCAAAGCCCAAATTTAAAACCACCGTTCAAGAGCTCCGTGATGCCCGCTTTAAGCAAGGGTTATGCATGCAATGCGGGGAGAGCGGCCACTTCGCATCTTCCTGTTCCCTGGGGCCCCTGAAAGCTGTGAAGGCCCCCCAGCTGACTCCTGGAGGAACATTGTGACCCACTAAAGGAGTTTTCAAACCCCGGGCATTACAGCTTGAAGGGACACCGAGCGAGGGTGAGAATGCTATGTTGGAGGCTGTGACTGCTCAGCCGGCAGGAAACTTCCCAGACCTGCAGTAGGAGGCACAGAGCTGCAGGTCCCACCTCCGGCCGTGCCGCCAATGGTGAGCAGTCCCAGGCCTTTGCTTTATATGGTTTTGACTGTTATTGCTCCTGGAAGTGGCACCCACGTCAGCGTGCAAGCCCTTATTGACTCAGGGTGTGGTAGAGACTTGATTAGCCCCTTGTTGGTGGAGGGGTTAGGACCCAAAGTTAACGCGCTGTTGGAGCCTTTGCGATTCACTCAAATGGATGGGTCTGAAATGAAAGAGGCTTGCGTAGCAGAGACTGAGCCTTTGATTGTGGGTACCGGGGATCACTGGGAGCAGAGAGCCTTTGTCATCACCCCCCATGCCCAATTCTCCATGGTATTGGGAAGCCCATGGTTGGGAGCTCATGATCCCTATGTCAAGTGGAGTGAGGGGAAAATTACATGGGTCGATCCTAAATGCACATGGCATAAATGGAATCCCGGGTGGGGTTCAGGACCTCCCTCCACCCCCTTCACTTCCTTGGTCTCAGAGGACTTAAACAAAATTCCTCTGGAGTACCGAGACCTGGCTGAGGTGTTCAGTGAAACAGAGGCTGATGAACTTCCCCCCCATAGACTCACTGATTGTGCCATAGAACTGTTACCTGGGGAGAAGTTGCCAAAGGGAAACTTATATTCTATGAGTCTCATAGAGAGAGATGAACTGCAAAAGGTTTTGGATAAAAACTTAGAGCGGGGTTTCATTTGCCCAACGAAATCCCCTTTTGCCGCTCCTGTTCTTTTCCGGAAAAAGAAGAACGGTGGCTTACGGCTTTGCACAGACTATAAGTGGCTGAATGCCGTTTCTGCCTCCAATGCCTACCCCTTGCCCCTGGTAAAAGACTTGTTGGCAGAGGCGGCTAAGGGGGAGATCTTTTCCAAACTGGATTTACGAGAAGCCTATTTCTGAGTGTGCATCAAGGAGGGGGATGAATATAAGACTGCCTTTAATACCCCCCTGGGGTAATTCGAATACCGGGTTATGCCCTTCGGATTGGCTGGAGCTCCTGAAGTTTTTATGAGCCTAATTAATGAGGTGTTGCACAAGCATTTATTTAAGGGGGTGCTCTGTTATCTAGATGATATCATTGTTTATTCCCAAGATAAACCTTCCCATGTTAAATTGATAAGAGAAGTGTTGTCCACCCTCATGAACCATAAGCTCTTTGCCACATCTCCCCTAGGGGTTTGGAGGTGGACCCAGCCAAAGTGGACACGGTAGTAACGTGGAAAGCCCCCCGTACATGCAAACAACTTCAGAGCCTGTTAGAATTTTGCAACTTTTACAGAACATTTCTAAAGGACTTTGCCACAGTCACCCTCCCCTTAACTGACCTGTTAAAAACAAAAGGGAAGGGTCCTGAAGCTGGCAAGCCAGGTGAGCAGCTGAACTGGTCACCTGACTGTCAAACAGCCTTTGAAAAGCTTAAAATACTTTTTACTTCAGAACCCATCATGGTGCACCCCGATGAGACCTGAGAATTCATTGTACATGTTGATGCTTGTGATGTGGCCATGGGGGGGGGGGGAATTGTGCAAAAAGGGGAGGATGGGAAGCTGCACCCTTTAGCGTATGTCTCTAAGAAATTCAATGAGACTGAAAGAGACTGGTCCATGTGGGACAAAGAGGCAGCCACAATTCACTTAGCCTTGTCCACCTGGAGACATTGGTTGGAGGGGGCGCAGGCACCGTTTGAGATCTGAACTGATCATAAAAACCTGGAGGCACTGCGGACCCGCAGAACTTTGAACGCGAAACAGCTCCAGTGGGCTGATTTCTTTTCCAAGTTCAATTTCAAACTGCGCCATTTTCCTGGGACATCTAACCCCCTAGCAGACGCGTTGTCCAGGCTTCCCCAGCATGAATCTAAGAGGGAAGAAGTGTTCGATTCCATGTTCTCACCTGAGCAGCTTAGTGGGGCTGTTGTCACCAGAAGCCAAAAGCAGCAGTCCACCACGGCTCCTTCCTCTGAGTGGATTACAAAATGTGTGATGGAATATTCCCAGCAGGATAAGCATGAATGGCGTGGGGAGGAGGGCTTGGAACTTAAACCCGATGGGTGCTGGTATAAAGGCTCGAAATTGGTGGTGCCCAATTCTCTTAGACTGTCTGTTTTAAATGCTTGCCATGAACCTAAGCTTTCTGGACATTTTGGGTATTTGAAAATATTGAACTTGCTTCAAAGACAGTTTTGGTGGCCGCGAATGTGAAAACATGTCTCAGACTATGTGACTTCTTGCCTAACCTGCCTGATGTGCAAAAAATGAGGGGGGAAGCCTCTGGGTCTCTTACAACCCCTTCCCACCCCCTCCCGGCCTTGGGAAGACATTTCCATGGACCTCATTACTGATTTACCACCCAGCAAAGGGAGAACTGTAATCTGGGTAGTCGTGGATTTATTTTCCAAGCAGGCACACTTTGTCCCGTTCAAGAAATTGCCTACAGCTAGAGGCCTAGCCAAAGTGTTCTTTAATCACGTGGTGAAACTTCATTCTTTCCCTAGGCATGTAGTCTCTGATAGGGGAAGCCAGTTCGTTGCCACCTTTTGGCGGGAGCTTTTAAAGACTATGGGCATTGAGCCCGCACTCAGTTCTGCTTACCACCCAGAAACTGATGGACAATCCGAACGAACTAATCAGATCCTGGAACAATTTTTGAGGTGTTACTCCAACTACCACCAAGATAATTGGGTAGACTTGCTCCCTTCTGCTGAATATAGCTACAGTAATTCAGTGCAGTCTTCCACAGGAGTGTCCCCTTTTCTGGTGGTGGGATGGTATGAAGGTAACCCATTGCCAAATATCCTACCCCCCAAGGACAGCCCACCCTCTCCATTTGAATCTTGGTGGACTAATCTGGAAAATTAGTGCATAGGGGATGTGGCATTTCAAAAATAAGTTTCACATAATTAATTGTTTCACAGGTTAATAAAATTAGGAACAACCTGCAAAAATAGACATTGAAAATCCCCTCGATTAACACACAGATTTCAAGCCATCAGAGCAGAAAACAGATTTTCAGAAGGGGGGAGAAGAGCAGAATTCTAAAGATAACAAACATGCAATTATTTTAGGTACTGCCTCTTTGGGCCAATTCTTAAGAAGTCACCAGAAGCGGAGCCACTGAGCGGATTTTTGAAAACGAAGCAGACCACATCACCCGGCGTCTCCCAGCCCTCTGCACTGAGGCACACTTCTGATGCAGTTGCCACTTCTTGCCGGGAGAGCCAATGGGAAGACTCGCACCCTCTTTGAGCCTGTTGCAAAAGGTGCAGAGGGTGTTGGGTGTGGAGAGACAACTTTGTTTTCAAACACTCTGGCCCTTCTCCCATCTGTCACTGCCAGCCACAAATGCCAGCGTTTGCAGAGATTGCTAAACCTCTGGCCACATGCACAGTGGTGGAGGGAAAATACTAACAAGCCCCAAGAATGTGTCACAACCACCCAACCACATGGCTGTAAACTTCAGCCTCCAAAACAAGCCACCTCCTACTGGATGATTGCGCTGTGTTTTCTATCAACTTCAGCTAAGCACAAGCCTGGAACGGGGGGCGGAGCATGAAGAGAAGGTGACCAAGGAACACCCTTGACTTTTCACACATACCTGCAAAGCTGAAGACTCCCCCACCCCCGGACTGGCAGACAAAATTGCAACCAGCGGGTGGGGAGGGCGTGCTGCAAAGCAGATTCCAAAACCACAAATGCCAACTGCAGAGATCGCAGCGAGTGAGCAAGTGCTCTGGCGGGCAGTCAAAGGCAGACTTTCAACCACTTGGCCACTCCAGGGCCATGGAAACAAGGTGGCACTGCTCGCCCACCAAGCCAAGCTGCTTGCCCCCTGCACGCACGACCCGCCTCAGCCACTCACCCAGCAAGAGCAGGGGGTGTTCCTAACGGCTTCTCCGGCTGCCCTTGTACACACTCACTTGGTGCCCTTGCTGGTCACCCTGCAACAATTGAGGATCTGCCCCCTGATCCCACCTACCCTGCCTCCCCTCCTGCGGCAGCTAAGCCGCGCCAACAGCAACCAGCTGCTGGGCAGCTCTGTTCCCCATGCAGCCCCCAGGGGGCTCGCTCTTCCCTCCCACCTGCTTACTTTTGCTCCCGGCAGCTGGACAGGCAGAGGAAGAAGAAGCCACCTACAGCCAAGCTGGTGAGGAAATGCAGGGGGCAGGCCAGGCCCCTCTGCCCCCCTCTGGGCCAGGCAGGATGCACCAGACTGGGATGCATGGGCACTGGGCGAGTGGCAGTGGTGGGGCCCTGGCACTGCAGGAGCTGGCTGGCCATGTGAATGAGCACCACGGTGCCTGGGCAGTACTGGACAGTGGTGCAGAAACCCAGGAGTGGCAGGGTACAGACAAGTGTGCACAGCACCACTGCCATGTCAGTCAAGAGAGTACCCAGGCGGTGGCTGGTGTGCTGTTCCTTGGGGCAGCCCAGTGAGAGCCAGCACTCCAGTGAGCAGGCAGCTTAAATGGTGGGCAGCAACGTGTGCTGCTGGGAGGGGAGGGGCAGCAGGCCAGTGCGGTGCTCTCTTCCAGGGAGCGCTGTAGGCAAATGCCTAATTATGTCTATGGGCGGTCCAGCCCTGGGTGCATGGTGCATCTGCTGCAGCAGCCTGCATGGGAGGACAGAGAGTAGAGGATGATCAAAGGAATAGTCAAATGTCAAATCTGCAAGTGATGGGTGGTTTTTTATTAAGTATCTGCCGGTTTAACATCCATCCTGAGAAGTCTTCTGTGAAATTCAAAATCTGGTTCATAATTATTCTGCCACCACTGCCAGATCCTGGGCACATTCACCTGGAAGCAGACAACCTGATTCTATCATGCTGACAACCTGATTCTATCATGTTTTGTTGTTACACTGTTTTGTTGTTACACTGAAGTAAATCTCACACGCTCAATTTGTGGTCTATTTTAGAAGTTTTATGAGAAGGGGACTCTGAAGAACATGCAGGGGGAACCCACCAGCCAACATACCTTTATCTGACCCCTATCTTTGACTTCCTTCCTTCCCTCCCCCTGGTAGCCTTTCCCCAGGAAAAGTCTGTGTCAGTGAACTGCTATAGACTGGGGTGACTGCACCAATATTACAATGCTACATCCGGCTAAGCCTTTTTGTTTAACTTGCATTGTTTTGGGTCTGAATGTTTTACTCCATACTTATAGGAGTAAAATATGCCAGGAGATAGCATCGGGGACCTGACCCCCACCACTGGAATGCACACCTCACTTCCCTTTGCCTCGCTCGCTCGCTTTGCTTTGCTTTGATTTGTGCATGCTCATTACTCATTCGCTTTTATCTCTAGCTTCCTCAGCTAGCGACCTTGAAAGGAAGTGCCTCCTGTTATGTGTTACAAGAACCACAGGTGTTATATATTCTATTTTCTTAATATCTCTGGGAACTGTTTTCCCAAAATGTTCAACAGTATTTCTGTGAGAGTTCTGCGCAAAGTAGTCAAGGATCAGATCTTGGTTGGTAAACCAGAGTTCTTTATTTCCAATCTCTACATTAGTACAGCTTCTCGGATTATTGTCAGAGATGAGACAGATAATACAGGAAGGTCTATTATACCTTTCCAAGGAGTTTGAATTACCCATAGGTAGCCAATCACTATAGGAGAAAAACGGCGGGCAAAAAGAGACCCTGACCATTTGGTTCCCACAGGAAAGAAAGTGAGGTGTTAAGCAGTAAATTTCCGTCCCAACCAGACCCTTCAGATGTTACCAGTTCACATAACAATCCATGGCCTCAAGGCTTTTGCATGTGATAAGAGATGAAACGCATCCTCCCTTGAAGTCCCAGCCGGGTCTAAGGAATGCGGAGGCAAATGGTGTGAGAGGCTCATTGTTCCCATACAATGCAGGTGTCACCCTCCCACTCTAACAGTTAAAAAAACCCAGGTCTGGTCAGGCACAACAATATGGCATCTACAACTTCATACATGGTAACCTCACATAGTACATGGTAAGACATACATAATAAAAAGATATGACAGGAGGGAAGGGACAAAGCACAACTGTCAGAATTGGGAAAATACTATGTCTGAATCAGCAGATTCTGACACACTGGCCCCTCGATAAACACCCCTACCCGGGCTTATCGGGAGTTTTTTTATGGAAAGCTTTAACTAATTTAGGAGCATGCAAATGTTCAGAACGAACCCACTCATTGTGCTCCGGGCCAAAGTCGAGCCATCTAACTAAATAATATAAGCGGCCCCGACGCACTTTGGAATCAAGAATATCAGATATTTCAAAATGGGGTGCCTCCCCCTTCATCAGTGGAGGAGGTACTGGAGGGACTGGATGCCACGCATTCGGCCCAGGATCCTTCTTCAGCAGGCTGAAATGAAAAACGGTGCACAGAACTCAGTGATCTAGGCAGTTCTAGTTCAAAAGACACATCTGAAATTTTACGCAACACTTTATATGGGCCCACATGTTTCCATCCTAATTTCCTGCTAGGTTGCAAACCGTGTATGTTTTTTGTGGAAAGATAGACTGAGTCACCAGGTTGGAGATCCCAACCCACAGCTCGACCACGATCCGCATATTTCTTGTAGTCCGCTTTGGCTTGGTCTAAAGTCTTAGCTATCAGAGGCCACGATTCTTGTAATGTCGCCCACCACCGCTTAAAATCCGTGGGAGAAGCATCGGAAGCATTTTCTATTGTAGGCAGGGGCTTCCCCTCGAAGCCTCCGATGGCCATGAAAGGGGAGACGCCGGTCGAGGAGTGCACCGCATTATTGTAGCTATATTCTGCAAACGGCAGTAAGTCCACCCAATTGTCCTGGTGGTAGTTGGTGTAGCACCTCAAAAACTGTTCCAGGATCTGATTAGTTCGTTCGGACTGTCCATCGGTTTCTGGGTGGTAACCCGAACTCAGAACAGGCTCTATGTCCATGAGCTTTAAAAGCTCCCGCCAGAAGTTGGCAACGAATTGGCTACCCCTATCGGATACCACCCACTTGGGAAAAGCATGTAATTTAATCACCTGATTGAAGAAAGCCTTGGCCATCCCCTTTGCCGTGGGCAGTTGCTTGAAAGGGGTGAAATGGGCTTGCTTAGAGAACGTGTCTACCACCACCCAGATTACAGTTTTCCCCTTCGAGGGTGGTAGATTAGTAATAAAGTCCATGGCTATCGCTTCCCAAGGGCGAGAAGGAGTAGATAGGGGATGCAGGAGCCCCGGGACTTTCCCCCCCCCCCCGCTTTTTACACATCAAACAGGTCTGACAAGCGGAGACAAAATCTGAGACATCCCGGCGCATGCGCGGACACCAAAACTGACGCTGAATTAAATTGAGCGTTTTCAGGAACCCAAAGTGTCTAGCTAGTTTGGAGGAGTGACAAGTCAACAAAATGTCTTTCCGCTTACTTCTAGGCACCACCAACTTGTCTTCATGGTACCAACATTGATTTTCACCCAGGGAGCACTCGGTCACAGTCTCTAACTCCTCAATTTCCTCGGGTGAGTATTCCCCTCCCCAATCACCCGATGCCACTTCCACTTTAGCTCGTTTGCTTTGGCTCCTGGTGGTTACCGCCCCTCCCAGCTGCTGGGGGGAGAACATGGAGTCGAACACCTCTTCTTTCAGACTCTCGTGTTGGGGCAAGCGGGAGAGTGCGTCTGCTAAGGAATTGGCCGTCCCAGGGAAATGTTTCAACACAAAATTAAATTTGGAGAAGAAATCGGCCCACCGGAGCTGTTTCACATTCAGAGACCTCTGAGTGCGCAAAGCTTCAAGGTTTTTATGATCAGTCCAAATCTCAAACGGGGTTTGCGCCCCCTCCAGCCAATGCCGCCAGGTAGTGAGAGCTAGCCGGATAGCCGCTGCTTCCTTGTCCCAAACTGACCAATTCCTTTCCGTCTCATTAAATTTTTTGGAAATGTACGCGAGGGGGTGCAATTCTCCGTCTGATCCCTTCTGCAAAATGCCCCCCCCATAGCTACATCGGATGCATCTACGTGGACTATAAATTCTTTAGTCTCATCCGGGTGAGCCAAAATGGGCTCGGAGGTGAAAAGGGTTTTTAGGGTTTCGAATGCCTTCTGGCAGTCCCCATTCCAGGCAATTCTCTCCCCGGGCTTCCCCGCCTCCGAACCCCTCCCCTTAGTTTTTAGCAAGTCTGTTAGGGGAAGGGTGACTGTGCAAAGTCTTTTATGAAGGTTCGGTAAAAGTTACAAAATCCTAAGAGGCTTTGGAGCTGCTTCCTCGTTCGGGGGGCTTCCCACTGGACCACCGCCTCCCCTTTTGCAGGATCCATCTCTAAACCCCTCTGCGATATGCGATACCCCAGAAAGTCCACAGACTCACGATTGAACTCACACTTAGACAATTTGGCATACAGTTGGTTTTTCAACAGGGTAGAAAGGACTTCCCGGACCAGTTTCACGTGTTCTTTCTTATCAGTAGAGTAGATCAAGATATCATCTAAGTAACATAACACCCCCTTGAATAAATGCTTGTGCAACACTTCATTGATCAAGCTCATAAAGACCCCCGGAGCGCCACTCAAACCGAACGGCATCACCAGGTATTCAAACTGTCCCAACGGGGTGTCGAACGCGGTCTTGAATTCATCCCCCTCCCTTATGCGCACCCGGAAATAAGCGTCTCAGAGATCCAGTTTAGTGAACACTTTTCCCTTGGCCGCCTCCGTTAGCAAGTCTTTTATTAAGGGGAGGGGGTAGGCGTTAGAAGCGGAGACCGCGTTTAATCCTCTGTAGTCTGTGCACAAACGTAATCCCCCGTCTTTCTTTTTCCGGAACAAAACGGGGGCAGCGAAGGGGGATTTAGCAGGGCGGATGAAACCGCGCTCCAAGTTCTTGACTAGGAACTTCCTTAGCTCCTCCCACTCTAGAGGGCTCATGGAGTAAAGCTTTCCCTTGGGAAGTTTCTCGCCTGGGATCAGTTCTATGGCACAGTCCGACAGTCTGTGGGGGGGCAGCTCGTCTGCCTCGGTCTCACTGAAGACCTCCATCAGATCCCTATACTCCCGAGGGACAGCAGAGGGTGCGAGGGCGAGGGCGGCCGTCCGGAGGGGTAGAGGTGGCCCCGGCCCCCACTCTGGGTCCCACTTGTGAGTCTGGCACTTGTCGTCCACCCAGGAGATTTTCCCCTCACTCCACTTGATGTAGGGATCGTGCGAACTCAGCCAGGGACTCCCCAAAACCATGGGGAATTGGGTATTAGGGGTGATGGCAAAAGCTCGCTTCTCCCAATGCTCCCCCGTTCCCACGATCAAACCCTCAGTCTCAGCCACGCACGCTTCTTTCATTTCCGAGCCATCCATCTGCGTGAATTTGAGCGGCTCACTCAATGGGGTGACTTTCGGTCCCAACCCTTCCACCACTAAAGGGCTAATTAAGTCCCGAGCACACCCAGAGTCAATTAGGGCATGGACCCGAACGTGGGTTCCCGTCCCCGGGGTCATTACAGTCACTACCATATATAACAAGGGGCCAGGGATGCTCACCGGAGATGGTGCGTCTTGGCGGGGGACCTGCAGTTCTGCGCCGCTCACTGCAGGCCGTTGGAGTTTCCCGACATCTGTGCTTCCGTCAATTCCAGCTCCCCTTGCTCGCTCGCTGCTCCCTCCAGCTGCAACGCCCAGGGTTTGAACGGTGGTTTCCCTCTGCTGGGAGTGCTCCCACCCACCGGGGTGGAGGTCTTCGGCCCTTTTCCTCCTCCTCTGGGGCACGCGGAGGCGAAGTGGCTGCTCTCCCCGCATCTCATGCAAAGCCCCTGTTTAAAGCGGGCATCTCTGATATCTTGAACGTTGGGCTTCGGTTTCGCCCTCGGCATCGCCTTGCCTGCAGCTGTGGCCGACGTTCCCATTTTAATGAGGGTGAAGCACTCTTCCACATCTGCGGCTGCCCTCATCCAGGTGGCTAGCGTTCCCGGCCGACCCCCTAGTAAGATGGCCTCGTACACCTCGGGGTTGAGACCCTCGCGGTACTTTTCTATGAAGAGGTCTTGGGGCCAGCCGCGGATCTTGGCAGCGATGCGCCGGAACTTGTCGGTGTAGTCCCTCACCGTGGACCTCCCCTGGGTCAGCTTCCGCAGTTGGTTCCGGGCTTTTTCTTCCCCCAGGGGATCCTCGTATTGGTGTCGAAGGGCCCACATGAAGTTATTCAGCGAACGCAGCTCGGGGCCGGGGGCATCGTGCAGGCTCACATACCAATCGCTGGCGGTGTCCTTCAGCTTGGACCCTATGTAGCCAATCCGGTCCCTCTCGGTGGGGTAGAGATGTCCCCAGCTGTCCAGGAACCGCTCGATCTCCAGCAGGAAAAACCACAACTTCTCGGGGTCCCCATCAAAAGTAGCCGTCAACGGGTCGGCGGGGGCCGGGCGAACAATCGGCCCTGCTGGCGCCGGGACGGGTGCGGGGATGGGGGCTGGCACCTGCGGAGGGACGACCGGGGGAGCTTGCTGCGGCTGCCTCGGCTGCCCGGGTGGTGGCGCTTGAGCCGGAACTCCTCCGGGAGGCACCGCCGGCTGCTGGACTCCTGTCGCGGGGGCTGGTAGGGCCTCTTGCATAGCCCTCATGGTGTCCCGAAACTGGTACTGGAGATCGAGGGCCAGCTCTCGCAGCTCGGTGGTAAACTGGAACCGCAAATCTCCCATCATCCGGTCGAGGGATTGCATCTGGTCTTCCCGGTATGGATCGGGCCCATACGGTCCGGTCCTCTCTCCTTCCATGGACAGGCGACGCGGATCTCCGTAGATCGGCTCGCGGTCTTCTCCCAGGTAGCTCGGCCTCCCACGGTCGAGTTGATCGCCCGGGAACGAAACCTGTGCCCCCTTCCAATCGTGCACCCAGGAATCGACGGTCCCACGACCGAACTGACTCCAGGCGTACTTCGGGGTCACGCTCTGAAGAGGAGGTAGGCGCGGGATGTAGTGAGCCCCCTGAATCGTAGTCACCGGTACTTCGGGCTCCCCTCCGCTGCCTCCACCACCGTTCCCCTGGTCCACCGGGGTGGTTGGTGTATCCTCGGGGGTAGTAGGGGTGGGAACCGTGCTGTCGTCCGACATGGTCAGGAACGGCTAAGTCCCAGTCACAGATCTCTGACAATCTGTGAGAGTTCTGCGCAAAGTAGTCAAGGATCAGATCTTGGTTGGTAAACCAGAGTTCTTTATTTCCAATCTCTACATTAGTACAGCTTCTCAAATTATTGTCAGAGATGAGACAGATAATACAGGAAGGTCTATTATACCTTTCCAAGGAGTTTGAATTACCCATAGGTAGCCAATCACTATAGGAGAAAAACGGCGGGCAAAAAGAGACCCTGACCGTTTGGTTCCCACAGGAAAGAAAGTGAGGTGTTAAGCAGTAAATTTCTGTCCCAACCAGACCCTTCAGATGTTACCAGTTCACATAACAATCCATGGCCTCAAGGCTTTTGCATGTGATAAGAGATGAAACGCATCCTCCCTTGAAGTCCCAGCCGGGTCTAAGGAATGCGGAGGCAAATGGTGTGAGAGGCTCATTGTTCCCATACAATGCAGGTGTCACTCTCCCGCTCTAACAGTTAAAAAAAACCCAGGTCTGGTCAGGCACAACAATATGGCATCTACAACTTCATACATGGTAACCTCACATAGTACATGGTAAGACATACATAATAAAAAGATATGACAGGAGGGAAGGGACAAAGCACAACTGTCGGAATTGGGAAAATACTATGTCTGAATCAGCAGATTCTGACAATTTCTCCCTGAGAACTCATTTTGCCGTGCTTTCCTTGGGAACACTGGGCCAGTATAATTGGGCGCCAAGAATTCTCTGTATTGATTGGTAGAGGGTAGTTGGGCCATATTTCATACTCAGTACAATTATGATTGTAATTCAAAGCTGAAGCATTACTAACAGAAGTGTCTGACCAACATGATCTTTTCTACAAATAAAGGACTATCTGTTTAAGGAGACTTGTTGTGGACTATATCTATTGGGACAGTTTCACAGTCTGATTGCCTTGTGTGGTAGCCACCACTGCTAGGTTGGGCCAAGCTGGGAATGGCCACAGTCAGGCCTCAGTGTGTAGTGGCTGCCATCAGGCCAGGCTTTTACTGACAAAAACCAATATTTGAAAGCTGTTGCCTAGCAACAGCCACCAAAGGCATTTGTTACTTAGTATTACAGGCACTGCTTTTATCATGATTTAACCTGCCATTCTATTTTTAAAAAAGATTTCAGTAACTCTGGGAGAACTCCAAGCTACATGTGGCTCTTTAACATGTCATCTGTGTCTCTTCTGAACACTATTCCTCAATGTGGCACCTGCCCCATGTTTCAGGGCCTTGCCTTGCAGTTGCTTCTCATCTTGAAACAGCCATTGTCAGAGGCTGTCAGAATCTGCTGATTCAGACAAAGTATTTCTATTGCCTACAGCTATGCCTTCTGTTTTATTGCTATGCTTTCTATTGTCATACATGTATGCCATGCTATATTCCTATTGCCATGTATGTGTTATAGATGCTTCCATAACACCTGCCATGTAGTCGCCCCCTCCTTTAGGTAAACCCTCCCTTTGGCCAGTATGTATGTAGACTATGTGACCCCAGGTTTATGACCCTGACCAGACCTGGTTTGTGTAACTGTCAGAGCGGGAGGATGACAACTTCAAAGTATGGGAACAATGGGCCTCTCACACTCCTGCCTCCGCATTCCATTCATCCCGGCTGGGATTCTAAGGGAGGACGAGTCCCATCTCTTATCAACGTGCGAAAGCCTCGAGGCCATCGATTGTTATGTGAAATGGTAACATCTAAGGGGTCTGGTTTAGGAATGGAAATTTACAACTTGACACCTCACTTTCTTTCCTGTGGGAAGCAAACGGCCAGAGACCCTTTTTGCCCGCCGTTTTTCCCCTTTAGTGATTGGCTACCTATGGGTAATTCAAACTGTCTAGAAAGGTATAATAGACCTGCTTCTGTCATATGCGTTATCTCTGACAATAATCCGAGAAGCTGTACCAATGTAGAGATTGGAAATAAAGAACTGTGTTTCATCAACAAAGATCTGATCCTTGACTACTTTGAGCAGAAGTCTCACAGATTGTCAGAGATCTGTGACTGGGACTTGGCCGTTCCTGACCATGTCGGATGACGGTACTCTTCCCATCCCTACTACTCCCAAAGACACACCGACCACCCCTAGGGATCAGGGGGCCGGTGGTGGAGGCGGCGGAGGGGAGCCCGAAGTACCAGTGACTATGATTCAAGGGGCTCCCTACATCCCGCGCCCACCTCCTCTTCAGAGCGTGACCCCGAGGTACTCATGGAGCAATTTCAGTCGCGGGACCGTAGACTCCTGGGTGCACGATCGGGAAGGGGCACGGGTTTCGTTCCAGGGGAATCACCTCGACCGCGGGAAGCCGAGTTTCCTGGGAGACGAACGCGAAACGACCTACGTAGGAGATTCGCGTCTCCAGTCCCTGGAAGGAGAGAGAACGGGACCGTACGGGCCCGATCCCTATCGAGAAGACCAGACTCAAGCCCTCGACCGGATGATGGGAGATTTGCGGTTCCAGCTTACTACCGAGTTGCGAGAGCTGGCCCTTGATCTCCAGTATCAGTTCCGGGACGCCCTCACGGCTATACAAGCGGCTCAGCCAGCACCAGCCATGGGAGGACCTCCCGCGGTCAGAGTCCAGCAACCGGTGGTGCCTCCCGGAGGAGTCCCTGCCCAGGTGCCACCGCAAGTGCCACAGCAGGTCCCCCCTGCCGTTCCCCACCAGGTGCCCGCACCCATACCTGCGCCGGCCCCCGTGCCGGCAGGGCCGGTGGTTCGCCCGGCCCCCGCCGATCCGTTGACGGCTACTTTCGATGGGGACCCCGAGAAGTTGCGGTTCTTCCTGCTAGAGATCGAGCAGTTCCTAGACACCTGGGGACATCTCTACCCCACCGAGAGGGACCGGATTGGCTACATCGGGTCCAAACTGAAGGACACCGCCAGCGATTGGTACGTGAGCCTGCACAACGCCCCCGGGCCTGAGCTGCGTTCGCTGAACAACTTCATGTGGGCCCTCCAACACCACTATGAGGACCCCTTGGGTGAAGAAAAAGCCTGGAACCAACTGCGGAGGTTGACCCAAGGGCGGTCCTCAGTGAGGGACTACACCAATAAGTTCCGGCGCATCTCAGCCAAGATTCACGGCTGGACGCAAGACCTGCTCATGGAAAAGTATCGAGATGGCTTAAGTTACGAGGTGTATGAGGTAGTATTGCGGGCGGGAAGACCAGGATCGTTGGCCGCTTGGATGAGGGCAGCCGCGGATGTGGAAGAGCGCTTCACCCTCATCAAGATGGGAGCTTCGTTGACGGCTCCAAGCAAAGCAATGCAGAAGGCGAAACCCAAGCCCAACATGCAAGAGATTAGAGATGCCCGTTTCAAACAGGGGCTCTGCATGAGATGCGGGGAGAGTGGCCACTTCGCCTTGGCGTGCCCTAGAGGAGGGGGGAAAGTTCCGAAGACCTCCACCCCAGTGGCCGGGAGCACCCCCAGCAGAGGAAAGACCTCGTTCAAACCCCGGGCTCTACAGCTGGAAGGGGCAGCGAGTGAGCAGGGAGAGCTGGAGCTGACAGAGGCGCAGATGTTGGGAAACTCCAACGGCCTGCAGTGAGCGGTGCAGAACTGCAGGTCCCCAGCCACGATGTGCCATCTCTGGTGAGCATCCCTGGCCCCTTGTTGTATATGGTAGTGACTGTAATGACCCCTGGGACTGGGACCCATGTCCGAGTCCGAGCCCTAATTGACTCCGGGTGTGCTCGGGACTTAATTAGCCCTTTAGTGGTAGAAGGGCTGGGACCCAAGGTCACCCCGTTGGGGGAGCCACTCAAATTCACGCAGATGGACGGTTCGGAAATGAAGGAAGCGTGTGTGGCAGAGACCGAGGGACTAATTGTGGGAATGGGGGAGCATTGGGAGAAGAGAGCCTTCGTCATCACCCCAAACACCCAATTCCCCATGGTGTTGGGGAGCCCCTGGTTAAGCTCCCATGATCCTTATATCAAATGGAGCGAGGGGAAGATCTCCTGGGTAGATGATAAGTGCCAGGGTCACAAATGGGACACGGGGTGGGGACCAGGACCTCCAGTGCCCATCCGGGCGGCGGCCCTCACCCTGGTGCCCACGGCTGTCCCCCGGGAGTATCGAGACTTAATGGGAGTGTTCAGTGAGACCGAGGCGGACGAGCTACCCCCCCCCCCACAGGCTATCGGATTGTGCCATAGAACTGATCCCGGGCGAGAAACTTCCAAAGGGAAAGCTTTACTCAATGAGTCCCCCAGAGCAGGAGGAACTGAGGAAGTTCCTAGACAAGAACTTGGAGCGCGGCTTCATCCGCCCTGCTAAATCCCCCTTCGCGGCCCCCGTTGTTTCGGAAAAAGAAAGACGGGGGTTACGGTTGTGCACGGACTACAGAGGACTAAATGCGGTGTCTGCTTCAAATGCCCACCCCCTCCCCCTTATTAAAGACTTGCTAACGGAGGCGGCCAAAGGAAAAGTGTTCACTAAGTTGGATCTCCGAGACGCTTATTTCCGGGTGCGCATCAGGGAGGGGGATGAGTTCAAGACTGCCTTTAATATACCGTTGGGACAGTTCGAATACCTGGTGATGCCGTTCGGTTTGAGTGGCGCGCCAGGGGTCTTTATGAGCTTAATAAATGAAGTGTTGCACAAGCATTTATTCAAGGGGGTGTTATGTTTTTTAGATGATATCTTGATCTACTCTGCTGATAAGAAAGAACATGTGAAATTGGTCCGAGAGGTCCTCTCCACCCTGTTGAAAAATCAGTTGTATGCAAAACTGTCTAAATGTGAGTTCCATCGAGATTCCGTAGATTTCCTGGGGTACCGCATTTCACAGAAGGGACTGGAGATGGACCCCGCCAAGGTAGAGGCAGTGGTCCAGTGGGAAGCCCCCCGAACGAGAAAGCAACTCCAAAGTCTCTTAGGATTTTGTAACTTTTACCGCACCTTCATAAAAGACTTTGCCACGGTCACACTCCCATTGACTGAGTTGCTAAAAACCAAAGGGAGGGGCCCGGAAGCAGGGAAGCCCGGGGAGAAAATTGCCTGGAATGGAGAATGCCAGAAGGCGTTCGAGACTCTTAAGACTCTTTTCACCTCAGAGCCCATTTTGGCTCACCCCGATGAAACCAAGGAATTTGTAATCCATGTAGATGCATCAGATGTGGCCATGGGGGGGGGCATCTTGCAGCAGGAGCCAGATGGAAAGCTGCACCCCCTCGCCTACATTTCAAAAAAATTTAATGAAACAGAAAGGAATTGGTCAGTTTGGGATAAGGAAGCCGCAGCTATCCGACTGGCCCTCACTACGTGGCGGCATTGGTTGGAGGGAGCGCAGACCCCTTTTGAAATATGGACAGACCACAAAAATCTAGAAGCGCTGCGCACCCAGAGGTCCCTAAATGCGAAGCAGCTCCGCTGGGCAGATTTTTTCTCAAAATTCAATTTTGTGCTCAAACATCTCCCTGGGAAAGCCAACTCGTTAGCAGACGCGCTGTCCCGATTGCCCCAACACGAGAGTTTAAAAGAGGAGGTGTTTGACTCCATGTTCTCCCCCCAGCAACTGGGAGGTGCAGTGACCACCAGGAGTCAAAGTAAGCGGACGGCAGTAGAGTCGGAAAAGAGCGACTGGGGGGGGATTATTCACCGGAAGAAGTCGAGGAGTTAGAGGCATTGGCAGACTGCTCCCTCCGGGAGAATAAATGCTGGTACCATGGAGATAAACTGGTGGTGCCCCGAAGCAAAAGGAAAGACATATTGCTGACCTGCCACTCCTCTAAACTGGCAGGGCATTTTGGATTTCTAAAAACACTCAACTTAATTCAGAGGCAGTTCTGGTGGCCGCGCATGTGCAGGGATGTGTCGGACTTTGTTTCTGCTTGCCAGACCTGCTTGATGTGCAAAAGAAGAGGGGGGAAAGTCCCGGGACTACTGCACCCGCTACCCACTCCCTCTCGCCCTTGGGAGGCGATAGCTATGGACTTCATTACAAACCTACCACCCTCAAAGGGAAAGACTGTAATTTGGGTGGTGGTAGACATGTTTTCTAAGCAAGCCCACTTCACTCCTTTCAAGCAGCTGCCTACGGCAAAGGGGATGGCCAAGGCTTTCTTCAACCACGTGATCAAACTACACGCTTTTCCCAAACGTGTGGTATCTGATAGGGGCAGTCAGTTCGTTGCCAACTTCTGGTGGGAGCTCCTGAAATTTATGGACATAGAGCCCGCTCTGAGCTCTGGTTACCACCCAGAGACCGATGGACAGTCCGAACGAACTAATCAAATTTTGGAGCAATTTCTAAGGTGTTATACTAACTATCACCAAGACAACTGGGTGGAGTTGCTGCCATTCACTGAATATAGTTATAACAATGCAGTGCATTCCTCTACTGGCGTTTCCCCCTTTATGGCAGTTGGAGGCTTTGAAGGAAAACCCCTGCCCACACTTGAAAATGCCTCAGATGCTCCCCCCACAGACTTTAAACGATGGTGGGCAACCCTGCAAGAGTCGTGGCCCCTGATAGCAAAAACCCTGGACCAAGCAAAAGAGGACTACAAGAAGTATGCAGATCGTGGCCGAGCTGAGGGCTGGGACCTTCAGCCTGGTGACTCTGTTTACCTTTCCACAAAAAACATACACGGCCTGCAACCCAGTAGGAAATTGGGGTGGAAATTTGTGGGCCCTTACAAGGTGTTGCGTAAGATCTCTGATGTGTCTTTTGAACTAGAATTGCCCAAGTCACTGAGTTCTGTGCATCCTGTTTTTCATTTCAGCTTGCTGAAGAAGAATCCTGGGCCGAATGCATGGCATCCAGTTCCTCCGACACCTCCTCCGCTGATGAAGGGGGAGGCACCCCATTTTGAAATATCAGAAATTCTTGATTCTAAACAGCGTAGGGGCCACTTATATTATTTAGTTAGATGGCTTGACTTTGGCCCAGAGCAAAACGAGTGGGTTCGTTCTGAACATGTGCATGCTCCTAAATTAGTTAAAGCTTTTCATAAAAGATTCCCGGACAAGCCCGGGTAGGTTTATTTTCGGGGTGCCAGTGTGTCAGAATCTGCTGATTCAGACAAAGTATGTCTATTGCCTACAGCTATGCCTTCTGTTTTATTGCTATGCTTTCTATTGTCATACATGTATGCCATGCTATATTCCTATTGCCATGTATGTGTTATAGATGCTTCCATAACACCTGCCATGTAGTCGCCCCCTCCTTTAGGTAAACCCTCCCTTTGGCCAGTATGTATGTAGACTATGTGCCCCCAGGTTTATGACCCTGACCAGACCTGGTTTGTGTAACTGTCAGAGCGGGAGGATGACAACTTCAAAGTATGGGAACAATGGGCCTCTCACACTCCTGCCTCTGCATTCCATTCATCCCGGCTGGGATTCTAAGGGAGGACGAGTCCCATCTCTTATCAACGTGCGAAAGCCTCGAGGCCATCGATTGTTATGTGAAATGGTAACATCTAAGGGGTCTGGTTTAGGAATGGAAATTTACAACTTGACATCTCACTTTCTTTCCTGTGGGAAGCAAACGGCCAGAGACCCTTTTTGCCCGCCGTTTTTCCCCTTTAGTGATTGGCTACCTATGGGTAATTCAAACTGTCTAGAAAGGTATAATAGACCTGCTTCTGTCATATGCGTTATCTCTGACAATAATCCGAGAAGCTGTACCAATGTAGAGATTGGAAATAAAGAACTGTGTTTCATCAACAAAGATCTGATCCTTGACTACTTTGAGCAGAAGTCTCACAGAGGTTTCCATGATAGGGCTGCCAACTACAGGTTGGGAAATTCCTGGAAATTTGGATAGGGACCCTGAGAAAGATGAAGACAGCAGGGGAGGGAACGCAGCAGCAATGTGATGCCATAGAGTCCATTCTCCAGGGGAACTGATCTCTGTAGTCTGGACAACAGTTATAACTCTGGGAGAACTCCAGGCCCCACCTGGAGGTTGGGAAACCTACTCTCCAGGGTACAGGACTCATGCCAGGGATGGAAGTAAATGTGGCTCTTTGGGTTGGTGGTAACTGTGAATGCTGTGAAAACTGTGGTAACTGTGAATGCTGTGAAAACTGTGAAAATACAAGCTAGAGAATGAATTGAACTGCCAAGGTATGTACCCCAGCCACTCCGCTAATTATGGTGAGGGGGAGAACATCAACTTACTCTAGGCTTGGAAACCTTGCTTTGAAGCTGGCTGTTTAACCACCACCAATCAAAACTCTGGGTTCGTGTGGGGCTTCCGATCGGGGGGAAATGGAGATTTGATGCACCCTGTAAATGCTCAGGGTGAATGGTGGTTCTTTCTGACAACTCGGGGGCTTTTAGCACCCGATGCAACCCTCCCCAGGCAGGGGAGCATCCAGCAAGCAACAAGACCCAAGAGAGAGTTGAGATTGGTGAACAATAAATCTCGGAGGAGATTTGTTGACACTTTGATCTCCTCCCCAGTGCGGGCTTTGCAAGCAACTCTAGAGAGCTGAACCGGGCTGATTTATTCAGCATAAAACCTCCACTCCCCCGATTTCTTGACTGAAAGAAGACAGACTCTAATTTATGAAGCTTCACCCTTACCAGAAAAACATCTAAAGGTAATGAAAAAACTTTTTGCTTATCGGCAGTGTGTCTTTGAGAGCAAGGAAAACAGACAGATAAGCAGAAGATCAGTTGAAGAACATACTGAGACTTTTTTTTTGTTTTAAAAGAGTTGGATTTTAGCTAAAAACTGCCAGGAAAGTGTTTGTTTACCATTCCTGTGGTCACGGAGGAGAGGGCTGGAGGGATTGGAGGCATCGTGAGATCTGCATGGGTGAGAGAAAAAATGAAGACAACAGGAAGGGATGTCTGGCTGAGAACAGAAAAGAAGAATTGAAGAGGAAGGGATCTGGGAGGACTGAAACTAGCAAGAGCACTTCCAGGTGAAAGAGAACCAGGAAATAAGACGTGACCAGTACCATACAGAAAAGACGTCCGCCATTTTGGGGAGGACTAAAACTTTAAAATCAAATATCTTGAAAAGTAAACACCCTAGAACAAAAATAACGGCATTTGTTAAAGCTCCTTAAGACTGATTGATTGAGCCTAAAAATGTTGAAATTAGAAGATACCCCAAAATCGGCTTTTTTAAAGGGCAAAAGCAGAGGCTGAACAGAGAAAGCGGGCAGGGTCAGCATCCAAGATGGCTCCTAAAAAAGATACTGAACTAATGGCTATGATAGAAGCGATGGACAAAAGGATGACAGAAGCTTTTAATGATCTTAGCCAGCAAAATCAACAATTGGAAAAGAAAATGAATGACCTAGCTGGACAAGTGGATAAAAATTTTGGAGACCTAAAGACTGAAATTCAAAATGTGGCAAAAAAATCGAAAGAGATGGAAAACAAAATGCTTGTGTTGGAAGAAAATATTCAAAAAGTGACAAAAGAGAACTATAGAGTGGAAACAATGATGGTATACAAGAAGATGCAAAAGCACTTAAGATTCAGAGGGATCAGCGAAAAGATGGGTGAGAATATACACATAAGGATGACTGAACCCTTGAGTGACTATTTGAAAGATGAAGAAGAGGACATAAAAGCTAACACTGACCTGGTTTACAGAGTTAATTCTGAGTATGCTAGCAGGAGAAACCTGCCAAGAGATGTGGTAGTGCAATTTACCACTTAGAGAGTAAGAGAGTCGATTTATAGAAAATGCTTCAAGGAACCTTTTGAAATGGATGGAGATAAAGTAATTGTGATGAAAGAGCTCCCTAGAGCTATGTTGCAAGACAGGAAGAAATTCAAACGGCTGACAGATAAACTGAAATAGAAAAATTACAGATACAGATGGGAAACTCCTGAAGGTGTAAGCTTTAACCACCAAAGTACAAAGTAATTAAGAGTATGGAAGAGATGCTTTCTTTCTTGGCAAAAAATATTGAAGAATTTGGAGACATTTAACTTAACACCATTATGGATTACAAAGTACTTTCATGGAATGTAAATGGACTAAATTCACCCAATAAACGTAAAATAGTCAGACATTGGCTTGAAAAACAGAAATGCGACGTGATTTGCCTACAAGAAGTACACATTAAAAAACAAGATTGCAAATATCTGATTAGGAAAAAATTGGGAGAAGAATTTTTCTCATTAGCAACGATTAAGAAAAAAGGAGTAGTAACATATGTCAAGAAAGAATTAGATCCAAAGGAAATTTTTAAAGACAAAGAAGGTAGATATACTGCAACAGAGATAACCATGCATAACAGAAAAATCTTGATTCTGAATATCTATGCACCTAATGGAGCAAAAGAAAAGTTTTTTAAGGACTTAATTGCAGATTTGGACCAAGTTAATTATGAACATTTAATTCTGATGGGTGATTTTAATGGAACTGTAAATAACAAAGTAGACAGACGTTCAAACAGTAAAGATGACACAACTGGAAAGCTACCTAAAGCTTTTTTTGCAATGGTTAAACAGGAAAGTCTGGAAGATGTTTGGAGGAAATGGAATCCTCGAGTTAAAGACTATAATTTTTACTCCAACAGGCATGAATCACACTCAAGGATAGATATGATGTGGATGACGTCAGAATTAACGCTTAAAACAAAAATGATAGAAATCTTACCAAAGCTTATTTCTGATCACAATCCCTTGTTGTGTACTTTGAGACAGGGAGAAAAACAACGGAGATGGAGATTAAATGAAGAACTCTTGGATAATAATGAAATAACTAATAAAATACAAGATGACACAAAACCTTATTTTCAAATGAATGTACACCAAGAAACCAAGTCACAAGTCGTATGGGATGCATATAAGGCTGTAATGCATGGAACATTGATATTTTTAAACAATAAAGAGAATAAGAGAAAGAAAGAACAACAGAATAGTATTATTCAAGCAATTGAGTCAAAGGAGAAAGAATTAAAGAAAAGATCTGGAAGAAAGAAACTTCAAAGAGAAATACAAGTCTTACAAGATCAACTAAAGGCTATTTTGAACCAAGAAATATATTGGAATTTTAAAAAGCTGCAGCAAAAATCTTTTGAAGGTGCAAACAAACCTGGAAAATATTTGGCATGGCAATTAAAAAGAAGAAGAGAAAACAAGATTATAAGTAAAATTGTGACAGATAAAAAAGAAATAATGGACATCAAAGAAATAAAAAGATAATTCTTTATATATTATGCTAAACTTTTTCAAAAAGTGACAGTAGACCAAAGTAAAATTTCAGAATACTTACAAACATTGGGAATACCTAAACCAACTGAAAAACTTGAATGTTGAAAAGCCCTATTACAATTCAAGAAATACAGAGGGCTATTGAAGATTCTAAACTGGGAAAAGCACCGGGGCCAGATGGCTTTTCGGCTAAATATTATAAGAAAATAAAGGGAAGTCTTTTGCCAGTTTTGGAACTTTTGTTAAATGAAATAAGAGCTACAGCTGAGATACCAGATTCATGGAAAGAGGCAACAATATCACTGATTCCAAAAGAAGGACAGGATCTATCAGATGTCAAGAATTACAGACCAATCTCTCTACTTAATAATGACTATAAATTTTTTGTGAGAATATTAGCAGAGAGACTGAAAGAATATTTAAAGGAAATGATACAACAAGAACAAGCAGTTTTTTTTGCCAAATTGCCAAATAAAGGATAATTTACGAACAGTCCTCGATGCAATTGAATACTATGATAAACATTCTGACAAAGAGGTAGGTTTTTTCTTTCTGGATGCAGAAAAAGCCTTTGACAACTTAAACTGGGACTTCATGTTTGTGGTATTGGAGAAATTACAAATTGGAGGATTTTTGCTGAATATGATTAAATCGATATATACGGAACAGAAGTCATCAATTATAATTAATGGCGAAAAAACTGATTATTTTAAAGTTCAAAAGGGAACAAGAC
The DNA here is from genome assembly GCA_029233225.1 of Lepidodactylus listeri. Lineage (NCBI taxonomy): Eukaryota > Metazoa > Chordata > Lepidosauria > Squamata > Gekkonidae > Lepidodactylus > Lepidodactylus listeri. The sequence continues at coordinate 3,446,333 of JARCFY010000014.1, read as the reverse complement.
AAGGTTGCCCACTTTCACCATTGTTATTTATCTGGATTCTTGAAGTTTTATTTTGGAACGTAAAAGACGACAAGGAAATTAAAGGTCTGTCAACTAAAGAATTTTCTTTCAAGTATAGAGCGTTTGCTGATGATGTGATGTTCATAACTGAGGAACCTATGACTACTTTACCACTTTTATTGCAAAAAATTAAAGACTTTGGAGATCTTGCAGGTTTTTATGTTAATAGAAGGAAATCAAAAGTGATGTGTAAGAATATGTCAAGCAAAAAGCAGTTGGAATTACAAAACTTAATAGACTGTGAGGTGGTGAAAAAGACTAAATATTTAGGTATTGACTTAACTATGAAAAACATTGAACTCTTTAAAAATAATTATGAGAAGTTATGGACACAAATTTCACACGACATTAATAAATGGAATACTCTAAACTTATCACTACTGGGTAGAGTTGCTACAGTTAAAATGAACATTTTGCCAAGACTAATGTTTCTATTACAAACAATACCAATCGTGAAAGACTTTAAAGCCTTTAAAACATGGCAAAGAGAACTTTCAAAATTTGTCTGGGCAGGAAAAAAACCAAGAATAAAAATGAAAATAATGTGTGATGCAGAGGAAAGAAGAGGTTTTCAACTGCCAAATTTAAAGCTATACGATGATGCGGTCTGTTTGACGTGGCTAGAATCATGGATCTCTTTAAAAGACAGAAAACTATTAGCACTTGAAGGATATGATTGTCGATTTGGTTGGCATGCGTATTTGTACTATAATAAAACGAAGATGGACAATATGTTTAAGCATCACTATGTGAGGAGAACTTTAATAGATACATGGTTTAGATACAAGAATTTTTCCCCAGCAGAAAAGCCTCTGTGGATTGTACCAGCAGAAGTAATAAAACCTTTTTCGAGCTTTAAAGGACAAGACTGGTTGAAGTACAGAGACCTGCTAAAAATTGAAAATAATGAGTTTGTATTGAAAGAAGAGAATCAGATGGATTTTAAATACAGTTGGCTGAGGTATAGACAGATTTATGATCTATTTAAGACAGATAAAAAATGTGGGGGTTTCAGAAAGAAAATTAATGAGATTGAACAGGTTTGGGAGGAAGGTGGAAAAAAACTGATTTCAAAAATGTATAAAATTTTGCTGAAATGGTATAATGCAGATGAACTTGTAAAAGAACAAATGATAAAATGGGCAATTAATATGAACAAAGAAATAGCTATGTCACCTTGGGAATTTTTGTGGGAAAATGCTATGAGTATTTCTACTTGTTATAATCTAAAAGAAAATTGTTTTAAAATGTTGTATAGATGGTATATGACTCCGAAAAAAATAGCAAATATTGATCAACGGCTGTCTAATAAGTGTTGGAAATGTAAGCAAAAAGAAGGTTCTTTCTACCATATGTGGTGGACTTGTGACAAAGCTAAAGTCTTTTGGTGTATGATTCATGCTAAAATGGAATTTTTTTTTAAATGTACCTTTAAAAAGCTGCTTGAAATGTTATTGCTTGGTCTTAAGTTAGAGGATGTAAATGTAACTAAAAGGACATTAATATGGTATATGGCGACTACAGCGAGAATGGTCTATGCTCAGAACTGGAAATGCGAAAAAACTCCAGACATATGGGAATTGCTATTTATGGCAGAAATGGACAAATGGACAAGAAAACTGAATAATCAAGACTCAGAAAGATTTCTAGAAGAATGGAAAGATCTGAAAGAATATCTAGAACAACATTGGGATATGAAAAATAATATTTTTACATTGACTAATTATTGATTTTTGATGTTTAAAAGAAGAAACAATTATTTTAAGAGAAATATACTGAATGACTGAAATGATAAGAATAGAAACTAGAGTACATATTACAGATATCTAGATAATACTTTTAAATGTTTAAAAATTACCTTTCTTTTTTTAATTGTTGTAACCAAATTTGTTACCTGTAAGAGCCAATAACTTTAAATCCTTATAATTGCTATTATATATATAATGGTATAGGTGAGGCAGGAAGTCCCAAAATTTCTTGAATTGTAATCGGAATACATAGCTTTATAGAAAAATGGATAGTGATGATAATATTTTAAAAGTAACTATGTAAAGTTTTACAACTGGAAAAACAATAAAACAACAACTCTGGCTTCGTGTGATATACAAACTGGGCCAGTAAAACTTAACTCTCTGAAACCCACAGGCCACATTCTTAGCTCCTACAGAATGGCAGCGTTCACACAACTTACCCATTCCTCCAGACGGGCCTTGTGAGACATATCATTCTTCTCCTTATTGTATCAAATCAAAGCATCCTGACCTGCCAGAGCCCTGCAGGCTCTTTCAGCTTCATATAGGATCAGCTTTTAAATCAGTGGTGCAGCCGGTTTTAAAAATCCCTGACTTCAACCTTCTCTAGGATATCTTTTTTCTCTTTAGCATAGGCTATTTTTTTTTTGCAACAACCAATAAACTCACCTTAGAACCTTGAACTTGAATTCCCAACACGAAAGGCATCAAGCAACACGAAAGGCACCAAGGCTGTGTTAAGTGAAGGGAGGGGGGGAAGCAAGCCCAAATGGTAGCAGCCATGCCCTTTCCAAGCACATTTGAACACCAAGGGGACTGTGTGCAGCACTGCAGCCATTTTTATTAGGCAAAAAAAGACCATAAATGTTGGGAGGCTTTAGAGGAGCTTGAACTCAAGGAAGTGCTGCCTGCCTGCATATTTGTTTTGAGCAATCCCCAGTCTCCCCAGGATGCCCTTCCTTCTCTCTGCAGACGGCGGAAATCACAGCCGTAAGATACCTTTCATGTTAAATACTCAGAAATGCAAGAACTGTTCTTCAGACTGTTCTTATTTCTGTCATCACTGGCATCATTTTGTAGCACAGAACCCTCATGAGGCACTTGGTGGAAAACTACCTTTTGAGGTTAAAACATCCATTTAATGTTTGGTGGTGTGTCCTTGATTATAGATTGGAGTGGCCAGATCCTCCCCTTGTCAGTCCCAACATATTCATCCTTCTCAGCATGTGGATTGCAGAGCGTTGCAAGAACAGGGGCCCAAGTATGACATGAGAAGGAAAGCAGGAAGGGCAGGGGACAGAAGGGCAGTCGTGGTCATCTAGAAGGGTGAAACAATGAAAGAGTAACAAGTTCATTCTGGCAGAAGCTTTTTGGGCTTAGCGTCTGCTCAGAGGTCCATCTCATGAAGCTTTGGTGCATGAAAGTGTTAGTCTTCAGGGTACCACTGGACTTATATCTAGGGATGCCAAGTCCAGGTTGGGAAATTCCCTGAGATTTGGGGATAGAGACTGAGGATGGTGGAGCTTGTTAGCCAAATTGCCTTATTTATTAATAAATGTGGGGAATTATGAGTATTAAATGGCAATAGGCATTAAGTATGGAATCATTAACCTGTGTATACTGGAGTTAGAATTCCCAAGAACCCAGGAATAGACACAGAGACTGGGTAGCTAAAATAATGATTTCTTTACTAAATATAATCAAGCATTTAAACAATAATCAAGCATTTACACACACAATACAGAACTAAGAAAGCAGAGGTGATTAATAGCTAATAGAGGGGTCAGTTATAGGATGATAGAACCTGTCCAGATGTGCAGTGTTCCATGGAGATGAGAATATGGCCTAAACCAAAGGTTTAGGGGTGAACTGCTAGTTGACATCGGGGCAGACATACAATCTCTGAGGCCACATGCTCTGATGGATATAGACATTGGAAAACAATGCAGACCAGTGGGAGGCCTTGGGGGAACAAAAGATTAACTTTGCCAGTGATGAGTCCCAGGGGTGCGTGGCATCAAGATGGGCAAGGCTTAGAAGTGACCAATGAGATCTCAGAGGGGTAGAGTCTGACTTAGCAATAGAAGCCAGGTGTTGGATGACTGGACTGGGCTAGATGAATGGATTTTATGTTGATTGATGGTTCTGTCAAGGTAGTTGAATAGGTTCCCAGATATAGACAAAAGATGGGAGATGGATCCCTGATTAGTGTCAGGAAGGATTGTTAATAATTTGAATGTTTGATTGGTTTATCTTAGTATCCTGAGGGATGGAGCAAGGAAGGACAAGTAATGAGACAAAGAATTCTCACATCGACATGGGGTCACACAAAAGGGATAGGTGAAGTTCTAGAGATAGGAGGACTATTTGCCAGGTGGTCTTTAGAAATGCAGATACCTACCTGATGGAACTGCCATTGTTTCATATGCATATCTTCCTGGATTGGGGATGGAAAGTACTGGAGTCAGGAGGCAAGTTGTAGGATGATCATAGCAAAGACTTTATTAAGTGAATCAGCATGTTCAGGAGATGGTCAGATCAAGCATGCTGCCAGGGCTCCAGGGCCCTGCTTATATGCCGGCCGGAGCCCCACCTCTGGCCGCACCCAAAATACCTGATAGGGGCTTAGCATATGCGCATAGTTCTGATAGGGCCTTAGGTCTTAAGTTGTAGTTCATAGGTCCCCCGCGGAAGACCTAGGCTGGCTATTGGTGGTCGTTTTGGATCCGACTGTCTATTGTTCTACCTGGCTGAAGCTCAGGTAGAATCGGGCCATGTGCTCTGACCGCATGGCGGTCGCCATTTCGTGACTAGTACACAACAGGGGAGAAGACTGGAGGTTTGCTCGGAGGGTTAGGGTTAGGGTTGCCTTGTTGTCACCTGAAAATGGAGACCCTGTTTCCAGAGCTATGACTGGCTCTGTGTTTCAGAACCAGGAGTGTCTTCCTTGGCCTGAGTTTTGTGGGCTCCCAAGAGCAAAAAACACAATTTCAGGTTAGAAAGTGGGGTATCCCTGCTATTAGGGCTACACAAGAGTAAAGGCAGTGCCTCTGGCAACAGGCTTGGGGAGGGGAGTACAGTTGCTGACCTCCAGGTGGGGCCCAGAGATCTCCTGGAATTACATCTTTTCTCCAGACTACACAGATCAATTCCACTGAGAAAATAGCTGTTTTGGAGGGCAAACTCCACTGAGGGCATTATACCCCACTGAGGTGCCCCTCTTTTCCAAACCTTTCCTTACCCTGGCTTTACCCTCAGAATCTCCAGGAATTTCTCATCCCAGAGCTCCCCCTCCTTCTCCCCCCCTCCAGCTGCTAGTGGATGAAAGTGGGCAAATGGAGGTGAGAACCCAGAGCCAACTTCTGTAGTCTATGATATGTAAATCAGCCACAAGACTCATGATGAATATCTGCATGGCTCATCCTGTCACCTTTATACACACCAGCCCCACTTCAGTGGGATTTTGGGCTCCCAAGAGCAGAAAACACAACCTAAAAACCTTAGCTTGCCATTCATCAACAAGAAAAGCAATGAGCTGTTCCAGGCGAACACAGAGGGGAGTCATGGTCTTTGAGTGATATTACATCTTTTTTAAAAAAATAGAAGCTGTCTTTGTGTTATTATCACTCTTGGCATTCCAAAATAACTGGCAGAGAAGCTGGAATGCAGGCAGGTCTGGACAAGAGCCAGGAGGCTTCAGGGCTTTAAAAATAATAACCCATGTCTGGAATACCCAGCAGTAGCTTTACTTGGGGGCAGCTGGTGGGTGTGTGTGGAGGCAAGGCTTCTCCCCCTGCAAAGGCTTAATCCTATGAGGAGAAGATTCAGGGCACACGGGCACTTTCAGAATTTTGCCCCAGACCGAACTGAACTGAATGGATCCAGTTCCCAGACCAGTCCTCGCACTGACTGGCAGCCAGTTCATGAACTGGTTCACAGACCACTTCAGGTACAAAAAAGACCTCCGGGGGGGGGGGGGGAGTCCCAGGCAATGTTCCCTCTAAGCTGACTTAGTGTGAGCTAGCTCACAGTTATTTAGCCTCCGGCTCGCACATTTTTGTCTTAACTCAGGAAAGAGGGCTCCAGAGCAAATTAATTTATGCTGCAGCCAAATTGCTTACTCACAACTTTAATGTCAGTAGCTCACAAAGTAGAATTTTTGCTCACAAGACTCCACAGCTTAGAGGGAGCATTGGTTCCAGGGGCCCAAGTTCTCAGCATAATTTCAGCTCACTCTCCTTGATGTGCCCACCAAGTTTGGCCCCCTTTTGACTTTGGGGAGCCGAGCTACAGGCCCCCAAAGAGACAATGCTTTTTAATGCAATGTCCCCCTCGCTGGTTCAGGAGTGACCCAAACTGACCCAGGTGAGCTAGAGGCCTCCAATTCGCACAGCCCATCCCTAGGGTGGCCCTCGATGTGCCCCACAAGTCATATGCCTGTCAGGTCTGGTTGGTACAAGTAGCAGACCCCCAAGACCGGTGCCCCTGGGGAAACCGCTTCTGGAGGACTTGTCCAGTGATTGTTTCAGACAGTCCAGAGGAGAACTGGGTCAGCTACAGGCACCCAACTCCCAGAGGAGCTCCCCAGGGACCACCCACATGGTTGTGAGTGCCTCTGTCTTCCTGAGGGCAATCACCCAGCCCTTTGGACATGAGGACTTGTTGGGGCCCAGCCTCCCACCCTGCCTGGGAAGATGACAGGGACAGGTGGTGCTCTTTCCCTGGGTCCATTTACCTTTAAACGGCAATGGGATCACTGACTAGGACAGAACCTCCTGCCCAGCCTTGGGCACATCCGTACAGGGATGGGTGGTGCTCTCACCCTGGGCGCACTCTCCACCCACTGACAACATGACTACTGGGCAGGGTCGACCACCCCACCCTGCCTGGGACCCGGGGAACACCCACTCAGATGCGTGGTGCTCTCCCCCCGGGCCCACCCTCCACCCATGGGCAACATGATTGGTCAGGGCCAACCCCCCATGCCCTCCCTGGGGCCTGGGGAACACCCACATGGGGACAGGTGGATCTCTCTTCCCAGACCCCACCCTCCACCCACTGGCAACATGAGTACTGGGCAGGGCTGACCCCCTTCCCTGCCCGAGGAACACTCACATAGGGGCGGGTGGATCTTTCTCCCTGGGCCCACCCTCCACCCACTGGTGGCAATGCAATTACTGGGAAGGGCTGAACCTCCCACCCTCCTCGGAGCCCAGGGGACACCTGCACAAGGGCAGGTGGCTCTCTCTCCCCAGGCCCCACCTTCCACCCACCCACAATGTGACTACCAGGCAGGGCCGACCCCCCCCCCCCCGGTGAACACCCACAACAGGATGGATGGCACTCTCCCCAGGCCCCACCGGTGACCTGACTACTGGACAGGGACAACCTCCTCCACCCCATTTGGGGCCTGAAGAACACCCACAGAGGAACAGGGGGTGCTCCTTTCCTGGGGGCCCACCCTTCCTCTAACATGATAAATGAGCAGGTAATAATTTCCTGCACCACCTGATGCCTGGGAGGCACCCACACAGTTGCAGGTGACCTCCTCTCCCGGGGACAATTCTCTAAGTAGGGGATGCCTCAGTCTCTTACCAGGGCAACGAGAGCTCCCAGCTCAGAAGGATTCTTTCCTGAATGGTGATCACTTCACCATCAGGCAAATCAGGGCTGGCACCTGGGTGTGTGGATGGGTAAGGCTGTGAGTCCTAAACCCAGGTAACAAGGACCCCATGTTGGACCCCTTGTGACAGTCCCAGGCCATGGCAACATGACCTCCCAGCTTTGGAGGATTTGATCCTGACTGGTAATCACTTTACCATCAGGCGGGCCAGGGGGACATGGGTGGATAGATGGGTGAGGTGGGGAGTCCAAAACCCCTGGGGAGTCCAAAACCCCATGGGGACCCCATCATGATGGTCCTGGGCCAGGGCAACGTAACCTCCCAGCTCAGGAGGATTCAGTCCTGACTGGTGATCACTTTGCTGTCAGGCAGGCTGGAAGGACATGGGCAGACAGGTGGGGTGGGGAGTCCCAGCCCTTGGATAGGGCCCCTGCTGGGAACAGGCCTGGTAGGACCTCCCCCATGGGGGAGAAGACATGTAAGTAGAAATGGAAGTGTGGGCCCTCTGGGGAGAGACCCAGTAGTGTGGTCTGACTGCCTGGCAGTGGTGGGCAGATGGGTGGGGTGTTTTAGCCCCAAGACAGGGCCCCTGCTGGGGACCGGTCTCCCAGCCCATGTCCTCACAGAGAGGAGATGTGGAATTTTGGGTCCTCCAGGGAGGGACCCAGTAGTGTGGTCTAACTGCCTGGCTGTGGCAGGTGGATGGGTGGGCTGGGGAGTCCTGGCCTCCAGGACAGGGGGCCCACTTGGGACCAGCCTGGTCCTATCCTCCCTCATGGGGAGGAGACATGGAAGTGTGGGCCCTCTGGGGAGGGACCCGGTAGCGCGTTCCAACTGCCTGGCTATGGCAGGCAGATGGGTGGAGTAGGGAGTCCAGGCCCCCAGGACCACCCCTCCCAGCAAAGGCAGCCTTCCTCCCACCTAGGCACCAACAGATGCATCCTGTAGTCTGGATGCCGGGATCACCCATAGAGGAAGAGGGAGAAAAGGAAGGGGGGACATAAGGAGGGAAGATGAGATACTGTGGTCCAGAACAGGATTGCCCAGCATGGATAGATTCACCTTCAGAAAGAACAGCTCATCCACCCTGGCCGGGTCTAGTTGGGATTGATGTTGGCAAAGGATGTCTCCCAGGTGGGAGAACACCTGCTTGCTTTGGATGCTGGTGGGGGGGCAGGAGAGCAGACTGGTGGCCACACCGGTAAGATCTGGCCATATGGTGGCCTTGTGCACCCAGTACTTTAGTGGATCCAAGTTGGCGGGCTTTGGGGGCTTGGCCAGGAACTTGTGAACCATCACTTCAGCAGAACCCTCCACCATTGCATGCCTGGCACCCACACCAGCACTCTGTACCTCCGACCTCATGATGGATGTCCAGAACTCCTAATTCTCATTTAGTCTCCTCTCAGTTCGGGAGCCCACCCTCTCTCTATGAGCTCACCCCCCTCACCGTCCCCCCTCTCCCAGTTCTTCCATCTCCCCCCTCTCCCTCCTCAGCCCCACCTCCTCCTCCTCCACCACCTCATCATCTCCCATGTCCCTCAGCTGTCTCTGGCCCCAGCCACAGCGTTGAAACCCCTGCACTTGGCAACACAGTCCATGCTTCTCCTGATGAAGCTGCGCACTTCAGAGGGTGATGCATCCCTTGATACAGGGCTCACTCATGCATGCTAGCCTGAATTCCTGCTCCTTAAAGAGTGGCTGCAGGCACTGCTTGATACCATTGTGCAACCTGTTGACCAGGGCCCTGACTCAAGGGAGAACCTCAGTTCCCTTGGGACCTGGCTTCAGCACAGACTTTATCACCTAATCTAGCCCACAAATGAGGGGGATAACTTGCCCCAGGCTGGCCATGTGAGCACAGGGCACATTGGTGCCCCATCTGGGCCTGTTGGCCTGACTGCTCTCTTATTAAAATTTGGGGAAATATTAGCTCTTAGCAATATGTAGCCAGCTAATCGGGATCTTGCCTATGTATACAAAGGCGGCGCTAAACCGAAACTTTCAAGGACTGACACAAGACTCAAGTTAAAGGTATAAAAGATAAATTGTTTACTAGAAATATAATAAAAGATTTATAAAACAAACAATGTTACACTATCATTCATACAGTTATACAGGTCTAAGAAATTAGATAAGAATACAGAGACGTTTGCATGAGCAGGGTATATGATGGTTTCTGTCGAGGGTGATATTTACCTCTATATGAATAAGTAAAATCCATCTGGAAAAATAGGGAAAGAAGTCTTCGGATAGAGGACAAAGGATCGTGGCTCTGAACCAGCAGAAGACCACATGGCAGATCCCAGTGGTGCACCCAAGGATCCGTGAGGAAGGATGGGAGACAAACAAGGAAGGAGGGGAAAGCTAGACTAACTTGTGACTCTTGGGGAGCAGTATTTATTGGGAGGTGGTGCCTAGGAGGATGACAAGGTATGAGATGGTCCGTTCTCTATTTCTAGCCTATAGAAACGGGCCTATAGATGGTCCGTTCTCTATCTCTAGCCACTAAGAGGGTCCTACGGGAGTGGTCAATGTTCAGATCTACCTGATGGTCAGGACAGGATGTTGATGTAGGCTGCATCTGGCATCTGTCTTCAGGATGACAGCGAGTTCTGGGCAGTGGAACCGGTTCTCAGGAAGCACCCTGCTGTCTTTGCACCCTTGTGTGAAGTCCTTTGATGTACCAAATGGTGATGGTGACTTGCAGGAGGGGGTGTAAGCCTGTGTGCGTGCATGGAGTTTGTTCCTTCGTGGAGTTGCTAGTATATATTCCTCGCCTCGTGCATTTGTGTGTGAGAGAGTGTCTTTGTGCTCTGTGTCAACCTTCTGGCTGGAGGTGGCAACCTCAGAAAATGGTACACTGACCCCTTGTTGTAGGTATCTGTTCCCATCTTCCCACTGGTTACCTAATATACTGTTATATCTCACATAACTGGTATCATAGTCCATTCACTGCTCTTAGAAATCACCAGAAAAGTCCATAAGAAAGCTGTGCAGGCTTACAATTCCCCCCTTGCATGACTTGAGACAGGAGACGAATGGTCACGCATACACACACGAAGGAAGGACTGCTGGAATGGTGGAGTCGTCGCTGTTGGGGTGCTTCTTCCTCGGGACGGTCTGCGGTGCTTCCCTGACCATCCTAGCTAAAACGGACTGACATTTAAAAAAAAACCTAACCTAAGCTCATCAAAAATAGCCCAAATTACCAGACCGGCACACCAACAACCTATGGAGGCAAATATGACCTGGAACTTGGGGAGGACGTGTACTAATGTCAAACACTAGCTACAAGAAGTGTAACATCAGTAAATAGGAAGCAAATAATTACATACATGTTAGATGATGTCGAGGACTTCCCTGTCTTCTGCATTGTCCAGGGTGCTGCATAACAGCAGGACCAGAGTACATGTGGACGGGAGGCAGCAAGGCATTGGGCATGCTGGAAAACAAGACATGGAGGCAAGGAAGGAGGCCAGAGACCCCTTCGTGCATTCGAGTCTTTCAAATTGGCAAGCCTCATTAAAACTCATGTCTGATCAGCTGGAACACATTTGGGAAGGGCAGGGATGAAGGGAGTCCATTTGCATAATAGGAGGGCTTCTCCCTTTGTGTCCCATGGAACCCTGGGAGATGGCTCCAGAACTGGAATAACTGGTTTTTAAAAGCTAATAGCCGATTTAAATGGACGAGAAAACTATTGCTGAAGGTGATTCTTACTACAAGGAAAGTCCACAGGGGGCACTTTCTTTAGAGAAATCAATAACTATGAGATAAAATGAAGCCAAAGCTTAGGTAGTTCGTGCTTATGGTGGGCAAAACACTCTTTACTCCCCCTGTGGGGGAGGAGGGGAACAGCCATTGCACCCTCTGAGCTGCCCCCTCAAACTTCAGGTGGCTGCAAACCATGGCAAAGCATGGCAGTGCAGGCTTTGAGTTCGAGGAAGTAGACCAAAGGATGGTGTTCTCCTTCACAATCCTCTTGCTTTCTGGGGCCAAAATGGCCCCTCGGGGGACCTTTTGTGATGGAGACCCTGTCTTAAACTGGGGGCTCCCTGTGAACGCATGGGGCCCCCCACCCTTTCAAATGTAAAGAATAGAACCATATACATTGACTTTAGAAATCTCCCCCCTTGCATGGAAGCCTGTTGTTCTTTTCAGGCTAGAAGAGGGGGGGGGGCAGAGGCATGAGAGAGGCGTGAGAGAGGCTTCTTTGACCTTAACCAATTCCTTATGGAATCGGGATGTGTGAGCAAGCTCCTGATCAGCTCCAGTCCCATACCTAGGGGACTGGTGAGAGAGTCATATAGTTCAGGAGAGAGTTTCATTTCCTTGACAGTCCATACAGGTGTGGAAAAACTAAAATCACAACCTTTGATGTTGGTCACTTTACAAAAACAGCGATTGATCCTGGGTAGCATAGGTTGAATGTATCTGTTGTTGATACGAGTGTAACTGCAAGCCGTTCTAACACACAGGCATTTCCTAAATATACAATGGCAGAATGGGTCTCTTTAACGAGATCAAATTGACAGTGGCTTTCCATGCCTTCCCTGGGTGTCATGCCGGGGTGGTGTTCTTCGAGTGCATCATCCTCACAGATGAACCCTAAGTGTCATCTGTGGGTGCAGCCTGCCACATTGATAGTCTGCCATCCTTCTGAGGTGGCTCCAGCCCATCTATTGCTATCCTGGGCATGGAGAACATATTCAGGATCTGTTTGCAGACCCAAGGGAATGACGGGGTATATAGGAAATGTGTCTTTTGTGTCTACAGTGAGCACTATTAGATCCAGGGTCTGGGTCACTGGGTTAAAGGTGGCATTGGCTAAAGACCACCATGGTTCCAGTTCCCTTTCTTGTGCAGTAAGATTTGCTTGTAGTACCTTCTTGATTTCGAGGGGAATGTTACCTTCCATGGCATGTCTAATCATACCCATGAATACTGCCATGTTCACGGAGCTTGCTTGCATGCACGTGAGGGACATAGAAATATTTTTCTGGAGGGACTGTACTCCTCAAGTTAAAATACCAAAGTCACGCTCCATGATTTGCTCCCATTTGACTAGGATCGGGTTAGTGGAGTGTTGAACATTCGATATGGTATTTAGAGAGTTTGTGATCGGGTCTCCTATCTGTGCCACGTCTGTTGAGACTGCAGAAAATTTGTTGGCTACAATCTCAATGTTAGCAGCATCTAGGATGGTTACTCCTGCTCCCGCAGGGGCAACCCAGTCCGCAATGCTTTGCTTGGGTCGGGTGGATCTCTCTCTCGGAATCCATAAATCAATCCATTTGTCCCACCCATGGCAAACAGTGCTCAAATAAGGAGTGTATTCCCGGAATCATGTGGAGGTGTCTAAGGCTGTTTTTACATCTGACTTTCCTGCTGGAATCATTCTAGTTCCAAAAAAACCTGCCCACACCTCTGTGCGGTGTGAAACTGTGCTGCTACTGAAATGTCCACATCTACTAATTGCCCTCCTGTGGTCAAGCTAGTATTCAACCGGCTTTATTCTGCTTTAAACAATTGCTGTTGATTAGTGCACTTAGACCCCCTGGAGTGAAATTTCACACCACTGTGAAATCAGCACAGGAAAAGACAGCAGTCAAACTACTTTAGAGGGGAGGTGTAAAATGACCCTTAATTGCTGAGGTCAATTTTGATAGTCCTCAGGGAGATCTGAGGTTTGAGTAGAACTGTTTCCTTCTGATTGGATTTCAGGATGTATGAGCCCACCAATGGATTGGCGGCTACCTTAAGCGGCTCTACATCCTGCATGAGAGGGTCAAACACCAAGGTGCTATTTAGGTCCGCTCCCATTGCAATAGAATAATTTCCCTTCATGTGTTGTGTGTTTATAATCAAGGTTCCTAATGAGCTAAATGTAACTCTGTGTCCCCTGGAAGTGCAGGGGGTGCCGGTCAAACCAACCATCCTGTCTAGGGGACCCTGTACAGAGTCATTTGCAATCGTAAGATGCCACCTGATAGGTGTCCACCATATGGACTGGAACTCGTGCTCTCTCCCTGAAGGGTCAGTTAGGACTGTGGGTAAAAACAAGGATCCATTACAGAGTTCATGTGTCCCTGTGGAAATGATAATTTTCAAAGGATCTCCAGCGCTCCAGACAGCAGCTGAAATGATGGCAATGTCACAAGAGGGGTCCAAATGAGCAATATCTTCTGGGTCCGGAGTGGTAGAAAAGTAGCTGATTGTGGGTTTGGCCAGAGGCATAGCTCTGCAGACAAAGGCAGCCTCTGAGTGTGCCATATCTGTCGTGGAGTAGCAGAGCCGTATTGGCACCTTACTGTGATCATGGACACAGTCAATCCTTGCTGTGGTGCAATTTTTAGAGTCCCAGCAGTCTTTAAAAACATAGGTTCTCTGTCCAGGCTGAAAACCCCTAACATATCCGCGCGCAAGGCACGTTAAATGGTCAGAGGGTGAGCGGCTCCCCGCACAACCCCAAGCTGCTGCAGCCAGTATACAACTGGTGTAGGGTTGGATGGTTGGATGAGTGGCATAGGAAAGTATGTGTATAGACAGGCATGCAAGTGCAAGTGGTAGATACATTCTCACCTAGCCTTAGGCATTGTGGGATTGTTCTGGGAGTCTGTGGAGGGAAAAGGATTACGGTACAACTTAAAAGAAAACAACCCAGGGGGCTGGGGCGGATACTGAGGTCAACATATGTGCTGCACTGTCTCAGTATGGCCATGAGCACCCATATATTAAAACAAAATATCTGTTTGCTGTGTGAAGCAAGAAGGCAAAAATGGTCCCGCCAAAGGCAAAAAGGGAATTGAGCCGGTTGACAGCAATTGAAGCAAGGAGTGATCAAGAGTAGAGGGAGGTCGAGCACATCAACCTCTCCGGCCAGGGCTTGAACTGCCGGCTACTGTGTCTCTAACGTAGGCTCATGGAGCAGGATGGCTCAGAGCCTTACAATGTAGGCAGCTGAAAAAGCTTGGAGGGTCGCTCTCTTGGGAGGCAAGACTATAGAAAAACAAATAAGCAGTGAAAAATACACAATGAGATGGAAAGAAGAGGTGAGTCTTAGAAGCAATCTCATGGTGATGTGTGTCTAGGGTTCAAAATATGAGAAACACATTATAAACACATATGGAGACCACACATAGCGTTTCAGTACAGTCCATAAGGACCACGCTTGTGCAGAATCCAGCAAGGTTTTGCAGTTCCAGCAAGTTCAGACCTCTGGGGGGTTAAAAAAAAAAAGGAGAGTTTGGTATACCACTGATCCACTGTTCCCCCCTTGCTTCTTCCGATGGCCACAGTCAAGGAAGAAGCACAAGTTAAAGAGCCATGAATGTCTCAGCTAGCGAAAAGTCAGTGAGCCCCGCTGTGGGGTCTGAGAAAGAGAGCTGTTGCAGCAGAGCAACTGGGTGGGTAGGTTGAGCTGGCCCACCTCCAGGATCACCTCCAGAATCGGGAGGGAGCACTGGAGATGCAGCTATGGGTTGGCCCTTCCAGGGCTTGAGCTGCGAAGAATGGAAAATTTTTCCCCAGGTGGTGCCGTGCTTGCGCGGGATGGCTACCTTGTACACAGCTGGGCTGACGCGAGCCACGACTGGCACAGGGCCCTCCCACTTAGCGGCCAAGTCATGGCCGAACTTCACAAACTTTCTGTACAGAACTTGTTGACTCGGTTCCCACACCTGGGGGTTCTTAACCCAGCCCAGTTTCTTATCTACAGCAAGTTGATTCTGACCTAGTGCCTGGGCGACCCACAGGTGGACCGACAGAATTTCCTGCAAGAGGGCTGACACCCATTCGTCAGTGACAACCACCAGCTCAAGATCAGAGGGCAAGTTAGTGTCAAGCCAGAAAGCCTCGGGCATCAGCATCTTTCTACTCATCATGACCATGTGGGGAGTGTAGCCATGCATGGCAGTTGTTCCACGGAAGGCCATGAGGATGATGGGGAGCTTGTCGTCCCAATCCCTTCCAGAGGCTTTCACCACCTTGCGGAGAGCCTCCTTCATCATCCTGTTTGTACGTTCTATGGCACCAGAGGATTGGGGGTGGCCAGCGATGTGAAAGTGCTGCTGAATACCCAGCACCTTGCAGAGCTCCTGCACAACTGCTCCAAGGAAGTGACTCCCGAAATCGCTGTCTATGACCTTACAGATTCTGAAGCGAGCAAAGACATTGTTGAACAGGAGCTTGGCTGTGTTATCCCTGCAAGGGAACACTTCGACCCACTTGGAAAAGGGGTCAATGAGAGTGAGGCAGTACTTATTGCCTCGAGTGGTTCTGGGCAGGGGGCTGATGAAATCAATCTGCACACAAGCCCAGGGTCCCTCAATGCACTGGTGCTGGATTGGGGCTTGAGGTCTGTGCATGTCAGCATTCACCATGGCACAGGAGAGGCAATTGTTGTCAGAATCTGCTGATCCAGACATAGTAATCCTGACTGTACCTTCTATGTTATCCTATATTTTATTCTATGTTTGTAACTGCCATGTTGTAGTGCTTAACCAGGCCTGGAGTTTGTAACACTTAGAGCGGGAGGGTGACACCTGCAATGTATGAGAACAAGAGGGCCTCTCACACCGCTGCCTCCACATTCCATCCGCCCCGGCTGGGACTTCAAGGGAGGATGCTTCTCATCTCTTATCACATGCAAAAGCCTTGAGGCCATTGATTGTTATGTGAACTGGTAACATCTGAGGGGTCTGGTTTGGGAAGGGAATTTACAGCTTGACACCTCACTTTCTTTCCTGTGAGAACCAAACAGTCAGGATCCCTTTTTGCCCGCCAATTTTCCCCTATAGTGATTGGCTACTTATGGGTAATTCAAACTCCTTGGAATGGTATAATAGACCTGCCTGTATTATCTGTCTCATCTCTGACAATAATCCGAGAAGCTGTACTAATGTAGAGATTGGAAATAAAGAACTCTGGTTGACCAACCAAGATCTGATCCTTGACTACTTTGTGCAGAACTCTCACAGATTGTCAGAGATCTGTGACTGGGACTCAGCCGTTCCTGATCATGTCAGACGACGGCACGGTTCCCATCCCTACTACCCCCGAAGATACACCCACCACCCCGGCGGACCAGGGGAACGGTGGTGGAGGTGGCGGAGGGGAGCCCGAAGTACCGGTGACTACGATTCAGGGGGCTCACTACATCCCGCGCCTACCTCCTCTTCAGAGCGTGACCCCGAAGTACGCCTGGAGCCAGTTCGGTCATGGGACCGTGGACTCTTGGGTGCACGACCGGAAAGGGGCACAGGTTTCGTTCCCGAGCGATCAACTCGACCGAGGGAGGCCGAGTTACCTGGGAGGAGACAGTGAGCCGATCTACGGAGGAGATCCGTGTCGCCCCTTCCATGGAAGGAGAGAGGACCGGCCCGTATGGGCCCGATCCGTACTGCGAAGACCAGATGCAATCCCTAGACCGGATGATGGGAGATTTGCGGTTCCAGCTTACCACCGAGCTCCGAGAATTGGCCCTCGATCTCCAGTACCAGTTCCGGGACGCCATGAGAGCCATGCAAGAGGCTCTTCCAGCACCCGCAACGGGGGTTCAGCAGCCGCCGGCGGCTCCCGGGGGAGTTCCGGCTCAGCCACCGGTGCCAGTGCAGCCGCGGCCGCCGCCGCCACAGGTTCCGCTGGTTGTCCCTCCACAGGTGCCAGGTCCCGTTCCTGCGCCGGCCCCAGCGCCGGCAGGGCCGATCGTTCGCCCGGCCCCCGCCGACCCATTGACGGCTACTTTCGATGGGGACCCTGAGAAGCTGCGGTTTTTCCTGCTGGAGATCGAGTGGTTCCTGGACAGCTGGGGACATCTCTACCCCACCGAGAGGGAGCGGATTGGCTACATAGGATCCAAGCTGAAGGACACCGCCAGTGATTGGTATGTGAGCCTGCACGATGCCCCCGGTCCTGAGCTACGTTCGCTAAACAACTTTATGTGGGCTCTCCGACACCAATACGAGGACCCCCTGGGGGAAGAGAAAGCCCGGAACCAACTGCGGAAGCTGTTCCAGGGGAGGTCCACGGTGAGGGACTACACCGACAAGTTCCGGCGCATCGCCGCTAAGATTCACGGCTGGCCCCAAGAACTTTTCATAGAAAAGTACCGCGAAGGTCTCAACCCTGAAATTTATGAAACCGTTCTGTTAGGGGGCCGACCGGGAACGCTGGCCACCTGGATGAGGGCAGCCGCGGACGTGGAAGAAAGATTCACCCTCATCAAGATGGGGACGTCGGCTACAGCCGCCAGCAAAGCCGTGCCAAGGGCGAAGCCAAAGCCCAGTGTGCAAGACATCCGAGATGCTCGCTTCCGACAAGGCTTGTGCATGAAATGCGGGGAGAGTGGCCACTTCGCCTCAGCGTGCCCCAGGGGAGGAGGGAAGGGCCCGAAGACCTCCACCCCGGTGGCCGGGAGCACTCCTAGTAGGGGGAAAACCCCACTCAAACCCCGGGCGCTACAACTGGAAGGTGCCACGAGTGAACAGGGGGAGCTGGAGCTGATGGAAACGCAGATGTCGGGAAACTCCAACGGCCTGCAGTGAGCAGCACAGAACTGCAGGTCCCCCGCCAAGAAGCGCCATCTCCGGTGAGCATCCCTGGCCCCCTGTTATATATGTTTGTGACTGTAATGACCCCGGGGACGGGCACCCACATGAGGGTCCGTGCCCTAATTGACTCTGGGTGTGCTCGGGACTTAATTAGCCCTTTAGTGGTGGAAGGGTTGGGACCGAAAGTCACCCCGCTGGCCGAGCCCCTAAAATTCACACAAATGGATGGGTCAGAGATGAAAGAAGAGTGTGTAGCTGAGACTGAGGGCCTGATTTTGGGAACCGGGGAGCATTGGGAGAAGCGAGCTTTTGTCATCACCCCAAATGCCCAATTCCCCATGGTGCTGGGGAGCCCCTGGCTGAGCTCGCACGACCCCTACATCAAATGGAGTGAAGGGAAGATCTCCTGGGTGGACGACAGGTGCCTGATGCACAAATGGGACTCTGAGTGGGGACCGGGACCACCAACCCCCCCCCCCCGACCGGCTGCCCTCGCCCCCTCCACGGTCCCCCAGGAGTATAGAGACCTGATGGAGGTTTTCAGTGAGACCGAGGCGGACGAGCTACCCCCCCACAGACTGTCAGACTGTGCCATAGAACTGCTTTCTGGCGAGAAACTCCCCAAAGGAAAGCTTTACTCCATGAGCCCTCTAGAGCGGGAGGAGCTACGAAAGTTTCTAGACAAGAACTTGGAGCGGGGTTTCATCCGCCCTGCCAAATCCCCCTTCGCCGCCCCTGTTTTGTTCCGGAAAAAGAAAGACGGGGGACTGCGCTTGTGCACGGACTACAGGGGACTAAATGCAGTCTCCACTTCTAACGCCTACCCCCTCCCCTTGATAAAAGACTTATTAACTGAAGCGGCCAAGGGAAAAGTGTTCACTAAGCTGGATCTCCGGGATGCTTATTTCCGGGTGCGCATAAGGGAGGGGGACGAATTCAAGACCGCTTTCAATACTCCATTGGGACAGTTTGAATACCTGGTGATGCCGTTCGGTTTGAGTGGCGCTCCCGGGGTCTTTATGAGCTTGATAAATGAAGTGTTGCACAAGCATTTATTCAAGGGGGTGTTATGTTACATAGATGATATCTTGATCTACTCTACTGATAAGAAAGCGCACGTGAAATTAGTCCGGGAAGTCCTTTCCACCTTGTTGAAAAACCAACTGTATGTTAAATTGTCTAAGTGCGAGTTCCACCGTGAGAGTGTAGACTTCCTAGGGTATCGCATTTCGCAGAGGGGTTTAGAGATGGACCCAGCAAAAGTGGAGGCGGTGGTCCAGTGGGAAGCCCCCCGAACGAGAAAACAATTGCAGAGTCTCTTGGGATTTTGTAATTTTTATCGAACTTTCATAAAAGATTTTGCAACAGTTACCCTCCCCCTGACGGATTTGCTAAAAACCAAGGGGAGGGGTTCGGAAGCCGGGAAACCTGGGGAGAGAATCGCCTGGAATGGGGAGTGCCAACGGGCGTTCAAGACACTGAAAACCCTTTTTACTTCTGAGCCCATTTTGGCTCACCCAGACGAAACCAAAGAGTTCATAGTCCATGTAGACGCGTCCGATGTGGCAATGGGGGGGGGCCGTTTTACAAAAGGGGCCGGATGGGAAGCTACACCCCCTTGCATATATTTCCAAAAAGTTTAATGAAACAGAAAGAAACTGGTCAGTTTGGGATAAAGAAGCCGCGGCTATCCGGCTAGCCCTCACTACGTGGCGGCATTGGCTAGAGGGGGCACAAACCCCGTTTGAAATTTGGACTGATCATAAAAACCTGGAAGCATTGCGCACGCAGAGGTCACTGAATGCGAAACAACTTCGGTGGGCTGACTTCTTTTCAAAATTTAATTTTGTGTTGAAACACTTCCCTGGAAAGGCCAACTCCTTAGCATACGCACTCTCCCGGTTGCCCCAACATGAAAGCCTGAAAGAAGAGGTGTTCGACTCCATGTTCTCCCCCCAGCAGCTGGGAGGGGCGGTCACTACCAGAAGTCAGCACAAATGAACTCCAGTGGAAGCCGAGGCGTGTGATTGGGGGGGGAGTATTCACCCGAGGAAGCCAAGGAACTAGAGACACTGGCTGAATGTTCGCTGAGGGAAAATCGGTGTTGGTACCACGGAGATAAATTGGTGGTGCCTCAAAGCAAGCACAAAGACGTTTTATTAGCCTGCCATTCTTCCAAACTGGCTGGGCACTTTGGGTTTCTAAAGACGCTTAACCTAATTCAACGTCAGTTTTGGTGGCCGCGCATGCGCCGGGATGTTTCAGACTTCGTCTCGGCTTGCCAAACTTGCTTGATGTGCAAAAAGAGGGGAGGAAAGGTCCCGGGACTCTTGCATCCTCTGCCTACCCCTTCCCGCCCTTGGGAGGCGATAGCTATGGATTTTATAACTAACCTGCCGCCCTCAAAGGGGAAAACTGTAATTTGGGTGGTGGTAGACACGTTTTCAAAGCAAGCCCATTTCACCCCGTTCAAACAACTACCAACGGCCAAGGGGATGGCTAAAGCTTTTTTCAACCAGGTGATAAAATTACACGCTTTTCCTAAGCGGGTGGTATCCGACAGAGGCAGTCAATTTGTTGCCAACTTCTGGCGGGAGCTTTTGAAACTAATGGACATAGAGCCGGCGCTAAGTTCGGGTTACCATCCAGAAACCGATGGACAGTCCGAGCGAACTAATCAAATTCTGGAACAGTTCTTAAGGTGCTACACCAACTACCACCAGGACAATTGGGTGGACTTATTGCCGTTTGCAGAATATAGCTATAATAATGCAGTGCACTCTTCTACTGGCGTCTCCCCCTTCATGGCCGTGGGAGGTTTTGAGGGAAAGCCTTTGCCTACCATTGAAAATGGGTCCGATGCTTCCCCAACGGATTTCAAGAGTTGGTGGGCGACCTTACAAGAATCGTGGCCACTAATAGCCAAGGCATTAGACCAAGCGAAAGAGGACTACAAAAAATATGCGGATCGGGGGCGAGCTGTGGGCTGGGATCTCCAGCCTGGGGACTCTGTTTATCTTTCCACAAAAAATATACATGGCTTGCAACCCAGTCGAAAATTGGGATGGAAATATGTGGGCCCCTACAAGGTGTTACGAAAAATTTCAGATGTGTCTTTTGAATTAGAGCTGCCTAAGTCACTGAGTTCTGTGCATCCTGTTTTTCATTTCAGCTTACTGAAGAAAGATCCTGGGCCGAATGCATGGCATCCAGTTCCTCCAGTTCCTCCTCCACTGATGAAGGGGGGGGCACCTCATTTCGAGATAACTGAGATTCTTGATTCTAAAATGCGTAGGGGCCGCTTATATTATTTAGTTAGATGGCTTGATTTTGGTCCTGAACACAATGAATGGATTCGTTCTGAACATGTGCATGCTCCTAAACTAATTAGAGCTTTTCAAAGAAAGTTTCCTGATAAGCCCAGGTGAGGGAAATTATTGGGAGGCCAGTGTGTCAGAATCTGCTGATCCAGACATAGTAATCCTGACTGTACCTTCTGTGTTATCCTATATTTTATTCTATGTTTGTAACTGCCATGTTGTAGTGCTTAACCAGGCCTGGAGTTTGTAACACTTAGAGCGGGAGGGTGACACCTGCAATGTATGAGAACAAGAGGGCCTCTCACACCGCTGCCTCCGCATTCCATCCGCCCCGGCTGGGACTTCAAGGGAGGATGCTTCTCATCTCTTATCACATGCAAAAGCCTTGAGGCCATTGATTGTTATGTGAACTGGTAACATCTGAGGGGTCTGGTTTGGGAAGGGAATTTACAGCTTGACACCTCACTTTCTTTCCTGTGAGAACCAAACGGTCAGGATCCCTTTTTGCCCGCCAATTTTCCCCTATAGTGATTGGCTACTTATGGGTAATTCAAACTCCTTGGAATGGTATAATAGACCTGCCTGTATTATCTGTCTCATCTCTGACAATAATCCGAGAAGCTGTACTAATGTAGAGATTGGAAATAAAGAACTCTGGTTGACCAACCAAGATCTGATCCTTGACTACTTTGCGCAGAACTCTCACAATTGTCCACCCACTGTGCAACAGTCTGGCGCATGCCTGGCCATCACCTGACCTCACACACCCACTCCAGAGTGGCATCCTTACCTCAATGGCCCTGTTCATGCATGAATTGGATGAGGTCTGCTCCGACCTCCATGGGAACGACCCAGTGGCGGGCACCCACGGGGTCCAGTGCCCAAACAACCCCTTCCTGTTCCACAATAGAATATTTCCCTGTCGGGTCCCTCCCTCTGTGCAAGAGATCCATGACATCCGAGTCATTTGTTTGCAGCTCTCCAAGATCTACCAACACGGGGGGTGCAGTGTTCTGCTGCGCCTGACGGCTGCGCATAATGACTGGCTGTATAGGGTACTCAGCAGTTACAGGAGGCCTGCTTAGCCAGATGATCAGCAAAATCATTCCAGTAGGTAACCTCGCTATCGTCCCTCTGGTGGCTCCAGACCTGTGTGGGGGCCGTGTGTTGGTGCAGCAGCTGGCCAATTGAAAGCCACAAACCCAGATGTGCAATAGGCTTACCGTTGGGGTTTTTCCACTTCTGTTGTTCCCAGTGCAGGAGCCAAATGGTGGCCACCTTGGTGGGCCAGTCGGAATTCGTAAAAACAGCTACAGGGGATTCCGGAGGCTCAAATGCTAGAACCGCCTTCAGTGCTGAAACCTCAGCGGCTTGGCTAGAGTGGGGGTGCACAGGACTCTGCAGAACATGCCGTCACCCACCCGCACGACACCAAAACCAGTTTTGGGGACCCCATCAACATAGAAAGAGGAGCCATCACAGAACCAGCAGCTGAACCCTTGCTGCTTAGCTGCCTCCAAGGGGGCGCCCCAGGTCGCCGGCTAGGGCTTATGCGAAATCTCTGGCAGGGGACACTTGTGCTCCTCTCCCTGAACCAAAAGACTGTAGGGTGTGGGGGGTTCTTTCTGTTCCCGCTTATATTCCACCCCTTTGTTAACCAGAGCCAGAATCCATTGGGCTATTCTGGCATTGGAAACCTGTCCATCTTGGATCTTACCGGACAAAATGTATTTCAGAGGCATGTGTGCAGTCTGTACAATAACCTTGGAACCTCCAATCATGAATTCCCAGTGAGAAAGGCACCACACCAAAGCTAAGCACACCTTCTCACACGGGGAGAACTTCATTTCAACCGAGGAGAGATTCCTAGAGGCATAAGCAATGACTCGCATGGCACCCGCTTGATGTTGGAGCAGGGTGGCACCGATGCTTCGCTCAGAGGTAGCTAACTGAACATAGAAAGTCATACGGGGATTGGGATGAGCCAGGGCTGACGCGGAAGCCAGTTCCTGCTTCAAAACGGCAAAAGCATGCTGCTGCTCCAAGCCCCAATTCCACGGGATATTTTTATTTAGTAAAGCATACAGAGGGCAAGCCTTGTCAGCAAACGATTCAATGATATCTCTGGAGAAGTTAAAGGTACCAAGCAGGGCGTGCAAAGATGGAACGTCAGTAGGGGCTGGTAGCTTGGCCATGACCTCCATGCACTGTGTGTCAGGAGCCCAACCGTCGGGTCCTAGAGCTAGTCCTAGGTATTTGACGTTTGTTTAAACCAGCTGTGCTTTTTCCCTGCTAGCCTTAAACCCAGTGTCTCTAATGAAATTAAGGACTTCTTTTGTCGCTTCGGTGGCTTTCTCTGCAGTAGGAGCATGGATCAAGATATCATCAATGTAAGAAAGCACATGTGCACGGGACTGTGGCTGAAGCTGTTCCCACATCTGTACTACATGTGCATGACAAGAGCTTGGGCTGGAGTGAAAGCCTTGTGGAGTCCTCTTAAAGGAATACTGCTGACCTTGAAAGGTGAACACAAACTTATACCAGCACAACTCATGAAACTTAATAGAGTGGAACACATTAGCCAAATCAAGAACAGAATAGTAACGAGAGCCTGCCACAATGGCAGCCAGGATCTTGTTGTATTTGGCCGGGTGCTACAGGTGGTGTGACAGCGTTAAGTGCTTGGTAGTTGACAGTCATTCTCCAAGTCACTCCATCCGCTTTAAGGACGGGCCACAGCGGGGCATTGCAAATGGACTGCATAGGGAGAATAACGTCCCAGTCCAAGAGTCCCTTTATGGTCTTAGCTATACCTTCTTCTGCTTCTGCGGGGTACCTGTACTGTTTCTGAGGAGGGGGATCCTTCCCCTCAGTTAGAACACACACATTCCATACTGTACCGCATTCAGCTTTGTCTTTAATCCACACTTCTGGGTACTCGTCTGCCCACTGGTCTTGCACGAGAGGAGAGAGAGGGTAGGGAGCCTTCAGTGCAGCGCAACGGTGGACAGCATTGATGAGGCTAGGGCCATCTGGGAGTTTCCAGAACAGGCTGTTGGCCAGATCAATGGTGAGTCCTTGCCTGCGAAAGAAAGGCATCCCCAAAATGCCATCATGTTCCCCTAGGTTCTCGCAGGCGGTAACTGTGGTGGAAAGATTCCCTAAAAACAGAGGAACCTCGTTCCACACTGGAGATACCTGCGAGCCACCGGCAAAGCCAGCCAGATTCACAGTACTCACAGAGGGGTTGCCAGCTGATGCTAGCTCTGGGCTGAGGACATTAAGGGAAGCTCCCGTGTCCAGCAGCAAAGTGGCAGGTTTGACATTCCCTGGAGCCCCGACTCCTGCCTGGACAGTCAGTCTCCCCCAAGTATCTGGCTGCAGAACCGCTACAACTGCTTCGGGGAGTTTTTGGGGCCCCGGGCAGCCATATGCTGAAACCAGAGACGTGTCCGGGTTGGACCGGACAGAGTGCACCGGGTACTGTTGCGGAGGTGGTCCATGAGACCTCTGTGCCTCATGTTCTGCCATAGCTTGCACAAGAAATGAGGTGGGTTGCCCTTCATAGCATCCCATGTCAGCTCCAGTCTCTTTCAGCCTTTGCCACAGGTGCCAATGGAAAGGGTCTTGCCCCGGAGGTGGCACTCGGGGGTATACTCCCTCCCAGGTCCCTGTGGATAAGGCTGCTCAAGAGGGGGCTGTGAGGGCGATGGAGGGTATAGGGAGTTAGCCTGTACCAGAGGAGGGGGCAGCTGCGGATACAGGGAGTTAGCCTGCACCGAAGCTACCTGCTGAGGCCCGTTGTCGGGAGCCATTTAGGGTGCCAGAGGTGCAGTCAGAGGTGGAATGGGATCAGGGGAGAAGTGCTGCCCTCTGAAGCCGCGGCTATGACCTCCAGTCTGCCAGTTCCCTCTACAACGACCTTTGTCGTATGAACGCTTGTAGTCCTTCTTGTAAAAGTTGTCCCTAGTCTGATAGTCCCTGTTCTGATAATCCTTGCTTTTATAATCTCTGTTCTGGTATTCCCTATCCTGATAGTTGGAATGGGGCCCATTGTTCACAATATAAGAAGGGGAAGACAGTAGACTAAGAGCCTATTCAGGCTCTTAGTCTACTGTCTTCCCCTTCTTATATTGTTTTTGTGATTTGACCGCCCCAGAGCTATGCAAGATGGAGGCTATTTTGCGGACCTTCACTTGGAGGGCGGGCCAGGTGATTGCAGACGCCTCTGCAACATTTAAGGTGAGCTGAGTCAGCCCATTAAACCCAGAGAGAAGAGATTCTTTAAACCTGTCTGATTCATAGTCCAGAATGTTTGTGCGGACGACCATGAGCACTTCCCCTGCCAAAATTGCAAGCAGTTGTTTCCTAGCCATGTAAGATTCAGGATCCTCATTCGGGGTTTGTTTCTCCAAAACATATAAAATCATTGGGCCACTGCCCGGCCATAAGAATTGGAGAATCTCTTTCATCTACTCATGAGTGTCTAAGCTGGTGAGTTGCCGGCAAGAGGCAGCAGAGTTAATGGCTGCAAGATCAGAGCCAGTTGCACACGCTCGGGCTAAGGGGGTGAGATCCTCTCCGTCAACATCCCTGTACACGGTGGCCACGTTAGTGAGCCACTGCACTGCATTTTTTTTAGTCAAAGGTCCTAGCTGAGAGGCTATAGCTTTAACCTTGTCTGGCCTCCACCCATGAGTCTCCAGCACCATTTTCTAAGCCCCTTGTCCTCGTGTCTCTACCTTTTGGGTCGTGATGGGTTCAACAGGAGTAGGGTCAGGTTCTGCAGCAGCGGGTTCAGTCCAGTGAGGGTTATACACATGGACCGTGACTATTTCCTGTGGTAGGGCCTGTGGGGGCAGTGGAGGAGGAGAAGGGGGTACAACAGCCTCCTCAGGAAGGTCAATCATAGCGGCGGGGTGACCAGTAGAAATCACAGCCCGCTGTAAGCCTAGTTGGTCTTGCAACTGTTTAATCTTCTTGCGACAGCTATCATGGCTCATAGATTCTCTTTTTATTTGGTTCTGTTCTGCTAAGTACTGGGTGGCTTGTGTGGCTTGGGCCAATTGGTCCAGGGCTTCCACGAGATGTGCATCTGCCCTTTCCGCCTTGCCAGTAGCTGAGTCCAATTTCATAGTGGCTTCTTGAAGAGAGATAGTGAGTCACTGCTTATCCATCAACAGGCTCACATTCTCTGCTTTCAAGTGCTCCAATTCTGCCTGCCACTTCTCAGAAAATGCAACTGTTTGTTCCTCATATTTGAGCTCCAATTCTGCCAGGCTCTCTCATTTAGAGTCTTGTAGGTCTAATTTTTCTTGCTCTAGAGTGGCAATTTTGTCTTTACCTTGAGCCAATTCTGACCAGATTTCTGTGGCATCCTGTAGGGCTGTGTGCAGTGCCCAGGATCTGTACCTGTCTTTTTGTGCTGCGCTAGGTTTCTTTTGGATACAATACTCCTGGAAAGCATCCTGCACTGCTCTTAAGGGATCAGGTCCTTTAAAGACACCGTCAGCCCATGGTGTGGCTCCCTTTTTGACCAACCACTTTTCAAGCTTCGGGGTGGTATTTTTCTTATCCCAATACATTTTTACCTTTCTTTACTCAAATTCAACACTCAGCTTAGAGAGGGGGGAGTGGTCCTTCACTCTCAACCTCGTTGCAATGGGGGGGCCTTATGAACTCTTCCTCAGTTTTGCATCAAATGGAACCAGTCCCGGATCACTGAGTACAAGCATCCCAGGGGCTATGTCTGCTATTCCTTCAACAGAATAGACCACCAGAGAGTCCACTAGCACCTCGTGGAAAGACAAAGAAAATGGGGGGGGAGTGCCGTTCCTGCGTCTTCAGACCGTGGCGCACTCGGAGCCCTGTTACATCACAGGGGTCTCTTGGGTTTTTGAGCCGAGGTGATCGAGCCCACGCTCAGGATTACCAACTAAACCCTGAGGTATTTCCAGGCTCCTGGCCGTTACTGGGGCACCTCAATGGACCCAGGAGAGTTTTCCAGTCTTTTCCGACACAGCTAACCCTCAACTGTCAAGTTTTTGGATCACTTGCAAACCTGGGTTTTGGGGTCTCTGCCTCTTTCTGGATCACCACATAACCAACGATAGCAAGGAAGAAAAAGGGAGCATGGGCTGGCTTCACCAAACCCTTTGATCACCATTCAAAGACTGGAACGCTATGATCCACTCTGAAGTGCTTGCCTTTCCCAGGCACGGCGTGCAATTTCGTGCAATGCTCCAAAATGGCTAAACCACCCAAAAGGACGAGATCCTAGATCTATGCATCTCCCTCAAACATCAAATTCTCGGATCTGAGGACTGAACTCTTAAAGGAAGCAAGGGGTGTGTGTTGTGCTGGTGTGCATGTACAGTGTAGTGCCTGGAACCTAATCCTAGTGCCCTACGCTGTAAGATCTCAATTGCCCAACCCACGGTAGACGGCCGCGAACGGGATGGCCAAGGGGAAGGAAAGTGCAGAAAAGCGGGGGGGGTGAAGAAAACCAACCCAAGCAGATGTGCTCCCTAGAGCCAAGCATACAAGGCACCAATCACACTCCCAAAACAATTCCAAGTTAGCCCAGGAAGCTCGGAGAAGTTTCATCCTCCACGTCTGAGCCTCTGAATACACCTGTGTCGACTTGCATGCATTCAGACATTCAGGGCAATGCCCGCATTCTCCACCACTCTGTTGGCCTGACTGCTCTCTTACTTATTAATATTTGGGGAAATATTATCTCTTAGCAATATGCAGCTGGCTTATCGGGATCTTGCCTATGTATACAGAGGCAGCGCTAAACTGAGACTTTCAAGGACTGACTCAAGAGTCAAGTTAAAGGTATAAAAGATAAATTGTTTACTAGAAATATAATAAAAGATTTATAAAAAAAACAGTGTTACACTATCATTCATACAGTTATACAGGTCTAGGAAATTAGATAAGAATACAGAGACATTTGCATGAGCAGGGTAAATGATGGTTTCCGTTGAGGGTGATATTTATCTCTATATGAATCAGTGAAATCCGTCTGGAAAAATAGGGAAAGAAGTCTTCGGATAGAGGACAAAGGATCGTGGCTCTGAACCAGCAGAAGACCACGTGGCAGATCCCAGTGGTGCACCCAAGGATCCGTGAGGAAGGATGGGAGACAAACAAGGAAGGAGAGGAAAGCTAGACTAACTTGTGACTCTTGGGGAGCAGTATTTATTGGGAGGTGGTGCCTAGGAGGATGGCAAGATATGAGGCCATCCTAAGAGAGCCTATAGATGGTCTGTTCTCTATCTCTAGCCACTAAGAGGGTCCTACGGGAGTGGTCAATATTCAGATCTACCTGATGATCAGGACAGGATGTTGACGTAGGCTGCATCTGGCATCTGTCTTCAGGATGACAGCAAGTTCTGGGCAACAGAACAAGAAGTGACCCACCAAGCACTGGCAGTTCACCAGCAGAGAACTGATCTCAGCAATGCCCTCCCCACCCATGGCATTACTCCCCAGCCCCAGGGCATCCTTCACGACCAGGTGAATCTTATGCACCATACAAACAATGTTTCTGAGTTTGGCTTTTTCAGCAGCCTTAC
Organism: Lepidodactylus listeri; assembly: GCA_029233225.1. Lineage (NCBI taxonomy): Eukaryota > Metazoa > Chordata > Lepidosauria > Squamata > Gekkonidae > Lepidodactylus > Lepidodactylus listeri. Next base: position 3,417,443 of record JARCFY010000014.1, on the reverse strand, counting down.
ACATGTTTGGGCTGCCATCTGTGACCAGACAGCAATTCCCCCCAGCAATGGGATTGACAGTTGGGTGCTAACTGGCCAGGACAAGAAAGGAACTCCCAGGTCAGAGACAGGAGCAACCCAGGCAGAAAGACAGTGGGGGGTTTAGAAAGGGAAAATTCACAGGCAGTGGTAGGGGCAGTTAGCAATTTCCCCCAGAAAGGAGTTTCACCATTAGTTTTTAACTGACCAGGGCAAGGAGAGAACTCCCAGGTCAGAGTGAAGCAAACCAGGCTGAAAAGGGATGGGTGGCATGAGCAGAAAAGTCAAGTCCCACTGGGTTGCCATTGCACTCCGCAGCCTGTCATTTCTTTCCCAGAATGTTTCTGCTAGTCCCAGAGGCTTTCATTCCACTCTAGGGCTTTTCATTCCAGTACCAGAATGCTTCTGCTACCCCCAGGGGCTGTCATTCCACTCTGGGTGCTGTCATTCCAGTCCCAGAACACTCCTGCTACCCCAGAGGCCATCATTCCACTTTGGGGCCTGTCATTCCAGTACCAGAATGCTTCTGCTACCCCCAGGGGCTGTCATTCCACTCTGTGGTCTGTCATTTCAGTCCCAGAATGCTCCTGCTACCCTGAGGGGCTGTCATTCCACTCTGGGGGCTGTCATTCCAGTCCCAGAACATGTCTGCTACTCCCAGGGGCTCTCATTCCACTCTGGAGCCTGTCATTTCAGTCCAAAAAGGCTTTTGCTACTCCCAGGGGCTGTCATTCCACTCTAGGGACTGTCATTCCAGACCCAAAACACATCTGGTATCCCCAGGGACTGTCATTCCTGTCCCAGAACACTATTGCTGCCCCCCAGGGACTGTCATTCCACTCTGGGGCTTCTCACTCTAGTCCCAGAACACTTTGCTACCCACCCGGGGGCTGTCATGTTACTCTGGGGCCTGTCATTCCAGTCTCAGAACACTCTTGCTACCTCCAGGGCCTATCATTACACTCTGGGGCCTGTCATTCCAGTCCCAGAACAGTCCTGCTACCCTGAGGGGCTGTCATTCCACTCTGGGGCTTCTCTAGTCCCAGAACACTCTTGCTACCCCCAGGGACTATCACTCCAGTCTGGGCCCTGTCATTCCAGCCCCAGAACATGTCTGCTACCCCCAAAGACTGTCATTGCAGTCCCAGAACACTTCTGCATTCCCCCTTCTGGATTGGCATTCCACTCTGGGGGGTGTCATTCCAATCCCAGAGTAGTCTATCTGGGCCCAGAGACCTTACTGGAAAATCCATTCCACATTTTATTTGCAACTCATTTTGTGCTGTAATGTATTTCAATGGAGCCCATGCAAGTCAGTTGGCATTCCTGGCTCCCCCTTTTTTCTAATGGGCCTTCAAGTCTTGTCCATTGTTTCCAATTGGCAATCCTGTCATTCCTTTTAGTACATCCCCCCTGCAGGCAGAGCAAAGAGCTGCTTGCAGAACCCACAGAAGAGAAGAGAGAAAAGGGAGGCAGGCACCAGGCACTAAGCGGAGAAACTTGGAAAGGAGGGAAACAATGAGAAAAGGGAAGGGGATGATTTTTTTGTCTGGCGATTGGTATTGTTGCCAGGAGATCCAGCAGGTTTCTCCACCTACCCACTACCTACCCAGTGACCAGAACCAATGGGTTGAAATTAAATCAAAAGAATTTTCAGCTAAACATTAGGAAGAACTTCCTTTTTTTAATTAATATTTTTATTAAGCATACATAAATCCAGATATTTTAGACACATCTTACCACTTCATTTTCATTAAGTTCTACTCTTACAAGAAATCATATTAAACATTAAAAGCATATAGATAATCTCCATCCTTGTTATCATATTCCCTTTCTTTACCCACTTAACCTGTACAACTTCCTCTAATTCATGAGCTAAACATTATTAAATTCTTCCTTAATTTATCCCAAACTACTTCTCTTCTTTAACTGGACTCCCTCCATACACACTTACTTTATACTTATAATACATCTTCTTAAACCTAAAAAAGAAAGTTGAACAGGATTGCCTCTGAAAACTGGGTGTTGCAGAGAAATCTCTGCAACAGAAGGGTACCCTTTCCCCTCTAATTGGAGGTCTTGGGGGGGCACACCCTTCCCCTCCTTGCTATACCATTCGTCTGACAATTTCAACCCTATTAGAATGTAAGAACATAAGAGAAGCCAATGTTGGATCAGGCCAGTGGCCCATCCAGTCCAACATTCTGTCACATAGTGGCCAAAAACACCAGGTGCCCTCAGAAGGTCCAGCAGTGGGAGCAGGAAGTCCTCCCACTGTTGCCCCCCTTCCAAACACCAAGATTACAGAGCATCACTTGCCCCAGACTGAGAGTTCCTATCTATACTTTGTGGCTAATAGTCACTGGTGGATTTCTGCTCCATATGTTTATCTAATTCCCTCTTGAAGCCGTCCATGCTTGTAGCCACCACCACCTCCTGTGGCAGAGTGAAAATGTCCCAAAATATACTCCACAACAGGTCTCCTTAAGCAGTAAGTCCTTTATTTGTAGAGAAGATCATTGGAGTCAAACACTTCCACTGTTAGTAATACTGGGTTTAGGGATTACAGGTATTGCTATACTGGATATGAAATATGGCTTAAGGATATTCTACCAATCACTAGGCAGGATTTTAGAATAGAATATACTTTATTGTCATTGTACATAGTACAATGAAATTAAAAAGTGCCATCATTCAGTGACTCGCAACATATACACATGCGCACTCACACAGACATTCACAACTGCTTCTCCCTTTTACATAGCAACCAAACCACTGTTTCCTCCAGATTTCAGTCTCATGCAGCATTCAGGGCAATAATAGCTCTCGAGTAAAAACTGTTTTTTAGTCTATTTGTCCTTGTTTTGATTGTCCTATATCTTCTGCCCGAAGGCAGCAGTTCAAACAAGGAATATGCAGGATGTGATAAATCCTGTAGGATGTTCTTCACTTTTTTCAGACATCGAGAACTGTACAGTTCCTCCAAAAGTGGGAGAGGACAGCCAATTATCTTCTGGGCTGTGGTGATGACTCTCTGGAGTGCTTTCCTATCTGCAACCGTACAACTAGCAAACCAGGCGCAGATACAGTATATTAAAATGCTCTCTATTGAGCAACGATAGAAAGACATCAGTATTTTCTCATTCAAGTTATTTTTCTTTAAAAGTCTGAGAAAATAAAGCCTCTGCTGGGCCTTCTTCACCAGAGCAGTGGTGTTTGCACTCCAGGTCAGATTTTGTTCAATAGTCACTCCCAAAAACTTGAAAGTAGCGACCCTTTCCACACATTCTCCGCCAATAAACAGTGGCTTAATGTCCGTTTTGTTCCTCCTGTAGTCCACCACCAATTCCTTGGTCTTGGTGGTATTAAGAATCAGATTATTTTCCCTACACCACACACAAAGCCGTTCCACCTCATCCCGATAAGCAGACTCATCATTCCCAGAAATGAGCCCCACCACAGTGGTGTCATCAGCAAACTTGATGATAGTATTGCTGGGGTGAGTGGGGGTACAGTCCTGTGTATAGAGGGTATAGAGCAGGGGACTCAACACACAGCCTTGTGGGGAGCCGGTGTTAAGGGTAAGGGCTGTGGACATATGAGACCCTACTCTAACCCTCTGAGGGCGGGCTGTCAGGAAGTCCAAGATCCAGGAACATATAGAGCTGGAAAGTCCAAGGCCCTCCAATTTGGGCACTAATCTATGTGGGAGGATGGTATTGAAGGCAGAACTAAAATCCACAAACAACAGCCTCACATAACTCCCCGGCTGCTCCAGATGTGACAGAGCAGTATGGAGAGTGGTAATGATAGCATCCTCTGTGGATCTATTTGCCTTATATGCAAACTGATGACTATCCAGTGTGGATGGAAGGCATGAAACAATATGACTCATATTGACAATATGCTCAAATATACTGGCCAGAAGTTCCCATAGAAAATGCGGGAAAAGGAGTTCCCAGAGAATAATGATGTTGAACATCTCTAAAGTTCAGTTCCCAAGACATGGATAAGAAGAATACAAAATATCGGTGAGTTTGGCTCACACATAACTGCTAGCCCTCCTGTTCAAGGACAGGGCAAAAGAGATAGCAGGGGAGAAGCAAGTAACTTAGTCAGGCATGTGTAAGCAAAGCAACCAAGCAAGCAAGCGAGCGGAGCAGAGGACACATTGCAGAGGAGGGAGTCATGGCTCTGTTGAGAACTCCCGGGTGGGACCTGCTACCAATCATGAGGGTAAAACATATGAAAGCTGATAATCTTTACAGAGATCATGTAAATACACCTTGTAGCAGTCATACAGTTATTGAAAAGAATTCATGGCAGTTATCTGACAGGCAGTGAATTCCATGTGTTAATCACTCTTTGGGTGAAGAAGTACTTCCTTTTATCTGTTCTAACCTGACTGCTCAGCAGTTTCATGGAGTGCCCACGAGTTCTTGTATTGTGAGAAAGGGAAAAAAGGACTTCTTTCTCTACCTGCTCAATCCCATGCATAATCTTATAAACCTGGATCATGTCACCCCTCATACGTCGTTTCTCCAAGCTAAAGAGCCCCAAGCGCTTCAACCTTTCTTCATAGGGAAAGTGTTCCAACCTTTTTATCATTCTAGTTGCCCTTTTCTGCACTTTTTCCAATGCTATAATATCTTTTTCGAGGTGTGGTGACCAGAACTGTACACAGTACTCCAAATGAGGTCACTCCATTGATTTATACAGGGGCATTATGATACTGGCTGATTTGTTTTCAATTCCCTTCCTAATAACCCCCAGCATAGCATTGGCCTTTTTCATTGCAGTTACACACTGTCTCGACATTTTCATTGAGTTATCTACTACAACTCCAAGATCTCTCTCTTGGTCAGTCTCCTCCAGTTCGGACCCCATCAACGTGCATTTATAAATAGGATTTTTGGCTCCAATGTGCATCACTTTGCACTTGGCCACATTAAACCCCATTTGCCACATTGATGCCCACTCACTTATCCTTGACAGATCCCTTTGGAGTGCCTCACAATCCTCCCTGGTTCTCACCATCCTGAACAACGTCGTGTCATCTGCAAATTTAGCCACTTCACTGCTTACTCCCAACTCTAAATCATTAATAAACAAGTTAAAAAGCATCAAACCAAGTACTGATCCCTGCGGTACCCCACTGCTTACCTCCCTCCACTGAGAAAACTGTCCATTTCTACTCACTCTCTGTTTCCTTTTAATTAGCCAGTTTTTGATCCACAAAAGGACTTGTCCTTTTATCCCATGACTATTGAGCTTACTTAGGAGCCTTTGATGAGGAACTTTATCAAAAGCTTTCTGGAAGTCAAGGTAAACAATATCTATTGGGTCCCCCTTGCCCACATGTTTGTTTACTCCCTCAAAGAACACTAACAAGTTAGTGAGACAAGAACTTCCCTTACAGAACCCATGCTGAGTCTTCCTCAATAGATTTTGTTTATCCATGTGCCTACTAATTCTTTCCTTAATAACAGTTTCCACCAACTTACCCAGTATCGACATCAGACTGACTGGCCTGTAATTTCCCAGATCTCCTCTGGAATGCTTTTTAAAGATAGGAATGACATTCGCTACCTTCCAGTTCTCAGGAATGGACGCAAATGTTAAGGAAAGGTTTTATATTTTTGTCAGGAGATTCACAAGTTCACATTTGAGTTCTTTCAGAACTCTTGGATGTATGCCATCCGGGCCCGGTGATTTATTTGTTTTTAAGTTGTCTATCAGTTGTAGGACCTCCTCTCTTGTCACCTCAATCTGACTCAGGTCTTTCAACACCCCTCCCGAAATCAGTGGTTCTGGAGTGGGCAGGCACTTCTCATCTTCCACAGTGAAGACAGAGGCAAAAAATGCATTTATCTTCTCAGCCATTTCCCTATCATCTTTCACTACACCTTTTCCCCCATGGTCATCCAAGGGCCCCACTGCTTCCCTGGCTGGTTTCCTACTTCTAATGTATTTGAAGAAAGTTTTATTGTTGGTCTTTATATTTTTCGTGATATGCTCCTCATATTCCCTTTTTGCCTGCCTGATCACAGACTTGCATTTTATTTGCCACAGCCTGTGTTCCCTTTTATCAGCCTCACTGAGATGAGCTTTCCACTGCTTAAAGGAATCCTTCTTACCTTTTACAGCTTCCATTACTTTGTTTGTTAACCATGCAGGTTTTTTTCTATACCTATTTGTGCCTTTCCTAACCCACAGTACATAACCCCTGAGCCTCTAGGATTGTAATTTTAAATAGTCTCAGAGCTTCCCCAATGGTTTTGACCCTTTCTACTTTTCCTTTCAGTTTTCTCCTCACATATCCCCTCATATCAGAGAAGTTTTCCCTTTTAAAGTTAAAAGTGGTTGTGTCAGCCTTTTGGGGCAACTCCCTATTTAGAGAAATGTTGAACTCAATAACATTATGGTCACTATTCCCAAGCGGTGCAATCACTTTAACATCTCTCACCAGGTCTGGGGCATTACTGAGGACCAAATCCAGGATCACCTCTCCCCTGGTCAGTTTTGTAACCATCTGCTCCATAGCATAGTCACTGAGAGTGTCTAGAAACTCAATTTCTTTTTCCCATCTTGAACCCATATTGACCCAATCAATGTGTGGGTAGTTAAAGTCACCTATTACAACACAGTTATTTCGTCTAGCCACTTTAATTCATTCATCATTTTATAATCCTCCTCTATCTTTTGATTTGGTGGGCGATAACGAACTTCCAATGTTAAGCTTCCTTTTGGGCCCAATAATTCAACCCACAGCATTTTCAGAAGCGAATCCAATTATCCTACTCTCTCAATCTTACTGGACTGTATACCCTCTCTGACATAAAGAGCCACCCCACCTCCAACTTTATCCCCCCTATCCTTCTGATATAATTTATAACCAGGAATCACCATATCCCACTGATTTTCTGCATCCCGCCGTTTCTGAAATACCCACAATGTCTATGTTTCCCCCCAACACCAAGCATTCCAACTCCCCAATTTTACCTCAGACACTTCTAGCATTAGTATATAAACATCTATAGTTTCCCATGTTAAGGCCACAACCTTCCTCTTGCTCCCTCAAGACCTTGCCAGGCAGTCCCTATCATTTGCCACAGTCTCAGAGAACAATTCTAATCCTTTTCCTCATAGGAAAGAAACAGCTACCCCTTCATCTCTTTGAGATGAACCATCCTGAACCAGAGATTTTTCATCTCCTGTTGGCTTTCCCCCAATATTCAGTTTAAAAACTGCTCTGCCACTTTTTTTATTTTAAGCGCCAGCAGCCTGGTTCCTTCCTGGGACAAGTGGAGACTGTCTCTCTTGTACAGCTCTCTCTTGTTCCAAAAAGCATCCCAGTGCCTAACAAATTTGAACCCTTCCCCCCTACACCATCACCTCATCCACGCATTGAGACTCCTGATCTGTGCCTGTCTCTCTGGCCCTGCGTGTGGAACAGGTAGCACTTCCGAGAAGGCTACCTTGGAGGTCCTGGCCTTGAGTCTCGTGACTAGCAGCCTAAATTTTTCCTCCAGGACCTCACGACTACATTTCCCCACATCATTGGTTCCAACATGTACCACAACCACTGGCTCCTCCCTAGCACTATCTACTAGCCTATCTAAAACACGCATAATGTCTGCTACCTTCACACCAGGCAGGCAAGTCACCATACAGTCAATACACGGTTTTGCCACCCAGCTGTCTACCTGCCTAAGGATCGAATCACCAATGATCAAGAGGCCCCCTCCCTCCCTGCCCAGGGATGGTTCCTTGGTACAAAAGGATACCCGTTCACCAGCTGTAGAAGAGGTCCCTTCTGAGGGCATATTCCCCTTATCCACAGCATGGTGCCCTGTTCCCTCTTGACCCTCATACTCCCTAATAATGGTGGGGCTGCCAGATACAGAAAGGGACATATCTAACAAGTCCCTGAGAGTCTTCTCCATGTGCCTAACTGACTGTCTCTGCTTCTCCAGGTCAGCCACCTTGGCCTCAAGGGAGCAAACTCATTCCCTTAGAACCAGGAGCTCATTGCACCGGGCACACACCCAAGACTTCTGCCCAGTGGGCAGATAATCATACATGTGACCCATCGTGCAAAACACTGGATAGCCCTCAACCCCCTGCTGGCATTCTGGCTTCATAACTGCTTTAAAAATAATTTAATATAATCCCCCTTTTAAAACCTTTGTATTCTCCTTGTAGAAGTCTACTTACCACTTGTCCTATCTATTGGCTCTGACTTACTGTATATTCTAACATACTAATATACTAACTCTATCTTACTTTATGAATTACTTTCCACCACTCTGCTACCAAACATGATATCACATTTCAGGCACTTCCATTCCATAATTTGGAAGTTAAGTTTTTCCCTGTAATATCGTCAAATGCTATAAATGTTTTATTTTCCATATTAACAACTAAATGTCCCAAAGGTAACCATCTATAAACAATTCCTTTATCTCTGAGGATTTTCGCTGTTTCCCTGAGACGTCTTCTTGCTTTTATTACCTCTGCTGGAATGTCAGGGAACAGATATACAATTGTATCCTCCAAACTCAGTCCTTGCTTGTCTCTTGCAATTGCAAAAAGTTTATTTCTCATCTGTAGTTGTTTAAACTCAACAATAATGTCTGGTGAGGCATTCTCAGGAGCGTTTTTGGAGATGTTTAACCGAAAAGCAGAGCTGATAATCCCTTCAGGAGACACTGCTTCTCCTGCTGCAAGAAGGATTTGGGTCAGCCATTTATTTAAAGCTGCAGCGAGATTTTCTTTTTTACCAAAGTTTACTGATACTTCATGTATTTTGGCTTTCTTTTCTCTCAGTTTTGTTTCCTGGAGTATAATCTTATTCTTAGCCCATATTTCAAAATTCATAAATTCTTTGACATCTTCTGCAGTCTGTTTTGCCAAATGCTGTGCTGATTCAGCTTTTCTCTCTGTCATTTTCAAAGCTGCAGTAAGCTCATCTAATTTCTTATTTATTGGCTCCAGTGTCTGTTTAAGCAATCCAAATTCCTTCTTTAATTGCCCAACCTCTCCACTCAGTAGCTTCATATCAGTCTTAATTTCAATCTTTATCTCTGTTAGGGCATGCAATATCACAGTTTGTTCGCTTTGGTTAGGGATACTCCCACCTGTTGCTATTTCCTGTATCAGAGAAGCCTCCAAGTCTGAGTAATCTGAGAGTTCGCTATCAATATTGCTCTTTTTAGGAGGTCTGTAAGGAGGGTTTTTGGCACCTTTCCTTGTCCTAGTTCTTCCTATACCTGGCATTTATATTTATTCCAATCAAGGCTGGGCCTGTTCGGAGGGAGGGTGGGGTATAAATGTGAAGTATAAATAATTTTTTAAAAGGCTGTGTTTTCAGTAAGCAGAGCTCTAATTTCTCACAGGGATAGCAGGAGCTGGAAGGGATGCAGCCAGCTGGACAGTCAGCTGCCATGCCCCAGGAAGAACTTCCTGACAGAGCAGTTGCTCAGTGGAACAGGCTTCATTGGGAGGTGGTGGGCTATCCTTCTTTGAAGGTTTTCAAACAGAGGCTAGATGGCCATCTGACAGCAATGCTGATTCTGTTAACTTAGGCAGATCATGAGAAGGAGGGCAGGAAGGGTTGCCTCAGGGCTTAGTTCTTGTGGCCCTTTCTTACACACCCAGGGAAATGCTGACCCCCACTTTGGGGTTAGGAAGCAATTTTTTTCCAGGCCAGTTTGGCTGGAGAGCCTGGAGGTTTTTGGTCATCTTCTGGGCATGGAACAGCGGTCACTGGGGGGGGGGGGTGTATTTGTGAATTTCCTGCATTGTGCAGAGGGTTGGACTAGATGACCCTAGAGATCCCTTCCAACTCTATGATTCTATGATTTTGTGTCCTGCCCTCATGGTGCCAAGATGGAGAAGAATAGCACAATGTGGAGAGAAGGCGTCAAGAGTGAAAGGAAGGACGATTCCCCAAGAGTAGCAATCTACACATCATACCAGTAGAAATGAAGGATAGCAGAGTCCTGGCCTCTCTATCTCTTACAGACCCCCTCTGAAGTCTGAGGCTAAGAGACAGTGCAAAAGTCCTTCACTTTTGCCATTGCCTGTATTTTCCTCGTGACCCTGGACTTCCTTAGCGGTCTTTCATCCAAATATTAACTAGGGCTGGGTCAAATACTAAATACTAACTAAGACTGGCCTACTTAACTTCTAAGATGTTATGAGATCTGGCTAGCCTGGGCCATTCAGGTCAGGGAATAGTATTTAGATTACCGTATTCCACCCTACTGTACAAACATACCTAAGGTGGCTGGCAGGCACAACAGAGCAATTAAAATCCATGTCCATAAAAGGACAGTAGAAATATTTTTAAAATCCAGCAGCAATAAAACTAATAAAATCATTGTATGATAATTAATATCATAAATCACAAAACTGGAAAAAAATGGTAACCATAAAAGCAGAACTTAAAAATTAAAATTAAACTGTAATAAGTAGTCATACCATGCCAAAAGCCTTCTGTGATGTTTATTAACTTAAAACATTTCTGTGTTGCCTCTTTAGAAATCTACTAAGGGTGCCTTGCAAAATAAACAAAATACAATCATTAAAACAAAATTATTTAAATTAACCAGCATTAAAAACCAGCCAATAAAACCCAAAAGCATAAAAAAAACATAAATGCCCAGGGCATAAAAGATTTGGCAGCTGAAGTGAACCTCCTAAAAGTCCATGGACAAGAATTATATTATAGAATAATGAAAAGATCAAGCAGGACTTGAGAGAAAAGTCTTAGTTTCTCCACATGAAGCTGCTGGTGTGACCTTGGGTTAGTCACAAGTTCTTTCACAGCTCTTCTCTCATGAGCAGTTCTTGAAAGAGATCTCTCAGCCCCACCTGCCTCACAGGGGGTTGTGGGGAGGGGAAGGGAAAGGAGATGGTAAAATGCTCTGAGACTCCTTCGGGTAGTGAAGGGTGGGGTATAAATCCAATCTCCTCCTCCTCCACCTTCAGTGGATAATTGACTAAAGAGCCAGTTTGGTGTAATGGTTAAGTGCACGGACTCTAATCTGGGAGAACCGGGTTTGATTCCCCACTCCTCCACTTGCACCTGGCTAGATGACCTTGGGCAAGCCATAGCTCTGTACCAGCTGTTTCCTCAAGGACAGCTTGGGAAAGAGTTCTCTCAGCCCCACCTACCTCACAGGGTGCCTGTTGTGGGGAGGGGAAGGGAAAAGGAGTTTGTAAGCTGCTCTGAGACTCCAAGTGAGTGAAGGGCGGGGTATAAATCCAATCTCTTCTTCTTCTTCTTCTTCTTCTTCTTCTTCTTCTTCTAAAGGCCAAACAAGCTTCATTCAGCAGTGAGTTCCACAATTTGGGTTGCCAGTGGCAGTGGAACATCCCATCACATTACTTCCAGTTTTCACCAGAAGTGACAATGCCAGTGTATGCCTATATACCAAGATTTTTCCCACTGGCTTTTCAGGTGCCAATGGGCAACGTCAAGATTTGCCAGGAGGTCTCCTGCTATAGTGCCAAAGTGGGAGACCTGGCCAGGAGAAAGAGAGAGAGAGAGATTTAATAATTTATTTATATGTCATTTTTCTTCCCAATGGGGACTCAAAATACCTTGGCTCAAAAATTTTATCAGTGTGGATATCTTAGCAGAGTGGTGACATCAGCCTTGAAACAAGCCAAATGCAAATCAAGAAGGGAATGGTTTGTTCATTCTAAGCAGAAGAAGAAGAAGAAGAAGAAGAAGAAGAGATTGGATTTATATCCTGCCCTTCACTCACTTGGAGTCTCAGAGTGGCTTACAAACTCCTTCCCCTTCCCCTCCCCACAACAGACACCCTGTGAGGTAGGTGGGGCTGAGATAGCTCTGAGACAACTGTCCTTGAGAGAACAGCTGGTACAGAGCTATGGCTTGGCCAAGGTCATCCAGCAGGTGCAAGTGGAGGAGTGGGAAATCAAACCTGGTTCTCCCATTTCAGAGTCCACACACTTAACCACTACTTAGCCACCAAGGAAGGTGCAATATTTTTCCACTGGAATTTTCCTCACTCACTTTACAGATTAAGAGCATACTTCTTAGACACTGGCATCTTCTCTAAACAATATTCTATCCTGTGAAACACAACCTATCATTGGTTTTAAGAAGTCACAGTCCATTAAGGACTTACTGGTATGTGGAGGCATTGCCTATTTTCAAGGGTCACTACGAGTGCAGTGCTTACATTAACTTTGCTCAGGCAGCTCAGATTAAAAGCTTTACATATCTACTCAGCAAAAAAGTTTTCACTATAAATGATTTCTCCAACTGCTTCTTGAGTTGTTTATGTTTTAATACATATCTTTTGTATGTGGGAGCAACAAAACGTTAGTTGAAAAACAGACTGTCCAAACATTGTAGAATTGTTATACTTTACTAATTGTCATTATTCACTGGATCATGCGCTGAATTTTTATACTTTCTTTGGATTCTTGAAAACAAATTCTAATTTTTTAAAAAAGTTTAGCATGTGTACAAAAAGGCATCAGAAGTGGGACAGGGAAAGTATAAGCATAGCAGACAGGGCTTTTTTTTTCTGGGGGAATGTGCCGGAACAAAGTCCCGGAATCTCTGACAAAATTCTTTTAAAATGTTTAAAAGTTCATGAATTTCCAGTATAGAGAAATGAAAATTTCATTTCTCTCTTGAGAGTCCTGGCACCTCTTGAAAAAAAGAAAAGAAAAAAGCTCTGGTTGCAGGAGATTCATATAAACACTTTACAGTTAAGTGCCAGCTTCAGAGGATGGTCATACCTCACTGTATCTTGCACTGTGTATAGGGACAGTTTCAACTAATTGCACTGTACTGCTTGCACTGTCTATATATTAATATTTGATTTGTACACAGTTAAGTATATCAGCCTTCCCCTTTTGTGTGGCCCCTGGCACTCAGTACCTTTTGTAGCTGACTCAGAATCTCTTGCAATATTGTTCTCCCCTAAGGTAGGGTTAGGCTGAGAAATGGTGTGACTGGTCCAAGGTCACCCTGTGAGCTTCTGCTGCAGAGTGGGGATTTGAGACTGAGTCTTTCAGATCCTAGTCAGACACGCCACCCATCCCAGCTCTGTCCCCTTTCAGAATGCCATGCAACCTCTAGCATGAAATTTTAGCCATCTTTTGCTTTTAAGCCCCCCACACCAAGCTGGGATTGCCGGCCTCCAGGTTATGGCTGGAGGTCTCCTGAAATTACAGCTGCTCTCCATGTGACAAAGATCAGTTCACCTGGAGGAAATGGCCACTTTGGAGGGTGGACTAGATGGCATTATACCACATTGAAGTCCCTACCCTCTCCGAGCCTCAGGCTCCACCCCCCCCCCCAAAAAAATCTCCAGGTATTTCCCAAGCCAGAGCAGGCAACCCTACATCAAGTGCTTGAGTCTTCCTTCACATTTCTTTCCTTCCTCTTGATAATTTCACTTTCCCTTTTCTATACCTTTCCCAGTTCTCTGATGCCCTTGTTGAGAAAGGGAATCAAAGCTGTGTTCCAGATGAAGACATACCATAGATCAGGGGTGCCCAACATAGCAAGCTCCACTTCCTGTAGCAGCCATTTTGTGGCTGCGCCCACCACACTGTATCAAAATTCCAAAGGTGCCTGCAGACCCACGCCATAGATTTGAATGACGGCATTGCAATCCAGCCTTGATCTGGATGTCCCAGGCTAACCTGTTCTCATCAGACCATGAGTGCTAAGCAGGATCAGCCCTGATTAGTACTTGGTTGGGAGACCACTACAGAAGTCCAGGCTGCTATGCAGAGGCAGGCAATAGCAAACCAGAGGGCCAGAAGACAGGGAGGACAGAACAGGTGACCCCACAAGTTATTAGGAAGTTGGATTGCCAACCTCCAGGTGGGGCCTAGAATTACACCTGGAATCTCCTGGAATTACACCTGGTCTCCAGACTACAGAAATCAGTTCCCCTGGAGAAAATGGCTTGTTCAGAGGGTGGACTATGGTATTATGACCCACTGAGGTCCCTCCCCTCCCCAAGCCCCATCCTCTCCAGGCTCCACCTTCAAGTCCCCAGGAATTTCCTAACTGGGACTGGGCAACCCTACAAGGATGCTGGTGAGACAGATGGCAGAAGCCCTGCAGTCAACTCACCACAGAGAGCTTATTTTCAGAGATGAGTTCAAGTCTACCCCTGAAGCCCAGATGCAGGAAATGCAGCCCAGGAGCAGCCATGCCCCTCTGCACCTTCATCAAATGCCATCATGTTTCTCCCTCTCAACAGCTCCTGGGGTCTGGAACCTATCTTGTGGGAAACAGGAGGCAAGGGAGGGTTCAGTTCCCAGAAAGGGGTTTTTAGTCAGAAATAGGGTTCCTAGCTCCAGCTTAGACAATTCCTGGAGGTTTGGAGGCAGTGCTTGGGAGGTAGGGGGAATTTGGGGAGGGAGCTTAGTGGGGATGTGGTCTCTTACCATAAAATATGCCCTTCAAAGCTGCTGTTTTCTCAATGGGAACTGATCTCTGTACTCTGGAGCTCAGTTGTAATTTCAGGAGATCTCCAGGCCTCATGTGGAGGAGATTGACAACCCAACTCCCTTTGGGGAAATTCCTGGGATTTGGGGGAGGGTTGTCAGGATCTCCAGTCAAGTTACTCTCCACACACTTTCAATATTAAAAAGTTGTGCTTTATTGAAGAAGTAATGCTGTGGGTACCAAATCCTTTGTTAGGACTGAGGGGCAAAGCAGGAAACACAATACATAGCTCAACCCATGGAATTCACACACACTCACACTTCACACCTACTCCTTAGCATTTCTATGGCAACATGAAAGATATGTGATGCCCTATCTGCCCTAGACTAGCACCTAGTTGCCAAGAAGAGTTACAAGGCGGCTACTCCCATGTGCTCTCAAAATATACTCCCCCCCACCAGGAATGCATACATGACAAGCGAGGGAAAGGTGATGAAGAACAGACTAGTCAACATCAAAAGTTACAGAGACCAAGCTTGACAAAGATAGGGTTTGGGGAGGGGAAGGAGTTCTGATGGGATGTGAGGCCATGCAGTCCACCCTCTGAAGCTGCCATTTTCTCCATGGAAACTGATCTCTGTAGTCTGTGGATCAGCTGTAATTCCAGAAGATTTCCAGGCCCCACCTGGAGGTTGGCAACACTAACAGTAGTGATTTAGAGAAGTGTGCAACCTGGTGAACCTTCCACCTTGCAAGAGCATGCTTGAGCATGTACCACCCATGTACCACCACCCCACCCCTCCCAGCATGACCTTCATGCTGAAAAGAGGAGAGGTTAGGAACAGGCAGAAGGTGGAGACCCATCCCTCACATTCCCCTCACAGTGGAGCAGTCAGACGACTGGGGCTGCCAAGTCCCTCATTCCAGTGGGGCTCCTGTGCCTTTGCAATCTGCGCTGGCAGCCTACAGAGCAACAGATAGAGAGGTGTCTAAATCACTGCATGCCTGTGACGGGGACAGATGTGCTAGCTAAACTGCTGTTTGGAGCAGGAGCTGGGTTGGAACAAATGATCTGGTAACCCCAGGGCAGGGAATGGCAATCTATGCTGGCCACTGCAGCTGGGGTTGCCATTGCCAGGTAGTGCCTGGAGGTCCCCTGGAGTTATAATGGTTCTCCAGGTAAAAGAGTTTGGCTCCCCTGGAGCAAATAGCTGCTTTGAAGGGTGGAATATATGGCACTGCTGTGGTCTCTCCCTTCCCCAAACCCTGCCCTCCCCAGGCCCTGCCTCAAAATCTCCAGGAATTCCCCAACCTGGGGTTGGCAGCCTTAAGTCCGCAGCTGCCGGTCATGCCGAGGGCTTGACAGGTGGTTTGTATTTCCCTGGAAATAACATCCTTCCAGAACTTGCCCTGTTGGATGGCTGCCTGCACTGACACCAACAGGCAAGAGGGAGCGACACCCAGCACACAGTTTCCATCCATCAGGGTCAGGCAGCCTGAAGCCCCAGCAGGCATGTTTATTGCTTGCTAAAAAGTCCAGTTGAGAGATCCCAAGGTCATGTCCAGGTGACCCTGAAGACCCTAGGACAGCACAGCGCTAGGGCCCCCCTCTCCTTGGCACAAGCTTCCTTTCTGGTGAACCAGCAATTCTGCATCTTCAGTTTCCAGGGCACCTGAACAATTTTCTGACATCTGGCTTGGTGAATAATTGATCAATTGTTTTGGAGAAGAAAAAGGAAGGACAAGGAAAGTGTGTTTGCAACATACACACATTTCTGAAATAATTCAGAATATGTAATACACAAATTAAGTTGGGGGATTTGGCTGTTGCTTGGGGGGATGAGGCAGAGCCAGAGAAGAATAATTTCCTCCCTTCACTCCGAGCATTGAAAGCATCCTTAATCTGTCACAATAGATTGGCAACTTGTTCAGTTGCTTTCAGTGCAAACAAGGAAGATGTGTAGAAGAAACCTGAGATGGGGAAGAAGGTGTTCTTGGCCAATAATGCTTTGAGGCCTGACTGATTTTGATAGCTATTTCAGGGGATTATCTCTTTGCAAAGAAGTTGGCATGAATGAGCAGAGCTGCATTTTGTCTATGCCAAAAGCTCTGCTAACTTCACACCAAACACATTAAACTTCCAGATGGTCACACCAGAATAGTTCTCCTGAAAAACAACATTCGATATATTTCCATATCTGGATATGGAACTGACTGTTGCATAATTTATTCAGTTTTGTGATTCAGACTCTCAGATTATTTGGAAGACATTTGTTTGTGGAAGAAGGTGAATGGGGGGGGGGCCCTGTCACTGAGCTCTACCTACATATATGAGGGACTGCCTTTCCCCACATGTTCCCCAGAGAACACTGTGATTAGGGTCCCAAAAGCGACTGGCCCTCCCTGGACCCAGAGATGCCAGGCTGGCTATAACCAGGGCCAGGGCTTTCTCGGTGGTGGCTCCTCTCTGGTGGAATGAGCTCCCAGAAGAGATCAGGACCCTGCGGGACCTTATGCAGTTTTCAGGGCCTGCAAGACAGAGCTCTTCCACCAGGCCTTCAATTAGGAGCCACCCCCAACAGAGAACCCTGTTCCCTGAAGTCATCAGAACAGCCTATGCCAGCTGCACAAAGGTTAGATCTATGGGCTGACCACTAGGGTGGAGTACTGAAGGTTGGCCGCCATCTTTTAATCACTTAATCATCTAATAACTTATTAGTACAATTAATGTTAGCTCCTTTTAATGTTGGAATGTTTTATATAGTTTTAGGATTATTTAAACTGTTTACTTGTGTGTTTTTATTCTTTTATGTAAGCCACCCTGAGCCAGTCATGGCTGGGAGGGCAGGGTATAAATCTGATAATAAATAAATAAATAGATAAATGAATTAAAATACAATAAAAACCGTGGATGAGGAATTGTTTAGGAAAAGGCAATTTTAGGCTTGCCCCAGTGAATATGCTCAGGTGTAGATTGATTCACATATGAGGGTCAACTTATTTCTTCCATCTTAAGAACAGACATCTGCAGGAAAAATACCAGCTGACCGGGCATACTTCCAGCTCAGGGCTGCCAGCCTCCAGGTGGGGCCTGGAGATCTCCCAGAATTACAACACAACAGAGATTCCATTCCCCTAGAGAAGAGATGGTGTCAGAATCTGCCAATTCAGCCAATGTATTTTTGTATGCCTGTCTTTAACTATCCTATGTATCTAAAGTATATTTGACCCTATGTAACCGTAATGCATTATTCCTGTCTTGGTCGGGAGGGTGACAACCATGATTTGCGAGAACAAGGAGGCCTCACATCTCTGCCTCCGCATTCCAGCTGCTCCGGCAGTAACTTCAAGGGGAGGATGCTTCTCATCTCTTATCAAATGCAAAAGAACCTTGGAGCCATTGATTGTTATGTGAACTCGCAACATCTGAGGGGTCTGGTTTGGGAAAGGAAATTTACTGCTTAACACCTCACTTTTTTCCTGTGAGAACCAAACGGTCAAGACACCTTTTAGCCCGCCAATTTTCCCTTAAGGGGATTGGCTATCTATGGGTAATTCAAACTCCTTGGAATGGTATAATAGACCCGCTTGTATTATTTGTCTCATCTCTGACAATAATCCGAGATGCTGTACTAATGTAGGAATAGGTAATAAAGAACTGTGGTTAACCAACCAAGATCTGATCCTTGACTACTTTGAGCAGAACTCTCACAGATTGTCAGAGATCTGTGTTTGGGACTCAGCCGTTCCTGACCATGTCAGACGACGACGCGGTCCCCCTCAAACCTACTACTCCCGAAGAGACTCCCGTTACCCCGAAGGATCCGGGGAACGGGGGTGGTGGCGGCGGAGGAGGTCCCGAAGTGCCGGTGACCATGAGCCAAGGGGCTCACTATATCCCGCGCCGGGTTCCTCATCAGAGCGTGACCCCCAAGTACGCCTGGAGCCATTTCGGTCATCGGACCGTGGATTCGTGGGTGCACGACCGGAAAGGAGTGAGGGTTTCGCTCACCGGAGACCAGCTCGATCGAGGGAGACCGAGTTACCTCGGAGACGACCGCGAGCCGATCTACCGTGGAGAGCCGCGTCGCCCGCCTTTCGAAGGAGAGGGGACGGGTCCGTATGGGCCCGATCCATACCGCGAGGAGCAGACGGTCCCCTTGGATCAGATGATGGGAGAGTTGCGGCTTCAACTCACCGCCGAGCTCCGCGAGTTGGCCCTCGATCTCCAGCACCAATTTCGAGACGCTATGAGGGCAGTGCAAGGAGCTCTCCCTGGTCAAGGGATAGGAGCCCCACTACAACCAGCGGCGCCCGGAGGGGTTCCGGTTCAGCCACAGGCGCCCGCTCTGCCGGCACAACCAGTCCAGCCGGTCGTTCCGGTTCCGGCGCCAAGGCCCGTTCCAGTACCTGCCCCGGCCCCGGCCGCTCCGGTCGCCCGCCCAGCCCCCTCCGACCCTTTGACGACCACTTTCGATGGGGACCCGGAGAAGCTACGTTTCTTCATGCTGGAGATAGAGAGATTCCTGGACAGTTGGGGCCACCTCTATCCCACCGAGAGAGAACGGATTGGCTACATCGGGTCCAAGCTGAAAGACACTGCCAGCGACTGGTACGTGAGCCTGCACGACACCCCAGGACCTGAGTTGCGTTCCCTGAACAATTTCATGTGGGCCCTCCGTCATCAGTTCGAGGACCCCCTGGGTGAGGAAAAGGCCCGTAATCAGCTAAGAAAGCTGTTCCAGGGGAGATCGTCGGTGAGGGACTACACTGACAAGTTCAGGCGCATCGCGGCCAAGATCCACGGATGGCCGGAGGAGCTATTCATGGAGAAGTATTGGGAGGGCCTGAACCCGGAGATCTACGAGACCGTGCTGTTGGGGGGCCGCCCGGGCACTTTGGCCACCTGGATGAGAGCTGCCATCGACATGGAGGAGCGGTTCGCCCTGATAAAAATGGGAGCGTCGGTGACGGCGGCCAGCAAAGCAGCCCCTAGAGCGAAGCCCCGATCCAGTGTGCAAGACGTCCGAGATGCGAGATTTCGACAAGGGTTGTGCATGAAGTGTGGGGAGAGTGGCCATTTCGCCTCCGCCTGCCCAAGAGGGGGGGGGAAAGGCCCGAAGACCTCAACCCCCGGAGCGGGGAGCACCCCTAGCCGTGGCAAAACACCAATGAAACCCCGGGCGTTGCAGCTGGAAGGAGCTGCCTGTGACCAGGGGGAGCTGGAGCTGATGGAGACGCAGATGTCGGGAAACTCCAACGGCCTGCAGTGAGCAGCGCAGAGCTGCAGGTCCCTCGCCAAGAAGCGCCATCTCCGGTGAGCATCCCCGGCCCCCTATTATATATGGTAGTGACTGTAGTGACCCCTGGATCAGGTACCCACATGCGGGTACGCGCCCTAATTGACTCGGGGTGTGCGCGAGACCTGATCAGCCCCTTGGTGGTGGAAGGGCTGGGACCAAAAGTCACCCCGCTGTTGGAACCCCTAAAGTTCACTCAAATGGATGGGTCGGAAATGAAGGAGGAATGCATAGCAGAGACTGAGAGCTTAATTTTGGGGACGGGGGAACACTGGGAGAAGCGGGCTTTTGTCATCACCCCAAATGCCCAGTTCCCCATGGTGTTGGGCAGCCCTTAGCTCGGGGCGCACGACCCTTATATTAAATGGAGCGAAGGGAAGATCTCGTGGGTGGACGAATGCTGCCTTAAACATAGATGGGACCCAGAGTGGGGACTGGGACCTCCGACCCCTCCTCCCCCGGTCCCCGCGCTCGCTCTCACCCCTACCATGGTGCCCAAGGAGTATAGAGATTTGCTGGAAGTGTTCAGCGAGACTGAGGCGGACGAGTTGCCCCCCCATCGACTGTCAGATTGTGCCATAGAACTACTCCCAGGAGAAAAACTCCCAAAGGGGAAATTATACTCCATGAGCCCGTTGGAGCGGGAAGAGTTGCGAAAGTTCTTGGACAAAAATTTAGCGCGGGGTTTCATCCGCCCAGCCAAATCCCCCTTTGCGGCGCCGGTGCTGTTCCGAAAGAAAAAGGATGGGGGTTTACGACTATGCACTGACTACCGGGGGCTGAATGCGGTCTCCACTACCAACGCTTACCCCCTCCCGTTAATAAAGGACCTCTTAGCGGAAGCTGCTAAGGGGAAGATTTTTACCAAGTTGGATTTACGGGATGCCTATTTCAGGGTGCGCATCAGGGAAGGGGATGAATCCAAGACTGCCTTTAATACCCCCTTGGGGCAATTTGAATATCTAGTGATGCCGTTCGGCTTAAGTGGCGCGCCCGGGGTCTTTATGAGTTTAATCAACGAAGTGTTGCACAAGCACCTATTTAAGGGCGTGTTATGTTACATAGATGATATCTTGATCTATTCTACTGATAAGAAGGCACATGTGACTTTGGTCAGGGAAGTCCTCGCCACCTTACTGAAAAACCAGTTGTATGTGAAACTGTCTAAGTGTGAGTTCCACCGTGAGTCCGTAGACTTCCTGGGCTACCGCATCTCTCAGAAGGGTTTGGAAATGGACCCGGGGAAGGTGGAGGCTGTGGTGCAATGGGAGGCTCCGCGAACGAGAAAGCAATTGCAGAGCCTCTTAGGATTTTGTAATTTTTACCGAACCTTCATCAAGGACTTTGCTAAAGTCACTCTCCCCTTAACGGACTTGTTAAAGACAAAGGGGAGAGGGCCCGAGGCCGGGAAGCCAGGAGAAAAGTTAGCTTGGAACGGGGAGTGTCAGAGGGCGTTTGAGACTTTAAAGACTCTTTTTACTTCAGAGCCCATTCTAGCGCACCCTGACGAAACCAAGGAATTTATAATCCATGTAGACGCGTCTGATGTAGCCATGGGGGGGGCCATATTACAAAGTGGCCCGGAAGGGAAATTGCACCCGCTGGCTTATATTTCGAAAAAGTTTAATGAAACAGAAAGGAATTGGTCGGTTTGGGACAAAGAAGCCGCAGCCATTAGGTTAGCGCTCACTACGTGGCGGCATTGGTTGGAAGGTGCGCAGACTCCGTTCGAAATATGGACTGATCATAAGAATCTGGAGGCGCTACGCACTCAGCGGTCCCTCAACGCCAAGCAGCTACGATGGGCCGATTTCTTTTCTAAGTTTAACTTTGTGCTTAAACATTTTCCTGGGAAAGCTAACTCCTTGGCAGACGCGTTGTCCAGGTTGCCCCAACATGAAAGTGTCAAGGAAGAGGTGTTTGACTCCATGTTCTCCCCCCAACAGTTAGGAGGGGCGGTGGTCACCCGGAGCCAAGCCAAAAAGGCCCAGTTGGACATGGGGAAATGTGATTGGGGGGGGATTATGCTCCTGAGGAGATAGAGGAATTGGAAGCGTTGGAAGAATGTTCTAAGAGAGAGGATCAATGTTGGCTGCATGGAGACAAACTAGTGGTGCCAAAGGCCAAACGCAAAGAAATATTGTTAACCTGCCACTCTTCCAAGCTAGCCGGGCACTTTGGTTTCCTAAAAACTCTGAATTTGATCCAGCGTCAATTCTGGTGGCCGCGCATGCGCCGAGACGTCTCCGACTTCGTCTCGGCTTGCCAGACCTGTTTAATGTGCAAAAAGCGGGGGGGGAAAGTTCCGGGATTGTTGCACCCCTTACCCACCCCGTCAAGACCCTGGGAAGCTATAGCCATGGACTTTATCACCAATTTACCCCCCTCTAAGGGAAAAACAGTTATTTGGGTGGTGGTAGACACATTTTCGAAGCAAGCGCATTTCACCCCTTTCAAGCAATTGCCCACCGCCAAAGGGATGGCCAAAGCTTTTTTCAATCACGTGATTAAATTACACGCTTTTCCGAAGAGAGTGGTTTCCGACCGCGGTAGTCAGTTCGTTGCCAACTTCTGGCGGGAGCTCCTGAAAATGATGGACATTGAACCCACCCTAAGCTCGGGTTACCACCCAGAGACCGATGGCCAATCCGAACGAACTAATCAAATTTTGGAGCAATTCCTGAGATGTTACACTAACTATCACCAAGATAACTGGGTGGAACTGCTGCCGTTTGCAGAATATAGTTACAACAATGCAGTGCACTCTTCCACGGGAGTCTCCCCTTTCATGGCAGTGGGGGGTTTCGAGGGGAAACCATTGCCTACTATTGAAGATGTCCCCCAAGCTCCCCCTTCGGATTTTAAAAGGTGGTGGTCCAGTCTCCAGGACTCATGGCCTCTAATAGGCAAAGCATTGGACCATGCCAAAGAGGATTACAAAAAATATGCTGATCGCGGGCGAGCACCAGGATGGGACCTTCAACCCGGGGACTCTGTCTATCTCTCGACTAAAAATATCCATGGGTTGCAGCCCAGCAGAAAGCTAGGATGGAAATATGTTGGACCCTATAAAGTGCTACGCAAAATATCTGATGTGTCTTTTGAACTAGAACTGCCTAAATCACTGAGTTCTGTGCACCCTGTGTTTCATTTCAGCCTGTTGAAGAAAGATCCTGGGCCGAATGCTTGGCATCCAGCTCCTCCAGTTCCTCCTCCACTGATGAAGGAGGGGGGCCCTCACTTCGAGATAACTGAAATTCTTGATTCCAAGATGCGAAGAGGCCGATTATATTACTTAGTTAGATGGCTAGATTTCGGCCCGGAACACAATGAATGGATTCGCTCAGAACATGTTCATGCTCCTAAACTAACCAAACTGTTTCATAAAATGTTTCCTGATAAAGCTAGGTGATGAAAATTATGGAGAGGGCAGGGTGTCAGAATCTGCCAATTCAGCCAATGTATTTTTGTATGCCTGTCTTTAACTATCCTATGTATCTAAAGTATATTTGACCCTATGTAACCGTAATGCATTATTCCTGTCTTGGTCGGGAGGGTGACAACCATGATTTGCGAGAACAAGGAGGCCTCACATCTCTGCCTCCGCATTCCAGCTGCTCCGGCAGTAACTTCAAGGGGAGGATGCTTCTCATCTCTTATCAAATGCAAAAGAACCTTGGAGCCATTGATTGTTATGTGAACTCGCAACATCTGAGGGGTCTGGTTTGGGAAAGGAAATTTACTGCTTAACACCTCACTTTTTTCCTGTGAGAACCAAACGGTCAAGACACCTTTTAGCCCGCCAATTTTCCCTTAAGGGGATTGGCTATCTATGGGTAATTCAAACTCCTTGGAATGGTATAATAGACCCGCTTGTATTATTTGTCTCATCTCTGACAATAATCCGAGATGCTGTACTAATGTAGGAATAGGTAATAAAGAACTGTGGTTAACCAACCAAGATCTGATCCTTGACTACTTTGAGCAGAACTCTCACAGATGGCTGCTTTTGGGGGTGGAAGCTATAACATTATAACCCTCTGCTAGGGTTGTCAGCCTCCAGGTGGTGGCTGGAGATCTCCCACTATTACAACTGATCTCCAGGCAACAGAGATCAGTTCATCTGAAGAAAATGGCTGCTGTGGAAAGTGGACTCTATGGCATTATACCCCATTGAAGTCCCTCCCCAAACCCTGCCCTGTTCAGGCTCCATCCTCCAAACCTCCAGGTATTTCTCAAGCCAGAGTTCACAACCCTGCTGGCAGCATCTGGTGTTCCTCCCCTCCTTAAACCCCACGTTCCCCAGACTCCATCCCCCAGGCATGTCCCATCCTGGAGGGAGTTGGCAGCCCTCAGTCTGGCTGCCTCTCTTCACTCCTTCCTTTTCCTCCTTAAACAACTAGCCCAGGGAAGCATTCCGTGCAGTCTGCATTTTGAACACGGAATGACCTGCCTTTGACTGCTGCACAGCCTCCCTAGGATTCCTAACTGTATCGGGAAACTGTGCTTCAGAGCTTCTAGCTTCTTTGGGAATGGGCTGAGTTATTATGAAACATGGATTTCCCTTCTTTCATTTATAATTTAAGCAGCAGTGGACTGGTTTCCATGGAAGCCAGAGGAAGGGGCTGTTGACAAAGCATGTTTTATCTCCACCAGATGGAGTGCTCAGGCTTTCCCCCTCCCCCCATCTTGGCTTCCTGACCTTTCTTTTGCTGACATTTGCACTGACCAGGTATTAATTAGTCCTCCCTTCAAAAGAAATCTACCAGATTAGACTATTTAGAAAATCAGCCCTGCTCCCCTGCTTGATAGATTTTTTTTGTTGGAGCAGGAGTGCACAGGAGCGCAGCTCCAGGAGTGAGGAGCCCAGGGGGTGGGCACATGACCAAGCCCTGCCCCCTCCTCGGCTTCCCCAAGCAGTGCAGAGGCACAGTGCCCCGGGGAAAGCCCTGCTACAGTCTTTCTTGTTTTTAATGTTTTGTTTTAATATTGATAATTTTATCATTGTTCCTTTTATGACTGTGTGCTGCTTTTCTAGAGACTTGCTCAAGGTGGCATATACATTTTCTAAGTATACCATTTTTTATCTGGGCACATGGCACATAAGTACTGGAGAAATTTCACCAACCCTTCAGCAGCTTCACCCCATCAGTTTGGAGTAGTGGTCAGGAGTTGGACTCTAATCTGGGAGAACCGGGTTTGATTCCCCACTCCTCCACATACAGCTGCTGGTGTGACCTTGGGCCAGTCACAAGTTCTCTCAGAGCTGTTCTCTCATGAGCAGTTCTCAAAAGACCTCTCTCAGCCCCACCTACCTCACAGGGTGTCTTGTTGTGGGGAGGGGAAGGGAAAGGGATGGGTGGTGCAGATGTCCTGGGTATCTCAAGTCTCCTTGGAACCTGGTGATTTCAAGGGAGCAAGAAGAGAATGAGGGTGTGTTCTTTACGCTTATTTTTATTGCACAAAGTATTGGATGGGGAAGGGAATGGAGGAAGAGCAGGTCAGTTTCACTCACCTGTGGAGTGGAGCCTGAGGGGTGGGTGTTGACTTCTGACACACTTCCGGTATGTTAGAAGGTGTGGCATATGCAAATGAGTTATGCAAATGAGTTATGCTTATGAGCTCCTGCACCTCTTTTTCTACTAAATGACCCCTGCCTGTATCTATGGTGCGGCACATTGGGGCCACACCCCCTCACTTAACAGCCATGCCCCTCAAGTTGTGCTGCCAGAAACCCCTTCCTGCTCCACTGCCCCCAGCATTGCCTCCAGACTTTGCCCATTCAGACAGGAGCAGTGGTGGGGTGGCATGGGATGCAAGGCCTGGCTGATACCGGCTTTGGTAATAAAAGGGCTCACCCAGGGGGCACCAGGGCAGGTAAGCCAAGCTAAGCCAAGGCGGTGGCAGCTTTTTTGTCTGGCTGGCACTTCCTTGAGGAGAGCCATACCAGCAAGTGTCAAAGGGGCAGGTGAAGTTTTTTTATTTTTTTTATTTTTATTAAGTTTTCAGAAAAGAAAAGAAAAAGAAAAGAAAAGCAAGACTGAAGGGAAAAAACAAACAAACAAGAAAAAAACATACGAAGATAAAAAGCATACTAACAGAAACGTAGTCTGCACTTTATATATCTATATTAACATTTCTGCTAGA
This sequence comes from Lepidodactylus listeri, assembly GCA_029233225.1. Lineage (NCBI taxonomy): Eukaryota > Metazoa > Chordata > Lepidosauria > Squamata > Gekkonidae > Lepidodactylus > Lepidodactylus listeri. Next base: position 3,391,523 of record JARCFY010000014.1, on the reverse strand, counting down.
ATCCATATCTAATTCACCAAACTAGCTTGTCACAGTTTTACAAGAGCATACAATTAAGTTGGTTCATATATTGAAATATTCTTCCAGCCATTTATAAAATCTTGACCAAGTATTTTCCAAGATTTCCTCTCCCTTATCTGCTAATTTCAATGTTAAATTTTCCATTTCTGCAATCTCCAATAGTTTATCAAGTATTTCCTTCTTCGAGGGGACTTTTTCCCCTTTCCAATACCTTGAATAGAGTATTCTAGCAGCAGTTATTACATGAATAATCAAATATTTATCTGATTTGTTAAAAGTTTCTGGTATTATATTCAGCAAAAATAATTTTGGCACAAATTCATATGCAACATACTTTACAATATTTTGTGTATCCAGGTCCAATATTTTTTACACATTTACATGTTCATGTCAGCTAGGCTGTCATAACTAAATGGAGGGGAGAGAGGGAGATGAAAAGGAGGGGGGAGAGGGCTGAAATTGCTGTTGTAAACTCTGGAATGTTGCCTTTGATGCTCTCCTAACATTTGCCCCTGTTTACATAAGATCTTGGGTTTCTCTGGTGAGTCTCCCGCCTGAATGTTGAAGTCGTTATTCTCAGCGCGAGGGTACCAGGGCACTCACTAGCTTGTAGCCAGATGACACCCCAGTTTGAACTGTGTACATTATCCCGTCCCCGCCTCCCCACTTTAGTCTGAACACAGAAGTGCTTAGGGAATGTCTTAGAAATACTGACTCCAATAAACTGAACCTACTTAAGGACCGTTGTTGAGTGCTGATTTACTATGGAACTTGACAGAGTGTTCAGACTCCTCATCACTGGACTGCGCGCCCCATCCTGAATCTCAACATGAGCACGGGGAATGGTGGAGACCAGCCAGTCTCGGAGGCAGAGGTGGCCATCACCACGGTGAGCGATGTCCCCTCGACAAGGACGCAGACACTGGCTCTCGGGTGGGGGCCGGGAGGAGATACTCGAACCCGGGGGAGAACTGTATTCATGGGCATACCTTTCTACTGCGCCGAGGGAATCGTGGATGCTAACTCCCCGAGTGGCGATGCCAAGCCGCTACGACCGGGCTCAGCCCAACCGTCTGGAGTCGCTGGGCTGGGGCAGAGGAAACAAGGTGGAGGCACTGGTCAAGCACATGGGAATGCACTTGTGGGAACAAGTGCAGGAAGAGATTTTTGAACTCACGATTAAATTACCACAGATGATCGCAAACACGGTGAGGGGTGAACTGAGGTAACAGGCTCCCCTCCAACCAGAGGGGGTCGTGGCGCCTATGGGATGGCCAGATGGGCAGCCAAGAGCTCCCCCTACGCATCCTGAGGCCCCAGCCAGGACCCCTGGGGTTCCTGTGAGGCCAGAGCAACTGGCTCAAAACCCTAGTCCTGGGGTCCCCAGACTGCAACAACCCAAGGAGTTGCTGGAAGATACGTTTGACGGGGCCCCTGAAAAGTTAGCATTCTTTTTAGTGCAAGTGCGCAGATTTCTAAGAGACTGGGGCCATCTATTTCTGGATGATGAATACCGGGTTGAGTTTGTTGGCGCAAAGCTGAGGGATCGAGCAGCAGACTGGTACATGGGTTTGCATGAGATCCAAGGACCCGAACTACGGGATGTGCAGGCTTTCATGTGGGCACTGAGGAGGCAGTATGAAGACCCGTTGGCCAGCGAGAAGGCAAGAGCATGCCTCCACTCCTTGAAGCAAGGCAATCGCACGGTGCGCGAGTACTCGGAAGAAGAAGAAGAAGAAGAAGAGATTGAATTTATACCCCGCCCTCCACTCCCCAAGGGAGTCTCAGAGTGGCTTACAAACTCCTTTTCCCTCCTCCCCACAACAGACACCCTGTGAGGTAGGTGGGGCTGAGAGAGCTTTTTCCCAAGCTGTCCTTGAGGGAACAGCTGGTACAGAGCTATGGCTTGCCCAAGGTCATCCAGCCAGGTGCAAGTGGAGGAGTGGGGAATCAAACCCGGTTCTCCCAGATTAGAGTCCGCGCACTTAACCAGTTCAAGATGATCGCTGCAAAGATCCAAGGGTGGCCAGAGCCCATGCTAATGGAACATTTACAAACAGGGCTCAGTCACAAGATTCTTGATATGGTTTTGCGCAATGTGCAACCCCTCTCCTTGGTGGCCTGGATACGAGAAGCAGATGATGCAGAGAACTGCCTGCAGATGATCAAGATGTGAGCTCCATGGGTGTACCCTAAAACCCCGGAAGCTCTCCAGAAGATGACCCAGCCCAGAGGAAAAGACCACATCAAAGAGCAGTGGAGGAAGCAAGGGCTTTGTCTTAAATGTGGGGAATCCGGCCATTTCACAGCTGCCTGCTCGTCAGGCGCAACTTCAATCCCTCCGAGAACTGGAGAGAAGGCAGACATGGAAACTCGAAATGACCAAGTGGTGAGAAAGGGAAGTTCCCGAAAGCACTACGGCTGGGAGCATGACTGGAGGACACCTCGTCAAGCAGTGAGGAAGCACAAGAGCCATTGGGAAAAGGCTGGGACCTGCTGTAAGTGTCAGGTTCCCTGTCATGTTTGCTTCCTTTTCTCAGTCCCTGTTTCAGGTCCCGGTGGGAGATTGGCATCGGCTTCCCTCCTGATGGTTCCCCCCTCCTTTCTTGCTGCCTCACCCCTCCTTCCCCAGAGTGAGCTCATCAGACTGAGCGGTTTTTAGGAACTTGGGGCTACCTTTATCCTACCGAACATGAGCGGGTTGGCTACATTGGCTCTAAGCTGTGGGACACTGCAAGTGACTGGTATGTAAGTCTGCACAACCCCCCGGGTCCTGAATTGAGATCAGTAAATGACTTTATGTGGGCCCTCCGGCAGCACTACGAGGATCCCTTGGAGGAGGAGAAAGCCAGGAATCAGCTGCGGAAGCTGGTTCAGGGCCGATCCTCTGTAAGGGAGTACACTTCCCAGTTCTGTAGAATAGCTGTGAAGGTGCAACATTGAGGTCAAGATCTCTTCATCCAAAAGTACCAGGAGGGGTTGAACCGTGAGAAATATGAGACTGTGTTGAGAAATGATCGGCCCGGCTTGTTGGCGGCTTGGTTGAGAGCGGCGGCCGACATGGAGGAGAGGTTCACGCTGATTAAACTGAGTTCACCGGCCTCCCACTCCGCCGCCAAAACCACACCAAAGCCCAAATTTAAAACCGCCGTTCAAGAGCCTGCTTTAAGCAAGGGTTATGCATGCAATGCGGGGAGAGCGGCCACTTTGCATCTTCCTGTCCCCTGGGGCCCCCGAAAGCTGCGAAGGTCCTCCAGCCGTCTCCTGAAGGAACATCGCGACCCACTAAAGGAGTTTTCAAACCCCGGGCATTACAGCTGGAAGGGGCACTGAGCGAGAGTGAGAATGCTACGTTGGAGGCTGTGACCGCTCAGCCAGCGGGAAACTTCCCAGACCTGCAGTAGGAGGCGCAGAGCTGCAGATCCCCCCTCCAGCCACGCTGCCAATGGTGAACAGTCCCGGGCCTTTGCTCTATATAGTTGTGACTGTTATTGCTCCTGAAAGTGGCACACATGTTAGGGTGTGAGCCATTATTGACTCAGGGTGTGGTAGAGACTTGATTAGCCCCTTGGTGGTGGAGGGGTTGGGACCCAAAGTTAACGCGCTGTCGGAGCCTTTGCGATTCACTCAGATGGATGGATCTGAAATGAAAGAGGCTTGCGTAGCAGAGACTAAGCCTTTGATTGTGGGTACTGGGGATCACTGGGAGCAGAGAGCCTTTATCATCACCCCCCACGCCCAATTCCGCATGGTATTGGGAAGCCTATGGTTGGGAGCACATGATCCTTATGTCAAGTGGAGTGAGGGGAAAATTACATGGGTCGATCCTAAATGCACACAGCACAAATTGAATCCCGGCTGGGGTTCGGGACCTCCCTCCACCCCCTTCACTTGCTTGGTCTCAGAGGACTTAAACAAAATTCCTCTGGAGTACCGAGACCTGGCTGAGGTGTTCAGTGAAACAGAGGCTGATGAACTCCCCCCCCCCATAGACTCACTGATTGTGCCATAGAACTGTTACCTGGGGAGAAGTTGCCAAAGGGAAAGTTATATTCTATGAGTCCCATGGAGAGAGATGAACTGTGGAAGTTTTTGGATAAAAACGCAGAGAGGGGTTTCATTCGCCCAGCAAAATCCCCTTTTGCCACCCCTGTTCTTTTCCAGAAAAAGGATGGTGGCTTACGGCTTTGCACGAACTATAGGGGGCTGAATGCTGTTTCTGCCTCCAATGCCTACCCCTTGCCCCTGATAAAAGACTTGTTGGCAGAGGCGGCTAAGGGGAGGATCTTTTCCAAACTGCATTTATGAGAAGCCTATTTCCGAGTGCGCATCAAGGAGGGGGATGAGTATAAGACTGCCTTTAATTCCCCCCTGGGGCAATTCGAATACCAGGTTATGCCCTTCGGATTGGCTGCAGCTCCCGGAGTTTTTATGAGCGTAACTAATGAGGTGTTGCACAAGCATTTATTTAAGGGGGTGCTCTGTTATCTAGATGATATCATTGTTTATTCCCAAAATAAGCCTTCCCACGTTAAATTGATGAGAGAAGTGTTGTCCACCCTCATGAACGTCAAACTGTCAAAATGCAAGTTCCACTGTACCAAAATTGACTTTTTGGGGTACCGCATCTCCCCTAGGGGCTTAGAGATGGACCCTGCCAAAGTGGATGCAGTAGTAATATGGGAAGCCCCCCGTACACGCAAACAACTTCAGAGTCTGTTAGGATTTTGCAACTTTTACAGAACATTTCTAAAGGACTTTGCCACAGTCACCCTCCCCTTAACTGACCTGTTGAAAACAAAAGGAAAGGGTCCTGAAGCTGGCAAGCCGGGTGAGCGGCTGAACTGGTCACCTGACTGTCAAGTGGCCTTTGAAAAGCTTAAAAAGACTTTTTACTTCAGAGCCCATCCTGGCGCACCCCAATGAGACTCGAGAATTCATTGTACATGTTGATGCTTCTGATGTGGCCATGGGGGGCAATTCTCCAAAAAGGGGAGGGTGGGAAGCTGCACCCTTTAGCATATGTCTCTAAGAAATTCAGTGAGACTGAAAGACACTGGTCCGTGTGGGACAAAGAGGCAGCTGCAATTTGCTTAGCCTTGTCCACCTGGAGACATTGGTTGGAGGAGGCGCAGACACCGTTTGAGATCTGGACTGATCATAAAAACCTGGAGTCGCTGTGGACCCGTAGAACTTTGAACGTGAAGCAGCTCCGGTGGGCTGATTTCTTTTCCAAGTTCAATTTCAAACTGCGCCATTTTCCTGGGACATCTAACCCCCTAGCAGATGCATTGTCCAGGCTTCCCCAGCATGAATCTAAGAGGGAAGAAGTGTTCAATTCCATGTTCTCGCCTGAGCAGCTTAGTGGGGCTGTTGTCACCAGAAGCCAAAAGCAGCAGTCCACCACGGCTCCTTCCTCTGAGTGGATTACAAAATGCGCGATGGAATATTCTCAGCAGGATTGGGATGAATGGCGTGGGGAGGAGGGCTTGGAACTTAAACCCGATGGGTGCTGGTATAAAGGCTTGAAAATGGTGGTGCCCAAGTCTCTTAGGCTGTCTGTTTTAAATGCTTGCCATGAATCTAAGCTTTCTGGACATTTTGGGTATTTGAAAACGTTGAACTTGCTTCAAAGACAGTTTTGGTGGCTTCAAATGCGAAAACATGTCTCAGACTATGTGACTTCTTGCCAGACCTGCCTGATGTGCAAAAAACAAGGGGGGAAGCCTCCGGGTCCCTTACAACCCCTTCCCACCCCCTCCCGGCCTTGGGAGGACATTTCCATGGACTTCCTTACTGATTTACCACCCAGCAAAGGGAGAACTGTAATCTGGGTAGTAGTGGATTTATTTTCCAGCAGGCACACTTTGTCCCGTTCAAGAAATTGCCTACAGCTAAGGGCCTAGCCAAAGTGTTCTTTAATCACGTGGTGAAACTTCATTCTTTCCCTAGGCATGTAGTCTCCGATAGGGGAAGCCAGTTCATTGCCACCTTTCGGCGGGAGCTTTTAAAGACTATGGGCATTGAGCCCGCACTCAGTTCTGCTTATCACCCAGAGATTGATGGACAATCTAAATGAACTAATCAGATCCTGGAACAATTTTTGAGGTGTTACTCAAACTACCACCAAGATAATTGGGTAGACTTGCTCCCTTTTGCTGAATATAGCTACAATAATTCAGTGCACTCTTCCACAGGAGTGTCCCCTTTTCTGGCGGTGGGGGGGTATGAAGGTAACCCATTGCCAAATATCCTACCCCCCAAGGACAGCCCACCCTCTCCATTTGAATCTTGGTGGACTAATCTGCAGGAATCCTGGCCCCTTATTGCCAGAACACTAGATCGGGCTAAAGCGGATTACAAAAAATACGCGGGCCGGAATAGGACTCCTGGTTGGGAGTTGGAGCCTGGGGACTCTGTCTATGTGTCTACAAAAAACATTTGAGGCTTGCAACCGAGCCGGAAATTGGGATGGAAATACGTCGGGCCTTTCAAAGTCCTGCGCAAAATTTCTCCTTTGTCTTTTGAACTTGAACTGCCTAAATCACTGAACTCTGTTCATCCTGTTTTCCATTACAGCTTGTTGAAGAAAAGCCCTGGGCCGAACTCCTGGCATCCGGAGATTCCAGCTCCTCCTCTGATGATGAAAGAGGGGGAGCTGCATTTTGAGATTTCCAGCATTTTGGACTCTAAACTCAAACAGGGGCATTTGTTTTACCTGGTGAACTGGGTGGATTTTGGTCCTGAGTGTAATGAGTGGGTGGCTGCTGATCATGTTCATGCTCCTCGGTTGATTCGTGCCTTCCATAAACGTTACCCTTCTAAACCGGGTGGGGTTTGATTTTGGGAGGGGCAGGATGTCAGGTTCCCTGTCATGTTTGCTTCCTTTTCTCAGTCCCTGTTTCATGTCCTGGCAGGAGATCAGCATCGGCTTCCCTACTGACGGTTCCTCCCCTCCTTTCTTGCCACCTTACCCCTCCTTCCCCAGAGTGAGCTCATCTATTTTGCTAGACTTCAGTTATCTATGTTGCTGCGCTTGTAACCTTGGGCAACTGGGTCTCAGCTCTTCCAGGTGTCTTTTGCATGGGAATGCATGTAGATTACACACAGGGTCGGGGATGGGAATTTAGCTCCGCTTACGCACCTTTTTCTCTGAGAAAGTAATGGTAGCACATTTTGGCGCTTGATATTTTTATTCTAATTGGTACCCGTGCTTTTGCGCCTGTTTGAATACAGTATATCAGTTCCTCCCATTCTGTATGTGGTATCACTAACAATGCAAGTGTTTCCTGAAAGACCATTAAGAATAAAGACTTTGTTTTGCAATACAAGGCCTGGCTTATTGGATCTAATCAGAAGTCTCACGGTAAGAGGTGCAAAACAACAGGTCTGAAAGCCGCAGGTGCCGCCTATGGTAAGCAACTCTGACCCCATCCTGTTTGTGACTGTGACTATTTTAAACAGAGACCTGGGCATGTAGATTCGAGTCCGGGTGCTGATCGACTCAGGCTGCGTGAGAGATATAATCAGCCCATCCCTGGTTGGGGACCCCAGTCCAAAAACTTCCAGAGCCATTAGTTTTTGTTCAAATGGATGGCTCCCCTATGCAGGAGTCGTGCAAATACCAGACAGTTCCTGTGCTGCTGGGAGCAGGAGAACATTGGGAGCACCACTCCTTTGTGATTAACCCCAACGCCCGGTTCCCACTGGTGTTAGGAAGCCTTTGGCTGTGTGCGCATTACCCTTACATCCAGTGGAGCAAGGGGATGGTGCGTTTTGTTGATCCAGGGTGCAAGTCCCATGTGTCATCACCTGAGTGGGGTGAGTCTCCTCCTGCAGATCCAGTGATTGTTTGCCTGATGGAGGAGGGTGGGGGGGATCCCCCACGAGTATGAGGACTTGGCGGAGGTTTTTGGGGAGGTAGAAGCAGACGAACTACCCCCCACTGGAATTGTGACTGTGCTATTAAACTGTTGCCAGGGCACAAGTTGCCTAAGGGAAAGTTGTATTCCATTAACCTGGTAGAGAAAGGGGAGCTACGCAAGTTAATTGATAAAAACTTGGCATGAGGCTTTATCCATCCCGCCTCCTCCCCTTACACAGCTCCTGTCCACTTCCGGAAGAAGGATGGTGGGCTCAGATTGTGTACAGATTACAGAGGGCTCAATGCAGTGTCTACTACCAATGCCTACCCCCTCCCCCTGATCAAAGACTTGTTGGCTGAGGCTTCCAAAGGGAAAATCTTCACTAAGCTTGATTTGCGGGATGCTTACTTTAGAGTGCGCATAAGGGAGGGAGATGAACCTAAGACGGCATTCAACACACCCCTGGGGCAATTCGAATACGTCGTTATGCCATTTGGCCTCCAGGGGGCGCATGGAGTTTTTTGGAACCAGATTAATTAAGTGCTACACAAGTACTTATTCTAGGGGGTGCTAGTGTACTTAGATGACATTCTTCTGTATTCCTCTGACAGGGAAGTGTATGTCAAATTGATGAGGGAGGTTCTCCAGACCCTTCTGGAGCATGGGCTATTCGTTAAGCTGTCCAAATGCGATTTCCACAAGGAGGAAGTGGATTTCCTGGGCTATCACATTTCCCAGAGAGGGTTGGAAATGGATCCAAAGAAAGTAGCAGATGTGGTGGGGTGGGAAGCACCTACCACCCAATGCCAGCTCCAATCATTTATCGGATTCTATAAATTTTATAGGGATTTCCTCTTTAATTTCACCCAGGTAACTCTCCCACTCAGTGATTTGCTGAAAACAAAGGGGAAAGGTGTGGAGAGTACAAAGCCCGGGGCAAAGTTAAACTGGACGGCTGAATGTCAGCAGGCATTTGAGATGCTTAAAAAGCTTTTCACTTCTGAGCCAGGGCTTGCCCACCCTGATGAGAATAAGAAATTCATTGTCCAAGTGGACACGTCTGATGTTGCGATGGGAGGGGCTATCTTGCAAGAGTGGTGGATCGGTGACTCCACCCCCTGGCTTGCATATCTAAGAAGTTCAACACTACAGAGCAAAATTAGTCAGTGTGGGACAAGGAAGCCGTGGCTATTAAATTAGCTTTGTCAACGTGGCGTCATTGGTTGGAGGGGGCATGGGTTGCATTTGAGGTTTGGACTGACCATAAGAATCTAGAGGCACCCCCCGAAGCCTTGACACCAAACAGCTCAGGTGGGCGGAATTTTTCTTCAAGTTCCGTTTTACCCTCCACCATCTCCCTGGAAAATCAAACTTTTTGGCTGATGCCCTGTCCCACCTCCCCCAACACGCAAGCCAGAGGGAAGATGTGATTGACTCTATGTTCATACCCTCGCAATTGAGTGGGGTGAGAGCAGGGGGGGGGGAGAGAAGGAGGTGCTTTCCTGGAACACCAGATTCAAGGATGCTATGTCTGACGAAGACCGGGAGGAGCTCACCTCCTCACAGGGGGTGGAAGAACATGAAGATGGCTGCTGGTATAAAGGGTCCAAAGTCTTCGTGCCCATTTCTATGCAGGGTGAGGTGATGCACTGGGGCCATGAATCAAAATTAGCTGGACATTTTGGGTTTCTGAAGTCTTTGTGGCCGTATATGAGGGTGGCCAGTTCTGGTGGCCATATATGAGGGTGGACATTTCCCAATATGTTACCTCATGCCCTACCTGTCTCATGTGCAAATGATGAGGGGGTAAACCCCTGGGCCTGTTGAAACCTTTGGAAACCCCATCTAGGCCATGGGAGGTGATTTCGATGGATTTCATCACTGACTTGCCCCCCAGCAAGGGCAATACTGTTATTTGGGTGGTGGTAGATTCTTTTTTGAAGCAGGCACATTTTGTTCCATTCAAACAGCTGCCCACTGCTAAGGCTTTAGCAAAGATGTTTATGCACCACATTGTTAAACTGCACTGTTTTCTGAGGAAGGTAATTTTGGACAGAGGATCGCAGTTTGTTGCCAAGTTCTGGAAAGAACTTTTGCTCCTGTTGGATATTGAACACGGACTCAGTACCACTTATCACCCAGAAACGGATGGCCAATCAGAGAGAATTAACCAAACACTGGAGCAATTTCTCAGGTGCTTCATAAATTATCAACAGGATGATTGGGTGGACTTGTTACCATATGCAGAATACAGCTACAACAACTCGGTGCATTCTTCCACTGGGGTCTCCCCTTTCATGGCTTTGTATGGTTACAAGGGGAGGCCCCTCCCCATGATGTCTGATGACACCCTGGGGAATGGGGGGGGACTTGCATGAGTGGTGGCACAGTCTGCAGGACCAGTGGGGGGCGATTTGTGAAGCCCTGGATAAAGCCAAAGCTGATTATAAAACTCAGGTTGATAAGCACCGGGCAGAGCCTTGGGACATAAATCCGGGTGATTGTGTGTATTTGTCCACCAAGAACTTAAAAGGGCTGCAACCCAGTAGAAAGCTGGGTTGGCGTTATGTGGGTCCTTTCCCGGTTGTGCGTAAAATCAATGAAGTGACTATTAAATTGGCCTTGCCTAAATCCCTTCGGGGTGTTCATCCAATCTTTCATTTCAGCCTTCTGAAGCGGGATCCTGGATTGAATGCCTGGCACCCTCGTTCCCCAGTCCCCCCACCTCTGGTTCTGAATGGCGAACAGGATCACAAGGTGGCTCGGATCCTGGACTCTAGGATACAGTGTGGCTGTCTTTTCTATTTGATTAAGTGGAAGGATTTTGGTCCTGAGGAAAATGAATGGGTCCAGGATTGTCATGTCAATGCCCCTGAACTATTACGTGCTTTCCACTCCTTGTACCTTTCGAAGCCAGGGGGGGCCCTCTTTAGGGGGGCAGTATGTCAGCTAGGCTGTCATAACTAAATGGAGGGGAGAGAGGGAGATGAAAAGGAGGGGGGAGAGAGCTGAAATTGCTGTTGTCTCTGGAATGTCACCTTTGATGCTCTCCTAACATTTGCCCCTGTTTACATAAGATCTCGGGTTTCTCTGGTGAGTCTCCCACCTGAACGTTGAAGCCGTTATTCTCAGCGCGAGGATACCAGGGCACTCATTGGCTTGTAGCCAGCTGACACCCCAGTTTGAATTGTGTACATAATCCCGTCCCTGCCTCCCCACTTTAGTCTGAACACAGAAGTGCTTAGGGAATGTCTTAGAAATACTGACTCCAATAAACTGAACCTACTTAAGGACCGTTGTTGAGTGCTGATTTACTAGGGAACCTGACAGTCCACCACATATGAAAAAAGGAACCAGCAGTTTGTTTACATTTCCAACATGCATTTGACATATTTGGATACCATTTTGCTAAATTCTCAGGTGTCAAATACCATCTCTAAAACATCCTATTAATATTCTCTTTAAACGCCATACATTTTGTAAATTTTATATTTGTTTTTCAAACTCTCAACCATTGTTCTAATTGGATACTATGTCCTATATTGTGTGCCTATTTAATCATAGCAGTTTTTACTATTTCATCCTGCATTCTCATTTCTAATAATAGTGTATAAAATGCTTTTATATATTTAACATCATTTGCCAACAATATTTTATCTAACCCATTTGACTTTTCAGCAAAAACCAATTGGTTTATCCTTCACATATCTGAAATCAAGTTGTACTCTTTCCCACCAGTTTAGATTAATGCCCTGTTCCCATTGTGTGAGATTGTGCCAATAGATATAGTCCACAACAGGTCTCCTTAAGCAGAAAGTCCTTTATTTGCAGAAAAGATCTTGTTGGTCAAATACACTTCTTCTGTTAGTAATGCCCATGCATAGGAATACAACTATAATTATACTTGATATGAAATATGCCCCCCTTAACATCCACCAATCAATTGGGAGGATTATTGGCGCCCAAATATACTGGCCCACTGTTCCCAAGGAAAATGCGGCAAAATAGGTTTTCAGGAAAAGTCACTGTTCAGATTTTGGGGCAGATGTTCCCAAGGAAAACCAAGCAAAGGAACTCATAACACCTGTGAATAATACAACACATAACAGGAGGTTTTCAGCTCAAGGCCATGAGCTTAAGGAACACCCTTAAACATTGATGAATGAAACGGACCCAGCATTCTTAATGATGATAACAGTCAACAGATCTTATGGCAGTGCTAACTGACACTTGCGATTTCAAAGAGTCATCTTTTTGCAAAAGTACTTCATATCTCCAAAGTTGTTTCTTAGTAAAAACTGTGGGATATAAGAATGCTTCCAATGGTGAAATCCATTTAGGAATCTTTGTGTAGAATGTATTCTTAATCTCTTTCCATACTTGTAAAAGCGATGCCTTAACATGTGCTGTTTAAAGTATTTGTGAGCCCCACTCTTCTTATACCATATAAAGGCGTGCCAACCCAGTTTTAGATCATGTCCCTCTAATTTTTAGCAATCTCGAGTTTTCTAAAGTGGCCCATTCTTTCAACCATGTCAAAGCTGCTGCCTTATAATAAAGGTGCCAATTTGGTATGGCAAAGCCCCATCTTTCTTTTACATCTTGTAACACCTTCATTTTGATTCTTGGACGTTTACTTTGCCAAATAAATTGTCGTGTAAGTTTTTCAATTTCATTAAGATATTCTTGATTCTTTAAAATAGGAATTGTTTGAAATAAATAGAGCAATCTTGGTAATAGACAGGGGTCCGTTGGAGCGGGAGCGCACAGGAGTGCAGCTCCGGGAGTGAGGAGCCCAGGGGGTGGGCACATGACCAAGCCCCACCCCCTCCTCAGCTTCCCTGAGCAGTGCAGAGGCGCAGCGTCCCGGGGAAAGCCCTGCTACAGTCTTTCTTGTTTTTAATGTTTTGTTTAAATATTGATAATTTTATCATTGTTCCTTTTATGACTGTGTGCTGTTTTTCCAGAGACTTGCACAAGGTGGCATATACATTTTCTAAGTATACCATTTTTTATCTGGGCACATGGCACATAAGTACTGGAGAAATTTCACCAACCCTTCAGCAGCTTCCACCCCATCAGTTTGTTGTAGTGGTCAGGAGTTGGACTCTAATCTGGGAGAACCAGGTTTGATTCCCCACTCCTCCACATGCAGCTGCCGGTGTGACCTTGGGCCAGTCACAAGTTCTCTCATGAGCAGTTCTCAAAAGACCTCTCTCAGCCCCACCTACCTCACAGGGTGTCTTGTTGTGGGGAGGGGAAGGGGAAGGGATGGGTGGTGCACATGTCCTGGGTATCTCAAGTCTACTTGAAACCTGGTGGTTTCAAGGAAGCAGGAAGAGAATGAGGGTGTGTTCTTTACGCTTATTTTTATTGCACAAAGTATTGGATAGGGAAGGGAATGGAGGAAGAGCAGGTCAGTTTCACTCACCTGTGGAGTGGAGCTTGAGAGGTGGGTGTTGCCTTCTGACACACTTCCGGTATGTTAGGGGCATATGCAAATGAGTTATGCTAATGAGCTCCTGCACCTCTTTTTCTATGGAATGACCCCTGGTAATAGATGTATTTTTACAATCGCTATTCTTCCCATAAAGGATACCTGTAGCTGTTTCCAATTCTCCAGATCTTTCTTAATAGTCGAAAGAAGTTTCATATAATTATCTTTCATCAAGGAACTGTATCTATTTGTTAGCATAATTCCTAGATATTTGATTTGTTTTTGTATTTCCATACCAGATATCTTCTCAAGAACGTGAATCTGCCTGGGGCAGATGAAGTTTTGGCGGGCTGGTGAGACAAGAGTGGCACTGGGAGCAGAGCTGCTTCAGACATCACAGCTTGCAGGAGGGCAATGCAGTGGCCACCTCCCTCCCTTGCTCTGTGGGCTCCAGAAGGAACCTGGTGCTCCTCCACTGGAGCACTCAGGAAAGCCAAGAGCTTTGCAGGGCCAGAGATGGATGGCTGGGCTCTGGAGTCCTACACAGCAATGGTGGCCTCCACCTCCCCCAAATGAGGTGGATAGGAAACTGGTTGGAGAACTGCACTCAGAAAGTAGTTATCAATGGCATTTCATCTGACTGGAGGGAAGTGTCCAGTGGGGTGCCAAAGGGCTCAGTTCTGGGCCTGGTACTTTTCAATATTTTTATAAATGATCTGGATGATGATGTGGAGGGGCTATGCATTAAATTTGCAGATGATACCAAATTGGGAGGAGCAGTGAACATACCAGAAGATATAGTACCAGAAGATATAGAAGATATAATATATAGCAGTGAACATACCAGAAGATATAGTATTCAACAAGATCTGAATGGGTGGATGTGAACAAGATTAAAATTTAACAAGGATAAGTGCTGAGTTCTACATCTGGGTAACAAAAACGAGGAACACAGAGATGGGGGAGATGCTTCTGAGTAGCAGTGTATGTGAACAAGATCTTGGGGTACAGGTGGAGCGAAAGTTAAATATGAGCAGCCAGTGGGATGCAGCAACAAAAAAGGCTAATGTGATCTTAGGGTGTCAGCAGGGGCATAACATCCAAATCACAAGATGACATAGTCCCACTGCACACCACATTGGTCAGGTGGCACCTGAAGTATTGCATGCAATTCTGGAGGCCTCACTTCAAAAAGGATGTGGACAGAATGGAGTGAGTGCAGAGGAGAGTGAGAAGGATGATTGGGGGCCTGGAGACCAAGCCCTATGAAGAAAGGCTGAGGGACGACTTCCGGTTTTCAGCAGCTTGATGGCGGGTGCGCTCCAACAGAGCTCCGTATGGAGTGACCTGCAAACCCAGCGATCGGGAGGGGTACTGGCTGGTTTCCGGTACCCCCAGAGCCCTTGTAGGGGGCTCCTAGTGTGGAACACAAGAGGCACCTCTCTTGAGGTGGCAGCCAAGAGATTGAGGCACCTCTTTGTCCCAAGAGGTCCCAATGCCTGGGAGCCTTCGAGCATGAAAAAACGGCACACCAGACAGTGGGCAAAGAAGTAAGCTTTAAATAAAAGAATCTTACCAGCGGTGCTCAGATGAAGAAGAATGAGTCTGAGATCCACTCATTTGGACATCTAAGTGCTCTGGTCGGGAAGGAAAGAAAGGAGGGAGAGGGAAAGGTTTGCCCCCCATCCTGTATTTGCCAAGAAAAAAAAAGTTGTAAAGTGAAGGGCTGGGATTGTTGGCATGGCATTGACTCTTCAAGCGAGGTGGAAGTTTGTTAAAGCCTCTTAAGTTAAAGAACTCTGGTTGAACTGTGATTTCCCCCCCTCCTTGGGAAGGAAATAATGGCTGGCAGGGGAGAAAAAATGGTGGCTAGAGGGAAGCCCTCTCCAAAGGCTACAAACCCTTCTCTTCCTGCTCCTAAGCAGGAAGCTACCATAGAATTGCCAAACATGTTGTCAGCAGCATTGTGCCCTCTGCTGGACCAGATGACTATGATGAATCAAAACATTGATGCTCTACAGAAAGAGATTAAAAAATCCAACTTGAAAGTAGAAGAAGTGATCAAATCAACTAAATTAACTGAAACCAGAATGATAGTATTGACTCAAAGACTACAAGTGGTGGAGAAAGGGTGTGCTGCTGATAAAGATCAAATTCTGAAATTGCAAATGGAATGTGCATCTTATATACTGAGGTTTCAAGGTGTCCCACAACAAAAAATGGAGAATTTAAAGGAAATCTTAAGTGAAGCGTTGGCTCCAGTAACAGGTTTACAGGTGGAATATCTACAAAGTGATATGGATATTGTCTGTAGGACATATCCGGATTTTGTGAAGAAAAATAACCTGCCTGGAGAAACTGTGGTGAATTTTTCTGAGAGATCAACAAGAGACATGGTGCTCAAGGCCACAAATGGGACAATCCTAAAAATCAAAGAAGTGGAAATCAAGATACTAAAAGACATTCCATTTGAGATAAGAAAAAAAGAAAGCAGTATAAGAATTTGGTAAAACTTTTGCAAAAGAATACCACCCCTTATAGATGGCTTTTTCTGGAAGGTCTGGCTTTCAGCTACAATGGAAAAAAGAGAGAAGATCACGTCTCTCAAAAGTGCAGAGACTTTTTTGGACTTTCATCAAAATTTATTAAAAGAGAAGAAGACAGCAGAGGAAGAGGAAGAAGAAGGAGAAGAAGACATCATATACGATTTGGGAAGCTTGCAAAGTTCATTGAGTAGCTCTTCAGAGGACTCTGATTCAACAAAGGGGGCTGCAGCCCCCAAACAACTGGCAGCTCCAAGAGAACCGCCTAAACCAAGAAGAAGAGGGAGGAGGGAGAAATAGTTTTTTATTGATGTCTTAAGCTAAAAGTTCTAGATAAATATACCACTTGCTTGAATTGGCACGTGCATAGCCAACACTGATCTAAATATATTATCACGTTTCTGTTTAATTTGAATTAAGAGAAACTTCATTTATACATGTACTGGGAAATGCGATTTATTATTCTTTGCTTTAAGTAGGGGTAGCCTTGTAGTGTTAGGGATAGTTTTTATAGATGTAGAAAATAAATTAAAAATTAAAAAAAGAAAGTAAGAAAGGCTGAGAGCCTTGGGAATGTTCAGTCTGGAGAAGAGGAGGTTGAGGGCAACATGATTGCTCTCTTTAAGTATTTGAAGGGCTGTCAGTAAGAGGAGGGCAGGGAGCTGTTCCTGTTGGCAGAAGAGAAGAGGACTCTCAATCATGGGTTTAAAGTAAGAGTGGGAAGGTTAGGAAGCTGGATGTTAGGAAACACTTTTTTACAGTCAGAGTTGTTTAACAGTGGAATCAGCTACCTAGGCAGGTGGTGAGCTCCCCCTCACTGGCAGCCTTTAAGCAGGGATGCTCAGTCTAGGCTGATCCTGCATTGAGCAGGGGGTTGAACTAGATGGCCTGTATGGTGCCTTCCAACTCTGTGAATCTATGATTCTATGAGATGAGCTGTAATTCCAGGAGATCTCCATGCCCCACCAGGAGATTGGCGACCCTAATTACAGGCTGGTTGGCTTCTCAGAGTCTATACTCACTGGAGCCTCAGTGGGTTGCCAACTCTGGGTTGGGATATTCCCAGATATTTGGAGGGTGATTTCTGAGAAGGGTGTGGATTGGAGAAGGGAGGAACTTCAGCAGGGTATAAGAGTCCACTCACAAAGCAGCCATTTTCTCAGGGGTACTGATTTCTGATGCCTAGAGATCAGTTAAAATCCCAGGAGATCTCCAGCCACTACCAGGAGATTGGCAAGCCTAAGCCTCATCCACACTCTTAGTGCACCCCTGAACTCTTTCCTGTCCAGATGCTGGGCTGAGGGACAGTGTTGAGGTGAGGGTACAGCCTGCTCCAGACACAGAGGGAGGTCCACTGACAGTTACCCAGCAAGGGAGCAGTATACCTGCCCCCACCCCAAATCAACAGGAGAGTAAAGGCTGCCTTCTGGACACAGACATCAAGTTTCACGAGGGTCCCTTCCATGCAGCTGTTTTTAAAGGATGCTCAGAGAAATTCAAACCAGCTGGAGCTATGTATGGTGGGAGGAGGCCTGTGTATAATTTATATCCCCAATCACCACTCTTAGCAGGCACAGCATGGCCCTCGTTTTTCATGAATTCATGGTAAGATTTTTACACATATTAATTGCAGTAGCTTTTTAACTTTTTCCAAGGCAATTACAGTAGGAAAGATTGAAGATGCACAAAAAGAAAATGTCTTAGGAAAGCCTAAGGGGAGACCAAAGTCTGACACATCTCACCTGCTCTGGCTTTTGGCTTTAAAATCAGGAGCATTCAGAAGCTGAGAATGGATTTTTCAAAACATTCTGCTTCATGCTTACAATACAGGTTTTATCAGCGCAAATTGGGCACCTGACCCAACTCCTGACTTCCCCCCCAGACTGGAACCTTTGGCTGTTAACATTCAGGAGGAGACAGGCCATGTTTCATTCTCTGTGCATAACTTAAATTATTTCATGTCATGTACAAATTAGTAATAATATCAACAATAACAAAATGTGAAATTGACCTTCAAAATTTATTTCAGCACTTCACAAAGGAAATTTCCATTTCTTTCCCCCCATTCCAAATACCTGGGGGAGGAAGCAAGACAAAGGCCTTGCCTTTTTCAACAGCGGAAATATTGTTCTGTTTAACTCTCTTAGGCATAGAAGGAGAATTGTGCAGGATGCAAAGTATAGAAACAGATTACAATTGCAGGGAGGGAGAAGAAGGTTAAATTACCTTTCATGTGGCAACAAAATAATGTTTTAATTATTAGTTTACTCAAAGCTGTCTGTTTGACGTGCTTACTATAGCTGATTGCAGACAATTTTTTTTAAAATAACAGCCTATATATTCAGCTCAACCAAATCTGAAGTCTTTCTCCAGCATGAGAAGTGTTTCTCCACTTTAAGCAGCTCTTTGTCCAGCAGAAGTACCACTTCAGCAGGAGGAATCTCCATAGGCTAGAGGGTGTAGGAGTCAGGTGGCCACCCTTTGAAAATGGCAAATAGCAGTGCCAGGAAGGAGAAGGAAAGTGGGAATGCATGCACAGCGCCGAAAGATGCAGAAGGCTACTGTCAGAATCTGCTGATTCAGACAAAGTATTTCTATTGCTTACAGCTATGTCTTCTGTTTCATTGCTATGCTGCTCACTGTCATGTCTGTATGCTATACTATATTCATATTGCCATGTATGTCTGATAGATGCTTCTATGACACCTGCCATGTAATTGCCCCTCCCTTAGGTAAACCCTCACTTTGGCCAGTATGTATGTAGAATATGTGACCCCAGGTTTATGACCCTGACCGGGCCTGGCTTGTGTAACTGTCAGAGCGGGAGGATGACAACTTCAAAGTATGGGAACAATGGGCCTCTCACACTCCTGCCTCCGCATTCCATTCGTCCCGGCTGAGACTCCAAGGGAGGACGAGTCCCATCTCTTATCAACGTGCGAAAGCCTCGAGGCCATTGATTGTTATGTGAAATGGTAACATCTGAAGGGTCTGGTTTGGGAAGGGAAATTTACAACTTGACACCTCACTTTCTTTCCTGTGGGAAGCAAACAGCCAGAGCCCCTTTTGCCCCCCGTTTTTCCCCTGTAGTGATTGGCTACCTATGGGTAATTCAAACTGCCTAGAAAGGTATAATAGACCTGCTTCTGTCATATGTGTTATCTCTGACAATAATCCGAGAAGCTGTACCAATGTAGAGATTGGAAATAAAGAACTGTGTTTCATCAACAAAGATCTGATCCTTGACTACTTTGAGCAGAAGTCTCACAGCTACACACCATCGGGAAATATGGCTTAACGACAACAACAAAAATGCCTACTTCTGAATAAATTTATTAGACAGAGAATTACTACCCATTCACATAGTTTTGATCCTGTAATATTCTTTGAGTATTCTTTGAAACTGCTCCATTATGGGAGGGAAGGAAACTCCCTTCCAGTGGGAAGTGTGACAGATTCAGGCAGCCATAATTCAATTTAAAACAGACTCCATCTGTTGCTTCTCCTCTGCCCTTCAGCTACCCATAAAGCATATCTTTAGGCCTCATGGGAAGGCCATATTACATTGATACAAACACCCTGAGGGCACTAAGGTTCTTTGACTTTTTGTGTGGCTAGCCAATAAACCACACAGTTAAAATGATTATCCAGGCAGTAAAGGGTAACAAAAGTATTTATTTGAATAAGGAACACCTCACAGCTATAAAATCAGCATTAAAAATGATGGATGTGTTCTCTCAGACTTTACCTTTGAATGAACTTTATACATACAAAGGGATTAAGTTCACTTTCAGTTTAAAATCTATCCATTCTGTTACAAAATTGGTTTCTTTTATATTCCAGTATTGGTTTCTTTTATATTCCAGTATAACAGCACTCTTAATATAGGTTATTTCTATTGAAAAATATATAGGATACACTAAATTATGAAAAATAGCACTATTTTAAATATTAAACTTTCTGTAAGCACCTTTTAATATTGCAAAGTGATCTATGACATAAAGCTTCTGTAGATACATTGAATTACATATTATTCTTCATTTTTGGTTCATAAGAATTTTTTTTATTTTATAAAGCCTTTTTATGATCTAATTGAGCCTCTTAATTTGTAAAATATACTAACTTATGTTACCAGCAGGGGGTTCTCTTGTATGATACAAGTTCTGCAATTTTAATTGACCCTTTTAATGAGCTTCTTTAACTGTCATGATTCATGATTGATTACTCCTATTTTGGCAGAATCTCTACAAACAAACCTGGTCAGTTCCTGATCGTTATTTATAACTTTAAATGTATAGGTGTCAGAATCTGCTAATTCAGACATAGTAATCCTGACTGTACCCTCTGTGTTACTCTATGTGTTATTCTGTATTTGTAACTGCCATGTTATACTGCTTGACCAGGCCTGGAGTTTGTAGCAATTAAAGCGGGAGGGTGACATCTGTAATGTATGAGAACAAGAAGGCCTCTCACATCGCTGCCTCCGCATTCCAGCCGCCCCGGCTGGGACTTCAAGGGAGGATACCTCTCATCTCTTATCACATGCAAAAACCTTGAGGCCATTGATTGTTATGTGAACTGGTAACATCTGAGGGGTCTGGTTTGGGAAGGAAATTTACAGCTTGACACCTCACTTTCTTTCCTGTGAGAACCAAACGGTCAGAACTCCTTTTTGCCCGCCAATTTTCCCCTATAGTGACTGGCTACCTATGGGTAATTCAAACTCCTTGGAATGGTATAATAGACCTGCCTGTATTATCTGTTTCATCTCTGACAATAATCCGAGAAGCTGTACTAATGTAGAGATTGGAAATAAAGAACTTTGGTTAACCAACCAAGATCTGATCCTTGACTACTTTGAGCAGAACTCTCACAATAGGCCTGCATGCTGGGAAAGCAGCCTATAAATACGAATAAATAAATAAATATTTAAGCAAGTATAAGATTGATATTTCTTTAGCAAAGCTCAAAGTTAATTCAACTAGCTGCTCTCATAAATACCTTATACCATAATCTTGGTAAATATTCAACTAATATTTTATATTCAATTTTAAACATAATGTAAAATTTCTAAAAACACACATCATATATCAGGAGAGGGGATTTCTCTGTGCAGCTGTCCTCTGTCTTACCCCAGTTAGGCTTTTCTGAAAACATCTTAATCAAAAAGTCCCACTATCAGTCTTAACGCTGGCAATAGTTATTCCAATTAAAACTTTCACTGGCATAGTTTTTCAGTTCACTTAAATAAAGCTTTTTCAAATGAACAGGGTTTTCCCCCCTATAATCTTTTCTATTTATAATGGGCTGGACTCTTATATAGATATTGCTTATAGATTCCAATAGTTCAGTATTGATACGTTAAAACATAAAAGAAAGAGAAACAATATGATTTTCTCTTATTTAAAATTACTAAAAAATAGAAGCTGAAATAAACTTTTGAACTTCCTTTGAAGTAGAGAGATTTTATAAATCTCTACTTATGACCGGTCTTAGTCGAATTAAAAAGATGACATAACAACACCTGTTCATTAAAACTCAAACACTCCTAGTTAGGAAACAAAACCCCTTGTCAATTAAATTTGATTTAAACCACATGCTCTGTTATAATGCTGTCCAGTGATTCAAACAACCTGTCAACTCTCCAGGAGAATCCCAAAGACTTCCCCCCCAAAGATTCCTATAAATCAGCAATAATCAATAGAAAATTACTTGGACATTTGAATGTTTCTTACACCATTATATCCTTAATTAATTCAATATTTTCAACAACTTTTAAAATAGTTGGATTCTACTAAAATATATGCACAAGATCAGCATTTGAAATTTCCAGTAATGAACTGCATATTGTTTAAATCATATGCTGCCAGGTACCACTGATCTGTTCTTTTACACACATCTCTCCCCTCAGATCAGTGGGCATCAGTTTTGCAGGAGATTTCCTTCTGAGCCCATGTGTGGCACCAGGAGCCTCCCTCTGAAAGCTGTGAGGAGGGTTGATACAGCTGATTTATTGATTCCCTTCTAGCACCTGCCTCCATTAGTAGCTCAAACCAAGCCCATTCCCTTGTAATTTCCTACTTTCTTAATAGTCCTGTTATGATTATTGCAACCAACTGGTTGCAAAAAATGATAGAAGAGGAATGGGGAAGGGCCAATGAGAGGGACTGCCCCTTGGTGGATCCCCTCAATTCCTGCAAAAACTTTGCATGGGGAGGGACTCTAGCAGGTAGGTCTGTCAACCTCGAGGTGGTGTCTGGAAGTCTTCTGGAATCTCCAGACCACAGAGATCAGTACCCCCAGAGACATCTGCTGCTTTGGAGGGTGGACATCAGTTTTGCAGGCATTATACCCTGCTGAGCTCACTATACCCTGCTGAGCTCATTATACCCTGCTGAGCTCACTCCCCACCCTAAGCCCTGCCCTCCTCAGGCTCCACCCCCCAAATATCCAGGAATTTCCCAACCCAGGGCTGGCAACTCTAGGCTGCTGGACTGAGATACAAAACCAGAAAGGCTGCCAAGTGGCCAGTATTTCATTGGTCTGACTATGAACTGATGTCCTGCCAAGTAACTGGAGTTGGGATGTGAAGCATCCATGAATAAGCATATCTGGCTCCTCCCACACAGCTCACCTGAAAACTGCAGTCATCTTCTGGGGCCCTGCTTTGAAAGCCCCTGACTTTTGAAATCAGATGGGAGGCAACCCAAGAGAGGGCCTTTGTCAGATTCTATACTCTATGCACATTTGGTTCTTGCAATTGTTGCTAAATGTTTCTTTCTTACTGAATCTGACAATGATGTATGTTACTGCAGATTGCTCTGGTTGTTACTTTCGATTTCTTTGTACCTGCTATCACCCATATGGTTTATTGCCTCCCTTGATGTAGATTGCCTGTCTGCTTAATGTTACTTCTTTAGGCGGGAGAATGGGTTCCTGCGTACCAATGCATCACATAAACAAAAGCTATCTTGTTCCTGTTTCCTCCCCCTCTCCCTCCAGTCTTTCAGGGTGCTATCTGGCTGGTTATAGACAGATTTTATTGTCATTACTTGAATGTTTTGCCTAGGACTTAGCACATCTGGGTCACACAGGCCAAGAGGGGAATGTTTATGACTTTTCTCACCTATGGTGGGAACAAACGGTTGCCATGTTTTCCCGCATTTTAGTTGTATGCTGATTGGTAAAAAATGTTTATGCATTCATGCTTGTAGGTATATTAACCCCCAGCCCTCTTTGTTCTGTATCTCTAACAAACATCGAGACCTGTTCCAGTATATGAATAAAGGACTATATTATAATAACAAAGGCCTGATCATTTGCTGATAGCACAGAAGCCTCACAGCCTTCCTGGTCGTGGCACCAACATTATAGGACTCCTGACTGGTTCCAGTTCTGGCTGCAGTGGCAGCAGAGGTGTCAGCATGTCTCTGCATCTCTATGCTGAATTCTCCCCTTCTTTTTGAGGTTACAGAGTCAACCCTGAACTTCGCCGAGAGCTCCCGGAGAGAGCCTCAGGCATAGCCCTTGTCCAGGGGGCAGTGTTTGGGTGGCAGCCCTAGCTGTCTCTGGAATATGGCTGAAGCAAGAGGAGGAGACAAGATGGTTTAATGTTTGCATTAAACTATAGCCACAGCTGGGGAACCACAGAGAAGCATTTCTAACCACCCATTTCCAAAGACTGAGTGGGTATCTAAAACTTCTTACCTTCATTTGTGGTGTAAAGTCTCCTTTGGGGAACTAAAGAAAGAGATACAGACATTCTAGGTGACTAAGCCGAATGCCGATCCTTAGATGGGGCTAGCTGTGGTGCAGCTCCTAATATGCGGCTTGTTATAATACTCGACATGAACTTAGAAAGACTTTACTGTGTGTAGAGCCTACTGAACTTTGGAGCTGATTTTCTACTAAATTTTACAAATTAAGAGAGTGGTTGTGTTTGCCATTTGAAGAGCACGAGAACGATCTTTCTACCATCTACCGGGTTAGTGGATAGGTGATTGACTGGAGCAGTCTGACTAGCTGATCCTAATCCCAGCAAACTTCTTGGCTTTGTACTGGCTTTGTACTGAGAAATGGAGGAACGGAGAACAGAAAGGGGAAAAGACTGCAATACAATGGAAAGAGGGAAGAAAGAAGAGGACAAGAGAACAGGAAGACAGGTAGCAGCAGAAGAAAACAGAAAGAACAATTGAAGAGATTGGAGCTGCGGACTTGAGACACTTGCGAAGGTTGAGCTGTGAGACATAGTGCAGTGACTCAATTTTGAACTTACCCTGTGGGTTGGCGTGGCGCTTGGGGTGTGGAGGCAGCTCTTGTTGCGGGCAGCTTGGAACTGTGTTGTCTGCCTTCCTGTTGCTTTGTGTCTTATCTTCTCATTTCCTTGTTTTTGGTCATTCAAGTGGGATGGGGATTTTGGGTATTGGGGGGGGGGAGTTTTCTTGGTTGGATTGCTTGATGCTGCCTGGTTTGTGAAATGGTGGGGATACAAGTGAAGTGGAAAATTATAATATTAGGTTTAGGTGTTTAGGATATAGTAGGGATAAGGTACACTGAAAGAGTAAATTAGTTATAGTATAGTTCACGGGGAGGATGGGGTATAAATATGAAGTATAAATAAAATAAATAAATTAAAATAAATTAAAATAGTTTAGGGTTAACTAAGTAAGTTAGGTAAATTAGATTAAGGTTAGGCTAAGGTACTTTTTTTCTCCTTTGGTTTTTTTCTAATTATCTTTTACTGTTGTATACCAAAATGGCAAGTGGATCCAGGAAAGGTTCATTCTCTGGTCCATCTTCAGGGCAAGCCAAAACAATAGCCCCCAGTACTGATCAAATAAATCTTAAGGAATTAGGTACACAAATTCAGGAGCATATAATGGAGGCAATGAATCAAGTGGTACAAAATACCCTTCCAAACTTAATAGCTAAGGCTATGGAACCGATACAGACCAAAATAGATTTACTTACCCGAAAAATGTCAACACAAATGGAAGAATTCAAAAAACAGATAATACAGAATACACAAGAAATAACTAACCTAAAGAAAACCACTAATCTGACTGAGAGTAAACTGGAGGATGTTGACTTACAAATGCAGGACCTTAAGTTAAAGTGTGATTCAATGGAAAATTCTTTGTTAACATTGGAAATGGATAAGGCAGCTTATACTTTCAGGTTTCAAAATATTTCTGAAAATAGAGAAGGAAATATTAAAGAAAATATAGTGACAGCCTTAACTGAATATTTGGGCCAAGAAACACCCTTTGATCTACATAGCAAAATAGAACTGTCTTATAGAAGAAATTCAGCTTACACGAAGAGAAATAAAATGCCCAGAGAGGTTCATGTAAAGTTCCACAAGAGGTCAATAAGAGATAAGATTCTCGAAACAACAAGAGTCACCCCATTTAAGATTCAGGAAACAGAGATCCCAATACTCAGATATTCTGTGGAGAGTAAGGGAGAAGAGGCAAGAGTATTATACTCTGGCAAGTGTATTGAGGGACAATGAAATTGTTTACAGATGGATGCTCCCTGAAGGGATATCTTTTATATTTAAGGGTAAGAGGTATAATTTTACCTCAACACTAAAAGCAAATGACTTTTTTTTAAAAGCACGGAAATGATTTAGGGCTACAAAAAGAGGACAAAAGCGGTTACATATAAGAGAGGCAGGAAGACTCAGAACAAGATAAGGGGAGATCAAGGGACAATAAAAGTATGAGATATAAAAAACAAGTTCCCCTAAATATGACTACAAGGCTTCAGTATAAAAAGGAGGAACAGAAAAACAAAAACAATGGACAGGCAGAAAGTTAAAATAATCTCCATAAACATGAATGGGCTAAATGTCCCCCAAAAAAGAAAGAAAATCTATACACAAATCTCAAAAATTAAAGTTGATGTGGTCTGCCTGCAAGAGACCCACATTAGAGAAAATGGTAAGAAATTTCTTGAATATAGAAAATTGGGTGATAAATTTGTTTCAGCAGACAAATTAAAAAAAGAGGGGGGTGGTCACTTATGTTAAACCATATTTGCACCCTGAATTAGTTTATGAATCGAAGGATGGGAGAATGGTGATGGTTAAGATTCGTAGAAAAGCTAGATCAACTTTAATAGCAAATATATATGTGCCAAATCAAGGTCAAGGACAAGAATTTTTTTTTAACTCTCTTCGAGAAGTACTATCCAAGCAAGTTTGTGATGAATTATGTGTAATTGGGGACTTCAGTGCAGTTGTGGATGGGAAAATCGATCGGAAAGATTCAACACAGAAATTGAAGAGATGGAATGAACTTCCCCAAACCTTCAGACAGCTTGTAGAGGAATTCCAAATTGTTGATAGTTGGAGAGTTAGAAATATTAATAAACATGGTCCCGAATAGATATGGCATGGACATCGATGTCTATGTTACCAGATTTGGTGGAAGCAGAAATCCTCCCTGCAACGGACCACATCCCTCTGATGTTGGCAATTCAAGATAGACCTAAAGCTACTAGGTGGACAATGAAGAACTGGATGTTAAACAAAGAAGCATTTGTTAAAGACTGTAAGGAAGAATTTAGCACCTTTTTCTTATGAAATGTTATACCTGAGATGAATATAACAGTTGTTTGGGATGCATTCAAATCCTTTGCAAGAGGAAGATTGATTAGAGAGGAAATATAGTGAAGAAAGCAAAATAGAAAGAACTATCAAGACATAGTTGATATAATTAGAAAAGATGAATTGTTATTAAAGAAAGATCCCTCTTCAGTTTAAAGTAAATCTAATGAAATCACAGCATATGCTGAATTGTTTGTTATCTCAGGAAATTGCAAAAATAAAATTATGCTAAGCAATCCTTTTTTGAAAGTGCAAACAAACCAACCCAGTGGTTGGCTTATAAGTTAAAAAAGGATCGGGCGGATAGGTACATAAAAGCATTAAGGAATGAAAAAGAGGAATGCTATTCTTCTAAAGATCTTAAAGAGATAATTGAGAAATTTTACATTCAACTATACAGTCAAGAAGAACAAGATAAACTTGGTGTTGATAATTATTTGGAGAAATTTTGTAAAGAAAAGATTCACAGAAAACCAGAAAAGGATATTGAACCAATTGATTACAACATGTGAAATAAGTGAAGCAATTAAGAACCTGAAGAAAGGAAAATCCCCGGGGCCAGATGGCCTACCAATAGAGTTCTATCAACAGTTTGAAGAGCAGGTTGGGGCACCACTGAAAATGACCATGCAGAATATCTATGAGGAGAGGTGAATACCTGAAACCTAGAAGGAGGCACTAATTTCATTGATACCTAACAAGGGAACAAATATGACAGACATTAAGAACGATAGACTGATTTCCCTTCTTAATGTTGATTATAAAATCTTTGCCAATATACTGGCAAATAGGTTTAAAAAGGTTCTGATGCAAATAATACATCAAGACCAAGCTGGGTTTTTACCCCATAGACAGATAAGACACAATGTTAGATTTATTTTGAATACACTGGAATACTATGAAGCACACCCGGAGAAGCAGATGGCACTTCTTTATATAGATGCCAAGAAAGCATTTGATAATGTTAGTTGGGAATTTATGTTATCACAATTAAATCACTGGGGGTGCGGGGAGCAATTTTATACAATGGTGAAAGCGACTTATGAAAAACAAGAAGCAAGACTAATGTTTAACGAAGAAAGTACACAGAAGTTTTGAATACAGAAAGGCACAAGACAGGGGTGTCCCCTTTCTCCACTACTATTTATTTTTGTATTGGAAACGCTAAATGAGGTTATTAAAGAAGAAAGGGGAATTAAAGGTTTGACTATAAAAGGGGAACACTACAAGCTGCAGGCTTTTGCCGATGACCTTGTTTTTATTTTAGAAGAACCTTTACTTTCTGTTGACACATTGCTTTTCATTTTACAACAATATGGTCAAGTGGCTGGCCTTAAGGTCAATGTGCGGAAAACAAATATTCTTATCAAAAACTGCTCAAAAGAGGTCATAAAACAACTTCAGGATAAAACGGGGTTTGAAATAAGTAAAAAAGTTAAATATTTAGGCATTTATTTGACTAGAAGGTGTAGCTCCTTGTTTGAGGATAATTATATGAAACTCTTAACAGAGATCCGTGAAGATCTTGAAAATTGGGGAAGTTTGCAGCTATCATTGCTAGGCAGAATTTCCACAATTAAAATGAGTATTCTCCCAAGACTTATTTTTATGTTTCAGCCACTACCAATACTGAAAAACCAGAAGCTCTTTCGAAAGCTTGAAAAAATTATATCATGCTTTATCTGGCAAGGCAAAAAATCGAGAATCAAGCTAAAAGATTTACAAGATAAGCCTGAAAGAGGAGGTTTTGGTTTACCATACTGGGATATATATTACAAGGCCGTTGTGATGGTCTGGTTAAAAGATTGGGTAAACTTAAAAGATACAAGACTCTTGAATTTGGAAGTCCATGATTTGCCAATGGGGTGGCACGCCTTCTTCTGGTATGGACAGGAAAGAAGTCATTTTAAACACCATATACTTAGAGGTGTGCTTATAAAAATCTGGAAGGAAGTAAAGCATAATTTTTATTTGAAAACTCCAAAGTGGGTGTCACCACTGGAGGTGTTTATGAAACCTTCTCTCCTTGTAGAGAAAAAGAAGAGTAGTTATGGGGATATATTGGATAAAGATAACAAATTGAAAACACCAGAAATGTTGGAAAGGCAAAATATTACCTTAACTTGGTGGGAAACGATACAATTACAATCCAGATTTAACTTGGATAAGGTAAAAGGGTTTTATAAGGAATCAACAGAATTGGACAAAATATGGCTGGATTCTGATGTTAAAACTATAGAGAAGATTTATAGCTTTCTATTAGATTTTAAGATGTTAGAGGAAACTGTGAAACCGGCTATGATATCCTGGGCATGAGATTTAGGCCATAATATAGAGTTGGAAAGCTGGAATAAGGTCTGGAAGACGAATATTAAAATTACTAGAGCTGCTGTGTTTAAAGAAAACATTTATAAAATGTTTTATAAATGGCACTTAACACCAGACAGACTATATAAGTCTGCAGACATATTGGTATTCTGCCGTGCCTCTGTGGCACGGCAGAATAAGGCGAGGGGAATTGCCCCCGCCATGTGGCGTTCGCATGCCACTGGAAGGAAGCCACCCACAGCGTCCAGACTGCGGGCAGCTTCCTGCGGCGGAATGTGAACGCTGCACGGCTCCCCTGGCTGGCGCTAGTTCACAACCACTGGAAGCGGGTGGAACGCACACCGCAGCAGCCAGGACACCACTTTTAAGTGGTGCCTGGCTGCTGCAGGAGGAGTGCGGCTCTGGACGCAATGCGTCCGGACCGCCTTCTCCAGGCAGATGCGGCAGTCTGAACGGCTGCTCTGCCTCCGCTTTCAAAGTGGAGGCAGAGCAGGCCATACTGCCAGTCTGTCCTCGGCCTAAGTACTCTCAATCTGTAACCAGTGTCTGTTGGAAATGTAAACAGAACTTAGGTACATATTTCCACATGTGGTGGCTTTGTGGGAAAGCAAATAAATATTGGTTAATGATACAGACATTACTCCAAGAAATAATAAACTCTAAGATACTATTCAAGCCAGAATTATTCCTCCTCAATGTAATATCAGAAGCATATAAAGAAGTAGATAGACAGTTGATATTACATGGCATTACAGCCGCCAGAATTCTCTATGCAAGATGTTGGAAAGTTGATAAAACTCCAGATAGATGGGAATTTTTACAAAAATTACTTGAGGTTCTTGAGATGGATAAATTAACAAAAGTGTTATAAGGTAAAGAGGATGACATGTTCAATGTAGCTAGGAATAAGTTGTATGCTTGGCTAAACCTAAAGGTATAAGTGTGTATTTTATAAGACACATAATGCATCATTTCTTTTCTTTTTTTTTGATTTATTGATGTTGCTGGTTTTGCCTTTTGTACATGTTCCTTTTTAAAATTTAGAATGCTTTTTCATATAGGTATAAGTATCAGCGTTGTGATAGTGAGTAAAAATCTATAAATAAAATATTCAAAAAACCCATTATAGGACTCCCTCCCCAGAGGCATCTGTCTGTCCCCTTCTATGAGTTGACCTCCTCATAATCTTAGCTTATTATTTAGTTTTGTCTTCACATATCTTAAAACATCTTCATCATGTTTCATGCTAATTCATTGTTTAGCCTGTCTATAAGTTTGAACTGTTACCTTCCATTCCAATGTATTTGGAAAAAGAGTGAAAGCTCATACCTTGAATAAACCTTTGTTGGTCTTAAAGGTGCCGCTTGACTCAATTTCCCCCCCCCCCTTCTATCACTGTTTTCTCCCAGAAGGTGAAGACTTCTTGTGTTATCTGGCATTTCCTCAATGACTGGTCCTTCTGACCTGTCATAAATGCTGTCTCTAGGGGAACCAGGTTGCACGCCATGGAGGTTTCCTGCTTTTGTGCTCCTGCCCCTTGTTGCTGCTCAGTGCAGCAGTGGGAGCAACAATGGGGGGATGACATCGCATGATGCAGTGATGTCACTTCTGGGTGATGATCTGGAAGTGATGTCACCTTGTCAACTAAAACTCTAGGAATTCCTTCAGTCATGCATCACTTCCTTCCCCATTCCACTCCCCCCACCAAATGCCCCCAACTGCAAAAGGCTTCTGGATGGCAATCCTAGCTGCCTCAGAGTTTTTACATAAGTGTTTTAGGCCCCCTGCCACACGCGCGAGATAAAGCAGGGGGGAAGCGAGGCTATTTGCACCAGAGCAATTTGATCCACAGTTGTGTAATCACACAGCTCTGCGAAGCTGCGGGTGCAACTTGCCACTGCATGATCAGACGCAACTGCAGGCCAGTTGGGGGTTTTTTTGTCATTCATTATCGATTCACTTAAATGGGGGATCGATGAATCACATTTCCACCCTGAGGGCTTCCAATGGCAGTATGTGATGATGTGCATACTGAGAAGGGGGAAAAAACAACTGCATGGTGTCGGGATAGCCTGATCAGACTATCCCCGATGCCACAAGTCCGCGCTGGAGTGATCACACAGGGAAACTCCGTCTGTGACCTGCAGCAACCTATTTGATACTGGAGTTTCCCCA
Source organism: Lepidodactylus listeri (assembly GCA_029233225.1). Classification (NCBI taxonomy): domain Eukaryota; kingdom Metazoa; phylum Chordata; class Lepidosauria; order Squamata; family Gekkonidae; genus Lepidodactylus; species Lepidodactylus listeri. Next base: position 3,360,542 of record JARCFY010000014.1, on the reverse strand, counting down.
GTGTTTTTTTACTCTGCTTCTTTGGTGGAGAGAAACGGGTTGCCGACGGGTGTGGGACACTTCACAGATGTGCTCGTGTGATCGTGCCCTTAAAATCCAGCTGGGAGTCGTGCCTATTGCGCAGCTAATTCTGCATGTGATTGGGGCCTTAGTTTTGGTTTTTATTGGTTTATAATTGGTTTCTATGGCTCTGTTTTTAATTGTCAGCTGCCTTGGTGGCCCTGATCAGGCAGAAAGATGGGAATATACATTTTGTAAATGCACAAATAAATGCCAGTTTTTGTTAACTTTGGCCATGAAATGCCAGATCCTGCAACGTTTTATCAAGATTCAGTCAGATTCTGCTTTGGCTCCAGTGCCAATGCTCTGAATTGCCAAAAGCCATTTTGGCTAAACTCTGGCCTGCACAATTCCTCTGTGCCCTACCAATCTGCTGCTATGACTCCACCTTTGCTTCACCCAGAAGCTCAAAGACACATGGAGGATGACACTGTGGGTGACTGACAAAATGCAAAATACTAAATGAAAGTAGATTAATACGTCAACATGAAAGTCATGAACATCCAAAGCCTTTGCTCTGAAGTAGGTCCTGGAGAGTGAAAATGCAACTCTCCCCCACAGCTGTCCAAACACCCCCCCCATGCTTAAGTCTGCAGCCAATTACAGATAACCTAAGCACTATATAAAAGCACTATAGGAGCACTATAGAAAACACTAGAGGCAGGGCCGGCTCTTCCATATGCCAGGGTTAGGCAATTGCCTAGGGCAGGGGTGGGCAAATGGCGGCCCAGGGACCACATGCGGCCCGTCACAGAGTTTTTTGCAGCCCGCCAAGACAGTTGGCCACTGTCAGCACCTGAGGAGCTGCAGCTTTAATTTATTGACATGCAGTCAGATCACACTGTGAAAGAAATGTTTAATGCTGTGACATTAGTTGACTTTTACAAATCTTTGTCTGCTGAAAAAATTCCATGTATGAAGAAATTTGCTGGGAAAATGTTCTCTATATTTGGGTCTACATATATTTGTGAGCAAAGTTGCTCTTGCATGAAGATCAACAAGAGTAAATATAGACATTAACAGACATTTGACAGACATTAACTTGCAGGCTGTGATGAGAATCCCAACAAGCAATCTCCTGATTTCAAAAAAATTGTAGAAAAGTGTGATAGGGTACATTTGTCTCATTAAACTCATTCTAAAATTAAATGTGCTTGCAGGTATAGATGATATGAAATTAGTACAATAAATAAATTAAATAAAACTACCATTATTTTATTTTATTTATATTTATTGATTTTTATGATACAATTTATATCTTTTCTGAAATGCAAAGTTAACTAATGAATGCAATCATTTTAAAAGGTGCGGCCCTCCACTAACCTCCGCTCCCACAAAGCAGCCCCCGAGCCAAAACAATTGCCCACCCCTGGCCTAGGGTGCCAGTGCAAGGGGAACACTGCTAGCCTACTGCCCTGGTGGTTCCCACCCCTCACAGGAAGTGGCCAAGGCCAACCTGTACGCCCCTTCAGTGGCTCCACGGCACCCGCCTGGATGCATGAGGGGTTCCACACAGGAGATGCTCCTGGCCACGCTTCTCCTGCTGGTCCTGCACTGCCTGGAGGGAGGCCGCACCTGCACCTCCGCCCCCCCCCATCCCAGGCCCTAGAATTTCTGATCACAAGATTCCAGAGCTTAGAGGGAGCATTGCCACCAAAGTGTTGTTTTATCACCCCATCCACACAACACTTGTGTGTGAGACTCCAAGGGGCTTTTTGCACCCTGTGCCTCAACTTCTTTAGGAATCCATTCTGAAAAGGTTTTTCTTTTGTTTCTGTTTCTTTTTTTCTGTGAGTGACATGAGTAGATAAAGATGGAGCTTTGTACAGAACTATTATAACTGTACTCCACAAAGGGAAGCAGTTCCACCCAGTCATCCTGCTCATGATTTATGAAGCACCTCAAAAATTGTTCAAGCACTTGATTTGTCCTTTTGGTATGGCCATCAGTCTCTGGGTGGTACACACTACTCAGCCCAAGCTCCACCCCCAGGAGCTGCATTAATTCCATCCAGAATCTTGCAGCAGAATCTGAGAACCCCTATCTGATATTATTTTATGTGGCAAAGCATAGAGCCTAATGATATGTTGCATGAATATCTGTGCTAACCGTTTGACTGTAGGCACTTGCTTGCATGGAATAAAATTTGCTTGCTTTGAAAACAAGTCCACTACCTCTCATATTGCCATCTTCTCCTGGCTCAGGGGTAAATCCATCATAAAATCCATAGATATAACTGATCGGGGCCGTTTGGGGGTTTCCAAAGGTTGCAGTAGTCCTGGGGTTTCCCCCACTCTTTTTTTGCTCATTAAACATGTCTGGCATGAGGCCACATATTTTAAAATGTCCCCCCATATTCCCCACCACCAGGACTGTCTCTGTACCAAATTTAAAGTCTTTAAATATCCATAATGCCCAGCCATTTTGTTATCATGCTCCATCAACAGTATTTCCCCTCTCAAAGCTTCTGGAACAAATACTTTGTTTTGCTGATACCAGCATCCATCCTTCATTTGTGTTAAAGACCCTTGTTTTTTGATTTCTGCCTTATTTTTGTATGTAAAAGCAGACTTAAATTTTTCTGTCCAGGATGCCACCTCCATCTGTTGCGCCCCTTTTACATTGCTACGTGTCACCACTGCCCTCCCCAACTAGGCAGGTGTAAACATTGGGGGGGGGGTTCCACTCCTGACTTTTGACGGGGTGCCTTTGGTTCCCACACCAGAGGTTAGGAGTTTGGGAGTGCTCCTGGAATCCTCTTTAACAATGGAGGCCCCGGTAGCAGCCACTGCCAAGTCTATCATCCTTGGCTGGCTCGGCAGCTGGTTCCCTTCCTTGCCCGAGATGACCTGACCACAGTGATACATGCAACGGTCACCTTGAGATTAGACTACTGTAATGCTCGCTACATGGGGCTGCCCTTTTTGCAGATCCAGAAGCTGCAGCTGGTGCAGAATGCCGTGGCCAGGCTCCTGATGGGTCTCTTTAAATGGGAGTACATCTGACCTGTGCTGATGGCTGCCCATAGCACACCGAATCTGCTTCAAGGTGCTGGTGCTTACCTTTAAAGCCCTATATGGCCAAGTTCCAACATACCTGGGGGGGGCGCATTTCCCCATTTATACCCCAATGAGCACTACAGTCCAGGTTACAACATCAACTCATAGTCCCGGGCCCCAGGGAGGCCAGGCTCGTGGTGACTAGGGCCAGGGCCTTTTCGGTGGTGGCTCCTGTCTGGTGGAACGAGCTCCTGGAGGAGATCAGAGCCCTGTGAGACTTTATGCAGTTCCACAGGACCTGCAAGCCTGAAAAGTCAGGAGGCTGGTGGTAGTGATTTCAGCATAGTAATTTTATTTCAGGTCCAGATGAAGCATAAGAAAACGGAGGTCAGGGGGCCTGCTCATATATACAGGTAAGCCGCACCCTTGACATCACCCAAATAAGGCAGTTGGATAAGGTAATTGAATAAGTTCCAAGGTAATTGAATAAGTTTCAAGGTAATTCCAGAATAATAACTGGATAATCCCAGGGGCAGATAAGTCTCAAGGTAATTGAATAAGTTTCAAGGTAATTGGATAATCACAGATTTAATCACAGAACATAACACCTCTCTCCCCATAGTTCAGGCCAACCATAACAGACATAGTCCTTTTATTTATTTATTGCATTTTTACCCCGCCCTCCCCACTAGCAAGATCAGAGCGGCTTACAAGATGGTGCAATGCCAAGTCAAGATAAAACAATTAAAACAGTTTAAAATGACGTTATAACAATTCAGCAATAAAATTTACAATTAAGTGCTCACGATGATGGTGATCAACATATATCAAGATGACATCCTGCAGTTTGTCATAGTAGTATGATGTGGCTACCTTCAGGCTGGCCCTCATCTCCATTGTTGATGGAGCTCCTGCACCTCTTTTTCTACGAAATGACCCCTGATCTATAGTATATTAAGGAGAGAAAAGAGAAAACGACATATTATTTATATATATCCATTGTTGATGGAGATGGTCGATGGTATGTAAATAGTAAGTGATGGCAGCTCCTAATTGAAAGCCTGGCGGAAGAGCTCCATATTGCAGGCCCTGCAAAACTCCATAAGATCCCACAGGGCCCTGATCTCCTCTGGGAGCTCATTCCACCAGAGAGGAGCCACCACCAAAGATATCCTTGAGATATGTCAGCCTTCTTCATTCCCTGTCTGAATGTCTCAGAGCTGCGGCAGGTGGCAATGGAACCGGAGTCTTGGCCTCGGGAGTGGGAGCAGAAGCTGGGGTGTTGGAAGCTGTGTCCGGTAGGGTGGCCTCTGTGGTTGAGTCTGATGGAGATGGATGTTGGGGTGCGATAGCTGTTGCAGGGCTGGGTCCCCAGTCCTCCTCCTCATCCAGAACCAAGTTGGGGGCATCGTCCTTATGCTTGCTTGTGCAGTCGGGAACATAGGAACATAGTCGGCATCAGAGCTGGTCCACGTGTCGCCTCCAAACCTGCCCATCCTCGTTGGTGACCTTGTAGGAGAGGGGTCCAGTGATGCGGATGATCCAGCCTGGTAGCCAGAGGGGGCCCTGTGCATAATTCCAGACATACACAGGATCTTCCAGAAAGAACCCTCATGAAGCCCAGGGGACATCAGGCTCCTTGAGGCTGGTTGCTGCTTGGTCAGGGTGCAGGCGGTCGAGTTGCGAAGTCAACCGGCAGCCCATTAGAAGTTTGGCAGGGCTGTGTCCCATGGAAGAGTGGGGCTTTGAGTGTTGACCAAATAGAAAAGCAATTAGTTTAAACTCCCAGTCCCCCTGGTCCATCCTCCGCAGCGCCTCCTTGGCCGTGTGGACCATCTGCTCAGCTTGCCCATTGGTGGCTGGATGGAAGGGAGCAGACCTTACGTGTCTGGTGCCATGCAGCGCCATGAATCGCTGGAACTCTGCGGAGGTGAAGGTCATGCTGTTGTTGGAAACCAGCGTATCTGGCAAGCTGTGCATGCAGAAGATGCGCCACATGGCTCGGATGGCAGCTTCGGATGACATTGACTTCACTGGCACGACTTCCAGCCATTTGCTGTAGCTGTCTACTAGGAGGAAAAAGATCTGCCCCTGGACTGGCCCTGCGAAATCCATGTCTTGTCCAGCCCTGGCCACCAGATGTAACTTCGGGCCAGGGCCTTCATTCGCACAATGCTAGAGTGGTGCTCGTGGAGAGCACTGAGTACCCAAGTGTGGAGCAGTTCGGGAATCACTACCCTCGACGCCCAGAGCAGGCACCCCTTGTGGGTGGATAGCTCATTGTGCCGTGCCAAGAACGTGGCAAATTCTGGCCCTGGGCAGGTGGGCCACCCCCTTCCCACACAGTCCAGGACCCAAGAGAGGGTGCAATCCTCTGTGTCCAGGGCTGGACAGTTCAGAGTAAGTCACACTCAGGGGGTGAAAACAATAATGGCTGTGCTCAGGAATGCCTTTCCATCAGCAATAACACTAGTGCCAGCATTCCCAACTCGATTATAGAGTCAGAGGACATTGATGCAACAATGCAAGAGGCTTTTCCTGATTTACCTGATCACGAGCAACAGGATGTTATTAACAGACTGAATACATTGATGGAGAGGCTGGAAAAGCTCAGAAGAGGTAGACAACAAGTAGCAACTTCACTCCCTGCCCGGATGGGCGAGGATTTGGAGGTGGATATGTATGAGGATGAGGGCGAGGATTTGGAGGTGGATATGTATGAGGATGCTAACAGTGAGGTAGACGGCATAGTTGATCAAACACAACCGACAGTCAAGTGCTTAGAGAATCCTTCGGAGCAACAGCAATACCCTACACAACCAAGTGATCTACGATCTGAAGATCTCCAGCTCTCCAGCCGTGCAGTATCGGGTAAAGATGTAAAGAACGGCAGCATTGTTCACGACTCAGAGCATTCACTGGACCAGATAGTAAGTGCGCATTGACTAAAGAATAGACTGGCTCCAAATGAGCTTAATCTCCTTTCATGGAATATAGCTGGCTGGAACAATAAATTGGCTGATCCATCTTTTAGAAGTTTTCTGGCAAAGTTTGATGTCATCCTGTTGCAAGAAACTTGGACTCAGGGGAACGTCTCCATAGATGGCTTTAGATCACACTCGTTGGAGGCATTTAGAGTGTCGAAATTTGAAAGATTCCAGGCCGGTCTTACCATACTTTGGTCAACTAAGATCAATATGGAGATGGTTCCCTTGCAGCATTGTAGCCAAATGGCTCAGGCGTGCATGTTAAAATGGGAAGGGAGATCCGTACTTTTAATCAATGTATATATGCCTGGTGGGGGAGATAAGAAATGTCTAGTAGCACATTGGGAGCAACTGTCTGAGTATTTGGAAGAATTAGAACAAAAGTTTCCAAAGCTGAACATGATCTTGGCTGGGGATTTTAATGCCAGAACAGGGAGGGAAGGAACTGAAAGTCTAGAGAAACTTAATCTAGCAGTGGATGGCCACATACCGGCATGTCTCTCAAGTTGGAGGTTGTCTAGAGACGAGGTTTTTAATGAGGCTGGCCTCTATTTAGTACAGTTATGTCTCAGGTTTAATCTATTGATTCTGAATGGTCTCCCGCCGCAGGATTATCCAGGGAAGTTCACATTTGTGTCGCCACGTGGATGCAGTGTAATAGATTATATATTGGTAACTCCAGCACTGAAAGATTACGTTAGATCCTTTGCAATTCTTGATTGGGTGGAAAGTGATCACTCCCCCTTAACTCTAACAGTGGTCTCTCCTTTATTATCCCACAAACCAATACAACAGGGTGTAGGGAGTGTCAGTCCTTCTATCAGACACACAAGGTGTATTTGGTCTAATAAGATTGTAAGGAAGGTAGCTGACCAGCTTGGCACCCTCACCCTAGAAAGTTTCAACTTCTTATCAAATGGGGAGGATCAGGCAATAGATTGGCTAGTGAGTTATGAAAAAGTGATCAAACAACTGAGGGAGGTTTTGATATCGGGCTCACGGAATCAACACCCAGCTAAGAAATCTGCCCGGTCAGGCTGGTTTGATAATGAGTGCTATAGAATGAAGTCCCAATTGCGTGCGGCATTTCACTCTTATAGGAATTCAGAATTAGTGTATCCGCCACCGGAGTATTTTCTTCTAAAAAAAAGCCCTACACCATCTTTACAAATCCAAACAGAAGGAGTTTGTGTTAAAATGCTGGCAACCCCTTCTCCAGGCCACCATTAATAATGATAATAAGAAATTCTGGTTTTTAATTTCTAATTCGATGGGAGCAAAGGGTTTGCCGTGCTCTACAATATCTCCAGATAACTGGGTTGAGTACTATGCAAAGATTTTTTATGAAGACGGGAGTTGTGTTTGAGGGATCTGAGATCAGTTTGGTGGAGGGATCTGAGTGGCCACCAGTTCAGGTAGAGGAAGTTGAATCTTTAATTGCATCAATGAAAGGGGGGACAGCACCGGGGCCCGATGTTATTTCCCCCAAGGTTCTTAAAGCGTTTGCCAAGTGGTGGTCTCCCTTTCTGCCAAATCTCTTTACAATGATAGACAGTACCGGTCAAGTACCAGAGGACTAGAAAAATGCTATAATAATCCCGATTTTTAAAAAGGGCAACTCTCAACTCCCAAGTAATTATAGACCAATAAGCCTTTTGTCTATCATTGGGAAGCTTTACGCGAAACATTTGGCTATTAAGCTTAAGGCCTAGCTAAAGGAGCAGCCAGTTCTTGGAAGGGAGCAGATTGGGTTTTGTCAGGGCAAGTCAACTTTAGATCACTGCATTGTCCTTAATCACTTAGTTAATAAATATAAATAAGGAAAGGGTATGAAATTATATGCGGCCTTTCTGGACCTCAAGGGTGCCTTTGATTTGGTGCCTAGGGATATTCTGTGGGGGAAATTAAGTGATATGGGGATCAATAACCGTTTGCTGTTTTTGATTTAAAAAACTGTATTCGAGGAACACATGTCAGATCAGATACTCAAAGGGGGGGCGACCTAACAGCTAAGATCCCCATCAATGTGGGAGTTAAACAGGGTTGCATCCTGGCGCCAACACTTTTTAACCTCTTTCTAAATGATTTGGGCCCCTGTTTGAGGAGGACGGATGGTCATTGCCCAAAAATAGGCGAGAGGCACGTACCGCTACTTTTGTATGCGGATGATGCGGTGGTGCTCTCCCTCACGAAAATGGGGATGAAAAGGTTGCTTGCTCAAGTGATGGCTTATTGCCTCAAGAACAAGCTGTCTCTTAATTTTGATAAATCCAAAATGATGGTTTTTGGAAAAAGTTGGAAACCCATCAATTGGACTATACAGGGGGGAAAAATCAAACAAGTCAAAAGCTTTAAATATCTGGGCATTCATTTTCATTACACTAAGAGCTGGGCTATACAAGTGAAAGAAGCAGTTAAGGCATCCACAAATAATGCCCTCGCTATTGCCCGATTTTTCTATACCAAGGGTCAGCAGTACATTCCTACGGCGCTCAAAATTTTTAATCACAAAACTTTGTCCAAATTGTTATATGGCATCCCAATATGGGTTGCAGCCTGTAGTGAAGCTGTTGAACGTGTTCAGTCTAAGTTCTTGAAGAAAATATTGGGCTTACCAGCATGTGTCCCATACGCAGCTATGTGCCTCGAGACTTCACAAAGAAGGTTATCCACGACGGCATGGATTATAACCTTCAAATATTGGCTGCGCCTTCATTTTAGAAGTAGCCCAAATAGTCTTGTGACCCTAATGTTAACAGAATCTCATCTAGCAATTTGGCTGACCAACATAGAGAAAAAAATCTCTGCAACGGGCTACAAGTTTGATGATCTGTTACCCTTGCCTGAGCAGAAAACTTTCTATTTACTTAAACAAAGACTCCTGGAGATAGAGGGGCAAGAGCTGAGAAGGCTTGCGCATAGACATTGTTCCCCTTTGAGTTTGGGACTTTCCTTTAGTCACATCTCTACAGGTTACCTGACTACCTTGTTTCAGCCCCACCTCTGTAGGGCTTTTATGCTAGCTCGGTTTGACGTCTTGCCCTCAGCTGTACTTTTGGGAAGATTCAAAAAAATCCCCTACAGAGAGAGATTTTGCCCATGTGGGATGGGGGAAATCGAATCTATTGGTCATTTGCTTTTACACTGTAGTTTTCATAACGATATTTGTCTCACTTATATTGAAGCAGTGATCGCCCCCCTCCGGGATCAATCCAAGGAGTTCATTATTGATACCTTGTTGTCATCTCAGAGAGCTGAGATTCTTGAGACTGTAGCAAGTTTTTTATATGAGGTCTCCTGGAGGAGAGCCTTGTATTAGGTTGGACTGGAAATCTTGCTTTACCTGGCTGTTTTGTGGTATATTGCCGGGTGCATTGTATCGTTTTTATGCCAATAAAGGTATTGTTATTGTTATTGTTGACTCGTGCTTGGTGTCACCGCTAATTGCGCGATTTGGGTGGAGTCAGTCCAGCAAGGAGCCAAGGCGCCGACCCGTCAGCAGCTCCGCCAGTCGGTGTCCTGTCCCGGTGTACGGAGTGTTTCGCTGGCTGAACAGGAACTTTAACAGCTGGAACTCCCAGTCCCCTCAGTCCATTCGCTTCAGTGCATCCTTTGTGGTCCTCACCATCTGTTCTGCCTGGCTGTTGGTTGCGGGGTGGAAGGGTGCCGAGCAGATATGCCCGAGACCAAAAACGTCCACAAAATGCTGGAACTCTCCAGATGTAAAGGCTGTTCTGTTGTCTGTTACAAGGGTGTCAGGCACTCCATGGGTGGTGAAGATGTGCCACAAAGCATGGACAGCCGCTTCGGTCAAGGTGGCTCGCACCGGTACTACCTCCAGCCACTTGCTGTAGCTGTCTACGACTATAAAAAACAACTGGCCCTGGACTGGCCCTGCGAAGTCCAGATGGAGTTGAGACCAGGGCTTGTTGGTCAACTCCCAGGGCCAAACAGGGGCGTGCAAAGGATTGGGGTGTGACTTCTGGCATTTGCTGCACCAGAGCACCTGGTCCTCAATCTCCTTGTCCATGCCTTGCCACCACATGTAGCTGCGGGCCAGAGCTTTCATCCAGACGATTCCAGGATGGGCCTCATGGAGGGTGGTTAGGACCTTGGAGCGGAGTGGCCCCGGAATGACCACCCTCATCCCTCATAGCAAGCACCCCTTGTGGGTGGACAGTTCATGCCACCTAGCTGTGTAGGTGGTGAAGTCAGGGCCCGGATGGTCGGGCCACCCCCTCCCCATCCAGTCCGACACCTGGGAGAGGACTCGGTCCCTGGCCGTGTGGCGGGCCATGTCAGATACCTGTACAGGCCAGTCTGGGAGATCTTCAAGGAGCACAACATGGAAAGCTGGCGCCAGGTCCGGGTCGCAGAAAGGCAGTGGGAGGTGGCTGAGGGCATCGGTGTGGCCCATGGCCTTTCCGGGGCAGTGCACCAGAGAATACTGGTAACCTGAAAGAAAAATCGACCACCGCAGGACTTGTGGGGACAGCATGTGCGGGGTCTGGCGGTGAGAAGCAAGCAGACCCAGAAGCAGCTTGTGGTCCATGGCCACGGTGAATGCCCGGCTGTACAGATAGTTGTGAAATTTCTTGACCCCCGTGATGATCGCCAGGGCTTCTTTCTCGATCTGGGCGTAGTTCCGCTCTGCCGACAATAATGTCTGGGAGTAGTAAGCCACCGGTACCTCCCACCCGTTGGGGAGCTGATGGCCCAGGACTGCCCTGCCCCATACAGAGACGTGTCGCATGCCAGGATCACCAGCAAGGACTTGTCAAAACGGGCCAGTACATCATTTGAGACAAGCAAGTCCTTCACAGCAGTGAACGCCACCTCGTGTGGTGGCCCCCAAACCCATTTGGCCCCCTTGTCAAGCAACCGGTGGAGGGGCTCAGCTACCGCCACCTTGTGGAGGAGGAAGACGTGGTGGAAGTTCAGGAGCCCTAAAAATGCCTGGAGCTCCACCTTAGATGTGGCCCGGGGTGCCTCCGTGATGGCCGCCACCTTCTCCTGGGTGGGGTGTATGTCAACTGAGTCGCTAGACCCCGCCTCGCTGTCGCTCGAGTCCAGAGTGGCGCCACTTTCCGCCACTGTCAATTCGAACCCCGTAGGGCAGCCAGGGCCTCAGTTGCAAGGACAAGGGAGGGGGGTTACGTCACCACACCCTCTCCTAGTCCCTCCTGCGCAGACTTGGGTTTCACTCTCTCTCTGGAACCATCAATCAGTCTCACGTCAGGGCGTCCTCCTCGGCCCCTTCTGGCTGCCCTCTTTTATCCCTCCCCCCTCCCAACATCCCCTTCCTGACCCCTCCTCCCTTCTAGACTCCTCCCCCCTTCTTAACTCAAGACGCTGAGCCTCTGGAGAGGCCCCAGCATCCTGTCTCAGTGCTCCTCCCCCTTCCTTCCCCTCTGGCCAGCCTAGCCACGGAGCATGGAGCAAGCTGCGGGCTCTCCCTCCCAGCTGCTGCTGTCTCTCTGCTGTTTCCCCTCGGCTCTTCCCTGCCGGCCCCTCCACACTCCACGCTGGCTGGGTGAGCGGGGAGAGGATGTTTGTTGGTGGGAGAATGACGAGGGAGGGGGTTGCCAGTCCTCCTGGCTCCCTGGGAGTCCCATCGTCGGGACACACACCCCTTCTGGGGGTCCTCTGCGGGGTTTCTTCGTTTTCCTCGTGCAGGCGGGAGAGGAAATCGGCTGCCACATGGTCCTTTCCCGCTCGATGGTGTACTGTGAATGAAAAAGGTAACAAGGTTAAGTACCATCGTAGGATACGAGGATTTTTATCTTTCATACGTTCCATCCACAGAAGAGGAGCGTGGTCGACGACCAAGCGGAAGGGATTGTTTGTCAGGTAAAACTGAAGAGCTCCAATCGCCCATTTCACTGCCAACGCCTCTTTCTCCACCGTCGAGTAGTTCTTTTCTGCTGCTTGTAATTTTCTGCTGATAAAGAGAATGGGCTCCTCTTCCCCGTCTTGATCCTGAGTTAAAGCGGCACCGAGTCCGGTACCGGAAGCATCGGTATGCAAGCAGAAGGGCAAGGAGAAATCTGGGTTATGCAATACTGGTTCCCCTGAAAGACTACTGCGTAGTGTCTGGAAGGCCTCTTCCTGTATCGGTCCCCAGTCCAGGTTATTTGGACGCCCTTTTGCCAGACAGTCAAAAAGAGGGCTGGCTATGGAGGCAAAATGGGGGATGAACCGGCTGTAATATCCCACAAAGCCTAGGAACTTCCGTAAGTGTCGTTTTGTGCGGGGGTGGGGTTGCTGTTCTAAGTCTGCTACTTTATCGGGTAGGGGCTTAAGGCATCCATGTCCCACCAAAAATCCCAGGTAGCGGAGCTCTTGGAATCCTATGTGACTTTTCCGCGGGTTGGCCCGGAGTCCAGCGCGTTGTAGTGCCTCCAATACAAGCTGTAGATGTTTAAGGTGGGTCGGCCAATCAGGGCTAAAGACAATGATATCATCAATGTAGGCATGTGCAAAATCCTCGCAGCGTGCTAGGACCTTATCTACGAGGCGCTGGAAGGTCGCTGCCGCTCCTTGTAAGCCGAAGGGCATTCTTTTGAACTGATACAGTCCCTTGGGTGTGGCGAAGGCGGACTTCTCCCGATCCTCCCTGGCCACGGGGATCTGCCAGTACCCCTTCGTGAGGTCTAGTGCTGACAAGTATCTGGCTGAGCCCAACTGATCGATTAGGATGTCGGTTCTGGGCATGGGGTAGGCATCAAACGTAGAACACTTCTTCAACTCCCTATAGTCTACACAGAACCTCACGGAGCCGTCCGGCTTCGGCACCAGCACTATAGGGCTCCGCCAGGCGCTGCATGAAGGCTCGATGATGTCCATATCCAACATACTCGCCACCTCGCTATCTACTACTTCCCACTGTTTTCGTGGTAAAGGCCTCCACCGGGCACGAGCCACGAGCCCTGGGGTCGTTGAGATCTTATGCACTGCAGCGGAGGTAAATCCTGGTGTGGATGCAAATGTTCCGGGGACTGCTCGTAGCACGGCCCGCACATCTGCTCTCTGTTGCGGGGACAATTCTTCATTCAAGTGCGGTTCCTCTGGCTCCCCCGTCTTAGTATCCCAGGGCAGACATCCATCAAAGGGTTCGGCTGGGTCATCAGCCAGCAGGGCGCTGTCGGGCTCCTCCTCCGCCCGGAGGGGAGGGGAGGCGGCCTGGGGCACCATTCTTTCAAATTGTTAATGTGAATATGCTTCCTCTGCCTTCTCCCCCTCCCGCAGCGGACTTCGTACGTAAGAGGGCCCAGGGCACGTACCACTGGGAATGGCCCTTGCCAGGGGTCCCTGTGAGGGTGTTGCATAACGTCTCGTGACACTAACACCTGGGTGCCGGGCTGCAAACTGCGTTCTTTTGTGCCCCTGTCGTAATGCTGCTTTTGTTGCTGCTGTGCATGGGCCAGGTTCATTCGGGCCTCTTCCCGCATGTAACGCAGCCGCTCCTGCAGCTGTTGAACGAACTCCCCCGGGGGTATAGCTTGCGGGGGTTCTGACCCCGTCCAAGTATTTTCGACTAGGCTCAAGATGCCTCGGGGAGTGCGCCCATATAACAATTCAAATGGGGAGTACCCCATGGATGCCTGCGGGGTTTCCCGCAGAGCAAACAGAAGAGAGTCAACATACAAGTCCCAGGCCGTAGGGCGGTCACGCGACACTTTCCGCAGCATGCCTTTTAAGGTCTGATTAAGGCGTTCCACCAACCCGTCAGTTTGAGGGTGGTGCACGGCCGTAAGCAAAGGTTTGATTTGTAACACCTGGAAAACACCTTGTAGCAGCCGTGCTGTAAATGGAGATCCTCTATCAGTCAACACCTCTGCCGGTAGTCCTACCTGGGCGAAGAACCGCATCAGGGCTTTGGCAACGGTAGCACTCTTCATATTGGGAAGGGGTATCGCCTCCGGGTACCGGGTGGCATAATCCATGATCACTAAGAGGTATCGGGCCCCCCGCGGGGTACGAGGCAGGGGCCCCACGAAGTCCATGGCGATTCTGTCGAAGGGCGTTCCTATGATGGGCAACGGGGACAAAGGCGCTCAGGGGGCTGCTCGATTGGACATACGCTGGCACACCTCACATGAGCGGCAATGTTGTCGCACATCTTTATCAACTGATGGCCAATAGAAGTGCTCCAGCACTTGTTCTAATGTATTCCTCTGCCCTTGGTGCCCGGCCCACGGGAGGTCATGGGCCGCCTCCAGCACATCAGTGCGGAACCTTTCCAGTACCAGCAGCTGGCAACGCGGACCCATCCGTCCTTGAGCCTCCCGGCTCCAAATCCCCTGGGTCACCACCACCCTGGGGAGTCGCTGGGTGAGGCGAAGATCCTGTACTACCCCGTCACTTACCGCGACATGTTCTCGAAGGTTTGCCAGGCTGTCCTCCTCCTCTTGAGCTCGTTGAAAGGTGGGATCTTGTCGCCATCGTTGCGCAAGGCCTTCCGGTGGGGGGTCGCCTCCTGGTGCTTCTCCCACCGCTCCTGGTAGTAGCTCCCCAAACTCTTCACCGAGGGCCACCCCTTCAGCCTGGGCGGTCCCTGCCCGCTGTAGCAACTGAAAGAAAGCAGGGGCGTCCCGCCCCAGCAAAACCGGGAATGGTAGGTTGGCCACCTTAGCTAAGGGCACCTCATACTCCTGCCTTAGGTAGCGGAGGGGAACCATGACAACCGGACTCCTCTCAACGTGGCCATGGAAGCAGGCAATAGAGGTGCTACGAATGGGGGGGACCTGCTGAGGGATAAGGTGTTGGCGAACCATAGATACTGAACTACCACTGTCGAGGAGGGCCGTTAGTAGTCTCCCCCCCAGGTGCACCGGAGCCGTCCACGCAGGGGTCCGGGCCCCATCCCCTGCCGCCTGCATGGCCATCTCTGTGCCCAGGTCGCATTCCATCATCGGGCAGTCTCACCGTTAGTGGCCCCACTGCCCACACGTAAAGCAGGGGCCCGTTACTCCGGTGGCCTGGGTAGGAGACATGCTGCTACTAGCACTCCCGGGTGCATCACGGCCCTTGGGGGCGGAGGGTAGAGGGTGCCCCAGCCCCCCTGGACCGGGTAGGGATCTGGCCCCCTGGTTCCGCACCCTCCCCCCTGTCGAAGGGGCGAGCAGGCCACGGGGCATCCCGCCTTCGGGTGGCCACTTGCCCAGCTGGGTCCCTCCTTTCGTCACCCGCGGGGCCTCTGGCTTTCTTGTCCCCTCCTGCCACTCTGCAGCCACAAAATTCTCCCAGAGTTCCTGAGCTTCCGAAATCTTGGTTGGGTGCCAGCATGTCGGGCCCTAGGGGGCAGGATATGTAGCAACTGCTCTATTACGATGATTTCCACCATACGTCGACCATCCTCCGTGGTGGGCTGTAACCAGTGCATTGCCGAGTCTTTGAGCGCTGCCAAGGTGGCTCGGGGCCGCCCAGACACGGGGACCGTTAATGACCAGAACTTCTGCCGATGAGTTTCGGGTGTTACCCCATAGCGATCTAGGATGGCGGCTTTTAATTTATCATAATCTGCCGCCTCCCCTTTCTCCAAGGACCGCATGGCAGCCTGCGCCTCCCCCGCAAGGTAGGGCCCAAGTGCGAAAGCCCACTGGGCCTTAGGCCACTGTGAAGCCTCTGCCAGCCTCTCGAAGGCCTCCAGGAAGGCTTCGACGTCATCTTCTGGGCCCAATTTTGTTAACGTGGACCAAGGCCCACGCCCCAAGGGCCCTGGGGGTGGTGGGTTCTGGGCGGGGTTGGCCCCCGCCTGGGCTGCCAAAGTGTGTTGCAGGTCCTGCATTAAGGATAATTGGGTTGACTGCTGCTGCTGAGCCAGTTCTCTCATTAACTGCGACTGGTGCTCAGCCAGCCACTGTCCGAACTGTGCCAAATCCATACTGCTGCCTGCTGGGCTCTGGCCACTGGGTGTGGCCGTGTTTCCGCTGCCAGGGTGGCCTTCCAGCGTTTCCTGCTGAGTAGGGTTAGGCCGGGGGAGGAAGCGTCGTGCTGACCACCCTGCTGGGGCGGGGATACGAGGCGGGGGGAATGCGAGGGGCGTAGCTGTGCCCGCCTTCTCCACCACACTGCCAACTGAGTCGCTAGACCCCGCCTCGCTGTCACTCGAGTCCAGAGTTGCGCCGCTTTCCGCCACCTTCAATTCGAACCCCGTAGGGCAGCGAGGGCCTCAGTTGCAAGGACAAGGGAGGGGGGTTATGTCACCACACCCTCTCCTAGTCCCTCCTGCACAGACTTGGGTTTCACTCTCTCTCTGGAACCATCAATCAGTCTCACGTCAGGGCGTCCTCCTCGGCCCCTTCTGGCTGCCCTCTTTTATCCCTCCCCCCTCCCAACATCCCCTTCCTGACCCCTCCTCCCTTCTAGACTCCTCCCCCCTTCTTAACTCAAGACGCTGAGCCTCTGGAGAGGCCCCAGCATCCTGTCTCAGTGCTCCTCCCCCTTCCTTCCCCTCTGGCCAGCCTAGCCACGGAGCATGGAGCAAGCTGCGGGCTCTCCCTCCCAGCTGCTGCTGTCTCTCTGCTGTTTCCCCTCGGCTCTTCCCTGCCAGCCCCTCCACACTCCACGCTGGCTGGGTGAGTGGGGAGAGGATGTTTGTTGGTGGGAGAATGACGAGGGAGGGGGTTGCCAGTCCTCCTGGCTCCCTGGGAGTCCCGTCGTCGGGACAGTGTATGCCCTGGGCATCAACGGTAAAGCCCAAGAAGGTTACAGATGGAATGCCAAAGGTGCATTTGTCCTTGCACACCTTCAGGCCAGCATCCTGGAAATGCTGGAGGACAGACCGCAGCTGGGTCTGGAATGTGGCAACATCCAGGGCTGCGATCAGGACGTTGTCAAAAAACAGCTTCACCCCTGGAATACCTTTCAAAACAGAGTCCATTAATTGCTTGAACAGCCCAGGGGCGATGCTGACCCCGAACTGGAACTGCTTAACTTTGAATGCTCCCTTGTGTGTGGCGATCATTTGCGCCTCTGCCATGGCATCATCTGTGGGCAGCTGCTGGTAGGCCTGTGCCAGATCCAGCTTCCCAAAAATCTTTGCCCCTGCGAGGGAGGCCAAAACGTGGCTGACCATGGGCACTGGGTATGCATGGCCTTGCAGAGCCAAGTTCAATGTACATTTGTAGTCCGCACAAATGCAGACTTCCCCGTTCGCCTTCAGGGGAGTGACTACTGGGGTCTCCCACCTCGCATGTGAGACGGGCTCGAGCATGTCTTGCACTATGAGCTTGTCCAGTTCAGCCTCCACCTTCAGCTACATGGTGAGGGGTGGACATCTAACCGCCATGTGGATGGGGCGGACCACCGGGTCTAAATCCAGGGAAATCGGGGGCCCTTGGTAGGTGCCCAGTGTGCCATCAAAAATGGCTGGGAACTCCGTGCAGACTGACTCGTAGTCCATGGAGCCCAAGTGGTATACCCCCGAGATTTCCAGCCCCAGGGGTTTGAACTATGCCTGTCCCAGGAGGCTAATGAGGTCTCGCTCCACCACAAGCAGGTCGAGGCGCCATCGAATCTGTGGTACTGGACCTTGACCCTGGCCAGCCCCTTGATCACAACCGGGTTCTTTTGGAAATCCCGGAGAACTAGACCCAATGGCTTGCATGCGGGGGCCCAAGGCTTGCATAGGGCCCCACCCCTTGGGCAGAGCTGCTTAAAGGTAGCTGTGGAGACTATGGAGAACACGGACCCAGAGTCCAACTCCATGGAACAGGGGGTACCTTCTATCAGGAGGTCGACTGTGATCACATCGGGCAGGGGCTGGGGTAATAGCAGTACCTGCGTTGCTTTCATGAGGCTATCCACTGCCTCGTGGTGCCCGGCGGTTGGGCGGTGGTTGGTTTGGGTGCTACAGGCCTTTGCAATGTGCCCCGTTTTCCCACAGGCACGGCAGGTCACGTCTTGGAATCGGCAGGACTGTCTCTTGTGGGGGGTCTCTGCAGCTTGTACACGGTGGGTGTGGCCTGTGCTGGGAGACAGAAGCCGTGTCCAGAGCCGCATGGTGGGTATGGGAACCAGAAGGACGGGACGCACCTGTGTGGGAGTGAGGCTGCAGCTGGTGGGCGTCCTCTTCCTCCGAACCATCTGAATCCGCAACTGCAGTGCTGTGTGAGCAGGTGACCATTGTGTCTTTTTGAGTAGTCTTGAATGTGACCGCAGTCTGCAACACCTTCTTGAGGGTAGGCTGTGAGTGTGATCAGCTGCTGCCGGAGCTTGGCTTCTCACACCCCCACCACAAAACTGCCCAGTAAATGGTCCTCCACATGCCGGTACTCACATCTGACTGTCATCCAGTGGAGGTTGGCGAGGAATGTGGCGGCACTCTCACCCGGTTGTTGGGTCCTCTCAAGGAACTGGACACAGAGTGCCAGCATGGACGGCTTTGGCGTGACGTAGTCCCTGAGCTGCTTGATCAGGTCATCGCAGGTGACGTCCAGCAGGTCTTGAGGCGAGATAAGTCTCTGGGCTAGGCGCATGGTTTCGACACTGCAGTGGCCCAGGAGCCAGGCCTCCTTCTTCTCTGCCTCGTTAACCCCATGCACAGTCAGGAGAAACCTGAGTTGCCTGGACCAGGCATCCCAGGTCTTGGGCTTAGAAGAGTCAAAGGGAGGGATTTGTCCCATGGAGGCAGCCATGATTTTTGGAGCCGGAGCGGCATGGTGAGTGGGGTCCTTCGGGGCGCTGGGGCTTGACGGTGCCCTGTGCCAGCGGATCGGTGCTCAGTACTCCTCTGCTCGGTGCAGCTGATGGGTCGCTCATCAGGATCCCATCCTCATCGCCAGTGGAAAGTACTGGAGTTGGGAGGCCAGTGATAGTGAAATCAGCATAGTAGTTTATTGCGGGTTAAGATGGAACATGGGGACAAAGGGATGGGGAGCCACTTAGATTACAGGTAACCACACCTTGACCATCCCCTCCCCCCAAGGGGGATTAGTCCAACAAGGATTACTCTCCCACCAGGGCTATCATAGGTCCGTTTGAATATCCTCAGCCTCTGATAGGGGGACCGGCAGGATCCCTAGGTCCATTGTTTTTTGGGGAAGGAAGCTCTGTTGTTATCGCATCCCATTACAGGCAACATGCCCAGACATGTTCCCTGGCTGCAGACAAAGAATCAAGCACCGGACATAACACACTACCTCGTCCTGCTCCTCCATGTATCGAACCCAGTAAACAATATGCACATTCTTCTAAAGGGAAGAATTATAGGAGCCTTCCTGAGCCCCTCATGTGGGCCACTCCACAAGGTGGGAAGCACCCTGAGAATGCATGTGAACTCGCAACTGCCAATCTTACCCATTTGCAGGGTGGGACCCTCAGAAGGCTTTGCTCAGGAGTGTCTGCAGAATGGGTGTGACACCCCAGTTCTGTCTGCCTTGGCCCCATTTTTAAAAATATGCTTTTGGTTCAGTAACATCACAAATGATATTTTCATAATGTTTTCTCGGTTAAAACAACAACAACAACAGTGCAGTCCTTGTTACAACAATATGTAAAGCCCAGGGACATCAGGCCTGACTCTACCTGCTCTGGTGACCTCACGGGTGACCAGTGAGAGCCCATCTCTGCCCCAAGGAGGGGGTGGAAGGGAGAACTGCCGAGGAAGACTCTTGACACTGATTGGCCAGAGCATGTCAGATGACCCTTACACAATGGTGTTTTTTTCCCTTCTCTTTTAATTATTGGAGGAGCTAGGAAACTTGCCCTAGCTTTCCTGTTCACAGGAGTTGCCGGGGGTCCTTTCATAAAAAAAGAGGTGCAGGAGCTCATTAGCATAACTTATTTGCATATGCCACACCCCCTGACGTCACCGGAAGTGTGTCAGAAGGCAATACCCACCACTCAGAAAGGAAGGAAGAAAGGAACAGGAAGGAAGGAAGGTAGGTAGGTGGGGGAGAGAGAGAGAAGGAAGAAAGGAAGAAAGGAAGGGAGGGAGGGAGGGAGTGAGGGAGGGAGGGAGGGAGGGAAGGGGGAAGAAAGGAAGAAAGAAAAGAAGAAAGGAAGGAGGGAGGAAAAGGGAAGGAAGGAAGGGGGAAGGAAGAAAAAAGAAAGGAACAGGAAGGTAGGTGGGGGGAGAGAGAAAAGAAAGAAAGAAAGAAAGAAAGAAAGAAAGAAAGAAAGAAAGAAAGAAAGAAAGAAAGAAAGAAAGAAAGAAAGAAAGAAAGGAACAGGAAGGTAGGTAGTGGGGGGAGAGAGAGAAGGAAAGAAAGAAGGAAGGAAGACTATGCGCTTCTCCCTCCCTCGCTGGGGCCAAGTGGCTGTCAGCCACTGGGGCCAGCATTTCCCTCCCTCTCCCCCCACTCTTGCTTGGGCCCGAGTAGCTTAATGCCACTCGGGCCGGCTTCTCTCTCCCTTGCCCCTGTCAAGAATGGTGAAGGGGGATGGGGGCTTCTTCCCAGGCTGGTGGCCTGCTGCCGGCTTGGGGACACTGAGCGGGGGGAGGGAGGGTTTTTTTCCCTGGCTGACGGCCTGCCGCCAGCTCGGGATGTAGAGCGCGGGGGTGGGAGGGGTTTTTTCCCCCAGCTCGGGGACATTGAGCGGGCAGGGTGGGAGGGGGTTTCTTTCCCCGGGCCCGGAGTCCAACCCAGTGGCAGCCCTGCTGGGGGCGGGGCTTCATAATGTGCCCACCCCCCAGCCTCTTCACTAGTGGAGCAGCGCTCTGCTTCGCTCCGGCCCCAACGGACCCCTTGGGAGTTGCTGAAGAAGAGCCATAGGGCTGGCTGGGAACTTGGAACATACATTTTCTTTGTATGATTAACAGACAAACTATTTATCAGAATCATAATTTCCTCTTTCTGCAGTCTCAAAGATTTTAACTGACATATCTATGCAACAAGACCTTAAAAGAATTTGCACCTTTAAGATTAGTGACTTCTGATGACAAAAATTCTGCAAATCCTTTCCAAATGATCAAATATTTGATGAATATTTGTCATTTCTGTTTGACACCCGGTGTGATTAGATTTCAACATTTGATATCTAGCAATTAATATTTGACAATATTTAACAGTAGAGATGCAACATTGTTTGACATCACTGACAGCTGCCTGGTGCACAAATAGACCCTGCTCAGGATGGCCCACAATGAGTGGAGTGTGTGTACTGGAAGACAGATGGCACAGATCAGTAGGGAAGGATCATGCAGGATGTCCCTTGGAAATTGGCTGATTCTTATGAAACTTGCCTTAGATGTAGGACCCTGTGGCTCGCAAGCCCCTGTTTTCGCCTGCCCACCCTGCCTGGTGGGACTATTTCCTTTCCTCAGTCACTGCCACCACTCACTGGATTCAAACCACCTTCCTAGAGGGACAGTGAGACCCCTCTGGCTGATCCCCCAACCTGGGAAAGTGGATTCCTCAATCTTTGGGCACCCCTGGAGGGTTGGCAACCCATCCAATTTGGACCCATTTGGCTTCCCTGGTCTTCCTTTGCCATGAGTAATGTACTGAGTGGGTAAGACTATGTGGTCAAAGCACTACTAAGTTTTATAATTCAAAAAGAAGGTTTAATTAAACTATGTACAAGATTAGGCACAGACATAACACAGGGACTTCAGCACAATTGGTCATAAAGTAAACAGGATCAAACCGCAGTTCCTCTGTCCCTACACACACCCCAATCCCTGATCTAACTACCTCCATAGTGGGGGGCTGCAGGACAGGATTCGCTGTCCCCCTCCTTGTTGTTGGAGTGAAACTTCAGCCCCCCCCCAGGACTGGTCACCAAGACTTCTATCCTCCTGGCTCTCCACTACGATTTATAGTGACCAGGATGGCCCATGGAGCGTGAGGTAGCAGGAGTCCCACTGATGCCCAGCCCCAGGGGCGTAGACTTTCCATTCTCCCGGGGGGGGTGTCTCTCTCTTGCGCGCAAAGTCCGTGTGCCACAACTGGGACGATGTCACTGCCACTGCCGAAATTTCTCCCCCCTGCGTGGTTCCCATGCACCCCTCAGAGGGAGGGAGTGGGTGCGGGGGAGCCGGGCGGGGGGGGCTCTTGTGGCGGCCAGGGAGGCTTGCGGCAGGCGGGGAGGAGCGGTGGCAGTGTCCCCCCCGCTGCCACCAGAGCCACCGCTGCCACACTGCCGCCGCTGGGACAATGTCCCCGCTGTGGCCAGAGCCACCACTGTGCTGCTGGTCTCTGGGAGGGAGGGAGGGAGGGAGGGAGGGAGGGAGAAGTGGGTGGGGAGAACGGCTCTGGCAGCGGCGGGAAGGTGCGGCGGCAGGCACTCCATTTTGCTGGGGGGGGCTCAGTCTCCCCTGGGAAATTTCGGGGGTGGCTCAAGCCCTCAAGGCCCCCTGTAGTTTATGCCTATGCCCAGCCCCTCAAAGCTGTCGTCCAAGGCTAAGTCGAAGGCTGAGACTGGCCCCTCCCTGGATGGGCCGAAGCTTTTATCTGGGTGACTCCACCCCTGGGGAGGGACCCTACTTTCCCACACTTTTTCTTCAGGAGCCAGTTTGGTGTAGTGGCTAAGTGCGCAGACTCTAATTTGGGAGAACTGGGTTTGATTCCCCACTCCTCCACTTGCAGCTGCTGGATGACCTTGGGCAAGCCATAGTTCTGGCACAGCTGTTCTCTCAAGGACAGTTGTCTCAGAGCTCTCTCAGCCCCACCTACCTCACAGGGTGTCTGTTGTGGGGAGGGGAAGGGAAAGGAGTTTGTAAGCTGCTCTGAGACTACAAGTGAAGGGCGGGGTATAAATCCAATCTCCTCGTCCTCCTCCTCTTCTTCTTCGTTACTGGGAAATGTAGGCAGGGAGGTAGGGCAGCCCCATTGTCCCCTATGGAGCACCTCCCCCCTCCAGAAGGACTACCAGACTGGCAGCCATTTTAAGATAAACTGCTGCCTCTGCCTGGCAACCATTTCATTACAGACCTGAACAGAGTTTTCCAAATTTATCTTAAATTTTACATATGGAAAGTCCATAAACAAATGATTCATAAATTATTAATTCTGATAAAGCTATTGGTAGCACAATATTGAAGGTAAACTAAGCTGCTGAAGGTAGAAGAAAGTTTGGCTTGTGCTGATTATGAAAGGAGAGTTGTTCCAGAGGAATTTATAGGCTGCTGGGAACCTTTCTTAGCCTATTGGAATATAAGAAACCTTGGAAGGAATAAGGTTAGAGAGACAATTTTAGAGAATATTTAAGGATCTGATTAATGAGTTATTAAATGCAAAGCACGTTTGGATTCTTAGCTGATGGTGCACTCTGTAATTTGGCTATTTGGGGAATTTGATGATCTGATTGGCTTCAAGATACTTGGTTTTATAGTTTCTTGTCAGTTTGTGGCTAATGTTCTTCTGTATAATTATTATAATAATTATTTTTTTACATTAGGCAAAAGTCAGTGGCAACACTAATCTGAAGGGAAGCCCTAGCTCTGGTGCTTCCTTTATGAGCCATTGGAATTCTTTGACTGCTCGGAGCTTTATGTGATGCAGTTTGTTCCCTAGTCTAGTAGATATGCATGTTCTCCTGGGAGATTCCCTTTCCTGAGGCTTCAGCTTCCAAATATTTGCCCAGCAACTGAGGAACACCAGAAGGGTTTCAACAAAACACCCCATATTTAGTCAGTAGTCTGGCTTTTTATTAATTAGCACTGTTCCTCATGATGTTCCTTTGATGCTGGGACACAGATCCCCCACCTCCCCCTTTCTGTCTCTCTGTTACATGCCTGTGTTGTCTTTGCTTTATTCTGTTTGTTTCTATTCTTATCAAAACTCAAGCGACTACTAGGCCAGATGTGGTTTCCATGGAAACACTCTCCTCCAGTACCGGATGCTAGGACAGCCCCCCTCAGTTAATTTACCTGGAATCTCCCTGTTGCCCTAAGAGATTGCTGCTAGTACATAATGATGCAGGCTGAGGCACATCATTGGTGAACACCCAGTCCCCCAGCAGTCAAACTGTGGCTAGTAGAATCGGAGGCTTGGGGTAATGTTCAGTCTCAACTAGGGTTACCAGGTCCCCTCCACGCTCCAGTGGGGGGATTGGTGTGTGTGTATTCCAGTTGTGGGAGGGGATGGCACAAGCCCTGCCACAAGCCCCCCCCCGAGAGTGACCACCTGCCCAACCACCCCTCTCCCTTTCCTGTTGCCCGATTTAAAGGGCTTCAGCTGGTCAGCAGGGACCACGTGGCCTGCCAACTAGCTGGACGGCCCTTCAAACCTAGCAGGAGGGAGGGAGAGGAGGTCACGGGCACAGGGTCTGCTCATAAAAAGACCCTTTAAAGGGTCTTTTTGTTAAGAGGTGGGGGCCATGGTGCACAGGGCTGATTTCCCCTAGCCCTTTAAAGTAGGGGTGTCGAACTCATTTGTTATGAGGGTCGGATCTGACATAAATGAAACCTTGTTGGGCTGGACCATGTGAATCATAAAATGTAAAGGACACAAACACAAAGATTTTTTTTAACTTAAAATAAAAACATGCTTAAAACAGCACTCTTGCACTGTTTTGTTTATTTAACAGTATCCACTGACACCTCTCGCTCTGAATTACTGCATTAGAATGTCTGTGCTGTTGCAATCTCGAGTATGCTGTTCAGGTCTGTATC
Source organism: Lepidodactylus listeri (assembly GCA_029233225.1). Classification (NCBI taxonomy): domain Eukaryota; kingdom Metazoa; phylum Chordata; class Lepidosauria; order Squamata; family Gekkonidae; genus Lepidodactylus; species Lepidodactylus listeri. The sequence goes on along the minus strand of JARCFY010000014.1, from coordinate 3,335,934 downwards.
TGTAAGCTGCAAACCTAATGTTGATTTATTGACATTCACCACAGAAATCTCACTTTCAGAGTTCTGAGTCTAGGACCCAGGGGAAAACATGAAATGGCTGAGTGACTGAGACTGGCGAAGCAAGATATGATGCAGCAGCAGCAGCAACAGAACTGGAAGCAGAAGATGGCCAGTTCCAGTGTGGGCTGGATAGAAGCCCTCCAGGAGCCTGATCTGGCCCCCGGGCCACATGTTTGACACCCCTGCTTTAAAGGGTTTTTTTTATGTGTGGAGCCTGTGCCCATGACCTCCTCCTCCCTCCCTCCCTCCTTCCTGCTGGTCTGAAAGGGCTGTCCCTGCCGAGCAGCTGAAGCTCTTTAAATTGGGAAAGAGGGGAGGGAGAGGGGTGGTCTGGCAGGTGGTTGCTCTTGGGGGGCAGGGCAGGGCTGGGGCTTCTCTCACCCACCAGCTCAGCGGGGTTGGATTGAAGCCCCCAGAAGTGGGGGAAAACCCCACCCAGACCTGGGGGCTGGCAACCCTAGCCCCAACTTCCTTTCACAAGGCCCCAGATCAAGTCACCCACCTGTCCTAGGGTCTTATCACAGAAGAACAGTCAGCTTCTGCCTTCCCAGGGGTCTCTATGCCCCAGACTCTGGCCTGGGAACCCCAAAGGTATATGTGGCCACTGAAGACCCAGGTTTAGCATGGCCAAGAAGTAAGGTTTTCAGAGTTACAGGTCACATCCAGACTTCATGTCTGCCACCCAAAAAGGGACTGGATACTACTCAGTGAGAGAACTTCTTGATGTGGTTTTGGAGGAGGAGGAGATTGGATTTATGCCCTGCCCTTCACTCGGAGTCTCAGAGTGGCTTACAAACTCCCTTCCCTTCCCCTCCCCTCAACAGACACCCTGTGAGGTAGGTGGGGCTGAAAGAGCTCTTTCAAGAACTGCTTTCAAGAACAGCTGTGCCAGAACTATGGCTTGCCCAAGGTCATCCAGCAGCTGCAAGTGGAGGAGTGGGGAATCAAACCTGGTTCTCCAAGATTAGAGTTTGCGCACTTAATCACTACATCAAACCTGCTCTGCCAGCATCAGGTAGCATGAATTTGGGAGTAGGGGTGTCGTGATTGTGGGGCTGTGGGCAGCAGTTCAGGATGGGGGCCCCAGAGTCACTGCCCCAGTTCCCTGGGCCTCAAGCAAGGGGTGGCCATTTCCACACAGGAGGCAGTTTGGAGGCACTGCCGCAAAGCTGATGGCGCAAGTCCCACTGGCAGGCACAAGCAGCTGCCATGGTGAGCCAGATGTTCACGCTCCAGATGGGGCAGAAGCAAACAGCCAACACAAAGAGCAGATGGCCTGGCCCCCAGATGGAGTGGATATGAGCAGCTGCCTCTACAAAGAGTAGCTGCAGCACAAGCAGCCATCTTCCAGAGCAGGTGGCTCCAGTCCCGCAGGAACCTGCTCTTCCTCCTTTCCTCTTCTGTCAGGAGGTGGGGCCAGGGCAGGGTTGCCAGCCAATGAGTGGCATCCAGCAGAAGATGTGGGTGGGGGCATGGGGAACATCATCAACACAATGGCGTGGTGTCTGTTCTGGAGAAAACTTGGGAAGTGATGGCATGCAGCTCTAAGAATTACCTAGAAAGTGATGTCATTCCATCGCATCAATGGCAATCTCAAAAATGATTTCTCTCTCTCACCAGCTGACAGAGCAGCAGTGGGAATACAGTGTTGCTGGAGGGAGGTCCCCCGATATAATTGAGGGTTTTCATGCCAGAATATCAGACGTTCTTAGCTGGAACATCTTTATTCTTCAATAAACAAATCACCTCCAGTGAGTGTTGCTGAGAGTAACTTTGTTCAAGAGGCTGACAGATAGGCGAAGTCAAGGTAGGGGTCCTTTGCAAAGTGAACCAGCAGGAAAGGAGGAGAAATGTGGGAAGCTTCTTGCAGTCAAGCTGGACCACTGGGGCAGCTGGTCTTCAGGGTCTCACATGGGAGCTGTTTCCAGTGCCTGTGCCTGAAATCATGTCAGCTGGAGACACAAAGCACGCAAAACAGGTGCTTCACCATTGAGGTCCAAGCGGCTCCCTTCCTTGTGGCTTCTCCCCCCTCACACAGACTCTTAAGTGTACAGGGTGTTTTACAGTGTGTAGTGCAAAAGGCAGGTCCCTGGCCAGTGTTCCCTCTAAGCTGAATCAGTGTGAACTAGCTCACCGTTTTTTAGCCTCTGGCTCACATATTTTTTTCTTAGCTCACGAAGGATGGCTCCAGAGCAAACTAATTTATGCAGTAGCCAAATCGATTGCTCATAACTTTAATGCCAGTAACACACAAAGTAGAATTTTTGCTCACAAGACTCCACAGCTTAGAGGGAGCATTGTCCCTGACCCAAGGAGCTTCCAATGAAAATGTCAACCATAGGAGAGATGTGAGAGGGACAATGGAAAGGGTACAAAGCCAAAGGGAGATGGAACAGACAAGGGGACAGAAATGGTGGACATAAGCCTCAGGTGGCACACGTGCTTCAAAATCTTCTCTCTGATTTTCACTTGAAGAAAATTGACAGGGGGGAGGGATCTTTCAAAGTTTTTAAATGTGCTGTCGTGATTTGGAAAGCTTTGAGGAAAGTGCTTTTTTCTTTTTTGGGGGGGGGGGGAGGGTGGGAAATTATGCTTTCCATGCCAGCTCTCAAAGGCTCTGGGCTTATTGAGCTCTTCCCAGCCACTGACCACAGATGGGCTAGGTGGATGTCAGGGATAAAGGCTGGACAATCCAAGGCAAGGCAGCTGTCCTTCAGCAAATCAGCACTTTGCTGGCCACCAACAACAGAGTGGTTGTTGAAGCTGTTTGGCAGCAGCTTCACAGGGAGCAGACTGGGAAGTGTTTCTCTACAAAACAGGAATGACCTGGATTGGGCAGCAGAGCGGTGCAATGTCTTCTCCAAAGATGCTGGATTCATACCAGGGTTTGAGGAGGGGAAGGGTGTGATACCATACAGTCCACACTTCAAAGCACCCGGAGTCAAGGCAATGAGGGTGTTTATTTTTTCAATGGCATAATGTTGCACTGGAATCCTGCCAGTGGGTTTTGAAGCAAAACACATTTTGTATAGTAATATTCTTGTCATCAGCAAAACATAGTGGTCAGTTGGCCTTCCCTGCCATACAACTGAGCCAGCAGTCTTCAGGGGGATTGGGGACCTCGGGGAGCTGGTTCCCCCCCCCCCCCAATTGATGTTTATGTATGTGTATGGGGAGGGGGGGAACTAGCCAGACAGTGGAGGAGCCTCCTAACATTTATGGAACAATATCAAGAATGGATTTCTGAAAGCAAACCAGAGGAATAGGTTCCTGTGAGAGTGCTCCAGTAGATGCAGTCAGCAACAGGTGTCCTTAAACAGGAAGTCCTTTATTGCTAGAACCAAGGATGTTATCTAAAATGACACTTGTATTATTTAAAAACTACAAATAAATACTTAAAAAAAATCATATAGAGAAGTGAGGTGGGTGAGCTCACCACTTTGGGCGCTGGAGAAGAAGGAACCTGCTGCGTTTCGCCACTTACAGCAGGTCCTGGTCGTTTCCTGACAGCTTAGTAGCTTCCACCACCGTGACTTTCTCCAGTTCTGGGAGTGCCTCCAGCTGCAGGGCTGGTGGTTTGAGGGTATGTGGCCCCTTCACCAGTCATGGAATATGCGTAGAAGTGGATGGTGTCACCTTCGGAGTAGCAGCAGGACATGAAGAAGTGTAGTGCCCCGATTGTCAGCACCTCATACACAAGCCTTGTTTCATTCACAAGTCGCGGATGCCTTTCAGCAGGGGCTCCAGTTTAGGCTTGTATGGGGTGCTTGAGTGGGCGGCCGATTTTTGAGCCGTAGACGAGGCACGCATGTGGATAAGGTCGAAGTGCCCCTCTGCTTCCTTGGCCACCTTAATCCACCCAGCCAAGGTTGTGGGATTGATATTCCTCAAAATAGTCTCGTATAGATCCAGACTGAGCCCCTGCCTGTACTGCTCCATGAACACCGCCTTGGGCCGGCCTCGAATTCTAGCTGCAAAACGTTTAAAAGTTGCTGTGTACTCACGTACCGATGTTTTACCCTGCGTCAGGGTTCGAATTTTGTTGTGCACTTTCTCCTCGCTCATCGGGTCCTTGTATTGCCGACGTTGGGCCCACATGAATTCTTCGATGCTATCGAGTTCTGGACTTCCTGTGGTGGGCAAGGTAATGGCAGCCGCATCTCCCCACGCTGCGGGAGAAGTGTGCCGCTCTCGGTGGGAGGGAAGGGGCTACAGACCAGTGCCGAGCCCCCAGGAACCCTAGTGAAGGGAACCTGTCTGGGGTGCTTGGAGTTTGCCTCTCCCAGCGGTGGCGACAGCGGGATCGAGGCATCTCTTTACCCCTATAGATTCCCCCCACTGGAGAAGCCTTTGGGCTACAAAGCGCTGCCGTGAAGCTGCAAGAGGGACTGCTCGGAGAGCGATGACTAAATAGCTATGCAATGGGCTAAAGCGTGAGTCTCCATTTAATTTCAGAATTAAAGAGTTTGGGGTGAGGGACGGAGGATTCATTCCCCACCCACCCTCTACTGGCATTGTTTACCTTAAGATGGAAGACTTTCCCACGGTCTTGCTGTGAAAGTAAAAGTGCCTAGGTGGTGCTGAATTGCTGGATCGTGCAGAGGAAAAAGAGAGCTTCCAGATGATGTGTATTTGAAGAATAGACATTGTTTTTTCAAGGGTTCCCTTAGCTAACTGTAAACAATAAGACGAAACGAAAGAAAATGACGGGGAGACGCCCCTCACCCAGAGTTGGAGGAAACCTTCTGGGAACAAAGAGCAAAACCACTGAGTCGAACGTGGCATTCTCAGCGCTATTGCGACCCCTAGTGGATCAACTAACTGCAATCAATACTAAGCTGGATTTTATGCAAAAGGAAATAACTGAGTCAAATAAGAGTTCACAGGAGCTGAAGCAGGAATTTTTGGACTTTAAAGCTGTTGTTCATAAGCATGATTCAAGATTGGCAAAACTGGAGAAAGAGAAAGCCACACAAGGAGACTTTGTTCTAAAACGTCAGATGGAATGTTCTAACTTTTTCTTGAGGTTTCAAAATGTACCAGAGCAAAAAGGAGAGAATTTATATAAGCTGTTGAGTGAAGCATTGGCCCCAGTGGCAGGTTTGGAAGCAGAAAAAATACAAAGCGATATGGATGTGGCCTACTGGACATATCCAGAATTTATTAAGAAGAAAAACCTGCCAGGGGAAGTAATGGTTAGATTTTCTAAAAGATCAACCAGAGATGTGGTGTTAAAAGCCACCGACAGTTTGAAAGTCCAAGAAGAGGAAATCAAAGTATTGAAAGACATTCCATTTGAAATCAGAAAGAGAAGAAAGGCATATAGAAATTTGTGATTACAATCTGAATCAATTTCTTATCGTTGGCAAGTTCCGGAAGGCCTGCAGTTCGGCTATAAAGATAAAAAATATAAAATTGACAATGTAAAGCAGGCAAAGAAATTTTTGGATGAACATAAAAAGAAGGAAGCTGAAGCTGCACAAGAAGATTCGCTGGCGTTGCAGGAGAGTATGTATGGCTTTGACGACTCAGGAAGTGGTGAAACATCGAGCGGAGACTCTGACTCTGAAAAAGGGGCGGCTGCCCCAAAAGCTTTAAGTAAAAGGCAGAAGAAAAGAAGAGAACCAAAGAAAAAATAATGTTGTAACTGTATTAACCTTATTTACACATCATGTATTAATAAAAATGCTTTGTAAAAATCTTTTTATCTGTTAGCGAGACAGGAATTTCAACATATCATAATTGTATCAGCAAAAATCTTTTTAAGAGTAGATACCAAGGAGTAAAATAGCTTTTTAGATGTTTTAACTTTATATATTTTGTAACAAATTGTCCATCTTGTATACCTTAGGGTAGTTAGTTTTTTGTAGTTTTTAGTATAGATGTAGGGAAAAAATCAATAAAAAATTAAAAAAAATAAAAAGATGCTATCGAGTTCTGGTCCAGGCGGGTTATGGAGGCTCACATACCAGTCTGCAGCTTCCTCCTGCAATCTCGACCTGATATATCCGATGCGATCTTGCTCCGTGGCAAACAGGTGACCCCAGTTCTGCAGACATCGGCTGGCTTCAATGGTAAAGAACTGGAGTTTGGCTGGGTTGCCATCAAATGTAGCTTCCATCAGTTCCTGAGGGACAGGGCAATATTCCGGAACCTGGGCTGGAACTGCTGGCATGAGGGGACCAGCACCTGGGCCCGCTGACATGCTGCTGGGTGTGGGTTGCTGTTGTGGAGGGGCTCCTCTGCCTCCATCTCCTCCAGCCCCGGCTCCCGCACTGGCCCCCGCTCCGTTCTGCCCCAGCACCCCTTGGAGAACTTGGGCAATAACAGCGGGTAGATCCGTGATTATTGCGGTTACCTCCCTTTGCAACATCTGGTGCATGGTTTCGAACCTGTGGTCCATGTGAGCCCACATTTCTCCATAGTGGGTAGACTCTCGCGGCCGTGTGCCAGCCTCAGCGCCAGCCTCAGCCCTTGGGATCTGGCCAGAGTCTCTCTGAGGAGATCAGGTCTCAACAGTTTGTATTCCAAATTGGGACCACGAATACAACTCATCCCGGCGATGTTGCGGGTTGACCCAACTCGGGGTTGGAAGCTGGATCGGTTCCTCTCCTGTAGAAACTGGTACTTCTGATTCAGAGGTTGTCAGGGGTTCTGTGCCATCGTCCATGGTTGGGTAGGGCTGACAATCCCGAGTAGTAGATTACTAACACTCTGTGAGAGTGTTCCAATAGATGCAACAGGTGTCCTTAAACAGGAAGTCCTTTATTGCCAGACAGGTCTTGTTGGTGTAGTGGTGTTTGGTGTAGTGGTTAAGTGCGCGGACTCTAATCTGGGAGAACCGGGTTTGATTCCCCACTCCTCCACTTGCACCTGGCTGGATGGCCTTGGGCAAGCCATAGCTCTGTACCAGCTGTTCCCTCAAGGACAGCTTGGGAAAGAGTTCTTTCAGCCCCACCTACCTCACAGGGTGTCTGTTGTGGGGAGGGGGAGGGAAAGGAGTTTGTAAGCTGCTCTGAGACTCCCTTGGGGAGTGAAGGGTGGGGTATAAATCCAATCTCTTCTTCTTCACTTACATTTCTTGTGTTAGTAATACCTGGCAATCATACAACCAGGCATAATATACAATATTCAAAAGTTAGTCCAGACAGTCCCCACCAATCATAAAGAGATTTTAAAAAGGCGCCTAAGAATACTGGTCTTTTCTTCCCGGACTAAAAGTGGGAAAAGTTACAGTTTACACCTGAGGGGAAGAAGCGGCTGAGAGCTAGGTACTCAAGGTCAGAGAAGTGAGGGAGGTGATAAACAAGTGGCTAGCCTGAGAACAGTGAGTGCATTCCATAGGAGGGATCCTGACCCAAGGGAAACCACCTCCCATGTGGGAGATGGCAGCATTAGCTGACAGTTGCCAGCCTTGGACACAGGAAGCTGCCTTATGGCTATGACTTTATTATGGTCAGAATTGCCTACTCTGGATGGCAGAGGTCCATCCGTTCATGGAGCAACAGCAGCTGTTAGCCTGTTCCTCTACTCAACAAGGGTTCCATTAGCAAGTGGCACCAAGGACCAAATGGCTAGAAGACTAGCCAAGGCCAAGTACCATCAGAACTGGGGACTATTTTGGGGGCTGCTGCAAGCATCTGCAAATTAGGGGGGCTTTTATGGAATTCTTGGGAGGTGGCTTGATTGGTGGCTTGATTGGTTTTGGGGGAGGGGTGACAGACAGTTCTGAGAATCCCTTGCCTAATTTTGGAGTGATGATTAAAACACACATGATTAAAACACACATTCTGTCCCCCGCTTAATTGGGGAAAATTCACCCCAAAACACTTTTCAGAAGTGGAAGCTTCCCATTCAGTCAGTCTGCAACTAGCGCAGCTAACAAAGAGAAATGGGACATAACTATTTGTTACTGCTGGTCTCTTGGCTCATACTTCATCCCCCCCCCCCATATTTTCTCTTGGTGCAGGGTTGAGAGTGGAGGCATTTACACTCTATATTTTAGGCTGAGGGGAGGGAGTGGGTACAGCCACATCCCTCAGCTCTAAATGAAGCCAGTGTTCAATTCTGCAAAGCTTCTTAGAGGCACCAGCTCATCTGTTGTCTACTCTGATGGTGCCTCAAAGAGCAGCTGGCTCTGCAGATATCAGCTGGCAAGAAGGCTGCTGTGGAAAGCCGGCAGCCCAACTTCAAACCCAGAGGATCTGTTTCAAGCCAGTCTTCAGGATGGCAACCGCTGATTAGCATGATTGATGATGCTTAACTAATGCTTTTGTTGATTAATTGGCAGAGGCCAGTTTCAGTTAGTGAGGCAATGTCTGAGGGCACGCTTGCTATTTTGGTTCTGGTCTGTTTTTGTGCTAGAGAATGCAAATAAAGCTATGAAAGGTGGGTTTCCCCTTTGCTTTTGTTTATGAAATTCCCTTATACTCCCTTGAATATCTCAGAGATGAAGTTTTGGTAATGTACCCATGGGTTACATTTAAATAAATAGCTTGATAGGCAGATGGTTAATCAGAGTCTCTAGTAATTGTCAGGATCCTAGGATCCTAACAAAGTTTTCTTTATGCATTGTGTAATTTGCTATGTGCAGATGCAATTGTCACTGTTTGCTATCTCTCTCAAGCTGTCTCAGGTTTCCTCCCCTTCCTTTATTGCCCTGAGTTATATTGCTCTTTGAAGGTCTGGTCAATGTAACCATTGCATCCAGGAGAATGGCGACCTCGCATACTTACACGTCACCTGGGACCAAATGGCCTCTTCCCCCATGCATTCCTCCTCTCCCTGCCCTCGGAGACACGGAACGGTCTTATCGCTGTGAGAAGTCCTTGAAAGGACACTTTGTTATGTATATGTCTAGCACATCTGGGGCGCCTAATTCAAGAGGGGAAAATTTATAACTTTCACACTTCACCTTTCCTGTGGGAAGTAGAATGGCTAAGATCTTTAACCGCGCTTTTTTCCTTTTTTGTGATTGGTTGAATATCGGGGTTTCAAACTGTACTGGAGGGTATATTAACCCTGACTGTTTTGTATCTGGCATCTCTAACAAACATTCGAGAACCTGTCATGCAGTATTAAGAAAATAAAGAACTCTATTTCATCAACAAAGGTCTGATCTTTGACTGCTTAGGGCAGAAGCCTCACAGATTGTTAGAGATCTGTGTTTGGGACTTGGCCGTTCCTGACCATGTCAGATGACAGTACTATTCCTGTAACCCTAGAGGAACCGGTGACCCCAGGGGATCAGGGAGCCGGAGGCGGAGGTGGCAGTGGGGAGCCCGAGAAGCCGGTGACTACAGCCCAAGGGGCTCACTACATCCCGCGGCCGATCCCCCACCCGTCCGTAACCCCGAGGTACTCATGGGCCTCGTTCGGACGTGGGACAGTCGACTCGTGGGTACACGATCAGAAGGGGTTACGTGTCTCGGTCCCCGGGGGCCGCACCGAAATAGGTCGCCCAAGCCTCCTGGAGGACGAGAGTGACTACCTCGGGGGCGACTGGCAACTCCCACTGCTGGACGAGGAGCGGGGCGCTCCGTATGGGGGCGACCTGTACGGGGATGATTCGAGCCGTGCCTTGGATCGGAGGATGGGAGAGATGTGACTGCAGATAACCGCAGAACTGAGAGAAGTGGTGATGGACATGCAGTACCAGCTTCGAGATGCCTTAGCTGCGATATAGGTACCCATGCAGCCGCCAGGCGGGGGAGCGGGACCAGGTGTGCCGGGTGGGGGAGCACCTCCACAGCCGGCCCTGCAGCAGGCTCCGCCAGGAGGAGTCCCTCCCGGTGGTGCCCCGCAGCAGGTTCCAGCCCCCATCCCGGCCCCAGTCCCGGTCCCTGCTCCTGCCCCAGTGGAGCGAATGATCCGCCAAGCTCCCAATGACCCCCTGACGGCTACTTTCGATGGCGACCCCGAGAAGCTCCGGTTTTTCCTCATCGAGATCGAGAGGTTCCTGGATGTGTGGGGACACCTTTACCCCACTGAGTGGGATCGGGTGGGCTACATTGGTTCCAAACTCAGAGACATCGCCAGCGACTGGTATGTCAGCTTGCACAACCCCCCAGGGCCCGAGTTACGATCCGTAAATAATTTCATGTGGGCCCTCCGGCAACACTATGAGGATCCCCTGGGGGAGGAGAAGGCACGAAATCAACTGCGGAAGTTGGTGCAGGGGAGGTCCTCTGTGAGGGAATACACCGACCGGTTCCGGCGCATCGTGGCAAAGGTGCAGGGCTGGTCCCAAGACCTGTTCATCGAGAAGTATCGAGAAGATCTGAACCCCGAAATTTATGAGACTATTTTGAGGGGTGGGCGGCCCGGATCCCTGGCCACTTGGATGAGGGCGGCGGCTGATGTGGAAGAATGATTTATGTTGATCAAGCTGGGGACCTCCGTGACAGCCCAAGCAAAAGCCACACAGAAGATTAAAGGGAAGCCGAGCGTCCAGGAAATCCGAGACAACCGCTTCAGGCAGGGGCTCTGCATGAAATACGGGGAGAGTATTTCCACTGCCACTTCGCCTCCACCTGCCCCCGAGGCAGTGGAAAAGTGCCCAAGACCTCAACCCCGGTGGCTGGGAGCACCCCGAGTCGCAGCAAGACCTTGTTTAAACCCCGGGCCTTACAGCTGGAAGGGGCAGCGAGTGAACAAGGAGAGCTGGAGCTGACTGAGGTGCAGATGTCGGGAAACTCCAACAACCTGCAGTAAATGGCGCAAAACTGCAGGTCCCTTCCCCTGACGTGCCATCTCCAGTGAGCATCCCCGGCCCCTTACTTTACATGATAGTGACCATGATAGCCCCCGGCACCGGGACCCATGTGTGGGTCCGTGCCTTAATTGACTCAGGGTGTGCTAGAGACTTAATAAGCCCTTTGGTGGTGGATGGACTGGCACCCAAAGTCACCCCCTTGGGGGAGCCACTCACTTTCACACAGATGGACGGTTCTGAGATGAAGGAGGTGTGTGTGGCAGAGACTGAACTGTTAATAGTGGGGATGGGGGAGCACTGGGAAAAGAGGGCTTTCGTTATAACCCCAAATACCCAATTCCCCATGGTGCTAAGAAGCCCATGGCTGAGCTCCCATGACCCCTATGTAAAATGGAGCGAGGGGAAGATCTCGTGGGTGGACGACAAGTGTAGCCACCACAAGTGGGATCCGGAGTGGGGACCCAGACCCCCTGCCCCTCTACGAGCGGCAGCACTCACGTTAACCCCCTCTCAAGTGCCCAGGGAGTACTGAGACTTAACCGAGGTGTTTAGTGAAATGGAAGCGGATGAGTTGCCCCGTCACCGCTTGTCGGACTGTGCTATTGCATTACCCCCCCCGGGGAGAAACTGCCGAAGGGGAAATTATATTCCATGAGCCCTGCCGAACGGGAGGAGCTGAGAAAGTTCCTAGACAAGAACTTGGAATGGGGTTTCATCCACCCCGCCAAATCCCCTTTTGCAGCCCCAGTGCTATTCCGGAAAAAGAAAGACGGGGGCTTGAGACTTTGCATTGACTATCGAGGCTTGAATGCAGTGTCCGCTTCTAACGCTTACCCCCTCCCGCTCATCAAAGACTTGTTAGCAGAAGCCGCTAAAGGAAAAGTGTTTACTAAGTTGGATCTGCGAGATGCTTATTTTCGGGTGCGCATCAGGGAGGGGGATGAGTAAAAGACTGCGTTCAACACACCTTTGGGCCAGTTCGAATACCTGGTGATGCCATTCGGCTTAAGTGGCGCTCCGGGGTTTTTTATGAGCCTGATCAATGAAGTGTTACATAAGCATTTATTTAAGGGGGTGTTATGTTACTTAGATGATATCTTGATTTATTCTGCTGATAAGGCATCGCATATAAAACTGGTCAGAGAAGTGTTAGCTACATTGTTAAAAAATCAACTGTATGCTAAGTTGTCAAAATGTGAGTTTAACCGAGATGCCATAGACTTTTTGGGGTACCGCATTTCTCAGAAGGGGCTGGAGATGGATCCAGCTAAGGTAGAAGCGGTGGTGCATTGGGAGGCACCTCGAACCAGGAAGCAACTACAGATCCTCTTAGGATTTTGCAATTTCTACCGTACTTTCTTGAAAGACTTTGCCACAGTCACCCTACCCTTAACTGAACTCTTGAAAACTAAGGGGAAGGGCCCGGAAGCAGGGAGACCCGGGGAGAAAATAGCCTGGTCTGAGGAGTGTCAACAAGCATTTGAGACATTAAAGAGACTGTTCACCTCAGAGCCAATCCTTGCCCACCCCGATGAGACCAAAGAATTTGTAATTCATGTGGATGCCTCAGATGTGGCTATGGGGGGAGCCATCCTCCAAAAGGGGAATGACAATAAATTGCACCCCTTGGCATATATCTCAAAAAAGTTTAACGAAACAGAGAAGAATTGGTCGGTATGGGACAAAGAAGCAGCAGCCATCTTCCTAGCCCTAACCACATGGAGGCATTGGCTGGAAGGGGCCAAATTCCATTTGAAATTTGGACTGATCATAAAAATCTTGAGGCATTGCGCACTCAGCGGTCCCTCAATGCTAAGCAACTTCGGTGGGCCAACTTCTTTTCTAAATTCAATTTTGTCTTGAAACACTTCCCTGGGAAGGCAAACTCCTTAGCACACGCCCTATCCAGATTGCCCCAACATGAGAGCCAGAAGGAAGAGGTGTTCGACTCTATGTTCTCGCAACAACAGTTGGGGGGGGGGGGGCAGTCACGACCAGGAGTCAAAGTAAAATTGTAACTGTGGAATCATGGAGTGAAAAATGTGCGGGAGATTATTCCACCGAGGAAGTGGAAGAGTTAGGTGGGATAGAAGAGTGTTCCTTACACACCGATAAATGTTGGTATCACGGGACTAAACTAGTAGTGTCTCAGGTGTGCAGGAGAGACGTTTTAGTGGCTTGTCATTCTTCCAAGCTGGCCGGGCACTTTGGATTCCTAAAGACTCTTAATTTGATACAGCGGCAGTTTTGGTGGCCGCGCATGCGTAAGGATTTCTCCGATTTTGTTACTGCCTGTCAAGTTTGTCTGATGTGTAAACGGAGGGGGGGAAGACTCCCGGTTTGTTACATCCCCTGCCCACCCCCTCCAGACCATGGGAAGCGGTGTCTATGGACTTTATCACTAACCTGCCTCCCTCTAAAGGAAAAACTGTTATTTGGGTGGTGGTAGACATGTTTTCTAAGCAAGTTCACTTTGCCCCTATCAAGCAACTGCCAACCGCAAAGGGCTTAGCGAAGGCGTTTTTTAACCACATGATCAAATTACACGCCTTTCCCAAGCGTGTGGTATCCGACTGGGGCAGTCAATTCGTTGCCAACTTCTGGTGGGAGCTTTTGAAAATGATGGACATTGAGCCGGCCATGAGTTCGGGTTACCATCCGGAGACCGATGGCCAATCTGAACGAATGAATCAAATATTGGAACAGTTCTTGAGGTGCTATACTAACTACCATCAGGACAATTGGGTTGAACTGTTGCCATTCGCTGAGTATAGTTACAACAATGCAGTGCATTCCTCTACAGGAGTATCGCCCTTTATGGCAGTGGGGGGCTTTGAAGGGAAGCCCCTACTGACAATCGATGTGTCAAACGAAGCCCCCCCCTCTGATTTCACACAATGGTGGGCAAACCTCCAGAAATCGTGGCCTCTGATTGCAAAAACCCTTGACAAAGCCAAAGAGGACTACAAAAAGTATGCAGACCGTGGGCGTGCTGAAGGATGGGACCTCCAGCCAGGAGACTCAGTGTACCTCTCCACAAAAAACATTCATGGTCTCCAGCCCAGTAGAAAATTGGGATGGAAATATGTTGGACCTTACAAGGTGTTACGCAAAATCTCTGATGTGTCTTTTGAGCTTGAACTACCTAAATCACTGAGCCCTGTGCATCCTGTTTTTCATTTCAGCCTGCTGAAGAAGAATCCTGGGCCGAATGTGTGGCACCCAACTCCTCCGATTCCTCCTCCACTGATGAAGGAGGGGGCACCTCACTTTGAAATCTCCGAAATCCTAGATTTAAAAATGCGTAGGGGCCGCTTACTGTATCTAGTTAAGTGGGTAGACTTTGGCCCTGAACTGAATGAATGGGTCTTTTCTGAAAATGTTCATGCTCCTAGATTAGTTAAAGCTTTTCATAAACGCTTTCCTGATAAGCCGGGGTAGAATGTATTATGAAGGGGGCAGGGTGTCAGGATCCTAGGATCCTAACAAAGTTTTCTTTATGCATTGTGTAATTTGCTATGTGCAGATGCAATTGTCACTGTTTGCTATCTCTCTCAAGCTGTCTCAGGTTTCCTCCCCTTCCTTTATTGCCCTGAGTTATATTGCTCTTTGAAGCTCTGGTCAATGTAACCATTGCATCCGGGAGAATGGCGACCTCGCATACTTACACGTCACCTGGAACCAAATGGCCTCTTCCCCCATGCATTCCTCCTCTCCCTGCCCTCAGAGACACAGAACGGTCTTATCGCTGTGAGAAGTCCTTGAAAGGACACTTTGTTATGTATATGTCTAGCACATCTGGGGTGCCTAATTCAAGAGGGGAAAATTTATAACTTTCACACTTCACCTTTCCTGTGGGAAGTAAAATGGCTAAGATCTTTAACCGCGCTTTTTCCCTTTTTTGTGATTGGTTGAATATCGGGGTTTCAAACTGTACTGGAGGGTATATTAACCCTGACTGTTTTGTATCTGACATCTCTAACAAACATTCGAGAACCTGTCATGCAGTATTAAGAAAATAAAGAACTCTGTTTCATCAACAAAGGTCTGATCTTTGACTGCTTAGGGCAGAAGCCTCACAGTAATCAGCACTCAACAACATTCCTTAAGCAGGATCAGTTTATTGTAGTCAGATTACTATACTTCTCTAAACACTATCTGTGTTGAGACTAAAGAGGGAAAGCGGGAATGGGATTTTATACAGGGTTCAAACTTGGGTGTCAGATGGCTACAAGCCAATGAATGCCATGTTACCGTCATGCGGAAAATAATGGCTTTCAGTTCCCAGCGGGAAACTCACAAGAGAAACCAGAGATCTTATCAAAACAGAGAGAAATGCTAGAGGAGAATCGAAAGTAACATTCCAGTGTCAACAACCTTCCCCCCTTTTCTTTATGGTGACCACTCTCTCTACCCCCACCTTTTATTTATGGCAGCCTAGCTGACATCCTGTCCTCCTAAAAGGGCCCCTCCCAGCTTCAAAGGGTACAAAGAGTGGAAAGCACGTAACAACTCAGGGGCATTGACATGGCAATCCTGGACCTATTCATTCTCTTCAGGACCAAAATCCTTCCATCTAACCAGGTAGAATAGATGGCCATGCCATATTCTAGAATCCAGAATCTGTGCCACCTCCTGATGTGGCTCGTCATTCAGAATCAGAGGTGGGGGGGTAGGGGAATGAGGATGACACGCATTTGGCCCAGGATCTTGTTTCAAGAGGCTGAAATGAAGAATGGGATGAATGCCCCTAAGGGACTTAGGCAGGGCCAATTCAACAGTCACTTCATTGATTTTACACGCTACAGAAAAAGGCCCCACATAATGCCAACCCAGCTTCATACTGGGTTGCAGCCCCTTTAAGTTTTTAGTGGACAAATACACACAATCACCTGGATTTATGTCCCAAGGTTCAACCCGGTGCTTGACAGCCTGAGTTTTGTAGTCAGCTTTGGCCTTATCAAGTGCCTCGCGAATCACTGGCCACTGGTCCTGCAGACTGTACCACCAATCATGCAAGTCTCCCCCCTTTGCAAGTGTGTCATAAGGCATCACAGGGAGGGGTGCCCCTTCATACCCACACAAAGCCATAAATGGGGACACCCCTGTGGAAGAATGCACTGAGTTGTTGTAGCTGTATTCTGCATACAGCAACAAATCTACCCAATCATCTTGCTGATAAATTGTTCCAGTGTTTGATTAATCCTCTCAGTTTGACCATCAGTTTCTGGGTGGTAAGCACTACTGAGTCCTTGTTCAATGTCCAGCAGGTGCAAAAGTTCTTTCCAAAACTTGGCAACATATTGCGTTCCTCTGTCCAAGATTACCTTCCTTGGAACACAGTGGAGTTTAACGATGTGGTGCATAAACATCTTTGCTAAAGCTTTAGCAGTGGGTAGCTACTTGAAAGGAACAAAGTGTGCCTGCTTCGAGAATGAATCCACCACCACCCAAATTACAGTCTTTCCCTTGCTGAGGGGCAAGTCAGTGATAAAATCCATCGAAATCACCTTCAAAGGCCTGGATGGAGTTTCTAAGGGTTTCAACAATCCAGGAGGTTTTCCCCCTTGCCTTTTGTGCATGAGAAAGGTAGGGCATGAGGTAACATATTGGGAAATGTCCACCCTCATATGTGGCCACCAAAACTGGTGTTGCAGCAAATGCAAAGATTTCAGAAACCCAAAATGTCCAGCTAGTTTGGATTTGTGGCCCCAGTGCATCACCTCCCCCCGCATAGAAACAAACTTTGAACCCCTTATACCAATAGCCGTCTTCGTGTTCTTCTAATCCCGCCATGGAAGCAAGTTCCTCCTGGTCTTTGTCAGACACACACTCCTTGAATCTGGTACTCCACGGATGCACCCCCCCCACTTTCACCTTACTGTGAATTATGACCACCCCTCCCAATTGCAAGGGTATGAACATAGAGTCAATCACCTCTTCCCTCTGACTCGCATATTGGGGCAGGTGTGACAGGGCATTGGCCAGAAAGTTTGATTTCCTGGGGAGATGGTGGAGGGTGAAATAGAATTTGGGAAAAAAAAAACTATGCCCATTGCAGTTGTTTAGAATTGAGACTTCGGTGTGTGTGTGTGTGTGTGTAGTGCGTCTAAGTTCTTATGGTCAGTCCAAACCTCAAACACAACCCATGCCCCCTCCAGCCAATGACACCACATCGACGAAGCCAATTTAATAGCTGCAGCTTCCTTGTCCCACACTGACCAATTGCGCTCAGTAGTGTTGAACTTCTTAGAGATGTAAGCTAGGGAGTGGAGCTGCCCATCTGCTCCCTCCTGCAAGACTGCCCCCCCCTATTGCAACATCCAACCTGTCCACTTGGACAATGAATTTTTTATTCTCATCGGGGTGGGCAGAAGTGAACAGTTTTTTTAGTGTCTCGAATGCAGGCTGGCATTCCTCAGTCCAGTCTAACTTGGCCTGGGGCTTTATACTATCCACACCCTTCCCCTTTGTTTTCAGCAAGTCAGTGAGTGGGAGAGCTGTCTGGGCAAAATTTGAGATGAAACCCCTATAAAATTACAGAATCCTAAGAATGATTGGAGATGGTGCTGGGTAGTGGGCGCCTCCCACCTCACCACATCAGCCACCTTCTTTGGATCCATCTCTAAACCCCTATGGAAGATGCAGTAGCCTAGGAAATCCACTTCCTCCTTATGAAACTTGCATTTGGACAGCTTAGCAAATAGCCTGTGCTCCAGGAGGGTCTGGAGGACCTCTCACACTAATTTGACATGCGATTCCTTATCAGGGGATTACAAAAGAATGTCATCTAAGTACACTAGCATCCTCTGGAATAAGAACTTGTGTAAGACTTCATTTATTAGATTCATAAAAACTCCAGGCGTCCCCTGGAGGCTAAAGGGCATAACAAGGTATTCAAATTGCCCCAGGGGTGTGTTGAAAGCCATCTTAGATTCATCCCCCTCCCTAATGCGCACTCTAAAGTAACCATCCTGCAGATCTGTGAGGCTTCTGGGGTAACACTACCAGACCAGACCTTTGAAGTGAAAACAAAGTTCTTTTATTTCTAATAATGATTCCAGGTTCTCAATGTTTGTTAGAGATACATGACAGTGAGCAACAGTGGTTAATATACCTTCAGTCATAACCGAATACAGGTAGAGGTCCAATCAGATTCAATACAGCTAAGCGGGGGAAAAGGGTGACCGTTAGGTTCTCACAGAGAAGGTGAGAAAGTAATAAAAATTCCCTTTCTGCCCTGGGTGACCCACATGTGTGAATGATAGGCTAAACATTTGGCTAGGAACAATTAAACAATTCCCAAGGTTGCGACACTTGATAACATTCTCCGAGCCTTAAAGGCTAGGGGGGGAGTGGACGGATGTGATAGTCCCAGTTGTTCATGTGACGTTCAGGAATGTGACACGCCATCCTCCCGGCCAGAGAAAGGCAACATTTAGCAGAACAGATAACATACATCAAGGCAAGCAGTAAATCACCAATGGTTAGAACGGGGTCATAGAAAGACAGAGATACTAATAAAAAAGGCACATATTGAAAAGAACAGGCATACTATTATCAGAATCTGACAAGATCTAGCTTAGTGAAGATTTTTCCCTTGGAAGCCTCTGCTAACAAATCTTTGATAAGTGGGAGGGGTAAGCATTGGTAGTTGACACTGCATTGAGCCCCTGATAATCTGTGCACAACCTGAGCCCACCATCCTTCTTTTTCCAGAAGAGAACGGGAACCATGTAAGGGGAGGAGGCAGGATGGATGAAACCTCGCACCAAGTTCTTATCAATGAACTTTCGCTGTTCCCCTTTCTCTGTAGGGCTCATGGAGTACAATTTTCCTTTCAGTAACTTGTGCCCCAGCAGTAGTTCAATAGCACAGTCACAATTCCAGTGTGTGTGGGGGTAGTTCGTCTGCTTCCACCTCCCCAAAATCCTCAGCTAAGTCTTCATACTCTTGGGGGATCCCCCTCCCATTCTTCTCCACTAGGCAAGCAATCACTGGTTCTGCTGGAGAAGACTCACCCCCACTCAGGTGACCACGTGGGATTTACACCCCAGGTCAACAAAACGCACCACCCCTTTGCTCCACTGGATGTAACGATCATGCCCACACAACCAAGGGCTCCCTAACACCATTGGGAACCGGGCATTGGGATTGATCACAAAAGAGCAGTGCTCCCAATGTGCTCTTGCCCCCATTAGCAAGGGGATTGTCTGGTGTTTACACGGCTCCTGCATAGAGGAGCCATCCATCTGGTAGTCTTTGGACTGGAGTCCCCAGACCTGTAACAATAGAGTAGCTGATTATGTCTCTCGTGCATCCCGAGTCAATTAGCGCCCAGACTTGAATTTGCATGCCCATGTCTCTGTTTAAAATGGTCACAGTCACAAACAGGATGGGGTCAGAATTGCTTACCATAGGCGGCGCCTGCGGCTCTTGGACCTGTTGTTTCATGCCTCTTAAACAGGTCCCTGCCTTTTCCCGATGGCTCTTGTGTTTCCTCGCCACTTGATGAGGTGCCTTCCAGTTGCACTCCCAGCTGCAGTGCTTTCAGGAACTTTCCTTATTCACCGCTCGGTTGTTTGGGGTTCCCATGGCTTTCTTCTCTCCAGCTTTTGGAGGGGTTGAGGTTGTACTCGTTGAGTAGGTTGCCACAAAATGGTTGGCCTCTCCACACCTCAGACAAAGCCCTTGCCGCATCCGCTGTTCTTTAATTGGGTCTTTTCCTCTAGGCTGGGTCATCTTCTGGGGAGCTCGCGGGGTTTTAGGGTACACCCATGGGGCCTGCAACTTGATAAACTGCAGGCGGTTCTCCGCATCATCTGCTTCTCGCATCCAGGCAGCTAGGGTGACAGGTTACACATTACGCAGAACCATATCAAGAATCTGGTGACTGAGCCCCATCTGGAAATGCTCCATCAGCATGGGCTCTGGCCCCCCCTGGATCTTCGCTGCAATCATTTTGAACTCTTCCGAGTATTCACACACCATACGGCTGCCTTGCTTCAAAGTACAGAGGCGTGCCCTCACCTTTTTGCCTGCCAGTGGATCTTCATACTGCCTTCATAGCGCCCACATGGTTTGAACATCCCATAGCTGGGGCCCTGGATCTCATGCAAACTCACGTACCAGTCTGCCGCCTGATCCCTCAGCTTCGCACTGATCCCTCAACATGGTGCTCATAATCCGGGAACAAATGGCCCCAATCTCTTAGGAATCTGCGTGCTTGCACTAAAAAGAACACCAACTTCTCAGGGGTCTCATAGAACATAGCTTTTAGCAACTCCTTGGGTTGTTGCAGTCCGGGGATCCCAGGAGCCAGGGTTTGAGCTGGTTGCTCTGGCCCCACAGGAATCCCAAGTGTCCCAGCGGGTGTCATAAGTTGCACAGGAAGGGCTCTGTGTTGCCCGGCTGGTGGCCCCATCGGCCCCGTGGCTGCCCCTGGCTGGAGGGGAGCCTGTTGCCTCAGCTCATCCTGCATCACATCCAAAATCATTTGGGGTAATCTAATCATCAGTTAGAAAATCTCTTGCTGCACATGGCCCCACAAGCACGTTCCCATGTGCTCGAATAGCACTTCGACCTCTTCACTGCCACCCCAGTGCAGTGACTCTGGACAGCTGGGGTGTTGGTCATAGCAGCTTGACACAGCCACCTGAGGAGACAACATCCACGATTCCCTCAGAGCAGTAGAGAGGTGTGCCCATGAGTATAAGTCTCTCCCCTGGGGCCGAGCACCTCCCACCGGCCCCTGACCTGGAGCTGGTGTCTGCATCCCCATTGTGGGGACTTTGCTCACCATGGTGATGAGAATCTTCGATTCCATGACTGGCTGGTCTGCACCATCCCCCATGCTCATGTTGAGATTCGGGGTGTGGAGCACAGTCCAGGGATGAGGAGTTTTAACACTCTGTCAGAGTCTCTAGTAATCAGCACTCAACAATGTTCCTTAAGCAGGATCAGTTTATTGAAGTCAGGTTACTATATCTCTCTAAACACTATCTGTGTCAAGACTAAAGAGTGAAAGCGGGAATGGGATTTTATACAGGGTTCAAACTTGGGTGTAAGATAGCTACAAGCCAATGAATGCCATGTTACCCTCACACGGAAAATAATGGCTTTCAGTTCCCAGTGGGAAACTCACAAGAGAAACCAGAGATCCTATCAAAACAGAGACAAATGCTGGAGGAGAATCGAAAGTAACATTCCAGTGTCAACAACCTTCCTCCCCTTTCTTTATGGTGGCCACTCTCTGTACCCCCACCTTTTATTTATGGCAGCCTAGCTGACATCCAGTTGCATTCTTTAACTGGTTGGTATCCCTGATAATTATATCCCTTCTAAGGATACTTGTGCCAGGGGATCCATTACACATAGGGGTAATAAGGGACAAAAATTCATTAAGAAGTTGAGCAAAGACCTCCAAGTTGAGCCTAAGACCCTGTGGTTTCTTACTCAATATAAGAGAATGGTGGCTGGTGAGGTTTGGAGTTGGTATGGCCAATTTCTTTTGCTCATGCATAGTGTAATAACAGTTATTGTGGTGCATGTGTTCAACACACATGTACAGTTTTCTTGTGTGTGTGTGTGTGTTGTACACATTTGGATATGCCAAAAAGCCCTTCACTGACACATCCCCGTGTAATGTATTTTTCAGAAGCATTACCTGTCACTCTAGCAAATGACAACTTTTTCCTTGATCACTCTTGCTCTGATACATATCCCTTGTGTATTTACATGTTTATAAATGAAGCTAGGCACCCTGAGGTCAGGCTATAACCTATTTTTGAGACTGGCAACTCCCAAACAAGATGGAAATTGGCTGTCCTCTTTCATTATAGACTCAAAGCAACAGTGATTGTATGAAGACCCTAATGTACAACCAACCTGAATATTGCTTAACAAATAACCTATAGCACACAACTTTTATAATGGCTAATGAAATTATACCAGCAACATACTTTGAGTACTCAGAAACATAATATAAATACTATTATTATATTCTATACTCTGTAGTCCTCAGGTTGCCAACACTGAGTTGAGAAATACCTGGAGATTTTGGGGGTGGATCCTGGGGAAGGTGGGGTTTGGGGAGGACAAGGACCTCTATGGGGTACAATGCCATAGAGTCCAGCCTCTAAAGCAGCCATTTTCTCCAGGGGAATTGATCTCTGTAGTCTATAGATCAACTGGAATACAAGGAGATCTCCAGGCCTCACCTGGAGGTTGGCAAACCTGGTCCTCATACATGAAGCCTTTCCTACAAAATAAACAGAAGAACATACAGCCAGGCCTATTTTTCTCTGCACCAGCTGGGCCTGGGCCTCCCTTGCAAAGGGATGGGGGAATCTGCTCTTTAAAATTGTGTCTTTTCTTCCCAGTATGGCACTTGTTTCTTATCGATGGGCCTGTCTTAATGGAGAAAAGTTGGCCATTTGGAAGAATGTGGTATCCAAAAGGTTTCAGAGGGGCCTGCTACACCCAAGGCTCACTAGATTTATGTGATGGCCTCACAGCCCCTGGAGGCCTTAGCAGCCATTGGCCAAAGCTTTGGTAATTCCCTGAGTGGAAGGACCAAAAAATGAAAGAAGCAAATGGGCCCTCCCTGAATGGAGAGCTGCTGCAAGGAAGGCTGGCCATGGGAGTCTCTAGTCTACTGCCCGGCACCTCTCCCTTGCCTTGCAGCCTCAGAAAGGCCTGGACAAAAAGCCAGCTTGAAGCTAGAGATTCAGCAGTTAGATAGAATCCATGGGATTGGACAACCAGAAGAAAACCAGCCAAGGCTCATGAGTCAGTGACTTAGCCTAGGTGGAAAGTATTGGAGTCGGGAGGCGAGTGGTAGTGATTTCATAGCAAGCTCTTTATTGAGGGTCAGATGGAACATGGAAAACCCCGGGCTCAGAGCCTTCTTTTATGCTGGCTGGAGACAAAGCCCCGACCTCGCCCCCAGGTCCTGATAGGACCTTAAGTCCATGGTTGCAGTTCATAGGTCCCCCAGCGGGAGACCTAGGCACGTAATTGGTGGTCACTCAGGATCCAACTGGCTATTGTTCTACCTGGCTGAAGCTCAGGTAGATTCTGACCTTGTGCGCTGACCACATGGCGGTCGCCATTGCGAGAAACCAGGTGACCGCAGCCTTAGTACACAAAACCCCTACCCCCAATGTCCAGTTCCCCCCTACAAACATAGTCTTTCAAGTACCCTGGCCGACACCGTTTTCGTCCTGAGCACTGGGGGGTTGCTGGACGTGGGGCATCCATAGTCTCAGAGAGCGGGGTTATTGGCGGCTCCCCGGGGTTGCTTGCGGGGACGTTCGGGGGTGGCTCAGATGGTGTTGCTTCCTTGGGCGGGTCCACAGGCAGGGGTTCTGCGAGCTCCACTTCAGGGTCAGAGTCCAGTAGCGGGGCCAGTACCGGTTCCACGGGAGCAGAAGATTCGGGGACATCGGGTGTGTTGCATGGGAGGCGCCGCCGGAGCTGGTCTATGTGGCGCCGCCAGACCACCCCTCCTTCAGTGCCAACCTTGTAGGAGAGCGGTCCCGTTGCGCAGATGACCCTTGCAGGGACCCACACCGGGCCTCGAGCATAGTTCCGGATGTAGAAGGGGTCCTCGGGGAAGAACCCTCTTGCTGCTGGCCGGAATTTGGGCTTCACGTCGCTGCTGATGGCGCGGTCTGGGTGGAGTCGATCCAGCAGGGAGCCGAGGTGCCGGCCCATCAGGAGTTCTGCCAGTCAGCAGCCCGTCCCGGTGTGTGGGGTGTTTCTCTGGCCAAATAGGAACTTTATCAGCTGTAGCTCCCAGTCCCCTGGGTCCATCCTCTTTAGGGAGTCCTTTGTAGTCCTGACCATCCGTTCAGCCTGGCCGTTGGTTGCAGAGTGGAAGGGTGCCGAGCGGATGTGCCGGATGCAAAATGAGTCCACGAAACACTGGAATTCCCCAGACGTGAAGGCTGTCCCATTGTCCATTACGAGCGTGTCGGGCAACCCATGGGTGGCGAAGATGAGCCACAGAGCCCAGATGGCTGCCTCAGTCGAGGTAGACCGCACCGGGACTACCTCTAGCCATTTGCTGTAGCTGTCTACTACAATAAAAAACAGCTGGCCCTGGACCGGCCCTGAGAAGTCCAGGTGGAGCCTTGACCATGGCTTGTCGGTTGACTCCCAGGGCCGAATGGGGGCCTGAGGAGGATCGGGGCGCGACTCTTGGCATTTGCTGCACAGGTGCACCCGCTCCTCGATTTCCTTGTCCATGCTGGGCCACCACACGTAGCTGCGGGCCTGGGCTTTCATCCGAACAAT
Source organism: Lepidodactylus listeri (assembly GCA_029233225.1). Taxonomy (NCBI): domain Eukaryota; kingdom Metazoa; phylum Chordata; class Lepidosauria; order Squamata; family Gekkonidae; genus Lepidodactylus; species Lepidodactylus listeri. The sequence continues at coordinate 3,311,861 of JARCFY010000014.1, read as the reverse complement.
TCCAGGGTGGGACTCGTGGAGGGCTGCTAAGACCCTAGGGTGGAGCGGCTCTGGGATGACCACTCTCATGCCCCATAGCAGGCACCCCTTATAGGTGGACAGTTCATGCTGCCTTGTTGTGTAAGCGGCGAACTCAGGGCCCTGACGGTTGGGCCACCCCCTCCCCACCCAGTCTGAAACGCGGGAGAGGACCCGGTCCCAGGCCGTGCAGCGGGCTACGTCGGATACCTGGACAGACCACTCCGGGAGGTCTTCCAGGAGTGCCACATGGAATGCAGGAGCCGGGTCCGGATTGCAGGACGGCAGCGGGAGGCGGCTGAGGGCGTCTGCATGGCCCGTGGCCTTTCCGGGGCGGTGCACGAGGTCATACTGGTACCCTGCAAGAAAAATAGACCACCACAGGACCCAGGGGGACAACATGTGTGGAGTTTGGCGGTGGGGAGCGAGCAGACCCAGGAGTGGTTTGTGGTCCATGGCCACCATAAATGCCCTACCGTACAGGTAGTCGTGGAATTTTTTCACCCCAGCGACGATGGCCAGGGCCTCCTTGTTGATCTGGGCGTAGTTGCATTCTGCAGATGACAACATTCTGGAGTAGTAAGCCACCGGCACCACCCAGCCGTTGGGAAGCTGATGGCCCAGGACCACCCCCACCCTGTATGGAGATGCGTCGCACGCTAGAATTACCGGCAAGGATTCATCAAAGTGTGCCAGAACCACGTTTGAAACCAATAAGTCCTTCACTGCCTGGAACGCCACCTCGTGACACAGCCCCCAACCCCATTTCACCCCCTTGTCCAGCAACCTATGAAGGGGCTCAGCGACTGCCACCTTGTGGGGGAGGAAGGCATGGTAGAAGTTCAGGAGGCCCAAGAATGCTTGTAACTCCACCTTCATTGTGGGTTGGGGCGCCTCGGTGATGGCCGCCACCTTCTCCAGGGTGGGTGGAAGGTGGGATCTAAGGCCAGAGAGACTGGGGGGGCCCCGGTAGGAGCCTAGGGTGCTGTCGAAAATGGCCAGAAATTCCGCGCAGACCGCTGTGTAATCCTCGGACCCCAAGTGGTAGACCCCGGCAAGTTCCATCCCTAGGGGTTTAAACCATGCGCACCCCAAGAGACTGATGAGGTCCTGCTCCACTACCAAGAGGTCGAGGGAGCTGCAGAAATCATGATACTGAACCTTAACCTTGGCCAGCCCCTTGATCGCGACTGGGTTCTTTTGGAAGTCCCTGAGGACCAGTGCTGCCGGCCGGTGTAGCCGGGGGCCTCCCCGTGGGAACAGTTTTTTAAAAGTGGCCGCTGAAACTATGGAGTATGCAGACCCGGAGTCTACCTCTATGGAGCAGGGGGTGCCCCCAATCCGCAGGTCAACTGTAATGGCTTCGGGGAGGTGCTCGGGAAGGTTCAGTACCTGTGCCGCCGTGGTGATGTTGTCCACCATCTCGTAATTTGTTATGGAATGTCGGTGGCTGGTCCGGAAGCGGCAGGCCCGGGTGATGTGCCCCGTTTTCCCACATGATCGGCAGACAGCATCCTGGAAACGGCAGGAACGTCGCTCGTGGGGGTCTCCGCAGTTCGCACATGTTGGGGGCGGCCCGTTTTTGGGAGAAGCTGGAGAAATGGCGGCGGATGCTGGGCACCGGGAGCGGCCCCGGGGGTAGCTGGACTCACCCTTCTGCGATTGCTGTTGGAGTTGGTGGACCTCCTTGTCCTTGGAAGACTCAGACCCAGAGATGGCGGTACGGTGGACCTTGGTCACTGGCTTGTCCTTGTAGGTCGTCTCGAACGTGACGGCGGTCTGCAGCATCTTCTCAAGGGTAGGCTCTGTGAGCATGATCAGCCGCCGCCGGAGCTTGGCTTCTCCCACTCCCGCCACAAAACCTCCCAGAAGGTGGTCTTCGACATGCCGATACATCTGACGGCCATGCGGTGGAGGTTGGCGAGGAACGCAGCAGCACTTTCTCCCAGTTGCTGTTTCCGCTCGAGGAACTGGACCCAGAGCACCAGCATGGATGGCTTTGGCGCGAAGTAGTCTCCGAGCTGCTTTATCAGGTCATCGTAGGTGATGTCCAGCCAGTCTCGGGGCGAGATGAGGTCCTGGGCAAGGCACATTGTTTCGATGCCGCAGTGGCCCAGAAGCCAGGCCTGCTTCATGTCAGCCTCAGTGACTCCATGCACGGTCAAGAGAAACCCGAGTTGCCTGGCCCAGGTGTCCCAGGTCTCAGGTTTGGATGGGTCAAAAGGAGGGATGTGTCCCGCAGTGGCAGCCATAACTACCGGAGTAGGAGCGGCGCGGCGAGTGATGTCCTCTTCGGCACGCTGGGGCTCGATGGAGCCTGTTGCTGGCAGATTGGTGCTCACTGCCCCCTTGCTCGGTTCGGCTGATGTGTCGCTCATCAGGATCTCACCTTTGTCGCCAGTGGAAAGTATTGGAGTCGGGAGGCAAGTGGTAGTGATTTCATAGCAAGCTCTTTATTGAGGGTCAGATGGAACATGAAAAACGCCGGGCTCAGAGCCTTCTTTTATGCCGGCCAGAGACAAAGCCCCGACCTCGCCCCCAGGTCCTGATAGGACCTTAAGTCCATGGTTGCAGTTCATAGGTCCCCCAGCGGGAGACCTAGGCACGTAATTGGTGGTCACTCAGGATCCAACTGGCTATTGTTCTACCTGGCTGAAGCTCAGGTAGATTCTGACCTTGTGTGCTGACCACATGGCAGTCGCCATTGCGAGAGGCCAGGCGACCGCGGTCTTAGTATACAACACTAGTTCACACAGAAAACTATAACTGAGTCACTTAATACAATTAAGTCTTTACATGCACTTTTTTCTTTTCTTTTTTCTTGGAGGAGCCAAGTCCCATGGAGGACATTCCGCTTCTGTAGGACTTAAACATCATGAAAACATCATTGCAAAACCCTTCCTTCCTTCCTTCCTTCCTTCCTTCCTTCCTTCCTTCCTTCCTTCCTTCCTTCCTTCCTTCCTTTATTATACTTATAGGCTGCTCTCCCTGCAAGCATTAAAGCTTAGCAAGACTTGGGGATGGTCTCTGCACTTTTGTGTTGTGCTTGAACTGTACATAATTACATCCCACTCTGTAATTCCTGCACTTCCTGGTCACTCAACTCTACTGTTTGTTTTTATATATCCTATCCGTCAAGTGGTGAGGAGCCACCGCACTGCATCTGCAGAAGTGGGCTGGAATAACATTTTGTTAGGGAAAAAAAGAAGAGAACAAAAACTTAACCCCACCAAAAAAAATGAATTAAGAACCCAAAAGGTTAAATGAATACAAATTAGGGGGCCCAATATTGAAATCAATAAATTTACAACACAGATATTACACATTAGTTTTAATACAATTATGGACCCAAATATAGCCTCAGTAAAAATTACAAATCGTACAATATGCACAATTGGGACCTTATGCAACTCTAAAACAGATGTGTTTTTGCCTACTGGCCTTCAGTGGTCAAGCATAAATGTTGCTCAGAGGCTCAATTATTACAATACTAATATTAATCAATGTAGGACCAAGTGAAAATTATTTTCTGATAAATATCAGTGACATGAGACAAGGATGTACTGTTTAGGCCTCATGTGGTTGGCCACATCAGGTTATGCTTGCCATTCCCCCGGGTGGGAGGCAGGGGTTTGCCCGCTTTAGGGGCCCCCAATCCACCAGCCTGGATCCGGTTGGCAGGGGGACCCCACCCCCAAAGTGCCGGGCACATTGCTGGGGGACGCTCTAGCACTCAGCCTAAAAACTCTATGGACATGCCTAGCATGGTGATGTCACTTCTGGGACAGGATGCTCAGTCCCCCCACTGGCAGAAGGTAGGGACCTGGCAACCCTACATCAGGTACATATAAACAAAATGGTATTTCAATTGTGTACCCTCCTATTTTGGTCCAGGACATTTGGTTCTTATATTGATTAATATTAGTATTGCAATAATTGAACCTATGTGCAACATTTATGCTTGACCACTGAAGAAGGCCAATAGCATAAGGGTCGCATAAGGTCCCAATTATGCATATTGTACACTTTGTAATTTTTACTGAGGCTATATTTGGACCTATAATTATTTTTAAACTGATTTGTAATAAATACATGTATTTTTGATCATTTGTAATATTTATATTGTGTATTTATTGATTTTAATGTTGGCCCCCCTAAATTGTATTCATTTAACCTTTCAGGTTGAAGGCAACACCCTAATGGTGCTAAGGTTCTTTGACTTGTGTGGGTAGCCAATTTCAGTCACACAGTGAGACAAACTATGCAGGCAGTAAAAGGTAGAAAGAGTTTTATTCGAATAAGGGACACTATACAGCCAAAAGTTCCTCTCCGATGTCCAGTGAGTAACAGCTGGGTTCTGACTTATATACTCTTCCTGCGCCTCCCAATTTTACATCACTGCTGACATCAGGGGTCATTTCGTAGAAAAAGAGGTGCAGGAGCTCATTAGCATAACTCATTAGTATAACTTATTTGCATATGCTACACCACCTGACATCACCGGAAGTATGTCAGAAGGCAAGAAAGAAAGAAGAGGGAAGGAAGAAAGGAAGGAAGAGCTGGCAGAGAGGGGACAGCTACTAATCCTAGCCTCAGAAATACCACTATTTTGGAACAATAGTGGTGGCTGAAGCCTTCAGAAGGCTGGTTGGAGGAACAAGGACCTTTCCAGGGGACGCAGTCATTTTGCTGCAGCCATGACACAAGCAGGCATCCCCCCGCGGGAGGGAGGCTGGCACCAACTCCCAGAGCTGTGCTCCCCTGAGCTCCTGCTCGAAATGACCCCTGGCTGACATCCTTTACACATGCTCAGCCTGGTTTTCTTGGTATCAACCATCATTAATTAAACAAGATGCTACTGACCACTTTCCACTTTACAATGCAGGTCTTGTTAAAATTGATTTATGCCTATTCTTGGCTGTTTCCCCAGACTGGTTCACCTTTGAATGAACTTTCAGGCTGAGTTCATTCTCAGTATAAAATCTAACTGTTCTTAATACAAAAATGGTTACTTTATATTGATACATGCATGTATGTATATAAAAGCACTCAATAATATTTTTGTAAGCTTATTTTTACTAAAGATACACAAAATATGACAAATATAAGATTATACTGATATTCTAAAGAATTAAACCCTTTATATGTATTTTCTTAATATAACAAAGTGGCTTATAACATAAAGCTTTTATAGATATCTTGAATTTACCTATTATTCTTCATCTTATTCCATCAGAAGATTTTTATTGAATTTTTTAAAAATATTAAATTTGAATTAAAGTTTTTGGTTTTGTAAAATATGCTATTACTTTGGCCAGTAGGGGTCCTTCTCATATAACATATAAGTTCTGCATTTTAATTAGCCTTTTAATTGATGACAGGACCTGTGATTAATACTTTTGGTTTCTGGCTGAATTCTGAGATGACTACATACCTGACTGGCCATATTCCATTTCCTTTGCTTGTTAAAATAATGCTGAGCAGTTTACTTTAGTCTGTGCATCAGCAAGGCTTCTTATTTAAGAAATAATATTTTAGGTGGTTTTTTTGCAAGCATTCTGTACCATAAGCCTTAATTCTCAGCTATAAATAAAATATTAAAAGTTGTATTTTAAGTTTTAAAAGCATACAGCCAAATGAGGAAAAGGGTTTTTCAGGCTTAAATCTCTTTTTACAGAAAGTACAATTGTACCTTTTCTCAACTCAATTAATCATCTTGACATCTTATTAAAAATAGAGCATTTTCCTAAACCAATTATTACATTTCATTCACGGTGTTCCTGAACCAATTATTACATTTCTTTCACAGTGTTCCTTGCTAGCTTAGCTTATTAAATGTGGCTATTTCTTTATGCAAGCAAACAGTCTTTTTACCTCAAAATAATAACCTGCTAAAAGGCAGATATATTGCTTATAGGTCCCAATAACTCAATACTTATATATTAAAGCATTTTAAACTTAAATAATAAGAGTTTAGTTTGATTTTTCCTTGATTAAAATTAAACCATTATGAACTTCTGAACTCATTTCTTTGAATTTGAGAGTTTGAACATAGATCTTCACTATGACAGGACATTATTGTGATGAACCGCACCTTCATCATTAAAAAGTTTACTGATGTTTTCTGGCGCTGAAACACCCGTTAATTCAGGAATTCCTTTCTCTGACCATTAAATGAGATATAAAACACCTGTTTCTACAACTCTGCTTAGTTATTATTGGGTTACCAATCTGTTTCTGGAAATCCCGAAGTCCTTTCCTAAAGGACCTCTGCAATCCCAGCAATAATCAATAGATTATCATTTGAACATCTGAGTTTCCTCTACAAGGTTCTTAATTAATAACATTTTGTTAGTCTTTAAAAGTGCTGCTCTTAATTATTTTTGAGAGACAGAGATTCATAGTCAAGCTGCTTGGTGCAGGTAACCTGGAAGAACCAGCAGGGGAGAAATCCCTGGCCAGATCTGAGTGCAGCAGGGCAGGCAGGGGAACAAGGTGCTCACAGGAGCATGAAGCAGAGAGAGCTGAAGCCTACAGAGGAGCCACAGCACAGTGGTGAGGGGCAGGACAACTTGCCACCCATCTTTCGATGGTGCAGTGAAAATCCAGCCTTGGGAGCTTGCACAGTTCACTGGGGAGCCACAGGCAGGACTAAGGATACAGGCCCAGCTGGAGACCAGGATGCAGGTGGCCAGTGCAAAAGACCTCAGGATCGCCTGCTGATGCTGTGGTGGTGGCAAAGGCAGGATACCCTGACCTCCAGGGGCACAATCTGGACAAGAGTCCCCTGTGTTGGAAGATGCTGGCCAGGAAGGATGCTTGGAGCAGTGACTAGACTAGGAAAGAACCCCCTGAGGGGGCTCTTCCTCCTCTTTATCCACAGAACTCTCTGAAAGTGGGATTGTTCACTTCTGTATGGACATAGTTTCTCTATGGAGATCTCATTGTGGAATGTACTGGAGTTGGGAGGCCATTGGAGTGATTTCAAGCATAGCTCTTTTTATTAGCAGGGCCAAAACAAGCATAGCAACCTGGGCTCAGGGGCCCGCTTTTATTTAGGTCAGGGCCACACAAATGTGATGAGGAGAGTGTCCTCCACTGCAACAAATTCGCAACCTACAACTAGCTGGCAGAGATCGGCCAGGAACGTGGCTATAGACTCACCCTTCTGCTGAAGGTGACTGCAGAATGTTTCTCATTGAGTGAGCTTGGAGGGTTTTGGTGTGAAGAAGTCATTGAGAGCCCTCATGATTTCCTCGTACAATGCCTCGGTTGGAGTGCGGGGAGAGATGAAGCTTCTTACCACACACAGGGTGGCAACCCTACATGTGCTCAGCAGCCATGCCTTGTGATTACCAGTGTCCGTAATTTCTTGGACGTCAAAGAAGAAACCGAGTTGGTTGGCCCAGGCCTCCCAGAGCTCGGGGCTGGAGGGGTCGAAGGGTGTGATCTGCTGTCCCAGAGCAGCATCCATCTGGACTCGTGGAGCTGTGGCATGATGAGCAGGATCCTCAGGAGCGGTTGGCGGTTCTGGTTGGTGCTGGAGCCAAGCAGTGCCGGTTGCTGATGGATCTTTGGGGCTTGATGCAGAGCTGGAGTCAGCCAGAGAGTTGCTCATCGGGATCCCACCTTCATCACCAGTGGAATGTACTGGAGTTGGGAGGCCGTTGGAGTTATTTCAAGCATTGCTCTTTTCATTAGCACATCCAAAACAAGCATAGCAACCTGGGCTCGGGGGCCCGCTTTTATTTGGGTTGGGGCCACACCCCCTACCTTGCCCAAATGATCGGATAGGATCTAACGAGAGCAGTCCCAATTCATAGGTCTCCTGGGGAAACCTAGGCATGCAATTGGTATTCCAGCTATTGTTCGGCCGGATCCAAACTCAGGCCACTGGCCTGGCCATGTACTCGGACTACGTGGCGGTCTCCATTACCGGAGCACATGGCAAATGTCCTGGTGCAAGCAAAGTACATTACACACTGCATCTGAAAAAGCACAAGCATTCTGTGACCACCATTCTCTGCTCCATCAGAGTGCTTAAAAATGCTAATTGATAAATCAGTATAACTCCGCCTTAAAAGGGCTAGAAATTTACCCTTACAGAAAAAGAAAACTGGCCATCAGGCAGATCCTATCAATGCTGACTGTCGACCAGGCCAAGCCCCAGGAATTGCCTGGCTAGATGGGATCACTCTGGGAAGATGTCATTGCCTGTGTGGCATATAATCTGCACTCTTGATTGTTCAATTTAAGGGACAACAAGGTCCCAGTCCAAAGGCTCTCAATTCTATCCCCAGCACTGCAGACACATTATGTAAACATGTAAGCCCTGTCCAAATCTAAGCCCCTGAAACAAACTGCAAATGCCAGGAGAGAAGCAGAAATACAGATGACATAGAAATGAATTCAAGACAGTGATTCAAAGGATCTGGCAAATTGGGAGTGAGATACACAGTGTGAAAGCAGAGCTGTGAAGCTCTTGGGCCAAATTTAGATGTAATGGAATGAATAACAAATCAGAGAGCTGAGCGGAAAAGCCTCATTAGTGAGGCTGTGTTTTTCAAGAAGTGTCTGCAGTGCCAGGAGTGCTTTGCTGGCTGGGGTTGCAGGCAGGAGATGGGATGCCTAGAGATGACGCCTGCCATGGGACAGGCAAGGCAGTGGGGGAAGGACTGGCTGTCTTTGATGACATTTAAAAACAATTATCTCCATCTTTCTCTCTTGTGTTGTTATTATGCCCTCCTCTTTCTGTATTTTCTCCCACACACACACACACCAAGCACACACATCATTGCTGAAGTATAGTTTGTGAACTGCAGTGGTGGGCAAGCATCAGCTTCAAGGGTGTGTGTGGGGGATGGACCTCGTCCCAATGCCAGCACATGGCTGATACCTGCATGCAGGCAGCATGGCTGGTTTGTATTAAAAAGGGGAAAATATGTAAATGCCCCTTGAAACAATGTACTGAAGGGATTAACTGGGACCAGAAAAATGTGCAGGGGAAGCTCTGAGTAGCGTTCCCAGGAGAAGACAAAGATGTCATATTTGCATCTGTGTAAATGGATGGATTTCCTGGTGCAAACAGGAACTGTTAGTTAGTGTTTCTGTTGGATTGTGGCTAGGAATGTGAGAAGTTAGCAATTTACTGATGATCCTCGATTGCTGGAGAGAAAAGGCTACCCAGTTGTGTGAATAGCCTATTGATTGGTGAGATTTGACCAGGAAGGGAGGAACCAGGTGCTGAAATCTTGCATTTGGGAGATCTTCTTTCCTGTGGGCTCCATTATGTAGAAAAAGATGCCCTAAAGCCACCTCCCCCCAACACAGCAAGTTCAGACTTGTTCTTTGCTGCCAGGAACCATTTTGTTGGCTCTGCTCCAGCTTGGTTTTGGTGTACATATCCAGGCCAGTTTCTGCCAGTTGCTCCCCTTTTTTGCTCCACATAGGGGGCCTTACAAGTCTTTTGTCCCTGTAAGAGGAATTCAGACCCAACAGCAGCAACCAGGGACACACAATCACTGTCACAGAAAGGATACCTATTAGCTCCCCATAGCTCTAACTATCAAGCATGAGTTATTGGTTGTGAATCTGTAATGTATTTAATGGCGACTGCCACATGGTCGGTGCATCGCACATGGCTGGGCTAGCTGCCAGAGCTTTGATCCGGCAGACAATAGCCCAGCTGGATCATAATTTAGTCCAATGGTAAGCATAGGATCCTAGAACGGACCTATAGCGCACACCTGTGGGAAACTGACCCTATCGGGTCCATCGGGCGAGGCTGGGTGTGTGGTTTCAGTGCAAATATAAGCAGGCCCCCGGACCTCCATCCAGCATGTTAATCTTCACCACCCAATAAACTTTAAGACCTGATTTCACTTCAAGGCGTCTCCGACCTCAGTACTTTATACTGGTGACGAAGGTGGGATTCAAATGAGTGAAACTCCAGCCTACTCCAGCACCGCTTCCAGAACCGCCCTGGTTGTTCCCAGCGAATACAGGCTCCAGCGCCTCTCTGCACTGCCAACAGCTGCACTGGACCACGACAGCGCATTGGGCGCTGATCCACTTCAGCGCCTCACCGCTTCGCCATCAGCCACACTGGACCCCAGCAGTGCAGCAAGCGCCAATTCACTTCAGCGCCTCACCGGTCTGCCATCAGCCACACCGGACCTCAGCATTGCATCTAGCGCCAATCTGCTCCAGCGCATCCCCGTTAACTGCACCACCGCATCATCACAAGACATGGCTGCCACTGCCACCCTGGGACAGATCTCAGCATTTGACCCAACCTGACCCAAGCTCTGGGAAGCCTGGGCCAATCAGCTTGGGTATTTCTTTGAAGTGCAGGAGGTCACTGACGCTGGCAAGAAAAAGGCTTGGCTCTTGAGTACATGTGGGGTCGACACCCTATGCTTGGTTTGTAGCCTTGTCTCACCCCACACCCTAGCAGAAACCTCTTTCAATGACATCATCACGGCACTGAACAGCTACTTAGTGCCAAAACCATCAATGATGGCCATGCGCATGGACTTCTGCAGCCATTCACAGAAGCCAGGTGAGACTGTGGCCACTTTCATGGCTGAGACCTCCGCAGACTGGTGATCGGCTGTGAGTTTGTATCAGTTGAGGACAACCTCCTGACAAATTTCGTCTGGGGAGTCCACGAGCCAAAGCTATGTTGGAAACTGGTCACCCTCTCCGATGTTCTGCAGCTCTGCTGCCACCTGCCGAAGGCCTCTTCCAGGACCTCAGCAGAGAGAAGCACCACTGCTATTTCCAGGTCTGCTGCTTCATCCACCACGACACCACAGCACAGCACGGCAACCACATGCGCCAATTGCGGAGACCAGCATGAGCGATGGACCTGCCATTTCCAGGACACAGCGTGCTGCTCCTGTAGGAAGACCAGGTACATCGCCCGGGTCTGTCACTCCTGGCCCTCCCAATGCATGTACGCTACTCATTCAGAGTCCATGGACCTGCTGTCCACTTCGTCGTCCCACCACCAGGTAATGAACTTTCCCCAGTTCACCCCCTACCAGACCAGCTACAGAGCTTTTTGGAAGACACCTCTGTGTTAGATCCCTTCCAGTCCGGCTTCCACCCGGGCCATGGGACAGAGACGGTGCTGGTTGCCCTTACAGATGACCTCCGGAGGCATCTGGATCAAGGCGGTATGGCGGTGCTGATGTTGTTAGACCTGTCAGTCGCATTCGACACGGTCGACCATCAGCTACTGTGCTGCCGCCTCGCCGATATTGGGATCCAGGGGTTAGCTTTACAGTGGCTTTCCTCATTTCTCCAAGATCGGGGACAGAGGGTGGCAGTAAGGGAACAACTCTCCCAAAGATATCTGCTGAATTGTGGTGTTCCACAGGGAGCAGTACTTTCCCCTATGCTGTTTAACATCTATATACGCCCCCTTGCCCAGATTGCTTGGAGGTTTGGGCTGGGGTGTCATCAGTATGCGGATGATACCCAGCTCTATCTGTTGTTGGGTGGTCAGTCAGTCTCCGGCCCAGGTGATTTGGACCTGGCGTTGTTGGCCGTGGCTGGTTGGTTCAGGCAGAGTCGAATGAAATTGAATCCGACGAAGATGGAGATCCTATGCCTGAGTTGGAGTGGACCAGGGTTGGGGATCCCTCTCCCGGCCTTCGAGGGGGTGCCGTTGGTACCAGCATCGGAGGTTAGGAGTTTGGGAGTGCTCCTGGACTCCTAAACGATGGAGGCCCAGGTAGCAGCCGCTGCGAGTTCAGCCTTTTATCATCTTTGGTTGATCAAGCAGTTGGTCCCCTTCCTTGAATGCAACGAACTGGCGACAGTGATCCATGCTTTGGTTGCCTCAAGACTGGACTACTGCAATGCCCTCTACATGGGACTGCCCTTGTGCCAAATCCGGAAGCTGCAGCTGGTGCAGAATGCTGCAGCGTGGCTGTTGTTGGGTCTCCCCATGCGGGAGCACATCCAGCCCGCCTTAAAAGCACTGCACTGGCTGCCTATAGCGTACCGGATAAGGTTCAAGGTGCTGGTGCTTACCTATAAAGCCCTATATGGCCTGGGACCTACCTACTTGAAGGACTGCCTCTCTCCATATGTTCCCCAGTGAGCACTTCAGTCTGGATCCCAAAACCGTTTGGTCCTGCCAGGGCCGAAGGAGGTGCAGCTGGCGATTACAAGGGCCAGGGCTTTCTCAGTGGCGGCCCCATACTGGTGGAATGAGCTCCCAGAGAACATCAGGGCCCTGCGAGATCTGTTACAATTCCGCAGGGCCTGCAAGATGAAGCTCTTCCACCAGGCTTTCAAGTAGGGGCTGCCTAATGTATACATCTTGGCCCTGGCCCAATTCTATCTCCCAGCCTGTGTGAATGTACACAAGGATTACATCTGAACGCTGTTCTGATACACTTATGAAGATACATTATTTGTATGCTGCTGATCTTGTGATATAAGTTTAATTGTTTTAATTGATACTGTATGTATTATTTATATGTTGTTAGCCGCCCTGAGCCCACTGTCGGCGGGGAGGGCAGGATATAAATGCTATGAAATAAAAATGAATAAATAAATACAAGATTTTCGTCCCTGTTGCCATAGAAGGGTCCCCCTGCCACATGGAACTGAACACGGGGTCCACCTATTCCATTAGCTCAGTGAATACCCTTTGCAAACTTTGCCCACGGGGGCCCCTGGCTACGTAAGCCCACGGGACTTAGATTATGGGACTTTCAGAAAAACCCGGTGGTGGTCAAGGGGTTGGGCAAGTTCAGGGTCCAATTCAAGGACTTTGATTAACTCTTGGACCTCTTGGTGGTGGAGGGCAAGCTTTCAAGCTTATTGGGACTATTGTGGTTCGGGCCCCTGGAACTGGGAGTCACAGGAGTGAACCAGATTCACAGCTCAGACTTCCAAGCAATCTGTGACAATTTCCTGGCCATGTTCATCGGTGCGCTGGGCTCATACATAGCCCTCCTATGTCACTGGACCTTGAACCAGCAATCTGGCCGGTCCGCCTGGTGGCCAGGCAGCCCCCACTGGCAGTCTGCCCTAAAACTGACAAAGAGCTGGACTAGATAGTCACCCAGCAGGTTTTAGAACCAGTTTCCAACCCCCGGTGGGAAACCCCCATCGTGACCCCAATGAAGCAAAATGGGGACATACGTATCTGTGCAGATTACAAGTGCACACTGAATAAAGTGCTACAGGACCATGCATACCCAGTGCCGATTATCAGCCATGTCCTTGCTTTGTTAGCAGGTGCAAAGGTATTCGGGAAGCTGGATTTGGCTCAGGCCTACCAGCAACTTCTGGTTGATGTGGCCACAGCCGAGGCCCAGACAATTGCGACACAGCGGGGTGTTCAAAGTCCGGCGGCTGCAATTCTGGGTCAGTGTCACCCCGGGGATATTCCAGGAACTAATGAATCGCTTACTTAAAGGTATCCCTGGGGTCCAGACCTTCTTTGATGACGTTCTGATCACTGCACCAGATGTCAGGACCTTCGTGACCCGGCTCCATGCAGTCCTCTAGTGCTTCAGTGACACTGGCCTGAAAGTGAAGAGGGAGAAATGCTGGCTGGGGGTCTCATCGTTGGAATTCCTCAGTTTCACTGTAGATGCACAGAGCATTCACCCTACCCCGGAGAGGGTCCGTGCCATCATGGAGACCACCAACATCGAAAGCAGAGCTACAGTAGTTCTTGGGACTCCTAAACTCCATGCCTTCCTCCCCCGTAAGGTAGCAGTAGCTTCCTGCCCCCACTGCTAGACCTTCTGGGGGCACCTGGTGTTTTTGGCCACTGTGTGACAGAGTGTTGGACTGGATGGGCTACTGGCCTGATTCAGCACTGGCTTCTCTTATGTTCTTATGTTCTCTTAGCAGAATCCCACCAGCTTCTCGATAAACACACCAAGTGGACTTGGGCCCCCCGTCATGCTGCGGCTTTCCAGGCCATCAAGGATCTGCTTGCGTCCAATGCAGTCCTAGCCCACTTTGATATGTCCCTCCTGGTGGTGCTGGCTTGTGACACATCACCCTATGGGGTGGGAGCCATCCTGGGACACCGCCTGGGGGATGGGTGAGAAGTCCCTGTTGCCTATTACTCCCATACTTTGTCCCCAGCCGAGCACAATTACGCGCAAATCAAAAAGGAGGTGCTGGCCATTGTGGTGGGGGTAAAAATATTCCATGAGTACCTGTATGGCCAGCCCTTCACAATTGCCATGGACCACAAGCCCCTACTGGGCCTCTTAGCGCCTGACCATCAGACACCTGCGCTGGTCGATATTTTTGGCCGGCTACCAATATGAGCTGGTCCACCGTCCAGGGAAGTCTATGGGCCACGCAGATGCCCTCAGCTACCTGCCGCTCCCAGCCTGAGACCCCAACCCAGCTCCTGCGGATCACGTTGCCTTGCTTGAAGACCTGCCGACCGGCCCATCCAGGTGAAGGACGCTGTGAGGCTTACAGCCTGGGATCGCACCCTGTCCCAGGTCTTGGACTGGGTGGGAAGGGGGTGGCCTAGCAGTCCTGGGTCTGAATTTGCTGCCTATTCGAGCAGGCAAAATAAACTGTCCACCCACAAAGGATGTATACTCCCGGGCCACTGTGCAAACAAGTACTTGCCATGCTCCACGAAACCCATCCCAGCATCGTCCGGATGAAAGCCTTGGCCCGTAGCTACATATGATGGCTGGGGCTAGATGCTGCAATAGAGGAACAAGTTTGGCAATGCAGCACATGCCAGGAATCACAGTCCGAACCACCTTGGGCACCCGTCCGACCTTGGGAATCATCCCACAAGCCATGGGCTCGGCTCCACCTGGACTTTGTGAGGCCCTTCCAGGGACAGCTGTTTTTCATACTCATGGACAGCTACACAAAATAGTTAGAAGTGGTCCCCATAGCCACAACCTCTTCTCAAGCTGCCATCCGGGCCATGTGGTGCATTATCGGAAGTGATGTCACCACCCCCTGGCAGGATACTCTGTTTCATCCAAAACTCTATGGTAAAAAACATAAGAGAGTTTAGGCTGAATCCTACAGTGCCCCATGATGCAGTTACACAGCTGGAAATGACACTGTGGCACCCCCCCCCCCCCTGCCATCTCACTGAGCGCTAGCAGGGGTTTCCCTGTGGGCAAACGGCAGTCCTGGAGGTATGGCATCCTGGCTGGGGTTTGTGTTGCACTGAGGTGGGCTGTGATTTCCTGTAGACTTAGATGGCATCCTAAGCTGTATTGGGGCATAGGGTGGGAGGCCGGGGGGATTTCTTTCTCTGTCTAAGTTTTCTATGCCACTTTTAAAAGATGTGCCTTCCCTTCTGCAGCATTGCTCCAAGCAACAGGGGAATCCCAGTGGATGATTCAAAGGGGGGGAACCCAGACTCTTCGGGAGATCTAATCATATCTCCTTTTCCTTGGACTACAAAATCCTTGGCATTTCGTTTGTGTGCTCCTGCCACCCTAGGAAGCACCATAGACAGTGATGGCTGCATGTTATAATTGTGTAACAGCAATAATGCACATGGATTCTGGAGGATTTGAGAAGGGCGCTTATGTGGGCCAAGGACAGAGTGATCCTCCCCCCCCCTTCTTTGCTGCATCTTGGGTGCACGGAAGGGTGATGTGTTGGCTGGTGCAGAAATATTGCACAGATTCAATCAACCTCTCTGTGTTCAGCTGCACTGAATGAACAGCAGTATTTGAAAGCAAGCAAGATCAGGCTGCCCAGGACATCAGTAATGATCATTAAAAGAAAAAAATAATCAAAGCAAGCCCCGCCCAATAGCTTGCAAAGGGGAGGATTAAGAACTGCTGCTTTGAATCTTCAGAGGATCAGTCATTGCCTGGACTTGGCACTTTCTATTCCCACCCCCCACCCCCCGAAATCATTTGCAGGAGGGACCCAGGAGGGACCACCCCACCCACACATGACCATACACAGGCAAGTTGAAAACCTGCAGAAGAGCCCAGCTTGCCTTCAGAACATCCACAGGAGCCAGTCCTTGAGGCATAATGAAATCAAAGAAGAAAGAAAAAGCAAAGCAAAGGAAATAAATGAAAGGGGTACTTCAGTTCAGGAGGAATTATTCTCCTAATGATTTATGGCTTCATTAATGACTTTGATTGAACAAATGATTCTATTTTTCTGTCTGCTGATCCCAAATTGGGGCTGCTGTCTGGAAGACTTCTCTGGGTGCCCTGGCCAAAGAGACCTATTTGTCTCCATTCCAGTGCCTAATGAGTTCCTGTTTCTGCCTCATTGATTGATGGGGCCCCAAAGGCTCCTGGGGGGATTGCAGGTGGGGGAGTGTGTTTCCAAATGTTCTTCCAGTAGCATGACTCATAAATCAACTTCATGCCATGGGTGGCTTTGCAGGTGGTGAGGAATCCCAGCATCCAGGACACAACAAGCTCAGATGCAGCAAGGAAAGAACTCAGGTCCAAAGTAGATATTGCCAGGAGTGTGAGCGCAGTGGATCCAAGTCTCTGTGCCTTTTGGTGTAGTGGTTTGGTGTAGTGGTTAGGAGTATGGACTCTAATCTGGGAGAGCCGGGTTTGATTCCCCACTCCTCCACATGCAGCTGCTGGTGTGACCTTGGGTCAGTCATAAGTTCTTTCAGAGCTGTTCTCTCAAGAGTAGTTCTTGGGAGAGCTCTCTCAGCCCCACCTACCTCACAGGGTGTCTGTTGTGGGGAGGAAAGGAGATTGTAAGCCGCTCTGAGATTCCTTCAGGTAGTGAAGGGTGGGGTATAAATCCAGTCTCTTCCCTCTTCTTCTTCTGCGTTTCTAACACCTTTTGCCTTCTTTTCAGATGCTTTGAGCCAGGAGTGTAGAACCAGGACGTGCTGGTGGGAGCCTCCGAGCACCTTGCTTACTGCACTGCTATGGCAGCTTCCAGGAGAGGAAGCCGCTGGCCTGCTGACCCCTGTGCTGTGCTGTCTCCCATGTGTTGCTGCCTGGAAGGAGGCACGATCATGATCTTATTTGGCGCTACCTGGTGACATGCAAACCCAAGGGGGTTGTGCCTCCTTGTTTGTAAGCTGCTCTGAGACTCCCTTGGATAGTGAAGATAGTATAAATCCAATCTCTTCTCCTTCTTCTCTTAAGATGCTCACTGGCCTCTCCATCTGAGCAACTCAGGCGCAACCTGCCTACTTGCTTTGCCTCACATTTCCTGGACCAGCCAGCCTCTCCCCCCTTGATCCCTCTAGATCACCATCTTGATCATTATCTAAACACTTGTCTGTGTCTGTGGTCCTTTGTTTGCATCTGTTTCTAAAATGTTGATGGTCTACAAAGGATGTTCTGTGAAAAGACAAGGAAGGTCCTGTTAGACTTTCTCATGTTTTTGTTGTGACCCATTGCCCAGGGAGAGACATGGATTCTTCATGGGAGGAAGAACTTCGGGGGCCAAAAGATCTTCCCTGGGGGACTAGACTGACCCTGACTTGTCCCCAAGTCTGGTGAAAGGACTAGTGTGTTGACTGCAGTCTGTGGAACCTGCCTGAGAAGAGGAGGAGGAGGAAGAGGAGGAGGAAGAAGAAGAGATTGGATTTATATTCACTTGGAGTCTCAGAGCGGCCTTTCCCTTCTCCTCCCCACAACAGACACCCTGTGAGGTAGGTGGGGCTGAGAGAGGTCTTTCCAGAGCTGTCCTTGAGAGAATAGCTGGGACAGAGCTATGGCTTGCCCAAGGTCATCCAGCCAGGTGCAAGTGGAGGAGTGGGGAATCAAACCCAACAAAAATATACAACTTCTCCCATATTAGAGTCCTCACACCAAACCACTACACCAAACCACTACAACAAACTGGGAGGCTTGGGCAAGTCACTTTCACTTGGCTAAAGCGCTGCACAAGGTTGTTATGAGGACAGAATGGACATCTGGGAAATAAATATGGCTCCTTTTGCCCCAGCCTTATCTTTGCCGAGGAGTCAACGGGGGTATTGGTCAGACAAAATGGTAGAAAAACTGCCCAGTGGACTGGAGCAAGTGAAAGCTGGTTTCAAATCTTCATTTGTGGATATCGTCAGGTGGTCATGGTCATGTGATGCTGCCTTGGGACTCTTCTGAGAAACTAATCAAGGGAAGTAAAGCAACATAAATCACCTGGCTCTCCAGAGAGCCAAAGAGAAGCCAAAAGATCCATCAAAGGGTTCAAAACTGCAGATATTACTATTCATGAACTGTAAAAAGCTGTCTTCACTTGGGCTCTTAATATGCTCCTTTGTAAATTGCTTTGAGATTTACAGCTGAGAAGGTATAAAGGCTAGAAGCTGTTATTACCCTTGGGTAAGATATAATTCAACACCAGCAGAACTGGCAGATGTAAGAGAAGAGAAGCTAAACTTGGTGTAGAATAAACAATGGCCTTTTTCAATATGGCGAAATTAATGTGTCCAATCTCAGCAGCAAAGCACCTTAAGCTTGGGTACAAGGATGATCCATCATCTGAACAGGCTGCAGGGCAGCAGCCAGTGTGATGACCAGAAGTTCAACCCTTGACTTTCTCATGTGAGAAAAAAGCTTGAACCGCTTGGGGGTGAGAATGGAGTCTGAAGGGTTGAGGGAATAAGAGACAGATTAAAAGTGACAAATTAAAAATTAACATGACACCAGCTCTGAAAGGCAGGTGCTGGAGTATTAAAAAAAATAGCCTCAAATGTGAAATTGCTGGTCTTCCAGCATAAATATACAACTTATCTCTACAAGCCAACTTGTCTCTGTTAGGGTCAATGCAAGAGAGCTTTTTCAAAAGGGATCAAAGGGGGGGGGGGCGCAGGAAACTACAAGTCCACTATCCTAGTGTCTGCTCCTAATACATTAATGGAAACCACTGTTAAAGCCACAATTATTATACAAGTAGAAGAACAAGCCTTGCTGAGGAAGAATCAGCTTGGTTTCTGCAAAAGGAAAGCTTGCCACACCAATATGTTTGAGTTCTATGAGAGTGCTGACAAGCATAAATTAGATATTATATATGTCACAAAATCCATCACTAGAGGTTCCCGAGTAGACTTAGCAATCACGGGATAAGAGGGACAGTTCTTTTATAGGTCATTCTGGCTAAAAACAGTAAGCTGAAGTTACAGATGATAAAAGACTGTTCTATTTGTATTAGTCAGAGCCATAAGGAGAAAGGCCTGAGGCAGCTTGAGCAGGGAGCAGCTAGAGACACCCCAGGGTGAGGGTGTCAGCTGCCTCAACAGCAGTCTAGAAATGTTATAGCTTTCTCAGTGAGCCTGTTCAGCACTCAGACTTATTGTTAAACACTCAGAATCTGACTGTGAGCTGATTAGAAATGTGTTTGCATTGCATGACCCAGCAACTTGGATGAGTGCTAGATAAATTTGCAGCTGCCTATTGGTCAAAAGTGGACTCCTGGCTGATCTTGAATCAGCTGGGCATCAGCTGGTGATGGCTGCAAGCAGCCTGCCCCTGTGATTGCATACAAGCAGCCCACTGACCAATTGGTGTCCTGGGAGTACTGCTATGTGGCCACTGCCTTGCCAAGCTTACCTCTGAGGAGGAAAGCATTAAAGCAGAAAGGACTCAGGCCCTGAACTGCCCACAAATGCCATCCAACATGGGTGAAAATGCCTCCATACAGCACCCTCTGCAGCAACAAATGATGCAGGTTTTGAGCTGTGCTTGTTGCAAGGAGCAGGCTGCTAATGGACACTGATGAACCAGGGTGGACTTTCCGCTAATGGTTCATCAGAAAGAAAATCTACTCAAGCAGATGCTTGGTGCCACAAACGTCTATTCTGATACTCCTATACTATTCTCCAGCAGAACTGCCAAGACAGCAAACTCAAGTGTTGTTACTGTTGAGCCTGAGTGGATTTCTTCCCTGCCCCCAAAGGGAGCAAAGCTTTTCTTGCTGAAAGCAGAGATCCTTGCAGCTATTTCAGGGCTGACAGCCAAAGAGCAAACCCAAAGTGCAGCCACCAGGAAATACAAGTTCCACACTTCTCAGTTCTCTCCAACACCCCTGGATGAGCTTCAGTTGCTAAAGGAGGATGCAAGCTGTCAAGGCTTTCAGGATCAGGATCTTTCCATGGGTTTGAAGACTGTATGATTATAAGAATGACTGCACCTTCAGACAAAGTGTGTTTCCTGCAGCCCCCTGCAGCTACTTGCTCTGCAAGTGATTTTCTTTGAGGGTGAGCAGCAGAATGGAGAACATGACCACCATCAACAGATGTACCAGGATCGACAGGGCAGGTAGGCCACTTAATTCAAGAGGAATGTTCTTGGTGGACTACTGCCCTTGAAGGCCAGGGACAGCTAGGGGCAAGCAGAACTCTGCCAGGGCCCATGGAACCCTTTGGCCCATACCCTTTGGTGGCAACAAGGATCAGTGTCCATTCATCAGTTGCCTCCTCCTGCACCAGTCAGTTTGGCAGCTCACGGTTGGTCCTACCAGCACTGTGCTGAGTGGCCCCTCCAGGGGCTGTGCTGAGTGGCCCCTCCAGAGCTACCTCTCTGCTTGGCTTACTCCTGGGCCTTGTTACTTGCCAGCCTGCCATTCTGGGATTTATCCTGGGGCCTTGTGGGTGCAAAGCAGATGCTCTACTTCTGACAGTGATACTCAGGTGCAGGAGAATGCTTCAGGCCACCCTGTCATACATTGAACGGGAGAGAGCACTTTCAAACAGCCAGTGACCAGCCAAATCCATAATCTGCAAGGATTAATTCTGAGGAAGATTCATTATGATTACTAATTGTTCATAGAGCACCATCAAGGCTCTGTGGCTCTGTAGAGCACACAATACACCTACAGGAGAGAGGGGAATTTATTTTCATATGAGAAGGAACCCTGAGTATCAACATTAAGATCAGCCGATTGGCCCATTTGACACATGAAGCTGTGGCTGCAGCCCTAGCTGTTTCCCCTCATGTTTGCGTCTGGCCTCCCAGCTGAGAGAGCTGCTGTTGGCAAGGAGAGAGTTAATGGTTCCTCTGTCTCAGTGGAACTCAATGATATTTCAATTGACAATGGGGCTGTTATTGATCAAACTGGTAGGCATCCTGTGATGTAGGGATGGAGAAAATAAACCAAATCCCATTCAAGAAAAGCAGATCCTTGTTTCTGAACTTATGGAATTCCCAGTATGGGTCTGAAGTACCCTGACAGCAGGTCTTTGGAGAGGTGGCAAACAATTTTGTTAAACAAATAAATGCTTTATTGACAACCATGTAATATTTAAAAGAAGATATACAAATACTGGATTTTAGAAAACAAATAGAATTTTTTTAAAGAAAGACCCCCTCTCCCATGTCCTGGAGGGCAGGGCAGTGAGTTAGGACAGAGACGGTCAGGGTTGCACTGCCTTTCTCCCTGGGAAGGTGTTGGGGAGCCTTGCTCAGGACTTCTGGCAGCCAGCCTCTCCTCCACACCACCGTGATGGCTGACCTCAGACTGGGCTGCTAGCTCGCTCTTGGCTGCACTGCTGTGTTGGGGATGGGGGCATCTCACAAGAGAGCATAAGAAGCACCCTGCTGGACTGTAGTGAGGGCCCATCCCATCCAGACAGCTGTTTCCCATAATAGTTCCAAGCACTCACAAGCAGAGCATAAAACTGATGGCCCTCCCCTGCTTTTGCCTCCCCATTCTGCCTATGAATGCAGAAGTCCCAGGTAGCCATTTTGGCTGGCAGTTCCTGACAGCCCAATTAATCAGGCTCAGTAGAGATCGAGGACACCTTGGCCTATAAAGCAGCTGAGTCTAGCCTGCCTACTCCATCTGAGCATATCCTTACTTGGATGCGAGTTAAGCACCATTTGGCCCATCCATTCCCATGTGCCTCCAGATTCCCCAGCTCCAGCCCAACTCCCAAATAGGCCCTTTTAAGGATTAGTGGGTAGCTGGGGAGGGGCAGAAGCACTCCCCAAATCTTTCCTTTTTGTTCCCAGTGCTTAAATTGCTGGGCTCTTCTATCTGATTTCTCTGCAATTTGGGCTGTTTATATCCCTCTACAGAGAGCTCTTCCATGCCTGGCATAAAACACATCATCTCGGTTCCATAAGGGAGATTTCCTGGGAATGCAGCACACCTTGACTGCAGGGCACTTTTGCTCCATTTGGGATGGTCAGGGAAGGTATTTGCATACGTCTTGGGAGAATGCCGCTGTTCTCACTCCTCATTTCTGTACATTAATCTCATATTTTGTACAGAGTCTACATGTGTGCAACATGTATGTACAATGGCTCTCTGTGTGTGGTCTCTGTGGATTCCTTGGTCATCTAAATAGTATTTCTGTGAAGACAGGTAGAGAAAGAGTGGCAAATAATTTTCAAGTCAACCACAGTGATTTCCTCACTGAGAATGCTGATTTATCTCTCATGCAATATATATAAGGTGAGCTATTTGGAGACATTGGGAGAGATTTTCGTTGCTCCTAAACTGCCTGGCATAACATGAAATTGCTGTTTTTCTCTTGCTGTGGCAAAACAGGTAATTTTGGTCTGTCCCTCAAATAGAAAATTGCCTGCAAGTGAGAGCAGCATTAAAGGCACACACTCCACTGGTCATGTCAACTGGCATAAAGAGTCACTGGGCAGAAGGAGAAAAGTTAAGAAAAGCAAATACAGCCATTAAAGAAAAGCAAATACAGCCATTAAAGGCCATTATAATTTTGACAGTGGTTCAGGAGAGAAACTTCCAGACTTGGTTGCACCAGACCTGAGACAGTGTCTGTTGCTTCTGGCAGGCTCTCTGTTCCTGCCCTACCTGGGGGGAGAAGGCCCAGTCTTGGGCGAAGGAATTCGGTGGTACCACAGAGCCAATCCCATGCCACCATCCCAACCTGGGTGCATTCCTTCACTATGGGCAGCTAGTAGCTCAGTGAGGCTACTGAGTTATCCATCTGTGCTGTCCAAGTGCCACTCTTGTGTTTGTCTGCCCCAAGATATTTGCCCACCCATAGGGCTTCAGCCTTTCCTTGTCTGCTCACTTTGTTCCTGCAGACTTATTCAGGGGTGGCCTGTCCTGGGGCTAAGCTAATGAGATGTATTTCCAAATCTCCACTCCTTGGAGAAGGTAGAGGATGCAGGAGAAGTGAAACTTAGAATACCAGAGGCAAACTTCCCCTCCCACATTTTCCATGGCAGCATAGCTGACATTCTGCCCCCTAAAGGGGCCCCGTCCCCCCAGGTTTCAAAGGATACGAAGTATGGAAGGCACGCGACAACTTAGGAGCATTTACATGACAATCCTGAACCCATTCATTTTCTGCAGGACCAAAGTCCTTCCATTGGACCAGATAGAACAGGCGGCCATGCCGCAATTTTGAGTCCAAGATTTGCTCCACCTCATGATGTTCCCTGTCATTTTTATTCCCCTCTCCCCCACTTTTGTACTGGGTCTTCCTGGCGGGAGATTGGCACCCTGTTCAATTCCACGTCAGAGTCACTCACCCATGCCCCCTCCTTCCCCATATGTCTTGCCAACTCTGCTAATCTGTTTTGCTGTACTGTTAACCTTGAGATGTTTCTGTACTGGTTTCTTCCAGGTGTCTATGTGTGGGAATGCAAGTAGAGTTCACAAGAGGAGATGGGGGGAGTAGTTTTGTAGCTTGCACACCTTTTTCCTGGGAATGTAACTGTTAGGGATTTCCACGCTTCAGAGTTTTACCCTGATTGGTGCCTGTCATTCATATGCTTTTTGAATACTGTATAAGAATTCCCAGCTTTATTGATCTGGCATCACTAACAAAAAAAGTGTTCCTGAAAGACCATTAAGAAAATAAAGGACTTTGCTTTCACACTAAGGCCTGGCTTATTGGTTTTTATCGGAAGCCTCACAGATTGTTAGTGATCTTTCCTTCATTTGGGAAGGAGTGATCCCCATACCTGATGATGTCGGAAGATGGGACCCTCATTCCTACCTCTACTCCTGAGACACTGGTAACTACCACACCTATAGAGCCAGTGACTACAAATTTCGATACCTATGCCCCCCTTTGTCGTGGGGGGGGGGCGATTGGTGGTTAGTCACCAACGCCAAGGTATTCCTGGTCGAATTTCGGCACGGAAGAGTCCTGGATCCATGACAGACGGGGCTCCCGAATGCAGTTCGCGGTGTGAGGCTTCTGAGTCGAATCAAATAAGCCAGGCCTTTGATAAAAGCAAAAGTCCTTTTTATTCTTAATGATGGTTCAGGTACTCAATGTTTGTTAGAGATACTTGGTTACAGGCAACATGGATTAATATACCCCACACAGTAAGGTAAGAGCAGGCAAAGAGCCAATCAGAGTAAATACAAAAAAGTGTGAAAACCCCCAACCGTTGGTTCTCACAGAAAAGGCACAAATGCACTAAAAATTCCCCCCATGCCCCTTAGTGACCTCTACTTGCAATTCACAGGCCAGGCACCTAGCTAGAAACAGTTCAACAGTTCTCCAAGGTTACAAAAGCAAGATAAAACATTCGAGTCTCCAGAGAGAAAGAGGGAGGAGAGGAGGGGAGATAGCCAGACTGTTTATGTGACGCGGTGGAATGCGGCAAGCCATCCTCCCGGGGAAGAAAAAGACACATTAAGCAGAACAGGCAATAAACCTCAAGATTAGCCATAAATTACTGATAGAGACCCCGGGCCTGAACAATTAATGGCAGAGGATCTGACATCCTGCCCTCCTCAAGATGACTCCCCCCCGGGTTTATCAGGAAACTGTTTATGAAATGCACAAAGCAACTTAGGAGCATGAACGTTCTTAACAGTGACCCATTCATTCTGTTCAGGGCCAAAATCCACCCACCACACAAGGTAATACAGTCGACCCTGCTTTACTTTAGAGTCCAAGGTATCAGAAATTTCGAAATGCTGCTCCCCCCCCCCTTCATCAGAGGAGGAGGAGGAGGAGGATCCGGTCTCCATGCGTTCGGCCCAGGATTCTTCTTCAGCAAGCTGAAATGGAAAACAGGGTGCACAGAACTCAATGATTTGGGCAGATCAAGTTCAAAAGACACATCAGAGATTTTCCTGAGCACCTTGTAGGGGCCCACATACTTCCATCCCAACTTCCTGCTGGGTTGGAGTCCATGAATGTTCTTTGTCGATAAATACACAGAGTCCCCAGGCTGTAACTCCCATCCCCCATCCCGACCCCGATCTGCATATTTTTTTATAGTCTGCTTTAGCCTTATCCAGGGTCTTAGCAATCAGAGGCCAAGAGTTCTGTAAATCAGTCCACCATTGGGAAAACTCAGACGGTGGGGCCGTTGAAGGGTGGGGCAACGAAGGAAGAGGGTTTCCCTCAAACCCCCCTGCTGCCATGAATGGAGAAACACCTGTAGATGAGTGCACCGCATTATTATAGCTATATTCTGCAAAAGGGAGAAGTTTCACCCAATTATCCTGGTGGTAGTTAGTGTAACATCGAAGAAACTGCTCCAATATTTGATTCACACATTCGGATTGGCCATCGGTCTCTGGATGATAACCCGAACTCAAAGCAGGCTCAATGTCCATTACTTGGAGAAGCTCCCGCCAGAAGTTGGCAATGAATTGGCTCCCCCTACCAGAGACTATGTGCGTTGGGAAAGTGTGTAGTCTGATCACGTGAGCAAAAAACACCTTGGCCAACCCTTTAGCTGTGGGTAGTTTTTTGAAAGGGACAAAATGTGCTTGCTTGGAAAACATGTCTACCACCACCCAAATGACCGTTTTCCCCTTGCTAGGAGGTAGATTGGTTATAAAGTCCATTGAAATGTCCTCCCAAGGTCTAGAGGGGGTGGGTAAAGGGTGTAGAAGTCCTGGGGTCCCCCCCCCCCCCCCGTTTCTTGCACATCAAGCACACCTGACATGAAGTGACATCGTCTGAAACATCTTTGCGCATGCGGGGCCACCAGAACTGTCGTTGAACAAGATTCAGGGTCTTTAAAAATCCAAAGTGGCCTGACAGTTTGGACTTGTGACAAGCCAGGAGAATGTCCTTGCGTAAGGAGTGCGGCACAATGAGTTTGGACCCATGGTACCAACAGCCATCTGCCTGTTTCTTGGACTCACTGTCAGTTTTCCATTCTTTCACTTCCTCCGCCGAATATTCTACAGCACATCTTACAGTCCATTGAGAGGGAACAGGAGCCATTTTAGTTTGACTTTGTGTGGTAACCACCCCTCCTGTGAGGCTTCTGCACTATCAGCAAATGATCAGACCTTTGTAGTTAAACAGAGTTCTTTATTTCAGATACTGGAACAGGGTCTCGTTGTTTGTTTGAGATACAGAATAAAGAGGGTTAGGGACTAATATACCTACAGGCACAAATGCATATACAAATCCTACCAATCAGCACACACCTAAAATGCGGGAAAATAAATGGCGACCGTTTGTTCCCACTGAAGGTGAGAAAGTTATAAAAAATTCCCTTCTTGTCCTGTGTGACCCAGATGTGCTAAATCCTAGGCAAAACATTTGGGCAGTGACAATAAAATAACCTTCAAGGCTATACCCAGCCTGATAGCACCCTGAGAGCCTGGAAGGAAAGGGGGAGGAAACTTTGGCCAGCTATCAGTTGTTTATGTGACATGGTGGAATGTGTGAACCCATCCTCCCGGGGAAAGAGTAACATTAAGCAGGAGAGCAATTTCTACTTCAAGGCAAGCCATAAACTATGTAAGGAGATAGAGAGAACAAAGAAAACCGAAAGTGACTTTGAGAGTAGCATAGAACAAGCATCCTATTGTCAGATTCTTACATCAAGAGTAACGTACAGGATAACATGTAGCAATTCATACTTATGAGAATCTGACACAAGCATCCTATTGTCAGATTCTTACATCAAGAGTAACATGTAAGGATAACATGTAGCAATTCATACTTATGAGAATCTGACACCTCCCAACTGCTGAGGGGAAAACATGGAATCAAATACCTCAACCCTCCTGGATTCATGTTGGGGCAATCTGGACAAGGCGTCTTCTAACGAATTTGCCTTGCCCGGGAAGTGCTTCAACACAAAATTGAATTTAGAGAAAAAGTCAGCCCACCAGAGTTGTTTAGCATTTAAGGACCTCCAGGTGCACAAAGCCTCTAGGTTTTTGTGATCAGTCCAAACTTCAAACGGATTTTGCGCTCCCTCCAGCCAGTGCCTCCAGGTGGAGAGGGCTAGCCGAATGGCCGCAGCCTCCTTGTCCCACACAGACCAGTGTCTCTCAGTTTTGTTGAATTTCTTTGAAATGTAAGCCAGGGGGTGTAGGACGTTGTCCAGCCCCTTTTGCAGGATCACTCCCCCAATGGCTACATCTGAGGCATCAACATGAATTACAAATTCTTTGGTTTCGTCTGGGTGTGCTAAAATGGGCTCAGACGTGAACAACCGTTTCAATGCATCAAATGCTCTCTGACACTCGGCAGTCCAACATAACCTTTCCCCAGGCTTCCCAGCCTCAGGTCCCCTCCCCTTAGTTTTTAACAGTTCAGTAAGGGGCAGGGTTATCATAGCGAAGTCTTTGAGGAAGGTTCTATAGAAATTGCAGAATCCTAACAGACTTTGTAGTTGTCTATGGGTGCGAGGGGCTTCCCATTGGACCACAGCCTCAACTTTGGCGGGATTCATTTCTAGCCCCTGCTGGGAAATTCGATAGCCCAAAAAATGAATCTCGGTGCAGTGGAATTCACATTTGGAGAGCTTAGCATACAGCTGGTGCTCTAGCAGTGTTGCCAGCACCTCTCACACTAACTTCACATGCGACTGCTTATCAGGAGAATAGATCAAGATATCATCTAAATAACAAAGCACCCCCTTGAAAAGATGTTTATGTAACACTTCATTGATTAGGCTCATAAAAACTCCGAGCGTGCCAGCCAATCCGAACGGCATCACTGTGAGAGTTCTGCGCAAAGTAGTCAAGGATCAGATCTTGGTCGGTTAACCAAAGTTCTTTATTTCCAATCTCTACATTAGTACAGCTTCTCGGATTATTGTCAGAGATGAGACAGATAATACAGGCAGGTCTATTATACTATTCCAAGGAGTTTGAATTACCCATAAGTAGCCAATCACTATAGGGGAAAATTGGCGGGCAAAAAGGGATCCTGACCGTTTGGTTCTCACAGGAAAGAAAGTGAGGTGTCAAGCTGTAAATTCCCTTCCCAAACCAGACCCCTCAGATGTTACCAGTTCACATAACAATCAATGGCCTCAAGGCTTTTGCATGTGATAAGAGATGAGAAGCATCCTCCCTTGAAGTCCCAGCCGGGGCGGATGGAATGCGGAGGCAGCGGTGTGAGAGGCCCTCTTGTTCTCATACATTGCAGGTGTCACCCTCCTGCTCTAAGTGTTACAAACTCCAGGCCTGGTTAAGCACTACAACATGGCAGTTACAAACATAGAATAAAATATAGGATAACATAGAAGGTACAGTCAGGATTACTATGTCTGGATCAGCAGATTCTGACACACTGGCCTCCCAATAATTTCCCTCACCTGGGCTTATCAGGAAACTTTCTTTGAAAAGCTCTAATTAGTTTAGGAGCATGCACATGTTCAGAACGAATCCATTCATTGTGTTCAGGACCAAAATCAAGCCATCTAACTAAATAATATAAGCGGCCCCTACGCATTTTAGAATCAAGAATCTCAGTTATCTCGAAATGAGGTGCCCCCCCCTTCATCAGTGGAGGAGGAACTGGAGGAACTGGATGCCATGCATTCGGCCCAGGATCTTTCTTCAGTAAGCTGAAATGAAAAACAGGATGCACAGAACTCAGTGACTTAGGCAGCTCTAATTCAAAAGACACATCTGAAATTTTTCGTAACACCTTGTAGGGGCCCACATATTTCCATCCCAATTTTCGACTGGGTTGCAAGCCATGTATATTTTTTGTGGAAAGATAAACAGAGTCCCCAGGCTGGAGATCCCAGTCCACAGCTCGCCCCCGATCCGCATATTTTTTGTAGTCCTCTTTCGCTTGGTCTAATGCCTTGGCTATTAGTGGCCACGATTCTTGTAAGGTCGCCCACCAACTCTTGAAATCCGTTGGGGAAGCATCGGACCCATTTTCAATGGTAGGCAAAGGCTTTCCCTCAAAACCTCCCACGGCCATGAAGGGGGAGATGCCGGTAGAAGAGTGCACTGCATTATTATAGCTATATTCTGCAAACGGCAATAAGTCCACCCAATTGTCCTGGTGGTAGTTGGTGTAGCACCTTAAGAACTGTTCCAGAATTTGATTAGTTCGCTCGGACTGTCCATCGGTTTCTGGATGGTAACCCGAACTTAGCGCCGGCTCTATGTCCATCAGTTTCAAAAGCTCCTGCCAGAAGTTGGCAACAAATTGACTGCCTCTGTCGGATACCACCCGTTTAGGAAAAGCGTGTAATTTTATCACCTGGTTGAAAAAAGCTTTAGCCATCCCCTTGGCCGTTGGTAGTTGTTTGAACGGGGTGAAATGGGCTTGCTTTGAAAACGTGTCTACCACAACCCAAATTACAGTTTTCCCCTTTGAGGGCGGCAGGTTAGTTATAAAGTCCATGGCTATCGCCTCCCAAGGGCGGGAAGGGGTAGGCAGAGGATGCAAGAGTCCCGGGACCTTTCCTCCCCTCTTTTTACACATCAAGCAAGTTTGGCAAGCCGAGACAAAGTCTGAAACATCCCGGCGCATGCGCGGCCACCAAAACTGACGTTGAATTAGGTTAAGCGTCTTTAGAAACACAAAGTGCCCAGCCAGTTTAGAAGAATGGCAGGCTAATAAAACGTCCTTGCGCTTGCTTTGAGGCACCACTAATTTATCTCCATGGTACCAACACTGATTTTCCCTCAGCGAGCATTCAGCCAATGTCTCTAGTTCCTCGGCTTCCTCGGGTGAATACTCCCCCCCCAATCACACGCCTCGGCTTCCACTGGAGCTCGTTTGTGCTGACTTCTGGTAGTGACCGCCCCTCCCAGCTGCTGGGGGGAGAACATGGAGTCGAACACCTCTTCCTTCAGGCTTTCATGTTGGGGCAACTGGGAGAGTGCGTCCGCTAAGGAGTTGGCCTTTCCAGGGAAGTGTTTCAACACAAAATTAAATTTTGAAAAGAAGTCAGCCCACCGAAGTTGTTTCGCATTCAGTGACCTCTGCGTGCGCAATGCTTCCAGGTTTTTATGATCAGTCCAAATTTCAAACGGGGTTTGTGCCCCCTCTAGCCAGTGCCGCCACGTAGTGAGGGCTAGCCGGATAGCCGCGGCTTCTTTATCCCAAACTGACCAGTTTCTTTCTGTTTCATTAAACTTTTTGGAAATATATGCAAGGGGATGTAGCTTCCCATCCGGCCCCTTTTGTAAAACGCCCCCCCCCCCATTGCCACATCGGACGCGTCTACATGGACTATGAACTCTTTGGTTTCGTCTGGGTGAGCCAAAATGGGCTCCGAGGTAAAAAGGGTTTTCAGTGTCTCGAACGCCCGTTGGCACTCCCCATTCCAGGTGATTCTCTCCCCAGGTTTCCCGGCTTCCGAACCCCTCCCCTTGGTTTTAAGCAAATCCGTCAGGGGGAGGGTAACTGTTGCAAAATCTTTTATGAAGGTTCGATAAAAATTACAAAATCCCAAGAGACTCTGCAATTGTTTTCTCGTTTGGGGGGCTTCCCACTGGACCATCGCCTCCACTTTCGCTGGGTCCATCTCTAAACCCCTCTGCGAAATGCGATACCCTAGGAAGTCTACACTCTCACGGTGGAACTCGCACTTAGACAATTTAACATACAGTTGGTTTTTCAACAAGGTGGAAAGGACTTCGCGGACTAATTTCACGTGCGCTTTCTTATCAGTAGAGTAGATCAAGATATCATCTATGTAACATAACACCCCCTTGAATAAATGCTTGTGCAACACTTCATTTATCAAACTCATAAAGACCCCGGGAGCGCCACTCAAACCGAACGGCATCACCAGGTATTCAAACTGTCCCAATGGAGTATTGAAAGCGGTCTTGAATTCGTCCCCCTCCCTTATGCGCACCCGGAAATAAGCATCCCGGAGATCCAGCTTAGTGAACACTTTTCCCTTGGCCGCTTCAGCTAGTAAGTCTTTTATCAAGGGGAGGGGGTAGGCGTTAGAAGTGGAGACTGCATTTAGTCCCCTGTAGTCCGTGCACAAGCACAGTCCCCCGTCTTTCTTTTTCCGGAATAAAACAGGGGCGGCGAAGGGGGATTTAGCTGGGCGGATGAAACCCCGCTCCAAGTTCTTGTCTAGAAACTTTCGTAGCTCCTCCCGCTCTAGAGGGCTCATGGAGTAAAGTTTTCCTTTGGGGAGTTTCTCGCCAGGAAGCAGTTCTATGGCACAGTCTGACAGTCTGTGGGGGGGTAGCTCGTCCGCCTCGGTCTCACTGAAAACCTCCATCAGGTCTCTATACTTCCGGGGGACCATGGAGGGGGCGAGGGCGAGGGCAGCCGGTCGGGGGGGGGGGGGTCTGGCGGTCCCGGTCCCCACTCCGAGTCCCATTTGTGCATCAGGCACCTGTCATCCACCCAGGAGATCTTCCCTTCACTCCATTTGATGTAGGGGTCGTGCGAGCTCAGCCAGGGGCTCCCCAGCACCATGGGGAATTGGGCAGTTGGGGTGATGACAAAAGCTCGCTTCTCCCAATGCTCCCCGGTTCCCAAAATCAAGCCATCAGTCTCAGCTACACACTCTTCTTTCATCTCTGACCCATCCATTTGCGTGAATTTTAGGGGCTCAGCCAGCGGGGTGACTTTCGGTCCCAACCCTTCCACCACTAAAGGGCTAATTAAGTCCCGAGCACACCCAGAGTCAATTAGGGCACGGACCCTCATGTGGGTGCCCGTCCCCGGGGTCATTACAGTCACTACCATATATAACAGGGGGCCAGGGATGCTCACCGGAGATGGCGCTTCTTGGCGGGGGACCTGCAGTTCTGCGCCGCTCACTGCAGGCCGTTGGAGTTTCCCAACATCTGCGTTTCCATCAGCTCCAGCTCCCCCTGTTCACTCGCGGCACCTTCCAGTTGCAGCGCCCGGGGCTTGAGTGGGGTTTTCCCCCTACTAGGAGTGCTCCCGGCCACCGGGGTGGAGGTCTTCGGGCCCTTCCCTCCTCCCCTGGGGCACGCTGAGGCGAAGTGGCCACTCTCCCCGCATTTCATGCACGAGCCTTGTCTGAAGCGGGCATCTCGGATGTCTTGCACACTGGGCTTTGGCTTCGCCCTTGGCACGGCTTTGCTGGCGGCTGTAGCCGACGTCCCCATCTTGATGAGGGTGAATCTTTCTTCCACGTCCGCGGCTGCCCTCATCCAGGTGGCCAGAGTTCCCGGTCGGCCCCCTAACAGGACAGTTTCATAAATCTCGGGGTTGAGACCTTCGCGGTATTTTTCTATAAAAAGTTCTTGGGGCCAGCCGTGAATCTTAGCGGCGATGCGCCGGAATTTGTCGGTGTAGTCCCTCACCGTGGACCTCCCCTGGAACAGCTTCCGCAGTTGGTTCCGGGCTTTCTCTTCCCCCAGGGGGTCCTCGTATTGGTGTCGGAGAGCCCACATAAAGTTGTTCAGTGAACGTAGTTCAGGACCAGGGGCATCGTGCAGGCTCACATACCAATCACTGGCGGTGTCCTTCAGCTTGGATCCTATGTAGCCAATCCTCTCCCTCTCGGTGGGGTAGAGGTGGCCCCAGCTGTCCAGGAACCGCTCGATCTCCAGCAGGAAAAACTGCAGCTTCTCGGGGTCCCCATCGAAAGTAGCCGTCAATGGGTCGGCGGGGGCCGGGCGAACGATCGACCCTGCCGGCGCTGGGGCCGGCGCAGGAACGGGCCCTGGCACCTGTGGAGGGACGACCGGCAGAACCTGTGGCGGCAGCGGCCGTGGCTGCACTGGCACCGGTGGCTGAGCCGGAACTCCCCCGGGAGCCGCCGGCGGCTGCTGGACCCCCGTTGTGGGTGCTGGGAGAGCCTCTTGCATGGCTCTCATGGCGTCCCGGAACTGGTACTGGAGATCAAGGGCCAATTCTCGGAGCTCGGTGGTAAATTGGAACCGCAAATCTCCCATCATCCAGTCTAGGGATTGCATCTGGTCTTCGCGGTACGGATCGGGCCCATACGGGCTGGTCCTCTCTCCTTCCATGGAAGGGCGATGCGGATCTCCTCCGTAGATCAGCTCGCTGTCTCCTCCCAGGTAACTCGGCCTCCCTCGGTCGAGTTGATCGCTCGGGAACGAAACCCTTGCTCCTTTCCGGTCGTGCACCCAAGAGTCCACGGTCCCACGACTGAACTGGCTCCAGGCGTACTTCGGGGTCACGCTCTGAAGAGGAGGTAGGCGCGGGATGTAGTGAGCCCCCTGAATCGTAGTCACCGGTACTTTGGGCTCCCCTCCGCCGCCTCCACCACCGTTCCCCTGGTCCGCCGGGGTGGTGGGTGTATCTTCGGGGGTAGTAGGGATAGGAACCGTGCCGTCGTCTGACATGATCAGGAACGGCTGAGTCCCAGTCACAGATCTCTGACAATCTGTGAGAGTTCTGCGCAAAGTAGTCAAGGATCAGATCTTGGTCGGTTAACCAAAGTTCTTTATTTCCAATCTCTACATTAGTACAGCTTCTCGGATTATTGTCAGAGATGAGACAGATAATACAGGCAGGTCTATTATACCATTCCAAGGAGTTTGAATTACCCATAAGTAGCCAATCACTATAGGGGAAAATTGGCAGGCAAAAAGGGATCCTGACCGTTTGGTTCTCACAGGAAAGAAAGTGAGGTGTCAAGCTGTAAATTCCCTTCCCAAACCAGACCCCTCAGATGTTACCAGTTCACATAACAATCAATGGCCTCAAGGCTTTTGCATGTGATAAGAGATGAGAAGCATCCTCCCTTGAAGTCCCAGCCGGGGCGGATGGAATGCGGAGGCAGCGGTGTGAGAGGCCCTCTTGTTCTCATACATTGCAGGTGTCACCCTCCCGCTCTAAATGTTACAAACTCCAGGCCTGGTTAAGCACTACAACATGGCGGTTACAAACATAGAATAAAATATAGGATAACATAGAAGGTACAGTCAGGATTAATATGTCTGGATCAGCAGATTCTGACAATCACCAGGTATTCAAACTGGCCAAGGGAGTATTAAAGGCAGACTTATATTCGTCCCCTTCCCTTATGCGCACTCTGAAATAAGCATCTCGTAAGTCCAACTTTGAAAAAAATTTTCCCCTTAGCCGCTTCTGCCAGGAGATCCTTAATCAGCGGGATGGGGTAGGCGTTTGAAGCCAACACAGCATTTAGACCTCTATAGTCCGTACACAATCTCAGACCCCCATCTTTCTTTTTCCGGAACAAAACAGGGGCGGTGAAAGGGGACTTGGCTGGGCGAATAAAACCCCTCTCTAAGTTCTTGTCGAGAAAATGCCGAAGCTCCTCTCGCTCAGCCGGGCTCATGGAATATAACTTCCCTTTTGGCAACTTCTCCCCTGGTAGCAGTTCGATTGCACAGTCTGTGAGTCTATGGGGAGGGAGTTCGTCCACTTCCGTTTCACTAAACACATCCACCAAGTCCCTATATTCCACGGGGATCTTGACTGGTGTTAAAGACATCGCGGCTGGGGTAGGGGGCGAGGGTGGCCCCCTTCCCCAAGTGGCATCCCATTTGTGCTGGGCACATTTGGGATCAATCCAGGAGATTTTCCCTTCACTCCATTTTATATAGGGGTCGTGTGAGCTCAACCAGGGACTCCCCAGCACCATTGGGAACTGGGTATTGGGTGTGATTACAAAAGCCCTCTTCTCCCAGTGATCTCCCATCCCCACAATTAAAAGTTCAGTCTCTGCCACACATGCCTCCTTCATCTCCGATCCATCCATTTGGGTGAACCGTAAAGGTTCCCCCAGCGGGTTCACCTTAGGTCCCAGTCCCTCCACCACTAAGGGGCTTATCAAGTCTCTGGCACACCCCAAGTCTATAAGAGCACGCACCCGGACATGGGTCCCCGTGCTAGGAGCTATCACAGTCACGACCATATAAAGTAAGGGGCCAGGGATGCTCACCGGTGGTGGCGCATTGGGTGAAGAGACCTGCAGCTCTGCGCCTTTTACTGCAGGTCTTTGAAGTTTCCCGCCGGCTGTGTTGCAATCAGCTCCAGCTCCCCCTGGGAAGCTGGCTCGCTCGTTGCCCCTTTCCTGTTGTAATGCCCGGGGTTTAAACGATGACTTGCCAAGCTTGGGTGTCCCTCCTGCCAAAAGGGTCGAAGTCTTCGGGGTCTTGGGCCTGCGAGGGCACGCCGAGGCGAAGTGGCCACTTTCCCTGCACTTCATGCAGAGACCTTGCTTGAAGCGGGAATCACGTAGCTCCTGCAGGGCTGACTTAAACTTTGACCTCAGGGCGGGCTTGGACGTGTGAGAGGTGGAGGAACCCAGCTTGATCAGAGTGAAGTGCTCTTCCACATCCACCGCCACCCGCATCCATGCTGCGAGGGACCCTGGTCGATCGTTTCGAAGAATGGTCTCGTAGATTTCCGAATTCAACCCCTCCCGGTATTTTTCAATGAACAAGTCCTGAGACCACCCTTGTACCTTGGCAGCAATTCTACAGAATTGATCAGTGTACTCCCTCATGGAGGTGCACCCCTGAACCAGTTTGCGTAACTGGTTCCAAGCCTTCTCCTCCCTTAGAGGGTCTTCGTAGTGCTGCCGGAGGGCCCACATAAAATTTTTTACAGTTTGTAGTTTGGGCCCGGGGGGGTCATGCAGGCTTACATACCAATCACTGGCGATGTCCCTCAGTTTCAAGCCGATGTAGCCCACTATCTTTTATTCGGATGGATAAAGGTGCCCCCACGCATCCAGGAACCTCTTGATCTCGATCAGGAAAAACCGGAGCTTCTCAGGGTCCCCGTCGAACGTCATGGTCAGGGGGTCATTCGGGGGCTGGCAGAGCACTCAATCTCCGGGGTGAGGAGCCGCTGGTCCTGGCAGGGGGGTGCCTGCCGGAGGCAGTCCTGCGGGTGCAGGCACCACAGGAGCCGCACCCGCTCCCCCGGGTACAGGTCCCGGGGGTTGCACTCTGCCCCCTGCCTTGCGCTGGCACTACTCCTGCTCCTACCCCTGCCCCAGCTGCTCCCATCAGCTGCTGCTGCATCTCCAGCATGGACTCTCTCAGCTCCACAGCCAGTCGGTCATGCATCTCACTGAACCTCTGGTCCAGCATTCTCCCGAGATCCTCCGGGCCTGGGTTGGGACCCCTAGGCAGGAGTCGCTCTTCTTCCAAGAGGCTCAACCACCAGTCGTCCGGTCGATGAGGTAAAAACTGATCCTCGTCCCGCAAGCTCAGCCAACCGATCTTGGAGTGGTCATCGCTGAAACGTACTCGGGCCCCTTTCCGATCATGGATCCATGACTCAGAAGTAGCGGCTCCAAACGTGGCCCACGAGTATTGCGGGGACAGTGGCCAACCCCCCTGCCCCTCCAGGGCACGGGAACATGAATAAATTCTGGCCCGTTGTGCCCGGCACGTACGGCTCACATGGTTCACTGGGAGCTGTTGTGACCGGGACCTCCTCGGTGTAACGGGAAGAGTCCCATCGTCTGACATGATCAGGTATGAGAAATCCCGTAGATGGGATATCTAACAATCTGTGAGGCTTCTGAGTCGAATCAAATAAGCCAGGCCTTTGATATTCTTAATGATGGTTCAGGTACTCAATGTTTGTTAGAGATACTTGGTTACAGGCAACATGGATTAATATACCCCACACAGTAAGGTAAGAGCAGGCAAAGAGCCAATCAGAGTAAATACAAAAAAGCGTGAAAACCCCCAACCGTTAGTTCTTACAGAAAAGGCGCAAATGCACTAAAAATTCCCCCCCATGCCCCTTAGTGACCTCTACTTGTAATTCACAGGCCAGGCACCTAGCTAGAAACAGTTCAACAGTTCTCCAAGGTTACAAAAGCAAGATAAAACATTCGAGTCTCCAGAGAGGAAGAGGGAGGAGACGAGGGGAGATAGCCAGACTGTTTATGTGACGCGGTGGAATGCGGCAAGCCATCCTCCCGGGGAAGAAAAAGACACATTAAGCAGAACAGGCAATAAACCTCAAGGTTAGCCGTAAATTACTGATAGAGACCCCGGGCCTGAACAATTAATGGCAGAGGATCTGACATGCGGACAAGGAGAGGGAATCCTGGAGGTTGAGTCTTCAGCCAGAGGAACGACCTCCACCTCAACATCTGGAGCGTGTTCCTGATGACCTCTGGCAGCAGATGGATCAAAGATTCGAGGAAATGCACGATCGGTTGGCGGTTGATCTATGAGAGGCGTTACTCGAAATGCAACAGGTTGTGATGGGAGCCACTGGAGCAGGGCCCGCTGGAGGAGCTGGCACAGCTGGAGGGCTCCCTCCCCCCAACAACAGGTTGATGGGGCTGCTGGCCCCACACAACCAGAGCCTGGGGGAGCCCCTCCGCCACTCGAGGTCACAGCCCAGCCAGCGCCCCGACCTGGGGACCGGATGTATCGGCAGCCTCCACATGACCCTCTGATGGCTATGTTTGATGGTGATCCTGACAAGCTCAGGTTCTTCATCATCGAGATCGAGTGGTTCCTGGAGACTTGGGAACACCTTTACCCCACTGAATGCATGAGGGTTGGCAACATCGGTTCAAAATTACGGGACACTGTTAGCGACTGGTATGTGAGTTTGCACAACCCCCAGGTCCTGAGCTACGATCCATGAATGAGTTTATGTGGGCCCTTCGGCAGCACTACGAGGATCCCTTGGGGGAGAAGGCCAGGAATCAGTTGAGGAAACTGGTTCAGGGCTGATCCTCTGTAAGGGGGTATACTGCTCAGTTTTGTAGAATAGCTGCGAAGGTGCATGGCTGGTCTCAGGACCTTTTCGTTGAGAAATACCGGGAGGGTCTGAACTCAGAGATATATGAGACTGTGTTGCAGAATGATCAGCCTGGCTCCCTGGCGGCGTGAATGAGGGCAGTGGTTGATGTGGAGGAGCAGTTCACCTTAATTAAGCTGGGGTCACAGTCATCCCACTCCACCGCCAAAGCTACTACCAAGTCCAAGTTTAGAACAGCAATCCAAGAACTCCGCGATGCCCACTTCAAACAAGGACTTTGTATGAGATTCGGGGAGAGCGGACACTATGCGTCTTCCTGCCCCCGGGGGGGGGGGGTGAAGACACCCAAGACTCCTACTCTGACTCCCGCCAGAATGCCACAGGCTCCAAAAGGGACTTTCAAACCCCGGGCATTACAGTTGGAAGGGGCAACGAGTGAAAGCACTGGGAAATCAACTCTGGAAGTAGTAGCTGTGCAGCCGTCGGGAAACTTCCAAATACCTGCAGTAGGAGGCGCGAAACTGCAAGTCCCCCCTCTGGCCGTGCCACCAACAGTGAGCAACCGTGGGCCCTTGCTCTACATGATTGTGACTGTTATAGCATCTGGCAGTGGCACCCACGTTCAGGTGCGAGCCCTCATTGACTTGGGGTGCACCAGGGATCTTATTAGCCCCCTAGTAGTAGAGGGTTTGGGACCTAAAGTAAATTCTTTTGGGGAGCCTTTACAGTTCACCCAGATGGACGGGTCTGAGATGAAGGAGGCGTGTGTAGCAGAGATGGAACCGTTAATTTTGGGAACAGGTGACCATTGGGAGAAAAGGGCCTTTGTAATAACTCCACATGCCCAATTCCCCATGGTGCTGGGGAGTCCTTGGTTGGGATCCCACGACCCCTACATCAAATGGAGTGAGGGAAAAATCTCCTGGGTCGACCCTAAGTGTACACAACATAAATAAGATCCCACATGGGGCTCGGGGGCCCCCTCTTTCCCCCTCGCCTGCTTAGTCTCAGAAGAACTGGTCAAGATCCCTCCAGAATACCGGGACCTGGCTGAAGTGTTCAGCAAGACCGAGGCAGATGAACTTCCCTCTCATAGACTCACAGACTGTGCTATCGAACTCTTACCAGGGGAAAAACTGCCTAAGGGAAAATTATACTCAATGAGCCCTACGGAGAGGGATGAGTTGCAGAAATTTTTAGATAAGAACCTGGAGCAGGGTTTCATTCGCCCTGCTAAATCCCCATTTGCCGCCCCTGTCCTTTTCCGGAAAAAGAAGGATGGAGGATTAAGGTTGTGCACAGATTATAGAGGACTAAATGCAGTCTCCGCTTCTAATGCCTACCCATTGCCTCTTATCAAAGACTTGCTAGTGGAGGCAGCAAAGGGAAAGATTTTTTCCAAACTGGATTTACGGGAAGCCTACTTCCACGTGCGCATCAAAGAGGGGGACAAATATCAGACTGCCTTCAATACCCCACTGGGGCAGTTTGAATATCTGGTTATGC
The DNA here is from genome assembly GCA_029233225.1 of Lepidodactylus listeri. Lineage (NCBI taxonomy): Eukaryota > Metazoa > Chordata > Lepidosauria > Squamata > Gekkonidae > Lepidodactylus > Lepidodactylus listeri. Next base: position 3,272,566 of record JARCFY010000014.1, on the reverse strand, counting down.
CCTTCAGATTGGCTGGCGCTCCTGGCGTATTTATGAGCCTCATAAATGAAGTGTTACACAAGCATTTATTCAAAGGGGTGCTCTGTTATCTTGATGATATCATTCTCTATTCACAAGATCGAGACTCTCATGTTAAATTGATGAGAGAAGTATTATCCACACTCAAGGCTCATAGACTGTATGCCAAGCTGTCTAAATGTGAGTTCCATTGCACAGAGATTGACTTTTTGGGATATTGCATCTCTCCCAGGGGTCTTGAAATGGACCCAGCTGGGAGTTCCGTTTCTGGTCACTCTCGGATCAGACATGGGAGCTTGCCGCTCCTAAAGGTCTGAGAAAAACCTCCAAACTTACAGGCAGAAAATCTGCCTGCCTCCCCTCCTGAAGAGAGAGGAGGTGAAGAGAGCTTATGGACTTCACACAGAGAGGAAAAGGCAATTTCTCTCTGTGTGTTTAGCTGCTCTTATCGAAGTTTTGGCAGGAGAACCATCGAGATGGATCGATGGGATCAAGAGAGGGTCGGACACAAGTAGCCTGGCATACTCGGGACCCAAGCAAAGGAAAGAACGGAAAAACTGGAAACTCAGAAGTTGAGTATAACTTGATTTATTTGCCAGGATTAGTGGGTTATTTAAGGTGGGCTAGGTGGGAAACAAGGGAGCTATAATTGCTATAAACCCCGCAGGAGTATAAGTGGCCGGGTAAGAGTTAAATTAAAAAACATAGGGGGTGAGAGTGAGGCTACGAGACTAAGAAGTTTGCTGCACTTACCTCTTGTGTTTTGCGTTTTCTTTTCTTTTCTTCTCTTTTCTTTTCTTTTTGGTTTCTTCTTAGCTCGGCGTCAGAGATTGGGTGGAGCTGTGCTGGAGAGTTGGGGTGTGGATGGAGTCGATGGGGCAGAATTGGTGTAGGAGCAGCCATTTTGCAAAGGAGGCTACGTAATTAAAGCAGGAGGAAGAATATCAGCGGATTAGCAGAGGTGGAGATGGCGCGGAGGAGTGGCCATTTTGAAGCCAGGAGGAGCTCACTATGTAATTAGAGCAAGAAGCGGCGGCGGCAGGAAAAGAGGAAAAATTATTTTGTAAGGGAAGCGCAATTGACTTAGAAAAGCAGTCTGGAAGATATTAAGAGAAGTGGGGAAAGGTGGTTGGCTAAGAAAAGGTTGTAACTTAAAGCAATCTCAAGAAAAGGAATTTAAAGGGACACAGAGTTACAACGGAGAAGTCTTATTTATTAGTATAAAAATAAGTCTACTTAGTTACCTACTTGTACAGTGACTGTAACTTACTCAGATATATTCTACTTGTTTGTACAGCAGTTGCAAGTCACTTAGAAATTTTTTAGTATCTACATAATTGTTGAATTAATGATATGTGGATAGTGCTTGGGGGTGTTGAAGTATAAGGTGATAGAAGACAAATTGTTTGGCTGTTGAATAATCAATAGTTAAAAATAAAGAAAGATAAAATTTAATTTACTATATCAACTGATTAACAATAAAATTAGCCGCCAATTAATTAAATAAATATTTAAATAGAGTTCAAATACAGTTTTAAATTAATTTGTAGAGATTAATAACTGATTCGGTAAATTAAGAGCTAACTTATCCAGATAATAAGTTAATTCTGCATTATAACTTGATTTAATCAACAAAGGGGGGGAATTAAAAAATTAATTGTAGTAAGTAAGCAATTGAAGTTTATAAATTAAAATAAATTATAGTAAATAATTATTAATTATAAACCTAAACAAAAATGAAAATAAAGTCAATAAATTTGGGGAAATAATAAATAAATAAATAATAAAACCGTTAATAGTTAATTAAGATCTCCACTACAAGAATAATCAATTTTGTTATTTTGTTAAAATATTTCATACTACATATAAATTAGGTACATTTGGATTGAAGTATAGTGAGTCGAGGTAAACATTTAAGAATTTAGGGTAATCATCTATGGCCACAGGATACTCCGGAACAGTGAGAAAGAACTCTTTACCGTCACCTGCCCAACTTAAAAGTATGAGCCAGCAAAAACCTCCTTCAAGTAACCCACCACAGATGTCCAAGGAAATTAGAGCAACCATAGACGAGTCGGTGGCTGCTGCAGTGAAAGCAGTCTTAGAAAATACACTTCCAGCAATGTTGGAGAAGGTGGAAGAGAGATTTCCCGCTCTCATAAAGAAAGAACTCGCACCGATATACACTAAAATTGATGATCTTACAACCCAGATAAAAAATGAAGTGGATGAAATTAAATTACAGGTAAGTAATAACAGGCAAGAAATACAGAAAATAGCAGCGAGAGGATGACAAACCCAGGAAAAAATGAGGGAACTTGACATTGACTTCAAAGAGTTAAAAGCCAAAAATGAAAGATTGGAGGAGTCACTCATAAACCTTGAGATGGATAAAGCAGCAACCATTTTAAGATGTCAGAATGTTCCGGAGAAAGTGGGTACCAATCTTAAAGAAGAGATAGCAAGCAGCCTTGCAGAACAGCTGGAAATTGGAGCAAAAGAGGAACTTATGCGAGAGATGGAGTCTGTGTACAGAAGAAACACGGCTTTTGCGAGGAAATTTAATGCTCCGAGAGAGGTACACATCAAATTTAGTAAACGGGAAATCAAGGAAAAGATTCTGAAAGCATCATATGAGAAACCGGTCAAAATCCAAGGAGAAGATGTAAGACTATTGAAAGAAATACCGTGGAGAGTTAGAGAGAAGAGATGTGAGTATCAATGTTTAGTATCGGCTCTGATGGATAACTTCGTGGAGATGTATGGTGATGAACTGGGATTAGAGAAAGAGCAACCTGAAGAGGAAGAGGAAGACCTGCAATCAGAGAAGATGGAAGGTGAGTCAGAAGATGAAAAGAGGCAACACATGAGAAAGGAAAAGAGAGATGAGGACCCCTTCACAGATGTTAACAAGAAATCAATCAAAAAATAAGATTGGGGCACAAAAGGATAAAGAGGGAGCAGAACATTAAGGATCTTAAGATATTGTCCATAAACGTTAATGGACTAAATGGTCCCCAAAAAAGAAGGAGAATTTTACATCAAGCTGCTAAACATAGGGCAGATATAATTTGCTTTCAAGAAATGCATATAATGAAAGAGCATTGTAAATATTTGCAATATAAAAAACTGGGAATGGTTTTTATAGCTGCAGATGAGGAAAGGAAAAAGAAAGGAGTGGCAATTTATGCAAAAGAAGATTTACACCCTCAGCTTAGTTATGCATCTAAAGATGGGAGGATCGTGGCCATAACAATAATACGACAAGGAATAGAATATCAGGTTATTAATATTTATGCACCTAATAATAATCAAAGATCTTTCTTTGAAGAATTAGCGGAAGTTTTAAAGAAAAAGATGGTAATAATATTTATCTTATGGGCGATTTTAATGCAGTGTATGATAAGAAAATGCATAGAGAGAGCTCCAAAGGGACTAAGGCAAGAGTTTTAATTTTGCCAAAAAGCTTCCTGCAACTGGCTGATGAATATGGTTTGATTGATTTGTGGAGAACTAAGCATGTACAGGAGAAAGGTTTTACTTTCTACTCCACAAGGCATCAATCCTGGTCAAGGATTGACATGGTTTGGGCAACAATGTCAACCTTGTCCGAAGTGTTAGATGTTAATATACTTCCGATGACCTTTGCAGATCATAATCCACTGATTATACTAATGAAAGAGAACCCAAAAGAAAAGAGATGGATAATGAATAGGTACATTCTTAAAGATCAAGAATTTGTTTAAAAAACAAGTCTAGAAATTAAAGATTTTTTTCAAATAAATATACAACCAGATATTTCTATTAACACAGTATGGGATGCCTTTAAAGCTTATGATAGAGGAAGAATTATTAGTTATACTGCATGGGGGAAAAAACAGGAAAGGAAAGAATATGAAGATCTTATAGCTCAACTTAAAGTAGAGGAAGGGAACAGGGATGCCCATAAAAAAGATAAAGGTTATAGAAGTAGAATAAGAAGTATTCAGCACAAAATGAATTTATTATTAAACAAGGAAATTGCAAGGAAAATAGAATATAATAAATTCTTCTTCTTTGAGAATGCAAACAAGCCATCAAGGTGGCTGGCATACAAGCTGAGGAAGGAAAAATCTAAACGACTAATACATGCTCTAAAAGATGAGAAAGATGAGATTAAAACCCGTATGTGTGAATTAAAGGAAATAATTAAGAATTTCTATAGTAGGTTATATAAAAAAGGAGAAGAAAGTGATGAATTAATAGAAAACTATTTTCTAAAACATAAAGTGATAAACAAATTTAATGATTCCCAAAAGAAAATGTTGAACGATCCAATTTCAATGTGTGAAATCATAGAGACTTTCAAAAGACAAAAAAGAAATAAGGCCCCAGGCCCGGATGGGCTACTTGTTGAGTTTTATCTTGCCTTCGAAGACCACCTTATCCCTACCTTTAAAGCAGTTATAAAAAACATAGGAGATAAAGGTAATATTCCTGAGTCATGGAAACAAGCCCTTATTACATTAATACCTAAAGAGCAAAGTAAGGAAGACATAATTAGTAATTACAGGCCAATTTCCTTACTAAACGCGGATTACAAAATTTTTGCCAGTATATTGGCTGAGCGATTTACAAAGGCGCTAATACAAACAATTAATAAAGACCAGACAGGGTTCCTACCGCAGAGACAAATGAAAGAAAATTTAAGAATGTTAATTAATATACTGGAGTACTATGAAACCAATTCGGATAAGCAAATGTTATTGATGTTTATGGACACGGAAAAAGCTTTTGACAACTTAGCCTGGAATTTTTTTAAACGAAAGTTGAAAGAATATAATGCGGGTGATCAATTTCAGATAATGATAAATGCCATATACTCTAATCAAATGGCTAGAGTGAGGGTTAATGGTGATATGACAAGGGATATAGTTATAGAAAAGGGCACTAGACAAGGATGCCCATTATCCCCGCTATTATTTATCTTTGCATTAGAAACGCTTAATGATCAGGTTAGGATGAACAAGCAAATAAGGGGACTTAAGTGTAGGGGTCAGGAATACAAATTATGTGCATTTGCTGACGATTTGATGTTCATAATGGAAGACCCTGAAAACTCCCTTAGCCAGTTATTAGAAGAGATAGACCAATACGGTAAAGTGGCAGGACTGAAAATAAATTTTAAAAAGACTAAATTATTGACAAAAAATTGCCCAAAAGAGAGAGAAATTAAAATTCAAAAAGCATTTAATATAGAAATAGTCAAGAAGATAAAATATCTTGGTATTATTTGTATTAATAGAGTTAGTTCTTTAATTAAAAACAACTATAAAAAGTTACTAAAAGAAATAAAGGAGGATTTGGAAAAATGGAAAAGATTAAATCTATTCTGGCTGGGGAAAGTAGCAGCCATAAAAATGAATATTCTTCCAAAATTTATAATTTTAGCACAAAATATACCCCTGTTAAAAGAGAACGACCCCTTTTATCAAGAAATTAATAGGTTGGACTTCCGGTCTAATAGCGTTCTGAAGCGGGCGCTAGTCTCGGACGTTCCGAGCCAGCGACCCGGACTACTGAGGGTAGGAGGGGATCCTGGGCTGGCTCGGACCCCCCAGAGACCCCCAGAAAGGGGGCTCTGCTTGGGGTGCACGGAGCTGCCTCTCCCGGGATGACGATCCCGGAATTGAGGCTGCTTTATGCCCTGCACAGTCCTCCCTCAGTTAGAAACCCTCAGGGTTTTTAAGAGCGGCAACCGGACAGCTTCAGGAGTCCAGAGTTAAAAAGAATCAGCAACTTACTGGAGACACATGGCGACAACCATGAGTTTTTAAAACAAGATTCTCCGATGTGATTGTGGGATTTAAACCCCCCTCTCTTCTCGACTCTCCGCTCCGGTGAAGAGGAAGAAAAGTCTTGTGTTAAATCTGAGAATCATGGCTTGAAACAGCTTTTGAGATCTCAGTGGAAGAAGCTTCAGCAGTATTTCAAAGAACTTTAGAGTGATTTATTGATTTCTTTGAACTTTCTTATCTTTTGGTAAACAAGAAGTGATGACCGGGAGGGGAGAGAAAATGGTGTCAAAGAATAAACCTTCTCCCAAAACAAGCTCTACGTTACCCAGTTCTCTTTCTAGTTCAAAAGGTGAGACAACAGAGCTCAATTTGGCATTAACAGCTGCTTTGCGCCCCCTGATAGACCAGCTGGCTACAGTCAACCAGAAATTAGACTCACTGCAAAAAGAAGCTGCAGAGGCAAACAGGAAATCTAAGAGAGTGGAGAAGGTTTTGTTGGATGTTAGGACCAAAATAGAGAAGCATGATTCAAGACTGTCCAAAATTGAGAAGGAAAGATTATTTGACAAAAATGCCTTATTAACTATGCAATTAGAATGTTCTAACTATTGTTTGAGATTTCAGGGTGTTCCTGAACAACAAGGGGAGAATCTTAAAAAGTTACTCAGTGAATCACTGGTCCCAGTAACAGGGATGAAAGCGGAAGATTTTCAAAGCGACATGGATATGATCTACAGAACATATCCAGAATTTGTGAAGAAAAAAAACCTGCCTGGGGAAGTAATGGTGAGATTCTCTAAAAGATCTACAAGAGATGTGGGTCTCAAAACCACCAACAAAGCCACCCTGAAAATTCAAGAGCAAGAAATCAAGGTGTTAAAGGACATTCCTTATAAGATCAGGAAGAAGAGAAAGACTTATAAAAATTGACTGTTTGGTTACAATCTGCCAATATTTCTTATCGCTGGATTTATCCAGAGGGCCTAACATTCAGCTTTAAAGACAAGAAGAAGAAGATAGATACTGTTGCCAAGGCAGATGCTTTTCTGGTTTACTGCAAGAAGAAAGAAGAAAAGAAAGGAAAAGAATCTTCATCAGAGGACTCATGGTTCAGCAAGAAAGTATTTATGGACTAGAAAGTTCATCCTCAGAAAATTTGGGACTTGAAGAAGGTGATTTGGAGTCTGAACCGGGTGCTGCAGGTCCCAAGATCCCAGAAAAGGGAAAGAAGAAGACGCAGAAGAAAGAAAAACCAAAGAAGAAATAGTTTTAAATAAGCTGTTATGTTTATCTCTCTAGAGTTTGACTGTCTTGTTTGTATACACTGAATCTCAAAGGTTTTTTTAAATAACCTGAATAGAATTTAGAAAAGAATAAGATATAGCCTGAATTCTATAACTATTCTTTTTAGAAAGTTTTGTTAAGCATAGACTCATAATTATCTGGAACCCCGTCATTATATGGGTAGTTTAGATTTTAGTTATGTAGTGTTTTTTTTGTAGGTTATAGTGTAGTTTGAAAAATCAATAAAATCTTTTTTTTTTTTTTTAAAGAAATTAATAGGTTGACTAGAGATTTTGTATGGTTTCCTAAAAAACCTAGAGTGAAATGGAAACTGCTACAGGACAAAAAAGAAAGAGGAGGTTTGGCGATACCAAATTGGAAACTCTATGGTAGATCCGCGGCATTAGTTTGGATTAAAGAGTGGGTGAAGCTGGAAAATACTAGACTCTTAACCCTTGAAGGTCATGACCTCTATATGGGTTGGCACTCATATGTATGGTATGGGAAACAGGAAGTTCACTCAAACTTCCACTCCCATAAGCTTAGAGCCGCCCTAATGAAAATCTGGATAAACACTAAGAAAGAGTTTTATACTAAAGTACCTAAATGGGTGTCACCGCTAGAAGCTTACATAAAGCCTACACTGTTAAATAAAAATAATATGACTAACTACGAATTCATCCTGGACAGAGCAGGTAGTATTAAATCTGATGATAAACTGGAAGAACTAGGTATTAAGCTTTCGTGGTGGGAAAAAATCCAACTTCAGAACATTTATAGTAAAGATAAGAAAGTTGGATTTTATAAAGAAATGAATGAATTAGATAAAATATGGTTAAATAGCAATAATAATCTAATTAAAAATATATAACCTACTTATAGATAAATGCAGGACGAAGTGGTCAAGAAGGTTATGGTACTATGGATGAAAGACATAGGGCACCACGTGGAGACTGACCAATGGTCAAAAATATGGAAAGGAGTTAAAAGTTTGAAGGCAATGAATTACAAAGAAAACATATATAAAGTCTTCTATCGTTGGTATTGAGCACCAGATAGAGTAAATAAATGTTATCCAAATGTTTCAAATCTACGTTGGCTTTGTAAAACGAACGTAGGATCTTTTTATCACATGTAGTGGCAATGTAAATTGATTCGACAGTTCTGGCATGGTATTAAGGATGTAATTAAGGAGATTTTAGGGATGGAGATTGCTTTGACACCTGAGACCTTACTTAATGTAACACCGGATGGAATGTCATCAACAGATGAGAAACTTCTAATCTCAATTTTGACTGCAGCAAGAATAATTAGAGCCAAGTACTGGAAACTGTCTACTTTACCCGATAAGGATGAATTGATTGATAAACTATTGGAACTGGCAGAAATGGAGAAATTGGGTTACATGTTAAATACGGTTAAATGTAATGATCCGAAATTTATTTGGTCCAAATTTTATAAATGGTTGGAGTCATATAGAGGCTCAAAATGAAGATGTATTAGAAAAATTAACTTTTTGTTTTGTTTGGTTGAAAAACAAATAAAATATTTTTTAAAAAAGAAAAAAAAGAAATGGACCCGGCTAAGGTGCAAGCGGTGGTAGCATGGGAATCCCCCGTACACGTAAGCAACTTCAATCTCTATTAGGATTCTGCAATTTTTATAGAACATTCTTAAGGGATTTTGCTAAAGTCAATCTGCCCCTTACTGATCTCTTGAAAACAAAAGGAAAGGGTCCCGAAGCTGGCAAGCCTGGAGAATGCTTAAACTGGTCAAGTGACTGTCAGGCAGCTTTTGAGACTTTAAAGACCCTATTCACCTCAGAGCCTATTCTGGCCCATCCCGATGAAACACGGGAATTTATCGTCCATTTTAATACTTTAGATGTGCCCTGGATTACAAATGTGCCCTGGATTACAAAATGTGCCCTGGAATATTCCCAACAGGATCTGGATGATTTGGGAGGGGAGAAAGAGGCGGAAAAACATTCGGACGGCTGTTGGTATAAGGGAAATAAACCGATAGTGCCAAAATCCCTCAGACTGTCCATTCTACATGCTTGCCATGAGTCAAAGCTCTCAGGCCATTTTGGATACCTTAAAACAGGGGTGGGCAATTGTTTTGGCTCAGGGGCCACTTTGTGGGAGCGGAGGTTAGCGGAGGGCCACACCTTTTAAAATGATTGCATTCATTAGTTAACTTTGCATTTCAGAAAAGGTATAAATTGTATCATAAAAATCAATAAATAGAAATTAAATAAAATAGTGGTAGTTTTATTCAATTTATTTATTGTGCTAATTTCATATCATCTATAGCTGCAAGCACATTTAATTTTAGAATCAGTTTAATGAGACAAATGTACCCTATCACACTTTTCTACAATTTTTTTTAAATCAGGAGTGAGCTTGCTTGTTGAGATTCTCATCACAGCCTGCAAGTTCATGTCTGTCGAAGAGCACCTATATTTACTCTTGTTGATCTTCATGCAAGAAAAACTTTGCTCACAAATATATGTAGACCAGTGGTTCTCAACCTGTGGGTCAGAACCCCTTTTGGGGTCGAACGACCCTTCCACAGGGGTCGCCGGCTGGCGTCCACGGCCGCCCCGCCGGCAGGAAAGGGCCCCACGCAAGCTGATTGCCATTGGAACCTAACTTTTAGGAACTGATTCCAATCCAGTGTAGGAATAATGGTTGAAGATAAGATATTGGTTCAGGCAAGATTTTGTATAGATGGGACAGAAAATAATATTTTTATTGGTTTTGTCAAAGCCGTTTAGACAACACAACAAATAATTTTATGGTTGGGGGTCACCACAACATGAGGAACTGTATTAAAGGGTCACGGCATTAAGAAGGTTGAGAACCACTGATGTAGACCCAAATATAGAGAACATTTTCCCAGCAAATTTCTTCATACATGGAAATTTTTTCAGCAGACAAAAGATTTGTTAAAGTCAACTAATGTCACAGCATTAAACATTTCTTTCACAGTGTGATCTGACTGCATGTCAATAAGTTCAAGCTGCAGCTCCTCAGGTGCTGTATCAATATCAGCAGTGATGGGACAAGAGAGCAAATTGAATTTAGGCTCAATTTTCTTGAAGTCCTGAAATCTTCTTGGCGGGCCACAAAAAACTCTGTGGCGAGCCGCATGTGGCCCCCGGGCTGCCATTTGCCCACCCCTGCCTTAAAACATTGAATTTGCTCCAGAGACAGTTTTGGTGGCCAAGGATGCGGGGGGATGTCTCAGACTACGTAACTTCCTGCCAAACCTGTTTAATGTGTAAGAAACGAGGGGGAAAGACCCCAGGGCTTTTACAGCCTCTCCCCACCCCTTCCAGGCCTTGGGAGGTTATTTTGATGGATTTTATAACTAATTTGCCACCCAGTAAAGGGAAGACGGTTATTGGGTGGTGGTGGACTTATTCTCCAAACAGGCACATTTCGTTCCATTTATACAACTCCCCATGGCAAAGGACTTGGCTAAAGTGTTTTTCGCGCATGTGGTGAAACTCCATTCTTTTCCTAAGCGTATAGTCTCCAATAGGGGGAGTCAATTCGTTGCCACCTTTTGGCGGGAGCTACTGCAGGTCATGGGAATTGAGCCCGCTTTAAGCTCTGCTTACCACCCAGAAAGTGATGGACAGTCCGAACGTGTCAATCAAATCCTGGAACAGTTTTTGCATTGTTATTCGAATTACCATCAAGATAATTGGGTGGACCTCCTCCCCTTTGCAGAATATAGCTACAACAATGCAGTGCATTCTTCCACTGGGGTGTCGCCCTTTATGGCTGTGGGGGGTTTTGAGAGCAACCCACTGCCTACTGTATCCCCTCCGGTCGATGGCTCCCCATCGCAGTTTTGGTTTATGGTGGACTTCCCTTCAGAACTCTTGGCCCGGGTTTCCGGCCGGAGGAATGGAGGTCTGACACGCTTTGCAAATGCGCAAGGCGAACAGCGGCTCTTCCTGACAGCTTGGGTGGATTAATCCACCTGACGCAACCTCACACAGGTAGTGTGAGGACCAGCAAGCAATATAATCCAGGTTTGAGCAACCTCGGTGAAGGGAAAGTCTCGGAGGAGACTTTTCCGACACCTTGAGCACTGCAGCCGAAGAGGATTCTTGCGAGTATCTCTAAGGAGCCGAGCTGAGTTGAAAAATTCAGCATAAAACCTCCAATTCCCCTGATTCCTTAACAAAGAAGACAAAGTTTAAACGTTGGGACCACATCTGAAGCGAAGTAACAACAAAAGGTAACGGGAAAAAAGTTTTTTGCCTTACCACCGCCGCATTTTGAAAGATGAAAAGCAGATCGGGTGAAGCAATAGACTGTTGTTGATTGGATGAGAGCAGTTTTGAAGTGCTAAAAAACCGAATTTGAACTTAAAAAGCCAAAAAAACCAAGTTGTTTAACATTTCTGCGGTTAAGAAGAGTCGGGAGGGGAAGCCAAGCATCGCAAGACAAAGAGGGAGAAGGGAACCAAGCATCGCGAGATTAAGACGTGAGGACTGAATCAGGAAGTGACGGCTAGCAGAGCAGACAAGAAGGGAAAAGGAGAAGAATCGGAAGAAGGTAAAGGGGACTCTAAATACTGCCGGACCAGAAAGGGGACTCTAAATACTGCCGGACCAGAAAGACCATAACAGGAAGTGACGTGCAGAGAGCAGACAAGTAAATAAAAGGAAGGGACAAAAGGAAACTACGGCAAGCCAGAAGCAAGGTAAAAAGACTATAACCTTTGACATTAACCATAGAGAAGTCGCGCCCACCATTTTGGATTTATAAAATTTTTAAACTGCAATATCTCAAAGATTATATAACTTAGAAGGCTGAAACCAACATAATTTGACTTGGCAAGATTAGCTTGTTTGAATGCTCTAATTGGTGTTTGATTTGGAAAACAAGATAAAATCGATCTTTTTTAAAGAGGCAAAACGGACCGCGGACTAAGATCGAGAGCAGCTACATGGTCCTCTCCTACAATGGCAGCAAAAAAAGAAAAAGAGCTACTAGCTGTTATGGAAGCAATGGAAAAGAAAATGTTAGACGCTATAGGAGAGGTAAATGTTAAAATGAATAATATAGCGGCTCAGGCAGATAAAAATTTCATGGAATTAAAAGCAGAATTTCAAAAATTATCCACAAGAACACAAGATATAGAAACTAAAGTAAAAGAACTGGAAAAAAGCACCCATAAGACAATGAGAGAGAACGAGAGGATGGAAAAGATGATGCACTATAAAGATATGCAAAATCATTTGAGATTTCGAGGGATCGAGGAAAAATTGAATGAGGACATTTTTACAAGAATGCAAGAAGCAATAGCAGATTTTTTACAAGAACAGGAAGAAGTTGTTAAAGAACACATGGATCTTGTTTATAGAGTTAATTCTACATATGCAAGAGACAAAAACATACCAAGAGATGTGGTTGTCCAATTTACAATGAAAAGAACAAAAGAACAAATCTACAGGAAGTGCTTTACTGACCCTTTTGTAATAGATGGAAAGAAAATCATAGTAATGAAAGAATTGCCTAGAGCAATACTGCAAGAAAGGAAAAAATTCAAGCATCTGACGGATAAACTGAAGGAGAAAAAAATCAGATTTCGTTGGGAAATACCTCAAGGACTAAGCTTTTATTATGGCAACTCCAGAGTAGTGATTAAAAGCACAGAAGAAATGTATGCATTCCTGGGAGAGAATAAAGATGATTTTGGAGATATTTAAGAATATATCAAAATGGATTACAAAATACTTACATGGAATGTAAATGGACTAAATTCACCCCAAAAACGTAGAATGGTAGGTCATTGGTTGGAAAAACAAAAATGTAATATAATTTGTTTGCAAGAAGCTCATCTTAAAAAACAAGACCATAAATATTTAATAAGGAAAAAATTGGGAGAAGAATTTTATTCTTTAGCAAGCAACAAAAAAAATGGTGTTGTAACATATGTCAAAAAAGATTTGGAACCTAAAGTAATATTTAAAGACAAAGATGGAAGATATTTAGCTATTGAAATTTTACTGCAAGGATTGAAAACTTTGATTGTGAACATTTATGCTCCGAATGGAGCTAAGGAAAATTTTTTTAAAGAACTTCAAATGGAATTGGACAATGTAAACTATGATCAAATTATGATGTTAGGGGACTTCAATGGAACTGTAGATAATAAACTAGACAGGCGCTTTAAAAGAAAGGATGAGACGTTAGGGAAGCTTCCAAAAAATTTTTTTGAACTGATAAAACAAGAAAAGTTGGAAGATATTTGGAGGAAAGCTAACCCACAAGGAAAAGATTTTACCTTTTACTCTAACAGACATGACTCACATTCAAGAATTGACATGATTTGGATGACTACTAACTTAACCTTTAAGACAAGAAAAGTGGAAATTTTACCCAGAATAATCTCAGATCACAATCCGTGTTTATGGACAGCTGGGCAGATTAAAAAACAAAAGAGATGGAGAATAAATGAGGACTTATTAGATAATCAAGAAATAACTAAAAAATTACTTGAAGAAACAGACCTATACTTCCAAGTAAACATGCAGAAAGAAGTTAAAATTCAAACCGTATGGGATGCATACAAAGCAGTGATGAGAGGACTATTGATATCGCTAAATGCTAAAGATAATAAAAAGAAAAAAGAGCAATATGAAAATATTCTACAAGCCATTAAAACAAAGGAAGAAGAACTGAAGAAAAAACCAGGGAAAAAGAAACTGCAAAAGGAAATTTGGATGCTACAAGACCAAGCAAAAGCCATTTTGAACCAAGAGATGTACTGGAACTTAAAAAAACTTCAACAAAAAGCATTTGAAGGTGCAAATAAACCCGGAAAATACTTAGCATGGCAATTAAAGAAAAAACGTGAAAATAAATTTATCACTAAAGTGATAAGAGATAGTATTGAGATAATAGATAACAAAGGAATAAAAAGAGAATTTTTTAAATACTATGCAAAACTTTTTAAGAAGGAAAACAAAGACAGAAGAAAGATTAAAGAATACCTGCAAACATTAAAGTTACCAAAACCAACAGAGAAAATTAAAGAACTATTTAATAATCCAGTATCATTACAAGAGATCAAAAATGCAATAAATGACTCAAAATTAGGTAAAGCACCTGGACCGGATGGATTTACAGCGAAGTTCTACAAAACGTTACAGGAGTCAGTTTCACCGGTGTTACTGCTATTGATGAACGATATAAGAGTTACTGGAGAGGTACCAGAAACCTGGAAAGATGCATCCATCTCACTGATCCCGAAAGAAAATCAAGATTTGACCAATGTTAAGAATTATAGACCGATTTCTTTACTGAATAATGATTATAAGATTTTTGCTAAGATTATAGCGGATAGACTAAAAGAGCACCTTAAAGAGACTATACAAACAGAACAAGCAGGGTTCTTACCTAATCGATAAATAAGGGACAATCTAAGAGTAGTAGTGGATGCTATAGAATACTACGACAAACATCCTGAAAAGGAAGTGGGCTTTTTCTTTTTAGATGTTGAGAAAGCGTTTGATAATTTAAACTGGGATTTTATGTTTGAAGTTTTAGAACATCTTGAGATTGGTGAATATATGCTTAACTTCATTAAAGCAATATATAAAGAACAGAAATCCTCATTAATAATTAATACCGAAAAGACAGACGATTTTAAAGTTGAAAAAGGAACAAGACAAGGATGCCCACTTTTGCCGCTGCTATTTATTTGTATTTTAGAAGTTCTACTGTTAAATGTGAAGGAAGACAAAGATATTAAAGGCTTAACAACTAAAGGTTTTTCTTTCAAATATAGGGCCTTTGCAGATGATGTGATGTTTATAGTGGAAGACCCCTTATCCACATTACCACATTTGTTACAGAGAGTAAAAGAGTTTGGTGACTTAGCAGGATTTTATGTAAATAAGAACAAATCGAAAGTAATGTGCAAAAATATGTCAAATAAGAAACAAAACGAGTTACAAAAACTTACAGAATGTGAGGTGGTGAAAAAGACAAAATATCTGGGTGTAAACCTAACTATGAAAAATATTGATCTTTATAAAAATAATTATGAAAAATTATGGTTGCAAATTATGCAGGATATTAAAAAGTGGAATGTATTGAATTTGTCATTGCTGGGTAGAATTGCAGTGGTCAAGATGAATGTGTTACCACGATTAATGTTTTTGTTTCAAACTATTCCAATTGTGAAAGATGTAAAAACATTCAAATGTTGGCAGAAGGAGCTGTCTAAATTTGTGTGGGGAGGGAAAAAACCAAGAATTAAGATGAAAATAATGTGTGATGCCAAAGAAAGAGGAGGGTTTCAACTACCAAATCTAAGGTTATACCATGATGCAATATGTTTGACCTGGGTAGGGACATGGACTATGTTACAAGATAGAATGTTATTGTCCCTGGAAGGTCATGATTGTAGATTTGGGTGGCATGCATATTTGTATTATGGCAAAACAAAAATGGACAATATGTTTAAACATCACTATTTGAGAAGAACACTAATGGATACGTGGACAAGATATAAAAACTTTTTTTCAGAAGAGATACCCATGTGGATTGTACCCGCAGAAGTCTTACATCCAACATCAAGATATAAAGGACAAGATTGGCTGAAGTATAGAGACTTATTAATAAGACATGGTAAAGATTTTAAACTGAAGGAGCAGCATCAGATTGACTTTGATTATGGTTGGTTAAGATATAGACAAATATATGATTTGTATAGAAGTGATAAAAAACACGGTTTCAGGGAAAAAAATAATGAAATAGAACAAGTTTGGGAGGAAGGCGGAAAAAAAATGATTTTTAAAATGTATAAAGTCTTGCTAAAATGGTTTAATGCAGATGAAATGGTAAAAGAACAAATGGTAAAATGGGCGATAAACTTTAACAAAGACATTGAAATGGAATCTTGGGAATTTTTATGGAAAAATGCTATGAGTATATCTACGTGTTATAACTTAAAAGAAAATTGTTTTAAAATGATGTATAGATGGTATATGACACCAAAAAAAATTGCAAATATTGGTCAGAATATGTCTAACAAATGTTGGAAGTGTAAAAAGAAAGAAGGTTCTTTTTATCATATGTGGTGGACTTGTGATAAAGCAAAGATTTATTGGTCCAAAATACATGCAGAAATGGAAAAAATCTTGAAATGTACATTTAAGAAGTTGCCTGAAATGTTATTGCTAGGACTTAAACTAGAAGAGATAAATGTAAAGAAAAGGACAATAATATGGTATATGATTAGAACAGCAAGAATGGTGTATGCACAAAATTGGAAAAATGAAAAAATACCAGAGGTTGGGAATGGTTGAAAAAACTGTTATATATGGCTGAAATGGATAAGTGGACTAGAAAATTGAATAATCTCTACTCAGAGACCTTTCTGGAAGACTGGAAAGATTTGAAAGAATATGTTGAAAAGTATTGGGATATGAAAAACTATATCTATACATGGTTATAATAGCATAAAGGAATAGAAATATATTATATGAATGTTTTAGTTAAAATTAGACAATGAAACTGTTTTTATTTAGAAATACATAAGAGTATAGAAAATAAGAATTGGTGTATAAGTATAAGTATTTTAAAGCTATATAACCGTTACCAGAAACGAAACATAGATATAAGTATTACTATTTTGAATAAAATGGAAAATGTGTTATGCTTCAGATGTGGTGGGAAACCACCAAAACAAGATAAAAATAGAATGTACAAATAGAACAAAATGTTATCTAATATGGAAAAAGGGATTTGTATAAGGTTAAATGTATTATTTTCGATGTTTTTTTTTTTTGAAAAATAAAAATTTCTTTACAAAAAAAAAAACATTCCAATAAATATCATTAAAACATATAAATACCCATAAAAGCTTCCAATGTTACAGCATCTGATGGCAACCAAGTGGCAGGTCTGAGCCCCCCCCCCCCCAGCCATAGCCGAGGCCGTGTTGGACCAGGGGTACATCGTGGTAATTACAATGTTAGATGGTAGATGGTTTCCCCAGTATCATTGGTGGCGGCTCCTATTCGAAGGCCTGGCAGAAGAGCTCTGTCTTGCAGGCCCTGCGGAACTGCATCAGGTACCGCAGGGCCCTGATCTCCTCCGGGAGCTCATTCCACCAGACAGGAGCCACCACTGAGAAGGCCCTGGTCCTTGTTCTGGCCAGCCTGGCGTCCCTGGGGCCAGGAACACATAATCTGTGTTCTGACCCCGACCGTAGTGCTCTCTGGGGTATGTACAGAGAGGGGCGGTCCCTAAGGTATGTTGGACCCTGGCCAAATAGGGCTTTATAGGTAAGAACCAGCACTTCGAAGCGAACTCGGTATGCTATAGGCAGCCAGTGCAGCGCCGCCAGCACAGGCTGGATATGGTCCCGCCTTGCGAGACCCATCAACATCCTGGCATTCTGCACCAGCTGCAGCTTCCGGATTTGTACCAAAGGCAGCCCCATGTAGAGAGCGTTACAATAGTCCAACCTCGAGGTGACCATCACATGGATCACCGTGGCAAGGTCATCACGGTCGAGGTAGGGAACCAACTGCCTCGCCAGCCGTAGATGGTAAAAGGCTGACTTGACAGTGGCTGCTACCTGGGCCTCCATTGACAATGCAGGCTCCAGGAGCACTCCCAAACTCCTAACCCTTGGCTCAGGCACCAACGGCGCCCCGTCGAAGCTTGGGAGTGGGACCCCCCACTCCGGACCGCAACGACCCAGGCACAGGACCTCCGTCTTCGCCGGGTTCAATTTCAACCTGCTAGATCTGAGCCAGTCAGCCACAGCGTGCAATGCCCGGTCTAGATCGTCTGGGCCGGAGTCTGACCAGCCCCCCAACATCAGATAGAGCTGGGTGTCATCCGCATACTGATGACATCTCAGCCCAAACCTCCGGACAATCTGGGCAAGGGGGCGCATGTAGATATTAAACAACATCGGGGAGAGCACTGCCCCCTGCGGCACACCACACTCAAGCGGGTGCCTCAAGGATTGCTGCTCCCCTAGCACCACCCTTTGTCCCCGACCCTGGAGAAATGAGACGAGCCATTGCAGGGCCTGCCCCCCTATCCCCACGTCGGCAAGGTGGCGGGACAGCAGCTGATAATCCACTGTGTCGAACACTGCCGACAAGTCGAGCAACAGCAACACCACCCCACCGCCCTGATCCAGATGTCGCCAGAGGTCATCAGTTAGGGTGACCAAGGCGGTCTCCGTTCCGTATCCCGGGCGAAAGCCGGACTGAAAGGGGTCAAGGACCGAAGCGTCATCCAGATATCTCTGTAACTGTAACGCCACCGCCCTCTCTATTAATTTGCCCAAATAGAGCAAATTGGACACCGGCCTATAATTTGCCAATTCTGCCGGGTCCAGATGTACCTATTTTAGGAGTGGGCGGACCATCGCTTCCTTGAGAGCCCCCGGGAATTTCCCTTCAAAAAGGGAGGTGTTAATTATTTCCCGGGCGGTACCTCGTAACCCCTCATGGCCTGATCTTATAAGCCAGGACAGGCACAGATCAAGGATGCATGTGGTTGGGCGAACAGTCAAGAGCAATCTGTCAACTTCCTCAAGATCAAGCTGGTCGAACCCATCTAAGCCTGGAAACGAAGACGTGCAAGGGGCCTCGAATTCATTCACTGTATCACTTGTGGCGGGGAGGTCCCGGTGGAGCGACAAGACTTTCTCCACAAAATAGCTCGCAAATGCCTCACAGCCAATTTCCAATTCCCTAGAATTTACTCTGCCGCATGGCAGCACTGTTAACGACCAAATTGTCCTAAATAATTGGGCTGGGCGTGAGCTAGCGGATGCAATCTTGGCAGCAAAGAACTCTTTGCCACCTCATAGGCTTTCATAAGCGTCCTATAAGATGCACTTGACGCTTCATCGCGAGCGCGACGCCACTGTCTCTCTAGCCATCTTAACTCCCGCTTCATTTGGTGCAACTCCTGGGTATACCAAGGGGCCAGTCTGTTGCGGGGGCGAAGAGGGCGCCTGGGAGCGATCTCGTCGATAGCTTTAGCCAGCCGGTTGTGCCAATCTTCAACCAGCTCATCCAACGAGCCGCCAGGGGCTTCGGTTCCCGCAGAGCCATCTGGAACTGCTCCGGGTCCATTTGGCTCCGCAGGCGAGCCAAAATAGGCTCACCGCCTTGGGGCCAGGGCAGGAAATTCAGACGGGCCCCCAGGGCAAAGTGGTCCGACCAAGGCACTACCGAAGTGGTAATTCGGTCTACTACAACCCCCACGGCAAAGACCAAATCGAGCATGTGTCCTGCCCGATGTGTAGGGGCCGAGATGTACTGAGAGAGTCCTAGTGCCGCCATGGATGACACCAAGTCCACCCCCGACCAGCGGCTGCATCATAAGCATGGACGTTGAAGTCACCCAAAACCATAAGGTTAAGGTACTCCAACGCCCAGCCTGATACAGCCTCCAGCAGGGATGGCAGGCTGCTGGCTGGTGCATTAGGAGGTCGGTACACCTACCACACAGCCAAACTCTCTTTAGCCTCCCACACCAGGCCGACACATTCAATGCCCATGATCTCCACCGGTGGGAGCACCCTGAAGGAGTAAGCCTCCCGAATGAAAATCGTGACCCCGCCCCCCCGCCCCATTGTCCGTGATTGGTGAAGGACTGCAAAGCCGGGGGGGGGCATTTGGGAGAGCGCTACCTTCTCTCCCTCCCAAACCCAGGTCTCGGTCACACATGCCAGGTCAGCCTTTTGGTCCCCCAGGAAATCCTGGAGGACCATGGCCTTGTTGTTAATTGACCTGGCATTGCACAACACCAATGACGGAGAGGGGTTATTCCTAGCCCCACTGCCAACAACCGTCGGGATGAGTCGCAGGCTGGAAGGACGCCGAGCTTTCCTGTTTCTCCGCGCCCTTCCCTCTTTCAAAAGCCTGGACCCACCGCTCTTTCTCCTCCCCAGGAGCACCGGAATTTGTGACCCAGGCATGCCAAGATCTTTTACACGTATGTCTCAGATCCGTATGGCCCGGTATCGGCTCTCCCTGCCTCTGTTAGTGTCCTATACTCTAATTTAGGTCAGAATTTCCTACTCTACCTAACTAAATTTACCTGTCTAACTAGCTCCCCAACCCAACCTCTTTGTCTGCAGTCCCCCGCAGGACTAACAATACTACTAACTAGACTAATTCTCTATCTATTAAGGGTGGGGAAAACAAGGACACTAACACTAACCTAACTGACTAACTAAACTACCCTATTTACTATTTCCTAACCCTTAGTCCACTATCCTGACTAGCTGGTCCCCCAGCTTCCACCCCCCCAGTCCCGTATTGATGTTCCAAAAAACTCCCCCGTGTTGCACTACCATTCCCATTTGCTTTCGGCACCAATCCAACCCGCCACGGCTGTATCCTCAGTCCGCCACCAGCCAACGTACAGGCAGATCTAAATCCCCAGAGCTGGGTCTGTTTCCACATCCAATAAGAACCGGGTTTAATGGTGGGTGCAGATGGGCTGGATCCACAGAAGTCACCATCCGGGTCAACAAATGAGAATCACAGTCCACCCAAGCAAAGACACTGGGGGACCTAAGGCTGATGTTAAGGGTCCAAAGACCCTGTAGCCAGCTGCAGCCCAATGCAGCCAGCATGCCCTCGTTTCCCAGCCTAAGTCCATGCTGATGAGAGTTGGTAGTCTCAAGCTCCCAGTAACAGGGGGAGCCTTAGGTAGGGCATTGGGGAGGAGGGCTTTCAGCGGTAGGGAGACAGATGACCAAATTCCCAGTGGTGGAGGGGGGGGAGCCCAGCATCTAATTACCTCTGGGGCCTTCAAGGGCCGTAAGTCCCGTTCCGGAGCGTCGGGGTATTGGCAGGCCGAGAGTCCGATGTCCGGCGCCGAGATGCCAGCTACAGTTCAACTGGATGGCCAAAAAGTCAAATGCCGGCGTCCCAGGCTATCAAAGCCGGACCTCCAGGCCTCCGACGGCCTTCGAGTGTTTCCGAACGCCTCCGCAGTCAGGGAGCTGAGTTCGCCTAGTGGGCATGCCGGTCAGCCCCTAAAAGCCGTCATATGGTGACGTCCCCACCCGGCATCTCCAGATCACCCGCGGGGTCCCCGGCCGGTTACCCGATAAGTTGCCAATATCAGGCGTTCTCTGCCCCCCCAGCAGAATACAAGTCGAGTCCACGCCTGCCCCAGCTGTCGGCGGGGCCACTCCTCAGGCCCGCAGCTGCTCCCGGCTCCTTCTCCTCCGCTGTTCCTGCCGCTCACACTTTTCGCTCCCTGGCCCACCAGTTCACTGTCCACGGGTCCGGGTCAGGCCGAGTCGAGTCCGGTCTAAAGGACTATGAGGGCAACGAAGGTGGCAAGACCAGGTCCCGATGACCATTCGGACCTCTCGGACTTCCTCCCCGGCCCTCCTCGGCCTCGAGTCTCCCGGCCTCACACGGACTTCCACCCCCCGATCCTCCACGGTCTTCCACTTCTCCTCGTCCTACAAACCGCTCCCCTTCTCAGCTTCCAGGTTCAGTACGACAGTCGGGCAGGACTAATTAACTTACTTTTTAGCTGTTAAGTTGATCAAATTTGTGAAATTTAATGCTGTTCAGTTTTTCTCGGCGGAGCTCCCATCCCGAGCTACACGCCGGTCGCCATCTTGGAAGTTAGTCCAAGATTCTTAGAAATCAAAATAGCTGTTCCCCTTGCTTTAGAAGAACCAGGTGCCTGGAATTGTTGTGTGAACCACCTTGAGGGAAAGACTTTTGCAACTGAACTTTTTTGATGCATTTCTTGCACACATAAAATATTAACATGCTGTTTAGCCCAAAAATTTGAGACCCATCATCTCTTATTATTCAATCCTCTAGCGTTCCATGTTGCCATTTTGAATTCTTGGGCCATAGCTTAAAAACCTAAACAAAAGGAGCTACGAGAACCTTATAAATTTTCCTACTTACAAAATCCAAACGATAATATTTTTAAATAACTAGATAGACTTCAATTCTCCCCACTTGTAATATCGTATCTTTTACTCAAAAAAAAAAAAAACCAACCCCCCCCGATCTAACTGTATCCTAATCTAAATAAATCTTAACAAACCACTACAACAGCCCTATCTTAGGGCTAGAGTCTAGAAGGCTAGATACCTCAGTGTCAGGCCTAAGAGTGACTTAAACATGTCACCCTAACTAGAAACTCTGTACCTAAATGAAGGGGAAAGTTTCCCAAAAAAATTACTTTGAGTTTAGGTATGTATCCGGGCTCCAGCCCCCCTTTCCTGAATAAAAAACTTTTCTCATAGAGCATTTTAACGGAGCTAAATTTTATAAACTATAAAGGCTTATAACCCACTCAATAATCCAGTATGGAATTAACACTTAGCTTAGCTTACATAAAGAAAACTATCATAGAAAAACTAGGTAACATTAAAAGCAAGGAAAATTTATAAATCAAAAATTATTATAGCATTTTTGATTAGTAGGGCAAATAAGATTTATAACAAAATATCACTTATAATCCAAATATAAATGTGTCATAGACTTAAATCTAATTATTCTGATATATTCCAGTCTATAATAGAGTACTATAGTAATAGTATAGTTTACCATATCTCTTTTTTTTTAAAGATTTTTATTGATTTTTTCTATAACTACTTCTACATCGCTACTTTCTAAGCTACATGTACCTTATACAGAGTGTGCTTTAGCATTTGCTTAATATTACCTTACCACTAATACATTTGAAGCATTTTAAACCTTGGTTGATTTTCAATTAACATTGTTACTGATGATATAAGAAAAATAAAAAAGCTGTTTGACAGACACGCTCTTTTGGAGGAATGCTTAATTATACAAATTATATAAAATATATAAGTGCAATTTCCAGTAAAAACAATTCAGCCCTTATTTCTTCTTTCGTCCTCTTCTTGTCTTAACAGTCTCTTCTTGTACCTTTGGAGCTGCTGCTCCTTTTTCCGAGTCAGAAATCTCTTCTTCACTCTTTGAGCTATCAAATCCATACATACTTTCTTGCGATGCCAGCGAACCATCTGAGTCTCTCTCTTTTTTCTTTTCTTTGCTTTTTTCCAGAAAACTTTTTGCCTGTTGAACAGAGTCAATCTTGTATTTTTTATCTTTGATGCTGAAGCTCAGTCCTTCCGGAACATTCCACCTGTAGATAATAGATTCAGACTGTAGCCAAGATGTCAGTTTTCCATAGGCTTTCCTTCTTTTCCTTATTTCAAATGGAATATCTTTCATCACTTTAACTTCTTTTCCTTTGATCTTCAGAACCGCTTTATTTGTGGTCCTAAGCACCACATCCCTTGTTGACTTTTTGGAGAACCTTATCTGAATCTCACCAGGCAGGCTTTTCTTTTTGGTATAATCTGGATAGGTTCTGTAAACCATATCCATGTCGCTTTTTATTTCTGCTGCTTTTAAGCCTGTCACTGGTTCAAGCGCTTCACTTAGCAGATTTTTAAGGTCTTCTCCTTTATGCTCTGGCACATTCTGAAGTCTTAGGAAAAAATTCGATCTTTCCATCTGTAGTTTCAAGAGCTGATCAGAATGGAAGGCCTTTTCTTTCTCCGCTTTTTGTAGCCTTGAATCATGATTTTTTACTGAAAACTTCCAGAAGTTCTCACTGCAGCTTCTCTGTAGTTTTATTCGACTCCTTCAGTTCCAGCTGCATTTTATCCATCTTGACGTTGAGAGCTGTCATTTGGTCCACTAGAGGTCGCAATAATGAGGAGAACACAGTGCTCATCTCTGTGGTATCAACCTTTGAACTCGGAGCTGTACTTCCTAGTTTGGGGGAAGGTTTCGGTTTCCCCGCCATTGTTGAGGCTGCGCTTTTTTGTTGATAGTTAGATAAGATGGACGAAAGAAGCAAATTCTACAACTGCGCTTATAACTTTTTAAAGTTCATATCCTCTAAAGCGCGATGCCGCCATCTAGCAAGCCGAACGTACTTTTTTTCATGCAGTAACGCCACGTAAAGAGTCTCGTAAGTATGCCAGTCTTGAGGGGGGGGTTTCACTCCACCCGCCTTTCCCGCTGTGTTCTGTTTGTTTTTACTTCAGACTCACGTTTTCTCTGTGCGTAACTATAAGTTCAAGCTTCAAGGCTTCGCACACTCTGCTGCTTCACGGATTTGCGCTTTTAGCCATACGGCTCCCACGGACGGGAGAACCTATGGGGGTGATGAAAAGGGACCTTGATCCCTTGGTCGCCACCGTAGGGAGAGATCCCCTTTGTGCCACCCCAGGCAGAGCCCCTTCACTAGGGTCTCTGGGGGCTCGGCACCAGTCCGAAGCCCCTTCGTCCCGCCGGGTACGGATCACGCTCCCCGCAGATGCGGAGGAGCACATCCGCCATGATCGCAAGTCTTGCCGGAAGTCCAGTTTACCATATCTCTATACATAAATTCCTCTCAAAATAATATAAAAATATACATGCCCATAAATCGAAGTTATACCCTTCACAATACAAAACCTACTTAGCGTTTTGATTCTATCTCTAAATATAAAATTAAAATATAGACTGATATATCACTTTTTCAAATACTTATTAAACATAACAATAATCAAGTAGTTCAGATAGAAGAACTAGATTGTATTAATACTCAATAGAGAACTTTGTTGGTATTTTCCCAAATAGTAATTCAAAATGTAAAGCTTTTACTTATCTTTAACTCTAAAACTCTCTATATAATTAGGTCTTAACTGAATTGGCCTTACGGAAAAAAACTAAACTATATTAAATAAGCAGCCTTAAGTAGATATCTGAAACAACCCATATCAAATGCCTATAGCACCAAAAAATTATGTTATAGGGCAGCTGTTAAGCACTACTAGTAACCAAAAAAAGAATTATGGGATATCATCCCTATATAACTTTCATGAATACTTCAATTGTTCCAACAGTAAAAATAAATCAAGTTGCCAGAAGGTCCTCTTCTTCTTGTTTTGTCAGTTTAATTCCGAGTGAAGACAATGAAGCCTTGCCTGTAAGATTATCTGAAGC
Organism: Lepidodactylus listeri; assembly: GCA_029233225.1. Taxonomy (NCBI): domain Eukaryota; kingdom Metazoa; phylum Chordata; class Lepidosauria; order Squamata; family Gekkonidae; genus Lepidodactylus; species Lepidodactylus listeri. The sequence goes on along the minus strand of JARCFY010000014.1, from coordinate 3,247,459 downwards.
CTGGAATTGTAGTCCATTCTTGAAGACTAGTATGTCTGAAGTAGGTGACCAACGGAACCTTATTTTTGCTTCATTTAATTTGGCTGTGATGAGTTTTAAAGAACCATGTTTCTCTAAGGCTTCCTGGGATAAATCGATCAGAACTAGGATCTTTTGGTCTTGGAAGTGTAGGGACTTCTTTTATCTTGCTTCTTGTAGAATTTTGTCTCTAGTACACTGACAGAGGAATTGTACCAAGATGTCTCTAGGTCTACCTTGTCTTATGGAGGCAAATGGACCCAATCGTCGTGCTCTTACAATTGCTGATGCAATTCCCTCCTCCATTTTCAAAGACACAGCTAGCCAATTTGAAATAAAAATTGCCAAATCACTGCTTTGTTCAACTCCTTCTTCAAACCCTCATAGTTTTAAGTTGTTTTGTCTCCATTTATTTTTTAAGATTGCAAGCTGGGTCTGAGTGGTTTGGTCAATGCCCTGTAAGGCGCAGACTTCATCTTGTAAAGTAAGCACCAATTTAGATGAGTTCTCCGCTACTTTGGAGACTTCCTTTAGCTCCTTCCGCAATTCTGATAAGGAGGTCTGTACTGGTTGGAGTAACTCCAAAACTAGGGAGGACATAGGGCTAAGAATATCTTCCTGGAGATCCTGCAGGTCTCTCATGGTTAGTGGGGCTTTGTCCTCCATTATTGGAGGGTTTTCCGACGCCATTTTAGAAGTCTCAAAGGCCTCAGCAGTCGTTAGTGATGGGGAGGTAGAAGGTTAAAAAAAACACTTTTACTGTCACTTTTTCGTTCCGATAGTTGTCAGCAGTGACTCCTGAAGACTTCCGTGTGTTTTTTCGGTATCTAAACGTCTTTTAATGATTTCTAGTTGAATTAGAAGGGAATAGACCAGGAGCTCCCTTTTCAAGCGTCCGCCATGCACCACTGGCCCCGCCCCTCCCTCTCCCCCTTTTGATCTGCACAACAACCCTGTGAGGTAGGTTAGGCTGAAATACTGTGACTGGTCTGAAATCACCTTCTCAACTTCTACAGCAAGAACCTGTAGCAGATTATGCTCTGAAGCACTAACTGCCATGCCTAGGGTAGCCAACCTACAGGTGGAGCCTGAAGATCACCAGGTATCACAACTGAACTCCAGACAACAGATTTCTTCCACCCCTGGAGAAAATAACTGCTTTGGAGGGTGGGCTCTATGGCATTCTATTCAGCTGAGGCCTCTCCCCTCCCTAAACTCTGGCTTCCATAGACTCCATCACAAAATATCCAGGAATTTCCCAGTCTGGAGCTGGCAACTCTAGTCAGGACTGGCCCCAATGAGTTCCTCACAAAGGCCTGGAAAGGATTTCCTTCCTTTGTCTTTTTACTGACAGAACCAAGGTTGTTGCTTAGCAACAGCCACTAAAGGATAAGTTAGTTGCACAGGAGCAGACCCAGCACCCAGCCAATGGCACACGAGTACTCTTGAGTGGCAGTTGAATAGCCAATGGCTGATGAAGTGCATAGCACAGCCAATGGGAGAGCTGGAAATGGTCAAAGTGTAAGACAATTATATATATATAGGATTATACTTGATAAAATCACAGTAAAAATTGTTGCATGTCAATATAGGTAATACCTGTTCATTCTCATAAATGGAAATGAATAGCTATCCACCATTATAAATATCTATGGCACTTTACATGGTATTTTTCCATGTGGGCTTCTTTCCATGTGGGCTTTTTTCCTTATGGGCTTTTATGTGTATGGGCTTCCCCCTGTGGGCTTATTTCCATGTGGGCATTTTTCTGCATGGGGTTTTTTTCCTGTGAGCATTTATGTCCATAGGGTTTTTTCTGTGGGGGTTTTTCCCATGGGCTTTTTTCCTAGAACCAAACAGGAGACAGATGAATCTCCCTGGGGGAGGAGTTTTGATGCCATGACTGAGAAGACCCTTTCTTGGGGACCCATCTATTCTCAGATGGTGGGTTCAACCAAAGCAGGGTCTCCAAGGATTACCAGAGTGAACAGGTAGGCTTATATAGGAGAACATTGTCCTTAAGGTATTTTGGTCCCACACCATACAGGGCTTTCAAGGTCAGATGATGTCTTCCTTATCTGTGCTAGCAAAGCAGTTCAAAACAAAACACTCAGCTCCTGTCAATGAGGACTAAAATGTAATACAGAATGTGTCACATCCAGTTCAGGTGACACAGAGGAGCTCACAGTTGCCGTCCTTAATCTATGCTATCACAGTCTGCAGAATCTCTCCCTTCCTGAGAAGAGTGCCTTTGGGGCTACATTACAATGGCCCACATTTCCATCTCAAAGAACAGTGTTTCTCATAGACCTCCAGGGTCATCTGTGTCATGATATGTGTTACGTGCTTTACCACACTGCGCCAATATTAAGAGACTTAAGTCCACTAGACCCCTCAGCACATTAAACTGCACCACACCAGCAGTAGTGTATTTACAGTTTATTTACAGTGCTATAAAATATTCAGCCAACAAACTGCTTTGCCAGGAGGAGAAAAATGGTTCTGTACATGATTACATATATACAATTCAGTAACCAATCAGGTTGTTGCTGAGTCATGAAGAGCACATTCACCAATGTCACACTGGAAGAACTAGTCTGAACAAGTTCCTGCTCAGTTCTACTGCCTCTGCTCCAGTCACATGACTCCTGCTGGCTGTCAGTTAGATCCTTCTGATCTGCCAGCTTACTGTGCATGAGGACTGAGAGTCTCAATTACCGACACTCCTCCTAGACTCGATGTCTGACATGCACATTCCCATTTTTAGTTTTTCAAACCTTTCAGCAGATAAACACTTAGCAAACATATCAGCAATGTTACAATCAGTACTACAGTGCCTTACCCATGTAAACCCTGTTTACTGCTTCTCTCACATTCTGGTATCTGATGTTTACAATACCTTTACTTTGCATTTTTATTTATTCTGGAACACTGACATCAGTTCCAGGCACAACCTCTTTGTTACGGGTGTGTGTTACACAAGCATCAGTAAAATCAATGTTTTGCACTTGCACTCCCGCAATACCTGCATAGCACAGTGCTGTTACAACAGTCCCGGCTCTAATCATTAGGGCAAACACTTGATCATAGTCTTCTCCCCAAACCTGAGAAAACCCTCTTGCCACTAATCTTGCCTTGTACTGTAATTCTCCATTCGGAAGTGATTTTACTTTATACAACCACCTACACCCAATTCTGAAATTAAACACTGCATGTTGTGTAAGCAATTTGTACTCCTCAGACATGGCATTTAGCCAACATTCTCTCTCCTTTTCAGGCAGAGATAAAACCTCTTCAAAACTTCTTGGCTCTTTTACATAAACATGATTAACAGAAGTCTTCGTTTCAAAACCATACCACCCTGGTGGAATTCCTTTTGTTGACCTCTCAGATACCCTGGGCACCGGTCTATCACACTGCACTTGGTCTGAGGCACTGTGTACAGGCTTCAAAGAGTCCTCCTGTTTTGCTACTGTTTCAGTGCCCTCTGACACTGGCAATAACATTTGTGATGGCCCCTCAGTCCCATATATCCTATGCCAGTTTGAGTTCTCACAGAAGTTTGCTGACCTGCTGAAGCTTGAGCCTTGATTCTGGTTTGCAAAACTATAAGCCTTCATACCAGTTTGATAACCTAGGAACAAGAGATTCTTTGACTTTTTCCCTCCCTTCCTTCTCTGGTTAAGTGGTATGTTAACCCAGGCTTTGGTTCCAAATACCCTCAGGTATCCCAAACTGGGATCCTTGTTATATAGCAACCTGTAAGGAACCTCATTGATTGATTTAGACCATACTCTGTTGGTAATATAACACACATTGGTTATTGCTTCAGTCCACTAAGACATTGGTAAATTTGCATCTTCCAACATTAAATGCATCATGGTCTTCAAAATACCTGCTCTACATTCAGCCACACCATTCTCCTGTGGTGTTGAAACATTTGCAATGCGATGTGCCACCCCCTGTGTTTTCAGCCATTGTTTAAATTCATTGGACATGAATTCTCCTCCCATGTCAGTTTGCAGTGCACATAAATCAGAGTCTAACTGCTTTTGCACTCTTTTAGCCCAGTATTTGAACATCTGAAATACCTCTGAATTCTTTCTAAGCGCATACACCCACCCAAACCTCGACCAATCATCAATCAAGATAAGGGCAGACTTGTTTTGTGAATGGCTTTTAGGGTAAGGTCCTATAACGTCTGCATGAACTAGCTCCAGAGGCCTGTTAGACACTCTGTTGCTGCATTGTGAAACGGGATGCTTTGGACTTTTCACTTTTGCAAATCTGGCAGTCAAGATAGTTGCTACAACCCTGCACTGTCTCTTTGCCTAGAAGTGTGAGTGTTTTGTTCATAGTGTGCTAACTGACATGCCCAAGTCTTTGGTGTAGTAGGTGAATGCAATTTCCATGTGGGTTACTGTTTGTGACTTGCCTAGCCTCAACAGGTTCATTCTCCAACACGTACACATTGTTGATAGACTTACCCACTGCCAGAGTCACACCATCCCTGGAAATTCTACAAACTTTGTTCTCAAAGCACACAGAAAAACCTGCTTTGTCCAGAGCATTGACACTCAACAAATTGTTCTCCAGGATAGGCACACACAAAACGTTTTTGAACATATATCCAAGCGCTGGGAAGAATATTTCACCTTCACAAGCAACAGGCGAATCACTCCCGTCTGCTTGTGAGGCTTCTGCTCAAAGTAGTCAAGGATCAGATCTTTGTTGATGAAACACAGTTCTTTATTTCCAATTTCTACATTGGTACAGGTCCTCGGATTATTGTCAGAGATAACGCATACAATAGAAGCAGGTCTAATATACCCTTCAGTACAATTTGAATTGCCCATAGGTAACCAATCACTAAAGGGGAAAAACGGCGGGCAAAAGGGGTCTCTGGCCGTTTGATTCCCACAGGAAAGAAAGCTAGGTGTGAAGCTGTAAATTTCCCTTCCCAAACCAGACCCCTCAGATGTAACCATATTCACATAACAAATGCTTCCCTCAAGGCTTTCGCACATTGATAAGAAATAGTCCCTGTCCTCCCCTTGTCTTCCCAGCTGGGATGAATGGAATGCGGAGGCAGGAGTGTGAGAGGCCCATTGTTCCCATGCTTTGAAGTTGTCATTCTCCCGGGCAAACAGTTACAAAGACCAGGCCTGGTCAAAGCCATAAACCGGGGGTCACATAGCATACATTCACAATGGTCAATCAAATGGCAATAGGCATGATTATACAGTGGGCATAGGGGCAACGGATAGCAATAGACATGAGTACAAAGTGGGTGCAGAAACAGGTTACAATACATAGCAACAGGTTATAATATAGTAGAAGGCTCCAGAAATCCTTGTCTGAATCTGCAGATTCTGACACTGCTAGGCTCACATGCTTTAGTCATGATGGCTGTTCGTTCTGCAATAGACACCTGTCTTGACAGAAGTTCTGTGATGCTCCCAAGTCTAAAATCCAAACTCCTCGAGCAGAAGTAACAACAAGCTTAACGTTTTGTGTAGATGCAGGTCTCTGGGTCTTAGTTCCATGCTGTTTCCGTACCTCAGGGCAATCCTTCCTGAGATGAGTCATAGCTCCACAGCCAAAACAACAATGGACCCTCAAAGCAACCTGCTGCTCCTTGTTATCAGCTTTGCTGGTCACACTGCTGCCAGCCTTTGCAGATTCCACTGGTCTGGACTGCCTCCGAGACTGAGCTGCCTCATCCTTGAAGCTCTTGGCTCTTATTTCTTCTTCTAACAACTGACCAGTAATGTATGCCAAAGTAAGCCTCGGAGTTTCCACAGACTCCAATGCTGTAATGAGCATGTTATATTGTTCTGGAAGAGAGCTCAGAATAATATACACTCAGTCTTCCTCAGCTACTGCTTTGCCATGCTGTTCCAGCTGTTGGCAGCACTCAGCTAGAGTACTTAAATGTACTCGAACCAACCCACCTGGCTTTAACACAGTTCGATATAGCCGTCAGGTTATAGTTATCAGAGATCCAGCTGTTTCACTTACATAAACATCCACTAGACCCCTCAGCACATTAAACTGCACCACACCAGCGGTAGTGTATTTACAGTTTATTTACAGTGCTATTAAATATTCAGCCAACAAACTGCTTCGCCAGGCAATAGGTTTGTGAGAAGAGAAAAATAGTTCTGTACATGATTACATATATACAATTCAGTAACCAATCAGGTTGTTGCTGAGTCATGTAGAGCACATTCATCAATGTCACACTGGAAGAACTAGTCTGAACAAGTTCCTGCTCAGTTCTACTGCCGCTTCTCCAGTCACATGACTCCTGCTGGCTGTCAGTTAGATCCTTCTAATCTGCCAGTTCACTGTGCATGAGGACTGAGAGTCTCAATTACCGACAATCTAGTCAAACCCCCAGCACAAAGCAGGAAATTCACAAATGCTCCCACACACCTCCAGTGACTGCCATTCCACGCCCAGAAGATGACAAAAAACCTCCAATCAAACTGGCCTGAAGAAAAATTGCTTCCTGACCCCAAAGTGGCGATTAGCATTTTTCTGATCATGTAAGAAAGGGCCACAAGAAATAAGCTCTGATGATACCCTTCCTGCCCTCCATCTCATGATTTGTCTAAGTTTACAGAATCAGCATTGTGTCAGCCTTTCTGACTTGGTTGCCATGTATTGGGGGAAATTCCAAGGGAGGGGGGAGTGTGAATGTGTGGGAGTGAGAATGGTTTTATTGTAGGGCAATACATCTCATGTAACTTCCTGATGATACCTTCCTTTCCCAGGGATGATGGCCAGATGGCCTGGGTCTGTCTCCCGACTTGCTGCCTTAGTGAAGATAACAAACGAATGATTTACAGGTGGGAGGGGATTAGAGGCATGCTAGCTCAGTTTCAATGAATGGTCAGTGTGATTGGAGGGGATTATGTTTGAACCAGGTATAATTGTGGGGTTTTGTGCCAGAATATCAGCTCTGACTCAATGACATTCTTTGCCAGAACATCTTTATTCTTCAATGAACAAATCACCTTCAGTGAGTATTGCTGAGAGTAACTTTGTTCAAGAGGCTGACAGTCAGAACTCCCATTCTCCTGATTTGTCACACCACAATCGTGATGACTGAGGGCAACCGGGACACAGTGTCTGGTGGCGGGTCTGCACCTGAACCCCTGACCACTGAAACCATCACCCCAACATGAGAGGGGACAGGCCCAGATACCAGAGCAAAGCTGAGGTACTCCTGGGGCCCCCTTCCCATCTGCACTGAACCCAGTTGGGTAATGACCCCTGGACCCCGGCAGGGGCAACTCTGGACTGAGACGGACCAGAGACATATCTCCCACTCTTCCAATATGACTCAAAGTGAATGCGGATTGCAGAGGAGAGCGAGCTCACCCAATTCCGCATGGAGTTCCGGGGGGAGATGGAACAACTATGGAGGAGACACACATGATGATGCTGGATTTCCCTGCAACCATTTGTGAGGTGATCCAGAGAGAGTTCTGGGCCCAAGGTGGAGTCAGGGGCACTGCAACAGCTGGAGCCACAGCTGGGGCTGTGGGGGCGCAAGCTCTAACTGAAACCCCTCAGGAGTGACTAGCCCCGGCACCACCCATAGCTCCAGTGATCCCACTCCCCAGCCCAAACTGCCCAAGAGAGGTTCTTGAGGCCACTTTGTTGGGACGCCCAAGAAGCTAGCTTCCTTCATGCTGCAGGTGTGCAAGTTCTTGAGAGACTGGGGCCCCGCATTCACCTTGGATGAGCACTGAGTGAATTACATTGGGTCCAGACTTAGAAACCGTGTGGCAGATTGGTTTATGGGGCTGCATAATGTTTGAGGCCCAGAACTGAGAGACGTGAATGCATTTATGTGGGCCCTCTGGCAGCAGTACTGTGAGGCTTCTGCACTTAGCAGCAAAAGCTTTATTTATTTATTTATTTATTTATTTCAATTTATACCCCGCCTAGCCAGTAACCCGGCTCTAGGCGGCTAACAACATAAAATCACATTCATTACAAAGATTAAAACACAGCATAAAACTAGATTCACATTTAAAATACAGCAATAATCATAACAAAATGGCAGCGTCATACCAGCACCAGATACCCAAACACCAGCCACAAAGATCAGACCTTTGTTGATGAAACAGAGTTCTTTATTTCTTAATACTGCATGACAGGTTCTCGAATGTTTGTTAGAGATGCCGCATAAAGAACAGTCAGAGTTAATATACCCTCCTGTCCAGTTTGAACCCCGACATTCGGCCAATCACAGAAAAGGGAGAAAAGCGCGGTTAAAAGATCTTAGCCGTTTTACTTCCCACAGGAAAGGTGAAGTGTGAAAGTTATAAAAATTCCCCTCTTGAACTGGGCGCCCCAGATGTGTGAAACATATACATAACAAAGTGGTTGCCTCGGCCTTTCAAGGTCTTCACATAGCGATAAGACAGTACTGTCTCTCCGGAGGTGGAGGAGGAGGGAATGCATGGGAGGAAAAGCCATTTGTTCTTTGGTGACGTGCAAGTATGCGGGGTCGCCACTCTCCTGGATGAAATGGTTACACTGACCAGACCTTCAAAGAGCAATATAACTCAGAGCAATAAACGGTTGGGGTGAAACAGGAGACAGCTTGAAAGAGATAGCACTGGTTACACTTTTAGCTAAGCGACAGCAAGTTACAGAAAGCACAATGAAAACCCTGTTAGGATCCTATGATCCTGACACCCTGCCCTCTTCATAATACATTCTACCCCGGCTTATCAGGAAAACGTTTATGAAAAGCTTTAACTAATCTAGGAGCGTGAACATTTTCAGCAAAGACCCATTCATTTAGTTCAGGGCCAAAATCTACCCACTTAACTAAATACAGCAAGCGGCCCCTATGCATTTTTGAATCTAGAATGTCAGAGATTTCAAAGTGAGGCGCCCCCTCCTTCATCAGTGGAGGACAAATCGGAGGAGTTGGGTGCCATGCATTTGGCCCAGGATTCTTCTTCAGCAGGCTGAAATGAAAAACAGGTTGCACAGAGCTCAGTGATTTAGGCAGTTCAAGCTCAAAAGACACATCAGAGATTTTTCGCAACACCTTGTAAGGCCCAACATATTTCCATCCCAATTTCCTGCTGGGTTGGAGTCCATGGATGTTTTTCGTGGAGAGGTACACTGAGTCCCCTGGTTGAAGGTCCCATCCCTCAGCACACCCTCGGTCTGCATATTTTTTGTAGTCCTCTTTGGCCTTATCCAAGGTTTTAGCAATCAGGGGCCATGAGTTTTGCAGATTGGCCCACCATTGAGTGAAATCAGAGATGGGGGTTTCACTCAAGTCATTGATTGTTGGCAGAGGCTTCCCCTCAAAACCCCCCACTGCCATAAAGGGTGACACTCCAGTGGAGGAATGCACAGCATTGTTGTAACTGTATTCTGCAAATGGCAACAAATCTACCCAATTGTCTTGATAGTAGTTAGTATAACACCTTAAAAACTGCTCCAATAATTGATTAATTCGCTCGGACTGTCCATCGGTCTCTGGATGGTAACCCGAACTCATGGCAGGTTCAATGTCCATCACCTTCAAAAGCTCCCGCCAGAAGTTGGCAACGAATTGGCTCCCCCTGTTGGATACCACACGTTTAGGAAAAGCATGTAATTTGATCACGTGGTTAAAGAACGTTTTCACTAGATCCTTTGCCGTTGGCAATTGCTTGAATGGGACAAAGTGAGCCTGCTTTGAAAACATGTCCACCACCACCCAAATAACTGTTTTTCCTTTAGAGGGTGGCAGATTAGTGATAAAGTCCATAGACACTGCATCCCATGGCCTGGAGGGGGTAGGCAGGGGGTGCAATAGTCCAGGAGTCTTTCCCCCCCTCTGTTTGCACATTAGACACACTTGGCACGCCGTGACGAAGTCAGACACATCTTTGCGCATGCGCGGCCACCAAAACTGTCGTTGTATCAAATTAAGAGTCTTTAGGAACCCAAAATGTCCAGCTAACTTGGAAGAGTGGCAAGTCACTAGAACGTCTCTACGGCGCGCCTGGGGCACCACCAATTTAGTCCCATGATACCAACACTTGTTGGAGTGCAGGGAGCATTCCACTATCCCAGCCAATTCTTCAGCCTCCTCTTTTGAATAGTCCCCAGCACATTTCTCACTCCATGATTCAACAGTTACACTTTTACTTTGACTTCGGGTAGTGACTGCCCCCCCCAACTGTTGTTGTGAGAACATGGAGTCGAACACTTCTTCCTTTTGGCTCTCGTGTTGGGGCAATCTGAACAAGGCATCTGCTAAGGAGTTTGCCTTTCCAGGGAAGTGTTTTAGGACAAAATTGAATTTGGAAAAGAAATCGGCCCACCTGAGCTGTTTCGCATTGAGGGACCGTTGCGTGCTTAATGCCTCGAGATTTTTGTGATCAGTCCAAATCTCAAACGAAATCTGCGCCCCTTCTAACCAGTGTCTCCACGTGGTTAGAGCTAGTCGGATGGCTGCTGCCTCTTTGTCCCAAACCGACCAATTCCTCTCTGTCTCATTAAATTTTTTGGAGATGTACGCCAAGGGATGTAATTTATTGTCATCCCCTTTCTGAAGGATGGCTCCCCCCATGGCTACATCGGAGGCATTTACATGAATCACAAATTCTTTGGTCTCATCGGGGTGGGCGAGGATTGGTTCCGAGGTGAACAGTTTTTTTAATGTCTCGAATGCTTGTTGGCATTCCTCGGACCATACTATTTTCTCCCCTGGCTTCCCTGCCTCTGGCCCCTTTCCCTTGGTTTTCAACAGTTCGGTAAGGGGTAGGGTAACCGTGGCAAAGTCTTTAAGGAAGGTGCGGTAGAAATTGCAAAATCCCAAGAGGCTCTGTACCTGTTTCCTAGTTCGGGGGGGCTCCCCAGTGCACCACCGCCTCCACCTTAGCTGGATCCATCTCTAACCCCTTCTGAGAAATGTGATACCCCAAAAAGTCTACTTCATTCCGGTTAAACTCACATTTTGACAATTTAGCATACAGTTGATTTTTTAACAATGTGGCTAGAACCTCCCTGACTAGCTTTACATGCGACGCCTTATCAGCAGAGTAAATCAAGATATCATCTAAGTAACATAACACCCCCTTGAATAGATGCTTATGCAACACTTCATTGATTAAACTCATAAAAACTCCCAGAGCGCCACTTAAGCCGAATGGCATCACCAGGTATTCGAACTGGCCCAAGGGTGTGTTGAACGCAGTCTTATACTCATCCCCCTCCCTAATGCGCACCTGAAAGTAAGCATCTCGCAAGTCCAATTTGGTGAACACTTTTCCTTTCGCGGCTTCTGCCAGCAAGTCTTTGATGAGCGGGAGGGGGTAAGCATTCGAAGCGGATACAGCGTTAAAACCCCGATAGTCAGTACATAGCCGCAAACCCCTGTCTTTCTTTTTCTGGAATAACACTGGGGCTGCAAAAGGGGATTTGGCGGGGCGGATGAAACCCCGCTCCAAATTCTTGTCTAGGAACTTTCTCAGCTCCTCCCGTTCAACGGGGCTCATGGAATATAATTTCCCTTTCGGCAGTTTTTCCCCTGGGAGCAGTTCAATAGCACAGTCTGACAGGCGGTGAGGGGGCAACTCATCCACCTCCGTTTCACTGAATACTTCAATTAAGTCTCGGTATTCTCTGGGAACCTGGGAGGGCGCTAAAGTGAGGGCTGCTGCTCGGAGAGGGGCAGGGGGTCCCGGGCCCCATTCCGGATCCCATTTGTGGTGATTACACTTTTCATCCACCCACGAGATCTTCCCCTCACTCCATTTTACATAGGGGTCATGGGAGCTCAGCCACGGGCTTCCTAACACCATGGGGAATTGGGTATTGGGAGTAATAACAAAAGCCCTCTTCTCCCAGTGCTCACCCGTCCCCACTATTAACAGTTCAGTCTCTGCCACACACGCCTCCTTCATCTCAGAACTGTCCATCTGTGTGAAAGTGAGTGGCTCCCCTAAAGGGGTGACTTTTGGTGCCAGCCCATCCACCACCAAAGGGCTTATCAAGTCTCTAGCACACCCTGAGTCGATCAAGGCACGGACCCTCACGTGGCTCCCCGTGCCGGGGGCTATTATAGTCACTACCATGTAAAGTAAGGGGCCGGGGATGCTCACCAGAGATGGCGCATTGGGGACAGGGACCTGCAGCTCTGTGCCATTTACTGCAGGTCGTTGGAGTTTCCTGGCATCTGCGCATCAGTCAACTACAGCTCTCCTTGCTCGCTCACTGCCCCTTCCAGCTGTAATGCCCAGGGTTTGAATGAGGCCTTGCCACGGCTCGGGGTGCCTCCGTTCAAGGGGGTCGAGGACTTGGGAACTTTCCCGCTGCCACGGGGGCAAGCGGATGCAAAGTGGCCACTTGTCAGGATCATAGGATCCTAACAGGGTTTTCATTGTGCTTTCTGTAACTTGCTATCACTTAGCTAAAAGTGTAACCAGTGCTATCTCTTTCAAGCTGTCTCCTGTTTCACCCCAACCGTTTATTGCTCTGAGTTATATTGCTCTTTGAAGGTCTGGTCAGTGTAACCATTTCATCCAGGAGAGTGGCGACCCCGCATACTTGCACGTCACCAAAGAACAAATGACTTTTCCTCCCATGCATTCCCTCCTCCTCCACCTCCGGAGAGACAGTACTGTCTTATCGCTATGTGAAGACCTTGAAAGGCCGAGGCAACCACTTTGTTATGTATATGTTTCACACATCTGGGGCGCCTAGTTCAAGAGGGGAATTTTTATAACTTTCACACTTCACCTTTCCTGTGGGAAGTAAAACGGCTAAGATCTTTTAACCGCGCTTTTCTCCCTTTTCTGTGATTGGCCGAATGTCGGGGTTCAAACTGGACAGGAGGGTATATTAACTCTGACTGTTCTTTATGTGGCATCTCTAACAAACATTCGAGAACCTGTCATGCAGTATTAAGAAATAAAGAACTCTGTTTCATCAACAAAGGTCTGATCTTTTGCTGCTAAGTGCAGAAGCCTCACACCACTCTCCCCACATCTCATGCAAAGCCCTTGCTTGAAGCAGTTGTCTCGTATCTCCTGGATGTTTGGCTTCCCTTTCATCTTTTGGGGGGCCTTAGGTTGAGCGGACGCAGAGGTCCCTAGTTTAATCAGGATGAACCGTTCCTCTACGTCGGCAGCGGCTCTCATCCACGCTGCCAGGGACCCGGGCCTCCCACCGCTCAAGATGGTTTCGTAAATTTCGGGGTGTAGACCCTTCCGGTATTTCTCGATGAAGAGGTCTTGGGACCAGCCTTGTACTTTGGCAGCGAGACGCCGGAACCGGTCGGTGTACTCCCGTATGGATGCCCTCCCCTGCACCAACTTCTGCAGTTGGTTTCGTGCCTTCTCCTCCCCCAGGGGATCCTCATAGTGCTGCCTGAGGGCCCACATAAAATTATTCACAGTCCACAGCTCGGGCCCCGGGGGGTTGTGCAGGCTTACATACCAATCACTGGCGGTGTCTCGCAACTTGGATCCGATGTAGCCTACGCGGTCCTGCTCGGTGGGGTAGAGATGGCCCCATGCCTCTAGGAACCTTTCGATCTCAATGATGAAGAAACGAAGCTTCTCGGGGTCACCATCGAAAGTTGCTGTTAGGGGGTCGTTGGGGGCTTGGCGGATCATCCAATCTGCCGGCGCGGGGACTGGAGCCGGGGCCAGCTGTGGGGTGCCCCCGCCGGGGGCTCCCCCTGGTGGGGCTGGTTGCGGAGGTGCCTCACCGGCCGGTGCTCCTCCCCCCACTCCTCCAGCTGGTGGCTGCCCCGGTACCTGCATCGCTGTGATGGCATCACGGAGCTGGTGCTGCATGTCCATCACCACTTCTCTCAGCTCTGCGGTGATCTGGACCCGCAACTCTCCCATCCTCCGGTCCAGGTTGTGGCTCGAGTCCTCGACCATCAGTTCGGGCCCATAGGGTGTGCCTCGCTCCTCGTCTAGCATCAGGAACCACCAGTCGCCCCCGAGACACTCCTTGTTGTCTTCCCAAAGACTTGGGCAACTTACTTCTGTACGGTCCCCAGGGACCCATACGCGTGGTCCCTTCTGATCGTGCACCCACGAGTCGACTGTCCCACATCCGAACGAGGCCCATGAATATTTCGGGGTGAAGGGGCGTTGCTGCGCTGGCCACGGGAGGTAGTGAGTGCCTTGGCCAGTAGTCACAGGCTTCTCGGGCCCGGCGCCTCCGCCTCGTGCTCCGGCTCCCTGATCTCCCGGGGTCACGGGCTCATCTTGGGTTACGGGAATAGTACCGTCATCTGACATGGTCAGGTACGGCCAAGTCCCAAACACAGATCTCTAACAATCTGTGAGGCTTCTGCACTTAGCAGCAAAAGATCAGACCTTTGTTGATGAAACAGAGTTCTTTATTTCTTAATACTGCATGACAGGTTCTCGAATGTTTGTTAGAGATGCCACATAAAGAACAGTCAGAGTTAATATACCCTCCTGTCCAGTTTGAACCCCGACATTTGGCCAATCACAGAAAAGGGAGAAAAGCGCGGTTAAAAGATCTTAGCCGTTTTACTTCCCACAGGAAAGGTGAAGTGTAAAAGTTATAAAAATTCCTCTCTTGAACTAGGCGCTCCAGATGTGTGAAACATATACATAACAAAGTGGTTGCCTCGGCCTTTCAAGGTCTTCACATAGCGATAAGACAGTTCTGTCTCTCCGGAGGTGGAGGAGGAGGGAATGCATGGGAGGAAAAGTCATTTGTTCTTTGGTGACGTGCAAGTATGCGGGGTCGCCACTCTTCCAGACGAAATGGTTACACTGACCAGACCTTCAAAGAGCAATATAACTCAGAGCAATAAACAGTTGGGGTGAAACAGGAGACAGCTTGAAAGAGATAGCACTGGTTACACTTTTAGCTAAGCGATAGCAAATTACAGAAAGCACAATGAAAACCCTGTTAGGATCCTATGATCCTGACAAGTACGAGGACCCCCTAGAGCTGGAGAGGGCATCGATGCAGATATGAGGAATGTGCTTGGGAGCCCACACGTACGCAAGTACTCATACAAGTTGCAAGCCACAAAGCTCCATGGATGGCCAAAAGAGGTACTGATCGAATTCTACCAGGCTGGTCTGAACCACTCCATTCTAGAATGAGCCTTGGCCCAGGACAACCCCCTAACACTGTGTTGTGTACTAGTCACGAAATGGCGACTGCCATGCGGTCAGAGCACATGGCCTGATTCTACCTGAGGTTCAGCCAGGGAGAACACTAGACAGTCGGATCCAAAACGACCACCAATAGCCAGCCTAGGTCTTCCGCGGGGGACCTATGAACTACAACTTAAGACTTAAGGCCCTATCAGAACTATGCGCATATGCTTAGCCCCTATCAGTATTTTGGGTGTGGCCAGAGGTGTGGCTCCAGCCGGCATATAAGCAGGGCCCTGGAGCCCTGGCTGCATGCTTGATCTGACCATCTCCTGAACATGCTGATTCACTTAATAAAGTCTTTGCTATGATCATCCTACAACTCGCCTCCCGACTCCAGTACTTTCCACTGGCGACGAGGATGGGATCCTGATGAGCGACTCATCAGCCGCGCCGAGCAGTGGAGCTCCGAGCACCGAGCCGCCGGCTCAACAAGCCCCAGATGACATTGCTCACAACCTTGCTCCTGCCTCGGCAAACATGGCTGCCGCAGCGGGAAACATCCCTCCATTTGACACCTCCAAGCCCGAGCACTGGGACGCATGGGTCAGGCAGCTCGAGTTCCTCCTGACCGTGCACGGAGTCACCGAGGCCACCCTGAAGAGGGCCTGGCTAATGGGCCACTGCGACATCGAGACAATGCACATTGCACAGAATATCATAGCACCCCGAGACCTGCTGGATGTCTCCTACGATGACCTCAAGAAGCTGCTCGGGAACTACTTCGCGCCAAAACCATCCATGTTGGCGTTCCGGGTCCAGTTCCTCGAACGGAAGCAGCAACCGGGAGAGAATGCCGCCACGTTCCTGGCTGATCTCCGCCGCCTGGCAGTCGGGTGTGAGTTTAAGAATGTGGAAGACAACCTGCTAGGCAGCTTCGTGGCAGGGGTAAGAGAAGCCAAGCTCCGCCGCCGGCTTATCACCACCCCCGATCCAACCCTTGAGAAGGTGCTGCAGGCTGCCGTCGCGTTCGAGACGACCTACAAGGACAAGCAGGCGTCCAAGGTCCACCGCATCGCCTCCTCCGGGTCTGAGACAGATGAGGACGAAAACTTCCACCAGCTACGCCGGCGCGCGCAGAAGGGTGAGTCTCGAGGCCGAGCCCGGCACACCACAGCTGCTGCCGCCTCCGCTTCTTCCAACCCCAGCAGGCTTCCCCCCACATGCGCTAGCTGCGGGGACCCCCACAAGAGATGCTCCTGCCGTTTCCGAGATGCCGTTTGCAGAATGTGCGGGAAGACGGGGCACATCGCCAGGGCCTGCCGCTCCCGGAACGCGTGACAGTCCTCCGCAGCCTCCACCGCCCGCTACAAGGCAGTTGACAGCACCTCTTCGGCCACCCAGGTACTCCAACTACGAGAGCCCCTCCCCGCAGCGATCCAGGTCAACCTGCGGATCGGGGGCACCACCTGTTGCATGGAGGTTGATTCCGGGTCTGCCTACTCCATAGTCTCAGTGGCCACTTCTAAAAAACTGTTTCTGCAGTGGAGCCCCTGGCTGCGCCGGCCAACTGCCCTCGTGCTCCGGGACTTTCAGAAAAACCCGGTCGCCATCAAGGGGCTGGTGCAGGTCCAGGTGCAATACCAGGGCGTATGCAAATCCCTCGACCTACTAGTGGTGGAGCGGGACCTCAACAGTCTGCTGGGGTGCGCTTGGTTCAAGCCCTTGGGGGTGGGCATGACGGGGGTTCACAAAGTAGAGTTAGCAGATTACGACTCAGTCTGCATGGAATTCCCGGCCGTTTTTGACGGCACCCTCGGTTCCTACCGGGGTCCTCCAGTCTCCCTGTACCTGGATCCGGCCGTATGCCCAATCCGGGTGCCAGCCCGGTGGCCGGCTTTAGGAATGCGGCCCAAGGTGGAGGCGGAACTAGACAAACTCGTGGCTCAAGGCGTGCTGGAGCCAGTTCCCCATGCAAAATGGGAAACCCCTATAGTGACCCCGTTGAAGTCTAATGGGGAGGTCCGCATCTGCGCTGACTACAAATGTACTCTGAATCGGGCATTACAGGACCACTCGTACCCGGTACCAGTGACCAGCCATGTGCTAGCATCCCTAGCGGGAGCCACGATCTTTGGGAAGCTGGACTTGGCTCAAGCCTATCAACAGCTCCCAGTAGACGAGGCAACTGCGGAAGCTCAAACCATAGTGACACACAAGGGCGCTTTCAAAGTGAAAAGGCTCCAGTTTGGGGTCAGCCTTGCCCCTGGTCTGTTTCAGCAACTGATGGACTCTGTTTTAAAAGGCATTCCAGGGGTGAAGCCATTTTTTGATGACATTCTCATTGCGGCTCCGGACGTCGCCACCTTCAAGACACGCTTACGAGCCGTTCTGCAGTGTTTCCAGGACGCCGATCTCAAGGTGCGAAAGGACAAGTGCACCTTGGGAGTACCTTCAGTAACGTTCCTGGGGTTCCACGTGGATGCACAGGGCATCCACCCCACCAAGGAGAAGGTGAAAGCCATCACGGAGGCACCGACCCCGACGACAAAAGCGGAGCTCCAGGCATTCTTGGGCCTCCTCAATTTCTACCACACGTTCTTGCCACACAAGGCGGCGGTCGCCGAGCCGCTCCATAGGTTACTGGACACAGGGGTAAAATGGGCTTGGGGGCCGCAGCACGACAGGGCTTTCGCAGCAGTTAAGGACTTGTTGGCGTCTAACGCGGTCTTGGCACACTTCGACGAGTCTTTGCCGGTGGTCCTTGTGTGCAACGCATCTCCATATGGGGTGGGGGCTGTCCTGGGCCATCGTCTGCCAAATGGTAGGGAGGTGCCTGTGGCCTACTACTCCCGGACACTGTCAAAGGCGGAGCAGAATTACGCCCAAATAGACAAGGAGGCTCTGGCAATCGTGGCAGGGGTAAAAAAATTCCACGATTACCTCTATGGCCAGGTGTTTACGGTCGCCACGGACCATAAGCCGCTTCTTGGGATGCTCGCCCCACACCGCCAGACGCCCCAGATGCTGTCCCCCCGGGTCCTACGGTGGTCTATTTTTCTTGCAGGTTACCAGTACGACCTCATCCACCGCCCTGGGAAAGCCATGGGCCACGCCGACGCCCTCAGCCGCTTGCCCCTCCCGGACTGTGACCCCGACCCGGCTCCTGCATTCTACGTGGCTCTCCTTGAAGATCTTCCGGATCGCCCGGTACAGGTACCCGATGTGGCCCGCCACACGGCGCGGGACCGTGTCCTCTCCCGGGTTTCCGACTGGGTGGGGAGGGGGTGGCCCGACCATCCGGGCCAGGAGTTCGCCGCTTTCACAGCTCGGAAACATGAACTCTCCACCCACAAGGGGTGTTTGCTCTGGGGGTCGAGGGTAGTCATCCCCGAGCCACTCCACCCGAGGGTACTAGCAGCCCTCCACGAGGCACACCCCGGAATCGTCCGGATGAAAGCCTTGGCCCGCAGCTATGTGTGGTGGCCAGGCATACACAAGGAGATTGAGGATCGGGTACACAAATGCAGCAAATGCCAAGAGTCGTGGCCTGATCCTCCCCATGCCCCCGTCCGGCCCTGGGAGTCAACTGACAAACCATGGTCGCGGCTCCATCTCGACTTCGCTGGGCCGGTCCAGGGGCAGTTGTTCTTTATTGTTGTGAATAGCTACAATAAGTGGCTGGAGGTAGTCCCGGTGCGGTCTACCTCGACCGAGGCGGCCACCAGAGCCCTGTGGCGCATCTTCGCCACCCACGGAGTGCCAGACTTGCTCGTGATGGACAACGGAATGGCCTTCACATCGGGAGAGTTCCAGCGCTTCACAGACCTGTTTGGCATCCGGCACATCCGCTCGGAACCATTCCACCCCGCAACCAATGGACAGGCAGAACGGATGGTTCGCACAACCAAAGACGCCATCAAAAGATGGACACCAGTGACTGGGAGCTGCATCTAATCAAATTCCTTTTCAGCCAGCACAACACCCCACACACGGGAATGGGTTGCCGCCCAGCGGAGTTGTTTTTTTTTTTGTAAGAAAGTTTTTATTTTTCAAAACATTAAAATTAATACATTTGTTTTATACAAATCCTTTTTTCCATATTATATAACATTTTGTTCTATTTGTATAGTCTTGCTTTTATCTTGTATTGGTGGTTTCCCACCACATCTGAAGCATAACACATTTTCCACTTTATCCAAGATAGTAATATTTATCTCTATGTTTACATTTCTGGTAACGGTTATATATCTTTAAAATACTTATATACCAATTCTTATTTTCTATATTCTTATATAATTCTAAAAAACAAGTTCATTATCTAATTATCCTTAGTACATTCATATACTCAATTTCTATTCCTTTATGCTATTATAACCATGTATAGATGTAGTTTTTCATGTCCCAATATTTTTCAACATATTCTTTCAAATCCTCCCAATCTTCTAAAAAAGTCTCTGAGTACAGATTATTCAACTTTCTAGTCCATTTATCCATTTCAGCCATATATAACAATTTTTTCAACCATTCCCACACTTCTGGTATTTTTTCATTTTTCCAATTTTGTGCATACATCATTCTTGCTGTTGTAATCATATACCATATTATTGTCCTTTTCTTTACATTTATCTCTTCTAGTTTAAGTCCAAGCAGTAACATTTCAGGCAACTTCTTAAATGTACATTTCAAAAAATTTTCCATTTCTGCATGTATTATAGACCAATAAGTCTTCGCTTTATCACAAGTCTACCACATATGATAGAAAGAACCTTCTTTCTTTTTACATTTCCAACATTTGTTAGACATATTTTGATTAATATTTGCAATTTTTTTTGGTGTCATATACCATCTGTACATCATTTTAAAACAGTTCTCTTTTAGATTATAACATGTAGAAATACTCATTGCATTTTTCCATAAAAATTCCCAAGATTCTATTTCAATGTCTTTGTTTAGGTTTATCGCCCATTTTATCATTTGTTCCTTTACCATTTCATCAGCATTAAACCATTTTAACAATACTTTATACATTTTAGAAATCATTTTTTTCCCATCTTCCTCCCAAATTTGTTCTATTTCATTGCTTTTTTCTCTAAAACCAGATTTTTTATCACTTCTGTACATATCATATATTTGTCTGTACCTTAACCAGCCATAATCAAAGTCCATCTGCTGCTGCTCCTTCAATTTAAAGTCTTTACCATGTCTTGTTAACAGGTCTCTATATTTCAACCAGTCTTGTCCTTTGTAGTGAGATGATGGATATAAAACTTCTGCAGGTACAATCCACATAGGTATTTCTTCTGGAAAAAAGTTTTTATATCTTGTCCACATATCGATTAATGTTCTTCTCAAATAATGATGCTTAAACATATTGTCCATTTTTGTTTTACTATAATACAGATATGCGTGCCACCCAAACCTACAGTCATGACCTTCCAGGGACAATAACTTTCTGTCTTGTAACATAGTCCATGTCCCTATCCAAGTCAAACATACTGCATCATGATATAGCCTTAAGTTTGGTAACTGAAACCCACCTCTCTCTTTAGCATCACACATTATTTTCATCTTAATTCTTGGTTTTTTCCCTCCCCACACAAACTTAGTCAATTCCTTCTGCCAGCATTTGAATGTTTTTACATCTTTCACAATCGGAATAGTTTGAAACAGAAACATTATTCTTGGTAACACATTCATTTTAACCACTGCAATTCTACCCAGCAGTGACAAATTTAATACATTCCACCTTTTAATATCTTGCATAACTTGCTGCCATAATTTCTCATAATTATTCTTATACAAATCAATGTTTTTCATTGTTAGGTTTACACCTAGATATTTTGTCTTTTTCACCACTTCACATTCTATAAGATTTTGTAATTCAATTTGCTTATTATTTGGCATATTTTTACACATCACTTTCGATTTGTTCTTATTTACATAAAACCCAGCCAAATCACCAAACTCTCTTACTTTCTGCAACAAATATGGTAGTGTAGTCATAGGGTCTTCAGCTATAAACATCACATCGTCTGCAAAGGCTCTATATTTAAAAGAGAAACCTTTTATTGTTAAGCCTTTAATTTCTTTATCTTCTTTCAAATTTAGTAACAAGACTTCCAAAATCCAAATAAATAGCAACGGCGAGAGTCGGCATCCTTGTCGTGTTCCTTTTTCCACTTTAAAGTAATCCGTTTTTTCAGTATTAATTATTAAAGAGGATTTCTGTTCTCTATATATTGACTTAATAAGATTAAGCATATAGTCTCCAATTTCAAGATGTTCCAACACTTCAAACATAAAATCCCAATTTAAATTGTCAAACGCTTTTTCCGCGTCTAAAAAAAGAAAGCCCACTTCCTTCTCCGGATGTTTATCATAGTACTCTATAGCATCCACTACTACTCTTATATTGTCTCTTATTTGGCAATTAGGTAAAAATCCTGCTTGTTCTGTCTGTATAGTCTCTTTAAGATGTTCCTTAAGCCTATCAGCTATAATCTTGGCAAAAATCTTATAGTCATTGTTTAACAAAGAAATTGGTCTATAATTTTTAACATTGGTTAAATCTTGACCTTCTTTCAGAATGAGTGAAATGGTTGCTTCTTTCCAAGTCTCCGGGACCTCACCTGTCACTCCTATGTTGTTCATTAATAGCAATAACACTGGTGAGATCGAATCCTGTAGTGATTTATAAAACTTAGCTGTAAATCCATCTGATCCAGGTGCTTTCCCTAATTTTGAATCATTTATTGCATTTTTAATCTCTTGTAGTGACATTGGGCAGTTAAGTAGTTCTTTGATTTTCTCCGTTGGTTTTGGTAATTTTAATGACTGTAGGTATTCTTTAATCCTTCTTCTGTCTTTATTTTCCTTCTTAAAAAGCTTTGCATAATATTTAAAAAATTCTCTTTTTATTCCCTTATTGTCTGTTATCTCAATATTGTCCCGTATCACTTTAGTAATAAATTTATTTTCACGTTTTTTCTTTAATTGCCATGCTAAGTACTTTCCAGGTTTATTTGCACCTTCAAATGCTTTTTGTTGCAATTTTTCAGGTTCCAGTAAGTCTCTTGATTCAAAATAGCTTTTGCTTGGTCTTGTAACATCCAAATTTCCTTTTGCAGTTTCTTTTTTCCTGGTCTGTTCTTCAGTTCCTTTTCTTTTATTTTAATGGCTTGTACAATGTTTTCATATTGTTCTCTTTTCTTTTTATTGTCTTTAGCGTTCAATGATATCAATAATCCTCTCATAACTGCTTTGTACGCATCCCACACAGTTTGAATTTTTACTTCTTTTTGTATGTTCGCTTGAAAATATAAATCTGTCTCTTCATGTAATTTTTTAACTATTTCTTGGTTGTCTAATAAGTCCTCATTTATTCTCCATCTCCCTTGCCTTTTTATTTGCCCAGAAGTCCATAGACAAGGATTGTGGTCTGAGATTATTCTAGGTAGAATTTCAACTTTTCTTATTTTAAATGTTAGATTAATAGACATCCAGATCATATCAATTCTTGAATGTGAATCATGTCTGTTAGAGTAAAAAGTATAGTCTTTCCCTTGTGGGTTAACCTTCCTCCAAATATCCTCCAGCTTTTCCTGTCTTATCAGTTCAAAAAATTTTTTTGGAAGTTTCCCTAGTGTGTCGTCTTTTCTCTTTGAGCGCCTATCTATTTTATTATTCACAGTCCCATTAAAGTCTCCCAACATTATGATTTGTTCATAGTTTACACTGTCCAGTTCCATTTGTAGTTCTTTAAAAAAGATTTCTTTAACTCCGTTGGGGGCGTAAATATTTACAATCAAAGTTTTCTGTCCGTGTAACAGAATTTCAATAGCTAAGTATCTTCCTTCTTTATCTTTAAATATTAGTTTAGGTTCCAAGTCTTTTTTGGCATATGTTACCACTCCATTCTTTTTATTACTTGCCAATGAAAAAAATTCTTCTCCCAACTTTTTTCTTATTAAATATTTGTAGTCTTGTTTCTTAAGATGGGCCTCTTGTATACAAACTATACTACATTTTTGTTTCTCCAGCCAGTGTCCTACCATTCTACGTTTTTGGGGTGAATTAAGTCCATTTACATTCCATGAGAGTACTTTGTAATCCATCTTGTTGTAGTCTTAAATATCACCAAATTCTTCCTTGTTCTCACCAACAAAGGCATACATTTCTGCTGAATTTTTAATCACCATTCTGTTGTTACCATAATAAAAACTCAGTCCTTGTGGTATTTCCCAACGAAATCTTATTTTTTTCTCTTTCAGTTTGTCTGTCAGACGCTTGAATTTTTTCCTGTCTTGCAAAATTGCTCTGGGCAATTCTTTCATTACGATAACTTTTTTTCCACCTATTTCAAAAGAGTCTGTAAAACATTTCTTGTAGATTTGTTCTTTTGTTCTCTTCATTGTAAATTGAACTACCATGTCCCTTGGTATATTTTTGTCTCTCGCGTATGTAGAATTGACTCTGTAAACAAGATCCATATGTTCTTTAACAACTTCCTCTTCCTCTTGTAAAAAATCTGCTAATGCTTCTTGCATTCTTGTAAAAATGTCTTCACCTAATTTTTCCTCTATACCTCTAAATCTCAGATGGTTTTGCATGTCTCTATAGTGCATCATCTTTTCCATTCTGTCATTTTCCTTCATTGTTTTTTGAGTATTTTCTTCCAGTTCTTTTACTTTAATTTCTATGTCTTGTATTCTAGTGGTTAACTTTTGTAATTCAGCTTTTAAATCTATAAAAAATTTTGTCTGCTTGTGCAGTTATACCATTCATTTTAACATTTACCTCTCCTATAGCATCTAACATTTTTTTTCCCATTGCTTCCATTACAGCTAGTAATTCTTTTTCTTTTTTTGCTGCCATTGTAGGAGAGGACCATGTAGCTGCTCTCGATCTTAGCCCGCGATCCGTCTTGTCTCTTTAAAAAAGATCGATTTTATTTTATTTTCCAAATCAAACACCGTTTAGTGTAATCACACAAGCTAGTCTTGCCAAGTCAAATTTCGTTGGTTTCAGCCTTCTAAGTTATATAGTTTATGAGATATTACTGTTTAAAAATTTTATAAATCCAAAATGGCGGGCGCAACTTCTCTATGGTTTGTGTCAAAGGTTATAGTCTTTTTACCTTGCTTCTGGCTTGCCGTAGTTTCCTTTTGTCCCTTCCTCTTGCTTACTTGTCTGCTCTCCGCACGTCACTTCCTGTTGTAGTCCTTTTGGTCCGGCAGTTTTTACAGTCCCCTTTGCTCTCTTCCGGTTCTTCTCCGCTTCCCTTCTTGTCTGCTCCTCAAGCCATCACTTCTTGTCTCAGTCCTCACAGCTTGGTCTCGCGATGCTTGGTTCCCTCCTCCCCTCTTTGTCTCGCGATGCTTGGCTCCCCCTCCCGACTCTTCTTAACCACAGGAATGTTAAACAACTTGTTTTTTTGGCTTTTTAAGTTCAAATTCAGCTTTTTAACGTTTCAAAACTGCACTCATCTAATCTGCAACAGTCTATTGCTTCACCAGATCTGCTTTTCGTCTTTCAAAACACGGTAATGGTAAGGCAAAAAGTTTTTTTCCGTTACCTTATGTTGTTACTTCTCTTCAGATGTGGTCCCAACGTTTAAACTTTGTCTTCTTTGTTAAGGAATCAGGGGAATTGGAGATTTTATGCTGATTAATCAGCCCAGCTCGGCTCCTTAGAGATACTTGCAAAAATCTTCTTCGGCTGCAGTGCTCAAGGTGTTGTAAAAGTCTCCTCCGAGGCTTTTCCTTCACCGAGCTTGCTCAAACCTGGATTATATTGCTTGCTGGTCCTCACACTACCTGTGTGAGGTTGCGTCAGGTGGATTTATCCACCCAAGCTGTCAAGAAGAGCCGCTGTCCACCCTGCACATTTGCAAAGCGTGTCAGACCTCCATTCCTCTGACCGGAAACCCCCCGCCCAGCGGAGTTGTTGATGGGCCAGCGACTCGGCACCATACTGGATCGTCTCCACCCCGACCGTGCCATCGATGCCGACGCGAGGACGGAGCTCTGGCCAGCCGCCTGGGGTTTCGCGCCTGAGGACCCCGTCTACACCCGGAACTATGCCCGGGGCCCAGGGTGGATCCCGGCATGGATCATCCGAGCAACCAGCCCGCTCTCATACAAGGTCGGGACGGCAGAAGGAGCAACCTGGTGGCACCACATCGATCAGCTCCGGCACCACACACCAAGTGTTCCCGAGTCAGCACTTCCCGCAGAGCCATCACCAACCCAGCTAGGGGACCCTGATCCGGAGGACGAAACCTCAGAATCCCTACCAGAGGAGCAGCCCGTGGACGGAGCGCCGGCCGAGCTGTGGCCCAGCGCTCCCGAAAGCAACCAAGAGGGCACCCCGATCCCAGGGCCTGCCGAGGCCCCGTGACCTGCAACGCCCCAGCACTCGGGCCGCAAACATTGCTGGCCAGAGTACATTCAGGACTATGTCTGCCGAGTGGGACTGAACTATGGGGGGAGGGGTGTTGTGTACTAGTCACGAAATGGCGACCGCTATGCGGTCAGAGCACATGGCCCGATTCTACCTGAGCTTCAGCCAGGGAGAACAATACAGTCGGATCCAAAACGACCACCAATAGCCAGCCTAGGTCTTCCGCGGGGGACCTATGAACTACAACTTAAGACTTAAGGCCCTATCAGAACTATGCGCATATGCTAAGCCCCTATCAGGTATTTTGGGTGTGGCCAGAGGTGTGGCTCTGGCCGGCATATAAGCAGGGCCCTGGAGCCCTGGCAGCATGCTTGATCTGACCATCTCCTGAACATGCTGATTCACTTAATAAAGTCTTTGCTATGATCATCCTACAACTTGCCTCCCGACTCCAGTACTTTCCACACTGCATGGCTGGATCCAAGTGGCCTGTGAGCAGGAGAACTGCTCCAACATCATGAGGTTGTATCAGCCAAAGGGGTCCGCCAAGGCACCCAGTGGTGAGGCTAAGAATCAGCGCTCCCAACCCAAGAACAGCACCTGTGACCAACGTATTATTTATTTATTTATTTTGATTTATATCTCGCCTAGCCTGCTTTACAGCCGTATGCACCAAGGATTGTGTCTCCAGTGTGGGGGTGACGGGCACTTCGTGGCAGCCTGCCCTCTAAACGAGAGCCCAGGCGAGAGTAAGAAGACAGAACCTCCAAAGAAGGAAGAAGAAGAAGAGATTGGATTTATGCCCTGCCCTTCACTACCCAAAGGAGTCTCAGAGTGGCTTAAAATCTCCTTTCCTTTCCCCTCCCCACAACAGACACCCAGTGAGGTAGGTGGGGCTGAGAGAGCTTTCTCAAAGACTGCTCTTGAGAGAACAGCTCTGAGAAAACTTGTGACTGACCCAAGGTCACACCGGCAGCTGCATGTGGAAGAGTGAGGAATCAAACCAGTTCTCCCAGATTAGAGTCCGTGCTCCTAACCACCACACCAAACTGGCTCTCACAGCAAAGTGGCCCACCACCTCCCAAGGAAGCCTGTTCCACTGAGGAACCACTCTAACTGTCAAGAAGTTCTTCCTAATGTTTAGCCGACAACTCTTCTGATTTAATTTCAACCCGTTGGTTCTGGTCCAACCTTCTGGGGCAACAGAAAACAACTCTGCACCATCCTCTATATGACAGCCCTTCAAGAACTTGAAGATGGTTATCATATCACCTCTCAGTCGTCTCTTCTCCAGGCTAAACATACCCAGCTCCTTCAGCCGTTCCTCATAGGGCTTGGTCTCCAGACCCCTCACCATCTTCATTGCCTTCCTCTGGATGCATTCCAGCTTGTCTATACCCTTCTTGAATTGTGAGTCATCTTCAGCATTTTCTTCTTTAGCCACTAGACCATGGCTTCCAGACAGGATCTTAACATGGAGACAGCTGCTTCCAGAGGCTTGCTGAATGTGATGTATAACTAGCTGGGTGTCATCAGCAAAGTGATGTCCCAAAGCTTTAGACAATCTAAGGCAGAGATGTTGAACTCAGTTGTTACGAGAACCAAATCTGACATAAATGTCACTATGTTGGGTCAAGCCTGATTTACTTGTCAAATTGCCCCCAAGTAAGAATGTGGCTGAGGGGTTGTGTCAGCAAAGAGACACCAGAGATCCTCACAGTTCTGAGCCAATCCACTGTTTGTTTGGGCTCTACCCAGTCATAGTGGGCTGACCATTACCTGAGGGGCTGGTGGGCTATCCCTTGCTGGAGGTCTTCAAGCAGAGGGTGGCAAGCCAGATGTCAGAAGGGCTCTAGCTTTGGCTTTCCAAGGGCTTGCCCTTTCCAGCTCTGTTAGTCTGATTCTACTAAAGTTAGGGATGACACCCTCCAGGAAGTTTTCCTGGAATCACAATTGATCATCAGACTACAGAGATTGGCTCCCCTGGAAAAAATTGCAATGTTGGAAGTACCTCTATGGCATCATATCCCTGCTGTTCTCTGCCCTCCCCAGACTTTGCCCCAAATCTCCTGGGGTTTGTGAAGTCAGAGTTGGCAAGCCTAAGGAAAGCCCATGTGAAACTTGATGCCTCTGAGCAATTGCCATAATAAAAAGAACTTAGAAGACAATAAAAAGAGTTTAGAAATGACGAGAACTCTCTTTGGGTTTTCTTGCCCTTTGCATGTTGGTACAGCCTATTTTGGGTTACTGTAGTCTAGCTCAGATGTGGTTAGTAAGAAATTGTGTTACTCTTGAAGGTTCTCACTTGTCTTCTTCCCATAGGATATGTGTTCTTCTCATCTGCGATCTTACAGGAGTCCTCTCAAACAGGATCCAAGAATGCAGACCTCAGCTGGGAAGGGGAGGTGAGAGGATCGCCTTAGCTTGCAAAAACCCTCAGTAGCGCTAATGAGGAGCTTTGTATGTCTGGAGTCAAGGAGGTTAATGCCTAGAGCTTTTAAAACATGACGGAGAGTGGGGGGGGGGGGGTGGTGCAGCAGCACTGATACTAAAATCTGGTTTACTATGCAACCAGAGCCTCAACCTAATGCTTGAGAAAGGCAGCATTTTCAAAGAAGAAAATTTGATTTTAAAACTTCATTTGCCATGTTTGAGCGTGACAGGGTGGAAGAGACATGGGGGTTACGCCCTTTCTCCCCCCCCCCCCCCCCCCCCGCACTGACTGATCAGACTCTAAAGTTGGATTTAAATGTGACTGATACTGAAGAGGCCAAAGAAATTCCCCCGGGACTTTGTGCTTGCTCAGCATGTGGGGCTACCCTGGGCAAAGCAATTTCCCTTTTGCCTTGCCAGGTTCACAGCTAAATCAAGCCCAGAATTGTCCCTAAATACACAACAGAAGGAGGTGAAGAAGGAGGCTGCCTGGCTAAATGTTCTTGCTGTGTAAAGACTGACTTTCAGGCTGCCTTACACTAAGGAATCCATTCCTTTGTTGGCCAAGCCACCTCTTGTCAGCTAATGCTGCCATGTCCCACTCGAGAGGTGGTTTCCTTTGGTTCAGATCCCCTCCTCTGGAATGTGCTCACTGTTCTCAGGCTGGCTACTTGCTGTTTTGCTTATCGCCTCTCTCGCTCATCTGACCTTGAGTGGCTGGCTCTCGGCAGCTTCTTCCCTTCAGGTGTAACTTGTAACTTTTTCCTGCTTTTAGTCTGGGAAGAAATGACCGGTTTTCTTAGGTGCCTCTTTTATCTCTTTATGATTGCTGGGGACTGTCTGAACTAACTTTTGAATACTGTATATTATGCCTGGTTGTATGATTGCCAGGTATTACTAACACAAGAAGTGTAAGTGACCAACAAGACCATGCAATAAAGGCCTTTCTGTTTAAGGACACCTGTTGCTGATTGCTTCTATTGGAACCCTCTCACACCTCTGCTTCTCTGTCATGGATTCTGGAAGAATCTGAGGCATATTCCCTCAGTGACTGGTCAGGCCTGGCTGTTTGGTCTCTCTGTTTCTCACTAGGAGCCATGATGGTTCTAGGGTTGCCAGGGGCCCGTCTTCGTCCCTGGGAGGCATTCCTGAAGGGGACAGAGTGTCCCCAACACAATTGTGTCATGTTGGGGGCATCCCTGCTCCAAGCCCTGCCCCCAAAAACAATTGCCATGGCCACCCTTCTCCCTAACCTCCTGCAAGATTTAAAGGGCCCACCAATCAGATGGAGGGCCCTTTAAATCCTGCAAGAGAGGAGTGAGAGGGATGGCCACTGACCACACATCTGAACTCCAAGAGGCAATACCACTTGGAGTTTAAGTGTATGGGGCCAGTCCCTGCTGGCCAGAAGCACTTAAAGGGACCCCTTCTGGCTGGCAGGGCCCCACACACCCTATCTCCAAGCAGCAATGGCACTTGGAATTCAGGCGCATGGCCGCAGCCACCCCCTCCCTCCCCTCTGCAACATTTAAAGGGCTTTCCAGCTGTCAGCTTGGAGCTTCTCAAGAGAGAAGGCAGGGGGTGGCTGTTTGGGCTTGGGCATGGGGCTTCCCCCACTGGCCAGCTGGCCCGTGGTGGCATGTTGAAGCCCAAGATATCCGGTAAACCCCCACCTGGCCCCAGGGGTCTGGCAATCCTAGATGGTTCCCTTGTGCACACTCAGTTCTCTCTGGGAGATCAGTCATAGTAGGCCAGCTGCCTTTCTGGGAAGCACACCTGCCTTACCTGACTTGGGCATCCTGATCAAACTTCCCAGGTGCCTGGTAGTGCAGCAGGAAAGGCAGAGCCCTGGGGGAAGCTCCTTCTAGGCCTACTTATGCATGTCTGGCTGCAGATTCTAGTGGTGACTTGCATGTGTGAACACAATGCCACAGATACATCAGCAAA
This sequence comes from Lepidodactylus listeri, assembly GCA_029233225.1. Lineage (NCBI taxonomy): Eukaryota > Metazoa > Chordata > Lepidosauria > Squamata > Gekkonidae > Lepidodactylus > Lepidodactylus listeri. Next base: position 3,217,529 of record JARCFY010000014.1, on the reverse strand, counting down.
GACCAAGCTCTCATCTCTCCCAGAGCTCCAACGTACACAATACCTGCTCAGCAGAGGCTGTTCATAGATTCAAAAGTGCCAATGTCACAAAATATCACACACACACACCACATTCCAGCAGTGATGGGTAATTTGGGGCCTGACTGCCTCTCCACCCAGCCACAACTCCTGTGAATCCTTCTGTACACTTGTCAGGGATACTCTAGGCTGATCCTGCATTGAACAGGGGGCTGGACTAGATGGCCTGCATGGCTCCTTCCAACTCTGTGTGATTCTGTGAATTCAGTACAGATGTTTCTTTCCAGACTTCCCTTTGGGGAAGGGCTTTGGCTTAGTGGAAGAACCTCTGCATTGTGTTCAGAAGGTGCTAGGTTCAATCCCTGGCATCTTAAGTAAGGATCAGGTTGTAGATGACGTGAAAGACCTCAGCCTGAGACCCTGGAGAGCTGCTGCCAGTTTGAGGAGACATTCCTGACCATGATGGACCAAGGGTCTGATTCAGTAGAAGCCAACTTCATGTGTAGTTTTATGAATGTGTGATTTCTTTTGGAGTGTCCACAACACTTTGGGATTCTTCTGGGTTTGCTCTCATCTATGTGGGAAGCCATAGTCTGGGAACTGAGGCACAACAAAGGGTGTCATTGAGGCAAACACGGGTCTTGGGTGTGTAAAGTCCCCCCACACTGTGACAAGACAGGCAAATCCCCCTCTCCCCATATTTGAGGACACCAGTTTAAAAGTCTGCAAGAAGGCACTGTGTCAAGGTTTCAGTTTCATTTCTCTATGTTCTGCTTCACTGTTCACCTTGCCATCCATTAGTGGGAGGGAATTCCTAAGGGGGGAATATGAGTGTGTAAGTGCTTGCTTGTTGTAGCGGTAACTTTTCTCATGGGATTGGCTGTGGAGAGTCTTTTGCCTGGCTAGAATAGATAAGACACCGTATATCTGTCAGCGTTATCACAGTAACTCAAGGGGCTGAGTGCTGACGTATGCATGGAGTGTGGGGGTACATTTGCGTGTACCTATAACCTTTGGGATTTTGCGGGCTTTCTTTATTCCTGACAAAGAACCAGTTCCTGTAGTAACCAGTTCCTGTAGTAAGCAAATCTCTAATAAAGCATCCTTATACAAGTGCTGTGCAGAGTGTCTTAACTGGGGATCTGACAGCATTACCTTTCTTTGATATATTCCAGAGGAAAACAAGAGGCCTGGTTGTGGCCTCTACTTCCTTTAAATCACAGGATTTGTGCCTTTTCCATGCACACATCGTCCATTTAATTGTTGCTAACCAGAGTCATCCGATGTGCTGAAAATATCAGCTGGTTCCGAAGAAGAAGAAGAAGAAGAGAGGAAGAGAAGAGATTGGATTTATACCCTGCCCTTCACTTATAGTCTCAGAGCGGCTTACAAACTCCTTTCCCTTTCCCTCCCCACAACAGACACCCTGTGAGGTAGGTGGGGCTGAGAGAGCTCTTTCCCAAGCTGTCCTTGAGGGAACAGCTGGTACAGAGCTATGGCTTGCCCAAGGTCATCCAGCCAGGTGCAAGTGGAGGAGTGGGGAATCAAACCCGGTTCTCCCAGATTAGAGTCCGTGCACTTAACCACTACACCAAACTGGCTCCCTCAGAAATCACCCTCAGTGTTCCTTCTGCCCACAGTGCAGGTGGGGGACTGGGGATGAGAGGCAGGGGCTTGTGGAGGGCCACCTAGTGAGTGACAGGATCACAGCAGAAGTGAAATCTGAACCTGGGACCTTATACACATGGCCACAGCATGAGAACGTGCTCAAGCAATGTAGGGACAAGGTCAAAGAGAACATAGCCCCTTCCACAGTCAAAGCCATCTTCTCCGCAATTGTTATGGAGCACATTTATTTTTGGAACTTTAATTTGGAACTACAGACAGATGGACAAACTAATAATATTAACCAGCCTTCAGAAATATGGCAAACAGGACAGATATAAAATATTACATAACCCACATGGTTGCAAACAGGCGTGTTGACAAGGCTGGCAGGAAGACAGATAAATACACGCAAGTCATTGCAACTCATGATTTCTGAGGCATGTTTCAATTGGGAGCTTTGGGAAGGGGTTGCTTTTGAAACTCCAGAATGGTACCGCAGCAGCAGGGCTATTTTTGGGCAGGAACACACAGGAATGGAGTTCCGGATGGCTTTCGAGTTGGCTACGCCTACAGCCTGCCCCCAGGTTTCCCAGGCACCTCGCAAGCTGTGGGGCACCTGGAGAAGCCAATCCAATCCAGGGAAGGAAGGCAGTTTAAACTGCCTCCCCTCCTCGGGTTCCCCAGGCGCCCTGCAACTGCGATCCAGAAGCTGCCTTCCTTCCCTCGGGTTCCCCATGTGCCATTGGAGGGAGCTGTGCTGTCAGAGGTGTGGCCTAATATGCTAATAAGTTTCTGTTGTTGGGTGTGGCTTATTATGCTAATGAGTTCCTGCTGGGCTTTTTCTACAAAAAAAAGGCCCTGCGCAGCAGTATTAAAAAGCCCCTCTGAAATCTGTTGATACCAAAATGAATGCAAGGAAAATATGTCTGTGACGGCTTTTCTTTTCCAAGGGCATGTGCCTCTCTCACTGAGTGATTAGCACCCCCACCCACCCCGTGGCTGAGAAAGGCGAACACCCCACCCTGCCTGAGCAGTTAGTGAATCTGTTGCCTGCAGAGACTGAGTGCCCCAGCCTCAGGTGTCTGAAAAAGAGAGCTTTGACTCTGGGAAGCTTACATCCCAAAAATCTTGTTGGTCTCTAAGCTGCTACTGGATTCAAATCCAGGGCTGGTCTTAGGCACTGCCTTGCAGTGAGCTGCCTCACCCCACCACTGCCCTGAAGTCCCCCCCCCCGCTGCAGAGTCACAGTGTCAGGGGCTTCACTCAGGTGGCAGCCAGGGGTCCCTTCAGAAAGTGTGATGTCAGAGTCTGGGATGCAATCACTCTGCACACACTCTTGTGTCAGCAAGATTTGTTTACTGAAAAGTGGAAAGGTTCCAAGCATTGACAGATTCTGTGCCAGGACCACGCCTATACTACATGCAAGCCAGCCCCCCCAATGCACACTACCCAATCAACATCACCATTCAGCCCACCAAAGATCCAAACTTGCTCAAAAGATGACACACGCCCTGCACACCTGCCACTAGCCATTGCACTATCTAGCAGTCTCCTTCACCGCATCTGCAACAAAAGGTATACACTGAAATTATGGAGGGGGTTTGGGACTGTTATGTTCTGTAAACATTTTTCTAGTTGGACTTAAAGATTCCCTAGTGTAAACTTACATCCGGTATGCACCCTGCGACATGTCTGGGCATGTTGCCTGGAAGGCCAAGCGTTACCTGCCTGAGCTTCATTCCTAGAGAACAATGGACCCTCAGATCCTGATTGTCCCCCTATCAGAGGCTGAGGATATTCAAATGGACCTATGATAGCCTCTGGCAGGAACTTAATCCCTGTTCACCCAATCCCCCGTGGGGGGAGAAGTCGGGGGTGCAGTTTACCTGTAAATATAAGCGGGCTCCCCGACCACCTTTCCTCATGCTTGTTCCTGACCCCAAATAAAAAGAGCTATGCTGAAAATCACTCTACCGGCCTCCTGAGTCCAGTACTTTTCAGTGGCAACAAAGGTGGGATCCTGATGAGTGACTCACCGCCCCACGACTCTAGCACCACTCAAGACCGGTTCATCAGCCGCACCCGGCACCGCTTGGCCCCCTGCGCTGCCTTGCCATTCCAGGCTCCAGAGAACCAGGTTCCTCGCCTCGCTGATCCAGTCATCGCCGAGATGGCAGCCGCTCTGGGACAATGCATTGAGCCTTTTGACCCTTCCAAACCCGAATTCTGGGAGGCCTGGTCTGACCAGGTGGGCTTCGCCCTCGATATCCAGGAAATCACGGATGCCAGCAAATGTGGATCATGGCTCCTAAGTTCATGCAGGGTCGCCACCATGCGCTTGGTAAGAAGCTTACTTTCCCCCCATGCCCCAACCGAAGTCTCCTATGATGAGATCATGGAGGCCTTGAACAAGTACTTCAACCCCAAGCCATCCAAACTCACCCAAAGGGTGACTTTTTTGACCTCAGCCATCAGAAGGGAGAAGCTGTGGCCGCCTTCCTGGCTGAGCTCTGCTGGCTCATAGTTGGCTGCGAATTTAGAGACATGGATGAAATGCTCTTAATGGCTTTTGTTCGCGGGGTCCGGGAACCAAAGTTGTGAAAGAAGCTAGTGGTGATTACGGATGCCACCCTTGATAATGTGTTCCAAGTTGCATGTGTTTTTGAGGTCTCCCAAAAAGACAGGCCGCCAGCAGCATGATGACCGCACACCGCATGGTTTCTGCCTCCGAATCCGAGGCATCAGACAAGGATGCCGCACTTCAGGTCTGCCGCCGACCAGTCAGCTCCAGCGCTCGCCCGGCAGCCAAACAAAGCAGCTACAACAAATACAGGTCAGCCTACTAACCCCCGGCAACCCCCAGAATGGGCACCCCAGCTTGTGCCAGCTGCGGTGACCCGCACGACCGCCAGACCTGCAGGTTCCGGGACACAGAGTGCCGGTCTTGTGGGAAGAAGGGGCACATCGCTTGGGCCTGCTGCTCCAGAAGCAACCGCCGCACTCAAGCCATGCACCATGGGTCCGCGGAACTCAACTTGATGGACATCTCACGCCACCAGGTAATGAATTTGCCCCCAGCCAGCCTCAATAAGATCAAGGTCCCTGTCTTTATAGAGGGCTCCCAATGCTTAATGGAATTGGACCCCGAGTCCTCATATTCCATCATCTCCAAGGCCACTCTCAAAAGGCTCTGTTCGGGGGGGCCTGCCTGCAGAAACCCTCAGAGCTCAGGCTCTGGGACTTCCAGAAACATCCCATAGATTCACGGTCAAATACAAGGGCTTCCAGGGAAAACTGGACCTCCTGGTGGTGAGGGCCAACCTTACAAGCCTGTTGGGTCTAGCTTTGGTTTGTACTGCTGGGATTAGGAGTGACCAGGGTGAACCACATCCAAGACACAGACTTCCAGGACATCTGAACAGTTACCCGCTGTTTTTGATGGAGCGCTAGGCTCCTATACCAGACACCCCCATTTCCTTGGCTCTCGATTCCTCGGTCCAGCCTATCCAGATGCCGGTCCGCCGACCCCTGCTCGCCATGCAACCCAAGGTCAAGCATCAGCTGGACAAACTGGTGGCTCAAGGTGTGCTAGAGCTGGTGTATCACGCAAAATGGGAGACTCCCATTGTGACCCCCCCTTAAGTCAAATGGGGACATCCACATCTGTGCGGACTATAAATGTACCTTAAACAAGGAACTTCAAGCACACACCTTTCCTGTACCAGTGATCAATCATGTGCTACCCACCCTCGCAGGTGCCCAGGTTTTTGGCAAATTGGACTTGGCTCAAGCCTCTAAGCAGTTGCCGGTGGACAAGGCCACAGCAGAAGCCCAAACAATAGTAACTCACAAAGGGACTTTCAAGGTTAAGCGGCTCCAATTCGGGGTCAGCGTGGCCCTTGGGCTTTTCCAGGAACTAATGGATCATTTGTTAAAAGGATTACCAAGTGTCCAGCCCTTTTTCGACGATGTCCTGATCGCCGCACCGGACGTCCAGAACTTCAGGCAGCGGCTCCGGGCGGTCCTTCAACGCTTCCAGGATACCAGGCTGAAGGTAAAACCGGAAAAATGTCTTCTGGGCATCCCGTCTGTGGAATTCCTTGGGTTCACTGTTGACGTCCATGGAATCCACCCCACACTGGACAAGGTGAAAGCCATCTCTGACGCTCCGGCTCCTATGTGCAAGGCCAAGCTCCAATCATTTCTGGGACTATTACATTTTTACCATAATTTTCTCCCCCACAAGGCAGCGGTCGCGGAGCCACTGCACAGACTCTTGGACAAGAACACCAGAGTGGGCCCCCCACCACACAGCTGCGTTTGGAGCCCTAAAAAATCTGTTGACTTCTAATGCTGTACTAGCCCATTTTGATGAGTCCCTTCCTGTGGTGTTGGCCTGTGACACCTCTCTATATGGGGTAGGGGCTGTGTTGGGGCACCATCTGCCCAATGGCCAGGAGGTCCTGGTCACCTACTACTCTCAAACCTTGTCACCTGCAGAGCGGAACTACGCACAGATCAACAAGGAGGCACTCGCTATTGTGGCAGGGGTTAGGAAGTTCCATTACTATCTCTATGGACAGAACTTCATGGTCACCACCAACCACAAGCCTCTGCTGGGGCTCCTCACCCCAGACCACCAAACCCCTCAAATGTTGTCTCCTCGGGTTCTGCGTTGGTCTATCTTCCTCTCCGGCTACCAGTACTCCCTGGTCTATGTGAGAACACTTACAGAGCCAATAAGCCAGACCTTCTGGAATTAAAAGTCCTTTCTATTCTTAATGGTCCATAGTAGTCAACATGTTTTGTGTTAGTGATAAAGAGCAAAGGGCTGTAGGTAAGTTATACAGTATTCAAAAATGAAGGGGGAGGAGGGGCACCAATCAGGTTAGTCAGAAATGGCACTGCATTACATGTCTGTTTAGTTTCCCAAGAAAAATGCGCTCAAATTTGTGATTGCTCATCCCACATTCCTTCCCACACCCCACCGAAACCTCCCCAGCCATTCCCAGGCTGCAGCTAGAGAGGCACCTGGAAGGCAGAGGAGCCGTTAAGACAACAACCCCAGGCCATATGCATCAGTAAAGCAGATAACAGTTTCAACAGCAGAAATGAGCCCTCCGGCTGAGCGGGTGACGTAGATTGGGTCAGGGAAACCACCTCCCACTCGAGAAATGTCAGGTTCTGACATCCTGCCAGCTTCAAGAAGGTCCCCCCCCCCCCCCGGTTTCAAGGGATACAAAGCATGAAAGTCACACAATGGTTTAGGAGCATGCACATATTCCCCAGCCACCCACTCATTATGTTCAGGTCCAAAATCTACCCATTGAACAAAGTAGTAAAGACAACCCCTTTTCAACTTAGAGTCCAAGATGTGAGCAATTTCATAATGAGGCTCCCCCCCTTCATCAGAGGAGGAGGACGAGGGCGAACTGGTCTCCATGCGTTTGGCCCAGGATCCCTCTTCAGAAGGCTGAAATGAAACACAGGGTGCACAGCTTTTAATATTTTGGATAGTTCAAGTTCAAAAGACATGTTTGAGATTTTACGTAACACTTTAAAAGGTCCCACATATCTCCAGCCCAGTTTCCGGTTAGGCTGCAAGCCTTGGATATTCTTAGTAGACAAGTAAACAGAATCTCCCAGCTCCAGATTCCATCCTGGGGTTCTCCCCTTGTCCGCATATTTTTTGTAATCCATTTTTGCTTTATCCAGTGTTTTTGCAATGAGAGGCCAGGAATCACAGAGAGAATTCCAACAGTCCCCAAATGAGCCAGACTTCGAGGATGCCTGGCCCAATGCCGGGAGAGGAATTCCCTCAAATCCCCCCACAGCCATAAAAGGAGAAACTCCAGTGGAGGAGTAAACTGCATTGTTGTAACTGTACTCTACGAAGGGGAGGAGCTCCACCCAGTTGTCCTGATGAAAGTTAGCGTAACAACGGAGGAACTGTTCCAGGATTTGGTTAACCCTTTCTGTTTGTCCCTCAGTCTCTGGGTGATAAGCAGAACTTAGAGCAGTCCACCCCCATAATGTCCAGGAGCTCCCTCCAGAAGTTGGCAACATATTGAGACCCCCCTGTCAGATACCACCTTCTTTGGGATACTGTGTAATTTGACTATATGAGACAGAAACACCTTGGCCAACCCCTTGGCCATGGGCAATTGCTTGAATGGGATAAAGTGTGCTTGCTTGGAAAATAAGTCAACTACCACCCACACCACAGTCTTTCCCTTACTTTGAGGGAGATTAGTGATAGTCCATAGAGATGGCTTCCCAGGGCCGGGAAGGGGTAGGGAGGGGTTGTAGCAGCCCAGGGGGTTCCCCCCTTCGCTTTTTGCACATTAAGCAGGTTTGACAAGAGGAGACATAATTAGACACATCTCCACGCATGCGCGGCCACCAGAACTGCCTTTGAAGTAAATGCAATGTTCTTAAGTAACCAAAATGTCCCGACAGCTTAGATTCATGGCTCGCACGCATCACCACTCGGCGCAGGGATTCCGGCACAATGAGTTTCCCCTCCCGATACCAGCACCCATCTGATTCTTTGTTGGCCAATGTCTCTGAGTCAAATAAATCATGCTCCTTCTGCGAATATTCTGTGACACATTTGCTAACCCACTCATTGGGGGTAGTTGACGGTGCGTTATGGGCTTGGCTATGAGTCACCACCACCACCCCTAATTGGGCTGGAGAAAACATTGAATCAAACACCTCTTCCCATTTCGAGTCGTGCTGCGGGAGGCAGGAAAGAGCATCAGCGAGAGAGTTGGAAGCCCCGGGGAAGTGGTGCAGTGTAAAGTTAAACTTGGAAAAGGAATCCGCCCACCAGAGCTGTTTGGCATTAAGGGCTCTCTGGGTGTGCAGTGCCTTGAGGTTTTTGTGACCAGTCCACACCTCGAATGGCTTCTGTGCCCCCTCCAACCAATGTCTCCAGGTAGTCAGAGCCAACCTGATGGTGGCTGCCTCTTTGTCCCAGACAGACCAATTCCTTTCTGCCTCACTGAACTTCTTTGAGATGAACGCCAATGGATGTGACCACCCATCCTCCCCCCTTTGTAAAATCGCCCCCCATGGCAATGTCCGATGCATCAACATGAATAGTAAACTCCTTGGACTCATCAGGGTGGGCCAGGATGGGTTCAGAAGTGAATAGAGTCTTGAGTTTCTCGAATGCTCTTTGACACTCGGGGGTCCAGGGCAGCCGCTGTCAGATCCTCTGCCATTAATTGTCCAGTGTCCTGGATCTCTATCAGTAATTTACTGCCAGCCTTGAGGTTTATTGCCTGTCTCGCTTAATGTGTCTTTTTTGTTCCCCGGGAGGATGGCTTGCCACATCAACCTGTTGTTGGGGGAGAGGGAGCCCTCCAGCCGTGCCAGCTCCTCCAGCGGGCCCTGCTCCAGCGGCTCCCACCACAACCTGTTGCATTTCGAGTAATGCTTCTCGTAGATCAACCGCCAACCGATCGTGCATTTCCTTGAATCTTTGATCCATCTGCTGCCAGAGGTCATCAGGAACACGCTCCGGATGCTGAGGTGGAGGTCGTTCCTCTGGCTGAAGACTCAACCTCCAGGATTCCCTCTCCTCGTCCGCGTGTCAGATCCTCTGCCATTAATTGTTCAGGCCCGGGGTCTCTATCAGTAATTTACGGCTAACCTTGAGGTTTATTGCCTGTTCTGCTTAATGTGTCTTTTTCTTCCCTGAGAGGATGGCTTGCCGCATTCCACCACGTCACATAAACAGTCTGGCTATCTCCCCTCATCTCCTCCCTCTTCCTCTCTGGAGACTCGAATGTTTTATCTTGCTTTTGTAACCTTGGAGAACTGCTGAACTGATTTTAGACAGGTGCCTGGCCTCTGAATTGCAAGTAGAGTTCCCTAAGGGGCATGGGGGGGGGGCTTTAGTGCTTTTGCGCCTTTTCTGTGGGAATTAACGGTTAGGGGTTTTTGCACTTTTTTATGTTAGCCCTGATTGGTTCTTCACCTGCCCTTACCTTACTGTGAATGGTATATTAATCCCTGTTGCCTGTAACCAGTTATCTCTAACAAACATTGAGTACCTGAACCATCATTAAGAAATAAAAGGACTTTTGCTTCATCAAAGACCTGGCTTATTTGATTCGTCTCAGAAGCCTCAGATTGTTAGAGATCCCATTGATGAGACTTCTCATACCTGATCATGTCAGATGATGGGACTCTGCCCGTTAATACCAAGGAGGTCCCGGTCACAACAGCTCCTAGTGAACCATGTGAGCCGTATGTGCCAGGGACTATGGCCCAGGACTTATTCACTTTTCCGCGCCCTGGTAGGCATCCCCCTGCCAGGACCCATGGCTCCTCGCCCCGGGGATCGAATGCTCTGTCAGCCCCCGAACAACCCCCTAACCACGACGTTCGATGGGGACCCCGAAAAACTCTGGTTTTTCCTGATTGAGATCGAGAGGTTCCTGGATGCATGGGGTCATCTCTACCCTTCCGAATGGGAGAGAGTGGGATACATCGGCTCGAACCTGAGGGACACCGCCAGCGACTGGTATGTAAGCCTGCATAACCCTCCTGGGCCCGAGCTACAAACTGTAAACAATTTTATGTGGGCCCTCCGGCAGCACTACAAAGACCCTCTAAGGGAGGAGAAGACTCGGAACCAATTACGCAAACTGGTTCAGGGGCGCACCTCTGTGAGGGAGTACACTGACCAATTTCGTAGAATTGCTGCCAAAGTACAGGGTTGGTCACAGGACTTATTCACTGAAAAATACTGGGAGGGGTTGAATTCGGAGATTTACAAAACTATTCTCCGAAATGATCGACCAGGATCCCTCGCGTCATGGATGCAGGTGGTGGCGGATGTGGAGGAGCGCTTCACCCTGATCAAGCTTGATTCCTCCACCCCTCACACGTCCAAATCCGCCCTGAAGTCAAAGTTTAAGACAGCCCTGCAGGAGCTATGCGACTCCTGCTTCAAGCAAGGTCTCTGCATGACATGTGGGGAAAGTGGCCACTTTGCCTCGGCGTGCCATTGCGGAGGACCCAAGACCTCGAAGACTTCGACCCCTCTGGTGGGGGGGGATGCCCAGGCCTGGCAAGTCATCGTTTAAACTGGGCATTACAGCTGGAAGGGGCAACGGGCGAGTCAGCTTCACAGGCAGAGTTGGAGTTGATTGCGACACAGCCAGCAGGAAACTTCAAAGACCTGCAGTAAAAGGCGCAGAGCTGCAGGTCTCTTCACCCAATGCACCACCACCGGTGAGCATCCCTGGCCCCTTACTTTATATGGTCGTGACTGTGATAGTACCCAGCACGGGGACCCATGTCCGAGTGTGTGCTCTTATTGACTCAGGGTGTGCCAGAGACTTGATTAGCCCATAGTAGTAGAGGGACTGGGACCTAAAGTGAACCCATTGGGGGAGCTGTTATGATTCACCCAAATGGATGGGTCGGAAATGAAGGAGGCGTGTGTGGCCGAGACTGAACTGTTAATTGTGGGGACGGGAGACCACTGGGAGAAAAGGGCTTTTGTAATCAACCCCAATACCCAGTTCCCTACGGTGCTGGGAAGTCCCTGGTTGAGTTCACACGACCCCTATGTCAAGTGGAGTGAGGGGAAGATCTCCTGGATTGATCCAAAATGTACCCAGCATAAATGGGATGCCGCCTGGGGAACAGGGCTGCCTTCCCTCCCTACCCCAGCCACGATGTCCTTAGCACCGGCAAAGATCCCAGCGGAATATAGGGATCTGGCAGATGTGTTTAGTGAGACGGAAGCAGACAAACTTCCTCTCCATAGACTCACTGACTGTGCAATTGAACTGCTACCAGGGGAGAAGTTGCCCAAAGGAAAGTTGTATTCCATAAGCCCGCCTGAGCGGGAAGAGCTCCGACAATTTTTGGACAAGAATCTAGAGAGGGGCTTTATCCGCCCAGCCAAGTCCCCTTTTGCCACCCCTGTTTTGTTTCGGAAGAAAAAGGATGGGGGTTTGAGAACGTGCATGGACTACAGAGGTCTAAACACTGTGTCCGCTTCAAATGCCTACTCCCTCCCATTAATCAAGGACCTCTTGGCGGAAGCAGCCAAGGGGAAAATTTTTTCCAAGTTAGATTTGAGAGATGCCTATTTCAGGGTGCGCATAAGGGAAGGGGATGAATATAAGACTGCTTTTAACACTCTCCTTGGTCAGTTTGAATACCTGGTGATGCCGTTCGGATTGGCTGGCATGCCTGGAGTTTTTATGAGCCTAATCAATGAAGTCTTGCATAAACATCTTTTCAAGGGGGTGCTTTGTTACTTAGATGATATCTTGATCTATTCTCCTGATAAGCAGTCACATGTGAAATTGGTGTGGGAGGTGCTGGCAACGCTGCTAGAGCACTGGCTGTATGCTAAACTCTCCAAATGTGAATTCCACCACACAGAGATTGATTTTTTGGGCTATCGAATATCCCAGCAGGGGCTGGAGATGGACCCAGCTAAAGTAGAGGCGGTGGTGCAGTGGGAAGCCCCTCATACCCATAAGCAGCTACAAAGCCTGTTAGTGTCAGAATCTATGGATTCTAACAAGAGTTTCTGGGGCTTTATGCTGTGCTATGTAACCTTCTGTGTAACCTATCCCTATATCTGCTATGTAATCCATATTTGATGCTTGTTAGGTTTAACCTTGTAGCCTGCTATGCAATGTCCCCTTTCTTTTATGGCCCTGGGTTTATGGCCCCAGCTAGGTCTGGCTAATGTAACCATTTGTCCGGGATGGTGGCGTCTTCAGAGCCTGAGAACAATCGGCCTCTCACTCTCCTGCCTCCGCATTCCTTTCCGCCCAGCCGGGGAAGACGAGGACCAGTTTCTTATCAACGTGTGAAGGCCTTGAAGAAAGCAATATTTACTGCTTCACACCTCACCTTGTTCCTGCAGGAAGCAAACGGTCAAGAGACCTTTTAGCCCGCGGTTTTTCTCCCCTGTTGATTGGTTACCTATGGACAATTCAAATTGTGTTGGAGGGTATATTAGTCCTGCTTCTATTGTATGTGTTATCTCTGACAATAATCCGAAGACCTGTAGTAATGTAACGATTGGAAATAAAGAACTGTGTTTCATCAACAAAGATCTGATCCTTGACTACATCGAACAGAAGCCTCACAGATTGTCAGAGATCTGTGACTGGGACTTGGCCGTTCCTGACCATGTCAGACGACAGTACTATTCCCATCCCTACAACCGAAGGACAGCCGGTGACCCCAGACGACCAGGGTGCCGGTAGTGGAGGCGGCGGCGGGGAGCCCGAAGTGCCAGTGACTACGGCTCAGGGGGCTTACTACATCCCGCGACCACCTCCTCATCAGAGCGTGACCCCGAGGTACTCGTGGAGCAACTTCGGTTGGGGGACCGTCGACTCGTGGGTCCACGACCAGAAGGGAGCGCAGGTCTTGATCCAGGGAGACCGCACCAAGCACGGGAGACCGAGCTTCCTGGGAGACAAGCGTGAGATGGTCTACGGAGGAGACTGGCAGCCCCCGCCCCTGGAAGAGGAGAGAGGCGCGACCTACGGTCCTGATCTCTATGGGGAAGACCAGACCCAAGCCATCGATCGCATGATGGGAGATTTGCGAATGCAACTCACCACGGAACTACGAGAGATAGCGCTCAACTTGCAGTACCAGTTCCACAACGCCCTGACAGCTATTCAGGCAGCCCGGCCGGTCCCAGGAGGGGCCGGAGCCCCAGGAGGGGGAGTCCTGCCACAACCGGTTCCCCCCTGGGGAGCTCCCGCGGGAGTCGTCCCACAACAGGTGCCGCAGCAGGTCCCGCAGCCCATTCCCCGCCCGGTTCCCGCACCCGTACCTGCACCAGCCCCAGGGCCTGTCGGGCCAATGATCCAACAGGCGCCCGCAGATCCGTTGACGGCTACTTTCGATGGGGACCCCGAAAAGCTATGGTTCTTTCTCATAGAGATCAAGAGGTTCCTAGACACCTGGAGACACCTCTACCCCACCGAGAGGGACCGGATTGGTTACATCGGGTCCAAGCTGAGGGACACCGCCAGCGATTGGTACGTGAGCCTCCACAATGCCCCCGGGCCTGAATTGCGCTCCGTACACAACTTTATGTGGGCCCTCAGACAACACTACGAGGACCCCCTGGGAGAAGAGAAGGCGCGGAACCAGTTGCGGAAGTTGACCCAAGGGCGGGCCTCTGTGAGGGAGTACACCGACAAGTTCCGGCGTATAGCGGCTAAGATCCGTGGCTGGACCCAAGATCTTTTCATCGAGAAGTACCGAGAAGGTCTTAATCCCGAGGTGTACAAGACGGTGTTGCGAGGTGGGAGACCGGGTTCCTTAGCTACCTGGATGAGAGCGGCCGCGGACGTGGAAGAACGGTTCACCCTCATCAAGATGGGAACTTCGGCGGCTGCCCAAACCAAAGCCCCCCAGAAGATGAAGCCAAAGCTCAGCATCCAGGAAATCCGAGACAACCGGTTCAAGCAAGGGCTCTGCATGCGGTGCGGGGAGAGCGGTCACTACGCCTTGGCGTGTCCCCGTGGGAGTGGAAAGGTCCCAAAGACCTCCACCCCGGTGGCGGGGAGCACCCCCAGCAAGGGAAGGACCTCGTTCAAACCCCAGGCGTTACAGCTGGAAGGGGCCACGAGTGAGCAAGGGGAGCTGGAGCTGACGGAGGCTCAGATGTCGGGAAACTCCAACGGCCTGCAGTGAGTGGCGCAGAACTGCAGGTCCCCAACCCCGACGCGCCATCTCCGGTGAGCATCCCCGGCCCCTTATTATACATGGTAGTGACTGTAATAGCCCCCGGGACAGGGACCCATGTCAGAGTGCGCGCCCTAATCGACTCGGGGTGCACCAGGGACTTAATCAGCCCCTTAGTAGTGGACGGGCTAGCCCCAAAAGTCACCCCGTTGGGGGAGCCACTTACGTTCACTCAAATGGATGGGTCAGAAATGAAAGAGGCGTGTGTGGCAGAGACTGAGAGACTGATAGTAGGAACCGGGGAACATTGGGAGAAGACGGCTTTCGTCATTACCCCCAACACCCAGTTTCCCATGGTGTTGGGGAGCCCCTGGCTGAGTTCCCATGACCCATACATCAAGTGGAGTGAGGGGAAGATCTCGTGGGTGGACGAGAAGTGCCACCACCACAAGTGGGACCCGGGATGGGGATCGGGTCCCCCGGCACCCTTGCTAGCGGCGGCGCTCACATTGGTGCCCTCTGCAGTTCCTAGGGCATACCGAGACTTAATGGGAGTGTTCAGCGAAACCGAGGCGGACGAACTACCCCCCCATCGGCTGTCGGACTGTGCCACAGAGTTACTCCCAGGAGAAAAACTACCGAAGGGAAAACTCTATTCCATGAGCCCCTCAGAGAGGGAGGAACTAAGTAAATTCTTAGACAAGAATTTGGAGCGGGGTTTCATCCATCCTGCTAAATCCCCCTTTGCAGCCCCTGTTTTGTTCAGGAAAAAGAAAGACGGGGGGCTGCGATTGTGCACGGACTATAGGGGTCTAAACGCAGTGTCAGCTTCCAACGCTTACCCCCTCCCCCTCATAAAAGACTTGCTCACAGAGGCAGCCAAGGGGAAGGTGTTCACTAAGTTGGATCTCCGAGACGCTTATTTCCATGTGCGCATCCGGGAGGGGGACGAATTTAAGACTGCCTTTAACACACCCCTGGGACAGTTCGAGTATCTGGTGATGCCATTCGGCTTGAGTGGCGCGCCGGGGTTTTTTTATGAGCTTGATAAATGAGGTGTTACACAAGCATTTATTCAAGGGGGTGTTATGTTACTTAGATGATATCTTGATTTATTCTACTGATAAGAAAGAGCATGTAAAATTGGTCCGGGAAGTACTGTCTATGTTGTTGCAAAATCAGTTGTATGCTGAGCTATCTAAATGTGAGTTCAATCGGGATTCAGTGGACTTTCTGGGGTATCGTATTTCCCAGAAAGGGCTGGAAATGGACCCGGTCAAGGTAGAGGCAGTGGTGCAGTGGGAGGTGCCCCGAACGAGGAAACAGCTGCAGAGCCTATTGGGGTTTTGCAACTTTTACCGCACCTTTTTAAAAGATTTCGCCACGGTTACCCTCCCGCTAACCGAACTCTTGAAAACTAAGGGGAGGGGCCTGGAAGCAGGGAAACCCGGGGAGAGAATAGCCTGGTCTGAGAGCTGCCAAAAAGTGTTCAAGACTTTAAAGAAACTATTCACCTCAGAGCCTATTCTTGCCCACCCTGATGAGACTAAGGAATTTGTGATCCATGTAGATGCTTCCGATGTGGTCATGGGGGGAGCCATCCTCCAGAAAGGGCCAGATAACAAATTACACCCTCTGGCTTATATTTCGAAAAAATTTAACGAGATGGAGAGGAACTGGTCAGTATGGGATAAAGAAGCCGCGGCCATACGGCTGGCCCTAACCACATGGCGGCATTGGCTGGAGGGAGCGCAAACCCCTTTCAAAATTTGGACTGATCATAAAAACCTGGAGGCGCTGCGCACCCAAAGGTCTCTGAACGCCAAGCAACTCCGGTGGGCTGATTTTTTCTCAAAGTTTAACTTTGTGCTCAAACACTTTCCTGGGAAGGCCAATTCCTTAGCAGACGCTCTATCCAGGTTACCCCAACATGAGAGTCAAAAGGAAGAAGTATTCGACTCCATGTTCTCCTCTCAACAATTGGGAGGAGCCGTCACTACCCGAAGCCAAACCAAGCAGGCAGCAGTAGAATCCTGGGAGGATAAGTGGGGGGGGGAATACTCCCCGGAGGAAGCTGAAGAGTTAGGGAGCTTGGAGGAATGCTCCCTTCGGGCTAATAAGTGCTGGTACCATGGAGACAAACTCGTGGTGCCCCGGGCTCGGAGGAAGGACATATTATTGATTTGTCATTCGTCAAAACTAGCAGGACATTTCGGTTTCTTAAAGACTCTTAACTTAGTCCAACAACAATTCTGGTGGCCGCGCATGCACAAAGATGTTTCGGACTTTGTCACTGCTTACCAAACCTGTCTAATGTGCAAAAGAGGGGGGGGAGTCCCAGGGCTGTTGCATCCATTACCCACCCCTTCTCGTCCATGGGAAGCGATAGCTATGGACTTTATTACCAACCTGCCACCCTCGAAAGGAAAGACTGTTATTTGGGTGGTGGTGGACATGTTTTCGAAGCAAGCCCATTTCACCCCTTTCAAGCAATTGCCTACCGCCAAGGGACTGGCTAAAGCCTTTTTTTAACCACGTGATTAAATTACACGCTTTCCCCAAGCGAGTGGTATCCAATAGGGGCAGCCAATTCGTTGCCAACTTCTGGCGGGAGCTTTTGAAGATGATGGACATTGAACCGGCCATGAGTTCGGGTTACCATCCAGAAACCGATGGCCAATCCGAGAGAACTAATCAGATATTGGAACAGTTTTTGAGATGCTACACCAATTATCATCAGGACAACTGGGTGGAATTACTGCCGTTTGCTGAGTATAGCTATAACAATGCTATTCATTCGTCCACGGGGGTGTCCCCATTCATGGCAGTAGGGGGCTTTGAAGGGAAACCCCTACCCACCATAGAGGAACCACCGAACGCCTCCCCCCTTAGATTTTAAGCGATGGTGGGCTAATTTGCAAGACTCGTGGCCATTGATCGCTAAGACTCTAGACAAAGCCAAAGAAGACTACAAAAAATATGCAGACCGTGGAAGGGCGGAAGGTTGGGACCTTCAGCCAGGGGACTCTGTTTATCTATCTACAAAGAATATACACGGTCTGCAACCCAGCAGGAAACTAGGATGGAAATATGTTGGCCCTTACAAGGTGTTGCGAAAGATTTCTGATGTGTCCTTTGAACTTGAGTTGCCTAAATCACTGAGTTCTGTGCATCCTGTTTTTCATTTCAGCTTACTGAAGAGGAATCCTGGGCTGAATGCATGGCATCCAACTCCTCCGTCTCCTCCTCCACTGATGAAGGAGGGCCCCCCCCCATGTTGAGATTTCTGAGATCCTGGATTCTAAAATGCGTAGGGGGCGCTTGCTGTATTTAGTCAAGTGGGTAGACTTTGGTCCTGAACTAAATGAATGGGTTCTTTCTGACAATGTTCATGCTCCTAAATTAGTCAAAGCTTTTCATAATCGATTTCCAGATAAGCCGGGGTAGATTAGATTTTTCGGGTGGCAGAGTGTCAGAATCTATGGATTCTGACAAGAGTGTCTGGGGCTTTATGCTGTGCTGTGTAACCTTCTGTGTAACCTATCCCTATATCTGCTATGTAATCCATATTTGATGCTTGTTAGGTTTAACCTTGTAGCCTGCTATGCAATGTCCCCTTTCTTTTATGGCCCTGGGTTTATGGCCCCAGCTAGGTCTGGCTAATGTAACCATTTGTCCGGGAGGGTGGCGTCTTCAGAGCCTGAGAACAATCGGCCTCTCACTCTCCTGCCTCCGCATTCCTTTCCGCCCAGCCGGGGAAGACGAGGACCAGTTTCTTATCAACGTGTGAAGGCCTTGAAGAAAGCAATATTTACTGCTTCACACCTCACCTTGTTCCTGTGGGAAGCAAACGGTCAAGAGACCTTTTAGCCCACGGTTTTTCTCCCCTGTTGATTGGTTACCTATGGGCAATTCAAATTGTGTTGGAGGGTATATTAGTCCTGCTTCTATTGTATGTGTTATCTCTGACAATAATCCGAGGACCTGTAGTAATGTAACGATTGGAAATAAAGAACTGTGTTTCATCAACAAAGATCTGATCCTTGACTACATCGAGCAGAAGCCTCACAGTTAGGATTCTGCAACTTCTATAGAACCTTCCTCAAAGACTTTGCTACAATCACCCTACCCCTCACTGAACTGTTGAAAACCAAGGGGAAGGGACCCGAGGCTGGAAAGCCTGGGAAAGGTTGTGCTGGACTGCAGACTGTCAGAGAGCATTTGATGAGTTAAAACAGCTATTCACCTCTGAACCAATTCTGGCACACCCAGATGAAACCAAGGAATTTGTAATTCATGTGGCTGCCTCAGATGTAGCCATAGGGGGGGGCAATCCTGCAAAAGGGGTCAGATAACATCCTACACCCCCTGGCTTACATTTCAAAGAAATTCAATGAAACTGAGAGGCATTGGTCAGTGTGGGATAAGGAGGCTGCGGCTATCCGGTTGGCTCTTTCCACCTGGAGGCACTGGCTAGAAGGGGCGCAAAAGCCGTTTGAAATTTGGACTGACCATAAAAACCTTGAGGCTTTGCGCACCCGGAGATCCTTAAACGCCAAACAGCTCAGGTGGGCTGATTTCTTCTCCAAGTTTAATTTTGTATTAAAGCACTTCCCGGGCAAGGCAAATTCCTTAGCAGACGCCTTGTCCAGGTTACCCCAACATGAATCCAGGAGAGATGAGGTATTTGATTCCATGTTTTCCCCTCAACAGTTGGGAGGGGTGGTGACCACATGGAGTCAAAGCAAAATGGACTGCTAAGTGTGCTTTGGAATACTTGGAAGAGGAAATGAAGGAGTGGGAAAGTGACAGTGGAATCCAGAAACAGTCCGACGGCTGTTGGTACCACAGGTCCAAACTAACTGTACCACACTCCCTGCGTGAAGAAATTCTTTTAGCTTGTCATGAGTCTAAACTGTCGGACCACTTTGGATTTCTTAAGACTTTAAATCTAGTTCAAAGGCAGTTCTGGTGGCCCCGCATGCGCAAAGATGTCTCAGACTATGTCACTTCATGTCAAGTGTGTTTGATGTGCAAAACAGGAGAGGGAACCCCCGGGGCTCCTACACCCTTTGCCCACCCCCTCTAGACCCTGGGAAGATATTTCAATGGACTTTATAACTAACCTGCCACCTAGCAAGGGGAAAACAGTCATTTGGGTGGTGGTGGACCTGTTTTCCAAACAAGCACATTTTGTCCCTTTCAAAAAACTGCCCACAGCTAAGGGATTGGCCAAGGTTTTCTTCTTGCACATGATCAAGTTACACACTTTCCCAAGGCGCATAATTTCCGATTGGGGAAGCCAATTCATTGCCAACTTCTGGTGGGAGCTTCTCCAGGTGCTGGACATAGAGCCTGCTTTGAGTTCGGGTTATCATCCAGAGACTGATGGCCAATCCGAACGCGTTAATCAAATATTGGAACAATTCCTCCATTGTTACACTAACTACCATCAAGATGATTGGGTGGAACTTCTCCCTTTTGCTGAGTATAGCTACAACAATGTGGTGCATTCATCTACAGGTGTTTCTCCGTTTATGGCGGCAGGGGGGTTCGAGGGGAGCCCTCTTCCCTCGTTGCAGCAGCCCGCAGCGGACCCACCCTCTGAATTTTCCCAATGGTGGATTACTTTGCAGAACTCTTGGCCCCTGACTGCAAAAACTCTTGATCAAGCTAAGGCGGACTATAAAAAATATGCTGATCGTGGTCGGGCTGGGGGATGGGACTTATGGCCTGGGGATTCGGTGTATTTGTCAACAAAGAACATTCATGGACTCCAACCCAGCAGGAAGTTGGGTTGGAAGTATGTGGGCCCCTATAAAGTGCTTCGGAAAATATCTTCTGTATCATTTGAACTTGATTTGCCCAAATCATTGAGTTCTGTGCACCCTGTGTTCCATTACAGCTTGCTGAAGAAGAATCCTGGGCCGAACACATGCCTCCTCCTCCTCCTCCTCTGATGAAGTGGGGGGGACAACACTTCGAAATTTCTGAAGTTTTGGACTCTAAATTTAAACGGGGTCGCTTGTATTACCTAGTGCGGTGGGTGGATTTTGGCCCCGAACAAAATGAATGGGTCGCTGCTGAGAATGTCCATGCTCCTAAATTACTTCGGGCATTCCATAAACGTTTTCCTGATAAACCCAGGGGGGGGGGAGTTTTTTGAAGGGGGCAGGATGTCAGATCCTCTGCCATTAATTGTCCAGTGTCCTGGATCTCTATCAGTAATTTACTGCCAGCCTTGAGGTTTATTGCCTGTCTCGCTTAATGTGTCTTTTTTGTTCCCCGGGAGGATGGCTTGCCGCATTCCACCACGTCACATAAACAGTCTGGCTATCTTCCCTAGCCTCCTCCCTTTTCTCTCTTGAGCATCTCGAATGGCTTATCTTGCTTTTGTAACCTTGGAGAACTGCTGAACTGATTTTAGCCAGGTGCCTGGCCTGTGAATTGCAAGTAGAGTTCACTAAGGGGCATGGGGGGGGGGGGGCTTTAATGCTTTTGCGCCTTTTCTGTGGGAATTAACAGTTGGGGGGTTTCGCACTTTTTTATGTTAGCCCTGATTGGTTCTTCACCGGTCCTTACCTTACTGTGAATGGTATATTAATCCCTGTTGCCTGTAACCAGTTATCTCTAACAAACATTGAGTACCTGAACCATCATTAAGCAATAAAAGGACTTTTGCTTCATCAAAGACCTGGCTTATTTGATTCGTCTCAGAAGCCTCACAGCAGCGCCCCTGGCTTAATAGCCTCTGGACCCTGCCCCTTAGTCTTTAACAAGTCTGTGAGGGGTAAACTGACTTTGGCAAAGTCCTTGATGAAGATTCTGTAAAAATGGGAGAATCCGAGGAAACTCTGGCATTGCCTACAGGTGCGAGGGGCTTCCCAAGAGAGCACTGTCTCAATTTTAGCAGGGTCCATTTCCAAACCCCTAGGAGAGATACGATACCCCAAAAAGTCGATTTCTGTCTTATGGAACTCACATTTGGATAGCTTAGCATACAGTTTATGTGCTTTTAAGGTAGAAAGGACCGCCCTGACTAGTTTGACATGGGACGGCATGTCCTGTGAGTACAGAATGATATCATCTAGATAACATAATGCCCCCTTGAATCAATGCTTGTGCAACACCTCATTTATTAGGCTCCTAAAAACTCTGGGAGCCCCACTTAAGCCAAAGGGCATGACAAGGTATTCGAATTGGCCCAGGGGGTATTGAAAGCAGTCTTGTATTCATCCCCCTCTTTTATGCGCATCTGGAAATATGCATCATGTAAATCCAGTTTTGAAAAGATTTTCCCCTTGGCGGCCTCAGCCAACAGGTCTTTGATCAACGGAAGGGGGTAGGCATTGGAAGATGACACCACATTAAGCCCCCTATAGTCTGTGCACAGCCTCAAGCCCCCGTCCTTTTTTTTTCCAGAACAGAACAGGAGCGGCAAATGGAGAGGTAGCTGGCCTAATGAAACCCCGTGCCAAGTTCTTATCCAGGAATTTGCGAAGCTCTGCACGCTCAGCCAGCCCCATAAAGTATAATTTTCCCTTGGGTAGTTTCTGCCCGGGCAACAGTTTGATGGCACAGTCAGTGGCCCTATGGGGAGGCAGGTCATCTGCTTCCTTTTCGTTGAACACCTCTCTCAAGTCCCAATATACCTGGGGGATCGAGTCTCACTCCTCCTGAACTAAATACGCCCATGGTGCCTCTGGGGGACCCGATCCCCATCCCGGATCCCACCAGTGTCGGAAGCACAAAGGGTTAATCCACGCAATCTTCCCCTCACTCCATTTAATGTACAGGTCATGGGCACTCAACAAGGGGCTGCCGAGCACCATGTGGAACTGTACGTGAGGGGTAACTAGAAACATTCTTTTTTCCCAATGTTCCCCAGAGCCCAAAATGAGGGGTTCAAGTCTCTGCTACACACGGCTCCCTCATTTCTGAGCCATCCATTTGAGTAAACCGGAGCGGCTCCTCCAGAGGGACTATAGTTGCCCCCAACCCCTCAATCACAAAGGGGCTAATCAAGTCACAGCCAATTAAAGCCCGTACTTGAACGTATGTCCCGTTTTTGGGATCTTTAACAGTCACTACCATATAAAGTAGAGGTCCAGGGGAGCTCACCACTGGCGGCGCTGGTGCTCTACTTTATATGGTAGTGCAGCCCTTTGCTCTGTATCACTAACATTCTGTGAGAACCCTTACAGAGCCAATAAACCAGGCCTTATGGAATTAAAAGTCCTTTTTATTCTTAATGGTCCATAGTAGTCAGCACGTTTTGTGTTAGTGATACAGAGCAAAGGGCTGTAGCTAAGTTATACAGTATTCAAAAATGAAGGGGGAGGAGGGGCACCAATCAGGTTAGTCAGAAATGGCACTGCATTACATGTCCATTTAGCTTCCCAAGAAAAACACGCTCAAATGTGCGATTGCTCATCCCACATTCCTTCCCACACCCCACCGAAACCTCCCCAGCCATTCCCAGGCTGCAGTTAGAGAGGCACCTGGAGGGCAGAGGAGCCGTTAAGACAACAACCCCAGGCCATATGCATCAGTAAAGCAGATAACAGTTTCAACAGCAGAAATGAGCCCTCCAGCTGAGCGGGTGACGTAGACTAGGTCAGGGAAACCACCTCCCACTCGGGAAATGTCAGATTCTGACAGTCTACCGCCCGGGCAAATCCATGGGGCATGCCAATGCCCTAGCTGCCTTCTGCTGCCCGCCTGCAAACCTCACCCTGTTCCCACCTACCTCGTTGCACTCCTGGAGGAGCTTCCAGACCAACCTGTCCAGGTAACGGATGTATCCTGGCACACGGCCTGGGATCACACACTCTCTCATGTTCTTAACTGGGTGGGGAGAGGGTGGCCTGAAAAGTACTGGACTTGGGAGGCCGGTGAAGTGAGTTTCAGCATAATGATCTTTATTTGGATCAGGAACAAGCATGAGGAAAGGTGGTCAGGGAGCCTGCTTATATTTACAGGTAAACTGCACCCCCAACTTCTCCCCTTGCGGGGGATTAAGTGGACAGGGATTAAGTTCCCGCCAGAGGCTATCATAGGTCCATTTGAATATCCTCAGCCTCTGATAGGGGGACAATCAGGATCCTAGGGTCCATTGTTCTCTCGGAGTAAAGCTCAGACAAGTGATGCTTGGCATTACAGGCGACATGCCCAGACATGTCACAGGGTGCATACAGGAAGTAGGTTGATACTAGAGAGGCTTTCAGTTTAAACTAGAGAATCATGTACAGAACATAACACCCCTCCCCCCATAGTTCAGGCCTACTCTAGCGAACACAGTCTTTTAAGTAGGCCGGTTGTATTCGTTCTCTGCCTGACTGGTGGGGGGTTGTAGTGGGAGGTATCAGGACTGGTTGCTCACTCATGGGAGCTGGGTCGGCTGGAGCTGGGGGGTCAGTAGCTGCATTTGGCTGCCTGGCCACCAGGGTAGGTGAGGCCTTCAGGGACTCCTGGGGAATGGCCGCCGGGGTAGAGTCTGAACTTCGGACCGAGCCTCAGTCATCTTCATCGTCCATGCTCGGGTCCGGGATGTCAGCCCCGGACCACCCAGTAGAAGGGAGAGAGTCTGCATGGTGTCACAGCTGGTCCACGTGACACTGCCATACTTGCCTGTCCTCGGTGGCAACCTCGTAGGAAAGAGGCCCATTGACATGGGTGACCTGGGCCGGAACCCACAGGGGACCCCACGCATAGTTCCTCATGTACACGGGGTCTTCAGGGTAGAAACCTCTTGGCGCTCAGAGCGTTGGGCTCTTTTGTGCTGCTTACTGCTTGGTCTGGGTGCAGGTGGTCGAGCTGGGACATCAGCTGTCGTCCCATGAGGAGCTTCGCCGGGCTGCGACCAGTGGTGGTGTGGGGCGTTGTGTGCTGACTGAAAAAGAAGGCTGTCAGCTTGTACTCCCAGTCCCCGTGGTCCATTCTCCACAGTGCTGTGAGAACCCTGCTAGATCCAATAAGCCAGGCCTTGATCTGAAATGAAGTCCTTTATTTCTTAATGGTCTATTCAGGAACACATTCAGTGTTAGAGATGACAGTTAGGGGTTGAATGGTCAGATATACAGAATTCAAACAGCAAGATAGAAGCATAACACCAATCAGGGCAATGTGCAAAAAGGCGCAAAACATAACCGTTACTTTCTCACCCCCAAAAGGCGCCAACACAATTAGATCAGACTTGGCAGGCCTTCCCCCTCTCCCCCAAACCTTCCCATACAAGCAGCCACCTGGTACAGAGTGTTAGGAAAACAATTCAAGCTTACAGACGCTTCTCAGAGTGTGTTCTGGGCCTGCAAAATCAATGGGTACTCAGGACCATGGGGCTTGGGCCAATTCCCACGGCCTGACTGGTGCATGTGGAGGATCAGGGTGAGACTCCTGGCATTTCCCACAGGCCCGGACCTTTGTCTCGATTTCCTTGTCCAGGCTGGGCCACCACACATAGCTGCATGCCAGAGCTTTCATGCAGACGATCCCCGGGTGGTGCTCATGAACAGCAGCCAGCACCCTCGGCCGGAGGGTCTCTGGGATCACCACCCGGGATCCCCATAACAAGCACCCCTTGTGGGTAGATAGTTCATTTTGGCGGGCTGTAAAAAAAAAATTCTGGCCTTGGGTGTGTGGGCCACCCCCTTCTCACCCAGTTAAGAACACGGGCAAGCATGCCGTCCCTGACTGTGCGCCTGGATACATCGGTTACCTGGATAGGCTGTTCCGGAAGCACCTCCAGCAGCATGACATGGTGGGCAGGCGCTGGGTCCAGGTCACTCGAGGGCAGTGGCAGGTGGCTCAATGTGTCGGCATGTCCCATGGCCTTGCCAGGCCTGTAGACCAGGGAGTACTGGTAGCCCTAAAGGAAAATGGACCACCGCAGAACCCGAGGAGACAGCATCTGCAGGGTCTGGCGGTCTGAAGCGAGGAGCCCCAGCAGGGGCTTGTGGTCTATTGCCACCATAAAGTCCCGGCCATAGAGGTAATCGTGGAACTTTTTTACCCCTGCCACAATTGCTAGAGCCTCTTTGTCAATTTGGGCGTAATTCCTCTCAGCCGGAGACAAGGTCCTTGAGTAATAAGCCACCAGGACCTCCCAGGCATCGGGTAAGCGGTGTCCCAAAACAGCCCCCACCCTGTATGGAGAGGTGTCACAGGCTAACACTACCAGGAGAGATTCATCAAAATGAGCCAGCACTGCGTTGGACACCAATAGTTTTTTCATGGCCTCGAAAGCTGCCCCAGTCCCAGTTCATGGTGAGGGCCCCAATCCCATTTCGCAGACTTGTCCAGGAGCCTGTGGAGTGGTTCTGCCACAGCCACCTTGTGGGGCAGGAAACTATGATAGAAATTAAGGAATCCTAGAAACTATTGGAGCTTGGCCTTGCATGTGGGAGCCGGAGCCTCTGTGATAGCTTTTACCTTGCCTGGCATGGGGTGGATGCCCTGCGCATTGACAATGAACCCCAGGAATTCCACAGATGGTATGCCCAGGAGACACTTCTCAGTTTTCACCTTTAGTCCCGCATCCTGGAAGCACTGGAGGACTGCCCTGAGACGTTCCCTGAAGGAACGTTCCCTGACGTTCCCTGGACACCTGGTAACCCTTTCAACAAATGGTCCATTAATTCCTGGAAAAGCCCTGGAGCGACACTAACCCCAAATTGCAGTCTCTTTACCTTGAAGGCACCCTTGTGTGTTACAATCGTTTGGGCCTCTGCTGTAGCATCGTCTACCGGAAGCTGCTGGTAGGCTTGTTCCAAGTCCAGTTTGCCAAAGATTTTGGTGCCTGCTAGGGTAGCCAGTACATGGCTGATCATTGTCATGGGATATGTGTGAGCTTGCTGTTATTAGGAAAGCTGTTATTAGGGCATCGTCTATGTTCCAGAACTCACACCCCACTACCAAGCGGCAGAGTTCCACCAGGAACGTGGCCGCTGATTCCCCCTTTTGCTGGCACCAGTTGAACATGGTCACCCACTGTGTGAGTTTGGACGGTTTGGGGGAGAAGTAATTATTGAGTGCTTCCATGATCTCTGTATAGGAAGCCTCCGTGGGGGTGTGGGGAGAGAGCAAATTCCTTACCAGTCTCATAGTTGCCATGCTGCATGAGCTTAACAGCCAGGACTTCTCCTTGTCGTCGGTGATTTTCTGAAGAAGCCTACTTGATCTGTCCATGCCTCCCAGTATTCAGGTTTGGTTGGGTCAAAGACCTCGATGCGATGTCCCAGAGTGGCGGCCATTGGAGCAACCCTGGGTGCAGTGGGGAGATGCTCGGGAACCAGGGCCGGCGAGGAGCGGTTGACGAACCTCAGGGACAGCAGCAGCATTGGGGCTCTTAGGAACTGGGAGAGTTGAGGCTGCTCTGGAGCCGAGCGGAGCCTGGAGTGGTTGACAAACCTCTGGAGCGGCAGCACCTATAGTCTCGGGAGTTGAGAGTGGCAAGATGGCATGTGACCTGAGCGGGGCTGGGAACTCCTGGGTCGGGCTGGAAGCCGGGCTGCAGTTGCTGGCTGATGAGTCGCTCATCAGGATCCCATCCTCGTCGCCACTGAAAAGTACTGGACTCGAGAAGCCGATGAAGTGAGTTTCAGCATAATGATCTTTATTTGGGTCAGGAACAAGCATGAGGAAAGGTGGTCAGAGAGCCTGCTTATATTTACAGGTAAACTGCACCCCCGACTTCTCCCCTAATGGGGGATTGGGTGGACAGGGATTAAGTTCTCGCCAGAGGATATCATAGGTCCATTTGAATATCCTCAGCCTCTGATAGGGGGACAATCAGGATCCTAGGGTCCATTGTTCTCTCAGAGTGAAGCTCAGACAGGTGATGCTTGGCATTACAGGTGACATGTCCAGACATGTTGCAGGGTGCGTACAGGAAGTAGGCTGATACTAGAGAGGCTTTCAGTTTAAACTAGAGATTAGTGTACAGAACATAACATGGCCCTCATCTCCAGGGCTGGAATTCGCAGCATTCACAGCCCAGTGCAATAAATTGTCCACCCACAAGGGGTGCTTGTTATGGGGATCCAAGGTAGTGATTCCGGAACCCTCCACACTTGGGTGCTATGTGCTCTCCATGACCACCACCCTGGGGTCGTATGGATGAAAGCCCTGGCCCACAGCTACGTGTGGTGGCCAGGGCTAGATAAGGACATTGAGGACTGTGTCCGCTGTTGTGCAAAATGTCAAGAGTTTCACCCCAACCCTCCCCATGCACCAGTCTGCCCCTGGGAGTCAGCTCAGGGGCCATGGTCCTGGGTCCATTTCGCAGGGCCTGACCAGGGGCAGTTGTTCTTCCATCTTGTAGACAGTTACAGCAAATGGCTGGAGGTCATCCCTGTGAAGGCCACATTATCCGAAGCCACCATCTGCACAATGTGGCGCATATTCAGCACGCACAGGCTGCCGGACACACTGGTCTCTGACAACGGCACATCCTTCACTTCCTCCAAGTTCCTGTGATCATGGAGCTGCACAGCATCCCACACGTTAGGTCTGCTCCCTTTCACCCAGCCACCAACGGCCAAGCTGAGAGAATGGTTCGCACAACAAAAGAGGCGCTGTGGAGAATGGACCATGGGGACTGGGAGTACAAGCTGACAGCCTTCCTTTTTGGTCAGCACACAACGCCCCATAACACCACTGGTCACAGCCCAGCGGAGCTCTTCATGGGACAACAGCTGATGCCCCAGCTCAACTGCCTGCACCCAGACCGAGCAGCAAATGGCACAAAGGAGTCCAACACGCCCTGAGCGCCGAGAGGTTTCTACCCTGAAGACACCGTGTACGCAAGGAACTACACGCGGGTCCCCTGTGGGTTCTGACCCGGGTCACCCACGTCAATGGGCCTCTCTCCTATGAGGTTGCCACTGAGGACTGGCAAGTATGGCAACGTCACATGGACCAGCTGCGACGCTGCACAGACTCTCCCCCTTCAACAGGGTGGTCCAGGGCTGACATTCCAGACCTGAGCATGGACAATGAAGATGACCGAGGTTTGGCCCCTACTCCGGTGGCCATCCCCCAAGAGTCCCCACCGGACTCACCAACCCCAGCGGCCAGCCAGCCAGAGGCGACTCCCAACACCCCAGCTCCGGCCACCCCGGCTCCTGCGATTGAACACTCAGTCCCGGTACCGCTTGCTATGGGCCTCCACCAGTCTGAAAGGGAATGGAAAAGACCGACCTACTTGAAAGACTTTGTTTGCTAGGGTGGGCCTGGACTATGGGGGGAGGGGTGTTATGTTCTGTACACGATTTTCTAGTTGGACTTAAAGATTCCCTAGTGTAAACTTACATCCGGTATGCACCCTGTGACATGTCTGGGCATGTCGCCCGGAAGGCCAAGCATTACCTGCCTGAGCTTCATTCCTAGAGAACAGTGGACCCTCGGATACTGATTGTTCCCCTATCAGAGGCTTAGGATATTCAAATAGACCTATGATAGCCTCTGGCAGGAACTTAATCCCTGTTCACCCAATCCCCTGTGGGGGGAGAAGTCGGAGGTGCAGTTTACCTGTAAATATAAGCAGGCTCCCTGACCACCTTTCCTCATGCTCAGGGGTCATTTCACAGAAAAATAGGTCCAGGAGCTCATTAGCATAACATATTTGCATATGCCACACCACCTGACATCACTGGAAGTATGTCAGAAGGCAAGAAAGAAAGGAGGGAGAGAGAGAGAGAGAGAGAGAGAGAGAGAGAGAGAGAGAGAGAGAGAGAAAGAAAGAAAGAAAGAAAGAAAGAAAGAAAGAAAGAAAGAAAGAAAGAAAGAAAGAAAGAAAGAAAGAAAGAAAGAAAGAAAGAGCTGGCAGAGAGGGGACAGCTACTAATCCAAGCCTCAGAAATACCACTATTCTGGGAGGATAGCTTCAGTGGTGACTGAAGCCTTCAGAAGGCTGGCCAGAGGAATAAGGACCTTTCCAGGGGATGGGGTCATTTTGCTGCAGCTATGACACAAGCAGGCATTCCCCCATGGGGGGGGGGGGTTTGGCACCAACTCCCGGAGCTGCGCTCCCCTGAGCTCCTGCTCGAAATGACCCCTGCTCATGCTTGTTCCTGACCCCAAATAAAAAGAGCTATGCTGAAAATCACTCCACTGACCTCCGGAGTCCAGTACTTTTCAGGACAAAAAGGCAGCTGCAATCAAGCTGGCTCTAAGCACTTGGAGACATTGGTTAGAAGGGGCCAGAGTACTCTTTGAGGTATGGATAGACCACAAGAACTTGGAGGCATTACGTATGTCCTGGAGCCTAAACGCCAAACAGTTGCGGAGGGGGGAGTTTTTCTCTAAGTTTCAATTTACACTTTAGCACCTCCCAGGGAAGTCCAACTTCGCGGGCAAAGCACTCTCGCACCTCCCCAACATGCCAGTCAGAGAGAGGAAGTCACTGACTTGATGTTCACCCCAACTGGGAGGGGCCGTGCTCACATGCAGCCAAGGCAGGGGGGGCCCTCAGTACTGAACCTTGGGAGGAAAAATTCAAAGCCTCCTTCAGTGACAGTGATAAGGAGGAGGTGGGAAAAGAGGGCACTCTCACCCAAGAAGAGAACGAGTGCTGGTACTGACAGGAAAAGCTGTTCATGCCTAAAGCTTTGAGGGGCGAAGTCCTGCAGATGGGGCATGACAACAAATTACCTGGACATTTTGGGTACTTAAAGACTCTGCATCTCATACAAAGACATATCAGGTGGTCGTGCATGAGGGCTGGTATTTCCCAATATGTGTCTTCGTGCCGAGTATGCCTAATGAGGAAATATTGGGCTGGGATGCCCCCAGGATTGTTACAACCCCTGAAAGGGGAAGAATGTGAAGCGACCTTGAATGCCTGTCTCTGCTAGTCAACTTGTCTAGATAAAGTAACCGTAGATTCACAGGTGGGGGAAGGAGAGATCAATAAGCACATTAGAATTAGGTGGGCTGAATGAATGGACTGATTGGATGGGGCATGGGGAGGGGCTTGTTCAAACTGGGTACAATATAACTTCTTACTTGGCACCAACCAGGTCAGTTCTGACACGATGGTCTTAGCTTGAGACGTACTGATCTCTCAATAAACAAATCACTGTGAAGAGAGTGTTGTTGAGGGTACGTTTGTTCAAGGGTCTAACAATGATTACCTGTATACTTTGTCTTTATAAGCGCATATAAAATATCTTTGCACTTTAAGAAGAAGAAGAGAAGAGATTGGATTTATACCTCACCCTTTACTCTGAGTCTTAGAGTGGCTTTCCCTTTCCCTTCCCCTCCCCACAACAGACACCCTATGAGGTAGGTGGGGCTGAGAGAGCTATTTCCAGAACTGTCCTTGAGAGAACAACCCTGACAGAACTATGGCTGGCCCAAGGTCATCCAGCAGCTGCAAGTGGAGGAGTGGGGAATCAAACCCAGTTCTCTCAGATTAGAGTCTGTGCACTTAACAACTATACCAAACTGGCTCTCTATGTTCATTGTTAATGTTTTAACCATAAGAGCTTGTGGTAACAAGCCAAAAACCTATAAACTGGAGGCATACATACTCCTCTGGCTCTTCTTATTTAAAGAGACCATTTCATGTTGCAACTTGTATACAATTATTTATTTAGTTCAACTATTTTTACTCAGTTAAACTGTTATATATACATCTTTACAAAAGAGTTATTAACAAACAAAAGCAAGAATAACAGATTAAACACATATGCTCTCCTAAACTCTATCAATTTAAAGAAACCGTCTCCCACCGCAACTTATAAATAATATTGTGACTGTGCTACTATTCTACATAGGATTGGAAACATAATATAACAGTCTCTGAAATCTTGCTTCCATTGCAGGGTTATTGTAATCAGAAGAAGTGAATAGATGGCTTGTATGTTTTAGGCTGAAGTTCATCAAGACATGAACATAGAAACCTTCAGTGTTGAAAATGTGAATGACAACAAAGACATGTCATTGACTCGCCTCCAGAATGAAGGCCGTTTTGTGGATTTCTTTTTCAAAACTTTGCTTACCATTTTTAACCCCCCCCCCCCCTTCTTTTTATAAGGACCTTATACGGATTTTCTTCCAGGACCTAGTCAGCTACTGAATTTAGGGTGCTCAATTTGGGGTTAAATTTTGTTCCAACAGCCAAACATATTCCCTTTAAAGCTAGAGCTGATCTATACAAATTAATACGCCAGCTCAAGCTGAGATTGTTTTTCAGGAATACTGATTGGAAGGGTAATAAATTTACTGTTAAATCCACCTTTGTTCCTAATATTTCTGATCCTTCTATTTCGGTTTTTGAACATTTAATACAAGAAGGTCCAGACAGAATGGAACAAGAAACATACTGACATAGATCTAACGTTTCATTTCAAGAATGGCAAGCATTGGTAGGATTGATTCAAGATAAATCAATTATCATTAAGGAGGCAGATAAAGGGGAAGGACCTGTTGTGTTAAATATTGAGGACTACCATCATATGATTAAAGTGCTTTTGGATAATTCCTTACATTATACCACCATAGACAGGGACTCCACTGAACACATTCAAAGGCTTGATTGTGGTTAATGAGGCAAATAATTTGGGATACTTAAATTATAATTTATCTAAGTTTCTCATCAGACAACATCTTAGGGTGCTCATATTCTGTGCCCTACCCAAAGTGCATAAGGGAGGTTTCCCTCCTCCAGGTAGAGTGATCATCTCTGCCATTGGTTCAGTTCTGGAGCCTTTGGCACAATATTTAGACCACTTTCTATGGCCATTTACAGTTTTATGTTAAAGACACAAAGCATTTTATAAATATCACTGAAGGGAAAAAGGTATCAGAAATGGCAGTTTTGATGTCATTTGATATATCTGCATTTTATACAAACATTCCCCATTCAGAAGCATGAACAGTTGTAGAAGAGGTCCTGGATAAACATCCTGATAAATCTCCACCTTCATATGCTTCCTTTTGATCACCCAGCTTACATCTAACTGCACTGCAAACCCACCCCAATGGGTTTGCCAGTCAGTTTAATTACTGGGGAAGCTGTAAAGGCCTTTGTACATTCATTGTCACCAAGGGTGTGATACATCTTTAAATAGGCCCTGAGGTCTGAACAGAGGCTGTCTCTGGTCTCTTCCCTTTCATTATTGCACTTGAATAGAGAGCCAGAGGAGCCATCCTTTTGCCTGCCTCTTAACAGCTCCCTGGAGAAGGGAAGGCATGTCTTGCATGTTGAAAGGGCACTTACAAGAAGCTTTATCTTTTCTGAAGGAACAGCTGGTGGACAGCTTTTGGGTCTGTTTCTTCCACACTAGCAAGAAAGGCCTTCAGGCTGATGAAACACAGAACACAGCCTGGGTTTGTTCTTGCATTTGGGGGGTCCACAAGGCCAAGGGCCTCAGATATCCTACAGCTTTCAAGAGATGTTTTAACTCAAGCCTTCTCCAACTTCTCTTGGAAAGCTGTGAAATGCTGCAGGGTTGTTTGACATGTCTTAAGTGCCTTTTGGGGAGAAAATTTGGGTTGGGCTAAGTAGATGCCCTCTTTAAAAAGAACCTCACAGACCTTCTTGAGATTCTATTGCTTTCCTCAAAATGTCCCCCCCCCCACAAGTAGGAACATCCCAACTCATCTTGAGATGCCACTTGGGAAAGAACTGGTGGCGGCTGGACTTCCCAGAGCTCAGTGCTGAAAGACCCATCTCTCCAATGAGCAGACTGCGACCAGAACTTCACCTGGAACACAACTGAGTCAAAGCAAAGGTCCCTGTTGTTTGTACTTGCCTCTTGGACCCATGTCCATCATGGCTGGTTAAATCCAGCAGGGATGGAATACCCCCCCCAACAGACATTATAAATCTGCCCCTGATTTATAACTCAGGGGTCTATCCAGGGAGTTTAAAGGAGGCAGTGGTATGACCAGGGGTCATTTCGAGCAGGAGCTCAGCTCCGGGAATTGGTGCCAAACCCCTCCCCCCCATGGGGGAATGCCTGCTTGTGTCATGGCTGCAGCAAAATGACCCCGTCCCCTGGAAAGGTCCTTATTCCTTCGACCAGCCTTCTGAAGGCTTCAGCTACCACTGAAGCTATCCTCCCAGAATAGTGGTATTTCTGAGGCTTGGATTAGTAGCTGTCCCCTTGCTGCCAGCTCTTTCTTTCTTTCTTTCTTTCTTTCTTTCTTTCTTTCTTTCTTTCTTTCTTTCTTTCTTTCTTTCTTTCTTTCTTTCTTTCTTTCTCTCTCTCTCTCTCTCTCTCTCTCTCTCTCTCTTTCTCTCTCTCTCTCTCTCTCCTTTCTTTCTTGCCTTCTGACATACTTCCAGTGATGCTAATGAGCTCCTGCACCTCTTTTTCTACAAAATGACCCCTGGGTATGACCACTCTTAAAGAAACCATCTCTGGATCCTGTGGTTCTGGCCAACTACTGCCAGTATTGAACCTTTCATTCCTGGCTAAGGTAGTTGAGAGAGCAGCAGTGGAACAGCTCCAGGGCTTCCTAGAGGATGCATCAATAGTGGACCCATTCCAGTCTGGTTTCTGCCTGGGCCATGGAAATGGCACTGGTCACTCTCAAGGACGATCTCCGCAGACTCAGGGCGGGTCAGCGTTGCTGGTGTTACTCGATCTATCAACAGCGTTTGACACAGTCGACTATGATTTGTTGACCAACCACTTTGCCAATGTGGGATTTGGGGGACGGCCTTGATGTGGTTTGACTCCTTTCTCCAAAGTCAGGGACAGAGTGTGGCACTAGAGGAGAGAGTTTCATCACAACACTTGTTAGAGTATGGTGTCCCCCAAGGGGCTATTCTGTCCCCAATGTTGTTCAACATCTATATGCACCCCCTGTCCAGCTGGTGAGGAGTTTTGGGCTGCGTTGTCACCAGTATGCTGATGACACCCAGGTGTATCTGTTGATAGACAAATGGACGGATACCACCCCTGAAAATCTGGCAAGGGGACTGGAAGCTGTGGCTGTATGGTTGAAGCAGAGCTGGCTGAAACTAAACCCATTGAAGATGGAGGTTGTGTAGCTGGGCAAAGGAGGCTTAGGATCGGGTATCCACTTCTATCTATCTATCTATCTATCCATCCATCCATCCATCTATCATCTATCTATTACTGTTCATATAGCTGGATCTTATCTTTGCCTTGGAGATTATAGTGGACAAAATTACTGCTGATGCAGTACCATGGTTGGACCACTTTGCCCTGAATGCCCAGCTGAATTTAGGCGGTGAGTGAATTTATGCTCTCCTGCTGAGTCTAATGGACCCGAGTAGGTTCCAGGAAGCTCTGCAGGATCTGATCCCCCCTGGCAGCCCATTGGAAGAGCTAGTGGAAGACTGGCAGGACCATCTTTTCAAAGCCATCTACGAGGTTGCTCCCTGGCACCCTCTTTGCCCTCATACCAAATTGGCACCGTAATATTCCCCAGAGCTAAGGCCGATAAAATAGGTGCTAAGACAGCTAGAAAGAAAGTGGCGACAAGCCTGTGGCAAAGTCGCAAGAACATCCTTTAGGACATTTATGAAGACCTATGGCAGTGAAGACAGCAAAGAAGAATTTCTATGCGACCTCCATTGCATCTGCAAGCTTGCGCCTAGCCCAATTATTTAGAATAATTCGGCCTCTAACTGTGTTGCCTCAGGGCATTCCAAATGCTAAAGAATTGTCTATAGGCTGTAAAGCATTTGCAAGCCATTTTGCAGATAAAATCTTGTCACTCTCCCATGATCTTCCAGCCACACTTGATACAATGAGGGAACTGGAAGCTCCTTGGCCATCTTCAGGTCTAGTGTTAGACCAATTCAGTCTGCTCACCCAGGAAGAAGTTGACAGGATCCCAGCTGCTGTGAAGCCCACTACATGCCTGCTCAATCCTTGCCCATCTGTCAGCTAGGCTGCCATAGAGAAGGGGGGGAAGTGTTCACTTCTAGCATTCCAAGTCTCCTGGCCTGGTATTCTAACTTTCGATTCTCCTGCTTCATTTATCTCATCCTCTGACAAGAGCTGACCTTGGAGACTTGAGAGACGGTCTCTGTTCTCCTGCTGGGAACCTAAAGCTATTATTTTGCATGCGAGTATAACCTCTTGCTCATTGGCTTGTACCCATCAGAAGACCCTCATTTGAACCTTGTATATCTATCCCTTCCTGCTCTCAAACCAGTAGTCTTAACACAAATAGTGTTTAGAGCAATGCAGTATACTGAGTTAATAAACTGATCCTGTTTAAGGAACGTGGTTGATTACTGATTACTGGGTACTCTGACAGAGT
This sequence comes from Lepidodactylus listeri, assembly GCA_029233225.1. Lineage (NCBI taxonomy): Eukaryota > Metazoa > Chordata > Lepidosauria > Squamata > Gekkonidae > Lepidodactylus > Lepidodactylus listeri. Next base: position 3,181,958 of record JARCFY010000014.1, on the reverse strand, counting down.
GTTAAGACTCTCAAACCCTGGACTGCGCTCCAACCCCCGAACCTCACCATGAGCATGGGGAACGGTGGAGACCAGCCAGTTTCAGAGGTGGAGAAGCCCATCACCACGATGGTAGAGACCCCTGCATCAGGGACGCAGACCCTCACTCCAGATCAGGAGCCGGTCGGGGGTGCCTGACCCCGAGGAAGAGACTGGTACTCATGGGCGCATCTTTCTACTGCTCCAAGAGAGTCATGGATGTTAACTCCTTGGGTGACTGCGACAAGCCGCTATGATCAGGTGATCCCTCGCCGTCCAGAGTCACTGGAGAGGGGTGGAAGTGGCGAGGCTGAAGCACTGGTCGAGTGCATGGGAACACACTTGTGGAAGCAAGTGCAGAAAGAAGTCTTTGAACTGACGATTGGATTACCCCAGATGGTTGCTGCCATGGTGCATGATAAACTGCAACAACAGGCTCCCCCCCAGCCAGGGCGACATGCAGCACCAGCAGAGCTGCCAGCTGGGCAACTGGGCACGCCCCCTGGACAACTTGTGGCACCAGCCAGGCCACCTGTGGTTCCAGCGGGGCCAGGGCAACTGGCTCAACCCCTGACTCCAACAGCCCAAGGAGTTGCTTGAGGCCACATTTGATGGGACCCCTGAGAAGTTGGTGTTCTTCCTAGTGCAAGTGCGAAGATTTCTGAGAGATTGGGGCCATTTATTTCCTGACGATGAGCACAGCGTTGGTTACATCAGTGGGAAGCTGAGGGATCGAGTGGCAGTCTGGTACGTGGGTCTACACAAAATCCAGGGTCCCAAGTTGAGGGATGTACAAGCCTTAATGTGGGCACTGCAAAGGCAGTATGAAGACCTGCTGGCAGGTGAAAAGGTGAGGGCATGCCTCTGCACCTTGAAGCAAGGCAACTGCACATTCAAAATGATCGCAGAGAGGATCCAGGAGTGGCCAGAGCCTATGCTGATGGAGCACTTCCAGACGGGGCTCAGCCACCAAATCCTTGACATGGTTCTACATAATGTGCAGCCCCTCACCCTGGCCGCCTGGATGCGAGAAGCGGATGATGTGGAGATGATCTGCAGAGGATCAAGATTCTGGCCCTGCGAGCATACTCTAAAACCCCAGGGGGGGGGAGAAGATGACCCACCCCAGAGGAAAAGACCCAATCAAGGAGCAGTGGATTTGGCAAGGGCTCTGTCTCCAGTGTGGCGAGGCTGGCCATTTCACGACGGCTTGCCTGTCAGGCAGAACCCCAACCCCTCCGAAATCCAGAGAGAAGAAAACCACAGGGACCTAAACGTGGCTGAGCAGTGGGAAAGGGAAGTTCCCAAGGGCACTGCAGCTGGGAGTGCAAGTGGAAGGCACCTCATCTAGCAGCGAGGAAGCACATAAGCCATCAGGAAAAGGACAGGACCTGTTGTAAGGGGTGCAGAACAACAGGTCCGAGAGCCACCAGCACCTCCCATGGTAAGCACTTCCAATCCCATCTTGTTTGTGACTGTGACTATTTTAAACAGAGATATGGGCATGCAAATCCAAGTCCAAATGCAGTATACTGAGTCAATAAACTGATCCTGTTTAAAGAACATCGTTGATTACTGATTACAGGGGACTCTGACACCATCATGGCTGGTGAAAGCCTGCTCTGCTATTGCCTGCAGCAATGAGGTGTGGACCCCTCTGAGGGAGATTATCAATCTGTCCCTATCAATGGGAACCTACCAAGAGGGATTGAAGGAGGCTGTAGTCCACCCCCTCCTTAAAAAAACCCTTCTTTGGACCCTACAGTCCTTACAAACTACCCCCCAGTGTCTAACCTACCATTCCTGGGTAAGGTAATGGAGAAGGCAGTGGCAACACAGCTCCAGGTTTTCCTGGAGGATGCTAATATCCTGGATCCCTTCCAGTCTGGTTTTCTCCCTGCTCATGGGATGGAGACAGTGTTGGTTGCCTTGGTGGATGACCTCTGGAGACACCTGGATTGAGGCGGATCGGTGCTGCTGATACTTCTTGATCTGTCGGCAGCATTCTATATGGTTGACTACGATCTGTTGATCCACCACCTCGCCGATGTGGGAATAAGGGGGATTGCTTTGCTTGGCTGACCTCCTTTCTCAAAGGTCAGGGACAGAGGGTGGCACTTGGGGGTGGATTATCTCAGCGACACCTACTGGAACGTGGCATGCTGCAGGGGTCGATTCTCTCCTCAATGCTGATTAATATCTACATGTCCCCCCTCGCCTAGATTATCTGGAGCCATGGGCTGGATTGTCACCAATATGCAGATGACACCCAGCTCTTATCTAATTATGGATGATCACCTGGACTCTGCCCCAGAAAATCTGGACAGGGCATTACAAGCCATGGCTGGTTGGTTACAACAGAGCAGACTGAAACTGAATCCATTGAAAACGGAGGTCCTGTATCTGGGCCCAGGTTGCCACCACTGCCAGGTCTGCCTTTTTCCATCTGAGACAGATCAGGCAGTTGGTCCCATATCTCACCCCTGGGATCTGGCTACAGTGACCCATGCAATGGTCACTTCCAGAATGGATTATTGTATTTCTCTCTAGGTGGGGCTGCCCTTGATTCTGCTCTGGAAACTGCAGCTGGTGCAGAATGCAGTGGCATGGGTGCTGACTTCATCATCTGTGTGGATGCAGATCCATCCAGTGCTACGTGAACTGCACTGGCTGCCTATTGAGTACTGGATTCATTTCAAGGTGTTGGTGCTTTTCAATAAAGCACTATATGGCCAGGGGCCTGCATATCTGCAAGACCACCATTTCTTTCTATGAGCCCCAAAGGGCTTTCTCATCTGCCAGCTAACATCTTCTGGTGGTCCCCAGCCCCGGGAACATCTGTCTCACCTTGACTAGTGCCAGGAATTTTTCAGCCCTGGCCCCTACCTGGTGGAATAACTCCTATATGTAATCAGGGCCCTGTGGGATGTTTTACAGTTCCACAGGGCCTGCAAGACAGAGCTCTTGGCTCCTTTCCTGTCTCACCCTAACTTAGCCACAGTGATCCACACATTGTTCACCTCCAGGCAGGGGCGTAGACTTTGTAAATCCCCGGGGGGGGGGGCTCTCTCATGCGCACGCACAAAGCGCGCGCGCACACACAGGACCATATCCCCGCCGCTCCTCCCCCCCTGGCCCCAGGGAGGCAGACCCGTGCTCACCTTTGCTCGGGGCGCAGTTGCGGCGGTGGCAGCCAGCTGGCCGGCTGACTGGCGTGCACGCAAAGCTTGCGGGAGCATGTCGCCGAGCCCGGCCGTCGTCCTCTGCCATGGGGCGATCTTCTCCCCGTTCCTGCTGGCGTCGGAGCGCCCCGACTGGTCCCAGCGTGCAGCCCTGCTTGCCGGCAGCCCTGCTTGCCGGTAGCTTCTCGCCAGACCTCCGCATTTGCGTTCTCCGGCCTGGCGGCGGTGGCGGTGCTGGACTCCGCTGGCCCGATGAAGCCTCGCAGCGGCAGGGCAGCCTCCCAGCCGTGAGGTTCAACCCGCTCTCCGGTGGCCCGGAGGAGGCCCCCGGCAGCCTGGAGTGCCACGACGCGGAACTCCTGGCGCTGGTCCCCTGCCGCCCCTTCCAGCACGCCTTCACCAAGGTCTTCGGGGCCTCGAGTCAGTGGCGCTTCGGGGGGGGAGGAGGAGGAGGCGGCCCGGGAGGAAAAGGCCGGGTCCCTGCTCGGCGACGAGCTGCATTTCCTGCCCTGGTTCGCCTTGCTGAGGCTCCTGGATGGTAGCCTCGGCGGGGCGGGTGCTGTGAGCTGCGTGCCGGCCACGCTTCTGCGCAAAGGGGAGCCGCTCTTGGCTTGCGGCTCCCCTTTCAGGTCCTTCTGCCCGGACATTTTCTTGAACACGCTGAGCAAAGGGATGTCCCTGCCACCTTTCTCCCCCCCCCCCCACCCCAGGGAGGCAGGAGGGCAGGCCGGGGGTGGGGGGAAGGAGAGGCGGCGACGGCCAGCTGGCTGGCTGACTGGCCACTGGCAGGCGCTCCCTTTTGCCGGGGGTGGCTGAGCCCCCCCCCGGGAAATTTCGGGGGAGGCTCGAGCCCTCGAGCCCCCCCATAGTTGATGCCCATGCCTCCAGGCTAGATTACTGCAATTTGCTCTATGCAGAGCTACCCTTGAGACTAACCTGGAAACTCCAACTGGTCCAGAATGCAGCAGCGTAGGTCCTTACTGGCAGTGTTCTGCCAGCTGCACTGGCTCCAGATTGAGTACCGGATCAAGTTGAAGGTGTTGGTTTTAATCTTCAACACCCTATGTGGTCTGGGACCAACATGTCTGTATAGAATCATAGAGCCTGAAGGGACCATACAGACCATCTAGTCCATCCCCCTGCCCAATGCAGGACCAACCTAAAGCATCTCTGACAAATATTCATCCAGCCTCTTCTTGAAAGCTGCCAGTGAAGGGAAGCTAACCACCTCCCTAGGCAGCTGATTCCACCTTTGAACCACTCTGACCGTGAAAAAGTTTTTCCTAATATCCAGCCGATACCTTTCTGCATGTAATATAAACCTATTGCTTCAGGTCCTGTCCTCTGCTGCCAACTGGAACAGCTCCTTGCCCTCCTCCAAATTACACCCTTTCAAATATTTAAAGAGAGCATCTAGAGCCCATCTAGAGGTGGTAGGGGACATAACAGGACACCCGAGTGTCCAGTTGACATTGACATGTGTCAGTTAACTACCATGAATTCTTTTCAATAACTGTATGACTGCTACAAGGTGTATTTACATGATCTCTGAAAAGGTTATCGGCTTTCATGTGTTTTACCCTCATGATTGGTGACAGGTCCCGCCCGGGAGTTCTCAACAGAGCCATGACTCCCTCCTCTGGAATGTGTGCTCTACTCCGCTCGCTTGCTTGCTTGGTTGCTTCGCTTGCGCATGCCTGGCTAAGTTACTTGCTTCTCCCCTGCTATCTCTTTTGCCCTGTCCTTGAACAGGAGGGCTAGCAGTTATGTGTGAGCCAAACTCACCGGTATTTTGTATTCTTCTTATCCATGTCTTGGGAACTGAACTTTAGAGATGTTCAACATCATTATTCTCTAGGAACTCCTTTCCCGCATTTTCTATGGGAACTTCTGGCCAGTATATTTGAGCGCCTAAAATCCTGCCTAGTGATTGGTAGAATATCCATATTTCATATCCAGTATATCAATACCTGTAATCTCTAAACCCAGTATTACTAACAGTGGAAGTGTTTGACTCCAATGATCTTCTCTACAAATAAAGGACTTACTGCTTAAGGAGACCTGTTGTAGACTATATCTTTTGGGACATTCTCACAGACTGTTAGTAATCCCTTTTTCAGAAAAAGGCCATCATCCCACTATGGATAGCGATGGCACTGAGATCCCTGTTACCGACTCAGAAGTTCCGGTTACCTCCGAAGAGGCACCAGTGCAGCTGCCCAGCACCAGCAGGGTAAATGTTTGGCCCCGTTGGAGCGGAGGGACCCAATCCTGGGCCCAGTTTGGGACACCAGCTGTGGAAACCTGGTCCCCAAGGTGGAAGCAGGGGACCAGATCATCGATCGTTCAAGGTGCAGAGCGGAGTGCCGTGGAGGATTCCCAGGTGGCAGAGATGTGGATTCAGATGGATCATCGGTTGGACACGATCCAGCGGCAGTTCCAGCGGGAGATGACAGTGTTAATGATGGACCTACCAAACGTGGTGGCCCAGGTGCTCTGAGACTAGCTAGCTGGGGCAGCTGGAGGGGCAGGGACACAGCCGGGCGCAGTGCAGCCGCCCGTGTAGCCTCCAGTTCAACCTCCAGCTCAACCCGCAGTTCAACCTTCTGCACTGCTGGGGCCTGGTCCTGCCCCTCCCACAGACAGGCACCCTGTGCCCACCGAATTACTGGGAGCAACATTTGATGGGAACCCTGCAAAGCTACAGTTTTTATAATCAAATTGGGCTATTGTATGCAGAATTGGGGCCACCTTTTCCGTGACGAGGGAGACCAAGTGGGATATCTCGGGTCCAGACTCCACGAGGAAGCGGCCAACTGGTACGTAAGTCTTCACAACCCTCCTGGCCCAGAGCTTGATAGCGTGGAGGAGTTTATGTGGGCGCTCCGTCAGCAGTACAAGGATCAGATGAGTAAGGAGAAAGCCCGGAACCAGGTACGCAACCTCTCGCAGGGGAAAGCATCTGTGCACAAGTGTACAGCTGCATTTAAGCGGTTAGAGACAAAGGTCCAGGGGTGGCCTGAAGTGGTTTTTGTGGAGCAGTACCACCGGGGTCTGAATGCAGAGCTGTACAAGACTGTTCTAAGGAATGTTAACCCGATTACCCTCAATGGGTGGATCCATGCGGCAGAGGATGCGGAAGCACATTTTGCTCTAATTCGCATGAGGCATCAAACGAGCATTCCTAAAAGTTCAGCTCCTGCGGCCACCCCAGTCAAGGCAAAGGCCAAGCCAGCGGCGCACGACCTCCGAGAGCTACGAATGAAGATGGGATTGTGCACCTGATGTGGGGAAGCAGAGCATTTACGTTGGCGTGTCCTGCTGCCTCTCCCAAATGGGGAGCCCCTCTCCTTGCAACCCCTTGTCTGCAACTGAAAAAGGTGCCCACTCCCAAACCACCTGTGCTTCAACTTGTGGATTCCAAGTTCCCGGAGAACTTGGAGGCAGAGGCTGAGGTCCAGCCACAGGGAAACAACCTGGACCTGCTCTGAATGGCGCTACACAGCAGGTCCTCCCTACCATGGTGCCTCAAACAGTGAGCTCTCCAGGGCCCCTTCTTTACTTACTGGTGACTGTAGTAAGCCCCCAGCAAGGCACCCAAATGCAGGTGCGAACCCTTATTGATTCAGGATTTGCCAGAGACTTAATCAGCCCAATAGTGGTGGATGGGTTGGGGCTGGGAGTATGTACTTTGGAGGAGCCACTGCATTTTACGCAGATGGATGGCTCCGAAATGAAAGAACCCTGTGCCTTTGAGACTGACCATGTTATAATGGGCACAGGAGAACATTGGGAGAAAAGAACTTTTATTGTCACCCCCCATGCGCAATTCCCTATGGTCTTGGGCAGTCTGTGGTTGCAAGCACACTCCACTGGAGTGAGGGACAGATTACCTGGGTCTCCCCCTCCTGTCAAAACCATCACTGGGATGTGGAGTGAGGAAATCCGCCAGGCTACCTGAGCACCTGTTTGGCGAGACAGGCTACAATATCACTCTAAGATTTTCATGTGGTCACTATCTTAGAGTGATAGTGTAGCCTTCAGGCATAATGGGAAAGAATGCACTTTGAAGATTGCTATTGGAATGAAACTTACGATACCTGTTTCGCCTAGAATTTTTGTAAGGTCAAGTTGAGAAGATCTTGAAACGAATACATAGTCTGGAAAACAGCATCCTTAGGAAACCTGTATTTTAGTGGATCTGAGGGTATTTATAATGTTCACTGAAGAAAATTTTTGAAATAGATATATGTGCACTACACAGTTCTTGTGTATCATATTTTGCGTGTTTGTGGACTGTGATTCACTTATCGGTATTGTATAACTAAATATGAGCAGTCAGTGTGATGCGGTGGCAAAAAAGGCAAATTCAGTCTTGGGTTGTATTAAAAGGGCCACAACATGGAAATTGCAGGAGGTCATAGCCCCTCTGTATACTGCTTTGGTCAGGCTGCACCTTGAGTACTCTGTGCAGTTCTGGAGGCCTCACTTCAAAAAGGATGTGGACAAAATTGAGAGGGTGCAGAAGAGAGAGACAAGAAGAGGGACTGCCTCTCCTGGCATACCCCCCAAAGAGCATTATGCTCTTCTAATAATAACACACGGGAGATCCTGGGACCAAGGAATATTCACCTGGCTTTGACCAGAAACCGAGCCTTTTCAGTGATTACTCCAACTTGGTGGAATGTACTCCCAACTGAGATTTGGGCCCTGCAGGATTTGGTACAATTCTGCAGGGCCTGCAAGATGGTGTTATACCACCAAGCATATGGATAGGGTCAGAGAAACTCCTAGCTGTGCCGTCCCACTACCTTGCCCCCTCCCTTTTTCTCCCTGGGGCCATCATGGAAATTGTTTTGCTGGAATTGTTTTAATTGAAATGTTTTACTTTGGTGTATGTTTGTGAGGCTTCTGTATAGACAGCAAGGAATCAGACCTTTGTTGATAAAGCAAAGCTCTTTATTTTCAATACTGCCAACAGGTTCTCGAATGTTTGTTAGAGATGCTTAAGTGAAATACAGACAGTACTATTATACTCCCAGAGTTTCAATTGAACCACAGGTTTAGGCCAATCAGGGCAAGAGGGTGAACACGGGAAAAAGTGCAGGGACCGTTGGAATTCCCACAGAAGGTGAGAAAGTTATAAATTCCCTTCTTGATCTAAGTGACCCACATGTGTGAGCCCAAGCACAAACATTTCTCCAGGCGTCCGGCCATAAAAAACTCTTCAAGGTTTCAATAACAAGATAACACCAATACGCTCGGGAAAAAGGGAGGAGGGAATGCAAAGGAGTAGTCACCATTTGTTTAGAGATGACACTTAGGAATGTTGGTCGCCACCTCCCGCCCAGGCATGGCAACATTAAGTGGAGTAATCCTTATACATCAAAGCAAGCTTTATAGTTAGTCGCGGGAAGGGTGAATCATACAGATAAGGGGGCAGCTGGCAGGGTCTGCGAAAACAAAGGAACAAAGCAACATATGAAGCACAGAAACGGCATTGAGAAAGACATACATTGTTTGCATAACCTTGTCAGAACCTGACAATGTTTTACTTATTATATGTTGGAACCCACTCTGAGCCCCACATTAGTGGGGAAGAATGGGATACAGATCAAAATAAATAAATAAATAAATAATTCCCAGCATGCCATGTTATCTGCTGAACATGCAAGTTCCCTTCCACTATCATGGCTGATAGTTGTGGAGTTGGGTAGCCAACTCCATGTCGAGAAATTCTTGGAGATTTGGGGTTGGAGCCTGGGAAGGGTGGGGTTTGGGGAGGGGAGATGAGGGACCTCAGCAGCATATTACTACCATAGAGTCTATCCTGCAAAACATCCATTTTCTCCAGGGGAACTGATTTCTGTGCTCTGGTGATCAATTGTAGTTCTGGGAGATCTCCAGTCTCCACCTGGGTGTTGGCAACCCTACTGTGGACAGGCTTAGCCCTCCACAAACTTGTTCAATCCTTTTTCATAGCTGAGTCAGCTTGTGGCTATGGCTGCGGTCACATGGGCCTTAAATGCGGGAGGAAGGGCTATTTCCTCCCGCATTTAAAGGGGCCGACCACACGGCCCGGCCCAAGTCCTGGGCCGAAGCGGGCTGAAATGCGGGTTCCTCCTGTATTTTCCGACCCCGGGAAAATCAAGTGTTTTCCCGGATGTTGCGGGAGGAACCCACATTTGAGGTATCTGGACAGCCCTCTCTCGCAAGGATTGCGAGAGCAGGGCTGTCCAGATGCCCCCCCCCACATTTCTCCCCCCCTTTTTACACTTGGGCGCATGGTCACTCATGCGCCCAAGTGTAAAAGGGGGGGGAACCCCAATTCACCAGGCCACCGCCGCTTCTGCCGCTGCTGCAGCCGCCTCCGCCGCCATTCCAGGCAGCCTTTCCCACTGCTGCGGCCACCTCTTCAGCGGCAGCCGCCACCGTGGCCGCCGCAGCCGCAGCCATTTTCGATGTTTCCGCCACCGCCATTTCCACCGCTGCCATTGCCACGGCCACCGCCGCTTCTGCCGCGGCCGACGTTCCTGCAGCCGCCGCCGCTGCTGGGGTTGGGATGTGTAAATATCCCAACCTGCAGGAAAAAAAATGTGGCCCCTTTACATCCGGGATCCCTCCCGGATTAAAGGGGCTGTGTGGCCGCAGCCTATCACTGCCTCTCAGAGCACAAATTCCTGCAGTGGCAGGAAGTCTTCCCTTTGTCTGCCCTGCACTTGCTGCCCAACGATGTCCTTTGGTGACCCTGAGGTCTAGTATTACAAAAGAGAGGGGAAAGTCTCTTTTTGTGACATTTATAAATATGATATCCATGGGATTTCTTCAAAGTGCCCCTGGCAGTCTTGAACTGACATGACACCTGATCAGGCAGTGAGGCAGTTAAAGAAAATCCATGAACCTCAAACACAGAAATGTCATGACTGATGCAGGAATAATAAAGAGGCGGTGGAGGGGGGACACAGGACCCTTTCCTGTCTAATAAAGGGAAATTTATTCTGACAACTTTGAGAATAACCAACATGTCAAGCAGGCTACTTTATTAGCTGCATGAAGAAGGCTGCAAAGAAAAAGGGGAGAGATATTTATTTATTTATTTATTTATTTATCGTTTCGAATTTATACCCCGCCTTCCCTGCAAGCAGGCTCATTAGAGGCTGAAGGTGGCTTATGTTAATCATGAACTTTTGGGCAGCTAATTAAAGGTGTCGGGCTCCTTTGCCTGGCATTTGTTTGGCACTTTCCTCTGGGCAAGCAAACACAGCAGGCCCATTCCAAAATGTCGCTGGAAAATCACAGCAAGATGGCAGAAGATCAACAACCAGAGCCAACAAGTCTGCAGTCCAAACCCCAGCCAGGAACATCTTGCCCCCTCCCCTTGATGCTCCTCACCTCCCTCTGCAATATGCATAGCACAACACAGACAGGGTGCAGAGAAACAGAAACTGCCCCCTTATTCGCTTAGCACAAGATGCCAGGACTATGCCTGGTACAACTGCCCTGTGGCCTTGTGGGTAATTGAGAAGGAGGGGGAGAGACAGAGACTTCACCCTGCTATAACTGGAGGGAGGGACACATTTGACAGGAGGCAGACATTGGGTTGCCACCAGGGAGTAGACTTTCCAATTTCCCAGGGGGGCGGGGGCTGGGCCAGAGGGGGGAGGGAAAAAGAGAGAGAGAGAGAGAGAGTAGGGTTGCCAAGTATTACCTTTTAGCTTATAGTTCTTTGTGCGTGCGTGCCGGGATGATGTCTGCCTCCGCTGCATGTGATCACCTCTGCCACTGCCACAAGAGCTGCTCCCCCGCACACCTCTCCCCACCCAATCCTCCCTCCCTCTCTCCAGGGCCGACTGCCCAGCATGATGACGTCACCTGGACATGACGTCATCACGCTGGGCACGTTGCTGGGGCAACGCTCTGGCAATCGCTCTGAAACTCTATGGTGCCATAGGGGGAGAGGGAGGGAGGATTGGGTGGGGAGAGGTGTGCGGGGGAGTGGCAGCGGTGGCTTCTTCTTGGACTGGGGGCCTGGAGGTTGGGGAGGCATGGCAGTGGGTGGGGGTGGCCTGGGCCCCCAAAATTTCAGGGGTGGCCTGAGCCCCCGAGCCCCCGCATAGTTGATGCCTATGGGTTGCCAGCCTCCAGGTACAGTACGGAGATCTCCCAGAGTTACAACTCATCTTCAAACTACAGAGATCAGTTCCCCTGGACAAAATAGCTGCTTTGGAAGGTGGACTGTATGGCATTATACCCTGCTGTTGAAGCAATAAGAAAAATTAATCAATAATTATGCTGAATAAAACTCTGCATATTGCTTAGTAAGTTAGAAGCTTTGAAATGCAAGGTCAATGAAACAAGATTCTTTGCTGTTACATGGAACACTAACAACATCAGTCTTACATCGTTTAGTGTGCAACATTATTGCTCTTAGGCTGGGCTAAAGAACCATGGGAATGGCAAGCAATTAGCAACATTTAGATAGAAACATTCCTAACACTTGGGCAGCTAGTTAGGCGGAGTTATATCGTATGATTTGTTAACAAATATGATGCTGTATGACACTGTCCCTTTCCTTTCTGTGCGTCCCCACCCCCTGGTATAAAACGCCAAGCCTCAGTAAAATCTGGGCTCGGTATCTTTAATGGATTACCATTGCTGAGACTGACGTCATAAATAAAGGCTTTCTTCTCTACCTGATGTTCGGACCTTAGGATCATTGGGAAATCTCTATTCTTGGTTTATAGTGCTTCATTTGGTTCCCTGACTGGGAAAGAGAGGTTTCTCAGCCTAAGGGGGGCTTTTGGAGACCCTCTCGAGCCACAGCTCCGTCTAGAGCCGCCGGGCTTGCGTTGAGCAAGCAGACAGGGGCCCCCTCTCGAGTTTGAGAGGTCTGTTTCCAAACAGACTCGGCGACTCTTGCCGGGAGCTGCTCGCTCTGAAGAATCCGACCAGGAGAACAAACCCTTCTGCTACAACAACTCCGGAGTCTACAGGAAACAGGCAAGTATATGAGGTTTATGGAAAAGGTGAGGATACCTCTCCAGAGTGAGAGAAGGGAGGACTTGATCACCCCTCCGAGGGAAAGGTAGGTAGGCAGATGTCAGCGCAGTGGGCCTGAATCACCTAAAGCCTAGCCTCCTTTCATGGAAAGGGGAGGTGGACAGATGTCAGTGCAGTGGGCCTACATCAGCTAAAGTCTAGCCTCCTCTCAGGAGATTCTTAGGCAGAGCTAAAGAGGACTAGAGGAGTCCTGCTCTGATCGGGGAAGGGGGGGAATTGTTGTGTGTGAATATGAAGATAATTGTTGTTTCTGATGACAATGTATTTTTGAGAAACTAATTGCTGTCGGTTGCATAGTGTGTTGTTGGAACCAAAGATGATTGAATAAGGATACCTTGTGTTTCAGGGCAGCAGACTTGCTACTGTTGGCCTCGTCCCTTTTCCGTGGTGTTTCCTAGTTGTTAGCTTGTGTTGTCTGAATATGCTGAAGCCCTTCTGGCTACAGACTTGAAGATTTTGTGAGAGCAATTGGCCAGCTTTCCAACTCAGCAAAAGCTATATTCCCAAACTGCGGTGAGGTAATCTTTCCCTGTGCCAGGAGCTATTCCCTATATCTGTCCAGTTATGCCCAAACCAGAAACAAAAAGCTCCCACTGCTGCAGTTATTCCCTCCCGAAAAGAAAAAGAAATTTTTTTTTTGGCTGCCCGCTTATCTGCTGTAAGGCTCTCGAATCAGCCACAAGCCTCCTCCCTTACTAAATAGGCAGCCTGATGCAAGGAAGGCAGGAGGCTAAATTAAAATAATAATAATAAAAAAAAGAGGCACAGCTTTCTTCTGATTAAAAGGGCTCTCCCGTGGTGATTTAAATGTTTGAAAAGTGGATGTGAAAGAGTGTATCAATTGCGTTCTTGGTCTCCCCCTCCCTTTGTGTCCAGAGGTTTGTTTGTTTGTTCAAATGTTTGTTGTAATTCATGTTAAAGAAAGCATTGACTCCCATAAAATTCCAGACATTCTGTGAAGCTGATTAGCCTGGCTGTTTCCTTCCAAACAAAGACTGAATTCAGTCATGGCCTTTGGGTACCCTTGTAAAATTGTATATACCTGCTCGTTTGAAGAATTAAGATGGAATGAAAATAGGTTGTGGTGTTAATATATGATATAGGTATTCTGTAAATAAGATGGTAGAAATACTGTACAGATATAAATGCCGGTAGTAAATCAATGAATGGTTTCCTGGAGGTGTAATAATCTTGCAGAGTTCTCTCAAGGTGATTTGCCAGTCCAGGCTGTTGGTTTTTAAAACTTTTAAGTCAATTTTAAGTTGTTATACAGTCTTTTGAAAGGGACAAATGATTTATAAGGTTAGTAAAACTTAAAGGTTACTTTGCAATAATGTTCATATCTCAGCTGGTCTGAGCAGAGCTAATTGTTTTGTTTATGAAGCTGTGTCAGAATTATTTCAGTACAGAAAATTTTTGGCCTCTGGAAGCGAGTGAGAGTCACATAACGGACCAAAGTTATAAGTTATACAAGGAAAATGATTATATATTGAAGATCTGTAAGTACGTGCCCTGCCTTTTAGTGTGTAAAAGGGTACAAAGTTTGTTACTGTGTCATTCTAATAATGAGAAACTGTTTTAGTTTAATTCCTGGAGTCAAACTGTTGTTTTTCTTGCAAAGGAGTCTCCTGTTCCCCCCCCCCCCTTCTCAGGACAGAATGTCCTAAACGGAATCCAATTTATGTTCAAATAAGCAGATGCTATGACACCTAATGTTAATATTTTAATGACAGATTCTGGTTGGTCTCACAATTGTAAAAGATTGTAACAGCCCTTGCTAAGCCAAGAGAGTAAAGTGTGGCTATTTATAAAATATTCCAGGTACGTTATTGGGAGTTAATTTTCAGGATAGGCAGGAAAAAGGGGTGGGGAAGGACCTAGAATCTTTTTTGTTGTTGTTGTTATTGTTACACTGTCACACACTCCTCTGATTTAATTTTAAGTTCTAAATACACTTTCCTCCTGAGTCTACATATTTTGTTTCCATTTCGTTTTCCTTCTCCTCAATTTTTTTTTCTGAGTTTTATCTGTTCATAGGAGAAAAGATTTTTTTATGCACCATGGCCTTGCAGAGACAATGAGAAAAAGGGGATGCTTACCCCTCCTTCTGTTATGACTGATAATGGAAAGTGATGATGCCAGTGGTTAAAGTACGTTGTTTGGAGGTGGGAAATGCTGTGCAGCAATCTATACTGGATGGGGTAAGCCCCTCTTGGACTGAGATGGTGAGAATTACTGAAAATGATTCTGGAATGTGGTTTAATTAAACATCAGCTGAATGATGTTGTCCTGAGTTGGCGTGAGGAAAAGGCAGATTACACCTGCTAAAGAGACTGATGTGTTCAACAGTTTATATTTGCACTGATCGAGTGGGGAGATGGGCAAGGTGTTTCCCCCCCGTTCTGCAGAAACCTTTCCCTCCATACGGAGCCTGCATTCAGAGACAGAGCAAAATTGCCTTGCAGTTTTACAGCAATGGATATTGACGGCAATCCTGACACTGTTCTGTTAATTCAAAAACTGTTTTCTTTTAAGAAGCCAGGATTTATTCTCATTGGACAGAAGAATGTCTTTTCCTTGATTTTTGATTTCCTCAAATGTTCCAGAAGGTCAGCCAGGACTGGAACCTGTTCTTAAAAACCTGGTTAAACAAACACCAAAACACATGGCCCTGGAAGTGAAAAGACTGTCTAACCCACATTCATTTTATCATACAGGACTTTGCCATAGGTACTGCCCCTCAAAATCCATGCACTAGGTCTTTCCAGGGAAAAGGTAGTATGTTTTGTTTCATTTAATTTATAGTGGGCTTTCTACATGGCATGGCAAAAGGCTGCTCTACAAATAGGGAATGTGTACTCTTGATTTCAGTAGCTTCAGTTGGATGAAGAACATGCTCATACCCATATCTGCTACTTTAAATACTTTTACATCTTCATACCCTGGGAAGAAGTAGGCCTATTGTTTGGCTGAAATTGTAACATCTTTATTCTAAGGTTTGCCCCCATCTGCTAAAGTAGCTAAGCGAAAAGGCCTTGGTTCCACTGGTTTAATTTACAGTTTACCCCTCCTCAGTGGGTCACCGCTCCAAGATCTAATCCAACATCTGTGATGATCCAAAACGTGTCTCGTCGCCCTGCTTTTCTCCAGTTGGCCCGGGAGAACACAACCAATGGTTGCTAAACCCCTGCTGGGACTTTTAACAAGGTCTGGTTTGTCGTCGAGAAGGTGCACTGGGCATTCCTTCCACCACCTGGATATTCCTGCTGCTGCTCTTCATTTCTCAAGCACAGGCTATAAGCCAGTGACATGACTGTGTCAGAGCTACTTATAGAAACTTTCAGGTTTCCCAGACTCTTGTCTATCACACTGACTATGACTGCTTAACCTCAAATGTTTCTTTGTGCCTTTACCAGAATACCTCATACCATGTGTGCCACCAACCTCCTAAACCTGTGTGTTTCAAACCCCAGGCTTATTCTGTTGGAGCTCGTATTAATATTTATTCTTATAAAGCAGGTCCGGGGAAAACATTCATTCCTGGGAGTCTTCTTGTTAGTAACCTAACCATTTATCCTAAAGGTTATCTTTCTGTATGCTTCAATGTTTGTGCTGCTATTTCCAAACAGGCATCTCAAAGCCATCAGAGAAGTTGTGGAAACCAATGGTGGGAGACTCAATATGCTCAAGAAAAGACATATTTGTACACTCTTATTATGTTTCTTATGGCAGTACTACTACTGGTCCTGATAATCTTTTTTTTGTCTCTGGGACAGGTTTCCAATGCATATACAGAAAGTTTTTGCACTCCCTTATGTATTTCTACTCCGCCTCCAACTTCCAGCTCCTCTAAACAAACAGTTTATGGTAATTGCAATAGATGGAAGGGGTGTAGATCCTTATGGTCATAGCATGGTGGAATTAATAGGTTCACCCTCTCACCCAGAAGAAAAGCGTGTACATACAGAGTTCTGGCAAGAAATGGGCAAGCAGATAGAAAAAACCCCATTCACTAAGAATTGTTTATTGATCTTCCAGAGCGAATAGCATCCAAAGTGAGTGTTAAAAATTGTTATGTATGTGTGGGGACAAGCATGGGTGAACAATAACCATTGGAGGTAAGGGAGCTAGATTTAATAAATATTACTGCTGCTAATTTAGCATGGAAAAATTGGAATTGCCCCACTAAATGGACCTTACAGCACCCTATAGTTAAAAACCTATGTATTCTTCGACAGGGTCCTTATTTCAGTTATTTAATAGGTGCCCTGGAATGTGAGTCTGCTTAGGTATGCAATCAATATAAGCCTCAACTGTATATGAATTTCTCGGCTACTAATGTTTCTTTTGTCTCTACACCACAGGTGAATACTAAGTCTCTGCTTGATGTATATTATCGTTTACTTTGTACTGATTTGTTTGAATGGGAAGCTCCTGATCACTTAGATTAAATTTGTGAAATATCTGCTTATGCTATTCTGCCCCACAACTGGAAAGGAGCTTGTGTTCTTGGCACAATTCAACCCAGCTTCTTCCTGCTGCCTATCTCTACAAGAGAGTGATTGGAAATACCTTTATATGATACTCTGGACCGGAAAAAGACGTTCCACTCGCATTGATGCCTGGCAAGGCAATAAATGGCCCCCAGAGAGAATTATCCAAGATTATGGGCTGACTACACGGGCAACTGATGGAATTTATGGCTATTGGACCCCCCATTTACATGCTGAGCCGTATTATTCGTTTGCAGGCTGTCTTAAAAATCATAACTAATGAAACTTCACTTGCTCTTAACTACTTGCAGTAACCAACAGGCAGATGTGCCCAGCAGTGCATCAAAATAGCCTGGTACTGGACTTCCTCCTAGCTGCAAAAGGAGGCTTTTGCGGAAAGTTTAATCTCACCAATTGCTGCCTACAGATCAATGACAACAGAAAGGCGATAGAGCAGATAACCGACAGAATGAGAAACTTGATGCATGTCCCAGTCAGACGTGGACAAAGTTGCTGGATACTGAAGGGTTTCTGGGAAGTCTGTTTGTGAACTGGAAAGAGATTCTCTTAATGATTGGTATCGCTCTAGGTGGACTGCTGATAATGCCTTGTTTGATTCATATGGTCAGATCAATGGTGCGTAGATCAGTAGAAGCAGTGGTGGGAAATATAGATACTGCAAGACTCTTATACGTGCAAAATGTAAGACAGCGCTATCAATATGTAGAACTATCACAAATAAGTGAACCACATGTCTATGAATAAAGGTGGGCAGCTCTCCCACTTCGTGGCAGAGCACCCAGAGGGGGGAATGAAGCAATAAGAAAAATTAATCAATAATTATGCTGAATAAAACTCTGCATATTGCTTAGTAAGTTAGAAGCTTTGAAATGCAAGGTCAATGAAACAAGATTCTTTGCTGTTACATGGAATACTAACAACATCAGTCTTACATCGTTTAGTGTGCAACATTATTGCTCTTAGGCTGGGCTAAAGAACCATGGGAACGGCAAGCAATTAGCAACATTTAGATAGAAACATTCCTAACACTTGGGCAGCTAGTTAGGCGGAGTTATATCGTATGATTTGTTAACAAATATGATGCTGTATGACACTGTCCCCTTCCTTTCTGTGCGTTCCGACCCCCTGGTATAAAACGCCAAGCCTCAGTAAAATCTGGGCTCAGTATCTTTAATGGATTACCATTGCCGAGACTGACGTCATAAATAAAGGCTTTCTTCTCTACCTGATGTTTGGACCTTAGGATCATTGGGAAATCTCTATTCTTGGTTTATAGTGCTTCACTGTCCCTTCCCTTCCCTCCCCTCCCCAAACCCCACCCCCCAAATCACCAGGTATTTCCTAAACCAGAACTGCTAATCCTATTTGACTTTTGCTTTCTGGCCAACCTATGAAACCAAGCCTGGTCTAGAGGCAAGGCATTGGTGGCTGCTGTGCCGCAGGATCCCACCTGTACCATTTGCATCCCACCAAATTGAACACTTGCTGCTTACCGTTTCCTGTGGCTTCCCACAACCAGCCCTCCATTTCTTCAGGCAGGCCATAGGCAGGTTTATGGAGTCTCTGATGGGCCCCTGTTTGTGAATGGCTTGTTCTGCCCAACTCTAGGCAATTTGGAGGCCACAGGACAGGACAAAAAGAAGCATATATCAAGAAGGACAAGAGGAAGGAGGAACTCAGGTGGAGCAATCACAGGTCTGCAGCAGGAGCAGTTCCCTATATGTTGCTCTGACTAATAAGCAAGCTTGCCCCAGGAGAGAGGTCATGCTTATCATACAACTTGCTCTGGTCTTTGGGGTTCCAGGGGCTTCCATGCTGGTGGAAAGCTCTGTCCGCAGCCCCCTCTTTGTCAGAGCTAGGGGGACACCCTGGTGGCAGCTGCACTCCTGGAATTGCATGGGACTGCTCTAGATTCTTCGCAGCATTGACTCTGGGGTCAATGGGTGAATTGTAGAACCACAGAGTTAGAAGAGACCTCCAGGGTCATGTAGTCCAACCCCCAGCACAATGCAGGAAATTCACAAATACCTCCCCCTCACACCCCCAGTGACCACTGTTCCACACTAATAGCTAGAAGACACTAATAGCTAGAAGACACTAATATGGTAGAAGACAGAGTCAGGATACAGGATGATCTTGACAGGCTGGAAAACTGGGCTAAAAAATAAAATGAATTTCAATGGGGCTAAATGTAAAGTTCTGCATTTAGGTAGGTGTGGGGCAGAGATTTTGTGAATTTCCTGCACTAAATGACCATGGAGGGCCCTTCCAACTCTATGATTCTCTGATTCTATTGTAGGTGAGGTCTAACCAGAGCAGAGTAAAGTGATACCATCATTTTGCGTGATCTGGACACTATACTTCTGTTGATACAGCCCAAAATGGCATTTGCCTTTTTAGCTAGTGCATCACACTGCTGACTCATGTTCAGTGTATGGTCTACTAAGACCCCTTGATCTTTTTCACACATACTACTGCCAAGACAAGTCTCCCCCATCCAATAATTATGCATTTGATTTTACCTACCTACATGAAGAACTTTACATTTATCCCCATTGAAATTCATTTTATTTTTATCCCCATTTTACATTTATCCCCATTTTATTTTTATTTTTTTAGCCCAGTTTTCCAGCCTGTCAAGATCATCCTGTATCCTGACTCTGTCTGGACTCCTGGGCAGTGCCATGAAATGCCTCCTCTGTCTCCCAACCATGTGGGGGTCAACCATGCCCTGTCTGCTTTTCTTGCCAGCTGGGGCTCCAAGGGAAGGATTTGCCAGTCCAGACAGGGCTAGGATTACCATTCCCTATTTCAGGGTGAGGGGATCCCCTGCTTTTATGGGCTCCTGCCCACTGCCAACCTGCTGGCCAGCGGAAAGAAATCCCTCCACCACATAACAACATTGGGTGACATGCCGACATCACCCGGAATTGATGTAGGCATGTTGGTGATGTCAGGGGGGGACACACTCTGGTTTTTGAGCAAAACTCTATGGATTGAGGGTGATTTTTTACAATAGAGTTTTGCCCTAAAACCAGGAGCGACACTTCTGGCTCCTGGAGCATCCCCCATCCACCCGTCAGCATCTCAAGAAGACCTGGCAACCCTAGACAGGCTTCTCCCGCCACCAGTGGAAATGAATGCCCAAGGGAACCAAGCCCCTGCCTCTGGGGCAAGAGGTGCCAGGTACATGTGCAGAGAACATGGGATGGGGAAAATTCCTTGGTAGGGAAGCTGCTGTGAAGGTCTCTAATAAGCCTTTGGGTACCTTTCTTTGTTTATTATGAATAAAGCTACTCTTTGTGTCCTTAAGACAGCTGGCAGCATATGCCTGAGTGATTGTAGCATTTTAGGGCCAGCTTGCACTTTTGTAGTACTTATTCCTGCATCAATATATACCTTGAGGACATGGGAAGGATGCAGTGGACCACAAACACCACCTCTGGAAGCCACAGCTCTCCTGTCCTGCCTTTTGCAGCTGGCTTCAAATCTCTCTTTCTGTTTCTCAGTTCCCCTATGGCTTTCCTGCCTCAACCAAGCAAAACAGTGCTTTTAAGACCACGTAAGGTAGGGGAGATGCAACACACACCAGCAGCTTGGAATGGCCTCTCGACAGCCATGAATGAGGGCCCTCTTGTCCACCATCTAACACTCAGGCATGAAAGAGGCTGTTGCATGCAGCCAAAAAGCGCATTCGCAAGTGCATTCCCAGCTCTGAGCCATTGCCCTTAGAGACATGAAGGTGCTAATTTATTGTTAGACCTTACGGGAAGAAATCAACTAGCTGTGGGCAGGGGTGTGTCCTGCTGAAGGCTGAAGCACAAGTCAACAGTACGGCAGCTTCAGTGTTCTTCCTGTCTGAAGAAATGGCTTAGTGCTAGCACACTAAGGGGGACTCTTCTTGTGTGGGTGCAAGAAGAGAGAGGGAGGAGATGGAAGGAAGTCATTTTCTCCTAAGAGTAGCAATCTGTCAGAGTCCCACAGAATCAGTCCCAACAATGTGTGAGAGTCTAAGAGATTTCAAACTGTCAACAAAGTACCCCTCCCAGAGGTCAGCTGCCATAACCAGACTCCTACTCAGCCCCTGTCCATGTCTTGGTAGTCTCGGACCCGAAGATCGCCCATGACTGACAAGGGCCTCTGGGTCTAACATCCACCCAACTGCACGTAGGCACCACCAACGGTTCCCCGGCTGTGGATATCAGTATCCACAGCTGACATACTGCCCTCCCCACAATTCATTCAACCCCCTGGTTTTAATGGATACAATTTATGGAAGGCACAAAGCTTTGCAGGAGCATTTACATGCATAGAGTCAACCCATTCATTACAATCAGAACCAAAATCCTTCCAACTAATCAGATACCATACACAACACTTTTTTATTTTGGAGTAAAGGATTTTGGCCACTTCATAGTCAGCAGGGGTCCTTTCGTAAAAAAAGAGGTGCAGGAGCTCATTAGCATAACTTATTTGCATATGCCACACCCCCTGACGTCACCGGAAGTGTCAGAAGGCCACACCCACCGCTCAGGCTCCACCCCAAAAATCTCCAAGGTATTTCCCAACTCAGAGCTGGCAAGCCTATCTGATGGCACACGTGGGGGAAAACAAACAAACTACCCATGTCATGTAAAGAGGGGGGATGCCAGGGTACCAGGTCAATATATTTTTATTCTCCTTGGCATTGATAGCTGAGGTGCTTTTAGTGTTCCTTTTCTGTTTGACTGGCAGTCTTCCTCTCTGTTATAGTTGACTGTGGGTTTTATATCACTGGCATTTAGTGTTATTTTTGTCAGCCACAACAAGGTCACTTTCAGAGAGGAAAAGCAGGTTCAGTCAGCTGAACCTCTGCAGTGTATTGGTCCCCTTTTCATTGTGCCCCCCCCCCCCAGTTGCTTAACTAGCTAACCAGCTCTGGGCAATGTCTATTTGGTTATCAGTAAACCTTGGAAGACCACTGCTTGGAGGCAACATAATGTTCTGCGGAGCAGAAAAAATTGCTCCCTATTAAAAAGTGCCCAAGCTAGCCTGATCTTGTCAGATTTTGGAAGCTAAGGAGGGTTAGCCCTGGTTAGTATTTGGATGGGAGACCTCCCAGGAATACCAGGGTTGTGATGTGGAGGCAGGCAATGGCAAGACACCTCTGAAGGCATCCTGCCTTGAAAACTGTAGGGGATTGCCATAAGTCAGCTGTGACTTGCTGGCATTTTCTGCCACCATTAAAAAGATATTAAATAGCTGTTGTTTGAGAATTTCTTTTTTTACCAGATTGTATACTTGGTATTTAGGAACAGCTGTTCACTATACATATGTAACAGAGGATTGCGGTCAGTTTTAGCACACCATTTAGCCTTTTATCAATATTCCATTAATACAATCAAAGCTGTCCAGAAACCAGGCTAAATGCAGCTCTTCAGTTTAGAGGTGTGACTTCTGGCTCCTTAAATTTCCCAATTAGGGATGCCAGCCTCCAGGGGGGACCTCAGGAACCCCTGGCATTACAGCTTATCTCCAGACTACAGAAATCAGTTCCCTGGAGAAAATGCATGCTTTGGTGGGAGGACTCGAATCAAGGGCGTAGACTTTCCATCCCCCCCCCCCCCCTCAGGTCTTTCCCTCCTCCTCCTTCCCCACAGGAACAAATAACTTCACCTGGAAAAGGGGGGGTGGGATGGAGAGACTGTACTTTCCCTACAACTGTGAGAAATCACTGGCTGGCTGGGATTTAGTCACAATATTGTTCTAAGGAGCTTGGGGGGGGAGACCATGTGCCATTGCTCCTCTATCCCTTTACCTGCTTCTAAGTCAATGCAATCAAGGAGGGGAGAGCAAAGAAAATGACAGGACTGGCCTCCCTTCCCCTCCCTTGTTTCAGCTCCAAGAATGAAGGGATACTGAGGTGATGCCAAATGTCCAAAACCTTCTTGGTGGGGGGAGCATTGCTTCATGGCGGGCAACCTGGGCCCCCACCCTCATCCCCTGGAAGGTATGCATGGTCAGCCCTGGCTAATATTTGGATGGGTGACCTCCAAGGAATACCAGGATCATGATGCAGAGGCAAGCAAAAGCAAAACCACCTCTGAATGTCTCTTGCATTGAAAACCCTAGCTGTGACTTGACAGCAACAACAGCAAATATACATTAATATAGACCTCAGACCCAGATAATTTCTCCAAGGGACTTTGTGCATCTTTCTGTACAGTGCCACCCTATTGCGGAAAGCTGGGAGTCTTCCTGACCTCAGCCATGCTGTTACACAAGGTGGGGGCCGCCAAGAAGGCACCCTTGGATGGGCAGTTGTTGATTCTGCCCATGGGGGGGGGGGCTGCAGGAGTTCCTGCTGCTCAGATGATCAAAGTTGTCATGGCAGAGCGTAAGGGAAGAAAAGAGCAAGAGTCCAGCAGTACCTGAAAGACTCACAAAATTCGTGGCAGGGGAGGAGCTTTCCTGACTCAGTCACAGCTCAGGAGTTTGTAAACTGCTCTGAGATTCCAAGTGAAGGGTGGAGTATAAATCCAATCTCTTCTTCTTCCAGCACAACTGACTTATTTCCCCCCATGACTTACTTGAGACCCTGCTCAGAATCCGGCTGAAAAGCTTTTTTTCTCCTGTTGCAGAAGTGAAACCCTCCCTAGTCTCTTTGGCCATTCAAATAGCAAAGCCCCCTCTCCCCAGCCCTGGAAAGGACTTTTCCTCCCTCCCCCCCTCCCACCTCTCTAGGAAGCAGCTCTCGCACCATTTAACCCTTACAATGCTGCAGTTCCCCTGGCAGGGTCACCCCATGCAAAGTTACTGGCAGGCAGCGTTGTCGAACCTACATGGAACAGATATTTGCCATTGCATTTCAAAACTATGTAATAAGAACTTCCCATTAAAAAAAAAAAGTACACAACAGCCTGCATTTCTCTCACCAGCAGGGAGGGACTGAAGGCTTATCCCCCCCCCCCTTACTTACTTGCCAGTAAACCTGCAAGGGATCCAGCTGAAGGGCTTTCCCCCCTCCAGTTGCAGTCTGCAACTTCAGCTGAGGATTCTCTCAGAACTCTTTCCGCCTTTGGGATGGTGTCAGGGGCGCTGAGTTTTGAAATGGGGGGAAAGCCATGCCCCCGCCGCCTCTCCTGCCTCTGTTCCTCCCTCCCCCCTCCATTGGGGCCAGCTGGGGGGGGGGGAAGGAGGAACAGAGGCTGCGAAGCCCCTGCCCAGAATTAAACTTTGTTGGTCTTAAAGGAGCCACTGGACTCAAATGCTATTTATTCAGACACCTCACAGTGCGGGATGCAGCGGAGAGCTCTGTAAGAGCCCCCACCACCACCCCGATTTAAAAACTCCACGTCCCTGCCCAGAATTAAACTTTGTTGGTCTTAAAGGAGCCACTGGACTCAAATGTTATTTATTCAGACACCTGAAAGTGCGGGATGCACAGAGTGCGCCGGAGAGCTCTGTGGCTGGCAAAGCGGGCCAAGCAATCTTGTGCACATTTGTCTCTGTTCCGCAAGGCTGGTTCCCCCCCCCCCCCGGCAGTGTCCTGCCTGAGATGCCCAGCAGCAGAACCTCCTTGCAGGCAGCGCCCCGTGCCCCTCTCTGGCGGGGAGCCCAGCGCTTCCCTGGGCAGCTCGCGCAGCGAGCGAGGCCATAGCCACAGGACAGCGGGGAGGCAGCCGCCGCCTCCTCCTGGGTGCTGGACAGCCCCAACAGAAGCCCCTTGTCTCCTCTCCTGCCTCCACCACTGGCCTCTCCATCCCCTGCCGCCGTGCTCCTCCATAGCACGGGGAAGGAGCCTAGAGGTCACCTGGCAGCAGTCACTCCCTCTCGCTCACTCACCCAGCCAGAGAGGGAGCTGCTTTTGCTGCGAGAGAGACGGAGGAGGATGCAGCAGCAGCAGATATGCTGGACACCAGCCAAAGCCTGACTAGGGCTCGCCACGAGAGTGCTACAGACTCGGCAAAGGGCATTTGGGAGGGAGGGGAAGCTGCCACCGCCACTTCCCACCCCTCCTCCCCCAAAAAACACCCCCGCCCAGCTCCTGGGCGCCGGAGACTGCTGCAGGCCTCCTAGCTGGCTGAGAGGCTTCTCAGCCAGCTGGAGCTCCTGCTGCTTCCCATGCCCCCCCCCCCCAAAAAAAAACACCTCCACCCGGCTCCTGGGTGCCCGAGGCTGCTGCAGGCCTTCTAGCCAGCTGAGAGGCCTCTCAGCCAGCTATGAGACCTGGGGCCAGCCGGAGCGCCTGCCGCCGCCACTTACCCTCTTCCTTCTCTCTCCTCCTCGCTGACTAAGACCCCGCCCCCCCAGCTCGTCACTCCCGGAGTGTCGCTCCCCCTAGCTCCTGCCCGAACGGAGCCCTGATAGTCAGTCTCAACCCCCCCCCATCAGAGGAGAAGGAACTGGATGTCAAATTCTCCACTCGCTCGGCCCAGGATTTTTTTTTCAGGAGGCTGTAATGGAAAACCGGATGGATATTTTTCAGCGATTTAGGCAACTCAAGTTCAAAAGTCACTTCGTTGATTTTTTTTCTTGACTTTAAACGGGCCTATATATTTCCATCCCAATTTATGACTGGGTTGAAGTCCCTTGATATTCTTAGTAGAGACATATACCAAGTCCCCTGGAAGTAGCCCCCACCCAGGGCCCCTCCCCTTATCAGCATGATTTTTATAGTCTGCTTTAGCTTTTCTAAAGTCTTAGCAATGAGAGGCCACGATTCTCGAAGCGAATTCCACCACTGGGTGAGGCCACTGGTACCCTGAGTGGCTGGCCCCAAGGATGGCAGTGGAACTCCTTCATAGCCTGCAGTTGCCATGAAGAGAGAAACTACAGTGGATGAGTGCACTGAGTTATTGTAACTGTATTCTGCAAAAGGGAGTAAATCAACCCAGTCATCTTGTTGATAGTTAGTATAGCAGCGCAAAAATTGTTCAAGAATCTGATCAACACGTTCCAATTGGCCATCAGTCTCTGGATGATAAGTGCTGCTTAATGCAGGTTCCACTCCCATGACGTTCAAAAGCTTCCACCAGAAGTTGGCAACAAACTGAGAACCGTGGTCAGAGATTATTTTCAGCAGAATTCTGTGCAATTTGATAATATGGGCCAGGAATGCTTTCGCCAAAGCTTTAGCTGTAGGAAGTTGCTTGAACGGGGTATAATGGGCTTGCTTGGAAAACGTGTCTACCACCACCCATATGACTGTCTTTCCTTTGCTGGGGGGTAGATCTGTTATAAAATCCATTGAAATGGTTTTCCAAGGTCTATTAGGGGTTTTGAGTGGTTGGAGTAGCCCAGGGGTCTTCCCCCCCCCCCCGGATTTACACATTAAACATATTTGGCACGTCGAAACATAATCAGACACTTCTTGTCTCATGTGTGGCCACCAAAATTGCCTTTGCAATAAGTTCAAAGTTTTAAGGTACCCAAAGTGGCCAGATAGCTTGGGTTCCTGGGCGGCATGCATTACCTCCCACCACAATGATTTGGGCACCACAAGTTTGCTGTTGCTTTGTTTCATGGTCTCATCTTTCTGAAATTCTGCCTGCTCCCCTTCCTCATAAGCTTGGGCAAATGTAACAGTCCATTCGGAAGGGCTATTGTCTTTTTTCTCTTTGGCTTGACTGCGTGTCACAATGCCCCCCCCCCCAAATTGCTCGGGAGTGAACATACAATTGATAACCATGTCCTGGTGGCAGTTGTACTGGGGAAGACGGGATAAGGCATTGGCAAGCGAGTTAGATTTTCCCAGGAAATGGCATAGGGTAAAGTTGAATTTTGAAAAGAAATCAGCCCAGCGCAATTGCTTCGCGTTTAACATATGCTGGGTCCATAGGGCCTCAAGGTTATTATAGTCTGTCCAGACCTCAAAAGGTACTCTGGCCCCTTCCAACCAATGCCTCCAAGTAGTGAGAGCTAAGCGGATAGCCACTGCCTCCTTGTCCCAGACCGCCCAGTTCCTCTCAGTGTCCTCGAATTTCTTTGACACGTATGCTAAGGGGTGTAATTGTCCATCTGCCCCTTCCTGCAGGATTGCCCCCCCATTGCTGCATCAGAGACATCTACCTGTACTACAAAAGGTTTATTTTCATCGGTGTGGGCTAGGATAGGTTCAGATGTGAACAGTGTCTTCAGGGTATTGAACGCTACTTGGAAGTCCGGGGTCCAGCTGAGCCAGGCTCCTGGTTTTGCGGACTTGGGTCCCTTCCCCTTCATTTTTAGGAGGTTAGTTAAGGGGAGGCTACATATGGCAAAATTGTTGATAAATGATCTGTAAAAGTTGGCAAATCCTAAAAACTTTGTAGTTGCCTCCGAGTTCAGGGCACCTCCCACCCGGCTACCACAGTCACTTTTGAGGGATCCATTTCCAAGCCCCGGGGGGATATACAGTACTGCAAAAAATCAATTTCAGCTTTATGGAATTCGCACTTGGATAGCTTAGTGAATAACTTATTGTCTTTTAAAGTAGCCAGCACTTCACGGACTAGTTGGACATGGGAGGTCTCATCCTGGGAGTACAGCAGAATATTCTCAAAGCAACACAAGACCCCCTAAAATAAATATCTGTGCAGAACCTCATTTATCAAGTTCATAAAGACGCCTGGAGCGCCCTGAAGTCTGAACAGAATAACGAGGTATTTGAATTGCCCCAGGGGGGTATTAAACGCTGTCTTATATTCGTCCTCCTCTTTTATGCACACCCGAAAGTATGCATCACGGAGGTCCAATTTTGAAAAAAAAATGCCTTTGGACGCCTCCATTAGCAGATCTTTGATTAAGGGTAGGGGGTAGGCATTTGAGATGGACACTGCGTTTAACCCCCTATAGTCAGTGCATAGTCTCAAACCCCCGTCTTTATTTTTCCGGAATAACATGGGAGCTGCAAATGGGGACTTAGCTGGTCTGATAAAACTATGGGAAATTGAGCGTGGGGGCTAATGACAAAGGCTCTTTGTTCCCAATGCTCCCCCACGCCTACCTGCAAGGGTTGTGTTTCAAACAGGCAAGGTTCTTTCATTTCCAACCCATCCATCTGGGTGAAGGTTAAGGGTTCATCTAGGGAGTTCACCCCCACCCCAAGCCCATCTACCACTATTGGGCTTATTAAGTCCCGAGCACACCCAGAGTCTATTAAAGCTCACACCCCCATTTGGGTGCCCGAGCTCTGGTTGATTAGAGTCAACACTACATATAGAAGGGTGCAGGGGAGCTCACTGCTTTTGGCACTGCTGGAGTGGGAACCTGCTGTGTCATGCCATCTAGAGCAGGTCCCTGCCATTTCCCACTGGCTGGGGATGTTCCACCACCACTATCTTGTCACCTTTTTCCAAAGTATCCAGTTGCAGGGCTCATGGTTTCATGGCTTGGGGCCCTTTTTGTTACTTTGGAGTCGACCCTGGTGGGGATTGGGTCCCTCTGGGGGAGGCGGCTGGGCACATGGAGACGAAGTGCCCGGTCTCCCCACAGTGCATACACAACCCCTTCTTCATGTGAAAATCTCGTAGCTCTTTTAGAGGCGGTTTCATCTTGGGTCTAGGGGGGGTCATCGAGACAGTTGATGGTCGGGTCCCCCCGGGACCCGCATCTTGATGAGGGTAAACCGGGCTTCAGCCTCCTCCATGGCTCATATCCAGGCTGCCAATGTATTGGGGTTAACATTCCATAAATTGTCTCATATAAGTCCATGTTTAACCTCTGGCGGTATTGCTGTACAAAGACTTCTTTAGGCCAACCCCGGATCCTGGCGGAATGGTATTTAAATGCCACCATATACTCCCTCACTGAATCTTTCCCTCGGGTCAGCCACCGGAGCCTTCTCCTCACTCACTGAGTCTTTGTATTGTCTGTGCAGGGCCTACATAAAGTTGTCAGTGCATTCTAGTTCTGGCTGGGGGGGATTGGGGAGGCTTACATACCTGTCCACTGCTTCCTCCAGGAGTCTGGACCCGATGTAGCCCACCCAGTCCCCTTCCATGGGAAATAGATGGCCCCATGATTGAAGGAACCTGCCAGCCTCGATGATGAAAAACTGTAGCTTGGCTGGGTTCCCATAGAACATTGCCCCAGCAGCTCATGGGGGACAGGACGCCAGTCCATTCCAGGTTCTGGCGCGGGGCCCACTGGAGGTGCTGGGGCTGGAGCAGGAGGTACAACCGTGGAGGCTGGTTGGGCTGGCTGCTGCTGCCTCGCTCCTGCCCCGGCTCCTTTGCCACCAGCCACCCCTCCTGCACCCTGGACTTCCTCAAACAGCTGCTGAATCACTCCCAGGAGTCCCTCCAGGAGGGTGGTCATCTGGCATTCTAATCATTGTTAGATAAGATCAAAACACCAGTCCATTTGTGCCCATACATCCGTGAACTCCGGACCTCGAGGGCGACCTGAGTCCCAGGGTGGCACATGTTCTTGGGGCCAATACCCCTCCCAGAGGTCAGCCGCCATAACCAGACTCCGACTCGGCCCCTGCCGAGGAGTCCATGTCTCGGTAGTCTCAGACCCGAAGATCGCCCATGACTGACAAGGGCCTCTGGGTCTAACATCCACCGAACTGCACGTAGGCACCACCAACAGTTCCCCGGCTGTGGATATCAGTACTTCCAAGCCCTGAGTTGTAGGAGGTTCTTCCCCATCTTCTGCCATTTCAGGAATGGGGAAATCACTCCAAAGAGTAAGATTATTTACTCTCTGTGAGAGTCTAAGAGATTTCAAACTGTCAACAAAGTTCTTAACCAAGAAGTTCTTTATTCCAGTGGATCAAATAGTCATCTACACATTCTTGAGTCAGTAATGAAAGGTAGGGGTTGAGGGGTTACAGTTATAGTGCATTCAAACTGGGTATGCAGAGGGGGGCTACAATCCTGGAGCATGAAAGTACATTTAAATATGCTAGATGTTTTGTTCTCAGGCTAAAGGCAGGAAAATGTTACAATAAACACCTGCAAACACAAAGCAGCTAAGCCATTGAGAAAGTTCCCCGTCTCCAAGGTTAGAGAGGCATGATAGATAACATTCAGACTGTGAGAAGAGAGATACATTCCAAAGGTGGGGGTGAGTGGCCGTGATGTGAATACTTGTGGGAATCCACCTCCCACCTGGGAATGGCAGCGTTTAGCTGACACAATGTTACTTGATCAGAAGTAGTTTATTGAGAAAGAAGTAGGTCATCTGTACACACTCTGTGTCAGTAATGGTGTGGGACCCTCAAGGATGGACAGTTATACAGAATTCAAGGCAAAAACCCACCAAAGAGCCCCAATCACAACATACTAGCAAAGTGCCTAAAATAATGGTTTGATGTTCCCAAGGGAAGAAGCAGCACCAGACACCAAGGTCAGAGCTAGGCGGAGAGTGATAAGACAGCTGCAACAATAATGAAATTCAACATTCCACCTGAGTGACATAGGCATGAGAGAGATGGTAACTCCCACCTGGGAAACATGGCAGCATTAACTGACATTCTGCCCTCCCCCCAAACCCACTTCCCCCCGCCTTGTCCAGGTAACATTTGTGGAAGGCACGAAGCAATGCAGGAGCGTTTACATGCAAGCATTCAACCCATTCATTCTCCCCCACTCTGAAGTCTGCCTATTCAACCAAATAATACAGGCAACCCCTCTGAAGCTTGGAATCCAGGATATGGGAGACTTCAAAATAAGGTTCACCATTCAGCATCAGAGGAAGAGGGGCTGACTGACAGAGTTGCCACACATTCGGCCCAGGGTCCCATTTCAGTAGGCTGCAATGAAAAATGGGGTGCAAGGACATCAGTGATTTAGGCAATTGGAGTTCAACAGTCACCTTGTTAATCTTGCGCACTACAGGGAAGGGCCAAATATTTCCAACCCAACTTTCAGCTAGGCTGCAAATCCTAAATGTTTTTTGTAGACAGGTAGACAGAGTCCCCGGGGTTGATCGATCACAAGGGCACCCTCCCCTTATCCACATGACGCTTATAGTCGGCTTTAGCTTTATGCAAAGTTTTTCCAGTTAACAGCCACGAATCCTGCAAAGTATTCCACCAGTGTTTTGGGTTTCTGGGTTCCATAGGGCTCCTGGAGAAGACAGGTAGGGGGACCCCCTCATAACTATGAACCACCATGAAGGGGGAGACCCCCATGGAAGAGTGGAATGCATTGTTGTAACTATATTCTGCAAACGGCAACAAATCCACCCAGTCTTCCTGAAAGTTCAAGAAGCACCTGAAAAAGTTTTGACCACCTGGTTTACCCGCTCGGTTTGGCCATCAGTTTCTAGGTGATAGTGTTAGCCGAATTGCTTTAATTTACGTTCAGCAATTGGCAAAATAATGGGTTCTTGCCAACTATACCAAGGTCCCACTTCTTCCAGGAGTTCTCAGTAAATAGGCGCGGAGGCTGAGTGGTTTCTTTGAATAATGTTTACTACAAGATGTTGTTCAAGCATACAAGGAATAATAATAAAACCACATACACACAAGATCTAAGGAAAACAGACAGAAAATAGCACTGTTGCATGCGCAGGAGTATCGTTGAGGGAGAAATTACATTACCTATCTTGATGGTGGGTGAATCACTTCCATGAGAAGAATGAGGGAGGGATGAATGAGAAAAATAGGGGGAACGAGATCTGAACCTGCAGACACACGCTCCAGTCCTGGCTGCGCAAACCAGGGATTAAAGATGGAGGCAAGGTGTTGGGTACAGGAAGCTAGACATGAGAGGTTGGTAAGAAGATAGAGGTCAAAGATGACTAAGCTAGGGTAAACTAGGGTAAGCTAGGGTGGATGTTTCTGTTGTTCAAGATCTTTTATCAGGTGGCATTGGGGCGGGCTGCGCTGACCACATCCCATTGTCACACCCACTAGGTTGTCCATCCTTACTAGTCTTTCTATTGGTCAGTGTCATAGCGAGGAGGGGGCAGGAAGGAGTGGACAATATTGCAAATCTAGGTGCTAAGCAGGATCTAACACCTGGGCCTCCTGTTCGGTCTTCTTGGCGCCAATCTCAGGTCTCGTGATGGCTTCGGCCAGGTAACTTGATGGTCGACGATTAGTTGCTGGGCAACCTAATCTCTTACTGGAGCTTTGGGGGCAGGTGTGAAGGGGCCAGCGTAAAGGAGAGAAGGACTCTTTGAAATGGAGTCTTGGTCTTCCTGTTGTTGAAAACATGTGAAGTAGATGTGAGAGCTCTTTGATATGGATTCTGGTCTCCATGCAAGTGTGAACTCTGAAGGAAGTTTCCCGCTGTGGGCTGGAGCCTCTCATAGCAATAGAGAGTGCCTTTGCCTTAGGCAGAAAGCCAACCCCAAAGGTCAAACTTATGATTTTAAAGTTCATAAGAGCATATAATATGCCTTGCTGGCTTACAATAGGTACTGCTAAGTGCTTGCTCAATGCCTAGAACACTCATCAATTCCTTCCAAAATTTGGCAACAAATTGGGCTCCGTAGTCAGATACCACTTTACTGGGAATTGAATGCAATTTTACAATATGACTCATGAACACCTTGGCCAGTGCCTTGGCAGTAGGTACTTGCTTGAATAGAATGAAGTGGGCTTGTTTTGAAAATAAATTCACTACAACCCAAATTACCATTTTCCCCTTACTCAGGGGTAAGTTATAAAGTCCATGGAAATCACCTCCCAAGGCTGCCTGGGCATCTCTAGCAGTTTCAATAAACCTGGCAGCTTTCCAGGTCTGTGTTTGCACATGAGGCATGTTGGGCATGATCCCACATATTGGGAGACCACACCCCACATCCTCGGCCACCAGAACTGTCTTTGGATCAAATTAAGTGTTTTCAAGAACCCAAAGTGCCCAGCAGTCTTAGATTCATGAGCAAAGTGCATTACTTCCCCATGCAAGGATTTGGGAACAAACAGTTTTTCACCTTTTCTCCAGCACCCATCTGACCCCTTGTCCAGATCTCCCTCTACCTCCAATTCCTTCAAGTCCTCTGCCATCACTGCCTGTGAAAATTTTATAGTTTAACACCCCTCTGTAGGGGCAGCCAAATGGCTTTTGCTGTGAGTGGTCACGCCCCCCCAGTTGAGTGGGGGTGAACATGGAGTCAATAATTTCCTCATGGAGACTGTCATGTTGCAGGAGGTGGGATAATGTATCAGCCTTCCCTGGGAAGTGGTGCAAGGTGATCTGGAACTTAGAACAGAATTCTGCCCACCGGAGTTGCTTAGCATTG
The DNA here is from genome assembly GCA_029233225.1 of Lepidodactylus listeri. NCBI lineage: Eukaryota > Metazoa > Chordata > Lepidosauria > Squamata > Gekkonidae > Lepidodactylus > Lepidodactylus listeri. The sequence goes on along the minus strand of JARCFY010000014.1, from coordinate 3,149,026 downwards.
AGGGTGTGTGGGGTTTTTAAGGCTTTGAGGTTTTTATGATTGGTCCAGACCTCAAAAGGAGTGTGTGCACCCTCCAACCAATGCCTCCAGGTAGAGAGGATCAAGCGGATGGCCACTGCCTCCTTGTTCCAGACTGACCAGTTATGTTCACTGGCCCCAATTTTTTTTGAAACATAAGCCAACAAATGAAGTTTACCAACTGACCCCTCTTGCAAAATTGCACCCCCCATAGTCACATCTGAAGCATCTACTTGCACAATGAACTTTTTATTTTCATCTGGGTGGGCTAAAATGGGCTCTGAAGTGAACAGGAGTTTGAGGCAGTCAAAAGCCTCTTGGCAGTCAATAGTCCACTCCAATTTTGCTCTGGGCTTCACACTATCCATCCCCTTCCCCATAGTCTTTAATAAATCTGTGAGAGGAAGGCTTACCTGGGCAAAGTTGGGAATGAAGGCCCAGTAGAAATTTGTGAATCCTAAGAAATTTTGTAGTTGCCACCTGGTGCAAGGAGGCTTACACCCTAACACATCTGCCACCTTCTTTGGGTCCATCTCTAACCCCTAGGGTGAAATGTGATACCCCAGGAAATCAATCTCAGATTGGTGGAATTTGCATTTAGATAACTTGGCAAACAGTTTGTGCTTGTGCAATGTTTCCAACACATCACACACCAACTTAATGTGGGATTTCTTATCTTTCGAGTATAAAAGCATATCATCCAGGTAAACCAACACCCTCTTGAACAAGTGCTTGTGTAACACTTCATTTATCAAATTCATGAAGACCTCCAGAGCCCTTTGAAGACCAAATGGCATCACCAAATATTCGAGTTGTCCAAGTGGAGTGTTAAATGCAGTCTTGGGCTCATCTCCCTCCCAAATGCGCATTCAGAAATATGCATCCCCGCAAATCTAGTTTTGAAAAAATCTTTCCTTTAGCCACCTCAGCGAACAAGTCTTTTATCAAAGGAAAGGGGGTAAGCATTGGAAGTAGATACTGCATTTAGCCTTCAGTAGTCCGTACAAAGTCTTAACCTGTCCTTTTTTCTAAAAAGGACAAGAGCTGTGTAGGGGGACAACGCTGGGTGGATAAATCCTTGGGCTAGGTTTTTATCAATGAATTTCCACAACTCCACTTTCTCAGAAGGGTTAATTGTGTACAGTTTCCCTTTGGGTAATTTACGACCAGGTAACAGTTCAATAGCACAGTCAGTATTCTGGTGTGTGTGTGGGGGGGGTAATGCATCAGCCTCTTCTTCTTTGAACACTATGGCCAAGTCATGATACTCTAGGGGAATGGAGGACATTTCCTCCTTGGCCAATCCGACATGATTGGCCTCTGCCAGCATGACCCCCCATTCTGTCTTCCATACATGCTCTTTGCACTGAGGGGCCACAAAATATATCTTCCCTTTGCTCCATTGCATATAGGGACCATGCGCGCCTAACCATGGGCTACCCAACACCATAGGAAACTGGGCTAATGGATTTATTACGAACTCTGATTCTTCCCAATGGGATCCTGACCCCATAGTCAGGGCCCTTGTTTTGTATTTGTAGGGCTCTTTTATAGAAGACCCTCCATCTGAGTGAAAAGCAAAGGTTCAGAGAGTTCATGGGTCTCAGCCCCCAGACCAGTGACTATCACTGGGCTGATTAAGTCACGGGCATACCATGAATTAATTAATGCCCTCACCCTAATATAAGTTCCTAGATCTGGATTCATCACTGATACTATCACAAAAAGCAAGGGGGTAGGGTTGCTCATTGATTGTGGCACAGCTTGCTCTTGGACCTGCTGGGTTGCGCCCTTTACAGCAGGTCCCAGCCTTTTCCCACCAGCTGAGCAGACTCCTCTCCACTAGATGATGATGTCCCTGGTGGTTGTGAGAGTCCAAATGATTTCAAACTGTAAACAAGGTCCTTATCTAGAAGATTCTTTATTTGGCAGTGGTTCAAGTAGTCATCTATATGCTTTGAGTCAGTAATACTGGGAAGGGGGAAAGGGGTTCAGATATAGTGTATTCAAACAGTGTAATGCATAGTTGAACATCCAATCACTACATAGAGAGGTGCCTAAATATGCTGGTTCCTAAATATGCTGGACAGTTTGTTCTCAGGTTTCAAGCGGGAAAAGAACAAGAAAAGTTTACAGTTAACACCTGCAAATAAGAAGCAGCTAAGACTGCTCGAATAGCAACATTCTCAAGGTTACAGAAGCATAGCCAGATAAGCTTGCGCTTGTGAAAGTTGAGCTACATTCCAATGGTGGGGGTATGAGGGGCTGATGTAGGAGGGTGAGAAGTGCCAACTCCCGCCCGGGAATGACAGCCCTAGATGACATTCTGCCCTCCCCAAAATCCTTCTAACTTCCCGGTTTTAAGGGATGCAATTTATGGAAGGCCTGAAGCTTCGCAGGAGCGTTTACATGCATAGAATCAACCCATTCATCATATTCAGGACCAAAATCATACCTTCGAGTAAGATAAAACAGTCGACCCCGTTTAAGTTTGGAGTCAAGGATTTGGTCCACTTTCAAAATGTGGTTCACCCTCCCCAACATCCGGCTCCTCCACTTGTTTGGCCCAGGGTCTTTTTTCAGAAGGCTGAAATGGAAAACAGGGTGAACAAATTTAAGTGATTTAGGCAATTCAAGTTCGAATGACACCTCATTAATTTTCTGGACAACTTTATAAGGTTCTCTGTATTTCCATCCCAATTTTCGGCTGGGTTGGAGTCCTTTGATGTTTTTTGTAGACACATAGACTGAATCGCCAGGGAGTAGATCCCACCCTGGGCTTCTCCCCTTGTCAGCATATGTTTTGTAATTGGCTTTAGCAGTTTCCAAAGTCTTAGCAATTAGGGACCAGGAGTCACGTAAAGAGTTCCGCCAGTCCTGAAGACCTCCCAACCCCTATGGAGCTGGTGCTAAAGATGGGAGAGGGACCCCTCCATAACCTTCCATTGCCATAAAAGGGGAAACTCCAGTGGATGAGTGCATAGAGTTATTATAAGCATACTCAGCAAAAGGGAGTAGATCTACCCAGTTGTCCTGTTGATAGTTTGTATAGCAGCGTAAGAATTGTTTGAGGATTTGATTCACTCATTTGGTTTGCCCATCGGTCTCTGGGTTATAAGCAGAACTTAGAGCGGGTTCCACCCCCATAACCTGTAAAAGCTCCCACCAGATGTTGGCAACGAATTGCGAACCACGATCAGAGATTATCTTATGTGTTATGGAATGCAGTTTAATTACGTTGTTCAGAAACGCTTTTGCTAGCACTTTAGGTGTGGGGAGACTTTTGAAAGGAATAAAATGGGCTTGTTTTGAAAATGTTCCCACTACTACCCAGATGACTGTTTTTCCCTTACTGAGCGGTAGGTCGGTGATAAACTCCATTGAAATGGTCTCCCAAGGGCGAGTTGGGGTTTCTAAGGGTTGGAGTGACCCGGGGTCCCCCCCCCCCCCCCCGATTCTTACACGTTAAACATGTTTGACAAGCTGATACATAGTTGGAAATGTCCTGTCTCATACGTGGCCACCAAAACTGTCTTTGTAAAAGGTTCAGAGTCTTAAGGTAGCCAAAGTGTCCCAAAAGTTTAGATTCATGGGTGTGAGGCTTCTGCCCTAAGCAGTCAAAGATCAGACCTTTGTTGATGAAACAGAGTTCTTTATTTTCTTAGTACTGCATGACAGGTTCTCAAATGTTTGTTAGAGATGCCATATACACAACAGTTAGGGTTAATATACCCTCCAGTACAGTTTGAAACCCCGATATTCAACCAATCACAAAAAAGGAAAAAAGCGCGGTTGAAGATCCTTAGCCGTTTTACTTCCCACAGGAAAGGTGAAGTGTGAAAGTTATAAATTTTCCCCTCTTGAATTAGGCGCCACAGATGTGCCCCGTATATCCATAACAAAGTGCCCTTTCAAGGACTTCTCACAGCGATAAGAAAGTTCCGTGTCTCCGAGGGCGGGGAGAGGAGGAATGCATGGGGGGAAGAGGCCATTTGGTCTTGGGTGACGTGTCAGTGTTTGAGGTCGCCATTCTCCCGGATGAAACTGTTACATTGACCAAACCTTCACAAAGCAATATAACTCAAGGCAATAAAAGGAAGGGAGGAAACCTGAGACAGCTTGCAAGAGATAGCAAGGGGTTGCAATTACATCTGCACAGAAAAACTACACAATGCATAAAGAATACTTTGTTAGGATCACAGGATCCTGCCACCCTGCCACCTGCATAATACATTCTACCCCGGCTTATCAGGAAAACGTTTATGAAAAGCTTTAACTAATTTAGGAGCATGAACATTATCAGAAAAGACCCATTCATTCAGTTCAGGGCCGAAGTCTACCCACTTAACTAAATACAGTAAGCGGCCCCTACGCATTTTTGAATCAAGGATTTCGGAGATTTCAAAGTGAGGCGCCCCCTCCTTCATCAGCGGAGGAGGAATTGGAGGAGTTGGGTGCCACACATTCGGCCCAGGATTCTTCTTCAGCAGGCTGAAATGAAAAACAGGATGCACAGAGCTCAGTGATTTAGGCAGTTCAAGTTCAAACGACACATCAGAGATTTTTCGCAACACCTTGTAAGGTCCAACATATTTCAATCCCAATTTTCTACTGGGCTGGAGACCATGAATGTTTTTTGTAGAGAGGTACACTGAGTCTCCTGGCTGAAGGTCCCATCCTTCAGCACGCCCACGGTCTGCATACTTTTTGTAATCCTCTTTGGCTTTGTCAAGGGTTTTTGCAATTAGAGGCCATGATTTCTGGAGGTTTGCCCACCATTGTGTGAAATCCGAGGAGGGGGTTTCGGTTGACGCATCGATTGTTGGTAGGGGCTTTCCTTCAAATCCCCCCACTGCCATAAAGGGTGATACTCCTGTAGAGGAATGCACTGCATTGTTGTAACTATACTCAGCGAATGGCAACAGTTCCACCCAGTTATCCTGATGGTAGTTAGTGTAGCACCTCAAGAACTGTTCCAATATTTGATTGATTCGTTCGGATTGGCCATCGGTCTCCGGATGGTAACCCGAACTCATGGCCGGCTCAATGTCCATCATTTTCAAAAGCTCCCGCCAGAAGTTGGCAACGAATTGACTGCCATGGTCGGATACCACGCGCTTGGGGAAGGCGTGTAATTTGATCACGTGGTTAAAAAACGCCTTTGCTAAACCCTTCGCGGTTGGCAGTTGTTTGAATGGGGTAAAGTGAGCTTGCTTAGAAAACATGACTACTACTACCCAAATGACCGTTTTTCCTTTAGAGGGAGGCAGGTTAGTGATAAAATCCATAGACACCGCTTCCCTCGGCCTGGAGGGGGTGGGTAGGGGATGTAGTAATCCAGGAGTTTCCCCCCCCTCTGCTTACACATCAGACAGACTTGACAGGCAGTAACGAAATCGGAGACGTCTTTACGCATGCATGGCCACCAAAACTGCCGCTGTATCAAATTAAGAGTCTTTAGGAATCCAAAGTGCCCGGCCAGCTTAGAAGAGTGACAATCCACTAAAACGTCTTTTCTGCGCACCTGAGGCACCACTAGTTTAGTTCCATGATACCAACACTTATCGGGGTGCAAGGAGCATTCCTCTATCCCACCCAGCTCGTCTGCTTCCTCGGTGGAATAGTCTCCCGCACATTTTTCACTCCATGATTCAGCAGGTACAACTTTACTTTGGCTCCTGGTTGTGACTGCCCCCCCCCCCCAAACTGTTGTGGCGAGAACATGGAGTCGAACACCTCTTCCTTTTGGCTCTCATGTTGGGGCAATCTGGATAGGGCGTCTGCCAAGGAGTTTGCCTTCCCGGGGAAATGTTTTAGGACGAAATTGAATTTAGAGAAGAAATTGGCCCACCGTAGTTGCTTAGCGTTGAGGGACCGCTGCGTGCGTAATGCCTCAAGGTTTTTATGATCAGTCCAAATTTCAAAAGGAATTTGCGCCCCTTCCAGCCAATGCCTCCATGTGGTTAGGGCTAGGCGGATGGCTGCTGCTTCCTTATCCCATACCGACCAATTTCTCCCTGTTTCGTTAAACTTCTTGGAAATATTTGCCAAGGGGTGCAATTTATTGTCACTTCCCTTTTGGAGGATGCCCCCCCCCCATAGCTACATCTGAGGCATCTACATGACTTACAATTTCTTTGGTCTCATCGGGGTGGGCAAGGATGGGTTCTGAGGTGAACAGTTTCTTTAATGTCTCAAATGCTTGTTGACACTCTTCAGACCACGCTATTTTCTCCCCGGGTTTCCCTGCCTCTGGGCCCTTTCCCTTAGTTTTTAAGAGTTCAGTCAATGGTAGGGTGACTGTGGCAAAGTCTTTCAAGAAGGTACGGTAGAAGTTGCAAAATCCCAGGAGGCTCTGTAATTGCTTCCTGGTTCGGGGTGCTTCCCAGTGCACCACTGCTTCTACCTTAGCTGGGTCCATCTCTAGCCCCTTCTGAGAAATGCGGTACCCCAAAAAGTCTACGGCATCTTGGTTAAACTCACACTTTGACAACTTAGCATACAATTGATTTTTCAGTAACGTAGTTAACACTTCTCTGACCAGTTTTACATGCGATGCCTTATCAGCAGAATAAATCAAGATATCATCTAAGTAACATAACACCCCCTTGAATAAATGCTTATGCAACACTTCATTGATCAGGCTCATAAAGACCCCCGGAGCGCCACTTAAGCCGAATGGCATCACCAGGTATTCAAACTGGCCCAAAGGTGTGTTGAACGCAGTCTTTTACTCATCCCCCTCCCTGATGCGCACCCGAAAATAAGCATCTCGCAAATCCAACTTAGTAAACACTTTTCCCTTGGCGGCTTCTGCTAACAAGTCTTTGATGAGCGGGAGGGGGTAAGCGTTAGAAGCGGACACAGCATTCAAACCTCGATAGTCAGTGCAAAGACTCAAACCCCCGTCTTTCTTTTTCCGGAACAACACTGGGGCAGCAAAAGGGGATTTGGCGGGGTGGATGAAACCCCTCTCCAAGTTCTTGTCTAGGAACTTTCTCAGCTCCTCCCATTCAGTAGGGCTCATGGAATATAATTTCCCCTTCAGCAATTTTTCCACCGGGAGTAGTTCAATAGCACAGTCCGACAAGCGGTGAGGGGGCAACTCATCCGCTTCCATTTCACTAAACACCTCGGTTAAGTCACGGTACTCCCTGGGCACCTGGGAGGGGGTTAACGTGAGTGCTGCCGCTCGTAGAGGGGCAGGGGGTCCGGGTCCCCACTCCGTATCCCACTTGTGGTGGTTACACTTTTCGTCCACCCATGAGATCTTCCCCTCACTCCATTTTACATAGGGGTCATGGGAGCTCAGCCACGGACTTCCTAACACCATGGGGAATTGGGTATTTGGGGTTATGACAAAAGCCCTCTTTTCCCAGTGTTCCCCCGTCCCCACTATTAACAGTTCAGTCTCTGCCACACACGCCTCCTTCATCTCAGAACCATCCATCTGTGTGAAAGTGAGTGGCTCCCCCAAGGGGGTGACTTTGGGTGCCAGTCCGTCCACCACCAAAGGGCTTATTAAGTCTCTAGCACACCCCGAGTCAATTAAGGCACGGACCCGCACATGGGTCCCGGTGCCAGGGGCTATTACAGTCACTACCATGTAAAGTAATGGGCCGGGGATGCTCACCGGAGATGGCGCATCGGGGGAAGGGACCTGCAGCTTTGCGCCATTTACTGCAGGTCGTTGGAGTTTCCCGACATCTGCACCTCAGTCAGCTCCAGCTCTCCTTGCTCGCTCGCTGCCCCTTCCAGCTGTAATGCCCGGGGTTTGAACGAGGTCTTGCCATGACTCGGGGTGCTCCCAGCTACCGGGGTCGAAGTCTTGGGCACTTTTCCACTGCCTCGAGGGCAGGCGGAGGCAAAGTGGCCACTCTCCCTGCATCTCATGCAGAGCCCCTGCCTGAAGCGGTTGTCACGGATCTCTTGGACACTCGGCTTCCCTTTCATCTTCTGTGTGACCTTTGCTTGGGCTGTCGCAGAGGTCCCCAGCTTGATCAACGTAAATTGCTCTTCCACATCAGCCGCCGCCCTCATCCAAGTTGCTAGGGAGCCAGGCCGCCCACCCCTTAAAATAGTCTCGTAAATTTCGGGGTTCAGACCTTCTCAATACTTTTCGATGAACAGGTCTTGGGACCAGCCCTGCACCTTTGCCGCGACGTGCCGGAACCGGTTGGTGTATTCCCTCACGGAGGACCTCCCCTGCACCAACTTCCGCAGTTGGTTTCGTGCCTTCTCCTCCCCCAGGGGATCCTCATAGTGTTGCCGGAGGGCCCACATGAAATTATTTACAGATCACAACTCGGGCCCCGGGGGGTTGTGCAGGCTGACATACCAGTCGCTGGCGGTGTCGCGGAGTTTGGAGCCAATGTAGCCCACTCGATCCCGCTCGGTGGGGTAGAGGTGGCCCCACGCATCCAGGAACCTCTCCATCTCGATGAGGAAAAAACGGAGCTTCTCGGGGTCGCCATCGAAAGTAGCCGTCGGGGTCGTTCAGGGCTTGACGGATCATTCGTTCCACTGGGGCAGGAGCTGGCACCGGGGCTGGGACCGGGACCGGGATGGGAGCCTGCTGCGGGGCACCCCCTGGAGGAACTCCCCCTGGGGGAACCTGTTGCGGTGGCGCTCCCCCGGCCGGTACCCCTGGTCCCACACCCCCTCCAGGTGGCTGCCGGAGTACCTGAACTGCTGTCATGACATCTCGAATCTGGTACTGCATCTCCATCATCACCTCTCTTAGTTCCGCCGTTATTTGTAGCCGCATGTCTCCCATCATTCGATCCAAGGCGCGGCTCGAATCGTCTCCGTACAGGTCGCCCCCATAAAGAAGCGCCCCTCTCCTCGTCCAGTAGTGGGAGTCGCCAGTCGCCCCTGAGGTAGTCCCTCTCGTCCTCCAGGAGGCTTGGGCGACCTATTTCAGTGTGGTCCCCAGGGACCGAGATGCATAATCCCTTCCGATCGTGGACCCACGAGTCGACTGTCCCACGTCCGAACGAGGCCCATGAGTACCTCGGGGTTATGGATGGGTGGGGGATCGGCCGCAGAATGTAGTAAGCCCCTTGAGCTGTAGTCACCGGCTTCTCGGGCTCCCCGCCGCCGCCTCCCACTCCGGCTCCCTGATCCCCAGGGGTTACCGGTTCCTCTTGGGTTACAGGAATAGGAATAGTACCGTCAGCTGACATGGTCAGGAACGGCCAAGTCCCAAACACAGATCTCTAACAATCTGTGAGGCTTCTGCCCTAAGCAGTCAAAGATCAGACCTTTGTTGATGAAACAGAGTTCTTTATTTTCTTAGTACTGCAGGACAGGTTCTCGAATGTTTGTTAGAGATGCCATATACACAACAGTTAGGGTTAATATACTCTCCAGTACAGTTTGAAACCCCGATATTCAACCAATCACAAAAAAGGAAAAAAGCGCGGTTGAAGATCCTTAGCCGTTTTACTTCCCACAGGAAAGGTGAAGTGTGAAAGTTATAAATTTTCCCCTCTTGAATTAGGCGCCACAGATGTGCCCCGTATATCCATAACAAAGTGCCCTTTCAAGGACTTCTCATAGCGATAAGAAAGTTCTGTGTCTCCGAGGGCGGGGAGAGGAGGAATGCATGGGGGGAAGAGGCCATTTGGTCTTGGGTGACGTGTCAGTGTTTGAGGTCGCCATTCTCCCGGATGAAACTGTTACATTGACCAGACCTTCACAAAGCAATATAACTCAAGGCAATAAAGGGAAGGGAGGAAACCTGAGACAGCTTGCAAGAGATAGCAAGGGGTTGCAATTACATCTGCAGAGAAAAACTACACAATGCATAAAGAATACTTTGTTAGGATCACAGGATCCTGACAATGGGCTGCATGCATGGCCTCTTTGCACAAGGACTGGGGCACTATGAGTTTTTGATCTCGAAACCAACAGCCATCAGATCTCAAAGTTAATTTCCCCGTCTCCTTTATATTCTGCCACTTTGTTATGCTCATAGGCTCGGGTGCATTTAATAGTCCAGTCAGGTAAGGGGGACACATCAAGTTTGGATTTTTGGCTTCTGGTCACCACTACCCCCCCCCCCAATTGATCAGAGGTGAACATTGAGTCAATTACTGGGTCCTTCCTATAGTCATGCTGTGGGAGGTGGGATAAGGCGTCAGCTAAGGAGTTAGCTTTTCCAGGAAAATGGCATAGAGTGAACTGGAATTTAGAAAAAAAATCATCCCAGCGTAATTGTTTGGCATTCAGACTACACTGGGTTTGCAAGGCTTCAAGGTTTTTTATGATCAGTCCATACCTTAAAGGGCACCCTGGTCCCTTCTAACCAGTGCCGCCAAGTTGTGAGGGTTAACCATATAGCAGCTGCTTCTTTATCCCACACAGCCCAGTTTTTCTCGGTGTCTCCAATTTTTTTTGATACATAAGCTAAGGGATGTAATTTACCATCAACCCCCTCCTGCAGAATAGCCCCCCCATAGCCGCATCAGATGCGTCGACTTGTACAATAAATTGTTTGTTCTCATTAGGGTGCGCCAGGATGGGTTCAGATGTGGATAATTTCTTTAGAGCATTGAATGCCACCTGACAGGCAGGGGTCCAAGTTAATCGGGCTCCTGTTTTTGTTGACTCAGGTCCCTTTCCCTTTGTTTTCAAGAGATCTGTTAGGGGCAGGCTATAGGTCATGAAGTTATAGATAAAAGTTCTGTAAAAATTCATGAATCTGAGGAAACTTTGTAATTGCTTGTGCGTATGGGGCACTTCCCATCCCACCATTGCGGCTACTTTGGAGGGGTCCATTTCCAAACCCCGGGGAGAGATGTGGTACCCCAAAAAGTCTATTTCAGTCTTACGGAATTTACACTTTGACAGCTTAGCAAATAGCTTGTTCTCCTTCAAGGTATTCAGTACCTTCCGCATCAGTTTGATATGGGATGTTTCGTCTTGGAAGTACAATAGAATATCATCTAGTTAACAGAGGACGCCTTTGAATAAATGCTTATATAGGACTTCATTGATTAAGTTCATAAAGACACCGGGAGCACCTTGAAGTCAGAACAGCATAACCAAATATTCGAATTGCCCCAGGAGGGTATTAAAAGCCATTTTGTATTCATCCCTCTCTTTAATGCGCCCCCAGAAGTACACATCGCTGAGATTGAGTTTGGAAATTTTTTTCCCTTTGGAGGCCTCCGTTAAGAGGTCTTTGATCAGTGGCAATGGGTAAGCATTAGAGGTGGAGACTGCATTCAGACCCCGATAATCGGTACACAGTCTTAAACCTCCGACTTTCTTTTTCTGAAATAAGACATGGGCCGCAAAGGGGGATTTGGCGGGCCTGATAAAGCCTCTGTGTAAGTTCTTGTCAACAAAGTTACGTAGTTCCACCCATTCACTCGGGCTCATTGAGTATAATTTCCCTTTGGGGAGTTTGCATCCAGGTAAAAGTTCAATGGCACAGTCTGTATTACAGTGGGGGGGGGGCAACTCATCCATTTCAGCCTCGCTGAACACCTCTGCTAAGTCCCGGTATGTGGTAGGTATGGATAAATATTCCTCTTTTGCAAGGCACGCAGGGTTCGAGGAAGGTAGAGGCCCCCACTCATCCTGCCATTTATGCCCTTCATAGTCTGGAGCAACCCAGCGAATCTTCCCTTCACTCCATTTGATGTAAGGGTCATGGGCACTTAACCAAGGACTCCCCAGCACCATGGGGAATTGCACATGGGGGTGATGACAAAGGCCCTCTTTTCCCAGTGGTCCCCCATGCCCACCACTAAAGGCTGCATTTCAAACAAGTAGGGTTCTTTAATTTCAGACCCATCCATTTGCATGAACCTCAAGGGTTCCTCCAAGGAATTAACCCCCACCACCTGCCCATCAACCACTATGGGACTTATTAAGTCTCTAGCACACCCCAAGTCTATTAAAGCCTGAACCCTCATCTGAGAGTTCGTGCTGGGGTTTATCAAAGTCACGAGTACATAGAGGAGTGGGGCAGGGGAGCTCACCGCTTTTGGCACTGCTGGAATGGGGACCTGCTGTGGCATGCCTTCTAGAGCATGTCCCTGGCATTTCCCGCCAGCTCAGAGGACTCCACACTCACCACCGTCCCACCGTCTGTAATAGTATCCAGTTGCAGGGCCCTGGGCTTCGTCGAATGGGGTCCCTTGGCTGGCTTTGGGGTAGCTTTAGATGTCAAAGTGGCCCCCGAGGGGAAATGGCTGGGCACATTGAAGCATAATACCCGGCTCCCCCAGATTGCATACATAGCCCCCTTTTCATTCTAAAGTCCCGAGTATCCTTCAGAGGAGGTTTAAGTTTCGGCTTCACTGGGGAAGCTGGGCTGGCCGATGCTCTGGTCCCCGCTGAAGTGCACAACTTAATCAATGTGAACTGAGCCTCGGCCTCCTCGGCCGCTCTTATCCATGCCGCCAGCGGGGTGGGGTTTCGCAGTAGTCTCATATAAATCCACATTTAACCCCTGGCGGTACTCCTCAGGCCAAACCTGAATTCGTGCGGCACAACATTTGAAAGCCACAGTATAATCCCTCATGGAGTCTTTCCCTTGGGTCAGCCTTTGGAGCTGGTTTCTCGCCTTCTCACTCATGGGGTCTTAGTATTGCCATCTGAGTACCCACATGAAGTCATTGGTTTGATCAAGCTCAGGACCCGGAGGGTTGTGGAGGCTTACTTACCAGTCAGCCGCTTCATCACGGAGTCTCAAACCGATGTAGCATACTCAATCCCCCTCGTTGGGGAACAAGTGGCCCTAGGTCTGGAGAAATCGGCCCACCTCAATAATTTATTTATTTATTTATTTATTTTGATTTATAGGCTGCTGTCCCTGCTGTTGCAGGCCCAGCAGCCTGCAACAAAAATAAAAAATTGCAGCTTGGCAGGGTTCCCATTGAAGCTTGCCATCAGCAGCTCGTGTGGGACAGGGCATCAATCCTGTTCTAGGGCAGCTGGTGGCCCCACGGGGGGTCCCAGCAGTGGGGTGACAGGGGGTTGCTGACCCAGTTGGCCAGGTGGTTTTTGGCCCGGTTGCTGCTGGCCCACCCCGGCTCCAGCTCCAGCTCCAGCTCCCCCAGCACCAACTCCTGCTCCACCAACCTGGGCCCCAATGATCATCTGCTGGATCGCATCTGGAAGCTCCATACATCCACAATCTCAGGACCCCGGGGTTGTCTAGAGTCCCAGGTCTGAGCCCGCTCCTATGGGAAAGCCCCCTCCCAGAGGTCGGCTGCAATCCCCAAACTGGGTTGGGGAGCCCAGGTCTCCTGGGTCTCAGTTCCAAAAATTGCCTAGGATTGCCTCGGGCCCCACTGCCTGGTGTCCACCCACTACAGGTAGGTACCACGATAGGCTTCTTGTCAGTGGACACCAGGAGTCCAGAGTCAGATGTCACTGGAGGTTCAGCACCGTCTTCCGCCATGGTCAGGAATGGGCAATCTCTCTAGATAGGAAAAAGGATTACTGACTCTCTGTGAGAGACCAAATGATTTCAAACTGCAAACAAGGTCCTTAACTAGAAGATTCTTTATTTGGCAGTGGATCAAGTAGTCATCTACATGCTTTGAGTCAGTAATACTGAGAAGGGGGGAAAGGGGTTCAGAAATAGTGTATTCAAACAGTGTAATGCATAGTTGAACATCCAATCACTACATAGAGAAAAAGGCACCTAGATATGCTGGACAGTTTGTTCCCAGGCTTCAAACGGGAAAAGAACAAAAAAAGTGTACAGTTAACACCTGCAAATAAGAAGCAGCTAAGACTGTGCAAATAGCAACATTCTCAAGGTTACAGAAGCATAGCCAGATAAGCTCGTGCTTGTGAGAGTTGAGCTACATTCCAATGGTGGGGGTATGAGGGGCTGACGTAGGAGGGTGAGAAGTGCCAACTCCTGCCCAGGAACAACAGCCCTAGCTGACAGTGGTGCTCCCAACTGGAGTGCATGGGGTTTCAATTGGCTGCTGTCAGAATCCGCTGATTCAGACAAAGCATTTCTATTGCCTACAGCTATGTTTTCTGCTTTATTGCTATGCTTCTAACTGTCATGTCTGTATGCCATACTATATTCATATTACCATGTATGTATGATAGCTGCTTCCATAACACCTGCCATGTGATTGCCCCTCTCTTAGGTAAACCCTAACTTTGGCCAGTATGTATGTAGAATATGTGACCCCAGGTTTATGACCCTGACCAGGCCTGGTCTGTGTAACTGTCAGAGCGGGAGGATGACACCTTCAAAGTATGGGAACAATGGGCCTCTCACACTCCTGCCTCCGCATTCCATTCATCCCGGCTGGGACTCCAAGGGAGGACGAGTCTCATCTCTTATCAACGTGCGAAAGCCTTGAGGCCATTGATTGTTATGTGAAATGGTAACATCTGAGGGGTCTGGTTTGGGGAAGGGAAATTTACAACTTGACACCTCACTTTCTTTCCTGTGGGAAGCAAACGGCCAGAGCCCTTTTTGCCCGCCGTTTTTCCTGTGTAGTGATTGGCTACCTATGGGTAATTCAAACTGCTTAGAAAGGTATAATAGACCTGCTTCTGTCATATGTGTTATCTCTGACAATAATCCGAGAAGCTGTACCAATGTAGAGATTGGAAATAAAGAACTGTGTTTCATCAACAAAGATCTGATCCTTGACTACTTTGAGCAGAAGTCTCACAGCTGCTCCCTTTGATTACTGGTGTTGAAGTCATCTTTGGATGGGGTCCTGGTGCAAGGGATGATGGCCCTTCCCTGGGACATGAAGCCTCATAGTGGCCTGGTTCTCCACATTTGACACATAGCCCTTGCCGCATACAGAGGTCACTGAGGGGTTCCTTCAACTTGGGCTGGACCATGGATTTCCCAGTGGTTGCTGGGGTTTTGGGGTACGTTTTGGGGTTGAGCATATGGCTGAGCTACAGTCTACTTTCTGCCTCCCCCGCTTCCCTCATCCAGATTGCCAATTTTACAGAGTTTGTTGTTCTTAACACAGAGTCCAGAAAAGTATGATTCAAGCTGATGCAGTACTGTTCAACTAAAACCGCCTCAGGCTACCCCTGAATTTTAGCCACATACATCTTGAAGTCATCAGAGTACTCATGCACTGAGTGGCTTCCTTGCTTCAAGACTCGAAGACTGTTGCGGGCCTTTTGATGTAGTTTGGTGTAGTGGTTAAATGCGTGGACTCTAATCTGGGAGAACCAGGTGTGATTCCCCACTCCTCCACTTGCACCTGCTGGATGACCTTGGGCAAGCCATAGTTCTGTACCAGCTGTTCTCTCAAGGACAGTAGTCTCAGAGCTCTCTCAGCCCCACCCACCTCACAGGGTGTCTGTTGTGGGGAGGGGAAAGGAAAGGAGTTTGTAAACTGCTCTGAGACTCCAAGTGAAAGAAGGGTGGGCTATAAATCCAATCTCCTCTTCTCTCTTCTTCTTCTTTTCTCCTCCCATCGGATCTTCATACTGCTGTCTCAGCACCCACATGAAGGCTTCCATGCTGTGCAGTTCTGGCCCATTCAGGTTGTGTAGGCTCACATACCAATCAGCCGCTCGCTCCTGCATCTTGGAGCCGATGTAGTCAGTCCAATGCCCCTTATTTGGGAAAAGGTCATCCCAGTTCTGTAGGAACTTCTGCATCTGCAACACAAAGAAAGACAACTTGTCTGGGTTCCCATTGAATGTGGTATCTAATAGTTCCTTTGGTTGCTCTAAAGGCAGTATGGCCAGGGCACCTGGCCCTGTGGGGCCAGGTGCTGGTACAGTGCCTGTGCAGGTTCTTGCCCAGGGGTTGGTTGTGCTGGGGGCTGGCAGGAACCAATTGTTGTGCGGGTGGCTGGACCACTGGGACCACAGGCAACTGCAGTTGTAGTTCATGCTGGATGGAGGTAGCCACCAGTTGCGGAATATCCAGGAGCATTTCCGCCACCTCTTCTCTCATAATTTCCTGGAAATCTGTGAACCTCCATTCCATTTGGGCCCATTGGTCACCCCTGGGCATGGTCACCCCTAAGGATGACCCTCTCCCCAGCTAGAAGTCATAGCGGGTGAGCGATGATGATCATAGGTTAGTCAACCAGGTCTCACTCGGGACTGTCGAAAACTCTGCCCACAAATAGGGATCCCTCTGCCACCATGGGTATGTGATGGGCACTTTGGTCGTAGGGATCACCAGAGCATCCTCCATGGTACCCGGCACTTCGGTCCTAGTAGTTGTGGGTACAGGTACCCCACCTTGATCCCCGTCTTCCATCATGGGGTATGGAGTGTAAGCGTTGGAAGTGGAAAACTGACACTCTTTCAGAGTCCCACAGAATCAGTCCCAACAATGTTACTTGATCAGAAGTAGTTTATTGAGAAAGAAGTAGGTCATTTGTACCTGCTCTGTGTCAGTAATGGTGAGGGACCCTCAAGGATGGACAGTTATACAGAATTCAAGGCAAAAACCCACCAAAGAGCCCCAATTACAACATACTAGCAAAGTGCTGGACACCAAGGTCAGAGCTAGGCAGCAAGTGATAAGGCAGCTGCAACAAAAATGAAACTCAACATTCCACCTGAGCGATGTAGGTATGAAAGAGATGGTAACTCCCGCCTGGGAAACATGGCAGCATTAGCTGACACAATCTACACTTCAAAGGGTTCAGTGACAGATGAGTAAACAGGAAAATGCTTGGTGTCTGCCTATCTAGCTGTAACTCTCTGGTCACTTGCTTCTTGGAGGCTGAGGCATAGGGAGATCATACCTGGTTCTTCCAACAACCCTCTCCATGCTCCTCTTTTGCTCTGTCCCACCTCACAGTCCTTGGGCCTCCCTTGCCACTCTCTGTCTCATCCACAGCCAGCTGTCAGTGCCACATGTCATGGGTGCCACAGTCAATTGGTCATAACAGCCACATGTGGTGATACTTGAAGATGAGGAGTGTGTAGCCAAAAAGGGACATGTGGAGCTGAGCAACACCTTGAGAAGTCTTCCTAAGCGGAACTCATCCGAGCATTACATGGCTACTTCATGCCAAAACCATCTAAGATGGCGAGGCGCATGGACTTTTGTGTGCACTCGCAGAAGTCCGGCGAAGCAGCCGTGGACTTCTTGGCAGACCTACGCCGCATAGTGGTGGGGTGTGAGTTCCTCTCAGTTGAGGACACCCTCTTGACCCAATTCATCTGGGATGTTCGGGAGTTGAAGCTCTGCTGCAAATTGGTGGTTGTCAAGGACCTCAAACTCAAGTCTGCATTCATGATCACCACTGCCTTTGAGAAGGCCCAGAGGGATCGCCAAGGATCCACTGCACACCGCATGGCAGCCACTGCCAGCCCCTCAACCTCAGATGAGGAAGATGTACTCCAGGTACAATGCCTAATCGCTGTCATTTGCCCCGGCCTGCCACCGCACTAGGTGGACTGACCTGTGCCTCAACACCCTGACGTCGTGTGCTAGCTGTAGAGACAACCACAAGCAGAGGAGCTGTCATTTCCAAGAGACAATCTGCTGGTCCTGTGCAAGGCAGGACACATCATCCGGGTATGTCACTCCAAGAACTCCCGCTGCACTCAAGCAGCACACCTGGAAGCAGCTGGCCTGCATTCCACGTCATTCCCCCACCACCAGGTAATGGACTTGCCCCGGGATACCCCAATAAAATCCATTTAACTGTATGGATAGAAGGGTTCCCCTGTGACGTGGAACTTGACACTGGGTCCTCATTTTCGATAATTTTGGCAGACACCTTGCAGAAGCTTTGCCTGCAAGGGGGACCCCTGTTACAGAAACCCATGGGACTCACGCTACAAAAGTTCCAAAAGTTCCAAAAGAATCTGATAGCGATCAAGGGGTGGGGCAAGTTCCAGGTTCAATACAAAGACTTTGGTGGACACTTGGACCTATCGGTGGTGGAGGGCAAGCTGGCCAGCCTACTTGGACTCTCCTGGTTTGGACCTTTGGGGCTGGGGGTGATCAGGGTTAACAAAGTGCAGGAGGGGGATTTTGACACCATTTGTAATGAATTCCCCGCCATATTCAATGGTGTACTCGGGTGTTTAACAGGACCGAAAGTCACCCTGGACCTCGACCCCCAGGTCTGGCCCATTTGCATAACTGCATGGTGGCCCCCGTTAGCGCTCTGCCCCAGAATCAATGCGGAGCTGGACTGCTTGATGGCCCAGAGCGTACTAGAGCCTATGCCCCATGCCAAGTGGGAGACCCTAGTAGTCACTCTGGTGAAACCCAACGGGGAAGTCCGCATCTGCGCAGACTATAAGTGTACCATTAACAAGGCTCTCCAGGATCCTATGTACCCGTTCCCCGTGGTGAGCCATGTCTTAGTGGCACTGGCGGGGGCTAAGATTTTTAGCAAGCTGGATCTGGCACAGGCCTACCAGCAACTGCCCATAGATGAGGCCACTGCAGAAGCCCAAACAATAGTCACCCATAGAGGGGCATTCAGGGTAAAGTGTCTGCAATTTGGGGTTAGTGTCGCCCTGGGAATATTCCAAAATCTGATGGATGGTTTACTTTCAGCCTTTCTTTGATAATGTTTTAATTGTGGCCCTAGACCCGGTGACCTTCGCCTCCCAGCTGAGAGCGGTCCTGCTATGCTTCGACAAGGCTGGCTTGAAGGTGAAGTGGGAGAAATGCTCGCTGGGCATCTCATCAGTGGAGTCCAGACTCAAGCTCAGGTAGCTGGCCTGGCCATGTGCGTTTGGCCATGTGGTGGTTGCCATTACACAGAGCACATGGCGACCGCCATTACATACATTACAGTAATGATTACATTTCTTGGAAGCTGTTTTTTTTTTTTACCATAGATCCAAGCCTAAAAGCACTTGATATAAATGGATAAACCATTTCTTCTAATTTTAATACTTTTGCAATCCAAGTTGCCATAAAGATTGCCACTTCAATATTCTCCTCTGCATCCTCTCTCAGCCCTCTAAATTTCAGATTAGCCACTTTTGCTTCTGTTTCAACTGTTTCTATGGGGCACCCTCACTTGGAATACTGTGTACAGTTCTGGTCACTGTATCTCAAAAAGCACATTGCAGGGCTGGAAAAAATACAGAAAAGGGAAACCAAGATGAGTAGGGGGTTGGAGAACCTTCCATATGGGGAAAGGGTGAAGAGTCGGGGACTTTTCAGTTTAGAAAACAGATGACTGGGGGGGACATGATAGAGATGTATAAAATTATGCACGGGGTTGAGTTTGGGAGGGCGGGGTAGAAATTTGAAGAATTAATAAAATAAATAAAGTTGACAAGATAAATTTTTCTCCCTCTCCCAAAATAATAGAACTTCAATACATCCAATGAAGCTGATGGACAGTAGATTTAGGTGGACAAAAAGAAATATTTCTTTATACAGAGAGTGATTAAAATGTAGAATTCACTACCAGAAGAGGTAGTGATGGCCATAGTAATAGCTTCTAAAAGGAAATTAGACAGATTCATGGATGATATGTCTAAGTCTCTAGTAGCCATGGTGACTGAGGGGAACCTCCACATTCAGAGGCACTAAAACTCTGAATCCCAGAGCCAGGAGGCAGCATCAGGGGAAGGCCTTGGCCTCTGCGCCTTGTTGTTAGCCCTCCAGAAGAACTGGCAGACCACAATGTGAGACAGGAAACTGGACTAGATGGACCCTCACTGGTCTGACCCAAAAGATCTAGCAGTTCTTATGGAGGCTAGGAAAGTCCATGGTGAGAAAGAAAACTCCAGGTCATTTTGAGAGGTGGCTCTGAAAGGGGAAGGAAAGTTCAGAACCCTGAGGGGAAAATATGCAGAGGCATGTTGAATACCAGAACTAACAGAGCTTAAAGGAATAATTGAAAAAGTAATTAAGATAAGGAATCAAGGAACGAAATGTTTATTTTAATCAGTAGGTAGGAGGTAGATAATGTATAACCAACAAGGGTAGATGACTACGATCAAAGAAAACTTAAATGTCCAGGGGATGGAGCTGGGCACATATATTTTGTTTAATAATTATTGCAAGATAGGATAAAGATAGGAAAAGGGAACAACACATTCTATAGTTAGATTGTGAGGGGAAAGGTCAATTGACAGTTCCAGCCAGAGAGGGTATATAAGCTGCTGCGCAGCATGAGTATTCAGAGCGTTGGTGGAGACTGCCTCCCCCTTCGTTCTCCGTGCTTTGCAAACTACGATAATAAAGGCTATATTCTGATTGAACCTCCGTGTGAATTGTCTCCTTGACACGTAAGTGTGGCCCTTCACACGTAACAGATTTGGTGGCAGCGGTGGGATATTTTAGTCCTCTACGGGGGCGTCCCTTTGTGGCTACGAGTGGATCAGGTGCATTACGGGCCCAGTGAGCATATTTGCTCTAACACCTGCTCCACCGTGCCCCTTAGGGTGCTTAAGAACCCGAGGACAACAACCTGCCAGAGGTTCACGATGAATACGCCTTCTACGGAGTAGGCAAGACAAGACGACGGAAAGTCTGGTGAGTCTCTCCTTGTGGCGGTTACATTAAGAATGGGTGGGGGATTTTCAAAGCGATTCCGGGGAAAGCCTAGGGACGCCTTGGCTAACGGCTCGCTGTCTGGGGCGGGAGGGTTGGTCGTAACATACCCTGTTAAATCTCCTCTTGGCTTAGTCTTGGGAGAATGGGACCGGTTCTCGGGATACGGGGTAACAAAAGAATTTTTTGCCCAAGCCTGTACACAAAAATGGCCAAAAATCAAAGGCCTTCCCTATGGCCATACTTGGCCCCCTTTGGGGACTTTTAGTGTGGATACTCTTAGGGATATGCGGCAATATTGGCTAGAATTAGAACCCCGACCAGATGTCCCTATGAATCTTTATTGTGTAGAGATTTGGGAAAACTTCATAAGACGCCCCACTAGGGTCGCCGCGCTGCGCTCAGAAAGCTCGCTAACCAACACTAGGACCTCATGCCCAGTGGAAGACCCTGATCCCTGGGATCCCTTGGACTATCCTCCCATTCCTCCACCCTATGATTCTGGTTTAAATCAGGTGGTCACAGAGTCAGAGCCGGTTACGCTTGACTCACCTATGGAATTAGAGGGAAGTAATGAGGAGATAAAAGCAAAAGGGTCAGACAGTGTAAGTAATCCCGACGCTCTAAGGGAGCGACAGGGAAAAGGAAAGGGCCTTTACCCGTCTCTAAGAAGTGAGATTAGAGACGTGACACAACGTACTATAGATTGGGGGGCTCAGGAATCACGAGGGAAGAGAGTCCAGTCGGGAAGTTCAGATCCTCGGGTATTTGCTGGGGATTTGAATGCACTCTTGGGAGGATCCGGGGCGACTCCGCTCAGATCGGAAAGTCGACCACCTTCTCGACCCCTCGGAACCCCACACGGTACCTCCCCACTCCCAAGCGTTAGTACACTCAGCCACATGTTTCCTCTCCGCCAAGTACCTATGGGGACAGGCATAGGATATGGGTATGTGGAGCATCCATTGTCTAATACAGAATTAAGAAATATGAAGGCACAATTGCCACCTTTAGTAGAAAACCCAGTACAGTTTCGAAAACAACTAGACGGTATATTGGGACCATCTATTTATACCCCTTCGGAACTATTGCACATTTTGTGTCAGGTAGCTGGGAATGAGGAAGGAAGACAGGCGCTTGAACAGGCTAGGACAACCTGGCTGAAGGACAGAGTGAATGCCACTAGGCAAGAGGCTGCAAGGGAAATTCCTGATACAACTTGGGCCTATTTCGATTTACAGGATGAGAAAGATAGGGAACGGTGTGTTGTTCACCGTGGACGTCTTCTCCAGGGATTGGAGGATATGCTCCCAAAGGTGTTTAATACACAAAAAGCTTTTGGGCACCCGCAAAAGAAGGAAGAAAGCCCTATTGAGTTTGCCACTAGATTGAAGGAAGGGATGACTGCTTATACAGGCATGAATCCCGAGGGGGCAGAGGGACAGGCAATACTTAAGTTACAATTTGTAAGTGGCAGTTACCCAGACATACAGAAGAAATTGCAGAAGTTGGATAATTTAATGCAGAAAACCCTACCGGACCTTATAGCAGAGGCCCAAAAGGTTGTTGCAAGACGAGAGGAGGAGGCTGAAAAGAAGACTGTTAAATTAATGGTGCAAACGGTCCGGGAGGTGAATAAAGTTGAAGGGAAAGGGTTGGGAGAACGAAGAAGGGGAAATGGTTTTGGGAGACGCGATGCTCCTCCCTGGGCCAGAACCCCCCTCCCCAAAGATGTTTGCAAATTTTGCAAACAAAAAGGACATTGGGGACGGGAGTGCCCCAATCGGGTTCCAAGACGACAGGATAATTTCAGGGTGGCGGCCATGTTTGATGAGGACTAGGGATGTCAGGGTGACTTGCATTTTGGCCCTCCCTTGGCAGAACCCATGATAACCCTAAGGGTGGGCAATAATAATAAACTTGTATCCTTTTTAATAGATACGGGGGCTACTAGGTCTTCCCTTTGTGAATTATTCGAAGATGTTACATTGGGTGCAGGTGTTGCTAAGGTGGTGGGGATAGAGGGAAGGACAGAAGAAATACCTATAACCCAGTCTGTCCTCGTCAGCATGGAAGATGGTACAGGGAAAATTATGCACGAGTTTTTGTTTATGCCAACTGTAGGAGTTAATTTGTGCGGAAGGGATTTGGCAGCTCAGTTGGGCATTCAAATAATTCTGAAAGATTCTGCATGTTTGGTGCGGGTTGCGGCTCTTAGGGAGGCTGACATAGCCCAGGTTGATCCGATTGTGTGGGCCCATCACAAGGTCCCTGGTCGTATGGCTATTACGCCTATCGTTATCCACCTGAAGGTCTCACGGCCTATTTACCAAAAACAATATCCTGTAACACATGATCAAATTCAAGGTTTAAAACCTGTAATGATAGAATTACTAGAACAAGGTATTATTGAGGCATCAACCTCAGAATATAATACCCCAATCTTACCGGTAAAGAAGCCAAATGGGACCTTCAGGATGGTACAAGATCTTAGGCGCATTAATCAAATTACTGAAAGTAGGACTCCGCTCGTGCACAATCCCCTGGAGATAGTTAACACTGTCTCCCCCCTCGCCCAGTGGTTTAGTGTAATTGATTTAAAGAATGCATTCTTTTCTGCACCATTAGATCCTAATAGCAGGCCATTTTTTGCCTTTCAGTGGCCCCACCCACGTACGGGACATCCAGGGCGATGGCAATGGACCGTTCTCCCACAGGGTTTTGTAGATAGCCCTTCCCTTTTTGCTGAGAGTTTGAGGGAAGTTATGGAAAATTTTCACAACCCAGAGGAGGAGAGAGTGCACATTCACTTTTATGTGGATGACTTGTTAGTTGAGGGGGCAGAGGAGGGAGCCGTTCTCACAGTTTCATTGGCTTTGTTGAATTATTTGGGGAAGCAAGGTTTACGGGTAAGCAGAGACAAGGTTCAATTCGTAGAACGGGAGGTGCGGTATTTGGGTATGGTGTTTACAGAAGGGACAAAATGTTTGGCAGGAGACCGTATTGAGGGGCTGATGTCTCTTCAGCCACCCCATACAAAGAAACAATTGCGAGGTATTTTGGGAGGGTTCAATTATTGTCGAACATGGATTGTGGGGTTTTCCGAATTATCTGCTCCCTTGTATGAACTCCTTAAAGATACGGTAGCAGAACCTTTACCCTGGGGTGCCCGCGAGGACACTGCTCTCAATGCCCTGAAATTGGCTTTAACACAGGCACCGGCACTTCATTTACCAAATTATAAGGAGCCATTGCATTTGGCTGTAGATTTGCATGGAGGACCCTATATGCGAGCAGTGATGTATCAGAAGCGCCAGGGGAAGCAGTGTCCCATCGGGTACTTTTCTGCCCTTATTGATCCAGTGGAGCAAGGGTGGCCATTGTGTTTACAGCATTGCGCAGCTGCAGTACGGGCACTTAAAGCAGCCCGCAAATTGTTTTGGATGGGACACATAGTGCTCCATTCCATACACAATATTCGAGCACTGTTAACACAAGCGGCGCGACCCTATATTTCAGACTCACGCCTTACCATGATGGAAGCTCTTTTGTTAGAGCACCAAAAACTGTCTCTGGAAGTGGATCCCGTCCCTTCCCCACTTTTGGCATTGATTGGGTGGTCGGCTTGTGCTGGGAAACATAATTGTATAGAACTCGTTTCTTTACAAACTAAGGTTCGGGAGGATTTGGAAGACAAACCTCTGGAGGGAGGGAAACATTATTTCATTGATGGGAGCGCACGGGTAAAACATGGGCAAAAAATTGTGGGGTATGCTATTGTGGATGGGGATGAGGGGACTGTGGTAGAACAAGATGGACTTCCCCAGGCATGGTCAGCTCAAACAGCGGAGCTATATGCTCTTAAACGAGCATTAGAGCTAGGGAATAAGGGGTCGGTAACCATCTATACCGATTCAAAATATGCCTATGGGGTAGTCCATACCTTTGGGAAGATTTGGAACGAGCGTGGGCTTATTTCTACTCGAGGCAAAGAATTAGTACATGAACACTTGGTAAAAGAGGTATTACAGGCATTACTTGTGCCACCCCAAGTGTCTGTGGTACATGTTCGCGCACATTTGAAAGGGGATTCGTATGAAGTTAAAGGGAATCGAAAGGCAGATGAGGCCGCTAAGGCTGTAGCCATATGTAATCCAGTTAGAATGACCCCACTTTTACCCACTGTTCCAACAATTAATGATGGGAGAGAGTTAAAATATACACCTGAAGATGAGGAAGCTGCCCGGGAGACCGGAGCAAAATTTGGAAAAAAAGGGTGGGTTTTACCAGATGGGAGGTTGTGGCTTCCATTGTCCTTAGCTCGATGGGTCATGCGAAGGATCCATGAAGGAGGCCATTGGGGGGTGGAGGGCTTACTGGATACTTTTCAGAAACAGTATGTAACTTTAAAGGGATGGACTGCAGCAAAGCAAATCGTGCGGGGGTGTGAAGTATGTGCAAAAGTAAATAAGGGTAATCGAGGACAGGGGCAAAAAGGAGGGCGACCTTTACCTATTCGACCGTTCCAACATGTGCAGATGGATTTCATAGAACTCCCCAAAGTAGGAAGATTTAAGTATGTTTTAGTACTGACTGACCAGCTTACTGGGTGGGTTATGGCTTTTCCCACAATATCAACTAGTGCCTCCGTGGTAGCACGAGTTATTTTAGAAAAGGTCATACCCGAGGTCGGGTTAATTGAGACCTTCGATTCGGATCGCGGGCCAAGTTTTGTGGGAAAAGTTGTCACACATGTTCTTAATACCTTGGGAATTACCCTGCAATTACATACCCCATGGCACCCCCAGAGTGCTGGGCAGACTGAAAGAATGAACCAGACCTTGAAAAAGGCAATTAAAAAATTAGTTTTAGAAACACATTTGCCCTGGCCAAAAGTTCTCCCGTTGGCGCTTTTTGCTATTCGAAGCAAGCCTAGGCAGGGTTTGAAGTTGACTCCATTTGAATTATTGTATGGAGTATCTTTGTGGCAAATGATTCCAGATACAGCTGTGGATAATATGCACTTATTAAAAGATCAGTTTGTGCGAAAATATGTACAGGCACTGGGCTCTCTCTTGTCTTCCTACAGAAAACAAGGCTTACTACATCTAACACCTCCATTGGAATCTCCTGTGCACCCTTTCAAACCTGGAGATTGGGTCCTGGTGAAGCGGTGGAACCCTGAGACGCTTGGAGCTACCTGGGACGGCCCCTTTCAGGTCTTACTCACTACTGAAACTGCTGTTCGGACCTCTGAAAAGGGTTGGACTCATCATACCCGATTAAAGGCTGGTCAAGAGCCTCAGAACTGGGAAGCTGTGCCGGTTCCGGGGGCTCCATTAAAGTTGCGTGTCAGGAAACCCGTAAATCCGCATGGACTGGGCCATCGATTTGCCTGATGATCCTACCTGGACGGAAGCCCAGAGACTTGAACATATAAGAATTCGATGGTTTGATGATTGGGTGTGTGAATTCTCTTTGCTGTGGTATGGCCACCCTTGTTATTGTGGAAAAATCACAGTAGAGGGATATTCAGGTACCGCCCACCTTTTCCCCCCAATCACTGATTTAATAGGGGGTACTGTAATACGGGGTGAGGGACATTCAGCTAGGATACTAGCATATTTCGGGAGAACCTCCCTATATACCTGGAGGGTGTGGCTGACTACTCCACAAGGTCTACAAGCCCCATTTCCATTAAACGGGAATCCCTGGGATGCATCAGTGTGGGGAGGCGTGTTATGTCAATGCCCCCAGTGGGATTTAACTAAACCCGATAGTATATGGTGGAGTACAGATCACAGGGCACATACAGTGTTGTGTCACTTTCGATCCCTATTTTATTTTCCTGTTCTGGAAGATATTGATTCTTGCCCACACTACACTATTAGGATTTACTATGAACAATCAAGAAAGGCAGGAATAGTAACTTTTCAGCATAAAGAAATCACAAGACACCATCGGGAAAAGATCAGGTATTGTTTTCACCAAAAAGAGGACAAGTGGAGATACTGGAAACATGAACATAACCATTATGGGCAGGCAGTTTTAGGTGACCCCGGTGAACACGGGTGGACAGCAAGTGAGGTTATCACAGGGGGGTCCGTGGCATTCAGTATATTGCCAACGGTGTAAACAATCACTGCCAGACGATTCAGCTGATTCAGCAGACATAGGGGCTAGTAGTGAAGACGAGACAGAGGTTTTTGGGTGGTAAAATAAGTAGAAATGGGAGGACTTTGCTTATTATTTTGGGGGTTGAGTATGATCAATGTTAACCAGGGGCAAACCTTAAGGGAAAGCAGTAATGCTTGGTTAAGACACGCCTATTACATGTTTCAACAACACGGAAATGATGTTATTTTGGCTTATGAACATCCCACAGCGGTGGCTACAACTAGTTTTATTCCAGGCCTCATTAAGGACACTACATTGGTCATTAGTTCTTTGCAAAGTATAAGTAAAGCTCCCAAGACAGAATTTTTATTCTCTAAAGTACCCGATAATCTGTCTAAAACTAAAATCCGCTGGTTTAAACATACCAGAGGAGTTGAAGGTACCTGTTATTGCTGTACCCATGGAGGGCAATGGAATCATTTTGTTAAAGGGTATAATGGTTCAGTTGCAAGGTTTAAAGCCTTGCAGAATTATACACATTGTAAAGAATATTTTTGGTTATCAACTACAGGAAGCCCACATAACAGCAATATAAGAACCTTGAGAGTAAGAAATACTACACTAGCTGACATTTATCCGGATATCCCCCTCTTATCAGCGGACTATGCAGATGTTGGGGGAATTTGTGGACACATGACACTGCGAGATCCTAATCTTTGGTTCTTTTGGGATAAATGGGCCTCTAATTTTCATCCAGGATTTAGATCAGGGGCATGTGTAGGGATAGGATATCTGACTTTCCCAGTACAGGTCCTCAGGAAGAATGGCAAGGTGAAAAGGGAGTCAAGCCGACAACCTGTAGGACCAGGATGCAAAGATGAAGTTATTGTTGGGTCAGCCTTATCAAATAGTGAAACATCTAGGGTACTGGGAGGTCTCTTTACGGGAATCCTAACGTTGGGTTCATATCCTGGAATAATTGCCCAAGAAAATCGGGCTAGCATCTTAGGCTTGACCTGTAGGCTGGAAAAGACTATTAATGCTACAGGAAAAATTATACGAGAATTACAAAATGAGATTGAGGAATTAAGTCAAATACAGGCCCAACATCGATTGGCAATAGATTATTTGCTAGCAAAGGCCCATACTACCTATTGCATAGTAGTTGGGGATAGGTGCCATGTAGAATTCCATAATTTAAACACGACCATTGAATACCAACTAGAAGGAATGAACAAGATTATACAAAACAATATCCAAGGTGATGATTTCTTTGGGTGGTTAACGAATTGGATTCCATGGGGATGGTTACAAAAACTCTTTATAGCAGGGATATTGATTGCGTTTATTGGGATAATGGTGTGCTGCTGCATGCATATGCTTCCTCTATGTATTGAATGTATAAAAACAACTGTAAAACGAAGGCAACACCAAAAGCAGATACCAAGTGCAATGTATCTCCTTCAAGAAGAAAAACATGTAAGGTGCGAAACAATCATTATCCCAGATCAGGGGTCTGAAGTTAATAAAAAGACAGGGGGGACTGAAAGGGGAAGGAAAGTTCAGAACCCTGAGGGGAAAATATGCAGAGGCATGTTGAATACCAGAACTAACAGAGCTTAAAGGAATAATTGAAAAAGTAATTAAGATAAGGAATCAAGGAACGAAATGTTTATTTTAATCAGTAGGTAGGAGGTAGATAATGTATAACCAACAAGGGTAGATGACTACGATCAAAGAAAACTTAAATGTCCAGGGGATGGAGCTGGGCACATATATTTTGTTTAATAATTATTGCAAGATAGGATAAAGATAGGAAAAGGGAACAACACATTCTATAGTTAGATTGTGAGGGGAAAGGTCAATTGACAGTTCCAGCCAGAGAGGGTATATAAGCTGCTGCGCAGCATGAGTATTCAGAGCGTTGGTGGAGACTGCCTCCCCCTTCGTTCTCCGTGCTTTGCAAACTACGATAATAAAGGCTATATTCTGATTGAACCTCCGTGTGAATTGTCTCCTTGACACGTAAGTGTGGCCCTTCACACGTAACAGCTCCATTTCTTCCTTTCATTCAGAAGTAAAGGACAGCAGAACAGAAATGTGAGAGAAGGCTTGAAATATGGTTTTCTGCAGGAACTTTTAGGGTGAGGGTGGAGAAGCTGAAGACTGATCCATGAGAAAAAGGGAAGCCTGTATTGCCTATGATGCTTCCCAAAAGAGTGGACTGCAGGTCCTTCATAAAGCCCAAGACTCCATGAGTGAACCAGGGCAGTTTCTGCCGGACAGCAGCTGAGCTGGCCTAGAAGAGTGCCGTTCAGCATATGCAAAGTAATTGGCATCACAATGGGGCAGGGGTGCAGAGAGCTGTCAAACTTGGGGCCTTGTTTGCCATTAATTAATGCTGAAATTCCTAAGGGGGGTATTCTTGGGGGGGGTGCACATGGGAAAGGCCAGTTTGGTGTAGTGGTTAAGCGCGCGGACTCCAATCTGGGAGAACCGGGTTTGATTCCCCACTTTTCCACTTGCACCTGATGGATGACCTTGGGCAAGCCATAGTTCTGGCATAGCTGTTCTTGAAAAAGAGCAGTTTCTGTCAGAGCTCTCTCAGCCCCACCTACTTACAGGGAGAGGAAGGTGTTATGTATTGACCATGCAGTCACCATGTGCTCCAGTAATGGCGACCGCCATGTGGCCAGAGCACATGGCCAAGAAACTACCTGAGCTTCAGCCAGGTAGAACAAAGGCCAGGTGGATTCGAACCGGCCACCAATTATGTACCTAGGTTTCTCCCATGGAACCTATGAGATGTAAATAGACTGATAATAGCCTATCAGGCCAGTTGGGCGAGGTCAGGGGATTATCCCTGACCAGAATAAAAGGAGCGCTCGGAGCCCTGGGTTGTATGCTTCATCCAGACCAGCAATAAAGATCTAGCTGTTTCACTGTTCCATGGACTCCCGACTCCAATACTTCTCAGAAGGGAAAGGAGTTTGTAAGCCACTCTGAGACTCCCTTGGGTAGTGAAGGGCGGGGTATAAATCCAATCTCTTCTCTTCTTATTGCAGTGGCTGGGCAACTATTTCTAAGACACATCCCTTCTCTGAGAAAAAGTGCAAATGACCCTGGCTGATGTCTCTGTTTGCTCCACTTTGATAGATAATGTAACCGTAGTCTTGCAGGGGGGGGGGGATTGGAGCACAGGATGCCTAGGCAGGCTGGATGCAAACTATGATTGGAATGAACCTTTGGGGGGGCTTGTTTGAATCATGTATAGCTTTGGATGTTGGCACCAGAACTTTAGTTTTGACACAGAAAGTCCTGGCTTGAAGCATCTTTACTACTTAATAAACAAATCACTGCCAGAGAGTGTTGTTGAGAGTAACTTTGTTCAACCGCTCTGAGCCCGTTCGCGGGGAGGGCGGGGTATAAATACAAAAATAAATAAAATAAATAAATAAGAGTCTGACATAGTTTCAGAATTCCCTTTTCTTCAACTGTCACACCACTGCCATGATGGGCGACAAGGGCAAGGAACTCGTGACGGGAACCGGCTAACAGACCAAGATCCCAACCTATGAACCCTCACCTCCCAAGGAAGAGGGGAAGACCACGACTGAGACAGGGAAAGGAGCCACACCAACAGAAAGGGGTGTAAGGCAAAAGACGCCCAGCAAAGCACTGTATGATGGGAAAAGCCCAACTGGTTGCTGACCATGGGGGCAAATGTGTTTGTGAAGTCGACCTGACCTGGGCTAGCGGCAGGTCTTGAGAGCATTCCACGATGATCCTGAATGTCTACGGGTAGTGGGAGCAATGATGGAGGAACTGGGGGAGGAATGAGTCTGACTGGAATTCCAAAGGGAGCTGGAGGAGCTACATCGAGACACCCGAGCAATCCTAGAAGAACTCCTGGGAGCCATCCGAGACATTCTGCAGCAGGAGCTGCAGGACCGATGGGAGAAGCCCCACCAAGACCCATGCCTGAGGAGGAGTCGCATGGCCAAGCACCAGTCCTGCCACCACTCTGCCCCCTCCCCCGGTGCCTCAACCCAGCCTGACTCCAGCCCAGGAGTGGCCACTTTGCACTGGAGGTGACCTTCAACAGGACCCCTGAGAAGCTGGCATTCTTTGTGTTACAGGTGCAGAAGTTCCTGAGGGAATGGGGCCACACCTTTTGATTGGATGAGCACCGTGTGGACTATATGGGGTTTTGGCTGTGGGATTGCACAGCAGACTGGTTTGTGGGGCTGCACAACATTGGGGGCCTGGAGGTTCAGGATGAAGATGCCTTCATGAGAGCCCTATGCTGGCAGTACGAAGACCCACTAGAGTTGGAGCGGGCCAGAACTTGACTACAAGACCTGAATCAGAGGATCTGCTTGGTCTGACAGTACTCAGATGAATTCAAAATGCATATGGCCAAGCTCCAAGGGTGGCCAGAGGAAGTGCTGATTGAGTTCTACCGGGCCAGGTTTAACCACACCATTCTGGATAAAGCCCTGGCCCAGGATAATCCACTCCCCTTGAATGGCTGGATCCAGGTAGTGTGTGAGGCAGAGAACAGGTGCAACCTGCTACAGATGTACCACCCAAAGGCTCCCCCCTCAAAAGCCCCAGCTGGTAGCTTGTGGAGCCAGACCCCATGATCCAGATGCGCCAGGGCCTGTGCCTAAGATGTGGAACCCTGGGCCATTTTGCTGCCAATTATCCACATGACAAAAGCTCCAGAGGGGTGAAGAAAGAGGATCACAAGGGACCCAACAAGAAGAGCAAAACCCCCAGCGGCTGCCCCAAGGCTACCAGGGCTCTCCAGTTAGGGGAGGGAAGGGAGCTAGAGGGCCTCTTGTCCAGTGAGGAGGAACAGCCACAGCTGGCGGGAAAAGGCCGGGACCTGTTGTGAGGGGCACTAAACAGCAGGTTGGAAAGTCTCCCACTCCAGAATCTGTGAGAACCTCTTCTCCCCTCTTTTACTTGACTGGTGCGGTGGTCAACCTCATGGTAGGGACCCACATCGGTATGGGCCCTTATTGACTCTGGGTGAACCTGGGATTTGATTAGTCTTGCTTTGGTTGATGGGGTTGGGGGCCAAGAAGCACTAGCTAGAGGAGCCACTAGTGTTCTCCCAAATGGACAGACCCCCATGAAGCCCACATGGGAAAATACCACATAAAGCCCCATAGATATTTATAATTGTGGATAACCATTCATCTCCATTTATGAGAATGAATAGGTATTACCTATATTTTATATTGTTGTTTTAGAATTAAAACACGTCATATTCACATGCAACAATTTGTGTTGTGATTTTATCGTAAATTAAGTAATAGTTTTGCTATGTTATTAGTAAAGTACTTCATTACTACACAAAAGTCGCCTGTATGAAGAGGGTTTTAATGTTCTTGAGTGTAAAGGCTTGGAAGGGAAAATACAGGAAATAAAAGTGACCATTTTGGTATCAATGAACTTTATTAAGAAGGAAAAACAATAACAACAGAAATTAAACTTTATAAAGAAATATTTTTAAATAAAATACTTTAAATGTATTAACTTACCATTTGTCAACCTTTGTAATGTTAGTATGAATATTATTTACTTATTTTGTTATTAAAATTAAAATAATAAAATAACAAAACAATACGATAACATAAAATAAATAATAACAGAAGTGGCAACCATGTCATGTACTGCTCTAAATTCCCTATTCCACTTCAGTCATCCCAGTGTGTGGTCTCTGTTTGATGCACTGCAGAGGGACCTGGCTTGCCACAAACTAACACTGGCTAATGCACAGGCAGGCACTGGCTAATGCACAGGCAGGTCTAGAGGTGAAAAAGAGGAAATATGAGGCACTTCATGACATGGTTGCCACTTCTTTTTAAAAAAATAAATTTGTAATTTTTATTAAATAATTAAGAGAACATATACAAATGTTACCATATATATAGTTTTCGATCTACAGTTGGTTTGACTTAGAAGTTACAGGTTATAAATATGCAGAATAACTTTATATATAATACTACAGTTGTAAAAGATCTGTATGGTAGACATTTTTCAGCACTTTGTTGTTTGCTGTCGTACTCTAATATTGGGTACCAAATTGCTGTAAATCGGGCTTTTTGTTTAGCATTATCATTTAGGACATTTTTATACTCTATCTTCTCCATTACATAGAACTGCCAGATCCTGTCATACCAAAGTTTGATTGTTGGCGGAAGTTTGTTTTTCCATTTAATAGCTATGCAAGCTCTGGCTGCTGCTAGTAGGTAGTCTATTAGTATTTTTCTTGTATTCAGTAGGTCACAGTTTTCCCATAGTGACAGTAGTAGTAGTTCCAGTTTGTTTGGGATCACGTGATTTGTTATTTTATTTATGTCTTCAATTACTTTGTCCCAAAACTGAGCTATGCTTGGGCATGACCACCAGCAGTGGGTAAAGTTGGCTGTTGATCCACATCCTTTCCAGCATAGGGGGCTTGTGGACGGATAAATGTAGTGCAATTTTTGTGGTGTTAAGTAGCATTTTGTTAAGATCTTAAGAGATTGCATTTTGATGTTGATAGATTGTGATTGTAGGGTTGAGGACTTCCAGATGGACTGCCATTGTTGTGTTGAAATGGTTCTATTGCAGCCTTGCTCCCAGCTATTCTGATATGCAAACGGCCTTTCAATGTTTGTCCCCAAATGTTATATATTATGGATATTAATCCTTTCAAGGTTGCAGTTTCTGTTTTTATGATGATTTCAAATGGGGTGAGAGGCTTTGATCCAGTATTTTTGAGTTGTGTTGTGCTGAATAGATGTTGGAGTTGCATGTATTGGAACCAAGGTAGCTTTGTTCCTGCTTTTTGTTCTAAATCAGATTTGTTCATTAGTTTTCCCTTTTGGGTGATATCTAGTAGTCTTGTTAATTTGGCCTCTTTCCATTTTGAATAAGTGGCAGGGTTTATTGCTGAAGGAAACCATCTCTGGCCAGTAAATGGGGAGAGCAAAGATATATTTGGGACTAGTTTAGAGCATTTTGTGTCCCATATTTTAAGTGATGGGAGTAAAAATTCTGCTTTTTTTACACTTGCGGGTCTATATTGTTTTTTGGCCCAGATTACTTTTTGTAGAGATAAATATTTAAGGTGACTCTGCTCTATCTGTCTCCAGTCCGTGTTGATTGCTGGAGATAGTGTTATTACCAGTTGTGATAGTTGCGCTGCCTAATAGTATCTCTTGAGATCTGGTAATCCCATCCCTCCCATTTTCGTGTTTCGTTGTAGGTTTTTAGAGTTGATTTGGGCCTCTTGAAGCCCCATATAAATTTGTTCAGTGTTGCTTGCCATTGACTGAAATAGTTGTCTGTGATTGTTATCGGGATAGTTCTGAAACAAAATAATAGTTTGGGGAAGGCGAAAACTTTTACTAAGTTAATGTTGTCTGCCCAAGATAGCAGCAGTTTGTCCCACCTGTGGAGTTCAGTTGTGATTTCTTTGATGGTTTTTATATGGTTGACCTTCATTATGTCCTTTAGGTTTAGCAGAATCCATATTCCCAGTTGTTGCCAGGAGTTTGGTATCCGTAGCGGTCTTCTGTGTATTTCTTAGTTCTTGGTGTGACGTTGATTGGGTATAGTTCTGTTTTGTTCAGATTCACTTGCAATCCCGACACCTCCTTGAACTCCTATAGAGCTTTCTCTACTGCTTGTAAAGAACTTGTCAGCTTAGTTAAGTATAGCGACATGTCTGTCAGGTTCCCTGTCACATTTTGGTTTTGTTGCTGATTGCATTCACAGGTCCTCCAGTCGGGAGACTGGCAGCCAAGTTTCTCCCCCTCGCTCCTTCCCCCTCCCCTCCCGTTTTGCCGCTTTCCTTTGCAGGCCCTGCTTATCGCTGTTGTTGCCAGTTAACCTTGAGCTGTTTCACTCTCTGCTCTTCCAGGTGTCTTTGCATGGGAATGCAAGTAGTATTGTACACAGGGGCAAAAAGGGGGGAACTTAATTAGCTTGCGCGCCTTTTCCATGGGAATGCAACAGTTTGGGGATTTTCGCGCTTCACATGTTTTTACACTGATTGGTGCCTGTCATTTCTATTCTGTTTGAATACTGTATAATAAGTCCCAACCCCTATCCCCTGGTATCCCTAACCAAGTAAGTGTTCCTGAAAGACCATTAAGACAATAAAGGACTTTGTTTATCCACAAGGCCTGACTTATTGGCTCTCATCAGAAGTCTCACAATGTCGTCCACAAAGAGGTTGGCTTTGCATTCTACATTATTAACTTGTACCCCTGTTATAGTTTTGTTGTCTCTAATAGCAGAAGCGAGAGGCTCTATGGCTAGAGCGAATAACAGAGGAGATGGGGCAGCCCTGCCTTGTCCCTCTTGTTATAAGGAATTCTTCGGACATAGTTCCATTGATTCATAGATGTGCCTTGGGGGTTGTGTATAGCGCTTCTATAGCTCTACAGAATTTATCTCCAAAGCCTTTAGCTGCTAATGTTCCTTTCAGGAATAGGGGTTCTAATTTGCTGAATGCCTTCTCTATGTCAAGGGATAGTATAGCTGCCTCTATGTTGTTCTGCTTGCAGTGGGATATTACATTCTGCGATTTTCTTATGTTGTCTGCCAAGTTTCTGGAGGGCATAAAACCTGATTGGTCTGGATGGATGTACGCTGTTATAAATGTGTTCATTCGTTTTGCTAATAGAGAGGTGAATATTTTCATGTCCTGGTTTAATAGAGAGATTGGTCTAAATAAGCCCGGATTTGTATGGTCTTTACCTTGTTTTGGTATGAGAGTTATGGCAGCGTCTGACCAAGATTTGGGTAGTTCCCCCTGGGTCAGGACGTGATTACAAATTTGTGCCAGTGGTTCTGAGAGGATGTATGGAATTTTTTAATAATATTCTGATGGAAATCCATCTCTTCCTGGGCTTTTGTTAATTTTAAGTGATTTTATTACTTCTGATATTTCTTTGGGGGTTACCAGATTTTCCATAATTTCTTTATGGGTATCATCCAGTTTGGCATTTCCAAATGTTGTGGATTTAATGTAGTCATTTATTTGGATAGAATTTGGGTTTTCTGTTTTGTAAAGTGATTTGTAGAATGTTACAAAGGCGTTTATAATATTTTGTGTGTTTGTCTGTAGGTTCCCTTTATTGTCCCTCAGCATGGCTATTTTACTCGAGGATGTCTGTTGATTAACCTTCCAGGCCAGGAGTTTCAGTGTACGAGGAGAGGAGTACCAGTATTTTTGCTTGGTTAAAAGCAGTTTTTTCTGTATTTGTTTAGTTTCTAGAGTCTCTAGGACTTTCCTTTCAGCCAGTAGTGCTCTGTATGTTTTTTTGCTGTTCATTTTCTTGTGTTCTGACTCTAAGTTTTGTATATTCAATAAAGTTTTTTCTCTGAGAGCATTGTGCTGTTTTTTGTAATATGAGACAATAGCTATCAATTTGCCTCGGACTGTGACTTTTTTTTGCCTCCCAGACTGTGGTTATGGGTATGTCATCACTTAAATTTTCTTTAAAGTAGTTCTGAAGGTCTTTCTCAATTTCTTGACATGTGAGTTTGTTTAGTAGTAAGGAAGTATTTAACCTCCAGTATGTGTTCCTGGTGATGTCCATTGTGAGTCTCAGAACGCCCACCACCCAGGCATGGAGTGGAGTGCCAATGCGGAGTGCCAATGCTTGTTTTTTTTTTAATTGGTTTATTAGTGATGGTGACACTAATAGGAAATCAATCCTGGTATAGATTTCATGTCTACTTGAAAAGTACATGTAGTCTCTCTCTTTAGTGTGAGAAAGTCCCAATGAAAATAGTCCACAACAGGTCTTTGAGTAAAAAGTCCTTTACTTGTAGAAAGATCACTGGAAACAAACACTTCTTCTGTTAGTAATGAAATACTATGGGTTACATTCACTGATATACTAAACCGATACATGAGCTAAAGATTTACCCTCCAATCAATGTCCTGCCTTCTTCCCGCGCTAGCAGTTCTCACCAGAAGCACGGGGAAAATTAGTTCTCAGGAGCCACCAAACTTTCCTCCAAAACAATTTATGTATTGAGACTACACTCCCCAGGTTCCCAAAACCTGCTTAACAAAACATTCACAGTTCACAGAGACTCCCCTCCTCCCTTTCTCCAGCACAGTCATTTAAGATAAGACATTCCACAGTGTTAACTATGTTGATGTAAGCTGAGTGTAAGGAGGGGGAATGGGTGGAGAGAGAGAGACGCTTGGCTTCCAGTCGGGGGAAAAATGGAGATTTGACGCATCCTGTAAATGCTCAGGGTGAACGGTGGTTCTTTCTGACAACTCGGGGGCTTTTAGCACCCAATGCAGCCCTCCCCAGGCAGGGGAGCATCCAGCAAGCAACAAGACCCAAGAGAGAGTGAGATTGGTGATCAATAAATCTCGGAGGAGACTTGTTGACACTTTGATCTCCTCCCCAGTGCAGGCTTTGCAAGCAACTCTAGAGAGCTGAATTTATTCAGCATAAAACCTCCACTCCCCTGATTTCTTGACTGAAAGAAGACAGACTCTAATTTATGAAGCTTCACCCTTACCAGAAAAACATCTAAAGGTAACGAAAAAACTTTTTGCTTATCGGCAATGTGTCTTTGAGAGTATGGAAAACAGACAGACAGATAAGCAGAAGAGCAGTTGAAGAACATACTGAGACTTTTTTTTGGTTTGTTTGTTTGTTTTAAATAATTTATTCAGTTTTTCTCTTTTTTTATAAAATTATCAACATAAATTATATCACAATCACATAATCAGAGCACACAAAAAATTACTTCAACCATGAATACAGTTTGGACCATATAGTCGCTGGATCATCTCTATTAACCAAGTTCAATAAATAACTTAGTCTGTCCATTTCTGCCCATTCCAGTAGTTTTTTAATTATTTCTTCTTTTCCTGGTAGTATTGCCGATTTCCAGTATTTAGCCTGTAATATCTGAGTTGCAGTTAGTATGCAAGCCAATAATTTTTGTTCTGACTTTGCTAATCCTTCCGGTAACATGTTTAGCAAATAAATTTCAGGTTCCATAGGAATTTCAAAGTCCAACATTTCAAATATCATGTTCTTAACCATCAGCCAAAATTTCTGAGTTCCATTACATAGCCACCACATATGGATAAAAGTTCCAACACATTTTTGACAAACCCAACATAAATTGGAAACATTCTTAAAACATTTACTTAATCTGTCTGGGGACCAATACCAACGGTAAAAAAGTTTGTATATATTTTCTTTATAATTCACCGCTTTCAAATATCTTACTGATTTCCAAATTTTTACCCAACTATCTGTCTCTACACTATGTCCAAAGTCTTTCATCCACTTTATCATTTCTGGTTTTATTTCTTCTTCCTGCATGTCGTATTTTAAAATTACCTCATATAATTTCTTTATTAACTTATTATCATTATTTAACCAAATAGTATCCAACTCATTTAATTTCTTATAAAAACCTGTCTTTTTATCTTCTTTATATCTGGATTGTAATTGGATGGATTCCCACCACGTTAAGTGAATATCTTCCTCCTTTTTTTTACTGATCTTCTGACTTAAGATTTTCCTCCTTATCTAGTAATTTATCATAACTCACTATTTTATTTTGGCTTAGCAAAGAAGGTTTGATAAAGGCTTCCAGCAGGGATACCCACTTTGGTATATTTAAATAAAAATTTTCTTTAATACCTAACCAAGTTTTCATTAATGTTGCTCTAAGGGAGTGTGTCAGAAAATTTGAATGTATTTTTTGTTTATTATACCATACATAAGCATGCCAACCCATATAAAGATCGTGACCTTCTAAAGCTAGCACTCTCTGATTTTCTAGCTTTATCCAATCTTTTATCCATATTAAAGTGGCCACTTTCCCATATGATTCCCAATTTGGTAAGCCAATTCCACCCCTCTCCTTTCTATCCTGCAACAATTTCCATTTAACCCTAGGTTTTTTTGGATACCAAATAAATCTTCTGGTTATTAATTTCCTTATAAAAAGTTGGTATGGTATGGAATGAGAATGGATAAATGAATATGGTAAGGTTGTAGGACTTAGAATTAACCTCCAGAAAACTAAATTAATTACAAAAAACTGTTCTAAAGAGGTAGAAATGAAAATCCAGTCAACCTTTAACATCTTAGTGGTGAAGAAAGTAAAGTATTTAGGAGTTATTTGTACAAATAAAGTTAGTTCGTTAATTGAGGACAATTATAAAAGCTTGTTAAACAAAATTAGGGAGGATTTGAATAAATGGAAAGAGTTAAAATTATCATGGCTTGGTAAAGTAGCTGCCATTAAAATGAATATACTTTCTAAATTTTTATTTCTGGCACAGACAATTCCAATGTTAAATGAAAAAGTGACCTTTTTTTTGGTTTTAAAAGAGTTGGATTTTAGCTAAAAACTGCCAGTAAAGTGTTTGTTTACCATTCCTGTGGTCACGGAGGAGAGGGCTAGAGGGATTGGAGCCATTGTGAGATCTGCATGGGTGAGGGGAAAAATGAAGACAACAGGAAGTGATGTCTGGCTGAGAGCAGAAAAGAAGAATTGAAGAGGAAGGGATCTGGGATGACTGCACTAGCAAGAGCACTTCTGGGTGAAAGAGAACCAGGAAGTAAGACATGTGACCAGTACCATAGAGAAAAGACGTCTGCCATTTTGGGGAGGACTAAAACTTTAAAATCTAGTATTTTGAAAAGTAAACACCCTAGAATGGTGAAAATAACAGCATTTGTTAAAGCTCTTTAAGACTGATTGATTGAGCCTAAAAACATTGAAATTAGAAGATACCAAAAAATCAGCTTTTTGAAAGGGCAAAAACGGAGGCTGAACAGAGAAAGCGGGCAGGGTCAGCGTCCAAGATGGCTCCTAAAAAAGATACTGAACTAATGGCTATGATAGAAGCGATGGACAAAAGGATGACAGAAGCTTTTAATGATCTTAGCCAGCAAAATCAGCAATTGGATAAGAAAATGAATGACCTAATTGGACAAGTGGATAAAATTTTTGGAGACCTAAAGACTGAAATTAAAAATGTGGCAAAAAAATCGAAAGAGATGGAAAACAAAATGCTTGTGTTGGAAGAAAATATTCAAAAAGTGACAAAAGAGAACTATAGAGTGGAAACAATGATGGTATACAAGGAGATGCAAAAGCACTTAAGATTTAGAGGGATAGGTGAAAAGATGGGTGAGAATATACACATAAGGATGACTGAAGCCTTGAGTGATTATATGAAAGATGAAGAAGAGGACATAAAAGCTAACATTGACCTGATTTACAGGGTTAATTCTGAGTATGCTAGAGGGAGAAACTTGCCAAGAGATGTGGTAGTGCAATTTACCACTAAGAGAGTAAAAGAGTCGATTTATAGAAAATGCTTCAAGGAACCTTTTGAAATGGATGGAGATAAAGTAATTGTGATGAAAGAGCTCCCTAGAGCTATGTTGCAAGACAGGAAGAAATTCAAATGGTTGACAGATAAACTGAAACAGAAAAACTACAGATACAGATGGGAAACTCCTGAAGGTGTAAGCTTTAACCACCAAAGTATAAGAGTGGTAATTAAAAGTATGGAAGAGATGCTTTCTTTCTTGGCAAAAAATATTGAAGAATTTGGTGACATTTAACTTAACTCCATTATGGATTACAAAGTACTTTCATGGAATGTAAATGGACTAAATTCACCCAATAAACGTAAAATAGTCAGACATTGGCTTGAAAAGCAGAAATGCGATGTGATTTGCCTACAAGAAGTGCACATTAAAAAACAAGATTGTAAATATCTGATTAGGAAAAAATTGGGAGAAAAATTTTCCTCATTAGCAACAATTAAGAAAAAAGGAGTAGTAACATATGTCAAGAAAGAATTAGATCCAAAGGAAATTTTTAAAGACAAAGGTAGATATACTGCAACAGAGATAACCATGCATAACAGAAAAACTTTGATTCTGAATATCTATGCACCTAATGGAGCAAAAGAAAAGTTTTTTAAGGACTTAATTGCAGAATTGGACCAAGTTAACTATGAACATTTAATTCTGATGGGTGATTTTAATGGAACTGTAAATAACAAAATTGACAGACGTTCAAAAAGTAAAGATGACACAATTGGAAAGCTACCCAGTTTTTTTTTTGCAATGGTTAAACAGGAAAGTTTGGAAGATGTTTGGAGGAAATGGAATTCTCGAGTTAAAGACTATACTTTTTACTCCAACAGGCATGACTCACATTCAAGGATAGATATGATGTAGATGACGTCAGAATTAACGCTTAAAACAAAAAAGATAGAAATCTTACCAAAGCTTATTTCTGATCACAATCCCTTGTTGTGGACTTCGAGACAGGGAGAAAAACAACGGAGATGGAGATTAAATGAAGAACACTTGGATAATAATGAAATAACAAATAAAATACAAGACACAAAAATTTATTTTCAAATGAATTTACACCAAGAAACCAAGCCACAAGTCGTATGGGATGCATATAAGGCTGTAATGCGTGGAACATTGATATTTTTAAACAATAAAGAGAATAAGAGAAAGAAAGAACAACAGAATAGTATTATTCAAGCAATTGAATCAAAGGAGAAAGAATTAAAGAAAAGACCTGGAAGAAAGAAACTTCAAAGAGAAATACAATTCCTACAAGATCAACTAAAGGCTATTTTGAACCAAGAAATATATTGGAATTTTAAAAAGCTGCAGCAAAAATCTTTTGAAGGTGCAAACAAACCTGGAAAATATTTGGCATGGCAATTTAAAAAAAGAAGAGAAAACAAGATTATAAGTAAAATTGTGACAGATAAAAAAGAAATAATGGACATCAAAGGAATAAAAAGAGAATTCTTTAAATATTATGCTAAACTTTTTCAAAAAGTGACAGTAGACCAAAGTAAAATTTCAGAATACTTACAAACATTGGGAATACCTAAACCAACTGAAAAACTTAAGAAAATGTTGAATAGCCCTATTACAATTCAAGAAATACAGAAGGCTATTGAAGATTCTAAATTGGGAAAAGCACCGGGGCCAGATGGCTTTTCGGCTAAATACTATAAGAAAATAAAGGGATGTCTTCTGCCAGTTTTGGAACTTTTGTTAAATGAAATAAGAGCTACAGCTGAGATACCAGATTCATGGAAAGAGGCAACGATATAACTGAATCC
This sequence comes from Lepidodactylus listeri, assembly GCA_029233225.1. Classification (NCBI taxonomy): domain Eukaryota; kingdom Metazoa; phylum Chordata; class Lepidosauria; order Squamata; family Gekkonidae; genus Lepidodactylus; species Lepidodactylus listeri. The sequence goes on along the minus strand of JARCFY010000014.1, from coordinate 3,107,252 downwards.
AAAAGAAGGACAGGATCTATCAGATGTCAAGAATTACAGACCAATCTCTCTACTTAATAATGATTATAAAATTTTTGCGAAAATATTAGCAGAGAGACTGAAAGAATATTTAAAGGAAACGATACAACAAGAGCAAGCACGTTTTTTGCCAAATCGCCAAATAAAGGATAATTTACGAACAGTCCTCGATGCAATTGAATACTATGATAAACATTCTGACAAAGAGGTAGGTTTTTTCTTTCTAGATGCAGAAAAAGCCTTTGACAACTTAAACTGGGACTTCATGTTTGCGGTATTGGAGAAATTACAAATTGGAGAATTTTTGCTGAATATGATTAAATCGATATTTATGGAACAGAAGTCATCGATTATAACAAATGGCGAAAAGACTGATTATTTTAAAGTTCAAAAGGGAACAAGACAAGGTTGCCCACTTTCACCATTGTTATTTATTTGGATTCTTGAAGTTTTGCTTTGGAATGTAAAAGACAATAAGGAAATTAAAGGTTTGTCAACTAAAGGATTTTCTTTCAAGTACAGAGCATTTGCTGATGATGTGATGTTCATAACTGAGGAACCTATGATTACTTTACCAGTTTTATTGCAAAAAATTAAAGACTTTGGAGATTTTGCAGGTTTTTATGTTAATAGAAGGAAATCAAAAGTGATGTGTAAGAATATGTCAAGCAAAAAGCAGTTGGAATTACAAAACTTAATAGACTGTGAGATGGTGAAAAAGACTAAATATTTAGGTATTGACTTAACTATGAAAAACATTGACCTCTTTAAAAATAATTATGAGAAGTTATGGACACAAATTTCACACGACATTAATAAATGGAATACTCTAAACTTATCACTACTGGGTAGAGTTGCTACAGTTAAAATGAACATTTTGCCAAGACTAATGTTTCTATTACAAACAATACCAATCATGAAAGACTTTAAAGCCTTTAAAACGTGGCAAAGAGAACTTTCAAAATTTGTCTTGGCAGGAAAAAAACCAAGAATAAAAATGAAAATAATGTGTGATGCAGAGGAAAGAGGAGGTTTTCAACTGCCAAATTTAAAGCTATACCATGATGCGGTCTGTTTGACGTGGCTAGAATCATGGATCTCTTTAAAAGACAGAAAACTATTAGCACTTGAAGGACATGATTGTCGATTTGGTTGGCATGCGTACTTGTACTATAATAAAACGAAGATGGACAATATGTTTAAGCATCACTATGTGAGGAGAACCTTAATAGATACATGGTTTAGATACAAGAATTTTTTCCCAGCAGAAAAGCCTCTGTGGATTGTACTAGCAGAAGTAATAAAACCTTTTTCGAGCTTTAAAGGACAAGACTAGTTGAAGTACAGAGACCTGCTAAAAATTGAAAATAATGAGTTTGTATTGAAAGAAGAGAATCAGATGGATTTTAAATACGGTTGGCTGAGGTATAGACAGATTTATGATCTATTTAAGACAGATAAAAAATGTGGGGGTTTCAGAAAGAAAATTAATGAGATTGAACAGGTTTGGGAGGAAGGTGGAAAAAAAACTGATTTCAAAAATGTATAAAATTTTGCTGAAATGGTATAATGCAGATGAACTTGTAAAAGAACAAATGATAAAATGGGCAATTAATATGAACAAAGAAATAGCTATGTCATCTTGGGAATATTTGTGGGAAAATGCTATGAGTATTTCTACTTGTTATAATCTAAAAGAAAATTGTTTTAAAATGTTCTATAGATGGTATATGACTCCGAAAAAAATAGCAAATATTGATCAATGGCTGTCTAATAAGTGTTGGAAATGTAAACAAAAAGAAGGTTCTTTCTACCATATGTGGTGGACTTGTGATAAAGCTAAAGTCTTTTGGTGTATGATTCATGCTGAAATGGAAAAAAAATTGAAACGTACTTTTAAAAAGTTGCCTGAAATGTTATTGCTTGGTCTTAAGCTAGAGGAAGTTAATGTAACTAAAAGGACATTAATATGGTATATGGTGACTACAGCGAAAATGGTCTATGCTCAGAACTGGAAACGTGAAAAAAACCCAGACATATGGGAATGGTTGAGAAAATTGCTATTTATGGCAGAAATGGATAAATGGACAAGAAAACTGAATAATCAAGACTCAGAAAGATTTCTAGAAGAATGGAAAGATCTGAAAGAATATCTAGAACAACACTGGGATATGAAAAATAATGGGCTTGTCCACACGAGTGCGATAAAGCAGACGGGGAGCGTACCTGCGTTGCGTCGCTGCATAAAAAGGCGCGTTAATGCGATCCCATGGTACATCACAGAATCGGACGGCCAACGTCGGTGTGCGATCATACAGCATCGTTCAAGCGTTCCAAAGAGAGGGCGGGCTAAGAGACAGCGTGGTGCAATCATACGAACGGGCGGTGTAAATGGCAGACGACCTTCCGGTGTCCCATTTGCGCGTAAGACGCAATGATGCACATGCGCAGAGTTGCATTCGTGTAGACCTCTGAGCATGCGCACAGGCTGCTCCCTCACTCGCTCATCCGACCGCAGCCACAGCAGTACCGCAGACAGCAGTGTTGAGATCACAGGGAGACTAGGACATGGTCGCCACAGCTAACCATGGAAACTGAGGAAGAGCTTGTTGGGACAGCCGTCCTGGCTGCGTGTGAGGCTGTGCAGATCCTGAGCCAGCGTCAGCGACAACTGTGGCATCAGGGGGAGACAATGAGACATGGCCTCAGGAGACAACGGGCTGCCAGTTATGTGAGATGTGGCATCCGCCGTATAGGTTGCTCACGCTGGCGCAGGGAGAGTACAGCACGGCATGTCGTGCAGCTTACCTACCTTGCACAGCAGCTGCCACGCCCCTGGTGGTGGGTGTACCCCCGGTCTACAGAGTGGTGGACGACATTTGTCACCCACGTCTGGGGAGAAGAAGAGTGGGTGAAGCACTTCAGAATGTCCAGGTGATGTGCAGAGAGGGGGCAGGGGGGGTAGTGTGGTCCACAGACACACAGGGGTGGCAGAACGGAGCACCTGTCCATGGCAGCCCCGTACACCGTGTGGCACAGCCCTGTATATGGCAGGAGTCCTTTGGCACTGTACCTCAGGGCTACCTGAACCCCACAGCTCGGGTCTGTGGTGGCAGGGGGAGAGGAGGAGGGGGTGTGGGTATTATGACATGATGTGCTGGAGAGTGACACCGAGGTGATGCGGTATGTCCACAGGGCCACATTCACCTGGTTGGTGGACGGGCTGCGGGACAGACTCCAAAGGGAGACGACAGTGATGCGGGTTCCCGTGCCAGTGGAGGAGCGTGTGGCAGTGGCTGTGTGGTGGATGGCCAACACCATGTCCTACAGAACCATCGGCATGCAGTTTGGTCTTGCCCAATCCACCGTGGCGGCCATTGTCGTGGAGGTCACGCGTGCCATTGCGGAGGAGCTGTATCATCGAGTGGTGTACCTACGGAACCCAGAAAGGGTGAGTGCACAAGGACATGGGGAGCAATGTGCAGTCACAAGGGGAGGGGGCCACGGGCAGACTCCGCGAGGCATGCTTTGGAACAGGCAAGGACCTGTGTACACAATTTGCCCGTTACCTCGCCCACAGGTCATGCGAGCGTTTGCTGCCTGGGGCTTTCCACAGTGTGTCGCCGCCATTGATGGATGCCATATCCGGACCACGATTCCCATGGACCAGTCAGAGAACTATATGAATCGAAAGCACTACTGCTCAGTGCTGCTGCAGGGCGCCGTCGACCATGCCACTCGGTTTGTGGATGCCGTGGTGGGCCATAGTGGCCGGAGCCATGATGCACATGTGTTGCGCAGCTCCAACATCATGGATGCCATGGATGCGGGCCAGTTTGTGCCGGGAAATCCCACCCGTACCATCGAGGGAGTTGAGGTGCCCCCACTGATCCTGGGGGATGCAGCCTATCCCCTGCGTCGGTGGCTGATGGTACCCTACAAGGGCCACACGACCCTCAGGCAGCGGCACTTCAATAAGGTGCATGCGCAAGTGCGCAATGTTGTGGAGCGTGCCTTTGGCCGTTAGAAGGCACGATGGCGGTGTCTGCTTCTACAGGTGCCGCTGCAGCTGGATAACGTGAAGTATGCCGTGGCCACCTGCGTGGTTCTGCACAACCTCTGCAAGGACCGTGGCCACGAAGCTCCTGAAGCGCTAGAGGAGGGAGAGGAGAGGGACTTCGAGGAGGGCTGGGACGAGGCCGAGCAGAGGCGGCCACAGATGGACGTGGACGAGAGGCAGGCAGCTGCGGGCCGGGTGGTGCGGGAGGCCCTCACCACATGGTTCTGTCAATGCGCAGGGATCCCCTAGGTCCCTCTCCCTGCCAATGCAGCGGCGTGCTCCGCTCCCTGTCCCTGGGGTGGTGTTGTGACAAGATTGTGGTGGAGTTGTGCCCTCCCTCAAATAAAGCGGCTTCTGTCCAGATGTCTATGCGCTAGTCTGTCTCCTATTGTGGGGAAAATGGAGGGCGGGAGATGGAAGCCATGGGGCTGTCACGCAGAGGAGTACGGGTATGGCATGGCATCTCCCATATGGCATTTCCCCCCTGGTCCAGACCCATGAGCTGTCAGGCGGGGTGGCCCCAGGTGGCCCCCCCTCAGGAGCACAGACAGCACATTTGGAATGCACGGACAGCTATGCTACAGGGCCAGATGGAGAGGACCCCCCTGGCTCTGTCTGCAAACCAGAGAGCTGGCCCTGGTGCCTGGCACCTCCTCTGGCACACACATAGTGGGAGGGTGGGCGTTCGCTGACAAGTGCGTCCTGGAAACGGAGGGCCTGAAGTCTGTTCTGCCGCTGGCGCGAAGATGCAAAGCAGCGAACTGGCAGAGGCTCGCCCGTTCGAGGGTGCGATTCCGTGCTCACCTAATGAGCCGCATCGCCGGGGCATCGGATGCGGAGCGACGGCCACACGTTTCCTCATTGCTCCATGGGAACAATACGTTCAAACAACCGCTCTTCTGTAAACGTCCACCATCCCCTCTCCCCCCTCCAGAGGTGCAAAGCCTTGGTCCTTTGCTTTTGTGGATCCTCGCTCGAATGGCGGACAAAAGGGGGCGTGTGTCAACACATGCGCAGAACGCAGAGGCCTCCTTATTCTGGCAGCATGGCTTTCCCCACAAAGGGCGTGCTATGGCTGCCAGAAGAAATTGAGTGCCTTTTGGAGGCACTTTATGAGCTACATGCCGGGTCCAGGGTCATGCCCTCGACCCATGAGGAGACCCTCTCCCTCTTTGAGCCCAGGGGTTCCGGCGCTTGGCACAGCAGTGCCGGGCAAAGTTCAAATGGGAGAAGGCGGCATTCTTCAAGGCGCTGGAGGACTGGGATGGTCTCCCGCCTCGAGGACACCGCCCTCCCTGTTTTGGACTGCTCCGGAACCTCTGGGATCAGGCTGGGCAGCCTGGATGGAGGTACCGGACGCCATACTGTAAGTACCGCCCTCCCCCTCCTGCCAGTTGCCAAGTGCCCCCCCTCATTGCTGTCATTTCACAGGGCGTCCACGTGCAAAGAGGCAGCAGCTGGGGACTCCTGAGGTCGAGGGCCAAGGATCCAGGGACGGCAGCCGACACCACCCTGCAGCACACGGTGAGCATCCTGTAGGCCTGTCTGCACAGGCTCCCTGCACGGGTCTGCCAGGTGTCATGGCTCGTAGGGTGCATGTGGTGGCAGATCCCCAGTGTCAGGGGGAGCACACACTGGTGGTGGAAGGCGGGATGGCTGCCATGGGCCCGGTGACCCTGGCCCCTAGGTGGCTAGCACAGATGGGGCCCAGACCCAGCTCCTGAGGGCTGCTATGCACCTCTGCCTGCAGGGCCCGTGGTGGTGAGCTCCCCAGAACCACAGGCAGGGAGCATGTGGTCCGGGGACTCGGGTGAGTGCATCCTGGGCGTGGCTGTCTGGCGGGGCCCGGGGGGCAGCCACAACCACATGGGGCTGTTCCCTCGACTTTGCGCCGAGGTGGCGCAAGGGATCGCCTGGCACATGGAATGGGTGGATGTGGTTGGGTCAGACACCACCAACACCTGTCAGCTCACAGCCGACTGCAGGACAGAGTGGCGGCTGCACGTCAGCATGCAGGGGGACCTTGCAGCCGACACGTGCAGATATGAGGGCAGTGGCATCCTCAAACTCCTGTTTTGGCCACCACAGTAATTTCCTCTGGGGTTCACAACCCCACCCTCCTTTCATTTGCAGGGGAGCCCATGCAGGCGGCAGCCACGCCCACTGGACTGGGACCAGTGGTCATTAGCTCTGCCCTGGAGACTGATGCAGGTAGGTCTGCATATGGCTGGACACCTCCCCAGGGAACACACTCACCCACTGGCAATTCGGTCCTGACCCCCCATCATCTTCCCACAGCAGAGCAGCCTCCATCACCCACTCAGCCAGGACCCTCTGCCGGCACCACCTCAGAGCGGCTGGCCACCCTTGAGGGTCAGATGAAAAATGTCATCGACACCCGTGAGTACACTGCTGGGAATGCTCCAGGGATACGGCTGGGGGGGCCTGTAGATGGAGGTGAGCGGCTGAGGCTCCTGTCTGCACCCATGGTATGGCAGCTCATCCGCCAGCCAGATGTCATTGTGGGCCAGCAGCTGGCCATGTGGCCACTGACGCAACCCCCCTCCCATATCTCCCCGCAGTCGGTCGCTACGGATACAGGCTCTCCTACATCCAGCGCGGGATGCGGCAGATGGAGAGGCTGCTGCACCAGATCCGCCTGGATGATGCGGTGGCAGCCCAGGAGGCAGAGGGGACGTCTCCAGAGCCTTCCCCCCCGGCTACACCGTGTTCTGCGATGCCAGCAGCACAGGGTCCAGGACTAGGACGACGAGCCTCCAACCCTAGAAGGGGAGGGGCTGGACAAGGAGGCGGGGCCGGCCGAGGCTGCAGAGAGGGGGCCTGATGCTGGACTACGGGGGGTGGCAGGGGCCACGGCTGAGGGAGCAATCCTCTTGGCCTCCTCTGCCGAGGAGGAGGCAGAGGGACCACAGGTTGCAGGGCACCGTGCCCTGGAGGGTGCGGGGGAGTCAGGGAGGGACACGGACTCGGACTAGGGGGGGAATGTTTGGGTGTTTTGTTGTTGTTGTTGGGTTTGTTAAAGTTTTTATTAAAGTTTGTTATAGTTTTGCACTACTGCAGTACTGTTGTCATTTCCCCCCCCCCTCATACCCCCCTCCCCGGGAGGCCTCTGCTGGTTGCCCTGGGGCAGTATCCCTATGATGCTCCCGGCTTCTGCCGTGCCCGCCCATGGCCTCGACCCCAGCCCCAGCCTACCCGCATGGCCACGCCACTGGGGCCGGGCCGCTGTGGCTCTGGTGCCACAGCCCGGGCTCGCAAGATGTCCACTAGGGCAGAGACGACGTCTGTCAAACGAGCCATTTCCGTGTTGGATGCCTCCATAGTGGCCTGCATGGCGGTGTATGCTGCCTGCTCCTGCTCACGGCCAGCCCGCATTTCGGCAATCAGCTCGTCATGCATCCGCCGGTCTTCTGCCATGGCTTCTCTGTTGTCTTCCCGAGCCTGGGTGGCCAGGTGCTCCCAACATTCTGTAGGGCAGAGAGCCGCTTCTTCTTTGTCTTGCACAGGGCTGCTTTCTCTGCGGGGGTCAGGTCTCCCATGGTGATGTCTGGCAGCAGGCCTGTGGGAGTATGGCCAGTGAACACCAGACCCATCCACCTCACACCAGCCGGCTCTGCCCCACCCAGACACCAAAGTAGCCCATGCCCCAGCCTATCACATGGTGTGACTCACGGTCAGGGTGGCGGCCGGAGGCCTCCATGGGTTCCTCCTCCTCCTCCTCCTCCCCCTCCTCCTCTTCCATGTCGGCATCCGAGGCCAGCTCTCGTGTCCCTAGGAAGAAACAGTCTCTTTACTGTGATCCACAGTGGCCGGCGACGCCACTAGTGGAGCAGTGTGCAGTCTGAAGCCCACTGATGCCCTTCACCAACCTTGGCTGGGCAGCATGAGACTGTCCTCGTCAGCGTCATCATCCTCATTGCTGCTGTCCTGCTGGGTCTGGCCCACTGACTCTGTACCTGTACGTGGGACAGACAGGGAGTCACCAGCCGTGGCTTATGGAACACAGCCCCCATATGCCCCCTCTCCCACTGGATGCCAGACCAGCTCTCCTTCCGGGGGGGGTGGGCCTCCCTTGTGGAGGGCATAGTGGATTTCAAGACAGCTCCAAGGCTCCCTCTGGCACTGTGGTCTGTGTAGTTGTCTGTCCCTGGAGACACTCACCTGTCTGGCTGCTGGTCGAGGCCAGGGACTCGGATGACTCCAACATGTCCTCTGCCATGCGACGGCGGGTTCCCTCTTCTGATGAGGTGCTCAGCCCCTGGGGAGCACGGCATCTCCGCTGGCACTGGCCAAGGGTCTGGAGTACCATGTCGGGGTCCACATCTCTGCTCTTATGCAGGATCCGGTGCAACTCCTCATAATAGGGGCACATGATCTTGGGCTGGCCAGATTTAGAATTGTTAGCCACAACTTTCCGGTACTTGAGGTGCATGTCCTTAGTTTTGCGCCGACCAGCGTGAGCATCCCGGTCATGTCCCCTAGCCACCATGCCCGTGGCCACCTCGGCGAACACCTCAATGTTCCAGCGGGACTGTCCCAGGCTCTGCTGGACCCTGGCGTCTCCCCATAATGCTAGGAGGTCCCTCACTTCTGTCTGTGTCCAGGAAGGGCCATGCACCTTGGCCATTGCACTGGTGGCTGTTGTGGATATGAGGAGGATTGGGGGCAGAGGGAGGTGTGGGAAACATGTCCCTGGCCCTTTACTGATTTTTTTGGCTGCGCGGCGACACTCTCTGGCGCCCGTTCGGCCCCCCTTCTGTTTTTCGGCGACTTTTCGCTACTGCGCATGCACGAACCTTCGCTCTTACGCATTTCACGCAGCTTGGAAGAAAAACATCCGGCATTTACGCAAAAGTGCAACGATGGCCGGATGCGACAACATAGGTGCGCTGCTGCGATCCCACGCACGCTTGCTCCCGGCTTTTCTGGAAAGGACTTCTGTTTTAGTGGTCTCTTTTTGGAGCGCATCAACGAGTGTTCATGACGCTCTTATGCCGGGCACATGACGCTTCGCAGATGTGCTCATCTGATCCCATCAGTTTGTGCCGTCGCTTCATCGCACCGCTTCCATCGTAAATGGGTGTGTATGATCGCGCGCAATATTTTACATTGACTAATTATTGATTTTTGATGCTTAAAAGAAGAAACAATTATTTTCAAGAGAAATATGCTGAACGACTGAAATGATAAGAATAGAAACTAGAGTACATATTACAGATATCTAGATAATACTTTTAAATGTTTAAAAATTGCCTTTCTTTTTTTTATTGTTGTAACCAAATTTGTTACCTGTAAGATCCAATAACTTTAAATCTTTATAATTGCTATTATATATATAATGGTATAGGTGAGGCGGGAAGTCCCAAAATTTCTTGAATTGTAATCGGAATACATAGTTATATAGAAAAATGGATAATGATGATAATATTTTAAAAGTAACTATGTAAAGTTTTGTAACTGGAAAAACAATAAAATTTGTTTTCAAAAAAGAGAGAGAGAGAGACGCTCCACATTCCTTCGGGGCGGGTGGAGGAAGGGATGCTAACACCCGCTCGGGAACCTGTAGACACAAAAGGATTAGTAACGAATACTCTCATATGCAAAGGGGACACATTAAGCCTTTAGATATGCAACATAGAGTAGAAAGCAACCAAGAGGAAAGGGGAAGTATACTTTGTGTATTCCATACAGCATATGAGAACAAGTACAGGAATTGCAAAAACTGTCATGTCAGGCACTGACATTTAGGGTGGGGAATGCACCAGATGTCGTGTAGGTCATATCTCCTTAATAATGCAGCTAGGTTCCCATTGGCGCTCTGTTTAGTCAATGATTTTGGGCATTTCTTATAGGTTCCATTTATCTTTGGGTCAATTATCTGGTTAAAGTTTCCTCCAATCAAGATTTCTCATTCTCTAAACGTTTCTAGTTTATTGAATACGTCTCGATTAATGAGAGTTGATTTTGGTTAGGGACATACATTGTCACTATTGTTATTTTCTTTTCTTCTAGTTGTCCTTTTAAAAAGATATATCTGCCATTGGGATCTAATATTGAGTCTTTCAAAGTGAATCTGACATTTTTTGATAAGAGAATGGCAACTCCCCTTGATTTTGATGTGCCTAGAGCTACGTATTCCTGCTGGAACCAGCGCGACTTAAAGAGTTTGGGTTCTGCTTTGGTTATGTGTGTCTCTAGGAGGAATGTCACATCTGGGTGTAATTTGATTAGGTTCGTGGACACTCTTTTCATTTTAATTTTGTTATTTAGTCCTCTACAATTCAGAGATATTACTTTTAAATTGTTATTCATTGTTGAATGTCTGTATAGAGTTAATAGTTCTTAGATGCCTGTAAAACCCTCTAAACATTTTTAGTGCATTGTAGCATATTGGCATATTTCCTTTCCTGTCAAAAATATTACTTGAAAAGTGCCATAACAATTCAACCAACAAAATTAACACCTTAACATTATAATGAACATCTGTGGTTAGGATTAATGCAATGCGAAAAGTCTTATGCACTAGTTCTGTAACTTTAAGTTTAACATATCTATTGTAAACATTCAACCAACTGTGCCAGTCCGGCTCAAGATGTGGATATGAGTTGTCAACAAAGTATATTAAAAATGCTTTAACAACCACCCACCTCTCCCCCCACCCATGCCCCCATTCCCAACAAGATAGGCATTGAAATAACAAAGTTAACTGTGTAAATACTATGCACCTAAAAAGACCAACATGGACACAGTGCACACCAACACCATGGGGGTTGACTATGGTCTAGAAGGGTTTTAGTCTAGGGTGCACTAGGAGTTAGGGAGGCTGGCAGAGAGAGTCCCCCACCCACCCCATCCCCACATTGGTTCGATTTTTGCTCTAAGTCACTACTAAGATATATAACCAATTAAGTAAGCATTGGAGACATGCTATTAAAAATAGGCTTAAAAAGGAAACTTAATTTAGCATAATGAGAGCTTGTGTGCTATTAACTACATTTCTTTGGAAATTCCTGGGCTTGGTCAGTTAAGCACTGGTATTGGGATCTTGCTTCCCTTATGTGGAGTGTTAGGCTGGTCCATCTTTCTTTTTGTTGACTTCCTCATATGGTCACTTATAGGGTCCACACTGAGTTGTTGTAGGAGGCTGTTCCCTGTGGCAAAGTCCTTTACGTAGTAGGTTTTCCCTTGGTGTTTGGCTTTCAGTGTTCCTGCTCCCACCCATATGTAGGAGACATTTATTTCCCTCAGCTTGGATGTAATAGGCTTCAATTCTCTTCTCAGAGATAGTGTTTCAGAAGACAAGTCCTGCAGTACTTGTACTCGTTTGTCTCCCAATAGCAGAAAGCCCTTTTCTCTAGCTGCTGAGATTATTTTCCTCCTGACATAGAGAGAGGAGAATGAGGCTAAAATGTCTCTAGGTGGCCTGATCTTTGGGTTTGCTAGGGAGCCCATTCTATATGCATAGCATATTAAAAGGGTGGTGGTTTCCTCAAACTGCACTGTTGTGGAAAGCCATCTATATAGCCAGATGCAGAGGTCTGTGTTGCTCTCCAGTTGTTCGTTTATGCCTCTAAATTTTTGGTTTGAGCGGCAAGAGATATCTAGATTCATAGTTTTTATTTTCAACTCGCTACAATCTTTCTTTAACAGTAGCATTTCTTCTTGTAAATTGTAACCTATCTGGAGTGCTGAGTTTGCCATTTTTGTAACCTCCTGAAAGGACAAGGTAAGATCCTCCAGTTTTGTCGCTAAAGAGTCTATCATTCTTTTAAGTTTGGCTAATATAGAGTCCTCAAACTTGTCAAAAAGGCCCATTAGGTCTGATTTTTTCAACAGTTCCTCATCATTTATCATTGTAGCAATTGCAGCCTCCATTTTGGAATCTATCTCCAGTTTGTTGTGGGAGGCTTGTTTTCTCTCTTCTGATGAGACTAGGGCTGCTGGCACCTCCGAAACTGGTCTCAGTTTTTTCCCAGACTGTTTGCCCATCACCAGGTGTCAGAAATTTGTGTCTCTGATTGATATCAGCGGGAAAGGATTGAGATCGGGAGCTTCATGCCACCGCGTCTACCACCCACCCACGACACCCTGCCCCCCTGGTTGCCACTTCTGTGCAGCTATATGATCAGGTGGTAGATAACATCAATAACTCAATAACAACTAAGGCCTGTGAGATGTTGGACATTACCTGCAGTCACACTTTATGATTATACCATCATAGTCTAGCAAAATATATTCATTATCAGCACTTTACCAGCCCTTTATCAGCTTTTTATTTAGGATTATGAACTGTTACTATTCTAAATTTTATTGAATAATTATTCTGTTTTAATGTATGAGTTTTATTGATTAATATTCTGTTTTGATGTATTTATCTTCTGATGTAAGCCTCCCTGAGCCTGTCTCGGCGGGGAGGGCAGGATAGAAGCTGAATGAATGAATGAATGAATAAACTTAATTACTTAAGAAGATTGGCTAATTTGCAATGAAGAATTACCTGAGTTATTGTTGGTGTTATTAAATTATTGTTATTATTGTTGTTGTTTTTATTAAATGTTGTTAAATAATTGTTGCTTTTACTATTAGGGTTAGGTAGTCTTTTGTCATGGTCACTGGGTGTACCACACTGTATTTGTTAAAATACAAGTAAAGGGAAATCGAGCTAGGAAGTCAACTCTTTTTTTAAAATAACAAAATAAGTAAATAATAATTAGTATTTGAAAAATTTTAAGCCTTATAGTTGTTCAAAAGCTGTGTATACTAGACAGTCTATACATAATTTAACATCTTTCTGTCTTTACTTTAGAAATTACTTTGTACATATAATAAAATGAATAAATAAACAATGCCTATATTCTACTAAAAACATATTGACTTACTTCCAAAGTGAAACCACTAGGCACAGAATAAAAGTATAAACCAGGTCCAATCACATGCCAAATGATATTTCACTGATAATAATCTAGAAGAAAAAAAATTATAAACCAATGCAATCTACAATATACAATTCAAAAAGTAATTAATAAATAAAATTAATTTTGTTATTTCTTGTCCAAAAAGTGCCTTCCAGTAATTGTTTTGTTCAAGCCAAAGTGCCCTCAACAAAATTGTCCTTTAGCAAAGAGCAGTGCAGATTAGGGATGTGCATTCAATTCGGACAAACCAAAAACAAACCAAATAATGCCTATTCAGCATTATTCGGGCCTGCCGAAAGCCATATATTTGGCATCCATTCAGGGAATCTCTTTGCTGGTCGAGGAAGGGAAAGTGTTTTAAATTTAAACACTTTCCCTTCCCCCCGCTTTGGCAGGTGGGCTGGAGAAAGCACAGGGAGGCATTTTAAATGTCTCCCTGCTCTTTCCATGTCTTCCCCAGCTTTCCTGCCTTGGTGGGAAGGCAGGGGGGCTGACTCCATCCTTCCCTGGCTTGCCCGCTTTGGCAGGTGAGCCAGGGAAGGCAGGGCGGGCTAGCTCAGGGGGCAGCAGGCTCCCATCACTGAAGGGAAGGCAAATTGCCTTTCCTTCAATGAAGGGAGTCTGCTGCCTCTGCAGTGCAACTCCGGGGGGGGGGGATTTAAACTTTAAACCTTAAATTGCTTTCCCTTCAGTGATAGAAAAAAACCCTTCAAGGGGGATTATTATACCCTATAAGGAAAGCCCCCATAGGGTATAATTGAGCTGAATAAATTCAGCTAGACTGATCATTCCTGAACCCCAGTATCATTCGGGATTCAGGAATATCTACAAATACCGAAATTTTTTGAGTTTGTTAGATCCAAACCTGAAAAATTCCATTTTTTTTTGTACACACCCCTAGTGCTGATAGACAAAAGTGGTGGAGCTTTATACCAGGTGTTAGATGATGCAATCCTTGTGAAATGCCTTGAAATAGTCATTTGATTGCACATCCCCCCCATACAGCATAACATTTAAAACTACAAGACAATACAAATTCCAGACTAGATGTTGAACTGTTATAAAATCATATCACACACCGGACTTCCGTTTTTGGCATGTTCTATGGTGGGTATGTCTTCCCTGAGCTCAGGGAGATGCATCCCAGCGGTGTGAAGGGGTCCCAAATGGGTTTTTGGGTCCCCAGGAGCCCTTGGAGAGGGCTCCTGCCTGAGGCTCAAGGGATAGCCTCTCCCTGGGTGGCAATCTGGGGACTGAGGCTGCCCTTTGCCTTGGAAGGTTTTGCTGCCATGGAGCTGCAAGGCACGAAGAAGCACTACTGGCTTGCTGCAGAGACCAAAAAGTGGCAAGAAAAATAATCCAAATGAGACACATGGCGAAAATGTGCATCTTTAATTTTGGCGAAGATTCTCTGGTCGGGAATTAAAGTGGAGGGGGATTTAAAGTTTAACCCACCCCCCCTTTTAAAGAAGTGAACTAACAATTCGCATAAGAGAATCTAAATGGCTAACTAGCTTGACGGGCTGAAATTTACAGGGGCACATTCTGGCTGCTATAGCATAAAGAAGAAAATTACTCTTGGCTACTTTTTAAACTTCTCAGAACTGTAATTTGTAAAAAATGACGGGCAAGGGAGATAAAATGGCGGTGAAGTCTAAACCCTCCCCAAAGGCTCCAACAATGCTTCCGGCTACGAAACCAGAGTCTAGCAGACCTGTCTGCTACATTAACTGCAGCATTGCACCCTCTGATGGAACAAATGAATTCCCTTAGCTCTAAGATGGATTCCCTATAAGAGCAGATGACTGATGCTAACAAGAAGTCTGATAATTTTGCAAAGGAGCTGGTAGCTGTTAAAGCTAAATCTGAAAAGCTAGATTTAAGAACGGAAGTGATGGGGGGGAAAGGGCTTCTGAAAAGGATAATGTTTTAAGACTTCAGATGGAAAGATCAATGTTCTTTTTGAGATTCCAGGGTGTGCCTGAATCAAAAGGAGAGAACTTAAAGCAGATACTGAGTGAAGCTCTTGCTCCAGTGACAGGTGTACAAGCTGAATTACTTCAAAGTGATATGGATGTGGTCTATAGGACCTATCCAGAATTTATAAAGAAAAAAAACCTGCCTGGAGAGATTGTGGTGAGATTCTCCAAAAAATCTACAAGAGATGTGGTACTGAAGGCCACAAATAGATCCACGCTGAAGATCCAAGAAGAAGAATTAAAGTGTTAAAGGACATTCCATTTGAGATAAGAAAGAGGAGGAAACCCTATAAGGCTTTGACTGCATTCCTACAAGCAAAGAACATTATGTATAAATGGATAACTCCTGAAGGACTGGTGTTCAGTTACCAAGATAAGAAGCAAAAGATTGACCCTGTTGCAAAAGCTGAAAAATTCCTGGTTTACTGCAAAGGAGAGAAAGAGAAAAAATCCACAGAGGACTCTTTGGAAGATCAAGAAAGCATATATGGCCTGGAAAGCTCTGACTCTGCCGGACAGAAAGAGTTAGATGAAGAATCAGAAGGAGACTTGGGGGCTGCTACACCTAAACCCAAGAGTGAGAAGAAGAAGAGAAGACAGAAGGAAAAATAGTCTTGTTTATGTTAAAAGTTATATATGTTGCTAAGATCTTTTTTTTTTTTTAGCCAATCAAGTTTAGGTTTAAAGTTTGGAATTAAGGAAGGTTTAATGAGTATATAAGCCTGGATTTTTCTTTACCTATTATTCTTGCAACACTTTAAGAGAAATTGTATAGCTGATATATAGATTGGTCTCTGTATACTTTAGGGTAGAGTAGTTTTTTGGGTTTTTTTAGCTATTGTAGTTTGTTTTAGTGTTTGTAGCTGTAGAAATTCAATTAAAAAATATTTTAAAAAATCATACCACACACCATGCCACCTGTTCATTTAGACCATATAGGGTTAAAGTTTTAAGGGCATGGATCCAAAACAATTCTCTCATTTTCAAATGCTGAGTCATCTGAAGATTGTTGCAAGGTTGAACATATTGCCGAACAAAGAAAGAGAAGTCTCTGTCACTGTGGCTAGCTGCATCAATGTGATTGGCAAGGGGAGCATGTTTTCTTTTCCGTCTGATGCAACTTCGGCCTTGAAGTACGACCTATATACATTTTTTCACATTTATAGATGATGCCATAGATCTTTGAGTTACAATTGAAAAATGATCTAATACTATACTTTTTCTGCTTAGCTGAATCATAGAAAAAGTTTGTACATAACATCAAATCACAAACCTCACATCTTCCACAGGGAAAGTATTTAATTTCACATGTTTTTTATATTTTTACTTTTTTACAGCAATTCTTTTCTGGTCCATTTTGTATCCATGTTGTAGGATTGTACTGTATTATGGTATAAGCCTCATTGTGTTTGACCTCTGAAGAAGGCCTAAACAGGCCGAAACGTATCAGGTCAAGTCCATTGGTCCTTGTGTGTATGATTTTGGAATTTTGATATGAGGTGTAATTGGGCCCTTATATGTTTTTTTTTAATTCTTTACTAATAAATACATGTATTTTATACATTAAGTTTTAATTGTTGGCCCTCTACTCTGTTTGTCTTACCTCTTTAGGTTCTTGATCCTAGGTTTCAGAGTTAAGTTTGTTTCCCTTTTTTGTCCCTACTGTGATCTGCTAAACCAGGAATTCTGACTGCTAGCCATCTTGGAACTAATAAATTTTATTAAAGACAGTTGCTTTCTTTGTTGGTTTTAATTTTTTTAACTTATATATTTATTGTATATCTCTGTCGTAAGCTGACCTGAGCCCCACTTGCAGAGGAGAGTGGCTTAGAAATTTACTCTATAAATAAATCTAAACTGTATGGCCAATATTTTGCATATCTGTGTTCTGACATTGTTTTTCCTGTGGCCATCCATTTCCCCATGCAATCCTCCACACTCTGCCCAACTCATCCTCCAAAGGTGAGGGGTCTGGAGACCAGGTCCTGTGAGGAAATGTTGAAGGAGCTTGGTATGTATATCCTGAAGAGGAGATGACTTCAAGTACTTGAAGGGCTGTCATATAGAGAATAGTGCAAAGTTGTTTTCTGTTGCCCCAGAAGTTTTGACCAGAACCAAAGGATTGAAATTAAATCAAAAGAATTTTCAGCTAAGCATTTGGGGTCAGGAAGCAACTTTCTCCAGGCCAATTTGGCCAGGGATCTTGGAAGGGGTTTTTTGCCATCTTTGAGTGTGGAGCAGGGGTCACTGGGGGTGGGGAGGTAGTTGTGAATTTCCTGCATTGTGCAAGGGGTTGGACTCTACAATTTTATGATTCTATGATAGAAAAGAACCAACTCTCTCCACAGGGAGGGAAGAAGGAGAGCTGCCTGGCAGCTTGTGTCTGTAGCATTCCAGCCTTGCCTGTTTTGTCTGCCTGGCTCCCAAAGCCACATTCATCAAGCATTCCAAACTGGAGTCCAAATACGGTGTGTGTTCTTGCACTGCTGTCTGGGGAATGTAGTCCAATCCAGTAAGTGCTGAGCTCATGCCAGCATGAGAAATGCTGCTGAGTAATGCCGTTGACTGCACAGGTGCAAAAGCAGCTCATATATTCAGAATAGATCTCATGACTTGTCTATGATGACCTCAGGCATACACAATCCAGCAAACTGTATGTACCACTGACAACCACCCAGCAAGCTGCCACACTAAATGCTGCTACCATGCAGACACAAAATGGTTCAAAATACTGCTTGTTTGAAATTCTGAGAAAGATACCATTGCAATAACAAGAGTCCATTAATTCAAGGCATTGTGAATTGGTGGTGGTGGAGAGTGCCATCAAGTCACATCCAACTTATGGCGATCCCTGTTGGGGTTTCCAAGGCAAGAGGTGGATTGCCATTGCCTGCCTCTGCAGAGCATCCCAGGACTTCCTCAGTGATCTTCCATCGAAGTACTAGCCAAGGCCAATCCTGCTTAGCTTCTAAGAGATCAGGCTAGTCTGGGCCACCCATGTGAATTAGGTAAATTCAGATTTCCAGCAACATATTTGTGAAAATTAGCTCATCCTTGGTCTAGGTTTCCTTCAATTGCATTGAATGGCTAAAGAACTGAGATCCAGATGTTGTGGTGCTGAGCTGGCTGGGGTGGTGAGTAGAAGGTGTCTTGCTGTGCCCCAGCCCTGAGGGTGGATATGGCAGCCAGCAGAAGCCTCAGGCCAAAGATGATGGCTGTCCAGGCCTGACTTGGTCACAGGAGGGACTGCTTGGCTGGATTGGCTGGGGAGACAATCCAGCCTGGTTGGATGGCCTTGCTCTGGGACATAGACATAACGGGGGTAGGGCTCAGGAGCTTGGGCCTCCCACAAATTTTTCCAGGGGGGACTTAGCCTCCCCTGGGCAACCAGTGCCAGGCAATATTAAGTTTAAAACTTTCCTGTGTGGGTTTTTTCCTCTGGGCTAGAAAGAAAGAAGTTAGGCTCATCTATGCTAATTGAACTAGAATGCTAACTGAGCTAGAAGGATAGACAATGGGATGTTTAACATCCCCCCTCCCTTCTCCAAGCATATATGTGGATGTACCAAATGCTAAAGAATCTTTAGGAAGACAAATCTCTGGAGATAGGAAAAACTAAGCGGGGAAAGAGATTTAATAACATTCCCTGCAACAGGAAAAGAAGGTCTCTTGTGGCTGGATCCATCAGGGTTTTGGTAGTATCTTTGCAAGTTCTAGGTTAATAACTAAGGTTTTTGATATTCAGAACATATCAATCCTTGAATATGTTTGGTGTCTGTTGGAAAAGACAGTGTAGTCCTTAATCCTGGCTGTCTCTACCCACTTTCAGTGTAGCAATAGTCAGACTGCAAGCCTCTGTTGGGCCCAACATACTTGCTGGGCTCCAATTTACATTTGGAGGAAAAGTGTGTCTCTATTTTATTTTACTTGGGTCTATATATCCTTGATTGAAAACAGTTGTTTTTTTTCATGGGGGGGGACTGCTTTAACCACTCCTAAGCTCTTCTTTCAATTTCCATTTCATTTTTAAATGGTAAGCTAATCTGCATGTACAAGATGGGGGGGGGGAACAAGCAGATCAAAGGCCTTTTAAAATTTCCTTTTGCCCTGTGTGCAGCCCAGAGAGAACATTGGCAAGAAATGTGCACTCTGTACATGTTCATACTCTTCGTTTTGCTGTTACTTAAAATTGTGTGGTGCAGTTTCAAAGGAGCAACTAACTGGGATGTATAAAAGGAATGACAGGATTGCCCATTGGAAACAATGGGAGAGGCTTGAAGGCCCGTTGGAGGTCATGGGAGCCAGGAATGCCAATTGACTTGCATGGGCTCCACTGAAGTACATTGCAGCATGAAAAAAGTTGCAAAGAAAATGCAGAATGGTTTTTCCATTAAGATCTTTGGGCTCAGATAGGGTACTCTGGGACTGGAATGACAGCCCCCAGAGTGGAATTACAGTCCCTAGGAAGAGAATCTGTGGTACTGGAATGACAGCCCTCAGACTGGAATGACAATCTCTAGGAATCTGTGATGCCATAATGTAGTAAATTTCAGTACAAAGTCACCCTTATGAATAAGGCAGAAACAAAACTCCTGTAAATGAATTGCCTTACTGCCAACTTTGTGACCGTTTGTTTGTCTTATGCACATGGTATGTATATTTGCAGCTCTTAAAGTGACTATTCTAAAAGTGAATTTAAAAAAGGACACTGCAGGAGAACACTGAGATACTACTATAACCACTGGACAACTCCCATCTTTTCCTGGGTTTAGCCTAGCCCAAGGGCATGGCTGGGGGGTTCTCATGGGTTCCCAGGCCCCCCTAAATTTCTGAGGAGCCCCTTCCTAAATCCCACATAGATAGTGACAATGGCCTGTGATGTCACTGGCTCCTCTCTATGATGTCACTGGGCCTTGGTTCTTTTAAGGACCTAGAATAGCAATGCCTCTGGCCCAGGCTGCCCCCTCCAATTGGAAAGTCTATGCCCCTGTTCTGGGAAGCCTTTGATTGGTGGCTGTGAATTGGCCTGTCCCTGGAAGAGTTGCAATGCAAGATCACTGGTGAAATTGTGGATGGAATTTGGCTTCCAATCCAGGGTATGGTTTGCCTCTTGCCCTTGACACCTCCTGGCCAAAGTTATTTTGAAGAAAATAAAAACCTGACCCATCCCTGGCTCAAGAAATTAAGCCTGGTGCCATTCTACAGTGAGATTCATAGCAAGGGGGCCTGTGTGGGGAAAAGACTGAAGGTGTTGGTGCCGCAAATCCAATTAAGCCACATTGAAAGAGGCAATTAATCTATTTTCTAATTAACCAATAACATAAATCTGGAGCATTGGGCAGGTCAGGGAAATGGACTAGATGAGCTTCAGGCTAGTTCATTAGCTTAGTCATTTGCTCTGATCACACAGAGGCCCTGGTCTGTTTCCTGGTCAGATCTGTTGGGTTTACTGCATGGAAGAGTGGAGGGGGAATCATCGGCTCCACAATGCAGCACTTTGCTGCCAATACTGGGAAAGCCAAAGGTGAGCAAGGGAGGGTCCAAGTGGGTGTCCAAGGGGAGGCGAGCTGTGACCCAGAGAGCACCCTGAATGTGCCCGGACCTCTGCTGGCCAGAGCAGCCCCCATGATTCACAGAGAGCTTTGCTCAGGAAAGGTCTGAGCAAAGAAAGCAGGCTTCATGTCAGCCAGCCTTCTGTGGCAGGCTCTGCACATCCCTGCTCTCGGGTGTCTGTCAAGCTGCGAGTGTCTTCACCTGCCTCTCACCAGCACAGGATGTTCAGGTGGAAGTCTGGGGCGAGTGAAGACCGCTCCCTCCCCAAAGGCGTGGGAACAGCAGGTACCTTCTGAAAATCTATGGAAGAATTTCTTGGGAAGGCATGTTCCTAGCCAAAGCCAGAGGTCTCTTTCTGGGAGAAACATCTCAGGAATTTGAGGGAAGCCAGAAGAGTTTCACTCAGGCTTAGTCCATGCCTGCTAGGTAATCTGGCATCATTTAGCTGGGAGATACCTGAGCTGCAGAACAGACAGATGACGCACCACTTCTGACTGCAGACGCTCCTAATGTTAAAAACTCCCAGTAAAGTCAGCCCAGCAAGTGGGCTGGGAGAGGGAGATTCTGCTGTGAGGAACATTCAGATCAGGAATTCACATTATGCCCTCCGAAGCAAGTCTCTGGAAAGGCAGGGTGTTGACAGACTACGATCAAGTTACACAGAGATGATACAGAACATCTCTGCATTAGAACTGAAGCATTTTGGAGGGTACATACCTCATATAGGTGAAATGGATAAAAGCCCCCTCCCCACTCATATACGTCACACCCAGGCCAAGCATTGCCATCCCAACCAGGGAGTGAAGATGCATAGCTGGGCTGTCTCCTGTCCCAGCTGGCACCGGTGCTACTTCAAAGACAACCTTCTGTGAGAACACAAAAGGAGGCATGCTAAAAAAGGAAAGTTATGGCTGCAAAAGTGAAAGGTCTCATTCATTCACACACACCTATCAGTTCCCAAAGGAAGAAAAGTAACTAGGCACCAAGGTCAGACACAGGCAGCAAGAGAGATAAGACAGCATTAAAACCGAAACTTAATATGCCTAAAGACATCTGTAAGCCATACAAGCTTCACCCAGCTTCCAACCCCCACAAACTATGGCAGCATAGCTGACATTCTGCCCCCCCCCCAAATCCTTCCCCACCAGGTTTAGCTGGATACATCATATGGAAGTTATGCAGCAATGCAGGGGCGTTAATGTGCATATGATCAACCCACTCATTATGCTGGGGCCCAAAATCCAGGGTTCTTTTTCAGCCAGAACACACCAGAACGACATTCTGGCTGGCATCCGAGACTGCCCCACCCCTCCCTGCCGGCGGGAACGGTCCCCACACTCCGGATCTCCGTGTGGAGATCAAGCACCGGGCCTTGGCTCTCTGCACTCAAAGGGAGCTTTCCCTTTAAGTGCAGAGAGCCGGCAGGAAAAAGCCCTGTGTTCCAGATCTCTGTGCGGAGATCAAGCACCAGGCCTTGGCTCTCTGCACTCAGAGGGAGCTTTCCCTTTAAGTGCAGAGAGCCAGCAAGAAAAAGGCCCATGCTTGATCTCCGCGCGGGGATTCGGAGCACGGGGACCTTTCCCACTGGCGGGAAGGGGCAGGGCGGGCTCGGACGCATCTAGTGTGGCTGCCAAAGTTCCGGAGGAGCCCGGGGAGTTGTGGGTTCGAATTCTGACTCTCCCTGTAAATCGCTGGGACCACCCAGTCACTCATTCTTTCTCAGAGTAACTTATTTCACACAGTTGGGAGAGGGAAGCGTGTAGGCTGCCCGGAGCTCTTTGGAAGAAGGCCGGTCTAAAACCCAAATGGCTAAGCAGCTGGTGCATTTTCAAGCTGGCAATCTGTGCCAATTTACTCAGAAGTACGTCCCGCTGAATTCAGTGGGAATTATTCGGTCAGCCTGTGACGAACTGCTGCCTGCCATCCTTTTTGCGATTGGCTGGGAGCCCTGGAATCCCTCTCAGAGGCACTTTCAAAGCAAAGACCCCCCCCCCAAGCAGGAACAAGCCTTGCCAGCACGGGAGGAACACCGGATCCCATTGCAGCCAGTCTCAAAACTCTCATTGATGGTTTTTAAAAAATTTTTAAATGAATGGCGCCCAAGAAGGTTCTTTTGGTTTGACTACTCCATGTGTGTGAGTGGGGATTAAGCTGACTGAATTCCCTTGAGTTTCCCTTGCCCTGGAGGATTAAAAAAAAAACAAAACACCGTAAAGGTTGCATTTCTTCTCTGCATTCAGCGCCTGATTTCCTACCTTAGTCAGAAACGCTTTGTACCTTCACCTCTGAACGCCTTTAGAAGAACTCCCTTGAGTCTTGTGGCACCTTAAAGACTAACAAAGCTATCCAGGCAGGAGCTACCATGAGCGGGAGCCCAATTGGTTCACATTCCTGCCATAAACC
Source organism: Lepidodactylus listeri (assembly GCA_029233225.1). NCBI lineage: Eukaryota > Metazoa > Chordata > Lepidosauria > Squamata > Gekkonidae > Lepidodactylus > Lepidodactylus listeri. Next base: position 3,084,303 of record JARCFY010000014.1, on the reverse strand, counting down.
TTAGCAAGGATGTGATGGGTGTCCAGTGCTAGATGCATCAGACTACAACACAAATGCATCTTTCAAATCTGTGGTATTTTTACTATTAATTTGGATGCTGATTCAAGATGGGATCCCCCAGAAACACAAATAGCACCCTGCTTATAAGACCTCCTTCCTCCCCAATGGTATCCAGCTGCAATCTTTACTCTCCCCTCTCCCAGATCCGTAGATCACCTCTACCCCTTCCTTCGTCATCCGCTCAGTCCTCCCAGGAGCTGGGGTTGGGAGAGGAGAGCCCAAACCAGGTCTCTGTTGACACTTCTAGGCACTTAAGGTGCCGCTGCTTTCCATGTTGCTCATCAAGCCCTCCTTGTTCAACTGCTCTGGAGTTATCTCAGAGTTAAGGGCAGGGGGGCTGCAACCTATTGCTGCACTTTCAAAGCACCCCACTTGCCGGCCGATCCTGGGCCTGTTGAAATCTTAGCGGTTGCATTGGGAGGGATCCCCAGGTTGGCGTTCAGAGGTCTGTGGATTGTCTTAGAAGTTGCACAGCAACCCGTGGGACTCACTTCTGGGCACAAATTGACTGACGATCTTGGTGTTTATGTGTGCAGAGGGAAGGCAGCAGAAGGCAGAGAGCCAGAAAGAAAAAGCCCCACACTCTGGATCTCCGCATGGAGATTGAGCTTGGGCCTTGGCTCTCTGCACTCAAAGGGAGCTTTCCCTTTAAGTGCAGAGAGCCGGCGGGAAAAAGCCCCGTACTCTGGATCTCTGAACTGCTCTCTGCTGCCGCCGCACCGCCATGCCTATGCTCTCCCTGCTCCCGGTAAGTGCCCCCCCCCCATTTCTTTCTTTCTGTTGTGTACTAGTCACGAAATGGCGACCGCCATGCGGTCAGAGCACATGGCCTGATTCTACCTGAGCTTCAGCCAGGTAGAACAATAGACAGTCGGATCCAAAACGACCACCAATAGCCAGCCTAGGTCTTCCGCGGGGGACCTATGAACTACAACTTAAGACTTAAGGCCCTATCAGAACTATGCGCATATGTTAAGTCCCTATCAGGTATTTTGGGTGCAGCCAGAGGTGTGGCTCCGGCCGGCATATAAGCAGGGCCCTGGAGCCCTGGCTGCATGCTTGATCTGACCATCTCCTGAACATGCTGATTCACTTAATAAAGTCTTTGCTATGATCATCCTACAACTCGCCTCCCGACTCCAGTACTTACTTCCTTCCTTCCTTCCTTCCTTCCTTCCTTCCTTCCTTCCTTCCTTCCTTCCTTCCTTCCTTCCTTCCTTCCTTCCTTCCTTTCTCTCTCTCCCTAGCTTTCTGTCTTTCTCTCTCTCTCTCCCCATCTTCCTTCCTTCCTTCCTTTCTCTCTCTCTCTCCCCCCACCTTTCTTTCTTTCTCTCTCTCCCCCACCTTCCTTCCTTTCTCTCTCCCCACCTTCCTGTCTTTCTCTCTCTCTCTCCCCACCTTCCTTCCTTCCTTTCTCTCTCCCTCCCTCCCTAATGTGTGACCTAATATGCTAATGAGCCATACTGTCAGGGCTGTGGCCTAATATGCTAATAAATTTCTACTGTTGGGTGTGGCCTATTATGCTAATGAGTTTCTGCTGGGCTTTTTCTACAAAAAGAGCCCTGCCAAAATCTGTCCATTGCACCAAATACAACAGCCTTCCCTGACTTATTTTAGAGTCCAAAATCCAGGCCACCTTAAAGTGGGGTTCACCATTCATCATCATCAGAGGAGAGGGTGGTCGACGGGGTCTCCAACTCTTGCAGCCATATATTACTACTGGGAATACCATTGCTTTGACCATATGGACTTTTGTTGGCAGGGTGATGCCTCTACTTTTTGTTATGCTGTCTAGGTTTGTCATTGTCAGCTATGCTGTCGTAACTGGTGGGGGAGGGGGGCTGGAGACTGGGTGAAGCCAGTGCTTATTACTGATGTCTTTTTTTTTTTTTTGTAATAAATTTTTATTATTTTCTGACACTATTACATATTTTTCTTATACAAACCCTTTTTCAATATTACATCCATTGTTTGTTCTATTGTATAATCTTGTTATCATCTTGTAATGGTGGTTTCCCACCACATCTGAAGCATTTAACATTTTCAACTTTAACCATTCTTTATATGCATATATATATATAATACTCTCCTGGTAACAACGTATACAACCTTATAAAATTATCCATCATATAAATTCTTATTTTCTTATACAATTCTAAAATATCCTTATTTTCTAACTGCCATTTATACATTCAAATATCTCTTTTTAATATTATGTCCAAGTATAAATGTAATTTTTCATATCCCAATATTGTTCAACATATTCTTTCAAATCTTTCCAGTCTTCTAAGAAAGTCTCTGAGTACAGATTATTCAATTTTCTCGTCCATTTGTCCATTTCAGCCATGTACAACAATTTTTTCAACCACTCCCACACGTCCGGTATTTTTTTACCTTTCCAGTTCTGCGCATAGACCATTCTTGCCGTTGTAATCATATACCATATTAGTGTCCTTTTTTTTTAACATTTATCTCTTCTAATTTAAGTCCAAGCAGTAACAATTCTGGCAATTTCTTAAATGTACATTTCAATTTTTTTTCCATTTCTGTATGTATCATAGACCAGTAGGTCTTTGCTTTATCACACGTCCACCACATATGGTAAAAAGAACCTTGTTTTTTTTTGCATTTCCAACATTTGTTTGACATATTTTGATTAATATTTGCAATTTTTTTTGGCGTCATATACCATCTATACAACATTTTAAAACAGTTTTCTTTTAGATTATAACACGTAGAAATACTCATGGCATTTTTCCATAGAAATTCCCAAGATGACATTTCAATATCTTTGTTAAAATTTATCGCCCATTTTACCATTTGTTCTTTAACCATTTCATCTGCATTAAACCATTTTAGCAAAATTTTATACATTTTGGAAATCATTTTTTTCCCTCCTTCTTCCCAAATTTGCTCAATTTCATTATTTTTTTCTCTAAAACCAGTTTTTTTATCATTCTTATAGAGATCATACAATTGTCTGTACCTCAACCAACCATAATCAAAGTCTATCGCATGTTGTTCTTTCAGTACAAATTCTTTGCCTTGTCTTATTAATAAGTCTTTATATTTCAGCCAGTCCTGTCCTTTAAAATACGATGATGGGTTTAACACTTCTGCTGGTACTATCCACATAGGTATTTCTTCTAGGAAGAAGTTCTTATATCTTGTCCATGTGTCCATTAGTGTTCGTCTCAGATAATGGTGTTTAAACATTGTTTATTGTCCATTTTTGCTTTGCCATAATATAGATAAGCATGCCAACCAAACCTGCAATCATGACCCTCTAGGGCTAATAGCTTTCTTATTTATTTATTTTATTTATTTATTTTTGCATTTCTATCCCGCCTTTCCAGTGAACTGGCTCAAGGCGGCTCACAACATAAACTGTCTTGTAGCATAGCCCATGTCCCTATCCAGGTCAAACATACCGCATCATGATATAACCTTAAGTTTGGCAACTGAAAGCCCCCTCTTTCTTTGGCATCACACATTATTTTCATCTTAATCCTTGGCTTTTTCCCTCCCCATACAAACTTGGAAAGCTCTTTCTGCCAATACTTAAATGCTTTTACATCTTTCACAATCGGAATAGTCTGAAATAAAAAATTAATCGTGGTAATACATTCATTTTAACTGTAGCAATCCTCCCCAACAATGACAAATTTAATACATTCCATTTTTTGATATCTTGCATAATTTGCAGCCATAGCTTTTCATAGTTATTTTTGTAAAGATCAATATTTTTCATTGTTAATTCAACACCTAAGTATTTTGTCTTTTTTACCACCTCACATTTTATAAGTTCCTGTAGTTCAACCTGTTTTTTATTTGACATATTTTTACACATCACTTTAGATTTATTCTTATTTATATAAAAACCAGCCAAGTCACCAAACTCTTTCACTCTTTGCAACAAATATGGTAGTGTAGTCATAGGTTCCTCTACTATAAACATCACGTCATCAGCAAAGGCTCTATATTTAAAGGAAAAAACTTTTGATGTTAGGCCTTTAATTTCTTTGTCTTCTTTTAAGTTCAACAGTAAAACTTCTAGTATCCAAATGAATAACAATGGTGATAGCGGGCATCCTTGTCTTGTTCCCTTTTCAATCTTAAAACAATCCGTTTTTTCAGTATTGATTATAAGAGAAGATTTCTGTTCCGTATAAATTGACTTAATCAGGTTTAACATATAATCTCCAATCTGAAGTTGTTCAAGTACCTCAAACATAAAGTCCCAATTTAAATTATCAAACGCCTTCTCCGCATCTAAGGAAAAAAAGCCCACTTCCCTCTCTGGGTGTTTATCATAGTATTCTATCGCATCAACCACTCCTCTTAGGTTGTCCCTTATTTGACGGTTAGGTAAAAACCCTGCTTGTTCTATTTGTATAGTCTCCATAAGGTGTTCTTTTAACCTTTCTGCTATAATCTTAGCAAAAATTTTGTAGTCATTATTTAGCAGAGAGATTGGTCTATAGTTCTTTACATTTGTTAAGTCCTGACCTTCTTTTGGGATAAGTGAAATAGTTGCTTCTTTCCAGGTTTATGGGACCTCACCTGTAACTCCAATATCATTCATTAATAATAACTGTACTGGTGAGATCGACTCTTGCAATGATTTATAAAACTTCACCGTAAATCCATCCGGATCCGGAGCTTTACCTAATTTTGATTCTTCTATTGCCTTTTTAATTTCTTGTATTGATATAGGGTTATTGAACAGTTCTTTAATTTTTTCTGTTGGTTTTGGAAACTTTAGTGTTTGTAAATATTCTTTAATCCCTCTTCGGTCTTTTTTCTCCTTCTGAAAAAGTTTTGCATAGTATTTAAAAAATTCTCTCATTATTCCTTTATTGTCTATTATCTCTGTATTATCTCGTATCACTTTTGTGATACATTTATTTTCACGTCTTTTCTTTAACTGCCATGCCAAGTATTTTCCAGGTTTATTTGGGCCTTCAAATGACTTTTGTTGAAGTTTTTTTAAGTTCCAATAAATCTCTTGGTTCAAAATAACTTTTATTTGGTCTTGTAACATCCAAATTTCCCTTTGAAGTTTCTTTTTCCCTGGTCTTTTCTTCAATTCATTTTCCTTTATTTTAATGGCTTGCATGATATTATCATATTGTTCTCTTTTCTTTTTATTTTCCTTGTTATTTAACTATATCAATAATCCTCTCATCACTGCTTTGTATGCATCCCATACAATTTGAAGTTTAGTCCCCTTTTGCATATTTGCTTGAAAATATAAATTAGACTCATCTTGCAGCTTTTTTATTATCTCTTGATTGTCCAGCAAGTCCTCATTTAGTCTCCATCTCCCCTGCCTTCTTGAATGTCCAGAGGTCCATATGCTGGGATTATGATCCGAAATTATTTTAGGAAGAATTTCTTTTTGTCATCAACGCTAGGTTAGTTGTCATCCAAATCATGTCAATTCTTGAATGTGAATCATGCCTATTAGAGTAAAAAGTAAAGTCCTTTCCTTGTGGTTTTATTTTCCTCCAAACATCTTCTAACCGTTCTTGTTTTATCAACTTGAAAAAGATTTTAGGTAGTTTCCCCATTGCTTCATCCTTACTCTTGGATTGTCTATCCATCTTATTATTAACAGTTCCATTAAAGTCCCCTGCCATGATAGTTTGTTCGTAGTTTACATTGTCAAGTTCAGCTTGTAAGTCTTTAAAAAAAATTTCTTTCGCTCCATTAGGTGCATAAATGTTTACAATTAAGGTTTTTCTTCCTTGTACAGAGATTTCAATAGCCAAATATCTTCCTTCTTTATCTTTAAATATTTCTTTAGGTTCCAGTTCTTTTTTCACATATGTTACAACACCATTTTTTTTATTACCTGCCAATGAAAAAAATTCTTCCCCAGTTTTTTCCTAATTATATATTTGTGGTCTTGCTTTTTAAGATGTACCTCTTGTATACAAATCACGTTACATTTTTGTTTTTCCAGCCAATGTCCTACCATTCTACATTTCTGGGGTGAATTAAGTCCATTTATATTCCATGAAAGTAATTTGTAATCCATCATGATATAACATTAAATATCTCCAAATTCTTCCTTATGTTCTGCAATAAATGTATACATCTCTCCTGAACTCTTGATCACCACTCTGGTACTATCATAGTTAAAACTTAGTCCTTGTGGTATTTCCCAACGGAATCTCATTTTTCTCTCCTTCAGTTTGTCAATCAAGCACTTGAATTTTTTTCTGTCTTGAAGTATGGCTCTCGGAAGCTCTTTCATCACAATAATTTTTTTCCCACCCATTTCAAAAGTATCTGTAAAACATTTCTTGTAGATTTGTTCTTTAATTCTCTTCATTGTAAATTGGACTACTACGTCTCTTGGTAGATTTTTGTCCCTTGCATATGCTGAATTAACTCTATAAACAAGGTCCATATGGTCTTTAATGGTCTCCTCTTCTTCTTGTAGAAATTCCGCTAGTGCCTCCTGCATTCTTGTAAAAATATCCTCACTTAGACTTTCATCAATCCCTCTAAACCTCAGATAATTTTGCATATCTTTGTAATACATCATTTTTTCCACTCTATCGTTGTCCTTTGTCACTTTCTGAATATTTTCTTCCATCTCTTTTACTTTATTCTCCATTTCTTGTGTTCTTGTTGTTAAACTTTGCAGTTCTGTTTTTATATCTGCAAAATTCTTGTCCACTTGTGCAGCCATGCCATTTATTTTATTGTTCACTTCTCCAATTGCACCTAACATTTTGGTATTCACCTCTCCAATTGCATCTAACATTTTCTTTTCCATTGTCTCCATAACAGCCATTAATTCTTTTTCTTTTTTTGCAGCCATTGTAGGAGAGGACCATGTAGCCGCTCTTGATCTCAGTCCGCGGTCTGTCTTGCCGCTTTAAAAAAGATCAATTTTTCCTTGTTCTTCAAATTGAATAACAATTATTGCATTCACAAGTGCTGGTCATGCCTAGTCAAACAACATTAGTTTCGCCGTTCTACGTTATGTAGTTTTTAAAATATTAATGTTTAAAGTTTTTATTAATCCAAAATGGCGGGCGCAACTTCTCTATGGTTTAGGTCAAAGGTTACTGTATTTTCGACTTTGCTTCTGGCTTGCCGTAGTCCTCCTCTGTCCTGTCTTCTTTTTTCCACTTGTCTGCTCTCCAAAACATCACTTCCTGTTGTAGTCCGTCCAGCCTGGTCTCCCTTCTATGATTCTCAGCCTCCCCTGTCCCTTCTTCTTTTTTCCACTTGTCTGCTCTCAAAATCGTCACTTCCTGGAATAATCCACACAGCCTGGTCTCGCGATGATTAGACTCCCTCCTCCCAACTTTTCTTAACCGCAGGAATGTTAAACAACGTTGTTTTTAAGTGATTTAAGTCAAAATCCGGCTTTTTAGTGCTCCAAAACTGCACTCAGCCAACTCTCCAGTGCTTTACAGCTTCACCCGTTCGACTTCCCAGTTTTAAAAACGCAGCGATGGTAAGCCAAAAGTTTTTTCGTTACCTTTTGTTGATACTTCACTTCAGATGTGGTCTCACAGTTTAAACTTTGTCTTCTTTGCTAAGAAATTGGGGGGATGGCGATTTTAAGCTGAATAAATCAGCCTGGCTCGGCTCCTTAGAGATGCTTGCAGAAATCTTCTTCGGGAGAGGGGCTCAAGGTGTTGTAAAAGTCTCCTCTGAGACTCCTCCTTCACCGATCTCACTCTCACCTGGATTGTAATGCTTGCCGGTCCTCACACTGCCTGTGTGAGGTTGCGTCGGGTGTTTTTATCACCTGAGCTGTCGATAAGAGCCGCCGTTCACTTTGCCAGATCGCAAAGCATGTCAGACCGCCATTCCTCCAACCGGAAACTCCTCCTTATTACTGATGTCTTAAGGTATGATAGGTTTCATTTATCAGCTGCGTGTTATCTGTACCACTGTGTGTGCCTGACCTTGACGTCCTGGTAGTTTTCATTCCCTTGGGAATGGCTAAGCGTTTTTTCTGGCATGTGGGCTTGCTTTCTCAGATTGGTCTTCCCCCCCCAGGTGCCTTTTGAATCATGTATGACTTCCTGACCCCCACCTGGAGAGACATTACTGACACAAGCATGTTTTAGACACTCACCTCTACTGTCTTCAATAAACAGCTGACTAGTTAAGACTGAGTGTTGGGACTGATTGCTGTGGGACTCTGACAGCCATCGCTTTTCTTCCAGGGAGCAGGCGTCTTTTAATTTCATGGCTGCAGTCACTGTCTGCATCTTGGATCCCAGGAAGGTGAAGTCTGTCACTGCTTCCATGACTTCCTCTTCTATTTGCCAAGAAGTGATGGGGCCGGATGCCATGGACTTAGTTTTTTTTTATGTTGAGTTTCAAGCCAACTTTTGCACCCTCCTCTTTCCTCCTGAGCAAGAGGCTTTTTAGGTCCTTTTCACTTTCCACCATTAGAGTGGTATCGTCTGCATATCTGAAGTTATTGATGTTTTCCCCAGCAATCTTAATTCCAGCTTGTGATTCAACCAGGCCAGCATTTCACATGATGTATTCTGCATATAAATTAAATAAGCAAGGTAACAATATACATTCTTGTCGTACTCCTTTTCCTATGCTAAACCAATCAGTTGTTCCATATCCAGTTCTGTCACTTTGTCTGCTTGGGCTTTATAGTTTGATTTAGCCTTATCCAGAGCTTTTTGGATCAATGGCCAAGAGTCCCATAAACCTTGTTACCATGATTTTGGATCAATGGCCCAGAGTCTGATGAAACCATGGGCAGGGGGGCTCCCTCATACCCATGAAGAGTCATAAATGGAGAGACTCCAGTTGATGAATGGACACCATTATTATCACTATACTCCACAAAAGGCAACAAATCAACCCAGTCATCTTGCTAGTAGTTTGTGAAACACACAGAAATTGTTTGACCACTTGATTAACCCTTTCCGTTTGGCCATCAGTCTCTGGATGATAACCGCTGCTTAGTCCCTGTTCAGTTCTCAGCACACCCATTAGCTCCTTCCAAAACTTGGCCACAAACTGAGAGCCCCTATCTGTGATCACCTTGTGTGGAATTGAATGCAACTTCACAATGTGATGCATGAACATTTTAGCCAGTGTCTTAGTGGTGGGAAGTTGCTTGAATGGAATAAAATGGGCTTGCTTAGAAAAGAGGTCCACAACCACCCAAACCACTGTTTTCCCCTTGCTTGGAGGCAGATCTGTGATAAAATCCATGGAGATCACCTCCCAGGGCCAAATGGGGGTCTCCAATGGCTTAAATAACCCCGGCAGCTTTTCTGGTCTATGCTTGCTCATTATGCAGGTCTGGCAAGACTCCAAGTATTGTGAAATGTCTTTTTTCATCTGTGGCCACCAAAATTGATGCTGTAGAAGGTGCAGGGTTTTTAGGTAATCATAGTGCCCTGCCAGCTTAGATTCATGCCCCATGTGCAATACCTTCCCCCATATAGTCTGAGGAACAAACAGTTTGGCTCCTTTCTGCCAACAGCCATCAGTCCGAAGTACAACTGAGGGGTCTGCTGAGGCTTCCAAGCAGTCTGTGTCAGAAAAAGCCGCTTTGAATTTTTCTAGCCACAGCTCCCCCTTCGACTTTCTAGCTCATTCCTGGCTTTGGGTGCACACTACCTTCCCAACTGGGTAGGGGTGAACTTCGAGTCCACTACTTCCTCCCTCTGACTCTTGTGTTGCGGGAGGCGGGACAAGGCATCAGCTAACGAGTTGGCCTTGCATGGGAAATGGTGCAAAGTGAAACGGAATTTGGAGAAAAAGTCCGCCCAATGCAGTTGCTTTGCTTTTAGACTCTGGGGGATCTGCAGTGCCTCGAGGTTTTTGTGATCAATCCAGACCTCAAAAGGCATGTGCCTCCCTCCAACCGATGATGCCAGGTAAGCAAAGCCAGGCGGATGGCGGCAGCCTCCTTGTCCCACACTGCCAGTTCCTCTCAGTAGGGGAGAATTTTTTCGATACATAAGTCAATGGATGGAGCTTGCCATCCTTTCCTTCCTGCAGAATCGCCCCCCCCCCCCCATTGCCACATCTAATGCATCTACTTGTACAATAAATTTTTTATTTTCATCGGGTGTGCAAACACTGGTTCTGTAGTAAACAGTCTTTTAAAGTGATTGAATGCCTCCTGGCATTCTAGTCCATTCCAGTCTCACCCCAGGTTTTACACTGTCAGTCCCTCTCCCCTTAGTTTTGAGTAAGTCTGTGAGGGGCAGGCTCACTTGGGCAAAATTGGGGAGGAAGGCTCTATAGAAATTGGCAAACTCGAGGAAACTTTGAAGTTGATGGCGGTTTTTGGATGCCTCCCACCCCAGCACATCAGCAACTTTATTCAGGTCTATCTCTAGCCCTCGCGGGGAGGTGTGATAGCCCAGAAAGTCTATTTCTGTTCAGTGAAACTCGCACTTGGAAAGCTTGGCAAACAGTTTATGTTCATACAACGTTTGTAACACCTCATGGACCAGTTTCACGTGTGATTCCTTGTCTTGTGAGTACAGCAAAATGTTATCCAAATACATCAGGGCCCCTTTGAATAAGTGCTTGTGCAAAACTTCATTTATTAAATTCATAAAAACTCCCAGGCTGCCTTGCAACCCAAATGCCATCACTAGGTATTCAAACTGCCCCAAAGGCATGTTGAATGCAGTCTTAGCTTCATCCCCCTCCCGAATGCACACTTAGAAATAAGCGTCTCTTAAATCCAGTTTAGTAAAGATTTTGCCTTTAGCCGCCTCCGCCAGTAAGTCTTTGATCAAAGGGAGGGGGTAGGCACTCATGGCGGATAAAGCATTCAGACCTTTATGGTCTGTATACAAGTGGAGGCTCCCGTCTTTCTTTTTCTGGAACAGAACAGTGGCAGCAAATGGGGAAGAGGTGGGCCTGATGAAGCCTGTGGCCAGGTTTTTATCAATAAATTTCCACAGTTCCATCTTCTCAGCAGGGCTCATTGAGTAGAGCTTCCCTTTTGACAGCTTATGTCCCGGTAATAAATCAATGGCCCCATCCATATTGCAGTGGGGGAAAAACTCATCTGCCTCTTCCTCTTCAAACACCTTTGCGAGATTGCTATACTCCGCAGAAACTAAGTTCCTCAACTGCCAGACAAGCTCACAGAGGGAGAGGTTGAGGTGTCTCCCCCCACTCAGGCTTCCAGAGATGCCCTTTAAACCTGGAGGCTATTAAGTCCACCATCCCTTCACTCCACAGGATATAAGGATCATGGGAACCCAGCCACAGACTGCCTAACACCATGGAGAACCGGGCCAAAGGGTTAATAATAAACCTCTGTTGTTCCCAATGTGTCCCTGTGCCTATGATGAGCGGAACAGTTTGATACTTGCAGGGTTCTCTCATAGTTGAACTATCCATCTGGGTGAATACCAGCAGCTCAGGCAATCTTGTTATCATAGCCCCTAGCCCTGTGACTATGGATGGACTGATTATGTCCCAGGCACACCCAGAGTCAATGAGGGCCCTCACTCACACCTGAGACCCCATTTCTGGATTAATTATGGACACAGTCATGAAAAATAAATGAGGTGACTGTTGAACTTAACTTGCCTAAGCCTCTTAAAAACTTGCATCCCGTTTTCCATTAAGGTCTATTGAAGCAGGACCCTGGGCTGAATGCATGGAGACCCTGTCAACCACCCCCTCCTCCTCTGATGATGAATGGTGAACCCCACTTTGAAGTGGCCTGGATTTTGGACTCTAAAATAGGTCGGAAAAGGCTGTTGCATTTGGTGCAATGGACAGATTTTGGGCCCCAGCATAATGAGTGGGTTGATCATGTGCACACTAATGCTCCTGCATTGCTGCATAACTTCCATATGATGTATCCAATTAAGGGTTTTCGGAGGGGCAGAATGTCAGCTACACTGCCATAATTTGTGGGGGTTGGGGGTTGGAAGCTGGGTGAAGCTAGTGTGACTTACAGATGACTTTAGGCATGTTAAGTTTCGGTTTTAACGCTGTCTTACCTCTCTCGCTGCCTGCGTCTGACCTTGGTGCCTAGTTACTTTTCTTCCCTTGGGAACTGCTAGGCAGTTTTCTGGTGCGCTTGTGAGCTTGCAGTAATTGGCTCCATCCCATCCCGGGGTGTGCTTTATTGATTTATTGATTTTTTGCACTTTTATCCTGCCCTCCCCGCAAGCGGGCTCAGGGCAGCTTACAATGTGGCACACGATGCCAAATCAGCATAAAACATTTTAAAACATTAAAATAATACAGCAATGAAGTAACAAATTTACAATTAAAGTGCTCACAGTGATGGTAAAATTTATGTGCTAAGATCGCTTTAGCACAATCAGTTGTGGGAACGCGAGCATAGTCTCCTCACCACCCCTGCCGTTTTGAATTATGTATAACTTCCCAACTCCTGCCTGGAGAGGCATTACTGACACTCTGTCAGAGTCTCGCAGCAATCAGTCCCAACACCCAGTCTTAACCAGTAAGCTGTTTATTGGAATCAGTAAAGGCAGATCTCTTGAACATACTTTGTGTCAGTTTATTTTGTTGGTACCAGCAACTGTCTTCCCTTTTCTCTAGGGTGCTATCCTTCTCAGTTTTGGCTTTATCCTGCTCAGAGAGTGCAGCTTTGCATTTCTCCACCCAAGGCTGCATATCCATATTGGTCCTTTCTTTGCCTGGCTCTACGTTACTGTCAGGAGGCCTGACAAAGCCCGCATTGTTTGCTCTGATCAAATGAAATGTTATATGTCTCCTGCTATGTCTGCTTCCCCCTCACTGCCCCTTTTTCACCTTGAAATGTATTGCTTTTAAGAGTCCTGGACAATGTAACCATTTTCGTCGGGAGAGTGGCGACCCCACATTCTTGCACGTCACCAATAAACAAATGGCCTTTCCTCCCATGCATTCCCTCCTCCCATTTCCTGGGACAGAGAACGTCTTATCTTGTTGTGAAAGCCTTGAAGGTCTGTTATTGCCACCAGAGCCGGTTTGTTATGCATAGGTTTCACACATCTGGGTCACCCAGTTCAAGAGGGGAATTTTTATAACTTTAGCACCTCACCTTCCTGTGGGAATCCAAATGGCCCGGTCCCATCTCCCGCGTTTTCTATTCTGAATGTGATTGGTTTCATGTTGGGTTCAAATGAACGGGAGGGTATATTAACTCTGACTGTTTTCTATCTGGCATCTCTAACAAACATTCGAGAACCTGTCAAGCAGTATTAAGGCTAATAAAGAACTTTGCTTCATCAACAAAGGTCTGATCTTTTGCTGTTAATACAGAAGCCTCACAGTTACCACCACTCCCCCCCAGCTGAGTGGGCATGAACATGGTATCTATGATCTCATCACACTGGCTGGCATGTTGGGGAAGGTGGGATAGGGTGTCTGCCAGGAAATTTGACTTGCCTGGGAGGTGCTTGAGAGTCAAACGAAACTTAGAAAAGAACTCGGCCCAGTGCAGTTGTTTGGCATTCAAACATCTTGGGGTTTTAAGGGTCTCTAGGTTTTTATGCTCAGTCCACACCTCAAAAGACACCCAGGCCCCTTCTAACCAACGTCTCCATGTTACTAAAGCCAGTCAAATGGCTGCAGCCTCCTTGTCCCATACTGCCCATTTTCTCTCTGCACTAGAGAATTTCTTTGACACATATGCTAAGGGGTGATGCTTTCCATCCCCCCCTTCCTGCAGAATGCCCCGTATGGCGACATCAGAGGCATTCACTTGTACAATAAATTGCTTAGTTTCATCAGGGTGGTACAACACAAGCTCAGAGATAAAAAAAAGTCTTTAGCTTGTCAAACGCCTGTTGACACTCTGGGGACCACTTAAGTCAGCTATTTGCTTTCTTGCCCTCTTGGCCCCTCCCCTTGTTTTTTAACAAATCAGTGAGAGGTAAGGTTACTTGGGCAAAGTTTGGGATGAAGGGCCTATAGAAGTTGGCGAACCCCCAAAATGACTATAATTGTTGTTGGGTGAATGGGGCTTCCCACCTCACCACATCCTGAATCTTCTAGGGGTCCATACTCAGGCCCTCCCCTGAGATGCAATACCCTAGAAAGTCCAGCTCCTCTTTATGGAATTCACGCTTAGAGAGCTTGGCATAGAGGTGGATGTTGTAGAGGGCTTTTAGGACTTCTTGGACCAATTTCACATGTGACCCTTTATCTTTTGAGTATATCAACACATCATCCAGATAAACTACTACCCCCTTAAACAGGTACTTGTACAAAATGTCATTGATCAAGTGCATGAACTGCTCAGGTGCTCAGGTGCTCTGGCTAACCCAAATGGCATGACTAAGTATTCAAACTGCCCCCGGGCAGTTTTATGTTCATCCCCCTCTCGGATGCAGACCCTGTCAAAAGCTTTACTGAAATCCAAGTAAACAACATCAACAGCATTCCCTTTATCCAGTAAGCCTGGCACTCAACCAAAGAAGTACCTGTTGGGGACAAATCTGTACTAACTTCCCCGGATCACCCTGAAGTAAGCATATGACCTTGGTGCCTAGTTACTTTTCTTCCCTTGGGAACTGCTAGGCATTTTTCTGGCACACTTGTGTGCTTCTTGTGATTGGCTTTGACTCTTGAAAGGTCATGTCCCCAAATTTTTGTTGGTCTCTATGGTGTTACTAGCCCTAACCTGGATAGTCCCGGCTAGCCCAATCTCAGAAGCTAAACAGGGTTAGCACAAGCTAGTGTTTGGATGAGAGACCACCAAGGAATACCAGGGCCATGACATGAAGGCAGGCAATGGCAACTTCTTGTCTTGGAAACCCCACCAGGGTCACCATAAGTCAGCTGTGACTTGACAGCACTTTCCTCCACTACCACCACCATGGTGCTACTGGACTTGAATCTAGCTCGTCTACTGTGCAAACCAACATGGCTGCCCTCTGAAACACACTCCTCTGTTTGTAAACCCAGCCATTAAGTCCTCACATTATGCTCAGGGAAAAGAACAAACACAATATGGTGGTTTTAGGGGGAAGCCAGTTTTGTGTAGTGGTTAAGTGTGTGGATTCTAATCTGGGAGAACCGGGTTTGATTCCCCACTCCTCCACTTACACCTGCCGGATGACCTTGGGCAAGCCATAGTTCTGGCACAGCTGTTCTTGAAAAAGAGCAGTTTCTGTCAAAGCTCTCTCAGCCCCACCTACCTCACAGGGTGTCTGTTATGGGGAGAGGAAGGGAAAGGAGTTTTTAAACACCTCTGAGACTCCTTTGGATAGTGAAGGGCAGGGTATAAATCCAATCTCCTCCTCCTCCTCCTCCTCTTCTTCAGTGGATAGCCGTATTAGCCTGTAGTAATAGAGCCATATCTGAGTCCAGCAGCACCTAAAAGACCAACAATTTTCCAGGCCTTATGCTTTCTTGTCTTCTTCTTGAGTCAAAGCTCATTTCCTGAGATACACATGAGAATCAAGTTCCATCAGAGCCCTTCTATCCAGGGGAGAAGGTGCGATGGCTGTTGCAAAGTCAGTCTCAGGATGCAAAATGGACTCAGCTCAGTTAGAGCCAGGATATGCAGAAGGTGGGGAGATAATCCCTATGGGGTGTCCATTGTCCTGAACCTGTTAGTGAATTCTAGTTCGAACAAGAAGAACAGAAACAATCTGGATCTACTGTCACTGAGGGACAAGATGGGTTTACTTTCAATATCCTGGTCAGTAGCGCTAAAATGCACACAACATGACATGATGGTTAAATGCCAGCTTTTCCAGAAGTGGGTAGTTCATTCCTCCAGTACAGCCACTGGGAGGCAAAGGGTTAAACATTTTGCATGCTCAGAGAGAGGGTGTGAGAACAGAGGAACAGAAAGAAACAGAGCTGAAGTCCCTGCCAATGCCAGAGAGATTTTGCCAATGCCAGAGGCAGGGAGAGATTTGGAGTTTACTATTTTATTTTCGATTTAATTGAAATTGTTTTAAACTATTATTGCAAGGCTCCTGGAAGCACAAGGAAAGGCAGAATATAGACATGTTAGTGAATAAATAAAGAGACCCTCCTTTGTTTAAAGTGTCTGTTGTCTTGTGCCCATGTCTCTTGGGGAAAGGCGGAGGGAAACCAGTGGCTGAGCTGGTACTCACTTTTGTATTTGCTTCATAGGATTGTGCAACTTCTGTAACTGTGTTCTGATATATTCCCATGCCTCTGTGCTTTAGTCTGTATAGGATATATGCTAGTAGTTAATTCAGATATTTTCCTATTCAAGATCTCTGGCTGCTCATAAAACTCTTACTCACACACCTCACTGCTCATCCATGCAGAAATATCAAAGACATGGCTGATCTGGAGGGATGGCCAGGCCTGGGGTGAGGGAGAGGAGTCATTCCTCACACGTGCACAGACAGTCCACTGTCAGTGAGACAGACTACTGCAGGGGTGAAAGGGGAGCAAAGTTGGCTGCACTGAATGATTACAAATCCCCCGGTGCCAGACGTTAGGCACCCAAGGGTGCTCAAATAACTTTCTAGAGAGCTTGCAGAGCCTTTGTCCATCATCCCCCAGATCGCTTGGAGGACGGGAGACATGCCACAAGACTGGAGGAGGGCAGAAGTTATCCCAAGTTTCAAAAAAGAGTGGAGAGATGATCTAGGAAACCACAGGCCAGTCAGTCTGACCTCTTTCCCAGGGAAGATACTGGAGCAGATTTTAAAGGGAATCAATCTGTGAGCATCTAAAGGACAACTTGGTGATCTGGGGAAGTCAGCACAGATCTGTCCCCAACAGGTCCTGCCAGACCTAACTAATTTCCTTCTTTGATCGAGTGCCAAGCTTACTGAATAGAGGGAATGCTGTTGATGTTGTTTACCTGGATTTCAGTAAAGCTTTAGACGGGGTTCCCCATTATGTTCTAATGGGTAAACTAGAGGACTGTGGGATAATTAGGTAGATAGGGGACTGGTTAGAGAACTGTACTCAAAGAGTAGTTTATTTATTTATTTATTTGAACTTGTACCCCACCTATCCAGCACAGGCCGGCTCTAGGAGGCTAACAACATATAAAACAGAAACATACACAATTAAAATCACATCCATGTATAAATATAGCAGAACAATAAAACATAAAAGATGGTGGCAGAAGATGACAGCAAAAACAAAGTCTAGGAACAGCATCCTACATATTCCCAGCCAGGAGGCTTCCACCGCAGATGTATCAGGCCAACAAGCTGTGCCAGGCCATATTAATGGCCATTCCCTGCAGTGGTGGCTCCAAAGTCCTGGCGGAAGAGCTCCGCTTTACAGGCCCTGCGGAACAGCAAAAGGTCCCACAGGGCCCTGATGTTCTCCGGGAGCTTGTTCCACCAGTAGGGAGCCGCCACTGAGAAGGTAAGACAAGGGCAGCCCCATGTAGAGAGCATTACAGTAGTCTAACCTCGAGGTGAACATTGTGTGGATCACTGTCACCAGATCATTGCGTTTGAGGAAGGGAGCCAACTGCCTAATCAGCCATAGGTGGTAAAAGGCTGCCTTGGCAGTGGCTGCTACCTGGGCCTCCATGGTTAGGGAGGCATCCAGGAGCACTCCCAGACTCTGGACCCTTGGCGCTGGCACCAATGGCGCCCCCCCCCGAAGGCCGGTAATGGGATCCCTACCTCCGGTCCGCTCCGACTCAGGCACAGCACCTCTGTCTTTGTTGGATTCAATTTCAATTGGCTCAGCCTAAGCCAGCCCGCCACATCCTGAAGCGCCTGCTCCAGGTCATCTGGGGTGGCTCCGGATCGGCCGCCCAACAACAGATACAGCTGGGTGTCATCAGCATACTGGTGACAACCCAGCCTGTGCCTCCGGGCAATCTGGGCGAGAGGGTGCATATAGATGTTAAACAACATTGAGGATAGCACCGCTCCTTGTGGGACACCCCATATCAGCTGGTGCCTCTGGGACATCTGCTCCCCCAGCGCCACTCTCTGTCCCCGACCAATGGCATTTCATCTGAATGGAGAGAGTTGTCCAGTGGGGTGCTGCAGGACTAGGTTCTGGGCCCAGCACTTTTCAATATTTTTCTAAATGATCTGGATGAGGGTGTGGAGGGGCTACTCATTACATTTGCAGATGACACCAAATTGGGAGGAGCAGCAAACACATCAGAAGATATAATAGAATTCAACAAGATCTGAACACACTGGAAAAGTGGTCAGATGTGAACAAGATGCAATTTAACAAGGGTAAGTGCTGAGTTCTACATCTGGGTAACAAAAATGAGGAACACGCATATTGGATGGGGGATACAGTGTGTGTGAACAAGATCTTGGGGTACGGGTGGACCGAAAGTTTATTTATATGAGCAGCCAGTGTGATGCAGCAACAAAAAAGGCTAATGAGAACTTGGGGTGTATCAACAGAGGCGTCACATCCAAATCACAAGATATCATAGTCCCACTGTACACTCCATTGGTCAGGCCGCACCTGGAGTATTGCTTGCAGTTCTGGAGGCCTCACTTAAGAAAGGATGTGGACAGAATGGAGCAGGTACAGAAGAGAGCAATGAAGATTATCAGGGGCCTGGAGATTAAGCCCTAGAAGGAAAGGCTGAGGGACTTGGGAATCTTCAGTCTGGAGAAGAGGAGGCTGAGGGGGAACATGATGTCTCTCTTGAAGTATTTGAAGGGCTGCGACTTAGAGGAGCTCAGGGAGCTGTTCCTATTGGCAGCAGAGGAGAGGACTCACAATAATGAGTTTAAATTAAGGGCAGGAAGGGACTGGCTGGATATTAGGAAAAACTTTTTTACAGTAAGAGTTGTGCAACAGTGGCATCGGCTGCCTAGGAAGATGGTGAGCTCCCCCTCGCTGGCAGTCTTGAAGCAGCAGCTGGACAAACCCTTGTCAGGGATGCTCTAGGCCAGGGGTGGGCAATTGTTTTGGCTTGGGAGCCACTTCGTGGGAGCGGAGGTTAGCGGAGGGCCGCACCTTTTAAAATGATTGCATTCATTAGTTAACTTTGCATTTCAGAAAAGGTATAAATTGTATCATAAAAATCAATAAGTATAAATTAAATAAAATAGTGGTAGTTTTATTCAATTTATTTATTGTGCTAATTTTATATCATCTATAGCTGCAAGCATATTTAATTTTAGAATCAATTTAATGAGACAAATGTACCCTATCTCACCACGTGGCTGACTGTCTTGGTGGGCCGCAAAAAACTCTGTGGCGGGCCGCATGTGGCCCCCGGGCCGCTATCTGCCCACCCCTGCTCTAGGCTGATCCTGCATTGAGCAGGGGGTTGGACTAGATAGCCTGTCCAACTATGGTTCTATGATTCTTGTCTGACTGATGGCAGTAACCACTTCTGCACATCTTTGTCTATTGTCTCCCTCCTGGGATTTTCCGAACTTTACTGTGGCTTCCCCCCCAAACCACCTTTGGTATGATGGTTCCTAAAATTAAAAAAGTAGTAAATATATAACTATAAAAACACTACAATGATATATAAACTGCAAATTTAAAAAGATGGCAAAAGCCCCACTTGAGGTAGGGGGGAGGGATTGGTAGGAAGGGAAAGACACCACCACCCCCTGCAAAAGATCTGTGCTCCTGTGATTGTTTTGCATTCGAAGCAGCAAGGAGAGCAAAATGAGAGATTTCCCCCATGCAGAATCAACCTCTGTCTCTATTCTTGAGCTCTCCTCTTCCCTTGGACTCCAGTGGCTTTTGTGGGCCTGAAATAGATGTAGCAGAGTCGAATCAAGTAAGGGAAACATCTGCTTCATGGTCTATAAAGACAATATTTATCATGTGCTGATCCCAAGTCAGCAAAGATCAGCTCATCCACTGGTTGTGGGAATCAGCTTTTCCCATGAATCAAGAGATCATGTGATAACTATTAGCTAGAGAAGCTTGAAACACCCCTGGCAAATTTTGATAATTTTCTTGAAGTTCTTTTAACTCGAATCCAGCTGTTCTAGTGCAAACCAACATGGCCACCTTCTGAAATTTACTTTGAAAATCTTTCAGTGTTCCCCACAAGGAGGGCCCTGGGAAGACAATCCAAATTTGCCTCACATTTTATTTATTTCTTAACTGCTTTTCCATGTAGCATGCTGAAAAAAAATGTGGCAGTGGAAAGTACCGCATAGTTACAGCCAGCTTATGGGGACCTTGTAGGGTTTTCAAGGCCAGAGATATGCAGAGGAGGTTTGCCCTTGCCTGACCCTGCTTAGCTTCTGGGCATCTAATCAAGGGCAATAAAACAGTACCTGATAAAACAATGATCAAAACAGTTAAAATAATATTATTTATTTATTTATTTATTTGGACTTATATCCTGCCTAGCCAGCATAGGCTGGCTCTAGGCGGCTAACAACATATAAAATTAGAACATACAAAATTAAAATCACACCTTTATATGTACAAACAATAAAGCATAAAAAGATGGCAGCAAAGATGACAGCAGAACAGAATCCAGCACCGGGAACCGCATCCTGCATACTCCGGTCAGGAGGCTTCCACCAAAGATGTATCAGGCCAGTGAGATGTACAAGGCCATGTAAGTGGCCATTCCCCCCAGTGGCGGCTCCAAAGGCCTGGCGGAAGAGCTCCGCTTTACAGGCCCTGTGGAAAAGGTCCTGCAGGGCCCTGATGCTCTCCGGGAGCTCATTCCACCAGTGGGGAGCCACCACCAAGAAGGCCCTGTTCCTGGTGGTCACCAACCTGGTCTCCCTAGGGCCAGGGAGGGTCAGGCGATGTTGGGTGCCTGACCACAGTGCTCTCTGGGGTGTATACGGGGAAAGGCGGTCCCTTAGGTAGGCAGGCCCCAGACCATATAGGGCTTTAAAGGTTAAAACCAGCACCTTGAACCAGATCCAGTACGCTATAGGCAGCCAGTGCAGTGCCCTCAGCACCAGCTGGATATGGTCTCTCACTGAGAGGCCCATCAACAACCTGGCTGTGGCATTCTGCACTAGCTGCAGCCTCTGGAGCTGAGACAAGGGCAGCCCCATGTAGAGAGCGTTACAGTAGTCTAACCTCAAGGTGACCATAGTGTGGATCACTGTCACCAGATCATTGCGTTCGAGGAAGGGAACCAACTGCCTAATCAGCCGTAGGTGGTAAAAGGCTGCCTTGGCAGTGGCTGCTACCTGGGCCTCCATAGTTAAGGAGGCATCCAGGTGTCAGTGCCTGACATGAATTCAGTTGTTGTGTGGCCATTGCAATCCTTGCAGTTGCTCTTCTTCTCTGAGTTGCCTACACAAAAGCCTTGCTGTCCCTTGCTCTCCCTTTCAGTAGAGACTCTCATTTGCATAAGTGTTTTTTCGTTGCTGTATTGCCTGCACAAAAGCCTAATGGGTTGCTCTCCCTTTCAGAAGGGTCTCATTTGCGTAAGTGTTTATTCGTTCCTCATCCTTTTCTGTCCACAGGTCCCCGACTGGGAGTTAGCATCCCTTAAGCCACCCGCCCCGAAGGAATGCGGAGTGTCTTTCCCCCTCGCTCATCCCCCTCACTTCCCCCCTTGCTTGGGCTCAGCTTTCGCTCGGCTTTGCTAACGCATTGGAATGTCTTATCTCAAATGCCTGCCCTTGGGCGAGGGAGGAGAGGATCCTCTGTGAACTGTGAAATGTTATGCTGGCAGGTTTTGGGAGCCTCGGTTTTTAGTCTCAATAGATGGATAACAGCTGCAATTCCCTGTGAATGTTTTTGGAGGTTCCTGAGAACTAATTTTCCCCGTGTTTTTTGTGGGAATTGGTAACGCGGGAAAAAGCAAGACACTGATTGGAGGGTCAGCTTTAGCTCATGTATCATTTTAGTATATCAGTGAATGTAACTGATAGTATTTCATTACTAACAGAAGAAGTGTATGTTTCTAGTGATCTTTCTACAAGTAAAGATCTGTTGTGGACTATATTCATTGGGACATTCTCACACCAGGAGCACTCCCAAACTCCAGACCCTCGACGCTGGCACCAGTGGTGCCCCCCCCCAAAGGCTGGTAATAGGATCCCTATCCCCGGTCCACTCCGACTCAGGCACAGGACCTCCGCCTTCGTTGGATTCAATTTCAATCGGCTCAGCCTAAGCCAGCCCGCCACGTCCTGAAGCGCCTGCTCCAGGTCATCTGGGGTGGCTCCGGACCAGCCGCCCAATAACAGATACAGCTGGGTGTCATCAGCATACTGGTGACAGCCCAGCCTATGCCTCCTGGCAATCTGGGCGAGAGGGCGCATGTAGATGTTAAACAACATTGGGGATAGCACTGCCCTTTGTGGCATACCGCATACCAGTGGGTGCCTCTGGGACGTCTGCTCCCCCAGCGCCACTCTGTCCCTGACCTTGGAGGAAGGAGACAAGCCATTGCAAGGCAAGCCTCTGAACCCCCGTGTCGGCGAGGTGGTGGATCTGTAACTGGTTGTCAACTGTGTCAAACACAGCTGACAGATCTAATAACACCAGCACCGCCGTGCCTCCTCGATCCAGATGCCGTCGGGAGGTCGTCCATGAGGGCAACCAGTGCCGTCTCCGTCCCATGACCTGGCCAGAAGCCGGACTGAAACGGGTCAAGCGCGGAAATGTCATCCAGAAAACTCTGCAACTGAATCACCACTGCCCTCTCTAAAATCTTGCCCAAATAGGGCAAGTTGGAGATTGACTGATAGTTGGCCAATTCGGCCAGGTCCAGTGATGGTTTTTTCAGGAGAGGGTGGACCATTGCTTCCTTGAGTGCCCCCGGGAACAGTCCCTCCTTGAAGGACTTGTTGACAGTCTCCCTGAGGGCACCTCGTAGCCCCTCACAACAAGCTTTTATCAGCCATGAGGGGCACGGATCAAGGCTGCATGAGATTGGGTGTACAGTTGAGAGTAGACTGTCAACTTCCTCAAGGCTGAGTGGACTGAAATAATCCAGAATGGAACTAGAAATGCATGGAGCTTCGAGTTCGCTCACTGTTTCAACTGTGGCGGGGAGGTCACGGCCGAGCAGCAGGATTTTATCTGCAAAATAGCTCGCAAAAGCCTCACAGCCAATGTCCAATTCCCTATTATTTGGTCTGCCATGTGGCAGTTCTGTTAGTGACCAAATAGTTCTAAATAATTGTGCTGAGCATGAGCTTGCAGACACAATCGTAGCTACATAGAACTGTTTCTTCGTGGCCTTGACTGCCACCTCATAGGATCTCATAAACGCCCTATAAGATGCTCTTGATGCTTCATCACGGGCACACCGCCACTGTCTCTCTAGTCGTCTGAGCCCTTGTTTCATCTGCTGCAACTCCCCAGTGTACCAGGGAGCCTGCTTAGAACGAGGGTGCAGAGGGCGCCTGGGGGCGATCTCATCAATGGCTGCCAAGAGCTGGCCATGCCAGTCCTTGACCAGCTCATCCAACGAGCCGCCAGGGGGCGTGGGATCCCACAGAGACACCAGGAACCACTGTGGGTCCATTTGGCTCTGCAGGTGAGCCAAAATATGCTCACCGCCCACATGGGGTCTGAGTAGCACATTCAGCCGGGCCTTCAGAGCATGATGGTCTGACCATGGTACTGCCAAAGCAGTAATCAGATCCACCAAAACCCCTGCCGCAAAAATCAAGTTGAGCATATGCCATGGGCACCGTAACATGCTGGGTGAGTGTGTGGGCACAGTAACATGTTGGGTGAGTCCTAGTGCTGCCATGGCTGGCACCAGGTCCATCGCCGGCCCAGAGGTCACATCATCGGCATGGACGTTGAAGTCACCCAGGAATATAAGTCGAGGGTGCTCCAATGCCCAGCCTGATACGGCCTTGACCAGAGATGGCAGGCTAGTGTGTGGTACATTGGGCAGTCTGTACACCACCCAGATAGCCAAACTCTCCTCAGCTTCCCACACCAGGCCAGAGCACTCTATGCCCGCAAATTTAAGCGGAGGGAGAGCTCTGTAGGAGTAAGCCCCCCAAATGAAAAGTGCCACTCTACCTCTCCCACCCCTCAGTCCGAGAACCCAGGCGGAGCCATTTGGGAGAGAGCCACTGTCTCCCCCTCTCGCACCCAGGTCTCGGTCACGCAAGCCAGGTCTGCTCCCTGCTCGACCAAAAAGTCTTGCAGGGTGGAGATCTTATTATTTATAGACCTGGCATTGCACAACACCAATGTCGGAGGGGGGTTAATCCCAGCCCTACTGTCTGCCACCCTTGGGATGGGACACAGTCTGGAAGAGGGCCAAGCTTCCCTGTTTCTCCACCCCCTTCCCTTCATTATATGCCTAGTCCCACTGCTATACTTTCCCCTCCCCAGGATCACTGGTATCCCTCATCCTGTCTCCCCCATTTGTGGTGGCCTCTGCACTGAGTACAGTGTCCCAGGCTAATCACACAGTCGATGGTAATCTGAGATGTCACTGTAACCGAGTGGTAACTCACACAATGCCCTGTTCTCTAGCCTAAATCACTAACCTAGCCTACTGTATAAAACAATTATAACAACATATAAAAGGGTCACAACTTAAAAATCCAATTATTACTGCCATTAAATAAAAAACTAAATCAATCAAATGCAGTCCTTAATAAAAGTGTCTTCAACTGCCTCCTGAGAATTGACAGTGAGAGGGCCAGGCATGCCTGGGGAGGCTGTTCCGTAATTGTGGGGCTGCCACCAAAAGGCCCTGTCTCATGTACCTACCAAACTATTTGCTAGCATTGTGACATCATCATTACCTTCTCTACATAGTCTCTACATAGTCCTCAGTCGGGTAGGATCCTCTTTGGTCACTGAAGTTCTGCTGGGCAATGACCACTGTGTGTGCAAGGCCTGTCTTCTCCTTTGCTTCCAGGTCAGATGGCAGAGGCTGCCTTCCACCTTGCTCTTCCATGCCAGAGAGTGCACATTACATATACCAGGAATGAGAATGAGAAAATGCCTGTAGCTATTCTCTGGAGTGAAACCAGAAGAAGTGGACATTTGGGAGGCAGATTCTGTTCTCAAAAGACTCTTCTCCCCCACCCTCCGAGAACTCCAGTGGCTAAACAAGAGGAAAATCTGACAGCTAATTTTAAACATTAGAGGGCACTGCATATGGCAAAGCATTTCCCAGTTTCATTGTTGGGGACAAAACTATCCATTTTGGTGTGACAGGTCTTTGACTCTGCACAAAAGATCTGAATTGTGCAAATTTCCCCCTTTTAAACATTTTAGTATCATTTATTTCTGAGGGTACAGCCTATTCCCACTTGGTAAATGATCCAAATCGGCAGAGCCACCCTGGTGGAACAGAGCAGGAGAGCCGGTCCTGCAGATATGAGGGTCCAAAGCCATGCAGTGCTTTGCATGTGATGATCAGTACTTTGAATTGCACCTCACAGCTGATGGGCAACCAACTGTACCAACTGGAGTCTCCAATCTGACTTCAACAGCAGACCATGTAGAGAGCATTACAATAGATGGCTAGACTGGCTTGGTCAAGGTAGGGGGCCATCTTCCGGGCTTGATGACACTGGAAGTAGAGTTGCCAGGTCTGCCCAGGCCACCGGTGGGGGATGAGGAGGTAGGGTTTCCAGATGCAGGTTAGGCAACTCCTGGAGGTTTGGGGATGAGCCTGAGGAGGACAGGGAGCTCAATGGGCTACAACACCATAGAGTCCGCCCTCCACAGCATCCATCATCTCTGTAGTCTGGGGATGAATTGTAATTCTGGGGGGTCCCCAGGTCCCACCTGGAGGCTGGCATCCCTAACTGGAAGAACACTTTCTCTCCCCCCCTCCCTCCTGCTCCCCCTCCCCTCCCCTGCTGCTGCTGCTGCTGCATTAATTGCTTCTCCAGCAGTAATGCTGGAACCAGTAAAACCTAGAGGCCCTTAACCAAGTCAGCCACAATCAGCTGAACTCCATCAAAGGTGGGAAGCACGAAACCAGGAGAAAAAGAACCGTATAACTCAAAATGTGTAAAAGTTTGGCCAACAATTCTAGAATACTTTGCATCTAAAGAAGAACTTAAATCTATCTTTGAAGCGATAAACATTGTATTTTAACTTAATCAGACCTGTTTGTAAGAATATTATATGTTGCTGTTAAATTTTTTGTTGTACTTTCTATTTGCAAATGTTACCATGTAACTGTTAGTTGTTATTGGCTCTTCTTCATAACTGTATTCAAATATTTTCATCAATTATTATTTTTTTTTTAAAGGTGGGAAGCACAATGCCCTTTCAGCCTCCCCAGAGCTAGCATGACTTCCATCTGAATCTTCTGCTGGTTGTGGCCAGTTGGCTAGCTGCTGTGCTTCTCTGCAAGCTGTGAACAATCATAAGCACACCTCTCTAGTGCAGAAAGGAGGACTTCACGGTAGGAATAAACAGCAAGTCAGTATTTTACCGTTTAATAAAAATGTTCCTTATCAGATCACTAGAGCAGGGATGGGTTGGTGGGAGAGCAGCCTGCAGGTTCTAGCAAGCCCCGTGAGGTTCTGTCTGTCTCCCCTCACACCCCACTAAATTCTGCCAGGACTCTACTCCTTCTTGCTCCATCCCCAGCTATGCGTCATGTTCTGTCCCATTCCCCCCCCCCCAGACTCTGCTCCTGACCAGTCCCCAGCCAAGGGGGTGGCATTTTTGAGCTGGAAGTTGACTGTCCTTCTCAGTTCTACACCTTATGATTGCCTTTTGCACCCGCTTTCTGTGTTAATGGCAAAGAAAGGGTTCGGGCAGTGCCCAGTCAGTCCTCAGAACCTCAACAAAGGCTTGATCTATTTCTTGTCCTTCTCTGATCTACACGTGGTTAAACTGGAACAACAAAACTTCTAAATATAGAAACAGGGATGGCTGTGAAAGGTGAAAAACATTCTGCATCCATTTGTCTTCACCAGAGTACACCAGGGGGAATCAGTGATTAAAGTGTGCACCTTCTGTTGCCATGGAGCCCTGGCCACGGCAGCATCCTCCATCCAGTGAGAGAAGGGAAAATGGGTCATGTTATATTTGACTTCCTCCTTCTACAGATTAAAAAAGAAACAGCTGTAGTCTGTTCTACACTGTGGGTTAGAAGGGACTCGAGGGTGGCCTGCCAGAGCCCCTCTTGTGAAGCATCAGGTGGACCTTTTCTGTTCCCCACTTTGATCCAAGAGCAACTGGGGAGGGGAAGGAGGTGTGTCAGTGTCAGACCAGGACAGTCTCCACCAATGGGTGACAGAGACAAATGCCCCAGGCTTCCCAAAAGAGGGGAGCAGCCGCCTCAACAGCAACGGCTGCTTCTGCAACAGCTGTCTGGGGTTCGGGCACCCAACTTCTGGTGGCAGCAAAGGCCCCTGGCCCCCTCACATGGGTCAAGGGCTGCCCCTTGCTTCGACCATGGTGGCAGGGAGTAGGTACAGCAGGGGGCCCAGTGGAGGGCAGGGACTCTGGGGCTCCATCCTGGATTGTTGCCCAGGGCCCCAGAATCACCAAGACCACCCCTGCACCAGACCACGAGGGTCTCCTGCCTGCTGGGACGAGGCTCTTATGCCTCAGACATCCAGAGCTAGTGCGGCTAGTGGTTAGCATTGGGCTGGGCCTGGGAAGACCCTCCCCCATCAGCTTAACCTACCTCACAAGGTTGTTGTGAGAATAAAATAGAAGAGAGGAGAGCCATGTAGGTTGCCCTCAGTTCCATGGAAGGGTAGAAGTGGATGAAGTTGATCAATATGATGTACCCGGCTGTTGGTGTCAGCCCCGCCCCTGCAGAGCACAGCTCTCTCCCCACCTTTCTGAGGGAGGGTCAGCAGTCCTTGTCCCTGGGGGGCTGGGTTTGGACTAGCACCTCCCTTCATATTAATGAAGTTGTTATTAAATTTGTTCAAAGTTAATTTGGATTTGAACTGAGGGCCATCAGGACTGGAACTGGGGGCAGGTCTGTCAGTGACTGCTCTTCCATGGTTCCGGAATCAGCTGTCAGGACAGCCCAAGGAGCAAAAAGAAACTCAGGGCCTTTTCGTGGGTGGCAGCTCTGGGCTCCTATTACTTAGGCTGAAAGCCCTGTTGGATACCTTTGGATCCCAAGTTTAAAACCTAGATCTTTCACTGGATTGGAACCAACGTGGCCCTGGCAGCTCGTGAAAAGAAGCACAATAATGCGCCACAGACCTGCAAGGTAGACCACTGCCATTAGCTGAGGTGGAGGAAAGTTGTGGCCTGTCACCTTGTGAGTTTATGACTGAGGCAAGATTTGGACAGGAGAATTTCCCCCTCACTTTCCCAACTCAGCTGCAGTGCCCTTCCGGATCGGGGTGTGTGTGTGTGGCACGGAGAAGGCTTGGCAGGGCTGGGGTTGGGGGGCTTTGGCAATTGGAGCCAACCCCAATCTTCCCACCCCTGTTTGGGGTGGGGCACATGTTTATTTGATCTGAAAGACATACATTTTCAAAGAGAAGTGTCTGCTGTACAAAGGTAATTAAAGTGTGAGCACATTTTGTTGCCATGGAGATTTGGACTAGTGTCTCTTCGCCTGGCCAGCCTTCAGCTGGTGGGGAAACTGGGTCACTTCACTGTGCCTCTTTTCCCCCTCTTTGTCTTTCCAGTACAACATGGGAGGAAGCTGCCACTGGCGGCAAAGGACAGTCAAGCAAAGGGTGGCGCTGTGACAGAAACGGCCACTGTGAAGGGACAAAGTCCAACATTTATCAGATTACATATAAAGATAAATCCATCAGAAGGGAGAGAGAAGATATACCAAACATCTCCCCCCTCCTAGCCCCTCCCCCAAACCCACTAGGATGTCATCTTCATGCACGTTTGCTGGAGGCAGCAGGCAATCTGTCACAAAGACAATCTCGCTTCACAGCATATGGAGACGCAGACAGGAACAAATTTATATGGATACACTCCAAGAGCCTCAGCCGGGCACTTTCTAACTCCTGCCAGAGATACATAAACTAGGCATTCCTGGACATTGTCTCGAGCACAGGCACCATCACTGTAGGAGTCTCAGGATATATGGACTCCATCCTGAGTCCGTACGTTATTAATACCCCCAGCTATGTCCGTGATAACACAGTATTCCTGAGGAAAGTGCAGTCCATCGACCATCTCCCAGAATATAGCATTCTAGCCACCATGGCTGTTGAGTCTCTGTACACCAACATCCCCCATAAGGATGGACTACAAGCCACTGGAAACATTGTCTCTGACAACACCACAGCAGGCCTTGCCACTGGACTCTGCATGTTTGTTCTCACCCACAACTACTTCAGGTTGGGTGAAAATTTACACCTTCAAATCAATGGCACTCACACGGCTCCACAGCATGCCAACACATGAACCTGCCTTATACTGAATCAGACCCTCGGTCCATCAAGGTCAGTACTGTCAACTCAAACTGGCAGTGGCTCTCCAAGGTCCCCAGCAGAGGTCTTTCACATCTCCCACTGCCAGATTTTTTAACTGGAGATACCAGAGACTGAACTTCTGCATGCCAAGCAGATGCTCTACCACTGAGCCACAGCCCTCAACATTTTCATGGAAGATCTAGAACAGCATTTTCTGAACTCTTACCCTTTACTTGAGATTCATTGATGGCATTTTTATTGTCTGGATCCATGGCAAAGAAACCATTGAAAGAATTCACCAGGCTTTCAACAACTTCCACTCTACCATCAATGTAACTAGCAATTACTCTATACAGGAACACGCATAAGCACCACATCATACCAGAAATCAACAGACTGGCAAACCTACATGCCTCCAGCTACCATCCCACCCACATCAAACAATTGACTGTCCATGACCAAGCCCTACACTATAGTTGCATCTGCTCTAGTCCCTCAGACAGAGATACTCACTTGAAGGATCTACAGCAGGCATTTTTGTAAGTACAATATCCTTCTGATAATGGTAAGAAAGATGATTGGAAAGACCAGAATAATATACAGGGACAGCTTGCTACAAGACAAGACCAAAGAAAATGAAAAAGAGAACACCACTGGTGGTCACCTACAGCTCACAACTCAAGCCAGTCCAATGTATTATTAATGACCTATGGCCTACAACCTATGCTGGATAGTGACGCTTCCCTCACACGGTTGCTGGGCCCCCCGGCCTTTTCTTGCTTACAGACAGCCTGTTGACCTAAAATAACTTCTCACCAGCAATAATAAATTACTTTACAGCAACATGGACTCTGATACCAAGGCCTGCAACACATCAAGATTCCAGCTTTGCTTTGATAAAGATTCTAGCAATACCATCACGGGACCCAGCAATATCAGCCAAAGCATCTCAGGTTCATAATCCTGTTCATCCTCTAATGGGGTTGATGACATCATGTGTCAGCAATGCCCTTCCACCCTCTACACTGAACAAAGAGGCCAGTCCCTACAACAAAGAATAAATGGACATAAGTCTGACATTAGAAACCAGAACACTCAAGAACCAGGGTGGGAATATTTTAATTTTCCAGGACATTAACTTGCTGATTTAAGAGTAGCAGTTCTCTTACAAAGGAATTTCAAAGGGAGATTAGAAAGCGAGACTGCTGAATTGCAACTGATAATGAAGCTCAATACAATGCACCCTCCTGGACTGAATTGAGACCTAGGTTTCCTGTCTTATTACCAATGCTGATTTCTCCATGCCTACTAGTAAAGGAAGCCAGTTGAATACGACTGCATATCACACCTAATCCATTCAAGCCTGCTATTGTCATTTGCCTGCTGTTGTCATTTGGCATCTGAAATCAGATCTGGCATCAAATTTGGCATCTGAAATCTTCCCCAGAAAGGGGCTGTGAGAGATCAGCTTTGCAGTCAGGTTGACACAATGTAGCATGGCAATATGTACCATTGTGGTGCAAGTATGGCAGTGGAGCACCACATGCAAAGAGGCAAGAGATAAGGGCAGAGAGACTCCATTCTAGCAGTGTCTGAAGAAGTGAACAGTGACTCATCCCCTGCCATGAATTTTGTTAATCGTTAAGTTGCTACCGGACTCTTGCATCACAGTGTTTTTGAGTGCCACATATTAGGCAGCTGAGACTCCAGTGCCTGGGAAGAAGATTCCAAAGAAGACTTGAGAAATGCCACTATTATTTTTTTATTACATTGCTATGCCAGTTCTCTTACATCACAGAACTGCTGCACAGATAGGATTCCAAGGCAGCCGTTCCACACACACACACCCCAAGCCCCTGGGTGGCTTCACAGCCCCTGAGACATCCCCCTTTGGGCCTTTGTAGAAACTGTATGAATCAATGGTATGAAAATAGTGTCATTCAGAAAGACCTTCCCAGCATGCAGCTTTGGGGGCTTCAGTTTATGTCCACTCCAGGCAATGTCTCTTCCAATGCTCCCTCTAAGCTGTGGAGTCTTGTGAGCAAAAATTCTACTTTGTGAGTTACTGGCATTAAAGTTGTGAGCGAGCAATTTGGCTACTATATAAATTAGTTGGCTAAGACAAAAATGTGAGAGCCGGAGGCTAAAAAACTGTGAGCTTGCTCACACTAACTCAGAGGGAGCACTGGTCTCTTCCTACAATCCAGGATTCCTCTCTACCCCAAAGTTATTTTCCTACTTGTGGTCTCAGGCCTGGTTAGGAGGAAAAGTTGCAGAAGTGACCAGGAAGAGGCATTTGCAAAGAAGAGGGGCAGGGAAATGCCCCCATTAGCATTGTGAAACAATAATGTGGGCAGGAGTCTCATGTTTGCTTTGTAACATGGAGGAAAACTTAGGACAAGAGGGGGTACGGCTCAGCAGTAGAGCCCCTGCTTGGCATGCAGAAGGTCCCAGGTTCATTCCCTGGCATCTCTGGTTAAACAGATCAGGGAATAGGTGATGAGAAAGCCTCCCCCTGACGCCCTGGAGAGCTGCTGCCAGTCTGCATAGAGAGCGCTGACCCTGGTGGCCCAGGGGTCTGATTCAGTGTATCAGGCAGCTTCTGGTATCAGGCAGTTCATGTGTGTGGGTCCTCTTTAGGTCTCAAAGGTCAAATGGAGCATGCCAAGAAATTGACAGATTAACTTTGTTTTATTCTGATTGCAGAACTGGAGCAGAATTGTTGCAGAATACAAACAATGCTAATTCAGTTCTGTGGCCAGGGAGATCACAAAGGCAGGCACTGTTGGGTGTAGCAGAGATAAGGAAAATGAAGACAAGCGTAGTAGTGGTGGTGCTGAGAGTTTATACAAGGTGAGAATATATACAGACAGTTGCCAGAAACATTGAACAGCATGCCTGGCTAGGACACTGAGAGCATCAGGCCCCCCATAGCTCACTAGGTACAAGACTATTATACTAATATTAGCCAATCCCCAGTGAGCTGACATAATGGTCAATTACAGTCATTACTCAGTCAATTACATATCCAGCAGTGAAGCCAAAATGTCACCTGCTACAGCTATGACATGACAGTTAGATCTAGGTCATCTAGATCAACTCTGTAACTACTTGCTGCCTAACTATAGATTTATATTCCAATATGCCTCCTAGGAAGCAAGAGTTACCCCTAGTCCATTCCTGAAATAATTAAACATTTCAGTGTACATGCATTTGGTCATAACATCAGCCAGGTTACATTCAGAAGCACACTTAACAACTTGTATAAAACCATTTGACACATGAGTTTTTACAGATTGGTAACAAATCAAAATATGCTTGCTTCTGGCTCTTGGACCACCGTCTTCAGACAAACTTAGGGCTGCTGAGTTGTCACAACAAATCTGAATTGGGGACTTCCGGAAACTTTGCGAAGAATGGCGGACGCCTGTCACCGCACCAGCGGGAGAGGCGATCCGTGCCAGGCGGGAAGAAGGGGTTCAGGACAGGTGCCGGACTTACGAGGCTCTTTCCACAGTGTTACTGAGGAATAAAAGCTTGTACGGACTGCTAGAAGGCAGGATCGTGTACTTGAAGATATAAACTTTAAAAAGATATAAGTGCTGGTTGAAAAAACATTCCTTCTGTCCATCTTATCTAACTGTAAACAATACAGTGGACTCAACAATGGTGGGGAAACCGAAACCTTCCCCCAAACTAGCAAGTTCAGCTCCGAGTTCAAAGGTTGATACCACAGAGATTACCACAATTTTCTCCTCGTTATTGCGACCTCTAGTGGACCAAATGACGTCTCTTAACACAAAGATGGATAAAATGCAGCTGGAACTAAAAGTCAAATAAAACCACAGAAAAGTTGCAGCGGGACCTCATGGAGGTAAAAATGTCAGTAAAAAATCAAGACTCAAGATTACAAAAAGCAGAGAAAGACAAGGCTCTTCATCATGACCAACTTCTAAGACTACAAATGGAGCATGCAAGTTTCTTCCTAAGACTTCAGAATGTGCCAGAGAAGAAAGGAGAAGACCTTAAAAGCCTGCTGAGTGAAGCGTTGGAACCAGTAACAGGTTTAAAAGCAGAAGCTTTAAAAAGCGATATGGACATGGTCTATAGGACCTACCCAGACTACATTAAAAAGAATAGCCTGCCTGGTGAAATCATGATAAGGTTCTCCAAAAAATCTACAAGAGATGTGGTTTTAAAAACCACAAATAAGACGGTTCTGAAGATCCAAGAAGAAGAGGTGAAAGTTCTGAAGGACATTCCATTTGAAATAAGGAAAAGAAGAAAAGCCTACAGAAAACTAACAACCTGGCTTCAGTCTGAATCTATCATTTATCGTTGGAATACTCCAGAGGGACTAAGCTTCAACATCAAAGATAAGAAATACAAAATTGACTCTGTTGACCAAGCAAAAAAATTCATGGAAAGAAGCAAAGAAAAGAAATCAGGAGGAGACACAGATGGTTCACTGGCTTCGCAAGAAAGTATATATGGATTTGACAGTTCAAAAAGTGAAGATGAATCTGACTCGGAAAAAGGAGCAGCAGCCCCAAAAATACAAGTTGAGACTGTAAAAACAAGAAGAGGACAAAAGAAATGATTGTATAAAAATGTTTTATTAAGCTTATGCACTAATGGGATCTATAAAAAGTATTGTTAAGCATATTTCTTTAAAGTATGCATACCTGCCAAATAGCTTTCTCAGTGGAAACAGTAACAAAGTAATAAGCTGTAAACCATGGTCTTAATTAAGCTTCTTATTTTTTTTATTAACTTGATATAATTAAGCATTTCATAAAGTATTCTCTGTATAAGGTATATGTAGCTTAGTTTGTAGCATTGTAGAAATAGAAAGTAGATAAAATCAATAAAAAAATTAAAAACAAAACAAAACAAATCTGAATTGGAAGATTACAATTAATACCCAAATCAGACAACAATTGGTATAACCATTCAATTTGTATTATAGTATCATGCAATGCAGCATATTCAGCCTCACATGTGCTAGTTGCAATAATAGTCTGCTTCAAAGACTTATGCATTATTATGGCATCGTTTAACATGATCACCATCCCAGTTGTTGATTTAGCTCCAGAACGATCAGCCCAACTTGAATCACAGTATGCATGTAATTTAAGTAAACCAGAAACTTTCAAATTAAATTTATAATCTATGGTACCTTTGAGATATCTAAGCACTCTTTTCGCTGCTATCCAATCCTTATGATAAGGACAATACATTTTCTGACATAATAAATGAACAGCATAACATATATCAGGCCTCGTCCAAGTTGCCAAATATAAAAGAGAGCCTACTAGAGACTGATATCTTGTAACATCTTGCCATAAATCATCATCTGGTTCCTTCAGATAATTTGTAGACATAGGAGTTGACACTATATTTGCATCATTCATGCCATAAGCATCTAGCAACTTAACAATTTTATCTTTCTGATGTAATTGGTAACATCCATTAGAATCTTTTGTCACTGACACACCCAGATAATTATTGACTGGACCTAAGTTCTTAATTTTGCATACACTTTGTGCCACACTTGTGAACCATTGTAGCTGTGCAACAGAATCATAAATAACCAAAATATCATCAACAAAAATAAGAACAGTGACATCAGTTGCTAATACTCTTCTAGTGAAGATACAAGGATCTGCAACACTTTGCTTAAAACCATATCTCTTTAAAGAAGATGATATATAGAGAAACCATTGCCTGCTTGATTGCTTTAAACCATATAAAGCTTTGTTTAATTTAAGTACCAAACTGTTGTCAGAAAGTACAAACCTAGGTATTTGTTTCATATAAATGGTTTCATCCAAAGAAGCATGAAGAAAATCAGTGCTGACATCAAAATGCTGTATCAGCTTCTTTTGAAGCCTGACATAGTGCCACTTTAAAAGATTCACTTCGCATTGTAGGTGAGAAAACAGAATCATAGTCTAAACCATAGACTTGTGAATAACCTTGAGCAACGAGACATGCTTTATACTGTAAAGAACCGTCTTGCAATGTTTTCAACTTAAATAACCACCTACAACCTACTATATTAGATTCAGAAGGTTTCTGCACATAAGTAAACACTTCATTAGCAGTCAAGGCATTATATTCAACTTGCATAGCTTCTAACCAAAGCTTTTGTTCCTTTTCAGGTAAAGATAATACTTCCTTATAAGAACAAGGCTCTTTAGTTACTACATAATTGATTACAGATTGAGTAAACCCATAGCGTTGAGGTGGAATCCCTTTAGTAGAACGAGTAGACACACGAGTAGGTTGAGTCTCCTCCTGAGTAATTACTTGTGGAACTTGTTTCTGAGGAGAAACACCTTCACTCTTGATTTCTGGCATTGGCTCTGAGCCTAATACATCTGTGTCAGTTCTAAACTCAGTAAAAGGTATCATCACCTGTGGATTTTGCTCATATCCATGTAATCTCTGCCAGTTACCATTCTCACACATACTGGCTGACCTGCTATAGCTTACTTTCTGATGTTCATCACAAAATCTGTAGGATTTCATATTAGGTTGGTATCCCAGAAAAGTAAGTTGTTTGGTTCTGGCACTACCTTTCTTTCTCAGTTTCCGAGGAATGTGCACCCATGCCTTCATACCAAAGATCCTAAGAAAACCCAAACTTGGATCTCTATCATACAAAACCTTGTAAGGAATGTTATCAATGGCTTTAATCCACAACCTATTTTATAAATAACATGCTGCACATATTGCCTCTGCCCAAAATCGCATGGAAAGACCAGCATCATTTAGCATAGCATGCATCATGGTTTGAAGAGTAGAGTTCTTCCTTTCTGCTAAACCATGCTCCTGTGGAGAAGCTGTGTTAGTTGTTCTTTTGATAACTCCATTGTGCTTTAACCATTGATCAAACTGATCAGACATAAACTCTCCACCTTGGTCTACCTGTATGGCTTTAAGAGTAGTTGCCAACTGCTTTTGAACATGTTTTGCCCAAGCCTTAAACAAATTAAAGATATCAGACTTATGTTGCATACGATAAACCCAAGAAAATCTACTTTTATCATCAGTAATAACAAGACAAAACCTGTTGTTAGAACAACTCTTGGGATATGGTCCTATTAAATCCATATGTACTAACTCAAGTAGAACCTTAGACACTCTACTGCTCGCCTTGGCAGCAGGATAAGCATGTGTCTTTACTTGTTTACATACAGTGCAGTCTAAGAACTCAGTCTAAGTACTCAGAACAAGGTAATACCTTCTCTTTAGATAAGAGAGACAGAGTTTTACGCAACCTCTCAAATGAAGGATGACCCATTCTCCTATGGAGTAAATGGATACACTTGTCGTGCTTACATTTGTTGGTCATCCTCAAAACTGTCCCACTCAGCTTCAGACATTCACCTTCAACCACTACTCTCAGCAATTTTCTGCACAAGACTTCCACCAGCAGCTTACCACAGCTCGGTCTTACCGCAGACTGGCCACGTCTGGGCCCATAATCCTGTTGGGTGTAGCAGAGATAAGGAAAACAAAGACAAGCGTAGTAGTAGTGGTGCTGAGAGTTTATACAAGGTGAGAATATATACAGACAGTTGCCAGAAACATTGAACAGCATGCCTGGCTAGGACACTGAGAGCATCAGGCCCCCCATAGCTCACTAGGTACAAGACTATTATACTAATATTAGCCAATCCCCAGTGAGCTGACATAATGGTCAATTACAGTCATTACTCAGTCAATTACATATCCAGCAGTGAAGCCAAAATACCTGCACCTGGCTAACAAGTCACCTGCTACAGCTATGACATGACAGTTAGATCGAGGTCATCTAGATCAACTCTGTAACTACTTGGTTACCAGTGAGGAGTCACTGCAGGCTCCAAGCAGGGAAGCTTTTCCTAAACAGAAAGAAGAAGCTTCAAGCCACCAACAGGGGGCATGTGTGTGTGTCTGTGTGTGTAAGAGAGAGAGAGAGAGCAGGTGGCCAAGTGCAGTCCATGGAGGGTCTTGTGAGCTCCTCCAGTATGCGGATGGCTGCAAGGCTCCTCTGCCACTTAAGTGCACCCAGAGAGGCCATCCTTGCTCCAGCACAGGGATCTGCCATCTCTTGCTGGCTCTTCCTCAGAAAGGGGCTGTGAGAGGTCAGCTTTGCAGTCAGTTTGACACAATGTAGCAGGGCAATATGCACCATTGTGGCGCAAGTGTGGCAGTGGAGCACCACAGGCAAAGAGGCAGATTTGCATCCTCAAGAGAGGTAAGACCAGAAACAAGTGGGGGGAGGGGGACTCTTTTTCTCACAACTAGGAAGCACTTTTGGATGGGTCACCATGACCTGGAGAAATGGGGGGGGGGCTGCATCCACTAGCCATCCTTGCTCCAGTACAGGATCCTGTGCAAAAATGTTACATCCTCGCCCATGCAATCGGCCCCGCAGCCACCTGCCGTCTCACTCCCTGGCTGCAGCTTGACCTCCCCACCCCTCAGTGTGCCAGCTACAGTGGTAAAACAATAAGGTCATCATCCTGGAAGCCCCCCTGGCAGCTGGAGACCGTGAAAGTGCAGGACTGCGCACTTGGCCCTGGGAGGATGGCCATCCCACCTTCTCCTTGCTCTGCAGCTGAGGGGTGCGCAGGAGCTACAGAGAACCTTATGTCATTACAACGTGTCAGTGAGCAGAAGCTTCCACAAGCTGAGGAAGCAGCTTCAGGTCACTGCTGCAGCACAGACTCCCCCACCCGCTTGTCCGGCTACCCTCCATGAGAGCTGTGGCTTTTCCGAGGCCTCCTGCTCGCTGCCAGGAGGCTTTCTCTCTCTGAAAAGTGCCTGGCTGTGAGCGGGGTGCAGAGCTGGTGCTCAGTATAGGGAATGAAGAGGGAATCATGGGGAGCCAGCCAGGGCAGTGGTGAGTGCACTGTGCCATCAGGTCTGGGAGGATCCAGGTGCAAATGCCCTCTCAGTGGCCCTGAAGGTCACCTTGCTTGGGCCAGAGTCTCTCTCCACAGAGATGGAAGGATCCATACAGACCATCTAGTCCAACCCCCTGCTCAATGCAGGATCAGCCTAGAGCATGCCTGACAAGGGTTTGTCCAGCCGCTGCTTAAAAGATTGCCAGTGAAGGGGAGCTCCCCACCTCCTTAGTTAGCTGATTCCACTGTTGCACAACTCTTACAGTAAAAAGATTTTTCCTGATACCCAGTCGGTACCTTTCACCCTTAATTTAAACCCATTCTTGCAAGTTCTCTCCTCTGCTGCTAACAGGAACAGCTCCCTGCCCTCCTCTAAGTGACAGCCCTTCAAATACTTCAAGAGGGCAATCATGTCCCCTCTCAACCTCCTCTTCTCCAGACTGAACATTCCCAAGTCCCTCAGCCTTTCCTCCATAGGGCTTCTTGGTCTCCAGGCCCTCAATCATCCTTGTCGATCTCCTCTGCACCCGCTCCATTCTGTCCACACCCATTTTGAAGTGAGGCTTCCAGAACTGCACACAATACTCCAGGTGCCGCCTGACCAATGGAGTGTACAGTGGGACTATCACATCTTGTGATTTGGATGTTATGCATCTGTTGATACACTCCAAGATTACATTAGCCTTTTTTGTCACTGCATCACACTGGCTGCTCATATTTAACTTACGGTCCACCCATACCCCAATATCTTGTTCACACACAGTGCTACCCAGAAGTGTATCCCTCATCCAGTATGCATGTTCCCTATTATTGTTACCCAGATGAAGAACTCTGCATGTATCCTTGTTAAATTTATCTTGTTCACATCCATCTACTTTTCCAGTGTGTTCAGGTCTTGCTGAATTCTATCTCTATCTTCTGGTGTGCTGCTCCTCTCAAGTTGACATCATCTGCAAATTTAATGAGTAGCTCCTCCCTACCCTCATCCAGATCATTTATAAAGAAGAAGAAGAAAAGATTGGATTAATATCCCGCCCTTCACTCACTTGGAGTCTCAGAGCGGCTTACAAACTCCTTTCCCTTCCCCTCCCCACAACAGACACACTGTGAGGTAGGTGGGGCTGAGAGAGCTCTGAGACAACTGTCCTTGAGAGAACAGATGGTACAAAGCTATTGCTTGCCCAAGGTCATCCAGCAGGTGCAAGTGGAGGAGTGGGGAATCAAACCTGGTTCTCCCAGATTAGAGTCCATGCACTTAACCACTACACCAAACTGGACTGGCACCCCACTGGACCCATCCCTCCATTCAGAGGAAGTGCCATTGACAACTACTCCCTTTGAGTGCAGTTCTCCTTCCAGTTCCCCGTCCACCTAACTATCCTAGAGTCCAGTCTACAGTCCTCTAGTAGTCTAGTTTACTCATCAGAGCATCATGGGGAACCCTGTCAAAAGCTTTACTGAAATCCAGGTAAACAGCATCAACAGCATTCCCTTTATCCAGTAAGCTTGGCACTTGACCAAAGAAGGACCTGTTGGGGACAAATCCATGCTGACTTCCCCAGATCACCAAGTTGTCCTTTAGATGCTTGCAGATCGATCCCTTTCAAATCTGCTCCAGTATCTTCCCTGGGACAGAGGTCAGACTGACTGGCCTTTGATTTCCTTGGTCATCTCTCCTCTCTTTTTTGAAACTTGGGATAACTTCTGCCCTCCTCCAGTCTTGTGGAAAGTCTCCAGTCCTCCAAGAGGTCTGGGAGATGATGGGTTCTTCCTGTTTACTCTTCTGCCTCTGTCCCTTTGATGCATAGGCATCAACTACGGGGGGGCTCGAGGGCTGAAGCCCCCCCCCAAAATTTCCCTGGGGGGGCTCAGCCTCCCCCGGCAAAACGAAGCCTCTACCAGGCAGGCTCGCTTGCCTGCCTGCCTGCCGGCCCACCAGCCGGCTGCATAGGAGTCATCTACAGGGGCTGGGGAGCTTGAGCTCCCTCCCCCCCCCGAACATTTTCAGACGGTGCTGAGCCTCCCCAGGGCAAGTTCCAGCTCATTTTGAAAGCGAGGGTTTTTCCCCTCCGCTTTCAGAGACTCCGTTCTTCTTCTAGGTGACTGGAGAGAGGGAGGGGGGGGAAGAAAGTCACAGGAAGCTTGCAAGCTAAGTTCCACCCCCTCTCGAATCAGCCTACAGGAGCCTGGAGGGCTGCACATGAAGACTGACTTCCTTGCTTTCCCGCGCTCACCAAACAAAGTAAGGAAGCCAGTGCTGTCTTTCTTTCTCCTGCAGCCCCAGGAACTCTTGTGCTGCATGGAGCACGTTGGAATCCTGGGCTCACTTTCTTCTGTGGGGGGTGGGGGGGGGTGGGGAGGGTGCGCTCTCTGTCCCTCTCTCTCTTTCTGTTTCTCCATCCCTTTCTGTTGAGGGGTGCAAGCTGGAAGCAAGGAGAGACTGAAAGCAAGGAGAGACTTTCCGTTTCACTTTAGGCTGTTTTCTTTGCAGCCTGACTTTTCTTTCTTTCTGTGGGATATGACATAGAGGCTACCCTCCAGAAACTTGATTTTTTTTCCTAGGGGAAAAATCTGGAAGTCTGTAAATGAGCTGTAATTCCAGGGGATTCCCAGATCCCACCTGGAGGGTAAGCATCCCTAGCTCCTGTGCTGAAATTGGAAGCTCTGGTTCTGCTGAGTGAGTTGGTGCATGCAAACCACTGGCATTGGTTTGCATTTACTAAATCACCCTTCGTGGGTGGAGGAAGGGAAGTTGGAGGAAGGGAAGGGTGTCATTCTACCAAAAATGGAAGGTTTGGGTTTCTCTGTGAATTTGAGGACAGGAACTGGCACTAAAGTGAGATGAGAAAAATGTGTGGCTTTCTGAAAAACCTTGTGCTACAGTAATAATTATGCTACAATACAGTCTGTTTATATTAAAGGAACTACTGAGCTTTTTACTATTTTGTATGTTACGGCAGTGATATGAGAGCCAATTGAGCTGTGGGTCCATCTCATGCTACTGACAATAGTTACACATTAGGCCTTGCCCAAATGGTTCTGGGCATTAAAGCGCAGTTGCCCTGTGATTATGGAAAGTGCTAGCAAGTCATAGTCAATTCATGGTAACCCTGTAGGGTTGTCAAGGCAAGAGATATTCAAAGGTGATTTGC
This sequence comes from Lepidodactylus listeri, assembly GCA_029233225.1. Taxonomy (NCBI): domain Eukaryota; kingdom Metazoa; phylum Chordata; class Lepidosauria; order Squamata; family Gekkonidae; genus Lepidodactylus; species Lepidodactylus listeri. The sequence continues at coordinate 3,043,005 of JARCFY010000014.1, read as the reverse complement.
CATTGCCTGACTCTGCATCATGTCCCTGGTATTCCTTGGAGTGAATAAATGTCACTGCTGGGAGACAACAGGCTCTCTGAGTATTTATGAGGGAACAGTGTATCTTGCTTGCTGCTTAGTTCATGTAATTAGGCTCTGAAGGACTGTTTTGGAAATGATCTGCTTAAAGACTCTGATGTAGAGGAGATGGTGTTCTATGTTTCTTATAGGTAAAGGTAAAAGTTTCCCTTGCTCGAAACCCAGTCAAATATGACTCTAGGGATGCGGTGCTCATCTCCGTTTCCAAGCCGAAGAGCCAGTGCTGTCCAAAGACATTTCCGTGGTCATATGGTCGGCATGACTAGACGCTGAGGCGCACGGAACGCTGTTACCTTCCCACCAAACTGGTACCTATTTATCTACTTGCAATTTCTTGCTTTTGAACTGCTAGGTTGGCAGGAGCTGGGGCCAGAGATGGGAGCTCACTCCATCATGCAGCACTCAGGTCTCGAACTGCTGAACTACCGGTCTGCAGTTCAGCATCTTAGCCACTTGAGCCACTTGCTTCTAAAAGAGATAGGTTTTGAGTTACAGTTTGGTGTAGTGGTTAGGAGCATGGACTAATCTGGGAGAACCGGGTTTGATTCCCCAATCCTTCACTTGCAGCTGCTGATGTGACCTTGGGTCAGTCCCAAGTTCTTTCAGAGCTGTCCTCTCAAGAGCAGTCCTCAAAAGAGCTCTCTCAGCCCCACCTGCCTAGTCACAGGGTGTCTGTTTTTAAATGGTAAGCCCATCTGCATGAACAAGATGGGGGGGACATGCAGATCAACGTCCTTTTAAAATTTCCTTTTGCTGTGTGCAGCCTGGAGAGAACACTGACAAGAATTGTGCACTCTGTACATGAAGCTCAATAGTCATGGGACAGAAGAAGAAGAAGAAGAAGAAGAGATTGGATTATACCCTGCCCTTCACTTGGAGTCTCAGAGCGGCTTACAAACTCCTTCCCCTCCCCACAACAGACACCCTGTGAGGTAGGTGGGGCTGAGAGGGCTCTGAGACAACTGTCCTTGAGAGAACAGCTGGTACAGAGCTATGGCTTGCCCAAGGTCATCCAGCAGGTGCAAGTGGAGGAGTGGGGAATCAAACCCGGTTCTCCCAGATTAGAGTCCGCACACTTAACCACTACACCAAACTGGCTCTCTTTTGTGACAAGTCCTTTTGTGGATCAAAAACTGACTAATTAAAAGGAAACAGAGTGAGTATAAATGGGCAATTTTCTCAGTGGAGGGAGGTAAGCAGTGGGGTACTGCAGGGATCAGTACTTGGTCCAATGCTTTTTAACTTGTTTGTTAATGATTTGGAGTTGGGAGTAAGTAGTGAAGTGGCTAAATTTGCAGATGACACAAAGTTTTTCAGGGTGCTGAGAACCAGGGAGGATTGTGAGACACTCCAAAGGGATCTGTCAAGGATGGGTGAGTGGGCATCAACATGGCAAATGGGATTTAATGTGGCCAAGTGCAAAGTGATGCACATTGGAGCCAAAAACCCTAACTATAAATACACATTGATGGGGTCCAAACTGGCAGAGACTGATCAAGAGAGAGATCTTAGAGTCGAAGTAGATAACTCAATTAAAATGTTGAGACAGTGTGCGATTGCAATGAAAAAGGCCAACACTATGAGGGTTATTAAAAAGGGAACTGAAAACAAATCAGCCAGTATCATAATGCCCCTGTATAAATCGATGGTGTGACCTCATTTGGAGTACTGTGTACAGTTCTGGTTGCCACACCTCAAAAAAGATATTATAGCATTGGAAAACGTGCAGAAAAGGGCAACTAAAATGATAAAAGGTTTGGAACACTTTCCCTATGAAGAAAGGTTGAAGCGCATGGGGCTCTTTAGCTTGGAGAAACGACGGCTGAGGGGGTGACATGATCAAGGTTTATAAAATTATACATGGGATAGAGCAGGTAGAGAAAGAAGTCCTGTTCTCCCTTTCTCACAATACAAGAACTTGTGGGCACTCGATGAAACTGCTGAGCAGTCGGGTTAGAACAGATAAAAGGAAGTACTTCTTCACCCAAAGGGTGGTTAACGTGTGGAATTCACTGCCACAGGAGGTGGTGGTGGCTACAAGCATGGATGGCTTCAAGAGGGAATGGAGCAGAAGTCCATCAGTGGCTATTAGCCACAAAGTACAGATAGGAACTCTCAGTCTGGGGCAAGTGATGCTCTGTGTTCTTGGTGTTTGATGGGAGGGGCAACAGTGGGAGGGCTTCCTGCCCTCACTGCTGGACCTCCTGAGGGCACCTGGTGTTTTTGGCCACTGTGTGACAGAGTGTTGGACTGGATGGGCCACTGGCCTGATCCAACATTGGCTTCTCTTATGTTTTTATGTTCTTATGTTCATGCTCTTCATTTTGCTGTTACTTAAAATGGTGTGGTATAGTTTCAAAGGGACAATTAACTGGGATGTGTAAAAGGAATGACAGGATTGCCCACTGGAAACAATGGGAGAGGCTTGAAGGCCCATTGGAGATAATGGGAGCCAGGAATGCCAATTGACTTGCATACTGAAATACACTGCAGCACAAAAAAAGTTGCAAAGAAAATATGGAATGGTTTTTCCATTCAGGTCTTTGGGCCCAGATAGGCTACTCTGGGACTCGAATGACAGCTCCCAGAGTGGAATTATGGTCCCTATGAATAGAATCTGTGCTCTGGGACTAGAATGACAGCCCCCAGAGTGGAATGACAATCCCTAGCAGTAGAATCTGTGCCCTGGGATTGGAATGACAGGTCACAAAGTGAAACGACAGCCACTAGGAATAGGTTTAGTGCTCTGGGACTTGCACTCACTCCTAGGATATGAGTTTGAAGTGAGAAGAAGAGATGAAGAAGAAGAGATTGGATTTATACCCCGCTCTTCACTTGTAGTCTCAGAGCGATTTATAAACTCCTTTCCCTTCCCCTGCCCTCAACAGACACCCTGTGAGGTAGGTGGGACTGAGAGAGCTCTGAGACAACTATCCTTGAGAGAACAGCTGGTACACAGCTATGGCTTGCCCAAGGTCATCCAGCAGGTGCAAGTGGAGGAGTGGGGAATCAAACCCAGTTCTCTCGGATTAGAGTTCGTGCACTTAACCACTACACCAAACTGGCTCTCAAGATTGCTGCTATTCTGAACTCTGTACATTGCTCAGAAATTGAGTGCGCAGCAACTGTTTGGTATTCTGTCCTGGCTCAGAGATTTCAGCCATGCATTTACCAAATGAAGGCATCTGTGATGCCATAAGTTAGTACATTTCAGTACAACGTCACCCTTACAAATAAGACAGAAACAAGACTCCTCTAAATGAATGTCCAGGAAAACTTTTAAAATATTCCCCTACAGGCTTTTCTGTGTTGTCTTCCTTACTGTCAAATTTGTGACCATTACTTTGTCTGATGCACATGGTATGTATATTTGCAGATCTATTCTAAAAGTGAATTTAAATAAAGGACACAGCAGAGACCGCTACCACTATAACCACTGGCCAACTCCCACCTTTTCCTGGGTTTGGCCCAGCCCAGGGGCATTGCTGGGGGTTCCCAGGCTCCCCTAAATTTCTGGAGAGCCCCTCCCTAAATCCCACATGGCTCTACCTCCATAGATAGTGACAATAGCCTATGATGTCACTGGCTCCTCCCTATGATGTCACTGGGCCTCGGTTCTTTTAAGGACCTAGCATAGCGACTCTGGCTCAGCCCCAGCCCCCCCCCCCCCGGAAAATTGAAAAGTCTACGCCCTTGCTTTGATGTGTAGACTGATGCTCTCAGGAAATTGCTTCATTCCTTCCTTGGGTTCTTTCTCTCTCTCTCCCACACACACAAAGAAGGAGCACGTTTCTCTCCATCTTTGGCACCATGGAGGCAGATGCGTTCTGCATCTGCCTACATCCAGCTAGTGATGTTCTATCACTGTCTCTCAGACTGCACTATTGTCAACCTTGCTGACTCGGTTGCCATGTATTGGGGGAAATTCTAAGGCAGGGGGGAGTGTGAATGTGTGGGAGTGAGAATGGTTTTATTGTAGGGCAATACATCTCATGCAACTTCCTGACAATACCCTCCTTTTCCAGGGATGGCAGCCAGATGGCCTGGGTCTGTCTCCCAGCTTGCTGCCTTAGCTGAGATAACAAATGGATGATTTACAGGTGGGAGGGGATTAGAGGCATGCTAGCTCTGTGGGAATGAATGGTCAGTGTGATTGGAGGGGACTATGTTTGAACCAGGTATAATTGAGGGTTTTCGTGCCAGAATATCAGTTCTGACTCAATGACATTCTTAGCTGGAACATCTTTATTCTTCAATAAATAAATTACCTTCAGTGAGTGTTGCTGAGAGTAACATTGTTCAAGAGGCTGACAACTATCTAGAATGTTGTTCCTTAAATAAAGGATTCTTATTAGTTTGAAATTGACAAGTGGCTCTGTGTAACTCTGTAACTTTGCTAGCACATGCAGAAAAAAGAAGCTACTGATGCTTGTAGCCATTGTGCACTCTGCTAAATATGACAGAGATTACTGGCTTACTATACCAGTGAATCTTATATTCTCCACACACCAGATGGCTTTGCAGTGCTGCTGGGGAACCACATCAGAAAAGGTTGTGAGAGTTTGACTACATCTTTTGGCTGTATAACAACGGGTGAAGTACACAGTATAGAAAACAAGCCAGCAAAAAGCTGTGTACAAATACACTAATAGAGAAATAATTGCTCTGAATACTAAGAACATAAGGACATAAGAGAAGCCAATGTTGGATCAGGCCAGTGGCCCATCCGGTCCAACACTCTGTCACACAGTGGCCAAAAACACCAGGTGCCCTCAGGAGGTCCAGAACTGTACACAGTACTCCAAATGAGGTCACACCATTGATTTATACAGGGGCATTATGATACTGGCTGATTTGTTTTCAATTCCCTTCCTAATAAACCCCAGCATAAGTGTTGGCCTTTTTCAATGCAGTCGCACACTGTCTCGACATTTTAATTGAGTTATCTACTATGACTCCAAGATCTCTCTCTTGGTCAGTCTCCGCCAGTTCGGACCCCATCAACATGTATTTATTGGTAGGATTTTTGGCCCCAGTGTGCATCACTTTGCACTTGGCCACATTAAACCCCATTTGCCACATTGATGCCCACTCGCCCATCCTCAACAGATGCCTTTGGAGTGCCTCACAATCCTCCCTGGTTCTCACTACCCTGAACAACTTCATGTCATCTGCAAATTTAGCCACTTCACTGCTTACTCCCAACTCCAAATCATTAATAAACAAGTTAAAAAGCATTAGACCAAGTACTGATCCCTGCTGTATCCCACTGCTTACCTCCCTCCACTGAGAAAATTGCCCATTGATACTCACTCTCTGTTTCCTTTTAATTAGCCAGTTTTTGATCCACAAAAGGACTTGTCCTTTTATCCCATGACTATTGAGCTTACTTAGGAGCCTTTGATGAGGAACTTTATCAAAAGCTTTCTGGAAGTCAAGGTAAACAACATCTATTGGGTCCCCCTTGTCCACATGTTTGTTTGCTCCCTCAAAGAACACTAACAGGTTAGTGAGACAAGATCTTCCCTTACAAAACCCATGCTGAGTCTTCCTCAAGAGATTTTGTTCATCCATGTGCCTACTATTTTTTTTCCTTAATAACAGTTTCCACCAACTTACCTGGTATTGACGTCAGACTGACTGGCCTGTAATTTCCCGGGTCTCCTCTGGAACCCTTTTTAAAGATGGGAGTGACATTTGCTACCTTCCAGTCCTCAGGAATGGAGGCAGATTTTAAGGAAAGATTACATATTTTTGTCAGGAGATCCACAAGTTCACATTTGAGTTCTTTCAGAACTCTCGGATGTATGCCATCTGGGCCCGGTGATTTATTTAAGTTGTCTATCAGTCGTAGGACCTCCTCTGTCACCTCAATCTGACTCAGGTCTTTCAACACCCCTCCCGAAATCAGTGGTTCTGGAGTGGGCAGGCACTTCTCATCTTCCACAGTGAAGACAGAGGCAAAAAAGGCATTTAGCTTCTCAGCCATTTCCCTATCATCCTTCACTATACCTTTCACCCCTTGGTCATCCAAGGGCCGCACTGCTTCCCTGGCTGGTTTCCTACGTCTAATGTATTTGAAGAAAGTTTTATTGTTGGTCTTTGTTTTTTGTGATATGCTCCTCATATTCCCTTTTTGCCTGCCTGATCACAGACTGTTTTCCCTTTTATCAGCCTCACTGAGACTAGCTGTATTATACTGTATTATAGAATTTTAAAATAGAAAACCTGAAACAGTAATTATGTCCCAATTTCATCTACATACAGTTGTCATATGCATAAGTGAGTCAAACAGAAGTGCTCAAAAAATAATTTGTAGGCACAGCTGAACTACTGGGGAATATCTCAAAGCACAAGGAAAAGTTATGTGCCCTGCCCAGTCCTCCACAAATGTAGAAATATTATAGTCCGTTGTTGGTCTTTGGTCCGTGTCTTCTTTACGGGTGAGCTAGCTATTGACAAAAAGCCACATTTTGCATATGGTTGATCACAAAGGACAGTCTTGCAACCATGTATTTCTGTAAATAAATGAAACATCTCAGAATGTATATTTCCAACAATCACTCAATAAACAGAGAACTGGGAACCCAATTGCCAGAATAAGACCACATACCTGCAGACCACAGTAAATGCCTCATGATCCTACTGCATTCATATTCTCTATCTAAAACTTGGTGTTCCCAATAGACTCCAACTTCACTCCCCTTAAAGCAACATTATTTTAACAGTCCAATATGTCTCACAGAGAATATGAATGGAGAAGGAGCATGAGGCATTTACTGTTTGTAAAATTGTAGAAGCTGAGAAGATTGTGAACATTTGCTAAGAGTTTTTCTCCTGTGGTCTGCAGGTATGTGCTGCTATAATATTTCTACATTTGTGGAGGACTGGGCAGGGCACATAACTCTGCCTTGTGCTTTGAGATATTCCCCAGTAATTCAGCTGTGCCTACAAATTGTTTTTTGAGCACTGTTGTTTGACTCCCTTACATATATGACAACTATAATTGTATGTAGATGACATTGTGACATAATTGCTGTTTCAGGTTTTCTATTTTGAAATTCTATAATACAGTGTTTAGAGCAATTATTTCTACAACTTTTGGCTGAGCAACTGGAGAGAAATTTTCACATCAATGAAGGATCTCGCATGCTGACAAAATAGCTGTTATGTGCTGTCTTAAGAAAAATCACCCATTTTTCAAATCAGGCCCTCAAGGATGCATAGGCAAGGAGTACCTCTGTCACCCCCTCATTTCTGAAATCTTCCTTCCCTGGAGACACCCCAAAACCTTTGTGCTTTTTCCAGTAGCAGCATAAGGCGCTTTTATTCAGCCTGGATTTTGCTGGCCAGGGATAGGGTGGGATAGAGCAAAAGAAGGGCCAGCCCATGTGACCATCAGGAATAGTGTGATTCCTTCACAGCCTACCCGGGCGTCCCATATCAGCCACAAGAATTTGGCATTCAACAGCACTCCCCCCCCCCCCCCCCACGAAGGGGAGTTCCAGGCTGCAAGGAGGTGTTGTCAGCAACTGCCACACTCTCCTGAAGGGTGCCAGCCGTCCCAAAGCTCTGGGCAGTGTCTTGGTGGCAGTGGGAAGAGCCATCAAGTCACAGCTGACCACAGGGTTTTCAAAGAAAGAGACGTTCAGAGGTGGTTTGTCATTGCCTGCCTCTGCAGCAGTGACTTAATGAACAATAAATTATTATATTAAGAAAATCACCATTTGTTGTCTTTCTAATAAAGCCTCGTCTCTTAACGTCCTTCACTCATGCAGCGAGGAAAAAGCAGTCTTTATAGTATCCGACTGGCATTAATCATGACCCAGAATCCACGGTGCCTTCCCCCAGTGAAACCGAGTCAAAGAAACCTGACACTCTGTCAGAGCGCAACAGGATTTTTTATAAGGGTTTTTTACTTGGACTGAAGTCTGAGAACCCAGCCTGCCAGTTGCCAGGAAAGGATGTGAGTCCTGCCTGAGGAATGATTGGAAGACTCACTGAGAGGGGGCACAGAAAAGGGCCGGGGAGGTGGGGCTCAGCAGCTTCCAGGGAGGCCTGGATAGGATGAGATGAGGCAAGGGTCCAGCAAAATATGGGTGCCATTTAGAGGGGGCCTGGAGGGGCTGTGCCCCCCCCATGTGTTCCTGGCCTTCTGGGATGATTCCTCAAGTGTATCTGCATCAGACATGGATAAAGTTTCACCACAGAAAATGCTCTTCAGGGTCCAATGTGAAGTGCTGTGGGAGCTCCCGTGATTAGCATCTCCCTGGTTCTCTATACATTATTCTACTTCAAAGCAGATGGGGGGATGCCAATTTGAGCAAGAAAGGGGTTCTGGGGGGGGGGAGGTTAGGGAAGACGAAAGTATATTTCGCTGCATGGTTTGAGAGCTGGAGGTTTCCCAGAAGGCTCATACATATAGGCTTTAACAATTCCACTTTGTTTCACCCATTTCTCCTCACCAGTGGTTGCTTATATTTTCAAAACATTTTGTGGAGAGCTGCTCCCCCTCTCAGCCTCCTCCTCTTCCTCCACCACCATGAAGCTCCCAAGCAGGCATTGGCCAATGCCCCGTGAAGAATCCATCCTGCAGCCCCACAGCACGGCTTGCTGGGGGATCTCTCTTTCCACACAGGGGCAAGGAAAGCTGTCCCAGCTGAGGAAGCAGCAGAGTGGGGGGAGGGGAAGTGAGTCTCTACACCCTGCCCCCTCCCACTCACTGCTGCCACCACTCCTGTCACACTGGTGCAGAAGTGCCAAGATAGGGATATTTCCAGGCCTGCCCACAGGCCAGCAAACTCCCTTTATTTGTGTTATGTGGATGTGAATCAAATCAAGTTACAATGCATACACCATCTCTTGATCCTGAAGCCACACTAAACTATCCAGAGTCTGGACCCTTGCAGGAGAATCCAAGAAAGGCCTTGTGGGGTCAGCCCAAGATCCACTGAGATCTTTGCAAGAATCCCACACACCTGGGATTCCAGTCTGTCTCCACCAACCATGACCCTCCCTAAGGCGGGAAGGTCCATAGCACCTTCAGCAATACCTGCTCCCAGATGTCTTACTGTTGAGAGAAAGGGCTCATCAGCAGAGCACCTTTTTTGCACGCAGAAAATCCCTGGTTCAAGTTTAGCCTTTTCTAGTTTAAGTAGGCTGAAAGTCAGAGCAGTCTATCCTGGTGACAGGTTCAGTATAAAGCAAGGCAGCTTCCTGCCATCAATCTAGAAGGACCTGCACATTGCCAGTAAAGTTACAAAAATGGGGGTCTCAGGATAGTTGCCTGGTATTTAAAGTTTTTGTCCCCAAGTAGTTTTCCATAGACATTGTTTTTCCCAGGTCACTTGTGCCAATAATTTTACACCCCAAATAATGGACAATCCATAAAAATGATGAAGAGAAACTGCCCCCAGCCCTTGCTACTCACATAATGGTGGAAGATGCCCTCAAGCCACAGCCATTTATGGTGACCCTGAAGGGTTTTCAAGGCAAGAGCCATTCAGAGATAGTTTGCCATCGCCTGCCTCCGCATGGTGACCCTGGACTCTTTGATGGTCCCCCAGCCAAGGACTGACCAGGAACAACCCTGCTTAGCTTCTGAGATCTGATGAGATCAGTCTAGCCTGGTCTATCCAGGTTAAGGCAAGAGACAAATGGAGGTGGCTTGCCATTGCCTGACTCAGCGCAACCCTGGTGTTCCTTGGCAGTCTCCCATCCAAGGACTAACAAGCGCCGACCCTGCTTAGCTTCTGAGATCCAATGAGATCAGGCTAGCCTGGGCCATCCAGTTAGAAGAAGAAGAATTGGTTTTCATACCCCATTTTCTTTATCCTGAGGAGTCTCAGAGCGGCTTACAATCACCTTCCCTTTCTCTCCCCATGGCAGGCCCCTTGTGAGGTAAGCGGGGCAGGCGGAGAGAGCTCTGAGAGAGAGAACTGTGACTGGCCCAAGGTCCCCCAGCAGGCTTCCTGGAGAGGAGGAGTGGGAAACCACCACCACCACCCCTTGATTCTCCGGATGAGAGTCTGCCACGCTTCTCCCCTGCCTCAGGCTGGCTCTCAGGGCAGAGGAGTCACACAATACAAGCTGGACTGGCTGTGCTGATATCACACAATGGGCTGTCCTCGAGTCATGCTGGCGCCTCAAGAGTGCATGGGCAATGAGGCACATCATGTACACTGCCAGGTCACATGACCTGTTTACAGGGGAGAGCAGGTCACAAACTGAAATAAACAGAATGTATGGACAAAGATTTTTTAAATGTCTTAGCAATACAAGCACTAGAAATTTGGAAGGTGCTGTTTGTCTAAAAAGCAACAATTTTAAGAGATCTAAGGAAACAAACAAACCTGATGTTGAGCAACAGACTTCAAGACTCTGACCATGATAGCTCTTAGGTGTTAAAAGAACAGCAATTGCATTTCAAGGTTCTACCAATAGCTTTGTCTATTGTGAAATCTGAAACAAATCTGAGGACTCTAAGATGAAACATACAAGGACAAAGAGCTTTGACAAGACTTGTGGAGTTTTTTTGGGGGGGGGGATACACCTCTGATTTTATTATCTTCACTAAAACTGTTATGTGTGCATAAGGGCAAATGCTGCACTGCTCTTATCTTTTTAAGATATGAAACCTTCATTTATTAATCCAAATGACATTATTTGCATTTACAACATTCATTTGCATAAACTTGGACATACAAAGTTTTTCCACCTCTGGTTAATAACAGACATACATTGTACAAGATACTGGCTGAATACATAAGTTCAAACAAATATTTGGGTACAACAATTTGTTCATAGTATATACTGGAAACTTTTTTTTTCCTTTTTCAAAATTTTTATCGCTATTAAAGACACAGATCCATTAGCTACTTTGGGTCTTTGAACAGTTATCCTAAAGGTGACATAAAACAGGGGGGGGGGAGTAGCTAGCTCCAACAGAATGGCAACCCCCAACCCTTTGATCTCTTTTTTTTAAATCAGACACTGCCAACATGAATCAACTGAGTATTTCCAAATACAAACCACACACCCACCATAACTGGTTGTGATGTACGAAAATGGCCATGCAACTTACCAAAAAAAGAGAGAGAAAAGAGAGAAGAACTGTATTTCCCCCACCCCCACCCCCACAATAAATTGCCAACAGTCATTGCCTTACATTGTACTATATAACTACAGCTTTGCTATTGGAACATAAGGGGGGGGGAACACCCCCCACCCTCCAAAACCCTCCTCAAAAGTGGATTTTCTAGTGCAGTTCCAGCTGCAAACAAGTGATTTATTTTAACTTGCATTGTCTAAAACACATCTGAATTCTGTGAACATTGGAAAGATAAGTGATGATCTGGCAAGTTTTCAAGACTGGTTCATTCTCTTGCTCACACATTTTGGTAGCTGCTCTGTTTCTAAAATTTCTTTCTGTACAGGTGTACTTCCACATTGCATGTATTTATTTTCTTGCCTGTTTATTTCTGTTATGCATTCAGTTCCTTTCCAGATAGAAATGGACTACAATTCATCAGATCGGACAACGTGGAAGAGGGTGACGTTGTAGAGTATTTGATGGCCGTTGTTCCAGGCATAGAGGGCTCTGTCCTTGGGGTTGTAGTCCAGCATAGAAATATGAGAATATTTGTTTAAGAAGGGGATATCTATGTATTCATAAGTGGAGGTGTTGGTCTGATAAGCATAGGTCACCTTGGTTCCTCCCGAATAGCCATTGGTGACATACAGAGTACCGCAGATGATGAACCCTTCACCAGCACTGCGTTTTGGGTAACTGGTGTTCCAGGTCTGGATGCTTTGTAAGGTGTTGGGGTCCAGCTTGCTGATGACAATGTTCCCCGCATTCTGATTGGTGGCGTAGACGGCCCAAAGACCATTTTCGTCCACCATGAGGTCGATGTCGGAATGCCCGCCCCAGGCATAGTGGTAGACATTGTTGTAGCCAGCATAATCCAAGCTACGAGTCTTAAGTATGGTCTCCGTTTTCAAGTCAAACTTGATGATTATGTGACTTTGGTATTTGTTGAAATAGATTGAGCCATTGTACACGACTTGGCCAGTTCCAGACCATGGGTGAGGGAGACGGTGAGAGGTGAAATTGTCTGTGTTCATAAAATCAGCCATGGATTTGTATTCGCGGACAAAGCGATTGTTGTGATAGCTGTCCATGTACCAGACCTGTACACACAACACACACACAAACCAGTGTTAGAGAAGGGGCCCCTGCAGGTCCACTCGATACAATGCCAGGGAGAGAGCAGGGGCCAGGTTGTGTTGTGGTGCCTGGATCTGCATTTCACTTTGTGATATCTGACTGAAGGACCAGTCCACACAGGCATGCAAGTCATTCAAGGGCTTTAGGGAAGGCTGACAAGTGCATGGACATGAGCATCAAAGAGGGGGCCCAGGTGACTTCTCACACCACTTCACACAGAATGTGTTTCAGTGGAGTATGTCCACGCTCCCAGCAGAACTGGGCATCAAGGACATGGCAGTGAGACATCAAGAAAGGGTGGCTGTTAATGCTGCTTTGTGCAAAACTATGAGCAGCCAGATGCCTTCCAAGGGGCCTGGGTGTCCTCCCCTCCTTCCCTTTGCAAACTGCTGCTGCCAAGACCCCGACAGTGAGGGGCGAGAGCAGCCGAGCAGCCCTCACTACAACCATTCACAAAGAGCAGTTATTTTTATGCTGTTTCAAAACTTTTACACCTTGTGTAAACTTGCTTTAAAATGGTATTGAAAAGCAAAATATGTAGGGAACAAATACCTAAATTATTAACTTAATAAAAATGGATTTGGCAAATTCTTGGAGGAGAGATCTGTCACGAGCTCCTAACGGGAACCTCCATGGACAGAAGCAGTGTGCCTCTGAATTTCGTGGCCTGGGACAGGCCAGCATGGCAGGGCTCTTACTTTCCTGCCTTGCTTGTGAGCCTCAAATGTGATGGATGGACCACCAGTCTGGTCTTGCAGAGCCCCGCCTCGTCTGGATGGCATGTTTGGGTGACCCAGGCCTTTGTGGTGAGCACTCTCTCCTCCTAGGTCCTAGTCCTGGCAGGGTTGGCCTCTTAGCTGGGCCTGACCGGTGAGGCTCATTCATCCTGATTTCTGAGCACCACCCGGGGGGGGGGGAATGTTGCTGCCTCCACAGCACCCCCGCCCCCGTGTGGCTTACTGGATCCTTCTGCCCAGCCTGCAAGGGGGGGGGGTCATTCTCTGCCCAAGCGACTGAGGCCACGCCCTTGTTGTGCTGTCAAGCACTGCTGGGGAGGGGGCTCATGCCTGCCTTTTGCCTCCTGAGCCTCTGCCTACCAACTCAGAGGGGTGCCTCTGCACAGGGTGGGGGTGCCTCCTTCCCAGCACCTGGGGCAAAAGGTCCCCTACCTCTGGCCTGGAGGGTCTCAGTATTTGTTCTGCACCCACACAACCCCCAAAACTTGATGTGGGCTACGTGCCAGCAGTGATTCTACTAGAGCACAGAAAAAGAGCAGGGTGTGGTAAAACATCAGTCTCTGTTTTTTGAAAAAGAAAGCTTCGAGCCCTCTTGGCTGGGACCCTGCGCTGCAAATTCTGTGGCCAATGCCTGGCAAAAGAAGCCCAAAGGGATGCAGAGGTCAGATTCCAAGATCCATTCCACTCTGCAGGACAAACAACCCAGAATTTGGTTAAACAGAAAAACAACAACATGACGGAAAGTATACACACAAAGGTGACAGAATTTGCTGGTTATTATTGTTAATAATAATAACAACAAATGTGTTGCACATAGAATTCTGTAATAGGCACCAAAATCCCACTTGCACAATAACATCCTGGCTACATAAAACACACAGCCTTTTCTGAAGGGTTACAGAAAATAGAATCCAAGCCAGAACAAAGCCTTAGTGTTATGAGCTGGTGAGATTCTGTCACTCAGCAGCACTCAACACAATGATTAAATCTGCGTAGATTAGAAGGAGAACTCCTCTCTCAGCTGAGGCCTTCCTACGAATGGCTCTCTCTTCCACCTTTGGGAAAATAAGCCGTTCACTGTCATCTGGCTATCTAGAGGAAGAGCAGGTTATCTGGAGACTATGTCCCCACTCTCTAGTTTCCTGAGATCTACCGCAGCTCAGCCTCTCTGTTGCAGGGATCAGAAAAAAAATAAATCCCCTTTGATGATCCCTTTGGAGCCATGTCAGTAAATGACAATCAACCCGCGCTGGTGTGGGAAGCAGGCAGTGCAGAGGGGCACCCCTTCTGTTGACAGGGAGATTTACTGAGTGGGCCAGAGGCTCCCCACCCTTGCCTGGCTGCCTTGCTGACTCATGGGGCCCAGGGTCTGTGCTTCTGGGATGCTCCTAAGCAGGACACCAAGAGGGTCTGGCACAGCACTGACCCTCCCCAGAGGGGCCGCCAGGATTTCCTCTCAACCAAAATGCCAAGGACCGTTTGGAAATGCCTGCTGGAATTCTTTGGAAGCTCCACACATCCTTTGCGAGGTTCCATACAAGCCGCTCCAGGGCCCAGCAAGACACGCATCCCGAGGTTTGCAAACCTACCTTGTTTTCCCCTTCTGGAGCCAGGGGATCGGTCATCCACGAGCCAAACCTTGATCCAGATATCTTGACTGTGATCGGGTCACTTATTGCTGTCAGTTTGCCACAGGCTGCAAAACAGCCAAACACTGCCATGAGCAAGCCAATGATGATACACCTTCCGGTGGCTTAACAGGCTCTCGACTTGTTGTCCCCCCCCCCCCCCCCCCCGGCTCTCTTTTTAGAAATAGAACTTTACATGGGAGACCTGCCAAACCCTCAGGGACTGTGAAGCACTTCTCCGCATGCACGCATGTGCCACATCACAACCAAATATGCTTCGCACATTCATTGGCCCAGTTGTCTGACAGCAACAGCACTGAGTATCATGGGTAGGCATGTTGCAGGAACACATCAAGGCATTGCAGTGTAGAATGCTTACACAGGTAAGTGCTTTACCTACAATGGGCATAACATCCGTTTCGCCCAACTGTGAATCTGCAAGATAAGGCTTTCTGATTTGAACTGGGGTTATTTACCGTTTCGAAATCCCAAACACAAATTCCTCTCCCAACAGGGAAGCCACGCCCCTCTGCCAAAACTGTGTGTGTGGGGGGGGTTCTCTGGCTCTCCAAGGGGCAGTCACCTTGTAAGGGAAGGGGACCAACCTGCTTCTCTTGAGCCAGCATACGGCCGGCCTCGAAAGGTTTCCGATGTGATGGGCTGTCCAGCTCCCCCCACCAGTGACCAGAAGATGTTGGCTGGAAGCTGCAATAGAGCTGTTGTAGTCACTCTCCCTTTCAAGCTGATTTTAATTAAAAATTATTAAACTGAGAAGAGCTGTCAGATTTCCTCCCTCTTAATGAGCAGAGGCCTCCACTGCTGAGCCTCACAAAAACAAGTGCTCTTGCAAACAGCTGGGCTGCCAGTGCTGCAGAACTGTCGGTGGGAAGAGGTGGCCCATGGCAGGCAGGCTGGCCAGCCCGGCAGCTGAGTGCGGCTCTATCGCCCCCCCCACACACACACACACATCAAAACTCTTTGCTAACGGTGGAATGCATTTCCCCCCAAATTCTCCTTTGCAAATTTTCACAGTAAATATTCTCAAACATTTGAATATTTTATGTTGCTACCTGAGATCCTGTGACCTCTCCATACTAGTTATATAGTAACAGGATTTAACAATTAACATGCAATTACAGTTAGCATTTGGCAACATGCAATAACAGTTGTCACATGAAACAGTGTT
Organism: Lepidodactylus listeri; assembly: GCA_029233225.1. Taxonomy (NCBI): domain Eukaryota; kingdom Metazoa; phylum Chordata; class Lepidosauria; order Squamata; family Gekkonidae; genus Lepidodactylus; species Lepidodactylus listeri. The sequence goes on along the minus strand of JARCFY010000014.1, from coordinate 3,027,147 downwards.
TAGGATTTGAATATTTTTTACTTTTATTAATATCATTATTCCTTATCCCCACTGAGGACCTGATGCTGCTTAAGAAAGCATTCCCCCCCCCCCCATTTCATCCTCACAACCACCACCACTCTGTGAGGAAGGTCAGGGGGGCCCCATGGTCCCTCGGCAAGCCTCCATGGCAGGAGGGTCTCCCAAACCTCAGGCAGACACTCTAACCCCCCCCCCCCACGCAGTGCATGTAACACCACCAAAAAAACAATCAAAGCCTTTGTCCCAGAAATCATTTCCCTGGCCAATATCTAGCCATGACATCTAGCACATGACATCTGAACTGGGGCAGAGTGCTTTTCCTTCACTGAGCCACAGGACAAAACTGAGGCGATGTTGGCTAGCACTCAAGAGTTCAGGACCCCGGCAGCCCCGCGGGTGCCTGGCTGTCCTCACCCTGAAGGAGCAGCTTCCCAGTCCAGGATGCTGCTGGATCTAGAGCCTGACCAACAGGTCTCCTCTGTGGCACACGCCACCTTCTACCCATCTTGCAGGCCACGAGCAAGCGTTCCTCGGAAAGCATAACCTGGCCACAGGCTACACAGGGATCACATCAGGGTTAGAGGGCTGTAGTGCAATTGACATGAGGCCGTCTGTTGAAAACTGTCTAGAAACTTCCACTGGCCAAAATATGACGACCAAGTCATTGGATTAACATCATTGAGGTCTGGATGCAGGAATATGTCGCCCCCCACCCCCTGCTGCAAGATCTACACTGGGTGTCTGTGTTCAGGCACAATTCAAAGTTCCCCTATAAAGCTGGGAGACGGGGAACCTGCACCTTGCAGACAGGCAAGGCTCTGCAACTCTCTGTGCTTTGGCACACTCAGTCTGGACCAGAGAAGAGCTGCGTTCAAGAGGGCCCCAGCCTGCATGGAAGTTGGTTTAAGGAGAGCCTTTTCCCTACCCCCACCCCATCTCCAAGTTCCCCTTTCTTCTCTCTTCTTGCGGGCCCTGACCCGCTGTCCCTGCCTCTCACCCCACCGCCTGGGAGCAGAGAGCAGTGGGCGGTGCCCTCTTAATCTCTCCCTTTTCTGCGCAAACAGCTTCCTGTTCCATACAGTGATCATATGTAAAATGTCACTCCTTTCCTTGGCTTAAGGAAAAGTCAAAAGGGAGTTTGCAGAGGAAGTGATCTAGACCTGCACCAAGACTCTACTACATTAGGAGTCCTGCTCCCCCCCCCCTTCATAGAACCACCTTCAAATACCCATTTTAAACCAGCACAGCAGTTCAAAGGATCCACCAGTATTCAAAGTGCATTACGGGCCTCCTGCTCTGCTCCTGGGAGCTCACATCAGGACCTGGCTGGGGCTTTGCTCTTTGTGCCTCTCTTTGTACATGGGAAGGAATGATGCAAACGTGGGACAGAAAGGAAGGGGAGGGGCTCAGCTGACACCCCCAGACTACATTCCCAGCAACTGCAGCTAAATGAGGAAGAAGAGGGAATTGCAACCCTTGGTTGTGACATCACACATTAACTCCTTTCAAGTCCTTCAAGCTTCTGAGGTGGAAACAGCCAAAGAAGAGACCTGTTTCAGTACAGTTCACGGTTTCTGTGGCTGCATGGGACTCTGGAAGCCAGGGAGCAGAGTGTTCCTGGATCAGACCAAGGGCCTTCTGAACTAAGAACCTCTTTCTGGACATCTGACCAGGCAGGTCTATTGATTTTCTAGTTTAGAAAATTTTCTAGTACCTGCTGCCTTTCCATCAAACGGGTGGTGAAGTCACACGCAGGGCATGGAAGCCAAAGCCACAGCCTGGCAAACAGCAGTATGTTTTGAACGGTGAGCTGTCTGGGTGGCCCTGGCAAGGGCAGGAAGGTGGGGTGCAAATGCTGGAAATAAACCGACACCCTTCATCTCTGAGGAATGGGGCTCACTTACAAGAGGGTCAATTTTGGTTGTGCATTAGGGAAAAAACCTTCAGGGTAAGAGAGATTCAACAATGGAGCCAATTGATTCCGAGGGTGGGTGGGCTCTTTCTTGGGAGAGGTCTTTACATACAGGCAAGGCAACCATTGGACAGGGATGCTCTGGTTCTGGATTTCCTGCAGGGTCCTGCCAGGCCAAGGACCCCAGGACTACACCTTCACACCACTGGACATGGAGCTCTCCTTAGACTTCTTTTTGCAACTGAATCCTCCTCTGCGGAGAACACTGTCCAGGAGAGAAGTGATACTGCAGCACAACTCTACCGGTTCCCAGCAAGGCACAAATGCTGCCCGACCAAACAGATGTTGGCTGGAAAAGAGGGACCTCTGTATTCAGTGGGGCTCGGTGGCGGTGGAAACCGCTGTCCAGTCACGGCCAACTTATGGGGACCTCTCATGGGGTTTTCGAGGCTAGAGATATTCAGGGGTGATTTGCCATTGCTTGCCATGGCATAGCAACCCAGAACTGCCTTGGTGGTCTCTCCCATCCAAATACTGACCAGAGCCAGCCCTGTTTAGCTTCTGAGATCTGACCAGCTAGGGCCAGCCAGGTCAAGGCAAAAGATGTACAAGGGTTTTTTTTGGCATGGCCTGTCTCTGTCTAGTGACCCTGGACTGCCTTGGTGGTCTCCCATCCAAATACTCACCTAAGATCTGATGAGACTGGGCTAGCCTGGGGCAACTCCCCACTAAAATGGGCACTGGATTTATCTGTTACTCCTGTTTTACCTCTGTGGGGCCTCTGTTATGCCCCTGGTGCAGCCTGTTAGCAGCACAAGCGTCCTATTTTCAGTGATCGGTGCAGCGTAGGCAATGTGCCCCCATTTCAGCGATCTGGGTGGCAGGTCAGGAGGCATCTTGAGCACTGTGGGATGTGTTTTATCTCTGTGCCTGTCATCTTGCGGGTACAGGGCAGTGTGCCACATGGGGAAAAGGACTGACCACACCAGCCTCACCTTCTGCTTGTGTCAGCAGGAACGCGGCCCCGCTCCCCTCCTCCAAGACAACGCAAAAAGGAACATCCCACAACTCCTGCAGCCAGGGGAGGGGGATCCATTTCTCCAGAGGATTCTTCCAAATTAGCCTAGACACGGAGACCCCAGCCAGAACTGCTGGCCAGGCTCTGCATCTTGTGTGTTTTCATCCCTCCCCCCGCCCTGTCGTCTGCCCTGCCCCCCTCTCTGTGTCATGACCCTGCAGTGTTCTCCTCCTCCCCACTCCACATCGTTGGCCACCCACTGCACTGGGGGCAGGAGAATGTAAGACGTTGGCCTTCAGGAACCAGTAGCTAGGGCTGCAGAACTGTTTCCATGGGAAAGAGTGACATCATCATTCTCCCCAAATCTCTGTGTTCGCAACCACAATCCTATTCATTTCCCAATGACTGCCACCACCTCCATCTTTGCACTGGTGCCACTTAAAACAAACAAAAAAACAACCCAGCCAATTTGTGAGCATGACACTGTTGTTATGTTATGAAGCCAATCAGATAAAGACAGTACAGTGAAGGCAGTGAGTGCCACATCTTCCCTCTGGAAAAAATCAACAGAAATGAGCAGGGAACACTTCATGGAGAAAGTCTCTCTTTTCCGTTCATCCCCAGGGGACACGAGCATTTTGGTCCTCAGCGACATGTGCTGGACAGAGGGATGGCAGCCGCTGCCGTCTTCCACACAGCTCTGCTCAGCCACACCTCTTGTTTGCTTGTGCCGTTGAATGTTAAGAACATAAGAGAAGCCAATGTTGGATCAGGCCAGTGGCCCATCCAGTCCAACACACAGTGGCCAAAAACACCAGGTGCCCTCAGGAGGTCCAGCACTGGGGCCAGGACACTAGAAGCCCTCCCACTGTTGCCCCCTCCAAGCACCAAGAAGACAGGACATCACTTGCCCCAGACACAAGAACATAAGAGAAGCCAATGTTGGATCCAGTGTTGTGCCAGTGGCCCATCCAGTCCAACACTCTGACACACAGTGGCCAAAAACACCAGGTGTCCTCAGGAGGTCCAGGAGTGGGGCCAGGACACTAGAAGCCCTCCCACTGTTGCCCCCCCAAGCACCAAGAATCCAGAGCATCACTTGCCTCAGACTGAGAGTTCCTATCTATACTTTGTGACTAATAGCCACTGATGGAGAGGCACCTCCATATGTTTATCTAATTCCCTCTTGAAGCCGTCCATGCTTGTAGCCACCACCACCTCCTGTGGCAGTGAATTCTACATGTTAATCACTCTTTGGGTGAAGAAGTATTTCCTTTTATCTGTTCTAACCTGACTGCTCAGCAATTTCATGGAGTGCCCACGAGTTCTTGTACTGTGAGAAAGGAAGAAAAGTACTTCTTTCTCTACCTGCTCTATCCCATGCATAATCTTATAGACCTCGATCATGTCACCCCTCAGCCGTCGTTTCTCCAAGCTAAAGAGCCCCAAGCGCTTCAACCTTTCTTCATAGGGAAAGTGTTCCAACCCTTTTATCATTCTAGTTGCCCTTTTCTGCACTTTTTCCAATGCTATAATATATTTTGGGGTGTGTGGCAACCAGAACTGTACACAGTACTCCAAATGAGGTCGCACCATCGATTTATACAGGGGCATTATGATGATACTGGCTGATTTGTTTTCAATCCCCTTCCTAATAACCCCCAGCATAACAATGTTGGAACACTTGGAACTCTTCGGGGGACTGGACTAGCCCCGGAAGCTGCCCATCACTCACTCCTAGACCAAAAGTAGTAGTGAAGGTCAGGCCTGCAGTGATGTTTAAGAGGAGGCCACGCTAAACAGAGCAAACAACAAATGTTGTGCTGGACCAGACCAAAGTCCACGCAGCCCAGCAGCCACAAGCAGCTAAAAGGCCTGGAAATGAGGCCTGGTTCACACACCCGGCACTCAGACTAGTAGGGTCGCCAAATGAGGGTTGGGATATTCCTGGAGATTTGGGGGCAGAACTGGGGGCGGGGGGCAGATTTAGGAAGGGGAGGGACCTCAGTACAGTATGACACCATATATTCAACCCTCCAAAGTAGCAATTTTTCTCCAGGGGAACTGATCTCTGTGGTCTGGAGATCAGTTGTAATTCTGGGAGATCTCCAGGACACACCTGGAGGCTGGCAACTAGTGTGACCATAGAGTTTTGCCCAAATCCTAAAACATCCCATCAACATCCTAACAATGACATGATCCCTTTTCTTGTATTTGCTGAACGTGATATGTTGCACCCGTGGCCTGGAGCCTCAGTGGGCCAGCCAGCAATGCACAGAGACAGGGGGAGGCATCCCACTGAGGAGAGCAGGAGGCATCCCACCTGAGTCTCCAGCCGAGCAATCCTAGCACAGAGGTACACTACCACTATGTGTGGAGGCTCCACTTAGCTACCCTGGCCAGTGGCTACAACAAACCTGCTGTCCATGAAGAGGGCTGATGCTGTCTCAGATCTCGGCTGTCACCCCCTTTGGTGAACCTCTCAAGTTAAAAGTATGCACTGTATAAAGATGGGCTTTCTGCTGTCTTGCCTGCCACAGCAGAAGGGGCACCATCTCTACACATGGCAACACACAGTGAAGGAGTCCCGGCTAAATGGACAAAATGTCTTGGAAGACACCATGACTGCCACAAGTTAACGCCAAAGAACTGGCCAGCGGGCTTCTGGCCCCACTGCTGCAAGATGCCTGTAGGTTTGCTCACGGAACCGAAGCACCCAGGGGGCGGGGGCTCTCTTATGATCCAAGGCAACGGATCTGAGGTGCCCTTGCCCAGGACCCCGAGTGATAGGCACCATCCCTGGCAGAGACTTCGGCAGGCGGGAATCCCCCGCCCCATCTACAGGATGGCAGTCATCAGCGGCCCAGCTCCCCAACAACAAAGGTCTCTTTCCCCAGCAGCTTTGCCAGTGTGGGCACCTTGCCTGATGCCTCCCAACTCCTGCAGCCAGCAAGGCCCACCTGCTGACATCTCCTAGTACTGCCACCCCAGCTCTGAAACATCCAACTTCTGGTCAAGCCTCCCTGTTTTGTTAGCTTCTTTCCTAGGCTCCCCACTGAGATGTGAACCCCACTCTACCGGGCAGTGTGATGCAGGCGGCTGAAGACACGGAGTGCGGAGGGTCCCATCTGGGAAAGGACATGCCCTCCAAGCCCAAAGCCCAGGGAGCAGGAGCCGTTCTGGACATGGCAAGAACTCTGGTGTGGCCTGAACAGAAGAGCTTGCCTGTTTCCAGAGGGAGACCCTGGGGCCTGAAGCACACACCGCGCCTGGGACTGCAGGCTGGGTAGGCAGGGGTTTCCCCCCAAAGAACACGCAGAGTGCCCTCCAGACAGTGGAGTTTCAGACTTCCTTTCTCCCTCGGCTCAGCAGAGGTTATGCGTCTCCATTACAAAAAGAGGTCTACTGTTTGGCAGGCAGAGGGTGCTGTTTGGGGCAGAATCAATCCAAGGCCCTGAGGCTGTCCAGGGCCACCCTACATCTTCTGATCCAGAACCCCTTCCCCTTATCCCAGAGGTGTTGGGGACTCAGCAGGGAAGGAAATGCACTCTGCACCAACTCAACGGCAGTCCTGAATGGCAAGTGTCCCAAAGTTAAACCCCTGGCACTGCAGACAGATGCCCTGGCTGGCCCACTGGAAGCCCTGCAGGTGTGGCTCTCCTCACCCCAGAAGAACGCGCGGACCCTAGGCGGATGGTGCTGGTCCTTTCTCCATGTGCACAGCCTACCTAATTTTTGCATGCAAGCCCGGAGCCTCTCTTCAAGATTTGACACTCTGTTCTGAAGCTCTTCGTAGTCATAGGCGCCAATTTCCTCCTGGAGCTCGCTTAGAACTGCCGTCAGATTCTGGACCTCCTCTTTAAACTGCAAAACCAATTTGGCATCGGCTTTGTACTCCTCCAACACTGGGATCAAGGGCCTAAGCTCTTCCATTTTCGCTTTTATCGCCTGAAAGGTCAAAATAAGCTTGGTTTCAGTGGTCTGCGTGCAACACCCGGCCCGCCCTGCCTCGGCACCTGCCGCAGCCTTGTCTGTGCTGGCCCCATTATTAATATTATCAATGCTGGGACGGGGGGGGGGAGTCCGAATGTGGAAGGGTATATAAATATATATATTATATATATATATAATATTAAACAGTCTGAAGAACACCGTCTTATTTGGGAAAAGGCCTTTATTTAGATTTTTTTTTGTTTTTAGAATGCAACATCTTAAGGTTACATGCTTCAGATCACATACACAAATTCTTGTTTTTTTCTTTTCCATAAAATAATAATAATAATAATAATAATAATAATAAATGCATTGACAAGGATTTCCAAAACGAGAAGTCATGAAATGCATCTCTACAGTTACATGCAAAGGAAGAGCTCTCAGTTGTGTGGTGCTGATAATGGTGTTAATTGGGGGGAGGGGGGGAATGAGAAAAAGAACTCAAAGGAAGAAGAACTCAAAAGATGGTGGGGAAAGCTCTCTGCCCTCTTTTTTTCATGGTTACATGGGGGGGATGAACAGCTTCTTCAGCCAGTGCGACATAGTAAAAATTTCTGTAAAGTTAGCCCTGCAAGCAAGAAAACGAGACACTGTTGAAGAGGGGTGTTCGCCAGCCAGCTAGCCAGCCTGCCTTAAAGAGACAGAATTCACAGACCCCCCCCCCCCCACACACACACCTGTGAAGATGGCAGGCTCCATTCTGTCCACATGCACCTCTGGCAAACCCAGCAGGCTTACACCTCAGTTAAAACAGGCAGCATCACAGCCTGTGGCCACAAAGAGCCTCCCAAACAGCTACACCATAACTCACTATGCTGGGGGGGGGGGGGGGGGGACAACACACAAAGTGCCCAGGAGAGCATCTGGATGCTGGTACCTATTGGGGGCGGGGTGTCTCTGCAGGAGTGGAAGCTGTGGCGGAGGCAGTAGAAAGGAGAGGGTAGGTGCTCCAGTGGAGGGCACGCTATGGAATGGACCCGTCCGAGTCTGAGGCCCCCCCAGCCAAGCAGAAGCCAGACCCCTCCCATCATTCTCTCCCACTAGTGACAGCAGGCAAACTGCTCATGGTCCAGTTTGGGGGCCTTAAATAAAACAATTTAGTTGGACAATCAGTCAAAAACCAGAGGCTGGTGCCCCTTCCAGAGTCTGAGCCCTTCTAAGTCCCAGAGATGCCACTTGGAGTATGCAGGTGCCTGGGGGTCCCCCTGCTCCAGCCTCATCCCCATCACAAGCCCCTCCCCAAATACAAGGAGGGCCTGCAACCCTCAGCTGCTGCAGTGACAGTCTCTGGTGGAAATCACAGGAAGCTCCACGCAAGGAATCTCCAAGCCCCCCCCCCCTGCCACTGCCAACACTAGCCACTCTCAGGGAAGTCTGGTGAGAGCAGAAGTGAAAGGTGCAGCCAGGAAGAAGCCCTCAGCCACTAGATTGGGGCAGACAGAGTGGCCTGCAGCACGTTCAGGGCCGACGGGCTAGTTTCTCCCATCTACAAAATCCAGCTGGAAATATCCCGCTGCCAGTGGTGGTGCTCCCAAACCTGAACTCTCTGCTCCTCTAAATATTTCCATGCATGGTGAAAAATCAGGCTATTAAGGAGAAGGGTTCCGCTCACCCTCTCTGGAGGTGCTGTTTTGCTATGTGCAGGAAGTCCTTTTTGTATATGGTGGAATGCTCAAACGTGCCTGCCCACCCCTAGAGCCTGGAGGTTGATTCCTGCACTTTGCTTCTTGTTTAAATCAGTTCAGCATCTGCATCCAAGATGGCCAGCAAAACAAAAGTGTTTCTCATATTTTGCATGGCTGAATGGAAACAGGAGGGTTTCCTTTAAAAGTCTTTCGGAGGACCTCTCCTCCTCTGTGTTTCTTCTTCAACCCTCAACACATGTTCACGCAGAATTCCCCACCCCCGACCCACACTCAGGACAAAGTCAGACCTGACCCTGCAAACGGATAAAGAACTGGATGTAGCCAGTAGTGCCCAGCCAGTAGTGACTTAGTCCTGAGTGTGGGTCGGGGGTGGGGAATTCTGCCCACCCAACTATGGACTGTTTTTTTGCAGGACTGCAGATTGCAAAGAGGAAAGCCCTAAAATAAACATGCAGAAATATATTGGGCAGTCTCCTCCCAGAGCTGAAAATCACCCCTGATGCACAGAGACAGAAGGCATTATCTGTTCCAAGGAGGCTCGAGTCATGCATCACAGAGGGAGATAGCAAGTGGCCTCCCCTGGATTGTTGTGAGTTTAAAGGAGTCCTGAAAGATTCAGGTTCCCCTTCTCTTACGGTTCACTGTGGCCAGCTCTATGGGAATCACAGCCATAAATGGCACAACATTATGTCTACCGGCATCTGCAATTTTATTAAGCTCTGGGAACTGCTAATCAGAGACAAAAGCAAACATAACATTGAAATGAATTAAGCATGTTATTAAAACTCCTACCACTAACAACATTAGTTATTTTGCAAGATTTCAAACATTCTCTCCTCTGCCTTGTATTCTGCTCAAGACATCGGGGGGGGGGGGGGTGGCTTTCAGACTGCATGCACACCACAATTCTCAGATTTCTGAGAATAATTACTTTTATTTAAAAAAACGTTCCTAGCCCTTATGCTTGAGGGTATATGCTTGAAAGTGTATGGGTAACGCCTGGTAAAATCTCTAAAGCCAGAGAAATGGCTGAATATGAACGGCCACTGCATGTGGACAGGGGGCTTCCACGCCGGCTGTGGCACTGCCCTTCCTTATGGTGAACAAAACAAGAATCAATTGTGTGAAATGAGCAAAGGTAAGGAGCAACTGTGAGGCTGCAGGGCAGAATTAACCCTGAGCATCTAACACTTGGGCTTCAGAGCCAATGGAAAGCTGGTTTCATGACAACATAGGAAGAGATGCTGCCAAACATCATGGAAACGAAAGAAGGAGCCGCTTGAGGGGAGGATTTTGAAGACCCTACTGCACAGGTCACATGGTGCCTTTTTGTCTGGGGTGCCAACTGATCTAGCGGTGGTGCTCCTGTGCTTTGAACAGCAGTCTGGTTTGCAGAAACGGAGCAGGAGGCCCCACTGTGGAGGCTCCCCAACCTCCCCCCCAATGTTCTGTTCCGTCATGTCATGATGTCCCAGCTGCAGGGCCAGTGGAAATGCCAGTCCTTTGCTATAGCTTGACGGGGGGGGGGGGGGGGGGAATCAGTATATTAGGCAGGCGGGCGGGGGTTCATTTAATTCAGTTACCTAGATTAAAAGGCAAAGATTACCAGGTAAATCGGAACAGGCAACATCTGGGAATTTTAAAATTGTAAAAGTTGTTTTGCCAGTCTCTTGGAGCTGGGTGCCTTGACTTCACTCTTACTAAACTCTCACACAAAGAAAGGGGCTTGGGGGAGGCAACCGAATCAGCGCCACGGCAGGCAACCTCACCTTGAACTGTCTAGCCAGATGTTGCTTGTGAGTCTCTTCCACTTGCTTGAACTTGGATTCCAACCCCCTCATCTGATTCTCCATTTTTTCAACATATTGTAGATCCCGCTGGGTCCGCCTGTCCAACACCTCTATTGATTGCGACATGTTTTGTACCTGGTCAGGAAGGGGGAAGGAAATAGAAAGGAAATAGAAAACATCAGGTTGATGACACAGTTAACAGGAATAGATTTTAAAAGGCACAGTCTGGCTTCTACAGCAAGCAATTTATGGGGGTGGGGATTAACAAGGAGATTTGCATACAGCTGCTCTTGGAATGATTCCAAATGGAAAAGAGAGACAAGCCGCACGGTCCTGAGTGCGTCCACTCAGAAGGAAGTGTGCTCAGGAGCACAGCCAAAGAGAGAGAATCTTAATGGTATGATGTGGTACGTTAGTGCTTCTACTACTGCAAGCATGGTACTGCTGCCGGAATTCAGAACGCCACATTGTGCCCAGACCCCCTGATTGTACCTAGCTGGTACATGCACTTGGGTTGCCAACGAAACAGGGAAATCATCATCTGCCCTGACCTGGATAGCCCAGGCAAGCCTGATCTCATCACATCTCAGAAGCTAAGCAGGGTTGACTCTGGGAAGTACTTCGATGGGAGACCTCCTGGAAATACAAGAGGTGAGAGGTGGGGACAGGCTTTATTCAGCCACCTCTCTGAATATCTTCCAGGCCCCCAGTAGTGGTCAGTCACCACAGGTCGCCATGACTTCCAGGTGCACACACACACACACACACACAAATACCCCCCCCCCAAATATGAATAATCATCTCATTTGCAAAAAAAAGAAAAGTAATTGATGGCTGAAGCCTAGAGCAGGAACATCAGCAACAAGGATCGCTGCCAGGCAGGGGCCACAATCTTAGCTTGATGGTACTCACTGGTACTGAGTACCAGCAACTTTTGAGAGGGCTTTCCATGTCCTGATGGAGAAACTGGTGTGAATCAGCAAGCATTTTTTTAAAAAACAAAGCACTGCTTGTTAGCATATCAGGTACCAGGTAAGCATAGAGGGAAACAAGCCCTGCATAAATCAACCACAAGCATTTTGGAGGAATGCACCTGTTTCTGGTTTCCCCCAAAGGACTTCTCGCCCATGGACTTCTCTCCCAGAGTGGTGCAATTAGATTCCATCAGCATGCACCTTGACTATAAAGAAGGCTTTTCTCTGTGCTGCAATTCTGTGCAAATGCCAAAACATGACATCATCAGCTGTGGAATTCAGCCTCCATTTTTTTTGTTTTATTTTTTAGATTTTTATTAATTTTTCAAACAGAAGAACAAAAAGGTACAACCACTGCTCAAGACAAACCAACCAACCAACCAAGAATTACAAAGCATAAAAACATAGAAACAAGATTACAGGGGGGAAAACACAAAATACAAAGAGAAGACAATGGTGAATCAAATTATTGACAGAGGGCTTAATGTTTAACACATTTTTCAATTTATCTTACAAGATATAGCTAAGAGAGGAAGTCAATAATAGCACAGTGGATTTTTTTTAAGATAGATTTTTGTATACTTTACAAATTTCTTTTCCATAATTTGAGGAAGGGCTTGGATTGATGTTGAATACCTTTCTGATTCATATATGAAATAAAATCATGCCATGTTTCATAAAAATCTGACATTTTAGCTTTACCTTTGACTACTCTAAGTTGATATGTCAATTTTTCTGCTATAACTCGGAATACCAATAATATAATGTTAAAAATTCTGCAGATTTTCAATATTTGCGATTACCCTACAGGCTGTCATCAACAAACACTATTAATCCCTTGGATGTCACTCTTCCATTTTGTTCCCCCAAAACTGTTAGCAAAGCCAGCATAAATGATCTGATGTGTCACATTTTCCACTTTTATAATTTTTTCCCCCAAAACTGTGACACTAAAGGGCATGACCACCACACATGGATATAATTGCCCATCACATTTGAATATAATTGTCTTGCTGGCTGCAATTTCTCCAACATTATGTGTTGTTTGTATTATTTATTCTTGCAAGACTTACCGGAGTAATATACCATCGATGTAGTAGTTTCAAAGAATTCTCTCTAAGAGCTACTGATACAGTTTTCCTCCAAAAACAATTTTTCCAGTTAATTCCAGATGTTTCCCATTTGCGTCCATACCCACCCATGGTTTATCAGAAGTATCCCCCAAGTACGAATATGATAACAATGCTCTCAACTGGTTTGCTTCATAGTAGTTACTTAAACTGGTTTCTCCCCATCCCCATTGGTCCAATCTCTTTTGTCTCAAGGTTTTTGTAAGTCATGTTTTCTTTACCAGGCCAGTTTTCGAAATTAGATCCACAATCGTTCTGCCAAGCTGCCCATGCAGTCTGGAAAGCAGCACTGGGGGTGGGGAGCCAGGGGCATGGCCCCTCGGCTCTACACACTCAAGGCCAAAACACAAAAAGGCTGGGTTGCATTGTGGAGGGCATCATAAAGCACAACAGACTACGCCGGGGCAGCCTTCCAGATGCAACCTCTTTCTCTGTTTTTTCCTTACATACTTAGAAATTATTACTAAACTTTGTGGCTTCTTGTTTGGTGTCCCACCTGACAGTCCTTCTGGCACCAGGTCAAAGCCTTTATTTAGCCCAGAGAAATGGACGGTTTCTGTCTTGTCAAGCTGTTTTATGCTCTACTGCTAGCTAGTCTGAGTATTGCTCTGTGGAATATCAACTTAGGCTGCTGAATGTTGTTTTTTGCTATTTTAATATTTAATAAAATATTTAATACTTTAATATTGATAATACTTCTGTTGTTACATTTATTATTTCATTGTGTTGCTTTCCTACAAGGATCTGCCTTAGGCAGCTCTCTGGAGAGGCAGCCAAGAACTCCTCTGCACAAATGAACCGCTTCAATCTCTCTTTCCACTGGGGGGGGGGGGTGTACACATGCCAGAGTCTAAAAGAGTCTCTGGCATTTAAGAGAGAGAGTGCATTGGCTCAGGGATGGCACATCTTTACTACTCAATAAACAAATCACTGCAAGGGAGTGTTGTTGAGAGAAACTTTGTTCAAGAGTCTGACATAGTGTTGCACCACTACTGTTGCACCACTACTGTGATGGGTGATGAGGGCGAAGAACTCAAGAAGGGAACCAACTCGCAGACCGAGATCCCGACCTATGAACCCCTGCATCCTAAGGACGAGGGGAAGACCATGACCAAGACTGGGAAAGGAGCCACACTGGCAGAGAGGGGTATGAGGCTGAAAGATGCCCAGCAAAGCACCGTACGATGGGATGAGCCCGACTGGTCGATGACCTCAAAGTCCCAAGTCTGGAGAAGCTGATCCGATCTGGACTGGCAGCAGGACTCGAGAGCATTCCATAATGATCCCAAATGACTGCAGGTAGTAGGAGTGATGATGGAAGAACTAGGGATTGAGCGGGTTTGACTGGAATTCTGCGGGGAGCTAGAGGAGCTACATCAGGACACCTGGGCAATCCTGGAAAAAATCCCAAGGGGGCGAAGCCCCACCGAGATCTGTCCCTGAGGAGGAGCCACCTGGCCAAGCACCAGTACAATCACCAGCCTGGCTCCAGCTGCAGGATGCATTGGAAGTTACCTTTGACAGGACCCCTGAGAAGCTGGCGTTCTTTGCGTTACAGGTGAGGAAGTTCCTGAGGGAATGGGGCCACACCTTTGCATCGGCCGAGCACTGTGTGGACTCTTGGCTGCAGGATCACATGGAAGACTGGTTAGTGGGGCTGTATAATATTGAGGGCCCAGAGTTTCGGGATGTGGATGCCTTCACAAGAGTTCTACATAGGCAGTATGAAGATCCACTGCAGTAGGAGTGGGCCAGAGCCTGACTACAGGTCCTGAGGCAGGGGAGCCGCTCAGTCCGACAGTACTCAGTCCGACAGTACTCGGACGAATTTAAAATGCACACAAAACTCCAAGGGTGGCCAGAGGAAGTGCTGATCCGAGTTCTACTGGGCTGGGCTTAACCACACCATTCTGGATAAAGCGCTCACCTTGAATGGCTGGACCCATTTCAGTGTGTGAGGCGGAGTGTGTGAGGCGGAGAACAGGTGCAACCTGCTATGGATATACCACCCAAAGGCTCCTCCCCCAACCCCAGCATTCAGTTCGCGGAGCCAGACCTCGGGATCTGAATGTGACTGGGAGCAGCGGATGCGCCAGGGCCTGTGCCTAAGATGTGGAGCCCTGGGCCATTTTGCCGCCAATAGCCCACAAGACAGAAGCCCTGGAGGGGCAAAGGAGGAGGACCACAAGGGACCCAACAAGAAGAGCAAAATCCCCAACAGCCACCCAAGGCTACCAAGGCTCTCCAGCCGGGGGAGCGAGAGGAGCTAGAGGGCCTCTCATCCAGTGAGGAGGAACAGCCACAGATGGCGGGAAAAGGACAGGACCTGCTGTGAAGGGCACTAAATGGCCGGTCCAAAATTCTTCCGTGCCAGAATCGGTGAGAACCACATTCCCCCTCTTTTACTTGACTGTTATGGTGGTCAACCCTGTGGTAGGGTGGGACCCACATCAGGGTACAGGCCCTTATTGACTCTGGGTGCACCTGGGATTTGATTAGCCCCGCTTTGGTGATGGGGTTGGGGGCCAAGGTGCACCAGCTAGAGGAGCCACTAGTGTTCTCCCAAATGGACGGAACCCCTATGAAAAGGGAGGCCTCTCGATACCACATGGTTCACTTGCCTGCAAAGTCCAAGATGTGGTTGGGTGGGAACCCCCTCAGACTTGGAGACAGTTACAATCAATCTTGGGGTTTACCAATTTCTACCGCCCGTTCATCCCGAACTTTGCCCTGGTCACCCTACCCCTCACGGACTTGTTGAAAACGAAGGGGAAGGGGCTGGACTGTAACAAACCAGGCAGTAAATTGCAATGGTCCCCAAAGGGTCAACAGGCTTTTGACCAGTGAAAGACTTTGTTCACCTCAAAGTCTATTCTACATCACCCTGATGAAAATAAGCCATTTGTGGTCCAGGTGGATGCGTCCGATGTTGCTATGGGGGGGGGGGGCATTCTACAGAAAGGGGAGGATGGGAACCTGCATCCTCTAGCTCAGGGGTGGGCAATTGTTTTGGCTTGGGGGCCACTTTGTGGGAGCGGAGGTTAGCGGAGGGCCGCACCTTTTAAAATGATTGCATTCATTAGTTAACTTTGCATTTCAGAAAAGGTATAAAGTGTATCATAAACATCAATAAATATAAATTAGATAAAATAGTGGTAGTTTTATTCAATTTATTTATTGTGCTAATTTCATATCATCTATAGCTGCAAGCACATTTAATTTTAGAATCAGTTTAATGAGACAAATGTACCCTATCACACTTTTCTACAATTTTTTTGAAATCCGGAGTGAGATTGCTTGTTGAGAATCTTATCACAGCCTGCAAGTTAATGTCTGTCAAAGAGCATCTATATTTACTCTTGTTAATCTTCATGCAAGAAAAACTCTGCTCACAAATATATGTAGACCCAAATATAGAGAACATTTTCTCAGCAAATTTCTTCATACATGGATTTTTTTTTAGCAGACAAAGATTTGTAAAAGTCAACTAATGTCACAGCATTAAACATTTCTTTCACAGTGTGATCTGACTGCATGCCAATAAGTTCAAGCTGCAGCTCCTCAGGTGCTGTATCAATATCAGCAGTGATGGGATAAGAGAGCAAATTGAATTTAGGCTCAATTTTCTTGAAGTCCTGAAATCTTCTTGGCGGGCCACAAAAACCTCTGTGGCGGGCCGCATGTGGCCCCCGGGCCGCAATTTGCCCACCCCTGCTCTAGCTTATGTATCCAATAAGTTCTCAACCACAAAACGGAATTGGGCAGTTTGTGACAAAGAGGCTGCTGCCTTTAAGCTAGCATTAACAATCTGGAGACACTGGCTAGAGGGGGCCCAGGGGCCTTTTGAGGTCTGGACTGATCATAAGAACCTAGAAGCATTACGGACCCCTCAGTGCCTAAACACCAAACAGTTGAGACAGGTGGAGTTTTGCTCTAAGTTTCGTTTCACCCTCAAGCACCTCCCTCGGAAGACCAATTTCTTGGCTGACGCATTGTCATGCCTCCTCCAACACGCTATTCAGAGGGAGGAAGTAGTGGACTCGATGTTCATGCCCACCCAGCTGGGGGGAGCAGTGCTGACATGCAGCCACACAAAAAAGGGGCCCCCTCTCACCTCTGAGCCCTGGGTGGAAAATTTTAAGGCTGCTTTCATGAAAGCAGATAAGGAGGAAAAAGACAAGGAGGGCACCCTAAAGCAACAGGAGGACAGCTGTTGGTATCGTCAGCAGAATCTGTTTGTGCCACGCTCTCTGTGGGCTGAGATGCTCTCCTTGGCACATGATAATAAATTGGCTGGTCATTTTGGATACCTAAAGATGCTGCATCTCATTCAGAGACAATTCTGGTGGCCACGCATGCAGGGCAATATCTCCCAATATGTGTCTTCTTGCCAGGTGTGCCTAATGGAGAAAAGGTGGACTGGGAAGACCCTGGGAAGATCACTAAAAGTGTGGCACTCTGCTGCAGGCCCTGGAGACCCCTGAATGGCTCGGGTCAATTATTTCAATGGATTTCATAACTGATTTACCTCCTAGAAGGAGAAACACTGTGGTTTGGGTACTGGTGGACCTGTTCTCCAAACAACACATTTTATTCCTTGTAAGCAATTACCCACAGCCAAGAAACTGGCCCAGTTGTTCATGTAGCACATTGTGAAATTGAACGCGTTGCCCCGAAAAATTGTCTCCAATCAGGGGTCACAGTTTGTAGCAGGATTTTGGAAGGAACCATTAAAGCTACTGGGGGTGGAGCAGGGACTCAGTAGTGCACACCACCCAGAGACCGACGGGCAAATGGAGAGGACAAACCAAGTGCTGGAGCAATTCCTGCGATGCTTCATAAACTACCAGCAGGATGATTGGGTGCACTTGCTCCCCTTTGTGGAATACAGCTATAAAAATTCAGTGCACAGCTCCACCGGGGCCTCCCCTTTCAAGGTGGTGCATGGGTTTGAGGGGGGGCCTCTACCCACAGTGGTTAGAGGAGCAGGGGTCAGGTGATGTACAGACTTGGTTGGCCAAACTGATGCAGTGATGGCCTTTGATCCAACAAACCTTAACTAAGGCCAAAGAGGTGTCGGCCTTTATTACAAGACTACCATGCTGGCAGCAATAATCAGACCATAGACGGACTACAACAAAACAGACTGGATGATTACTGGAAAACAATACATAACCTGCTCAGCTTATGAAGAGCTACTATGGCATTACAAAGCCCCCACATCAAACAATCCATACTTAAATGCATCACTAAAAGTGTGTCACTCTTTAAAACACAAAACGCTGTCCACAACATCTCCCCTTAGCTCCTTTACGGGACAAGACTGGTTTCCTCCAGCAAAAGATTTGCTGTCTTACAGGACATGGAAACTTAAAGATATAGTAAAAAACAGAAAGAGTATACCCAAATTACAACTAGAGAAGAAATTTAAAACTAAACTGCCTTGGTTTGAATATATGCAGCTACAACATCTATTAGACAGGTTAACTGCCCAAACCACATTGGTATTTCAATATACTGATCTGGAAAAAACCATGCTACATCAAAATTTGGGGGGGAAAGGGCTAATATACAGAATCTACCAAATATTGGTAGAAAGTGAGTCAAGACAGGAACAGCCATACCAAACAGCGTGGCAGAAGGATTTAGGAATAACACTAACTGATGAACACTGGTCCGAAATATGGAGGTGTAATAGCAAGGTGTCCAAATCTCAAAATGTGCAAGCTATAGCATATAAGGTTCTTTTTAGGTAGTATTTGATGCCTGAAAGAATAGTCCATATGACATCTGCAACTACAGCTTTATGTTGGAATGGGTGTGGGAATAAAGGGACTTTCACATATAGCTGGTGGGAATGTCACATCAAGAACTTTTGAGATTAATACCATAACGGTTCATAAACTGGAACTGAATCCCTTAACAATTCTGTTAAACTACAGGCAAAAAAGAATCTTTACCCAATTTAAGAAAGGAACTGATTATTTTAATGTTTACGGCAGCTAAAGCAGTAATTGCTCAGCATTGGAAAGACAAATCTCCAAATTTAATGCAATGATACAGTAAACTGTGGGATTACTTTATGTTTGAGAAATATTCTATGTATAATGAAGGGGGAGAATTTGCACGTGAATTGTTTAGTCCAATTGATAAATGGTTTCCTTTCCTAGACAAAATGGCTAAAAACAGAGACAAAAGCGAAAGCTGGTCGTATTACAAATATTGGCCCATAATTTCTAGTTAAAGTCTCTTAATTGCAAATTTAGTAATGTAAAGGTAGAATATAAGGAACTTTGAACTGTTAGTACTCTGTTTATTATAATCGTTTGGATGATAGTTAAATGTGCTTAATTTCAGCAACCAATGTACTAAAACGTCAAGAACCTTACTTTAGCAATATGTATTGGAAATGTTTGTTAATGTCTGAAACACCAAATAAAATGTTTATCAAAAAAAAAAAGGCCAAAGAGGACTACAAATGTTATGCTGACAAAGGCTGGACTCCTGAATGGAACTTACACCTCGGGAACTCTGTGTACATTTCCACGAAAAATCTCAGGAGCTCACTGCCTGGGAAAAAACTGGGGTGGAAATACCTGGGGCCTTTCAAGGTTGTAAAGCTCATCAACAAAGTGACTGTGGAAGTGGACTTGCCCAAAAACTTACCTATCCTGTTTTTCACTTCAGTCTACTGAAGAAGGATCCAGGACCCTCGAACCAGAGACCTTGTCCTGCAGCTCCCCCTCCCCTGATCGTGGATGGGGAACTCCACCAGGAGGTGGAAGAAATATTAGACTCTAAAGTAAAAAGGGGCCATCTATACTGTCTCATCAAATGGCGGAACTTTGAACCAAGCCACAATGAATGGGTTCGAGAAAACCATGTTAAGGCCCCTAAGTTGGTGCGAGCTTTCCATAAGCAGCATCCCCTCGAGCTAGGGACACCCGGGGTGGGGGGCCTTTTTGGGCAGGCAGAATGTCAAACTCGGGGCCTTGTTTGCCATGAATTGTAGTGGATGGGATATACTGCTGGAATTCTTAAGGGGGGGGGAGCTCGTGTGTGGGGGTATATGTGCATGAGAAAGGCTGTTGTAGTGGCTAAGCAACTATTTCTAAGATGCCTCCCTTCTCTGAGGGAAGAGCAAATGACCTTGGCTGATGTCTCTGTTTGCTCCACTTTGATAGATAATGTAACTATAGTCTCGCAGGTGGGGGTGGGAGCGCAGGAAGCTTAGGCGGGCTGAATGTGGAATACAATTGGACTGCACCTTTGGGGGGGCTTGTTTGAATCATGTATAGCTTTGGATGTTGGCACTAGAACTTTAGTTCTGACACAGAAAGTCTTAGCCTGAAGCATCTTTACTACTCAATAAACAAATCACTGCAAGGGAGTGTTGTTGAGAGTAACTTTGTTCAGGAGTCTGACACATGCACCCCATGTTCCTATGCTGGGGACATGTTAAGGTCAAGAATTTCCTTGTAGTGCTTATGAGTGCCCCAAGGCAAAGGGATGGCTTCTGTGGGGAATGGAATACTGGATTAAGAGGGCCATGGTCTGATCCAGACATACAGTCCTCATGGTACAGATTCAGAAATGCAGAAAAGTCTAACAGCGGTTTGTTTCAAGCATTAATTAGTCATAGTTAAACCGATTGCGTTCCCTGAAAAGCCAAATGCAGTTAGATTCTTGAATCTCTCTACATGTGGGAGAGATCAAGCAAACACACTTGTCCTGCTCTCCAAGGGGAACAAGGACAGTAAGGAGAAAGCTCTGTCCTTAAAAGGAGAGCAAGCCGCCCATCAAGGCTTGGCTAAGGCCCGTGAACACAAAGGAATGGCCGCTCCTCCACCCAGCTCAGGGTTTCTACTCTGATGGGCACTGGCTCCCCAAGGTCTTTCACAAATCACTTTTATCTGGAAATGCTGGGGATTGAATTGGGGGCTTTCTGCATGTGCAGCATGTGGCCCTGCAGCTGAACCAAAGAGCACTATTTCATCATATGCTTCAAACACAGAATCAAAAAGCCAGGCAGAGTGATGTGCTCAGGCTAGGAATCCAATTAATTTAAAGCGGGGAGGGAACAGTGTTACTTCATAGGGGTTTGTGGATGCTTTGTGGAATCAGTTAAAGGGGAAACAATGTACATCAGCCTGTGCTCCTTGGAAGAAGGGATGGGGGTAAAAAGACATTAAAACAAATGAAATTAAGCAGTGAACCCAGTGATACTAAGGACACATCCCTTAGTAAGATTCTTCTGATCGCTCTGGACTATTAAAAGACAGTCACATGAGAACCAGTGTAAAAGCACAGACATACACAGAGGTTCTGCTCTTCCCCTTTGATGCAACCAGCTCTGCTCTATTCCTCAACCTCTTTAACATTTCTGAACTTTATTTCTGAACCTCCGTGGTCTGGCTTTCCATTTTAATTTGGCTGCTCTCTTTGTGGGAGTCTCACTCTTGAAAACGCTGAAGCACTAAATTAATGAAAAATAACGTGATTTGCGCCAACTGGAGATTTCTTCCCCCGCGGATTTATTTGGGGCAACAGTATGGCTTTGATCTTTTTTCATGGTTTTAATTAACCAGTATGCATTTAACTTTCAGGATATTTTTGTCGCTTGAACCACCATCTGAAGAATCAATTGCCTCACTGAAACAAACAAATGTATCTTCTCTAGACTCCCCAAAAATGAATGCCTTACAGACCTGGAATAAATTTGTTCCCATAATTCCCATCTGTAATATGAATATCAAATATTCTCCAGATGTTTTCTGGATGGTCAAAATTTGATATCCTGTGATGCTGGGTTAGAATATTTGACTTTTTACAGTATTTGGTGGTTGTTATGTGCAGTGTTGTATAGTTGTATGAAACTACTCCTCTGCATTTGCTAACTAACATGCAAAGGATTTAGGATTTGACTTTTGGCACATTAAGATTTCATATTCAGTGTCTTTCAAAATAATCACAGCAACCCTAAAGGATCAAAACCCCTAAAACAATCAAGCTTTAAATATAAAGATTAAAAAAATCATATTTGTAGCAGCTTCAGTTCTTTAAAATATTTGTATTCTGCCTTTCGTTGTTCAAAATGGCGTACAAATCACAGAATAAAAGAATAAATTATACAGTATAAAAAGAGTTGTTAGTGCTTATCCTTGACAAACAGAGACCTTGGCCCAGGTAAATAAGCAGCCTTAACACATAAATCCACAACCATTTGGGACTGCCCATCCACTCCTCATTTTGCACAATTCCACCCATAAAGAGGAAAGGAAGGAGGGAAGGGAAATAAAGTATAGCCCCTCCTTCATGGCTAGTTATGGGTGTGTAAAAAATAAAATAAAATTAGAGTCAGGTAGTCTTGTTTTTAAAACTTGAATCAGATTCTTGTCAGACCTCGCCGTTACTCGGCTTGACTGCCATGGTGATGGAGTCTGTCTGGAATTTTTGGTTTCGGTTCTCAGCTGCCTGTTATCTACACTGGCCTGCAAGGGCAACCTTGAATGTATTTTCCCTGGTATCAGCTTTCTCTTGTGAACCAGTGTCTGTTATTCTGGCGGTCTCCTACCTGTCCCTGATTGGCCCAGAGCCATGGGCTTGATGTATGTTCTGAGTATAATTGTTTGCTTCACACCTTTCTTAATCAGTTCTAACAAAGATTTCATTATGCACCTGAATCCTATCACTGTCTCAATAAACTGCATTCTTCTGAATGACTGGTGTTGGGAACTGATTTACTCAGGGGGTCTGACAATTCTTTAATATTAGAGTTCAAGCTAGTCATACTAGGAAACAATGGAAGGGGGGATTGGTTTTAAAAATGCAACAAGTGGGTGATGGGTGCTAAATGTTCCCACCTCTCATGCCTTAGTCTATGGTGCTTGGTTGCTTTCAGCACTTTTTCCTCAGCTTGGCTGACTTCCCGCATCAGTCTTGCTGCCCAGGAAAATGAAACTTGATGTGGGATGCCAGAATAAATGGTCAAATCATAAGGCCTCCATTGGCTCCCAAAGGTCAGGAAAAATTCCGCTTGCATTCAAAGCATTTACTATATTTATAAACTGTACATGGTCCATGTTAGACCTTGATTAGTAAATTTCTGACTGCACATCAATGCTGCTAGTCAGAGAGGAAAAATAAGGCAACTAAATTTGGTTTACTGAAGGATGTGTGTCAGATAACTGATGATTTACTATCCCAAAGCTATTAATCATTGATCAGAGGAAAAGCTACCTATAGTTTATTTTTTAAAAAGTTTAAAATTGCTCTGCTAAAACTTGTATGCAAAAATGAGGTAGGTTCCAATCTAGGTGCATTAGAGCGCTCTCCTCTCTTCTCCTTACCTTTTCTAGTAGTTGGCGCAGTTGCTTTGTCCTGGCATCACGTGAACACATGGTCTGTTGAGGGGCCACCACTGTGCATATACACCGCCCTTCACTGTCCTGAGCAGAGCTGTATACCTGCCAGCTTTCCTCAGGGTTGGTCGGCAACACCTGGTTTGACACACAGGAAAGGAAGTCTAAGATGCAGCACAAAGAACAAAATGCAGAAGGGGCTGAGGAAACACAGATAACAGCAATCTAGAGAGGGGAGAGAGCCTGAGGGAATGGAGGCGGAGGGGGGAGATGAAAGCTGCTTGTGGCCAAAGACAAATCCATAACGTCTCTTCCGCTTACATAGTCCAAATTGCTTAGCATATGTCTATATCAATAATCCTTACAATTGTTCTTACCCCCATTTTGCAGATGAGGAGGTTGGGGGGGGGGGTGCATCACCAAGTGAATTCCCAGCCGAAGCAAGAGCTGCCCCAGGCCTTGGCTGGTCCAGTTCAGCCCCTTCGTTTTGCTCCTCCAGTGCCAATAATCCAAGCTGAGCAGCAGGTGCAGAGGAACAGCACAGCTCTCTCTCTCTCTCTCACACACACACACACTTGGTCGTTTCCAAAAGTGTCTAGTTGTTCAGTGCTAGAGACAAAAGGCTGGGCGAGACGGACCATGGTCTCATCCAGCACTGACAGTTCCTATGTACATTCAGCCTTTGTAAAACAACCCTTGAACCAAATGGCGAGCAACATTTTCTCTTTGACACACAATCCAGAAGCAGCAACCGAACTGATACAGATCAGAGCACACCAGCTCCAGAGGCAAAGGCAAACCTGTCCCAGGGTGAGGAGCTGAGCCAGCACCGTGGGTTGAGAATATCCAGCCCCTCCTGCTCTCATACATCTGGCGGCTTCTGCATTTCTTTTACCAGTGCACTGTGAAATCTGTTCATCTGAGCACCAGAGGAGGCAGGAAGGCTGATAGGCAAAATCACACCCACTAATGAGGAATACAACCTTGAAGGCATAATCCGCACCCAGGCCCAGAGCTCTACAAAGCTGATGCACCAGATAAAGACATTTGCTGCCCTGTACCATCAAGTCCCTGAAGGTTCTCTGCTGTTCATTCTTTCCTCTTTGATCACCCTACATTTGGAGAAATGCATTAATTACCAATCGGATTGTGGTTTCTGCAAAGGGCCTCATCTGCTAGCAAAAAGACAGCTTGTCATGGTTACAGCCCCTACAAATTACCAGAAATTTTGCCAGACACTAATAAATTGCTAAGCACAATCCTTTCTTACAGATAGGTAAGTGGATCCTTAAAAATGCGTCTGATGCCGATGGATCTCCTTAACAGCATAACGGTAATATTGGGAAATGACCCGATTCACTCAGATGGAACTAAATGGTGCAAGCTCATTTCCACTGGCAATGTCCACAGCAAAAACCACCACAGGGATAAAATGGGACACAGAGACCTTTACAGGCTTCACACCCAAATTTCTGAGCCCTTTCTGCTGTCTGTTTCATTTGCAATCTAGCATAATGTCCAAATTCGTCTGGTACTCACTGTTCTGAAGATCATCTCCAGGGACTTTTTTTTTGGACTAACAACATAAATAATTAACCATTTTAAAAGCATCTTTATGGTCTGTCTGTTCCCTACAAGAGCTGAACCAAATGGCAGGGCAAAAGAGACCTACACCCAAACATGTCTTCTTTCTGGGATCTGTGCAGGGGCTACCCCCCCCCCCCCCAATCTGTAGAGCGCTGCAATGTTCCATCTCTGGCTGATTCCAGCAGCAAGAGCTGGGTGAGGCTTCTCATGCCTCAAGCCTTGCTGCTGAGCTGAAGGGTGCAGGGACTGGACTGAGGAGAAGGCCACTTCCGATGTCCAGCAGTGCCAGCGGGAGGAAGAGTCCAGTCCCTTCAGGGTGGCAGTCTCCTGACAATGGGCTGGTGGGGTTTCCTTGCCCAGAGCCCTCCCATCCCAGCCTCTGGGCTGTCAGCAGGAGGGCAGCGCGGGCTCTGCATGCATGCCGAAGGAGCCTGGAAGCATCTCCAGTTAACGGGTCTTTGCCAGAGAACTTGGAGAGGGATCACCAGCTCACTACATCCCTGGGGCTCTCCAAAAAGTCGAAATTCAAGAACAGCTTTTGCTACCAGCATAAAAAGGAGCAGATAGGCCTGTTTTGTTCACTGTCATCATTCAACTGTTTCTCTTGTAAGGGGGAAGGGCCACACAGGACACGAAAGCGCCAACCCCCTGGGAAACTCAAGAGCCAAGCAAAACCCGATGCCAGAGGATCAGCAAGTGGATCCCCTTCTCTCCCTTTATTTATTTACCCCACCTTCATTTATACCCCACCTTTCTCCCCAGCAGGGACCCAAACCTCTCCTCCATTTTACCCTCACAAAAACCCTGTGCAGTAGGGCTAGCTGGAGAGTGTGGGACTGGCCCCAGGTCACCCAGGCAGCTTCCCTGGCAGAGTAAGGATTCGATCTCTGGTCCCCCAGAGCCTGGTCTGACACTCTGACCACGACACCACCCTGGCTCTAATGGCTCCATGGGAGAAGTGTGTCCTTTGTCTGCCATCCTTCTGGCTAAAGTCCCTGCTCAGCCTCAAAGCTCTTTGTGTGGCCTGGGGCCAGCATCCTTCTACAACCTAACCCCATCTCATAGGGCAGTTCAGAACACACTGGGGCAACCTTCTACAGCTGCTCACATGTGGTTACCCCCAAGATGATGCTTTGGATGCTTTAAGAGAATAGCTGGTGGTACCTATGATTAGCAAGTCAAGGTTCCTTTGACATCCCCTGGTGCAAACTCTCAGGTGGGATACTGTACTGGCGCAAGACGTAAGCAGAGATACGCAGACTGGGTCGGCGTGTCTTTTCCATCCACAAATCCGAGCTCCTTGCGACAACACATGAGCAGCAGATGCCTTTCTGAGTGCTCTATCCATGCCTGAAACAGAGACTTCGGAGGCCTGAGCTTCATGGGGGTGGCCCCATGATGCCACTCCCTTCCTAGGGGGATACGGCGAAATGACTGAAGATGAACAGCCTCCAGGGTGAAGGGCTGACTGCAGAGTGGATGGCCAAGACCCAGGTGAGCTGTACAACTCTGCGTGCTGCACTGAGACAGTAACGCTTGCACACTTGTTTTATTTTCATCTTGCTGGAAAGGATATCCATGGTCACAGATACCAGTCCTCTTGGAGACATCGGGACACAAATTAAAGCAGACTCACTGGAGCGTCTGTGGTTTCCATCCAGAAGGACTTGGATTGTAAAGGAATCAGCCAGGTTGGGGGGCAACACAACTCTGCCTTGGGAGATGTGCAAATCCAGGAGTGAGCCAAAGTAGCAGAGCCCTCTCCCCTCATCCCAGTAGCCCAGGGGACTGAGCGGCCGAGGGTCTCTATGGCACTGAGCTGCCAGCAGTCTGGCCTTCCCTGTGCCCAGGAAGGGTGTCAGGGTGCCACTCCCCTGCACATGCAGCGCTTAGCGGCAGAAGCTGCTAACTCTTGCACAAGCCCCTCACAAAATTACTGGATACATTGCAGGCACTTCCTATGCCAATAGGAAATGAACCCAGTTAATCCAAAATCCGGGGGGGGGGGGGGGCACACAGAAAAGTCACCTGTGCAATAGGAGCTTGTCCAAGTTTCACCTGGAGTTAAGGTCCATTTATTCCAATGGGATTTGCCCCCAACGTGAGTATGCACCAGACGCTGCCTTAACTAGGGATGCGTATCATTGAAAAATACGGGCTCCAAGCGTCAGCCCCCCCCCCCCCCCTCCCCGGACCTGAGGCCGCTCCTCACCAACGCCTCAAGGTCCTTGACAGGCGCTCCTCTGACGAGCAAAGGTCGCACCCCCCCCGGGGCCTCTTCGCAGAGTCCCCCCCCCCCCCCGACGAAGCACGGGCACGGCACGGGAGGCCAGGAGGACACGCGCCCCGCCGCGGGGAATCGGCAGGCTCCTCGCCCGCCCAGCGGAAGGCGCAGGTGGCTCGGGGGAGCGGGGGGCAGGCAGGCCCGTCCGGGCCTCCAACGGGCACCTACCTCGGCGTCCCTCGCCGCGTCCCTCAAGGTCAGGCCGGCTGGGAGTCCCCCCCCCCCTCCGCGCGCGCGCCTGGGCAGCCTGGGGGCGTGGAGGACACCCCCCCCCCCTCCGGGAAAGAGAACCCGCCCCCGCCGCCCCCTCCCCCGCCCGGGGGGCATCCCGAGAGGCCGGAGGACCCCACCCCCCAGGGGGACCGGCGCGTCTCGACGACCCCAGCCCCGCCCCCTGGGGACAGGCGCAGGGAAGGGGGCGAGGCGCCCCGGGCAGCGGCCTCTTCGGGACCGGCTCTGCCTGCCTGCCTCCCCCCCCCTCCCCGGCCGGCCGGCCTGCCTGCCTGCCTGTCTGTCTGGGGCTGGCCCCCTCCCTCCCTCCCTCCCTCCCACACACAGGAGGGGCGGCGGGACTCACGCCGGTGCTGCGGTCGAGGGTGCCCCCGGAGGCGGCGCTGAGCTTGGTGGTGTTGAGCCCCACCAGGGCCGGCAGCGTCTGCGACATCCAGTTGGTGATCATGGCCATCGTGCTGAGCACCACGCCGAGCTTCAGCAGCGGCACCGACATCGCGGCGGCGGCGGCTCCGGCTCGGCCGCGCCCGCCGCCCTCATGCCCCGCCGCGCCCGCCGGCCCGCCCGGCCGCCTCCAGGCCCCGCCGCCCTGCCGCCGCCGCCGCCGCCGCCCGCCTCGGCCCCATCGCGCCCGCCCGCCCGAGCGTCCGCCGAGCGACTGAAGCGGGGAGGCGGGGCGCCGGCTGACGGCAGGACTCCTCGGACCCGCCCCGGCGTTTCCGCAGCGCCGCCCCGGCAGCAGAGCCGGGCTGGCCGTGCGGGAGGAGAGGGGTCTCTTCTTGGCATGCGGCGGCCAGCTCCCGGCGGGTGGGGGGGGGGGCTGGCGCAGGGGCGATCGCCAGGCCCCACCTGGAGGTTGGCAACCGTACTTGCAGCGGCTCTAGAGGCAGGCGCCCCCACCCCATATCTGCCCCATGCTCCAGACATTCCCCCGTGCAAGCCCCACTTGCTGTTCAGTCAATATCCCCAGCTCTGTGAGGGAGAGGGGTCCCTACCCCAAGTCACAGGGCTGGCAGATCACCAGCATGGGGGAGGGGGCCTCTTGGCAGCCCCCTCGCCCTGTGCCCCCCCCCCTTTCCCGCTGGTGAGGTGGCCGCAACACCCCCCCCCCCCCCACACACACACATGCTAGGCCTTCCCAGCTGTCCTATGAGTTGTCACTGGGAGTGAAGGCACAGAGCAACCGTGAGCGTTCTCAGCCTCTCACCTACGGTAGGGAGGTAATTACAAACTGCCTTACAGAGCTGTTGCAATCCTTATTACAGCATAAGTACTGCAGAAAGCATGGAGTTTCTCAAGGAGCAAACGCCCACCTTTCCCCTCTCCCCCCTTCATTCCCAAACGCCAGACTCAGTTTCTTCATGCACTGAGCAAAGGTGATCTATAGCTTTGTGGGAGCCATCCACCCACGCCCATGCTTCTGCTCTCTGCCTTACAAAGTGCTGTGGACTGCTGACCTTCACACCCCACAAGGGAGAGTAGCCATTTCCTGTCCCAGCAGCTCTTGGGACAACCTGTTCTGCACCCAGCACCATCCGCTCCAGTTCAGTCTGCACACAGTCCCTGTCCTTGGGAACGCTTTACATGGCTTTCCCCTCCAGCCTGGTTAAGAATCCTGGGGGAGTCAAAAGCTGAGCACCTGGACCCGAGTCTGACCCCAGGTCCATCTCCAGGGCCTCTGCTGTTGCTCCACCAACTGCGAGAAACACCCGGGCTGAAACCCGGGGCCTTCTCCACACGGGGCCAGTGCTCTTCTGCTCAGCTGGGGCCCCTCCTTGGATTGCTTATCCTTTGGGGGGTATTTTCCTTGGTCCTAAGAAAAGGTGTCAATACTGTTGTTCTGGATTCCAATCACTTCTGTAATTCCTTTTCTTGTTTAACAGCAATAGTATCTGAAAACTTGATGCACAGTTAGTAATGTAAAAATTAAGCAAATGTATGCAGATGCGCATGATTTGCATGATTTACTTTCTTTGTGTTGGAAGGGAAGCTGAGAAGCCAGGCAGCCCTGTGGTGATTCAGTGCGCATGTGCTACATTTCCAAAATGTTCATGTCATGCCCTTTATTGAGACCAAAGAGAATAACACAAAACAGTGTGTTCTTAATGCGACTCCCTGCAACTTCTCTCCACTTCCAGGTGGCCCTTAGTTCTCCAGGTAGGCAAGGGAAGAAACAGAAGAAGTCCCGGGGGCGGGGGGGGGGAGAGGGAGTGCTGATTCAGTTCTTGCTTTTCATGGCTGACTGAGGGTTTCCTGGAAACTCAACCATGCAGCTGAGCTTTTTAGGCAGAAAACTGAACACTTCCTTCCTCCAAGACAAAGAGCTGCAGAGCAGGGCTCATCTCTGCCCTGGACAAAAGTGCTTCCAGAGATGCTATGCAATGGGTGGGTTCTGGTGCCCCCTTCCAGGAGAAGCTGCCACTGCAGCCTCCCTTCTGCAAGCAAGCAGCACTGGAGGGAGCGTAGAAGAAATGGTGCTGAAATCCCACCCCCCTTCGTCATCCTTACAGAAAGAGCAATTTCAGATCAAGCCTCTCCCTGCCACGCCCTCTTTGAAGTGGCCCCTCTCAGCTTCTGTAACGGGGAGAACAATCCTGCCCACGCCCGGCCTCACGGAGTCATGGGAAGGGGGTGCATGCAAAGCACCTGCAAGTGCGACTGGAATGCCTCTTGATTTCAAAATCTGGTGACCCATTTTGGCAGCTGATGCGTAAGGGCATCACTTAATACTGGGAAAAGGCAAAGCAGGAGGACTGAGTCCCTGCAAAATGCCAGCTGAAGCCAAAGACACAATCCTAAGAATTCTTTCCAGGGAGTAAAATGGGACTTACTCCTGAGCAGACCTGCTTAAGAGTGATTCCTAAAGCACTCAACAACTTCACAAAATCAAAGGGAGCTACATGTCATACCATTCTCTGGAGAACATTCTTCTCCCCCCCCCCCCGCCCCCACAACAGCTGCCCAGGAAAGATGCCCCCTGGTGCCGGATCTGCCTCCTCCCCAGTCCTTTTCACCATGTCTTGTGCTCATATTTTTATACTTTTAGAACTCTGTACATCGCCTAGAGCCCCACAACTGTGGGGATAGGTGATTAATAAATGGAAATACATACATACATACATACATACATACATACATACATACATACATACATAATCAGGTCGAAGTTCTCTTTTGCTGTCTCTGGGAAAGCAACAGACTTTCACATGACCAAGAGAACTGAAATATGCTACATGCAAATTTCAATGCTAGAAAAATTTGATGTTTTTACATTCCTTCTTCCAAGACAGAGATTCAAGCAGCACATCAAAATGGAAACTTCAATGGAAACCATCACATACTATCTACACCACTACAAGGAATGGACCCACCCCCAAGAGGTGTTTTGCAGAATCAGGAGATCTCCCAGAAATGTAGAAAAATGCCCCCCTCCCATGACTTGAGGAGGACTGAGCATGCTCATTGCTCTCCAGGAGGGACAGGGAATGGAGGAGTGTCAGTTAAAGAGGAAAGCGGTGGGGGGGGGGGGCACTAGTTCCCTGGAGTTAAAGTACAGGAAGCCTTTTGTCTAGTTCTGGAGCACAGAAGTTTTGTACTTTTCAATATTTGTATAAGTGATCTGGATGAGGGTGTGGAGGGGCTACTCATTAAATTCGCAGATGACACCAAATTGGGAGGAGCAGCGAACCCAGCAGAAGATAAAAATAGAATTCAACAAGATCTGAACACAGTGGAAAGGTGGGGGGGGGGGGGATGTGAACAAGATGCAATTTAACAAGGATAAGTGCCAAGTTCTATATCTGGGTAAAAGAAATGAGGAACACGCATACTGGATGGGAGAGACATTTCTGAGTAACAGTGTGTGAACAAAATCTAGGGGTTCGGGAGGACCATAAGTTAAATATGAGCCGCCAGAGTGATGCAGCAACAAAAAAGGCTAATGCAGTCTTGGGGTGCATCAACAGAGGCATAACATCCAAACTGCAAGATGTCATAGTCCTGCTGTACACTGCATTGGTCAGGCTGCATCTGGAGTCCTGTGCAGTTCTGGAGGCCTCACTTCAAAAAGGATGTGGACAGAATGGAGAGGTTGCAGAGAAGAGCAACAAGGAGGATCGGGGGCCTGAAGACCAAGAAGCCCTATGGAGGAAAGGCTGAGGGACTTGGGAATGTCCAGTCTGGGGAAGAGGAGGTTGAGGGGGGACATGATGGCTCTCTTGAAGTATTTGAGGGGCTGTCACTTAGAGGAGGGCAGGGAGCTGTTCTGTTGGCGGCAGAAGATAGGACTTGCAATCATGGGTTTAAATTAATGGTGGGTAAAGTACCGGCTGGATATAAGGAAAGGCTTTTTTACAGTCAGAGTTGTGTAACAGTGGAATCAGCTGCCTGGGGAGGTGGCGAGCTCCCCCTCACTGGCAGTCTTTAAACAGCGTCTGGACGAACACTTGTCAGGGATGCTCCAGGCTGATCCCACATTGAGCAGGGGGCTGGACTAGATGGCCTGCATGGCCCCTTCCGACTCTGTGATTCTGTGACTATTGGGGGCAATCTGACACACACAACTTGGCTCTCAAGATGGGCACGTCTAACTTTCAAAACAGGGTTTTAAAAATTTACTTCAAAATGGTGATGGTATTTCAGGGCTGGTTCCAGGTTTCGAGGGGCCCCCGGCAGAGATTTCCTAGGCCTCCCTTCCCTCTTTTACTCACCACCAGGCCCCTCCTGCCTCCCCCCGCCCAGCCCTATACCTCCCACCAGCCTGTGTGTCTTCCCCCTGCCTGCTTGTGGGCTCCCAGCACTGCCTGCATCCCTTTCTCGGGGGCAGTGGTGTCTGCGGGAGCACAGCAAAGAGCTAGCAGAGGAGTGAGTCGACAGTAGGGGGCCCTGCCTGGCAACTGCCCCACCCTGGGAGGTGCCAGCACTGGCCCTGACGGGATCTGCACACAATTTCACCCGCGTTAGGAATCCAGGAACGCAAGATGACCAACAGGGGAAGGTGCTGCAGTGGTTAAGTCCACAGACTCTAATCTGGGAGAACCGGGTTTGATTCCCCACTCCCCCACTTGCAGCTGCTGGGTGACCTTGGGCAAGCCATAGCTCTGTCAGAGCTGTTCCCTCAAGAGCTCTCTCAACCCCACCTGCCTCACAGGGCGTCTGTTGTGGGGAGGGGAGGGGAGGGCAGGGGAGGGGAAAGGAGTTTGTTAAGCCACTCTGAGACTCCAAGTGAAGGGCGGGGTGTAAATCCAATCTCTTCTTCTTTGCTTCAGAGCAGCAATGCCCCAGGGAAAAGAGGGCACCAAACAATTTTTGCAAATATGTACCCCAAATATCTCGGGAAAGAGTTCTAGCCTCCACAATCACTTATACAGTTGGGGTAAACTCCGGGCCAGCAGCATCAGCATACCCTGAGGTGGGGCATCTGCCAGGGACAGTGCTGCTGGCCCCCCAGCCTCACACCTCCTCTGCCTCCTGCCTGTGTGTCCTTCCCTTGCCCACTTGTTTGCAAGCGATCCAGGTCTCCACTTCCTGTGCTCCAAGCAGCCTGGGCTGCCCAGCACTGCCAGAGTGTGAGGATAGTGACGCTCACAGCAGGGGCACTCCCAGCTGCGCACCACTCCCCCCACCCCCACCCCTGGCCACGGAGGAAAGGGCGTGGAGGAGGCTGTGGGAGGGGGTCACGAGCAGGCAGGGGGAGGATGAACAGGCTGGCAGGGGGAACATGGGAGGGGGCAGGAAGGGAGGTGTGATGGGGAGTCCTGGGGGGCAGGTGAGCACTCTTCCCAGGGCCAATCAAAACCTGGAGCCAGCCATGAACAGACCACCGCAGGGGCATCTGGGCATCTCCGATTTGCTTGTGCCTTCAGTTCTGATCTGTTTTCTCACTTGACAGATGCCTGGGCACTGGGTAGTAGAGGGCGTTTTCCTCAGAACAGCTGGTCCTACGTCAGGGACATAACAGGCCACATATGGCAGAGCTGGTATGGGCTGAACAATGAAGGCCTCACAGTAAAACAGAGCTGGCAGAAAAGTCTTCATTTCACTTTTATTTTGGAAATGACAATTAATTTTGAATTGGAACAGGTGGCAGTCTGGGTTTTTGAAATGCAATGAGGGTATGTCGAGTATAAGTTCCCATTAGTGCATGCAACCCATTCTTTCTCTTTGTCAATTTCCTGATTCTACTTTCTGGAAACTGTACATATTTGCAAAATTCACGGGTTTAGGATAGCTAAATTCAAGTCCAGCAGCACCTTGGAGACCAGCAAGATTTTGGGAGTCTAAGCTTTGGAGAATCAAGTCTCCCTTCATCAGATACTGGCTCTGAATAACCTTTTGAGGCACTCTGCAGTCATAGGATGACAAACGCTGCGCATAATAGAAAGACAAAGAATGCAGACAAACCCAAAAATGCTGGTCTCTCCACTGGTCTTCCACTCTGAATAATCAAATCCATGCATCCAATGAAAAAAGACTGAAGGAAATACAGGCTGAAGTTTTGAAACACCACAGCTACTGACTGAGAGTGCTCCAACTTCACCTGATTGCAGCAAGCCCAATGTCAGCTATGCTGCCATAGAGACTGGGGAGGGGGAGTGCACCTCTGGTATTCTAAGTTTCGATTCTCCTGCATCATTTATCTCCTGCTCTGACAAGACCTGACCTTGGAGGTTTGAGAGATGTTCTCTACTTTCCCGCTGGGAACTGAAAGCTGTTAGTTTAAGCGTGAATGTAACCTGCTGCTTATTGGCTTGTATCCATCAGAAGACCCTTGTCTGAACCTAGTATATCTACCCCTTCCCACCCTTGTACCAGTAGTCTTAACACAAAAAGTGTTTGGAGCAATGCAGTATACTGAATCAATAAACTGATCCTGTTTAAAGAATGTTGTTGGTTTCTGATAGCTGGGGGACTCTGACAGAGTGTTAAGACTCTTGATCCCTGGACCCTCAAACCTCACCATGAGCGCAGGGAATGGTGGAGACCAGCCAGTTTCAGAGCCGGAGAAGCCCGTCACCATGATGGTAGAGACCCCTGCATCAGGGACGCAGACCCTCACTCCAGATCAGGAGCCGGTCGGGGGTGCCCGACCCCGAGGAAGAGATTGGTACTCGTGGGCGCATCTTTCTACTGCTCCAAGAGAGTCGTGGATGTTAACTCCTTGGGTGACTGCAACAAGCCGCTATGATCAGGTGATCCCTCGCCGTCCAGAGTCGCTGGAGAGGGGTGGAAGTGGCGAGGTTGAAGCGCTGGTTGAGCGCATGGGAGCACGCTTGTGGGAACAAGTGCAACAAGAAATCTTTGAACTGACGATCGGACTACCTCAGATGATTGCTGCGGCGGTGCGGGATGAACTACGGCAGCAGGCACACACACACACCTCAGCCGGGAGTACCCATGGCTCCCGTGGGGCCGCCAGCTAGACAACTGTGGCACCAGCTGGGCAAACTGCAGCCCCAGTGGGCGCAAGGCAGCCAACCCAACCCTTGGCCCCGGGGGTCCCGGGACTACAACAGCCCAAGGAGTTGCTTGAGGCTACATTTGATGGGAGTCCCGAGAAACTAGCGTTCTTCCTGGTGCAGGTGCAGAGATTTCTGAGGGATCGGGGCCATCTATTCCCTGATGATGAGCACTGCATTGACTACATCAGTGGCAAGCTACGAGGCTGAGCAGCAGACTGGTACATGGGTCTGCACAAGATCCAGGGTCCCGAGTTGAGGGGTATGCAAGCTTTCATGTGGGCTCTGCAGAGGCAGTACGAGAACCCGCTGGTGGGAGATAAGGCGAGGGTGCACCGCCGCACTTTGAAACAAGGCAACCGGACAGTGCGTAAGTACTCAGAAGAGTTCAAAATGACTGCGACAAAAATCTAGGGGTGGCCAGAGCCCATGGTGGTGGAGCAATTCCAGACGGGGCTCAGCCACCAAATCCTTGACATGGTCCTATGCAATGTGCAACCCCTCACCCTGGCTGCCTGGATGCAAGAAGCAGATGATGCAGAGAACTGCCTTCAGATGATCAAGATGTTGGCCCTGCAGGTGTATCCTAAAACCCCAGGGCCCCCCCCCAGAAGACGACCCAGCCCAGAGGAAAAGACCCCATCAAGGAGCAGCGGATGCATCAAGGGCTCTGTCTCGTTTGGCAAAGCCGGTCATTTCACAGCGGCTTGTTGTCAGAATCTGCTGATTCAGACAAATGTATCTTGCTACTTACAGCCATGCTCTATTTTGTATTTGCTGCTTTGCTTTTTTATAGTACTGTATGTATGCCTTCATCAACACCTGTCATGTACCCCTCATCCTGGCCAGTATGTATTAGCATGTATGTAGAATGTGTAACCCCAGGTTTATGACCCTGACCGGCCTGGTTTGTGTAACTGTCAAAGCGGGAGGATGTCAGCTTCAAAGCTTGGGAACAATGGGCCTCTCACACTCCTACCTCCGCATTCCATTCATCTCGGCTGAGACTCTAAGGGAGGACAAGTCTCATCTCTTATCAATGTGCGAAAGCCTCGAGGCCATGGATTGTTATGTGAACTGGTAACATCTGAAGGGTCTGGTTGGGAAGGGGAAATTTACAACTTGACACCTCACTTTCTTTCCTGTGGGAAGCAAACGGCCAGAGCCCCGTTTTGCCCGCCGTTTTTCCCTTGTAGTGATTGGCTACCTATGGGTAATTCAAACTGCTTAGAAAAGTATAATAGACCTGGTTTGGCCATCTGTGTCATCTCTGACAATAATCCGAGAAGCTGTACAATGTAGAGATTGGAAATAAAGAACTGTGTTTCATCAACAAAGATCTGATCCTTGACTACTTTGAGCAGAAGTCTCACACTTGTCCGACTGCCTCAGCCCTGACTCCACCGAAAGCCAGAGAGAAGAAAACCATGGGGACCCCAGTGTGGCTGAGGAGCAGGAAAGGAAAATTCCCGAGGGCGTTGCAGCTGGGCGCTCGAGTGGAAGGCACCTCATCGAGTGGTAAGGAAACCCACAAGCAGGTGGGAAAAGGCCAGGACCTGTTGTAAGTGGTGTGAAACAGCAGGTCTGAGAGCCACTGGTGCTTCCTATGGTAAGCGGCTCTGACCCCATCCTGTTTGTGACTGTAACTATTTTAAATAGACAAGAAAACCACACAGATAATACTGTGACACAAATGACATTTGATAAAAATTATATTACTTTTCCAAAAAGGCAATTTGTTCAACCTACTTAACTTTAGAATATTATAAAATTACAATATTACAATGAGCACCCAGTTTAAACCCATTTCCACAGTAGTCTTCCTCAGGAGTAATTCATTATTGTATATAGTAAGGAGGTGTCAGCTTTATGCACCTAGAGAGCATGCTAGCTCCCAAGATAAGCACTCATAAAGGAACCATAAGTAAGTTACATAATATTGTAAAGTTAAGTAGGTTAAACAAATTGCCATTTTGGAAAAGTAATATAATTTTTATCAAATGTCATTTGTGTCACAGTGTTATTTGTGTGGTTTTCTTGTCTAATACCTGTGACCCCCACTTTTTAGCTCATTACTATTTTAAATAGATACATGGGCACACAAATCCAAGTTCGGGATTGAGTCGGACTGTGCGAAAGACTTAACCAGCCCGTCTTTAGTTACAAGGTTGGGGGCCCCAGTTCAGAGACTACCAGAGCCGTTAGTTTTCATCCAGATGGATGGCTCCTCCGTGCAGGAGCCGTGTAAATATCAGATGGTCCCGTTACTGATGGCGGCAGGAACTCATTGGGAACTCCGCTAATTGGTAATTAACCCCATGGCCCGGTTTCCAATGGTGTTGGGAAGCCCCTGGTTGTGTGGACAAGATCCCGAAATCCAGTGGAGTAAAGGGGTGGTACATTTTGTTGATCCGGGGTGCAAAGCCCATGTCTGGTCACCCGAATGGAGTGAGTCTCCTCCAGCAGAACCGGTGCCCGCTTGCCTAGTGGGGGAGGAATTAATTGGAATTCCCTGTGAATATGAGGATTTGGCAGAGGTGTTTGGGGAAGTGGAAGCAGATGAACCACCCACCCACCCCAAGCTCAGACTGTGTTACTGACC
Organism: Lepidodactylus listeri; assembly: GCA_029233225.1. Classification (NCBI taxonomy): domain Eukaryota; kingdom Metazoa; phylum Chordata; class Lepidosauria; order Squamata; family Gekkonidae; genus Lepidodactylus; species Lepidodactylus listeri. The sequence goes on along the minus strand of JARCFY010000014.1, from coordinate 2,990,141 downwards.
TGTTGCCGGGGCACAAATTACCGAAAGGGAAGTTGTACTCTATGAGCCCTGCAGAGAAGGGGGAGCTGCGAAAGTTCATTTACAAGAATTTGGTGCGGGGTTTTATCCGCCCCGCCTCATCCCCTTATGTGGCCTCGGTGCTGTTCCATAAAAAGAAGGATGGCGGGCTCCGGTTATGTACGGACTACTGGGGCCTCAACGCAGTGACAACTGCCAACGTGTACCCCCTCCCATTAAAGACTTGTTAGCTGAGGCTTCCAAGGGTAGAATCTTCACTAATTTGGATCTGAGAGATGCATACTTCCGGGTGCACATTTGGGAGGGGGGTGAACCTAAAATAACTTTCAATAACCCCCTGGGGCAATTTGAGTACCTTGTTATGCCCTTCGGCCTGCAGGGGGTGCCTGGTATTTTTATGAACCTGATCAATGAAGTATTGCACAAGCACTTGTTTTTTTTGGGGGGAGGGGGCTGGTTTATTTAGATGACATTCTTCTGTACTCCGCCCGACAAGAAATCCCATGTCAAACTGGTGGGAGAAGTCCTCCAAACCCTGCTTCAGCATAGACTATTTGCCAAGCTGTCCAAATGCGAGTTTCATAAAGAGGAAGTGGATTTCCTGGGCTACCACATCTCCTGTAGGGGTTTAGAGATGGACTCTAAAAAGATGGCGGATGTGGTGGGGTGGGAGGCGTCTAGAACCAGGCACCAGCTACAATCATTCTTAGGATTTGCCAATTTTTACAGAAATTTCATCTCCAACTTTGCCCAAGTCACCCTTCTCCTCACTGACTTGTTGAAAATGAAAGGGAAGGGCATGGACAGTACAAAACCTGGAGCCTTGCAGTGGCTCGTTTCCTTTCTCCAGGGTCGGGGACAAAGGGTGGTGCTCGGGGAGCACCAATCCAGGAGGCACCCGCTGGAATGTGGAGTGCCTCAGGAGGCGGTGCTCTCCCCGATGTTGTTTAACATCTATATGCACCCCCCAGTACGCTGATGACACCCAGCTCTATCTGATGTTGGGCGGCTGGTCGGACTCCGACCCACAAGATCTGGACCGGGCATTGCACGCCATAGCTGGTTGGCTCAGGCAGAGTTGGTTGAAATTGAACCCGGCGAAGACAGAGGTCCTGTGTCTGGGGCAGGGTGGACTGGAGCGGGGAGTCCCACTCCCGAGCTTCAACGGGGTGCCATTGGTGCCTGTGTCAGGGGTAAGGAGTCTGGGAGTGCTCCTGGATCCCTCCTTGACAATGGAGGCCCAGGAAGCAGCCACTGCCAAGTCAGCTTTTTATCATCTGCGGCTGGCTCGGCAGTTGGTTCCCTTCCTCGACCGCGATGACCTAGCCACAGTGATCCATGTGACGGTCACCTCAAGGTTGGATAACTGTAATGCTCTCTACATGGGGCTGCCCTTGGCGCAAATCCGGAAGCTGCAGTTGGTGCAGAATGCCGCGACCAGGCTGCTGATGGGCCTCACTGAGAGGGACCATATCCAGCCTGTGCTAGCGGCGCTGCACTGGCTGCCCATAGCATACCGGGTTCGCTTCAAGGTGATGGTACTTACCTTCAAAGCCCTATAGGACCAGGGTCCAACATACCTGAGGAACCGCCTTTCCTCATATGTACCCCAGCGGGCACTCTGGTCGGAGCCCCAAAATCTACTCTATGTGCTGGGCCCCAGGGAGGCCAGGTTCACCGGAACCAGGGCTAGGACTTTTTCGGTGGCAGCTCCTGTCTGGTGGAATGAGCTCCTGGAGGAGATCAGGGCCCTGTGGGATCTTATGCAGTTCCGCAGGGCCTGCAAGATGGAGCTCTTCCACCAGACCTCCGAATAGGAGCCGCCATCATCGGTACCACAGCTGACGATGTGGGGCCATCCTGGATGCAGCCCAGGCCTGATGGCCATGGAAATCCGTACTCTAACCCTGAAGCCATGTGAATGTTATAAACATGACTGGAAGCACTTTACTGTAATTTTATTGTCGTTAATGTATTTAAATTATGGGATTTTAAACTGGATTTTAAATGTTTGTTTGTACTGGATATGGCACATTGTGCCCTTGTGAGCCGCCCTGAGCCCGCTTGTGGGAAGGGAGGGGCATAAATTTTAAAAATAAATAAATAAATAAATAAGACTGGTCTGTGGTGTGTCAGGGGGCATTTGAGACACTCCAAAAACTGTTTACTTCGGAGCCAGTTATTAACCCACCCCTATGAAAATAACAAATTCATTGTCCAAGTGGATGCTTCAGACGGTGCCATGGGGGGGGGGGGCTATCCTACAAGAGGGACCAGATGGGCGGCTCCACCCCCTTGCTTACATCTCTAAGAAATTCAACACCACCGAGCAAAATTGGGTGGTGTGGGACAAAGAGTTAGCCTTGTTGATCAAGTTAGCCTTGTCAATGTAGTGTCATTGGCTGGAGGGGCGCGGGTGGCTTTTGAGGTTTGGACTGATCATAAGAATCTGGAAGCATTGCACACACCCCAGAGCCTCAATGCTAAACAACTACGTTGGGCTGAATTTTTCTCTAAATTTCAGTTCACACTCCACCATCTCCCTGGGAAAGCAAACTCTTTGGCTGATGCACTGTCATGCCTACCCCAACATGCTAGCCAAAGGGAGGAGGTTCACACCATCGCAGCTGGGAGGGGTGGTCTTGACTCACAGCCAGGCGAAGGTGGCGGGAGAGAAGGAGGGGGACCTGTGGGCTACTAAGTTCAGGTGGGAGTTTCTGAAACAGACTGGGAAGAACTCGCTTCTATTCAGGGGCAAAAGAGCAAAAAGAGAACGGCTGTTGGTATAAGGGGTCAAAAGTGTTTGTGCCTAAATCTGTGCAGGGGGAAGTGATGAAATGGGGGCACGAGTCTAAACTGGCTGGACACTTTGGATTTCTTAAGACTCTGCATTTGTTACAACGTCAATTTTGGTGGCCGCACATGCAGATGGACATTTCCCAGTATGTTACTTCCTCTCCCACCTCCCTCATGAATAAACAGCGGGGTGGGAAACCTCCTGGACTACTGAAACCCACCCGACCCTGGGAGGTGATCTCTATGGACTTTATGGAGAGCCAGTTTGGTGTAGTGGTTAAGTGCGCGGACTCTAATCTGGGAGAACCGGGTTTGATTCCCCACTCCTCCACTTGCACCTGGCTGGATGGCCTTGGGCAAGCCATAGCTCTGTACCAGCTGTTCCCTCAAGGACAGCTTGGGAAAGAGCTCTCTCAGCCCCACCTACCTCACAGGGTGCCTGTTGTGGGGAGGGGAAGGGAAAAGGAGTTTGTAAGCCGCTCTGAGACTCCCTTAGGGAGTGGAGAGCGGGGTATAAATCCAATCTCTTATTATTATTATTATTATTATTATTATGGACTTACCACCCAGTAAAGGGAAAACTATAATCTGGGTGGTGGGACTTGTTCTCAAAGCAAGCCCATTTCATCCCGTTCAAGCAACTGCCCACTGCTAAGGCACTGGCCAAGATGTTCATGCATCACATTGTGAAGCTCCATTCTTTTCTGAAGAAGATAATCTCTGATAGGGGGGTGCAATTCGTTGCATGATTTTGGAAAGAACTTTTTCATCTTTTGGACATTGAGCAAGGACTCAGTAGTGCCTACCATTCAGAAACTGATGGCCAAACAGAAAGAGTTAATCAAGTATTAGAACAGTTCCTCTGGTGTTTTACTAATTATCAGCAGGATGACTGGGTGGATCTATTGCCCTATGCAGAGTAGAGCTACAACTCAGTGCACTCTTCAACTGGGCTGTCCCCTTTTAAGGCTTTGTATGGGTATGAGGGGGCTCCCCTCCCAATGATGTCTGATCCTACCCCTGAAGGGGGGGGGGCTTGCAAGACCAATGGCCTGTGATCCAAAAAGCACTGACTAAAGCCAAGGCTGATTACAAAGCTCAGGCTGACAAGCACAGGGCTGAACCTTGGGACATTAAGCCCGGTGATTATATTTATCCACAAAGAACTTAAGAGGGCTGCAGTCTAGTAGAAAGCTGGGCTGGCAATATATAGGACCATTCCCTGTAGTGCACAAAATCAATGAGGTGACTGTTGAACTGGCCCTTCCCAAGTCTCTGAAGGGCATTCATCCGATTTTTCATTTCAGCCTCCTGAAACGAGATCCTGGGCTGAATGCATGGCATCCTCATCCTCCTGCTCCCCCGCCTCTGATTCTGAATGATGAGCCGCATCAGGAGGTGGCACAAATCTTGGACTCTAAAATGCAGTGAGGCCGCCTATTCTATTTGATTAGGTGGAAGGATTTCGGGCCTGAGGAAAATGAATGGGTTCAAGATTGTCATGTTAATGCTCCTAAATTGTTACATGCCTTCCATACTCTGTGCCCTCTGAAACTGGGAGGGAAGGGGCCCCGTTAGGGGGGCAGAATGTCAGCTATGCTGCCATAGAGACTGGGGAGGGGGAGTACACCTCTAGTATTCTAAGGTCCCGGCCACACGAGCGAGATAATCCAGGGGGGAAGCAAGGCTATTTTGCCCCGGAGCAATTTGCCCCACAGTTGCACTATCACACAGGTCTGTGAAGCTGCCGGAGCAACTCACTGCTGTGTGATCAGATGCAACCGCGGGCGAGTTGGGGGGGTTTTTTTGTCGTTGGTTTCCGATTCGCTTAAATGGGAGATCAATGAATCGCTTCTCCACCCTGAGGGCTTCCAAAGGCAGTATGTGATGATGCACATACTGAGAAGGGGAAAAAACAATAGCATGGTGTCGGGATAGCCTGATCAGACTATCCCCAACGCCACAAGTCCACACTAGAGCAACCACACGGGGAAAGTCCAGCTGTGGCTTGCAGCAACCCATTTGATACTGGGGTTTCTCTGGTGGTTTTTTACTCCGCTTCTCCAGTGGAACAAAACGGCTTGCCCACGGCTTGCCGACAGGTGCGGGACGCCTCCCACGTGCTGGTGTGATTGCACCACTTTGATTCGCCGGTGAGTCATCCCTCTCGCACGGCTAATGGGTGTGTATGATTGCACCCTAAGTTTCAATTCTCCTGCATTATTTATCTCCTGCTCTGACAAGACCTGACCTTGGAGGTTTGGGAGACATTCTCTACTTTCCCGCTGGGAACTGAAAGCTGTTAGTTTAAGCGTGAATGTAACCTGCTGCTTATTGGCTTGTATCCTTCAGAAGACCCTTGTTTGAACCTAGGATATCTACCCCTTCCCGCCCTTGTACCAGTAGTCTTGACATGAAAAGTGTTTAGAGCAATGCAGTAAACTGAATCAAGAAACTGATCCTGTTTAAGGAACGTTGTTGATTACTGATAACTGGGGACTCTGACAGTGTTAAGACTCTTGATCCCTGGACTGAGCTCCAACCACCAAACCTCACCACGACACCCTTCCTTCCCATCGCCTCGGTTGCTTGAACATTAGGGAACGTTTATGAACATTCCAGTTCCTCAATAACAGCCAGTTAGCCTGTTGGCTGTTGGAGAGAAGAGGTGCAAGAGAACATGGAGGATGCAGCATTGTTATGCAGTTGCAAATGAGGACAGTAGTGAGACAGCTCCACATGTCCTTGTGGGTCTCACTCTCCACTTGTGTTTAACCTTCATCTGTCTTTTAACACTGGGTGGTCCACCTTTACTGATCAAAAAGCCCACAAGGGGGAGCCCCTGGGGCTTGTGTATGGGGTTCTTTGGTCCCAGGATAATCCACAGTTTAGAAAAGAATATAAAAAGCTCCCCCTATTAGGCTTACAATCCCCAAAAGATAAAGGAAAACATATAAAAATGGGGAGAGATAGAGGAGAGGGGAAAACCAGGCTGGGGGTCAGGAGGAAAACAGGTGACTGCTCAGGAAGGGAAAAGCAGCTGATTTGGCACAGCAGGATGGGGGGGGGGGGGCATCCTGGCAAGTCCTTCATGGTCCCCGCCTCTTCTTCCTTCTCATGGCAAATGTAATAACTTAGGGCCCACCAACAGTGCAGCAAACTAGGCTACCTAAAGACCAGGCAGGGCCTCAGTAGATATGTCAAAAAAAAGTTTGCAGGATTAAAAATGAAGGGGGGGGGGGGTGGAACAAAAATGGGTCTACCCTTGAAGAGTGTTTGGAGGCTGCAGCTAGTGAAGAATGCTGTGGCTACACTGCTGGTCGGAACCAGCTGTCAGGAGCACGTGATCCCAACGCTACAGCAAGTACACTGATCCACTCCCAAGCCCCAATCAAGGTCTTTAAAGCCCTATGTGACTTGGGACCCGGGAATCTGAAGGACCGCCTTCTCCCACATGTTCCTGCCTGGGAATTATGCTCACAGGGAGAGGCCCTCCTGACTGTCCCGCCAGTCAAACACATTCGTCTGGTGGACACACAAGAGAGGGCCTTTTCAGTGGCAGCCCCACGACAGAATGGCCTGACACCTCACTTTCAGTCTTCAGGGAGCAGTTGAAGATAGTTTTATTTAGGACTAAATTTGGTTAAGTTTATTAGCAGTCCTGACATGATTTAAAATTTTGGTAAATGGAAAGTACTGGAGTCGGGAGGCGAGTTGTATGATGATCATAGCAAAGACTTTATTAGTGAATCAGCATGTTCAGGAGATGGTCAGATCAAGCATGCAGCCAGGGCTCCAGGGCCCTGCTTATATGCTGGCTGGAGCCACACCTCTGGCCGCACCCAAAATACCTGATAGGGGCTTAGCATATGCGCATAGTTCTGATAGGGCCTTAGGTCTTAAGTTGTAGTTCATAGGTCCCCCGCGGAAGACCTAGGCTGGCTATTGGTGGTCGTTTTGGATCTGACTGTCTATTGTTCTACCTGGCTGAAGCTCAGGTAGAATTGGGCCATGTGCTCTGACCACATGGCGGTCGCCATTTCGTGACTAGTACACAACACCCCTCCCCCCATAGTTCGGTCCCACTTGGCAGACATAGTCCTGAAGGTACTCTGGCCAGCGACGTTCGCGGCCCGAGCGCCGGGGCGTTGCAGGTCGCGGGGCCTCGGCAGGCCCTGGGATCGGAGTGCCCTCTTGGTTGCTTTCGGGAGCGCTGGGCCGCGGCTCGGCCGGCGCTCCGTCCACGGGCTGCTCCTCCGGTGGGGATTCTGAGGTTTCCTCCTCCGGATCAGGGTCCCCTAGCTGGGTTGGTGATGGCTCCGCGGGACGTGCTGACTCGGGAACACTTGGTGTGTGGTCCGGAGTGCGCCGCCGGAGCTGATCAATGTGGCGCCGCCAGGTTGCTCCTTCTTCCGTCCCGACCTCATACGAGAGCGGGCCAGTTGCTCGGATGATCCATGCCGGGATCCACCCTGGGCCCCGGCCGTAGTTCCGGGCGTAGACGGGGTCCTTGGGCGCGAAACCTCGGGCGGCTGGCCGGAGCTCTGTCCTCGCATCGGCATCGATGGCGCGGTCGGGGTGGAGACGATCCATTATGGTGCCGAGTCGCCGTCCCATCAACAACTCCGCTGGGCGGCGACCCGTTCCCATGTGTGGGGTGTTGTGCTGGCTGAAAAGGAATTTGATTAGCTGCAGCTCCCAGTCCCCGGTGTCCATCCTTTTGATGGCGTCTTTGGTTGTGCGAACCATCCGTTCTGCCTGTCCATTGGTAGCTGGGTGGAACGGTGCCGAGCGGATATGCCGGATGCTGAACAGGTCTGTGATGCGCTGGAACTCTCCCGATGTGAAGGCCGTTCCGTTGTCTGTCACGAGCGAGTCTGGCACTCCGTGGGTGGCGAAGATGCGCCACAGGGCTCTCTTGGCCGCCTCGGTCGAGGTAGACCGCACCGGGACTACCTCCAGCCACTTACTGTAGCTATCCACAACAATAAAGAACAACTGCCCCTGGACCGGCCCAGCGAAGTCGAGATGGAGTCGTGACCATGGTTTGTCGGTTGACTCCCAGGCCCGGACGGGGGCGTGGGGAGGATCGGGCTGTGACTCTTGGCATTTGCTGCATTTGTGTACCCGATCCTCAATCTCCTTGTCTATGCCTGGCCACCACACGTAGCTGCGGGCCAAGGCTTTCATCCGGACGATTCCGGGGTGTGCCTCGTGGAGGGCTGCTAGTACCCTCGGGTGGAGTGGCTCAGGGATGACTACCCTCAACCCCCAGAGCAAACACCCCTTGTGGGTGGAGAGTTCATGTTTCCGAGCTGTGAAAGCGGCGAACTCCTGGCCCGGATGGTCGGGCCACCCCCTCCCCACCCAGTCAGAAACCCGGGAGAGGACACGGTCCCGCACCGTGCGGCGGGCCACGTCGGGTACCTGTACCGGGCGATCCGGAAGATCTTCGAGGAGGGCCACGTAGAACGCAGGAGCCGGGTTGGAGTCGCAGTCCGGGAGGGGCAAGCGGCTGAGGGCGTCGGCATGGCCCATGGTTTTCCCGGGGCGGTGGATGAGGTCGTACTGGTAACCTGCAAGAAAAATAGAACACCGCAGGACCCGGGGGGACAGCATCTGGGGCGTCTGGCGGTGGGGGGCGAGCAGCCCAAGAAGCGGCTTATGGTCCGTGGCGACCGTAAACGCCCGGCCGTAGAGGTAATCGTGGAATTTTTTTACCCCTGCCACTATCGCCAGAGCCTCCTTGTCTATTTGGGCATAATTCCGCTCCGCCTTTGACAGTGTCCAGGAGTAGTAGGCCACGGGCACCTCCCTACCGTTTGGCAGACGATGGCCCAGGACAGCCCCCACCCTGTATGGAGATGCGTCGCATGCAAGGACCACCGGCAAAGACTCATCGAAGTGTGCCAAGACCGCGTTAGACGCCAACAAGTCCTTAACTGCTGCGAAAGCCCTGTCGTGTCGCGGCCCCCAAGCCCATTTCGCCCCTGTGTCCAGTAACCTATGGAGGGGCTCGGCGACCGCCGCCTTGTGTGGCAAGAACGCGTGGTAGAAATTGAGGAGGCCCAAGAATGCCTGGAGCTCTGCTTTTGTCGTCGGGGTCGGCGCCTCCGTGATGGCTTTCACCTTCTCCTTGGTGGGGTGGATGCCCTGTGCGTCCACGTGGAACCCCAGGAACGTTACTGAAGGTACTCCCAAGGTGCACTTGTCCTTTAGCACCTTGAGACCCGCATCCTGGAAACGCTGCAGAACAGCTCGTAAGCGTGTCTTGAAGGTGGCGACGTCCGGAGCCGCGATGAGGACGTCGTCAAAAAATGGCTTCACCCCTGGAATGCCTTTTAAAACAGAGTCCATTAGTTGCTGAAACAGACCAGGGGCAACGCTGACCCCAAACTGGAGCCTTTTCTCTTTGAAAGAGCCCTTGTGTGTCGCTATGGTTTGAGCTTCTGCGGTTGCCTCGTCTACTGGGAGCTGTTGATAGGCTTGAGCAAAGTCCAGCTTCCCAAAGATCGTGGCTCCCGCTAGGGACGCTAGCACATGGCTGATCACTGGTACCGGGTACGAGTGGTCCTGTAATGCTCGATTCAGAGTACATTTGTAGTCCGCGCAGATGCAGACCTCCCCATTAGACTTCAACGGGGTCACTATAGGGGTTTCCCATTTTGCATGGGAAACTGGCTCCAGCACGCCTTGAGCCACGAGTTTGTCTAGTTCCGCCTCCACCTTGGGCCGCATTCCTAAAGCCGGCTACCGGGCTGGCACCCGGATCGGGCGTACGGCCGGATCCAGGTCCAGGGAGACTGGAGGACTCCGGTAGGAACCGAGGGTGCCGTCAAAGACGGCCAGGAATTCCGCGCAGACTGAGTCGTAATTCGCTAACTCCACTTTGTGAACCCCCGTCATGCCCATCCCCAGGGGCTTAAACCAAGCGCGCCCCAGCAGACTGTTGAGGTCCCGCTCCACCACTAGTAGGTCGAGGGATTTGCATACACCCTGGTATTGCACCTGGACCTGTGCCAGTCCCTTGATGGCGACCGGGTTTTTCTGAAAGTCCCGGAGCACGAGGGCAGTTGGCCGGCGCAGCCGGGGGCTCCGCTGCGGAAACAGTTTTTTAAAAGTGGCCACTGAGACTATGGAGTAGGCAGACCCGGAATCAACCTCCATGCAACAGGGGGTGCCCCCGATCCGCAGGTTACCCTGGATTGCTGCGGGGAGGGGCTCTCATAGTTGGAGCACCTGGGTGGCCGAAGAGGTGCTGTCAACTGCCTCGTAGTGGGCGGTGGAGGCCACGGAGGACTGTCGCGTGTTCCGGGAGTGGCAGGCCCTGGCGATGTGCCCTGTCTTCCCGCACATTCTGCAAACGGCATCCCGGAAACAGCAGGAGTGTCTCTCTTAAGGGTCCCCGCAGCTAGCGCACGTCGGGGGCAGCCTGCTGGGGTTGGAAGAAGCGGAGGCGGCGGCGGCCGTGGTGTGCCAGGCGCGGCCTCGAGACTCACCCTTCTGCGCACACCGGCGTAGCTGGTGGACGTCTTCGTCCTCATCTGTCCCAGACCCGGAGGAGGCGATGCGGTGGACCTTGGATGCCTGCTTGTCCTTGTAGGTCGCGTCGAACGCGACGGCAGCCTGCAGTACCTTCTCGAGGGTTGGATCGGGGGTGGTGATAAGCTGGCGGCGGAGCTTGGCTTCTCTTACCCCTGCCACGAAGCTGCCTAGCAGGTTGTCCTCCACGTTCTTAAACTCACACCCGACTGCCAGGCAGCGGAGGTTGGCCAGGAACGTGGCGGCATTCTCTCCCGGTTGCTGCTTCCGTTCGAGGAACTGGACCCGGAACGCCAACATGGATGGTTTTGGCGCGAAGTAGTTCCCAAGCAGCTTCTTGAGGTCGTCGTAGGAGACATCCAGCAGGTCTCGGGGTGCTATGATATTCTGCGCGATGTGCATTGTCTCGATGCCGCAGTGGCCCATTAGCCAGGCCCTCTTCAGGGTGGCCTCGGTGACTCCGTGCACGGTCAGGAGGAACTCGAGCTGCCTGACCCATGCGTCCCAGTGCTCGGGCTTGGAGGTGTCGAATGGAGGGATGTTTCCCGCTGCGGCAGCCATGTTTGCCGAGGCAGGAGCAAGGTTGTGAGCGATGTCCTCTGGGGCTTGTTGAGCCGGCGGCTCGGTGCTCGGAGCTCCACTGCTCGGCGCGGCTGATGAGTCGCTCATCGGCATCCCATCCTCGTCGCCAGTGGAAAGTACTGGAGTCGGGAGGCGAGTTGTATGATGATCATAGCAAAGACTTTATTAGTGAATCAGCATGTTCAGGAGATGGTCAGATCAAGCATGCAGCCAGGGCTCCAGGGCCCTGCTTATATGCTGGCCGGAGCCCCACCTCTGGCCGCACCCAAAATACCTGATAGGGGCTTAGCATATGCGCATAGTTCTGATAGGGCCTTAGGTCTTAAGTTGTAGTTCATAGGTCCCCCGCGGAAGACCTAGGCTGGCTATTGGTGGTCGTTTTGGATCCGACTGTCTATTGTTCTACCTGGCTGAAGCTCAGGTAGAATCGGGCCATGTGCTCTGACCACATGGCGGTCGCCATTTCGTGACTAGTACACAACAGTAAATAAAGACTTAAAATAAATAAAATTAAAATGGACTTACAAGCCCTGAGGGTGCTTCTTGTCCGCTGGGGGCCACTGAATGTTGGAGGTGGGGTGGGCCAGCTTGAGCCCCTGATATATCGCTTGAAATATCTTAGAGAGGGAAAGGAGCCTTGGCGAGAGAGTGCCCTGATGCACCAGAAGAGACCAGGATGTTTTGAAGAGCCAAAATGTCCCTGGAGAGGGGATTAATGGGAACCCGGGAAGATTGCTTCCTCCAGTCCTAATTAGTTGTACCCCGCCCAAGGACTCATTACACTTCAAAGGAGGCAGAGTCATCTCTGAACATGTGGGTCTGGGGGTGCCTCCCCAACGGCACCCCCGCTCAGCACTTGGGCCACCTGAGCGGCTGCTTCTTTCAGGCAGGGGCATTCTGGGACACAGCACAAGCAAGGCTGTGGGGGCTCAGGCAGAGGGGGGCAGGACTCCAGGCACCTAGCCCAGCCATCTGGCACTTCTGGGCTGTATGGAGGAGTCTTCTTGTCTCCCCTCAGCATGGCTGGTTTAAGCCCCTGCAAAAGGAGCCTGCTGGAAGCTGCAGCCCAAGTGCAGAGCCTAGTCTCTTTCCCATACCTGTGAGTGTTTCTCCCCATGGGAAGAGGAGTTTGTGTTGTGTCCCATAAATCACATCTGATTAAACACCCCCCCCCCCTCCTGCTTTGTTTAAGTTATCTGATGTGTCATGAATCTTGTAGAATTTGGCCATTCAGCGTAGGCATTGTGGTTTTTAAACTCACAGGCCTGGATCCAGCCAGTGTTTTGCACTGGCAAAGAAGGGAGGAGGGATGCATGGGCAAAAGTCATGTAGAGCGGAGGCAGGGGGAGAGTAATAAGAAGGGGAAGTGGCTGAAATTTAGCAAAGAAGCTGGCTGTAAACAAAGGTCTTTGGCGATTTCTTCAGTGTTGTACAAAGACAAGACCTGAGCCAGACCACAGGTCTCCATCTGGGTCAGAAGGAACCACAGAGCTCTACAGTCCTGTGCTCTGCCAGGACTACAAACCACTGAGTTTACCAAAGAGAGTCCACTGATGCCAGCTGACCTAGCCCAACCCTGTTTACGGGCAGAATTCACAAGCAGGGCATGAAGGCATTGGCTACCGCTTGTTTCTGTCCCCAGCATTTGGTATTCCAGCTGCTGATAGTCCTAGCCCTCTGAGGCCGTTACATAAAGCCACCACTGCATCTTGTAGCAGCTAATTCTGGGTTCTGCTTCCCTTTTTGAACCATATCAAATGCAACACTTTTTTTAACACAATAAATTCACACATTTGGCTGCAAGCCTTCAAGCACGGAGTGATCCTGTGACAAGCAAGCCATCTGTCCTTGTCATCCCCTGGAGCAAAAACCAGCAAAGATGTGTTGGACTGGAGCTCAGAAAGCAGGCTCTCTTCCTGGCTCAGCTGTAAAGCTCCCCCTGGGTTGCCTTGGCCAGTCTTTCAGCCTAGCCTACCTCACAGGACAGCTGTAAGTTTGAAATCCTGCTGCAGACTCCTTCAGAGAAGACTGAAATAGTTCCAACAGTTATCAGTGGAGCTGCGGAGAGACGGGCACAGGCTATCCTCCCTCTTCTCTGAACATTTTGGAAGATCTGGGCAGGCCTGGATGACATTAGCTTCTTTGACCTGCCTCAGTTCTCAAATGCTCACCTGCCTTTGGTCTGCCGGCCTTCCTAACCCTGAATTTGATCCTGAAAGAGGTTGTGGTCACCTAAAACCCTCCCCAATCCCCATCTGAATGAACAAGGACCCATCGTAAGTGGCTTGGAGTGGCCAAGAGATCGAGCCCTGAGCAATTAATGTTGATGTCAAGTGCCAGAAATTCATATCTAGCTTTGAATACTGGATTTGGCAGATTTTGTGTGGGGCTGGAATTTGTGGCAGGGTGGCTCCTTCCCCGAGTTCCCTGGAGTACCCCCGGGACTGTGCTCAAGACCTGGTCTCTTTGCCGTCTCCACCTCCAGGGAGACACAAAGCGAGGGTCTGACAGCAGCACAGATTGGGCCGATGTCTAAACCCCTTAATGCAACCACTGAGGTCATCTGGGCCAAGGGGGGGGGGGGAAGGCTCCTTACAAATCAAATCAAGGGGGAGCTATTTCAAATCATGCCTCTGCCACAAACTCACCAAGAGCAGATGAGGAAAGTTGGTTGCTGAAGGAAGCTTCCAAGCTCTCCTGTGGCAGGTATTTCACCTGGGTGCCGTGGGGGGCAGGAGCCAAAGGGGGCCTCGCCCACAGTCCCAAGGCCAACCCAGGATGCGGTTATTTTACTGCTTGGTTTTCTTCTATTTTATTTAAATTGTATTTTTGTATTTTGTCAGCCATCTTGGGTTCCCCCTGGGAAGAAAAGTAGGGTAAAAATACTTTAAAAACAAATAAAGAGGGCTTAGGTTTGTCTGGCAACATTGGCCCCTCTCCTTTCTTGCCAAAACAGTTCCTACGATGGAGACCCAAATATGAAAATGAAGGCTACATTTCATTCCGCTCCTCTTTGCCCTGGGGGAACAAACCTGGCAAGAGTTGTGAGAGTCTCCCGGGTTTCCAGCTCCACAGGCCAAATCCCAGCAGATCATTGATGGCCCACAGCTGGACCCTCCTTCAGATGCCTAGGTGCCTTCCTGCCCTCTCCTGTCTCCAATTCAGTGTGGTGGCAATTAGTTCTGTATGACTTTACACAGGGACAGATAACTCCAGTAATAAATACAAACCAAGGCTGCAAATTATCTCTCTGTTTTATTGGCAAAAGCTGAAGTTAGTGAAACATGACATAAATTGGCTTAGGAGATGAGGCAGCTGTTTGAGTTATGGACTAGAGATTTCCCACTTGACTCCTCCTTCACCCACCCACCCCAAGCCTCCAGTCTAGATGTTTGAACTGCCAAGAATCAGGGCAGAGAGGCAGCCCTGGCAGGTCGTCAGCTGAGATCTGAGGCATCAACTTGGGAGACAAGACTGGGGCACAATCTAGTGGGGTGTTGTCTTGCACAAACCTCACTGGAAGGCGTGGGGGAGTGGAAATATCTTGGTGGAGAATGCTAAACTTCAATAAGCATGTCAGGGGGCACGGGGGGAGGGCAAGTTCACACCATGCCACATGTCAGCTAGGCTGTCATAAAGAAGGTGGGGGTGAGGAGACTGGCTGCCATAAAGAAGGTGGGGGTGAGGAAGTTTGACACTGGTATGCTAACTTTCCATTCTCCCCTAGCATTTGACTTTGTTTAGACAAGGTCTCTGGTTTCTCTTGTGAGTTTCCAGCTGGGAACTAGGGGCCTCTATTTTCCGTGCGACGGTAACCTGGCATTCATTGGCTTGTAGCCATCTGACGACCCAAGTTTGAACCCCGTATAAAATCCCATTCCTGCTTTTCCTCTGTAGTCTTAACACAGATAGTGTTTAGAGCAATGTAGTAACCTGACCAATAAACTGATCCTGTTTAAGGAGCGTTGTTGACTGCTGATTACTGGGGACTCTGATAGATAGTTCAGACTCCCTCATCCCTGGACTGCGCTCCACACCTCGAACCTCAACGTGAGTGCAGGGAACGGTGGAGACCAACCAGACACGGAGGTGGAGGTCCCCGCCACCATGGCGAGTGAGGTCCCCGCAATGGGGGCACAGACACCGGCTCCAGATCAGGGGCTGGTGGGGGTTGCTCGGCCACAAGGCAGAGACCAGTACTTGTGGGCGCACCTCTCTACTGCTCCAAGGGAGTCGTGGATGCTGACTCCTCGGGTGGCTGTGCCAAGCTGCTATGACTGGGCGATCCACAGCCGTCCAGAGTCACTGGGCCAGGGTGGAGGCGGCGAGGTCAAAGCACTAGTCAAGTGCTTGTGGGAGGAAGTGCAGCAAGAGGTTTTTGAACTAACAATTGGATTGCCCCGAATGATTGCAGATGCGGTGCGTGATGAACTGAGGCAACAGACTCCCCCCACCCCAGCCAGGGTCACCCGCGGCACTGGTGGGGCCGCTAGCCGGGCAACCGGGAGCACCTCCTGTGCAACCTGTGGCACCTGCTGGGCCACCTGGGGTTCCAGTGAGGCCGGGGCAACCAGCTCAACCCCCCCCCCCACAGCTCATGGGGTCCCCAGACTGCAACAACCCAAGGAGCTGCTTGAAGCTACGTTCGATGGGACCCCTGAGAAGTTGGCGTTCTTTCTAGTGCAAGTGTGCAGATTCCTGAGAGACTGGGGCCATCTGTTCCCAGATGATGAGCACCGTGTTGAGTTCATCAGCGTGAAGCTGAGGGACTGAGTGGCAGACTGGTACGTGGGGCTGCATGAGATCCAGGGTCCCAAGCTGAAGGACGTACAAGCCTTCATGTGGGCGCTACGAAGGCAGTACGAAGACCCGCTGGCAGGTGAGAAGGCAAGGGCATGCCTCTGTACCTTGAAGCAAGGCAACCGCACAGTGTGTGAGTACTCGGAAGAGTTCAAAAGGATCGCGGTGAAGATCCAGGGGTGGCCAGAGCCCATGCTGATGGAGCACTTCCAGATGGGGCTCAGTCACCAGATCCTAGACATGGTTCTGCGTAATGTGCAGCCCCTCACCCTGGCCGCCTGGAAGCGAGAAGCAGACGACGTGGAGAACCACCTGCAGATGATCAAGATGCAGGCCCCGCAGGTGTACCCTAAAACCCTGGGGGTCCCACAGAAGATGACCCAGCCCAGAGGAAAAGACCCAATTAAAGAACAGCGGATGCAGCAAGGGCTCAGGTGTGGTGAGGCTGGCCATTTCATGACAGCCTGCCCAACGAGCACAGCTCCAACCCCTCCGAAAGCTGGAGAGAAGAAAACCACAGGGACCCCAATGCAGCTGAGCAGTGGGAAAGGGAAGTTCCCGAAGGCACTACAGCTGAGAGCATGACTGGAAGACACCTCATCAAGCGGCAAGGAAACACAAGAGCTGTCGGGAAAAGGCCGGGACCTGTTGTAAGGGGCGCAAAATAACAGGTCCGAGAGCCGCTGGCACCGCCTATGGTAAGCACTTCTGACCCCATCCTGTTTGTGACAGTGACTATTTTAAACAGAGACATGGGCACGCAAATTCGAGTCCAGGTGCTGATAAACTTCAGATGTGCGAAATACATAATTAGTCCCTCCCTCGTTATGGGGCTGGGGGGCCCAGTCCAAAAACTACCCAAGCCATTAGTTTTTGTTCAGATGGACAGTTCCTCGATGCAAGAGCCAGATAAATATCAGACAGTCCCCTTGCTCATGGGGGCAGGAGTACATTGGGAACACCACTCTTTTGTGATTAACCCCAAATGCCCAGTTCCCTATGGTATTAGGCAGCCCTTGGCTGTATGGGCACAATCCTTATAGTCAGTGGAGCAAAGGGGTGGTGCGTTTTGTTGATCCTAGGAGTAAAGCCCATGTGTAGGCACCCAAATGGGGTGAGTCTCCTCCAGCAGAACCAGTGATTGCTTGCCTAGTAGAGGAGAAAGTGGGGGGGGGGGGGTTACCCGTGAATATGAGGACTTAGCTAAGGCTTTTGGGGAGGTGGAAGCAGATGAACTACTCCCCCGACTGGAATTGTGACTGTGCTATTGAACTATTGCCAGGGCGCAAGTTACCAAAAGGAAAGTTGTATTCCATGAGCCCTGCAGAGAAGGGGGAGCTGCGAAAGTTCATTGACAAAAACTTGGCGCAAGGTTTCATCCGCCCCGCCTCCTCCCCTTATTGTTCTTTTCCAGAAAAAGAAGGATGGTGGGCTCAGGTTGTGTACAGATTATTGGGGGCTCAACGCAGTGTCAACTACCAACGCTTACCCCCTCCCACTGATCAAAGACTGGTTGGCAGAGGCTTCCGAGGGAAAGATCTTCACTAACCTAGATCTGCAGGATGTGTACTTTCGAATGCGCATAAGGGAGAGGGATGAATCTAAAATGGCTTTCAACATACCCTTGGGGCAATTTGAGTACCTGGTTATGTCCTTTGGCCTCCAGGGGGTGCCTGAAGTTTTTATGAATCTGATCAATGACGTGTTGCACAAACTTATTTCGGGGGGCGCTAGTTTATTTAAGATGACATTCTTCTGTACTCCCCCGATAAGGAATCACATATCAAGCTGGTGCGAGAGGTCCTCTAAACCTTCCTGCAGTATATGCTATTTGCTAAGCTGTCTAAATGCGAGTTTCATAAGGAGGAAGTAGATTTCCTAGGCTACTGCATCTCCCATAGGGGCCTGGAGATGGATCTAAAGAAGGTGGCTGACGTGGTGGGGTGGGAGGTGCCCACTACCCAACACCATCTCCAATCGTTCTTAGGATTTTGCAATTTCTATAGAAACTTCATCTCAAATTTTGCCCAGTTAGCCCTTCCCCTCACTGACTTGTTGAAAACAAAGGGGAAGGGCATGGATAGTACAAAGCCCGGGGCCAAGTTAAACTGGACTGAGGAATGCCAGCAGGCATTCGAGACGCTTAAAATGCTGTTTACTTCAGAGCCGGTGCTCGCCCATCCTGATGAGAATAAGAAATTCATTGTCCTAGTGGACATGTTGGACGTTGCGATGGGGGGGGCATCTTGCAGGAGTGAGTGGATGTGCAGCTCCACCCCCTCACTTACATCTCTAAGAAATTCAACACCACTGAGCACAATTGGTCGGTGTGGGACAAGGAATCTGTGGCTATCAAATTGGCCTTGTTGACGTGGCATCATTGGCTGGAGGGGGCATGGGTGGCTTTTGAGGTTTGGAATGATCATAAGAACTTAGAGGCCTTGCGCACCCCTGGAGTCTCAATGCTAAACAGCTCCAGTGGGCGGAGTTTTTCTCCAAATTCTGTTTCACCCTCCATCATCTCCCTGGGAAAACAAACTCTCTGGCCGATGCCCAGTCATGCCTACCTCAGCATGCGAGTCAGAGGAAGTGATTGACTCTATGTTCACACCCTCGCAGTTGGGAGGGGCGGTCCTGACTTGCAGTCAGGCAAAAGCGGGTGGGGGAGAAGGCAATGAATCCATTGATTACCAAATTCAGGGAGGGTGTGTCTGACAAGGACAGGGAGGAACTTGCCTCTACACTGGGACTGGAGGAGCATGAGGACAGCTGTTGGTATAAGGGGCCCAAAGTATTCGTGCCTGTTTCCTTGAGGGGGGAGGTGATGCACTGGGGCCATGAATCCAAATTGGCTGGGCACTTTGGGTTTTTGAAATCTTTGCATTTGCTGCAACACCAGTTCTGGTGGCCGCATATGAGGGCAGACACTTCCCAGTATGTTACTTCATGCCCCACCTGTCATGTGCAAAAGGCGGGATGGGAAACTCCTGGATTGTTGAAACTTTTGGAAACCCCCTCCAGACCTTGGGAAGTGATTTCGATGGATTTTATTACTGACTTGCCTCCCAATAAGGGAAAGACTGTGATTCGGGTGATGGTGGATTTGTTCTCAAAGCAAGCACACTTTATTCCCTTCACGCAGCTGCCCACTGCTAGGGCTTTGACAAAGATGTTTATGCACCACATCGTTAAACTCCACTGTTTTCCAAGGAAGGTAATTTCAGATAGAGGAATGCAATTTATTGCCAAGTTTTGGAAAGAACATTTGCACCTGTTAAACCCTGAACAAGGACTTAGTAGTGCTCACCACCCAGAAACGGATAGTCAAACAGAGAGAATCAATCAAACACCGGAACAATTTCTCAGGTGTTTTACCAATTATCAGCAGGATGATTGGGTGGACTTGTTGCCTTATGCAGAATACAGCTACAACAACTTGGTACATTCTTCCACGGGGGTTTCCCCGTTTATGGCTTTGTATGGTTATGAAGGGGCTCCCCTCCCTGTGATGCCTGATGACACCCCTGCAACGGGAGGGGGGGGGGACTTGCATGATTGGTGGTGAGGGCTGCAGAATCAGTGGCCAGTGATTCACAAGGCACTTGATAAGGCCAAAGTGGATTACAAAGCTCAGGCTAACAAGCACCGGGCTGAACCATGGGATTGTGTATATTTGTCCACAAAGGGGCTACAACTCAGTAGGAAACTGGGCTGGCGTTATGTGGAGCCTTTTCCTGTAGTGCGTAAAATCAACAAAGTGACTGTTGAACTGGCCCTGCCTAAGTCGCTTAAGGGCATTCATCCAATCTTTCATTTCAGCCTCCTGAAGCGAAATCCTGGGCCGAATGCATGGCATCCTCGTCAGCCTGCTCCCCCACCTCTGATTCTGAATGACAAACCGCATCAGGAGGTGGCACAGATTCTGGACTCTAAACTATGGTGGGGCCATCTATTCTACTTGGTTAGGTGGAAGGATTTCGGTCTTGAAGAAAATGAGTAGGCCCAGGATTGCCATGTCAATGCCCCTAAGTTGTTACGTGCTTTCCACTCTTTGTACCCTTTGAAGCCGGGAGGACCTCTTTAGGAGGGGCAGAATGTCAGCTAGGCTGTCATAAAGAAGGTGGGGGTAGGGAGACTGGCTGCCATAAAGAAGGTGGGGGGTGAGGAAGTTGACACTACTATGCTAACTTTCCATTCTCCCCTAGTATTTGTCTTTGTTTAGACAAGGTCTCTGGTTTCTCTTGTGAGTTTCCTGCTGGGAACTAGGGGCCGTTATTTTCCGTGCAAAGGTAACCTGGCATTCATTGGCTTGTAGCCATCTGATGACCCAAGTTTGAACTCCATATAAAATCCTATTCCCACTTTTCCTCTGTAGTCTTAACACAGATAGTGTTTAGAGCAATGTAGTAACCTGACCAATAAACTGATCCTTTTTAAGGAACATTGTTGAGTGCTCTGACTGAGGACTGAGGACTCTGACACCATTACTGAGGACTCTGACACCATGGTGCCCAGCTGTTTCCACTGTGCCAGAGGGAAGGGCGCAGCCCCCTCCCTCAACTGAATCCATTACCAGAAGTGATGCACTGCACACTGTGGAAACAGGCACACAACTCTTAACATGCAGGGTAGCCAAAGTGCTCTACACATAGTTTCTCTGTGGGCCAGACAATAATCCTACAAGGTAGGGGCATTGTCCCTATTCCTATATTCCAGGTGGGGGAGGGGAGGGTGAATCACAGCAACCCACAGAGCTTCCTGGCTCAGACCCTTTCCACGGCTACACTGCCTCTCATCAGCCCCAGAGTGGCTATGTGGGGAGGGGGAGGATGTTCCCACATCAAAGGATCACACACAATACCGCTCAAGACTGTCCCCCCCCCGCCCCCGTGCTCATGGAAGTCTGTGTGGGCCTACGTCCTGGAGGAGCCACAACATTCCTTAGCAAAATGTATGAAGCTGTTATGCCCTTTTACTCCTAAGAACAGCAAGAATTTGTGAGAAATAAAAATGTGAATCAGCTAAGTGCGCAGATTCTGTTCTGGGAGAACCGGGTTTGATTCCCCACTCTTCCACTAGCAGCTGCTGGATGACCTTGGATCAGTTACAAGTTCTCTCACAGCTGTTCTTGAAGGAGCAGTTCTGGAAAGAGCTCTCTCAGCCCCACTGAACTCACAGTGTGTCTGATGTGGGGAGGGGAAGGGAAAGGAGTTTGTAAGCTGTTCTGAGACTTCAAGTGAAGGGTGGGGTATAAATCCAATCTCTTCTTCTTCTAAATAAAAATAAATACATTATCCAGGCTTGTTCCATTTCACGCAGCCTTTGCAACAATTGGCTGTTGGATTTTGCAGGTGCAAATGCACCCAAATGGCACCCATCATTGCCAGTTTTCTTGTTATGAGCACGTTCCAAGCTGCAAACTAGCAAAAGTAATTTGCACTCTGGTGACAGGACTGTATTAATATGAACATACTCATTTTTGTCAGGGCACTCATAGTTGAAAATCTGCTTCCACAGAAACTAGCCAAGTTTTAACGGTTTAATGGCATCAATAAATATGTAATAAAATCCTTGCCTAAGGGAATACGTATATGTTGGTACATTAGGCGCACATGTATATGTATGTATAATCCTGTGGGATGGGAGGAAATTGCACAAAATCCATTCTTGGATATGGTAAAACTGCAGCCCCCAAAA
This sequence comes from Lepidodactylus listeri, assembly GCA_029233225.1. Classification (NCBI taxonomy): domain Eukaryota; kingdom Metazoa; phylum Chordata; class Lepidosauria; order Squamata; family Gekkonidae; genus Lepidodactylus; species Lepidodactylus listeri. The sequence continues at coordinate 2,968,706 of JARCFY010000014.1, read as the reverse complement.
GTATGTGTTTCTAGAGATTCTGTTAAACCTGTTCCATCAAATCCACAAGACAGCAGAACAAAATTACCAACATGACTGATACAAATTTGGAGGGATTTTTTCCCCATAGAATTTCAGGGGGAAACAAAAGAGGGTGTTTTTTGGGGGGAGGGGGGTTTACACAACCCTACACGCAGGACAAAGCAGCACACTCCCACAAGCAAAAGGATTTGTGCCTCTGGCATAAGGGGAACACAGGCCCATTTCATTGACTAAATTATTTCCTAATGGTGACAGCAGGAGAACCAGTGAGCTGCCTAGAAGGAAAGGGCCCCGTTGCTATATTCACAAAGGACCTGAAACAAGAATGTCTGGTGCAGGGGGGGGGGGGGCAGCCCCCCCCCCCCCCCAAATGATGACTGTCAGGATTGCTCTAGAAGAACAAGATTGCAGTTGTCAGTTGAACTGGAGAGGCTCTGCAGGAACACAGATCCGGCTGGAGTTTTTATCTCATAAGAAGAACCTTGCTGGGTGCCTGATGCTCCCACCCAAGAAGACCAATGGGTGTCCTGTTTGTTTCATCAGGAATGTGCTCCATAACAGGTGTACACCTCCATGAAGTGGTTAATGGATGAACTAGGATTTCGGAGAGTGAGGTTCAAATCCTCACTGCCACGGAAGCTTGCTGGGTGACCTTTGGCCCAGTCACATGTTCTCAGCCTAACCTACCTCACAAGGATAATGTTATGTGAATAAAACAGAGGAGAGGAAAACAGTGTAAGTCACTTTGGGTCCCCACTGAGGAGAAAGGGAAGGAAGGAAGGAAGGAAGGAAGGAAGGAAGGAAGGAAGGAAGGAAGGAAGGAAGGAAGGAAGGAAGGAAGGAAGGAAGGAAGGAAGGAAGGGCTTTTATCAAAATGTAAGCTCTTTGAGGAAGAGACTTTTACATATTTTACTCTGCAAAAGAACTATGAACATTGCTGGGGAAAATTAAAAGCAGGGTAAGAGCTGCAAGCACTTCTAGGGCCACTGACATTCCAGGCTTCTCCACTGCATTAGAGACCTGATCCTTCTGCCATCATAACCCAAGGAAACATGGGTACTCCTTGAGAGTAAGCTGTCTTTTCTAAAGGGCCAGGTTACAGCTGATTGCTCCATGGGAAGGGGATGGACTGAGCGGCCCTCTCTGCTGCGCTGCCTGTCCTGTCTGCTCCAGCTGTGCACTGGATCTGGATCTGCCTCGCTAAGATGTCAAGCAGTTGTGAGCGAAGAGGCCTTTTCCTTGAAAAGTCAGCCATGCCCCCCCCCTTCTGAAGAGAAGAGCTCTCAAACAGAATGGAAGATGACAGCATGTGCAACAGTGCAATCTTAAAACATGTCTACTCAGAAGTAAGCCTCATTGATCTCCATGGGGCTTACTTTCAGGTAAGTGTGCTTAAATATATGCTGTATAAAACAGATGTAAAGGATAGTCTGGCACTGGCAACGAGGGGGCCTGGTGAAGGAGCCCCAAGTGAAGGCCGCAGATGCAAACTGACTCTGGCCAAGGAGCCGGGAAGTGAGAAACGTAGTGGGACAAGGGCTGTGGCCACTGCAGAAACAAAGCAGCACCACTGTAGAAAATGGGGCGGGGGAGACGTAGCTGCCTGCCAGGGCAAGGCCGAGGGCCCCATACCAGCCTGCCCCTTTCCAACTCCAGGACCCTGTGGGAAGAAAGCAGAGCCTGGCATGCTCCAGGAAGTCACCAAGGACAGCAGCCCAGGGCAGGGCATTGCTGTCTGGAGGCTTTGGATCACCTGCCAGTCACAGGGCCGATCCTGCCCCACCCAACCTGCCTCTTCTTCTGAAAGACAACCCCCTCCCCCCAGGAGCTCACTCAGTTAGACCCAGCTTCAAGTCCTGACACTAGGCAGGTCCTAGTTCCGCAGACCCCTTGAGACTTCCAGATCTTCCTCTTAGACCAACCTGCCATGGGTGGGGCTGGCTCCTGGGTCAGGTCAGTAGCATGTGTGAAACCACGGGAGAAATCTTGTTTTCTCTCTCTCCTCTGGCAAAGGGGCCCAGACCAGCCATCATTTCATTGAGGTTCATCAAATGCTCCCTCTCTGCATGCCTTGCTCCATTATCACCACACTGTCATCCTTGCAAGCACCCTTATAGGGTGAACTGAAAGTGTGGAAGATTTGACAATGTGCCCCCACTGACTGGATCTGTGCTGAGGGAAGCCTTTGAACTGACACCTTCCCACCATGCATGGGGCTCTTCCCAGTAACTCAACCTTCTATGACACTGTTAATCCAGAACTGAAACCAGTGGGTAATTTGGCTGTACAAAGCAACTGAGGGGGGGGGGGAATCTAGATCAAGGGCATAGTGTTGGGGAGGGGACTCGATTCGTTTCCCCAGCTGGACATGCCTGCCCCCTCCGAGGAAAAGAGCACTGCCAATGTTGTGCCCATCTGTCTCCCCTAGAGGGGCCTGAAAGCAACTAATATTCACCTGGAGAAACCACACGGGAGGGAAACTGTTAATGCCCTCCCCCGTCCCCAACATTGTGGTCTCAATCCACAGCTCCTCCAGGGCTATTTTTCAAGGCCAGAGTTACCGGTCTGCAGTTCCCCTGACTTAATGCCAGGGCCCAGAGTGTAGAGAGCTCTGGCTTGTGGTGGGGATGCACCAGGCTCCAGCATGGCTTGGCTTTTTGGCCACACGCCTGGCGCAGCCAGGAGGAGAGGGCAGCAGGGGAAAGGCAGCTTGGGCCTAAAGTGAACGAGGTGAACTCAGAGGCTGTCTGAGAATTAGTCCCTAGCTGAGTGCCTTGGAGATAATGCCAGCCCACCTCCTCCTCAGCCTGTCACCTCCTTTGACAGCCTCCATAGCAGGTGGAACTGAGGGGCGGGCTGCCGTCACGACCGGCCGCCTGCTCCCAACTGCACTGGGAAACAGCACTCATGTTTGTAGCTCTGCCCCCCATCCTTGCCTCACACCTATTTACATGCCCAAGAACCAAGACACACTTCATATGAAAGACCGCCACACAGGCTGGCCCAGCACCAGCACACCGAGAACGACTGTGGGCACAGAGGTGAGCAGCACATGTCTCCTCCATGGACATTCCTCTGCACCACTTGCTGGGTGTTTTCCTAGCCTCCAGTGAGCACGCTCACAAAATGCTCCCCGACTGCTTTTCTGCAAGATGTTGGAGGTCTAAGTGACTCAATTTTGCTTATGGAGAAACTTCAGTATATTAGCAAAAAAAAAAAAACCCTGGCACCCCTGCGCTTTGCTCACTGTGCACGCACCATTTGCCACGTTTCCAATTTGTCTCATCATCCCCCCACAAGTCCCTCACACATCACCCATGCACACATGTGAATTGATCAGTACTCTGTGAAGAAAGGAAGCCTGATATGCCCCCCCCCCCCCCGGTTTCACCTGGGACAGAGTTACAATCCATGCTCAGGCATCCTGGAAACCTCTAATGGGTGGGGGTGAAACTTAGGAACTGGGGAAAGCCATCCAGATGCCTAGTATGAAATTAATTTTAGAAATAAGTTCTCCCAGTCAAGGACAATGAGGGATGTGGATCAGAAGCAACCCACAGTCCTCAAAGGGAATGGAATGGGCATCATTGACCTCGCCCATCTCCTGACAGCCCAACTGCCACCCAGGTCATCCTCTCGGCCAAGGCACGCCCCTGCAAGCGCATGGCCGGAAGAGTGGGCCGCGGGCAGGGCAAAGCCAGACTGCTCAGGCCAGCGGCCAACCAGAGGCCTCACAGCCAGATGGGAGCAACGTCTGGTGCCTGCCTCTCTCCCCAAAGCTCAGGCTGCAGCAGCCCATCCCGCACTCTCCTCGTGCTGTGCCTGCCGTATCTCATCCACTCCGCAGAGGTGACTCCGCAGCCCCCAGAGCAGATGCCAGCCATGGTTGAGAGGGGACAAGGAGGCCAAATGCTGGGGCAGAAACAAGGCGGGGTGACCTTGTGTCATTCTGGGTGTCCACGACGACATGCTCAGGCAGGTGGGTGTCAAAAATTAATTGGAAGAGACAAGCATCTTCTACTCCATCCTTCATGGCTGCTTGTTCTTGTCCAACATTGGCTAATAATTGTACCAAAACGATGCGGGAGCTCAAATTTTCCTGGAAAACCCATCAACTGCCCAGGAGACATGGCCTGCCAGTTCTAGCTGTGATATGGTGAGAGACAATTACTAATCGGGCACAGGAAGCTGCCTTCATCCGACCCGAAGTCTGTATTGTCTCCTCCTCAGACTGGCAGCGGCTCTCCAGTGTCTCAGGCAGAAGAGCTTTAACCAGAGATGTCAGGGACTGAACCTGGGACCTTCTGCATCCCAAGCAGATGCTCTGCCACGGAGCCCTCCCGGGGAGGAGAAAAGGAACGTACCCTGTGCATGCTCAAAGGCATACCTTTCCTTACTGATCTGGAGACTGCTGCCTGGGCAAAAGACCTGAGGGGTTCCAGAGGCGGCAAACGCGAAAGTCGACCTGAGTGGAGGAGGACTCCCCCCGGAGCGGTCCAGCCTTCCCCGGGGGCTTTCGAAGGAGACCTTCCTCCCCCCGCCCCGTCCAAGGCCTAATCGGGAGCCCGGGAGCCACCAGTCCAGCCGGGGGCTGTCGGCGGGAGGGCGCCTCTCCTCTCCAGCTTGACGCAGCCTCCCCGGCTCGGCGGACTCGGGGCGGGGCGAGGGGGGGCCGTGAGGAGCAGCGGAGTCCCGCCCGCCGAGCACCAGTCCACCCGCAGCCGGCTCTCCCCCGCCCCGACCTGTGCTGACCAGTCGCCAGCCGGACGGGGCGCCCTCTGGGGAGGCGGAGGGGCTCCCCCCGGATCTCTCCCCCCCCCCCCCGTCAGCGCGGAGGGCGTCGCCCGGGAGAGATGCCGGCAGGCAGTCCGGGGAGGGGGCACTGGCCGAGCAGCCCCCGAGCTTCGCCAGCCGCGGCACATGCGCAGAGCCCGGCTGGGGCTGCCTCCCCCCACCCCCCGCGGAGCTCCCCCCGCCTGCCCCGCGCAGCCTCGCCGTCCCCGGCGGCCGGAGACGCGGAGCAGGCGTCGGGGCCGCGGAGAAAAGCGCCCGGCCTTTGCCCTTCCCCCGCCCCCGGCACATGGCCGCTTCTTCCAGCAGGCGGAGGGTGCTCCTCCGAGCCACGCGCCGCCCCCGCCCCGGCGCCAGCTCCCCGAAGGGGCCCGGCAGGTGCATGCAAGCCCCGCCCGCCCAGCGCAGACGCCCCCGCGGAACAGCGCCCCGGCCCGGGTGCGGGGGGGAGGCGGCCCTCGTGCGGCCGGGGGCCCTACCTGCGTGAGGTCGGTGCCCATCAGGAGGAGGCAGAGGAGGCTCAGCAGCCTACCCGCGGGTGGCATCGCGCCGGGCGCCTGCCCGCCTGGCTCCGGCTTCCGCGCCGCTGCCGCCGGGCCGGGAGGCTGGTCTGTGGCTCCGCACCAGCCCCGCCTGCCCGCGTCCGCCTGCCCGCCCAGGAGCGCCCCGCGCCCGGCTTGGCTCGCGCCGAAACTTTCCCTGCCCTGGGAGGGGAGACGGAGCGGATGTGACATCAAGCGAGGGGGGCGGGCGGGAGGAGGAGGAAGGGGATGCGCCCCCCCCCGCCCCGGACAGCCCCCCGCCCCGCCTCTCGGGCGGGCTCCCCCTCGTGTGCCGCCGCGGCGAGGCGCGACCCTTCAGCCGGGGGGGGGGGGTCTGAGCAGGAGGGGCGGGCAGCCGCCGCCGCCTCTCTCAGGGAAGGGCAGCTTCTCCCCGCCCTGGCCTCTCATCGCGTCCACACCGCCGCGGGCTGGAAGCGCCGATGTCACTTCCCAGGAGCCAGAGGTCCCTTCCCCGGGAGAAGGTGGCAGCCCTGTGGCACAGGAGCCTCCCTGCTGAGGTCGCTCCCGAAAACCCCAGCGTCCCCGGGCTCCTCTCCCAAATCTCCAGGAATCCCCCGACCTGGATTTGCCAGCTCCCGCGGAGGAAATCTGAGCGCAGACAGCCATTGGGGGGGGGGGGGGGCTGCCGCGGCGGTGGCGAAGGGGCGGTTGCTGGTGGAGACTGCCTGGGTTCCCTCTGCTTGGGGTGTCTTTGGAATGGGGTGCCCTCCTGCTCTGTGCCCTGGATCTGATTGCTGTGTTTCCCCCTTAAGAAAAAGAGTCAGGACCACCAGCAGTGGTGGGTGCAGGGGAGGGGGGAGATGCAGAACAGCCTCCAAGACCAGCAATCATGCAGAGGGGGTGTCTTTTTGGCCCAGGGGTCCACCATTTTGTTGAGCCTGTGGGTATTTTGCCCTGCTGAGAGCACTGAGGGGATACCACAGCAACATGGCCACAATGCGGTTTGGGGCCAAGTACATACCATTGGGCAGCTCCTAACCAAGTGGGGCCCTGTGATGGATGCAAGAGTTGCCAGATGCGTTTGCCCTGCGGATAAAAAAGTCCTCAAGTGCCTCCTGCAGCAAAGAGGTTGAGGAAAGTCAGTTCTGGGGTGTTGCTTGGGGGAGGAAGCAAGTGGACTGGCACCTTGTTGGGGATCACTGCTTCTAAGAACATAACATAAGAGAAGCCAATGTTGGATCAGGCCAATGGCCCATCCAGTCCAGCACTCTGTCACACAGTGGCCAAAAATACCAGGTGCCATCAGGAGGTCCAGCAGTGGGGCCAGGACACTAGAAGCCCTTCCACTGTTGCCCCCCCCCCCTCAAGCACCAAGAATACAGAGCATCACTTGCCCCAGACTGAGAGTTCCTATCTATACTTTGTGGCTAATAGCCACTGGTGGACCTCTGCTCCATATGTTTATCTAATTCCCTCTTGAAGCCATCCATACTTGTAGTCACCACCACCTCCTGTGTCAGTGAATTCCACACGTTAATCACTCTTTGCATGAAGAAGCACTTCCTTTTATCTGTTCTAACCCGACTGCTCAGCAATTTCATGGAGTGCCCCCTCTGTTGCACCATCAGCTGTGGGGCCAGTGCCTCCTCACAGCCCTCCTGGCCATGGTGGAGATGTGTTTCAAGAGCAAAAAAGAAAAGTTCTCTGCCCCTCCTAGTCACCTGAAGTCAGCAGGAGGAAACAGGTTCTGCCCTTGGGGTCTCCAGCTCCAAGAGCCGGCCTTGCTGGCTAGGCGGGGTATAAATATAAATAAATAAATAAATAAAGATCTCAGGTCTGGGGCCTGCAGACTGGAGCAGCCAAGGGGCTGGGCTCGATGGCCCAGTTACCTCACTCAGAGGCAGCTTCAAGTGTTCCTTCCTGCAGAATATCAGCTGTATGTAAATTCCCATTCTTCATTTGGAGAGAGAGAAATACCCAGTTCCTTTGAATGTATCTTGTTTGTCCTGAGCAGTTTGGGTGGGTTGTATTCAGATCTACAGCTGTGCTACTAGCACATCACACAATGCAAATATTGTCACAGTGATATTTGGACTAACATGGACTACCCAAACATAGATGCTAGTGATTTTTGCTTCAAACAAGCAAACTGTCAATAATTAGACATATTTTCTCCACTTTTTAACGCTCCACTTTTTGCAGCTGTATGCACCTGGAAGACTTACCACGTTCACTTCAGCATGAGCTTTCATGAATCACAGCTCCTTGTTGAGGATTCACAATGTAAATGTATTTAGTCTTTCAGCTGTCTCCTCTTCCCTGCCATGGTAACCAGGTGTTGCTTTTGGCACAAATTCACTTGATGCCCTTCAATCAGCCACTGGCTGCGGTCACACACGTGCAGTTTGTGGCGCTATAGTGGCATTACCTGAGCAGAGTAAATGGGCCCCTCCAGACGAGGAGACCTGCCTCCCATGGCACAGTCCTCGGCAGCCCATGCTGTTCCCCAGTGGAAGTGGAATAAGCAGATCCTGGGGGGAATCCGGTATGAACAGGTTGTTCGCGGTTCCCTCCGGATTTTCCGACATCTGAACTCTCCTGCAGCAAAAGTTGCTGCATATATGTGCAAGAGTGCATATGCGCATCTATGTGCTTGCATTTAAATAAAACCCACCCTTACGGCCTAGCCTGTGGTTGAAGTACAACACTAATGTGGATGCCCCCCCATGGGATGGCTGCGCAGGTTACCCGCCACAAGGTGTGTGCTCTGGATGGAATGCTCCACTACCCTTTGAACCAGTACACTTTGAGGCGCCACCATATTGTGCCAAGCCATCAGCGTGATCACAGCTATTGTCTCCCATGCCTACCTCGCAGGGCTATTGTAAAGCATACTGAGGCAGTGTCTCTGAAGTGATATATGCTACAATAAATTCTAAGCCCCCCCCCTCCGTATTCTTAAGTGACTCCCAAGGTTCTTGGTAGTTGTGGAGCTCCACCTGTGCCGGCTGCTGGAAATTCCAGGATGATGCATTCCATTCCTGGGGTACCAGGCTACAGTTGCTGATATTAGATGGGCAGTGGAAGCGGATGAGTAGAGAAGAAACCCAGCTGATCAACTAATATCAACCACAGGACCCCCCAGGGTCCCTGGTCCTCGATCATCTCCAAGGAGTAATTTTTAAAGTTTTGTCCATGCCTCTTGAGAAACTGCTAATCTTTCAAAGACACAACTGTTAGGATGATATTATAGTGTTATTTCAAGAGCTGGAGGATTTTCAGAACAGCACAAGGAACAAAGTCAGGTGCCTCTCCTAACGTAGTGCCAGTGGTAGATCTAGGAAGAGTTACAAGTCATAATTGCTTGATGGAACCTGCATGTACAGCAGCAGCAGCAGCATACGTTTGAGAACCAGGAACTTGAGGTGCATTAAGAAAGGGGAAATGGATTTAATACCCTCCTTGTGGCCTCCTGGGACATCTGGCTGGCAGTTCTTGGAGTCTAAGTGCTGGATTATACAGACCTTTGGCCTGATCCTGCAAAGCTGTTCCCTTGTTGCTTTCAGTTGTGGAGGAGGGCTGGGTGTTATATTAACCTGCAGAAGTCTAGCCCATCGCCATGCCCTCATTTCCTGCAACAGGCAGATGCTAAGAAATCATCCCTGTTCCTTTAAGGAAGGGCTCTGCATCCCTCAGGCTCAGCATCACCTCTAATACAAGCAGGCAGTTGCCATGGTAACAGCACCAACATCCTTCTAGGAAAGGGGGGGTTTGTACCTGAGGAAATTGGCATCCAGCAGTAAACACCACATATGATGCCAGAGTGTATGTTAACGTTGCCCATGTGTTGCATATATTTAAGAGATTTCCATTTCAAAACAAATGTCTTTGTGTTGTGCTCATGCATGTGTGCCAGAAGTAGGTATGTTCTTAATGGCTGTTCTTGCCAGTCTTCCCTGGCTGGCTTGCTAGCCTGGACTGCCTGACAGATGTTATTCCCAGAAAATTTGGAATGTGGCTCCCCAGGCCACCCCGTTGCTTGCTCTCTTCCTAAAGGGGCACCTAGGCAGTTAACAACTTGACTCATCAGCTAATGTGTCTTGTCACAGGCACACATTGCACTTGAGGTACATGTCGTCCCCCATGTGCTGTTCAGTGAAGGCAGCTCTGGTTTTCCTGTTGTGGCTGTCCAGCCCATAGTGTGTGTGTGTGTGGGGGGGGGGATTCAGCTGACAAGACCTGGAGGTGTGACAGATGGTAGATCAAGAGAGGCCCAGTTGGGGGGGGGGAGGTGCTGGGCTAGGAATACAAAATTAAATGACAATGAACAGCAACTGCCTAGGCTGATATCATGCTAATGATGCAGAATGTGGGGCCGCAAAGGTACAGGCCATGCAGCACCCCCTCCCTGCTCCCATGTGAAGGCTCCTGGACCATTCTGTTCCACTTCCCCAAGCAAACCATTCCACCCCAGACTACACCCGTGATCGGGTGGTTGCTGATCTTACCAGTCTGTAGAGGGAAAGCTTCAGAAGGTCTTGGTCAGATGCTGAAGCTGTCATGGCAGGACATGGTAGGAGAGGCAGTCCCACAAGTCAGGGAGTCCAGGCCATGATGGGCTTTGTAGTTGATAATTAGTACCTTGAACTGAGCCCAGTAACTCACTGGTAGCCTACAAAGCAACAGCAGGATGAGAGTGGCATGTGTGTTCTGCTTGGCACCTGCTAGGAACTGGGCTGCTATGTTATGTATCAACTGGAGTTTCTGAGTGGACTTCAAGGGAAGTCTCATGTGGAGTGCATTACAGCAGTCTAGCCTGGCATGGATCCAGGTTGAATTTTCTGAATCAAGGCAGGGGGCCAACTGTCAGGGTAGGTGCCGTTGATAGAATGCTTTTCTCAATCATTGGCCTGATTCTCCAGTAGTAATGTTGCTAACTAAGGCATCTTCCAGATAACCTTAATATTCCAGTTTGGTTTCCCTTTGTTAACCATTCCCCCCCCCCCTTTCCCACACACCTTCACTGGTAATCCCTTGCTGTCCTGGTTTTTCTGTGTTCCTCCCCCGCAATCATTTTTCTTGAATTAATTTAATTGCAGCTTAATTTCAGTTTTTCAGCAGTCTGAAATGCCTGAGCCCTTTCACAGTGCTCTGCCCACCTCAGCATTTTGGGTGGGATGGGTGGTTGTTAGATTTTTTTAATTGCATGCCAATGTTATACAATCCAGTGTTAGAGGACACATAACACTGAATGAATCTCTTGACCAATCAGAAGGGCCAAAAGAAGCAGCCAATTGTTGCCTTGCTACCTCATGACATTCCCTAGAGCACATTTGAGCACCATGCCTGGGCACCATTTTTATGCACAGGGATGAGCCAGGATAGTGGCAAGGGAGCAGGCAGCCCAATGAACCCCTTGCAGGTGTTGGGAGAGCCGGTAGGTTGAGCCAGACCCCTTGTTAAAGTTAGTAGAGTGCACTAGGCTCAAAGCACAGCAGAATTCCTTTGTTCAGGATGTGCTTGTAAGACTACAAAGTTACACAGAGCCAGTTTAAAAGAAAACAAGAACTGTTTTGTTTAGGAAATACATACTGGATAGTGCAGCATAGAGAAAGGGACTGATTCTATTCTACCTGGCTAGGGACGGATGCAGATATAGACACATTCTGCAGCCGTGGTGCCAAAGAAGGAGAAACGTGTCTTCCCTCTTTGTGTGCGGGCAGCAAAAGAGAGAAGGAGACAGGAGGAAGGTTTTCCCCTAAGAGTAGCAATCTACACTTCAAAGGGTTCAGTGACAGAAAAGTAAACAGGAAAATGCTTGGTGTCTGTCTGTCTACCTGTAACTCTGGTCACTTACTTCTTGGAGACTGAGGCACAGGGACATTGCATTGAAGGGAGGTGTCCAGTGGTGTAACACAGGGCTCAGTTCTGGGCTTGGTACTTTTTAATATTTTCTTCCAACTTTTATTTATGTTAACAACCAGGCAAAAACAGCAGTTTATTTACTCCCAAAATTCTAATATCGAGAGCATTCCAACCTTAATCAAACCGTAACCACCATCAAATCATTAACAGAATAAAAATATAGTACAAATACAGTAAAGTTCAGTTTTCTTTTTACCCTTATTGATATCTATTTTTAAGCCAATTATAAAATTTCTTCCATGTAGTCTCATAAACTGATTCTTTTTTTCCTTTAAGAGTAGAGGACAGTTTGTCCATTTCTGCCACCTCAAACAGTTTATTAACAAACTCATCTCTATTTGGGACTTTATCTAGTTTCCAGTATCTTGCATACACCAACCTTGCTGCAATTATACCATGTATAATTAATAACTGATCATTTTTGGAAAAAATCTCCGGAATTATACCTAAAAGAAACAACTGGGGGTTAAGAGGAATTCTACATCCAATTATTTCCTGTATAATTTTTTGCACCATCAGCCAACATTTTTTTTACATTTCCAACAATTTTTTGATATTTGCGGGGAGAACTTAGCCAATTTTTTGGGTGCGAGGTGCCATTGGTAAAACATTTTATAAAGGTTCTCTTTGTATGCTGTTGCTCTTGTTATTTTTATATTCCTTTTCCAAATTTTTAACCATTTATCAAGCTCTATGTTGTAACCAAAACATCTTGCCCATTTTACCATTGCCGGCTTAACCATTTCATCCAGCATCTTATAATCTAGAAAATAACCATAAAGTTTCTTAATGGATTTAACCTCAGATCCAAGCCAAACTTTATCAAAATCCGTCGGTTCTCTAAGGAAACCCACTTGTTTGTCCTTTTTAAATCTTTAAATATTTTAAAGAAAAATAAGGTCCCCCGAGGAGTCCATGTGAGGTTTTTGAAGAGAGATCTGAGAGAAAAAGTTTTAGAGAGAACTAAAGTTAAGCCATTAACTATCCAAGATACTGAAATTCCTATTCTTAGGGATATTCCTTGGAGGATCCGTGAAAAGAGGCAGGAATATCAAAGGTTGGCAGCAGTCTTGAGGGATAATGATATACTATATAGATGGTTACTTCCAGAGGGTTTATCCTTTTTTTATAAAGGTAAAAAGATAAACCTGACATCAATATTTAAGGCTGAAAACTTTTTAGAAAAATATGGTAAAGATCTGGGATTTCAAAGGGAAACTGGAAGTGAATCGGAGGATGAGGAAACGCAATCTAAAGAGGACTCTAACGAGACTGTGAAAGAAAATAAGAATAAAAAAACAAGGAAACACCTGCCTCTCGCGGTAACTACTAGATTGCAAGGCAGAAAGGGAAGACTAGGGAAACCCAACTATGGACAGGGGGAAAATTAGAATTATTTCAGTGAATGTTAATGGGCTAAATGCCCCTCAAAAGAGAAAAAAGATTTTTAATCAATTACAAAAACAAAAAACAGATGTTATATGCATCTAAGAGACTCATATTAAACACAAAGATAAGAAACTTTTAGAATGCAAGAAACTTGGTATGACCTTTGTAGGGGCAGACAAGAGGGGGGAAAAAAGAGGGGTGGCCATCTATATTAAACCTTACCTGCATCCAGAACTGATTTATGAATCAGAAGATGGGAGAATTCTTATAGTCAGGACACACAATCAGAACAATACAATATATATAGTTAACGTTTATGCACCCAATCAATGCCAAGAACCCGTCTTTAAAGGGTTACGGGAAAAATTGGTGACTCTTCCAGGAGAAGAGATATGTATGATTGGAGACTTCAACGCAGTTGTTGATCATCAAGTAGACAGGAAAAGTGCTAGAACAAAATGTAAAAAAGGGAATGAACTACCACAATCCTTCTTGAAACTAGCAGAGGAGTTTAAACTTGTCTATGCCTGGAGAGTAAGAAACCTAGATAAGAAAGATTTCACCTTCTTTTCTCAAAGACACAAATCTTGGTCCAGACTGGACATGGCATGGATTACAACGTCAATGCTAACAAATTTGTGGGAAGTGGAGATTCTCCCTGCTACTTTCACTGATCACAATCCATTGCTTTTAATACTACAGAATGCACCCAGGAAACCAAGATGGACAATGAAAAGTTGGTTGCTAAAAAATGAGAATTTTATTACTGAATCTAAGAAAGAATTTCAGGATTTTTTAAGTGAAATATAATTCCTGAAACCATTATAGAAGTGGTGTGGGATGCTTTCAAGGCATTTGCCAGAGGAAGGATAATAAGTCATGAGATCTGGATTAGAAAGTAGGGAAAGATGAAATATCAGAATTTAGTTAAAAAGATTAAAAAAGAAGAAAACAGGCTGAAAAAGGAACCTTCAAGAGAAGACTATCTTATTAATCTGAGGAAAGCTCAACATCATTTTAACTGCTTATTATCGGACAATCTGGCAAAGAAAATCCTTTTTGCAAGACAACAATTTTTTGAAAACGCTAATAAACCATCTAGATGGTTGGCGTATAGGCTAAAACAAGATAAGGCGGATAGATATATTAAAGCATTAAGAGATGAAAACAAACAGGAATGTTACAGGACTACAGAAATAAAAGAGATTATAGAGAACTTTTATAAACAGCTTTATAAGAAGGAGAATCAAGACACTTTAAAGATAGAAACCTACTTAGAAAAATTTATGAAAATCAAGTGTACATCTGAACAAAAGGAAAAGTTAAATGAAGATATAACTGATGGTGAATTAAGAGAGGCTCTGAGAAAATTAAAGAAAGGGAAGTCTCCTGGATCAGATGGCTTACCTGCAGAGTTCTACTATACATTTGAAGAACAAATTTTTCTCCCATTGAAGTTGGTCATATATAATGCATATGAGAAGGAAACCATTCCGAAAACTTGGGAAGAGGCATTGATAACACTAATCCCGAAAAATGATTCAGATCTTTTAGAAATAAGAAATTATAGGCCCATCTCACTTCTGAACGCGGACTATAAAATATACGCGAATATTATTGCATTAAGGTTAAAGAAAGTTTTAGCACAAACAATCCATAACGATCAAAATGGTTTTCTGCCTGGTAGACAATTGAGGCATAATGTTCGTATTATTTTAAATACATTAGAATATTATGAAACCCATATAGATAAACAAGTTGGACTTTTATTTGTTGATGCAGAAAAAGCATTCGACAATGTAAATTGGGATTTTATTTTGGCCCAGTTAAGGCATTGGGAATGCGGGGAGAAATTCTATTCCATTGATTTATAACAATCAAGAGGCTAAAGTATTAGTTAATGGTGATATGACGGGGAATTTTCAGATACAAAAGGGTACTAGACAAGGTTGTCCGCTGTCTCCTTTATTATTTATTTTTGTTTTGGAAGTCTTGTTAGGAAAAGTGAGGGAAAACCTAAGGATACAAGGCTTAAAAATAAAGGGGGAGCAATACAAAGTCCAGGCATATGCGGACGATTTAGTGTTTATTTTGGAAGATCCATTGGACTCAATTAATTATTTGTTGGTAGATATAAAAGACTATGGTTTTATGATGGGTTTTTAAATTAATATTAAAAAATCAGTATTGTTGACTAAAAACTGTACAAAAGAAATGATAAACCAGTTAACCGAGAAAACAGGTTTTGAGGTGTGTAACAGGGTTAGATATTTGGGGATTATCCTATCTAATCGATGCAGCTCTCTATATAAGGACAATTATCAAAAAATGCTAACTCAAATTAGACAAGATACTGAAAGGTGGAAAAAATTGCAACTTTCACTTTTGGGTAGAATCGCGATGGTTAAAATGTGTATCCTTCCATACTTAATCTTCATTTTTCAAACTATACCAATACTGGAAAATCAAAGATTTTTTAATGACCTGGATAAAATTATTTATGGTTTTGTATGGCAATCAAACAAATCCAGGATTAGACATATAGATTTACAAGATAGATATGAAAGAGGAGGATTAGGATTACCAGATTGGCAATTATACTATAAGGCGATCTCAATGGTCTGGCTAAGAGACTGGGCTATTTTGGAGAACTCAAGACTATTGAAATTGGAAGGTCACGATCTTCGGATGGGGTGGCATGCCTATTTATGGTATCGCCAAGATAGGGCACATTTTAAGCAGCTTACACTTCGAGCTGCTTTATTTAAAGTTTGGGAAGATGTTAAACCCCAAATATATTTGAAAATACCATATTGGGTCTCACCATTAGAAGCTTTTATAATGCCGACGTTAATATCCTTAGAAAAGAAGGCTGGTTATGCACAGTTGTTAGAAGCATTTGATAAGCTAGATAAAGCTAGATAAAGACATTTGATAAGCTAGAAGAGTCCAAAATTTGTCTTTCATGGTGGTAGAGGACACAACTACTCTCCAGAGGTACTTTTTGATATTTTAATAAATGATCTGGATGAGGGTGTGGAGGGGCTACTCATTAAATTTGTGATGACACCAAACTGGGAGCAGCAGCAAACACACAGAAGATAGAGACAGAATTCAACAAGATCTGAACACACTGGGAAAGTCAGTGGATGTAAACAAGATGCAATTTAACAAGGATAAGTGCTGAGTTCTACATCTGGGTAACAAAAATGAGGAACACACATACTGGATGGGAGAGACACTTCTGGGAAGCAGTGTGTGTATGAACAAGAACTTAGGGTAGGGGTGGACCGTGAGTTAAATATGAGCAGCCAGTATGGCTAGAGTCTTGTGTGCAGTTCTGGAGGACTCACTTCAGAAAGGATGTGGACAGAATGGAGCAGGTGCAGAGAAGAGCAATGAGGGTGACTGGGGGCCTGGAGACCAAGAAGCCCCATGAGGAAAGGCTGAGGGACTTGGGAATGTTCAGTCTGGAGGAGGAGGTTGAGGGAGGACAGGATGGCTCTCTTTTAAGTATTTGAGGGGCTGTCACTTAGAGGAGGGCATGGAGCTGTTCCTGTTAGCAGCAGAGGGGAGGACTTATAATAATGGGTTTAAATTAATGGTGGGAAGGTACTGGCTGGATATTAGGAAAACATTTTTGGGAGTAAGAGTTGTTCAACAGTGGAATCAGCTGCCAAGGGAGGTGGTGAGCTTCCCCTCACTGGCAGCCTTTAAGCAGCAGCTGGACAAACACTTGTCAGGGATGCTCTAGGCCAGGGGCCCTTTCGTAGAAAAAGAGGTGCAGGAGCTCATTAGCATAAGTCATTAGCATATGCCACACCCCCTGACATCACCGGAAATGTGTCAGAAGGCCACACCCCCTGACATCACTGGAAGTGTGTCAGAAAGCCACACCCCCTGACATCACCGGAAGTGTGTCAGGAGGCAACACCCACCACTCAAGTGCCACCCCCAAAATTTCCAAGGTATTTCCCAACTCAGAGCTGGCAAGCCTACCTGATGGCACACGTGGGGGAAAACAAACAAACCACCCATGTCAGGTAAAGAGGAGGGATACCAGGTCAATATATTTTTATTCTCCTTGGCATTGATGACTGAGGTGCTTTAGTGTTCCTTTTCTATTTGACTGGCAGCCTTCCTCTCTATTATAGTTGACTGTGGGTTTTATATCACTGCCATTTAGTGTTGTTTTTGTCTGAAAGATCACTTTCAGAGAGTTGGGGGGTCACCTCCCTCTGGAAGAAATGGGGAAAACAAAATGAGTGAGAACAAAGAAATTCTTGCAGGGACAGTCCTGGCTTCAGATTAGTTGCCCTGGACTATGTTGGTGGTCTCCCATCCAAGAACTAACAAGGGCTGGCCTTGCTTAGCTTCCAAGATTTGACAAGATCACACTCAAATGGTTCAGACAGCCTCTTGTTCAGTTGCTGTCTCTGGGAGCTGTGAAATTTTTTGTTGTGCAGCTCATGGCCAGAATAAATGGGTAAACACTTCACATCCCCCCTTTCCTTTGGAGACGGTGACTCAATCACGTGTCAGTCTCCTGCCAGCCACTCCACCTATGGCTGAACAATACCAAGAGAGCTCCTTAAGGACTGCAATAAGCAGCACCTGGGAAAGGCAGCCTATTTACCTTCCTTACAGCACCATGGGATCACCATAATTAGCACTTTTTAAGAGGTTTGAGATTTTTAAAAAAAAAATCAGCAAGAGCTATAGTGTGTTAATGCACTAGTTCCCATCTTTCAGCAAAAGCAAGCAAGCTGGGAACTAGAGTACTGATGTAATGGGCACCAACTTAACATACATGTTATGTTAAAACAGCTCATACTAGGGTTGCCAGGTCCCTCCTGGCCACTGGCGGGGGATGCCAGAGCCAAGCTGGGAAACTCCTGGAGATTTGGGGAAGGAGACTGAGGAGGAGGGGTGTACAATGCCATAGGGTCCCCTTCAAAATATCAGTTTTCTCCAGGGGAACTGATCTCTCATGTCGGTATATATACTGTAATACCTGGGGATTCCCTGGTCCCACCTGGAGGCTGGCATCCCTAGCACCTGGGCGTAGGCAGGCAACCCCATCCCTCCCAGAGAGGATGGCCTCAGGACAGTCCAGGATGGATGTCCCATTCCCAGCTAACCCAAGTACAGCATCCTCCCCTGGATGGATCCCTATTCCTCCCCCCAGCCCCAGCCCTAGCCCCAACAATGGCCCCGGTGCTGAGACTTAAAAAGTGAAGGGCAGGGTATAAATCCAATCTCTTCTTCTTCTACCCCATTTGCAGAAAGTGAAACCTGGGACCCCCCCCCCCCCCGCGCCGCTCTATGTATCTAGGAGACCAGGCGCACGGGGCTGGCTGGGCTGGAGAAAACTCTGGGTCCCTTTAAGAGCTTCTGCAGCCAGATCTACCTTGCGGGCCGGCTGGGCTGGAGAAAATTCTGGGTCCCTTTAAGAGCTTCTGTAGCTGGATTTGCCTGGTCTCCCAGCAGCTTTTGCGGGCTGCAGAAGCTCTTAAAGGGACCCAGAGTTTTCTCCAGCCCAGTCAGCCCCACACACCTGGTCTCCAAGATACATGGGGGGGGGGGGGGGGGTTGTGGCAGAGGTTTGTGACCAGAACTCCCATAGTTGGCTCTCCCCCCCCCGCGAAAACATTCCCTCCCTGCTTCCTGGAGCTCCAGACTGGCTGCAAGTTCCAGAGCCAGCCTCGGCTGACTCTGGGACTTGCAGCCAGCCGGAGCTCCTGTCGCTGCCTCCTCCGCCCCCCCCCCCCGCGAAAACATTCCCTCCCTGCTTCCTGGAGCTCCGGACGGCTGCAAGTTCCAGAGCCAGCCTCGGCTGACTCTGGGACTTGCAGCCAGCCGGAGCTCCTGTCGCTGCCTCCTCCCGCCCCCCAACCAACCATCCAACCATTCCCTCCCTGCTTCCTGGAGCCCCAGACTGGCTGCAGAAAGGCAGGGGGGCGCCCAGCCTCTGCAGGCCTATCTGCAAGCCCCTGCTTACCTTCCTTCTTCCTCCTCGTGGCAGATTGAGGGGTCCTGGGACCAGGGGGCGGGGCTTGGGCATGTGCCCGCCCCCTGGCCTCCTCACTCCCGGAGCGTCGCTCCACTGAGCTCCTGTGCAAACGGAGCCCTGCTCTAGGCTGATCCTGTGTTGAGTGGGGGCCTGGACTAGATGGCCTGTATGGCCCCTTCCAACTCTGTGATTCTGTGATTCTATTATCTGGTTCTTCTAACAGTGGGTGAGCAGAGGTGGTGGTGGCAGCAAGGGAGCTGTGAGCCCAACAAGCCCTGGATGAGAAGGTGAGCGGAGCTGGAGACTGTGGCCTGCCCTCATCTCTGCTGGCCAAAAGAGGTATCTGTACGGTGGAGCAGTCTAAAAAAGGCTAAATACCATGCAATCCTTGGGTGTTTTAACTGGCCCTCGAAATCCCCGGCATCCTCCCTTTTTCCATCTCTCTCACAGTTTGGCAGTCCCACTGCCAGAAGAATTAAGCCTGTTTTTAACATTTAATTCTGTTCATTTCTAGAGTGTGTTTTGATCTGGTCCACAGAAGTTCGTATAGCATGTGGAGAAGTCCTGCTCCTTTTATCTTGTATATGTACTATGAGCTATCAAACGGTTCCCTTATTTTATTGATTGACTGATTTACAAAATCGATATCCTGCCTTTCTGCCCTCACAAGGGCCACCCAGGTGGCTAATAATTTAAAACATACATGATAAAATCACATTATACAACCGCTAAAATAACTCCCCCTCCCAAACGTACCTGATTAAAACATCTTTTAAAAGAGCTCAGCAGCACATATACTACATTGGAACATATAAAATAGTTAAAATGCCTACAGAGCATAATGCATTGGTCAGGAAGGAAGCATCATTGAGGGAATGCCAAATGAAACAAAAGAGTCTTCACCTGCTGGCAGAATATGGCAACAGAAGGGGAGAGAGGCAGTTCCAGAATTTCGGTGCCATGACCGAGAGAGCCCTTTCCTGGGTTGCCACCCACCTAACCTCAGAAGGTGGGGGCACCTGAAGCATGGTCTCCATTAATGACCATAGTAGTCTGAGGGACTTCCTTTTTACCATGAAAAAAACACATGGGTGCTGATCTAATGGGCCACAAGACATCGTCTACTCCAAAAGCCAATGTCTTCTTATTATTGGTAATATATTCACAGGTGTGTGATACCATACTAACTTCTTGAATGAGCCTCCATGTATAGAGGCAGTTGTCAAACTTGGTTCTCATTTGCCATGTTTCCTGTGCTGTTCATTCTGGTTGGGAAGGGGGTGAGCATGTGAGTGTGGGGGTGTGAGGACTGCTTGGCTGGGAATAGTGCTCGCTTGCTTGTAACTGCATTTATGCGGGGCCTCCCTTCTCTAGAAAAGAATGCTTGCTTTGACCTTGGGTGCCAGACACTGCTAGATAATGTAACACTACGCTTCCAGGTGCTGAGGGGAGGGTCAACGGTGCAAAGTAGATTCTGGCGGGCTGGATGGGTCAGTGTGTTTGGACTGGTCACAAGGGGGAGCCCATTTGAATTGTGTATAATATCAGAACTGGCACCAAAGGGGTCAATTCTGACACAGATCATTTTAGCTTGAAACATCTTTACCTCTCAATAAATAAATCACTGCCAAGAGAGTGTTGTTGGGAGCAAGTTTGTTTAAGAGTCTAACAGTGTCAGAATTGACTGCTTCCCTTGACCTGATGCACCACTGACGTCATGAGTGAAGGAGACGAGGGCACAGGGACCAAAACCCAGATGGAGGAACCAGCCCATGACCTCCTGAAGCCTACTGAACAAGGAAAATCAGAGGATCTTGGGGTGAGGCCCAGGAACCTGTGGTCAGAGCCCATATGATGGGACAACCCTGACTGGCTGGTAACCCGCTTCCAAAGGGCCTGGTGGAGGCGTCAGGAGGCTGACCAGAGACAGACCTCGGGGCTGTTCCGAGACAACCCTGAGTGACTGAGGGTGGTCAAGCTGTACCGAGAGGAACCTGGCCTCAAGATGGCCAGGCAGGAGCTGAAGGGCGAGATGGCCGAATTACAACGGGACATCCGAGCCACATTGGAGGACCTCCCCACTGACATTCACCTGATCCTGCATCAAGAGCTTCAAGGGCAAGTCGCAAGGGGCATCCCAGCCCAGAGGGGGGAAGAGGCCCTGCCTGCCAGTCCTGTGCAAAAACCGGCACCCCAGCCCCCCAGTGCCACCACCCAGTCTGTTGCCAGCACCCACTAGACCGAGAGAGGCCCTGGAGGCTACATTTGACAGAGCACTGGGGAAGCTGGCATTCTTCGCACTACAGGTGTGCAAGTTCTTAAGAGAGTATGGCCAAAACTTTGCATTGGACTAGCATCGGGTGGATTATGTGGGGTCTTGGGTGTGGGATCATACAACAGACTGGTTTGAGGGACTGTAAAATGTAGAGGGCCCCGAGCTTCGGGACATGGATGCCTTCATATGGGCCCTCCAACGCCAGTAAGAAGACCTCCTGGAACTGGAGCAAGCCAGGACCCACCTCTGGGGTATGAGACAAGGTACCTGGTCCATCCAGGAGTTCTTGGATTAATTCAAAAAGCATGCTGCCAAGCTGAAGGGGTGGCCAGAGCTGCTCATCGAATTTTACCAGGAAAGCCTGAACCACTCTATCCTGGATAAAGCACTGGCACAAGACAACCCCCTAACACTGAATGGTTGGATTCAGGTGGCCTGTGAGGTGGGAAACTGCTGCAATTTGTTGAAAATGTACCATCCCAAACCTGTGGTGAAAGTGCCAGGGCTAGAGGTGAGGGGCCAGTGGGGCTGTGACCAGGGTTTAGGGAGCAACTGAGAGCAGTGAATGTGGAAAGGTGTGGGGCCCCATGGCACTTTGCCACCTACTGTCCCGAGGTGAGGAGCCCCAGCGGGGAAAAGAAGGACCATAAAGGCACAGTGAAGAGGCCTAAACCACTTGGGGGCTGCCCCAAGCCATCCAAAGCCCTCCAGTCAGGAGTGGGAGAGGAGCTGGAAAGCATTTCGTTGTCAGGATGCCTGCCATCAACTGTTACATTTGGTTATCTGTTTTGCTCCCCTTTGAAGTTTATTGCTGGTCTTGCTTAAAGTGTAATTTCTTTCCTGGGAGGGTGGCTTGCTACATTCCATCGTGTCACATAAACAAGCCCGGTTATCTCTTCCTTTCTCCTCCTTTCTTTTCCCCAGCGCTTATAATGTTTTATCTTGCTTTTATAACCTTGGGGACTGTGGAGCTGTTTTTTTCTGGGTGTCTGGTCTGCAATTCGCAAGTAGAGGTCACAAAGGGGCAGGGGGGGAATTTTAGTGCTTTGGCGCCATTTCCGTGGGAACCAACGGTTTGGGATATTTGCGCACTTTTTTGTATCCATTCTGATTGGCTCTCTGCCTACTGTCACCTGAAGTGAGGGGTATATCAATCCCTGATGTCTATGCCAATGTATTTCTAACAAACATTGAGTACCTGAACCATAAAGGAACTTTTGTTTCACTAAAAGGTCTGGCTTATTGATTTGAATCAGAAGCCTCACACTCGTCAAGCGAGGAAGAGCTAGAACAGCCAGCGGGAAAAGACCGGGACCTGCTGTGAAGGATGCTAAGCAGCAGGTGCAAAAGTCTCCCATGCCAGAATTGGTGAGATCCTCCCCCCCCCCCTTTTTTACATGACAGTGACTGTGGCCAATCCCTCCCTCCATACCCACATACGGTTAAACGCTCTCATTGACTCAGGGTGCACCCAAGACTTGACCAGCCCAGCACTGGTGATGGGGCTAAGTTGCGAGAGCTGGAGGAGCCCAAAGTTTTCTCCCAGATGGACGGGACTCCCATGAAGGGGGAACCTTGGATGTACCGTATGGCCCACTTACTGGTGGGAGTGGGCTCTCATTGGGAACTAAGATCCTTTGTTGTAAACCCTTGGCTAAGTTCCCCATGGTGTTGAGAAATCCTTGGCTCCAGGCACACGATCCCTTCATCCAGTGGAGTGGGGGGGGGGCTTTGTGATTCTTGGATCCCCACTGTGATTCTTGGATCCCCACAGGTGAAACCCAGAGTGGGGGGGGGGGGACTCCGTCCCGTGCCCGAGGGAGTGTGTTTAGCATGGGAAGACCTACAACAGGTCCCCCCTAAATACAGAGACTTGGCCAGGATGTTTGAAGAGGGAGAGATGGACGAACTCCCCCCTCACCAGAACACTGACCATAAGATGCCTAAGGGGAAACTCTATTCCATGAGCCCGGCAGAGAAGAGGGAGCTGTGGAAGTTCATTGATAAGAACCTGGCTTGAGGTTTTATCTGATTGGCAGCTTCACCTTTCACTGCTCTGATATTCTTTCACAAGAAAAAGGATGGAGGGCTAAGACTGTGCACTGACTATGCCATGTCCATGTCCAAAGTGTTGGAGAAATGAGCATGTAATGCAAGGCCTGAGAAATTCAGTCATTATAGGGTTAACTATGCAACTTGTTTGTTTACCTATGTTAGCCTGGAAGCAATACCTGGCAGCTGGCCAATTGACTGTAGACCCGGGAAAACTAAAGGTGTACTGTCTTGCTAATTGGTCAATGATATCAGGTGTTTCCTTTCAGGGGTCAAGAAGAAGGAGAGATCCTCCATTACAATCTCTCACTCTCTATCAGCATGTCTTAGTGTGAAGATGGAGCACAATGCAGCTCCTTAGAAAGCATGTTTTGTTTATTTGTAGCTAATCCCGTTTACCTTTTCCCTTTAGTAATAAACTTCTTTTAAACCAAAAGAAGCAATCTCTTCTTTCCAGAAAAGCAAGATTCATTACTCTGATTTTTCTGATTATTGGACAAAAGTCCTAACAAATGGTAGCAGAGAGGATGGTTCTTAAAACATGGTTTCTCTTCTAAAAAGCTTTCTGGATTGATTGAGAAAGAGAAATAGGGAATAAGAGCTAGAGGCTTGGATTTTTAAAACGACCACTTTTTTTCCTTCCTGCTCTCAGAGCAATCTTGCAGCCGGAAAGGCCCAACCCTGTTTCCTTGCTGATCAGGGGAAAACCTATGCTGGATTGTAGTTTGCCAGGAGCAAAGGATCTTTTTTGACTGGATTAATTTTTGCCTGCTGTAAGTGGAGCTGAGCTGAGCACCGGAGCACCAGAGACGCTGCTGCCTGGAGAACAAAGGAAGGCGAGGCAAAGGAGCTTTTGAACTTCGCGCTGCTGCAGAGAAAGGAAAGATTAACCCTGCCAGCTCCTGGAGAAGTAGATGACTGAGCCAGAACCTGTGCTTCTACCTCAAATCCAAAGGGACGTGAGTAAAAAAAAAGAAAATGGCTTTTAATGCCCCATCCCAAGAAATGCCAAACCTCAGACTTACAAAGGCTAACTATCAGTGGTGGGAGGAGTATTTGAAGAGTCGCCTGCAGACTCACAATGCCCTTCAAGTATTAACAACTGAAAATCCTCCAGAAACTGACCCTGATAAGACACAATTCCTTATGATGGATGGTTTTGCTAAAGCCCTGATTTTAGGGAGTATTTCCTACACAGAGGTACCAGGATTAAGAGGGCTAGCCACGTCCAGATTGATGCTTCAAAAGTTAAAGGATAAATTTGATAAGCACAGCAAGAGTAAAATCTATTCCCTCAAGGGAAAGATTTTTGATTTCAGGATGAAGGAGGGAGACTGCCTTCCCAAAGAGATGGACAAATTAATGGGCATTTACACACAGCTTAAAGACCTGAATGAAGCACCCTCTGATACAGATATGATTTCTTCAATTCTCAAGGGTCTGCCTGGCTCCTATAAGTCTGTAACCAGTATGATTAGACTGAAAGATGATCTGACTTTAGAAGGTCTTTTGTCTGCACTAACTGAGGAATATGATTCTAGAAATTTGAAAGAAAGTTTGTCTGATGAGATGTCTGTTTTGAGTCTAAAGCATGGACAGAGATTTAAAAGGAAAATAGAGTGTTTTATATGTGGGAAAAATCATCTTGCAAAGTACTGCTCTTCTAAGTATGTGTTTAATGATGAGCCCCAAGAACAAAGAGCCACAGGAGCACATGGTTCCAGTAACAAAGAACCAGCCAGTGGAAGGGGAAGCCATTATGGAAGGAGCAGAGGTCACGTTTCACACACACAGCACAGAGGAAAGAAGTTTGCAGCACAGACACAGAGCAAAGGCAATGCTTTTAGGATCACTGATGATTTTAACACAGATGATAAGAAAATATTTTTAATCGATTCTGGCGCTTGTACACGTGTGTAGAGAAAAAGCCTGGTTTAGTAACATAGATGTTGAAAACAAACCAAGAATTTACCAAGCTAACAGGCAATTATTGAATGTACAAGGCGTTGGGACTGTAAAATTGCGATTGTCCACTACAGATAATCAATTAATTGAAGTTGAATTGCGAAATACAGCTTATGTGCCTGAAGCTGTTGAGAACTTAATTTCAACAAAAAGCCTTATGAATACTGGCCATATTGTAGTGCTCAAACCAGAGCAAGGAAGCAAGGTCTCTACCAAGGATGGAGAGCTTGAATTTAAAGTGGAAGAGAAAAATGGCTTTCATTACTTTGTAGCTTGTGATGATGAGGAGACAGAAACTTTTGATGTTGATCCTGATGAGGAAATAGAGACTGTTGATGATAAGGAACAGATTTGCCAGACTAAGGATGCTTGTGATGATGCTTGTAAACATGAAAAATGTTTATTTTCGTGGCATATTAAAATGGGACATAGAAATTTGAAATCTGTTCAGCAGTTGTTAAAGCAATGTGGAATACCTGTTGTGCATTGTGAAAAGAGTGAAACTAGATGTGAGACATGCCTCAGAGCAAAGGGAGATGCCCCAAGTTATTCTGGGAAAACTCCAGCGCAAAATCAAGAATTTTTGGAAACTGTATACAGTGATCTTGTTGGGCCTTTACCTGCATCCCTAGGTGGGAACAAATATTTTGTGACTTTCACAGAGAATAAAACAAAATACACTTATGTATATATGCTGAGAAGTAAGGATGAAACACTGCGTAGATTTAAAAATTATGTGGCTATTGTTAAAAATAAATTTGGCAAAGCACCTCAAAGCTTACTCACAGATGGAGGTGGTGAATATTGTAATGCTGAATTCAAACAATTTCTACAAGAGCAAGGAATTCAACATAAAGTATCCATTGCCTATTCACCCCAGCAAAATGGAGCTTCTGAGAGATTAAATAGAACACTGCAAGGGATGTGCAGAGCTATGCTAATGCATTCTGGACTGCCAAACGGTTTATGGGCAGAAGCCCTGAACACAGCAGTGTACTTACACAACAGATTACCCTCAAAGATTATTGGAACCTCCCCTTTTCAGGCTTGGTTTGGAAGACAGCCTGGTCTAAGGCATATCAAAGCTTTTGGCGCAAAAGGGTATGCACACATACCAAAGGAAAAGAGGGGAAAGCTTGATTCCAGATCTGAAACTGGACTTATTGTAGGCTATCCTGTTGGTGGGAAAGGGTACAGGATATACAATCCCCAAACCCACACAGTAGAAGAACGCAATGTTGTTTTTATTGATGAGACTGTATTGCCTAGTGTTTCCACTGCAGCTGATCCAAAGATGCCTGGGACTGCACCTGATGAGTTCGTTGCTTGGCTACCTGTAGTGACTACCGGTGAACTGGCTGGGGAACTGGCAAGTGAAGCAGCAGGTCCACCTTCTGAGGAAACTATTGAAACAGAAGGGGAATCAGGGGCCACACCAGAGGAAGCGGCTCAACCCACGGCAGAACCCACAGCAGAACCCACACCCGGTGTGAGGCGATCAGAAAGGAGCACTAAGGGACAACCTCCAATGAAGTATGGATTTTGTGAACTTGTGCAACCTGCAAAGGAACCCAAGAACTGGAAGGAAGTTTGCAACTTACCTGCGAGTGAAAGAGGCAGATGGCTTGAAGCAATGGAACAAGAGCTGCTATCCATTAGCGAAAAAGAGGCCTGGACTCTCACTCAACTACCTCAAGGCAGAAACCCTGTTGGATGTAAATGGGTCTTCAAAATAAAGCACAAGGAAGATGGAACTGTGGAGCTATACAAAGCACGCCTAGTAGCTAAAGGCTACTCACAGCAATATGGGACTGACTATTTTGAAACTTTTGCTCCAGTTACTGACCAAGCAACATTCAGAACACTTCTAAGTGTTGCAGCATCTAGGAACATGATAGTAGAGCATCTTGATGTAAAGACTGCTTTTCTCAATGGAGAACTATCTGAGGAGATCTACATGGAACAACCTGAAGGTTTCAAGGTCAAAGGTCAAGAAAACTACGTCTACAAACTTAATAAAGGACTCTATGGCCTAAAGCAAGGCGCAAAGGCCTGGTATGACAAACTTACTGAACTTTTAAAGAAGCAAGGCTTCAAGCAAGGGAAAGCTGAACCTTGTCTGTACACTAGAATCAGAAATGGACGATACCAGTATGTTCTTGTTTATGTTGACGACTTGATCGTGGCTTGTCAAAACAGAGGAGACATCAAAGCAATAGCTGATGGACTGAATAAGGAAGTGGAAGTCAAACAGCTAGGAGATGTTCAACAATACCTCGGAATGCAAATTGAGAGACTCGAGGATGGAACTTTTCTTTTATGCCAGAAAAGAAAGATTATGGACTTTATAGAATCTGTTGGCATGAAGAACTGCAAAGCTTCAACAATCCCACTTGAACCTGGATATCTGAAGGAGAAGGATGGCACACCACTAAAGGACATAGGAGGATACAGAGAGGCTGTTGGAAAGCTCTTGTACCTGAGCAAATCAACGCGTCCAGATATTACAGCGGCAGTTGGATTTCTAAGCAGAAAAGTAAGTTCGCCAAATCATCATGATTGGAGCGCAATAAAGAAGATGGCACGTTACCTAAGAGGAACAATGGACTTAAAACTGAAAATTGCACCAACTGAACAACCAAGACTAGTTGGCTACATGGATGCCAGTTGGGGAGAAGAGATGAACAACTACAAGTCTACCAGTGGATACCTATTCTTTTATGGAGATGGACTGATAGACTGGACTAGTAGAAAACAGACTGTTGTAGCGCAATCCACAGCAGAAGCTGAGTGCATTTCAGCAGCAAGTGCCTGCAGCAGACTTGAATGGATCTTTGAGATGTTGAAAGATTTTGGAATAATTGAACCTGTACCTATACTTATGTTAGAGGATAATCAAGCTTGTATAACTATATGTAAGGAAGAGAGCACGACTGCTAGAAGTAGATCTATTGGTATTAAATGTGCATTAGTTAAAGATTTGTACCAGAAAAGGTTGATAGAGATTAAGCACTGTCGTACAGAAGAGATGGTGGCTGATATTCTGACTAAGCCACTGACCAAAGACAAGTTTGAAAGACTTCATGGAATGTTGAATATGCTTGATGCTAATGTTGAATAATGTTTGTGTATGCATGTATAATGACTTGCATTTCAGGTCTTGAGAAGGGGTGTTGGAAAAATGAGCATGTAATGCAAGGCCTGAGAAATTCAGTCATTATAGGGTTAACTATGCAACTTGTTTGTTTACCTATGTTAGCCTGGAAGCAATACCTGGCAGCTGGCCAATTGACTGTAGACCCGGGAAAACTAAAGGTGTACTGTCTTGCTAATTGGTCAATGATATCAGGTGTTTCCTTTCAGGGGTCAAGAAGAAGGAGAGATCCTCCATTACAATCTCTCACTCTCTATCAGCATGTCTTAGTGTGAAGATGGAGCACAATGCAGCTCCTTAGAAAGCATGTTTTGTTTATTTGTAGCTAATCCCGTTTACCTTTTCCCTTTAGTAATAAACTTCTTTTAAACCAAAAGAAGCAATCTCTTCTTTCCAGAAAAGCAAGATTCATTACTCTGATTTTTCTGATTATTGGACAAAAGTCCTAACACAAAGCCTGTGAGAGTCCTACAGAGTCAGTCACAACAAGCATCCTTAAAGAAGGTTGATCTTTATTGAGAAAGGTCTGTTGTGGTCATCTACACATTCCGTGTCAGTAATGGCTAGAAGGACCCCGGCCAGGGCAGTTATACAGAATTCAAAAAGGGGTCTCACAGTGGAATGCAACCAATAACATAAATTAAAAAAGACTCCCAAATATACTGGCTACAGGTTCTCATAAGGAAAAGCGGGAAGATACATCAGCAGACACTAACAAGCTTCCAAGGTCAGTCCTAGGCAGTGAGCAGTAAGCAAGCAGAAAGGGAATCGAAACTGAACATTCCAAGAATCCTACATTGCAAGATAGCCCAAGCCACCTCCCGGGCAGACAGTGGCAGCATTAGCTGACAATGCCTATTCCCTCCCCTTAATAAAAGACCTACTAGCTGAGTTGGACTTGAGGGATGTGTACTTTTGGGTGCACATTCATGAGTGGGACGAATATAAGGCTGCTTTCAATACCCCCTGGTCAATTTGAGTACTTGCTCATGCCATTTGGGCTGGGGGGTGTCAGATTCCTGACATTTTTCCTGGGCGGGAGTTGGATGCCTGCTGGTCTCCATGTCATTTAGCACTCTCTTGCTCCTCCACAGTTTGTTCTCATGCCTGTATCTGTTTCTCTAAGCAATGCTTGTAACATTGAAGTGTTTTTCTAACAGCACTGACTCCAGGTGGTGGGGGTATGGGAACCAACGGGGATGTATGGTGGGAAGTGGAGGAGGGCTGCCAAGTCTAAGCTAGCTCGGGTTGGTGCCTTTTCGGTGGGAAGCAACGGCTAATAATTTTGTGCCTTTTTACAATTCACCTGATTGGTGCCAGGTTCTGGTTCTGACGTTTGAATATAGTATAACTTATCCTCTGCCCTGTAACAGTCATCACTAACACTGAAAGTGCTTACCAAGTAGACCATTAAGAAAATAAAAGGACTTTGTTCAACATAAGGCCTGGTTTATTGGATCTTACAAGGTTCTCACAGAGTGTTAATGATCTTTCACTAATGGAAGGAGAGCACCCCATTCCTGATCATGTCGGAAGATGGGACCCTCATTCCAGTCTCTACCCCTGAGGTCCCGGTGACCACCCAGCCCTCTTTGGTGCCAGCAACCACAGAGTTGGATTTGCTAACCTCTGCTACGATGAGGGGAACCACTTTCGAGCGGCCGGTGAGACCAAAATATTCCTGGTTGGTGTTTGGAACCACTACAGAGGAGTCTTGGGCATATGACAGGCGAAGCTCCGGGGTGCGGTTTGAGGAGGAACGCCATGGCGACTGGAGGCTGAGTGGTCAGCCTGGTCCAGTTTCCCCATCCCGAATCCCGGCCACAATCTCAGATGAGTTGTGGCAGCAGATGGATCGGAAGTTCGAGGAGATGCAGGATCGTTTTGCATTGGAGCTGCGAGAAGCTCTAATCGAGATGCAGGGAGCCCTCAGGGGGGCTCCTGTGCCAGGTGCGGATGGAGGGGCTGGGGCGGCTGGAGCTGTCAGCGGGGTGCCAGCACCTCCCATCCAACAGGCACCAGCGGGTGTGGGCAACCAGCCTCTTCCCCCTGTTGGGGCGCCCGTTCCTCAGGCAGTGCCAGGACTGCTGATTCCCCAAGGGGGAGAGAGGATTTATTGCCAGATACCCACCAATCCTCTGATGGCAACCTTCGACAGGAATCCTGACCGGTTAAGGTTTTTCCTACTTGAGATCGAGCAGTTCCTGGACTCGTGGGGACACCTCTACCCCACTAAATGTGAGAGAGTAAGCTACATTGGATCTAAGTTGCGGGACACTGCTAGCGACTGGTATGTAAGCCTGCACAATCCCCCGGGGCCTGAACTACATTCTGTAAACAACTGTATGTGGGCGCTGAGGCAGCATTATGAAGATCCCTTGGGGGAGGAGAAGGCCCGGAACAGCTGCGCAAGCTGGTACAGGGTCGTAACTCTGTAAGGGAGTACACTGCCCAGTTCCGGAGAGCGGCTGCCAAAGTGCAAGGGTGGTCGGAAGATCTCTTCGTAGAAAAATTTAGGGAGGGCCTTAACCCAGAGATTTACGAGACTGTGTTACGAAACGATCGGCCTGGTTCCCTAGTAGCTTGGATGCGGGCGGCAGCTGATGTGGAGGAGCGCTTTATGTTAATTAAGCTGGGGACGCATACCTCTCATTCCACACCTAAAGCCCCGACCAAGTCTAAGCTGAAGTCGGTGGTGCAAGAGCTGCGGGATGCACGGATGAAGCAAGGGCTCTGCATGAGATGTGGAGAAGCTGGTCACTATGCCTCTACCTGCCCCGCGAGCACCCCCAAAGACTCTGAGACCTACTGTCTCTGAGACCTACTGTGGCAACTCCTGCTGGGACCCCGAAACCCCTGAAAGGCATCTACAAACCCCGGGCATTACAGCTGGAAGGGGCAATGACTGAAATCCAAGCCGTGGAGACTGTAGCTGAACAGCCATCGGGAAACTTCAAGGACCTGCAGTAGGAAGCACACAGCTGCAGGTCCCCTTGCCGGCCGGGCCGCCAGTGGTGAGCACCCCTGGACCTCTACTTTATATGGTTGTTACTGTGATAGCTCCTGGAAGTGGCACTCATGCGTGTGCGAGCATTAATAGACTTGGGGTGTGCACGAGACTTAATTAGCCCACTAGTGGTGGAAGGGTTGGGGCCAAATGTAGTTCCCTTGGGGGAGCCTCTGCATTTTACACAGATGGATGGCTCCAAAATGAAGGAGCCGTGTATGGCCGAGAATGAACCTCTAATAGTGGGGTCGGGAGACCACTGCGAGAAGCAAGCATTTGTAATTACCCCCCACACTCAGTTCCCCATTGTGCTAGGCAGCCCCTGGCTGGGGGCACATGACCCATACATCAAGTGGAGTGAGGGGGAAATCTCCTGGGTTGACCCCAAGTGCACACAGCATAAGTGGAAGGACCAGTGGGGCGCGGGTCCCCCAGTAGCTCCTCAGGCGTGCCTAGTCCAGGACGAATTAGCAAAAATACCCCATGTGTATCGTGACCTGGCAGAGGTGTTTAGCGAAACTGAAGCGGATGAACTGCCCCCCCCATAGAGCTACGGACTGTGCCATTGAACTGTTGCCAGGGGAGAAACTCCCTAAAGGGAAACTATACTCTATGGAACCAGCTGAGTGGACTGAACTCCACAATTTTTTTGGATAAAAATTTGGCTAGAGGCTTTATCTGCCCTGCCACCTCTCCTTTTGCCGCCCCCGTCCTCTTCTGGAAAAAAAAGGCGGGGGTCTAAGTCTGTGTACTGACTATAGGGGTCTGAATGCAGTGTCAACCTCCAATGCCTACCCCCTCCCACTGATCAAAGACTTGTTGGCTGAGGCAGCGAAAGGGAAGATTTTCACCAAGTTGGATTTACGTGATGCCTACTTCTGGCTCCGCATTAAGGAGGGGGATGAACACAAAATGGCTTTTAATACACCTCTAGGACAGTTTGAATATCTTGTAATGCCTTTTGGCTTGGCTGGGGCTCCTGGCGTATTTATGAGCCTCATCAACGAAGTGTTGCACAAGCACCTATTCAAAGGGGCCCTTTGTTATCTTGATGATATCATAATTTATTCACAAGACCTAGCCTCTCATGTTAAGTTGGTGAGAGAAATCCTGTCCACCTTAAAAGAACACAAACTGTATGCTAAGCTCTCCAAGTGTGAGTTCCACAAGCAGGAGATTGACTTCTTAGGCTACCGTATTTTGCCTAGGGGTTTGGAAATGGACCCGGCAAAAATAGAGGCAATAATCTCCTGGGAGGCTCCTCGCACATGTAAACAATTACAATCTCTCCTCGGATTCTCCAACTTTTATCATTCCTTCATCAAGAATTTTGCGAAAATCACCCTGCCCCTCACTGACTTATTGAAAACGAAGGGACGAGGACCCAAGGCGAGCAAGCTGAGCGTGCGCTTGCCCTGGTCCAGCGAATACCAGGGAGTGTTTGAGACTTTAAAATCCCTATTCACTTCAGAGCCCATCTTGGCTCACCCCAAAGAAACTAAAGAGTTCACTATTCATGTAGATGCCTCTGATGTAGCCATGGGGGGAGCGATTCTGCAGCGGGGGGCAGATGGTCTGTTGCACCCCCTTGCTTATATTTCCAAACATTCACAGAGACTGAGAGACATTGGTCTGTGTGGGATGAAGAGGCAGCTGCCATCCGTTTGGCCCTTTCTACTTGGAGGCACTGGCTGGAAGGTGCCCAGAAACCTTTTGAGGTATGGACTGATCATAAGAACTTAGAGGCGCTGCACACGAGACGTGCTTTAAATGCTAAACAGTTGCGTTGGGCTGATTTTTTCTCAAAGTTTAATTTCACTCTGCACCACTTCCCAGGAACAGCTAATTCCCTTGCTGATGCTCTCTCTCGTCTCCCACAACATGAATCTCAGAGGGAGGAAGTGTTTGACTCTATGTTTTCTTCTTCTCAGCTGGGAGGGATGGTGGTGACTAGGAGTCAAGCAAAGCGGGACATAACCGCTCTCATTAATGACTGGATTATAAAGTGTGCTACTGAATACTTGCAACAGGATAAAGATGCATTTGAGGCAGAAAAGGGGGCAAGGAAGGATCCTGATGGATGTTGGTACAAAGGTGATAAGCTCATGGTGCCTAAATCTCTGAGACTGTCCATTTTACATACTTGCCTTGAGTCCAAATTATCTGGCCACTTTGGATATTTGAAAACTTTGAACTTGCTTAAGAGACAGTTTTGGTGGC
Organism: Lepidodactylus listeri; assembly: GCA_029233225.1. NCBI lineage: Eukaryota > Metazoa > Chordata > Lepidosauria > Squamata > Gekkonidae > Lepidodactylus > Lepidodactylus listeri. The sequence continues at coordinate 2,935,391 of JARCFY010000014.1, read as the reverse complement.
CCCGCATGCGTACTGATGTCTCAGACTATGTTTTTTCCTGCCAAGTATGTTTGATGTGTAAGAAGTGGGGGGGGTAAACCCCCAGGACTCTTGCAACCTCTCCCTACTCCTTCCAGACCCTGGGAGGTGATCTCTATGGACTTCATCACCAATCTGCCACCCAGCAAAGGGAAAACTGTAATTTGGGTGGTTGTGGATTTATTCTCAAAACACGCTCACTTTGTGCCATTCAAAAGACTTCCCACGGCCAAGGGCCTGGCCAAGGTGTTTTTCTCGCAGTTCATAAAGCTCCATTGTTTCCCGAGGAAGATAATTTCTGATAGGGGTCACAATATGTTGCCAAGTGCTGGCGGGAGCTCCTGGACATCATGGGGATTGAACCTGCATTGAGTTCCACTTATCATCCAGAAACTGATGAAAAAACAGAACGAACAAATCAAACTTTAGAACAATTTTTGCATTGCTACACTAACTTCCACCAAGACAATTGGGTGGAGCTGCTTCTGTTTGCAGAATACAGTTACAATAACGCCCTTCATTCATCTACTGGTGTCTCTCCTTTTATGGCGGTGGGGGGGGGGGTTGAGGGGGTTCCACTCCTTACGCTGCATCCAGCGACCCATTCTTCTGACTCTTTCAGCTTGTGGTGGAATTCCCTCTGCGAGTCGTGGCTTCTCATAGCCAAGACAATTGACCGTGCCAAATTGGATTATAAAAAATATGCGGATCAGGGGAGGGCTCCGGGTTGGGAGTTGGAGCCTGGGGACTCAGTGTATGTGTCTACTAAAAACATTCATGGACTGCAACCTAGTCGGAAGCTGGGTTAGAAATATGTTGGTCCTTTCAAAGTCCTGAGGAAACTCTCCTCTGTCTCATTTGAGCTTGAATTGCCTAAGTCTCTGAAAGCTGTGCATCCTGTGTTTCATTACAGCCTGCTGAAGAAAGACCCTGGGCCGAATGACTGGAGACCGACTCCTCCCACTCCTCCTCCTCTGATGAAGAGGGGAGAGCCTCATTACGAAATCTCACAGATCTTGGACTCTAAGTTTAAACGGGGTCGCCTTTACTACCTGGTTCAGTGGGTTCATTTTGGTCCTGAATGTAATGAGTGGGTTTCTGTTGATCATGTTCATGCTCCACAGCTAGTTTGGGAATTTCATGCCACTTATCCCACGAAGCCAGGGGGGCCATCTTGGGGGGGGGGGGGAGGCAGTATGTCAGATTCCTGACATTTTTCCTGGGTGGGAGTTGTATGCCTGCTGCTCTCCACAACATTTAGCACTCTCTTGCTCCCCCACAGTTTGTTCTCATGCCTGTATCTGTTTCTCTAAGCAATGCTTGTAACATTGAAGTGTTTTTCTAACAGCACTGACTCCAGGTGGTTGGGGTATGGGAACCGACGGGGATGTATGGTGGGAGGTGGAGGAGGGCTGCCAAGTCTAAGCTAGCTCGGGTTGGCACCTTTTCAGTGGGAAGCAACAGCTAGTAATTTTGCACCTTTTTACAATTCACCTGATTGGTGCCAGGTTCTGGTTCTGACACTTGAATATAGTATAACTTATCCTCTGCCCTGTAACAGCCATTACTGACACTGAAAGAGCATCCGGCACATTCCACGATGACTCAGAACTGGAGAAGATGAGAGAAGAGTGGGAAGAAGACTCAGGAGCTGAGTGAGGCCTGTCCAACTTACGTTCAGTGGTAAAGGAGCTGAAAGAAGGACTCCAGTTCCTGGTAAAGAACCTCCCAAAACTCATGAAGGAGTTGATGGAAGCTGAGGAGGAGGAAGAAATGGAGAAAGAAGGGGCCGAGAACGAACCAGTGAGGCCCCCTGCACCCCGTAGACCTGACTCTGTGTCAGCTAATGCTGCCATCTCCTGCCCGGGAGGTGGAATGAGTGAACCCTTGACATTGGGTCTGTGGAATGTTATGTTATATTTTTCATGGCATGCTTATCGCTCTTCGAGATGCTCTGACCTTGGGAGACTGATGGTGCCTGCCCATGTATCTCTTCTCCTGTCTGACTCTAATGCTTCCCACTTTTTTCCTGGGAACCGTGAACCAGTATTTTTAGTGCCTTTTCTTTGGCTTGGTGATTTGCTGCAATTCCTTACCAGACCCCTTTTTGAATTCTGTATAATTGTCCTGCTTGGGGTTGTGTCAGCCATTACTAACACAAGAAGTGTAGATGACCATAGCAGACCTTTCTCAATAAAGCATTCCTGTTTAAGGACACTTGTTGATGACTGACTCTGTAGGACTCTCACACTCTGAGTGGGAGAGGCCACGCAATGCCCTAGAAGCGATGTTTGATGGCAGCCCTGGGAAGTTAGTGTTTTTTGCCATCCAGGTGCGCAAGATACTCTGTGAATGGGGTCACACCTTTGCTTCAGATGAGCAGTGGGTCAACTATGTGGGGTCCCATCTCAGAGAGAGAGCTGCAGACTGGTTTGTAGGCCTGTACAATGTTGCTGCCCCTGAGCTCCGGGACATCAGTGCCTTCATGAAGACTCACCAGTTTGAGGACCCTCTTGAACTCGAGAAGGCATGTACTCACCTGAGAGATCTGCACCAGGGCTTGGGGTCAGTGCAGGAGTACTCAGATGAGTTTAAAGCCACAGTTGCCAAGTTGCAGAATTGGCCAGAAGAAGTCATGATTGAGTTTTACCAAGCCGGCCTGAATACAGTGATCTTAGAGAAGGCCCTGGCCCAAGATAACCCTCTAATGCTGGCAGGGTGGATCCAGGTGGCCTGTGAGACAGAGAACTGCCACAATTTGGTGTGGCTCTACCAATACAAAACCCCAGCGAGAAGGGCTGTGGTGCAGTGGACTGCTCGGGGTAGAGTACCGCTACCTGGAGGAGATCAGGAGAACCGCTGGTGAGGTTTCTGGTTGGGAGAATGGAGGTCTGACACGCTTTGCAAATGCGCAAGGCGGACAGCGGCTCTTCCTGACAGCTTGGGTGGGTTAATCCACCCGACGCAACCTCACACAGGTAGTGTGAGGACCAGCAAGTAATATAATCCAGGTTTGAGCAACCTCGGTGAAGGGAAAGTCTCGGAGGAGACTTTTCCGACACCTTGAGCACTGCAGCCGAAGAGGATTCTTGCGAGTATCTCTAAGGAGCCGAGCTGAGCTGGAAAATTCAGCATAAAACCTCCAATTCCCCTGATTCCTTAACAAAGAAGACAAAGTTTAAACGTTGGGACCACATCTGAAGCGAAGTAACAACAAAAGGTAACGGAAAAAAGTTTTTTGCCTTACCATCGCCACGTTTTGAAAGACGAAAAACAGATCGGGTGAAGCAATAGACTGATGTTGATTGGATGAGAGCAGTTTTGAAGTGCTAAAAAACCGAATTTGAACTTAAAAAGCCAAAAAAACAAGTTGTTTAACATTCCTGCGGTTAAGAGGAGTCGGGAGGGGAAGCCAAGCATCGCGAGACAAAGAGGGAGAAGGGAACCAAGCATTGCGAGATTAAGACGTGAGGACTGAATCAGGAAGTGACGGCTAGAAGAGCAGACAAGAAGGAAAAAGGAGAAGAACCGGAAGAAGGTAAAGGGGACTCTAAATACTGCCGGACCAGAAAGGGGACTCCAAATACTGCCGGACCAGAAAGGGGACTCTAAATACTGCCGGACCAGAAAGACCACAACAGGAAGTGACGTGCAGAGAGCAGACAAGTAAAGAAAAGGAAGGGACAAAAGGAAACTACGGCAAGCCAGAAGCAAGGTAAAAAGACTATAACCTTTGACATTAACCATAGAGAAGTTGCGCCCGCCATTTTGGATTTATAAAATTTTTAAACTGCAATATCTCAAAGATTATATAACGTAGAAGGCTGAAACCAACATAATTTGACTTGGCAAGATTAGCTTGTTTGAATGCACTAATTGGTGTTTGATTTGGAAGACAAGATAAAATCGATCTTTTTAAAGAGGCAAAACGGACCGCGGAGTAAGATCGAGAGCAGCTACATGGTCCTCTCCTACAATGGCAGCAAAAAAAGAAAAAACTACTAGCCGTTATGGAAGCAATGGAAAAGAAAATGTTAGACGCTATAGGAGAGGTAAATGTTAAAATGAATAATATAGCGGCTCAAGCAGATAAAAATTTCATGGAATTAAAAGCAGAATTTCAAAAATTATCCACAAGATCACAAGATATAGAAACTAAAGTAAAAGAACTGGAAGAAAACACCCATAAGACAATGAGAGAGAATGAGAGGATGGAAAAGATGATGCATTATAAAGATATGCAAAACCATTTGAGATTTCGAGGGATTGAGGAAAAATTGAATGAGGATATTTTTACAAGAATGCAAGAAGCAATAGCAGATTTTTTACAAGAACAGGAAGAAGTTGTTAAAGAACACATGGATCTTGTTTATAGAGTTAACTCTACATATGCAAGAGACAAAAACATACCAAGAAACGTGGTTGTCCAATTTACAATGAAAAGAACAAAAGAACAAATCTACAGGAAGTGCTTTACTGACCCCTTTGTAATAGATGGAAAGAAAATCATAGTAATGAAAGAATTGCCTAGAGCAATACTGCAAGAAAGGAAAAAATTCAAGCATCTGACGGATAAACTGAAGGAGAAAAAAATCAGATTTCGTTGGGAAATACCTCAAGGACTAAGTTTTTATTATGGCAACTCCAGAGTAGTGATTAAAAGCACAGAAGAAATGTATGCATTCCTGGGAGAGAATAAAGATGATTTTGGAGATATTTAAGAATATATCAAAATGGATTACAAAATACTTACATGGAATGTAAATGGACTAAATTCACCCCAAAAACGTAGAATGGTAGGTCATTGGTTGGAAAAACAAAAATGTAATATAATTTGCTTGCAAGAAGCCCATCTTAAAAACCAAGACCATAAATATTTAATAAGGAAAAAATTGGGAGAAGAATTTTATTCTTTAGCAAGCAACAAAAAAAATGGTGTTGTAACATATGTCAAAAAAGATTTGGAACCCAAAGTAATATTCAAAGACAAAGATGGAAGATATTTAGCTATTGAAATTTTACTGCAAGGAGTGAAAACTTTGATTGTGAACATTTATGCTCCGAATGGAGCTAAAGAAATTTTTTTTAAAGAACTTCAAATGGAATTGGACAATGTAAACTATGATCAAATTATGATGTTAGGAGACTTCAACGGAACTGTAGATAATAAACTAGACAGGCGCTCTAAAAAAAAGGATGAGATGTTAGGGAAGCTTCCAAAAAACATTTTTGAACTGATAAAACAAGAAAAGTTGGAAGATATTTGGAGGAAAGCTAACCCACAAGGAAAAGATTTTACCTTTTACTCTAACAGACATGACTCACATTCAAGAATTGACATGATTTGGATGACTACTAACCTAACCTTCAAGACAAGAAAAGTGGAAATTTTACCCAGAATAATCTCAGATCACAATCCGTGTTTATGGACAGCTGGGCAGATTAAAAAACAAAAGAGATGGAGAATAAACGAGGACTTATTAGATAATCAAGAAATAATTAAAAAATTACTTGAAGAAACAGACCTATACTTCCAAGTAAACATGCAGAAAGAAGTTAAAATTCAAACCGTATGGGATGCATATAAAGCAGTGATGAGAGGACTATTGATATCGTTAAATGCTAAAGATAATAAAAAGAAAAAAGAGCAATATGAAAATATTTTACAAGCCATTAAAACAAAGGAAGAAGAACTGAAGAAGAAACCAGGGAAAAAGAAACTGCAAAAGGAAATTTGGATGCTACAAGACCAAGCAAAAGCCATTTTGAACCAAGAGATGTACTGGAACTTAAAAAAACTTCAACAAAAAGCATTTGAAGGTGCAAATAAACCCGGAAAATACTTAGCATGGCAATTAAAGAAAAAACGTGAAAATAAATTTATCACTAAAGTGATAAGAGATAATATTGAGATAATAGATAACAAAGGAATAAAAAGAGAATTTTTTAAATACTACGCAAAACTTTTTAAGAAGGAAAACAAAGACAGAAGAAAGATTAAAGAATACCTGCAAACATTAAAGTTACCAAAACCAACAGAGAAAATTAAAGAACTATTTAATAATCCAGTATCATTACAAGAGATCAAAAATGCAATAAATGATTCAAAATTAGGTAAAGCACCTGGACCGGATGGATTTACAGCGAAGTTCTACAAAATGTTACAGGAGTCAGTTTCACCGGTGTTACTGCTATTGATGAACGATATAAGAGTTACTGGAGAGGTACCAGAAACCTGGAAAGATGCATCCATCTCACTGATCCCGAAAGAAAATCAGGATTTGACCAATGTTAAGAACTATAGACCGATCTCTTTACTGAATAATGATTATAAGATTTTTGCTAAGATTATAGCGGATAGACTAAAAGAGCACCTTAAAGAGACTATACAAACAGAACAAGCAGGGTTCTTACCTAATCGACAAATAAGGGACAATCTAAGAGTAGTAGTGGACGCTATAGAATACTACGACAAACATCCTGAAAAGGAAGTGGGCTTTTTCTTTTTAGATGCGGAGAAAGCGTTTGATAATTTAAACTGGGATTTTATGTTTGAAGTTTTAGAACATCTTGAGATCATCTTTAGAACATCTTGAATATATGCTTAACTTCATTAAAGCAATATATAAAGAACAGAAATCCTCAATAATAATTAATACCGAAAAGACAGACGATTTTAAAGTTGAAAAAGGAACAAGACAAGGATGCCCGCTTTCGCCGCTGCTATTTATTTGGATTTTAGAAGTTCTACTGTTAAATGTGAAGGAAGACAAAGATATTAAAGGCTTAACAACTAAAGGTTTTTCTTTCAAATATAGGGCCTTGGCAGATGATGTGATGTTTATAGTGGAAGACCCCTTATCCACATTACCACATTTGTTACAGAGAGTAAAAGAGTTTGGTGACTTAGCAGGATTTTATGTAAATAAGAACAAATCGAAAGTAATGTGCAAAAATATGTCAAATAAGAAACAAAACGAGTTACAAAAACTTACAGAATGTGAGGTGGTGAAAAAGACAAAATATCTGGGTGTAAACCTAACTATGAAAAATATTGATCTTTATAAAAATAATTATGAAAAATTATGGTTGCAAATTATGCAGGATATTAGAAAGTGGAATGTATTGAATTTGTCATTGCTGGGTAGAATTGCGGTGGTCAAGATGAATGTGTTACCACGATTAATGTTTTTGTTTCAAACTATTCCAATTGTGAAAGATGTAAAAACATTCAAATGTTGGCAGAAGGAGCTGTCTAAATTTGTGTGGGGAGGGAAAAAACCAAGAATTAAGATGAAAATAATGTGTGATGCCAAAGAAAGAGGAGGGTTTCAACTACCAAATCTAAGGTTATACCATGATGCAATATGTTTGACCTGGGTAGGGGCATGGACTATGTTACAAGATAGAATGTTATTGTCCCTGGAAGGTCATGATTGTAGATTTGGGTGGCATGCATATTTGTATTATGGCAAAACAAAAATGGACAATATGTTTAAACATCATTATTTGAGAAGAACACTAATGGATACGTGGACAAGATATAAAAACTTTTTTTCAGAAGAGATACCCATGTGGATTGTACCCGCAGAAGTCTTACATCCAACATCAAAATATAAAGGACAAGATTGGCTGAAGTATAGAGACTTATTAATAAGACATGGTAAAGATTTCAAACTGAAGGAGCAGCATCAGATTGACTTTGATTATGGTTGGTTAAGATATAGACAAATATGTGACTTGTATAGAAGTGATAAAAAACACGGTTTCAGGGAAAAAAATAATGAAATAGAACAAGTTTGGGAGGAAGGCGGAAAAAAAATGATTTCTAAAATGTATAAAGTCTTGCTAAAATGGTTTAATGCAGATGAAATGGTAAAAGAACAAATGGTAAAATGGGCGATAAACTTTAACAAAGACATTGAAATGGAATCTTGGGAATTTTTATGGAAAAATGCTATGAGTATATCTACGTGTTATAACTTAAAAGAAAATTGTTTTAAAATGATGTATAGATGGTATATGACACCCAAAAAAATTGCAAATATTGGTCAAAATATGTCTAACAAATGTTGGAAGTGTAAAAAGAAAGAAGGTTCTTTTTATCATATGTGGTGGACTTGTGATAAAGCAAAGACTTATTGGTCAAAAATACATGCAGAAATGGAAAAAATCTTGAAATGTACATTTAAGAAGTTGCCTGAAATGTTATTGCTAGGACTTAAACTAGAAGAGATAAATGTAAAGAAAAGGACAATAATATGGTATATGATTACAACAGCAAGAATGGTGTATGCACAAAACTGGAAAAATGAAAAAATACCAGAGGTGTGGGAATGGTTGAAAAAACTGTTATATATGGCTGAAATGGATAAATGGACTAGAAAATTGAATAATCTTTACTCAGAGACCTTTCTGGAAGACTGGAAAGATTTGAAAGAATATGTTGAAAAGTATTGGGATATGAAAAACTATATCTATACATGGTTATAATAGCATAAAGGAATAGAAATATATTATATGAATGCTTCAGTTAAAATTAGACAATGAAACTGTTTTTATTTAGAAATACATAAGAGTATAGAAAATAAGAATTGGTGTATAAGTATTTTAAAGCTATATAACCGTTACCAGAAACGAAACATAGATATAAGTATTACTATTTTGAATAAAATGGAAAATGTGTTATGCTTCAGAGGTGGTGGGAAACCACCATAACAAGATAAAAATAGAATGTACAAATAGAACAAAATGTTATTTAATATGGAAAAAGTGATTTGTATAAGGTTAAATGTATTATTTTCGATGTTTTTTTTTTGAAAAATAAAAATTTCTTTACAAAGGAGAACCGCTGGTGAAAGGGCCTCTGTCTCTGCTGTGGGAAAGCTGGGCACTTTACAGCAGATTGCCAGACACCCAAGAGTGAGGAGTGACACCAGAGAGAGGACCAACATGAAAAGAAGGATGGGGAACTCAGATTGTGCACGGACTATAGAGGCTTGAATGCAGCCTCGGCTTTGAATGCTTACCCACTCCCCTTGATTAACGATTTACTGGCCGAAGCTTCTAAGGGAAAGATTTTTACTAAACTGGACTTAAGGGATGCTTATTTTCAAGTGCGCATACAAGATGGAGATGAATATAAAACAGCATTCAACAGTCCACTGTTGCAGTTTGAATATTTGGTCATGCCTTTTGGACTGACTGGGACCCTGGGAGTGTTCATGAACCTGATAAATGAAGTGTTGCACAAGCACCTGTTCAGGGGGGTGGGGTTAACTTGATGATGTGCTGATTTATTCACATGATAAGGCTTCCCACATCCAGTTGATGAGAGAGGTTCTCACTGCCCTCTATGATAACCACCCCTATGCAAAGCTTTCCAAATGTGAGTTCCATAAAGAGGAAATAGACTTTCTGGGGTTCCACATCACAAAGGAGGGGTTGGACATGGACCTCCAAAAGGTTTGGGACATATTGGGGTGGGAAGCCCCTCGAACCCGAAGGCAACTACAGTTGTTCTTAGCAATCATAAATTTCTACCCTCCCTTCATCCCCAATTTTTCTCAGATGACTCTACCTTTGACTGACCTGTTGAAAACAAAGGGGAAAGGGCCTGAAAGTAAAAAAGGGTGGGTGCAAGCTGCACTAGACACCCGAGTGCCAGGAGGTGTTTGACAAACTTAAAGCTTTGTTCATTTCAGAGCCTATTTTGCACATCCCAGGACTAAACCTTTTGTGGTCCAAGTAGACACTTCTGATGTGGCCATGGGCGGGGGCATCCTGCAAATGGGAGCCGATGACAAATTACACCCTCTGGCCTTTGTGTCTAAAAAGTTCTTGGGGGCAGAAAGGAATTGGGCAGTGTGGGACAAGGAAGCTGCTGCTATTAAGTTGGCCCTTTCTACTTGGCGCCATTGGTTAGAATGGGCGAAAGTCCCCTTTGAAGTGTGGACAGATCATAAGAATTTAGAGGCTCTTAAAAGTCCTGGCTGCCTGAACGCTAAGCAGCTACGTTGGGCGGAATTTTTCTCTAAGTTTCATTTCACTCTTAAGCACCTCCCTGGGAAGTCCAGCTTTCTTGCCAATGCCCTGTCCTGCCTCCCACAACACAACAGCCAGTGTGATGAGGTCATTGACACCATGTGCATGCCGGCACAACAGGGAGGGGCGGTGACAACCCAAGCACAAGCTAAGAAAGTGGGGAGCAGGAGCTGGGTGACTGGGTTGAGAAACTGAAAGCTGCCTACTCTCCACAGGATTTAGAGGCTATCGAAAAGGAGGGCACCATGGTAAAAAGAGGAAATGGCTGTTGGTACAGAAGGGATAAAGTGTTTGTGCCGGAGTCCCTTCAGGGGGGAGTGTTAACCATGGGGCATGATAATAAACTGTTGGGACATTTTGGGTACTTGAAAACCCTGCATTTTATTCAAACACAATTTTGGTGGCCTCCCATGAGAGGAGATATTTCTAAGTATGTGGCTTTATGCTAGACATGCATAATGAGCAAGGTGGGGAAGGAACCCAGTCCCCTGCAACTGCTGGAAACCCCCAAGGCGTCCTGGGTAGTGGTATCCATGGATTTCACTACAGATCTACCCACCAGCCAGGGAAAAACTGCCATTTAGGTAGTGGTGGACTTGTTTTCAAAAGAGGCATATTTCGTCCCATGCAAGCAGGTGCCAACAGCCAAGCAACTGGCCCAATTGTTCATTCAACATCTTGTGAGATTACACACATTGCCACATAAGATAATTTTTGACCATGGCACACAGTTCGTAGCTAAGTTCTGGAAAGTTCATGACATGTGCGTGAACCACAAAGACACAGGCTACCTTCTCCCCCCCCCCCCGCCCACCCCTGTGGAGAGGGACCCAATCTGGGTGTTTCTCCCTTCAGGGCGGGAAAGAAAACCAATCAGTCTATATTGACAGCTGAAGCCCCAAAGAAGGGACCACCATTAGGCTGTGCTTTCTTTGGAGAGGGTGGGGTGAGCTGTGGGCATGACAGCCACGCATGATGCAGATTGCCTTGGATGGACCACACACACACACACACAAACACACATATGCACCTTACTCAAGCTCTTCAGCTCTTCTGCCAGAGGATGAACCATCCCCAGTTGAGTTGCCTGTTGGCAGTAGCTGTTCTCCGAAGCCTCTCTCTGGGCCAGTTACCACCTTCCCTGCCTCTTCTGGACGGGGTTTTCTGTTGAGATCCCACCCCACAGGCCCCTCTGCTTTCAGCACACACGTGGTGATTGATTTGGGTTGTGGCTGCAGCCACCCAGATTGTTCTCGGATCATATTGCAGGATCATATTTAACCGGCACTGCTGTTCTACTCTCTATATATGTTAACACACACATTTGTTTTTATGGAGCAGCTGCTCTTTTGCAATTGAGACATCTAATAAATGAGCAGATCCAAGTGTCATTTAGTTTAGAGTGAGATTCTTTTTGTAAAAACAAGAGCAAGCACAAACTTCTGATTAGCTATTAGGTTGCAAAAGCAAAAAATAAAACAAACAAGACAGCAGAAAATTCCACTGAAAAATTTCACTAGAGCCATCAAAGCTACTTTTCTTTTCTGAATGGTCAGCTCTAGAAAGTGGGATGTGGCTGTCCATCCAGAGCACCTCTCAGGCACCAATCCATGGGACACTCCCTGAAGTATGCAGGAGTTGGGGGGGGGGGGGTTTGGCTAGCAAGATTTGATTCCAGTATTGTGTGTGTGTGTTGCATAGGGTTACCCTTTTAGAGGCCGTGCCCTTTTTTTGTGTCCGTCCGTCCTCTTTTGGGGTCTTAAAAAAAAAAACTGATGAAAATGTCCTCTTCTGGGGTTAGAAGGTTTGGAATATTCCTAGTTAGTAGCAATTATCACAGTTTCAATAGGAGGGGTATTTCAAATGAGATTTGTCATAGTGATCACTTGTTTGAAGTAGCCAGTTGGGAAATATGTCCTCTTCTTGGCTTTTCAGAATATGATAACCCTCATGTTGCAGTACAGCCAAGGGTCCACAAAATGCAGGAAACACAAGGAAAGCTTTGTAAGCCTTCTAAAATATTTTATTACCCACCTGTTTGTGATTGGTCTTCCCCTACATAGTAGGTCTTGGTTTGGAGACACTGCCCTCTAGAGGGAGGTGTGTTCTGTGCAGGCTGCCTGAGAGAGTATCAACAGGACAGGAGAAGGGGGGAGAACTTCAGAAGAGATAAGACAAAATTGAGGTATTACCTTCCCCCAGAAAAAATGGAGGATTTTCCTCTGGAGGAAGGGGCTCCAGAACAAGAGGGAGCTGTACAAGAGAGACTGTACACTTGTACCAAGAAGGAACCAGGCTGCTGGTGCTTAAAATCAAAAAGGTGGCAGAGCAGTTTTTAAACTGAATATTGGGGGAAAGCCGACAGGAGATGAAAAATCTCTGGTTCGGGATGGTTCATCTCAAAGAGATGAAGAGGTAGCTGTTACTTTCCTACAAGGAAATGGATTAGAATTGTTCTCTGAGACTGTGGCAAATGATAGGGACTTCCTCGCAAGGTCTCGAGGCAGCAAGAGGAAGGTTGTGGGCTTAACATGTATGGGAAACTACAGATGTTTATATACTAATGCTAGAAGTGTCCGAGGTAAAATCGGGGAGTTGGAATGCTTGGTGTTGGGGGGAAAGATAGACATTATGGGTATTTCAGAAACTTGGTGGGATGAGGAAAACCAGTGGGATACAGTGATTCCTGGTTATAAATTATATCGGAAGGATAGGAGGGATAAAGTTGGAGGTGGGGTGGCTCTGTATGTCAGAGAGGGTATACAGTCCAGTAAGATTGAGAGGGTAAGAGAATTGGATTCGCTTCTGGAAATGCTGTGGGTGGAATTAGTGGGCCCAAAAGGAAGCTTAACACTGGGAGTTTGTTATCACCCACCAAATCAAAAGATAGAGGAGGATTATAAAATAATGAATGAATTAAAGATAGTGGCTAAACGAAATAACTGTGTTGTAATAGGTGACTAACTACCCACACATTGATTGGGTCAATATGTGTTCAAGTCAGGAAAAAGATATTGATTTTCCAGACACTCTCAATGACTGTGCTATGGAGCAGATGGTCATGGAACCTACTAGGGGAGAGGTGATCCTGGATTTGGTCCTAGGTAACGCCCAAAACCTGGTGAGAGATGTAAAAGTGATTGCACCACTTGGGAACAGTGACCATAATGTTATTGAGTTCAACATTTGTATAAATAGGGAGTTGCCCCAAAAGACTGATACAACCACTTTTAACTTTAAAAGGGGTAAATGAGTTACCTAACTCATTTTTAAAATTAGCTGAAGAATTCAGCTTGGTGGATTCATGGAGAATCAGGAATATTAGCAAAGAAGATTATACCTTTTTTTTTTGCAAGACTCAAATTCTGGTCAAGACTGGTTATGGCTTGGATTTCTACAACTATGACTAGTAGTATTTTAGAAGTAAAGATTTTACCTGCAACATTCGTAGACCACAACCCCCTACTTTTGACCTTACAAGATACATTAAAGAAAAACAGATGGGCCATAAACATATGGCTTATGAAAAATACTATTTTTTTTTTAGAAAATTCCAAAAAAGAATTTCAAGAATTTTTTAAAATAAACATTCAACGTGACATGTCTATGGATATGGTATGGGACATCTTTAAGGTCTTTGCAAGAGGCTGGTGTATCAAGCAGGATGTATGGATGAGAAGAAAAAGGAAACAAAAATATACACAGATTGAAGAACAGATTAAACAAGAAGAGGAAAAATTGAAAATAAACTCTTCAATACAACAATCAAAGTTTAGAATAAAAAAATCTACAGCATCAATTCAACTGTCTATTAACACAAGAGATTGCAAAGAAAATAATGTTTGCCAAACAGAACTATTTTGAAAATGCAAATAAGCCGACAAGATGGCTGGCATACAAATTAAGAAAATAATTAGAGAAGAAACATATAAAAATATTGAAGAATGAAGGAGGAGAAGAAAAAAATATACATAAAGACTTAAAAACCATAATTGAAACCTTTTATTAAAACTTATACCAAGAAGAAAATATTAAACAAGACCAAATTAGAGATTTTTAAAAGAATCACAATAATAAAGTCTTTTGAGAAGAGCAAAGAAAAACATTAAATGAGGCAATAGCTTTCTCTAAAGTGCCTGAAGTGCTAAAAAACAAAAAAAAGAAGACTCCAGGACCAAATGAGTTCCCAGCAGAATTTTACCAGATATTTGAAGACCAAATTGCAATTACCATACAAAACATATTTGAAAAGAAGAAACTCCCAGAATCTTGGAACCAAGCAATATTCACACTAATCTGCAAACCAGAAACAAATGAGAAAGAAATTAGAATTTTTTTTCTTTATTACTTCGGATGCTTCTCATATAGCGAATGTTATGTTATACAATCATAAAATACATAAATAATAATTTTAAAAAGAAATTATAGACCAATCTCTTTATTGAATGTTGATTATAAATTTTTGCATCTATTTTGGCTAATAGATCGAAAAAAGTGTTGATCCAGACAATTCATCAAGATCAATCAGGATTTTTACCAAAAAGACAAAAGAGAAACAATGTGAGAATTATTTTAAATATATTAGAATACTTTGTAATGCATCCTGAAAAACAATTGGCACTGTTATTTTTAGATGCAGAGAAGGTATTTGACAACCTTACATGGTCCTTTATGTTGGAACAACTACTAGCTTGGCAATGTGGTGACTTTTTCTATACAATGGTGAAAGCAATATACATGAAACAAAATGCCAAAATTGTGGTAAATGGTGACCTTTCACAAAATATCAAAATTGAAAAGGAACCAGACAAGGATGCCCATTATCTCCTCTACTATTTATTTTTGCTTTGGAAACATTATGTGACATGGTAAGAAGAAATATTGCAATTAAAGGACTCAAGTTAAAAGGAGAAGAATATAAACTACAAGCATTTGCAGACGATCTGGTTTTCATATTGGAAGATCCCCAACTATTCATTGACCAACTTTTACTTTTGTTAAGAGACTATGGACAATATGCAGGAGTAAAAATTAATCTTAAAAAAACTAAAATACTAGCTAAAAACTGTACTAGAGACCAAATTCAATTGCTCCAAGATTGCTCAGGGATTGAAGTACAGAAGAAAATAAAATACCTTGGAATTACCCTAACTAATAGGTGTAGTTTGCTATTTCAGGACAATTACTCAAAGCTTTTACGGGAAATCCAAAAAGATCTAGAAAATTGGAAGCATCTACAACTATCCTTTCTCGTAAGAATAGCAACTGTGAAGATGAATGTACTACCAAGACTTATCTTGGTAGTAAACAATACCAATCATAAAAAACCAACAATACTTTAAAGAAATTGACAAACTTATAAGACAATTTATATGGCAGGGGAAAGAACCCAGAATTAAAATGAAAGCTCTACAAGATTTTAAAGAGAGAGGAGGCTTTGCATTAACAGACTGGCAACTATATTATAAAGCCGCTACCTTATCATGGATGAAAGAATGGATTTTATTGGAGAATACAAGACTTCTGAAACTAGAAGGACACAATTTGAAACTAGGTTGGCATGCTTTTGTATAGTATGGGAAAAGCAGTAATCATAAATACTTCAAACAACGTATACTAAGGCTGAAGACAGACTGGCAATCTAGAGTGGGAGAGCTCCACTTGTAAAGCAGGGGAAGGGAGCCCGTTCAAACAGCCGTAGCTGTTCCCTGGCTCCCTTCCGTGCTCACCCGCTTTCCAGCCGCTTCCCTTCCACGTTAGAAGGACACCAGGAGAAACCGGTGTCCAGAGGCCATCTGCTGCTTGCATCCTGCTTCGGTGCAGTGTGAACCGGAAGAAGGTGGGATTCAAGCGGAGGCAGCGGTGTGAATGCGCCATTGTGGAGATATGCACATGAGCACATGAGTACTCATACATCCATATGTACCCATGCCCCAATACAGGAGGTGGGGAGATTTTAAATTTCTAGACTGCTGATGTGGCCATGTGCCTATGCGCACAGGCGCACATATGCATATTGCCGAAACGGCCCCGTCACGAGCTGTGGAGACCGGCCCACCCGGGGCTGCTCCGGAGCAGTCTGAATGCTCCGGTCCGGTATGCTAACGCAGGAGTCTGGCCAGTGTGAACGGCCAGCCCCAGAGCAGTTTCCCCCCGCAACTTTTGGCCCCGCTTTCCTCCTGCTCCAGATTGCCAGTCTGTCTTCAGCCTAAGAACAACCCTATTGAAGGCATAGGAAGAGATACAAAAACTGTGCTATACTAAAGTACCTAAATGGAATAAACACGGAGGTCTTAACCTCCCGGACCTTTCATTGTATTATGCGGCATCCAGCCTAGCACCTATAGTCCAAATACTTAACTCAGATAATGAACCCTCATGGAAAACATTAGAAGAACAAAACATCAACGATATACCTCTACAGGATCTACTTTGGATGGCACCGTCAGATCGGCCTAAGCTAGATGCCTACGACCTGTTTCTCTCTCCGACCCTTAAAATTTGGGACCAATACAGACAGCAGCTGTTACCATCTTGTTCGAGAGTTTCCTCTTTCTTAAACCAAAAATGGTTCCCTCCAGGGTGTAAAGGAATGTCAACAATTGACTGGAGAGGTGTTGGGTTATCTTGCATCATAGACATAATTGACAAAGGTCAACCCATCACAAAAGCAGACCTGGAAGGGAAAATAGGTTCGGGAATTCCTTGGATCACTCACCTGCAAATTACACACTTACTTCAAGAATTTAACAAACAACATAGTTTTGGTACGCCACTAAACGCTTTCAAACAACTACTAGTAATCTCGCCACAAAATAACTAAGGACTCATCTCGAAACTCTACAAAATCCTGCAATCTACGATTCCTTTTTTTTTTTAATTGATTTTATCTATTTCTACTACTACATCGCTACTTTTCTAAGCTATATTTACCTTATACAGAGTGTGCTTTAACATTTGCTTAATATTACCTTACCATTAATACATATGAAGCATTTTAAACCTTGGTTAATATTCAATTAAAATTGTTACTGATGATATATGAAAAATAAAAAAGCTGTTTGACAGACATGTTCTTTTGAAGGAATGCTTAATTATACAAATTATATATAATATATAAGTGCGATTTCAAAAAACATTTCAGCCTTTATTTCTTCTTTCGTCCTCTTCTTGTCTTAACAGTCTCTTCTTGAACCTTTGGAGCTGCTGCTCCTTTTTCCGAGTCAGAAATTTCTTCTTCGCTCTTTGAGCTATCAAATCCATACATACTTTCTTGCGATGCCAGCGAACCATCTGAGTCTCTCTCTTTTTTCTTTTCTTTGCTTTTTTCCAAAAAACTTTTTGCCTGTTGAACAGAGTCAATCTTGTATTTTTTGTTTTTGATGCTGAAGCTCAGTCCTTCCGGAACATTCCACCTGTAGATAATAGATTCAGACTGTAGCCAAGATGTCAGTTTTCCATAGGCTTTCCTTCTTTTCCTTATTTCAAATGGGATATCTTTCATCACTTTAACTTCTTTTCCTTTGATCTTCAGAACCGCTTTATTTGTGGTCCTAGGCACCACATCTCTTGTTGACTTTTTGGAGAACCTTATCTGAATCTCACCAGGCAGGCTTTTCTTTTTAGTATAGTCTGGATAGGTTCTGTAAATCATATCCATATCGCTTTTTATTTCCGCTGCTTTTAAGCCCGTCACTGGTTCGAGCGCTTCACTTATCAGATTTTTAAGGTCTTCTCCTTTATCCTCTGGTACATTCTGAAGTCTTAGGAAAAAATTCGATCTTTCCATCTGTAGTTTCAAAAGCTGATCAGAGTGGAAGGCCTTTTCTTTCTCCGCTTTTTGTAGCCTTGAATCATGATTTTTTACTGAAGTCTTAACTTCCAGAAGTTCTTGCTGCAGCTTCTCTGTAGTTTTATTCGACTCCTTCAGGTCCAGCTGCATCTTATCCATCTTGATGTTGAGAGCTGTCATTTGGTCCACTAGAGGTCGCAATAACGAGGAGAACACAGTGCTCATCTCTGTGGTATCAACCTTTGAACTCGGAGCTGTACTTCCTAGTTTGGGGGAAGGTTTCGGTTTCCCCGCCATTGTTGAGGCTGCGCTTCTTTGTTGATAGATAAGATGGACGAAAGAAGCAAATTCTATGACTGCGCTTATATCTTTTTAAAGTTCATATCCTCTAAAGAGCGATGCCGCCATCTAGCAAGCCGAACGTACGTTTTTTCATGCAGTAACGCCACGTAAAGAGTCCCGTAAGTACGCCAGTCTCGAGAGGGGGGGGGGTTGCTCCACCCGCCTTTCCCGCTGTGTTCTGTTTATTTTTACTTCAGACTCACGTTTTCTCCGTGCGTAACTATAAGTTCCAGCTTCAAAGCTTCGCACTCTCTGCTGCTTCTCGGTTTTGCGCTTTTAGCCATACGGCTCCCACGGATGGGGGAACCTATGGGGGTGATGAAAGGGGACCTCGATCCCTCGATCGCCACTGTAGGGAGAGATCCCCTTCGTGCCACCCCAGGCAGAGCCCCTTCACTAGGGTCTCTGGGGGCTCAGCACCAGTCCGAAGCCCCTTCTTCCCGCCGGGTACCGATCGTGCTCCCCGCAGATGCGGAGGAGCACGTCCGCCATGGTCGCAAGTCTTGCCGGAAGTCGCAATCTACGATTCCTGTTAAACACACAAAAAACAGACTTGCTTGGCATATAGACTGTGACAACCATATAGATTCTGACTCCTGGAATATCATTTCAACCTCCCCAAACCTGGATTCCAAAATCTTCTCTATCAGATTCAACACATTCAAACTAATTCACCATTGGTACATGACCCCGGCTAGACTACACAGAATAAATCCATCACATAACAAAACTGCTGGAAACAATGCGGTATGGTAGGAGACTTTTTACACTGTTGGTGGCTATGCCCAACCATTCATGCGTTTTGGTTACAAATTATTACTCAAATCAAGGAAATTACCGGAATTCTCTTACCTGACCTCCCAGAAATCCTCCTGATCGACGCTTGGTCTGAACCTGAGGAAAACAAAACACAAGCAGTTACAATCGCTACTCTACTGGCAAAAGCAAGGATAACGATAGCCCAACAATAGAAGGACAAGTCTGCTCCAACCATAAATACTTGGAAAAACAAGATCTGGGAACACTTTTTACTGGGGAAACTCCCTTCACAAAACCTTGCCATTAACACCAACTTTAATATGGGCTTTTTCCGAGCAGTTTGGTTCCCCATAGTAGAATACCTATCAAGAGACAGCTTTTTACCGACAAACAAATATTACCAGAAATTGTTATACTTCTGATATAATGGTAGAAATGTTGCCTGATGACATTGTGCTCCAATTCTAATTTGTAGTGACTTAAAGTTTAAGGCTTTTGTTTAAAAAAATAAAATAAAAATAAAGTACCTAAATGGGTTTCACCATTAGAGGCCTTTATAAATCCTATGGTATTTACGAAAGATCTATTGTGGAGATATGAAGATTTACTAGACAACCAAAATAAAATACTGTGGCAAGACAATCTTAAGGAAAAAAATATTCATTTCAACTGGTGGGAAAGGGCCCAACTAGATTCTAGATATACAAAAGATCAGGTTACAGGATTCTATGATAATTTGGACAAAATTTTGTTTTGTGTAGAAGGGAAACTTATAAAGCCTTTTTGTAACTTCTTGTTTGATATGAAAATGCACAAAGAAATCATAAAAAACTCAATGGTTAAATGGGCACAAAATACAGGTCATAACATCCAACTAGACCAATGTCTAAGGTCTGGGAAGTAAACTTGAAATTTACTAAAGCAGTTCCTCATAAGGAGAATATATATAAGATGTTTTATAGATGATATATGACTCCAGAAAATTTAGCTAAATGGTTCCCTAATATGTCTAATATATGCTGGAAATGTAAATTAAAAACAGGTTCATTTGATCATATGTGGTGGACTTGTAAGATTGCTAAAACATATTGGACGTGAATACATGAGATATTACAGAAAATACTAGACATGAACATTCCATTTATATCAGAACTTTTTAAATTAAATATTGTACCACAGAATTTTAAGAAAAAAGATATATATTTGATCATACATGTAATGACTGCCAGAAACTTCTTTGCCAAATACTGGAAGAAGGAAGAAACACCAACAAAAGAAGAAACAATATATAAACTTTTAGAAGCTGCAGAAATGGATAAATTGACTTTACAATTAAGAGACAATAAGGATGAAACATTTTTAAATAACTGGTTGAGACTACATAAATGGATTGAAATTTATCTTGGAAATTTATCAAATAAACATTAAACGTAATGAATGTACTGTAACTGATACAAATAACTTCTATAGGTGGATAAGAATCTGATTCAATCATATAGACTTAAATTTACTTATAGATCAAAGTATATGCTCCATTGTTTAGTAGTGTATATGTCTTTTATGTTTTTCTTTGTAATGTATGTCTTGTCTCTTTTTCTGAAAATAATAAAAAATATTTCTTTTTTACTTTTTTTTTTTAAACCTTTTATGACACCTTCCTGCCACCCAAGGCGGCCAGAGCCCCTCCACCAACTCCTGGGGGAAAAAAGCTCCCTGGGTCTGGGGCCAAAGGCAAGCCGACATGTTCCAGGCAGTCAAGAATCTGACAATCTATCATGGGACTTTCTTTTAAAAAAATTAGAAGATGTTAATGGCAGCCCTCTTTTCTTATCTATGTATCTAATTCCCAAGTGCCCCCCCACGTGCGGATACTTAAATCCGTGCCGGGGGGCACTTGGAGGGTAAAGGGGGGGTTCTGCAGGTGGGGGTAACCCCCCGCTTGCAGAAAAATCCGAAATCTATCAAAAACTTTTCGGGGGATCTTTAAATCTCCCGAAAAGTAAAAGAGCGTCCCCTGTGCATGCACGGGGAATGCTCTTGGAATGGCAGCAGCCCAGCGAGAGTCACTGAGGCCAGCCGACAGCCCACAGAGGAGGGGGAAGGGGGCGAGTGGTGGGCCCAGGGAGAGGCGCCGAGGCCCGCTGGGAGTCTCGGGGGGGAAGGGGGCGAGCGGCAGGCCCGGCGAGAGCAGCCGAGGCCCACCAGGAGTCTCGGGGGGAGGGGCAGAGGAAGGGGGGAAGGGGGCGGAGGAAGGAGGAGCAGCTGTCAGCTTCTCCCCCCTGCGAATATCGCGGGGCCCCCCTTGTCCTTTATAAATGCCATATATAGTCATCAGACAGCCAAACTAGTTATTAACGGTGAGCTCACGGAAAATATAGACATAGAAAAAGGAACAAGACAAGGATGTCCCCTCTCACCATTGTTGTTTATCTTTGCATTAGAATCTTTATTAGATCAAATCAGATTAGAAAGAATGATTAGAGGATTGAGAATCAAAGGATTTGAATTCAAGCTTAGAGCGTTTGCAGACGATTTGGGTTTTTTTTTTTGGAAAACCCAACCAAATCACTAAATAATCTATTGGAGATTCTAAAAAGCTTCGGTGAGGTAGCTGGATTCAAAATAAATCGAGTTAAAACAAAGATGTTAACTAAAAATTGTACCAAAGAAGTAGAAGAAGAAATCATAAAGGTGACAGGAATGGAGATAGTAAAAAAGGTCAGATATCTGGGGATAATCTTCACTAATAAGGTTAGTACATTAGTTCAAGATAATTATAATAAACTTCTCCTAGAGTTGCGGGGAGATCTGACGAAATGGAAAAATCTACAATTATCATGGTTAGATAGAATAGCAGCAATAAAAATGAATGTCCTGCCAAAATTTCTATTCCTAGCCCAAAGTATACAGGTTATTAAGAGCAATGCAATTTTCTTCAAAGAAATTGATAAAATAACAGGAGAATTTATATGGCACCCAAAGAGAGCAAGAATTAGACGAAGTGAATTACAAAAACATAAAGAGAGAGGAGGATGCGCTTTACCAAACTGGGCATCTTATTACAAAGCGGCGGCAGTGGGATGGATTAAAGAATGGGCAATACTTACTAATACAAGACTTCTTGCTTTAGAAGGGCATGACCTATATATGGGCTGGCATGCCTATATATGGTATGGGAAAGATAAAATCCATTCCAACTTTCGCAACCACCTACTAAGAGCCTCACTAATGAAAACATGGGTTAGTGTTAAAAATCATCATTATATAAAAATACCTTGCTGGGTGTCGCCTATGGAAGCATTTGTTAAACCCTCCCTGGTACAAAAGGAATATTTACTGTCATACCAGGAACTTCTGGATAGTCAAGGAGATCTTAAAAATGAAACTAGATTAGCCTCTGAATATAAATTAGAATTAACATGGTGGCAGAATCTTCAACTAAAAATAAGGATAGAGATGGATAAAAAACAAGGAATCTCAACTATAATGAATGAGCTAGATAAAAAGTGGCTCTTAGGAAATGAGAAAACTATTTAAAAGGTTTATAATTACTTATTAGAGTTTGAAACACAAGGCGACCCCATCAGTAAAGAAATGGTCAGTTGGATGAAAGATTTTGGGTATCCGCTACAGATAGATGAATGGAGTAAAATTTGGAAATCTGTTAAATTGGTAAAAGCAGTATCCTATAAGGAAAATGTATATAAATTATTTTATAGGTGGCATTGGACACCTGAAAATATCGCTAAGTGTTATAAGAATGATCAAAACAAATGTTGGAAGTGTCAAATTAAAATAGGTACCTTTTTCCATATGTGGTGGCAATGTCACAAAGCAGTAGGATATTGGAGAAAGATTAGAAAACTAATCAGGGAAATAACCCAGATTGAGCTGGTGCTTAAACCGGAAATCTTTCTACTAAACATTTTACCGTCTGACTTAAGAAGAATTGATGTATCACTGATTGTATATTTGTTGACTTCGGCACGAATTCTATGGGCAAAGAACTGGAAATCGGCGGAAGTGCCCAATTTAAAAGAAGTGATGGAAAAGTTATTAGAGGTAGCGGAGTTAGATAAGATGGACCGAAGGAACTTGACGTCTACGACAGAAGCAAAGAACAAGGACATGAACAAATGGTTAAAATTTTATGACTGGATAGAAAAGCAATGAATTTGAGGCTCGAAAAAATATACTTTCTGTTAAAACTTTAAGTTGTGTTATTTTATGGATAAATTTGTAAACATTAATAAACTGTCATAAAAAAAAAAAGAATCTGCTGGTATCCAATTCGGTCCTGGGCTACTTTGATGAACAGTTGCCAGTCATCCTTGCCTGCGACACCTCCCCTTATGGAGTTGGTACTGTCTTGGGGCCCAAGCTGCCTGACGGCCGGGAGGTCCCTGTGACATACTACTCCCACACTTTGTTGTCTGCTGAGTGCAACTACACACAGATAGACAAGGAGGGCTTGGCGACTGTGGCGGGGGGGTGAAGAAGTTCCATGACTTCCTATATGGCCATCATGATGGACCACAAGCTGCTGCTGAGCCTCTTCTCTCCGGACCACCAGATGCCACAAATACTGTCACTGTGGGTCTTGCACTGGTTGATCTTCCTTGCCAGCTACCAGTACAACCTTCAGTACCACCCAGGGAAGGTGATGGGCCACGCCAATGCTTTCAGCCACCTGCAGTTGTGTTCCATAAACCCTAACCCAGCTCTCGCTCACCAGATCCTCCTCACTGAGGAATTTTCCAACCAGCCTATCCATGTTGCGGACATTGCCCGCCACTCCGCCAAGGACAGTATCATTTCCTGCGTTTTGGACTGGGTGTGGAGGGGGTGGCCCAACAGCTGGATGGGTCTGGATTTTACAGCTTTCTTGTCTTGCTGGGATGAGCTCTCTGCACAGAAGAGGTGCCTGCTCTGGGGAAGCCGAGTCGTGGTACCAGCCCCCCTGCACCAGTGAGTCTTATCGGCTCTATACAAGACACATCCAGGGATCGTTTGGATGAAAGCTTTCACCCACAGCTACGTGTGGTGGCTGGGATCAATGGAGAGATCGAGGCCTGGGTCAAGCACTGCCAGGTGTCAGAGTCCCCAGATATCAGAAACCAACAGCGTTCCTTAAACAGGATCAGTTTATTGATTACAATATTCTGTATTGCTCCAAACACTTCTCATATTAAGACTGCAGGTACAAAGGAGGGAAGGGTTAGATATACCAGGTTCAAACAAGGGTCATCTGGTAGATACAAGCCAATAAGCAACAGGTTACATTTACGCTAAAACTAACAGCTTTTAGTTCCCAGTGGAAAAGCAGTGAGCATCTCTAAAGTCTCCAAGGTCAAGCCTTGTCAATGTAGAAAATAAAGAGTCTAGGAGAATCAAAACTTAGAATACCAGAGGCTGGGCTGAGAAATACCCACCCACCCTCTATGGCAGCATAGCTGACATTCTGGCCCCCTAAAGGCCCCCCCCAGGTTTTAAAGGGCACAGAGCATGGAAACCACACAACAATTTGGGACCATTGACATGACAATCTTGAACCTATTGGTTTTCCTCAGGACCGAAGTCCTTCCATTTAACCAAATAGAAAAGGCGACCATGTCGCATTTTTTAGTCCAAGATTTGTTCCACCTCATGGTGCGGTTCATCATTCAGAATCAGCAGTGGGGGAGCAGGAGGACAAGTATGCCATGCATTTGGCCCAGGATCTCATTTCAGGAGGCTGAAATGAAAAATCGGATAAATTCCATTAAGAGTTTTAGGCAAGGCCAGTCCAACAGTCACCTCATTGATTTTGCGCACCACAGGAAATGGCCCCACATATCTCCAACCAAGCTTTCTGATGGGTTGCAGTCCCCTCAAGTTATTTGTGGATAGATACACAGAATCACCAGGTTTAATGTCCCAGCCCTGAGCTTGTCAGCTTGAGCCTTGTAAACAGCCTTAGCTTTATTCAATGCTTTTTAAACCACAGGCCATTGGTTTTGCAACCCCTGCCACCAGTCCTCTAGGTCCCCTCCAAATCCAGGGGCAGGGGTTGACATTGTTGGGAGAGGAGCCCCTCATATCCATACAGAGCCATGAAAAGGGACACTCCCATTGAGGAATGCACAGAGTTATTGTAGCTATATTTTGCATAGGGCAATAAGTACACTCAGTCATCTTGTTGGTAATTAGTAAAGCATCTGAGAAACTGTTCCAAGATCTGATTGACTCTCTCTGTTTGGCCATCAGTCTCGGGGTGGTAGGCACTAAAGCTGCAAAAGTTCCTTCTAAAACTGTACAATGAATTGTGACCCTCTGTTGGATATTATCTTCTTCAGAAAAGGATGGAGCCTCACAATGTGGTGCATAAACATCTTAGCCAACGTCTTTGCTGTGGGAAGTTGTTTGAAAGGGATGAAATGGGCTTGTTTCGAGAACAGGTCCCCCACCACCCAAATTACCATTTTCCCTTTACTTGGTGGCAAGTCAGTAATAAAGTCCATAGAGATTACCTCCCAGGGTCTGGCGGGGGCCTCTAAAGGTTTCAGGAGTCCCAGAGTTTTCCCACTCCAGCGTTTATTCATAAGACTATAAGGGCAGGAAGTAACATTTTTTTAATTATTACTTTTATCCCGCCCTCCCCGCCAAAGCGGGCTCAAAGCGGCTTACAACATCACTAAAATCAACATACAATATAAATACTTAAAAACAGTAAAATCACTCAGTCAGTCACAGTTTCCCCAATGGTGGCACAGCATAATAAGGTGCATCAGGTGCGTATAGTCCGGTGTAGCATAGTGCCTGTTCACAGACTGGCGCCCAGCTCGTCAAGAGTGTAATGCCTACTGGAATGCCCATTGGAACAATTCTGTCTTCACAGCCCTACAGAACTGTTGAAAGTCCCATAGGGCTCTGATCTCATTTGGGAGCTCGTTACATTATGTTGGTGCCACCAGGGAGAACGCCCAGGCCCTGGTTGAAGACAGCCTGGCGTCCTTCGGGCCAGGAAGGGCCAGGCGGTTTTGCATCCCTGATGGCAGTACTCTCTGGGGAACACACAGGGAAATGTCAGCCCGTATCTGTGGCCACCAAAATTGGTGCTGTAACAAGTGCAGAGTCTTAAGAAATAGAAAGTGTCCAGCTAGTTTCGATTTGTGTCCCCATCTCATCACTTCCCCCTGCATTGATTTAGGCACAAAAACCTTTGACCCCTTACAACAACAGCCATTCTCATTTAGTTCCAGCCCTTGAATAGAAGCTATTTCTTCCTTGTCTGCTTCTGAAATCCCTGTGCGAAATTTGGCAGCCCACGGGTCCCCCTCCTTTTCCCCCGCCGCCTTCACCTGGCTGCGAGTGGTGACTGCCCCTCCCAGTTGTGAGGACGTGAACATAGAGTCAATCACCTCCTCTTGCTGACTAGCATGTTGGGGTAGGTGGGACAAGGCATCAGCCAAAGACTTTGCTTTCCCAGGGAGATGGTGGAGAGTGAATCAAAATTTAGAGAAAAACTCAGCCCAGCACAGTTGCTTGGCATTAAGACTTCTTGGGGTGCACAACGCCTCCAGGTTCTTATGGTCAGTCCAAACCTCAAAAGCCCCCTCAAGCCAATGATGCCATGTCAATAATGCTAACTTGATAGCCACAGCCTCTTTGTCCCACACCGCCCCGTTTCGCTCTGTGGTATTGCATTTCTTAGAGATATAAGCAAGGGGGTGGAACTGCCCATCCGGCCCCTCCTGTAAAATAGCCCCTCCCATAGCCACGTCTGAAGAGTCCACTTGGACAATTATTTTTCTATTTTCATCAGGGTGAGCTAACACAGGCTCCAAAGTAAACAGTTTTTTGAGTGAGTCAAATGCCTCCTGGCACTCCACAGTCCATTCCAACTTAGCCCCAGGTTTTGCACTGTCCAAACCCTTCCCTTTCGTCTTTAACAAGTCAGTGAGGGGAAGGGCGACGTGAGTGAAGTTGGCGATGAAATTTCTGTAAAAATTAGTAAATCCTAAAAATGATTGGAGCTGGCACTGGTTCTGGGCGCCTCCCACCCCACCACATCCAATATCTTTTTAGGATCCATCTCCAAACGCTTATGGGAGATGCGGTAACGTAGGAAATTCACTTCCTGCTTGTGGAATTTGCATTTGGACAACTTTGCAAACAGTCTGTGCTTGAGCAGGGTCTGGAGGCCCTCCCACACCAATATGACATGGGATGCTTTGTTGAGGGAGTACAAAAGAATGTCATCCAAGTAAACAAGCCCCCCCTAAAATAGGTGCTTGTGCAATACTTCATTGATCAAGCTCATAAAAACTCCTGGTGCCCCCTGGAAGCTGAATGGCATCACGAGGTACTCAAACTGTCCCGGGGTGTATTGAAAGCTGTTTTAGGTTCATCCCCCCTCCCAAATGTGCACCCAGAAGTACACGTCTCTCAGATCCAATTTGGTGAAGATTTTACCCCTGGAAGCCTCAGCTAACAAGTCTTTAATTAACGGGAGGGGGTACGCATTGGTAGTCGACATGGCATTGAGGCCCCGGTAGTCCATGCATAGTCTAAGCCACCCATTCTCCTTTTTACAGAAGAGCACTGGGGCCGCATAAGGGGAGGAGGCGGGGCGGATAAAACCCTGCACCAAATTCTTGTCAATGAACTTCCGTATCTTCCCCTTCTCAGCCGGGCTCATAGAATACAACTTTCCTTTAGACAACTTGTGTCCTGGTAAAATCTCAATAGCACAGTCTGTACTTCAGGGGGGGGGGCAGTTCATCTGCTTCCACTTCCCCAAAAACCTCTGCCAAGACCTTGTATTTGTGAGGGATTCCACTTAACTCCTCCCCCACTAGTCAGGCTGGCACTGGTTCTGCCGGAGGCGACTCACCCCATTCAGGTGCCCAGATGTGGGTTTCACACCTCAGGTCAACAAAACGCACCACCCCTTTACTCCACTGGATGTATGGATCGTGACTTCGAAACCAGGAGCTCCCCAACACCATTGGGAACTGCGCCATGGGGTTGATCACGAATGATCGATGTTCCTGATGAGTTCCCACGCCCATCAATAGTGGGACCGTCTGGTATTTACGCGGCTCTTGCATGGAGGAGCCGTCCATCTGGATGAAAACTAACAGTTCAGGTAGTCTCTGAACCAAGGTACCCAGCCCTGTAATCAGGGATGGGCTGATTAAGTCCTTTGCACAGCCTGAGTCAACTAAGGCCCAGACTCAGATTTGTGTGCCCAAGTCCCTATTTAAAATTGTCACAGTCACAAACAAGATGGGGTCAGAGATGCTCACCATAGGAGGCGCCAACTGCTCTTGGACCTGCTGTTTTGCTCCGCTTACAACAGGTCCTGGCCTTTTCCTGCTGGCTCGTGGGTCTCCTCACTGCTAGATGAGGTGCCTTCCACTTGAGCTCCCAACTGCAGTGCTCCTTTTCCACAGCTCAGTTGTGATGGGGTCTCCGTGGCTTTCTTCTCACCAGCCTTTTGCGTGGTGGGAGCTGGGGTTGTCGAGCAGGCGGCGGCAAAATGGCTGGTTTCACCACACCGAAGGCAGAGCCCTTGACGCATTTGCTGCTTCTTGATGGGGTCTTTTCCTCTAGGCTGGGGCATCTTCTGGGGAGCCCCCAGGGTTTTAGGGTTCACTCGTGGGGCAAACATCTTAATTGTCTGCAGGCGATTCTCTGCATCATCCACCACTCGCATCCAAGAGGCCAGGGAGATCAGTTGCACGTTACACAGGACCATGTCCAAGATTTGGTGACTGAGCCCCAACTGGAACTGTTCCACCAGCATGGGTTCTGGCCACCCCTGGATCTTTGCTGCTATCATTTTAAACTCTTCTGAGTACTCACGCCTTGCTTCAGAGTGCGGAGGCGTGCCCTTGCCTTTTCTTCCACCAGCGGGTCTTTGTACTGCCACCACAGCACCCACATGAAAGCTTGCACATCTCTCAGTTCAGGGCCCTGGATCTCATGTAGACCCACATACCAATCCACCGCCCAGTCTCTCAGCTTGCCGCTGATGTAGTCAACTCAGTGCTCATCACCAGGGAACAGGTGGCCCCAATCCTGTAGAAGTCTCTGTACTTGTACCAGGAAAAAGGCCAATTTCTCAGGGGTCCCATCAAATGTGGCCTCAAGTAACTCCTTGGGCTGTTGCAGTCCTGGGACCCCCAGGCCCTGGGGTGGTATGGGCTGCCCCATGCAAGCTGGTGCCATGGGCACTCCTTGATCAGCCAGAACCACTGGTGGACCTGTGGGTGGCACTGCCGGGGGCCCTGCCACAGCCGCAGGCATTCCCAGCCTGGGAAGTACCTGCTGCCTCACTTCATCCCGCACCACGGTAGCTATCATCTGGGGCAGCCTGATTGTCAGCTCGAAAACCTCTTGCTGCACTTGTTCCCACAAGCATTCTCCCATGCGCTCGATCAGCACCTCGACCTCACCACTTCCCCCACGGGGTGCAGGCTCCCACCGTCAAGGGGCCGCTTGATCAAAGCAGCTTGTCATAGTCACCCGAGGAGTCAGCATCCATGACTCCCTTGGGGTGGTTGAAAAATGTGCCCAGGAATACTGGTCCCTTCCACAGGGTCGTGCACCCCCAACAAGCTCCATGCCCGGAGACTCCACCATCGTGGTGGGGATTCCCTCTGCCGAAGTAACTGGCGGGTCTCCACTGTTCTCCGCACTCATGGTGAGATTCAGGGGTTGGAGCTCTGTCCAGGAAAATGGGAGTCTTAGCACTCTGTCAGAGTCACCAGATATCAGAAACCAACAATGTTCCTTAAACAGGATCAGTTTATTGATTACAGTATTCTGTATTGCTCCAAACGCTTCTTGTGTTAAGACTGGTGGTACAAAGGAGGGAAGGGTTAGATATACCAGGTTCAAACAAGGGTCATCTGGTCGATACAAGCCAATAAGCAACAGGTTATATTCACGCTAAAACTAACAGCTTTTAGTTCCCAGCGGGAAAGCAGTGAGCGTCTCCAAGGTCAAGTCTCCAAGGTCAAGCCTTGTCAGTGTAGAAGATAAAGAGTCTAGGAGAATCGAAACATAGAATGCCAGAGGCCGGGCTGAGAAATCCCCCCCCCCATGGCAGCATAGCTGACACCAGCCCTTCCAGGAAACCTGACCAGAGCTTCCCGAGCTCCCATGTAGCAGTGGGAGTCCACCCACATTCCATAGTCCCAGGTGCACCTGGACTTTGTTGGCCCCTTCCAGGGCCAGATATTCTTTGTATTGGTGGACTCCTATACCAAATGGCTGGAGGTCATTCCTATCACCTCCACCTCCTCCCGGGCAGCCATCCAGGCCCTCACCTGGATTTTCTGCACGTATGGCCTGCTTGGCATGGCCATGATGGACAATGGGACTGCTTTTACATCAGGAGAGTTTCAGGAATTCTTGAGCCACTACCTGATCCACCACATCTGGTCTGCACCATTCCACCTGGCCACCAACAAACAAGCAGAAAGGATGGTGCGGACTACCAAGGACTCCCTCAGGTGGCTCATCCAGTGCAACTGGGAGCACTGGTTGGCAACTTTCCTCTTGTGTCACTGGGCAACTCTGAGCTCCATCATCAGCTGCAGCCCAGCAGAGCTCCTTATGGATTGAGCACCATTGTCGGAGGTCCAAGAAGCACCTAGAGTGCTTTTCCAAGGTGACCCTGTCTACACTCAGAACAACTTCAGCAGTCCTATGTGGGTTCCCGTGAGGGTCATCAGGGTCACCAGTCCAGTGTCGTACAAAGTCTCTATGGATGATGGACAGGTCCTGTGCAGGCACATTAACCAGCTTTGCTTCTGTCTCCTGCCAGAGGTAGCTGAGCCAGCACCAGCTGCCACGGAAGCCAGCCACTCGGAACTGCTACTGCTGTTGGCGAGCACAGCTTTAAGTGGGATGCATCACTTACCAGGGACCAATCTGACCGCACAGAGTTGCCCACACCCATACAAACTGTTCCAGAGCCCCTGGACTCTGTTCCTGATTCACCATCTTTCCCCAGTGCTGCTACAGATACTCCAGATACGCCTCTTGTGACTTCACCATCACCGTCTGAGCTGAGTTGCTCTCACCGGGAAAGGCGCAAACCAGCATACCTTGAGGACTATGTGTGTTAAGGTGCTTTTGGAACTTAGGGTGGGAGGGGTGTTATGTATTGGTGCTGGAACATTCCAGGACTGGGTCTACCAGAGTCTGGCTGAGCTTGCTGCTCAAGAACAATAGCCCACCAGGACTCTGGAGGTGGCCAATGAGGAATTAATGGTTTTGACAATAGCCTTTTGTTGGCAGTTGTTTGGGAAGTGGGTGGAGTTGTATGCTATTTTAACAGGGCCATTGCCCTGGGCTTTTTGTCTTGTTTTTGCTGAATCACTAATAAAGCAGAACTGATCACTAGACTGGGGGTTGGACCATCCATGGAACCCACAATTTAACAGCTGCCTTTCCAGAAAGCACAAATAGCAGCGTGATAACTAGGCCAGCAGCCCCTGAGAACTTGGATGGAGGGAGCAGGCTAGGCATTGCTCAGTGTTATTCAACATCAGTTCCCTCCAGGTAGGTTTGCCAGCCTCCAGGTGGGGCCACAGGATCCCCTGGAATTACAACTAATCTCCAGACTACAGAGATCAGTTCCCCTGGAGAAAATGGCTGCTTTGGAAGGTGGACTCTGTGGTATGTCTCTGCTGAGGTCCCTGTGTTCCCCAAATGCTGCCCTCCCCAAGTTCCACCCCCAAGTCTCCAGGAATTTCCTAACCCAGACTTGGCAACCTAGTCCACAGCATGCTTTACTGTGCTGTCCAAGAAGAAAGTGGACTGTCTGGATGAATGACACCATGTCAGGAACAAAGATCAGTCCACTGCTTCCTCCCCACTTTGGGTTGCATTCAGACGGCTCTTTTGAGCCACACCACACACAAATGCCTGGTGGATTTAAAGGGCACGTCCAGACAGCAACATCTGGGAAATGTGCTGCTTCCGTGATCAGCCCGTCGATCCCCGTCGGGGAGCCGTACTTAAAAGATAGTGGTGAAAGTCCAGTCCAACGCTTGCCAATAGGCCAATGGCAGACTTTCCCCCATCTGGTCATTCCACCAGTGCGCAATCAGCCTGTAAATGGCCACCATTTTTAAAAAGTCTTAGCGATGCACACATAACTGCTTAAACATGCAACGTCCACAGACCTCCGCTGAAACTATCTGGACAATTTTATGTTCCTGACAGTCCCGTGAACTTTATCAACTTTATTAACTGAAATGGTACCTAGAAGAAGGTACCGCTGGTGGTGCTTTTACCATTATAGGCTGCGGTCACACACACTAAATAATCCACTTTCAATCCACTTTCAATCCACTTTCCAACTGGATTTTCACTGTATGAACTAGCAAAATCCAATTCGAAAGTGCATTGAAAGTGGATTGAAAGTGGATTATTTAGTGTGTGTGACCGCAGCCTAAGTCTGTGCATGTGCGGAAAAACAAGTCAATGGTGAGGCACATGTGCAAACAAGATTTTTTTTTTTTTTTAAAAAAAAGCCAACTGCACAGTTTCTTAAGGTGGATGCAGTCTAGACAATCCACCACGGAGTCATGCACGGTAAAGCGCTTCATGGGGGAGCTGTCTGGTCATACAACACTGGATAAAAAAGATCTAGATCAAATTTGAGCAGGGCCAATGGCAGGATTAGCTGCCCATCTGAACGCACCCCAGGTTTCATTTGTCAGGAGCAGACCAATAACAACTGACTTGCAGCATTAGTCCACTCATTTCATCTGGTGGCCTGGATAGGGGGAGCTGGGGTACAGCAGCCCCATTCTTGTCTGTGCCTCCCTACCGAACAAGCCCAGCATCTCTCACAGTTCCAGCATTTCTGACTGCCTGAGCCCCATCACAGAAACCAACTACAGGCCTCTTTCAAGATCTCCAAGTCCTTTGAGGTCTACTCACGGACAGCGGAGTTTTAGATCTTTCAGATTTGCATATTCTTTTTGCAGAAGAGAAAGCATGATGAGAGGGGAAATAATGATAGCCTCTCTGCTTTTCAAGAGCACAAAGTCTGACAAGATTTTTTTCCCAAGTGTGCCATTTTGTGTAAGTAAATGTTTGCACAGTCAAAATTCCAATTAAACGAATTGTTGTTTCAGTAGTTAATGGGTTCTATTAATTCCTTCCAGCTTCTGTCTTATAAAGAAGGCACTGACTGCAGTACCTGGAAGAGGCAACCTTTGCTTTCTGCTTCCAGTGGATTCTGGGCCATCTGGAGATGACAGGAAGTCATAGTGAGAATTCATCTGACTTTGCTATGACAGCTGGACAAGGAACATGGGGTTGCTGTTCATGCTGAGTCTGGCTAGGAATGTGCAGAAAGGATTTGTCTCTATGAATATTTCTGCCTCCCCATGTGCAGACCCGGAGAGTTTGAGGCACATCAACAAAATCAATGTGCTGGACTTCCGGAAGACTTGCGAGCAATGGCGGACGCTTCCCTCCGCACCAGTGGGGGAGGCGATCCTTGCACAATGGGAAGAAGGGGCTCTGGACAGGTGCTGAGCCCCCAGAGACCCCAGTGAGGGGGCTCTGCCTGGGGTGGCACGAGCAAGGATTTCTCTCTGCGGTGGCGACCGTGAGATCGAGATCCCCCTCATCACCCCCGTAGGTTCCCCCGTCGCGGAGCCGTAATGGCAGCAGCGCAAACCGTGAAGCAGCAGAGAATATGAAGTAGAGAAGCACAAGATCCCAGATACGCACGGTGAAAAAGTGAGTCTCTAAGTAAAACTAAGCAGAACTTAGCAGGAAAGCGGCGGGTGGAGTGAACCCCCCTCTCATACATATCGGCGCACTTACGAGGCTCGATCCCACGGCGTTACTGAGAAAATAAAAGCTCCTACGAATTGCTTGCAGGTGGTATCGCATACTTGAAGGCATAAGCTTGAAAACGATTTTAGTGCCGTTAAGAAAACTGCTTTCTTTGCGCATCTTATCTAATCTTAAACAACAGCGTAGTCTCAACAATGGCGGGGAAACCGAAACCTTCCCCCAAACTAGGAAGTACAGCTCCGAGTGCAAAGGTCGATACCACAGAGATGACCACGGTGTCCTCCTCGTTATTGCGACCTCTAGTGGACCAAATGACGTCTCTCAACACTAAGATGGATAAATGCAGATGGAACTGAAAGAATCAAATAAGGCCACAGAGAAGCTGCAGCTGGACCTCATGGAAGTTAAAAAGTCAGTTAAAAATCAAGACTCAAGGCTACAAAAAGCGGAAAAAGAGAAGGCTCTTCAACAAGATTCGATCTTAAAAATGCAGATGGAACGATCAAATTTCTTCCTAAGACTTCAGAACGTACCAGAAAAAAAAAGGAGAAGACCTCAAAACTATGCTAAGTGAAGCACTGGAACCAGTAACAGGCTTAAAAGCAGCGGACATAAAAAACGACATGGATATGGTTTGTAGGACCTATCCTGAATATATTAAAAAGAAAAGCCTGCCTGGTGAAATAATGATAAGGTTCTCCAAAAAATCTACAAGAGATGTGGTCTTAAGAACCACAAGCAAAGCTGTTCTGAAGATCGAAGAAGAAGAGGTGAAAGTTTTGAAGGACATACCGTTTGAAATAAGGAAAAGAAGAAAAGCCTATAGAAAGTTAACAACGTGGCTTCAGTCTGAGTCTATTGTCTATCGTTGGAATATTCCAGAGGGACTAAGCTTCAGCATCAAAGACAAGAAATATAAGATTGACTCTGTTGAACAAGCGAAAAAATTTCTGGAAATTGATAAAGAGAAGAAAAAAAGACAGAGACTCAGATGACTCGCTAGCTTCGCAAGAAAGCAT
Organism: Lepidodactylus listeri; assembly: GCA_029233225.1. Lineage (NCBI taxonomy): Eukaryota > Metazoa > Chordata > Lepidosauria > Squamata > Gekkonidae > Lepidodactylus > Lepidodactylus listeri. The sequence goes on along the minus strand of JARCFY010000014.1, from coordinate 2,900,600 downwards.
GTACGGTTTCGATGGTTCTAAAAGCGATGAAGATATTTCAGACTCGGAAAAAGGGGCGGCAGCCCCAAAAGTACAAGTTGAGACCAAAAAGACAAGAAGAGGACAAAGGAAGAAATGATTTCTTTAAATCGTTATATTAAGCATGTGCACTAATATGATGTATAAGCCATGTTATTAAGTGCTTTCTTTAAAGTATGCATACCTGCCAAATAGCTTTTGTAGTAGAAACAGTAACAATGTAATCTGTAGTTAACCATGGTTTTATTAATGCTTCAGTTTTTTTTATATAATCAGATATAATTAAGCATTTTTTAAAGTATTCTCTGTATAAGATATATGTAGCATAGTAAATAGCGTTTAGATGTAGATATTAGAAAAAGCAATTAAAAACAACAAAATCAATGTGCTGTTTTTGCAATGGAGATCTGAATTATTATGGCATTGTCTTGTATTCCCCCCTCTCCTGCCTTTCAGTTCAGAATGACTCCCTAGGTCAGGGGTCCCCAACCTTTTAGCACATAGGGACCACATTAGATTGCCCAACGCTTAAAGAGGGCCGCATCTTAAATCAAAATGTAACAAAATTATTAACCTACCTATTTAGATCAAAAGCAAACATCCAGAGGTCAATGAAGAAATGTTAACTTGGATGCAATCCATTTTGGAACAATATTTTCTTGCCAAATCATTTTAATTAGCTACTCACACTTACCTAATCAGTGTGATTTGTGTGGCTGTTTTCTGTTAGCCAAGGCGTTAATGTCCAAGTCAAGGTTTGTGACACATACCCTTAAAATGTCATGTAAATGTTCATCTGTAACTCTTGACCTGCACTTGGATTTCACAATTTTAATCTTGGAAAACGTTTGTTCACAAATTTTATGTGGTGCCAAAGACTGTGAACATGCCTGCAGCGAATTCCTTTAGGTTTATAAATATATCAGGTAGGCCACAATACAAATCTAACAGACTATTTTCTTTGTAAATGTCTCTGAGATAATCACTTGACTTGCGAATCAGTTAGTTCCATCTTTAAAAAGTTACTTGCATCTTCTGGTGACACTTTAAATGGATTCTGAAGCATTCTTATTTCCTTTCTGTGCTTATGGCAATCAGAGAATCTGTTGCTTTGATGTGTCTTTCAACACTGAATTGTAAATTCTCATCCTTCTCAAATTTTAGTTCATTGCAGCATAAGAAGTTTGAAAAGTTACTTTCACTAACTTGCTTCACAAGAATGTTTAGTTTTGCTTCAAAAGCTTTCAGTTCAGAATACATGTCACACAGAAACTTTCCTTTTCCCTGCAACCTTAGATTCAGTGTGTTCAGATGCTCTGTGATATCAGTTAAGAAAGCCAAATCAAAAATCTATCCAGGGTCAGAAAATACTTCTTGACCTTTTCCTTTCTCCTTGAGAAAGACATCTTCATGACGAAGAGTGAAGAAACATTTGAGGACTTTGCCTCTGCTAAGCCACTGGACTTCTGCATGGTACAATACATCCCCATATTCTGCATCTATCTTTGAGAGAAAATTTTGAAACTGATGATGAGTAAGGCCATGATGCCTGATGTAATTAATGCTGGATACAACAATACACATCACACTTTCCCACTGAAGAATTTTACTACACAAGGCTTGCTGATGGATAATGCAGTAAAATTGCATGGGAAGTGTACCATTTAATTTTAATATCTCTTCATTGATTCTTGCAACTACACAAGCTTTACTTCTTACCATTTTTCTTGTACCATCAGTTGTGATGCTTTCCAGTTGGGATAAACTGGACCAAGATTTTCTACTGATTCACACACCTTCAAGAATATGTTTTTTGCAGTTGTAGTGCCTTTCAAACTCTGCAGGGCACACAGCTCTTCTGAAATTTTGAAGTTGGAATCTATCCCCCTGATAAATATTAGTAGTTGAGCAGTGTCTATAATGTCATTCTCTCATCTAATGCCAAAGAAAAAAATTCAAAACGTTTTGCCTTGATAATCAGTGCCATATGCAGCTTTTCTCCCAATTTTTCAACACACCTGGTAATTGTAGATGCAGATAAACTGACACAACTAACACAAGATACCTTATCAGGGCACATTTCCTCCATTACTTTAACTATGCACTTTTTAACAAATTCACCATCAGTGAATGGCCTACCACTCTCAGCAATACATTTAGCAACATGATAGCTGGCCATCATGGTAGACAGGTTCTCCTCAACCTTTCTAAGGTTGCGGTCACACGCGCGAGATAAAGTGGGGGGGGGGGGAGAGGCTATTTCCTCCGGCGTAAGTTGCCCCATGGTTGTGTGATCACACAGACTTTTGTAGATGTGGGTGCAGCCTGCCACTGTGTGATCAGACGCAACCATGGGTGAGTTGGGTTTTTTTTGCCGTTTGTTTCTGATGCGCTTACACAAGGAATCAATGAATCACACCTTTGCACTGAGGTCTCCCTATGGGGTGTGCGGGCATATGCACTGATGCGCATACTGCGAAGGGGGGGGGGAAACAATGGCACGGGGTCAGGATAGCCTGATCAGACTATCCGGATGCCATGGGAGCACGCTGGGGTAATCAGACGCAGGAAAGTCTGTCTGTGGCCCATAGCAACCCATTTGCACTGGACTTTCTGAGGTGTTTTTTAACTCCGCTTCTGTGGCGGAGCAAAATGAGTTGCTGACAGCTGTGGGGTGGTTCCCAGATTTTGTCATCCTTTTGTCCTATGTTGGGGCAAATTGTGCGTGTGATCGCAACCTAAAACTATTTTGTTGCAAGAACATTGATTTTTAAAGAGAATTTATTTTGTTCACTCATATCTCTCCTTGATATATTGAGTAGCTCTTGTGACAGGATTTAAAGTGCCTTTTAACATTGTACACCTTTAATACTGAGAGAGTTTCAAGACATATCAGGCAAACTGCTTTATCCTTGTTTGAAACAAAGAAGTAATCAGTAATCCATTTGTCATTAAAGACATGATCCTCCTCTGCAATTTTTCGTTTCTTTGAAACAGCACTTTCTTTTGCAGACATCTTCTTACAGAATTTTAAGCAGAGCAGCAGTTGCTGAGTTTCAATATTATCCTTGAATAAATAAAAATATGAGGAGTATAGTTTTGGGGGTCTAACTGTTCCCTTTCCCATAAAATCCACCCCACTCTACCTGCTTTTAGCTGGAGATTTTCATTTCGACCATGGGGAAGAAGAAAAGAGACCCCTGCCTGTACAGCTCTCTGGAATATTAGGCCATATGCACAGGCTAGGAAGGATGTTTTAAAAATGGATTATGAATCTGACCTGCCAGATGGCAGAGTTGCAATCCTAAGTACATTGAATACTATGAGATTTATTTCTTAATAAACATACTTCCTTGAGGTTTAAATCTACACTTGCTAATACTTTAAAAATTGGGGCCCCTCCAAAAATGGGCAGGTAAAGAGAAAGAGTGAATGAAAGGGCAGCCTCCCACCTGGAGCAGAGGATATACCATTGGCTCCAAATTATATGCAGGGTGCACATACATATCAGTGCCTGCCAGCCAAGCTTCAATCATGAGAAGCAAAATGGCAACCGGGGGGAGAGGAACTTGACTGGAGAAAGATGTGGGAAGGGGAACACCATAAGCTTACCTGCTAAGAGAGTACACCTTCCTTCTCAACCCAAGGGGACACTCACCAACTTCTGCAATCACAGATGCACAAGAAGACTCCTAGCTAGAGTGGGTGGGGGAGAGGAGGCAGAAGCAAGCAAGGCAAGAAGTCAGAGCAACCAGTTCCTGTTTTGCTTGCAGCAGCAACATCACCAGTAACCTTCAGAAGCCACTTGGAGGAGCCTTGATGGGTGGAGCCTTTAGGAATGTTCAGTATGCAAAACATACATAGCCTTCAACGTGGTAATGCATGGAGAGGGGGAGTGGAAAAGCTGAGTGGTACAGGTACCTGAGCTTTGCTGGCTAGTAAAGCACCCAGAATGGCCAAAATGCTAGTATGGAGGATAAGACCAAGAGGGGGCTGACAGAAGGAACCATGGAGACCAGAGGAAGCAATGTTGCTGTTGTCTTTTTTTTTTTTTTTTGCAAAACAGGGGTGGGAAGAACAGCAGTAGGTGGCATTTCTTGAGGCAGGAAGAACAGAATGGGTCTTAGGGGAAAGGCCTTGAGGGTGACGGCCGCAAACCAAGCAGGTTGGAGAGCCGCATAGAAAGAGCTTGGGAAAGAGCTTGGGAGCAGGTTGCAGGTTGGGGACCCCTGCCCTAGGTAATTAAAATTAAATGGCAAGGGATGTTCCCCACCCCCTTTAGCACATAGCCCTGGACTCCATATTTGTGTGTCTTCCCTCCAAGAGGCTCTGTTGAGCATCATGTTCTTTGTTCAGCAGCACAAGTGCCTTTCCAAGGAAGATCACTCACAGCAGCGCATTGCATGCACAGCTGACTTAACTTCATATCTTCTGGTGTATCCAGTTGGCTGCCACACTTTCCCTGGATCCTGTGATAATATTCTCAATGCACTATCTGCTCTGAACACATTGGCAGTACTCACTGCACCTTACCCAATAACTTGGCTCTGATAAAGGACAGATTCGATGCATTAGAACAGAACATTAATAGTATTTATGACAGAAAAAAACTGCATAGACCTTAGCTGAACAAAAATGTTAATATTTCAAATTAAGTCATAGATTCTAACTGCCAGTGGCTTCCAGCTTCCAGCTCAATGCTACTAGACGTCTTCTGATTGGGCTCTGTCACAGATAAGTGTTTTTAATTATTTTAATTGGTTTTTTAAACTAAATGCCAGCCTGTTGGCCACAGCAGAAAGGAATCCTAGATGTACTTGGGGAGGGGTGTGGCATAATGCTAAAGAGGTGGCTCCTCATTGAGAGTCAGTTTGGTGTAGTGGTTAAGTGCGCGGACTCTAATCTGGGAGAACCGGGTTTGATTCCCCACTCCTCCACTTGCACCTGGCTGGATGACCTTGGGCAAGCCATAGCTCTGTACCAGCTGTTCCCTCAAGGACAGCTTGGGAAAGAGCTCTCTCAGCCCCACCTACCTCACAGGGTGTCTGTTGTGGGGAGGGGAAGGGAAAAGGAGTTTGTAAGCCGCTCTGAGACTCCCTTGGGGAGTGGAGGGCGGGGTATAAATCCAATCTCTTCTTCTTCTTCTTCATTGAGGTCTAGCAGCTTGAGGCCTGGACCAGCTGAATAAATTCCACAAACCCCATTACAGAAACAGAGGTTTTGCATTTAGATAGCACTTTTTAAGGTTTCCAAACCTCTTCACCTCTTGTAATTTTTTTCAATGAAACCTATAAAACAGTTTGCTATTATTAGCCCCAAATTAGAAACTGGAGATGGGGTCTGAGACAACGGGAGGTGCCAGTCTGAGTAGATAATACTGACTCTGATGGACCAAGGGGGGTCTGATTCAGGAGAAGGTGGCTTCATATGTGAATATTCCTGCCCACCTCTCCATGTGAAGGCCTAAGGCCTACTTTGCAGAAGCATATCCTGTCTGTTATAGATTAATGTACAGCAGCTGCCCATCCAGGGTCCTCAACATGGTGCCCGTCAACACCACAGTGCCCACCAACACCTTTATTGGCACTTGCCAAGAGTTTTCGGAAAGTGGGTGGGCCCAGGTGGGGCTTTTGCTCAGCAGGGCTTCTGGCAGCAGCAGAAGCAGCAGAAATGAAGAAATGGAAGGTGTCTTGGGGCACTTTGAAGTCCTAATTGGACTATTCTGACAGAAACCTGCTTCATCACAGGTCTCCAGCTGGAGTCCATGTCTGTATATGCACAGGTGTGTGTCTGTGTGTATGTATATAATTTGCTCCAGCCTAGCAAAAGCAGTTGTGGCCCCCACTGTGTAGAACAACCTGCCTGAGGAGGTCAAGGAGTCTCCCCCTCTCCTGGCTCCCCACAAACTATGCAAAACTGAATTATTCAAGAGAGATTTTCTACACAGGCAATAGAGTTGCACTGTACTAAATGATTCACAACGTTACTTAAATATATCATGAGGGACTGTGGCCTATACAGCTGTGTGTAGCTTACTGAAACAAGGATCCTGCTATGTAATTTTTGCATCATTTGATGTGTCATGTTAATACTTTGGCTTTGCTTCAGTTCTGTTTTTAGATTTCTGATGGGTTCTACAACCTTAATCCTATTGTATTGTTTATGGAATACCCCGTCCTGTTTATTGTTTTGGCTTACTCTGTGGCCAGGTGAGAAAGGCAGACTACAAATGATGTAAATAAATAAATGATAGGATCTGATCAGCTGTGCAGGTTCAAAGACACATTGGGGCTGATGCCGCAGCACAAGGATCTTCACCGAATGACTGAACCTAAGCTGCGTGCAGCAAGAAAATACTTTTAGATGATATATTGATATGTTCATTTAAAAAGGCATCCTGGAGTCTTTCTCCTTTGGGATGCTCCCTGTGCCAAAAATTACTGGCATTGAATGTGTTGGCCTTATGTGGGAAGCCCAGGAGAGTTTGGCTATCTGGCTGGTGTACTGACTGCCTAACACACCAGCAGATACCCTGTTGGGCTTATAGGAGTACCCCAGACTTTTAGTTCTGGGGGACTTCAATGTCCATGCTGATGATGCGTGTCATCCATGGTGGCACTGGGACTCTCCCAATTTATTTCAGCTCCTACACATCAAGCAGGCCAAATGCTAGATCTTATTTTTGCCATGGGAATTAATGTGTATCTAGTGGCTACAGAGATGGTCCCATGGTCAGACCACTTCACCCTGAAGGCCTAGCTAGGCATCCCTAACCCTCCTGATTTAGGCAGTGAGCAGATTTATGCTCTGTGGGATCTGATGCTTCCTGGTAATTCATTAGATGAGCTGGTGGAGGACTGGCATGGCCGGCTCTGTTTCGAAAAAAAAAGATGGGGGCCTGCGGCTTTGCACTGACTATAGGGGTCTGAATGCAGTGTCAACATCCAATGCTTACCCCCTACCCTTAATAAAGGACTTGTTGAATGAAGCCAGAAAAGGGGAAATCTTCTCTAAACTGGATCTCCAGGATGCCTACTTCAGGGTGCGCATACGGGAGGGGGATGAATACAAGACTGCTTTCAATACCCCCCTGGGGCAATTTGAGTACCTCGTTATGCCCTTTGGCCTCCAGGGGGCTCCAGGGGTCTTTATGAACCTCATTAATGAAGTGTTACACAAGCATCTTTTCAAAGGGGTCCTTTGTTACCTTGATGACATCTTACTGTACTGTGAGGACTTGGATTCACATGTTAAGCTGGTGAGAGAGTTGTTAGCCACCTTGAAACAGAATAATGCCCAATAATTGCAAAAGCTCTTTCCAGTAAGCTGCCACAAACTGGGGTCCCCGATCCGAAATGATTTTCCTAGGGACCAAATGGAGTCTAACAATGTGTTGCATGAATAGCTGAGCCAGTCTCTTGGCAGTGGGCAATCATTTGCGGGGAATGAAATGGGCTTGTTTTGAGAATAAATCCACTACCACCCACACAATAGTACTCCCTTTACCAGGGGGCAGATCAGTTATGAAATCCATTGAAATGACTGACCATGGCCTGTTCAGAGTTTCAATAGGTTGCAACAGTCCTGGGAGTCCCCCCCTTTTCTTTCCCATCAAACACACTTGACATGAGGACACATACTGAGAAATGTCCATACGCATGCGTGGCCACCAAAATTGCCTATTAGGCAAATGCAAAGTTTTTATATATCCATAATGTCTCATAAGTTTATTTTCATGACAGAGTCTTAAAATCTCCCCACGCAGAGAGTGGGGATGAATAGCCTGTGCTGCTGGTACCAACAGCCACCCCCAGCCTTGGTCAATGAAGCATCCTTTCCTAATTCCTTCATGTCAGCCTCTCTGAAAGCTGCTTTAAATTTCTCCACCCATAGCCCATGGTGTGGGTCACCCCCTACTTTAGCTTGGCTCCAAGTGACCACAGCCCCCCTCCCACAACTGGGCTGGGGTGAACATAGAGTCTATAATTTCTTCTCTCTGACCGGTGTGTTGGGGGGGGGGGGGGAGTGCATCAGCCAGAAAGTTAGATTTTCCAGGAAGGTGCTTAAGAGTAAATTGAAACTTGGAGAAAAATTCTGTCCATTGCAACTGTCAGCAAAGTCAGCAAAGTCAGCAAAGGGGTATGCAGGGCTTCTAGATTTTTGTGATCAGTCCAGACTTCAAACAGCACCCTGGCCCCTTCCAACCAGTGTCTCCAAATGGTCAGAGCCAGTTTAATGGTTGTGGCCTCTTTGTCCCAGACTGCCCAATGTCTCTCAGCCTCAGAAAACTTTTTTTGACACATCAGCAAGGGGTAGGGCTGCCAAGTCCCCCGGTAGGGCGGGGGAAACACCGATTTTTAAAGCTTACCCCCGCTTTTTCAAAACTGGCCACTGGGGGAGGCAATGGCAATGGCTGCCAGCAGGAACGCAGCCTGAACTCTTAAAGGGGAAATGTCTGTTGAGGCTTTTTACTGCAGGCTCTCTACAGACATTTCCCTTTTAAGAGTTCAGGCAGAGCGAGCAAGAGAGCCCTGCCCAGAGATTAAGGAGGGACTAGGCTCTTTCTACAGAAGGGCGTGCTTTTGCATGTGGCTTGCAAAGTTGCTGCTGGAGTTAGCTGCTGGGGTAAGCTGCTGGGGTCTGCCAGCTCTTTTCCTTCTCTCTCTCTCTCTCCCTTTCTTCTTTCTTTCTTTTTTCTGTCTGTCTGTCTGTCTGTCTGTCTGTCTGTCTGTCTCTCTCTCTCTCTCTCTCTCTCTCTGTCCCCATCCAGCAGAGGTCTATCAGTGGCTATTATTAGCCACAAGGTCTAAATGGAACACTTTGTCTGGGGCAGTGATGCTCTGCATTCTTGGTGCTTGGGGGGGGGCAACAGTGGGAGGGCTTCTGGAGTTCTGGCCCCGCTGCTGGACCTCCTGAGGGCACCTGGTATTTTTGGCCACAGAGTGTTGTACTGGATGGGCTGTTGGCCCGATCCACTGTGGCTTCTCTCCTGTTCTTATGATATGAAAATCATATTTAGCACTTGTGTAGCACTTAGTGCTTCATATTCTGCCGAGATGAGGAAGGATTCAGTAGGGCCATTGCTCAGTGATAGAGCATCTGCTTGACATGCAGGAGGTATCAGCCTCTTCAGCTAAAAAAGGATCAGGTAATAGGTGACATTAAAGATCTCGGCCTGAGACCCTGGAGAGCCACTACCAGTCTGAGTAGTCAATACTGACCTTGATGGACCAATGGCCTGATTCAGTATTAGGAAACTTCATGAGTTCATGTGTCAGCATGTGGAAGCAACATCACAGGATGTGACATCACAAAATGATGTCACTTCCTTTCTCCAGGCTCCACCCCCAAAGTCTCCTGGCTCCACCCCCAAAGTCCTCAGATATTTCCCAAGTTGGACTTGGCAGCCCTACTTACCCTCTCAATCTTACTGGACTGCATACAGAGCCACCCCACCTCCAACCCTTCCACCCCTATCCTTCCGATATAATTTATAACCAGGAATCACCGTATCCCACTGATTTTCCTCATCCCACCAAGTTTCTGAAATACCCACAATGTGTATCTTTCCCCCCAACACCAAGCATTCCAACTCCTTGATTTTACCTCGGACACTTATAGCATTAGTATATAAACATCTACAATTTCCCAGGCATATTATGCCCGCAACCTTCCTCCTGCTGCCTTGAGACCTTGCCAGGCAGTCCATATTGTTTGTCACAGTCTCAGTGGACAATTCTAAACCATTTCCTTGTCGAAAAGTAACAACTAACCCTTCATCTCTTTGAGATGAGCCATCCCGAACCAGAGACTTTTCATCTCCTGTCGGCTTTTCCCCAATATTCAGTTTAAAAACTGCTCTGCCACCTTTTTGATTTTAAGTGCCAGCAGCCTGGTTCCTTCTAAGGACAACTGGAGACCGTCTCTTTTGTACAGCTCGCTCACATTCCAAAAAGCATCCCAGTGCCTAACAAACTTGAATCCTTCCTCCCTACACCATCGTCTCAGCAAGACTGGTGCAATTGTTGTGGCTTCTTTCTTTCACATGGTTTCTTTCACATGGTTTCCATCTGCTGAGTGAATCTAGTCTCCTATCTCAGCACCAGCTCCATTCTGCCAGTGCACCAGCACTGGGGGCCTCTGGGGAGGTCAGGCAACACCAGGGGAGACTGCAGAGCAAGCTGCAGCAGACTGCCATGTTCTTAACCAGAAGGTACTAACTTGTGGGCAACCAGAGACAACTGTTGAGCATTGATAAGGTTGGTAGCTCCAGGTTGGGAAATTCCTAGAGATTTGATGATGGAGCCTGGGGAGCAATGTTCCCTCTAAACTGAGTTAGTGTGAACTAGCTCACAGTTTTTTAGCCTCCAGCTCACACATTTTTGTCTTAGCTCAGGAAGGATGGCTCCAGAGCTAACTAATTTATGTAATAGCCAAATAACTCACTCACAACTTTAATGCTAGTAGCTCACAAAGTAGAATGTTTGTTCACAAGTCTCCACAGCTAAGAGGGAGCATTGCTGGGGAGGGGCCTGAATGCCATAATCTCCACCTTCCAAAACAGCCATTTCCTCCAGGGTACTGATCTCTGTTGTCTGGGGATCAGTTGTAATTCCTGGAGATCTACAGGCGCCACCAGGAAGTTGGCAGCCTTATGAATTGATGAGCAGAAACATCAAATTCCTGCCCTATTTGGAAGCAAGTATATGTGCCTCAGGCCGCAGTGGCTCAGAGGTTAAGACGCTGAACTGCAGACTGGAAGGTCTGTAGTTCAGCAGTTCGAGACCAGAGTGCTGCATGATGGAGTGAGCTCCTGTCTCTGGCCCCAGCTCCTGCCAACCCAGCAGTTCAAAAGCAAGAAATTGCAAGTAGATAAATATGTACCACTTCATTGGGAAGGTAACAGCATTCTGTGCACCTCAGTGTTTAGTCATGCTGGCCACATGACCACAGAGAAGTCTTTGGACAATGCTGGCTCTTCGGCTTGGAAACGGAGATGAGCACCGCATCCCTAGAGTCAGATTTGACTAGTTTTCAAGCAAGGGAAACCTTTACCTTTACCTTTATATGTGCCTCTGAATTTTACTGATGAGCTGGGCACAGCTGAAGACAGGTCCCCAGACATGCTGTGACTTTATGTTAAAAATGCCCAGGAGCTTGTCTACCTGCCTGCCAAATGGAATGAAAAAGCTGTTCTCTCTTCCCTTCAAGACAAGCTTATTAAAGGCAAGAACCAGATTACAGGCTACCTTCCATCTCCTCATCGCCTGTCTAGATTGGATTGTGCTCTTTTATCTCTTAATCCCTCAAGCATTGTAAAGCAGAAAAGTAATGGCAACCCAAATTTAATTTAGACTTTCCCTAACTTTTCAAAGTTGGCTTTCCTCCTCTATTGTGGTAATCCTTGTTCCCTGGCTGCAGTTAAATACTGGTAATATTTGAAATCTGTCAGTGGCAAGTAAGAGAGGGATTGTCAGATCCTGCCACTTTGCAGCGCCGTGGTTGCCATGCAGAGGGAGGCGCTCTGGAATTTTGACTTTCGATTCTCAGCCGTCTCGTTGTCTATGCTAGTTTGTTAGAGCAACTTTTAATGTATTTTTCCCTTGGTATCAGCTTTCCCTTGTGAACCAGTGTCCGTTTTTCTGACAGACTCTTACCTACCCGGTTGGCCCAGGGCCATGAACATGATGTATGCTTAGAATACAATTGCTTGCTTCGCCCTTTTGCAATCAGTTCTCACAAAGTTTATGTTATGCACCTGAAGTCCTCAATGTCTCAATAAACTGCATTCCTTGAAATGACTGGTGTTGGGAACTGATTGACGGGTCTGACAAGTTGTTAGAACTCCCAATAGTTCCCCTGCTTCACACACAACCATGTCAGGTGATGACAATGGGGAAGTCCCGGTCACTACCTCTGTTGAGGTGGTGCCCACCACCATGATAGCTGAACCCACCATAACAACCCAGGAGCTGAGAATCCCATGGGGATGTGGTACTGAATCATGGGCTCACCTCCCTTCGTGGATGGAGGAGAGTTGGTCGATGATGCCTGAGCCGAGATTGGTGAACATCTGTCGGCAATACGGGAGTATCTCTCTGGAGAGCTATGCACGCTACCCTGCATCAGAGGAAGCTGACTGGGAGAGAGTCCGTCGGGAGTTCCAAGCTGAGAATGAGGAACTCTGATGGAAGATGCAGGAAATGATGCTGGATATACCTTGACTCATAGGCACAGTGGTGCAGCATGAGTTGCGAGGCTTACTCCCAGAGGGAGGAAGGAGACCTGACCATGGCCAACAGCAGCCCAGCTAGCCCCGGCTCCCCCGGCGGCACCACCCAGGGGGGTTCCTGGGGCTCCATTGAGGAGAGTCCCAAAAGGACCACCGTAAGGTCTTGCACCAGCACCAGCACCAGGTCAGCATTGCAAGATGTTGGATGCCACTTTCGATGGGAGCCCAGAGAAGCTAGCCTTCTTTCTTCTCCAAGTGCACAAGTTCCTGTGGGACTGGGGTCCCACCTTCACCTCAGTCGACTACATTGGATTGTGGTTGCGAGACCAGACTGCTGACTGGTATGTCGATCTGCACAATATTTGGGGTTCCAAACTCCAGGATGTGACTTAATTTATCCCTACAGCAGCAGTACAAAGACCCTCTGGAGATGGAGAAGGCATGAATCCAGCTGTACCACATCCACCAGGAGAACCGGTCGGTGAGAGAGTACTTGGATGAGGTCAAGATGTATGCAGCCAAGGTGCAGGGGTGTTCTGAAGAAATCTTCATTGAACTTTACTGAGTGGGCCTGAACCACGCGATAGTAGAGAGGGTCCTTGGGACTGGGAACACCCTCACTCTTGGGGGATGGATCTCCGAGGCCAGCGAGATGGAAAACCAGCTCATCCTGATCAAGATGCACCACATGGTGTTCACCAAGAAGCCCACGGGGTCAGAGCCCCAACCCCTCCACCCAAAGGTGCATGAGTCCCTGCGAGACCAGAGGATGAAGCAAGGATTATGTCTCAGATGTGGGGAGCCGGGGCACTTCACTGCCAACTGTCCTGCCAACCTCACTCCTTGAGAGGTGAAGCCTCTGGAGAGGCACAACCAAGAGAACCTGCCTAAGTCGGGAGGAGCATGCCCCAAGCAACCCCAGGCCCTTGAACTGAATGCAAGCCCCAACAGAGTCTCCTCCAGTGGAGAAGAAGCCTCCCAGGTGCAGGGAAAAGGCTGGGATCTGCTGTGAAGGATGCAACCCGGCAGGTTCAAAAGTCACCAGCATCACAACCCCTCCCCCTTTTGTGACTGTATCTGTGATTAATCCTGAGTTGGGCACCCAGGTCCGGGTGAGAGCCCTTATAGACTCAGGTTGTGCCAGAGACTTAATCAGTCCCACCATCATGACTGGCTTTATTTATTTATTTATTTATTACTTTCAATTTATATCCTGCCTTGCTGGACGAACTGGTTGAAGGTGGTGACAAACTGGCTGTGAATTTCACAAAGAGGAAATAGATTTTCTGGGCTATCACATATCGGGGAAGGGGTTCGGGATGGACCTGAACAAGGTGAAAGATGGACTGGGGTGGGAGGCCCCCCACATCCGGAGGCAGCTCTAGTCATTCTTAGGGTTTGTATATTTCTACCTTCCTTTCATCCCCAACTTTGCCCAAGTAAGCCTTCCCTTGATGGACTTGTTAAAAACCAAAGGGAAAGGTCCAGACAGTGTAAAACCCGGGGCTAAGCTGGCTTAGACTGAAAAATGCCAGCAGGCTTTCGAAAGCCTGAAAGGACTGTTTACCCCTAAGACCATTTTACACCATCCCAATGAAAATAAGCCTTTCGTGGTCCAAGTAGATGCATCCGATGTTGCTAGGGGGAGCTCTTCTGCAGAAGGAAGATGATGGAACACTCCCCCCACTAGCCTATGTTTCTAAAAAGTTTAATTCCACTGAATGCAATTGGGCAGTATGGGACAAGGAGGCGGCCACCATCAAGTTAGCATTAATCACTTGGCATCACTGGCTAGAGGGAGCGCCAGTGCCTTTTGAAGTCTGGACTGATCATAAAAACCTCGAATCACTATGTGCCCCTAGGACTCCTAATGCCAAACAGTTAAGGTGGGCAGAATTCTTTTCTACGTTTCGATTCTCCCTCCAGCACCTCCCAGGGAAGTCCAACTTTCTAGCCAATGCTCTATCCCACCTCCTGCAGCATGCCAATCAAAGGGAGGAGGTGGTGGACTCCATGTTCATTCCCTCCCAGCTGGGTGGGGTGGTGGTGATGCGGAGCTGAGCGAAAATGGGCCCTGCCTCAGACTCTGAGCCCTGGCTTGTGAAATTTAAAACTGCTCTCACAGAGGAAGATAAAGAGGAAACTGGCATGGAACCCTCCCTCCTTCAAAAGGAAAATGGGTGGTGATTCAAAGATGACCACCCGTTTGTACCTAGGAGTTTAAGGGAGGAGGTGCTGCATTTCAGTCATGAGACTAAACTGGCTGGACATTTTGAGTTCCTTAAAACTTTCAACCTTCTGAAATGTCAATTTTGGTGGCCGCACATGCGGGGAGATGTATTACAGTATGTGCGGGCTTGTTAAACTTGTCTGATGGGCTAAAGGAGACCTGGAAAGCCCCCTGGATCTTTGCAACCCTGGAGGTGCCCCACAGGTCATGGGAGGTGATTTCCATGGATCCAGCAAGTGGGAAATGGTCATCTGAGTGGTGGTAGACTTGTTTTCTAGGCAAGCTCATTTTATCCCATGTAAACAGCTCCCTTCCACTAAGACACTGGCTAAGCTGTTCATGCACCACATTGTTAAATTACATTCTATTCCTCACAAAATTATATTGGATCACAGGTCTCAATTCATTGCCAAGTCTTGGAAGGAGCTCCTCCAAGTGCTGGGGGTGGAACAGGGTCTCAGTAGTACCCACCACCCTGAGACTGATGGGCAAACGGAAAGGGTGAACCAAGTGGTCAAGCAATTTCTCTGTTGCTTCTCTAATTATCAGTAAGATGACTGGGCTGAGCTGTTACCATATGTGGAATACAGTTACAATAATTCAGTGGAGGAGGAGGAGGAGGAGATTAGATTTATACCCCGCCCTCCACTCCCCAAGGGAGTCTCAGAGCGGCTTACAAACTCCTTTCCCTTCCCCTCCCCACAACAGACACCCTGTGAGGTAGGTGGGGCTGAGAGAGCTCTTTCCCAAGCTGTCCTTGAGGGAACAGCTGGTACAGAACTATGGCTGGTACAGAGCTATGGCTGTGGTACAGTGCATGGTTCCACAGGATTTCCCCCCCTTCAAGGCTTTGTATGGATACGAAGGGGTCCCCATTCCTACCATGGACACAACCTCACTGCCTGAGGGGGGGGACTTGGGCTCTTAGTGGCAAGGCTTGAACAGCCAGTGGGACACTATCCAAAATACTTTGAATAAAGCCAAATGAGGGTAGGGCCCCTGAATGGGACTTAGAACCAGGAGACTCGGTGTACCTCTCCACTAAAAACCTCTGTGGACTGCAACCAAGGAGGAAATTGGGGTGTAAATATGTGGGCCCATTCCTTGTTAGAAAAATCAATGATGTGACTGTTGAACTTGCTTTACCTAAATCACTTAGGTCCATTCATCCTGTTTTCCATTTCAGCCTGCTCTAGAGGGACCTGGGGTCCAACAAGTGGAGACCTTGGGCAGCAGCCCACCTCTGATGGTAAATGGTAAGCTCCACCAAGAGGTGCAAGAAGTTTTGAATTCCAAGCTGAAATGCAACTTCCTCTATTATCTTATTAGCTGGAAGGACTTTGACCTTTCGCATCATGAATGGGTGCAAAGTGAACATGTGCATGCTCCTAAACTTGTGTGCGCATTCCATAAATGTTTCCCTTTGAAGCTGGGTGGGTGAGATCTTTGGGGAAGGCAGAATTTCAGACCCCGCTACTTTGCAGCACCGTGGTTGCCATGCAGAGGGAGGTGCTCTGGAATTTTGACTTTCTATTCTCAGCTGTCCTGTTATCTATGCTAGCTTGTTAGAGCAACCGTGAATGTATTTTTCCCTTGGTTTCAGCTTTCCCTTGTGAACCAGTGTCTGTTTTTCTGGCGGGCTCTGACCAATCCCTGATTGGCCCAGGGCCATGAACATGATGTATGGTTAGAGTATAATAGCTTGCTTCGTGCCTTTTGTAATCAGTTCTAACAAGGTTTACGTTATGCTCCTGAAGTCCTCGATGTCTCAATAAACTGCATTCCTTGAAATGACTGGTGTTGGGAATTGATTGACTCAGGGGTCAGACAGGGATCCCCGGCCCCACATTCTACCTCATGCATGAGCTAGACAGACATGTTTTCTCCCTACTCAGGTCTCATATTCAGGGCTGGTTCCAGGTTGGGGGGGGGACCTCGGCAGACAGTGCCCATGGCCCCCTATCTCTCCACTGCCAAGGCTCCCTCATGCCCTCCTTTCCACCCCCACACTAGCATTGCCACACTACTTGTCCATGCAGCCTTCTCCCACTTGCAAGCCCACTTCCATTGCCCATGCTCACCCTTTCCCCAATGGCACTGGCCAGGGGGTGCAAGGGGAGTGCACCACCCCCATGGCCCTCCCTCACTGATTCTGGGCAGCTGGGAGCATCAGTACAAACTGGTACGGTGGTGGGGAAGGGTGTGAGGGGTATCAAAAGGTCATCCAATGCAGCCCAGGCTAAATACCTTCCACCAAGAGGGCAGCAAACACAAATTACAAAACACCTCGATCTGGTAAGCTGCCACCAATCCTTTGTTCCATCCCTCCAGCCAGAAGCCAAAGGATAAACTCCTGACTTTCCTGGGGTTGACTAGAAAGTCCTCCCTTCTGTCAGAGTCCCACAAATGCAGTCCCAACAACATTGCTTAACTAGAAGTTTATTGAGAAAGTAGTAGGTCACCTGTACACGCTGTGTCAGTAATGGCGGATGACCCCCAAAGAAGGATAGTTATACAGAATTCAAGAGAAATCCCGCCAACAGTAAACCAATCACAGAAAACTAGCCAAGCACCTAAATTAATGACTACAAGTTCCCAAGGGAAGAAGCGGCTCCAGACACCAAGGTCAGAGCCAGGCGGCAAGTGATAAGGCAGCCAGCAGAAAAATGAAACCTATCATTCCACCCAGCCTACATAGTGAGCCAGGAGATGGCAACTCCCGCCCAGGAGAAATGGCAGCACTAGCTGACATTCTGCCCCCCTGAAAACCTCTCCCCCCCGGCTTATCAAGATAGCACTTCTGGAAGGCCCGAAGCAATGCAGGAGTGTTTACATGCGAGTATTCTACCCATTCATTCTCCCCCACCACGAAGTCAACCCATTCAACAAGGTAATACAGGCGGCCCCTCCGAAGTTTGGCATCCAGGATTCAGGAGACCTCATAGTGGGGTTCACCATTCAGCATCAGAGGAGGAGGGGCTGGCCAACAGGGATGCCACACATTTGGCCCAGGATCCTGCTTCAGTAGGCTGTAATGGAAAATGGAATGCAAGGATTTGAGTGATTAAGGCAGCTTAAGTTCATAAGTCACATGATTGATTTTCCGCAGCACAGGAAAGGGCCCGATGTATTTCCAACCAAGTTTCCTGCTAGGTTGCAAACCCCTAATGTTCTTCGTGGACAAGTAAATGGACTCCCCCGGGGAGAGCGATCACAATGGAGCCCTTCCCTTGTCCGCTTATCATTTATAGTAAGCTTTTGCCTTATCCAAAGTTTTCCTAATCAGAGGCCATGACTCTTACAATTTACTTCACCAGTCTCCTGAGTCTCCAGAGCCAGTGGGACCTCTAGGAATACTGGGCAAAGGGCCCCCCTCGTACCCATGCACCACCATAAATGGGAAGACCCCAGTGGAAGAATGAACAGCATTGTTGTAACTATTCCACAAAAGGCAACAGATCTACCCAATCGTCTTGTTGAAAGTTCGAGAAGCATCTGAGAAATTGTTGCACCACTTGATTAACCTTTTCAGTCTGCCTGTCAGTCTTGGGATGATAGGCACTGCTCAGAGCTTGGTCAATCCCTAAAATCCGTATTAACTCCCTCCAAAATTTAGCTATAAATTGGACTCTTCGGTCGGAGACCACCTTGTGGGGAATTGAATGCAGTTTTACAATATGACACAAAAACACCTCGGCTAATGCTTTTGCAGTGGGCACCTGCTTAAAGGGAATGAAATGTGCCTGTTTGGAAAACAAATCCATGACCACCTAGATCACAGTCTTTCCCTTGCTTGAGGGTAAGTCCTTTATAAAATCCAAGGAAATCACCTCCCACGGCTGGCTGGGAGTCTCTAGAAGTTTCAGGAAGCCCCCGGGTCTGTGTTTGCATATCAGACAGGTTTGGCACAATCCCACATAATTAGCCACATTACCCCTCACATACACGGCCAGCAAAATTGTCTTTGCACCAGATGAAGTGTCTTTAGGAACCCAAAATGGCCAGCAATCTTGGATTCCTGGGCCTGACTTCCTCCCTCAAGGACCTGGGAACAAACAGCTTTTCCCCCTTACACCAGCAATTGTCCTCCCTTTTCTCCAGGCCTGACTCAAACTCTATTTCCTTCAAATCCTCCACATCAACTGCCTGAGTGAATTTTGTAATCCAAGCTCCCTCCATCAGGGGTCCGGCTTAGGCCTTGCTGTGGGTTGTCACAGCTCCCCCCAACTGGGACGGCGTGAACACAGTTCCTCCCAACTGGGAGAAGTAATCTGGCTTGGCCCCCTTCCAGCCTATGTCCCATCCTAAAGGTTGCAGAGGGGAGGGCTAGGAAGATTGACTCCCCTCTGACATTGGTGTTGTGTAATGCCAGATCTATAAACAATGAGACCGCAGTCCTGCGGGACTTTCTGCAGGAGCAGAACATAGACCTGGCATGTGTGACTGAGACCTGGGTGCAAGAGAGAGAAACAGTGTCTCTCTCCCAAGTGGCTCCTCCTGGGTTCTTCACCAATCCCGGACTAGGGGGCAGGGGGGAGGAGTGGCATTATTCATTAGGGAGGCTTACTCCTTCAGGGTGCACCCGCCGGTGAGGATCACAGGCATTGAGGGTGCTGGCTGTGAGGCTTCTGCCCTATGTAGTCAAGGATCAGACCTTTGTTGATGAAACAGAGTTCTTTATTCCCAATTACTACATTACAGGTCCTCGGATCATTGTTAGAGATAAAGTATACAATAGAAGCAGGATTAATATACCCTCCAGTACAATTTCAATTTCCCATAGGTAACCAATCACAGGAAGGGAAAAACTGCGGGCTAAAGGTCCTTTGACCATTCGCTTCCCACAGGAAAAAGGCGAAGTGTGAAGCTGTAAATTTCCCTTCTTAAACCAGACCCCTCAAATGTATCCATCTTGTGCATAACAAATAACTCGCCAAGGTCTTCACACACTGATAAGAAATGTTCCGTGTCTCCCCCGGCAGGGAGGAAAGGAATGCGGAGGCGCGGAGGGGTGAGAGGCCGATTGTTCTCATGTGCTGTAGTCGCCACTCTCCCGGACCAAATGGTTACACTGACCAGACCCATCGTGAGCCATAAACCCAGGGCAATAAACAGAGCCTATTGAAACCTAATACATGGTGATTGAGATAACAGGATGTTACAGATGAACTGCAAAGACAGGTTACATAGGAAGGAAATATACAAAGCATACAAGCAAACTTTTGTTAGAATCTTTAGATTCTGACACTCTGCCACCCGAAAAATCCAATCTACCCCGGCTTATCAGGAAAACGTTTATGGAAAGCTTTAACTAATTTAGGAGCATGAACATTATCTGAAAAAACCCACTCATTCAATTCCGGACCAAAATCTACCCACTTGACAAGATATAGCAAGCGGCCCCTACGCATTTTTGAATCAAGGATTTCAGAAATCTCAAAATGGGGTGCCCCCTCCTTCATCAGTGGAGGAGGAGTCGGAGGAGTTGGATGCCACACATTCGGCCCAGGATTCTTCTTCAACAAGCTGAAATGAAAAACAGGATGCACAGAACTCAGTGATTTAGGCAATTCTAGTTCAAAGGACACATCAGAAATTTTGTGCAATACTTTATAGGGACCAACGTATTTCCACCCTAACTTCCTGCTTGGTTGTAGGCCATGTATATTTTTGGTAGAAAGGTAAACCGAGTCCCCTGGCTGAAGGTCTCACCCTTCAGCTCATCCACGATCAGCATACTTTTTGTAGACTTCTTTGGCTTTGTCTAAAGTCTTTGCAATCAAAGGCCATAAGTTCTGCAGGTTGGCCCACCACTGTTTAAAATCGGAGGGGGGGGGCGTCTGATGCTTCCTCTATGGTGGGCAGGGGCAGAAGTTGGCAACGAACTGGCTGCCTCTGTCGGATACCACACGTTTGGGGAAGGCGTGCAATTTGATCACATGATTAATGAAGGCTTTAGCCAGTCCCTTTGCAGTCGGCAGTTGTTTAAACGGGGTAAAGTGAGCTTGCTTCGAGAACATATCAACCACCACCCAAATGACAGTCTTTCCTTTCGAGGGTGGCAGGTTGGTAATAAAGTCCATAGCTATCGCTTCCCAGGGACGGGAGGGGGTGGGTAACGGGTGTAGTAGTCCTGGGACTTCCCCCCCCCGCTTGCACATTAAACAGGTTTGACAGGCAGTGACGAAATCAGACACATCCTTATGCATGCGCGGCCACCAAAATTGCCGCTGGATTAAATTAAGAGTCTTTAGGAAACCAAAATGACCAGCTAGCTTGGACGAATGGCAGGTCAATAAAATGTCTTTTCTCCGTGCCCTGGGCACCACGAGTTTGTCTCCATGGTACCAGCATTTGTTGGAATGGAGAGAGCACTCCTCTATGCTCTCTAACTCTTCTGCCTCTTCCGGAGAGTAGTCTCCCCCCATTTCTCTGCCCACGACTCTACAGTTACATGCTTACTCTGGCTCCTGGTAGTAACAGCACCTCCCAATTGTTGTGGTGAGAACATGGAGTCAAACACCTCCTCCTTCTGACTCTCGTGTTGGGGTAACCTGGATAAAGCATCTGCTAAGGAATTGGCTTTCCCAGGAAAATGTTTGAGCACGAAATTGAATTTCGAGAAGAAATCAGCCCATCGGAGTTGCTTGGCATTAAGGGACCTTTGAGTGTGTAACGCCTCTAAGTTTTTATGGTCTGTCCAAATTTCAAACGGGGTCTGCGCTCCCTCCAGCCAGTGCCTCCAAGTGGTCAGGGCTAAACGAATGGCTGCTGCTTCTTTATCCCATACTGACCAGTTCCTCTCCATTTCGTTGAATTTCTTTGAGATGTAAGCCAGGGGGTGTAATTTATTATCCGCCCCCTTCTGGAGGATGGCCCCCCCCCATGGCCACATCCGATGCATCGACATGTATCACGAATTCCTTAGTCTCATCGGGATGAGCAAGGATAGGTTCTGATGTAAATAGTCTTTTTAGGGTCTCAAAGGCTTTTTGGCAATTATCTGACCAGGCTATCTTTTCCCCTGGTTTTCCCGCTTCAGGGCCCCTCCCCTTGGTTTTCAGGAGTTCCGTCAGTGGGAGGGTGACCGTGGCAAAATCTTTTAGGAAGGTGCGGTAGAAGTTGCAAAACCCCAACAGACTTTGCAATTGCTTTCTAGTTCGGGGTGCCTCCCATTGCACCACTGCCTCCACTTTAGCGGGGTCCATTTCTAACCCCTTCTGGGAAATACAATACCCCAAAAAGTCTACAGAATCCTGGTTGAATTCACATTTGGATAGTTTGGCATACAATTGATTTTTCAACAACGTGGAAAGCACCTCCCTGACCAGTTTTACATGTGACTCCTTATCAGCAGAATAGATCAAGATATCATCTAAGTAACATAACACTCCCTTAAATAAATGCTTGTGCAACACTTCATTAATCAGGCTCATAAAAACTCCCGGCGCACCACTTAAGCCGAATGGCATCACCAGGTACTCAAATTGTCCCAATGGAGTGTTAAAGGCAGTCTTAAATTCATCCCCCTCCCTAATGCGCACACAGAAGTAAGCATCCCGCAAATCCAGTTTGGTGAACACCTTTCCCTTAGCTGCCTCCATTAGCAAGTCTTTTATGAGTGGGAGGGGGTAGGCATTAGAAGCAGACACTGCATTCAGGCCCCTATAGTCCGTGCATAATCATAGCCCTCCATCCTTCTTTTTCATGACTAAAACAGGTGCGGCAAAAGAAGACTTGGCAGGGCGGATGAATCCCCGCTCCAAGTTTTTATCTAGGAACTTTCTCAGCTCTTCTCACTCTGAGGGACTCATGGAGTAGAGCTTTCCTTTCGGTAGCTTCTCTCCCAGGAGCAACTCAATCGCACAGTCTGACAGTCGGTGGGGGGGGGGGGTAGCTCGTCCGCCTCGGTCTCGCTAAATACTCCCATTAAGTCCCGATACTCCTTAGGCACGGTGGAGGGTACCAACATCAGATCCCCACCCCGGGTCCCACTGGTGGCGTTTACACTTCTCATCCACCCACGAGATCTTCCCTTCGCTCCACCTGATATATGGGTCATGGGAACTCAGCCAAGGGCTCCCCAACACCATGGGGAACTGGGTGTTGGGGGTGATGACAAAGGCCCTCTTTTCCCAATGCTCCCCCGTCCCCACTATCAGTCGTTCCGTCTCGGCCACACACGCCTCTTTCATTTCCGAACCGTCCATTTGCATGAACGTGAGTGGCTCTCCCAATGGGGTAACTTTTGGGACTAGCCCATCCACTACTAAGGAGCTTATTAAGTCTCTGGCGCACCCTGAGTCAATTAGGGCACACACCCGTACATGGGTCCCAGTGCCGGGGGCTATCACAGTCACTACCATGTACAGTAAGGGGCCGGGGATGCTCACCAGAGATGGCGCGTCGGGGTTAGGGACCTGCAGTTCTGCGCCATTCACTGCAGGTCATTGGAGTTTCCCGGCATCTGTGCTTCCGTCAGCTCCAGCTCCCCTTGCTCGCTCACTGCCCCTTCCAGCTGTAATGCCCGGGGTTTGAACGATGTCTTTCCCTTGCTGGGGGTGCTCCCTGCCACTGGTGTGGAGGTCTTGGGAACTTTTCCACTTCCGCGGGGGCATGCCAAGGTGAAGTGACCGCTTTCGCCGCATCTCATGCAGAGCCCTTGCCTGAACCGGCTGTCATGGATTTCCTGGACACTGGGCTTGGGCTTCACCTTCTGGGTGGCTTTGGCTTGGGCAGTCGCTGAGGTCCCCATCTTGATGAGGGTGAACCTCTCCTCCACGTCAGCCACCGCTCTCATCCACGTTGCAAGGGACCCAGGCCGTCCTCCTCTTAAGACCATCTCGTACACTTTGGGGTTCAGGCCCTCTCGATACTTCTCGATGAAGAGGTCTTGGGTCCAGCCTTGAATCTTGGCCGCTATGTGCCAGAACCGGTCGGTGTACTCTCCGCAACTTCCGCAACTGGTTCCGCGCCTTCTCCTCCCCGAGGGGGTCCTCATAGTGCTGTCGGAGGGCCCACATAAAATTATTCATGGACCGCAGCTCTGGCCCCGGGGCGTTGTGAAGGCTCACATACCAGTCGCTAGCGGTGTCCCTCAGTTTGGACCCGATGTATCCAATCCGGTCCCGCTCGGTGGGGTAGAGGTGCCCCCAGGCATCTAGGAACCTCTCGATTTCTATGAGGAAAAACCGTAGCTTCTTGGGGTCCCCGTCGAAGGTAGCTGTCAGCGGATTGTTGGGCACTTGGCGGATCATTTGTTCCACGGGTGCGGGCGCCGGGGCAGGAACGGGAGCTGGGACCTGCACTGGAACCTGCTGTGGGGCCTGTTGCGTGATGACCCCCGTGGGAGCTCCCCCTGGGGGAGCCAGCTGCGACGGGGCTCCCCCGGCTGGTCCTCCAGCCCCACCTTGGACTGGCCGGACTGCTTGGAAAGCGGCTAGGGCATCTCGGAGTTGATACTGCAAATCCATTGCTACTTCTCTCAGCTCCGTGGTGATTTGCAGCCGCATATCTCCCATCAGACGGTCTAGGGCTTGGCTCGGGTCCTCTCTGTACAGATCGGGACCGTAGGGCGCGCCCCTCTCCTCGTCCGGTGGCGGGAGTCACCAGTCGCTCCTGTGATACGTCTCTCGCTCGTCTCCCAGGAAACTCGGCCGCCCTTGCTCAGTGCGGTCCCCAGGGACCGAGACGCGCATTCCCCTCCGATCGTGGACCCACGAGTCAACTGTCCCACGGCCGAAGTTGGCCCATGAATACCTCGGGGTCCCGGTCTGGTGAGGGGATAGTCGCGGGATGTAGTGAGCCCCCTGAGCCATAGTCACTGGCTTCTCGGGCTCCCCACCACCGCCTCCGGCTCCGGCACCCTGATCTATCGGGGTCACCGGTTCTCCTTCGGTTGTAGGGATGGGAAGAGTACCATCATCCGACATGGTCAGGAACGGTCAAGTCCCAGTCACTCTAACAATCTCTAACAATCTGTGAGGCTTCTGCCCTATGTAGTCAAGGATCAGACCTTTGTTGATGCAACAGAGTTCTTTATTCCCGATTACTACATTACAGTCCTCGGATCATTGTTAGAGATAAAGTATACAATAGAAGCAGGATTAATATACCCTCCAGTACAATTTGAATTTCCCATAGGTAACCAATCACAGGAAGGGAAAAACCGTGGGCTAAAGGTCCTTTGACCGTTCGCTTCCCACAGGAAAAAGGCGAAGTGTGAAGCTGTAAATTTCCCTTCTTAAACCAGACCCCTCAGATGTATCCATCTTGTGCATAACAAATAACTCGCCAAGGTCTTCACACACCGATAAGAAATGTTCCGTGTCTCCCCCGGCAGGGAGGAAAGGAATGCGGAGGCGCGGAGGGTTGAGAGGCCGATTGTTCTCATGTGCTGTAGTCGCCACTCTCCCAGACCAAATGGTTACACTGACCAGACCCATCGTGAGCCATAAACCCAGGGCAATAAACAGAGCCTATTGAAACCTAATACATGGTGATTGAGATAACAGGATGTTACAGATGAACTGCAAAGACAGGTTACATAGGAAGGAAATATACAAAGCATACAAGCAAACTTTTGTTAGAATCTTTAGATTCTGACACTGGCCTGTTATGGGAAGCTGAGGAAAGTGTGGCAATTTGGCTGGTGTACCAACCGCCCAACACACTGGCCAATAGCCTACCATCCCTGGTTGAGCCATATTAGGCTGGGCGTTGAAACACCCTAGACTGATAGTCTTGGGTGATTTCAATGTTCATGCCGATGATGTAGCCTCTGTTCAGGCAGTGGACCTGGTGTCATCCATGGTGGCCCTAGGACTCTCCCAACTTGTAACGGCCCACAAACATTGGGCTGGGCACACACTGTATTTGATTATTGCGACTGGGGTTACAGTGGACTGGATTACTGCTTTGGCAGTACCATGGTTGGACCACTTTGCCTTGAAGGCCCATCTGAATACTCCACTCCAACCCTGGTTGGGCGGTGAGCCTATTTTGGCTCACTCACAGAGCCAAATGGACGCCGTGCAGCTTCATACGGCTCTGCAAGATCTGCTGCCCCCTGGCGGCTTGTTGAATGACGTTTATGAGGTCCAATGAGATGGCAGTCAAGGCCACCAAATGACAGTACTATATGGCCGAGGTTGCATCTGCAAGCTCACGCCCAGCCTAATTGTTTAGAATGATTTGGTCCATTACTGCTTTGTCTCAAAGCAGACTAAACCATAGGAAATTAGATATTGGCTGTGAGACTTTTGCGAGCTATTTTGCAGATAAAGTCTTGTCGCTCCGCTGTGACCTTCCCGCTACAGTTGGTACAGTAAATGAACTTGAGGCTCCTAGCACATCTTCTTGTTCTATTCTGGATTATTTCAGCCCACTCAGTCTTGAGGAAGTTGACAAATTGCTTTTAACTGTACGCCCTACCACATGCTCCCTTGATCCGTGCCCTTCGTGGCTAATCAAAGCTGGCCATGAGGGGTTTCAAGGTGCACTGCAGAAGATAATCAACCAATCACTCTCTGAGGGGTAGTTTCCGGATGCACTTAAGGAAGCAGTGGTGTGTCCTCTGTTTAAAAAGTCATCATTGGATCCGGCCGAATTGGCCAACTACCAGCCAGTTTCCAACTTGCCGTATTTGGGCAAGTTAATAGAGAGGGCAGTGACAACTCAGTTACAGGGCTTTTTGGATGACACTTCCATATTAGATCCTTTCCAGTCTGGTTTCCACATGGGACATGGGACAGAGACAGTACTGGTTGCCCTCACAGATGACCTCCGGAGGCACCTGGATCAAGGCAGAGCAGCAGTGCTGCTGTTGTTAGATCTGTCGGCTGCGTTTGACATGGTCGACCACCAGCTACTGGTTTGTCACCTTACCGACATTGGAGTTCAGGGGTTGGCCTTGCAGTGGCTTGCTTCCTTTCTTCAAGGTCAGGGACAGAGAATGGTGCTACAGCTGTCCTGAAGGCACTCACTTGAATGTGGTATGCCCCAAGGGGCAGTATTGTCCCTGATGTTATTCAACATCTATATGCGCCCTCTTGCCCAGGTTGCTCGGAAGCATGGGCTGGGTTGTCACCAGTATGTGGATGACACCCAGCTCTATCTGTTGTTGGGCAGTCAGTCCAACTCCAAACTGGAAGATCTTGACCAGGCATTGCAAGCTGAGGCTGGTTAGCTTAGCCTGAGCCAGTTGAAATTGAATCTAATGAAGATGGAAGTCCTGTGCCTGAGTCGGGGAGGTCTGGGGGTAGGGATACCACTCCTGGCCTTCGATGGGGTGCCATTGGTGCCAGCACCGAGGGTTAGGAGCTTGGGAGTGCTCCTAGATTTCTCCTTATCAATGGAGGCCCAGGTAGCATTCATTGCCAAGTCGGCCTTTTATCATCTTAGGCTGATTAGGCAGCTGGTTTTCTTCCTCGAACATAATGACTTGGCAACAGTGATCCATGCAATGGTCATCTCGAGACTGGATTACTGTAATGCCCTCTACATGGGGCTGCCCTTGTCCCAGATCCAGAAGCTGCAGCTAGTGCAGAATGCAGCGGCGAGGCTGTTGTTGTGTCTTCCTGTGCAGGAACACATCCAGCCCACCTTAAGAACACTGCACTGGCTGCCTATAGCATACCGGATTCAGTTCAAGATGCTGGTCCTTACCATTAAAAAGCCCTTTATGGCCAGGAACCTGCATATCTTAGGGACCGCCTTTCCCCAATTATATATATATAAAAAGGGACCACCTCTCCCCATATGTTCCCCAGACAGCACTGTGATTGGGGAACCAGAATTGGCTGGTCCTTCTGAACATCAAGGAGGCCAGGCTGATAACAACAAGGGCTAGGGCTTTCTTGGGCTCCACTCTGGTGGAATGAGCTCCCGGAGGAGATCAGAGCCCTGTGGGATTTGTTACAGTTCTGCAGGGCCTCTAAAACAGAGCTCTTCCGCCAGGCCTTTGGGGCCGCCGCCACCACTGCCACCGTTACCACCACTCCCGTCACTGTCACCATCGACAACTGACAATTATGATGAGTGAGCCAGACCTCTCTGGATCCCCCCCTTTATCCTTACCCTCTCCTGTCTAAGCCTGACCTGAGTACCACATTCATCTGGCAGGAACTAAGTAGCTGACTCTACTGAGGAACTAATACCAGCACTTTATATGTGATATTTATGGTTTTAAATTTTGTATTGCCAGATTTTATATTGTATACAGTATTATCGATTGTATTTTATATTGTAAGCCGCCCTAAGCCGGCTTTGCTGGAAGGGTGGGGTAAAAGTTTAACTAATAAATAAATAACATAGAGTCTATGATGTTTTTGCATAGACTTTTGTGCTGCAGGAGGCAGGACAATGCATCTGCCAGAGAGTTTGCTTTTTCCGGGAAATGGTGCAGGGTAAAGTGGAACTTAGAGAAAAATTCCACCCACCAGAGTTGTTTGGTATTAAGGCTGTGCAGGGTTTTCAGTGCTTCAAGGTTCTTATGATCAGTCCAAACCTCAAACAATGTGTGCACCCTTTCCAGCCAGTGCCTTCAGGTGGAAAGAGCCAGCCAGATGGCTGACACTTCCTTGTCCCAGACTGAGCAATTGCACTCGCTCACCCCAATTTTTTTTAAATGTAGGCCAGCAGATGAAGCTTTCCATCAGACACCTCTTGCAAAATTGTCCTCCCCCACATCTGAGGCATCAACCTGCACAATGAATTTTTTATTCTCATCTGGATGGGCCAAAATGGGCTTAGGTGTGAACAAGGGTTTGAGGTGATCAAAAGCCTTCTAGCATTCCATAGTCCACTCCAGCCATGCCCCAGGCTTCACGCTGTGGGGTCCCTTCCCCTTTGTCTTTAACAAATCTGTGAGGGGGAGGCTCACTTGAGTGAAGTTGGGGATTAATGTTCAGTAGAAATTCATGAACCCAAGAAAACTCTGTAATTGGCGCCAGGTCTGAGGGGACTCCCACCCTAAAACATCTGTGACCTTCTTTGGGTCCATCTTTAACCCTTTAGGTGAGATATGATATCCAAGGAAGTCTATTTTAGTTTGGTGGAATTCACACTTAGACAGTTTAGCAAACAGTTTGTCCTTGTGCAATGTTTCTAATACTTATCAGACCAATTTGACATGTGACTTGTTATCTTTGAGATATAAAAGGATATCATCTAGATAAACTACTGCCCCCTTGAATAAGTGCTTGTGCAATACTTCATTTATTAAGTTCATGAAGACCCCCGGTGCCCCTTTAAGTCTAAATGGCATTACTAACTACTCAAACTGGCCCAGTGGGGTATTGAATGCTGTTTTAGGCTCATCCTGTTCTCAAATGGACACTAGAAAATAAGTATCTTGGAGGTCTAATTTCAAAAAAATTGGGCTGGCCTGAGCCACACCATCCTGGACAAAGTGCTGGCCCAAGAGAACCCAGTGACTCTGAATGGCTGAATTCAAGTGGCATGTGAGGCTGAGAATCGCTGTAACATCCTGAATATGTATCATCCCAGACTTCCCATGGGACCAACAAAAGTGCAAGGTGCTGGTTGGGAGGCGAAGGCACAGTGGGGCTGGGTCCCAAAGATAGGGAATGACAGAGAACAGAGGATGTGTCAGGGCTTGTGCCTAAAGTGTGGGGGGCCCAGCCATTTTGCTGTCAACTGCCCTCACGAGCAGAGCCCCAGTGTGGCCATGAAAGGAGAGCGCAAGCCAAAGGAAAAGAAGTTCAAATTGTCAGCAGGCCATTTCAAGCCTCCAAATGCCCTCCAGTTGGGAGGGAGAGTGGAACTGGAGAGCATCTCATCTACCGAAGAGTCGGTGGGAAACGCCAAGGACCTGCTGTGAAAGGCGCTAAGCAGCAGGTCCGAACTTCTCCAGTGCCAGCATCAGTGAGGCCCTCTTCCCCCTTGTTTTTCCTGACTATGAGTGTGGTAACCCTCCCCTCTGAACTCACATCCGAGTACAAGCCCTCATAGACTCAGGATGCAGCAGAGACATGATCAGCCCAGCCTTGGTAGCAGGGTCGGGAGCCGAACTACAGGAGTTAAGGGTTTTCTCAGATGGATGAAACCCCAATGAAGGGGGAGCCTTGTGATCACCACACCATGGGGGTGGGCTCCCACTGGGAATTAAGGGCCTTCACAGTGAACCTTTCTGCCAAGTTCCCTATGGTGTTGGGGGCCTAACTGTGGGAGTTAAAGGAGCCCCTGTTGTTTTCTCAGACAGATGGAACCCCAATCAAGGGGGAGGCTTGTGTTCATCGCACCATGGGGGTGGGTTCCCACTGGAAATTAAGGGCCTTCATAGTGACTCTTTCTGCCAAGTTCCCTATAGTGTTAGGAAGCCCCTGGCTCAGAGTCCATAATCTGTATATTCAGAGGAGTTTGGGAGCCCTCCAATTTATGGACCCCCATTGTCAGATTCATGTTTGGAACCCAGAGGGGGTGGAGCCACAGTCGGTGCCCAAGCAGGTGTGTCTTGCCAGGGAAGAGTTAAACCAGATCCCCCTTGAGTACAGAGACTTGTCAAAAGTTTTTGAAGAGAAAGAGGCTGATGAGTTCCCTCCCCATTGGAATACTGACTGTGCTATTGAGATTCTCCCTGGCCAAAAACTACCTAAGTGAAAGCTGTACTCAATGAGCCTGGCAGAAAAGGTGGAACTGAGGAGGTTTATCAACAAGAATTTAGCTAGAGGGTTTATCAGACCTGCCGCTTCCCCTTTCACAGCCCCCGTGCTTTTCCGCAAGAAAAAAAGAGGGGGGGGGTTAAGATTATGCACCAATTATCGGGGTCTGAATGCAGTCTCAATGTCTAATGCTTATCCCATCCTGCTGATCAAAGACTTGCTGGTAGAGGCCATAAAAGGCCAAATCTTCACTAAACTGGACTTGCAAGATGCTTATTTCCGAGTGCACATTCATGAGGGAGATGAATACAAGACTGCATTTAATACCCCTTAGGGCAATTCGAATATTTGGTGATGCCTTTTGGGCTCTCTGGTGCCTATGGGGTGTTTATGAATTTAGTAAATGAGGTGTTCCACAAATATTTGTTCAAAGGAGTTCTCTTTTTCTTGGATGACATTTTGATCTACACCAAAGATAAAAACTCCCTTGTGCAACTTGTCAGAGATGTCTTGAAAACCCTTTACCAGAACAAGCTGTTTGTGAAACTGACTCAGTGTGAATTCCATAAAGGGGAATTGGACTTTCTGGGCTATAGCATTTCAACAAAGGGGTTGGGGATGGACCTGACAAAGGTGAAGGATGTGTTGGGCTGGGAGCCCCCTCAGACAAGGAGGTAATTGCAAGCCTTCCTAGGTTTCGCCAATTTTTCTGCCCCTTCATCCCAAACTTTGCTTAAGCGGCGTTGCCCCGACAGACTTGTTTTTTTATTTTATTTTCTTTATTTATAAGTTTTCTAACATAAAAAACAAACCAAAAGCTGTTAATATACACATAAGAGAAGCATCCTCAAAAAAATAAATCATGTTCGTTATCCTATTAATCATTACATCTTTGATTTATCCATTTATACAACGTATTCCAAGTTATGTCATATGTACTATTTTTTTAACCTTTTTAGCATTACAGTCAGTTTATCCATTTCAGTGGCTTCTAGCAGTTTCTGCAGAAACTCCTGCCTATCTGGAATTTTTTTCTACTTTCCAGTATTTAGCATAAATATTTCTGGTTTAAATAATAGTTTGACTCCAATTACCTCTTGAAGTATTTTCTTGATCATTAGCCAATAATTGTTTGCCTTACCACAAAGCTACCATAGATGAAAATATGTGCCCGAATTCTTCTTACGTTTCCAACAAATTTTAAGTATAGATGGAGAGTACTTTGATAGCCTCTCTGGAGATAAATGCCATTTATAAAACATTTTATACATGTTTTCCTTGTATGATGTGGCTTTGGTAATTTTAATATTTGTTTTCCATATTTTACACCAGTTTTCCAACTCTATATTGTGGCCTAGGTCTCTCGCCCAAGATATCATAGCTGGTTTAACAAGTTCATCTTGCATCTTATAGTCTAAAAAATATCCATACATTTTCTTTATAAGTTTCACATCAGAACTCAGCCAGATCTTATCTAAATCAGTTGATGCTCTATAAAATCCTTTTATTTCATGTCTTAAATCTAGATTGCAATTGTATCTTTTCCCACCAAGAAAGTACAATATTCTGTTTCTCTAATGTTTCTAAGGTTTTAATTTGGTATCTAGTAGGTCCTTGTAGCTAGTCTTCTTCTCTTTCATAAGAAGTGAGGGTTTTATAAGGGGCGACACCCATGTTGGGATTTTTAAATAAAATACAAGTTTAACTTCTTCCCAGATTTTGAATAAAGAGCCTCTAATCAAATGATGTTTGAAATGCGCTCTTTCCTGTCCATTCCAGATGAAAGCATGCTACCCCATGAGCAAATCATGGCCTTCCAGATTCAACAGTCTTGTGTTATTTAAATTGATCCATTCCTTTAACGATATCATTGCAGTGGCCTTATAATACAGGTACCAATCAGGAAGGTCAAAACCACCTTTTTCACCTCTATCTTGTAGATCTTTAAGCCTAATTCTTGGATTCTTATATTGCCAAATAAAACCCGAAATAATTTTATCTAGTTTTCTAAAGAATTTCTGGGTTCTCAATATTGGCAGTGTCTGGAAAATGAAAATTATACGAGGTAGGATACACATTTTAATTGTTGCAATTCTACCTAATAAAGAGCTGTAAATTTTTCCAATTTCCAAGGTCTTTTTGTATTTTTATCAAGAGTTTCTCGTAATTATCATCTAGGAGAGAACTGTACCTATTAATTAAAGTAATGCCTAAATACTTGACTCTTTTACTCACTTCAAAACCCATTTTGTCATGTAGTTGCTTTATCGCCTCATTTGTACAGTTTTTGGTAAGAATATTTGTCTTTTTAGTATTTATTCTAAGCCCAGCAACCCTAGCATAACTTTGTAGCATTTCTAACAAATAATCAATTGAGGACAATGGATCTTCTAAAATAAAAACAAGATCGTCTGCATATGCTTGCAACTTATAGTCCTCCCCTTTTACCTTTAAGCCTTTAATTTTCCCCTCTTCCCTAATTATGTCATTGAGAATTTCTAATGCAAAGATAAACAATAATGGGGAAAGCAGACAACCCTTTCTAGTGTCTGTATCTGAAATCACCGTTAAACAACACTCTAGCCTCTTGTTTATCATATACTATTTTCACCATCTTATAGAATTGCTCTCCGCATCCCCAGTGTAGTAATTTTGCTAAAATAAACTCCCAACTGACATTGTCGAACACTTTCTCTGCATCTATGAAGAGAAGGGCCATTTGTTTATCAGGGAGAGCTTCATAGTATTCAAGCATATTTAGGATAACTCATACATTAGATCTTAGTTGTCTTTGGGGGAGAAAACCAGCTTGGTCCTGATGAATCATTTGAGTCAATACTTTTAAAAATCTATTAGCAACTATATTGGCATAAATTTTGTAACCCACGTTTAACAAGGAAATAGGTCTGTAGTTCTTTATGTCCGCCCTATTAGTTTCTTTTTTTGGTATCAGAGTAATTAATGCCTCTTTCCAAGTTTCAGGTAGTCTCCCTGCCTCATAGATGTTTTGTACTGTCTTCTTCAGAGGTAACATTAGTTGGTCTTCAAATGTCAAATAAAACTCAGACGGGAGACCGTCCGATCCTGGGAACTTCCCTTTCTTTAAATTTTTAATAACCTCTAAAATTCTGCATGTTGTAATGGCTTCATTTAACAACCCTTTTTGCTCTTCTGTGAATTTTTTCTTAACATTTTTATCTAAGTAGACTTGGATATTCTGTTCATCTTGAACTTCTTGCTTATATAGTTGACTATAGAAGATTTCTATTATCTCCTTAAGATTTTCTGCTGAAAAACACTACTCTCCTTTAGAGTTCTTTAATGATTTTATGTGCCTTCTGCTCTTTCTTTCTTCAACCTGTATGCCAACCATCTCGATGCTTTGATCGCATCTTCGAAGTATGCTTGTTTGGCATATTTTATTTTCTTTGCTATTTCATGTGAAAGTAAGCAGTTTAACTGATGTTGGAACTGCATTAAATTCATTTTATTCCGACTTCCGGCAAGACTTGCGACCATGGCGAACACGCTCCTCCGCATCTGCGGGGAGTGTGATCCATACCCGGCGGGAAGAAGGGGCTTCGGACTGGTGCTGAGCCCCCAGAGACCCTAGTGAAGGGGCTCTGCCTGGGGTGGCACGAAGGGGATCTCTCCCTACGGTGGCGATCGAGGGATCGAGGTCCCCTTTCATCACCCCCATAGGTTCCCCCATCCGTGGGAGCCGTATGGCTAAAAGCGCAAAACCGAGAAGCAGCAGAGAGTGTGAAGCTTTGAAGCTGGAACTTTATAGTTACGCACGGAGAAAATGTGAGTCTGAAGTAAAAATAAACAGAACACAGCGGGAAAGGCGGGTGGAGCAACCCCCCCCTCTCGAGACTGGCGTACTTACGGGACTCTTTACGTGGCGTTACTGCATGAAAAAACGTACGTTCGGCTTGCTAGATGGCGGCATCGCTCTTTAGAGGATATGAACTTTAAAAAGATATAAGCGCAGTCGTAGAATTTGCTTCTTTCGTCCATCTTATCTAACTATCAACAAAGAAGCGCAGCCTCAACAATGGCGGGGAAACCGAAACCTTCCCCCAAACTAGGAAGTACAGCTCCGAGTTCAAAGGTTGATACCACAGAGATGAGCACGGTGTTCTCCTCGTTATTGCGACCTCTAGTGGACCAAATGACAGCTCTCAACGTCAAGATGGACAAGATGCAGCTGGACCTAAAGGAGTCGAATAAAACTACAGAGAAGCTGCAGCGAGAACTTCTGGAAGTTAAGACTTCAGTAAAAAATCATGATTCAAGGCTACAAAAAGCGGAGAAAGAAAAGGCCTTCCACTCTGATCAGCTTTTGAAACTACAGATGGAAAGATCGAATTTTTTCCTAAGACTTCAGAATGTACCAGAAGATAAAGGAGAAGACCTTAAAAATCTGTTAAGTGAAGCGCTCGAACCAGTGACGGGCTTAAAAGCAGCGGAAATAAAAAGCGATATGGATATGGTTTACAGAACCTATCCAGACTATACTAAAAAGAAAAGCCTGCCTGGTGAGATTCAGATAAGGTTCTCCAAAAAGTCAACAAGAGATGTGGTGCTTAGGACCACAAATAAAGCGGTTCTGAAGATCAAAGGAAAAGAAGTTAAAGTGATGAAAGATATCCCATTTGAAATAAGGAAAAGAAGGAAAGCCTATGGAAAACTGACATCTTGGCTACAGTCTGAATCTATTATCTACAGGTGGAATGTTCTGGAAGGACTGAGCTTCAGCATCAAAAACAAAAAATACAAGATTGACTCTGTTCAACAGGCAAAAAGTTTTTTGGAAAAAGGCAAAGAAAAGAAAAAAGAGAGAGACTCAGATGGTTCGCTGGCATCGCAAGAAAGTATGTATGGATTTGATAGCTCAAAGAGCGAAGAAGAAATTTCTGACTCAGAAAAAGGAGCAGCAGCTCCAAAGGTACAAGAAGAGACTGTTAAGACAAGAAGAGGACGAAAGAAGAAATAAAGGCTGAAATGTTTTTTGAAATCGCACTTATATATTATATATAATTTGTATAATTAAGCATTCCTTCAAAAGAACATGTCTGTCAAACAGCTTTTTTATTTTTCATATATCATCAGTAACAATTTTAATTGAATATTAACCAAGGTTTAAAATGCTTCATATGTATTAATGGTAAGGTAATATTAAGCAAATGTTAAAGCACACTCTGTATAAGGTAAATATAGCTTAGAAAAGTAGCGATGTAGTAGTAGAAATAGATAAAATCTAAAAAAAAAAAATTCATTTTATTCCGTTCTGAGGAGGGATCTTTCTTCAAAAAAATTTCTTCTTTTTTCCTACCAAATTTTGATATTTCACTTTGTTTTGTTTCCTTCACCATATTTCATGTCTAATCAGTCTCCCTCTCCCTCTCGCAAAGGCTTTAAAAGCATCCCATACAACCGCAATATTCGTCTCTGGTATAATATTTCATTTAAAAAAATCTTTAAACTCTTCTTTACATTCTTTAACTAGCTCTTTATTATTTAAGACCCAAGTCTTCATAGTCCACCTAGTAGCTTTGAGTACATCTTGCAGTATCAACAATAATGGATTATGATCCATGAAAGTAGCTGGTAGAATTTCAACTTCCTACAAATCTGTTAGCATTGACATTGATGTCCAGACCATGTCAATTCGGGACCACGATTTGTGTCTAGATGAAGAG
Source organism: Lepidodactylus listeri (assembly GCA_029233225.1). Lineage (NCBI taxonomy): Eukaryota > Metazoa > Chordata > Lepidosauria > Squamata > Gekkonidae > Lepidodactylus > Lepidodactylus listeri. The sequence continues at coordinate 2,864,792 of JARCFY010000014.1, read as the reverse complement.
AAGAAGAAGAGAGAAGAGAAGAGATTGGATTTATACCCCGCCCTCCACTCCCCAAGGGAGTCTCAGAGCGGCTTACAAACTCCTTTTCCCTTCCCCTCCCCACAACAGACATCCTGTGAGGTAGGTGGGGCTGAGAGAGCTCTTTCCCAAGCTGTCCTTGAGGGAACAGCTGGTACAGAGCTATGGCTTGCCCAAGGTCATCCAGCTTTCCCAAGGTCATCCAGCCAGGTGCAAGTGGAGGAGTGGGGAATCAAACCCGGTTCTCCTAGATTAGAGTCCGTGCACTTAACCACTACACCAAACTGAAAAAAAGGTGAAGTCCCTTTTATTTATGTTCCTAACCCTCCAAGTGTCCACAATTTTGCGTTCTTCTGCTAATCCCATAAAGGCTAGGGATAATTCATTTCCTCTATTAAATCTTTGTGTAGATGTTTCCTGATCTATTTTCGCATTCGCCACTGCATTAATGTCCCCAATTATACATAATTCATCAAAAACTTGGGCTGTTACTATTTCTCGGAGATGTTCAAAGAATTTTTCTTGACCTTGACTTTGATTAGGTGTGTAAATATTTACAACTAGAGTTGATTTGGCTTGTCTACAGAGTTTAACTATAACAATTCTCCCATCCTCAGATTCAAAAACTAATTCCGGATGCAAGTGGGATTTGACAGAATTGTTGAAAACCAAAGGGAAAGGGCTGGATTGTAAAAGGCCTGGCAGTAAATTAAATTGGACAGAGAAATGTCAGCAGGCCTTTGAAAAACAGAAAGTGCTGTTTACATCCAAGCCTGTCTTGAGTCACCCTGATGAGAGCAAGCCCTACACTGTGCCAGTTGATGCCTCAGTTGTGGTGATTGGGGGGACAATCCTATAGCAGAAGGAAGACAGTAAACTACACCCCCTTGCTAGGGCTGCCAAGTCCAACTTGGGAAATATCTGAGGACTTTGGGGGTGGAGCCAGGAGACTTTGGGGGGTGGAGCCAGGAGAAAGGAAGTGACATCATTTTGTGATGTCACATCCTGTGATGTTGCTTCCACATGCTTCCACATGAACTCATGAAGTTTCCTAATACTGAATCAGGCCATTGATCCATCAAGGTCAGTATTGACTACTCAGACTGGTAGTGGCTCTCCAGGGTCTCAGGCTGAGATCTTTAATGTCACCTGTTACCTGATCCTTTTTTAGCTGAAGAGGCTGATACCTCCTGCATGTCAAGCAGATGCTCTATCACTGAGCAACAGCCCTACTGAATCCTTCCTCATCTCGGCAGAATATGAAGCACTAAGTGCTACACAAGTGCTAAATATGATTTTCATATCATAAGAACAGGAGAGAAGCCACAGTGGATCGGGCCAACAGCCCATCCAGTACAACACTCTGTGGCCAAAAATACCAGGTGCCCTCAGGAGGTCCAGCAGCGGGGCCAGAACTCCAGAAGCCCTCCCACTGTTGCCCCCCCCAAGCACCAAGAATGCAGAGCATCACTGCCCCAGACAAAGTGTTCCATTTAGACCTTGTGGCTAATAATAGCCACTGATAGACCTCTGCTGGATGGGGACAGAGAGAGAGAGAGACAGACAGACAGACAGAAAAAAGAAAGAAAGAAAGGGGGAGAGAGAGAGAGAAGGAAAAGAGCTGGCAGACCCCAGCATCTTACCCCAGCAGCAACTTTGCAAGCCACATGCAAAAGCACACCCTTCAGTAGAAAGAGCCTAGTCCCTCCTTAATCTCTGGGCGGGGCTCTCTTGTAGGGCTGCCAAGTCCCCCGGTAGGGCGGGGGAAACACCGATTTTTCATGCTTCCTCCCCGCTTTTTCAAAACTGGCCACCGGGGGAGGCAATGGCTGCCAACAGGAGGGGAACGTCGGAGCCTGCTGGGCCCTCTCACTTCCAGGCCTCTTAAAGGGAAATGTCTGAAGAGCCTGCAGTGAAAAGCCTCACCAGACATTTCCCCTTTAAGAGTTAGCAAGAGAGCCCCGCCCAGAGATTAACGAGGGACTAAGCTCTTACTGAAGGGCCTGCTTTTGCATGCGGCTGGTGTAAGATTGAAAGGTTGCTGCTGCTGGGCCTGGGGTAAGTCCATCTGCCAGCTCTTTTCCTTCTCTCTCTCTCTCTCTTCTTTCTTTTTTCTGTCTGTCTGTCTGTCTGTCTGTCTCTCTCTCTCTGTCCCCATCCAGCAGAGGTCTGTCAGTGGCTATTATTAGCCACAAGGTCTAAATGGAATACTTTGTCTGGGGCAGTGATGCTCTGCATTCTTGGTGCTTGGGGGGGCAACAGTGGGAGGGCTTCTGGAGTTCTGGCCCCGCTGCTGGACCTCCTGAGGGCACCTGGTATTTTTGGCCACTGTTGTTACACAGAGTGTTGTACTGGATGGGCTGTACTGGATGGGCCGATCCACTGTGGCTTCTCTCCTGTTCTTATGATATGAAAATCATATTCTGCCGAGATGAGGAAGGATTCAGTAGGGCCGTTGCTCAGTGATAGAGCATCTGCTTGATATGCAGGAGGTATCAGCCTCTTCAGCTAAAAAAGGATCAGGTAATAGGTGACATTAAAGATCTCAGCCTGAGACCCTGGAGAGCCACTACCAGTCTGAGTAGTCAGTACTGACCTTGATGGACCAATGGCCTGATTCAGTATTAGGAAACTTCATGAGTTCATGTGGAAGCATGTGGAAGCAACATCACAGGATGTGACTTCACAAAATGATGTCACTTCCTTTCTCCTGGCTCCACTCCCAAAGTCTCCTGGCTCCACCCCCAAAGTCCTCAGATATTTCCCAAGTTGGACTTGGCAGCCCTACTCTCTTGCTCGCTCTGCCTGAACTCTTAAAAGGGAAATGTCTGCAGAGAGCCTGCAGTAAAAAGCCTCAACAGACATTTCCCCTTTAAGAGTTCAGGCTGCGTTCCTGCTGGCAGCCATTGCCTCCCCCGGTGGCCAATTTTGAAAAAGCGGGGGTAAGCTTTAAAAATCGGTGTTTTCCCCGCCCTACCGGGGGACTTGGCAGCCCTAAGGGTAAGAGAACTGGATTTGCTTCTAGAAATGCTGTGGGTTGAAATAGTGGACCCAAAAGGAAACTTAACACTGGGAGTTTGTTATTGCCCACCAGATCAAAAGACAGAGGAGGATTATAAAATGATGAATGAATTAAAGATAGTGGCTAGACAAAATAACTGTTCCTTCCTTTCCAACAGCTTCCCCTCCTCTGTCTACCTCCCATATGTCAACCCACCCACTCCCCTGTCTGCTGTTTGTTACATACTTCAACTGCACAAAACACTAATCCACAACTCTTTGTGGCTTACCCTTGCAAGGCGTCTCCCTGGATCCCTTATCACTCTCTCATTCAGTGATCATTAATGCCATTACTACTGCCACCACTGGACAACAGCTTGGAATTGGACACGGTGCACACTAGGGACCATCCTGACAGCGCAGAGTCGCCCACAACCATACAGACAGTTCCAGAGCCCCCAGACTCTGTTCCTGATTTGCCATCATTCCCCATCTTTCTGCCAGTGACCCTAGACACGGCTCCTGTGACTTCACCACCACCACCCAAGCCTAGATGCTCTCACTGGCAAAGGTGCAAGCCAGCGAACCTTGAGGACTATGTGTGTTAAGATCCTTTGCAACTTAGGGGGGAGGGGTGTTATGTATTGGGACTGGAACATTCCATGAATGTTTCTGCCAGGGACTGGCTGAGCTTGGAGCTCTAGAACAATAGCCCACCAGGACTCTGGAGGTGGCCAATGAGGAAATAATGGTTCTGACAATAGCCTATCGTTAGTAATTATTTGGGGAGTGGGTGGGGTTTGCATGCTATTTAAACAGGGCCATTCCTCTGGGTCTTTGTCTTGTTCTTGCTGAGTCACTAATAAAGCAGAGCTGATAACTAGGCTTGGGGTCAGGTCATCCATGGAACTCAGTATTTAACACTTTCCCTCCCTTAACATGGGGTGTGTACACCAAGCTCACATGCTTCCCCATGCCTGCTGGCCTGCTGGCATCCCTGTCCACCAGCTATGCTCTGATGCAGCTTTTCTCTTTCAAGCTTGAGCGTATAAGCCCCTCTGCCTCTTCACCTGACCTTCCTTGGTTTTCTGGGGCCCCGTTGCCTCCTACTGTATTCCTTTGTGGCTGCCTTTCCTCTGGTGAGAAAGGGGTTGGGGCTGGTGTTTCTCTGTTGGGTGGCTGGGGGTCCTCTTCCAGCCCTAGCCAGTCTGGGGGGGGGTGGCAATGGCCACTGTAATGTATGGAATGGAATTGCCACATGGCCACTGCTGAGCACATGGCTGGGTTTTAGCATGAGCTTTGTTCTGGCAGACAATAGCCCGGCCGGATCGTAAGTTCTCCCCTATGGGAAGCTTAGTATGTTCAAACAGTCCTATGACACACACTGGTGGGGAAAGTATCCTATTGGGATGAATGGGTGAGGTTGGGGGTGTGGTCTCAGTGTGTATATAAACAGGCCCCCGACCTCCATTTCATTATATCATCTGATCCATCTAATAAACTACGTGTGTTGATTTCACCAACGATGCATCTCCGACTACTGTACTTTTCAATGGCGATGAAGGTGGGATCCTGATGAGTGGCTCTCCAGCCGACTCCAGTGCCGCATTGAGCACCACTCCATTAGCAACTGGCAATGCCCGGCTCCAGCGCCCCATATCGCCATCCGCTCCAGAGGATGCTGCTCATTACCCTGCTGAGCCACAAGTCACCATGGCTGCCGCTCCGGGACACATCGCCGCTTTCGACCCATCCTGACCCGAGCTCTGGGAAGCCTAGGCCGACCAGCTCAGGTTCTTCTTCGAGGTGCAGGAGGTCACCGATGCTGGTAAGCAAAAAGCAAGGCTACTGAGCACATGTGGGGTCAACACCATGCGCTTGGTACGAAGCCTTGTCTCTCCCCATACCCTTACTGAAGTGTCTTATGATGAGATCATGTGGGCGTTGAACGGCTATTTCATGCCCAAACCCTCCAAGCTGACTCGGAGGATGGACTTCTGCTGCCAAGTACAGAAGACCGTTAAGTCCATAACCACATTTATGGCTGACCTCCACCGATTGGTGGTTGGCTGTGAATTTGTGTCAGTAGAGGACAACCTCCTCACAGCATTTGTGTGGGGAATCCGCGACCCCAAGCTTCTCAGGAAGCTGGTTGCCCTTTCCGATGCAACCTTGGAAAGGGTTCTCGAAATGGCCTGTGCCTTCGAGACAGCACAGAAGGACAGGCCTGATTCCTCCATGGCCACTCACTGAACCATGGCATCCTCCAGCTCCGAAGCATCAGAAGATAATGACATCCTGCAAGTCCAGCCCCGCATGCCGAGAACCGGCTCCCATCCTACCAGGAGCAACGCCACAGGATCCAGGTCAGCTGCCCCTTCCTCCGCTTTACCCCACTCCGGCGCCACAGCCACGTGTGCAGCTGTGGTGATCCACACGACCACCAGACCTGCAGGTTCCTGGACGCAGAGTGCCAGTCATGTGGCAAGAAGGGGCACATCACCCGGGCCTGCCATTCCCGACACCCTCACTGCACTCAAGCAGCCCATTCGGAAGAAACCGACCTGCACTCCACTTCATCGTCCCACCACCAGGTAATGAACTTGCCCCGGGACACCCCCCACAAAATTTTCATCCCTGTAACCATAGAAGTGTTCCCCTGTAGCATGGAATTGGACACCTGGTCCACATATCTGATAATTTTGGTGGAAACATTCTGCAAACTCTGTCCACAAGGGGGCCCCCAGCGGACTGAGTCTCCGGGACTTTCAGAAAAACCCAGTCGTCTTAAGAGGGTTGGGCAAGTTCAGAGTCCAGTTTAAGGATTTTGATGGGAGCCTGGACCTCCTGGTGATGAAGGGCAGGCTCTCAAGCTTGCTAGGCCTTTCATAGTTTGGCCCCTTGGGACTAGGGGTAACTGGAGTGAATCAGGTCCGCAACACAGACTTCCAGGCAGTCTGTGATGAGTTTCCAGCCGTATTCGATGGAGCTCTGGGCTTATACACGGGCCCTCCGATCTCGCTGGATCTCGACCCAGCAGTCCGACCCATTTGCAAGGTGGCCTGCCGACTGCCACTGGCTGTGCGGCCCAAGATCGACAAGGAACTGGACCAACTTGTCACTCAGGGGGTCCTTGAGCCAGTCTCCCATGCCCGGTTGGAAACCCTTATCATTACCCCATTCAAGCCAAATGGGGAGATCAGGATATGTGCCCATTATAAAAGCACTTTAAACAAAGCCTTACAGGACCACGCTGACCCGGTACCGGTGGTAAGCCACAACCTCGCCTCACTAGCAGGCACAAAGATATTTGATAAGTTGGACTTGGTGCAGATCTACCAGCAGCTGCCGGTGGATGATGCCACGGCAGAGGCACAAACAATTGTAACCCACCGAGGGGCGTTCAAAGTCTGGCATCTCCAGTTCAGGGTTAGTGTTGCCCCAGGTGTTTTCCAGGAACTGATGGATCACTTGCTTAAAGGCATTCCAAGCATCCAGCCATTCTTCGACGATGTTTCAGTCACCGCTCCCAATGTCGCATCCTTTGCATCCCAACTCCGCTCTGTGCTGCAGTGCTTCAATGACACGGGCTTGAAGGTGAAGCAGGAGAAATGTAAGCTTGGTGTCTGGTCGGTTGAGTTTCTCAGCTTCACAGTCAATGCCCACGGCATCCATCCTACCCCGGAGAGGTGTGTGCCGTCTCGGAGGCCCTGGCACCCTCATCTCGGGCAGAGCTCCAATCGTTCCTTGGCCTGCTCAGTTTTTATCATGCCTTCCTCCCTCACAAGCTGGCAGTGGCAGAACCTCTACACAGGCTGCTCGATAAAAATGCCAGGTGGGCTTGGGGGCCCCACCACACTGTGGCATTTCAGGCCATTAAGGACTTGCTTGTTTCCAATGCAGTCCTGGCACATTTTGACGAGTCGCTGCCTGTGGTCCTGGCTTGCGATGCATCTCCATACAGGGTGGGTGCTGTCCTGGAAGACAGCCGGGAAGTCCCGGTTGCGTACTACTCCCGAACTTTGTCCTTGGCCGAGTGCAACTATGCGCAGATCGATAAGGAAGCCCTGGCTATTGTTGCAGGAGTGAAGAAGTTTCACGACTTCCTGTACGGTCATCCCTTCACCATTGCTATGGACCACAAGCCTCTAATGGGTCTCTTTGCAGCTGACCAACAAACACCGCAGATGCTTTCACCCAGGGTGCTCTGCTGGTCTATTTTCCTGGCCAGCTACAACTACTCCCTGGTCCACTGTCTAGGGAAGTCTACAGGCCCTCAGGTGCCTTCCCCTGCCCTGTTGTGACCCAGATCCCACTCTGGTTCATCACATTGCCCTCCTGGAGGACTTGCCCTGCTGCCTGGTCCAGGTAAAGGATGTGGTGTGGCACACCACCCAGGGCTACATCCTGTCTCAGGCCCTGAACTGGGTGGGGAGGGGGTGGCCCAGAAGTCCAGGCCCCGACTTTGTGGCTTATATTTATTTATTTATTTTTATTTATTTATTTTGGGATTTGTATCCCGCCCTTCCCGCAAGCGGGCTCAGGGCGGCTCACATGGGCCCATGGCCAATCAAACATTAAAACATATAAAATCATTAAAACGTTCATATATAAATATAATACAATTAAATACAATAAAACATATAAAAGCTTCCGTAGTATCATTTCAGATGGCGGCTAGATGGCAGGCATACCCCCCCCCCCCCCACCGTGCAGGACCAGGGTCATCATGGATGTTAAAATGATGGATGGTATCATCGGTGGCGGCTCCTACTTAAAAGCCTGGCGGAAGAGCTCCATCTTGCAGGCCCTGCAGAACTGCATTAGATCCCGCAGGGCCCTGATCTCCTCCGGGAGCTTGTTCCACCAGATAGGAGCCGCCACCGAAAACGCCCTGGTCCTTGTCCTGGCTAGCTTGGCGTCCCTGGGGCCAGGGACGGATAATCGATGTTCAGACCCCGACTGTAGTGCTCTCTGGGGTATGTACGGAGAAAGGCGGTCCCTAAGGTATGTTGGACCCTGGCCATATAGGGCTTTATAGGTAAGAACCAGCACTTTGAAGCGAACTCGGTATGCTATAGGCAGCCAGTGCAGTGCCGCCAGCACTGGCCCGATGTGGTCATGCCTCGCAAGACCCATCAGCAGCCTGGCCGCGGCATTCTGCACCAGCTGCAGCTTCCGAATTTGCCCCAAAGGCAGCCCCATGTAGAGAGCATTACAGTAGTCTAACCTCGAGGTGACCGTCGCATGGATCACCGTGGCTAGGTCATCACGGTCGAGGTAGGGAACCAGCTGCCTCGCCAGCCTCAGATGATAAAAGGCTGACTTAGCAGTGGCTGCTACCTGGGCCTCCATTGTTAAGGAGGGCTCCAGGAGCACTCTCAAACTCCTAACCCTCGCTGCAGGCACCAACGGCGCCCCATCGAAGCTCGGGAGCGGGACGCCCCGCCCCAGGCTGCAGCGCCCCAGACACATGACCTCCGTCTTCGCCGGGTTCAATTTCAACCTGCTTGATCTGAGCCAGTCAGCCACAGTGTGCAATGCCCGGTCTAGATCGTCTGGGTCGGAGTCCGACCAGTCGCCCAACATCAGATAAAGCTGGGTGTCATCCGCATACTGGTGACATCCCAGCCCCAACCTCCGGACAATCTGGGCAAGGGGGCGCATATAGATGTTAAACAGCATCGGGGAGAGCACTGCCCCTTGCAGCACACCACAATCAAGTCGGTGCCCCGAGGACTGCTGCTCCCCTAGCACTACCCTTTGTCCCCGACCTTGGAGAAATGAGACGAGCCATTGCAAAGCCCACCCCGTTATCCCCACGTCGGCAAGATGGCAGGACAGCAGCCGATGGTCCACCGTGTCGAACACGGCCGACAGGTCGAGCAACAGCAACACCGCCCCACCGCCCTGATCCAGATGTCGTCGGAGGTCGTCAGTTAGAGCGACCAGAACAGTCTCCGTCCCGTGACCCGGGCGGAAGCCAGACTGAAAGGGGTCAAGGACCGAAGCGTCATCCAGGTACCTCTGTAACTGTGACGCCACCGCCCTCTCTATTAATTTGCCCAAATAGGGCAAATTGGACACCGGCCTATAGTTTGCCAAATCTGCCGGGTCCAGGTGTGTCTTTTTTAAGAGTGTGCGGACCATCGCTTCCTTGAGAGCCCCCGGGAATACCCCTTCAGAGAGGGAAGTGTTAATTATTTCCCGGGCGGTACCTTGTAGCCGCTCGTGGCCAGCTCTTATAAGCCAGGAGGGGCACAGATCAAGGATGCACGTGGTTGGGCGAACAGTCAAGAGCAGTCTGTCAACTTCCTCTAGTTCAAGCAGGTCGAACCCATCTAGCCCTGGAAACGAAGACGTGCAAGGGGCCTCGAGTTCACTCACTGTATCTCTTGTGGCGGGGAGGTCCCAGCGGAGCGTCAAGACTTTCTCCGCAAAGTAGCTCGCAAATGCCTCACAGCCTATTTCCAATTCTCTAGCATTTGCTCTGCCTTCCGGCAATATTGTTAATGATTGAATTGTCCTAAATAATTGGGCTGGGCGTGAGCTAGTGGATGCAATTTCGGCAGCAAAGAACTCTTTCTTTGCTGCCTTAGTTGCCATCTCATAGGCTTTCATAAACATCCTATAAGATGTTCTTGAGGCTTCGTCGCGAGCGCTACGCCACCGTCTCTCTAGCCGTCTTAGCTCCCGCTTCATCTGGCGTAGCCCCTGGGTATACCAGGGGGCCAGTCTACTGCGGGGGCGGAGAGGGCGCCTGGGAGCGATCTCGTCGATAGCTGTAGCGAGCCGGTTGTGCCAATCCTCAACCAGCTCATCCAACGAGCCGCCAGGGGGCATTGGTTCCCACAAGGCCATCTGGAACAGCCCCGGGTCCATTTGACTTTGCGGGCAAGCCAAAATAGGCTCACCGCCTAGGGGCTGGGGTGGGAAATTCACACGGGCCCCCAGGGCAAAGTGGTCCGACCATTGCACTACAGTCATTGTGATTCGGTCCACTACCACTCCCGCGGCAAAGATCAGATCGAGCGTGTGTCCGGCCCGATGTGTAGGGGCCGAGATGTACTGAGAGAGTCCTAGTGTCGCCATGGATGACACCAGGTCCATCCCCCGGCCGGGGGCCGCATCATCGGCATGGACATTGAAGTCACCCAAAACCATAAGGTTAGGGTGCTCCAATGCCCAGCCTGACACAGCCTCCAACAGGGATGGCAGGCTATTGGCTGGTGCATTAGGCGGTCGGTACACCAGCCACACAGCCAAACTCTCTTCAGCCTCCCACAGCAGACCAACACACTCAATGCCCGCGATCTCTACCGGCGGGAGCGCCCTGAAGGAGTAAACCTCCCGTATGAAAATCGCAACTCCACCCCCCGTCCCCTCGTCCGCGATTGGTGAAGGACCGCAAAACCTGGGGGGGCCATTTGGGAGAGTGCAACTGTCTCCCCCTCCCGCACCCAGGTCTCAGTCACGCACGCCAGGTCCGCCTTCTGGTCCACCAAAAAATCCTGGAGGGCCATGACCTTGTTGTTAATGGACCTGGCGTTGCACAACACCAATGACGGAGGGGGTTACTCCTAGCCCCTCTGCCAACCTCCGTTGGGATGGATCGCAGGCTGGAAGGGCGCCGAGCTTTCCCATTTCTCTGCACCCTTCCCGTTTTCTTATGCCTGGACCCGCCGCTCTTTCTCCTCCCCAGGAGCACCGGAATTTGTGACCCAAGCATGCCTGGATCTTTTGCACACAGCCTCAGATCCTTAGCGGCCCGGCACTACCAGTCCCTGCCCCACTGTTAGCTCTGTCCACAAGCCTAATTTCGGCCAGAATTCTAGCTACTCCTACTACCTAACTCCCCGCCCTGACCTCTATATTTGCGGCCCCCTCTACCTAACTATCCCAATAAAATTAATTAATTCCTTGTCTATTTAATTAAGGTAGGGTCCAACAACTAATTAATTCCTTATCTAACTACTTATCAATTAAGGGTTGGGGAAACAAGGACGGCTAACACCTAATTAACTAAAACTTATACTACTCTGTTTCTAATCCCTAGTGCCTAACTTTCTGATCCCTAATTCTACTCTCCTGGCAGGCTAATCCCTCAGCCTCTATCTTCTGCTCTCGGGGGCAGGGTAAAGCTCTAAATTCCCCCTGTTTTGCTGCACTTCCAGATTGCCTCCTACGCCAGACCAATCCGCCATAATTGGCTCTTCGGTCCACTATCAACAACCGCGCTGGGCTTAGGACTGAAGTTGGCATCTGACCCCACCTCAGACGCCAAGGGCCCCAAATCCCAGCAGTCATTGTAAATAGAAGCAGCGCCTCCCCTCAGCTGATCCCAGAAAGGGGCTGCACCGGCGCGCACCAGATCGAAGGATCACTGTCCGTGTCAGGCAGATCTTACGCCACAGGATCGCTGAGGGGCTGATCTTGTAGTTAAGTCTCTAACTACAAATGCCGGCAGGCCAAATGCTCAACCCACAAGGGGCTGTGGGGCTCTTGGGTGGTCATTCCTGCCCCGTTGCAAGAACAGGTCTTGGCAGCTCTTCATGAAATGCACTCTGGCATCGTGCAAATGAAGGCCCTGGCCTGCAGTTACATATGGTGGCCAGGGCTGGATGCTGCCATAGAGGCCAGAGTTAAGCAATGCTGGGCTTGCCAAGAATTGCACCCTGAGCCACCAAGGGCAGCAGTCAGACCCTGGGAATCCTTCCACAAGATCTGGGCCTGGCTCCATTTGGACTTTGCGGGCCCCTTCCAGGATCAGCTGTTTTTAACCTGGTTGATAGCTATACTAAATGGCTGGAGGTGGTCCTCTGAAGCAGTATACAACATCCTCTGAAGCGGCCATATGCGCCATGTGGCGCATCTTTAGTTCCCATGGCATCCCAGACATGCTAGTAACTGACAATGGTACAGCCTTTACTTCTGGAGAATTCCAAGAGTTCGTGGAGTATTACGGGATCTGGCATGTGAGATCCACCCCGTTTCATCCTGCTACCAACGGATAAGCGGAATGCATGGTCTGGACAACGAAGGAGGCCTTGCGCAGAATGGACAAGGGTGACTGGCACTACAAGCTTGCAGCCTTCCGCTTTGGCCAAAGAACAACACCACACACCTCGACTGGTGCAGCCCCACAGAGCTCCTCATGGGCTGACGACTCATGACAAGGTTAGACCGCCTGTAGCCCGACCGGGCCCCAGAACACAGTGCCAAGACCGAGCATCAGAAGGCACCATGAGGGTTCTTCCCAGAGGACCTCGTATACATAAGAAATTATGCATCTGGTTCCAGCTGGCTGTCTGGCTGCATCATTTGTGCGATGGGACCCCTCTCTTATGAGGTCTTGGGTGAGGAAGGACAGCTGTGGAAGTGGCACATTGATCAGTTGTGCTGCCACCTCCTGACACCAGACTGTGACGCACCCGAGGAAACAGAGGAGGAAGCGGCCACATCCAACCCCGCAGAGGATCACCCACTAGAGACACCTCCAGAACTGGCAGAACAGCACCTCATTTCCGAGCCGCCACAGGACATCATTCCCAAAGCAAACTCGCTTGCACATCTGCCTAAGCCAGCCACAACCAGACTGGAGCCAAACCCCTCATCCACAGCCCCACGACGCTCAGAGTGGGAGCAACAGCCACCATACTACTTACAGGATTATGTTGTGGGGTAGATCCGAACTATGGGGGGGGGGTGTAATGTATGGAATGGAACGGCCACATAGCCACTGCTGAGCACATGGCTGGGTTTTTTGAAAACAATTTTTTTTTATTATTTTCCACTTACAAAAATTTACATAGTTACTTTTAAAATATTATCATCACTATCCAATTTTCTAAATAGCTATGTATTCCGACTACAATTCAAAAACTTTTAGGACTTCCCGCCTCACCTATACCATTATATATATAATAGCAATTATAAAGATTTAAAATTATTAGTGCTTACAGGTAACAAATTTGGTTATAACAATAAAAAAAGAAAGGAAATTTATAAACATTTAAAAGTATTATCTAAATATCTGTAATAGGTACTCTAGTTTCTATTCTTGTCATTTCAGTCATTCAGTATATTTCTCTTAAAATAATTGTTTCTTCTTTTAAACATCTAAAATCAATAATTAGTCAATGTAAAAATATTATTTTTCATATCCCAATGTTGTTCTAGATATTCTTTCAGGTCTTTCCATTCTTCTAGAAATCTTTCTGAGTCTTGATTATTGTTTTCTTGTCCATTTGTCCATTTCTGCAATTTTCTCAACCATTCCCATATGTCTGGGGTTTTTTTGCATTTCCAATTCTGAGCATAGACCATTCTCGCTGTAGTCACCATATACCATATTAATGTCCTTTTAGTTACATTAACTTCCTCTAGCTTAAGACCAAGCACTAACATTTCAGGCAGCTTTTTAAAAGTACATTTCAAAAAATTTTCCATTTCAGCATGAATCATACACCAAAAGACTTTAGCTTTATCACAAGTCCACCACATATGGTAGAAAGAACCTTCTTTTTGTTTACATTTCCAACACTTATTAGACAGCCGTTGATCAATATTTGCTATTTTTTTCGGAGTCATAGACCATCTATACAACATTTTAAAACAATTTTCTTTTAGATTATATCAAGTAGAAATACTCATAGCATTTTCCCACAAATATTCCCAAGATGACATAGCTATTTCTTTGTTCATATTAATTGCCCATTTTATCATTTGTTCTTTTACAAGTTCATCTGCATTATACCATTTCAGCAAAATTTTATACATTTTTGAAATCAGTTTTTTTCCTCCTTCCTCCCATACCTGTTCAATCTCATTAATTTTCTTCCTGAAACCCCCACATTTTTTATCTGTCTTAAATAGATCATAAATCTGTCTATACCTCAGCCAACCGTATTTAAAATCCATCTGATTCTCTTCTTTCAATACAAACTCATTATTTTCAATTTTTAGCAGGTCTCTGTACTTCAACCAGTTTTGTCCTTTAAAACTCGAAAAAGGTTTTATTACTTCTGCTGGTACAATCCACAGAGGCTTTTCTGCTGGAAAAAAAATTCTTGTATCTAAACCATGTATCTATTAAAGTTCTCCTCACATAATGATGCTTAAACATATTGTCCATCTTCGTTTTATTATAGTACAAATATGCATGCCAACCAAATCGGCAATCATGTCCTTCAAGTGCTAATAATTTTCTGTCTTTTAAAGAGATCCATGATTCTAACCAAGTCAAACAAACCGCATCATGATATAGCTTTAAATTTGGCAGTTGAAAACCTCCTCTTTCCTTTGCATCACACATTATTTTCATTTTTATTCTTGGTTTTTTTCCTGCCCAGACAAATTTTGAAAGTTCTCTTTGCCATGTTTTAAAGGCTTTAAAGTCTTTCACGATTGGTCTTGTTTGTAATAGAAACATTAGTTTTGGCAAAATTCATTTTAACTGTAGCAACTCTTGCCAGTAGTGATAAGTTTAGAGTATTACATTTATTAATATCGTGTGAAATTTGTGTCCATAACTTCTCATAATTATTTTTAAAGAGGTCAATGTTTTTCATAGTTAAGTCAATACCTAAATATTTAGTCTTTTTCACCACCTCACAGTCTATTAGGTTATGTAATTCCAACTGCTTTTTGCTTGACATATTCTTACACATCACTTTTGATTTCCTTCTATTAACATAAAAACCTGCAAGATCTCCAAAGTCTTTAATTTTTTGCAATAAAAATGGTAAAGTAGTCATAGGTTCCTCAGTTATGAACATCACATCATCAGCAAACGCTCTATACTTGAAAGAAAATCCTTTAGTTGACAAACCTTTAATTTCCTTGTCGTCTTTTACGTTTCAAAATAAAACTTCAAGAATCCAGATAAATAACAATGGTGAAAGTGGGCAACCTTGTCTCGTTCCCTTTTGAACTTTGAAATAATCAGTCTTTTCGCCATTAATTATAATCGATGACTTCTGTTCCATATATATCGATTTAATCATATTCAGCAAAAAGTCTCCAATTTGTAATTTCTCCAATACCGCAAACATGAAGTCCCAATTTAAGATGTCAAAGGCTTTTTCTGCATCCAGAAAGAAAAAACCTACCTCTTTGTCAGAATGTTTATCATAGTATTCAATTGCATCTAGGACTGTTCGTAAATTATCCTTTATTTGGCAATTTGGCAGAAAACCTGTTTGTTCTTGTTGTATCGTTTCCTTTAGATATTCTTTCAGTCTCTCTGCTAATATTTCCGCAAAAATTTTATAGTCATTATTAAGTAGAGAGATTGGTTTATAATTCTTGACATCTGATAGATCCTGTCCTTCTTTTGGAATCAATTATATTGTTGCCTCTTTCCATGAATCTGGTATCTCAGCTGTAGCTCTTATTTCATTTAACAAAAGTTCCAAAACTGGCAAAAGACTTCCCTTTATTTTCTTATAATATTTAGCCGAAAAGCCATCTGGCCCCGGTGCTTTTCCCAGTTTAGAATCTTCAATAGCCCTCTGTATTTCCTGAATTGTAATAGGGCTATTCAACATTTCTTTAAGCTTTTCAGTTGGTTTAGGTATTCCCAATGTTTGTAAGTATTCTGAAATTTTACTTTGGTCCACTGTCACTTTTTGAAAAAGTTTGGCATAATATTTAAAGAATTCTCTTTTTATTCCTTTAATGTCCATTATTTCTTTTTTATCTGTCACAATTTTACTTATAATCTTGTTTTCTCTTCTTTTTTTTTAGTTGCCATGCCAAATATTTCCCGGGTTTGTTTGCACCTTCAAAAGACTTTTGCTGCAGCTTTTTAAAATTCCAATATATTTCTTTGTTCAAAATAGCCTTTAGTTGATCTTGTAGGAATTGTATTTCTCTTTGAAGTTTCTTTCTTCCAGGTTTTTTCTTTAATTCTTTCTCCTTTGACTCAGTTGCTTGAATAATACTATTCTGTTGTTCTTTCTTTCTTTTATTCTCTTTATTGTTTAAAAATATCAATGTTCCACGCATTACAGCCTTATATGCATCCCATACAACTTGTGGCTTGGTTTCTTGGTGTAAATTCATTTGAAAATATGTTTTTGTGTCATCTTGTATTTTATTAATTATTTCATTATTATCCAAGAGTTCTTCATTTAATCTCCATCTCCATTGTTTTTCTCCCTGTCTCGAGGTCCACAACAAGGGATTGTGATCAGAGATAAGCTTTGGTAAAATTTCTTTTTTGTTTTAATCATTAATTCTGACGTCATCCACATCATATCTATCCTTGAGTGTGAGTCATGCCTGTTGGAGTAAAAATTATAATCTTTAACTCGAGGATTCCATTTCCTCCAAACATCTTCCAGACTTTCCTGTTTAGCCATTGCAAAAAAAGCTTCAGGTAGCTTTCCTTGCTTTTTGAACGTCTGTCTAATTTGTTATTTACAGTTCCATTAAAGTCACCCATCAAAATTAAATGTTCATAATTAACTTGGTCCAATTTTACAATTAAGTCCTTAAAAAACTTTTCTTTTGCTCCATTAGGTGCATAGATATTTAGAATCAAGATTTTTTGTTACGCATGATTATCTCTGTTGCAATATATCTACCTTCTTTGTCTTTAAAATTTTCTTTTGGATCTAATTCTTTCTTGACATATGTTACTACTCCTTTTTTCTTAATCGTTGCTAATGAGAAAAATTCTTCTCCTAATTTTTTCCTGATCAGATATTTGCAATCTTGTTTTTTAATGTGTACTTCTTGTAGACAAATCACATCACATTTCTGTTTTTCAAGCCAATGTCCAACTATTTTACGTTTATTGGGTGAATTTAGTCCATTCACATTCCATGAAAGTACTTTGTAATCCATAATGGTGTTAAGTTAAATATCTCCAAATTCTTCAATATTTTTTGCCAAAAAAGAAAGCATCTCTTCCACACTCTTAATTACAACTCTTGTACTTTGGTGGTTAAAGCTTACACCTTCAGGAGTTTCCCATCTGTAATTTTTCTGTTTCAGTTTATCAGCTGTTTGAATTTCTTCCTGTCTTGCAACATAGCTCTAGGGAGCTCTTTCATCACAATTACTTTATCTCCATCCATTTCAAAAGATTCCTTGAAGCATTTTCTATAAATCGCCTCTCTTACTCTCTTAGTGGTAAATTGCACTACCACATCTCTTGACAGATTTTTCCTGCTAGCGTATTCAGAATTCACTCTGTAAACCAAGTCAATGTTAGCTTTTATGTCCTCTTCTTCATCTTTCAGATTGTCACTCAAGGCTTCAGTAATCCTTATGTGTATATTCTCACCTATCTTTTCACCTATCCCTCTGAATCTTAAGTGCTTTTGCATCTCCTTGTATACCATCATTGTTTCCACTCTATAATTCTCTTTTGTCACTTTTTGAATATTTTCTTCCAACACAAGCATTTTGTTTTCCATCTCTTTCAATTTTTTTGCCACATTTTGACTTTTAGTCTTTAGGTCTCCAAAATTTTTATCCACTTGTCCAGCTAAGTCATTCATTTTCTTTTCCAATTGCTGATTTTGCTGGCTAAGATCACTAAAAGCTTCTATCATCCTTTTGTCCATCGCCTCTATCATAGCCATTAGTTCAGTATCTTTTTTAGGAGCCATCTTGGATGCTGACCCCACCCGCTTTCTCTGTTCAGCCTCCGTTTTTGCCCTTTAAAAAAATGATTTTTTGGTGTCTTCCAATTTCAATGTTTTTAGGCTCAATCAATCAGTCTTAAAGAGCTTTGACAAATGCCGTTATTTTCACCGTTCTAGGGTGTTTACTTTTTGAGATATTTGATTTTAAAGTTTTAGTCCTCCCCAAAATGGTGGACGTCTTTTCTCTATGGTACTGGTCACATGTCTTACTTCCTGGTTCTCTTTCACCCAGAAGTGCTCTTGCTAGTTGCAGTCCTCCCAGATCCCTTCCTCTTCAGTTCTTCTTTTCTGCTCTCAGCCAGACATCACTTCCTGTTGTCTTCATTTTTTCTCACGTCCATGCAGATCTCGCGATGCATCCAATCCCTCCAGCCCTCTCCTCCGCAACCGCAGGAATGGTAAACAAAACACTTTTCTGGCAGTTTTTAGCTAAAATCCAACTCTTTTAAAACAAAAAAAGTCTCAGTATGTTCTTCAGCTGATCCTCTGCTTATCTGTCTGCTTTCCTTGCTCTCAAAGACATGTTGCCGATAAGCAAAAGTTTTTTCGTTACCTTTAGATGTTTCTTGGATAAGGGTGAAGCTTCATAAATTAGAGTCTGTCTTCTTTTAGTCAAGCAATCGGGGGAGTGGAGGTTTTATGCTGAATAAATCAGCCCAGTTCAGCTCTCTAGAGTTGCTTGCAGAGCCCACACTGGGGAGGAGATCAAAGTATCAACAAATCTCCTCCGAGATTTATTGCTCACCAGTCTCAACTCTCTCTTGGGTCTTGTTGCTTGCTGGATACTCCCCTGCCCTGGGAGGGTTGCATTGGGTGCTAAAAGCCCCTGAAAGAACCGCCATCCACCCTGAGCATTTACAGGGTGTGTCAAATCTCCATTTTCCCCCAACCGGAAGCCCCAGCACATGGCTGGGTTTTAGCTGGAGCTTCAGTCCGGCAGACAATAGCCCAGCTGGATCATAAGTTTCCCCCTATGTGAAGTTTAGTACATTCAAACGGTCCTATGACACACACTGGCGGGAAAAGTATCCTATCGTGCTGACTGGGCGAGGTCGGGGGTGCAGTCTCACTGTGTATATAAACAGTGTTTATATACCTCCATTTCATTATGTCATCTGATCCATCTAATAAACTACATGTGCTGATTTCACCGACGATGTGTCTCCGACAGCCCCCAGACAGATGGCTTAAGGGAGGTTCCTTTTCCTCCTACACTTCTCTGTCCATCTCCTCAAGGTGCTTGTTGAAATCTTTAAGGTGCATTAGAAATGTAGGTATACAAAACTATCATTCCCATTATTCCCAGCCTCAAAAAAACCCACTTTTGGCAGTGATTCCTGTTGTTTGCATAGCTCAGAGTGGTTTGTTTGCAAGAGCTCTAGACTTCAGACTTTGTGGTTGTCTTGAATTCAGGTCCTAGCCAATACCTGTATCGTTTTTTGGCTGGATGGAACAGCATAAAGTTTCACTCCATTTCTCTTTTGAAAATGGCGTTTATTTTAAAAAATGGCTTTAAGTCTGTCTTGTTGGTTTTAGGCCTTCCTTAATCTAACACATAGTCTGACAAACTAGCCTGAACACATATACCCATCTCTTTCACACACAAAGAAATTAGCTCCTTTCTCCCTTTCCTCCCATCAAGCCCCATCTCTGCTTTCCTCTCCTACCAAGCTCTTTGTTGCAGCCTCCTCATCTTCCACCCTGGCCTTTCTGATTCTCCCAAGCAGAAATGCTGAGAATGTTGAAATAAAAATGATTGACATTAGAACTCAACACAAGGCAATTCCCTGAGCAGATCAATATGATGTTTTTGTTCCAAGTTCTAATGGACCCCACCCCCTGTCAGGCAGTTTAGTCAGTGACTGCTCCTCTGCACCTCCTGTGTGGGCTGCCTCCTGTGTTATTAGCTCATGATCACATGAATGCAGCCAATCACAGCGGGTTAAGCATTTCAGTCTACCTTTCTCCACATGGCCACTTCATGCATAGATACAACTATTTAAAAAACAACACAGATCTTTGCAGTGCAGAAAAACAATCTAAACAATCCTTCTTTGCCTAATTTCCTAACCATTAAAGCAGTGAAAGCCTTCCTGATACATTTTAGATGAAAACTGCCTTTCATAAACAGAAGAAAGAAAGATTGCAGGTACCATGAGGGATTTATACTGAGAAAGACAGTCCTTTGAGGAGGAAGGTCCCAGTCTTGAGAGGTAAGAAGAAGCACCTTGAAATGAACTCAGAAACAAACAGGAAGACAATGTCACATTCTTAAAGTAGGTGCCATGTGTGCATAATGTCTTGCTCCAGAAAAAAGCAACACCCAGCTGCTGCATATAGCACTAATAGAAGTTTCTGGCTTGCCTTCTTGGGCAGCCCCATGCAGAACATCATCTAGCCTTGTGGTTAGTATGGATTATTACTAGTCTGGTCAAATCTAAATATGGCACTAACCTTCACACTAGGTGGAGCTGGAAAAAAGCACTGTTAGCTACTATATGCACTTGTTTCTCCAGCAAAAGAGCTGGGCCAAGCAGGACACCCAGATGGTTAACAGAATCTGCCAGGAATAAACAAACCCATCAAGGGTGGACAATACAATAGCCATCAGACCATCAGCCTTGCCAACCACCATCACTTCTGTTTTTTCTGGGTTAAACTTCAGTTTGTCCTCCATCAGGCACAAGACCATGGCAGACACACCATGACCTAGAGCATAAATTGCAGCTATTGGAAACTTGGTTGCAAAAATCAGTTGCTGGTGTCATCAGGATATAGATCTCACCCTATTCCAGATGCAATGGGGTCAGATGCAAAGCATTGTAATTGGCATGATACACATGACAGTCACTTGGTTGTCTAGTAAATGTTTGATCTTTCTTAAGAGAATAATAGTAAGGCAGTACAAAAATATGCATGTGTGAAATGTCCCCAGTCTGAACAGGCTCTTCCATAAAAATGGCTCCTCCAACAAATAGATTTGGAGAGGGGCACTGCATCTTCATGGCCTGACCCACACACCCCTCCAGTCACCTCTTTCATGAAATCAGTTCTCTGATTTCTGTTTCTTTGTCATGCTCAATTTATTGTGAACTTGCTATTGCAGAGAGGGAGAGCGAGAGAGCGAGAAGCTGCTGCCACAAAAATGAATATGGGTGTGCTTAAAATTGCAAATATAAGCAGACACTAAAACTTGGGAAACAAAGTGAAATCTTTCAAGCAAGGAAAGCAACTCTTAGAGGTGTGAAATGTAGTTCAGAGGTTGGAGTAAGAAATGTTGAACAGTCAGCAAGAAAAGCCAGGCTCAGAAAGACATGCAACCATCCTCCCAGGGGCCTGTCATCTTATTGTCTGCTAATTCATTTTTTCTGCCACTGTGAACACAAAATCAGCTTGAACATGAGTTGTTACTTTGAAAAAGGGAATTGTGTCAGGAACGGGAAATCCCCCCATGCTGTCTGACGTCTATATTGGAGCTGGAACTTTCTTCTACCTCGTTATTTCAAAATAAATTCTCTGCCAGGTAATACAGCTGCAAACTTTTGTTGCCAGTGATGGCAGCTCATTGAATGCTGTGCGGTACATGGCGTGGATGGACCCAAGAGGATGGAAAATGCAATAAGCATAAATCTGCGTTTTAAAAAAAAGCCTGCAAGAAATGGCCTGAATCCTGTGCCTTCTTTCAAATCATCTGCTTTGCAGCACATTCCAAAGCAGAGTGCAAGTGGACAGCTGGCACAGGCTACCAGGCAACCCCTCTAGCACATCCAGCTGGTAGTCTCTACCTGCTGAGAGAAGCATAAGGCAGGTCTGAAGGTGCAGGGATGATGCGGGTCACTCCCTGAAGCTAAGCTGATCTTTGCATAGCACAAGTCCCAGCAGGAGATTGCCTGGAAAGGCTTGTCTCAACATTGTACTTTGCACCAAAAAAATGCAAAGCAGAGCCTAACTGAAGAAACATAGCAATTAATTAATAAATGCTGAAAGTCTAGGTACCTCAGCCCCCCAAGAGCAGAGCCCAACACAAATCACCTGGCCCATGTCATGTGGGAATGGCATCCCTATTTATCTCTAGAGTATAGATTGCTGGGGGAAGGGCAATGTTTTTGCCACACCCCAAAATTGCTACTCTCAAAGCAGAGCCAGGTTAATGGTATAAGAGGCTGAAGTATGTAGGATATACGTATGTATGACACATAGGGATAGGCAAGAACTGGCTCATGAACTAAGGTTCATCATGAATTTTGGCCAGATGGTAGTTCGTGAAGCGATGTTTGTGAACTGAAGAGCCACCACTAACTTCCATGAATGTTGATGCAGTTTGTGGCTGTTCGTGAAGAGCAGGGGGTTAAATGGCTCCAAGTCATTTAAACCCCTGCTTTCTGTTCCCCACCGCTCAGCTGTTTGATTTAAATGGCTGAGCCATTCAAACCACTGCTTTCTGTTCCCCATGAAAATCAGTGGGGAAGCGGAGTTCCGGCGGCGTGGCATCGATGGCGGCTGCATGATCCCGGGGCTCCCGATCCCTCGCTCGTCCCCGCCGCGTCTAAGCCTCCCCCAGGCACCGAAATCAACCCTGATGGGACCAAAAACAGACCCAGCTAAGGGCAAAACCTTACCAGCATCTTTAAAACATTCCAAAGAGACTCTGGAGGCAGCTTTCCAGCGCGGCTCGGCAATTCGGCCCGAAAACAAAATGGCGGCCACAACTCCGTCTCCAGACCCGGTGGGCCCTGAGCCCAACACAACAGCGATTCTGGACTATCTTAAGGCTATGGAGACAGGTATTCTCAAAAATTTCTTCTCTCTCACTCCAACTTACTGATCTCCAAACAGAGCTAAAACAAACGACTCAGACTGCCTCTGAGGCTAAGCAGCTGAGCTCCTTTAATCAAGCAGAGATTAAGAGCATTCGGGAGACCCTTGAATCTCATACCGATCATATAACTTCTCTGGAAGCTGATTTAAAAATTAGAAACCTGAAAATTAAAGGGCTCCCTGAACAAGCAGAAAAAAAACAGGACTTAATAGCCTTTATAGCTCAACTTCTTGCTACAGCCTTAAAACTGGAGGAAGGGGTTTTCCCCACTTTAACAAATGCTTACAGAATGGGCCCACCTCTTAAACCAAATAGACTTCTACCAAGAGATGTGTTAATCACAGTCCCTGATGCACGGGTTCATCAAAGAATACTCCAAGCTGCTAAACACCCAGATACTTTTTTGTATGATGGTGAACCTTTACAAATTTTCCCAGATATTCCTAAGCAAGCTATATTGATTAGACGCCTTTTAAAGCCTATAACAGCAAAGCTACAAGCACAAAACCAAAAATACAGATGGCTCCCCTCTGGCAAACTATCCGTCGCCCATAAGGGCCAGAAATTGTATGCATGGGATGAGGAGAGTGGTAACGATCTTTTAAAGGCATTAGAACAAGAAGGCGTTATGGAATTTGAAGATAGGAAATCTTTTAAATGCAAAAACCTCTTCCCAACTACACCTTTAAAGGCCAGTAAAATTTCAGCTAGACATTCTGAAGACACTTGAAAAAATCTTTGTTTACTTGTTTTTGTTGTAATGTTCAATATGATGTTGGCAACTGTATAATCTGTCAAGGCTTATTTAATAGAAAACAGTAATTGGGGTTTAAACTTTAAGTATTACCTGGCGGGGGCTGGGGGTGGGGAGTTGGGTTTTTCGAGTTCTATTAGTCCTCTGAAGTGCTCCCGGACGACTGCTTGGCAGTCAACCAGATTTTCTGGGGGGTTTTTTCTGGGTGCATGTGGTAGTTAATTTAATTAGATAGTGGTCTGGTTGACCCTTATTTTTTTTGGGGGGGGGGACTAAGTTGGGTAAGGGAGAGGGCGGGTAGGGTAGGGGACAGAAGGGTTAATACAATTTCATTCTAGTGACTCTTGTGGTGATTCTATTTGCTAAATAAGTTTGTTAACTGTTCCATATTTTGTGAGACAACAAATTTTAGTAGTGTTATAGAATAGCTATAGTGGTTAAGTATTCAATCTTAATACCAATACCAGCAGTTAATTTTTGAAATTAATCAGTATGTATACTGTGAGATCTCTGAATTTAAGAGGGATGAACAACTGTATTAAGCATAAACGAATGACTACATTTATCTTAAAGTCAAAACCTGAGATCTTCCTATTGCAGGAAACGCATCTTTCAGCAAAAGCTACCTTGGTTTTGAACACCAAATTGTATGACCATCAATATCTGGCAGCAGGTTCTTCGAAATCCAGAGGGGTAGCGATTTTAATTTCTAAGCAATTGCAATTTTCATTTGAAGATAAACTGGAAGACCCACATGGAAGATTTTTATTTGTAAAAGGTGAACTGAACCAGCAACCTGTAACGCTCGCCTCCATTTATGCCCCTAATGATCAGCAAGAACAATTTCTAGACAACACCTTTTTATTATTGCAGTCCTTTGTAAAAGGCCACCTTATACTTGGAGATTTTAACCTCATTGTGGACTATCAAATGGACAAATCTAATATACAGAAACATTCCAACAAGCAGAGAAAAAGATACACCAAATTATATGACATTTTGGCCAAATACCACTTAAATGATGTTTGGAGAGAAATGCATCAAGGAGAAAAAGACTTTACATATTTTCCCCCAAGATTTCATTCTTATTCCCGAATAGACTATCTTTTGGTCATGGATACTTTGTTGCCCTATGTTAAATCTTCTTTGATAGGTCCGATGGTGTGGACGGATCATGCCTATGTCGAAATGCAAATCCAAACACGGCAAGAAAAGAATTACACCATAACCTGGAGGCTAAATAAGTCTGTTTTATTGCAGCAGTCTCTTAGGGAAGAAATAGCACAAAAAATTAAGCTTTATTTCGAAGACAATAGCAACGGGGAAGTGGACACACATATGGTGTGGGACGCATTTAAAGCCATCATCAGAGGAGATCTAATCGCCATGACTTCATATCTAAAGAAAGAAAAACAACAGAAAACCAAATTATTGTTAGACGAAATACATCTTCTTGAATCTTTACATAAAAAACCGGGAAACAGAAAGACATATAAAAAACTCCTTGCCACTCGAAAAATCCTAGAAGCTACAGAAACTTCACAGATACAAAAGAACATTTTATACTTGAAACAATCATATTGGCAAAGAAACCCCAAAAGCCTAAAACTATTAATGTGGAGAGTGAAAAAACAACAAACAGATAGAAGGATCTTCCAAATGAAAGATGAAAACAACACAAAATGTTCTGATCCTCAAGATATTAACGAGTGCTTCACCAAATATTATGAAAAACTGTATTCTACAGATAACCCTAACATACAAAAAATTCAAGACTTTTAAAAAACCAACAATCTTGTAACAGAACTTTCTCCAGAGCATCAACACTATTTGGATGCACCGATTACAAACG
Organism: Lepidodactylus listeri; assembly: GCA_029233225.1. Classification (NCBI taxonomy): domain Eukaryota; kingdom Metazoa; phylum Chordata; class Lepidosauria; order Squamata; family Gekkonidae; genus Lepidodactylus; species Lepidodactylus listeri. The sequence goes on along the minus strand of JARCFY010000014.1, from coordinate 2,839,692 downwards.
ACGAAATTACAGCTGTAATTAAGCAAACTAAATCTAATACGTCACCAGGCAGCGATGGATTCGGCCCAGAATTTTATAAAGTCTTCTCATCACAGATAACACCACACCTTTTAAAAACTTGTAATCTACTGTTAGATACCGGCAGGATGCCTCCTTCTTGGAAAGAATCTCATATTGTAACAATCCCTAAAGAAAATAAACCTAGAGACTCTCCTTCCTCATACAGACATATAGCATTATTAAACTGTGACGTAAAAATCCTGGCAAAAATCCTGGCAAACAGATTACAGACCATTATTCCATTTCATATTCACCCTGATCAAACGGGATTTATCCCTAAGCGCTCAATGATGGATAATATTAGACGTACTTTAGACATTATTTCATACAGTAAGAATTTGGGAGAAGAGACTTTAATGCTTACTGTTGACCTGGAGAAGGCCTTTGACAGTTTGGAGACTGGCTATTTGAAACAACTCTTACACACAATGCAATTTGGAAAGAAATTTCAAACAGCAGTAGCTTCACTTTATGCTAACCCTACAGCACGTATTCAAACAAATAACTTCTTAGGTAGAACAATTTTAATGCAACATGGAACTAGACAGGGTTGTCCCCTGTCACCATTCTTTTTTGCCCTCGCAATGGAACCGTTAGCAAGGTTAATTCGAAATAATGTTAATATTGAGGGAATACAAGTGGGCTCTGCAACTCATAAGATCAGTCTATATGCAGATGATTTGGTTATATTTCTTTCAAAACCACTCTCCTCCTTATTGGAACTTCAAAACGTATTTCAACAAATACAACCTTTATTTGGCTTAAAAGTGAACATGGAAAAATCAAAGATAATCCCTTTAGTGGTCTCTCTTAGAAATAAAATAGAAATTCAACGTCTCTTTTCATATAAATGGTCTACTTCTAGTTGGAGATGTTTAGGAGTTTTAATTCCTCCGGACCTTAAAGACATTATTACAGTTAATTTTCAAAAAATCTTTAGGGAAACAAACACGTAGTTGAAACAATGGCATACTATGGATCTGACATGGGCAGATAGACTTAATATCATTAAATCACTGATACTCCCGAAATTTTTGTTTCTTTTTAGAGCACTTCCAGTACAACTATTATTAAAAGATTTATATAAATGGCAAAAATCTCTTCTTCAATTCTTCTTCAATTCTTCCCCAGAATAAAAGCTTCCGCATTACAAGCTTCAACAAAAAAAGGAGGACGATTTCCCTGATTTGGTTCTATACTATGAGGCCACACAGTTAGCCACCATTGCTAGACTTTTGACTGCAGAGGTGCTTCCCTCATGGCTACAATTTGAGACCTTACACTATCCTCCTATTCCGATACAAGATATTATATGGCAACATCGTTCTCACCGGCAGACCTTAAAGAACAAGGGTACAGGCACTTACCTTGACACAGCTTTGGAACTCTGGGACAAACGAAGACAATTGTTGATTTCAGAGATACCAATTTTATCCTCCTTTACCAACCAGAACTGGTTCCCACATGGAAAAGAAGAAAACACATATCAAATGTGGAAACAAGCAGGTTTTACACGTATAATTGATTTGATGAATATTAACACAAATAAACCGTTCACTAAAGCAGAGATTGAAACCAAAATTGGTAAACCGATTCCTTGGTTTCAGTACTATCAATTACATTACCTTTTACAATCCTGCTTTACTGAATCAAACCCTTTACGAAACTTGACAGAATTTGAAAAAATAATTAAGAATAAAAATGTGGAAGTTAAAGGTTTGTTATCAAAAATATATAGAATTTTGATTGCTTCAAAAAAACAAGGTATATTAAAATCTCAAACTCAATGGCATTTGGATTGTGCAAATAGAATTGCTTTGAAGCATTGGGACCAAATTGGGGCTTCACCACGTTTAACCTCAACTGTTTTTTGTATAAAGTTTAATTTTTAAAAAATATTGCATCATTGGTATTTTACCCCCCCAAAATTACAAAGGATATATACCCCTAATAATCTGTGTTGGAAGAGATGTGGCCAAGTCGGGGATTTTTTGCACTGTTGGTGGTCTTGTCCAGTCATACAATCTTTCTGGACTCAAATTTTGGTCCAAATCAAAAAAATAACAACTATTCAACTACCTTGGTTACCTGAAGCAATATTGTTAAATATGTTCCCAAATGAAAATTTATCAAAATCACAAATAATTTTAATTTCCACATTACTTACCACCGGTAAACTTACTATTGCTCAAAATTGGAAGGTAGTAACTTCCCCTTCTTTGGATTCTTGGCAAAACAAATTGTGGAATCATTTTGTTCATGGAAAAATAACTTCTTATTCCTTATGTCAAAATTTGAGTACTTACCAGAAATATTTTCAAGCCATATGGTTCCCTATTACTGTGTACCTGACAAATTCAGGTGTTATTCCTAAAAACAAAAGTTATCAAAAGTTACTATATTTCTGATTAACGTAATAGAATATAGATATACTTGGTTGCAATAGGTTAGTAGATTTAGAATACAGTTGTAAAGCTATGATTAGCAGATAAATGTTAAAGCTTTTGAAGTTGGAACATATTTGATTATCTATAAGAATACTGAATGTATACGTTTTTCCTTTTCACCACATGTATAACTTCGTTGTTGTTAAAGAAAAAATTGTTAAAAAATAATTTTTTTTAAAAAAAGCAGTGGGGAACAGAAAGCAAGTGTTTAAATAGCTCTGAGCCATTTAATTCCCTGCTTTCTGCTCACCACCACTTTTCACAGGGAGAAGAAAGCAGGGGGCTCTGAACCATTTAAAACCTCTGCTTTCTGCTCCCTGCCAAAAGCAGTAGGGAGTAGAAAGCAGGGGTTTATATGGCTCAAAAACCAGTTTGATTCACAAACTGGCATATCGGTTCATGGTTCAGTTCAGGGTTCAGCCATGAACCATGAACAAAACTGCAAAACTGCATCCTTGTGCATCCCTAATTACATAGTTAAGGTTGTCAATTCCAGCTTGAGAAATTCCTGGAAATTTGGGGTGGTGTCTGGGGAGGGTAGAATTTAGAGAGGGGATGAGCTCAGTGAAGGTGTGATGTCATAGAGTCAACCCTCTGAAGCTGTCATTCTTCCAGGGGAACTGAACTCTGTAGTTTGTAGATCAGTTGTAAGTGTCATGAGTCCTGCTAAGGATGCAGCCCAGCTCCAGCTGAGCCCACGCTCCTGGCTTCAGCAGAGCCCACACCTGATGAAACCTTGGAGCTCGCCAGCATATTCTTACCACCTGTCCCAGCAACAGCGGTGGAGGAACAACACCCGACAGGCAGCCCCCCTGAATCTCCTCCTCCAACTGTGCATTTGCGGAACCAGCTCAGGCAAGACTTAGTGTCCCAGCAGAGGGAGGTGCACCTGCACAGCAGGTGTTCCCTCAGCCCTGAGTTCTAGCAGAAGCTGGGATGCACACGCTGAGCACTAATTAACCCCGGCACCTGAGGGGTATTTAGCTTCCCCTCCTGACACTGGTTCCTCATGCCAGCAGCTTGATGATGCTCTGCACCTACCTTGCCCGTGTTCCTGTATCCTGTTATGTGCTTTGAACTCTATATTTATTATTATTTATTATTTATTTAGACTTATATCCCGCCTAGCCAGCACAAGCCGGCTCTAGGCAGCTAACAACATAAGATCAACAACATACAAAGGTTAAAATAGATCAAAATATACAACAATAAAATCCTAACAGATGGCAGCAATGCAAAAACTAACACCAGAGACAGCATCCTACATATTTCCGGCCAGGGGGCTTCCATCACAGATGTACCAAACAAGCGACTCACCAGATCGCCTGCTAAAGGCCATTCTCCCCGGTGGCGGCCCTGAAAGCCTGGTGGAAGAGCTCTGCTTTGCAGGCCCTGCAGAACTACAAAAGGTCCCACAGGGCTCTGATGTTCTCCAGGAGCTCATTCCACCAGTAGGGGGCCACCACTGAAAAGGCCCTATTCCTGGTGGTTGCCAACCTGGCCTCCCTCGGGCCAGGGAGGGTCAGACGATGTTGAGTGCCTGACTGCAGTGCTCTCTGGGGTATATACGGGGAAAGGTGGTCCCTTAGGTAGGCAGGCCCCAGGCCATATAGGGCTTTAAAGATTAGAACCAGCACCTCTTGGCTCCTTGACTCTGGCTTCCAATGACTATGCTCTCAGTTTGTACTTCGGACTCTGTTATTTTGGCTCCTGCTTGCTACCCCTTGATTCTGACCTTGGACTGGACTTGGACTTTCACTCTCTCTCACCCTGCCTGCACCCAGCTTGTGACAGATTGCTGGCACCACAGACTCACTTCACAGGATGGACGAAGCCGGAGGCGGAGGACCGCTGCAGCTCTCTGACCTGGCAAACCAGGTGCAGCAGCTAACACAAGTGGTTGCTCACCTGCAGCAACAGCAACTCCAACAACAACTGCAGTAGCAAGCGGCTGCCATTGCCACTGTCCCACCACCAAGATGCCCGGTTACCCCTTCTGACAAGTTTGGTGGTAATGTGGAGGAGTTCCCTGCCTTCCTGGCACAATGTTAACTGTACATTGAGTTAACGTGCCTGGGACTTCCCTACCAACAAGACCAAAGCCTGCTTCATAATCAGCCTCTTAAAGGGGCAGGCTGCCAAATGGGCCACCCCATTGCTCGTGGCTCCGTCCCCCCTGCTTTTGGATTTCTAGGGGTTTCTCACCCACATCTCCACAGCCTATGCTAGCCCCTAGCAAGCTACCATGGCAAACCGGAAAATCCGAACTCTAAAGCAAGGCAAAAGCACTGTCACTGTTTATTCTACAGAATTCAGACTCTTGGCTCAGGACCTGACCTGGAATGAGGCAGCCCTGATGGACTAGCACTCTGAGGGTCTGGCTGATGATGTCCTGGATGAGCTTGCTCGGGTTGAGCAATCAAGCATGCTCCAGGACTTAATTACCTTGTGCCTCCGTATTGACGATCATCTAGAAAATCGGCGGCAGACATGGGGCAACCCCCATGTCGTGCAAGCAGCATGCCACTCAACACCATGACAGGCCCTGGCAAGTTTCATTATGAGCAGAGATGAAGGGGAACCTATGCAGCTAGGAGGAGCCCGGCCATGCCTGACCCCCGAGGAAAAAGCTTGCTGCTGCGCCCAGAACCTCTGCCTCTACTGTGGAGGGGCAGGGCATTTCTCCACCAGCTGCTCATCAAAATGCACTCAGCCGGAGGCACCGCCACTGCTGGCAGGAAAAGACCAGCCCCATGCCTGACTGGACCCACTGTCTTGGGGCACTTAGCTGGATCCTCTGAACTCACTCCTACTGACCCGGGCCCGTTCCTGGTACCCATCAAGCTCTGGTTGCCTGACGAGTGATGGCTGTTTGTGTATGCCATGCTGGACTCAGGAGCCACCCATTGCTTCATTGATGCTGCCTTCATCAAGCAGCACCAGATCCCCATCCAGCCCAAAGGAATGCCAAACTTGATAGAGGCCATTGATGGGCATCCCCTTTGCTCAGGTCCCGTGACCCAGGAGACCTGCCTCCTGACCCTCTGCATCCAACACCATCAGGAGCAAATCCACTTTGGTGTAGTCGCATACCTTGGTTCCCGCTGATCCTAGGGCTCTCCTGGTTGGTAACCCACAACCCCATGGTGAACTAGGTTCAGCAAGAGCTAACCTTCCAAGACCCTTGCCCGCACCTGACTGCGATCACCACCCTGGCTGCAACTGCTTCAACCCACAGCCCTTGGCTCCCGCAACCATATGTGGACTTTGCTGATGTGTTCAAGGAAAAGGGAGCCGATCAACTTCCTCCTTATCGACCCTATGACTGTGCCATAGACCTGGTACCTGGAGCACCCCTACCAGTGGGGTGGCTATACCTGATGGCAGAACCAGAGCTGGCAGCCCTACGGGACTTTCTGGAAAAGAACCTGGCAAGGGAATTCATTCGACCCTCCACATCTCCACTCTCTGCCCTGGTCCTTTTCATTAAGAAAAAAACGGAGAGCTCTGGCTCTGCAATGATTATCGAGCCCTCAACAAGATCACTATCCAGGATCGGTATCCTCTGCCGCTGATCCCTGAACTGTTAGATTGCCTCAAGAGGGCCTGGATCTATTCTAAATTGAACCTCTGAGGGGCATACAACATGGTACAGATCTGGTCAGGAGATGAGTGGAAGACAGAATTTGGCACATGGTACGGCCAAAACAAGTAGTTGGCGATGCCCTTTGGCTTGACTAATGCCCCTGCAGTCTTCTAGAGGTTCATGAATGATGTCTTCCGGGATTTGCTCAACCATTTTGTAATTATTTACTTGGACAACATTTTGATTTACTCTAACGACCCAGCACATCAAGTATGTTCGCCAAATCCTCCAATGTCTCCGGGCCCAGGGTCTCTATGCAAAGCTGGAAAAATGTGATTTCCACCTCCACTCTGTCAAATTCCTTGGCCACATTATATCCCCGCAAGGAATACTCATGGACCCAAAGAAGGTGGGAGCAATCCTGACCTGACAGACGCCTCACAACCGCAAGGACGTCCAATGGCTCCTCAGATTTTCCAACTATTACTGGCAATTTGTCCCCACCTATGCCTCCTTAACCACTCCTTTGACTCAGCTTCTGTGGCCCAAAGAACCTTTCCACTGGACCCCTGAGACTGACCACGCCTTCTTTGTGTTGAAATCCTGCTTCACGACCGGGCTGCTCCTGTGCTATCCAGACCCTTTCATGGTAGAGGCTGATGCCTCCAGCATTGCCATCAGTGCCATCCTCTCTCAACAGGATGACCCAACACAGCCGCTACAGCCCTGTGCCTACTACTCCCACCAGCTTACGGCAGCCAAGAGAAACTACACTATTTGGGAAAGGGAGCTGCTGGCAATCAAGGCTGCATTTGAAGTCTGGAGGCACCACCTTGAAGGGGCCTGCCATCTGGTCCAGGTGCTCATGGATCATTGAAATCTGGAGCAAATTTTTCCCCACCATAGAGAACAATGGAGGGGATGGGGCAACCTGTTTGGGGGCCCATAGAATTGGACCCCCTGGTCCAATCTTCTTGAAACTTGATGGGTATTTCAAGGAGAGGCTGAGAACTGAAACCAAACATTCCAAGCTGTCTCCCTCTCCATAGTAACCAAGCTGAATAACGGCAAGGTCTGACATCTCCTTAGCCTTGTGCAACGTCTTTTGGATGAGGGACCAGGTTAGTTTGTTTGGTCTGGCCATCAGTCTCTGGGTGGTGAGCACTACTGAGCCCTTGCTCTACCCCCAGTAACTGCATAAATTCTTTCCAGAAATTCACTATAAACTGGGAACCCCAGTCGGAGATGATCTTTCAGGGCACAGAATGCAGTCTCACTATACGGTGCATAAATAGTTTGGCAAGTGTCCTAGTTGAAGGCAGCTGCTTACAAGGGATGAAATGCGCTTGCTTGGAAAAAAGGTCCACCACCACCCAGATAACCTCTGCTGAGGGGTAGGTTGATTATAAAATCCATAGAGATGACAGCCCATGGCTGTTCGGGTGTTTCCAGTGGTTGCAGCAAGCCCAGGGTCTTTCTAGCTCACCATTTCCCCATTAGGCATATTTGGCACAACCCCACGTTCTGGGAGATATTGGCCCACATGTATGGCCACTAGAACTGGTGTTGAAGGGGGTGCAATGTTTTCAAATAACTATACTGACCTGCCAATTTATTGTCATGTCCAATAGATAAAATCTGCCCCCAAAGCGATTTGGGTACAAGCAGTCAGTCATGCAGCCATTTTCTTTCCACATTGAGGCACCTTCCCTGTTTATGTCCTCCCTGTCCTAATCTGTGGCTGCCGCTTTGAATTTTTCCGCCCATGGTTCGAGCACAGGGGGAGTTTCCTCTCTGGTGTGGCTGCACATCATTACTGCCCCCCACAATTGGATGGGAGTGAACATGGAGTCAATTACTTCCTCCCTCTGGCTGACGTGTTGAGGGAGGCATGAAAGGGAAGTTTTATTTCCCTGGGAGATGCTTGAGGGTGAAACGAAACTTAGAAAAGAACAACTGCTTGGCGTTCAAGCTCCAGGGTGCATGCACCTCCAAATTTTTATTATCAGTCCACACCTCAAATGCCCCCCTGGCCCCCTCAAGCCAGTGTCTCCAGGTGGAAAGGGCCAATTTAATAGTGGCTGCTTCTTTATCCCACACAGCCCAATTCCATTCAATGGGAGATAAATTTTTGGACACGTAGGCAAGGGAGTGCAAATTACCATCCTCCCTCCTCTGTAGAATTGCCCCCCCCCATGGCCACATCAGAGACATCCACCTGGATCACAAAGGGCTTATTTTCATCCGGGTGGTGCAAGATGGGCTCAGAGGTGAACAACATTTTAAGCTGGTCAAAAGCCTGCTGGGCATCCAGGTTAACTTGTAGTTCAGCTTACTGCACTCCAGCCCCTTTCCTTTCCCCTTCATTTTGAGTAAGTCCATGAGGGGGAGGGCAACCTGGGCAAAATTGGGGATGAACAGTCTATAGAAATTGGCGAACCCTGGGAAGGAATGGAGTTGGCACCTAGTCCTTGGGGGTTACCATCCCAGGACATCTTGCACCTTATGAGGGTCCATCCCAAACCCCTCCCCCAAAATCTAGTAGCCCAAGAAGTCTAGTTCCTCTCTATGGAACTTGCATTTTGACAGTTTTGCAAATAAGTGATTCTCATAGAGGACTTTGAGCACATCCCTGACAAGTTGGACATGTGACTTTGGAATAGATCAAGATATCATCCCAATAAATCAGCACCCCCTTGAATAAGTATTTGTGTAAGAATTCATTAATTAAGTTCATGAAAACTCCAGGGGCCCCTGCCAATCCGAATGGCATGACCAGGTATTTGAACTGTTCTAGCGGAGGGTTAAAAGAGGTCTTGTGCTCATCTCCCTCCCTGATTCAGACTCTGAAATAAGCATCCCATAAATCCAACTTTGTAAAGATCTGCCCTTTAGAGGCCTTGATTAATAAGTCATTGACTAAGGGGAAAGGATAGGCATTTGACATAGATACCATGTTCAAGCCCCTGTAGTCCATGCACAACCTCAAGCCCCCGTCTTTCTTTTTCTGGAACAGTACTGGGGCAGCAAACGGCAAGGACACTGGCCAAATGAACCCTCGAGCCAAATTTTTATCAATGATCTTTTTTTTATCAATGATCTTCTTTAGTTCTTCCTTATTGGCTGAGCTCAAAGTATACAGTTTTCCTTTTGGCATTTTATGGCAGGATAAAATCTCTGTAGCACAATCTGTCTTTTGTTGGGGAGGCAATTTGTCCACCTCCCCCTCTTCAAACACCCATGCCAAGTCACGGTATTCAAGAAGAATGAGACTTAACTCCTCCCATACCAAGCACACCTGCTTGGGAGCAGGGACTGGTGCCTCCCCCCCACTCTGGCTTCCACATGTGTTCATTACAGCAGGGATCCAGAAACCTCAGGATGCCTGCACTCCACTGCATATAGGGATCATGGTTCCGGAGCCAGGGGCTTCCCAGCACCATTGGGAACTTTGTGGCAGGGATTACCACAAAAGATCACTGCTTCCAATGGGTAGCCATCCCCATGGGCAACTGGACAGTCCAATACTTGCACGGCTCCCCCTTTATTGGCATCCCATCCATCTGGGTGAATACTAAGGGTTCCTTTGTCTAAGGGACTTTGACTCCTAACCCAATTACTAGGGGTGGGATAATTAAGTCCCAGGAACACCCAGGGTAAATGAGAGCTTGTACCTGTACAAGGGTGCCTGCTACAGTGTCAGCTAGGCTGCCATAAAGAAGGTGGGGGTGAAGAAGTTGACACTGGTATGCTAAGTTTTGATTCTCCTTTTGCATTTGGTTTTGTTTGGACAAGGGCTCTGGTTTCTCTTGTGAGTTTCCTGCTGGGAACCAGGGGGGCATTATTTTCCACATGAAGGTAACCTGGCATTCATTAGCTTGTAGCCATCTGATGATCCAAGTTTGAATCCCGTATATAATCCCATTCCCGCTTTTCCTCCGTAGTCTTGACACAGATAGTGTTTAGAGTAATGTAGTAAACTGACCAATAAACTGATCCCGTTTAAGGAACATTGTTGAGTGCTGATTACTGGGAACTCTGAAATACAGTCATGGTTACATAAAACAGGGGGAGGGGTTTCTCACTGTTTATGGCATGGGGGAATTTCAGACCTGCCATTTTGCACCCTTTAAAGCAGGTCCCAACCTTTTCCTGCTGGCTGGGATCGTTCCTCTCCACTGGAGGAAGTGCCTTCCAATTCCTCCCACTCTCTGGCCTGGAGAGCCTTGGGGGGTTTCGTGTGAGTCCCCCATGGTCTGTTCTTCTTGTCCCCTGGTCAATGTTCCAACTTTTTCCCCTTGCTTGGGCTTTTCTCTTGAGGGCAGTTGGCTGTGAAGTGCCCAGAGGCTCCACACCAGAGCACAACCCCTGGTGCAGCCATTGGTTGTCCTTTGGGCAGGAGCGCTGGCTCTTGGACTCCCCACTGGTTGCTTTGGTGGGCCTCTTGGGTTGGCACATCCGCAGCAGGTTTGACCGGTTCTCTGACTTGCAGGCCACTTGGATCCAACTGTTCAACGTCAGGGGGTTATCCTGCACCAGGGCTTGGACTAGGATGGAATGGTTCAGGCCAGCCTGGTAAAATTTGATGAATACCTCTTCAGGCCACCCTTGGAGCTTGGTGGCATGCGTTTTAAACTCATCAGAGTACTCATGCACCAAGCGACTGCCCTGACCCCACAGTCAGGTACACACTTGCTCCAGCTCCAGAGGATTTTTGTACTGGCATCGAAGGACCCACATAAACATGTTCACATCCCACAGTTCCAGTCCTTGGATGTTGTGAAGGCCTACAAACCAATCCGGTCTCTGAGCTGCAACCCAATATAGTCCACTCGGTGCTCGTCCAAGGCGAACTTAGGGCCCCAGTCCCTCAGGAACTTGTGCACCTGAAGTATGAAGAAAGCCAACTTCTCAGGAGTCCCATTGAACGTAGCCTCTAGGACTTCCCTGGGGTGGTTCAGGGCCAGTGGCAGGACTGCTGGGGCTACTGGTAGGGCCAGGCCTGGACGACCTGGTGGAGCCTCTGCAGGAGCCTGCTCTTCCGCTGAGGTGCTTGCTGCTCCTGCTCCTCCTGTGGCTGCCCCTGCACCCTCTTGGACCTGGAATTCTCACTGGATCACCTCATGTATGATTCCAGGGAGGTCCAGCATCATCATGTGCATCTCTCACTGGAGCTCCTCCATCTCACTCCAGAACTCTTGGTGGATCAGGGTGAACTTGTTCTCCTCTGCTATCTGCATTCACTCCAGGTTGTCCTGGAAGGAGCAGGAGACCAACCATCAGTTTGTTTCCATCCAAAATTACCCCTATTGGAGTCCAGGGGTCAGCAGCCAGCTGGGTTCAGCCCAACTTGGGAGGGGAGCCCATGAGTCTTCTGGTCTTGCTGCCCAGTCAAGGCTTTTCCCATCACTCACAGGAATAATCAATTTGGTGGTCCAGAGTTCAGGTACAGTCCCATACCCGGATGTGGCATCCCTGTTACCCTTGCTCATTGGGACTGGGGAAAACTGAGTTCTGACACTCTGTCAGACTCCTGGACAAACTTGCTCTCAACAATACTCTCTCTGGGTAGTGATATGTTTATTGAGGCATTAATAAGTTCCAGTTGGGACACTTTCAATGTCAGAACTAAAGATTAAGGCGCAAACCCCTTAGATATACATAATTCAAACAAGCCCCCTTATAGGTCCCAACCAATCAGCCCATGCATCCAGCCTGCCAGAATGTAATGTTCCTACCTCCCCCCACCTATAATTCACTCATGTGATTATCTATTACAGCTAGGCATAGCAGAGACGGCGTCCAAGGTCACTTGCTTCTTCCCAGGTGTGAGGTGCTTTCCACCACAGGCAATTACAAAGCAAAGCATTCTCGCATATTCCCCTCTCCCAATTAGACATACGGCAAATGAAGCACTGAGTTTGACATCTGTTTGCAAAGCTGTCTAAGTGTGAGTTTTATAGGGAGGAGCTGCACTTTCTCGGGTACCGAATTTCTGGGAAGGGCTTCAGCATGGACCCCCACAAGATTCAAGACATGGTGGGATGGGAACCCCCTTAAACCCAGAGACAGTTGCAATCATTTTTGGGGTTCGTGAATTTCTACTGCCCATTCATCCTGGACTTTGCCCAGGTCACCCTACCCCTGATGGACTTGCTGAAAACAAGGGGGAAGGGGCCAGACTGTAAGAAACCAAGCAGTAACCTGTAATGGTTCCCAGAGTGTCAACAGGCTTTTTGACCAATTAAAGACTGTCTTCACTCCAGAGCTGATTCTACACCACCCCAATGAAAATAAGCCATTTGTGGTCCAGGTGGATGAGTCCAATGTGGCTGTGGGGAGCATTCTGCAGAGGGGAGATGATGGGAAGCTATACCCCCCTAGCCTATGTATCCAAGAAATTCTCATTCACGGAAAGGAATTGGGCAGTTTTGGACAAAGAAGCCGCTGCCATCAAGCGAGCACTAACAACATGGAGACATTGGCTAGAGGGGGGCCTTTTGAGGTCTGGACTGATCATAAGAACCTAGAGGTATTATGGACCCCTTGGTGCCTAAATGCCAAACAGTTGAGATGGGCAGAGTTTTTCTCTAAGTTTTGTTTCACCCTTAAACACCTCCCCAGGAAATTTAATTTTTTGGCTGATGCACAATCACACCTCCCTCAGCATGTCAGTCAGAGGGATGAGGTAGTGGACTCGATGTTCATGCCCATCCAGCTGGAGAGGGCAGTGCTGATGCACAGCCACACAAATGGGGGGGAGCCCTCTCACTCCTGAGCCCTGGGTGGAAAAATTCAAGGCCACTTTTACCAAAGTGGACAGGGAGGAAATAGACAAAGAGGGCACCTTAGAGCAACGGGAGGATGACTGCTGGTATCGGCAGCACAATCTATTTGTGCCATGCTCTCTGTGAGGTGAGATCCTTTCTCTGAGACATGATAACAAACTGGCTGGTCATTTTGGATACCTAAAGACTCTGCATCTCATCCAGAGACAATTCTGGTGGCCTCACATGTGGGATGATCTCCCAACGTGTGTCTTCCTGCCATGTGTGCCTAATGAGTAAAAGGTGGACTGGGAAGACCCTGAGGCTATTACAACTCTTGGAGACCCCTGAATGGCCCTGGTCCGTCATCTCAATGGATTTTATTACTGACTTACCCCCGAGCAGGGGAAAGACTGTGATTTGGGTAATGGCAGACCTGTTTTCCTTTTTTTTTTTTTTACATAGTTTATTATACTTTTCAAATTAACAATTGATAACATCCATTTCTGTATAGAGAGCTCAAGTTTGTTACAACCTAAGATATAGTTTGGACCATATAGGTGCTGGATCAATCTGGTTGTCCATATCACATAAATAACTCAGTTTGTCCATTTCAGCCCAGTCTAATAGTTTATGAATTAAGTCCATTTTACCCGGTAGTACAGAACTTTTCCAGTTTTTAGCTCTTAATATACGCACTGCAGTCAGAATGTAGGCCAACAGCTTCAAATCTGGTTTATTCATTCTCTCCAGAAGTATGTTCAATAAGAAAGTCTCTGGTTTTAAAGGTATTACAGACTCAAAGATTTCAGAAATCCACTTGCCTACCATTTCCCAGTATTTTTGCATCATCTTGCATGTCCACCACAAGTGAAAAAAAGATCCTATTTCAGATCCACATAACCAACATACATTCGAGACATTTTTAAAGCACTTATTTAATCTGTCAGGGGACCAATACCAGCAGTGAAAGACCTTGTATATATTTTCTTTATAGCTTACCACTTTCAGATATTTAAGCGAACTCCAAGTTTTTAACCACCTATCCGTATCTATAGTATAGCCAAAGTCCTTCATCCATTTAATCATAGTTAGATTTATTATCTTCTCCTGCATTTCATAGTTGATCATTAGGTTATATATTTTTTAATTAATTTATCTTCACTATTTAACCAGATGGATTCTAACTAGTTTAATTTTTCATTAAACCTGATTCTCTTATCTTCCCTATATCTAGACTGCAGCTGAATATTCTCCCACCAAGACAGTTGAATTCCCAATTCATCTTTCAATTGCCTTTCTGATTTAAGATTTCCCTTTTTATCCAACAGTTCTCCATAACTTATTGAATTATTCTGTGTTAACAAAGATGGTTTTATGAAGGCCTCCAGTGGAGATACCCATTTTGGTATTCTGAGGTAGAATTTCTCTTTAATTTTAATCCATTTTTTCATCAGGGCTGCCCTTAACGTGTGTGTATGGAAATCAGAGTGCACCTTATGTTTCTCATACCACACGTAAGCGTGCCACCCCATATAGAGGTCATGTCCCTCTAAAGCCAACACTCTCTGGTTCTCCAACTTAACCCAATCTTTTATCCAAATAAGAGCTGCTGCTAATCCGTAGGTTTCCCAATTGGGTACACCTAGACCTCCTCTTTCTTTCCTATCTTGAAGTACTTTCAATTTAACCCTCGGCTTCTTTGGGAATCAAATAAAATTCCTTGTTAACCTATTGATCTCTTTATAAAAGGGTGCTTTTTCATTTAGTAGCGGGATTGTCTGGGCTAGAAATAAAAATTTGGGTAGGATATTCATTTTAATTGCTGCTACTCTACCAAGCCAAGATAAATGTAAGTTTCTCCATTTATCCAAATCTTTTTTGATCTTATTTAATAGGCTTTTATAATTGTCCTCAATTAGTGAGCTTGTTTGGTTTGTACAATGAATGCCCAGATATTTTACTTTGTTTGTTATTGAAATATTAAAAGTGGTCTGTATCTTGCTATCTAACACCTTAGAGCAATTTTTTGTTAACAATTTTGTTTTCTGCAGGTTAATTTTTAGCCCTGCTACTTTTCCATACTTATTGATTATTTCTAACAGTCTTCCTAATGAATCCTCGGGGTCTTCCATAATAAACATTACGTCATCCGCGTAGGCACAAAGTTTATATTCCTGTCCTCTACTTTTAAGTCCTTTAACTTTCGCATCATCCCGAACCTGATCACATAGAGTTTCTAAAGCAAAGATAAAGAGTAGCGGAGAAAGAGGGCATCCTTGTCTCGTACCCTTTTCTATTGCTATCTCCTGGGACATATCACCATTTATTATTATTCGAGCAAGTTGCTTTTTATATATTGCCTCTATCATAGTTCTAATTTATCTCCAGGGTTTCCTTCCATTAGTTTGGCTATTAAAAACTTCCAAGAGATGTTATCAAATGCCTTTTCTGCATCCATAAACATCAGAATGGCAGGTTTCTCTGGATGCGCCTCATAATACTCCAAGACACCCATTAAAGTTCTCAAATTCTCTCTTAATTGCCTTCCCAGAAGAAATCCCACTTGATCTCTATTTATTGTCTGCTTTAATACTTTTTAAAGTCTTTCTGCCAAGATGTTTGCATAAATTTTATAGTCTGCATTTAGCAAGGAAATTGGTCTATAATTACTAATCTCATCTAAGTTATCTCGATCTTTGGGTATTAATGTTATGAGAGCTTCTTTCCAGGAGTCAGGGATAACACCAGTCATCCCTATTTTTTTTATCAAATCCTTGAATACTATGGACACTTGCCCTTCAAATTTTTGATAAAATTCTCCTGGTAACCCATCTGGACCAGGAGCTTTGTTCCTTTTCTGTCTGTTGATTGCCTCTACCACATCACACATAGTAATGGGTTCATTTAATATATTCCTTTGTTTTTCTGTAAATTTTTTAATATTAATATGTTCCTCAAGGTATTGTTTAATACTTTCATCGCTCTCTTCTCCTTGTTTATATAAGCTCTTAAAGTAATTTGCTGCTATCCCTTTTAAGTCTTTTAGCAAATACCTATTGATCCCTTTATCGTCTATTAACGTAATTATAGACCTTTTTGCTTCCTCTTTTTTCAATCTATAGGCCAGCCACCTGGTTGGCTTGTTAGCGTTTTCAAAAAAAGTACATCTTATTATATTCAAATTTTTTGCAACTTCTTTACTCAACAAAAGATTCATTTTGTGTTGCCTCACCATCAGCTTTTGCCTACTAGTTGTTCCTTCCCCATTTCTCTTCCATGCAGAGTGACTAATTAATTTTCCTCTTGCGAAGGCCTTAAAGGCATCCCAAAATGTATTAATTGAAATATCTGGTTGAATGTTCCTCTTGAAGAAATCTTTAATTTCTTCCTTCATTCTTTCTACAAATTCTTGATCTTTTAATACATATCTAGTCATAATCCACCTTCTACTTTTTCTTACCTCTCTCATAGTTAATGCTATTGGATTGTGGTCTGCAAAAGTCAAAGGTAATATGTCTACCCCGATCATTTCCATCAGGAATGATCTTGAAACCCAAGCCATGTCAATTCTTGACCAGGATTTAAGCCTCGCTGAATAATAAATAAACCCCAGTTCCTTTTCATATTTTGTTCTCCATGCGTCCAACAGACCATACTCTTCAGCCAATTGGAGGAAACTGTTAGGTAAAACTGTGCCACTTTTGTTTTTTTTAACATCTCTTTGAATTTTCCTATCAATCTTTCTGTCCATTACTGCATTGATATCGCCTATAACACGTATTTGTTTGTATTTTTTTGAAGCTAATACCTCTGCTAATTCTTTATAAAAAGGATTTTGATTTACATTGGGGGCATAGATATTTACTATTAAGCTTTCTTTCCCTTGTTTTATTATCTTTATTGCTACTATTCTGCCGTCTTTTGAAGTGTAAACATGTTGTGGATGTAGATGATCCTTTGCGTAGATTGCAACTCCCTTCTTTTTCTTATTTTCATCCGCAGCTGCAGACACTGTCCCTAATCTTTTATTTTTTAAGTATATTAGATGTTCTTTTTTAAGGTGTGTTTCTTGTAGGCAGACTAAATCCATTTTTAATTTAGCAATTTGGTGCAGTATACGTCTTCTTTTTTGTGGGCTATTTAATCCATTGATGTTCACTGAGACTATTTTAATTTCTTTAGTGCTTGGCTCCATCTTTATTTTTTTGGTTCTCTGAGCTTACTTTTGGATTGATTTCTTGTCTGTATCTGGAGTGGGATTAAAGTGCTTCCTTTCTTACCTCCTTTCCTTTTCTGCTTTTCTGTGTTTTCCTTGGTTTCTTCCTCTTCTCCTTCTGTTTGAGTATCTTCCTCTTCTTCTTCTTTTTCTGCTCCTAGGTCTGTGCCAAATCTTTCCAAAAAATTCTCGAGCTTGAAAACAGAGTCTAATTTGTATCTTTTCCCTTTGTATTCAAAGATTATTCCTTCCGGAATATTCCACCTATATTCTATTCCCCTTTCCCGTAGTATTCCCCCAAGTGTTGATATGATCTTTTTTCTCTTACACGCCAAGGAGTCTCTTTCAAGAATCTGATTTCTTCTCCTTGTAAGACCACTTTCTTTTCTTGAGCCGCTCTTAATACTTTGTCTCTCGTCTCCCTTTTGCTGAATTTGCCATGTACTTCCCTTGGTACATTGAATCTCCTTGCATACGCCGAGTTTCTCCTGTACAAAGTCTCTATGTCATCCAACAGGTCCTGTTTAGAGCTGATCCCCAGTTGTTCTGCTATCCCAGTCGCAATTTCTTCTTTTAAGTTGTATCCTATTTTTTCAGGAACATTCTGGCATCTCACCACCAGAGCTGCCTTCTCCATTTCAAGACCAATTATTGATTCCTCGAGACTATCATTCTTGGCTTTCAACTCTTGAAAGTCTAAGTCTAGCTCTCTCAATTTCTCATAGGATTTTTTTTTCTCCCACCATCACAGTCTGGATGACCCACTTGTTTGTCGCTATTTGAGTTTTTATCTCTTCAATTTCCGTCTTGACCTGTGTAGCAAGTTTGTCGATCTTACTGTAGATAGGTGCAATTTCCTTCTGTAATAGAACAGGAAACCTCTCCTCCACTTTTTCCATTAAAGCCGGTAAAGTATTTTCCACTACCGCTTTAACCGCGACTGCAACCGTTTCTTCAATCATTGCTTTAATATCTTGAGATGGTTGGCTTCGGTTGCTCATCGGTGGTTTCTGTTGGTTCATTGTCTTCAACTGAGCCGGCGATGGCAGAGAGCCCTTCCTTGTAGATCCAGGAATTCCGGAGGCCATAGATCAGGAATATAAGCAACTTAGCACAGCAGCACTTTCACCCACAAACTTCACCTTATTTTATAAATAGATAGTTTCTTAATTTCAAGTTTTTAATACGGGCTTTATTATTCCCTATTTATTATTATTATTATTTACTGTTTATTATTAATATTTAATATTTGATGTTTATAATGTAATTTACACTGTTTGTACTATCTATATTGTTGTCTATTTATATCAATTAATCACCTTTTTATTTTTATTTTTAATCCTTAAACAGTCCTAAACTGCCTAATTTTATCTAATTTTTAACAAATAGTGTGATTAATTTGAACTTAAGCTAATCAAATTTTAAATTGCTAATTAATTTGACTAATTAATTTTACAATCAAGATTCTTACCAGGCAGGGGAAATATTTAATTATTTGATTATTTAAGCAATTAATTTAAATCAATTAAATATTTTAATAGTTAACTAGGTGTTTAGATAGTTAAGAAGTTAATTATACCATTGAATAATTACTCTGTCAAAAACTTATTCACCATTCATTGGTCTCCTAACAATTATCCAACAAAAATACAATTTTACCTATTTTCCACAGTTACACAATTGCCAGATTTCCACAATTACACTAATTATCTATTTGCCACAATTACAGAGTTCAATAAATCACATCCATAATTATTTGCCAATTAAAGACTACTAGATAGTTTGGCACTAAATTATATACACTTATATTTTATTTACAATTTTTAAAGGTACTTTCCCTTTAAGTCCTCTTGAGTTTCTTCCGTAGAGCTACGCAACGTTCCTTGTGTCTTTCTTGCCTTATGTTGTTCTTCTCTCACTCCACCTTTTCCTGGTTTCTGCCCTTCCTACTACGCTTTTGGCGTTCCTTACTCCTTTAACGTATTTTGCTCCTTTCACTTCTGTCCTTCTTTCTGCGCTGTTTACGTATCTTTCTCCTTTAGCGTTCTTTGGCTTCTTCTGTACTCCTTTGGCTCCTCTCTTCCCCTTACTCCAGTAACGTAGCTTTTACTCTGTCTTCGTAACGCGCCGTCAGTCCTCCACAGCCCCGTCTCCTATGCTTGCGCAATCACTGGCACCTCGCCCAATGCCGAGTTTCCAACTTTCCTTGCTGCTACTCTTGAGTTGCCTCACCTTGCCCCAATTGAAGGAGCTCGGATGGGCTAAGGGCACACCTAATGAAGAGAAGGAACCCCCCCTCCCCACAGAAAAAAGGTTAGTGCAGCACTGCATGGACTTCTATTTCTGTTTCAAAAGGTGCTCCCCTTATTTTAGAACAAAACCTGGCCCCTTCTTGGGAGCGTTCAGTATTGTTTACCAGATATCTAGCCTGTGTCTTTGCTGGGTGGTTTCACCTCCCCCCTGGGCCCTATTTTAATCAGAAAAAGAATGGCTTTCTACTCATCTTTCAGAGATTTTATGGTTTTGGTCTGCTTCTTCTCTGGCTCCTCATGGCTCCACTCCCTCCATTTTCTCCGACCAACTCCAATCGTGGGGATGGCGGTGCTCCTCTTCAGATCTTGTTTAGAGCATGGGCGCACCCCTGGGAAATTGCCTTTTCCCTAAGGGAGAGTCCACAAGCTCTTTACTTCACCCCTCTCTTTAAGAAAGGAGAAAGGCAGACTTTTAGCCTAAGAAAACCGAAGGGTTTTTTGCAGCCTCGCAGGAGCTCTTTCTCCTGTGACCGCTGCGAGGGTAGGTGGAACCGGAACTCCAGCAGACCAAACAGGCACACTTTATTCCTTGTAAACAACTACCCATGGCCAAGAAGCTGGCCCAGTTGTTCATGCAGCACATTGTGAGACTACACTCATTGCCCCACAAGATCATCTCTGACTAGGGGGGTCACAATTTGTAGCTGGGTTCTGGAGGGAACTATTAAAACTGCTGGGGGTGGAGCAGGGGCTCAGTAGCCCATTCCACCTAGGAACTGATGGGCAAACCAAGAGGACAAACCAAGTCCTAGAAAATTCCTGTGATGCTTTATAAACCACCAGCAGGACAATTGGGTGGACTTGCTCCATTTTTGTGGAATACAGCTATAACAATTCAGTGCCCAGCTCCACTGGGGCCACCCCTTCAAGGTGGTACATGGGTACGAGGGGGGGCCACTGCCCACAATGGTTGCAATGGAGCAGAGGTCCAGTGATGTCCAAGCCTGGTGGGCCAAACTGACACAGGGATGGCCCATGCTCCAACAAACCCTAACTATGGCCAAAGAGTTATGCATAAACGTTATGCTGACAAAAGCTGGGCTCCTGAATGGGACTTATGCCCTGGGGACTCTGTATACAATTCCATGAAAAATCTCAGGGACTTACAGCCTGGGAAGAAATTGGGGTGGAAATACCTGGGGCCTTTCAAAGTAGAAAAAGTAATCAACAAGGTGACTGCGAAAGTGGACTTACCAAAAAAACTTACGGCACGCCCATCTTGTTTTCCATTTCAATCTACTGAAGAAGGATCTGGGGCCCTCGAACTGGAGACCTCATCCTGCAGCTCCCCCTCCCCTGATCGTGGGTGGGGAACTCCACCAGGATGTAGAGGAAATACTAGACTCTAAAGTAAAAAGGGGGCAATTGTTCTATCTCACCAAATGTTGGGACTTTGACCCGAGTCATAATGAATGTGTGCAAGAAGACCATGTTAAGGCCCATAAATTAGTCCGTGCTTTTCACAAAAGGCATCCCCTCAAGCCAGGGGGGTGAGGGGCTTTGGGGGGGTAATGTCAGATTTGGGGCCTCATTTGCCATGAATTACTTCTGGAATTCCTAAGGAGGGGTAGTCTGGGGAAGGGGAATGCACATGGGAATGCTTATTGTAGTGGCTGGGCAACTTTTTCTTAGACACATCCCTTCCCTGAGAAGAAGTGTAAGGGACCTTGGCTGATGTCTCTGCTTGCTCCGCTTTGATAGATAATGTAACCATAGTCTCGCAGGTGGGAGTTGGAGTGTGGGAAGCCTAGGCAGGCTGGTTGTGAGCTATGATTGGACTGGATCTTTGGGAGCTCATTCGAATCATTTATAACTTTGGGTTTTCACACCAGAACTTTAGTTTTGACACCGAACATCTTGGCTTGAATCATCTTTACTGCTCAATAAACAAATCACTGCCAGGGGAGTGTTGTTGAGAGTAACTTTGTTCAAGAGTCTGACACCTATACATCTGACTACAAACAGCTTTTCCCTTCCTCAAGACTGTAAATTCCAAAATTACATGGTCACTACTATCCAGGGTGCCCACTGCTTTCACCTCATCAACCAGTTCTTCCCTGTTGGTGAGAATCAAGTCCAAGATAGCAGATCCCCTTGCTTCTCTCTCCACTTTCTGGAAAATGAAGTTGTCAACAAGACAAGACAGGAATTTACTGGACCTTTCATTTTTAGCAGAGTTGGACTTCCAACAGATATCTAGGTAATTGAAATCTCCCATGACTACTGTGTCCCGTCTCTTTGAGAACTTTGTAATCTGTTCTAGGAGTGTCTCAACCAAGTCCTCTGCGTGGCTTGGTGGTCTATAGCAGACCCCCACCATAACATCACTATGATTTCTTACTCCTTTTATTTTTACCCAGAGACTCTCAACTGGACTTCCATGCTTAGATTCACATATTTCCCCACAAATATATACTTCCTTTACATATAATGCTACTCTTCCTCCCCCTCCTTATTTGTCTATCTCTTTTAAACAAGTTGTACCCCTCAGTTTTAATATTCCAATTGTGAGTGTCATCCCACCAAGTTTCAGTAATACCTATTAGGTCATAGTCCCCTTCCTGTTCCTCCTGCTTGTTTCCCATACTCTGCGCATTAGTGTAGAAACATTGGAATCCATGTTTTATGCACCCTGAGGTTTTTGTTTTTGTATTTACTTGTGAGTTAATGTTTCCTAGCATGTGTGCCACTCCCTGAAAATCTTTAGAGTTCTTAACTCCAGTTACTGGCATCATACTAGCTTTGGATTTTTGTCTTGCTCCCCCATAGGATTTAGTTTAAAGTCCTCCTTATTGTTCTTCACCATCAGGGTTGCCAGGCCTCCCAGTGGCAATCCTTGTTGCCCACATCTGCTCGAGTGGCAGTAGAAGGAACATTTTTTAAAAGTTGTCATTGTGTGTGCTGTAGTGTAACTTCTTAGAAAAGTAATGTCAGGTAACTCTGGAAGCTATGGGAAAACCATAGATTGTCTGGCAATTCCCAGAGGTACCCAATGTCACTGGGGAAACCCAGAGCACATAATGAGAAAAAAAAAAACATGTCCCCCCCCCCAAGCTCTTGCTATTTGCCAGGGTCAACCTGGCAATACTATTTACTCTGGTTTACTTTTGGCTAGCCCCTTTCTTTTTCTTGTGCTGGTACCAAGCACCTCTTCTCTTCCCACCTTTGTACTTTTTGCCCTTCTTCTTCTTTAGTCTTTCAATAGAGCTCTTAATATTCCTCCGGGGAGTTCAGCATTTCAGACTCCCACACTATCCTAGCCACTCTGTCCTTGAGAGAGAAAGGGAAAAGGGAGGAAGACTTTTAGCTTTTTCTTGAGCAATACCCCCACCACCAGTTCTCCAGAGTAAATAATTCCCAGGATTAATTAGGATGGGGAGAAGGGAATAGAGGCCTCTGGTAGAGTTGCTAGCCTCCAGGTAGGGCCTGGAGATCTAGAATTATAAATGATCTCCAGATGACAGAGAACAGTTCCCCCTTGGATAAAAAAGGGCTGCTTTAGAATATGGACTCTCTGGCTGAAGTCCCTCCCCTCCCCAAACTCTCCCCTCCCCAGGTTCCGCCCAAAATCTCCAAGAATTTCCCAATCCCAAACCAGGATTGGCAGCCCTGGACTAGAGAAAGAGAATGGGAACAGTCAGTTGGGCACCCAAAACAGTGACCATCTCCACTGTATACCAGTGATGCTGGCCAGCTGGGAACACGGATGGTGGAGCACTTCAAGCTAAAAGATAGGGAAGGGCAGGCAGGCATGTGGCAGGAGGGGTGGGTCTGTGGGAATCAGCCACATAGGACCTCAGCCAGGAGCTCTGGGCCCTGGCACCTGCCCTGCCTCATGGTGTGCGGATAACAGCAGTGCCTTTATGGATTTCCACAAATCTGTATGAGGTAGATACAGTTGAAAGAGCACAGCTGGGTCTGTCTTTGGGGTTATACTGGAAAACTGAGGACCCCAAAATAGGAGGGTCTTATTAGCCGAATTGTTAAACTAGGCTTGCCTCAAAGGCATGGTGACACCACTTTGGGCATCCCCTTGTGGCAGTACCAATAGTCCTGAAAGAGCCAGCTGGACTGCTGTCCCTTGCTGAGGTGGACAGGGAGGAGTTGGAATAGCTGTAGATGGCAAAGCTGTTCGCCTGTTTCTGCTTCTGCATCAGGGCAGCCACACAAGGAGGCACACTGGCAGTTGTATCTTATGGGATCCTCCATCCACTCAAGGCCATTTATGAAACAGAACTGTTTCTTTGTCTATTTTGCCTTCCCCCAACTCTACCTCTGGCATTCATAGCTGGAGAAACAGGTGAAGCTGCCCTAAGGAACAGCGGGGGCGAGGAGGGGGTGATGGAAGCCATATGGGGTTATATAACAAAATGGTGACATATCCCAAGATTTCACTAGCTGATCTGTCAAACAGGGAGTTTAGAGGTGTTATTGGGTTAGGGTTTGCCTTGGAAGCACAGAAGCTTTTTTTGCAGTATCCCTGATTTTTCACATTTCCTGGTTCGCTGTTCAAACAAATTACAAAGATGATCTGACTCCAATGGTAACAAGAGAAAGAAATTTTACTTACAAAAATGGAAGCACATCTTACATGACATATTCATGTAGGGGCATTTAACTTATTGTAAAAAGATTAACTTCAAAAAGGTTAACTTGCTACAGCTCTGAGCCCATGTAAGAGAGAGAAGAGAGGTCCTATATAAGACAAAAAACAGAAGACAAGCAATAGCCAAAGAGGTGCAACATCTAATGGATAGGGTGGGGCCAACTGCCAAGTGTACTGGAGCAGAGAATTCTTAACCCTTTCCCTCCCAGATTCTCTTGCATGCAGAGTTACATTATCCAACAGTTTAGGAGTGTTTTGATAGGGTAACAGAAGGTTTCCAGCCAACAGTAGTGATACTGGCCTCCTGAAGAAAAGGGCAGGGGGTGTTATCATGACAGTGACAAAGACTGGCAGAACATCATGGACTGACATCAATAACTGGACTACAGGACTACAAAGCCCTGGGAGGATAGTGGGGAATTCATCCAATTAGGTGGGATTTTTATTTAACTGTCAAAGGCCTGGGTCATTGACCAAGTTGGGGAATTTACCCCATAGAAAGGGCACATAAGGGGGTATTCCAGACCCTTTGCCTTTTCTCCATCTCTTACTCTCTGATTGTATTTTCTACCTGTCTTCCGTGGCTCACCTTTTCAAACTATGGATTGCCTCACAGCTCCTCTTCCCACTTGGGATGGAACCAGGTGACAGACGTGCCTTTGAGAACCCAGCAAGCTGCTTCCATGACAGGCTCCTGCCACAATTCAACCTGGCCCCTGCCCCCCAATGCTCCCTCTAAGCTGTGGAGTCTTGTGAGCAAAAATTCTACTTGGTGAGCTACTGACATTAAAGCAATTTGGCTACTGCATAAATTAGTTTGCTCTGGAGCCATCCTTCTTGAGCGAAGACAAAAATGTGTGAGCCAGAGGCTAAAATACTGAGCTAGCTCACACCAACTCAGCTTAGAGGGAACACTGCCCTCAACACAGAGCTCTGATCCTCCCCACAGAAGCACTCTCCATGCCTGATGCTTAGTGTGTTTTTTTTCTTAATTAAACTAGCTGGAGGCAAATATAACATTTTTCCCTTCAGTAAATTATCCCCATATATCCCTTGTCATTTTAATTAAAGCCAACACAAATGGAAATTCTGATACTGGCCCGTTTATTGGTATTAAATCAACTTGCAGGGTTTCAGGGGCTGGTTTGCAGTTTGGGAGAGTGAAGAATGAGAGCATCAGGAAATAAATATTTGAAAAGGCCCAGGCAGCAGCAGGAGAAACCAGCAGCCTTGTTAGCCTGCTGGATTCATTCCTCCCCCTGCTTTTGTCTTTTTGATGTGGAGAGGGGATCAAGCAGATGCTTCTCTGCTCACCTTTAAGCTCTGAAGGGTTCAGTTGAGACTTTTGAAGCAAAAAAGAGAAGGCCTCGTGGTCAGGAGGGGAGCTACATTGGCCAAATAAAAGGAAGAGGGGTGCTGTACTCCTGCTGCACCACCAAGAAGGATCCTGCTAGCACCTGGGACAGAGCCCTGTGCTCCAGGCTTTCAACCTAGACAAGTGTTGCTCCTATTAACAATAAAGAGCAGAGCATTCCCTCCCCGCCCAAGAAATTTTACTGCCCATCGCAAATTAATTTCCACTTCCCTTGACAATTTCAGATTGTTGCCCATTTCCTGGGTGTTATGTATTGGGACTGAATCATCCTTAATTGAATCACCCTGACTGAATCATCCCTGATTGAATCACCCTAGAGACTGGCTGAGCTTCGAGCACAAGAAGAATAGCTGACCAGGACTCTGGAGTATACCAGTCAAGTAATGTTTTGTAAATAGCCTAAAAAACACACACACTAAGCATCGGGGGGGGGGTGAGGGGTGGAGTGTTTTGCATGCATATAAGCAGGGCTTCAGCTGTGCTAGCATTGTCTTTTAGCTGAGCTGTAATCACAATAAACGATGAGCTGATCACACAACGCGTCTGAACCCAGTATATTTCATTGGTGACAAGGATGGAATCCCGATGAGTGACCTGACCTGACCTCCAGCACCACACCACACAATGATCTCCAGGACTCAGCACCTCGTGTGAGGCTTTTGATGAGAACCAATAAGTCAGGCCTTGTGGATAAACAAAGTCCTTTATTATCTTAATGGTCTTTCAGGAACACGTACTTTGTTAGGGATACCAGAGGATTGGGGTTGTGACTTATTATACAGTTTTCAAACAGAATAGAAATGACAGGCACCAATCAGTGTAAATTCATGAAGCGCAAAAATCCCCAAACCGTTGCATTCCCATGAAAAAGGCGCACAAGCTAATTAAAACTTCCCCCCTGCCCCTGTGTACGATTCTACTTGCATTCCCACAAAAAGACACCTGGAAGCGCAGAGAGTGAGATAGCTCAAGGTTAATTGGCAACAACAGCGATAAGCAGAGCCTGCAAAGGAAAACGGCAAACCGGGATGGGAGGGGGAAGGAATGTGGGGAAGGAACTCAGCTGCCAGTCTCCCGACTGAAGGACCTGTTTACGAAAGCAGCAGTAAAACCAAAACATGACAGGGAACCTGACACTTGCATCACTCCATGGGTCATGGCTGCCGCTCCGGGAATCATTCCTACGTTCGACCCTGCTCACCATGAGTTTTGGGAAGTGTGGGTGGAACAGCTGAAGTACTTCATTCGATTCCAAGGCATAGACAATGCCAACAAGAAAAAATAGCTTCTGCTCAGCACATGCGGCATTGCCACACTACACCTAGTTCATCGCTCCTAAAAACCTGGAAGAAGCCACGTACAATGAACTCGTCAAGGCCCTCAGCAACCATTTTGCACCTCAACCAACCAAGATGGTGAAACGCATTGACTTCCCACCAAAAGTCTGGTGAAGCAGCCACCGACTTCATGGCTGATGTACACAGGCTGGCCATCAACTGCGAGTTCTCAGATCTAGAGGACGCCCTCTTAACCCAGTTCGTCTGGGGTGTCCAAGAGCAGAAACTCCACCGCAAACTCATTGGCACTGACAAACTCAAACTGGACAAGGCATGGCCACGGCTTTTGAAAAGTCACAACAGGATTGTCAGGCCCACTTTGTGCATCAGGCCTCACATCCCTGGTCTCCAAAGCCTCGGATGAGGAAGAAATTCTGCAGGTGTGCCACCCGGCTCACAGGAACTCACATCCACCATCCTCAACCGCCCCACAGCCCATTAAGACCCTCACTCAAGTGCCATGCACCAGCTGTGGAGAAGAGCATGAATGCCATTCTTGCTGTTTCCGTGACGCAATCTGCAGAACCTGCAGAAAACAAGGCCACATCGCATGTGCCTGCCACTCCCAGGGACTCTGGCATCATCCAGCCGCACACCAGAAATCTGCAGAGCTCCACAATACAGCTGTCCACCAACACCAGGTACTACATATGCCCCAGGACTTCTCTAACAAAATGAAAGTAACCATATTCATAGAGGGGCCCCCTTGCAAAATGGAGATGGACACAGGGTCCTCCATCTCCATTACATCTGAAGAGACTCTCCAGAGGCTCTGCCCGCAAGGGGGGCCCCACCTAAAAACAGCTGGCTTCACCCTCAGAGACTTCCAAAAGAACCCAGTGGCCGTTAAAGGGTGGGGCAAATTCCATGTGCAGTATAAGAACTTTCAGGGAATTTTGGACCTGCTCGTAGTAGAAAGGCGGCTCACAAGTTTACTGGGACTGGCGTGGTTTGTGCCCTTGGGATTTGCAGTGATGGGTGCAAACGCTGCACCACGTTGCACCACGTGCAAACGTTGACTTTTGATAACATGTTCGAGTTCCCTGCCATTTTCGATGGCACCCTCGGCTGATATACAGGCCCTACCATCTCCCTACAACTTGACCCGTCAGTGCGGCCCATCCGTTTGAAGGCCCACCAGGTCCCGTTTGTCTTGAAACCAAAGATAGACAAGGAACTGGACCGCCTCATGGCACAAGGGGTGTTGGAGCCCGTACCACATGCTTTCTGGGAAGCCCTTATCGTGACACCAGTCAAGTCCAATGGTGATGTCTGCATCTACACGGACTACAAGTGCACCATCAACAAGGCCCTACAGGACCACACCTATCCAGTCCCAGTGGTCAGCCACATCTTGGCATCCCTAGCGGTTGCAATTTTTTTTTAAAAGCTGGACTTAGCCCAGGCTTTCCAGCAACTCCCCATAGATGATGCGACTGCCAAGGCACAGACAATGTGACACACAGGGGTGCATTCCAGGTGTGGCAGCTACATTTTGGGGTCAGCGTGGCCCCAGGGAATCTTTCAGAATCTGATGGACTCGCTCCTTAAAGGTATTCCTGGGGTCCAGCCCTTCTTTGACAAAGTTCTGATTGCTGTGCCCATGGCCGAGGACTTCGCTGAGATACTATGTGCTGTCCTGCAACATTTCCATGCCGTCGGCCTCAAGGTAAAGCATGAAAAATGTCTCCAGGGGGTCTCGTGGGTCGAGTTCCTGGGATTCTCTGTGGATGCCCAGGGCCTTTATTCAGCTGCCAATAAAGTCTGTGCCATTGCCAATGCTTCTACCCCCACTTTAAAGTCAGAATTTTAGGCCTTCTTGGGGCTGCTGAACTTCTACCATTCCTGCCCCACAAGGCTGCACTAGACGAACCCCTGAACTGGCTGCTGGATAAAAAGGCCCCCTGGGTCTTGGGCCAGAAGCAAGCTGCTGCTTTCTGGGCCATCAAAGACCTGCTCACATTGAATGTGGTCCTCTTGCACTTCGATAAAATGTTGCCCATCGTCCTTGCCTGCAACGCTTCCCCATATGGAGTTGGGGCCATCCTATTCTTGCTCCTTGTTCTCAGTTGAGTGCAACTACGCACAGATAGACAAAGAAGCCCTGGCAATTGTGGCTGGGGTCAAGAAGTTTCATGACTACCTCTACGGCCGGCTTTTTACCATCATGACAGATCACAAGCCCCTCCTGGGCCTGTTGGCACCAGATCACCAGACGCCACAGATGCTATCTCCCTGGGTCCTGTGCTGGTCTATCTTCCTGGCTGGTTACCAGTATTTGCTCCTCCACCACCCAGGGAAGGTGATGAGTCATGCCATCACCCTCAGTCACCTTCTGCTGCCCATCTGTGACCTGGACCTGGCTCCTGCGCATCAGGTACTGCTACTCAAGGGCCTACCCGACCCTCCTCTTCTTGTCTCCGATGTGTCCTGCCACACCGCCCGTGACTGCATCCTCTCCCACATTTTGGACTGGGTGGGGAGGGGATGGAATTTATGGCTTTCTCCTCCCACTGGGAAGAGCTTTTGGGTCACAAGGGCTGCCTGCTATGGGGCAGCCGGGTGGTCATACCCGCACTGCTACACCAGCAAGTACTAGTGGCTCTACATGAAACACACCCCGGAATCGTATGAATGAAGGTGCTGGACTGCAGCTACATATGGTGGCCCAGCATGGACAGTGAAATTGGGGGCTGCATCTGGTGCTGTCAGGCATGCCAAGAAACCCAACCGGAGCCCCCCAGGGCCCCGGTGCAACAGTGGGAGTCCACCCACAAACCATGGTCCTGGCTACATCTAGACTTTATGGGGCCCTTCCAGGGATAGATTTTCTTCATCCTGGTGGACTCCTACATGAAATGGCTAGAGATGATACTGGTCTCCTCCACCTTGTCCCAGACTGCAATTCGCGCTCTCCACCAGAGCTTCTGCACCCACGGCATACCCAACACCACTGTGACTGACAATGGAATGGCCTTCACCTCAGGTGAGTTCCAAGAGTTCATGGGCCACTATGTGATCTGGCACATCCGGTACACTCCTTTCCATGCTGCAACCAAC
Organism: Lepidodactylus listeri; assembly: GCA_029233225.1. Taxonomy (NCBI): domain Eukaryota; kingdom Metazoa; phylum Chordata; class Lepidosauria; order Squamata; family Gekkonidae; genus Lepidodactylus; species Lepidodactylus listeri. The sequence continues at coordinate 2,809,923 of JARCFY010000014.1, read as the reverse complement.
GGCCAAGCAGAATGGATGGTGAGGACTACAAAGGAATCCCTCAGAAGGCTCATCCATGGGGATTAGGATCACCGGCTCGCCACTTTCCTCTTTGGCCACCGGGTGACCCCTAGTACTGCCACCGGCTGCAGTCCTGTGGAGCTCCTGATGGGCCGGTGCCTGACAACCCGCCTCAAAAGGCTGCACCCCGACCACGCTCCAGAACATGGCCTGGGCAATGAGTGTCAAGCAGTACCCTGTGGATTCTTCCCGGGCGACCCTGTCTATGCCCAAAATTTCTCCAGAGGCCCAACATGGGTTTCCACAAAAGTACTCAGGGTAACTGGGCCCCTGTCATACGAAGTATCCATGGAAGATGGCCTGCTACTCCAGAGACACATCAACCAGCTCCGAAGCTGTCTTCTCCCAGCCAAGCCAGGTCTACCCTCGACAGCTCCAGATGACAGTGACAAGGAGCTGCTGAGCAACACGGTGCCTAAGAGGAATACCCAGGTGGCCAGCGAGCAGCCTGTGACCTGGGAGCCACCAGCAGACAGTGAACCGCCGGCGGGCCAAGCTGCTGAACCACCAGAGAGAAGGACTACAGAGGGTCCTGATGTCCTGACTGTGCCACCATCATTCACCAACCCTCCGACGGATCCAGCAGACTCCATTCCTTTTTTTTTTTTGTAAAGAAATTTTTATTTTTCAAAAAAAACCCATCAAAAATAATACATTTACCTTATACAAATCCCTTTTTCCATATTATATAACATTTTGTTCTATTTGTACATTCTATTTTTATCTTGTTTTGGTGGTTTCCCACCACCTCTGAAGCATAACACATTTTCCATTTTATTCAAAATAGTAATACTATATCTATGTTTCATTTCTGGTAACGGTTATATATCTTTAAAATACTTATACACCAATTCTTATTTTCTATATTCTTATATATTTCTAAATAAAAACAGCTTCATTGTCTAATTTTAACTAAAACCTTCATATAATATATTTCTATTCCTTTATGCTATTATAACCATGTATAAATGTAGTTTTTCATATCCCAGTATTTTTCAACATATTCTTTCAAATCTTTCCAGTCTTCTAGAAAGGTCTCTGAGTAGAGATTATTCAATTTTCTAGTCCATTTATCCATTTCAGCCATATATAACAGTTTTTTCAACCATTCCCACACCTCTGGTATTTTTTCATTTTTCCAATTTTGTGCATACACCATTCTTGCTGTTGTAATCATATACCATATTATTGTCCTTTTCTTTACATTTATCTCTTCTAGTTTAAGTCCTAGCAATAACATTTCAGGCAACTTCTTAAATGTACATTTCAAGATTTTTTCCATTTCTGCATGTATTTTGGACCAATAAATCTTTGCTTTATCACAAGTCCACCACATATGATAAAAAGAACCTTCTTTCTTTTTACACTTCCAACATTTGTTAGACATATTCTGACCAATATTTGCAATTTTTTTTGGTGTCATATACCATCTATACATCATTTTAAAACAATTTTCTTTTAAGTTATAACACGTAGATATACTCATAGCATTTTTCCATAAAAATTCCCAAGATTCCATTTCAATGTCTTTGTTAAAGTTTATCGCCCATTTTACCATTTGTTCTTTTACCATTTCATCTGCATTAAACCATTTTAGCAAGACTTTATACATTTTAGAAATTTTTTTTCCGCCTTCCTCCCAAACTTGTTCTATTTCATTATTTTTTCCCCTAAAACCGTGTTTTTTATCACTTCTATACAAATCATATATTTGTCTATATCTTAACCAACCATAATCAAAGTCAATCTGATGCTGCTCCTTCAGTTTAAAATCTTTACCATGTCTTATTAATAAGTCTCTATATTTCAGCCAATCTTGTCCTTTATATCTTGATGTTGGATGTAAGACTTCTGCGGGTACAATCCACATGGGTATCTCTTCTGAAAAAAAGTTTTTATATCTTGTCCACGTATCCATTAGTGTTCTTCTCAAATAGTGATGTTTAAACATATTGTCCATTTTTGTTTTGCCATAATACAAATATGCATGCCACCCAAATCTACAATCATGACCTTCCAGGGACAATAACATTCTATCTTGTAACATAGTCCATGTCCCTACCCAGGTCAAACATATTGCATCATGGTATAACCTTAGATTTGGTAGTTGAAACCCTCCTCTTTCTTTGGCATCACACATTATTTTCATCTTAATTCTTGGTTTTTTCCCTCCCCACACAAATTTAGACAGCTCCTTCTGCCAACATTTGAATGTTTTTACATCTTTCACAATTGGAATAGTTTGAAACAAAAACATTAATCGTGGTAACACATTCATCTTGACCACCGCAATTCTACCCAGCAATGACAAATTCAATACATTCCACTTTTTGATATCCTGCATAATTTGCAACCATAATTTTTCATAATTATTTTTATAAAGATCAATATTTTTCATAGTTAGGTTTACACCCAGATATTTTATCTTTTTCACCACCTCACATTCTGTAAGTTTTTGTAACTCGTTTTGTTTCTTATTTGACATATTTTTGCACATTACTTTCGATTTGTTCTTATTTACATAAAATCCTGCTAAGTCACCAAACTCTTTTACTCTCTGTAACAAATGTGGTAATGTGGATAAGGGGTCTTCCACTATAAACATCACATCATCTGCAAAGGCCCTATATTTGAAAGAAAAACCTTTAGTTGTTAAGCCTTTAATATCTTCCTTCACATTTAACAGTAGAACTTCTAAAATCCAAATAAATAGCAGCGGCGAAAGTGGGCATCCTTGTCTTGTTCCTTTTTCAACTTTAAAATCGTCTGTCTTTTCGGTATTAATTATTAATGAGGATTTCTGTTCTTTATATATTGCTTTAATGAAGTTAAGCATATATTCGCCAATCTCAAGATGTTCTAAAACTTCAAACATAAAATCCCAGTTTAAATTATCAAACGCTTTCTCCGCATCTAAAAAGAAAAAGCCCACTTCTTTTTCAGGATGTTTGTCGTAGTATTCTATAGCATCCACTACTACTCTTAGATTGTCCCTTATTTGTCGATTAGGTAAGAACCCTGCTTGTTCTGTTTGTATCGTCTCTTTAAGGTGCTCTTTTAGTCTATCCACTATAATCTTAGCAAAAATCTTATAATCATTATTCAGTAAAGAAATCGGTCTATAATTCTTAACATTGGTCAAATCTTGATTTTCTTTCGGGATCAGTGAGATGGATGCATCTTTCCAGGTTTCTGGTACCTCTCCAGTAACTCTTATATCGTTTATCAATAGCAGTAACACCGGTGAAACTGACTCCTGTAACGTTTTGCAGAACTTCGCTGTAAATCCATCCGGTCCAGGTGCTTTACCTAATTTTGAGTCATTTATTGCATTTTTGATCTCTTGTAATGATACTGGATTATTAAATAGTTCTTTAATTTTCTCTGTTGGTTTTGGTAACTTTAATGTTTGCAGGTATTCTTTAATCTTTCTTCTGTCTTTGTTTTCCTTCTTAAAAAGTTTTGCATAGTATTTAAAAAATTCTCTTTTTATTCCTTTGTTATCTATTATCTCAATATTATCTCTTATCACTTTAGTGATAAATTTATTTTCACGTTTTTTCTTTAATTGCCATGCTAAGTATTTTCCGGGTTTATTTGCACCTTCAAATGCTTTTTGTTGAAGTTTTTTTAAGTTCCAGTACATCTCTTGGTTCAAAATGGCTTTTGCTTGGTCTTGTAGCATCCAAATTTCCTTTTGCAGTTTCTTTTTCCCTGGTTTTTTCTTCAGTTCTTCTTCCTTTGTTTTAATGGCTTGTAGAATATTTTCATATTGCTCTTTTTTCTTTTTATTATCTTTAGCATTTAGCGATATCAATAGTCCTCTCATCACTGCTTTGTATGCATCCCATACGGTTTGAATTTTAACTTCTTTCTGCATATTTACTTGGAAGTATAGGTCTGTTTCTTCAAGTAATTTTTTAGTTATTTCTTGATTATTTAATAAGTCCTCGTTTATTCTCCATCTCTTTTGTTTTTTAATCTGCCCAGCTGTCCATAAACACGGATTGTGATCTGAGATTATTCTGGGTAAAATTTCCACTTTTCTTGTCTTGAAGGTTAGGTTAGTAGTCATCCAAATCATGTCAATTCTTGAATGTGAGTCATGTCTGTTAGAGTAAAAGGTATAATCTTTTCCTTGTGGGTTAGCTTTCCTCCAAATATCTTCCAACTTTTCTTGTTTTATCAGTTCAAAAAATTTTTTTGGAAGCTTCCCTAACGTCTCATCCTTTCTTTTAGAGCGCCTGTCTAGTTTATTATCTACAGTTCCATTGAAGTCCCCTAACATCATAATTTGATCATAGTTTACATTGTCCAATTCCATTTGAAGTTCTTTAAAAAAATTTTCCTTAGCTCCATTCGGAGCATAAATGTTCACAATCAAAGTTTTCAATCCTTACAGTAAAATTTCAATAGCTAAATATCTTCCATCTTTGTCTTTAAATATTACTTTAGGTTCCAAATCTTTTTTGACATATGTTACAACACCATTTTTTTTGTTGCTTGCTAAAGAATAAAATTCTTCTCCCAATTTTTTCCTTATTAAATATTTATGGTCTTGTTTTTTAAGATGAGCTTCTTGCAAACAAATTATATTACATTTTTGTTTTTCCAACCAATGACCTACCATTCTACGTTTTTGGGGTGAATTTAGTCCATTTACATTCCATGTAAGTATTTTGTAATCCATTTTGATATATTCTTAAATATCTCCAAAATCATCTTTATTCTCTCCCAGGAATGCATACATTTCTTCTGTGCTTTTAATCACTACTCTGGAGTTGCTATAATAAAAGCTTAGTCCTTGAGGTATTTCCCAACAAAATCTGATTTTTTTTCTCCTTCACTTTATCCGTCAGACGCTTGAATTTTTTCCTTTCTTGCAGTATTGCTCTAGGCAATTCTTTCATTACTATGATTTTCTTTCCATCTATTACAAAAGGGTCAGTAAAGCACTTCCTGTAGATTTGTTCTTTTGTTCTTTTCATTGTAAATTGGACAACCACATCTCTTGGTATGTTTTTGTCTCTTGCATATGTAGAATTAACTCTATAAACAAGATCCATGTGTTCTTTAACAACTTCTTCCTGTTCTTGTAAAAAATCTGCTATTGCTTCTTGCATTCTTGTAAAAATGTCCTCATTCAATTTTTCCTCGATCCCTCGAAATCTCAAATGATTTTGCATATCTTTATAGTGCATCATCTTTTCCATCCTCTCGTTCTCTCTCATTGTCTTATGGGTGCTTTTTTCCAGTTCTTTTACTTTAGTTTCTATATCTTGTGTTCTTGTGGATAATTTTTGAAATTCTGCTTTTAATTCCATGAAATTTTTATCTGCTTGAGCCGCTATATTATTCATTTTAACATTTACCTCTCCTATAGCGTCTAACATTTTCTTTTCCATTGCTTCCATAATGGCTAGTAGCTCTTTTTCTTTTTTTGCTGCCATTGTAGGAGAGGACCATGTAGCTGCTCTCGATCTTAGTCCGCGGTCCATTTTGCCTCTTTAAAAAAGATCGATTTTATCTTGTTTTCCAAATCAAACACCAATTAGTGTATTCAAACAAGCTAATCTTGCCAAGTCAAATTATGTTGGTTTCAGCCTTCTAAGTTATATAATCTTTGAGATATTGCAGTTTAAAAATTTTATAAATCCAAAATGGCGGGCGCGACTTCTCTATGGTTAATGTCAAAGGTTATAGTCTTTTTACCTTGCTTCTGGCTTGCCGTAGTTTCCTTTTGTCCCTTCCTTTTATTTACTTGTCTGCTCTCTGCACGTCACTTCCTGTTATGGTCTTTCTGGTCCGGCAGTATTTAGAGTCCCCTTTCTGGTCCGGCAGTATTTAGAGTCCCCTTTACCTTCTTCCGGTTCTTCTCTTTTTCCCTTCTTGTCTGCTCTGCTAGCCGTCACTTCCTGGTTCAGTCCTCATGTCTTAATCTCGCGATGCTTGGTTCCCTTCTCCCTCTTTGTCTCGCGATGCTTGGCTTCCCCTCCCGACTCTTCTTAACCGCAGGAATGTTAAACAACTTGTTTTTTTGGCTTTTTAAGTTCAAATTCGGTTTTTTAGCGCTTCAAAACTGCTCTCATCCAATCAACAACAGTCTATTGCTTCACCCGATCTGCTTTTCGTCTTTCAAAACGCGGCGGTGGTAAGGCAAAAAACTTTTTTCCATTACCTTTTGTTGTTACTTCGCTTCAGATGTGGTCCCAACGTTTAAACTTTGTCTTTGTCAGAATCTGCTGATTCAGACAAAGTCTTTCTATTGCTTACAGCTATGTCTTCTGTTTTATTCCTGTCATGTCTGTATGCCATACTATAGTCTATTGCCATGTACGTATTGTAGATGTAGATTTCATAACACCTGCCATGTAATTGCCCTCCCTTAGGTGAACCCTAACTTTGGCCAGTATGTATGTAGATTATGTGACCCCAGGTTTATGACCCTGACCAGGCCTGGTCTGTGTAACTGTCAGAGCGGGAGGATGACAACTTCAAAGTATGGGAACAATGGGCCTCTCACACTCCTGCCTCCGCATTCCATTCATCCTGGCTGGGACTCCAAGGGAGGACGAGTCTCATCTCTTATCAACGTGCAAAAGCCTTGAGGCCATTGATTGTTATGTGAAATGGTAACATCTGAAGGGTCTTGTTTGGGGAAGGGAAATTTACAACTTGACACCTCACTTTCTTTCCTGTGGGAAGCAAACGGCCAGAGCCCTTTTTGCCCGCCGTTTTTCCCGTGTAGTGATTGGGTAATTCAAACTGCTTAGAAAGGTATGGGTAATTCAAACTGCTTAGAAAGGTATAATAGACCTGCTTCTGTCATATGTGTTATCTCTGACAATAATCCGAGAAGCTGTACCAATGTAGAGATTGGAAATAAAGAACTGTGTTTCATCAACAAAGATCTGATCCTTGACTACTTTGAGCAGAAGTCTCACAGATTGTCAGAGATCTGTGACTGGGACTTGGCCGTTCCTGACCATGTCGGACGACGGTACTCTTCCCATCCCTACTACTCCCGAAGACACACCGATCACCCCTGGGGATCAGGGGGCCGGTGGTGGAGGTGGCGGAGGGGAGCCTGAAGTACCAGTGACTACGATTCAAGGGGCTCCCTACATCCCGCGCCTACCTCCTCTTCAGAGCGTGACCCCGAAGTACTCATGGAGCAATTTCGGTCGCGGGACCGTAGACTCCTGGGTGCACGATCAGAAAGGGGCATGGGTTTCGTTCCAGGGGGATCATCTTGACCGCGGGAAGCCGAGTTTCCTGGGAGACGAACGCGACACGACCTACGTAGGAGATTCGCGTCTCCAGTCCCTGGAAGGAGAGAGAATGGGACCGTACGGGCCCGATCCCTATCGAGAAGACCAGACTCAAGCCCTCGACCGGATGATGGGAGATTTGCGGTTCCAGCTTACAACCGAGTTGCGAGAGATGGCCCTCGATCTCCAGCATCAGTTCCGAGACACCCTCACGGCTATGCAAGCGGCTCAGCCAGTGCCAGCCATGGGAGGACCTCCCGTGGTCAGAGTCCAGCAACCGGTGGTGCCTCCCGGAGGAGTCCCCGCCCAAGTGCCGCCGCAAGTGCCGCTGCAAGTGCCACAGCAGGTCCCCCCTGCCGTTCCCCACCAGGTGCCCGCACCCATACCTGCACCGGCCCCCATGCCGGCAGGGCCAGTGGTTCGCCCGGCCCCTGCCGATCTGTTGACGGCTACTTTCGATGGGGACCCCGAGAAGTTGCGCTTCTTCCTGCTAGAGATCGAGCGGTTCCTAGACACTTGGGGATACCTCTACCCCACCGAGAGGGACCGGATTGGCTACATCGGGTCCAAGCTGAAGGACACCGCCAGTGACTGGTATGTGAGCCTGCACGACGCCCCCGGGCCTGAGCTCCGGTCGCTGAACAACTTCATGTGGGCCCTCCGACACCACTATGAGGACCCCTTGGGAGAAGAAAAAGCCTGGAACCATCTGCGGAGATTGACCCAAGGGCGGTCCTTGGTGAGGGACTACACCAATAAGTTCCGGCGCATCTCAGCCAAGATTCGCGGCTGGACACAAGACCTGTTCATAGAGAAGTATCGAGAGGGCTTGAATCATGAGGTGTACGAGGCAGTTCTACGGTCGGGAAGACCAGGATCGCTGGCTGCTTGGATGAGGGCAGCAGCGGACGTGGAAGAACTTTTCACCCTCATCAAGATGGGAGCTTCATCAGTGGCCCCAAGCAAAGCAGCGCAGAAGGCGAAACCCAAGCCCAATGTGCAAGAAATTCGGGATGCCCGTTTTAAACAGGGGCTCCGCATGAGATGCGGGGAGAGTGGCCACTTCGCCTCAGTATGCCCGAGAGGAGGGGGAAAAGTTCTGAAGACCTCCACCCCAGTGGCCGGGAGCACTCCTAGCAGAGGAAAGACCTCGTTCAAACCCCGGGCTCTACAGCTGGAAGGGGCAGCGAGCGAGCAGGGAGAGCTGGAGCTGACGGAAGCGCAGATGTCGGGAAACTCCAACGGCCTGCAGTGAGCGGCGCAGAACTGCAGGTCCCCAGCCACGACGCGCCATCTCCGGTGAGCATCCCTGGCCCCTTGTTGTATATGGTAGTGACTGTAATGACCCCTGGGACTGGGACCCATGTCCGAGTCCGCGCCCTAATTGACTCTGGATGTGCTCGGGACTTAATTAGCCCTTTAGTGGTAGAAGGGCTGGGACCCAAGGTCACCCCGTTGGGGGAGCCACTCAAGTTCACGCAAATGGACGGTTCAGAAATGAAGGAAGCGTGCATGGCAGAGACCGAGGGACTAATTGTGGGAACGGGGGAGCATTGGGAGAAGAGAGCTTTTGTCATCACCCCAAATACCCAATTCCCCATGGTGTTGGGGAGCCCCTGGCTAAGCTCCCATGATCCTTATATCAAATGGAGCGAGGGGAAGATCTCCTGGGTGGACGAGAAGTGCCAGGGTCACAAATGGGACACGGGGTGGGGACCAGGACCTCCGGTGCCCCTCCGGGCGGTGGCCCTCACCCTGGCGCCCTCGGCTGTCCCCCAGAAGTATCGAGACTTGATGGGAGTGTTCAGTGAGACCGAGGCGGACGAGCTACCCCCCCACAGACTTTCGGATTGTGCCATAGAACTGATCCCGGGCGAGAAACTTCCAAAGGGAAAGCTTTACTCAATGAGCCCCCCGGAACAGGAGGAGCTGAGGAAGTTCCTAGACAAGAACTTGGAGCGCGGGTTCATCCGCCCTGCTAAATCCCCCTTTGCGGCCCCCGTTCTGTTTCGAAAAAAGAAAGACGGGGGTTGCGATTGTGCATGGACTACAGAGGACTAAATGCGGTGTCTGCCTCCAACGCCTACCCCCTCCCCCTTATTAAAGACTTGTTAACGGAGGCGGCCAAGGGAAAAGTGTTCACTAAGCTGGATCTCCGAGACGCTTATTTCCGGGTGCGCATCAGGGAGGGGGATGAATTCAAGACTGCCTTTAATACACCGTTGGGACAGTTCGAATACCTGGTGATGCCGTTCGGTTTGAGTGGCGCGCCAGGGGTCTTTATGAGCTTGATAAATGAAGTGTTGCACAAGCATTTATTCAAGGGGGTGTTATGTTACTTAGATGATATCTTGATCTATTCTGCTGATAAGAAAGAACATGTGAAATTGGTCCGAGAGGTCCTCTCTACCCTGTTAAAAAACCAGTTGTATGCAAAACTGTCTAAATGTGAGTTCCATCGAGATTCCGTAGACTTCCTGGGTTACTGCATTTCACAGAAGGGACTGGAGATGGACCCTGCCAAGGTAGGGGCAGTGGTCCAGTGGGAAGCCCCCCGGACGAGAAAGCAACTCCAAAGCCTATTAGGATTTTGTAACTTTTACCGCACCTTCATAAAAGACTTTGCCACAGTCACCCTCCCATTGACTGAATTGCTAAAAACCAAAGGGAGGGGTCCAGAAGCGGGGAAGCCCGGGGAGAAAATTGCCTGGAATGGAGAGTGCCAGAAGGCGTTCGAGACTCTTAAAACTCTTTTTACCTCAGAGCCCATTTTGGCACACCCCGATGAAACTAAGGAATTTGTGATCCATGTAGATGCGTCCGATGTGGCCATGGGGGGGGGGCATCTTACAGCAGGGGCCAGACGGGAAGCTACACCCCCTTGCTTACATTTCGAAAAAATTTAATGAAACTGAAAGGAACTGGTCAGTTTGGGATAAAGAAGCCGCGGCTATCCGGCTAGCCCTCACTACGTGGCAGCACTGGCTGGAGAGGGCGCAAACCCCTTTTGAAATATGGACAGACCACAAAAATCTAGAAGCGCTGCGCACGCAGAGATCCCTGAATGCGAAGCAGCTCCGCTGGGCAGATTTTTTCTCAAAATTTAATTTTGTGCTCAAACATCTCCCTGGGAAAGCCAATTCGTTAGCAGACGCGCTCTCCCGATTGCCCCAGCACGAGAGTTTGAAGGAGGAGGTGTTTGACTCCATGTTCTCCCCCCAGCAACTGGGAGGTGCAGTGACCACCAGGAGTCAAAGTAAGCGAACGACAGTTGAATCGGAGACGTGCGACTGGGGGGGGATTATTCACCCGAGGAAGTCGAGGAGTTAGAGGCGTTGGCAGACTGCTCCCTCAGGGAGAATAAATGCTGGTATCATGGAGATAAACTGGTGGTGCCCCGAAGCAAAAGGAAAGACATATTGCTGGCTTGTCACTCCTCTAAACTGGCAGGGCATTTTGGATTTTTAAAAACGCTCAACTTAATTCAGAGGCAGTTCTGGTGGCCACGCATGCGCAGGGATGTCTTGGACTTCGTTTCTGCTTGTCAGACCTGCTTGATGTGCAAAAGGAGGGGGGGAAAAGTCCCGGGACTCCTGCACCCCCTACCCACTCCCTCTCGCCCTTGGGAGGCGATAGCTATGGACTTCATTACAAACCTGCCACCCTCTAAGGGAAAGACTGTAATTTGGGTGGTGGTAGACATGTTCTCTAAGCAAGCCCACTTCACTCCTTTCAAGCAGCTGCCTACGGCAAAGGGGATGGCCAAGGCTTTCTTCAACCATGTGATCAAATTACACGCTTTTCCCAAACGTGTGGTATCCGACAGGGGCAGTCAGTTCGTTGCCAACTTCTGGCGGGAGCTCCTGAAGTTTATGGACATAGAGCCTGCTCTAAGCTCTGGTTACCATCCAGAAACCGATGGACAGTCCGAACGAACTAATCAAATTCTGGAGCAATTTTTAAGATGTTATACTAACTACCACCAGGACAACTGGGTGGAGTTGCTGCCATTCGCTGAGTATAGCTACAACAATGCAGTGCATTCTTCGACGGGCGTTTCCCCATTTATGGCGGTGGGAGGCTTTGAGGGAAAACCTCTGCCCACAATTGAAAACGCCTCGGATGCTCCCCCCACAGACTTTAAGCGATGGTGGGCGACCCTGCAAGAGTTGTGGTCCCTAATAGCAAAAACATTAGACCAAGCCAAAGAGGACTACAAAAAGTATGCAGATCATGGTCGAGCTGAGGGTTGGGACCTTCAGCCTGGGGACTCTGTTTACCTTTCCACAAAGAACATACACGTCTTGCAACCCAGCAGGAAATTGGGGTGGAAATTTGTGGGCCCTTACAAGGTGTTGCGCAACATCTCTGATGTGTCTTTTGAATTAGAATTGCCCAAGTCACTGAGTTCTGTGCATCCTGTTTTTCATTTCAGCTTACTGAAGAAGAATCCTGGGCCGAATGCATGGCATCCAGTTCCTCCGACACCTCCTCCACTGATGAAGGGGGAGGCACCCCATTTTGAAATATCTGAAATTCTGGATTCTAAGCTACGTAGGGGCCGCTTATATTATTTAGTTAGATGGCTTGATTTTGGCCCAGAGCAGAACGAGTGGGTTCGTTCTGAACATGTGCATGCTCCTAAATTAGTTAAAGCTTTTCATAAAAGGTTCCCAGACAAACCCGGATAAGTTTATTTTCGGGGTGCCAGTGTGTCAGAATCTGCTGATTCAGACAAAGTCTTTCTATTGCTTACAGCTATGTCTTCTGTTTTATTCCTGTCATGTCTGTATGCCATACTATAGTCTATTGCTATGTACGTATTGTAGATGTAGATTTCATAACACCTGCCATGTAATTGCCCTCCCTTAGGTGAACCCTAACTTTGGCCAGTATGTATGTAGATTATGTGACCCCAGGTTTATGACCCTGACCAGGCCTGGTCTGTGTAACTGTCAGAGCGGGAGGATGACAACTTCAAAGTATGGGAACAATGGGCCTCTCACACTCCTGCCTCCGCATTCCATTCGTCCCGGCTGGGACTCCAAGGGAGGACGAGTCTCATCTCTTATCAACGTGCAAAAGCCTTGAGGCCATTGATTGTTATGTGAAATGGTAACATCTGAAGGGTCTGGTTTGGGGAAGGGAAATTTACAACTTGACACCTCACTTTCTTTCCTGTGGGAAGCAAACGGCCAGAGCCCTTTTTGCCCGCCGTTTTTCCCGTGTAGTGATTGGCTACCTATGGGTAATTCAAACTGCTTAGAAAGGTATAATAGACCTGCTTCTGTCATATGTGTTATCTCTGAGAATAATCCGAGAAGCTGTACCAATGTAGAGATTGGAAATAAAGAACTGTGTTTCATCAACAAAGATCTGATCCTTGACTACTTTGAGCAGAAGTCTCACAGTCTTCTTTGTTAAGGAATCAGGGGAATTGGAGGTTTTATGCTGAATTTTTCAGCTCAGCTCGGCTCCTTAGAGATACTCGCAAGAATCCTCTTCGGCTGCAGTGCTCAAGGTGTCGGAAAAGTCTCCTCCGAGACTTTCCCTTCACCGAGGTTGCTCAAACCTGGATTATATTGCTTGCTGGTCCTCACACTACCTGTGTGAGGTTGCGTCAGGTGGATTAATCCACCCAAGCTGTCAGGAAGAGCTGCTGTCCGCCTTGCGCATTTGCAAAGCGTGTCAGACCTCCATTCCTCCGGCCGGAAACCTCCCAGCAGACTCCATTCCTGAAGCCCTGGCCCCACAGTCAGAACCTTGGTGCTCGAACCGCGAACGTTGCAAGCCAGCTTACTTGAAGAACTTCGTTTGTTAGGTGGCTCTGAACTTAGGGGGGAGGGGTGTTATGTAGTGGAATTGAATCATTCCTAATTGAATCACCCTGATTGAATCATCCTAGAAACTGGCTGAGCTTGGAGCACAGGAAGAATAGCCAAGCAGGACTCTGGAGTATACCAATCAAGAAGTAATGTTTTGTAAATAGCCTACCTCAGGGAGTGTGGGGGTGGGTGAGGTGTTTTGCATGCATATAAGCAGGGCTTTGGCCCTGCTTGCGTTGTCTTTGAGCTGAGCTGTAATCACAATAAACTATGAGCTGATCATACAATGCGTCTGAACCCAGTATATTTCACAGGGTTATTCAGAACACTTCTGTTTTCCTGTGTTCCACAAGAGCTGAAGAAAATAAAAGGACTCTGGGGCTGAGTGAGCAGGAGTTCCCTTTCCCAGGAACAAGTGATAAAATCTTCCAAGGGGGTGAAAGTGAAATGAAATCCACCATCCCTAAGTGAATCCAATGGGTGAACCTTCACAAAGGATATTTTTTAATGTAGGTGGATGAGAAAAGGTATTTTACTAGGTGAATGGTCTCCATATCTTTTTGGATTGGGCTGGAATTTCACATCATAGCATTTTACCTTGTCCTTTTTGCATTCTATGGCTCCTCAGCCCGCTCTGTTTGTCATCCTCCAATAGAAAGTTTCTGCATATTTATTTTGTTTTATTTGATTTACGTCATTCATAGTCTGCCTTTCTCCAGGTGGATGACAGGATATAAAGAAGTGCAATTAGACAGCACAAGACAATCAGTAAATGATGCAATAGGATTAGGACTGGAGAATTTAAGCACAATGCAAACAAACTGTAAGGCACTCAAAGTATAACTGAGGCCAGAGCTCTTCTTGGCCTGGACTGAGTTCCAGCACTTTTTTTTTGGTGGCTCTCCCAGATCCTAAAGGGGGGAATGAGTGGGAATTGGCACAGCTTTATATATGTCCTGGCACTTTTTTTCCCTCTTTTTCTCTCTCTTTTCCTTTTTTTACAAAAAACCCCCATGGACATAGTGAAGATTCACTTGCTGTGGGATTGGGCTCCAGTCAACCAATGCCAGTCTTTAAAGTATTCCAGGACTTGTTTACTTTCAGTTTAAGAGGCAACAAATAGTGGGGAAATGGACTGTGAGCTGCAGTCATCTGGACAGGAGGGCCTCTATCGGTATGTACTAAGGACTTGATCTGAGCCCCTTATATGGTGGAGGAAGTAGTAGTAGTAGTAGTAGTAGTAGTAGTAGTAGTAGTAGTAGTAGAGGAAGAAGAAGATGATGATGAAGAAGAAGAATTGGATTTATGCCCCACCCTTCACTTGGAATCTCAGAGCAGTTTACAATCTCCTTTCCGTCCCCTCCCCACAACAGATACCCTATGAGGTAGGTGGGGCTGAGAGAACTCTTTCAGGGACTGCTCTTGAGAAAACAGCTCTGAAAGAACTTGTGATTGACCCAAGGTCACCAACTGGCTGCATGTGGAGGAATGGGGAATCAAACTCAGTTCTCCCAGATTACAGTCTGCTGTTCTTAGGATAAAGGTGATAAAAGTGAAGCTAGGGTTGCCAACTCTTGGTTGGGAAATTCCTTTATATTTGGAGGTGGAGCCTCGGGAAGGCTGAGTTTGGAGAGGGGAGGGACTTCAGTGGGGTATAATACCATCAAGACCATCCTCCAAAGCAATAATTTTATCCAGGGGAACTTATCTGTGTAGCCTGAAGATCAGCTGTAATTCCAGGAGATTTCCAGAACTCACCTGGAGGCTGGCAATCCTTGGTGGAGCCCTTGGCATGGTTATGGTTGCCTCAAGTCCTAGACATCCACACACATGCCTCCTTGCCTAAATCTGTGAGGTAAACACTAAATTCCTGTACACATGAGTGATAAATTATTTCCTCCATATCTCCATATATATATATATCATATATTTTAGATAGAAGACCTTTCTGACTTCTCTCTCTTTGCTTGAAAAGTAATTCTAGAGTGGTTAGAGGTGTTTCCCAATTTCTCATTATACCTCACGATTCTAAAATATGTCTAATTTGATGATAATTTAACCAAGGTATTTTTTCCTGCACAACTGCCTCTATCTGTAGTTTGGAAAGAATTTGGCCATTTGATATAAAGTCCACCAACCTAGCGAAACCTTTAGAATACCAAAGTCTAAAAGGAGAATTACCTTGGGCTGGGGGAAACCAATACTTGATTGGTATAAGAAGCATATCTAGAAATTAAAGGTAAAAGGTCATTTCTATATTTATCCCAAATTTTCAAAGAGACATTTAAGAATCGATTTTTTAAATTAAAGGCATTCTATTTATACATACATTCCAAAAGATTCTAAGATTGTACGGTTGTCACAAAAGGCTTCTTCAGTATGTTGCCAGCTTGGCACCCTTGGCAGCTGATTCCACTGTTGCATAACTCTCTTTTATGACTTCGTAAAGCACTTACCCTAACTACTTTGCTTTACTACTAAATCAACTCCGTTTGTTCTTCCAGTTGCCACTTCTGTATGTTCATGTAGTGGGGGGCAGGCATGCTGACACACACAAAATACATCTGAAACAGTATTGTGTTCGTTTATTTATTTTATTAGGCTTTTAGCCCTCCCTCCCCCGCAAGCAGGCTCAGGTGTTGTGTTAATTAAAATGCCTTGCCAAGCAATAAACAAAAAAGCAAATCAATTTCTATGTTAGCCACTGAAACTCAGTTTCTCCTCCAACTAGGACCACATTTGCACAAAAACTGGAGAAAATCTTAACTTACTTTAACTGCTATATCTCTGAGAAGAGTTAGGAGACATGCAGCCCATGCTTGGAGCTCATGAAAACCAGCTTCCTGTCTCCAGCTCTGGCATCAGTCACCTGCCACAAGTGCTAGCCGAGGGTGGCTAGTAGAGAGACAGGTTGGAAACAACATCCGCCCCCCTGTGAAGTCACCCAGAAGGAGGTTGCAACAGATCCAGGAGCTTCAGAGCAAGAGGTGACAGAGGCTGGGCTCTCCAGGGCCACTTAACTCCCGGGGATGGTGGCATGCATGGCTTGCAGCTCCTTCCTCTAACTGTTGGCACAGGAATTGATGTGACAGGGATTGATTGCCCTCATGTGAAGGCAAGCCTGGGGAGCAGGATGGTCAGGGGCATCGGTGACTGAGCTCAGAGGCAGCTCCTTCTGTCTCTAGACAGGCCTCTGCCCAAGCTGTCCATGGGCCGCCTTCTTCCAGTTGGGAGGCAGGCAAGGCAGAACACAGAGGCTGTTTCACATGCTCAGTTTTCTAGCACCAGGCAAGTCCTAGGAAGCTACTTATTGATGTTATGTATACTCTGCCTCTTTCACAGGGACTCTAGGTGGGTTACACACAGCAAGTCTGTACAATAAACAAAATAGGACTTTCACACACATATCCAACACCTCCCCGGGCTGCCATTTTAGGGCTGTGTGACAGGGTCAGGCTGGTGAGGGAACCCGCTTACCTGAGGCCAGGAGGCACTCTGCATGAGGAAAGCCCCGTGGTACTGCTGGAAGTGAAAGGGTGGACAGAGAGCACTTGCGAAGCCTAATCTGGGAAGGAAAGGCTGGAGACGGTATGGGCTAAATGCCCGGAGGGAGGGAGGGCGCCAGCTAGGGTTGCCAACCTCTGGAAGGAGAGGGGGTGAAGATCTCCTGGAATTACAATTTAGGCTGTGTGCATGAGCAGCCACTCATTAACACAGGAAGCCCTGCTCAGCAGCAATCTGGAACCGCACAGGGTCTTGCACTGCCCAGGATGTGAACTGCTTCACTCCAGTGTTTCCTCTAAGCTGAGTTAGTGTGAGCACAGTTGTTTAGCCTCCAGCTCACGCATTTTTGTCTTAGCTCAGGAAAGATGGCTCCAGAGCAAACTAATTTATGCAGTGGCCAAATCGCTCGCTCACAACTTTAATGCCAGGAGCTCTCAAAGCAGAACTTTTACTCAACAAGGCTCCACAGCTTAAAGGGAGCGTTGCTCCACTCAGTAGGGAACATTGCTCCTGACCACAGAGATCAGTTCTCTTGGAGCAAATGGCTGCTTTAGAGGGTGGACACTATGGCACTGTACCCAACTGAGCTCCCTTCCTCCCCTTCCCACCCCAAACTCCACCCTTCCCGAGGATCCACCCTTGAATCTCCTGAAATTTCTCAGTCTAGAGCTCGCAACCCTAGCCAGCCAGCAGCGACTGCAAGAACCTGGGGGTGGGCAGGTCAGCCAGTTGGTTGAGTCAAGGTGCTCGGTAAAGCAAGCCTGAAAAGCAGTTGCAGATGCTTATGGGTGTGGCTGATGGAATAGTGAAGAGCATTCATGACCAGAAAGAGGCAGGGTGTTGTTAACCAGCTTCTTGCCCTGTTCGTAGGCAGGCCAGACTATATCGTAAAACTGACTTAAGAGTCTGGCTTGTATGGGGTTGGAGAGGACCCATGGAGCCTAGATCTTTACCCAGCTTCCTACAGGCCCCAGTATTACCCAGGAAACACCCAGTGCTACCACAACTGTAGCTCACATGCTGTCAACAAGAGAGATTGGAGAGCAGCTGGGAAGCATCACATGGACAGTTGAATTAATGCATATATGATACATGGTGTGTAGTCCATTTGAATTCTAGGGGGAGCTATCATTTACCTCTTCTGCTGTTCAGAGCTTGTTGAATGTCTTGATTTTTCTCTTTATGTTTTTAAGTTCATGCTGAAGGTCTCTCTTTCGCTGGAACGTCTACAGCAAGCCAGTGTTTTGCAATTCTGTTGTCGCAGTAAATTTTATTCAGTGCAGCTCTGACTGTGTGGAACTAGTTTATTTCCCCAGTTCTGCTAACAAATCATGCTTTGATCAATTGGTATTATTTATTGTATAGGTATTGTAAATTTATTGTATAACTGATGTACATATAACACGATGTGAGCAATGCATATTAAAACCAAATAAGATTTGTACACAATAAAAACAATTCTCCAAGACAACCACCTTCGCAAACAGCAAGAGGGAAGTGATGCTGGCTGAGAAGGCAGATGTCTTGAGGGACATTGTGCTTCCCACTTTTGATAGGGTTCAGCAGACCCTTGCTGACTCAGGAGCCTTGGGATTATACCGAATCCAGCATTACTGCAGGAAAAGCAAGTTAATGGGAATGCAAAGAAAAAACTGGCCACATGATGGCCTCCTACCTTGACTCGACCAATGGCCATCTGGATCCATGCCATGGTAACATCGAGACAGACTACTGTGATGCACTCTATGTACATCTCTACTCAAAGTCAATTTGGAAACCCCAATTAGTTCTAAACACTGCAGCTAGTTCGTTATGGATGTTAAGGTGAAACATGCCTATCACACCCATTCTGCATTCAGGTGAGTCACTGTGTTGGTCTGAAGCAGCAGGACAACATTTGAGTCCAGTCACGCACCATTGAGACCAACAAAGTTCTTTTCAAGGTATGAGCTTCCGTGTTGCACGCACACTTCCTCAGAGACAATGAAATGGAATTTGTCTCTGAGGAGGTGTGCATGCATATGAAAGCTCATACCTTGAATAAAACTTCGTTGGTCTTAAAGGTGTCTGACTGGACTCAAACTTTGTTCTGCATCCATTCTGCAGTCACTCTGCTGGCTGCCCATCAATTACTGGGCTCAATCCAAGGAATTGACTATCACACAGAAAGCCCTTCATGGCCTTGGTCCCTCTTACCTGTGGGACCAACCAGGGGCGTAGAATTTTTAAATCCCCGGGGGGGGGCTCTCTTGTGCACTGTGCTCTCGGAGGCACCGCCCCCTCTCCCGCCGGGCTCGGAAGCCACTGCGGCCTCCTCCTCCTTGGCCGGCCATTGGCTCCATGGCAGGCTTGGTTCCCCGCCTGCCCTCGTTGCTACAGCTATGGTGCCGCCGGCAGGGCTTGTACTGGGCTCCCGCAGCTTCCCTTGGCAGGGGCTGGGCCGCCTCCAGCTCAGCCAGCAACAGGTGCCGGTGGCAGCCGCCTTCTCCCCCCGGCGTCCCCCACCTTTGCCCGGCCGCTGCCCGCAGTGCCGCCGCATCTTCTTGGGCAGCCGCCACCGTGGCGGGGAACTCGCGGAAGAAGGTGGGCGAGCCCCCTGGGGCAGCGGCAGCGGCAGGAGGATCACTTTCCCTGGCTCCCCCACACACACACGCTGCCGCCGCTTCCCTCCCCTGGGCCATGCTCGCCCGCCCGCCTGCCGGCCACGCTCCCTGCCCCCCTCCCTCCCTCTCCCCGCTCACCTCGGGTGCCAAAATTTCCTGGGGGGGGGCTCAGCCCCCCCGGCAAAATGGAGCGCCCGCCGGTGGCCAGTCAGCTGGCCGTCACCGCCTCTCTCCCCCCACCCCAGGGAGGCAGGAGGGCAGGCCGGGGGTGGGGGGGAAGGAGAGGCGGCGACGGCCGGCTGACTGGCCACCGGCGGGCACTCCATTTTGCCGGGAGGGCTGAGCCCCCCCGGGAAATTTTGGGGGGGCTCGAGCCCTCGAGCCCCCCCGTAGTTGACGCCCATGGGACCAACACTCTCCCTGTGCTCTGCCATCTCAGCATTTTTGCTCATCTCAGCAGGGCCTTCTGCAGGTACCATGCAGCAAATGGGCAGGACTGACAGCTGCCCTTACTTGTGTATTTCTGTTGCAGCCTCACCTTATGAAATGGCCTCCTTGACATGGTTAGGAAGATTCTCACATATCAGCTAGGTTGTCATAACTAAGAGGAGGGGAGAGAGGGAGATGCTGCTATGAGGAAAAGGAGGGGGAAAAAGGTTGTAAATGCTGTTGTAAACTCTGGAATGTCGCCTTTGATACTCTCCTAACATTTGCCCCTGTTTACATAAGATCTCGGGTTTCTCTGGTGAGTCTCCCGCCTGAATGTTGCAGCCGTTATTCTCAGTGCGAGGGTAACTGGGCACTCATTGGCTTGTAGCCAGCTAACACCCCAGTTTGAACCATGTATATAATCCCGTTCCCTCTTCCCCGCTTTGGTCTTAACACAGAAGTGCTTAGGGAATGTCTTAGAAATACTGACTCCAATAAACTGAACCTACTTAACGACTGTTGTTGAGTGCTGATTTACTAGGGAACCTGACAGAGTGTTCAGACTCCTCATCACTGGACTGCGTGCCCCATCCCAAATCTCAACATGAGCATGGGGAATGGCGGAGACCAGCCAGTCTCGGAGGTGGAGGCGGCCGTCACCATGGTGAGCGATGTCCCCTCAACAGGGGCACAGACACCGGCTCTCGGGCGGGGGCCTGGAGGAGGCACTAAAACCCAGGGGAGAAATCTGTATTCGTGTGCGCACCTTTCTACTACGCCAAGGGAATTGTGTATGCTAACTCCCTGGGGGCTGGGCCAAGCTGCTATGACAGGGCGCAGCCCAGCCATCCGGAGTCCCTGGGCTGGGGCGGAGGAAACCAAGTGGAGGTGCTGGTCGAGCCCATGGGAACACGTTTGTGGGAACGACTGCCGGAAGAGATTTTTGAACTCACGATTAAATTACCATAGATGATCACAGACACAGTGAGTGGTGAACTGAGGCAACAGGCTCCCCTCCAACCAGAGGGGGTCTCAGCACCTATGGGACAGCCAAATGGGCAGCCGAGAGCTCCCCCTATGCAACCTGAGGCACAAGCCAGGACCCATGGGGTTCCTGTGAGGCCAGGTCAACTGGCTCAAAATGCCAGTCCTGGGGTCCCCAGACTGCAACAACCCAAGGAGTTGCTGGAAGCTACGTTTGACGGGAGCCCTGAAAAGTTAGTGTACTTTTTAGTGCAGGTGCGCAGGTTTCTAAGAGACTGGGGCCATCTATTTCCGGATGATGAACACCGGGTTGAGTTTGTTGGCGTGAAGCTGAGGAATCGAGCGGCAGACTGGTACGTGGGTTTGCATGAGATCCAAGTCCCTGAACTACGGGATGTGCAGGTTTTCATGTGGGCACTGAGAAGGCAGTATGAAGACCCGCTGGCCGGCAAGAAGGTGAGAGCATGCCTCCGTTCCTTGAAGCAAGGCAATCACATGGTGCATGAGTACTCAGAAGAGTTCAAGACAATTGCTGCAAAGATCCAGGGGTAGCCAGAGCCCATGCTAATGGAACATTTCCAGATGGGGCTTAGTCATGAGATTCTTGACACAGTTTTGCATAATGTGCAACCCCTCACCTTAGCTGCCTGGATGCGAGAAGCAGATGATGCGGAGAACCGCCTACAGATGATCAAGATGCGAGCCCCATGGGCATACTCTAAAACCCCGAGTGGGGGGCAGAAGACAACCCAGCCCAGAGGAAAAGACCCATTTAAGGAGCAGTGGATGCGGCAAGGGCTTTGTCTTAAATGTGGAGAAGCCAGCCATTTCACGGGCGCCTGCTTGTCAGGCGCAACTTCAACCCCTCTGAAAACTAGAGAGAAAGAAGCCATGGAGACCCCGAAACGATCGAGTGGTGAGAAAGGAAAGTTCTCGAAAGCTTTACGGCTGGGAGTGCGACTGGAGGACACCTTGTCAAGCAGTGAGGAAATGCTGGAGCCATCGGGAAAAGGCAGGGACCTGTTGTAAGAGGCACAAAACAACAGGTCTGAAAGCTGCTGGCACCACCTATAGTAAGCAGTTCTGACCCCATCCTGTTTGTGACTGTGACCATTTTAAACAGAGACCTAGTCACACAGATTTGAGTCCGGGCGTTGATCAACTCAGGCTGCGTGAGAGACATAATCAGCCCGTCCCTGGTTACGGGGCTGGGGACTCCAGTCCAAAAACTTCCAGAGCCGTTGGTTTTTGTTCAGATGGACAGCTCCCCTATGCTGGAGTCATGTAAATACCAGACAGTCCCTGTGCTGATGGGGACGGGAGACCATTGGGAACACCGCTCTTTTGTGATTAACCCCAATGCCCGGTTCCCGCTGGTATTAGGAAGCCATTGGCTCTGTGCGCACGATCCGTACATCCAGTGGAGCAAGGAGGTGGTGCGTTTTGTCAATCCTGGATGTAAGTCCCATGTGTGGTCTCCTGAGTGGGGTGAGCCCCTCCTGAGGATCCAGTGATTGCTTGGAGGGGGGGGGATCCCCTGCAAGTATGAGGACTTGGCGGAGGTTTTTGGGGAGGTGGAAGCAGACAAATTACCCCCCCACTAGAATTGTGACAGTGCTATTGAACTGTTGCCAGGGCACAAGTTGCCTAAGGGAAAGTTGTATTCCATGAGCCCTGCAGAGAAAGGGGAGCTATGCAAGTTCATTGATAAAAACGTGATGCGAGGCTTTATCCATCCTGCCTCTTCCCCTTACGCAGCTCCTGTCGTCTTCCGGAAGAAGAAGGATGGCGGGCTCAGATTGTGTACAGATTACAGAGGGCTCAATGCAGTGTCTACTACCAATGCCTACCCCCTCCCACTGATCAAAGACTTGTTGGCTGAGGCTTCCAAAGGGAAAATCTTCACTAAGCTTGATTTGTGGGATGCTTACTTTAGAGTGCGCATAAGGGAGGGGGATGAACCGAAGATGGCATTCGACACACCCCTGGGGCAATTCAAATACCTTGTTATGCCATTTGGCCTCCAGGGGGTGCCTGGAGTTTTTATGAACCTGATCAATGGCCAGGGTCCAACATACCTAAGGGACCGCCTTTCTCCATATATACCCCAGCGGGCACTTCGGTCCGGGTCATGCCATCGACTCTGTGTCCCAGGTCCTAGGGACGTTAGGCTCGCCAGAACTAGGGCGAGGGTCTTTTCGGTGGTAGCTCCTGTCTGGTGGAATGAGCTCCTGGAGGAGATCAGGGCCCTGTGGGACTTAATGCAGTTCCGCAGGGCCTGCAAGACGGAGCTCTTCCACCACCTTTGAACCACCTTTGATGCTCTCCTAACATTTGCCCCTGTTTACATGAGATCTCGAGTTTCTCTGTTTACATGCTCTCCTAACATAAACTCTGGAATGTCGCCTTTGATGCTCTCCTAACATTTGCCCCTGTTTACATGAGATCTCGAGTTTCTCTGATGAGTCTCCTGCCTGAATGTTGAAGTCGTTATTCTCAGCACGAGGGTAACAGGGCACTCATTGGCTTGTAGCCAGCTAACACCCCCGTTTGAACTGTGTATATAATCCCATTCACGCTTCCCCGCTTCAGTCTTAACACAGAAATGGTTAGATGTCTTAGTGATACTGAATCCAGTAAACTGAACCTACTTAAGGATCATTGTTGAGTGCTGATTACTAGAGACTCTAACACCACTCTCCTGGCTTTCCACAAACTATGGAAAACAGAATTATTCAAGAGGGCTTTTGTTTTGTTTTGTTTTAAGATGAATCATTACGATATCAGGGTGTACAAGAGGGCTTTTCCCACAGGCAAATAGGACTGCGCTGCAATGAAGCAGTCAAACAGGTGCATTGGTCAAGGGGTAGGGGCTGGGAAGCGGCAGAGTGGTGGCAACCCTCATATGGCCCCTTCTATGTGGTCCCCATCAGACTGTTCATTCTTTTGATCATTTCCCCTTCTGAATTTACCATTTAATGTGGTTTTACACAGCAAGGGCATAGACTTTCCAGTTTCCCAGGGGGGCTGGGGCTGGGCCAGAGGCACTGCTATGCTAGGTTCTTAAAAGAACCGAGGCCCAGTGACATCATAGGAAGGAGGCAGTGACATCACATGCCAGTGTCACTATCTATGGAGGTGGAGCCATGTGGGATTTAGGAAGGGGCTCTCCAGAAATTTAGGGGGGCCTGGAAACCCTTGGGAACCCCCTAGCCATGCTCCATGACAAATGGTCACAAATTTGAAAGTAAGGAGGGCAACACAGAAAAGCCTGTAGGGGAACATTTTAAAAATTTTCCTGGACATTCATTTATAGGAGTCTTGTTTCTGCCTTATTTATCTGGGTGACTTTGTACTGAAATTTACTAAATTATGGCATCACATATGCCTTTGTTTGGTAAATGCATGGTTGAAGTCCCTAAGCCAGAATACCAAACAGTTTCTGTGCATTCAATTTCTAAACAATGCACAGAGTTCAGAGTAGCAGCAATCTTCTTTTCACTTCAAACTCATATCCTACAAGTAAGTGCAAGTCCCAGAGCACTGAGCCTATTCTCAGGGGCTGTCATTCCACTTTGCAACCTCTTATTCCAGTCCCACAGCACAGATTCTATTGCTAGGGATCATCATTCCACTCTGGGGGCTGTCATTGCAGTCCCAGAGTAGCCTATCTGGGCCCAAAGACATTCATGGAAAAACTATTCCACATTTTCTTTGCAACTTTTTTTGTGCTGCAGTGTATTTCAGTGGAGCTCATGGAAGTCGATTGGCATTCTTGGCTCCCATTATCTCCAATGGGCCTTCAAGCCTCTCCCATTGTTTCCAGTGGGCAAGCCTGTCATTCCTTTTATACATTCCAGTTAGTTGTCCCTTTGATACTGTACCACACCATTTTAAGTAACAGCAAAATGAAGAGCATGAACATGTACAGAGTGCACATTTCTTGCCAATGTTCTTTCTGGGCTGAACACAGGGCAAAAGGGAAATTTAAAAGGCCTCTGATCTGCATGTCCCCCTTGTTTGTGCAGATGGGTTTACCATTTAAAAATGAAATGGCAATAGAAAGAAGAGCTTAGGAGTGGTTGAAGCAGACCCCCCCCATGAAAAAAACAACAACTGTTCTCAATCAAGGATATATATACCCAAGTAAAATAAAATAGAGACACACTTTCCCCCAAAATGTAAATTGGAGCTCAACAGAGTAAATTGGAGCTCAACAGTCTGACTACACTGATACATTGAAAGTGGGTGGAGACAGCCAGGGTTAAGGACTATACTTTCTTTTCTAACAGACAGCTCTGGTCGGTAGTTCAATGGGAGACCATAAAGGAAGCCCAGAGTTGATATGCAGAGGCAGGCAATGGCAAACCACCTTTGAATGTCTCTTACCTTGAAAACCCTACAGGGTTACCATGTGTTGGCTACGAAGCTAGTTTTAAAATTGTGAGCAGACCGACTTTTAAAAAAAAATTATAGAAACTATTTAAATATAATCTTACTTGAAAGAAAGAAAAAAAGAAAGAAAGAAAGAAAGAAAGAAAGAAAGAAAGAAAGAAAGAAAGAAAGAAAGAAAGAAAGAAAAGGTTAAAGAGGAAAAATTTGCAGTTTAGTCTGAAGTGGTAATGGTCAATTTCAGCAGAAAATGGGGATTAGGTAGTTGTTCCAAACAATTCATAGAAAAGATGGACTTTAAGGAATCATCTGGAAGAGGTAACAGAAGTGGCATTGTGTGAGAGAGCTGAAGTCATTATGCACCAAAAGAAAAAAAAATGGACTGAGAAAGACAGAGAGAGAGAGAGAAAGAGAGCAAGAAAGACAGAAACAGAAAAGAGAGACAGAGACAAAGGTAGAAAGAGGGAAAGAGAAAGAGAGAAAAAAGACAAAGTAAGAAAAAGACAGAAAGAGAGAGAGAATACAAAGAGAGAAAGGAAGGAAGGGAAAGGTAGAAAAAAGATGAGGAGAAAGGAGTGGAAGAGAGAGAGAAAAACAAAAGGAAGGAAAGAGACAGAAAGAGAGGCAGAAAATGATAGGAAGGAAGATTCCAGTTGAGTGACAACATCCCTGCCAGGCTTGTTGGCATTGAAATGTTCCGCTTCCTCCCAGGCAGGCCAGCCCTTTCTCCCCTACTAACCCCTCTCCTTTGTAAAAACTCTTCAGTGTCTCTCCTCCTGTCCCCCCTCCCCTCCCCCCCCCCCCGACAATTTACATTCCTGGAACCTGGCGGAATAGATGTAAAGACAGGAGCAGCTCCTTTTTTATTTGCGCGGCTGGCTCCCATTGAGGCAGAGCACGGCCCTTCTGTCTGCATCCACTCCCCCTATGCAGTGATGGGAGAAGGCACCTTCTTCACCCGGGAGTTGTGTGGTGGGAGCCACTTCCCTGCTTGCCTCTCTGCCATGGCAGGGCGCAGGGTGCATGTACTATGCAGGGCAAAGGATCGACACAGAAAGTTGGACTCCCCCCCCCCCGCTGGATCTCCCTCCCATTCTTAGGTGGGGGGAGCAAAAGGGTGCCCTAAACTGGCAGCCCGTGCTTTAAAGCCTACCTGCACTGGTTGCCCCAGGGGAGGCTGAGTCCCTTCTGTAAAATTTCGGTGGGGGCCCAAGCCCCCCAGCCCCCCCCCTGAAGTTGAGGCCTATGTGTAGTCGGAGTCGGATGCAAATGTAAGAAATGAAAAGACAGTCAGTTTGTGAGTGATGGGAAGTTGCCTCTATTTTGTACCTCTTTTGCTTGAAAAGGCTAAATCCTAAACACTTGTGACCTGCACTGTGATGAAACAGGGACCCGCCCTCAGCCCTGGGAGACGAAGCAGCTGTTCTGTGGCTTGCAAGCCCCTGTTTTCGCCTGCCCACCCTGCCTGGTGGGACTATTTCCTTTCCTCAGTTGCTGCCACCACTCACTGGATTTACACCACCTTCCTAGAGGGACAGTGAGACCCCTCTGGCTGATCACCCAACCTGGGAAAGGGGATTCCTCAATCTTTGGGTGCCCCCTGGAGAGTTGGCAACCCCTCCAATTTGGGGGCTTTTGGCTTCCCTGGCCTCACTTTGCCTCTGGTAATGTGCTGAGTGGGGAGGACTATGTAGTCAAGGCACTACCAGGTCTTATAACTCAAAAACAGGTTTATTTAAACTTTATACACAGTTAGGCACAGAAAATAACACAGGCACTTCAACACAACTGGGCATAAAATCAACGGGGTCAAAAACACAAGTCCTCTGTCCTCTGCCTCTGGAGGTGGTGGCCTCAGGATAGGATTTGCTCTCCCCCTCCTCTCGCTGGAGAGAAACCCCAGCCCCTCCTCAGGACTGGCCACCACGACTGCCACCCTCCTGGCTCTCTACCACGGTCTGTAGTGGCCTGGGTGGCCCACTGAGTCTGGGGTAGCAGCAGGAGCCCCACCTGTCGGCCGTCCCTTGAAGCTCCCATCCAAGGTGAAGGCGAAGGCCAAGACTATGGCTGAGACTGGCCCCTCCCTGGATGGGCAAAAGCCTTTATCTCCCTGGCTCCACCCCTAGGGTGGGTCCCTACTTTCCCGCACTTTTCCCCTAAAGCTTCTGGGAAATGTAGGCAGGGATGTATGGCAGCTCCATTGTTCCCTATGGAGCACCTCTACCCTCCAGAGGACTACCAGACTGGCAGCCATTTCGTTACATGCACGCACATACGTTCCTCAGAAGGGGACTAGCTTCTAGTAAGTTCAACTTGAGAGAATTTTTACAAACATCTAACTCCTGAGCAGCGGCACAGCAGCTGCTTATTCTGTGCAGTCTGGAGGGCTGCCATATTCCCATGGCTGTCTGAAACATTAACAGGTAAGGACAGTGATGAACAGATCTGCAAGGACACAAAGCTGTTTGCAAATTCAGCTGTCAGCTGTTGTCCTCTTCACCAGACTGGAGCTGTTCTCAAATAATTGATAAGTCCTGCCAAGAGAGATTTGTACCAGCCTGTAACAATGAACAAACCTTTAAAGAAGAACATTTTATTTATTAGAAGCTAGTTCACTCTCCTCCCCCTCCCCCACTAACAAGGTAATGGCACTGGGGGTAGGGTCTGGATACTCTCTGCTATAACTGCATTGGCAGGAATGGAAGGCAGTTCTTTTGGGTGGATTCTTCCTTTTTTGGTGGTATAGAAACTCTACCAATTCATATAACACCCACACATATAACAAGTCATATAATATCCCCACAAATAGCAGAGAGGGATCAAAACTTTAAAGGATACTGGAAGCAGTCAACTCATCAGAGAAGTTGTGCACATGTGCAGGGCCCCCCCCCCCTCAATGTCCACTGTCTCACTGAAATGTCTCCTCAGATGTTTTGCCTACCTGTAATAAAATACCTCTGATATTTTGCCTTCTGTCCCCCTTTGCAGTGTTGCCTGAAATGGCTGCCAAGCCTAATGTAGACTAGGAATCCCTCCCGTTCTTCCTCTCCTTGGATCCAGGGCCCTGAGAGCTGGTTCCTGCTGGGGGGGGCATGGGAGAGAGCCCCCATCATCACTGTCCTCTCCTAAGGCTCAGTTCCAAACAGAAGGAGCTCTTGTTGTTACTCAACCAAATGGCAGGCGGTTCCTTGAAAAAGATGGCAGCGGTTGCATTGGCCAGCTACCATAAGGCAACTGTCACCTCAGCTCTCCTTTAGCAAATGGCCAACGAGATGCTCATGTCCACCACCCACTCCATCCATTCCACACAAAAACTCATAGATCATGGACACCATTTAGCTAACATGTGAAGAATATGTCTAATCATTTGTAAAGCCAATGAAACTAGTGTCTTGCCCCACTTACAAAAATCAGCTACACTAAGATGGCTTTCAAAATTAACCTGATTTAAATGGTCTGCATCCACTCTGAAGAAATCTTCAACTCCACTGATAGGGTTTTATTTTCATCTGTCTCTGTAAAGTAAGGTAACACAGCTGCATTCTGGGGCACTGGGCCTTTCCTACTGTTAGCAAGAGCTGGCCATGCACTAACAGAAGGGGAAGTCTGCTTTTAGAACAAAGGCCACAGAGCGTGCTGTAGCTTTAGAAAAGAAACAGTTGTTCTTTGTCTTAATATAATAATTATTTTGGCACATTGGCCATTTCCAGCTCTCCCATTTGCTGTGCAGTGTGCTCCATTAGCCATTGGCCCATCAACCGCCATTCAAGAGTACTCGCATGCCATTGGCCAGGTACTGGGTCCACTTCTCTTCCCTACCCACTCCCACTTTAGCCACTGTTCCCTGTCAGAATAACTACCAAACGGCTGTCTCTCCTGACGAAGACACTTCTGCTTGGTTCCTCTGTGGGACTAACATTTCCATCAGGGGCTGTGGGTAGGCAACCAAGCTTGGTTCTGTCAGTAAAAAGATAAAGGAACAAAACCCTTTCCAGGCCTTTGTGAGGAACTCATTGGGGCCAGTCCTGACTAGGGTTGCCAGCTCCAGGTTGAGAAATTCCTGGAGATTCTGGCTCTAAGGAAGCCAGTCTAAGGAAGCCAGAGTTTGGGGAGGGGAGAGGCCTTAGCTGAATAGAATGCCTTAGAGGCCACCATCCAAAGCAGTTATTTTCTCCAGGGGGAGAGAGAGATCTGTTGTCTGGAGTTCAGTTGTGATACCTGGCAATCTTCAGGCTCTACCTGGAAATTGGCTACCCTAGGCATAGCAGTTAGCGCTTCAGAGCAGGGTCTGCCAGACCAAGGTTCTTGCTGTGAAAGCTGACTGGGTGATTTTAGACCAGTCACAGACTTTCAGCTTAACCCCCTCCCCCGCCCACTGCTTGCTTGTCCATTTTCCTGTCAGAATAAAGTGTGAAAATGGCAGTCTCTTCTGCTTGGCTCCACCATGGTTGGCTGGCTAATGAGGTGGGCCAGCAGCCATCAAACCATTCTCTTCAACCCCTGCTGTGTGGCTGACCTTCCCCTAGGGTTCCCAATCTCCAGGTGGGACCTGGAGATCTCCCACTGTTACAATTGATTTCTAGATGACAGAGATCAGTTCCCCTGGAGAAAATGGCTGCTTTGGAGGTTAGACCCTATGGCTTTATACCCTGTTGTCCTTCCACACACACACCCCAGTGCTGCCCTCCACAGGATCCTCTTCCCAAATCTCCAGAAATTTCATTGGTCAGAGCTGGCAACCCTACTTTCCCCTCACTGCCTGTTGCTAGGCAACCAAGCTTGGTTCTGTCAGTAAAAGGCCCTTTCCACACCTATTTTGGCCTTTGGGAGAAAACTCACTGGGGCCAGTTCTGACTAGGGTTGCCAGCTCCAGGTAGGGAAATTTCTGGAGATTTTATGGTAGAGTCTATGGAAGCCAGGGTTTGGGGAGGAGAGAGGCCTCAGCTGAATAGATTGCCATAGAACCCACCTTCCAACACAGTTATTTTCTCGGGGGGGGGGGAGAGATCTGTTGTCTAGATTAAATGGGCATAGTCACACAGACTTTCAGCCTAACCTACCTCTCAGGGTTGTTGTGCAAGTCAAAAGGGAGAGATGAGAATGATATAAGCTGCTTTGGTCCCTATTGAAGAGAAAGACTACTTTTCCTCCCAAGGAACCATTGTTGCCAACCTCCAGGTGAGGGCTGGAGATCACTCAGAATTACAACTGCTCTCCAGATGGCAGAGATCAGTTCCCCTGGAGAAAATGGTGGAATCTGTGTCCTTATACCCTGCTGAGATGGCCCCCCTATGACAACCAATGTGACGCAGCAGTCAGGGCTTCAGAGCACGGTAGAGGCTGCAGGTGTGTGTGTGGAGGAGATGGAAAGCTGAAATCAGAGGGGCAGATAACATCAGGTTGATGCTTAGCTGGGAAGGAAATAGGGTTGCCATCTCCAGGTTGGAGAATTCCTGGAGATTTGAGGGGTAGAGCCTGGAGAGGGTGAGGTTTCGGGAGGGGTGGAACCTCACACAGGTACAATGCTATAGACTTCACCCTCCAAACCAGTCATTTCCTCCTGGGAACCATTGTTGCCAATCTCCAGGTGGGGGCTGTAGATCACTCAGAATTACAACTGCTCTCTAGGAGGGAGGGGTGAGGAGATGGAAAGCTGAAATCAGATGGGCTGATAACAGTAGGTTGATGGTTGGCTGGGAAGGAGATAGGGTTTCCAACTCCAGGTTGGAAAATTCCTGGAGATTTGAGGGGTGGAGCCTGGAAAGGGTGGGGTGTGAGGAGAGGTGGAACCTCAGACAGGTACAATGCCATAGACTTCACCCTCCAAACCAGCCATTTCCTCCTGGGGAAACATTGCTGCCAATCTCTAGGTGAGGGGTGGAGATCACTCAGAATTACAACTGCTCTCTAAGAGGGAGGGCAGAAGTCAGCTGAAGTCAGAGGGACAGATAACAGTAGGTTGATGGTTAGCCGTGAAGGAGATGGGGTTGCCAACTTCACATTGGGAAATTCCTGGGGATTTGAGGGGTGGAGCCTGGAGAGGGTGGGTTTTCAGGGGGGGTTGGACCTCAGACAGGTACAATACCATATACTTTACCCTCCAAACTAGCCATTTCATACTGGGTAACAATTGTTGCCAATCTCCAGGTGAGGGCTGGAGATCACTCAGAATTACAACTGCTCTTCAGGTAGCAGAGATCAATTCCTCTGGAGAAAATAGTGGACTCTGTGTCATTATACCCTGCTGTGGTTGCCACAGCTAATTGACATTGAGTGCCCAAGGCTGGGGCACTCTCCCTGTGCCTCTTTCTAGAGCCCATTGTATTTATTTCCACAATGGGCCTCATTCCTAGTTGTTAAATAAATCAATACTGTCCTAGGAAAGGCATCATAGGCATTGCAGCTAGCATCTACCCATAGGATTGAGAGAGATTCTGAGATGACATGTAGCTCTTGTGGAGCTCAGAGTTCAAAGATGAGAACAGAAGAAAGCAGCTAGAAGGCAGTCCCTGAGATCAGCAATCTGCAGAACAACAGGAGAAAGAGAGGAATATGACCTGTCCACCTTACTAGCTCTTCTGCCTAAACTTGAGTACTGGTGTGCATGGTATAAAGAGATGTTGCACAGCCCTTCACTGCCAACTTGGGGGTTGCCAAGTCCCCATCATCCTAAATCCTGAGACTCATTCAGCAGTGTCATGGAGAAGTCCTGATGATGACCAGGAATTTTGGGGGCAGGGCCAGGCACTGCACCACATCACAAAGCCTGTTCCGAAGCCATTTAAACCCCTGCTTTCTGCTCCCCATTACTTTTTGTGAGCAGAACCCCTACTTTCTGCTCCACATGAAAAGCAGTGGGAGCAGAAAGCAGGGGTTACTGTGAGGCTTCTGAGCAGACCAAATAAGCCAGGCTTTGATGAAAACAAAAAAGTCCTTTTATTTCTTAATGATCATTCAGGAACACGTTGTTTGTCAGTGATACCAGACTACAGGTAGCAGGGATTCATATACAGTATTCAAAAGGTAGAGACAGGTAAATGACCAATCACCGCAAATTAAAATAAGCGCGAAATTCTTAACCATTTGGTTCTCACAGTAAAAAGGCGCAGAAGCAACTACACCCCTCCCCCCCCCCACGGCCCCTTTGTGAACTCTGCTTGCGTTTCACATGCCAGGCACCTGGCCGAAATCAGTTTCAGAAGTCTTCAAGGTTACTAAGCGAGATTAGCTGTCCTGAGAAGCTGGGATGAAAGGGGGTGGAGGAGGAGGCAACCGGGAGGGAAGCAGAGGGCATCCTGACGTAGTGACAATTAGCAAGCCAACCTCCCGATGAAAGAGTGAAACTAAACCAAACTTATGGCAGAGGATCTGACAGTTACAAACTGCTATGGTTCATGAAACAACCTCCTGGTTCATATCAGTTTGTGGTTCAGACACAAACCATGAACCAAAACAGACCGCAAAAATGTGGTTCATGCCCATCCCTACATACAAATCCTTCCCACTCAAATATACATTCAAAAGAAACCAATAATGCATTCAAATCAGGAACAGTACCAGATCAACAAAATGCCTGTCTTAACAGAGCTTAAGAAGCTCAGCACTAGGCAGATAAAGGAGGTGAAGGCATGCACTGATCTGGGAGCCACAGCCAAATGGTCCTGTCTCTGGTTGCTGCTACTCTTGCTTCTGCGGATGGAGGGTGCTGAAGCCAAGCCTCTAATGAAGATCTCAGTTGACAGGCAGGTGGAGGAGGCAGGAGCAAGCTATCCTTTAGGTAGCCTGGTCCCAAGCTCTTTTAGGGCTTTAAAATAAGCAGCAAGAATTGGGCTTGGAAATAAATAGGCAGCCACTGCAGTTGTGATAAGACTGGCATAATATTATTTTTTACACATGGAAATAATGACTTCAGTCTCATCTGTCATTAAAATAAAGACTACCAAGTGATTCCAGCTGCTTGGGGCCTGCAGAGAGAGCTGTGATTCTTGCACGGGGTTTTGGTGACATTTGGACCTTGGTGGACTTTTGTTTTTTTTCAGATGAGAAACCCTCCATCACTTGTTTCTTCTTCCCAGAAGGTGAGTGCTGGAAACCAGGAGCCTGCCAGCATTCGGCATCAAAGGCTGGCATGACAGGGGCTTCAGAGCTGGACCTGGGAAATTTGCTTTAATTTTTCAACTGCTAGAACATCTGCCTTATGACGAGTTCAAAAGCTTGCACACTGTTTTGTGTCACTTGGATTTGCTTCAGTAAAAGGCATTACATGATTTGGTTTCCTTTTGCTGGATTTTGCATAAGCCAGTACGCATGTCTATGACTTTTTTCATAATATGATATCTGCAATTAATGCCAGTCAGCAGCCTGGTTGCTGCATTGGGCATTAATTGAACACACACACACACACACACACACACAGAGTGCCACATGAAAAGTTTTAATTGAATACAAAGCAAGAGAGAAACTGGGGGCACTGTAATTTAATTCTGTCCTTTGATGGTGTCTCAGAAGTCTGCCTTTTCATCCATTTGGAATGCAAATGAGATAGTCTGCCATCACTATCCAAGCCCCACAAAGGGACAGGAAGCTTCATGCCCAAATCTTGGAGGGAACTACCAAGCCAGAAGCTTTCCCTGCTGCTCTTCAAACACCAGTGCTGGCAAACCCCCTGGAAGACCTTGCCTGGCTCCTTGGGAAGGTCCCCATCCCCTCCTGACTTGCCTCCATGTGGCTTTTCTGGCACATGACCTGCCCCTTTTGTGGGAGTACTCCTGTTGGCTGGAAGTGGAACCTGCCCTGGGAAGGACATTGCCCCTCTTTGCCCTTTGCCAAGATAGCTGTAGGAAGTATGCTTGTGTTCTTTGGATGCCGGGGGGGGGGGGGGGGGCTGCCAAACGATCCTTCTGGCCTTGCAGCATTCTTTTTGGGGGGGGGTGTTTTACTTACTTTCAAACCAGTTGCCAGAAAAGCAAAGGACAAGCTGTCTCCCCTCTGCCAGATTTTGAGCTGGAGCTCTTGATTCTACCTCAGGGTCCTGCTGCAGTTTGGGGATTTTTCAGTACTGGCAAACCCGGATGCCTGATCCCTCCTTCTTGACCAATGCCACATGATGGGGGCATCATCCTCTGTTCTTTCTCATGGGGATGCTAAATTTAAGTCATCTTCAGATTTATGAAAAGTTTAGAGAAATGAAGAGAAAACATAAATAGGTCTGATTACAGATGGCCCAGGCACCTAGCAGCCCCGCAGTTTCCAAAATGGGTACATCCCACCAGCCTTTCTGGAAAGTACTGGAGTTGGGTGGTCGTGATTTCATCATAGCAAGCTCTTTATTGATGGTCAGATGAGGTATGCCAAAAGGGCTCCAGGGCCCGCTTTTTATGCTGGCTGAGGCCACACTTCCGGCCACACCCAAACGACCCGATAGGGTCTTACATCTACATGGATTGTCATAGGTTCCCCAGGGAGAACCTAGGTTCCTTATTAGGGAACACATTAGGATCTGTCCATCTATCATTCACCCTGGCCAAAGCTCAGGTCGCTGCCTGGCCATGTGCTCAGGCCATGTACTTAGATCCTGTGGCGGTCGTCATTACAGGAGCACATGGCAAGTAGCCATTGTACACAGCCCTCCTGGTACATCACACCCCTCCCCCCATAGTTCGGAACAACCCTAACAGACATAGTCCTTTAAATATGTGGGCCGTCATCGTTCCCTGTCGGAGCACCTTGGGACTGTGGCAGGCACCAGTGATGCTGGGACCTCGGCCGTTGGGATGGGTGCTGGTGCGTCTTTGGTCACTTCTGTCTGGGGGAGTGCAGGAGTTGTGTCCAGTGGTGCCTGGTCTCAGGGAGGCATGTGTGGTGTGGTCTCGGGGTCCTGGGTCTTGTTCCCATAAAGGCCTACATCTGGAGTGACGTCCTCGTGATCACCTGTCATATCTGGAACATAGGAGGGGAGCTGGCAGTGGAGCTGATCCATGTGCCGCCTCCAGAGCTGTCCGTCCTTGCTGGCAACCTCATAGGAGAGAGGTCTGGTGACACCGATTATCCTGCCCGGCAGAGGGGGTCCCGTGCGTAGTTCTGGACATTCATAGGATCTTCAGGGAAGAATCTTCGCAGGGCTCGGGGGACATTGGGTTCCTTGCTGGTTTCCGGGGCCCGGTTCGGATGGAGTCGGTCAAGCAGGGTCATGAGACATCGGCCCATGAGGAGCTCAGCTGGGCTGCATCCTGTGGATGAGTGGGGCTGCATCCCATGGATGAGTTGTGCGCTGACCGAAGAGGAAGCCCATCAGCTTGAATTCCCAGTCCCCCGGTCCATGCAACACAGAGCTTCTTTGGTCATCTGGACCATGAGCTCCACTTGGCCGTTGATACATTGGGTGGAACAGGGGTGGAACGGGGTGGAACTCAAGTGCCAGATTCCATGTAGTTCCACAAAGCACTGGAACTCTGCAGAGGTAAATGCTGTGCCATTGTCGGACACAAGTGTATCAGGGAGGCCATGCGTACAGAAAATCCACCACATGGCCCGTATGGCGGCCTCCGAGGAGGTGCTCTTTACTGGGACCACCTCCAGCCACTTATTGTAGCTGCCCACTAAGATGAAGAACAGCTGACCTTGGACTGGTCCTGCAAAATCCAGGTGGAGCCGGGACCATGGCTTCTGGGTCGATTCCCACAGATGCACAGGAGCATGGGGAGGATCTGGACAGGACTCTTGGCATTTCTTGCACCTATGGACCTGGTCCTCAATGATTTTGTCCAGT
Organism: Lepidodactylus listeri; assembly: GCA_029233225.1. Lineage (NCBI taxonomy): Eukaryota > Metazoa > Chordata > Lepidosauria > Squamata > Gekkonidae > Lepidodactylus > Lepidodactylus listeri. The sequence continues at coordinate 2,774,087 of JARCFY010000014.1, read as the reverse complement.
CCCGGCCACCACACGTAGCTGACTACTTTGAGCAGAACTCTCACACCGGGGCCTTCATCCGTATGGTGCCTGGATGATGTTCATGCAGAGCTGTGAGCACTCGCTTGCAGAGTGGTTCGGGGATCACCACTCATGAGCCCCAGAGCAGACACCCCTTGTGGGTGGACAGCTTGTTGTGCCGGGTGGAGTATGCAGTGAACTCCGGGCCCGGGCTAGCAGGCCACCCCCTCCCCACCCAGTCCAAGACCCAGGAGAGGGTGTGATCCCGGGTGGTGCGCCGGGAGACATCTGCTACCTGAACGGGCCAGTCCGGGAGATCCTCGAGAGCAATGCAATAGGCGGAAACAGGATCTGGGTCGCAGGATGGCAGCAGCAGGCAGCTGAGGGCATCGGCATGACCCATGGATTTGCCGGGGCTGTGGACCAGTGCATACTGGTAACCGGCAAGGAAAATGGACCACTGCAGAATTCGGGGGGAGAGCATCTGCGGCATCTGGCAGTCCGGAGTAAGGAGGCCCAGGAGTGACTTGTGGTCTGTGGCAACCGTGAAAGCCCTCCCATAGAGGTACTCGTGGAATTTTTAACCCTGGCAACGATTGCCAGCGCCTCCTTGCCTATTTGCACATAGTTGCACTCGGCTGGGGATAAGGCCTGGGAATAATATGTGACCGGGACCTCCCGGCCGTCAGGCAGGCGATGCCCTAGGACCGACCCCACCCCATATGGGGGCGCATCACAGGCCAGCACCACCGGAAGAGACTAGTCAAAATGGGTGAGTACCGCATTTGAGACCAACAAGTCCTTGATGGCCTGGAAAGCTGCCCCCAAACCCACTTTACATTCCTATCCAGGAGCCTGTGCAAGGGCTCGGCTACTGCTGCCTTGTGGGGGAGGAAGGCATGGTAAAAGTTCAGGAGCCCCAAGGATTGGAGATCCGCCTTCGATTTGGGCACCAGGGCACCGGTGATCACCTTTACCTTGTCTGGGGTGGGGTGGATTCCTTGGGCATCCACGGTGAAGCCCAGGAACCCCACATATGGCATGCTGAGAAGGCACTTCTCTCATTTCACTTTCAGTCCCGCGGCTTAGAAATGTTAGAGAATGGCCTGGAGCTGTGTTGTGAAGTTCTGGATGTCGTGAAGGTCTGGCAATTAGGACATCATCGAAAAAGGGCTGGACTCCCAGTAAGCCTTTCAAGAGATGGTCCATCAGCCCCTGAAATATACCTGGGGCCATGCTGACCCCAACTGAAGGCGCTTTACCTTGAACGCACCCTTGTGCATCACAGTCATCTGAGCCTCGGCCGTGGCATTGTCCACGAGAAGTTGCTGATAGGCCTGAGCCAAATCCAGCTTGCCAAAGACCTTAGCACCCACCAGGGTAGCCAGTACGTGGCTAATAATGGGGACGGGATAAGCGTGCACCTGAAGTGCAGTGTTCAATGTGCACTTGTAAACCGTGCAGATGCGAATGTCCCCATTGGACTTCAAGGGAGTCACTATGGGGGTTTCCCAGTGGGAATGAGACACTGGTTCCAGGACCCCCTGGGCAACAAGCCGGTCCAGCTCCTGCTCGATTTTGGGCCGAACAGCGAGCGGGGGCCAACAGGCCAGGATGTGGACTGGCCGGACCATAGGGTCAAGGTCCAGTGATACTGGGGCCCCCGTGTAGGAGCCTAGTGCTCTGTCAAATACAATGGGGAACTCCGCACAGTCCATGGTGCAGAGGCTATTGACTCCAGTCATTCCCAGGCCCAGGGGTTTAAACCAAGAGAGCCCCAGGAGGCTGGTGAGGTTGCCCGCCACCACCAGGAGGTCCAGTTTTCTGCAAAAGTCCTTGAACTGGACCTTAAACTTGCCCATCCCCCGAATCGTTATGGGATTTTTTTGGAAATCCCTCAGTCTCAGTCCTGTAGGCTTCCTTAAGCGCCCCCCCCCCGGCAGAGTTTACGAAGCATGGCCTCCGAGATAATGGAGTAAGAGGACCCCATGTCCAACTCCATTAAGCATGGGGAGCCCTCTATGAGGACAGGGACCGAGATTTTGTTGGGGGCATCCTGGGGCAAGCTCATTACCTTGTGGCGGGGTGATGAGTTGGAGTGCAGCTCCAATGACTCGTGGTGGGCTGCTAGCGAGTGGCATCTGGTCCCAGAATGGCAGGCCCTTGCGATGTGGCCGGTCTTGCCACAGACCCAGCAAGTCAAGTCTTGGAAGCGGCAGGAGCGGTGGTCATGCAGGTCTCCGCAGCTGGCACATGGCGTTGTAGAACTGGAACGAGGTGTGGCGGGGACAGCTGGGCATGAGGCTCTGGAACTGGAACCTGTGGTGGCGCGGGGTGTTGTCTTGTGAGGGCGGTGGTGAAGCTGCTGCACCTCATCGTGATTAGAGGTCAAGGAGGCCGAGGAGAAAGTTCAGTGCGTGGCAGTGGTGGAGACTTGGCACTCCTCCTGAGCCATCTCATAGACACAGGCCACCTGGAACACCTTTTCCAAGGTGGGGTCCGAGAGGGCGATCAGCTTTCACCAAAGCTTACTCTCTCGGACCCCACAAATGAATCCCATCATGAGGGTGTCCTTGACCGACGGAAATTCGCAGCCGACCACCAGCCTCCGGAGGTCGGCCATGAATGTGGCAACAGTCACCCCTACTGCTTGAGTGCGGCAGTTGAATTTGACCCTCATGGCTAGCATGGAGGGCCTGGGCGAGAAGTAGCTCTTCAGCACCCGGAGGTCCATGAAAGGCACCTCCTTCAGAGTCTTAGGGGAGACCAGGTCCTGCTCTATTTGGAGCATGGCGACTCCGCACGTGCTCAGGAGCCACGCTTGCTTCTTACCTGGGTCGGTGACTCCATGTACTTCCAGGTGAAACCTGAGCTGGCTGGACCAGGCATCCCATTGCTTGGGTTTGGAGGGGTCAAAAGCTGCAATGTTTCCCGGAGCATTAGCCATGGGAACTGGTTCGGGAGTGGTGCGGGGAGCGGCGTCCTCTGGGGCGATCAGCGGTGCTGTGAGGCACTGGAGCCTAGCGGTGCTGGATGCTGACAGATCGGGGCTTGGTGCGGTGCTGCTCGGTTCAGTTGGAGAGTCACTCATGAAGATCCCATCCTCATCGCCAGTGGAAAGTACTGAAGTTGGGAGACTGGTGGTAGTGATTTCATCATAGCAAGCTCTTTATTGATGGTTAGATGAGGCATGCCAAAAGGGCTCCAAGGCCTGTTTTTTATGATGGCCGGGGCCACACCTCCAGCCGCACCCAAATAACTCAATAAGGTCTTACATTTACATGGTTTGTCATAGGTTTATTTATTTATTTATTTATTTCAATTTATACCCCGCCTAGCCAGCGGACCGGTTCCCTGGGGAAAATCTAGGTTCCTTATTGGGGGCCACATTAGGATCCATCCATCTATCGTTCACCCTGGCTGAAGCTCAGGTCGCTGCTTGGCCATGTGCTCAGGCCATGTGCTCAGGTCCTGTGGTGGTCACCATTACAGGAGCACATGGCGAGTAGCCACTGTACACATCCCGCCTGGTACATTACACTTTCTTTTCATTTTCTTTCTCTAGCTCAGAAAGGAAAGGGAATGAGGTGCTGATAGGACTGTCTGGTGGGGGGCATGAACTCAACCTAAGTCTCCTCCCTTCTCCTCTCCCAGTAAAAGAAAAAAAGTACTGCCCAGTAAAAGAAATGCAGACTATAGGGTAGCCACCTGAAGATTTGGGGGGTGGAGCCTGGGGAGGGGAGGGACCTCAGCAGGCTATAATGAAGTTCATTCTCCAAAGAAGCCATTTCCACCTGGGGAACTGATCTTGCTCAGGAAGCAATTTTTCTCCAGGTGAGTTTTGGCCAGGGATCCTGGAGAGTTTGTTTTGGGATTTTTTTTGCCATCTTCTGTGCATGGAACAGGGGTCACTGGGGGTGTGCGGGGAAAGGTATTTGTGAATTTCCTGCATTGTGCAGGGGGTTGGACTAGATGACCCTTGAGATCCCTTCCAATTTTATGATTCTGTGATTCTATGGGTGTGATCACATGAGCAGTTTGGCCTGACATAGCCACCCCTCCCCTCCAGATTAAATGGGAGCAGTCACACAACCAAATCTGTTAGGCGTTTCCCAGGCATACTCACCTCATCGTAGGATGACTTGAAGCCAGGTTAAAAAGGCACCCCATCACAAGTCATGTATTTGGTTCCCCACACATTCATTGTGCATGGCCAGATGTCTGAACGCAGGGGAGCACATGCAAAATGGATTTGCAGTCTGACCTACTGCATAAATTGGCTACTTCCTAAATTAGTTTACTCTGGAGCCATCTTTCCTGAGCTGACAAAAATGTGTGAGCCCGCGGCTAAAAAACTGTGAGTTAGCTCACACTAACTCAGCTTAGAGGGAACACTGAGCTCTGCTTTCAGACTGTGCAGGGACCCCTGGCTTTACAGATCACCAGGTGCAGTGCATACAAGACCTCTTGTCAAAGGGAGGAAAGCTTGAATAAGAACAAGTTTGCAGGAAAGGAACATGACTGGAGCATTGTGTCATTCAGGGAGTAAATGGGCCAGTTTACTGCTGCTGATCCAAAGAACTCATAAACTAGGGTTGCCAGACCCCCCTGGTTTGGCGGAGGTCACCCACTTTGGGGGGGGGGTCTACCCACCGCCTGGCCAGGTGGCTGGCAGGGGAAGCCTTGCCCCCAAGCCCCGACACCCACAGCCACCCCTCTCCCTTTTTTCTTGAGAGACAGGAGTTAGAGGGGCAGCTGCAGGCCATGCACCCGATCTCCGAGTGGCATTGCTGCTCTAAGAATGGGCTGATGGGACCCTCCAGCTGCAGGCACTTAAAAAAACCCCTTTAAGTGCATGCAGCCAGTGGGACCATCCCCACGCACCCAATCTCTGTGTGCTTGGAGATTGGGCATGCGTAGCCAGTGGGACCATCTCTGTGGGACGGGGCTTGGGACGTCTCCAATGTGAAGGGGTGAAGGGAGTCTTCTTTGCTTTCTTTGTTTTTGGGATCACCATGGCAGAGCTTTCCAAGCTCTACATGGAGGTTATCCATGTTCCTAGTGGTTCCATACCATCTCCCCTTTGTAATTTGGTAATTATGATTTCACTTTCTTTCTGATTGTTGAAGTTTATAACCTTTCAAAAAAAATATAATGACCTTCCGGGTCACTTTCTGAGTCAAGAAATCTAGTTGTTTTTGCAAACAAAATAGCCACTGCTCTTGATTTAGATGAGCCAGGGCAGTAACAAAAAGTAGAGACATCACCCTGCCAACAAAAGTCTGTATGATATTCCCAGTAGTGATGTATGGCTGCGAGAGTTGGACTATAAGGAAGGCCGAGCGCTGAACAATAGATGCTTTTGAACTATGGTACTGGAGTACTCCTTGGACTGCAAGGAGATCAAATCAGTCAATCCTAAAAGAAATCAACCCTGACTGCTCCCTGGAAGGCCAGATACTGAAGCTGAAACTCAAATACTTTGGCCACCAAATGAGAAGGGAGCACTCACTGGAGAAGACCCTGATGCTGGGAAAGACTGAAGGTCAAAGAAGAAGGGGACGGCAAAGGATGAGATGGTTGGACAGTGTTACTGATGCAAAGAACATGAAATTAAACAAACTCCAGAGCACGACGGAAGACAGAATGGCCTAGCATGATGTGGTCCATAGGGTCGCGAAGAGTGAGAATTGACTGTGCGACTGAACAACAAGAACATCTGATTTTACTTACTCCAACTGCCACCTCTTTTTAAAAACATAACTACGCTTTTCAATGGATAAGTCATCACTGGCAGTATCTGGGAGTCAAAATTCCACTTAATCTTGATGAACTCCTACTGTGCAATCATATGAATGTAAATAATCTTGTTCTCACACAATTTAAAAAATGGGACAATAAAATCCTATCCTGGTTTAAGCACATCACAATAGTCAAATCCTTCATTTTGCCAAAATTTCTGTACTATTTCAGAGCACTTTCTATTAGTATCTCAACTCAACTTGTAAAAACATGGCAGAGAAATTTAACCCATTTTATTTAGCAATTTAAAAAACCTAGAGTAAACTTTCAGACAATTCGTAGACTTAAAATGCATGGAGGCCTTGCAGTCCTGGACCTTCATCTCTGTTATTCCGCAACCAACCTCACAAATTTGGTCAAGCAATACCACAATTGATATGAAGCAGATTGGAAAATTATTGAAGAAACCTACCTAAGATCCTTCACAATCACCTTTATGCTGGAAACAGTGTAGTAAACACGGATCATTCTTCCACAACTGGTGTACCTGTCCACAAATAGAGAAATTCTGGAGTGAAGTACTTTTGGAAATAAAACAGATTACAGGTTACACTATCTTAAAAGACCCAGGCTGCAGTCACACACATGAAACAATCCACTTTCAATCCACTTTCAGTACACTTTCCAACTGGATTTTACTGTGTGAACTGAAAAAATCCAGTTGGAAAGTGCATTGAAAGTGGATTGAAAGTGGATTATTTTGTGTGTGTGACTACAGCCCCAGTATTAGTTCTTTTAAATTTATGGCCTAAGACACAGATCAATGCTAGAAACAGAGAATTAATTTAAATTCTTCCCACTGCCCCTAAAAATGTTATAGCTATCCACTGGAAAAAGCAGGCTGCTCCAATATTGAACTTTTGGTATAATAAAGTTTAGGACTACTTCATTTTAGACAAAATCTCAGACTTCATCAAGAGAAACTGGATGACACCTATAGTCCAATGTAGAAACTGTCCCCTTTAATAGAAGCATACAAAGATACTGGACATACCATACTGCCTTCTCATTGGGCTGACACTTCTTCTCTTTATTTATTTTTATAAGGTGGAAAGGTTTACAACAGAAAAATTTATTTTGAAAACAGAGTATATCTAACAGGTGAATATTGTATGATTAAACTATAACTTTGGTTAAACTGTTATACCGGGCATTGTATGAGACAAAATGTGTTTAAAAGATAATCAAGTTTACATGTATTGTTGACTAGTTTAAATGTTCGATTTAGAGTTGTTTGTATCTTTATATTTTGAAATAAAATTTTAAAAATTCAAAAAAAATATCAAGGGCCTTACAACACATTAAAAGTCTTGAGGTTACAGTGGCATGGCCAGAGGAGCTAGGTCAAGAAAGGAAGCTGTCTTCCAGGCCAAAAGACCACTGGGGAAAGCATTTTTCTGAATTCACTAAGTCCAGCAATGGGGGGAGGGGGCAAGGAGGCATAACCCTAAGCAAATCCAGATCTCCCACCCTGCTATCTTTGGCACAACACAAGAACAGCAGGGTTAATGCTTGTCCTTCCAACATGACAGCCTCACTGCTATGAATATTAATGTCTTCACTAACAGAATGTGACCCAATGGCTAACGAAGGGGGCCATGGAGGGAGCAGTGTGATATGGGAGTGGTATGGGAATCAGCAAAAAGAAAAACACACTTATTTCCTTTCATTTCACTGTATATTCTTTTTATGTCCTGTTTTTATGTGAAAAATTATAACACAGAAGGAGAAGAAGAGGGAACAAGCCCACTAAACACAAACACTGATGCATTTGGTCCATGACATTCAGAGGAGAATCCTTCTGTTAATCATAAAAGTTCAGCACAAGTGGATTTAATAAATCCATTTAATTAAGCGATGTTTTAAACTTAAATGATGATGAGATGGCATTAAAGACAGCCAGGGCAGCAGAGAGAAACACTCAGCCCTGCAACATCTTGTATTATCTCAAACTATTCATTAGCAAATACTGAAGGAACTGCTTCGTTTATCACCCTGATATCTCTTCAGCTAGCTGATCTGAAGTCTTCATTGTCATGGATGGAAACAAACTTTGACAATCTTAATTTTTCTATGTTAAATCTACAACCACTTTCAGCATTAAAAAAAATAGTTTTAATCATTTATGGAAATGTTAGGTGTATTTGCTTTTTCTTTTGAGTCAATTAGCTTTGCTTTGCAAACCATTTCAGTCACTTAATTTAGGTGTCCCCCTGACTTCTTCTACTGGTTTGATAGCTAAGTGAAACCCCCATGTTCAGAGGCAGTAATCTCTGAATACCAGCAGAGAAGGCCTGTTGTATCTGGCCTCAGCTTCTGAGCTGCCTAGAGCCATCTGTATGGCCCCTGTTAGAATAATAGGGAGATCTCCATCTTGGAGTTAGATGTTCAGTCATGGGACAGTTCACATAATCCATTGCCACCCCAGCATGAAATAACGAGACAGACAAAAGTTTGGAATCAAACAAGGGCCACTTTATTAACTATTTAAACAGAACATGCAGTAACGGGCAACTAAGCAAGCTCTGGAACAGGCAAGGCAGGCGTCATTCCCAGACACAGCCCCCTTGCCCTTGTAATGGGCGGGTAACCTAGCCCCAGTCTTGACCCAGTCAGATTCTGGCTCGTAACCGGCGGCCCAGCATACTGGCATCCTGTGAGTCTTCTGTACTATCAGCAAATGATCAGGCCTTTGTTGATTAAAACATAGTCCTTTATTTCAGATACTGGAACAGGTCTCGATGTTTGTTAGAGATGCCAACTACAAAGGGTGGGGGGTTAATATACCCACAAGCATAAATGCAAAATGAATTTCTACCAATCAGCATACACAGAAAATGCGGGAAAACATGGCTGACCGTTTGTTCCCACCAAGAGTGCTGAACAAGTCATAAACATTCCCCTCCTGGCCTGTGTGACCCAGATGTATTAAGTCCTAGGCAAAACATTTAAGCAATGACAATAAAATAATCTTCAAGGTTGTAACCAGCCAGATAGCACCCTGAGAGACTAGAGGGGGAGGGGAGGGAACAGGCACAAGATAACTCTTTGTTTATGTGACACCTTGGTATTCAGGAAACCACCCTCCCACCTAAAGAAGTAACATTAAGCAGACCAGCTATCTACATCAAGGGGGTAATAAACCAAATGGGCAATCAGGCATTTGGCACTACAAAGGAAACGAAAGTAATATGCAGATCAGTCAGCACACATAGCATTGTCAGATTCTTTTAGAACGAAACATTTAGCAACATTTAACAAAGAGCCAATGTATAGAGAATGTAGAATCTGACACATCCCCTCCCAGGGGCGCCTACCCCTGAGGCTGCACAGACCTTCAGGGAGGAGCCTAGTCTGAGAGGTTCCCAGAGGCGATCACCATTCACCTCCCCAGACCGCAAGGCCCTAGGGTGGTTCCTGATTACCTCCTGTTCCCAACAGGGATATGCCATGAGGCACCCACCAGTTCCATTTTCTTACTTGCATAAACCTGCCACATGCAAAGCCAAGCCTCTGCTTTGGCCTTTGCTACCCCACACAGCAACCAAGTGCCATCCGAATCCTGTGCTGCAAGTCCTCTAAAAATATCCCATTGCCCTTGTCTGAGAGGTGCACCCCATCAGGGCGATACAGGTCCGGGAACTCGACCCGTATGTTAGGGTGCGGCAAAAAGAAACCCAACCCGGACTCCATGGTCGTGCGAAGTTGGCTATTAGCATTACGCCTAGCCCTGTCCATACACCTGGGATCATCAGCATGTCTCCACACCCGGCGGGGGAGGATGGCTGACCACACAATCCGCACTTCAGGCCACCTTGCTTTTATCAGTGCAAGGTCAGCCCTGGCCTGCAACACAAGGGCCACATCATTGACCAACCCCAGATCATTACCCCCCAGGTGTATGACTAAAACATGAGGGGGGGCCGCCTCTCCTCAAACAATAATGGGAGGAGCACTGGCCATCTCATGCCCCTCCTCCCCAACCACTCGACCGTCACCACTTTGCTGAGGCCAAGCTGGGAGCCGACAGACGTTCTCCGCGCCCGATGAGCTGCCCAAAAGACCATGCTGTGGCTGCAGACTATGACCCTTCATCTCGTCTCTCGGCCTGCAGCACCTGTAAAAAGAGCTTAACAATGTCTGGAATGAAACTTAAGCAGACTTACAAGGTACAACGCCTCACATAACTCTTATAGCATTGGGATTTCCAACGCCCGATCCGCTGTATCTCCCCAGTGGGGTACCTCATGGCTGCAGCCGTTGACGTGGCCCCAATTCGAAAAGAATGGGAACAAAAACGAACACCGCCCAGACCCAGCCGGATCAAGGCCCTCCGCGTCACGGTCCAAAACTGGAACTTCGTAAGGGGGGTGCTGTCGCTGTGCTGAAACAAATAGCCTGGGCCATCGCCCCGAAGTGCCAAGTACCGACTCATGGCTGCAACCGGGCACAACCCTGGCTCTGAACTGGACCCTAATTCCAGCACATCCCCTTACCCCGCTGATCAGTCTTGGATCTACGCAGCCTAATCCGAAGCTGAAAATTATTAATTGACACATCGCTACGCTCCAGCGCTGCGCCAGAGACATCAGCCCGAGAGCCTGCCACCAGCTCGCTAATCCTGAGGGCCCCCAAAAAGGCGGTCAGCAAAGCGGCTTGAAACAGGCCAACCTCGTAGCTGTCACTACAACAAGAGGGCCACTGGCCCTCCAGCCCCCTAAGGACCACGGGTGTCAAGGGTTCCCTAGTGTCAACTGCCCTAATGGACTCTCGAGACCACCCCTCGAACATCTTCTGGAGATGGAAATCGCCTGTGGTGTCCTTGAGACCCGAAGCCTTACTGGCGAAAGCCAGCGCAGACAAGCTTACCCCTGATAGTGTGCGCTGAAAGACCGCCATTCCGCAGTGTCACACAAAATTGCATCAAGTGTGACACAGGAATAGGCCAGACCTGTTGCAAGCCCGCTCCAGCCCTAAAGGACAGAAACTGCTTACCAGCCTTCAGGTAAGCTCTTCTGGTAGAAGGGGCGAGGGCCAGGCTCATTGCCCTGTCGGTCTCAGCCCTCCAATCCCCCACACCTCGTCGGGCATCCGTGCTGGGAGCGGGTCGGCCTCTGGAGCCAGCTGACGAAACCTCTCCATCTGTTTGCGAGAGAGAGCGTCAGCGACCCCATTAGCGACCCCTGGGACGTGTCTAGCTTTGAACAAGATGTTAAACTTAAGGCACTGCAAAGTAAAAGCCCGGACCAAAGCCATGACCCTGGGGGATTTTGATGTAAGGGTATTGATGACATAAATCGTGGACTGGTTGTCACACCAGAAGTGGACGGTCCTATTAGCTAAATCAGCTGACCAAATCCACACTGCTGCAACAATTGGAAAAAACTCCAGGAAGGTGAGGTCCTTGACCCACCCAGCCTGAAACCAATCCTTAGGCCAGTCCCCGGCATACCAATGCCCCCTAAAGTACACTCCGTAACCAGATGAGCCGGCCGCATCAGACGAAATCTGAAGCTCAGCCTCTAGCAAGAGCTCATCCCGCCACAGAGAGACCCCGTTGAATGAGTCCAGAAACTGTTCCCACACAAAGAGGTCCTCCTTCATCCCCCTGGAGACCTTGGTCCTATGGTGTGGGAGACGGAGGCCTCTCATTGAGTCACAGAGCCTCCTCACGAATGCCCTACCTGGCGCCACAACCTTGCATGCAAAGTTGAGGTGACCTACCAACTGCTGCAGCTCTAAGAGAGTGACCCTTGAACGGGACCTAACAGAGTTAATTTGCATCCTTAATGCATCCAATTTGTCCTGGGGTAACCTACAACACAAACTAACAGTATCAATCTCAATACCTAAAAACGTTAATGTGGAGATCGGGCCCTCAGTCTTTTCCTGAGCAAGAGGAACACCCAGCTCATCAGCCAGGTAGACAAAACTGTCAAGCAGAAAACGACACTGGCCAGAACCCTTCTTGCCCACGAAAAGAAAATCATCCAAATAATGGGCGGTACTGCAGAGACCCGTCCTGGATCTCAAGGCCCATTCCAAAAATGAACTGAACCTTTCGAAAGCAGAACAGGACACAGAACAGCCCATAGGTAGGGCCCGATCCATGTAAAATTTTTCTTCAAAGGCAAATCCGAGAAGCTCAAAATCCTCCGGGTGCACCGGGAGGAGCCGAAAGGCTGATTTAATATCACATTTAGCCAATTTGGCCCCCACACCACAGAGGCGAACCACCCGCATGGCCTGATCAAAAGAAGTGTATTTGACAGAGCATAATTCACCTGGGATGGCATCATTCACCGACCCTCCCCGAGGGTAGGACAGGTGATGAATGAGGCGAAACTCACCAGGTGCCTTTTTAGGCACTACACCCAAAGGGGAAACTCTTAAATTGGCCACTGGCGGACTAACAAACAGGCCCAAAACCCTGCCCTCCTTACACTCCTTAGCAATCTTGGCCCTAACTATGTCCTCCATGCCCCAAACCGACTTTAAATTACCAGCCAAATAGGGGACCCTCACCCCTTGAAAAGGTATGCGAAAACAGTAAACCCTTTCAAGAGGTAAGCCCTATCGCCAATCCTTGGATAACTACACAACCAGCGTCTCAAAACTCCCAATTTGATTGGGCTAGGACCCTTTGTCAGAAGAGGGGTTGTGTGGCATCCCTCCCCCTGGGCGCTTGCCTCCTTTGCCTCCCCCACGGCCCCTAAGCCGTGGACAACTGGATAAGGCATGAGGTCCTGCGCACAAGGGGCACTCATGCCTAAAGGTGCACGACTTACGACCGCAGGTTCCCTGGGAAGAAAACTCCCAACAAAGCGGGCGTTGTTGAACCGCCTGCCCCGCTACAGGGCGGGAACCTGACTGCACCAGCGCCCTCTTAACTGAGTAGCCACTATGAGACCGCTCACCCCAAGCAGACCTGGCAGGAGACATGATTTGCAGCCACAGGTTGGAACATATCCTGTCCCACCACATGGCCGGGTTAATGGCCGCCCTCATCCTAAACTCTTCGTCATATTGTGACCAGGCCGGGCTTGGAAAGTCTGTAAAAGCCTTGTAAATGATGTCCAGATACTGGAGCATCGAAGAAGCCCTCCACGGTTGGTGTCGCACAATGACGGCTGCATAGATTAGGAAACCAGGAAACCAGTTGGCCCATGTTCTATCTATCACATGGCGCTTCAAGTGCTCCTTCTCCCGTTCATCCAAATTATCCTTGTCCTTTTTTTCTATCTCCCGATAGAGCAAACCAAACATGTCTACATACTCCCCCTTAAGAATCTTTTCTTTAGTGGCCATGGAAAGGTGGTCTCCTAAAGGCAGGTCTGCGTCGCCACACGGAACGGCCCCCGCGGCCACCGTATCATATGCTGACCCGCCGCCATAAGGGTAACCCATGCTAGGTTGGGGAAAACCCCATGCTGGCCAAGCTCCATGGCACACCGAAGGAGAGCTAGGGTATGGGTATGGAGGCCAATTAACCTGGGATATATGAGAAGTGGCGGCACCTTGCTCAGATGCCTGACTGAGAGGCTAGCTAGTATGAGTCATAGGCAAAGCAGCAGAACTCTGGCTGCCAGAGCCCCAAGGCCACATTGATCCATGCCTACCCAATGCCATCTCCTTACCTCCTGAAACTTGGGAAGGCGAGTAAAGAGCCACCTGCTGCTCCCCCGCACATGGACCTTGCTGGCAAGAGACTGCTCCCACCAGGCCTGAAGCCGTCGCCTCCTGCCTGTCCTCCAGAAAGGCCAACCGTGCCAGCACCTGTGCTTGAAAAGACACATTGGCATGTTTGTCAACTGGTAAACCACCCACAGGCATACCCCGCTCCTTCTCAAGTGCCGCCAGCCGCTGAAGAATAGCCATGTTTACAACATCCTCTTCTTCCTCATCATCCGAGGGAACCACAGGATCAGGCTGTGCCGGAGGTCTCTTCGGCGCCGGATGCTTGCCCTTGCCTTTGCCCTTTCCTTTTCCAGGCGCCATGACTATGAACTTCTAACAAGTAAAAGACAAGAGTGAATTGACAGTGATTTAGTATACTCGGGGATGCCTATAGGACAAAACAGCAGTCCAAGGAATAAATCCAAAATCAGGGGAAGCAGCGATCGACCCAGTACTATAAATTCAAAACCTAATGGAAACCTATTGTAGTAAGCCACCCAAAATGGCCGCCACCACCTTTAACCAAAATGGCCCCCGACCATGCGGCTTGCAAACCTCACCAAAATGGCCACCCACGAACTTGAACCGGCGCCACCTAACCACCCAGATGGCTGCTAAGGTCTATATCCTTCACCTAAAGGGGTACCCAGCGCCCCACTCAAAATGGCCACCCTATAGGCACAACAGCCCCAGCCTGCGGAACTACCTGCAACCCATGAAGGGGAAAAAACCGCAGTCCCACCAACTATGCTGGAGCCAAAACCTTGGGGTGTGGCGCACAACCACGGCCGCAGAGCTGGGCAGCCCAATAGCAGGGAGTATCCCAGAAGTCTAAAGGCCCCAAAAATAGCTTGCCAAGCTGATGCAGGGAAACGCGGTCGCTGAGCCGCGCTATTCGCATGACGACTGTCAAGTCCGTCCACCACTGCCTAACGCCAGCGCAGCCCGCGGGGGGGAGTAATGGTCACTGCCGCCGCCAAACGGCCATCAGGCCAATGGGGGGGCGAGCAGCCAGCTCCAAAGATCACCCCAGTGACAGGGGTGGAAGGGGGGGTGCAGCGCCTCAAGCCGCCGCAGCAGCCACGACCGGCCACCGGGACAAGGCAAGCCACCCTCAAACACTCCCAAGGGAAAGGAGATCGGGGAGCATACGACCGCCGCCGCACCAAACGGCTGTCAGACCCCAAAAGGAGGGGGTGCCGCCGAGCAGCCACTCCAAATTCAACCCAGGGGGAGGGCGCCGCCACTGCCTCGCCCGGACCAACCCAGCCTAAGAGGGGGCCGGAGCTGTACTACCACAGGCCGCCCCTCTGTCAATGGTGGGGGGGGCTCTAAAATGCTCCGCTACACAGCCTCCTTGGCTCTCACGCCGCAGCTGCCGGCTCGGCTCTCTCGCCTCGCCGTCGGCTCTCTCGTCTCACTTTCTCCCAGCTCCCTAGGCCTCGACGTCGCTGCCTGGTGGAGAGAGATCCACAAACACGTGCTCCCACAAGCAAGCGCGCAAACGGACTGCAGTGACAGGAGTGGGGCAATGGCTCTAATCGAGCAAGCCCCGCCCCCCGCCAGGCACAATGAGCGCCGACGCGCTCCGTTGCTGCCTCGCGTCATGCAAGGTGGCAAACCGGCTCCCCCACACCATGGCGATACTGGGCGATAGGGAGCCCATTTTGGGCCTTGCTTTTAGGAATGATGGCAGAACCCTGATCACGAGGAGCATGAACACAATTGGTGCATTAAGGACAGAGCCAGGTATACTCTGGTGGTAAGAGCCTGTCCTGACCTGGATATGCTAGGCTAGCCTGATCTCATCAGATCCTGGACGCTAAGCAGGGTCTGCCCTGGCAAGTATTTGGATGGGAAACTTCCAAGTAATACAAGGGTTGTGACGCAGAGGCAGACAATGGCAAAAAAACCCACCTATGAACACCTCTTGCCTTGAAAACCCTATGGGGTTGCCATTAACATGATGTCACTTTCTACCACCAAGAACTTGTCAGAATCTGGAGTTTGCTGCTTTTCAGACCTGGACAGTAGACATTGTTCTTCAAGACTCCCAATGAAGGAATGTCCAGCCTCTTTGTTTCCCATGCAGCTGTGCCAAGTGGGACTCCAGATGAGGGAAGAGGGTGGGCTATGGCCACCTTGTTTCTTGGCTACTTCAGTGGGAGATATAAAAGTCCATGTCCAGTGCGCAGGTTGCCAGGCAGCAGCCACAAACACTAGCTACCTAACAGAACACAGTTATACTGGTAGAAATATTGTCAGGCGGCAACCCTATATGATAAGCAGGGATGCTCAGTTTGTCTCATATCCTACCTGCTGGTTGCAGTCGGGGAGCTGATTGTTCTCTGAGCTGCTTGGATGCATCCAAACAACTTTAGATTTTCAGTCTTCACAATTAGAGATTTCTTTCTTCTACCTCCCACCTTCTTTTCCCCTGCCATCCATCTGCTGCCACCACTAACCATTAAGAGATATAATTAAAAGACATTTGAGACATTTTTAGTTGAAACTTACTACTTAGGTGTCCCAGCTAATTGTGTGATCAGTTCCTTTGATCACTTCTTGGTAGATACTACTGACTGCACAGGCACAAAGAGTAGCAGAGCATCCTATGTAAAGCTATTTGAAGTGTGCACTAACTGCAAAAAATTGGAACCATTGTGAGTGATTCCATGCTTGACAAGTAGGTTACTACAAGGGGAGACCCACAAGAATCTTGTGGGAGTGGCTATCCCATTCCCCTTACCTTTGCTTCCTCCCCTCTAACCCTAATTCTCTGTCTCTCACTCTTTCTTGATGAGATCTGCTTCTCCAGATCTAACAGATGAAGGGGTGGGGGAAGAAACCTAATAGCTTAGCTTGCAGTCTTTATTAGTGGAAAGGAGCAAGAGTCCAGTAGCACCTTAAAGACTAACAAGAGGGGAAGAGCTTTCATGAGTCACTGCTCACTTCTTCACATACTGCTAGAATGTGAGTCTCTCTGTCCTTATATCTTGGAGAGTGGAGTGATTTCAGATGCCCAATGACAATAGCAGGTGTTGGTGATGAGACAGAAAACGTAAATCTCAATTCAGTCCTGACGGGAATGTTGTCTTGAGCTTTATTATCAGTTGCAATTCAACAGTCTCTCTTTATAATCTTCTTTTGAAATTTCTTTGTAAGAGAACTGCTGCTCTTAGATCAGCAGCTGAATGTCCTGGAAGGTGTAGAGAGCCAGTTTGGTGTAGTGGTTAAGGACAGCAGACTCTAATCTGGAGAACCATGTTTGATTCCCCACTCCTCCACATGCAGCTGCTGGGTGACCTTGGGTGAGTTGCAAGTTCTCTCAAAGCTGTTCTCTCAAGAGCAGTTATCTCAGAGCTCTCTCAGCCCCACCTACCTCGCAGGGTGTCTGTTGTGGGAAGAGGAAGGGAAGGAGATTGTAAGTCACTCTGAGACTCCAAGTGAAGGGCAGGGTAGAAATCCAATCTCCTCCTCTTCTTCTTTTCTTCTTTTAAATATTTCCCCACTGGTTTACAATGTCAGACTTATGCCCATTTATTATTTGCACCCTCCTGGACCGAACTGAGACCTAGGTTTCCTATCTCAATGCTGTTATCTCCACACCTACTACCCCTCTGCATATTATGCCTAATCTAATCAAGCCTGCTATTGTCATTTATCTGCTATTGCCATTCAGCATCTGAAATCACATTTATAAAGTTTATATCTCCAGTACCTCATGTTACATTTTATGGCATACATGGCCTGGCTCAACAAAGTGACATTTATGTCAGATCCGGCCCTCATAACAAATGACTTCAACACCTCTGCTCTAACTGCTACACAACACTGGCATTCATAGGGTGGCTGCTGTTGAACAATAGATAGGCAATGAAAAAACAACTGTGACAAAATTATGAACAATAAATGTGTATTATGTTATATTCTAATAAAGTGCATATATAAAAATCCAAATAAAGTGTTGATAAACCATTAAATAATAGAAAGTCCAAATGATAGAATATAAATCCAATACTTTCTAAGGTCTTCCAGAAATCCAAAGTTCCAATCACGGAGCTCTAATTAGCTCAATAAATTCCAGTT
Source organism: Lepidodactylus listeri (assembly GCA_029233225.1). NCBI lineage: Eukaryota > Metazoa > Chordata > Lepidosauria > Squamata > Gekkonidae > Lepidodactylus > Lepidodactylus listeri. Next base: position 2,756,519 of record JARCFY010000014.1, on the reverse strand, counting down.
CCGCCTAGTTCAGGGAGACCCACACATTTTTCAAAATAGTTCCTGACTGCTAAATCAACACCTTCCAACTGCTGTTTGAATATTCTTGCCCAACCAACAAGACTCCCCCCCTCAAGACTTTCCTTGGACACAGAGCATTTAAACTTTAAATATCCTTTCTAAGAATCTGTCTAAATCCATTCCAAATGTTTTTGCAAGTTGTTCTGTCTGGGTCATCCAAACTCTGAGGAATGGTGGTTTCTGAAACTGGCACAAGCCTGTCAGTTGGGCAAGAATGTTCAAACAATTGGAATGTGTTGATTTAGCCATCAGACAACAACTTTGATAAATGCATTAGACTGAACTAGAATTTATTGAGCTAATTAGGGCTCTGCGATTGGAACTTTGGATTTCTGGAAGACTTTAAAAAGTATTGGACTTACATTCTATCATTTGGACTTTCTATTATTTAGTGGTTTATCAACACTCTATTTGGATTTTTATATATGCACTTTATTAGAATATAAGATAATAAAATGTATTTTTCTTAATTTTATCACAGTTGTTTTTTCATTGCCTAGGCTTTTTACCATGATTCTCCTTTGTGGTTTTATCTTTCTTCAGCTGAACAACAGCAAGCAGCAGGCATACTTGAGTCATGCTAGTCTGGTGGTATAAAGTCATCCAGAGGGGGTGGCCAGACCTGGAGATCCCCCAGAATTACAACTGAATTCCAGACATCTGCCTGATGGAGAGCACTGCTGCTTTGAAGGGTGGACTCTGTGGCATTATACCATGCTGAGCCCTCTCCCCTCCCCAAACCCTGCACTCCTCAAACTTCATCACAAAATCTGCAGGAATTTCCCAACCTGGAACTGGCAACCGAGGCCGCGGTCACACGGCCCTTAAATGCTGGAGGAAGGGCTATTTCCTCCCACATTTAAAGGGGCCGTCCACAACGGCCACAGAAAGTCCCGCACCGAAGCGGGCTTAAATGCGGGTTGCTCCCGCATTTTCCAACCCCAGGAAAATCAACAGTTTTCCCGGGTGTTGCGGGAGGAACCCGCATTTTAGCCATCTGGCCAGCCCTCTCTTGCAATCATTGCGAGAGCAGGGCTGTCCAGATGGCCTCCCCCCGCCATTTCCCCCCCCCCTTTTACACTTGGGTGCTTACACTGCCGCCGCCGCCTCCCTCCGCTGCCTCCGCCGTCCACTGCTGTCGCCTGCCGCCACCTCATCCTCCTCCCGCCGCCGTCCGCCGCAGCAGGGGTTGGGACCCGAGGAAAAAAAATGCGGCCCCTTTAATCCCGGGAGGGCTCCTGGATTTAAAGGGGCCGTGTGACCGCAGCCCTAGTCAGGACTGCCCCCCCCCCAATCCTCCCCAAAGGATAAAATAAGTCTGGAAAGGGCCCTGCCCCCTCTCCCTTCCTTTCTATTCATAGAAATTGAAGATTGGAATACTGTGGTTGCCTAGCAACAGCCACTGAGGGAATCCTTGCTTAAAGCTACAGGCGCTCCTTTTATCATTTTCAGTTTTTTTAAACCAACCAGTGTTTTTTGGGTTTTTTAAAGATTTCACATTTTTCTCCAAACCTAGGGCACTTTTCAGGTTTATAGAAAGATCTGTCTTGCCTCTTCACAGCTCCAGTCAGTGGAGTTAAGTATCCAAAGATGTGGCCAACATGGCTATTAGAATCTAAGATGATCCCTGGTGATGTGCCGCTTCTCCAGTAATTGGGGAGATAATTTGTGAAGTGTGCAATCACAAAAGTGGCTGCAAGTTGCAACACAAATTCATTTCTTATTGTCTGTGTATAACTTGGCCTTGTAATATAAGTGGCCCTTGTACAGATGCAGTGCTGCTGAGCTGTGCTCAAGTGATTTGATCATAAGATAGCCTTGCATGTAAGCAAGGGAGTTTGATCCAGACAGATTTGTCTGGCCCTGATCAGGTTTGGGTTGCTCTCAGCATTCCCTCTGACCAATCTAAATGTGTTACATTATCCTGAAATCCAGAGTGATGCTTTATAAACACCCAACAGATTGGCCCTCATAGCTTTGCAACCAGAGTACAGGCAGAGCTGAGACTAGCCAGCCACTAATTTTTTTTCTTTCTCTTTGCATAGTTTTTCTTTCTTTCTGTTTCCCCCATTACAGGCACATTAGGAGCCTGTGAGAAGGCCAGCCTATGGGTGGCTTCTTTTGTCTCTTTGAATTAACCTTCTCAAATCCCAGTAAGTGCTCTGTGACTGGTTGCTTTTCAAAAGGATCAGGTGGAGAACAGGCGGCAAGAGCTCAGCTGTGAAGCTTCCTTGTTTCTGAAAGGAGCTGTTCATTTACTTTCCATCTGCACCCACACCCATTCCCCACCACACACAGAGAGAAACATAACAAACATACAGGAACAGGTGAGACAAAGGCAGGCTGCTCATGGTCTGGACTCCATCAGAAGTCATTTGTCAGGTATGCCTGCCACTTTCCCAGGCAGGAGATGGGATTTACTGAACTAAATGAGATGATTCCACTCCTCCCCTCGTGCCCCAGCTGGAATGTACTCCCTCCTCCTTGCTTGCTGGCTTCACGGGAGTTATTATCCACTTACTAGCTTCACAGGCCTGTTATCTCTATTCAAGGTTACTAGTAGCTTCACATAGACATGGTTTATGTTTTTAACTTCTGTTACAGGTGCCATCTATTACCATCTTCCCACTCTTTAGCCTGGGAACTATTTTACATGGGATTTATCTCTGGGCGGGGATTGGGGGGGGTCTGTATGCCAGTCACTATATCTATCATAACATTATTATCCAACCCCATTACTAACTCAACAAGTGTACCCTGAAGAAAATCCCCCAATAAAGAAAGTCTTATTCAAGATCCTTTGTGTGGGGTGAATTCATCCAGGAAGTCTCACATCATTGCAGTAGTGTTCACACATGCAGGAATACACTTATCCACAAGGAGGTACAGACACACACACATATACATACATTCAGGGCTCAATTTCTACAGAAACGCACAGGAATGCCGTTCCGGCTGGCGTCCGAGCCTGCCCCGCCCCCTCCCTGCCCGGCCTGAGCTGTTTACACTTAAAGGGAAAGTTCCTGCAGAGAGCCGGCAGGAAAAAGCTCCACCGGGTGCTTTCCCTTTAAGAGAAAATAGCCAGCAGGAGAAAGCCCCACCCAGAGATTAAGCACAAGGGCTAGGCTTTCTGCATTTGGCTTGCCGACTGGTGTGGCTTTCCCTGCTCCAGTAAGTGCCTGGCCCTTCTCTTTTCCCTCTCTCTCTCTCTCTCTCTCTCGCCCCCCACCTTTCTTTCTGTCTTTCTTTCTCTCTCTCTGTACCCACCTTTCTTTCTTCCTTTCACTTTCTCTCTCTCCCTCCCCCCTTCCTTTCTCTCTCTCTCTCCTCCACCTACCTACCTCCTCCACCTTCCTTCCTTCCTACCTTCCTTCCTTCCTTCCTGTCTGTCTACCTTCCTTCCTTCTTCCTTCTTCCTTTCTCTCTCTCTCTCCCCCCACCTACCTCTTCCTTCCTTCCTTCCTTCCTTCCTTCCTTCCTTCCGTTCTTTCTGTTTTTATAAAAAAATTATTGAAAAGGGGGGGGATGTAAAAAAGCAGAGAGGAAATGCTGGTTTTGACAATATCTTTATTTTTTGAGAATCTCTTTAGTTTTCTCATATCATCTTCTGCTTAAGATAAGTAAGTTTGAAGCCTGAGTTCATTGTTGTGTCTTGTTGGGAATGGCTTGCAAATATATGTGTGTCTAAAGTCTGTATTAAAGTGGTTTGGTGCTTACTGCCATGGAAGAGAAAAATCTGAAAAAGTAGCTTCATTGTTGTGTGTGTTGGCAGAACACTTGACTGTTGCATGGGGCTCTTTGGGGGACATCTGCAGAGAAACAGAATTGTAACTAAAAATGAGCATGCGCAGCTGCACTTTGGCCATTGCCTGTTTTGTGAAATTTAAAAAAGTGGGCAGAGTTTCTGAAGATGATTGTCCCTCTTCTCCTGCTACTGGACTGACATCTACCTTTTTTAAATATAATTTTATTTTAGATCAGTTTTTTACAATAGTCTTTGCAAAATATCTATATATCTAATAGCCTAGTGCCCCCCCCCCGCGGGCGGATACTTAAATCCATGCAGGGGGGCACTTGGAGGGCAGAGGGGGGGTTCTGCAGGTGTAACTAGGTAAAAATCTAGGTAAAAATCTAGGTAAGATATTCATTTTAATCGCCGCCACTCTGCCTAGCCAAGATAAATTTAATTTTTTCCAATAGTCTAAGTCTTTTTTGATTTTTTTTAGTAGAGGTTCATAGTTATCCTCTACCAGTGAGCTAGTTTTATTAGAGCAAATTACCCCTAGGTATTGCACTTCCTTTACCACCGCGATTCCAAATGCAGTTTGGATATTTAGTTGTTCCTGATTAGAACAATTTTTGGTTAAAATTTTCGTTTTATGTAAATTAATTTTTAACCCTGAAACTTTTCCATAGTCTCTAATTATTTCTAACAGCTTACCTAAAGAGGCTTCTGGGTCTTCTAGAATAAACATCACGTCATCTGCGTACGCGCATAGTCTATATTCCTGGCCCTTACATTTAAACCCACCGATCGATTTATCCTCCCTAACTACATCACACAAAGATTCCAGAGCGAATATGAAAAGTAGAGGTGACAATGGGCATCCTTGTCTCGAGTCCTTCTCTATTTTGATTTCTTGCGTGATATCAGAGTTAACCCTTAGTCTAGCAGTTTGTTTCTTATAAATTGCTTCAATCATGGCTATAAATCTTTCTCCAGGATTATACTCTTTTAATTTCACCAGTAAAAATTCCCAGGATAAGTTATCGAATGCCTTTTCTGCATCCATAAACATTAATGATGCAGATTTCTCAGGATGGGCGTCATAATATTCTAAGACATTAATTAGCGTTCTCAGATTTTCTCTAAATTGTCTATTTGGCAAAAATCCAACTTGATCTCTGGAAATTATTTGATTTAATACCTTCTTAAACCTTTCCGCTAGAATGTTAGCATAGATTTTATAATCTGCATTTAGTAATGATATCAGTCTGTAGTTACCAATATCATCCAAATCATCTCTGCCTTTAGGTATTAATGTTATAAGGGCTTCATTCCACGATTCTGGAACTACTCCTGTGCTGCCTATATTCTTAATCAAATCTTTAAAAACCATAAATAGTTGGCCCTCAAAAATCTTATAAAACTCACCTGGCAATCCATCTGGACCTGGGGCCTTGTTCTTCTTCTGCCTCTTAATTGCTTCCACTACTTCACATATTGTGATTGGCTCATTTAAAATCTTCCTTTGCTCTTCTGAAAATCTACCTGTCTTTATGTTATCTTTAAGATAAGCCCTAATTAATCTTTCATTCTTCTCTTCTTGTTTGTATATTTTACTAAAAAAGCCCTCCACTATTCTTTTTAAGTCTTTTAGCATATATTTATTATCCCCTTTGTCATCTTTTAAGGTGATTATAGATTTCCTACCCTCTTCCTTTTGAAGTCTATAAGCCAACCAACGAGATGGTTTGTTTGCATTTTCAAAAAAGAACAATTTATTATATTCTACTCTCTTGGCCACCTCTTTACTCATCAACAGATTTAATTTATGCTGGTTAAATAACAGATGCTGCTTACTACCCTCTATCCCTTTATCTCCGGTTCCGGTTCCGCCTCCCCTCGATGCAGATGTAGGGAGAGTGAGCTCCCTTATCTGCGCTAAAAACCCCTCAGTTTTCTAGGCTTTACAGTTGCCTTTCTCCTAACTTGTGGGGTTGGGGGAAGCAGAGAGCTTGTGGTAATTGAAGGGGGGAGTTAGGCAAAACTCCCCCAGAAATTGCTGTGCTCTGAGCAGAGACCGCAGTGGTGTACCGTCGAGATCACGTTTTGGTGTCGGACGGGAGAAGAGGGGCAGGAACCTTGAGGAGCCAAGAAGCTGTATGGACCCTCAAAGCGACTTCCAAAAGTTGAGTACCTATTTAATTTAATTATTTTGCATTATCCCAAATAATCTTTAACATAGAATAGAATATACTTTATTGTCATTGTACATAGTACAATGAAATTAAAAAGTGCCATCATTCAGTGACTCACAACATATAATCATGCGCACTCACACAGACATTCACTACTGCTTCTCCCTTGTGATTTACATAGCAACCAAACCACTGTTTCCCCCCGATTTCGGTCTCATGCAGCATTCAGGGCAATAATAGCTCTCAAGTAAAAACTGTTTTTAAGTCTATTTGTCCTTGTTTTGATTGTCCTATATCTTCTGCCCGAAGGCAGCAGTTCAAACAAGGAATAGGCAGGATGTGATAAATCCTGTAGGATGTTCTTCACTTTTTTCAGACATCGAGAACTGTACAGTTCCTCCAGAAGTGGGAGAGGACAGCCAATTATCTTCTGGGCTGTGGTGATGACTCTCTGGAGTGCTTTCCTATCTGCAACCATACAACTAGCAAACCAGGCACAGATACAGTATATTAAAATGCTCTCTATTGAGCAACGATAGAAAGAAATCAATATTTTCTCATTCAAATTATTTTTCTTTAAAAGTCTGAGAAAATAAAGCCTCTGCTGGGCCTTCTTCACCAGAGCAGTGGTGTTTGCACTCCAGGTCAGATTTTGTTCAATAGTCACTCCCAAAAACTTGAAAGTAGCTACCCTTTCCACACATTCTCCACCAATAAACAGTGGCTTAATGTCCGTTTTGTTCCTCCTGTAGTCCACCACCAATTCCTTGGTCTTGGTGGTATTAAGAATCAGATTATTTTCCCTACACCACACACAAAGCCGTTCCACCTCATCCCGATAAGCAGACTCATCATTCCCAGAGATGAGCCCCACCACAGTGGTGTCATCAGCAAACTTGATGATAGTATTGCTGGGGTGAGTGGGGGTACAGTCCTGCATATAGAGGGTATAGAGCAGGGGACTCAACACACAGCCTTGTGGGGAGCCGGTGTTAAGGGTAAGGGCTGTGGACATATGAGACCCTACTCTAACCCTCTGAGGGCGGGCTGTCAGGAAGTCCAAGATCCAGGAACATATAGAGCTGGAAAGTCCAAGGCCCTCCAATTTGGGCACTAATCTATGTGGGAGGATGGTATTGAAGGCAGAACTAAAATCCACAAACAACAGCCTCACATAACTCCCCGGCTGCTCCAGATGTGACAGAGCAGTATGGAGAGTGGTAGTGATAGCATCCTCTGTGGATCTATTTGCCTTATATGCAAACTGGTGACTATCCAGTGTGGATGGAAGGCATGAAACAATATGACTCTGTACCAATTTCTCAAAACACTTCATCACAACCAGAGTGAGTGCAACTGGTCTATAATCCTTTAAGCTACTGACTGTGGATTTTTTGGGCAGGGGAACAATAATTGAGGACTTTAGGCAAGACAGAACAATAGACTGGTGTAAGGACCGGTTAAAGATCTTAGTGAGAACCCCGCCAACTGGTCTGCACATTCTTTCAACACCCATCCAGTAATGCCATCAGGTCCAGCTGCCTTCCTCAGATTCACAGACCTCAGCGTACGCCTCACCTCATGCTCTTCCACCCTGAGGGAGGTGCCACCATGGACTGATGGCTGTAATGTTGCTGTCCCCGGTGACTCCACTTCAAAACGGGCAAAGAAGAGGTTAAGCTCCTCCGCCAATGAAGGATCTCCATCCATGGCAGCAAAAGTTGATTTGTAATTAGTTATATTCTGGATCCCTTGCCATACCTGCTGCATATCATTTGTGTTGAAATTATCCTCAATCCTCTGCCTACAGTCCAATTTAGCCTGTCGAATACCTCTCTTCAGGTTAGCTCTAGCAGAGCTATAAAGGATCGTGTCTCCAGACCTAAGGGCCATGTTCCTCTCCCTCAATAGTCGCTGTACCTCTGTCGTCATCCAGGGCTTTTGATTAGGATAGACCCGGATGCACTTATCCACAGTAACACTGTCTATGCAGTGTTTAATATAGCCCAGGACTGCTGCTGTATATTCCTCCAGGTCTTGATGATCAAAAACATCCCAGTTGGTTCTCTCAAAGCAGTCTTGCAGCTGATGGGAAGCGCCCTCCGGCCAGATTTTCACCATCCTTCTTTTTACAGGAGCTTGTGACCTGAGGGTAGTATATGTTGGTACTAGGAACAAGGACATGTGGTCCGACTGGCCCAAGTGTGGAAGCTGCATGGCTCTGTAACCATGTTTTATGTTAGAATAGACCTTATCTAAGGTCTTATCTCCTCTGGTGGCACATGCTGGTAAAACTTAGGGAACACAGTTTTTAATTCAGTGTGGTTAAAATCCCTAGCAATGATATGCACTGCCTCAGGATATTTGTCTTGATTGCTAGTTATGGTGCTGTGCAAGCGACCTAGTGCTGAATTTGCATTAGCATCCGGTGGTATGTAAACAGCAGTTATCATGACAACAGTGAACTCTCTCAGAAGGTAAACAGGTCTGCATTTAACAGTCATATACTCCACATCCGGAGAGCAGTGACTGGCTACAATCTTTGAGTTTGTGCACCAATTGTTATTTACATATATGCAGAGTCCCCCTCCTTTGCTCTTACCAGAGTCCCCGCTTCTATCACAATGATGTACGGTGCGACCTGCCAACTCAATAGCTGCATCCGACATGGAAGAATGAAGCCAGGTCTCGGTGAAAACCAAAACACAACAGTTTCCAACAAGCCTATTCATCGTCACCTGTAGCTTCAGTTCTCCAATTTGTTGCCAAGTGAGCGTACATTTGCAAGGAAAATGCTAGGGAGCGGTGGCTTGTTTTGGCTCCTGCGTAACTTCACCAACATGCCAGCCCGACAGCCTCACCTTTGCCTTCTATCCCTGCGCCGCCTCCTCCTCCTCCTCGCGGGGATAGTAATCCACGTGGAGCCCGGTGTCCTAGATATCTCCACCGGAATGTCGTAGGAGTGGAGAGAGTCAGCTGTAATTGCTTTTTCACTCTGCATTCCCAAGATTAGAAGCTCCTGCCGGCTGTAGATGGCATTCACCCAGCAGCGTGTAACACAAACAAATAATAACTCAAGCAAAAACAACCATACAAAACACCGAAAGAGAGAGCACAAAGCCGCTGCGTCTGTGCGCACCGCCATCTTGAAAAAAAAAACATTTATAAAGGATTGTGAGAAGGAGTGCGGTGGGGAAAATGGAGGCTCCCCTCTGGTTAGCAAGTGGCCAGTGGGAGGTGGCGAGGGGGCTGAATAATTAAACACAAGACGAAGCTGCACTAACCGTTTATATCCTTCTGTGTTTTTTTTTCTCTGGTGTGCTCTTATCGTGCTGGGTTTGGGGAGCCGGCTCCAGGGTGTCTCTGAGGCGACGGGGAGCTCCGGTACCAAAGAGAAACCTACTCCTGAGGAGGCTCAGCGTTGGGCGGGGCATCGGGAGAGCACAGGCACAGAAGTCGGAGCTATGGAAGGAGCGGCTTACGGAGCACACACAGGATCGACTGGAGCGGCTTACGGAGTCTACATGGTCCTGGGTGGTGATTAGAGGAGAACAGCAGAGACAGCGCAGGAGTGATAACAGCCTTGCGAGGAGCGACAGAACGGTTTGGAGTTTGACGTTATGGAACCCCAGCAGTAGAAGCGCGGCGTGACGGAAGAGATGGAAGACTAGAAGCGGAGCCTGATCTGGACTTTCATTGAGTAAAGCGTTAAAGTACTAAAGTGCAATTTTGGTAGCTCAAAGTGTTCGTTGTATGTTGTTTATAGCTAATTAATTAGAAGCGGTTGAAAATTGTGTTTGGTAATATATCATATACTGAAGAGAGTGTGGTGGAGGTGGGGAAGAGGTTCGGGAAGGTATTCAACATAGTGCAATATAATACTGTGAGCAAGGAACAAAGAAGGGTTGATTAATTTCGGGTTAATTGATTAAGTTATTATTGATTGGAAGGATTTATATTGATTGGGAGGATTTAACTTGTTAACCTGTTGATTTATTAGTCTCTATTGATTAATTCATTAATCTATTGTTAAGTAATTGATTAATTATTAATTGTGGTGGCAATCAGGTGACCAACCAACATTAAGAGCAGGGGGGATTAATTAATTAATTAAATCAATCAAATTAAATATATCAAATTAATTTAATACATTAGATTAGAATTAATTAAGCTCTATGAGATCACTTCAGATTGAGATAAATTATCAATAACCACATAGTAAATAGATAAATAATAAATAAATAAATCAAGACTATTAAGATCTCTATAAATAACTTTAACAGAATTTAGGCTCAAGAAATACACAAGTTTAGCAGACACATGGCAAGTGGAAATCCTGGAGCAATAAGGAAAAGCTCATTGCCTTCCCCATCCCAAGCAAGCCCAATTGGCCAGAAGAAATCATCAGCAAGCAATCCCGGCCCTTCGGCAAAGGAAATCAAGACGATGATTGAGGACTCAGTCACGGCGGCAGTCAAAGCCGTTATGGAAAATACACTCCCAGCTCTGATGGAGAAAGTGGAGGAGAGACTTCCTGAGTTGATCAAGAAAGAGCTGGAACCAATCTACAACAAAATGGATGACTGGGCGAGTCAAATTAAAACTGAGGTAGAAGAGATCAAGACTCAAGTAACTGCTAATAAAGCTGACATACAAGTTCTGATGACAGGAGGAAGACAAACTCATGCAAAAGTAAGGGATCTCGATTTGGATTTTCAGGAACTAAAAGCGAGAAATGAGTCTTTGGAGGAATCGATTACCAATTTGGAATTAGACAAGGCGGCACAAGTTATTAGATGTCAGAACATCCCGGAAAATCTAGGTGTTAACCTTAAAGAGGAATTGGCTGGAGTAATAGCGGATCAACTTAATGTTGGTACTAAGCAAGAAATAATGTCAGAGATTGATGGGGCTTTCAGAAGAAGTACCGCATACTCAAGGAAGTTCAACACCCCCAGGGAGGTACACATCAAATTCAATAAAAGAGAGATGAGAGATAAAGTTTTGAGAGCCTCCAATAAGAACAAAGTCCTTATACAAGGTGATGAGATAAGATTTCTGCGGGAAGTTCCTTGGCGCATAAGAGAAAAAAGAAGGTCATACCAACGTCTGGCAGGACTGCTTCGGTAACATAATATAGACTATAGTTGGCTTGTTCCAGAGGGCCTCCTCTTTGAATACAGAGGACGAAGACATACAAGACATAGACTCAACTCTGTATTTAAATTAGAAAACTTTATGGAAACTTTTGGTGCTGATTTTGGGGTGCCTGACGACAAAGAGGAAGAGGAGGAAGCAGAAGGCGCGCAGAGGGATAAAGAAGGGGAGGAAGACGGAGAAGAGGACAAGAAAGGTAAGGCCAAGAAAGGTAGAAAAGGAGAAAAAGGAACTGTAATACCACCACTCCAGATCTAAACACGTAACCAACTAAAGAGCAGACCAAAGGAAACAAAAAATCAGAATGGAAATGAATCCTAAAGAGTTTAAGATTTTTTCGGTTAATGTCAACAGACTTAATGCTCCACAAAAGAGAAGAAGAATATACCATCAACTTCTTAAAATTAAAGCGGAAGTTACATGCTTACAAGAAACAAATATTAAGAAAGACCACGCTAGATACCTCAATTGTAAAAAATTGGGAGTGCTCTTTGCATCTATGGATGAGACGGAAAAAAAGGGGAGGTAGCAATATATGCTAAAGATTATCTGCGGCCTAAATTGTTATATTCATCAAACAATGGTAGAATAATAATGATTAGTATAATAAGGGATGGAAAAAAATATATAGTTGCAAACATATATGCTCCCAATGTCAACCAAACTTCATTCCATAAAGAGCTAATTGAAGTATTGAGGACAATAAAAACTAATAAGATATGCTTAATAGGTGATTTTAATGCAGTTGTAGATAGGAAAATGGATAGGAAAACCCAGAATAAAATAGGAAAAAGAAATAAAGGTCAAACATTACCTGATATTTTCTATCAGTTATCAGAGGAACAGGATCTTCTAGACGCTTGGAGAACGAAGAATAAAGATAAATTGGCTTACACTTATTATTCAGGAAGGCATAATTCTTGGTCGAGGATAGATATGGCCTGGGTCTCTAGATCAATATTGCTAGAGATGAGAGATGTCGAGATCTGCCCCTTAACCTTTGCAGACCATAACCCAGTTTTGCTATCACTAGCGGAGGTAAAAAAGGCCCCCAGATGGACAATGAATAGATACATATTAAAAAATCAGGAATTTGTTGAAACATTGAAAGAAGATATTAAAGATTTTTTTAAAAGGAATATTCACCCCCAGATTTCTATTAATATAGTTTGGGATACTTTTAAGGCGTATATAAGGGGGAAGCTGATTAGTTATACTATATGTAAGCGAAAACAAGAAAATAGAGAATACAATCAGTTGGTTAAACAAATAAAACTTGAGGAGACAAATAGACTGACATCTGCCTTTAATGGGCCAGCAAAGTTGATGTTCTTAAACCTCCTAATAAGAGAGATTTCCACTTCTGAGGAGTTCCAACGATTGGTGATCTTCTGATGGTAGTGATACTTTTATGTGGTAAAGACCACCTGTTCACAGGATAATTTTACCTGTGGGACAGACTCTGCATGGTAACCACTCCACTGGTACATAATTACTTGTAAAAAGTATTATAGTGTAATAATTCAGGTGGGTAGCCGTGTTGGTCTGAAGCAGCAGAACAAAGTTGGAGTCCAAAGTTTCATCCAAGGTATAAGCTTTTGTGTGCATGCACGCGTCTTCCATCTGAAGAAGTGTGGGTGGCACATGAAATCTTATACCTTGAATAAAATAGTCCACAAACTACTCCCATCCAGTGCATCCACAAACCTAGAAGAAGAAGAGATTGGATTTATACCCCACCCTTCACTCCCCAAGGGAGTCTCAGAGCGTCTTTCAAACTCCTTTCTCTTCCCCTCCCCACAACAGACACCCTGTGAGGTAGGTGGGGTTGAGAGAGCTCTGAGACAACAGCTGGTACAGAGCTATGGCTTGCCCAAGGTCATCCAGCAGGTGCAAGGGGGGAGTGGAGAATCAAACCCGGTTCTCCCAGATTAGAGTCCGCGCACTTAACCACTACACCAAACTGGCTCCTAGTGTTGTTCTGCCAGTGAACTAAGGTTGCCAACTCCAGGTTGAGGAAATCCCTGGAGATTTGGCAGTGGAGAGTGGGGTTTAGGGGAAGGAGGGACCTAAGCAAGGCATAATGCCATGGACTCTACTTTCCAAAGCAGCCATTGACCTGATTTCTGTAGTTTGGAGCTCAGTTGTAATTCCAGGAGATCTCCAGACCCCACCTGTAGGTTGGCAACCCTAAAAAATCATATTCAGTGTACTTGTTCTGCAGGAAGGCAACTTGATTTCCATGGGAACCTAACCCTTAGGAATTGATTCCAATCCAGTGTGGGAATAATTGTTGGACATAAGATATTGGTTCAGGCAAGGTTTTGTATAGATGGGACAGAAAATAATGTTTTTATTGTTTTGTCAAAACTGTTTTGACAACAAGGTAAACAGAATAAGAAGCAAAAGGTGGATGTGGCTGGATGACCACACTTCTGGGAACATTGGGTGTGGCCTAATTTGTTAATGAGTTGTGCTGTCAGGGGTGTGGCCTAATATGCTAATGAGTTCCTGCTGAGCTTTTATACAAGAAAAGCCCTGCATACATTTATTTATTTATTCAATTTATACCCTGCCCTCCCCACCAAGGCAGGCTCAGGGCAAGTGGAAGACTCTCCCAGAATTATCTGCTTTGATTTTGACACCTTCTTTTCATGTTGGTTTAAGCAGGAAAGGGGAAAATCAGTCTCCACTTCCTTTTTTCCTCCTTCTCTCATCAGCAGGAACATATGCAATAGGAATGCCATTACAGGTAGCAGAACCCTCCAATCCCTTCCATGCACACTTCTTGGGTTAATATAGTTCTTTCCCCATCCCTCCACGGAAACCATGGCACCATACAAGTCTCAACAGATATGTTTCCTTTATAGAAGGCATCAGAGATTCTGGGGGGTGGGGGTGCCTGACACTCTGTAGCACCATCCAAGATCACCAGCAGAGGGAGCAGCTGGCTTGCTTCTTCCTGCTCTTCAGCCCCACCATGGCAGATGGCCAGAAGGTCATACTGCAGCTGCCATCTCAGCATGGAACCCAAGGTACTAGAGGATTCGACAAAGTTCCTGACTTTGTAGGGTTGCCATCCCTCTGATGGAGGGCAGTGGTTCCCCCAATTTTGGGGGCCCCAATCTCCCATCAGTCAGCTGGCCAGCAAGGGGAGCCCACCCCCAAAGAGCTCCACCATGCTGGGCACTTCATGTGGGAGACACTCTAGTGTTCGGGTAAAAACTCTATAGTTACCATAGAGTTTTTGGCTGAATGCTAGAGTGTCTTCTACACAATGTGCCCGGTGCGATGACATCACTTCCAGGTGATATCATCACGGCCGGCAGGCAGAGACCCTGTGCAGCAGCCAGGAGCAGCCAGATGGTAGGCACCTGGCAACCCTAAGACTTTGACCTGGCTCTCAGCTTGAGCTGCTCTCAGACTTCCTGTTCCTACTGATGTTCTTAACAGCCTGTCTGCATGGTTGCTTGCTTCCCAGCTCACCTATCAGCTTGTTTACAGACCCTTTATAAATCCTACATAAGCCATCCTCCCCACTCTGTTGACTATCAGAAGACATGAAGCATGTACTGCCTTCAATCAAGGTATCCAGGTATGATATCTGTCCTGGATGTATCACATCTTCAAGTAGCAGTTGCAGTCTAGAGCCAACAGCACTTCTGGCCAGAAGAGGCAAGGAGGGGGCGGAGCGACGGCGCGGAATGGCGGGTGTCTGGTGATTTAGCTCCCGATCCCCTCTCCCGAAAACCGCCACAAAACCAACTCCAAACACCTTACTTGACTACAAAACTATGGGCAAAACCTCGAGGAACAAGTCAAGAGCCTCCACAGCGACTCCGGTGACAGTGGACTCCTTTTTCCTGCCGGAAAAATCGACGGAGCTCTTAGACGAGCAACCCCCCGCACCAACTAAAATGGTGACGGGCTCACCGAGAGGAAAACAAGACAGGCAAGAGGATGACTCTCCGCTCACCAAGAAAGACTTGTTAGAGCTCAGAAAAGATTTGCATCAAATGGTGACTAATTCAGTGGCCGACTTATTACAGCCAGTCCACTCCAAGCTTAATGAGCTAACCAAGGAGCTTAAAGAAATGTCTAAACTGGCCGAAAACGCCTCGGAGCTCTCTATAACGTTGCAAGACGAAATCAGACAGCTCCAGACCTCTGAGAGCACGACAATAAGCAGGTTAGTCTCTTTGGAAAACTGGTGGAGAATGCTGAATCTTAAATTTCGAGGGCTGGAGGAGGGCATTGAGGAAAATTCCGATTTAGCCTCCTGCATCTCATCTTGGCTGGCCCGAGCTCTTAAGATGGAGGACGGGATAGCCCCTGCAATTACTAGAGCATACAGAGTAGGGCCCATAGCCAGAGCCACCAGAAACCGTCCAAGAGATGTGATTGCCTCCTTCCTTTATCAGAGATCTAGAGACAGAGTTCTCAGAGAGGCAAGACTTAGGGGCTCTCTGCAGCACGAGGAGAAGAAAATTCTAGTTTTATTGGACCTCTCACCAGACACATTAGAGAAAAGAAGATCTTTGAAGTTTATTACCTCTAAGTTATTTGAAGCCAAAACTAGGTTCAGATGGAGCCCAGTATCAGATGTTATTGTCTTCAAGAATGGCTCCCAACATACTGCCTGTGATAAAGCCTCGGGATGCGCCCTTTTGAAATCTTTGGGAATTCAACTGACAAAGGAAGAAGAAATTTCTTTGCTCCCAGAGGGGGTTCCAGCTGGCACATAATAACTTTTAGTATGTTTTTTTGCTTAGTCGTGAGGAACTATAACATTGGTGCCCAAGAAGAAAGATATGCTTTAATTTATATTTATAGTTATATAAGTATGAAGTAATACTGAATTTTTATAGTTTAAAAAAGGTTTTAATTTTTTTAAAAAATGAGGGTTTTATCTTATATATTAGTATGAAGTAATATTGTGAAAAAAGATTTTTTCTCTGTTTTTAGAGGGGGCTCCTGATGGCACAAAATAATTTTCAGTATGTTTTATTTGTTAAATCATGTTATGGAGGAGTAATAACAAAGGTGCCCAAGTAGGAACATATGCCTTATTTTATATAGATTTATATAGCCAAGTATGAAGTAATACTGTTTTTTTTATTATTTAAATAAGGCTTTAATTTAAATATATTAAGAAGTAAGGTGTAAGAAATTTAATAACAATGGTTTATAACTGGTTATGAGTGTTTTATTTTATATACCAGTATGGAGCAATATTGAGTATACTAATGTTAAAAGAGTTTATAATATTATTATATATTTAAAAAAAAAAAGAGGTTTAGATAATAGGTTAAGAATTATTAATTTATAATGGCTAGACTTACTTACTATTACTTACTTACTTACTTACTTACTGGAGAATTACTTACTATTGCATCAATTTATGCACCCAATGTGGATCAGGTTGAATTTCTTAAGGACACTTTACATAAATTGACTGATTTTCAGCAAGGTCAGGTAATCATAGGTTGTGATTTAAATATGATAGTAAATCCCAGGATGGACAGAACACATAAAATAAACACAGGAAAGAAGACTACTTCCAAGCCAACTGAGCTTCAAGCTATTTTTAACTTTTTTCAATTGGAAGATGTTTGGAGGTTATTACATCAAACAGACAGGCAGTATACATATTACTCGCCGGTACATGATATATATACCCGGATTGATTTCATTCTGGTATCCAAATCTTTTGTAAATCAGATAAAAAGTTCTGAAATAGGCCTTAGACAAATTTCTGACCATTCCTGGGTTGATTGTAGTTTTATTAAAGATGTCCCTGATGGTAAGGGATGGGAATGGAAATTAAACTCTTCTCTACTTCAAAATGATGTATTTTGGGAAGAAATAGAGAAAGCAATTAAAGAATATTTTCATTTTAATATAGACTGTGGAGTGCCAAGAGAGACGGTATGGGAGGCCTTTAAGGCAGTTATACGTGGTAAACTTATTTCATTATCGGCCTCCTATAAGAAAAAAAAAACAGCACGATATTAGAACTCAAAAAAAAAATTAAAGATCTTGAAGCACGATACTCCAAATTTGGGGGGGAAAAAACATTACACAAATTGACAATGGAAAGGAAAAAAATAGATTTATTGGAAACAACTGCGGTCCAGAAACAATTATTGATGCTCAAACAGAAGTTTATAACAAAAACTCCAAGAGCTTTAACTCTACTAAAGTCTAGAGTAAAACGCAGACAAAACATGAACATAATACATGCCACAAGAGATTGTTCAGGGCATATAGGGTATACATCAAAAGAAATTAATGCAAATTTTTTTGATTTTTTTAGGAACCTGTATAGATCAGGTAATCCATCCAAGGAGAAAATACAACAATATTTAAAATCAGTTAAGTACAATGTTAAAATATCAGAGGACCACAAAAATTTTTTAGATCAGCCTATTACTGTAGCAGAGCTAAATGATATTATGAAAATAGCAAAGTCAAATAAAGCACCAGGCCTGGATGAGTTGCCCTGTGAATTTTATAAAAAATTCAAAACTTTATTATTGCCCTTTTTATGTGATTTGTCTAATGACATTATGAGTACAGGTGCCTTTCCTCCAACATGGTCAGAGGCGAAAATCATTATGATTTATAAACAGGGTAAGGAAAAATTGAGTCCCGCCTCTTATAGACCGATTGCAATTCTTAACCATGATTTTAAAATATTTTCCTCATTATTAGCGACTCGGCTTAATAAAATTATTTCACATTATATTCATCCTGATCAGTCAGGCTTTGTGCCAAATAGATCAATCTCTGACAATATCAGGAAAACGTTGAATTTAATAGAATATTGTAACCAAAATAAAAAACAAGCTGTTTTCTTGGCATTGGATGCCGAAAAGGCATTTGATAAAGTAGAAATCCCATACCTATTGGAATTATTGCATCACATGAGTTTTGGTCCTCGTTTTTTACAATCAATACAAGCAATTTACAAAAACCCTTCAGCCCAGATTAAAACAAACAATTATAGATCAGAAACATTGGATTTGTTAAGAGGCACGAGACAGGGTTGTCCTCTTTCTCCTATTTTGTTTGCCATATCTTTGGAACTGTTGGCATTTGCAATTAGAAATGATTTTAAGGTTAAAGGAATAGATGTAGCGGGTGGTACCTGTGAAGCCAGTTATTTTGCAGATGATGCAGTTTTTTATGTTTCTGAGCCAATGTCTTCTTTAGGCCAATTGCAGGATCATATTAATATGTTTAGTAAAGTATCGGGGTTCACTATAAACTATGATAAGTCCAAACTGTTTCCATTGAATTTGAATCCTGTGGTTAAAAAAGAGTTAGCTAAGAAATACCCATTTAAATGGGTACAGTCTAAATGGAAATATTTGGGGATTTATTTTCCTTTAGATGCTAAACAGATTTATGAAAGCAATTATACACCATTAGAGAAAGAAATTAAACAATATTTGGAAGATTGGAATAAACTTAATTTAACTCTTTTGGAGAAAATAGAATCCATAAAATCCTTTATCTTTCCAAAATTTCTTTATTTATTTCAAAATTTACCATTACCAATACCAAGGCAAGATTTTAAACGATGGCAATCAATGTTGACTAAATTTATTTGGGGGCAAAAAAAGCCCAGAGTTCAATATTCAATATTGGTAAAGCCTACAAAACAAGGTGGTCTTGGCCTACCTAATCTTGAATTATATTATAGTGCAGCACAGTTTAAGAATATAGTGTTTTATGCCTAGCCTCATCCAACTAAAACGTGGGTCTTAATAGAACAGCAGGGTCTAATTGGGAATTCCTTGATAGAATCAATCTGGAATAAACTTGTTTAAACCACATAACCCTTATCTAGTACTGACGTTGAAAACCTGGGATAGATACCGTTCACGGCTTGCTCCTGAGGTTTCGCCGCTTACGGTATTCGTCGGCCAATCATGGTATAAACCGGGTATGATTGATCCAATTTATAAAAAATGGAAAGATAACGGGTTGTTTAGACTAGGTGATCTATGTAATAAACAAGGAATGATTTCAAAACAACAGTTGGAAGACAAATATAAAATAAAAATTCCGTGGTTGTATTATCAACAAATTAATCATTTTCTTAAAAACCCAAACATTATTTCTCTTTTAGGAAGAGAACGTACCCCATTTGAAGCCAGTATATTAGATAAAACACAAAACTCCAGAGGGTTGATATCCCTAATTTATCAAATGATTAGTAAAACTGACTGGTGTAAATTGTCTTCACTTCAGAAGTCCTGGCATCATGATTGTAATGCATCATGGTCCCAAGCACAATGGCAAGATATCTGGTCTTCTAATTCTTTTTTAACAAATATTTTAAATATTAAATTACAAAAATTCAAATTATATTCTCGATGGTATATGACCCCATTACATATTTCCCATGTAAATCCAGCATTTGTTCCATTTTGTTGGAAGGCTTGTGGGGAGATAGGAAATTTTAAGCATTGTTGGTGGTCTTGTCCAGTTATTGCCATTTTTTGGAAGAAAATTGTTAATCTTATAAACGACATTTTGAATTGTACTATTTCATTTACTATTGAATCCATTCTTTTGAACTACTGGCCAGAGTTAAAATTGACAAAGCAAACCAAAGACCTGGCATCTCTTTTTCTAACAGTGGCAAAGACTTTAATTGCACAAAAATGGAAAGCAAGAGAAAGTCCGACAACAAGGCAATGGTTTCTTAAACTTTGGGACTATGCTGTGATGGACAAATTAGCACTTCAACTTCGGAGCATCGAAAATCATACTGTCAAAAATAACTTTTTGGAGAAATGGTTTCGTTTCTTTGAGTATATATCGAAATCATCTACTAATTGTACTGCATTGCCCAAGAAACACCTGAGTTTTGTATTTTATTAGTTAATTTAAGTAATGTATTAATAGAAGACTACTAGTGTTAAAGTTGATAGTTATGAGTTGAGTTAAATATTGTATTTGTTAGGGTTATGTTTTATGTTAATAATGAAAATTAATAAAATTTATTGGAAAAAAAAAAGAAGAGGCAAGGAAAAAAGGGGAGAGCAACAGGAGCAAAAGCAACCTGCAGGATTCCAACACCAGGACCTAGGTTTGCCAGCTCCAAGTTGGGAATGCCTGGAGATTTTGTGGTGGAGTCTGAGCGAAGTTTGAAGAGGGGAGAGTCCTCAGCCAAATATAATGCCATAGAGTCCACCCTCCAAAGCAGTCATTTTCTCCATGGAGACAGATATCTGTCATCTGGAGTTCAGTTGTCATTCTGGGAGATCTCCAGGTCCCACCACCAAACAATTCTCTGTAGTGACAAACACTGTAGTATCTAAGTAATTTATCTTGGTTCGGCTATGTTGGGAAGTGAACTTAATAGAAGGATGAATGGTTATTAAGCCATGTTACAAATTCTTCTGCCCTAGTATCATTCTGAAATATCAAAAAATGCCATCTATAAATCTACTGTAAAAAAAATCCCCATAAAAGGGATAATTTGAGTTGTTATTGAGTTGTTATCCACCTGGCCCTAGTGATGCCCATTTATGAAGCAGAACACATGAACGGAGTTGCATCATTTCCATAAATAAAACAGGCCCAGGATGACATGAGGAGAAATGAAAAGCAAAGGGAACGGAAAGCAACATCTTGATAGCAAGGGAAAGGGCATTGATTGGTCCATTAAAGATGGATGAGCACACGTGTGGGTGGCTGGCTGCACTGACCTCTTGAAGCTGAATGCCAAGGGAGCTTCTGTGTGCCACGCCAGGTTGATGCGGGAGTTGTCCCCTGCCTGCTAGTGGGTGAGCAGCTGGAAGACTTCCACCTGGAAAGGGCAGCCTGAAATATTCAAGAGCTGAAGGTCACAAGCCTGTGGAGGAGGCCATTGTGAGATTGGAATATCATGCATGGTAATGATTCCTCCACCCAGTGAGACTGTACTCCAGGGCTGAACAGCAGCCACAGACAGAGATGCGTGAAGAGCAGAGCAAAGGGGGAAAAAATGTGCCTCCTGTTTCAGAACCAGCTCCCCCTCATGAATTGGGCGTGTAGTACCCAGCCTGTCCCCACCTGCCTGGGAGACCTGGCAGATCTCCCGCTCTTACAACTTGTCTCCAGCTGACGGAGATCAGTTCCCCTGGAGAAAATGGCTGCTTAGAAGAAGGGTGGACTCTAGGGCATTGTACCCTGCTGAGGCCCCTCCCCTCCCCAAACCCCGCCCTCTCCTGGATCCACCCCCAAAGTCTCCCGGTGTTTTCCAACCCAGACCTGGCAACCCTAGTCTCTGTTCCCTCCCTGCCCCTTCTGCCAGGGGTAGGAACCATGTGCACGGATATGTGCTTGGTTTGCACATGGTTCCTACCCCTGGCAGAAGGGGCAGGGAGGGAACATGGGAGCTTGGTTTGCACATGGCCACCCTCCTCCAAGTCATTTCTGCTGTGCTCTACTCATCACCATCTTGGAGGCAGAACTGTACAATTGTACAGATGTCAAAAATGACTGCTGTGAGAATGTCTCTGTGACAGGCCTCAAAGAGAATGTTTCCAGTCCCCAAACGCAGCATCATGCGGATGTGTTGTGACAACCTGAATATCTGGAGCTGCCTTAGATGGAGTCAGGTCCATCTGACTGAGCTGAGAGGCTCTCCAAGGTCAAGCCTGTTGGGTGAGATCCTGTAAATGTGGGGGGGGGGAGGGGGGCCGCCTGGCAGAGGCCTTCTCCATGCGAAGCTAAAGGTCCTGCCCTCTCTCTCCCAGCCTCTGTGGGCGAGGCTGTCTTTGGAAGGCCCCTGGAGGGACAGGAGCTGCAAAGCAGGGAAGGCTGCGAGCAAGAGTGGGGGAGGGGCACATAAGAAAAGCTTCTGCATGTCAAAAAACCTCAGGTAAGAGACCAACGCACCTCAGGAGCCTTTCATTGAGGGATGCCAGCTCTGGGTTGGGAAACTAGTGGAGATTTTTTTGAGGGGGCATCCTGGGAAAGGTGGAGTTTGGGGAGGAGAAGGAGCCATCGAAGCAGTTGTTCTCTCCAAGGAAACAGAGCCCTGTTGTCTGAAGATCGGTTTTCATTCTGAGAGAACTCTAGGCCAGACCTGGAGGTTGGCAGACCTACATGACGGTGTCAACGATGGTGGGGCAGATCCTACTCATTCACAACGTTATTCCTGCTATAGTGCTTGAGCTTCCCACATTCCCATACAAGGGTGGGAATGGCTGTTCCAGAGCCTGGGGCAGGGATGATGCAAGGCAACCAGCCATCTGAAAGCTCCAGTGTCACTGCTGCTACAAGAAGATGGTGCTGTGTGGGAAAGGTCTTGGTGGGGAACTGTGGGAGTCCTACAGAGTCACTCGCAACAAGCATCCTTAAAGAAGGGTGATCTTTATTGAGAAAGGTCTGTGGTGGTCATCTACACGTTCTGCATCAGTAATGGTTAGAAGGGTCCCCAGCAGGGCAATTATACAGAATTCAAATAGGGTGTCTCAGTGGAATGCAACCAATCACATAAATCAGTGAAAAGGCACCCAATATACTGGCAGCAGGTTCTCATGAGAAAAAGTGGGAAGATACATCAACAGACACTAACAAGCTCCCAAGGTCAGTGCTAGGCGGTAAGCGATAAGCAAGCAGGGAATGAAACGAAAGTGGACATTCCAAGAATCCTATGTTGCAGGGCAACCCATGCCACCTCCCGGTCAAGGGATGGCAGCATTAGCTGACAGGAAAGCAGCTTTATTCATATTGTTACTGAGCAGTTTTTGATTCCTGAAAGAGATTTCACCATAGGCCCGTAGCTACGGTGGAGCTTTTGGGGGCGCTGCCCACTTTCTTAAAGGCACAGCCACACAATCATTTAAAATTTTTTTGAAGGTGTGTGGTCCTTTAAGCAGAGTTAGGTCCTGTAGTTGACTAATTCCTGCACTGAGCAATGGGGTTGGAGTAGGTGACCTCTAGGATTCCTTCTAACTCTGTGTCAAGAAACTGGTTTCCTTTAAGAGAGTTTTTCTGCCTAAGTGTTGGCTTTCTTGACTACAGAAGTCGTCATCCCCAACTGCCGGCTTATTATCAGAATTGTTGCTTAGGCTGGCAGAAGTTAACTTGCAGCAGCTGAGAACTGTCATCTAAAGTGGCTGACAGCTTGCAGTTTAGAGATCTATCCTGGTAATAGCTTTCTATTGGCTAAATGGCTTTTCTTTCTGCACTGAGAACTTCAGCCCCACCAGAAAAAAATTTGCCCTACAAGCCACAAATCCTGGCTATGGGCCTGGATTTCAGCACTTTATCTCTGGCATCAGCCCCGTAGCCAGGAAATTTTCCAGTGGAGGGCTTTGAGATTTGGGGGGCATCACTAGTGATGTCATCACGAGTGACTCTCCTTCAAGGAGAGCTGAAGAGAAGGCAGCCAGGTGCCAAGGAAGTGAGTGATGCTAGCTGCCTTGCTGCTTGAATACCTTCTTGGATCTCCAAGCAGGTGCAGATGCAGTGAGGCACCGGGGCAGGCCATCCTCTAATAGCCCGCCAGGGTGGGCCATCCACTGCATCTGCCCCAACCAGCCAGCAAGTTGGTTCTCCAAGAGTTGACTTGCTGGTTGGCTGGTTGGTGCAGGGGCTCGCTGGGGGCTTGCCAGGGACTAGCTGGCTGGTGCTGGGGCTCCCCTTAATTGATAGGGGGCACAGCCCCTAAAGCCCCACTGCTGGCTATGGTCCCATCTGGCATCAGTCCCACAGGTGCTGTGTAATGTATGCAATGGCAACAGCCACATGGCCATCACCGAGCACATGGCCAGGTAGGGCCTGAGCTTTGATCTGGCAAACAATGGCCCGCCAGGATCCTAATTGTCCCCCTATCAAAGGCTTTGGATATTCAAACAGTCCCCCTATCAGAGGCTTTGGATATTCAAACAGTCCTATGATAGCCTCTGGTGGGAAACTAATCCAATCACCCTGTTTGGGCGAGGTCAGGGGCGTGGCTTTACTGGGAATATAAGCAGGCCCCTGACCGCTGGTTGGTATGCTTCATCTGAACCCTAAATAAACTATGCTAGCTGATTTCACTCCAACGCTTCTCCGACTCCAGTACTTTTCACTGGCGACAGGGATGGGATCCCGATGAGCGATTCTCCAACCGACTCCAGCACCGCAATGAGCTACGATCCGTCAGCACTTGGCACCACTTGGCTCCAGTGCCTCGCAGCACCGCCCACCGCTCCAGAGGACATTGCTCACCACCCCACTGCACCACGAGTCACCATGGCTGCCGCTCCAGGACAACTCTCCGCATTCGACCCCACTCACCCCGAGCTTTGGGAAGCATGGGTGCAAACCCTGAGGTATTTCTTCTTAGTACAGGAGACGGACAACGCTGCGAAGAAAAAGGCTTGGCTGATCAGCTCTTGCGGCATCTCCACAGTCCGCCAGGCCCAGAGCTTGATCGCTCCCAGGTCGCTGGATGACACCAGCTATGATGAACTCATCATGGAGCTGACCATGTACTTTGCGCCGAAACGGTCAAAATGGGCACTGCGGATGGACTTCTGCTCCCTCACACAGAAGACAGGTGAGTCAGATGCCAACTTCATTGCAGACTTCTGGCGGCTAGCTGTTGGATGCGAGTTCCCCTCAGTGAAGGACACGCTGTTGACCCAGTTTGTCTAGGGGGTCTGCAAGCCGAAGCTACAGTGGAAGCTCATGGCCACCAACGAACTGCGATTGGACGTGGTATGCAAAACTGCAGCCACGTTAAAAAAGGCGCAACTGGACTGCCAAGTGTCTACTGTGTACCGCGTGGCAGCTACCCACAGCCCCGATGCAATGTCCGATGAGGAGGAGGACATCCAGCAGTGGGTCCCATGAGGTCCTATGACATGTCCCATACCAATGCCCCCACAACATGTGCCAGCTGCGGCAACCCGCACGACCGCCGGACCTGCCGGTTCCAGGACGCAGAGTGCCGGTCATGTGGCAAGAAGGGGCACATTGCCTGGGTCTGCCATTCCTGGGCCACATGGCGCATCCAAGCCACCAACTCAGAGGACACCAGGCTCCACTCCACGTCCTCGGCCAAGCAGCAAATACTGCACCTACCCCGAAACACTCCCAACAAGATAGTTGTGCCAGTCTCCATAGAGGGGTCCCCCTGCTCTATGAAACTGGATACGGGGTCCACCTACTCCATTATCTCAGCAGACAACCTATGTAAACTATGCCCTAAGGGGGGACCCCGGCTGCAAAAGCCTATGGGACTGAGATTGCAAGATTTTCAAAAGAACCCTATCACCATCAAAGGCATGGGCAAGTTCCGGGTCCAGTTCAAGGACTTCAAGGGAAAGCTGGACCTTCTGGTCATGGAGGGAAAACTTTCCAGTTTATTGGGGCTGGCTTGGTTCGGGCCGTGGGGTTGGGTGTCACGGGGGTGAACCAGCTCCAGCACACAGACTTCCAGGAGGTCTGTGATGAGTTTCCCACCATTTCCGATGGTATGCTAGGTACCTACATGGGCCCTCCCGTGTCCCTGGACCTTGACCCAGCAGTCAAGTAAGCCATCAAAGATCTACTGGTGTCAAATGCTGTCCTAGCGCATTTCAATGAGCTGCTGCCCATGGTCCTGGCATGCGATGCTTCCCCATATGGAGTGGGTGCGGCCCTGGGCCACCGCCTACCTGACGGCTGGGAGATCCCAGTCACTTACTACTCCCAGACCCTGTCCTCTGCCGAGCACAACTATGCAAGGATAAGGAGGCCTTGGCTATGGTTGTGGGGTGAAGAAGTTTCACGACTTCTTGTACAGCTGGCCCTACACCATTGTGATGGACCACAAGCCCCTGCTGGGTCTCCTGGTGCCTGACCGGCAGACGCCACAGATGCTCTCCCCGCGGGTCCTGTGATGGTCTATTTTCCTGGCTAGATACTTATATTCCCTCGTCCACTGACCGGGAAAGTCGATGGTACATGCATATGACCTCAGCCGCCTGCCACTGCCCTGATCCAGCTCCGGTGCACCATATTGCCTTGCCAGAAGATTTGCCCAGCCACCCAGTCCAGGTAAAAGACATGGCTCGGCTCACTGCGCGAGACTGCATCCTTTTGCGGGTCCTCAACTGGGTGGGAAGGGGGTGGCCTAGCAGTCTCAGCCCCAATTTCACAGCATACACATGCCAACAGGCTGAATTCTCCACCCACAAGGGATGTCTTCTATGGGGTTCCAGGGTGGTCATCCCCACCCCATTGTGAGAAAGGGTCCTTATGGCCCTACACAAATCACACTCCAGCATTGTATGCATGAAAGCCCTGGCCCGCAGCTACGTATGGTGGCCAGGGCTGGATGCTGCCATCGAGGATCAGGTCAAGTGATGCTGGGCATGCCAAGAGTCCCCTCCAGAGCCACCAGGGGTGCCATAAGCCATGGGCTCGACTCCACCTGGACTTTGCAGGTCCCTTCCAGGGTCAGCTGTTCTTCCTTCTTGTAGACAGCTACACAAAGTGGCTGGAGGTAGTCCCAGTGTCAGCCGCGTCATCTCAAGCAGTCATCCAATGCATGTGGCACATTTTCAGTACTCACAGCATCTCAGACACTTTAGTAACAGACAATGGGTCAGCTTTTACTTCACAGGACTTCGTGGAGTACTATGGGATCCGCTATGTGAGGTCCACCCCGTTTCACCCAGCAACAAACGGAGAGGCAGAGCACATGGTCAGGACAACCAAAGAGGCACTGCACAAAATGGACAAAGGTGACTCGCACCACAAGCTAGCCACCTTCCTCTTCAGCCAAAGAACGACATCGCATACCGCAATGGGACACAGCCCAGCAGAGCTCCTCATGGGACAGTGGCTCACAATGCGGCTGGACTGGCTGCACCTGGACCGGGCCCCGGAGCACAGTGGAGAGGCCGAGCATTGGAAGGCACTGCAGGGGTTCTTCCCAGAGGACCCAGTATACATCCACACCTACGCGGCTGGTCCCACCTGGCTGCCTGGGCACATCATCCACACAACAGGATTTCTGTTGTACGAGGTCTCAGGGGAGGAAAGCCAGTTATGGAAGTGGCACATTGACCAGCTGCACAGATGTCTCTGGTCACCAGAATACGACACCACTGAGGAGGCTGCTGACGACCCTGAACCGTCCCCTCCACAAAGGTACCAGCCGCTGGATCGATCACTGGAGCAACTGGTCACCCATGTTCCTGCTCCACCATCTGACTGCATCTCATATGTGATCACACCTGAGCCCCTTCCGGAGCCCATCAGGACGGTGCCCGAACAAGCCCTCTTGCCCTTGGGTCCCCAGCACTTGGCACAAGACTGCAGGCCACCATCCTACCTTCAGGATTATGTCTGCTAGGGGGGGGTCTGGACTATGGGGGGAGGGGTGTAATGTATGCAATGGCGACAGCCACATAGCCACCGCCGAGCACATGGCCAGGTAGGGCCTGAGCTTCAGTCTGGCAAACAATGGCCTGCCCGGATCCTAATTGTCCCCCTATCAGAGGCTTAGGATATTCAAACAGTCCTATGATAGCCTCTGGTAGGAAACTAATCCAATCACCCTGTTTGGGTGAAGTCGGGGGCGTGGCTTTACTGGGAATATAAGCAGGCCCCTGACCGCTGGTTGGTATGCTTCATCTGAACCCTAAATAAACTATGCTAGTGTCAGGATCATAGGATCCTAACAGGATTTTCCTTGTGCTTTCTGTAACTTGCTATCGCTTAGCTAAAAGTGTAACCAGTGCTATCT
This sequence comes from Lepidodactylus listeri, assembly GCA_029233225.1. Taxonomy (NCBI): domain Eukaryota; kingdom Metazoa; phylum Chordata; class Lepidosauria; order Squamata; family Gekkonidae; genus Lepidodactylus; species Lepidodactylus listeri. The sequence continues at coordinate 2,728,648 of JARCFY010000014.1, read as the reverse complement.
CTTTCAAGCTGTCTCCTGTTTCACCCCAACTGTTTATTGCTCTGAGTTGTATTGCTCTTTGAAGGTCTGGTCAGTGTAACCATTTCGTCCGGGAGAGTGGCAACCCCGCATACTTGCACGTCACCAAAGAACAAATGGCTTTTCCTCCCATGCATTCCCTCCTCCTCCACCTCCGGAGAGACAGTACTGTCTTATCGCTATGTAAAGACCTTGAAAGGCCGAGGCAACCACTTTGTTATGTATATGTTTCACACATCTGGGGCGCCTAGTTCAAGAGGGGAATTTTTATAACTTTCACACTTCACCTTTCCTGTGGGAAGTAAAATGGCTAAGATCTTTTAACCGTGCTTTTCTCCCTTTTCTGTGATTGGCCGAATGTCGGGGTTCAAACTGTACAGGAGGGTATATTAACTCGGACTGTTCTTTATGTGGCATCTCTAACAAACATTCGAGAACCTGTCATGCAGTATTAAGAAATAAAGAACTCTGTTTCATCAACAAAGGTCTGATCTTTTGCTGCTAAGTGCAGAAGCCTCACAGATTGTTAGAGATCTGTGTTTGGGACTTGGCCGTACCTGACCATGTCAGATGACGGTACTATTCCCGTAACCCAAGATGAGCCCGTGACCCCGGGAGATCAGGGAGCCGGAGCAGGAGGTGGAGGCGCCGGGCCCGGGAAGCCTGTGACTACTGGCCAAGGCGCTCACTACCTCCCGCGGCCAGTGCAGCAACCCCCCTTCACCCCGAGATATTCATGGGCCTCGTTCGGACATGGGACAGTCGACTCGTGGGTGCACGATCGGAAGGGATCGTGTGTACAGGTCCCTGGGGACCATACAGAAGTAAGTCGCCCAAGTCTTTGGGAAGACGACCGGGAGTGTCTCGGGGGTGACTGGTGGTTCCCGATGCTAGACGAGGAGCGAGGCGCACCCTATGGGCCCGATCTGACGGTCGAGGACTCGAGCCGCAACCTGGACCGGAGGATGGGAGAGTTGGGGGTCCAGATCACCGCGGAGCTGAGAGAAGTGATGGTACCGGGGCAGCCGCCAGCTGGAGGAGCGGGGGGAGGAGCACCGGCTGGTGGGGCACCTCCGCATCCAGCCCCACCGGGGGAGCCCCCGGTGGGGGTGCCCCGCAGCCGGCCCCGGCTCCAGTCCCCGCACCGGCAGATCGGATGATCCGCCAAGCCCCCAACGTCCCCCTAACAGCAACTTTCGATGGCGACCCCGAGAAGCTTTGTTTCTTCATCATCAAGATCGAAAGGTTCCTAGAGGCGTGGGGCCATCTCTACCCCACCGAGCGGGACCGTGTAGGCTACATCGTATCCAAGTTGCGAGACACCACCAGTGATTGGTATGTAAGCCTGCACAACCCCCCGGGGCCCGAGCTGCGGACTGTGAATAATTTTATGTGGGCCCTCAGGCAGCACTATGAGGATCCCCTGGGGGAGGAGAAGGCGCGAAACCAACTGAGGAAGTTGATGCAGGGGAGGGCATCCGTATGGGAGTACACTGACCGGTTCTGGCGTATCGTGGCCAAAGTACAAGGCTGGTCCCAAGACCTCTTCATCGAGAAATACCGGGCGGGTCTACACCCCGAAATTTACGAAACCATCTTGAGGGGTGGGAGTCCCGGGTCCCTGGCAGCGTGGATGAGAGCCGCCGCCAACGTAGAGGAACGGTTCACCCTGATTAAACTAGGGACCTCCGCGACCGCTCAACCTAAGGCCCCCCAAAAGATGAAAGGGAAGCCAAACATCCAGGAGATATGAGACAACCGCTTCAAGCAAGGGCTTTGCATGAGATGTGGGGAGAGTGGCCACTTCGCATCCGCTTGCCCCCATGGCAGCGGGAAAGTTCCCAGGACCTCGACCCCCTTGAGTGGAGGCACCCCGAGCCATGGCAAGACCTCGTTCAAACCCCGGGCATTACAGCTGGAAGGGGCAGCGAGCAAGCAAGGAGAGCTGGAGTTGACTGAAGCGCAGATGCCAGGAAACTCCAGTGACCTGCAGTAAATGGCACAGAGCTGCAGGTCCCTGTCCCCGATGCACCATCTCCAGTGAGCATCCCCGGCCCCTTACTTTACATGGTAGTGACTATAATAGCCCCCGGCACGGGGACCCATGTGAGGGTCCGTGCCTTGATCAACTCAGGGTGTGCTAGAGACTTGATAAGCCCTTTGGTGGTGGATGGGCTGGCACCAAAAGTCACCCCTTTGGGGGAGCCACTCACTTTCACACAGATGGACGGTTCTGAGATGAAGGAGGCGTGTGTGGCAGAGACTGAACTGTTAATAGTGGGGACGGGTGAGCACTGGGAGAAGAGGGCTTTTGTTATTACTCCCAATACCCAATTCCCCATGGTGTTAGGAAGCCCGTGGCTGAGCTCCCATGACCCCTATGTAAAATGAAGTGAGGGGAAGATCTCGTGGGTGGATGCAAAGTGTAATCACCACAAATGGGATCCGGAATGGGGCCCGGGACCCCCTGCCCCTCTCCGAGCGGCAGCCCTCACTTTAGCGCCCTCCCAGGTTCCCAGAGAATACCGAGACTTAATTGAAGTATTCAGTGAAACGGAGGTGGATGAGTTGCCCCCTCACCGCCTGTCAGACTGTGCTATTGAACTGCTCCCAGGGGAAAAACTGCCGAATGGGAAATTATATTCCATGAGCCCCGTTGAACGGGAGGAGCTGAGAAAGTTCCTAGACAAGAACTTGGAGCGGGGTTTCATCCGCCCCGCCAAATCCCCTTTTGCAGCCCCAGTGTTATTCCGGAAAAAGAAAGACAGGGGTTTGTGGCTATGCACTGACTATCGGGGTTTGAACGCTGTATCCGCTTCGAATGCTTACCCCCTCCCACTCATTAAAGACTTGCTGGCAGAAGCCGCGAAAGGAAAAGTGTTCACCAAATTGGACTTGCGAGATGCTTATTTTCGGGTGCGCATAAGGGAGGGGGATGAGTATAAGACTGCGTTCAACACACCCTTGGGCCAGTTCGAATACCCGGTGATGCCATTCGGCTTAAGTGGCACTCCAGGAGTTTTTATGAGTTTAATCAATGAAGTGTTGCATAAGCATCTATTCAAGGGGGTGTTATGTTACTTAGATGATATCTTGATTTACTCTGCTGATAAGGCGTCGCATGTAAAGCTAGTCAGGGAGGTGCTAGCCACATTGTTAAAAAATCAACTGTATGCTAAATTGTCAAAATGTGAGTTTAACCAGAATGAAGTAGACTTTTTGGGGTATCGCATTTCTCAGAAGGGGTTAGAGATGCATCCAGCTAAGGTGGAGGCGGTGGTGCACTGGGAGGCCCCCCGAACTAGGAAACAGCTACAGAGCCTCTTGGGATTTTGCCATTTCTACCGCACTTTCCTTAAAGACTTTGCCACGGTTACCCTACCCCTTACCGAACTGTTGAAAACCAAGGGAAAGGGGCCAGAGGCAGGGAAGCCAGGGGAGAAAATAGCATGGTCCGAGGAATGCCAACGAGCATTCGAGACATTAAAAAAACTGTTCACCTCGGAACCAATCCTCGCCCACCCCGATGAGACCAAAGAATTTGTGATTCATGTAGATGCCTCTGATGTAGCCATGGGGGGAGCCATCCTTCAGAAAGGGGATGACAATAAATTACATCCCTTGGCATACATCTCCAAAAAATTTAATGAGACGGAGAGGAATTGGTCGGTTTGGGACAAAGAGGCAGCGGCCATCCGACTAGCTCTAACCATGTGGAGACACTGGTTAGAAGGGGCGCAGATTCCGTTTGAGATTTGGACTGATCACAAAAATCTCAAGGCATTACACACGCAACGGTCCCTCAATGCGAAACAGCTCAGGTGGGCCGATTTCTTTTCCAAATTCAATTTTGTCCTAAAACACTTCCCTGGAAAGGCAAACTCCTTAGCAGACGCCTTGTCCAGATTGCCCCAACACGAGAGCCAAAAGGAAGAAGTGTTCGACTCCATGTTCTTGCAACAAAAGTTGGGGGGGCAGTCACTACCCGAAGTCAAAGTAAAAGTGTAACTGTTGAATCATGGAGTGAGAAATGTGCTGGGGACTATTCAAAAGAGGAGGCTGAAGAATTGGCTGGGATAGTGGAATGCTCCCTGCACTCCGACAAGTGTTGGTATCATGGGACTAAATTGGTGGTGCCCCAGGCACGCCGTAGAGACGTTCTAGTGACTTGCCACTCTTTCAAGTTAGCTGGACATTTTGGGTTCCTAAAGACTCTTAATTTGATACAACGACAGTTTTGGTGGCCGCGCATGCACAAAGATGTCTCTGACTTCGTCACGGCGTGCCAAGTGTGTCTAATGTGCAAACGGAGGGGGGGAAAGACTCCCGGACTATTGCACCCCCTGCCTACCCCCTCCAGGCCATGGGAAGCGGTGTCTATGGACTTTATCAATAATCTGCCACCTTCTAAAGGAAAAACAGTTATTTGGGTGGTGGTGGACATGTTTTCAAAGCAGGCTCACTTTGTCCCATTCAAGCAATTGCCAACGGCAAAGGGTTTAGCGAAAACGTTCTTTAACCACGTGATCAAATTACATGCTTTTCCTAAACGCGTGGTATCCAACAGGGGGAGCCAATTCGTTGCCAACTTCTGGCGGGAGCTTTTGAAGGTGATGGACATTGAACCTGCCATGAGTTCAAGTTACCATCCAGAGACCGATGGACAGTCTGAGCGAATTAATCAAATATTGGAGCAGTTTTTAAGGTGTTATACTAACTACCATCAAGACAATTGGGTAGATTTGTTGCCATTTGCAGAATACAGTTACAACAATGCTGTGCATTCCTCCACTGGAGTGTCACCCTTTATGGCAGTGGGGGGTTTTGAGGGGAAGCCTCTGCCAACAATCAATGACTCGAGTGAAACCCCCATCTCTGATTTCACTCAATGGTGGGCCAATCTGCAAAACTCATGGCCCCTGATTGCTAAAACCTTGGATAAGCCAAAGAGGACTACAAAAAATATGCAGACCGAGGGCGTGCTGAGGGATGGGACCTTCAACCAGGGGACTTAGTGTACCTCTCCACGAAAAACATCCATGGACTCCAACCCAGCAGGAAATTGGGATGGAAATATGTTGGGCCTTACAAGGTGTTGCGAAAAATCTCTGATGTGTCTTTTGAGCTTGAACTGCCTAAATCATCCTGTTTTTCATTTCAGCCTGCTGAAGAAGAATCCTGGGCCGAATGCATGGCACCCAACTCCTCCGATTCCTCCTCCACTGATGAAGGAGGGGGCGCCTCACTTTGAAATCTCTGATTCAAAAATGCGTGGGGGCCACTTGCTGTATTTAGTTAAGTGGGTAGATTTTAGCCCTGAACTAAATGAATGGGTCTTTGCTGAAAATGTTCATGCTCCTAGATTAGTTAAAGCTTTTCATAAACGTTTTCTTGATAAGCCGGGGTAGAATGTATTATGAAGAGGGCAGGGTGTCAGGATCATAGGATCCTAACAGGGTTTTCATTGTGCTTTCTGTAACTTGCTATCGCTTAGCTAAAAGTGTAACCAGTGCTATCTCTTTCAAGCTGTCTCCTGTTTCACCCCAACTGTTTATTGCTCTGAGTTATATTGCTCTTTGAAGGTCTGGTCAGTGTAACCATTTCGTCCAGGAGAGTGGCGACCCCGCATACTTGCACGTCACCAAAGAACAAATGGCTTTTCCTCCCATGCATTCCCTCCTCCTCCACCTCCGGAGAGACAGTACTGTCTTATCGCTATGTGAAGACCTTGAAAGGCCGAGGCAACCACTTTGTTATGTATATGTTTCACACATCTGGGGCGCCCAGTTCAAGAGGGGAATTTTTATAACTTTCACACTTCACCTTTCCTGTGGGAAGTAAAACGGCTAAGATCTTTTAACCGCACTTTTCTCCCTTTTCTGTGATTGGCCGAATGTCGGGGTTCAAACTGGACAGGAGGGTATATTAACTCTGACTGTTCTTTATGTGGCATCTCTAACAAACATTCGAGAACCTGTCATGCAGTATTAAGAAATAAAGAACTCTGTTTCATCAACAAAGGTCTGATCTTTTGCTGCTAAGTGCAGAAGCCTCACAGCTAGCTGATTTCACTCCAACACGTCTCCGACTCCAGTACTTTTTAGGCTGCTATTTCCAAATGGTGTGCCAGGCAGTTGGAAGGGAAATGGGGTGGAGTTTGCCTGTAATTACAACTGATCTCCAGACTACAGAGGTCAGTTCTTCTGGAGGATGGACTGGTGGATGGGGGTGGGGCTTTCCTAGAATCCCCTGAAACTATCCTACTTTCATTCATGGAGCCCAACAGGAGGACATTTGTGCAGAAGTTATTAGAAGTGAAGGACTGGGTGCTGTCCCCTGTCTCAGCCTCCAGGCTGTGTGGCAAGAGAGTTAGATAGCTAGATAGTCAGATTAAGCTTCCTTCCTATGTTTACTCTTCTGTCCTTTTGAAGTAGACTGATAGATCTCAAGGAAATTGCCTCTCCTTTCTTCCATTCATCCTCTCCCAGAACACACTTCTCCTTGCACACACCAAGAGGGAGGACATGCTGTCTCCATCTTGGCACCATGATGCAGATGGGCCTCTTACCATCTGTGTCCATCCTTAGTAAGTTAGACTGGAATACTATCCTAGTTTGGTGAAGTGGCTTGGTGTAGTGGTTAGGAGTGCGGACTTTAATCTGGGTAAACCAGGTTTGATTCCCCACTCCTCTACATGTAGTTGCTGGAATGACTTTGGGTCAGTCACAGTTCTCTCAGAGCAGTTCACTCAAGGGCAGTCCTCAAAAGAAGGGTTGGGTATAAATCCAATCTCTTCTTTTTCTTCTGTCTCTAAGCTTTCCTATCTAGAAAGTAGTTCCAAAATAAATAGACTAATAAATATTAGTCTGAAAGGTGGCTCTGTGTAATTAAGGCTGTGGTCACACAGTCATTTTGATCGGGTTTCACCACTGTTCTCTATCACATTTAAAAGGGCTGATCTGACAGCCGCATGTCTGTCCGCACTCTCTGCACTGCCTGACGCAGCATAGTTATTAGGTGAATCACATGTTGAACTGTAGTGTGAAGTGGAAATGGGAGGGCAGTGTCAGAGAGGGCATTGATGAGGATTCCCCATGTTATTGTTGACATCTGTATCAATAACAATGGCCACAAAAGCTTTCCATAGTTTGGCTGCTATAAATGGGCCATTGGGTTCTTATTGGCAGTCTACTTCAGGGAAAACATGTCTTCAAAGGCACATACCTTCAATGCTCAGGCAGGTAGCCCATTTTGAATACAAGTCCAGAAGCTGACTTGCAAAGGGGTGCCCAGGAAGTCCTAACATGTCTGTCTGTCTGTCTGTTTGTTTTTTAAAGAAATTAAATTGTGCTCACCACTGCTTGGGCGGTGTGTGTGAGTCCTACAGAGTCAGTCACCAATAAGTGTGCTTAAACAGGAATGCTTTATTGAGAAAGGTCTGCTATGGTCATCTACACTTCTTGTGTTAGTAATGGCTGACACAGCCGTAAGCAGGACAATTATAAGGAATTCAAAAAGGGGTCTGGTAATGCAATGCAACCAATCACCATGTCAGAGAAAAGGCACTTAAAATACTGGTTTACAGTTCCCAGGGAAAAAGCAGGAAGAATTAGAGACAGACAGGAGAAGACATACATGGGAGGGCACCAACAGTCTCCCAAGGTCAGAGCAGCTCCAAAAGTGATAAGCATGCCATGAGAAGTATAACATAACATTCCACAACCCGACGTCAAGGGTTCCCTCATCCCACCTCCTGGGCAGGAGATGGCAGCATTAGCTGACAGTGTGGCTTTCTGGACAGTACCTGGAGCCTTGTCACATGATGCAAGAGGTTGGATGAGGGATGTGTGGTCATCCAAACCCAATAAAAAGTGTCCCGGATCAAATCTATGCCGAGAACAAATCACGGTAAGTCTGCTGTGTGACCACAGCCTTAGTGACTAAACCTGGATACCTGGTGCGAAGATGCTCCTGCATGTGTAGCTTTAATGCCTTCTGCTAAACTAGCTCTGGGAAATAGACCAACTATCCCAGCTCTCCTGACAGAAGTAAGGACCACTGAGTTGCATCCCCCCCCCCGTTAATTTTTTAATTTTAAAAAAAAGTGGGATTCAAAAGGGGAAAAGGGTAAGGGAAAGTGTAAATTCATCAAAAGTTATCAAATACAATGAATAGTTGCATACAACAAGTGTAATTAACTGCAGTAATAAAAATACATTGTTCAAATATAGGAGCAGTAAATAAAACATTATTATTACAGTTTTCAGGAGTAAGTTCCCGCTTTGAATTATTTCCGAATATTCAGTGATAGTCTAATAAACACATCTTTAACAATTAAACAAAGACTGAGTTGCATTTGTGTGTGTGCAGGTCTGCAGCCTTAGCCACTGCATATGTCACGCATCTATTTGGTCATGTCCTGGCCTCATGTGCACACTGCAGAAGCTGAGAAGAGGGGGCTGGTGTGTGATCCCTCCCCCAACAAATGAAGAGACATGCCACATGATAGTCTGTTCTCTATTCACCATAAACAAGGATGAGTGGAGCATGTGCAGGGCCAGTGCCAGGGTTTTTTTGCACACTAGGCAAGCCTACCTTCTAGTGCCCCCCCCATGCCAGGGTTGCCAGGACCCTCCTGGCCACTGGCAGGGGATGCCAGATCCAGGCTGGGAAACTCCTGGAGATTTGGGGAAGGAGACTGGGGGGGGGGGGTACAATGCCATAGGGTCCACCCTTCAAAATATTAGTTTACTCCTGGGGAACTGATCTCACATCTGTAGATAGGATTTAATTCTTGGGGATTCCCTGATCCCACCTGGAGGCTGGTATCCCTAGCACCTGGGTGCAGGCAACCCTGTACCTGCCAGGGAGGATGGCCTCAGGACAGTCCACGACCTCCCAGTCCCAGCTAACTCAAGCTACTGCATGCATCCTCCCCTGGATCCCCCCAGCCCCAACAATGGCCTTGAAGTGTGTGCACACAACACATGGGCAGACCCTCTCCCTGCCTCCAGCCCGACAAGTGCACATGCCCAAGGGTTGGACCTCCCTCCCAGTCCCAACTCCCAGCCAAGCTTCCTGGAGGTGAGGGTGCCCAGCACCCCCTCCCATGAAAACTGGGCATGTTGCCCCCCCACCCACACACCCCCAGCCCTGATGCACAGTGCACAAGAGCAAAACGCTGCCCGCCTGGCAAGCATATGGCCAAAACCTCTCTCCTGCCATGATGTGTTGCAGCCTGCCTGCATCCTCTCCTCCAGCCCCAAAGTGCGCATGCACAAACCGCTGCCCTCCCGCCTGGCTGGCTGTACATGGCCAAAACCTCCCTTGCCAGTCCACACTCTGTTTGCCTGGAGACTCCAGGACAACTTCCCAGACCCGGTGGTGGTAAGGGTGCCCAGGCAGACACCTGCCAACACCCCCCCACACCAAAAAGCCCACTTTTCTGGCCTCATGGCTCAGAGCCCTTTAAAGATGGGGGGGCAGATTGCAAAAGAGTCAGTAAACCCTAAGGCATGGACACGGAAAATGCCTTGCCTGTCGCTTCATCCCTGGTTGAGTCTGCAAGCCAATACAGTGTGCCATGCACAGGAAGCAAGAGCAGACCGCACACCGCTAATATTGTGGAGTGGGGTTTTTTTTAAGTAAAGTGAATGGCTGAATTGACTGTATCTTTTTGAAATTTTCTTAACTGGGTGTGTGTGGACAAAAGCATGCATGAGTGATGGGGGGGGGATGTGGTGGTGAGGGCACCCAGTCAGCCACCTGCTGACGGTGACCCCCTCCCCCACACCGAAAAGCACACAGCATGGGCACACACAGCCCAACCTTACCTTCCCAGGACACAGCAAGAGAAGCCCTCTGCTCCGGAGTGCAGCATCAGGGGCTGCTGGGGTCAGACTCAGCAGTGCATCCAAGTCAGCTCCCTCAACGAAAGAAGCTCCTCCTTCCCACCCCACCCTGACTTCGCGCTAACAACAGCCAGTCCCGGGGTTTGCCAGCTGCGCCTGAGGGCGTCCTTCCCGCCCACTCCCATTTCCAGGCAGCCACTTTGTGTAGCGCTCAATCTCCTTTCTGTACCACCCAGTGGTACTTGTGGAGGGTGCTCCTAGTGACACACCTCATAAGCCTGCTGCTGGTGCAGAGACCAGTTGTCCCAGCAACTCACCACAGCTCATGCACTCACATTTACGTGAAGAGAAAGTAGACAGAAAGGTAGATGAGGGAACAGAGCAAGACACAGATGGTGGAACTATTAAAGTTCCTGACATTTTTCACACTTTGGGGGGGGAATCATTCATGATTAAATGTCTCAGGTGGATGATTTAATTTCAGTTTAATAAGACAGTCTTTCTGAGTTGATTTAATGTCAGGCCATTATTAAAACCAGATTTAATGAGGTTCCTGATGTTAAGGAATTGTATAATGGAACATGACTACATCTATTGCCTAATTGTTGAATCACAGCACCTTTATAAGCTCCTCGGGGAAATGGCCATTTCCAGGGTTCTTTTTGTAGAAAAAGCCCAGCAGGAACTCATTAGCATAATAGACCACACCTAACAGCAGAAACACATTAGCATATTAGGTCACACCCCCATGCTCAGATTCCCTCAAAGATGAATAGAAGTACTATAAAGGGAGAACTGTGTCCAGCTGGCACACCTTACCATGGTTTTGGCAAAATGCCTTCTGATGGCCTTTGCATCAAAAGTACCTTTAGAATTTGCACTGAAAGGTATTGTGGAAGGAAGGAAGGAAGGAAGGAAGGAAGGAAGGAAGGAATTGCATAAATATTTCGGACACCCAGACTCATACAAAACCCTTTTATAATATATACATACAGTTCAAATGTGTAGAGCAGTATTTTCAGTTCCTGACCTGGATAGCCCAGGCTAGCCCAATCTCATCAGTTCTCAAAAGCTAAGCAGGATTGGTCCTGATTATTATTTTGCTGAGAGAACACCAAAGAAGTCCAGAATTGATACATATAGGGTTCTCAGCCTCCAGGTGGAGCCTGGAGATCTTCTGCTTTGAGCCCCTTTAAGTGCAGGGACCCAGAAGGCCTCACACATCTGATCTCTGCTCAGAGATCGGGCATGTGGGGTCCTTTCCCACCAGGGTACTTTAATTCATCAGGGAGGCTGCCCCAGCAGGATCACCTAGGACCATCAACAAGTCCTAAGACTTAACCAGAGTTCCCTCTAAGCTGAGTTAGTGTGAGCTAGCTCACAGTTTTTTAGCTTCCAGCTCACAAATTTTTGTCTTAGCTCAGGAAGGATGGCTCCGGAGCAACCTAATTTATGCAGTAGCCAAATCATTTGCTCACAACTTTAATGCCAGCAGCTCACAAAGTATAATTTTTGTTCACAAGACTCCACAGCATAGAGGGAGCATTGCAGATGACTGCTTCTTAAATGGTCAGTTCTATATTGCCTGCTCCAGTGTGAGCTCACCAAGCAGCCTGGTGATCCTAGCACCCGAGGGAAGAACCACCAATGTGGTCTACAGAGAGGTCCTTCAGTAGAGAGAGAAAAAACAGTACGCATGTCTCACTTCACTTTTTACACCACAATCTTCTCCATTAGAATCCCTGCAACAAATGTTACATTTCAGACTTCACATCATCAGTATTATAGGTGGATTTACGGAACTTATTGCCCAGTTCTTGCCCTCTTGCCCAGATTGCCTGGAGGCACAGACTGGGCTGTCACCAGTATGCTGATGACACCCAGCTGTATCTGTTGTTGGGCGGCTGGTTCGAGGCTACCCCAGATGACCTGGATCGGGCGCTTCAGGATGTGGTGGGCTGGCTCAGGCTGAGCTGATTGAAATTGAATCCAATGAATACGGAGGTCCTGTGCCTGAGTCAGAGCAGACCGGGGGTAGGGATCCCATTGTCAGCTTTTGGGGGGTGCTGTCAGTGCCTGCACCGAGGGTCCGGAGTTTGGGAGTGCTCCTGGATGCCTCTCTAACCATGGAAGCCCAGGTAGCAGCCACTGCCAAGGTAGCCTTTTACCATCTGCGACTGATTAGGCAGCTGGTTCCCTTCCTCGAACACAATGACCTGGCGACAGTGATCCACCTAACTATGGTCACCTCGAGATTAGACTACTGTAACGCTCTCTATATGAGGCTGCCCTTGTCTCAGCTCCGGAGGCTGCAGCTAGTGCAGAATGCCACGGCCAGGCTGTATGTGGGCCTCTCGGTGCGGGACCACATCTAGCCTGTGCTGAGGACACTGCACTGGCTGCCTATAGCATACCAGATCCGGTTCAAGGTGCTAGTTTTAACCTTTAAAGCCCTATATGATCAGGGGCCTGCCTACCTAAGGGACTGCCGTTCCCCGTATACACCCCAGAGAGCACTACGGTCAGGCACTCAACATCGCCTGGCCCTCCCTGGCCCTAGAGAAGGCAGGTTGTCAACCATCAGGGCCAGGGCCTTCTCAGTGGCAGCTCCTTCCTGGTGGAATGAGCTCCCAGATGACATCAGGGCCCTGCAGGACCTTTTGCAGTTCCGCAGGGCTTGCAAAGCAGAGCTCTTCTGCCATACTTTCAATTAGGAGCCACCACTGGGGAAAGGGGCTGATGGCAAATACCGGGTTAAGTCTCTGACCGGATAATCAACTGGTGAAATTGTCTGGCCTTGGGTTTGGTATTGCTGTGCTGTGTGTTGGGAGCAACATGGGCTGCCAGCTCCTGTGGTTTTCCACTGTTTTATGTGTATTTTAAGTTAATTTCATATAAATTATATTGTTGATGTTTTAACTCCTGTAAGCTGCCTTGAGCCAGCATACACTGGATAGGTGGGATATAAATCAAATAAATAAATAAATAAACAAACTTAAATACTGTAGCAAAGCATGGGTATCAGGCTAGTGTTAAATAAAAATGGGAACATTCATTACAAAGTCTTACAATATTATTTTTCTTATTAAATGTAAACATCTAAAATATAATACGACTAATTTTGTATCATTGTTTTCGCACTTCTTCATTTTTCAATTTACTGGGGGGGCCCCCCCTCAAAAACGGAAGCGGCCTCTGAACATTCCTGGTCCCAGAATTTCCTCTGTCCCAAGAGTGGTGGGAACTCTGCCTGCCTGCTGAGCCACATGGGATTTGGCACAAAACAAACAAGAAAAATATCAGTCTTTGTCTTTTAAAAATAAGTTTCTAGCTTTCATGCTCAGAGAGGAAAACCAGCCAAGTGAGAGAAAAGCATTTCCTTCATGGCTTAGAACTAGACATTGATCTTGGAAGAGAATGACATACATACAATGACATCAAGTTGTCTAGAAATGGGGTTTTTATTTTATGCTAAGTTCCTTATCTGCCCCCCCAACTATCACACAAGGTTTTTTTCCTTTCCCCTCTATGACCAAATTGCTAATTTTGTGAGCACCAGAATCTCTTAATCATAACAGCTTGAATTAAACTAGCTTTGTAACACACACAGTACACATTTTATTTCCCAAAGCACCATACCTGAGAGACCACTTCAAAGCCATTTATTGGCTGCCTCATCCTTCTTCTTCTTCTTCTTAAGCTCCTTCATCTTAACCAGCTGCATGGCCTAAGAAAGGCTCTTCACTTTCCCAAATATGCTGACACAGTTGCTGCTTCCATTCTCTGCTGTGGAAGAGATGTGTTGTGGCTGAGCTTTCTAGCTACTACGGAGCAATATTTTATTTCACAACATGGACTCCACTGACACAGTCATTTTAGGAAGAAATACATTGAGGTCATGCTGAAAAAATAAACATGGGTTTCTAATAATTTTTTTTTAAGATGAGGTCTAATTATTAGTCCATGGGTTAGATATATACACACACACATAAAAGGACTTGCAGGAAACTTTGACAGAGGCCATTAACCCTGAAAAGCTCCCCTCTTCATTTCTCTGCATGTCAGGTTTCTGCCTTTGCTTTCCAACACCCATCAACAATTCCACTCATGAATCCATGATGCCAATCTTTGCCCATATCTATATCTATAGGTATATAAAAACATATTTACTGTTGGAGTCACCATTTGGTTTTCCCCAGAAGCACGTCTTGGGCCATCCCCGGTACAAGGTCCTGTAGTCAAGCACTGCCAGAACCTCCAGCAATCCAGAGATGAAAACAGGCCCAGCTGCCTGGTTGGGAAGGATGGAGAGGAATTCATTACCCTCCACCACCCCCAGGCAGGCAAAGGATCATGGGTTGTGGGTGGAAACAGCACATTCTGTAAGTGTCTCTTCTGGACATAAAGCAGGGGTCACTGGGGGTGGGGCAGGGAGGTATTTGTGAATTTCCTGCATTGTGCAGGGGATTTGACTGGAAGACCCTGGAGGTCCCTTCCTGTCAGCTAGGCTATCATAAATAAAAGGTGCGGGTATAGAGAGGGGCCGCTATAAAGAAAAGGGGAGGAGAACACTGTTGGCTCTGGAATGTTACTTTCAATTCTCCTCTGGCATTTGTCGTTTCCTCTAGCATTTGTCCCTGTTTACTTAAGAGCTCAGGTTTCTCCTGCGAGTTTCCCGCTTGGAAGTAAAAGCCGTTATTTTCCACGCTCGGGTAACGTGGCATTCATTGGCTTGTAGCCATCTGACACCCCAATTTGAATCCTGTATAAAATCTCTTTCCTGCTTTCCCTCTTCAGTCATAACACAGAAGTGTTTAGAGAATGTATAGTAAACTGACTTCAGTAAACTGAACCTGCTTAAGGACCGTTGTTGAGTGCTGATTACTAGAGACTCTGACAGAGTGTTAAGACTCCTCATCCCTGGACTGTGCTCCCCATCCCGAATCTCAACATGAGTGCAAGGAACGGTAAAGACCAGCCAATCACAGAGGTGGAAATTCCTGTCACCACGGTCGGGGGCTGGTGGGAAGTGCTCGGCCCCAGGGAAGATACCTGTATTTATGGGTGCACCTCTCTACTGTTCTGAAGGAGTCATGAATGCTGACTCCTCAGGTGGCTGTGCCAAGCCACTATGACCGAGTGCACCCCAGCCATCCAGAGTCACTGGATCGAGGTGGAGGCAGAGGGGTGGAGGCACTAACCGAGCACATGGGAATGCACTTGTGGGAACAAGTGTAGCAAGAGATTTTTGAACTAACGATTAGATAACCCAAAATGATGTTGGACGTGGTGCAGGATAAACTGAGGCAACAGGCTCCCCTCCAGCTAGGGGCGGCCGTGGTGCTAATGGGGCTGCCAGCTGGGCAACCGGGAGCCCTTCCTGCACAGCCTACGGCACCCGCCGGGACACCTGGGGTTCCTGTGAGGCCAGAACAACCAGCTCAAACCCTGATGCCTGGGGTCTCCGAACTGCAACAACCCAAGGAGTTGCTGGAAGCTACATTCGATGGGACCCCTAAAAAGATAGCGTTCTTTTTAGTACAATACACAAATTTCTAAGAGACTGGGGCCATCTGTTCCCGAATGATGAGCACGAGGTTGAGTTTGTAAACCTGAAGCTGAGGGATCAGGTGGCAGACTGGTATGTGGGTTTGCATGAGATCCAAGGCCCCGAGCTACGAGATGTGCAGGCTTTCATGTGGGTGCTGAGAAGGCAGTATGAAGATCCACTGGCAGGCAAGAAGGTGAGGGCACGCCTCCGTACCTTGAAGCAAGGCAGCCGTACAGTGCACAAGTACTCGGAAGAGTTCAAAATGATTGCAGTGAAGTTTCAGGTGTGGCCAGAGCCCATGTTAATGAAACATTTCCAGACAGGGCTCAGTCACCAGATTCTTGATATGGTTCTGCGTAATATACAACCTCTCACCCTAGCTGCCTGGATGCAAGAAGCAGATGATGCGGAGAACTGCCTGCAGATTACCACAGGTATACCCTAAAAACCCAGGAGCCCCCCCAGAAGACAACCCAGCCCAGAGGAAAAGACCCAATTAAAGAGCAGTGGATGAGACAAGGGCTTTGTCTTAAGTGTGGAGAAGCAAATCATTTTGTGGCAGCCTGCCCAGCGAGTGTGACACCAAGCCCTCCAAAAGCTGAAGAGATGAAAGCCACGGAACCCCAAAGCGACCAAGCAGTGGGAAAGGAAAGTTCCCGAAAGCATTGCAGCTGGCAGCGCAACTGGAAAGCACCTCGTCAAGTGGCGAAGAAACACAATAGCCATCGGGAAAAGGCAAGGACCTGTTTAAGAGGTGCAAAACTACAGGTCCAAAAGCTGCAGGCGCCACCTATGGTAAGCAGTTCTGACCCCATCCTGTTCATGACTGTGACCATTTTAAACAGAGACATGGGCACGCAAATTCGAGTTCAGGTGCTGATCGACTCAGGCTGCATGAGGGACATAATCAGCCCATCTCTTGTTACGGAGCTGGGGATCCCAGTCCTAAGGCTTCCAGAGCCGTTAGTTTTTGTCCAGATGGACTGCTCCTCTATGCAGGAGTCGTGTAAATACCAGATGGTCCCCTTGCTGATGTGTAGCGGGGAAGGCCTCACAGGCAGGGGATCTCTGACTGAGAAAGCCCCGGTACCAGAAATGAGCCGCACCAGACAACGGGTGAAAAGGTATAAAAGTTTTTTTGACGTCAGGTCCAGCAGCGAGGAGCACATTTGCATTTGCATATTGCATTTGCAAGCTTATATACAGTCAGGGCAGGTCCTTCCCACCAGCCACATGGTCATTTCCCGGTTTTCACTGCCCTTCTGTTCTCTGCCCTCCACCCCCTCTGCATCTGGCCCAACGGTCTCCATGCCTTGTGCTATGCCTCAGGCTGTACATAGGTCATGGGGACTTTTTCCCTTTGTTTTTGCCAACTTAGCAAGCTACGATCTGTTTGGTCAGCAGATTAAGATAACAATAAGCAATTAACACTTTGCAAATAGCTGCTCTTTGCTTCAGATGGGGGTGGGAGAACATTGGGAGCACCGCTCTTTTGTGATTAACCCCAATGCCCAGTTCCCACTGGTGTTAGGGAGCCTTTGGCTGTGTGCGCATGATCCTTACATCCAGTGGAGCACGGTGGTGGTGCGTTTTGTTGATCCAGGGTGTAAATCCCATGTGTGGTCACCTGAGTGGGGTGAGTCTCCTCCTGCAGAACCAGTGATTGCTTGCCTAGTGGAGGAGAATGGGGGGGGGATCCCCCACAAGTATGAGGATTTAGCGGAGGTCTTTGGGGTGGTAGAAGTGGATGAACTGAGCCCCCCACACCAGAATTGTGACTGTGCTATTGAATTGTTGCCGGAGCACAAGTTACCAAAAGGATAGTTGTATTCCATGAGCCCTGCAGAGAAAGGGGAGCTATGAAAGTTCATTGATAAAAACTTGGCGCGAGGCTTTATCCATCCTGCCTCCTCCCCTTATGCGGCTCCCATTTTCTTCTGGAAAAAGACGGATGGTGGGCTCAGATTGTGTACAGATTACCGGGGGCTTAATGCAGTGTCCGCTACCAATGCCTAACCCCTCCTACTGATCAAAAATTTGTTGGCAGAGGCTTCCAACGGAAAAATCTTCACTAAGCTATATCTGCAGGATGCTTACTTTAAAGTGCACATAAGGGAGGGGGATGAATCTAAGACGGCTTTCAACATACCCCTGGGGCAATTTGAATACCTTGTTATGCCCTTTGGCCTCCAAGGGGTGCCTGGAATTTTTATGAACCTGTTCCATGAAGTGCTACACCAGCACTTATTCCAGGGAGCGCTAGTGTACTTAGATGACATTCTTTTGTACTCCCCTGATAGAAAATGCATGTCAAATTGGTGCGGGAGGTCCTTCAAACACTTCAGGAGCATAGACTGTTTGCTAAGTTGTCCAAATGTGAGTTTCACAAGGAAAAAGTGAATTTTCTAAGTTACCATATCTCCCAGAGGGGCTTAGAAGTGGATCCAAAGAAAGTAGCTGACATGGTGGGGGGGAAGCACCCACCACCCAGTGCCATCTTCAATCATTCTTAGGGTTCTGTAATTTTTATAGGGGTTTCATCTCAAATTTTGCCCAAGTAGCTCTCCCACTCACAGACCTACTGAAAACAAAAGGGAAGGGTGTGGAGAGTACAAAGCCCAGGACCAAGTTAAACTGGACTGAGGAATGCCAGCATGCATTCAAGATGCTTAAAAAACTGTTCACTTTCGAGCCAGTGCTTGCCCACCCCAATGAGAATAAAAAATTCATTGTCCAAGTGGACACATCAAACGTCACAATGGGGGGGGCAGTCTTGCTGAAGGGTGCAGATGGGCGGCTCCACCCCCTGGCTTACATTTCTAAAAGTTCAACACTACTGAGCGCAATTGGTCAGTGTGAGACAAGGAAGCCGTGGCTAGTAAATTAGCTTTACCAATGTGGCATCACTGGTTAAAGGGGGCACAGGTAGCATTTGAAGTTTAGACTGATCATAAAAACTTAGAGGCATTGTGCACCCCCCGAAGCCTCAATTCCAAACAGCTCAGATGGGCGGAGTTTTTCCTCTAAGTTCCGTTTCACCCTCCACCATCTCCCGGGGAAAACAAACTTTCTGGCTGATGCCCTGTCATGCCTACCCCAACATGCGAGCCAAAGGAAGGAGGTAATTGACTCTATGTTCATACTCTCACAGTTAGGTGGAGCGGTCATGACCCGCAGTCAAGCAAAAGCAGGGTGTGTGTGTGTGTGGAGAAGGAAGTGCTTCTGTAAAGTACCAAATTCAAAAAGGGTGTGTCTAACAAAGACCAGGAGGAACTTGCTTCCATGCCAGGATTAAAAAAACATGAAGACAGCTGTTAGTATAAGGGGTCCTAAGTCTTTGTGCCTGTCTCTATGAGGGAGGAAGTGATGCACTGGGGCCACAAATCAAAACTAGCTAAACATTTTAAGTTCCTAAAGTCTTTGCATTTGCTGCAGCACCAATTTTGTAGTCTTGTATAAGGGCAGACATTTCCCAATATGTTACCTCATGCCCTACATATCTCATGTGCAAAAGGCAAGGGGGGGAACCCCTGGATTGTTAAAACATTTTAAAACCCCATCCTGGTCTTGGGAGGTGATTTCAATGGATTTGATCACTGACTTGCCACCCAGTAAGGAAAATACTGTAATTTGGGTGGTAGTAAACTCGTTCTTGAAGCAGGCACACTTTGTTCTGTTCAAACAGCTGCCCACTACTAAAGCTTTAGCAAAGATGTTTGTGCACCACATCATTAAACTCCACTGTTTTCCGAGGAAGGTAATTTCAGACAGGGGATTGCAATTTGTTGCCAAATTTTGGAAAAAACTTTTGCACCTATTGGAAATTAAACAAAGGCTCAGTAGTGCTTATCACCCAAAGACTGATGGTCAATCAAAAAGAATTAATCAAACACTGAAACAATTTCTCAGGTGTTTCACCAATTATCAGCAAGATGGGTGGACTTGTTGCCATATGGAGAATACAGCTACAACAACTCGGTGCATTCTTCCACAGGGGTATCCCCTTTTATGGCTTTATATGGTTATGAAGGGCACCACTCCCTGTAATGTCTGATAACACCCCTGCGAAAGGGGGGACTTGCATCATTGGTGGTGCGGTCTACAGGACTAGTGGCTGGTAATTCGCAAGGCACTTAATAAGGCCAAAGCCAATTACAAGACTCAGGCTGACAAGCACCGGGCTAAACCCTGGGACAGAAATCCAGGGGATTGTGTGTATTTGTCCACTAAAAACTTAAAGGGGCTGCAACCCAGGAGAAAGCTGAGTTGGCATTATGTGGGACCTTTTCCTGTTGTGCATAAAATCAACAAAGTGACTGTTAAACTGGCTCTGCCTAAATCCCTTCAGGGCGTTCATCCAGTCTTTCATTTCAGCCTCCTGAAGCGAGATCCTGGACCGAATGCTTGGCGTCCTCGTTCCTCTGCCTTTGCACCTCTAATTCTGAATGGCGAACCACATCACGAAGTAGCTCAGATTCTGAATTCTAGAATATGGCGTGGCCATCTTTTCTACTTAGTTGGGTGAAAGGATTTCAATCCTAAAGAAAATGAATGGGTCCAGGATTGTCATGTCAATGCCCCTGAGGTTATGTGCTTTCCACTTTTTGTACCCTTTGAAGCCGGGGGGAAGGATGTCAGCTAGGCTGTCATAAATAAAAGGTGTGGGTAAAGAGAGGGACCACTATAAAGAAAAGGGAGGGAGAAAGCTGTTGGCTCTGGAATGTTACTTTCAATTCTCCTCTGGCATTTGTCCCTTTTTACTTAAGATCTTGGGTTTCTCCTGTGAGTTTCCCGCTTGGAAGTAAAAGCCATTATTTTCCGCATTCGGGTAACGTGACACCCCAATTTGAATCCCGTATAAAATTCCTTTCCCGCTTTCCCTCTTCAGTCTTAACACAGAAGTGTTTAGAGAATATATAGTAAACTGACTTCAATAAACTGAACCTGCTTAAGGACCGTTGTTGAGTGCTGATTACTAGAGACTCTGACACTTCCAACTCTATGATTCTATGATTCTAAGAGTATGCAGTGCACATAATTACAGAGGACAACAGGAAGACCACAGATGATATGGCAAAATAAGCCCTGTGTATCACATACACGACCTGACCTAGATAGCCCAGGTTAGCTCAGTCTTATCAGATCTTGGAAACTATGCAGTTGTGGTTAGTACTTAGATGGGAGACCACCAAGGAAGTCCAGGGTCACTATGAAGAGGCAGGTAACAGCAAACTACCTCTGAATGTCTCTTGCCTTGAATACAAGTTCCCCATAAGTGGCTCCATAAACAGCTTTCTAAAGACTTCAGAAATAAAAAAAGACTCCTTCAGGAAGTGGAAGGAGGGCCTTATAACCATGGATGAATATAAACAAATAACCAGTGCCTGTAGAGAGAGAGTTAGGGAAGCTAAAACTCAATATGTGCTTAGGCTAGTGAGAGATGCTAAAAACAACAAAAAGGTTCTTTTCTCATGTTCAAAGTAAGAAAAAGAGCAAGGGCATGGTAGGTCCATTGTGGGAACAGGAAAGTGAAATTGTAACAGGTGATGAAGAGAGGGCAGTGTGAGGCTTCTGGGTTAACACTATCAGACCAGACCCTTGATTTAAAGCAAAGTTCTTTTATTTCTAACAATGAACTCAGGTTCTCGATGTTAGAGATACATGACAGTAAGCAACAGTGGTTAATATACCCCCTCAGCTACAATTGAACACAGATACAGGACCAATCAGAGCCAATACCTCAAAGCGGGAAAAAGAAAGGTGACCGTTGAGGTTCCCACAGTGGAGGTGAGAAAGTTATAAAAATTCCCTTCTTGATCTGGGTGACCCACATGTGTGAAAGATAGGCTAAACATTTGGCCGGCAACAATTAAACAAGCCCCAAGGTTGTAACAACTTGATAACATTCCTTGAGCCTCAAAGGCTAAGGGGGAGTGGACGGGTGTGAGAGTCCCAGTTGTTTATGTGACATGCAGGAATGCGAGACACCATCCTCCCGACTAGAGAGTGGTAACATTTAGCAGAGCTGATAATATACTTCAAGGAAAGCAGTAAATAACAAATGGTTACCAAAAAGAAAAGAAAGACATCTATTCTATGAAGCAAGACAGGCATGCTATTGTCAGATTCTGACAGGCAGAACTGCTCAATTCCTACTTTTCCTCAGTCTTCTCTTGCGAGGGGAACAGTGCTCAATATGGCAAAAACAGAACACATAATGAGGGAAGGGAGCTGCAGCCTAGGATTGACATGGGGTACTACATAAACTCCTAATTTCTTTAAATGAAACTAAATCCTTGGGGCCAGATGAGCTGCATCCAAGGGTACTAAAAGAACTTGTGGAAGTAATTTCTGAGCTTCTGTCCATTATTTTTGAGAATTCTTAGACAACAGGTAAAGTGCCAGAAGATTGGAGGTGGGCAAAAGTTGTCCCCATCTTCAAGAAGGGGAAGAAGGAGGATCCGGGTAACTACTGACCCATCAGCTTGATGTCTATACCTGGGAAAGTTTTAGAACAAATCATCAAACAGTCCTTGAGCATTTAGAAAGGACAGCTTAATTACTAAGAGCCAGCATGGGTTTCTCAAGAACAAGTCATGTCAGACTAACCTTATCTCTCACTACCCTTGCTGGATTAGGGGAATGCTGTATGGGCCATGGGCGGACTTCCCCGTCTGATTGCTCCAGCGCTCTCTCATGGCATCGGGATGGTCTGATCAGGCCATCCTGACTCTGTGCCATTGTTTCCCCTCCCCTTCTCAGTATGCACATCATCGCTCACTACATAGGGAGCCCTCAGGGGGGAAGTGCGAATCATCAATCCTTCATTTAAGCACCTTGGAAACTAACAGCAAAAAAAACCCCAACTCACTTTTGTTTACATCTGATCACGCAGTGGCGAGCTGCTGCCACAGCTTCAAAAGACTGTGTGATCGCGCAACTGCGGGTCAACTTCTGCCAGAGGAAATAGCTTCTCTCCCCCCCCCCCCCCCCGTTTTATCTCTGCCATGTGACTGCAACCAAAGTTTATCTTGATTTCAGTAAGGCTTTAGATAAGGTTTCACATAATCTTCTTGTTGACAAATTGGAAAAACGTGGTTTGGATCCTGTGATTGTTAGGTGGAATTGTAACTGGTTGACAGATCGCACCTAAAGAGTGCTTGTGAATCCTCATCTTCTTGGAGAGGAGTGACAAGTGGAGTGCCTCAAGGATCTGTCCTGGGACCTGTTTTGTTCAACATCCTTATCAGTGATTTGAATGAAGATATAGAGGAAATAATTATTAAATTTGCAGATGATACTAAATTGGGAGGGGTAGCAAATAAGATAGAAAACAGAGTCAGGATACAGGATGATCCTGACAGGCTGGAAAACTGGGCTAAAACAAATAAAATTAATTTCAATGGGGATAAATGTAAAGGTCTGCATTTAGGTAGGAAAAATCAAATGCATAATTATACGATCAGGGAGACTTGACTTGGCAGTAGTATGTGCAAAAAGGATCTAAGGGTCTTAGTAGATCATACACTGAACATGAGTCAGCAGTGTGATGTGGTAGCTAAAAAGGCAAATGCCATTTTGGGCTGTATCAACAGAAGTATAGTGTCCAGATCACGCAAAGTGCTGGTACCACTTTGCTCTGATTAGACCTCACCTAGAGTACTGTGTTCAGTTTTGTTCAGTTCAGTTACCACAATTTAAGAAGTATATAGACAAGCTGGAACGTGTCCAGAGGAGAACAATGAAGATGGTGAGGCCAAGTCCTATGAAGAAAGGTTGAAGGAGCTGGGTATATTTAGCCTGGAGAGGAGACAACTGTGAGGTGATATGATAACCACCTTCAAGTACTTGAAGGGCTGTCATATAGAGGATGGTGCAGAGTTGTTTTCTGTTGCCCCAGAAGGTCAGACCAGAACCAACGGGTTAAAATTGAATCAGAAGAGTTTTTGGCTAAACATTAGGAAGAACTTCCTAACAGTTAAAGCGGTTCCTCAGTGGAACAGGCTTTCTCGGGAGGTGGTGGGCTCTCCTTCTTTGGAGGTTTTCAAACAGAGGCTAAATGGCCATCTGACAGCATTGCAGATTCTGTGAACTTAGGCAGATCATGAGAGGGAGGGCAGGAAGGGTTGCATCAGTGCTTAGTTCTTGTGGCCCTTTCTTACACGCCCAGTGTTATGTCCGCTGACTACCACATGGTACCAGTGACATACAGCCTGAGCTTGACTCCTGGAAACAATAAGAGTCAAGTGTGAGATTGTCCCAATAGCTATAGTCCACAACAGGCCTCCTTAAGCAGAAAGTCCTTTATTTGCAGAAAAGATCATGTTGGTCAAACACTTTTCCTGTTAGTAATGCTCAAGCTTGGAATTGCAATTACAATTATACTTGGTATGAAATATGGCCTAACTACCCTCTACCAATCAATAGGGAGAATTCTTGGCACCCAAATATACTGGCCCAATATTCCCATGGAAAGCGCGGCAAAATGAGTTCTCAGAGAGAAATACTACTGAATATTTCTGGGGGGAAAGTTCCCAGAGAAACTTAAGCAAACAGAATACAAAACACCTGTGATTCTGGTAACACATAACAGGAGGCACTTTCATTCAAGGTCATTAGCTAAAAAGGCTAGAGATAACAGGGAATAGAAAGCAAATGAGTAATGAGCATGCACAAAGCAAAGCAAAGCGAGTGAGGCGCGCATTCCAAAGGTGGGAGTCAGGTTCCCGATGCTATCTCCCGGGCGGGACCTGCAGAGGTTAAATGAGACCTTTGAACACAAAGCATTGTGAATTAGGTAGTAAACGTTGAGGCAACTCAGGAAGTATTGCAACATGTAACACAGTAACTTCATTGATCATGGTGAGACAGTCACTCAGGCTTATGGCAGTTAGCCTATGCTTAACTGACATCAAGGATACTAGGCCAACTCTGTGAGACTTCTGATTAGATCCAGTAAGCCAGGCCTCAGTGTAAAAGCAAAGTCCTTTTTATTTTCTTAATGGTCTTTCAGGAATACATTCATTGACAGTGATACCAAATCAATAGGACCCAAAGCAATTATACTGTTTTCAAATAGCAGATAAATGACAGGCACCAATCAGTGCAATAAGCCAAAAGCACGAAAAAACCTCAGCAGTTACTTTCCCAGAGAAAAGGCGCGCACTCTAGAAACCCCTCCCCCCGCGAGAACTCCTACTTCACATTCCCACACAGTCAGGCACCTGGAGGAGCCCAACACAGAAACATCCCAAGGTTAATGTTACAGCAAAACAGAGTAGCAGAGCTGGTGAGACGCAGGGGGAGGAGAAGGAGGGGGTGGGTGGGTAAGAGCACTCTGACATGGGAAAGAACAGGGTACCAAAATCCCGTCGGGAGTATACAGTTAGCATGGAGGAAATGAACAACAAAATGACAGGGAACCTGACAACACTAGCCGTCCAATAGGAACTCTGGCGGGAAATTCAAACCTGCCAATGGGCCTTTTGGGTGTGTCCTGGGGACTGTATAAAGTTGACCCTTGCGGCTGGTATTGCATGCTTATTTGTGTACCAATAAAGAATGCTGTTTGCTATGTCATCTTCTGACTCTTGAATGCTGTGAACCCAGTACACAATACCAGCGACGAAGGTGGGATCCCATTGAGTGAGCCTGCTGCCATGAACCCAAGGAAGCTGATGTCCTCTGCTGCTGCTCCAGCCACGAGCACCCAAGGCAACCAAGGAAACGCTTCCATGTCGCACCACACAGCAATGGCCACTGCTCCGGGAGTAGGACTCATCCTGCCATTCGACCCAGCACAGCCCCAACACTGGGAAGCCTGGGTTAAGGGATTCAAGTTGATCCTGGTCTTCTACCAGGTCACTGAAAAAGACTGTAAGAGGGGCCTCCTCATCGGTTCCTGTGGCACCGTGACGGTCGAGCTGGCCCGGAACCTCCTCACGCCAACCAAGCTCTCTGAGGTTACTTTCGATGCTATCATCAAGGTACTACAGGACTATTTTGTCCCGCAGCCCTCCGAGATTGCTCACTACATGGCCTTCTAGCACCGGCTACAGCACCCCCGGGAGTCCGTCACCGCATATCTGGCAGAGCTCCAACATCTGGCAGTGGAATGTGAGTTCGGGACATTCCTCGAGAAGGCCCTCAGGAACCAGCTTGTCTGCAGCCTCTGGGACGAGAAGCTGAGATGGAGAATCATGGAGGATGAGAAATGTACACTCACCTCAGCCCTAGCCATTGCCATCACATGGGAGAGATTGCACCCGGCGACAACCAGCTCCTCGTCTAGCCACCATGTGACCGCTGCACTACCAACCGGCTCCAACCAGAGTGACAGGGAAGAAGTCCACCGGATGCAGCAGACCAGATGGCGTGATCTGGGGACTGCAAACTGCTCCAACCCAGCCCGGGAGTCGCCCCGACGGGAGTGCCCAACCTGCGGGGACCAGCATGACCGAAAAACATGCCAGTTCTGTGATGTGACCTGCTGGAGCTGTGACCATTCCAGCCACATTGCGAGGGCTTTCCGCTCAAGGGGGTCCTGAGCCCCCAGAAAGGTCCACTTCACCATGCGTCACAAAATAGAAGCAGAACTGGACCACCTCATGGCCCAAGGGGTCCTGGAACCCATCTCACATGCCCCATGGGAGACACCCATTGTCACCCCAGTAAAGCCCAGTGGGGATGTCTGCATCTGCATGGACTACAAATGCACTCTGAACCAGGCCCTCCAGGACCACACTTATCTGGTCCCGGTAGTAAGCCATGTTTTGGCTATGTTGGCCGGGGTGCAGAACTTTGGAAAACTAGATCTCACACATATATACCAACAACTCCCCATGGATGAGGCCACTGCCACTGCGCAGACCATTGTCACCCACAGGGGAGCCTTTAAGATTAGGAGACTGCAGTTTGGGGTGAAAGTTGCACAAGGTCTCTTCCAAAACTTGATGGGTTCTCTCCTTAAAGGGATCCCCGCACCACACCATTTTTCGACGTGTTGATCACCGCCGCCACGCCAGATGATTTCGCCTCCCATTTGTGCACTGCTTTTCAATGCGGCCGGCCTCAAAGTGAAGCGGGAGAAGTGCCTCCTTGGGGTTTCGTCTGTTGATTTCTTGGGCTTCACGGTCAATGTGGACAGCCTTCATTCAGCCAGGGACAAAATTAAGGCCACCGTCGGGGCACCTCTGCCCAAGTCCAAGGCAGATCTACAGGCATTTCTCGAAGTATTGAAATTTTACCATGCCTTCCTTCCCCACAAGGTGGCGGTAGCTGAACCCCTGCATCACCTGCTGGACAAGCAGACCCCCCCCGGACTTGGGGCCCATGCCAAGCTGCAGCGTTCACAGGGGTAAAGGGCTCCTAATTTTGAACAAAGTTCTCGCACACTTTGATGACACTGCCTGTAGTGCTGGCCTGTGATGCTCCCCCCTACGGGGTGGGCACCGTGCTAGCGCACCAACTCCTGGATGGGTGTGAGGTCCCAGTGGCCTATTACTCTAGGACCTTGTCTTCTTCGGAACACAATTACGTGCACATTGAAAGGGAGGGGTTGGTGATTGTGGTCGACATGAAGAAGTTTCACGACTTCATCTACGGCTGCCCTTTCACCATTGTGATGGACCATCATCCCCTCCTCCGTCTTTTCACAGCGGATCAGCAGATGCCACAAGTACACCCCTGCAGGTCCTCCTCTATCTTTCTTTTGAGATTTGACTATACTCTGCAACACTGCCTGGGGAAGGCCATGGGCCATGCAGAAACCCTTAGCCACCTTCTGTTGCCCGCCACTGAGGCAGATCCAGCTCCGGCACACCTGATCCTCCAGGTGGAGGATCTTCCAGATGCCCCTCTCCAGGTGGCTGACATCGCATGCCACATGGCCTGGGACCTCATTCTTTCCCAAGTTCTGGGCTGGGTGATGAGGGGGTGGCCTGCAGCTGCAGCAGACCTAGAATTTTCACCCTACTCAGCTTGCCAAGACAAACTCTCTGCCCACAAGGGGTGTGTACTGTGGAGAGACAGGGTAGTAGTCCCCAGCCCTCTACAGAAGGGCATTCTTAAAGCCTTGCATGAGGCTCATTCAGAGGTCATATGAATGAAGGCCCTAGCCTGGAGCTACATGTGGTGGCTGGGCATTGATGGGGAAATAGAAGCATGGGTCAAGCACTGCAGCCATTGCCAGGAGACCTGACTGAATCCTCCAGCCGCACCAACACAAGCTTGGGAGTCCACCCGCAAGCCATGGTTGAGACTCTATATTGACTTTGCGGGCCCCTTTCACAGACTGCTCTTTCTTGTAACCGTGGACTCATACTCCAAATGGTTAGAGATCAGCCCTGTCTCGACCACATTGTCAAAGGCCACGATCCAGGCACTACACCGGAACTTCACGACACATGGCCTGCCAGACACAATTGTCTCAGACAACGGGACAGCTTTCACCTCTGAAGAATTCTGGGAATTCTTAAGCAGAAACCGGACACATACAGTCTGCCCCATTCAACCCTGCTACTAACGGACAAGCCGAGTGAATAGTGAGGACCACCAAGGAAGCCCTAACATGACTCACAGAGGGTGACTGGGAAGCCCACATCACTCAGTTCCTCTTGGCACAGCACACCATGCCAAATCCAGTCAGTGGTTGTTGCCCAGCTGAGCTCTTGATGGGCAGGAGGCCCACCATTGTGCTAGACAGACTACACCCTGACTGTGCCCCAGAGTCATGCAACCAGTTGGAGCAACAGGAAGCTTCCCTGAAGACCCCGTGTACACCTGCAACTTTGTTTGTTTGTTTGGTAGGGGTGCTCCGTGGCTCGCAGGGAGGATAATTCGGCCTACAGGACCAATATCATATAAGGTCTCAACAGAGGACGGCCAGGTTCTGCAATGGTACCTCAACCAATTGAGAAGGCACCTGCTTCCGAGACATCCGGAAGAGATGTGCTAATGGCGGATGCCTCTCTCCGCATATGCGGGAGAGGCGATCCGTGCCTGGTAGGGTGAAGGGGTTCTGGACGGGTGCCGAACCCCCAGAGACCCTAGCGAAGGGGCTCTGCCTGGGGTGGCACGAGGGGGAGACTCTCCTGATGGTGGCGACTGCAGGATTGAGACCCCCCTCATCACCCCCGTAGGTTCCCCTGCCAAGGAAGCCTTCGGGCTGCATAAGCGTGACTGAGAAGCCGCAGAAAATGCTTGGCGGAGAAGCAATTAACACACCTGATATGCAATGGTGAAAACCGTGAGTTGCAAAATATAACGGCAAATAAAGTGACAGGGAGGGAAAGGGAGGATCATATTCCCCCCCCCTCTCTCCTTACCGAAGCGGCTGAGACTTTCCCACGGCATTACTGCAACTATAAAAGCATTTGAAAAATGCTGGAGGGCGGGATCGCATACATGGAGAAAAGACCTTTTGAGAGACATTAGTGTGACTACAATTGTTTCTTCTACGGTCCTTCTTATCTAAGTGTAAATAAAAGAGAAACTGCAACAATGACGGGGCGGCCAAAACCCTCCCCTAAACTAGGAAGTGGTCCTCTGAGTTCAAAGGGCGATACCACAGAGATGAGCTCAATGTTTTCAGCGTTGCTGCGGCCGCTGGTGGACCAGATGACTACTCTCAACAGCAAAATGGACTTAATGCAAAATGAACTGAAAGAATCAGGTAAATGAACAGAAAAGCTGCAACAGGACCTCTTGGAAGTCAAGGCGACAACTAGTAAGCATGATTCAAGACTACAAAAAATTGAAAAAGAAAAGGCTTTTCAATGTGATAATATATTGAAATTGCAGATGGAATGCTCAAGTTACTTCCTTCGACTTCAGAATGTTCCTGAAAAAAAAAGGGGAGGATCTTAAAAAGCTAGTGAGTGAAGCTCTGGCACCAGAGACAGGTTTAAAAGCGGAAGAAATAATAAGCAATATGGATTTGGTTTATCGGACCTATCCTGAATTAGTCAAAAAGAAAAACCTGCCAGGTGAAATTATGATAAGATTCTCCAAAAGATCAACAAGAGATGTGGTTTTAAAAGCCACCAACAGAACAACGCTGAAGATCCAGGAGGTAGACATCAAGGTATTAAAGGACATTCCATTTGAAATAAGAAAAAGAAGAAAAGCCTACAGAAGTTTAACTACCTGGCTTCAGTCTGAATCAATTATATACCGATGGAACACTCCGGAGGGACTGTGTTTCAGCTATCAAGAAAAGAATGTTAAAATTGACTCTGTTGATCAAGCGAAAGCTTTTTTGGAAAAATGCAAGAAAAAGAAAAAAGAGAGAGACTCAGACGATTCGCTAGCACAGCAGGAAAGTATATATGGCTTGGATAGCTCAGAAAGCGAAGAAGAAAACTCAGACTCGGAGAAGGGAGCTGCGGCTCCCAAACTTATGGAAAAGACTAAAAAGAAAAGAACAGGACAATAGAAGAAATAAACTTTGTATTGTTGTTAAATGTCGAGCACTAAGTATATGTTAATGGAAAATAAGCGTGCTCCAAAGTTATGTGTACCAGCAAATCAGCTATGTGATTTTTAGAAGCAGTAACATATGTAACTAGTTAAACCAAGATTTTTTGTTTCTCAAACTGACTAATCTACTAAAAATAATTATTTTAATCAGCATTTTCTGTATAAGGTAATTTAGTGTAGAATTTGGTGTATAGATATAGAAATAGATGTAAAATCAATTTAAAAAATTATAAAAAAAAAAGAGAAGGCACCTGCTTCCCACCACAGCTGACAACCCAGCTCAGGAACTCGACAACGGCGACCCTGGGACTGGAGTACCAGAGACAGCGCCGGAATCTACCCCCATGCCAGAAGTCAAACGGCCTGCAGAAACACTGGTTTTCAGCCCAGCGCCAGCCAAGGACACCCCAACTCAACAGCCAGAGAATCCGACTGGTCTGCCAGACAGAGCCATGAAGGCCACCACAGCGCCAGCACTGAGATGCTCCCAGAGGGAGCACAGACCTCCGACCTACTTACCAGACTATGTCCCATAGGTGGGCATGAACTATGAGGGGAGGGGTGTTATGTCCGCTGACTACCACATGGTACCAGCGACATACAGCCTGAGCTTGACTCCTGGAAACAATAGGAGTCAAGGATCCTAGGCCAACACTAGCCTTCCAATAAGAACTCTGGTGGGAAATTCAAACCCGCCAATGGGGCTTTGGGGGGTGTCCTGGGGACTGTATAAAGTTGGCCCTTGCAGCCAGTATTGCATGCTTAGTTGTGTACCAATAAAGAATGCTGTTTGTGATGTCATTGTCCGACTCTTGAATGCTGCAAACCCAGTGCACAATACCCAGGGAAATGCTGAATGCCACTTTGGGGTCAGGAAGCAATTTTTCTCCAGGCCAGTTTGGCCAGGGATCCTGGGGGTTTTTTTTGCCATCTTCTGGATGTGGAGCAGTAGTCACTGAGGGTGTGGAGGGAGAGATATTTGTGAATTTCCTGCATTTTGCAGGGGGTTAGACTTGGAGATCCCTTTCAACTCTATGAGTCTAAGTCAGCTGCAACTTGATGGCAAAAAAATAATCATCATCATCTACATGCCACCTTGTTAAGAATGGACCAACCTGAACAGAAAACCTTTCACAAAGGGAAAAGCCCCAACCAAGATCCTCCATTCAGGCCTTGTGATCATTTTGTGTTATATCCCACATCCTTGGGGTCCTATAGAGAAGATTCCATGGCTGACGGCACTGAGAAAGATGTTGCCAGGCTTACCTACTCAGACTTATCACCATCAGAGTTCAGCCCTGGCCCCTGGCACTGCAGAAGTAATAAAGATCAGGCCTCAGTCTTGGTGACAGCAGAAAATGAGAGCTCTTAGTGAAGTCATGCACCTCAGCAGTGGTGCCCAAGAACACACAGCCAGGCTTCTTCCTTCCTGGAGCCCCATCACAGCTGGCCTGAGCACATGCAGGCCAGGGCCAGCTCTCCTACCCACTGCTTCCTGGCCAGGGCCCACAGTCAAGCCGGTGCCCTCAGGCCGCTATGGTTACTGGACTCCCTTCAGAGCCCGGGGGAGATGCAAGATGGCAATGTCTGGCCCCAAAGCCCAAATGCTTCTGCTTGGCCTGGCTGCTTCATGATCACCTGGATCACCTTGCCATCTCCTTCTGCAGCTGAGATCACCTGACAACAAGCCTCAAGGGGAAGAGCAAGGGTTGGAAGGATTTGGCTGGCCAACACTGGCAGGAGCAGCAAAACGGGAAGCGAGTCTGACCTGCCCAGCTTCCTTGTCAGTGGCTGCACAGGCAGGTATACCTTTTAAGGTTGAAAGGTTCCAGTTTTTAAAAAGAACCCAAATCCTTAAATGAGGTGAATCCAGAACAGGTATGAGGAAATAATTTATCTGTGGCACAGGAGAAAAAACCAGGGCAGTGCATCCCAGGTAAGTGGAGAATCAGCCTGGATTTCTCTGTGTTGTCTGCATCAGGGGATCCCACCTGAAAATGGAAACACAGAGCCTGAAGCTGGGCTTGATTTGAAAGCAATGCGCACCCAGATCTCAGAGCTTTTTCCAGACATGGCAGGCCCATGCAACATCAGCTCCTGCAATGGGCAGGCAGATCAGCCAGATTGGCCTCTTGCTGGATGCACCCCATCAGCACAGCAGAGCTTCCTGGCCAGCCTGCAGCACTCTGATGAGTTGAAGAAGACGGGGACACTTCAGGCCCACCACATGCCCAGCCCTGACACTCTCTCTTCAAAGCAGAATGGTTTGTAAACAAAGCATTCTTTTCTCCCCCACTTCAGGACACTGAGAAAGCAGTCCATGGGTGACCAATGCCACCTTCCTCCCAACATCCTGCCAGACAAACCTAATTTCCTACTTTGATCGAGTGATGAGCTTGTTGGATCAAGGGAATGCTGTTGATGTTGTTTACCTGGATTTCAGTCAAGCTTTTGACAGGGCTCTTCATGATGTTTTGATGGGTAAACTGAGGACTGTGGACTGGACTCTAGGATAGTTAGGTGGATAGGGAACTGGTTGGAGAACCACACTCAGAGAGCAGTAGTTGACAATGGCATTTCATCTGACTGGAGGGAGGTGTCCAGTGGGGTGCCACAGGGCTGGGTTCTGGGCTCGGCACTTTTCAGAATTTTTATAACTGTTCTGGATGAGGGGGGTGGAGGGACTACTCATTACATTCGCAGATGACACCAAATTGGGAGGAGCAGCAAACACACCAGAAGATAGAGATAGAACTCAATGAGATCTGAACATGCTGGAAATGTGGCATCCCAAACCTGTGATGAAGGCCTTTAGGTAAGGAGCCGGCAACTAATAACCCAAGACCCTGTGCCCAACGCCCAGCCTGAGCCGGCCGGCAGAAAAAAAATCAGTTGCTGTATGTAGTACTGCTACTATTGTACTGCCATCATTTTATAAATTGTTTTTAGTAATTATGTTGTGTTTTATGAGGATATTTATATTGATGTTTTTAATCTGCTATTTACGTGTTGCAATTTTGTGTAAGCCACCCTGAGCCTGCTCCGGTGGGGAGGGTGGGGTACAAATCAAATCAAATCAATCAATCATTCAATAAGATTAAAATTTAACAAGGATAAGTGCCAAGTTCTACATCTGGGTAACAAAAATGAGAAACATGCATACTGGATGGGGGATACGCTTCTGGGTAGCAGTGTGTGTGAATAAGATCTTGGGGTATGGGTGGACTGAAAGTTAAATATGAGCAGCCAGTGTGATGCAGCGACAAAAAAGGCTAATGCAGTCTTGGGGTGTATCAACAGAGGCATCACATCCAGATCACAAGATGTCATAGTCCCTCTGTGCACTGATTTGGTCAGGCAGCACCTGGAGTCTTGTGTGCATTTCTAAAAGCCTCACTTCAAAAAGGATGTGGATAGAATGGAGCGGATGCAAAGGAGAGCAATGAGGATGATCGGGGTCCTGGAGACCAAGAAGCCCTAAGAGGAAAGGCTGAGGGACTGTTCAATCTGGAGAAGAGGAGGTTGCGGGGGGGGGGGGGGGCATGATTGCTGTCTTTAAGTATTTGAAGGGCTGTTTGGTATAGTGAGCCAGTTTGGTGTAGAGAGCCAGTTTGGTGTAGTGGTTAAGTGCGCGGACTCTAATCTGGGAGAACCGGGTTTGATTCCCCACTCCTCCACTTGCACCTGGCTGGATGACCTTGGGCAAGCCATAGCTCTGTACCAGCTGTTCCCTCAAGGACAGCTTGGGAAAGAGCTCTCTCAGCCCCACCTACCTCACAGGGTGTCTGTTGTGGGGAGGGAAAGGGAAAGGAGTTTGTAAGCCGCTCTGAGACTCCCTTGGGGAGTGGAGGGCGGGGTATAAATCCAATCTCTTCTCTTCTTCTTTTTCTGTTGCTTAGAGGAGGGCAGAGAGCTGTTCCTGTTGGCTGCAGAGGAAAGGACTCACAATAATGGGTTTAAATTAAGGGCAGAAAGGTACAGGCTGGATATTAGGAAAAAAAAATTTGACAGTAAGAGTAGTTCAGCAGTGGAATGGGCTGTCTAGGGAGGTGGGGAGCTCCCCCTCGCTGGCAGTCTTCAAGCAGTGTCTGGACAAACACTTGTCAGGGATTCTCTACGCTGATCCTGCATTGAGCAGGGGGTTGGACTAGATGGCCTGTATGGCCCCTTCCAAATGGCCTCTGTATGGCCCGTTTGCCAAAAAATAAACAAATAAATCTGTGATTCTATGATTCTATGACAAATCTCCAGGAATTTCCCAACATGGAGTTGGCATCCGTAACCTGTGATGAAATCCCTGCTGGCTCTGGAGCTTGGCTGTGTAGATTTCATCTTGTGGTAGTCCTGTACACTTAAAATTGCACAACAACCCAAAATTGCACAACAACCCTGATTTTCCCACAGTGCTGCTGTTATTGCTCTCACGCCAGTGCAGAGCATTGCTATTAGATTGCAAGGGAATTGTAAATGAATTCCAAAGATTCAAGAGCATTAGTTCAGGGGTGCAAGTGATTGAGTAACCTGTAATATGATGTATATGAGAATGAACAGATCACCAGAAACGGGTAATATAGGAGCTGGTCCACCAATTTTGAAAGTAATAGCCTTGCTCACCACATCCTTTCCATCAATTGGATTGTTTGTTAGGGTCATTATGATGCACTTTTGATGGCGTGAGATTCCATATGAAGGTAAGATTAAAAGCCTGAGGGTGTATATTTATAGATTTGGAAGTAAAAGTGAATGAGTGCCATATTCTGGACCACTGAGCATCTGCTAAGGCATAACCTAAATTGTTATGCCAAGAGTGTATGTAAGAGGACATCTGCAGAACCTCCAGGGCAAGTAGAATTTTATTTAGAATCAAAATAGTTCCCCTATGAACAGCCACATTAAGTCTGAGAAGCATTTCCCTACAAGTTCAGCATCTTCTTGATCACTCTGATATAAAACCCAATCTTACCAAAGCTCTCACGCGCTATGAGCAGTTGTTGCTGAAACTTGACAAGAAAAAAGGTCTGATATCCAGAGTGTACCAGATCTACTAAATTCCCAAAAAATCCAAACTCTAAGCTACCAAAAAGCTTGGCAGAAGGACATACCACAGCCTATTTCAGCAGCACAATGGGAGGATATATGGCATACCCTTGCTAAAATCTCAAAATCCCAGGCAATTCAAGAAGCTGCTTTCAAAGTTCTCCACCGATGGTACCTTACCCCGGCAAAGC
The DNA here is from genome assembly GCA_029233225.1 of Lepidodactylus listeri. Lineage (NCBI taxonomy): Eukaryota > Metazoa > Chordata > Lepidosauria > Squamata > Gekkonidae > Lepidodactylus > Lepidodactylus listeri. The sequence continues at coordinate 2,693,522 of JARCFY010000014.1, read as the reverse complement.
TTTTTAAAATCTATCCAAACACCTCACCACTGTGTTGGAAGCAGTGTGGAAGTAAAGCAATGTTCTTCCACAACTGGTGGGAGTGCCCACTAATACATCAATTTTGGACCCAAGTCAAACAACAAATAGAAACTATCATCAATTGTTCCTTACCTCTTGATCCATTGTTGTTCCTTCTACACCTTTGGCCACTCAACAGTCCACCTTCAATAACTAAACAATTGACTAATTTGCTGTTAATAGCTGCCAAAGTTGTCATTGCACAATTGTGGAAATCACACCCCCCACACACACACAATTCAAATGTGGCTATGTAAGATGTGGGATTTCTTTTTGCTAGAAAAAATTTCTATGATAACAAGCAAGGAGTGTAATTTGAATGATTTTTTTGACCCATTAGACAAATGGAACCCAGTAATAGAAAATCTAAAGATTGACGTAATGGATGATAGAAAACTGGCGGAACTTAAACTTAAACTTTTAATATATTGATAGTTAATTATTTTGGCTTCTACTTCTGCACTTGATAGTATGTTTGATAAGATTGTAACCCATTTTTTAGCTGTGTTTGTAACCATAAATTTTTTAAAAAATTTAAAAAAATTTGAGAAGCATTTCAAAGGCAGTTAGAGCTTGAGTTAGACTTTTCTTAAGCTTTAGTTGCTTAATTAAGTGTTTGGTTTGTAGATATTGGTACCACAGAATAGGTTTACCCACTTTTGATTTTAATAGGTTTTTGTCAATTATAGTACCAGTCCTTGATATATCTACCAGCCAGGTAAGATTTGCTGCTCTCCACACTCTAAATGAATCTGGAGACCTCCTGGGTTCAAACCTGTATTATCCTAGGAAGGTAGAGAGTGGTGAAATTGGTGACGCAAGTTTGATTCTTACTTTGTCCCAAACTTTTTATGTGCTAGCTAAGAATTCTTTGTTATTTATAGGAAGTGGTCTGTCTTTGGTGTGCCCCAAATGGCTGCAGCAAGCATTTTAGGAAAAGTGTAGGACTGCTCAATATTTATCCAGTCTAGTAAGTCAAGTGCATTAAACATCTTGAGCAAATTTGCCAACTGAGCTGCATCATGGTAAAGTTTAAGATCTGGGAAACCTAAACCACCTTGACTTAGATGGTGTTTGAGAACTTTAATGCTTATTCTAGGTTTTTTGGAGTTCCAAATAAAATCAGTGAATGTTTTTTGCCATGTTTTAAAATAGGAGCCCAGTATTGAAGTAGGTAAGGTTCAAAAATAATGTATAAATTTGGGTAAGATAAAAGATTTAACTAAGCTAATTTTCTCCATCCAAGATAGGGCCATGTTATCCCACTGCTTAAGAAGAGTCATCATTGATTGATAGGGGCAAAGATAATTATCTTGAAAAAAGTGTCGTAAATCTAGGGTATTTTAACCCTCAAATAGTGCCGATGATTAGAAATCCATTTTGATTTGCAGAATCTGCAGATACATTTATAGGATTGTCCCGTCCCGGGTGGTCCGGGACTTGCCCCCCCCCCGCAGCAAGCGTTCCCCGAAGCACTCACCTCCCAGACGGAATGCGATTGACCGGCGGAGGAACTGCAGCGTCAGCCGGGAGGGCCCCCCTCCCGTGCCACGACACACCGGTTCTTCTTACCGCCTCTCGGGGCGGCCGAGGCTCCAACCAGCCCCAAGACAATGCCCAGTGCCGGCCCCGGGGAACGGGGCGAAGAGGAGGCGTGCCGTCAGCCGAGACGGGCGCGGGCTCGCCCCCGGGTCCCACAACTGGGCATGGAGAACAGCGGCAACAGATGGCAGGCGTCGAAGAGCCGGGGCGAGGGAGACAAGTGACCCAGGGCTGAACAGCCAACGCCCTCAGCACAGCTGAGCGTCCGGACTGAAGAAGGGGGCGGGGCCTGGTACAGGTGGGCGGCAGGTCCTGGAGGAGGGGCGGGACAAAGAGGAGAGGGGAAATAAAAGGGGGAAGGAACAGCTGGCCGGGGAGGATGTGCCGGAAAGGGAGTGAGTGTGACGAGCCCAGGCAGCGAGAGAGAGAGAGCTGGGGTGTCAACTCCCTGACGGAGGCCGAGGGCGGAAAAAGGGTGAACTTAACCCCCACCTTGGGCCATTTCTGAGGCCACCGCTGACCTACAGCCCCCCCCTCTGGTCTGCCACTCGTTGGGGACCCTCCGCGCCATGGCCACAGGGGGTCCACCCCTGGAGGGGCAGGCGGGGCGCGACAAGGATAAATTTCCATCTTGGTTGGGTTAATATGTAAACTTGAAATAGAAGAAAATTGTTGTAATTCAATGTCTATCACATGAAGAGAAGGTATGGGAGCACTATTATAGAACAGAACGCCATCTGCAAATGAGCTAGTTTTTATTACTTTGTCGTTAATTGTTATATCTTGGACATCTTAACCAAAGGTCTGGAGGACCTCATGGACCAATTTGACATGAGAGTTCTTATCTTGTGATTGAAGCAAGATATCTTCAAGATAAACCAGGGCCCCATTGAATAAATGCTTGTGCAACACTTCATTTATTAGGTTCATGAACACCCCTGGGGCCCCTTGTAGTCCGAACATTACCAAGTACTCAAACTGACCCAGCAGGGTATTGAACACAGTTTTAGGCTTGTCTCCCTCATGAATGCACATAAATCCAACTTTGTAAACATCTTCCCCTTAGCCGCCTTGGTTAGTAAATCTTTGATCAAGAGAAGGGGATATGCATAAGTTGCAGACACCACGTTCAGCCCTCTATAATCTGTACATAGTTGTAGGCCCCCATCTTTCTTTTTCCAGAACAAAGCAGGAGCTGCAAAGGGGGAGGAGGCAGGGCAGATAAAACCCTGGGCCAGGTTTTTATCGATAAATTTCCTCAGTTCCCCTTTTTCTGCCGGGCTCTTCTTCCCCTTTGGGAGTTTATGTCCCAGTAACAGTTCTATAGCACAGTTCGTGTTTTGGTGGGGGGGGAGTTCATGTCAGCTACGCTGTCATCTCCCGCCCGAGGGTTGGGACTCAACCAGTAACTCCACCCGTTGGAATGGGCTCATGTACTGTTTAGTTGTCTGGCTTCCTTATCTTGCCCCACTTTGGTCTGCTACGCTCCCAGCTTGCTCAAGGTCTGAGACAAATCCTCCCCTACCATGCTATTCTTTTTGCAGCTGCTCTTGAAAACATTTAGTAGAGGTTCCTTGGGAATAAAAAGCACAATAACCTGTTTGCCGCCATTTCTGTGTGAAACTTATTTAGGGGCTGGAAGAACCTTTTACGTTTTATGATTGGTGTAGTTGCAGGGAGGGGGATTCCGGTTACTTAGTATAATACTAACTGTTTGTTTATAATAAAGCCATTACTAACAGGAAAAGTGTAACCATTCCAATAAGAACCTCTTTGCAAATAAAGGACTTTCTGGTTCAGGAGACCTGTTGCAGACTGCATCTTTTGGGACAATCTCACAGTTCATCGGCTTCTTCCTCCTCAAACACTTTAGCCAAGTCCTTTGGAATGGAATTAAGCTCCTCTGTGGCTAAGCAAGCCCTAAGTGAAGTGGATTGAGGTACCTTCCGCCACTCAATGTGGTGGCCCTCAGTCGGGAAGAGATGGCCCCAGTTCTGGAGAAACTTCTGCACTTGTAGTACGAAGAAAGCTAACTTGTCTGGGTGCCCATCAAAGGTGGCATCCAACAATTCCTTTGGACATTCAAGCCCCATGGGCCCTACCGGAGCCGCCTGGGGCCTCTGGGGCAGCAGTTACACTCATGGGTGCAGGGACAGGCACTGGAGCAGAGGGGGTTGCTCTGGAGGCACCTGCTGTCCTGGTGGCACTTGTCCCAGAGGGGGACCTCCTGAAGGTGCAGGATGCTGCAATCAGAGTTCATGCTGGACCGCAGTAGCCACCATCCAAAGAATGTCGAGTAACATCTCATTCATCTCATCTTGATAGCTGATAGTTCTGCAACTGTAGTTGCATTCTCAGCATTGGGTCCTCTGCCCCACCACTGACTCTTGCTGGTTCATAACAAGTTTCTTGGTACGGCAAGAAGACATAATGGCTGGCTCCTTCTGGCTGGGGGGGTGGAGAGACCCACAACTCTCTAGTCTCTGTTGAAAACCAGTCCCATTAGAATGGATCCCACCATGGCTTCTTGTAGGTGAGGGCCCCCCCACTAGTAGCGGGGACAGGAGTAGTCTCAGTCGACACCAGGATTTCCTCCACTGTAGTTACAGGAACACCCCCACCATCCTCATCATCCATGGTTGGGATATGGGGTCGAGGGAAAGAAGGATTTCCTGACACTCTGTCAGAGTCCCACAGCAATCAGTCCCAACAACGTTCCTTAACCAGGATCTAGTTTATTGAGATCAGTAAAGGCAGGTCATCTGTGCTTACATTTTGTGTCAGGAATGACTCTCCTGGCAGGAGCGGGGGTAATTACACAGAATTCAACCCCTGATGGATGAGAGCCAATCATAAAAAGCAAGCAAGTGCACCCAAACTAATGAATACAGGTTCCCAGGGGAACAAGAGCAACTAGACACCAAGGTCAGAGCTAGGCAAGGAGATAAAACAGACGGTGAGAATCAAAAGCTAAAATTCCAAGAGATACAGGCATTCATGCAGGTGCCACCATCCTTCTGTCAGAATCTGCTGATTCAGACAAAGTATTTCTATTGCTTGCTGCTATGATTTCTGTCTTGCTGCTACGATTTCTATTGCCATGTATGTTTCTATAGCACCTGCCATGTAGTTGCCCCCCTCCTCCATGTAACCCCTCACTTTGGCCAGTATGTATGTAGTCTATATGACCCCAGGTTTATGACCCTGACCAGGCCTGGTTTGTGTAACTGTCAGCCTGGGAGGATGACAACTTCAAAGTATGGGAACAATGGGCCTCTCACACTCCTGCCTCCGCATTCCATTCATCCCGGCTGGGACAGCAAGGGAGGACAGGGCTCATCACTTATCAACGTGCGAAAGCCTCGAGGCCAGCGATTGTTATGTGAAATGGTAACATCTAAGGGGTCTGGTTTGGGAAGGGAAATTTACAACTTAACAACTCACTTTCTTTCCTGTGGGAAGCAAACGGCCAGAGACCCTTTTTGCCCGCCGTTTTTCCCCTTTAGTGATTGGCTACCTATGGGTAATTCAAACTGTTCTGAAAGGTATAATAGACCTGCTTCTGTCATATGCGTTATCTCTGACAATAATCCGAGAAGCTGTACCAATGTAGAGATTGGAAATAAAGAACTGTGTTTCATCAACAAAGATCTGATCCTTGACTACTTTGAACAGAAGTCTCACAGATTGTCAGAGATCTGTGACTGGGACTTGGCCATTCCTGACCATGTTGGATGACGGTACTCTTCCCATCCTTACTCCCGAGGACACGCCGGTCACCCCTGGGGATCAGGGTGCCGGTGGTGGAGACGGCGGAGGGGAGCCCGAAGTACCAGTGACTATGGTTCAAGGGGCTCACTACATCCCGTGCCTTCCTCCTCTTCAGAGCGTGACCCCAAGGTACTCATGGAGCAATTTCGGTCGCGGGACCGTAGACTCCTGGGTGCACGATCGGAAAGGGGCACGAGTTTCGTTCCAAGGGGATCACCTCGACCGCAGGAAGCCGAGCTTCCTGGGAGACGACCGCGAGACGACCTACGGAGGAGACTCGCGTCTCCCATCCCTGGAAGGAGAGAGAATGGGGCCGTACGGGCCCGATCCCTACAGAGAAGACCAAACTCAAGCCCTCGACCGGATGATGGGAGATTTGAGATTCCAGCTTACTACCGAGTTGTGGGAGCTAGCCCTCGATCTCCAATATCAGTTCCGGGACGCCCTCACGGCTATGCAAGCAGCTCAGCCAGCACCAGCTGGGGTAGGACCCCCCGCGGGGGGAGTCCAGCAACCGGCGGTGCCTCCTGGAGGAGTCCCCGCACAAGTGCCACCGCAAGTACCGCCGCAAGTGCCGCCGCAGGTCCCCCCGGCCGCTCCCCGCCAGGTGCCCGCACCCATACCTGCACCGGCCCCCGTGCCGGCAGGGCCGGTGGTTCGCCTGGCCCCCGCCGATCTGCTGACGGCTACTTTCAATGGGGACCGCGAGAAGTTGCGGTTCTTCCTACTAGAGATCGAGCGGTTCCTAGACACCTGGGGACATCTCTACCCCACCGAGAGGGACCGGATTGGCTACATCGGGTCCAAGCTGAAGGACACCACCAGCGATTGGTACGTGAGCCTGCACAACGCCCCCGGGCCTGAGTTGCGCTCGCTGAACAACTTCATGTGGGCCCTCCGACACCACTACAAGGACCCCTTGGGAGAAGAAAAAGCCCGGAACCAACTGCGGAGGCTAACCCAAGGGCGGTCCTCGGTGAGGGACTACACCGATAAGTTCCGGCGCATCGCTGCCAAGATTCACGGCTGGACACAAGATTTGTTCATTGAAAAATATCGAGAGGGCTTAAGTTACGAGGTGTACGAGGCGGTGTTGCGGGGAGGAAGACCCGGATCGTTGGCCGCTTGGATGAGGGCGGCCGCAGACGTGGAAGAACGCTTCACCCTCATTAAGATGGGAGCCTCATCAACGGCTCAAGGCAAAGCCGCGCCGAAGGCAAAACCCAAGCCCAACCTGCAAGAGATTCGGGACGCCCGCTTCAAACAGGGGCTCTGCATGAGATGCGGGGAGAGTGGCCACTTCGCCTCGGCGTGTCCTAGAGGAGGGGGAAAAGTTCCGAAGACCTCCACCCCGGTGTCTGGGAGCACCCCCAGCAGAGGGAAAACCTCGTTCAAACCCCGGGCTCTACAGCTGGAAGGGGCAGCGAGCGAGCAAGGAGAGCTGGAGCTGACGGAAGCGCAGATGTCGGGAAACTCCAACGGCCTGCAGTGAGTGGCGCAGAACTGCAGGTCCCCAGCCACGACGCACCATCTCCGGTGAGCATCCCTGGCCCCTTATTGTATATGGTAGTGACTGTAGTAACCCCCGGGACCGGGACCCATGTCCGTGTCCATGCCCTAATTGACTCTGGGTGCACCCGGGACTTGATTAGCCCTTTAGTAGTGGAAGGGTTGGGACCCAAGGTCACCCCATTGGGGGAGCCACTCAAGTTCACGCAAATGGACGGTTCGGAAATGAAAGAGGCATGTGTGGCAGAGACTGAGAGACTAATTCTGGGGACGGGGGAACATTGGGAAAAGAGAGCCTTCGTCATCACCCCCAACACCCAATTCCCCATGGTGTTGGGGAGCCCCTGGTTAAGCTCCCATGACCCTTATATCAAATGGAGCGAGGGGAAGATCTCCTGGGTGGACGAAAAGTGCCACGGCCACAAATGGGACCCGGGGTGGGGCCCAGGACCTCCAGTGCCTCTCCGGGCGGCGGCCCTCACCCTGGTGCCCGCGGCTGTCCCCCGGGAATATCGGGACTTAATGGGAGTATTCAGTGAGACCGAAGCGGACGAGCTACCCCCCCCCCCTATGGATTGTGCCATAGAACTGATCCCGGGTGAGAGACTTCCAAAGGGAAAACTTTACTCCATCAGTCCTCCGGAGCGGGAGGAACTAAGAAAGTTCCTAGACAAGAACTTGGAGCGCGGCTTCATCCGCCCTGCCAAATCTCCCTTCGCGGCCCCCGTTCTGTTCAGAAAAAAGAAAGATGGGGGTTTACGCTTGTGCACAGACTACAGAGGACTAAATGCGGTGTCTGCTTCCAACGCCTACCCCCTCCCCCTCATCAAAGACTTGTTAACGGAGGCGGCCAAGGGAAAGGTGTTCACTAAGTTGGACCTCCGAGACGCATATTTCCGGGTGCGCATCAGGGAGGGGGATGAGTTCAAGACTGCCTTTAATACACCGTTAGGACAGTTCGAATACCTGGTGATGCCGTTCGGTTTGAGTGGCGCGCCAGGGGTCTTTATGAGCTTAATAAATGAAGTGTTGCACAAGCATTTATTCAAGGGGGTGTTATGTTACTTAGATGATATCTTGATCTACTCTACTGATAAGACAGAACACGTGAAATTGGTCCGGGAAGTGCTCTCCACCCTGTTGAAAAATCAGTTATATGCAAAGTTGTCTAAATGTGAATTCCATCGGGATTCTGTAGATTTCCTAGGGTACCGCATTTCTCAGAAGGGACTGGAGATGGACCCTGCCAAAGTAGAGGCAGTGGTTCAGTGGGAAGCCCCCCGAACGAGAAAACAACTCCAAAGTCTATTAGGATTTTGTAACTTTTACCGCACCTTCATAAAAGACTTTGCTACCATTACCCTCCCATTGACTGAGTTGCTAAAGACCAAGGGGAGGGGCCCGGAAGCAGGGAAGCCCGGGGAGAGAATTGCCTGGACTGGAGAATGCCAGAAAGTGTTCGAGACTCTTAAGACTCTTTTCACCTCAGAGCCCATTTTGGCTCACCCCGATGAGACTAAGGAATTTGTGGTTCATGTAGACGCTTCAGATGTGGCCATGGGGGGGGGGGGCATCCTACAACAAGGGCCGGATGGGAAGCTGCACCCTCTCGCCTACATTTTGAAGAAATTTAACGAGACAGAAAGGAATTGGTCAGTTTGGGATAAAGAAGCCGCCGCCATCCGACTGGCCCTCACCACTTGGCGGCACTGGTTGGAGGGAGCGCAACCCCCTTTTGAGATTTGGACAGATCACAAAAATTTAGAGGCGCTGCGCACCCAGAGGTCCCTGAATGCGAAGCAGCTCTGCTGGGCAGATTTTTTCTCAAAATTCAATTTCGTGCTTAAACACTTCCCCGGGAAAGCCAACTCGTTAGCAGACGCACTCTCCCGATTGCCCCAGCATGAGAGTTTAAAAGAGGAGGTGTTTGACTCCATGTTCTCCCCTCAGCAACTAGGAGGTGCGGTGACCACCAGGAGTCAAAGTAAGCAGGCGACGGTGGAACCGGGGAAGAGCGATTGGGGGGGGGGGACTATTCCCCGGAAGAAGTCAAAGAGCTAGAAACCTTGGCAGATTGCTCCCTCCGGGAAAATAACTGCTGGTACCACGGGGATAAATTGGTGGTACCCCAAAACAAAAGGAAAGACATTTTGCTAGCCTGCCATTCCTCTAAATTAGCAAGACACTTTGGGTTTTTAAAAACGCTTAACCTAATTCAGAGGCAGTTCTGGTGGCCGCGCATGCGCAGGGATGTCTCGGACTTTGTGACTGCCTGCCAGACCTGCTTGATGTGCAAAAGGAGGGGGGGGGAAGTCCCGGGCCTATTGCACCCGCTGCCCACCCCCTCTCGCCCTTGGGAGGCGATAGCTATGGACTTTATCACCAATCTGCCACCCTCAAAGGGAAAGACTGTAATTTGGGTGGTGGTAGATATGTTTTCTAAACAAGCCCACTTCACTCCCTTCAAACAGCTGCCTACGGCGAAGGGAATGGCCAAGGCTTTCTTCAACCACGTGATAAAGCTGCATGCTTTCCCCAAACGTGTGGTATCCGATAGGGGCAGTCAGTTCGTTGCCAACTTCTGGCGGGAGCTTCTGAAATTTATGGATATTGAACCAGCCCTGAGTTCAGGGTACCATCCAGAGACCGATGGGCAGTCCGAACGAACTAATCAAATTTTGGAGCAATTTCTAAGGTGTTACACTAACTACCACCAGGACAACTGGGTGGAGTTGCTACCGTTCGCTGAATATAGCTATAACAATGCAGTGCATTCCTCCACTGGCGTTTCTCCGTTCATGGCTGTAGGAGGTTTTGAGGGAAAACCCCTGCCCACAATTGAAAACGCGTCAGATACTCCCCCCACAGACTTTAAGTGGTGGTGGGCAACCCTGCAAGAGTCATGGCCCCTGATAGCCAAAACCCTGGACCAGGCAAAAGAAGATTACAAGAAATATGCGGACCGTGGCCGGGCTGAGGGCTGGGACCTCCAGCCCGGGGACTCTGTTTACCTTTCCACAAAGAACATACATGGATTACAACCCAGTAGAAAATTGGGGTGGAAATTTGTGGGCCCTTACAAGGTGTTGCGTAAAATCTCTGATGTGTCTTTTGAACTAGAGTTACCAAAATCATTGAGTTCTGTGCACCCTGTTTTTCATTTCAGCTTGCTGAAGAAGAATCCTGGGCTGAATGCATGGCATCCAGTTCCTCCGACTCCTCCTCCACTGATGAAGGGGGAGGCACCCCATTTTGAAATTTCGGAAATCCTTGATTCTAAACTGCGTAGGGGCCGTATATATTATTTAGTTAGATGGCTTGATTTTGGCCCAGAACATAATGAGTGGGTTCGTTCTGAAAATGTGCATGCTAAGTTAGTTAAAGCTTTCCATAAAAAGTTCCCGGACAAGCCCGGGTAGGTTTATTTTCGGGGTGCCAGTGTGTCAGAATCTGCTGATTCAGACAAAGTATTTCTATTGCTTGCTGCTATGATTTCTGTCTTGCTGCTACGATTTCTATTGCCATGTATGTTTCTATAGCACCTGCCATGTAGTTGCCCCCCTCCTCCATGTAACCTCTCACTTTGGCCAGTATGTATGTAGTCTATATGACCCCAGGTTTATGACCCTGACCAGGCCTGGTTTGTGTAACTGTCAGCCCGGGAGGATGACAACTTCAAAGTATGGGAACAATGGGCCTCTCACACTCCTGCCTCCGCATTCCATTCATCCCGGCTGGGACAGCAAGGGAGGACAGGGCTCATCTCTTATCAACGTGCGAAAGCCTCGAGGCCAGCGATTGTTATGTGAAATGGTAACATCTAAGGGGTCTGGTTTGGGAAGGGAAATTTACAACTTAACACCTCACTTTCTTTCCTGTGGGAAGCAAACGGCCAGAGACCCTTTTTGCCCGCCGTTTTTCCCCTTTAGTGATTGGCTACCTATGGGTAATTCAAACTGTTCTGAAAGGTATAATAGACCTGCTTCTGTCATATGCGTTATCTCTGACAATAATCCGAGAAGCTGTACCAATGTAGAGATTGGAAATAAAGAACTGTGTTTCATCAACAAAGATCTGATCCTTGACTACTTTGAACAGAAGTCTCACACCTTCCCCCCTCCACAATGGCAACATAGCTGACACCTGCTTGCTTTCCTTCCATAGTATGCCCTGGCCAATGAAAAGGAAGAGGGAGGGACTTCTCCTCTTCTTTTGCTCCAGTTGGATCAGTTTATTTTTCTGGCCTGAGGAGATGGTGGTCTGGGTTTACATTGTAATTCAGACCTACCAGAATGCCAGTCTGTAGGACTGAGGCTGGTTTGTGCAGATGTGTGATGCTTCCAGAAAACTCCACTTTTCCTGTACAAAATTACCCAGTCAGGTATTATTTTTGGACCTGCAATTCTGCAAATGTATTCCTTCTGTTTGCCTGTCTGTGATCTCCTAGATTTAGCTTTGCACAAATCCGCACAGTTTCATATGCTGTAACTTCTAGATGTATGTTATGAGGGAAATTTTCTTTTAATTCTATTTCTATATTTCTAATTTCTCCACCCTCAGGACTAGAGTGGGGGGGAAAGTAACACACTTCTTTCTCTTAGTATCCTTTCCTTTATCTGTGGCTTCTGTTTCTCCTCGTTGTTTACCATTGTTATAAATACCTCTATAATTAATTGCAGGAAAGAACTGTTACAAGAAGTGCGGAGGAAGATGTTCCTGATTCAGTGCCTCTGAAATGCATCACTGCCAAGCAGGGCTCTTTCCACCATCCAGCCCCTCCTTAAGAACGTCCTTTGCTCTAGAAATATGGAGAAGCCCCCTGAGAAACTGGAAGTTCCAGGTGTGATGCCCCCTGTGGCTCAGACCTCCTGACTGAGTGGCAAGGGAGACTAGATAGCTAGACAGGCACACTGACCTTTCTTCCTGAATCTACTCTTCTGCCACTGTCCTCTTTGAAATGCAGATTGTGTTCTCAGGGATCAATTTCCCCTTCCTCCTTCTCACTCACTCTGGATGAAGACGTGCTCTCTACCTGCACACACCATGAGAGGGACATGCGGTCCTCTCTTGGCACCCTGAGGCACCCTGAGGCCTCTCGCCATCTGCTTCCATCATTTAGCAGTAAGTTAGTTATCTATCAATCTCTGCTCTTTCATATCCAAAGTGTACTTCTCAAATAAAGAGAGAAGCATTTCTCTTCTAAACTTGCAGCGTGGCTCTGTGTAGCTTTGTAAGCTGAGTAACCTGGTAAAGTGACGCTCCTGCATTTGTAGCATTATTTAAGCACTCTGCTAATGAATGGTGACTGGACTAAACACACCAGTTAACCTCAAAAGAAATTTCACAAATCCTCCAGCAATTTTTGTGACCGAGAGAAGTCTGAGACTGTCTACACACTTCTGATTGCCCCATCTCAAGAGAGGATGCCTTAAAAAGCTGCCTCTAAATGGTGGAGGAGCAGTGTGAGATTGTCCCAATAGATATAGTCCACAACAGGTCTCCTTAAGCAGAAAGTCCTTTATTTGCAGGAAAGATTGTGTTGGTCAAACACTTTTCCTGTTAGTAATGCTCAAGCTTGGAATTGCAATTACAATTATACTTGGTATGAAATATGGCCTAACTACCCTCTACCAATCAATAGGGAGAATTCTTGGCACCCAAATATACTGGCCCAATATTCCCATGGAAAGCGTGGCAAAATGAGTTCTTAGGGAGAAATACTGTTGAATATTTTTGGGGGAAAGTTCCCAGAGAAACTAAGCAAAAGGAATACATAACACCTGTGATTCTTGTAACACATAACAGGAGGCACTTTCATTCAAGGTCATTAGCTAAGGAGGCTAGAGATAAAAGGGAAGGAAAGCAAATGAGTAATGAGTATGCGCAAAGCAAAGCGAGCGAGGTGTGTATTACAAAGGTGGGAGCCGGGTTCCCGATGCTATCTCCTGGGCGGGACCTACAGAGGTTCAATGAATCCTTGGAACACAAAGCATTGTGAATTAAACAGTAAACGTCAAGGCAACTCAGGAAGTATTGCAACATGTAACACAGAAACTTCATTGATCATGGCAAGACTTATGCCAGGCTTATGGCAGTTAGCTTATGCTCAACTGACAGGTAGGAGCACTTTTCTTATAGGTCAGGAGGGGGCCTTTTTGTTTTGAGAAAAATAAGGGAGATTGTGCTGCAAGTTTCCCGAGTTTGTGAGTGCTGAGGAAGTGGGGAGGGAGGAAGAGATTCACAAATATGGTGGTGGAAATTGCCATCAAGTCACAGCCAACTTACAGCAGCTCCATGGGGTTTTCAACCTTCAGCCATTGGACGTGCTCAGTAGTACTATGGCACCCGGGTACTAAACAGGGCTGAGCCTGATTAGCTTCCAGGGTTATCCAGTCTACTAACTTACCATGGTAACCCCAGTCCCATGTGGTTTTTAAGGCAAGAAGTGTCCAGAGGTGGTTTGCCATTGCCTGTTTCTCCATAGTTACCCTGGGCTTCCTTGGTGGTCTCCCATCCAAGTCCTAACCAGGGCCGACCCTGCTTAGCTTTTGAGATCTGATGAGATCAGGCTGGCCATCCAGGCCAGAGCCTAATTGGAAGATGATATGAGTAAGCCTTCCTTAGCCCACTTATTTCCTTCCCATGATTGAACTGTCATTGTGCTTGCTTCATTTTTCAAATTCAGGCTTTGAAATTCCCTGTTTGGTTGTCTAGTCATGTGAGGGATGATTCCCAGCAGATCCTGCTGACATGATGGATACTGCAGAGGTGCAGATGCAAAAGCTGTCTCTTATATAGTCCCGTCGTTTGTCCAAATTGGGAGACTGCCCTTCACTTCTCTCCTGCCAGCAAGGAGTTCCAGGAGCAAGGGGAAGGGCCACACACCCACTTTAGCTTGCTCTGGTGTTTGTTTTGTTTTTCTTAGGAATGGCATGAATGGCTGTGATTTTTCTGGAGAACTCAGTCGATTGCACACTGTGTGTTTTGCTTCATCTTAATAAAATATACTACCTGGCTTTTGTTTTTGACTATTGCATAAAAAGTCACACTGAAAGAAGCCTGCAAAAAGGACTCCAAAGTGTCCATATGGCGGCCTCTGAACACTTCATAAGTCCTAACACCTGGATGTAAAAATGTATGCTTCATCAATCAGGCAGCAAGGGAGCAGAAATCTTGGCAATTTTATGATACTTCTGGCTGCTGCTGCGAATGTTTGATCCAGCATAGCTTCTAACCAGAGGTGGTTGGCATGGCAACCTCCCAGCCATGGTCATTGCTCCAGTTCACGCCTTTCCCATGGTCCACCCACACCTGTCCTCCCATTCAAGCACCTTCCCACACCCCAACCACCTGATCAGATATTGAAGGAAAGTAACTTATCAAAGGCCTGGTGGGACATCTGTGGCAGCAAGTCCATAAGCACCACTGGTCTGTGACTTGCTTTGAGCTCCCTTCTACAAAGTGGGAACTAAAGCTGAGAGGAAAGGATTTGACCAAAGCCAGGCTATGTGTCTGCAGTTGTCATATCACCAAAACAAAATGAAACAAAGAACTGCTGTGATTATAGGCAATTGTGTGTAGAAAAGTGGTTCCCAACCTTTCATATCTTATATCCAGCCTATCACTTAGTTCTCTTTCAGATGATGCTTGCTTTTATGTGGAACTTCCCCGTGTGCGTGTTGTACTTTCATGTACAGCCGTTTCAGTTTTTGGTGATCTGGGAGGGTGTTTGGGGGGGGGGAGTTGCACTTGCCCTCCTGTTGATTGAACACCCCTGTTGGTCCCCACTGGCTTCTGCAGTTACTGCCCCCAAAGCCCACTGGCAAATCATACCTTGCCTACCTGACTCTCCTTTTGATTGGTTAGCTGCTTTCCCACATTTCCTGGTTGTTTTGATTGGCTACGTTACCTTCCCTTCTCTTTTTGAATTATGGACAGCAGCTAAAGAATTCAGCCTAGCTATGATCATCAGGCGATTGCAGGGCTAAGAGAATATTGCTCTGGAAGGCTGTTGTTGAGGCTGTTTGAAGCACCCTCGTGCTGGTCCTCCTCTGCTAATCAATAAAGAATTTCTATTTATTTATTGGTTCAATTTATACCCTGCCCTCCCTGCCAGCAGGCTCAGGGTGGCTTACTGTCATCTGTTGCCTTGTCCGCCCCGAGTGTGCCACCGGTGGCCATACTGCCGTGGAGTTGGAGGACGGTCCCGGGGGGGGTTGAGGCACCTCAAAGGCAATGTGGGCCTCAGATAGGCCGGGGGTGGGGGTTTACAGCACCCTCAGCCACCTCCCAACCTCCGTCGGTGAGCATCCCTCACCCCTCTCGCTTTCTCTCTCTCTCTCTGTCTCGGGGCATGCTCCTCCTCCGGCTTCTCCTCCCCAGCCCTGCGTAATAGGCAGCCATTTATCCCCTCCACCACCCCGTCAGGATCGCCCCCTTGGGTGGCCATCTCCTCCTCTCCTTGCTCCACCCCCCTCCTTAGCCCTGGATGCTGCGCTGACTCGGTTGACGCATCCCTGCCCTGCTGCCGCCTCGTCCACGGGCCCTGGGAGGGCGTGTCCCATCCGGACTGCCTCCCATGCTCTGTCTCTTCCTCCTCTCACCCCGGGGCCCCTTCGGGTGCCGAGGGAGCAATGTCGAGGCCACGGGGGCCTGCTGCATCTTCCGGCTGGGTCTTGCCTTGGTGAGCAATGTGTGGGCCAGGTGTGCGGTAGTCGCGGGGCTGCCATGGTGGCAGGGCACTGGCTGTCATTGTCTCCTGGGGGTGACCCCCCTCGGGGGCTGTCTCCCATGTTGGCGTGGCTGTGGGGCAAAAGACAGATGCCGGGGCTGCAGGTGAGTCTGGATGGGCTGCCGGGGGGCTTGGGAGCCAGGCCTGGATCTCCTGAGACAGGACACACCCCTCCCCTTGAGCCTGGAGATGGGTTATCATCTTTGAACAATCGAGAGAGAAAGTTGGCCACACGATGGTCCCTTCCAGCTTGATGCTGCACTGTAAAAGAAAAGGGGAGAAGTGAGAAGTACCACTGCAAAATCCATGGGTTCAAGTCCTTCATACGAGCCAACCACAGGAGGGACACGTGGTCCACCACCAGCTGGAATGGGTTGTTTGTCAGGTAGTACTGCAGGGCTTCTACTGCCCATTTCATGGCTAAGGCCTCCTTCTCCACTGTGGCGTAATTCTTCTCGGGCGCCTGTAGTTTACGACTGATGAACAAGACAGTGTGAGTTCTGTCCTCATATTTCTGTGCCAACATAGCGCCTAGCCCTGTCCCTGAGGCGTCTGTGTGTAGAATGAAGGGTTTCGTGAAGTCTGGGTTACGGAGGACAGGGCCTTGCGATAGGCTCTGTTGCAAGTGCTGGAAAGCGTTCTCTTCCACTGCCCCCCATGGCAACTGGTTTGGGCTGGACTTCCGCAAGAGGTCCATTGGGGGCTGGCCACCATCGCAAAATCGGGGATGAAGCAGTTGTAATAGCTGATGAAGCCCAAGAATCCCCGGAGTTGCTTCTTCGTTCGGGGTGATGGTTGGCGAGGGCATTGACCTTATCCAACAAGGGGCATAGCTGGCCCTGTCCAACCAAATACCCCAGGTATTTCAACTCCTAAATCCTAGGTGACTCTTTTTGGGGTTGGCCCGTAAGCCCGCATCATGGAGGGCATGGAATACCTGTCGCAGATGGAGTATATGGGAGTCCCAGTCCAGGCTGCAAATTATGATGTTGTCCAGGTAAGCATGGGCAAAGGCGCCACCCTGGGATAATGCTTGATCCACTAGCCGTTGAAAGGTCGCTGCGGCTCTGTGCAAGCCAAACGGCATTCATTTGAACTGATACAGGCCTTGGGGTGTGGCAAAGATGATCTTGGGTCAATCTGCGGGGTATACTGGGACCTGCCAGTATCCTTTGGCTAAGTTGAGAGCTGATAGGAACCGGGCTTTCCCCAGCTGATTGATAAGGAGGTCAGCCCGGGGCATAGGATACGCAACAAACTGGGCCAATTTGTTGACCTCCCGGTAGTCCACGCAGAAGCGGACCGAGCTGTCGGGCTTCGGAACAAGGACCACCGGGCTCCCCCACGTGCTGTGTGAAGGCTCGATCACGTTGAGGTGCAGCATGTCCTCAACTTCCTTCGCGATGGCCTTCTGCAATTTCAGGGGCACTGGCCTCCAGTGGGCCCGGGCCACCTTCCCCAGTGGGGTGGGAATCTGGTGCGAAACCAGGTGGGTGACGGGGCTTACGGAAAAAACAGGCGGGCTAGACACTAGCAACCGGCGAAGGGTCTCCTTCTGGGGCCCTGAGAGGTCTTCGTACAACACGGGCCCTTCGGCTGTGAGGGTACTGACTTCCCAGGGCAAAGTTCCATCTGGCAAGTTGCCGGGGTCATTGGCTAACAGTCCTTGCTGGGCAGTTGGTTCCCTTGGGCACCAACCTTTTAGGTCGTTTACGTGGATATGCTTCCTGTGGCGGGGTCGCAACCCGCACTGTACCTCATACGATAAAGGTCCCAGGATGTGAGTGACTGTATAGGGTCCTCTCCACGGGTCCCTCATGCCATCGGCCATCACAGCCCACAAAACCAGTACCTTGTCGCTGGCCTGGAATGAACAAGGGTGGGTGCCCTTGTCATAGTGGTGTTTCTGGGTCATCTGGGCCCTTTTTAGGTTGGTGTGGGCTTCTTGCCTGATGTGGTGTAGGCACTTCTGCAGCCTCTTTATGAACTCACAGGGTTCCCCTTCTGGTATCTTGGGTGGGGCCATTGGCTGACCATTGACTAGGTCCAGGATGCTGTGGGGCTGCCGTCCATAGACAAGCTCGAATGGGGAGAAACCCGATGCTTGTGGGGTCTCCCTGAGTGCCAGTAACACCGGGTCCACATAAAGATCCCATGCCTGCAGCCGATCATGGGCCAGCTTCCAAAGCATTGCTTTCAATGTCTGATTCAGGTGCTCTACGAGCCTATCTGTCTGGGGATGGTGCACTGACGTGAATAGCTGTTGGATCTCCAGACTCTGACATACTTGCTTCATTAGGGTGGTGGTGAAGGGCAAACCTTGATCCATAAGGATCTCCCATGGTAGCCCGACCATAGCAAAGAAGCGCATCAGGCTGCGTGCCACCCCAGCGCTCTTGAGGTTGGGCAGGGGAATGGCCTCTGGGAACCGAGTTGCATAATCCACAATTACGAGAAGATAACGGCCCCCTCCAGGGTGTCTGTGGTAGAGGGCCCACGAAATCCATAACTATGCAGTCGAATGGGACCATCTGTATCAGCAGAGGAGACAGGGGGGCCCAGGTCTCACCCTGCTTGTTTAGACGTTGGCAGATGTCACATGACCGACAGTATGCTTGGATGTCATGGGCTACCAGTGGCCAGAAGAACTGAGCAAGTACCCTCATGAGGGTGTTCTTCACCCCTTGGTGCCCGGCGCAGGGGTCGTCATGGGCCATTTGTAAGACCTTAGCCACATATTGGTGGGGGACTAATAACTGCCAGTAGGATCCCATCCGCCCTTTCACCTCCCTGAACCAGCCCCCTCCTTCCTTTATAATGCGAGGGGGTCGCCAGCTGCGGCGGTCATCCAGCACCTGGCCTTCACTCACTGCGGTGTGTCCCCAGAGTCTGGCGAGGGCCTCATCCCATTCCTGGGCAGTGCGGAACTCTGGATCCAATTCCCATTCACCTTCGGGAGGCTCAATGCCATCATCGGGCTTGGCCCCATTGCCTACGGGAGCAGCAAAATCCTCTGGCCTCGGTTCTTCCGGCGACAGCTTATTGGGTCCGGGATCGGTGGCTTGCAAGGCCTCAGTAAACTTCAGAGCGTCCCGTCCTAAGAGGACTGAAAAGGGAAGCCAAGGGACACGAACTACGGGGACTTCCCAGCGACATCCCAAATAGGTCAGTGGCACCACCACCACAGGGTACCACTCCTCGTGCCCATGGAAGCAAACCACCATCGCCGTTCTTACGACAGGCAGTGACACCGGGAGGAGATGAGTGCTAATCATCAAGAGGGAGCTCCCACTGTCCAGGAGAGCCATCATATTGTGGTGACCTAACTCCACTGGGAGGGTCCAGGCTGGAGGTCGCCGACCTATGGCAGCTGTCTAGAGAGCGTCGTCTCAGCTGAGGTCACATTCCATCATGGGGCAGTCACAACGCAGGTGTCCCCACTGGCCGCAGGTGAAGCACAGGCCCAACCCCATCAGGCCACGTCCGGCCGGGGTGTCGAAGGCAGTGGCGGGTGGTCATCTGCTGGGATGCTGGGTGCCCCTCTACCCCACGGAGGTGGGGGGGGTCATGGGTCCATGGGTCAAAGACCATTGGGGGGCCCTGGCCGGGGTCAGGCGGGCTTGCCCTGGTCTGCTGGAGTCTTCGCATGACCCCCAAAAGGGGGTTCCTGAGGGAGTCTTCCTGAATGCCCCCATCCCCGTCCAGGCTTTCCAGGGTCACCCCAAGTCGGGTCTTCTCACCCCTCCGCCACCAGGTGGTTCTCCCACAACTGTAGGGCCTTAGCCAACTTAGTGGGTTTCCAGCAGGCCACACAGTGATGAGACTTGTAGGATAGAATTTGCAAAAGTTGCTCAATCACCACTAACTTGACGATGCAGCGGGAGTCGTCCGTGGTGGGGGTGAGCCAGCAGGTGGCAGCGATAGGTCTCAGGGGTAATTTCCAGGTGATCTAGCATGGCGGCCTTCACCTTATCATAGTCGGCTGCATCAGCCCTGTCCAGAGCTTTAAGAGCCACCTGCGCTTCACCTGACAGATAGGGACCCAAAATGTGGGCCCACTGGGCTCTGGGCCAGGCAGCAGCCTCTAAGGCCTCTGAAGGCTTCCAGGAAGGCTTCCGCATCATCATCTGTGCTCATCTTTATGAGAGCCGGCCAGGGTGTCCGAGGGATGGCGGCCTGTGTGGCCCCCAGCCCAGCACCTGCGGGTGCAGTTTGGGCAGCTAGCGCCAGTCACATGTCCCTCATTGTGAGGCTTCTGCACTTAGCAGCAAAAGATCAGACCTTTGTTGATGAAACAGAGTTCTTTATTTCTTAATACTGCATGACAGGTTCTCGAATGTTTGTTAGAGATGCCACATAAAGAACAGTCAGAGTTAATATACCCTCCTGTACAGTTTGAACCCCGACATTCGGCCAATCACAGAAAAGGGAGAAAAGCGCGGTTAAAAGATCTTAGCCATTTTGCTTCCCACAGGAAAGGTGAAGTGTGAAAGTTATAAAAATTCCCCTCCTGAACTGGGCGCCCCAGTTGTGTGAAGCATATACATAACAAAGTGGTTGCCGCGGCCTTTCAAGGTCTTCACATAGCGATAAGACAGTACTGTCTCTCCGGGGATGGAGGAGGAGGGAATGCATGGGAGGAAAGGCCATTTGTTCTTTGGTGACGTGCAAGTATGCGGGGTCGCCACTCTCCCGGATGAAATGGTTACACTGACCAGACTTTCAAAGAGCAATATAACTCAGAGCAATAAACGGTTGGGGTGAAACAGGAGACAGCTTGAAAGAGATAGCAATGGTTACACTTTTAGCTAAGCGATAGCAAGTTACAGAAAGCACAATGAAAATCCTGTTAGGATCCTATGATCCTGACACTCATCAGAGAGACTTGGGCAGCCTGTTGCTGCTGCGCCAACCCTCGGAGCAACTGGGCTTGGTGCTCGGCCATCCACTGGCCAAACTGTGTCAGATCCATTGGGATAGTAGCTTTGGGAACTGTTCCTATCCCTTGTTCCCCTGGGTTTGAGGAGTCTATCATTCCTGATGGCTGGAACTGCGAAGGGCGATAGACCGGGTTGCAGAGCCCTTAGGTAGGGGTCGCTGCCCACATTCTCCACCACCGTTTCATCCGCTGCCTTGTCTGCCCTGAGTGTGCCGCCGTTAGCCGTACTGCCATGGAGTCAGAGGACGGTCCCGGGGGGTTTTGAGGCTCCTCAAAGGCAATGTGGGACTCAGATAGGCTGGGGGTGGGGGTTTACAGCACCCTCAGCTGCCTCCCAGCCTCTGTCAGTGAGCGTCCCTCTCCCCTCTCGCTTTCTCTCTCTCAGGGCACGCTCCTCCTCCGGCTTCTCCTCCCCAGCCCTGCGTAATAAGCAGCCTTTTATCCCCTCCACTGCCCCGTCAGGACTGCCCTCTTGGGTGGCCGTCTCCTTCTCTCCTGGCTCCACCACCTTTCTTAGCCCTGGACGCCACGCTGACTTGGTCAGCACAGCCCCGCCCTGCTGCCGCCTCGTCCATGGGCCCTGGGAGGACACGTCCCATCTGGACCACTCCCGCACTCCGTCTCTTCCTCCTCTCATCCTGGGGCTCCTTTGGGTGCCGCAGGAGTGATGTCGCAGCCGCTAGGGCCTGCCTCGTCTTCCGGCCGGGTCAGGAAGCTGGGCCTTGGTGAGTGACGTGTGGGCCAGGTGCGTGGTGGTCGCAGGGCCGCCGCGGTGGCAGGGCACCAGCTCTCATCATCTCCTTGGGGTGACCCCCCCTCGGGGGCCGTTTCCTGTGTTGGCGTGGTTGTGGGGCAAAGGGCAGATGCCGGGGCTGCAGGTGAGTGTGGATGCAGGGGCTTGGCAGCCGGGGGCTTGGCAGCCAGGCCCAGATCTCCTGAGATGGGACACTTACAAAGTGTGAGGTTTTGTGAGGTTATGCACCATTCATTATTACCAGGGCTATTTTTGGGCAGGAACGCACAGGAATGGAGTTCCAGCTGGCTTCTGAGTTGGCCATGCAACAGCTGCCCCCCCCCCCCGGTTCCCCAGGTGCCTCACAAGCTGCAGGGTGCTTGGGGAAGCCAAGCCCATCCAGGGTGGGAAGGCAGTTAAAACTGCCTCCCACATCTTGGGTTCCCCAGGTACCCTGCAAGCCATGGGGCACCTGGGGAAGCCAATCCTGGGAGGGAGCTGTGCTGTCAGGGGTGTGGCCTAATATGCTAATGTGTTTCTGCTGTTGGGTGTGGCCTATTATGCTAATGAGTTCCTGCTGAGCTTTTTCTACAAAAAAAGCCCTGATTATTACCATCATCGGCCTGCAAGAGACTTGTTGGGTTGCCAGCTCCCTCGCTGCTCCCTTGGCTCACCCACCCACCGAATTTGAAAACTGCATCCAGTGGCAGTGCTCACCTGTGTTCTACAGAATGCTCCATGAGGCAGCCAGGCAATGATTGGCTATGATGGTTCATTTAGTGCATGTGTGGTCTAATACTGGCTCACTGGCAAGGTGGGCAGAGCACTGCATAATGGCACAGATATTTTGGGCTGCCGAAAAGCTGAAATCAAGCCATTTTAGGAAAAAATTCCAGCAGCTACTTGGCTTTGACCAGTCATCAGCCATTTTAGAAGAAAAGGTCTGAGAGACTCCAACGGCCATGGCTGGTGATGGCTCTGAGCTAAGCGCCCCCTGAGACTTTGGCAGAGCTGCACAGGGGTCCTGTTGCTGGTGCATAAGAGGGCTCTGGAGAACAGTACCTGGCCCAACACCCCCCAGTGAATGTTTGATGGCACAAAAATTAAGCCTCGGATTTGCATCCACTGCAGCACAAAGCCACTGGGTGCCACAACAGGAAGGAATGTGCCAGATCCCTCGGAGTCCCCCATCGGCTGAGCTGCAGCTCTGTGGCTCATTCTGAGTCAGTGTGTATCCCAGACTGCAGCTGATTCTCCTTGCAAAGGAGGCATGTATGCGGCATCACAGGGTCACCTTCAAGTCTAAACCACAGGCGCAGAGCAATCCGCCCATCTTGCACTTGCTCCAGGTCAGGCATGATTAATGCAACACTCTCTTTGAAGAGGGGGAGGTGCTGGGGGAGGGAAAGGACTGAATCCTCCTGGAAGGGAAATGACACAGCCCCCAACTTTTGCAACAATTTGAATGCAAAAGTGGAGGCTGCCTCCTAGTATTTATAGCCATATTCATGACTGGAAAGAAAAGATGTGGTAGGGAGAGAAAGAGAACAGGGAAGCAGAAAACACAAGAAAGCTCAGGCACTTTGGGGCTTCCTAGCGAGAACCAAGACAGCAGGCAGAGGGTTTTAATTGCGAGGGGTGCTGCTGAGCACATTAACGACTGTAAATAACACTTCTGCACAGGTGGATTCCTCTCCCTTTCTTGCCACTTTACCGGTGATTAGGGCTGGCATTTGAATCAGTGGGGGAACCTGAAGGGCAAACTGATGCCTGAACAGTATTCCGTGCACCAGAGTCCCCAACATGGTAACTGCGAACCCCACATGGCCTGCCGACACTTCCTAATGCCAGCCAAGTGTTTTTAGAAAGTAGGTGTGGGCTTTTGCCCAGCAAGGCTCCTGACTGACCACTGGAGTTTTGATTGGTTGTTAACATTGGAAGCAGCTGTCACCACAGCAGAACTGCACTGTGTTGCTGAAGGTCAGCTGCGGAAACCAGTTTGTGGCTGGCTGCGCCCTCTGTGGCAGCCAGTTTGGTGTAGTGGTTAAGTGCACGGACTCTAATCTGAGAGAACTGGGTTTGATTCCCCACTCCTCCACATGCAGCTGCTGGAAGACCTTGGGCAAGCCATAGTTCTGTTCCAGCTGTTCTCTCAAGAGCAGTTCTCGAAAGAGCTCTCTCAGCCCCACCTACCTCACAGGGTGTCTGTTGTGGGGAGAGGAAGGGAAAGGAGATTGTAAGCCGCTCTGAGACTCCCTTGGGTAGTGAAGGGCAGGGTATAAATCCAGTCTCTTCTTCTTCTTGCCCAGTCCCCCCAGTATGGTTGCCAGCTCTGGGGTGGGAAATCCCTGGAGATTTGGGAGTGGAGCCTGAGGATGGCAGGGTTTGGTGAAAGGTACACCTTCCAAAGTGGCCATTTTATCCAGGTGAACTGATCTCTGTCACCTGGAAATCAGTTGGCAACCAGTGGGGGGTTGGCAACCAGCATGTCTCCCATGGGGGATAGGATTCCAAGTTGGGGGATACCTTGAAATTTAGAGGTGTCACCTGGGAAGGACAGGGGCCTCCATGGGAGACAATTCCCTAGAGCCTGCCCTCCAGAGGGTCCATTATCTCCAGGGGAGACCTGATCTCTGTAGTCTGGACTCAGAGATGAGGCCCCACCTGGAGGCTGGCATTCCTGATTTTGTGGCTGTGCCTAACATGGCATGTCAGAGTTCCAAGGGTGCTCACAGGCTCCAAGAGGCTGGAGACCCCTGCCACATGTGTGAGTGAGACACACCCAGACCATCTTTGCGGTTCTCAGGCTTTGGAAGGGCTGCTTTGCTCCACCTGCTGGCAATCCCTGACTGTAGCCCCCATACTACTGATGGGAAGAGGTCTCTGTAGTCCAGAGCCTTCCTGCTCTTGGGAGTCCTGTGACTGGCCATGGCCTGCTTGAAATAAGGCTTCTGAGTGGGCATGAGAGGGACCTTTCTCTGAGTAATTTGTACTCTCCACGGTGTATTTTGGTTTTATTATTGTTCTCAGAACACACATCTGAAGGTGGGGAAAGGATGACTGTGGCAGCAGATTGCATGTGCATTTCTCACCATGCATGACATGCAATCAGGCTTTTTCTGGAGGAGGAGGGGAGGGAGAGAGAGCTGCACACCTGGAGGCTGTCTGCATTCATCTCAGTGAATGCATGTCTTAGGAAACAGAAATGACTGGCTGTGTGCTGCTGCACTGCCCCTTCTAGAATGACCTGAGATATATATATTCATGACAGCCATCCTCCCAAAACCCCAGGAAGATCGGAGGAATGGTACACCTCCTTGCAGACCTTGAATCTAAAAACTTGGACAAAATTGATAGATTCTGTGCAACTGCAAAAGTCTAGTGAAGTATTGTGTTCATTCAGTTAGACATATTTGCTTCTATCATCTACCTACCTACCTACCCTCGATCTATCATCTCTCTATCCTCTCTCATATCTCCTTATAACCATTCTGCTAATGTATCTTTTATTCTGCTAGTCTGTAACCATAATAACTGATTGACAGAACAAATGTCTGTCATCTGGTGTCAGTGTTCACTACAGGGATCCCACTCCCCCCCCACACACACACACCAAAAGGATCTGTCAAGGATGGATGACTGGGCATCAGTGTGGCAAATGGGGTTTAATGTGGTCAAGTGCAAAGTGATGCACAATGAGTTCATAAATCCTAACTATAAATACACGTTGATGTATGCATGTCTTAGGCGGAGGCCGCCAAACTGGTGGAGACAGACCAAGAGAGAGATCTTGGAGTCGTAGTAGATAATTCACTGAAAATGTCGAGACAGTCTGCAACTGCAATGAAAAAGGCCAATGCTATGCTGGGGATTATTAAAAAGGGAACTGAAAACAAATCAGCCAGTATCATAATGCTCCTGTATAAATTGACAGTGTGACTTCATTCGGAACACTATGTACAATTCTGGTCACCACACTTCAGAAAGGAAAAAGTGCAGAAAAGGGCAACTAGAATGAGAAAAAGATTGAAACACTTTCCCTATGAAGAAAAGTTAAAGCGCTTGGGGCTCTTTAGCTTGGAAAAACAATGACTGAGGGGTGACATGATCAAGGTTTACAAGATTATGCATGGGATAGAGCAGGTAGAGAAAGAAGTACTTTTCACCCTTTCTCACAATACAAGAACTTGTGGGCATGTAATGAAATTGCTGAGCAGTTGGGTTAGAACAGATAAGAGGAAGTACTTCTTCACCCAAAGAGTGATTAATGCGTGGAATTCACTGCCACAGGAGGTGGTGGCGGTTACAAGCATGGATGGCTTCAAGAGGAAATTGGATAAACAGAGGTCCATCAGTGGCTATTAGCTACGAGCAGAGGTCCATCAGTGGCTATTAGCTACAAGGTATAGATAGGAACTCTCAGTCTGGGGCAAGTGATGCTCTGTATTCTTGGTGCTTGGAGGGGTGTCAACGGTGGGAGGGCTTCTAGTGTCCTGGCCCCATTGCTGGATCTCCTGAGGGCACCTGGTGTTTTTGGCCACTGTGTGCCAGAGTGTTGTACTGGATGGGCCACTGGCCTGATACAGCATTGGGTTCTCTTATGTTCTTATGCATTAATCAAATATCTGAAAGGCCTGGGGTTGCCAACTCTTGGTTGGGAAATTCCTGGAAACTTGGGGGCGGAGCCTGAGGAGGGTAGAGTTTGGGAAGGGAGCTCAGTAATGCATGGAATCCATCCTCTGAACCTTTCTCCAGGGGAACTGAGCTCTGTAGTCTGGAGTTGTGATTCTGGGAGAACTCTATCCCCTTTCTGGAGGTTGGCAACCACAGAAGGGTACTGTGAAGGAATGGTATAAAGATGTGAATGGTCAGACCAAGAATGGAGCAGCCCTCTGGGTGTCTCTTCACTGGCTTCCCAGAGCTCTCCCAGTGGATGCCCCCCTTGTACACAAAGGCATTTGTTGGCGCCCGGCATGACCATTCCCACGGGCAGGGTTTTCTGTGTGCACGCCCTACCTGGTCCAGGCAAAGGGAGCTCTTTGCAGTCAGCCCCACGAGGCCCTTGCCCCCTCCTCCCTCCTCCCATCTGCTTGGCTTCCTGCTTCCCTGACAGCCCTCCCCGGACTCCTCATTCAGTGGGGCGGGAGTTTTCCACACTTTATTTTGGTTTCTCCCTTTTCGTTTCCCTTTTCCTCTGCTCACTTGTCTTTTCAGCCTTTATTGGTGTTTAACACTGTGAGGAACCTACAACATTCACATTAAAAAAAAATCTTTTAAAAAATCAATAATGTTACTACAAGGTCATGATCGAAGGACTGGAAAACCATCCCTGTGAGGAAGGCTAATGCATTCAAGGCTTTTTAGTTTTGTTTTTTAAAAAAGATGAGTAAGGTGGGAAATTATGAGTGGGAAAGGCACACACCGCACACACCTCCTCTAAAAAAAAGGGTTAGACATTTAATTTTTTTTTAAAAATGGAAACTGGAAATTCAGATACTCTGTTACACAGATTGTTGTGACATTATAATGATATTAAGTTGTTGATTTAAAAAATGAAGAAGTCCCTGGAAGGAGGGAAGAGCTGCCGTAGGGACAGGGCCGGGGAAGTCTTTGCTGTGTGGGCAGGACCAGGGGAAGTCCCACCTGGCAGGCCCCCCCCCCAGGCTTTGCTGCCATCTCTTCAAAAACTTTGGAGCCCAGCAGGTTTGGGAAAGATCAGAGCTGAAGAAACTCGGGGGGGGGGGGGGGGATGACGATGACATGAATGCACTAAAATGCTGTGGGGAATAGGGTTGTCAGCTCCAGTTTGGGAAATACCTGGAGATTTGAGGGGTGGAGTCTGATGAGGCTGGGGGTTTGAGGAGGGTAGGGACTTCAATGGAGTAGAGTCCACCCTCCAAAGCAGCCATTTTCTCTAGATGAACTGATCTCAGTCACCTGGAGATAGGGCTGCCAAGTCCCCCGGTAGAGTGGGGGAAACACCGATTTTTAAAGCTTTCCCCCGCTTTTCCAAAATTGGCCACCGGGGGGACAAAATGGCTGCCAGCAGGGGAACCTCGGAGCCTGCCCTGCTGGCCTCTTGAACTTCTTAAAAGGGAAATTTCCCCTTTAAGAGCTGATCGAGCAAGACAGCCCCGCCCAGCGATTAAGGAGGGACTAAGCTCTTTCTACTGAAGGGCTTGCGTGCAAGGTTGCTGCTGGAGTAAGCTGCGTAAGCTGCTGGGGTCTGCGAGCTCTTTTCCTTCTCTGTCTCTCCCCCTCCCCCTCTTTCTTTTTTCTGTCTGTCTGTCCACTGTGGTTTTGTCAAAGGAATAAACTGTCACTTCCAAAGAGGTAAACATCACAAGGAGAGGTTGCCTGTAGAAGGTCTGGGAGTGGGATTGTTTAAAATGTCTTGTCGTGGCTGTTTGGGTCCCCCCAATCCTCATTTCCCTTCTGCAAATAAAAGTTGGGATTCCTCATTTTTATGCCAATTTTCTGTTTCTTTCAACCGTGTCCCCCACTCCGGCAGTAAAAATCTGCATTTTTAAAAGCATTTGTACATCAAGTAACCGGTATTTTAAATTAGGGATGGATCCAACTAGCTTTTCTGCTGGCGAAAAGGGGAGGACAAAGGTCCTCTTTAGCCACCAAAAAGCCTATGCTGGGGTGGGGGGGGGGGGGAGAAGTTATGGGACTTACATGGACAACAGCTGGGTGAAACAAGGGCCAGAAATAAAGCCTGGGAATTGGGCAAGAGTAAGTGAAAAAGCTGTCTGTCTGTCTCTCTGTCTCTCTCTCTCTGTCCCCATCCAGCAGAGGTCTATCAGTGGCTATTATTAGACACAAGGTCTAAATGGAACCCTTTGTCTGGGGCAGTGATGCTCTGAATTCTTGGTGCTTGGGGGGCAACAGTGGAAGGGCTTCTGGAGTTCTGGCCCCGCTGCTGGACCTCCTGAGGGCACCTGGTATTTTTGGCCACTGTTGTGACACAGAGTGTTGTACTGGATGGGCTGTACTGGATGGGCCGATCCACTGTGGCTTCTCTCCTGTTCTTATGATATGAAAATCATATTTAGCACTTGTGTAGCACTTAGGGCTTCATATTCTGCCGAGATGAGGAAAGATTCAGTAGGGCCGTTGCTCAGTGATAGAGCATCTGCTTGACATGCAGGAGGTATCAGCCTCTTCAGCTAAAAAAGGATCAGGTAATAGGTGACATTAAAGATCTCAGCCTGAGACCCTGGAGAGCCACTACCAGTCTGAGTAGTCAATACTGACCTTGATGGACCAATGGCCTGATTCAGTATTAGGAAACTTCATGAGTTCATGTGTCAGCATGTGGAAGCAACATCACAGGATGTGACATCACAAAATGATGTCACTTCCTTTCTCCTGGCTCCACCCCCAAAGTCTCCTGGCTCCACCTCCAAAGTCCCCAGATATTTCCCAAGTTGGACTTGGCAGCCCTACCTGGAGATCAGTTGTTATCCTAGGGGATCTCTAGCTACCACCTGGGCGTTGGCAACCCCAGTGCCTGGGGAAGCAGAAAGAAACCCCCTTTCCCAACAGCATCCAGCTCAGGGCACAAATGGCCTCTGTGGAAATGGTCCTTGTGATGGCTATAAGGTTGACTGGCTTTGAAAAAGGACTAGAAAGACAGGTTCAGGGAGGATTGGTCTGGCGGTGTGGGATGAAGCCTGCATGTTCAGAGGCAATTTACCACAGGGGTGAGGGGTAGGGAGGGGAGGCAGAAATGGGGAATGTCCTGCTTGGGAGCTTCCCATGAGCATCTGGCAGGCTGCTTTGCAGAGCAAAATTGTTATGTACTGAGCCTGAACAGTACCTGGAAACTGGCTGAGCTTGTTTCCCCCAGAACAATAGCTGGCCAGGATCCTGGAATTGACCTACTATAGTGTAGTAGTGTAATGTAAATAGCCTATTATTGGTGGTGGGGTGTCTTAGGGTGGGGTCTTTGCATGCTTTATAAACAGGGCAGCAAGACCAGGTTTTCAGTCCATGTAGTATGCTTGAAATCACTGAATAAGCTAGAGCTGATCACTGCAATGCATCCAGAACCCAGAATTTAACAAAAATACTCTGGTCCAGCGCAGCAGAGCTCCCGGTGTTGGGGGGAGGTGTCTTGCTACTGCCAAGCTGAAGTGCTATTAGTCTTTGGGTTAGGGAAACGCTCCATCTGAGAAATACGCATCATCATGTGTACCCTGCACAAGAGGCAGGCAGCCTAGTAGAGATGAATCGTTCTTTGCCAGGAGTGAATGAGGCTTTGGCCTTTTTATTGGGTTGCTTTGAAAGTTGCTTAGAGGCAAATGTGTAGAGGTGAATGGGGCCATAATGTGAGTGATGAATGGAAGGATGCAGGACTCTGATGGGAAAGCCATTATCTGGGCGCTTAATAGCCTCTGGGCCCTAGGATGACAGGAAGTGTGTGGAGCTGGACGCCATCTCAGCAGACATATCTCATTGCAAAGCCTCTCCCCTGGGCGCTGCAGGGTCATTTCATGAACAAAGCTGAGCTGAGCAAGTTTTATGGGCCTCATTTACCTGGGAGACATAATAGGGTGTCCCCTGCCATTGTGAGCCCGGGCACGGGGAAGGCTCAGGGGTACAGCACGGAGGTTTTGAAGAGCCCCCTGGCTGTCAGAAACATTGTGGCACCTCCGGGTGCTGCAGGGTCATTTCATGAACAAGGCTGAGCTGAGCAAGTTTTATGGGCCTCATTCACCTGGGAGACATAATGAGGTGACCCCTGTCATTGTGAGCCTGGGCACGGGGAAGGCTCAGGGGTACAGCACGGAGGTTTTGAAGAGCCCCGATGTCAGGTTCTGACTTTCTCCTGGATGGGAGGTGGTTTCCCTACCCCTGTACACGTCACCCACTCCCCACTTTCTCCCCCCTGGAACTCGTTATAGCTTCTGACACTCTTATCTGTCTGGATAAGCTCATGGCCTTGGCCAGGTGCTGCTGTAGCCTGGGAAACGCTGGGGAGGTTTCAGAGGGATGTGGGAAAAGATTTCTGACTGTACAGTCGCACATTTGGGCGCCTTTTTCCTGGGAACCCACCGGATGTGTGTATTGCGGGCTTTTTGCCTACCCTGATTGGTGCCCCACCACCATCCCTGCTTTTGAATTCTGTATAACTTACTTGCAGACCTATACCTTGTATCACTAACACCAGGGGTCCTTTCGTAAAAAAAGAGGTGCAGGAGCTCATTAGCATAACTTATTTGCATATGCCACACCCCCTGACGTCACCGGAAGTGTCAAAAGGCCACACATCCCTGACGTCATCAGCAGTGTGTCAGAAGGCAAGAAGGGAGGGAGGGAGGGAGGGGGAAGGAAGGAAGGAAAGGAACAGGAAGGAAGGTAGGTAGGTAGGTGGGGGAGAGAGAGAGAAGAAAGAAAGGAAGGTAGGTAGGTAGGTGGGGGGAAGGAAGGAAGGAAGAAAGAAAGGAACAGTAAGGTAGGTAGGAAGGTGGGGGGGAGAGAGAGAGAAGGACGGAAGGAAGGAAGGAAGGAAGGAAGGAAGGAAGGAAGGAAGGAAGGAAGGAAGGAAGGAAGGAAGGAAGGGAGAGGAGAAGGAAGGGGGAAAGGAAGGAACAGGAAAGTAGGTAGGTAGGTGGGGGGGAGAGAGAAGGAAGGAAGGAAGGAAGGAAGGAAGGAAGGAAGGAAGGAAGGAAGGAAGGAAGGGGGGAGAGAGGAAGGAAGGAAGGGAGAGGGGAAGGAAGGGGGAAAGGAAGGAACAGGAAGGTAGGTAGGTAGGTGGGGGGGAGAGAGAAGGAAGGAAGGAAGGAAGGAAGGGGGGAGAGAGGAAGGAAGGAAGGAAGGGGGAAAGGAAGGAACAGGAAGGTAGATAGGTAGGTGGGGGGAGAGAGAGGGAAGGAAGGAAGGGGGAAAGGAAGGAACAGGAAGGTAGGTAGGTAGGTGGGGAGAGAGAGAGAGAAGGAAGGAAGGAAGGAAGGAAGGAAGGAAGGAAGGAAGGAAGGGAGGGAGGGAGGGAGGGAGGGAGGGAGGGAGAGGCACTTCTCCCCCCCATTGGGGCCAGCGTTTCTGATAAGTATTGGAGTTGGGAGTCCATGGAATAGCGAAACAGCTAGATCTTTATTGCTGGTCCGGATGAAGCATACAACCCAGGGCTCGAAGCCCTCCTTTTATGCTGGTCAGGGACAATCCCCTGACCTCACCCAACTGGCCTGATAGGCTATTATAGGTCTATTTACATTTCATAGGTTCCCTGGGAGGAACCTAGGTACATGATTGGTGGCTGGTTTGAATCCACTTGGTCTTTGTTCTACCTGGCTGAAGCTCAGGTAGTTTCTTGGCCATGTGCTCTGGCCACATGGCGGTCGCCATTACGGGAGCACATGGCGACCGCATGGTCAGTACATAACAGTTTCCCTCCCTCCCCCCTCTTGCTTGGGCCCCAGGGGCTTCACACCTCTGGGGCCCGGCTTATCCCTCCCTTGCGCCCCCCTCGGGCCCAGGAGCAGTGAGTGGGGGAGGGAGGGAAGGAGGGGGCTTCTCCTGGGGCCGGCGGCGCTTACCGTGGGCCCGGGAGTGTGAGCGGGAGGGAGGGAAGGAGGGGGCTTCTCCCGGGGCCGGGGCACTTGCCGTGGCCCTGGAAGTGTGAGGGGGGGAGGGAAGGAGGGGGCTTCTTCCCGGGGCTGGGGCGCTTGCCGCGGCCCCAGGAGTGTGAGTGGGGGGGAGGGAAGGGGGTTCTCCCCGGGCCGGCGGTGGCCTGCCGCGGCCCGGGAAGAGTGAAGGGGGAAGGGGAGGGGCCTTTTCCCGGGCCGGCGGCAGCCTGCCGCTGCCAGGAAGAGTGAGCGGGGGGTGGGGCTTTGTTAAGTCCCCCCCCCTGCCCTCCTCTCTCCCGGAGCGGTGCCCCGGCCCCAACGGAGCCCTGACTAGCACAGTAAGTGTAACCTGCTTTGGACCATTAAGATTAAAAGGACTTTAAGTTCCAGAAGGCCTGGCTTATTGGATCTATAAGGGTTCTCACACCCCTGGCCTGTGGCTCATGTAAGCCCATTAGTTGCATCAAGTGCTGACCCTGCAAGTGTGGAAGAATCTCCACATCTTGGAAAGACAGCTTAAAAGGGCAGGCTGGTGTTTCAGAACCCTCTGAAAGTGGAAAGGAGTGGAGAGACTGAGCTCCAAAGCACAAAATCCTGGGTGTCAGTTGTGCCTCCACTACAAATTGAGCCAAGCCACTTCCTCAGTCCTCTGCCATGTGACTGGAAACACATTGACTTGGCTAATGGGCCTCTGGGAAGGAGGCCTTGCTCTAATTCAGGCTCTTCAGCATGGAGGTAGGGTTGCCAGACCCCCAGTCCGAGCAGGGGTCCCCCACATTTTAGGGGCTCCTTCCCACCACCAGCCAGCTGGCCAGCAGGGGGGAAGCCCCACCTTCAAGAGCGACCCTTTAAATGCTTTTGGCAAGAAGTGGGGGGTGCTGGTCCCCAAGGTGATGGCATCACTTCTGCATGACATCATCATGTTGGGGACGTCCCTTCCCCCTCCAGTAACACCCCCCCCCCAAAGTCCCCCACTGGCGAGTCGGAAGGACCTGGCAGCCCTACATGGAGGCCTTGCCCTAGTTGCCCTAGTTGACATCCAAACTGGGCTGTGTCTTTGTTTGTTTTGTGGAGCATCTGCACAATGTTGTCCCGTAATTGTCCAAAAATGTTGGACATACCTGATAAAAATTTATCAAACAAAAATGGTATATATACATGATATGGAAGTTTACTGATGGCATTCTACGTCTGTTTTCTTTATTAATCAATTACAGATCACAAGTAATCATTTCAACACAGATACATAAAAAACATTGCCAATTCCAATAAATCATGACAAATATACAAATAGAAATGGACTTATTCCTAATTTTTACCATACCTGGACTTTTTAATTCCAGTGGACCTTTAAGACCAACACAGTTTAATTCTGGGTATAAAGGTGCCACTGGACTCAAACATTGTTTGAAAGGAGATTGTAAACTGCTCTGAGACTCCTTTGGGTAGTGAAGGGCGGGGTATAAATCCAATTGTTTCTTCTTCTTCTGTTATTTTACTGAACTCATTTATTATGTTCTGGTCTTGTCAAAGGTCCAGGTATGGTAAAAATCCCTGCGGGATTTATCACAATTCCACATGGCCTGGAAGATGGAGCTCTTCTGCCGAACATTTGAATGAGAAGGCACACAAATGTCCAATACAAACTGGGTAATTTTTGCCCCACAATCCATCCTTGGCTTTCTGCACTAATATGTCAAGGAGCATGTATATGCATTATGATCCTATTGGGACCAACTAGGACAGTCTGATATGCCATCTGATATATGTATCACCTTTTGTAATTGTTTTATGATTTTAACTTGATTTTCTACTGTCTTAATGTTTTTATGTCAATTGGCCTTGTAAGCCATCCTAAGCCTACTTCAGTGGGGAGGGTGGGATATTAAATAAATAAATAAATAATGTCCAGTTTGGTGTGGTGGTTAAGTGCACGGACTCTAATCTGGGAGAACCGGGTTTGATTCCCCACTCCTCCACTTGCACCTGCTGGATGACCTTGGGCAAGCCATAGTTCTGGCACAGCTGTTCTCTCAAGGACAGTTGTCTCAGAGCTCTCTCTGGGTGTCTGTTGTGGGGAGGGGAAGGGAAAGGAGTTTGTAAGTCACTCTGAGACTCCAAGTGAGTGAAGGGTGGGATATAAATCCAATCTCTTCTTCTTCTTCTTCTTCTTCTAAATAAACTTTGTTCAGTAGGATAAGTTGACTGTGCACACCTGAGCAAGAGGGTCCTGAGCCCCCCCCCCCCCCAATTGCCACTGGGCTGGTGTGCTGGAGAGCAGCAAATGCTTGGTTATTAGAAAGGGGCCGAAAGGCACATCCTGCTTTCCTGAGGTTTTTCCCACGCCTAATTTGTACAATCTATTTGGAAAGATCATGGCAAAAGTGTCAAACCTCACACATAGCTCTGTTTGACATAACAAAAAGAAGAGGAGAAATTCCTATGAGGAGGGGAGTGGTATGTGTGAACCATTTGCTCTTAGCGGGAGTAACTTTCCCAAGGATGTCACCTCCTCCTCCATGGGGGGCAGGGGGAGGATGCCTGGAAACCTTTTGGTGCTTGATTGCTTCGTAGATAGTGAGATACTTCATTCCATAGCGGGGTAGATGTAATGGCTAGATACGAAAGTGTATGTGTTTCCTTCTATGGAGGAGGGGTCCTTTTGAATTGTCTATATTAATTGGGTACTTGCCTGAAACCTTTAGTTCTAACACAAAGATGCTTGGATCTGGAACTTGCTTACTTTTCTCAATAAACAAATATTTTGCTAAAGAGAGTGTCGTTGAGAGTATCTTGACCAGAAGTCTGACACAAAGCACATTTGGACACTGGGTGTGTTGGGGGGGGGGGGGGGGTGTCAGCTAATGCTGCCATCCCCTGCCTGGGAGGTGACATGGGTTACCCTATGACATAGGACTCTTGGAATGTACACTTTCGTTTTTTTCCCTGCCTGCTTATTGCTTGCCACCTAGCACTGACCTTGGTAGCATGTTAGGCCCAATTTACACCTTCCCTCTGAAGTAGTTTGACTGCTGTCTTTTCCTGCGCTCATTTCACGCTGGTTTCAAATTTCACTCCCTGGGTCTGAAGAGTACTAAGCAACAGGATCTGTTTAAAGCAGTATAATGCTAGCTTGACCACAGGAGGACAATTAACGAATGTAAACAGTAATTTTTAAACTAGAACAAGTATGGTGTGCAACTAGAAACAAGTATAGACTTTTTTTAAAAACTAGAATGATTCCACCGGGAAAGTCAGATGTAGATTTGACCTAAGTCTCTCTTGATGTATCTTACCGCTTTTTCCTATAAGAACATGTAGCCAGTACATTGGGCACCTTTATACTGATTTATGTGATTGGTTGCATTCCACTGAGAGACCCTGTTTGAATTCTGTATAATTGCCCTGGCCAGGGATCCTTCTAGCCATTACTGACACAGAACGTGTAGATGACTACAGCAGACCTTTCTCAATAAACATCACCCTTCTTTAAGGATGCTTGTTGTGACTGACTCTGTAGGTCTCTCACAGGAGGATGCATTTTGATAGGTCCTGCCCACACTGGCATCACTTTCTTCACCTCAGTCCCATAGCCACCCAACAAATAGCCATACAGTGCAGCCATATAACAAAAAGATTTGGAGACTTACCTTTTTTAAAAATGCAAGCTGGAAATTCAGAGCTAGTAGATCAGGACAATAAATTATTGTCATGTCCTTGCACTGTAGCAATTCAGGAATTGCCAAGTTTTTTTTAACACCTCAAAAGCCTTCTCATGATGCTGAGGGGGGCAGGAGTGGCAGCCGCAGGAAGGCAAGAGGGGGAGAACTGAGGCATGGCAGGTGTGGGGAAAGCGACCGTGTGGGTGCTTTTTTTCGACTGCAAATATTTCTGCATCCACAGTGATGAGAGCTACATGAAGAATCTTCACTGCAGGTGGAAAGTACTGGAGTCGGGAGGCGAGTTGTAGGATGATCATAGCAAAGACTTTATTAAGTGAATCAGCATGTTCAGGAGATGGTCAGATCAAGCATGCTGCCAGGGCTCCAGGGCCCTGCTTATATGCCGGCCGGAGCCCCACCTCTGGCCGCACCCAAAATACCTGATAGGGGCTTAGCATATGCGCATAGTTCTGATAGGGCCTTAGGTCTTAAGTTGTAGTTCATAGGTCCCCCGCGGAAGACCTAGGCTGGCTATTGGTGGTCATTTTGGATCCGACTGTCTATTGTTCTACCTGGCTGAAGCTCAGGTAGAATCGGGCCATGTGCTCTGACCGCATGGCGGTCGCCATTTCGTGAATAGTACACAACAGCAGGGAAACAGTAGGAGATAATCCATGTGGGGTGATTTAAGAGTCTAAAAGCAGATTACAAATGCTTCTTGATGTTGCTCAGCCAATTGTTCTTTTAATGAGAGAATAACATACTATGAAAATCCTACAGAGTCAGTCAACAACAAGTGTCCTAGAGAAGGAAGTCTTTATTGAGAAATGTCTCTTGTGGTCATTTGCATTTCTTGTGTTAGTAATGGCTGACACGACCCCAAGCAGGACAATTATACAGAATTCAAAAAGGGGTCTGGTAATACAATGCAACCAATCACCATTTCAGATAAAAGGCACTTAAAATACTGGTTTACAGTTCCCAGGGAAAAAGCGGGAAGAATGAGAGGCTGACAGGGGAAGAGATACATGGGCAGGCACCATCAGTCTCCCAAGGTCAGAGCAGCTCGAAGAGCGATAAGCATGCCATGAGAAACATAACACAACATTCCACAGACCCGACGTCAAGGCTTCCCTCATCCACCTCCTGGGCAGGAGATGGCAGCATTAGCTGACACATACACCCAAGTCTTTAAGAGACTCCAGTCCTTTTTAAATAGGTCTGATTTTAGCCTTCTCTTCCTTAACTGGAAGATTGGTTGTCTACATTATAATAACTACGTGAACTGGCAAAATCCAGCTGGAAAGTGCATTGAAAGTGCATTGAGAGTGGATTATTGTGTGTGTGTGTGTGTGTGTGTGTGTGTGTGTGTGTGTGTGTGTGACCGTAGCCAGGGACAATGGTTTGCCATGCCCAAATTCCCTGCTTTGGGACTGCCCTGTTAAATATTGCCTGCCCCCTTCTTTCACCTCTGTCTGTGTGGGATTGGCGATACCATCACTTCACATAATCTGGGATGCTGGACTAGATGGACCCTCACTGGCCTGATCCAACAGGGCTTTTCTGATGTTCTTATGTCCTCCCTATAGAGCTTTTGTTACTCTTCTTTGTCACACAGCCAGTTGTTTAAATAGAGAGTGAGTAAAACAATCATTCCAGCCATAAGCCAGCCACACAGTATAGGTTTTAAAAAATTCTTAGCATTTGGTGTCCATCTATTAGTGATGTTAGTGGTTACCAATCTGTTGAGAGCAGCAGAATCCTGTGCATGTACTTTCAGAATCATAGAGCCATAGAGTTGGAAGGGACCTCCAGGGTCATCTAGTCCAATCCCTGCACAATGCAGGAAATTCACAAATACCTCCCCCCCACACACACACCCCCAGTGACGGCTGTTCCATGCCCAGAAGATGACAAAAAACCACCAGGATTTCCAGCCAAACTTGCCTTGAGAAAAATTGCTTCCTGACCCCAGAGTGGTGATCAGCATTTCCCTGGGTGTGTAAGAAAGGGCCACAAGAACTAAGCACTGAGGCAACCCTTCCTGCCCTCCCTTCTTATGATCTGTCCAAGTTCACAGAATCTGCATTGCTGTCTGATGGCCATCTAGCTGTGAGAGCCCACAGAGTCAATCAACAACAAATGCCCATGAAAATGAAATCTTTATTGAAGATGTAGATGGGGTCCTCTGGGGCCTTTTGCTGCTCGTATCCCTGCTGTGCTCTGGGGCCTGGTCTGGGTGGAGGCAGTCCAGTCGCATCATGAGCCACTGTCCCATAAGGAGCTCTGCTGGGTTGCATCCTGTTGTGGTGTGAGGTGTTGTCCTCTGGCTGAAGAGGAAAGCAGCTAACTTGTAGTGCCAGTTGCCCTTGTCCATCCTGCACAGTGCCTCTTTGGTAGTCCGGACCATGCGATCTGCCTGGCCATTCATTGCTGGGTGGAATGAAGCGGACCTCACATGGTGGATCCCATAATACTCCACGAACTCATGGAACTCCTGTGAAGTAAACACTGACCCGTTGTCTGTTACTAACGAGTCGGGGATGCCATGGGAACTAAAGATTCATCACATGGTGCATATGGTGGCCTGGGAGGACATGGCCGATACTGGGACCACCTCCAGCCATTTCGTATAGCTGTCTACCAGGATAAAAAGTAGTTGCTCTTGGAAGGGGCCTGCAAAGTCCAAATGGAGCCAGGCCCATGGCTTGTGGGAGGATTCCCAGGGTTGTACGGGTGCCCATGGTGGCTCCAGGTGTGACTCTTGGCATGCCCGGCACTGTTTGACCCGGTCTTCAACAGCGGCGTCCAACCCTGGCCACCACACGTAGCTGCGGGCCAGGGCCTTTGTACGCACAGTGCTGGGGTGCAACTTGTGTAGGGCCGTGAGCACACGTTCTTGTAAATGGGCAGGGATAACTACCCTGGAACCCCATAACAGACACCCCTTGTGGGTGGAGAATTCTGTCTGCCAGCATGTGAATGCGGCAAACTCTGGGCCGGGACTCTGCAGCCACCCCCTTTCCACCCAGTTGAGGACCCATGACAGGATGTGGTCCCAAGCAGAGTGTCGGGCCACATCCTTCACCTGTACAGGGTGGCTTGGAAGGTCCTCCAGGAGGGCCCTGGTGAGAGCATCTGCAGCATCTGCCAGTCGGGCACCAGGAGTCCCAACCCTATATAGAGAGCTGGAGGGCATTGTTGGCATTTAATGGCATATACATGATTGGAAGATGAGCAAGTGAATGAGACTGAGACGGTGTGGTTGATGTTGTTAGGTCCAGTGATTGTGTTGTCTGGGAGTATGTGGCAGCAAAGTTAGCATCTGGGTTTATTGCAAGCTCTGGTACCAGTGTCCATGCTCAAGTTAGAGGTTGTATGACTGTGGGTGAGGAGTTGTTTGAGACTGGGGGGGGACTGTCTGTGAGCAAGAAATGGTTTGCCTCCCTCAGTGCTTTTGTGAGAGAGCTGTCATAATCCAGGAGAGGCTGTAAACAGGTTCACTGGGTAACTATGGACCAGTCACACACCCTCTCATTACTTTCAGCCTAACCCACCTCAGAGCGTTGTTGTGAGTCTAGGGTAGAGGGTGGGAGAGCTTGTTACAGTTTCAGGAACTCCTTGGAGGAAGAGGAAATGAGAAAGAAAGGAAGGAAGGAAGGAAGGAAGGAAGGAAGGAAGGAAGGAAGGAAGGAAGGAAGGAAGGAAGGAAGGAAGGAAGGAAGGAAGAAAGAAAGAAAGAAAGAAAGAAAGAAAGAAAGAAAGAAAGAAAGAAAGAAAGAAAGAAAGAAAGAAAGAAATGTAGGGAAGGAATGGGGAAGCAGTGATGGTGAAGGTCATCACTGTGGTAAGCTCCATTTCTGCGTCCCTTATGGAGTAAG
Organism: Lepidodactylus listeri; assembly: GCA_029233225.1. NCBI lineage: Eukaryota > Metazoa > Chordata > Lepidosauria > Squamata > Gekkonidae > Lepidodactylus > Lepidodactylus listeri. Next base: position 2,654,120 of record JARCFY010000014.1, on the reverse strand, counting down.
GGGACTGGAGCACCCAATGGGTCCAGGGTCAGGGTTATGCTCTCAGGCCGATGCAGCTCGAGTCTTGTGGGGCTGATCTTAAAGTGCCACCTTCCAGCTGTGCATTGCAGAAGCGGGTAGGCCAGCTTAAAGGTTCTGTTATTAACCTTCTCATGGAGGTAAATACACACTTGGGGGGGGGGGGTCCCCTTAAACAGAGTTTGAAAACCGTGGCTATAAGCAGGCAGAGCTCCAAGTTCCGTCAGATAACAATGCTGCTGTTCCAAAGAGATGTCCCCGGCCATCCATCATGCGTCCACACCATCCTCCCACTGTCTGCCATGTCAGCAGAACCTCCCACTTGACTTTACACACACACACGTTCAGTCAGATAGCCTAGCGACCGAGCTCTGGATTCACGTTCCTCTTGCATAATGGAAGGAGCCCGGCCTCTGCTAAAGAGCTATTGACAGATGCTGAGCCTGCTGCTGTGGGCCTGAGCCATTTCAAATAGGCTTTGACAGGCTGAGCAGATGATTCATTTTCATCTTGAAGAGGAGAGAATGAGGGAGGAATAACTAGATGGGAGATGTGATGATTTATGGATAATTAGGGGAGAATTGGTTGCTTGGGTGATCTAATGCAGCACAATGGAGACAGAAGGAAAACAAAAGGAGAACCCATTGGGTTTACTTCTGTGTAGACATATTTGAGGGCCAGACGAGATGTGATGGTGGGCACGGGTTCAACCCTGGACAACATTACCATTTTAAAGTGATTTTAAAATGTTTGTGAATGGAGACTGGTCCCAAGGAGCAGCAGTCTGAGGAGGTCTTGTGTCCCCTCCCCCACCATTTCAACTGCCAAAACAGTGGGGGGGGGGGAGAGAAGACTTCAGCACTTGAAAAGTTGTGTGGGAGAGGGAACAAGAGCACCACAGCCCAATCCTCACAACATTTTAAAATCACTTTAAAATGGCTTTGTCCACTGGTTGGACCTGTGGATGCTGTCACATCTAGTTTGGCCCTAAGATTGGGCTGCTTAAAGCAAAGCTCTCTTGGCATTTGGGGTTTCTGCCAAATTCCCACTGGAATTAAATTCAGTAGCGTATCTGGGCACAGGCCAGGCTAGGCCCTGGGGCCGCCACAGCTGGCTTTGAGGCTGGGTGGTGCGGGGACTGCCTTTGGGGGAAGTATCCGGCCACAGGCAGCATCTCAGTCCTGTGCAGGAAAGCCTGGAGGGATGAGCCAGGGTGCTGCTTGGCAGACAGAATCAGTCCAAAGCTCAGCAAACTGCACAGGTTTGCACTCAGCTGATCAACATCCCCTGATTGTCCCTGGCCCGAAGGACGTCTGGCTAGCCTCAACTAGGGTGAGGGCCTTTTCAGCCCTGGCCCCAGTCTGGTGGAACAAGCTCCCAACTGAGATCAAGGCTCTGCGGGATTCGTTACAGTTCTGCCGGGCCTGTAAAATGGAGCTGTTCCTCTGGGCTTTCAGCTGAGGTAGCGGGCGTCCAAATGTCTATTCCTGGCCTCCCTTGCTGATAGTCCTGGCCTTGTGGTTAGTGGCTTGCTATCCAACAACACCACTCAGAAGGCTCCATCAGAGCATTGCTACCAAGGCAACTTTTCAGTCTGCAAGTACTTGGGTGAATCTGTGTTTCTCCATTCAACTGGCTTCCCAGCAACAGGAAGGCAGCTTTGAGCAGCTGTAAAATTTTCTCATTTTGTGTGGATGAAATTCTCAGGAGCCACACCCTGTGCCCAAGGGATGCTCCCCACCCCCCAAAAAAACTTCAAACAAGGAGGAGAAAGTGTTAACAGCAGAGTGGGCAGAGGGAGGCATCGGCAAGGCACAGCCAGAAAGCAGGAAGCACATGATGAAAATGAAATGTATTAATGAGCGGAGGACTTTCAGGCAGGGTTTTATTCATTTACAAAGGGAAGAGCAGCACCACTCTGGCCCTCCATTCTTCATTGTTTCAGCAACAAAAGGGCCAGCTTGTCAACCAATCCAAAAAGAAAATTAAAAACCATAGAAGCGAGACACATCCCTGTTGGGATCTCCCCACAACTTGTCCGCAGGGCTACAAGTGCAGACCAGCTGAAATGCTCACAACTGGCAGGTAGGCAACCCATGAGATGCCTTGGAATTTGTGGAGAAAGACATTTCCTGTGCCCTCACAGGAGCTGAAGCTGAAACACCCTCCTGGTGGGATCCAGGGACACAGACCTTTCCCACAGTGGTTATTTACCCCCCCCCCCTCCCCGTTCGACGCTGCTGGGGAGCAGGCATTTCTCCTGCTTTCCCAATGGTTTTGTGCTGCATTGGTGCCCGCCTGGGTTTTCCCTGGCTGCTCTCTACTTTTCCCGAAACTGCTCTGCTGCCAAGTTTTATGAAGGACTGTGCCAAAGCCGCCTGGATGGCCGCCATCCAGATGCAACAGTTCAGATTCTCCTGGTCCTGCCCTCATGGCAGCCATTTCCCTGCCTCTCTCCCTTTGGTGGTCATTCCCCTGCTACTGGGGTTGTGGCGGCGGCCTTTTTACATCAGCAATTGAATAGTATTATATTGTTAAATCACCGTGTCTGATCAGGGGTTCTCTGAATTCCCATTTTAAAAAGTAGATCTCTAGCCCCTTTTGAGATATCCATTTCCCCTTATAACTCCACCACACAAAGGGCTAGAGACTTTTTTTTTTTTTAAAGGAAAGCTGGGAAGTGCATAGTGTTATGACATTATAAGGCTATAACAATATTAAATGCTTTTTTAAAAAAGGCTCTGGTGGTACGTATGGAGTGGGTGCTGCCTCTGGGGGATGGGGGTAAGGACACCTGCCACACGGAAGCCCCGCTGCTCCTGTGCCGCATTGGCGTACCACACCAGCAGCAGTGGAGAAGCCACCCAGGGCTGTCCCTCAGGAAACAAGGCCCCTCCCTTCAAGATTGTGCTCCCTGAAGACATGACTGAGGCCTGACCTCCTGAAGGTCTTACCCCAGTCTCCTCTAGACCAGGCCTTCTGCGGAGACTCGCAGGTGTTGATTAGTACAAATACAAAAATCAAGTGCAACATACTTCAAAATGTTGTAGACTAAAATGACCAAAATATATAAATCATTAGAAACAGCATAACATATCACCTAAAGATATATTTTCAGGGCAGCTGGCCTACTGGTGCCCTGCCAAGCTCAGCTTCTTGCTGTTTGCCTTCTTTATGGTAAAAGAAAAGCAAAAGCATTACTGAACTTACTACCAGCTCCTTCTTTAATCAAGAGAGCCAGTCTGGTGTAGTGGTTAAGTGCGCGGACTCTAATCTGGGAGAACCGGGTTTGATTCCCCACTCCTCCACTTGCACCTGGCTGGATGACCTTGGGCAAGCCATAGCTCTGTACCAGCTGTTCCCTCAAGGACAGCTTGGGAAAGAGCTCTCTCAGCCCCACCTACCTCACAGGGTGTCTGTTGTGGGGAGGGGAGGGGAAAGGAGTTTGTAAGCCGCTCTGAGACTCTTAAGTGAGTGAAGGGCGGGATATAAATCCAATCTCTTCTCTCTTCTTCTTCTTCAATCTTTGTGCTCTTTAAGGATACCGGGCCATTCAGGCAAAAACCTGGATGTGACGTCAGCATGTCAGGTGATGCTCTAGAAAGGATTTGTTGCGCTGGCATCATGTTCAGGCTTTTGTCTGCAGGTGAGGTCAGCACGCAGTGGGCCACTATTTCTGCTCCTCACCGTTCTCCTGTTGGCAGTGGGAGAACGACCACCTGAAGAAGTGGGCACGTGGCACCCCATGTCTCTTGGGTTGCTTCTCTTCCTGCACCTCAGCTAAGTTCCTCTCTCAGCTAATACTCAGAGGGCTTCCCCATCATTCACCCTACTTCATCCTACATTCAAACTGGCAAACCATTCTTTCCTGGGGCAAATCCCATGGGAAAACACAGGGAAAGAGAGCATGGCCTATTATAACAAGGAAAGATGGACAAGTTTTGTAGGAAAATAACTGGCCAACCAAAAACTCTCATGAGTGACAGAACCCAATGCCAGGCATCGAATTGTAGCAGTGGACAGTACTGGAAGGTAAATCTTGGGATGGGCATGAACAGGCTGACAAACTAAAGTTCATCAGGAATTTGGGCCTGTTTGGGGTTCGCAAACTGAAGTTTGTGAATTGAAGAACCAGGACAAACTACCACGGATGTTGGCGCAATTTGTGGTGGCTTGTGATGAGAAACAGCTGAGTGGCTGGAAGCTCCCGTGCCACTCAGCTGTTTGTTTTAAATGGCTCGGAGCCATTTAAACCCTGTTTTCAGCTCTCCGTGGCTTTTTACAGGAAACAGAAAGGGCTTAAATGGCTCAAAGCCATTTAAACCACCATTTTTTCCTGCTCCTTGAGGGTTTTTGTGGGGAGCAGAAAACAGGGGTTTAAATGGCCTTGCTTTCTGCTCCCTGAGAAAAGCCATGGGGAACTAAATGAGGAATTTAATTGAAAGGGGTGAAGTGCTTTCCTGGGGGCACTCCACCTCCACCTCAGGCTCCCTGGCACAGCCCCTTTAAACAGGCTGTATGAAGAAGAGACAGCTGGGCCGGTGGGGAGAGACTGGGAGCTCTCTGCTGTTCAGCTGTTTGGTTTAAATGGCTCTGAGCTCTCCATGGGGAGCAGAAAACAGTGGTTTAAATGGCCCTGCTTTCTGTTCCTTGAGAAAAACCGCAGGGAGCTGAAAGCAGTGTTTAAATGGAAGGGGTGAAGTGCCTTCCTGGGGGCACTTCACCCCACCTTTCTGCTGGCAGCCAGCAGAAGGAAAGGGGTGAAGTGCCTTCTTGGGGACACTTCACCCCCACCTCAGGGTGCCTGGTGTGGCCCCTTTAAACAGGCTGTGTGAGCGAGCCTGAGACAGCAGGACCAGTGCGGAGAAATCTTTCCCTGCCAGCTCAGCTGCCTTGGGCTGCCTGGTATGGCCCCTTTAAATGGGCTGCATGAGGGAGCCTGAGACAGCTGGGCCAGCAAAAAGGAAGGTGTGAAGTGCCTTCTCAGGGGCTTTTCCCTCCCTCCTTTCTGCTGGCCACAACCCTAGGAGGCACTTTGCCCCAATATTTAACCCTTTGGTTTTGCCCCCTCGCTTTGAAGTGGTGGGGAGCAGAACTGGATGGTTTAAATGGTTCGGAGCCATTTTCCACACCACTTTCGCAGGGAGCAGAAAGCAGGGTTTTAAACTTTAAATGGCTCACAAACCTACACCAATGGTTCAGTTCAGGAACCAGCATATCCGTTCAGTTCGGTTTGCGATTCAGCCACAAACCATGAACTGAACTGCAAAAATGTGGTTTGTGCCCATCCCCCGTGAAGTCAGTGTGTGTGCGGTTTTGCCCAGGCAGGGTGGGATGTTGCCTAGTTATGGTATGACCCTGTGCAAGTTTGCAGGACTTCCCCAGGCCCCACCTGGAAGTTGGCAACCCTGCATGAGAGGCTTGCATGAGGTCTCAGAGAGAGAGAGTGAAAGGTTCTGTCCCCTCTTTTGTTCCAACTTCCAAACGTGTTGCCTAGGTTTGAGTTTATATATATACAAGAAGGGGGACCTGCGATATTCGTGGAGGGAGGGAGTATTCCAATCCTCCTCCCACGCCCCTCCTCACCCCCTGCCCAGTGACAGTGGCGATAGTGGTGAGGCCCGCCTAGCCTCCTCCCACCCCCCTTGGCTGGGACAGCTGCAGCAGCAGCGAGGCCCGCCAATCCTCCTCCCACCCACCCCTTCTCCAGTGGTGGCAGTGGCAAGGCCCACTGATCCTCCTCCCCCCCACACCGGTGAGGTCTGAGTGGTTCACAGCCGCCAGGCCCACCGAGTCTCCCCCCCCCCCAACAGCATGTACAGGGAGCGCTTTTACTTTGGGGGGGATTTAAATATCCCCCCAAAAGTTTTTTTTAACTTTTAGGATTTTTCTGCACATGGGGGGAATCTCCCATGTGTGCAGAAAAATCTCCCTGCCCCCCAGGTGCCCCCCTGTGCAGATTTAGATATCCACACGCAGGGGGCCACTTGGCTGTTCGATATATAGATATAGATAAATATCCCCCCCCCCCCAATTTTTTTTTACTCTTTTTTACTTTTTAGATTTTTTTGCACATCAAGCCCGGGCTTCAACCCATTCATTTTCCTCAGGCCCAAAATCATGCCACTTCACAAGATAGAACAGGTGACCACGTTTATATTTAGAGTCCAAAATTTGGTCCACCTCATAGTGAGGTTCACTATTAGTCATCAGAGGAGGAGGAGATGAAGATTGGGGTCTCCATGCATTCGGCCCCAGGTTCTTTTTCAGGAGGAAAACGGGGCGAACAAGTCTTAGTGATTTAGGCAACTGCAATTCAAAGGTCACATTGTTGATTTTTCTCAGAACTGGAAAAGGTCCCACATATTTCCATTCAAGTTTGTGGCTAGGTTGGAGACCTTTGATGTTCCTGGTAGAGACATAGACAGAGTCCCCTGGGGAGAGATCCCATCCTGCAACCCTCCCCTTGTCCACGTCCTTTTTGTACTCCTCTTTAGCTGCATCCAAAGTCTCTGCAATCAGTGACCAGGAGTCATGCAATGAGTTCCACCAGTCTACAAACCCTCCAGGGCTGGGAGCGGCCAGTCTCAAGGAAGGGAGGGGGACCTCCTCAAACCCCCCTGCCACCATAAACGGTGAGACGCTGGTTGATGAGTAAACAGCATTGTTATAACTGTATTCTGCAAAAGGGAGTAGATCCACCCAGTTGTCTTGTTGGTAGTTTGTATAACATCTCAGAAATTGTTCTAACACTTGCTTAACACATTCCATTTGGCCATCAGTCTCTGGATGATAGGCACTACTCAGAGCCAGTTCAACTCCTATAATCTGTAGAAGCTCCCACCAAAGTTGGCAATGAATTGAGATCTGCGGTCTGAAATTATCTTTCGTGGGATTGAATGTAATTTGATGACGTTACACAAAAATGCTTTAGTTAAAGCTTTAGATGTGGGGAGTTGTTTGAAAGGAACAAAATGTGCTTGTTTGGAAAAGGCATCTACCACGACCCAAATCACTGTTTTGCCCTTACTAGGCAGAAGGTCTGTGATAAAGTAAATTGAAATAGTTTCCCAAGGTCTGCTCGGTGTCTCCAGGGGCTGGAGGAGGCCTGGAGGTTTCCCACCCCGCTTTTTACACATTAAACAGGTTTTACAGGAAAACACATAGGTTGAGACATCGCTCCGCATACGAGGCCACCAAAACTGCCATTGCAGCAGGTGCAAAGTCTTAGGCCGAGGACAGACTGGCAATGTAAAGCGGGACAGCCCCACGTCGGAAGTGGAGGAAGGGAGCCTGTTCAGACATGCGCATCTGTCCTTCGGCTCCGTTTCGCACTTACCCGTCTCCCAGTCGCTTTCCATCCGCTTTAACAGGACACCGGGAGAAACCGGTGTTCGGGGCTGTCCTCCGCATGCCTCCCGCTTCCAAACAGTGTGAACCGGATGTGTGCATGTGCGCATGTGCGCATATACAAAACACAGATGAAAGAAAGCATTGTCCCCATCTCTTGCCGTTTCGCATATGCGCATATGCGCCACCAGCGCAACGGGGCCGCGCGAGCCATGGAGCCGGCTCCGCGGCAGTCTGAACGCTCCGTATTGGCACCACTGCGCACTGCTCTGGCCAGTATGAACGGCCAGCTCCATGGAGTTTTCCCCCTGCACCAGTTCCCTCCGCATTCCTGCCACTTTACATTGCCAGTCTGTCCTCGGCCTTAAGGTAGCCGAAATGCCCCCAGAGCTTGGACTCATATGCCGTGTGCATAACATCCTTTCTGAGTGCAAGGGGAATTACTAGTTTTTTGCTCTTTAAACCAGCAACCATCTGGTCCCTGAGAGAGAAAGTCATTTGCTCGGAAATCATTGAGTTCATCATTTGTATAAGCATTGGAACATTTAGTGTTCCATTCCATGGGTTCAGGGATTACAGTCTTTTTGGTTTGACTCCTTGTGAGTACTGCCCCCCCCCCCCAACTGCTCTGGGGCGAACATGGAATCGATAACCTCGTCCCTTCTGCAATCGTGCTGAGGTAGCCGCGAAAGGTCATTGGCCAAGGAATTTGCCTTTCCATGGAAATGGCGTAGTGTAAAGTTAAATTTGGAGAAAAAATTGGCTCATTGCAACTGTTTAGCATTTAAGGAATGTTGCGTGCGACGGGCTTTGAGGTTTTTATGATCAGTCCAAACCCCGAATGGGAGCCTGGCTCCTTCTAGCCAGTGCCTCCAAGTGGTGAGGGCTAACCAAATTGTGACAGCTTCCTAATCCCACACTGCCCAGTTCTTTTCAGTTTCCCTGAACTTTTTAGATACATAAGCCAAGGGGTGTAGCTTCCCATCAGGACCCTCCTGTAGGATCACCCCCCCCCCCCCCCCCACATAGCCACATCAGAGGGGTCGACCTGCACAATGAACTTCTTGGTCTCGTCAGGGTGAGCCAGGATCGGCTTTGAGGTAAAAAGGTGCTTAAGTGATTCAAACGCCTTCTGGCAATCAGGTGTCCAATTCAACCAGGCACAGGGCTTGGCCGACTCTGTCCCCTGCCCCTTAGTCTTCAGATGTTCTGTGAGAGGCAGGCTATATTTGGCAAAGTTATTGATGACTCAGTGGTAAAAATTCACGAATCTGAGAAAATTTTGGAGTTGCCAGTGGGTGCGAGGGGTCTCCCACCTCACTACCACCAAAACTTTCTTTTAAAATATATATATATTTTTTTTTTCTTATCCAAAACTTTACACAATTACCTTCAGAATATTTTCATCGCTATCATATTTTCTATATAACTGTGTATTCCGATTACAATTCAAACTCTTTATGACTTCCCACCTCACCTACACCATTATATATATAACAACAATTATAAAGATTTAGAAATATTATCTCTTACAGGTAACATTGATAAAAAAATTTCAACATTTAAAAATATTATCTAAATATCAATTATATGTAATCTGGCTTCCCTCCTTGTCACATCAAACGTTCAATATATTTTCATTAAAAAAACCTATTTCTTCTTTTCTTAATATTATTTTAAACATCCAAAATCAGTAATTAGACAGTGTAAAAATATTATTTTTCATATCCCAGTATTGCTCTAAATATTCTTTCAAGACTTTCCATTCTTCTAAAAACATCTCTGAGTCATGATTGTTCAGTTTTCTTGTCCATTTATCCATTTGTGCCATAAATAGCAATTTTCTCAACCATTCCCATAGGTCAGGGATTCTCTCACATTTCCAATTCTGGGCATAGACCATCCTCGCTGTAGTCGCCATATACCATATCAGTGTCCTTTTGTTTACATTTACATCCTCTAACTTAAGACCAAGCAATAGCATTTCAGGCAGTTTTTTAAAAGTACATTTCAAATTTTTTTCCATTTCAGTATGAATCATACACTAAAAAGCTTTAGCTTTATCACAAGTCCACCACATATGATAGAAAGAACCTTCTTTTTGTTTACATTTCCAACACTTATTAGACAACTGTTGATCAATATTTGCTATTTTTTTCGGAGTCATATACCATCTGTACATCATTTTAAAACAATTTTCTTTTAGATTATAGCAAGTAGAAACGCTCATAGCATTTTTCCACAGAAATTCCCAAGATGACATAGCTATTTCCTTATTCATATTAATTGCCCATTTTACCATTTGTTCTTTTACAAGTTCATCTGCATTATACCATTTCAACAAAATTTTGCACATTTTTGAAATCAGTTTTTTCCCTCCTTCCTCCCATACCTGTTCAATCTCATTATTTTTCTTTCTGAAACCGCCACTTTTTAAATCTTTTTTTAAAAGGTCATAAATCTGTCTATACCGCAACCAGCTGTATTTAAAATCCAACTGATTCTCTTCTTTCAATACAAATTCGCTATTTTCTATTTTTAACAGGTCCCTGTATTTCAACCAATCTTGTCCTTTAAAACTTGAAAAGGGTTTTATTACTTCTGCTGGTACAATCCACAGTGGCTTTTCTTCTGGAAAAAAACTCTTATATCTAGACCATGTATCTACTAATGTTTTTCTAATATAATGATGCTTAAACATATTGTCCATTTTCATTTTACTATAATACAATTATGCATGCTAACCGAATCGACAATCATGTCCTTCAAGTGCTAATAGTTTTCTGTCTTTTAGAGAAATCCAAGACTCTAACCATGTCAAACAAACCGCATCATGGTATAACTTTAAATTAGGTAGTTGAAAACCTCCTCTTTCCTTTACGTCGCACATTATTTTCATTTTTATTCTTGGTTTTTTTCCTGCCCATACAAATTTTGAAAGGTCTCTTTGCCATATTTTAAAAGTTTTTAAATCTTTCATAATTGGTATTGTTTGTAATAGAAACATTAATCGTGGTAAAATGTTCATTTTAACTGTAGCAACTCTTCCCACTAATGATAAATTTAAGGTATTCCATTTTTTAATATCGTGTATAATTTGTGTCCATAGCTTCTCGTAGTTGTTTTTAAAAAGGTCAATATTTTTCATAGTTAAGTCAATACCTAGATATTTAGTCTTTTTCACCACCTCACAATCTATTAAGTTTTGTAACTCCAACTGCTTATTACTTGACATAGTCTTGCACATCACTTTAGATTTCCTTCTGTTAACATAAAACCCTGCAAGATCTCCAAAGTCTTTAATTTTTTGTAATAAAAGTGGTAAAGTAGTCATAGGTTCCTCAGTTATGAACATCACATCATCAGCAAATGCTCTATACTTAAAGGAAAATCCTTTAGTTGACAAACCTTTAATTTCCTTGTCTTCTTTTATGTTCCAAAGTAAAACTTCAAGAATCCAAATAAATAATAATGGTGAAAGTGGGCAACCTTGTCTCGTTCCTTTTTGAACTTTGAAATAATTAGTCTTTTCATTATTAATTAGAATCGATGACTTCTGTTCTGTATATATCGATTTAATCATATTCAATAAGAAGCCCCCAATTTGTAACTTTTCCAATACCGCAAACATAAAGTCCCAATTTAAGTTATCAAAAGCTTTTTCTGTGTCCAGAAAAAAAAAACACTACCTCTTTATCAGAATGTTTATCATAGTATTCAATTGCATCTAAGAGTGTTCGCAAATTATCTTTTATTTGACGATTTGGCAAAAAACCTGTGTGTTCTTTTTGTATTTTCCTTCAGATATTCTTTCAGTCTCTCTGCTAACATTTTCGCAAAGATTTTATAATCATTGTTTAGTAGAGAGATTGGTCTGTAATTCTTAACATTTAATAAATCCTGTCCTTCTTTTGGAATCAGTGATATTGTTGCTCCTTTCCATGAATCTGGAATTTCACCTGTAGCTCTTATTTCATTTAACAAAAGTTCCAAAACTGGCAAAAGACTTCCCTTTATTTTCTTATAGTATTTAACCGAAAAACCATCTGGATCCGGTGCTTTTCCCAACTTAGAATCTTCAATAGCCCTTTGTATTTCCTGGATTGTAATAGGGCTATTCAACATTTCTTTAACCTTTTCAGTTAATTTTGGTAATTTCAGTGTTTGTAGATATTCTGAAATTTTACTTTGGTCTATTGTCACTTTTTGGAAAAGTTTAGCATAATATTTAAAACATTCTCTTTTTATTCCCTTAATGTCTATTTTTTTTGTCACAATTTTACTTATAATCTTATTTTCTCTTCTTTTTTTTAGTTGCCATGCCAAATATTTTCCGGGTTTGTTTGCTCCTTCAAAAGACCTTTGCTGCAACTTTTTAAAATTCCAATATATTTCTTAATTCAAAATGGTCTTTAATTGATCTTGTAGAAGCTGTATTGATTTTTGAAGTTTCTTTCTTCCAGGTCTTCTCTTTAATTCTTTCTCTTTTAAGTTAATTGCTTGAATAATACTGTCCTGTTGTTCTTTCTTTCTTTCTCTTATTCTCTTTATTGTTTAAAGATATCAACGTTCCTCACATTACAGCCTTATATGCATCCCATATGACTTGTGGTTTGGTTTCTTGGTATAAATTTATTTGAAAGTACATCTTTGTATCATCTTGTATTTTATTAATTATTTCTTGATTGTCCAAGAGTTCTTCATTTAATCTCCATCTCCATTGTTTTTCTCCCTGTCTCGAGGTCCACATCAAGAGATTGTGGTCAGAAATAAATTTTGGTAAAATTTCTATCTTTTTTGTTTTCATTGTTAAATCTGACGTCATCCACATCATGTCTATCCTTGAATGTGAGTCATGCCTATTGGAGTAGAAAGTATAATCTTTAACCCGAGAATTCCATTTCCTCCAAACATCTTCCAGACTTTCCTGCTTAACCATTGTAAAAAAAACTTTAGGTAACTTTCCAATTGAGTCGTCTTTACTTTTTGAATGTCTGTCCACCTTGTTATTTACAGTTCCGTTAAAGTCACCCATCAAAATTAAATGTTCCTAGTTAACTTGGTCCAATTCAACAATTAAGTCCTTAAAGAACTTTTTTTTCTCTCCATTAGGTGCATAGATATTCACAATCAAGATTTTTTTACTATGCATAGTTATCTCTATTGCAATGTATCTACCTTCTTTATCTTTAAAAATTTCTTTTGGATCAAAATCTTTCTTGACATAGATTACCACTCCTTTTTTCTTTATAGTCGCTAATGAGGAAAATTCTTCTCCCAATTTTTTCCTGGTCAAATATTTATAATCTTGTTTTTTAATATGCACTTCTTGTAGACAAATCACATTACATTTCTGTTTTTCAAGCCAATGTCCAACAATTTTACGCTTATTAGGTGAATTTAGTCCATTTACATTCCATGAAAGTACTTTGTAATCCATAATGGCTTTGAATTAAATGTCTCCAAATTCTTCAATATTTTCTGTCAAAAAGGAAAGCATCTCCCCCGCATTCTTGATTACAACTCGTGTACTTTGATAGTTAAAACTTATGCCTTCAGGAATCTCCCATCTGAATCTATAATTTTTCTGTTTCAGCTTATCTATCAACTGTTTAAATTTCTTCCTGTCTTGCAACATAGCTCTAGGGGGCTCTTTCATCACAATTACTTTGTCTCCATCCACTTCAAAAGATTCCTTAAAGCATTTTCTGTAGATCAGCTCTCTTACTTTCTTGGTTATAAATTGCACTACCACATCTCTCGGCAGATTTTTCTTGCTAGCATACTCTGAATTAACTCTGTAGACCAGGTTGATATTAGATTTTAAGTCCTCTTCTTCATCTTTCAAATAATCACTCAAAGCTTCAATAATCCTTGTGAATATATCCTCTCCCATCTTTTCATCTATCCCTCTAAATCTTAAGTGGTTTTGCATCTCGTATACCATCATTGTTTCCACTCTATAATTCTCCTTTGTCACTTTTTGAATATTTTCTTCCAAAACAAGCATTTTACTTTCTATCTCTTTCGATTTCTTTGCCAGGTTTTGAAATTCAGTCTTTAGGTCTCCAAAATTCTTGTCCACTTGCTCAGCTAAGCCATTTATTTTCTTGTCTAATTGTTGGTTTTGCTGGCTAAGATCGCTTAAAGCTTCCATCTTCCTTTTCTCCATTGCCTCTATCATAGCCACTATTTCAGTATCTTTTCTGGTAGGCATCTTAGTTGCTGACCAGGTTGCCGCCCGTTTTCTCTGTTCAGGCTCCATTTTTGCCTCTTAAAAAAAAAAGGCTGATTTTTAGTATCTTCCGATTCTAACGTTCTTAGGCTCTATCAATCAGTCCTGGAGAGCTTTGACAAATGCTGTTATTTTTGCCGCTCAGAAGTGTTTACTTTTCAAGATATTTAATTTTGAAGTTTTAGTCCTCCACAAAATGGTGGACGTCTTTTCTCTATGGTACAGGTCACAAATCTTGCTTCCTGGTTCTCTTTCACCTGGAAGTGCTTCTTACCACCGAAATTTTTGACGGGTCCATCTCCAGCCCTCGGGGAGAGATGTGGTAGCCCAAGAAGTCAATTTCTGTTTTATGAAAATCACGTTTAGAGAGCTTGGTGAAAAGCTTGTGCTCTCTCAGGGTGGCAAGGACCTCATGAACCAGCTTTATATGTGAAGCCTTGTCCAGGGAGTACAAAAGGATGTCATTGAAATAGCATAGAACTCCCTTAAAAAGGTGCTTGTGTAACACTTCATTTATTAAATTCATAAAAACTCAGGGAACCCCTTGAAGGCCAAACAGCACGACCAGATACTCGAACTGCCCTGGGGGGTATTAAATGCAGTCTTATGTTCATCCCCTTCCCTTATGTGCACTTGGAAATACGCACCTCGGAGGTCAAGTTTGGAAAAGATTTTCCCCTTAGAAGCCTCTGTTAAGAGGTCTTTAATGAGGGGCAGTGGATATGCATTGGATGCAGACACCGCATTTAGCCCCCTATAATTCGTACATTGTCTAAGCCCCCCATCTTTCTTTTTTTGGAAGAGGACAGGTGCTGTGAAAGGGGAGGTTGCTGGTCTGATAAATCCTTGTGCTAAGTTCTTGTCGATGAATTTGTGCAGCTCAGCTCTCTCAGCCGTGCTCATGGAGTACAGCTTTCCCTTGGGAAATTTATGCCCGGGGAACAGTTCAACAGAGCAGTTAGTGTTCTGATGGGGGGGCAGCTCATCTGCCTCCATCTCCCCAAACATCTCCACTAAAACCGGGTATGTGGAAGGTATCAATAAAAGTTCCTCCCGGGTGAGACAAGCCTGTTCCTGCCCCAGTGCTGGGCCCCAGGCCAACTGCCACTGATGATCTTGGCAATGAGGAGAGACCCATTTAATTCTCCCCTCACTCCATTTTATATAGGGGTTGTGAGATCCAAGCCACGGGCTCCCCCAAACCACAGGAAATTGGGCATGAGGGGTAATCACGAAAGCCCTTTTTCCCCAATGGTCTCCTGTGCCAATAATCAGTGGTTCAGTCTCGAAAGCACAGGGTTCTTTCATCTCTGAGTCACCCATTTGTGTGCATCTCAGGGGCTCTTCCAAGGAGTCTACTCCCACCCCCAACCCATCCACTACTATGGGGCTAATTAAATCTCTCGCGCAATCCGAGTCAATAAGGGCTTGTACCCACACTTGGGTGCCCAACTTGGGGTTCATAATAGTCAAAATCATATAGAGAAAGGGGGCGGGTGAGCTCACCACTTTTGGCGATGGAGAAGAAGGGACCTGCTGAGTCCCGCCGCTTAGAGCAGGTCCTGGTCATTTCCCGCCGGCTTAGTAGGTTTCACTACAGCAACTTTCTCCGGTTCTGGGATTGCCTCCAATTGCAGGGCTCGTGGTTTGAGGGTATGTGGCCCCTTCACCGGTCGTGGGATATGAGTAGAAGTTGATGGCGTCACTTTTGGAGTAGCAGCAGGACACGAAGAAGCGTAGTGCCCCGATTCTCTGCATCTCATACTCAAGACTTGTTTCATTTTTAATTTGTGGATGTCTTTCAGCGAAGGTTTCAGCTTGGGCTTGTATGGGGTGCTCGAATGGGCAGTTGATTTCTGGGCAGTAGACGGGGCACACATGAGGTTGAAGCGCCCCTCTGCTTCTTCGGCCGCTCTAATCCACCCTGCCAGGGTTGATATTTCTCAAAATAGTCTTGTATAGATCCAGATTGAACCCCTGCCTGTACTGTTCCATGAACACCACCTCAGGCCAGCCCCAAGTTCTAGCTGCAAAGTGTTTAAACATTGTGGTGTACTCATGTACCAATGTCTTGCCCTGCATTAGAGTTCAAATCTTGTTGCACACTTTCTCCTTGCTCATCGGGTCCTCATATTGCTGACGTGGGGCCCACATGAATTCCTTAATACTATTGAGTTCGGGTCCAGGCGGGTTATGGAGGCTCACATACCAGTCCGCAGCCTCCTCCCACAGTCTTGACCCAATATATCAGATATGATCTCGCTCTGTTGTGAACAGGTGGCTATGAGAGTCTAAGAGATTTCAAACTGTCAATGAAGTCCTTAACCAAAAGTTCTTTATACCAGTGGATCAAATAGCCATCTACACATTCTTGAGTCAGTAATGAAAGAAAGGGGTTGAGGGGTTACAGTTATAGTGCATTCAAACTGGATATGCGGGGGGGGCCTCCAATCCGGGAGCATAAAAAATACATTTAGATATGCTAGACGTTTTGTTCTCAGGCTAAAAGTGGGGAAATGTTACAATAAACACCTGCAGTCACAAAGCAGCTAAGCTGTTGAGAAAGTTCCCTGTTTCCAAGGTTAGGGAGGCATGATAGATAACACTCAGGCTGTGAGAAGCAAGATACATTCCAAAGGTGGGGGTGAGGGGCCGTGACGTGAAGGCATGCGGGAATCCACCTCCTGCCCAGGAATGGCAGCATTTAGCTGACATACTGCCCCCCCAAGATCTTTTTAACCCCCTGGTTTTAATGGGTACAATTTATGGAAGGCATGAAGCTTTGCAGGAGCATTTACATGCATAGAGTCAATCCATTCATTACATTTAGGACCAAAATCTTTCCAACTAATCAGATCTCATAAAAAAACCCTTTTATTTTAGAGTCAAGGATTTGGTCCACTTCAAAGTGAGTCTCACCCCCCCCCCCCAATCAGAGGAGGAGGAACTGGATGTCAGATTCTCCACTCATTCGCCCCAGGATCTTTTTTCAGGAGGCTGTAATGGAAAACCGGATGGACATTTTTCAGTGATTTAGGCAACTCAAGTTCAAAAGTCACTTTGTTGATTTCCCCCCCCCCCCCTGACTTTAAATGGGCCTATGTATTTCCATCCCAATTTACGACTGGGTTGGAGACCTTTGATATTCTTTGTAGAGACATTTACTGAGTCCCCTGGAAGTTGCCCCCACCCAGGGCCCCTCCCCTTATCAGCATGTTTTTTGTAATCTGCTTCGGCTTTTTCTAAAGTCTTAGCATTGAGAGGCCACAATTCTAGAAGCGAATTTCACCACTGGGTGAGATCACTGGGACCCTTAGTAGCTGGCCCCAGGGATGGCAGTGGAACTCCTTCATAGCCTGTGGTTGCCATGAAGGGAGAAACTCTAGTGGATGAGTGTACTGAGTTATTGTAACTGTATTCCGCAAAAGGGAGTAAATCGACCCAGTCATCTTGTTGACAGTTAGTATAGCAGCGCCAAAAATGTTCAAGGATTTGATTAACATGTTCCGATTGGCCATCAGTCACTGGATGATAAGCGCTGCTTAATGCAGGTTTTACTCCCATGACATTTAAAAGCTCCTGCCAGAAGTTGGCAAAGAACTGAGAACCACGGTCGAAGATTACCTTCCACGGAATTCCATGCAATTTGACAATATGAGCAAGAAAAGCTTTTGCCAAAGCTTTAGCCGTAGGGAGTTGCTTGAACGGGGTAAAGTGGGCTTGCTTAGAAAATGTGTCTACCACAACCCATATGACTGTCCTCCCTTTGCTGGGGGGTAGATCTGTTATAAAATCCATTGAAATGGTTTCCCAAGGTCTATTGGGGGTTTCGAGTGGTTGGAGTAGTCCAGGGGTCTTTCCCCCCTACATTTGCACATTAAACATATTCGGCATACTGAAATGTAATCGGACACTTCCTGTCTCATGCGAGGCCACCAAAATTGTCTTTGCAATAAATTCAAAGTCTTAAGGTAACCAAAATGGCCAGAAAGCTTGGATTCATGAGAGGCATGCATTACCTCCTGCCACAATGATTTAGGCACCACTAGTTTGCCATTGGGGAACCAGCACTGACCGGGGCTTTGTTTCATGGTCTCATCTTTCTGAAATTCTGCCTGCTTTCCTTTCTCATAAGCTTGAGCGAATTTAACAGTCCAGTCAGAAGGCCTAGTGTCCTTTTTCTTTTTGGCTTGGCTGCGTGTCACCTCTGCCCCCCCAGTTGCTCAGGAGTAAACATACACTCAATAACCATGTCCTGGTGGCACTCATAATGGGGGAGACGGGATAATGCATCGGCAAGCAAATTAGATTTTCCCAGGAAATGGTGTAGAGTAAAGTTTAATTTTGAAAAGAAATCAGCCCAGTGCAATTGCTTTGTGTTTAACATACGCTGAGTCCGTAGGGCTTCAAGGTTCTTATGGTCTGTCCAAACCTCAAAAGGTACTCTGGCCCCTTCCAACCAATGTCTCCAAGTGGTGAGAGCTAAGCGAATAGCCACTGCCTCCTTGTCCCAGACTGCCCAGTTCCTCTCAGTCTCCCTGAATTTTTTTGACACGTATGCTAAGGGGTGTAATTGTCCATCTGCCCCTTCCTGCAAGATCGCCCCCCCCCCCATTGCTGCATCAGAGTCATCTACCTGTTTATTTTCATCGGGGTGTGCTAGGATGGGTTTGGATGTGAACAGTGCTTTCAGGGTATCGAACGCCACTTGGCAGTCTGGGGTCCAGTTGAGCTGGGCTCCCGGTTTTGCAGATTCGGGTCCCTTCTCCTTCATTTTAAAGAGATTAGTCAAGGGGAGGCTATATGTAGCAAAATTGCTGATGAATGATCTGTAAAAGTTGGCAAATCCTAAAAAAACTTTGCAATTGCCTCCGAGTCCGGGGCACCTCCCACCCGGCCACCGCAGTCACTATTGAGGGATCCATTTCCAAGCCCTGTGGGGATATACGGTACCCCAAAAAGTCTTTTTCAGTTTTGTGAAATTTGCACTTGGACAGCTTAGCGAATAACTTGTTATCTTTTAAAGTAGCCAGCACTTCACAGACTAGCTGGACATGGGAAGTCTCATCCTGGGAGTACTACAGAACATCGTCTAAATAACATAAGCCCCCTTGAATAAATGTTTGTGTAGAACCTAGCAGATCTTTGATTAAGGGGAGGGGGTAAGCATTTGAGGGGGACACCACATTTAATCCCCTATAGTCAGTGCACAGTCTTAAACCCCTGTCTTTCTTTTTCCAGAACAACACAGGGGCTGCAAATGGGGACTTAGCCAGTCTGATAAAACCTCGTTGGAGTTTTTTTTATCAATGAATGTACAGAGTTCTCCTTTTTTGCTCGAGCTCATGGAATATAGTTTCCCCTTTCGGAGTTTACATCCAGGTAACAGTTCAATAGCGCAGTCGGTGTTATGATGGGGGGGTAGTTCATCTGCTTCAACCTTGCCAAACACCTCCACTAAATCCCGGTATGCAGTAGGTATGGATAAAAGTTCCCGTTTTTCAAGGCCCGCCAAGGTTGAGGTCACGGGGGGGCCCCAGTTGCTCTGCCATGTATGTTTTGCACAACCCAGGGCCACCCAACATATCCTCCCCTCACTCCACTTGATGTAAGGGTCATGGTTGCTGAGCCAGAGACTCCCCAGCACCACGGGAAATTGAGCATGGGGGGTAATTATAAAGGCTGTTTGTTCCCAATCCTCCCCTACACCTACCAGCAATGGTTGTGTTTTAAACAGGCAAGGTTCTTTCATTTCTGACCCATCCATCTGGGTGAAGGTTAGGGGTTCATCTAGGGAGTTCACCCCCACCCCAAGCCCATATACCACTATCAAGCTTATTAAGTCCCGAGCACACCCAGAGTCTATTAAAGCTCGCACCCGCATTTGGGTGCCTGAGCTTGGGTTGATTAGAGTCACCACTATGTAGAGAAGGGGGGCAGGGGAGCTCACCGCTTTTGGTGCTGCTGGAGTAGGGACCTGCTGTGTCATGCTGTCTAGAGCAGGTCCCTGGCATATCCTGCCGGCTGGGGATGTTCCACCACCGCTATCTTGTCACCTTCTCCCAAAGTATCCAGTTGCAGGGCTCGTGGTTTCATGGCTTGGGGCCACTTCAGTTGCTTCAGAATTGACCCCGATGGGGATTGGTTCCCTTGGGGGGAGGAGGCCAGGCACATGGAGATGAAGTGCCCAGTCTCCCCACAGCACATACACAGCCCCTTCTTTGTGCAAAAGTCTCATAGCTCTTTCAGAGGCGGATTCATTTTGGGTCTGGGGAGGTCATTGAGGCAGTAGACAGTCGGGTCCGCATCTTAATGAGGGTAAACCGGGCTTTGGCCTCCTCCATGGCTTGTATCCAGGCCACCAACATAGTGGGGTTAACATTCCGTAAAATAGTCTCGTATAAGTCCACATTTAATCCCTGACGGTATTGCTCCACAAAGATTTCTTCAGACCACCCCCAGATCCTGGCGGAATGGCGGAATGGCGGAATGGGGCCACTGTATACTCCCTTACCAAATCTTTTCCTTGGGTCAGCCGCCGGATCTGGTTACGAGACTTCTTCTCACTCAGTGGGTCTTCGTATTGTCTGCGCAAGGCCCACATAAAGTCGTCAGTGTGTTCTAGTTCTGGCCTGGGGGGATTGTGGAGGCTTGCATACCAGTCTGCTGCTTCCTTCCGGAGCCTGGACCTAATGTAGCCCACTCGGTCTCCTTCAATGGGAAATAGATGGCCCCGTGTTTGTAGGAACCTGCCAGCGTCGATGATGAAAAACTGTAGCTTGGCTGGGTTCCCACTGAACGTCACCCCCAGCAACTTGTGGGGGACAGGGCACCGGTCCATTCCAGGCCCTGGCGAAGGCTCCGTGGGAGGTGCTGGGGCTGGAACAGGAGGTATGACCCAGGGGGGCTGGTTGGGCTGGATGCTGCTGCCCTGCTCCCACCCTGGCACCGGCTCCTCCACCGCCAGTCACCCCTCCTGTGCCCTAGACTTCCTCAAACAGCTGCTGAATTGCTCCCGGGAGTCCCTCCAGGAGGGTGGGCATCTGGTGTTCCAACCGTTGTTGGATAAGATCAAAATGCCGGTCCATCTGCACCCATACATCCACGAACTCTGGCCCTCGAGGCCGACCTGAGTCCTGGGGTGGCACACGTTCTTGGGGCCAATACCCCTCCCAGAGGTCAGCCAACATAACCAGACTCCTACTCAGCCCCTGCTGAGGAGTCCAAGTCTCGGTAGTCTCGGACCCGAAGATTGCTCACGACCGATGAGGGCCTCTGGGTCTAACATCCACCCAACTGCACGTAGGCACCACCAACGGTTCCATGGCTGTGGATATCGGTACTTCCGAGCCCTGGGTCGTAGGAGGTTCTTCCCCGTCTTCTGCCATTTCAGGAATGGGGAGATCACTCCAAGGAAGGAAGGATTACTGACTGTCTGTGAAAGTCTAAGAGATTTCAAACTGTCAATAAAGTGCTTAACCAAAGTTCTTTATTCCAGTGGATCAAATAGTCGTCTACATGTTCTTGAGTCAGTAATGAAAAAAGGGGTTGAGGGGTTACAGTTATAGTGCATTCAATCTGGGTATGCAGGGGGGCCTCCAATCCAGGAGCATAAAAAATACATTTAGATATGCTAGATGTTTTGTTCTCAGGCTAAAAGTGGGAAAATGTTACAATAAACACCTGCAAACACAAAGCAGCTAAGCTGTTGAGAAAGTTCCCTGTTTCCAAGGTTAGGGAGGCATGATAGATAACACTCAGGCTGTGAGAAGCAAGATACATTCCAAAGGTGGGGGTGAGGGGCCGTGACATGAAGGCATGTGGGAATCCACCTCCTGCCCGGGAATGGCAGCATTTAGCTGACAGTGGCCCCAGTTTTGAAGACATTGGCTGGTTTCAATGGTAAAGAATTGAAGCTTAGCTGGGTTGCCATCGAAGGTGGCTTCCATTAGTTCCTGGGGAATGGAGTGATGCTTCAGAACCTGGGCTGGAACTGCGGGCACGAGAGGATCCGCACCTGGGCCCGCTGGCACACCACCGGACAGATGTTGCTGCTGTGGAGGGGTTCCTCCACCTCCATCTCCTCTGACCCTAACTCCCACTCTGGCACCTGCTCCGTCCTGCCCCTGCCCTCCCTGGAGCACTTGGGCAATAACAGCGGGTAAATCCATGATTATCACTGTCACTTCCCTCTGTAACATCTGGTGCATGGTTTCGAACTTGCAGTCCATGTGAGCCCACATTTCTCCATAGTGGGTAGATTCTCATGACCGTGTGCCAGCCTCAGTCCTTAGAATTCGGCCAGAGTCTCTCCGAGGAGACCATATCTCCACAGTTTGTGCTCCAAATTGGGACCATGAATATGTCTTGTCCTGGCGATGTCGCGGGTTGACCCAGCTCGGGGTCGGCAGGTGGATCGGTTCCTCACTCATAGAAACCAGCACTTCTGATTCAGTTGTTGTCGGAGGTTCTGCGCCATCGTCCATGGTTGGTTACAGCTGACAATCCCGATTATAAGATTACTAACACTCTGTGAGAGTGTTCCAATAGAAGCAATCAGCAACAGAAAGTCCCTTATTACTAGATGAGTCTTGTTGGTCACTTACACGTCTTGTGTTAGTAATCATACAACCAGGCATAATATATAGTATTCAAAAGTTAGTTCAGACAGTCACCACCAATCATAAAGAGATAAAAAAGGCGCCTAAGAATACTGGTCTTTTCTTCCCAGACTAAAAGCGGGAAAAGTTACAGTTTGCACCTGAAGGGAAGAAGCTGCTGAGAGCCAGGTGCTCAAGGTCAGAGGAGCGAGGGAGGTGATAAGCAAAACAGCAAGCAACTAGCTGTCAGTGCCTGACATGAATCCGCTTGTTATGAAGCCTGTTTGATCTATGCCTTAATACACAAGTGCCTAATGACTTACTCTTCCTTTCTGTAAGCCATATGCTTTACTATACAAATGCCTAATGAGTTACTATACAAATGCAGAATGAGTCACTCTTCATTCATGTGAGTGTTTATCCATTCTTAATCCCTTTCTATTCTCAGGTCCCCAGTCGGGAGTTAGCAACCATTAATCAACCCGCCCCGCAGGAATGCGGAGTCTCTCTCACTGAGTGCTTAACCCCCTTTCGCTTTCCCCAGCTGGCTTTGCTTGGCTTGGCTTTGCCTAGTAGTTTACGCGCGTGCACACTGAGTGTTTTACCGTCTGGTGTGTGTTATTTCCTCTCCTGTGTCCTTGGCCAGGGGGAGGAAAGGGATCCCCTGTGAACTGAGAACTTGTTGTGTTTGCAGGTTTTGAGAAACTGATTTTTAGACTCAGCAACAACTGAATAACAACTTTAATCCATGAGAACGATTATCCCCTTTTGAGATTCCTGGGAACTAACTTTCCCGCATCTTGCATGGGAACCGGTAGTACTGTCAGTAGTGTGCCAAAATGTAGTGCACTGATTGGTGGCATATCTATAATCATGTAGCAGTTTAGTATATCAATGGATGTAACCCATAGCATTTCATTACTAACAGAACAAGTGTATGACTCCAGAGATCTTTCTACAAGTAAAGGACTTTTTACCCAAAGACCTGTTGTGGACTATATTCATTGGGACATTCTCACACTAGCCTGAGAACAGTGAGCACATTCCAAAGGAGGGAGCCTAACCTGGAGGAAACTACCTCCCGAGTGGGGACATTGCAGCATTAGCTGACACCACTTGGGAATTAGATATATAGATATATGTTTGTCCAGTCAATGAACTGCCAGCAAATTCTGATGGGCAATGGGCACATAGTGGGGGGTGAGCAGGGTAGGTGGAAGGTCATGAAGGGATTCGACAGAACCAACCCCCTGCACATGGAAGCACCCAGGAGTCAATGATGCTGATACCAAGCAACCTGTATATGTGTATTCTGTCCTCTACTGGAAAACCAACAGGAAGCTGCATTACTAGTTGAAGCATCAACATCGTCTTCAAAGGCAGTCCCAAACAGAATGCAGTGCAGTTCCCATGCCTGGAACTTACCTAGCTGTAGATCTGCATAGCGAAGTGGAGCCAGTTTAAAAAGGATGAGAGCCTCTGTATAGATGGGGAAAGGCACATAGACGCTGAATAGATTTGTATTTTGCATTATTGCATTTTATGGCTCCTTGACTCCCCACCAATTGCAAGTATTAACCACTTTAGCCTCCCTAGTGATTTGGCCCAATATCTTCCTCGATTCTCTCTGAATGACTGCATTGTGCTGTTGACTTCCTGCATCTTACGCCCCCTGCACCGTGTCTCATTCTGCTCCCGACATGAAAAGTGAGGATCCAGTCACTTCATCTGAAGAAGGGGGCTGGTGGTCAAATCAAAGGTTATGCTGAATAAAAATTATTTTGTCTAGAAGGACTCCTGTTTATTTGAGGCCAGACTGCTGAGAGACTCGAGATGCTTGCCTGCTTTGGAGGACCTTGCTGTGATCTTGGAGGACCCCCCCCCCAACCTTTTGCATAATCATAGTGGGAGGGTGCAGGAGGACTGGAACCACTTGAACATTCCTCCTTCCTTCCTTCCTTCCTTCCTTCCTTCCTTCCTTCCTTCCTTCCTTCCTTCCTTCCTTCCTTCCTACCAACCTACAAGCTTCCCTCCAGGGATGACTCAAACAGTTTGACTGAGAGAAGGGTGGATTTGTTGGCCAGTTGTTTCCCTTCCACCTGTGTAGCCAGTATTAGGAAAGAGGGCCCTGATCTGCAGCTGCAACCATCTCAATCAACAGGGAGAACTGGAGAAAATTGCATCTTCTCTCTCCCCCCCGACCCCCGACATAGAGGCCCAAGGAAGCTGGCTGCTTTCTCCAGAGCAGAGGAAGTGATGCAGATAGGCCACAAAACCACACCTCTAGGCAGTTTAGCTCTACTAATCACCCTCTTCCTTCAGGGAAATCTCCTCCTCAACTCAAATACTCACTGTGAAGGCAAGAGCAGAAGAGAACCTTTTAGCTGTGCAAAATGCTGCATAATGTTGTTGGAAAAGGTACAGTATTGATTTGCAAGTACTGGAAAAAGACTCTGATGGGGAAAAGCTCCTAGAAGCCCTTTTCTGCTAAGAGTTCTGAGCTTTCTGGAGGTATCCCTCTGAGACATCTGAGTCCAGCACAGGACTGCACAAACCTGCCAGCTCCTGCAACCAAGCAAGACTTTAGGCCCCTGTGCAGGTGGGACATCCAGGTTGAGCCCATAGGAGGAAGTAGCCTGACCTGGGGTTTCCGTGTGACCTCACCTTGCAGGGTGTAGCCCACGAGTCATGAAAAGAAAGAGGGACTAGGAAGAGCAATGTTGAAGCCTTGGCTTCTGGCCACCCCCCCCCCCCCACTTGACAGCAACCTTTACCTCCAACCCCCCCAGTAGCTCTTTAACCCAAAGGTGGGATTGGGGGCTTGCTTAGTTTTTTTGGGGGGGAGGGCTGGGGCTTGCCTGCCTGCCTGCCTTCCTCTCTCTAGGCCCACTTGTTTCCACTAGAAGGCCTCATGGGAGCACCTTCTGCCTCCAGCTTCCTCTATCCCTGGCCTTGACAGGGCATAAAGATATGAGTTCCAGATTCCAGATGATGCTGATCTAAGTGACAGCTAGGTGACAGCTAAGAGCTCCATAGCCAGCAGTTCTAGCTGGAGCAAACAGGTTCTGACTGGCACAATTGTACAGCAGTCAGAGTGACTCAGCAGCCAGTGCTGATTGGCTGGTCAATGTATATATGTGGTTATTGTACAGTGTATATTTCTCTTCTATGTATTCCAGTGTGGGCGAAACGCTTTGTCAGTTTGTGTAGTGATTCTGCTGAACTGCGTATACCTGCATTTAACAACAGGCTTTTGTAAATAAACCCTGTATATATTCCTTCCCTACTTGGCTGTGTGGACATTGGACTCTGTGGGACATAAGCTCTGCACTTTACTGTGCACGTTGCTGTGAATCTCTGCTCTGCTGCTAACATGCCAGCTCAACACTCGCACCCCCTGACAGGGTTATGGGCCCAGTCCTCTGCTAGCAGCTGTGCTCTACTGTGGAGTAAGTGGCAGCGCACCCTAGAAGTGGCAGCGCACCCTAGAAACAGAGTTTTCCAGTGAGAGTGACCAGGAGTCTGGTGAGCCTGAGGAAATCAAGATGGCGCAGGTTCCAGTAATCCAGGTCGTGGAGAAACTCACCCCATCCAACTACAATGTGTGGTCTTTGCGGATGAAACATTATCTGAAGCGTGAAGGGCTGTGGAGGTATGTGGAGTCTCCCCCAGCAGCACCGACGGCTGCTGATACAATCCAGGATGAGAAAGCTTTGGCAAGTATAATACTGTCTGTGTCTGATAGTCAGCTTGTTTATCTGTCAGATAAGACTGAGGCCAAAGCAGCTTGGGACTCTTTGAATGCCATTTGTGTCGCTAAAACAGCTGGTTCTTTAATTGCCCTCACATGTCGTTTGTACAGGGCTTTAATGTTACCAGGGCAAACAGTGAGACAGCATTTAGACAACCTGGCAGAATGTTTCCAGCTCTTGGAGCAGCAAGAAAAAGTTGTGAGCCAAGAGGATAAAGTGTTTCTTTTGCTTAGTTCACTCACACAGGATTATAACATGTTTGTGACGGCCTTGGAATCATCGGCCCTGGCTACTTTAACCTTGGAATATGTCCAGGGGAGATTGGTTGAACACGAGGCACGGCAAAAAGAGCAGCGTTCTTCTGCAAGTTGGCAGCAACCCAGAGCAAGGGAGTTACCTGAAGCCAGCAGCACCAGTTTTCCAGCTTCCAGCCAGAAGCAGCAAGGTTTTGTTCAACAAACTGCTTTAAAAGTTACCAAGAGATGTTTTTTGTGTGGCTCTGAAAAGCATCTTCTCCGAGACTGTTCACGACGGCGTAAACAAGGAAAGGAGTTTGCTTCAGCATGAGGAGTGACTGCGGAGCAGACAGTGTCGTTGGTTGTGGCAGCAGAAAGCAGTTCTAAACACCCATGGCTATTGGACAGTGGGGGCTCTTTAATTTTTTGTACTACAGAGTCTTTGCTACAAGACAGTCGGTCTCCTACTGTGCCTAGTGTCAGTTTAGCTGATGGTCGGACTGCACAAGGGAGTGTTTATTTCCCCACACTCCAACACACTTTTACAGATGTTTTCTGTGTTCCTTCTTTAGATAACAATTTGCTCAGTATACTAGCTTTAAATGAAGCAGGTTTTCAAGTGTTGTTTGAAAATAAGGTGTGCAAAATAACAAAAGGGGATACTGTGTATGCTGAGGGGCATTTGAATAACAATGTGTTTGTGCTAGACAATGCCAGTGAACAGGCTAAATCTGTAATGAATGCCAAATTACTTTGCCAGCACTTACTGCAATAGGCGTCTTGGGCACGCCAGGTTCAAAGCAATAGCCAAAACACTAGAAATAACAGGGGACAAGGGAGTCAAACCTTGTAAGCTTTTTCTAGATTGTGATGTCTGCAAGAGCAGCAAGAGTAAAGCTTTTCCCATGGCTAAAAGGTCTGACAGAGTTTCAATAAAGCCTTTAGTCTTAGTACATGCAGATTTGATGGGACCTTTTTGCAATAGCATTGCACATAACAGGTATGTGTTGGTGTTGACTGACGATTACTCACATTTTTCTTGGCTATATATTTTAAAAAACAAATCAGAAACATTTAGTACTTTGAAGTACTGACACAGGATGGTGCAGAAACAATTGGGTGAAGTGTGCTCAATACAAACAGACCATGGTGGTGAATTCTTATCTAATGAGTTTAAAACTTGGTTGGTCAAACAGGGGATCAGTCACAGGTTAGCAAACGTGGGAACCCCATAGGAAAATGGGGTAGCTGAAAGACGCAATGGTGTTCTACAAACAATGATGAAATGTATGCTTACAGATGCTGGTCTCTAGGGAAGTCTTACTGGGCAGAGGCTTTGTAAGCTTCCTGTTACATTGTAAACAGATTATGGACTAGTAGCATAGAGGATATCCCTTACAGGGCTCTATATAACAAAGTACCCAACCTTGAATACCTAAGAGTTTTTGGATCAAAGGTGTGGGTGAATATCCCTTTACCACAGAGGAGGAAAGGGGGAGCAACAGCTAAGAAACTTCTTTTTCTTGGATACCAGGCAGGGGCAAAGTCATACAGGTTTGCAGACCAGAACAATAGGCTAAGTTTTAGCAGGAATGCAAACTTTTTAGAACACAGTAATTGGAACAGAATTCATGCTAATGAGGTGCCTGAACAAGTTTATTTGCCCATAACAGATGAGACTCAGAGAGCAGAGTCAGATAATGGAGCTGAGTCAGCAGTTTTCTGAAAGTGTTAAACAGGGACAGGGGAATGGTGAGCAAGAGGTGCAAGAGGAACAAAAGGTACCTAGAGTGTCTACTTGTGTCACCAAAGGAATTCCACCTGATAGATATGGGTCCACAGATGTTAACCTGGTTTATGTAAAAGAACCACAGACATATAGTGAAGTTATGAAGTTGCCTGAGTCTGAAAAACAAATGTGGTTTAAAGCTATGCAGCAAGAATATGATTCCCTAATTGAAAACAAAGTGTTCACACCAACTGTTATGCCTGATGGCAAACAAGTCATTGGATGTAGATGGGTGTATAAGATAAAAACTTTACCAAATGGTGGGATACAACCAAAGGCAAGGCTGGTTGCCAGAGGTTTTTCTCAGATTCACGGGTCTGACTATGATGAGATATTTGCTCCCACAGTGAAAGCAGATACCTTGAAGTTAGCTTTATGTAAAGCAGGAAAAGAGAACCTCAGAGTACACCACTTCGACTTCATAACAGCCTATTTAAACGCAAAGGTTGAAGAGGATTTGTACATGGCTCAAATACCTGGTTTTGAGGAGGCTAGTAATGATCTAGTACTTAAGATTAACAAATCACTGTATGGTCTACGTCAAAGTGCACGGAATTGGAATCTGTGTTTAAGTGATGCCTTAACACATTTGGGTTTTAAACAGTCAATAGCTGACCCTTGTATGTATGCCAAGTGCATTGGTACAACAACGTGTTATCTTATGATTTTTGTTGACGATTTGTGTTTTATGTTTAAGGAAGATGAACAGTTGCAATGGTTCATAGATAACACTAGTAATTTGTTTAAAATGAAGCATCTGGGTGAAATCAAACATTACCTGGGAATTGATATTGCTAAAGATGAGAATGGTTTTTTCACAATGTCCCAAGAAAACAAAATTGCAAGTCTTTTGGAAAAATATAACATGCAAACAGCTAATGTAGTGACTAGTCCTATGAGTACAGGCTATGTAAAGGAACCAAATGATGTGTTATTTGAAAACAAACGTGCATATCAATCTTTAATAGGATCTTTGTTGTATCTTTCAAATTGGGCCAGACCAGATATAAGCATGGCAGTGCACTTACTGAGTCAAAAGTGCCAAAATCCATACAACAAAGATTGGGTAGCTGCAAAAAGAATTCTTAGATACTTGAAGGGCACAATTAAGGATAAATTGGTCCTAAATGCACATTTGGAAAGTCATATAACAGCTTATAGTGATTCTTCATGGGGGGAGCGCGATGATGGGGAATCAACAACTGGATATGTTGTATTTGTAAATGGTGCATTAATACTGTGGAAAACTTTGAAACAGCGTCTGGTTGCCACCAGCACTTGCGAGGCTGAGTATTCAGCGTTAAGTGATTGTGTAACACAAATGGAATGGTTACTTCAACTCATAACTGATTTTGATATGATGTGCAAATTACCAGTTGAAATCTTTTGTGATAACATTGCAGCAGAGCAGCTTGCTAACACTCTTAATGTAACTAGGAAGAGCAGGCACATCAACATACGTTACCAGAATGTGAGAGATGCCATACTAAGAGGTTTGGTAAAATTACAACACTGTGTTTCAGAGGAGAACATAGCAGATTTGTTCACAAAGTGTTTAGACCCTAACAGGTTTACTTATCTGAAACAGAAGTTAGGAATCTTCAACTCCATATCTTAGGGGGAATGACAGGGCATAAAGATATGAGTTCCAGATTCCAGATGATGCTGATCTGAGTGACAGCTAGGTGACAGCTAAGAGCTCCATAGCCAGCAGTTCTAGCTGGAGCAAACAGGTTCTGACTGGCACAATTGTATAGCAGTCAGAGTGACTCAGCAGCCAGTGCTGATTGGCTGGTCAATGTATATATGTGGTTATTGTACAGTGTATATTTCTCTTCTATGTATTCCAGTGTGGGCGAAGAACTTTGTCAGTTTGTGTAGTGATTCTGCTGAACTGCGTATACCTGCATTTAACAACAGGCTTTTGTAAATAAACCCTGTATATATTCCTTCCCTACTTGGCTGTGTGGACATTGGACTCTGTGGGACGTAAGTGTGAGACTTCTGTTCAAAGTAGTCAAGGATCAGATCTTTGTTGATGAAACACAGTTCTTTATTTCCAATCTCTACATTGGTACAGCTTCTCGGATTATTGTCAGAGATAACGCATATGACAGAAGCAGGTCTATTATACCTTTCAGAACAGTTTGAATTACCCATAGGTAGCCAATCACTAAAGGGGAAAAACGGCGGGCAAAAAGGGTCTCTGGCTGTTTGCTTCCCACAGGAAAGAAAGTGAGGTGTTAAGTTGTAAATTTCCCTTCCCAAACCAGACCCCTTAGATGTTACCATTTCACATAACAATCGCTGGCCTCGAGACTTTCACACGTTGATAAGAGATGAGCCCTGTCCTCCCTTGCTGTCCCAGCCGGGATGAATGGAATGCGGAGGCAGGAGTGTGAGAGGCCCATTGTTCCCATACTTTGAAGTTGTCATCCTCCCGGGCTGACAGTTACACAAACCAGGCCTGGTCAGGGTCATAAACCTGGGGTCATATAGACTACATACATACTGGCCAAAGTGAGGGGTTACATGGAGGAGGGGGGCAACTACATGGCAGGTGCTATAGAAACATACATGGCAATAGAAATCGTAGCAGCAAGACAGAAATCATAGCAGCAAGCAATAGAAATACTTTGTCTGAATCAGCAGATTCTGACACACTGGCACCCCGAAACTAAACCTACCCGGGCTTGTCCAGGAACTTTTTATGGAAAGCTTTAACTAACTTAGGAGCATGCACATTTTCAGAACGAACCCACTCATTATGTTCCGGGCCAAAATCAAGCCATCTAACTAAATAATATATACGGCCCCTACGCAGTTTAGAATCAAGGATTTCCGAAATTTCAAAATGGGGTGCCTCCCCCTTCATCAGTGGAGGAGGAGTCGGAGGAACTGGATGCCATGCATTCAGCCCAGGATTCTTCTTCAGCAAGCTGAAATGAAAAACAGGGTGCACAGAACTCAATGATTTTGGTAACTCTAGTTCAAAAGACACATCAGAGATTTTACGCAACACCTTGTAAGGGCCCACAAATTTCCACCCCAATTTTCTACTGGGTTGTAATCCATGTATGTTCTTTGTGGAAAGGTAAACAGAGTCCCCGGGCTGGAGGTCCCAGCCCTCAGCCCGGCCACGGTCCGCATATTTCTTGTAGTCTTCTTTTGCCTGGTCCAGGGTTTTGGCTATCAGGGGCCATGACTCTTGCAGGGTTGCCCACCACCGCTTAAAGTCTGTGGGGGGAGTATCTGACGCGTTTTCAATTGTGGGCAGGGGTTTTCCCTCAAAACCTCCTACAGCCATGGACGGAGAAACGCCAGTGGAGGAATGCACTGCATTGTCATAGCTATATTCAGCGAACGGTAGCAACTCCACCCAGTTGTCCTGGTGGTAGTTAGTGTAACACCTTAGAAATTGCTCCAAAATTTGATTAGTTCGTTCGGACTGCCCATCGGTCTCTGGATGGTACCCTGAACTCAGGGCTGGTTCAATATCCATAAATTTCAGAAGCTCCTGCCAGAAGTTGGCAACGAACTGACTGCCCCTATCGGATACCACACGTTTGGGGAAAGCATGCAGCTTTATCACGTGGTTGAAGAAAGCCTTGGCCATTCCCTTCGCCATAGGCAGCTGTTTGAAGGGAGTGAAGTGGGCTTGTTTAGAAAACATATCTACCACCACCCAAATTACAGTCTTTCCCTTTGAGGGTGGCAGATTGGTGATAAAATCCATAGCTATCGCCTCCCAAGGGCGAGAGGGGGTGGGCAGTGGGTGCAATAGGCCCGGGACTTTCCCCCCCCCTCCTTTTGCACATCAAGCAGGTCTGGCAGGCAGTCACAAAGTCTGAGACATCCCTGCGCATGCGTGGCCACCAGAACTGCCTCTGAATTAGG
This sequence comes from Lepidodactylus listeri, assembly GCA_029233225.1. Lineage (NCBI taxonomy): Eukaryota > Metazoa > Chordata > Lepidosauria > Squamata > Gekkonidae > Lepidodactylus > Lepidodactylus listeri. Next base: position 2,622,243 of record JARCFY010000014.1, on the reverse strand, counting down.
TTAAGCGTTTTTAGAAACCCAAAGTGTCTTGCTAATTTAGAGGAATGGCAGGCTAGCAAAATGTCTTTCCTTTTGTTTCGGGGTACCACCAATTTATCCCCGTGGTACCAGCAGTTATTTTCCTGGAGGGAGCAATCTGCCAAGGTTTCTAGCTCTTCGACTTCTTCCGGGGAATAGTCCCCCCCCCAATCGCTCTTCCCCGGTTCCACCGTCGCCTGCTTACTTTGACTCCTGGTGGTCACCGCACCTCCTAGTTGCTGAGGGGAGAACATGGAGTCAAACACCTCCTCATTTAAACTCTCGTGCTGGGGAAATCGGGAGAGTGCGTCTGCTAACGAGTTGGCTTTCCCGGGGAAGTGTTTAAGCACAAAATTGAAGTTTGAGAAAAAATCTGCCCAGCGGAGCTGCTTCGCATTCAGGGACCTCTGGGTGTGCAGCGCCTCTAAATTTTTGTGATCTGTCCAAATCTCAAAAGGGGTTTGCACTCCCTCCAACCAGTGCCGCCAAGTGGTGAGGGCCAGTCGGATGGCGGCGGCTTCTTTATCCCAAACTGACCAATTCCTTTCTGTCTCGTTAAATTTCTTCAAAATGTAGGCGAGAGGGTGCAGCTTCCCATCCGGCCCTTGTGGTAGGATGGCCCCCCCCATGGCCACATCTGAAGCGTCTACATGAACCACAAATTCCTTGGTCTCATCGGGGTGAGCCAAAATGGGCTCTGAGGTGAAAAGAGTCTTAAGAGTCTTGAATGCTTTCTGGCCTTCTCCAGTCCAGGCAATTCTCTCCCCGGGCTTCCCTGCTTCCGGGCCCCACCCCTTGGTCTTTAGCAACTCAGTCAATGGGAGGGTAACGGTAGCAAAGTCTTTTATGAAGGTGCGGTAAAAGTTACAAAATCCTAATAGACTTTGGAGTTGTTTTCTCGTTCAGGGGGCTTCCCACTGAACCACTGCCTCTACTTTGGCAGGGTCCATCTCCAGTCCCTTCTGAGAAATGCGGTACCCTAGGAAATCTACAGAATCCCGATGGAATTCACATTTAGACAACTTTGCATATAACTGATTTTTCAACAGGGTGGAGAGCACTTCCCGGACCAATTTCACGTGTTCTGTCTTATCAGTAGAGTAGATCAAGATATCATCTAACATAACACCCCCTTGAATAAATGCTTGTGCAACACTTCATTTATTAAGCTCATAAAGACCCCTGGCACGCCACTCAAACCGAACGGCATCACCAGGTATTCGAACTGTCCTAACGGTGTATTAAAGGCAGTCTTGAACTCATCCCCCTCCCTGATGTGCACCCGGAAATATGCGTCTCGGAGGTCCAACTTAGTGAACACCTTTCCCTTGGCCGCCTCCGTTAACAAGTCTTTGATGAGGGGGAGGGGGTAGGCGTTGGAAGCAGACACAGCATTTAGTCCTCTGTAGTCCGTGCACAAGCGTAAACCCCCGTCTTTTTTCTGAACAGAACGGGGGTCGCGAAGGGGGATTTGGCAGGGCGGATGAAGCCGCGCTCCAAGTTCTTGTCTAGGAACTTTCTTAGTTCCTCCCGCTCCGGAGGACTCATGGAGTAAAGTTTTCCCTTTGGAAGTTTCTCACCCGGGATCAGTTCTATGGCACAATCCGATAGCCTGTGGGGGGGTAGCTCGTCCGCTTCGGTCTCACTGAATACTCCCATTAAGTCCCGATATTCCCGGGGGACAGCCGCGGGCACCAGGGTGAGGGCCGCCACCTGGAGAGGCACTGGAGGTCCTGGGCCCCACCCCAGGTCCCATTTGTGGCCGTGGCACTTTTCGTCCACCCAGGAGATCTTCCCCTTGCTCCATTTGATATAAGGGTCATGGGAGCTTAACCAGGGGCTCCCCAACACCATGGGGAATTGGGTGTTGGGGGTGATGATGAAGGCTCTCTTTTCCCAATGTTCCCCCGTCCCCAGAATTAGTCTCTTGGTCTCTGCCACACACGCCTCTTTCATTTCCGAACCGTCCATTTGCGTGAACTTGAGTGGCTCCCCCAACGGGGTGACCTTGGGTCCCAACCCTTCCACTACTAAAGGGCTAATCAAGTCCCGGGCGCACCCAGAGTCAATTAGGGCACGGACCCGGACATGGGTCCCGGTCCCGGGGGTTACTACAGTCACTACCATATACAATAAGGGGCCAGGGATGCTCACCGGAGATGGCGCGTCGTGGCTGGGGACCTGCAGTTCTGCGCCGCTCACTGCAGGCCGTTGGAGTTTCCCGACATCTGCGCTTCCGTCATCTCCAGCTCTCCTTGCTCGCTCGCTGCCCCTTCCAGCTGTAGAGCCCGGGGTTTGAACGAGGTTTTCCCTCTGCTGGGGGTGCTCCCAGACACCGGGGTGGAGGTCTTCGGAACTTTTCCCCCTCCTCTAGGACACGCCAAGGCGAAGTGGCCACTCTCCCCGTATCTCATGCAGAGCCCCTGTTTGAAGCGGGCATCCCGAATCTCTTGCAGGTTGGGCTTGGGTTTCGCTTTGCCTTGAGCCGTCGATGAGGCTCCCATCTTAATGAGGGTGAAGCGTTCTTCCACGTCTGCGGCCGCCCTCATCCAAGCGGCCAACGATCCAGGTCTTCCTCCCTGCAACACCGCCTCGTACACCTCGTAACTTAAGCCCTCTCGATATTTTTCAATGAACAAATCTTGTGTCCAGCCGCGAATCTTGGCAGCGATGCGCCAGAACTTATCGGTGTAGTCCCTCACCGAGGACCGCCCTTGGGTTAGCCTCCGCAGTTGGTTCCGGGCTTTTTCTTCTCCCAAGGGGTCCTCGTAGTGGTGTCGGAGGGTCCACATGAAGTTGTTCAGCGAGCGCAACTCAGGCCCGGGGGCATTGTGCAGGCTCACGTACCAATCGCTGGTGGTGTCCTTCAGCTTGGACCCAATGTAGCCAATCCGGTCCCTCTCGGTGGGGTAGAGATGTCCCCAGGTGTCTAGGAACCGCTCGATCTCTAGTAGGAAGAACCGCAACTTCTCGGGGTCCCCATCAAAAGTAGCCATCAGCGGATCGGCGGGGGCCGGGCGAACCACCGGCCCTGCCGGCACGGGGGCCGGCACAGGTATGGGTGCGAGCACCTGGCGGGGAGCAGCCGGGGGGACCTGCGGCGGCACTTGCGGCAGTACTTGCGGTGGCACTTGTGCGGGGACTCCTCCGGGAGGCACCGCCGGTTGCTAGACTCCCCCCGCGGGGGGTCCTACCCCGGCTGGTGCTGGCTGAGCCGCTTGCATAGCCGTGAGGGCATCCCGGAACTGATATTGGAGATCGAGGGCTAGCTCCCGCAACTCAGTAGTAAGCTGGAATCTCAAATCTCCCATCATCCGGTCGAGGGCTTGAGTTTGGTCTTCTCTGTAGGGATCGGGCCCATACGGCCCCATTCTCTTCCCTTCCAGGGATGGGAGACGCGAGTCTCCTCCGTAGGTCGTCTCGCGGTCGTCTCCCAGGAAGCTCGGCTTCCCGCGGTCGAGGTGATCCCCTTGGAACGAAACTCGTGCCCCTTTCCGATCGTGCACCCAGGAGTCTATGGTCCTGCGACCGAAATTGCTCCATGAGTACCTCGGGGTCACGCTCTGAAGAGGAGGAGGGCGCGGGATGTAGTGAGCCCCTTGAACCGTAGTCACTGGTACTTTGGGCTCCCCTCCGCCGCCTCCACCACCGGCACCCTGATCCCCAGGGGTGACCGGCGTGTCCTCGGGAGTAGGGATGGGAAGAGTACCGTCGTCCGATATGGTCAGGGACGGCCAAGTCCCAGTCACAGATCTCTGACAATCTGTGAGACTTCTGTTCAAAGTAGTCAAGGATCAGATCTTTGTTGATGAAACACAGTTCTTTATTTCCAATCTCTACATTGGTACAGCTTCTCGGATTATTGTCAGAGATAACGCATATGACAGAAGCAGGTCTATTATACCTTTCAGAACAGTTTGAATTACCCATAGGTAGCCAATCACTAAAGGGGAAAAACAGCGGGCAAAAAGGGTCTCTGGCCGTTTGCTTCCCACAGGAAAGAAAGTGAGGTGTTAAGTTGTAAATTTCCCTTCCCAAACCAGACCCCTTAGATGTTACCATTTCACATAACAATTGCTGGCCTCGAGGCTTTCGCACGTTGATAAGAGATGAGCCCTGTCCTCCCTTGCTGTCCCAGCTGGGATGAATGGAATGAGGAGGCAGGAGTGTGAGAGGCCCATTGTTCCCATACTTTGAAGTTGTCATCCTCCCGGGCTGACAGTTACACAAACCAGGCCTGGTCAGGGTCATAAACCTGGGGTCATATAGACTACATACATACTGGCCAAAGTGAGGGGTTACATGGAGGAGGGGGGCAACTACATGGCAGGTGCTATAGAAACATACATGGCAATAGAAATCATAGCAGCAAGACAGAAATCATAGCAGCAAGCAATAGAAATACTTTGTCTGAATCAGCAGATTCTGACAGTAAGCTCTGCACTTTACTGTGCATGTTGCTGTGAATCTCTGCTCTGGTGCTAACACGCCAGCTCAACACTCGCACCCCCTGACAGGCCTCAGGGAGGGGCCCCTCTTCGAGATGAGGAGGCAATGTCAGCCTTTTGCTTGGGGGTGGGGTGGCGTGGGGAAGTGAGCAGTGGCCGGGTGAGGAGGCCATGGTAGAAAGCTGTTTTCTTGCCAGGGCCAGGTGAGAAGCTGTGGGGGGACAGGGGGAGGGCGCGAGGCAGCAGCTGTGACTCTAGAAGAAATCAGGAGAACAAAAGTCCGTAAGACTCATGTAAGCAGAGTGAGCATGCATGGAATTCAACAAACTGGTCTAGGGTGGGAACTGGTGGAGAGTTGGTCAGTCGGCTGCATCTCCTGCCTGGGTGGGAGTGTGTCAGCTAGGCTGTCATAACTAAATGGAGGGGAGAGAGGGAGAAGGGGGGAGAGGGCTGAAATTGCTGTTGTAAACTCTGGAATGTCGCCTTTGATGCTCTCTTAACATTTGCCCCTGTTTACATAAGATCTCGGGTTTCTCTGGTGAGTGTCCTGCCTGAATGTTGAAGCTGTTATTCTCAGTGTGAGGGTACCGGGGCACTCACTAGCTTGTAGCCAGCTGACACCCCAGTTTGAACTATGTACATAATCCCATCCCTGCCTCCCCACTTTAGTCTGAACACAGAAGTGCTTAGGGAATGTCTTAGAAATACTGATGCCAATAAACTGAACCTACTTAAGGACTGTTATTGAGTGCTGATTTACTAGGGAACCTGACAGAGTGTTCAGACTCCTCATCACTGGACTGTGCACCCCATCCCGAATCTCAACATGAGCACGGAGAATGGCGGAGACCAGCCAGTCTCGGAGGCGGAGGTGGCTGTCACCACGGTGAGTGATGTCCCCTTGACAGGGGCGCAGACACCGGCTCTCAGGCGGGGGCCAGGAGGAGGCACTTGAACCCAGGGGAGAGATCTGTATTCGTGGGTGCACCTTTCTCCTGCGCCGAGGGAATTGTGGATGCTAACTTCCCGGGTGGCCGTGCCAAGTTGCTACAACCGGGCGCAGCCCAGCCATCCGGAGTCACTGGGCTGGGGCGGAGGAAATGAAGTGGAGGCACTGGTCAAGTGCATGAGAATGCACTTGTGGGAACAAGTGCAGGAAGAGATTTTTGAACTCATGATTAAATTACCACAGATGATTGCAGACACAGTGAGTGGTGAACTGAGTCAACAGGCTCCCCTCCAACCAGAGGGGGTTATGGTGCCTATGGGATGGCCAGATGGGCAGCCGAGATCTCCCCCTACACATCCTGAGGCAGCAGCCGGGACCCCTGGGGTTCCTGTGAGGCCAGAACAACCGTCTCAAAACCCTAGTCCTGGGGTCCCCAGACTGCAACAACCCAAGGAGTTGCTGGAAGCTACGTTTGACGGGGCCCCTGAAAAGTTAGCATTCTTTTTAGGGCAAGTGCACAGATTTCTAAGAGACTGGGGCCATCTATTTCTGGATGATAAACACCGGGTTGAGTTTGTTGGCGCAAAGCTGAGGGATCGAGTGGCAGACTGGTACGTGGGTTTGCATGGGATCCAAGGCCCCGAACTACAGGATGTGCAGGCTTTCATGTGGGCACTGAGGAGGCAGTATGAAGACCCGCTCACCAGCGAGAAGGCAAGAGCACGCCTTCGCTCCTTGAAGCAAGGCAATTGCACGGTGCGTGAGTACTCAGAAGAGTTCAAGATGATCACTGCAAAGATCCAAGGGTAGCCAGAGCCCATGCTAATGGAACATTTCCAAATGGGGCTCAGTCACGAGATTCTTGATATGGTTTTGTGCAATGTACAACCCCTCTCCTTGGTGGCCTGGATGCGAGAAACAGATGATGTGGAGAACCGCCTGCAGATGATCAAGATGTGAGCTCCATGGGTGTACCCTAAAACCCTGGAGGCTCTCCAGAAGATGACCCAGTCCAGAGGAAAAGACCACATCAAAGAGCAGTGGAGAAGGCAAGGGCTTTGTCTTACATGGGGAAGGCGGCCATTTCGCAGCTGCCTGCTCGTCAGGCGCAACTTCAACCCCTCCGAGAACTGGAGCAAAGGCAGACACGGAAACCCAGAAACGACCAAGTGGTGAGAAAGAGAAGTTCCCAAAAGAACTACGTCTGGGAGTGCGACTGGAGGACACCTCGTCAAGCAGCGAGGAAGCACAAGAGCCATCGGGAAAAGGCTGGGACCTGCTGTAAGAGGCGCAAAACAACAGGTCCGAAAACCGCAGGTGCCGCCTATGGTAAGCAGCTCTGACCCCATCCTGTTTGTGACTGTGACTATTTTAAACAGAGACCTGGGCATGCAGATTCAAGTCTGGGTGCTGATCAACTCAGGCTGCGTGAGAGACATAATCAGCCCGTCCCTGGTTACAGGGCTGGGGACCCCAGTCCAAAAACTTCCAGAGCCATTAGTTTTTGTTCAGATGGATAGCTCCCCTATGCAGGAGTTGTGCAAATACCAGACAGTCCCTGTGCTGCTGGGGGCGGGAGAACATTGGGAGCACCACTCTTTTGTGATTAACCCCAACGCCCGGTTCCCACTGGTGTTAGGAAGCCTTTGGCTGTGTGCGCATGACCCTTACATCCAGTGGAGCAAGGAGGTAATGCGTTTTGTTGATCCAGGGTGCAAGTCCCATGTGTGGTCACCTGAGTGGGGAGAATCTCCTCCTGCAGATCCAGTGATTGCTTGCCTGATGGAGGAGGGTGTGGGGGGATCCCCCACGAGTATGAGGACTTGGTGGAGGTTTCTGGGGAGGTGGAAGCAGACAAACTACCCCCCACTGGAATTGTGACTGTGCTATTGAACTGTTGCCGGGGCACAAGTTGCCTAAGGGAAAGTTGTATTCCATGAGCCTGACAGAGAAAGGGGAGCTACGCAAGTTGATAAAAACTTGGCGCGAGGCTTTATCCATCCCACCTCTTCCCCTTACACAGCTCCTGTCCTCTTCCGGAAGAAGGATGGCGGGCTCAGATTGTGTACAAATTCTCAATGCAGTGTCTACTACCAATGCCTACCCCCTCCCACTGGTCAAAGACTTGTTGGCTGAGGCTTCCAAAGGGAAAATCTTCACTAAGCTTCATTTGCGGGATGCTTACTTTAGAGTGCGCATAAGGGAAGGGGATGAACCTAAGATGACATTCAAGACACCCCTGGGGCAATTCAAATATATTGTTATGCCATTTGGCCTCCAGGGGGTGCCCGGAGTTTTTATGAACCTCATCAATGAAGTGCTACACCATCACTTATTCCAGGGGGTGCTAGTGTACTTAGATGACATTCTTCTGTATTCCCGACAGGGAATCGCATGTCAAATTGGTGAGGGAGGTTCTCCAGACCCTTTTGGAGCATAGGCTATTCGTTAAGTTGTCCAAATGCGATTTCCACAAGGAGGAAGTGGATTTCCTGGGCTATCGCATTTCCCAGAGAGGGTTGGAGATGGATCCAAAGAAAGTAGCAGATGTGGTGGAGTGGGAAGCACCTACCACCCGATGCCAGTTCCAATCATTCCTCGGATTCTGTAATTTTCATAGAGATTTAATCTCAAATTTCGCCCAGGTAACTCTCCCACTCACTGATTTGCTGAAAACAAGGAGGTGCTTTCGTGGAACACCAGATTCAAAAATGCTGTGTCTGACGAAGACCGGGAGGAGCTCACCTCCTCGCAGGGGGTAGAAGAACATGAAGATGGCTGCTGCTATGAGGGGTCCAAAGTCTTCGTGCCCATTTCTATGTGGGGGGAGGTGATGCGCTGGGGCCATGAATCAAAACTAGCTGGACATTTTGGGTTTCTGAAGTCTTTGAATTTACTGCAATGCCAGTTCTGGTGGCCACATATGAGGGTGGACATTTCCCAATATGTTACCTTGTGCCCTACCTGTCTCATGTGCAAACGATGAGGGGGTAAACCCCCTGGCCTGTTGAAACCTTTGGAAACCCCATCTAGGCCATGGGAGGTGATTTCGATGGATTTCATCACTGACTTGCCCCCAGCAAGGGCAATACTGTTATTTGGGTGGTGGTAGATTCTTTTTTGAAGCAGGCGCATTTTGTTTCATTCAAACAGCTGCCCACTGCTAAGGTTTTAGCAAAGATGTTTATGCACCACATTGTTAAACTGCTCTGTTTTCCGAGGAAGGTAATTTTGGACAGAGGATCGCAGTTTGTTGCCAAGTTCTGGAAAGAACTTTTGCTTCTGTTGGACATTGAACAAGGACTCAGTACCACTTATCACCCAAAAACCGATGGCCAATCAGAGAGAATTAACCAAATGCTGGAGCCGTTTCTCAGGTGCTTCACCAATTATCAACAGGATGATTGGGTGGACTTGTTACCGTATGCAGAATACAGCTACAACAACTTGGTGCATTCTTCCTCTGGGGTCTCCCCTTTCATGGCTTTGTATGGTTACGAGGAGAGGCCCCACCCCGTGATGTCTGATGACACCCCGGGGAATGGGGTGGACTTGTGTGAGTGGGGGCGCGGTTTGCAGGACCAGTGGGGGGCGATTCGAGAGGCCCTGGATAAAGCCAAAGCTGATTATAAAACTCAGGCTGATAAGCACCGGGCGGAGCCTTGAGACATAAATCCGGGTGATTGTGTGTATTTGTCCACCAAGAACTTAAAAGGGCTGCAACCCAGTAGAAAGCTGGGTTGGCGTTATGTGGGTCCTTTCCCAGTTGTGCGTAAAATCAACAAAGTGACTGTTGAATTGGCCTTGCCTAAATCCTTCCGGGGCGTTCATCCAATCTTTCATTTCAGCCTCCTGAAGTGGGATCCTGGACCGAATGCCTGGCGCCCTCGTTCCCCAGCCCCCCCCCCCCCGATTCTGAATGGCAAACAGTATCACAAGGTGGCACGGATCCTGGACTCTAGGATACAGTGTGGCCATCTTTTCTATTTGATTAAGTGGAAGGATTTCTGTCCTGAGGAAAATGAATGGGTCCAGGATTGTCATGTTGATGCCCCTGAATTATTACGTGCTTTCCATTCCTTGTACCCTTTGAAGCCGAAAGGGGGAGCTTCTTTAGAGGGGCAGTGTCAGGTAGGCTGTCACAACTAAATGGAGGGGAGAGAGGGAGATGAAAAGGAGGGGGGAGAGGGCTGAAATTGCGGTCGTAAACTCTGGAATGTCGCCTTTGATGCTCTCTTAACATTTGCCCCTGTTTACATTAAGATCTCGGGTTTCTCTGGTGAGTCTCCCGCCTGAATGTTGAAGCCATTATTCTCAGCATGAGGGTACCGGGGCACTCATTGGCTTGTAGCCAGCTGACACCCCAGTTTGAACTGTGTATATAATCCCGTCCCCGCCTCCCCACTTTAGTCTGAACACAGAAGTGCTTAGGGACTGTCTTAGAAATACTGACTCCAATAAACTGAACCTACTTAAGGACCGTTGTTGAGTGCTGATTTACTAGGGAACCTGACAGAGTGGTGATCCCGAGAAGAAACAACTGGGAGAATTAAAGCTCAAAGGGCTGTGCCTCAAAGACAGTGTGGGATGACCTTTTTTTCTAAGCATTATGTTCCATTTTCCTTCTGATATATTATCCTTACAAGTAAGGTCGGCCAGTATTATTATCCCATATTGCAGATGGAAGGGTAAAGCTCAGCATGAGACAGCATGATTTGCCAAGAGATGCTGAGTTTATGGCACCAGGGAGGTTGGATTCAGTGATCTCCCAGCGTGACTGTTTCTGAGCTCTCAGCATAGCTGACTTCCTCTGAGCAAGTGCAAAGTTTCTTCATGTTGTGGAATCTGCAGTTCTGTGGTCCAGAGCACCGACGTAGTAGGCAGTAGGCAGACAAGTGGGAGAGGCTCAGTGGCCCTTCCTGCACTCTCCTTTTAATCCATGTTCACTACAGTGCCCTCCAAGCAATTCTGCACTAAAATTGAGTTCAACCTTGTTTTTATTCCGGGTTGTTTCCCATTCTGCTTTACATTACCTCCCTTCAGTGGTCAGTTCAGTTTCAGCCTGCTATTGCCCCTGGGTTATTTGGATGCTGTTTTGCTGTGGACTTAAATTGCCTCAACTCAAACACTGAGAGAACCCGGAGTGGCAGGCAAATGCAGAAGGGACCAATGCGTGCCAGGAACTGCATGGCAGTGGCTGGGAGATTGATGCACCCAGCAAAAAAAGCACAAGCAACCTCCACATGGCCAGACACCACACAGAAGCTCAGTCTGCAAGCATCCTTCTTCACAAGGCTCCCCACGGCCACGACATGATGCCTTAGAGCACTCTGTGTCAACAACATAAATATCTCACGCCTGAGTTTTCCTGCTTTTCCATCCTGCAATTCTGAAAACCAAGAGGATAAAATTCTGGCTGATGGTACACCTAGTAGTTATGGAAGAAAATGATGTCCTGGTTAACCAAAACTGGACTGTTTCACCCCGCCCCCGGACCCATTTCCTAGAAGACAGGTGATCCTGGTGCTTCAGAAATCCCAGTCTGGCTAAGGAGTTTGTTTGCATTTGATAGCACATCAATTGGTGCGTCTTTCCCACTGATCTGATGAGCTCTTCATGCTTCAGCCAGCAAAATAGACTGGGCGGGGGACTGGGGGGGAAATGGAATCACATTTTGTTCTAGTTCAAGAAGCATTCACATCACGGTGGGTTAGGTGGAAACAGGAAACTTGATTTATTGAAAAAAACCTCTTACATTTAATCCTTTATTACACAGGTTTAAAATATTTTTCCTTAAAAATACCTCTTATGGGCACTGACAAGTTGGACTGGAATTTGAAAAGCTGCACAAATACGTCACCCATGATTTTTTTTTTCTTAAAGGGCCGTATGCACTTGAAAATTTTGTTTTCATAGTTTTTATTTTTCTTTTCTGGTCAACATTTGTTCAAGTCATATATATTAGAGGGGAAGGGGGATAAAACTACGCAGAAAGAAATGTCTGCCAATACAAGACATAATTTTTATTGCCATATACCGTAGCAAAGTGGTCTGGAAAGGAGAAGATAAAAAAGGGAAAACTTCAGTACAGTTTTACAACACTTGGTAGGATTTTGACAGAAGCACCAACAGTGGCAAACAAAACAGATTAAAGATCTCTCGATGAGAAATTATTGGAACAGAATCACATGACCCAAGTGTGTGTAATTCTTATGTGCAGACATGAATATATGCACCCAGTTTTGAATTTCCCAGATTTCCTGCGACAAGGCTGTTGTCTGAGTGAAGTGAAAGATGCCATGTACGATATTTGCAAGTTGCACTGCTTTGTTGTGGGATGAGGTTGTCTCCAGGTAACCCCTTCCACACTACCGAGTCATCTGCTGACCCGATCCACTGCAGGGGGCCTGGCGCACTTCCACCTCGCTTACGTGAGGTGCTGGCAGCCTGGCCTCCTTGGCACCAGGTGTGAGGGCCAGAAAGAGCCAACACTGCTCTAGTAGCATAGTCCAGGGAAGCCCAGTGACGGTGGAAAGAGGCCATCTTCCAGAGCTTCCTAACAAGGTCCCAGGAAAGCCAGGATCCCCAGCAAGACAGTTTTAGAGCCATCCTTCTACAGTTGTATTTCTTTCCCAATGGAAATACCTAGATGGATACTCTTTGCAGATACCCTTTGAGCTGCTCTGAGTACAACACCACCACGGCACAGCTCAGGACCCTCTGGATCCAACTTTCCTTTGGGGAGCAGTGGGGAAAAGACATCATATATCAGCTTTGATTCACAGTAAATGTGATATCTTTTCCTTTGCAAATCCTACATATTTATTTGGCATAAACACATTTGCATCTTTTCCTTTCACCTGGGAGAAGCACCAGTCAAAACAGGGGAGACCAATTGTAACTGCAGGTCCCAATGGACAGGACTTACTGATGCCCATGAGAAGACCTTCGTGAAACAGCAACAGAGCTGCACATTCTCATCTGGATCTTCAAAGGATGATACAAGTGGGGGCAGAGGAGAGTTTGATCTTGACTTCAGTACATTGAACAAATACATAAATTAGCACCACAAATATTCAGCGACTGAGTACAAATTTGGCATTATTACCATCATATAAAATGTATGAATATTTTATTTGTTACCAAAAAATTAACAAAACCCCAGAAGGAAACACAATTTCAATACTTTCCACACAGGTCTTCCAAGGTACCATAATGGGATTCAAAGCAGCAGCTCAACCTACTTATTGAGTGTGAGGCTGGTATGAAACTCCAGTGGGAGAAAGAGGCACTTAGAGCGAAAAGACCTGGGAGTCTGGCGAATGGCAGGGCTCCACCAGTGTTGTTATAAAGTTATTCAAATAGATAGCACCAACAGAAATAAAACAGGAGCACCTGGGGGTTCAATTTTTTTGTATTTGAAGAGAGAAAGCAATGGATATCCCTGCCATACGCAACTTCCCCTGGGAATGCAACCTGGAAAGCTGGCCTTTTTCTTTGGAGAAGGTATTTTTTTAAAATATAAACCTGTACTCTGAATCAAGTGAAGGCAAGACAGTGATGGAGCTGACCTCATGTCTGAACTAGTCATCAGTGCCGACCAAATTAGAACAAAACGTTAGTCAAAGGCTAGGGTGCATTTTGCAGCAAAGGCATTCCAGTAGAGCAAGGTGTTTCCTGAAAATTCATCTGAAATTCCACAGTTTATCTTGCTTTTGGAGACATGTTATACGTTTGCCCTGATTCCATAAATATACAAGCACATGCTTGATTTAACTTTTACGAAGCATCGTTTGGTCTACACAAAAAAGGCCTTGTGTGCCCAAAATTTAGGCCACAGTTCTAAGCATGATGACTGAGGAAGCAGGCTGGTGGAACTCAGCTGAGCAACCATGCCTCGGATCAGGCGGCCAGGGCCTGGACGTTTGCCACAGTGCAAACATCAGTGGTTTGTTGCCTTACTGACAGAAGTTTTGGCATCTACATTGGAATGCTAGTGAGAATGGTTGTTCCTTAAATTACCAACAGGGGGCATGGGTGGGTCACATGCATGTTTTGAAGCCAGAGATACTTTATATTTAAAATAATAATATACAAATATTTACTTACAAACATACAAAAATAGAAGCACCTTTATCATACGGGGTATAGAGTCAGAACCTGCAATTTTTTTTTTCTTAATTGGTTTCAGTCGCTACTTTTAGGAACTAAATAGGAAAACAGATAAACAATTATTTTGAGGGATATTCCAGATGGGTTCTGATCAAAACCCCTGTGAAGTCATAGACTCCAGCTGGAAGGGCTTGCAAAGGTCCTCAAGCCACATTGCTATACAGAGGCAACCGCCATGCCCCGCCTGGCCGATGGTTTTCCATGGTATTCTCAGAACCTTCCAGAGATAGGAAACTGCACAACCAGGGAAATGTCTTCCACTGACTCCAGTGAGGCTGTCAAAAAGAAGACTGAGCGGGTGCTGGTAGCGTGACCAGAGTGTTTCTGATTCAGAGCAATGCCCCTACAAGCCACGCAAGGAAGCCAAGACCACTGGCAGTCCTGGAGAAGCTGCGTAGCAGTGTTGCCATCGGGTGGTGCTTTTAAGTCATGTGATTCTGGAGCCTGTGATGGGAATGGTTCTGTCTTTGACTGGGGCATCAGAAGGTCTTGGGTCTGGTGGAAGAGTTGGGACTCAGGCAAAACAAGAAAACAAATAAAAACAACAAACCCATCAAACTGTTCCGTTTCAGAACGTGCATGTGACGACGACCACAATGTAGCCAAAAAAGGCAGGCGCAATGAGGTTACGAGGTTGCTCATTTGGAGACTAGTGTTCTGAGTGGCTCTTAGCCCATGAAGCAAGCTGGTCCCACCTCGAATCCAAACTTCTGTGATGCTTCGCCAAAGTCGTTGAACATGATGTCGACAATGGGGACCTGCTCCACTTTGGGGGTGTTGATTTCCAAGATTGTCTTTTGATGGCCTTTCTTTGTCTGAGGGAAGGTGGACAAGACAAAAGGGAGTATCAGAGGAGCCCATGGCAACATTCACTACATAATGAGCTATATTGTCCTGAGACAGACCGACTCTCACGCAGAAACAAAACCACTACCATGGTTTTTGTCAGTGCTGGGGGAAAAGGGGCATCATGATTCCTCAGCACTCCTTGCCCACCCATGTCTGCCTCTTCTTTCAGACTGCTTGTGGTCACTTGGCTGCAGAGCTGTCTTCAGGGAGCCAGGCCTCATGGGGCCACCCTGTTCAGGGAGTAACTGGGAAGCACTTTCCTCATCCTCATTTGCCCTCAGTGAGGTCAGCAGGGAGCCACATCTAATTGGCTGCAGAGCCTGACAGCGTCATCTGGTTCACTGCATGATGGACCACCCCCGTCACTCAACCAGAGAAACAGGAGTCAGGGGAAACTGGCCAAAAGAATTTGGGGAAAAAGTAAACATTTGCACAATTTTATCGGGGGGGGGGGGGGGGGAGGAATCCTACCATGCCACAATACCTCCATTTCTACCGGAAAACTGACGCTAGAGACTCAGCATGCAGGCTGCACAGAACGGGGAGACTGGTGTGCCCGCAGGATGACTGTCTTATTTCCGCATGCGTGCAAAAGTGCAGGAGAATAAGGAAGGGCCATTTAATTGGAATTTTATTAGGCTTGCTTAGAAGCTCTCTTGAAAAAGGTGGGGGGGATAGAAAAGCACATGGGAAATTTTATGGAATCTATAAAATATAGTTGCCTCTTTTATCTTTGAATCATGACCACTGCCCAAACCATCATTTCAGAGAGATAAATAAATTCTAGAGTTCAAAGAAAGTACTTGTAGTAGGGACTCAGAACAACAACAAAAGAGTAGATTTATGCTTAAGTGTTTTTGCTTTACATTGGCCTTTTGATTTGTGGGTCTCATGAGAGAAACCTCGGTTGCAGAAAACCAAGGAAGGGTGTTCAGCTCAGTGGGAATGTGTTCACCGAATGATCCAAACGTGGTAAGTGGCATGGCTACATCCACCGATAGCTCATAGCCAGCCAGCACCCTGCATCAGCCCCACACCTGAACCTGCACAGCTGTCGGCCACCGGGCAGGCCATTTTGCAGCGAAGTCGGCTTCTGGAAGGTGCACCTCTAGATGGGCTGCAGGTTTTGAGGCAACGACTACCAAGTGAAGATGCAGCCCACGTTTCCTTAGAACTAGAACCATAATTAACTTTGAGAGGCAAGAGGAAAAAGAAAAAGTAAGAGCCTGTCCTCCTCCTCAAAACGAATCTCTGCTTTGTGAAGGAAGCCAGTCCCAAAGGGTAGATCATGCAGAGATGTGGCAGGGAACTTCCTCTGTAGGAACATGACTTTGGCCTCATAGGAGCCTAGTTAAGAACCACATGCTCCCTGCACTTTTTAAAAGGTTATACTGGTTCTGATGTATGAACACACAATAGAGATACTGCTTTTTCTTCTACCAGTGACTAGTGGCTTCTGTTTAGGAAATCATTTATAACTCAGTAAATGCACCATTTTTGGAGTCTGCTCGGAAAAAGGCTCTCTTGATACATACAGAGCAGACTCAGATGACCGGTGGCCTGTCCAGGGGCTGGATGTGCTGTAGCGGCGGCAGCAGAGGCCAACTGCCACAAAGAGGGCTCTGCCCTCTCCCCCTTTGCATTCTGTCTGAAAGCAGAGATTCAGCTAACTGGCTGCTGCTTCTGGAGGAGAGGGAAGTGGGAGCTCCTGACCAGCCCTCCTAAGTAGCTCGGCTGAGTTTGTTTCCTGGCTTCCATTTATTTAAGATGCAAATGAAGAGGAACATCGAAGAGAAGGGGAGTCACTCTTTGCAATGCCTGCTCTTATTTCACCAAGACCGAGCACAACAATGGGGAAGGGAAATTACCAAGAGCCTGTGTGATCATCCAGTACTCAAGACTAAATGGTCCGCCCTCCATGGAAGCATTATGAAAAGCAAGGCTCTCAAGTGGTCATGATTCAAAGACCTGAGTCAGATTGAGGTGATGAGGGAGGAGGTCCTATGACTGATAAACAACTTAAAAACAAATAAATCACTGGGACCAGATGGCATACATCCAAGAGTTCTGACAGAACTCAAATGTGAACTTGTGGATCTCCTGACAAAAATATGTAATCTTTCCTTAAAATCTGCCTCCATTCCTGAGGACTGGAAGGTAGCGAATGTCACTCCTATCTTTAAAAAGGGTTCCAGAGGAGATCCGGGAAATTACAGGCCAGTCAGTCTGACGTCAATACCGGGTAAGTTGGTGGAAACTGTTATTAAGGAAAAAATTAGTAGGCACATTGATGAACAAAATCTGTTGAGGAAGAGTGTTCTTTGAGGGAGTAAGCAAACATGTGGACAAGGGGGACCCAATAGATGTTGTTTACCTTGACTTTCAGAAAGCTTTTGATAAAGTTCCTCATCATTGCGACGAGGAGGCCGGAGCTGGGGGAGACCAACGGCCAGAGCCTGTTCGGCTAATACCAACCTGCTGCTCAGAGGAGGCTACGCCACCAGCTGGACAAGTGGGGACTGACAGAGGTATCGAACTGGAGAAGAACCATCAGGCAAGGGAGCGATCTGTGGACCAGATTATACTGCTGACCGGCGCTGCTGACACTAGAACTAGGGTCCTTGGGCTGGCAGTGCCAAGTGGGGCGCTCTGGTTATCAGCCATAGAGGAAGGGCCGAAGTAGAGAAGGGATAAGTATTTAAATTGATTAATTGGCGCAGAAATTGGGAACCTGATTCTTAGTATAGAGATTGTTGTGTTCTAAATTAGGGACCTGATTAGTTGGGGGGGGGGGCTAGCATTGGCCTTTATATTCTTACTGGCCAATGAGGGAAGGTTGGCTGTGCCAAATTGGGAATTAAATTAAGCTGATAAGTAAGGGAGATTACCAGGGACCCACGTAAAAGATGGCCAACAGCACACTGCAGAACCAGCGAACTGCGGCGCTTGCAGAGATCGCGGGGCAGTGATGCTTGGCCAACAAATACCGGTGCTCCTGGGGAGGGGAAAGAATAGCGGTGGGTCCAGGCATGTGCAGAAGGGAAGGCGGCAGAGAAATAAAATCGCTCGGCAGCCTTCCAGCCTGAGACTCATCCCGAAGGAGGTCAGCAGAGGGGTCTGGAGTAAGAACCCTTCTCCGTCATTGGTGTTGTGCAATGCCAGATCCATAAACAATAAGACCAGGGTTCTAAGGGACTTTGTGGAGGAACAGCAGGTGGATCTGGCTTGCGTGACCGAGACCTGGGCGCGGGAGGGGGAAACGGTAGCACTTTCCCAGCTTGCCCCGCCTGGGTTTGCGGTCCTACACCAATCACGGATTAAAGGGCGGGGGGGAGGGGTGGCGATGCTCATCCGGGAGGTTTACACCTTCAGAGCGCTTCCGCGTGTAGAGATCACGGGCTTAGAGTGTGTTGGCTTGGTGCTGGGGGCCGGGGAGAGTGTGGCGATCTGGCTAGTGTACCGACTGCCTAATGCACCGGCTGAGAGCCTACCGGCCCTGATGGAGGTCGTAACAGGCTGGGCGCTGGAACACCCTAGGCTGATAGTCTTGGGTGATTTCAACGTCCATGCTGATGACGCGGCCTCCGTACAGGCGGCGGACCTAGTGTCGTCCATGGCGGCGCTGGGACTCTCCCAATTTGTGACGACCCCCACCCATCAGGCAAGACACACACTCGATTTGATCTTTGCAGCGGGGGTAACAGTGGACCGGATTGCTGAATCTGCAGTACCATGGTTGGACCACCATGCACTGAAGGCCCGCCTGGGCATTCCACTCCAACCCTGTTTAGGCGGCGAGCGTATTTTAGCTCGCCCTTGGAGCAAGATGGACCCAGGGTGGCTCCTGGCGGCTCTGAGGGATCCAAGACCCCCTGGCGGCTCGCTGGATGAGCTGCTGGAAGACTGGCATAGCCGACTTTCCTCAGCCATCGACGAGATCGCTCCTAGGCGTCCTCTGCGCTCCTGTATCAGGCAGGCTCCTTGGTATACCCAGGAGCTACGGCTTATGAAAAGGGAGCTCAGACGACTAGAGAGACAGTGGCGGCGTGCTCGCGACGAAGCTACAAGAGCATCTTATAGGACGTTTATGAAAGCCTATGAGATGGCAGTCAAGGCCACCAAGAAAGAATACTTGGGGGCGGAGATTGCATCCGCTAGCTCACGCCCGGCACAATTATTTAGAACAATTCGGTCGATGACAACATTGCCACAGGGCAAATCAAATAATAGGGAATTAGAGATTGGCTGTGAGGCTTTTGCGAGCTATTTTGCAGATAAAGTCCTGGTGCTCCGCCGCGACCTCCCTGCCACAACTGATACAATGAGAGAACTCGAGGCCCCTTGCACGTCTGGATTGCCGGGTTTGGATTCCTTCGGCCAGCTCAGCCTTGACGAACTTGACAGGCTAATTGTGACCGTGTGTCCAACCACGTGCCTCCTTGATCCGTGCCCTTCCTGGCTTATTAAAGCGGGCCACGAGGGGTTCCAAGGTGCATTGAGGGAGATTATTAACTGCTCCCTTATGACGGGGCAGTTCCCGAAGGCACTCAAGGAGGCGATGGTCCGCCCTCTCCTAAAAAAACCAACTTTAGATCCGGCCGAATTGGCGAACTATCGGCCGGTCTCTAATTTGCCTTATTTAGGCAAATTAATAGAGAGGGCGGTGGCGATACGGTTGCAAGGATACCTGGATGACGCTTCGGTGTTAGATCCCTTCCAGTCAGGCTTCCGCCTGGGGTTCAGGACCGAGACAGCGCTGGTTGCCCTTACTGACGACCTCCGGAGACATCTGGATCGAGGCGGTGTGGCGGTGTTGCTGCTGCTCGACCTGTCGGCTGCGTTCGACACGGTCAATCATCGGCTGCTGTCCCGCCGCCTCGCCGACGTGGGGATTCAGGGACTCACTTTACAGTGGCTGGTCTCTTTTCTCCAAGGTCGGGGACAAAGGGTGGTGCTCGGGGAGGAGCAGTCCAGGAGACACCCACTTGAATGTGGTGTGCCTCAAGGGGCTGTTCTGTCCCCGATGCTCTTTAACATCTATATGTGCCCCCTTGCCCAGATTGTCAGGAGGGCAGGGCTGGGTTGTCACCAGTACGCTGATGACACCCAGCTCTATCTGATGTTGGGGGGCCAGTCTGGCACGGGATTGGATGATTTAGACTGGGCATTGCACGCTGTGGCTGGTTGGCTCAAGCTGAGCAGGCTGAAGCTGAACCCGACAAAGACGGAGGTCCTGTGCCTTGGTCGGGGTGGCCCATGGTTGGGGCTCCCGCTCCCGGCCTTCGACGGGGCACCGTTGGTGCCTTCGCCAGTGGTTAGGAGTTTGGGTGTGCTCCTGGACCCCTCCTTATCAATGGAGGCCCAGGTAGCAGCCACTGCCAAATTGGCCTTTTATCATCTGAGGCTGGTGTGGCAGTTGGTCCCCTTCCTGGATCGCTCGGACCTGGCTACAGTGATCCATGCAACGGTCACCTTGAGGCTAGACTATTGTAACGCTCTCTACATGGGGCTGCCCTTGGCGCAAATCCGGAGGCTTCAGCTAGTGCAGAACGCCGCAGCAAGGTTGCTGATGTGTCTCCCGAGATGGGAGCACATGCGACCAACGCTGGAGGCACTGCACTGGCTACCAGTGGCGTACCAGATTCGCTTCAAGGTGCTGGTACTGGCCTTTAAAGCCCTAAATGGCCTGGGTCCGACCTACCTAAGGGACCGCCTTTCCCCATATATACCCCAGAGAGCACTTCGGTCCGGGGCACAACATCGCCTGGCCATACCTGGCCTAAGAGAAGCCAAGCTCACTGCCACTAGGGGGAGGGCCTTTTCGGTGGCAGCCCCTACCTGGTGGAACGAGCTCCCGGAAGAGATCAGGGCCCTGCGGGACCTGATGCAGTTCTGCAGGGCTTGCAAGATGGAGCTCTTCCGCCAGGCGTTTGGATAGGGGCCGCCGCCCCTGTCTTGCCCCCCTGCCACCTAGTGACCACCAAAAGCGCAATTTAATTTACCATCGAGTCGCTGAGGACCTTCATGCTACTAATAGTTGGTTGCAAGTAAATCCATCTGGCACGCCATCAGATAGCACTGAGCACTTTAATATATGTTTATTATGCAATGTTGTAATGTTTTAACTGTTTTAATTTTTTTATTGTGAACGATGTCCACCTAACTATGTAAGCCGCTCTGAGCCTGCTACGCGGGGAGAGCGGCCTAGAAACTGAATTAAATAAAATAAAATAAAAATAAATCAAAGGCTCCTAAGTAAGCTCAATAGTCATGGGATAAAAGGACAAGTCCCTTTGTGGATCAAAAACTGGTTAATTAAAAGGAAAGAGAGTGAGTATAAACGGGCAATTTTCTCAGTGGAGGGAGGTAAGCAGTGAGGTACTGCAGAGATCAGTACTCGGTCCAATGCTTTTTAACTTGTTTTTTAGTGATTTGAAGTTGGGAGTAAGCAGTGAAGTGGCTAAATTTGCAGATGACACGAAGTTGTTCAGGGTGGTGAGAACCAGGGAGGATTGTGAGGCGCTCCAAAGGGATCTGTCGAAGATGGGTGAGTGGGCATCAGTGTGGCAAGTGGGGTTCAATGTGGCAAAGTGCAAAGTGATGCACATTGGAGCCAAAAATCCTACCTATAAATATATGTTGATGGGGTCCGAACTGGCGGAGACTGACCAAGAGAGAGATCTTGGAGTCATAGTAAATAACTCAATGAAAATGTCGAGACAGTGTATGACTGCAATGAAGAAGGCCAATGTTATGCTGGGGGTTATTAGAAAGGGAACTGAAAACAAATCAGCCAGTATCATAATGCCTCTGTATAATTGATGGTGTGACCTCATTTGGAGTACTGTGTACAGTTCTGGTCACCACACCTCAAAAATGATATCATAGCATTGGAAAAAGTGCAGAAAAGGGTAACTAGAATGATTAAAGGGTTGGAACACTTTCCCTATGAAGAAAGGTTGAAGCGCTTGGGGCTCTTTAGCTTGGAGAAACAACGGCTGAGGGGTGACATGATCAAGGTTTATAAGATTATGCATGGGACAGAGCAGGTAGAGAAAGAGGGACTTTTCTCCCTTTCTCACAATACAAGAACTCATGGGCACTTCATGAAATTGCTGAGCAGTTGGGTTAGAACAGATAAAAGCAAGTCCTTCTTCACCCAAAGAGTGATTAACACGTGGAATTCACTGCCAGAGGAGGTGTGGCAGCTACAAGCATGGACGGCTTCAAGAGGGAATTAGATAAACACAAGTGGAGACCTGCAAGAAACTTGCAGGATAGTTATCCCATTCCTCACACCTTTGCTTCCTCCCTTCTCCCCCTACCTCTCTCACACTCTTTCTCCCTTCTGCCCCCCTTTCTTACTCTCTCGCTCTCCTCCATGTTTGTTACTTCCTCTCTCTTTCTGACCTGTCATCATTCCCTTTGTTTTTCTGCCTCCCCACCTCATCACTCTTTCTCTCTCTTTCTGCCTCCCACCTCAAATCCCACCCTCCCCAGGCTCCACCTCTTAAATGTCTGGGAATTTCCCAACCTGGAGTTGGCAACCCTATTTCCTTCCCACCCAACAGCCAACCTACCTTTATCTGTCTTCAGCTTTCTATCTCCACCCCCCTCCCCTGCAGCCTCTACCTAGAAAAATTTCTCCACAATGGGGACTAATGCAGCTTACATTATTATTTCCTCTTTGTTATCTGCACAACAACCCTGTGAAGTTGGTTAGGCTGAAAGTATGTGATTGGTCCAAAATCTCCCAGTCAGCTTCCACTGCAAGATGGGGATCTGAACCTGGGTCTCGCAGATCCCAGTCTGAAGCTCGAACTGTTGCACCACAATGGCTTTCATACGGTGGCTGCTGATGAACTGTAGCAAAACAGCTGGGCCTAATTAAGTCATGCAAATCAGGTGGTATCAAGTCACACAGAGGGTGCTGCCTAGGGATGCCAGCCTCCAGAGGGGACCTGGGGATCCCCTGGAGTTACTGCTCATCTCCAGACTACAGAGATAACTTTCCATGGAGAAAATGGATGCTTTGGAGGGGGGAGTTTATGGCATTGTACCTCACTGAGGTCCCTGTCCTCCCCGGGCTCCACCCCCAAATCTCCAGGAGTTTCCCAACCTGGATCTGGATCCGCTGCTGGTGGCTGGGGGGATACTTGGCAACCCTAGACTGCTGCCAGTAAAATCCTGCCTTTGACTGACAGAAACAGTTGGAACCTCCCCCCCTCCCCAGAACATTCTAATCTCCTCACAGTTGATGCCTGGAGCTGAGGCCATTTCAAAAGGTATTTTGGGGGATTCTATGGTCCCTGAAGGGGAAAAGTTTTTTTTAACTTTTCGGATTTTTCTGCACATGGTGGGAGTGCCCCCTGTGTGTAGGAAAACCTCTCCCCCCCACCAAGGGCCCCCTAGCTCGGATTTAGATATCCACACAGGGGGCCCCCCCTTCGCTATTAGATATATAGATATGGAGCAGTGGTCCATCAGTGGCTATTAGCCACAAAGTATAGATAGGAACTCTCAGTCTGGGGCAAGTGATGCTCTGTATTCTTGGTGCTTGACGGGGGGGGGGGGGGGGGGCGGCAACAGTGGGAGGGCTTCTGGTGGACCTTCTGAGGGCACCTGGTATTTTTGGCCACTGTGTGACAGAGTGTCGG
Source organism: Lepidodactylus listeri (assembly GCA_029233225.1). Taxonomy (NCBI): domain Eukaryota; kingdom Metazoa; phylum Chordata; class Lepidosauria; order Squamata; family Gekkonidae; genus Lepidodactylus; species Lepidodactylus listeri. Next base: position 2,599,150 of record JARCFY010000014.1, on the reverse strand, counting down.
ACTGGATGGGCCACTGGCCTGATCCAACATTGGCTTCTCTTATGTTCTTAAGTCTCCTGAGCAGTTCTTCTCTCTCTGTATTTGGGAGTGGGATGGATGGCCCCCACATCTCACTAGCATTTGCTGCCTCAGATACTGTGGACTGCAGGGGGGACATCCTACCACTGAGCTAGGATCCCTCTCAACAGAATGACTAAGGCTGGAGGAGGAGAGGAGATTGGATTTATACCCCACCCTTCACTACCCAAATGAGTCTCAGAGCGGCTTACAATCCCTTTCCCTTCCCCTCCCCACAACAGACACCCTGTGCGGTAGATGGGGCTGAGAGAGCTCTCCCAGGAACTGTGCTTGAGAGAACCACTCTGAGAGAACTATGGCATGCCCAAGGTCACTCCAGCAGGTGCATGTGGAGGAGTGGGGAATCAAACCCAGTTGTCCCAGATTAGAGTCCGCGCACTTAACCACTACACCAAACTGGCTGCAGTCACACAGACTAAATAATCCACTTTCAGTGCCCTTTCCAACTGGATTTTACTCTGTGAACTGGCAAAATCCAGTTGGAAAGTGCATTGAAAGTGGGTTATTTTGTGTGTGTGACTGCAGCCTAAGACTGCATGAAGCTGCCAGTTGTGCCTCTGGCCCAGGACTGCCTACTCTGACTGGTGGCTTGAACATGGGAACTTCTGCATGCAAAGCCTGTGTTCTGCCTCTGAGCTATGGACTTGATTCCTGCAATGGATTTTTACCACCGTATGGCAGGCCAGCCTTTGTGAGGACACTCACTGCGCAGCCATCGAAGACGGCCCTGATGAAGGGGTTGTTGTCATAGGACATCTCTTCGTCGTTGGAGCCCAGGAAGCGGATTGCTCTGTCGTAATTGCCCGTGGAGTCGTCACGCCATGCCACTGACTGGAAGCAGCTGTAGGTGACATTCTGGTGGGCGGAAGCACTCAAGAGCCTCAGGAATGTCATCTGCACCACTCCAATGGGGTTGCCATCCGAATCGATGTAGGAAAGCTGCGTTGGACCGAGAGAAGAACAAGGAGAGAGCAGAAAATTCAGCCCAGCAATCTGGGCTGAAAAAAGTATGTGGCGGGGGACCCCCTTCCCAAAGCCTTTTGCCTCTTTACAGAAGACGTTTCTGGAGTGTCTTGGAGTTTCTGGAGTATCTTGGGTGGTGGCCAGGGTCAAAGCTGCAACCTTTGGTTACTGAAAAATAAAAATAGCTGAGCATTTGAGCTCCTGAGACTCAGGTGCTCAAATACTCAGCCAACTTCTAGGCCACATTTCTACGTATTGTTTAAAATCTAAAGTTGGAGAAAATACTACTAAATAAAGCATAGAGATAAAAATACATTCACAGAAATTTTCAAGCATGATTATCTCATTCAGGAGAGAAACTGCTGGTTAAACCATCAGTAAGAACTAAGAAGAACTTTGGAAACAAACGAAAGACCGGGGCAGAGTACAAGACAAGGGGCCTGCAGCCCTGCCCAGTCTTCTCTGGCATGGCTTCCCACAACTGCGGTGCCATCTTTTGGGATGAGCAGGGCCTTTCCCACAAAGAGACTGAAAGGAGGCCTCTGAGTGCTGCCAGCTGCTTTCTCTCCTGCTCTCTTCAAATGGAAGTTCCCACCCTTGTAAGGGGGGGGGGGGGGCGTCGAGACAGCTGCCACCTTCACAAGAACCTCAGCTGGGAGGGTGGGATAAAAATTTAAACAAACAAACAAACAAACAAACAAACCTGGCAGAGGGGCAGGGGACAGGCTGCCCCTCTGCAGAGATTCATAATCACCCAGGCAACAAGACAACACATAGGGAAGGAAGGGTATACCAACCAGCTGACTCAATCAGAACCTAGAAGACCCTGGCTGCCTAACTGGGCAGTGTCTGTTCACAGATGTTTGCCACTGCAAAGGCTTTCCTTGGGGGGAGCTGACTGACGGTGGGGAGCCCCAAGCAGAGGAAAAGAGGCAGTGTGGCTGGCTTTCGACCAAGCAGGCTCCTGCTCAGCACTCTGAACCGAGAGAGAAGCACTGTCCCCCTTGAGAGAAGCTCATTTCACACTCTAACAAACACCCCCCTTCTAGGGGTGTGCACAAGTCTTATCCACGCTATTTTAGTTTCCCATAAAATTCCTCTGATGTAGAAGACATTTCACTTTTAATTTTACTTTAATTTGAATGTTAAGTTCCCTCTCAAAGGGCCATCAAAGTTCAACTTTTGAGATAAACTTGAAGATCCCCATTTAGGAGAGAGATTTGAAGGAACAGAAACCTGCTAAAATTAGAAAAAACTGCAGGCGGGGTTTCCAGGTCGGGTGGGGGCATTCCAGGAGCCAGGAGCCTTGCCCCTCATGTCGCCACAAGTGATGTTGTACGCCATGCCTACCTCACCCAGAAGTGACACAGGCACGTCAGGGGCGATGTTGTGGTAAAATCACCTTCAAACCATAGAGTTTTGCCCAAAAACCCGAGAGCTGTCCCTCAGCATCACTGACATGCCTATGTAACTTCCGGGTGAAACAGGCATGTTGTGCGACATTGCTCTTGGGAGCAGGGATTTCCTCCCACCGGCCAGCTGGCTAGCAGTGAGAAGGAGCCCACAAAACCAGGCCACCCCCTGCTTCCAGCTGGGGAAGGGCAACTCCGACTGCAAGGAAGCCTCAGCACATTTCTGGTGGCCCCCATAGTTTTCCTGGAGCAAATTTCTAGAGAGAAAGGAAGGGGGGGTGCTGAGAGGGTTACTGAAATAGCACATGTTGAAGCCACATGTGTAAACACAACAAAAGCGGGCTCATCACCAGTCTGAAGCATGCAATTGTCAGCTAGTGCTGCCATCTCCCGGGAGGGAAGTGGTTTCCCCCTACCTGGCCCCCACTCTTGGAATGTGCTCACTGTTCTCAGACTCCTCGCTCAGCCTCGCTGCTCGCTTCCTTCGCTTCCCTGACCTCGGGCGCCTAGCTCCCAGTCGGGTCTTTCCCTCAGGTGCAAACTGTAACTTTACCCTGCTTTTTGCATGGGAACGAGAAACCAGTAAGTTTTTGGCGCTGCTTTTATCTCTCCAGGATTGGTGGGGCATTGCTGAACTGTCTCTTTGAATACTGTATATCAATCCTAATAGTATGCTACCCAGACATTACTAACAGAAGAAGTGCAAGTGACTATCAGGAGCTGTAATAGCAATAAAGGACTTTCTGTTTAAGAACACCTATTGCTGACTACATCCTTCAGGTACACTCTCACAGAGTGTTAGTAATCTTTCCACTAACACGGGACCCCGACTCCATACCCTACTATGGAAGACGGTGGCGAGGTTCCCCCTGCACCCTCCGGGTTGGAGGTGCCCGCTTCTACCAGCGAGGAGCTGATCTGGATCCCAACCACGAGTTGGGTTAACCCGAGATGTACTCATTGTGACAGCTCATTCTCCTGGGCCCAGTTCAGCACCCAGACAGTGGAAACCTGGTCACCCTGGAGAGAATCTGGGATGACCCCTGCGGTTGGAGCCAGCGCGGTCATGCGCCCAAGGGACTCTAACCAATATGCTGAGCTGTGGGTCCAGATGCTACAGTGCGAGGCGACGGAGATCATCACAGATCTGTCTGCAGTTATTGCCCAAGTCCTCCAAAATGTCCAGGGGCAAGATGGGGCCAATGGAAGAGGTGGAGATGGAGCGGGAGCTGGAGGAGGTGCCCCTGCACAGCAACCTCAACAGCCACCGGCTGGTCCACCCACAGCTCTGGGAGCCAGCCCTCTCATGCCAGTGGGACCTGGGCCGGCGCCGGAGCATCGCATGGTCCCCCAGGAACTGATGGAGGCCACATTTGATGGGAACCCAGCTAAACTGCAGTTTTTTGCCATCGAGGTGGGCCGTTGCTTGCAGAATTGGGGCCACTTGTTTGCCACAGAACAAGATCAAGTTGGATATATTGGATCAAGGTTATGGGAGGAGGCGGCGGACTGGTATGTAAGCCTCCATAACCCACCCGGGCCTGAACTTGACACCAAGGAATTCATGTGGGCTCTATGACGGCAGTATGAAGACCCGATGAGTGAAGAGAAGGCATGTAACAAGATCCGTACCTTGACGCAAGGTAAAGCATCGGTTCAAGAATATACTGCCACCTTCAAGTGTTTTGCAGCTAGAATCTGGGGTTGGTCGGAGGCTGTCTTTGTTGAGCAGTAGTGACAAGGGTTGAAACTGGACTTGTATGAGACTATTTTGCGAAATGTTAACCCCACCACACTGGCCAGGTGGATTAGAGCGGCTGAGGAAGCAGAGGGGCATTTTGATCTCATTCATATGTGATCCCCAGCGGCAACCTCTAAAATGGCTACCCACCCTAGCACCCCTTACAAACCTAAACTGAAGCTGCCCTTGAAGGATATCCGAGATCTATGAATGAAGCAAGGTTTGTGTATGAGGTGTGGGGAATCAGGGCACTATACGTCCTTGTGCCCCACCTCTGCTCCCAAGGCACTGCCATCAACATCCACCCATACCCCACGCCCCGTGAAGGGCCCACACACTCTCAAGCCATGAGCTCTTCAGCTAGAGGCCCTCCCAGATCCGGATAAAGTAGCCATGGTGGAACCAACCCAGCCGGCGGGAAACGACCAGGACCTGCTCTAAGAGGCACAACGCAGCAGGTCCCCTCTACACCAGCGCCAAAAGCAGTGAGCTCACCCACCCCCCTTCTTTACATGATTTTGACAGTGATGAATCCCAAGTTAGGCACCCAGGTACTAGTATGAGCCTTGATTGACTCAGGGTGCACAAGGGATCTAATCAGCTCCATAGTGGTGGATGGGCTGGGGGTGAGTGTTAACTCTTTAGAGGAACCCTTGTGGTTCACTCAGATGGATGGATCCAAGATGAAGGAACCCTGTGCTTTCAAGACTGACCCTTTAATCATTGGCACAGGAGAACATTGGGAGGAAAGGGTGTTCGTGATCACCGCTCATGCTCAATTTCCCATGGTTTTAGGAAGTCCATGGCTTGGATCCCACATAAAGTGGAGCGAGGGCAGCATTAAGTGGGTCTCCCCTCAGTGTAGGGATCATCAGTGGCAACCTGCATGGGGCCCATCACCGGGCCAAGAACGGGCTTGTCTTGCCCGTGAGGAACTGTTATCGATACCTGCCACATACCGCGATCTAGCGGAGGTGTTTAGCGAGACTGAGGCGGATGAACTGCCCCCCCTCTCAGAATATGGATTGTGTCATTGAACTGTTACCTAAGCATAAGTTACCCAAAGGGAAATTGTACTCCATGAGCCCAGCGGAACGTGATGAGCTACACAAGTTTATTGACAAAAACTTAGAGCGAGGTTTCATCAGACCAGCAACTTCCCCCTTTGCAGCTCCCATTCTCTTCCGTAAAAAGAAAGACAGGGGACTTAGGCTATGTACTGATTATCGGGGCTTGAATGCCATGTCTGCCTCGAACACTTACCTCCGAACCCTCATTAAAGACTTACTCACTGAGGTGTCTAAGGGGAAAATCTTCTCCAAACTCAGTCTCTGGGATGGCTACTTTTGAGTGCGCATAAAGGAGGGGGATGAATTTAAGACTGTGTTCAATACCCCCTGGGGCAATTTGAATACCTCATTATGCCATTTGGCCTTCAAGGGGCTCCAGGAGTCTTTATGAACTTAATAAATGAGGTGTTACACAAGCACCTTTTTAAGGGGGTCCTATGTTATCTGGATGATATCCTTCTGTATTCTCAGGACAAGGCTTCACACATAAAACTAGTTCAGGAAGTCCTTACCACCTTATGAAAACATAAACTCTTTGCCAAACTTTCTGAGTGTGACATTCACAAAACTGAAATTGATTTCTTGGGCTATCACATCTCATCCCAAGGGTTAGAGATGGACCCATCTAAGATTTCAGCAGTGGTAGACTGGGACACCCCTCGCACCCACTGTCAACTCCAAAGTTTTTTAGGATTTGCCAGTTTTTACTGCTCATTCATCAACGACTTCGCCAAGTACAGCCTTCCCCTTACCGATCTCTTAAAGACTAAAGAGAAGGGACCCGATTCTGTCAAGCTGAACGCTCGCTTGGTTTGGTCCCCCGACTGTCAAAACGTGTTCAATTCTCTAAAGAAGTTGTTCACATCCGAACCTATTCTGGCTCACCCAGATGAGACCAAAAAGTTCATTGTTCAAGTTGACGCCTCGGATGCAGCCATGGGAGGGACTATCTTACAGGAGGGTCCCGATGGACAGCTGCATCCCTTAACTTATGTGTCTAAGAAATTCAGGGAAACTGAAAGGAATTGGGTGGTGTGGGATAAAGAAGCCGCTGCAATCCGGTTAGCCCTCACCACCTGGCAGCATTGGTTAGAGGGAGCCAGACTTCTGTTCGAGGTTTGGACTGATCACAAAAACCTCGAAACCCTCCACACTCAATGCTCATTAAATGCTAAACAATTGCGCTGGGCTGAATTTTTCTCCAGATTTAATTTTACTCTCTGCCACTTTCCGGGGAAATCAAACTCCCTGGCTGATGCCTTGTCCCGGCTCCCACAACATGACTGCAAATGGGATGAGGTTATTGACTCCATGTTCACTCCGGAGCAGCTGGGGGGGGGGGCAGTGCTCACGAGGAACCGGACCAAAAAGACTGTAATCCCAGAAGCTACAGAATGGAACAATAAATGTTCCAATGCCTATTCAAAGGAAGAATTGGCGGGTTTTCAAGCCGATAGCTCCCTTAACCAGAGGCCTGATGGTTGCTGGTTTAAGGACCAAAAGCTTGTGGTCCCTCTCTCTCTACAAAGAGAAATCATGCACATAGCTCATTAGTCTAAATTAGCAGGCCACTCTGGCTACCTGAAGACATTGCATCTACTCCAATGACAATTCTGGTGACCCCATATGTGAAGTGATGTGTCTACCTATGTATCCTCCTGCCAGACTTGTCTCATGAGTAAAAACAGGTGGGGGGGGGGGAACCTCCAGGTCTCCTCCAGCCACTGGAGACACCAAGCAGACCCTGGGAAACCATTTCTATGAACTTTATCACTGACCTTCCCCCCAGTAAAGGAAAAACTGATTTGGGGTGTTGTGGACACTTTCTCCAAGCAGGCACATTTTGTTCCGTTTAAACAACTCCCAATGGCTAAGTCATTAGCCAAAGCATTTCTATGTAACATCATCAAATTGCACTCGATCCTGTGTAAAATAATCTCTGATCGCGGATCTCAATTCGTTGCCAACTTCTGGTGAGAGCTTTTACAGATAATGGGGGTGGAACCTGATCATAGCAGCGCTTGTCACCTAAAGACTGATGGCCAAACGGAATGGGTGAATCAAGTGCTAGAGCAATTTCTGAGATGTTATACTAATTATCAACAAGACGGTTGGGTGGACTTGCTCCCTTTTGCAGAATATAGCTATAACAATGCTGTTCACTCTTCAATGGGTGTCTCTCTGTTTATGGCAGCTGGGGGCTTTGAGGGAGTGCCTCTTCCTACTTTGGAATTGGCTACTCCCGGCCCTGGGGGCTTCGCAAACTGGTGGAACTCCTTATGTGACTCTCGGCCACTTATAGCAAAGACATTGGAAAAGACCAAAGAGGACTACAAAAAGCACACTGATAGGGGGAGGTCTCCAGGGTGGGCTCTCCCCTGGAGACTCAGTTTATGTGGCCACAAAAAATATCAACGGTCTCCAACCCAGCCGCAAGCTAGGGTGGAAATATGTCGGTCCTTTTAAAGTGCTTAAGAAGATCAACAATGTAACTTTTGAATTGCAATTGCCCAAATCACTGAAACCTGTTCATTCTGTTTTCCATTACAGTCTCTTGAAAAAGGATCCAGGACTGAATGCGTGGAGACCATGATCTACATCTCCTCCTCTTCTGATGATGATGAATAGTGAGCCTCACTACAAGGTTGACCAGACCTTGGACTCTAAGTTTAAATGTGGCCGTTTGTTTTATCATGTAAAATGGCGCAATTTCAGTCCTGAAGAAAATGAGTGGGTAGAGTCCATGCATGTTAACGCTTTTGCAAAACTTTGTACCTTCCACAAGTTGTACCCCTTGAAGCCCGGGGGGGTGGTGCTGTGGGGGGAGGTGGTTTCCCCCTACTGCCATCTCCCGGGAGGGAGGTGGTTTCCCCCTACCTGGCCCCCACTCTTGGAATGTGCTCACTGTTCTCAGACTCCTCGCTCAGCCTTGCTGCTCACTTATCGCTTCCTTGACCTCGGGTGCCTAGCTCCCAGCCACGTCTTCTCCTCAGGTGCAAACTGTAACTTTCCCCCGCTTTTTGCATGGGAACGAGAAACCAGTAAGTTTTTGGCGCTGCTTTTATCTCTCCAGGATTGGTGGGGCATTGCTGAACTGTTTCTTTGAATACTGTATATCAATCCTGATTGTATGCTACCCAGACATTACTAACAGAAGAAGTGCAAGTGACTATCAGGAGCTGTATTAGCAATAAAGGACTTTCTGTTTAAGAACACCTGTTGCTGACTACATCCTTGGGGTACACTTTCACAGCAATTAGGACTGTTTAATTAATCAGATTAATTGATTAAATAACTTCTGTCTGATTAATCAAGGGTAACTTTTTAAAATCAGGCAACATTTTTAAAATAAAAAAGTAGCTATTATAAATATTGTTTATTTTGGAAAGCAAAATAAAGGAAAGAAATCACAGTGACACCCATGGAAAAGAAAAGGCTACAGCAGCTGCAGGCACCCCCTCCCTCTTCCCCTCCCTTGCCAGATTCAAGACATGCAGGCAACATCTGAAGAGTTCTTGGGGGGGGGGGGGCTGGGACTTTGCTCGGGGCGCCAGGGGGACACGGCATGCTCAGATGTGTCCGGCACACTGCGATCTGTGTAGTGAGCTATACGGCCAGGTCGCAGTGAGAGCCTGACCAGGCCCGTCCTCAGGAGAGACCAAATTGCTAGAGTCTGGTGTATTTCTTCTCCTCCCAACCCAGGCAGCTCTCAGCAAAAATTATTCAAAGTGTGGACAACTTTTTTTTTTACCATGGGCAATTAAGAGGTTCAGGGTCAGGGGCAGATAAAATTGCTCAACAAGCCTGATCTAGTCCATCAGCCACCAATTGGCCATCCTTGTTTTAGACTGATTCTGGTATCCATTTTACTCACTTGCTCCAATCAAAACATGCTGCCAAAGCCCTCCTGAAAATGTGCACCAGCAGCACATGATCACATCAAGCTGCTGCCTTATACTGAATCAGACCCGTGTGGGGTCGGTCAAGCTCAGCAGCATCTACTAGGACGGGCAGCGGCCCTCCATCTTTCACAGCAGACAGCACGGATCTGGGAGGTCCAACTTCCATCTCTGTGAGCCATGGACTATCAATACAAAGTCCCAAATGTTAAAACAATAAAAGAATTAGCAAATTAGAACTTGAATTCCACATTTCAAATTGAAGTCAGCTTCAGACGTTCCCAAAAGGTGTCAGGTTCCCTGTCATGTTTGCTTCCTTTTCTCAGTCCCTGTTTCAGGTCCTGGTGGGAGATCAGCATCGGCTTCCCTCCTGACGGTTCCCCCCCCCCCTTCCTGCCGCCTCTCCCCTCCTTCCTCAGAGTGAGCTCATGTATTTTGCTAGACTTCAGTTATCTCTGTTGCTGCACTTGTAACCTTGGGCAACTGGGCCTCCGCTCTTCCAGGTGTCTTTTGCGTGGGAATGCATGTAGATTACACACACAAGGCCAGGGATGGGAATGTAGCTCCGCTTACGCGCCTTTTTCTCTGAGAAAGTAACGGTAGCACATTTTGGCACTTGATATTTTTATTCTAATTGGTACCGGCGCTTTTGCTCCTGTTTGAATACAGTATATCAGTTCCTCCCATTCTGTATGTGGTATCACTAACAACGCAAGTGTTTCCTAAAAGACCATTAAGAAATAAAGACTTTGTTTTGCAATACAAGGCCTGGCTTATTGGATCTCCTCAGAAGTCTCACAAAAGGACACATTGACCTGGGCACACAATTCACCTATGTGCCACCCAACCAACTGCTCTGAGATAATGTTGCCCAACTGGCCACACAGTCACAAATCTGGCTGGAAAAAAGGAGTTTGGGTCTCTAACCCATACAGTGACACTCCACACCAGCAACATTTGACAAAGAAAAAACCAAAGGGAATGTGGAGGCCCCTCCCCAGTTTGAGCATTGAGGGAAACCAAAAGAGTTTTATTCAGACTTGTGTGAAATTTTGCCACCCCAAACTGCTAGGTCACCTGTGGGCTGTCTTCTAGATGCTGGTAACAAAGTCCAAGGCAAGAAGCAACACTGATGCTGAGCGAGATGGGAAAAAGAGGGAGGGGGTTGAGCCTCTGATGCACGTAGCAAAACTAACATGACCCCCCTCCCCCCACCACAACGTGGGGGGGTGACACGAGACCACCAGAGAGCCAAGAATTAAGACAAACAGGAAAGATGACATATGGTAGACACTGAAATCACAAATCAGTTCAGCGTTGCAAGTCTGAAGGGATACCAAGGTCCCTCTGCTGGGGAGGAAAGCAGCTCTTTGCGCGCACAACAGAACACAGCCTGCTTGGTGATGAATGTGCTGCACTGACAGCCAGAAAGCAGCCACACTTGTATTGGACCAAAAAAAGTGCAGAGCATTCAGTGTGAAGGTGGAGCAAAAGCTCCAAGAGATTCTCAAAAGCCCTCCATGGAGATAGAATGCAAAACAAAATGCTCATTTATTTTCAAACAGCCCAAGAGGCTCTGGGTGACATGCTGAAGGACATGGTCATTTGTGGACAGGGAGCTCCAGAGGGTGCAAACCTGCCTTCCCCCTCTCCTCATCCTCCATCCCTGGAAACACAAGAATCAGGATGGTGAACAACCGGCTCACAGGGGTCGAAAACCACAACTGACCTTGCCACATCCTTGTTTCCCAGTTGATGGGACGTCCCTGCAGGCCTTTGGGGCCAAGACCAAACTGCCTCCCTGCCAGGGGCACTCTCAGCTTAGATCAGCACCCCCCCCCCCCCCTCTGAGGCTCCCCTCGCTCCTGCCTGGCACCCAGACAATTCAGATCTGCTGCTCGGAGGAGCTGAGCCTGGCAACCAGAGTGAGTCATGCAGCCAAGATGACACGGACGATGTCTCCAGTTCCACACTCCTGGGACAGGAGGGCTGGCACTGGAGCCCTTTCCTTCCCTGCCTGCTGACTTCCAAGATTTCTGGACGCGTTTGGCCCCCAGGTGTCAGCATGGCTCCCACAGCCATCCTGGCCACTTTCCCAGAATGGAAGCCAACCCTCTCAAGAAGCTCAATGTGCCACCCAGCATCACATGGCGGTGCACAGACACAGCCCTGCAACCTTCAGCAGCAACTGCACTTCTGTCTCCTTGAGGCATTTTCTGTCCTGGCACACTTTGCAGGACATGCAAGAAGTAGCATCTGACATCCATGTGCTCCTCTGGTCAGGCCAGAGTCTGGCCCCTGTGATCAGAGACTGCGCCATCCAAGGGTTTCTTGTGCCATTGCTGGATCATAAAAGACAAAATGGGGAGTATGCCTGCCAGTTTCTTGACTGAATGATGATGTCAGGACCAGGCTGCTGGACCAGATCAAGGTCCATCCAGTCCTGCATTTTGTTTTCCAGGCAGAGGCCCTCTGGTCGGCTCCATGGCTCAGCATGGAGGCAACGGTTTCCCCATTTCCATTACCACATGAGAAAGATGGAGCACAGGGCTGGTTTATCATTAGCCATGTACCGAAAGGGCTTATTAGTCTGGCATGCAGAATGCGAACGGGTTTCTGGCCTTAACCAAGAAGCAGGAGTGGCTGCTGAGCTCTAGTCTGGAGGCGGAGGGGGTCAAAGGCACAGCCACTTACCAAGGAACCCTGCTGGAAACTATACCACATACCATGCTGCTCTTTGGGCCAACGGGCCATTTTATGCTGCAAAATAGGAGACGGGTTAAAGCAAACCAGAAAACCAAGCAGGGAAGCCTCTTACCAGTTTGCCACGCTTGAATTCACTGAACCAGGAGCCTGGATTCTCCTTAGGCCACGAAGTAATTCTAGCCTGAAAATGGCAGAAGAGGCACGATGGGGAGGGAAAGAACAGAGAGAAGACAAAATAGAACAGTTACACTCAGTAGATCAGACCATCCCCGAAATCTCTCCAACCTGAAAAGAAAACGCACACAATCCTGAAACGTATCCACTTTCATGCATTTTGATACCATAGGTGGGCTTCTAGAAACAATTGCAATACAGCCAAAGTGCCTCCTTTGTGTTATTAAGGGGCAGAGGCATGAAACTGGCAGTGGGACAAACATTGCCTGCCCTTTTCTGCTGCCAAGAGTGGCATGGGATGGCAGGCAGGGAAGGCTGGAGCCCCTCCTGCCACTGTGCTGTGCGGTCTTTTGCCCCCCCCCCCCCAACTTTGAAGGAGAGTCCCAGTCAGACATGAAATGCAAGTTTTGCACCTCTTATAATGAGTCTGGAGGCAGTTGAGAGGCGAAAGCAACACCCAGAGTGGCAAAACGGCCAACTCAGAAGCAGTGAGGATTGCAGAGGAAGCGAGGCAAGGCAACTGTAAGGCAAGGCAGAGTGCTTGGCCCACCGGTTCCCCCGTGAGGAGGTCAAGAAGAGCAGAGACATATCCCTGAGTGGCAGACCATCTCCGGCAATTACACCCTGCCAGGCGCATCCTCATGGGAGGGCTGGGGAAGCACGTTTAATTCCCAAAAAGCAACTGTGAGGCCCATAAGGCATGGTCAGGAGGTGGTACAAACCAAGGGTAGTTCCTACAGCGCCACTAAAAATTCACTTGGCAGTGGAGGCAGACAAGGGTCTCAGAAGCAAGAACACCACAAAGAAGCTTGGGGTAAAGGGTCAGGGACAGTAGACTGTATCTCATATTCTAATAGTGAAGTTGCGAAATCTTTGGATACTTAAATCTGGTGACTGGAGCTGTGAACAGACAAGACAGATCTTTCTAAAAAGGCCCCCAAGTTTGCAGAAAAATGTGAAATCTTGTTTTTATTTTGTATATATATTTAGAGAGAGAGGGAGCAAGAGCCTGTAGCTCTAAACAAGGAATTCCCTCAGTGGCTGTTGCTAGGCAACAGTATTCCAGGCTGGGTTACAGTAAGTAAAAGGCAGGGGAAGGGGGCAGGGCCCTTTCCAGGTCTATTTCGGCCTTTGAGGGAGAACTCACTGGGGCCAGGCCTGGCTAGCGCTGCCAGCTCCAGGATGGGAAATTCCTGGAGTTTTTGCCATGGAGTCTGAGGAGGGCAGAGTTTGGGGAGGGGAGAGGCCTCAGCCAGATATAAATGCCATAGAGTCCACCCTCCAAAGTTGTCCTTTTCTCCAGGAGTATAGATCTTTGTTGTCTGGAATTCAGTTATAATTCTGGGAGATCTCCAGGTCCCACCTGGGGGCGGGCTACCCTAGGTCTGGAAGCAATCTCTGAGTGACTTGATGCCACCTGATTTGCATGACTCAGCTAGGCCTGGCTGCTTGCGGCTGTTCAGCAGCAGCCACTCTATGAAACCCAGTGTGACATCCTGGTTCAAGCTTCAGAGCAGGATCTGGGAGACCCAGGTTCGAATTCCCATCTTGCTGCAGAAGCTGACTGGGTGGTTTTGGACCAGTCACATACTCCCAGCCTAATCTACCAAACAGGGTTGTTGTGTGGATAAAAAGGAGGAGAGGAGAATAATGTATGCTGCTTTGGTCCCCAGTGTGAAGAAAGGCAGGGCATAAATGAAGTAAACAAACAATAAATATAGCTGAAGATGGAAGGGAAATAAAATGTAGATTGGTGAATGGCTGAGTTTGAAAGAATGGGGCAAGGAACTGCGGCACCACACAACTGAGCCACAGTTCTCCTAGGCAGAGGCTGCTGGGGGAGGGAGAAGGAAAGCCGACCACAGAGGAGCAGATCAAAGTAGGTTGGCTGTTGGGTGGGATGAAAGTAGGGTTGTCAACTCCAGGTTAGGAAATTCCTGGAGATTTGGGGGTGGAGCCTGTGGAGGGCAAGCTATGGAGAGGGAAGCAACCTTAAGCAGGGTATACTGCCACAGACGCCACCCTCCAAAGCAGTCATTTCCTCCAGGGCAGCTAGGGTTGCCAATCTCTGGGTGGGGGCTGGAGATCATCCAGAATTACAAGTGTTCTCTGGATGACAGAGATCAGAATCCCTGGAGAAAATGGCTGCTTTGGAAGGTGGAGTCTATGGGATTATACCCTGCTGAGGTTGCTTCCCTCCCCAAACTTCCCCCTCCCAAGGCTCTGCCCCCAATCTCCAGGAATTTCCCAACCTGGAGCTGGCAACCCTAAGGAGAACTGATCTCTGTAGTTGGGAGATCTGGTGATTCCAGGAGATCTCCAGGCCCTACCTTGAGGCTGGCAACTCTACAAGGAGAGAAGGAAACAGGAAAAAGGGAGGTCCTATGGGGGCTTTCAGGAAGGAGGAAGAGGAAACAGTGGGGGAGGGGGAAATGCGGGTTCCCACTTGTCACTGTATGTAATTTGTATTATCTGTTGCTGTAAGTAGGTTCCTACTATGTACATTTGCATTGTTTAATGTGTCATGTTAATATTTATGCTTTGCTTTACCATTGTTTCTGATCTCTGGTTGGTTATAGATTTCTACAAGTAACTTCCTATTGCATTGTCTATTAGATGTCCCATCCTGTTCATTGCATTGACCTGTTCTGTGTAATCTACTCTGAATCCCTGTGATAAAGGCAGATTATAAAAAAACATTAAACTAATTAACTAAATAAATGAACAATGGATCAGAGTCCACTGAAAGAGCTGCAGCTCAAGTTGTGGCGCATGAGCTGGACAGAAAGTCCCCTCTTTTTGGTCTACCTTTCCCAGCTTCCAGGTTCCTTTATTAAAGATGAAGAAGAAAGGCACGGCTTTACTTGAGCACAGGGCTTCAGCTGCACAGGAACGAGTGAGCCAGTCCCCGAACAATGGCATTTCCTGCGCCACCAAAACATCACCCGCCCCTCTCATTCTGCATGTCTGAGCAGCACGGAGTTCTATGTCTGTGCAGGGTAACAGGAAGATCAAAATGGGCACTTTGGCAGTAACACAGAAAAGAAAGTCAATATGCTTCTGAGGCACTTGGGAGTTTTCTGGAACACCATCTCAAAGGCCCTGCTCCATCCTTGGAGTTGCAGCTCAGCTCCAAAGCTGTATGGCACAGGTCCAAAGCTTCCATTCTGCTGATGGCATCGCTGAAGGAAGAAGCCTAAGCTTTGGTGGAAGAGGCACATTCTGTTGGCGGACAGTTCTCTTTATTGCAGGGTGGTCCCACTGTTTGCAGAATGGAACCTTTGGATCCAGCCCCTAATTTTTAGCTTTATTCAGGATTACTGGGGATGGGGAGGAGGAAGAAGAAGAAGAAGAAGAAGAAGAAGAGATTGGATTTATACCCCACCCATCACTCCCCAAGGGAGTCTCAGAGCAGTTTACCAATACCTTTCCCTTCCCCTCCCCACAACAGACACCCTCTGAGGTAGGTGGGGCTGAGAGCTCTTTCCAGAACTGTCCTTGAGAGACCAGCTGTGCCAGAGCTATGGCTTGCCCAAGGTCACCCAGCAAGTGCAAGTGGAGGAGTGGGGAATCAAACCCGGTTCTCCCAGATTAGAGTCTGCACACTTAACCACTACACCAAATTTTCCTTCAGTGTTCCCAACTGTCCACTAGTAAAGGAACCCTATATTACTTAATCTCCCCCCCACACACACACATTATCAGGTTTTATGATTTATTTATGAAGTGTGACATGAATATTTCTCAAGCAATAATAAATATTTGATATGCAATTGTAAAAAGCTATCCTCTGGATAATGAGCCATGAAATACATAAATATGTACAGTGAATAAGGAAGCCCCTTCTTATCTTTAGAGTATTCCTACAGAGCTCTCCTGATCATCAGCCGCCTGCTTCATGGCATTTTGGGAGAATGGAACACTTCCTTCATTTCAAGAGCTGAAAATGTTTGACAGTGTAATGGTGGCATTTCTTTCCAAAATCCTTTGCAGGGAACTGACTGTTCTACCTCCAACCAGAAAGTGCTTCAGTGAGGGGGAGGCAAAGCAGCCATGGCTAGGGCTGCCAACTTCCAGGTGGAGCCTGGAGATCTCCTGGAATGACTACTGATCTCCAGACTGCAGACATCAGCTGTCCTGTAGGAAACAGCTACTCTGGGAGAGCGGGTCGCAGCTGCCGCCGCCGCCAGTGGCTTTATAGCTGCCTGAGGTTCCTCCCCTCCCCTCCCCAAAGAACCCTTAGTTAAAATGTAAGTATTTATTTATTATTTCAGTTTATATCCCGCCCTTCCTGCAAGTGGGCTCAGGGAGGCTCACAACAATAAATTCAATACAATCTTAAAATAATTCAAACAGACAATAAATAACAATATTAAATAAATACAATAAAACCAATTTAAAACATTTAAAGTGGGCAGTCCAGTATATTCAATTTCAGTCCCTACAGCTGAGAAATGAGTGGGCCAGTGCCAAGCCAGAGTGGCCTCATGCAGCAGCAATGGAGAGGCCACTTGATAGGTGCCCACTGCCTCATCCAAAGGCCTGGTGGAACAGCTCCATCTTGCAGGCCCTGAGGAACTGCAACAGGCCTTGCAGGGCCCTGATTGCAATCGGGAGCTTGTTCCACTAGACTGGGGCCAGGGCAGAGAAATCCCTGGCCCTGGTTGAGGCTAGGCAGGCATCTTTGGGGCTGGGAACAACCAGCAGATGGCTATCTGCAGAGTGCAAGGCTCTGCGGGGCACGTATGGGGAGAGGCGGTCCCATAGATATGGGTAACAAGAAGTGCTTTGGCCTGGCATGCAAAGGAAAAGGCAGGTACTCCGTGAGTTTCTGGGGGATGGGCATTCCACAGATGAGGTGCCACCACAGAAAGTGCCCTGTCTCTGGTCACCACCTGCCTCACCTCTGAAGCAGAGAGAGCAGGGCTTCTGGGGAAAACCCCTCCGAGGGAGTGGGCAGTATGGGAAGAGGTGGTGTTTCAAGCACCCTGGCCTCTTGCCATTTAGGACCTTAGAGGTAAGGACAGGGATGCCAGGTCCCCCTTGGTTACTGACGGTGGGTGGGGTTGCCAGCTCCAAGCTGGGAAACCCCTGGAGATGTGGGGCTGGAGCCTGAGGAGGGCAGGGGCTTCAGTGGGGCCCATGGAGTTCACCCTCCAAAGCATCCGTTTTCTATTTGTTATCAAGATTAAAGAAAACCAGAAGCCTTTTATGTTCTCCTTCTCCTTTCTTTATGTTTCTTGTCTTTTATGTTGTTGTTTGTGTATGGTTTTAATTCCCCCCCCCCCCCCCCCGTTATCTCTTCTAGTTTTATTTCTCTAATAAAATCAAAATTCAAAGCATCCATTTTTTACAGGGTTACAGATCTCTGTAGTCTGGAGATTAACTGTGATTCCTGGGGGGTCCCCAGGTCCCCCCTGGAGGCTGGCATCCCTAGGTAAGGACCAGCAAGCTGAACTGTGCTGGGAAACACACGGGCAGCTAGTGAAGATCGCTTGGCACAGGGGCGATGCAATTCCTGTATAGAGACCATGCCAACAGCCAAGCCATTTTGGACCAAGTGAAACTTCTGGATAGTTTGTTTCCAAAGGCCTGGGCCTAGCAAACCATGGAACTACTTTGCTGAAGCAGGCCAAGGGTCTAATCCAGCACCGTCCTGTTCCCTAGAGCAGCCATCCTGCTGCCATAGGGCAGGAAGGACACAGGCCTGCCTGCTTGTTTGACCCCTAGGCATACTGCAAACAAGATACTTCTGGGCCTGAGATTGAGAAATGGAGCACCCCGTAAGCCTCAAGACAGCCGCTCTCTCTCTCACACACAGGCCCTGGGCCTGGCTATAATTTTTCCTGCCAGCCTACATTTCCCAGATACCCTCCAAGCCTCAGGCCTGGATTTAGGAAAATGAAGGGGAAAGCAGGAGCCAATTGGTGATGAGGAGGTGAGATCTGACAAAGAGTGCATAAGACTCTACAGGGAGGGTGTTCTTTCCTTGAAGTGAGGCTGCTTTTGGAGGAACCAGTTGTCTTATTAGGGAGCTTTAGTGTTTTCCAGCTGGCTCCCTTCCCTGGAAGCTTTTGCCCTTTGTGTTTAGCCTGCTCTATTACCCTGCCTCGTGCCTTCATAACTGTTCTTTACTTATCCCTACTGTGACAGCCTTTATGTCACAAATGAGGCTTTGTTGTCTGCTCTGATACGGTCCTTCAGGCCTCAAATTTGGCCAGAAAGCAGGGCGTGTAGTAGGACTGCCATCCCCAGGTCCCAGCCAGGGTTCCCCTGTTTGGGGGGCTCCAATCCACCGCCAGCCAGTTGGCTGTAAAAACAACAAGGAGTCAAAGAGCTGCTGTGACCAATTAAGATAACTCTGAGAGTGGACTGCCCCACCCCCAAGCCTGACCACCAACAGCCGCCCCTCTCCTTCCCCACCTGCAAGATTTAAAGGGCCCTTCAGCTGATTGGCAGGGAGCAGATGGCCTGCCGGTCAGCTGGAGGGCCCTTTAAATCTTGCGGGGGGGGGGGAGAGGGGCATGCGCCACCCCCGCTTCTTCTCAAAAGCCCTTAAAGGAGCCCTTTAAATGCTTTTGCGAAGAAGCTGGGGGGGGCACACCTGCGCTCCAAGCATGCCCTGACTGAAGAGGGATTTGTCTGGAGGGGTGGGGTGGGGTGCTCTAGGCTTTCCCCAGGCAAGGGTAGAACCAGAGGGGTGGCAAATAGCCAAGGCTCTTGGACTGCTCCAAGGCTGGAGGGAGCAGGAAGGGGGGGGCACTACAGGGCTCATTGGAAGCAGAGTTGCAACCTCCTGTTGAGGGGCAGGGAATCCCCCACCCCCAGCTGATGTTTCCCACTGTTGCTCTGGGAAGCAGCGAGAGAAAAATAAAATGTAAAAAATGGCTGTCAGCCAACAGTGTGACATCACTTCCAGGGAAACCCAGAACGTATGTCAATCCTCTCTAGGCAAAAATTAGAGAGGTGTGATTTCAGTTCTGGGTTTTCTCAGAACTGCCATCATGCTGAAGGGACACCCCGCCTACAGCAAAACTCACAAGGCCCTTCCCCTTCCCAAGACAACACCCTGGGGGGCTTGAGAATCAAACCCCCCCCCCCCCCCCGTACTATGGCAAACTGATTTTGAAGCTGAGGAAAGTTGCCCTGGTAAGTTTTGAACAGTTCCACATGGCCCAAATGACTTGGGCGGTTTCAGCTCGAGGGGCAACTTGCCAGTGTGAACAGACTCCACAGACTAAACTTTAAGCATCACTGCAACAGCAACATTTAAAAAACAGCCTCATGTTACACACCAGTCACTGAGCAGAGAAACACACAACACACACACATGAATTGGCCCCAAGGGCGTAGACTTTCCAGTTTCCTGGGGTGTGTGGGGGGGCTGGGGCTGGGCCAGAGATATTACAGGCCATTGTCTCCGAGGGAGGTTCAGCATGTCCCGGAAAAGTTCGGGGGGGGGGGGGCTCCAGCTCCCCAGCCCCCCTGAAGTTGATGCCTATGATTGGAGATCTGGGCCTGGGACAGCCCCTTTGCTTCAGTGGCTGCAAGGTAATCTGTGGTCAAAGTGGCCAGTGTCAAGTGGCTGATGGCACTAGTCAGGTAGCCAAGCCATCATGTCTTTGTTAAAGGTCTTTTACAGCCGCTTGAGACCCCTTCCCGACCTTGGGAGACCATTTCCATGGATTTTATTACTGATCTCCACTGGAGTAAAGGCAAGATGGTCATTTGGGTGATTGTAGATTTATTCTCTAAGCAAGCCCATTTTGTCCCTTTCAAGCAGCTAAAGCTATGGCCAAAAATTTTATGAGTAATATTGTCCGTTTACACGGGATTCCAAAGAAGATTATCTCTGATAGGGGATCTCAGTTCATTGCCAACTTCTGGCAGGAGCTCCTGGTCATCTTAGGGGTTGAATTAGCATTAAGCAGCGCTTACCACCCAGAAATGGATGGACAAACTGAAAGAGTTAATCAAATATTAGAACAGTTCCTCCGCTGCTATACTAATTACCAGCAAAACGATTGGGTTGAGTTGTTGCCTTTTGCCGAGTATAGCTACAACAACGCTATACATTCCTCCATGGGAGAGTCCCCCTTCATGGCTACAGCTGGGTACGACGGTGTCCCATTACCCACATTAGACACCACCACTCCAAGCCCCAGCCGCCTCAGTGACTGGTGGAACTCTTTGCGTGACTCCTGGCCACTTATTGCAAAAACTTTAGAGGCGGTAAAAACTGATTATAAAAAACAGGCTGACAGACGTAGAGACCCTGGTTGGACTCTAGAAGAAGGGGAATCGGTTTATCTATCCACCAAAAACATCAAAGGGTTCAACCCAGCCGTAAATTAGGTTGGAAATATGTGGGACCCTTCAAAGTGAAAAAGAAAATGAATGCTGTCACTTTCGAGCTTGAACTCCCTAAGACTCTTAAAAATGTTCACCCTGTTTTTCATTTCAGCCTACTAAAGGAGGACCCTGGATCAAATTGGTGGAGACCTCATCATCCGGTTCCTCCTCCTCTAATGAGGAGTGGGGAACCCCACTATGAAATTGATCAAATCCTCGATTCGAAACTGAAACGAGGCCACCTTTACTATCTTGTTAGTTGGAAAAACTTTGGCCTTGAGCATAACGAATGGGTTGCTTCTAAGCACGTTAACACTTCTGCAAAAATTCGTGCCTTCCATAAACTTTACCCACTTAAACCTGGAGGTTGAAAGGGTTTTCAAGGGGGCGGTGTGTCAGGTATGTCTGCCACTTTCCCAGGCGGGAGATGGGATTTACTGACCTAAATGAGACGATTCCACTCCTCCCCTCGTGCCCCAGCTAGAATGTACTCCCTCCTCCTTGCTTGATGGCTTCACGGGAGTTATTATCTGCTTGCTAGCTTCACAGGGTTGTTATCTCTATTCAAGGTTACTGGTAGCTTCACATAGACATGGTTTATGTTTTTAACTTCTGTTGCAGGTGCCATCTATTACCGTCTTCCCACTCTTTAGCCTGGGAACTATTTTACGCAGGATTTATCCCTGGGCGGGGATTGGGGGGGGTCTGTATGCCAGTCACTATATCTATCCTAACATTATTATCCAACCCCATTACTAACTCAACAAGTGTACCCTGAAGAAAATCTCCCAATAAAGAAAGTCTTATTCAAGATCCTTTGTGTGGGGTGAATTCATCCAGGACGTCTCACATGTGGTGGCTCAGAGGTTAAGATGCTGAGCTGCAGACTGGAAGGTTAGTAGCTTGGGTTCGAGACTCGAGTGCCATGTGATGGAGTGAGCTCCCATCTCTGACCCCAGCTCCTGCCAACCTAGCAGTTTGAAAGTAAGAAATTGCAAATAAATAAATAGGTACCACTTTGGTGGGAAGGTAACAGCATTCCATGCACCTTGGCGTTTAGTCATGCCAACCACATGACTGCAGAAAAGTCTTCGGACAGCGCTGGCTCTTTGGCTTGGAAACAGAGATAAGCACCACCTCCAAGAGTTGTATTGGATTGGCTTTTCAGCAAGGGAAACCATTACCTCTTTAAACACTGATGTGCAGAGATGGCTGCCAGGTACACCTGAAGGGAGGAGTGGCTAAGCCCTGTGTTCACCAAGGACAGTAAGAAGCTGAATACAGTCTTGAGATTTGAGGGGAGTGAATGCAGTTTAGTGGAGGTAAGATACGTCAAAAAATTTCTTCCATTTGTACCCACAGAATTTGTGGGTGGAGGGCTTCCTACAATTCAGTATGATGTGACCTATCCTCTGTTGCAGCCCCTTCAGAGGATCCTCTATGCCGTTGGCTTCAGATGGGGAATGCTGTGATGCAGCACCAGGCCCCCAAGAGATAGCAGGAGACCCACCACTGCTGGGAAGTGATGGAACGAATGCTTGTGGAGAGTCAGAAACCAAGGCTGGTGAGGCCACCACAGTGTAACCAGGATGCACTGCGGGTTTCCCCTCATGATCTTGTTCACCACCCTGATAATCAGAGGAATGGGAGGGAAGAGGAAGAGATGCTGGCAGACCCATGGGAGAAGAAGTTCATCTCCCAGTGAGAGTGGATCCTGACCTGCCCTGGAGCAGAAGTTGGGGCATTTTGTGTTGTGTCTGGTCACTAAGGCATCTATAGTGGGATGGCCCCAAGCACTGAAGACCAGTTGTAAGTATTTCCAGTTCATTTCCCACTCATGGAGAGAAGCTCCTCCTCTGCTCAGGAAGTCCACAGTAACGTTTTGAATCCCTGGAGGGTGAGAAGCTACCAAGAAGATGTCCAGGACCTGACACTCTTCCCAGATTTCTAGTGCAAGATTGCAAATGTGCCTTGAAACCATGCCTCCTTGCCGGTTTATATAGCATAGGGCAGTTGTGTTGTCTGTAAGGACTGAAACTACATGATGTAGCACCAGGTGATGGAGAGACTGTAGGGTGTATTTGATTGCCAGGAGTTCTAGGTAGTTGATGTGCTGGTGTGAAAGGTGCATTTCCCAACATGCACCGACACAAGCCATTTACATGGGGCCCCCATCGCCATAGTGAGGCGTCTGTTGTCATTGTCAGGGAAGGTAGAACCGGGGGGGGGGGGGGGGGGGGAGGCGGAAACGATGTGATTGGTGATGTCATTGAGGTTTGAAGTGAAGGTGGCACATACAGATCTTAGCAAAGACTATCACTAAAGTCATGGCCACCATCATGCCCAGCAGCTGCTAGATTTGAAGGGCTGATGCATCTTTCTGTGCCCGAATCTGTCGGATCAGAGTGATGATACTCTTCGCCCTTTGAGGTGGTAGAAATGCCCTTCAAGCCTGGGAGGGCCCCAATGAACTGTCCTGTGGTAGACAGGGACAATTTGGATTTTTGGTGGTTCATCTGAAGTCCCAGTTCATCCAAAAGGTTCAGAATTACCTCTATATGTTAGAGGAGCGTGACTCTGGAGTCATCTATGTACGGGAACACTGTTATTCCCTGTAGATGGAGGTGTGCTGCAATGACTACTGTAGTCTTTGTAAATACACTTGGGGCTGATGGGATGCCAAAAGGGAGAGCCTTGTACTGGTAGTGCTCGTCTCCTATGGCAACCCTGAGGAAGTGTCTGTGACCGTGATGTATAGTCAGGTGGAAGTAAGCATCCTGTAGATCTAGTGTTGCTATCCAGGACCCTTTCCACAGGAAGGGAAGGATGGTTGGGGGTGATGTCATTCAGAACTTTTTGTATAAAATGAATTTGTTTAGTGCCCTTAGATCCACGATGAGGCGGAGGCCTCCGTCTTTCTTTGGGACCGTAAAATAGGAGTAGAAGCCAAGGTGTCAGTTGGTGGGAGCTACTGGTTCTATAGCTTGCTTGCATAGGAGTGTTTCTACCTCTTCCCACAAGATGGTCAATGGAGGTGTGGGCACGAAAATCGAAGTTGTTGGTTCTTGGTTGAATTCTATTCTGTATCCTGCTGAAATGATGGAGAGTACCCACTTGTCCAAAGTTATCAGTTCCCAAGCTGGTAAGTAGGGATGGAGACATGTGGGGTCAAGGGGAAGTGGACAGTCAAAGGTCCTGCTTAGGACCTTTGGAGGGTTTGGTCCTGGGTGGCGCAGAAGCCAAGAATGTTGGTTTTGCCCCATAAGAGGATTGAGATGCGGTGTGAGGAGACTTCTGCTGCCACTGTTGATCGGGAGACGTTTTACTGAAGGATTGTTTGGACTAAGGTTTATCTGGGCTTGGAGGATCTGGTTGTGGATACGCCTAAGTTGCGGGAGGTCTTGATACTCTTATCCAATTTCTGGAGGACAGCATCTGTGGTAGAACTGAATAGTTCTTCTCCTTCAAAGGGAAGGTCCTCCATGTATGTCCTTGTGTCCTGCTGCAAGGCAGTAGATCGGAGCCAAGAGTGGCGCTGTAGGGTGATAGCTAAAGTGAGGGTCTTGGCTGAGATGTCCAGTGCATGCTTGGCTGAATTCAGTTGTTGTTTTGCCAGCAGCATTCCCTCTTTTTGCAGATGCTTGACCTGATGGGCTGAGTCCTAAGGCAAGGGTGATGAATGGGGAGAGTTGTTCCCAGAGGGTATATTGATACCTGCCCTTGCATGCAACATAGTTGGAGGTTTTGATGCCCAGGGCACCTGCTGAGTAAAACTTGCATCCCATTGAGTCTAATTTCTTTTCCTCTTTGTTGGGAGGTGATGAGTGGGTACATCTGCCCTTGGAGGAGGATGTGACCACTACTGAGTCTGGGGTGCATGAAGAGGAATTCCACCCCAGTTTCTTGTATTTTATACATGTGGTCTATCTGGGGAGATGAGATAGGAGTAGATGCTGGATGTGGCCAGGGTGTCTTGGCAGCCTGAAGAAGCACAGAAGTCATCGGTAAAGTGATGGCTGTGGATGTGAACTATATCAAAAATGGTGTCAGTAACTGTAGGAGATGGTTGTACCGTAGGAAGGTTCAGTGCATGAACCATACGTCTGATAAAATCACAATAGGATTTTAGGTCCTCTGAGGGCGAAATGGGGAGGTCATCTATCACCTTTCGCATTGGTGATAGATTGGTATTGGAGTTTCGGTCCAATACTTCGTCGCCTGACTCCTGGGCATAGTTGGTGGGTGACTCTTCAGAGTCTAGTTGGTCTGGTGGATGAGTCAGTGTTGGAGACTTTGGTACTGATTGTTTCGGTGCTGATGGTGGCTTAGCCTTCGCTCCATGCTTGTGAGACCGATCCGACGGTGCCAAAGGTTTCGGTGGGGGCACTTCGGGTCGAGGAGTATGGTCCTGGTATCAAGACAGGTGGGAAGATGTGGATTGAAGAAGAAGAAGAAGAAGAAGAGATTGGATTTATACCTCACCCTTCACTACCCAAAGGAGTCTCAGAGTGGCTTACAATCTCCTCTCCATTCCCCTCCCCACAACAGACAACCTGTGAGGTAGGTGGGGCTGAAAGAGCTTTTTTGAGAACTGCCCTTGAGAGAACAGCTCTGAAAGAACTTGTGATTGACCCAAGGTCACACCAGCAGCTGCATGTGGAGGACTGGGGAATCAAACCTGGTTCTCCCAGATTAGAGTCCGCACACTTAACCACCACACCAAACTGGCTCTCTCCCAGCTGACGATCCCAGTCAAGTGGGGCACAGCCTGAGAGCCATGGATTGGTGGTGGAGAGAGGGTAGGTTCCATAAAGACAATGCATCTGCCTCTTATCTCATGGCATCGGCGGCAGCAGAGGCTGGAAGTTTGGAGATTGATCCCGATCTTTGAAGTGGTAATGGGCATGCAGTGATGGAGGACGAAAGGATCCTGTGTGTCAACCTCAATGATCAATGTGGACACTCTTGGTGCTGGAGAAACAGGATCTCTGTGTTAGAGTCATGTCGGGGTCCAAATCTGAAAAACGGACTGGGTGACTCAGCAGCAAATCCCCTCTTACGAAGGATTGGCCTTGGATAGGTGAGTCAAGTAGCTCCAATGGAGGAACGGGTGGCAGCTCTGACACTTGGTGAAGTGTCTTGAGGAGCCTTAAGAGGAGAGTCTTTGGGCTCCTCCGCTTTTTTATTGTATTTCTTCCCCTTCTCTGGCTTGGTCTCCTTACCCTCCCTGTGTTTCTTAGCAGGAGTAGGGTTATCCGAGTCAGTGGCTGGGACCAGGCGTTTTGGCACCAGTTGGTTGGCATCAGAAGGAGCCGGGGTGGTGATCGAGGTGCCATTGATGTCAAGGCGGGAGTCAACACTGAGGCGTGGCCGGACATTTTCATCGATGACGCCATCGATGGGGAAAGTGCCGATTCAAGGAGTGAGGTTTTAAGTCTTGCCGTTCTGTTCTTTCTTGTCTGCCAGGAAAACTTCAAGCAATGAGTGCAGGACTCCATGTGGTGAGTTTCCCCAAGACAAAGTACTCACAGGGAGTGTGCATCCGGAAGTGCTATTTTGCTGCCGTACTTTAAACACCTCTTGAAGAACCCCCAGCGTTTGGCCATAGGCTAAGGGGTGGTGGTGGTGGAAGCAGGCCAGAGCCCTGGTCCATACAAGTACCCCTCCCAAGAAAAGAAGACTTCTTTGTTGCTGTCCAACAGGAAGAATGAGGAGACAAAGAAAGTCAAAGGAAAAGTCAAAGAAAAGGATCTGGAAAGTTTTTTTACTGACCAAAGCGAGGAGAGAGATCCGAACAGTGTGGCAGTCAGAAGAAATCTGACGGGATCCTTGTGCCCTTCCCTGTAGGAATGCACAGTGGAGCCCCTGCGCATGCCTTGGGGGAAGGGTGTGAAAAATCCCTTTTAGCTTTCTATTCACTGACCAGGATCAGCGCAGACATACTATATCCCAACGGTGTGATGCACAGAGACCACAAAGAAGATCTAAAAGAGAGTCAGTGTGATGTGGGTGGTTAAGACTAGTACCTGGCAGACCACGGCTCAAAGCCACCCTCAGACCATGGAAGCTCACTGTTTGACCTCGGGCCAGTAACTTGCTCAGCCTAACCAACCTCACAGGACTGGTTTTTAAAAGATTATTTATATAAATTTCTTTATAACATTATCGACCACTAGATACTCCCAGAAAATCTAGGCTAAACCTAAATTTTTATGCACCCACATAACAACTTATATGGATACAAGTTTACAAGTTTACAATAACCTTACAATTTTAACCAGATTCTATAATCATTTCTACACAGAAGAACTTCATTCTGTTTTAGAAACCCAATAACTGGCTTCCAGATGTCATCATAATCACAGGGTGAAAAAGGCAACTGAGAACAAAAAGAAAGAATTGTTTACAGTTTTCCCCATGATATAAACATCCCAAAGTTTGTCAAACCAGGCATCTATGGAAGGCCCGTTCGGGTTTTTCCAATTGGCTGCCATCACCTGTCATGCAGCTGCAATCAATATCAAGACCAAGGAACGTTGACTCTTTTCCTATGAATAAACTGGCCATAAATCAAAATTAAAAAGATCTGGAGACGTAGTGAGAGAAATGTCTACCATTTGTGAGATCTTATCAGCAACTGTGCCCCAAAAGGACTGGATCACTGGACAAGACCACCAGAGATGTAAGGGGGAGCCTCGTTGATTACACCCTTTCCAACAGAGTGGGCTATAAGAGGATCTGATTTTATTAAGTTTGGTTGGGCACAGATACCAATTAGAGATTGTTGTGAGGATAAAATGGAGGAGAGGAGAATGATGTGAAGAAGAAGAAGAACAAGAAGAAGAAGAAGAGATTGGATTTATATCCCGCCCTTCACTCACTTAAGAGTCTCAGAGCGGCTTACAAACTCCTTTTCCCTTCCCGTCCCCACAACAGACACCCTGTGAGGTAGGTGGGGCTGAGAGAACTCTTTCCCAAGCTGTCCTTGAGGGAACAGCTGGTACAGAGCTATGGCTTGCCCAAGGTCATCCAGCCAGGTGCAAGTGGAGGAGTGGGGAATCAAACCCGGTTCTCCCAGATTAGAGTCCGCGCACTTAACCACTACACCAAACTGTGAGCTGCTTTGGGTCCCCAATGGGATACTAACAAATTAAATAAATAAATAACATTTTACAAAATATTAGGTATGAAGATGACAGTACCCAACTGAAGAAATCCAAAAAAGAAAAGGAAAGAAAATTCATGAGAAACACTTACCCCTTCAGACTTCTTGTCAGGGAAGATGCAAGTTTCACCACCAGCTGTAAAATTGCAGTAAACCTTGAAGGAATCCCTGGAGCACCCTTGATTAGGGTCAACCCAGTAGTCACCTGGAATTGGAACCAAACATTTTTAAAAAGGAAGAACCAGTTACAAATTTCAGTTCCAACTGTCTGATCAAGTTTGTCCATCTGACGTTTTTTTTTTTAAAAAATACACAACTTAAAAAATGGAATTTATTTGACACTTCCTTTTTTACTGTAAAAATATGAAGTTGTATTCTTGTCTATACTCATAAAAGGACACATGATAGTTGTCTAGGATCTGTACTGTCCCCCAGTGAGGATGTAGCAGTATTTTGATTATATCACCACTTTTTCTTGTTGATCATGCATGTTATTTCTGGGAACAAGGGATCCCCCAATTTCACAGGCTCCTGCCCGCTGCCAGCCAGCTGGGGAAACCCCACCCCCAACTGCCACGACACAGTGCAGTGTCCCCAATGTGATGACATAGGCGTCAGCTTCAGGGGGGCTGGGGAGCTGGAGCCCCCCCCCCCCCCCGAACTTTTCCAGGACATGCTGAGCCTCCCCCAGAGACAATGGCCTGTAATGTCTCTGGCCCAGCCCCAGCCCCCCCCCCCCGGGAAATTGGGAAGTCTACGCCCTTGCGTGATGACATCACACAGACATCTGCATATCTTTGAGACCGCCTTTCCCCATATGTCCCTCGGAGCATGTCGCACTCAACTGATCCACATATTCCGGTTGTCCCCAGCCTCAAGGAGGTCCAGCTGGCTTTTTCTGCCCTGGGCCCAGCCTGTGGAACAAGCTCCCTCTTGAGATCAGAGCCCTTCAGGATTTGTTACAATTCCACAGAGCCTGCAAGACGGAGCTCTTCTGCTGGGCTTTCGGAGGTGGTGGTGGACATCCAGATCAACCTTGGCCTTCCCTGCTGACAATGCTGACCAAATGAAACCAACTTAAACTGAGCGTTGTTGTCGAGGCGAATCCACCCTGACTGTGTTTGGTTTGTTTTATGAGAAATATGGTTTTAATTATTTAAATTATATTGTTATTTTTGTTATTTGTAACCCGCCCTGTGCCTGCTTGCGGTGAGGGCGGGATAAAAAATGAACGAACTAACTAGATAAATTTATCTAGGTAATAATCACATCTTTAAGACAGAAGAGATTTACAGTGCAGTCCTATGTTGAGTTATTCCAGTCTAAGCCTATTGATTTCAATAAACTTAGACTGGGATAACTTTGCATAAGATTTCACTGTTATTTTTGTATTAAAATACATTGATGTGATAATCTGCTGCTATCCATTGATCTTATCGGCCACCTGATCCAATTTCAGCTCCGCACAGGCATCTTGGCTCTGAGTGGCCCCTCCTAGCAGCTGCCCCCACCCTCTTTTTTCCTGTAAGTAACCCTTGAGGAGATTTTATTCCATTTGTCTGAAAAAGTGTGCTTTGCACACGAAAGTTTACTGAATAAAACTTTGTTGTTTTTAAAAGTGCCACTGGACTCAAACATTTTTCCCCAGTAACAGATGAACTCTCTGAAGGTTTACTGCCTAGTTTGCTGGTCTTAGTTCAAACAACAGAACTCACAATTATTTCATTTGTACCCAGATTTAAAGGTTGATAGACAACTTTTATTAGATAGATCCTGGAGATATTGGACACTAAATGTGGTGATAATTAATTCCTTTAGAACTGTTAAGTCCAGATTTTCTAATTGGATGCAGGAGTAAAATATCTTGTTACAAGGACACTATAGTGATATAGATAATGATTAAAACAATACCAAAAAGCCGACTTGTGATGAGGTTGCACCAAATGTGGGCAGGGGATTACACAAATCCATACTCCCCCCAAACCCACCATGCATAATCTTTAAGGAAAGATCATACCAAATTGGGGTTGGGAAACTGCACAGTGGAGCTAAGGAAAACCTGGAAGGTGAATGATGGCAGGATGATGTTACATGGGAGCCCCCCTCCCCCAAAAACCTGCTGCAGTTTGGAAGGTAGGGGGAATGTATTTATTTATTTATTTATTTATTCGATTTATACCCCGCCCTCCCCGCGAACGGGCTCAGGGCGGCTTACATAGGCACATAGGCCGGAGAATACTACATTTAAATAGTTAAAAGCAATTAAAACAGTTAAATAATTAAATACATTCCTAAAACTCTAATTTACAAACAGCTTCCTATGGCATATTACACATTATCAAAGCAGCAGCTAGTGGTAGTTTCCAGTACCCCCTTGCCCCCTGCCAAAGTTGTTTGAGGCCGGTTACATCGAGATGTTATACCTGATGGCTGGAATCGTCGGTGGCGGCTCCTATTCGAAAGCCTGGTGGAAGAGCTCCGTCTTGCAGGCCCTGCGGAACTGCACAAGGTCCCGCAGGGCCCTGATCTCCTCTGGGAGCTCATTCCACCAGGTGGGAGCCACCACCGAAAAAGCCCTGGCCCTCGTCCTAGTGAGTCTAGCGGCCCTAAGGCCTGGGACCTCTAGGCGATGGGCTGACCCTGATCTCAGTGCCCGCTGGGGTATATACGGAGAAAGGCGGTCCCTAAGGTAAGTTGGACCCTGGCCATATAGGGCTTTATAGGTAAGAACCAGCACCTTGAAGCGAACTCGGTATACTACAGGCAGCCAGTGCAGCGCCGCCAGCACAGGCCTGAAGTGTTCTTGACTTGCGAGTCCCATCAATAGCCTGGCCGCGGCATTCTGCACTAGCTGCAGCTTCCGGGTTAGCCCCAAGGGCAGCCCCATGTAAAGAGCGTTACAGTAGTCCAACCTCGAGGTGACCGTCGCATGGATCACTGTGGCCAGGTCATCGCAATCGAGGTAGGGGACCAACTGCCGCGCCAGCTGTAGATGGTAAAAGGCCGACTTGGCAGTGGCTGCTACCTGGGCCTCCATTGTCAAAGAGGCATCCAGGAGCACTCCCAGACTCCTAACCCGCGACTCTGGCACCAATGGTGCCCCGTCGAAGCTCGTGAGTGGGAGCCCCCACCCCAGACCGCAATTCCCCAGACACAGGACCTCCGTCTTCGCCGGGTTCAATTTCAACCTGCTCAACCTGAGCCAGTCAGCCATGGCGTGCAGCGCCCGGTTTAGATCTTCTGGACCAGAGCCCGACCGGCCGCCCAACATCAGATAGAGTTGGGTGTCATCCGCATACTGGTGACAACCCAGCCCAAACCTCCGGGCAATCTGGGCAAGGGGGCGCATATAGATGTTGAACAGCATAGGGGAGAGCACTGCCCCCTGGGGCACACCACAATCAAGCGGGTGCCTCATGGACTGCTGCTCCCCTAGCACCACCCTTTGTCCCCGACCTTGAAGGAAGGAGACGAGCCATTGAAGGGCCCGACCCCCTATCCCCACATCGGCAAGGCGGCGGGACAGTAGCCGATGATCTACTGTGTCGAACGCTGCCGACAGGTCGAGCACCCACCGCCCCACCGCCTTGATCCAGATGCCGTCGGAGGTCGTCAGTTAGAGCGACCAAGGCCGTCTCTGTTCCATAATCTGGGCGAAAGCCGGACTGAAAGGGGTCAAGGACCGAAGCTTCATCCAGATACCCCTGCAACTGTGACGCCACCGCCCTCTCAATTAATTTGCCCAAATAGGACAAATTGGACACCGGCCTATAATTAGCCAATTCCGCCGGGTCCAGATGTAACTTTTTTAGGAGAGGGCGGACCATCGCCTCCTTGAGAGCCCCCGGGAATTTCCCTTCCGAGAGAGAGGTGTTAATAATTTCCCGGGCAGTGCCTCGCAACCCATCGTGACTCGCCTTAATGAGCCAGGATGGGCACGGGTCAAGGATGCATGTGGTTGGGCGCACAGTCAAGAGGAGTCTGTCCACTTCCTCAAGGTCAAGCAAGTCAAACCCATCTAACTCCGGACTCGAAGACGTGCAAGGGGCCTCGAGTTCACTCACTGTATCAACTGTGGCAGGGAGCGTCAAGACTTTCTCTGCAAAGTAGCTCGCAAATGCCTCACAGCCGATTTCCAATTCCCTTGCATTTGGTCTGCCACATGGCAGTACTGTTAGAGACCGAATTGTTCTAAACAATTGTGCTGGCCGTGAGCTAGCAGATGCAATCTCGGCAGCATAGAATTCCCTTTTTGCTGCTTTGGTTGCCATCTCATAGGCTTTCATAAGCGTCCTATAAGATGTTCTTGACCCTTCGTCACGAGCTCGACGCCACCGTCTCTCTAGCCGTCTTAGTTCTCGTTTCATTTGGCATAGCTCCTGGGAGTACCAAGGAGCCAGCCTGTTACGAGGACGAAGAAGGCGCCTGGGAGCGATCTCGTCGATGGCTGTAGCAAGCCGAACTTGCCAGTCCTCAACCAGCTCATCCAACGAGCCGCCAGAGGGCATCAGATCCCGTAGAGCCATCTGGAACCGCACTGGGTCCATCAGGCTCCGTGGTCGAGCCAAAATAGGCTCACCGCCTAGGGGCCGAGGATGGAAGTTCAGACGGGCCTCCAGGGCAAAGTGGTCCGACCATGGCACCGTCGATGTCGTGACTCGGTCCACTATAACCCCCACGGCAAAGATCAAGTCGAGCGTGTGCCCGGCCTGGTGTGTGGGTGCCGAGATGTATTGAGAGAGTCCTAGCGCTGCCATGGATGACACCAGGTCCATCCCCCGACTGGAGGCTACGTCCTCGGCATGGACGTTGAAGTCACCCAAAACCACAAGGTTGGGGTGCTCCAACGCCCAACCTGATACTGCCTCCAACAGGGATGACAGGCTGTTGGCTGGCGCATTAGGCAGTCAGTATACCAGCCATACAGCCAAACTCTCTTCAGCCTCCCACACCAGGCCGACACACTCTATGCCCGCGATCTCTACCAGCGGGAGCGCCCTAAAGGAGAAAACCTCCCGAATGAAAATCGCAACCCCCCCCCCCGGTCCCTTTGTCCGCGATTGGTGTAGGACCGAGTAACCTGGGGGAGCTGTCTGGGTGAGAGCCACCGTCTCTCCCTCTCGCACCCAGGTCTCGGTCAAGCAAGCCAGGTCGGCCTTCTGGCCAACCAGGAAATCCTGGAGGACCATGGCCTTGTTATTAATTGACCTGGCATTGCACAACACCAATGACGGGGAGGGATTATTCCTAGCCCTGCTGCCAACTACCATCGGGATGAGTCGCAGGCTGGAAGATCAAGAGGTCTTTGCAGAAGAGACTTAAGACACAAAAGTGTCAACCATTCAGCCTTTCTTGAAGCAAGAAGTGCACGAAGAAGGTACTGGGATCTAAAAGACCCCAAAGGGATGAATAATGTGGGTCATTACAGCCCCCTGATGCCATTCCCATCTTGTTGCAGCTCTAATCCACTATCCTTAATGCAATTTGAGATTATTTTAAATAAGAATATTGTCAAAATATGGTTTATTGCAACAAATTTGGCCCCACCCATTTCTTCTTGCAGCATAAAACATGCATCAGATTTCAAAGACAGGCATTTCATTTTTGGCTCCTGAATGCGTTCCTTCTCTCCCTCCCTCTTTCCCATTTGCAGCCCCAGCATACCATCCGGGAAATCAGGATGACAGAGTTGCAAATCTTTGCAGGTACGAGCTGGGTTGTGCTGGGTGCCCAATGGATGCTTCATCTGCTCAATTTCCAGTTTCAGGGAGTTTAAGGAGCCAAAGATTTCCTCCATGCCTTCAGCATAATCCATGTAGTTGTCAGAGTTGCCTTCATCAATCAATTGGCTGGCATCGATGTTTCGCCGTGTCCTCTTAGAGGACTGGATAGGAAGGGGTTGGATCACTTCCCCTGGAGGTCCCTTGAATGAGAAAGGAAGATCGTGAGCTACAGCTCAGAGGCACAGAACATGCTTTGTTTATTTACTTATTTGATTTGTGCCCTGCCTTCCAAAGACAGCAAGTATCTTGAGTAGCAGGGGCGGTGCGGGGTGGGGGGGGAATCTCTGCAGGTCCACTGACAGGCAAAGTCGAGAGCTCTGGCCAGTCACAGACTCAGTGTGGCCGAGCTCATGCTTTGTCTGCAGAAGGGTCTTGGGAATCTCCACGTAAAGAATCTTGGGTGGCCGGGATCGCACTGCCAGCCACGACAGACAAAACTGAATATTAGGGACCAAAATTCTGACTCTGGTAAGGCAGTGTCACATGATCAAGGGAGAATGACAGCAACATGGCATAAAAAGGGGATTTTGGAGGGCCCCCAAAGCCACTTGGCAGACTTTGGTGCTGCTTAAAGGCTATACTTACAGGAGGCCCTGGTGGCCCTGGATGGCCCATTTCCCCCTTCGGGCCAGTTGGACCCTGAACAGAAAGGACAAAAACACAAAATTCATGTAATACCTTTATTAGGGCAACCAAATTACACAAGAGACAGAAGTAATTGTCTTTTAGGGATCTAGCAAATGTACACTGGGCACCCTGAAAGCTCCTAAACATTCCATCTGCCTACCTCTGTGGACTTACTTTTTATTCAACTCAGACCCAAAGGCAAAGTCTCCAATTGCCACCTTGCTGGAACAAGCAGCACATGGAACATGGGCACTAGTTATGGGGGCATTTTGGGCTCCTGCCTAAAAATAGCCACATTGCAAATATTTACATGCATGGCCTCTGCTTGCTCTTCTACTTGGGAAAAGCACACAGGAAAACAAATCAGTAGAAGGGAACTAGCTGGGACCCCTGAAAATACATGAGGGACTGCAATTACTGTGCTGGAGAAAAATGGTCCCTTTCCTTTAGCTCTTTAAGCAAATCCAGTTTTCTTCTGCCCCAGTACGCCAGCATCTCCTCCCTGGGATTCTAGACACACGGAGTGGGCATACAGGTCAACTCAAAGAGAGTCCTTTCAAACTCCTGCTGCTTTTCCCCCATAGACAGGGGTAGAGGCCTTCTCCTACCCTGCCTGGTACCCACCTGGACTGCATAAGGACCCTTGGCTTTAAAAACAGACCCACAGCAGGTGGGTGGAGTGGAGCAAGGGCATAGACTTTTCCATAGACTGGGGGGGGGGGGGGAGGCTGGGCCAGAGGAATTGCTATTCTAGGTCCTTAAAAGAACTGAGGCCCAGTGACATCATAGGGAGGAGCCAGTGACATCACATACCATTGTCACTATCTATGGAGGCGGAGCCATGTGGGACTCAGGAAGGGGCTCCCCAGAAATTTAGGGGATCCTATTCTGAGTGACCTCAGAGTAGCTATCATCCAAACGCCATATTCAGATGGATAGTACAGAATGTCAGTGAGTAGAACAGTAATTTATTTGATACAGTCAGAGATCTAATAAGGCTCAGACAGAGGTTACAGCTTCACACTGTTACAGATGCATAACCTTTATTACTGAATGTTCCTTTAAGAGTTCCTGAGTAAACCATTCCACCATATGCTCTCTCTTGCATGCAATTAAAAATTGGCCTTAAAAGACTACAACAGCCACACTTGTCAAAAAATATGATTATCTTATGTGATGGACCTACTGATAAATAAAATAAATAAAGCAGCAGGCAAACTTGAACAATCCACAACAGTCTTTGGTAGCAAAAAGGAGCCAGTTCTCCGGTGACACAGCTTCATCTGGCATACCCCTGCGTGATGCATAACATACTATTTGGAGCTCTCATAGCCAAGTCAGAAAATGGATCATTCATACTTTCTCATCAGAACACAACTTAAATACACAGAATTAAGGTTGCCTGCTCTGGGTGGAGATCTGGGGTGGGGAGGGTATGGAGAGGGGAGGGATCTCAGCAGGTACAATGCCATAGAGACCACCCTCCAAAGCAGCCAGTTCCTCCAGGGGAACTGATCATGGTCGCATGGAGATCAACTGTAATAGCAGGAGATCTCCAGGTGTTACCTGGAGGCTGGCAACCCTACATGGAATAGGATGGTCATGTTTGTAGACATTGCCCTATCTGCTTTTTAGCAACTGTCTAGAAGACAGATCACATTAAAGTTTTGTGAAATAAACGTTCACATGCACATACAAACACATACCTGGTAATTCTACATCACTAGGAAGAAAGAAACTTGAAAGCAAACACAGTCTTGCTGGACCAGATGAAGAGTCCACTTAGCTTTGAATTCTGTCCCCACCAATAGGCAGGCAGATGCCATAGGAAGGTCTCACAACCACAACTCTACTTTTGATTCTCCACCATGTCCAGCAATCAGTGGTACACTGCCTCTGATCATGGAGGTTCTCTTCTCAATGATATCTGAGTAGGTAAAATTACCTTTTTGCATGGTTTTATATAGACACACACTGCAGGCAAGAGCCCATACAAAACCAATGGAATAAAATTCATAGAGTTAAAAAGGCTTTAAAGGGGGAATAGGAACAGAAAGGGGAAAACCGTTGTTTGGTTCAAACCTCTATTTGGAACCAAAAAGTTCCCCACTTAAAAAATGCAAAGCCACAAGTCCTCTTGAGGCTGAAGCCTCTGCCTTACTACCTGTGAGTTACCTTCCACAGTGCCCCTTTCATGGGCAGGGTGTGCACAGAGAGAAACCCAAGCAGCTTTTCATCACCTCTGAGCCACCTACCCATAAAGCCAAAATGTAACTCACAGGAGGACGGGTGGGAGCAACAAACACAAAGATTATCTCTTTAAGCAGCTCTACTTGTGCCCTGGAGGCTTCCTTGGATGGCAGGAAAGGGGAGGAGCGTCTAAGCTCATTTCCACAGCAAAAGCAAACAACAATCTTTGCAGTTGAATAAGCTTACCGATTTGCAGTTTCCATAATTACTTCAGATTTGCATCACAAACTCATGCGTGCTTCTCATTATCCAACACATTAAAAAAAAAAAAAACCCTGACCGGTTTTGTTAACAAAAACTAAAAGAAAACTGCAAGCTTTCCAGACACAGGCAGCTTCAAGGTTGTGTCCTTCTTTTGCAAAGTCTTCCCTTTGGAGCTCAGTGCCCAGGGTGGCGGGGGGGGGGGGGGGGATTACAGGCATCCTGGAAGTCTCCAAAACATAAACATTGGGGCAGGAAGAAAACGTTGCTCCCCCCCCCCCAGGCCTTTCCCTCCCCCTCCTTCCCCACAGGAAGAGCCCTCAGCCAATCAAAGGAAGACTTTCTATCTCTCCTTTTCTCAAGCAAAAAATAGGAGCCGGCCAAGACACTAGAAACAGCACAGAGCAAGCTGCAGGAAAGTTTTGAATTGGCACTGGCTGCCCGGGGAGAGCTCCTTAGGTTCGGGGGGGGGGGGGGGCGTGAGCTCCCAAGCCTCCCTGAAGCTGATGCCTATGGAGTGGAGGGGCGTGGCCTCTGGATCCCTGCCTTCATGGGCTGCCATCAGAGACCACTGCTACTCTCTTCTGCTCCAATGGGAAAAAGAGTTCAAGGTGGTTCCTCTAAGGGGACGCCATCGAGAACAAGATGGCACCACCAAAAAACCAAAACAGGGCTCTGGATACCAGGCTGGAGATGGCAGTAGTGTGACATGGTCTAATGGGAAGGCGACGGAAGGTGTGGGAGAAAGACTGAGTGGGAGGGGCTGGAACAAGAAGAAAATGGCTGGAGCCCTGCCCCCTCCATTCCTTCCAACAAACATATGGGTTATAGCCAATTTAAGAACCACTACACCATTCCTGCAACTAATAAACTAATCTCCAGTTTTGACATGCATGCTCACCGAAGATCCTTTAGCACCTTTTGGACCAGGGGGACCCTAGAACAAAGAAAGGGTAAAATCAAACAAGTAGTGAGGTAAGCAGTTGGTTGTGGTTTTTTAAAAATAACTTTTGCAAGACCAAACCAATCAATTCTGGATACATTTTGTCTGATTTCAAATCTGAACCAAAGTATTCGTTTGATTATTTTTTTAAAATTCAGAGTTAGGATGATTTTTATAGTAAATGTCTGAAATTAGGTAGATACAAAATGTTCAGTGGTTGTTCAGTGACATCCCCTAGGGACTGATCCCTGCCAGCTGGGGGCAAGAGGCCTCCTCCCTTGAGCTGCCTCTGGGGCCAGAGCACCTGGTGGGCCTGGGCATGGAGGAGGCCCCTCCCACTAATTCCAGGCATCATTTGGAAATGGAACCCTTTGTCTTTTCACTACATACCGGTAACCCTGGAGGGCCAGGAGGGCCAATTGGACCAGAAGGACCTGGAATACCCTGGAGAAAGAAGCACAAAGAACAACATCATGAACTCTAGTGAAGAGACAGGTGTCGTTGACAACAGACTGGGGGAGAAGACCCTGAAACAACTCACTACTTTTACTTACAGGTACACCTTGCTGATTTCAGTGGAACATATTAAAGCAAGTACGATTTATCTATTTTCAACAGACTCTTCCAGTAACCCACCTGTTCTCCTTTAGGCCCCGATCCTCCCTGAGGGCCTGGCAGACCTCGGTCTCCTTTCTCTCCTTGCTCACCAGGAGGTCCAATGAGACCAATCAAGCCTGGATGACCCTAGAAAAATTAAAGGTCACATTTCAAAACTTTCAAGTTTCCCAGCAAAATGAACAAAATATTATTACCATAATATGTAGTAATCATATTCTGGATAACATGCAATCTTTTCCCTTGTGAGAAAAGAAGGCCGGGGGGGAGGACACCTTTCTAATTCAGTAGTTCCAGTGTGGGATTATAAGGGTGCGATCACACGGACGTTTATTGCGGGCCTCGCGGCTGTTCCCCATCGCAATTAAAGGGGCTGACTAGACGGGCCGCATCTGTCTCCCGTCTCGAAGCCGCCCCCCCGCACTCGAGCCCGCTTTTCCAACCACCAGGAAAAACAAGTACGGGTGCGATCACACGGGCATTTAAACCCGGGTTCTCCCGCGCTGCTCTTTCAAGCGCGATGGCTCAAACGGAAGGTACTTGTTTTTCCTGGTGGTTGGAAAAGCGGGCTCGAGTGCGGGGGGGGCGGCTTCGAGACGGGAGACAGATGCGGCCCGTCTAGTCAGCCCCTTTAATTGCGATGGGGAACAGCCGCGAGGCCCGCAATAAACGTCCGTGTGATCGCACCCTACCTTCCGTTTGAGCCATCACGCTTGAAAGAGCAGCGCGGGAGAACCCGGGTTTAAATGCCCGTGTGATCGCACCCTTTCACACGAAACATGGAGTTGTTTGCTAACACCAAATGGGATGCCAGCAGATGTAAAATGCAGCGGACAAATTTTTCAGACTGAAGTTCAGATTTAAAATTCCAAGGCCTTAAAAATTCTGTTTGGACATAGAATGCAGTTCTCTCACTGAGCACCTCGAATACATTGAGCAGGATTACTCAGAAGTAAATCAGAAGACAAGGAACTCAGCTGTTCCAGAGGACAAGATTTGGGTCAAGACGCATTACCTTTTCTCCCTTTGGACCAGAATCTCCTTTCAAGCCAGGTAAACCGGGTGGACCCTGAGAACAATAAAAAGATGCATGTTGAAAATACATACTATTGCTCCTTAGATTCACTGTGAAGCAACGAGAAACTGACATTGGGTGGGAATTTTAAATTCAGATGGAAATTCAGTGGGATGATCTCCCAGCCAAGTTTCAGTCACATCTACAGAGTGTGTTTCTGTGCATTAGACCGTGGGGTGGGGGTGCCCACTGGGGAGACCATGGATTAGGTGTGCACATTCCAAGCAGTGCAGTGTGAGCAAGGAAGTTCTCGTTCGCAAATCCATCCAAACCATGGCTGTGGCTCAACAGGTGATCTGTGAAATCAACTCTGCTAGACTGGAGGATCTGATATTTAAAATACAGTTGGGAGGATGCAAAGTCTCTTTATGAACAAACAGAAAGGGGTGGAACCCCCAAACATACCAGTGGGCCTGGTGGTCCATCTGGGCCTGGGGCACCTGGAAGTCCTTGCTCACCCTGGAAAACAATCATCATCATTAAGAATTCTTAAGTCCTGCAGACCAAGGTACAGTTTCCATAGATTAGTAAGGTGTGAATTTTGCCACATTTATGCTTTAGACAAGTGAGGGACCCATTAGGAACTCATGGGGGAGGGGAAATCCTGTCCCCCACTTCCTTCCCTTTTCCTCAGCAGCCCTCCTTCCTTTCTCCCACCCAGCCCTCCTGTCACTACTGCAGCTCCCTGCTGCCAGCCACCTTCTTCTCTTTTGCACTTTGGCAATGTTTTCTGCGGTTGCTAAGCAACCTTAAAATGGTGGCTGAGATGTTACGCTGTAGCATCTTAAGATCTTTCTTTTTTCTTTAGAACACTGCTTCTCAACAGTTTAGCTTTAGGAAACCCTTGCCTTTTTGGAAACCTGGGGGTTCTCCCAGGCTTGTAGAAAAATCTCCCCTGTCCCTGAGCGCTCCCATGCAAATTTTTCTTTTGCACAGCATGCAGCATTAGAAATATATTTCTGTTCCAACTCTCTGCCAATAGTTGGCTTACAATAATATTAAGGAGTTGAATCCTACCAGCTCTTCTGCTGTTTTTGGCCACTGAAAGGGCGCTGCTGGGGGTCATGGGGTAGACTGGGCAAAAGCCAAGTAGAGTGGAGGCTGAACTGAGGAAGGGAACTGGGTGAGCATAAGCAGAAAGGCTGGTAGGGTCCAGTACACCAATAATCATCTTATCTATATATATAATTTGCTTAGCGCATTGGTCGTTTCCAGCTCTCCCATTGGCTGTGCAGTATGCTCCATCAACCACTGGCCCATCAACTGCCACTCAAGAGTACTTGCATGCCATTGGCTGGGTGCTGGGTCTGCTCCTCATCTCCACCCGCTCCCATTTCATCCACTGTTCCCTGTCAGAATAATTGGCAAACGGCTGTCTCTCCAGACGAAGACACTTCTCCTGCTTGGCTCCCCTGTGGGACTAACTTTTCCCTCAGTGGCTGTTGGTAGGCAACCAAGCTTGGTTCTGTCAGTAAAAAGACAAAGGCAGGAAACCCTTTCCAGACCTTTGTGAGGAACTCACAACATCTTTGGGTATGGGTGTCAAATGTAACCTGGGCCAGAAAGTTCTATCACTGGAGATCTCCAGACCAGTGGTGACAACAAGACAGCCAAACCTATAAAACAGGTCTTCCTTGGACACTGAAGGGCCACCACATCAAAATCACTTCTGGCCAACTGACTGTGGTCTTCTGTAAGCATTCCAGAAGTCAGAGGAGAGACACAAAGCAGTTTATGGTCAGCAAGCAGCCCATAACCTTGAGATCAGGGGTGTCAAATATAAAGCCTGGGGCCCAGAACCAGCCTATTTAGGGCTCTTATTTGGCCCGTGAGCAACTGATGCAAGGGAGGAAATGGAAAGCTGCTCAAAGGCAGGCAAGTGGGCAGAGCCACTATGGTTGTGGCTTCAGCACAGGGGAACAACCTCATTTGAAGCAGTCAAGCAGAACCCCTTCACTTCGTGGGGCCTTGCAGTGAGGACACGCCAACTTGGAGCTTGCCAGCTGCTGTCCTTCATATCTCCAGTACCTGGCATTACATTTTATGGCACACATGGCCCGGCTCAACAAAGTCACATTTATGTCAGATCTGGCCCTTGCAATAAATGAGTTCGACACCTCTGCTTTAGATCCTTGATCCATGAAGCAAGTTGGAACAAACTTGAATGCTCTTCATTACAGCCAGCTTGACACACTCCTTTGCCTGATCTCTTGAAAAAACTTAGCTTTTGCCATTGGGATCCTCAGTCATAATGACTGATGACTATCATGATGAGAACCTGAAAGGGGGGGGGGTAAACCCTGAGAAGGAGTCCACCTCTCAAGTGCCTGCCACCTTGACATGATGGAATATTGTGAGGAATAAACAGGTTGCTTACCTGTAACTGGTGATCTTTGAGTGGTAATCTGTGCAGTCACACCTATGGGGGATCCAGTGCGCCTGCGCTGATTCAGTTGGTGGTTTACCAAAGCTGAAAGGGATTTTTGTGCCCTCGTCCCTCGGCATGCATAGGAACCCCACCACGCATGCCCAAGGGGTGGGGCACAGACATCCCACCAGTTCCTTCTGACTGCTGTGCTGCCAACAAGAAGCAAATTTGGAACTGACAGCAGGGGGAAGGAAGGGCAGGTGATGTGACTGCACAGATGACCACTCGAAGATCACCAGTTACAGGTAAGCAACCTGTTTATGGTCTCTGTGCATCACACCTATGGGAGATTAGCAAGCAGTGGCTCACATGGAGGAGGGTGCTGGCAGGTGTTTAGTGCAGTGCCGAAGATAAGATCAGGTGACCCATCGCAGACTGCTGTTGAGCTTGAATGTTGAGGGCATAGTGCCTGATGAAGGTTTTAGGAGTCACCCAAGTTGCGGCGTTGCAAATGTCAAAGAGTGGAACACCCTTTAGGAAAACCATAGAGGTGGCCAACAACCTTGTTGAATGAGCTTGCAAGGGTACCAGGAGAGGGCTCTTTGACAGCAAGTAACATAGGCGGATAGTGACAACAATCCATTTAGAAAGCCTTTGAGCAGTAATTTTAGTCCCCATCCTGAGACTGGCATATGACACAAAGAGGCATTGGTCCTTGTGCTTGTCACGAGTTCACTTTAGGTAAAAAAAGTAACGCCCGCTTCACATCCAATGAGAGGAACGGACTTGTTCTGCAGTAGCCGGGGAAGGGAAGAAATCCGGCAAGATGTCAGAATGCAGATGGAATTCCAAAACAACTTTTAGAAGGAAAGAAATATCTGGAGCCAAGTGACCACCATTGGGCAAGAACTGGAGA
The DNA here is from genome assembly GCA_029233225.1 of Lepidodactylus listeri. Classification (NCBI taxonomy): domain Eukaryota; kingdom Metazoa; phylum Chordata; class Lepidosauria; order Squamata; family Gekkonidae; genus Lepidodactylus; species Lepidodactylus listeri. Next base: position 2,556,812 of record JARCFY010000014.1, on the reverse strand, counting down.
TACGGTGAATCATGTCTATGAGTGAGGAGTTCACTCACCCTTCTAGCTGAGGTGATTGTCACTAAGAATGCTGTCTTCCAAGAGAGCAACTTGAGGTCGCAAGTGGCCATTGGTTCAAAGGGCTTCCTGATCAGATGACATAACACTAAGGGAAGGTCCCAAAGTTGAATGGGAACTAACAGGAGGATAGAAGTGGAGGAAACCTCTTACAAAATGTTTAGTAACAGGGTGAGAAAAACTGTATAACCATCAACAGAACAATGGTGGGCTGAGAGAGCTGCCAAATAAACTTGCAAGGAAGAGTGAGAAAGCCCAGTCAGCCAACAACAAAATAAAGTCAAAGATTCAACTAAGGCCAGCTGAATGGTGAATATGGTAAGTAGGCCCAAGGAATGAAAGAATCTTCCGCCACTTGTAGGAATAAGACTTCCTAGTGGAAGATTTTTGAGAGTTCAATAGTACCTTGGAGACATGGATCGAGAAGGCAGGGAAGTCAGGCTGTCAATTCCAACTGTTGAACTCAACCTGACGCAAGTAGAAAGTTGGGAGCTGGCAGAAAATGATGGGGGTGTTTGCTCGCAAGCTGCAGCAGGAATGAAAACCAAGCCTGTCTCAGCCACCAGGGTGTGATCAAGATAACAGTTCGCTTCCTCCCACACAAGCTTGTGAACCACCTTGGTGAGGAAGGGAAAAGGCAGAAACAGGTATAGAAAATTGGGGTTCCAGGGGTAGAGTAGACTGTTGCTTAGTGACTGCAGGTCTGCCCCCCCCCCCCCCCGACAACAGAAAAGGGGGCATTTGCTGTTCAATCTGGAGGCAAAGTCGTCCACGGATGGGTGTCCCCAGCGACAGAACAGAAGTTCCAAGTTCCCATTCATGGAGAGACATTCCCTCCCTGCTGAGTAGATCGGCCTGGACATTCAAGATCCCCAGAATGTACACGGCAGAAAGGTGAATGCCGTGTGCTATGCACCAGTCCCAGAGGTCGACAGGTAACAAAGTCAAGAGATACAATCCCTCCTTGACAATTGATGTCACTCAGAGCAGTGGTGTTGTCAGTGAAAACTGCAAGAGATGTTTGCTGGATTAGAGGCTGGAAGGACTGGAGAGCAAATTTTATGGCTAACAGTTCCAGATAATTGATGTGGCAGTGAAGAAACTGCTGTTCCCATCTGTTGCCCACATAAAAACCATTGAGGTGAGCCCCCCAACCACAGAGGAATGCGTCCATTGTGATGGTCACTGGGGGGGGGGGGGGTTGGAGGGTGGAAGGGGGTCCCTGCGAGAAGATTCAAAGGAAGACCCCACCAAACGAGAGAGTCCCGAACAGTCTTGGGAGGGTGGTGGACTGTGGCTGCCTTGTCAGGTTGAAAGAGCTCAGAAACTACAATTAAAGCGGTCATATTTGCAGTCTGGCAAACACGAGAACTAATGTAGTTGCTGCCATTAGACCCAAGAGATGCTGAACCATGAAGGCCGAAGCGCATGGAAGAGACCGAACCTGCACGGACAGAGTTCGGAGTGCGTCCGCCCTGTCCTCTGATAAGTAGGCCCTGCATATGATGGAGTCCAAGATGGCTCCAATAAATTGCACACATTGGGATGGGACAAGGCATGACTTGCTGAAATTTACACAGAGGCCCAACGTTTGAAGCAGCTGGAGCGTAGTTTGAATGTTTTGTAGAAGAAAGTGTCATGAACTGGCCACAAGGAGCCAGTAATCTATGTACGGGAAAATGGTGATACCTTGAAGGCAAAGAAAGGCTGCAACAACCACCATGGTCTTCATAAAAACCGTGTGGGTGGTAGAAAGGCCAAAGGGAAGGACTTGGAAGTTCTTCTGTCTGATAGTGAAGCAAAGGTATTGGCGGTAGCTGGGCTGGATGTCTAGATGGAAATAGGCATCTTGCAGATCTAACGTACCCATTCACATACCCTGTCTTAGTAAAGGAAGAATGTTTGGAGGGAAACCATCCAGAACTTCCAGTAAACGATAAAAGAATTCAGAGCTCTTAAGTCCATTATTCATCCGATGTCGCTGTCCTTGGGAACTGTGAAGTAGCGGGAATGAAAACCGTGACAGCAAAATTGAAGAGGCACTGGTTCTATGGCATTTTTGTCTAAGTACTGCGAATTTTTGAAGAAGCACAGGGGATGGCGGAGTGGTGATGAAGACCGGCATGGCAGGGCTCTGAATAAATACTATTGAATACACTTGAGAAATGATGGAGAGGACCCAGCTGTCTGTTGTTATCCGCCTCCAGGCTGGAAGAAAAGGGTAAAAGCAAGTAGGTCCAGAAGAAATTCAGAAGGAGGGCAAATGGAATGCAGAAAAGTCAAAGGCCTTGTTTTTGTGACTTGGGGATCTTAGAGCGGTTTAAAGATTGACCAGAAACATACTTAGTCTTTGCCAAATAAGGAGGTTGATTTCCCACTGGGGAAATATGTGGACACCAAGAGCGATCCCGAGATTGGCGAAAATAAGGACATTTTGGCCAAGAGCGTGACCAGGACTTAGGTCTGTATGGTCTTGATGAAGAGGACACCCTTTAATGCTTTTGTCCATGTCCTGTAAAACTGCATCTGTAGTCACATGAAAAAGTCCCTGACCATCAAAAGGCTTCAGTGTAAGCCTTAGTATCTTGCTGAAGAATAGTCGTACAAAGCCAGGCATGCCTACATAATGCAATAGTGGATGTCATGGTCTTAGAAAAGGTATCCAAGGAGTGTTTGGAGGTGTTTATTAGTTGCTTGGCCAATAACAGACCTTCCTTTTGGGTTTTACGGGCTCCTTGCTCATTTGCTCCCAAAGGGCATAGTGGTATCTACCCATGCAGGCCAAGAAGTTAGTGGTCTTGATGCCCAGAGCCCCGGCTGAATAAAAACACCTTCCAAAGGAGTCTAACTTCTTGCTTTTCCTATCTGCTGGAGTGCAGTGGGTTTGCTTACTCTTGGAGGTTGATGTTACCACCATAGAATTTGGCTTAGGATGCATAAAGAGAAATTCAGCCCATCTCTTGCACTTTGTACATATGGTCAAGCCTACGAGATGATACTTGTCTAGAGAAAGGTTTATCTCATGGCAGTTCAGCGGCTTGCAAGAGAACAGAGAACATGGGTAGAGCAATTGCTGTTGAAGTGTCTAGCTGTACGACATCAAAAACAGCATCCGTTACTGATGGATGAGGTTGAAGAATTGTCAAACCTAAGGAGTGGGCCATCTGCTTAATCAAGTCACCATAGGAAGTCAAGTCCTCAGAAGGAGAGATTGGAAAGTTGTCAGAAACTGTTTGTTTAGGTGAAGGATCTGTAGGGGAACTATGTGCGTCAGAATCCTCCCTGTCAGGGTGTCAGGATCCTATGATCCTAACAGGGTTTTCATTGTGCTTGCTGTAACTTGCTATCGCTTAGCTAAAAGCTAAGCTTTTGCTATCTCTTTCAAGCTGTCTCCTGTTTCACCCCAACCGTTTATTGCTCTGAGTTATATTGCTCTTTGAAAGTCTGGTCAGTGTAACCATTTCATCCGGGAGAGTGGCGACCCCGCATACTTGCACGTCACCAAAGAACAAATGGCCTTTCCTCCCATGCATTCCCTCCTCCTCCATCCCCGGAGAGACAGAACAGTCTTATCGCTATGTGAAGACCTTGAAAGGCCGCGGCAACTACTTTGTTATGTATATGCCTAGCACATCTGGGGCGCCCAGTTCAGGAGGGGAATTTTTATAACTTTCACACTTCACCTTTCCTGTGGGAAGTAAAATGGCTAAGATATTTTAACCACGCTTTTCTACCTTTTTTGTGATTGGTCGAATGTCGGGGTTCAAACTGTACTGGAGGGTATATTAACTCTGACTGTTTTGTATGTGACATCTCTAACAAACATTCGAGAACCTGTCATGCAGTATTAAGAAATAAAGAACTCTGTTTCATCAACAAAGGTCTGATCTTTTGATGCTAAGTGCAGAAGCCTCACACAGAGTCGATGTCAGAGGAATCCGAAGAGGCATCAACTGGAATAGGGTCCAGAACATTAGGGACCGGTTGCGGAGGCTGTGCTGATGGCAGGATTGGTGCGCTGGTGATCAATGCCGAGGGGATGAACGATGTGGAGATGTCGGTCTTGGAGGTACCGATACTGAAGCAGAAGGAATTGAGCCCTGATCCTGAGGGGAACAGGAGCAATGCGGAGAGGAACGGTGGTTATAATACGACTGCCTTGCTGGTGTTAGCCAAGGCATTGCCGAAGGTAGAGGAAAAGCCCCATAAAGATATTGAAATTGTCGCTGGTCCCAAGGAACCATGTGAGGTGGAGGAGGATGAAAGCACTGTGTTGAGGACTGAGAGGGAGAATAACCTCGACGTGGAGAATGGCAGTTATGCTGATATGAAGGACTATGCCATTCAGTACCATCAGTATACCAATGACGACGATCGCTATCGATGGGCGATCAGGACGAGGATCTGGAGCGTGACCTAGACGTTCGAGGGGAATACTGAAGAACAATCTCATTAACCTCTGGTGCTGACATGAAGGGCAGGTAAGTGGTTGAAAAAGGATCCAACACCGCACGGTTCAACTGCCAGATTGGTGAGTCGAGAAGTTCGATAGGCGGAGCAGGGGTGATCTTTGGCAGATCTGATGCCGGAGCTCCCAGCATGGTCGGGATTGGTTGTGCAGACTGAGTAGATTGCACAGAAATCGATGAAATTGATGGCCCAGTCTTGATGCTCTCTATAAGGGACTTATGACTGCCCTTTGTAGAGTTCTTATACCCTTTAACAAATCTGTCCTTCTTCTTTTTTTTAGCAGGCGTGGATGCTGTCGACTGAGCCGCTGAGATGGAATGCTTCGACATTGATGAACTGATGTCAGAGGTCAATGTGGAGGCGACCAGCACTGTGGATGGTGGCAGCTTTGGTGTCGGGTCTCAGGCCATGTTGACCATCTTAGAAGCAGCGGGCACAGCAGATGGAGTCAGTGTGGATTATAAGAGGGCAACCCAGAGTCTAGCAGCTTGGTTTTTACAAGTCTGGTTGGAAAATTTCGAGCAATGAGGGCAAGAATCCTGGCGGTGGGCTTCCCCCAAACAGAGGACACACAGAGTGGAGGTGTGAGCTTGCTCCCGCAATTCAAGCACCTTTTAAAAAATCCTCAGCATTCAGCCATAATCCAAGGCCCAGAGGTGAAGAGAGGGAAAAAGGGGGGGGGGGGGCAAGGCCAAGTGAGGTAAAAATCAACTGTGTTTTTTAGTCTCTCAAGACAACAATGAAGAGAACAAAAAAAAGGCCAGAAGAGGAGAAAAAGTAGTAAATCTTTCTGAAGAAAAGAAGCTGAGATAAATCTCACTGACCAATGCAAAAAGAGCTGTTAACAGCACAGCGAGCGGAAGAGAACTGGCGGGATGTCTGCACTCCACCTCTTGGGCATGCATGGTGGGGTTCCTGTGCATGCTGAGGGCGTGAAAATCCCTTTGGTAAACTGAAGAATACTGAGTTCTCAGCAGCATGGATAAGCAAGACAGTGTAGTGATCAACTCATACTTTATTAGTTGGAACAAGCATGCTTAACCGGCCGCAGTGGCCAACTTTATACACAGCCAGGACACTCCCCTGGTCACACCTATAGTCCTATTGGGGGGGTTTGAATTTCCCGCCTAGATCTTATTGGAGGACTGCAGGGAACCTGGGACCTTTGGCCCCTATTGTTTCAGGAGCCAAGCTCTGGGCCACAGCCGCTGGCACCTAGTGGCGGTCAGCAGACATAACACCCCTTCCCCCATAGTTTTGACCGCCTTTATTGTACATAATCCTTTAAGTATGCTGGGGGGCGGCACTTTCGGTGGGAGCATCTGGGTGTTGGAATTGGTGGAGTCTGGACTGGGGGGTGTTGGGCTTTCCCCTGGGTCCTGTGTTGTCTGGTCCTTATCCCGGGCCTTGGCTGCGGAGTGTGGAGACCTGTCTTCTGATTCCATACAGGGAGTTTGGGTGTCTTTGGCCACGGCGTCTTTGGTCATGCCTTCTTGCGGAGTGAGGTCCGGTGGTGGACCGAGCAACAGTCTCTTGTGAGTCCTTGCAGGCTTTGGCCCTTCAAGGGTGGGAACTCACTGGCACCGCAGCTGGTCCACATGCTTTTACAGAACCTGTCTGTCTTCTGTGGAGACCTTGTGGGAGACTGGTTCGGTGGGCTGGATGATCGTACCGGCCAGCCACTGCGTACTCTTCCCGAAAGTGCACAAAAAGACAGGGTACTCTGGAAGAACCCCCTCTCTGGCTTCCTCCTGGTTAGTCAGTTTCTGTGACTCCGGGGCCCTGTCCGGATGAAGCTTGTCCAGGAGCACAGTCAGCTGTCGGCCCATCAGTAGTACCACAGGGCTGTTTCCTCCGACTGGGTTTGGGGTGGTATGTTGGGCCAGCAGGAAGCGGGCCAACTGAAACTCCCAATTTCCGTCCATGGTGCGGCTGAGGACTTCCTTTGTGGTCTGCACCATGCGCTCCGCCTGTCCGTTGGTAGTGGGGTGGAAGGGTGCAGACTGCACGTGACGGATGAGATTGCTTCAGAGGAATGCCTGGAACTCATCTGATGTGAAGGCTGTCCCATTGCCAGATACTATGGTATCTGGGAGACCGTGGGTCGCAATCAGGCGGCACAATGCTCATATTGCAGCCTTGGATGACGTTGTGGAGACGGGGGTGACCTCTAGCCATTTGGAGTAGGAGTCCACTGTCACCATAAATATTAGGCCATGGAAGGGACCCGCAAAGTCAATATGCAGCCGGGGCCACGGTGTGTGGGTTGACTCCCATGGTTGTGTGGGAGCCCTTGGTGGGTTGGGTCAGACCTCCTGACATGCCTGACACTCCTTCACCCATGCTTCGATCTCTGTGTCAATTTTGGGCCACCATACGTAACTCCAGGCCAGTGCTTCCATTCAGACAATTCCGGGATGAGCCTCGTGGAGGGCAGTGAGGACCCAGTGGCTCAGCGCTTTGGGAACCACCACCCGGTCACCCCACAGCAGACACCCCTTGTAGGCTGAGAGTTCATTTTGGCAAGCTGTGAAGGGGGTGAAATTGGGGCCTGCAGCCGCCTCAGGCCATCCCTGGCATACCCACCCAGAACCCTGAAGAGGACCGGATCCCTGGTCGAGTGGCAGGCTACATCAGCAGGGGTTGGTCCAGGAGGTCATCCATGAGGAGGATGTGGTACACCGGGGCCAGGTCTGGCTTGACTGAGGGCAGCGGCAAGTGGCTGAGGGCATCTGCATGGCCCATCGCCTTCCCTGGCCAGTGCTGAAGTTGATAGTTTCAGCCCGCCAAGAATATAGACCATCTAAATACCCTCAGGGACAGGACTTGTGGTGTCTGCTGGTCTGGGGCAAAGAGACCCAGGAGTGGGCAATGGTCCATGACAACTGTAAAGGGCCTCCCATATAAGAAGTTGTGAAACTCCCATGGGGTCCATATAAGAAGTTGTAAAACTCCTGCCACTATCGCCAGCCCCTCATGATCTATTTGGACGTAGTTGTGCTCGGCCGCCAACAGGGTTCCTGAGTAGTAGGCCACCAGTACCTCACAGCTGTCCAGTAGTTGGTGACCCAAAGAGGCGCCCACCCCATAGGGAGAAGCATCACAAGCTAACACTATGGGTAGGGACTCATCAAAGTGGGCCAGGACTGAGTTGGAGATCAAGAGCGCTTTTACGGCCTTGAATGCTCCCACCTGTCGGGGCCCCCAGACCCAGGGGGCTTTTTTTGTCCAGCAATCAGTGCAGGGGTTCGTCCATGGCCGCCTTGTGTGAGACGAAGGCGTGGTAAAAGTTCAAGAGTCTGAGGAACACCTGCAGTTCTGCTTTAGATTGTGGGGCCGGAGCCTCCACTATCGCCTTGATTTTGTCCCGGGCAGGGTGGAGTCTGTTAGCATCGATGGTGAAGCCCAAAACATCCACCCAGTCCACCCCTAGAAGACACTTTCCCCTTTTTACTTTTAAGCCGTCGCCTCTTGAAAACGGCGGAGAATGATGTGCAGCCGGGCCTTGAACTTCTCCTGCATTGCTGCCGCGACCATCACATCATCGAAGAATGGGGTGACCCTGGGAATCCCTTTCAAAAGAGAGTCCATTAAGTTCTGGAATATCCCTGAGGCCACACTCACTCCAAACTGCAACCGTTTCACCTTGAATGCCCCCCTGTGCATTACAATCATTTGGGCCTCTGCTGTTGCCTCATCTGCTGGCTACTGTTGGTATGCCTGTGCGAGGTCTAGTTTGCTGAAAACTTTTGCCCCTGCTAGTGTCATGAGCACATGACTACTACAGGTACCGGGTAAGCGTGATCTTGCAAGGCCCGTTTTATCGTACATTTGTAGTCCACACAGATGCAGACGTCGCCATTGGGTTTGACCGGCATTACTATGATGGTCTCCCAAGTGGTATGGGACACCGGTTCCAGAATGCCCTGGGCCACCAAGCAGTTTGACTCGGCATCAATTTTCAGCTTAAGGGCGAACGGCACACTCCCAGCATGCATAGGGACCGGCCTGATGCTGGGGTCAAGCTGTAGCAAGATAGGGGCCCCGGTATAATGACCCAGGGACCTGTCGAAAATGGATGGAAATTCCTGGCATACTGTATTACAGTCCTGCTTGGCACATATATTGATGCCCTCTATGGTAATTCCCAGGGGGGCGAACCAGGCACGGCCCAGGAGACTAACCAAATTCCCCTCTACGACTATTAGGCTGAGGTAGTAATCAAAGTATTGGACTCTAAACCACCCCTCACTGGCATGGAGTTTCTTTGGAAGTCCACCAGTTTTACATTGGATGGTCTCAGATGCCCCCCCCCCCCCCCCCCGGGACACAGGGTTTTTTTAGTGTTTCCACCGATATGATGGTGGCCATGGAGCCAGAGTCTAACTCAATGGTTATCTTAACCTGGACCTGGATCTTGGGGGCAGTGCTCTGACTAGGGAGTCTTAGTACCTGTTGGGGTGTTTTGAATGCGATGAGGTAGAGGTGCTCTGCTGTTACGTCCGCCTTGTAGTGCATAGCGGCTCGGTGATGTGGCGGTTGTTTGAGTGCTGGAACCCTGGAGCCCCACGATCGGCAGGCGATGTGTCCCCGCTTCCCACAGGAACAGCAAACAGCTTCGTGGAAATGGCAAGACTTCCTGTCGTGGATTTCTCTGCAGCTTGTGCAGGGTGCTGGGGGGGGGGGTGTTGATCATCGCCGATGGTGCTGGGGGGAGATGCTCCCACTGGCTGGGGCGGCGGACCACTCTTACGTCCTCCTTGTCTGAGAAGTCAGAGGCTGAAGCTGTCGAAGCCTGATGCGTCGATGCTGGAGCCTGGTCATGGTGTGACCTCTCGAATGCAGTGGCCACATGTAGTGCCGCCTCAAGCTTTAAGTTGGAGGTCCCAATCAACTTATGGTGAAGCTTGGGGTCCTGGACACCCCAGACGAATTGGGTGAGGATGATGTCTTCCACCTCCTGGAGCTCACAGTCCATTGCCAACTGTGTTCAGCCATGTACATGGTGGCCGACTTACCTGGTTTCTGGTGGCGCGCCCATAAGTCTATACGTTTCGCCATCTTGGTCAGCTTTGGCGCAAAGTAGCCGGTGAGGGCCTTCGTGATTTCCTCATAGGTTGCATTGGCCAGCTTCTTGGGAGTGAGTAATCCTTGTGCTAAGCAAATTGAAGCAACCCCACACGTGCTTAGTAGTAAGGCCCTTTTCTTTGCTTCGTCCGTGACTTCTTGGTAGCTGAAGAAGTTGGTCAGCTGTTCTACCCATGCCTCCCAGAACTCAGGGTGAGCGGGGTTGAACGCCTCGATGTGTCCTGAAACAGCAGCCATGACTCAGGAGCAGTTCGGGGAGCGTAGTCCTGTGGCTCGGATGGAGAGCCCAGCAATGTGCGGTGGCCGTAGGATCGGCACTTGATGCAGTGCTTGAGTCGGAGTCGGCCAGTGAAGAATACTGAGTTCTCGGCGGCATGGACGAGCAAGACAGCGTGGTGATCCACTCATACTTTATTAGTTGAAACAAGCATGCTTAACTGGCCGTGGTGGCCAACTTTATACACAGCCAGGACACTCCCCTGGTCACACCTATAGTCCTATTGGGGGGTTTGAATTTCGCGCTTAGATTTTATTGGAGGACTGCAGGGAACCTAGGATCCTTGGCCCCTATTGTTTCAGGAGCCAAGCTCTGGGCCACAGCCACTGGTACCTAGTTGCGGTCAGCGGACATAACATAAACCACCAATTGGATCAGCAGAGGCGCATTGGATCTCCCATAGGTGTGATGCACAGAGACCACAAAGAAGATCTATGGTGGATCCTTGCCATTTCTTCCTGAAAGGAACAAAGAAACCATCAAATGTGGAACCTAGACTACTTGCCATCTCCTGACAGGACATCACCATGCCCGGTCACTGGACTATTGTCATTAGACCCATGTACTCCAAGGAAAGCTGCAAGTCTTGGCTTTATCCCTTAGGGAACGGAAACATCCTGTCCAAGCATCTCAGTATCTGGGATGATGAGAGCTTTCATATTTCCTCCAGGCATTGCGGGCTTGATTGCATTGGCTACGGAGATGTGTAAGACCATTTGTCCTGAGAGGAGCCATCAGGACCTTCTTGAAGATCTTGGGGGTCAAAAAAATATGCCCAAATTCCTGGTACTGGTGGTAGGTAACCCTAAAGAATGGATGTTGACAGCCAAACTGGAACGTGGAGGTATGCTCCTGCCAAATCAATCAGTGACAGCATGTCCCTCTTCCAAAAGGCCGTAACAATGGAGCAAAGACTTTCCAACCAGACCTTTCAATGCAAAATATCACGAACGTTCCTGTTAAAGAACACAAATATACTCTAGAGAGCTGTTGCTACTCTGATATCCAACAAGAGCTGAGTTGCTGCTGAGATGTGATCTCTCTCCAGTTTGATATAGTGGTGCATGGGCTCTAATCTGGGAGAACCAGGTTTGATTCCCCACTCCTCCACTTGCACCTGCTGGATGACCTTGGGCAAGCCATAGTTCTGTCAGAGCTGTTCTTGAAAGACCACGTCTCTCAGAGCTCTCTCACCCCACCTACCTCACCAGGTGTCTGTTGTGGGGAGGGGGAGGGAAAGGAGTTTGTAAGCTGCTCTGAGACTCCAAGTGAAGGGCGGGGTATAAATCCAATCTCCTCCTCCTCCTCTTCTTCTTCCTCCTCCTCCTCCTCCTCAGCATGGGACCTTGGCAACGCACAGGAGTTTCTCTTGGCAGGCTTCCTGGCACATTACCCTGCAATGTGGCTTCTAGAAGCCGCACACTGGAGGTTCCAGCTCTAGGCTATGGAAAAGTACATCAGGGGACTCCAGTTGGAAAAGGGAGGTGCTGGGTAGGCTGGTGTTGCCTGGTATTGGGCTTCCTGATTCCCACAAGAGGGAGGGAAGCTGAACTAGAGTCCCTCAAAGAGCAGGAAAATGGTTCATTTGTGTTCCACTTCGGTGCAGAATCCGTGGCTGTGCTGAGTGGGTGGGATGAACAGAAGGACTGGACATGCTTCCTTGAGTGTTTCTGTGGGCAGCAGCTAAAGACACCGCAGCCCAGGGACTGAAGTGGATCAGGCATGTCCAGGGAGGAATCAGTGGTAAGTGCAGCCATCAGAGTGCAGCCGTTAGCTAGATCACTGGCCCACATGAGAACAGATCTGAAAAAAACAGCAAAAGCTTTCCCTAAGGCCTCCAAGCCTCTTTCAAGGTTGCCTCACTCCACCTGTCCTTGGAGTCAGAAGGAAGAAAGACTCCCACCTTTGCTTGGAAAGCCACATTAGAGGCCAAGGCTGCTGCTGGAGCCCCACCTAAGTATTCCAGAACCTGCTGTGGGACCAATGATGGAGATGAGGGGTGAGCAAGCAGTCTTGGCTAAGTTATTCCACACCTGCTGAACAATGCTAGACCCTTGAGGGAAGGAGGCAAGGGGAGCTGAAGACAGACAGAGCCAGCCTTTTGGGCTGGGGGCTCAGAGGATCCACTGCAGATGGGGTGAGTGGAGGAGTTTTCACCGCTTTTGTTAGGTGCCTGGAAGGGTGTTTGGTGGCAGGCAGCCTGGCCTGGCCCATGCCTCTAGGTCGCAGCTCCTCCCCAGAGAGCTCTCACTCTTCCCTCTCCATGGAGGAATGGAACCCCTGGAGTCAGCCTCCTGCTTGTCTGAGGGTATATGCTAAAAACTACATCAATGGATGTTGGTGGAGCTGGGAAACAGGTGCCAGCACCAATTTCCGTATTCAGAACAGAGGGATCTCTTTGTGGCTCTGGGATGACAGATGGCAGCTGAGTTTTGACAGTCTTTAGTGAGAGCAGGAGAAAGCAGATCAGGAGTCCAATTCTGGGCAAAAAGTACAGATACAGCACAGGGTCCAACGCCCAAAGCCCTGGATGTGGCTTTCTGATTCTCCTTGCATTTGGGAGGCCACTAGGCAGGCACTCCCCCCCCCCCCTTCTTAGGGTGATGCGATAACTGCAAAGGCAAATGCAATTTTGAGCTGTATCAACAGACATATGGAGTCCAGGTCACATGAGGCGATATCACTTTACTCTGCTCGGGTTAGACCTCACTTAGAGTACTGTGTTCAGTTTGGGGCACTGCAATTTAAGAAGGATGTTGACAAGCTGCAACGTGCACAGAGGAGGGCAATGGAGACGGTGAGCGGTCTGGAGACCAAGTCCTATGAGGAAAGGTTGAAGGAGCTGGGTGTGTTTAGCCTGGAGAGGAGACAACTGAGAGGTGATATGATAGAAATCTTCCAGTACTTGAAGGGCTGTCATACAGTATTGCCAAGAAGCCGCACCAAATGGCACTGTTAAAGAGACTCTCAATGCCTTGCTGGACTGTGAATTGTGTGCCAGGGCAATGGACAGAGCTGTGGTCCTACGCTGAGTGCCCCATGCTCGACTGTGGACTATATACTGTGGCCAAGGGTAGCCTTGTGAAAAAGGAGCATGCCAAGCCAGATCGGGACCCGAGACTACAGAAGACTTCTGCCCATGCACCTCTATATCTGCTCAAGCACCATGATGCAGACCAGCAGCCCCGGTCCCCGTGAGCACAGACACAGCCGCAGACCAGACAGAGGAGTCATGTTCTGGCAGAGGCCAGATGTTCCTGCAGAGAAGCCACGAAGGGATCGCTTCACCACCACGCAGCACTTTCCTCTCCCCCTCCGGAGTCACCCTCAGACAGAGACTGTGGCCCAGCCAGAAACAGTCTCGCTGGACAGGTAACGTATCACCCACCAACAATATTCCTGCTAATGCAATATGCCAATTGCCCCTTTAAAATCATAATTCCTCCAAGCTTGCTAAAGAAATAAAACAATTTGGCTAACAAGAGCATGGAGTAAAGTTGTTTTCTGTTGCCCCAGAAGGTCAGACCAGAACCAACGGGTTGAAATTAAATCAGAAAAGTTTTTGGCTAAACATCAGGAAGAACTTCCTGCTAGAGCAGTTCCTGAGAGCCAGCGTGGTATCATGGTTAAGAGTGGTGGACTCTAGTCTGGAGAACCGGGTGTGATTCCCCACTCCGCCTCCTCCACATGAAGCCTACTGGGTGACCTTGGGCCAGTCCCAGTTCTAAACTACAAGAATACAAAAGCACTTTAGTGATGCAGAGAAAATTAATACCAACACAATTTATATCAACATCACCTAATCACAGAGAAACAGTGCATAAGAACTTGATTACATACATTCTTTCTTTACTACTCAGGCACAAGGCCCACAGACTAATTAAAGGACAAGTGAATATCAATATACAAGGAAAAATATCTATTGCAGTAAATGTTTCTTCTCTACTTAGGGCACAAGGCTTACGGAACAGTACCCAGTGAAGGGAGACCAAGATGCCAGCTTTTTCTCTTCGTTTCACTAATGCTTCCTCAGTGAACTGAATACAAAATAGATACATCCAATGTAATACATGTCAATGGAAATAACAATGAGTATTCATCACAAGGTGTCCTTTTATTAATTATAATTTTTTTACCTCAATTCTCAGTATGTAAAGCATGTAAGTGCTAGAATCAACTTGCAACTGGATCAAGTTCCCAAAGTGTTCAGCGTCCAGAATTTATTTCCTATGCAAAAGCACAACTCTACTTAACATACCACATAATAAATAATATGTCACCATAAGAACTAAAGCCCCAGCAACCTAAACTCACCATAACCTTTCAGTTCCCAAAGACAAACGGGCTACCGCTCATTCCTCACTTCAAAAGTCGGTGCTGCCTTACAATGACGCATAGGGTTCTTGTTTATCTAGGAAGATACAGATAACGTCCCCAGTGCAAAACTTAAAGAGACAAAAGCCGCTCACCATAGTTATAAAAATGAATTGCATTCTATAGACTGGTTTAACTGGATAAGGTTCAAGGTCCTGGTGCTTGCCTATAAAGCCCTATATGGCCTGGGACCTATCTATCTGTGGGATCGCCTCTCCCCATATGTTCCCCAGCGAGTGCTGCGGTCAGGATCCCAGAATCGCCTGGTTCTCCCAGGGCCGAGGGAGGCCCGGTTGGCGGCTACAAGGGCCAGGGCTTTTTCAGTGGTGGCCTCACACTGGTGATATGAGCTCCTGGATAATATCAGGGCCCTGCGGGACTTATTATAGTTTCGCAGGGCCTGTAAGATGGAGCTCTTCCACCAGGCCTTTAAGTAGGGGCCGCCTAACAGTGACATCTTTGGCCCTGGCCTGACTGAGAATCCGCCAGCCTGAATGGCTCCCACCGTCTGGATTGTTTTGACATCTAAGACGCCACTCGGATAAAGATGCCATCTTGAAATAGGGTATGCTGTGTGTTTGATCTTGCATTTTAAATGTTTTAATGATATGTATATTGTATACTGTATATTTTACTGTATGTTGGTAGCCGCCCTGAGCCCGCCAAGAGGTGGGGAGGGCGGGATATAAACCAAATAAATAAATATTTATTTATTTATTTATATATATTTATATTCCGCCATGCCAGCGAACCGGAGCATCCTTTATAAGTCCAGTGCAGAACTTAAAGAGACAAAAGCCTCTCACTTTTACTGTCTCTAAGACCACAAACTTAAAATCACTAGGGGAGTGGGAGATTGATGATGAACCAGTGGAGATTCCATGCGTTATAAAAAACACATTCGGACATTACGCATGGAATCTCCGCTGGTTCATCATTTTTCTAGTAAAGCCCACTCCCCTAGTGATTTTAAGTTTGTGGTCTTAGAGACAGTAAAAGCACATAAATATAATAAACTTGACTTACAAAGGATGCTCAGACAGAGGGAAGCTTTTCGGATATTCAAATTACAAACTTTGCACCCTCATGGGTTAAACCAGTCTACAGAATGCAATTCATTTTTATAACTATGGTGAGCAGCTTTTGTCTCTTTAAGTTTTGCGCTGGGGACGTTATCTGTATCTTCCTAGATAAACAAGAACCCTATGCGTCATTGTAAGGCAGCACCGACTTTTGAAGTGAGGAATGAGCGGTAGCCCATTTGTCTTTGGGAACTGAAAGGTTATGGTGAGTTTAGGTTGCTGGGGCTTTAGTTCTTATGGTGACATATTATTTATTATGTGGTATGTTAAGCAGAGTTGTGTTTTTGCATAGGAAATAAATTCTGGACGCTGAACACTTTGGGAACTTGATCCAGTTGTAAGTTGATTCTAGCACTTACATGCTTTACATATTGGGAATTGAAGTAAAAAATATATAATTAATAAAAGGACACCTTTTGATGAGCATTCATTGTTATTTCCATTGACATGTATTACATTGGATGTATCTATTTTGTATTCAGTTCACTGAGGAAGCATTAGTGAAACGGAGAGAAAAAGCTGGCATCTTCGTCTCCCTTCACTGGATACTGTTCTGTGAGCCTTGTGCCCTAAGTAGAGAAGAAACATTTACTGCAATAGATATTTTTCCTTGTATATTGATATTCACTTGTCCTTTAATTAGTCTGTGGGCCTTGTGCCTGAGTAGTAAAGAAAGAATGTATGTAATCAAGTTCTTATGCACCGTTTCTCTGTGATTAGGTGATGTTGACATAAATTGTGTTGGTATTAATTCTCTCTGCATCGTCACAGAGCTTTTGGATTCTCCCAGTCCCAGTTCTCCCAGGTCTCTCCCCCAGCCCCACCCGCCTCACATAGGGTGCCTGTCTGTTGTGGGGAGAAGGAGGGAAGGAGACTGCAAGCCGCTCTGAGACTCCTTCAGGCAGAGAAAAGCGGGGCATAAAAACCAACTCTTCTTCTTCCTCGGGAGGTGGTGGGCTCTCCTTGTTTGGAGGTTTTTAAGCAATGCTGATCCTATGAATTTAGGCAGATCATGAGAAGGGAGGCAGGAGGGATGAGGCAGAGCTCGGCTCACATGGCCCTCTCTTCTATGGCAAGGGTAACGCTGATTGCCACTTTGAGGTCTGGAAGGAATTTAGAACATCCTGGAGGTTTTTGCCTTCCTCTGGGCACAGAGCAGGGGTCACTGGGGGAGCATGAGGGAGTAGCTGGGAATTTCGTACATTGTGCAGCGGACTGGACAAGACGACCCTGGGGGTCCCTTCCTGCTCCATGTCTCTATGTCTCTTTGAGCTTGCAAGAGCACCTGGCAAAGCCTATGGCCACATGGGACCCACCTGCCATTTTGTCCTTATACAGATAGGCCATGGGGGTCCCGGGACGGGGGAGCAGATTCCCTACTGCCTCCTTGAAGAATTACTTTCCCCTCCCCCGAGAGAAGGCAAATGAGCACTGGAGCCACCTCTGCCCAGGACATTGGCTCCCAGTTTGCTGGATGGGGGAAAAACACCATCTCCTGTATGAGCTTCTGACCCGGGATTCTTCCCATGCTTGGAATGACCATGAGATCCTACAGATCAGTCTGGCAAAATTCCTTTTCTCATCTTATTAAAAAGATTAGTATAGATGCCCTTCCACTGGACATTCCCCAAGGACCTGGAGGTGTTTCCCCAAGAGGAGGTTTTATTGGAGGCAGACCTTATTCGTGGCCAGGAAGTGCAGCAAACTCAGTGAACAGAAAGCCCTACAGCCATCAGTCAGAAGAAACAAGAATTATTCCATTTTTCCTCTTAAAAAAAATCTTGTTTTTTAAAGTACTTCTTTCTTTTTCTTCTTTACTCTTTTATCCAAATGTAATCCACATACTCCAGAAAGGTACACAGCTGACAGAAATAAATACTAAAACACTAGTTTTCCTAAACCCAAAATGACACCTTCCTTCCAGCCACCCAATCTGGACCAAATGGAAAGGATGAAAGGAGGACTCTTCTGTGAACGGCTGGGCTGCAGGCCTTCAGGGACTGAAGGACGTGGGGAGCTCTACCATTGTGTGGCAGCCCCTGTAGATGCCCAGCTGGGTCCTGACTTTCTATGGGATGAACTCTGGAACACTCACCACAGGGCCAGGGATTCCTCGCAGTCCATCTGGACCAGGTTTTCCTGGTGGTCCCTGAGGGCCCACGGGGCCTGTCTTCCCAGGAGGCCCTTCCAAACCTGCTTCACCCTGAAGACAAGAAGCAATTAAAACCAGGCTGTAGATGAGACAAGACAGAAGCAAGATGGGCTTGACTTTTCTGTGCCTCTAAGATGGTCAGTACTTTACCTTGGCCCCCTTCTCTCCTTGCCGGCCTTCAGGCCCTGCTGGACCAGGTGGGCCCTAAATGAAAAGGGGAGAAAAGCAAGAATTACTATCAGCCTATTGAAAAGGATTGGCTGAAAAGATACCCAAAGTGCAACTAACACATGAGAACTGAAAGCTAATATCCAGCCCAGACCATTCTTAGTCAAAGGTGGACCTCCTCTTCCCAAAATGCTATATAAACACTGAGCAAGAAAGGGCTGCTTGAGCTGTGTACCCGTTGGGTCTTCAGTGCACTGATACCCACCAGCCTCAGCTCAGCTGCCCAGATGTCAATGAGGGTTTCCTAATTCTTACACATGTGCAAGAAAAAACTTACTCTTTTTCCTGGTGGCCCTGAAGGACCTGGCTCTCCAGTTGGACCAGGGGAGCCCTGAAGAGAGGAGAGGTTGTTATTACACAGACAGGAAGAGCAACGGCTTAATCAGCCCTCCAACAGAGCCCAGCTTGCCACAGTGAACCCAGAGTACTGGGGGCTTCTCGTCAGGCTGTTGGAAGGGAAGCAGATCCTGAGTGCCTCATCGCCTGGAAACAGGGCCCCAGCTTGGGATGGTGTGGCGGAGAATGAGTGCATTTCACCAGGGCCCAGAGCCAAGGCCACGAGCTCATTACTACGTTACATTCTATATATAATGTCAGAGATAAAATTTTGTTTTATGGTTCATGAGAGGGCACAGGGGGTGGGGATGGTTGAAAGTCTGTCAGGTTCAGAGTAGTGAACCTTTGCCCAGCCTGGAGGCCATCCGCACTTGCTGTATGTAACCCGGCCAATGGCTACTGCATTAGAACAAACGCAGGCTCTCCAGGAACAAGTCCTGGGATGCAGAAGCCCTCATTTCTAGCAGGCAGATGCCACAGACTCGTCTTTACTCACTGTCTGTCCAGGTTCACCATCATCACCTTTATCACCTGGTGGGCCATCCTGGCCCTAAGAGAAAAGAAAAAATGCTTTAGAAGAAGACACCTTACCCAACCACCAGTCCATACGTCTTGAAGACAACATATCACAAGCATACAAATCTGGAATGGAACTGCAGGCACCTCTCCATATCCATATTCTCAACAAAGTTTGAGTGCAGGAAGGCAGATGAAAAGATGCTTTTCTCATCCAGAACGCATCATACAGTCCATTGACAAATCAGTACCTACAACATCTGTTTCAACAGAGCTATGTGCATTCTGCAACTGCAGAATCATTCTACAACCTACAAGTCTCCCTCTCGAGAAAGTATCCTTTCTTCTCCTCTTTTAAAAAAGCAAAGTTCTAACCCTCATGATTCTAAAGAGAGAGAAAAAACAGGAATTATCTTCAGCGCCTCCTTCTCTGTCCAGTTTTCTCTGATGCCTCTGCAGTAAAGAACTGAAGGCTCAGAGTGAAATCCTGGGCATACTCACAAGGGAGCAAATCCTATTGAACTCACTGAGACTTATATTTCTGAGCAAACATGCTGAAGATGGTGCCATTTGAAATGTTGCTTAGAAAAAAGTAAAGGACACAAATCTTGCTCTCCCTGGTGGGTACTTACAGCTGGGCCAGGTTCACCAGGAGGTCCGGGGTCTCCAGGAAAACCAACTGGACCCTACAGAAATATGGAAAAGATGGAAAGAACATTATCTGCAGATGTCTACTGGACTTTGCTTGCTAAAAATAGTGCAAGTACTGCAGCCAGACACCAGCAACTTGACAGCCAAATTAGGGATGCAGAGGGCACATGAACTCTGTGTGTGTGTATATATATATATAAAATTGTTATTATTACATAATTCATTTATATTATTTACTATCTACAAAAAAACATAGGAAGAGAAGCCAATGTTGGATCAGGCCAATGGCCCATCCAGTCCAACACCCCATCACACAGTGGCCAAAAATACCAAGTGCCATCAGGAGGTCCAGCAGTGGGGCCAGGACACTAGAAGCCCTCCCACGGTTGCCCCCCACCCCCAAGCACCAAGAATACAGTGCATCATTTGCCCTAGACTGAGAGTTCCCATCTATGCCTTGTGGCTAATAGCCACTGATGGAACTCTGCTCCATATGTTTATCAAAATCCCTCTTGAAGCCATCCATGCTTGTAGCCGCCACCACCTCCTGTAGCAGTGAATTCCATGTGTTAATCACTCTTTGGGTGAAGAAGGACTTCCTTTTATCTGTTCTAACCCGACTGCTTAGCAATTCAATGGAGTGCCCATGAGTTCTTGCATTGTGAGAAAGGAAGAAAAGGACTTCTTTCTCTACCTGCTCTATCCCATGCATAATCTTATAGACCTCGATCATGTCACCCCTCAGCCATCATTTCTCCAAGCTAAAGAGCCCCAAGCGCTTCAACCTTTCTTCATAGGGAAAGTGTTCCAACCCTTTAATCATTCTAGTTGCCCTCTTCTGCACTTTTTCCAATGCTATAATATCTTTTTTGAGGTGTGGCGACCAGAACTGTACACAGTACTCCAAATGAGGTCGCACCATCGATTTATACAGGGGCATTATGATACTGGCTGATTTGTTTTCAGTTCCCTTCCTAATAACCCCCAGCATAGCATTGGCCTTTTCCATTGCAGTCGCACACTGTCTCGACATTTTCACTGAGTTATCTACGACGACTCCAAGATCTCTCTCTTGGTCAGTCTCTGCCAGTTCGGTCCCCATCAACGTGTATTTATAGTTAGGATTTTTGGCCCCAATGTGCATCACTTTGCACTTTGCCACACTGAACCCCATTTGCCACGTTGACGCCCACTCGCCCAGTAGGCAAATGGCACTGGGAGCTACAGTGAGCCCAGGTTCCTGGCAGCATGGACAGGTGCTGCTCATGCAGTAAAACAGAAAGGGAGAGAGTGTGGCTCACACATGCTGCAGAGATCACTGAAGAAATACAGGGGGTGTGCACAAGGGGGTTCCTCCAAATGTCAGTTCCAGGGAGCCCAGGAAGAGGCGAAATCTCAAGGCCAAGTTCAGGCAATGAAACATGGCTAGGAAGGCTTCCACCACTTCTGGCATCACAGTACTTGGAATACAGACAGTATGACTTACAGGGCTGCCTTTGGGACCATCGTCCCCCGGTGGGCCTTTGGGGCCTGGTGGACCTGCTGCCCCAGAAGGACCTGCTTCACCCTTCTCTCCTCTCTCGCCTTTAGGACCCTGAAAGAGGAAAATGGGAGGTTTCATGAGCACATTAAAAGTGGTGTCCATTTATTAAAGCAGAGGTAAGGAGCTGCCAAGGAAACAATCCAAAGAACCTTGGCATCCACATCCAATCCCTAGGCAGCAAGACCCCAGAACTGATTTACATACTATGAAGTCCACATGCTAAACACGTGGGCTGTGGACAGACACATCCCTGGAACTTCCTGCTCACAAGGATCCAACTCAGGCCCCGCCATGGCAAGTGGAGACAAGCGGCCTCAGTCCTGCCCCCCCGCATGACGCTGTTCTCCAGACTGGAAAAGGCCCCTGGGAGCTGCAGCTCAGTACATGCAATTTCCCCTGACCGGGCACACAACAGCTCTCCGTGGCTCTCTCACCCTGGGGAAATGCCGGGCGTGCTTGGGTGTGGAGGCCCTTGCATACCTGTGTACCCGGTTCCCAGCTTAGAGCTCCTGGCATAGGTCTAATCAGAGCCTTTGCGGCAGCGATGTAAACTTGGTAATGTGGACTGGCCCCTACTCTCCCAACCAAAGAAGAGGCTGGTGGCCCAGCCCGTGAACTGGAAAGTCCTGGGATCAAATATCCCCTAAGCTTACTCGCTGACCTTAGTCAGCCCCTGTGCTCTCAGCCTCAGCTCCCTGTAGGCAAAATGGGGTTAATACTGACTTAACTTCACAAGGATTATCAAGTTAACGTACATGAAATGTTACAGGCCACTTCCTGCTCTTGGGGGAAGTATGCCAGGAAGTCCGGACGCTCTTGCCACAATGAACCAGCGAGGCTCCTGATGCCAAGGGACAGTGGAAAACTTTGGCCCTCCCTCCCAGCCCTCCCAAAAGATCAAGGTGAAGAGTGGGATACAAAACACTCTGGGGAAAAGTGACATTTGATGCACATCCTGTAAGAACAGCCCATCTCAGTCTGAAAACCAAAATGATGTATGGGGTGCAGTAGGAATGTGTTCCCTCAGCCCTGGGAAGCAGATTAGGTTGGTTTTGAGGTAGGCCTCAGACCTTGTCTGAGCAGCAGCATGGGTCTTTTTCATCTGAATGTAGAAAATAAATCAGGTTCAAACTTACTGGAGGACCAGACTCTCCTGGCAGGCCGGGCTCTCCCGCTTCTCCTGGTTCGCCCTGTAAATTGCCGGAAGAAAAACTGGCATCACATTTACTTTCGATATGGGGAAGGGCTCGCCCCTCTCACTCACACCTGCTTCTCTGAATCAGCAAGGGAACAACTCCGCCGGCATGGCCCCTCTGTGTTCCTCTCTTTAAAGGACCACCAAAGCCAACACTGAATGGCCTTCCCTGCCAGCATCCCTCCAGGCCCTCACCATCCGAGGCAGGGATTAGTGCCACATTAACAGCCCCAACAAAACGCCTGCTCCCTTGGTCCTGGCCAGCCCGGCGGGTTACAAGATGGAGCAGACGCTGGATCCCACCAGCATTGCTGAGGAACCTATTTAGGTGATCTTTGAAAGTTGAACGAAAAAGAAGAATGACGAAAAGGCATCACATGATTTCTGCTTCCCCCTGGGTACTATCACTGGCACTAGTGAAGTGGAAATGCCCTGTAGCTGTTAAGGAGGTCTTGCCAAAAGCATTTGGAAACTTCAGTTGGTTTAGGAACAATTTAAAGTGCTGGCCTTGATCCATGAATCCCTCAGTAGTCTGGAATCAGTGCATCTACCTGTATGAACCTGCCCCCATTCCAAAGCCATCTCTCCAGAGATGTCCCCATGTCCTGAGGATAGGTGTGTGGTTGCTGGGGGGCAGGCCTTGTCTGTGACAGTGCCCCAGTTAAAGCAGTGCCCTCCCCGGGGAGACTTACCTGGCTAAAACGAAGCCTGATAAAGGGCCAGTATTAAAAACCTAGTGTATAATTATACACAAAGAAAGATGTATTTATTAGAAAGACATATAAGGGCCCAATGAAAGCCTCGTTACAAAGTAGAAGTGACCTGAACACAGGGGCCAATCCCAGTGACCTGACGCTTTCCCGCCCCTTGGGGGCCCTCTTCAGAGGTCAGACAATTTGAGGTACAGATAGACACATTACAGTGTTACATGTTACAATGAAATAACAATCAATAAATTAATGCTGGGCCAAAAAAGGAAAGTTCAGCAGCAAGGTGCATTTGGCCCCAGACACATGACTCTCATCACAAGAGGCCTCCCAAACATCCTGGTCTTGTGTCCATTAACCTTGCTGCTGAACTTTCCTTTTTGGGCCCAGCATTAATTTATTGATTGTTATTTCATTGTAACATGTAACACTGTAATGTGTCTATCTGTACCTCAAATTGTCTGACCTCTGAAGAGGGCCCCCAAGGGGCGGGAAAGCGTCAGGTCACTGGGATTGGCCCGTGTTCAGGTCACTTCTACTTTGTAACGAGGCTTTCATTGGGCCCTTATATTTTCATAACTGTCTTTCTGATAAATACATGTACCTTTGTATATAATGAGTATACACTAGGTTTTTAATGCTGGCCCTTTATCAGGCTTCTTTCTTGCCCCTGTGATTCTTGATTCCAGGTTTTGGGCCAGTTTTGTTTTTCCCTCCCTGTGTCTTACTGAGACTCAGCTGGCATCACCTTCGTCATCTTCTGGATGCCACCTTTGCAGGCAAGAGAAGCGTGCCAAGAGCCTCTCTCAGCAGTCTAGAGGAGACTTGACTGCCATCTCTGTTGGCAAATCCCTGATGGTTATGGGCGCCCACTGACGGTCTCTTCCTCCCGTAGCCCTCAAAATTCTGAATCCAGCCTTGCTCGAGGCTTGCAATTACAGGCCTCTCCCCCAAATCCATCTTGCTGTGCCAAACAAACCCATCTTCCACTCAAAGAAATTAAAGCACTGCTTTCCTGCCCTCAGTTGACAACACCCCCCCCCCGGAACCATGACAGTAAAATGAGTTTGTTGGAGTCCATTTCTGCCAAAGACACCTTACCTTCTCACCGACAGCTCCAGGATTTCCAATCCCACCAGGTGGACCTTGTGGCCCATCAGCTCCTGGAGAACCAGATGGACCCCTTGGCCCTGGGGGACCTGGGGGACCCTTTTGGGGAGAAGGGGAAGAAGAGTGGGAAGTTCATTCTTTTCATTATTCATTCATTCATCCTACAGTCCTCACGGCAGATTACAGCAGCAATTCCACAATAACAGTTAAAACAGATATAATAACTGAATAGTCAAAACAGTTAAAAACAAGAAACTATGAGAGCAGATGGCACTATTAATTACAAATGCAGTGTTCTCTAAAAACTGGAGCAGCTAGGCCGTAAACCAGACTATAGTCTTCTCAGATGGGCCGTGTTGGATGGAGAGCTTCAGCAAGAGAGGCCAAGTGGATGGAATAGATGGACACCTGCCACCTCACCCAAAGGCCAGGCGGAACAGCTCCATTTTACAGGCCCTGTGGAACTCTAGTAGGTCCTGCAGGGCCCTGATCTCAGGCAGAAGTACTTACTAATATCAATACGTCAGAGAAAATGGGACTTTAAAACAACAGCAACAGGAGAACGTACCATTTGGCCAACGTCACCCGTTTCCCCCTTCTCTCCTGGAGGTCCTGGTAAACCCTGCAGAAGCAGAATTAGATGGGCTTTTATTTATGGCTCATTTGCACTTTGTTATTTTTTAAAGATGCACCCTTAACAATATCACAAGAATATACTTTACAATGCCAAGTATGAATAGCAGCTAGGGGAAACCTAGGTTTGCAAATGTCATACACATTCATTCAGCGAGACCAGGACTGGCTGAGGCTCTCTGATACAGCCAAACCCAGGACTGTTACTGAGTAATGTGAGATGCAGAAAAATGGGGGTCCCTGCTGCTTCAAGTTCACTGACATACTATCACACCTGCTGGGAGCTGAGATGGAAAACTTCAAGCTGCTGCCTTTACACTAATCAACAGCACAGGCTGTTCTGGGGCAAATTAGGAATTAAGCCCCTGTTGGGGCCTGGAGAAGAAGAAGAAGAAGAAGAGAAGAGATTGGATTTATACCCTGCCCTCCACTCCCCAAGGGAGTCTCAGAGCGGCTTACAAACTCCTTTTCCCTTCCCCTCCCCACTACAGACACCCTGTGAGGTAGGTGGGGCTGAGAGAGCTCTTTCCCAAGCTGTCCTTGAGGGAACAGCTGGTACAGAGCTATGGCTTGCCCAAAGTCATCCAGCCAGGTGCAAGTGGAGGAGCGGGAATCAAATCCGGTTCTCCCAAATTAGAGTCCGCGCACTTAACCACTACACCAAACTGGCTCTCAGGGAGGGAGAAGGGAGGCAACAAGCCCACTAAGCACAGGAGAGTATTGTACAGAAGCCAAAAATATGGCAAAATGTGGCGAATGCTGGCCATTTTGTAAACACCTCCAAACAGGGATATATTTCTCTCATTTCCAAACATGTGTGAGTGAAAACTGACAGTCACATCGTGGTGATGGCCATTCACCAGTGTGGCTCTGAGTTTCTAGACTTTCACAAACTCCTCTGGAATCATTGACATTTCCACATTATATAATTCTGAATCTCTCAGCAGTCTAGAATCTGTGCATCAGCTGGTTCAGAATACCAGAGTTAGGGCATCTGCTGTAATGTTTGGGCATCTATGTTTGGGCATCTGCTGTAATGTATAGATTATCCTATTAACTTTCCCCAGACAAGGATACTGTCAAAATGCGGGAGTCATTTTCACACTCGCCAGAATAAAATTTTCCTGCCTCATGCAGTCTTGTGCCCCGACCGGTCCTAGTTTTGGGGTGTGCCCTGCTCCCTCCCCCAGCAGCTGGCACTACCTTCCGTTGGGATGCAGCCTTGCCTGGCATGGACTCTCTCTGCCCCACTCAACTGGTTCTCTTTTCTCTTCAAGAGGGAAAAATAGCACCCTTGTGCTTCTAGAAAAATAATATCCAACAATAAAATCTTGCTTAAGTTAAAAAAGCCAATAGCAGTGCCATCCTAATCAGTGTCTTACAGTGCTCAGGGTGGCACTGTTAACTGTGTTAAAAAAATACACTTTTGTAACATCTCACCTAAATCAGCTATTGTGGAACTGCTGGAAAACCACAAACTCAAGTTGAGCATTTCCGGATTTTGTAAGCCCTGGAGTGGCGAGCTGGAGCCACTGGCGGCCCATGGCCAGCAAGAAGCCTCAAGAGCAGAACCTTCTAACAGCTCTGGCCAGAAAGCAAATCCGGCGGGTGCTGGCCAGGGGCACCAGTTCTGTTCTGGCTCACTGACCTTGAGGCTTCCTTTGGACAGACACCCAGTCCGCATCCCTTCCACAACACTGCCCACACTGGTGGCCCACTGGAGCCCTGCTGCAGACTCTAGCCCACGACAGTTACCTGCAAGCCAACGGGGCCTGGAGGGCCAGGGAAACCTCTCGGTCCTTCATCTCCTTTCTGACCAAAGAGACCTTGTTGTCCTCGAGGACCAGGTTCCCCATCAGCTCCCTCAAAAGGAAAAAAAGAGAAATGTATTCACCCTTTGTCAGAAAACTGCTGCCCAATGGGATCCTTCTGCCTATCCATATCATGCCACAACCAATGCTCCCTCTAAACTGTGGAGTCTTGTGAGCCAAAGTTCTCCTTTGTGAGCCACTGGCATTAAAGTTGTGAGCCAGCGATTTAGCTACTGCCTAAATAAGTTTGCTCTGGAGCCATCCTGCCTGAGCTAAGACAAAAATGGGTGAGCCAGGGGCTAACAAACTGTGAGCTAGCTCACACTAACTCAGCTTAGAGGGAATACTGGCCACAACTCCCGCATGTGAAGGAGGCTCTATATTACATTTAAAATTTTTAATCTGGTAACCCCAGTGTGACTGCCATCGTGAAAGAATCATGTCTCAACCAACAAGCAAGGGAACAAACTGAAGGACAGAAGAAACCCATCCCCTTCCATCTCCACCCCATCCAAGGCCCAAGTTCTAAGAAGTTCCCAGTGGACTTGCTCTTTTTTAACCAAATTGGCATCCTTGGAGGCAAGAGAAAGGCACAATGCACATGCTCAGAGACACCTATTCTAGGATTCTAACCAGCCCATTCCTAGGCTAGGCTTTGGCTCGAGTTAAGCCCTGTCTCCCTCTCTCTGTTCTATATGGATAATTCCAAGGGAGATTTCAGAAGACACCTAATGATTAAGAGCAGGAGCCATACTTACAGCTGGACCCGGCTGGCCGATTGGGCCCTGCGGACCGGTGGGACCGGGAGGACCCTGGCAAGAAACAGACATATCCCAATGAAATAACAGAGTGGGCACAAGAGCACTCAGGCTGCACAAACTGGAGGAAAATTCTGAACACTCAGCCATGGCTGAAGGCTAAGCCCAGCTCCCTCCTGGCTGCACATCCCATTTTTCTGGAACTGACAAGAGATCCACCCCTGGGATTCCCCCAGCATCGTCCATTCATCAGCTGGCCAGAGGTGAATGGGAAAGCCCCTAAAAAAGAAGCCGATTTGTCAGCAGGTGGGACAGCTGGAGCGGAGTGGGAAGCAACAAATTTTACTGCAGAGGATGCTGAAGAAGCAATCAGGCACTCCACACTGAACTTCCACTGTGGGCAACGGAGTTCCCTGTCCTTACTGAGAGCCATCCACAGTGATTCCAGGAGTCATGGCATCCTCTTCCAAGACACAAATGCTCTCTTTCACCCAGCCCACCTTGGGAGGACTGAGAGATCAGCTGTTGCCCCAGAACTCCTACTTTGCTGAAGTTTACAGCAAAACACCCTCTTCTGAGCTTGGAAGAAAAGGGGAAGGGCATTTTCATGACACCAAGAAAACATGTGACTATCTGTCCCAAAAGCCATTCCTTACCTGTTCCCCTTTGTCACCTTTGCTTCCCTTCTGCCCTGGTTCACCAATCTCACCCTGTCGAACAGAAAAAGGCTGTCAAATACCACTCCGCAAATGCAGGATGGGCCAAAGGCAGCACTTCCTCATGCAGCACCCAGAAAGCACCCGAACAAGGAGCGCAGGACGAGGCTCAACAGCTGCATTCACAGTCTTACCAGACCTATAATTGATTGGATCATTGTTTCTGATGGCTTCCCTGATCTGAAAAAAACCTAGTTGAAATCTACACATCATCCTATGGAAGCGGTTTTCCTTAAGCAAAAGTTCCAGGTGTGTTTGGAGGCTCTGGTTTAGGAGATTAATTCATGGAAAACTATCAATAAGATATTCAATTAGGATTGAATATTCAAGTGACACAGCTCTTTCCATTCTCCTAGCCCAGAAATCTTCGTTTGTCGTTCATCCAGAGAAGAGGGGTCCACATAAGAACATGTGGGTTCGGGGCAGGTGTGATGCATACTGGATCTGCATCGTACCACATAGCCTCCATCAGCCTGGCTGTGGTGTAGATTGGGGTCAGTTTGGTCCACACAAGCAAGGCTACCCTGTACCACTCTGCTCTTGATGGGACATTCCAACATGCACCTATCTTTGACTTCAGAGTACCAAAAAATCCAGATGGGTAAGGAACAAGAGACAAAATGGGAAACTGTGTAAGTTAAAGCTCAACTGGCTGATGTGTCAGAACAATTTTGCCCCTGATTCCTCTGGAGGAGGGGAACCAAGCCAGATCTTTTGCTGACCATTGTCATCTCTACAAGGGTAACAGTATAGAGACCAGACAGAAGCCTTGGTTGGCTCCACTGAACTTCTCAGGAAGTGTACCAGTGGAGGAAATGAGCAACTTTTACCCAGGGATCTCCCAATACAAAACACATAAAAACCGTAGCTCCTCCCACCTTGTCTCCATCTTCTCCTGGTGGGCCAACAGGACCTGCTGGGCCGGGAAGCCCTACTGGACCTTGGATACCATCACGACCTGCTGGACCTTGAGGCCCTTTCTCACCCTAGAAAGAGCAACAAAAATTCCAACATGGTCAAACAACTTTTCCTCTGCAAATAAGAGAGATTTCTTATAAGGAATGTTCCCCCTGGCTCCTGGCAGGAATGTAGAAGAACCTTCCAAAGATAGTGGAGTGGGCTGTCACTCCACATAAAGTTTCCCCCCAGGTTCCCCTGAGCCTGACCAATACAGTCCCCGTGCTGTGTGACCTCCTTAGCCAAGTGCTGTCATGAAGAAACTCAGACGAGGCCTCAGCTGATTATTCCCAAAAAAGTGAACTCTCTCCAGCTTGTGCCAGTTCTTTTCCTGATGAACAGTTAGTGATAACTACAAGAAAATATGACTTTAAAAGTGAAAACCTTAAACAAACTCCTTGCCAGGAGCAAAAAAAAAGGGACATCATCAAGGGAGGCCCACCTCAAATTCCAGGTCAGCAAGCTGTGGGTGAACTTTAAGAACCCCCGAATGAGTGGGCAACTGGAGACAGATTCCCCCCACCTGCACACACACCACTTCACATCCCAGACACTGCTCATGGCAGCCGTTTGCCTCTTTCTTTAATGCAAGAAAATCAGGCTGCTTACCTGTAACGGATGATCTTCAAGTGGTCTTCTGTGCAGTAACACACCTGGGTACTGCGCCGGTGCCAAACCCAATGTCAGAATTTGTAGAGCTGTCCTCAGCCATCTTGGCACGCTTTCTCCTCAGGCCTCGGGGAGCAGACACACTCTGTGCATGCCCAGACCTGAGGGGAAGGCACAACCCACTCAGTTCCTTCCATCGCCACTGGCAAGTCCTGCCAGGATATGGTAAGTGAATGAGAGATGCCAGCAGTGGGGAAGGCTGGCTGGGCATGCGTGACTGCACAGAAGACCTCTCGAAGCTACAGGTAAGCAACCTGTTTATCTTCTTTATGGCTTCAGTGCAGTCCCACACCTGGGTGACTAGTAAGTTGCAGTTTAGTAGGATGGAGGGTGCTGGCAACTGAAAGAGAATAAGGTAGTCATGTACAGAACAGTGTTTTACAGGCTCACCTGGAAGTCCAAGTGGACTATGAAGATCAACCACAGCACTGTTTGTCCAAAGGACGCATCACAACAGGTCCATATGTCTGGGAGGTAATGGGAGACGAAAGTTGACAGGAAGGAGCAGGTCACTGCATTATAGATGTCATCAAGCGATGCAGCACCGAGAAACACTGTGGACATTGAGACGGCTCTAGTCGAGTGAGCCTGCTGATGAGTAGGCAAGGGTTGCTGTGCCAGTTCGTAGCAGAAGGTTCAGGTTCAGGGAAGGAAGCTGGCAACATGGTGGGTTGAGACAGTTGGAATGAAGACACCACCTTAGGGAGAAACGTAGGATCAGGTCTAAGGACCACTTTGTCTTTGTGGAAGGTGATGTAAGGGACGTCAGCATGGAATGCAGAAATCTCACTTGATCGCCTAGTGAATGTGATAGCCACTAGAAAGGCCATTTTTCAAGAAAGAAGGTGCAACAGGGTTGACGCCACAGGCTCAAAAGGCTTCTGTATTAACTGTGAGAGAACCAAGGAGAGACTCCAATCTGGTACTGTAGGCTTGACAGGTGGGTGGAGTCGTAGCATGCCTTTTAAGAATGTCTTTGAGATGTTTTGAGAGAAAAGGGTTTCCCCTTCAATCGGCTTGTAGAATTCAGAAATGGCAGCCAAGTGCACCTTGATGGAAGAAAACCCCAAACCTGATTCCTGAAGGGAAACTAAATATGAGAGTACATCAGGTAAGGGAGCAGACCTAGAATCCAGGTGCTTGGCAGTGTCATAAGAAAAGTGTCATAAGAATTTGGCCTTATTGGTCCAGTGAGTAGCCAGTTTCCTTGCATTCAGCAGAATTCTCTGCACAGAAGGTGTGAAAGTTATGGACAGATGTGCCATGTTGTCAAACGAAAGAAGGTTGGGTCGTGATGAAGTGGCTGTGGCAAGTATACAGGTCAATGATGTGACAGTGTTTTTCAGGCTATTAATTTGCTGTTTTGCGACCCTGGGAGCACTGCACCAGGGGGGATAACGGATTGAACCAATTTCTGTATGACGTTCATCACTTTCGGTGTTTCAGAAGTCATCTCGGTCTGCAAAGCCACAACCATTCAATGGATTAGCTACAAGTACACTTTCAAAACATCTGAAGGAGATAATGAACCCTGTAGAGCCACCTCTGATTCTAGAGAGGTATGGAGCAAGGCACCAGATTCAGAAATTGGAGCCATCAGAAGTGATCTCAGAAGGTTCTGGGGAAGTATCTATAGCAGGGGTGGGCAATTGTTTTGGCACGAGGGCCACTTTGTGGGAGCGGAGGTTAGCGGAGGGCCGCACCTTTTAAAATGATTGCATTCATTAGTTAACTTTGCATTTCAGAAAAGGTATAAATTGTATCATAAAAATCAATAAATATAAATTAAATATAATAGTGGTAGTTTTATTCAATTTATTGTGCTAATTTCATATCATTTATAGCTGCAAAGACATTTAATTTTAGAATCAGTTTAATGAGACAAATGTACCCTATCACACTTTTCTACAATTTTTTTGAAATCAGGAGTGAGATGGCTTGTTGAGATTCTCATCACAGCCTGCAAGTTAATGTCTGTCAAAGAGCATCTATATTTACTCTTGTTGATCTTCATGCAAGAAAAACTTTGCTCACAAATATATGTAGACCCAAATATAGAAAACATTTTCCCAGCAAATTTCTTCATACATGGAAATTTTTTCAGCAGACAAAGATTTGTAAAAGTCAACTAATGTCACAGCATTAAACATTTCTTTCACAGTGTGATCTGACTGCATGCCAGTAAGTTCAAGCTGCAGCTCCTCAGGTGCTGCATCAATATCAGCAGTGATGGGATCAGAGAGCAAATTGAATTTAGGCTCAGTTTTCTTGAAGTCCTGAAATCTTCTTGGCGGGCCGCAAAAAACTCTGTGGCGGGCCGCATGTGGCCCCCGGGCCGCCATTTGCCCACCCCTGATCTATAGCATCAGTAAGGGTTGGAACCAATGTTCCCTCTAAGCTATGGAGTCTTGTGAGCAAAAATTCTACTTTGTGACTGGCATTAAAGTTGTGAGTAAGCACAACTTACTCACAAAGCAAAGTGAGTAAGCACAAACTGAAATCAGTTTGCTCTGGAGCCATCCTTCCTGAGCTCATAAAAATGTGTGAACCAGAGGCTAAAAACCTGTGAGCTAGCTCACAATAACTAACTAGAGGGAACAATGGTTGGAACCTGGGAAGCAAAGTGAGGTGGCTGGGTAGACAGCAGCGCTGGAGGATGGTTAGATGTCACTTTCATATACTAGCCGTCTGGACAGAGTCAAGAATGGTCCCGCGCAGAATCGGTGGGGGTGTGGAGTTGAGGAGATTCACCATGAGATGATCAATGGGACTGCCCGTAACAGCGCTCGTGCCTGTCCCTGGAGATGTAGAAATGGGAGTGGCGACAAGAATACCTGGAGACTGAGCAGTCCCAAGTCCAAAGATCTTTGTGCCAACTCCGGGAATGGTCATAGTAGTGGGGAGGCATCCTGGAACTCGATGAGTATCAGTTCTGACTCTGATAGGAAGGAGATCTTGAGTGGTGGTTGTAGCACCTGTTGGTGGAACGGCCTGAGCTCCACAACTGATACCGACAAGACCAGCGAGGATGAGGATCCCCATGAGGTGATTGAGATGCTTCAATCCAGTGACGTTCAATGGTGTGACGGGTCTTGGTGTCTATGCTGAAGGCATGGAATGTACCAACGGGAATTGAGAGGAAATAGGGATAGCACCCTGGCCCAATGGAAGGGCAGATGGTGGTGGACTTGGTTCCACTAGAAGCGGGAATGGAGGTCCTCTGGTCAATGTCAAAAAAAAGCACCAAAGTGCCCAAACCCACAAATTGGACTGTTGGCATTGAAGTCAAAATGCTGAAATGACCAGAGGTATGATTAAAGTGGTCGTCGGCACCTGGGTTGATCTGGGTTTCTTGTGGCCATGGCCATGATCAGAGGAATCAGAAGGACATTTAGACAATTTGTCTGTCTTCTACTTCGATACCAAGGGTGTCGAAGATGCCCCTGTTAGTACTGATATGCCCATTCAAGCATCTGATGGCGCCGAAGACATGGACTGAGTTAAGGAGGACAGTGGTGGTGCGAAGGCCAATTTGAAGAGATGCCTCTGGAGTCTAAAGGGCACGGTTGTGGCGGGCTTGCTTGGTGAACTTCGTACAGTGCTGACAAGATTCTACTTGGTGTCCCTCTCTGAGGCAGAAAAGGCAGAGTTGGTGGCTGTCAAGAGGATAGCCCTGCAGGAATGACTCTTAAAAAAAATCTGCACCTCTCAAACGCCAATTCCCAAGGCTTCCATATGGGAAGGGGAAGGAGAGGGAGAAGACACAAAACGCTAACAAGAAATTAAGAAAGGGACTTTTTAAAAAAGGAAGGACACAGTGAAGACAAGAAAGATAAAGATAAGAAACTGTGAGGATGTGAAGGACGAATGAAAAGATAAATGGAGGTCTGGCTCAGGTGATGGTTGGAAAGGAACTGAGTGGGACGTGCCTTCCCCTCAGGTCTGGGCATGTGTGGAGCATGCCTCCTCCTCGAGGCCTGAGGAGAAAGCGTACCAAAATGGCTGAGGACAGCGCTACAAATTCCAACATCGGGTTCAGCGCAGGCACAGTACCCAGGGGTGTGATTGCACTGAAGCCACAAAGAAGATTTCTTAGTTAAGACATACCTGCACAAAAGGCAAAACATCCTTGATTTTTGACACTCCCAGAATCCTGCCCACATCCCCTACAACACATGAGACACGCTTACCAATAATAACCTTGTATCTTGGGGATAAAGAACCTCCTACACAACAATACAATACACCTGGAGGAAAGCCCACTTTCTTTTGTCAATGGGAACACCTGTGTCTGAGGAGGGAGTCCTGGATGTTGGGGCAGAACCCCGTTTGGTAATTTCCATTGTCTCTTGCAGGGATTTCTTGAAAAGATCCTAGGTTTCTTTTTTAAAACTTTTTATTTAACACATTTCCCAAGTAAATACAGAATAATATTCATAACATAATAACAATTGTGTAGAAGAAGAGGAGGAGGAGGATGTATACCACACCCTTCACTCGGCATTTCAGAGCAGCTTACAATCTCCTCCTCTTCCTCTCCCCACAACAGACACCCTGTGAGGCAGATGGGGCTGAGAGAGCTCTGAGAGAACTGCTCTTGAGAGAACAGCTCTGAGAGAACTTGCGACTGACCCAAGGTCACGCCAGCTGGTTGCATGTGGAGGAGTGGGGAATCAAACCCGGCTCTCCAGAATAGAGTCCACCGCTCTTAACCACTACACCAAGCAATAAGGTTATTAATTAATATAGTTTATGAGATTTTTAACAATTTAAACAATAATAGTAGAGAGCTTTAAAATATTTGTTTCAATCCGTCTTCTGTTAGTGCTGGAACCAAATAGTGACAATATATATAAGAAGTCAGATATATATCTTAAAATAACACTATGCAACTATAGTTTGCCATATCTGTATCATTTCTGTTGGTCAGACAGTCTAGAAATGGTAGCCATTGCACCATAAATGTAGATTGATAGAGTGGATTCTCCATAGCTAATAACTGGTCTGAAATTTCTTCCATAACAAAGTAATCCCAAGTTTTTTTGGACCACTGAAAAAATGTCAGTATTTCTTTAGTTTTCCATTTAGTCACAATTCAGGCTTTGGCTGTGGCAAGTAGAAATGTAATCAAATCTTTTCTTATTGTCAGAACCTCTGGGTCTTCCTTTTAAGTTTAGAAGAATTATTTCAGGGCGCCTAGGTAAAGTATATGCAGTGATGTGCTTAATCTGAGCTAATCCCCCCCCCCTCCAATGATGGGGCATATCCACCAACAATGGATGCAAGAGCCCCTTATGCCACATTGTTTCCAGCATACTGGATGATTCTTGGGTCAATATAATATAATCTTGAGGATGTCATACCATCTTGTTTGTAATTTGATAGACTATTTTAATATTTGTTGCTTTTATTATTTTATTATTATTATTAATTTAAATTTATATCCCGCCTAACCACCATAGTGGTTGTTAAAAGAGCTCTTAATTTCCATATTTTTCCCATTGGGGTTCCGCAAGATTGATTTCACAGTGTAATTGACATTTCTTTTGATAGGGTATAAATTTATTTTCCTCTATATTGATTGGAATTTTATATAGCCTAGAAATTATGCTTTTACAATTGCCCGTGTCTTCCCTTATTAGTTGTTCAAGTTCAGCGATTGCTCCGTCTAATCTCTGGGTTTTTTATCAAGTGCTGTACTTGCAGGTACTGAAACCATGGAATTTTAGCATCTAGAGTCTTTCTCTAAATTAGACTTTTCAACTATATGTCCTTTTTTAGTAACATCAGCTAGTCTTGTTGAGAGTTTTCCATACTGCAAATGAACCTTTTTCTTTTTCTCTTCCTGGAAATGAACTCTGTCCCAAAAGGAAGACATAGGGGAAATTCCTGGAGCTAATATCATTATTTTTTTTGTCCCAGATTTATAAAATGTTGTATAGATAGGTATCAGACTTTATTTGAGGTGGTCTTTCTCCTTGTTTGTTCCAGATCATCTCTCTCAGCAACTTAGACTCAGCATATGCTTTGTTCTATTTGTGCCCAATCATTAGGTTTTTAAGTTGGGCAGCCTTGTAATAGAGTTTCAAATCTGGTATGTCCAAGCCTCCCATTTCTGCAGGGCGCCTCATTATATTATATCTTATTCTTGGTCTTCTATACCGCAAACAAAATTATTAATGGGTGGGGTTTTTTGCCAGTCTTTCAGGTCTTTATCTGTAAGTGCAATAGGTTAATTCTCTAAAATAAAATAGGAATTGTAGAAAAATTATGGATTTAATATTTATTCTTTCTAGCCAAGACAGTTTCAGCTTAACCCATTATTTTAACAAAAGGACTGTTGATTGGTTTAACTCTTTGTGGTTGTATTTTCACAAGTCTCCTATATCTAGTGGTGTATTAGTCCCTAGATCTTTCCATATCTCTTTTACCCATTTATATGTAAAATTCTCTTTAATAAATCTGCAGGATTTTGGGGATAAATCTATGGGGTATAATTCAGTTTTGGTGCGGTCTATACATAATCCCGAATTATGGCCATGTGTTGTTATAATTTCTTCTAAGGCACAGATTGTTGTAGTAGGTTCAGTAACGTATATATAACCAGGTCATCTGCAAAAAGGCTAATTTTGCAAATAGAATAGGAGATAACAAGCATCCTTGTCTTGTGCCCTGAGAGATCTGAAGATCTTCAGATATAAAGCCATTTACTTTAATTTGTGCCTTTGATGCTGCATATAATGTTTGAATAGCTCATAGAAAATTATTTCTAAATCCCATATATGACAGTAATAGCTTCAAACATCCAGTTTCCAATTTGTCAAAGGCTTTTTCTGCGTCTAGAGCTAAAATGATTTCCTCTAAATGATAAACTACAATCATTGATAATATTTAGGGTTTTCCTTATATTGTCTGTTAAATTTCTATGTGACATAAAGCCTGTTTGGTCTGTCTGTATGGATATATTCTGCAATAAATTGATTCAATCTGTTGGTTAGGATAGCTGTAAATATTTGTGCCTCTTGATTAATTAATGAAATTGGTCTGAATGACTCTGGGTTCATAGTATCTTTTTTGGGGGGGGGGGATTACTATAATATTTGTCTCAGACCACATTTGAGGTATTGTTCCATAGGTCAGTACTGGATTACACGTTTTAGCTGTTGGCCCTACCAGCTGGGTGTATGTATTTTTTATAAAACTCTGCTGGGAGTCCATCTCTTCCTGGGGTTTTATTATTATTTTTTGACAGTGTCAATTACTTCTTGTTCTGAAATGGGATGTTCCATAATATCTCTATGTTCTTTTGATATTTCTTTTTAAAATTGAGAGAAAGCAAATATTCATCTATAAGATTTTATCAAGGGTTATCTGACTTGTGAAGTTTTTGAAGTGATCAACAAAAGAGTTCACAATTTCTTTCGAAGTAGAAGGTTTCCCTGTTTGTCTGTGTCACAACCCCCCTAGGGGCCTACCCCTTAATGCCAGGGTTGTTTAAATCAGTTCAATGGTGTGGAAAGTTTTGGTAGCATTTTAAATTCTCTCTGCTAGCGTGAGTTAGGATTCTGGGTTAGTAACTTAATCCAATCACTATTAAAAAAATAGAATCAAATTCATTTACAAAATCAGATATATAATAAAATATACATATAGGGGGAAAGGGTGTGTACATAGAACAAAGACAACAAAACAAACCTAGCTCTCTGTCATACTGACCCTGAGCAGCTTGTTTCCAGCAGCAGATGCAAAGCAGAGTTCACT
Organism: Lepidodactylus listeri; assembly: GCA_029233225.1. Taxonomy (NCBI): domain Eukaryota; kingdom Metazoa; phylum Chordata; class Lepidosauria; order Squamata; family Gekkonidae; genus Lepidodactylus; species Lepidodactylus listeri. Next base: position 2,519,721 of record JARCFY010000014.1, on the reverse strand, counting down.
GAGGAAAACCAACCGTCTCCTCCAGGCTCATTGTCTCTCCAGGCCAAGCCACTGTTTCGTCACTGTCCTGATGTCTTGTCTGCGAGGGTGTGAGGATGTGTGTGAGGAGTCTGTCTATCTGTCTGTGTTCCTGGAGTATCCTGGCCTCCTCCTTTGCTGTCCCTGACTCCTAGTTAAATTCTAGTCCAGCTGTCATGAGTTAATTGGCAGACTAATCACCGACCTGGACCAATTAATCTAGATCGAGAACTGTCAAAGATCTTGAACTGTCAAGTTGTTACTTTGACATCTTCTAGCTGGCTGCTGTTAAGCTATCCGACAATTTGCTGAGGGGGTTAATTATTCAATTACACTGTAGCTCTGATACTGTCCAGTTACCACTTAGGCCTTGTTTGGTGTAGTGGTTAAGTGCACGGACTCTCATCTGGGAGAACCGGGTTTGATTCCCCACTCCTCCACTTGCACCTGCTGGATGACCTTGGGCAAGCCATAGTTCTGGCACAGCTGTTCTCTCAAGGACAGTTGTCTCAGAGCTCTCTCAGCCACGCCTACCTCACAGGGTGTCTGTTGTGGGGAGGGGAAGGGAAAGTTTGTAAGCCACTCTGAGACTCCAAGTGAGTGAAGGGCGGGGTATAAATCCAATCTCTTCTTCTTGTAACTTCCCTGAAAACTGCAACAACTTAGGTCTTAAAGACCCAGTTTTGTGTCAGTCTGTGAGGAAGCTGATTAGCCCTGCTGAGGTTTTTTTTTACGGACTTTCCATGACAACAATCTTAAGGTCTTAGGGTTCTTATGCCAGTATTTTTGTTTTAAATATAACATGGTTTGCTGCTGCTTCTTTTTTTTTTTTAGAAATTCCTGGTGCTCCTATTTTTTTTTCTGTTATTAGTTTCTTATGAACTTTTTTTATTGTTATTTTTTGTTTTATTTCTAGCTTTTTTCTATTGCCCATTATTTCAGTCTTAAACTGCTCTTTCCTTTTTATAGGTTGAGCCCAAAGATTAAATTTGCCTCTAATGACCGTTTTCACTGCACCTCACACTACAACTTAGAAGACACCAAAATTTGAATTCATTTCAAAGTAGGCCTGTATTTCTGATTCAATTTCTTTGTATATTGTTTGATCTAATAAAAGTAATTTGTTGAGAATCCATCTTGGACCTTGCTTGTCTTGTTCATTTCTACGTCGTTCACATTCTACCCATGCATAGTCTGTCCAGATTTTAGAACCTATGTTCTGAAGAACATTAAATTAGGCATTTGGATGTTAATATAAAGGCTGAGGACAGACTGGGGAATTCGCCCCGGGACAGCTGTGGGGGCAGAAGCCACGTGGGGAAACTGGTGTGGGGCGTCCCGTTCGCACTGGTTGCAGTGCTGCGGAACCCTACCGGGGAGGAGGAGGAGCAACATGTCCACACTGCCATCTGTCCTCTGGAGCCTCCTCTGCTGCAGTGCGCGGCTTCTGGCTGGTCCAGTGAGGTGCGGCTGTTTGCATAGTCGCAGTCACCGGAACAGCTCGTCCACACTTCCGCCGCCACTTCCTGTGTGCCGTAGACCCGTCCACACCGGCAGGAAGCGGCTGCGATGCATGCCCAGACGGCCGGAGACCTGTTTCAAGGGGTCTCCGGCTGAAGTGGCACGACGGCGCCTCGTGGACAGGTGAGTCCGCATGGCCAATGGGGGACAGCTGCAGCAATGTACACGGCCTCCCTTCCTCCGCTTTTCAAGCGAAGGCATAGCGGCCCACATTGGCAGTCTGTCCTCAGCAAAAGTCTATTCAGGTATAGATATTACATTTTGGTGAATAGTATGTGTCGTCTTATTCCCTCAGATGTTGGAGGTGCCATATACCACATAAATTAAATTTATCTAAGGTTATACTGAGATCTGATTGTTTCTCAATTTTGTGGTTTTGGTGTCTATTTAAGAAGGATCTATCAAGGTTCAAATCATCCATGTAATTGAGATCTCCCCCAATAAGGATTTCCCCTTCTTGAAATAATTCCAATTTAATTAACACATTATTAATAAATTGTACTTGATTTCTACTGGGGGCATATATGGATGCTAAAGTTAACTTAGTTTAATTTACTATACCTTTTAAAAATATAAATCGATGTTTTGGATTGGTTTCACAGCAATGTAATGAAATCTTATGTTTTTTGAAATTAGTATTGCTACACCCCTTGATTTAGAAGTGCCTGGGGCTTGGTATTGTCCAGCACACCACTGTGTTTTAAGCACTTGTGTCACTTTTGGTTTCAGGTGGGTTTCTTGCACAAAAAGGATGTCTGGGCGTTGTTCCAGCAGTGTTGAGGTGACCCTTCTTGTTTTTATGTTGTTATTTAACCCTGGGCAGTTGACAGAAATTATCTTAATTCTACTATTCATAGTCTAAAATAGTTATGTTCTTATGTTTAAATAAAGCTTTATCATAAAGTCTAGAAGCTACCATCTCATGTTCCACATAACATATCCATTTTATCATCCTCTCATAAACTTGCACAGAAAAGAACTATAATTATAACCAACCTTGTCCCTAATCGTTCACACTTGTACTACAGAATCTATATCTCCCCCCACGCCAAAACCAAGAAATACAATTAACATTCTAGACCTCTTATCAGAAGCATTCACCCAGAACCCTGGAACCATTTTTCCAGGTAAGTAAGGCAATATCACTGCCCACTTTTTCGGGTTCCCTACCCTGATGCAAGCGGAAACAGGACTTCCTTCTCTTAGGGCAAGGGTACACCTTGCAATTATAAAATATTGGAAGAAGACAAATTTGTAAAGGTCTAACTCTTTAAGCCACCAATCTGTTTGATTGTTACCAACAAAAGACTCTACACACTCTGGTTGCTTTAGCAATATCCTTTGTAGATACACTATCCTTTGTAGCTCACCTCCTTGGGGCCTCAGGTGATAACACCCAACTAAGGGAATGGATATTTAAATCAGATGCTGTGATAGATTGCTCCACTATCACAATGTCTAAGGTAGCTCCTTGGTACAAATTCTTTACATCTGACCATTCTAGATCACCCTACCTATTCATTATCTCCAATTGAAACCTCAGGGTGTCCTTCACTGCCTTGTGCTTCCAAACAATGTACATAGTATTGTGGGAGGGTCGATACTTTCAAATTCCAACAGAATATAGTATATTTATCTGCAGCTTGCTTGCCACTGAGAACCTTCCCCACTGTATCCTAGCTTGCCCGTTGTACAATGCACCCAGAGACAAATTCCTGACAGGAATTTTATTTACCATAAATGTGTATTCTGAAAATGAGAAGATAGTGTTTCTGTCATCAGATACCGATGAGTTCGTATTCTATAGAGTTTCCCTTTTTGTCCTTGCGGCCAAAAAGATTAGAGTCAGGGTGGCACCATAGGAGTCATAACCTGCTGGCCATTTTTGACCCATTCTACTGTATAATTTTATAGCTCGTGTATGTGATTTTAGGTTTTATTCCTTATGTAGACTAGGGGCTTGTGAGAAACCAAGGAAGAGCCAGAACACCAGGGCCCTAGGCTCCTTGGGTTCCCAGCAAGGTAAGTAGACTTCTACAAGGAGAATACAAAGGGTTTAAAAGGGGATTATATAAAATTATTTTTAAAGCAATTATGAAGCCAGAATGCCAGCAGGGGGTTGGGGGCTATCCAGTGTTTTGTACGGTGTGTCACATGTATGATTATCTGCCTACTGGGCAGAAGTCTTGGGTGTGTGCCCAGTGCAATGAGCTCCTGGTTCTCAGGGAATGAGTTTGCTCCCTTGAGGCCAAGGTGGCTGACCTGGAGAAGCAGAGACAGTCAGTTAGGCACATGGAGAAGACTCTCGGGGACTTGTTAGATATGTCCCACTCTGTATATGGCAGCCCCGCCGCTGTCAGGGAGCATGAGGGTTGAGAGGGAACAGGGCACCGTGCTGTGGGTAAGGGGAATGTTCCCTCAGAAGGGACCTCTTCTACAGCTGGTGAACGGGTATCCTTTCGTACTAAGGAACCATCCCTGGGCAGGGAGGGATGGGGGCTCTTGGTAGTTGGTGATTCGATCCTTAGGCAGGTAGACAGCTGGGTGGTGAAACCATGTATTGACCGTACGGTGACTTGCCTGCCTGGTGCAAAGGTAGCGAACATTACGTGTGTTTTAGATAGGCTGGTAGATAGTGCTGGGAAGGAGCCAGTGGTCATGATACATATTGGCACCAATGATGTTGGGAAATGTAGTTGTGAAGTCCTGGAGGAAAAATTTAGACTGCTAGGCAGGAGACTCAAGGCCAGGACCTCCAAGGTAGCCTTCTCAGGAGTGCTACCTGTTCCATGCACAGGGCCAGAGAGACAGGCACAGATCAGGAGTCTCAATGCGTGGATGAGGCGATGGTGTAGGGGGGAAGGGTTCAAGTTTGTTAGGCACTGGAATGCTTTTTAGAACAAGAGGGAGCTGTACAAGAGAGATGGTTTCCACTTGTCCCGGGAAGGAATCAGGCTGCTGGCGCTTAAAATCAAAAAGGTGGCAGAGTAGTTTTTAAACTGAATATTGGGGGAAAGCCGACAGGAGATGAAAAATCTCTGGTTTGGGGTGGTTCATCTCAAAGAGATAAAGGGGTAGCTGTTACTTTCCTACAAGGAAAAGGATTAGAATTGTTCTCTGAGACTGTGGCAAATGATAGGGACTGCCTGGCAAGGTCTCGAGGCAGCAGAAGGAAGGTTGTGGGCTTAACATGTATGGGAAACTATAGATGTTTATATACTAATGCTAGAAGTGTCTGAGGTAAAACTGGGGAGTTGGAATGCTTGGTGTTGGGGGGAAACATAGACATTGTGGGTATTTCAGAAACTTGGTGGGATGAGGAAAATCAGTGGGATACGGTGATCCTGGTTATAAATTATATCGGAAGGATAGGGGGAAGAAAGTTGGAGATGGGGTGGCTCTATGTCAGAGAGGGTATACAGTCCAGTAAGATTGAGAGGGTAGGAGAATTGGATTTGCTTCTGGAAATGCTGTGGGTTGAATTAGTGGGCCCAAAAGGAAGCTTAACATTGGGAGTTTGTTATCGCCCACCAAATCAAAAGATAGAGGAGGATTATAAAATGATGAATGAGTTTAAGATAGCGGCTAGATGAAATAACTGTGTTGTAATAGGTGACTTTAACTACCCACACATTGATTGGGTCAATATGTGCTCAAGTCAGGAAAAAGAGACTGAGTTTCTAGACACTCTCAATGACTGTGCTATGGAGCAGATGGTTACAGAACCAACCAGGGGATAGGCGATCCTGGATTTGGTCCTAAGTAACACCCAAGACCTGGTGAGAGATGTTAAAGTGATTGCACCGCTTGGGAACAGTGATCATAATGTTATTAAGTTCAACATGTGTATAAATAGGGAGTTGCCCAAAAAGACTGACACAACCACCTTTAACTTTAAAAGGGGTAACTTCTCTGATATGAGGGGATATGTGAGGAGAAAACTGAAAGGAAAAGTAGAAAGGGTCAAAACCATTGGGGAAGCTTGGAGACTATTTAAAATTACAATCTTAGAGGCTCATAGAAAATATATACCGCGTGTTAGGAAAGGCACAAATAGGTATAGAAAAAAGCCTGCATGGTTAACAAACAAAGTAATGGAAGCTGTAAAAGGTAAGAAGGATTCCTTTAAGCAGTGGAAAGCTAGTCTCAGTGGGGCTGATAAAAGGGAACACAGGCTGTGGCAAATAAAATGCAAGTCTGTGTCAGGCAGGCAAAAAGAGACTATGAGGAGCATATCGCAAAAAACATAAAGACCAACAATAAAACTTTCTTGAAATACATTAGAAGTAGGAAACCAGCCAGGGAAGCAGTGGGGCCTTTGGATGACCAAGGGGTGAAAGGTGTAGTGAAGGATGATAGGGAAATGGCTGAGAAGCTAAATGCATTTTTTGCCTCTGTCTTCACTGTGGAAGATGAGAAGTGCCTGCCCACTCCAGAACCACTGATTTCGGGAGGGGTGTTGAAAGACCTGAGTCAGATTGAGGTGACGAGTGAGGAGGTCCTACGACTGACAGACAACTTAAAAACTAATAAATCACTGGGCCTGGATGGCATACATACGAGAGTTGTGAAAGAACTCAAATGTGAATTTGTGGATCTCCTGACAAAAATATGTAATCTTTCCTTAAAATCTGTCTCCATTCCTGAGGACTGGAAGGTAGGGAATGTCACTCCTATATTTAAAAAGGGTTCCAGAGGAGATCTGGGAAATTACAGGCCAGTCAGTCTGACATCGATACCGGGTAAGTTGGTGGAAACTGTTATTAAGGAAAACATTAGTAGGCACACTGATGAACAAAAGCTATTGAGGAAGACTCAGCATGGGTTCTGTAAGGGAAGATCTTGTCTCGCTAACCTGTTAGTGTTCTTTAAGGGAGTAAACAAACATCTGGACAAAGGGGACCTAATAGATGTTGTTTACCTTGACTTCCAGAAAGCTTTTGATAAAGTTCCTCATCAAAGGCTCCTAAGTAAGCTCAATAGTCATGGGATAAAAGGACAAGTCCTTTTGTGGATCTAAAACTAGCTAATTAAAAGGAAACAGAGAGTGAGTATAAATGGGCAATTTTCTCAGTGGAGGGAGGTAAGCAGTGGGGGGCCTATTCTGTGGGGTCATTCAATCACAAGCGCAAGGCCCTCTTCTAGTTCCAGGACTCCTGCCAGCCATGTTGCCATAAAGACTGCTAAGTCCCTGGAGCCTTCCACAGATTCTTCAAATCCTCGAAAACTTAAATTATTCCATCTGGATATGTTCTCCAGCTCCACCAGCTTTTCTTTCATCCATGTTTCATTAGTTTGTAGTTGCTTTATTTCTTCCTGAAGTGTTATTCCTAGTTCCATTGCTGTATCTGCAGTTTGAGAAACACTGTATGCAGTGTTACTTTTATTTCTTTAAGCTGTTTGGTTGCAAGATCAATCAATTTTGTTAGGTTTCCTGAGATTCTATCCTCAAACTTTCCCATATATTCTAGGAAGTCTTTTCTTTTAAGAGGTGTGTCATCTTCTACTATAGTTTCCCCTGGCTGCCATTTTAGTTCCCTTCCCAGACTCTAGGCCTGCAATGTTTTTGTCTTCTCTGGGGGCAGGGGGATAGGCTTTTATCAAAGGGGAGGGAGCTCTACCACTGAGGTTTTGATCTTACCCCCTCTGGCTTTCCCCATTCTGCTAAAAAATCCCTCCTGGTTTGGAGGTCGGGAATGGGAGCTCTGACTCAAAGCATCCGTCACTGTCGTGTGATGCCCCCCCCCCATCAAAATGATCCTAGGTTTCTGAGGTCATCTGGCTCTACAAGGAGAATTTCTGCTTCCAGCTCCTGTACTTTTTCAGACCCTTCAGCAGTGGTGGAACTGGTGGGGAGCCACGCAATAGCTGGGCAGGGCTGGGGAGGCACAGGGGGGCTCTTCCAGTCTTCCTCGGCTTGCCCGCTTCAGTGGACTGGCCAGGGAAGGCACAGGGAGGCATTTAAATGCCTCCCCATGTCTTCAAAGTCCTTCCCAGGCTTGCCCGCCTAGGCGGGTGGGCCCAGGAAGGCACAGGGGGGAGGGCTGCTGGAAGCTGGGGGCGGGGCTTGCCACTCCTGGGCTCCTTATTGCTGGAATGGCGTTCTGGCTTGTTCCAGTTGGAAATGAGCCCTGCATAAGCCTGTCCACATAGGCAAAACACCCTATCCTGTGAGCCAACCATAGCAAAGCAAGACAGGAAATCCTTGGAGATGGGTTGAACTATTGATGCAGGACAAGAGCAGCATCCTCTGATGGAATCTAATGTGAACACTGGACAGTTCAAAAAATAGTCATGAGTTCACATTAGATCCCACTTGCTTCCTCAGTTCTTCTTTTGGGCAGAGATCTGAGATCTTCCAAGGGGGGTCATTTTGTACTGCACGACATCCAGGACTATTCTGAAGGGTTCCAGGCATTATGCTGGACTGAGAGAATTCATCCACGTTGAAAAGCACACTGCTTCCTGGAGGAAGACAGAGTGGCCTGTATATCCATCAGACTTTGAATGCTCCTGTAGGAGGAATGGACAAGATGTCATCCAGAAATGGCCCAGCACTACCTTGGTCACAACTACATGGGCATTGAGAACGACCTTTTTGGGGGGGAGGTGTGGCAATGTTCATTCGGGAGGGGTACTCCTTCAGGGCATTCCCGCCAGTGGAGATTGCGGGCTTGGAGTGTGTCGGTCTGGTGTGGGAGGCTGAAGAGAGTTTGGCTGTCTGGCTGGTGTACCGACCGCCCAATGCACCAGCCAGCAGTCTGCTGTCCCTGAGGGAGGCTGTATCAGGCTGGGCGTTGGAGCACCCTAACCTAGTGGCTTTGGGTGACTTCAACGTCCATGCCGATGATGCAGCCTCCACTCAGGCAATGGACCTGGTGTCATCCATGGCGGATCTGGGACTCTCACAGTACATCTTGGCCCCCACACACCAGGCCGGGCACACGCTCAATTTGATCTTTGCTGTGGGGGTAACAGTGGACTGGATCACTGCTTCGGCAGTGCCATGGTCGGATCACTATGCCCTGGGGGCCCATCTGAATGTTCCATCCTGACCCCTGGGTGGCGAGCTTAGTTTAGCTCGCCCGCGGAATCAAATGGACCCTATGCGGTTCCAAATGGCACTGCAGGATCCAATGCCCCCTGGCAGCTTGTTGGATGAACTTGTGAAGGGCTGGCATTCCCGGCTCTCTGCAGCCACCGACGAGATCGCTCCCAGATGCCCTCTGCGCCCTCACAACAGGCTGGCACCCTGGTATACCCAGGAGCTGCGGCTTATGAAGCGAGAGCTGACGGCTAGAGACGGTGACATCGTGCTTGCGACGAAGCTACAAGAGCATCTTATAGGTAGTTTATAAAAGAGATTTCTATGCTGCCTCAATTGCATCTGCTAGCTCACGCCAAGCCCAATTATTTAGAACAATTCGGTCCTTAACGGTTTTGCCACAGGGCAAACCAAACACTAGGGAATTGAAAATAGGCTGTGATAAATTTGCGAGCTATTCTGCAGATAAAGTCTTGATGATCCGCCGCAAGCTCCCCGTCACAATTGAAACAGTGAGTGAACTCGAGGCCCCTTGCATGTTTTCGGCTCTGGGCTTAGATGGGTTTGGCCCTCTCAACCTAGAAAAAGTTGACAGACTCCTTGTAACTGTGCGCCCAACCACATGCATCCACATGCATAGGGCAAATTGGACACCGATCGGGGGCACTCAAGGAGGCGATGGTCCGCCCTCTCTTGAAAAAAAATCACATCTGGACCTGGCAAAATTGGCTAATTACCGACCGGTGTCCAATTTGCCCTATTTGGGCAAATTAACTGAGAGGGCGGTGGCGTTACAATTGCAGGGTTCTCTGGATGATGCTTTGGTCTTAGACTCCTTCTAGTCCAGCTTTCGCCCGGGTCATGGGATGGAGACTGCACTGGTCGCCCTTACTGACGACCTCTGGAGACATCTGGATTGGGGCGGGAGGGCAGTGTTGCTGTTGCTTGACCTGTCGGCAGCGTTCGACACAGTCGATCATCAGCTGCTGACGCGCCGCCTCGCCAACATGGGGATACAGGGACAGGCCTTGCAATGGCTCATTCCCTTTCTCCAAGGTCAGGGACAAAGGGTAGTGCTCAGGGAGCAGCAATCCATGAGGCACCCGCTTGAATGCGGTGTGCCCCAGGGGGGCGGTGCTCTCCCTGATGCTGTTTAACATCTACATGCGCCCCCTTGCCCAGATTGCCCGGAGATATGGGCTGGGATGTCACCAGTATGCTGATGACACCCAGCTTTATCTGATGTTGGGTGGCCAGTCGGACTCCAGCCCAGAAGATCTGGACCAGGCATTGCCTGCCGTGGCTGGTTGGCTCAGGCTGAGCCAGCTGAAATTGAACCCGGTGAAAACGGAGGTCCTGTGTCTGGGTCGGAGCGGCCTGGGGTGGGGGAGGGGTCCATTGGTGCCTGCATCTGGGGTAAGGAGTCTGGGAGTGCTCCTGGATCCCTCCTTGACAATGGAGGCCCAGGCAGCAGCCACGGCCAAGTCAGCCTTTTACCATCTTCGGCTGGCACAGAAGTTGGTCCCCTTCCTTGGCCACGATGACCTAGCTACAGTAATCCATGCGACGGTCACCTCGAGGCTGGACTACTGTAACGCTCTCTACATGGGGCTGCCCTTGGTGCAAATCTGGAAGCTGCAGCTGGTGCAGAATGCCGCAGCCAGGCTATTGATGGGCCTCACAAAGCAGGACCATATCCGGCCTGTGCTAGCAGCGCTGCACTGGCTGCCTATAGCATACCGGGTTCGCTTCAAGGTGCTGGTACTTACCTTTAAAGCCCTGTATGGACATGGTCCAACGTACCTGAGGTACCGCCTTTCCCCGTATATACTCCAGAGGGCACTTTGGTCAGGGTCGTAACATCGACTTTGTGTCCCTGGCCCCAGGGAGGCCAGGCTCGCTGGAACCAGGGCCTTTTCGGTGGCGGCTCCTGTCTGGTGGAATGAGCTCCCAGAGGAGATCAGGGCCCTGCGGAATCTTATGCAATTCTGCAGAGCCTGCAAGATGGAGCTCTTCTGTCAGGCCTTTGACTAGGAGCCGCCACCCTTAGTACCCTCCCATCGCAATAACATTGGCGATGAGGGCTGGCCCTGAACACAGCCCAGGCCTGACGGTCCTGAGAGGCTGGACCCAATTTTATAGGACATCATCCTAACACTGAAGACCATGACTGGAAGCATTTTATTGTAATTTATTGAATTGTTTTATTACTGTTTTATTATTGTTATTGCAATTTAAATGTTTATCTGTATGGGGTTGGCACTATGTGCCCTTGTTAGCCGCCCTGAGCCCAGGGTATAAATTTGAAATTAATAAAAATAAAAATAAATAAATAAATAATAAATCTAAATAAATAAATAAATAAAATCTGGAAATGTAGGTTGTAATAAGAGAAGTACAGCTTTCCCCTTGGCTGTCTACAAATTGGAACATGCAGATAATCCCTGGAAGCACACAAATCTCATTGATTTAGTGCCTCTGCAGTAAACATTTCCATCCTGAAACGCTTCACCAAAGAAATTGCTCAGCCACATCAGATTTGCACACATCCTAGAAAAAAAAAAAGGAATAAACCCTGGTTTTGCAGAGCAGGTTCCATCACTGAATACATGATGAGTGTTGGACCACTTGAACGAACAGTTGGTGTTCCTGGGAATCCCTGGAGCTGGGTGAGGCAACAAGCTCTGGGGCACTTGTGGGACAATGTCATCCTTATCTACACATCTATGTCAGCCAGTCACCAACTGTTGGAAACAAACCCCTGCTGGGCATGAGGAGTGGCCCTACTTGGCATCAGGCAGAGCTCTGCTTCTTCGTTCCCTTGGAGAGAGCAGAGCCCCTGAAAGCTGCTCTTCTTTTATCTACGAAGACTTTTACTTGTGTAGCTTGACCTGGAATCTGCTCAACTCACAGGGCTATCTATACGGAGAAAACTTGGAGTACTCTTTCTTAGCAGTAGACAAGCTTTGCTTCTGGACAGGCCTATTTGTTGCAGTTTTCCAAAGAGCCTGAGCCTGCAAGAATCCACTGGCAGGATGAGTCTAGCGCTCAGGGTCCACCTCCCAGTTGCACAGCCTCACACATTTTCGGGCAACTATCCTTCAATGGAAAGGATAAAAGGAAAGAGATGGGTGTGTGTGTGTGTGTGTGTGTGTGTGTGTGTGTGTCAGTGTTCCCTCTAAGCTGAGTCAGTGTGAGCTAGCTCACAGTTTTTTAGCCTCCGGCTCATGCATTTTTCTTTGCTCAGGAAGGATGGCTCCAGAACAAACTAATTTATGCAGTAACCAAATCGCTCACTCACAACTGTAATGCCAGTTGCTCACAAAGTGGAATTTTTGCTCACAAGACTCCATAGCTTAGAGGGAGCATTGGTGTGTGTGTCTATATTTTAACCAATCCAATCCAATCCAATCCAATCCAATTACCTTTATTGGCATGTAACACTTACAGACTCATACAGAACAAGAACAACAGCAACAGAAAATAGTACTTGCCAAAGGGACAAATGTAAAAGGAGTTGCCATGTAAATATACCAACACAGAAGACCAATCAATGAAATAAAGGGTGAATAGAAATGGCAGCAGAAAGAAATTTGGCAACAATTTCCGTTATCTCAGGATTTGGATTATCAAGAAGAGTAAGAATCTTTAGACCATCAGAATATTCCTCCAACTGAGTCAAAATAGAGTTTAAAAATTTTCTGATGTAGCATATGGTAGAAGGGGCACTGAAACAAAACATGGGGGATCGTTTTGATGTGGTCATTTGTGCATGGACAACATCTATCAGTGAAGGGCACACCCTGGAAGCAGCCAGATAATAAGGCTGAGGGTAGTACGTTGAATCTGGCCAGGGAGAGAGCTCTACGAAGTTTGGGGATATGCAGTTGATAAAGATAAGAGGCAGCTTGGTCGACTTTAGGAGATATTCCAAAATACAAAGGTGAACAGGTTTTATTAGCAGCATTATATAATGAATGTAGCTCAGAGCAAAGTAAATTGGCTCTTATACTTGAGAAAGCCTCGGGTTCAGAAGTAAGGAATAAGGAATCTAAGGTGATTTAATTTTGGATTCTATATAGGTAAACCAATTTGAATCATTAGATTTTAATAGAAGCTGATAGGTGTAACTCGAGGGGTCCGAATTGAAAAGAAGGAGAAGCCAATACTTAATAGTAGTCAGCCACGCTTTAGTTATCAACATGCTCTGGCTGCATTCCAGACATAAAGCTGCATCGGGGACACACACTGGAACGCCAAAGATTTTCCTCAAGAAATGGGACTGAGGCTGTTCTATGAAGTTTTCAGCTGAATTAATCCAAATGGGCACCCCATTTAATAACTGGGCCCCTATTTTAGAATTAAAGGCTTTTAAGGCAGCAGGTATGTACTGGTTACCTCTTCCTGAGACATAAAATTTAGTAATTGCTGCCGCATTTACTTTGGCCATATTAATTGCCGGTTTTTTATGGCAAACCCAAGAGGCGTTATATTGGAAATGAACACCAAGGTATTTAAAGGTCTTAACCTGTACCAAGGAGTGACTGTTAATTTTCCAGTCATAAACCTTCCAGGAGTTGGAAAAAAACAGAACTTTGGACTTCTCATAGTTTAGCTTGAGACGGTTGGTGGTGCAGTAATCATAGCAGCAATTAAGTGAATGCTCTAACCCCAAACGGGTAGACGACAGAAGAACCACGCCATCAGCATAAAGGAGTAAAGAAATATGTGCAGAGCCAAGACCGGGGCTGGGGCCATCAACTGAAGATTAAAAAGGGTCAAAGTCATTTAAGAAAAGATTGAAGAGGGAAGGGGCCAAAATACATCCCTGCTTAACCCCTTTATTTATAGGAATCATTGGGGAATATTTTAACCTAGCTAACCACAGTTAGAACCATAGAATTGGAAGGTACCTCCAGGGTCATCTAGCCCAACCCCCTGCACAATGCAGGAAAATCACAAATGCCTCCCCCCCCACACCCCCAGTAACTCCTGTTTCATGCCCAGAAGATGGCAACCCCCCCCCCCCCCAAACCCTCCAGGATTCTTGGCCAAACTGGCCTGGAGAAAAATTGCTTTCTGACCCCAAAGTGGCATTCAGCATTTCCCTGGGCATGTAAAAAAGGGCCACAAGAACTAAGCACTGAGGCAATTCCCTCCCTGCCCTCCCTTCTCATGATCTGCCTAAGTTCACACAATCAGCATTGCTGTCAGATGGCCATCTAGGCTCTGTTTGAAAACCTCCAAAGAAGGAGAGCCCACCACCTCCCGAGGAAGCCTCTTCCACTGAGGAACCGCTCTACCTGTCAGGAAGTTCTTCCTAATGTTTAGCCGAAAACTCTTCTGATTTAATTCCAACCCGCTGGTTCTGGTCCGACCTTCTGGGGCAACAGAAAACAACTCTGCCCCATTTATATATATAAAAGAAAGTCCCCTCACCGTAAAATCAATGTCCAGGCCAAACCCCTGGACCTAGAAACGCAAAATTCGGGGAGAGCACTCCTATCATGATGTAGATGCTCACTAAGAATGGATTTTTTAGAAATGTGACCCCTAAGGGGGTCAAAAGGGGTAAAACATGCTCCCCCATTGCTTCCTATGTAGCTGCCAGGCTGCTGCCTTCTTGTACCCCCCACTCTCTGATTGGTATGCTGCAGAGCTCAGTGTTCTGAGGTAAAAAAAACAACAACAACCAGTTATAGGAGACTGCAGAGAGCTAATGACAGTTGAGGAAATCATGAGCCACCACAATGGCTTGCAATACCCCTCCCCCTCCTACACTGGACAGGCAGCTGCCTGTCAGGTGTAGAAGAGGGGGTGGGATGCTTACAGCCATCTAAGAGGCTTGCTCAGCAGAATTGCCATAGCACTGCTGCTGGCCCAGCCTCCCCAATGCCTTTAAACACAATCCCCCCCTTAATACCAGACAGGCGGGTGTTTGTAAGGTGTAGGACCAGGGCCAGAGTACTTTAATCCATCAGGAAGTCCGCCCCTGCAGGATCACTTCCACAGTGGCTTTAGCCATACTCCTACCCACTATGGAAACATACCCCAAATTTGTAGAAAAGTGGTTTCCTGTATTAGGTTATTTAACTTCTGACAATGTGGATTCTAGAAAATTGGTTCATATGAACTTTCTTAATATCTGATTGCTTGGATGTTGTTTTGAATATGTAGTTATGTCCCACTTCTTAAATGTAACATAAATGAGAAGCATTTTTGTAAAAAAACAAACAAACAGGGTATGCCCTGCAAAAAACCCTCCCCCCCAAATAAGGGGAATGCATTCCTACCATGACATCAACCCCCCTATATAGAGATTTCTAAGGGGGTAAAAAGGGGGCAAAATGTGTTCCCACAATTGTTTTCCATGTGCCTGGCAGGCTGCTGCCTCCCCCCCCCCCCCCAATGGGTCAACTGTGTTGCTCAAAGTTCTGAGGTAAAGCCTGCCTGCTTGCACCCACCTCCCTCTGATTGCTCAGCTGTGGATCTCAGTGTTCTGTGGTAAAAACAGCCCACAAGCTCCTCCTTAAAGTGGAAGCTCCAGTGATACTGCTGTGGAGCCTCAATCTATCCAAACTCTGCAATGGTACCAGATATTAAGTGAAGGCCACACTGCTCACTGGCAGTGCTAGGGGAGAGTCAGTGTTCATACCACACATACCACTCATACCATCAGAAAACCCCTTCAAGAGGCTGCAGTTCCCCCTCAAGGTCTGTTCTGCTACCACCATAAACAAGTCCCAAGGCCACACATTGAAGGTGGCAGGAATTCACTTAACAGATGACTCCTTCTCACACGGACAGTTCGATGTGGCCTGCTCCAGAGTGAGCTCACCAAGCAGCCTGGTGATTCCAGCACCTGAGGGCAGAACCACCAAAGAGGTCCTTCAACAGAGAGAAAAAACTGCATCATTTTTTACACTTCAGTCTTCTCCACTGGAATTCCTACAACAAATGTTACATTTCAAACTTTACATCAGTGTTATAACTGGATTTATGGAACTTAAATACTGTAGCGAAGCCTGGGCATCAGGCTAGTCCTCTAGATGACCGCCCTTCAAGAACTTCCTCTCAGTCGTTTCCTCTGCAGGCTAAACATATCCAGCTCCTTCGACCTTTCCTCATAGGACTTGGTCTCCAGACCCCTCACCACCTTCATTGCCTTCCTCTGGACATGTTCCAGCTTGTCTATCTCCTTCTTGAATTGTGGTGCCTTGGGTGAGGTCTAACCAGAGCAGAGTAAAGTGGTACTATCACTTTGTGTGATCTGGACATTATACTTCTGTTGATACAGCCCAAAATGGCATTTGCCTTTTTAGCTACCGCATCGCACTGCTGACTCATGTTCAGTGTATGGTCTACTAAGACCCCTAGATCCTTTTTGAACATACTACTGCCAAGACAAATCTTCCCCATCCTATAATTAGGATAGTTCGGTAGCTGCTGCTTAAACATTTATTTCCTTGCTAACCTAAGGAAGGGGAAAAAACCCCAAACCCACAAGTCTGTAAATTTTGCCTCTTGCAGCATGGGAAGAATTTTTGAGGGGCCCCATCTTGAAGCACTGCTTGGTTCTCTGCAGCCATGGAGCTGCATGCTGCAACTAATTAGGTGCCAGATAAAGGGCCTGTTCCACTTTCCAAAAACATCTTGTATAGAAATGCTGTGGTATAGAAGTCCGTGATTTATTTATTTATTATTTCTATTTGCACCCAGGCTTGCCAGACAAGGTGGCTCAAGATGTTGCTTGGAGAAGAAAGTGATGCCTCAGGCCTGGCCACCATCACTCAGAAACTCAGCAAGTTCACAATTCCGGGCTGCAGAATGGGACACAGAACAGAGCTGGTTCATCAGAAACAGCCTCCCTGAATGTGAAGTCACTGAGGCCATCTATCTTGCCAGACTGTTGGAAGTCTGTTGTTTCTCTCTGTGATGCCATTGCAGAAGATAGAAAAATTATATTCCTGTTGTATTCAGGCAAAGTCCTTCTTGTCCAGCATCTGGCTCCACCACCACCAGCAGCAGCAGCAGCAGCAGCAGAAGAAGAAGAGGAGGAGGAGATTGGATTTATACCCCGCCCTTCACTATCCAAGGGAGTCTCAGAGTGGCTTACAAACTTCTTTCCCTTCCCCTCCCCACAACAGGCACCCTGGGAGGTAGGCGGGGCTGAGAGAGCTCTGAGACAACTGTCCTTGAGAGAACAGCTGGTACAGAGCTATGGCTTGCCCAGGGTCATCCAGCAGGTGCAAGTGGAGGAGTGGCAAATCAAACCTGGTTCTCCCAGATTAGACTCTGCGCACTTAACCACTACACCAGACTGGCACCAGGGACTTACAAGACAATGGGCTTCCCAATGTCCAGCATTTTGAGGCAGGCTGCCTTTGCACATGGAGGAATCAGACTTATCATCATGGCTAATAGGCATCAATAGACTTATCCTCAACCAATTTGTACCTACAGAAAGGGAAGGAACAGAAATCTAGATACAGCAGCCACCTCTCTCTCTCTCTGGTTCCCTACAGCCTCAAAGGGAAGGGAGCAGGCTGGCACACATCTTTTGTCCTTCACTGTCCCGCTGACTTTCCTTGCAGCTTAGGGCAAAGTTTTAGGGGATCCTCCTAAGTTGCTCCCTTGCCAGAGCCAAAAGCTTTCCAGGAAGTGTCCCAGCATCCTTCTCATCACATTCCTAATGAGGCCTTCTCCTGCTACTGCCCATACGTGACTTCACTCTGTGCAGCTGCTCCAAGTGGAGGATTCTCTTGACAGTAACAGTTTTTCTGAAGAAGAAATCTGTTTCGGAACAGGATGGATACGGGATTCCTGTAGTAATTATACATGCTAGGTGGATTCCTCATCTATGCAGATACTATGATCAACCTATGGCTATGAGGTTTTTGTCCTTGTTGGTGTGTAGACACATATATACACAGGGGCGTAGACTTTTGGAAATTCTGGGGGGGGGGGCTGCTTAGCACGCGCTATGTTCTCCCCCTCGGGAAACCACCGTGCCTCCCCGGGCCCTTCCGAGGCCCACCAGCCACTGCTGCCGGTGCCTCTCTCTCCCCCCCTGCCACCCCTTCCCTCTCCCTCTCCAGCAGCGGTGGCCAGGCCTCGGAAGGACATGGGGAGGCGCGGCGGCAGGCGCTCCATTTTGCCGGGGGTGGCTGAGTCCCCCCGGGAAATTTCGGGGGTGGCTCGAGTTCTCGAGCCCCCTCGTATTCTACGCCTATGCATATACAACTGGTTAACCTTATCGCAGTGTCTCAGGCACAGCTTTAAAAGGAGAATAGATAGATTCATGGATACTAGCCATAGTGATTAAAGGCAACCTCCATGTTCAGAGGCAGTCAGCCTCTGAATCCTAGTGCCAGGAAGCAACATCAGGGGAAGACCTTGACCTCTATGCCATGTTGTTGGCCCTCCAGAGGAACTGGTTGACTACTGTGTGAGACAGGATGCTGGACTAAATGGACAATTGGTCGATCCAGCAGGGCTCTTCTTATGTCTGCTGCAAAAGCACTTTGCATTTCCGCCATTATCCAAGCCATATCAAGAGTGCCAAAAAAGACACAACGGAAATTTGGTCCAAATTATATAATTGGTTGGACTGAATGAATGGCTCTAATTGTGTATTGGTGATAATAATGTAAGATATTACTACATGGTGCTGTAAAAAACCTTAATAAAATATATATTAAAAAAAAAAAAAAAAAAAAAAAGAGTGAAGGCTGAAGTTCTCCACTGGGCTTGCAAAGAGACTTCCAAACTTCTTCATGGCGTTCAGGGGCCCTGAAGTTGCAGCCATCATTTGGAGGGCATTGCCAAGCTTTGTCTCAGATTGTTTCCTGGAAGGCCAAAACTGCCAATGTTTTGCTTCATGTCCTGGTTCTCTCACTGGTTAGAATAAGGATTTTGTGTGACACTCTGATGGACATACCCTGAAAGACCATGCCTGGATTCAACCTTCAGTCTCACCGTCCTGGAGGAGAAAAGATGCACCCACCCCCGAGTCACTCTGTGTAACTGAAAAGGCAGCAGTGACTTCTTGAGGGGCTGCATGGGGCAGAGGGCTCACCTCCGGAACAACAGGGCATCAGTCCCCAAAGGACATGTTTGATTATTCGGATCTGACAGCTTGAGTTCAGCTCAGGCTTTAGGTTGTCATTCTGTCCCCAGAAACACCAAGTCCTGTTAAAAGTCTAGCTGATCCAAGCCCGGCAATGAGTGAAGGGAGCTCTTATCCACCTTGACTACAAAGCTGTGAGGCTCTGTGGCTGCCCAGGCCTGAATGGCTCTAACAACAGGGCCAAATCAGGACTTTATTAAAGTCAAAGTCAACTGACACAGGGATTTCCATGGCAGTCACTGGGAACAGATGCCAGCCCAATAGAAAGAGCTTTTGATCCCCACCAATGCTCTCGTGCCCCCTTTACACTGGCCAGACTAGACAGTCTCCACACAACAGAACAAACAGGCACAAATCAGACATTAAAAACAGAAGCACTTGGGAATCAGTGTGTGTGTGTGTGGGGGGGGGAGGCATTTCAGTCTCCATGGATTCTAACAGGAGGCTTAAGCACTGCAGCCCTTCAGTGGAAAAGTTTCCGCGGGAGACGTCAGCAAGAGGCAGATCACTTGGAATTCACAGGCACATCTGACACCATCGGGTTTGGACGGGACAGAGACTTGGAATGGTCAGTTTGCTACAAAAAGGAATAGTTGCTCTGTACAGATTTAAGTATGCTGTCCAGATTCATACTACTCTGGCAATTCAGCAGTCCACATCCACTCTGAGTGGAACTCTTGCGTCTGAAGAGGTGAGGTCTAATTCACAAAAATCTTCTGCTGGAATAAACATTGGTCTTTAAGGTACTGCTTTATTTTGCTGCTACTAATGAAGCTAGCTGGCTGGGATTGCTCTGGGGCAAGATCTCATTTTCAGCCTGCACATGGCAGCATAATGCAATGGGAGAGGAAATCAGGTCTGCTGGGCTCACTTTGTAATGAGAGAATCATAGAGGCCATCTAGTCCAGCTCCCTGCTCAGTGCAGGATCAGCCAAAGCATCTCTGACAAGTGTTTGTTTGGTTGCTGCTTGAAGACTGCCAGTGAGGAGGTCCCTAGGCAGCCAGTGAGGAGGTCCCTAGGCACTGCTTTCCTAGGCAGCCAATCCCACTGCTGACCTACTCTTACTGTAAACAAAATCTTCCTAATATCCAGATGGTTCCTTTCTGCCCATAATTTAAAACCACTGTTGCAAGTCCTCCCATCCTTTGCTGTCAACAGGACCAGCTCCCTTCCTTCCTCTAAGTGACAGCCTTTAAAAACTCTTTTTCACTTCCTGCCCTTGCCCTACTGCTGTTTGTAGCCCTGAATATAATGATCTCTGCCAACCACATATAACACTTCATGCATCTGATGAAGTGGACTTTGGCTTATGCCATAGTGAATGTGCTAGTGCTCAAGGCGCCACAAGGCTTCTTCTGGTATTGGTGTGTGTGTGTGCCTGGAAGTCATGGTGACCCCTAGTGGGACCTGGATGTGTCAGAGAGGTGGCTTGCTATTACCTGCCTCTGCATCCCAGCCCTGGTATTTCTTGGAGGTCTCCCTTCCAAGTACTCGCCAGGGTTGGCCCTGCTTAGCTTCCAAGGTCTGATGAGATTGGGCTTGCCTGGGCTGTCCAGGTCAGGGCAAGGTGCAGCAAGACTTTTGGTCATAAGAAAACTGCAGAAACTTCCTGTGCCTTGTCCTGATCAGAATGAGAAGCTTCGTCTCTGTAGATCTACCAGAGACAAAAGAATCCTCTGCTGGATGAATGCGCCTCCTGACCGAAGCACTTTTAGCCTACTGAAGCCCATTAACCCTTTTTCATCCCACATCTTGGTTTAATCCTCAGAATCTCCAGTTCTCAGGCAGCCATTATTAGGAAACACCTTTCTGTGCCTGAGCCTTTGGAGAGCTGCTGAGAGTCACAGAGGACATTTTTAAGGCAGCTGATGGACCAAAGAGTGGACTTCACAGGATAAATCTTTGTAGCAAAAGACTACAGCTGTTATGCCACATGAGCCGTGGTTCAGTGGTAGAGTATCTGTTTTGCCTACCAAGCCCAGGTTCAAACCTCCGCAGCATACCTCCTTCCAAGGATCTCAGGCTGAAGAGACGATCTTGCTCTGCCCAAGACCTTTTGACACAGTACATGAACTGGTGGGCATTCAATGAAATTAAAAAGCATAGAATCAAAGAGTTGGAAGGGACCTCCAGGTTTATCTAGTCCAACCCCCTGCCCAATGCAGGAAATTCACAAATACCTTCCCGTCCACACCCCTAGTTACCCTGCTCCATGCCCAGAAGATGGCAAAAAAAAAAAACCCTCCAGGATCTCCAGCCAAACTGGCCTGAAGAAAAATTGCTTCCTGACCCCAAAGTGGCAATCATCATTTTCCTGGCCATGTAAGAAAAGGCCATGAGAACTAAGCAATGAGGCAACCCTTCCTGCCCTCCCTCTCGTGATCTGCCTAAGTTCACAGAATCAGCATTGCTGTCAGATGGTCATCTAGCTTCTGCTTAAAAACCTCCAAAGGAGAGTCCACCACCTCCCGAGGAAGCCTCTTCCACTGAGGAACCACTCTACCTGTCTGGAAGTTCTTCCTAATGTTTAGCCAAAAATTCATCTGATTTAATTTCAACCCACTGATTCTGGTCCGACCTTCTGGGGCAGCAGAAAACAACTCCGCACCATCCTCTAGATGACAGCCCTTCAAGTACTTGAAGATGGTTATCGTATCACCTCTCAGTCATCTCCTCTCCAGGATAAACATACCCAGCTCCTCCAACCTTTCCTCATAGGACTTGGTCTCCAGATCCCTCACCATCTTCGTTGCCCTCCTCTGGACATGTTCCAGCTTGTCTATATCCTTCTTAAATTGTGGTGCCCCAAACTGAACACAATACTCTAGGTGAGGTCTAACCAGAGCAGAGAAAAGCAATACCATCACTTTGCGTGATCTGGACACTATACTGTTGATACAGCCCAAAATGGCATTTGCCTTTTTAGCTACCGCATCACACTACTGACTCATGTTCAGTGTATGGTCTACTAAGACCCCTAGATCCTTTTTGCACATACTACTGCCAAGACAAATCTCCCCCAACCTATAATTATGCATTTGATTTTTGCTGCCTAAATGCAGACCTTTACATTTATCCCCATTGAAATTCATTTTATTTGTTTTAGCCCAGTTTTCCAGCTTGTCACGATCATCCTGTATCCTGACTCTGTCTTCTACCATATTTGCTATCCCTCCCAATTTAGTACAATCTGCAAATTTAATAAGCATTCCCTCTATTCCTTCATCCAAATCACTGATAAAGATGTTGAACAAAACAGGTCCCAGGACAGATCCCTGAGGCACTCCACTTGTCACCCCTCTCCAAGAGGATGAGGAACCATTCATGAGCACTCTTTGGGTGCGATCTGTCAACCAGTTACAGAGCCACCTAAGTCATAGGATCCAAACTGCATTTTACCAGCTTGTCAACAAGAATATTATGTGGAACCTTATCAAAAGCCTTACTGGAATCAAGACAAACTATGTCAATAGCATTCCCCTGATCCACCAAGGTTAATCTGACATGACTTGTTCTTGAAAAACCTATGCTGGCTCTTAGTAACCACAGCTGTCCTTTCTAAGTGCTCAAGGACCAACTGTTTGATGATTTGTTCTAAAACTTTCCCAGGTCTAGGCGTCAAGCTGACGGGTCAGTAGTTACCCGGATCCTCCCCCCCACTTTGAAGATGGGGATAACTTTTGCCCACCTCCAATCTTCTGGCACCTCACCTGTTTTCCAAAAATTCTCAAAAATAATGGACAGAGGCTCAGAAATTACATCCATGAGCAGCAGGCTTAGAACAGATAAAAGGAAGTATTTTTTCACCCAAAGAGTAATTAACATACAGAATTCAGTGTTGCAGGAAGTGGTGGCAGCTACAAGCACAGACCCCTTCCAGAGCAGAGGTCCATCAGTGGCTATTAGCCAAAAGGGATAGATGAAACACTATGTCTGGGGCAATTATGCTGTGTATTCTTGGTGCTGGGGGGGGGGGGACAACAGTGGGAGGGCTTCTAGTGTCCTGCCCCCACTGCTGGACCTCCTGAGAGCACCTGGTGTTTTTGGCCACTGTGTGATGCAGAGTGTTAGACTGGAGGGGCCACTGGCCTGATCCAACATGGCAGCAGTGCTGTGTTAGATGGAGCTGTGGTCAGACTGAGGAGAAAACCTCTCCCCAGTCAAGCCATACCTTAGGGAAGCAAGCTCTGGCTGCAGGTCCAGCCCCCAATTCTGGGCCTACAGCTGCAGAGCACCCCCCCCCCCCAATAAATTCAATGCAGCCCCCTTCCTCTGGCCAGATTGTACAAGCCCCAGAATCCCTAATTGCCACACTGCAGGCACTGCGTCCTGCCATCTCTGTGCCTCTCTGGCACCCAAGCAAATTGCAGCTGCCCTGAGGCTAGCCCTGCCCTGTGCCCCACACTGGACACCCCCTGAGAGGAAGACTTACCGGAGCTCCTTTCTCACCGGAAGGGCCAGGTGGCCCTTGGGGGCCAGGCCGTCCTGGGAGACCAATTGGGCCAGCTGCTCCAGCGGGGCCTCGCTCACCAGGAGAGCCCTGCAAGGAAAGATGACAGCGAGAATGGCTGGAAGCTCAATAACTGGACCACGCCTGCAAGGAGGAGCGAGGTGTGTGGAAAGAGAGACCCAGAGGGGGCAGCAGGGAGGAGAGGACAACCCAGTCTCCTGTTTGTGCTGTCAGCTCCAGCATTTAGGGAATATGAGCCCTGGCTGCACCACAGAGAAACAGTGGTTTTACCATGGCTTCCATTGGAGTATCCTGAGAACCCTCTGGGTTGTTAGTGATCCTAACCCCTTTTGCCCAAAGAACCACAATCCTGAGGGTTCCCTGAGAGGAGAGGGATTGCCATGAACTCAGCTTAAGTAAGTAACTTGGTTGTGACCAAAGCCATGGATGGAAACAGAGTGGGCCAAAATAGGCTGCAGCGAAACAACCTAAGTGGTCCTTCAGCTTCAGACAATCAAGGGCATCTTTTGCAAAACGGGAAGCGGTGGGGACAGCAGGGCAGGCTGGGGCATCCTCTCCCACGCAGCACACTCCCATGCAGACTCACAACAGATTTTAGGGCTAGAGGAGTGGTGGTGAAATTTTTATACTTTATTTATTAAAAAAAAATTAGCTGCCTCTCTTCCTTGTGGAACTCAAGGCAGCTTACAATGTGAATGAAACAAGAGTAATAAAAACACACAAGACCACAATTTAAAATCTGTTAGGAGTACCAATAAATGAAAACTAAATTCATCAAATGCAGTCAGAAATAAAGCTGTCTGCAACTGCCTCCTGAAGATCAGGACTGAGGGGGGGCCAGGCGCACTCCCCTGGGGAGGCTGTCCCACAATCATGGGGCTGCCACCGGAAAGGCCCTTTCTCTTGTGCCCCCACCAAACAAGCTTCTCTGATTGGTGGGACAGTCAGGAGGGCTTCTCCCTGTGATTTCAATTCCCAGGCAGACTCCCTGGGTCCCAAGCCAGAAGGAGTGGAGGTTTCTCCACCCCAGAACATCCTTGCTGCAGGAAACTCCAGTCTGAGCATGAAGATTCTAGGCAAGAAAGGCTTTTACTTACTGCTGGGCCAGGAGGGCCGGGTGGGCCTTCGTTGCCCTTTAGACCCACAGGTCCCTGCAGGGCACAAAGAGATAGAGAAAGAGGTCACCATCCAATTACAGAAAAGAAACACAAAAAACATTGCAGAAAGAGGCGCTGTTAACAGGATCCATTTAAGAAATCTTTTTTTTTTAATAAATTTTTATTAGGTTTTTAACATTGGACAGGAAAATATAAGGGCAGGAAGGGTACAGGGTATATAAAGGAAAGTTCCATAAAGCTTGTATAATAGCTGTTACACATTTTCGGTCTTAATTCTTTGTTTCCAGTTCTCTTTCTTTGTAGAGTTACTAAAGCTTGGGTTTGCTTAGTTAAAGCGCTATAAAGTCTTCTATTCTGATTCCTGACAAGTGTCAGATTCTGTATAGTTTAGGTTGGAGTCTCTCCAAATTTATATTATGTATATTCATTGTTCTTGATCTTTGAAATTTCTTTCCACTTAGTCATAAAATAGTGTCCAATTGTCTCTCGCGTTTTGTTTACTTCTATCTTTTAACATGTTTGACAGTATATCCATTTCTGCTGTTTCAAAATTTTTTGCCAAACGTTTATTTTCTGTTGGTATCTCTGCTTTCTTCCAGTGCTTAGCATAAAGAATTCTTGCTGCCGTAACTATATGTATAGTTAGATGTTTAACTTTCTTATCTTTTACATCAGGCATAATATTGAGTAGGAACATTTCAGGATTAAATGGTAGCAGTAACAAACATTTTCTGTATTTTTCTGTATTTTCTGTAACATTTCATGAACTCTTCTCCAATATAACATCACCTCTTTGCACTTCCACCAAACATGAAAATAGCTTCCCACCCACATCTTACATTTCCAGCATTTATCAGAAATTCCAGGATACATTCTGGCTAATTTCTCTGGCGTTATATGCCACCTATAAAACATTTTATATAAATTCTCTTTAAAGGCAACTGATTTTGTTATTTTAACATTTGTTTTCCATATTTGCAACCAATGGTCAAGATCAATAACCAAAATTTTGGGCCCATTTTAACATACATTCTTTAATTACTTCATCTTCCATCTTTATCTGTAACGAATACACATAACATTTCTTAATCAATATAAAAGTGTATCAAACTCTGATTGTTCTGCAGCGCATTTAAAAAATCTTGACTTACAATGGGGCCAGGAAGACCTCTGTCGCCAGGGAACCCTCTCAAACCAGGCGGGCCGTCTTTTCCGGGAAGGCCTGTGGGGCCGGGGTCCCCCTGCAATGGCAAGTGCCCAGTTCAGGTTCAGCAGACACAGCAGAAGCTTCGTGGCTGCTCAAAGCCCACCAGCTCATTGGATCGCCAATTGCACTTATTTTATTTCTGTTCCATTTTTTGGCCGAAGTGTGTGTGTGTGTTTCCTCCGAATGGATCACAGAATAAGTATAAGATACAAATCTGAGTTAAAACTTCCCCAATCCACTTTAAAACAACACATAATTTGGAGGGTGGGGTATAAATTAATTAATTAAATAAATAAATAAATAAAAAATATGATTTAAAAGAATAGCCCCCAACAGTTCAAGCTAGAAAGAAGAACTTCCACGGCAGTTTGGACAGCATGTTTCTGAAGAAAGGAAATCTCCCCAGTCAGGGAAGAGCCCTTTAAGTTAACAGGGGCCTAATCTTTGCTTTGACAGTAAGGCATTGCGAGATCTAAGCACCAATCATTCTGGCTTCTCCAAGAGGGAAAGAAAGAAGGAACTACTGTAGAGCATTATTCTGCAGCTCAGCCTCAGATATGTCAAATAGGATGGCTGAGGTTGTAAAAACTCAGGCCTTGTTATTGAATGGTGCTTCCACTCAGCTTCTGAAACACCTTCCCTTAACTACAAGCAGCTCCTGGGGTCCCAAACACTTTGCTGATGAAAGCATTCTCTCTCTCTCTCTCTCTCTCTCTCTCACACACACACACACACACACACACACACACACCCCTACCTTCGTGCCTTCCTTTCCAGCCAGCCCAGGAAGTCCCTGTTCGCCTGGCGGCCCTGGAGGCCCCGGATGGCCACGTTCACCCATTGGACCCGTCTCTCCTGTGGGACCCTGCAAGAAAAAAGGAAGAGGGGAGCAGAAGGGTGGAAGGTATCAGTTGCCTTCTGAACATTATCCTGGACCACCTTGAGTTTCCCGGAGGCTTCTGAAAGGAAGCGTGCAGGGCCTGCCTGGGAGCCATGTCACCTACGCTGGGCTGAGACTCCCATCCTGCTTCCTCTGGCTGAGGGAGGAGGGAGGAAAGCACTCGGTGCACACTCAGGGCTCCTCTCCTTTATTCCTGTTCCTTGGAAATAAAGGGCGTGGCCATAAATGGGAGGGAAGGTATTTAAGCAGCTACAGGCAGCAACTGAGGACACAAGAGTCTATTAAGAGATTCCTTTGCTTCTTGCGCCACCATTCTCTGCTGTTTAAAGCCCTACAAAAAAACTGTTTGTTCAGAGATGACAGAGGGACAATACTGAAAAAAGGCACATCAGCCCTTCACTGTGTAGTTATTGTAAACATAAGTTCCATGTGTGTGTTGTTAACAAGCTGCTGAAACGCCACTCTGGGGCAAGGAGCACACAGCTGTAAGCAGCTCAGCAACTGTCTCTGGCATCTTTGCTTGGTAAGTGCATTCACACCCCTTAAGGAGCAAAAGGCACCTTATAAGCAGCAAGGGAGTATCAGCATTGGGCTGGGGAGTTCTCCAAAGGGTGCTGTGGCAGGCCCTGGCCGTGGGGGGGTAACACGGTGACTGTTCAGCACAGGGAGGGATGGATGGCACAGCCACTGCCTGGAATAGCCGTGCTTAAGGCACAGGCAGTTGCAGTCGGGCAGTGTGGCTCGGCAGCCCTGTGAAGCCCTTTACCAGGCAGGGCCAGGCAAAGAGGCAAAAGGAGCCATCTGGTGGGCTTGGGACTGAGTGGGAGCTGTCCGGCAGCTGCCTCCCCTTCCCTACAGACTCAGAGGCTGGATAGCCATAACAAAAGAGGAAAGCTGAGCAAGGGGTCCTGTGATGCTCCATCCCTCATAGGTGTCAACTACATGGGGGCTTGGGGGCTGAGGCTACCCCCGAAATTTTTCAGGTGACTGAGCCCCTCCCAGTAACCAGGCTCGCAAGGTTTGCCACTCCCCCACCCCATTTTGAACATGGAGGGATTTTTCCCTCCACTTTCTAAGACTTTGGGTGGGGTGGGAGGAAAGTCAGGGACTGCTTCAGGGCTTGCTTCCTGGAAGTAAGCCACATCCCCAACTCCTTATTAGGGTGGGCCTGGTGGAGCTGGAGGCTGCACATGGTTTCAGTTTTCCTGCACAGAAAAATAAGGTGCCTCGTGCTGCTGTTTTTTGCAGAGCCCAGGGTGGGGGAGGAGGTCTCAGGGTGCTGTTTCTGCAGCCTTGTGCCACTTCCTTTTGCAGAGCTGTGGAGGGGGGGAGACCGGCATCCATCCAGGATCATTGTCCTCGGGTGCCTGGGTGCCGTTTCATTGGGTCCCAGTTCTTTTAATGACTTAGCAATGCTTCTGGCCCAGCCCCCCCCCCCCCCCCGGAAATTGCAAAGTCTACGCCCATGCCATCCCTCATATAACCATCTCTACCCCCACCCCAAGCAGGAGCAACAGAAATGGGGCTTCTGGCACAAGGATATGAGAGAGGCAGACAGACACCCACTGTGGGAGTGTCAGAATTTGAACTAGCAACTGGAGGCGACAGAGGAAGAAGGAGCAGGGCTATTGCTTTCCCACATTGCAGCTTGGCGCCAACCCCAGACACCCCACTGGCTGTCCCTGGTCCATCCTAGCTATAATTATTGGGGTGGACCCAGCCATTCTCCAGGGACCCTTCCTCCAACTAAATGGCCCCTCTGCTGGGTGCTGCAAGGCTTTGCTCAGTGGATGGAGAGGACAGGGGCAGGACCCACTTCATTTCCTGGGTCAGGGTCAGATCCTTGCCTGGGCAACAGCCAAAGTCCAGTCTGACTCGTGAGGCTTCCCAGGCTTGCTGCAGCTGCCTCCACCCGCCCCACTTGGCCATCCTTCCCCCTGCTGCTCGCCTCTTCAATCCAGCCCAGCTTCAGCTGCATTTCGGGCTCTGACCTTGCCCAGCCATCAACCCCCTCCCGGTCCAGGTCTGATGGAGAGCACACTGCACCATGGTTTGTATATCTCTCTTATATATAAAGCTGTTTTCAAGTGGCAAGATTCCATGGGGCGCCAAAATCAGTTGGCTGCAAGGACTGCCACTCAAAAGGGGTCCCTGGCCACTGGCTGCATTCCCTCGCTGCTTTGCCTCAGTCCCACCCACAGAGCCACCGGCCAGTGTCTCGGCCTCAGTCTGGAGGGAGCTGACGAAGGGGAAGGACTGGATGCTTGGGTCCACTTTTCTCCTCTGCCCGGAGGTTCTCCGCCACTGCCAGGTGGGTCTAACTGTCCCCTCAGTGGCCTGCTTCTGCCAGTAAAAAGACAATGGACTTTTGGCATAACCCCCTCCCCCACCCACTGCCTTTCTTGTCAGAATAAACTGTGAAAATGGCTCTCTCTCCTGCTTAGCTCTGGCTGGCTAATAAGGTGGGCCAGCAATCATCAAACCATTCTCTTCAACCCCCTGCTATGCGGCTGACTTCCCTCTAGGGTTGCCAATCTCCAGGTGGGACCTAGAGATCTCCTGCTGTTACAGTTGATCTCCAGATGACAGAGATCAGTTCCCCTGGAGAAAATGGCTGCTTTGGAGGGTAGACACTATGGCATTATACCTTGTTGAGTCCTTCCATCCCATCCCCCCCCCCCCAAAAAAAATGCTGCCCTCCACAGGATCCACCCCCCCAAATCTCCAGGTATTTCCCTAATGAGAGCTGGCAACTTTCTCCTCAGTGCCTGTTGCTAGGCAACCAAGCTTGCTTCTCTGAAAGCCCCTTTCCACACCTATGTTGGCCTTTGGGAGAAAACTCATTGGGGCCAGCTGAACAGCATGCCATAGAGACCACCCTCCAAAGCAGTCATTTTTCTCCAGGGGTGGGGGAGATCTGTTGTCTGGAGTTCAATTGTGATACTTGGCGATCTTCAGGCTCCCCTGGAGAAAAAGGCCTGCTTTGGAAGGTAGACCATCTGGCATTATACCCTGCTGAGTCCTTCCATCCCCCACCAAAAATGCTGCCCTCCACAGGATCCACTTCCCAAATCTCCAGGTATTTCCCTAATGTGAGCTGGTTGACTAGGGAACAGGCCTCAGCTGAACAGAATGACAGAGGCGACCCTCCAAATCAGTCATTTTCTCAGGGGTGGGGGGAGATCTGTTGTCTGGAGTTCAATTGTGATACCTGGCGATCTTCTGGCTCCACCTGGAGGTTGGGTACCCTAGGCATAGCAGTCAGCGCTTCAGAGCAGGATCTCCTAGACCCAGGTTCTTGCTGAGTGGGTGATTTTGGACCAGTCAGAGACTTTTAGCCTAACTTACCTCACAGGGTTGTTGTGCAAGTCAAAAGGGGAAGAGGAGAATGATGTAAGCTGCTTTGGTCCCCATTGCAGAGAAAGACTACATTTCTCCAGGGGAACCATGGTTGCTAATCTCCAGGCGAGGACTGGAGATCACTCAGATTTACAAGTTCTCTCCAGCTGGCAGAGATCAGTTCCCCTGGAGAAAATGGTAGACTCTGTGTCCTTATACCCTGCAGAGATGGCCCCCCTATGACAGCCAATGCGACATAGCAGTCAGGGCTTCAGAGCATGGTGGAAGCTGTGGGGGGGAGATGTAAAGTTGAGGAGTGAGGTTGATGATTGGCTGGAAAGGAGCTAGGGTTGCCAACTCCAGGTGGAAAATTCCTGGAGATTTGAGGGATGGAGCCTGGAGACGGTGAGGCTGGAGGAGGGGTGGGACCTCAGACAGGTACAATGCCATAGACATCCCACTCCAAGGCAGCCATTCCCTCATGGGGAAACATTGTTGCCAATCTCCAGGCGGGGGCTGGAGATCACTCAGAATTACAACTGCTCTAGGAGGGAGGGGAGAGGAGATGGGAAGCTGAAGCCAGGAAGCAGATAACAATACACTGACAGTTGGCTGGGAGGGAGATAGGATTGCCAACTCCAGGTTGGGAAAATCCTGGAGATTTGAGGGGTGAACCCTGGAGAGGGTGAGGTTTCAGCAGGGGTGGGACCTCAGACAGGTTCAGTGCCATAGACTCCACCCTCCCAACCACCCATTCCTTCATGGGGAACCATTATTGCCAATTTCAAGGGGAGGGATGGCGATCACGCCAAATTACAACTGTTCTTCAGATGGCAGAGGTCTTCCCTTGGAGAGACTGGTGGACTCTGTGTCATTATACCCTGCTGAGGTCGCCAGAGCAAAATGACGCTGAGTGCCCAAGGCCGGGGGACTCTCCCAGAGCCTCTTTCTAGAGCCCGTTGTATTTATTTCCACAATGGGCCTTATTCCTAGTGGTTTGTATATTAACAGAAAGCAAGCAAGTTGCCTGGAGAATGCCTTGGCAACACCCTTGCATCTGAACATCACACTAATTACATTTTAGCATTTCAAAACATAATTACCAAACAGTCAACTTGTGCACCTCAGAAGGCAGACATAAGCATGTATTTACCCTGCGATACAGAATTTACTCTGCCATTAATCTGACAGGGCCTGCTAATTAGGAGGTAATTGAATAGCTGGCTGTTTTCCCATACAGCGGACAGGAGGAAACAGACAATCCAATCTGGGAAGCTTCTGGAAGCACCTACCTGTGGTCCAACAACTCCCGGAGGCCCAGGGGGACCTGTCTTGCCTTGGAAACCCTATGACAGGATAGGACAGTTTCACTCAGAGAGCAAAAAACCACAGCACTTTGCACAGAACGATCAAGCTGGCCTGACAGTCTCTTTTCTAATAAGCAGATGTATCTCCTTTGGAAGGATGAGAAGTCCCAAAGGACAATGAATGAGGAAATGAACAAGGAGGCCCAAATCATGAGCATTGCCATTTCGGCAGGTCAGGCAACTGGTTCCCTACCTATTTTCCCATGACCTAGAGCCACAGTGATCCATGCGACTGTCACTTCCAGGTTGGACTACTGTAATGTACTCTATGCAGGTCTACCCTTGAGATTGACCCGTAAACTCCAGTTAGACCAGAATGCAGTGGCGCATGTCCTTACAGGAACACCATTACAAGTGCATATACTACCAGTGCTCCACCAGATGCACTGACTTCCAGTTGAGAACATGATCAAACTCAAGGTTTTGGTTCTAACCTTTAAAGCCCTATGCAGTCTGCAACATACGTTCAGGACTGTCTCTCCCAATACTGTCTCTCAAAGAGCGCTACACTCTACGGACCAACATTTGCTGAGAATCCCTGGCTCAAAGGAAGTCTGCATAGCCTCAACCAGAGCCAGAACGTTTTCAGCTCTGGTGCTGGTCTGGTGGGACAATCTCTCAAGAGAGATCCGGGCCCTGCTTTCCCTGGCGTGTTTCTACCTCATATTGTATTACTCATCTGTCCACCCACCCATATGATCAGTTACCATCTACTATGCACAGACATGAAATTGATGTGGGAGTGGTGGTATTAATCAGTGCTATAAATGATATCACATTTAGATTTTAATGTTAATGTTATGTTCATCATTTTATTATATTGTTGTAACCCGCCCTGAGCCTTGCAATGCAGGGGAGGGAGGGATAGAAATAAAATAAATAAATAAAGGAGGTTGGGTATATCTGCATGTTTCCAGGGGGCAAATAAAAACAGACTGTGCAAGGACTGAAGAATCAGCTGCCAAGGAACAGATGACTCTGAGAGACAGCCAGTGAAAGGACCATTTAGAGAAGCAGCTTTTATCAGACTGTGTTTGGGTGAGGCCACTGGACACTTTTCCAGGATCCCTTGATGGAAAGATCAGTCATGGCAGACAAGCATCTCTCCTAGTAGAGTTCACCCATCGCAGGAGAGAGTGGGGTGGTGGAAGAGGCACGTTCTTGGGCAAATTCTGTCCATGCAGGGCAACGGTGAAAACATCCCAGAAGCCAAGCACAGGAGTTCTGGTGGGTAAGTCGGTGTGGAAATGGGCCCTTGGAGGAGGAAGGCTCAAAAAATGCACTGGTGTATGTGCCAAATGTAGGCCCCAGTGTAACCTCACCAAGAAAGTCTTCTGCTTTACAGATGCTGCAGATTCCTGAGAGGAGATGTACAGCAGTGGAATTTACCATGCTCAACACTCATGATCAGACAATGAGCTGATCAAGGGTATGTTCAGACTGAACTAAGCAACTCTGATGGCTGTCTGGTGGTCAGAAGCTGATTCACAGATGATCAGGGGATCATTGGCTTCTTGGATCCCCTACCATGTTTCCTTCTTGTTGGAATATTGATGGCTTGAACTTGCAAGAGCTCTTGTTTTAGGAGAGCCCACCCTTCACTTGCTCCTTTCCCTTCCAGCAGTCTCGCCCATGGAATGATTCTCATCATGCCACTGAGTTTATTAAAATCTGCCCTACTGAAATCTAACATACACATGTGACTACGAATTTCCTTGGCCCCCCACAGCAAAAGGAATTCTAGCAGGACACGGTCACTTCCCCTTCACCCCATCTACCATCTCTTGCCTGTCGGCTAGTATGGCTGAGGCCCTCGTAGCTTCCTCCACCATTTGATGAAGGAAGCTGTCAGCCAGATGGGTCAGGAACATGTGTGACTGTGGGTGCTTTGCAGAGTTTGTCTCCCAGCACATATCAGGGAAGTTGAAGTCACCCATAACTACCAGGTCATGTTATTTGGATGGCCCGAGGCAAGGAGTGGGGACCATATGGTGAGGTGCTGCTAGAAGGTAAGGGGTTTTTGTCCTTCTGCCTTTTGCCCTTCCTAGCTGCTTTGTGAGAAGTTGAGGGTGAGTGGGTTCTTTGGAGCTTGCTAGAGAGTGGGTCTGTTTAAGTTCTGTTTGGGGCTAATTGTGTTTTGGGGGCTGCTGGGGACTGAGTGAGTTGCTGTTGATTGCTGTTGACTACAAGCCCTGCCCCAACTGTGCTGAGCTCTGCTGTGCTTGGCAGGAAGAGACCTTTTGAAACAAAAAGCTCCTCCTCGCCAGAGGTGCAAGCCGAAGGGCTGAGGTTCTGCCTGAAGGCCCCAAAACTCTGCTCAGAGTACTCTTGGAATATACTTGGATGGCAGTGATGTCGACTGATGGCCCCTTTCCAGTCACCTGCATGGAGTGTGCCATGTTTGTTTTCCTCCTGGAAGAGAAGATGGACTTCACTTGTCAGAAGTGTAAGCTGGTGAGGCTTTTGGAGGAGAACATTCAGAGCCTGCAGGAGAGGATCACCACCCTTCAGGAAATCAAGGAAGGGGAAGATTTTATTGACAAGAGTCTGGGAACTCTGCAAGAACATGAAGGAGAAAGTCAAGGAGAAGAAGGAATAGTCGATCTCCCTTCTGAGCCTCCTCTCAAGTTCTACAGTACAAGCCCGAAGACGTTGACTAAGACAACGTTCTGGTCCACTGGAGCTCAAGAATCATTTTGAGCTACTTGAGAAGGTGATGGAGACAAGAGTGGAAGGAGAGTCACTGAGAAGTATTGGAGTCGGGAGTCCATGGAACAGGGAAACAGCTAGATCTTTATTGCTGGTCCGGATGAAGCATACCCCCCAGGACTCCGAGCCCTCCTTTTATGCTGGTCAGGGATAATCCCCTGACCTCGTCCAACTGGCCTGATAGGCCAGTCTATTTACATCTCATAGGTTCCCTGGGAGAAACCTAGGTACATGATTGGTGGCCTGTTTGAATCCACCTGGCCTTTGTTCTACCTGGCTGAAGCTCAGGTAGTTTCTTGGCCATGTGCTCTGGCCACATGGCGGTCGCCATTACTGGAGCACATGGCGACCGCATGGTCAATACATAACAGTCACAAAGACCTGGAAAAGGGAGTGAGGAGGGCATTCTGCCACACAGAAGTGGAAGGAAACAGAAAGTGGTGATTGTTGGGGACTCTCTCCTCAGGGGTATGGAACGTAGTATGTCCAGGTCAGATCCCCTACTCCGAGAGATGTGTTGCTTACCTGGGGCCAGAATTCAGGATATTACAGACCGATTGCCAAAACTGACAAGA
This sequence comes from Lepidodactylus listeri, assembly GCA_029233225.1. NCBI lineage: Eukaryota > Metazoa > Chordata > Lepidosauria > Squamata > Gekkonidae > Lepidodactylus > Lepidodactylus listeri. The sequence goes on along the minus strand of JARCFY010000014.1, from coordinate 2,485,320 downwards.
CCTACTGATCAGTACCCATTTGTGCTGGTTCATGTGGGGACGAAAGACACAGCCGCAAATACCATCTTGAAAATTAAAGAGGACTATGAAGCTCTTAGAAGGCAGCTGAAGGCATTGGGGGCACAGGTGATATTCTCTTCTATCCATCCAGTCAAAGGAACAGGAGTGCAAAAAGAACAGACCATACTTGAGGTGAATCGTCAGCTGAGACAGTGGTGCCGGCAGGAGTGCTTTGGGTTCTGGGACCACAGGATAAGTTTTCTTAGAGAAGGCCTTCTAGTGTATGATGGGTTTCACCTCTCCAGGTCAGGGAAGAAAATGTTTGGAAAGAACATGGAGAGCTTATTCAGGAGAGCTTTAAACTGAAGCCACAAGGGGAAGGGGGATGATCAGCATGGGGACTTCAGTGAAGAAGAGAAAACAGTGGGGACCCACCTGGGTAGGACAGGTCAAATAAAGGTACAAGGCTACAAGTGCCTATATACCAATGCCCGTAGTATGGGTAATAAGAAGGAAGAGCTTGAGCTTGCAAACAGAGGGCCATGATACAATAGGAATCACTGAGACTTGGTGGGATGATTCTCATGACTGGGATGTGGTAGTGGATGGGTATGAGTTGTTCAAGAAAAACAGGAAGGGTAGAAGAGGAGTGGTGCTGTATGTGGAAAGAGAGAGCTAGATTGTCAGAAAGTTCTGGAGAATGTGGTTGACAGCCCCATGGAAAGTATATGAGTGGAAATAAGGGGAGGTAGGACAAAGGGCATTGTTTTTGAAGTCTGCTACAGACTGCCTGACCAGGGACAGGTAATGATGCTGCCCTCCTTGAACAGATTGGTAGAGTATCCAGACATCAGAACCTTATAATTATGGGAGGCTTCAACTTCCCCGATGTGTGCTGGGAGACAGGCTCAGCAAAGCGACAAGAATCATGCAACTTCCTGACCTGTCTGGCCAACAACTTCCTTTTTCAAATGGCGGAGGAAGCTACAAGGGGCTCGGCCATATTAGACTTAATATTAACTAACAGGGAGGAATTGGTAGACAGGGTGAAGGTGGTGGTGACCTTAGGGGGAAGTGACCATGTCCTCCTTGAATTCCAGTTGCTGTGGGGGGATCAAGGAAGTTTGTAGCCAGACTCGTAGGTTAGATTTTCATAGGGCTGACTTCAACTAACTCAGAGGCTTGATGGGAGTCATATCAAGGGGGAGTGTGCTGGAAGGGAAAGGAGCGAGTGAAGGATGGGCTCTTCTAAAACAAGAGCTCTTGCAAGCTCAAGCCCTCATTATTCCAGCAAGACGGAAACACGGTAAGGGCTCCAAGAAACCTATGTGGATGAACTGAAAGCTTCAGAATAAGCTAAGGGAGAAAAAGGAAATGGAGGGAAGGTCAGACCTCTAAAGAGGAGTATATGGGAGTTACTAGGTACTGCAGATCAGCCATGAGAGAAATCAAAGCTCAGTATGGGTTGGGTCTGGCCTGGGGGGCTTGCTACAATAAGAAAAACTTTTACAGGTATGTAGCAATTGGAACACTTTTGGGAGTAGAAGGAGAAACTCTGGTGGAGGACAGAGAACAAGCAGACAGGCTTAATGACTTTTTCGCCTCAGTTTTGTCCCTGAAGAACTCGAGCCCATCTAGAGATGGTAGAGGACATAACAGGACACCTGAGTGTCCGGTTGACATTGACAGGGAGGTTGTGGAGAGGCACCTGGCTGCACTGGATGAATACAGATCCCCTGGGCCAGATGGTGTGCACCCAAGGGTGCTCAAAGAATTTTCTAATGAACTTGTAGAGCCTCTGTCCATCATCTTCAAGGCCTCCTGGAGGACTGGGGAGGTGCCACAAGATTGGAGAAGAGCAAATATTATCCCAATTTTTAAGAAAGGGAAGAAGGACGACCCTGGAAACTACAGGCCGGTCAGTCTGACTTCTGATGATGGGAAGATATTAGAGCAGATTTTAAAGGGATTCATCTGTAAGCATCTGAAGGACCACTTAGTGATCCGGGGAAGTCAGCATGGTTTTGTCCCAAACAGATCTTGTCAGATCAACCTTTGATCATGTGATGAGTTTACTGGATCGTGGGAACTCTGTTGATGTGATTTACCTGGATTTCAGTAACACTTTTGATAAGGTTCCCCATGACATTCTGATGAGCAAACTGGAAGACTGGACTATAGGACAGTTCGGTGGATAGGGGACTGGTTAGAGGACCACACCCAATGAGTGGTGGTCAATGGTGTTTCATCAGATTGGAGGGAGGTGTCCAACTGAGTGCCATAGGGCTCGGTTTTGGGCCCGGTACTTTTCAATATTTTTATCAATGATCTGGATGAAGGCGCAGAAGGGCTACTCATTAAATTTGTTGATGATACCAAATTGGGAGGAGTAGCAAACCCCAAGAACATTGAGTTAAAATTCAACAAGACCTGAATACTCTGGAGAAGTGGGCAGTTGCAAACAAGATGCAATTCAACAAAGATAAATCCACAGTACTACATCTGGGCCACAAAAATGTCAAACACAAATACTGGGTGGGGGATACATTTCTGGGGAGTAATGTATGAAAAAGAGATCTTGGGGTAGAAGTGGACTGTAAACTAAATATGAGCAGTCAATGTGGTGCGGTGGCAAAAAAGGCAAAATCAGGCTTGGCCTGGGTTTTATTAAAAGGGCCATAGTATTGAAATTGCAGGAGGTCATAGCCCCTCTGAATACTGCCTTGGTCAGGCCGCACCTTGAGTACTGTGTGCAGTTCTGGAGGCCTCACTTCAAAAAGGATGTGGACAAAATCGAGAGGGTGCACAGAAGAGCGACAAGGATGATCAGGGGTCTGGAGACTGAGCCCTATGAGGAATCACTAAGGGCCTTGGGAACGTTTAGTTTGGAGAAGAGGAGATTGAGGGGGGACATGATTGCTCTCTTTAAATATTTGAAAGGCTGTCATTTGGAGGAGGGCAAGGAGCTGTTCCAGTTGGCAGCAGAGCATAGGACCCAAAGCAACGGGTTTAAATTACATGCAGAAAGGTATCGGCTGGATATTAGGAAAAACTTTTTAGCCTAGATCTCAGCCTTGAGAGTTCAGTATGTTTCGTGAAGGGAACACATCCGTGCCAGGCACTTACAAGGCAACAGCAATCATCCAAGATGTGCTGATCACTAAAAGGAACAGCACTCCAGGCTGACTAGTTCATTTCCTCTTGGTTTCCCTTCACGGCAGAAATGGCAGAGGAGTCTCCTGAGGGGCATGTGGAGCAGAGCTGCCATATTGATTTCAGATGAAGAGCAAGAGATGAAGAGAGCAAAGAGATGCGTTTTTTGGGCAAACCAGCAGCCTGGAAGAACAAAGACTTCCAAACACCACAGGACTTCATAGGAAATGTTGCCGCTAATTACAGGCAAGAGAGGAAAAGCCCACTTCAGAGCCTCTTCCCCAGGCAGCCGACCGCACAATACTTACAGTTTCACCTCTCTGCCCAGGGTGGCCAGGCAACCCATCTTTCCCAGGGGGACCCTGAAGAAGAAAGTGGAATGCTGAAGAAAACCACAGGCATGTCAAGAACAATTCTGCTCATGCCCAGGTGGCCATGCTGAGAGCTTGGCTATACCACAGCCGGCCAATTCCAAGGCACACAAAGTATGTGGGGGGGGGATCTCTCTTCTGGCCATACTCACTGGAGGACCTTTTGGTCCAGGAAATCCTGTAGGTCCTTGAGGCCCTGGAGGACCCTGAAAAGTAAGCAGACAGAGGCACTGTTACCAGGTAAGGTTGGAGCAGACTGCTTTCTTGGAGAGGCTGGAGTGGTACGGATGAAGAACATGGTCTACTTTTTTCTTCTAGGACCCCTGGAGTCCTCGAGTAGGAAGAGCCATCCAGTCTCTATTAGCTCTAATTTTTAGAAATTTTAATTGGCTGTTCTTAACATGTCTTTTTCAATACCTTTTTTCAATACCTTTTTCAATAACTTTGGAGTACTTCTCCCTGAGCAGTTAGTACTTATCCTACTCCATCACTTTGCTTATCTGTTCAAACCTCTCACCTCTCTTATCACCTGTTATAAGTAGCTGCTAATTCTGCTGATTTATGACAGGATTCACCATTGGTTCTACCTCATCTCCTGCCTTTTCCTCTCACACAGATAATTTCCATTTCAAAGATGCGTCACCCCAACCTCTCTGTTTCCACTCCACCCCACCCTTGTAATCTTCCCCATAAGAAGAATTCCCAGCATGAGCTCCCTTTCACATATCTGACGACGTGAAGCAAATGGCGACTCACAAAAACTCACAATGAAATCAATGCTGGATCGCCATGTTGGTCTGAAGCAACAGCACAAAGTCTGAGTCCAGGGGCACCTTTAAGACCAACAAAGTTTTATTCTGGGTATTATGAGCTTTCATATGGATGCACACCTCTTCAGTTACACTGAAACAGACTTCCTCAAGCCTTACTTGTGTTACGAGTTACACGCATCATGACTCTAACTAGCCCGGCAACTACCCTGCCCCCCATCTCTCCACCTATATGTCAGGCTTGAGGAGGTCTCTCACACTGTATCTGAAGAAGCCTAAATGCACACAAAAGCTTATCCCCAGAATAAAACGTTGCTGGTCTTGAAGGTGCCACTGGACTCAGACTGAAATCAGTGTTGTTAAGTCTTCAAGGTACTGCTGGACTACTGTTAATTTTTTGTCCAGACCTCACCTCCTGTTTGATGCAGGAAATCAAAAGCTGCAGCATCCCTGCCAGGTGACTGTCTTGCCACTGCTCCAGTGCCAGCTGAGACTCAGGACCTCTCAGCAATGAAACCACAAAGAATGGTTTCTCTCATACTCTTGCATGAGAATGTGAGAAGTACTTTACTGGATCGGCTCAAGGCCCACCTAGTCCAGCATTCGTTGCAGGAATCATTACAGAAACCCTGGGTCTGGGGGGGGGGCACCCACTGGAAAGTGGCCATGGTCTTCCTGAAGTTCAGGCTGCATGCCGAGGACCATGCTGCCTCCTAAAGGTACAATCCCCACCCACTGAGAGCTGTGCCCCAGCCTGGTTTATCTTACCCTTTCGCCCGGAGGGCCCGGTGGACCATCCCCACCAGAGGTGCCCTTTAAAAAAGAAAGAAAAATTAAAACTCGGAATCACCAACATCTCCAAGCTAAGAAAATCATACTGAACGGATCACACAGAGCACGGCAGGCCACTTATTTGACTGCTGGGAGTAGAGCACTGCCTTCTCTCAAGTAGGTCTGTCTTCTGTCACTTTTGCTGGGAGACAGCTCCTTCCAGCACTGGTCCCCGCCTGTGTCAGACACAGGAAACGAACAGCCAGCCAGCCACAGAAGCTTCTGTCTCCCACCTGTGTCCATCTATACTTACCAAATAAGGGGACCCTTTCATGCACCCCGCGAAGCTGACTCCAGCCCTCACAGGCCAGTCTGCATGCTGTGCTTGATGCTGACTCTCACAGTTTCCTGCAGTCACCATCCGGGAGTGAACTGCTTGGCCTGACCAGACCACCGGTTGACCTAACCTAGTGCTGTGTGTCCAGCAGAAGCCTGCCACATGGCCCTGGAGGGCCCACAAGCATGAAAATTTACCCTCAACAGCTGGGATCCAGTGGCGGACTGCTGTTCTCCATGGAGGCTTCTGAAGCTGCTGTGGCTACCAGGACTGCAGGATGCAGCTGTTCTACAGAACAGGCAAAGCTGCTTGCTGGAAGAGGTCAGAAACTGGGGGCACCAGCATCCATCAGACCACAGAAAGAGGCAGATGAGGCAGACCTCAAAAGGCACAGGTGGAGCTGCTGCCTGGGCAGGGAAGGGTGTGCAGGGAAACGCTGGGCCTCTTCAGGCCTGCAACCCCACCAGAGACACAGAGCAAATTTAAACTGGGCAAGCGGCCTTTCAGCCATCAAGAGTTGGTTCTTTCCCACCTTTCTGCCAAACACACTATTCACAGCACCACTCTGGGAATAACACTCAGTGTTAAATCAACAATAACAGGATTTCCCTGCCACCCTTCCCCCCCCCCCGCCCGAACCATTGATGAGCAGAGGAAAAACATCTGGTGTTTTGGGAGTGGTTTGGATGGATATTTCCAGGAGAGGATAATTGTGCCAAAATGTGAATGCCTCTGCTCAGCCACATTTTTATCAAAATTTGCAGAGTGTTTAAGCCAGCAGAGCCTGGCATAGTGATATCACCCACAGTCTCATCAGCCTTGGCATGGCAGTAGGTGTGCCAACAGGACACCCCAGAAGAGGCCACGCCAGGCCGAAACAAGTTGCAAGGAACTGCCACCAATTGTCTGCTAACTGAATACCATTCTGTGGATGGTTTCCCTCCTGTTCTGCTTTCAGAAGCTTCTCTCCTGCTAAACAAGCCCAACGGAAAGGAAACTGCCTCCGTGTCCAAAGCTCAGGAGTTCCAGGATAGGGCAGAAATTTAGCAAGTCCACATCAAAATGCCTTCAGCCCCGCCCCGCCCTGGATAGCCCAGGTAAGCCTGATCTCATCAGATCTTGGAAGTGAAGGAGGCAGGGGCAGGCTCTATTCAGCCACCGCTCTGAATATCCTCCAGGCCCCCAGTCGGGTCAGTCACCAGAGGTCTCCATGACCACACACACTCACATATGCAAAAAACACCCCCTAAAAGTGTATTAAAGAAAATACCTTTGGCCCAGGCTTGCCTGTGATGCCCCGCTGACCTCTTTCTCCTCGTGGACCCTTTGGGGAGAGAGGGAACAGAGGGCAGTTATTGAAGGCCCAGGCAACTACCCACTACTATGTGTCAATCTGGTTTAAGACAAGGAGGACAAGAGACCGCTTGCTTACCGTTGGGCCCCGTTGGCCTCGTGGCCCCGGTTTGCCAGGGGTGCCCTGGAATCAGAGAGAGAGAAAGAAGTCAGGGAGTTCAGTCAAGAGGCACATTTAGTTTGGTTTCTCTCCCCGTCCAGACTCCCCAAGAACTTCAGGCAAGTAAAGACACACTCACAACACAAGAAGATCAAACGAACAAGACAAAATAAATGCAAATAATAATAATTAAAAATATGACTTGAACTTGAGCTTGGACCAGACCACAACAACAAAGCAAAAAAATAAGGGGAAGGAGAGAAATACAACCTCTCACACACTACGTGAACAAGACAGCTGGACGTTAACATCTTGCATTGTATTTTAAAGTAGCACTGTATGTTTTTATTCTTATTGTTGTTTTATGGAATATATTGTGCAGAAATTGTGTTGTCCACTGCCCTGAGCCTGCCAAATGGCAGGGAGGGTGGGATAGAAATCTAAACAATAAATAAATAAATATAACATGTTGAAGAATGATTTAGGTTTTCTGCATTCTTTTCAAGCCTGTATAAATGGGAGTAAGAAATCAAATGTAATGGTACCCTTGTTCTTTTGTCCTGACAGAGTGTGTGTGTGTGGGGGGGGGGGGGGGGTGTCACCAATGACTCCAGAGTTTGCTGTCTGTGTTGGTCAGCCAGAGCTTGCTTTGCAGGTGATAAAGCATGCAAGCCCCCTGGATTTCTCTGCCGACAAGAGATGCTCAGAGTTCAGCAAGTATGCAAGGCATGAAAGTACTAACAGATACTGGGGAGGGTGGGGGAAGAGAAGGACTGAAGAGAGCGTATAAGACTGTGGCCTTTCTTGGGTGTGGACAGAAGGGGACCAGCACCAGCCTTAAGTACCAGTGCACATCATTATTCTCCAGCGCATCAGTACTGGCCCCAGTCCTGATCAAATGTGGACTGGGGGATCGGTAGGCCGCTCTGAGCTCCCTGAAAGGACAGGCTAAATATGTATACTAGACAGAGAGAGCTAGAGTTAGGGGATACCCCCAACTCTCACCAGGGATGGGTTGAGCCATTCGAGGGTTTTTATGAAGGATTCAGTCAGCATCATGAATTTGCTTTGAGAAAACAGAGATCTTCCGTGGGAAGCAAAGAACACCTGAGAGCAGAACCAGGCAAAGTCCCCATCTCCCCCAGCGCTCTTACCCTTCCGCCTTTCTCTCCATTGGTGCCTGGGAACCCTGGAAATCCAATGGACCCCTGGATAAAAAGAAAGGAACAAAGACAATTTCTCCACCTCTCCCAAAACTGCGTAAGAAGGAAGCAGGTTGTCATCTGTGGCAGGAAAGCTGCTCAGGGTAAGGTCCAGGACCTGCACCTGCTCCCATCCTCCACTAGAGCATTGAGTGGCTTGCTGGCTTGTTCACAGCTTGTCTGGAAATGGCAATTTGGGTTTGGGGGATTCCAATCCAATGGTCAAACTATGGAGGAGGTGTTGGCCTTGGCAGAGGCCCGTGGCTGACTGCACAGTCTACAGTCGTGGCTCTCATGTGGGAGGAAAAAGAAGCCACCTTTGCAGGGAGGCACCCCACACTCTAGCACCAAATAAACAGCTGGTGCTGTGGGGCCACGTCCTAAAAAGTCAGCAAGGACCAAGTGCAGACCCCAGACCCCTATCCATTTCCTGCTTGCCATTGGACTTCACCCTGGCACCTCACCTGTTTCCCAAGCTGTGCTGCCTCGAGGCCTGGCACCATGCCCTGGAGATGACTGGCCATGGCTCTGCCCGGTTATCTGCCCGCTTTGCTCCTCTGCTGCATTTGTCCACAGCCCTCTGGCTCCCCACAACCCAAGCCCCCCCCCCCCCCCCAGCTTGGGTCAGGTCATGGAATGGCATCCCTTTGGACCAGCCCCACAGTAGTCCATCCTGGCATAGTGGGGTTAGGGCTCCCTCCCACTCTGGCCCACCCGGGCAGGCCCATATCCAGGTAGGCTGCCCACAGCCCAGGGTCAGCACCTGAGCTGATTCTGGGTCAGCTCAGGCACTCCACAACTGCACTGATAGGCGCTACTGGGAAGGGCATAAAGAGACGCCCTCCTAGGCCAGGGGTGGTGACACACAAGGCCCCAAAACAGACCAGGGCATGAACTGGCACAGCATCCCTCTGTGAATGGGCTGGTTACCAGCGAGCCGAAAATATGGAAACATGGAGGGGTGAGGCAGCAACAAATCAGAAATACCCCAAGAGAAAACAAGCTTCTGTGGCTAATTACTGCTCCAGCTTTGAAGATGCCTGTTTTTCCAAGTATTAAACAAGAAAAATAAAATGTGATTCTCAGCAAAGCAGGAGGAGAAATCACATCATTAACAAAACCGTACGTTCTCAGGCCCCTCCAGGGCATGATAACCAGGCTGCAGTTCGCTCGTTAATGCACAGGGAATTCTCGTGGTTGATGGAAAGCAAGGAAGCGTTTGACAGCCACCCAAACGAAGAGGGGTGTGGAGCCATTGCCACCGCCTTTTATCTCACTAACAGAGCCAGTGCTTTCATGTTAAAGGGCCATCTTCTCATGAGTTATTCTCCTTAATTAATTATCTAGCTATCTGCATCCAGAATAATGCAGATGCCCAAATTTAGCATTCTTATTTTTTCTTGCTCTTAGTGTGGAAGCAGAGAGAGAGGCAGCTGATGCCAGCATCAAAGCCTTTCCTGGGAGGCCCTGGAGCAGCAGGGCTGCCCATGCTTTGATGCAGCAGTCCCTCGGCCCTCCACGCTTCTCTGGTGGAGATTGCAGGCACCCAAAGTAGCATCTCTGCTTAATAATTTAAGGCTGATGAAACAGCTTCACCCCAGCAGCACTTGAGGGGCATTTACTATTAGCATATTTCATTCACGTTTCCTAGAAATTTGCAGTTATGAGATAAAACTGCCCACAAGTGAAATATGTGGATGCCTCAGTTTGGGAGAAATCTGGAGGCTCCTGCTCCACCAAATGTCAGGGGGAATTTCAAAGCAAGGTTTTAAAAAGTGACAAAATTTTTGAACTTTCTCAAAAAAAATTTCAACCTTAACCCCTATCACCTAAAACGAAATTCAGGACAAATTCGGGTGGAGGAGTGAGGCCCTCTTCAAGCAAAACATCTCATGAGAGCTGAAGAAAGCTGAAAGTACGGCAGGTGTCAAGGCGTGGGGCTCACGTTTATCCTGTCCTGGGACCTCACGGGGTGGGGCGACAAGACTTAGGGTGTTGATTTTTTGTGGTCCTGTGAAGGCAGGATATCTTGTGCTTGCAGGAAACTTTGTCTTTGGAGTCTAGTCCTCCCACACTCAGGGCAATTCTGCCTTCATTGTCCCAGCGGCTAAAATGCATGCGAAGGCCTGAGAGACAGTAGGGGGTTGGCTAATGTTTGTTCCAGTGGATCTAACTGTGGCCGTTTACTCCTTGGAATCACAGTAAAGGACCTTGGATCAGTAAAACCTGAATATAATTTGTGGACCCACATGCTTTATATTACTTCTTTGTATTACTGTTTTTATCCCACCCAAACTCTCAAAACCGCTAGGCAGAGAATTTCTGGGATAGGCTGACTATCTCCTTAGACGAGATGTCCTTCCAATATCCTGATTCTCATTTCATCTCATGTGCTGATCTAAACGCCAGAATTGGTTTGGCCTGCCTGATTTTACGGGGCATGTTGACGATCAGCTATTCTTTCCAATCAGGCTTCACAGTATCGGGGTCATTAACAAATTGGGCCAGTGATTACTAGAATGATTACCCATTCATCACAGTTGCATAGCCTGCATGGTACTAGGTTCAATATCTCAGGGGGGCACATTTACATATCTTTATTCTTGAGGTACCAGCAGGTTCCTCTTCACTCCTGCCCGACACACACTGCTTTGGGGTTGGTAACAGGGTTGAATGCAGTCACTACCCCTTAAGCTTAGTGTTTGTCTTTGAGGATAATGTTTCTCTTAACTCCATGTGTGATCCACAAGCAGGATTTCAACTGAGCATTAGGATTAAATGGTCCTCAGTTATCTATGGTCCTCGCCCAGAATCTGAGGGATGGAACCCTCAAAACTCTTCAAAAAAGAACTACAGAGTGATGATTCCGATGCCACAAACCATAATTCAGCTTCTCAAACCCATTTATTAACAACAAACCCTTTAAATTACTTAATCCCCAGGTTGAGGGTGGTTTGACCGAGAATGTAGGGATGCTAGAAAAGAGTTAGTATATCATACTTGGTGGTTTCACTGGTAAAAAATCTGCAATGTCCTCCAATTACCTCATGTAGCTAAGGTCTGCTTATAAAAACCTTCTCAAAACAAAGAAGCTTAATTATGCAAAACTGCAATGGCAGGAAGTAGGTTTAAATGTTCAAGATTAGAAAGAGTCCTGGTTTTGGGAACTTGTATCATTCAGCCTAGGTAAGTCTTTTCTTGTTTGGGATGCCTAGGTTTCTGCAAGAAACTGGAATACAAAATATAGCACAGTATATGGTACCCCTCTGGACCTAGACCAAGTTCCCAAAACAGGTTCCACTCTTTCAAATGCTTTCTTTACCTTAATGGCTTCCCATTTCCAAGTCTGAAATTGGTGGTCTTGTTGCTTCTCTTTCTTTTGGTAAGTCCCCAGATGAAGATCTCTGATTCCCCCAGAAATGTATAGGCATTTTTCTTGTTGGTGGACACCTGTTTTAGCCTAGCTTTCGAAAAGGGTTGCAAACTGGTTCCCCAAAACTATCATCCAATTTGTTGCACAGATTAGAGGACTGAGAGAGCTCCAACCATGTAATCCATCCTGAATAACAGGGTTCAGGAAAGGGGTAGATACCACTGATTATTGCTTGACTTTTTATCAGCTGGCTCAATAGGGTATTAAGGGCCCCACCAAATCCATGCTCATGGTGTCTGTAGATTTAGCCACTACCTTCAACTCAGTCAATCAAAATCAATTTGAGTCAGCAAAATTAGCAAGCATAAACATGGGCAAATATTTGTTGCTCCTGTTACAGGAATTTCATTCTGATAAACTTGCTAGAATCAACTTAAGGCTTTCTGGGGAGATTCTAATTACTTGCAGGGTCAAACAGCACAAATGATGGACCTAAGACAATCCCCCACCCTAATGGAAATTTATTTCAGTTAATTTTTTATAAGCTTACCTTGGGACCTTGTCTACCAGGATAACCTGGCAGTCCGGGAACTCCAAGTTTTCCCTGCAGAAAACAACCAATAAACTTTTTTTTAAAAAAAGATATAAACACGCCTAAGCAAACTCCAGGATTAGTCTTAGCATACCTAGTAAAAATAGTGGGGCACGGCGGGGGGCGGGGGGGGGAGGGAGGGACCCACTGCTTTGGGAAGACTTTGAAATAGTGATGGAGCTAGGCTGAGATGCCAGCGTCCAGCTCAAGCCCAACTGCTGCCACAGGACCTCTGGGCAGAGACAGACTTATTCCCACCCAGCCAGCGACATTTCTCAGGGAGGCTGTTCCCGGGGGCGGGGGGGGGGGGGTGTTAGTCTGCCACGGCACAAATGAACAGGAATATATTCCTCAAGGATGTTTTTGTACACTTCTAGTCAGGGGTCCATTGGGGCCGGAGCGAGGCAAAGCAAAGCTCCACCAGCTCAGGACTGGCCAGTAGGGCAGCCACGGGCTGAATCAGATTCTCTAATCTGATTCAGCTCGCCGCCGAATTGCTGCTGAAATTCAGCAACTTTAAAAGCCACTGGAGGGGAGGGGGTTTGAGGGAGAGGCTCCAAACTTGCAGGGTAGCTGCTGGGGCCTCTCCTCGAAATACCCACCAAGTTTCAAGAAGATTGGACCAGGTGGTCTAATTCTACGGGCCCCCAAACAGGTTGCCCCCATTCCCTCCATTGTTCTCTATGGGAGGAAAAAAGTTAACACTTTTTCCCACCATAAAGAACAATGGAGGGGATGGTACAATCTGTTTGGGGGCCCATAGAATTGGACCCCGATCCAATCTTCTTGAAACTTGGTGGGTATTTCGAGGAGAGGCCCCAGCAGCTACCCTGCAAGTTTGGAGCCTCTCCCTCAAACCCCCTTTCTTCCAGCCCTTCATATACCCTATGAGTTTTTGCCATTGATTTCAATGGCCCATAGGGTATAATGGGGCTGAAACTGACATTCCCTTTCTGACACACTTCTGGTGATGTCAGGGGACGTGGCATATGCTAATGAGTTATGCTAATGAGCTCCTGCACCTCTTTTTCTACGAAAGGACCCCTGCTTCTAGTCCCTGAAAGGCCCGACATGCAACAGATGCAAGGATAAGAAGAGATCAGGTACACAAGGCCATATTCTGATCATCCTGTACTCCTGTGGGCTTCCCAGCACATTCTGTGGCACTCTTCAAGCTTGGGGGTGTTTACCTTTTCTCCAGCAGGGCCTAGTGGTCCGGGATCTCCATTGGGGCCCCCACGGCCTTTCGGGCCTTCAGGTCCATCCTCGCCCCGTGGACCAGGGGGGCCAATTTCACCCTGATAATGAGATGGAAGTGAAATGAACTTCTCCACCCTGTTGCTCCTTATTACAGTGAAAGGCATTATTAAATACAGTGGGCACTAAACTCCAGCCTAAAGCAAAATTTCAATGCCAGTTTGGAAGCTCCTACTCAAGAGAAACATCCACAGAATTTTAAGAAAAGCAAATTGTGTAAAGAAAGCGAGCTGCACTTCAGACTGTGTGTGCTCATATATGATTTATCCATCTGTGGATCTTCTATCTGGGAAACATTTATTCATGCAGGTTGCTGAGACAAACTGTGTCGTGGGTTTCATCTGCCTCTTACCAGCCCGGGGGGGGGGGGGATGTTGCACTCAGCCAAGAAGGGTGATTAGATTTGGGGCTAAAATTAATACTGGGGGATGTTGCACTCAGCCAAGAAGGGTGATTAGATTTGGGGCTAAAATTAATACTTAATTGCCTAAAGTGAAAGATTGAGGCTAATCTGGAGGCTCCTGCTTTAATGAAACCTCTGAGAAATTGTGTGGGAAGAGAACACAGAGAGAAAAAGGGCACACTTATGATGTAAAACCAGACAAGTGTGTCAGGGGAGGATGTTAGCAAAAGCTGCCCAGTGTGCTGGCGGGATCAGCACCCAGCACTGAGGGGCAATGAGGCCTTTCCGCTGTGGTGGCGCCCTGGCAAAGCTGCCACAGGAAACTGAATGAGGCACTGCTGTCCTAATGGCTTCCCTGTTATGCTCAAAGAGTCTGGCTGCTACTTCAAGACCATCAGCAGCCTTTTCCCTCAACCCCCACTGTCCTTTAGAAATCATATTGTCTCTCAAGCTCAAAAGAACAGTTGCTAACCCTTATGAAAAAAGAGGAGCAGTTAGCCCCCCAAAGCATACAGTTTGTGAGGAAGATGCTTGTTCTGCTGCATGGATACCCAGCAAAAATCGCCTCATTTTTCTCTGAGGTACAACTTTGTATTTACCATGTAGCTTTGAGGGCATAAACTGACAGTTCCAGCACAAAAAACTGCTTTGTGAGAAGGAACAAATGGGCTCTGCTGGACCTGGCTTCCTCCTGTTTCCCAGGAGAGAGCCCAGGCCAACGTGAGGCTTGGTCTCTAAAGAGCGGTCCAACTGCCATGGAGCCTGAAGGAAATGATGAGGCAGGAATGAACAGGAGGAAATTAATACCCCGGTGCTCTCTCTCTCTCTCTCCAAACATTCTGATGCCATCCCCTGATGAAAACATTCATCTTATTGTGGTCAATTAATTGGTTTAAAATATCTGTAACCCACATTTCCCCCTCCAAGGGGCTCTGAGGCAGGTCTAGATTTCCCTGCCGCAGCCTGTTACGATGGCTTCTTCCTTGTGCTTCGCTGCATCAAGAGGAGATGCATGTGGCTTCCACTTCGCAACAGACCCAGAAGCAGCCAGGAGAGGAAGCACAAGTCACTCAGGTTTCCTCGCTCCCAAAGCTCCCTGGGGTTCCTTTCAGATCTGACAAAGCAGCCCCGATGAGACTGCACCTGTGAATATCTCACCCTGTCTCCTTTAATGCCCATGTCGCCTTTGAATCCAGGAAAGCCATCTTCACCCTGAGTAAGGACAGCAGGAAAAACGAGTCATCATTACTGAGAGAGGGAACTTCCCTTCCCCTTCTCACAGAAAGAGTGCCCATCCATGGAGGTTTGCAAACAGAATATGCTATCGAGCACATCCCTCTGGCTGTGCAGCCCTGGGGGCAGGCTGTCAAACAGCGGTGACTTGCAGGTTGTGACAGATCTTCTCAGTGAAGAAGGAACCACAGAGTTCCCAGGAACACAGGTGGAAAACTGCCCCCCCCCCCCAAAAAGAACTTTCACTACCCACATAGAAGTTATCCCTTCAGCCAGATGGTGCCCCAGTGTGAAGGAAGCAGACTGGTTTCCACAGCAAGCTGACTCTACCCTGGGCAAGAGAACTCTCCTGGGAGAGGGAACCCCCACCCCCAGTTCTCTGAGAAAGAAAGAGAAGGCCTCTGTGAGACAAAGCAACAAACCTCACACACCAAAATAAATCAAAAGCTAGAGAGAAGTTTCTGCAACTCTGGGTCTATTTGTTGGAGGAAGAAGAAGGCTTTCGGCATGAGGGACATATTTCTGAAGCTCCACCCCTCCTATCTAGCACCCCCCCCCCCCAATTCTTCCTCTTCCTCCTCAGCCACGGTCTCAGTCGATATAAATAACAGCAAGACATTATTTTGAAGGGTAACTGGTTTTATTTCCACAGAGGCCATTTCGTGCCAGCCTCCTCTGAGAGACTCAAGGACGGTGCTAAGATTTCTCTGCAGAGGTTTAACTGCAGAATTCCAATCGACAGCATATCAAATCCTAAAGCAAGCCTGCCAGGTGCTAAAACCTGGACACAGCAACCCAGAAACAACACCGGTACTTTTGGAAGGTCCCTCACAGTAAGCTCCTTGGTTATAATTGTCAGCTTTGCCACTGATGGACTACAGGATATGAACAAAGGGAAGCAGGAAGATTTAAGGTTGGAACAAGGCCAGGATAATACACAGTGACTCCTCCTCTGGGGAAACATAACCCTATACCACAGTGCTGGCTTGTCAAAACTCCCGTTGCACACAGCTTTTGAATGGCTGCTGCAGTGGCTGCCTCTGGCACTTTAATCCTTCCTTGCGCTGTATTCCCCTGGCCAGTATCTGAGCCAGGTTTCCAAAAGGTACAAATCAGAACACCTATTAATATAATTGGGCTCATACACTCACTATACAAAAGAGATTAAAAGCAGATTTGTTTCCCAAATACAAGAATCAAATGGTAGGGAATGGCTACATGTAATCTCTTCGAAGACTGTACTGGGAAAAGCACAATTCCACACTGAGGAGGACGCCAGTTAAGCACGCAGACATTAATCTAGGGGTAGAAGCACACAAGACTCTGTGCTGCTTCCACTATTCGGCTCTGAATGCTGTAAATTCACCTCCGCAGGACAAAGGGTGGCTTTGGGCTTGTCCAACATCCTGACCCTGCTCTCCAGATGGACAGTACCTGCCTATCAGGGCTCTGGCTCAGGCTGGCCCAGCAGGAGGGTAGGGAGCCTTGCTGGCCGTTGCCAAGCCCGAAAGAAGGTCACCTGCCCAAGGAGCCAGCAAGTGCCCAAAGGCCAGAAACAGGGAGAAGCAACCCAGGTCCTGGGGGAAATGCCACATCTACCTGTGAAGACAACCGGGGGAGCTGCAAAGACCTGAGGGGGGATCTCATTATCTACTCCCCCACTATTTCCTCTTTCCCTTCTTCCCTGAAAGGCCCCCTAGCCCCTCTCCTTTTCCTGCTTCCTTCTTTCCTTCCTTCCTACCCACCAGCCAACCTACCTTTCTCTGTGTCCCCATCTTCTGCTCTTCCACCTTCCCTTCCCTTGGCAGCCTCTCCCTGGAAAGAGTCTGGCTCAGCTGGGTGGTGGCTGCTGGCAAGTGGCGAGGGTGGTGAGTCTCCGGTGGTCACTGCCAGGCTTGTGGCATGGGGACATGGCAGGGGAGGGGGGCAGGACCCGTTCCAGGGCTGCTCTGGCCTCCAAGTCCAACCCTGCCCCCCCCCTTGCCCATGGCTTTGATTGACAGAAAACAGGGCTTGGGTGGCGCAGCAATACTGTTGCCCAGAAACCTTCAAAATGGTGACCGAGAGCCCAGTGGGCATTTTTCTCTTAAAACTACAATAGCTGTTTCTCTTATTTTAGGGACTTCTACTCCCTCATGTTTTTTGGTGTTTGTTTTTTTTAAAAAATATATTCAAATTTTACTGCAAGCCTGAGGTTTTTTTCTGGTCTGTAAAGAAATCCCTCCCATCTGTTCCACGCTCCATTTTGTGGATCTATTCATCCATAGTTTACAGGCCAGTTTGGAATTAGATATACAATGCTGGTGAGCAGCCACACATCCTGGGGGAAAGGGGCGCACGCAGGGACAGTGTTTGGTCCTATAGGCCCTGCCTCGGACGGAGCTGGTGGCTGTGTGGGTCTGGACAGAGGCCGTTCCTGCCACCTTCTTCTCCACCACTGGCCCCAGCAACACTGCCGCCACTTGGCTGCCCAGGCAGAGACCTGACCCTGGATGCCGAGCAAAAGGGTCTGGTGTGCTGCTGTTGGCACAGGCGCTGAGAGCTGCCTACCATTGGGACAGAGCAATGAGGTGGAAAAGCTTCACCCCACAGCAATACTTCCAGGATAGACTTGCCAGTCAACAGCTGCAGCTTTTGGAAGGTAGTGAGGAAGAAAGCATTACCTGAGGAAGATGTAGTGAGGAAGAAAGCATTACCAGCTGGATTTCTGCACACTGCAGAGGCTGTCCAAGAGCTAGAGCCCTGCTGGACAGCTCCACCATGTAGGAGAGACCTGGTGATGTAGCTGAGAATGTTGCAGGAACCACAGCCATGCCCTCAGTCACAAAAGACACACCCTGGGTCAGTTGGCACATTCAGAGCTGACTTACCTTCTCGCCCTTGGTCCCTTTCAAGCCACGGATGCCATCCGCTCCCTTGGTGGGGGGAGAGAACACACAAAAAGTAATTACGAGGGTGGCAAATGGTAACCCTGCAGAGAGGAGGCCACCGGGGGCTGCCTCCCCTAAGGCCTCAGCCCAGCTCTTCCTCCTCCTCCTCCTCCCCCCCCCCCAGGCATCCTGAGACAGGCTACCTACCCAAGAGGGCCTCCCGAGCCCTTGTGAGATTTGGCATGCTGTGCTTCCCTGAAAGATGCCTGGGGGCTGGAGGGGGGGGGAGGAGGATCGGGAGGAGGCGGCGAGGAGGGAAGGCAAAGGCGGAGGAGGGCACTGCCCCAAATCTGCCACCTGGGGGGCCACGCCACGGCCTCATCTTGCCTCATTATAGAGGCCATTCACTCATGCTGCTGCTGCACCAAACCTTCCAAGATGGGATGAAGAAAAACAGGCATTCCCTTCTACAGAACATAACAAGCCAGGCAGGAGGTGGGGGTGGGGGGGTGGGTCTGAACAGAGGCTCCAAAACACAGATGTCACAGCACAAGACAGCACACTTTCCAGTGGAGACTTCAGCACTTCACACATGTTCTTTACTGCCACAAAACATCTGTAGCTGAGGGATATTTTCATGATTTTGAAAACTCACACCAGGAAGGCTGTGCTGGGGGTACCCAGTCTCCCCAAGAGGTGGAGGGCAGGCTTGCCGCCGAATTTCACCGAGAGTGAAACCGGAGGTCGGTTTTTTTATGTTCCTGCATGGTAAAACAACAGAGGAATTTCGAAGGAACCTAAATAGGCTTTGGTAAAATTACACACATTTGGGGGCAGCGAGGAAATGCCAAGTAAGATGCAAATCTGGAGACGCCTGTGCTGCTCTGCTGACACAACTCAGGCCTCTCAAGAGCAGGTGGAGGAGTTTTGATAAAGCTCAGGAAACCGGCCACTCCTGTGTGGGTGCGTGCATGCAGCCGCATGTCTCCTGTATCGATCCACCACTGAGCGGCGCGGTAATATGGCTAGAGGGCTGGACGGGAAAGAGCCTGGTCAGGCTGCTGCTCCTTGGGTGACTGTGGGCAATCACCACTGCCCAGACTGCCCTGTCTCACAGGATAGTCGTGAGGCTAAAAGGAGAGCTCCTTGGGAGGAAGGATAAGATCAAAAGTTTAGCTGAGGGGTGAGGGAATGACACAACCACCACCGGGACGGAACAGGTAGAAGTTATGTGACGCTTTCCCAAACGGAAGGGTCAGGTCCCCAGGGCATATGGCAGAAATATATCTTTTATATATGTGAACATTCTATGGCAAGCGTGCGGAGAGGAACCACAGTCCAGCCGTGCTCTGGATTGCTCCTTTGCCTCTTTCCCTACTGCAGAACGAGGTGACTGCATCCAGGACAGGGCTGGGGAGGCTCGGGTGGCAGAGCACCCTCTTGCAGCAAGGCAGCACAATGCCTGTGGGCAGGGACAAAGGGACCCCGGGGAGCTCCCTCTCCCTCTGCCCCACAAGCCGCATGCACATCTGTCAGCCTTCAAGAGAACCTCCCTTGCCTCTGAGGCACTTGGCTCTCCTCTGGCTCTAGTCGCAGAACTCAGCCACAACGCAGAAGGACCACAAGCATCAAGGTGCCATTTCTGGAGCCCAAAGCCCACGTCCCCCGGAGAACGACCCTGCCCCACTTGCCGAAGACACTCAGAAAGGGCCTGCCGGGGAAGGGGGGCCCCTCTCTCCCTAGAGGCCACACATGCAGGGTCTCAAAGGAAGGCCTTTCCACAGCAGAGTTCAGCTTATTGCCGGCCTTATTAGATTGCTCGGGGCTTGGATCCAAATGCTGCCGACTTCAGCTAAGAAAATGCTTTGGGAAATCTTACTGCCCCCCAAACTCTCCAAGGGAGCCTTAGGTTGAGCTTGCTTCTCCTCTGCAAACTGCAGCAGTGAACAACTGAGCCCGACACAGGCCCCAGGCAGTCCCACGCTTGAGGCAGGAAAGCCAGGCGACATTGCCCTACCCACAGACACAAGTGGGACCCAGGCTTCAGGTGTGCAATCAGGTATTGCCAACCTGGCAAAAGGCCGGGTCCAGCATTGCACTGGATGTATCCAGCCATGCATAGGGCTACCCTGACAATTCCCAACTGTGATATTTCCACTCCCAATAATATCAGAATTGGGAACCACGTTGGGGAGGCAACAGGAGCCGCTAGGGAGAAGGAAGTGTGCTCCTTCGGTCTGTGATGCAACAGCCCTTTAAAAGGGCCATAGTTATGGCTGAGAGGAAGCCATAGCCCAGCTGGGGCAAGCTGAACAATGAAGGGGGCTGGGCCCCTGGTCCTCCGGTAGGGGGCAATTTCAAAATAATCAGTTTAATTCCCTTTGTTAACTTTGAGAGTACTATTCTTGTGTTTATTAAAACAGAAAATTTTCCCAACCCAATTTTCCAGATCGATAATACTCTCTGTATCTAATGAAACTGATGGTCCTGTTCTTTCCAACTCCAATGCGGAATCAAAATGATAATCCTTGAACAGCCCACCCCTGGCACAGTCAACCACCAGGAAGTTCTCCTCCATAAGCCTTGCGTGATCTGAAGAAGAGCTTCAGTGCCCTTCAAGGGAGCGCCTGTTGTGAGGAGCCATCCAGCTGGATGCCCCAAGATGGACACTGGTGATCCAAAAGCAGCCAAGAGTCGTGTGCCTGGCCCTGCTGACTGAACAGGCAGTCTCCCCTGCTTGCCCAACAGGAGCCAGTGAGTGGTGAGAGGTCCCTAGTTGTGACTTCTGCTTTTGCCTCCATCTCTGAGTTGTGTCTTGGGCCTGTGTAGAGACACAGGCCCAAGATAACTCAGAGACTGAGGCAAAAACCCCAACTGGTGAACGTGGGCCTTACAACCAGTACCTCTTCATGGGCCTCACTGAGCTGGCTCTGGGATCCAGCTTGGATGCCTCCAAGGAACCAGAGCAGGGAACCCCTGGCCCAGCTGTTCCAGAACTTGCCCCTGAGCAGCCTGCCATCGGAGCTCCTTCACCAGAACACCCCCAGGTCCAGGGGCAATTCAGCACAAGGAAGGCTGAGGATCCAGGATGGGGATGACAGGTATGAAAAACCTTGGTGAAGATGCTGGAAGTGTGGAGATGGGAGGGAAGGGAAGGGTTGTCTCCACTGCTGACTGGTGGAGCTGAGAAGAGGGCGGGCTCAGAAGTCCAAGAGAAGGGACGTACTGGGGAAGGCCAGGGATGGGGGTAAGGTGCCCCTTCCTCATCTCTGACACTATACAGGCCTTTCACTTTGCCTGTGGATCCAGGCTACTTCCATGGTCCTTGACACCTGACCTGGCTTCTGACAGAAAAGCTGGCCACAAAAGGATGGGCCAGTTAGGGGAAGAAAGGGAGGGCCCAGTCTCCCTAGGGCAGGCAATGGACAGCACTGGCTTCTTGCCCCTCATGTCCTACTTCCCACACCTATAGGAGAGACAGAAAAACCCCCCACACCTGGCTGTTCAAGAGGGCTTTGAAAGATCTGTATTCAGCTACTGATACAGCTGAGCCCCAAAAATGCCAATTTGATTCGGCTTTTATTCAGGTGCTTTCAGCTATACCAAAACCGAGCTGCCAGCCGTCTAAATGTAACAGCCATCTAAATGCCAGTCCGCTGCTCAGTTCAAATGCCGGGCAGCCATTTCAGCACTCCCTTTCGAGTGGGGAGGAGTGAAATGGATTGTTTTAAAGCCTTCCTCCAATTTAAACCAAACAGCTGAGGGCAGACGCACCGCACTGTTCAGTTTAAATGGGAGGAAGCCATTTCAGCTCTCTCTTTCACTTCCCCCCACTCTGGAGCAGGGGGAGCAAAATGGAGGGGTTTAGTGGCTTCTTGCCATGTAAAGGAGCTTTGCAAAGCTGCACTGTGTGCCAGTGAACTCTGAGCAGCCCGCAAGCTCACCTGTAACTGGCATGTGGCATGGCTTGGGGATTGAGTATCCATTATATTCTATGGGGACAGTCCCCATAGGGTATAATGAAGCTGAATAAATTTGGCAATCCCAATTATTCTTCTGGTTTGGTATACCCAAACCCTGAAAGTACTGGGGGTTTTTGTGCACACCTCTAGTTATTATATATCAATGACACTGCCCTCTTCTGCAGAACCTGAAGGCCCATTCTCTTACCTTGACACCACGAGGGCCAGGATATCCAATCGGGCCCTGGGGGCCAGCTGGACCCTGCAATCAAAAGAAAAGAAACATTTTGATGTTGCAAAGTGGAAATTCTCTGAGGGAAATCCTCACGAATGGCACCAGGTAAGTGCAGCTGGCAGTAGCTGTGGAAGCCAGCGTGGGCCAACATCACAGCCGGGGAGCAAGACTAAGTCCTGTGGCTGCATTCCCTTCAGGGAAGTTTTGAGGGGCCCAGCAAGACAGATGTCTTCTTCACAGAGAATGAAGCACTGGCAGGATGTCTGCATGAATGTGCATTTCTGTATCTTGATCTACTTTGGAGATGGCCAAATTTAGCTGTCAAAGAGGGGGGTTCAAATGCTGGAGGAGGAAGATAAACAAAAATATGCCACCTGGACCTTTTGAAATCTCTACACAGAACTTTGGCTCCTTATCCAAACAGTGATTGCATGCTCATGTGCCCCTGCCCCGTCCTCCAGTCACCAAGTAATGCTACTCAGTTTGGCTTCTACAGCAACCACACCTTCCATATTTTTTAAAACTGGCCTCCGTGAGTGTTGGTATCAGGCAGGCCTACACAACTTGTGACTCAGAAAGCTCACCTCAGCTTGCCATCCTTGACAGCTGCTCATCAAGTGCTTGATGACCTCCTGACTTTGTGGGTTCAGGGAGTTCCTCAAGCCCCTGAAGAATTACCACACATGGTGAAGGCGGGGGCTAAGTTCACCAGTTTTGCAGGCTGGACACAAGGACTGCTGTGTTCTCTCTCCCACTCCCCAAGTGTCAGTTCATGCCACAGGTGGATTTTAGCAGCTGCTGATTCTTCTGGTGGGAGATTTCTGTTGGCTTCTCTGACCACCCTCTGCACATTCTTTCAGCCTCTGCCCAAGGCACAGCTCTCCCCTAAGCCGTCTGCAAGCAAGATCTTCTTCCCTTGCTGTATGAAGCACAGTCTGGAGTACATTTGCTCCCTCCCCCCCCCCAAGCATGTTCTATGCTGCTTTAGAGGCAGGCACTCTGCATGGTAGAATCTGAGGACTTGAACCAAAGCATTATGGGGGATACACTTCTGGGTAGCAGTGTCTGTGAACAAGATATACAGGTTGCTTACCGGTAACTGGGGATCTTCGAGTGGTCATCTCTGCATTCACACCTCTGGGATATAGTGTGCCTGCACTGAGCCTGATCGGTATCTTCTAAAGCGAAAGGGATTTTTGCACCCTCTCCCCAGTCACGTGCAGGGCTCCAGTGCACTTGACCAAGGGAAAGGCACGACAATCCCGCCAGTTCCTTCTGACCACTGCCATCAGTCTCCGAGCAAGATAGGAAAGACTGACAGCAGAGGGGAAGGAGGGCAGGTGGTGTGAATGCACAGATGACCACTCAAAGATTCCCAGTTACAGGTAAGCAACCTGTATATCTTCTTTGAGGTCTCTATGCATTGCACCTCTGGGAGATTTAAAAGCGAGAAAAACCCACACACATACCTAGAGGAGGGAACTGGAGGTCTTAAACTCGCACTGCCTGCAACACAGCTCGTCCCACCACAGAACTTTGGTGAAGACGAACATCGACATAGTGCCTCACAAACGTGTGAAGGGAGGCCCTAGTAGCTGCATTACAGATGTCTCCCTCTGAGGAAGGCTGTGGAAGTAGCTACTGCCCTGGTGGAATGTGCACGAAACAGACCAGGCAATGGCTTCTTTGCCAGTAAGTAGCACAGTTTGATCGTCTCCACAATCCATTTGGACAGATGCTGAGACAACAGTTTCTGACTTTGCCCTGGCAGGGCATGGGAGACAAAGAGGGCTGGAGATCTTTGAAAAGACTGAGTCTTATTCAAGTAGAAGAGCAGAGCTTTTTTCACATGCAGTGCGTGAAGACGATGCTCTTCCTCATTCCGAGGGGTCGGGAAGAACACTGGAAGGGTGATATCTGCCCTCATGTGAAACTCTGAGACTATCTTGGGTAAGAAGGAGATGTTTGGAGCCAGGGTAACACCATCATGATGGAAAATGAGGTAAGGCAGTTCGCAACGGAGTGCAGAGAGTTCACTCATCCATCTAGTGGATGTGATGGCCACCAAGAAGGCGGTTTTCCATGACAGGAGTTGCAGACTACAGGTGGCCATCAGTTCAAACGGCTTGCCCATCAGTCTCGCCAAAACCAAAGGTAAGTCACAAGCTGGCATTGGGCCTCAGGTTGGAGGAAACAGGCGATTGAGGCCCTTCATGAATTGTTTTGTCCTTGGGTGGGAAAAAACTGAATGACCTTCTGTTTCAGGATGATATGCAGAAATAGCAGCCAAGTAGACCCTTAGAGAGACACAACTGAGGCCCATGTCGATACGGGGGAGCAGGAAACCGAAAACAGCATTCAGATCCATAGGAGGTGGGGGCAACCCTCCCGAACTAAGGTAAGCCACAAACTTTCTCCATTTCCCATCATAGGATTGATGTGTAGACGGCTTTCAGCAATTGAGGAGCATGTGTGCTATCCTGTTACCTATTTTCAATACAGGATCTGCCACGCTGTCATCCTGAGATGAGGCACATCATGGTGCAACACTTGTCCCCCTTGCGCAAGGAGGCGATCGGGCACCACTGGGAAGTGGACAAAGGAGCCCTTGGACAGGTGAAGGAGAGTAGGGAACCAAGGCTGTCTGGGCCACCATGGGGTTACCACAACGCAATGAAGACAGTCCCTCATCACCTTGTTGATCACCTTGGTAAGCAGAGGAATTGGTGGGAACAGATATATGTGTCTGCATGCCCACAGGTAATGGAGTTCATCCCCCAGAGAGGCAGGATCCCTCCCCGCTCTGGAGCAAAATAGGCGGCACTTTGTGTTGTGCTGGGATGCGAACACATCTATCTTCAGGTAACCCCAATGATTGAATACTGGTTGGAGATGGGTCCAGTTGAGTTCCCACTCATGCAGCGACGCTCCTCCCCTGCTCAGGAAGTCTGCCTGCACGTTCAGGGAGCCGGGGAGGTGTGCTGTGACCAGGAACACGCCCCAGGAATGACACTCGTAACACATCGTTGTAGTGTTGTCTGTCAGGACTGCAACCGTACTGTTGCACACTAGGGGCTGAAAAGATTGGCGAGTGTAACGCACTGCAAGCATCTTCAGAAAGTTGATGTGATTGTGAATCACATGGTGTTCCCATTTGGCCCTGACCAGGTGTACCAGGGTGATAATGTCTTCTGCCCTCTTGGGAGGGAGGAAGGCTTTGTTTGCCAGGGAATCCAGGATGGCCCCTATGAACTGGGCCTGCCTTGCAGGGATGAGCAGACTTTGCCAGGTTGACAGTGAGTCCCAAGGCTTGTAGAGTATGCATGGTCAGTGCAATGTGGTCTTGCAGGGTGATCTCTGAGTCTGCCACAAGTAACCAGTTGTCGATGTACGGAAAGATCTGTACACCTTGCAGGCGAAGGTAAGCTGCAATGACCACCATGAGCTTCATGAATATGCCGGGGGGGGGGGGGGGCGGGGTGGAAATGGAAGGGCCTTGTATTGATAATGACCTTCCCCCACAGTGAAGTGGAGAAAATGCCTGTGATCCGGGTGTATTGTGATGTGAAGGTAAGCATCTTTCAAGTACAGGGTCACAGGTTTCCGGTCGGAGGAATGGAGGTCTGACACGCTTTGCAAGTGCGCAAGGCGGACAGCAGCTCTTTTTGACAGCTTGGGTGGACAAATCCACCTGACGCAACCTCACACAGGTAGTGTGAGGACTAGCAAGCAATATAATCCAGGTTTGAGCAAGCTCGGTGAAGGAAAAGTCTCGGAGGAGACTTTTACAACACTTTGAGCACTGCAGCCGAAGAAGATTCCTGCAAGTATCTCTAAGGAGCCGAGCTGAGCTGATTAAATCAGCATAAAACCTCCAATTCCCCTGATTCCTTAACAAAGAAGACAAAGTTTAAACGTTGGGACCACATCTGAAGCGAAGTAACAACATAAGGTAACGGAAAAAACGTTTTTGCCTTACCATTACCGCGTTTTGAAAGACAAAAAGCAGATTGGGTGAAACAATAGACTGTTGCAGATTGGATGAGTGCAGTTTGGAAATGTTAAAAAGCTGAATTTGAACTTAAAAAGCCAAAAAAACAAGTTGTTTAACATTCCTGCGGTTAAGAGAGTCGGGAGGAGGAGCCAAGCATCGCGAGACAAAGAGGGGAGGAGGGAACCAAGCATCGCGAGACCAAGCTGTGAGGATTGAGACAGGAAGTGACGGCTTGAGGAGCAGACAAGAAGGGAAACGGAGAAGAACCGGAAGAGAGCAAAGGGGACTGTAAAAACTGCCGGACCAAAAGGACTACAACAGGAAGTGACGTGCGGAGAGCAGACAAGTAAGCAAGAGGAAGGGACAAAAGGAAACTACGGCAAGCCAGAAGCAAGGTAAATAGACTGTAACCTTTGACACGAACCATAGAGGAGTTGCGCCCGCCATTTTGGATTTAAAATTTTTTCAAACATTAATATTTCAAAAACTACATAACTTAGAAGGCTAAATCCAGTGGAATTTGAACTGGCAAGACATGCTTGTTTGAATACACTAATTGGTGACTGATTTGGAAAACAAGAAAAAAATCGATCTTTTTTAAAGTGACAAGACGGACCGCGGACTGAGATTGAGAGCAGCTACATGGTCCTCCCCTACAATGGCAGCAAAAAAAGAGAGAGAACTGTTAGCTGTTATGGAAGCAATGGAAAAAAAAATGCTGGACGCAATAGGGGAGGTGAATGTAAAAATGGCAAGTGCAATTGGAGAAGTAAATATTAAAATAAATGCCATAGCTGCACAAGCAGATAAAAATTTTATAGATTTAAAATCCGAATTACAGAAGTTAACCACTAGAACACAAGACATAGAAACCAAAGTAAAAGAACTGGAAGAAAATACTCAAAAAACAATAAAGGCTAATGACAGAATGGAAAAAATGATGAACTATAGAGACATGCAAAACCATCTGAGATTTAGAGGTATAGAGGAAAAATTAGGTGAAGATATTTTTACAAGAATGCAAGAAGCATTAGCAGATTTTTTACAAGAGGAGGAGGAAGCTGTTAAAGAACATATGGATCTTGTTTACAGAGTCAATTCTACGTACGCAAGAGACAAAAATATACCAAGGGACGTAGTAGTTCAATTTACAATGAAGAGGACAAAAGAACAAATCTACAAGAAATGCTTTACAGACTCCTTTGAAATAGGTGGAAAGAAAGTTATCGTAATGAAAGAACTGCCCAGAGCAATTTTGCAAGACAGGAAAAAATTCAAGCGTCTGACAGACAAACTGAAAGAGAACAAAATAAGATTTCGTTGGGAAATACCACAAGGACTGAGTTTTTATTATGGTAACAACAGAATAGTGATTAAAAATTCAGCAGAAATGTACGCCTTTGTTGGTGAGAACAAGGAAGAATTTGGTGATATTTAAGACTACAACAAGATGGATTATAAAGTACTTTCATGGAATGTAAATGGACTTAATTCACCCCAAAAACGTAGAATGGTAGGTCATTGGCTGGAAAAACAAAAATGCAGTATAATTTGTATACAAGAGGCCCATCTTAAGAAACAAGACTACAAATATTTAATAAGAAAAAAGTTGGGAGAAGAATTTTTTTCATTGGCAAGCAATAAAAAGAATGGAGTTGTAACATATGTCAAAAAAGACTTGGAACCCAAACTAATATTTAAAGATAAAGAAGGAAGATACTTAGCTATTGAAATTTTTTTACATGGACAGAAGACTTTGATTGTGAATATTTACGCCCCCAACGGAGCCAAAGAATTTTTTTTTAAAGAATAAATGAAGACTTATTAGACAACCAAGAAATAGTTAAAAAATTACACGAAGAGACAGATTTATATTTCCAAGCGAACATACAAAAAGAAGTAAAAATTCAAACTGTGTGGGATGCGTACAAAGCAGTGATGAGAGGATTATTGATATCACTGAATGCTAAAGACAATAAAAAGAAAAGAGAACAATATGAAAACATTGTGCAAGCCATTAAAGTAAAAGAAAAGGAACTGAAGAACAGACCAGGAAAAAAAAGACTGCAAAAGGAAATTTGGATGTTACAAGACCAAGCAAAAGCTATTTTGAATCAAGAGATTTACTGGAACCTGAAAAAACTGCAACAAAAAGCATTTGAAGGTGCAAACAAACCTGGAAAGTATTTAGCATGGCAATTAAAGAAAAAACGTGAAAATAAATTTATTACTAAAGTGATACGGGACAATATTGAGATAATAGACAATAAGGGAATAAAAAGAGAATTTTTTAAATACTACGCAAAGCTTTTTAAGAAGGAAAATAAAGACAGAAAAAGGATTAAAGAATACCTACAGTCATTAAAATTACCAAAACCAACAGAGAAAATCAAAGAACTACTTAATAGCCCAATATCACTACAAGAGATTAAAAATGCAATAAATGACTTAAAACTAGGGAAAGCACCTGGATCAGATGGATTTACAGCTAAGTTTTATAAATCGCTACAGGAATCTATCTCACCAGTGTTATTGCTATTAATGAATGACATAGGAGTGACAGGTGAGGTCCCGGAGACTTGGAAAGAAGCAACCATCTCACTCATTCCGAAAGAAAGTCAAGATTTAACCGATGTTAAAAATTATAGACCTATTTCTTTGTTAACCAATGACTATAAGATTTTTGCCAAGATTATAGCTGATAGGCTTAAGGAACATCTTAAAGAGACTATACAGACAAAACAAGCAGGATTTTTACCTAATCGCCAAATAAGAGACAACTTAAGAGTAGTAGTGGATGCTATAGAGTATTATGATAAATATACGGAGAAGGAAGTGGGCTTTCTTTTTTTAGACGCGGAGAAAGCGTTTGACTATTTAAACTGGGATTTTATGTTTGAAGTGCTGGAACATCTTGAAATTGGAGACTATATGCTTAATCTTATTAAGTCAATATATAGTGAACAGAAATCTTCTTTAATAATTAATACTGAAAAAACGGATTACTTTAAAGTTGAAAAAGGAACACGACAAGGATGCCCACTTTAGCCGTTGCTATTTATTTGGATTTTGGAAGTCTTGCTACTAAATCTGAAAGAAGATAAAGAAATTAAAGGCTTAACAATAAAAGGTTTTTCTTTTAAATATAGAGCCTTTGCAGACGACGTGATGTTTATAGCCGAAGACCCTATGACTACACTACCATATTTGTTGCAGAGAGTAAGAGAGTTTGGTGATTTGGCTGGGATTTGTGTAAATAAGAACAAATCGAAAGTGATGTGTAAAAATATGTCAAATAATAAGCAAATTGAATTACAAAATCTTATAGAATGTGAAGTGGTGAAAAAGACAAAATATCTAGGTGTAAACCTAACAATGAAAAACATTGATTTGTATAAGAATAATTATGAGAAACTATGGCAGCAAATTATGCAAGATATTAAAAGGTGGAATGTATTAAATTTGTCACTGTTGGGTAGAATGGCAGTGGTTAAAATGAATGTGCTACCAAGAATAATGTTTCTGTTTCAAATTATTCCGATTGTGAAAGATGTAAAAACATTCAAATGCTGGCAGAAGGAATTGAATAAGTTTGTGTGGGGAGGGAAAAAACCAAGAATTAAGATGAAAATAATGTGTGATGCTAAAGAGAGAGGTGGGTTCCAGTTACCAAACTTAAGGCTATATCACGATGCAGTATGTTTGACTTGGGTAGGGACATGGACTATGTTACAAGATAGAAAGTTATTGTCCCTGGAAGGTCATGACTGTAGGTTTGGGTGGCACGCATATTTGTATTATGGTAAAACAAAAATGGACAATATGTTTAAGCATCATTATTTGAGAAGAACATTAATCGATACGTGGACAAGATATAAAAACTTTTTTCCAGAAGAGATACCTATGTGGATTGTACCCGCAGAAGTTTTAAATCCAGTATCACGTCACAAAGGACAAGATTGGTTGAAGTATAGAGACTTATTAACAAGGCATGGTAAAGACTTTATATTGAAGGAGCAGCATCAGATGGACTTTGATTATGGTTGGCTAAGTTATAGACAAATATATGACATGTATAGAAGTGATAAAAAAACCGGTTTTGGAGAAAAAAATAATGAAATAGAACAAGTTTGGGAGGAAGGTGGGAAAAAATAATCTCTAAAATGTATAAAATTTTGTTAAAATGGTTTAACACTGATGAAATGGTAAAAGAACAAATGGTAAAATGGGCGATAAACTTCAACAAAGACATTGAAATGGAATCTTGGGAATTTTTATGGAAAAATGCTATGGGTATATCTACATGTTATAATTTAAAAGAAAATTGTTTTAAAATGATGTACAGATGGTATATGACACCAAAAAAAATTGCAAATATTAATCAGAATATGTCTAACAAATGTTGGAAATGTAAAAAGAAAGAAGGTTATTTTTATCATATGTGGTGGACTTGTGATAAAGCAAAGACTTATTGGTCTATAATACATGCAGAAATGGAAAATTTTTTGAAATGTACATTTAAGAAGTTGCCTGAAATGTTATTGCTTGGACTTAAACTAGAAGAGATAAATGTAAAGAAAAGGACAATAATATGGTATATGATAACAACAGCAAGAATGGTGTATGCACAAAATTGGAAAAATGAAAAAATACCAGATGTGTGGGAATGGTTGAAAAAATTGTTATATATGGCTGAAATGGATAAATGGACTAGAAAGTTAAATGACCTGTACTCAGAGACCTTTTTAGAAGATTGGAAAGATTTGAAAGAATATGTTGAAAAATACTGGGACATGAAAAATTACATTTATACATGGTTATAATAACATAAAGCAATAGAATTAGAGTATATGAATGTATTAAGGATAATTAGATAATGAAGTTGTTTTTTATTTTAGAATTTTATAGGAATATAGAAAGTAAGAATTAGTATATAAGTATTTTTAAGATATATGACCGTTACCAGAAATGTAAACATAGATATAAGTATTACTATTTTGGATAGAGTGGAAAATGTGTTATGCTTCAGATGTGGTGGGAAACCGCCAATACAAGATAAAAACAAGATTATACAAATAGAACAAAATGTTGTATAATATGGAAAAAAGGATTTGTATAGGAAAAATGTATTAATTTTAATGTTTTGAAAAATAAAAAAAAATTTTACAAAAAAAAAAAGTACAGGGTCACCATCCAAACCCCATGCTTGAGGAATGGAAGATGTTCTGAAGGGTCGTCATCCAGAACTTTTTGTAAACAATGAAGGTATTGAAGTTTCTGAGGTCCATAATAGGGCGGAGGCCTCCATCCTTCTTGGGAACTGTGAAATAATGGGAACAGAAGCCCTGAAGGAACTGCGACCGAGGGACAGGTTCTATTGCGTCCTTTTGTAGGAGATTCCAGATTTCATCTAGCAGTGTGACGGAGCTGGGTGTAGGGATGAAATACGACTCCGTAGGCACCTGAAGAAACTCTATATGATAGCCCTCTGCGACGACAGATGTTATTTTTCTTGCCCTATTTCAGCAAGATAATAGAGAGGGCTGTGGCAATTCAGTTACAGAGCTTTTTGGAAGACGCTTCCATATTAGACCCCTTCCAGTCCGGTTTTCGCCTGGGCCACGGGACGGAGATGGCACTGGTCGCCCTCATGGACAACCTCCGGAGGCATCTGGATCGGGGCAGATTGGCAGTTTTGTTGTTGGACCTGTCAGCAGTGTTTGATACGGTCGACCATCAGCTACTAATCCACCGCCTCACTGAAACTGGAGTCCAGGAGCCTGTCTTGCAATAGCTTGCCTCCTTTCTCCAAGGTTGGGAACAAAGGGTGGCACTGGGGGAACAGCTATCCCTAAGGCACCCACTGGACTGTGGAGTGCCCCAAGGAGCAGTGCTGTCCCCGATGCTATTTAATATTTATTTGCACCCCCTTGCCCAGATTGTCAGGAGGCAAGGGCTGGGATGTCACCAGTATGCAGATGACATCCAACTCTATCTGTTGTTGGGCAGCCAGTCTGACTCCAAACCAGTAG
This sequence comes from Lepidodactylus listeri, assembly GCA_029233225.1. Lineage (NCBI taxonomy): Eukaryota > Metazoa > Chordata > Lepidosauria > Squamata > Gekkonidae > Lepidodactylus > Lepidodactylus listeri. The sequence goes on along the minus strand of JARCFY010000014.1, from coordinate 2,453,312 downwards.
ATTTGGACCGGGTGTTACAAGCCGTGGATGGATGGCTTAGACTGAGCCGACTGAAATTGAATCTGACAAAGACAGAAGTCCTATACCTGAGCAGGGGTAGGGATCCCACTCCTGACCTTCAATGGGGCTCTGTTGGTGCCAGCGCCGGAGGTTAGCTCTTGGATGCCTCTCGGGTAGCAGCCACTGCCAAGTCAGCCTTTTACCATCTTCGGCTGATTAAGCAGCTAGTTCCCTTCCTCAAACACAATGACTTGGCAACAGTGATCCATGCAATGGTCACCTCGAGACTGGACTACTGTAATGCTCTCTACATGGGGCTGCCCTTGTCTCAAGTCCGGAAGCTACAGCTTGTGCAAAATGCCGTGGCCAGGCTATTGATGGGCCTCCCTATGTGGGAGCACATCCAGTCTGTGCTGAAAGCATTGCACTGGCTGCCAATAGCATACCGAATTCACTTCAAGGTGCTGGTTCTTACCTGTAAAGCCCTTTATAGTCAGGGGCCTTCATACCTGAGGGGCTGCCTTTCTCCACATGTTCCCCAGAGAGCACTGCGATCAGGGTCCCAAAATCGACTGGCCCTCCCGGGTCTTAAGGATCCCAGGCTGGCCATAACTAGGAACTGGGCACTCAAGAAAGCGATGGTCCACCCTCTCTTAAAAAAACCATCTCTGGATCTGGCCAAATTGGCAAACTATTGGCTGATTTCCAATTTTCCCTGTTTGGGAAAATTAATTGAGAGAGCAGTGGCGATACAGTTGCAGGGCTTCTTGGTTGACACTTCCACACTAGACCCTTGACAGTCTGGCTTCTGCCTAGGCTACGGGACGGAGATGGCACTGGTTGCTCTCACAGATGACCTGGCAGGCTGGCTTAGGCTGAGCCGAATGAAACTGAATCCAACAAAGACGGAGGTCTGGTGCCGGAATCGGAGCAGACCTGGGGTAGGGATCCCACTACCAGCCTTCACTACCGCTGGTGCCAGCTTCGAGAGTCAGGAGTCTGGGAGTGCTTCTGGATGCCTCCCTAACAATGGAAGCCCAGGTAGCAGCCACTGCCAAGGCGGCCTTTTACCATCTTTGGCTGACTAGGCAGTTCCTCGAACGCAATAATCTGGCAACAGTGATCCACGCTATGGTCACCTCGAGACTGGACTACTGTAATGCTCTCTACATGGGGCTGCCCTTGTCGCAACTCTGGAAGCTGTAGCTGGTGTAGAATGCAGCCACCAGGCTGCTGATGGGCCTCACTATGCGGGAGCACATCTGGCCAGTGCTGAAGGCACTACACTGGCTGCCAATAGTATACTGCATTCGTTTCAAGGTGCTGGTTCTGACCTTTAAAGCCCTATATGGTCTGGGGACTGCCTACCTGGGGGACTGCCTTTCCCCACATGTTCCCCAGAGAACACTGAGGTCGGGGTCACAAAACTGCCTGGCCCTTCCTGGCCCGAAAGACACCTGACTGGCCTCGACCAGGGCCAGGGCCTTTTCAGTGGTGGCTCCACACTGGTGGAATGAGCTCCCAGAAGACACCAGGGCCCTGCAGGACCTTTTACACTTCCGCAGGACCTGCAAAACGGAGCTCTTCTACCAGGCCTTTGAGTAGGAGCCGCCACCAATAACACCAATAACGTCAATAACATCAGTAACATCAATAACTGCTAAGGCCTGTGGTATGTCGGACATCACCTGCGGCCGCACTCTGTGATTATACCATCATGGTCCAGCAAGATATATTCGTTGCCAGCACTTTATCAGCACTTTAACTTTTTATTTAGGATTGTGAACTGTTGGCGACCTGCTGAGCACTGCAGCGAGATCAGACGCAAACAGGAATCTCTCCTGATGTGGTGGCTGAACTGACGGACTCTTTAAGGGTCTGGAGGGCTCTCCAGTACCTCAGGTTCCCCCGGAGAGGGACCCAATACAAGCAGCTTGAATCAAGCCCCTCGCATGAGGCAGCAATGAGTTGTAGCCCGGTTTCGCTCCGACGGACGAGATCGTCAAGAGCCTCCATGACAATTCATGGAGGTGAAGCTGTAGCTCCCTTGTAGTGCCGGGGCTACCTTCTCTCTGCTCCTGCACTCTCAACTAAGGCAAACCTCGTGAGTACTCCTACCCGCAAAGCAACTTGTACATTCTCTGATCCTTTTTTTGAGCTCTTTAAATCTTAAATCATCATCACAAAAGAGGAAGAAGTTTCCCATCCCCCTCTCTCCTCAGCAGCTTCTCAAAGACCATTCTTAAAAACAATCTGGTGGGCTCCTTAAAGGAACTAAGTCTTTGAATTTTGAAATACTTTCCCCTTTACACGCTACACTTGTGGATTTACCTACTTTCTGAACTGACTGAATACACAATTTACTTATATATACTCTCTCCTGGGATACTGGAGTTTTTATTATTCTCTCTTCTTGAAGACTTTGGAATATCTTTAAATACTTTTCCTTCTTTTGTGTGGAATAACCTTCACGGTCTGATTCTTTTGGGATCATACTGGACGGGACTGAGCTAATCTCTAAACTTTTCTTCTACCTATGGACTGGCTTCATGGGAACAAAAAAGATTGTTTCAATTGAAATCGGAAGTCTTCATTTCTGAAACTTGGAAACTAAAATGGAATCTCCCTCTTTTCTCCCATAACAATTCTATTGTGAAAGATAAGAGTTTGTTTGGCTTCACTTTAACTTCGTGCTCTTAAACAATTGAACTCCTTCTACTGTGTTGTTTCTGTATGACTTCACAACTTGACCTTGAAACAGCTGTCTTGAAAACACTTCAGTGAGCCTCCCATATGAGCATACTCCTGGAAAATGCGTGATTCAGATAGACTGCAGATTTCTTCAGAGGCTTTACTTACAGACCCAATACTTATGGGTCCTGATTTTAGCCAACTTTCAGTAAAGGATTCTTTGAGGATTCTTCAAATGGCAGTTAGAACAGGAGTCCATGAAAGCTTTCAATTGGATCATCTTGGAAACATATATTTCAACCAGCAGACTACTCTTGAGGAAGAGGACCAACAGACAACAATCCATGAGGACCAAGAGGAAGAAAAGATACTGGACTGTGCTGAGAGAACCTTGGATATTGACAATCAATTTGGAAGATCCTACAGAAATAAATGGTCATTTTTGAAACTGAAGATTTCTTTGAACGAACAACTCAGACCCTACCAAGGAAACACTTTGAGGCCTCTGAAATAAATTTATGTATGTATTTATTTATTTATTATTTGCATTTCTACCCCGCCTTTCCAGGCAAGCTGGCTCAATGCAATCTCTTTGTTTTTGACAATCCCAGAAATGTGACATTTGAAATTGCAACTCAGTTTCATGATGGGCTTCAAATCATCACCTTGGGAGAACTTTAACATATATGCAGATAAAAGACACTGTATCAAGACTTTGAGACTTATTGCCAGAAACCAAAATTTAAATTGGACAATTAGGGAGACTTTTTAAGGATTTCTTGAGACCTTTACTTGTATTGAGAATACCCAATACTCTTTGATGATCTAAAAGTGGAGGCTTGATTTTTATATAATGTTATATTTTTAAGACATTATAAAGTTCTGATGAAGTAGGAACTTGGGGCTCAGTCTCTCCTTTAATAAAAATTATAACTGTAGCTATATAAAAAGAGAGCATACATAAAAGAGTTTCCTTTTCCTTTTATCCTTTACTAACTGTTAATAAATTGGTGAAGACTTAGCAGAGACTTGATTTTTATTTTATAGTTTATAGCTTAGTCTATGGTTAGCTCAAGAGAGGTATAGTCCATATAATATTGTTTAATTTTCATGGAACCAGAGACAAGATAGAGAACTTACAGATCATGGGGTCAAAAGAGAGACACAATTGACATATTATTCTTTGACCTGTATGGAATTAGAGACAACATGATTTTGTATTTTCTTTGGTAATATGACAAATAACATGTACTGATTTTAGATGAACTAATTATACCAGAGAGTGTTAGAAGTAACAAGCAGATATTGTGATAATGTCAAATTTTCCCCAGTTTTGTTGTTTTGTTGTTATCTGTGTCTGTGTGTTTTCTTTGTATGTGAAAATACAGGTTGCTTACCTGTAATTGTAGATCTTCGAGTGGTCATCTGTGTATTCACACCTCTGGGATTAAGTGTGCCTGCGCCGATCCCGATCGGTAAACTTCAAAGCCTAACGGATTTTCGCGCTAGCTCCCCGGTCACGTGCACGTCCCACTGCGCATGACCCGGGGAGGGGCACGAGGATCCCGCCAGTTCCTTCTGACCGCTGCTAACAGCCCCCAAGAAAGAAATTGAGGGAGACCGAAAGCAGAGGGGAAGGAGGGCAGGTGGTGTGAATGCACAGATGACCACTCGAAGATCTACAATTACAGGTAAGCAACCTGTATATCTTCTTCGTGGTCTCTGTGCATCACACCTCTGGGAGAATAGCGAGCAATAAATACACCACATACCTGGAGGTGGGTGCTGGAGGTCTCACATCTGAGCTGCTTGCAGAACTGCACGGCCCACCACAGTACATTGATGGACGCGGACATCTAGGGCGTAGTGCTTCACAAACGTGTGAGGAGACGCCCACGTTGCAGCATTGCAGATGTCTCCCAGGGGGGTGCCCTTGAGGAATGCCGTGGAAGCAGCCACAGCTCTCGTGGAGTGTGCCCGGAGGGATGCCGGCAGTGGCCTCTTGGCCAGGAGGTAGGCAAGCTTTATCGTCTCTACTATCCACTTCGAGAGTCTTTGAGACGACAGTTTCTGTCCCTGCTTGGGCAAGGCATAGGTGACAAAGAGAGCCGGAGATTTGCGAAAAGGTTTTGTCCGGTGCAAGTAAAAGGAAAGAGCTCTCTTGACATCCAGAGTGTGTAAACTACGTTGTGCTGGGTCCTGGGGTTCAGGAAAAAACACAGGTAGCATGATGTCTGCCCCTACATGGAAGTCCGATACTATCTTGGGTAGGAAGGCGATATCAGGAGCCAGGGTAACTGCTCCGTGGTGAAAAATGAGATACGGTGGGTCGCAGCGAAGCACTGAAAGCTCACTCACACTCCGAGCAGACGTGATGGCCACCAAAAACGCAACCTTCCACGAAAGGAGTTGGAGGCTGCAGGAGGCCATGGGTTCAAACGGTTTGCCCATTAATTTGGTAAGAACCAGGGGTAGGTCCCATGCCGGAACCGGTGTCCGTGCTGGTGGATAGAGGCGACGCATTCCTTTGAGGAATTGTTTTGTAGTCGGGTGAGAGAATACTGAGTATCCTCCGATCTCAGGATGGTTAACTGAGATAGCCGACAGGTAGACTCTTATAGAAGAGTGGCACAGTCCTCTATCCGAACAGGACAACAGAAAACCAAAAATGTCATTAAGGGTGGCAGGAACGGTAGGCCGCCCTGTAGAGACTAGAAAGGTTAAAAATTTATTCCATTTCGCTGCATAGGAGCGGCGTGTGGACAACTTGCGTGAGTTCAAGAGAACCTGTGCAATGCGTGATTCTATATCTGAGGTTGAAGCATCCACGCTGTTAGCTTCAATGTGGGAACATCGTGATGGAGCACCTGACCTCCGTGCATCCAGAGAAGGTCTGGGAGCGTCGGGAGGTGGAGATAGACTCCGAGGGAGAGATGAAGAAGTGTGGGAAACCACAGTTGTCTCGGCCACCACGGCGTGATTAGAATCGCCCATGGTCGCTCCGACATCAGTTTGTGAACTACCCTCGGTATCAAGGGGATCGGGGGGAAGAGGTACAGCTGTCTCCCCGTCCACTGGAGAAGGAGGCCGTCTCCGAGGGATGCTGGATCCGCTCCTGCTCTGGAGCAGAAGAGATGGCACTTCTTGTTCTCCCGAGAGGCGAACACATCTACTGAGGGGTGACCCCATCGATCGAAGATCGGAGTCAGGTAGAGAGGGTTCAATTCCCACTCGTGTAGAGATGCTCCTCCCCTGCTCAGAAAATCTGCTTGGGTGTTGAGCAGTCCTGGGAGGTGATTTGCCACAAGATGAATGCCGATGGATTGGCATTCGTCCCAAAGCTCGATGGCTAAGCGGCAGAGTCCACGGGAGACCGTTCCACCCTGCCGGTTGATGTAATACATGGTGGTCGTGTTGTCTGTAAGAACAGCCACCGTCTTTCCCGACAGGGATTGGCGGAAGGATCTCACTGCATAGAGCACTGCCAGGAGCTCCAGGAAGTTGATATGGTTGTGGGCTACAGCAGGATCCCACTTGCCGCCCACACCAACACCATCCAGGTGAGCTCCCCAGCCCCATAGGGAGGCATCCGTGGTGATGGTTGCCACAGGTGGCGGGAGTCGGAAAGGAGCACCCGAGTGTAGATTCTGGGCTGACAGCCACCACGTCAGGGTTTCCAAGATTTGGTCCGAGAGCCGGAAAATTTTGGAGAAGGGGTGGATGCTGGAACGGAAACGTCTCAGGAACCAAAGTTGTAATGGCCTCATCCGTAGCTTGGCGAACGGAATCACCGCCATGGTTGCGGCCATCAGGCCTAACAGGCAGAGGATTTGTCTGGCCGTGGTCTCCTTGTCCTTCCGGATAGATTGGAGGAGGGAGACTATGTCCGCTGCCCTGTTGGGGGGCAGAAAGGCCCTGCACTGCAGGGAGTCCAAAATTGCTCCGATGAACTGCACTCGTCTGGTGGGTGTGAGCATGGACTTCTTGAGATTTATTGTTAGTCCTAGGGTGTCTAGGGTACTGAGGGTTATCAAAATTTGGTTTTGTAGAATTGCTGCGGAGGGCGCAAGCAACAACCAGTCGTCCAGATACGGATAGAGTTGGACACCTTGAAGCCGGAGATGAGCCGCCACCACTGCCATGAGCTTTGTGAAAACATGAGGAGCCGTAGAAAGGCCAAAGGGAAGGGCCTTGTATTGGAAATGACGCTGACCGACCGCGAAGCGCAGGAATGGTCTGTGCGACGGATGGATCGTCACATGGAAGTATGCGTCTTTCAAGTCCAGTGTCACCATCCACACGTTGGCTTCTAGCAGTGGTAGGATGGTCTGGAGGGTGGTCATGCGGAACTTTTTGTAGGTGATAAATGCGTTGAGGTTCCGCAGATCTAAGATGGGACGGAGTCCGCCATCCTTCTTTGGTACCGTAAAGTAGCGGGAGTAAAACCCCTGCTGGAGGTGATGTGTGGATACCGGTTCTATAAGCATCCTTGGACAGGAGGGCTTCGACTTCTGACGACAGGGTGTCAGAGGGAGGGGTGACTACAAAATAGGATTCCTGTGGTATCTGGAAGAATTCTATGCGGTAGCCCTCTGCTACTACAGAGAGGGCCCACTTGTCCATAGTTATGAGTTGCCATGCGGGTAGGAATGGGGACAGACGGGTGGGAGGACCGGAGTGGATGTGGAAGTCAAAGACCCTGTTTATTGGGTCTGGGGGGTTTGGTTTTGGAGGCAGAAGCTGTTGGGAAACGTGGCTTGTGGCCGTAAGGTTTCTGCTGGTATGCAGATGGTGCAGGTCTTTGCCACTGTGATTCATTGGGAGACCTCTGTGGTTGCTTCTTCGACCAGGATCTCTGCCAAGTCTTCTGCTTCTGTTGTCTCGGTTGAGAGACACCTAAGTTACATGATGTTTTCATGCTTTTGTCCAGGTCGTGGAGAACTGTATCCGTCGTTGTGCTGAACAGTCCTTCTCCTTCGAAAGGAAGATCCTCGACCAGCGACTTAGTATCCTGTGGGAGCGCCGTTGATCTCAACCAAGCATGTCTCCTGAGGGCAATTGCCGAAGTGAGTGTCTTGGAAGTTACATCTGCAACGTGTTTGGAAGCGTTTAGCTGATGTTTGGCCAAGACCATGCCCTCCTTTTGGATTTTCCTGGCAAGATGCTGTTTGTCTTCAGGAAGGTGTGCCAGGAGCGGTGTCATCTGTTCCCATAGGGAGTATTGATATCTACTCATACATGCTGTATAGTTTGCTGTTTTGATGCCTAATGCCCCTGCTGAATAAAAACGTCTTCTGAATGAATCCAGTTTCCGTCCCTCTTTATCAAGGGGGGAGGAATGTCCACTACGGCCCTTAGCTGAAGGTGTCACTACAACTGAGTTGGGCTTGGGATGGATGAACAGGAATTCAGCTCCAGGTTCTTGGAGCCTGTACATGTGATCCAATCTCTTGCTAGAGATTGGGGTCGATGAAGGGTGTCCCCAGGATTCTTTAGCGGTGTTCAGAAGCACCGAAATTAGTGGCAAGGCTACTGCCGTGGATGTATCCATCTGTACGATGTAGAAGATGGCATCGGTAGCGGCAGGGGTTGGTTGAAACATAGCCAGGGCCAAGGAGTGAGCCATTCTTTTAATGAGCTCCCCGTAAGATTTCACATCTTCGGAAGGGAAAATCGGCAGGTTGTCAGAGACATCGGGGGATGGTGACGGATGGGTAGGGGATTCCTCTTCGGAGTCGGATGAAGCGGGAGAGTTCGGTATCGACAAGTGGGAGTGTTCGGAAGGCGACATGGGGTTCGACGGGTCTGGTTGATACGGAGGGAGGTCGACATCGGGTGGGGTCTGTGGCGGTATCGGCATCGGTAACGGTTTCGGCATCGGTGACGGAGGGGGTCTCGGAGCCGGTGGATCTCGGCATCATGAGACTCTGGACGACGTCGACTGATGGTCCCATTCCGCCGGGTATCACTGCGGTGGCGGAGGATAGAAGGAGCCGTATAGGTACCGCCACTGTCGGACGTCCCACGGTACCGAAGAGGGAGGTAGACGCCAGTCTTGCTCATCTCTCGGCGGCGGTGACAGATCGGGCCCGGTTTCGGGGCTACTTCGAGGGACTTGCGTCAGCTCGATGTTGGGATCCGAATCCGTCAGCTGGATGGGTCGTGGCATCGGGGAGATGGAGCTGCCCCGGGATCGCTCGCGCCCTGAAGGGTCAAGCTGTGGAGACCCGCGCTGGGTCACGTCAGACGCGAGGTGCGTCGACTGAGCACTAGACGGCTTCTTGTGCTTTTGCTTGCCCTTTTCCTCCTTGCCCTCTCTGCGTTTCTTCGCAGGAGTGTGCGGCAGCGGGAGGGGTCGTTTCGGTGCCGATTTCTCGGTACCGACGGTGCTCTTCGTCGGCGACGATGCCGGGCCTGTCGGGGCCGATGGCGATGCTGCTGAGGCCTCAGTAGCGGACATCTTTGGGGATAGAGCTGCTTCCAGAAGTGCCACTCTCAGCCTTGCCGCTCGATTTTTGCGGGTTTGCTTGGAAAAGGCAGTGCAGCTCGAACACGAGTCTACTCAGTGTGACTTGCCCAAGCACAGGAGGCAAAGCGAGTGCTTGTCTGGAGGCGCTATCTTACTACCGCAGTTAAGACAGCTATCTTACTACCACAGTTAAGAAGCCCCACCGCTGGGCCATAGGCCGAGCGGGGAGTAGACGAGGGAAGTCCAGTAACGAGTCCAGAAAAACAGTCCGAGTCAAAGTAGGAGAAAAAACAGTCCGAAAGGCTTTTTCCAATTGGAAAAATGGAAGTTAGCTACTGACCGAAGCGGAGAGGGGATCCTCACGACGCGGCGGTCAGAAGAGAACTGGCGGGATCCTCGTGCCCCTCCCCAGGTCATGCGCAGTGGGACGTGCACGTGACCGGGGAGCTGGCGCGAAAATCCATTAGGCTTTGAAGTTTACCGATCGGGATCGGCGCAGGTGCACTTAATCCCAGAGGTGTGATGCACCGAGACCACGAAGAAGATCTTAATAAAACTTACTTTTAAAAAAGGATTATAAACTGTTGTTGTTATGAGTTACATTGGATAATTATTCTGTTTTAATGTACGAGTTTTATTGATTAATATTCTGTTTTAATGTATTTATCTCCCGATGTAAGCCACCCTGAGCCTGCCTTGGTGGGGAGGGCAGGACAGAAGCTGAATGAATAAATAAATAATAAATAAACTAGGGCCCAGGCCTTCTTGGTGGCGGCTCCACTCTAGTGGAACAAGCTCCCAGTCTAGATTAGGGCCCTGCGAGACCTTATGCAGTTCTGCAGGGCCTGCAAAATGGAGCTCTTCCACCAGGCCTTCAACTAAGGAGCCACCCCCAACAGCTGAGCCCTGTCCCCTGGAGCTACCAACAACAGCCTGTGCCAGCTGCATATAGGAAAGATCTATAAGCCAAATTGTGGTCATTATCATTAAGCAATATTACTACTAGCTTACTAGCACTTTACAATGCTGGAATGTTTTTAGAAAGTTTTAAGATTGTTTATAGCTGTCATTTATGTGCTTTTACTTTTTATGCAAGCTGCCCTGAGCCGGCTTTGGCTGGGAGGGCGGGATATAAATCTGATAAATAAATAAATACAATAAATTGAGCTTTCATTCACGGGGACAGATAGAGCTGCAGGAGCTGGACTTCCAATGCAGAGACTCCTGCTGATGCCCTGCCATTGTGAAGCGACTCCCAGTACAGCAAGCCACTGCATGACGGAAGATGCCGTTTTCAAATTCTACAGGTGCTCACGCTTGCAAAACCCTGTCCTTGTGCAAAGCCAAAACGATGACAGCCAGATGGCCCCAGCCAAGGCTGCAGCTGCAGTTCCCGTGCAACTCTTCATTCCAGCAAGACTCACGTGACCTTCAATTGGCTGGGGTCAGGCCCCCACAAAACCACTTTTTTAAAATCAGCGACTGGGACACAGAGGTCCCGGCTCCCTGAGATGCTGGCCAGGGAACAGACTGAGGGCACCATCCCTGGTTGACATAGTTGAAGATGGACTTCAACTAAGAAGAGAGGGAAGGGACAGATGGACTGTAGTGGACAGACCACACAGTAGCCAAGGACTGCGGCTAGCAGCAGAGGGGAAATGTGGCCCTGGTCCCTGGAGAGGCCTCCAAGGGAAGTAGGCCTTCTGCAGCCTTGGAAGAGGGAGCCGCAGCTGCTCGCCTTCCCCTCCTCTGTGCCCTTGGGCTGCTCATTCTGGTCTGGCCGGTTCCTCTATAAACCCACAGAGGCCTTCCCAAGAGAAGCGACTGTATCCAGAAGACGGGCCATCGGTCTGCTCAGCCCAGCGCTACTACGCTCGGCCTGGCAGCAGCCCCCTAAGAGGCCAGCCCTAGGAATGTCCCTAGCTGTGGTCCAAGAGGAGGTCTCCAGAGGCTGGGGCCAGAACCGTCTGCACTCAGTGCTCTTCCCCGATGGTCAGTGCAAGCACGGATCCCACAGTCCCTCGTGCCCCATCTTGCTTCTCAGTCACCACACAAGCTTCCTTCTTGCTAACACGTACCTGACTCCCCTTCTCCCCAGGAGGACCTTCTTTGCCAGGGTGGCCCTGTGGACAAGGACAAAGACATACAGTGAGTCTCCTCACAGCCAACAGTGGGTGCCTCCTCACTCCCTCTTGGTGCCCTTCCCAGTGGCACGCTCGTCTGCTGCCAGATGCCCTGGACTAGTTTTGAGGCTTCTCAGCAGGGTGATGAGTGGGTGGGCCAGGCTGGGAGAAGACAGATGCAAGAGCTCCGGCAGCTTCTGCTATGTGCCCAGGACAACAACACCAGGCCTGCACATACAATCTCTGGTGCACTTCTTAAGGTCAAGTAAGAAGATATTCTAGATATAAGTGCACACAGAGAGTGCTGAGCTCGAAAATGCTCCTCAGGTCAGCCAAAACCAGAGCATCTTCCAGAGAGCCTTGCAAATGCACGTAACCACTGAGTATCAATGGGTAAGCCCTTGTATCATGGATGTGACTGTCTCAGGAACACACACCACCTCTCTGGGGAAGGGGAGCCACCTCCTTTGCTATGCTGAGAAAGAGGGAGATTGGAATCAAGACCCCATGCATGTCTGGCAATCAAGTTCCAAGCAGAGAACTCCAGGCATGCCTCTGATCTCAGGTCCTTGTGGCAACAAGCAACATATCTGCCACGTGGACATCGTAACACGTGAATCAGCCCTCAGGAGCCTCTACCCCTGCAAAGACAGGCAGGCCTCTAGGATGATTTTCAGCAGAACTTACCGGAGGACCATCTGCTCCAGGCATGCCAGGAAGGCCAGGTTTTCCCAGTGGACCCTAAGGGGAAAAAGTGGGACCCACCGTTACATGGGCAAGGAAGGTCCACTGTAGAAGCAACACAACCTGAGCCATCTTGCTCATCATTCTTTGACACCAAGGTCCCTGGCAGTTTTCAGAGGAGCACCTTCAGTCTTTGGTACATGTCAGGTTGGACCTGGACCTCCTCTCCAGGTACACCACACCCCCAGTCTAAATCAGGTGTCCCCCCCCTGCCCATTTTGGAACTGAGTCCCATGCTCTGAACTCCCAGACTTAGTCTGTTGACCAGACCTGAGAAAGGTGTCTGACACAGCTGGTTCTGAACAGAAGGGTGGGGTCAGAGGAGCCAGTGCCCAGCAGTGCCCACCTTTGATGGACAGCCACTGCTCCTCACCCCACTGAAAAGGAGGGCATTTCAGGAGATACAAAAAGGTGCTGCTTGAACCCACAGTGGCTCATTCACACATGCTAAAGTCACAAAGTGATGAAAACTGTGCACTAGCCCCAAAGGGTCTCTTAATGCTTCCATGAATATTTACCCTGCTGAAACAGTGGGCCAAAGCTCCCCTCAACATCTTGCCTGGCTGTCAGTTAGCAGTGCCATAGGCATGGGTAACGGTCTTGTCATGATCATTAAGGTTGCTAAGTTATTTGTATCAATGCTTGCTGTTTTACCCTCGAGTTTGATGATCTATTAACATTGCTTTGTGTTCCAAGGTTTCTTTCAACCCCTTTAGGTCCCGCCCGGGAGATAGCATCGGGGACCCGACTCCCACCTTTGGAATACGAGCCTTGCTTGCCTGCTTTGCTTTGCGCATGCTCCTTACTCATTTGCTTTCCTGGCTATTCCTTGGCTAATGACCTTGAACAGAAGAGCCTCCTGTTATGTGTTACATGATTCACAGGTGTTATGTATTTCTTTTGCTTCGTTTTCTCTGGTAACTTTTTCTCCAAAAACCCTCAACAGTGTTTTTTTCCCTGAGAACCTATTTTGCCACACTTTCCTTGGGAACAGTGGGCCAGTATTTTGGGCGCCAATAATTCTCACTATTGATTGGTAGTTGGTAGGCAGGCCATATTTCATATCACGTATAATTGTAATGGCATTTCTAGGCTTGGGCATTACTAACAGGAAAAGTGTTTGACCGACATGATCTTTTCTACAAATAAAGGACTTTCTGCTTACGGAGACCTGTTGTGGACTATATCTATTGGCACATTCTCACAGATTCTGCCCTCCCAATACAACATTTCCCTCCTTTCTAGGTTTCAAAGGGTACAATTTATGAAATGCATGGATTTTAGCAGGAGCATGAACATGAGAAGCTTCAACCCACTGATTTTCTTCAGGACCAAAATGCAACCACTTTATTAAATAGAACAAATGTCCTCTTTTCAATTTAGAATCCAATATTTGGTCAATTTCATAGTGGGGTTCATAATTCTTCATCAGAGGAGGAGGAGAGGAGGAGGAGGGTCTCCATTCGTTCGGCCCAGGATCCTTCTTCAGAAGGCTGTAATGGAAAACAGGGTGCACAAACTTTAACGATTTAGGAAGTTTCAGTTCAAAGGTTACTTTGTTAAGGCACCTGATTATAGGGAATGGACCCACATATTTCCAACCTAGTTTTCTACTAGGCTGTAGACCCTTGATGTTTTTTGTGGACACATAGACCAAATCTCCACGGGAGAGATCCCAACCTGGGGCTCTCCCTTTGTCTGCTTGCTTTTTATAGTCAGCATTGGCTTCCTCTAAGGTTTTAGCAATCAATGGCCAAGAGTCCCGCAATGAGTTCCACTAAGTAGCAAAGTCACTTGATCCCTCTGCTGCTGGGCTTAAGTTGAGAAGGGGGACTCCTTCAAAGCCACCGACTGCCATAAACGGGGACACTCTTGTAGATGAGTGAACAGCATTATTGTAACTATATTCAGCAAACAGTAAAAGATCAACCCAGTCATCCTGCTGGAAATTAGTGTAACACCTCAAATATTGTTCCAGGATTTGATTAACTCTTTCGGTTTGTTCATCCGTCTCTGGATGGTAGGTGCTGCTTAAAGCAGATTCAATTCCCAGGATCTGCAAAAGCTCCTGCCAGAAGTTGGCAACGAATTGTGAGCCACGATCGGAAATTACCTTCTTTGGTATGCTATGAAGTTTAATTACATGGTTAACAAAAGCCTTGGCTAAAGTCTTTGCCGTAGGTAATTCCTTTAAGGGAACAAAATGTGCTTGCTTGGAAAAAGTGTCCACCACCCACACCACAGTCTGTCCCTTGCTGGGAGGTAAATCTGTAATAAAGTCCATAGATATAACTTCCCATGGTCGGCTGGGAGTTTCTAGAGGTTTCCCATTAAACAAGTTTGGCAAGACGAGACATAAGTAGAAACATCCCCTCTCATTCGCGGCCACCAAAACTTTCTTTGCAGCAAGTTCAAAGTTTTTTAGAAAGCCAAAGTGTCCTGATAACTTCAATTCATGAGCAGCATACATAACCTCTTTGCGAAGAGCAGAAGGAACTACAAGTTTCTGGTCTTTAAACCAACACCCTTCCGGGCTTTGCACTAAAGAAGGCAATGCTTGGAACTCACAAGTGTCTTCCTAAGGGTAAGTTTTAGCAAATTTAATAATCCACTCAGACACGGCTGGGGTTACTCGAATTTTGGCTTGGCTCCTAGTTTGCACAGCCCCCCCCCCCAATTGCTCTGGAGTGAACATAGTCTCTATCACCTCAGTCTTTCGGGAGTCATGTTGGGGTAGGCGAGAAAGAGCGTCAGCCAAGGAATTAGATTTCCCAGGGAAGTGGCGACAGGTGAAATTAAACTTTGAGAAATCAGCCCATCTGAGTTGCTTAGCGTTAAGGGAGCATTGAGTGTGCAGTGCCTCTAAGTTTTTGTGATCAGTCCATATCTCAAAAGGCTGGTGCGCTCCCTCTAACCAGTGTCTCCATGTGGTTAAGGCCAGCCAGATTGCGGCAGCTTCCTTATCCCAGACCGCCCAATTATATTCAGAATCCCCAAATTTCTTAGATACATAGGCCAATGGGTGCAACTTTCCGTCAGTCCCGTCTTGTAAAATTGCCCCCCCCCGGCAACATCGGAGGCATCTACCTGCACAATAAATTTTTTAATCTCATCTGGATGCGCTAGAATAGGCTTCGAAGTAAAAAATCGTTTTAGCACATCAAACGCCTGTTGACACTTTGGTGTCCAGACCAACCAGGCACCCAGTTTGGCAGCCTCTGGTCCCTTTCCTTTAGTTTTTAATAAGTCAGTGAGGGAAAGGCTGTATTGGGCAAAATTGTTGATGAAATTTCTGTAGAAATTGGTGAATCCTAAAAAGCTCTGTAGCTGGCGTCTAGTTCGGGGGGTCTCCCATCCCACTACAGCAGAAACCTTTGCTTGGTCCAAACCCCGAGGTGAGATTTGGTAGTCCAAAAAGTCTATTTCAGTTTTATGGAAGTCGCATTTAAAGAGCTTTGCAAATAGTTTATTATCTCTGAGGGTGGCCAGCACTTCCCTCACTAATTTCACATGCAATTCCATGTCTGGGGAATACAGCAAGATGTTATCAATATAGCACAGGACCCTCTTGAATAAATGCTTGTGCAGAACCTCATTTATTAAATTCATATAGATGCCTGGAGCCCCCTGAAGGCCGAAGGGCATTACCAGGTATTCGAATTGCCCCAGGGGGGTATTAAAAGCAGTCTTATACTCATCCCTCTCCCAGATGCACACTAAGAAGTAAGTGTGAGAGTCCTGTTCAAAGTAGTCAAGGATCAGATCTCGGTTGGTTAACCACAGTTCTTTATTGCCTATTCCTACATTAGTACAGCGTCTCGGGGTATTGTCAGAGATGAGACAAATAATACAAGCGGGTCTATTATACCATTCCAAGGAGTTTGAATTACCCATAGGTAGCCAATCCCCAGGAGGGAAAATTGGCGGGCTAAAAGGTGTCTTGACCGTTTGGTTCACACAGGAAAAAAGTGAGGTGTTAAGCAGTAAATTTCCCTTCCCAAACCAGACCCCTCCGTTCACATAACAATTCAAGGCTCCAAGGTTCTTTAGCATAGATAAGAGATGAGAGCCTTTCCTCCCCTTGAAGTTACTGCCGGGGCAGCTGGAATGCGGAGGCAGGGATGAGAGGCCTCGTTGTTCTCACCCTAGGGGTTGTCACCCTCCCGACCAAGCAAAGGAGAAAATACAGGTCCAATACATAAAGACATAACAGAATACATAGTGTGCATGCAAGATTACATTGACAGAATTAACTGATTCTGACACCCTGCCCTCCCCATGATTCCCTTCACCTAGCTTTTTCAGGGAACATTTTATGGAACAGTTTAGTTAACTTGGGGGCATGAACATGTTCAGAACGAATCCATTCATTGTGTTCCGGGCCAAAATCTAACCATCTAACTAAGTAATACAAATGGCCCCTCTTTGTCTTGGAATCCAGGATTTCAGTTATCTCGTAGTGTGGACTCCCCTCCTTCATCAGTGGAGGAGGAACTGGAGGAACTGGATGCCATGCATTCGGCCCAGGATCTTTCTTCAGCAAGCTGAAATGAAACACAGGATGTATAGAACTTAGTGATTTAGGCAGTTCGAGTTCAAAGGAGACATCAGAGATTTTTCGCAGCACTTTAAAGGGTCCCACAT
This sequence comes from Lepidodactylus listeri, assembly GCA_029233225.1. Lineage (NCBI taxonomy): Eukaryota > Metazoa > Chordata > Lepidosauria > Squamata > Gekkonidae > Lepidodactylus > Lepidodactylus listeri. Next base: position 2,436,641 of record JARCFY010000014.1, on the reverse strand, counting down.
ATTTCCATCCTAATTTTCTGCTGGGCTGCAGGCCGTGGATATTTTTGGTAGAGAGATAAACTGAGTCCCCGGGTTGAAGGTCCCATCCCGGTGCTCGGCCACGATCAGCATATTTTTTATAGTCCTCCTTGGCATGGTCCAGGGCTTTAGCAATCAACGGCCAGGAATCTTGGAGACTGGACCACCAGTTTTTGAAGTCTGAAGGGGGAGCCTTGGGGTCCTCCTTGAGGGTGGGGAGCGGTTTACCTTCAAAACCTCCCACTGCCATAAAAGGTGAGACCCCGGTGGAGGAATGCACTGCATTGTTGTAGCTATATTCTGCAAAGGGTAACAATTCCACCCAGTTATCTTGGTGGTAGTTGGTGTAGCACCTTAAGAACTGCTCCAGAATTTGATTAGTTCGCTCGGATTGGCCATCGGTTTCTGGATGGTAACCCGAGCTTAAGGCAGGTTCTATGTCCATTAGCTTCAAAAGCTCCCGCCAGAAGGTGGCAACGAATTGACTTCCGCGATCGGACACCACCCTTCTCGGAAAAGCATGTAGTTTTATCACCTGGTTAAAGAAGGCTTTAGCCATCCCTTTGGCGGTGGGTAACTGTTTGAAAGGAGTGAAATGGGCTTGTTTGGAAAACGTGTCTACTACTACCCAGATCACTGTTTTTCCTTTTGAGGGGGGCAAATTGGTAATGAAGTCCATGGCTATGTCTTCCCAGGGCCTGGAAGCCGTGGGGAGGGGGTGTAACAATCCCGGGACTTTACCTCCCCGTTTTTTACACATTAAGCAGGTTTGACATGCCGAGACGAAATCCGAGACGTCTCGACGCATGCGCGGCCACCAGAATTGCCGTTGGATCAGGTTAAGGGTTTTTAGGAATCCAAAGTGTCCGGCAAGCTCAGAGGAGTGACAATTTAGCAGGATTTCTTTGCGTTTGGTTTTTGGCACCACTAATTTGTCCCCACGGACCCAACAATTGTCCTTTCTTTTTTCGCACTCTCCCATAGCTTCCAATTCCTCTATTTCCTCAGGGGCATATTCCCCCCCCCATTGACAGTTCCCAGTGGTGAGCTCGGTTTTCTTTGCTTTGCTCCTGGTGACAACCACTCCTCCCAGCTGCTGGGGGGAGAACATGTAATCGAACACCTCGTCTTTCAGACTCTCGTGTTGGGGCAATCTGGACAACGCGTCTGCCAGGGAATTAGCCTTCCCAGGAAAGTGCTTTAACACAAAGTTAAATTTTGAGAAGAAGTCCGCCCAGCGCAGTTGTTTGGCGTTGAGGGACCGCTGCGTGCGCAAAGCTTCTAAATTCTTATGATCCGTCCATATTTCGAACGGAGTTTGCGCCCCTTCCAGCCAGTGGCGCCAGGTAGTGAGCGCCAACCTAATGGCCGCAGCTTCCTTGTCCCACACCGACCAATTCCTCTCCGTTTCATTGAACTTCTTCGATATGTACGCTAAGGGGTGTAGTTTCCCTTCGGCGTCCCTTTGCAGGATGGCCCCCCCCATTGCTACATCCGAGGCATCAACATGGATTATAAAGTCTTTAGTCTCATCCGGGTGCGCCAAAATAGGCTCCGAGGTAAAAAGAGTTTTTAAAGCCTCAAATGCCTTCTGACACTCCCCATTCCACGCCAGTTTCTCTCCCGGCTTTCCTGCCTCAGGACCCCTCCCCTTGGTTTTTAACAAGTCTGTTAAGGGAAGGGTGACTTTGGCAAAGTCCTTGATGAAAGTCCGATAGAAGTTACAAAATCCTAACAGGCTCTGCAGCTGCTTCCTCGTTCGCGGAGCCTCCCATTGCACCACCGCTTCCACTTTCCCCGGGTCCATTTCCAACCCCTTCTGAGAAATGCGGTAGCCCAGGAAGTCCACTGACTCGCGGTGAAACTCGCACTTAGACAGTTTCACAAACAGCTGGTTTTTTAGTAATGTTGACAGCACTTCTCGGACCAAAGTCACATGTTCGTTCTTATCAGTGGAATAGATCAAGATATCATCTATGTAACATAACACGCCCTTAAATAGGTGCTTGTGCAACACTTCGTTGATTAAACTCATAAAGACCCCGGGCGCGCCACTTAAGCCGAACGGCATCACGAGGTATTCAAACTGCCCCAGGGGGGTGTTAAAAGCAGTCTTGGGTTCATCCCCCTCCCTTATGCGCACCCTGAAGTAGGCATCTCGCAGATCCAACTTGGTGAAAATCTTCCCCTTGGCCGCCTCCGCCAAAAGGTCTTTTATTAACGGGAAGGGGTAAGCATTAGAGGTGGAGACTGCGTTTAGCCCCCGATAATCCGTGCACAATCGCAAGCCGCCATCCTTTTTCTTTCGGAACAGCACGGGCGCCGAAAAAGGGGACTTGGCGGGGCGGATAAACCCCCTGGCCAGATTTTTGTCCAAGAACTTCCGCAACTCTTCTCGCTCCGCCGGGCTCATGGAATACAATTTACCCTTTGGGAGTTTTTCGCCCGGGAGGAGCTCTATGGCACAGTCCGACAACCGGTGGGGGGGCAACTCGTCCGCCTCGGTCTCACTAAACACTTCCAGTAAGTCTCTATATTCCTTAGGCACCATGGCCGGGACGAGAGCGAGGGCGGCCGCGGGAGACGGCGGGCTGGGGGGCCCGGGACCCCATCCTGGGTCCCAACGGTGGCTCTGGCAACGTTCGTCTACCCACGAAATCTTCCCCTCGCTCCATTTTATATAGGGGTCGTGCGCCCCGAGCCAAGGGCTACCCAACACCATAGGGAATTGGGCATTAGGGGTTATGACGAAAGCTCTCTTCTCCCAGTGGTTCCCCGTTCCCAAAATTAAGCTCTCAGTCTCTGCTATGCACTCCTCCTTCATCTCGGACCCATCCATCTGGGTAAATTTCAGAGGTTCAGCTAACGGGGTGACTTTGGGTCCCAGCCCCTCCACTACTAGGGGGCTGATTAGGTCACGCGCACACCCAGAGTCAATTAAAGCGCGGACCCTCATGTGGGTTCCTGATCCTGGGGTCACCACAGTCACTACCATATATAACAAGGGGCCGGGGATGCTCACCGGAGATGGCGCTTCGTTGTGGGGGACCTGCAGTTCTGCGCCGCTCACTGCAGGCCGTTGGAGTTTCCCGACATCTGGGTTTCCATCAGCTCCAGCTCTCCCTGCTCACTCGTTGCCCCTTCCAGCTGCAAAGCCCGGGGTTTCATGGGGGTCTTCCCCCGAGTCGGGGTGCCGGCCGGTCCTGGAGTTGAGGTCTTCGGGCCCTTTCCCCCTCCTTTTGGACACGCCGAGGCGAAGTGGCCACTTTCCCCACACTTCATACACAACCCTTGCCGGAACCTCGAGTCGCGGACGTCTTGTATGTTGGAACGGGGCTTCGCTCGTGGGCCCGCTCTGATAGCGGCGGTTGCGGATGCTCCCATCTTGATCAGGGCGAAACGTTCTTCCATGTCGGTGGCCGCCCTCATCCAGCTAGTCAGCGTGCCCGGGCGGCCTCCCAGCAACACAGTCTCGTAGATTTCCGGGTTTAGACCCTCCCAATACTTCTCCATGAAGAGTTCCTCCGGCCATCCGTGGATCTTGGCAGCGATGCGCCGGAATTTTTCAGTGTATTCTCTCACTGACGATCTTCCCTGGAACAGCTTCCTCAGCTGATTTCTGGCTTTTTCCTCACCCAGCGGGTCTTCGAACTGGTGCCGAAGAGCCCACATGAAGTTGTTCAAGGAACGCAGCTCAGGGCCAGGGTTGTCGTGCAGGCTCACATACCAATCGCTGGCGGTGTCTTTCAGTTTGGATCCGATGTAGCCTATGCGATCCTTCTCGGTAGGATACAGGTGGCCCCAACTGTCCAGGAATCTCCCGATCTCGAGCGTGAAGAAACGTAGCTTCTCGGGGTCCCCATCGAAAGTAGTCGTCAGCGGGTCGGAAGGGGGTGGGCGAGCGGCCGGCGCGGCCGGGACTGGGGCGGGTGCGGGGACGGGCCCCGGGACTGGAACCGGGACGACCGGCTGAGCCGGCTGCGCGGGCACAACGGGCGCCTGTGGCTGAGCCGGAACCCCTCCGGGTGCTGGCTGCTGTGGTGGGGCTCCGACTCCTTGACCGAGGAGGGCGCCTTGCATCGCCACCATAGCGTCTCGAAATTGGTGCTGGAGATCGAGGGCCAGCTCGCGGAGCTCGGAGGTGAGTTGTAGCCTCAGGTCTCCCATCATCTGATCCAGCGGGACCGTCTGCTCCTCTCGATACGGATCGGGCCCATACAAATCCAGTGTCTCCTCTTCGGGAGGCGGGCGACGCGGTCCTCCACGGCGGACTGGCTCGCGGTCGTCTCCTAGGTAGCTCGGTCTCCCGCGATCGAGCTGGTCGCCGGTGAGCGGAACTCTCACCCCTTTCCTGTCGTGCACCCACGAAGTCACGGATCGGCCTCCGAAGTGGCTCCAAGTGTACTGGGGGGTCACGCTCTGATGGGTAATCGGGCGGCGCGGGATGTAGTAAGCCCCCTGGCTCGTGGTCACCGGCACCTCGGGACCTCCTCCGCCGCCGCCACCCCCGTTCCCCGGATCCGTCGGGGTAATCGGGGCCTCCTCTGGAGTGGTAGGTTTGAGGGGGACGAGATCGTCTTCTGACATGGTCAGGAACGATCGAATCCCAATCAAGGATCTCTGACAATCTGTGAGAGTCCTGTTCAAAGTAGTCAAGGATCAGATCTCGGTTGGTTAACCACAGTTCTTTATTGCCTATTCCTACATTAGTACAGCGTCTCGGGGTATTGTCAGAGATGAGACAAATAATACAAGCGGGTCTATTATACCATTCCAAGGAGTTTGAATTACCCATAGGTAGCCAATCCCCAGGAGGGAAAATTGGCGGGCTAAAAGGTGTCTTGACCGTTTGGTTCACACAGGAAAAAAGTGAGGTGTTAAGCAGTAAATTTCCCTTCCCAAACCAGACCCCTCCGTTCACATAACAATTCAAGGCTCCAAGGTTCTTTAGCATAGATAAGAGATGAGAGCCTTTCCTCCCCTTGAAGTTACTGCCGGGGCAGCTGGAATGCGGAGGCAGGGATGAGAGGCCTCGTTGTTCTCACCCTAGGGGTTGTCACCCTCCCGACCAAGCAAAGGAGAAAATACAGGTCCAATACATAAAGACATAACAGAATACATAGTGTGCATGCAAGATTACATTGACAGAATTAACTGATTCTGACAGTAAGCATCTCTGAGATCCAATTTTGAAAAAAAATTCCCTTTGCTGGCCTCATTGAGCAAGTCTTTGATCAGGGGAAGGGGGTAGGCATTCGAGGTAGACACTGCATACAAACCTCGATAGTCAGTGCATAACCGTAGGCCCCCATCGTTTTTCTTTCAGAAAAGGACTGGTGCAGCAAATGGGGAAGTGGCCGCCTGGATAAAACCTCACTCAAGGTTTTTATCAATGAACTTGTGAAGTTCAATTTTCTCCTGGGGGGACATGGTGTATAACTTCCCTTTGGGTAATTTATGCCTTGGCAACAGTTCAATGGCACAGTCTGTGTTACGATGGGGGGGCAGCTCGTCAGCCTCCGTTTCCTCGAAAACCTCCATTAAATCCCTATAAGTGGCTGGAATGGATAAAAGTTCCTCGCGTGCTAAACAGGCGCTCTCGGAGCCAGGCCGATTGCCCCACTACATGTTTCAAAGATGCTCTTTGCAAGAGGGAGAAACCCAGGTAATCTGTTCCTCACTCCAACAGATATAGGGGTCGTGCGTTTGCAACCATGGGCTGCCTAACACCATGGGGAATTGCACATGGGGGTAATGATAAAAGCGCATTGTTCCCAATGTTCCCCTGTTCCAATTATGATAGGTTCAGTCTCGAAGGCACAGGGTTCTTTCATCTCGGAGCCATCCGTTTGGGTAAAGCATAGAGGCTCCTCCAAAGTACACACACCCAACCCCAACCCATCCACCACTATCGGGCTAATCAAGTCCCTGGCACAGCCCGAGTCAATTAGGGCTTGTACCGCATTCGTGTGCCCAGATGCGGATTCACAACAGTCATTAACATATAGAGAAGGGGCCCTGGAGAGCTCACCATTTGAAGTGCTGTGGTTTGAGGGACCTGCTGCGTTGTGCTGTTCAGAGCAGGTCCTGGTCATTTTCCTGCAGCTGGTCCACAGTCTCGTCCTCCGACTTCACCGGGAAACTGGCCTCCATGATTTGGAGCGCCAGCAGCTTTGGAGTAGAAGCTTTCTTTGGCTTGGGATGGGCTGGCGAGGCAGAGGGCACTCTGCCCTTGGGAGAAGCGGCTGGGCATGCTGAGGCGAAGTGGCCCGACTCCCCACATCTGGTGCATAATCGCTTCTTCATCCAGAACTCTCTGAGGTCTCTCACTGCTGGCTTGGTCTTTGGCTTGAATGGGGTGGCTGATGGGGCAGGGCTCTTGGGAGTGCTAGCCGGGTGTCTCATGCGGATCAAAGTAAACCACGCCTCGGCTTCCTCTGCAGCTCTGATCCACCCATTCAGGGTGGTCGGATTGACATTTCTTAAGATAGTCTCATATAGTTCCCCACTTAAGCCCCTGTGGTATTGTTCTACAAAAACTTCTTCTGGCCAACCTCTAATCTTGCCTTCCAAACGTTTAAACGCAGCAGTATACTCACGAACTGACAATCTCCCTTGTTTTGTTTTTTTTCACATGCGGAGGGGCGCTTGGCGCGATGCGGGACGCTGGGCTCGAGTGGCATTGCTCACCCTGCGGCATGCCGTCCCCGCGGGTGGGGGCGGTGGCCGACTGGAGTCTTTGAACCTCCACCCCGGAGGGCGCCAGGTACCCCACCCTGATTCCAAGGGGAAACCCTGGGTCTCTCTGGGCTGTCTCGCTGCTCCCCCTATGCTGCCCTGCCCGGGGGGGAGAGGGGGTCCCCACCAGGCGGGGAGTCCAGGTCCAGACGGCGCCTGACTGTCCGCTGGCTCTGCCGTGAGCCGGGGGCACGAGCCACATCGAGATTGGCTCCTGGCCCTGCATTCCGACGGGTCACCGTGGGGGGTTTCCCCGCTGGGGGTTCCCACGGGCCCGGGGAGAATTGGTCGGGCGAGGGCCAAGCAAGGACCCCGGCCCGGGGACAGCCGCCGTCCGCTGGCAGGGACCCGCGACCGGTCTCCCCCAGAGGGGCGAGGCGCACCATGTCTCCCGCTCCCCCCTCGCACGGGCCGCCGGTACGGGGGCTGCCGCCGGAGGGGCCGGCTGCCTCGGGCCGCGTGTCCCCCGGCTCATCCCTGCCTGTGGGAGGCGGGACAGGGGACAGGCGGCTGTCGGGGCCGGCCCACGTCGGGGGACAATCTCCCTTGTGAGAGATTGCACACCTGGTTCCATGCTTTCTCCTCGCTCATCAGGTCTTCGTATTGATGGCATAGGGCCCACGTGAACTCTTCCACATTATCCAACTCAGGACCAGGGGGGTTGTGGAGGCTCACATACCAATCGGCAGCTTCATCTCATAGTCTGGAACTGATGTAGCCCACGTGGTCCCCCTCATCTTGGAACAGGTGGCCCCAATTCTGTATATACCGGCCCGCCTCGATAATGAAGAACTGTAGCTTCACGGGGTTCCCATCGAAAGTGGCTCCCATCAGCTCGTGTAGTAGCACTGGCTGCTGTTCCACTGGATGCAGGACCCAGGACAGGTAGAGCTGGTGGCCCTGGGGCCACAGGGGGGCTGAGCTGGTGGTTGCACAGGTGGTGGTACCACTGCCGGCGGTGCGCCGGCTCCAACCCCAGCCCCCACTAGTTGCTCTTGGTCTGCCTGTGCCACCATGTTCGGGAGGTCAGTCATCATCACTGTTATCTCTCACTGCAGTCGTCTCTGGATCATGTCGAACCTGCGATCCATTTGCGCCCACATCTCGGCTACCTGGGAGTCATCCGTGGCTCTATGGTCTGTCCCTCGGGCCGTCGATTGCCAGGTCCCACCTTCCCATTGAGGAGACCAGGTCTTGGTAGTACGGGGTCCAAATTGAGCCCAGGATTGGGCACCTCCACTCCCTCTGGAACGAATAGTCACCCCGCTAGTACTGGCAGGGCATACCGCCACTTCTTTGGTAGTGACCGGTACCTCAAGTTCAGTTGTAGGGATCTCAGCACCGTCGTCATCCAAAGCGGATACAATGAACTGGTCCTAATGAGGATTACTAACAGTCTGTGAGAATGTGCCAATAGATATAGTCCACAACAGGTCTCCTTAGGCAGAAAGTCCTTTATTTGTAGAAAAGATCATGTTGGTCAAACACTTTTCCTGTTAGTAATGCCCAAGCCTAGAAATGCCATTACAATTATACGTGATATGAAATATGGCCTGCCTACCAACTACCAGTCAATAGTGAGAATTATTGGCGCCCAAATATACTGGCCCACTGTTCCCAAGGAAAGTGCGGCAAAATAGGTTCTCAGGGAAAAAACACTGTTGAGGGTTTTTGGAGAAAAAGTTACCAGAGAAAACAAAGCAAAAGAAATACATAACACTTGTGATTCATGTAACACATAACAGGAGGCTCTTCTGTTCAAGTTCGTTAGCCAAGGAATAGCCAGGAAAGCAAATGAGTAAGGAGCATGTGCAAAGCGAGGCAGGCAAGCAAGGCTCGCATTCCAAAGGTGGGAGTCGGGTCCCCGATGCTATCTCCCAGGCGGGACCTAAAGGGGTTAAAAGAAACCTTGGAACACAAAGCAATGTTAATAGATCATCAAACTCGAGGGTAAAACAGCAAGCATTGATACATATAACTCAGCAACCTTAATGATCATGACAAGACCGTTACCCATGCCTATGGCAGTGCTAACTGACACTGGCATTACTGTCAAAGGATTTTAAAACCCATTATGCCCTGTGTGAAGAAAGAAAGATTTTCTTTGAAGGTCTGAACTGAGCAAAATTTGGTTTTTCTCTCTGGGCAGAGAACAGGCAGAAGGGGAGGAAGTCAGTTCAGTTGCTTTCCAGCCTCACCCTAGCCACCTTTTAAGAAATGCTAATGGGTCTAGTTAGAGACAATGGGATGGTCCAATCCCTCCACTCCAAGCCGGGAACAGAGGTTTGGAGGAATTAATTACCAGAAAGACTTCAGGAAGAAACTCCTGGAGACTTCAGGAAAAGATTATTTGACCTGGCCCAACCTGGACTTAGGAGGAAAAAGAGGAATGATAAAACTCCTGGGAGCAAGGAGGAGGCTCTCTTTTTTTGTGCTGACTCCATCAAGGCAGACAGAATTCTTAACTGAGGCCTGTGGGAGGCAGCCATTGCCATGTGCTGGCCTGCACACCTGAAACAGGTAATGAAAACCTTGTGGAACACCTGTAATTTCTAAACTAAGGAGCCTGCCTTATATGTAACATCTTATTAGGGCATGTATAGAGGAACTGCATTTTACCCTTTTCTTTTGAATCCCTAGCTCAAACTGGTGCTGTGCTAAGAATATGCTTGTAAACATTTTCTTTTTAATAAATACTTTATAACTTAGGATGCTGGTAGTGGTTCTCTGTACCACATAGGCCTCCACCATCTTAGATACACTATTTTAAAAGGAGTGCCAGGAGGATGGGGAGGGCATTCAGTTGGCAAGTGGGTACTTCCCCACTAGTGCACAAGGCAGTAGACTGTCCCCATGATAACTAGATGCTGGGTAGCAAGAGACACAGAGGCAAGGCTTCAGAAGTTGGAAGGGAAGCTGGGAGTCCTGACCTTCCCAGTGGGCAATTCCTACAAAGGACAAGTGGTGGCAGGGGTTGATCAGAGAGAGAGACAGAAAAGCCACTCCAGGTATTGGGAAAACCTTGGAGGGTAGGGTGTAACTGGGCTTGCAGGTTGGAGCACGACCATTCTGTCACACCTTGCTAAGTCACAAAAACAGGTATTGGAAATCTGAAGGGCACAAATCTTGTTTTTGCTCATCTTTATCAAGCCTGGAAGGGGACATCTTTACACTTTCCCAGCCACAGAAAGAAACAGATGTTGCAAAGGAGAGCAGAAGCTGCCTAAGGACACCAACGGCATTCTGAGCAGCTTAAGCTGGCATCTGTCAGGGCAGCTTTGAATTAACTTACTTTTTCCCCTGGTGGACCAATCGGGCCTTGAGGACCAGGAAGACCCTGAAAGAAGAGGTGGATGGGTGGGGAAACAAAGAAGAGTATTAAGGAACAGGGCACAGTGAAGGAATTCTTCCCAAGGTGTTTGGGCAGAATGTTCCAAAAGTGTGGCCAAAAAGGACTCCCAACTGTGGGGGGCAATTCCTCAGCAGAGGTGCCCCTGAGTTTTCAACTGAAGAGAAACACGTTTGGAATGCCTCCTAGAATCTCTAACACCTCTGAAGTGTCACTGGATTCTGCCTGCAGGGAAAATGCTAAGTGAGGTCTGAGGAAAGGCAAGTCTCGCTGAAAGCTTAGTGAAATTTCTTGGGGGGAAATCACAGGAATATCCCTTAAGGGGAGAAATCCAAGCAGACCTGGCAGGACATCCTCAGGCAAACCAGGGCAAAACTTTTCAGGGAAGACAGAAGAAAGCATTCCACAAATCTTTGCCCGTCTAGAACCACAGTCACAAACTCAAAGCAATTCTATACCACTTTTCTCACCTTATAGCACCCAATAAGTAAATCTTTGTCTGACTATCGACACATTTACTTACATATACAAATATATCATATTTTTACAATATAGTGACTGAAACAGTGAAACATACAAAACATTTACTAATTTTTTTTTTGTACTTGTGTCAACTTAAGGGGGTTACAACCATTTAGCTACACCGGCAGCAAACAAGAAGTCTAACTAAAGAGGTCCCCCACACAATAAAGAAACAGCAGACAATAGTGTGGTGAAGTAGCTGGATCTGGGAGACCTCTGTTCAACCCCCCCCCCCCCATGCTGCCATCTAGTGCAGCAGGTGACCTTGGGCCTGCTTTTTCTCAGTCTGCCCTACCCTACAAGGTCATCGTGAGGACAGAAGGGGAGGAGAGAAACAGGGACGCTGCCCTGAATTCCTTAGGGGAAGGAGAGGATAAAAATAAGAGAGATCCAACCCTACAGCAGAATGACAAGGGGACCCTGCCCTCCCCCGAACGCTTCGCTTTCACTTGGCTCGATCGCCCCCATCTCACCTGAGCACCTGGATTTCCCTGCTGCCCTGGAGGTCCGGGCTCACCTTGTGGACCCTTGGACACAGAACGAAAAAACATGTCAGCATGGGCTGTATCTTTTTTTACTATATATTTCATTAATTTCAAATCACACAAAAGTGGCCACAACAGACAGTGCTGTGTCCAGGAGCATTACAGTTAATTTATTTAGAAAAACACACGGCCGGCCTTTCAACAGAACGGGAGAATCAGTGACTGAGACCACTAAATCCCACCCAACACCATGAAAGGGTCGTAGGAGAGCCCTCTGAGCAGAACTCAGCAGAGCTGATACTGGGGCTGGGGAGGGACACAAAACAGCCGACAAACCAAAGTTCATCCTGAATTTTGGCCTGTTCAGGGTTCGCAAACTGAAGAACCAGGACAAACTACCATGAATTCTGGTGCAATTTGTGGTGGCCAGTGATGGTTCGTGAAGAGAATAAAGCAGGGGTTTACCCCTTTCTGCTCTTCAGTAGAAACAGCTGAAGAGAAACAGCTGAGAAACAGTAGAAACAGTTGAGTGGTTGGGAGCTCCACACTGCTCTGCCGTTTGGTTTAAATGGCTCAGAGCCATTTAAACCCTGTTTTTAGCTCCCTGAGGCTTTTCACTTCCTGCAAAAAGCTGTGGGAAGCAGAAAGAGGGGTTTAAATGGAAGGGGTGAAGTGCCTTCGCAGGGGCACTTCACCCCCAGCTTTCTGCTGGCTGTGGCTAGCTGTGGCCAGAAGCCTCTTCCCTGGTGATCCCCCCCCCCCTTTCTCCTGGCTGCACAGCCAAAAGAAAGGGAGAAAGGAAGCCTCTTTCCCAGCAATCCCTTCTCCCTTTCTCTTCGCCATGGTGAGCCAAGGCCGGGAGAAAGGGGGACGCCCCATCCTGGGCAATCCTCCCCTTCTCCCAGCTGTGGCAAACCACAGCCATAAGAAAGGGGGAAGTCCTTTCCCAGGCAAACCCCCCCCCTCTAGGCCTTGGCTCGCCTTTCCTGGGTGATCCCACCCCCAGCCGCGGTGAGCCAAGGCCGGGAGAAAGGGGGAAGGGAAGCCCCTTCCCAGGCAATCCCCCCCTTTCTCCTGGCTGTGGAGAGCTGCAGAGAACCGTGGCCGGGAGAAAGGGGAAACTGAATTTGCTGGACCAGTTCAGTCCAATGTGAGTCCAGTTCAGGGTTCAGTCCATGGGCTGACATTGACCCTGAACCGCCTTTTTCTGGTCCGTGCCCATCCCTAACTGGGACACTCTATACCAAAGGGGCTGAATGATAATTATTTCTACTATTATTAATGAATAGTATCATTTAGAAAGCTCCAAATTCTAAAATGACTCCCAAATGCTTCAAAAAATATTAGCAATGCTTATGTCAGTTTGAAGATGTCAGCACAATTTGCAGTCCATATCTCTCGAGATCACAATTTTTTGCAGCAGCCATTCTTGGCTTAATGTTACCAGCAAAAGGTTACGGTCTGGATAACCTTAGAGCTGCTTCACAGAGTAAGCTGCTGTTGGGGCACTCCAGTGTGTTGCTGATGTCTTGCACTGTAAAATGAGACATGAAGACGTGTGTCTCCCTCTAAATGACCAGGAGCACTCCTTGGACTGCTGGCAGTGGTTGCCTGCAATGTCAGAAGGTGATCTTGCATGCTAAACAGTTCCATGGGCTATATTTGCATCCACCATCTGGATAACTCTCCTATGCAAGGCCCTTTTGGGAACTGTAAACAAAGTGCAAATGCGACTAGCTGGTGACACGATTCTCCTTGCAAAAGTTGAATTGGACGCACATCACAAAACAAATAAATACTGGAAAGGATCCATTCCCAGTCCTTGGGAAACTGAATGGTCACTATGAAAGCCCTTTTGGCAACGGTTCATCCTTCGACCTGCATTCCTTCTCTATGCCTCCTCCTTCCATCCCAGGGCTCACTGACACACCACCTGCCCATCTCCTGGCTGGGACTCACAACAAACAACGGGTGGGGGAGGGGGGGACAACAAGTGGAACTTCTTTTTAAATCCCCCCCCCAGAAACACACACACACACACACACACATTTTCCCTTTCTTCTCCGTTCATTTGCTCTCACAGGAGGGCACAAAACTGAGTCACTCTTTTGTACACCAAGCACCACTTCTAATTCTTCCCCCACAAATGCACAATCTCACCCCCCCCATCAAATACATACAAACACACATCCATGGCAGTGAGGGAGGTGGCCTCTTCCCTCCCACTGCCCTGCTCCTTTGGCAGAGAGAGTATACCTGCAAGGAAGTGTGCACACAAAAACCAAAGCCAACACCCAAGTATGGGGTTTCAGTCTGCAGCTGCTCTGATGACTGGAGATTGCCCCAGTCTGTGTGCCTGATTTTATTTCTAACAAAGGGAAGCAAGATGTGATACCCGTGGAAAATCAATTTCAAATTCAAAATCAATTGTGTTTATCAAGTGCCGTCAAATAGCCGCCGACTTCTGGTGACCCCAGCAAAGGACTTCCAAGGCCAGTGAGAACAAGCAGAGGCGGCCAGCCATTGGCCATTGGCCTCCCTCTGCAGGGCCTTCCTGGGAGGTCTCCCTTCCAAGTACTGAACTTGCTTAGCTTGCGAGATCTGGTGAGATCGGACTACATCATGCTGTTCTTCCTCCCTCAAAATTAATTAGCAACTCTTTATTGTTGGAAGGCGGTAACATCCACCAGGTTTGAAAAGAAGGGAGTTTGAGGAAGCCATTGGCAAACTTAATCTCCAGAGGAGGAGCATGCAGCACGAACACGCATTCCCACAGAACAGCTGGCAAAGAAAACTTACCACATTCCCCTTGGGGCCTGTTTGTCCATCCATGCCAGCTATGCCCTGGGTGAAAAGGTGTTAAAAGGAGGAGAAGGGGGAAAAAAATGAGATGTTACCTGCTCACTCTCTGAGAAGAAGCAGCACTGTCCTTTCCCAGCCCCAACCCATTACTTCACTGGCTCAAGCCACAGGAGACGTGCCAGCAGGCCACAGGGAATAAACAAACGAGACAGTCAAAGGCACCAGTGAGTCTATACTATCTACCCACAAAGGAGGCTGCCTACTGCATCTCGGCATGAGTCACTGCTCTGGGGCTTGTCTCCTTGTAAGCCTAGGGACTGGAGCACCAACCAAGAGGAGTATCCAGCCTCCAACCTGGTCTGTTTCTGAAGCCAAAGATCTATCTCAGGGGTCCCCAACATGGTGCCTATGAGTGCCTGGGCACCCACAGACACCTTTCCTGGTGCCCACCAAGAGTTTTTTAGAAAGTGGGCGGGGCTCTTGACCAGCAAGGCTTCTGATTGACCACTGAGGATCCGATTGGCTGTGCAGATAAAAATCACACTGTCTCAGTGGCAGCTGCCACCAGTGCTGGTTGGATTCTCTCTCATTCTACTTTCCTACTGCATTTTTTAAAATCACCCCTCTTCTCCCCTGTACCTCCCCTGTTGGTGCTCCCCTCTGCCTCCTGAAGAACCCATTTTATGGTTGTGCCCATCCCCCCATTTCAGAAATTCAAAGGTGCCCACAGATTCAAAAAGGTTGGGGGACCCCGATCTGTCTCTTCTGGAATCTCCTTATCTGAGGAAGCCTGCTGCTTCAGTGGGAGTGAAGCAGGGGGAGTTGCCTTGTTTTAAATTTCTGTAGACTACCTTGTGCCTTTTAGGTGCTTTATAAACCATCAGAGGTAGTTGAGGGAGAAGCGGTTTCACTTTATCAGGCACAAGCCCTGCTTTGTAAGGGTGTGGCTCAGCTGACTGCAGAGAGGGGGGGGGGCAACTAGAGTAGCAGCGGCCAAAAAAACAAGCCCAGTTGTACCCAGTTAACTTGTTACTGTACCCAGTCAACTTGTTGAGAACCAAGGCCTTATCAGGTAGCCACCATTTCTACCTACATAGTTTAGAGAACTGTGGACTGTGCTTCAAACATGATACTGTATGAAGAGAGTTAAGCTGGCAAGTGTGCTGTGTCCCTTTAACTGCCATGGCTTCTATCTCCCTCACCTACAAAGAATCCTGGAAAATTGTAGTTTGGAGAGGGTGCTGCTGACAGTCCTGGGCTAGGAACCCCAAGCCTCACCCTCCTTACAGAACTCAAATTCCCAGCATCCCTCGGAATGAGCTGCCCACATCATGCTGCTTACTGGAGGTCCAGGGGGTCCTGGAGGTCCTTTGGGTCCCAGCAAACCACGGGGTCCCTGTTGTAGAAAACAAACCCATGTTTTAGAGGCCGTTAGCAAGATATCAGAGTTTACTCTAAGTACCACTGAAAATCTTTGGAAAGGAGAACACAAAATGACAGAAGCGATCTCCCATACACACTCTTGGCACTAAGAAGCCTTCTCCCGGCAGGAGAGTTGTGATCGGAGGTGGGGGTGCCAGAATCAAGAGTCCTGGAGCTGACTAGTGTTTTGACTGGGACTTCTTGAAGGGGCACTGGGCCACGGAGCCAAAGCAGGAGCCCAGAACTGCACAGCATCCTTGACCTGTGCAGATTTTCTCAGGGACTGGTTCCCGGGCTTCTCACATTGCCTTCATAGACTCACCTTCGTGCACGGATCTTTGACCACTTGAGGCAAGGCTGTGCAGCACCACACTTGCCCTGTGGGAAATGGCGGGCTAGAATCTAACAAAGAAAGGGACTAAGGAATCAGAGGAAGTTTCCGTATGGCAGCCGTGCTGCCACTAACACTGCGGGGACTCTTCATGACGTGGGACCTCAATTTTTGCCTGAACAAATCCACCAACTGGCTAAAGAGGTTTTAAGAACAGCAGCGCCCCCTGGCAGCTGTGGGTTCCAACCGGCATCTGAACTCCACACTGTCACTACACTCCAGCCACCGGCTGCCCTCGGGGCTCTCAAGGAGCTGGGAAGCAGAGCTCTTCCTCCCCAGAGGCTGGGAAGGGGCTGCCCAAGGTGCTGTTCACCCTCACCTCACTGTGCGCTCTCCCTGCATGGCTTTCACAGCACTTCAAAGGCCTGTTTGGCTCCAGACAAGAGGGGAACAAAAGAAACAGTCCTGTGCCCTGGGGTGCCAGGCCTCCTTCAGCTCTTTCCAAAATAGTGGTAGATGAGCCAGACTGCAACTGAGACAGCAGCTGGAGCAGAACTGGAGCAGAAAGAAGGTGCAGCCCAGCTGGTGAGCCAGGGGTAGGAGGCCTGGCCCCAGAATTGGTTCCAGGCTTTGCCGAACAGGGTGTCACCCAGCCTGCCATTCCTCCGGGGCTGAGGTTGTACTGCCCTTTCCCCTTCTGCGTCCAAAGGGAGCTCAGAGTCTGGACTGTCCCCAGCCCCATGAAGCAGGGTCTCTTCCCCCCGGCTCCACCCTGTAGGTTTTGATGAAGCAGCAACATTCAGGCAGCTGCTCCAGAAGTGCCTACAGATGATAACGTATCCCCTTCAGGGACTTTACAAGTTCCCCTTCTGTTCATCCTGTGCCATTCCCTGGCCCCTGATCTAAAAAGTGCCCCAGCTATTTATGCCTGCTCAATTACCCAGAAACACTGGCTTTCTTAAGTGTTTTTAGAGCAGTCATCAGCCCAGAAGTTACACCTAACTGGAAGGCTGATGGTGCCGGGAGAGGCTCTAACATGACAGCTTGGGTCTCATTCAGGCACTGTGAGATTGCAAACATTTCCCCACCACCACCACCAGCTTTCCTTCATTGTACACTCAGTGTTCCCAACGTTTCCAGTGAATTCTGTCAGATCAGTAAAATCATTTTTGCAACAGCTACATTTTTGTCTTTTTTAAAAAACACATTTTCAAAACCATGCCGACAGCTCTCTATCCAAGCTGAAAAGGTATTGGGGAATGGGAGTGGATAATTACTCAGACATAACTAGGGCTGCCAAGTCCAACTTGGGAAATATCTGAGGACTTTGGGGGTGGAGCCAGGAGACTTTGGGGGTGGAGCCAGGAGAAAGGAAGTGACATCATTTTGTGATGTCACATCCTGGGATGTTGCTTCCTCATGCTGACACATGAACTCATGAAGTTTCCTAATACTGAATCAGGCCATTGGTCCATCAAGGTCAGTATTGACTACTCAGACTGGTAGTGGCTCTCCAGGGTCTCAGGCTGAGATCTTTAATGTCACCTATGACCTGATCCTTTTTTAGCTGAAGAGGCTGATACCTCCTGCATGTCAAGCAGATGCTCTATCACTGAGCAACGGCCCTACTGAATCCTTCCTCATCTCAGCAGAATATGAAGCACTAAGTGCTACACAAGTGCTAAATATGATTTTCATATCATAAGAACAGGAGAGAAGCCACAGTGGATCGGGCCAACAGCCCATCCAGTACAACACTCTGTGTCACAACAGTGGCCAAAAATACCAGGTGCCCTCAGGAGGTCCAGCAGCGGGGCCAGAACTCCAGAAGCCCTCCCACTGTTGCCCCCCAAGCACCAAGAATGCAGAGCATCACTGCCCCAGACAAAGTGTTCCATTTAGACCTTGTGGCTAATAATAGCCACTGATAGACCTCTGCTGGATGGGGACAGAGAGAGAGAGAGAGACATACAGACAGAAAAAAGAAAGAAAGAAAGAAAGAAAGAAAGAAAGAAAAAGAAAGAAAGAAAGAAAGGGAGAGGGGGAGAGAGAGAGAGAAGAAAAAGAGCTAGCAGAGGCACTTACCCCAGCAGCAACCTTGAAAGCCACATGCAAAAGCATGCCCTTCAGTAGAAAGAGCCTAGTCCCTCCTTAATCTCTGGGCGGGGCTCTCTTGCTCGCTCTGCTCTTAAAGGGGAAATGTCTGTTGAGGCTTTTTACTGCAGGCTCTCAGCAGACATTTCCCTTTTAAGAGTTCAGGCCTGGCAGGGAGAGGGCAGGGCAGGCTCCAACGTTCCCCTGTGTTCCTGCTGGCAGCCATTGCCTCCCCCGGAGGCCAATTTTGAAAAAGCGGGGGTAAGCATGAAAAATTGGTGTTTCCCCCGCCCTCCTGGGGGACTTGGCAGCCCTAGACATAACAAGAGCTCCTGTAAGATGGTGGATGGACCCTTGCCTTTGCCCTCGGCCACAAGGCAGCCTGACAGGAAAAGCCTGGGCAGAGTTTCTGCAGCTGAAGCCCATGGAGATCAGAACTTGCACTGGGACTGCCCTCTGGCTGCCTCAGCCTCCTCCCACTCCTGCAGCAGGGCCTACCTATAAGGGCTCGGATAAGGAACATGTCAATAACACACATGAACCTCAACAGGCTACATACTGAGGTCTCTGAAAATCTGTCCCATTTAAAAAACTGAAAGCTCAATGAATTTTTAATCTGGGATTGGCTTTCTTGTGAGAAAGTGATAGAGGGAGTGTTGTACAAATAAATTCCCAAGCCAAAAAAAATGAAGTCACAATGAGGAGGAAAGTTCTTTGGTTATTTAATTGCAATTAAACAACTGAAAACAGTTAGGCCAAACCAGCCTATCCAAAATTGACTGCTTTCTGAGCACAACAAGGAAGTACATGAAATTTTATACCCAAAGTGACATAGAGAAAAAGATAACATCCAGAAATCACGATTGGTCACAAAATGACAGAGCATCATCTGAGTAGTCATGCATTCATTAGTCAGTTACAGGAAAAGGTGTGCCTACATGATATCTTAAATGTTTATTTAACTTAACCTTAATAATACCCAAGGATTCTTAATACCCAAACAAAAGGTGTTGTTTTCTGATATGAAACTAAAGCCCTTATTGACCTAGACACTGCAGAGTTTTACCCCAAACAACTAGAACCATGAGCTCTATACTTCAAGCAAATACATCTATCGAAAAACCTATCTTCTGCTGTACCAGGAATACTACACTGAAGGCCTGTTAAAAACGCCAGACAGCTAGATAGCTATTTCATCCAAACAACTTGAAAGGAAAGAAAAAGAATGTTGTTTCTTGTCTGCTAGCATCGGCTAGAAAGGCACTCTAACCTACAAAGGAGACGCCTTACCACTTAATAGGCTTCTATTAAATCCTAATAAAATCTTAATATAAAAATCCATAAAACCAGAAAAATATATGAATAAACTGAATTTTAAAAATCATTATGTATTCCCATCCATACTACAGGAGCCAGATGTGATGACTCTCAGATCTGACTGTATGATTTTGCAGTCAGCCGAACACCAAACAAACAAGCAGTTAGGAGACACCTTTTCACTCAAGACCAATGCACACATCACAAGACAGTGGACAAACTTTTGAGGTTCCTGGAATTCATAATGATGTTGGAAATTCAGCACAAAAAATAAGGGGAGGGGGTTCCAGACACAATGGAGGAGCCCCAGCATCTTATAACAGGATAAAGATATCTTGCAGATTAAAATGGTGCCGGCTGCAGAATTTGAAAACACAAAAAGCTGCTGCCTACAGAGTCCATTGCTCCAACAAGGTTGGTCTTGTCTCCTCTAACTAGCAGCAGCTCTCCAGGTCTTTCATGGCACCCACTACCTGGAGGTCCCAGGAACTGAACCCAAGACCTCTTCTGTGCAAAACAGGCACTCCACCCCTGAGCCATAGCTAGGGCTGCCAAGTCCCCCGGTAGGGCGGGGGAAACACCGATTTTTAGTCCTTCCCCCCGCTTTTTCACAGTTGGCGACCGGGGGGACAAAATGGCTGCCTTAAAAGGGAAATGCCCTGCAGTAAAAAGCCTCACCAGACATTTCCCCTTTAAGAAGTCAGCAAGAGAGCTTCCACAGCAAGAGAGGTCCGCCCAGAGATTAAGGAGGGACTGAAGGAGCTGCTTTTGCATGTGGCTGGCAAGGTAAGCTTCTCTTCCAGCTCTTTTCATTCTCTCTCCCTCTTTCTTTTTTCTGTCTGTCTGTCTGTCTGTCTGTCTCTCTCTCTGTCCCCATCCAGCAGAGGTCTATCAGTGGCTATTATAGCCACAAGGTCTAAATGGAAGTAAGTGCCTCTGCCAGTTTTTTTTCCTTCTCTCTCTCCCTCTTTCTTTTTTCTGTCTGTCTGTCTGTCTGTCTGTCTGTCTCTCTCTCTGTCCCCATCCAGCAGAGGTCTATCAGTGGCTATTATTAGCCACAAGGTCTAAATGGAACACTTTGTCTGGGGCAGTGATGCTCTGTATTCTTGGTGCTTGGGGGGCAACAGTGGGAGGGCTTCTGGAGTTCTGGCCCCGCTGCTGGACCTCCTGAGGGCACCTGGTATTTTTGGCCACTGTTGTGACACAGAGTGTTGTACTGGATGGGCTGTACTGGATGGGCCGATCCACTGTGGCTTCTCTCCTGTTCTTATGATATGAAAATCATATTTAGCACTTGTGTAGAACTTAGTGCTTCATATTCTGTCGAGATGAGGAAGGATTCAGTAGGGCTGTTGCTCAGTGATAGAGCATCTGCTTGACATGCAGGAGGTATCAGCTTCTTCAGCTAAAAAAGGATCAGGTCATAGGTGATATTAAAGATCTCAGCCTGAGACCCTGGAGAGCCACTACCAGTCTGAGTAGTCAATACTGACCTTGATGGACCAATGGCCTGATTCAGTATTAGGAAACTTCATGAGTTCATGTGTCAGCATGTGGAAGCAACATCACAGGATGTGACATCACAAAATGATGTCACTTCCTTTCTCCTGGCTCCACCCCCAAAGTCTCCTGGCTCCACCCCCAAAGTCCCCAGATATTTCCCAAGTTGGACTTGGCAGCCCTAGCCATAGCCCCACCCATGGCATCCAGCCCCACCCACATTTAAAGGGTTCCTGAAGGCTAATGGGACAAAGAAACCATAGAAGTGCCACCATCCTTGGGAGAACATTAAGGTCCAACTCTGAAATCCTGATGGGAATCCCTGGTGCTCCCAGACACCCCACTTCCAATTTAGGGGACACCAATCAAGCCCCAAAGATCTCTGTGGGGCTTAAGAGCAACTAATTTCCTCTTAATGTGGCCCCCGGTGATTTCACTGGTGAAATCCTGCACAAACATGAGCTGGGCTGATGGCTGTTGTAGGATTTGCTGGACTCTACAGGAACCTACTGAGGTGGAACGCTAACCTGTGGAGGTGGAAAATCCTGTTTCCCACATTTCAAATAATGGTAATTTATGGGAATTCACCAGATTTCATGTTTATGCTGGAAGGGGAAGTCTCATGCCCTCTGTTGGGTTTATTAGAAACAGAAGTCCTGCTAAATCTTCTTTGGCTCAGGAATTATCTCAAGAAACTCCAGGTTCCTCGGATCTAGCTGGCTGGACAGAGAAGCTGCTCAGGTCTGGCCCACCAGTGACCACCCAATGGTTCACCAAACAGCCAGCATAGTGCACATGTGTCACCAGCAGCATACATGACCCTGATCCACACGTTATGTTTCCAAGAGTGCACTGAACAAACATGGTGTATGAAACAACCCTGATAAGCTCAAGAGCACGGAGGCGCTTGGTTACTTACAGGTTCCCCAGGGAGGCCTCGGGGGCCAACTTCTCCGTCATCACCCTGGTTGGCAGCACATAAGGGAAAGAAAGAGAAGGATTACAGACAGGCCCTGCTGCAGCCATATCACAGGAGTTTCGTACTTTGTGAAATAATATCTGCACTGAAAAGCAGCTCCCCGGGAGTCACAGAAGGGCAGCCGTGCATCAGGAAGCCCTCATCAGCCCTGAGGCAGAACTGACGGGAAATCAGAAACACTGGCAGCGGTGCCTTCATAATTCGTGTCAACATTTATAAAGATGGATCGGCTTATGGAGGGGGGATATCATGGAGATCCCTTTGGCACATGAAGGTCAGTAAACAGTGGATCAAGTAACTGGCTTGAAGGAGAAAGGAGGATAACCCAGCAGGAGCATTCACTGTCAGGTCTTCCACTCCTTTTCCAGGACACCCCAGAGCATTTGCTCAACAACCTGGGGGTGACTTCATGCAGCAGTGAAGACTAATCTGTGATGGTTCCATTTTTGCACACAGGACATCATTCGGTGCTGCAGTGAGGAATACGCACATTTGAACTGGCCCACATTGCATTCCTTTAATCCAAAGAGGATGGACTTACCCTCTCCCCATCTTCTCCTGGGGCGCCTGGGGGACCTGAAGGACCAGGTTCACCCTACAAAAATCAAAAGCATGTTCAGGCATGTTGCTGACACCCCAGATTAAACTAGGCCATGGGCCCCTGGGGGGTCCTCAGACATGGGCCCATTCCCACCGTCCCGCACAAGGCCAGAGCAGTCCAGGCCAGCCCTCTGTGCAGGATGGCTGCATCTACATGCGACTGTTGACGATACCAGGCTGTTGCTCTTATGCTCCCACAGGGGCCCACAACTTGTGGGGAGGGCAGAATATAAATTTGAAAAATAAATAAATAAAAATAAAAGGGCCATAATGGTGGAGCAGAGCAATCTGTGAAACCTTCGGGCTCCATTCTGGCCCACATAAACGTGCTCTAACCCCCACCCTACAAATCTGACTCATTTAAAAAATGTAGCATGTTGTTTGGCCCCAAGCAAAAGAAGATCACTTGAGGATCTACTGTCCTGCTCTTGCCGCTTCCTCTCTCAAGGGGGCCCAGAAACACCAGCAGCTTCAACGTTGCCTGCCAGGAATCCAGGCCCTCCTCGGGAGCCTGTCAGTGGAGAACTCTCAGTAATGGCCGACAAGGGTGCCTGGAGGCCACTCGCCATGGATCCTCCGTGATGATGCCCACTCACTCCAGGGTGCACTCTCCGTTTGTTAGGAAGAGTGGAGGCATTGAAGGCAGGCCCCACAAAAGCCAAGCGGGCAGAATGTGCTCCAGAAGCCCTCTGCAACAGGCAGCCCTGCAGGGATTCCTTGCCAGACCGGTCAATGGGGAAAATGCAGCTTAAAACCCAGCTGCCCTCAGCCAGCAAGAGGAAAACCCCAACTTTCAAGGACCCCCCCCCTCCCGCAGGCCTGACTGACCAGTTCTCGCTCTGGCCTGGCTAAACAGCGGGGGGGGGGGGGGGAAGGCTGCCTTCCAGACACGGTGCAGTTGATTTATTTGCTTTGCTTGTACCCCACCTTTCCCCCCAGTGGGGACCCAAAGTGGCTGTCAACAGTCTTCCCTTCTGCATTTTATTCTCACAACAACAGCAACCCTGAGAGGTAGGATAGGCAGAGAGCGTGTGACTGGCCCGAGGCCAGCCGTCTGGCTTCTGTGGCAGAGGAGGGATCTGAACCCAGGTCCCCCCGGTCCCAGCCCAGCCCTCTGACCACTGCTCCGCATGGGGGGATGAGAGGCTTCAGCAGGCACACAACGACGCGCAGTGCATGAGCGGCGGCTGTGCTACACAAAGCTGGGGAAGAAAGGAAGGAAGGCAGAAAGCAGGCTGGGAACTTTTAAAACAAGTCATTCCGGGGAGAAGAAGGAGACCGATCCCAGGTAAAACACGTCCACCAGACTCCTCAGCACCACTGAGACCAGTGCAGAATGAACGGAGGGCTTACCCGATGCCCCTTCTCCCCGGGCAGTCCAGCCAGGCCATCGAAACCTCGGTCCCCCTAGGAGAAGAGAGCCAGAGAGAGCCAGGGTCAGTCCAGGGTCTGCCAGGGATTTGTGGTGAGAGAGCTGACTCAGCACTGATGCCCATCCAGGAGAGGAATGAGGCACTGGACCCCCCAACGGGCTTTCCTCACTGCTTGGCACTCAGGGATGCTTGCCTCAGGAGTCCCAGTGCTCCCCCCGTTTCCCCCACCCCCCTGACTGAGCAGAGCAGTTCACATCCTGAGCAGAAGATAACTGCTGTGATCTTCAGATGGGCAATGGGCAGATCGTTGCTGAGTGGGGCTTCTGTGTTGGTGAGCGGCTGCCCATACTGAGATTCAGGACTGGCTCAGGTGGATCTCCCAAGCCAGAGATCCCAAGACCCACACATTTGTCCTGCAGAGCGCTAGGTCTTCCCATTTCCATGTGGACATTTAGAGATCCTGTTTCTCCAATAGTGCCTCCAGGCCAGCTGTCTCCTGCCACCCAGCGCTGGCTCTCCACCCTTGGTCAATCCTCCCCTCCCCTGGTAGCTCTCACAGGGCCCTCAAGACACCTCATAGTAAAAGCCCCCATTCACTGGAAAGATACAAACAGGTTCACAAAACGGAGCCCTTAAAAGCAACACTAATATACAAGCATTAGGAAAAAACCTAAGCAGATAAAAATACCACCCGGGCCCCTCCCCCCCACTACAAAAGTGAGGCCACAGCAAAACACGAGCGGAAAACTTCTATCCTGGAATTTTCACATGGAAGCCTCTGCCATCCCCAGAACACTGTCAGTGGCGAGGGGCTGCTGCACTCAGCCAGACAACGAGGGAGGCACTGCCACCGCTCCCGGCGTGCTCCTGGCATCCCTACCTTGAGGGCTGGCCTGGCACATGGGGCTGTAGCAGGCGCCTGACTCACCGTGGGCATTGCTGGGAGGCCACTGATCCAAAAACAGACCATCTCTCCTGGATTGAGGCCCAAAGGCTGCAACAAGGGCCTGGAAGCCAGCCTTTGGCCAACGTGGCACCTCCCCACGCTTTTGGAGCCTGTCAACACGCCTATGGTGTCAAAAGCCATTCTTGGCAAGATAACAGTCAACTATACATGGACTTGCAACAAGGTGAAAGCCTCAGGGCTGGGGCAAACTTGTATGCTGCACGGCCACCACCAAAGCAGGAGCCCCCATGCCCAAACTCCCCCTCTGCCCTACCATACGCCACCAAGACACATGACACCATGCCTCACAATTTACATGAGAGCGGCTGACAGGCACGCACTCGCTCCTGACATCAACAAGTACAGGGTAGGACTGCAGTTCTGGGGTGGGAGGTGGGGAATCTAGACACAGCCGCCATCAAACTGGCTCGCAAGCAACAACAAATCCCCCCTAATTTAAATTGAGTTTAAAACAACTATCAGTCACTGGCATTTGTGAGAGAAATCCCCCCATTGTCCTCCTGGACTTTGGAGATTAGAGGTTAGGGCATCCCCGGAGGGCACCTCTGAAGGTGGGAGTACACGTTGCTAGCAAACTACCACCCCCCCCCCCGGGCTTCCTTTGTAGCATGGTACGGGCGGTAAGAAAATGCCTTTCATAATGATATCAGTGCATGGGGGGGGGGGTGTCTTGACTCAGGGCTGACCATTTTCTCCACTGCCCTTCCCGGCCCCTCCTGCCTCATGTCTGTTCCTTTGGGGACAAGGCAACTCCTGCTTACAGGGACAGATGATTTGCAGCCTCCTTTCTCTGCTGCAGCCCAATCTATTTCCACTTTAAATACCGACATGATCAAGCACTTAAACCTTTTGATTTGCTACTCGCAGGCCGACTCCCCCTGCATTCAAATTCACTGTTAATGGCTTCTGTCTCCTTGGAGCCAGCTCCAAAGGGAGGGAGGGAAGGAGGGAGGGAGGGAGGGAGGGAGGGGCAAGAAGGAGAGAGGCGACAAAGGGACTTCTTTCCCAGTGGATAAATTAGTGGCATTTGCAGCTGCTGAATCTGCAGCCCTGAGACGTCTGAGATGCCTCGCTTAGGAGGGCTCTGTTTCCATGGCTGAGGGTTTCATTCCATGTGAGCAGCATGTCTGCGTGGACAGATGCGGCTGCTAAAAGAAATAAAGAAAAACGGTGCCCGTAGATTTGGAGGGAACTACCTTTGGCCCCGTCTGCCCTGGCATTCCTCTTGCCCCATCGCTGCCAGCACGTCCCTGGAAAGACAAGAAGGAAATGAAGTTACAAAATCTGACTGAGGCCAGAAAGAGACATCTGCCTTGGGGTTTCTGGTCATTTGCCAAATCACATGACCACTGCTTTGATCTGGACTAGCTGCTTCGCCTTCCCGGCTTATGCAGAACAAGCCTCACGGCTGATGGGCCGGCAGGAGTCCCAACCCAGACTCAGAAGATCTCTCCAAGCATTACTGGAGCAGTGCAACCATCATGTGTCTTTCTCTCTCTCTTCCTCTCTCTCTCCTCCTAGGACCTGCGGCATGATCACACAGGATGAGTCGCTGTGCCCTCTTGCACACATGCCTTTGTGGACAGAGGCTGAGTACATGGGAGGAGGGCTCCTATACCCGATCCTATTTCCTGTTCCAAGCTACTGTTCAATTAACAGGTCACCCTCCTGCCCCCCCACCCCAAGGCTGCCTGATTCAACGTACCCGGCGTCCTGGTTTTCCGGATGGGCCTGGGGGGCCTTGAACACCTCGTGGACCCTAAAACAGACAAAAGATACTGAAAAAGGCAACAGCAGAAGCCAAGGCTCTCGATTCAATATCTTCTGCAGGGCAGCACCAGATCCTGACTGGACTCTCGAAAGCTTCTACCCTGGAAATCTGGTTGGTCTCTCAGATACTATCGCACTCAGATCTAGCTGTTCTGCCGCAGACCCTCTGAAGCTGACCAGGCCTTGCTTCATGCCACCAGCCGGGGGGGGGGGGGGGTATTTCTACCACAGTTCTGCATTGGCATGGCTGTGTCATTCAATTACTCTTAATGCAAAGATGCAACGGAGTCTGCTGATACTGTCTCTGTGAGTCAGTGGTCTGAATTTGCATCCATTGAATCAGAAGGTATGCTCCATATTTTGAACGAGAATGACTGTGCCTCAGTTCAGAATTTCAACTGTTGTGAGAATCAGTTGTAAGCATGAAGTCAAAAACTAAACCAGAAAAAAAACTTGCAGCAAACTTATAGCCCACAACGGATGGTGACAGCGGGGCTTCCTCTGGTGACTGAGAGGATGGTGTGGGGAGGACCCTGGGTTTCCAGCTGACACAGGAAAAAACGCCCCATCCTTTCCACAGAGGCGTAATGTGTATGAAATGGTCTGCTGAAGCTTTTCGTGGCATGGTGGGGGAAAGAACACCCTCTGGAAACAGCGTCCTCTTGAGCTGGCAACCCCAGCCCACCCCACAGCTCCCTGCCGGCTCCACTGGCAGCCCTGCCGGCTCCTTTCTGGGAAGTGTTGCGCGTTCACGCTTGCAGTCATCGGCGTGCATGTTAATCATACGTACTCTTAGGCGGCTTCATAACCTCCAAAAGATTCAGCAACCAGTCAGGAAAAGTAGAAAGCCCCTCTGCGAAGCAGAACCTTCTGCTGCATGTTCTGGGGCGGGGTCCCCAACCTTTTTGAGCCTGCAGGCACCTTTGAAATTCTGACTCAGGGTGGTGGCTGCAGCCACAAAATGGTTGCCACGGCTGACTTCCAATCAGTGGTCTTGCTGGGCAGAAGCCCCACCCACCCCCTCGCTAAAAGCATCTGGTGGGTGCCTGGAAAGGGGCCAGAGGGCACCATATTGGGGACCCCCGTTCTGGGATGCTCCACAGAAGCCCAGTGGCACTAAGGCCATTCATTCCAGCATGAGCTTTCTCGAATCAAAGCCTGCTTCTTTGGAAGCGAGGATGCTTGGTCCAGGCTGGCCAGACCTAACAGGACTCATCTTGGCCCACAGAACACCTGTAGCACTTTGGCAGTGTACTGTCGGGAAAAATGGGTATGGGCAAGGAAGCCGTCCTTCAGGGAAGAGTGCCCACACTTATGGCTCTTGCGGATCTTCTCCAGGAGCTCAGCAGCTCGAATAAACTTCCAAGCCCACCCCCTCCCCCCCTGGGTTCTAATGCATTGGAAATGGGTAGAAGGGGTGGAGATGTTTCTGACATACCTGAGGCCCCATGTCTCCTGTCTCACCCTTGATTCCTCCACTGCCTGGAGATCCCTGTGGAACGAAGAAGGTGTTGCATCAATTTTACTACTTACAAAAAGAAAACATTCCTTATGGCCCAATAGGGCCTGGAAGCCACAACTGCCACAAGGCTGCCAAAATGGCCAGGCAACATTTTGCCCACAGCTTCTCCTCCATTAAGGTGCCCTATCCTTGTTGTTTTAACCTAAGCTTTTAAAACCACTCTAGGTGCTTTTAAGGCCTACTGAACGTGGGGGTGAGGGGTTGGTGAAGGATAAGCCACGTCCCCTGACCTTGGAACTCCAGCCGGGTCTGTTGTCGCTGGATGCTTGTGAAGCCCTTCCTTTCCCAGGAGGCCTCTGCATGGATCGTAATGCCAGGGTTTTCCAGTTTGGTAAATATATTGGCCTCTGTTACGACTGCTGCGGAGTTTTTAAGGTTTAAATTGGGAGGGTCATTACTCTAATTTTTTTTTAGTTTTAAATTATTTGCTTACTGCTGAGGTGTTGGGGTTTTTTGCTGATTTCATATGGATTTTTGGTAGTCTGTAACTGTTGGCAGGGGGGTTTTGTGCTTTAATTTTTTTAATGTAAGTACTAAATAAATGGAGAAGACTGAAATGAAGTAAATATTAATTAACAACAGGACAAAGTTTCCCTTTCAAAATAGTCATTGGTTTTGGATTCCCCTCAATCAATTACCTGGCAATTTCCTTTGGCTTAAACTGAAACCTCTGAAATCCACATTAAGGCCTTTGGAAGGAGGCAAAGCATGATGGGAGCTTTATTCTTTATTGTGATATCATTAATCTTCACAGTTTGGCAAAATGTGCACCCTCTGCTTAAAAAGTTTTAAAATCTTATTTAAAAATACAAGAATTTCCAAGAAAACACATATTTTAGCATTAAACATGCTTTAACCAAATTCTGTATTTCCTACAAAATAGCTCCTAGAACTCCAATACTCACCAGGATGTGCTCAAGTCAGCCGCTGCATCCCAATGTCAATTTTTATTCCCTAAAGAGCCAAATTAGAAAGTCTGTGATCTCTGTTCCCTTGTGGGACTGGCCTCTTACTTACCATGGGGCCTGGCCTTCCCGTGAGGCCCATTGGGCCAGTGGGTCCTCTCAGTGCCAGCTGCAAGAAAAGAGGAAATAATTCAGCTCCACAGCATCCTGGGATGGAAGGCAACATCTGCAACGCCTAGCAAACTAGAACAGTGCTTCACAAATTGGGGTCCCAGGACTTCTGGGGGTCCACCATGTGTGCCTTCTAAGGATTCAGGTCAAGATGTTTTTTGTGTGTTTTTTGTTGGTTTGCAGAGTCCATGGTTCATAAGAGTCCTTTCAGGCAACCCACTGCACAGCCAGATGCACATAATCTGAGTATATTGTGGAACCACACGCTTACCTGCTTCTGGTCAGAGGTAAACCTTACACTTGAAGCACCAAGCACTGGGGAATTGTTCTTCTTATTTGCACTTGATGAGGCTGTGCTCACTACTGATTGACTAGTCCTTGGGACAACCATGAGGTCACTCCCTCCCCAGAATATTTGTTCACATTTTAGGAATGATTTTAAAAAACAACAATAATAAAATGTTTAGATTTGCAGCAGTTTGAGAAAAGAAGAAGAAAATGGCGGATGGCTTTGCTAAAGGATGATTTAGAGGGTCAAAGTGGCATTCAACATGGTCAGTCATGATCCTCTGACCCACTGCCTCGCCGACATAGGAGTCCACAGGGTAGTTTTGAAGTGGCTCACCTCGTTTCTCCAAGATTGGGGACAGAGGGTGGCGCAGGGAGAGAGGGTGTCACCTAGGTGCCCCTTAATATGTGGGGTCCCTCAGGGGGCAATCCTCTCTCCAATGTTATTTAACATCTATATGTGCCCCCTTGCCCAACTGGCATGGAGATTTGGGCTGGGGTGTCACCAGTACACTGATGACACCCAGCTTCATCTGTTGATGGGTGGTCGGCCGGATGGTGCCCCAGGAAATCTGGCTGAGAGAGGAGAGGAGATTGGATTTATATCCCGCCCTTCATTACCTGAAGGAGTCTTGGAATGGCTTACAATCCCTTTCCCTTCCCCTCTCCACAACAGACACCCTGTGAGGTAGGCTGAGCTGAGAGAGCTCTTTCCAGGACTGTCCTTGAGAGAACAGCTCTAACAGAACTATGACTTACCCAAGGTCATCCAGCAGCTCTGCAAGTGGAGGAGTGGGGAATCAAACCTGGTTCTCCCAGATTAGAGTCCGTGCACTTAACCACTACACCAAACTGGCTGGAGGCTGTGGTGGGATGGCTGAAACAGAGCCAGCTGAAACTCAATCCTTCTAAGACAGAGGTTCTGTGGCTGGGGTGGGGTGGAGAGATTCTGGCCTGGGGGGCAACTCCCAGCTCTTGACGACGTACCCTTGAGACTGGCACCAACCGTCAGGAGCCTGGGTACGAACCTGAATGCCTCCCTAACAATGGAGGCCCAGGTTTCTAACGTTGCCAGGCTGGCGTTCTTCTGACTGTGCCAGGTCAGGCAACTGGCCCCCTACCTGTCTCGCCCCGATCTAGTCACACTAACCCACACAACGCTCACCTCCAGACTAAACTACTGTAAATCGCTCTACATAGGCCTACTTTGAGGCTGACCTGGAAACTCCAGCTGATACAGAATGCAGCTGTGTGGGTCCTCACGGGAACTCCGCAGGCAGCACACATCCACCCTGTGCTGTGTGAGCTGCACTGGCTTCCAGTGGACTACCGGCTCAGTTTCAAGGTTCTCGTGTTGACCTTTAAGGCCCTTAACAGTCCAGGACCCACGTATCTTTGGGACCACCTCTCCTGGTATACTCCCAGGAGAGCACTGCACTCAATAGACCAAAATCTGCTGCCGGTCCCCAGCCCGAGAGATATCCGGTTGCCCTGGCTCCAACCTGGTGGAACTTTCTGCCGAATAACATCTATGCCCTGAGGGACCTGACACCGTTCCACAGGGCCTGCAAGGCTGAGATGTTCTGCCAGACAGTTGGTTGAGGACAGCGACAGCTCCATCTTCCTGGCGCTCCCACCCCCTTGCCTCCCCATGAGGCCAGTGGCACCACTGGTGTGTGTGTGTGGGGGGGGGGGGGGAATTAATGTCATATTTTGGTTACTGCTGTGTTTTATGGGCTTCAATTTGTTTTTAATGCTGCTTATGTGATATTATGTTGTACACCATCCTGAGCCTGGTTTTTCCAGGGGAGGGTGGTTTAAAATCAAATTTAATAAATAAATAAAAACTGGCACTAGATTTAGAGGTATATATGAAGTGGGCGACAGAGAGACAAGCTGTAAAGACTGAATAGTCCCCTTCACGTAGGCATGTCTGTTTATCCCCTAGCCCCTCCCAAAGACCTGGGAACAAAAAACCTGATGATATGAATCCTACCCCAGGCAGATGTTACACAGAAGAGAGTACAATCAGGCCAAAATATGAGAGGTGCTTAAATCTTTCTTAAAATAACAGGGTTGGCTACTCTGAAAAGTTCCTGGAGATTTGGGGGAGGTGCCTATAGAGGTGGGAATTTAGGGACAGATTTCACCTGGCATCTATAGGTTCCACCCTCCAAAGCAGCAGCCATTTTTTCCAGGGGAATGGGTCTGTAGTTTGGAGAAGAACTGTAATTCCGGGAGAACTCCAGGCCCCACCCATCAGCAGACCCTACTTAACACTGATCCATTTAGGCTGCATGGAACTCAAAATACCTGTTACCAAGGCTGCAGTCCTAAAATACACTTATTAAATTTATTTCAGTTTTTCCATAAAAACAGGACCAAGCAACCATGATTAACATAACTTTGAAACAGTTGGGTAAGACTTGCTAACTTTGCCATAAATGGAGTATTAACCATAAGACTACATTGCCTTATATACATTTCACTCATTACAATTTAAACATACAGTAGATTCTGGTAATACATATTATTAGGAATGACTCCCCCCTTCAGTTAGATAAGATACTATTGGAGACCAAATCGCTTGAAAAAGCTTTTGTTGTCCATTGATAGTGCTGTCGTTTCCTGTCGGGGTAATTTTGCTGTGCACAAAGTGTTCCCATAACTTATTCTGCCATAATTGGACAGTTGGGCCAGAAGTGCCTCTCCATTTCTGTGCAATGCAAATTCTGGCAGTCGCTATTAAGGTTTGCACTAAAATGTTTTTTGGTTTATTTTTGGGTACGTCGAACCAGGCGTCTAACAAGAACGTTTCCGGATGGAAAGGTAAGTGGAGTCCTGTAATTAGGCTGATCTGTGTAGAAATTTGTTTCCAGAAGTCATTTATTATTGTGCAGTGCCACCAGCAATGGATGTAGTCTGCTACTAGGCCACATTTCTTCCAACAATGCTTTTGTAATGTTGTATTAATTCTGCGTAGCCTGGCCGGGGGCAAGTACCAGTGGTGCAGGACTTTAAAAGAGTTAAACCTGATGCTAAACATTTTTGAGGTGATGTTTGAGGATTTCAGGATACGATCCCAGTCGGTTTGTTGTAGACAGTCTTGACTGTCCTGTTGCCATAAGAAGAGGCGGAGGGCGCTGGAGGAGAAGCTGCAGGATTATAGGCTTGAGGCTGCTCTTTGGGAAGAGGAGGGAAAGAAAATCGTTCCCACACACACACCGGCACAAACGGGGGGCTGGCTGGATGCCAGGTTAAAGGTTCTGTGTGGAATACTAAGTTCATCTGAGTCTGACAAGAACTTCTAACTTTTGGAAGTTGAAGATGGTGTTACTATGGAAACAGATGTTCCTGCTTTCCTTTGTTGGCTGCTTTGGAGGTACTTTAAATGATCTCTGAAGACCATGGTTTGTTAAACTCCCAGTATTTCTCAAGCAGGAACACGCCGGAACACTGTTCCAGGAATCACAAGCCCATCAAGATGGCGGCTGGTGTAGAGCTCTGCAGCTGAGCTCCGCCAAACTTGCAGTTATTTCTCGCCGAAAGTAAGAAAGCAAGCTGGAATTTTACCTGAAGCAGTGCACAGGAAGAAGAGGAAGGAAGAACCGAGTGCCAAGCACCGAATGCTGAGTGTCGGCTTGCAGCGGGGTGGTGGGTCTGGAGACACTGGGTCCGGAGATGTTGGGGATGCCGGAGTTGGAGCCTGGTTGGTGCCAGAAGCCTCCCGGCGCAGCTGAGGGGGAGAGTGCTGTGGCTGAGAACACCCCAGCCAGGGCAGAGGACGCTGAGGTTGATGGTGGCTGGGGGACTTGCAGCCAGAAGGCCAAGAGATGCCAGGATGGCCGAGGAGGCTCTGCTGCCAAGAGGGCCGGCATTAGAAAGAGCGTGCGGGTGCCGGAGAGCTGCCAGGGTGCCTGCCGATGCGGGGGCTCCAGCGTGAGCTGCGGAGCTGCAGGGGCCGCGGGTAGCCACTGAGAGAATTGAGTGGTGGGAGCAGCAGGAGCCGCCAATGTGGAGAATGCTGGGGGCTGCTCACTGGTGCTGCCTGGGGCCCTGCCTGCCTCCCTTTTGGCTGTCTGCTGGCCTCCCCCCATGAGGCTGGCTGTAGCCAGCAAGGACTGCAACGACCAGCAGGGGTCACCCTTGTGGCTTGCCTCTGCCTTTGCTGGTGGCCCCCATCACCATCTGCCGGGCCCAAGTCTGAAGACTACTCCCATTGGCTGCTGCCTGCTGGAGTGGACCAATTGGTCTGTCCTGATCATGTGGCCTCTCCTCTTGGCCATCATAACTTCTGTTGCCATCTACTCTGCTACGGCTACCTGGTGAGTTGTACTGCTCCCAGGTGAAGGTTGGCAGAGTGGAGACTGGACTGCGAGAGCCAGGAGCGGCTGGACAATCGGCCAGTGGCCAGGAGACAAAGGGGCCCTCGAGCAACTGGGCTATTGGACTTCACATCTGTTACACATGGGAATATCACTGTCCTCCTGCCTAGAAGGTTGCCATTAACATCAGGTGGTTTTCTTCCCACCCTTCATTAATTTCAGTGTTTTTCTTGCCACCAAGGGTGGGGGTGGGCATCAAGAAGGGAGGTTAGGGTGGGTCAGGTATTGCTAGTTAACTCAGGTAGTTAGGTTTCCATTGTTTGTTAGTAGGATTTATTTGTTGATTGTAGGGTATTAAGTTGTTGTTCAGTTAGCTAGATTATAGTAGACTAGATGGCAGGGCACTGCATGAATTATCGCTTCGTACAGCATCCTTACTGTTGTCTCAGATTACCATCAACCTGTGTGGTTGGCCTGGGAAACTGTACTCAGTGCGGAGGCTGCCACGAATGGGGGAGACAGGACGAGGGATACCAGTGCTCCTGGGGAGGGAAAAGTATAGCGGTGGGACCAGACATATAATGAGAGGAAGAGGGCAGAGAAACAGGAGCTCAGCCCCCTTCCAGCCTGTGTCCCATCCCGAGGATAGCAGACAGTGGGGCTGGGATTAACCCCCCTCTGACATTGGTGCTGTGCAATGCCAGGTCTATCAATAATAAGACCTCTACCCTGCAAGACTTTTTGGTCGAGCCAGGAACAGACCTGGCTTGCGTAACCGAGACCTGGATGTGAGACAGGGAGATTGTGGCTCTCTCCCAAATGGCTCCGCCCGGGTTCTCGGTCCTCCACCAATCACGGACTGAGGGGCAGGGGGCTGGAGTGGCGCTTTTCATTTGGGAGGCTTACTTCTACAGGGCGCTCCCCCCGCTGAAACTCATGGGCATGGAATGCTCTGTCCTGGTGTGGGAAACTGGGGAGAGTTTGGCTATCTGGGTGGTGTACCGGCCGCCCAATGCACCACCCACTAGCCTACCATCTCTGGTCGAAGCCGTGTCTGGCTGGGCATTGGAGCACCCTCTACTTATAGACTTGGGTGTCTTCAACATCCTTGCCAACAGTGTGGCCTCTGGGCTAGCGATGGACCTGGTGTCGGCCATGGCGGTACTAAAACTCACCCAATATATAATGGTGCCCACACACCAGGCCGGGCATACCTCGACTTGATTTTTGTGGCAGGGGTTTCAGGAGATCTGATCACTGCTCTGACAGTACCATGGTTGGACCACCATGCCCTGAAGGCCCGTTTGAATGTGCAACTCAGACCCTGTGTGGGTGGCGAGCGTATTTTGGCTCGCCCATGGAGTCAGATGGACCCTCAGCGGTTCCTGATGGCTCTGCAGGATCCCATGCCCCCTGGCGGCTCAACAGATGAGCTGGTCAAGGACTGGAATGGCTGGCTTTCGGCAGCCATTGATGAGATCACCCCCCGGCACCCTCTGCGCCCTCATTCTAAGCAGGCTCCCTGGTATACCGGGGAGCTGCAGCAGATGAAACGAGGACTCAGATGGCTAGAGAGACAATGGTGAGGTGCCCGCGATAAAGCATCAAGAGCATCTTATAGAACATTTATGAGATCCTATGAGGTGGCAGTCAAGGCCGCAAAGAGATATTTCTACGTGGCTGCGATTGCGTCTGCAAGCTCATGCCTGGCACAATTATTTAGAACCATTCGATCTTTGACAGAACTGCCACAGGGCAGACTAAACAATAGGGAATTGGATATTGACTGTGAGGCTTTTGCAAGCTACTTTGCAGATAAAATCCTACTGCTTTGCTTGATCTCCCAGCCACAATTGAGACAGTGAGTGAACTCGAGGCCCCATGCATGTCTTCTAATTTTATTCTGGGTTATTTCCGTCCACTCAGCCTTGAGGAAGTTGACAGTCTGCTCTCAACTGTATGCCCAACCACATGCAGCCTTGATCCGTGCCCTTCGTGGCTTATAAAAGCTGGCTGTGAGGGGTTACAAGGTGCTCTCAAGAAGACTTGTCAACAAGTCCTTCGAGAAGGGACTGTTCCCGGAGGCACTCAAGGAAGCGATGGTTCGCCCCCTCCTAGAAAAACCATCACTGGACCTGGCTGAATTGGCCAACTATCAGCCGGTGTCCAACTTGCCCTATTTGGGCAAGATCCTGGAGAGAGTGGTGGCGATTCAGTTGCAGAGCTTTCTGGATGACACTTCTGTGCTAGACCCGTTTCAGTTTGGCTTCCGGCCGGGTCATGGGACGGAGATGGCGCTGGTCACCCTCACAGACGACCTCTGACGGCATCTGGATCGGGGCGGTATGGCGGTGCTGGTGTTGTTAGATCTGTCGGCTGTGTTCGACACGGTCGACCATCAGCTACTGATCCACTGCCTCGCCGACACGGGGGTTCAGGGGCTTGCCTTGCAATGGCTTGTCTCCTTCCTCCAAGGTCGGGGACAGAGAGTGGTGGTGGGGGAGCAGACGTCCCAGAGGCACCTGCTGGTATGTGGAGTGCCACAAGGGGCAGTGCTATCTCCGATGTTGTTCAACATCTACATGCGCCCTCTCACCCAGATTGCCCACAGGAACAGGCTGGGCTGTCACCAGTACGCTGATGATACCCAGCTGTATCTGTTGTTGGGCGGCCGGTCCAGAGCCACCCCAGATGACTTGGAGCGAGCGCTTCAGGACATGGTGGGCTGGCTTAGGCTGAGTCGATTGAAATTGAATCCAACAAAGACGGAGATCCTGTGCCTGAATTGGAGCGGGCTGGGGGCAGGGATCCCACTATCGACCTTGGGGGGGCACCACTGGTGACATTGCCAAGGGTTCGGACTTTGGGAGTGCTCCTGGATGCCTCCTTAACCATGGAGGCCCAGGTAGCAGCCACTGCCAAGGCAGCCTTTTACCACCTATGGCTGATTAGGCAGTTGGTTCCCTTCCTCAAACGCAATGACCTGGTGACAGCAATCCATACAATGGTCACCTCAAGATTAGACTACTGTAACGCTCTCTATATGAGGCTGCCCTTGTCTCAGCTCCAGAGGCTGCAGCTAGTGCAGAATGCCATGGCCAGGCTGTTGATGGGCCTCTCGGTGCGAGACCACATCCAGCCTGTGCTGAGGACGCTGCACTGGCTGCCTATAGCATACTGGATCCGGTTCAAGGTGCTGGTTTTAACCTTTAAAGCCCTATATGGCCAGGGGCCTGCCTACCTAAGGGACCGTCTTTCCCCATATACACCCGAGAGAGCGCTATGGTCAGGCACCCAACATTGTCTGATCCTCCCTGGTCCTAGAGAGACCAGGTTGGTGACCACCAGGAACAGGGCTTTCTCAGTGGTGGCTTCTCACTGGTGGAATGAGCTCCTGGAGGACATCAGGGCCCTGCGGGACCTTTGCAATTCTGCAGGGCCTGCAAAGCAGAGCTCTTCTGCCAGACCTTTGGGTAGGAACTGCCACTGGGGGAAATGGGCACTGTTAAGTGCCCGGTGGAATCACTGGCCCAGTATATCTACTGGTGCAAGCCTCTGGCCAAGAATATCCAGGCTGCTGTTCTCAGCATTGGATTATTGTATTGCTGTCATCTTTTATGGGTTTGCTGTTTATCTTTGTATATTGACTGAATTTTAACTCTGTATGTTCTGGTTTTAAATGCTGTTAGCTGCCTTGAGCTGGGTGTGCTGGCTAGGCAGGGTATAAGTCTAAGCAAATAAATAAATAAATAAATAATGATTGTGTCCTAGGAGAGACTGGTTTTGAGGTTAACAGCACTATCTTATACAACTTCGAGATCAGGCCTTTTGTTTCAGACCTGTGTTTTAATAGTTCTTCAAATTTAGAGAGAGGCTGCGCATAATCTTTGGACTTGAGATAGATATTAAGCAGATGGGAGACCTGCAGTTATTGGAGCCCGGGTATTTTTTCACCTATCATTTTTTCCAGTTGTATCTTTGTGTTGTATCTTTGTGTATGGTTTCCCTTTGTTGATCAGGTCAGCAAGACGAGTGAGACCTGCTTCCCTCCTGGTTTTGAAAGTGTAATGTACCACGCGGAATGTGTACAATGGTGTCTGCCATGTGCTCCTGTAATGGCGACCGCCACATGGTCAGAGCACATCACCAGGCAGCAACCTGAGTTTCAGCCAGGGTGAACAATAGATGTACAGATCCTAAGTGGCCACCATTAAGGAACCTAGGTTCTCCTCGGAGGACCTATGATTAGCAATGTAAATGTAAGACCCTATTGGGTCATTTGGGTGCAGCCAGAGGTGTGGCTCCGGCCAGCATAAAAAGCGGGCCCTGGAGCCCTTTTGGCATGCCTCATCTGACCATCAATAAAGAGTTTGCTATGCTGAAATCACTACCACCGGTCTCTTGACTCCAGTACTTTCCACTGGCGATGAGGATGGGATTCTCATGAGTGACTCTCCAGCTGAACCAAGCAGCACTGCAACGAGCCCTGGTCTGTTGGCATCCAGCACTGCTAGGCTCCAGAGCCCCGCAGCACCACTGATCACCCCAGAGGATGCCGTTCCCTGCACTGCTCCCGAACCGGTTACCATGGTTGATGCTCCAGGGAACCTTGCAGTATTTGACCACTCCAAACCCGAGCAATGGGACACCTGGTCCAGCCATCTCAGGTTTCTCCTGGAAGTATGGGGAGTCACTGACCCAGGTAAAAAATGAGCGTCACTCCTGAGCACATGTGGAGTTGCAATGCTGCAGACAGCACAGAATCTGGTCTCCCCTCGAATTCTGACAGAGGTGCCTTTCGAGGACCACCTACTGGCATTGAAGGGCTACTTCTCGCCCAGACTCTCCATGCTAGCCATGGGGGTCAAATTCAATTGCCTCACTCAAGCGGCAGGGGAGACTGTCTCCGCATTTATGGCCGACCTCCAGAGGCTGGTGGTTGACTGCGAATTCCCGTCGGTTGAGGACACCCTCATGACGGGATTCGTTTGCGGGGTCCGATAGAGTAAGCTTCAGTGAAAGCTGATTGCCCTCTCAGACCCCATCCTGGAAAAAGTGTTCCAGGTGGCCTGTGTCTACAAGATGGCTTAGGAGGAGCGCCAAGGCTCTGCCACTGCTATGCACTGAACTTTCTTGTTGGCCTCTGAGACCTCGGATGACAACAAGGTACAGCAGCTTCACCGCCGCCCCCACAAGATGGCGCCATGCGCCACTGCTGGCTCCAGTTCCAGAGCCTCGGGCCCAGCCATTTCTGCCACTCCTCGCTCCAGTCCAGTGACATCATGCGCCAGCTGTGGAGACCGACATGACCGCCGCTCCTGCTGCTTCTGAGATGTGACATGCCGGGTCTGTGGCAAGACTGGCCACATCATGAGGGCCTGCCATTTTGGGACCAGATGCCGCTCGCTAGCAGCCCACCATGAGTCATCAGAGCTGCACTCCAACTCATCACCTCGCCACCAGGTAATGAGCTTGCCCCGGGATGCCCCCAACAAAAGCACAGTCCCCGTCCTCATAGAGGGCTCCCCTTGCCAAATGGAGTTGGACATGGGGTCATCTTCCTCCATTATTTCAGAGGCCACGCTCTGGAAACTCTGCCGGGGGGGCACTTACAAAAGCCCACAGGACAGAGACTGAGGGATTTCCAAAAAAAATCCCACTACGATTCGGGGACTGGGCAAGTTCAAGGTCCAGTTCAAGGACTTCTGTGGCAAACTGGACCTCCTGGTGGTGGCGGGCAACCTCACCAGCCTCCTGGGACTCTCTTAGTTTAAGCCCCTGGGCCTGGGAGTAACCGGGATCAATAACCTCCACACCATGGACTTCCAATCAGTCTGTGTGGAATTCCTGGCTGTATTTGACAGAGCACTAGGCTCCTACACAGGTCCCCCAGTGTTGCTGGACCTTGACCCTTCAGTCCGGCTGGTCCGCATCCCAGCCCATCGACATCTGCTCGCTGTTCAGCCCACAACTGAGCAGGAGCTGGACTGGCTTGTAGCCCAGGGGGTCCTGGAACCAGTGTCACATGCCTGCTGGGAACCCCCCATTGTGACTCCACTCAAGTCCAATGGGGACATTCGCATCTGCGTGGATTACAAGTGCACATTGAACACCACACTTCAGGTGCACACTTATCCCATCCACATTATTAGCCATGTCCTGGCTACCCTGGCGGGCGCTAAAGTCTTTAGAAAACTGGATTTGGCCCAGGCCTACCAGCAACTTCCCATGGATGACGCCACAGCTGAGGTGAAGATGTTTGTGATGCACAAGGGTGCATTCAAGGTCAAGCGCCTTCAGTTTGGGGTCAGCATGGCCCCAGGTCTATTCCAGGAGCTGATGGACCATCTCTTGAAAGGCTTGAAAGTGCTCCTGTAATGGTGACCGCCACATGGCCAGAGCACATGACAGGCAGCAACCTGAGCTTCGAACAGGGTGAACAATATATGTACAGATCCTAAGTGGCCACCAATGAGGAATCTAGTTTTTCCTTGGGGAACCTATGATTAGCAATGTGAATGTAAGACCCTATTTGGTCGTTTGGGTGTGGCCGGAGGTGTGGCTCTGGCCAGCATAAAAAGTGGGCCTGGAGCCCTTTTGGCATGCTTCATCTGACCATCAGTAAATCGATGCTATGCTGAAATCACTACCATCGGTCTCCCAATTCTAGTACTTTCCAGAAAGCCTTATAGTCTTTTCCTGGTATGAACCAGGAAGAGGATTGTGATTTCTGTGAAAGCATTCTGCTCCAGAGCTTGTCCCAGATTGCTAGGATAGCAGTAAGAAATTGATGGCTAAACGTTGAGACAGGTCTGTCTTTTGGAAGGTTCCAGTAGATATCTGCTAATGAAATCATGCCTCTATTATTATCATTATTATCATGCCTCTATTATTAAATAGAGGAATCCATTCCTCTATTTGCTGCCACTTTAGGACTGAAGTGCTGTTTAAAGTCCTTACAGTGGATGCTAGGTTAACTGCTTCATAGTAAGCCATCAGGTCTGGGATCTCCCAGAATTATACCTGATCTCCAAACTACAAAGATCAGTTCCCCTAGATGAAATGGCAGCTTTGGGGGGGGCAGATGGCATGGAATCATATACCCATTGTGAGGGGACTTCCGGTGGGGATGTAATGGCAGGCTGACACTTTCACAGAGAAGTGAAGACACAACACAGCTAATTATCAGCAAGGAGAGGATTCCTGCTGGCAAAATCTCCCTAGATCAAAGGGAGATCAAAGAGATCAACCACACATACCCTATAGGTTGCTCCTCAGAAGTTTTCTGCAGAAATGGAAGCTTTTGCAGCCGGCATTCAAGTCTGAGCAACCTGGGGTCCTGGAATTTACAGCTTTGCTCACAGTTGCGTTTGGAGTCCTGACAAGGATATAAAGTCTGACCACCCCGCCACTTCTTAAGATTTATGGATATAATTATCTTCAGACAAAGAGAGATTTTCTTGAAGACAAAGACTTGCTATGATGTAACCTCTTTTTTGGGATTATAAAATTTTTCAAAGGATTTACAGAATTAATGACTGGCAAAAAGCTTAATTAAGATGATACAGGAAAGTTTAAATGGATAAGGGAACAATTATTTTTTTCCATTACTTTTTCCCAATTTTATTTTTGATGAATCTGTATATGTTGTAAAGTTCCTAGCTGGGGATAGAAATCTGCCATGGGATTGTTCTTCTATTTATTTCTATTTACTTCAAAGGACCGCTGGTAATTTGATGATTATATACAACAGAAGATAAGCCTTTGTCTCAGTCTGACCTTTGTTCCTATAGTGAACTGATACAAACTGCTGAGAATTAAAAGTGAAAGCATTTGCCCTAAAAATATCTCAGAGCATCAAAGATTTTTGCTTATCTGTTTCTATTTCCCTGCTTTATGGACTTCACTGCAGCAGAGAGAAAAAAACCCTGACAGAAAAGGTTCAACAGACCAACCTGTTGCATCAGATATGATTCAAAAACTGTTTGAACAAATGGGAAATAGAATAGAAAAGAAAATTGAAAACCTTAATCTTTTATTGTGAACCCTTCATCTAAGTTCCCAATGGTGTTGGGGAGCCCTTGGCTCAGAGCACATGACCTGTATACCCAGTGGAGTTTAGGAGTCCTCTGGTTTTTGGATCCCTGCTGCAAGGCACATAGCTAGAACCCTGGGGGGGGGGGGGGAGCCACAGCTGGTGCCAGAGTGAGTGTCCCTGGCCAGGGATGAACTTAATCGATCTGAGTTGTATCTTTGTGTATGATTTCCCAGAGTAATGGGATTTGGCCAAAGTATTTGCAGAGGGGAAGGCAGATGACCCCCCCCACACACACACACACACAGGAACACTTTTCGAAATCCTGCCTGGCCACAAATGCCCAAGGACAAACTGTATTCCATGAGTCTGGCTGAAAAGGAGAAGCTGATAAAGTTTATCAATAAAAACCTGGCCAGGGGGTTCATCCGACCGGCGGCATCCCCTTTTGCCACCCCTGTCCTGTTCTGCAAGAAAAAGGAAGGGAGGGTTGAGACTGTGTATGGACTATCGAGGCTTGAATGTTGTGTCAATGTTGAATGTTTACACCTTCCCCTTAATCAAGGATTTATTAGTAGAGGCCACCTGGGGACACATCTTTACTAAGCTGGATTTAAGAGATGCCTACTTTTGGGTATGCATCTGGAAGGGGGACGAGTATAAGACTGCCTTCAGCACTCCACTTGGTTAATTCGAATACCTGGTGATGCTGTTTGGGCTCCAGGGGGCCCCTGGGGTGTCCATGAACTTGATCAATGAAGTGCTGCACAAACATTTGTTCAAAGGGGTTTTTGTTTATCTAGATGATATCAATCTATTCCCCTGATAAGGACTCACACATGCAGCTAGTGAGGGATGGTATGAAATTGCTTTACCAGAACCAGTTATTTGTAAAACTATCCAAGTAAAGAAGAGTTGGACTTTTTAGGATACCAGATTTCCACGAAGGGACTTGCCATGGACTCCCACAAGGTCCAGGATGTATTGGGGTGGGTCCAGGATGTATTGGGGTGGGACCACCCCTCAAACAAGATGACAATTACAAGCATTCATCGGGTTCACCAATTTCTACCGTCCCTTCATCCCAAATTTCACCCAGGTAGCCCTATCCCTCACTGACCTATTAAAGACAAAAGGGAAAGGGCCAGAGTACAAAAACCTGGGCTGCAAGTTACATTGGACCCTAGAGTGCCAACAAGCTTTGACCTATTAAAGGCTCTGTTCACCTCTGAGCCAATTTTAAGTCATCCAAATGAAAATGAACCTTTTATGGTACAAGTAGACACCTCAGATCTGGCAATGGGGGGCATATTGCAGAGAGGAGACGCCAGTCAGAGAGAGGAAGTCATTGAATCCATGATCTCTCCCACTCAGCTGGGGGGAGGCGTGCTCAAGCAAAGCCAGGCCAAGGAAGATGGGGTGGAAAAATTCAAAACTGCCTTCAGTGAAGCCAATAAAAAGGAAGTGGAAAAGGAGAGTACCCTTTCGCAAGGAGGGAATGGGTGCTGGTACCGCCAACGTCAGTGATTCATACCTAATGACCTGCGTAGGGAAATTTTGAAACTGGGGCATGACAATAAACTGGCTGGCCATTATGGGTATTTGAAAACTTTGCACTTATTACAAAGACAATTTTGGTGGCCGCATATGCGGCCTGACATCTTCCAATATGTGGCTTCTTGTCAAGTGTGCTTAATGGGAAAGAGATGTGTGGGAGAACCTCTCTGATTGTTACAATGTCTTGAGACCCCCGAACAGCCTTGGTCAGTTATTTCTATGGACTTTATAATGGATCTGCCATCGAGCAAGGGGGGAATGGTTATCTGGGTTGATCTTTTTCAAAGCAAACCCATTTCATCCCCTGTAAATAATTGCCCTCTACCAAAAACTGGCGCAGCTATTTATGCAACATTTATGCACTCTCTGACCAGAAAGATCATCTCAGAATGAGGATCCCAATTCGTGGCTGCTTTCTAGAGGGAATTATTGACACTCTTGGGGGTTGAGCAGGGTCTCAGTAGCGCTTACCACCCAGACACAGATGGCCAAACAGAACGGATCAATCAGGTTCTGGAGCAATTCTTGAGATGTTTCATTAGCTATCAACATTATAACTGGCTGGACTTGCTCTCATAAGCGGAATATAGCTACAATAACTTGGTGCATAGTTCCACGGCGGCCACTCCATTCAAAGTGGTACAAGACTATGTACTTACGGTGGAATGCACCAGGCCAGGGGATCTGTAAGCATGGTGGTCAGAGTTAGCCCAACAATGGACTCTCATTCAAA
Source organism: Lepidodactylus listeri (assembly GCA_029233225.1). Lineage (NCBI taxonomy): Eukaryota > Metazoa > Chordata > Lepidosauria > Squamata > Gekkonidae > Lepidodactylus > Lepidodactylus listeri. The sequence goes on along the minus strand of JARCFY010000014.1, from coordinate 2,392,838 downwards.
AGACTTTGGCCAAGGCTAAAGAGGATTACAAAACACAGGCAGCTAAAGGCAGATCACTGGAATGGGACATTAACCCTGGGGACTCAGTGTACCTTTCCACTAAAATCCTGAGGGGATCACCGGCGTAGACTACGGGGGGGCTTGAGCCACCCCCGAAATTTCCCGAGGGGGACTGAGCCCCCCCGGGGAAACGTCGCGCCTGCGGCCGGAGCCTTGCTGCCACGCCTCACAGGCCCTTCCGAGGCTCGCCAGCTGGTGCCTCCCCCCCACCAGCCTGGCCATTCCTCCCACCTTATCTTTCCCTCTTCCTCTTTTAGGGGTGAGGGAGGGAGTGGCCAGGGCGGAGGGGGAGGGAAAGGCACCAGCAGCACCGGCTGGTGAGCCTCGGAAGGGCCGGGGAGGTGCGGCGGCTGGCAGTAGCTTTTCCAGGGGGGGCGGAAACATCGCCCCAGCGAGCGCTAAAGAGCCCCCACCCCCCCGGACTTCAGAAAAATATACGCCCCTGGAGGGGATTACAGTCTGGGAAAAAGCTGGGGTGGAAATATGTCAGGCCTTTTAAGGTTTTGAGGGTCATTAATAAGGTAGCTGTGGAGTTGGACTTGTCAAAGAACTTATGACACATTCATCCTGATTTCTATTTCAGTCTGCTGAAGAAGGACCCTGGACCATCAAAGTGGAGACCTTGACATCTGGCTCCACCTTCCCTGAAGGTGGATGGGGAACTCCACCAAGTGGTGGAAGAGGTTTTGGATCCTAAAATAACATGGGGCCACCTTTACTATCTTATCAAGTGGTGAGAGTGGGACCCGAGTCATAGTGAATGGGTCCGAAATGATCATGTCAGAGCTCCAAAGTTAGTTCAAGCATTCCACAGAACCCATCCTCACAAACCTGGGGGTTGAGGGAAGCTTTTGGGGGGGGGGGGGCAGAATGTCAAACTTGGCCCTTGTTTGCCATGTAATTTTCCTCTGTCTGCTTTGGTATCTATAACTCAATGCCATATTTCATTTCCTGCTGTGAATTTGGGGGGAGTGTGTGAGTGCATGCATGAAGCCACTTTTGCTGAGAGTCACACTGGCTTGTAACTGCGTCTATGCGGGGCCTCCCCATTGTGGGGAGTATGCGTGCTTGACCTTGAGTACCAGACACTGCCAGAAAATGTACCAGTATGCTTGCAGGTGCTAGAGGAGGGCTAACAGGGGCACCATAGATTTTGGCGGGCTGAATGTATAATATGAGAATTGGCACCAAGGAAGCCAGTTCTGACACAGAGTCATCTATGCTTGAAACCTCATTTCTCAATAAACAAATCACTGCTAAGCTAGTGTTGCTGGGAGTGAGTTCTGTTCAAGACCTGACAGCTCCCTGTCACCCTTTCCAGTGGCTCTGCTTTGTTTCTGGGCTATCCTTTGCAACTGGAAGCTTCCTGCTGTGCTTTGTTTACAAAATCACAATTGTTGCCTGCTGCAGCCCTGCACATGTGGTGAGTAGGGTTTTTTGCCATTATATCATAGTAAAGCTGCATTTTATGTTGGCTGGAGCATTATGGATGGTTTGCCTGATAGCAATTTGGGAATTTAGAGACAATATGAACTGCTAGCAACCCCCCCCCCCCAACCCCCTTTGAACACTGTAATGCTCTTGTTATATTATAGTAAAGTAGGGTTGCCAGCTCTAGGTTGGGAAATTCCTGGAGATTTGGAGGATGGAGTGTGGGGCAGGCAGGGTTTGGGGAGGAGAGAGACCCCAGCAGGGTACAATGCCACTGAATCCACCTTCCAACACAGCCATTTTCTCAAGGGGAATTGATCTTTATAGCCCAGAGATCAGCTGGAATTCCAGGAGATCTCTAGCCACCATCTAGAGATTGGCAACTCTATAGTAAAGCTTCAGTAAATAATTGATCTGCAGTGTGATGAAAGATAAGTTTTCTGAAGTTGGAATTAGCAAATGTTACCAGTTTCTGGGTCCTAATTACTCCCAAGTTGGGACAATGCATGTCTGTGAGTCGCTTTTTTCTGTAATGAACGTCAGTAAATCAAATGTACATTCACAGCTTACAGGTACATACCTGAACAGCATACTCAAAATTGCTACAACAAATGTGGGATCTTATATTCATATTTGGTGGAGATGTCCAAAGTTACAAAGATATTGGCAATTTGTACATCAACTAATACAAGAGATTCTTGAAGTGACTCTACCACTAAAAATAGAAACCTACTTATTAAACATAATTCCAGATGAGTTTAATAATCAGGCTTATATAATAACCTATATTCTTACAGCGGCAAGAATTTTGGTTGCTAAAAGCTGGAAGTTAGAAACGCCTCCTACCAGGGAGGAATTAGTATACAAATTACTAGAATTAGCCGAGATGGATCGACTCAACCTAGTATTGCAAAATAAGAATGAACAGTACTTTCGGAAAAGATGGTCTTGTTTTTATATATGGTTAAGAAATGAAATATAAGTTTCAGACTCAAAAAAGATAAATTGTGTGCAAGTTAGAGCACTAATACAATAGTTCTAATATACACAGGTATGTGTAGATTAACATAGATGATCTGTTTATTTTTTGCTCATTTTTTTGTACACAGTTAACCTGTGATATTTACTAGAAACTGTACTTCAAATGCCTTTTATGAATACTTTCAAAAATGAAAATAAAAATTACCAAAAATTGCTACAACACATTGTCTCCAGATTTTGATGCAATAATTCAGAGCAAGAGTTATCAGTCATCAAAGACTGTTAAATAAACAAAATATTGCAAGATGTTTGTTAACAATTGTTAATGTTTTAATTATTTTTAATTGTTAATGTTTTAAGCATGTTTGTGTTTTAAGTAAAAAATAACATCTTTAATTGTGTTTCACTGTGTCCTTTATAAAGTGTATATCTCTGGTACATGGCATTACATTTTATGACACACATGAGCCAACCCCACAAAGTCCCATTTATGTCAGATCCAGCCCTCATAACAATTTTCGACACTCCTGATCTAAACAGTGTAGCCCTAAATGGAATTGAGAGAGAAGGAATATTGTCTGAGGTTGAGAGATATTCCAGAGGAAATGGGTGAAGACACCAGAGAGAGGATTGTTTTACTTTTGGCAACTTTTTTTACAGAGGGAACAAGAGTACATGGAAATAGAAATCACTAAAGTCTGCAGGATTAATTCTAGATTTGCCAAAACAAGAAACATCTTAAGGGACATACTAGTCCAGTTTGTGAGAAAGATGACAAGAGACCAAGTACTTCAACAACATTTCATCAATGTTAAAGACTGACTATACAGGTGTAATTGTTTTGAAAGAAATTCCACTTAGAATTTTATGTAAAAGAAATGATTCTGCCTTTCTGATTGAAAAACTAAGACAGGAAAGGATTGCCTTTTGATGGGATTCTTTGGAAGGTGTGATTTTTACTTTTAAGAAACAAAGATTCAAACTGAATATAGTTCAAAAAGCAAGAGGCTTTTTACAAAGATTCAAATCAGATTTTGAGGAGATGCAGATGGATACTCCAATAGAAGAACGGGACCAAGATGTGGACAAGGAGGATTCCCTGTTGGGTGCCAAAATTAAGTTTTCTGATTACAATAATGATTATAAATGTTTATCATGGAATGTTAATGGATTAAATACCCCTCAAAAAAGGGGAAAAATTCATTATTTCACAAAAATTAAAAAGATGTTATTTATTTACAAGAGATTTACATAAGAAAAAAAGATAAAATATATGACTTATAAAATCCTGGGTGAAGAATTTATATCAGCGGATACTAAAAAGAAAAATGGAGTTGTGTTGTGTATCAAATTTCATAAAAAACAGAATTAGTATTCAGTGACCAGCATGGAGTAAGAAATAATAGTGATATGATGGTGGGGGTCTGCTATAGACCACCAAACCAGACAGAAAACTTACATGAGACACTCCTAGAACAGCTTTAAAAGATCTCAAAGAGATAGGACATAGTGGGAGATTTCAATTACTCGGATATCTGTTGGAAGTCCAACTCTGCTAAAAATGAAAGGTCCAATAAATTCCTGACTTGTCTTGCTGACAACTTCATTTTCCAGAAGGTGGGGAGGGAAACAAGGGGATCTCCTATTTTGGACTGGATTCTCACCAACAGGGAAAGACTGGTTGGTGAGGCGAAAGTAGTGGGCACCCAGGGTAGTAGTGACCATGTAATTTTGGAATTTCAAGTCTTGGGGAAGGAAAAAGATGTATGTAGACAGACATATTGGTTAGACTGCAGGAAAGCAAATTTTTACAAACATAGGCCCCAATCACACGCAGAATTAGCTGCACAATAGGCATGGATGCCAGGTGGATTTTAAGGGTGCAATCACACCAGAACATCCGGCAAGCGTCCCACACCTGTGGGCAACCCGTTTCTCTCCACTGAAGAAGTGGAGTTAAAAGATACTAGGGAAAGTCCAGTATCAAACAGGTTTGCTATGGGCCAAAGATGGACTTTCCCCATGTGATCACTCCAGTGTGCACTCATGGCATTGGGGATAGTCTGATCAGGCTATCCTGATGCCATGCCATTGTTTTTTTTCCCCTTCTCAGGATGCACATCATTGCATACTGCCATAGGAAGCCCTCAGGGCAGAGATGCGATCCATCGATCCCACGTTTAAGCACATCAGGAAAAAAGGCAAAAAAAATCCCTGACTCACCCACGATTGTGTCTGATCACGCAGTGGTGGGCTGTGCCCGCAGCTTCGCAGAACTGTGTGATCACGCAACTGCAGGTCAAATTACTCCAGAGCAAATAGCCTCACTTTCTCCACTGGATTATCTCGCTCGTGTGACCGGGACCTTAAAGTTATGCTGGGTAGAATCCCATGGTCAGAAATACTTAAGTAGAAGGGAGTCCAAGAGAGGTCAGAGTTTCTAAAAAATGAAATAGTGAAGGCACACTCACAAAGGGTTCCTATGAGAAGGAAAAATAGGAGGAGCCCAAAGAAGCCAAGGTGGCTCTATAAACAACTTTCTAAAGATTTGAGAAATAAAAGAGACTCATTAAGGAAATGGAAGGAGGGCCTTATAACTAGTGATGTGCATTCAGCAGAAGCCAAGCTGAATATATACCCAAATAAGGCCTTATCGGCATCATTCAGGCATATATTCAGCCAAATGTGATTCTCCAACCGAACAGAGAATCCTGAATATATTTGGGATTCTGAAATATATTCAGCTTCATTATACCCTATGGGTAAAATGGGGCCATTATAATCAATGGCAAATCTTTCCTAGGCTATATTCAGTGGCTTGGCAGGGGAAGGGTAATGTAGAGGCACAAAGACTGCAGTATAGCTGCTGGAGCCTCTACTCAAAAGAACTCTCAAGTCTCAAAAAGTTTGGACCAGGGGTCCAATTCTAGGAGCACCCTAAGAAGGTGCCCCTATCCCACCACTGGGAAAAATAGCACAACAAGCTCAGCAGATTCTCTTTTTATTTCTGGTATGGGGGGGGGGGTGTTGTAGAGTAACTGATAACATGACACACAGGGATTTTAATGTTCACAGTTACTCTGACGACTATATAGCCTCTTTATTAGAATCACAGAATCATAGAGTTGGAAGGGACCTCCAGGGTCATCTAATCCAACCACCTGCACAATGCAGGAGAACCACAAATATCTCCCTTTCCACACCTACAGTGACTGCTGTATGCCCAGAAGATGGCAAAAACCCTGCAGAATCCCCAACCAAACCAGCCGGGGGGAAAACTGCTTCCTGACCCCAAAGTGGCAATCAGTATTTCCCTGGGTGTGTAAGAAAGGGCCACAAGAACTAAGCACTGAGGCAACCCTTCCTGCCCTCCCTCTCGTGATCGGCCTAAGTTCACAGAATCAGCATTGCTGTCAGAGGGCCATCTAGCCTCTGTTTGAAAACCTCCAAAGAAGGAGAGCCCACCACTTCCCGAGTAAGCCAGTTCCAGTGAGGAACCGCTCTGTCAGTTCTTCCTAAAGTTTAGCCGAAAACTCTTCTGATTTAATTTCAACCCGTTGGTTCTGGTCTGACCTTCTGGGGCAACAGAAAGCAACTCTGCACCATCCTCTATATGACAGCCCTTCAAGTACTTGAAGATGGTTATCATATCACGTCTCAGTCGTCTCCTCTCCACACTAAACATACCCAGCTCCTTCAACCTTTCCTCATAGGACTTGGTCTCCAGACCCCTCACGATCTTCGTTGCTCTCCTCTGGACATGTTCCAGCTTGTCTACATCCTTCTTAAATTGTGATGCCCAAAAATGAACACAATACTCTAGTTGAGGTCTAACCAGAGCAGAGTAAAGTGGTACCAGCACTTCGTGTGATCTGGACACTATATTTCTGTTGATATAACCCAAAATCGCATTTGCCTTTTTAGCAACCACATTGCACTACTGACTCATGTTCAGTGTATGGTTTACAAAGACTCCTAAATCCTTTTTGCATATACTACTGCCAAGACAAGTCTCCCCCAACCTATAATTATGCATTTGATTTTTCTTATCTAAAGGCAGAACTTTACATTTATCCTAATTGAAATTCATTAAATTTCTTTAACTGGCTCAGGTTGTTCTAATGATTTCAGGCAACAGGGTTCTCTATTGAGTTTTGTTTTGTTTTTGTTTTGGATTTTAGCACTCCTATTTATCTATCTTGTTTTTAATTGTTAACTGTTACACTGTGTAACAAATACTTTGTTATATTTTTAAGGTTGTTATACTCAACCTTCTGAGTAACCATCCAATTCCAGTGATTATACACATGTCTCAAAAAGACACAGATCCTTTCTGATAGATATGATTTTGACATCAAAAGATATAGCTACAAAGACTCTTTAAAGTAGAAATTCTGCTAAAAACATTTTCAGATCATAACCCCATGACTATGGTGTACAAAGGGGAACCCAGAACTTTTAGATGGAGATTGAATTATGTTTTGTTACAGAATGAATCATTTGTTAAAGACTGTAAAAAGAAATTGAAAGAATTATTTGAAACTAATATGAATAAGAGTACAGATATGAGACTGGTCAGGGATGCAAGTAAAGCTTTTATCAGAGATGATTTGATATATTGTATCAACTTAAGATATATTGTATCAACCCAACTTAAGAGAAAGAAACAAGAGAAGGTACAAAATATTTTGGATGAGTTAAAAGAAAAGAAGAGAAGTTAAGGAAATAACCAGGGAATAAACTTGTTTCTCAACAAATTAAGATACTATAAGAACAATTATCTATGTTAATGGTAAGAGAAATGGAAACAAAATTTAATTATATAAAACAAAGGAATTTTGAATTTGCAAATAAACTAGGAAAATGATTGGCTTATACATTGCAAAAAGAGAAAAGAAAATGATACTGAAGAAGAAGAGTTGGATTTCTACCTCGCCCTTCTCAGGGTGGCTTACAATCACCTTCCCTTCCTCTCCCTACAATAGACACCCTGTGAGGCAGGTGTGGCTGAGAGAGCTGAGAGAACTGCTCTTGAGAGAACAGCTCTGAGAGAACTGTGACTGACCCAAGGTCACCCAGCTGGCTTCATGTGGAGGAGTGGGGAATCAAACCTGGTTCTCTAGATTAGAGTCTGCCACTCTTACCCACTACACCAAACTGGCTTTCTGAAAATCCAAGAAGGAAATAAAGTGTTAACAGATAATGTGGCCTTACAAAAAGTTTTTTTCCCTGTACCATTCAGATTTATATAAGAGTCATGATATTCATTGTAAAAAAATAGATGAATATATTTTTAAAAAACCAAAATTTAGCCAAGATCACAGAACAACAATGACAGATTATGAATGAACCTATTACAACAAGAGAAATGGTGGAAGCCATTAAAAAAAATTAAACCGGGTAGGGCTGCAAGATCAGATGGACTTCCGGGTAATTATTACAAGTGTTTTGAGGATGAACTTTTACAACCTTTACAAAAAACAATGAATTCTATTTTACAAGAAGGGAGGATGCCAGAGACATGGAAAAAGGCTAGCATAGCATTGATACCTAAAGAAGGACAGGACTTGATGTTTCCAAGTAATTATAGACCGCTTTTTTTGGTTGTTTACAATGATACTAGCTGAAAGACTTAAAATAATTCTTCAGGAATTTATACTTGGAGATCAGAGTGGCTTTCTACCCAAGAGACAGTTGAGAGACAATCTGAGGACTGTATTAAATATCTTCTGGAAAAACATAATGAAAAATGAGCTGCATTGATTTTTTTTCAATGCAGAGAAGGCTTTTGATAATTTTAATTGGACCTTCTTATTTAGAGTCTTAGAAGACATGGATTTTGGAGAATATTTTACAAAATGGGTTAAGTCAATTTATACATCGCAAACAGCAAAAATAATTATGAATGGAGATTTGACCAAACCATGCGAGATACAGATTGGAAAAAGACAAGGTTGCCCATTGTCACCACTTTTGTTTATTCTGGTCCTTGAAATATTGAATAGGGATGTAAGACAAGAAGAAAGAATTGAAGGTGTAAAAATTAAAGGAGAATCTTATAAGTTGAAAGCTTTTGCTGATGACTTGATGTTGGTCTTAGAAAATACTTTAAAGGGAATTGAAACATTTAATGACCAAATTGAAATAATTTGGAGCAGTTGTGCACTTTAAAGTTAATAAACAAAAACCAAGATGATAACCAAAAATATGAAAATAAAAGCTCAAATGAAATAGATAAAACAGGGTTTAAAATAGAAAATATGGTAAAATATTTGGGTATTACCTTGACAAATATGAATTGTATGTTATTTTGAAATAATTATGTCAAAGCCTGGAATGAAATTAAAAAAGATATGTTGAGATGGGGTAATGTACAACTGTCACTTTTAGGTAGAATATCTGTGATTAAAATGAATGTTTTACCTAGAATGTTACCCTTGTTCTAGACAATTCCCATTTTGACAACAGATGCACCATTTAAACAATGGCAGAATGAGGTATCTCGATTTGTATGGCAAGGGAAAAGAACGAGGCATCTTGGGTTTGCCAGATTTGAAATCGTATTTTGCTGCCTCCTGCTTGGTATGGATAAAAGACTGGATTTTGTTTTTTAAAAAAAGGATTATTAGAGTTAGAAGGACATGATCTGAGATTTGGATGGCACAGATATCTGCTGTACAACGACGCTAAAGCTAATGCAGAATTCAATAATCATTACATTAGATGTGCCATTTTGAGAGTATGGAATAAGTATAAACATAGGTTCTGCCCGAAAATACCATTGTGGTTATCACTACAAGAAGCACATTTTAGAAAAGAAATGATGGGTTCATATAAATGGTTACATATTGTGATGTGTTAGAATTGCAACAAGGTGAATACAAATTAAAATCTGGAGAAGACTTAATAATTGAAGGCCATACTTGCCACTGTTTTACCTATTTACAAAACTTGGAAAGGTTCAAAGCTGATAGTATTATGATTTTGAGAAATCAAAGACTGAATTTGAAATAGAATTATGTACAAAGGGTGATCATGTTATTGCTAAAATGTATAAACTTATTGAAATTTGAAAATGAGGAAGAACAAGTTAAAGAATTTATGATAAAATGGAAGACATATTCACTTACCGTTGTCAGTTAACTGCCATGAATTCTTTTCAATAACTGTATGACTGCTACAAGGTGTATTTACATGATCTCTGAAAAGGTTATCAGCTTTCTTGTGTTTTACCCTCATGATTGGTGACAAGTCCCGCCCAGGAGTTTTCAACGGAGCCATGACTCCCTCCTCTGGAATGTGTGCTCTACTCCGCTCGCTCGCTTGCTTGGTTGCTTCGCTTGCGCATGCCTGGCTAAGTTACTTGCTTCTCCCATTATCTCTTTTGCCCTGTCCTTGAACAGGAGTACTAGCAATTATGTGTGAGCCAAACTCATCGATATTTTGTATTCTTCTTATCCATGTCTTGGGAACTGAACTTTAGAGATGTTCAACATCATTATTCTCTGTGAACTCCTTTTCCTGCATTTTCTGTGGGAACTTCTAGCCAGTATATTTGAGCGCCTAAAATCCTGCCTAGTGATTGGTAGAATATCCTTAAACCATATTTCATATCCAGTATATCAATACCTGTAATCCCTAAACCCAGTATTACTAACAGTGGAAGTGTTTGACTCCAATGATCTTCTCTACAAATAAAGGACTTACTGCTTAAGGAGACCTGTTGTGGACTATATCTTTTGGGACATTCTCACAACCATGAAGCTTCCTTTCTCAGTGGTCCTGGGAGTGGGGCAGTCCCTACCCTTGGGAATAGGCTCTTCCTCTGGAAGAGGGTCAGTTTCCTCTCAGACTGATCCAGGAAGGGGAGGGGCCTGTCCCCTGGGAACATCCCAGTCGTCTCCAAGCCATGCATCCCCTAACATCCCACTAAGGAAAAGAAAAACACTTCTCCCCACCATAGTGAAACTTGATTTTCGGGGCAACCAGCCTTGTAACTTCATGCCCTTGCGACAGGTGTAGACCAGGGTTGAAACCCTCTGTCACTCTCTCACCTGATTAACTCACAATTTTTTGTTTTTGCATCTCAGAGAAACTCCGTAAATGTTCATCCAGTTTCTACACCGCCCCCCCCCAAAAAACACCCTCAGGAAGCTGCTCCCCAAAACTGGGTGGGTAGGACTGCCCCACTCCCAGACCACCGAGAAAGGAAGCTTCATGGTAAGTGAATACAAATCTTCCATTCTCCGGTGGTCCTGGGAGCGGGCAGTCCTTACTCTTGGGACATAAAATAGCAGTGTGCCCCAGGGTGGGAAATCCAGCTTCCTGGTTTATAGAGTGTGCTGCAGCACCACAGCCAAATTCAGCTTCTCTGTAGTATCCAGTCAGCGAGTGCTCAGGCTTCCAGGTGGTTGCCATACGAATCATGCCAATATTTGGCCTGTCAAAGGAAAAACTGAATGCCCTACAGACCTTTGGCCAATGCCATTCCCTTTCCATGCCATGTCTGCTTTACATTCGTGTATGTGCTAATGTTGGTTTTATGTTAGTTTTAACTGTTAACTTGTAAACCACTTTGATGGTATTTTATGGTTGTTAGCCGCCTTGAGCCAGTTCGCCGGCAAGGCGGGATATAAATAAATAAATAAATAAATAAATAAATTTCCTTGTCATGTCTATGACTGGGCTAAAAGGAAGGTAAGACAGTGATCGCCGACCTGTGAAAGAACTGGAGTAACCTCAGGAACGAAGGCTGGATCCAGACCTATCACTATGGAAACACACAAAGTTCCCTGTCAGTTGACAGGGCCCTAGGTTCCAACACCCACCTAGTTGACATGATGTCCACTAAACACAAGGTCTTGAACGTTAATGCCTTGAGAGGACATGACCCCATGGGTTCAAAGTTCTCTACACAATGCTCTCATGAACCTATGTGGGTTCCAAGATAGAAACTCTGCACTTGTGGCAGTTTTAACTACATAGTACCTCTTAGAAATCTCTTAATGTGTGGATGGCAATTTTAGGGACTTCCCTTCCTAGCCCCCATCACTGCCGATATGTCTGCCACCTGTCACTTTAATGTACTCACACTGAGCCCTCTATCCAAATCGTTTCGGATAAAGCTAAGATGCCTCTGACACTTTTAACGGTTCCCAATCATGTTCTGAACACCAAGAGTGAAGAACCTGCCAGGCAGTGTCATACACCTTTTCACAGAGGTAGGCACCATGGTTCCATGGTTGACAATCTCTTCAGATCCTGGAATCAAGCTGTTTGTGGCCAAAAGGGAACATCAGCACTAGTTCCACCTTCTATTTTGACAGCTACTGAATCACCTTGTGAATCAATGAAGTCAGTTGGAACATGCACAGCAATCCCTATGGTCAGTTGCAGTTGAGAACGTCTGTTCCTGTTGCCTACTGATTCTTAACTCTGGATATGAATTATGGAACTAGATGATTCTGGTCCATGGTAAAGAGGTCCAGTCCCATCATTCTGTACCTTTTGCAAACCAGTTGAAAAACCAACTTGCAGAGCATCCACTCTAACTGGCTAACTCTACTCAGCTAGTCTGTCAGTGCACTGTCTTGGCCTGCCACATGGATCCCCTCCAATAACTGTTGTCATATTATCTGCCTGGACTAGAACATGATGACCTGTTGGTATCTCTGAGAATTCCAAGAGCCCCAGCCAAATGGCTTGGAGTTCTAAAAATGTTATACTCAGTGAGGTCTCTTCCTGAGACCAGACCCCTTGTGTCATTGTCCCTTGAAAGTGGGTTCCCCACCCTGGCAGACTTACATCTGTGGTCATCACCACCCTCTCTAGTTTCCCCATTGGTATCCCCATTGGAAACAAGAGGGTTCCAGCCCCCACTGCCACTGATGCTCAGTTGTATTGGCAATTGTACCAGCTTGTAGCCCTACTTGGCTATCACATTCTGGTAAGGTAGGAGAAAATGTCTGCAGAGGTCGGGTATGGAACCTTGACCACTGAAGCCCTTTATGGCATGACTCCATCATGCTCAGAAGCCTGGCCAGTACCATCCCCTCTTATCTTGCATTTTTTTCAGCCTGTCTATGGTCAGAAGTTGTATTTTATGTTGTCTCTCCAGAAAGAGAAACCCTGTTCTTCATTGTGCCTGTCTGCACCCCCAGAGGCATTTAGATTGCTCTTCTCCATGTTGACCATGCAGCCATGATCCCACAAAAATGTCACCGCCATCTCTGGTACTTCCCCACTCTGCTGGTTAGAAGATGCCGTGACCAGGATGTCATCTAGAGATGGTGACAGCAACACTCCCTGAAGTCTCAGATGTGCTACAAAGGCCATCATGATCTTGGTGAACCCCCTTTGGAGTGACTTCAGGCCAAAAGGCAGCACTGGTACTGAAGATGTTTCCCACCATATATGAAGCGCAGGAACCTTTGGTGAGCCTCTCAAATTGGGACATGTAAAGAGTCCTCCTATAGATCAATGGATACCAGGAAATCCTTTGCTTGAATAGCTGCCAGAATGGAGTTCAGAGTTTCCATCCTGAATTTCCTGGTCGTGATGCAGTTGTCTGGCCATTTCAGGTCTAAGATTTTCCTGGCATCCCTATTCTTCTTTGGCTCTGGGCATTATATCCTCTTGGAGTCATGACAAGACTGAAAACATTTTGGGGGTTTTGTTTTTGGAAGGTAGCACTTGTCTATCTTTAATAAGATATCTGTCTAGTCCATCTTCAAAAAGTTTTATGCCCTTGAAGGGAACTGCCATCACGCTAGCCTGTGCCACAGAGTTCCCATCCCATTTCTGAGCCACCTGTTCCTTCTGGTTGCTACACTGCATGCCATGGTTCTAGCTGACTGCTGCAGGATGTCCAGTGAAGTATCCGCCACCATCACTGTTGCTAGGGCAATCTTCTTAAGTTCGTCTGTAAGTTCTTTTGGGACTCTACTATCAGCTGTGGCTAGTCCTGATACTCAAAAATGTGTCACCCTGGTAAACACTGAGCTTGCTGTTGATGTCCTGATGGAGCCTGCTGGGACTTCAAAGTCTTTGTGTAAGGCTTGCTCAAATGGTTAAGAGAGCCAGTTTGGTGTAGTGGTTAAGTGCGCGGACTCTAATCTGGGAGAACCGGGTTTGATTCCCCACTTCTCCACTTGCACCTGCTGGATGACCTTGGGCAAGCCATAGTTCTGGCACAGCTGTTCTCTCAAGGACAGTTGTCTCAGAGCTCTCTCAGCCACGCCTACCTCACAGGGTGTCTGTTGTGGGGAGGGGAAGGGAAAGGAGTTTGTAAGCCGCTCTGAGACTCCAAGTGAGTGAAGAGTGGGATATAAATCCAATCTCTTCTTCTTCTTCTTCATATCCCCTTTGCTGGGGTCTTCGGCAGCCTATCTGCATCCATAGGTAGACTTGAGTTGAAGGTCAAGCTAGTCCCGGGTTTATCCACTGTTGGCCCCTGGAATCTCTTGGTAGCCTTGGAATCAGGGAATAAAGCTTGGACAAAACACCTGATGGTTAGCTTTTAGCTTGGAAAGGTGTTACCACTCTGCCTTCATCCTACTATAACAGGCTACGGGCATTAGGGGAACAGAGGAGGCTTGCTATTGCCTGACTCAACATAGCAACCCTGGACTTCCCTGGTTGTCTCCCATCCAAGTACTAACCGGGACTGACCCTGCTTAGCTTCTGTTTTATCTGACAAGCTTGGTAAAGCCTGGTCCATCCAAGTCAGGGCTGGCATCCCTGCTTGTGGTACTGCCAGTTTGAACATCACCTGGTCAGATTCCACCAGAAGTTCTGGGTCAAGATCAACATTTTCCTTAGGTCTGGAGGAAATTCTCACGTACAGCTTCTGAGGGAATAGCCTAGACTGTATTGTTAATACTACTTCCTATCCTTCCTCCGACCATACCCATACTTCCCTATCTGAGGATGGAACTGGAGTGTCTGAGTCCTTCCTGGACATTGTAGAGTGGACTGTGTTCCCTTAAGGAAGACGTCTCCCTATTTTCCTTATTTTGGTCAGGGGGGAATCTATAAGTGCTCAGATCTCGCCCCCTTGCCTGATGAGATTTTTTTTCCAGCCATCAAGTCGCTGCCCACTTATGGTGACCCTCTTGGGGTTTTCAAAGCAGGAGATGTCCAGAGATGGTTTGGCCTTGCCTGCCTCTCCGTCACGCGCCTCCGGTATTGTCTGGTGGTCTCCCATCCAAATGCTGATCAGGGCCAACCGTGCTTAGCTTCCAAGATTCAGTGAGCTCAGGGTAGCCTGGGCCATCCTTGCTGCCTCTGTTTCCTGATTCTCCACAGAGTCTTGTGAAGACTGTGAGGCTTATGATCTGAGTAAATGTAACTTGCTAAGTGGACCCCCCCCCCCCCCGGAAAAAAAAATCTGTCATAGCCTCTTTCTGGCAAACAGTGGAGGTGGCGGAAGTGCTGCCAAGCAGCAGTCCCTGATGGTTTCCAAGGCAAGAGACAGTCAGGGGTGGAGAGCCCACCTGGGCCGACCCTGCTTAGTTTCCAAGATCTGATACAACTGGGCTGGCCAATGCCATTGCTCGCCTCAGCATAGCTTCTGAGATCTCAACAGATCACACTAGCTTGAACTACACAGGGAACTGGCAGGTTTGACTGGGAGCCATTTTCTATTCACTTCCCTGGGAGTGAAAGCGAAAGTAAGTCTGTGTCAGGTGGCCTGACAAAGGCTTCATTGTAATTGCTGTCGTTTTCTATGCTCATGTAATTTGTGGCTTGTCTCCCTCTCTGTCTACTCCCCCCTCCCTGCTTTATCACCTTGAGATGTATTGCTTTTTTGAGTCCTGGACAATGTAACCATTTTCGGCAGGAGAATGGCGACCTTACATTCTTGCACGTCACCAAGAACAAATGGCCTTTCCTCCCATGCATCTCTCCTCCCTATTCCTGGGCCAGAGAATGTCTTATCTTATTGTGAAAACCTTGAAGGTCTGTTATTGCCACCAGAGCCGGTTGTTATGCATAGGCTTCACACATCTGGGTCACCCAGATCAAGAAGGGAATTTTTATAACTTTCGCACCTCACCTTCCTGTGGGAATCCAAACGGCCCGATCCCTTCTCCCGCGTTTTTTATTCTAAATCTGATTGGTTTCATGTTGGGGTTCAAACGGAAGGGAGGGTATATTAACTCTGACTGTTTTCTATCTGGTATCTCTAACAAACATCCGAGAACCTGTCAAGCAGTAGTAAGACTAATAAAGAACTTTGCTTCATCAGGGGTCCTTTCGTAAAAAAAGAGGTGCAGGAGCTCATTAGCATAACTTATTTGCATATGCCACACCCTCTGACGTCACCGGAAGTGTGTCAGAAGGCAATACCCACCGCTCAGGCTCTACCCCAAAAATCTCCAAGGTATTTCCCAACTTAGAGCTGGCAAGCCTATCTGATGGGGGAAAAAGGAAGGAAGGAGGGAGGGAGGGAGGGGGAAGGAAGGAAGGAAGGAAAGGAACAGGAAGGTAGGTAGGTAGGTGGGGGAGAAAGGAAGAAAGAAAAAGAAAGAAAGAAAGAGGGAGGGAGGGGGAAAGGAAAGAAGGAAGAAAGGAAGGGAGGAAGGAACGAAGAAAGAAAGAAAGAAAGAAAGGAACAGTAAGGTAGGTAGGTAGGTGGAGGAAGAGAGAGGGAAGGGGGAAGGAAGGAAGGAAGGAGGGGGGAGGGCGGAAGGGGGAAAGGAAGGAATAGGAAGGTAGGTAGGTGGGGGAGGGAAGGGAGGAAGGAAGGAAGGAAGGAAGAGGCGCTTCCCCCCCCGCTCTTGCTTGGGCCCGAGTAGCTTAACACCACTCGGGCCCAGCTTCTCCCTCCCTTGCACCCGCCCCCCGTGGCCCAGGAATGGTGAGCGGGGGGGAAGGATGGGGGCTTGTCCTGGGGCCCGCGGCCTGCCGCCGCCCCGGGAACACTGAGCGGGGGAGGGATGGGTGAGGGAGGGGAGAGAAGGGGCTGGCCCGGGAACGCTGGGGGGGGAGGGAAGGGGGCTTCTCCCGGGCTGGCAGCGGCCTGCTCGGCCGGGGAACACTGAAAGGGGGAGGGAAGGGGCTTCTTCCGGGCCGGCGGCGCTTGCCGCGCGGCCTGGAGATTATCTGCTGGGCGGGGGAGGGAAAGGGTTTTTTCATGGGCTGCGCGGCAAGCGCCGCCGGCCCGGGAAGGGTCTGCTGGGGGGTGGGAGGGAAACTGCTTTTCCCGGGTCGCGCGGCAAGCGCCACCGGCCCGGGGTGGGTCTGCTGGGGGGGGAGGAAAGGGCTGTTCCCGGGCCGGCGGCGCTTGCCGCGCGGCCCGGGAAGAGTCTGCGGGGGGGGGAGGGAAAGGGCTTGTCCCGGCCGGCGGCGCTTGCCACGGGAGGAGGCTTTTTCCCGGCTCCGCGTTGAAGTGCGGGCCGGGAAAGCGAGCTGGGGGGCGGGGCTTTGTCATGTGCCCGCCCCCCGGCCTCCTCTCTCCCGGAGCGATGCTCCGGCGCGCTCCGGCCCCAACGGAGCCCTGTGCTTCATCAACAAAGGTCTGATCTTTTACTGTTAGTACAGAAGCCTCACAGTCTGCCACGAGGGTCCAGGGTACTAAGATGGTCACCGTCATTTTCTCTGTCCTTCTATGGCCTTCCTTGGGCCTTTTAGCTCCCTGATTGTTTCGTGGGAACTTTCCTCCTGAAGGGGGAAAGGGGGGGGGGAGGGCTCTTTAACCCACTCCAGCCTGTCCCAGGTTGGGGAGGTTGGAAGCCCCCCAAAATTAATATTTCCTTCTTCCTCCCTGAATAGCTCGGGGGCTTGCTTGAAGTTTTTCCCCAGTCTACCACCCTGCCCTCCTTCGCTTCCAGTTTAGGGTTTTTTGGCCCCATAAGGGTTTACCATGATTTCGGCGAGGGATAGAGGCTCCCAGTGTGACTGTTCGACTGCATGCCAGGTCCTCCAAGACCGGGGAGATTGCCGTGTCTGTGGTGTCGCCCCAGTCTCCTTGCAGACTCAGCTGCTGCTTCCCCTGATGTGTGTTGGTTGGGAAGGTGACCTCCAGCCACAGGCTGGGCCCTGATGGGAGTTCTGCGTACACAGCCACGGCTGCTGGGGATCTCCCGGCACCGTTGGCGTCTTTGTGGTCTGCCACTGACCATGGCTCAAAAATAACAAAGGGGTGTGTGTGTGTGTCTCCCTTCTCCCTCTCTTCTTCTCATTCCTGGATCACTGCACTCTACAGAGTGTCTGTGAAACATGTCCTGCTCAAGCAGCAGGGCCAGTTAGACAGGGATGTTCCCAGGGGACAGGCCCCTCCCCTTCCTGGACCAGTCTGAGAGGAAACCGACCCTTTTCCAGAGGAGGAGCCTATTCCCAAGACTGAGGACTGCCCCACTTCCAGGACCACTGAAGAAAGGGCTAAAAACTTTGGACATTACATGCATATTGAACAATGGGAACGTATGTGGACAAAGGGTTTGAAATTTAGTTTAAGCTCTAATCAGAAGAAGAACTTTAATAAGATGATGTATTGTTGGTATATGTCTCCAGAGAAATTGTCTAGAATATACAATGGTACTTCTAGTTTATGTTGGAAATGTAATCGTCATGAAGGGAAATTTTAGCACATGTAGTGGACTTGCAAGAAAGCCAAAAAAAATTGGACACAATTGCAAATATTAACACAGAAGATTTTAAAGACTAATATACAGTCCTGTACCCAGAAAAAAATTGTTAGAGGGGCCCCAAGGACAGTGGAGTTCAGTACAGTGGAGTTCAGTACAGTGGAGCTGACTATATCACAGGGTTGCTGTTGTCAGGGAAATCCAGAGGAGGAGGAGAGACATGGTGCCCGTGGGCTCTGTTCCCCTCACTTCCCTTCCCTACAAAGGAGAGCAAAGAGAGGAAGTTCTTCTTGCTCCTCCTGCAGCAGCTCGGGGGTGTTACACAATCGCACCAGCAGCCAGCCGAGCGCATGGGCTGAGGCACGCTTCCCCTCCCCCGGGAAGCCAGGTGGGTGCTTCACAAAAAGGGGGGAGGAGGGAGGCATGGCTGTTTGGGGAGAGTGTCGGGCACTCACAGGCACCCCCATGCGTATGGGCCTGCTAATATACAATTGAAACTAGAGCCAGTTTGGTGTAGTGGTTAAGTGCGCGGACTCTAATCTGGGAGAACCGGGTTTGATTCCCCACTCCTCCACTTGCACCTGCTGGATGACCTTGGGCAAGCCATAGTTCTGACAAGAGCTGTCCTTGAAAGAGCAATTCTTAAAAGAGCTCCCTCAGCCCCACCTACCTCACAGGGTGTCTGCTGTGAGGAGGGGGAGGAGTTTGTAAGCCACTCTGAGACTCCAAGTGAAGGGCGGGGTATAAATCCAATCTCCTCCTCCTCCTCCTCCTCCTCCTTTTTTTGGTTAAGAGTAATGGACAATTGGTTGGAAAGAAGCCATGGAACTTTATTTCTATATATGATAACGGCAGCAAGAATATTATATGCACAGAAATGGAAGTGTCCAACAATACCTACAACAGAAGAATGGTTCAAGAAGATGCTGGACGCAGCTATGGCTAAACTTACTGTGTTGGTTACGGAAACAACAATTAGTTTGCTTATTACAGATTGGAAACCACATATTGACATTTTGCAGGAAAAAGACAATGATTTGATGATTCATGGTTCTGATGATTAAGATATTAAGATACAAAAAATAGAGTTCTTTATTCTATATACAGAGCAAGGAAAATTTTTGTAATCAAGGTTACATTTGTTGTAGAGATAACTGAAAGCCTTTTTCTATTTTATGTATTTTTTTTCTTTTTCTTTCTTTTATTTTCTCAGTAAAAATTAAAATTGAAACTTCAGATTATAAACCCACTGTGCTCCCTTCTCAAACTCCCCCCCCCCCCCGGTTCTGCTCCAAAATCTCCAGGAACTTCCCAAGAGGAGTTGGCAACTCTGTCTTCATGGCAAGAAGCTCAACACAATGATGGGCTTGATTATCCAGTTCAAAGGGACAGTGAGCGGGAGAGAGCAGGCAACCCAGCTCAGCAGTTGACCATCCTAGACAGAATGGAGGTTGCAGAGCCTGACTCTGTGGAGAGGAATCAAGAGGAGGCTGGAACCAGGAGGCAACGCAGGGAAGGAAGGGAGGAAGGAAGGAAGGGAGAGGGGGGCAAGCAGAAATAAATGTCCAGAGCAAAGCACAGAAACTGCACAGGGCAGGGCGGGAGCTTAACAGCTGCCCAAGTGAATCCTGGCCAAGAAGGCCAAACTAAGGGCTGCTGGGCAAGGGCAGGAAGGTGGATCCTCAAAGGGACCCATGGCGGCACTCCTGGCCTTTCTTCTCCTTCCTCTCTGTGGCCTTCTGGTTTGGCATACAGTGATACAGATGAAATCCTGGTCAACCCTCTCCAGCTGTGTTGACCTGCACAACACACACCTTGCCTGCTGAGGAGCACCCAATGCATTGCTGGCACCAGAGGGAAGGTTAAGCAGCAGGAGAAAAATCAGGAATGTGGCGAGGCCCAAGGGAAGCAGACGGGGCCCTCACTTACCCTGGCTTGTTGCAGGATGGCTTGAGCTTGGGACTCCTGAGCAGAGACCATGGGGCCCTTCGAGCCGCCGTCACCACCACCACTGAAGCGGAACTGTGGAGGAGAAGGGTTGGCACATCACTCCCTTGTACACTGACTCCCCCACTCACACTCTCACCAGACAAGTCCAGCTGAGCAGCGGATTCAGGTTTAAGATCTGCTCCAAAACAAGTGGCTGAGTCCCTCTTTTTTGGCACTATGAGACAGGCCAAAAGATCCAGGGCCAAGCATCATAAAGAAGCCCTGCACAAGCCAAAAGTGTGTACATGTATAAGCCCTTGACCTCCCTGTTCAGAGATGGGCCACTTCAAGACGACTTCATGATCTGATTTTTACCACCAAACTGAGACATCATTTATTTGTTGAGTCAGATATTTCCTTCTCCTTTTCCAAATCCATTCCAACTGGCTAACAGTATTTTACAGCTAAAATGTGATACCCCAACAATAAAATCTGTATTAAAACAAACTGAGAAGCAGCCGCAATACTACCTACAGGTTTGCCTCAATAACAACAGCCAAAGAACATTCAGCTATCGGAATGAAAAGCCCTTTGAAAGGAGCCTGCCTGCATCAAGGCCTAGCTGTCCTTGCTGGATTGGCACCACAGGAAATGGATTTGTGGCCCTGAGTTGGTGGGCAAGAAGGGTCCTCAGTCACAGAGAGCCAGCACCTTGAACTGAGACCAGAACCACACAGGCAGCCACTGGAGGGATTTCAGTGTCCCTAAGTGTGCTTATGACCAACACTCCCACAAAAGGGGAGGCAGGCCCCTGCCTTGGGAACCAATGGGAATTCCCAAGAGGCTTTCAAGAGCAGCCCCACACCAAGCCTGTCACAGCAATCCAAGTGAGAAATCACAGGTCGGCAGGCCAAGGTCTGCGAAGTCTCAAAGGAGAAAAAGACACCATACAAAATGGGCTTAAGATGACCCCTGGCTCTAACTGGGATAACTCTGCCTCCCCTCTAATAAGGGTAGATCTGTTCCCTGATCTCTCCGCAGTCTCAGCCAGCATCATCTTTGTCTGGCTGGGACTTAATTTAGCATCTTCACTCTCATCTGCTTCCCTGCAGCATCCCGACACTGCTGTAGGACAGAGACAGCAGTACCCTCAGCTCTTATTAAAGAAACATAAACCTGGGGCCCACCGAATACTGATGCCACTCAGTTCCAAACTTGCAGAGGATTTGGGGGCCTAATGTGTCCATGGAAGAACATGGGACCCAGAACAGAACCCTGCGGAACGGTGTCGGCCCCAGACTGAGGAAGTCAGCGGTCACCTGCCCTTCTCGTCATTGTCATCGTTATTATTATTATTATTACAAGAGGCGCGACCCGTGGGGGGGAGAGAAGGAGCAAGGTAAGGCCCCGGGCCCTCCGATCTCTCCCCCTGCCAGCCCTTTCTCCCCCCCCCAGTGATGGCGAGGCCCGGCAAGGCTTCTCCAGCCACCCCCGCTGCCAGCAGCAGCCACAGATCCGAGGTAAGTGCATTCCCTGCACATGTCCAGGGAACACTTTTTTACTTTTGGGGGGATTTAAATATCCCCCCAAAAGGTTTTTTTTTAACTTTTCAGATTTTTCTGCACATGGGAGGAGTCCCCCAAGTGTGCATGAAAATCTCCCTGCCCCCCAAGTGCCCCCCATCCGGATTTAGATAATCCGCACAAAGGGGGCCACTTGGCTATTAGATATATAGATTATTGTAAAGACGTTTGGTGTTTGCTGAACAATTTCTCACACATAAACAGTATCACAGGTCATAAAAAGAGCCTTGCTAAACCAGTGGATCTTGTTGTAGCAGCAGAAGCCAGCAAGATGTCCCGGGAAAGTCCTAAGCAGGAGGCAAAGGCATTGGCTATCCCCTGTCGTTTACCCTGGCATCCGGCATTCAAGTGCAGACTGCTTTGAAAATGGGGGCTCTGCAAGCTGTTGACCGACTGCTCCTTTTCCACACATTTGTCGAACTCCTTTTTGCAAGCCCTCTCAACGGACATCACCACAGTTTGTGGCTGTGAATGCTACAAGTTAATTATGTGGAATGTGAAGCGGTGCTCTCTTTTGTGTTCCTGTCGATCAATTTCACAGAGCAAACCCAAGCTCTGCTATCAGCAGATTATGGATTTTTCTTGGTGAGATCTAGTAAAAAAACAACGCCTGTTCCTCTGAGGGCTTTGATCAAAACCCATTGCCTAGTCTTTCCAGTGAATCGGGTTTATTTTCAGCTACCATTAGATGATTCGCTAAGAACAGCACTTAATTTCTGACACGGCGGTCATCTCGGAGGGTGGTTGGGCTCACCTGCAGTAGAACCACTCAATGCAAGTCCAGGAGCACCTCGGAGACCAACAAGGTTTCTGTGCTGTATGTTTTTGAGGGCCAAAGCTCTGGCAAAGGAAACTTCGACTCTCAAAGATTCTGTGCCAAGGATCTTGTTGATGTCTAAGGCGCTCCTGGGCCCAGGTCTAACTTCTAACTCTCTCTCTCTACCCCATGCATGCATGCACCACAATGTTCCAAAGAATTCTGGTGCTCCATTTGAATGATATGAAAACCCTATAACCAGCGTTCCCTCTAAGCTGAGTTAGTGTGAGCTAGCTCACAGTTTTTTAGCCTCCAGCTCACACATTTTCCCTCTTAGCTCAGGAAGGATGGCTCTAGAGCAAACTAATTTATGCAGCAGCCAAATTGCTCACTCACAACTTTAATGCCAATAGCTCACAAAGTAGAATTTTTGCTCACAAAACTCTACAGCTTAGAGGGAGCACTGCCTACAACCAAGTTTTGGGCTGATTCCCAAAGGGGCCAAGGAAGGCCTCTGTGCTGCCAGCCACAAGTTGTCGTACTGGCAAAGGCGGGAGGGGGTGAGGCTGGCTGCGCCATCATAATGCCGGGCCTGCCTGCCTCAAGGCCCTACAACCTGGAATGTGCCCAAGGGGAAGACTGCATCGTCACATATAAACATATGTTACAAATCACCAGCAGCGGTGTGCACACTCGTATACAGAATCCTAGAATCACAGAGTTGGAGGGGGCCCTACAGGCCACCTAGTCCAACCCCCAGTTCAATGCGGGATCAGCCTAGAGCATCCCTGACAAGGGTTTGTCCAGCCGCTGCTTAAAAGACTGCCAGGGAGGGGGAGCTCACCACCTCCTTAGGTAGCTGATTCCACTGTTGAACAACTCTGACTGTAGAAAGGTTTTTCCTAAGATCCAGCCAGTACCTTTCTGTGAGGCTTCTGCTCAAAGTAGTCAAGGATCAGATCTTTGTTGATGAAACACAGTTCTTTATTTCCAATTTCTACATTGGTACAGGTCCTCGGATTATTGTCAGAGATAACGCATACAACAGAAGCCGGTCTAATATACCCTCCAACACAATTTGAATTGCCCATAGGTAACCAATCAACAAGGGGGGAAAAACCGCGGGCAAAAGGTTCTCTGGCCGTTTGCTTCCCACAGGAAAGAAAGTGAGGTGTGAAGCAGTACATTTCCCTTCCCAAACCAGACCCCTCAGATGTAACCATCTTCACATAACAAATGCTTTCCCCAAGGCTTTCGCACGTTGATAAGAAATGGTCCCTGTCCTCCCCTGTCTTCCCAGCCGGGATGAATGGAATGCGGAGGCAGGAGTGTGAGAGGCCCATTGTTCCCATGCTTTGAAGTTGTCATTCTCCCGGGCAAACAGATACATAGACCAGGCCTGGTCAGAGCCATAATCCTGGGGTCACAGAAGATACATTCTCAATTGTCAAGCTACTAGCAATAGGCATGATTACATAGTTGGTACAGGAACAGGTTTGCACAGCATAGCCAAGTCAGGTTACAATATATACCAAGAGATCCCAGAAATCCTTGTTAGAATCTGCAGATTCTGACACTTTCCCACCCTTAATTTAAACCCATTATTGTGAGTCCTCTTCTCTGCTGCCAACAGAAACAGCTCCCTGCCCTCCTCTAAGTGACAGCCCTTCAAAGACTTCAAGAGGGCTATTCTGTCCCCCTCTCAACCTCCTCTTCTCCAGACTGACCATTCCCAAGTCCCTCAGCCTTTCCTCGGAGGGCTTCTTGGTCTCCCAGCCCTCAATCATCCTCTTCGCTCTCCTCTGCCCCCTCTCCATTCTGTCCACATCCTTTTTGAAGTGAGGCCTCCAGAACTGCACACAATACTCCAGGTACGGCCTGACCAATGGAGTGTACAGTGGGACTATCACATCTTGTGATTTGGATGTTATGCCTCTGTTGATTCACTCCAAGATCGCATTAGCCTTTATTGTCACCGCATCACACTGGCTGCTCATATTTAACTTACGGTCCACCCGTACCCCAAGATCTTGTTCACCCACACCGCTACTCGGAAGTGTAGCTTTGGGAAGGGGCCATTTTAAGCAGAAAAGCAGCTGTCACAGGTGGAGGGGGTGCTTAACCTCTTCACCCATACAGTGATTAACACATGGAATTCACTGCCACAGGAGGTTGTGGCGGCTACAAGCATGGACAGCTTAAAGAGGGAATTAGATAAACACAAGAGGCGAGGACCTGCAATACTCGCGGGGGGGCCACTCCAGGTGGAGAAGGAGGAAGCCGCAGCAGGTAAGCCCTCTCCCTTTCTCCCCTGGCACTGATGGTGAGGCCCACGAGGCTCCAAGCCACTGGGCCTTCTCTCCCACCCCCACTGACAGCGAGGCCCGCACAGGTCCCACCAGGTCTTCTCTCCCGGCCGCCCCCCCCCACCTGTGTGGCTCTGAGCTACCGGGCCCCCCTGGCCTTCTCGCCCCTGTCCCCACCAATGGCAAGGCGCACATGGCTCTGAGCCACTGGACCTGCCTGGCCTTCTTGCACCCCCCCCCTCACTGACAGCAAGGCCCACGCAGCTCTGAGCCACCGGGCCCACCTGGCCTTATCACCCGCCCCCACCGACAGTGAGGCCCACACAGCTCTGAGCCACCGGGCCCGCCTGGTCTTCTCGTCCGCCCCGCCCCCTCCTATGGCGAGGCCTGCGTGGCTCTGAGCCACCGGGCCCGCTAAGCCTTCTTCCTTCCCTCCCCTCTCCAGCAACAGCTGCCAGGCACTGTTCCCAGAATGTTCTCTGCATGTGCACAGGGAACACTCTTTAACTTTTGGGGGATTTAAATATTCCCCCCCAATTTTTTAAAAAACGTTTAGGATTTTTCTACACACGTTGGGAGTCCCACAAGTGTGCAGAAAAATCTCTCTGCCCAAGTGCCCCCTACGTGCGGATTTAGATATTTGCACGGAGGGGGTGCTTTGGGAATTAGTATATAGATATGGAGCAGAGGTCTATCAGTGGCTATTAGCTACAAGGTATAGATAGGAACTTTCAGTCTGGGCCAAGTGATGCTCTGTATTCTTGGTGCTTGAGGCAGGGGGCAACAGTGGGAGGGCTTCTAGTGTCCTGGCCCCGCTGGTGGACCTCCTGATGGCACCTGGTGTTTTTGGCCACTGTGTGACAGAATGTTGGACTGGATGGGCCACTGGCCTGATCCAACATAGGCTTCGCTTATTTTCTTATGTTCTTAACCAAAATGTGACACTGTTGATCAGTATATGTAACTGGTATCTAAGCTGGCTTCCCTACTGGATACCTGGTAAATTGGAAATAATACACTAATCTTTAAAAAGAGATTTGGGGGGAAATCACAGACCAGTTAGCCTAACATCTGTTCCAAGAAAGTTGTTAAAAATGGAGAAATCAGCAAGGCTTCTGCAAAAGGAAGTTATGCCCCACTAATCATTTGGAGTTCCTTGAGAAAACTAACAATCATATAGATAAGGGTGAACCAGCAGACATTGTAGACTTGGATGTCAGAAAGACCTTTGACAAGGGGCCTTACCAAAGACTCCTACATAAACTTTAGCTGTCGTGGGATAAGAGAAGAGGCTCTTTTATGGATTACAACTTGGTAGTTGGTCATTTGATCCTTAGGCAGGTAGACAGCTGGGTGGTGAAACCGTGTATTGAACGTATGGTGACTTGCCTGCCTGAGGCAAAGGTAGCGGACATTATGCATGTTTTAGATAGGCTGGTAGATAGTGCTGGGGAGGAGCCAGTGGTCGTGGTACATGTTGACACCAACAATGTGGGGAAATGCAGTTGTGAGGTCCTGGAAGAAAAATTTAGGCTGCTAGGCAGGAGACTCAAGGCCAGGACCTCCAAGGTAGCCTTCTTGGAAGTGCTACCTGTTCCACGTGCAGGGCCAGAGAGACAGGCACAGATCAGGAGTCTCAATGCATGGATGAGATGATGGTGTAGGGGGGAAGGGTTCAAGTTCGTTAGGCACTGGGATGCTTTTTGGAACAAGAGGGAGCTGTACAATAGAGATGGTCTCCACTTGTCCCGGGAAGGAACCAGGCTGCTGGTGCTTAAAATCAAAAAGGTGGCAGAGCAGTTTTTAAACTGAATATTGGGGGAAAGCCGACAGGAGATGAAAAATCTCTGATTTGGGATGGTTCATCTCAAAGAGACGAAGGGGTAGCTGTTATTTTCCTACGAGGAAATGGATCAGAATTGTTCTCTGAGACTGTGGCAAATGATAGGGACTTCCTCGCAAGGTCTCGAGGCAGCAAGAGGAAGGTTGTGGGCTTAACATGTATGTGAAACTATCGATGTTTATATACTAATGCTAGAAGTGTTCGAGGTAAAATCAGGGAGTTGGAATGCTTGGTGTTGGGGAAAAACATAGACATTATGGGTATTTCAGAAACTTGGTGGGATGAGGAAAATCTGTAGGATATGGTGATTCCTGGTTATAAATTATATCAGAAGGATGGGGGGAGAAAGTTGGAGGTGGGGTGGCTCTTTATGTCAGAGAGGGTATACAGTCCAGTAAGACTGAGAGGGTAGGAGAATTGGATTAGCTTCTGAAAATGTTGTGGGTTGAATTAGTGGGCCCAAAAGGAAGCTTAACATTGGGAGATTGTTATTGCCCACCAAATCAAAAGATAGAGGAGGATTATAAAATGATGAATGAATTAAAGACAGCAGCTAGATGAAATAACTGTATTATAATAGGTGACTTTAAGTACCCACACACTGACTGGGTCAATACGTGTTCAAGTCGAGAAAAAGAGATTGAGATTCTAGACACTCTCAGTGACTGTGCTATGGAGCAGATGGTTACAGAACCGACCAGAGGAGAAGCGATCCTGGATTTGGTCCTAAGTAACACCCAAGACCTGGTGAGAGATGTTAAAGTGATTGCACCAATTAGGAACAGTGACTATAATGTTATTGAGTTCAACATTTGTATAAATAGGGAGTTGCCCAAAAAGACTGACACAACCACTTCTAACTTTAAAAGGAGTAACTTCTCTGATATGAGGGGATATGTGAGGAGAAAACTGAAAGGAAAAGTAGAAAGGGTCAAAACCATTGGGGAAGCTTGGAAACTAATTAAAATTACAATCCTAGAGGCTCATAGAAAATATATACCACAGGTTAGGAAAGGCACAAATAGGTATAGAAATAACAAACAGTGTAATGGAAGCTGTAAAAGGTAAGAGGGATTCCTTTAAGCAGTGGAAAACTAGTCTCAGTGAGGCTGATAAAAGGGAACACAGGCTGTGGCAAATAAAATGCAAGTCTGTGATTAGGCAAGCAAAAAGGGAATATGAGGAGCATATTGCAAAAAACATAAAGACCAACAATAACACTTTCTTCAAATACATTAGAAGTAGGAAACCAGCCAGGGAAGCAGTGGGGCCTTTGGATGACCAAGGGGTAAAAGGTGTAGTGAAGGATGATAGGGAAATGGCTGAGAAGCTGAATGCATTTTTTGCCTCTGTCTTCACTGTGGAAGATGAGAAGTGCTTGCCCACTCCAGAACCACTGATTTTGGGAGGGGTGTTGAAAGACCTGAGTCAGATTGAGGTGACAAGAGAGGAGGTCCTACGACTGATAGACAACTTAAAAACAAACAAATCACCGGGCCCAGATGGCATCCATCCATCCAAGAGTTCTAAAAGAACTCAAATGTGAACTTGTGGATCTCCTGACAAAAATATGTAATCTTTCCTTAAAATCTGCCTCCAGTCCTGAGGACTGGAAGGTAGCGAATGTCACTCCTATCTTTAAAAAGGGTTCCAGAGGAGATCTGGGAAATTACAGGCCAGTCAGTCTGACATCGATACTGGGTAAGTTGGTGGAAACTGTTATTAAGGAAAAACATTAGTAGGCACATGGATGAACAAAATCTATTGAGGAAGACTCAGCATGGGTTCTGTAAGGGAAGATCTTGTCTCACTAACCTGTTAGTGTTCTCTGAGAGAGTAAACGAACATGTGGACAAGGGGGACCCAATAGATGTTGTTTACCTTGACTTCCAGAAAGCTTTTGATAAAGTTCCTCATCAAAGGCTCCTAAGTAAGCTCAATAGTCATGGGATAAAAGGACAAGTCCTTTTGTGGATCAAAACTGGCTAATTAAAAGGAAACAGAGAGTGAGTATAAATGGGCAATTTTCTCAGTGGAGGGAGGTAAGCAGTGGGGGACCGCAGGGATCAGTACTCGGTCCGATGCTTTTTAATTTGTTTATTAATGATTTGGAGTTGGGAGTAAGCAGTGAAGTGGCTAAATTTGCAGATGACACGAAATTGTTCAGGGTGGTGAGAACCAGGGAGGATTGAGAGGCACTCCAAAGGGATCTGTTGATGTTGGGCGAGTGGGCTTCAATGTGGCAAATGGGGTTTAATGGGGCCAAGTGCAAAGTGATGCACATTGGAGCCAAAATTCTAACTATAAATACACGTTGATGGGCTCCAAACTGGCAGAGACTGACCAAGAGAGAGATCTTGGAGTCTTAGTAGATATCTCAATGAAAATGTCGAGACAGTGTATGACTGCAATGAAAAATGCCAACGCTATACTGGGGGTTATTAGGAAGGGAACTGAAAACAAATCAGCCAGTATCATAATGTCCCTGTATAAATCGATGGTGCGACCTCATTTGGAATTCTGTGTACAGTTCTGGTCGCCACACCTCAAAAAAGATATTATAACATTGGAAAAAGTGCAGAAAAGGGCAACTAGAATGATATAAGGATTGGAACACTTTCCCTATGAAGAAAGGCTGAAGCGCTTGGGGCTTTTTAGATTGGAGAAATGACGGCTGAGGGGTGACATGATCAAGGTTTATAAGATTATGCATGGGATAGAGCAGGTAGAGAAAGAAGTACTTTTCTCCCTTTTTCACAGTACAAGAACTCGTGGGCACTTCATGAAATTGCTGAGCAGTCAGGTTAGAACAGATAAAAAGAAGTACTTCTTCACCCAAAGAGTGATTAACACGTGGAATTCACTGCTACAGGAGGTGGTGGTGGCTACAAGCATGGATGGCTTCAAGAGGGAATTAGATAAACATATGGAGCAGAGGTCCACCAGTGGCTATTAGCCACAAGGTATAGATAGGAACTCTCAGTCTGGGGCAAGTGATGCTCTGTATTCTTGGTGCTTGACGGGGGAGGGGGGCAACAGTGGGAGGGTTTCCAGTGTCCTGGCCCCACTGGTGGACCTCCTGATGGCACCTGGTATTTTTGGCCACTGTGTGACAGAGTGTTGGACTGGATGAGCCACTGCCTGATCCAACATTGGTTTCTCTTATGTTAAATTGGCTAAAACAACCGGAAACCAAGAGTGGGTGTAAATGGGTAGGGAAGTAAGCAGAGTTCCCAGAAAGATCAGCATTCAGGCCAATACTATTTAATCTGTTAATAAATTATCCAAAATTGGAGGTGAGCAGAGTACTGGCCAAGGTCGAGGATGAACCAAATTGTTAAAGATGATGAAAACCAAGAAAGCTTGTGAAGAGCTTCAGGAGGATTTCTCTCAATTGGGTTAGTCAACAAACAGTGAGACAAACAAAGTTCCATGTAACTAAGTGTAACATGAGGCACACTGGATCCCCTAATTTTAAACATATCCTGATGGGGTCTGAACTGACCTATGACTAAGATCGAAAGATATCTTGGGGTAACAGTGGATAGCTTGATGAAAATGTAGAGTAAAAAGGCACACTCCATGCTGGGAATTATTAGGAAAGGAATTGAGAACAGCCAATATGGTTAATTTCCCTGTATAGAGCTATGGTGCAGTTCCACAGGAATACTGTGTATAGGTCTGGTTGCTTTATCTCAGAAATGGTATTGCAGAGCTGAAAAAATACAAAGGAGGGCAACCAGGTAGATTAATGGGTCGGAGAAAGTTCTCTTGTGAGGAAAGGCTGAAAAGTCTGGAGCTTTTCAATCTATAAAAAATACTAAGGGGGGAACACGATAGAAGGGTGGAGCCCAGAAACAAACTAACAGGACAGTGTGGCTGATGCAGAAGAGATGCCTGAAAGTTCACTGCAGCAAACTCCAGCTGAGCTAGTTTGGTGTAGTGCTTA
This sequence comes from Lepidodactylus listeri, assembly GCA_029233225.1. Taxonomy (NCBI): domain Eukaryota; kingdom Metazoa; phylum Chordata; class Lepidosauria; order Squamata; family Gekkonidae; genus Lepidodactylus; species Lepidodactylus listeri. The sequence continues at coordinate 2,362,409 of JARCFY010000014.1, read as the reverse complement.
GGAGCGCAGACTCTAATATGGGAGAACTGGGTTTGATTCCACACTCCTCGACATGCAGCCAGCTGGTGTAACCTTGTGTCAGTCACAGTTTTCTCAGAGCTGTTCTGGAAAGAGCAGTTCTGGAAAGAGATCTCTCAGCCCCACCTACCTCACAGGGTGTCTGTTGAGGGGAGGGGAAGGGAAGGGAGATTGCAAGCTGCTCTTGGACTCCTTCGGATAGTGAAGGGTGGGGTATGCAATCTCTTCTGTACTTCCTTTGTAACCAGTGTTTTATTTGCTTTTTTATGCTTTGTATGTATTTTAACTCTGTTTTTAAAAATTATTTTAATTGTTTTAATGATATGAGTTTGAGGCAAGCTGATTTAACAGTTTTAAGACACTATCACATGTGTTTTAAATTGTTAGCTGCCTTGGAGGACCTTCTAGGGGCAGAAAGGTGGGATACAAATTTTGAAAGTAATAATGACAAGAAGCGGGGACCTGCAATAATTGTGGGGGGGGGGGGGAGCTCCATGTAAAGGAGGAAGCCACCGCAGGTGAACCTTCTCCCCCGCCCCTGCCTGGCCCCGATGGCGAGGTCTGTGCAGCTCCCAGCCACCAGCCCACCAAGCCTTCCCCCTCCACCCCCGGCAATGGAGGTGAGGCACCATTTCAAGTGCGTTCTAGGCACCTGCGCAGGGAACACTTTTTTACTTTTAGGGGGATTTAAGTATCCCCTGTATATTTTTTTTGCCCCCATGTGCCCCCAGTGTGTGGATTTAAATAAAGTTTTTGGCTGTTAGATATATAGATGATGATGACGACAGCAGCCGCGATGACACAAGAATGACTTCTAGCTGAAGGGGTGTGCACAGGGCAGGCTTGCTGAAGGCCACATAACCAGAGAAGACTGCAAAAAGACTGCCATCAAAACTCACTTTGACAAGTGGAAGGAAAAGCACTCTCGCCTGGGCAATATTTGAAAAACATACAGAACAAAGTTGATAACAAGAACACCGGGAAGTGGCTCCAAAATGGGCACTTGAAGAAAGAAAGGGAAGGACTCATTCTAGCTGCACAAGAGCCGGCACTCGAGAACAACCAGTATGAAGGCCAGTGATGACGGCAAATGTTGACTTTGCAAGACAAAGGATGAAACAGTCCACCACATGGTCAGGGCCTGCAGTAGAATTGCTCAAGCTGACTGTAAAGAACATCACGATAGAGCTGCAGCTATGTTGCAAAGGAATCTTTGTAAGAACAGAAGAACAGAAGAGCAGCCAATGTTGGATCAGGCCAGTGGCCCATCCAGTCCAACACTCTATGCCACACAGTGGCCAAAAACACCAGGTGCCCTCAGGAGGTCTAGCAGTGGGGCCAGGACACTAGAAGCCCTCCCACTGTTGCCCCCCCCCCCCCCTCAAGCACCAAGAATACAGAGCATCACCTGCCCCAGACTGAGAGATCCTATCTATACCTTGTGGCTAATAGCCACTGATGGACCTCTGCTCCATATCCAGTGTTCCCTCTAAGCTGAGTTAGTGTGAGCTAGCTCACAGTTTTTTGGCCTCTAGCTCACACATTTCTGTCTTAGCTCAGGAAGGGTGGCTCCAGAGCAAACTAATTTATACAATAGCCGAATCGCTCACTCAGAACTTTAATGCCAGTAGCTCACAAGTAGAATTTTTTGTTCACAAGACTCCACAGCTTAGAGGGAGCATTGTCCATATCTATATACTAACAGCCAAGTGGCCCCCTCCATGCAGATATCTAAATCCATGCGGGGGGGGGGGCACTTGGGGGCAGGGAGATTTTCCTACACATGTGGAGGACTCCCCACATGTGCAGAAAAATCCTAAAAGTTAAAAAAAACTTTGGGGGGGATATTTAAACCCCCCCAAAAGTTAAAGAGCGTTCTCTGCGCATGAGCAGGGAATGCTCTTGGAACTGTGCAGTGGCCCGGCAGTTGGGAGGTATCCAAGCCTTGCTGCCAGAGCCGCCGGGGGGTGGGGGTGGGAATCGGCCAGCCTGGCAAGAGCCACTCATGCCTTACCGGTGCCCGTGGGGGGGAGCAGTGGGCCAAGCAGCTCTTGGGTGCTCGGACCCACTGCAGTAGCTGGGGTGTGGGGGGGGGGGGAGAAGCGGTGGGCTGAGCAGCTCATTGGCGCTTGGGCCCACCGCAGTAGACAAGGGTGGGGGGGGGAGAAGTGGTGTGCCCAAGCAGCTCTGGGGTGCCCAGGCCCGCCGCAGTAGCTGGGGAGTGGGATGGGGGAAGAAAAGTAGCGGGCCCAAGCAGCTCTGGGGCACTCAGGCCCAACACAGTAGCCGGGGGTGGGGGGGAAGAAAAGCGGCAGGCCCGAGCACCTCTGGGGCGCTCAGGCCCAACACAGTAGCCGGGGGGACGGGGGAAGAGAAGCGGCAGGCCCGAGCAGCTCTGGGGTGCTCGGCCCACTGTGGGAGCCAGGGGGGATGGGGGGGGGCAGAAGACTCACCTGTGGCTGCTTCCTCCACTCGGTGGAGCTCCCCCCCCCCCCGCGAGTATCACAGGTCCCCCTTTTCTTGTCTATATACTAATAGCCAAGTGGCCCCCTCCGTGCGGATATCTAAATCTGCGTGGCAAGGGCACTTTGGGGGCAGGGAGATTTTTCTGCACACTTGGGGGACTCCCCACATGTGCAGAAAAATCTTAAAAGTAAAAAAAACTTTTGGGGGGATATTTAACCCCCCCCCCCCAAAGTTAAAGAACGTTCCCTGCACATTCATGTTCTTGCACACCTCTTCTGTACCTGTGCACACTCCATGGGGCTTTGACAGAAACAGGTGCGCCCAGAATGAGGCTGCTACTTACCGGCAGCATCAGCATTGTTCCTGGAGGTCCCGGCAAGCCATCTGCTCCAGGAAGCCCTGATCGTCCAGGAGGTCCCTAAGAATGGAGGAAACAGACAGTACCCGTTATATTTCAGACACATTTATCCTGGCTGATGAGCATTCTGCCACCCCAGTAGAAAGCTGACAGCGTGTAATACAACTGCTTTATCAGAGGACCTTCAAAGTGGACTGATGGCCTTTCCTCTCCTCCTCCTCCTCCTTACAAGATCTTTCAGAAACAAGAGTGTGGTGCAGGAGAAAGGACAGCTGTCTGGCCCCAACCTCCTGTGTTTGCAATGGCAGCCCGGAGCAGCTCAGGCCATCCTAAGGGAGGGGCCAAGCCCACTCTGCTGCAACCCGGGGTTCTGGGATGGCTGCCCAGAGGGGCACATCAGTGGGATCCCCAGGCGAGCTTAGACAGCTTTTTAGGGCCCCACTGCTGAAGTCAGCTTTCGACAGCTGATCCACTGTTCTCCTTGGTGAATGCTGAATCCTAAAGTTTTTATTTTTTAAATATACTGTTAGTACAAAATCATAACCTAAAATCATCCCAAGTTGCAAGACGAGGAGGGAAGAAACACCCCAACCAAACAATTTGTGTTGTTTACAGCTTTGGTCGAGAGCAGAAACAAATTTACTTCTCCAGACTCCCACCCCCCAAACCTGCTGAATAGGCTCCAAAGGTTTTCCAAATATTCATATATATGATTTAGTGTCCTCTGAATTTGATTTCAGCTGAGGGCAGGACTCTTGATATTCTGCAATGCCTCACAGGTGACCTGAAATGCTATCGGGCCTCTGACAGTTGGGACAGATTTCCATTTATACCACAGGCCTGCGTGCAGAATTTTCATCTCAGCCTTTGCACAGGGCGAGGGTCTGAAGTGCTTTAAAACTTATTATTATTGTCTGCTTTTGATAGTTTACATGTTTAGAATATGAGAAGGCAAGAACGTTTATCATTTGACGGCTGATGGATTACGAGAAAGTATATTTGATATCCACCCAAACAATCCAAAGACACTAACAGGTCTAACAGTGCCATCCTAAGCGGGCCTACTCAGAATCTTACTCAGGGGTATTCAGTGGGGCTTACTCCCAGGAAAGTGTTTGTTTTCTTTATGTATACCCTCCCCAATGGGGGCCCAATGCAGCTTTCATCATTCTCCACTCCTCCCTTCTATTGCCACGACCACCCTGTGAGGAAGGTTAGGCTAAGAGTGTGTTCCTGGCCCAGTGTCACTCACCCATGGCAGAGCGGGTATCCAAAGCCGGGTCTCCCAGATGCTACCCCGAGCCCCCGACCATCTAACCCCTACACCACACTGGCTGTCTAGTTGGGGACTGTACTTGAAATCTGAAACGTCACATTCAAAAAATGGGTTGCAAACATTCCCCTAGATTTGGAAATGTTTGATCTGGCTGCCAAAGGTGTTGTGCTTGACAGAATCTTGGAGGGGAGCCTAGAGACAAAGTCTGAGCAAGAGAGCTCTATGTGACAGCAGGTGCCTCAACATGCCAAGAGGAAAGCATCACACTCTGGTCCAGTGTCAGCTGGCAAGGCTTTGGCATCTGCACTGCCAAGGATCTCCAAACAGACTGGCAAAGGCCAGCAGCTCCCATTCAGTGGTGAGATGAATCAGGCTGGCAGCCAAACATCAGGAGGCGGAACAGAACAGACCATGACCCGGCCCCTGCTGAAAGGGCAAGCTGCAATACTGACTTCCTCCCAGGGCAGGGTCAATGCCAACGGCTGGGCCTTCCGCGCTCAGTCAGGCCGCTGCCCCCGGGAAGATGGTTGCTGGGCCATCAGAGACACCAGGAACACTGGAGAGGCAGCCTTTCTGCAAGGTTGCGTGGAGGGGGGGGGGCACATGAGGCTCGGTTGGGGGGGGGGTGACCTCGGAACAGGATATGGCCAAATGCCTGCAAGGCTGTCCCGCAGCCAGAAAGTGTCCCATCTTCTTGCTTCTGAGATCCAAGCCCAGGCTCAGCCTAGAAGCGTTTGCCAAGATCAGGCTTCACCCCATGAGATCCTGCAACCGGCTGCTTCTCACACAGGCCTTTTGACTGGTCTCTCCACCCCCCAGCAATTCCCTCCTCCAGAGCAGCTCAAGTCCTAACAAAATTCTGGGAATAGGAGGCAGTGGGATCTGAAATGTTCACATGTCTACAGTGCCTTGTTCCAATCATCAAGCAGTGCAGTTGTGAGATCTTATTAAAAGATTTTGCACATCCTTGCTTTCCAGCCAGAATGGAAGTCCTTTTTTTTAAAAAAAATCTTGCCAGGCTGGTGTTTCTGCTCTTGCTAAAAACTCCACACACTGGAAGTTGTATCTTGCTTTTAAAAATTACTCTGTGACTTGCTCCACAGTGGGACGTGCTCCAGGTTACATTTATGCCAAAGGAGAAAACGGCACATCTGCACTGCTTCCTGTTGTCCAGTTGGAATTGTCCATTTGGAAGGAGGGCTACAAAGTCAAGGATGAGCAAAACAATGGGAAGGAGAGTGTTTCCAGGGGCCAGCCTCCAGCACCTTCTCAAACCCCTTGTAAGAGGTGCCAACAAGACCACAAGGCTTCAGTGACAGCCATAGAATCTTTTCAAAATGGGGAGAGAGAGCAAAAAGAGTTGAAAGGGTTAAGTCCAAAGGACTCCCACTTGGACGAAGCAAAGGTTAAATGGGGAAAGGCGATGTATTTTAAGAACCGCTGTTTAAAATTTTAAAGCACCCTTAACTAGAGCCGTGTTATCAAAACAGAAATGTTGTCCTTTTGTGGTATGTATTGGAGGAGACATGCCTAGTCAAGGGGTACCAAGAAACTGACTTAACTCTGTTTTCTAAAAGGAGTGAGCAGGCGGGGGGGGGGGGGTGATGAATAGGCACATGTATGTGTGAGTGGGGGGAGGCACGAATGTTACAAGCAGAGGTGGGCTCTGGAGTCAGGACATTTGGAACCCTTGCAGACTTTCTACTTGCAAGAAACACTTGGTGTGCCAAGGACCCTCTGTCTGTCTTTTGCCCATGACCCCAGGGTGCTCACTCTCACCTGGCATGCAGCTGCACACTGCAGAGGTAGATTGACAGCAGTGGAGGGCTGGGTTGCCACAGGGATCGTTCCATAGCACACCCCTCAGTGAGTGTCCAAAGGGGTCCCTGGGACACAGCAGGGACCACACAACTTCAGGGCAAAGTAGGTAGGCAAGCAATAGGGTTGCCCAGCAAGGGCTCTGAAATAATATGGTGTGTGTGTGTGTATGGCAGTGGTGGACTCACCGCATGGAGGCTGTTTTCAGCAGCATCCCCATCCCCAGGTTCGAATCCCCACTCTGCCAAGGAAGGCTGCTGGGTGACCTGGGGCCAGTCACATACTCTGAGCCTAGCCTCCCTCACAGGGTCGTTGTGAGGATAAAACAGAGGAGAGCGGAATGATATAAGCCACTTTGGGTCCCCATTGGGGAGAAAGTAAAATAAATAAATGAAATAAATAAATAAATGATAAAGAATGCTTATGCTAGTTGGGTGTAGGACATCAACCTGCTGGCCCTTGAGGTCATTATTCAACCCAGTGCATCTCCTTTATATGACAGGTTTTGGGTTTTTTTTGCTAGGCAGAAGAAAAGGCAGGGTGGATGGCACCCCCCCCCCCCCCCCCGGCCAGAAGTAGTGCAGGCAGCTCTACTGTGGCAACACGTGACCATGTTCTTCACTACTTTCCTCTCTCTTTTGGGTTGCTTCCACAACAGTCTGTTAATCTTCATTAATGTTTTGCAGAAGCGTTAACATTTTGGCTCCAGAGTCAACTGATGGATGTGGGGAGAATGTTTATTTGTCAGGGTTTTTTTGACAGATCAAACTGGATTATCTCACCCGAACAAAGTACAAGCAAAGCACACCCCACATTTAACTGCTCAAGTAATTCCTTTTTGGGGAAGCAGATTACAAAGGCTCCTCCTGCTGGCCATGAGTGGGAAAGCAAAGGAAGCTTCCCACTACAAACACAACTCCTCCCCCCCCCCCCCCCCCCCCCGTGAGAGCTTCCATGAACCCCTCTGGAATTGTTCTGTCTATTAACTGGACATTCTTTGGCGAACAGGCAGTATTATTTGGGGTTTGGAATTCTATACCTTCTGCTCCTCTGCTAATTGTTTTATATTCTAGAGAAAGAAGTCCTCTGACAATATTTCTCTCCTGAAACAACCCAGTACGTATCCTAAACTTGAGAATGTATCTGTATTTTCTCAGTTCCTCTTTTCAGCCAGACATGAAATTGGTTAACATGGCTCCCTCCTGCTGAGCTAGGGTTCCTGGGAGCAGTCTCCATGGCTAACATTTGACCAAGAGCTTTTACAGTTTGAAGGTACCAGAGAAAGAGTTTATATCCTTTGAACTCATCTCAGAGGTGGACACCCATCTCATCATGAGTCAGCACCCCCACATCTGAATGGTCTGGCCTGGTGTAGTGGCTCAAGCCCTGGACCTGGGATGACCAGATTGGAGTCCCTCACTCAACCACGGAAGGCTGCCAGGCGACCGGGGTCCCGTCATGATCTCTCAGCCCACCCTCCGTCTCTCAGCCTAGCCCACCGGCACAAGGTGGTGGTTGTGAGGATTAAGTGGAGGAGAAGGGAATGATGTGGAAAGCTGCTTTGGGTCCCCAGTCGGGGAAGGGATATAAATAAAAAGAAGCAAGAATAAGAAACCCAGCTGAGCCCCCATGGATCCTGGGCAATCCAGGAACGAGGTCGAAACCCTTTATTGCTGGGCTTGCTGTTGCCAGGCCATTGGTCAGCTTGCAGTTTTTCACTGGCCGCTTTGCACTTGTGAACTGCAAGTTGCATTTGGCTGAGGGTGCTTGGTGCTGTTTGCCTCCTTTGTCCTTTTGCTTTCTCATGGAAACAGAAACAGCAAAAGACCACAAACTGCCATGTTGTGGTGGGAGAGGGCTGATGGTGATACCTGCACAGGCCTAGCCCCAGCTTTGCTGGAAGCGGGGAGTCCTGATGCCACGCAGCATCCTCCCGAGTCTACACTGGTGGGGAGCAAAAGAGCACAGCGATGCCATGACAACTTACCCTTTCTCCAGGATCCCCCGGCGGGCCCGTTGGCCCAGTTGTTCCTGGAGGTCCTGGAAGACCCTGATGTGGAACAAAAAGGAAGAACATGAGCTGGGCAAGAGGAAAGGAAGGGTGTTTATCTGTGTATACATACACACACACGTAATGAACAGGAAAAGTATGCAAAAGATCTGTTTACTTTAGCATGGTCAAATTGACCTTGCAATGCTTTCAGCTGCATGCCCATCATATGGAAGCAATTGAACCCAGGGAACAGCTGCCTTTTGCATGCTCATTCTGGCAACAGTGGGAGATACACAAACGCATTATTTTGGGCTGAGCAGGAGGGGAAAGCAGAGGAAAAGGGGAAAACTGGTACAGAAGCAACTTACTGCTGGGCCTTCTGGACCAGGTGGGCCTTCAATGAGCATGCCCTGAAAAAAAAGAGTCCAGAGTGAGAGGGGGCTTCTGAAGGAGGGGGCCTGTACCTTTCCCGACACTTCACGCAGGCTGTAGGGTCTTCTACAACAAAGTTATTCACATTATCCTCTATTTGAATCCTTCTACCTGTTTAAATGATGCACAAAATTTTTTATTAAAATACTTGTGCAAAAACAGCTTAGGACAGTGTACAAAAACCAGCACATGCCTGCACTGTTAGCACACCTTAAAGCACGCCTGGCATGACCCAGAAAAGTCATGACCCAGTCTGCAGGATGCGTTTTGGTTCTGGTGGTCACGGGAGGAAAACAAAGCTTGGCTGGTCCATGGCTGACCTCCCTCCAACCACCAGAAATCCCCCCCTTGCCAGAAACTGACCTTTTGAAAGTGAAAGATTCTCACTTTTTCTGAGCTTTTGTGGAAATGTGGCTCATACCCAGCCTAGCTAATAGATTCCAATGTTCCAAACGAATTCAAAGGTCGAGATAGAAGGAGGTCACGAATGCTATGCTAAGAAGATTAGCATCCCTCCTCCCTCACTGGGGTATCCCTGAGCTCCTGTGGCCAGACAGGCCTCCCACCCCACCCCGCAGCACTGAGCACCACTGAGGCAGGTCATCCCCTGGTACTGCAGGCGCTGGTGCCTCTTGCAGCTGCAGAAGGGTGCCGAGACCCAGCAGAGGGTTCCACATCCCCTGGCTCTCCTTGCCAAGAGAAGCATCGCCCACCCACAGAAAGTGGCTCTGAATGCTACGCCCCGATCCAAAAGCTCCCCAGTCTCACTGCACGCTGAACGGGGGGGGGGGGGGATCCTCATCACTCCCTCCCCCAATCTTTTTATCTATGGATAATGCTCCTTCCCTGTGAAAGACTCTGAACCCAAAAAAGGAGGCCCTGAGAAAGAAGCCCCTCCCTCCCTGGCGCATGCTGGCTTGTCTTCTCTCAAAACCCTCTTCCTTTCCTTACAGATGACCTTGGGGCTTCCTTCAGCAGGACCCTCCAAACCTGCATTCAATGATGCTGGCCAGGCACCCCCAGAGGATCTTCCCAGGATGCTTCCAATAGGCTGTCTTCTCCAATAAACAGACCAGTGCTACTCAGAAGCTTGCATATACAACAACAGACATCTCGACAACTATTCCTTTGTCCCAGGACCAAGGCAGCATCCATTCATCACTAATGCCCAAAGTGTGCCGCAGCCCAGTTGTGTGTCATGAGAAAGGCATTAATTTGCTTCCAGTGAGTCACAGTGGGAGCCATCTTTCTTTCTCTCACACTCTAAATGCAAACTGTTGCCCATGCAAGGGTAAGCGTGGGGGGGAGGGGAGGACCTGGTTCAGTGTTCAGAGATTTGGGAAGCCCTCTGTGGAAGAAGGAAGAGGCATTCTTGGCTTGGGCTGCTAAACTCCCTCCCAAGATATGCCCCAGATCTCACACTGAATGAAGAGCATTCCCTGTGTGGGAGGGAAATCAGGGAATCCAGCAAACGTCAGAAGAGAGGCTGGGAAAGAGCCAGCCCTCCGCTCCAATTACAAAGGTAAAGGTTTCCCTTGCTCGAAAGCCAGTCAAAGCTGACTTTAGGGGGCGCTGCTCATCTCTGTTTACAAGCCAAAGAGCCAGCGCTGTCCAAAAACTTTTCCCGTGGTCATGTGGCCGGCATGACTAAATGCCCAAGGCACACAAAACACTTTTCCTTCCCACTGAAGTGATACCTATTTATCTACTTGCAATTCCTTGCTTTCGAACTGCGAGGTAGGCAGGAGCTGGGGCCTGAAACAGGAGCTCACTCCATCATGTGGCACTCGGATCTCCAACTGCCGAACTACTGATCTTCCGGTCTGCAGCTCAGCATCTTCACCTCTGAGCCACTGCAGCCCCTTCAGCTCCAATTACACCCCCTCAAAGGAGGTCAGGGTTGAAGCAAAGGTCAATGGGTGGAGCTGTGCCGGGTCCGAGTACGGGTGATGTCACAGGCATAGCTTGGTCCACTCTGGGGAGTACGGCCCAGCCCCTCAGACTGCAGGCCTGCCCTTAGCAACCTCCTCCGTCCCCCTCAAGCTAAAAAATAAAAATAAAATCTGCACTATTAGCTCCACCCATGGGAAAACTTGCTCTCCCTCCGACACGTGCACACACACACACACTGAAGTTGTCCACAGAGGTCACTTGAAGCTATAATGTGATTGGGCAAAAGGAACCAGTGAATTTCAAGCAAACTCAAAAGGTTTTTTAAAAAATCAAATCCTGATATTCCTTCCCGGGGAAGGGAGGTTTACACATCCCAAGACTGCACATGAATAAGAATTCTGGATGGATCTGGGCATTCCAAAACATCCAAAGAGCTCTGAAGAAAGCTTTAGACACTTTTGGTAATATATATGAACTTTCCCATGGGAGGGCCGCCACCCCCATCCTCCCCCCCCTGCGTGCCTTGGGGCTCCTGCTGGAAACACTGGGGAGTTCACTCAATACTCTCGTGTCCAGTTCCAGTTCCTGTCTCTGAATCAGCCCAACAGACGGCAGGGACGTATGCAGAAGTCCACGGTCCTAAAACATTCTGTACGTTGTTTTCAGAAATGCTAGTTTACACAATAACATTTTCTGATGCTTGCCCCCAGATTCCTCAGAAGGGTCCCTTTTAATTTGGGCTTTGGTGTAACTCTGGCCCAGCTCTGAGCAGTTCACGAGGCACAGCTCTGCTCAAAGACTCCCCGGGAGCCAGAGCCACCCTCTTCATTCCTACTTGGCACTGGGGCTGTCGCAGGCTGGACCCCATGTAGAGAAGGAGCACAACTGAGTCTTTTTCTGTGGTGCAGAGGACCCTGGGGGCACCCATGCAGCTTCTGGCTTGGGGACCCAGGGGTGTTGTTAAGCAGGGGTCCGGTTGCACCTGAAAGACTAATAAAATTTATTTTGGCGCAAGGTTTTGTGACAATCACAGCTTTGGTCCCCACTGTGGTGAAAGTTTTTTCAGGTTTTGGTCTTGTCCATTCACAGTCCACCATGGATGCTCACTAGGTTATGTTGGGCCAGTCACAAACATTCAGCCTAACTTACCTCATGGGGTTACTGTGAGGATAAAAGGGAGGAGAGAAGAATGAGGTGAGCTGCTTTGTGGAGAAAGGCAGGGTATAAATGAATACTAGATATAGATGAAGATGGGAGGCAGTTAGCAGGAGGAGTCCTGATCTGGATAGCCCAGGCTAGACTGATCTCATCAGATCTCAGAAGCTGCTGAAGACAGAGGGGAAGGTAAATGTTGGCTGACTGTTTGGTGGGAAGGAGAGAAAGAAGCAGGGAAAGGGGAGAGGCCATGGGGGCTTTAAGGGAAGAGAAAATAGTGAGGGGAGGGAGAAATGAGATCTCTTGCCCCCCACCCCATAATTCCTTGTGGGTTCCCACTTTTCTGATATATATAAAAGCCCTGGTGTATTGGCATTTTTCAGTTCTCCCAGTGGCTGTGCTGTGCGCTCCATCAGTCATTGGCCTGTCAACCACCACTCAAGAATACTCGCGTGCCATTGGCTGGGGGCTGGGTCCGCTCCTCTCTCCCGGCCACTGCCAGCCTGGCCACTGTTCCCTGTCAGAATAAACTGCCAAAACAGCTGGCTCTCCTGATGAAGACACTCCTCCTGCTTGGCTCCTCTGTGGCTGGCTGGCTACTGAGGTGGGCCAGTGGCCATCAAACCATTCTCTTCTCCTCCAGCTGTGTGGCTTACTTCCCCATCAGTGGCTGTTGCTAGGCAACCAAACTTGGTTCTGCCAGTTAAAAGGCAGGGGGGGGGAAGGCCCTTTCCAGGCCTACTTTGGCTTTTGTGGGGAACTCATTGGGGGCAGTCCTAACTAGGGTTGCCAGATCTAGGTTGGAAAATTCCTGGAGATTTTGTGGTGGAGTCTATGGAAGCCAGAGTTTGGGGAGTAGAGAGGCCTCAGCTGAATAGAATGCCATAGAGTCTACCCTCCAAAGCAGTTATTTTCTCCAGGGGGAGAGAGAGATCTGTTGTCTGGAGTTCAGTTGTAATACCAGGCAATACCACAGCCCGTTTGGCATAGCAGCACTTCAGAACAGGGTCTGCCAGACCCAGGTTCTTGCTGTGGATTTTCGACCAGTCACAGACTTTCAGCCTAACCTACCTCACAGGGTTGTTGTGCAGATCAAAAGAAGAAGAAGAAGAAGAAGAGATTGGATTTATACCCCGCCCTCCACTCCCCAAGGGAGTCTCAGAGCGGCTTACAAACTCCTTTCCCTTCCCCTCCCCACAACAGACACCCTGTGAGGTAGGTGGGGCTGAGAGAGCTCTTTCCCAGGCTGTCCTTGAGGGAACAGCTGGTACAGAGCTATGGCTTGCCCAAGGTCATCCAGCCAGGTGCAAGTGGAGGAGAGGGAATCAAACCCAGTTCTCCCAGATTAGAGTCCGCGCACTTAACCACTACACCAAACTGGGAGATAATGATGTAAGCTGCTTTGCTCCCCACTGCGAAGAAAGAATGTACTGTTCCTCCTGGGGAACCATTGTTGCCAATCTCCAGGTGAGGGCTGGAGATCACTCAGAATTACAACTGCTCTTCAGATGGCTCTTCAGATGCTCTTCAGATGGCAGCGATCAGTTCCCCTGGAGAAAACAGTGGACTCTGTGTCATTTTACCCTGCTGAGGTCGCTAAAGCAAATTGATGCTGAGTGCCCAAGGCCAGGGCACCTGCCCAAAGCCTGTTGTATTTATTTCCACAATGTGCCTTATTCCTAGTTTATTCATAAAGCTAGAATTACACCTCATCTCCAGACAACAGAGATCAGTCCCCCTGGAGAAAGTGGCTGCTTTGGAGGGTGATCTCTATGGCATGTACTCCACTGTGGTCCCTGTCCTCCCCAGGCACCACCCCCAAATCACCAGATGTTTCCCAACCTGGAGCTAGCAACCATAAACCCCATCCCCTGCTGGTGGCTGGGGTGTGTGTGTGTGGGGGGGGGGCACCACCTCCAAATCTCCAGAAATGTCCAGGGGAGGAGGAGGGAGACCTCACGAAGAGAGCCAGTACTCTTTTGAATGGATCTAGTTTTAAACTGGCTTCTCTTTGTAATGTCTACCCTCTCCCACCTGTCTGTTGTTTGTAGATTTAAGCACAAATGTCTCTGCTCTACGAAGGTACCGGAAGCACTGAGCTCTAACTCAAAAATACTTCTGCTGGAATAAATTTTGTTAGCCTCTTCAGAGCCACTGGGCTCCTGTTAATCTGTTGCGGAAAAATCCATCTCAGCCAACAGCCTCTCTGGGGTTATCCTCTTGTCCTAAACACCTCCTGCCCCCCAAGTGGCTCAAGGGCTCACATCTCATCAGTAAACACAACACAGGCCTCAGAGCCAGACAGAGAGGGGCTAATTTCCCCTTCCTGGCAGAAACATTCCTGGCATCTCCCCATGTTTCTAGAGCTGTTTATCTTTAGCTCCAGCTCTGGGGACATCTGGAGTCTCTCCTTGGCAAGAAATCCAAACTGCTGGGTTATCTGAAGAGTGGGAAATCTAAAGGATGTGAAGAGGAGGCGGAAGGGATGGGCAAGGTGGACCCAGGATGAAGTCTTCAGGATGGAATCTGGCTCCCATTGAGACCTGCATAATTTGTCACTCACCATGATGCAGACAGCCCACTGATTATGGACTGGGGCCTACCAGATGTCTGAATCTTGCCCTCCTCCACACACCTCCAGTCTGGCAAGCCTATCAAGCTGCAGCCCTGACTGAGGCTGTGTTTGCCTCACGGAGTGCAGGTGGTATATAGGCCTGCCTGCTCACATCCATCCAGTGTGATACTTCTGCCTCCCTGCCCCCGCCTCCCCACACTGTAAGTTCCTCAGGACAGAAACCTACCTCTTCCTGCTTCAGTCAGCCTGAGAGATGCCACACACATCAACAACACTACAGACAGTATGGATGACCACCCTCCTATTTCAACAGCTGGCCTTCAACATTTTTGGCATCCTCCTGGGGTGTCAATAAGCCCCTGTCCACAATCATTCCCACTTCCCTCAGGTTCCTGAAGGATTGTTTCCAGTGGTCCCCCCTCAGCTGAAGGGCATCATTCTACACTGTGCTGAGAAATCTCACTTAGTTTGGCTGGCTGAAGCCCCATCTTGATAGTTAAATGACCCAGGACATATACTTCTGAAATCTGGAAGAGATAAGGTAAGACCTGCCTTCCTCCCTAGGGTGAGTGGTCCCAGGGCTAGGAGGGGCAGGTTTCCCCTCCTTTGAGTCCCCAATTTCACTCTCAAGGGAACAGCAAAGAGCTGCACCATAGGCGTCAACTACGGGGGGGCTCGAGGGCTCGAGCCTCCCCCGAAATTTCCCGGGGGGGGCTCAGCCACCCCCGGCAAAATGGAGCGGCCGCCAGTAGGGGAGGCTGATAAAATCAACGGCGGCTGCCCTCCCCTGCACATTTACTGCCCGCCGCTTGGAAATGGAAAGGTAGAAAGGCAGACGGGTCCCCAGAGGGCTCAAGGCCACAAAAGCGAAGAGGAGGGGTGAACGGGGCGGAGGCGCCATTTTTAAACGGTTGACAGTTGGTGTCGTTGCTGGTAGGTGAGCAGAGTGAGTGTGCGGGGCCGCACATTGTCGAAGGGCCATGTGGCTCTTGTCCTCCTACCCAGAACGTCCCGCTGAGGATCGGGGCTCCCCCTGCTCCCCTCCTGCGCCGAGTCTGCCTCCTTGGGGCTGGGGGGCGGGGGGAAAAGCGGCGGGGACATGGTCCCGTGCGCATGCGCACAAAAGAGCCCCCCCCCCAGGGATTTCCAAAGTCTACGCCCCTGAGCTGCACTATGGACCAAAACCATCTGTGGTGTGCCACAAGGGCCAGGGCCTCTGCTGCAGGGGAATTCTGCACTCAGCTCCAGGATGGTGTGCAAACCAGAGACAGAGGCAGGGCTCAGCTCCCAGGAACTGGTAGGAAAAGCAAGCCCAGTTCAGCAGGCATGCAGGAAGTGATGGACTTGGAAGTAGACTTGGGTGGGCCTCTTCAGAAAGCCCTTCCTTACTTTCCCCCTGGCTTATGAAAGCGGTGAAGAAGAATGTGGTACACTGACTTCACAGGCAGAAGCATGCACACACACGCACACACACAGACAGTGGCTGACTTTCCCCTGCCCCTTCCAACGCCCAAGTTATCACCTAGGGCCTCCATGGAGAAGAGGGTGAAAAATGTCATCCATTCAAAGGATATCCCACACCCCCTCCTCTAAATTTATCGAAGTCTTTGCTGAAAATGAGAAGCAATCATTCTCTTTCCCTTTCCTTTTTCTTTTTCAAAGCAGCCCTTGAACATTTCATCTTGGACAGAGACAGGGAGGGAAGGGCAGCATTTGGTCTTGTTTACCTTCTGGCAACTGTTCCACTGTCCGGTGTTTTGAAAGCCATTGGGGCTGCCAAATACTTTTGGGATGATTAAGCTGAACTGTGTTTTGTTCTCAGGGTAACTTCTTGCAGAGAGGATTTTATGTAACTGTATTAACAGATCCTGCCACACTTGGATTGCACACATTTCTCCTAGGAACATAACACAGTTCCAACTTTCAGCAGCAGTCTCCTGCCCAAAGTGGAGTCTGGGAGAGGAGGAGGGGTGGGGAGGAGCAGGATTTTTGGAAAGCAGTTACTGATTTCACTTCCCTTTGCAGGAAAATCACATGGGGCCATGGAGAAGCAGCAAATGAAAACCTCTAACCCCACATGTCAGAGAGGACAGCGATTCCTCCAGCCACTCTGGTTGCGTTCAGACAGCTTTTTTGAGCCACGCCAGGCACGAGTGCATGGTGGATTTAAAGTGCATGTACAGACAACAACATCTGGGAATCGTGCTGCTTCCTTGATCAGCCCATCGATCCCTGTCAGGGATCCGTACTTAAAAGACAGTGGTGAAAGTCCGGTCCTAAGCTGGCCGACAGGCCAATGGCGGACTTTCCCCCACCTGGTCATTTCACCAGCACACAATCAGCCCATAGGGATGGTCTCCAGACCATCCCGAATGGCCGCCATTTTAAAAAAGTCTTAACATTTTTAAAAAGTTAACTGCTTAAACATGCGATGTCCCCAGAGCTCCACTCAAACGATCCGAACAATTTAATGATTCTGAAGGTCCTGTGATATTTATGCACTTTGTTAACTGAAATGGTACCTAGAGGAAAGTACTGCTGGTGGTGCTTTTACCATTTTGGTCCGTGCATGTGGGGGGAAACAAGTAGACAGTGAGGCACATATGTGCATGCGCAAACAGGATTTTTAAAAAAACAGCCGACCGCACAGCTCCTTATGGTGGATGCCGTCTAGACAATCCACCACAGAGTCACACGCAGTAAAGCAATTGTGCAAATTACAGCTGGGTCCATCTGAATGCACCCCTCTGACAGGCAAAGCTGCAATAACAGAGTTCCTGGTGAGCAGCAAGTGCAGGATTGTGAAGGACTGGCAGAAGGAGAGACTGTGGGGAAGGGGTCAGAGAAGCCACAGCTGGGAAAGTGGACTGAGCATGGTGTGAACAGTGCAAGCCTGCGTTGGGGCATCCTGAGTGAGGACGGCCGGCTTTGTTCCTGGCAGCAGAGTTGCCAGGTCCCTTTGAGACACCGGCAGGGGGATGGGAGAGCCGGAAGCATTGCCCCGACATGCCAATGTCACCCGAAAGTGACGTCACATGATGTGCCTATATCACCCGAAAGTGATGTAGGCACGTCAGGGGCGATGCTCTGCTTTTCAGGCAAAACTCTATGGTGAAACTGGCCTCAAACTATAGAATTTTTCCCAAAAACCAGAGCGTCATCCCCCCGTCACCAACATGCCTACATCACTCCCGGGTGATGTAGGCATGTTGCTCCATGTTGCTGTTGGGGAGGGGAATTTCCTCCTGCTGGCCAGCTGGCCAGCAGCAAGCAGGGGCCCACAAAATTGGGGGATCCCCCACCTCCAACTGGGGGTCTGGCAACCCTACCCAGCAGGGTGCCCGTATATTCATGCTGCACAGAATGCAGACGGTTTGTAGGTGAAGCCCTCCCTTGGCATGCAAACCAAGGGATGGGGAAAGCAGCAGAATTTCTGCTTTGCCTGCAACAAAAGGTGCGGAAGCACTGCCCCCTTCCATTGTAATTTTCTCTGATGGTGCTGAATGGTCTCTAAAGGCAAATAGCAGCAGCGGTAGGACCACACTAGACAATATTCATTCATTCATTCATTCATTCATTCATTCATTCATTCATTCATTCATGACTCACTGGCAGATCACTGAATGGACAATTAACAGTCGGGGAAAGGCAATTTAGATCAGGCCAGTAACATGTGTGGGGGGGGGAGCCAAGCAGGGGTTTAACCCTTTCACCCATACCCATTTCAGCACTCGAAGCAACACCCCCAGCTGCTAATTTGTCCCCCTGTGGAAAACCGAATGGCCTGAAAATTTCCCTTTATGAGCTAAATAGCAGCCAGGAGGAGGGGGAGTTGGGAAAATGGCACATGGGCATGGGAGAAGAAAGGACTATCCCCCCCCCCACCAACCCACACACACACCCTTGATCCAAACCAGGGCCTCAGGCAGCGTCGAGGCTACTTCGGCTCTTTCTTTTCAGGAGACTGCAGAGCTGCTGGTAAGTGACTGTTGCGGAGCTCTGGGAAGCACAACAGCCCTGCCAGGGAAAAAACCGAGCTCCTGAGGCTGAAAACGTTTGCAGAGAGAAGGTGAGATGACCTCAAAAGTCACTTTATGGACACACAAAGAAGGCTGCCCTAGGGCTTCATCTTGAGGGCAACTTCCCAGGTGGCTTTCCAAACACAGACCTAGCCCTGTCCTCTTTCCAAACAGACATGTCAGGGCCACAGGCAACGCAGCTCAGCTGGGGATGTTGAAGAGCCAGGACAGGCAGCCAGAATCTGCTCTCAGGCTCCAACTGGGACTTGTGTGGCTAAGAAATTGACTGCTAAAAATAAATGCCACAGAGAGGAGCTGCTGGCTGTGTCCCCCACCAACACAGAGCCATCATTTCCACAGGATCATTTCCCCCCTTCCAATCACAACTCCAGACATCAGGGGAGCCAGTCAGAGGGAAGGGCCTAGCCCTGACACCGGCCATACACCCTGCAGCACGGACAGAACGAGGGATGGTTGTGGCAGTGGGGAGGGTGGGGGTCAGGAAACCCCAGCTCCTGTCTTGGATCCCACAGCCACCCCGTCTCTGAAGGGGCTGCAGTGACAGGGGTGGGGGAGAAGAAGTCTGCAGACGACCAAGTGGCAACTACATGCCCCCACTGGTGAGACAAGTGGCAGGATGAGGAGGCTGTTGCCTACCTGCCTGCTGCTCCCCCCACCCCCGGTTTCCTGCCAGCCCACCTTATTCGGCAGGTGAGGAAGGGAAGGGAAGGGAAGGGAAGGGAAGGGAAGGGAAGGGAAGGGACAGCTGGCTGAACCGCTGCCTCAGCTGGAGCTAGCTACCCAACCGGGGCGGGGGGGGGGGGGGAAGGAACAGGTCCAGGACCAGGCTGTGACTGCCCCAGCAGGGTGGGGGTGGGAGAGAGTGATGGGGAAATGTCACCCAGTCACGGGGAGGAGGTATGGGAAGCCTGCAAGGGAGGACCTTGGGGAGCCGGGGGAGAGCCTGGCCCTTGGATCTCCCCCCCAATAAAGCATGAAGGAATTTGCATCCCCCCCTTTTTGCAAAAAATTCACTTTGGGCACTGGCAGAATAGCTCCCGTAATTGAATTAGTTCCAGTAATTGAATTAGCTCCATTAATTAAATTAGCCGCAGTGCTAAACTGCCCCTAGTCCCCCCTCCCCCGAAAAAAATTCTGGCTCCTGTGCTGAAGAGCAGATGTCTCTACTGCTGTTATTTGTAGTAGTGACAACGGAACCTCCTGCATTCGTTCTATGCATTCAGTGGGAGGCTGAAAAGGAACTGGGGCTGCTCCTCATTCCCCAGGGGCTTCCACGGATTCTCCAGCTGCCACACACATGTTCAGCAATGACAAAGGAAGACTGTTACCGGTTCGATGATTGCTGGCTCCCCCTTCTGCCCCTTTTCACCTCGTGGTCCACCGATCTGCATCAGACAAGGAAAACGGCAAGTCAGAACAACTGATCACAGGCACAGTTTTGCACGGGCAAGAACAGCATGTGCTGCTGGCTGACCAATATGGAAACCGAGTGCCTCACCTGCCCAGTGAGATGCAGTGGGAAAGGGGGCATTTGATGTATGCCTACTCGCACATGCTCCTTCCAGTTAGTTTCCGTGAGACATGATTATTCACTGTTTTTATTCTAGGACACTCTCAGGAAACCCTTACAGCAATGAATAAAACTAATGCATATGGGGTATTCTACTTTTATCTTCCTTACAGCAACAACCCTGTGAAGGAGGCTGAGAGACTACCCAGATTGTGTCATGGCCAAGGAGGGATTTGAACTGAAGTACAAAAGAGACCCTAAATACCCTGGCCAAAAAAGGTCCAAGGCACTGGCAGGCAGGACTCCAAACCAGAACATTAAAGTTGACATTAATCAGGTCCTTAATCTGCCTCAAGAGCACCACATATGCAGATTAGCTGGTTCTTCATGCAGAATCAAGATGAGACACAACACAGAAGCGTTCAGGGCCAGCAGACGGAAGGCTGGATTGACACTGCTGGTTCACATCCTTCGCTGACGTGGCGTTTGCTGGGTGACCTTTGGCCTGTTGTTTTCTCTCCACCTAACCTACCACACAGGGTTGGTATGAGGATACAATGTTGGAGAGGAGCCCCAAGTACAAGACATACAGGTTGCTTACCTGTAATTGGAGATCTTCGAGTGGTCATCTGTGCATTCACACCTCTGGGATTAAGTGCGCCTGCGTCGATCCCGATCGGTAATCTTCAAAGCCTAACGGATTTTTGTGCCAGCTCCCTGGTCACGTGCACGTCCCACTGCGCATGACCCGGGGAGGGGCACGAGGATCCCGCCAGTTCCTTCTGACCGCTGCGAACAGCCCCCAAGAAAAAAATGAGGGAGACCGAAAGCAGAGGGGAAGGAGGACGGGTGGTGTGAATGCACAGATGACCACTCGAAGATCTCCAATTACAGGTAAGTAACCTGTATATCTTCTTCGTAGTCTCTGTGCATCATACCTCTGGGAGAATAGCGAGCAATAAACACACCACATACCTGGAGGTGGGTGCTGGAGGTCTGACATCTGAGCTGCTTGCAGAACTGCACGGCCCACCACAGTACGTTGATGGACACGGACATCTAGGGCGTAGTATTTCACAAACGTGTGAGGAGACGCCCACATCGCAGCATTGCAGATGTCTCCCAGGGGAATGCCCTTGAGGAATGCCGTGGAAGCAGCCACGGCTCGAGTGGAATGTGCCCAGAGGGACACCGGCAATGGCCTCTTGGCCAGGAGGTAGGCGAGTTTTATCGTCTCCACTATCCACTTTGAGAGTCTTTGAGACGACAGTTTCTGTCCCTGCCTGGGCAAGGCATAGGTGACAAAGAGAGCCGGAGACTTGCGAAATGGTTTTGTCTGGTGCAAGTAAAAGGAAAGAGCTCTCTTGACGTCAAGAGTGTGTAAACTGCGTTGTGTTGGGTCCTGAGGATCAGGAAAAAACACTGGTAATGTAATGTCCGCCCCGATGTGAAAGTCCGAGACTATCTTGGGCAGGAAGAAGAAGAAGAAGAAGAAGAAGAAGAAGAAGAGATTGGATTTATACCCCGCCCTTCACTCACTTGGAGTCTCAGAGCGGCTTACAAACTCCTTTCCCTTCCCCTCCCCACAACAGACACCCTGTGAGGTAGGTGGGGCTGAGAGAGCTCTATTCCCAAGCTGTCCTTGAGAGAACAGCTGGTTCAGAGCTATGGCTTGCCCAAGGTCATCCAGCCAGGTGCAAGTGGAGGAGTGGGGAATCAAACCCGGTTCTCCCAGATTAGAGTCCGCGCACTTAACCACTACACCAAACTGGCAAGCGACATCGGGAGCCAGGGCAACCGCATCATGGTGGAACGTGAGGTACGGTGGGTCGCAACGAAGCGCCGAGAGCTCACTTACACGCTGAGCAGAAGTGATGGCCACCAAAAACGCAACCTTCCACGAAAGGAGTTGAAGGCTGCAGGAAGCCATGGGTTCAAAGGGTTTGCCCATTAACTTGGTAAGGACCAGGGGTAGGTCCCATGCCGGGACCGGTGTCCGCACTGGTGGGTAGAGGCGATGCATTCCCTTGAGGAATTGCTTTGTGGTTGGGTGAGAAAACACTGAGTAGCCGTCGATCTCAGGATGGTTGACTGAGATGGCTGACAAATAAACATGGATAGATGAGTGGCACAGTCCTCTATCCTTACACGACAAAAGGAAACCAAAAATGTCATTAAGGGTAGCGGGGACGGAAGGTCGTCCTATAGAAGCCAGAAAGGCTAGAAATTTAGTCCATTTCACCGCATATGAACGACGTGTGGAGAGTTTGCGTGAGTTCAAGAGAACCTGTGCAATACGTGAGTCTATTCCTGAGGTTGAATCAACCAAGCTGTCAGCTTCAATCTGGGCACGTCGTGGTGAAGCACCTGGCCCCTGTACATCCAGAGCAGATCTGGGTCCGTCGGGAGGTGGAGATACACTCCGAGAGAGAGACGGAGGAGCGTGGGGAACCAAGGTTGCTGCGGCCACCACAGTGTGATGAGAATCGCCCATGGACGTTCTGCTATCAGCTTGTGTACCACACGTGGTATTAGGGGGATCGGGGGGAATAGGTACAGATGTCTCCCCATCTACTGGAGAAGGAGACCGTCCCCAAGGGAGGTCGGATCCGCGCCGGCTCTGGAACAGAAGAGATGGCACTTCCTGTTCTCCCGAGAGGCGAACACGTCCACGGAGGGATGCCCCCAGCGATCGAAGATCGGGGTCAGATAGAGGGGGTTTAATTCCCACTCGTGTAGGGATGCTCCCCCCCTGCTCAGGAAGTCTGCTTGGGAATTGAGCAGACTGGGAAGGTGAGTCGCTACGAGATGAATATCTAGGGACTGACACTGGTCCCAGAGTTCGATAGCTAAACGGCAGAGTCCCCGGGAGACCATCCCACCCTGATGGTTGATATAATACATGGTGGTCATGTTGTCCGTTAGAACAGCCACCGTTTTTCCCGACAGAGATTGGCGGAAGGATCTCACTGCACAGAGAACTGCCAGCAGTTCCAAGAAATTGATATGGTTGTGGGCCACAGCAGGATCCCACTTGCCGCTCACACCGACACCATCCAGGTGAGCTCCCCAGCCCCATAGGGAAGCATTTGTGGTGATGGTCGCTGAGGGAGGCGAGAGCCAAAAAGGTGCATCCGACTGTACGTTCTGGGGCACAAGCCACCAAGCCAGGGTTTCCAGGACCTGGTCTGAGAGCCGGAAATGCTTGGAGAGGGAGTGAACACTGGGACGGAATAATCTCAGGAACCAAAGTTGCAATGGCCTCATCCGCAACTTCGCAAACAGAATCACTGCCGTGGTTGCGGCCATCAGGCCCAATAGGCGGAGTATTTGTCTGGCTGTGGCCTCCTTGTTCTCCCAGATGGATTGGAGGAGGGAGACTATGTCCATTGCCCTGTTGGGGGGCAGAAAAGCCCGGAACTGCAGGGAGTCCAGAATGGCTCCGATGAACTGCACCCATCTGGAGGGAGTGAGCATGGACTTTTTGAGGTTTATTGTCAACCCTAGGGATTCTAGGGCATGGAGAGTTATTGAGATGTGGCTCTGTAGAGTTGTCGCGGAGGGCGCAACCAGGAGCCAGTCATCCAGATATGGGTAAAGGTGGACACCCTGAAGCCGGAGATGGGCTACCACTACTGCCATGAGTTTCGTGAAAACACGAGGAGCCGTAGAAAGGCCAAAAGGTAGAGCCTTGTATTGGAAGTGACGTGGACCGACCGCGAAGCGGAGGAATGGCCTGTGTGCCGGATGAATCGTCACATGAAAGTATGCGTCTTTTAAGTCCAGCGTCACCATCCACACGTTGGCTTCTAGTAGTGGTAGGATGGTCTGTAGAGTGGTCATACGGAACTTCTGGTAGATGATAAATGCATTGAGGTTCCGAAGATCTAGTATGGGACGGAGTCCGCCATCCTTCTTTGGTACCGTGAAATAGCAAGAGTAGAAACCCTGCTGAAGGTGGTCTACAGGTACCGGTTCTATGGCATCCTTGGACAGGAGGGGTGTTGGGACGGGACAGGACTTCTGACGACAGGGTGTCGGAGGGAGGGGTGACTACGAAATAAGAGTTCTGTGGTATCTGGAAAAATTCTATCCGGTAGCCCTCTGCTACTACTGATAGGGCCCATTTGTCTGATGTTATGTGTTGCCATGCGGGTAGGAAGGGTGACAGATGGGTGGGAGGACTGGAGCGGATGCGGGAGTCAAAGACCCTGTTTGTTCGGTTTCGGAGGTTTCGACTTGGAAGTGGAAGCGGTTGGGAAACGTGGTCTATGGCCATAAGGTTTCTGCTGATAAGCAGAGGAGGAAGGTCTTTGCCATTGGGGTTCAGTGGGAGATCGCTGTGGCTGCTTCTTAGACCAGGATCTTTGCCAGGTTTTCTGCTTCTGCTGTCTCGGCTGAGAGACGCCCAGGTTACGAGACGTCTTCATGCTCTTATCCAGGTCGTGCAGAACTGTGTCCGTTGTGGAGCTGAACAGGCCTTCATCCTCGAAAGGGAGGTCTTCCACCAGGGTTTTAGTATCCTGTGGAAGAGAAGTTGACCTCACCCAGGCGTGACGTCTAAGGGCGACTGCTGAAGTAAGGGTCTTGGAAGTGACGTCTGCAGCATGCTTGGATGCGTTGAGTTGGTGTTTTGCCAAGACCATGCCTTCCTTCTGGATCTTCCTGGCTAGACGCTGTTTATCCTCAGGAAGATGGGCCAGAAGCAGTGTCATCTGTTCCCATAGGGAGTATTGATACCTGCTCATACAGGCTGTATAGTTGGCAGTTTTTACACCCAAGGCACCTGCCGAATAAAAACGTCTCCCAAAAGAGTCCAGTTTCTGTCCCTCTTTGTCAAGGGGGGAGGAATGTCCGCTGTGGCCCTTAGCGGAGGGGGTCACAACAACCGAGTTGGGTTTGGGGTGTATGAACAAAAATTCTGCTCCAGGTTCTTGGAGCTTGTACATGTGATCCAATCTCTTGCTAGAGATTGGAGTAGAAGAAGGGTGTCCCCAAGATTCTTTAGCAGTGTTCATGAGCACCGAAATAAGTGGTAAGGCTACTGCAGTAGAGGTATCCATCTGCACAATATCGAAAATGGCATCGGTAGCGGTAGGGATTGGTTGGACCGTGGCTAGGGCCAAGGAGTGAGCCATTCTCTTGATGAGCTCTCCGTATGATTTTACATCCTTGGAAGGGGAGATCGGTAGGTTGTCGGCGACATTGGGGGATGGCGACGGGTGGGTGGGTGATTCATCGTCGGAAGCGGAAGACGCGGAAGAGTCCGGTATCGACCGTTCGGAGTGTTCGGATGGAGACATAAGAGTCGACGGGTCCGGTTGAAAGGGAGGGAGATCGACATCGGGTGGGGTTTGTGTCGGTATTGACATCGGTGTCGGCATCGGTGGCGGAGTCGGCCTCGGAGCCGGAGGATCTCGGCATCGGGAGACTCTGGATGACGTCGATTGACGGTCCCATTCCGACGGATACCACTGCGGTGGTGGAGGGTAGGAGCCGTACAGGTACCGCCATTGCCGAACGTCCCACGGCACCGAGGAGGACGGAAGACACCAGTCTCGATCACTTCTCGGTGTCGGTAACAGATCGGGCCCGGTCTCGGGGCTACTTCGAGGGACCTGGGTCAGCTCGATGTCGGGGTCCGAGTCCGTCAACTGAATGGGTTGTGGCATCGGGGAGGCGGAACTACCCCGGGATCGCTCACACCCTGAAGGGTCAAGCTGTGGAGATCCGAGCTGGGTCAAGTCGGGCGCGGGTTGCGTCGATGGAGCACTAGAAACTTTCTTGTGCTTTAGCTTGCCCTTCTCCTCCTTGCCCTCTCTGCGTTTCTTTGCAGGAGTGTGTGGCAGAGGGAGGGGTCGTTTCGGTGCCGATTTCTCGGTACCGATGGCACTCCTTACCGGAGACGATGCCGGAGCTGTCGGAGCCGATGGTGATGCTCCCGAAGTGTCGGCTGCAGACATCTTTGGGGATAACACTGCTTCCAAGAGTGCCACTTTCAACCTAGCCGCTCGGTTCTTGAGGGTTTGTTTGGAGAAGGCAGTGCAGCTAGAACAAGAGTCCACGCGCTGTGACTTGCCCAAGCACAAAAGGCAGAGAGAGTGCTTGTCCGGAGGCGCTATCTTACTTCCACAGTTAAGACAGCGTTTAAAGAAGCCCCACCGCTGGGCCATAGGCCGAGCGGGGAGTAAATGAGGAAAAATCCAAAACAAGTCCAAGAAAACAGTCCGTAGGTCGAAAAGGGAAGAAATCAGTCCGAAAGGCTTTTCCAATTGGAAAACAAAAGTTAACTACCGACCGAAGCGGAGAGGGGATCCTCACGACGCGGCGGTCAGAAGAGAACTGGCGGGATCCTCGTGCCCCTCCCCGGGTCATGTGCAGTGGGACGTGCACGTGACCGGGGAGCTGGCGCGAAAATCCGTTAGGCTTTGAAGATTACCGATCGGGATCGGCGCAGGCGCACTTAATCCCAGAGGTGTGATGCACAGAGACCACGAAGAAGATCTAGAGCTCCTTGGAGCAAGGGCAC
Organism: Lepidodactylus listeri; assembly: GCA_029233225.1. Taxonomy (NCBI): domain Eukaryota; kingdom Metazoa; phylum Chordata; class Lepidosauria; order Squamata; family Gekkonidae; genus Lepidodactylus; species Lepidodactylus listeri. The sequence continues at coordinate 2,336,346 of JARCFY010000014.1, read as the reverse complement.
GAAAAAATGTAGGAAAGACAGAAAGGTTATACGCAGGCAGCATCAGAAACCAGAGTGAAATAGCCAAAGCCTAAATGCAGGCAGTACACCAGTCACATGAAAATTACTCTTTCACTCCATTTAAATTAAATTAAATGAAGAAGAGCCAAGTCTGCCAGTCATCCTGGAACTTTTTCACTCACAAGCCAGAACAGTGGAAGGCAGGGCAAGTATAACACTAATCAAGGAACTGGCAGTGTGATCCTAAACAGAGTTACATCCGGGCTTCAGTTGACTAAGAAGGGAATAATTAGGCTCAGGATCGCACTGTGGTTAAGTTAAAGATTTACGTTACAAAAATAAGCTGAAAACTGAGAAGATTAACTCATGAAGTTGTCTTCTTCCAAGAACATGCCGTGTGACACAGGCTGGGCTCTTCTGACCAGCTTTCAGTCTCCAGGATCCAGATGGTCTTGCTACTTTGCAGCCTTTTACTGAAGATGTTGAGGAACTGCAGAAAAGCAGGGACCCAGCCCCCAGGCCTTTTCAGGGAGATGCAGGGAAAGAGCTCAGAATACCCCAGAAGCTAGCTGTTCCCCCCATCCCCATAGGGATAACCCTCAGATTTGCGAGTCCCACCAAAGAACTGATGAAGGGGCTCTCACTTCCCCTTACCCAATGGACCCCCCAGTAATCCACTTCTAGCCCCCTATGAATAACCTCAGGAGAAAAAATAACCAATCAGTGATTGCCAGCTAATTACAACTCCTGGACCCTGATTGTGGTAAAAATCATATGGGGCAGAGAAGGGGGGGGGGGGGGGAGAACAGTCTGCTTAATGTACACACAGAGCTTTAGCTAACCCCCCCCCCCCTTTCTCCAGGGGTTGGGCCAATTTTGAAGCTGATGGCAGCAAACGTCGTATGAGGTTCAACCTCCAGCTTACTTGCTCTTTCCCCAAATGCCCTCCCTGTGCAGAGCCCTTACCAGGAAGAGGCAGACCGGCCGTGCCACGCAGATCAGTTGGCACCTGTCCAAAGGGGGGATCTTATGCTCAAGCCAGCACTCAGGAGGCACAGGCGCCCCTTACCCCTTCGTAAAGCGTGTCCTGGTTCGCAGGCATTCCAGGCCCGATATCAGGAGAGTCTGTTCTGTCGTAGTAGCCATCGTAGTAGGTATCGTACTCCCGGATGGTTTCCTCCATAAAGTCTTTGTCAGCATCTTCTCCACCTTGGCTCCCTCTCCCTGCAGCCTAATACAGCAGACATTCTTGTCAGAGCCAGCTGAGGGAGCAGCTATCGACAAATCCTGATTTTGCTTCCCACCATGCCTATTACAGCATCAGATTTTAGACCTTTCCCATTCGTCAATGGACTTTCACACATCAAGGAACGCAGGACCACTGAGGACTCTGGGCCATGACCTACAGGGTTCTAGGCATCGGCCTGGTATGCACTAGGGATGCTGTGAATTTGCCACCAACACGTTTGACTGCTGAACTAACTATGTCTGAAGGTGGTGATCACATGTGAGCTGATCCCTTGGTCTGTTCAGTCCATAGTGAGCAGCCGCAAACACCTGCCGATCAAGTTTGCACTGGGTTTTCCCCAAACTGTTCCCTGCTGAATCAAACTGACCAGTGGCAATTACTGAGGCACAGCATTTACTGAGAACTGATTTATGTGGTTCATGAGAGATCTGTCTATTTAAACAGCTACCTGCTGAACAGAGCAGTTACACAGCAAGGATGGGAGGAGATGAATTAATACAGGTGGGAGAAGCTGATTGCCCCATGCTGCATGGTTAGTAAGGGACACCACACAACAACCTGCCCAACACCCACTAGCAGGTGGCCAAAGCACTGGGCCGAATGCAGGGGAACGGCCTTCTCCCATGGCTGCACATGGCAGGGGACAGATACAAGGCTGCAGAGGGCTAGCTGCCCTTCAGAGAAGCATATCCATTGCCCTTCCTCTCAAAGAGAAATCCCCATAAGCTTCTGAGGTTTCGTTTTAAAACCCCAGGTCTGTGACCAAATCCAGATAAAGAAACAAGAGAAGTCGCTGCAGTGGGGTCAGGATCAGAGCCAGAAGTGAAAGCAAAGTTTCAAAGCCTGCTGCCTCTGCTGACAACCTCACCTTTGGCTCTCCAGACACCAACAAGGATATCCAGAAAGGAGAGAACATCACATAAAGCAGGAGGACAGGTAACTCACAGGTATCCTTGTGATGTTGAACCATTACAGTACTGCCCAGCTTGCAATGCCTGGGGCAACTTTTGAGACCTGTGACCGGTCAGAGATGGCCGCCCCCCCCCCCCCCCCGCTCCCAAGATCGGGTCAACAGCATAGGCGCTGTTCTGTTGCATGAGACCAACATACATCCCTTCCATTTCCAGGGGTAGCCAGCCAGCAAGAGAGCCCACACCTCCTCAGGAACGAAAGCATCCTCCTCCTCCTCATGTGGCTTGCTCTTGGCAAGAAGCCAACTTCCTCTGGACAGGGAGGCTGTGACCCTGCGCTGTTTTGACCTCTAGCACTGTGTGTCTAGTCCCTTTTAAAGCCATCAGTGTTAGCGGCCATCCCCAGATCCTGATTTTGCTTTCCCTTCCCCCATTATTGAAGCAGAACACACACACACACACACAGAAATCAATGCTCTCAATTCCCCATCAAATTCTGACAGACATTTCATGTAAGCAGAGACCTCTGAATTTGCATCAAATTTCATTTTGACACTTATTGGCAAGCTTTCTAACAGAGTGAGTCATGAAGCAAGAAAACTTAGAATTCAGAGCTGAAGCTTTTCCAGCAAAGAGACGCTGGGATGGGGAAAGTTACACTGACTGATTTTCTACTTCTGTGTTGAAGGCACACAGACACTTTGGCCTATTATGCATGGGTGTTTTCCCTCACTTTCACCATCACGTTCGTTCGGTTTTATTTGTCATCCTGCATTGATTTCCCCCTCTTCAGCACTCAGTTTGCTTTCTGGTCACTGTTTTTCCTGGGTTTTCTGAGAGTGCTTTTGTGCTGATTCCCCCCTTGTTTTGCTTCCAAGCTGAAGGTAATTCAAAAGCACACAGATTCCCTCAGATTCTCCCCCCTGTCAGCTAGGCTGCCATAAATAAAAGGTGGGGGTAAAGAGGCTGGGTGCCATAAAGAAGGGAGTGGGGAGGTAGTTAACATTAGGATGCTAGCTTTCGATTATCCTCTAGCGTTTGTCTTTGTTTTGACAAGATCTCCCATTTCTCTTGTGAGTTTCCTGCTAGGAACTAAGAGCCATTACTTTCTGCACGAGGGTAACCTGGCATTCATCCATGTTTGAACCCTGTATAAAATCCCATTCCCGCTTTCCCTTTTTAGTCTTAACACAGATAGCATTAGAGCAATGTAGTAACCTGACTAAAATGAACTGATCCTGATTAAGGAATGTGTGTTGAGTGCAGATGAGCGGAGACTCTGACAACCCCACCCTTTGGCCATCCCTCAAAGGTCACCCCACAGCCCACATCAAGGTTGTTCCACCCACTCTGCACCTTCCACCATCCTCCCCCCTTCATCGGTGTACAAGCTCCATTTCCCCCACTTTTTTATTTTTAAATCCATTTGGAAGACAGAGTGTAATCCACACCGGACAGGCTCTAAAAAACTGCCAAGAGCATGACCAGTGTGCAGGATCAAATTAGAGAATCACAAAGAGAAAACTAAGCAAATTTGCAAGGAAGGGCAGGAAATTAGCATTACTAAGCAGCTGTGCTAGGGCAACAGCGAAAATACCCCAAAAAAATCAATTTAGTGGAACAAGATTTAAAAAGCTCTCCAGAGCATCTGCCAGAGGACTCCTCCCCCATACAAATTGCAGCCCTGTGCAAAGAATGGAGGAGTTGCAGCTGACATCGCACAGGTGTGCACACACACACATTGCCAACAATGACAGCTTGCAATGTCAGTGTCAGTGGGTTCTACTGTGCATTCTGTACACTCAACATGTTCCCCGATATTATGCGATCATGTGACTCCCATTTTTCACAATGGCCGATAACACAGCAGAGAATCCCCTAGTGCTTGACAATATGGAAAATAGGGCTTTGCAGGTACTTGTCAGTTTTTTTAAAAAGTCTGGTCAATTTCAACATCCCTTTCCCCCCCTTTGCCTGCATTCCTTTCTGTTCCCTTTCATTCAAGGAATTAACACTAAAACACATGCACAAATCCTGAACTACGAGGATTTAAATGGAAGGCACTTGCTGCACACTACTGCACAGCTGTGATAGGGCAGTTGCGTATATTTTTAAAAAACGTTGCATGCCACTCCCTCCCACATACATCACAAGTGATGTCCCATCCCAAATTAGAAAAGTGCATTTTAAAAATTGTAGCTGCAGAATAAATACACCGGAGAAAAAAGAAGGATGCATAAGGTGAGCACAGAATCCAAAGTCAAGATGAAAGGCTTGATGTGCGTGCGTAATGGGCCTTTCTGTATCTCACCCTCTGGTGTCTCCACTGCACTATCCACAGTACCGTAATTAGGGACTGAATTGCAAGTAGAGCCAAAACCAAAGTAGAGCCAAAACCTGCCACAGTGGAAGAAATTACCTCAGTTTCATTGACAGAAATGACTCTGGTGGTGGGAACTTCTGCCTCAGTGGCGCCTTCCGGGAGCTTTTCTGCTGGGTCAAGGTCATCATAGTTCAGATCCTCATATGGGAGCGGAGTGTAGTATTCATCTGTGATGGTTTCATAATTATACTCATCCACTAGCGGATCATTCACTCTGTCTTCTTCCCTCCTCTCCTCCGGAGTGTTCCCCACAACTGGTGGAGCTGGGGTGGAAGGAGGGGTGCGATCCTGTTTTAGGGGAAGAGAGGAGAGGCTTACATGGTGCATGCTTGGAGGATTTTCTTCACGAATGCCCTCCCAGGCGCTTGCCACAGCCCACAGGGACAGAGCAGGTCAGGCTCCTGAGAAGCCTCACCACTTTCCCCACTGGCAAGCAACTGGACAAGCACATGTGGACTGAAGCTGCAGCATCGAGTGGATTAGAAGTAAGTTGCATCATTGCCTCGATCCACCTGGCAGCAAACCTTTTTTAAAAAAACATTACTACAGGCACACCCAGCTTTTCAGAAGATGTCGGGCATGGCTTGTTATTGGTTGCCCTTTATTCAAATGAAAGGGTTTTCCATCAGAGGTTCAAGAGGACTGCTCTGCCCCGGACCCAACCTTGTGGAACTCTCTGCCAAATAACAGCAGGGCTTTGTGGGATCTAATGCAATTCCGCAGGGCATGTAAGGCAGAGATGTTTCACCAGGTGTTTGGTTGAGGACAGTGATGGTTTACATCATGGCTGGCACTCTACCTGGACCCCCCTTTTAGAGCTTACTCCCTCCCCCGTGCCCGCAAAGCACCCACAGACCAGAAATGGGAGGGGACCACAAAAATAGCGCTACTTGCTTTTAACTATTGTATAATATGCAGGATACGGTTTTATGGTTTTAAATCTGTACATCGCCTAGAGCCCCACATTCATGGGGATTAGGCAATCCACAAATATAGTGTAATAAATAAAATAAATAAATGATAGGTTATGGTGAGTCTTTCAAAAGCATTCCCACGAGCCTTTGGGAAACATGGGCTAGCAGAAAGGGAGATTGTTACAGATGTACGGAAGGTGCCAGTGCCCTTCGAAGCTTTCTTGCCCCATGGAAGGGAACTGAAAAGGCATCTAAATGCCTTCCAAATGATCATTTCCCAGGTCCTATGATGTGCCCCCCCCCACGGATTCCACAGTGGGAGGGAGAGGGAAGCTCGAGGGCAAGTCACGATGTCGCTGCCTGCTGGGGGGGGGTCTCTCCTCAAATGTAAAGTTCACACACACACACACACACACAAACATATAAAAATTACAAAAATACCCCCCCAAAGGTTTCTGGCACGGCTACTTGTGGGGTGGGGCTCTTAATTGAGGGGGCGGGGCCCCAAACTGCCCGGCTGTAGCTACGGGCCAGAGTTCCACCCTAGAAACCCCTTTGCCAGCTCCTGCGGTGGTAGGGAGGCCCATGGGGAGCTTACATGGCCTTGGGGGTGGGGGCTGTGCTCTGACCCCCCTGGCTGTGCCATGCCATGCCCCTCCAAGAAGCAAGGGACAGGCCAGCTGCCCCCTTCCAGTGCCCCCCCCCCCAGCAGTCAGAGCCTTCCTGCTTGCGCATGGGTCTCTGCTGGCAGCCTGAGGATGCCCCACATGCTGAGCCCTTCCACCCAACAACACTGGAGGGAGGAGAAGAAAGGCTCCAAAGGACACGCGCCATGATTCCCATACCCCCTCTGCTTCCAGCCCTCTCCCTTACCCTTGCTTGGCATCCAGCGTGCCCACAGACAAGCTTACGGCCCTCTTAACAGAGGGAATGATTTATTCTGATTAAGGCACCTTCACCACACAAGCTGTAGGCCCTGGTTGTCAGCTAATGCTGCCATCTCCTGCCCGGGAGGTGGGATGAGTGAACCCTTGACGTCGGTTGGGTCTGTGGAATGTTATGTTATATTTCTCATGGCATGCTTATCACTCTTCAAGCTGATCTGACCTTGGGAGACTGTTGGTGCCTGCCCATGTATCTCTTCTCCTGTTTGACTCTAATTCTTCCCGCTTTTTCCCTGGGAACCATAAACCAATATTTTAAGCGCCTTTTCTCTGACATGGTGATTGGTTGCAATGCATTACCAGACCTCTTTTTGAATTCTGTATAATTGTCCTGCTTGGGGCTGTGTCAGCCATTACTAACACAAGAAGTGCAGATGACCATAGCAGACCTTTCTCAATAAAGCATTCCTATTTAAGGACACTTGTTGGTGACTGACTATAGGATTCTCACACTGGTTTACCAGACACATGAGTGAAAGGGACGGGAGGGAGAGCCAAAGGGGGGGGGGGGCTCTTCACAAGCTTCTAAGTCCTGGAAGGGCCAAGCTAGCTGGCAGGAGGCATAACAACAATGCAGCAGCCCTCTGGCCAAGGACTGCCCAAAGCTGACACGGCCAGCACACTGAAGTTGGGCCCACGGTGGCTTCTTACCTCTGTGTTTTCACTGGCTGCTTCTTCGGCATCCACAGGCTGGGCGGTGGTGGGAGCTGCCTTCCCTATCTCATCGAGGTCTTGATAGTAGGGATAGTCATAGTAGTAGGTTTGCCCCTCGACCTCCAGGTTGCCTTCCCCGTCTGTATACTACAAAAGGGAGACAGAGAATGAAGACAAGGAACCAGTGACTGGGCTTTAATTGGCAGCCTTTGCAGAGCTTCCAGCTAATGCCTCGCACAGATGGAGCTCTGTCACAGCTTGTAGGACACTGGGCATCTGGAGCTCCCTCCTATCAGCCCAGTGGAGAAATGAGGGGTGGCCACTCCCTCTTCTCTTTGCAACCCCAACTCCATCCAGTTCTTCTCTGTATTACCTCCCTGCTCCTTATTAGAGAGACTTATTGGATTCATACTTTGAGGACCCTAAACCCACATGGTTTAAATGAAGAAATCAACTGGTTCTGCTGGTTGTGAATGTTCTTTGCTGCTTCCCAATGTTCCTCTTGTAATAGGTAACTGACACTTTGATTTATGTGCAATGTTCCCACCCTTTTTTCTTTTCTTCTTTCTCCCCCCCCCCCCATTGATTACATCATGCATCCTGATGGCACCAGGATTGCATTCCCCTCCACCAACATATACTATGTTGAGACCCCTGCCATTTTGCATGGCACAACGTTTTGACACCTTGGCTCTGATTTGATGGTATCTTCTTTCTTTTTTTTAACTATTTATTTATTGGTATTTATAAATCATAATTCACAAAAAAAAGAAAGCATAAACATTTTACATACTTTCGAGCCAAACAGTTAGTTTTTATCTATCCATACGTAACATTTTGACCAGATATCCCTTTCAATGACCGATACTCCTTCCTGGTCTCTTTGCTGTTTCTGTCCCATTCTGTCGAGTTCTGCTACTTCAAGCAATTTCTCTACAATTTCCTCCTGAGTAGGTAAAATGTCTGACTTCCATTGTCTTGCCCATAGAGTTCGCGCTGTCGTCAAGACATATATTATAAAAATTACATCCTTTTTAGTCAGGTTGGTAGGAAGCATGCTTAACAGGAAAATTTCTAGGTTTAGATCCAGTTCAATCTTAATGATCTCATAAATCATTTTTTTCGTCATCACCCAATACTTATGTGCCTTCTGGCATTGCCACCACATATGAAAAAATGGATTTGATGGTATCTTCTGAAGCCAAAATAGGCTTTTATTATTGGATTAATTTTATTATTATTACCATTATTACCATACATAAAAGAATTTTAAAAAATTGGCCATTGGAACATTCATTTCTACAAGTGGAGACCCACAAGAAACTTGTGGGATGGTTATCCCATACCTCACACCTTTGCTTCCTCCCCTCTCCCCCTGTCTCTCTCACACTATTTCTCCCCTCTGCCCCCTTTTTCTTGCTCTCAATCTCTCCTCCATGCATGTGACTTCCCCTCTCTTTCTGACCCATCATCATTCTCTTTGTTTTTCTGCCTCCCCGCCTCATCACTGTGTCTCTCTTTCTGCCCCCATCACTCTCCCAGCCTCCTGCCTGATTCCTTCCCCACCCTGCATAGCAGCAGCAGCAACAGCAGCACTGCTTCTTCTCCCCCCCCCCAGCAGCAGTGGCAGTGCTTTGGGAAGCACAACGGATCTCCCAGCTACAGAGATCAATTCACCTCAGGGTTGCCAGCTCCAGGCTGGGAAATTCCTGGAGATTTGGGGGTGGAGCTTTGGGACAGTGGGGCTTGGGAAGGCAAGCAGCCTCAGCAGGTTATAGTGCCATAGACTCAACCCTCCAAAGCAGCCATTTTATCCAGGGGAACTGATCTCTGTCACCTGGACAGCAGTTGTAATTCTGGGTGATCTCCAGCCCTCACCTGGAGGCTGGCAATGGGAGTTCTCATGGAGGAAATGGCTGGTTTGGAAGGTGGAGTCTATGGCATAACACTGGTCTGAAGTTCCTCCTCTCCTCAAGTCCTACCCTCTCCAAGCTCCATCCCTAAAATGCCCAGGAATTTCCTAACCTGTAGTCGGCAACTCTATTTCCTTCCCACCGAACAGCCAACCTACCTTTATCTGCCTTTATCTGTCTTCAGCTTTCCATCTCCACCCCCCTCCCCCACAGCCTCTACCTAGGAAAATTATAGTCTTTCTTCACGATGGGAACCAAAGCAGCTGACATTATTCTCTCATCCTTTTTATCTGCACAACAACCCTGTGAGGTTGGTTAGGCTGAAAGTCTGTGCCTGGTCCAAAATCACCCAGTCAGCTTCCACCACAAGATGGGGATCTGAACCTGGGTCTTGCAGACCTAACCTGAAGCTATAACTGCTGCACCACACTGGCTTGGCTGCTGATGAACAGTAGCAAGCAGCCGGGCCTAGCTGAGTCATGCAAATCAGGGGGGACCTGGCAACCCTAGACTGCGGCCAGGCCTACGGTTGCCAACCACCAAGTGTAGGGTTGCCAAGTCTCTACTTACGTTTAGGCGGGGGAGAGTCCGTGCTGCTCCGGGAGGGTCCCTGCGCATGCACAAAGCGCATGGGCCATGATGACATCACCTGGAAGTGATGTCATCGCATTGGGCATGTTGGGGGCGGGACCTCAGTAATTCGAGGGAAAAACATAGAGTTTCCCCTCGAATTACAGAGCGTCCCCCCCCGAAACGTGCCCAACGTGATGATGTCACTGGGTGACATCATTGTGCGGGGCATGTCCCCTCAGCCTGGCAGTTTGGGGGTGGGGTTCCCCCTGGCGGCCCGATCCCGGCGGGTGGGCAACAGGCTACTGGAGCGGGGGTTTGGAAGGTGGACTCTGTGGCATTATACCCAGCTGAGGCCTCTCTCTTCCCCAAACTCATCCCTACTTAGAGTCCATGACAAAATCCCTAGGAATTCCCCAGCCTGGCACTGGCAACCCTTGTCAGGCCTGGTGCCAAGGCTCCCTCCCTCAAAGGCCAAAATAGGCCAGAAAAGGGCCCCTCCCCCTCCCTTTTACTGACAAACCCAGGAGGAGGAGGAGGAGGAGATTGGATTTATACCCCGCCCTTCACTTGTAGTCTCAGAGCGGCTTACAAACTCCTTTCCCTTGCCCTCCCCACAACAGACACCCTGTGAGGTGGGTGGGGCTGAGAGAGCTCTGAGACAATTGTCCTTGAGAGAACAGCTGTGCCAGAGCTGTGGCTTGCCCAAGGTCATCCAGCCAGGTGCAAGTGGAGGAGTGGGGAATAAAGCCCGGTTCTCCCAGATTAGAGTCCGCGCCCTTAACCACTACACCAAACTGGCTCCAGTTAGAAGCCTCTCCCCCCCCCCCCCCAAATATTCTAATCTCTCACCGCTGATGCCTGGAGTTAGATCCCTGCAGAGGCCATTTCAGAAGCCGTCCCTGAAGGGTTTTTTTTAACTTTTTGGATTTTTCTGCAAACCCAGGAAGGCCTTGACTATGTAGGAAAAGTTGTTGGGGGAGAGTGAGCCCTCTGTTGGCAGAAATAAGTATCCGCACAAAGAAAAAAGTTTGGGAAATAGTATAAAGATTTTTTTTAGGCTTACAATAGTAATATTATTCAAGGCATATATGACAAAGTGATACTCTATGAGGCTTCACCAATATTCTCAAGCCTGTTGTCAATTGATTTTAACTATAAGTAAGTAAAATCTCTTATATAATTACATAATTTAAGTTTGCTACAATCGAGCCCATAATTGTTTTTAACTAATTGATAAAAATACATGCATTCTTGATAATATTTAAGTTATAATTATAACTTTTAGTTATTTGCCCTTTACTTCGTGTGTAATTAACATTTCAGGTACTTGATTCATTTGTTTCGGTCCCCCCTTCTTTTTCTCTCTCTCTCTTTCTCCTAAGTATTCCAGATGCTGAGATGGTCAAGCCATTCTGCTGCTCTAAGAGGAGCCACATTCCCCGTTCCAACAACTGATTAAACTTAGTGCCACTGATGAGCTGCCAGGAGCACTAGGCTCCCCCAAAGTGTACAAGCAATACCATTAACACCATGTTTAGAACTCCTGCTTTCCATAGTCTCCCCCCGCCTGGGAGGCTGCATGCTGCCTCTCCGCATGATTCAGCGTTCAGGCTGTGCCTTTCAGCAGCTCAGCTAGAGGTGGGCCATTCTGCTGCATCAGGTACAATTCAGCAAACCACTCAAACCTTGCCCAATGCACAGACACCCAATCATGACAGAAGCCCAGTGATTCACAGAGGGGATCTGAGGGGGAGAGCTTCTTCTAAGAGTGTGCTGATTCTCATTTTTATACACGCTAAAAGTCAATCTGTTTGGGTCTAGATTGTCTCAAGGCTTAAATTCAGGAAATAAAGTTATCAGAAGTTTAGGAAACACCCAACTAAATGTCAGCTAGGCTGTCATAACTAAATGGAGGGGAGAGAGGGAGGTGAAAAGGAGGGGGGAGAGGGCTGAAATTGCTGTCGTAAACTCTGGAATGTCGCCTTTGATGCTCTCTTAACATTTGCCCCTGTTTACATAAGATCTCGGGTTTCTCTGGTGAGTCTCCCGCCTGAATGTTGAAGCCATTATTCTCAACTCGAGGGTACCGGGGCAGTCATTGGCTTGTAGCCACATGACACCCCAGTTTGAACTGTGTACATAATCCTGTCCCCGCCTCCCCACTTTAGTCTGAACACAGAAGTGCTTAGGGAATGTCTTCGAAATACTGACTCCAATAAACTGAACCTACTTAAGGACTGTTGTTGAGTGCTGATTTACTAGGGAATCTGACAGAGTGTTCAGACTCCTCATCACTGGACTGCACGCCCCATCCCAAATCTCAACATGAGCATGGGGAACAGCGGAGACCAGCCAGTCTCGGAGGTGGCCATCACCACGGTGAGCAATGTCCCCTCGACAGGGACGCAGACACCGGCTCTCGGGCGGGGGCCGGGAGGAAGTACTCGAACCTGGAGGAGAGATCTGTATTTGTGGGCGTATCTTTCTACTGTGCCGAGGGAATTGTGGATGCTAACTCCCTGAGTGGCCACGCCAAGCCACTACAACCAGGCACAGCCCAACCGTCCGGAGTTGCTGGGCTGGGGCAGAGGAAACTGCTGGAAAAATAGTATGTAACACAAGGCCTGAGAATTTTAGTCATTATAGGGTTAACCTATGCAACTTGTTTGTTTACCTTTGTTAGCCTGGAAGTGATACCTGGTGGCTGACCAATTAATTCTAAGTCCGGGAAACCTAGAGGTTTACTATTGTTCTAATTGGTTACTGATATCAGGTGTTTCCTTTCAGGGGTCAAGAAGAAGGAGAGATCCTCCACTGTAATCTCTCTCACTCTCTAGTAGGATGTCTTAGTGTGCAGACGCAGCACAATGCTGCTTAGGAAGCATGTTTTGTTTATTTTGTAGCTAATCCAGTTCCCTTTTTCCTTTAGTAATAAAGTTTCTTTTAAACTAAAAGAAGCAATCTCTTCTTTCCAGAAAAGCAAGATCCATTACCCTGAATTTTCTTGATTATTGGACAAAAGTCCTAACAGAAACGAGGTGGAGGCACTGGTCGAGCGCATGGGAACTTGTGGGAACTTGTGAGAACAAGTGCAGGAAGAGATTTTTGAACTCATGATTAAATTACCGCAGATGATCGCAGACGCGGTGAGGGGTGAACTGAGGCAACAGAGGGGGTCACAGTGCCTACGGGACGGCCAGACGAGCAGACGAGAGCTCCCCCTATGCATCCTGAGGCCCCAGCCGGGACCCCTGGGGTTCCTGTGAGGCCACAGCAACCGGCTCAAAACCCCAGTCCTGGGGTCCCCAGACTGCAACAACCCAAGGAGTTGTTAGAAGCTACGTTTGATGGGGCCCCTGAAAAGTTAGCGTTCTTTTTAGTGCAAGTGCGCAGATTTATAAGTGACTGGGGTCATCTATTTCTGGATGATGAACACCGGGTTGAGTTTGTCGGCGCAAAGCTGAGGGATCGAGCGGCAGACTGGTACATGGGTTTGCACCAGATCCAAGGCCCCAAACTACGGGATGTGCAGGCTTTCATGTGGACACTGAGGAGGCAGTATGAAGACCCGCTGGCCGGTGAGAAGGCAAGAGCACGCCTCTGCTCCTTGAAGCAAGGCAATCGCACGGTGCGTGAGTACTTGGAAGAGTTCAAGATGATCACTGCAAAGATCCAAGGGTGGCCAGAGCCCATGCTAATGGAACATTTCCAAAAAGGGCTCAATCATGAGATTCTTGATACGGTTTTGCACAATGTGCAACCCCTCTCCTTGGCGGCCTGAATGCGAGAAGCAGATGATGCGGAGAACCGCCTACAGATGATCAAGATGTGAGATCTGCAGGCGTACCCTAAAACCCCAGGGGCTCTCCAGAAGATGACCCAGCCCAGAGGAAAAGACCACCTCAAAGAGCAGTGGAGAAGGCAAGGGCTTTGTCTTAAATATGGGGAAGGCGGCCATTTCGCGGCTGCCTGCTTGTCAGGCACAACTTCAACCCCTCCGAGAACTAGAGAGAAGGCCGACATGAAAACCCCGAAATGACCAAGTGGTGAGAAAGAGAAGTTCCCAAAAGAACTACGTCTGGGAGTGCGACTGGAGGACACCTCGTCAAGCAGCGAGGAAGCACAAGAGCCATCGGGAAAAGGCTGGGACCTGCTGTAAGAAGCGCAAAACAACAGGTCCGAAAACTGCAGGTGCCGCCTATGGTAAGTAGCTCTGACCCCATCCTGTTTGTGACTGTGACTATTTTAAACAGAGACCTGGTCACGCAGATTCGAATCCGGGCACTGATCGACTCGGGCTGCATGAGAGACATAATCAGCCCGTCCCTGGTTACGGGGCTGGGGACCCCAGTCCAAAATCTTCCAGAGCCATTAGTTTTTGTTACGATGGACAGCTCCCCTATGCAGGAGTCGTGCAAATACCAGACAGTCCCTGTGCTGCTGGGGGCGGGAGAACATTGGGAGCACCACTCTTTTGTGATTAACCCCAACGCCCGGTTCCCGCTGGTGTTAGGAAGCCTTTGGCTGTGTGCGCATGACCCTTACATCCAGTGGAGCAAGGAGGTGATGCGTTTTGTTGATCCAGGGTGCAAGTCCCATGTGTGGTCACCTGAGTGGGGAGAATCTCCTCCTGCAGATCCAGTGATTGCTTGCCTGATGGAGGAGGGGGGGGGACAAGGAGTGGAAAGCACATAATAATTCAGGGGCATCAACATGACAATCCTGGACCCATTCATTTTCCTCAGGACCGAAATCCTTCCACTTAATCAAATAGAAAAGACAGCCACGCCGTATCCTAGAGTCCAGGATCCGAGCCACCTCGTGATGCTGTTTGCCATTCAGAATCAGAGGTGGGGGGGCTGGGGAACGAGCACCCCAGGCATTCGGTCCAGGATCCCACTTCAGGAGGCTGAAATGAAAGATCGGATGAACGCCCCGAAGGGATTTAGGCAAGGCCAATTCAACAGTCCCTTCGTTGATTTTACGCACAACCGGGAAAGGACCCACATAACGCCAACCCAGGTTTCTACTGGGTTGCAGCCCTTTTAAATTCTTGGTGGACAAATACACACAATCACCCGGATTTATGTCCCAAGGCTCCGCCTGGTGCTTATCAGCCTGAGTTTTATAATCAGTTTATACCCCCACGAGTATGAGGACTTGGCGGAGGTTTTTGGGGAAATGGAAGCAGATGAACTACCCCCCACCAGAACTGTGACTGTGCTATTGAACTGTTGCGTAAGGGAAAGTTGTATTCCATGAGCCCTGCAGAGAACGGGGAGCTATGCAAGTTCATTGATAAAAACTTGGCGCGAGGCTTTATCCGTCCCTCCTCCTCCCCTTACGCAGTTCCTGTCCTCTTCCGGAAGAAGAAGGATGGCGGGCTCAGATTGTGTAGATTACAGAGGGCTCAATGCAGTGTCTACTACCAATGCCTACCCCCTCCCACTGATCAAAAACTTGTTGGCTGACGCTTCCAAAGGGAAAATCTTCACTAAGCTTCATTTGCGGGATGCTTATTTTAGAGTGTGCATAAGGGAGGGGGATGAACCGAAGACGGCATTCAACACACCCCTGGGGCAATTCGAATACCTTGTTATGCCATTTGGCCTCCAGGGGGCACCTGGAGTTTTTATGAACCTGATCAATGAAGTGCTACACCAGCACTTAATCCAGGGGGCGCTAGTGTACTTAGATGACATTCTTTTGTATTCCCCTGACAGGGAACCGCATGTCAAATTGGTGAGGGAGGTTCTCCAGACCCTTCTGGAGCATAGGCTATTCGTTAAGCTGTCCAAATGCAATTTCCACAAGGAGGAAGCGGATTTCCTGGACTATCACATTTCCCAGAAAGGGTTGGAAATGGATCCAAAGAAAGTAGCAGATGTGGTGGGGTGGGAAACACCTACCACCCAACACCAGCTCCAATCATTTATCGGATTCTGTTATTTTTATAGGGATTTCCTCTCTAATTTCACCCAGGTAACTCTCCCACTCACTGATTTGCTGAAACCAAAGGGGAGTACAAAGCCCGGGGCAAAGTTAAACTGGACGGCTGAATGGCAGCAGGCATTTGAGATGCTTAAAAAGCTGCTCACTTCTGAGCCAGTGTTTGCCCACCCCGATGAGAATAAGAAATTCATTGTCCAAGTGGACGCGTCAGATGTTGCGATGGGAGGGGCTATCTTGCAAGAGGGGGTGGATGGGCGACTCCACCCCCTGGCTTACATTTCTAAGAAGTTCAACACTACAGAGCGAAATTGGTCAGTGTGGGACAAAGAAGCCACGGCTATTAAATTAGCTTTGTCAACGTGGCATCATTGGTTGGAGGGGGCGCAGTTGCATTTGAGGTTTGGACTGACCATAAGAATCTAGAGGCACTGCGCACCCCCTGAAGCCTCAATGCCAAACAGCTCAGATGGGCGGAGTTTTTCTCCAAGTTCCGTTTTACCCTCCACCATCTCCCTGGGAAATCAAACTTTTTGGCTGATGCCCTGTCCCGCCTCCCCCAACATGCAAGCCAGAGGGAAGACGTGATTGGCTCTATGTTCACACCCTCGCAATTGGGTGGGGTGGTACTGACCCACAACCAGGTGAGAGCGGGGGGGAAGAAGGAGGCGCTTTCGTGGAATTCCAGATTCAAGGATGCTGTGTCTGATGAAGACTGGGAGGAGCTCACCTCCTTGCAGGGGGTGGAAGAACACGAAGATGGCTGCTGCTATGAGGGGTCCAAAGACTTCGTGCCCATTTCTATGTGGGGGGAGGTGATGCGCTGGGGCCATGAATCAAAACTAGCTGGACATTTTGGGTTTCTGAAGTCTTTGCATTTACTGCAACGCCAGTTCTGGTGGCCACATATGAGGGTGGACATTTCCCAATATGTTAGCTTGTGCCCTACCTGTCTCATGTGCAAATGATGAGGGGGTAAACCCCCTGGCCTGTTGAAACCTTTGGAAACCCCATCTAGGCCATGGGAGGTGATTTCGATGGATTTCATCACTGACTTGCCCCCAGCAAGGGCAATACTGTTATTTGGGTGGTGGTAGATTCTTTTTTGAAGCAGGCACATTTTGTTCCATTCAAACAGCTGCCCACTGCTAAGGCTTAGCAAAGATGTTTATGCACCACATTGTTAAACTGCACTGTTTTCCAAGGAAGGTAATTTCTGACAGAGGATCACAGTTTGTTGCCAAGTTCTGGAAAGAACTTTTGCTCCTGTTGGACATTGAACACAGACTCAGTACTGCTTATCACCCAGAAACGGATGGCCAATCAGAGAGAATTAACCAAACACTGGAGCAATTTCTCAGGTGCTTGACCAATTATCAACAGGATGATTGGGTGGACTTGTTACCGTATGCAGAATACAGCTACAACAACTTGGTGCATTCTTCCACTGGGGTCTCCCCTTTCATGGCTTTATATGTTTACGAGGGGAGACCCCTCCCCGTGATGTCTGATGACACCCCTGGGAATGGGGGGGACTTGCGTGACTGGGGGCGCAGTCTGCAGGACCAGTGGGGGGCGATTCGAGAGGCCCTGGATAAAGCCAAAGCTGATTCTAAAACTCAGGCTGACAAGCACCGGGTGGAGCCTTGGGACATAAATCCGGGTGATTGTGTGTATTTGTCCACCAAGAATTTAAAAGGGCTGCAACCCAGTAGAAACCTGGGTTGGCGTTATGTGGGTCCTTTCCCGGTTGTGCGTAAAATCAACGAAGGGACTGTTGAATTGGCCTTGCCTAAATCCCTTCGGGGCGTTCATCCGATCTTTCATTTCAGCCTCCTGAAGTGGGATCCTGGACCGAATGCCTGGGGTGCTCGTTCCCCAGCCCCCCACCTCTGATTCTGAATGGCGAACAGCAGGGCCTTTCCAGTCAATTGAAAGCTGCTCAGAGGGTGGAAATCTAACACCTGCTGTTTGCATCAGTTGCTTGAATATATTTTAATTGTCAAATAGCTAGTTTAAAAAATGTATATGCATTTTAAAAAAATAGTGTAAAGGTAAAGGTTTCCCTTGTTCGAAAGCCAGTGGAATCTGATTCTAGGGGGCGGTGCTCATCTCCGTTTCCAAGCCAAAGATCCAGCACTGTCCGAAGACTTCTCCGTGGTCATGTGGCCAGAATGATTAGACACCGAGGGGCAGTACCTATTTATCTACTTGCAACCGATCTTCCAGTCTGCAGCTCAGTGTCTTAACCACTGTGGTCCCAGTATAACTCACCTTTAATCATTTCTTGGGAAAAGGTGTGCTAAAAACTTCTTAAATAAATAAATTTTAATTTTATTATCACATACTGAGTTTGAAGGAAAAAAGGGAATTTCTTTTCTCCCAGAGCTCTTTTTCCAGCTCTTGTATTGTCTGATCACATTTAGCAGGGGAACAAACACCTCCTCTCCCCTCACTCTCAGGCCATGGTCACATGGCACCCGATTCTTGGATAAAATCCCACTAGGATTTTATCCATTTCTTTTCTTTCGGGTTGGGATTTTCATACATCCCAACCCTGCCAGCAGCGGCGGCTGGCAGCAGCGGGGGGAGGCACCCTTCCTGCTCACAGGAGAGCACTCTACACTCCCCTCCACTGCCACTGCTGCCGCCAGCCGCCACCAACGGACCCCTCCTGGCTGCCTGGCTTGCCCCACACTCTGCTCAGGGCTCTGAGCCCTGCTGGTCACTGCCTGGTAAGTTTTTGGGTTAGAGCATGCGGGGGGGGGGGGCAGGTGGTGGCGGCCGGCGGGGCTCAGGGCCGGGAGTGGAGTGCGGGGCTGTCTCCCCCCCCCCCCCGCTTTTGCACTTGGGTGCTTGAGTGCCCAAGCGCCCAAGTGCAAAACCAGGGGAAAAAAACCCGGGAGGAACTATCAGACAGCCCTCTCTCGCAATCATTGTGAGAGAGGGCTGTCCAGATCGGCTAAATCGTGGGTTCCTCACACGACCTCCCAGAAAATACCTGATTTTCCCGGGGTTTGGAAACAGCGCAAGGAAAGCGTGATTGAGCACACTTCGGCATGGGAGTGGTCCCGGCCTGTATGAACGGTCCCTTTAAATGCGGGAGGAAACAGCAGTTCCTCCCACTTTAAAGGGCCATGTACTCGCACCCTCAGTCTTGCATGAAGAAAAGAAGAAGAATCCAACCTCCAATTAATTAGAAGGGTCTCAAACTGTAGCCCTCAATTTTCCCCACAGATGAAAGCTAGATGAGAGCTACTGATTTGTCCTGGATAAACCGGAAGAGAGCTCCTGATGGACTCCCACCCCGCCCCCCGCTGCTCCTGCCTCTGGTGACCCCAGTCAAACCTGCCCCTTGCCTTTGCTTTTTATGTATTTATTTGTTTATTTGTTTATTTGTTAAATGTATATCCCGCCCTTCCCAAAGCAGGCTCAGGGTGGGTGACATCAGGGCACATGAACAATCAAAACCAAACTAAAAACAGCTAAAACCATTAAATAATTAAAAGATCCGGCCCCCGGGCCACATGTTTGACACCCCTGACCTAGAGCATCCCTGACAAGTGTTTGTCCAGACACTGCTTAAAGACTGCCAGTGAAGGAGAGCTCACCTCCTCTCAAGGCAGCTGATTCCACTGTTGTACAACTCTTACTTTAAAAAAAGTTTTTCATAAGATCCAGCCAGTACCTTCCCACTCTTAATTTAAACCCACTCTTACGAGTCCTCTCCTCTGCTGCCAACAGGAACAGCTCCCTGCCCTCCTCTAAGTGACAGCCCTTCAAAGACTTGAAATCATGTCCCCTCACACACCTCCTCTTCTCCAGACTGAACATTCCCATAGCCTTTCCTCATAGGGCTTGGTCTCCAGCCGCCACCCCTGATCATCATCGTCGCTCTCCTCTGCACCCGCTCCATTCTGTCCACATCCTTAAGAACATAAGAACATAAGAGAAGCCAATGTTGGATCAGGCCAATGGCCCATCCAGTCCAACACTCTGTCACACAGTGGCCAAAAACACCAGGTGCCCTCAGAAGGTCCAGCAGTGGGAGCAGGAAGCCCTCCCACTGTTGCCCCCCCAAGCACCAAGAATACAGAGCATCACTTGCCCCAGACTGAGAGTTTCTATCTATACTTTGTGGCTAATAGCCACTGATGGACTTCTTGAAGCCGTCCATGCTTATAGCCGTCACCACCTCCTGTGGCAGTGAATTCCACGTGTTAATCACTCTTTGGGAGAAGAAGTGCTTCCTTTTATTACCCAAAGATCCTTGTTGAAATGAGGCCTCCAGAACTGCACACAATACTCCGGGTGCAGCCTGACCAAATCAGTGTACAGCAGGACTATGACACCTTGTGATTTGGATGTTATGCCTCTGTTGATATATTCCAAGACTGAATTAGCCTTTTTCGTCACCGCATCACACTGGCTGCTCATATTTAATTTTCAGTCCACCTGTACACCAAGATCTTGTTCACACAAACACCCTATAAGATGTTCTTGCCGCTTCATCATGAGTACACTGCCACCTTTGCTCTAGCCGTCTCAGCTCTCACTTCATCCTCTGTAGCTCCGGATTATACCACAGAACTAGTTTGGCTCAAGGGTGGAGAGGGCACTGGGGGGGGGGGGGGTGACCTCATCAATGGCTTTAGAGAACCGGCAATGCCAGTCCTCCACCAGATCATCTAATGAGCCACCAGGGGGCACTGGATCCTGCAGAGCATCCTGAAGCCGCTTAGGGTCCATTAGGCTCCACAGGCGAGCATAAATCCGCTTGCCACCTAAACAGGGATGGCTTAGTATGTTCAACTGGACCTTCAAGGTGAAGTGATCTGACCACGGCACTGTCTCTGCTGCTTCCAGGGTCAGCATTTATTCCCATCCCAGAAATCAAGTCCAGCATGGGGCCTGCTTGATGCATAGGAGTCAATATAAATTGGGAGAGTTCCAGCACCTCCATGGAAGACACTAAGTCTGTAGCCTGAGAGGACACTGTATCATCAGCATGGACACTGAAGTCCCCCAAGATCAGCAGCCTGGGGTGTCCCAGAGCCCAGCCCAGCATCCAATAGGTTAAGCAGGCTGTCTGGTGGTGCATTAGGTGGTCAGTACACCAACCAGACAGCCAAACTCTCCTCGGCTTCCCAGGCTAGGTCAACACATTCAATGCCAGAGATTTTTGGTGCAGGGAGCGGCCTGAAGGAAAAAGATTCCCAAATAAACAAGGCCACTCCCCCCACCGCTTATTAGTCCAAGACTGATGGAGGACTGAGAACCCAGGTAAGGCGAGTTGGTTCACAGTGACAGTTCCGCCCTCCCTCACCCAAGTCTCAGCCATACAAGGCAGGTCTAAATTTCACTCTCCAAGATAATCTTGGAGAACAGAGGTCTTATTATTAATAGACCTGGCACTGCACAACACCAGTGTCAGAGAAGGGTATATTTCCTTAGCCCCACAACCAGCTTTTCTCAAGAGGTGGGAAGAAGTCCGAGCATCGCCATATCTCCAGCTTCTTCCATTCCTTCTGAAGGAATTCCACCTAGTCCCACCGCTATATCTCCCCACACCCTATCACTGGTATCCCTGACCCCTGCATACCCCCCTCCCTGCTTGATCTCATCGGCTCAATAACCCAACTAAGTGTCCAGTAGGAGGGTCTGCAGAGCCTTACTAATAAACCTAACCTTCCCAATCTCAATAAGGCTCACAATGATTCAGTTTGTACAACCAATGGTTAAAATACATTAGTATCTATCAAAAAACGAATCCCATCTCCTAATCACCTTCCCATCCAGACCTCCCATCTTACTCCCTACCCCCACCTAACACTGTCAGAATAAAACAATCTACTCTCTCTATATATACACACACACTCTCTATACACACACATATAATGGGTGGGTATAATACCCAGCCACACTTCCTGACTAGACCTAACTAACTAAACCAAATTTAAAACCTAAGATGAGAGCAACAAGCAAGTCAGTCATACATTAGATGTAAGCCGATTGTAGGGCATTAATAAGGTTTGCGGTTCCTCACTCAGCCATACAGAGAGGGCTTATAGAGTCTTAGCACCAGCACTTACAGTCTCCATATACAGGTCATTTGGGCTCTTGGGTCCCAGCTCTTCCAATAGAGGCCAGATAACACCCCCAACCAAAATGCCCAGTGACCATGCCTGGGGGGAGCCAGGAAAACCCACTAGAGTCCGGGGCCAAAAGGTGTCCAAAGCCCACTGATCCAGCACTTCCTCACCAGGGGTTCCAAGCACACTCAAGTCCATATTTAGCTGACCAAGAATCCCCCCAGGTCCAAGTCCTTGGGGAGGCAGTCCAAGGCTGTCTGTTGTCACACAGCGCTGTCCACAGGAAGGAGGTCAGCTACAAGCTTCAGGGCCTAGTTGGAATCATCCAAAAGGAGCCAAGATGAGACAAGTTGGTGGTTTACATCAAGGTAGCCAGCCCCTTTGTTCATTCCTGGAGGTATGGATTGGAACTCCTGTAAGATCCCTGAGGTCTGCAAGCCCATAGATGTAACAGAGCGCACCACCACGAAAATGTATAACACCGTGGCAGTAAAGCTGACATTCAGGTTGGCAGCAATGGGGAGTGTCACAGGAAGAGCAGAGAATGCCATGGTGATGAGGCCAATAGTCAGACTGGTAGCAGGCAACGCCCACAGAAAAGTCTCCCATCTATTCTCTGCAACTCTGTATTGTTGCATTTGGACCAAAGCAAGTTCCAAGTATACTCCCAAACCTCCTTGGCCCTCAGAGGGTAAGTCTTCTGACCAGCTTGCCACTATCAAGCTGCAATTCCAACCAATTGATTGTAATACCACCGAGCTCCAACTTTCTATTCCTTCACCATTTTGGTGATGCAGAAGGTCCCAGGTTCAATCCCCAGCATCCCCAGCTAAAAGAACCAGGCAGTAGGACCTCCACCTGAGACCCTGGAGAGCTGCTGCCAGTCTGAGTTGATGGACTGAGGGTCTGATTCAGTACAAGGCAATTTCATGTGTGTGTTTATGGACTACTGCAAACAAGGTTTACATACAGATACACAGCGGTGATATCCCCAAGACATTTCATGGTCGTGGGGGCAGGATGTTGGGGGATAAGTTGGATCCTCTCCTCTGCTGCCAAAGCCAGCTCTGGAAAAGTAATGGCAGCACCCTGCACCGTGACCCCTTGCCCTTGACCTGGCAGAAGTAGGTGTAGATGAGGGCAAGGTTATCCATGTTCTCCCCTCTCCCATTCCCACTCGTTACCTGTCTCCTGCTATTCCCACTTGCTCCCAGTGTTACAGCTGGCCAGGTATGTAAATAACAGACAAGCTGTTTGCAGCTGTATTCGTCCAAAAACAGAAGACAAAAACCAAGACCAACAGGACCAACAATATGACACCTAACAGTGTGCGAGCTTTTAAGTTGCCCACAACAGTTCCCCTAAGCCAGAGGTATCAAACACGTGGCCCGTGGGCCGGATCAGGCCCTCAGAGGGCTCCTATCCAGCTCACAAGAAACTGGCTGTCTCCTGCTTCTTCCTCCAGTTCTGCTGCTGCTGCTACAGCACAACTTTCTTTACCAGGCTCTCTCAATCACACAGGAGAGATAGCTAGGCAAGCTTCCACTCCCTGCACTGGCTGAGACTCCTCTCCCTCCTTCTCCTCCCAGGGGAGAGAGAGAATGAGCCGGAGCTTGTTTCCTGGCTAGGCTGCCTCAATCGCACAGGAGGCAAAGGGAAGCCTTTCTTCCCCTCCATTGGCTGAGACTCCTCCCCTTCCTCCTGCCTTGCTTTACTCAGCTGCCTCAATTGCACAGGAGACATAGAAAGCACCTTTAAGACCAACAAAGTTTTATTCCAAGTATGAGCTTTTGTGTGCCTTGCTACAGTGTGTGTTTTTGTTGGGCTCATTATGCCAGGGCTCTCCTGGGTGCAACTGGGTTAACTCCCCCGTTTTACTGAATTCATGCCCTCCTGATCCAGTCTTTCTCAGTAGGAAAGCAATAAGGAATAACAACAAGCCAGTGAGGTGGATTAGGGTGAGAATATGTATCCAGACCAAGTTCGCCCAGGACATTTCCTTTGCAGACTGGGAATTTAAGAATGATATAGACAAGCTGGAACACGTCCAGTGGAGAGCAACGAAGATGGTGAGGGGTCTGGAGGCCAAGTCCTATGAGGAAAGGTTGAAGGAGCTGGGTATGTTTAGCGTGGAGAGGAGACGACTGAGAGGTGATATGATAACCATCTTCAAGTTCTTGAAGGGCTGTCATATAGAGGATGGTGCAGAGTTGCTTTCTGTTGCCCCAGAAGGTTGGACCAGAATCAACAGGTTGAAATTAAATCAGAAGAGTTTTTGGCTGAACATTAGGAAGAACTTCCTGACAGGTAGAGCAGTTCCTCAGTGGAACAGGCTTCCTCCTTGGGAGGTGGTGGGTTCTCCTTCTTTGGAGGTTTTCAAACAGAGGCTAGATGGCCATCTGACAGCAATGCGGATTCTGTGAACTTAAGCAGATCATGAGAGGGAGGGCAGGAAGGGTTGCCTCAGTGCTTAGTTCTTGTGGCTCTTTCCTACACACCCAGGGAAATGCTGATTGCCACTTTGGGTCCAGGAAGCAATTTTTGGCCAGGGATCCTAGAGGTTTTTTGTTATCTTCTGTGCGTGGAACAGCAGTCACTGCGGGTGTGGAGGGGGAGGTATTTGTGAATTTCCTGCCCTGTGCAGGGGGTTGGACTAGATGACGCTGGAAGTCCCTTCCAACTCTATGATTCTATCATTCTATGATTTTGAACCTAGGCTTCCCAGATAGTTGGCTGATCCTGACCACTATACATTGCTGTCTCTCTATTCTTGCGCTGCCTCATAGGAGTTGTAGTTATTCCTCTGGGGAAGACTATAGTTTTGTAGACAAACACATAGCCCTCAGTCTGTGTCAGGATGCCTTCTCATGTTCTTGACCAGCACACAAAGCAATTCATGTACAAAAGCTTGCAATGCCCAGCCATTTCATGTTTTCCCCTGGGTCCTAGGCTCAGAACACTGTGCATGAGATTTCTGTAATGAATGTCAATAAATCAAAAGCAGGTTTGCAGCTTACAGATATACACCTGAACAACATACTCAAGATTGCTACAGCACAGACATTTTGATGCAATAATTCAGAGCAAGAGATGTTCTTAAATAAACAAAATATTGCATGAGTGCTAGTGATTTAAGAATGTTCTATTTAAAGTTTTAAAAACTCTTTAATTGTGTTTGTGTCCTTATATAGTTAATATCTCTGCTACCTGCCATTACATTTTATGACACACATGGCCCGGCCCAACAAGGTTTCATTTATGCCAGATCCAGCCCTCATAACAAATGAGTTTGACACCCCTGCCCTAAGCATTTCTCCTCTGCTCTAATCAAGCTGATTATGATGTGTGTCATACATTTGCCTCCTGTGCCCCTTGTGAAGAAATGCATTTTTTCTTTAGAGGTTTGAAATGAGCAAAAGCTTCACTCTGAGTTTTAAAAGGTTTTTTTTTCTCTTTGGGAAGAGAATAGGCAGCAAGGGGGGGAGTCAGTTCAATTGCTTTCCAGACTTACCTCAGCCCACCTTCATACAAATGCTAATAGGTCTAGACAATCATCAAGCAGTCCTTCCCCTCTCCAAGCAGGGAACTGAGGTTTGGAGGAATTAAATACTAGTGAGGCTTCAGGAAGGAAATTTAGAGAAACTTCAGGATAAGCCTCTCTGACCTGGACTGACCAGATCAATGGGAGGGGAAAGGGAGAAGATAAACCTCCTGGGAGGAAGGAGGAGGCACTTTTATTCTGAGTCCATCAGAGCAGACAGAACTTTTAAATGAGGTCTGGAGGAGGCAGCTATCAACCATGTGCTGGCCTGGAGAGTTGGAGGAAATTTCAAGGTAATGGTAACTCTGTAGAGATCTGTAACTTCCTAAGCTAAGGAACCTGTCCTATATTTCAACATCTAGTTGGACATGTATTGAATCCCTTGCTCAGTCTGGTGCTATGCTAAAAGTATGCTTGTGAACAGTTTCTTTTTAATAAATACTTTATAACTGTGGATGCTGGCTGTGGTTCTCTGTACCACATAGACCTCTACCATCTTGGACACGTTATTTTAAACAAAGTGCTAGGGGAAGGCAGTCAGTTGGCAAGCAGCTATTCCTCCAGGGGCACACAAAGCAGTAAATGGTCCCTGTGGTGACCAGGAGCTGGACAGCAGCAGACACAGAGGCAAGGCCTCAGAACTTGGAAGGGGAGCTGGCAATTCCTAAAAAGGTCAGGTGGTGAGAGAGAAAAGCCTCTCCAGGTGTTGGGAAAACCTTGGAGGGCAGGGTGGAACAGGGCCTGCCGGCCATGGCAGGCACATTCCACCACACTCCTTCTTTGCAATGTGTCTCCCACTTTTGGACTGGAATAGAACAACTCAGAAATCTCCATTTCAACTGGCATCTAAGGAAGGCAGCTTTGACTCTTAAAAGCTTCTACCTCAAAAATCTTGATAGTCACTCTAGGTGCTCCTGGACTCAGATCTAGGTGTCCAGCAGTAGCTGAGCAACACTGCTACCCTCTGAAACTACAACAGTGTGTAGGTAACAGTGAAAACAGCAGACCTAAGACTGGGGGGGCAGTGTGTGGATTGTGATGCTATTTGAGATGCAGAGTGCCTTCTACTTACATATTCATCAGGATTGGGATCCTGGGACTGGGGTGCTTCTGGAACAGCCGTGTCACAGTCCGGGCTGTAGTGCTCACAGTAATCGGCAGCCGCTCGATGATCATCCACCATAAGGAGTTGCTGGATGTCACCCTGTGGGGAGCGTGGGAAAAATAAGACAGTTCAGAGAAGGTACCCAAAGGTGAAACTCCACATTCAAACAAGAGAACCCACCCACCCACCCCCGGCAAAACTACTGTGTCTCTGAGTGACAAGTGATCCTATGAAGAAGACAATCTCTGCCTGCAGCTGAATGTCTCTTCAGGATTGGGCCACCAACCACCAGGAAGAGCCTGGAGATCAGCTCCCCTGTAGAAAATGGCTACTTTGGAGGGTGGACTCTATGGCATTGTACCCTGCTGAAGTTCCTCCCTTCTTCAAACTCTGCCATTCTGAGGCTGAGGTTGTCTTGGATAAGCATCAGCTGTCCCAAGATCTGGACAGAGTCAAGGTTGCTCCGAGAAGTTTACCCCCACACACACACACACCCAAACGCTCTCTGAATTCTGACAATGAAGATAGTCTGGACTGCCTCTCAGTATTTCAAAACCTCTTGAATCGTCACTGAACATAGATTCAGGTGGGCAGCCGTGTTGCTCTGAAGCAACAGAACAAAGTTTGAGTCACTGAACATGTGGTTACTATTTGCCATGCACGGCATTTGATTTCAATGTCTGAAGTGCTTTTTATCTTATTGCGTAACCCTTTTGACTAAAAAGGGTCAGGTCAGTGGTCGCAGGATTGTGGATGCCCCATTCAAAATTTGAACACATTCTAACAACTAACGTTTATTGAAAGATGAGGGAAAAAATAGGACCAGACTGGGAGCTTTAACAAACAGTATGAATAAAAATTATAAGGGCAGTCCCAAGCTCAGGGCAACATGAGAAGGAAGTCTTCTGGTCACCCTTCCTCCGAGTCACTGAGACGTCCCACTCTCTCAGGATTGACAGCTCACTCCAGAAGATGGCCATGGTTAGCTGTTTTTGTCTGTCTCCACAGTCTGTTTTCTCCAGGAGCTTCTTCTTTAGAAATTCCCCACACCATCAAGAGTTAAAACACCCCCTCCCTCTTGGAGTTCCCCTTCTTCTCCTGCCCTGTTGGGAGGCAACCCCTCACCCAGGAAGCACCTCCCTCTAGTCTGGAGGGCAGTGTTTCCAGGCTAGGCCCCCTAGGCAGGTGCAAACATATTTTTACAAGGCTTACATATGCATGTGTATGCATGAATGTAATATGAATACAGTATCCACTAGAAAATTGTCCATATAGCCTCCAACCAAAAGTGTTCCCTTTTCTACATGCTAATCAAGCAAAATGTTCCCACAGGCCAAAAAGCAACGTGCCGGAGGGCTGGTGTGCTGTCATGGTTACAACACTGGACCAGGGCCTGGAGTGACCAGGTTCAACCCCCTTGCTCGCCCACCAAAGCCTGCCAGGTGGCCCTGGGCTCATTACAGTCTCTTGGCCTAAACCAAACCTCAAGGTTGTCCTTGTAAGGATGAAGTGGAGGAGAAGGGGACGATGTGAAAAGCCACTTTGCTACCCCCAATTAGGGAGAAAAGCACAACATAAATAAGAAATAAGTATCTATGTATCTCACAGCAATATATGGCCCTCATCTGTGGATACCCAAATCCGTGGATCCGGGGCCACACTTACGCTAAACAGATTTTTCTGCAAACTTGGGGGACTCCCTGAGTTTGCAGAAAAATCTGACACCTTTAAAAAAAATACATCAGTGGGCTTAATTCCCCCTCCCCAAAGTAAAAGAGTGTTCGTAATGCTTATGCAGAGACCAGATCTACTTCTGGCATATCTGTGAGCCCAGCAGCTGTGGCAGACCCAGAGGCAGCTAGGGTGGGGGGTGCCTGGGAGCTTGTCAGCTATGCTGCCATGGCAAGTGGGGGTTGGGTGATGGAGGCTGGGTGAAGCCTGTATTGAAGACAGATGTCTCTTGGTATTTTAACTTTCAATTCTTGCTCTCTGTCTTATCTCTATGCCTGCCTGTGTCTGACTTTGGGGCCTGGATGCTCCTATTCCCCTGGGAACTAAAAGTCATTACTTTAGGTGCACTTGCTTGCTTATTTGTGATCGGCTTTATTCCATCCCGGGGTGCCTTTTGAATTCTGTATAACTTCTCAGCTCCCGCCTGGAGAGCCATTCCTGACACAAAGTGTGTACAGATGACCTGCCTTTCCTGGTCTCAATAAACTGAATCCTGGTTAAGGACCGTTGTTGGGACTGATTGCTGGGGGGCTCTGACAGAGCTGCAGCAGCCCCGGTGATGGCTGTGGGACTGGTGGGAACTGCAGCAGGCACTGCAGCAGCCATGGCAAATCCCAGGAGCCACGTTGGGCCCGTCGCTGGTGTCAGAAATGGGGGGGGGGGGTGATGGAGGGGGCCTGGGAGCCTCATCAGTCCTGGCAACAGCAATGGTGAGAAGCTAAGATGGGGAGAGGGATTTTTCTCCCCCTGCAGGTTCTGGGCTCACACTTCCTACCTCCTCTTGCTGCCATTGCCATTGACTGGGGGAGGAAAGCTGCAAGGGGCCGCATGGGGCTCAGCGTCATCATTTCAGGGGCAAAGCCTTGGCGGACCTGGTGGCTGGGACCTGCCATCCACAGTGTGGGGGGAGAAGCCTTGGCAGGACTTTTCAGTTTAGAAAAGAGATGACTAAGGGGGCATGGTAGAGACAGAGGTTTATAAAATTAAGCATGGGGTGGAGAGAGTTGACAAAGAGAAATTTTTCTCCCTCTCCCCAAATACTAGAACTTGAAGACATCCAATGATGGGCAGTATGTTCAGGATGGTCAAAAGGAAATACTACTTTACACAGGGAGCGATTAAAATGTGGAATTTGCTGCCAGAGGACATTGTGATGGCCACAGGCCTAGACAGCTTTAAAAAGGATTACATAGATTCATGGAGGATAAGTCTATCAATGGCCACATTCAGAGGCAGTAATTCTCTGAGTAAGTCCCAGAGCCAGGAGGCAACATCAGGGGAAGGTCTTGGCCTCTCTGCTCTGTTGTTGGCCCTCCAGAGGCACTGGCTGGCCACTGGGGAGACAGGATGCTGGACTAGATGGACCCTCACTGGTCTGATCCAGCAGGGCTCTTCTGAGGTTCTTATGTTAAGCCCAGTGGCGCAGAGCTGTCCAGTGCTTGCCACCATTGACTGGGGAGGGAGCCTTGGCAGGCCTGGAGATGTGAAGGGCTCTCCAGCATGATCATTGATGTGGGTGGAGGAGAAGCCTCGGCGGGTCCAGCTACTGGGAGCTGTGCGGCACTCACTGGTGCATGGTGGTGTCAGAATCTAAGGATTCTAACAAAGGTTTGCTTTTATGCTTTGTATAATCCCTTCATATGTAACCTCCTTTTGCAGTTCGGCTGCAGCATTCTTCTATCTCATTTACTATGTATTGGGTTCCCTTTGACTCTGGTTTATTGCCCTCGGTTTATGGCTAACGATGGGTCTGGTCAGTGTAACCATTTGGTTTGGGAGGGTGGCGACTGCAGCACCTGAGAACAATCGGCCTCTCACCCCTCTCCCCCTCCGCATTCCTTTCCTCCCTGCCGGCGGAGACACAGAACTTTTCTTATCGGTGTGTGAAGACCTTGGCGAGTTATTTGTTATGCACGAAATGGACACATCTGAGGAGTCCTGGTTTAAGAAGGGAAATTTACAGCTTCACATTTTACCTTTTTTCCTGTGGGAAGCAAAACGGTCAAAGGACCTTTAGCCCGCGGTTTTTCCCTTTCTGTGATTGGTTACCTATGGGAAATTCAAATTGTACTGGAGGGTATATTAATCCTGCTTCTATTGTATACCTTATCTCTAACAATGATCCGAGGACCTGTAATGTAGTAATAGGGAATAAAGAACTCTGTTTCATCAACAAAGGTCTGATCCTTGACTACATAGGGCAGAAGCCTCACAGGTGGGGGGAGAAGTTGGGCCCAGCACAATTACTGCAGGTTCTATATAATAATCCGCTTAGCGTATTGGCCATTTCCAGCTCTCCCATTGGCTGTGCAATGTGCTCCATCAGCTATTGGCCTGTCAGCCACCACTCAAGAATACTTGTGTGCCATTGGCTGGGGGCTGAGTCTGCTCCTCTGCCCCGCCCACTCCCACTTGAGCCACTGTTTCGTGTCCGAACACGCTCCCTCTCCTGACGAAGACACTTCTCCTGCTTGGCTTCCCTGTGGGACTAACATTTCCCTCAGGGACTGTGGGTAGGCAACCAAGCTTGGTTCTGTCAGTAAGAAGACAAAGGAACAAAACCCTTTCCAGGCCTTTGTGAGGAATTCATTACGGCCAGTCCTGTCTAGGGTTGCCAGCTCCAGGTTGGGAAATTCCTGGAGATTTTGGCTCTAAGGAAGCCAGTCTAAGGAAGCCAGAGTTTTGGGAGGGGAGAGGCCTCAACTGAACAGAATACCCTAGAGGCCACCATCCGAAGCAGTTGTTTTCTCCAGGGGGAGAGAGAGATCTGTTGTCTGGAGTTCAGTTGTGATACCCGGTGATCTTCAGGCTCCACCGGAGGTTGGCTATCCTAGGTGTAGCAATTAATGCTTCAGAGCAGGGTCTGCCAGACCCAGGTTCTTGCTGTGGAAGCTGATTAGGTGATTTTAGACCAGTCACAGACTTTCAGCATAACCCCCTACCCCGCCCACTGCCAGTTTGGCCAATTTCCTGACAGAATAAACTGTGATAATGGCTCTCTCTCCTGCTTTGCTCCACCATGGCTGGCTGGCTAATGAGGTGGGCTAGCAGCTGTCAAACCATTCTCTTCAACCCCCTGCTGTGTGGCTGACTTTCCCCTAGCTTTGCCAATCTCCAGGTGGGACCTGGAGATCTCCCACTGTTACAATTGATTTCTAGATGACAGAGATCAATTCCCCTGGAGAAAATGGCTGCTTTGGAGGGTAGACCCTATGGCATTATACCCTGATGAGTCTTTCTGCCCCTCCACAAATGCTGCCCTCCACAGAATCTACCTCCCAAATCTCCAGGTATTTCCCTACTCAGAGCTGGCAACCCTACTTTCCCCTCACTGCCTGCTGCTAGGCAACCAAGCTTGGTTCTGTCAATAAAAGGCCTTTTCCACATTTTGGCCTTTGGGAGAAAACTCATTGAGGCCAGTCCTAATAAGGCTGCCAACTCCAGGTGGGACATTCCTGGAGATTTGAGGGATGGAGCCTGGAGAGGGTGAGGTTTGAGGAGGGGTGGGACCTCAGACAGGTACAATGCCATAAACGTCACCCTCCAAACCAACCACTTCCTTCTGGGGAACCATTGTTGCCAATCTCCAGGTGGGGGCTGGAGATCACTTAACATTACAACTGCTCTCTAGAAGGGAGGGGGGAGGAGACGGAAAGCTGAAGTCAGAGAGGCAGATAAAGGTAGGTTGATAGTTGGGTGGGAAGGAGATAGGATTGCCAACTCCAGGTGGGAAATTCCTAGAGATTTGAGAGGTGGAGCCTGGCGAGGTTGGGGTTTGAGGAGGGGTGGGACCTCAGACAGGTACAATGCCGTAGACTCCACCCTCCAAACTAGCCATTTCATCCTAGGGAACCATTATTGCCAATCTCCAGGTGAGGGCTGGAGATCACTCAAAATTACAACTGCTATTCAGGTAGCAGAGATCAGTTTCTCTGGAGAAAATGGTGGACTCTGTGTCATTATACCCTGCTAAGGTTGCCACAGCAAATTGACGCTGAGTGCCCAAGGCCGGGGCACTCTCCCAGAGCCTCTTTCTAAAGCCCATTGTATTTATTTCCACAATGGGGCTTCATTTCCACAATGAGCCTTATTCCTAGTTAAAAAAATAAGTAAGTATTGTTAAAATTGAAGGTCTGCTTGGTTCAGGATCGTTGCTTCTGGCCTGAGAGGGGAAGAAACCAAGTGCAGCACTGCTTGTGGGTAGGGCAACCCCCAGTTACCTCAAGGTGACTCCTTGACTCCTACAGCTAAGCTTCTCCTCACACCAAAATTTGCTCCCCATGTTCACCACCTCTTCTCCAGGACCGAGGGGACAGAAAGACAAGATTAAATGTTTTGCCCCTTGAGGAACTAGCGGGTATATTTCTAGGGACTCCTTTTTCAGAATGACTTTGCAATTGTAATTCAGGCGATTTGGACACAATTTGGCATTTTTTCACTGACTGTAAAAAATACAGTATGGCTTGTGACAGATGGATCTCAGAGTACATTCAAAAATGGAGTCCTGCTACTAATCAGGAATTTGTAGCTAATCTCTTAGCTGATACTGATTCAAATGTGATGCTGGTAGTGGCAACATTTTTTATCTGTAACCTTGGGTGGTATTAAATGAACTGACTCTGCCCTTTTTAGGTAGTTAATGTGTATTCAGTAAACTAAATTGCATAACTGTGAAACTGTAAATTATAATGTAGGTTGTATTCCGTTGCACATACTACATTTTGTATATTTGCTTATGAGCAATGAACTGGTCTATGAGCAATAAAATGATTGATGATGATGATGATGATGATGATGATGATGATGTTGATGATGAAAGGCAAAGAACCACTCCAGATTCTTCCCACCATTTCTGGCCAGATTTTGTAGTCACACAATGTGCAAATAATTACACAAATATGTTGAAATAAATCCCATTCAGGAACTCTGTACTCCAGACCTGCATCCTCTCTGCCTTGCTGCTTGATTATTGTACTTACCCTCTAACCCCCATGGTCCATTGGAGAGTGACCCTGTCAAGTGGATCCAGTGGGTTATGCAGCTGCTCCAGCCTATATTCCAACCCCCAGAATTAGCCACTGTCTCTGCCCCTGGGGCTGAAGAGTGGAAGAGCCCTTTCACGTTCTCAAGGAGAGACAGGCACTGTGTCAACTAATGGCTCTTCCGCATCCTGATTTTCATCACTTGTGTGTCCCTATTGCTTCAGGGTTCCCCCCCCCCCATATGTTTTGCTTTCTCTAGTAGTCCCAGAGGGAGCAAAACACATGTGGAATAGGGTG
Source organism: Lepidodactylus listeri (assembly GCA_029233225.1). Taxonomy (NCBI): domain Eukaryota; kingdom Metazoa; phylum Chordata; class Lepidosauria; order Squamata; family Gekkonidae; genus Lepidodactylus; species Lepidodactylus listeri. The sequence goes on along the minus strand of JARCFY010000014.1, from coordinate 2,303,108 downwards.
GGGGGGACCCAGAGCAATAGGGACAAACAAGTGCCAAAAATAAGAATGTGGAAGAGCCCTAAGGCTGCATCCACACTGCAGGCATTCTCCATTTGGTGCTTCCCGTCCCCAGGCCTTTTCCCTGCTGCACCACAGGAGAGCCTTGGACTGTGTGGAAACAGCCAAGGAGATCTAACTCAGGCACAAGTGAAACTCTGACCGCTTCCAATTTTTAACCACCCAGCTGTTTTTAAAAAAAAATTACTTACTTCATTTATATCCTGCCTTTCTCCCCAACAGGGATTTAAAGATGGAGGCTTGCATCATTCTCCACATTATCCGCACAATAACCCTGCGTATTGGTCTAAGCCAGGAGTGTGTGATGGGCCCAAAGTCATCCACTGAGTTTTTGTGGCGGAGTGGAGATTCAAAGTATTGATGTGCATGGGGAAAAAGAGAAGGGAGAGAAGAGAGAAGGGTTTTTTAAAAGTTTAAACCCCTTCTCTCTCTGTGGTACCCTATGGGGTCATAGGATACAGTGGAGAGAGCATGCCACCCCTGCATCACGACTTGAGAAAGAAGTTGCGCCACATCTCTCCATTGTACCCCATAGCCCCACTGTACCCTATGGCCCCACTGCACAATAGGGTACAATAGAGATAAGAGGTTTAAAAAGTTTTTAAAATTTTTTAAAGTTTAAACCCCTTCTCTCTCTGCTTCCCCAGCCAGCCCCCTGCTGCGGCGCACCTCTCCAGTGAAGGAAAGGTGTTTAAACTTTAAACACTTTCCCTTGCCTCTAGGGCTCACGCCGCCTCCACGGTGCGACTCCCCAGCCAAGGGAAGGTACTTTACATTCTTTCCCTTGGCTGGGGAGACTTGTCGCATAGGGATGCATGGAGGGAGTCTCCCCAGTGAAGAGATTTCCTGAATGAATGCCGAATAGATTTGGCATTCATTCAGGAAATCCCTAATCAGCCAGCTGAATCAGATCCGAGAATCTGATTCGGCTTTCAGCATGCCCTAATACTGCTGAATAGGAATTATTTAGGTTTTTCTTTGGTTCGGCCAAACTGAATGCACATCCCGAATTCAAAGCTAGGCTTCCCAGATTGTAGCCAGACACTCTGACAAACTACATCAGACTGCCTACTCACAGGGATTTCTTGAGTTCATTTCTCCATTACTTGGCCAAAAGGCATTATGTGGGGTGAGGTAAAATTGGGGAGAATCCTCTCCTTCCCAGCTCTGAATGCCTAGGTTTGCATAACCAAGGAATGGGATTTGATAAGAAGCACAAAGTACACAGATTTACAGTAAGCAAAATAAAAAGATACATGAGTCTGAGTTTATTGGACATCAGAGTCTCTCTCTGCCTCTTCATTCTCTTAACATGAACTGCAATGTGGCACCCAGAGAGCAAAGCTAATTTTTGCCAACTCCAGATTGAAGGCTTCCAATTAAAGACTCTGCTGAAGCTTTCCTAGAAAGCTAGTTAGGAAACTTGTACTAGGGAAAAGCCTGATTTAGAAAGGCTCCCTAGTTTAAGACATGTAGTAGGAGAGATGTGGGCAAATCGTAGCCAAAACACAGTCATTGTTCAGGAGGAAACAAAAAGCAGCTCATACATGCAACCAACAGCCAGTATTTGGAAGAGCAACATGCCAGTAGCATCAAGTAGCCTCAGCTCTTGAAAATAGAGGCAGGTAGGCCCACCCAGATGCCACTGTTCAGAGGGTGATCTTTCATTCCAATTAAAGTTAAGTTTAGAATCCTCCCAGGGAGAAATGACAAACCTAAAGAGACAAGGACTGCTAAGATTCAGTTGGCTAGATCACACATGCTTCCTCTTGAAGCAGGAAGAGCTGAATGACCAGGAGGAGGAAGGGTTCTCTCAAATTATTATAAATTATCAGGACACAGAGAAGTTATCTTGCATCTTGCTCTTCAGTTGGGAGTACAAGCCAAGAAGGACTATAAACTCTTACCCAAGGACTCCATCTCATCCATGAGGTTTGCAACAATGGGGAGAAGTCCCAGGCATGAGACCTTGCCTGACCGATTTAAACATCATTTGGGGTACGTACTGAGCACAGGGAAAGAGGACTGTAAGTTTTTCCCTTTCCTTTGTACCCTTGTATGGCCAAAATGCTTGAACAGACTATGTGTATTCTTTTTGTCCATTTATTAAACTTTCATATATTTTGAATGCTCTTAGCCTGATCTCTGTAATCATCACACCATGCCTATTCTGTCTGATGTGCAGTAATGGGGAGGGGCAATGGGTAAGTGCCATCCCTGGAGCACAGTAGCTCAAAATTGTGAAATTGTAACAGATCACTCCTGCACTGGCTTGCAGGACTAAAGTGAGAGGCACGACAACTAGGCAGGTACAGAGTACTAGTCACGCCACTCAGTTTAGCAGGAGATACTCTCAGAGTCACCATTGGCAGCAGTTGTTTTCTAGTTTGTTTTTGGCAACCCTGGGAAGCAGTGCGGTGTTGAATGGGGTCACAGGACAGTCATGGGGTTTTCCAAACTCCCAGGGACCAACCCAAAGGAAGAGGAAGGGCTCATGATGCCAATTCTTCACATCTTCTCATATCCTTCCTCAGACCTCATACATACACATGTTAGCCAGCAAGGCACTTTTCTGTGCTCTTATGGATTTTTATATCCATAAGTTTGAACTCTGTGTCGCCAGCAGTGGTAGGGACTTGCGCTTTCTTCTCCACATAGAAGCCAGCTCCAGCCCAAGCCAGGAGGCTGACACCCCAAACAGTTCACCCAAGACAAAGATAAGGGCGTGAGGTTTCCTTATGTCAGACATCCGCTGGCTAACCCCCACTCCCCCACTATACATCTGGATAGTTATGCTGTTAATGTGCCAGCCATCAGATACTTGGCTAAAACCATCAACTGACAATAGGTATGGCCAGGTGAGTCATCGGACCCCAGACTCAGTGTCTGTTTCCTGGTGAGGTCATACTTGTGCAACACTGACCAAACCCCTGGACCTCCTCCCTTTGTTCACCTTTAACCTATAGCAAGGTCCAACAGGGACGGACCGCCTAGTAGGAGTGTTAGTGGGTTGTGGTCTGCAAAGCCCGCCCCAAGACCCCCCAATAAAAGTCCAAACCGAGAGTCACTCGCTGTCTTGAGCCGTCGCCCTCTATCTTACCCATTGACCCTTCAGTCCAGCTTTCTGTCCCCAATCCTTGCCTCCATCTTTAAACCCCTTTTTCTCTCTCTGGACTCACGATCCAGGAGAACCACGTGGTCTTGCCGGTTCAAGCCTCGTGGCCCCATAGCTTTTATACCTTTCTTCCCCAAATCCAATTCATCTTGACATCGGACAACGCATCTAAGGTAACGTGCTTTCCCCACCAACGAAACCTGCTCATGCAAAAGTGCTATTTTCTCTCTTTATTTTATTAGACCTGCAAGATTGTGTGTGTGATTACGATTTTTGTATGCTTGATTACATGATCCAGTAAACAACATTGAACTTGGAACTTGCCTCACGTGCCTCTTTCCTCGAGATCTCCCGGGAGGGGTGGGACCCTGGTATAGTTGGCAAGAACCCAACCCAAAAAGAATTTTGCTGATTGCTAAACGTAAATTAAAGCAATTCGGCTAACACACACACACACCAATGCCCCCTCTGGTATGATGCATGCTAGCTCATCTTTTTCCAAATAAGTTAATTCAATTTGGCTCTAAGACAAAGCCTCTGCTATTCTTTGGCTAGTGATCAAGTATTCACTTTAGCCCTGGCTGCACAGAAATGGACTTTTCTCACTCATTCCCCTTCTCAGTTTTATCCAAGCAAGCAGAGGGTATATAAACAGCTGCCCTGAGAGGACTCTGCCCTGAGAGGTTCTGAGAGGACATCTTTGGCTCAGCTACATGAAATCCTTTTAACTGGACTGGGCCAGACTGGGCCTTGGTTCTCATTCAGACTCCACCTATATCTCGTCACTGAGCACTCTCCCCTCTTCCTGGCAGGCAAGAAGGCTCTCCCCTCCCCAGCACCATGCTTCTAAATAGCCCATTTAATTCTAAGGCTGTCCCAGGTCTTCACTATCACAGCGCCAATTCACAAATAAGGAAGATAAATTAGACCCCAAGAATTCAAGGCCTGTTTGTCTGCTTACTGTGCCCTTTACTGTCCTTATCAGCTTGGTCTTCTGGAATCACAACCAGATTGCCAAGATCTGTCCTGGCCCAGCCTTGACTTATCAGAGGAAGAAGAAGGCTCCTTAAGGGCTGAGAAGCCTAACTCCAACCCCCACCATGGTCCCCACAACACCCCAGGCTCTCTGTACCCCAGAGCCCCCTCCAAAGAAAGACCACAGGAGGTTCCCATTCACACCACAGCAGGCTCCCATTCAAGAGCCAGGGTAATAAGCAGAGCAGTGACCCCCTGTGTGGACCCATCATCCACGTTCAGCACCCCCAGAACTTCCTCCATGACCTCAGGAACAAGGAAGAAGAAGAACCAGAGCCTGAACCAGTGGAGGGATGTATGCTTGGCAACTCGAGGCATTCCACTTTCCAGCCTCATGCAGAGAATCCTGCCAGCATTGACATGAGCATAAGAACATCGGAAGAGCCCCGCTGGATCAGACCAGTGAGGGTCCATCTAGTCCAGCATCCCATCTCACACAGGCACCAACCTGTGCAATAAAGGCCAAGGCCTTCCCCTGATGGTGCCTCCTAGCACTGGTATTCAGAGGTTTACTGTCTCTGAATATGGAGGTTCCTCTTTAGTCACCATGGCTAGAAGCTAGTGATGAACCTCTCCTCCATGAAATATCAGAACTAGGCATGCTGAGAAGATCACATGCCTGCCAGACTTCTTTGAGCTCCCCTCAGTCACTTGTGAGTTGACCTCCAGATCATCTCAGTGGTCCCTGCCAAAATTCACCATGAACACATGCTGCCACTTGGTTATTGCATCTTGTGGCTGGTTTTGCCCAGTCAAAGAACTAGATCCCCATATTTGCTGCAGAATAAGCACCATCATCCCCTGGGGTCATGGTCATTTAGGGCATTAAACTGACCAACTTGAATAAAGCACAGAATTAATTGCAGTTCATCCTGCCCTTATGCCCGCACAGTCTTCTGCATCCTTGAAATGACACCAGGAAGGACGCATTTATATATATACTTGTGCACTCAGCAGGTATTTATGAAGTGATCACAAGAACAGTTCTCAAGGTAAGATAGGTTTGTGAGCAAACACCCAGATACTAAAGTAGTAAGCCTCATCTCAAAAAACTCAAACTGATTTTTCCTGCTTTTACTATATGCCTTTTCAAAAACTGGTGGTGACAGCAACAGCAGCTGATATTAGGTGGCAGCTGGCGGGGGCACTGGCAAGAAAGTCTGATTTTGCCACAAAGCAGCATATTCATGCAAACAGACACACCCACATTCATTCAGACAAATCTGAACAAACTCTCCAAATAACCAGTTCCCTGCTTGTAGCTCATGAGCAGGAAGTTTGCCAAACCAGCAAGCGTTCCAGGAGGCTGCATTAAGACAGGGGCTGGAATTGTCAGGTAGAATCCTCACCACCAGAGGGGCAAAGTAAGGAGGCTGATTAGCTTCATTTAAGCTTTATACAAACAACCTACTGGAGGAATTATATTATTCCAATTGTTTTCTGCCATCTAGACAACAGGAAGAATTATATACCATTTCTGACTGATGTTGATGGAATGGCCCTCACGTCACACATGTAGGGATGAGATGTCTGATCAAAAGCTTTGGAGAGTACAGTGTGCAAGAACTCCTAACAGCAAGTTATGATTACAGAAACGATCACAAAAGCATAAATGGGGGGCTCCAGATTGAGCCAGTTAAAAACTTCACGTTTCTCACTGTGCTATCTGAGAAATGCCTTAATTGGAAAGCTAAATGATGACAACAAAGCTGGCACAAGCAATCCACACAACAGGCCGAGGCCTCCCCCCCCCCCCCGACGTGGTCTCCTAGCACTGTTCCCCGGGCCGGGGGGAGCACTTTGGTTGGAAAGACTATAGCCCACTTGCCAGATCAGGTCAAATTGTAGGGATATGGTGAATACAACCCCATGCAGAAGAGAAGGTATGCAACCACCTTCTAAAAGTCTTGTTGTCTCTCCTCCCTGGGAAGACTCCAGCATTGTTGAAGAGAGCTGCCCTTCATTTAGGGCAAGAGTACATAACCCAACCCTGTCATATTGGTGAAGGTTAGATCAAGATGCCTGAGAATCACCACCCCAAGAAATGCTGAAAGGAGCAGGTGGCATGACACAGCTGGACAGTGAGATGCAAACCCAGTTTTCTCAGTGTGGATTGACAGCAAAGGGGTTCCTGGCTACAAAGACATTAAAGCTAAAATACATATGACAAAGGGGCTTCGGGAGACATGAAAACTCCCAATGGTTTTGGAGCTTTAAGGCCAATAATGTCCACAAACAGTATTTATTAGAGCTTACTTTCCACATGCCAAGAAGGACATTTACAAAATTTGTGTTTCCAGCCAATGTCAAAGGTGTGAGCAGGGAGAGACAAGAAGAATACATCAACAGCACAACACCTTTGTTTCTGTGATCAAAACATTCCATTGTGTTCTTCACTGAATGTTATAGAAGGCTCCAGAAATTCCTATGGGGCCTAACTCAGAGCAACATTTGGCTTTCAAATTCTGCTAAGAGCTGTCCATTGCCTGCTAATTCAGAAAAAAAGATGCCACTGATGAGAACGGCACTGTTTGCAGCTGCCGGTGAAAATAGTCCTAAGAGCTGTGTAGTGTCTACCCCCTTAGACTTGAAAAATAAAAAAGACTCATTTAGAAAGTGGAAAGAGGACTTCTGGTCTGGCGCAATGTCTTCGGACGCTTGCGGGGGACGCTCCCATCAAATGCCGAATCTCCAGGTCTTGAGAGGGGTCTTAGACTTCTATAGACCCCAGTGAGTCTTCTCAGAGGGAGACTAAGGCAGGGGGCTTTTTCTCAGGGAGCTGACGGGCGTGGCAACACAGGTACAGACTCTGGAATGCTCCGAAGTGGGGACCTGAGAGAGAAAATCAATGGCAGCCATTGAACTACCATCATGATCAACTGGAAAAAAGGAGCTTTCCCACACTGAGTAAAGAAATTCTTATAATGAACTTATACAACTGTGAGCTTCTGTTTTGATTAGTCTTGGCTATTCTGTCTTTTTAACTTTTGAAGCCTTACTGTTATTTTTGGAGTTACAAGAGAGGAGAGAAGGGCGGGGTGGATCCCCCCCCCCCCCCAATTAGCAGCTGGGAAAAGCTGTTCAGACTCTACTTTCTCTTTTCTCTACATTTTTGGGGAAAACTGGAAAGGACTGAAAGACAACCCTTATCCTTCTTTGTTTTAAAGGACATTGAATTTATACAAACAGGACTTTATACGAAAGTTATGCAAAATTTTTGTTCCATTACTTTTGAAAAAACTCCATTAATGAGTGGATCATTACCGATATAGAGAACAGTGGATTATTTTGGCTTCCTTTTTGAAACTTTTCTTTTTTCTTTTTCTATTTTGACAATTTGCAGGCTGGATGTACATGGACATATATGGACATACATGGATTAAGTTTTGCGATCTCTTCTGATGCAAGAAGATTTATACTTGGATTATAATAAAATATTTGGCTGCTGGGTTGAACTTCCTAAAGGAGAATTTAGAACTGGATTTAAAATAAGAAAGAGAGAAGAGAGAGGAAAAGAAGCAAGAAGCAAGAAAGAGGAAGATAGTAAAACACTTCTCTTGTGATATACTTTTTTTCTTTTTCTTTTTTTGTTTCCATGTTTGTTAAGAGGGGTCTAATGTACATAAATCTGCAAGATAATTTACTCATTTCTGAAGTGGAATGATTAGCACTCTGTATGTTGGTGGGAATATGAAATGTGGTTTGCTTTTACTTTAAATTTAGAACTCTAGAAATTAACCTAGAAGGCAGCACAATAAATTATGTATTGATATAAGTCAATTATTTGTAAGTATGCTAGTTATAAGTAAGGTTAGTTTTAAAACAATCATAAGTTAGTCAGTGGTAAGTAAGCTAGTTATACGTAAGGTTAGTCATAAGTTATACATAGTTATAAGAAACTTAGGTACAGGTAGGTTAGCTATAAGTAAGATAAGAGAATGCAATAAAGAGTTAACATTAGTACGGAGGTAAATAAAAAAAACTAAAGATGTCCAGTGGATCCAGGAAGCTCTCTGCACCATCACTGGGGCAACTAAATTTGTCCCAGATTAATTTAAAAAACCTACAAAATCTTATTCAAGAGACGGTATCTTCGGCAGTGAATCTAGCTGTTGAAGCTGCTTTATCTTCTGTTGTAAGCATAGTTATAGAACCGATCTAAACAAAGCTAGATAATCTTGTGCAACAGCTTGCTATACAAACAGAAGAAATTGAAAAGCAAATTTTGGACAATAAACAAGAGATTTCTACTTTAGTGACTACAACGGAAAAATTAGATAGTAAATCTGAAGAAATGGATCATCAAATACAGACCTTAAAAACAAAACAAGGTACGATGGAAGATACCCTAATAAAATTGGAGATGGAAAAAGCAGCTTATGTTTGAAAGTTTCAAAACATACCTGAAAAAAACGATGAAGATATTAAACTAAATATGGCACAGCTTTTAGCTGAATATATGGAAGTAGGCAGTCCAAAGGAACTATATGATGAAATTGATACAGTTTTTAGGATGAACTCAGTGTATGCAAAAAAGAACAAACTACCTAGGGAAATACATGTTAGATTTTATAAGAGAATGATGCGAGAGAAGATCTTAAAACTTTCTAATTAAATCCCTCTTTGTGTACAAGAAACAGAAATTAGAATATTAAAAGAAGTTCCATGGAGGGTGAGGGGAAAAAGACAAAAATATACAAATCTGGTGAATCTTCTAAGGAAAAATGAGATTGCTTTCAGATGGTTGCTCCCAGAAGGTGTTTTGTTTATGTATGATGGCAAAAGACAGAGAATTAACTCAACTTTTAAAATAGAGGATTTCCTTAAAATATATGGAGAAGAATTAAAATTTCAGGAAGAAAACAAAGAACTAAATGAAATGGAAGAAGATCAGGCTCAGGAGCAAAGTTTATTAGATCTGACAGGAGGGGAAAAGAGGAAAGAAAAAATGAAAGTTTGAGCCATCACAAGTGATTACAAGACTATAAAAGAGAAATAAAAATGGAGATTTAAAAGATGCAAAAGATGGGTAGAAGAAAATTAAAAATAGCCTCGACAAATGTAAGTGGTTTAAATGTGCCACAAAAAAGAAGGCAAATTTTCCGGCAAACTAAAAAGATGCATTTAGATATTATATGCCTATAGGAGACCCATATTAAACATTCAGAACAAAAATTACTAGAGATCAAAAAATTTGGAAAAACTTTTATTTCTGAAGATAAACAAAAAAAGAAAAGAGGAGCAGTAACATACATAAAAGAGCATCTCCATCCAGAACTGATATATATCTCTGAAGATGGTAGGATGGTACAAATACAAGCCAAAATAACACTAATTGTTAATATTTACACACCAAATCAAGGTCAGGAAAAATGTTATGAATTACTCTGGAATACTATATCAAAACAGAAATTTGATGAGCTTTGCATCATTGATTATAATGTGGTTTATGACAGAACATTAGGTAGAAAAAACGAGTAGGAAAACAGAAACAAGGGAATGAGTTACCAAATACTTTTCTACGATTGGTAGAGGAATTTAATTTGATAAAACACATGGAGAACCAGAAACATTAACAAAAAAGATTTTTCCTTCTTTTCTGCAAGACATAAATCTTGGTCAAGATTGGATATGGCGTGGATTTCGACATCTATGATAAATGATTTGCTAGAAGCTGAAATTTTACCAGCAATGTTGGCAGATCATAATCCTTTACTCTTGACAATTCAAGATATATATAAAAATAGATGGTCTACGAATATCTGGCTACTAAAAAATAAGAAATTTATACTAGAAACAAAAAAAGAATTCCAAGAATTCTTTAACAAAACATACAGTCAGACATTTCTATGGATATACTATGGAATGCTTTTGAAGCATTTGCACGAGGAAGGATTATAAATCAAGATGCCTGGGCAAAGAAACAAAAGAAACAAACATTTATTCAGATTGAAAAGCAAATTAAAGAGGAGGAGGGAAGAATGAAAAGAGAACCACCTACTGAACAAAGAAGGATCAGGATTAAAAATTTACAACATCAACTGAATTGCCTTTTATCACAGGAAATAGCAAGAAATATCACCTATAAAAAAGAAAACTATTTTGAAAATGCAAATAAACCTACAAGGTGGTTGGCATACAAATTAAGGGGGGGAAAAGAAAAGAGGCATATATAAATTTTGAGAAAAGAAGAAGTAGAAGGGAAAATACACTCATGGATCTGAAGAAGATAATTGAGAATTATTATAAAAAGTTATACCCTAAACAAGAAGTGAATTTAAAAAGTTAAAGAATTTTTAAAAAATAATAACAACAAAAACTTTACACAAAACCAAAGGAAGATTCTGGCCGAGGACAGACTGCCGATCCGCCCCGGGACAGACGCGGGGCCAAAAGCCCCGCGCGAAAAGCAGCCCGGCGCAGCCTGTTCCCACAGGCTGCGCTGTCCCGGGGCGGAGGCGGGGCGGAGGCGCGCTGACGCGGGGGCGTCCAGACTTCCGCCCCCGCTTCCGGCGCGCTGCCGACGCGTCCAGACTGCCGCAAAGCGGCAGGGACGCGCAGCACTCCAGCCGGAGACCAGTTAGAAGTGGTCTCCGGCTGAAGCAGATGGACGGTGCCTCACGGACGGGTGAGTCCGCGCCGACGCCGGAGGACAGATGCGGCAATGTGAACGCCCCCTCTGCCTCCGCTTTAGAAGCAGAGGCAGAGCGGGGCACATTGCCAGTCTGTCCTCGGCCTCTGAATGAACCAATTACTGTTTTGGAATTAATGGAAGTGATCTAAAACCAAAAGAAAGGAAAAACACCAGAGCCAGACAGTCTTCAGGCAGAATTTTATCAAATATTTCAAGATCAATTAGTACTACAATTAAAGTATGCTATACAAAACATTATACAGAAGAAGAGCATACCAGATACTTGGAATGAAGCCTTAATTACTTTAATCCACAAGCAAGACACCGATGAGAAGGATATCAAAAACTATCGACCAATCTATTGAATGTGGATTATAAAATATATGCATCCATCCTGGCTTCCAGACTGAAAAAAGTTCTGTCACAAATAATACATCAAGACCAAGCTGGATTTTTACCTAAAAGACAACTGGGAAAAAATATAAGAGTCATTATGAATGTACTTGAATATTTTGAAGCACATCCAGAAAAACAGATGGCCTTGGGTTTTTTAGATGCAGAGAAAACTTTTGATAATATTTCCTGGAATTTTATGTTAGAACAACTATCAGATAGCTACTGCGGAGATAATTTTTATAGTATGGTACGGGCAATATACAATAAACAACATGCGAGAATTTTGATGAATGGAGATTTGACACAGAATATAGATATACAAAAAGGTACCAGACAAGGATGTCCCTTGTCTCTGCTACTTTTTATATTCACTCTTGAAACACTAAATGACATTGTAAGAAAAGACCCACAAATTAAAGGTTTAAAAGTCAAAAAAGAGGAATTTTAAATTACAAGCGTTTGCAGATGACCTTGTTTTTATATTAGAAGAACTACTAGATTCTAAACATATTACAAGAATGTGGACAAATAGAAGGTCTGAAAATTTACTTTAAGAAAACAAAAATAATGACAAAAAATTGCACTAAAGAACAAAACCAACACTTAAAAAGGTCTCGGGTTTTGAAATCCATAAGAAAATATAATATTTAGGGATAATACTAACAAACCAATATAGCTGTGTAATACAGGATAATTATATGAAACTACTCCTAGAAATTAAGAAAGACTTGGAAAATTGGAAGGATTTGCAAATTTCTTTTATGGGAAGAATAGCTAAGGTAAAAATGAACATAAAGCCAAGGCTCATCTTCGTCTTTCAAATGATACCTTTATTGAAAAAACAAGAGTTTTTTAGATAAACTTATCTGAAAATTTATATGGCCATATAAGAGGCCTAGAAAAAAGTTCAAAATACTTCAGGATATAAAAGAAAGAGGGGGGGTTGCGTTAACAGATTTGTCTTACCAGGCAGCATCTTTGGTATGGGTCAGAGAATGGATCACTTTGGAAAACTCAAGCCTCTTGAACTTAGAAGGGCAGGATTTACTATTGGGTTGGCATGCCTTTTTATGATATATGTCAGCTAATGCTGGAATCTCCTGCCCGGGAGGTGGCAGGGGTTGCCCTACAACGTAGGATTCTTGGAATGTTCACGTTCGTTTCCCTCCCTGCTTGCTTATCGCTTGCCACCTAGAATTGACCTTGGTAGCTTGTTAGTGTCTACTGATGTATCTTCCTGCTTTTTCCTCTGAGAACCTGTAGCCAGTATATTGGGCACCTTTTTACTGGTTTATCTGATTGGTTGCATTCCATTGTGATACCCTTTTGAATTCTGTATAATTGCCCCGGCCAGGGACCCTTCTAACCATGACTGACACAGAACATGTAGATGACCACAGCAGACCTTTCTCAATAAAGATCAACCTTCTTTAAGGATGCTTGTTGTGACTGACTCTGTAGGACTCTCACAGTATAGTAAACAAAACACACATAAATACTTAAAGCAACATATTTTAAGAGCGTCATTATTGAAAACATGGGAAGATATAAAAAGATTGTTCTATAACAAAACGTCAAAATGGGTAGCACCTCTAGAAGCATTCACAAATCTTAAATTACTTACAGAGTCCTTAATGGGAAGATAAGAAAATTTCTTAGATACCAAAAATAATCTAAAAACACAAGAGACTTTACAGGAACTAGATCTGAGACTGACCTGGTGGAAAAGAGTCCAACTGGAATCCAGATATGTTAAGGATAAACAAATTGGTTTCTATGAAAAATATATAGAATTGGATAAAGTATTGTTTGAGAGGGAGGGAAAAACTATAAAAAGCTATATTAAATACTACTCAATATGAAGTTGCATGATGAAGTAGTTAAAACTTCTATGATTAGTTGGGCACAAAATTTAGGACGTAATATTGAGTTAGACCAATGGTCTAAAAGTAAGGAAAACAAATATAAAATATACTAGAGCCGTTTCTTTTAAAGAAAACATATACAAGATATTCCATAGATGGTACATGACACTAGACAGACTGTCTAAATACTATCCTAATATGTCAAATGAATGTTGGAAGTGTAAAGAAAAAGTTGGATCCTTCTTCCATGTATGGTGGACATACAATAAAAGTAAAAAATACTGAGCTGGGATACATGAGATTTTGCAAGGAATAATAGGAATGAATATACCCTTTCAACCATGTAGTACTAGAACAATAGACAGAATGTTATATGATTATATATGTTATAACTATGGCTAAAATCCTGTACGTGAAATACTAGAGGGGGGGGGAAGAAATCCCAACAAAGGAAGAAAATGCATGTATGTATGTATGTGTTTATGTGTTTGTTTGTTTATTTCGGCTTACATGACCAAAGGTCTCAAGCACACATATAAAATACAGTTTATGTTTAAACATCAAAACAAAGTTAAAACAGTGAGCTTCTCCAGATCGGTATAAATCAGTATAAACTTTTGGAAACGGCAGAATTAGACAAACTAACTGTACTATTTCAAAGAAAAAGAGAAGACATGTTTGAACTTTCATGGTCAAGACTTTATACATGGATTGAGAACTACCTTAAATGACAAGCATAATAAAAGGTGCATGACAATATATACAGGTTAATAGCAAATGTACTAAAGACGAAAAGAAATGATTGTGTAGTGGGGAACTCCCGTTTTCTGTTCTTGTGTTCTGTGTTTGTTTTTTTCTTTGCTTTTTTGTTACTTCTTAAAAATCAATAAAATAAACTTTAAAAAAATAAAGTGGAAAGAGGCCCTTATAACCAAGGATGAATATAAATAAATAACCAGTGCTTGTAGAGAGAGAGTTAGGAAAGCTAAAGCTCAGTATGAGCTTAGGCCAGCAAGTGATGCTAAAAACAACAACAAAAAGTTATTTTCTTATGTTCAAAGTAAGAAAAAGAGCAAGGACATGGTAGGCCCATTGTGGGGACAGGAAAGTAAAATTTTAACAGGTGATGAAGAGAGGGCAGAACTGCTCAATTCCTACTTTTCCTCAGTCTTGTCTTGCGAGGGAAACAGTGCTCAAGATGGCAAAAATGGAACACATGATGAGGGAAAGGCGCTGCAGCCTAGGATCGGCATAGGGGTTGCACATAAACACGAAGTGTCTTTAAATGAAACTGAGTCCTTGGGGCCAGATGAAGTGCATCCAAGGGTACTAAAAGAACTCACAGATGTAATTTCTGAACCTCTGTCCATTATTTTTGTTCTTGGAGAACAGGTGAGGTGCCAAAAGATTGGAGGTGGGTGAATATTGTCCCCATCTTCAAGAAGGGGGAAAAGGAGGATCCGGGTAACTACTGACCCATCAGCTTGACGTATACCCCATAGATCTGTTACTACTGTAAGTCTGTTGTACTTATTGTTTTATTGTTGCAATAGCTCAATAATTGCTCAATAATTGCATCAAACCAACTGTAAAATGAGAAAACAATATGTTACGAAGTTAATGTTACGGTTAAAACAATATGTTACGAAGTTAATGTTACGGTTAAAGTCTCTATGTTTAACAAAAAAAAGTTCAATAAATAATAAAAGTTTTAAAAAGAAAAAAAAAGAAAACTGCCTTTTTAAGAGACGGATGGGGGGGAGAGATGGCTTTTGGCCTGGATTCCATTTGAGATATTGTTCTCTTGAACTTTAACCCTCCCAGGCAGGGGGAGCTTAACCTATTGCCATATTTAGTGAAGGTCACACAATCTTTCACTTCCACAGTGTGGGGAGGGGGGGGAGAGAGAAAAAGTTAATTTGAGTCACTTACAGGTTGTTGGCTATCAGGGCCCTTGAAGCATTAATCCAAGCTCAAATGGTAGAAGGCATTTGTGTTTCCTTCTTTTCCAGGAGGGTATCTGATAGAAATCCTCTGTCTCAATCTCCTGTGAGTTTCTATGTTGTATACATTAAGCGGCTACATTTTATGCAATATTAGTAACGAGCCATTCATGGCAGGGAGCATTTACAGATTCCTGCTAAGAACAGACAAGCAGCCTCGCCAGCTCAGACAGTTGGTCCATCATCCTGCTTCCAGCAGCCAGTGCCCTGGGTAGCCCCTACGCAGAGGAGAAAGGTGACAGGCCTGTCTTGCAATTTACCTGCACATTACAGGGCAGAGGTGTGTTGGAAGACAAGAAGCTAAGGAATGTTTTTGCCAAACAGACCAGGTGTCTCCAAGGCCCCACTGAACGCAGAATCCAGAGACCTCACTGAGCACTCAGCTCCTCTCTCTGAGACCTTCCTCTGACATGAGACTAGCAGTCATTTTTATACATGCTCCTGTGAATTCAGATAGAATTACAGCAAATAAGAAAACAAAATCAATATACCCTTTAGAAGACACCCCCTCAGTATATACATGGGTTCCAGAGAGGCAAGGAGATACTTACCTGCCCACCAGCCAACCTGAACTCACTTGCATTTGTAGTATCAACTTGAGATACTAATGACAATTCGCAGTTTAAGCAAGTGGCTTAACCAGGGGCAGACAGCCCTGTGAAATGGCAGCGCCACGCCACTCACAAAAAGCAGTCAGCACATCAAAATCCAAACCTCAGAAACAATTGCCAGCTGAGTCCTGAAACATAGTATGTCAATTTGCTAGCAACAGACAGTACTGTTGTTTTAGCACATGACTGACTTCCACTTAAAACATATTGCAGGAATTCCCTAATTCTAATTAGACTTGAAATGACAAAGTATATAAAATGTCCAAATTAATCTCACGTATGTATAAAGCAGCAGCTCCCAAACCAAGTGCCATGAAAGCACCATTCGTGTAGCAAAAGTCAAGGGAAGGAGCAGCACTCTCCCCACCCCCGAACTTCTGGAGTGCCAAAATGGCTGCAACCTCCCCATGGCTGTTTCAACAGTTGAAAAGTCATCATGGGCAGGAACACTGTGATCAGGCCCTCATGGCATTCGTAGATGAACAAGAACACTGTGATCAGGCCCTCATGGCATTCGTAGATGAACAAGAACACTGTGATCAGGCCCTCATGGCATTTGTAGATGACTTTTAAAAGGTGGCAGCATCTTTGTGGCAGCTACAAGGATGCCATCATGTCTAGTTTGGCCTACAGACACCATTCAATAATAAGAAGAGGAGACTGGATTTATACCCCACCCTTCACTCACTTGGAGCCTCAGAGCGGCTTACAAACTCCTTCCCCTCCCCACAACAGACACCCTGTGATGTAGATGGGGCTGAGAGAGCTCTGAGATAACTGTCCTTGAGAGAACAGCTGGTACAGAGCTATGGCTTGCCCAAGGTCATCCAGCAGGTGCAAGTGGAGGAGTGGGGAATCAAACCCGGTTCTCCCAGATTAGAGTCTGCGCACTTAACCACAACACCAAAAATAAGTGCCCAACGCATTCCAGCTGGCATTATGGGAAAGCAGACTTCCAATTCCTGCACAGTAAAGAAGTTTGGTTGGAGGCAAGTCTTTCTCTGTGCCTCTCCTACCTCTACAGGCACTCACTCCTTACTGTCCTCATCTAGGGTTGCCTGTCTGCAGCGGGGGAGTGGTGGTCCCATTCTGGGACATTCACGCACGCGCATAGCGCGCACTGCAATGACGTTGCCTGGAAGTGACGTCATCATAGTGGGCACGTCACTGGGCGATGCTCTAGCAATCACCCTAAAAACTCTATGGTACCATAGAGTTTTCAGGGTGATTGCTAGAGCGTCGCCCAGTGATATGCCCAGCGTGATGACATCACTCCCGGGCGATGTCATCATGCCGGGCACATTGGCCCGATCTGGCCACTTTGGGGGTGGGGTTCCCCCCGCTGGCCGGATCCAGACTGGCGGACTGAGGGCCCTTTTAGTGGGGGAACCTCCGCCCTCCTGGGGGACCTGGCAGCCCTGTCCTCATCTCTCCCTGCCCTCCCCACCTCTCCATGGGCCTTTTGACAAGCACACATGAAGCCTGCAATGTCTTTGGGGACAGGGGTGGGTTGAGATTGTTACCTTATGAATCTCTGCAAGCGACCATGCACACTGATGGTGTAATTATGTTAATAATAAAGCTATTTGTGTGTGTGTGTGGGGGGGGGGTTGCACTGCCACCAGGCTCTGTTACCATCAACTCAAGCAAAACACTCTCCAGAGGTTTCTTGGCTATTCCCCCTTCCCGCTCCCCCTCCCCATTTCCCTGGCAACAGGAGGTTCACCAGTGGCATTCCATGCAATCTCTGCACCCAGGAAAGGTGAATGTTTCCTCACAAGGTTTTCCTTGTTTCCCCAGCTGATGCAACATGCTGCAATTCTCCAGACTATTCGCAGCATGTCTGAAATGGGATGTCTCACTCTTCCATCAACTTCTCTTTAATTCCCTTTTGGGTCCAGCCAATATGAAGCCTGACTTTTGATTCATCCCTGGGCATGCTGCCTAACAGAGACATTTCACTCTTCCAGAGAAAAGGGAGGCGGGGGAAACCATCACAATTTAATTTGCATTTTAAAGATCCTGGAAAAGGAGCAAGGATTGTGACTGTTTACTTAACCTGGCCTGGTCTTCCTCTCCTCCCTACGGATTGTCTAAACGTTTAGACCAAAATAACGTTTGCTTCATTCACAGCTGGTTAATACATAGCTGCCATTCAAATACATGAATTGGTTCTATATACAATGGGCCGTGTGCCTTTCCAGGCCAACAGCCAATGTCTACGGTTGGCAAGACAATTCAGCCAATGGGTAAAGGCAGCCAGGCAAGCTGATTAATGAGCAATTGGCTGATAAGGACCCCAAAGAGCTAACAGGAGAGAAAATGTCCTTGAGAAGCACGCTCTTTGAGAAACAAACCCACTAAGCTCTGGCAGGCCCCTGCAGGTATCCCTCTTGCTCCTTTGTTTGGATGACAGCAGTGTTTACAGCCGGGCTTCAAGGGGTTCCAGAGAAAGTGAGGGCAGCACCCACCAATCAGTTCCCAGTTCCCAGAGATGGCCACACTGTTAAGTTCACACTAGAGTCCCCTGAAGCAGTCCCTTGCTGGGGAGAGACATATGTCCCCAGCTCCATTTATTTATATCCCACCTTTCTCACTGAGACTCAAGGCAGATTGAATTTTTTAAACGACGAAAAGCAGGCCTTTTTTTTGTAGGAAATGCTTGTTTGCGTATTAGGCGGGGGGGGGGGCTGGGAAAGCATAGGGCAGGCATGGAAGCTTGCCTCTTCCCCCCTCCTCCCGAGCTTCTTTGCCCCACTTCAGCATCACCTTTCTAGTCTAAACCCCCCCAAAACCAGACGGCTGGGGAAGATCCCTGGCACTTCAGCATCACCTTCCTAGTCTCCTACAACCCCCCACCACCACCAGACAGCCGGGGAAAGGCGCTGCTTTCAGATCCCAGGCACTTCAGCATCGCCTTTCTAGTCTCCTACACCCCCACCACCAGAAGGCTGGGGAAAGGTGCTGCTTCAGCATTGCCTTTCTAGTCTCCTACACACACACCTCAGACGGCTGGGGAAAGGCGCTGCAGAAGTGCCTGGGATCTTTCAGATCACTTCAGCACTTCAGCATCACCTTTCTAGTCTCCTACCCCCCCCCCCAAAAAAAAGATCGGGAAGGTAAGCCAAGGCACACAGGCTGGGGAGACCGAGGGCAGCCAGGCAAACATGCCCCATTCCTTCCCTGAGCCTCTCTGCTTTTGCAGAGAGACTCGGGGAAGTGGGGGGGGGGGGGGGTAAATGCCTTTCTCTCCTTCCCCCAGACTGGGGAGGGAAAGAAAGGCATTTTCAATGTGCCTGGGTTCCCCTCCTGATCTTCTTGCACCTGGAGAAGATCAGGAGGGGAACCCAGGCATGTCTGCTCTCTTTCCCAGCCTGCCCCGATCTGGCTGGGGAAAGGCATGCAGGCATGCACACATGCCCCTTTCTTCCCTGAACCTCTCTGCTTTTGCAGAGAGACTCGTGGAAGTGTGGCGGGGGGCATGGTTAAATGCCTTTCTCTCCCTCCCCCAGATCGGGGAGGGAAAGAAAGGCATTTTCAAGGTGCCTGGGATCCCTGCCTGCCCTTTTCCAGCTGCAACAAGTCAGCTGGAGAAGGGAAGGCAGAGAGAGGCCTTTCCTTGTCAATTTCACTCTCAGCTGACTGGGGGGGGGGGTGAAATTGACAAGGACATCCCCAGGGGCTCCCCAGAGGGAAAGAGGGCATTTTAACATGCCACCTTTCCCTCTTGTGTGTAACATGGGGAGGGCAGCATGCTCTGTAGCCACGCATGCCAGAGGTTTTGGTTGTAGGCAAGGCCAACTTAGGAGCCAGGCGGAACTCTGATCCTGTGCATTCCTGCCCAAAAATAGCCCTGACAAAAAGTATAATACACACAATAAGGGTTGCTATAAAATTGCCTCTCTTTTTTTGGCAGACATTAAGGTACAAACCTCTTCCATTTAAAAATGCCCCTGTGAACTGTTCCATTTTGCCCATTCTGCAGAATGTTAAAAATGTGGGTGTCTTCCAGACCGTATCAGGCAGGCCATTCAGGCAGGTGAGATCTACAACGAAAAATGTCTGGGTAGGGGTGGCTGTTCATCTCACCCATTTGTAGGGTGTCACCTTAGGGGTCAGTAGGGGGGGGGAGGTATTTGTGAATTTCCTGCATTGTGCAGAGGGTTGGACTAGATGACCCTGGAGGTCCCTTCCAACTCCATGATTCTATGATTCTCAAAGGGATTTGGGAGAAAACTAGGAGATTGGGGAACAAGCCCTTCCTGTTAGGAGTCACTGAAAAACCCTAGCAACCCTGCCTGTCTCCAGGTAGGAGCTTCTTCCTATTAATGAGGCTGCCCTATGCTGGACCACTTCTTCACTAAGATGGATAAGATCTTGGTGAGGCCCAGCACAGTCACCAGGTTGAAATGATTCATAAACAGACCAGATAGTGCACCAGACAGCTTTACTGTCTGAACTATACAGCAACCGTCCAAACTGAAGCCAATTTCAGAGATGTTATCAGCTAAAAATGATACAAAACTGTCACATCTAATTGCCAGTTCCTGAGAATTTAGACTCAGATCTGCCCTCCCCACCTCTCCACCTCTCAGCAAGTGCTAAATAACCTAAATACCTCAGCTGGACACAAACTAACTGATGCAACCGTAGCAGAGGAGATTATTTCTTTGCCACTATCACCACCTCCACCACCACACAGGCCTTCAGACACGTACCAAGCAACGCTCTGTCAGATTCATGCTGAGACTTCTCTACTGCTGTTCTAGAAAACTCCCAGCTGCTCTTTGTCAGCAGGTGAACTTTTTTGTTTCGTTTGGTGTTCCCTTGGGGATCCCTCCTTCCTGACCAGTGTTCTAATTGCTGGTTTTATGTCTTTGTATTTTAGCTCCGTTTTTAATTATTTTAATGCTGTATGGCGATGGGGGGGTTGGCTTTCATGGATTTAAAATGAGATTTTTAGTTTGCTAGCCACCTTGGTGGCCCTTGTAAGGGCAGGAAGCCAAGATATAAATATTGTAAATATTGTAAAATCAATAAAATGAAGACACCTGTTAGGCCCAGGCTTTGGCCTGGGCTGGAGGTCTGGCAGGAGAAGGTGGCAGAGCTTCAGGATGCAGGCAGGGGAGGACATTTTTAACGCTGCACATTAAATGCGGATCCCGTGCATAAAATAACTCTCCGCTCCCTGTGGTGCTACCTTTATCATGCATGGGAGCATTCAAACTCGTACCCTGAAGCTGCACCTTCTATTTGACCTTCTCAGGACTGTCCCACCACATTCCATAGCCTGCATCAACCAGCCCATCACCTTGTTCAACATTCTGAGGGTCCCCACGGGCAGCTCATGAGCACCTCTCTCTCCTCTGCCACTCTCTGCCTCCACCTTGCTGCTCTGCAGGCGCCCCTCTGGCTCCTCATTAAAAGCAGCTCCCCCACCCCCCACTGGCTTGCTTCTGCTCCTCTGCATGACTTGCCTGCCTAGGTGACCTCTCTGGTACTGGCCTGAGACAGCCCATCTGAGGCCTGATTTAAGCAGGATGCTGACCAAGGCAAAACAAGTCACTTGTGGGGCTCTGTGTGGATGCAGCATCTCTAGGGTTGCCAACCTTCAGGCAGGGCCTGGAAATCTCCCACTATTACAATTGATCTCCAGGCAATAAAGATCAGTTACCCCAGAGAAAATGGGTGCTTTGGAGGATGGACTCTATTGCTTTGCCCTCCCCCAGTTCCACGCCCAAAATCTCCATGTATTTCCCCACCCAGGGCTGGCAACCAATGCTCCCTCTAAGCTGTGGAGTCTTGTGAGCAAAAATTCTACTTTGTGAGCTACTGGCATTAAAGTTGTGAGCGAGCGATTTGGCGACTGCATAAATTAGTTTGCTCTGGAGCCATCCTCCCTGAGCTGAGACAAAAATGGGTGAGCAGGAGGCTAAAAAAACTGTGAGCTAACTCACACTAACTCAGCTTAGAGGGAACACTGTTGGCAACCCTAAATATATCACCTCAACAGGATGTGCTTCGTAACTGCTTTTCACAGGGATCAGCCCGGTTTGAACTAGACACCGGGCGAGTGCAAAGTCCCCTGTTTTGTCTCAGCAGCTCCAAGCTGAAATCAAGCCTAAGACAAAGGGAAGCAACTTTGGCTTAGCCTTTCCTGGCACCCTGGTTTTGGCCACTGTGTGACACAGAGTGTTGGACTGGATGGGCCTCTGGCCTGATCCAACATGGCCTCTCTTCTGTTCTTCTTCTGTTCTTTCATCTGAGGTCTCAGGCCTTGGACTGTGCTTTGACTGGGAAGAAGCCCAGGGGAGTTCTTTCATAGAGTAAGTGAGTTTCCAGGACCAGCATGAAGGGAAAGAACGAAAGAGAAGAGTAAAGCATGCTCTGCACCAGCACGCTCTGGGAGAAGGACATCATCTGGCCATCTTTTAAGGAAGCTAAAACCTCCACAAAACCAACTCCGAGGCGCCTCAGAAACATCTCCAAAACCGTTACGAGAATCAAAGTGAGGTAGGAAGACTTTGCCAGGTTAGACAAAGGTTGCTTTACAGCAGCTGTACTTGGTTACCAGCCCAGGAGGGGGGGCACTGCTCCTTCTTGCTTGTTTTCCTTCAGAAATACTTGGCTACTACTTCCGGTCCCCTTAGCAAAGGGGCGGAAAATTCCCATTTTATTTTTGTTCTCAGATTTCATTCTTCAGCAGCAGCGGCCGGGGGGGGGGGGGGGGGGGATCCCTCCCTCTGTCATTCTATCTGCAAGTTCAGCACTTTGTTTCCTCAGTTTGTTGGGAGCTGCATAGCCTGAGAGCTGCTCGAGAACCCTGGCTGATGAGAAACACATGGGGACGGGGCACCATGGCCAAAACCACGGGAGTTTTTAAACAGTGGTGTGACTTCTTATTCAGATTTCACCACATACCAGTCACTATTTTTTACCTCAATTGGCATCTTTGACAATGACGAAGATGTATATGGAACACAATTTTTTTAATAAAAAAAAAAAAAGTCAGCCACTTATGTAAAAATCTGCTAGGATTGCTAACCAGTGCCTCAGGAACATGTAAAACAGCACTTGAATCCCTCAGGCTATCACCTCAGATCAGCAATATCCATCTTGGGCTCTTTTTAAATCCCAGAATTCAGCTTTTTAAAAAATGCATATGGTTGCAAATATGATCAATACAATTTAATAAGAAGCAGAAGCCCTGTAAAATCAGGACAGCAGCACACAACGTCTATTCAGAACAAGACCATGACTAGCTTGTCAACATCATTTGCTTGGAAAAGCATACACCGATGATGCTCTTGTTCTTCACACACTGGGCAGAAAGCGACCTAAGCAACAGTGGAGACCCCTGTTGGTCCACAAACACAAGAAGCAGCCAGGGTTGCCAGCCTCCAGGTGGGGCCTGGGGATCTCCCGCTTTTTACAACTGATCTCCAGCTGACAGAGATCAGCTGCCCTGGAGAAAATGGCTGCTTTGAAGGGTGGAGTTATGGCATTGTACCATGCTAAGGCCCCTCCCCTCCCCAAACCCCACCCTCTCCTGGCTCCGCCCCCAAAGTCTCCAGGTATTTTCCAACCCAGACTTGGCAACCCTAGAAGCAGCTGAAAAGTCTGTGCTGATTTGCATACTTCACCTTCATTTAATAGCATCACACAGTGTTAACCAGCATGAATAAATAAATTGTGTGACAGTTAGGGGGATAAACGGCAAGGCTGCTATCACTGCCCTGGAACCAATGAGGAGCTGATGATGGCTGCCCGTAGGGCTGTGTCTGAATCTGATTGCCAACCCAGGGGCCCCAAGTTCCAAGGCTGGAGCCTGCTCCAGCAACAGAAGAGGACAAGGGGCCAGCCAAATGTGGCCAGTCCACAGACTTTGGGCTGGGACCAACCCATGTTCCACACCCCTTGCATCTTGTCTGCATGAAGGGGGTTGGGTGCAGCAGCCCACACCCCTCTCTGAACCCCCAGGGCCCGATAGTGCTACCACCCAAATTCATAGGAAAGGATACCTACTGAAATATCTCTCTCTCTCACACACACACACACACACCATCACCCAAATTCAGAGGAGTGGTGACGTAACCTGCCTCCGAGAGTATCACAGGCTCTGTGGATCAGGCTCTTCCCAGAGGATTCAGATGCCCAGAACAAGCTCCCTCAGCCTCAGTTCTTCAACTGTGACATGGGAAAATCACAGACTTCCCTTGCTGCTTTTTGGGTAGGATGAATTAAGTTAATTACTGTAAACTTTGTGCATACTTGAAGTGCTATAGAAATGGGGTGTGTGAAGAAATACCACACACCCCAGAATTTCAACTCAACAGTCACTGTAATTGGGTTGACACTGCAGTGTTGTTGTAAGGAAGCAATGGTCATCTCCATTGGTACATCAAGGAAAAGCAGCTTGGGCTTGACTCATTTTACAGGCACAGAGCAATTTGGTGCCTTACAAAAGGAAATGACACAAGCTGGGGAAGACAAAGTGTTACCAGCTCACATCCAAAGTAGAGGGGCACACCTAGGAATACAGAGTTTAAATAACCAAAGCATACAGAATATCCCTTCCCTTTGAACAGGAAGAGAAGGATGGCCCACAAGGGGGTGGGCAAAGAAAGATTCCTGACCATGAGAAAGAAGGGAGAAGTCACTTTTAGCCATTTTGCTTCAAGCCACAAAGGACTTTACAAAGAAAATCCATCTTGCCCACATGCCTGTCAAGGGACAAAGGGAGAGGTGCCATCTCTGAAAAACCATGTCATGGGTCTTGTTTTGAGGTCTTGTACCTTCAAGGAGTCCTGACCCAAATAGCCCAGGCTAGCCTGATCCCATCTGATCTCAGAAGCTAAGCAGGGTCGGCCTTGGCTAGTATTTGGATGGGAGGCCACCAAGGAATACCAGGGTTATAACGCAGAGGCAGGCAATGGCAAACCACCTTTGAATGTCTCTTGCCTTGAAAATCCTACAGAGCTGTCATAAGTTGGCTGCAACTTGATGGCACTTTCCACAACCACCACCAAGGAGAAAGTGCCTGTCTTTATTTTACCATCTATTAGGGAAAGATTCAGAGCAGGGTTAGAAGGATTTTGTATATTCATTTTTCTTTTAATCTTTGCTCAGTTCTGCTGCATAGAGAAATCTTGTGTGTGATTTATTCTTTTATTAAACCTGTTATCATCTAAATACCAGACATTTGAATTCTGCTCCCATACCATGCTTGCCTTGTTTTTCCAAAGAAAGGTAGAAGGGGCAGGTTCATCCTTCCACACCCAAGCGAGGAAAGAGAGTGCCAGGGTCCCAATCCTCCAGCCAGAGAGGATCTTACCATTGGCTGGTGGTGGCAGAAATACCAAGCAACTAGCTGTTACAGGAAAGTGTGGTGATGAAGGGCTTTGCCAGGTAGTGACTTGAGATGTCTGCAGAACTTTTGAATTCCCCATGGACAGAAACACAGGCCTTGAGAGGACCATTTCTCTATAATATGTATTTTAACTTGTTCATTCCATGTATCTTGCTGTTTTTCAAGAAAGTGCAGCCTAGTTCAGTCTCTCATCCATGCACCTCACTTCAACCACTCACCAGCACATGATGCCTTCAGAATACTCTCTACCTTCTACACTAAAACAAATTTGCTGTGACTCTGCAGCTTCTGATGTGTGGGGGCACAGACACAGCACCACCTCCCACACATGGGAGCATACGCCAAAGAAATAACCCAGATTAACTGGATAAATGGCCCAAGCGTTCCCTGAATCCAGATCCAAAAAAAGCATCCCAAGATGCAGCTGTGGCCACCAGGAGAGCATTCTCTGCTGTGTTAATAAAGCCCCCGCCTATTTACCTGGAAACCCCCATCTAGACCTGGCATGGGGTCCAGTTAAAAAAAACAACAAACTCCAAACCTGCAAGGAGCTTTGACCAACCCAATCAGGTGTCCCAAGTCTAAATATATGCCCCTTGAATATGGAACACGTTGCCCCGCTGCAGGGACTCCACTGTCCTGTAATATTCAGATACCCCAGAAACATATAATATAAATGGGAACTGTGCTGAGCTGAAGTGTTATGGCAGCAGAGTATTTTTTATGGATACAGAATTGATTGTATATTATTCTGGGATTGGCATCTTTTCCTGGCAAATGGGTGGCACCTGAGCATCCTCACACTGAATGAACTGCAGACATCGTGGCATCGATGTCGTTCTGGAGAGACATTTACATAAGAGGAAGCCGTTGCCATGTGATCTTCTGCTGTCCAATTTCTAAACTGAACAAAAACCAGGCCTTGGGGAAATTAAGGGCTCCAGTGAATGGAGACCATTGTGCTTCGAGACTTAGCCATCCTTTAGTGAATGGTTAATAGAGTTCGGGGGGGGGGGGGGACAATCAGCAAGAGAGACTTTAACAGGAATGGAGAGGATTACACTAAACTGAAAGGAACTTAAAGGGAAACCAGGAGTTTTACTTAGACAAGTGGTTTCTCACAGCAAGGGTTCCACATGGCCTCACCTGAGACACTCTCCCCCGCCCCCCAAGTCACACTACACTGTGGGTTTCCTCTTCCACCTCTTCCCAGCACTGGATGACCCCTCTGGAATCTGGGGCTGGCTAGTGAAAACGCTTGCCTGCTTCCACACCTAAATACTCTTCCCAAACCTCTTCTCCAGTCAAATTTTAAGACAAACTGAGAGGTTTTGGATTGAGTGGATTACTGCGTGGATTTGTGGGAAAAAACCAGCATTTTGAAGTCTAATTGTTGGCCAGCAAGGCACTGCTAGTGCTCTTATGGATTGTAATATTCATAAGCTTGAACTTGGGTTGCTATGCTGTAAGGGCTATAGGCATTCTCCATTGCTGGGAGAAGCTCCAGTCTAGTCCTGGGGGCTGGCAACCTCTATAGTTCACAAAGACCGAGACAAAGACTCCTTCTGCCATGAGATTTCTTTCTGTCACACCACGCTGGTCAACCCCTGCCCCCTCCAACATACCTGCACGGATTATGCTAATGTGGTTACCTGGCAACTAATGGTCGGGCCATCAGCCAGCCGGCCAGGGACATCAACAGACAATAGAGGCGACCCAGTGAGTCATCAGACTTTGTCCAGGTGTCGGTTCCTGTTTAGTTTCAGTTTCTCAATATTGACCACTCCCCGGCCTCTCCTCCTTTGTTTACCTTTAACCTATGGTAGGGTCAGAAAGGGACGGACCACCTAGTAGGTGTGTTAGTGGGATGTGGTTAGCGCTGCCCGCCCCTCAAGACCACCTAATAAAAGACCCTGCACAGAGGCAATCGGTCTCTTGAGCCATCGTCCCCTATCTGCTTTGCTACCCCTTATGTCCAGCTTCCCATCCAAATACCCTTGCCTCCATCTTTAACCTCTGCGTCGCGACCAGAGAGAACACGTGGCCTTCCTGGTTCGAGCCACGTGCCCCATTTTTCTATTTTTCTCTCCCCATCCAATTCTTCCTTCGAGTGGACAACTCCTCTTCAGGACAGGTACAGTATAACCTAAACAATGAAACTCCTGCTAATGCAACAGTGCTATTTTCTATCTGAGTTTCCTTAGGTCTGTGTGCTTGTGTGTGTGAATCTGTTTTTGTGTGCTTGAACATTATCCAGTAAACCGCATTTAATTTGCCATCTGCCTCACGTGCCTTTTTCCTGGAGAACTCCCGGGAGGGGTGGGACTAGGGCTCCGTTGGGGCCGGGGCGTGCCGGAGCACCGCTCCGGGAGAGAGGAGACGGAGCCCTGCCCCCCCGGACTCCCCCCCCCCGGTCAATGCAGCACCACCCTTGCGCACAACCGAGTCAGAAGCCGAGGGAAACGGCCAGCAGCCCGCACCCCGCCGCCGCCCGCCTCGGGAGGCTCTTACTGCGAGGAGCTGGTGGCCTCGTCGTCCTGTGCCAACAACATCTTTGCTTTCTCTGCGGGGCAGGAGCTGGGCAGCCTCATTGCTCCTCTCGCCCTCCACGCCCCGCTGCCTCAGCAGGCCTGCTTCCCCAACGCCGCTGCCTTTTACCGCTGCCACCAGCAGGGAGGGGGCAGAGGTGGGGGGAATTGCTTCCTGCTGCCCGGCCCTCCCACCTCACCGCCCTTCAGCTTCCAGCCTTTGCGGCGTCTCTCCGAATCACCCGTCTTTGATGACCCCCCGAGCCCTCCGGATTCGCTTTCTGACCGGGAGAGTAACCTGAGCGGCTCCCTCAGCTCTGGCAGCCTCAGCGGATCGGAGTCTCCCAGCCTGGACTCGGGCAGGCGCCTCCCATTTTCAGCCGCCTTTGCATCTCCGACGACTAAGGCGGCAGGAAAAGAAAGTGGGGTGTGGAGGGAACCTTCCCCGGTTTGTCCTTCCCAGCGGCTTTGAAACTGCCTTGCAAAGCGAAAGCGAGAGGCGGGTCCGCAGCGGGAATAGCCCAGCCGCCTGCAGTCTCTGCCCGGCTCTTCCCCCTTCGGGAGCGACTCCATGCGGGGTTTCATGGGAAAGGGTTCCTAGACGGAGGAGGGGTCCCTTCCTGCCCAGCTCCCGTTTCTCCTTCCCCAGCGCCGAAGAAATGCGGCTTTCGTGCCGTTCCGGGCAGGGCTGGTGAGTTGGGGGCCTTTGGGCGAGGATGGAAGGGGAGTCCTGGCTGGGGCTGCGGAGAAAAGCAAGGTTGCAGCGCGGGGGGATGCAATATGCAAGGGGAGAGGGGGAAATTGGGGGGGGCGCGGTCCCCAGGGACAGAGCAGGGCCTGGCGAGGTAGCAGAGGGGCGGGTATGGATGCGCGGGTGCACCTCCGCCGGGGAGGGGGGGGAATGCATGAGAACCCGGAAGTTCCAATTGGGTCACGATTTGGCAATCCGGAGTCTGCAGGTAGGGAGGAGTTGGGGGGGGGAGGGGTTTGTAGATGATCTCAGTATTATCATTCAGGAATCCGAAGCCAGGTGCAACCTGCAGAGAGAGCTCTGGTGAAGGTTCAGAGTCATGAAAAGTGCTGCCCGCTCTGGTCAGAACTCCCAGTTCCTCCTTGATTCCCCAGAAACATTTACCTCTTCTCCTCTCGAGCTCCAGTTCCCCAATTGGCTCACAAACCTCTGATCATAGAATCATAGAGTTGGAAGGGACCTCCTGGGTCATCTAGTCCAGCCTCCTGCACAAATTCACAAATAGCTCCCCTTCACACCCCTAGAGACCGCTGTTCCATGCCCGGAAGATGACAAAAAACCTCCAGGATCTCCAGCCAAACTGACCCCCAAAGTGGCAATCAGCATTTCCCTGGGCACATAAGAAAAGGCGACAAGAACTAAGCACTAAGGCAACCCTTCCTGCCCTCCCTCTCATGATCTTCCTAACTTCACAGAATCAGCATTGCTGTCAGATGGCCATCTATCCTCTGTTTGAATACCTCCAAAGAAGGAGAGCCCACCACCTCCCGAGGAAGACTGTTCCAGGGAAAAAACCCTCTCCCACCCCCACCCCCCGCTCAAAAAAAAACCCTCCCACCCACCCACCCTGCTCAATGTCCCCAAGCCAGCGGCAGGCTGCCGGCCAGGGACAGAAACCCCTCCCACCCACCCCCGCTCAATGTCCCCGAGCTGGCGGCAGGCCGCCGGCCGGGGAAAGAAACCCCCTCCCACCCCCACCCCCCGCTCAAAGAAACCCCCTCCCACCCCCGCTCAATGTCCCCGACATTGTTCCTTCCTTCCTTCCTTCCTTCCTTCCTTCCTTCCTTCCTTCCTTCCTTCTCTCCACCACCTACCTACCTTCCTTCCTGTTCCTTTCGTTCCTTCCCCCCTCCCTCCCTCCCTTTCTTTCTTCTAACACACTTCCAGTGATGTCAGGGGTGTGTGGCCTTCTGACACTTCCGGTGACATCAGGGGGTGTGGCATATGCAAATAAGTTATGCTAATGAGCTCCTGCACCTCTTTTTTTACGAAAGGACCCCTGGGTGGGACCCTGGTATAGTTGGCAAGAACCCGGTATTTTGCCAATTGCTAAACTTAAATTAAAGCAATTCGGCTAACATGGTGGCACCTTGCAAACCCAAACTCCAAAACAAGCAAAGCTTTAGAGGACCACCCCCCTCTTCACTAGAAGCAACTGGGTAAGACATTGGTGTGGGGAGGGTTCTATACATCCCTAAAAGTACTCCTAGGGTGCGTTCATACAGCTCTTTTGAGCCGTGCCAGGCACAAGTGCCTGGTGGATTTAAAGTACACAGCCAGATCACAACATCTGGGAATCGTGCCGCTTCCATGAGTAGCCTGTCGATCCCCATCGGGGATCCGTACTTAAAAGACAGTGGTGAAAGTCCTGTCTAAAGCTAGCCAATGGGCCAATGTCAGACTTTCCACCATCAGGTTGTACCTCCCGCGTGCAATCAGCCTGTAGGGATGGTCTCCAGACCATCCCAAACAGGACCACCATTTTAAAAAATTCTTAACGATGCGTGAATAACCGCTTAAACATGCAATGTCCTCAGAGCTCCGCTCAAGTGATCCAAACAATTTTATGTTTCTGAAGGTCCCCTGAACTTTATCAACTTTATAAACTGAAATGATACCTAGAGGAAGGTACCGCTGACGGTGATTGACTATTTTAGTCCACGCATGCGTGGAAAAACAAGTATATGGTAAGGCACCGATGCGCATGCCCAGACAGGATTTTTTTTAAAAAAAGCAGACCGCACAGATCCTTATGGTGGATGCCATCTAGAAAATCCACCACGGGAGTCACGTGCGGTAAAGTGCTTCACAGGCAAGCTGTCTGGTCGTACAATGCTGGATCAAAAAGATCTAGCTTAAATTACAGCCGGGCCAATGGTGGGAATAGCTGCCTGTCTGAACGCACCCCTGGTCCCAGACTGGTAGCAACACAGTTGTGTAGGTCAAACAAGGATGATAAGCACTACTGCACTTTTCAGTGTTATTCTAAGTGAAAGCCACTATTTCATTTAACACATTTCTGAACCACAGGTTACTTAAAGGTTGTTTAGCAGTGGTCATCTGTGGGATCTTGTGCAGAACCTTCCCCTTCAGTTCTTCCCTGAAATGATTCAGCAAGTTAAATAGACACCTACTGCAGGGAAGGAGAGTTTGCTGTGTGACTGCACAGGTGACAATTAAGAGAACATCAGTTTCAGGTAAGCAACTAATTCTTCTTCCCAGTCTCTTTGAATGTAAGAACATCAGAAGTGCTCTGCTGGATCAGACCAGTGAGGGTCCATCCAGTCCAGCCTCTCGTCTCACACAGTGGCCAAACAGTTCCTCTGGAGGGCCAACAACAGGGCAGAGAGGCCGAGGCCTTCCCCTGAGAAGAACCTCAGAAGAGCCCTGCTGGATCAGACCAGGGAGGGTCCATCCAGTCCAGCCTCCCGTCTCACACAGTGGCCAAACAGTTCCTCTGGAGGGCCAACAACAGGGCAGAGAGGCCGAGGCCTTCCCCTGAGAAGAACCTCAGAAGAGCCCTGCTGGATCAGACCAGGGAGGGTCCATCCAGTCCAGCCTCCCGTCTCACACAGTGGCCAAACAGTTCCTCTGGAGGGCCAACAACAGGGCAGAGAGGCCGAGGCCTTCCCCTGAGAAGAACCTCAGAAGAGCCCTGCTGGATCAGACCAGTGAGGGTCCATCTAGTCCAGCATCCTGTCTCACACAAGGGGCCAGCCAATTCCTCTGGAGGGCCAGCAACAGGGCAGAGAGGCCAAGGGCAGAGAGGCCCCTGAGAAGAACCTCAGAGGGTTACTGTCTCTGAATAAGGAGATTCCCTTCAGTCACCATGGCTATGAATGAACATTTATGGGGAAAATTAGCAAGTGGACTTACTTGGAGTTGGGAACAGGCACCATCAGGTGAATAAGGGGTTCAGTGTTCCTTGGTCAAAGGCAGAAGCCTGTTCCTCTGCTTCAGACCAACACGGCCACCCACCTAAATCTATCTGCGACATAATGTTTCATGAAGGTGAACGGCTGATACCAAATGGTTGCTTTGAAGAATCCCAGTATTTGTCTACCCCTGCTACAGGAGAGCATACAGGAAAGCAAGTTTGGTGTAGTGGTTAAGAGCAGTGGACTCTAATTTGGAGAACCAGGTTTGATTCCCCACTCCTCCACATGCAGCCAGCAGGGTAACTACAGAGCTGTTATCTCCAGAGCAGTTCTCACAGAGCTCTCTCAGCCCCACCTACCTCACAGGGTGTCTGTTGTGGGGAGAGGAAGGAAAGGAAATTCTAAGCCGCTCTGAGAGAGACTCCTTTGGGTAGTGAAGGGCAGGGTATAAACCCAACTCTTCTTTTTCTTCATAAAGCTCCTTTGCCCTTCTAGCCACAGTTATGGATACAAGGAGCAGCACCTTTATGGACACTAGACATAGGCTGCAGGTTGCAAGACAGCTGAAGGGGCATTTCATTGGTTATGGAAAAACAAGCTATTGGTCCCACAGCTGGATGGCTGTGTCCACCGGTGGAGAAAATAACGAATGGTGGGAGGCGGCTGAAGGGTCTTGAAGTGTGGGTCCTTTACAGCAGATGAACCACACACTTTGGGCCATTCATGAGCTGAAAGGCATGTCCTTGCTCCAACAATTTGCCCTGCCTATGGTAAAGCAAAAGGATTTGTATTGTTGAGATCTGAGGGAAAGAAGAGAATAAAGTTTTGGATGCAAGCCACGCCCCTTCAGTCAGGGCAGAAGAGTAGAAGAACATGACTCAGGACATCAAGCTTTCTTCCCTGGTTATCCCTGGAGCAGAGTTGGGGGTTGGGTGAGAGAACAAGCAGGAACAACACTCCTAGTGCATTTTAGAGACATCTCTACTCTTCTAGCCACAGGTACTATACAGGATGTTTTCCCATGAGTCCTTAGCAACCTGTGTGAGAGCTGGAAGCACAGAGAGCAATATCAGAGTATTCGCCTCTGGATCAACCAGACGCAAAACAGGGTCTTGGACAGCTGTGAGATGACGGCTTGGTATCAAGGCATAAGGAGCGGTCAATCTTAAAATGATCCGAGAGAAGTCTAAAGTCCTCTATAAGTGAGGCCAGTTTTTGATCCAAGATGGCCAGATCAGAGGATTAATCTGAAGATTACTTGCATCTGAGAAGTTGGCATCATCATCTATCCTATAAACAAGAAAAAGGCACGGGCATCGGACGGATCCAGCGGTGTCAGCTCCATTGAAGTCTGCAGAGTGGCAGTGGCTCATGGTGGCTGAGAGGACTGACGGTGCCAAGAGCATGGCAGTCACAGGAGAGCAGACCAAGTCAAAAGATGCCAGGGCAAAGCCAACCATGGGCTGGCAAGTGAGAGATCCAGGAATTGATCATTCTGCACGTTAACCTTCAGCAACTAGATTCACTGTGCCCAGTAGCCTTCCGATGGAAGCCAGTTGCCCAAAGGGGAGTTGTGGCTCCAAAGCTGTTGTTTGTGGCCTCAGGGAAATATTGATGACTAAATTTAGGCAGCCGAATACCAATCTGCCCAGGGTCAGGAGCCTCCGCATCTCCCACCAGCCATGGGATTGGTGGAGAGGAAAAAAGAAGCAGAGATTGTTCCAAAGATTCAGCTCTGAGCTGAGCAGCACTTCCAAGCTCTGGGGGAAGCATATGGGGAGGATGACCCCAGGAATCTCAAGTACAGAGGGTCAAGGAGACCTACACCAGGGCAAGTGACCCTGGGGGCACCAGAAAATTCTGTGCAAGGAGAGGAGTTCTAGAGACACGTCCCCTATCTTGGCTCCCCAAGACTTACACACTGAACATCTGGGGATGTGCTGTGATCAATTGATGGTGTCCTGGGAAACACAAACATCCCCTGCAACTTGCCTGGTATGGGTGCTGGAGAGGTGTCTGTGCTTGCAGTGGCAGCTGGATTGGGGCCAGTGCTGGCAGAGCCAGTGCTGCTGGATGTGCAGTAGTGTCAGGATCTGACAATGATGCCCTGATGCTTTCTGCATTTTACAATGATGTCTCTGTGCTCTTTGCATTTTGCTTTCGATCCCTTTGTTCTAGCAGACCCTGCCTGCCGCCCCTTATCTGTATCTTTCACTCTCCCCCCTGCTAGCTATAAATGTTGCTTTGAAGTATGAGGGTTACTCTGGTTAATGTTGCAATGCCTGGGCGGGAGATGGCGACCAAAATTCCTAAGTGTCATCTCTAAACAAATGGTGACTACTCCCTTGTATTCCCTCCTCCCTTTTTCCCGGGCATATGGGTGTTATCTTGTTATTGAAACCTTGAAGAGTTCTTTATGGCCGGACGCCTAGAGAATGTTGTGCCTAGGCTCACACATGTGGGTCACTCAGATCAAGAGGGGAATTTATAACTTTCTCACCTTCTGTGGGAATCTCAACGGTCCCTACTACTTTTCCCGCGTTCATCCTCTTGCCCTGATTAGCTCAGGTCTGGGGTTCAATTGAAAGCCTGAGACTATAATAGTACTGTCTGTATTCCATTAAGCATCTCTAACAAACATTCGAGAACCTGTTTGCAGTACTGGAATAATAAAGAGCTTTGCTTCAACAACAAAGGTCTGATCTTTTGCTGTCTATACAGAAGCCTCACAAGTAGGAGCAGGGATGCTCAACATTCAGAAGTCTGCAAATTCCATGATTCTACCCTGTGCCGAGAAGGCAAGAGCTGCAGCTGTCTATACAGGGTAATACAGACCTACAGAGCCCTACACAGGAGAGCAAGCAGCACCCCACCTTTAAAAGAAAGAAAAACCTAGCTCACAAGTCACTGAAAGTTTTTCTTGATGCTATGGCTCTGGTGGCTGAAAAGAAACTGAGTGGGAAATGGGCCCTCCTCCCCACTGAGACGCAGGTGGTAGCCCTCTCCTCCTTGAGATGGGCAGTGTTGGTGCCAGAAATATTCCAGCTTGCCTTTCAAAGGTTCCAAAGGATTCCCTGCATGGGTGTAAGACCCCTCGGGTGTACTTGCACAGAAACCACAAAAAAGAACCTCCAGGTTCCTAAGAGGCCCTCGGCTGTTTGACACTACTTGATCTTAGAAGTAATCCACCCTAGACAGAGACCCATCTGATCTCTACAAACCAGCTTGTGTGAACCACAAAGAAGCTGAATGTGTGCTGTCCAGAATTGCTTTCCGAGAAGCTTGCTGGGCCAAGGAGTCCCTGTTCTTACAAGCTATGTGTCAGCCAGTAAGTATCCAAGTGTGGGCTGGACAGATGGAGGGACTGCAGGCAGCTGGATTCAGTGCGGATGGGCTGGGTGTTCTTAGCCCAGGAAGGAAGCTAAAGCAAGCCCAGGTGGTAAACAAGGAAGACAGCAAGGAAGCTGGCAGAAGAACCTTCCAGAAATGCAGAGGAGAAGTCTAGTGGCTGAAGGGATATAGCAGGGGACTCCTGAACACGTTTGGGACACTTACCCTCGAAGGTGGAGTGGGGCTTGTTTGTCAGTGCAGCTGAGAATGGCTAGACGTGGATCAGACAGGAGCTCTTCTTATGCCACATGGCTCTTTAGTCCATCGTGGGACTGAAAAAGGCAGCCTTTCTACATGGAGGAAGAGGCCTTGTTCCTCAGTGGTCCTCAAACACTTTGCTGACATCTCCGAGAGCAATTCCAGATAGGCTGGTACTGAAGTTGGCAGAAACTGCCAGAAAGGAAAGAGTGGGTTCATTTGACCTCTCTGTTCCTACCCTTGGCCAGAGCCAAGTCAGTGACGACATGAGAAATCAAAGATGAGGTAGCGGGAAAGAAAGCAGGCAGACGATCCTAACATTTTCCAGCCTGCAAAAGTGGTTTGGTTTGAACTGAGAAGCCAGCACATGATTTTTTCCAAGTTGCCTTCCCTCTGCAGTCTCCCCCCCCCCCCTCCAGTCTACTGCCTACAAGCCACATTCTTTGTCTTTCTCTTGCTGATTTCTGATGCACAAATTTGTTATAAAAGCTATGAGAACTTTCAAGCTTCTCTCCCGAGTTCATCAAATCCTATGAAGAAGAGCATTCTTCTGTAAACCACGCCTGTAAACTACGCAATCAAAAGGCTGCAAAGGAAATCCTGCTGAAAAAGCCGGTCTGTTGAACATGGGAGACCTGATGCACCCATTGGCTTCTGGCCCAGACTGAGAGAGCCCAGATGTGGGTCATGCGTGCATTTTTAGATGAAAATCAGACCACAGCATAGACTACTTTGTGCCCAGTGTTTCATCTGTCCTGAACAGTACCATGCTTCATGCCAAAGCTTTAGCACCCCCATTAGGTCAGCTGGATCCCCACAGGGTTCAAATCCCATCTCAAACATTCACCATGCTTTACCTTCCACAACTGGCAAACTGGGGGGGGGGGGGGGGGGATTTGTTATGTAGGGGTATGTGAAATCTGTCCTTATTGCCACAGATACTTCTGCCTTTCTGCATGTTTGGGACTATATATATATATATATATATATATATATATATATATATATATATATATATATATAAAAGCAGCCTCCATTGGCTGTGCATCACCTGCACGCCATCTCAATTTCACTCTCATTTCCCATCCCAATGCACCAACAAAGGGCTTTCCTTGACCTGCCTGCCTGAAACAGTTACCCTGGCCCCCTCACCCCCTTCATCCCCTGTGGGGCCCCCCCTTCCCTGCCCCGCCAATCCAAAGTTGACAGGAAGCCCTTAAGGAGGAGGACGGGTCCGTCTGCTCACACTGTTCTGAGGTGTCTCATGTACCCTGGGGGCCACAACACAAGGACTGTCTTCAAGCAAGGAGCTTTCACACACCTGGAAGAGCTGTGGTTCCTTTTCCCCTTCCAAGCTGCCAGTATGCCACTAAATCTATCTATCTATCTATCTATCTATCTATCTATCTATCTATCTATCTATCTATCTATCTATCTATCTATTATATTCATATCCCGCCTAGCCAGACAAATGGGCTCAAGGTGGCTAACAACAACTAAAATCATAAAACAATGGGAACCAACTGCCTAATCAGCCGTAGATGGTAAAAGGCCACCTTGGCAGTAGCTGCTACCTGGGCCTCCATAGTTATGGAGGTATCCAGGAGCACTCCCAAACTCCAAACCCTCAGCGCTGGCACCAATGGCACCCCCCCCCCCAAATGTCAGTAGTGGGATCCCTACCCCCGGCCTACTCCAACTCAGGCACAGGACTTTCGTCTTCGTTGGATTCAATTTCAGTCGGCTCAGCCTGAGCCAGCCCGCTACATCCTGAAGCGCCTGCTCCAGGTCATCTGGGGTGGCTCCGGACCGGCCGCTCAACAACAGATACAGCTGGGTGTCATCAGCGTACTGGTGACAGCCCAGCCTGTGCCTGTGGGCAATCTGGGCAAGAGGGCGCATATAGATGTTGAACAACACTGGGGATAGCACCGCCCCTTGTGGCACCCCACATACCAGTGGGTGCCTCTGGGACATCTGCTCCCCCAGCGCCACCCTCTGTCCCCGACCTTGGAGGAAGGAGACAAGCCATTGCAAGGCAAGCCCCTGAACTCTAGTATTGGCAAGGCGGTGGATCAGTATCTGGTAGTCGACCGTGTTGAACGCAGCCAACAGGTCCAACAGCACAAGCACCGCCGTGCCACCCCGATCCAGATGCCATCGGAGGTCATCCATAAGGGCGACCAGTGCCATCTCCATCCCATGGCCTGGCCTGAAGCCAGACTGAAACAGGTCTAGAACGGAAGTGTCATCCATAAAACTCTGCAACTGAATTGCTGCCGCCCTCTCCAGGATTTTCCCCAAATAGGGCAAATTGGAGACCGGCCAATAGTTAGCCAATTCGGCTGGGTCCAGAGATGGTTTTTTCAGGAGAGGGTGGACCATCACTTCCTTGAGCGCCCCCGGAAACAGCCCCTCTTTGAAGGACTTGTTGATAATGTCCCTGAGGGCACCCCACAACCCCTCACAGCCAGCTTTTATAAGCCACGAAGGGCACAGGTCAAGGCTGCATGTGGTTGGGCATACAGTTGAGAGCAGTCTGTCGACTTCCTCCAGACTGAGTGGACTGAAATAATCCAGAATGGAACCAGAAGATGTGCATGCAGCCTCGAGTTCACTCACTGTCTCAACTGTGGCCGGGAGATCACGGAGGAGCAGCAGGACTTTATCTGCAAAATAGATCGCAAAAGCCTCACAGCCAGTATCCAGTTTCCTATTGTTTGGCTTGCCCTGTGGCAGCTCTGTTAAAGACCGAATGGTTCTAAATAACTGTACTGGGTGTGAGCTAGCAGACGCAATCGCGGCCACGTAGAATGGTCTCTTTGTGGCTTTGACTGCCACCTCGTAGGATCTCATAAACATCCTATAAGATGCTATTGATGCGTCATCACGAGCACGCCGCCACCGTCTCTCTAGTCGTCTGAGTCCTTGTTTCATCTGCCACAGCTCCTCAGTAAACCAAGGAGCCTGCTTACAACAAGGGTGCAGAGGGCGTTGGGGGGTGATCTTGTTGATGGCTGCTGAAAGCCAGACTTGCCAGTCCTTGACCAGCTCCTCCAGCGAGCCGCCAGGGGGCATGGGATCCCACAGAGCCATCAGGAGCTTCTGGGGGTCCATTGGGCTCCATGGGTGAGCCAAAATATGCTCGCCGCCCACACAGGGTCTGAGTGGCACATTCAGACAGGCCTTCAGGGCATGGTGGTCCGACCATGGCACTGCTGAGGCAGTGATCTGGTCCACTGTAACCCCTGCCGTGAAAATCAAGTCGAGCGTATGCCCGGCCCGGTGAGTGGGGACTTTTACATATTGGGTGAGTCCTAGTGCCACCATGGCCATCACCAGGTCCACTGCCAGCCCTGAGGTTGTATCATTGGCATGGATGTTGAAGTCACCCAAGACTATAACCCTAGGGTGCTCCAACGCCCAGCCCGACACAGCCTCGACCAGAGATGGCAGGCTAGTGGGTGGTGCATTGGGCAGCCAGTACACCACCCAGATAGCCAAACTCTCCCCAGTTTCCCACACCGGGCCAGAGCATTCCATGCCCACAAGTTTCAGTGGCAGGAGCACCCTGTAGGAGTAAACCTCCTGAATGAAAAGCACCACTCCAGCCCCCCGTCCCTCAGTTTGTGATTGGTGGAGGACTGAGAATCCAGGCGGAGCCAGTTGGGAGAGAGCCACTGTCTCCCCATCTTGCACCCAGGTCTTGGTCACATACACCAGGTCCAGTCCCTGCTCTGACAAGAAGTCCTACAGGGTGGAGGTCTTGCTGTTTATGGACCTGGCGTTGCACAGCACCAATGTCGGAGGGGGGTTAATCCCAGCCCCACTGTCTGCCACCCTCGGGATGGGACGCAGGCTGGAAGGGGGCCAAGCTTCTCTGTTTCTCCACCCTCTTCCGTTCGCTTCGTGCCTGGTCCCACCGCTATACTTTCCCCTCCCCAGGAGCACTGGTATCCCTAGTCCCGCTTCCACCATTTGTGGTGGTCTCTGCACTGCAATGCAATGCCCCAGGCCGACTACATGGGTGGGTGGTTACTCAGAGATGCCGTTGGGATGCTGCACACTAGTCAGTAGTTCCCACAGTGCCCTGCCCACTAACCACTCGCAATCACTCACAATCAAGCCTAACTTTCACAGGTGAACCAATACTAATCTAGGTAAGCAAAACCAACAACCCACACTAACTATCCTAGCAAAGAATTACAAAAATGAGTCCTAGCTAACATACAATACAAAATGAATCTTAACTAACCCAGATTGAACTTAACCAGGGGTCATTTCAAGCAGGAGCTCGGGAGAGTGCAGCTCCGGGAGCTGGTGACAGCCTCCCCCCCATGGGGGAATGCCTGCTTGTGTCATGGCTGCAGCAAAATGACCCCGTCCCCTGGAAAGGTCCTTGTTCCTCCGACCAGTCTTCTTAAGGCTTCAGCCACCACTGAAGCTGTCCTCCCAGAATAGTGGTATTTCTGAGGCTTGGATTAATAGCTGTCCCCTCTCTGCCAGCTCTTTCTTTATCTATCTATCTATCTATCTATCTTTCTTTCTTTCTTTCTTTCTTTCTTTCTTTCTTCCTTTCTCTCTTTCTCTCTCTCTCTCTCTCTCTCTTGCCTTCTGACATACTTCCAGTGATGTCAGGTGGTGTAGCATATGCAAATAAGTTATGCTAATAAGTTATGCTAATGAGCTCCTGTCCTCTTTTTCTACAAAATGACCCCTGAACTTAACTAAAACTTACCCACCCTAACCTCCCTTCTTGGCGCCCCTCCCCCAGTGGCAAGATTAAACACTGAAATATGAAGGGTGGAAAGAGCCACCTGGCTGTTAATGGTGGCCTTCCCAGCAGGAGATAGCCTTGTTCCGGGGATCATAAGGAGCTGCTTAGTCCTCCACTGACTGACTGTGTCGCTCAGTGCTGCTCCTGCTGTGTTGATCGGAGCCAGACTCAACCCCGACCAGCAAGATGTAAAAGTCAACAGTGAGGGACCCAGTCTCCCCTTACCAGGGATCCCATGGCCCGGCCACTCGAGGTCCCCTCCGCCTCTTGGGCTGCACCGGCCAGCCACACGGTACCACCACCTCTGGTTCTTAACCCTCACAGCCTGAACTCCATGCCACCAGTTACTCACTGGGGGCCACACAGCCCGCCAGGTGGCAATGGCGGATTGGATGATGGTGAAAATTGCTGTGATGGTGAAGGCGGGCCATAGGAACAACCCCAGCAGGCAGCAGCCCACAGAAGTGGGCCACAGGAGCGACCCCAGCAGGTGACAGCAGGCAATGACAGCGTTGATGGGCCACAGGGGCGACCCCTGCAGGCCACAGCAGTCAGTGCCAGCAATGACAGGCCGCATAAGCGGCCCCAGCAGACGACGGCAGCAAGGGGTAATGCTGGCTGCAAGGTCGCCCAGGCTCATTATCCACGACCGCCGGCTGGGTCGAGCTCTCCACATCCTTCACCCAGCTGTGTGATAGTCCTCCGCTCCGGCAGCTGCTGCCAGCTTCGCCCCAGTGGTACCTCCACACCGGCGCCAGCCACCAAACACCAAATGCCCCAGGGCCTGCCCCAGGCCAGGCAAAACCGGGTGTCTCCTCCAAGCGTCTTCTCCACGCTCCTCTCCTCCTCCGCGGCCCTTGCTCTCTGGGACCTCCACACCCCACTGTCTCCTCTCACTGCGCCTCGCCGCCACGACCCCCAGGGACAGCCACATGAGCCGTCCTCGTCCTTGGGTTCTCCTCCGTCGCCTCGTGGTCTCAGCGGCCCCGGCAGCAGCCTCAGTGTCGGCGCATGATGGTTTCAGAGCTGGTAAGTTCAACCGCTCCTCTTACAATCTGTTCTCCTTCCTCCTGCTCACTACTTCATTAGGCTTGAAAAAGCAACCTTAAATGCCAGTATGCCACAGCAGGTACAGATGTGCAGGCAGACTAGTCAACATTTTTACGAGCTAGTAACTTTGGCAGACTTATTTGCAAGGATGGCATAAATAGGAAGCTTATAACAAGAAACGGTATTCAGTTTTAAGCTCTGAGAGGAGCCCAGAGTCAGCACAGACAAACCCATTGATGTGCCCCTGCACTCCTTCATTCTCCCCATCACACTTCTCATCTTCAAAACCACATTTCTGAGGTGCCAGCCATGAGGCACAAGTCCCCATCCCCACCTGCCAGTGAGAGGTGGGACGTGGTGGGCTGGGATCTCCTGGGAATTGGTTGCCTCCTCTGAGTCATCGGACAGGATCAAAGGCAGGCATTTGTTACGAAGGGAATGCCTGAGTTTTCATGAGAGAGGCCGGGCTGCCCGCACAGAAGCTGGCTGGCCGGCCGGCCGGCTTCAGAGGGCTCCACCCTGTCCAGTGCTGCCCAGCCTAGTTGGCATTTGTCTTGGTGGTCTTACAAGAGTTAAAAACACACACGCCCCAGACCTGCAGACTAAAGTTTCTCCAGTATCCAAACCAACAAAGCAAACCAAGAAAAAGAGGCCTTAAAGATTCTAGACTTTCCAAATCCTACATCCGTGCAAATATAACAGGAAGGGACAGCCAGTTCTAAGCTTGTGTTAAAACATTAGAAGGGTGTTAAATCCCCCCCCCAATAGTAGAATGGTGGGGGCACATTAAGCTGACAGTAGGAAAGATTACATTTTCAAACAACACATAATTAATTATGCATAATTAACTCATCTGCTCTGGACCCTTCATCCTGGCTTTGGGCCGGCTTATGGGACAGAGACAGCCCTCCTGGCTTCGGCTGACTTCCTCTGTCTGGATGTCCACAAAGGCTCCTACTGGATTTATCAGCGGTCTTTGATACATGGACTATGGCCATCCCACTGAGGCATTTGGAGGCGGAAATAGGTGTCAAGGAACTCGCTTTGGATGGTTTAAATCATTCCTCGTCAACTGGACTCAGAAGGTTGCCAGGGGAGACCGCTTATCATCAGTGTGGGCCCTAGCCTGTGGACTTCCACAGGGTGCAGTCCTATTAGCTGTGCTTTTCAATCTCAATGTAAAGCCCTCAGCAGAAATCTTTTGTGGTTTTGGAGCAAATGCGATTTTGGGCTGTATCAACAAAAGTATAGTGTCCAGATCACATGAAGTGGTAGTATCGCTTTACTCTTATCTGGTTAGACCTTACGTAGAGTACTGTGTTCAGTTTTGGGCACCAGAATTTAAGAAGGATGTAGACAAGCCGAAACGTGTCTAGAGGAGGACAGCAAAGATGGTGAGGGGTCTGGAGACCAAGTCCTATGAGAAAAGGTTGAAGGAACTCGATATGTTTAGCCTGGAGGGAAGACAACCATCTTCAAGTACTTGAAGGGCTGTCATATAGAGGGTGGGGTAGAGTGGTTTTCTGTTGCTACAGAAAGTCAGACCAGAACCAATGGGGTGAAATTAAATCAAAAGAGTAAAACATTAGGAAGAACTTCCCGACAGTTAGAGCGGTTCCTCAGTCTAACAGGATTCCTCGGGAGGTGGTGGGATCTCCTACTTTGGAGGTTTTTAAGCAGAGGCTAGATGGCCATCTGACAGCAATGCTGATTCTGTGAACTTTGGCAGATCACAAGAAGGGAGGGCAGGCACAGTTGCATCAGTGCTTAGTTCTCGTGACCCCTTTGTACATGCCCAGGGAAATGCTGATCACCACTTTGGGGTCAGGAAGCAATTTTCTCCAGGCCAGTTTGGCTGGAGATCCTGGAGGTTTTTTGTTTGTTTTGTTCTTTTGCAATCTTCTGGTCATGGAGCAGGGGGTCAGTGGAGTGGGGGGGGGAGGTAGTTGTGTATTTCCTGCATTGTGCAGGGAGGTGGACTAGATGACCCTGGCGGTCCCTTCCAACTCTATCGTTCTATGATTCTAGGAATATGTTGACAATACCCAGCTCTATATCTCCTTATCCAAAGTTCCTGGTGATGTGGTAGAGGTACAGAATTACTGGCTGGCTGCTGTGGCTAAATGGCTATGGGTGAACAAATTTACAAACCTTGGAAAGACACAGGTAATGATAGTTGGGAAGGTGGAGATCTTGAAGGACATAGTGCTCCCCACTTTTGATGGGACTCCCCTGACCCTTGCTAACCCAGTTAAAAGCATAGGGGTTCTGCTGGATCCAGCACTGCTGAAGGAGAAGCA
Source organism: Lepidodactylus listeri (assembly GCA_029233225.1). Taxonomy (NCBI): domain Eukaryota; kingdom Metazoa; phylum Chordata; class Lepidosauria; order Squamata; family Gekkonidae; genus Lepidodactylus; species Lepidodactylus listeri. The sequence continues at coordinate 2,259,870 of JARCFY010000014.1, read as the reverse complement.
AGTTAACATCGCTGCAAAAAATGCTTTCGTCCAACTCAGCCTAGCCTAGAAGATGGTCCCCTACCCTGACACTGTCATTCTGGCCACCGGGACCCAGGCCACAGTAATATCGAGACTAGACTACACTAATGCCCTCTGTATAGCTGGTCCCAACTGCCAAATGGAACCTCCATATTCAGAGGCAGTATAGTGGAAGTAAAAAACACTGAGGGGCCACCACTTTTATGCCCTGCTCAGGAGCATCTCTGGGGACCAACCGACAGCTGGAAACAGAATGCTCAACTAGATCTGATCCAGCAGGGTAATTCTGACCCTTGGTCTGATCCAGCAGGGTTCATACCCCTGCTCATTTCAGGAGAGGAAACAACATTCACAGCAAGGTTCAAAGGCCTGTACAGGCCAACACAATATTATTGCGCACCCATGTATACCCATGTATTCTTAGACAAGCACAGGAAATCTGCTGGGAGGGAAAGAACCAGACTCAGCGGGGGGGGGGGGGGGGGGACTGCAAGCAGGAAGCACGGAGTCATGGGCTGGAGGCTCCACTTCACCTCTGGCCACGCCCAATTGGCACCCAGCCCTCTCCTCTTTCCCCAGGCCCCTTTCCTTCACAAAGCACAGCTCCAAGAGCCCCAGAGAAAAGCTGTGTGCCTGAGCCACTTATCAGGATAAAGCAGCAGGGCTCCCTTCTTGGTTTGCCTACATGGCAGTTTAATTGTAGTTACCTGGTTTGCTACCTTGACAAAGTGTTGGTGTTGGTAAACTCTCCCTATAGCATTTGTGCAACATGTACTCACCACTGATGAAGACCTTTTGCAGGAAACATGTTTGATTGAGGGTGATTTTTAATGTCTACATGTTTATCTTTAATTAATGCTTTTTTAAAGAAGACTGATGTTTCATTATGGAGAGGTTGCATTCAGCATACTATATTCCCTCTTTTGAGATAATGTACAATTTGCAACCAGCTTATCTCCTTGTATTTAGCTGAATGTTTGTATCTGGACTCTTCCTCAGTCGCTGTTTCATTACCAGCTTCCATCAGCCCACCACTTCCTCTCTTCTGAACTAGATTAGAGCATCCCAAACTCCACTGGGTCTCACTGGCACTGCTAGGAGCAGTCCAGTCCAACTGATAAACACAAGTCGCAGCATCTGAACAGGGGCTGCAAACATTCCGGCACAGAAGGGCTTCCCGAAGGCCTTTAACACATCCAAATGCTTGCCCGTGGGCACCTGATCCCCACTCCCTCACAAGCCCCTCCCCTGCCACTGGCGTCATTTTTGGTGGTGGTGGTGGTGGGAAGCGAAGTCAAGTTGCAGCAGGAGACCAGCAGAAGAGGTTTGCCTGCCTCTGTGTTGCAGCCTCTGTGTTGCAGCCCTGGACTTCCTTGGTCCCATCCAAGTCCTAGCCAGGGCTGACCTTGTTTAGTTTCCGAGGTCTGGCAAGAGTGAGCTAGCCTGAGACAGCCAGGTCAGGGCAACACAGGGTGATGGAAAGGGCCATCAAGCCACAGCTGATCTGTGGTGACCTCTCGTGGGGTCTTCAAGGCAAGAGAAAACCAGAGGTGGTTTGCCATTGCCTGCCTCTGTGTAGCAACCCTGGGCTTCCTAGGTGGTCTCCCAAGGGCCGGCCCTGCTTAACTCCTGAGATATGGTGAGAGTGGGCTAGCCCAGGACATCCAGGTCAGGGCCCCTCTCTCTGTGGTGGTGGCAGAGAGTGTCATCGAGTCACAGGCAACTTGTGGCCACCCCACAGGGTTTTCCAGACAAGAGACATTCAGAGGTGGTTTTTGCCCTTGCCTGTCTCTGCACAGTGAACTCAGTCTCCCTTGGTGGTCTCCTGTCCAAATACTGACCAAGACCGACTCTGCTTAACTTCTGAGATCTGACAAGATCGGGCTGGCCTCGACCCATCTAGGTCATGGCGCACCATGTTTACCACCAGCCAGTCAGGGATCACATACCCAGTGTGGTGACAAAACCATGCTGGCAGTTCAGTTAGGCTGGGTCTGTCGTGAAATCAGTTCAGAGAGACACCCGGCGGAGCACAGTGAGAACTTTTGTCCCATTTGCAGCCCCTCCCTTTTGAGAAGTGCCACTTGTTTGGGAGGAGTGCCCCCCCTCCTGTGCCAGCCCTGGTCTGAGCCAGTTTGTAGGCACTTGAATGAAACATGATCCTCCAAGGCCCCCGTCACACTCGTGTCTGTCACTTTCAAAGTCGCTTTGGATGGGAAAGAAAATCCCTTTGGTTCCTATTACATTTTCTCTTCTTGCTTCTAGTTAGATGAATGGCTCCCATCCCATCAAAGGCACGGAACAGAACCAGCCTGTGCCTTCAGCAGCCTACTGAGGTGAACAACACAGTTCCAAGTTTGCAGGGCACATTCACTCTGGGGGTGGAGGCATAGGGAGAGAAGACATTCTGAGAACACGGCAAGAAGCAAGGAGAATTTTTCTCTTCTAACCAGAAAGCATTCAGTAATGTAGCTGTTTGTCACCACGCACACAGGATCTATTCCATGGGCTGTGCCAACGCTTCAGGGAGTGACTGGGAAGTGCAGAGAAAGATGGGTGCCTCAGTCCTGTTCAGAAGGCTCCTTCCAACCACATGGCGCGACACTGGCCTCTAAAGAGTGGACTTTTTAAAAAAAGGCAGCTGTTTTAGCCACAGGGAGCCTCTGCCGTACACCTCCATGTTGCAGAGTACTGTTGATGGCCTTCTTGGGAGCTCTGCAGAAACATCTGTCTGACTCCTGTTGAAATCCTGGGATAGAAGACCCTTGGTCAGATCTGGCAGTTCTTGCTTTCTACCTCCATGACAGCATCCTCAGTTAGGAACCCTTAGGCCTAAGTAACCAGGTCATTTTCTCTTTCCACCATCCACCTGCTTGGCATGCAGAAGGTCCCAGGTTCAATCCCCAGAATCTCCAGCTGAAAGAACAAGGCAGTAGGTGATGTGGAAAACCTCTACTTGAGACCCTGGAGAGCTGCTGCCAGTCTGAGTAGACAAGACTGACCTTGATGGACCGAGGGTCTGATTCAGTAGAAGGCAGCTTCCATGTGTTCCTGTGATGTGGAGATGTGGGGCACACTGAACAACCCAGCAGTGGACAACTGCTGCTTCAGCACTGTCAGGATTCAGCAATCCCACTGCTAGACTCTGGACAAGAACAGGCAATGGATTTTCCATTTGCATGCACATCACAACCACCATTCTCAAACACTCAGAACATGGTATACACTATGCTGAATTCTGCTGAGTAGCAAAGTCATTCTCATCTCCTCTGACTGGCAATGGCTCAGCAGGGTGAAGGTCTTCCACATCACCTGCCACCTGATCCTTTTAGCTGAAGATGCTTCCAGGAACTGAAGTAGGACCTTTTGCCCATAATGAAGATGATCCACCACTGAGCCACAGCCCTTTTCTCCTTGTCCATATTTTTAGCCAAATAAAAGTGTCCTAAATTTTGCCACAAGTGCATTCTCATAGCTTTCCATGGGCTATTCCCCCATCCCCTGTCTGACCAACCCATTTGGACAAAAAAAATAAATCAGCTTGCAAAAGAGTTCCTTTCCTTGTTGCCTGAAGTCTCCAGGGGAGAAAGAAAGCTGCCCGACAGCTTGTGCCTGTAGCATTCCAGCCTTGGCTTGCGTCTGTAGCACTCCAGCCTTGCCTGTTTTGTCTGCCTGGCTCCCAAAGCCACATTCATCAAGCATTCCAAACTGGAGTCCAAATACGGTGTGTGTTCTTGCACTGCTGCCTGTATGTAGTCCAATCCAGTAAGGGCTGAGCCCATGCCAGCATAAGAAATGCTGCTGAGTAATGCCGTTGACTGCACAGGTGCAAAAGCAGCACATATATTCAGAATGGGACTGAGGGGCAGCCCAGTGTAGTGGTTAGAGTGGTGGGACAAAATTAAGTCCAGCAGCACTTTAAAGACCAACAAAATTTTCCAGGATATAAGTTTGCATAAGTCAAAGCTCACTTTGTCAGATATGAAACAGTTATTGTGGTGGACGAGGACCCTGGAGATCCGGGTGTGAATCCCTGATCTGCCATGGATGGCCACCAGGTAACCCTGGGATTGTCACACTCTCTTAGCCTATCCTACTTCAAAGGACTGTTGTTGTGAGGATAGTGGAATGAACAATGTGATAGGGTTGCTTTGGGTCCCCATGATGGAGAAAAGCGGGACATAAATTTTCAAAAATTCTAATCTCTGACTTGCCCATGATGACCTGTGGAATATGCAATCCATGCATTCCCACCCACTGTGGGCATGTGTCGCCAACAGCAACAACTGCTCACCCAGCTGCCGCACTGAATGCTGTACCACATGGACATAAAAGTGCCCCCAATCCTACTTGTTTTGGACACATCATCATCACCAGTGCAGTCATAGGAAACACTCTCCTGGCACCACAAACGAAGTCAGCTGGTGTTTCGTAAAAACTGAATGACCCCTGCTGCACTCTTGCTGCTGGGAGGAGAACTCACAGCTAAGAGCCCCTTTCCTCCTCCTCCCCCCCCCCTCCAAGAACGTGGAAGAGAGGAAGACTCTCTGAGGCTCCTGCTGCTTGTCTAGGGGCAACAGGAAGAAGAAACAGCACATGAGGAGGCCAACACGGGGGGGGGGGGGGAAACTACCACTTGGTAGGCAGTGCCCTAACCTGGATGGCCCAGGCTACCCTGATATCATCAGATCTCAGAAGCCAAGCAGGATGGGAGGGAAGTCCAGGGTTGCCACACAGAGGCAGGCAATTGGAAACCACCTTTGCCTTGAAAACTCCTTGAGGGGCTCACCATAAGTTGGCTGCAACTTGATGAGACTTTGCGCCACAATGTAGGCAGCACCAGTGGGAGGTTCATGATTTCCCTGAAACAAAGGAAAGCCTGGCTTTCTCATAGTTCACCTGGAAACACCAGCCCACCACTGAAACCCTGAGCCAGGAGAGACTGATGGGGAGTAGGGTTGCCAGCCTTCAGGTGGGGCCTGGGGATCTCCCGCTTTTACAACTGATCTCCAGCTGACAGAGATCAGCTCCCCTGGAGAAAATGGCTGCTTTGGAGGGTGGACTCTATGGCATTCTACCATATGGAGGCCCCTCCCCTCCCCAAACTTCACCCTCTCTTGGCTCCACCCCCAAAGTCTCCAGGTATTTTCCCACCCAGACTTGGCAACCCTAATGGGGAGATACGCTTCATACTATCCATCAGCCATAATAAGGTGGACATAGCCCCCTCTGGGATGATGGCAGCCAGGGGTCCTGCTCTGCCAGATGCGTGTTCAGAAGGGAAGGGGGGCTGCTGCCCAGAACATTTTCTAATCACTTCAGTACAAATAAGAAGGGATGTTTTCCTGCCTCTCTTCTTTCTTTTCTTCTGAGTATACCCTTTTAAAAGGCAGGCTCCAGTCCATAGAAGGTTTGTGTGTTCACAAGTTGCACTGAATGCACATACAATCCATGTAGACTGCACACTTGATTAGTCTTTGTACGTGTATTGAGCAATTTTCATGTTACAGTCAACATATGTACAGCTGTCCTGCCTCCCCCCATTTCATCTGTAAAGCAAACACATGTTGGATCTTTCTTACAAAGAGATGTACACCTGTACATGTAGGATATACACGCATTCACTGTTAACATGTGAAGAGGGCTAGTGTTCAGACAGATACCAAATCTTCCCTCTCAGCACTCAGAAACTCCAGAAACTGGCAGGTGGCCGAATCCAGGTAAAATCCCACCCCATAAGCCCTGCCCACCCCACTGTGTGAAGAAGCACTTCCTAGACCCCCAACCTCATACAGCAGCCTCTAGCCAGCTAGTCAGCGCTCCTCTCTGCATCTCCTCAGCTGGAGAGAGCAGATTTGTCCTGTCTGGAGCTTGGCTGCAGCCGAAGTTCTGCTCCACCCACCTCCCAATTGTCCGTGAAGAACGGCTCTGACTTGCTGCTGCTGCTGCAGCTCCCTGTCTGCTCACGGGATTGGTGTTTGTTCAGTCTCCAGCTAAGCTCCAAACATGGGTCTGCATCTGGGTCAGGTAACTGAGAGAGTGGTTCCCACCATGGAAACCAACAGAAAGTCAGCAAGAGTTCATAAAACTTGTCATCAGGGCGGGAGAGATGGTTACAAAGGAAAACTTATTGGGTGAGGCTGATCCCTAGGCCACAGAGAAACCAGTTCTCCCAGAGGAAGTGGCAGCTTCCAAGGACACGTTCTGGGGCACTATCACATCCCTGCTGAGCTCCCTCCCCTCCACACACCCTGCCTTCCCTGCACACCAACCCCAAATCTTCAGGAATTTCCCAAACCAAAGTTGGCAGCCCTATCCAGGGACTGACAAATAGATTTGCTCTCCCTTTGGAAATATAAAAAGCCATCAGGGACTTGGTGCTGATAACGGCACAAAGGAGAACAAGGCAGGGCTCTTGTGAAGCAGAAGAAAGAAGTCCCAGAACCGTGGGCAAGATGGGCCTCCTTTGTGCCCCTCTGCTGAGAGGTAAAGGGCCAGGACTGAAGGCAGAGGGAAGGCTGGCTGCATCTTCTGGGCTGATTTTAACATACTTTATTTCCCTATTGCAAATGCAGTAGACAGCTGCTTTTTAAAGATGGAGAATGGTTCAGCAAGCACAGCATTGGGGTGGGGGTGGGGAGTGAACTATTTCCTCTGCCTGATTCGCACTGAAAAGGCCACCTCTAAGCTAGCTTTAAACCACCAGCAGCAACCCTGGGGGGGGGGTATGAGTTCCCCCCACTGAAGGTACAAGCCATATGGAGCTGGCTTTTCCAACTAGGAAATGTCTGGAGAGAAAAGACCTAAAGAGACTCCTCTTCTCTCCCCCCCCCCCCCCCCACTATTATCCTCCTTGAAAAAGCAGCCTTGGTGGCCTCATTTGCAAGAGCAAAAAGGGACTTTTAAACTTTGCATGAAAGAAAACATAACACACCGCGTCACCCTGACTTAAGAACGGGAAATTATCTGCCAGGGCTTTCTTGTCCCCTTCTTCTCCTTACTTGGGTCCGTGTCCCTCTTGGCTGGGGAGAGCCAGTGGGGAGGGAAGACCGGGGGCGGGGGGGAAAGGGCTCGTAGGCATTATCAATCTGTCCCTTGATGTGAGGGTCTGCCCGGAGGGACTAAAAGAGGCAGTGGTGGTATCACTCTTGGAAAAGCTGACCGATCCTTCCAATTACCACCCAGTCTCGAATTTGTCGTATCTGGGCAAGGTAACCGAGAGAGCGGCAGCCAAGCAGCTCCAGTTTCCTGGATGAGACATCATCGTGGGACCCATTCCAGTCCAGTTTCTGCTCTAGCCAGGGCTCTTTTTGTAGAAAAAGCCCAGCAGGAACTCATTAGCATAATAGGCCACATCCAACAGCAGAAAGTCATTAGCATATTAGGCCACACCCCCATGCTACTAGAAGTGTGATCATCCAGCCACACCCACATTTTGCTTCTTACTCTGTTTACCTTGTTTGTTGTCAAAACGGTTTTGACAAAACCAATAAAAACATTTTTTTTAAAAAGTTTCCAATTCCATACTTTAATAATTAATATTGTATCTATTTTAAAAGAAACATTAACAGTAACATAAGCAAACATCTCAATAAACATTCTGGAACTTGGAAAACTACACTGAAATGGTGAGATAAGTCTTTAAATCTAAGTTGAATTCATCCTTCTAAAAGTTTCCAAAATGTTTTTTTGCACACTAAGCAAGGCTACCTTCTCCCCCCTCCCCAAGTGTCCACCACTTTTTAAACATAAATGCATTTTAGGAAGAATGAAAAGCACGTGTGAAATTGCTAAAATTGTGAGAACAAGTAATGCAATCTTCTGATTTTCTCTCTCAAACAGAAAAACATAAATCACAAAGCATTTTGAAAAATCCTGTTAATTGTGATGTTGAAATTTAACTCTCTTTAATGTATCCATTTCAGGTACATCAGAATCTCATTTTACATGCCTATTCTGCAACAAATTTTGTTACCTATTCCTTCAGGTCAAGCATTGAAAGAACTTGTGACTGACCCAAGGTCACACTAGCAGCTGCATGTGGAGGAGTGGGGAATCAAACCTGGTTCTCCCAGATTAGAGTCCATGCTCCTAACCACTACACCAGACTGGCTCTCAATTAAACTAATCAAAGTCCCCTCTGGCCTTTTATAACATCAATTTTCACCATTTCCACAAGAACAAAAATATTTGGTGGAGGGAGAAAGAGATAAGTTGCCTCGCTAGCAAATCTAGTCACTGGTCACCAGTGCACAGGTTTAATCAGCCAGCTGGTTCTGAAGTGTGACGTTCTAAGGGGGATGGCCATTTGAAAATACAATTATAAGCCAAGGGGTTGTAATCAAGAAGAAGAAGAGGAGGAGATTGGATTTATACCCTGCCGTTCACTTGGCGTCTCAGAGCAGCTTACAAACTCCTTTCCTTTCCCCTCCCCACAACAGACACCCTGTAAGGTTGGTGGGGCTGAGAGAGCTCTGAGAGAACTGCCCTTGAGACAGAGAACAGCTCTGACAGAACTCTGGCTTGCCCAAGGTCATCCAGCAGCTGCAAGTGGAGGAGTGGGAAGTCAAAACCAGTTCTCCCAGGTTAGCGTCCATGCACTTAACCCCTACACCAAACTGGCAAGAGAAGGAGGGTGCTACAACCCACATGGGAAGCCACTCTATACAAATAATTTCCCACTTCAGGGGCGTAGAGTTCTTTAAACTTCAGGGGGGCGGGGGCTCTTGCACACACGCACAAGCTAAAACGATGTCCCCACTGCCGCCGCCAGAGCCCCCCCGGCTCCCCTCTCCCCTAAAGCTCCTCCCTCCCTCCCGGGGCCAGTGTGATGACGTTCCCAGGGTGACGATCTGGCAATTGCCTAAGCGTCACCCTGGCAGTCACCCAGATGGCACTGGGAGGGAGTGGGTTGTGGGAGGGAGGGAGGCAGTGGGTTGCGGGGAGGTGCGGCGGCGGCCAGCGGGCAGGCCGGCGAGTGAGCGAGTGGCGGGCACCCTGTTTCGCTGGGTGCCCTGTTTCACCGGGGGGGGGGCTGTTTTGCCGTGGGGGCTCAGTCCTCCCCGGGAAATTTCAGGGGTGGCCTGAGCCCCTGAGCCCCCCTGCAGTTGACGCCTATGTCCCACTTGATGCTCATTCCACGATTCTGCTGTCTAAGCAATTGCCAACTATACTGCACTGTGGATCAGGGCTCAGGCTTGCTAGATGTACTGAGTCATAAAGGGATGCTGAAATTTAACTGGTACTTTTATTTTGGAGCACCTCTAACTGCATAACATTGTCTCCCAGCTCAGATACGGCTCACAAAGCATCTCTGAGGACCAAGCATTGCACAGATATTATTTCCATTCAATGCAATCAGCTTCCTGTGTGTGTGCATCCAAAGCAAAACCACTGCTCTGCACACTGACATTCCTAAAGCAGTTTTCGTTCCATATTTCTATGCATGTGATGCATGTGTCCTATGCAGTGTGTCTGGCCCTTATTTACTCCCCACCCCTTTCTGGTCTGCCAGCACTCCGACAACTGCATAGGCAGACACTGGATTTTTTCCCAGCACCCAGTTCAAAAAGTTTGCCTCCCCCTGCATACTTCCAATTTGAGTTGGTAAACTGTGATCAAAACAGTGAACACATTTCCAAATATGAGGTTTCACTTCTTTTTTTAGTATTGGGTTTAGTGTTTAAACTTATATCTTACTGTCAGTGGTTGAAACTTTTTCAGTTAACAAACTGAACTAGGTTGGTGGTGCTTAACATCACAGACCTAGGCAGCATTAGCATCTAAAACCTTGGTAATGTACTATGCACATCAGTCTATATCCCACGTGATTTCAATGTAGATTCTCTGAATCTAATACCACGCAAGTTGTTTACGGCTCATGATCTCTTATGCCACACCACAATACGTTTTTTAGCCTTTAAAGGTAGCACCAGATTCTGTTATTTTTGACTCCTGCATACTAATAGGTTTATTAAGTTTTCTGTGTAAAACAATATTCTGTGCTTAGAGACAGTAACACCACTAAGTACAAGATGCTGGGGCGTTGCCTTTGTGACTTGCATGTCAGCTTTCCAGAGGCAGCTTGCCAGACTCTGGTTTGGGTAATTCCTGGAGATTTGGGGGGTTGATCCTGAAGAAGGATGTCAGTGGAGTATAATGCCACAGGGCCCAGCCTCTAAAGAAGGCATTTCCTCCAGGGAAACTGATCTATGTCATCTGGAGATTAGTGAATTCCAGGAGATCTCCAGGGTCCACCTGTAGGTTGGTAACTCTGAACTAAAATTTTGGGCTCATCAACAAACCCGAGTACTTCTAAACTACTTCTAACAATTTATGGGTGATTTTCTTTAAAAAGTGCTAGGACAGAAGTCAGCTTTAACGCGCCCCCCCCCCTGCGTTATGTGCTGGCAGCGTGTGTGCAGAATGTGCCAGCGCCCACCAAACCACCTCTTCAATTAGCAGGGATGGCTCAGACCAGACAGAAGAGAAATTCACCTTAAAGGAACAGCAAAAACCTCACCGTTTGATTTTACAAAAAATGGCAGCATTCCTGGAAAGGTGGAAAATCCAGGTGAATGACTCCTGGAATGGGGGGGGGGGGTGGCTTTAATCAATCAATCCCAGTCTCCTCTGACCTTGCAGCCTGGATCTCTCTCTCTCCATAGGCGTCAACTACGGGGGGGCTCGAGCCACCCCCGAAATTTCCCAGGGGGGACTGAGCCCCCCGCCCCCGGAAAATGGAGTGCCCTCCACCATGTCTCCTCGGGCCCTTTCTAGGGCTGCCGCCGCTGTCTCTCTCTCTCTCCCCCCCCCCAACCTGGCCACTCCATCCCTCCCTCCGTCCGTCCAGGGGCCACCCTGGCGGACGGAGGGAGGGAGGGACGGAAGCAAGAGTGGTCAGGTGGGGGGGGAGGCGGCAGCAGGGACATGGTCCCGGCGGGCGCACGCGAAGAGCCCCTGCCCCTCCCCCCGGGATTTTTAAAACTCGATGCCCCTCTCTCTCTCTCTCTCTCTCTATCACTCACTCACACACACAAACCAGTGTTTTAAGACTCTTAGCCTGGATATCTCCCTCCTGTGCACGCATTTTAAGACTCTGCCTGGACCTTGATCTCTCTCTCTCTCTCACACACACACACACACCGCATTTTAAGACTCAGCCTGGATCTCTCTCTCTCTCTCTCTCTCTCTCTCTCACATACACACACACACACACACACACACACACCACATTTTAAGACTCAGCTTGGATCTCTCTCTCTCTCTCTCTCTCTCTCTCTCTCTCTCTGTCACCCCTCCCCGCATTTTAAGACTCAGCCTGGACCCTGATCTCTCTCTCTCTGTCACTCCCTACCCCCCTCACACACATTTTAAGACTCAGCCTGAAACTCTCTCTCTCTCTCTCTCTCTCTCTCTCTCTCACACACACACACACACACACACACACACACCACATTTTAAGACTCAGCCTGGATCTCTCTCTCTCTCACACACACACACACACACACATACAAACCACGTTTTAAGACTCAGCCTGGATCTTGATCTCTCTCTCACCCCACCCCCACATTTTAAGACTCAGTCTCTCTCTCTCACACACACACACACCCTCCCACGTTTTAAGAATTAGCCTAGATCTCTCTCTCTCTCTCTCTCTGTCACCCCTCCCCCCCCGCGTTTTAAGACTCAGCCTGGATCTCTCTCTCACCCCCCCCCCCCGCGTTTTAAGACTCTTAGGCACCCCATCGCGAGGGCTTGGTGGGGCCATGGGGGGTGTGAGGAGGAGGCAGGGCAGGACTTACTGCTTGTTGTGCTGCATGTCGGAAGCTGGGCAAGGAGGTGCCACTGCAGCCGGGCACTCAGAGGAGCAGGTGCCGGAAGGTTTGAGCCAGGAAGCACATGTGCGCTGGGGCGGCGGGCCCAGGGCTGCTGGTGGCAGGAGAGGGCCCAGGATGGGGGGCCTTGCGTGGAGTAGCAACCCACCCCAGGCTGAAGAGGACAGCAAGGGCCAGCAGGGGTGGGAAGCAGTGTTCCCCCTAAGCTGAGTTAGTGTGAGCTAGCTCACAGTTTTTCAGCCTCCAGCTCACACATTTTTCCTTAGCTCAGGAAGGATGGCTCCAAAGCAAACTAATTTATGCGGCAGCTAAACTGCTTGCTCACAACTTTAATGCCAGTAGCTCACAAAGTAGAGGTTTTGCTCACAAGACTCCACAGCTTAGAAGGAGCATTGCTGGGGAGTGGCAGCAGCGTTCTTGCTCAGCCTACCCTGGAGACTAATCCGGAAACTCCACCTGGTCCAGAATGTGGTGACATGGGTCCTGACTGGAACATCACAGACCGTACACATTCAACCTGTGTTAGGTCAGCTGCACTGGCTTCCAGTGGAGTACCGAGTCAGGTCCAAGGCCTTCAAGGCCTTGAACACTCAAGGAACATACCTTCTCCTCTGGTATGTCCCGTGAAGAGCATTACTCTCTGCAAAGAACAATCTACTGGTGTTCCCCAGCCCAAAAGTGGTCCAGCTGTCCTTGACCAGAGCCAGGACCTTTTCTGCCCTGACTCTTACTTCGTGGAGCTCTCTGCCGAATGCTGTTCATGCCCTGTATGGGACCTAATGCAGTTCCGCAGGGCTTGCAAGGCAGAGATGTTCTGCCAGGCTTTTGGTTGAGGGCCACGATGGATACCATCCTACTGGCACTCCCTCCTCCTCCTCACCCCCTCTTCTTTTTCCTTCCTGCCCCCTTTCCACCTTTTTGTGGGGCAGTGACAAACTTGGAATCTGAAGTGTTCAACGCTGTCTGAGAATGTTTTTATCATTATGTTTTTCACTGCCCTGAGCCATGTGTATTCATGGCCAGCCAGTCTATAAATTGAAATGATAAATAAATATAAATAAAATACTAATGCAACCCGATGGGGTTTCTGCTTTGCTGTGGTCATCCTGGGATTATGTTGCAGGGCTTCTGGCCTCACACTCTAACACAGGAAGATACACACACAACCTTTCCTCAGTTTCTAGCCATGCATGCCAGCTGCTTCATATATCTGACCTGGCCCATGAACGTGTCTGCCACAATCAGGGCCGGTGCCAGGGTTTTTTGCACACTAGGCGAGGCTACCTTCTGCCCCCACACATGCACCAATTTTCAAACAAATGCATTTTAGGAAGAATAAAATAATTAACGCGTGGAATTCACTGCCATAGGAAATGGTGGTGGCTACAAATACAGACAGCTTCAAATGTATAGATGGATGACTCTGTCTGGGGCAGTGATGCTAAGAGACAGTTTCGTGTAGTGGTTAGGAGCGCAGACTCTAATCTGGGAGAACCGGGTTTGATTCCCCAGTCCTCCACATGCAGCCAGCTAGGTGACCTTGGGTCAGTTCCAAGTTCTCTCAGAGCTGTTCTGGAAAGAGCAGTTCTCTCAGAGTTCTCTCATCTCCACCTACCTCACAGGGTGTCTGTTGTGAGGAGAGGAAGGGAAGGAGACTGTAAGCTGCTCTGAGAGTCCAAGTGATGGTTGGGGTAAAAATCCAACTCTTTCTTCTACCTTGGACCATTCAGGTCAAGGCAAGAGATGTTCAGAGGTGACCTCCCTTGCCTGCCTCACTGTAGCAGTCCTGTTGGTCTCCCATCCAAGTTTTAACCAAGGCAAACCTTGCTTAGCATCCCAGATCTGACTAGCCTGGGCCATTAGGAGAAGAAAGAGAAGAGTTGGATTTATACCCTGCCCTTCACTACGCAAAGGAGTCTCAGAGCGGCTTACAATTTCCTTTCCCTTCTCCTCCCCACAACAGACATCCTATGAGGTAGGAGGGGCTGAGAGAGCTTTCCTGAGAACTGCACTTGGGAGAACAGCTCTGAGAGAACTTGTAATTCATCCAAGGTCACATCAGCAGCTGCAAGTGGAGGAGTGGGGAATCAACAGTCAGCTTAGAACAGATAAAAGGAAGTCCTTCTTCACCCAAAGAGTGATTAACATGTGGAATTCACTGCCACAGGAGGTGGTGGTGGCTACAAGCATGGACGGCTTCAAGAGGGAATTGGATGAACATCTGGAGCAGAAGTCCATCAGTGGCTATTAGCCACAAGGTATAGATAGGAACTCTCCGTCTGGGGCAAGTGATGCTCTGTATTCTTGGTGTTGGGGGTATGTGTGGCAACAGTGGGAGTGCTTCTGGTGTTCGGACCCCACTGATGGACCTCTTGATGGCACCTGGTATTTTTGGCCATTGTGTGACACAGAGTGCTGGACTGGATGGCCCATTGGCCTGACCCAACATTGGCTTCTCTTATGTTCTTATGTTTAAACAGGGGTCATTTTGTAGAAAAAGAGGTGCAGGAGCTCATTAGCATACCTATTAGCATAACTCATTAGCATATACTACTCCCCCTGACATCACCGGAAGTGTGTCAGAAAGGGCATGTCAGTTTTAGCCCCATTGTACCCTATGGGCCATTGAAGTCAATGGCAAAAACTCATAGCGTATATGAGGGGCTGGAAGAGAGGGGGTTTGAGGGAGAGGCTCCAAACTTACAGGGTAGCTGCTGGAGCCTCTCCCCCAAATACCCACCAAGTTTCAAGAAGAAAAAAACGTTACTTTTTTCCCATCATAGAGAACAATGGAGGGAATGGGGGCAACCTGTTTGGGGGCCCGTAGAATTGGACCCCCTGGTCCAATCTTCTTGAAACTTGGTGGGTATTTCGAGGAGAGGCCCCAGCAGCTACCCTGCAAGTTTGGAGCCTCTCCCTCAAACCCCCTCCCCTCCAGCCACTTTTAAAGCTGCCACCGAATTTCGGCAGCAATTCGGTTTGTGGCTGCCCTAGTGCCCACTCCTGGGCTGGCGGAGTGCTGCTCCACCTCGCTCCAGCCCCAAATGACCCCCGTGTTTAAACCTGGATTAGTCTAGGGACGGAGGTACCAGGTTCAAGGCAAGACCTCCAGTCAGAGATACCCTAGAGAACCACTGCCAGAACACTGTATGCTGGGTTCGCCTTGATGCAGGGGGACGGGACGGGATGGGGGTGTTAAATTCTGGTGGTCCTGCGGGACCACACCTGGCCTGGCAAATTAGTTGGTGACCATCAGCATCCTGTCCCCACATCCTGGAGCAGCTGGTGCAAGCAAGCAGGGGCCGGGTCTTCACAGGAGCCCCTCTTCAGAAGCCTCCCCAGTTTCCCTGCTGCTGTGCAGCCAAAATGCCTCAAAAGGTGCTACCAAAAAAGGGCCAGAAGATCACCAAGAGTCTCAAATGGCCACAAAGCAGACCTTGCAATATTACAGATCAGCTGAAAACAGGCTTGCCAGTCTCCAGGTGGTACTGACCACAACGGGAACACGGAGACACTGAATACAATAACAAACAAAATACACAATACTCCACTTTGCCGACAGGAACGTAACGAGCCCATGTGAGAGCAAGATGAGGCATATAAAATATGTAAACTGTGTGGTTCCATAGAATATTGGCTCTGGAGAAGTACATCGAAACTCTCTCGGCCGACAGGAGACGTCAGCCTGGTGTTTAGCCTCCCTGCAGACCTGGAAGTTGGCAACTCAGAAACAGCCAGGAAGACTGCAGTGTATACAAGGACTGTGTATTGCCTTTTGGCCTTGTGTGGGAAGGCCTTTTGGTTATGTACATTTGGCTTGAGCAATAGTACTTTAGTAAGTTATTTGTTGTTTCCACGGAGTATTGTGTATTTTGTTTGCTGTAGTCTCCAGGTGGTGGCTGGAGGTTTCCTGGAATCACAACTGGTCTCCATGTTACAGAGATCAGTTCCCCTGGAGAAAATGGCTGCTTTGGAAGGTGGACTCTATGGCATTACACCCCTTGGAGGTCCCTCCCTCCCCAAGCCCCCTCCCCAGGTCCACCCTCAAAATCTCCAGGAATTTCACAATCAGAGCTGGCAATTTATTTATTTATTTGTTTGTTTGTTTCAACCCTAGCTATAAACCATGCTCCAGTGCTGCAGCTAGCTGAGCTGCTGTGTAGTTGCCAGCTCTCTTCCTCTGGTCTGGCTCCTGCATACCTGCAAGCAGCTTAGCAGACAATTTGTTGACTGCCACATAGTTGTTCTTGTTATGGGCATGCAGTTCTAGGGACAGCACTGCTTGTGATTGTGTTGTCTATCACTGCAGCCTTTAAATCTATAGGAACCCTGCTGGACCAAACTAAGCAGGAGGCTGCGGGGTGGGGCAAGTCTTTCTGAGGCCAGCGGCTCCTGCTCTGCAGTGCCCGTGAGTAGACCTGGCCCCTCGCTCGCTGCACTTCTCACCCTGAGCCCCTTACCGCTCAGGCCGTAGGCCATCGCTCACTCCAGCTGGCCCCACATTTCTCCGCCCAGCGCCACCTGCAGCATGGCCAGGATGGAAGTGGCACAATGGGGCAAGAAGGCCATGTTCTGCTCCGGCAGGGAGCACTGGGTCAGCTTGCCAAAGAGGCGGGAGGGAGGGAGGGTAGAGCAGGCCACTGCCACTGCCACTGCCAGGAGGAGCGCGCCGGGGAGCTGCAAAGAGGAGAGACACACTGAGATGGAGACCAATTTTCCACGAGGCACTGCTCTGCCGTCGCTCTTCCCTTTCCCTTGATTGCATGCTTCAATTTCCCACTCTTTGCTGCATGCCGCATTTTGACCCGCAGCTTTGCCTGATTTCCCCCGTGGCTTCGGGATCCTGTTTTTTGAGGATCTAGAAGCCGCAGGGAAAATTGGGCAAAGCCATGGGTCAAAATGCAGCGGACGGCAAAGAGTGGGAAATTGAAGAGGGGGGAGAAAAAGGGAAGGTGGGTGGGGAGTCTCTCTTACCTTGGCTCAGGCGGTGCTACAGCTGGTGAGGCCCAGCTGGCCCAGCCCTCCTTTTATGCGCCCCGTGCCGCTACGGGCCAGGAAGTGGGGGCAAGTCAGAAGTAGGCCAGTGCCCTCCTGGAGGTTCCCCCGGGCTTGGAAGAGGGTTTCCAGTGCCAGGCGGAGGCTCTGCCCGCCGCACGTGCTCCCAGAGTGGATGCATTGCTGCTGCTTCTACCAAGGGGCCAGGGCTAGTGAGTGGAGTGGAGCAGCAGCGATTTTGGCAAGGGGCAGAACAGCAGGCCAACAGGGCGTTCTCGTATGGTGGCACTCCAGGCAGCTGCCCAACCCCACCTTATGGGAGCTGCCCAACCCCACCCTGGCCACAATACGCATCTAAGCTTTTAAGTGCCACATGAGGCAGCTGCTTTGTCTGCAACAGGCCAGCACTGCTACCCCCTTGGAAGTGGACACAGGATTCAACTCTCATTTCAGGCATTCTGCAAGGAGCACCCGGGAAACACAAGCAGGGCCATCCATGCTGGATTAGACCCAAATGTCCTTCTACCCCAGTGTTCTGTTTCCAATGGCAACATCAGGTCTTGAACTGGGAACCTCCTTGGTACTACCTGGGCCTGTGTGTGCTCTGCCCCAGCACCCTCTTCAAGCACCAGGATGGGCAGGCAGCATGGAGCTTCTAACATGCCCAGGCCAAATATAAAATGCTAGGAGCTGGGTTTCGTGCCCTGGTCTGGTGGCATCTCCTGTCATCCAGCTCAGGCCACAGCTTCTCCTACTCAGGGGTCATTTTGTAGAAAAAGAGGTGCAGGAGCTCATTAGCATAACTCATGAGCATAACTTATTTGCATATGCTACACCACCTGACATCACCGGAAGTGTGTCAGGAGAGAGAGAGAGAGAAAGAAAAGAGAGGGGACAGCTACTAATCCAAGCCTCAGAAATACCACTATTCTGGGAGGATAGCTTCAGTGGTTGGCTGAAGCCTTCAAAAGACTGGTCGGAGGAACAAGGACCTTTCCAGGGGACGGGGTCATTTTGCTGCAGCCATAACACAAGCAGGCTTTCCCCCGGGGGGGGGGGGGGTTGGCACCAGCTCCCGGAGCTGCGCTCCCCCGAGCTCCTGCTCGAAATGACCCCTGCTTCTACTACAGATGAGCTCACAGACCCAAGTCCACCTCTGGAGTTGGCACAGCTACCAAACGCCTGTGGAAGCTCATGGGCAGGGCGGAATCCAAGTTGCCAAATGGACTTACAGAAAAATGCCCTGCCCCTTTAACGGAGACTTCATTTATGTGTGGAAATGGGTCTTGGAGGTTAAAAAGCACCCCACTAACCCTTGGTTAAAGGAAAGGGCGAGACTGCACACACCAGGCCAGCTGGGAACCTGATGCCCTGACCTTCCCCTGTGGCACCCGGCGCAAGCACACACACCCTTGGCGCAACTTACTGCTGCCACCCAGGGAGGGAATGACTTGCCTGATTTATTTTGGAAACTGGTATCCAGAAAACAAATTTCAAAAGAGAAGAAAAAATAAATGAAAATGTGTACAATTATTATTACATTTGTTTACAATCATTTTTTAAAAAAAATTATCTACTTTCTATACATTACTTATTGAACCACATCTTTCCATAAGTTCCTATCACTAGATGGAGGCTGAAAAATGGCTGAATGTAGGCTGGCAAAAGACACAAATGATTTCCAAACTGCATAAAAAGCATCTGCACTCACCTGATGTTCTGGTGATCTAGTATCTTGACTTAATTTTCCCAACAAAGCTGTACTTCATGAACAGTCATACCACATGTCAACTGTAACTCTTGTTATGGATTTTGAATGTTGAGGCATGATGGATCATTTTGGTAATAAGAAAAAAAAATAGAGGTTTTTGTGCCAATTTCATATTTTCCTCTGTAAATAAATGTAAAATAGCTCAAGATCAGTTCTTAATGTAATTTCACAATTTTGTTAATCTCATCATGAATCAAATTCCAAAATGTAATTTTTTAACTCCGCCACCTACAGAAACCTGTGCTTAAATTGTTAATAGATCTCCAAAATTGGAAGAAGTTTTATAAATATATTTAGGTTTTACTGGTGCAAGATGCCATCTATATTACCTTCAAGGAATTTTGTCTGAGCCTCGTTGAAAGAGTGTGTGGGCGGCAGCTTCTTCCAAATGGCCTCCCATGTTTCAGCTTCTATTTTGGATTCAAATCCCTTTCCCAAATATACGAGAATGCATTCATATCACCATATGTAGTTTTAAGTTCTTGAAATCATCCCTTTTGTATAGATTGAACTTGGTTGGATCCAAAATTCAAAGCCAGTCAGAGGATGCTTTCAATTGTTGTAATGTTACAGGGTGCGTAATCATGCATCTAATTCTGAACCAATCCACAGAGTATGGATTAATAGATCTAAGAATAGATAAGCAGAATAGCAGGATAGATAAGACAAACCTGACTGAAGTCCCAAATTCATAAAACTCTGAAATCTAAAAAAGTAAATAAATTGGGGAATTAAAACTCCCCCAAACAGTAGAAACACCTGTAGCTTTAAGAAAATGATGCCCACTAAGCACTCAGTTGCCATTTTGGAGGTTGCTAAGCAACCACAACAATATTACTGGGATTCATCAGAGTCCATCAGCTGCAAACAGAATTGGGCAGCATCCTTCTGCTCTCCTTCCTGATGATGTTAGGGACCAGCATTCAGATACCCCTGAGCCAAAATTATACCCCAAAGTAGCTGTTTTTGGGTTGGCTCAGGGACACCTGAAATAACACAAAGCACTCCCAAAATTCTGGGAGAAATGAAAGTTTACCTCCCAGAATTTCTGGAGCGTTTCAGGGAGATGGGGGAGTGGGGAGGGAAAGAGAGGAAGCCAGGCTGGGAAACAGCTCCTATTGAACAAAAAAGACACCAGCTAACAGCTCATGCTCAGGCAGACCTGACCACCACCGATTTTAAAAAGAGACAGGACTGAACTGGCCCCAGACTTACCACGCCAGCACCGTCTTTGCTGGAGGTTTCTCTCCACTGCCAGTATCACAGGGCCGACTGGCGGGGCCCTGGACTCCCAGTGATGTCACTGCCAATCCAGTGGCCAGGGTGGCAGGCAGACTAATGCCTCCCATCCTTTCCCCACTCTGATGTGCTGAGAGTGGTGGGAAATGCTGCATGGTGGCCAAAGGCACAGTTTGGAAACTGCCCGCCTGCTGTTTACTTTCAGATGTAACGGCCGGAGCTTCTTGGCCTCTTTTATTAGACCCTCTGAAGTGAACATAGACCTTTTCAGCTGCAGAATCTCAGATGCAAATAATTTCTTTTCCTGAAGCAGAACCCACCCCCACCCCCATCTGCTCAACAGGCCACTACTCCAGCAGAAGAGAAGCCTCCGTGGGAACATAACAACAGCGGGGATCAAAACTAAGTGAGAACCTGGCTACTGAAACCGGGAACTGCACACGGAGCTTTTTGGAGAGTTCTTCATTTTTGTGTTTTGGTAACAGAAAGAGCCTCAAAGAACACTGGCTCAAATGGTTTTCTAATTTCCATCACTCCATGTGATATACTTGAGGCTCCATATTTTTCAAAGAAAGCTTCCTTAAAGGGATTTGCAGCAAGAAACATGAAATCAGCTTTGGCACAAGTGGCCAAACAAGAAACAAACATAACAAATGTACTCTCCTGAAGCAATGGCCCCCACCCCCCCAAAAAAATCCCCTGGAGTGAGCATAAGAGTCGGCGCTCAGCAGAAAAATGGGCACCCCAGTTCTGAGCTGCAACTTGTGACGAGCAAGAGAAACCCTAACCCCAAACACCACAGGGGCACGGTTCATGTACTGCAAGAAATTAAAACAGTCAAACGCTCCTGTGAGCCCAAAGCAGCGACCTGCAAAAGGAGGCTGTCCAATGCATCTCTGCATGAGTCTTTGCTCTGGCCTTCCCTCCCCTCACCCAGCTGTGGGTGGTTCATCCTTCTAACATGTCTTTCCATTGGATCTGAAGGGCAGCAAAGCAGTCACAAATGCACGTACTCACCCTCAGAGGATGCAGCCCGCTGCGTCTCTACATGAGTCACTACTCCTTTCAACCGGGAGCCATGCCCAGATCAATGACAAACTTTTCAGGCAGCACAGGCAAGCCACTGTCCCCACCCTGCCACAGAAGTCGGTTGGGTGGCCTCAGGCCAGTTACGCACTCTCAGCCTAATCTACCTCACAGGGCTGCAGCCAGAAAAAAAGGGAGGAGAGGAGAAGGATGTCGGCAGCTCTGAGTCCCCGCCGGGGGAAAAGGTGGGGGTATAAATGCAGTCCACAAACAGATCCCTCTCAGGATCTCCCAGCTATGTGTGTGTGCATAAAGTGCCATCAAGTTGCAGATGACTTCTGGCGACCCCAGCAAAGAACTTCCAAAAGGCCAGTGAGAACAAGCAGAGGCGGCCGGCCATGGCCTCCCTCTGCAGAGCCTTCCTGGGAGGTCTCCCTTCCAAGTACTGATCCTGCTTAGCTTCCGAGGCCTGACCTGATCAGGCTATACCCCGCTGCCTTCCCTCCCTTTCCCCAGTTATAAGGCAGGGGGAATACTTCTGGCCTATCTGACAAGGTTGTTGTAGTAATTACCAAGATCATGTATATGAACTGTGCTAAAGATCTTAAGGTCTATATAAATACAAGGGGCGGGACTCGTGATACTCGCGGGGGGGGGAGGAGCTTCACAGAGCGGAGCCAGCAGTCGCAGGTGAGTCTTCTCCCCCACCCCACCCCGGCACCCACGGTGAGGCTTGGGCCTGTCAATCCTTCTCCCCCGCCTCTGCACCAATGGTGAGGACTGAGGCTTCTAGCTGCCAGGCCCACCGCTCTTCTCCCCGCCACAGGCACCGGTGAGGCCTGAGGGGCTCTCGCCGGGCCCACTGCTCCTCCCCCCCCCATGGGCACCGGCGAGGCCTGAGCAGCTCTTGCTGGGCCTGCCGATCTCCCTCCCACCCCCCAGCACCGGCAGTGAGGCTTGGATGCCTGCCAACCACCAGGCTGCCACAGTTCCCAGAGCATTCCCTGCGCATGCGCAGGGAACACTCTTTTACTTTTGGGGGAATTTATATATCCCCCAAAAAGTTTTTAAAACTTTTTAGATTTTTCTGTTTACGTGGGGAGTTCCCCAAGTGTGCAGAAAAATCTCTCTCCCCCCCAAGTGCCCCTCCATGCAGATTTAGATATCTGCACAGAGGGGGCAACTTGGCTATTAGTATATAGACAAGGGGGACCCGCGATACAGGGGGGATGAGAAGCTCCATGGGGAGGAGAAGCTGCAGGTGAGTCTTCTCCCCTCCTCCCCGGCACCAACGGGCCCACCAAGCCTTCTCCCTCCCCCCCCCCCCGCCAGCACTGGTGGTGAGGCCTGAGCTCAGCCCACCAAGACTTCTCCCTCCCCCCTCCCCTACCAGCAACGGTGGCGAGGCCTGGCCAGCCTGCCAAGACTTCTCCCTCCCCTTCCAGTGGCAGCGAGGGCTGTGCGGCTCACAGCTGCCGGCCCACCAAGACTTCTCCTGCCACCCCAGCAGCGGCAGCAACAGCAGTGAGGCAGTTCTCAGAGCATTCTCTGCGCATGTGCAGGGAACACTCTTTTACTTTTGGGGGGATTTAAGTATTCCCCCTATAGTTTTTTATAGATTTCAGATTTTTCTGCACCCCTGGGAGCCCCCCAAGTGTGCAGGAAAATCTCTCTGCCCCCTAGGTGCCCCCGATGTGTGGATTTAGATATCCACACGCAGGGGGCGCCTTGGCTATTAGATATATAGATAAAGTCCCATAGTAATAAAAGTCACTGGCATGAGGAAAGTAGCGTCCCTCTCTGGGACCCCCGCCCCCAAGCTGTCAACAGTCTTCTCAAAACTCTTTTGAGACCCAGTTCCATCCTGGTTCACATGAGAAAACTGAAACAGGATTTCCAAATTGGGGCGAAGCAAGTTAACTTGATTCCATGAAATCCCTCTGAGGCAGGCATAAAAGTAAAGTCACTGGGGCACTGAATATTAACATCATTTGTGTCAATCACCACACCTCCCCCACCCACTCACGGGCAGGGGGCTCTTCAGACACCTCTGCAGCCGAGTGGGCAAACAGTCCAGCCTCAGAGCCACTAGAGGTTTCAGAATCGGATGCCAGCTCTTCTGGGCCATGGGGTAAAAGACTGAAGACTCTTGCCAGGCCTGCATGTTCTTCGAACTGTGACTTTCATTTAGCTCTTCAGGGCCAGCCAGCACCCCACCCACCCTGCCCTCCCAGGGACCTGGGGCCCAGACGTGGGCCTCTCTCCCACTCAGCTGCTTTCCGTGGCTCTTGGTGGTGCCTGGCCCTCGAGAGGATTCGCTGCCCTTCAAGCATGCCAGTCTGCCAAAGCAGCCCACACACTGTACACCAACTCGAGAGCTTGAGGAAAAACTCCTGCTGATCTCTCACCCCCCCCCCCCCCAACACACAGCAATGATCTGCCCCCCTCAGCCCTATATGGTCACAACCCAGTCTGAACCGGGGAGCTGATTTTTTGTTTAGGATTCTATTCCACTTCAGGAAAAAAGCACTAAGTAATTTTTTTTCATTCAAACTAAACTCCAGCTTTAACTCCAGCTTAACTTCCTGGCAGAACTGACGCCAACCAACAACAGAGGGACAGGAGAGAGCAACAAAGCCTGCGCCTTTGATGTTACAAAGAGACAACATTTGGGCAGGGTCTCTCAACCCACCTCCTGAAAAGTCCACTGGACATATCTGTGACTACCTGGCAGAGTGGCCCCATTCAGACAAAATGCAAACACATACCTGAAGTCAGCGAACAGTGGGTCATGTGGTTGTCTGAGCACATGTCAGGGTCCATCATGCTAGGATCTGCAACCGTACTTTGAAGCTGGTTTATTATACAGTTAGCCTCAACTACAGTCTGTGTGATGCACAAATGCAAACTCCCAGTTAGAACCCTTGTGCTGCAAAACCAGGTCTCTGTGCAGAGGGGCAGAGGGGCAGAGGGGGAGCAAAGATGCTGAAACAGGATTCGTTCAGACAAACCAGAGTCTGAGGGATGGGCTAAAGATGAATCCTGGTTTTGCAAACTATCCAGAATTAAGCATTCTGTCAAATGATACCAGACCTTTGGGGCTAGAACCACAGATTGGCCATTAAGTCCCAGTGGACTGCAGGGGCGCACCCCCACCCCCAGGACTGCCCTGGAGTCATGAGGAGGCTGCCAGGAGCTGGCATCTCCCATGGTGGGCAGGAGCAATCTGAGCAGAAGCTCCCACCCACGGGGGGGGGGGGGAGTCTTCTGGCCCGTGGGTGAATCCTGATATTAGAATTAAGGGGGGGGGGGGGAAGGTTGCACATCTTTTTGCTTGTCTGTTTGATTACACATCCAGTCTGATGAAGAGTTCTGGAGAAAAAAGGCTGCACTCCTTCCTGGTTGGTCTTAATAGAAGGTATCACGTGGCTTTCTTAGACCTGTTACTGGAGATCTTTTGCTTCCCCCTTAACTGGAGATGCTGGGAACTGAAGCTGGGACCTCATGCATGCAAAGAAGGTGCTCCCTTATTGAGCCCTGGAAGGGATGCTTATCCTGGAGTTAGCAGCTCACATTACAGGAGGCTTCAGAGACAGGATTTCAAGAGCATTTTCTGATCTCCACTAATGAGCCTGGAGTGGCTTTCTCCCTCCTGAAACTAGTTCAGGCTGAACAATTCCATTCAGTCCAACAGTGACATATGAATCCAGCAGGCAGATGAGCCAAAATAAACCAACGATAAACCCATTGAAATATGACAGATGGTGACAGGGGAAAAGAAATTGGATCACTCTGAAATTAAACCAGTCATTATTGACTTTAATAATAATTGGGGGTTTTAAGAAGTCAGCAAAACCCCAAATCAAATACAATTCAGCATATCAGAAACATTGGCAGAATCACATCTGGAAACCCTGGGAAGTGTGTGTGTGTGTGTGTGTGTGTGTGTGTGTGCGCGTGCACATGGGTGCACTGCAGGACACACCGGCTTCTATGCAACACTGTCTTCCTGCTCTCTGACACATTCAAGAGCTTTAAAAGCACACTTTGCACCCAGCCCTGGGATCTTGGCTTTGCCCTGTGAAACTGCCCTCAACGCTAAGGCCTTTGCTTCACTTCATAGTGCAGAAAAAAAGGTGTCCCATATGTCATCAGCAGAGCTTTGGGTTCTACGACTCAGGCACTGCTCTTTCCATGGACCAAGGGCGGGGCCCACAGCTTATGGCTCAGGGCCTGCTCGTTTCAGCAAGGCTTACACTGCACAACTCCCTGCGGGGTTGCAGCCTGGCTGTCACAAAGCAAGCTCACTTATTCCACCTGGCAGATCCAGATGGGCAGTGTGGAAGTGTGCACACGAAAGCTCCTACCTTGAATAAACTTTTGTTGGTCTTGTAAGAAGAAGAAGAGAAGAAGAGGAGATTGGATTTATACCCCACCCTTCACTCACTTAAGAGTCTCAGAGCGGCTTACAAACTCCTTTTCCCTTCCCCTCCCCACAACAGACACCCTGTGAGGTAGGTGGCACTGAGAGAACTCTTTCCCAAGCTGTCCTTGAGGGAACAGCTGGTACAGAGCTATGGCTTGCCCAAGGTCATCCAGCCAGGTGCAAGTGGAGGAGTGGGGAATCAAACCCGGTTCTCCCAGATTAGAGTCCGCGCACTTAACCACTACACCAGACTGGCTCTCATAAGTGTTTGACTGGACTCAAAATCTGTTATTCTGCCTGGGTCATGGGAGGATAACCATCAGCAGCTGAGAGACACTTGAGCTCCAGCCAGGAAGCAAAGTGCCCCCCCCCCCCAGCCTCAGGTGCAGACTCCAGGCTTCCTTCTGACGTGCTGCAAATTTGGCTCATACACACACAGAGAGAGCCCAGTCCCTGAGCTTCAAAGCTGCTCTCGCATATTCTTAAAATGTGAACGGCACCAGCCCCTGCGGATGCACTGTGCAGGCTCTTCCCTTGGCCCCAGCGTTGAGGAAAGCACTCAGGTGGTCTAAATACCTGAAGGACTCAAGGGGACGGATCCAGGCTGGGTCTCTGCAGTAACATCCATGTGCCTTGCTCTCCATGGGACCATGCCATGGGCAGTGGAATTGCTGGGCTGCCCTCATCCACACTGCAGCACCAGATGAGGGCAGCATGGCAGCTCAGCTGCAATCTGGTCCCACTAGGCTGCTCTTGGACTGTCCACCCCTAACAGAGTACCAGCTGCCAGAGTTCCAGCCTGGCTACTACAGAGCTGTTCCACACTTGTCCACCACTTTCCCCTGTTCTGCATAATCTATTCCAGTTCTGCTCATCCCAGGGAAAACGCCACCTTCCCAATGCCAGCAGTCTTCAGCAGCCGCACACTTTTCAGCCCTCCTTCGCAATCATAAAGGCAGAGAGTGCTTCAAACAATGCCCTTTTTGCTGCTCGACTGCACTCCCTCTGTGCAAATGCTGGCATGCACACACTCATGCACACACCCCCTGCACGCCCACATCCCCCCCCCCACCACCACCACCATGCCTCCTCTTGCCAGACTGGGCCTGGAGGCCTTTGCCATGCCTGAAAAAAGCAGCCTTCTCATTCCTTCCAAGCCTGCCTCCCTCCCTCCCTCCCACCCTTTCCCAGTCACCGTGCAGACAGGCACAGATCTTCCCTGATGCCTTATGACAGGGGTGTCGAACTCATTTGTTACGAGGGCCGGATCCAACATAAATGAGACCTTGTCGGTCTGAGACATGTGTGTCATAAAATGTAATGCCAGGTAGCAGAGATATTAACTATATAAAGGATACAAACACAATTAAAGATTTTTTAAACTGTTAAATAAAACATGCTTAAAACATTAGCTCTGTAAGCTGCAAACCTGCTTTTGATTTATTGACATTCACCACAAAAATCTCATGCTCAGAGTTCTGAGTCTAGGCCTCAGGGGAAAATGTGAAATGAGTGACTGAGAGAGTCTGGCGAAGCAAGCTATGATGCAGCAGCAGCAGAACTGGATGCAGGAGATGGTCAAATCCAGTGCAGGCCTGATAGAAGCCCTCCAGGGGCCTGATCTGGCCCCCGGGCCGCATGTCTGACACCCCTGCCTTACGACATTTGTCTGATTGTGTCTCTAACCACCACTCTGTCTCAGAGGGAACTCCGGTGCTATGTCCTGGGCTCAGCAGCTCCTCCAGCCCACAGGAGCCGGCCTCCCCCCCCCCCACCTCGCCTACACTGAGAGGGAGCCACATAACCTTGGAACTATGAGAGGAAGTCTTTTTTCCACTCAAAGAATGTTGGGAAAATCTTTTGAAAGTCTCTCCTCCCCTGGTCAGGCCATTCATGGCACTGTGAAAACTAGAGGTTTTACTAGACCCCTGTGAATGCCGAGCTTTGCCTTGGAGTCCCTCTTAAGGAAGAGTTAAGTGACTTTCAAGACGAGCTTTGTTTGGGCCCGGCCTTCCTGGAGAAGGAGGTCAGAAACTCCTTTGGCTTAGCAGGGAAACCGAAACCTTCCCCCAAACTAGGAAGTACAGCTCCGAGTGCAAAGGTCGATACCACAGAGATGACCACGGTGTTCTCCTTGTTATTGTGACCTCTAGTGGACCAAATGATGTCTCTCAACACTAAGATGGATAAAATGCAGATGGAACTGAAAGAATCAAATAAGGCCACAGAGAAGCTGCAGCTGGACCTCATGGAAGTTAAAAAGTCAGTTAAAAATCAAGACTCAAGGCTACAAAAAGCGGAAAAAGAGAAGGCTCTTCAACAAGATTCGATCTTAAAAATGCAGATGGAACGATCAAATTTCTTCCTAAGACTTCAGAACGTACCAGAAAAAAAAGGAGAAGACCTCAAAACTATGCTAAGTGGAGCATTGGAACCAGTAACAGGCTTAAAAGCAGCGGACATAAAAAATGACATGGATATGGTTTATAGGACCTATCCTGAATATATTAAAAAGAAAAGCCTGCCTGGTGAAATAATGATAAGGTTCTCCAAAAAATCTACAAGGGATGTGGTCTTAAGAACCACAAACAAAGCTGTTCTGAAGATCGAAGAAGAAGAGGTGAAAGTTTTGAAGGACATACCGTTTGAAATAAGGAAAAGAAGAAAAGCCTATAGAAAGTTAACAACGTGGCTTCAGTCTGAGTCTATTGTGTATCGTTGGAATATTCCAGAGGGACTAAGCTTCAGCATCAAAGACAAGAAATATAAGATTGACTCTGTTGAACAAGTGAAAAAATTTCTGGAAATTGATAAAGAAAAGAAAAAAGACAGAGACTCAGATGACTCGCTAGCTTCGCAAGAAAGCATGTACGGTTTCAATGGTTCTAAAAGCGATGAAGATATTTCAGACTCGGAAAAAGGGGCGGCAGCCCCAAAAGTACAAGTTGAGACCAAGAAGACAAGAAGAGGACAAAGGAAGAAATGATTTTTTTAAATCGTTATATTAAGCATGTGCACTAATATGATGTATAAGCCATGTTATTAAGTGCTTTCTCTAAAGTATGCATACTTGCCAAATAGCTTTTATAGTAGAAACAGTAACAATGTAACCTGTAGTTAACCATGGTTTTATTAATGCTTCAGTTTTTTTTATATAATCAGATATAATTAAGCATTTTTTAAAGTATTCTCTGTATAAGATATATGTAGCATAGTAAATAGCGTTTAGATGTAAATATTAGAAAAAGCAATAAAAAAATTAAAAAAAAGAAAGAAAAGAAACTCCTTTGGCTTAAAGTTGTCATTGAAAGAGACAGCTTCCAGTCCTCCCAGAACTCCCCAAAGCTCTGAAATTCCTGACTGGCCAAATCATTTCCAGTTTTCTATCACTGACTCCTCGGATGCCACAAATGACTGAGGTGAGGGGCAACAATCCACAAAACACAGGGCGTGCAGAGCAAGGGCTGCCAGACTGCATTCTGCTCCCTTCATCCAGACAGGAGCTCAGCGCTTTGGAACTATCAACTTCCTGGCAGTGTAGGAAGCCTTGAACTATAAAACAAGCCAAAGAATTGCTAGGACCGGTCTGACCGCACAAGCAAGTCAGGAGGCAGTTGGAAGAATGAAAGGGGATACCCCTGGACTCCTTGGGAAAAAGAGGGGAGTGAAACTTTAGCTGAATGAAGATGGTGGGGTCCACCTCTGAGCATCAGGGACAGGACAGCCAGAGACATTTATGTGCCTCAGACACAGAATTCACAAGAGGCCCACACAGTGCACACAGAGCCATATATTGCGGACCTTATGGCATTTAATTCCACTGCATTATTTCTTCACCACTCTCAGGTGCCAGGTGATGGCGCTCTGCCCCCTGAGCCAGCGGGGCAGCTTGCAAGCAGCACAGCTACTGCAGATGAGGAGCGCATCGCAGGACAGCTCCCCTCCCAAGCAAGGATCCGGGACAAGAACAAAAAAGTCCCACCTGGCCCAGTAAAGCTGCTGATCCTGGCCTGGTGCTTCTGTCTGAAGAATTCATGACTCAGATGCAGGGCAAAGGAGTCAGCACCTGCCCCCCGGAAGACCTAGGCATCAGGCTAATGCTCCAAAAATCAGTTTTACAAACCCAGATTACAGTTTTCAAAGAATCACCGTATCAAGGCAGACTAACCACATGCTGAAGGCACCAGCAAAGCAGGGGCACAAGAGACAGAGAGGGGAAATCGGCAGAATGGGATTTTCTTGGGATTATTGGAGCTTGTGGTTCAGTCTGACACATCTGTAGCAGGCCATATCTCAAAATATGGGAATGCTGGCAAAGGTAACCATCATACTTATCCCAGACAGTATGTGATGAACTAATTAAGTCTAATGAGTGCCAAAGTTCATTCGGCTGTTGTGGTACTTCAGTTTACCTGTTGACTCCACACCTGATCTTTCACACATCGATCAACTGGGTATCATACTAAGATACGTATCTCCCACAGAAGGAAAACCTGACTGATTTATAACTTTCTTCTATTTGAAAAGTTGCACTGGTGAAGAAATGGAAAGTCAAGTACTGAATTATCTGTGCCAAGTTTGCAAAATAGATTTCTCAAAAGTGCAGAGGTTAATCTCATAAAAATGCTGCCAACATGTCAGGGTGTTATCAAGGAATGAGTAAGAAGATTTTAGAACAGAATAAATATGCCATATTGGTAGGGGTCATTATGTAGAAAAAGTGGTGCAGGAGCTCATTAGCATACCTATTAGCATAACTCATTAGCATATGCCATGCCACCTGACATCACCGGATGTGTATCAGAAAGAGAAGCAAAAGGGGGGGGCATCTTCAAAAGCCTCCCTTTCCCTTCCCCAGCTGGCCTGCCAAGGCGGGGGGGGGGGGCGGGGGGAGCAAAGAGAGAAGGGCCCCATAAAATACAATGGAAAGATCATGCCGCTGCTGCCGCACAACTCTAAACAGAAGGGGTTTAAAATTTAAACCCCTTCTTGCTTTGTTTCCTCCACAGGCCCGCTGGGGAGGGGCTTGCCACCGCTGCCATTTGTGCCCACTAGGGGTGTGCAAATAAAAATTTTTTGGCCCGATTCAGATCAGGCCAAATCAGGCCACATCTGTTCTGGCTGCCAAATGACCCCCGCATGTCAGTTTTGGCAATGCAAGACGATTCGGGAGTCATTCCGCTGGCTGAATGTCAGTTTCAGCCCCATTATACCCTATGGGCCATTGAAGTCAATGGCAAAAACTCACAGGGTATATGAGGAACTGGAGGAAAGGGGATTTGAGGAAGAGGCTCCAAACTTGCAGGGTAGCTGCTGGGGCCTCTCCCCGAAATATCCACCAAGTTTCAAGAAGATTGGACCATGGAGTCCAATTCTATGGGCCCCCAAACAGGTTGCCACACCCCCTCCATTGTTTTCTATGGTGGGAAAAAACGTGACTTTTTTCCCACCATAGAGAACAATGGAGGGAATGGGGGCAACCTGTTTGTGGGCCTGTAGAATTGGACCACCTGGTCCAATCTTCTTGAAACTTCGTGGGTATTTGGGGGAAAGGCTCCAGCAGCTACCCTGTAAGTTTGGAGCCTCTCACTCAAACCCCCTCCCCTCCAGCCACTGTTTAAACTGCTGCCGAATTTCGGCAGCAATTCGGCAGCACGCCGAATCAGATCAGAGAATCTGATTCAGTCCATGGCTGCCCTAGTGTCCACTCCTGGGCTGGTGGAGCACCACTCCAAATGATCCCTGCATATTCCTATCATGTGCTGCACATTTTCTCAGTCGTTGGCTGCAGTGCTGCTGATTGTTGTCTGGTGGCAATAAGTTTTTTTCTCAACAGTCCAGTTACTCAATTTTCCTCTGTGCCAACACATCAATGGGCAATTCTTAAAACATATTTGGGTAATGATCATGTGTTGAAATCTCTTTCTGATGTTCGCTAAGAGGCACTTGCAGTGGCAACAAGTGCAGTTCCGGAGTCCCACTCAAAGACTGCGGATGCACTAGAAAATATAGCTGAAGGAGCCAATCACAAAAGGAAAAAACTATTTATTTATTGACTGATTGATTGATTGATTGTTCTCATTTTTATCCCGCCTTTCCAGCAAGCTGGCTCAAGGCGGCTACCAACAGTAAAATACCATCGAAATGGTTTACAAATTTAAAACATAAAACAAAACATCACTAATTAAAACAAACATTTTATTTAGAAGGGTGCTAAAAATTGGACTTTTTGGGGGGGCAGGAAGTGACATTAGAGGCAGAAGAGGCTTGAATCAGCTTACGAACAAGGAAGTAAGCCACAGCACCATAGAGAAGTGCCTTTCACTGTTGCTGGAGGACTAAAACTTTAAAAATTGATTGCACGGAAACGAAGTGTTGGAGCATGGCGAAACCAACGTGATTCTACTAGGCACAGTGAGTACTATCAAATAAGCAAAAAAAGATTTTTTTAAAAAACGCGCAAAAATCGGCGTTTTGGGGCTCCAAGACGGCGTCAGGTCTTAGACAAAGGGCTGGAACCTGGTCATCTCCAAGAATGCCTCCTAAGAAAGAAGGAGAGTGGCAAAATGCTTTAGAAGCAATGGAAAAAAGGATGCTTGATGCTATGAATGTGCTGACACTTCAAGTGAGTACTATAGGCCAGCAAATGAATAATATGGGGCAACAAGTAGATAAGAATCTAACAGAAATCAAAACAGAACTTCAGAATTTAACACAGAAATCTTTAGAAATGGAAAAGCAAGACACTACATTGGAAAGCAATGTGCAGAAACTGACAGAGGAAAGTCATAGAATTGAAGTGATGATGGAATTTAGAGCAATGCAAACCCATTTAAGATTAAGAGGGATTGAAGAGCCCATTGCGGGGTCAGAAGATATATATAAAATGGTGATGGAGGCGTTAACTGAGTATTTAAAGGATGAAGTGGAAGAGGAGGAATTAAGATACAAGACTGATATGATCCACAGAGTAAATTCAGCATTTGCTAGAGAAAAGAAGTTACCAAGAGATGTGGTAGTTCAATTTACTTCCAAAAGAATAAGAGAAATGATTTTCAAAAAGCATTTTGACAAGCCACTGGAAATTGATGGGAATAAAATAATAGTGATGAAAGAACTTCCCAGAGCTATGCTTCAAGACAGGAAGCTATACAAATGACTGACAGATCAATTGAAACAAAAAAACATAAAATTTCACTGGGAGGTCCCGCAAGGTCTGAGCTTTTTTTTCCAGAATGAGCGTGTCATAATCAAGACAGCAGACCAGATGATGTCCTTCAGGGCACGCAATATTAAGGATTTTGGAGAGATGTAATTTTGAAATACTATGGATTACAAATTTTTATCGTGGAATGTTAGTGGACTAAATTCACCCAATAAACGGAAAATTATTAATCATTGGCTGGAAAAACAAAATGTAATGTTATTTGTTTACAAGAAGTACATATAAAGAAAAAGGATTTTAAATATGTGAACAAGAAAAAATTGGGAGAGGATTTTTTTTCATTGGCAAATCAGAAGAAGAAGGGAGTGGTGACATATGTTAAGAAGGAATTGAACCCAAAAGAAATATTTAAAGATAAAGAAGGAAGGTATAATGCAGTAGAAATTATGGTGCATGGGAAAAAGACTCTGTTAATAAATATCTATGCACCAAATGGAGCCAAAGAAATTTTTTTTAAAGAGCTAATTGCTGAATTGGATCAAGTTGACCATGAACACTTAATCTTAATGGGGGATTTTAATGGGACTGTAAATACAAAAATAGACCAGATGTATAAAATACTGTTGAAATGGTACAATGAAGATGAATTAGTTAAGGAACAGATGATAAAATGGGCAATTAATGTTAACAGAGATATTTTGATGTCATCATGGGAATTTCTATGGAAAAGGGCTATGAGTATATCAACATGTTATAGTCTTAAAGAAAATTGCTATAAAATGATGTATAGATGGTATATGACACCTAAGAAAATAGCAATTATTAGCCAAAATGTATCTAATAAGTGTTGGAAATGTAAACAGATAGAAGGTTCCTTTTATCATATGTGGTGGACTTGTGAAAAAGCGAAGAATTATTGGTCAATGATACACGAAGAAATGCAAAAAATCCTGAATTGGACTTTTTAAAAAATGCCAGAATTGTTTTTGTTAGGTCTTAAACTAGAAGATATCGATGTCAGTAAACGGACAATGATATGGTACATGGTGACAACTGCAAGAATGGTTTATGCACAAAATTGGAAGAATGAAAGAATCCCAGAGCTTTGGGAATGGCTGAGAAAATTAATATTTTTGGCTGAAATGGACAAATGGACTAAGAAATTGAACAATCAAGATTCTATGACATTTTTAGAAGATTGGAAGGACTTGCAAGAATATACAGAAAGGTGTACAGAACTAAAAGGAAATATATTCACGTTTTCTAACTATTGAAAAATCTGTAGTAACTGTATATTGGTTTAACATGGCTAGAAGTGGAACAATATATAAAAATTTAAGAGGTATATATGCTATAGAAAAAGGGTTAAATATTTAACTGTTATTATCAATAATTTACCTGTTAATGTAAGTTTAAGTAAAGGTGTGGGCCCTGCTGGAGGCCTAAAAGGGGGGAGGAGGGGGAAAGTAAAAAGAGTTGGCCAATACGGCCGGGTCCAGACATGTTTTTTTCAGGAGGGGACGGACCATCGCATCCTCAGTGCCCCCGGGAACAGCCCTTCCGCGAAGGACTTGTTGATAATCTCCCAAAGAGCACCGTGTAACCCCTCATGACCTGCTTTTATGAGCCATGAGGGGCACGGGTCAAGGCTGCACGTGGTTGGGCGTACAGTCGAGAGCAATCTGTCAACTTCCTCCAGACTGAGAGGACTGAAATGATCCAGAATAGAACCAGAATATGAGAGGAAGAAAACACTGCAAGCAAGATGCAAGCACTAGATTCTGTATTCATGTTGACCAAGTCAAGCTGTCCAAAAAGAAGAAGAACTGGATTTGAAAACATGCACAGATCTCTGTCCATCAGCAGCAGACCAGTGACATACTTTGAGGAATTGTTTTGAAAGATCTGAAGGTATAGCAAAACATACCTTGCGTGGTGGGGAGGGCGGGATACAAATCGAATTAAATAATTTAATAAATACTGACTACAAGGAAGTCCAGTTCCGCCAGCAAATCGGGAGGGGGGGGACGGTGATGATGGCAGCACACCAGAAACAACACTGAATCCTACTTACTACAGTATAAAGGATCCACATCCTTTATAGAGGCGAAGAGAGGAGAGGCGAAGTGTACAGAGAAGTATCAAGTGGATTTTCTTTTGAAACAAGAGGACTAACGACATTCACAGAGTGGTTCTCATAAGCCAGTTGACTCGTGCCCTGTCTTGCCTGAACACGGGTCTCTGTGGAGAACTACAGCAGCTCCACTCTTATAGGCACACAAAATTGTGATGAAATAGGAATACAAAATTCAGTCACATTGATCATCATGATACAATAGTGAAAAATGGAATACAATTTGTATTTCCCAATGCAGAGATCTCAGTACATGATTATTACTAACTGCTCTGCAGAATGTTCTTTTTCTCAGCTGAAAAAGAATTATTAAAAAAAACGAGCAATAATGTATCAGGACAGACTGGATTCACTTTCCCTACCATGTATGGAAGCTATGTTTGCCAACCTCCAGGTGGTGGCTGGAGATCTCCTGGGATTACAACTGATCTCCAGATGATAAAGATCTGTTCCCCTGGAGCAAATGGCCACTTTGGAATGTGGCCATTGTACCCCACTGAGGTTCATCCCCTTGCTAACCCCCCTTCCTCAGGCTCCGCCCCCCAAATCTCCAGGTATTTCCCAGTCTGGAGCTGGCAACCTTCAGGGAAACAGACTTGCTTTGTCAAGTCAGCCTCAATGAACTGATCCAGAATTCTGCAATCACAGAATCTAGACAGAAGCTATATTAATTTCAGCATACATGTCAGTTTTGTGTCATTTTAAAAAAAAAATTCTACACTTTAACATTTTTTATATTTTGAATTACATAAGGGGACATCATAATCTTTTCAGTACTGAGGGTCTCTAAAGGTCTTAATCCGGCCCTGAACAGGGGTGACAGATAACTGTTTGTTGATCTCTCATGCCCATCAACATCTCTTGCCCTTAAGAGCTAGAAATTTCCAGGTGCCACCGGCAGGTTGGCAGCCTTGTCCTCAGGCCCACTGAGAGGACTCATCGGAACTTCTGAGCTCACTTCAGAATCCCTCAGATGTTTTACCCGAGGAAGAGATTTCACACTCCAAGAGCAACACTTATTTAGAGGAGGTATTTGGTACTTACTCCAGTTTCAACCTGCAAGTTTGAGTTTGCGACTCACCATTTGGATGCCGTCTGGCCAGCATCCCTGGACATCAGTGAGCATGACAGCAGGGGAGGGAGCCAAGGCCCAGGGACATGGAAGCCTGTGGCCAAGAATGGCAGCTAGCAGAAGCCCCACGTGGCCCCTGGACTCAGCCATTCCCTAGAACTAGTGGCATCATTCCCTCCTGGGCCTTTTTATCCAGGCCAAACACAGATTCCAATCTACCATGGGCAAACTTGCATGTGTGTTTTCCCTGCCCACACACACATCAGGCGTCCTTAAATGGTGTCTTCTAAATAAGAACCTGAAACCCAGGAGGCAGAAAAACAGAAGCAGGTTGGGGAGAGGACCTGGAAGGAAATTAAGCCCCCCATCCTTTAACTCCATTCCACTGACAGCTCTTGACACCTTGGTCTGTTATTTTGTTAAAGGGGAAGAAAAAAACACATGGACCCAATCCCATTAAGCAAATTGGGGGAGGGGGTCTGACAAGCAGACTGCTTCTGCAATAAAATCTCTTTCTTTGGTATAATAATTACTAACGGTATTTTCCTGCCTTGCTTGGAATCAGAAAAATGCTCTTTTGTGGTTCAGATAAGCCACCATCCCACAGATGGCTTTGCACGTCCCACAAAACCACCACCCACAGCAAAAAGAAAACTGGACTAACCACAACTTCTGCCATGGGTCGAAAACAGGTACCCAAGATCATGTCGCTGCTACTAAAACAGAGTAGACTTGTGTACAGTTTTCTTTTCCAGGTGGAATATCTGAGTGTGTTTTCGAGAGACTTAAGTGAGAAGTCAGGCAGTGGTCTGCGCAGAGGAAGGTCAGCAGACCCAGCCAAGCAAAACCAGTGCTGCTTCTCTTTGGACCCCTTCACTGGCCCTGGCCATGCAGCAACAACCTAATGTGGTGGTCAGGGGCGGGGAGGTGACCAGACACACACTCCTGGGGCCAAAGAGGGCCAGACCTGCCAGGTGGCAACCTCATTACCAAGGTAAGCTCTGTTTATGTCACTCTGGAAACAGAACAGAAATGTCCGTGTGACTCATGTGCAAAGGATGAGCTCCAGCCCCTGTGGGCAGTGCAGGGGGGATGTTACAAGTAGGTAACATGCGATGTTCCGCAGTCACTGCCAATGGGATTTTGCACAGCAGTTTCTGAACAGTGAGAACATGGGATTTCAGCAGCTGTACACTTGGGGATCTGTGGCCCCAATCTTCACGTGCTCATCTGCTGGCCCAGAATACAGAAAGGATGACTCTGAACACTTTCCCAGTCTTTCAAATTGCTGCCTCACCTTTGCTAGCTGTCTGCAGCAGAACAGTTGTGGGGGTGGGGGGTGGGTGTCTGGCTGACACTTAACACCAGTCAGCTTCTGGCAGGGTGGGGAAATCAGTCAGGCTTTCGGGACAGCAATGAAAACTGCCAACTGGAGTCCTATCCAATTGCTGAAACCTACCCTGACCATTCAACGACATAGCACCACCAGACATCCCATAAAATTGCCAACTGTGGATGTTCCCATTACAGAATAATGAGAAACAGGACTGAAAGACATGGCTCCAGAGTGGAAATCCAGTCACTGGTTAGCCAGATGTTGCTGCTGTTGTTCTAAATATACAAGACTGAAGAATTCTTTGCTTCTTCATGCCTTCTGACTCCCTGCATTATTCACCGTTAGTATAAAGCCCAAGAAAGACACAGTACATCGATTTTCAGTTTCTGGACACTGTTGACGGCCCTGAGACGCCCAAAGGCGGGCCCTAAAAGGCTGGCAGCCTTCCCAAGAGCCTGGCTTCTGACAGGGGCCTCGCTATAAGCTACGGCCAAGAGAGTTCTTGTTCAGGCCTCAGGGTGTCACTTTAGATTTTTAAAACACTGGGGCCCCTATTTATTTAAAGTATTTCTACTCTGCTGCATTAATGTGACATTCCTGAAGCAGCTTGCAGGAATTTTTTTTAAGTCTGCAAATTTAAAACAAAAACAAAAACAGTCTCAAAAGCAGAACGTATCGATCTAACACTTTGCTTTCACTGCACCGTCTTTTGCCTCTGTAATATCCGCTTTCTGTATGGTTCTGTATTATCAGAAATGTTTTGTTTGCATTGTTTTCCAATTCTGTAATCCTTATCCTGCCCTGACCTGGCTGGCCCGGGCTAGCCAGATCTCAGCCGATCTCAGAAGCCAAGCAGGGTCGGCCCTGGGGAACACTTACGTGGGAAGGAAGGAAGTCCAGGGCCGCTAGGCACAGGCAGGCAAGGGCAAACCGCCTCTGAATGTCTCCCGCCCGGGGAAACCTTACAGGGTTGCCATAGGTCATCTGCAACTTGACAGCACTTCCCACCACCAAATCTAACCCTATGGCACTGTTCGTTAGACGTCTGGTGCTGTTAGACTGAATTTTTTTTGTATTTTGTAATTTGCTTTGAGTCTCAGTGAGAAAAAATGGCTATAAATGCATAAAATTAATCAGTTAGAGCAAACCTAAAATAAAAGACCAGAGCAGGTTAAAAAATGTAACCAAAAAAAGCCTCAAAGAACAACTGTAAGGGGGGAAAAAAAGATAAGATCAGCAGAGCCAGTTAAATTCACCCTCAGAAGGCAGGCCGAACAATCTGAAAGTGGGGAGGGGGGAACAAATGCTTGGCAGATAAAACCTCAAAGGCAACAGATCTGGTGCCAGGTGAACCTCCGGGGGGGGGGGGGGGGGAGTTCCAAAGCTATGGTACCATAACAGAAAAGGCCTTTTCTTTGGTGTTTTCCCACTTGACGTGTGTGGGGATTGCGTTCAGGCAACCCTTTAGGGACTAATCCTGTATAAGTCTGTAAAGGAAAGTACCAGTACTTTGACTTGTGCACAAAAGCAAACTGGCAGCCTCCAAAGGGCTTTCAGGATTGGGGCGACCTGACCTCTCCAACTTGCCTTTGTGAGCCGTCTGGCTTTCCTGTTCTGAATGAGCTGAGGATTCTCCCCAGTCTTCAGAGGCAAGCTCACGTAGCATGTATTGAAGTAGTCCAGGCTGTTATGATCAGAGCATGGGTAACTCTGGCCAGATCATGCTTCTCAAATAAGGGTTGCGGGCATTACATACAACAGAGGAGATCTGAAGATCTGGACCTAACAGCACATCCCAATACCTGCTGCTCCATCAGGAGTGCAACCCCAACCAGAACAGAATGCTTCTGCAAATACAACGGGGCCTTATTTTCAACCAACAGCACCTGAGTTTTACCTAGATGGAGCTTCAACTGACTGATCCTCTCCCAGTCCAAGCGCAAGTTCAGAACTGCCATGGCCTCATCTGACACAGCCTGAAGGAAGGAGAACCGTGCCAGCCACATATTGGTAGCACCTCCTCTAACTTCGTCCTGGACAACCTCTCCCAGAATCTCATCTAGATGAGAAACAGCATGACGAACAGAACAGAACCTTGAGGGGGGCCCATATTTCAGACGCCGTAGGGTAGGGTCAAAGAGTTGCTCCCAGCACCACCTAGCAGAAACAGTGAGCCAGACAGGAATGAAGCCATGAGGTCCCCCATCTCAACCAAATGATCAGGAAAGATACCAGGGCCAATGGTAGGTACCAAAAGCTGCTGCTGAGAGGTTCAGGAGAATCAACAGAGTTGAACTCACCCTGGAAGTCTCTCCCTGGAAGTCACCAGTCAGGCCTGCCAAGGCCGTTTATGTTCCAGACTAGGTTGGATACCAGGAATTTTTACCCATAAAGTGCTTTCCAACAAGGTTACAGTAGGGTACTGAATTACCCAGATTTAAATCACCCAGGGTCAAATGCAAGAACTCCTGCAACACCCAGAATAGCTAGAGAACCACAACCCTGAAAGCCTGAGAGCAACAAAGACACAAAAAGGTTGTGTAAACACAGCTGTAATATAAATAGAGTGATTAATTTACATAAACATACAAAATTATTACAAAATACTCAATCAGTACAGACAAGGTTTTCCAGAATTCAAACTCATTTCATCCGAAAACTTCATCTGAACAGGAAATATTATCTAATAAAAAATACATTGTAAATTAAGAAGGCTAATTAAGGGGGCCTAGCAGAATCACCATCTACCCTCCTAACCGCACTCACACACAAAAGTTCCAGGAAAGGGTGGGGGGGACTAGCAAGATGACCCTGAATATCCGAGGGTGTGCCAGTTAGCAAGGGATGGGCTTGAGCAGCCCAACACGTCCCCCCACAGACTGTT
This sequence comes from Lepidodactylus listeri, assembly GCA_029233225.1. Classification (NCBI taxonomy): domain Eukaryota; kingdom Metazoa; phylum Chordata; class Lepidosauria; order Squamata; family Gekkonidae; genus Lepidodactylus; species Lepidodactylus listeri. The sequence goes on along the minus strand of JARCFY010000014.1, from coordinate 2,219,964 downwards.
CCACAATGACTACTTGGATATGAGATATGAGTGCATGAAAACTCATTACTTTCCACCTGGAACATTCCAATATGAGAAGAAGCCTTCACTCCTTCTTGTTGAAAAAGTGGTGATGCCCTTCCAGCCCCCCCCCCCCCCCCCGCAATCCTTACCTCAAAGACCTCTTCATCCAGGATCCTGGTTCCAAATACTATTATGCCATTGACATCAATGATAGGGTGATCACTGCGGTCCAAGAACTTTGTGATTTTCTTTTTACAATCCAAAATCAAGGTGACGTTCTTCCTGTGCACGCTGATAGCTATCCGATGCCACCTGGGAAGTAACAAGGCCCATGAGAAGATTAAAAACAGGCCCCAGACATTACCACAGATAGGGCCACGTGGATTCTACCCTCAAGCCCCACACCATCAGCATCCCAGGTGGTTATATCTTGGCTCCCCCCCCCCCGGACCCAAAAAGTCTTATGCCATCCTTCTCCCCTTCATCTCACTGCCAACCCTGAGGGGTGGGCTAGGTTGAGAGAGAGAGGGACTGGCCCATTATCGACCTCTGTAGGAAACTATGATCCACAGACAGCCTCCCAGAGAACACTGTGTCAGGCGCTCCATCAGGAACACTGTCTGTAATAATATCACCACACATGATGCTAATGAAGCTATCAAACTTCACCACTTTGTCCTCACCCACAGTAGCACCAGCATACCCTTCAGTTTAATGGCCTAGCCCAGGCCACAACCCTGCAGAATGCAAACACATTCACGGCAGATTTGGAGCAAAACCTCCTCTGCTACTCTCCAACAGCACCTCTCCTGTGCTTGAGATGTTATCAATGACATTTTCATCCCCTGGACACTTGGGAAGGAAGCTCTCAGGGAATTCCACCAGGACTTCAACAACTTTCATCCCACCAAAATGACCCCAGACCAAACCACACCACAGGTCCGTTTTCTGGGCACCACCATGCAATGCAGTGGGCACATAAGCAAAACTTCACACCCACCAACAGCTACACATATCTACATGCTTCTAGCTGACATCCTGAACACACCACACAGTCCACTGTCTACAGCCAAGCTTCACATTACAAACGTCCAAACAAGGTACATAGCATTGCGGGAGGGTCGATACTTTCAAATTCCAACAGAACACAGGATATGTATCTGCGGCTCACTTCCCCACTGTATCCTAGCTTGCCCGTTGTACAATGCACCCAGAGACAAATTCCTGAAAGGAATTTTATTTACCATAAATGCATATTCTGAAAATGAGAAGATTGTGTTTCTGTCATCAGATACCAACAAGTTCGTATCCTATAGAGTTTTCCTTTTTGCCTTTGTGGCCAAAAAGATTAGAGCCAGGGTGGCACCATAGGGGTCATTCTTATAACCTGCTGGCCATTTTTAACCCATTCTACTGTATAATTTTATAGCTAATGTATGCGATTTTAGGTTTTATTCCTTATGTATTTTCTGTATTTGAATGCTATGTAACTTTGTTATGGCCTATGGCTAATACAATAAATCTCATTGATTTATTGATTACCATTACGAAGACAACTGGAAAAGTTCATATCTGAAGGACAGAGAACCGGTATTATCAACCTAATAACAGCCGGGTACCTAGAAACAGCCAGCTACAAGACACAGACCCAAAAGAGATGACAACAGAACACCACTTGTAGCTTACCCACAGCTCCCTGCTCAAACCAGCCCAGATCAGTCTCTATGCAAAAGACTTTATTGACTGTACTGACACACAGCTGACATGTCCAGGTGGGCAGCCAAGTTGGTCTGAAGCAAAAGAACAAAGTTTGAGTTCAGTGGCACCTTTAAGACCGGAAGAGTTTAATTCTGGGTGTAAGCTTTCGTGTGCATACAGTAACTAAAGAAGTGTGTATGCACATAAAAGCTTGTACCCAGAACAAAACAAGCCACTTTGATTTTCTAAGACACAGAGAGAGCTTTTGACACTTTGAATTGAGCTTTTATGTTTAAAGTTTTAGAAGACATGAACTTTGGTGAGAACTTTATAAAATGGGTAAAATCGATTTACACCTCACAGTCGGCAAAAATAATTGTCAATAGACATTTAACCAAATCATGTGAGATTCAAAAAGGAACAAGACAAGGTTGCCCTCTATTTCCTCTCTTGTGTATCTTAGTCCTTGAAATTCTGATTAGAAATATAGGACAAGATAAAAAGATTGGTGATGTAAAGATTAAAAAAGATAACTACAAGTTGACAGCCCTTCAAGAACTTGAAGATGGTCGTCATATCACCTCTCAGTTGTCTCCTCTCCAGGCTACACATACCCAGCTCCTTCAACCTTTCCCCCCAGGACTTGGGTCTCCAGACCCCTCACCATCTTCATTGCCCTCCTCTGAACACGTTCCAGCTTGTCTATATCCCTCTTGAATTGTGGTGCCCAAAACTAAGCACAATACTCTAGGTGAGGTCTAACCAGAGCAGAGTAAAACAATACCATCCTTTCGCATGATCTGAACACTCTACTTCGGTAGATACAGCCCAAAATGGCATTTGCCTTTTTAGCTACCTCATCACACTGCTGATTCACGTTCAGTGTATGGTCTACAAAGGCCCCTCGATCCTTTTTGCACATATTACTGCCAAGACAAGTCTCTCTCCATCCTATAATTATACATTTGATTTTTCCTACCTAAATGCAGGACTTTACATTTATCTCTGTTGAAATTCATTTCATTTGTTTTAGCCCAGTTTTCCAGCCTGTCAAGATCATCCTGTATCTTGACTCTGTCTTCTACCGTATTTGCTACCCCTCCCAATTTGTTGGTCTTAAAGGTGCCACTGGACTCAACCTTTGTTCTACATCTGACATTTAAAATTGCAATATTCAGAAACCAGGGGAAGAACATTTCAGCCCCATGGGACGCACAAATGCTGACTCCCAAATCCCCATTCTTCAGCAAAAGAACTTCAAAGAGAGCTCCAGTGTGAAACTGCTGACCTCTTTTTCTTACTTTGAACACAAGAAAAGAACCCCTTTCTGTTGTTTTTAGCGTCTATTGCTAGCCTAAGCTAGGTTTAGCTTTCCTAACTCTCTCTCTACAAGCACTGGTTATTTGTTTATATTCATCCTAGGTTATAAGGCTTCAAAGTGGCAGGGAGCAGAACTGGAGGGTTTAAATTGCTATTTAAGCTATTTTAAACCCTGCTTTCTGCTCTCCGATGCTTTTGTGGGGAGCAGGGAGCAGGGGTTTAGACTTTAAATAGCTCACGAACCTATACAAACCAGTTCGATTCATGAACCATCGTATCAGTTCATGTAGGTTCATGGTTCAGTTTGTGGTTCAGCCATGACCCATGAAGCGAACTGCAAAAATGCAGTTTGTGCCCATCCCTAATATTCTCTCTCTGTACTTTTCTTGATTGTGTTTGAGGTTTACATAATTGCATCTCACCCTATACTTCCCACAATTTATAACTCTTTGGCTCTGCTGTGTATGTTTTTTCATAACTTCTGCTTCATGAGGACCTACATCTTAGGAAAAGGGTTCTAGTCCACAAGAATTTATGTTGGAATAAAATCTTATTAATCTTGAAGGTGCTACTAATATCCAGGTGTTACAAGAAGGCCAACTGCTTACTAGAAACAGTGTGTGGTATTTGCAGAGCCCATTGCTCCAAAGAGACAAACTGCCAGAGTTCTACAGGCAACCCAGGTCAGACCACTTCTTCCCTTAACAGTTCTACTGCAGGGCATCATTCAGCATGTGCAGCTGCCACACACACACACACACACACACCCAATCACTGCAAAGCCATTGAAAAAGAGGCATTTGTGAGATTCTTGAACCTTGGAATGCAGGTGCTCTCCACAACTCAGAGGCTGGGTATTAATTAATTAATTAATTTTATATTCTGTCCTCCCCCACAAGTGGGCTCAGGGTGGGTCACAGCAAGTCATATATGAATAAATAGAACAATTAAAACATTAAAACAACAACAATTAATAGCTAACAATAGAATTACTAGTCAGGCCAAAGATGACAGCTATTCCGGGAGATCAGGTGCCTTCTGAAGGACGCTAATTAAAATTATCATGGAATAGCAACTTTTTGGTTGGTGCTTGTTCTCTTATGTAGGGCAAGTCAGAAAGGACACTCTAGCACTGAAGCAGTGCAAGCCATGCGAGCAGTGCAAGCAGGGGAGGCCAGGATGGATTAGACGTCCACCACCTCAGCCAAAGGCCTGGCGGAAGAGCTCTACTTTACAGACCCTGCGGAACAGTAATAAGTCCCGCAGGGCTCTGATCTCCAGTGGAAGCATGTTCCACCAGGCTGGGGCCAGGGTAGAAAAAGCCCTGGCCCTTGTCGAGGCTAAACAGACTTCTTTCAGGCTGGGGACTACCAGAAAGTGTTGCTTGACTCTTCAGGGCACATATAGAGAGAGTCCATCCTGTAGGTATGTTGGTTCCCAGCTGTGTAGGGCTTTAAAGGTCACTACCATAACCTTTAACTGGATCCGGTACTCAATTGGCAGCCAGTGCAATTGGCATAACACCGGATGAATGCACACATGCACAGATGTTAATAGGTGTGCCACCATGTTTTGCACTGGCTACAGTTTCCGGGTCAGGTTCCAGGGCAGCCTCAGTGCCTAGGAGCGACCATTGCATTGATCACTGTAGGAAAGTCCCTGGATGTAAGACAGGGAGCCAGTTGCCTGACCAGCTGCAGGTGATAAATGCTCTGGCAGCAGTGGTGACCGGGGCCTCCACAGAAAGCGAGGCATCCAGCATCACCTCTCGGCTCCTCACCCTCAGTGCCGGTGTTAACAGGGCCCACCAAGGGTCCCAGACCCCCACAGCTAGATGTTTTAGGCTGATCCTGCACTCAGCAGGGGGTTGGACTAGATGGCTTCCATGGCCCCTTCCATCTCTATGTTTCCAGCTGGCACATCTAATCAGTGCCATGTGCTAGAAGGCATCTGAGCAATGCCAAGGAAACATCAAATGGGAGCAGGAGACAATTCCCAGTGGTCGGGAGTGTGTCCCTCAGAGCTCATGCCCTCGAAAGGCAAGCAGAGAAGAACAGGCAAAATAAGTAAAGCAAGCAAATTCTCTGGATTCGCCATCCTTGGGTGCTCTCCTGAGCAAAGAGGCAGGCCACAAGTCTCCCAAATGGCCAGCAGGATCCAGCTTTCCTTGGCCCATCCTTATGGATTCTTCCACAGCCACAGTGGCTGTTTGTGCAGTCCTCTATGAAGACTCCTTGTTCAGAGGCAGTCTACCTTAGGTTGTCTAGTGGCTGGGGGGAGGCAATGGTCAGAAGTGCTGTGGTCTTTATACCCTCCTAATCAGCGTTCTACTACTGGCCATTGCTGGGACCAGGCTAGAATGGACAACCTTGGGCTGATCCACCAAGATTTCATGTTCCCCAGATTCCCACCTGCCCATATTACTGGTTTGCTGCCTTAATTCACAGCCCAACCCCCGACAGGCACGACCCACTCAGCCCCCATTAACAGGGACACACTTACTTGCCGTCAGAAAGATTGATGCCTCGGAAGAGAGGGTAGTCCTCTGGGCTTGGCTTCCCTGTGTGGTCTTCGTAGAGGAACACAGGCGACCTGCCCATCTCCACACCCACCTGCTGGATGCCTTGTTCATTGTAAATGGAAATCAAGAAGGACTGGCTTCCTTTCTTTGCTTTTACGGTGGTTAGGATTGAGAAATCTTCAGGAAATGAAGATGCTGGAACCAAAAGAGGAGAGGGGAGGCTGGTTAGTTCTCTTTTGCACTGTTACCAGGACTCTGTCTACAGCCACAGTGCATCATAACATATTGATCTACCCTGCCACAAGACACCAAGACACCCAAAAGCTTCAGCTATTTATCAAACTTAATAAAGGAGTTGACAAATTCATAGAAGGTGAGGCTATTAATTACTGCTGGTGCTAAACAGCTGGGAGGAAAGGGCGGCACAGTCTAGACCAACCCCCCCCCCCCCCGGATCTCAGAGGCTAAGCAGGGAGACTCTGCAGAGAGGAAGGCATCAGCACACCGGCTCGGCTCCTCTTGCCCCCCACTTTCAGCAAGGGCCCCCCGTATGAGCCTGGTCCAACCCTAATGTCATAAGAAAGTAAATACCTCGGCTTTTGTGTTACCATGGATTTACAGTAATACAAGGATGAGCCTGTTTGTTCATATTCCACCTTTCTCCCTGATGGGGACAGGATTGCCAGCTCTGGATTAGGAAATACCTGGTGGTTTGGAGAGTGGAGCCTAGAGAGGGTGGGGCTTAGGGAGGGGAGGGACCTCAGCAGGGTAGAATGCCACAGAGTCCACTCTCCAAAGCAGCCATTTTCTTCAGGGGAAATTATTTTGGTCATCTGGAGATTAACTGTAATAGCAGGACATCTCCAGGTGCCACCTGGAGGTTGACAATCCTAAATGGGGACCTAAAGAAGCTCACACCATTCTCCTCTCATCCATATTAACCTCACAACAACCCTGTGAGGAAGGCTAGACAGAGAGTGTGGGACTACCCCCAGGTCTCCCAGCCAGCTTCCCTAGCAGGGTGGAGGTCTGAACCCGGGACTCCCAGATCCTAGCCTAACACTTCCACCCCCACCCTGGCAGGCACAACTCAGCAGGGAACAACACCAGGAGACTCAAGGCTGGCTTCAGGACAATGGTGGGAGTTCCGAGGCCAGAACTGAAAGGCACAGGGAAGCCCTGACCCAGGCGAGACACAGCACCACCACACCAGACTCTTCGCAACAGAGGCTAAGGTCCAAGGTAGGCATAACTCATCAGGGAAATAATGCTGTACATTGGAAAACTGTCCACCAACCCCAGAATGATGATGGAAGGTGCAGTGCCAAAAAATGAACGGAACGGGAACACCCTGAGCCAGGTCTTCTTCACGATGTACAGCAAGCAATGAGGGAGCTTTGAAGCAACCTGTCACATGTCTCTCAGATCCCCAGCCTGCCATGGAAGGTTGCTGGGTGACACACTCAGATAGACCTACCTCACAGGGTTGTTGTGAGGATAAAATGGAGGACAGGAGAACAATGCAGATGCAGATTTAGGTCTCCACTGGTGAGAAAGACCAGGTTTGGCATTTGTTATAAATCTAATTTTAATGATATTTAAAGGATTACATCATTTGGCATATAAGAAAGTAGCCTTTACAAAGGGCTATTAGATCTTCCACCAACACAATGATAACTGGGGGTTTTAACTTCTGGTCCATATACATAACCACTGAGATTATGTTCCATTACCATGCATGTGAAGGGTATATGGCGGAGGAGGGAAGCATCCTTTTTCTACTGTGTTAGATCATGGGGAAATGTTAACTCCCCCTCCCCTTCTGTTCATAATATGAGGTTGGGAGAGAAGAATGATCATGGCAGTGACCCCTGTCAGAGCAAGGCAGATCTTGGCTCTGAGTGGCCCTTCCTAACAGCTGCCCCCCACCCTCTTTTTTCCTGTAAGTAACCCTTGAGGAGATTTTATTCCATTCGTTTGAAGAAGTGTGCTTTGCACACGAATAAAACTTTGTTGGTCTTAAAGGTGCCACTGGACTTCAATTCTGTTCTGCTGCTTCAGACCAACGTGGCTGCCTGCCTGAATTTTAGCATGATCTGTTAGGCAAGTTTGCTTCAGTCTTGGAGAAGGGGAAGTCTAGCCCATAGTGGAGTGCTTTTACTGTGCTCAGACTTCCCTGAACCCCTAGTGGCTGCAGCCAGAACTGCATAAAAATAAATGGAAAGACATTCGACTGGATGCAGCATGAGACTGGCTTCAAGGGCCCATCTGATTACTTGGGCCCCCAAATTTTGTCCCCCCAGTCCCCCCCAGTCGACAGCCCTAGAAAGACCCTTGCTGGGGTTGCCATAAGTTCGTTGCGACTTAACAACGTGTGTGTGTGTGTGTGTGTGTGTGTGTGTGTGTGTGTGTGTGTGAACTGCCATCAAGCTGCTTCCGACTTGTGGCCATCCTATGAATCAATGAATCTTCCAAATTGTCCTCTCGTTCACAGCCTTGCTCTGGTCTTGCAAACTGAGGGCCTTTGTGGCTTCCTCGATCGAGTCAATCCATCGCATGCTGGGTCTTCCTCTTTTCCTGCTGCCTTCTACTTTTCCTGGCATTACTGTCTTATGGAACTGCTAACAGCACTTAAAGGAATCTCCCTACCAGATTCCCTGGACAGGATTAAAGAAACACAGAGGGGCAGACCACCCCTTCTATTCGCCGACAGTACCCCGGTGAGCAATGGCCCCAGCATAAGCAGCAGCCCCTGATGTGCAGAATGGCAGTTGGTGATGCTTTCCCAAGACAAGTTTCACTTGCATCATTTGAGTATGTCAGGCTGCGGCTCAAGGCACAGGGGCAGAGCTAGCAAGAAAAGGGAGGCATTTTCCAACCCCTGCTTGGCAGATATTGAGGGGCTGGAAGGATCCTATCAGAAGCATCCCTTTAAGTGCAAAGAGAACCCCATTTCCAGGCATGTCACCCACCTCCTGCAGAACTAACTGCTAATACTAAGCTAGATGAGGCCAATATGTTTGCATTCAGTGGCCTGGGCTGCAGATCTGACTACAAGATCCAGTTGCCTAAATACAGCACAAAAGCAGAGAGACACCCAAGTATTGGTCCCCCTCCAAAAAAGCATCACTGAGATAACCAGGATGAAAGCTCTGTGGCACCTTAAAAAGATTTACCATGGAAGCAGGTTTCCTGGACAACGGCTCACACTTGACTCTGATGCAACACACTCTTACCCCTGGAAGCCTTTGCCACAGTCATTTGCTCTTTAACATATTTGCTCTTCTGGTGGGCACACGAGAGAGGGCCTTTTCAGTGGCAGCTCCACAATTATGGAACAGCCTCCCCAGGAAGGTGCACCTGGCCCCCTCACTGTTGATCTTCAAGAGCCAGCTGAAGACAGTTTTATTTAGGATTGCATTTGATTGATTTTGTTTTTATTTATTGACAGTTCTACTTGGAGTTTTTTAATTGTGACCTTTTACGACTTTTTAAAATAATTGCTGCTTTATTCACATTGTTTTTATTGTTTTTTTATTGTTGTATTTATATCCCCTTGAGTTCTGTAAGGGAGAAATGCAGCTAATAAATATTTTAAATAAATACACATTACAGGATTTTTTTTGATGTTTCTCAAGTTTCCAGGTTTTCTTCCAAAGATGCAACTGGGTCTTCAAATCCTACTCACCCACCCCCAATCTTGGATATTAAGAAACCCCACAGAAAATTCTCTGTCAGGCTCCAATGCTTTGCCTTTGTTTCAATTGAAGGGAGAAAAAATACCTTAAGCTTTTGTGTAAAATTTCTCATTCTTTTAAAACTCCCCAAAGTGGCAAAATTGATTTCCTTGCAATCATCTCCTACTGATACAGGATGGGAAGCTTCACCTGTTCAGTTTCTTCATCTCAGCCTGCTGCAGCTGCTCCTAGAAGCACAGGAGCAAGGCCAGAAGAACAGTTCTCTCCCCCCCCACACACACACCCCTCAGTCCAGCCAGTGGATACTTCAATGAGTACTAGGGGTTGAGCAGTTCACCAGCCAAAAAACTTTGGTCCAATGACTGGTTAAAACTGTAAAATAATTTTCAAACTGTGTTCAAACATTCCGTTTATTAGAACAAAAAAGATTTTTTTTTATTGTTGTTGTTCTGATACAATTAACACTCAGGATTGGTGCTGTAAAGTGCCATCAAGTAGCAGCGGACTTCTAGAAGCCCCTTGCGGGGTTTTCAAGGCAAGAGAGGGCTTGCCCTTGCCTGCCTCTGCATTGCGACTCTGGACTTCCTCGGTGGTCTCCCATCAAAATACTAACCAGGGCCAACCCTGCTTAGCTTCCGAGATCTGACAAGATCAGGTTAGCCTGGTCATGGCATTCAGCATTTTTTGTTGTTGTTCAGTCGCACAGTCGAGTCCGACTCTTTGCAACCCCATGGACCACATTACATCAGGCCCTCCTGTCTTCCGTCATGCTCCAGAGTTTGCTTAATTTCATGTTTGTTGCATCGCTAACACTGCCTAACCATCTCATCCTTTGCCGTCCCCTTCTTCTTTGACCTTCCGTCTTTCCCAGCATCATGGTCTTCTCCAGTGAATGCTCCCTTCTCATTTGGTGGCCAAAGTATTTAGCTTCACTATCTGGCCTTCCAGGGAACAGTCAAAGTAGATTTCTTTTAGGATTGATTGGTTAGATCTCCTTGCAGTCCAAGGGACCATTATTTTATGACTCATGACTCATCAACAAGTTTGAAACTTATGCTACTGACAAAAATAAATCTAATCTCATTGTTTTACAGTAAAAGAACTAAAAATGTAATATATGGTTTTATCATCTCACAACGTTAGATAAGACAAGAGGCAGGATCCACGATACTCGCGCAGGGGGGATTCCTAAAGGCTGCAGCTCCACATCGAGGAGGAAACAGCTCCAGGTAAGTCTTCTTCACTCCCCAGCCCCCGGCACCAGCAACGAAGCCTCAGCGGCTCTCAGCCGCTGGGCCTCTGGTCTCCCCCCCCCCCCGGCACTGGCGGTGAGGCAAGGATGCCTCTCAATTGCCAGCCAGCCACAGAGTTCCCAAATATTTAAATATCCCCTGAATGTTTTTTTTAACTTTTAGGATTTTTCTGCACACCTGGGGAGTCCCCCAAGTGTGCAGGAAAATCTCTCTGCCCCCCAAGTGCCCCCAATGTGCGAATTTAGATATCTGCACACACGGGGGCCCTTGGCTATTAGATATTTAGATTTCTATAAATATGAATGATTTACTGAATCATTCTTCCTTTGGCTTCTCTATCCCAGAACGTGGAAATCAGCTTCCAATGGCCACAAATAAAGCAAATGAACAGCAACAAGTTAACAGGGGTGTGCCCACGATGGCCCATTTCGCTCTGACTTCAGACTGGAAGAGAGACTGAAACAACACTCCTGGCCTCATTGGATGATCTCTGGCTGCCCCTGGACAAGGACAATCCATCGCTGTTGATGCTGTTAGATCTATCAGCAGCATATGAGATGATCAGCCACAATACAGTGGGGGATCAACTACAACCAGTGTGCAAGATCAAAGGGACAGCTGGTTCTGTTCTTTTCTTGTTGGAAGGAAACAAAAAGTTTGCATTGGAGAAGCAGAGCCAGCTAGCTGGGACTCGATGTGGGGTGCCCCACGGATCTATTTAATCCCCAGTGCCCTTAAACCTTCATGTCAAGTCTATGTTTGGAAACTCCTGCAGGTACAGCAGATGGCCAGCAGAGGTTTTGCTCCACTTCAGGGTTTGTCCCCAGAGGGCTGCAGGCCTAGGAGAGCGAGCAGGTGCCCACACACCTGCCCTTGCTCGCCAAGGAGACCCTTCTGGAAGAGACAAGGAAAGTGTCCCCTCACTCCCCAACCCTCAGTCAGTCAGTCAGTCAAAATGTTTATTGGCATAGACTGAAAAAGAAGACGACAACAACATAGGAACCCCAGATTTTGAATATACAAAGACAGTCATCCCGCCAGAGCTTTAACCTTCTGTTCTCGAACCCTCATGGCAACAGAGAGGAACCTTGCCAAGGCAAAGGTGATAATTAGGGCAGAGATCTGACAGAGAGAAGGATACTAGTCTCCTTTCTGGACAGCTGTGCCTCTTGAGCCAAAGGGGGCTGATTGGGACATCCCGTATTTAGAATTCACAAGTAAGAAAGAGGCGGGTCATCGATTCTGTATTCCTGCTACTACATAGACACATCCTTTCAGGGGAGGGGACATTTGCAAATCTACCATAAAGGATGGCAGGTGGTAAAGCGTCAGGGCGTGCCAGCATAAAAACTTGTCTTAATGATGTGGTTGTAAGCCGTAAAAAGTAGACAGCTACAAGCCCATTTCTCGGTGTTATATTGAACTTCAGAGGGGAGCAGGAAATATCAGAACAGAGAGGTGTGTTTTTCAGGGTCAAGGATCCTCTGCCTCAAAGTTCTAAATATCTGAGATTCACCCGACATGAGCAGGGAGTCAAAGGAGATACCAACAGATTGTATCTTTCTCAGTACTGAGGTTGACCAGTTAGATGAAAATGAGTCTGACAGCAGCAGACGGATATACAGCTGTCAGGTTCTCTTCTAAAGTAAAGGCGTAGCCAGAATTTCAAGGCCAACGGTCACTGGGAGGAGGGGCTGCCCTGTCTCCAGGCACATGGCTGCACAGTTCACACAATCAGGCACTCCGAGGATACGCTGGGCAGAAACATTGCCTGGATCTGCTCGGCCTGTTGATTAAAGGAGCCAATCCTGACAGGGATCCCATAAAGTATTTGGGATACAACTTTGGCACTGAAGTCTCGCATGGCTATGGGGATGAACTGATTGCCCTTAACACAGAAAAACCTAGCAATCCCAGACAGGCTACACTTGGCCAGGTTTATTACTTGTTTCCTCTGGCCTGGTGTGCACAAAGGGGAACCAGGCACAGAATTTTCTGCAGACCCAGGTGCTAAAACCCCACCTGAGAATCTACAACAGGAGAAGGGTATGTCCTGTTCAGAAGGAAGCTCTTTAACAGTTTGCCTGTGAAGTTCTTTGAAAAATACTGGTTGTAAAATCACAGCGATTCTTGAAAAAGAGGAAACTGAAACAGGAGGACATCCATGGCTACCCATTAGGTCGCTGGATTCTTTGGGTCGCTGGATTTTGATCGCTATAGAGCTGAGGCACATTGATAGATTACTTCTCAGAATTTACTGTTAGTGAGAATTCATTCTTAAGAAGATTGTGTGCAATTTAATAGAGAGTTCTGTGCACCTCAGCATCTAGTCATGCCAGCCACATGACCACGGAAATGTCTTCGGACAGCACTGGAAACGGAGATGAGCACCACATACCTAGAGTCATATTCGACTGGCTTTTGAGCAAGGGAAATCTTTACCTTTACCTAACCACAGTGTATTAGAATACTGGATTGTAAAGATACCCCATATATACAGTGTTTAATTTATTACTGCTGAGGATTTCAGTTAGAAAATAAGTTAAATAGTTGCAAGATCCTCAAATATATGATGAAAATCTGGGAAATTAGAACTGTTAATGTATGTATTGGATACATGTACAACTTTTGGCAGATTACATTAAGGTTTTACTCATCGCAGTGAGTGTTGTTCTTTTGCGATGTGCATACAGATGGCACTAAAGAAAGAAAGGACTCCTCGGTGACAGCTGCATAAACAAAACAGAGGCAAAACAAAATCGATGCTGATGAAGTCAACATATGAAATGGAAAAGAAACAGAATGACCCCTTCCTCCTCTCAGAGTCGGAGCCATGTTCCTGAGAAACAGAACAGCTTTAAAGCATCAGTGCTCTGCGGAGCTGGAAGCAGAATGCAGAGACCCAAAAACGACTGGTTGAGGGAAATAGGAACCTTCTAAGTAGCCCAAATGACGGTGTTGGCTGGGCTGGGCGGGGGCCTTTAGCAAAGCCCCCCCCCCCCCAGCCACGTGCTTGCCACTTCCCTTCCAAACACCCTCAATTACCAAATCCCCATTCTGCCTCCCTTAGAAAACTCCTTGGCAATTACTTGCATTGTCTTTCATTTGGGAGCTGAAGGAACAGCTAGTTATTTGGACAATGTGTGTTATTAAACGAGAAATGATGGAAGGCTTCACAAAGACTTGGGCTCTCATCCAAGTGACACATCCCAAGTCTAAATTCTGCTCGTCAATTTCCAGGGGTTTTATAAGCAAGGCTTCCCTTGTGCCAGGGCTCAGCCTCCAATGCCAGTAACACTGCCAGGGCTTAGCCACAGAATAGACAAATATAGAAACAGATAAGCTAGTTTTAGGGACATGTGTAACCCCCCAGAGATGTTTCACTGGTTTTACTGAAACATTTTTTCTGCTTCCTTCAACATTCTTCAGAATGCTCACCCGGCCCTCTATATCAGTCCCAACACTACACTTTAGGACAGGGGTGGCCAACCTGTGGCTCGGGAGCCACATGCGGCTCTTTCACACATATTGTGCGGCTCCTGGCAGGGCGGCTGGGGAAGCAAAGGGGAGGCATGCTTTTCCTTCCTTCCTTCCTTCCTTCCTTCCTTCCTTCCTTCCTTCCCTCCCTCCCTCCCTCCTCCCTCCCATCTATTTGCTTTCCTAGTTTCTCTCTCTCTCTTTCTTTCCACTTCTTTAATTCTTTCTTTCCATCTCTCTCTCTCTCTCTCTCTCTCTCTCAATATCATTGTGAGAGTTCTGCTCAAAGTAGTCAAGGATCAGATCTTGGTTGGTTAACCACAGTTCTTTATTTCCAATCTCTACATTAGTACAGCGTCTCGGATTATTGTCAGAGATGAGACAGATAATACAAGCAGGTCTATTATACCATTCCAAGGAGTTTGAATTACCCATAGGTAGCCAATCACCTTAAGGGAAAATTGGCGGGCAAAGAGGTGTTCTGGCCGTTTGGTTCTCACAGGAAAAGAGTGAGGTGTTAAGCTGTAAATTTCCTCTCCCAGACCAGACCCCTCAGATGTTACCAGTTCACATAACAATCAATGGCCTCAAGGTTTTTGCATGTGATAAGAGATGAGAGGTATCCTCCCTTGAAGTTTCTGCCGGAGCAGCTGGAATGCGGAGGCAGGGATGTGAGGCCTCCTTGTTCACATAATTCACTGGTGTCACCCTCCCGGTCTGGACAAGCATCAGTATATGACAGTTACATCGGAAAAAGAAAGACAGATAGCTACTTTGAAAGTACAGGCATGAATAACATAATGTCTGAATTAGTAGATTCTGACACACTGGCCTCCTCATAATTAACTTCACCTAGCTTTATCAGGAAACATTTTGTGGAACATTTTAACTAGTTTAGGAGCATGAACATTCTCAGAGCGAATCCATTCATTGTGTTCTGGACCGAAATCAAGCCATCTAACTAAATAATATAATCGGCCCCTACGCATTTTTGAATCTAGAATTTCAGTTATCTCGAAATGAGGGGCCCCCTCCTTCATCAGTGGAGGAGGAGCTGGAGGAACTGGATGCCATGCATTCGGCCCAGGATCTTTCTTCAGCAGGCTGAAATGAAAAACAGGGTGCACAGAACTCAGTGATTTAGGCAATTCCAGTTCAAAGGACACATCCGATATTTTACGCAACACTTTGTAGGGCCCTACATATTTCCATCCCAGTTTCCTACTGGGTTGCAAGCCATGTATATTTTTTGTGGAGAGATAGACAGAGTCCCCCGGCTGGAGATCCCAGCCTGCAGCTCGGCCCCGATCTGCGTATTTTTTGTAATCCTCTTTTGCCTGGTCCAGTGCTTTGGCTATCAATGGCCAGGAATCCTGCAAGGTTGTCCACCAACTCTTAAAGTCCGAGGGGGGGGCATTGGGCTCATTCTCAATGGTAGGCAACGGTTTTCCTTCAAAAACCCCCACTGCCATAAAAGGTGAGACACCCGTGGAAGAATGCACAGCATTGTTGTAACTATATTCCGCAAATGGCAATAACTCCACCCAATTGTCTTGATGGTAGTTGGTGTAGCATCTTAAAAACTGCTCCAAGATTTGATTAGTTCGTTCGGACTGCCCATCGGTTTCTGGGTGGTAACCCGAACTCAGTGCTGGTTCTATGTCCATCATTTTCAGGAGCTCCCGCCAGAAGTTGGCAACGAACTGACTGCCCCTGTCGGATACCACCCTCTTAGGGAACGCGTGTAATTTTATCATGTGGTTGAAGAAAGCTTTGGCCATTCCCTTGGCTGTGGGCAATTGCTTGAATGGGGTGAAATGAGCTTGCTTTGAAAACGTGTCTACCACCACCCAAATAACCGTCTTCCCTTTCGAGGGTGGTAGATTAGTGATAAAATCCATAGCTATCGCCTCTCAAGGGCGAGAAGGGGTGGGTAGAGGATGCAACAGTCCCGGAACCTTTCCCCCCCGCTTTTTGCACATTAAGCAAGTCTGGCAAGCCGAGACGAAGTCAGAAACGTCCCGGCGCATGCGCGGCCACCAAAACTGGCGTTGAATTAAGTTAAGCGTCTTTAGAAATCCAAAATGCCCTGCTAGTTTGGAAGAGTGGCATGCCAGTAGCACATCTTTACGTTTGCTTTGTGGCACCACCAGTTTGTCCCCATGAAACCAGCACTGGTTCTCCTTTTTTGAGCATTCGTCTAAGGCCTCCAATTCTTCGATTTCCTCGGGAGCATAGTCTCCCCCCCAATCACATGCCCCAATGTCCAACTGGGTTTTCTTGAGTTGGCTCCTAGTGACTACTGCCCCTCCGAGTTGCTGGGGGGAGAACATGGAGTCAAACACATCTTCCTTTACACTCTCGTGTTGAGGCAGTCTGGAGAGTGCGTCTGCTAAGGAGTTGGCCTTCCCAGGGAAATGTTTCAGCACAAAATTAAATTTGGAGAAGAAGTCTGCCCACCGCAGCTGCTTTGCATTGAGGGATCTCTGCGTGCGCAGCGCTTCCAGGTTTTTATGATCGGTCCAGATCTCAAACGGGGTTTGCGCTCCCTCCAGCCAATGCCGCCACGTAGTGAGCGCCAACCGAATAGCCGCGGCTTCCTTATCCCACACTGACCAATTTCTCTCGGTGTCATTAAATTTTTTTGAGATGTAAGCGAGGGGGTGTAACTTCTCATCCGGCCCGCGTTGTAGTATGGCCCCCCCCCCATGGCTACATCGGAAGCATCCACATGGATTATAAACTCTTTGGTTTCGTCTGGATGGGCTAAGATGGGCTCCGAAGTGAAAAGGGTTTTTAAGGTTTCGAACGCCCTTTGGCACTCCCCACTCCAGGCAATTCTTTCCCCCGGCTTCCTGGCCTCCGTCCCCCTCCCCTTGGTTTTCAGCAAATCCGTTAGCGGGAGGGTGACTGTCGCAAAGTCTTTTATGAAGGTGCGATAGAAGTTGCAAAATCCTAACAGGCTCTGTAATTGTTTCCTTGTTTGCGGAGCCTCCCACTGCACCACCGCCTCCACTTTTGCAGGGTCCATTTCCAACCCTCTCTGGGAAATGCGATATCCCAAGAAGTCTACCGACTCACGATGGAACTCACACTTAGACAACTTAACATACAGCTGGTTTTTTAGCAAGGTGGAAAGGACTTCTCGGACTAATTTCACGTGCTCTCTTATCAGTAGAATAGATCAAGATATCATCTATGTAACATAACACCCCCTTAAACAGGTGCTTGTGCAATACTTCATTTATCAAACTCATAAAGACCCCGGGCGCGCCACTTAAGCCGAACGGCATCACCAGGTATTCAAACTGTCCCAGGGGGGTGTTGAATGCAGTCTTGGGTTCATCCCCCTCCCTTATGCGCACCCTGAAGTAAGCATCCCGCAGATCTAGCTTGGTGAACATTTTCCCCTTCGCCGCTTCGGTCAATAAGTCCTTTATTAAGGGGAGGGGGTAGGCGTTAGTAGTGGAGACAGCGTTCAGCCCCCTATAGTCTGTGCACAGGCACAGCCCCCCGTCTTTCTTTTTCCGGAATAAAACAGGGGCGGCAAAAGGGGACTTTGCTGGCCGGATGAAACCGCGCGCCAAGTTTTTGTCCAGAAACTTGCGCAGTTCCTCCCGCTCTAAGGGACTCATGGAATAAAGCTTCCCCTTAGGGAGTTTCTCGCCCGGGAGTAGTTCGATGGCACAATCCGACAGCCGGTGGGGGGGTAACTCATCCGCCTCGGTCTCGCTGAATACCTCCATTAAGTCTCTATACTCCTTGGGCACCAGGCTGGGGGCGAGGGCGAGTGCGGTGGGTTGGGTAGGAGGAGTTGGCGGTCCTGGGCCCCACTCCAAGTCCCATTTGTGCGTTAGGCACCGGTCATCCACCCAGGAGATCTTCCCTTCACTCCACTTGATGTAGGGGTCATGCGAACTGAGCCAGGGGCTTCCCAACACCATGGGAAACTGGGCGTTTGGGGTGATGACGAAGGCTCGCTTCTCCCAATGTTCCCCTGTTCCCAGAATCAGGCCCTCAGTTTCGGCTATGCACTCCTCCTTCATTTCCGACCCATCCATCTGGGTGAATTTTAGGGGCTCTGCCAGCGGGGTAACTTTTGGTCCCAACCCTTCCACCACCAAAGGGCTAATTAAGTCCCGAGCGCACCCAGAGTCAATTAAAGCGCGGACTTTCATGTGTGTGCCCGATCCCGGGGTCATTACTGTCACTACCATATATAACAGGGGGCCAGGGATGCTCACCGGAGATGGCGCTTCTTGGCGGGGGACCTGCAGCTCTGCGCCGCTCACTGCAGGCCGTTGGAGTTTCCCGACATCTGCGTTTCCATCAGCTCCAGCTCCCCTTGTTCGCTCGTGGCTCCTTCCAGTTGCAACGCCCGGGGTTTGAGCGGGGTTTTCCCTCTGCTAGGAGTGCTCCCCGCCACCGGCGTCGAAGTCTTCGGCCCCTTTCCTCCCCCTCTCGGACACGCTGAGGCAAAGTGGCCACTTTCCCCACATTTCATGCACAGCCCTTGTCGAAACCTGGCATCTCGGATGTCTTGCACGCTGGGCCTCGGCTTTGCTCTTGGCGCTGCTTTGCTGGCCGCAGTAGCCGATGTTCCCATCTTAATTAGGGTGAACCTTTCCTCCACGTCGGTTGCTGCCCTCATCCATGTAGCCAACGTTCCCGGGCGGCCCCCCAGCAACACAGTCTCGTAAATTTCCAGGTTAAGACCCTCCCGGTACTTTTCCATGAAGAGTTCTTCGGGCCAACCGTGGATTTTGGCCGCGATGCGCCGGAACTTATCGGTGTAGTCCCTCACTGTGGATCTCCCCTGGAACAACTTCCGTAGTTGGTTCCGGGCCTTTTCCTCTCCCAGGGGGTCCTCATATTGATGCCGAAGGGCCCACATGAAGTTGTTCAGCGAACGTAGCTCAGGTCCGGGGGCATCGTGCAGGCTCACATACCAATCGCTGGCGGTGTCTTTCAGCTTGGACCCAATGTAGCCAATCCGCTCCCTCTCTGTAGGATAGAGATGACCCCAACTGTCCAGGAACCGCTCGATCTCCAACAGGAAGAAATGCAGCTTCTCGGGGTCCCCATCGAAAGTAGTCGTCAGAGGGTCGGAGGGGGCTGGGCGTGCGGTCGGACCGGGCAGCGCCGGGCCCGGTGCTGGGGCGGGACCTGGCACCTGTGGAGGGACGACCGGCGGGGCCGGCTGCACCGGCTGCCTCGGCTGCGCGGGCGCCTGGGGCTGAATCGGGGCTCCTCCGGGAGCCGGCGGCGGCTGCTGAACTCCCGTCACCGGGCCTGGGAGGGCTTCTTGCATGACCCTCATAGCGTCTCGAAATTGGTACTGGAGATCGAGGGCCAATTCTCGTAGCTCGGCGGTGAGTTGGAGCCGTAAATCTCCCATCATCTGGTCTAGTTGTGGCATCTGATCTCCCCGGTACGGATCGGGCCCATACGGGCCGGTTCTCTCTCCTTCCATGGGCGGGCGACGCGGTTCTCCTCTGTAGATCGGCTCGCAGTCGTCCCCCAGGTAGCTCGGCCTCCCTCGATCGAGCGGATCGCCAGGGAACGAAACCCGTGCCCCTTTCTGGTCGTGCACCCAAGAATCCACGGTCCCACGACCGAACTGGCTCCAAGCGTACTTGGGGGTCCCGCTCTGACGAGGAGGTAGGCGCGGGATGTAGTGAGCCCCCTGAATCGTAGTCACCGGCACTTCGGGGGCCCCTCCGCCGCCTCCACCACCGTTCCCCTGGTCCGTCGGGGTGGCGGGGACATCGTCGGGTGTAGGGATAGGGACCGTGTCGTCGTCTGACATGGTCAGGAACGGCTAAGTCCCAGTCACAGATCTCTGACAATCTGTGAGAGTTCTGCTCAAAGTAGTCAAGGATCAGATCTTGGTTGGTTAACCACAGTTCTTTATTTCCAATCTCTACATTAGTACAGCGTCTCGGATTATTGTCAGAGATGAGACAGATAATACAAGCAGGTCTATTATACCATTCCAAGGAGTTTGAATTACCCATAGGTAGCCAATCACCTTAAGGGAAAATTGGTGGGCAAAGAGGTGTTCTGGCCGTTTGGTTCTCACAGGAAAAGAGTGAGGTGTTAAGCTGTAAATTTCCTCTCCCAGACCAGACCCCTCAGATGTTACCAGTTCACATAACAATCAATGGCCTCAAGGTTTTTGCATGTGATATGAGATGAGAGGTATCCTCCCTTGAAGTTTCTGCCGGAGCAGCTGGAATGCGGAGGCAGGGATGTGAGGCCTCCTTGTTCACATAATTCACTGGTGTCACCCTCCCGGTCTGGACAAGCATCAGTATATGACAGTTACATCGGAAAAAGAAAGACAGATAGCTACTTTGAAAGTACAGGCATGAATAACATAATGTCTGAATTAGTAGATTCTGACAATCATTAGCAAACAAGTAATATCATTATCAATAACCGGTTTTCCTCGTTTGTTTTTATTTTTGGCAGTCCCATTTAACGTTAATAAAAAGCAAATTTGCATATTTTTAAAAATAAAAATGTGTGTGTGATATTTGTTCCTGTCTTGCGGCTCTCAGACATCTGACGTTTATTCTGTGTGGCTCTTACGTTAAGCAAGGTTGGCCACCCCTGCTTTAGGAGAAATGGTAAGGGACTTCCGCATGGCAACAACAGTTAGGGTTTTTCCCCCATTGGTACTGCAGCTGCAGATTCAATACATCAGCAACAGGGCTTCCTTCCACATGGCAGCTTTCCCCACATTTTTTCCACCCTGCAGCAGCCATTTCCCCCTGCACCACCAGGGAGCTTTTTCAGGGTTTTCTAAAATCAGCAATTATTATATTTGTTACCACATTCTGACATTGATCCTCTGAATTCCCAGATTTCATTTTTTAAAGTCTCTGGCCCCTTTCATTGCAGAGATATAAGGGGAAAGGAAAATCTCTGAAATGAAAAAGGAGAGAGACTAACTTTAAAACAAAAATGAAATCTGGAAATTCAGGGGACCTGATAGACAGGCTACTACTGTATTATAATGTTGTAGCAATATGTCAATTAGTGGCTTAAGAAGATATACAGGTTGCTTACCTGTAATTGGAGATCTTTGAGTGGTCATCTGTGCATTCACACCTCTGGGATAATGTGCGCCTGCGCCGATCCCAATCGGTAACTTCAAAGCCAAACGGATTTTCGCACCAACTCCCCGATCGCACGCCGGCTCCACTGCACATGACCGGGGAGGGGCACGAGGATCCCGCCAGTTCCTTCTGACCGCTGCAAGCAGCCTCCAAGAAAATTACACAGGAGACCGAAAGCAGAGGGGAAGGAGGGTGGGTGGTGTGAATGCACAGATGACCACTCGAAGATCTCCAATTACAGATAAGCAACCTGTATATCTTCTTCGTGGTCTCTGTGCATCACACCTCTGGGAGAATAGCGAGCAATAAATACACCACATACCTGGAGGTGGGTGCTGAAGGTCTCACATCTGAGCTGTCTGCAGAACTGCACGGCCCACCGCCGACTGCTGATGGGTACAGACGTCCAAAGCATAGTGTCTCACAAACGTGTGAGAAGACGTCCATGTAGCAGCATTGCAGATGTCTCCCAGGGGAATGCCCTTGAGAAATGCTGTCGAGGCAGCCACTGCTCGAGTAGAGTGAGCCCGCAGGGACGCCGGTAATGGCCGCTTGGCCAAGAGGTAGGCAAGTTTTATCGTCCCAACAATCCACTTAGACAGTCTCTGAGACGATAGCTTCTGTCCCTGTCTGGGCAAGGCATACGCGACGAAGAGAGCTGGGGACTTGCGAAAGGGTTTAGTCCGATGCAAGTAAAAAGACAGGGTCCTCTTAACATTGAGAGAGTGTAGGCAGCGCTGTGCCTGGTCCTTGGGTTCAGGAAAGAACACCAGCAGGGTGATGTCTGCTTTAATGTGGAAGTCCGAAACTATCTTCGGCAAGAAGGTAATATCAGGAGTCAGAGTCACAGCTTCCTGATGAAAGGTAAGATAGGGTGGGTCACATCGGAGAGCCGACAGCTCACTCACCCTACGAACTGAAGTAAGGGCCACCAGAAAAGCTACTTTCCACGAAAGAAGCTGCAGGCTACAGGAAGCCATAGGTTCAAATGGTTTGCCCATTAGCTTGTTCAGCACTAAAGGCAAGTCCCACGCTGGGACGGGGGTTTTGACTGTTGGGAAGAGACGGCACATTCCCTTTAGGAATTGCTTTGTAGTGGGGTGAGAAAATACTGAGTAGCCATCTATGGTGGGATGGTTAACCGAAACAGCTGAAAGGTAGTCACGAAGCGATGCGTGGCACAACCCTCTGTCCTTGCAAGATAATAGGAAGCCAAAGATGTCATTGAGTGTAGACGGAATGGAAGGTCGTCCTACCGAAGCTAGGAAAGACAGGAACTTATTCCATTTTGCCTCGTAGGAATGTCGTGTAGATGGCTTACGAGCATTAAGAAGAACATTAGCTATACGAGCATCTACTTCGGAGGACGAATTAGCCAGGCTGTTAGTTTCAGTCTGGGTATGTCGTGATGCAGCACCAGACCCTCGTACATCCACAGGAGGTCTGGGTTCATCGGAAGGTGAGTGTAGGACCCGTTGGAGAGGCGAAGGAGGGTGGGAAACCAAGGTTGCCTCGGCCACCAGGTAGTGATCAGGATTGCTAGTGGTTGTTCCACCAGTAGCTTCTGTACTACCTTCAGTATCAGTGGGATTGGGGGGAACAGGTAAACGTGTAACCCCGACCAGGAAAGGAGAAGGCCGTCCCCCAGGGACATCGGATCTGTGCCCGCCCTGGAACAGAAGAGGGAACACTTCTTGTTGTCTCTGGAAGCAAACACATCCACAGAGGGCTGACCCCAGAGACTGAAGATCGGAGTCAGGTAGAGAGGATTGAGTTCCCATTCGTGTAGGGATGCACCCCCTCTGCTCAAGAAGTCTGCCTGAGTGTTGAGCTGACCGGGGAGATGGTTCGCTACCAGGCAGATATCCAGCGATTGACATTCCGTCCAGAGTTCTATCGCTAAGCGGCAGAGACTGCGGGAGACTGTACCGCCCTTTCGGTTGATATAGTACATCGTGGTTGTGTTGTCCATGAGGACGGCCACTGTCTTTCCTGACAAGAGGTGTTGAAAAGACTGGATTGCATAACGGACCGCTAGTAGTTCCAGGAAGTTGATGTGATTGGAGGCTACTGATGGGTCCCACTTGTCACCTACGCACAGATCACCCAAGTGGGCTCCCCAGCCCCATAGGGAAGCGTCCGTGGTAATAGTAGCTGACGGAGGAGGGCGACGAAAGGGGGCACCTGTTTGGAGATTCTGTGGCACCTGCCACCACTCCAGGGCTTGAACCACCTGGTCCGATAAGTGGAATCTTTTGGACAGAAGGTGTAGGCTTGGCCGGAACCGGCGGAGAAACCACAGCTGCAAGGGTCTCATGTGCAGCCTTGCGAAAGGGATGACCATGGTGGTAGCCGCCATGAGTCCCAAGAGGCACAGTATTTGACGAGCTGTCGCCTCCCGGTTCCTTCTCAGAACTCTGAGGAGAGAAACAATGTCCGAGACCCTGTTGGGAGGTAGGAATGCCCTGCACTGTAGGGAATTGAGAAGAGCTCCGATGAACTGTACCCGTCTGGAGGGGGTGAGCATGGACTTCTTTGTATTTATTGTCAGTCCCAGAATCTCCAGGGTATGGAGTGTCAGGGAGACGTGGTCTTGTAGGTCTGATGCGGAAGGCGCGATCAGGAGCCAGTCGTCCAGGTAAGGGTATAGGTGGATGCCTTGCAGGTGGAGGTGGGCCGCTACTGTTGCCATTAATTTCGTGAAGACACGAGGTGCCGTCGAGAGACCAAATGGTAGTGCCTTGTACTGGAAATGACGTAGACCGATCGCAAAGCGTAAAAAGGGTCTGTGGGAAGGATGAATGGTCACATGGAAGTATGCATCCTTCAGGTCCAGTGTCACCATCCAAGAGCCCGCCTCCAGCAGAGGTAGGATGATCTGGAGGGTGGTCATTCGGAACTTTTTGTACGTTATGAACGCGTTGAGGTTCCGAAGATCCAGGATGGGTCGGAGGCCTCCGTCCCTCTTTGGCACCGTGAAGTAGCGGGAGTAAAACCCCTGTTGCAACTGCTGGACTACTACCGGTTCTATCGCATCCTTGCTCAGCAGGGTCTCGACCTCGGTTGTTAGAGTGTCGGATGGGGGAGTGACCACGAAGTAAGGTTCCGTAGGGATCTCGACGAATTCTATTCTGTATCCCTCGGAGACGACCGAAAGTGCCCACTTGTCCGAAGTAATGCGTTGCCATGCTGTCAGGAAGGGTGATAGACGGGTGAGGTTGTCGGAGCAGGGGTGGGAGTCAAAAACTCTGTTTGCTCGGTTTGGGAGGTTTCGCCTTAGACGCTGGAGCAGTTGGAAAACGGGGCTTGTTGTTGTAGGACTTTTGTTGGTAGGTAGATGGTGGTGACCTCTGCCATTGGGGTTCAGCGGGAGGTCTTTGTGACTGCTTCTTGGGCCATGACCTTTGCCATGTTCTCTGTTTCTGCTGTTTAGGTTGGGAAACTCCCAAGTTGCGGGATGTCTTCATGCTTTTATCAAGCTCGTGAAGCACTGTGTCTGTCGTTGAGCTGAAGAGACTGTCCCCTTCAAACGGCAGATCTTCCACCAAGGTCTTGGTGTCTTGAGGAAGAGAGGTGGATCTCAACCAGGCATGGCGTCTGATGGACACTGCTGATGTGAGCGTCTTGGAGGTTACTTCCGCCGAATGCTTGGAGGCCGAAAGTTGGAGCTTGGCCAGAGACATACCTTCCTTCTGAATCTTTCTGGCATTGCGTAACTTGTCCTCTGGGAGATGGGCAATGAGTGCAGTCATCTGCTCCCAGAGCAAGTACTGATACCTGCTCATGCAGGCAGTGTAATTCGCTATCTTTAGACCCAATGCACCCGCTGAATAAATGTGTCTTCCAAAGGAATCTATTCTGCGTCCTTCTTTGTCCAATGGGGAAGAGTGCCCACTACGACCCTTGGTGGAGGGTGTCACAACCACTGAGTTGGGTTTGGGGTGGACAAACAAAAATTCTGCCCCAGGCTCCTGGATCCTATACATGTGATCTAGGCATTTGCTGGAGATGGGGGAAGACGAGGGATGAGGCCAGGATTCTTTGGCCGTAGTCATCAGGACCGATATGATTGGGAGGGCCACCGGTGTAGATGTATCCATCTGCACGATATCGAAGATGGAGTCTGTGGCTGTCGGAGTCGGTTGGGCCATGGCCAAAGCCAGTGAGTGTGCCATCCTTTTGATTAATTCTCCGTAGGGTTTCACATCCTCGGAGGGGGAGATTGGAAGGTTTTCGGTGACCTGCGTGTCGGGAGACGGGTTTTGCGGAAGCGATTCGTCCTCTGACACTGAAGATGCCGGAGACCCGGTGCCGAATGGTCGGATGGTGAAAGAGGGGTCGGGCTTGACAGGTCCTGCGTTACCGGTAACAGACGAGGATCGGTGTCGGGTGTCCGTTTCGGTGCTGGTGTCGGTGTCAGTACTGATGAGGGTTCTCAGTACCGTGACACTCTGGAGGAGGTAGATTGTCGATCCCATTCGGTGGGGTACCACTGGGGCGGAGGTGGGTAGGAGCCGTAGAGGTATCGCCATTGCTGGATGTCCCACGGTACCGGAGGGGCCGGAGGGCGGTAATCCTTATCTCCTCTCGGTGCCGACGGTGGCTTCGCCTCGGCTTCGGGGGTGTCCCGGGGGACCTGTGTAAGGTCGATATCGAGGTCGGAGTCCGTCAGGGTGATCGGTCGCGGCATCGGGGAGATCGATCTACCCCTGGGTCGCTCGCGATCCATCGGGTCAAGCTGATCGAGCCCAGGCTGGGCCAAGTCGGGCGCATCGCGCGTCGACAAAGCACTTGAGGATTTTCTGTGCTTCAGCTTGCCCTTCTCCTCCTTGCCCTCCCTGCGCTTTTTAACAGGGGTGTCGGGCAAGGGGATCGATCTCTTCGGTGCCGACTTATCGGTACCGATACCTCGGGATGGAGACAGCATCGGTCCCATCGGTCCCGTCGGTGACGAAGCTGGAACTTCAGAAGAAGACATCTTCGGGGACAAGGCAGACTCGAGGAGGGCGACCCGGAGCCTCGCCGCTCAGTTCTTCCGAGTTTGCTTAGAAAAAGCTGCACAATTAGCGCAGGAGTCAACTCAGTGGGACTCACCCAGGCAGAGAAGACACAGGGAGTGCTTGTCCGGTGGGGCTATCTTGCTGCCGCACTGCAGGCACCTCTTAAAGAACCCCCACCGCTGGGCCATAGGCCGAGCGATAGGAATAAAGGGAAGGTCCAAATCGAGTCCAGGAAACAGTCCGAGTTCAGTAGGAGGAGAAGAGTCAGTCTGAAGGCTTTTTGAGTTGGAAAAATACGCTAACGACCGGAGCAAGAGAGAAAGGATCCTCACGATGCGGCGGTCAGAAGAGAACTGGTGGGATCCTCATGCCCCTCCCCGGTCATGCGCAGTGGAGCCAGCGCGTGATCGGGGAGTTGGCGCGAAAATCCATTTGGCTTTGAAGTTACCGATCGGGATCGGCGCAGGCGCACATTATCCCAGAGGTGTGATGCACAGAGACCACAAAGAAGATCTTCTCAATGCTCACCAGTGGCACAGAAAGGAAAATGACTAGTGGGGAGACAGGGATGTGGCAGTAAAATTGGCACTGATGTGAGCGAGAGTGGGAATGATCTAGACTGCTGCATCCACACAGCAGCTCTTCCCCCACTTTTGCTGTGATCTTGCAAGTTTTGCTGTGATCTGCATAGTTAAGCAGGTTGGGGCGGGGCAGGGGGGGATCACAGGAAAGCCATGGGAAAGCCAGAAGGTGCATGAGAAGCAGAGAGGCTGGGAGGGGGAAATCCATTTGCCAGTGTTGTGAGTCAGTCAGGGCTCAGCAAGGACTCCTCAGGAGAAGACAACTCCTCAGGAGAAGAGGAGTCCCATCTAGCCAGCTCTGAGTCACCAGAAGCCAGCAAGCAGGAAGATGAACTGCACGTTTGTCAGGATTCATGGTCAACAGCTGGTACAGAGCCACCACAGTCTCCAGCCCTGAGTCAACAGGTGAAACTCAGCTGATCATTTCCAGCCCTCCAGGATCACCCACACCCTTAAAGCGCTGCAGATGGAAGCTATGAACAGAACTACAGGAGAGACAACAAAGTGCATGCCTCCTGGCCTGACGTCAGCTGCTTGAGTAGTTACAGGATTGCTCCTGAGCAGCTGGCTGCTAGCTTGACCCTTAGACACATGCCTATAAAAACCAGCCAAGGGAGGCTATTAAGTGAGTAAGCAACAAGCTGATCTACCTCTGACCCTACCGTTTATCCTGGCAACTCTTGAACTGGACTCTGACTTCTCAGACTGCCTCTGCCTCTTTGATTGCCTATTAACCTACTTCATGCTGATACTGTGACCTGATGCTTGACCCTCGGACCAGACTCTGACCATGCTCTTTGGCTAACCACTTGCCCCGTGCCACTGCCTACCTATGTGCCACAACAGATAGCAGCAGCAAAGCTGGACAACCACCAAATGTGGAAGCAAACATCCTGGGGCTTAGCAGGAGGACTCCAGCCTTCTTTTAGAGATGCTATGACTCAGAGCTTGACCAAAGCAAATGTCCGCCTCCTGAACTTGCTCTTGATGCAAAGGCCAAGCTCTGGAACATGGGAATGAAGGTGAGCCTGCCTCTGACCAGCTCCACAGTTCATTTCCCACACTACTGCGTAGCGTCAGTGTATTCCCACACATTTGGCCTTGGAATGCTCACTGTCTCCATGCCAAAATATATGGTTGTGTTTTCAGCTCCGAGCATCAGCCCAGGAGGCTGCTGGTTCAGTGTTGTTTATTTTCATAGACAGTTCTCCAGCTGCCACCAACTTCCACCTAAAGCAAAATTCCAGGCTGAATTTGGAGTTTCCTAGTCAGAAGGAAAAGCCAAGGAGTTTTCCTTTGATTAAAAAAATCAAAATCCCCCTAGACAGGCTAGGGCAGTGGTGGCAAACCTATGGCGCACGTGCCAGAGGTGGCACTCAGAGCCCTCTCTGTGGGCACGTACGGCATCACCCCAGCACAGAGTTCGCAAGATTGGACAGCAAAAACCACATTAATTGTTCAAAAGCATGCCAAATGCAAACTTTTACCTTTCAATAAAAAGTTGTTTGTATCATTGAAAGCTCAGTTATTGTGTTTTTCTTTTAAGACAAAAAGATGTTAATTTATGAGTTGCTTTTTCTAAAACGAAAACCTCAGTATTCAGGTTAAATTGCCGTGTTGGCACTTTGCGAT
Source organism: Lepidodactylus listeri (assembly GCA_029233225.1). Lineage (NCBI taxonomy): Eukaryota > Metazoa > Chordata > Lepidosauria > Squamata > Gekkonidae > Lepidodactylus > Lepidodactylus listeri. The sequence goes on along the minus strand of JARCFY010000014.1, from coordinate 2,191,657 downwards.
AAATAAGTGGGTTTTGGGTTGCAGTTTGGGCACTCGGTCTCTAAAAGGTTTGCCATCACTGGGCTAGGGTCTTAGTTGTCCCTTCCCTTAGTTGTCATGTTTTGCCTAAAGCAAAAGTCAGAGATGAAGCTCAAGGCTCCTACCTAAACAAAGCATTCTCTTAAGTGCAACGAGGTCCATGCAACTATTTTGGGATGCCAGCCTAGTTGGAAACATGCTAATGAATGAAGCCACCGGGGGTCAACCAGGATTGAGGGGCACTGCTATCATATTGAATGAATATCCCCCTCCAGAGTAACTTGCTTAATTCAGGCCATCAAATAAAACAGTGGATCAGCCCAGGGATGAATGTTACCCTCCATCTTTCAACTTGGGTAGCACAGAGACTTCGGGGGGGGGGGGGGGGTGCAAAGATGCCATGCTGAGATTAAACTTCCTCTTTATTTTACGTGCAGCAGCTCCCGTTCATCGAAGTGGTTTTGGAGCCTGGGCAACAAGATCCAAATTATTATTTTGAATTACATTGAATAGTCTTGGACAGCTGATGGCTACTCCAAGCTAGTAGAATACACATCAGCCTCCACAATCCTGGGAGTTCAACCATCTGCATTTAGCAGCAGAACAAAGTCAAATTTTTGAGCCAGCTGGCAAAAAGTAGAGGGGGGGGGTAGCTGTTTTAGCCTACCATCTTTGTGTGGTGCTCTGACCAGGACCACAGCTGTCTCTGGCCAGTTCCCTGGTTCTACACCCTGGCTGCCTCCTGCTACCAACATCTTAAAGGACCAGTCCCCTGGAAGTGCTCATGACCAGCACAAAGCCCTCTGCTTTAAAAGGGGGGCAGTGGGGCAACAGCCTGACCAGAGGCGGTAATTGCTGTGGTTACTCTACAGGGTATCAAAAGGCAACCACAGCAAGTCCTCTTAAAATGCATGGCTTTTTTACAATATAAGTTTGACTTGGCTGAATCTTGGCTCCCCAACTGAAATCCAATCTCTGCCTCTCACAACAAGCACATGCACTTGAAATCTGAAATTACACCCCTACCAAAATAGATCTCAGATTTTAGAATGCAGAGGGGGAAAATGAGTAGTGCCCAAGCATACTCTTGGAATGAAAGACAATTCTTACCAGGATAGAGCTGCTTGGTTGGGGCGCTCAGCTGAGCATCTTTCGTTACTCGATATGCCACGTCAGCTTCTTTGGAAGACCTTCTGCTTGTGCAAAAACCTGTTGTCTTCGATATGCCATCAGGTAAATTGTGAAAATCTAATACCTTCAAGAGATCCGCAGGTTCTGCTGCAAAGAAAGAAGGGGAGAGCCCAGAATCAGCAGGTGAAAAGAAGATGCAGTTGCAAAGATCCAACACAGGCAGGGCTGCCAACCTCTAGGTGGTAGCTGGAGATCTCCCATAATCACAACTGATCTCCAGGTAACAGAGATCAGTTCCCTGCGGGGGGGGGGGGGGGAATGGCAGCTGTGGAGGGCAGACTCCATAGCATTGTACCCCACCTAGCTCCCTCCCCTCCTCAAACCCCACCTTCCCCAGGCTCCACCCCCAGGTCTCCAGGCATTTTCTAGCCCAGAGCTGGCAATCTTAAATACAGGGCAGAACAAAGAAAAGTGGGGGGAGACCCCAAAGTTGGCAAAGTTGTCATCTGAGAGGAGAGGAGGAAAGTTTCTCTCCCAACAGGCCTTTGCCTCGAAATGCACTGGGCCTTTGGGATTTGGGGGATTTTAAAAAATCAGGCACCTGCGCCATTCCTGTCCTTAGATGTTTCTGTTTGTTTTGTTTCTAATGCTGCTCGCACCTCTCCCACTCCTTCAAGGGGCCAGCAAACACCCCAGAGTAAAAAAAAAAAAAAAGACATCTGTTTAAAGCATCCACTCAAGGAAAATAGAATCAATAAGCATAATCAAAGCAGCAAATGCAGCATCATTCGACACTGAATCAATGTGTAATGTTGTAGGCTTAACACCCTGGGCTTCATCCTCTTCTGTTCTTTGGTCTCCTTGTCAATAACCATTATACTCTCCATCTCCCCCCCCCCCCCGGCAAAAACCTGCACCTAGAGCACGGGTGTCAAACATACAGCCCACGGTCCGCATCCAGCCCCTGTGAGCCTCCAATCCGGCCCGAGAGCAACAGACTCTGTGCTGCTTCCTGCTTCCAACACTGCAGCTCCTTTGGGCCTTCCCTCGATTGGCTGAGGGCTCCTCTACCCCCTCCTCCCCTGGGGAGGGAGGGGGAGGTAAAGAGCCAGAGACGGGGGGGGGGGGGGGGAATGGCATCTCATGGGTCTTTTAAGAAGACCAGCAACGTTTTATTTCAGGTATAAGCTTTTGTTTGCAAGCACACTTTTTCTTCAGAGAGAGAAGGAGGGGGAGAGAAAGACCCAGAGAGAGCATGCCAGGGGGAGGGTCCCATGGCACTTGGAGAGATCCCCCTTTCCATTTCTAATGGGGGGGAGGACCTAAGAGCACAGCTTGCATTCCTTACTAGTGAAAGGGAGCAAGAGTACAGCAGCACCTTAATGACTAACAAAATTTGTGGCAAGGCATGAGCTTTCATGAGTCACTGCTCACTTCTTCATATACAGCTGGAATGTGAGTCCATCTGTCTTTATATCTTGAAGTGCCTTCGACACCAAATGACAATAGCAGGCATTGGTAATGAGAGAAGAAACTTAAGTCTCAATTCAGTCCAGGAGTTTACATTGTCTTGAGCTTCATGATCAGTTGCAATTCATCAGTCTCTCTTTCTAATCTCCCTTTGAAATTCCCTTTTTAAAATTTATTTATTTTTCACATTTATATCCCGCCCATCCCATAAACGGGCTCAGGGCGGGTTACAACATCTCCATAAATACAATCAGGCCTCATTTCGGGCCGGAGCACACTGGAGCACCACTCCTGCAGTAAGAAGCCCAGGGGGTGGGGCACAAGCAGCAAGCCCCACCCCTCCTCCCATCAGCCTCAGTCGAGCCACAAGGAAAAAGAAGCAGGCAGGTAAACTGCCTGTAACAGCCACCCCCGCCACCTTTAAGGTGCTCCCCTGCCACCACCACCACATTTCCTGGGCCCCGAACCAAAGCGCAGGGTCCAGGAAAGGCCTGCAATGGCCCCCACCCCCGCTGCATTTCCTGGGCCCTGCGCTGAAGTGCAGGGTCCAGGAAAGGTCTCCAGTGGTCCCCACCCCCTCCCCGTGCTGCATTTCCTGGGCCCCATGCCAAAGCGCAGTGTCCAGGAAAGGCCTGCAATGCCCCCCCCCTGCTGCATTTCCTGGGCCCCACGCCAAACTGCAGGGTCCAGGAAAGGCTTCCAATGCCCCCTACTGCATTTCCTGGGCCCTGTGCCAAAGCGAAGGGCCCAGGAAAGACTTGCAACGGCCCCCACCGCCCTCGCACCACCTTACCCAGCCTGACCCTGTGTATGTGTCTGTCTCTCTCTCTCGCTCTCTGTATCCCTCTGTGTGTCTGTCTCTCTCTGTGTGTCCTTCTGTGCGTGTGTGTCTCTCTCTCTGTGTCTCTCTGTGTGTCCCTCTGTGTGTGTGTCTCTCTCTCTCTCTGTTTCGCCCCTCTCTCTTTCTCTCTCTCTGTGTCCCTCTGTGTGTGTATGTCTCTCTCTCTGTTTTCCCCCTCTATGTGTGTCTCTTTCTCTATGTCCTTCTGTGTGTCTGTCTGTCTGTCTCTCTCTCTGTCCCTCTCTCTCTCTCTCTCTCTCTCTCTGTGTCTCTCTCTGTGTCCCTCTGTGTGTGTGTCTCTCTCTCTCTGTGTCCCTCTGTGTGTGTCTCTGTGTGTGTGTGTGTCCCTCTGTCTCCCTCTGTCTCTCTCTCTCTTTCCCTCTCTTTCTCTCTTTCTGTCTCCCTCTGTCTCTGTCTCTGTTTCCCTCTCCCTCTCTCTCTCTCTGTCCCACTGCGTGTGTGTCTGTGTCCCTCTGTGTGTGTCTGTGTCCCTCCGTGTGTCCCTCTGGGTGTCTGTCTGTCTGTTTCTCTCTCTCCCTCTGTCAGCCTCAAACCGTGGGATTGGGGGAGCAGAAAGCGCAGGGGGGGGTCCCCTTGGTGCAGCGGTGGGGGGAAGGGGGAGAGGTAATGTGTGGTTGCAAAAGATCTCCCCTGGGCATCAGCATGTCGGGGGCTGCTTTATGGTATTATTGGGAGGAATTCTGGAGCATCACCTGGTCTATTGCTGATAGGTCTGGGTTTTCACCCCAAAGTGCTGTTGATGCGTCATACAACATCATCCCTGACAACATGACACAGGAAGCTGCCTTGTACTGAATCAGACCCTTGATACATCGAGTTCAGTGATGCCTACTCAGACTGGCAGTGGCACTCCAGCATCTCAGGCTGAGGTCTTTCACATTACCTACTGCTAGATCCTTTAAGTGGAGATGCTGGGGACTGAACCTGGGGACCTTCTGCATGCCAAGCAGATGCTCTGCCACTGAGCCACTGCCCCTTGCTCTAGTTTCCTTGCACACTCATCTCAAATCAATCTGTTATGTTGAGCCCTTTGTTCGCACTTTCTCTGGTGGCCGGTGCGTAGCCTGGAGCTACTGGGAGACCCAGTGGGTGTAGTGGTCAGATGTTTAGGATAGGACCTGAGAGAGCCAGTTTAAAAATCTTGACTGCACTAAGAAGATTGTTAGGTGATGGGGGGCAAGCCACTCTCTCAGCCTAGTGTACCTTTAAGGGTCACTGTGAGGACCAAATGGAGGAGGGGAGACCAATGTACACCCCCTGAACTTGACTATTTTCTTTGTGCTTTTGAACCAGTTTTTCTTCAGGTAGACTCACCAGCTCTGAGTTGGGGAAATACCTGGAGATCTTTGGGGTGGAGCTTGAGCAGAAGGGTGTTGCCTTCTGACACACTTCCGGTGATGTCAGAGGGTGTGGCATATGCAAATAAGTTATGCTAATAAATTATGCTAATGAGCTCCTGCACCTCTTTTTCTACAAAATGACCCCTGAATACAATAAAATTTTAAACACATTATAAACATATAAAATCAGTAGTTGTAGCTTGCCGTCGGGAGAGTCCAGCCCATTGATGTTGGTGGGTATGGCCGGTTATCAGTACGTGGGAGACAGCAATCTCAGGGGGCCATGTGTGGACGCCCACTGCTTCAGCCAAAAGCCTGGCGGAACAACTCCATCTTGCAGGCCCTGCGGAATTGAAGGAGATCCCGCAGGGCCCCGATCTCAGTAGGGAGCCTGTTCCACCAGGTGGGGGCCAGGGCAGAGAAAGCCCTGGCCCTGGTCGAGGCGGACATCCTTCGAGGCGCATATGGGAAGAGGCGGCCCCTTAGGTATGTTGGTCCCAGGCAGTATAAGGCTTTGAAGGTAATTACCTACACCTTGAAGCAGATCCGGTACTCAACCGGCAACCAATGCAGCTGACAAAGCACATGCCGAACATGAGCCGCACAGGTGTCGATGTCAGCAGGCACGCCCCTGCATTTTGTACCAGCTGTAATTTCCTGATCAGCTTCAGGGGTAACCCTGCATAGAGCAAATTACAGTAATCAAACCTGGAAGTGACCATTGCATGGGTCACCATAGCAAAGTCCTGGGGGGAGAGATAGAGCTTCAGTAGCCTGATCTGCCTAAGATGGAAAAATGCAGATCTGGCGACTGCGGCGACCTGGGCCTCCATGGGGAGAGCGAAGCATCCAGCGTTACTCCCAGGCTCTTCACTGACCAGGCCAGCACCAAAGGGTGGGATGCCTGGTGCCCACCTCCATACCCCCACGACCCAGATACATCCATCTTTGATGGATTTAACTTCATTCGACTCTGCTGCAACCATCTAGCCACAGCGTCCAAAGCCTCAGCCAGATTTTCAGGAACAGAGGACGGGTGACCGTCCATTAACAGATAGAACAGAAAGTGTCATCAGCATACTGATGGCAACACAGCCCATAACGCCTCAGTGTTTTTCAATCACTGTGCCGTGGCACACTGGTGTGCCGCAAGATAGTGTCAGGTGTGCCGCGGGATTTTTTCAATGAAAGAAATGTGCCTTCCGGGCTGACCTTCCGGGACGCGTTTGCGCATGCGAGAAAGAACAGTGGCGCGCTCTTGCTGATTCCGCTCGCACGCTCTGTGGCCGGCCTGAGGTAGGAGGGAGCCGCCGTTGAGGCGCAGCTCCCCTTGGCCTTGCAAGGACTCGAGGGAGGGAGGGAGAGTGCCGAGGGGCTCTGTCTGTTCGCCCACCTGACCTGCCAGCGCCACAACGGAGGCAGCAGCCATGAGCGACCGGGAGCAGCTGCTGCAGCGAGCTCGCCTAGCCGAGCAGGCGGAGAGATACGACGACATGGCTGCGGCCATGAAAGCGGTGAGTGGCTGGGGGGGGAGGAGGAGGAGAAGGGGGGTCCTCCTCAGGAGACACACGGCGCCCCCCACGGGCCCCGCCGTCGCAGCCTCCGCTTGGCCGCGATGGAGCCAATGCCCTGGCTCGTCTGCGCCGCCCCCCCCCCCACGAGCCTCGGAGGGGGCAGCTGAGCCTTTCCAGGTGAGGGCTGTCTTCTTCTGCGTGGCCTCTCAGCCCGGAAGGTGGAGGTGGGCCTCTGCGGGTCCCACTTTACGGCTGCTCTTTTTCCGTCTCTGGCCCTGGCGCTGATGTTGGCCGCCTCCAAGCCGTGTGTCAGCGGCGGCAGTTGGGTGATGCCCGCCTGCGTGTTGGAGAATGAGTAGGGCGAGGCGGAGGACTCGAGCGGCATCCAGTTCGTGGGGGCCGGAGGCAGGCTCGCACACGGCAGATGGTTTTAAATGAATGAGGAGGACTCGTGTGCTGAATCAGAGTCATGCTAGACCTGTGGATGTTAATACAGAGGACAGGAACATTCGGTACCAAGGGCATTCACTCCTCCAGCAGAGTAAGCTGGTTTCTTCCAGTGCCTGGCTCCTGGGTTGTGTGTGTGTGTGGGGGGGGGGTGATTTGTACCAAGACATTCCAGTAAACATGAATATGTTTGATGGTAACAACTAGCTGTTTCTGTCAGGGTGGAGTTCAAATCAGTAACTGTCCCTCAGCGAAGAATGGGTGTACTGTGTTTCTCATCAAATCACTTATGGTCAGCGGAATGCCGTTCACATAAGAGTAAGAGTTTAAACTCTCTATTTGAAAAACTTTAGCAGAATCGCAGTATTAAAATACATCCACATTATATTTCTTCTGAAACTCAGGTCAATGTTATGGGAAGGAGCCATTACACTTTGGATCTGTAACTTACGATTTCAAGTTGAGTGGCTATTACGTGTATTTGTAATACTGTCATAGTTAATACTTGAGCTGAGGCAACTAATGACCCATTTATCTTGTATTTCAGTGTTTTTCAACCACTGTGCCGTGAGATATTGTCAGGTGTGCCGCGGGATTTTTTCAATGAAAGAAATGTGCCTTAGCTCGAAAAAGGTTGAAAAACACTGGCCTAACTAACTAGGCAAGGGGCATATAGATGTTAAATAACACTGGCAAGAGGATCGCCCCCTGCAGCACTCCACATTCTAGTGGGTACTGTGGGGAGATCCTCTCGCCCAGCGCCACCCTCTGTCCCTGACCATGGAGAAAGGAGGAAAACCATTTCAAGGCAGTCCCCTGAACTCCTATGTCGGCAATGCAGTGGGTCAGATCATAATCAACCGTATCAAACGCTGCCGTTAAATCTAACAACAGCAGCAGCACTGACCCGCCTTGATCCAGATGTCTACGGAGGTCCTCTGTAAGGGTGACCAGAGCTGTCTCCGTCCCATGGCCAGGACGGAAGCCGGACTGGAAAGGATCAAGGATGGAAGCATCATCCAGGAAGGCCTGGAGTTGTTCGGCCACCACTCTCTCAACCACTTTACCCAGGAACGGTAAGTTCAACACTGGGCAGTAGTTGGTCAGGACCATTGGGTCCTGGGACAGCACTGCATTACAAATGTTCCCCCACTGGTTTTTGAATGTTGTGGTTTCTAAGGCTGTGGTCAGACGTGCAAAATGTCTGATGGATCTAAAAAGCACTATCAGTCAGCAACATCTGGGAAAGGTCCTGCAGAAATGGAGTTAAAAGACACCAGGAAAAGTCTGGTCCTAACACTTGCCAATGGGTCACAGATGGAGTTTCCCTGGTCTGATCACTCAAGCATGCTCTCAAGCCATCAGGATGGTCTGCCCCTTCCATCCCAACTCGGTGCCATTTTTCCCCCTCGCTTGGCAGCATGCATACCCCATGGGAAACGCTCAGTGCGGAGGTTCAATTCCACATTTATGTGCATGGGAAACAAAACCCCACTCAGCCGAACATGCCATCTGATCACACAGTGATGGGCTGAGCCCGCAGCACAAAGGGATGTGTGATCATGCGACTGCAAGTCAAATTCCACCAGAGGTAATAGGGGCGTTTCCCCTCCACGCCAAATGGCATGTCTCACCGCAGTCTAATAGTAGTAGAAAGAGTCCAGTAGCACTTTTAAAGGCTAAAAAAATTGTAGGGTATGTGCTTTCATTAGTCACTGTCGGTTAGCACTGCCAATAAGTTCTCTTGCCTACCTGTCAGTTGTTGCACACCTGTCAATTATCATTACCAGTGAGTTCTACTGATGTTTGGTTATATGCGGTATTGCTACTGCTTTGAATCTCACATACATTCCCTTTGATCCTGGACGGGAGATAGCATTGGGGACGTGACTCCCACCTTAGGAATGTGCTTCTTGGCTTCCTGCTGGCTTCGCGCTCGCTTGCTGATCATTAGCTTCCAGCATTATCTCTAGCCCGTTTCTCACCAGCTCATGGCCTTGAGTTGGAAGCTCCTTGCTACATGTTATTTCTCCACAGGTGCTGCGTTGCTAAAATCTGTTCCTGGGAACTTCCGCCCCATACCGGTGTTTTTCCTTGGGAATATCTTTTGCCACGCTATCTTTGGGAACTTTGGGCCAGTATATTTGGGCACCAATAATTCAGCTATATGATTGGTAAGACATGAAGGGGGGGGTCATTTCATATTAGGTATAATTATAGTTGTATCACTATGCTTGGGCATTACTAACAGAAGAAGTGTATTTGACCAACAAGAGCTTTTCTGCAAATAAAAGACTTTCTGTTTAAGGAGACCTGTTGTGGACTGCATCTATTGGGACAATCTCACAGTCACTGCTCACTTCTTCAGACTTATTTCCATTTATTCTTTGCATCCTCCTGGACTGAATTTTCCTGTACCAAATTGAGACCTAAATTTCCTCTCTCATTACCAATGCTGATACCTCCACCTGTCTGCATATCACACCTAATCCAATCATGCCTACCATTGCAATTCGGCATCTGAAATCACCTTTATAAAGTTTATATCTCCGGTACCTGGCATTACATTTTATGGCACACATGGCCCGACTCAACAAAGTGACATTTATGTCAGATCCAGCCCTTGTAACAAATGAGTTCAGCACCTCTACCTTAGAGCCGTCCCCATCTATGCAGAAGGCCCCGTAAAAAAGGGGACATTCCACTGCATTTTCTTGACTCTCCTAAATAGGTTTGTTTGGATGCAGTGCTGTCCCAAACCTGACTAGTTCCTGGCAGACTTTTAAAAATACTGATGCAAAATTGACTGGGAGTTGTTAAAACTGAATGTACTGAAAACATGTACCTGATAAGGATGTTATAATAGCACACTATGCGCTTTATAGAATGATAGGGCTATTTTTGGGCAGGAACGCACAGGAACGGAGTTCCAGCTGGCTCCTGAGTTGGCCACACCCAGCAGAAACTCATTAGCATAATAGGCCATGCCCAACAGCAGACACTCATTAGGACTGGCTACATTAGGGGTATGTGGCCTAACATGCAAATTAATTCCTGCTACAAAAAAAAGCCCTGGGTTTTGACAACAAACAAGGTAAACAGAATAAGAAGCAAAAGGTGGGTGTGGCTGGATGACCACTCTTCTGGTAACATGGGGGTGTGGCCTAATATGCTAATAAGCTGTGCTGTCAGTGGTGTGGCCTAATATGCTAATTAGTTTCTGCTGTTGGGTATGGCCTATTATGCTAACGAGTTCCTGCTGGGCTTTTTCTACAAAAAAAAGCCATGATGATAGTTATAAATAGAACACGTTAATTTAATGGAAAAATTGCAGTATATATTTATTTGTTACTAGACCCTCCTAATACTACAGCTCAGGTTGCTACAACTTCCAAGTGGGGCCTGGAGATCTCCCGGAAGTACAGTTGACCTCCTGACTACCACTATCATTTCCATTGGAGGAAACAGGTGGACTCTGTAGCATTACGCCCAGTTGAGTTCCTTCTCCTCCCCAAACCCCACCCTCCCCAGGCTCCACACTCAAATCTCCAGGGATCTCCCAACCCAGAGTTGGCAGTTCACGAATGCACCACAGTACAAAGGGCCACCCCAAGACTTGCTTCCAGACTTATGTCTACAGTAGGCAGTGTCTGAGAAAGACTGTCTCCTTTGTCACTGGGCAAGGACAGGCCCAAAGGCTTATTTAAGGCACATAGACTGATCACCCAAGAGGCAAGAAGTAAAACAGTTTGGATTCCAGAGGCCCCAACAAGACTAGGTTAATTAACGTGGCGGCCTATTGATATCATTTAGGGCCAAACGACAGAGTTATCTTTTTGGCAGGTGGGTTGAGGTTCTCCAGACTCAGCTCGCTTTCCCTGCAGGCACACATCAACTGCCCAGAAAGGTGTATTTAAGCATGGGAGAAGGAGGGGTTCCTGCCTTCCTGTCTATGCCCATTTTCCTGAGCCAAAACTGCCTCTTGAGGGAGTTATTGGCATGACTTTGGAGCTGCACATGGAGTAGTGTGTGCTTATCCAAAGTTATGTCAGTAACTCCCTGCTGGGACTGTTTCAGCTCAGGAAAAATGGCATGACTAGAAAGAAGCCTTTCCTCTTCCCACACTGCAGTTCTGAGCAGAATTGGGCTCCTGGAGACTTTAAAAATGCCTTTCCCCAGAGCTGCTGTGTGACTGCAGGGGAAGCGTGCTGAGTCCCAGGAACCCCAACCAAACTTACCAAAAAAATGCAACATGTAGTTTGGCCCTGAAGGAGAAATGCATGAACTCCATCAGTTGAAACTGATCCTGCCTGAGGCAACTCTATGCTTCACGCTGTATCCTCTGCAATGATGGCCATTTCACACATGCCTGGAGCTGCTGAAGAATACACCCGCAAAACCACTTGAACCTACTCTGAAAGTATGGAACTGAGGAGAACAGAATAGTGGGACCGGACCAGAGTCAGAGCTCGTTCCCCACTTCTTACAGGTCACCCATACAATTTTTTGGAGGAGCACAATGAAGGGGTGCCAATGCCTAGGGATGCCAGTCCCCAGGTGGGGGATCCCCCGATTTGGTGGGTTCATGCCTGCCCCCAGCCAGCTTTGCCACTTGGAGTTCAGCCCCCCCCCCCCCCGCTTCTTGCCCAAAGCATTTAAAGGGACCCTTTAAATGCTTTGGGCAAGAAGCAGGAGGTGCACACGCCTGTACTCCAAGCAGTGCCTGTACTCCAAGTGGTCCCCCAAAGTCCCCCACAGAGAGACTAGGAAGGATCTAGCAAACCCACCAATGCCCCCATAGACATTACTGGCAGGTAGGGTTGCTAGACCTCCTGCCAGCACCCCTTTCTGCCCCCTGCCACTCTGAGGAGTGCTGGGGGAAAATTAAATCTAAGCAGTGACTATAGAGTTCCTGGTGCTTCCTAGAGCTACCCTGTGTCTCTTCTGGGTCTTCTTAGAAGTGACATCACAGAATATCCAATGCTGTTTGCCCCCTATGCCCCCACCCCCAAGCTCCTTTATAAAGCGCATCAGGAGACTGATTCGGCTCAGGGAAACAGCAGAACCCAAACCCCACCCCCCACCCCGGGCTGAATCAGGCTCCTGAAGTGCTTTAAAAAGCAGCTCCCCAAAGCTGCTATGTCGCTGCATGGACAGCAAACTGGGTCCAGGGAACCAGGATCCAACTTCTCAACAATGCAACATGCTGTTGGGCTCTTCGAGGCATTCACGCATCCACTCGCCTATGGTACATACAGGGTGCCTGGGTTCTAGCGACTGCTTTGGGGACAGTTTGGGAACTCCTTCTTTGCTAAGTCACCTTTGGAAGCCGTCTACATTCCACAGCAAGCCTGACTGGAGATGGAATTGCTGCAAGAATATCACACTGGGAACAGCCTCAGAAGGTTGACTTCCAAGCAGGGCCTGCTCGTTATTGTTAAATTTTAGACCATTACCTAGGGTGACGGCTCAACACGGGTGCCATTCTAGCTGGCCTCGTCCCCTCCTCGCCCTGCACAGGAAGCCTCCCTTGCCGGTTTCTTGCTCCGTCCCTGGCAAGAGACTCCCCTCTTTGCAGCCCCCCAGACAGAAAGAGAAGAAGACGGGAGGGACAGGCTCGAGGAACAGCCCGGGATGACGGGAAAGTGCCGCTCGCCCTCTGCCACCCCCGCCCCCATGGTCTCTTTGCAGCCTGGCACAGGCTCCCTGTCAGAATCTGTCAATTCAGTCAATGTAATCTTGCATGCATACTATGTAACCTCATAACCATTATGTATTGGACCTGTATTAATCCTGTTTTGGTCGGGAGGGTGACAACCCTTAAGGGTGAGAACAAGGAGGCCTCTCATCCCTGCCTCCGCATTCCAGCTGCCCCGGCAGTAACTTCAAGGGGAGGACGGCTCTCATCTCTTATCTATGCTAAAGAACCTTGGAGCCATGAATTGTTATGTGAACTGAGGGGTCTGGTTTGAGAGGGGAAATTTACTGCTTAACACCTCACTTTTTTCCTGTGTGAACCAAACGGTCAAGACACCTTTTAGCCCGCCAATTTTCCCTTCAGGGGATTGGCTACCTATGGGTAATTCAAACTCCTTGGAATGGTATAATAGACCCGCTTGTATTATTTGTCTCATCTCTGACAATAACCCGAGATGCTGTACTAATGTAGGAATAGGTAATAAAGAACTGTGGTTAACCAACCGAGATCTGATCCTTGACTACTTTGAGCAGGACTCTCACAGATTGTCAGAGATCTGTGATTGGGACTCAACCGTTCCTGACCATGTCAGAAGACGACCTTGTCCCCCTCAAACCTACTACTCCAGAGGAGGTTCCCGCTACCCCGGCGGATCCGGGGAACGGGGGTGGTGGCGGCGGAGGAGGTCCCGAGGTGCCGGTGACCACGAGCCAGGGGGCTTACTACATTCCGCGCCGCCCGATGACCCATCAGAACGTGACCCCCCAGTACGCATGGAGCCACTTCGGGGGACGACCCGTGAGTTCGTGGGTGCACGACAGGAAAGGGGTGAGAGTTTCGCTCACCGGAGACCAGCCCGATCGAGGGAGACCGAGCTACCTCGGAGACGACCGCGAGCCGATCTACCGTGGAGGGCCGCGTCGCCCGCCTCCCGACGAGGAGGGACTGGATCTGTATGGGCCCGATCCGTATCGCGAGGAGCAGACGGTCCCGCTGGATCAGATGATGGGAGACCTACGGCTTCAGCTCACCGCCGAGCTCCGCGAGTTGGCCCTCGATCTCCAGCACCAATTTCGCGACGCTATGGTGGCGATGCAAGGCGCCCTCCTCGGTCAAGGAGTCGGAGCCCCACCACAGCCGCAGGCACCCGGAGGGGTTCCGGCTCAGCCGCAGGCGCCCGCTCTACCGGCGCAACCAGCCCCGCCGGTCGTCCCAGCTCCAGTTCCGGGGCCCGTTCCCGTGCCGGCCCCAGTCCCGGCCGCGCCGGCCGCTCGCCCACCCCCTTCCGACCCTTTGACGACTACTTTCGATGGGGACCCCGAGAAGCTGCGTTTCTTCACGCTGGAGATCGGGAGATTCCTGGACAGTTGGGGTCACCTCTACCCTACCGAGAAAGATCGCATCGGCTACATCGGGTCCAAGCTGAAAGACACCGCCAGCGATTGGTATGTGAGCCTGCACGACAACCCTGGCCCTGAGTTGCGCTCCCTGAACAATTTTATGTGGGCCCTCCGGCATCAGTTCGAGGACCCCCTGGGTGAGGAAAAAGCCCGAAATCAACTGAGGAAGCTATTTCAGGGGAGGTCGTCAGTGAGGGAATACACTGACAAGTTCCGGCGCATCGCTGCCAAGATCCATGGGTGGCCGGAGGAACTCTTCATGGAGAAGTATTGGGAGGGCCTGAACCCGGAAATCTACGAGACAGTGCTGTTAGGGGGTCGCCCGGGCACACTGAACACCTGGATGAGAGCTGCCACCGACATGGAGGAACGCTTCGCCCTGATTAAGATGGGAGCGTCCGCGACGGCAGCCAGCAAAGCAGGTCCCCGAGCGAAGCCCCGATCCAATGTGCAAGACGTACGTGATGCGAGGTTTCGACAGGGGTTGTGTATGAAGTGTGGGGAGAGTGGCCACTTCGCCTCCGCTTGTCCCAGAGGAGGGGGGAAGGGCCCGAAGACCTCAACTCCCGGAGCGGGGAGCACCCCCACCCGAGGGAAAACTCCAATGAAGCCCCGGGCTTTACAGCTGGAAGGGGTGGCGAGCGACCAGGGAGAGCTGGAGCTGATGGAAGCACAGATGTCGGGAAACTCCAACGGCCTGCAGTGAGCGGCGCAGAGCTGCAGGTCCCCCGCCAAGAAGCGCCATCTCCGGTGAGCATCCCTGGCCCCCTGTTATATATGGTAGTGACGGTGGTGACCCCTGGATCAGGGACCCACATGAGGGTTCGCGCTCTAATTGACTCTGGGTGCGCGCGAGACCTAATCAGCCCCCTGGTAGTGGAGGGGTTGGGACCCAAAGTCACCCCGTTAGCAGAACCCCTGAAGTTTACCCAGATGGATGGGTCGGAAATGAAGGAGGAGTGCATAGCAGAGACTGAGAGCTTGATTTTGGGAACGGGGGAGCATTGGGAGAAGCGAGCTTTTGTCATCACCCCGAACGCCCAGTTCCCTATGGTGTTGGGCAGCCCTTGGCTCGGGGCGCACGACCCTTACATAAAATGGAGCGAGGGGAAGATTTCGTGGGTAGACGAACGCTGCCAGAGCCACCAGTGGGATCCCGGATGGGGCCCTGGACCTCCGAGCCCGCCTCCCCCCGCGCCCGCACTCGCCCTCGCCCCTGCCATGGTGCCTAAAGAGTATAGAGACTTGCTAGAAGTGTTCAGTGAGACCGAGGCGGACGAGCTGCCCCCCCATCGACTGTCGGACTGTGCCATAGAGCTCCTCCCAGGAGAGAAACTCCCGAAGGGCAAATTATATTCCATGAGCCCGGCGGAACGGGAAGAACTGCGGAAGTTCTTGGACAAAAACCTGGCAAGGGGGTTTATCCGCCCCGCCAAGTCCCCCTTTGCGGCGCCCGTGCTGTTCCGAAAGAAAAAGGATGGAGGCTTACGACTGTGCACTGACTACAGGGGGCTAAATGCAGTCTCCACCTCTAATGCCTACCCCCTCCCGTTAATAAAGGACCTCTTGGCGGAGGCGGCCAAGGGGAAGATTTTTACCAAGTTGGATCTACGAGATGCCTATTTCAGGGTGCGCATAAGGGAAGGGGATGAATCTAAGACTGCTTTTAACACCCCCTTGGGGCAATTTGAATACCTAGTGATGCCGTTCGGCTTAAGTGGCGCGCCCGGGGTTTTTATGAGTTTAATCAATGAAGTGTTGCACAAGCACCTTTTTAAGGGCGTGTTATGTTACATAGATGATATCTTGATCTATTCTACTGATAAGGATGAGCATGTGACTTTGGTCAGGGACGTTCTGTCCACTTTACTGAAAAACCAGCTTTTTGTGAAACTGTCTAAGTGCGAGTTTCACCGTGAGTCCGTGGACTTCCTAGGCTACCGCATTTCTCAGAAGGGGTTGGAAATGGACCCGGGGAAAGTGGAGGTGGTGGTGCAATGGGAGGCTCCGCGAACGAGAAAGCAGTTGCAGAGCCTCTTAGGATTTTGTAACTTTTACCGGACCTTCATCAAGGACTTTGCTAAAGTCACCCTTCCCTTAACGGACTTGTTGAAAACCAAGGGGAGGGGGCCCGAGGCAGGAAAGCCAGGAGAGAAACTGGCGTGGAATGGGGAGTGCCAGAAGGCGTTTGAGGCTTTAAAAACTCTTTTTACCTCTGAGCCCATTCTGGCCCACCCGGATGAGACAAAAGACTTTATAATCCATGTCGATGCCTCGGATGTAGCCATGGGGGGGGCCATTTTACAAAGTGACTCGGAGGGGAAACTGCACCCCTTGGCTTACATTTCAAAAAAGTTTAACGAAACAGAAAGGAACTGGTCGGTGTGGGACAAGGAAGCCGCGGCCATTAGGTTAGCGCTTACTACGTGGCGCCACTGGTTGGAAGGAGCGCAAACTCCATTCGAAATATGGACTGATCATAAGAACCTAGAGGCTTTGCGCACGCAGCGGTCCCTCAACGCCAAGCAGCTACGCTGGGCTGACTTCTTTTCCAAATTTAACTTTGTGTTAAAACATTTTCCTGGGAAGGCTAACTCCCTGGCAGACGCGTTGTCCAGATTGCCCCAACATGAGAGTGTGAAAGAAGAGGTATTCGATTCCATGTTCTCCCCCCAGCAGTTGGGAGGGGCGGTTGTCACCCGGAGCAGAACAAAGAAAGCCGAGCTAACCATAGGGAACTGCCAGTGGGGGGGGGGAGTATGCTCCCGAAGAGATAGAGGAACTGGAAACTGTGGGAGAGTGTTCCAAAAGAGAGGACCATTGCTGGCTACATGGGGACAAACTAGTGGTGCCTAAGACCAAACGCAAGGAAATCTTGCTGAATTGTCACTCCTCAAAGCTAGCCGGGCACTTCGGTTTCCTAAAGACACTTAATTTGATCCAGCGTCAATTCTGGTGGCCGCGCATGCGCCGAGATGTCTCGGACTTCGTCTCGGCATGCCAAACCTGTTTAATGTGTAAAAAACGGGGGGGAAAAGTCCCAGGATTGTTGCACCCCCTTCCCACTGCTTCAAGACCCTGGGAAGACATAGCCATGGATTTTATCACCAATTTGCCCCCCTCCAAGGGAAAAACTGTGATTTGGGTAGTGGTTGACACTTTTTCTAAACAAGCCCATTTCACCCCCTTCAAGCAATTGCCCACAGCCAAAGGGATGGCTAAAGCTTTCTTCAACCACGTGATAAAATTACATGCTTTTCCGAAGAGGGTGGTATCCGACCGCGGAAGTCAGTTCGTTGCCACCTTCTGGCGGGAGCTTTTGAAATTAATGGACATAGAACCTGCCCTAAGCTCGGGTTACCATCCAGAAACCGACGGCCAATCCGAGCGAACTAATCAAATTCTCGAGCAATTCCTAAGATGTTACACAAATTACCACCAGGATAATTGGGTGGAATTACTGCCCTTTGCAGAATATAGCTACAATAATGCAGTGCATTCCTCCACTGGGGTTTCACCTTTCATGGCAGTGGGAGGCTTTGAAGGTAAACCACTCCCTACCCTTAAGGAGGACCCCCAGACCCCCCCCCTCGGATTTTAAGAGTTGGTGGTCAGGCCTCCAGGACTCCTGGCCATTAATTGGGAAGGCCCTGGACCATGCCAAAGAGGACTACAAGAAATATGCTGATCGAGGGCGAGCACCGGGATGGGATCTTCAACCCGGGGATTCCGTTTATCTCTCTACTAAAAATATCCATGGGCTGCAGCCCAGCAGAAAATTGGGATGGAAATATGTTGGACCTTATAAAGTGCTACGTAAAATCTCTGATGTATCCTTTGAACTGGAACTGCCTAAATCACTGAGTTCTGTGCACCCTGTTTTTCATTTCAGCCTGCTGAAGAAAGATCCTGGGCCGAATGCATGGCATCCAGTTCCTCCGGCTCCTCCTCCACTGATGAAGGAGGGGAGTCCACACTACGAAATAACTGAAATCCTTGACTCCAAGATGAAAAGGGGCCACTTGTATTACTTAGTTAGATGGTTGGATTTCGGCCCGGAGCACAATGAATGGATTCGTTCTGAACATGTTCATGCCCCCAAATTGACTAAACTGTTTCATAAAATGTTCCCTGAGAAAGCTAGGTGAAGAGAATTATGGGGAGGGCAGGGTGTCAGAATCTGTCAATTCAGTCAATGTAATCTTGCATGCATACTATGTAACCTCATAACCATTATGTATTGGACCTGTATTAATCCTGTTTTGGTCGGGAGGGTGACAACCCTTAAGGGTGAGAACAAGGAGGCCTCTCATCCCTGCCTCCGCATTCCAGCTGCCCCGGCAGTAACTTCAAGGGGAGGACGGCTCTCATCTCTTATCTATGCTAAAGAACCTTGGAGCCATGAATTGTTATGTGAACTGAGGGGTCTGGTTTGAGAGGGGAAATTTACTGCTTAACACCTCACTTTTTTCCTGTGTGAACCAAACGGTCAAGACACCTTTTAGCCCGCCAATTTTCCCTTCAGGGGATTGGCTACCTATGGGTAATTCAAACTCCTTGGAATGGTATAATAGACCCGCTTGTATTATTTGTCTCATCTCTGACAATAACCCGAGATGCTGTACTAATGTAGGAATAGGTAATAAAGAACTGTGGTTAACCAACCGAGATCTGATCCTTGACTACTTTGAGCAGGACTCTCACACTCCCTCCCCTTCCCCTTGAGTGATCCCGTTCCCCGCATGCATTTGCAGCTCACCGCCTCAGCCCGCCCACTGTGGCTCTGGTGCCTGCCCCGTCCTGTCCTGACTTGCACCGGGGGTAGGGGAACTAGAATGTCTCTTTGCCTAGTGGGCGGGAAAAGCTGGGGCCGTCACTGCTTCCAAGCCTGCCCACCCACATCTAGGGAAGCCCCCAAATCCCCACTAGCTGCCCCCACCTTTTCTGGTCAAGTCCCTAAACCAGAGTACAACACACACCTAGTGGATATTAATTACACCCTGAAAAGATGCTCTGGTCCAGAAACCAGAAAGGGCCACTAAACTTAGACAAGCAGAACTATACAGCAGAACCACCCTCACATCCTTACAGAACCACACTCACATACTCCTGTTTATGGGCCCTATCTGTGAAAAGGGCACTCACATCCCCACTACCAGCAGGTCTCTTGGCTGTTTGGATACAACAGAGGTGCCTGGAGACCGAAATGGGCTTGGTAGGCATGGTGCTAAAGTGGTTCCTTCTGTCCATTTTTTCCTGGGAGGACCCAGAAGCTCACCATGGGTGGCAAAAGACAAGTTTCAGTTCTTTTGCCTTCACTGTTTGATCTGAGACCACTGAGTGCAAGCATCCAAGGCTCAGGACTTGCATATCTCCAATATGCCAGTGACATTCATGATGGCATTTGATTAGTTCTTCTGACAACTGGCAGTTTTAAATTATTGGTTTTCACTAGTGGTTTTTATGTATTTTATTGTATTTCATTATTATGTCCATTGTAAACCACCTTGGCCCTGCCCTGGATAGCCCAGGCTGCCCCGACCTCATCAGATCTTGGAAGCTAAGCAAGGCCAGCCCTTGCGAATATTTTGATGGGAGACCTCCAAGGAATACCAGGGTGATGACCAGTGTTCCCTCTAAGCTGAGTTTGTGTGAGCTAGCTCACAGTTTTTTAGCCTTCGACTCAGTCATTTTTGTCTTTGCTCACGAAGGATGGCTCCAGAGCACTCATTTATGCAGCAGCCAAATCGCTCGCTCACAACTTTAATGCCAGTAGCTCACAAAGTAGGATTTTTGCTCCCAAGGCTCCACAGCTTAGAGGGAGCATTAGTGGTGACATGGAGGCAGGCAAGTTTCTTGCCTTGAAAACCCTATGGGGTTGCCATAGGGCATCTGTGACTTGACAGCCAAAAAAAAGGCACCTTGAGTTCCTATAAGGTAGAAAGCTGGCTAATAAATGTTTTGAATAAATAAATAAATAACTACCATGACAGCTGCTAGGTCAGTGTCTCAAAGCCAGACAAGACAAAAATTATGCTGGTCACAAGTAGGGCTGCATCTGACCAGCTCCACAAAGACTCCAGGGCGGCCTCAGCACAGTTAAAGCAGGATTTGTTTGCTTTTTAGCCACCACACAATGTTGTCTCCAAAGTGCATGTTTTCCAGGTTTTCCCCTGCTTTGCTCTGATCTTTCCCAAACTAGGTTTGATATGATCTGTTTAGAAAGATCACAGTCATATTTTTAACTCACTTGACGTGTTTATTCATATAATAAAATTATTATTCACAAAAAAAAAGAAAGATCATAGTCAAAGAGCATTTGCACACTACACTAATAGGAAGGTGTGTATTTGTCAAGATCCCTCTCAAATCGAGAGCCAGTTTGGTTTAGTGGTTAAGAGCAGTGGACTCTAATCTGGAGAACCAGGTTCAATTCCCCACTCCTCCTCCACATGCAGCCAGCTGGGTGGCCTTAAATCAGTCACAAGTTCTCTCAGAGCTGTTCTCTCAAGAGCAGTTCTCTCAGAGCTTTCTCAGCTCCACCTACCTCACAGGGTGTCTGTTGTGGGGAGAGGAAGGGAAGGAGATTGCAAGCCGCACTGAAGGGCAGGGTATAAATCCGACTCTTCTTCTACTTCACTGCCCTCCTGCTTGCCTCAGCCTCTCATGGCCACCATTCCCCCTACCCTCAAGATGCCACAGGAAGGCTTTTTATAAAACGGCAATTGCCAGATCACCAGAGTTTTACAATGAAATATTGATGCATTATAATATTTCTGCTGCATTTCAGGCTTTCATTTTTAAGAAGAAAAGAGACCAGTGGCAACTTAAAGACAAACAAAAGGTCTCACATCTGAGCTGCTTGCAGGACTGCACGGCCCACCACAGTACGCTGATGGACACGGACATCTAGGGCGTAGTGCTTCACAAACGTGTGAGGGGACGCCCACGTTGCAGCATTGCAGATGTCTCCCAGGGGAATGCCCTTGAGGAATGCTGTGGAAGTAGCCACGGCTCGAGTGGAGTGTGCCTGGAGGGACACCGGCAGTGGCCTTTTGGCCAGAAGATAGGCGAGTTTTATCGTCTCAACTATCCACTTCGAGAGTCTTTGAGACGACAGTTTCTGTCCCTGCCTGGGCAAGGCATAAGAAATGAAGAGAGCTGGAGACTTGCGAAAGGATTTTGTCCGGTGCAAGTAGAAAGACAGGGCTCTCTTGACATCTAAAGTGTGTAGACTACGTTGCGTTGGGTCCTGGGGATCAGGAAAAAATACCGGCAAGGTGATATCTGCCCCTATATGGAAGTCCGAAACTATTTTAGGCAGGAAAGCGACGTCTGGAGCCAAAGTGACGGCATTATGATGAAACATGAGGTATGGTGGGTCGCAACGGAACGCCGAGAGCTCACTCACGCGTCGAGTAGACGTGATGGCCACTAAAAATGCAACCTTCCATGACAAAAGCTGAAGACTGCATGAGGCCATGGGTTCGAAGGGTTTTCCCTTAGTGAGAACCAGGGGCAAGTCCCATGCCGGGACTGGTGTCCGCACTGGGGGATAGAGGCGATTCATTCCCTTGAGGAATTGTTTCGTTGTTGGGTGGGAAAACACCGAATAGCCATCAATCTTAGGATGATTGACTGAGATGGCTGACAAGTAGACTCGGATAGATGAGTGACACAGTCCCTCATAGATGAGTGACAACGCTGCCTCCAAGAGAGCCACTCGGAGTCGGGCCGCCCGGTTCTTACGAGTTTGTTTGGAGAACGCGGCGCAACTCGAGCAGGAGTCGATGCAATGCGACTCGCCTAGGCACAGCAAGCAGAGGGAGTGCTTGTCTGGGGGGGGGGGATTTTACTCTCACACTTAAGGCAGCGTTTAAAGAAACCCCACCGCTGGGCCATAGGCCGGGCGGGGAGTAGAAGGAGGAGAATCCAAAAGAGAGTCCAGGAAAAACAGTCCGTAGGTCAAGTAAAGCCAAGAAATCAGTCCGAAAGGCCTTTCCAAGTTGGAAAAGAAGAAACGAAAGTTAACTACCGACCGGAGCGGAGAGGGGGTCCTCACGACGCGGCGGTCAGAAGAGAACTGGCGGGATCCTCGTGCCTCTCCCCGGGTCATGCGCAGTGGGACGTGCATGTGACCGGGGAGCTGGCGCGAAAATCCGTTAGGCTTTGAAGATTACCGATCGGGATCGGCGCAGGCGCACTTTATCCCAGAGGTGTGATGCACAGAGACCACGAAGAAGATCTTCACTGTGTGGATGCAGGTTAGGAGGGTCCCCAGAACCTGCATTGCTAACAAAGATCAGACAAACAGAAAGGCAAACATGTTTCTCCAGCTACAGCTTGTGCAGAAACTGTCACCTTTCTTAGAATCTGCCAGTCTGGCCATGCTGAGCCATTCTTCTGTAACTTTGGGACTAGACCACTGCAATACATGGGGCTGCCCTTGAAAATCTCAGAAACTGCAAGTGGTACAAAATATGGCAACTTCTCTCCTGG
Organism: Lepidodactylus listeri; assembly: GCA_029233225.1. Lineage (NCBI taxonomy): Eukaryota > Metazoa > Chordata > Lepidosauria > Squamata > Gekkonidae > Lepidodactylus > Lepidodactylus listeri. The sequence continues at coordinate 2,169,278 of JARCFY010000014.1, read as the reverse complement.
TCAGATCCCAGGGTGGAATCATATTATGTGTGTGTAAAGTGCCATCAAGTGGAGGAAGAGCTATTCAGAGGTGGTTTGCCACTGCCTGCCTCTGCACACCAAACCTGGACTTCCTTGGTGGTCTCCCATCCAACTGCTAACCAGGGCCAACCCTGCTCAGCTTCTGAGTTCTGGCAAGATTAGGTAGCCATCCAGGTCAAGGTGGGCTTGTATAATACCCATTTTTAAACAACTTCAGGTGCTTACCCATCAGTTTCTGGGCCCAATTCAAGGGCCTTTAGATCCTTGGCCTTTATATCCTTGACAACTTCGGTCTCCAGACCAGCCTTCTTGAAAGACCACCTCTTTTGCTATGAACCTGTGCCCCACCCCAAGTCCCTTCCTGCCAATGGCTTCCCCTATAGAGTGCTAATCAACTGTTCAGTCTTTTGGTGCAGCAGCCCCAGAATCAGGGAATGGCCTGGAGGAAGTTGGGAGGGCACAGACTGTGCCATGGACCAGAAGCAGGGCAAGGCTGTTCCATCTCACTGGAGGGAGGTGTCCGGTGGGGTGCCACAGGGCTCGGTTCTGGGCCCAGTACTTTTCAATATTTTTATAAATGATCTGGATGAGGGTGTGGAGGGTCTACTCATTAAATTTGCAGATGACACCAAATTGAGAGGAGCAGCAAACACACCAGAAGATAGAGATACAACAGCGGGAAGAGCGGCCTAGAAATCGAACAAATAAATAAATAATAAAATAAATAAATAATTCAACAAGATCTGAGCTCACTGGAAAAGTGGACGGATGTGAACAAGATGCAATTTAACAAAGATAAGTGCCAAGTTCTACATCTGGGTAACAAAAATGAGGAACATGCATACTGGATGGGAGATACACTTCTGGGTAGCAGTATGTGTGAACAAGATCTTGGGGTACAGGTGGACTGAAAGTTAAAAATGATCAGCCAGCGTGATGCAGCGACAAAAAAGGCTAATGCGATCTTGGGGTGTATCAATGGAGGCATAACATCCAAATCGCAAGATGTCATAGTCCCACTGTGCACTTTATTGGTCAGGTGGCACCTGGAATATTGCGTGCAGTTCTGGAGGCCTCACTTCAAAAAGGATGTGGACAGAATGGAGCGGGTGACAAGACCAAGCCCTATGGGAATGTTCAGTCTAGAAAGAAGGAGGCTGAGGGGAGACATGATGGCTCTCTATAAGTATTTGAATGGCTGTCACTGAGAGGAGTGCAGGGAGCTATTCCTGTTGGCAGCACAGGAGAGGACTCAAAAGAATGGGTTTAAATTCAGGGTGGGAAGGTACCGGCTGGACATTAGGAAAAACTTTTTGACAGTCAGAGTTGTGCAACAGTGGGATCAGCTGCCTAAGGAGGTGGTGAGCTCCCCCTCACTGGCTGTCTTTAAGCAGTGCTTGGACGAACACTTGCCAAGGATGCTCTAAGCTGATCCTGCATTGAGCAGGGGGTTGGACTAGTTGGCCTCTATGGCCCCTTCCGACTCTGTGACTCTATGATTCTATGAGGTGGGAGGTTCTCAGATGGTCTATGGCTGCTATAATGCTTAGATACGATTATCTCAGATCAGCATAGCACTTTTTGGTTTTCTATATTCATTCAGAAACTTCAGAAGCTTGGTGTTGCAGTAGATTCCTTTCTTCTAGGTGACGAACCATATATTTTAAGAACAATCCAACTAAGGTTTATGGATCATGAATTAAAAAAAGTGTTCCCTTTGCACACACACATACACCCTGTCTGTTCCGCAGCTAATTTAGGTATATATCAAAGGCATGGAATGATGTCCCACTATTTTTCCGTTTTGGATTCCCCATTTCAGCGTTGAGCCTTTATTTTGGCCTGTTTAAATGCTTTTCTATTGGTAGTCCTTTTTTGGAATATTTAAACAAATACCTTCTCAAAATAGGTTTTGTACATGTGAATTAGGTACTCTTGATTCGTTATCCCATATTATTTTAGAGTGTCCCCTCCTTGCTTCACAACATAAACAATTCTTGTCTAAATACCTCCAGCATAGTGTCTTCGTTAAGGAAACCATTTTAATCTGTTTTTTAGAAGATGTCAATCTTCAAATTACTACATGTGTTGCCAAATTTTTAGTAAAATGTTAAAGGTAAAGGTTTTCCTTGCTCGAAAGCCAGTCAAAACTGACTCTGGGGGCGGTGCTCATCTCCGTTTCCAAGTTGAAGTGCCAGCGCTGTCCGAAGATTTTTCCGTGGTCATGTGGCTGACATGACTAAACGCCGAGATGCACGGAACGCTGTTACCTTCCCACTGAGGCGGTACTTATTTATCTACTTGCAATTTCTTGCTTTCGAACTGCTAGGTTGGCAGGAGCTGGGGCTAGAGACGGGAGCTCACTCCATCATGCAGCACTCAAGTCTCGAACTGCCAAGCTACCGACCCGCTGGTCTGCAGCTCAGCGTCTTTACCTCTGAGCCACCGCAGCCCAATTTTTAGTAGAAGCTTATAAAATTAAGTCTAACCATATTGCTGTATCTTAATTGTTTGATGCCTATTTTCCCTATTTGTTTCTGATGTTTTATTGATTTAAATACATATTTGATTTGTATTATTGGTCATTATCCTAATCAACTGTTTTATGTTTCTGTTCTTATCACCTATCAGACCTTTGTATTTATTCTTGATTGTAATTTACTAGAATCTTTTATGCTAATAAAGGTCGAAAGAAGGATTATCTCAGAGTTTCAAGTGAATTTTTCCTTCTTGGTGCACATAAGCTGCCTTCAGCCCCTCCTGATGGGGGAAAGTGTGGGACACAAATGTTGAACCTTAATATTAAAATGTATACCCCCATTAAATGAATTCAGTGTGGGTTTTTTGCCCCAAAGAATGAAATCACAAACAAAATCCAGATTTAAATATACCATATTTTTCGCTCTATAACACGCACCTGACCATAAGACACGGGGGGAGGATCGCGCCTTCCGCGCTGGTCAGCGAGGCCTCAGCCGGCAGCGTCAGCGGCGGCCTCGCGCGAGCCGCCAGCAGCAGCCCGGCAGTGGTAGCAGCGGCCTTGTGCGAGCCGGCAGCGGCGGCCTCGCGTGAGCCGGCAATGTCAGCAGCGGCCTCGCGCGAGCCGCCAGCGGTGGAAGCCACCACTAATGTTGCTGGCTCACGCGAGGCCGCCGTTGGGGCTCCCTCATCTTCGTCTTTCCAAGGAAAACAGCTTGTGTGGGCAGTGCTCTTCCCTTGCTTGCGCCACTCTGACACGGAGAGGCTGACTGCATTCCTGGCCGGCTTGCCCCTTCCCTCCCCCCAACCTCCACCCCTCAGCTGAGGAAGGACTCCCACTCCTCAAGGCCTTCCCCAGGGACTGTAGTTTTGGGTGCAAGCCGCCAGCGGCAGCAGCAGCCTCGTGCGAGCCGGTGTCAACGGCGGCCTCACGCGGGCCGCCAGCGGAAGCAGCGGCCCGGCAGCAGCGGCCTTACGCGAGCTGGCGGCGGCGGCCCGGCAGCAGCAGCCTCGCGGCAGCAACGGGAGCCTTGTGCCTGCTGCGGCAGCAGTATTCGCTCCATAAGGCGCACACACTTCCCCCCCACACTTTTTGGGGGAGAAAAAGTGCATCTTATGGTCCGAAAAATACGGTAATTAGAAAGCCCTCCTAAAACCCAAAACACCTGAATCCTTGGCAAAGAAACCACCATCCACAGAATCTCCAAAATAGGATGATCCTGGCAACATTTTCCGGTTGGACCCCGTCCCTGTCAAGCACACATCCCCTGAGTCACCCCTCTCCTCCCTGCCCCTCCCACCGCCTGCTGCCCCCACAGTGACACTGAAACTGCGCTGTGGCACACCAGAAAAGCAGATTCAGAGGTTTCCAACCAATCATGAATGTTGCAAATAATCCTGTTGAAATGTGAAACATTTCCTCTCCCCCAAACTTTGTTTTACAATAAACAAATCTGACTTGCGTGAGAACTACTGCTTGCATGCAGCAAGAGCATTTTGGGCAAGCCTGCTCTGGTTCTTAACTTAGCCAGCATTCCCACCTACTTCCTTTATCCCAGCTGGTACACAAAGAATGCCAAGAAATATGAGGCCTCGGCATCCTCCTCAAACACACTGCTCCAGCAACTAAGGGCTTGATTCAGGGGTGTCAAACATGCGGCCCGCAGGCCGGATCAGGCCCCCGGAGGGCTTCTATCAGGCTTGCAGTGGAACTGGCTGTCTCCTGCTTGTTCTTCCAGTGCTGCTACTGCTGCTGCATCATAGCTGGCTTTCCTAGACTCTCTCAATCACTCAGGAGAGATAGATAGGCAAACTTCTGTTCCCTGCACTGGCTGAGGCTCCTCCCTTCCCTCTCCCAGGGGGAGAGAGAAGGGGTCAGAGCTTGCTTCGTGGCCAGGCTGCCTCAATCACACTGGAGATAAAGGCAAGCCTTTCTTCCCCTCCATTAGCTGAGACCCCTCCCTGAAAGAAGGGAGGGAAGGAGGGAGAGCTTGCTTTGCCTGGCTGCCTCAGTCGCACGGGAGAAATGCAAAGCACCTTTAAGACTAACAAAGTTTTAGCCAAGGTATGAGCTTCTGGGTGCCTTGCTACAGTGTGTGTGTTTTGTTGGGCTTGTTATGCTGTGGCTCTCCTGGGTGCAGCTGGATTCCCTCCCCCTTTTCACTGTATTCACGCCCTCATGATCCAATCTTGCTCAGTAGGAAAGCAATGTGAACTATTTAGATGAGGAATAACAACAAGCCAGTAAGAAGAAGAAGAAGATATTGGATTTACACTCTGCCCTTCACGCGGTGTCTCAGAGCGGCTTACAATCTCCTTTCCCTTTCCCTCCCCACAACAGACACACTGTGAGGTAGGTGGGGCTGAGAGAGCTCTGAGAGAAACTACTCTTTCAAGGACAGCTCTGACAGAACTAGGGCTTGCCCAAGGTCATCCAGCAGCTGCAAGTGGGGAATCAAACCCACTTCTCCCAGATTAGAGTCCATGCACTTCACCACTACACCAAAAGCTCATAATGCCCAGCCATTTCATGTTTTCCCCTGGGTCCTAGGCTCAGAACTCTGAGCGTATCTGTAGTGAATGTCAATAAATCAACAGTATGTTTGCAGCTTACAGCTTACAGATACACACCTGAATAGCATACTCAAGACTGCAACGCCACAGTCATTTTGATGCAATAATTCAGAGCAAAAGTGTCAGTTATCAGACACTGTTCAATAAACAAAATATTGCAAGAGTGCTAATGTTTTAAGCATGTTTTTATTTTAAGTAAAAAAAAATCTTTTGTGTTTGTATCCTTTATAAAGTTTATATCTCCGCTACCTGGCATTACATTTTATGACACACGTGGCCCAGCCCAACAAGATCTCATATGTCAGATCCGGCCCTCATAACAAATGAGTTTGACACCCCTAGCTTAGTTGATGCTGCTCAGCACCCCCCCCCCCAGGGGGGTAAACTACCTTTACCGGGGGGGACCCTAATAACCAGCAGGTATCTTTCTGCCCGCAATTTTAACCCATTATTGTGAGTCCTCTCCTCTGCTGCCAACAGGATCAGCTCCATGCCCTCCTCTAAGCTACAACCTTTCAAAGACTTCAAGAGAGCAAACCCCATACTTTACACAGTCTAATACAGGGCTTTCTTTGTAGAAAAAGTGGAGAAGGAACTCATTAGCATAATAGGACACACCCAACAGCAGAAACTCATTAGCATATTAGGCCACACCCCTCACAGTACATCTCCCTCCCAGGACTGGCTTCCCCAGGTCCCCCGCGCCCGCGGGGTGCCTGGGGAACCTGAGGAGGGGAGGCAGTTTAAACTGCCTTCCCTCCCTGGACCGGCTTGGCTTCCCCAAGCGCCCCGTGGCTTGCAGGGTGCATGGGGAACCCGAGGGAAGGAAGGCAGTTTCTGGATCGGCTTCCCCAGGCACCCCACAGCTGCGAGTTTAAACTGCCTTCCCTCCCTGGATCGGCTTGGCTTCCCCAGGCGCCCCATGGCTTGCAAGGTGCCTGGGGAACCCGGGGGGGGGGGGCTGTAGGCATAGCCAACTCAGAAGCCAGCCGGAACTCCATTCCTGTGCGTTCCTGCCCAAAAATAGCCCTGGTCTAATATATAAACTAGCCAAATTAAATCCACAAATTCAGACCAAATGCATGATTTGTTTCTTGACTGTTAATCACAACTGTTTCTTTAACTACATGGTTAAAATCTTCAGGTACCTCAGAATGCTTTCCATCCAGCCCCAGTGCAGACAAGATGGCTGACGCTCCAGGGTTTGCCTTGGGACACTTCAGGGAATTAATGGCTGAACTCAGAACGTCTGATCTGGCAGCACTTCAATCACTTGTGCCTAGGGTTGTCAACGCCTGAAGATTTGGGGGTGGAGCCTGGGGAGAGGAGGGTCCGCAACATGGTAGAATGCCATCGACTCCACCTTCCAGAGCAGCCATTTTCTCCAGGGAAACAGATCTCTGTCACCTGGAGATCAGCTGTAATTCTGGGAGATCTCCAGTCCCCACCCAGAAATTGGCAAGCTTGCAACGGCCTAGTCTGGCGTTCCTCAGCAATGGACAGGCACACTAAAAAAATAGAGACTCTGCACTCAAATTGAGAGCCAGTGTAGTGCCGTGCTTAAGAGCACTTAGGGACCCAGGTTCAGATCCCCATTTGTGCCATGGAAGCTTGCAGGGTGACCTTGGGCCAGTCATACTCTCTCAGCCTAATCTACCTCACAGGGTTGTTGTGAGCAGGATGAATAAAAATGATTTTTTTTTAAAAAAATGGATTTTTAATTTTAATAAAATTTTAATTTTAATAATAAAATGCTTTTTGAGGAAAAATTTATCTAAAGATAGTTTTCTGTTTAAGATACATTATAGTCCATAGGTTATTCATCATGAAATGATTAGTTTTTAATTATGTTACATGAAGCTGTATATTCATACAATGTTTTAATTCCATTCCATTAATCCATTCACAATGTCATGTTCTTCCAGCAACAAAAAAGGCTAAGGCAGTCTTGGGGTGTATCAACAGAGGCATAACATCCAAATCGCAAGACATCATAGTCCTGCTATACACTGACTTGGCCAGGTGGCACCTGGAGTTTTGTGTGCAGTTCTGGAGGCCTCACTTCAAAAAGGATGTGGACAGAATGGAGAGGGGGCAGAGGAGAGTGATGAGGATGATCGAGGGCCTGGAGATCAAGAAGCCCTAAGGAGGAAAGGCTGAGGGACTTGGGGACATTCAGACTGGAGAAGAGGAGGTTGAGGGGGGACAAGATTGCTTTCTTGAAGTATCTGAAGGGCTGTCACTGAGAGGAGGGCAGGGAGCTGTTCCTGTTGGCAGCGAAGGAAGGGACTCGCAAGAATGGGTTTAAATTAAGGGTGGGAAGGTACCAGCTAGGTATTAGGAAAAACCGTTTTACAGTAAGAGTTGTGCAACAGTGAAATCAGCTGCCAAGGGGGGTGGTGAGATCCCCCTCACTGGCAATCTTCAAACAGTTTCTGGAGAAACACTTGTCAGGGATGCTCTAGGCTGATCCTGCACTGAGCAGGGGGTTGGACTAGATGGCCTCTATAGCCCCTTCCAACTCTGCGATTCTATGACTGGCTTGTAGCATCCATGTGACTGATCTAGGATGAAGAAAACAGAAGCATCCACAGCAAACAATGGCACCAAGCAAGCTAAATTTAAACAAATATTCACACAAAGTATTTTTTCAGGAAATATTTCTGCCTTACCATAAAACTAGCCCCCACCACCACCACCTATCTCTCCTATATCATAAAGCTGTTTTCAACCAGCAAGATTCCATGGGGCACCAAAACCAGTTGGCTGGAAGAACTGCCACTCAGAAGGGGTCCCTGGCCACTGGCTGCACTCCCTCACTGCAATGTCTCAGTCCCGCCCACAGAGCTGCAGGCCAGTATCTCGGCCTCAGTCTGGAGACAGCCGGCAAAGGGGACGAACTGAGTGCTGGGTCCACTCTTCTCCTCCACCCACTGCCAGGTGGGTCTAAATGTCCCCTCAGTGGCCTGCTTCTGTCAGTGAAGAGACAATGGACTATCAGCATAACCCCTCCCCCGCCCACTGCCAGCTTGTCCACTTTCCTATCAGAATAAACTGTGAAACAGGCTCTCTCACCTGCTTAGCTCCACCATGGCTGGCTAGCTAATGAGGTGGGCCAATGACCATCAAACCATCTGCTGTGTGGCTGACTTTCTCCCTAGGGTTGCCAATCTCCAGGTGGGACCTGGAGATCTCCCGCTGCTACAGTTGATCTCCAGATGACAGAGATCAGTTCCCCTGGAGAAAATGGCTGCTTTGGAGGGTAGACACTATGGCATTATACCCCGCTGAGTCCTTCCATCCCCCCCAAAAAATGCTGCCCTCCACAGGATCCACCCCCCAAATCTCCAGGTATTTCTGAAAGCCTCTTTCCACGTCTATGTTGGCCTTTGGGAGAAAACTCATTGAGGCCAGATGAACAGAATGCCATAGAGACCACCTTCCAAAGCAGTCATTTTCTACGGGGGGGGGGGGGGGGGAGATCTGTTGTCTGAAGTTCAATTGTGATACCTGGCAATCTTCAGGCTCCACCTGGAGGTTGGGTACCCTAGGCGTAGCAGTCAGCACTTTAGAGCAGGATCTGCTAGACCCAGGTTCTTGCTGAGTGGGTAATTTGGGGCCAGTCACAGACTTTCAGCCTAACCTACCTCACAGGGTTGTTGGGCAAGTCAAAAGGGGCAGAGGCGAATGATGTAAGCTGCTTTGGTCCCCATTGCAGAAAAAGACTACTTCTCCTCCAGGGGAACTATGGTTGCCAATCTCCAGGCAAGAACTGGAGATCACTCAGAATTACAAGTGCTCCCCAGATGGCAGAGATCAGTTCCCCTGGAGAAAATTGTGGACCTTTGTGTCCTTATACCCTGCTGAGATGGACCCCCTATGACAGCCAGTGTGACATAGCAGTCAGGGCTTCAGAGCACAGTGGAGGCTGTGGGGTGGGGAGATGTAAAGTTGAAGAGTGAGGCTGATGATTGGCTGGGAAGGAGATAGGGTTGCCAACTCCAGCTGGAAAATTCCTGGAGATTTGAGGGGTGGACCCTGGAGAGGGTAAGGTTTCAGCAGGGGTGGGACCTCAGACAGGTTCAATGCCATAGACTCCGTCCTCCAAACCACCCATTCCCTCATGGGGAGCCATTGTTACCAATCTCCAGGGGAGGGATGGAGATCACACTGAATTACAACTGTTCTTCAGATGGCAGAGATCTTCCCCTGGAGAAAATGGTGGACTCTGTGTCATTATACCCTGCTGAGGTCGCCACAGCAAAATAACACTGAGTGCCCAAGGCCGGAGCACTCTCCCAGAGCCTCTTTCTAGAGCCCGTTGCATTTATTCCCACAACAGGCCTTATTCCTAGTATGTAATATTTGAGGAATCGAGTGTACATACTAAGTCTCCCAGTTCTCACTTGTACCCAGAACTGAACCCTATTTGACTTGTCGGTGCAGCTGGACTCAAACCTCGTTCCCACATCTGTTTGTTAACTCTTGCATTTGTTTGCTAATTTACTGCCATTCACAGATCTTTCTAACATCCAATCTCAGCTATGATCACCCAGCTAACATCCTGGATCCCTTCCAGTCCAGTTTTCGCCCTGCTCATGGGATGGAGACTGTGTTGGTCGCCTTGGTGGATGACCTCCAGAGGCATCTGGATCGAGGTGGATCGGCGCTGCTAATTCTTCTTGATCTGTCAGCAGCATTCAATATGTATGACCAGAATTTGTTGACCCACTGCCTCACCAATATGGGGTTACAGGGAATAGTCTTACAGTGGCTGGCCTCCTTTCTCCAAGGTGGGGATCAGAGGGTGGCGCTTGGGGGGGAGTTGTCTCAGCAGCACTCACTTTAATGTGGTATGCCACAGGGAGCAATTCTCTCCCCAGTGCTATTCAACATCTATAAGCACTCTTTTGCCCTGATTATCCGGAGGTATGGGCTGGGTTGTCTTTAAAGCCCTGTATGGCCAGGGGCCTGCATATCTTCTAAACCACCTCTCCCCATATGAGCCCCATAGAACATTGTGTTCTACAAACCAGCATCTCCTGGTAGTCCCTGGCCCTAGGGATATCCGACTTGCCTCAACTAGTGCCAGGGCTTTTTTGGCCCTGGCCCCTGTCTGGTGGAATGAGCTCCCTTATGAGATCAGGGCCCTGCAGTACCTGTTACAGTTCCGCAGGGCCTGCAAGATGGAGCTCTTCTGCCAGGCTTTCAGTTGAGGCAGCGGGCATCTGTTTCAATCTGGGCCCCCCTCCAGTAATCACAGATCCTAGAAGCCGACTGAAACTATAGCATCGCCAGAATTAACATCATCTGTGGAGGCACGCTGTATGTTTTTGGTGCTTTACTGATTTTAGTGAGCTTAATTAATGCTGTACTACTACGAATGAAGACGTTTCCATTGTAAATCTGCCTTACTGCCGATCTGCTTGTCTGGGACCCACCTTGAGCCTGCTATGTCGGGAGGGCAGGATACAAATCCAACAAAGTAATTAAAAAGTAATAATACTTCTTATTATTTCTTATTATTTTTTAAATTTATATCCCGCCCTACCCCACACGTGGGCTCAGGGTGGCATTTTGACTCTGAATGGCGCTTCCTGACAACACTTTACCCCGTATAAGCCATGGCTGAGGGGGTTCTGTTCTCTCTGTGGAAGTGTGCTTGCACACAAAAGCTTATACTTTGAACAAAACTTCATTCATCTTAAAGGTGACACTGCACTCAAATTTTGTTCATAATAATTCCAATGAACTGTTGGCCAGCAAGGCACTTTTTGTGCTCTTATGAATTGTGATATTCATAAGCCTGAACTTTGAGTTGCCTGTAATGGAAGGGCCATGTGCTTTCTTCATGAGGAGCCAGCTCCAGCCCATGCCAGGAGGCTGACACCCTAGACAGTTCACCTGAGACAGAGACAAAGCCATGAGGTTTCTTTCTGTTTCAGCACGCTGGTCAACCCCTGCCCCCTCCAACATAGCTAAATGGATTATGCTAACGCAGTTGCTTAGCAACTAATGTTCGGGCCATCACCCAGTCGGCCAAAGTCATTGAATAACAATAGATGTGGCCAGGTGAGTCATCGGACTCCAGCCCAGGTGTCCACTTCCTGGTGAGATCATAGTTTTGCAACTTGGTCCATCCCCTGGCCCTCCTTCCTTTGTCCACCCTTAACCTATGGTAAGGTCCAAGAGGGACGGACCGCCTAGTAGGTGTGTTAGTGGGATGTGGCCTGATCAGCCTGCCCCAAGACCCCCTAATAAAAGACCCTGAGCAGAGGCATTCGGTCTCTTGAGCCATTGTCCCCTATCTGCTTTAAAATACCTCTCCAGTCCAGCTTGCTGTACCCAACTCTTGCCTCCATCTTTAATCCTCTTTCTCTCTGGACTCGCGATCCAGGAGTACCACGTGGTCTCGCAGGTTCGAGCCTCGTGTCCCCATAGTCTTTCTATTTTCTCCCCATCCAATTCTTCCATCATTTGGACAACGCATCTAAGGTAAGGCACTGCTTCCCCACCAACGATTACCTGCTTATGCAAACGTGCTATTTTCTGTCTTTATTTCTTAGGTCTGTGTGAGTGTGTGTGTGATTACATTTTTGGTGTGCTTGAACAACATTGCCCAGTAAACTACATTTAACTGGCTATCTGCCTCACATGCCTCTTTCCTTGAGAACTCCCGGGAGGGGTGGGACCCTGGTATAGTTGGCTAAGATCCCGTGTATTTTCGCCAATTGCTAACTTTAAATTAAAGCAATTCGGCTAACAGAACTTCAGTCCAATGACATGAGAAAATATTTGCTTCAGGTAACAATACACTTTTCTTGAATTTCGTTAGATGGTTTGCTCATAAAAGAACCCCCAGACCTGTCTTTAAGGAAACACACCCTGTTAGTCTTACTGGAATTCCATGGCTGCTTTTTCTAACCTGAAACATCCAAATGTAAAAGCAAAAATATACATTAAAAGGAAAAACTAACCAAATCATATTATCTAACTCTCCACAGTATGGATCCTTTAGATGGAATTAATACGTTAAGTGTTGATGTCATTGTCCCAATTCAATTCATTCAATAACTGAATGGTGTTTGGCCTTTTTTCCCAGCCCACAGCCCTCTCCCCCAATATGGCAAAATGTCTCCTTCCCCCAGAGGCTCAAAGACAAATGCCAAAGAGTTCTGGCTACAAAGCGGGCCCGATGTGAGGACTAATACAGCCACAGTTCCAATCTTATTTGTGCCCCAAACTCAAAAAGTGGCCTTGTAGAGTTTCATTCCCCTCACTCCCCCCCTCCCATTCTGCAATATGGGGCTAACTTCTACTGATCTACCTTACAGGAATGGATTAAGGTTTGTAACAAGCACAAAGCTCTTTGAACATTCCAAAGCCCCACAGGGGGCAGGAAGTCTCACTGCAAGGAGGTGGTCACTTATCTTTATCAGAATTTAACAAACAATGGGGGACTGGAGGGAGGTGTCCAGTGGGATGCCACAGGGCTTGGTTTTCGGTCCGGTACTTTTCAATATTTTTATCAGTGATCTGGATGAAGGGGTAGAAGAGCTACTCATTAAATTTGCTGATGATACCAAATTGGGAGGAGTAGCAAACACCCAAGAAGATAGAGTTAAAATTCCACAAGACCTGAATACTCTGGAGAAGTGGGCAGTTGCAAGCAGGATGCAATTCAACAAAGATAAATACACAGTACTACATCTGGGCCACAAAAATGTCAAGCACAAATACTGGGTGGGGGATACGTTTCTGGGGAGCAGTGTATGCGAAAGAGATCATGGGGCAAGAGTGGACTGTAAACTAAATATGAGCAGTCAGTGTGATGCACTGGCAAAAAAAGGCAAAATCAGTCTTGGCCTGGGTTGTATTAAAAGGGCTGTAGCATCGAGATTGTACGCATGCACTGAGGAAGCCGGTTGTTTGCCCGACCTCTCCTTAGAAACATTACCTTAAAAGCTCAAAAAGAATGTAATTAGTCCGTCTGCAAGGATAATTAAAAGAAGAATTTGACGTACGAACCTCTGGAGAATACAGGAATTCCTCTTTGAGACCTCAGAGGGTAAGAAAGCATTTATTTATTGCTGTGTTAAGGAGGCAACGCCCAGGCTAAACTCACAGTCCTTATCTGACGCTCCGGAAGATAGCGAGAGTAATGGCCAAAACAATAAAGGAACTTTCTGAGCAACTGTCTGCATTCCAAAATATTATGATAACTTCTCAGGAACAGATAAAAGCTGAAATTAGGACAGTAAAAGAGGCCGTTACAGAATTGGCAGCCGAGGTTAAAGAAATAAAGCAGACAGCACACACTGCTATTCAGCTGGCGTCACATAACAAGCAGAAGATAGAACAGTTAACTACCCAGCTCACAGAGTTATCAGACCGGAATAGAAGAGCAAACCTTATCCTGGCAGGGATCTCTGAAGAGATAAATAATAAGCTTCTTGAAGAAACTCTTACAGAATGGATAGAACAAAATGGAGTTAAAGTGCATCCCCACGAAATTGAGAGAGCCCATAGATTGCAAAGGAGAAAGGAAGGAGGAGCCCCATGAGATGTAATTATCAAATTTACAAGAGAAAAGTTACAGCAGGAAGTTCTTAAGACCTTGAAGAAAAAGAAGGACCTGGCCTTCAGGGGGGGAAAGGTCTGGGTGAGAGAGGACTTCTGCCAAGAAACTATTACGAAGAAAAACCAAATGAGGCCCTTTGGGCAAAAATTATATGATAACAATATCAAGTTCTCATGGGGGTATTCAGCTTCAATAATAATATTCAAAGAAGGCAAGAGGTTGTTAGCACGAAACCCCAAGGAAGCAAGAGAACTCTGCAGACAACTGGGTATCGACACAGAGGACCTGACAGACAAGAGAGAGGAAGAAGTCAGGGAGGATGCAGACGAACCGGGTGAAGGAACTTCATCAAGACAAGATAAAAGGCGGAGGACGGACTCTCATGAAGATACCATTTAAAGGGAAGTATTTAAAAGTTTAATGAGCTAACTTTAGGAATAAGAAGGAAGGGGAGGTCTGGGGTGCATACACTCTGGAAGGTGGAAAGACGGGATGATGTCTTCATCCAAGTATTTGTCTTATCCACAGGGGAAGGGGGGGGGAGGGCTTCTCTTAATAAATAAAGTAAAGTACCCACAGCCAGGGAGGCCTAAGATCAACAAAAACAAAGAAAATGGATAGGTCTTTAAGAGCGCTTTCACTGAATGTAAATGGTCTAACATCAAACCTTAAGAGATTCAGATTAACTAAAATGGCCAGAGAACAAAAGATAGATCTGATGTGTCTACAGGAGACACACACACACAAAAAAAAGATAGAAAGCGATTAATAAAAGACCCGAAGTGGCAGGTTTTAGCAAAAGCAAGAGGGAATTCCAAAGCCAGGGGAGTGGCAACCTTGATTCATAAGAACCTTAAAGTGGAGGAGATAGAAAAGTTAGCAGATAAGGAGGGCAGATACCTATTAATTAAGTTTAAATTGGAAGGCAAACGAGTAACTATAGTGAATATCTATGCACCAAATAAAAAGCAAAAGAAATTTCTAACTAAGGTCTTTATGAAAACCCAACAGTTCTCAGAGGGAGAATTAATCGTAGCAGGCGATCTAAATATTGATATAACAAAGAATAAAAGTATTAAGCTAGGAGAATGGGGTCTGAAAGGAGCACATGAGTTTACAGGTACAAGACCTAGACCTACACATCTATCCAGTAGACATAAAACGGCGTCATGCATAGATTATATAATCCTGGAAAAAAATAATAATATGTCTGTAAAAGAGATTACAACCTTTCCAATCTGGATATCAGACCATGCCCCTATAAGTATTGATCTGGAACTAAAACTACCCATGACAAATAGACCCTGGAGATATAATAATTTAATAATGGTAAAAGAAGAAGACAGGGAATATATGATGACACAGATAAAACTATACTTTAAGGAAAATAGAGGTACGGTGCCCACTAATATATTATGGGATGCTGCTAAAGCGGTAATAAGGGGTCATTGTATAAAGAAAGAAAAGAGCATAAAAAGAGAATGGTATAAAAAAAGACAAACCAAAATCCAGGAACTAGAGAAGTTACAAAGGGAAATAATGGAAAAGTATAGCCTTAGTTTACAGAACAAAATCAAAAAGATACAAAAACAGTTGGAAGCATTAGATACAGCAACACTTTGGAAAAAGGAAACAATGGTAAGGAATGACTTCCAGAGGAATAGCATTAACTCAGCGAAAAGATTGGCAAATTATTTGAAGATTAAAAAAAGCAAAACAGATGGTTAGAAGTATAAAAATTAACAATAACATAACACAATGTCCCAAGGAAATTACTAAGGCCTTTGAGCACTTCTATAAAAATTTATATAAGAAAAAGACCACAATAGAGTTCCAGGAGACATCTAGCTTACTCTTGGAGAAAGAAGGGAAAGATGTACTAGAGGGTGAGATTACAACTCAGGAAATAAGGGACGTAATAAAAGAACTTTAAAAAGGCAAATCTCCAGGGCTAGATGGTTTCACAAATGAATTCTACAAAGAAATGATAGAGATTATAACACCCGAACTGCAGGCACTATTCAATGAAATTTTGGAAGGGAAAAAGGTCCCTGATACTTGGAAGGAAACAGAAATAATATTGATATTAAAACCTCAGAAGGATCCACAAGAAGTAGGTTCGTACAGACCTATAAATCTCCTAAACCAAGATTATAAGATTTTCGCTAAAATACTGGCAAATAGACTAAAGAAAGCTATTCCAGCAATTATAAAAGGGGATCAATATGGGTTCACTAAAGGCAGAAATATAGCACATCCTATTAGAAACATTTTAAATGTCTTATACCATGGCCAACAAAAGAAAATAGGATTACTAAAATTGGATGTGTACAAAGCTTTTGACACTCTCTCACATGAATACTTATGGCAAATAATGAAGAAAATAGGGGTAGAGAAAGGGTTCTTACAAGCAGTTCAGGAGTTATACAAAGGAGGGAATGCAAAAGTACGAGTAAACAATGAACACTCACAAGCATTTCCCATACAAGGAGAAGTTAGACAAGGCTGCCCACTATCTCCACTTATATTCATAATAGCAATAGAACAACTAGCAGAATGGATTAGAAATTCGGGAAGAATAGAAGGATATAAGATAGGTAACGAAGAAATGAAGCTCAATTTATTTGCTGATGACATCATAGTAATCATGACAAACCCTAAGGAAGGGGTCAAAGAGGTTAAGATCATTCTAGAAGACTTTGAAAAGTGTTCAGGGCTACGAGTTAACATGGCAAAATCAGAAATCCTATACCTTAATGTAAATAGAGAAGAAAGGCAGGAGATAAATAGGAGCACGAACATAGGAATGGGAGTTAAGAAACTTAAATACTTAGGCATAGTTTTGCAAAAAAATATTGACAAAATGATAAAGGATAATTATGAAAAAATATGGAAAAAAATAGAAAGGGACATGAAAAGATGGAAATATAAAACACTAGGGATACTAAATAGAATAAGAAGTGTTAAAATGTTCTGGGTACCCAAGTTAACGTACCTATTTCAAACGCTGCCCCTGGGACCGATGAAAAAAAAACCCGAACAATGGAACAGAGTACTAAAAGAGTGGATATTTAACAGTAAAAAATGTAGGTTTCATAAGAGAATAATATATAGCCACAAATCAGAATTAGGATGGGGAATCCCGGACTTAAACAACTATTATGAAGCCTTTCAACTGAAACCAGTATTGGAAATAGGTGAGGAAAAGGTACAGAAATGGGTTAAATTTGAGAACGAAATTAACAGTGATATAGGTAGATTTGGGATCTTTTCTATAGTAACAACAAAAGACTTAAAACTAACAATAGGCCCTAGAAGAGTATCATTAGAAATTTGGAAGAAATGGCAACCCTTCTGGTTAGGGAAAGTCTCAAGATGGGCACCCCTTGAAACTATCCACAAGGAAGTGCAAGAAATTAAATGGTGGGAAATGCTAAAAAATAAAGGCTATTACAGAGTGGGCGATATGTTTAGTGGTGGAAATTTAAACCCCTTACAGGAAATAACAGAAGAGATAGGTAAACATTATTGGTTAAAAATAACAGGACTATATAAGTCAGTTAAAAAGATCAGTGAAAAGGAAGACCTCTGGACAGACGCACCAATGGAAGAAATATACAAAGAAATGGCTAAGCAAAAAAAGGGACTGGTAGGGAAAATATATAGAAAGATGATAACAAATAAAAATAAAATAATAGACTATTTACAAAAGAGATGGTGCCATGAAGGTCAGATAACAGAGAGGTTGGCTGAAAAAATTATAAAAGGAATAGAAGAGATTAAGGTAACCAGATATAAAGAACTTGAATACAAATTCCTCACAAAATGGTACAAGACACCAGCACAGCTAGCTAATATGTTTCCAGGATTGAGTTCCCTGTGCTGGCACTGTAACCACTCTAAGGGTTGGTATGCACACATGTGGTGGGAATGTGTAGAAGTAAAGACCTTTTGGGGGGAAATTATTGAAATTATCAGAAAAGTTTGCAATATAACACTAACTATAGACTTTAATCTAATGATGTTAAGTACAATAGGAAGCCCGTTATTGGATAGGTCTATTCAAAATCTAGTCAAGGCTATGATACTGGCGGGAAAGGCGGTCATTGCCCTGGGCTGGAAAGACAAAAGTAAATGGACAATAGAAATCTGGCACAACTATTTGTTTGACTTTATACAGTCAGATATTGTGGCGTCAATCAACAAAGGAATATCATGGGAAGAAAAATCCACGGAAATCAAGACCAGATGGAAGACCTACCTAGACTGGATATTGAAAGAAAGAAAGAAAGACATTCAGTGGAAGATTAAGACTTTGTGCCCATGGCTGGGGTGAAAAGACTATGATTAAAAGGGAGGGAGGGAGGGAGGGTATTGAAGGGGGATAAATGTAAATAACTATAAATATCTGATGTAACAGACAAAACAAATAATAATAAATAAAAAATTGTATAAAAAAAAAAAAAACATGAGTGGGCATTCCCGGTCCCCCAGCTGATTGCCCACAGACTGGTGGCCGAGCTCAGCTGGGCTTGCCCTTGGTATGATATTGGCCAAGGACAGACTGGCAATCTAAAGCGGAGGCAAAGCAGAGGGAACTGGTGCGGGGGAAAAACACCACGGAGCTGGCCGTTCATACTGGCCAGAGCAATGCGCAGTGGTGCCGATACGGAGCGTTCAAACTGCCGCGAAGCCAGCACGCGTGGCTCGCGCGCGCCGTTGCGCTTTTTTTTGTTTTGCTTTGATGTGTTGCGCATGTGCGCACATGCACATAACTTTGTGCGGCGCGTTCACACTGCCACCTCCGGATGCCTCCCGCTTCTTCTGGTTCACACTGTTTGGAAGCGGAAGGCATGCGGAGGACGGCCCCTGAACACCGGTTTTACCCGGTGTCCTGGTAAAGCGGATGGAAAGCGACTGGGAGACGGGTAAGTACGAAACGGAGCCGACGGACAGATGCGCATGTCTGAACGGGCTCCTTTCTTCCATTTCCAAAGCGTGCCTGCCCCGCTTTACATTGCCAGTCTGTCCTCGGCCATTGTTCCTGGAAAGGAGGTGGAGCACATCCTCCTTAGTTTGATGGTTGAGATCAACATGGCTGAACATTCAACAGATTGTCAGATGAGCTCCCCTAAGCTGTGTGTGAGAGCGGTGGTTCATTAACATAGGAAGCCCCACTCAGCAGCATTCTGGAGCCACGCAGGGTCTTGCATTGCCCATTGCCCATTTTAAGATTGCAGCAGTTATATTCTGCTCAGGATGTCACCTGCTCTGCTCAGTGTATGGGAGGGGGATAGAGAGAACATTGTTTCAGATTCTGTCCAACGGTATCTGAGGAAGTGTATTTGCACACGAAAGCTCATGCCTTGAATAAAACTTTGTCTTAAAAAAAAAAAGGGCTGTAGCATCGAAATTACAGGAGGTCATAGCCCCTCTGTATACTGCCTTGAGTACTGTGTGCAGTTCTGGAGGCCTCACTTCAAAAAGCATGTGGACAAAATCGAGAGGGTGCAGAGGAGAGTGACGAGGATGATCAGGGGTCTGGAGACTGAGCCCTATGAGGAATCACTAAGGGCCTTGGGAACATTTAGTTTGGAGAAGAGGAGAGTGAGGGGGGACATGATTGCTCTCTTTAAATATTTGAAAGGCTGTCATTTGGAGGAGGGCGGGGAGCTGTTCCAGTTGGCAGCAGAGGATAGGACCCGAAGCAACGGGTTTAGATTACATGCAGAAAGGTATCAACTGGATATTAGGAAAAACTTTTTCACAGTCAGAGTGGTTCAAAGGTGGAACCAGCTGCCTGGGGAGGTGGTTAGCTTCCCTTGACTGGCAGCTTTCAAGAAGAGGCTGGACAAATATTTGTCAGAGATGCTTTAGGCTGGTCCTGCACTGGGCAGGGGGCTGGACTAGAAACTAGATGGTCTGTATGGCCCCTTACAACTCTATGATTCTATTATTCTAAAGTGAGGAGAAAGCCTAGAAACTCTCCAGCTAGGTCTAGGGATTTCAGAAATTATTACTGCCAAATGGCAATCTAGATAGAATAAAGGTAGCCTGAAATGGCGATGGAAGGAGAAAACAAAGATCATCTCCCAGACCACATTAGAACAGCAAAAGACCCTGTGGTGATATTGAGTTGTTAATGAAAGAGATTAAAAATGTTCAATTTAAGGGGAAAAATTTACCCCATACACAAGTAAAATAAAATATTCTCTAAAAGGAAGGTACCTGTTGCTAAGGTTCTTGCACTTACCACAGATAAAACACAATAAATATCCATTTAAGACTGGAAGGTCTAAAAATACAGGTTGCTTACCTGTAACTGGGGATATTCAAGTGGTCATCTGTGCATTCACACCTCTGGGATAGAGTGCACCTGCACCGATCCCAATCTAAAGCTAAAGGGATTTTCGCGCCCTCTCCCTGATCACATGCAGGGCTCCAGTGCGCATGACCAAGGGAGGGACATGACAATCCCGCCAGTTCCTTCTGACCGCTGCCCTCAGTCTCCGAGCAAGACAGGAAAGACAGACAGCAGAGGGGAAGGAGGGCGGGTGGTGTGAATGCACAGATGACCACTCAAAGATCCCCAGTTACAGGTAAGCAACCTGTATATCTTCTTCGTGGTCTCTGTGCATCACATCTCTGGGAGATTAACAAGCAAGAAAAACCCACATGCATACCTGGAGGAGGGAACTGGAGATCTTAAGCTCACACTGCCTGCAACACAGCTCGCCCCACCACAGAACGTTGGTGAAGATGGACATTGAGGGCGTAGTGCCTCACAAACGTGTGAGGGCAGGTTGCTGCATTACAGATGTCTCCCAGCATCGTCCCAGTCAGGAAGGCTGTGGAAGTAGCTACAGCCCTGGTGGAGTGTGCACGGAGCGGACCAGGCAATGGCTTCTTCGCCAACAAGTAGCAACGTTTGATCATCTCCACAATCCATTTGGATAGACCTTGAGACGACGGTTTCTGCCCTTGTCCAGGTAAGGCATGGGAGACAAAATGGGCTGGAGATCTTCGAAAAGACCGAGTCCTATTCAAGTAGAAAAGCAAGGCTCTTTTCACATCCAGCACATGAAGACAACACTCTGCCTCATTCCAAGGGGTTGGGAAGAACCCTGGAAGGGTGATGTCTGCCCTCGAGTGAAACTCCAAGACTATCTTGGGCAGGAAAGAGATGTCTGGAGCCAGGGTAATGCCATCATGATGAAAAGT
Source organism: Lepidodactylus listeri (assembly GCA_029233225.1). NCBI lineage: Eukaryota > Metazoa > Chordata > Lepidosauria > Squamata > Gekkonidae > Lepidodactylus > Lepidodactylus listeri. The sequence goes on along the minus strand of JARCFY010000014.1, from coordinate 2,148,403 downwards.
AAGGTAAGGTGGGTCACAATTGAGTGCAGAGAGTTCACTCACCCGTCTAGCAGACGTGATGGCCACTAGGAAAGCAGTTTTCCATGAAAGGAGTTGCAGGCTACAGGTGGCCATCAGTTCAAAGGGCTTGCCCGTCAGTCTCGCCAAAACCAGAGGTAAATCCCAAACTGGCACAGGGGCTCGAGATGGGGGAAATAGGCGATTGAGGCCTTTCATTAATTGTTTTGCTCATGGGTGGGAAAAAACCAAATGACCCTCTATCTCTGGGTGATTAGCAGAAATAACAGCCAGGTATACCCATGGAGAGGCACAGCTGAGGCCCACGTCTATATGGGATAGTAGAAAACCAAAAATAGCAACCAAATACGCAGGAGGCGGGGCAACCCTTCCGAACTATGGTAAGCCACAAACTTCCTCCATTTTCCGGCACAGGACAGGCGTGTAGACGGCTTTCAGCAAATTGAGGAGCACATGGGCTATCCTGTTGCTTATTTTTGTCCAAGGATCTGCCACGCGGCCATCTGGAGATGAGGCACATCATGGTGTAACACTTGTCCCCCTTGGGCAAGGAGGAGATTAGGCACCACTGGGAAGTGGACAAAGGAACACAGGTGTAGGAGAGGTGGGAACCAATGCTGTCTGGGCCACCATGGGGTTATCGGAATGCAGTGAGAGTGTTCCCTTATCACCTTGTTGATCACCTTGGTAAGCAGAGGAAATGGTGGGAACAGGAACATGTGTCTGTGTGCCCATGGGCAGAGGGGTCCATCTCCCAGGGAGGCAGGGTCCCTCCCCGCTCTGGAGCAGAACAGGCAGCATTTTGTGTTGTGCCGAGAGGCAAACACATCTATCTCCGGGCAACCCCAGCAATCAAATATCAGCCAGAGGTAGGTCCAGTTGAGTTCCCACTCATGCAGTGATGCTCCCCCTCTGCTCAGAAAGTCTGCCTGCACATTCAGGGAACTGGGAAGGTGTGCCGCTATCAGAGACATGCCCCGGGAGCAGCAGTCGTCCCAAATCTCCAGGGCTAGCTGGCACAGGCCTCTGGATACCATCCCACCTTGTCGGTTGAGATAACATACGGTCGTTGTGTTGTCTGTCAGGACTGCAACAGTACTGTTGTGTACGAGGTGCTGAAATGACCAGAGAGCATAACAAACTGCTAGCATCTCTAGGAAGTTGATGTGATTGTGCATCACATGGGGTTCCCACTTGGCCCCGACACACGGTCCCATGAGATGGGCACCCCACCCCCAGAGGGAGGCATCTGTAGTCACTGTTACGGATGGGGTGGGAGGGTGAAATGGGGCTCCCATCTGTGGATTCTGTGGGTTCATCCACCAAATGAGGGAGGCCAGTACAGGTGCGGTGAGGTGAAACCTCTTGGATTGGGGGTGTGACTGAGGACAAAAATGGCGAAGGAACCACAGCTGAAGTGGTCTCATGTGCAGTCTGGAGAAGACTATGACCACTGTAGTTGCTGCCATCAACCCCAGGAGTCGTTGGAGTTGTCTTGCCATAGCCTCTCCCCGCTGACATAAGAGGCGTATCAGGGCGATGATGTCATCTGCCCTCTTGGGAGGGAGGAAGGCTTTGCACAGCTGGGAATCCAGGATAACCGCAATGAATTGGGCCCGTCTTGAAGGGGTGAGTACAGACTTCCTCATGTTGACTGTGAGTCCTAAGGCTTCCAGGGTGCGCAGTGTTAGCATACTGTGGTCGTGTAAGGTGGACTTCGAGTTCACCACGAGCAACCAGTCATCGATGTATGGAAAAATCCATACACCCTGGAGACAAAGGTAGGCTGCAATGACAACCATGCTGTAGTCATGGGATAAGCCCTGCAGAGGTGCTGCCACAGCTGGGCGTCCCAAGGAGCCGGAGGAGGGCTATGTCCAGATGATCGATCCTGATCCTCCCGTCGATGTGGAGAGATGGCTGGAGCGCCAGTTCCACGACCCAGGTGAAGACTTTCGAGACTGGAAGGTCGGGAGTCTTGGGTTAACTCCATATCCCGTTCAGAGTCTGTGAATTGGACAGGATGCAGCAAAGGTGAGGAGGAGTCACCTTGTAGCTGCCCAAGGCCCACAGAGTCAAGAACTGTAGCCCCCGCAAGGGCTGTGTCCGACGCGACGTCTGTGTGGACAAAGCAACTTTGGTGAAGTCCTTCTGCTTCTTGCGCTTGACCGGCCTGTCGTCCTTGCCCTCCTTGTGTTTCTTAGCAGGAGTATGGGCTTTGAACTGGGAAGTCGAAATTGGGCATTTCAGCACCGACTGATCAACATCGATGATGCTCAGCGTCAGGGATAACGCAGCCATCGATCCCAAAGCTGGAGTCGACATCAAGGCATGGCCAGACGTTTCTTGCGAAGACGCCATCGATGAGAGAGCCTGATCTATTAAAGTGACGCGGAGTCCCGCAGCTCGATTCTTCCTCGTCTGCTTCGAAAACTTGGTACAACGAGTGCAAGAATCGACTCGGTGCACTTCCCCAAGGCACAAAAGGCAAAGTGAGTGTCCGGGGGGGGGGGGATTTTACTGCCGCACTTTAAGCACCTTTTGAAGAAGCCCCACCGTTTGGCCATAGGCCGGGGGGGGGGAGTAATCTGCTGAGGCAGAGTACTTACAGAATCAGTTCTGTCCGTGAACAAGTTTTAAAGTTTTTCCCTTTCAGGAGAAGTCCAGCAAAAATGAGAAAAAGAAGAAAAAAGAAGAGAAAATACCAGCCGAAGTGAGGAGGGTCCAACCAGCACAGCGGTCAGAAGAGAACTGGCGGGATTGTCATTTTATTTATTTTATTTATTTGATTTCTAAGCCGCTGTCCCCGCGATTGCAGGCTCAGAGCGGCGTACAAGACCTGGTACTCCAGGATTCAAACATACTAAAACATTAAAACAATATAAAACATTAAAATACAGATTACAAATTTACAATTAACAGTCTAAAGTGCTCAGTTCTCAGTTCTAAAAATTCAGATGGTGGCATCCTAATCGCTCCGGAGCCCCTGTTTACTTGTGGCTAATAGTGCACGTGACGGTCAGGTTTTAGTAGATATGTTGCAGGAGAAAAACGGGGGGGGGGAGGGAAGGTGGAAGCAGCGGCCCCTACTCAAATGCCTGGCGGAAGAGCTCCGTCTTACAGGCCCTGCGGGACTGCACTAAATCCCGCAGGGCCCTGATCTCCTCCGGGAGCTCGTTCCACCAGATAGGGGCCGCCACTAAGAAAGCCCTCCCCCTCGTGGTAGCGAGCCTGGCTTCTCTGGGGCCAGGTATAGTCAGCCGGTGTTGGGCTCCAGACCGCAGTGCTCTCCGGGGTACATACAGGGAGAGGCGGTCCCTTAGGTAGGTTGGACCCAGGCCATTTAGGGCTTTAAAGGTAAGCACCAGCACCTTGAAGCGGATTCGGTACGCTATTGGCAACCAGTGCAGCGCCGCCAGCACCGGCCGGATGTGCTCCCGTCTCCGGAGACCCATCAGCAGCCTTGCTGCGGCATTCTGCACCAGCTGCAGCCTCCGGATCAGCGACAAGGGCAGCCCCATGTAGAGAGCGTTGCAATAGTCTAGCCTCGAGGTGACCGTTGCATGGATCACTGTAGCCAGGTCGGCACGGTCCAGGAAGGGAACCAGCTGCCGCACCAGCCTCAGATGAAAAAAGGCCGACTTGGCAGCGGCTGCTACCTGGGCCTCCATATTTAAGGAGGGATCCAGGAGCACTCCCAAGCTCCTCACCACCGGCGCAGGCACCAACGGCGCCCCGTCGAATGCAGGGAGCGGGAGCCCCGACCAAGGCCTGCCCTTACCCAAGCACAGGACCTCCGTCTTGGGTCATGCCCCTCCCTTGGTCATGCGCACTGGAGCCCAGTGCATGACCGGGGAGAGGGCGCGGAAATCTCTTTCGATTTAGATGATACCGATTGGGGTCGGCACAGGCGCACTATATCCCAGAGGTGTGATGCACAGAGACCATGAAGCAGATCAAAAGATCATGCCATCAGGATTTACCTTTTTGTAATTTTCCAAAAAAAAAGAAAATTGCTGCCACATTCATTCCCTCAGTGGCTGACACATTCATTGCATCTTGAGGATGAAACACTCAGAATAACACCCCCCCCCCCAAAGACATCACAGCCAAAGAGAAGATATTGAAAGAACCAAGATCAAAACGTTGATTCGCAGAGAACTTCAAGCATCAGACATAGATTGGCACCCACATTTAAGGTCACATGGGCCTACAGCAGTAAAGCCTACCTGCAAATCCTATCTAGCAGTGTTTCCCAAGATGTAGGTTGAGACCCAAAAGTGAGTTATGAAGCCACTGAAAGTGGAGTTGCAGGCCCTCCCTCCCTGATGGCCGCCCCCACCCTTTTGTAAGGCTGTGCAGCACGTTATGGACTTCTGCTATAATATGAAAGTTACACATGAACTATGCCATGAACTATGTCCAACTATGTGGGACATGAGAGTACATTAGGTGACCAGTGGGAAGATGGGGACAGACACCTACACTATAGGGTCAAAGCACCATTTTCTGAGGTTACCACCTCTAGGCGGGAGGACTGATACCAGAGATCAAAAGACACTCTCACACAAAGGCAGGAGGTTGTAAACTTACATCTGCAACTCTATACACACATACCCCTTTCATATATACCTCCTGGTGCCCCTTCCTGCCAGCCTTCATCTCCATATGACACATCAAAGAGCATCATACCTGGACATGAAGACACTGGGATGCTTCCTGAAGACCGGTTCCCATGGTCAGCGTTCCTGTGATCCAGAAGATCGGTGCCAGATCCCGCTGGCAGTGACATCCTGCTCTGACCATCAGATAGATCTGAATATTGACCCATCCCCTGTCACCCCCTTAGTGGCTAGAGATAGCATACGGACCATCTATAGGTTTTCTAGGGATGACATCATATCATGCCATCCTTCCAGGTCCTCCCAGGTACCACCTCCCAATAAAAGATACTCCCCAAGGTTACCAGTTCAGTTCGAGCTCCAATTCTAATCCTCCTACCTGTTCTAACCCCCCCCCCTCACGGATTCCTGGGTGCACCACTGGGATCTGCTTCGTGGTTCTCTGCCGGTTCAGAGCCACGACCCTTATCGTCTTCCTGAGATTTTCTCATCCCCGTTTTCCAGCCGGATTCCATCGCATCTATATAGGTAAATATAACCCTCGACAGAAACCATCAATTACCTGCTCATGCACAAATCCCTGTAACTTCTTCCTAAATTCCTAGTCCTATGTATGTATGAATGACAGAACAACACTGCTTTTTATAATCCTTTTATTATATCTCAGTAAACAAATTATTTTACATCTCTAATCGAGTCCTTGTCAGTTTCTCAGAAGTATCGGTTAGCGCATCCTCTGTATACATTGGTTAAAGGTCCCGTAAGCCTGCTTGCATACTGATAACAGCTAATATTCCCCAAATATTAATAACATAAAAGAGAAGAAGAAGAAGAGAAGAGATTGGATTTATATCCCGCCCTTCACTCCCCAAGGGAGTCTCAGAGCGGCTTACAAACTCCTTTCCCTTCCCCTCCCCACAACAGACACCCTGTGAGGTAGGTGGGGCTGAGAGAGCTCTTTCCCAAGCTGTCCTTGAGGGAACAGCTGGTACAGAGCTAAGGCTTGCCCAAGGTCATCCAGCCAGGTGCAAGTGGAGGAGTGGGGAATCAAACCCGGTTCTCCCAGATTAGAGTCTCCGCACTTAACCACTACACCAAACTGGCTCTCAGTGAGCAGTGAGGCTAACATTGCTCTCAGTGAGCAGTGAGGCTAACACTTTCCAGGGCTCCCTTTCGTATTTTCCAACCCACGATCTGACCCTGGAAGCAGTCTCTTCCATGCCATACCTCAGTGGGGTTTTTCTTTCTTTCTTCCCTGCATAGACATGTTGAGAAGAAGAGATTGGATTTATACCCCGCCCTTTACTACCCAAAGGAGTCTCAGAGTGGCTTACAAACTCCTTTCCCTTCCCCTCCCCACAACAGACACCCGGGGAGGTAGGTGGGGCTGAGAGAGCTCTGACAGAAACTGCTCTTTTTCAAGAACAGCTGTGCTAGAACTATGGCTTGCCCAAGGTCATCTGGCAGGTGCAAGTGGAGGAGTGAGGAATCAAACCCGGTTCTCCCAGATTAGAGTCCACACACTTAACCACTACACCAAACTGGCTCTGATCAAGTAAAATGTGTCCGGATGGTTACTTGAGTGAGTTTCTTAGAATTGGGGGAGGGGGGATTAGGGGGAGGAATGGAGGGGGCGGCCAAAGGCCAGACTGTCCCCTCCAGAGGCAAAGACTGCCTGCTTTGGACTGCCAGTTGCCTGGGGTTCGGCAGGAGGGCAGCTGCACCCTTTGTATGACCTTTGCAGGTTTCTCCAAAACACCAGGATAGCCACTGTAGAAAATGGAATGCTGAACTGGATGGATCCCTTGGGTCAGCCTTGGATAGGCCACCATACCAAGTCAGTTTGGACTTATGGGTCCGCATACCGAAAGGACTAAGAACTGCTGCTATAAAACAAGGATATTGTGACAGAATTGCAGCATCACTTCATAACATAAAAATGTATACTTATGTTTCTCACACTGTCTGTATATTAATATAATTTCCCCTGTTTGATCTGACCTGTTGGTCTATGAGTATTAATAAAAGACTCACTGACGGGAGACATGTGGGTCAAAGAACATGTCTGAATACTTGGTTTACAGTGACCTGGTTTCAGGTTCAATTCACTTTTCTGGACAAGAGTTTTGTAGGTGAAATTTGTGGCGAGCCTGTTTAAATTATACCACAAATTTCTGAATTTTGTCTCACATAGATATCATTTGTTTATTTGAAAACCTCTGGAGGTCCCTTCCAACTCTATGATTCTATAAAATAAAATACATTAAGAACATAAAAACCAAATTTAAAACCCCAACTCAGGACTGCTAGCAAACTTAACCAATACAGTCCTACATAAAACCATCTTCAACGGCCTCCTAAAGATCGAAAGTGAGTGGTCAGGTGCACTATCTGAAGGTTGTTCCATAATTGTGGGGCTGCCACTGAAAAGGCCCTTTCTCGTGTACCCACCAGTGAGGTGGACCCTCGCTGTGATTTTAATTCCCAGGTAGGGACATATTGCCTCCTTTAACTCCGGGATGCTGCCATCCACATACGTGAACAAACACGAAGCTGCCTTATTCTGAATCAGATCCTCGGTCCATCAAGGTCAGTAGTTTTTACTTAGACTGGTAGCCACCCTTCAGGGTCTCAGATGGAGGTCTTTCACATCACATACTGCCTGGTCCTTTTTAACTGGAGATGCTGGGGACTGAACCTGGGACCTTCTGCATGCAAAGCAGAGGCTCTGCCACTGAGCCACAGCCAATCACTTCACAGGGGTGGTTCCATTCTGAGCATGGCTCCAGCCTCCCACTGTTCATAACACCAGCAGCTGCCACCAGCATCTGCCACACTGCCATTAAGCAGCACATCTTCTAGCTCTGCATCTCATTCTCAGGCAGCGACCCAGTGTTCCCTCTAAGCTGAGTTGGTGTGAGCTACCTCACAGTTTTTTAGCCTCCAGCTCACACATTTTTGTTTTAGCTCAGGAAGGATGGCTCCAGAGCAAACCAATTTATGCGGTAGCCAAATCGCTGGCTCACAACTTTAATGCCAGTAGCTCACAAAGTTGAATTTTTGCTCACAAGACTCAGCAACTTAGAGGGAGCATTGGTGACCAGTAAAGACAAACACGCACACAGCACCAATAACTTTAGCTCAGCACTTCCAGCTTTCTATCTAAAGTTAAATCTTTCCCTTGGAAACCACACACTGAGAAACAGTGGCTATTCCTCAGTGATTTTACAGAGAAGAAGAAGAAGAGATTGGATTTATACCCCGTCCTTCACTACCCAAGGGAGTCTCAGAGCAGCTTAAAAATCTCCTTCCCCTTCCCCTCCCCACAACAGACACCCTGTGATGTAGGTGGGGCTGAGAGAGCTCTGAGACAACTGTCCTTGAGAGAACAGCTGGTACAGAGCTATGGCTTGTCCAAGGTCATCCAGCAGCTGCAAGTGGAGGAGTGGGGAATCAAACCCGGTTCTCCCAGATTAGAGTCTGCGCACTTAGCCACTACACCAGACTGGCTCTCCAGTGCCAATAATGGGGGGGGGGGGGACCTCAGCTGCTGCTGCAATGCTTTGAGTTAATAGATCGCAAGACCAGAAGTTGCAACAATCAACAGAAACACTGGGGGGCTGATTAATGGCAGACTTCCAAACTGCAGCAAAGCCTTGGCCCAAGGGTGGAGTGTAGTAGTAGCAGAAAGACCAAGCACACCAAAGGCCTTAGGTGTCTGCTCCACAACAGGAAAAAAACACAACCCAAAAACTTCTGGAGAGTAACTGGGAAAGAATGGGAGAAACTGGGTTGCCAACCTCCATGTGGGGGCTGGAGCTCCCACAGCATTACAACTGATCACCAGACTACATACATCGCTTTTTTTTATTTATTTAAACATATATTCCACTTCTCCTGTGGAAAGTGCCTCCTTTGGAAGGTGACCTGCATGGCATTAGACCCCACTGAGGTCCCTCCCCCCCCTGAACCCCACTCAGCCCTCAGAGGATGGCCGGTTGCCTGGACCCACAGCTGTCACAGGCTGTTCGACCGATGGGCTTTGCAATCACTCCTTGCTGTCCCCTCAAGGAGCCCCATGGCCCACCAGCCCAAAGCCTTACATACTGTGGCCACCACACCCTCCTCCAGCCCATCCTCTGCCTCAATAACATTCACACCTCAGCAGACGGGCAGAGCAGCCCCAGTCAGGCAAGAGGGATTCAGGGATGCTCTTGAGCCAGACCCACGCTCTCAGCCTCACCTATCTTACAGAGCTGCTATGAGGATAACATGGGAGGAGGAGGAGACCCCATACACTGCCATGAGCTCCTTGGAGAATGGGCAGACTCTGAACCCAGGAAGTCCGCTGTCTGCTCCGCAAGTCCAGTGCCAACACTTATTTATTTATTTATTTATTTTTCGGATTTATATCCCGCCCTCCCCGCAGTCCCTAAGGGATGTTGGACCCTGGCCATATAGGGCTTTATAGGTAAGAACCAGCACTTTGAAGCGAACTCGGTATGCTATAGGCAGCCAGTGCAGTGCCACCAGCACAGGTCCGATGTGGTCCTGTCTTGCAAGACCCATCAACAACCAGGCCGCGGCATTCTGCACCAGCTGCAGCTTCCGGATTTGCACCAAAGGCAGCCCCATGTAGAGAGTGTTACAGTAGTCTAGTCTCAAAGTGACCGTCGCATGGATCACTGTGGCTAGGTCATCACGGTCGAGGTAGGGAACCAACTGCCTCGCCAGCCGTAGGTGGTAAAAGGCCAACTTGGCAGTGGCTGCTATCTGGGCCTCCATTGGCAAGGAGGGCTCCAGGAGCACTCCCAAACTCCTAACCCTCGACGCAGGCATCAACGGTGCCCCGTCGAAGCTCGGGAGCGGGACCCCCCGCCCCAGGCCACAACGACCCAGGCACAGGACCTCCGTCTTCACCGAGTTCAATTTCAGCCTGCTTGATCTGAGCCAATCAGCCACAGCGTGCAATGCCCAGTCTAGATCATCTGGGCCGGAGTCCGACAGGCCGCCCAACATCAGATAGAGCTGGGTGTCATCCGCATACTGGTGACATCCCAGCCCAAACCTCCGGACAATCTGGGCAAGGGGGCGCATATAGATATTAAACAACATCGGGGAGAGCACTGCCCCCTGTGGCACACCACAATCAAGTGAGTGCCTTGAGGATTGCTGCTCCCCTAGCACCACCCTTTGTCCCCGACCTTGGAGAAATGAGACGAGCCATTGCAGGGCCCGCCCCCCTATCCCCACGTCGGCAAGGCGGCAGGACAGCAGCTGATGATCTACCGTGTCGAACGCAGCCGACAGGTCAAGCAACAGCAACACCGCCCCACCGCCCTGATCCAGATGTCGCCGGAGGTCGTCAGTTAGAGTGACCAGGGCAGTCTCCGTCCCATATCCTGGGCGAAAGCCGAATTGAAAGGGGTCAAGGACCGAAGCGTCATCCAGATACCTCTGTAACTGTAACGCCACCGCCCTTTCTATTAATTTGCCCAAATAGGGCAAATTGGGCACCGGCCTATAATTTGCCAATTCTGCCGGGTCCAGATGTGCCTTTTTTAGGAGTGGGCAGACCATCACTTCCTTGGGAGCCCCCGGGAATTTCCCTTCAGAGAGGGAGGTGTTAATAATTTCCCGGGCGGTACCTTGTAGCCCCTCATGGCCAGGACGGGCACGGATCAAGGATGCACGTGGTTGGGCGAACAGTCAAGAGCAGTCTGTCAACTTCCTCTAGGTCAAGCTGGCCGAACCCATCTAATCCCGGAAACGAAGACATGCAAGGGGCTTCGAGTTCACTCACTGTATCACTTGTGGCAGGGAGGTCCCGGCGGAGCAACAAGACTTTCTCCGCAAAATAGCTCGCAAATGCCTCACAGCCAATGTCCAATTCCCTAGAATTTGCTCTGCCACATGGCAGTACTGTTAGCAACCGAATTGTTCTAAATAATTGGGCTGGGCGTGAGCTTCTGGATGCAATCTCAGCAGCAAAGAACTATTTCTTTGCTGCCTTAGTTGCCATCTCATAGGCTTTCATAAACGTTCTATAAGATGTTCTTGACGCTTCGTCGCGAGCGCGACGCCACCGTCTCTATAGCCGTCTTAGCTCCCGCTTCATTTGGCGTAGCTCCTGGGTATACCAGGGGGCCAATCTGTTGTGAGAGAAATACCAAGCACTTTTAAGACCAGCAAAGTTTTGTTCAAGGTATGAGCTTTTGTGTGCCTTGCTACAATGTGTGCGTGTGTGTTGATGTTTATGCCAGGGCTCTCCTGGGTGCAACTGGGTTCCCTCCCCCTTGTCACTGTGTTCATGCCCTCATGACCCAGTCTCTCTCAGTAAGAAAGCAATATGAACTATTTTAGAGGAGGAATAACAACAAGCCACTGAGATAGATTAGGCTGTCCAGATCAAGTTCACCCAGCACATTTCCTTTGTAGTTGTAGTTATTTTTCTGGGGAATACTATAGTTTTGTAAACAAACACATGGCCCTCAGTCTGTGTCAGGATGCCTTCTCATTTTCTTGGCCAGCACATGAAGCAACTTATGTACAAAAGGTTGCAATGCCCAGCCATTTCATGTTTTCCTCTGGGTCCTAGTCTAGGAACACGGAGCATGAGATTTCTGTGGTGAATGTCAATAAATCAAAAGTAGGTTTGCAGCTTACAGATGCACACCTGAACAGCATACTCAAGACTGCTACAGCACAGATATTTTGATGCAGTAATTCAGAGCAGAGTCATCAGTTATCAGAGACTGTTAAATAGAAAAAATATTGCAAGTGTGCTATTGTTTTAAGCATGTTTTATTTAAAGTTTTAAAATAATCTTTAATTGTGTTTGTGTCCTTTATAACTGTAATGTAGTATGCTCTGTGTAGCAACCAGCCTGCCATGTGCTTCCAGGTAATGGCACCCGCCGCATGGCCAGAGCACATGGTCAGGCAGAGAGGGGAGCTTGAATCTGGAGGAACAATAGACATCCGGATTGAAAGCCTCCACCAATGTGGGACCTAGGTTCTCCCTGGGGAGCCAATGCAATCAAACGCTCCTCCAGGGAACCTATGACAAACATGCGCATATGTTAAGCCCCTATCAGGTCTTTTGGGTGCGGTCGGAGGTGTGGCTCCGGCCAGCATATAATGAGGGCCCTGGAGCCCTGGAAGCATGCTTGTTCTGACCATCTACTGGGCATGCTGAATCACTCAATAAAGGCTTCATGATTTCACCGTTCCTGGTCTCTTGAGTCCAGTACTCTTCAATAACATTAGTATCTCCACTACCTGGCATTACATTTTATGACGTACATGGCCAGGCCCAACAAGGTCTCATTTATGTCAGATCCGGCCCTCATAACAAATGAGTTAGAATCATGGAATCATGAAGGGTCCATACGGACCATCTAGTCCAGCCCCCTGCCCAATGCAGGACCAGCCTAAAGCATCTCTGACAAATATTCATCCAGCCTCTTCTTGAAAGCTGCCAGTCAAGGGGAACTAACCACCTCCCTAGGCAGCTGGTTCCACCTTTGAACCACTCTGACCATGAAAAGGTTTTTCCTAATACCAAGCCAATACCTTTCTGCATGGAATTAAAACCCGTTGCTTCGGGTCCTATCCTCTGCTGCCAACTGGAACAGCTCCTTGCCCTCCTCCAAATGACAGCCTTTCAAATATTTAAAGAGAGCAATCATGTCCCCCCTCACTCTCCTCTTCTCCAAACTAAATGTTCCCAAGGCCCTTAGTGATTCCTCATAGGGCTCAGTCTCCAGACCCCTGATCATCCTTGTCGCTCTCCTCTGCACCCTCTCGATTTTGTCCACATGCTTTTTGAAGTGAGGCCTCCAGAACTGCACACAGTACTCAAGGTGCGGCCTGACCAAGGCAGTATACAGAGGGGCTATGACCTCCTGCGATTTCGATGCTACGGCCCTTTTAATACAACCCAGGCCAAGACTAATTTTGCCTTTTTTGCCACCGCACCACATTGACTGCTCATATTTAGTTTACAGTCCACTCTTGCCCCATGTTCTCTTTCGCATACACTGCTCCCCAGAAACGTATCCCCCATCCAGCATTTGTGCTTGACATTTTTGTGGCCCAGATGTAGTACTGTGCATTTATCTTTGTTGAATTGCATCCTGCTTGCAACTGCCCACTTCTCCAGAGTATTCAGGTCTTGTGGAATTTTAACTCTATCTTCTTGGGTGTTTGCTATTCCTCCCAATTTGGTATCATCAGCAAATTTAATGAGTAGCCCTTCTGCGCCTTCATCCAGATCACTGATAAAAATATTGAAAAGTACCGGGCCCCAAACCGAGCCCTGTGGCACCCCACTAGACACCTCCCTCCAATCTGATGAAACGCCATTGACCACCACTCTTTGGGTGTGGTCCTCTAACCAGTCCCCTATCCACCAAACTGTCTTATAGTCCAGTCCACAGTCTTCCAGTTTGCCCATCAAAATGTCATGGGGAACCTTATCAAAAGCGTTACTGAAATCCAGGTGAATCACATCAACAGAGTTCCCACAATCCAGTAAGCTCATCACACGATCAAAGAAGGAAACCAGGTGGGTCTGACAAGATCTGTTTGGGACAAAACCATGCTGACTTCCCCGGATCACTAAGTGGTCCTTCAGATGCTTACAGATCGATCCCTTTAAAATCTGCTGTAAAATCTTCCCGGCAACAGAAGTCAGACTGACCGGGCTGTAGTTTCCAGGGTCATCCTTCTTCCCTTTCTTAAAGACTGGGAGAATATTTGCTCTTCTCCAATCTTGTGGCACCTCCCCAGTCCTCCAGGAGGCCTTGAAGATGATGGACAGAGGCTCTACAAGTTCATTAAAAAGTTATTTAAGCACTCTTGGGTGCACACCATCTGGCCCAGGGGATTTGTATTTGTCCAGTGCACCCAGGTGCCTCTCCACAACCTCCCTGTCAATGTCAACTGGACACTCAGGTGTCCTGTTATGTCCTCTACCATCTCTAGATGGGCTCAAGTTCTTCAGGGAGAAAACAGAGGCAAAAAAGTCATTAAGACTGTCTGCTTGTTCTCTGTCCTCCACCAGAGTTTCTCCTTCTACTCTCAAAAGCAATCCTTGTGCCTCTTTTACCTCGTGTTTGCTTCACGCATTATATGCAGTTTTTTTTCTTATTGTAGCAAGCCCCCCTGGCCAGACCCAACTCATACTGAACTTTGGTTTTGACACCCCTGGACTAGAGAGACTTCTGGTTTCATTCAGTACAGCTGCTCTTATGTTTCCACTTCTATGTGAAGACCAGCTTCTGGAAATCACCCAACATTCCATGAACACTTATTTCTAAATTCAAGTTGGAAGCCCACTTCACTCTTACACCCAAGAATATTTGTTTTCAGAGTCAGAAAGAATAGGAATTCTACCCTTCCCTGTGTTTTTGCACAGCCTTTGGGACAAACTACACGTGACAGTAGCCATGTGGCCATTGATGCCATTTTAGAGGAGAATTTAGCCATTTTAAAATTGCCACGAGGGCTGATCCTGATCTAGGGTTGCCAGGTCCCTCCTGGCAACCAACAGAGGATGGAGGCGGGGGGGACTTACTAGGATAGGAAGGAGGCCCAGGTTACATAGCCAGCAACATGGTGTGAACCGAAAGTGACATCATCACATTGGGGTGTCACCGCAATGCTTTGGTATTTGAACAAAAACTTTATGGTAAAAATGGCTTCTACCATAGAGTTTTTGCCTAAATAATGCAGCATTGCCACAGTGTCACCCACTTGATGATGTCACTTACAGTACATGCCGGATGTGATGTTGCCATATCGCCAGGAACATGGCCTGGGCCTCCCTCCTGCTCCTGGTAAGTCCCCCACCACCAGCAGCCAGCTGATTGGTGGCAGGGGGCAGGGGCCTGGCGGTGAGGGGCCCCGGCAACCTTATCCTGATTGGGTCTGTGGCACTTTGGCAGCAGACGATCTTGTTTCCCACCTCCATGTCAGGATCGGCCCCTTGCAGTAATTGTAAAATGGTGAAATTCTTCTCTAACATGATGTTGGTGGCCGCAGTTGGCCCCATGGCCTCCTTCAAGTATGATTTGGCCCAGTCACTGTTCTGAGCAAGCCACCTGAACTGAAGGAAGTAAGACTAGAGACGTGAATCGTTCAGTGAGGCAGTGGGCAGCCTCTTAGGTGTCGGACACTTTGGACTCTAAGGACCTTTATCACAACACACCAGCAGTTCTTCCATGGCAGACAGTCCGGGAATTGCTGCTCAAAGACCTTCATGAGTAGCTTTCCATGCAGTCTTAAGAATGCTCTCTCAGAAGTCCCATGGAATAGACATGAGTATGATTCTGAGAAGACCTGCTCAGGCCTGCTCAGGAGCAGTGTTCCCTCTCAGCTGAGTTAGTGTGAGCCAGCTCAAAGTCTTTTAGCCTCCAACTCACCCATTTTTGTCTTAGCTCAGGAAGGATGGCTCCAGAGCAAACTAACTTATGCAGTATGCTTGCTCTCAACTTTAATGCCAGTAGCTCACAAAGTAGAATTTTCACTCACAAGACCTCACAGCTTAGAGGGAACATTGCTCAGGAGGTCTCTCATCGCAAGGTATTTATAACTGAAAGGCAAGAGGTCAAAACATCTCATGAATACAAAGATGGACACCAGATGTCGGCTGTTTTGGATCAAGCAGGCCCAACAGAACAAATTTCTCATAGAGCTTTTGAGTGACACAGAACTCTTCTTCAAAGGGCAGCAGAACACTGCCAAGTTCTCTCTTTTCTGGGTTCTTGCTGTGCTACTCTTAAATAAATATGGAAGTGTTGCCAACCAGATGTTCACCAGAACCCAAAAACCAAGTCCCTGAAGGGTAGAGTCGAGCATGGCTGTTAGTCTTTGACCCTGGAATCTGCTAACAATCCAGAACACTGTTTTCAGCATCCACATTTCATTGGCTTCTGACTATCACTTTAAGTCTTGGAATACCAGGGGTTTTGCCAATAATTTCCTCCAAGGCAAAACTGGGAAATCTTGAAGGAAGTTGGTTTTGTTTTTAAAGGCTAGCAAAATGTATTGGCTGGGGGACACTGTCAGAATCTGCTAATTCAGACATTATAGTAATCATGCTTGTACCTTCTAAGTAGCTCTATGTTTAATTCTGTGCTTGTAACCGTTATGTATTACTGTTCTACTGCTTGACCAGACCGGGAGATTATAGCAAATGAAGCGGGAGGGTGACATCGGTAAAGTATGAGAACAAGGAGGCCTCTCACATTCCTGCCTCCGCATTCCAGCTGCCCCGGCTGAGACTTCAAGGGAGGATACCTCTCATCTCTTATCACATGCAAAAGCCTTGAGGCCATTGATTGTTATGTGAACTGGTAACATCTGAGGGGTCTGGTTTGGGAAAGGAAATTTACAGCTTGACACCTCACTCTCTTTCCTGTGAGAACCAAACGGCCAGAACTCCTCTTTGCCCGCCAATTTTCCCCTATAGTGATTGGCTACCTATGGGTAATTCAAACTCCTTGGAATGGTATAATAGACCTGTGTGTATTATCTGTCTCATCTCTGACAATAATCCGAGAAGCTGTACTAATGTAGAGATTGGAAATAAAGAACTTTGGTTAACCAACCAAGATCTGATCCTTGACTACTTTGAGCAGAACTCTCACAGACACAGCTGAACATTCCTTTGTTTCTGGTAACCTCAAAAGCCTCCTCTTCTCAGAATAGACATTAAACGTTAATTGTAACATCTTAGATTTTGCTACAGAAATAAAGAAGGAATTTTCATTGAACCTCAATCAGCCAATAAAAGATGAAAAGAAACACTGTGAATTAAATCAGCATTTTTAAAACCTGTTTTTCATTTATTATCAGAGTTTTTTTAAAAAAAAAAAAAACCCTTGAGCATCTCTTAAATTAACCTGGTTTAAAATTGTTCTTAAATGATAATTTGCACTTGACATATAATACATAATCCATTGGGTCACCTCAAGTTTTCTTAGAAGTCATGAACTTAGCAAAGTTAGAATCTCTTATAACTGAATCCATCAAACACAGGGCATCTGCTTTGCTACAGAAAAGCTCCAGGAGAAAATAACCACCCTGTGAGGTCAAAACTTATGAACACAATAGGTCATTAAGGTCGCGGCCACACGAGTGAAATAATCCGGAGGGGAATTGAGGCTTTTTTGCTCTGGAGCAATTTGCCCCACAATTGCATGATCACACAGGTCTGTGGACCTGCCAGGGCAACTTGCCACTGCGTGATCAGACGCAACCACAGGTGAGTTGTTGGGGGGTTTTGTGGTTGGTTTCCGAGGCGCTTAAACGGGGGATTGATGAATCGCCTCCCCACCCTAAGGGCTTTCGATGATGCACACACAGAGAAGGGGGGAAAAAACCAACAGTGTGGCATTGGGATAGCGTGTGATCCCGCTATCTGCAATGCCACACTTCGGCACTAGAGTGATCACACGGGGAAACTCCGACTGTGAACTGCAGCAAACCATTTGATACTGGAGTTTCACTAGTAGCTTTTTACCACACTTCCCCACTGGATCAAAATGGTTTGCAACGGTTTGACGATGGTTGTGGGACGCTTCCCAGATGTGCTGGTGTGATAGTGCCACTTTAATCCGGTGGTGAATCGTCCCTCTTTCGTGGCAAATGGTTGCGTATGATCGCGCCCATAATGTACCTATTGCTGTGCAGATAATGAATATTTAGACAGTCAACCAAACATGTTCCCTGCCATGGAGACACGCCATTCTGGCCTCTGACTGCCAGTCGTTGCTTTTGGAAAGCTCCGGGGACTGAACTTCAACCAGAGGAGGGCAGAAGAGGCCACAGTGCACACGCGCCCTCTACCAGGGACACCCCAGATTTCTGCTGTCTGCTTCTGGTCCCTCTGGAGCACAACATGATTCTCACTAAGCCTACGGAGGAGATTTGGAGGATGCTTTCTCATAATGGTGGTAGTGTGCACACTTGTGCACTAGAGCTCCTCTCCCCAAAGCCTCTAGAATGCATGGGGATGCATCAGGACTCCAGGAAAGAATGCGCCCACATGAGCACTCAATTGTCCTGTAGCAGCAAAGGGCTGTTTCAAACAGTCAGGCAGAGTAAGCTCATCTATGGACATCTTTGTTCTTTAGCTAAATATCCTCTTTGCATGATGCTCACTATATGTTCAAGCAGGTGTGGAGGGCATCCTTGTGGTCCATGGTGTGAGCAAAACTCTTACAGGTACACAAGAGAGTCCTGTTTCCATGGGTGAATTGCTCGAGGGGTTGCAGGTGTGATTGTAGGCCAAAGAAGAGTCTGATATGTAGAATCCCATAGAGGCTACTCCAAATTTACACTGTTATGAAAAACAAGCAAAGGCTAACTCAAGGAACTAAAATAGTCTTCTGCCCTAGAAATATGGCATTTGCCTGTGGGAGAAGAAGAGAGGGGGAGGCAGTAAGACAACCAGCAGTCACAGAAAGAAGAGTGGAGAATGAGCTGCTTTTCTTGGAATAAAGGCTGGGAAAGGCAGTGGAGCATCTTGCAAACTAGTGGCCGGCACCTCACCACTCCATTGCACAAAGTTTGCCACTTAAATGGCTCTTCTGCCCCATCAAGAGCCACTGAAGTTGGAAAAAGGCTTCCAACTTCACTGAGCAGAGTTGAGAGGACACTGGGTAATTGTTTAATTGCCATATTTGCCAGACGGCAACCCCTAACTGGCCAGGTTCCATCAGCTGTTTACTAGTTGCTTGCGGTGATCAAGAACTGTTTCCAGGTAAGCAGGCAGGGAGTGTCTGGGAAACTGGAAGAGAGACAGTCCCTTTTCCCCTCCAGACAATCCATGGGGCACAAGCACCTAGCACTGCTTGGCATGGGCAGGCAGGCTAGCAAAATACTTCTGTGGGTTCATGTAAGGTGAGGCTCCACAAGGAGCTCCAAACACAACACATATTTGCATCCTGGTGCCTCTGGATGGGAAAGGAGGGCAGGGGACACTCAAGAGAAGACAGGGAGTGGGTGGGCAGGCAAAGGCCCTCTCTGTCCGAGGGTGGGGTTCCTCACCGTGGCCACCAACAATGCTCCCTGTAAGCCTCCTCCATCTGGCCTGGCAAATGGGACTCATCAGGGGACTGGATAGGGCCTTCTTACATTCTATCACATTTCTGTTCTGCCCTTCTACTTAGTTCAGAGTGGTCATGTGGTTTTCCCTCATCCATTTTCTTCTCACAAAAACTTTGCAAGAGAACTTTGGCTGATGTGCCCTTTGTGGCAATGTGAAGATGTGAGCCTAGGTCTCTCCAGTTTTAGCACTGCAAACCAACCATCACACCAAAAGGCCACCCCCACCCCCCACCCCCACTCAGCACGAAGCTAAAGCCCCTGGGAAGTCTTCCAGCAGGAGCCTCCCTGGAATGAAGAGCCGTTGCACAGAAGAGCAGCACTCTGGGGCTTTAGCAGAGAACTTCTGGAGGATGATGCTCCCGTGGAATGGATGCTACCGTCTCCAATTGGGCTTCCCTCCCCGCCTCCCCACCGCCTTCAGTGGGCAGTGGATTCCACCTTTCCACCCCCTGGCCAGCGAGCTGTATCCAACCCAAAAGGTGTAAGATGGCCACATGAGAACATTCAAGATGGTCCTGCAAAGCAGCCTGTATCATTTTGCCAAAACAATGTCAGAGCATCTAAAGTTACTGAGCCTTTGGCCTGGCTGTTTTCCCCTGGCTCAGGGGGAAGGTTATAGGTTGCTGCTGCTGCTGCTGCTGCTGCTTTTTGTCTGGCAAGGATTGGGGAGAGGGTAGGAATATAGGGTCTCTTACCCCCCATTTCCTGAGCCCTCTGCCTTTCCATCGATGCAGGGTTTTGCTTCACAGTAGAATTTTCCACATGCCGGATTTAATCGTGTGTTGACTGATATTAAGCAGATGTGAACTACCTGGCTGTGTTCACTCCATTGCTGTCACTCGCTACTCACTAAAATGGAAAAACTGACTCTGTTCTGTCCTCTCTGCCCACTCTTGACGAAGGCATGGTGTTTGGCTACAAAGCCGCCTCTGCTCACCAAAAGGATTCGTCAGTCGGGACCGACAAGCGGAAAACACGGAGGGAGAGAGCGCCTTCTTGCAGAGGGCCTTGGCTCAAAAGGGAGACTTCTGGCCAGCCTGTTCTTTGTTGACCTGGAACAGTCCCTCAGCTGAAAAGGCCTCTCTGGCCAGCAAGGGCCAATGACCACTGGCTTGTCAGACAAATAATTTAGCCCTAAAAAGCTGCCATGGGGGGGGGGGGTTAATGGCCATTGGACTGATGGGAATAACTCCTATAGTATCTACAACTTAGGAAGGCCGTTCCCAGCCAGAGACTGGTCATGGGGAGGGAAGAGATAAGCCTCCAACACTGCAGGCCAATCTAGATCAGACCCTTTCCATCTGGGACAAATTGTGCTGCTGCAGTTCCAAACACCATCCACACAGGTTGTTTTCCCCTATAAAGGCCACATGCCAGATATGGTCAGGAAGCAGCCGGAAAGCACCTTCCAGTGGCTGCTGGCAACTACAGCATGCTTTCCATGGAAGCAGCCAAGTGGATAACTACCCTCCTGGGGTAGGCCAACTGAGGACAGTCATCCCAGAGCCTGTGCCATCACAGCCAATACCATGCTGTTGCGGCACCATCCACACACAGGCTGTTCAAAAGGCACATGCCACTCCCCCAGCTGTGGCTCTCAAATAAGTAGGTCAGTTCCTGAGTGGTAAACACCTGTTATCAAACTGGGTTAGGGTGGGGGAAGTGTATGCAGACCACAAGATCAAGGGAAATGGTGTTCAAAAAACCAAGGCCCTCCTGGGCCTTCTCCACTTTAAAAAAAAAGTGAGCCCTTCCCCCACAGCCAGCCCCAGAAGTGGACAGCTCTGAGCCCTCCAGCTTCACAGGTCTTTCCCAATCCTGCTGTCCAAAGCCAGATGTTGGGAACAGATCCTGGGATTTTTTTTGGAGGGAGGGACTGCAGACCAGTTAGCCTAATACCCATTTCAAGCTAGTTAGTTACTGTTATTAAACACAGAATTATGCAGAACCTGCCGAGGAAAACCAGCATGGCTTCTGCAAAGGGAACTCCCATCTTACTAACCTCTTGGAGTTCTTTAAGAAGGTTAACAAGTATGAGGATACGGGGGACCCAGTAGACCTTGTACACTTGGACTGTTCAAAAACCCACTTTTGACAAGGTTTCTAATTGGGGTGCCAACCTCTGGCTGGAGTTCTCCAGGACTGGAGTTCTCTTGGAATTGCAACTGATCTCCAGACTACGGACATCGGTTCTCCTGAAAAGAGCAGCAGCTTCCCAGGGCAGGACCGAGAACACCACACTCCCACCAAGGCCCCTCTTCTCCCAAACCACACCCTCTCTGGGGAACCAACACATCTCCAGGGATTTCCTAAGCCAGGGGGGGTGTGACGCCACCCCTGACCCCCCTCGCTGTCGCCCCCGGTGGCCGTGCTGCTTCTCCCAAGAGGCGGCCCTGCAGAGGGTCTTAGTGGGTCTCAGAATGGCCGGGGGCAGGGGTATACCGCACCCTCAACTGCCTCCACAGCCTCCGTTGGTGTGCACTGGAGGGGGCCTGCCCAGCCGTCCTCCTAGGACTAGTTTGCTCAGCCTCTCTCTCTCTTATGCTGGCATTCACACTGTCCTGCACTACCGCCGGCTCTCTCCTCCTCGACCCGACCCCAGTCCCTTCTTTTTATTCCCTCATCCCTGCAGAGCCGCCTCCTCCCTCCCCCCTGCCCCGGCCCCGCCCCCTTTATCTCGGACGACGCTGAGGCCGGGTGCTTCCGACGAGCTCCTCCTGTCCGCTGGGAAAGTGCTCTGCCGCGGCGCGTCGTCTCCGGGGCGCGCCGCCTCCCCTGGCCCGAGTCTGGCTCTCTCCCTCCTTGCTGCATCGTCGGGGCGGGTGGGACGCGCTCGGTCCTGACGCCGCTCGCGTGCGGGTTGCGGTCGCTCGGGCCCGGCCCTCGTCGCTCGCCGCGGCCCGGAGTCTTCTTCCCCCGATGCCTCATTCGCCGGAGGCCGGGCGCCACGGTAGGGACCCGCCGGGGGGGGGGGGGGAGCTCGGGGTGACAACCCTATCCCTCACCAAACTGAGCAGCCATGGAATTGGTTAAACAACAGACAACAGAGAGCAGGAATGAACTGGCAGTTCTCACCACCAGGGAGGGACGTAAGGGGTGGGGTCCCAGAAGGGTCAGCACTGGGCCAAGAGCCATTCAGTTTGTTCATAAGTGATCTGGGGTTGGGGGCCAGCAGTGTCCCTAGGAACCTTGGCCTCAGCGACCTGCTTGCCTGGCCCTCCAGGGCATCTGGCTGGCCCCTGTGTGAGACAGGATGCTGGACTAGAGGGACCCCCACTGGGCCGATCCAGCTGGGCCCTTCAGGAGTGCTTGATCCCACTGGCAGAAGCTTCCCCATATCAAACAGTCTGCTTTTCAAAATCTGCAGATAATAGGGCCTGAATCTGGAACTTTCCCCATTTAAATGTGGTCCCTCCCTACACACTGGTATCGCAGCATGGCAGCCCCAAGGTTTTTTAAACACCAGATCCCTTATCCACAAAACTGGCTGCATTTAGCTCCACAAGAAAGAGTGCAGCTCTTCTGCGGCTGAACTTGATTTATTTTGATAAGACAATGATTTTCTACCCTCCTGCAGCCTTTACAATTCTACCTTTCTTGCCTGGCAGGAGGAAATTCCTTTGAAGAACAATGAATTCCTGTTCCCTTCTCTTTTTTTAAAAAAAAAAAAGCCCACTCTGTACAGCTGTACTTTCCTCAAATTTCTAACCCAGTTCCCTGGTCTCCCATGAAACTAAGGAGGCAAAACCAGGCATGCAGCCTGAACACCACAGGCAGGTCCACGCAGGCCATCTTGCCAGGCCAAGGGGAGGGGCAGAATGTTGCTGCTCCAGCAAAAGCTGGTTTGCTTTCAAGCCCCACAAAATGCAGCAGCCAATCAGAAGGTTCAAGCAGATAAAGCCACTTTGGGGGTCTTCTGGATCACGCTCCTCGAGTTCTGCGCATGGTAAGAAGAGCATGCAGGAAAGCAATGGGGCCAGGCTTTCCCAGAAGACCAGCAGCTGATTCCACTGGGGGGGGGGGGGGG
Source organism: Lepidodactylus listeri (assembly GCA_029233225.1). NCBI lineage: Eukaryota > Metazoa > Chordata > Lepidosauria > Squamata > Gekkonidae > Lepidodactylus > Lepidodactylus listeri. The sequence continues at coordinate 2,125,619 of JARCFY010000014.1, read as the reverse complement.
GGGGACGACAATCACAGACGCACACTCTAGAACCCAAAGAGGTGGTTTTACAACCCCCAAGAATACAAACTCTCTGGGCTTCCACATGAGTCAGAGTTCCAGGTGTGCCTCCTCCAATGGCAGTAATTCTGTGGTGCCTTTGCATTAGGAAGTGATTGGATAGTCCAATTACCATAAATCCAGCACAGAGACAAAATCATCTGCACTCCCCAACGAAGCCAGACTGGAAGGAGGCCAGGCCAGCACAGAGCCTCCGACAGAGAAGCAGCCTCCTCAGCGTGGGCTCCCTGGCTTCATAGCAGCCATCCACTGGTTCATGTCACCACTACACTAAAGCTTTGCACAAGGCTGGGGGATCACCGGAGTGGTGCACCTGGGTGCAAGAGGAGGCAGGCCCCAAGTTTATGAAGGTGGTGGGACAAGAGGAGGAATCGCTCACTCGGTTCTAGAACTCCAGTGAATTTGTCCAGGTAGAGTCAGGCTCAGGGGCTCCTGTCCACAGCATAGTAGCTGGAAGCTGGTACATTTTGGGAGGCGAGGTGGTTTGTTTGTTTGTAAGTTTTGGCCTGGAAGGCAGATCAATGGACATTAGCCATGGCAAGAAGAAACATGGGGCAGCAAATCTGCCACTTCTGAAGATTCGCCGCTACACAGAATTGCCAGCATAATGCTAAGGAAGCTTGGCAGCTTCAAAGTCGCAATTAAGGTTTTTCAGGTGATTATCCCTTGGAATTGGGGTGGGAATAAAACCACACACACACATACTATCCAAATAAAATCCACTTATGCATTCGCCGACTTGGCAGTGCAAATCAAAACTACAGCTCAAAATCTTATTTCTCCTCTCCCAGGAGGGAAGAGATATATATATTTTTAAAAGCTTTTATTGATTTTTCCAACTATTTCTATATCTACATATGCTAACAACTAAGCTACATTACCCTATACAGAGAATACTGTTTGTAATAATCAAATTAACTACTTTGTTAAACTGAAAAACAATATACTTTCTTGGTTTAGCCAATTAATATTGTGTTGCTGCTTCTGTAAATAACAAAGCTGACTGACCAGCACATACAACAATGAAGAAATTGCTTATTGCTCCATTTACAATTTGACATAGTGCACCATCTTTCAACAAACAATTGTAACATTATTTCTTCTTCGTTCCTCTTCTTGTCTTTTTAGTCTCTTTACTGGACTTGGGAGCAGCAGCTCCCTTTTCCGAGTCCGATACATCTTCTTCACTTTCTGAGCTATCAAAGCTGTACATACTCTCCTGCGCTTCTAGTGAGTCATCTGATCCTCTCTCCGTATTCTTTTTCTTGCATTTTTCCAAAAAAATCTTTGCTTGTTCAATAGAGTCAATCTTATAATTCTTGTTTTTGTAGCTGAAAGACAGTCCCTCTGGAACATTCCAACGGTAAATAATTGACTCAGACTGTAACCATGCAGTCAAACTTCTGTAGGCTTTTCTTCTTTTCCGTATTTCGAATGGAATGTCCTTTAGAACCTTAATTTCCTCTTCCTGGATCTTCAGTGTTGTTCTATTTGTGGCTTTTAACACCACATCCCTTGCTGATCTTTTGGAGAATCTTATCATGATCTCACCTGGCAGATTTTTCTTCTTTACAAATTCTGGATAGGTCCTGTAGACCAAATCCATATCGCTTAATATTTGTTCCGCTTCCATACCTGCCACTGGTGCTAATGCCTCGCTCAACAGTTTTTTAAGATCCTCCCCTTTTTTCTCAGGAACATTCTGAAGTCTCAGGAAAAAGTTTGATCTTTCCATCTGAAGTTTTAAAACGTTGTCACTCTGAAAAGCCTTTTCTTTTTCGATTTTTTGAAATCTAGAGTCATGCTTGCTTGTTGCTGCTTTTACTTCCAAGAGATCCTGTTGCTGCTTCTCAGTTCATTTTCCTGACTCTTTCATTTCTTTCTGCATTGAATCCATCTTAGCGTTGAGAGTAGTCATATGATCCACCAGGGGGCGCAGCATCGCTGAAAGCATTGAGCTCATCTCTGTGGTATCGCCCTTTGAACTCGGAACTCCACCTCCTGGCTTAGGGGAGGGTCTTTGCCTCCCCGTCATTGTTGCTGTTTTGCTTTTGTTTATAGTTTAATAAGAAGATTCGAGGAAGAGATTTGCTTTGCCGCACTGATGTCATTTAAAAGATCATTTCTTCGCGCATGCGATCCAGCCCTCCAGCACTTCAAAACAGCTTCCCGGACTGCAGCAACGCCGTGGGAAAGTCTCGTAGCGTAAGCTCCATTCATGGGGGGGGGGGGAATGATCCACCCGCCCTTGAGGGAAGAGATATTATAATCCCCAATCTGATACAGAATCTTTCCTATTATATAAAGCCGTTTTAAGATTCCAAGGGACAAGATTCCATGGGGCACCAAAATCAGTAGGCTGGACGGACTGCCACTCAAAAGGGGGACCCTGGCCACTGGCTGCATTCTCTCCCTGCTTTGCCTCAGTCCCGCCCACAGAGCCACCAGCCAGCATCCCAGTCTCAGTCTGGAGGGAGCCAGTGAAGTGGAAGGACCGACTGGGTGCTGGGTCCACTCTTCTCCTCCACCCACTGCCAGGTGGGTCTAACTGTCCCCTCAGTGGCCTGCTTCTGTCAGTGAAAAGACAATGGACTATCAGCATAACCCCCTCCCCCGCACACTGCCAGCGTGCCCAGAATAAACTGTCAGAATAAACTGTCAGCAACAGGGGGCATTTCACACAGCACCCCGTAGCACTTCAGGACCGATACAAGCACTGAAGAATGCTTGGGAGGAGGTTTCAAGGTAAACCGGCTCAGGAACGCTTCCCCAACGGGAGAGGAATATTTCTGTGTAAAAGGGCCAATATGTTCCATTAGGGAACCGGTATTAATAAGGTTATGTGTAAAATGCCTGACAGAAACATATTCCTGAAATGGAACATATTGGCTGTGTGAAATTCCTCAGGCCCTCTCTCCTGCTTAGCTCCACCACAGCTGGCTGGCTAATGAGGTGGGCCAGTGACCATCAAACCACTCTCCTCAAACCCCTGCTGTGTGGCTGACTTTCCCCCTAGGGTTGCCAATCTCCAGGTGGGCCTGGAGACCTCCCACTGTTACAATTGATCTCCAGATGACAGAGATCAGGTCCCCAGGAGAAACTGACTTCTTTGGAGGGTAGACCTTATGGCATTACAGCGTGCTGAGTCCTTCTATCCCCCCCCAAAAAATGCTGCCCTCCACAGGATCCACCCCCCAAATCTTCAGGTATTTCCATCACAGGGTTGCCAGGTCTGGGTTGGAAAATCCCTGCAGACTTTGGGGATGAATCCAGGAGAGCGTGGGATTTGGGGAGGGGAGGGGCCTCAGCATGGTACAATGCCATAGAGTCCACCCTCCAAAGCAGCCATTTTCTCCAGGGGAGCTGATCTCTGTCAGCTAGAGATCCATTGTAAAAGTGGGAGATCCCCAGGCCCCACCTGGAGGCTGGCAACCCTATTCCATCATCACAGCCAACAACTTTCTCCTCAGTGCCCGTTGCTAGGCAACCAAGCTTTCTTCTCTGAAAGCCCCTTTCCACACCTATGATGGCCTTTGGGACAAAAGTCATTGGGGCCAGCTGAACAGAATGCCATAGAGGCCACCCTCCAAAGCAGACATTTTCTCCAAGGGAGGGGGGGAAATCTGTTGTCTGGAGTTCAATTGTAATACCTGGTGATCTTCAGGCTCCACCTGGAGATAGGCTACCCTAGGCATAGCAGGCAGCGCTTCAGAGCACGATCTGCTAGACCAAGGTTCTTGCTGAGTGGGTGATTTCGGGCCAGTCACAGACTTTAAGCCTAACCTACCTCACAGGGTTGTTGTGCAAGTCAAAAAGGGGGAGAGAAGAATGATGTCAGCTGCTTCGGTCCCCATTGCAGAGAAAGACTACTTTTCCACCAGGGGAAGTATGGTTGCCAATCTCCAGGCAAGGGCTGGAAACCACTCAGAATTACAAGTGCTCTCCAGATGGCAGAGATCAGTTCCCCCGGAGAAAATGGTGGACTCGATGTCCTCATACCCTGCTGAGATGGACCCTTTATGACAGCCAATGTGACATAGTAGTCAGGGCTTTAAAGCACGGTGGAGGCTGCGGGGGGGGGGAATGGAAACTTGAAGAGTGAGGTTGATGATTGGCTGGGAAGGAGATAGGGTTGCCAACTCCAGGTGGAAAATTCCTAGAGACTTGAGGGGTGGAGCCTGGAGACAGTGAGGTTTGAGGGGGAGTGGGACCTCAGACAGGTACAATGCCATAGACTCCACCCTCCAAGCCAGCGAGTCCCTCATGGGGAACCATTGTTGCCAATCTCCAGGTGGGGGCTGGAGATCACTCAGAATTACAACTGCTCTCTAGGGGGAGGGGGGAGGAGATAGAAAGCTGAAGCCAGGGGGCAGATGGTTGGCTGGGAGGTAGGGTTGCCAACTCCAGGTGGGGACATTCCTGAAGATTTGAGGGGTGGACCCAGGAGAGGGTGAGGTTTCAGCAGGGGTGAGACCTCAGATAGGTTCAGTGCCATCGACTCCACCCTTCAAACCACCCGTTCCCTCATGGGGAACCATTGTTGCCAATCTCCAGGGGAGGAATGGAGATCACGCTGAATTACAAGGGCTCTTCAGATGGTAGAGATCTTCCCCTGGAGAAAATGGTGGACTCTGTGTCATTATACCCTGCTGAGGTTGCCACAGCAAATTGACACTGAGTGCCCAAGGCCGGGACACTCTCCCAGAGCCTCTTTCTAGAGCCCATTGTATTTATTTCCACAACGGGCCTTATTCCTAGTTAATACATAAAGCAAGTGATGAAGTGTCCAAATGAGAGTTAATTGTTGTTGAAATAGATGAGCTGGCTACTAACTCCACAGCAAACCATGCACAGTTCTTTGGGATTAATTTACAGTGCCATCCTCAACAGGTATAATTAGATGTAAACTAATGGAGTTCAATGGGACTAATGCCCTAGTAAGTGTGTTTAGGATTGCAGGGTCTGTGTATCAGCTGCTTTCAGTGCCTTCAGGTTTTCTTTTCTTAAATTTAAAACATGTAAGGGAAGCACCTGACCTGGATAGCCCAGGATAGCCTGATCTCGTCAGATCACAGAAGCGAAGCATGGTCAACCCCAGCTAGTATTTGGATGGGAGACCTCCAAGGAATACCAGGGTTGTGATGTGGAGGCAGGCAATGACAAACCACCTGAGTTAGCCTTGAAAACCCTACAGGGTACCCATAAGTCAGCTGTGCCTTGATGGCACTTTCCCCAAGGGAAGTACATAGTACATTGTCTTTAAATTTGACAAGTACCACTCCAGTAGAAATAATTTCCGTAACACTTTGCATTCATTTGAATACAGTATTTAAACCACACTTGATTTGGGTTCCCCCTCCCATCAAATATTTCAATTCAAGTATTTGTTGCTATTGGGAAATAAAATAAACACAGGACATTTATAAATTTACTAAATATGAATCAAAATAAACATGCTAAATCAGATCACGCTGTGTTTAGAATATCTGATCATTTTTCCAGACAACTTTCCAACTTTCCATGGTGCCTCCATGACCAGCATCTATCTCTCTCCCCCCACACACACCCCATGAGATGAGCACAGGAAAGGTGAATCCACTAAGTGATCACCTAGGGCACCAGTGGTGGAGGGGCACCACCCAGGCCTGTTGCCCCCTCACCTACCACACAGCTGCCCACCAGCAGAATCAGCATCTGCCCAGATGCAGCTGACCTGCAGAGAGCCTGCACCCTCCTTCCCTCTCTCTATTGCGTAGGTGGGGCAGGAGGCCTAACCCTCCCAGCCCTGTCAGGTGCCTTGTGGTTGAGAGGGTGTGAGAAGAACAGGCGCTGTCTTCCCGCCTCCACAGAGGACAGAGGGTGAAGACTTTGGGGCGGGGGGGGGACAAGCAGAGTTGCTGCATCCTACTGTCCCTGGAAGCTCCCCAGGTACCAGGGTTATCAACCTCCAGGTGGGGTCAGGGTTGTCAGCTCCAGAATGAGAAACTTTTAGAGATTTGAGAGTGGAGCCTGGGGAGGAGGATGACCCCAGGCCACAGGGTCCACCCGGCAAATATCCATTCTCTCCAGGGGAATTGATCTCTGCAGTCCAGAGATGAGCTGTAATTCCAAAAGATCAAATTGATATTGACATACTTCAGAAATTGCTGGAGAAACAGGATCTACTTTAGCATCCATAGACTCTAATGCACGGGTGTCAAACATGCAGCCCGGGGGCCAGAACCAGCCCATCCAGGCCTCTTATCTGGCCCGCAAGCAACTGGTGAGAGAGGGAGGGAAGGCAGGAGGCTGCTGGGGGGGAGCCGGTGCACATGGTGAGGTGTGTGGTCAAAGCTGTCAAGAAATGAAAGAAATGGTTTGGTATCCCATAGAAAAAAGCTAGTCTTGCATATGACTAAATACATTTAGTGAGATTCCCCACTAAATCAATTGCTTTTTACTCCTAGGAATCAACTGCTTTTCTTTCTATTTGATAACGATAAAATAATATTGGGTTTGCCTATGTCAATTATAAAGTTTATATCTCTGGTACCTGCCTGGCATTACATTTTATGGCAGACGTGACTTGTCTCAACAAAGTAACTTTTATGTCAGATCCAGCCCTTGTAACAACCAAGTTTGACACCTCTCCTCTAATGGATTACATTTAAAGATGGGCACCAGACAAGAAGCTTCCAAAATAGCTCAAGATGGATAGTCAGAGTGAAGCAATCCCAATAATTAGTACAAGTTAACAAATATGCCTGATGATACAAATTAAGATCAGGAAAATCATATCCCCCTTCATTAAATGGTGTTGCATGCTCTTTAAATAAATCCAAGGCTGTAAGGAACCTCACATGTTTTTCCAAAATAAAGTGTTGATTTCATGAACACATCTACAAGGCAAAGGAACTGCACGTAAAACACATAAAATCCAAGGTACAGAATTCATTTTGAGTGTATTTCCTTTACCCAATAAAGAAGAGTTTAACATTGTCCATCTATCCAAATCCAAGAATATATCAGATATCAACATTAAAATTCAGCATAATCATGTGCTTAATTTCTCTAGGAATCAATATTCCAGGGTAAGTAATGACGTCTGGGTGTCAGATTCCTGACATCTTTCCCGGGCGGGAGTTGGATGCCTGCTGCTCTCCACGTCATTTAGCACTCTCTTGCTCCCCCACAGTTTGTTCTCATGCCTGTATCTGTTTCTCTAAGCAATGCTTGTAACCTTGAAGTGTTTTTCTAACGGCACTGACTCCAGGTGGTGGGGGTATGGGAACCGACGGGGATGTATGGTGGGAGGTAGAGGAGGGCTGCCAAGTCTGAGCTGCCTCGGGTTGGCGCCTTTTCGGTGGGAAGAAACAGCTAGTAATTTTGCGCCTTTTTACAATTCACCTGATTGGTGCCAGGTTCTGGTTCTGATGTTTGAATATAGTATAACTTATCCTCTGCCCTGTAACTGTCATCACTAACACTGAAAGTGCTTACCAAGTAGACCATTAAGAAAATAAAAGGACTTTGTTCAACATAAGGCCTGGCTCTTACAAGGTTCTCACAGAGATCTTTCACTAACGGAAGGAGAGCACCCCATTCCTGATCATGTTGGATGATGGGACCCTCGTTCTAGTCTCTACCCCTGAGGTCCCGGTGACCACCCAGCCCTCGTTGGTGCCAGCAACCACAGAATTGGATTTGCTAACCCCTGCTATGACGAAGGGAATCACTTTCGAGCGGCCGGTGAGACTGAACTGTTCCTGGTCGGCGTTTGGAACCACTACAGAGGAGTCTTGGGGCTATGACAGGCGAGGCTCCAGGGTGCGGTTTGAGGAGGAACGCCATAGCGACTGGAGGCTGGCCTCCTGGCCACAGTCCCAGACGAGTTGTGGCAGCAGATGGATCAGAAGTTCGAGGAGATGCAGGATCATTTTGCATTGGAGCTGCGAGAAGCTCTAATCGAGATGCAGGGAGCCCTCAGGGGGGCTCCTGCGCCAGGTGCGGATGGAGGGGCCGGGGCGGCTGGAGCTGTCAGCGGGGCGCCTGCACCTCCCGTCCAACAGGCACCAGCGGGTGTGGGCAACCAGCCTCTTCCCCCTGTCGGAGCACCCGTTCCTAAGGCGATGCCGGGACTGCTGATTCCCCAAGGGGGAGAGAGGATTTATCGCCAGATGCCCACTGATCCTCTGATGGAAACCTTCAACGGGAATCCCGACCAGTTAAGGTTTTTCCTACTCGAGATCGAGCAGTTCCTGGACTCGTGGGGACACCTCTACCCCACTGAACGGGAGAGAGTAGGCTACATCGGATCTAAGTCGCGGGACACTGCTAGCGACTGGTATGTAAACCTGCACAACCCCCCGGGGCCTGAACTACGTACTGTAAACAACTTTATGTGGGCGCTGAGACAGCATTATGAAGATCCCTTGGGGGAGAAGGCCCGGAACCAGCTGCGCAAGCTGGTACAGGGTCATAACTCTGAAAGGGAATACACTGCCCAGTTCCGGAGAGCAGCTGCCAAAGTGCAAGGGTGGTCAGAAGATCTCTTCGTAGAAAAATCTAGGGAGGGCCTTAACCCAGAGATTTACGAGACTGTGTTACAAAACGATCGGCCTGATTCCCTAGTAGCTTGGATGCAGGCGGCGGTTGATGTGGAGGAGCGCTTTAAGTTAATTAAGCTGGGGCTGCATACTTCTCATTTCACACCTAAAGCCCCAACCAAGTCTAAGCTGAAGTCAGCGGTGCAAGAGCTGCAGGATGCACGAATGAAGCAAGGGCTCTGCATGAGATGTGGAGAAGCCGGTCACTATGCCTCTAACTGCCCCGTGAGCACCCCAAAGACTCCGAGACCTACTGTAACAACTCCTGCTGGGACCCCGAAACCCCCGAAAGGCATCTACAAACCCCAGGCATTACAGCTGGAAGGGGCAACAACTGAAATCCAAGCCATGGAGACTGTAGCCGAACAGCCATCGGGAAACTTCAAGGACCTGCAGTAGGAGGCGCACAGCTGCAGGTCCCCTCGCCGGCCATGCCACCAGTGGTGAGCACCCCTGGACCTCTACTTTATATGGTTGTGACTGTGATAGCTCCTGGAAGTGGCACTCATGTGCGTGTGCAAGCATTAATAGACTTGGGGTGTGCACGAGACTTAATTAGCCCACTAGGGGTGGAAGGGTTGGGGCCAAATGTAGTTCCCTTGGGGGAGCCTCTGTGTTTTACACAGATGGATGGCTCCAAAATGAAGGAGCCATGTATGGCCGAGACTGAACCTCTAATAGTGGGGTCGGGAGACCACTGGGAGAAGCGAGCATTTGTAATTACCCCCCATGCTCAGTTCCCCATGGTGTTAGGCAGCCCCTGGCTGGGGGCGCATGACCCATACATCAAGTAGAGTGAGGGGAAAATCTCCTGGGTCGACCCCAAGTGCACACAGCATAAGTGGAAGGACCAGTGGGGCGCGGGTCCCCCGGCAGCTCCTCAGGCATGCCTGGTCCAGGACGAATTAGCAAAAATGCACCATGTGTATCGTGACCTGGCAGAGGTGTTTAGTGAAACTGAAGTGGATAAACTGCCCCCCTATAGAGCTACGGACTGTGCCACTGAACTGTTGCCACGGGAGAAACTCCCTAAAGGGAAACTATACTCTATGAGGCCAGCTGAGCGGACTGAACTCTGCAATTTTTTGGATAAAAATTTGGCTAGAGGCTTTATCTGCCCTGCCACCTCTCCTTTTGCCGGAAAAAGAAAGACGGGAGTCTAAGGCTGTGTACTGACTATAGGGGTCTGAATGCAGTGTCAACCTCCAATGCCTACCCCCTCCCACTGATCAAAGACTTGTTGGCTGAGGCAGCGAAAGGGAAGATTTTCACCAAGTTGGATTTACGCGATGCCTACTTCCGAGTCCGCATTAAGGAGGGGGATGAACACAAAACGGCTTTTAATACACCTCTAGGACAGTTTGAATATCTTGTAATGCCTTTTGGCTTGGCTGGGGCTCCCAGCGTATTTATGAGCCTTATCAACGAAGTGTTGCACAAGCACCTATTCAAAGGGGCCCTTTGTTATCTTGATGATATCATAATTTATTCACAAGACCTAGCCTCTCATGTTAAGTTGGTGAGAGAAATCCTGTCCACCTTAAAAGAACACAAACTGTATGCTAAGCTCTCCAATTGTGAGTTCCACAAGCAGGAGATTGACTTCTTAGGCTACCGTATTTTGCCTAGGGGGTTGGAAATGGACCCGGCAAAAATAGAGGCAATAATCTCCTGGGAGGCTCCTCGCACATGTAGAGAATTACAATCTCTCCTCGGATTCTCCAACTTTTATAGTTCCTTCATCAAGGTTTTTGCGAAACTCACCCTGCCCCTCACTGACTTATTGAAAACAAAGGGACGAGGACCCGAGGCAAGCAAGCCAAGCATGCGCTTGCCCTGGTCTAGCAAATGCCAGGGAGCATTTGAGACTTTAAAATCCCTATTCACTTCAGAGCCCATCTTGGCTCACCCCGATGAAATCAAAGAGTTCACTATTCATGTGGATGCCTCTGATGTAGCCATGGGAGGAGCAATTCTGCAGAGGGGGGCAGATGGTCTGTTGCACCCCCTTGCTTATATTTCCAAGAAATTCACAGAGACTGAGAGACATTGGTCTGTGTGGGATAAAGAGGCAGCTGCCATCCGTTTGGCCCTTTCTACTTGGAGGCACTGGCTGGAAGGTGCCCAGAAACCTTTTGAGGTATGAACTGAGCATAAGAACTTAGAGGTGCTGCACACGAGATGTGCTTTAAATGCTAAACAGTTGCGTTGTGCTGATTTTTTCTCAAAGTTTAATTTCACTCCACTTCCCAGGAACAGCTAATTCCCTCGCTGATGCTCAACACGAATCTCAGAGGGAGGAAGTGTTTGACTCTGTTTCCTCCTTCTCAGCTGGGAGGGATGGTGGTGACTAGGAGTCAAGCAAAGCGGGACGTAACCGCTCCTGTTAATGACTGGATTATAAAGTGTGCTACTGAATACTCGCAACAGGATAAAGATGTATTTGAGGCAGAAAAAGGGGCAAGGAAGGATCCTGATGGATGTTGGTACAAAGGTGATAAGCTCATGGTGCCTAAATATCTGAGACTGTCCATTTTACATACTTGCCATGAGTCCAAATTATCTGGCCATTTTGGATATTTGAAAACTTTGAACTTGCTTAAGAGACAGTTTTGGTGGCCCCGCATGCACACTGATGTCTCAGACTATGTTTCTTCCTGCCAAGTATGTTTGATGTGTAAGAAGCGGGGGGGGGGGGGGGGGTAAACCCCCAGGACTCTTGCAACCTCTCCCTACTCCTTCCAGACCCTGGGAGGTGATCTCTATGGACTTCATCACCAATCTGCCACCCAGCAAAGGGAAAACTGTAATTTGGGTGGTTGTGGATTTATTCTTAAAACAGGCTCACTTTGTGCCATTCAAAAAACTTCCCACGGCGAAGGCCCTGGCCAAGGTGTTTTTCTCACAGGTCATAAAGCTCCATTGTTTCCCGAGGAAGATAATTTCTGATGGGGGGCACAATATGTTGCCAAGTGCTAGTGGGAGCTCCTGGACATCATGGGGATTGAACCTGCATTGGGTTCCGCTTATCATCAAGAAACTGATGGAGAAACAGAACGAACAAATCAAACTTTAGAACAATTTTTGCGTTGCTACACTAACTTCCACCAAGACAATTGGGTGGAGCTGCTTCCATTTGCAGAATACAGTTACAATAACGCCCTTCATTCATCTACTGGTGTCTCTCCTTTTATGGTGGGGGGGATTGAGGGGGTTTCTCTCCCTACGCTGCGTCCGGTGACCCCATCTTCTGACTCTTTCAGCTCATGGTGGAATTCCCTCCGCGAGTCATGGCCTCTCATAGCCAAGACAATTGACCGTGCCAAATTGGATTATAAAAAATATGCGGATCGGTGGAGGGCTGGGGACTCAGTATATGTGTCTACTAAAAACATTCATGGACTGCAACCTAGTCGGAAGCTGGGTTGGAAATATGTTGGTCCTTTCAAAATCCTGAGGAAATTCTCCTCTGTCTCATTTGAGCTTGAATTGCCTAAGTCTCTGAAAGCTGTGCATCCTGTGTTTCATTACAGCCTGCTGAAGAAAGACCCTGGGCTGAATGACTGGAGACCGACTCCTCCCACTCCTCCTCCTCTGATGAAGAGGGGAGAGCCTCATTACAAAATCTTACAGATCTTGGACTCTAAGTTTAAACGGGGTCACCTTTACTACCTGGTTCAGTGGGTTCATTTTGGTCCTGAATGTAATGAGTGGGTTTCTGTTGATCATGTTCATGCTCCACAGCTAGTGCGGGAATTTCATGCCACTTATCCCACGGGGGGGGGCATCTGGGGGGGGGGCAGTATGTCACATTCCTAACATTTTTCCCGGGCGGGAGTTGGATGCCTGCTGCTCTCCATGTCATTTAGCACTCTCTTGCTCCCCCACAGTTTGTTCTCATGCCTGTATCTGTTTCTCTAAGCAATGCTTGTAACCTTGAAGTGTTTTTCTAACAGCACTGACTCCAGGTGGTGGGGGTATGGGAACCAACAGGGATGTATGGTGGGAGGTAGAGGAGGGCTGCCAAGTCTGAGCTGCCTCGGGTTGGCGCCTTTTCGGTGGGAAGCAACAGCTAGTAGTTTTGCGCCTTTTCACAATTTACCTGATTGGTGCCAGGTTCTGACGTTTGAATATAGTATAACTTATCCTCTGCCCTGTAACTGTCATCACTAACACTGAAAGTGCTTACCAAGTAGACCATTAAGAAAATAAAAGGACTTTGTTCAACATAAGGCCTGGCTTATTGGATCTTACAAGGTTCTCACACTGGGCACCACCAAAAATGTCCATAAGTTAATAAACTGTAATATGTTGTCTTCCAACAGCATCAACTCAGATTTTGTCCTCTTAATCAAATAGCCAGACAAATCATCAGAAGTATTAAACATGTGTATTAATACAGGAATGGAAGACTGAGATTCAATACCAGATCACTGCGTAAAAAATAATTTTAAGTTCCAAAGAGTAAGGGACAAAGCCATGAATGTTATTATTTTGTTTGATAGCACAAGACAGACGTTCTAAACATAAATTAAAAATAAGAGGAGAAAGGATGAAGATGGAGGCACTGGGGTTGCTGCTGTGTACTTTCTGTTCCCTCTTGCATGAGCTTCGTTATACGCAGGGGTCATTTCGAGCAGGAGCTCAGGGGAGCGCAGCTCCGGGAGTTGGTGCCAGCCCCCCCCCCCACAGGGGAATGCCTGCTTGTGTCATGGCTGCAGCAAAATGACCCCATCCCCTGGAAAGGTTCTTGTTCCTCTGACCAGCCTTCTGAATGCTTCAGCCACCATTGAAGCTATCCTCCCAGAATAGTGGTATTTCTGAGGTTTGTATTAGTAGCTGTCCCCTCTCTACCAGCCCTTCCTTCCTTCCTCTCTCTCTCTCTCTCCTTTCTTTCTTGCCTTCTGACGTACTTCCAGTGATGTCAGGTGGTGTAGCATATGCAAATAAGTTATGCTAATGAGTTATGCTAATGAGCTCCTGCACCTCTTTTTCTACTAAATGACCCCTGGTTATACAAAAGGGGAGGCTGGTCATTCATACCAAGACATGGCGGCTTAACAGTCCTTGAAGGAAGACTTCCATACTCATCAGGTAACCAGTGCAAAGTTATGCAAGGCTCAACACAGGACCTGTATTCCCAGGCTGCCACCTATCTCTGTCTTGTACACAGTGTCTGGAAGAACTTGGCACCCCATCAGGAGCAGCACAGCAGTGGAGGGTGCTCACCAAAGGAACTGGCTGGGCCTGCAGGCATTAAACTACCTCACTAACCTGGAGGGAAAGGGTGGGAGTCACAAGTATGAAGGAAATGCTGATGTTAAAAGGACTTTATTTAAATAAAATAGTTTAAAAAAAAAAAAAAGGATACAGGATAACCTTGTCTAACCCACCCACCCCCCAGCAATGAGGAATGGTGCAGAAAAGATGCCGTTAGTCAGGACCCTAGATCTGGGTGATGAATAAAGATTTCTAATCCATTTCAAAAGTTTGTAAGGAAAGCCAAATTTAGTCAATATAGCTTCTAAAAAAGGCATAATCAGACCCAGCTGAATTAGCCAACTATCGGCTGGTATCCAATTTATCCTATTTGGGTAAATTAATCAAGAAGGTAGTAGCAAGTTGATTGAAGGGCTTTTTGGATGACACCTCCATACTAGATCCCTTCCAGTCTGGCTTCCAACCAGGCCATGGGACAGAGACGGTCCTGGTCACCCTCATAGATGAACTCCGGAGGCGTCTGGATCAAGGCAGTATGGCGGTGTTGATGTTGTTGGACCTGTTGGCACAGTCAACCATCAACTACTGGTCCACTGCCTCACCGATACTGAGATTCAGGGGCTTGCCTTGCAGTGGCTCTCCTTATTTCTCCACGGTCGGGGACAGAGGGTGGCGGTTGGGTAACGACTGTCTGGAAGGCACTTGCTAACATGCAGAATGCCCCAATGAGCAGTGCTTTCCCCAATGATGTTTAGTGTCATGGGCATGGATGAGGATGAGCTGACTGAGACTGTAGAAACCACAGCTGGCCCCTCTGAAGCAGCAAAAGAGGACAGCTGGCAAGTGCCTGTAACAGCAGTCTTCACACCTGGCTTAGGTAAGAAGGAAGAACTGCAAGCTGAAAGTCCTCCTGACTCACCCCCATGTGTGACTCGTTTAAGGGAGTGACTCCAGCAAAACTTAGCAACCAAGTGAAGAGAGGCCAGGCTACAAGGGAGGCGCTCAGCTAGCCCAGAGTTTTAACAGGAGCCTGGGTGGTCGTGCAGCTGGCTAATTGGCAACAGCATTTAACTCCACACTCTGGACAGTATTTTTTGTGGGAGCAACAAGTCAGCTTCATGCTGCTTGCATCCACCTCAGCTCTTGCACCTAGACCTTCAGACCCCCTGACTTTGGACTTGACTCTGTGTTTCTGGCTCCTGACCCCGGCTTGGCTTTGGACTATGCTTCTGGTTAGTGGTTTCAGACTTGGCTCTGTGTTTCTGGCTCCTGTCCTCAGTTTGGCTTTGGATGCTGCACTGTCTTCTTAGCTCCTGACCTTGGCTTTTCTGGACTCCCTTTGACTGGCACCCCAGCCCATGACATTGAACATCTATATGCGCCCCCTCACCCAGATTGCCCGGAGACATGGGCTGGGTTGTTACCTATATGCTGATGAAACCCAGCTCTATATGTTGTTGGACAGCCAGTCAGACTCTAGTCCTGGAGATCTGGACCTGTCGTTGAAAGCCGTGGCTGGTTGGCTTAGACTGAGCCAACTGAAATAGAATCCGATGAAGACGGAAGTCCTGTGCCTGAGTCAGATCTTCAATGGGGCTCCGCTGGTGCCAGCGCCAGAGGTTAGGAGTTTGGGAGTGCTCCTGGATACCTTCCTAACGATGGAGGCCCAGGTAGCAGCCACTGCGAAGTCAGCTTTTTACCACCTACGGCTGATTAGGCAGTTGGTTCCCTTCCTTAAACACAATGACCTAGCAACAGTGATCCACGCATTGGTCACCTCAAGATTGGATTACTGTAATGCTCTCTACATGGGGTTGCCTTGTCCCTAATCCGGAAGCTGCAGCTGGTGCAGAATGCAGTGGCGAGGCTGTTGTTGTATCTTCCCATGCAGGAACACATCCAGCCCACCCTAAAAGCACTACACTGGATGCCTATAGCATACCGGATACAGTTCAAGCTGCTGGTTCTTCCCAAGGACCTACTTACCTGAGGGACGGCCTTTCCCATATATATCCCAGAGAGCACTAAGATTGGGTTCCCAAAACTGCCTGGTTCTTCCAGGCCTTAAAGAGGCTAGGTTGGCTGCAATGAGGGCCAGGGCCTTTTCTGTGGTGGCCCCTCACTGGTGGAAAGAGCTCCCAGAGGACATCAAGACCCTGTGGGACCTTTTACAGTTCCGCAGGGCCTGCAAAACAAAGCTCTTCCACCAGGTTTTTAAGTAGGGTGCCGCCTTGATATTATGGCCCTGGCCTGATTACCATCAGCACCAACAGCACCACCGACTGTGGTATGACAGCTAGGCGGGAGCCAGGAGGTACCACTCTGTTGACAATAAGATTGCGATCTTTGGTATAAGTTACGTTGTATAGTATGGTTTGATACTGACTTTGATTGTTTTAATTGCTTTAATTGGAGTTTTAATGCATATTTGCACATTAGCTGCCCTGAGCCTGCCAACGGTGGGGAGGGCAGGATATAAATGTAAATATAAATAAAATAAATACGTTTTGTCCAAGGCTTTATCATTATCAAGTGAAAGGACAGCAACTTAGAATCATAGAATCATTGAGTTGGAAGGTACCTCCAGGGTCATCTAGTCCAACCCCCTACACAACGCAGGAAATTCACAACTACCAGTAACCCCTGCTCTATGACCAGAAGAGGGCCACTGAGGAACCGCTCTGTCAGGGAGTTCTTCCTAATGTTTAGCCGAAAACTCTTTCAATTTAATTTCAACCTATTGGTTCTGGTCCGACCTTCTGGGGCAACAGAAAACAACTCCACACCATCCTCTAGATGACAGCCCTTCAAGTACTTGAAGATGGTTATCATATCACCTCTCAGTCATCTCCTTTCCACACTAAACATACCCAGCTCCTTCAACCTTTCCTCACAGGACTTGGTCTCCAGACCCCTCACCATCTTCGCTGCCCTCCTCTGGACATGTTCCAGCTTGTCTATATCCTTCTTGAATTGTGGTGCCCAAAACTGAACACAATACTCTAGGTGAGGTCTAAACAGAGCAGAGTAAAGTGATACCATCACTTCACGTGATCTGGACACAATACTTCTGTTGATACAGCCCAAAATCACATTTGCCTTTTTAGCTACCACATCACACTGCTTGATCAGATCTTTTACTTTTTTAAGCATACAAATCAATGACCAACTTAAGAGTATTAGAGCCTTGCCTATCTTGTATAAACCCTACCTAGTCTACATGCACCAAGGTTTCAACAATCTTTTGAAGTCTGATAGCAAGAATGGCAGTTAATATTTTAGCATCTACATTCATCAAATAAAATAGGTCAGAAATTTGCACATTGAGCATAGTCTTTGCCAGGTTTTGGAATCACAGTAATATAAGTATCATACAACACCAATGACAGTGAACCAGACTCAAAAATCTAATTATTCAATTGATATAATTTGGGGATTAAAAATCTGAAAAGGTTTTATATCATTCACTAGGCAGCCCATCCGGTCCTGGAGATTTTCTAGGATTCATATTTATCATTACTTCCTTAATTTCATCTATATTCAAATGTTCAGCAACATTCCTAATAGTGACTGGTGAGAACAAAAGCAACAAAAATGCTTCTGCTGACAGTATGTTTAATTCACATTTAACCTTTTGCAGCTCCTAATATGGACTCAGTGTGGGAGATATACTTGATTTAAGTATTTCAACCTTTTCTAAAGGTTGTTTCTTCTCTTTCTTTAAGTTTCTTCTTATAAGAAGCATATGCAATAATCCTTCCTCTAATGAAAGCTTTACAAGAATCCCATTCGACAGCACAAGTACTAGCTGTTCCTTTGTTATAATTAAAATATTTTATATAACTCAGTTACCATTTGTAAGTCCTCATCATAAAATTTCCAGTGATTCTTAGAGCTATCCTTCTTCACTTCTGAGCACTTCTGAGCAGCTCTAGTGTTCCACAAATAAATTTCCAAGCCAAAAAAAAATTGAAGTCACAATGAGGAGGAAAGTCCTTTTGGTATTTATTGCAAGAAATACCTGGAAAACAGTTAGGCCAAATCAGCCTTTCAAAAATTGACTGCTTTCTGAACAATATCAGGAAGTACATGAATTTATTTATTTATTTATTTATTTTATTTCTAGGCCGCTCTCCCCGCACAGCAGGCTCATGAAGTTTTATGTCCAAAATGACATACTTAGAGAGATAATGTGCAGAGATCATAACTGGTCACAAAGGTACAGAGCATCATCTGAGTAGTCATGCATTCATTAGTCAGTTACAGGTACAAGGTGTGCCTACATGATATCTTAAATGCTTATTTAACTTAACCTTAATAATACCCAAGGATTCTTAATACCCAAACAAAAGTTGCTGTTTTCTGATATGAAACTAAAAGCCCTTTTTGACCCAGACACTGAAGAGTTTTACCACAAACAACTAAAACCATGAGCTTTATACTTCAAGCAACTACATCCATTGAAAAACACCTAGATGGCTATTTCATCCAAAAAAAACATGTAAAAGAAGAGAAAAATAATGTTGTTGTTTTTCTCTACGAGCATCAGCTAGAAGAAAACTTTAGCCTACACAAGAGAAGTTTTTCTATTCAATAGGCCTTTACTAAATCTAATAAAAATTAAATATAAAAATCCATTTAAAAATCAGAGAAATATAAGAATAAGAATAATCTGAATTTTAAATCATTATGTATTCTCATCCATGCTACACTAGGAATCTCCAGGAACTCTATGGTAAGAACGTCCTTTAAGTAGACAAGGCCTTTTTTTCTCTTTTTAATATTGTATCCCAGTTAGGACATGTACACTCTCCAAACTGACCTCAAATTTTGCATGAGGCAGGCTGTTTCTTCTGCATGGAAAGCAGAAAGCCCCAGCATTACAAGGAGAACATCCAAAATAATGCAACTCATGATGTGACCAGGGCTTTCCCCTTTAAATGAGGCAGAAAAAAACCATGATTTCCTTGGGTTCTAACTAGAATCTTTGGAGTGGCTCTGGGGAAGAGGCCAAGTGGACATGCCCTCTGTTGCCACTATGAGGAGGGGGAGGAGAGCTAAGCTCCACTTTCAAAATGGGGTGGGGCAGCTCACTGTGATGTGCCTTCCCCCCCTTTCTCTACCAAGGTGTGATGTAGCAGTACAAAATGGTTCAATAGGAAACTGTGGGGAAGGGGAAGCAGGGCCACAGTGGGGATCCTGGCATGATCGCACCACTGGTGGGAGGAGCAGAGCAGGATCAGAGGTGTGCAGATGTCATTCCTACCAGTTTCCCACATCACTTGCTGCTGTTGCTGCTGTGTTGGGGGCATATTTTTGCACACACACCCCAAGCAAAAGCATCTACAAAGTGAGAAGACTGCCTTAATACCCTTAATAAGCCAGGGGGCTGATGGAACCAGGAGGTCATCCTTCAGACTTGGTCGGTCCAGCTGGGCCTCTTTGACTACCAAAAAAATTTAGGCAAGATTAGGGTTGCCAGGTCCTACCTTTGATCTGGCAGGGGCTCCCAGGTCCTGCCTGGGATCTTCTGCTCTGTGCGCCTAGCACACGTGGCATGATGACATCACCAGGAAGTGATGTCATTGTGTTGCTGACGCCAAGTGGGGGCCCCTCTAGTTTTTGGGCAAAACTATAGTTTTTTGCCTTCAAAACCATATAGTTTGCCCAAAAACCTAGAGTGTCACCCCCAACATCGGTCACATGATGATGTCACTTCCGGGTGACATTATTGTGTTGGGGACATTGCCTGGCAACATCCCTTTTTGGGGGGTGGAACTTCCCCCACTGGCCAGCTGGCCAGCAGTGGATCCAAGCCCCAAAAAATGGGGGGAACCCCTGCCCAGACCAGAGGTCTGGCAACCCTAAGCAAGATCTGTGAAACAAACATGGGGCCAGTGTTCCCTCTAAGCTGAGTTAGTGTGAGCTAGCTCAGTTTTTTAGCCTCCAGCTCACACATTTGTGTCTTAGCTCAGGAAGGATGGCCCCAGAGCAAACTGATTTATGCAGCAGCGAAATTGCTTGCTCACAACTTTAATGCCAGTAGCTCACAAACTAGAATTTTTGCTCACAAGACTCCACAGTTTAGAGGGAACACCGCATGGGGCCCTTGAAAAGAAAGTTGGCTGAAGGTAAATGTACAACAGCAACTTTTTGAAGATGAAGAAAAAGCTCACGTGAGGCCCATCAAAACTGCACTGGGCCACTTTGACCATTTTCTTCCTATTTCTCTCTCTGTTCTCTTTCTAGTATCCTTCCAGTACCTCCATCTTTCCCCACCCTGCAAAAAAACAAAAAAAACCCAATAGCCCAAACTTTGATTTGCTTTCAAGGCTGCTCCCTGCCCCCATGTGGTTAACCATTTGCTAAAGACAGGCCAGTCAAAGCTTTCAGTCAGGAAATTAAAAGGCTTAATTTACAACCAGCCCTTTAATAAAGAGGAATGTACATAAAACTGCAGACCTATCTGAGCCAATTTCCAACCCCCTTGAAATCTTGCTGACTCTGGTCTCTAACAAGGGTTGTGCCAAATATCCTTAACTTTAAAAACCTGTTGTAATAGTCAAGAATAACAGTCCAGGAGGAGACAACAGTTAATATACATTTAAAAGGCTGTCAGACAAGCTCCCCCCCCCCCCATAGCTCCCCTTTACCCTTCCTTGTGGAGACCAGTGGCCCTGAGCTGGCTGGCTGGCTGGCAGCAGGGACGGCCTCAGTCTCTGCAAGGAGCCTAATGGTTAGAAAAGAACATTTCCAAAGCCACCAGAATTGCTCATGAAGTGATCTAAAAAGATTACATGGTTAATGAAATGCTCACTCATTTTTCTGACATTCTACCCAAAGAATGTTTTTGGCATCCGTTTTTCAAATGTTCAAGCCTTGCCGAGGTCCAGTGCTCCCTGTAAACTCGAAATCCCATCCCTGTATGCACCCAGCTTTGTTTTTCTCAAAAGATTCTGCTGCAACAACTAGAGGCTGTAGTTGGCATGAATGACCACCTGGAAACTACTATTCCCATTATGGTCTGCCCTCTTCTTGAAGGGCAACCAGAAAACAGAGAGGGAAAGGAGATATTTTGTTTTAATAATACATTAATTATACATAGCACTTTTAATGTTCAAATCACTTCACAATGTATTATCTTCTTGCAATCCTTGCAACAGCCCTGAAAGGGAGATCTGTATTATCACCATCTGCAGACTTCAGTGCTGCTTGCCACAACTCACCACACAAAGGGTTTCTGCCTTTCCTTCTGGTACTTTATGGACATCCTCAAGGCTGTACCAACTTTAACATAATGGAAAACAAACCAAAAAAATCCCTTTGAGAAACAGAAAATGTTTAACTGGCATTTTTAACTCTCTCATGGATCACTGCCTTGACGTGGTGAGGGGGCTTGCGTGGTTCAATGAGGCTGTGGGCTATAACATGGAGGGCCACCCAGGAGGGACAGGCCACAGCAGAGAACTCAGACGAAGTGTAATCCCTTGGAGAAGGAAATGGCAACCCACTCCAGTATCTTTGCCAAGAAAACGCTATGGACAGTAACAAAAGGCTAAAAGATATGACGCTGGAAGATGAGACCCCCCCCCCCCCCAGACCGGAAGGTGTCCAATATGCTACTGGGGAAGAGCAGAGGGCAAGTACAAGTAACCCCAGAAAGAGTGAAGCGACTGGGCCAAAGCCGAAAGGACACTCAGCTGTGGATGTGTCTGATGGCGGAAGGAAAGTCCAATGCTGTAAAGAACAATACTGCATAGGAACCTGGAATGTAAGATCTATGAATCAAGGTAAGCTTGACGTAGTAAAAAATAAGATGGCAAGACTGATCATCGATGCTGTTAAAGTGCTGCACTCAATATGCCAGCAAATTTGGAAAACGCAACAGTAGCCAGAGGAATGGAAAAGGTCAGTTTACTTTCCAATCCCAAAGAAGGGCAATGCCACGGAATGTTCAAACTATCACACAATTGCACTCATTTTGCACACTAGCAAGGTCATGCTCAAGATCCTACAAGCTAGGCTTCAGCAGTACGTGGACAGAGAACTGCCAGAAGTACAAGCTGGGTTTCGAAGAGGTAGAGGAACTAGAGATCAAATTGCCAGCATTTGCTGGATTATGCAGAAAGCAAGGGAGTACCAGAAAAAACATCTACTCCTGCCTCATTGACTATGCTAAAGCCTTTGATTGTGTGGATCACAACAAATTATGGAAAGTCCTTAAAGAGGTATAGGGTTGCCAGCCTCCAGGTGGGGCCTGGGGATCTCCTGCTTTTACAACTGATCTCCAGCTGACAGAGATCAGCTTCCCTGGAGAAAATGGCTGCTTTGAAGGGTGGACTCTGTGGTATTGTACCATGCTGAGGCCCCTCCCCTCCACAAACCCCACCCTCTCCTGGATCCACTTCCAGGTATTTTCCAACCCAGACCTGGCAACCCTAAAGAGATGGGAGTACCAGAGCACCTGTCTCCTGAGAAATCTGTATAAGGGTCAAGAAGCGACAGTTAGAACAGTATATGGAACAACTGATTGGTTTAGGAAAAGGAGTATGTGTCAGACCCCTGAGTAAATCAGTTCCCAAAACCAGCCATTCAAAAGAATAAGGTTTATTGAGACACTGATAGGA
Source organism: Lepidodactylus listeri (assembly GCA_029233225.1). Classification (NCBI taxonomy): domain Eukaryota; kingdom Metazoa; phylum Chordata; class Lepidosauria; order Squamata; family Gekkonidae; genus Lepidodactylus; species Lepidodactylus listeri. The sequence goes on along the minus strand of JARCFY010000014.1, from coordinate 2,103,127 downwards.
TTCAGGTGCATAACGTGTTCTTTGATGAGAAAAGGTGTGAAGCAAGCAATGATACTCAAAGCATATATCATACTAATGGCTCTGGGCCAATTAGGAACAGGTAGGAGCCTGCTGGAATAACGGACACTGGTTCACAGGAGAAAACTGATACTAGGCAGAACAGAGAGTCAAGGTTACCCAAGCAGGCCAGTGCAGATAACAGGGCTTCTGAGAACTGAAACTAAACATTCCAGGCCTTCTCCATCTCCATGGCAACCAAGCTGAATAACGGCGAGGTCTGACAGTATGACAAGGATGTATATTGTCACCCTGCTTATTTAATTTATATGCAGAGTACATCATGTGAAATGCCGGCCTGGATGAATCACAAGCTGGAATTAAGATTGCTGGGAAAAACATCAATAACCTCAGATATGCAGATGATACCATTCTAATGGCAGAAAGTGAAGAGGACCTAAAGAGCCTCTTGCACTAAGTGAAAGAGGAGAGTGCAAAAGTTGGTTTGAAACTCAACATAAAAAAAACTAAGATCATGGCATCCGGCCCCATCACTCCTTGGGGAAGGGGAAGTCATGGAAGTAGTGACAGACTTCACTTTCCTGGGATCCAAGATCACTGCAGATGGCGACTGCAGCCATGAAGAAGAAGAAGAGATTGGATTTATACCTCACCCTTCACTACCCAAAGGAGTCTCAGTGTGGCTTACAAACTCCTTTCCCTTCCCCTCCCCTCCCCACAACAGACACCCTGTGAGGTAGGTGGGGCTGAGAGACCTCTGACAGAAACTGCTCTTTTTCAAGAACAGCTGTGCCAGAACTATGGCTTGCCCAAGGTCATCCAGCAGGTACAAGTGGAGGAATGGGGAATTAAACCCGGTTCTCCCAGATTAGAGTCTGCACACTTAACCACTACACCAAACTGAAATTAAAAGATGCCTGCTCCTTGGGAGGAAAGCTATGGCAAACCTAGACAGCATAACAAAAAGTAGAGACATCACCTTGCCAACAACAGTCCATATGGTCAAAGGGATGGTATTCCCAGTAGTAATGTATGGCTGCGAGAGTTGGGCCATAAGGAAGGCCAGGCGTCAAAGAATAGATGCTTTTGAATTATGGTGCTGGAGAAAACTCTTGAGTCCCTTGGACTGCAAGGAGATCAGATCAGTCGATCCTAAAAGAAATCAACCCTGACTGTTCCCTGGAAGGCCAGATAGTGAAGCTGAAGCTCAAATACTTTGGCCAGCAAATGAGAAGGGAGCACTCACTGGAGAAGACCCTGATTTTTAAGTATTGAGCAGGAGGCAATGAATTCAAACAAACAGGCTTTACATTGTTCAGCTCAAAAGACAGCTCTTTGAGAGCAGCACTTTCATTTATACTGTTCCAACACATAACTTTCAACAATGTAACTATATACAAGCAATAATATTGGACCCAAGCAGGGCTCAGTGACTGGGTATCTAGATTGGCTTCAGAACCAATGGGAGTCTTTACTAATCAGCCAATAGGAATTGGGGCTTTAGGATACCAGAGCCCTTTTCAAGCTATTACTGCTTCATATTCTAAACAAACACAACACTGATGCTGGGAATTATCGAAGGTAAAAGAAGAAGGGGACGGCAAAAGATGAGATGGTCAGACAGTGTTACTGATGTGCCAAACATTTATTTATTTATTTATTTATTAGTTCAATTTATACCCCACCCTCCCCACCGAGGCAGGCTCAGGTTGGTCAGGCTCTGGAGGATGGCAGAGGACAGGAGGGCCTGGCGTGATGTGGTCCATGGGGTCGCAAAGAGTTGGACTTGACTTTGCGACTGAACAACAACAACCAGTTTAAAATGAAAACCAGAAAATGAAGCAAGAAGACCATTTTTGCCCAGTCTTCAGCCAGAGCTGCCAGGATTGGCTGTTTCCAAATCCTCTGAAGGAGAGACAGTTCCAGCCAAAGTCAAGCATTCTTCCCTTCCTTCCACAGGGCAGGGCTGGGGTTAAATGCAGAACCCTGCAAGATCCTCCTCATTCCTGAAGGCAGAAGAACCACCCTGGTGCCACTGCTCCCCTCCACCAGTCAGGGCAACTGACTCTTGAGAGCATCCTGACCAGACTGCTTCACTGCCGGCCATATCTGCCCCCCAGCTCTCCCACCCTTTACTCTCTACAAGAAGAGCACCTGGTCTACAACCACCATCTTGGTTGACCTGCACCATTTCTAGCTACCTAAACTCTGTCCAGCCATTGGAATAGAATCCTGCCAACATGCAGGCACCAAATTCTTGATGTTTTCCTCTAGAGCCCAATCCACTTGGAAGTTTCCCTACACCATTTCCATTCATGCCAGTGGAGTATGTGCAAGAGAACTGCTGAGTGGAATCTATCACTGGTCTATGGCAAGCTCAACATGTTCAGGATTAGTACCGGGGGGGGGGGGGATGCTACTTTCTTTCAAGGTATTCCGTTCACCTTTTCCGTTTTACATGTCAGGTATATAAGTCTGGGCTCTCAAGTAATTTTTCAGCAAACAGTGCCGCAAATCTCTTCCTGAGGCTTCTGTTTCCAGTTATTGAGCTGTATTTTATAGCTCTACAATTTGCCACACAAATGTCATTAAAAATAAGAATGGCATGGTCTTCCTCCAAAGTTTTCACGTGATATCTTAAATATCAACACAAAGAAATCTGGTTTTGTCATCAGGGTGACCAGAAATCCCCGAATTCAACATTTATCCCATCAGAAAGTACAGATTAAATGTTCTAAGGCTGTGATCAGGCATGCAGTTTGATCCATTGCCATTGCTGTTCTTATGGATTTAAAATGCATGATCAGACAGCAACATCTGTCTGTCATGCCCCAGTTGTCGGTGTCCCATTCCCCCCTTTACTGCGTGTTTATTTGATACCTGTGAAAGTCCAGTCCTTTTGGGCTGAGCTGGTTTCAAACCAGATTTCCTGTTGTCTGATTGCTCTGTTGCACACCCAAGCCATTAGGCAGGCCTGACTGGTCTCTTGTTTTTCAGCCACCATTTTTTTTACTAGTTAGCTAGGTGCGCATAACTGCATATTTGCACCTCCCCCCCCCTCTCCTGTCCCACAGGGGCTGTTCTAGACGTTGTTTTCTTCATAAAAACACTCAAAGACACCCCTGTACTCCAGCTTTTTCCTGTGCTTTAGGGAAGCGGTAAATTGAAAAGTTTAGAGAGGGAGACTACATGTCCCAGCAGACTGATCAGTGCTTGTGCACATGCCCAGAGGACAAACTTTTTTTTAAATGGCCAACTGCCCCATAAACTACATATCACAGGAGGCACATCAGTGCTTGTGGGCATGCTCAAGGAAGAAACTATTTTTAAAAATGGCTGACAGCAACGCTCCTTGGCTGCCGGGTCTGATACGTGTCTGATTGATCAAGAATGGGGTAAAAGTGCTTTAAAGAGTGCTACAAGGGGTGAGTCTGATCAGTATTCTCTGTTACAAAATACCCTGGATCAATTAGAGGCGGGACAACAGAGGATTAAAATGCACATCTGATTGCAACCTAAGAGACACAGAAAGAGTGGCAACCACTGAATGCACAAAAGAGGTGAAAGTCATCAGGGTTATTTGTATGAGGTTTGGCAGTGGTGTGAAATTTCCACTAACAAAAAAGGATTTGGTTAGTCAACATTCACACATTTCTGAACAAGACTGACAGTGCAGCACACTCTTGTCTCTGGAGTGGCTCAAGAAATTCCATCACTTCCAAATATTCTACATTTTGGATAAACTGGGAGGTTTAATGTCTGGAGACCACTGTAGCAATACTGGAGCCAGAAGCCAAAGATTTGGCTGCTTAGTTTAAAATCATGATGTAAACCATGGCCTGCCTTCCTCTCCTCTGCAGATCTGGGCCGCTCCTCTCTGCCCGTTCCCCTGCAGGCCCTTCTTTCCCCGCTCCAGCTCCTCCCTTCTCAGCATTCCTCTCCCTGGCTCTCTCCCTGCTCACCCCCCTTCCCTTGCTGACACATCTTCTGTGCCCCCATCGGCCCAGTTCTGGTGCTTTCCAAGGTCACAGCAGCTCAACCAATGCCAAACAGAGAACCTTTATCCAGCCTGCCCCACCCTTTGACCAGCATCTCTATCCCTGCCCCAAAAGCCCCCAGTGCAGAAGACCACTCTTCAGGGGTGGACCAGTTTCTGGTGGAATATCAAATGCTGGAATTCTTTCAAAACAGACCCAGGGCTGATCCAGCAAGGGATCTCCTGTACACACTTGAGATCACTCACCACACATTAGCTATGCCTTAGCTTTTACGAGATCCATGGAAGTCCTAAAGAAAAGAAAATAGTTAGCCATGCCAGAGTGGCATGAACCCACCTTGGATTACACTATAAGTGGAGAAAGGAGAAGAAAGCTCAATGAGAATTGTTCAGAGAGCTGCTTAGGGAGAAGGGAGAGGTACAGTTTGCAGCTCTCTTTGAAATGGGAGAAGAAAATCAAGAGCCACTGGACACCATAGCTGAAACCCTAAATTATATGCATCTAAATGCCCTGTCTGGCTTCTGAACCCCTCAGAACAGAAGCTATCTCAGAGGCCTCCACAATTCAGTTCAATGTAGCCCAGCCTGAGAACCAAGGGAGTGCTCCCCCCCTCACCCCGCCACTGCACTGCTTCACCAGGTCATGACTGGCTCATTCAGCATGCACTTCCAGGACAATTTCAGGCCACCAGCAGAGGCTGCCATTGAGCAGCAGCCAGCAAGTCGCTCCCCATGCTGGCAAAACCTCCCTGACCCTGTTCCCATGGCCTTTGGCTCTCTGCTCCTGCTTCACATTTCTTTCCTGAGTACCAGCCCCTTGTCAAGCAAGGACAGGGAAGCAGCTGTCTTGTCTCTGAAGCGGACACCAGAATGAGACCCAGCAACCTAACCCAGTTTGCCAATGCCAGGACAAGGCCCAGTCAGATGACACTCCCCTTGGCGGGCAAGAGGCCCACAACCATGCACCTGAGCACCTCCCAGGTCACTTATACACAAAGATGGGTCCAGGCCCTCACTGTCCCCTTCCCTTTCTGTATACAACATCCACCAGAACCGAAGAGACATAGGCCTGGCAGCTCTACGGGGAAGTCCTGTGGCTCAATGGGAGAGCACTGGCTGTGCAGGGAGAATCTGGTGGAGCAGCCTTCAGGCAAATCTCACACAGGACTGCTGTCAGGAAGAGCCAGGGAACCATGCACCCCCACCTACCTATCCCAGAGTTGCCAAGTCTGGGATGGAAAATACCTGGGGACTTTGAAGGTGGAGCCAGGAGAAGGTGGGGTTGGGGGAGGGGAAGGGCCTCAGCATGGTACAATGCCATAGAGTCCACCCTTCAAAGCTGCCATTTTCTCCAGGGGAGCTGATCTCTGTCAGCTGGGGATCAGTTGTAAAAGCGGGAGATTCCCAGGCCCTACCTGGAGGCTGGCAACCCTAACCTACCCACACACGTCAAGCAGGACAGGGGCACAGCACTCCGTTTTGATACCACCCGGAACTATAACAAGAGAACACAGACCAAAAAACCATCTCCCAGAGCGAAAAACCACTCGGCATCATGGAGTCTAAATATCCGGACTTGCAAAATGCATGGCTCTGTCTGTTTTAGAGTATGCTTTTCCAGCTGCATCCCAAGTGTCAGGAGTACCTCTGAGGATCTGCCTCCTGCGGACCTAAGTGAGGGGGAGGGTCAGCTCCCAGCTCCAGAGGAGCCTCCACATGAGCCAGATGAGGCTCAAGCAAGCACCTCCCAGGGTTTCCTCCCAGCACCAGCAGCAGCTAAGCCACAGCTAAGCTCAAGCCCACCTGATTCACCTCCTCAGGTGGAACATCTAAGGTCCCAATGCAGGCAAGACTTAGCTGCAAGAAGGAAAGAGGCACGCATGTGTGGTCACAGATCACTCAGTCCTGAGTTCTAGAAGGAGCCGGGACCTCTCTGCCAGCTGCCAACAAGCACAGGAAGTGGCTAGGGATTTAGGCACAGCACAGAGACTACCAACTTGTGCTAGCAACAAGTCTTCTTGGCTAAACTCTGCACCCTTTCGGCTCGTGATAGCTATCTTGATTCTGGAACTTCTGGCTTGTGATTCCGGCTTTGTTTGACTTCGGCTCTGTTGACTCCCTGGACTGGTTTACTCATGAGTTTCCCTCTTTGACCCTGGTTTGGACTGACTCTGCTTTTGGCTTAGTGTTTTGGACTTGGCAACTCGTTCCTGATTCGGCTTAACCTCGGACTGTCCCGGACTTCTGCTTGACTCCTGTCCTATTGGCACCCAGCCTGTGACACCAAGAGCTTAAGCTGAAAAACAGCTCATTTTATCTTCCCAATAGCCCTGTATGGTAGGTTGTTCTGGAAAGTCTTCACTTGCCAAAAGCCACCCACTGAACTCAAAAGGAATCCCCCCCAAGGCTCCCATATCCAAACCCAACTGTGGTAACGTTTTAGTCTGGAATCCAGGATCTGCGAGTCTTTTGACCCTTACTATGGAAGAGGCAGGATGCATAAACTAAGATGTCCCTCATGCTGCTTCCAGCCTCTCTGAACAGAACAAGGATGGTGGCACTCTTGGGCAGTGGAGTCCTCTGACAGGCCTGGAGCCCTGGAAGATGGCCCTGCTGGGAGAAGTGCCCACCCAGTTCACTCTCTGGCACTGCACACAGAGGGAAGAGAGCTGCAAATGTGGAGGAAAAAACAGCCACTGGGAGGAGGGGGGCAGGTGCAATGAAAATGGCTGCCCACATGGGTGGGGGAGCCATAGCCTTCCCAAGAACACAGCAGACATCCAGATTTTACTGCCATTTCCCCCAAAAGCAGGTCTGAGAAAGATCAGAGAAAAGCTGGGGGAAGCCCAAGAGGAGGCTGTACAAAAGCTGGGGGGGAACCCACTCCCAACAGCGCTGATCCCAGGGCAGATAACCTGTGTGGAAAGGGCCATTCTGACAGTATGCTGGTAAATTAAGGAGGGTGTTGAGCCATTTTGCCTGCAAAGTAACTCCCAAAAATCTCAACAGTCAGCTTCAGAATATTTGGGGCAAGATGAGAAAAGAGTGCACCACAGGGTTGCCAGCCTCCAGGTGGGGTCTGGGGATCCCCCACTTTTACAACTGATCTCCAGATGACAGAGATCAGCTCCTCTGGAGAAAATGGTTGCTTTGGAGGGTGGGCTCTATGGCATTGTACCTTGCTCAGGCTCCTCCCCTCCTCAAACCCCGCCCTCTCCCAGATCCACCCCCAAAGTCTCCAGGTATTTTCCAACCCAGACCTGGCAACCCTAGTGCACCACTCAGAACCACTCAGCTGGATGCAGCAGAGGCAGAGAAGCTGGTGCGCTTAACCACCGCTGCCACCATGGCATAGAGTGGGCAACTGAGCGAGGGAGCCGTAATGCATGAAGGGATCTCACCGCTGGGGGCAACTCTGTGTTCCAGAGCCTGGCTGGGGCCTCAAGAGCTCACTCTCCGAGGAACCCAGCTGCATCTCGAGATCTTTTCAAAGGCCCCCTTGTGCCCCCAGTCTCATGGGGGGGGGGCAGTACAGAAGAGGGTGTGTTATGTCCTGGACACAATTCCACAGACAACCAGGCTGTGATTCTCTATGTATACACTTGTATGATTCTTTGATGTGACCAAACATATAATGGCACCAGCCATGCGGTCTGACCGCACGGCCTGGAAAAGGTACAAGCTTGAGGTAAAAGAACAATAGCACCCAGGCTCCTAAAGATCCACCTATCAGGGGTTTAGCATAGTCAAATGAACCAATGTAATCTCTGGTGGGAAGATTAACCTGTCCTGCAGTGTGGGTATGGACGGGGGTGAGGCTTTTCTGGGCATATAAACTGACCCCTGGGCCACCTCAGGCATGCTTGTTCCTGACCTACAATAAACTTGATCATGCTGAAACTCTCTCCACCGGCCTCCAGACTCCAGTACTTTTCAGGGTTTTTTCACAATGGATTGGAGACTCTGGAACTCCCTGCCCAGAGAAACCCCTCTTGTTCATTCCCCAGAAACTTTTCAGCTTGGTTCTCCTTGAGAGAGAAGTTTTGGGGGCTCTTGTCCACCATTATATTTGCTTCTGCCTGATCTGGCTAGTTACTTTGCCAATTTGCTCTGCGTGTGTGTAGATGGATAGACAGAAATACAGAAAGACATGCATGTGTATGAGGGGGGTGGAGCAGTGTTTTAATTTGGTGGTTGTCAGTCATCCTGTGGACTTTGACAAGCCAGGGTGTGAATAAGAAATATTTTAAATAATAAATACTATGATCTTGAGAAATGTCTACAAAAATCAAATCAATAAATATTCATCAGCAGGTTTCAAACAAAAATGCAAACCAGTCCTGCATTTGCCACCCCTAGACTAAGAAATGCTCTCGGGGGGGGGGGGGGGTGGAAGTTCCCAGGAACCCGAGGTTTCTGTGGACTGGATCACAGAAGAAGAAAAAGACGATGAAGAAGAAAAGGGAGGGGGGGGAGGTCTTCCTATGCTTCTGCCACGGAGTGGACAAGCAATCCTCAAGAACAGTCTAGGCCCCCACTGCTGGCCTAGGCAGACCCAGGTGCCGTAGCAGGCAGCACTCGCCAGCAAAGCCAGTCATCAAGTGCTGGTTGTCGGACTCTGAGGGCCAAATAATCAAGCTATGTCCATGTGTGTGTGGACCAGACCACGCAGGGACCGCTGAGCAGTGGCAGAGCATCTCCAGCTAACCCAGGTTCAATCTGCAGCATCTCCAGCTAACAGGATCAGGTGAGACGGAAAACCCCAACATAAGACTCAGGAGAGCTGCAGCCAATCTGAGGAGGCAAGACAGACCAGGCCCCGACTCCGAAAAAGGAAGCTTTGCACAGGTCAGAATTTTAGTTCCCAAGCTTGTCTCCTACAACAGCAGGGCTTGCTGGATTCTGACGAGATACTACACATTGACCTGATTAAGAAGACTCAAGGGACCACGAGGTCTCTTATAGCCAGGGGCAGTGATTTCTGCTGATCTTCCCACCCCCACTGCAGCCCACAGTAACCCCCCCCCCCCAAAAAAAAGGTTGGATGTCAGTAGATCCTCAGGCACAGCACCAGGGACAATGTGGAGATCTGCGGTGGGAAATCATTTCCCAACTTAAGAGAACTTAGATGTCCTTGAGTTTTTGGAATACGTGGTTAGATAAAATCACGGCAGTAATTTTTTAAATAACTGAAAACCTTTCTCTCCAAATATAACAAAAAAAGGGAATACAAGCCCCAGGCAAAAAAAGGGAATACACACCTTACATAAAAAACTGCATTACGTGGTGAGCTCCCCCTCCCTGGCAGTCTTTTAAGCAGTGGCTGGACAAACACTTGTCAGGGATGCTCTAGGCCAGGGGTGGCCAACCTTGCTTAACGTAAGAGCCACATAGAATAAACGTAAGAGCCACATAGAGATGTCTGAGAGCCGCAAGACAGGAACAAATATCACACACACGTTTTTATTTTTAAAAATATGCAAATTTGCTTTTTATTAACGTTAAATGGGACTGCCAAAAATAAAAACAAACGAGGAAAACCAGTTATAAGAAAGAGAGAGAGAGAAACTAGGAAAGCAAATAGATGGGAGGGAGGAGGGAAGGAAGGAAGGGAGAAAGAGAGAAAAAGCATGCCTCCCCTTTGCTTCCCCAGCCGCCCTGCCAGGAGCCGCACAATATGTGTGAAAGAGCCGCATGTGGCTCCCGAGCCACAGGTTGGCCACCCCTGCTCTAGGCTGATTCTGCATTGAGCAGGGGGTTGGACTACTAGATGGCCTGCATGGCCCCTTCCAACTCTGTGATTCTGTGATTCTATGAAGGTTGAGCAGGAACAAAGTTAACAAATGAATTAAAATAAATCAATTTATTGTGCACTGCATTTAAAATACAAATTAAAAGCACAGGCCTGGGATATAGGCTCTAGATCAAAACTACCATACCAAGTACACCTCAATGAATATTAAATAATTCAAATCAATATCCACAGGTTGATGGCATACAAATAAGACCACCACCACAAGAAACAGGACCAGACACGTTTTGGCCCAGTGGTCCTTCTTCAGTGGTCACGAGTACATAGACACACCAAGAACAATTGTTGGTATAATAAGCCAGGACGGGATATTCGACTTGTGGAAGAAGCAGACAGGTACTAGGAAACCCACTGGCAGGTGCCTTGGCTCCCAGAAGTCACTGGATGTAGGGAAACCATGAACATGCGACCCCCTGCCTATTGTCTGAAGTGGCCCCATCTATTCTGACTCCACAGCAATTTACCCCATCCCTCTGCATGTCCAGACCAGGCACTTCCAGGCAAAACACAGAGCTTCCTTCTGCATGTTTCCACATGAGTCAATGTTCCAGAGGTGAGCAAAGAACAGCAATTCATGCAGAGATGCATCGGGCAGCCTATATGAGGCTGATTAATTTGACTGCATCTGTTCATGGGGAGTTAATGAATGACTGAACCACACCCAATGCAATGACACCCAGAAGTACCTTCTTTGTTAAGAAGGACAAGTGAGAAACACGAGGAAGTTGGAGAAGTAAATTATTCAGAGATACAACAGGCAGTCTCTTCTGTGGCTGAAGTCTTTAAAGAAGCAGCCAGCAGCGCTGTAGCCAAACATTTGTATTCCTTGGCGCTCAGTTTGGGAACCACGGCTACAAAGCCACAAACTGCCTGAATTAACAGTCACACCCCACACAGCTTTTGTACAAACTGCCATTCCTTGGGCCATCCATATTTTGTGTGGGAGGGCTTCTGCAGCTGGCCCCAAAAGCACAAAGAAGCACCGAGCAGGGCTGTCCCCATGACATCATAAGCCCACACACACACACACACACACACACCAACCAGCTCCCAACCTTCCCAGGACTATCTTTCTATGCGGGAACGACCCCAATGATACAGACAGAAGTTAATTCACTCAATGACTCACACACCAGGAATCTTAACACTGTCCCATTTGTCTAGAGAAGAATTCTGTTCCCATTTTGGCTTTTTATCTTCATTTTTTGTCATTCTGAAAAGCCCTAGGATAATCTAATGGATCGCCTTCTCTCTTCTTTGGGAAGTTTTTGCATTTAGTATAAGCAGGACCGTTTCTAAACACTCGAATATTTGGGGGCTGGTTGCCATGGTACCATCAAATATACTGGTCTGCAAAAGTGCTTTCTCAATTCAAATCACCCCTCTGAGATGCTCATTTGATCCTCCCCCACCCCCAGCCACTCCATGGCCCGTATTTTGCCTGTTTCTGAGCACATCGTATTTTTCCATTCTTCATTCCCTCCTGCTTTCACTCCCAGTTTGTGTCAGGGATTTTTCTTGTTTCTGCATCTGTTTTACAGGAGTCTGCATTCAGACCGCTTCCAGCACGCTGCTGCCCTGCAGTTACCAAAACTCCTTTTGCTGCAATTCTTTGTTCTCATCTGCTTTCAAATCACTAATCCTTTCTAAAGTAGAATTGTTTAGGTTGATGCTCCCTCCCTGTTCTGTTTTCTCCCTCCCACCTTCTCGAGAGGCAAAAGAGGACGTGCCCTCCCGCCCAGGCAAACTCTAAAAAAGGCCAGAGAGAGAGAGAGAGAGAGAGCAGAAGGGGGACTCAGCAAGCATAAAGGACGAGGGGACTCCCTGCCCCCAGATGCGTCAGTCTTGCCTGTGTGGGCCTGGATTTTCCCCTCCCTTCCCTTTCTTTTTTGCAGAATCACAGGGAGGGAGGGTCTGCAGTTAAGAGTTCTGCCTTTCTCTTCAACTTAGACAAAGCAGTCAGTTAGCTCAAAAAAGGTGGGTTTTGCTTGTAGATGCAGAATGCATACAGATTGCACAAATAAATAAACCGGGGGGGGGGGGATTGCAAAGGGCATGCATGCGACTGCAAAGTCAACCCTTAAGGCTTGACTCCTTGGATTCTCCAGAGCAAGCTGTCAATGCAGAAAGGGCCCAAGAGACGGGCCATGTTGAAGGAATATGCGGAGGGAGCTTTGCCTGCTGGATCAGACTAGGAGTCTGTCTTGGCCCAGCAATGCCCTGCCGGGTACCTCTGGGAGGCTCCCCAGCCGGGGCTGAAGGGGAAGGCCACCCCACATCCAGTGGCTGCCTGCCACACCTGATGCTCAGAGGCAGACTGGCTGTTTCCTAACAGCCAGCTTTTGAACAACATTCAAGGTATTATTTCCTCCCAAGAAGAGGGACTGTAGCTCTCCAAAAGGGCCATGAAGCTCCTTATAGGGCCCCCAGCCCTTCTCAGAAGACCCAACCCTAGATTTCCTTGCTCAGTCTATGCCAACTGAGACACTGACAGCACATACATGCATCTATGGCTGGAATCCTGAACAGATGCATGTGGAAGGCAGTTCCCCTGCAAGTGCCGCTTCTCGGGGGCTGTGGGGATGCTCCTTCTCTGGGCTGCTCCCACAGCATTTGTGGGATATCTAGATCTTCTCCCCTCCTGGTCAAGGCAGCTGGCATGATGACCTGTCACGCTAGCAACAGCCAACACTAGGAAGTGGCCATGGGGCCCACCCCAACCACCGGGTGCTGGGAGACGCAGCTGTCCTGAAGGCGCCCTTTGAGATGGGTGCAAATGGGGTGGGGCAGCCAGTTCCTCCACAGCCCACCCCACTCCCAAGGCAAGCTCCTCTCTGCCTCCAAAGGCCAGTTTTGCCCCACTTCTGCCTCCTCAGAGTGGGCCACGGTGACGCTGCGTGGCCAGGAAACCTCCAGCTGCCAGCCGGAGAAGCAGCAGCAGAGGTCCAGGCCAGACACAGGATGCAGTGCAGGGCCTCCTCCTCCCCCCCCCCCCGCCCCAAACTGCAGAAGCTGAAGCTCCAAGGTTCACACTGCAGCTGCCCTTCAGAAGCTTCTGCAGAATATCGTCTGCCATACAGATGTATACGCACAGCCCAAGAAAACTGACACCTAAAGCACCGTCCCCTGAAAAGACAGAGAGGGTAATCTCTGCTAACAGGGCAGGTCTAACCATGACAGAAAGTAAAGTCCTACAGATGCATCTTGTACCATAAATGTGGGGGAGAAAACTTTAGAAACAGATGCTTTCCATGGGAGAAGCCTGAAAGTTGTGCATGCAGTTTTGCGAACACCAGGACTTTTTGCCCTGCAAGCTGGCAGGCTTCACCCCGGCAGCACAAGCCTGTGCTATGAGGTCACCCCCAAGAGCTCCCCCTCCCCCGCCCAGCCACGCCTCCGCATGGCCTTTCATCTCCCACATCTGGGTCCTTGGAACATAGTGGGAGTTGTACAGAAAGAAAATGGGAATCACGTTCATTCCACTCTATATTACTTTCTTTTGTGAGCTGGCTTGAACTTCAGAAGGGCGTGTTTAAACAAAGAATAGGCAATCCATTTTTAAATATCAGCTGCTCCTGCCAGGGCAAAACATCAGCAAGCCTCACATAGCCAGTGCCCTAAGACCAACTCAGGATTCCCCACAGCCCTTCAGAGGGACCCTGGTGCCCCTCAGACATTGCAGCAGCAGCTTCACACCACCACCCATGCCAAGCCACCTCCACAAGATCTTTCCATGCAGGAATGGCAAAGGAGGAGGAGGAAGAGATTGGATTTATACCCTGCCCTTCACTACCCAAAGGAGTCTCAGAGCAGCTTACCATCTCCTTCCCCTTCTCCACCCTCTGCTTGGGCTGAGAGAGCTCTCTTGAGAACTGCCCTTGAGAGAACAGCTTTGAATGAACTTGTGACTGGCCCAAGGTCACATCAGCAGTCTACATCCCTGGACATCACGGGGGGGGGGGGGATTGAGGGAGGGATGGGGATTGAGAGGCAGGGCTTTTTTTCTGGGGGAATGCACAGTAACGGAGATCTGGAACCTCTTAGAAAAAAATCTTTTAAAAATATTTAAAATTTCATGAATTTTCAGTATACAGATTCAGTATTCAGTATATTTCATTTCCCTCTTGAGAGTTCCAGCACCTGTTTTTCAAAAAAGAAAAGAAGGAAAAGGCCCTTCCAAGAGCCATGGATCATCAACAATGCAATGCCCAGGTTCAAAACCATGCGCAGCCATGATGGCCACTGGGTGGCCCTGGGAAAGCCACCAGCTCAATTCTACTCCAAAAAACGACTGGAACAAAAAGGCCAAACTGCTAAAACTACCTGGGAGCTGAGTTGAAACTCACATCTAGTTTGGAAGTGAATCCCCACCCAAGACTCTCCAGGTTTGCCAGACTCCTGCGTACAGGCCAGGGGACAGGACCAGTGATGCCAACAAACTGGCACCGGAAGCCTTGGTGCAGGCCAGGCCAGGATGCCAGCCCAGGCCTTGTCTTCACACCTTCCTGGAGTCAGGAGGGGCCAAGCCCTGTCCTGGTCTGCCTGAATCACTTTGCCCCACTGCAGCCGAGAACATGCCCCAGATAGAAATTTTGTCTCCCCAAGTCACTGTCTTTTAATCTTAAACATGGTTGTCATGGGGATAAAATGAGATACACCCCTGTTCTGGGGTCCTTGGTAAAAAAGATGGGATTAAAAGTGAGAAGCTGAAGACCACCAGACTTCTCACCTCCTCCACCCAGACTGTTCCCTTGAGAAGAACTCAGACAGGTCACGCCATCGTTCCAACAGTGGCATGCTTCCACTGGGATATTTACACCATGATGTACCATCTTCATCTTCATGATGCACCATCACGGCCAACCCCACTCCAATTGGCAGAGTTCAAAGTGTTCCTTAAATCAAACTGGAAATCCAAGGGGTATGTTTTATGTTTGTTCTCACACCCTGCCCCAAACCTCAAAGCTGCCTTCACTGATGGTAACCAAGTTAGCAGGTGTAGACTCCCTCCCCCCCCCCCCCCCCGCAGCATTACTCATTGGGGGGGGGAATGGCGCCACAGTGTAGCAAAAAGCTATCTGGTGTACCACCTCCTCTGCCCATGACCATTCCTCACACCCACCCAATATAATCCTGGGAGATGTCACTCCATTAACTGGCTCAGTTTACCCAAAGGGAAAAGCAGAGTTGAGTTAACAAATGGCAAAGTGACCCAACTCTCTTTTCCCTCCTGTTTGAGGCACCAAATTCAAAAGTCAGTTCTTGCACATCCTCACTCAACTGCAGCACCAAGCACAGCACTGTAATAATTACCAAAAAAACAACTAACTACAACCAGGATCGCATACATCCTGGGTTACAAGGCAGCAGTGGACCTGCAAAAGGGATTCCAGCCTGCCTTGGAAAGGGAGTCATCATCCAGGATGCACCACGCCCAACTGATCTCCCCTTCCCATCACTGTAACAGCAGGAGAAGGAATTAAGGGCACCCTGCATGAGAGCTGACCAGCAGAGGGTACTCACCAGGGCCTCAAGAGAAGGCCCCACCCACCCCTGAGCCCTGACCGGGTAGGCGGGACTCCCGGCAGGCTGAGGTGGTCTGAGAGCTGATTGCCAAAACACAGATCCTTGGCAGTGTAAGAGGCCTCCAATTTTAATCCTTCCCCCACTGCAAAAAAACCCCACCACCCTGTGTACCCAGGTATCAAGACACATAACACATACAGTAGTGTGCATTTCACGTTAATTCAGGCCTCCCAATAAAAAACTTCATGGCCCAGAAGTGCAGCTCAAACACAAAACTGATGTGCTCTTCTGGACACAGCTGGAACCAACAAAAGCCAGAAAGCAGAGCAACCAAATCCATCAAATCCTTGAGATATCTGTTTTGCAAGGGATGCTGAAAAGACAGCCTCAGAAAACCGCAGCTCTCAGGGTTCTGTGACATGTACCACAACTCAAGATCCCACAAAACAGCTGACTGGCAACCAGTTCAATAAAATAGGAGCGGCACGTAGAGTAGACAAGCCCAACCATATGACGCTAACACAGATTTTTAAATAACTCCAACTAAAGAGAGTAGACCATGAGAAACCTGAACTTAAATGCTACAACAGGAAAACGGGACCTCTGGAGCAGAGGCAGTACACCTCAAAACAGCAGGCGCTGGGAACAAACAAGAGGGGAAAGCTGTTTGTGAGTTCCAGGAGGACTCGGCCGGCTGCCATTGCAAAGAGAAGGCCTTGGTCTCATTCGGCAGGGCAGACATTTCAGCTCAAACCAGACAGTCAGAGATATATGGCCCTTGAACACCCTTAGCTATCCTGGTTAACAGCTATGCTGTGAATTTGTCCAATGCTTTTTTAAAGGGCTACCACAGCAACTGCCACTGTGGACACCAAGGGTTATGCTGGGGCACAAAGTTGTACTTTCCTTGCTCCGTCTGAATCTATTGACTATTAATTGCACTGGACATGCGACAAAGTAAGCTTTTTGTTGGTCTTTAGGGCACCACTGAACTCCTATTGGGTTCTAAATGCATTGCGTGTCCCTAAATTTCAGTGTGAGAAGAGAGAGCCACAGAACTTTCTCTAAAGTGCTCCCAGACCCGGCTCATTTTTGCTGCTCTTAACACATTCTACAACACCTGCCCAAGATGAGGCAACCCAAAGTGCTCACAGTGGCACTCTTGAATCTGCAGCTATGAGGCCCCAAATATTCTGAAGTCAGCCCCACTGATCTCAGCAGGAAGGACTTCTAAACACCTAGGTCAGCACCCGGAGTACCAGCGGGCATGTGTGGCATGGCATGGCAGTTGAGCCACTGCTTTTCTTGTTCAGCTGTTTCCAGGGGGTGGGATGAGAAGCAAACCAACAAAAATCTTTGGAACATTCAATGGGTGTCCGGACTGCCAGGACTTGGGCTCCTCCCCTGGTCTACTCAGCCAAAATTCTCCTGGAAAGTCACCAGAAGTGTTTGCAGTACTGGGCTTAGAGTTTGGTGGCCATATTTCCCCAGCCCAGCTCCTGCAGGCTTGCTTCCCGGAGGAGGGTGTGCACACCCAAGGCAGACAAGGTGCGGCCACATGCTGAGAGGAGTTTAGAGCATCCCTATTTCTCCTCTCAATAACTGGGAAGGGCCTGGGGTGGCCAAGGGCAGAGGAGAAGGGACGGGACGGGAGAGCTGCAGAAACAGAATCCACAGCCAGGACAGCCACCTGGCGGCCCACAGGGCACTCCTGGCTCCCAAGAAGGGTTAGAGGGCCTGATGCATTTGCAAAGTGCAGTCCAAATAATGCTGATGTTCAGCGGCTCTTCTGAGTGAAATGACTTGAGCAAGTCCACAGGTTCACTGTTTCAAATTGCAAAGAGACGTTCTGTGACACGTAGGCGGCCTCGAGCCCCTTCCAGCCAGGAGGTGCAGCCTTCCTCCTCAGAGGTCTGGCCACCAGCCTTCAGAGCACCACCTGGGGAAGAGAGTGGCCTTCCAGCACACAAAAACGAGCTCCCTTGGCCGGCACCAAACTGTCCGTGGAAGGAACAGCCAATGCACTGCCCCTCTGAAAAGCCAGAGTTTCCCCTCCTGCACTTCATCTCCCATGGCACAAATATTTTAGCCTAAATAGTCAGCGGTTAGCTCCCTTTCATCAGTCCACACAGTCTCTGGACAGAGCAGAGGTGCCCCCTTGGTTAGGGAGCTCTGAGCCTGTTCTGGCGCTTGCAGTGGGGCGGGAGTTTCCCCGCGCAAAAAGAATGCCACAAATATTTGGGCTGCTATCAGGGTGTCTTGCACGTCCAAGGATGCACGCATGAATTTTTGTAGCTCCCTCCGATACATACAGGCACATCACACTGCGAGTCGCACAAAATCGGCGTGCTCTTTAACAAACGTTACTCAGACGTAAATGTCCCTGATCTGGACGGGGCTCCGCCCTGAAGGCACGTTCCTTCGGAGGCAAGTCCGCTGGGTTCCAGTCGGGCTTGCTTCCGAGGAAGGGTCCCGGGAGCCCTCGAGGCTCGCTTCCGCCGCCTTCACCACGGTCGGGCACCGGGAGGCGCTCAGCGGCTGGCAGAGGGGGCAGATCAGGCACCCCAGCCGGCCCGCGCCCTTCGGGGCCGCTCCCGGGGAGCCCCTGGGCTGGAAGCGCCGATTCGGACCTCGGGGGCAGCTGGGGACCCGGGCCCAGCCCGGCGGGGAGCAGCGAACCTCGGGCCGCCGCCCGCTTTCCCCAGCAGCAGTATAAGCAGCCGCCGCTCCGGCCCCGAGACACACGCCTGGGCAGCCGCCCCCCAGCAGGCTCCAGGAGGCCCCCGACGGCCGGCTCCC
This sequence comes from Lepidodactylus listeri, assembly GCA_029233225.1. NCBI lineage: Eukaryota > Metazoa > Chordata > Lepidosauria > Squamata > Gekkonidae > Lepidodactylus > Lepidodactylus listeri. The sequence goes on along the minus strand of JARCFY010000014.1, from coordinate 2,084,975 downwards.
CTCGCCGCGGGCCCCCGCCCAGGCCTGCCCGCCCCCGCCCGCCCGCCGGGGCCCCCTTCGGCCCCCGAGGAGGATCCGTCGCCGGCCGGTCCCCGCGGGACGCGTGGCGGGCTGCCTTACCTGCGCGGCCGGGGGCGAGGGCGGCGAGGAGGGCGAGCGCCAGGCGCCAGCAGTGCCCGCTGCTGCGCCGCTGCGGCTTCCAGCGCGTGTGCGTATCCATGGCGCGGGGGGCGGCGGCGGCGACGGCGCTACGAGGCCATGCGCGGGCGCGGGGCCGGCGGGAGCGAAGGCAGCGAAGGCAGGGGCGGCGGCGGCCGGGAGGGCTGCGGGCCAGGTCGGCGGGGCGGTCGGGCGGTCGGTGGGGAGCGAGGCGCCACTTCGCCGTCCCGGAGCAGAGACTGAGAACTTTTTTCCGCCTCCCCCGCTTTCTTCTATGGGGCCCGGCTGTCACTCCGGAGGGGCGGCGGCCAATCCGGGCGCGGGGGAAACCCCGGGCACCGCCCCCCGAGGGGCGGGCGGCCGGAGGCGTGGGGGCGGCCGGTCCCCCCGCGCCAAGTTTGAACGGCGGAGCTGTGTCCCGCACCGACCGACCGCCCCGGCTCCGCGGCAGAGCCTCCGCTTGGCCCGCAGCAGGTCCCGCCGGCCGGCGTCTCCCGCGGGAAGGAGCGGGCTGACGGAGACCCCGGAGAGCCGCGGCCCAGCGGAGGAGACAGTGCCGACCTTGTCGGTGGGAGCAGAGGAGGCCACTCGCTGGTGGGACTGGGGCCAGGAGGGAGGACAACGCACCGTGAGCACCCCTGGAAGGAAACAGGGCGGGGAGGGGGCCGGGTCGGGCCGCCCCAGGGTCTGGGGGCTTCGGACTGACGTTCTCCCCCCCGCCGCCGCCGCCTTCCCTCCTGGCGGTAACACCTGCAGAGCCCAAAAGGACAGCCTGAGCGCCACCGACCCTCAACATGGATAGCCACTCTGGCATCTCAGCAGGTCCCACAAAGACACACACACACCCCACCCTCCCTTTATTTCCATCCTGGAAGGAAGACAGGGAGTCCTCTGACATCCCAGTAGTTTGCAAGTCAGTTGTTTGGTACCGGGAATGCATTTCCTGTAGAGATGCATGTAATAAATGGTTTGATGCATTAATCCATCTCAGTAGTTGTTCGTTTTCAAACAAGCAAATTTCTAGCCCTTCTGGTGGCAAACCTGCCAGAGAGAAAGAGAGGTCAGCAGGTCACACACACACACACACCCAACTGGAAATGACAGGGCATGGTCAGGTCAAGTCTCACTAATTTTAGTGGGAAAGATGGCAGGAAAAGGATTTGTTTCTGCTGAAACCAAAAGAATCCAAGCCTGCATGGATCATGCCCTCAAAGGGCTTTTTTTTTTAAAGTTTGTAGATGATTGGCCTTGGTTTATGTTCTTCTAATTGTATTTGTCATTTAGATATTTATACCCCATTTTTGACCCCAATGTGGGCCCAAAGAATCATTCTCCCTTCCTCCATTTTATCCTCACAACAACCCTGTGAGGTAGGTGAGGCTGAGGGTGTGTGGCTGGCCCCAGGTCTCTCACCACAGCAGACTGGGGATTTGAACCGGGGTCTGTCAGATCCTAGCATGACATCCGATCCATTATACCACACTGGCTCACAGCTTCCCCTCCTTCTCTCCCTCCCTCCCTCCCTCCCTCCTGGGCAAAGTGTGGTCCCTGTTTCAAAAGTCATGCCCCCTCCCTCTTTGGCAACAGCGGGGAGTGCCTGCATCGCATCCCCACTGGAGGCACGGGTGGCCCTTTGCTCCATCGCAGGCCTGTGCCTCTTGGCCCGCTCAGCACTTTCCCTGCTCCTGCCAGAGAGCAAAGTTCCGGAGCAGCAGCATCAGGCCATCTGCGGGGGGCCCAGCAGGTGTGGGGGTACGTCCCCAGACACTTGGCACACAGCTTCAGGCTGGCTGGCTGGCTGCACAAGCACGAGGCATCCCCAGACAGAGGCTGGGGGGCTCCTCTGAGTGCCATTCCAGCCTCCTAGAAAAGGGGCTCCAACAACCCCATCATCATCATCATCGTCATCACCTCAGTTTCCCTGCTTTGTACTTTTTCCAGCTCTGCTGTGTCCTTTGGAGAGTCAGTGGCCAGAACTGGACACAGTGTTCCAGATGAGGCCACATCACAGATCTGTACAGGGGTAATATCAGCCATGTTATTTTCGACTCCTTTCCTAATAATCCCCAGCAGAGGGTTTGCCTTTTTCACTGCTGCAGCCCAGTGGGTTGACATTTTGATTGAGCTGTCCGCTATGGCTCCAAGACCTCTGGCCCTCTCTGTCTTGGCCAGTTCAGACCCTATCCGCATATATTTCAAGTTAGGATTTTTTTTTTGTGCCACTGTGCATCACCTTACGCTTGCCCATACCAAACTTCATTTGCCATGTTGTCACCCACTCACCCAGTTTAGAGAGATCCTCTTTGGTTTTCACCATCCTGAATAATTTAGGATCGTGGCACACTTGGCCACTATGCCACTCATCTCTGACTTTCAGTCATCTGTGAATAAATTAAATAGCACTAGTCCTAACACTGATCAGTGTGAGTCCTCCACTGCTCACTTCCCTCCATGGAGAAAGCTGTCCGTTTATTTCCACGCTCTGCTTCCTGTCATTTAACCATTTTTTAATCCATAAGAGGATCCATATGGTTACCCCTTGACTGCTAAAGCTTACACAGGAGCCTCTGGTGAGGTCCCTTGCCCAAAGCCCAGCAGAAGTCCAAGAATATGATGTCTAATGGATTTCCCTTATCTACATGCTTGTTAACCTTCTCAAACAACTCCAAAAGACTGGTGAGGCAGGACTTGTCCTTGATCTGCTTAGTAACTATTAACAAATCCTACTCATTCCTGGGACAGGCATGAGACTAACCGGTCTGCAATCTTCTCTTTAAAAACTGGCACAGCCTCTGCTCCTTCCCAGTCCTCTGCCACACAGGCCCACTTTCATGAAGAGTCAGATGCACCCCCGCTTCAAAGATCACCTGTGTGTGCTGTAGACTTTTGTCACTTACTTTTTTACATTGCCAAAGAGTACACTTGTGCTCTTCTGCAACACTAAAAGCAACAATGGAACCCACATGTATATAAGGAGATAAGTCTTAACATTTCTTTAGTTGAACAAAGGCATGCAGGTGAACAGTTTCCTACATAAGCGAGCACCACCACAGAGCCGAGGAGTGCCCGGTGCCACCAAGTCAGAGTGGGAGCTGCATTTCTGACTCTCAGATGAGGCACCTACCTCAGGGAGACCCGGTGGCCACTTGGTGCGAATGTGGCAATGCACAGATTTCCAAGTTCTGGCACTTGTGATTCTGTCCCTACAGCAAAACTAGGTTTCCAATCACTGGTACCAAAGGTGGCACCTATTTCCATCTGGCAGCCTGCCAGGAGTGTTTGGGGTCAGGGAAATCTTCTCACCATCATCTTGACACAGGATGCCAATAAAGGCTGACTTATGCCAATAAAGGCTGACTTGACTTGACTTGACACAGGATGTCAATTCCAGCAAAGAAATATGTAGAGTTTTGGGTGACTCTTACGGCATTACCCCACTGTGATGTTGTTCACTGGAAATGACATTGTACATTGCTACAATATTGAGGAGCCGGCCTATTAAGTGGGGAGGTGGGGAGACAGCCAGGAAGTCTCCTTATGTAGTGGGCGGCATAGCTCCTGTGCACATTGCCCTATCCACACAAAATGTGTATTGTGCCGATCTCATGTCTCGTGCTGCAGTGATCTGGAAGTAACGGTAGAAGCATAGCAAGACACAAGGGGGGACCCTGTTTTCACCTGGGAAATGTTGGGAGGAATGCCATATATTGCTGTGTGAGTGGGACAGCCAGGGAAAGGTCAGTGACCCTTCCAGCCCGAGGGATCCTCCAGTGGAAAGAGTTTGTTTTGCCCTGCCAAACAGTACTTTGACAGGCCGCAGAAGACAAAAGGAGCCAGGAGGCTTTACAAAGCTGCATTTGTGGTGTACCAAATGACAGTCTGCAGGTACCCTTGACTTTTGTCTTCCTGTCTTTCACCTCCCTCTTGCCCCAGATGTGGGCTGGCATTTTTCTCCTTTGGTCCACACAAATAGCTCATTGTTTGGAATTCAGGGGGAGGGGGGTTCCGGGGTGCACAAAGAGCTGCAGGGAGACCCACATCAAGCCTGATTCCCTCCCCCCTCCCCCCCCCCCCGCAATATCAGTGGAGAGAATCTTTGGAGGGACGTGAATGTTGCTGCATGTCATAAGCCAATGCAGGTGCCTTTCAGTGGTGGGGGCAAGATGCGCCCACCCTGCATGCTTCCCTGTGTGCCCCCCCCCTCCAAATTCTGAAGTGCTGGAGTTACAGAGGTTAGGCCCCACTCCAAGAACTGCAGCCCCTGCTGGGATCCTATAAGAAGGAAATCTATGGACAGTTCAAGTGACTTGTACTTTGGGTACAGAATAACTGTTGTTGTTTTTCTGCCAACTATTTAAAGTGACTGGCTGGAATTCCGTTCATGAATTACTCCTGGGTAAACACAGCTGCCAGCCACTTCCTCAGGCAGACTAGGGGGTTTTCTTGCGAGTAAATCCATAACACATGAGGGCTCTTTTCTGATGCTCAGAAGGGAGCCTCTCCCAGTCAGCAAGGGTTGCCAACCTCCATGTGGGACCTGGAGATTCCCCCAGAGTTACAACTGGTGCAGAAATCAGTTCCCTTGGAGAAAATGGTTGCTTTGGAGGGTGCCCTCTCGGTGGCATTGTGCCCTGCTGAGCTCCTTCCCCTCCCCAAAGCCCACCTCCCCCAGGAATTTCCCAGCCAGTAGTTGGCAACCCTACAGCCAGCCAGTCTGTGCCTGATGGCGAGCACGCAGACATGGAGGTGAAGGCCAGCCCCTGCATCTGGAGGTCAGGCACAGAAACTGCCACTGAATAGGGAGGCTCCCTTTGTTCCAACAAAGGGAGGGCGGGATAAAAATCTCAAACTGCCACTGAATAGGGAGGCTCCCTTTGTTCCGCTTGCGGGGAGGGCGGGATAAAAATCTCAAAAATAAATAAACAAACAAACAAACAAACGTCAGTCAGTCAATGTACTTCATAATTTTTAAAAGGCTGACAAAGTGCGGAGATCAGCTTTTGAGAAATAGTGGAGCCTCTCCACAGGCTCCTGGACAAGAATTCCCGGTGGGTCTGGGGCCCCTGCCATGATGCGGCCTTCCAGGCTGTCAAAGATCTGCTCGTGTTGAATGCCATCCTGGCACATTTCAATGAGTCGCTGCCCGTGGTCCTGGCATGCGACACTTCCCCCTCTGGAGTCGGGGCTGTCCTGGCCCACTGTCTGCCTGATGGCCGGGAGGTTGCTTACTACTCCCGGACCCTGTCCTCAGCCAAGCGCAATTACACGCAAATCAATAAGGAGTCCTTGGCAATGGTCGCAGAAGTCCAGAAGTTTCATGATTTCTTGTACGGCCGGCCCTTCACCATCGTGATGAACCACAAGCCCCTGCTGGGACTCTTGGCACCTGACTGGCAGACGCTGCAAATGCTCTCACCACAGGTCCTGCGGTGGTCTATTTTTCTGGCCGGGTTACAACTATTCCCTTGTTCATCGCCTGGGGAAGTCGATGGGGCATGCTGATGCCCTCAGCCACCTGCCGCTGTTCTTCTGTGATCCCGACCCTGCTCCTGTGCACCAAGTCACCCTCCTGGAGGACCTACCAAGCTGCCCTGTACAGGTGAAGGATGTGGCCAGACACTCTGCCCGGAACCACATCCTGTCATGGGTCCTCAACTGGGTGGGAAAGGGGTGGCCGCAGAGTCCCAGCCTGGAGTTTGCCGCATTCACATGCTGGCAGACAGAATTCTCCACCCACAAGGGGTGTCTGTTATGGGGTTCCAGGGTAGTTATCCCCACCCATTTACAAGAACGTGTGCTCACGGCCCTACACAAGACACACCCCGGCATCGTGCATATGAAGGCCCTGGCCCGCAGCTACATGTAATGGCCAGGGTTGGACACCACTGTTGAAGATCGGGTTAAACAATGCCGGGCATGCCAAGAGTTGCACGGGCACCCGTATGTGGTATTTTTACAGGGGATGAGATTGGGCCCTTATTTGTTTTTTAATTCTTTGCTAAGAAATACATGTATTGTTTTATATTATATATTAAGCTTTTATTGTTGGCCCTCTATTCTGTTTGACTTACCTTTTTAGGTTCTGCTTGACTTACCTCCTTAGGTTCCAGTTCCCAGATTTCACCCAGAACCTTCCAGCAATTAGCACTAACAAAGAATGATTATTCTGCTGTTACGCTGCAGCGGTTCTATGTAACTACATGGTATGTTTGTTGTTGTGGTGGTTGCTTTTGAGTGTGGTGTTGTGCTGTTCTTGAACTGTGAATCATAGAATCACAGAGTAGGAAGGGGCCATAGAGGCCATCTAGTCAGTGCAGCATACAGCATCCCTGACAAGTGTTTGTCCAGATGCTGCTTAAAGACTGCCAGTGGGGGAGCTCACTGCCTCCCTAGGTAGCTGATTCCACTGTTGAACAACTCTTACTGTAAAAACATTTTTCCAAATATCCAGCTGGTACCTTCCCACCCTTAATTTAAACCCATTCTTGCAAGTCCTCTCCTCTGCTGCTAACAGGAACAGCTCCCTGCCCTCTTCTAAGTGACAGCCCTTCAAATACTTCAAGAGGGTAATCATGTCCCCCCTCAACCTCCTCTTCTCCAGACTGAACATTCCCAAGTCCCTCAGCCTTTCCTGATAGGGCTTGGTCTTCAGGCCCCCGATCCTCCTCGTCGCTTTCCTCTGCACCCGCTCCATTCTGTCCACCTCCTTTTTGAAGTGAGGCCTCCAGAACTGCACACAATACTCCAGGTGAGGCCTGACCAATGCAGTGTACAGGGGGACTATGACATCTTGCAATTTGGATGTGATACCTCTGTTGATATACCCCAAGATTGCATTAGCCTTTTTTGTCACTGCATCACACTGGTTGCTCATATTTAACTTACCGTCCAACTGTACCCCAAGATCTTGTTCACATACACTGCTACCCAGAAGTGTATCCTCCATCTAGTATGTGTGTTCCTCATTTTTTTTACCCAGATGTAGAACTTGACACTTATCCTTGTTAAATTGCACCTTGTTCACATCCGCCCACTTTTCCTGTGAGTTCAGATCTCGTTGAAATCTGTCTCTATCTTCTGGTGTGCTACGCATGCACTAAAATTCTATCTCTGTCTTCTGTCTTTATCTTATGGTGTGCTATGCATGCAGAACCTGAAAAGGTTAGTCAAGTAGAATAGAGGGCCAACAATAAAAGCTTAAAATATAGTGTATAAAAAGGTACATGTATTTTTAAACAAAGAATTAAAAAATATATAGGGGCCCAATAACACCTCATGTAAAAATAACTGATTCTAATGCACAAGGGCTAATAGACTTGACCTGACACGTTTCGGCCTGTATAGGCCTTCTTCAGAGGTCAAACACAGTGAGGAACATATTGGCTTAAATAATATTACAGTACTATCATACAATTATACAATATAGATACAAGATGGACCAGAAAAGAACTGTTCCAAAATGAAACCACCAGGCACAGAATAAAAGTATAAATGAGGCCTCCAAAGATGCAGTCACCTGCCAAATGATATTTCACTGATAATTTCTGGTCCAGAAAGTGCCTTCCATTGATTGTTAAGCCAAAGTGTTCTCAGTAGAATTGTCCTTACGCAAAGAACAGGCACCAAAAATGTAAACATTGGTGGAAAATCATCATGGTGGCATGACAGCAGTGGGATATGGGAAGCCATCCACATCTGGTGTAAAAGGGAAACCACATGGGAGAAAAAAAATGTAATCCTGTTGCAAGTGCAAACTGAGCAGCAATTGCCCCAGCAATATGACCACCACCCCTCCAAAGCAGTTATTTTCTCCAGGGGAAGTGATCTCTGCAGTCTCCGTAATTCTAGAAAATCTCCAGGTCTCATTGGACCATTTATGTCAGATTAGAAATAAGGCCCATTGTGGAAATAAGTACAACGGGCTCTAGAATGAGGCTCTGGAAGAGTGCACTCAGCGTCAATTTGCTGTGGGAACCTCAGCAGAGTATAATGACACAGAGTCTACCATTTTCTCCAGAGGAACTGATCTCTGCTACCTGAAGAGTAGTTGTAATTCTGAGTGATCTCCAGCCCCCACCTGGAGATTGGCAACAATGGTTCCCCAGGAGGAAATGGCTGGTTTGTAGAGTGAAGTCTATGGCATTGTACTTATCTGAGGTCCCACCCCTCCACAAACCTCACTGTCTCCAGGCTCCATCCCTCAAATCTCCAGGAATTTCCCACCTGGAGTTGGCAACCTTATCTCCTTCCCAGCCAAGCATCAACCTACCTTTATTTCCCTCGGCCTGTTCAGCTTTCCATCTCTCCCCCGCACCTGCAGCCTCTACCATGCTCTGAAGCCCTGACTGCCACGTCACATCTCAGCAGGGTATAAGGATACAATGAGTTTTCTCCTGAAGGCCAAAATAGGTGTGGAAAGGGCCTTTTACCGACAGAACCTAGCTTGGTTGACCAGCAACAGGCACTGAGGGGAAAGTGGGGTTCCCAGCTCTGAGTAGGGAAATACCTAGAGATTTAGGGGGTAGATCCTATGGAGGGCAGCATTGGGGGGGGGGCAGAAGGACAGCAGGAATTTCCCAACCTGGAGCTGGCAACCCTAGTCAGGACTGGCCCCAATGAGTTCCTCACAAAGGCATGGAAAGGGTTTCGTTCCTTTGTCTTTTTACTGACCGAACCAAGCTTGTTTGCCTATTTACAGCCACTGAGGAAAAAGTTAGTCCCACAGAGAAGCCAAGGAGGTGAAATGTCATCATCAGGAGAGAGAGTCGTCTGCCAGTAATTCTGACAGGGACCAGTGGCTGGAGTGGGTGGGGAAGAGGAGCAGACCCAGCACCTGGCCAATGGCGCGCAAGTACTGTTGAGTGATGGCTGATGGGCCAATGGCTGATGGGGTGCACTGTGGGCAGGACTCAGGCAATGCAGCCAGTGGATAGGGGCAGCTTCTGAGTGACACATCAAGGAGCCAACTGATTTAGGAGCATGTGGAATGTTCAGAATGTGCCACCTCACTACTGAATTATATATAAGGAAAGATTCCCCCCCCATGCTGTTGCCAACCCCTGCGAAGTGTTTTTAAAAGAGGGGTCATGGTTCAGTGGCAGATCTTCTCTTTGGCATGCAGAAAGTCACAGGTTCAGTACCCAGCATCTCCATGTAAAAGGATCGGGTACTAGGGTGATGTGAAAGACCTCTCCCTGAGACCCTGGAGAACCACTGCTAGTCTGAGTAGATAATACTGACTTTGATGGACAAAAGGTCTGATTCAGTATGAAGCAGCTTCATAAGTTTGGGCCCACCTCATTTTCATTTCTGTCACTGATGGTTCTTTTACAGCATTTAAACTTAATTTCTATGCAACAGACATGTCAATTAAATGGGGTAATGCATACATTTTACAGGAAAGACGCAGCATGAGGAAACACATTTAATCTTCCTTGTGCACCTCACAAAAGTGGCTCACCAATAGCTCCCCCCCCCAAAAAAAAGCTGTTCTGGCAGCTTCCTCTGGGCCCAAAGACTGAAGCAGACTTGGCTTCCAATGCTTAGCAGAGCAAGGTGGTTGTGGAACAAAAACATCAGTTGTTCCAGATCCATTGAAAACAAAGCGAGGATGGAAAATGTATCCACATCTGTCAAATATTAAAAATGCCTAAAATCAGCTGCAAAAGTCATTTAAAGTGTCACTTCCAAGACCACTGAACAAACAGGCGAGCTGAGCGAACATGACAAATAGTGAGGCCGGACAAGATGGTTTGGCAGAGACTGAGAAAGAAGCTCCGAGTCTGTCAGAGGCAAAAGCCTTCTTCTGTCTTGCAAGCGGGCTCTCCCCTCTTTGCCATTCCTCATCAGGAGGTCTGGGTGGTGGAGAAATGTCCTTCACACCTGGCACACCTGGAGCCTTGCTGACTGCAGTAGGTAGATGAGAGGACCATGGGAGGAGAACACAAGGTACACAGGCCATGCCCGTGGCTGCTTCAGTGTATGTCAAGGCACACTACGGGTCACAGGCTGTGGCTCCGTCTCACTGACTCAAAGCAAGGCTCATGGCAAAGAGATCAAGGGTCACTGGGAGTGAACCTAATCAGCCTGGCAAAACTTGGGCTTCTCTGTCTGAGAAGTTGGAAGCAGAATGGTGTTTGAGGATGGGGTCGTTGGCCCTCCAGCCAAATTTTGCTGCTGCCGCAACTCTTCAGCATCGGCACATATCCAAAGTTTGGGGTTGATGCCCTCAGCTATCTTACTGCTTTAACAAAACCCACGAAACAATTGCCCTCATTTTTTTTTTACTGCCCCTCAAAATTCTTCAAATGTTTTGCCAGGGGAAGAAATTCCAAATATGTAATCATTAGATTAAAAAGGTAAATGTAAAGGTTTTCCTTGCTCGAAAGCCAGTCGAATCCAACTCTAGGGGGCAGTGCTTATCTCTGTTTCCAAGCCAAAGAGCCAGTGCTGTCCGAAGACTTTTTCCATGGTTATGTGGCCAGCATGATTAAATGCCGAGGCGCACAGAATGCTGTTACCTTCCCACCAAAGCGGTATCTATTTATCTTCTTGCAATTTCTTGCTTTCGAACTGCTAGGTTGGCAGGAGCTGGGGCCAGAGACAGGAGCTCACTCTGTCATGTGGCACTGAGGCCTTGAACTGCCAAGCTACCGACCTTTTGGTTGTGAGATTGCGCAAATAGATGTAGTCCACAACAGGTCTCCTTAAACAGAAAGTCCTTTATTTGCAAAAAAAATCTTGTTGGTCAAATACATTTCTTCTGTTAGTAATGCCCAAGCATAGGAATACAACTATAATTATACTTGATATGAAATATGCCCCCCTTAACATCCACCAATCAATTGGGAGGATTATTGGCATCCAAATATACTGGCCCACTGTTCCCAAGGAAAGTGCAGCAAAATAGGTTCTCAGGAAAAGTCACTGTTCAGATTTTGGGGCAGATGTTCCCAAGGAAAACTAAGCAAAAGAACTCATAACACCTGTGAATAATATAACACATAACAGGAGGTTTTCAGCTCAAAGCCGTGAGCTAGGGAAAGGTGAACAAGAGATAAGAGTGGAAAAAAGCTAATGAGCAATAAGCATGAGCAAAGCAAGCGAAACACGCATTCTGGAGGTGGGGGGTAAGCCACCGATGCTATCTCCTGTGCGAGACCTAGATGAGGTGAAAGAGCACTGAAAAACTAAGGCAAGGTTAATTGACCATCAAACAGACAAGAACAACCTTAAGCATTGATAAATGAAATGAACGCAGCATTCTTAATGATCAGATGTCAGGTTCTGACAACGCAATGCCTGTGTTTCTAGGGCTGTGATCTGTATTGTAGCCATCTGTTAGTTTCTGTTTCTATTTCTGTGATCTCTATTGCAGCAATTGCTATTTTATTGCTTGCCTTGAAGTAGATTGCCTGCTCTGTTTAATGTAACTGTCTTGTCCCGGGAGGATGGCGAGCCACATTCCTACACGTCACATAAACAACGGGGACTTTCACACCAGTCTACTCCCACTGGCCTTTGAGGTTCACAGAATGTTATCTTGCTGTTCTAACCTTGAAGCTCTCAAATTGTTGCTAACAAAATGTTTCGCCTATCGGTTACACATTTGGGTCACTCAGGGCAGGAAGGGAATTTTTACAGCTTTCCCACCTTCTCTGTGAGAAACAAATGGTTGCCATTTCCCCCCACTTTTTGGTGTCCCTTCTGATTGGTCTAATGCTTGTATTCAACTGAGTCTGAGGGTATATTAATCCTTGTAACCTGTGGTCATGTATCTCTAACAAGCATCGAGAACCTGAACCATTATTGGAATAAAAGAACTTTGCATTCTAAAAAGGTCTGGTCTGATAGTGTACTCAGAAGCCTCACAGATTGTTAGAGATCTTTACTTTGGGATTTTCTCATACCTGGCCATATCAGACGATGAGACCATTCCCTTGACCCAGCCAGAGACCCCGTGTCCCACTGAGAGCGGACCCATCGAGCAGATGGTGCCGGTGACCACGGGTCAGGAACTGTTCCAGCTCCCGCAAATGGGAGCTGGGATAAGCTGGCCGCCAGTATCGCCTAGGTACTCGTGGGCCACGTTCACCACCGGCACTTCCGAGTCATGGATCCACGACTGGAAAGGGGCCCGTGTGCGTTTCAGTGGAGATCGATCAGAATTTGGTCATCCAAGCCTACCAGAGGAGGAGCGGTGCTTCCCGAGAGGCCAGGACGATTGGTGGTACAGTTTCCAGTACGAGGAACGCAGACCGCTCAGAGGGCCAGATCCTATGGGAGAGGATCTAGGCCGGGTGCCGGACCGGAGGTTCGGCGAGATGCACGACCGCATAGCAGCAGAGTTGCGAGAGGCTATGTTGGGAATGCAGCAGCAGATGATGGGGGCCATCACCACCATTGGGACTCAAGGGCCGGGGCAACCCCAAGATGGAGGAGGGGCAGGAATCACGCTGCCCGGGCAAGCTCCCGGAGGGGCGGGTGGAGTGCTGCAACAGCCGGCTCCGCCTGTGGTTCCGCCACCCGGGGGGCCCCCAACCGGCTCCCGTGGTCCCGGTGCCTGGGGATCGGATGATCCGGCAAGCCCCCAACGACCCATTGACCGCCACATTTGATGGCGACCCGGAAAAGCTTCGGTTTTTCATCATAGAAATCGAGAGGTTCAAACTTTCAAAGTTTGTGTGGGCAGGGAAAAAACCAAGAATTAAAATGAAGATAATGTGTGATGCAAAAGAAAGAGGTGGTTTACAACTACCTAATTTGAAATTATACCACGATGCAGTGTGTCTGATTTGGTTAAAGTCTTGGATTTTACTAGAAGATAGAAAATTGCTAGCATTAGAAGGTCATGATTGTCGATTTGGTTGGCATGCATATTTGTACTATGGGGAAACTAAACTGGATAACATGTTTAAACATCATTATATTAGAAGAACATTAATTGAAACATGGTTTAGATATAAGAACTTATTTTCTGAAAAAACCCCGATGTGGATTGTACCAGCAGAAGTAATAAAGCCTTTTTCAAGTTTTAAAGGGCAGGACTGGTTGAAATATAGAGACTTGTTGAAAATGGAAGAGGGAGGATGGGGGTTGAAAAAAGAAAATCAGTTGGATTTTGAGTATGGATGGTTCCGAAATAGACAGATTAAGGATCTTTTAAGGAAGATAAAAGAAGTGGTGGTTTTAGTAGTAAAAAAAATGAAATTGAACAGATATGGGAGGATGGAGGGGAAAAAATGATCTCCAAAATGTATAAAATTTTGTTGAAGTGGTATAATGCTGATGAACTTGTAAAAGAACATATGATAAAATGGGCAATCAATATGAATAAGGAGATAACAATGTCATCTTGGGAATTTTTGTGGAAAAATGCTATGTCTATATCTACATGTAATAATCTTAAAGAAAATTGTTTTAAAATGATGTATAGATGGTACATGACTCCGAAAAAATTGCAAATATTGGTCAAAATATGTCTAATAAGTGTTGGAAATGTAAACAAAAAGAAGGATCGTTATATCATATGTGGTGGACTTGTGATAAAGCAAAAAGTTTTTGGTGTATGATACATGCTGAAATGGAGAAAAATTTGAAGTGTAAGTTTAAAAAATTGCCCGAAATGTTGTTGCTTGGTCTAAAGTTAGAGGATGTAAACATAAGTAAAAGAACATTGATTTGGTATATGGCAACGACAGCAAGAATGGTGTACGCACAAAGTTGGAAGTCGGAGAAAATTCCAGAACTATGGGAATGGTTGAGAAAATTGCTATTTATGGCAGAAATGGACAAATGGACAAGAAAATTAAACAATCAAGACTCAGTAAAGTTCTCAGAAGATTGGAAAGATTTGAAGGAATATATGGAGCAAGAATGGAATATGAAAAACAATATCTTTACACTTTCTAACTACTGAAATGAGGGACAGAATCATAACACAAAAAATGATATATTAGTTAGCCGCGAAACTAAACCTTCTTTCTTTTTTAATTAATATAATCTTTAAATGTATAAAAGTTATAATAGCTCAAAATGTTACCTTAGGAGGCAAATACTTTTGAAATACATGTTTACCGATTGATATATATGAAGGTGCAGGAGGGGTGGGAAGTCATTTAATGTTTATATCTTTTTAGCTAAATATGCAACTTTATAAAGAATGGAATATGTATAAAAGCTAATTGCATTTGAAAATAATGGAAAAATAAAAATTTTATTCACAAAAAAAAAAAAGAATTCGAGAGGTTCCTGGCAGCGTGGGGCCACCTTTACCCTACCGAGCGGGATCGTGTGGGCTACATAGGGTCCAAGCTGAGAGACACCGCGAGCGACTGGTATGTAAGCCTGCATAACCCCCCGGAGCCCGAACTATGTACTGTTGATAATTTTATGTGGGCCCTACGGCAGCATTACGAAGACCCCTTAGGAGAGGAGAAAACCCGGAAAGCCCGGAACTGGTGCAGGGGCACTCCTCTGTGAGGGAGTACACCTATTGCTTCAGACGCATCGCGGCCAAGGTGCAGGGGTGGTCCGAAGACCTGTTCGAGAAGAAGTACCGGGAGGGGCTGAATCTAGAGATCTACGAAATGATCCTGAGAAGTGGCCAGCCGGTCACTTTGGCGGCGTGGATGCGAGCGGCAGCAGACGTGGAAGAGCGCTTCACCTTGATCAAACTCGGAGCCTCCGCCTCCCACCAGCCGAAAGCCGCACCGAAAGTGAAGGGAAAGTCGGTGTTCCAGGAGCTATGTGATTCCCACTTCAAGCAAGGTCTCTGCATAAAGTGCGGGGAGAGTGGGCACTTCGCGTCAGCTTGTCCTCGAGGAGGAGGAAAGCCCCAGAAGACCTCGACGCCGCTGGCTGGGGGAACCCCACGACCCGGCAAGACACCGTTTAAACCCCGGGCATTACAGCTGGAAGGGGCAACATGTGAGCAGGGCGAGTTGGAGTTGGTCGAGGTGCAGCCGTCGGGAAACTTCAACGACCTGCAGTAACCAGCGCAGAGCTGCAGGTTCCCCCCTCCTGACGTGCCAACCCCGGTGAGCATCCCTGGTCCCTTACTGTATATGGTCGTGACTGTGATAGTGCCCAGCACGGGAACCCATGTGCGGGTGTGTGCTCTTATAGACTCAGGATGTGCCAGAGATTTGATAAGTCCACTAGTTGTGGAGGGATTGGGGCCCAAAGTTAACCCCCTGGGGGAGCCGCTACGATTTACTCAAATGGATGGCTCCGAGATGAAAGAGGCGTGTGTAGCAGAGACAGAATTACTGATAGTGGGAACTGGGGAGCACTGGGAGAAACGGGCATTCATAATCACCCCCAATACCCAGTTCCCTATGGTGCTGGGCAGTCCTTGGCTAAGCTCACACAACCCTTATATTACGTGGAGTGATGGGAAAATTTCGTGGATTGATCCCAAATGCACCCATCACACCTGGGATCCCAATTGGGGTGCTGGGCCTCCCACGCCAGTCACTGCGGCAGCTCTAACCCTGACCCCCACTAAGATCCCGTTGGAGTATAGGGATCTAGCCAAAGTGTTCAGTGAAACGGAGGCTGATGAACTTCCCCCCCATCGACTCACTGACTGTGCTATTGAGCTGCTTCCGGGTGAGAAGCTACCCAAGGGGAAGTTGTACTCTATGGGGCCAGCGGAACGAGAGGAACTTAGGAAGTTTTTGGACAAGAATTTAGAGCGCGGTTTCATCCGCCCAGCCAAATCCCCTTTTGCCGCTCTGGTCCTGTTCTGGAAGAAAAAGGATGGAGGCTTAAGACTGTGTACTGATTACAGGGGACTGAACGCTGTCTCTGCTTCCAATGCTTACCCCCTCCCCCAATCAAGGATCTATTGACGGAAGCGGATAAGGGGAAGATTTTTTCAAAATTGGACTTGCGAGATGCTTATTTCCGTGTACGCATCAGAGAGGGAGACGAGTATAAGACTGCCTTTAACACTCCCTTGGGACAGTTCGAATATTTAGTGATGCTGTTCGGATTAAGTGGCACACCTGGAGTTTTTATGAGTTTAATTAATGAAGTGTTGCACAAGCATTTATTTAAAGGGGTGCTCTGTTATCTAGATGATATCTTGATTTATTCCCCTGATAAGACCTCCCATGTGAAACTAGTGCGTGAGGTGCTCGCTACGTTGCTGGAGCATCAACTCTATGCTAAGCTTTCAAAATGTGAGTTCCACCCCACTGAGGTCGACTTTTTGGGCTATCGGATATCCCAGCAAGGGCTGGAAATGGACCCCTCTAAAGTTGAAGCAGTGGTGCAGTGGGCAGCCCCCCAGACCTGCAAACAACTCCAGAGTTTATTAGGATTTTGCAACTTTTACCGAACCTTCCTAAAAGACTTTGCAACCATCACTCTGCCTCTCACGGAGTTGTTAAAGACGAAGGGGAGGGGCCCCGATGTGGGAAAACCAGGGGAGAGACTGTGTTGGACTGATGAGTGCCAAAGGGCTTTTGAGGAATTGAAACGCCTGTTCACTTCAGAGCCTATTCTAGCCCACCCCGATGAGACCAAGGAATTTATAATCCATGTAGATGCTTCTGATGTGGCCATGGGGTCCTGCAGATGGGCTCAGATAGCGCTTTGCACCCTTTAGCATACATCTCCAAGAAATTCAATGAGACTGAGAGACACTGGTCAGTGTGGGATAAAGAAGCCACAGCCATCCAACTGGCTCTATCCACCTGGAGACATTGGCTTGAAGGGGCGCAAAAGCTGTTTGAAATTTGGACCGATCATAAAAACCTAGAGGCTTCGTGCACTCAAAGATCCTTGAACGCCAAACAGCTCCGGTGGGCTGATTTTTTCTCGAAATTCAACTTTGTTCTAAAACACTTCCCTGGGAAAGCCAATTCCTTAGCAGACGCGTTGTCCTGGCTACCCCAACATGAATCCCAGAGGGAAGAGGTGTTCGACTCCATGTTTTCACCTCAGCAGCTGGGAGGGGCAGTAGTAACGCAGAGCCAAGGGGAAATGGCTCCTGCCCCTTCCCAGTGGACTGTGAGATGTGCTAGTGAATATGCTGAGGAGGAGGTATCAGAATGGGCTACAGACTGTGAGAATAAAAAACACTCTGATGATTGCTGGTATCATGGGTCCAAACTGATCATGCCACACTCCTTACGCAAAGATGTTTTGTCATTTTGCCACGCGTCCAAGTTGTCTGGTCACTTTGGATTTCTTAAGACTCTCAATTTGGTTCAGAGGCAGTTTTGGTGGCCACATATGCGCAAGGACATATCAGATTATGTGACTGCTTGTCAAGTGTGTTTTATGTGTAAAAGAAGGGGGGGAAGTGCCCGGACTGTTGCATCCACTGCCCACTCCCTCCAGACCTTGGGAGAATGTTTCTATGGACTTCATTACAAACTCCCCCCCTCTAAGGGAAAGACGGTTATTTGGGTTGTGGTCGATATGTTTTCTAAGCAAGCCCATTTCGTCCCGTTTAAACAATTGCCTACAGCTAAAGGGTTAGCTAAAATGTTCTTCAACCACGTGATTAAACTACACTCATTTCCTAGATGGGTGGTATCCAACAGGGGGAGCCAGTTCATTGCCAACTTCTGGTGGGAGCTTCTCCAATTAATGGACATTGAACCAGCCCTTAGTTCGGGTTATCATCCAGAGACTGATGGACAGTCCGAACGCGTTAATCAGATCTTGGAACAATTTTTGAGATGTTATACTAACTACCATCAGGACAACTGGGTGGAGCTACTCCCCTTTGCTGAGTATAGTTACAATAATGCGGTGCATTCTTCTACTGGTGTCTCCCCGTTTATGGCAGTAGGAGGTTTTGAGTGAAAACCTTTGCCTACATTGAATGATCCTAATGCAACCCCAAGTTCTGCGTTCACTCAATGGTGGACGAACCTGCAAGAATCATGGCCACTCATTGCTAAGACTTTGGATAAGGCTAAAGCGGGCTATAAGAAATATGCTGATTGTGGGCGGGCTGAGGGCTGGGATTTGCAACCAGGGGACTCTGTATATCTTTCTACAAAGAATATCCATGGACTCCAGCCCAGCAGGAAATGGGGATGGAAATATGTGGGACCTTATAAAGTGTTGCGAAAAATCTCCGATGTGTCTTTTGAATTGGAACTGCCTAAATCATTGAGTTCTGTGCACCCCGTTTTTCATTTCAGCCTGCTGAAGAAGAATCCTGGGCCGAATGCATGACACCCGACACCTCCAACTCCTCCTCCGCTGATGAAGGAGGGAGAACAACATTTTGAAATATCTGAAATCCTGGACTCTAAATTGCGCAGGGGTCGTCTATTTTATCTTTTGAAGTGTGTGGATTTTTGCCCTGAGCTCAATGAATGGGTCCTATCAGACAATGTTCATGCTCCTAAATTGCTTCGTGCTTTTCATAAACGTTTTCCTGATAAACCCGGGGGGAGCTAATTTTCAAGGGGGCAGGGTGTCAGGTTCTGACAACGCAATGCCTGTGTTTCTAGGGCTGTGATCTGTATTGTAGCCATCTGTTAGTTTCTGTTTCTATTTCTGTGATCTCTATTGTAGCAATTGCTATTTTATTGCTTGCCTTGAAGTAGATTGCCTGCTCTGTTTAATGTCTTGTCCCAGGAGGATGGCGAGCCACATTCCTACACGTCACATAAACAACGGGGACTTTCACACCAGTCTACTCCCACTGGCCTTTGAGGTTCACAGAATGTTATCTTGCTGTTCTAACCTTGAAGCTCTCAAATTGTTGCTAACAAAATGTTTCGCCTATCGGTTACACATTTGGGTCACTCAGGGCAGGAAGGGAATTTTTACAGCTCTCCCACCTTCTCTGTGAGAAACAAACGGTTGCCATTTCCCCCCGCTTTTTGGTGTCCCTTCTGATTGGTCTAATGCTTGTATTCAACTGAGTCTGAGGGTATATTAACCCTTGTAACCTGTGGTCATGTATCTCTAACAAGCATCGAGAACCTGAACCATTATTGGAATAAAAGAACTTTGCATTCTAACAAAGGTCTGGTCTGATAGTGTACTCAGAAGCCTCACATCAGAACAGTCAACAGAACTTAAGGCAGTGCTAACTGACACTGGTCTGCAGCTCAGAGTCTTAACCTCTGAGCCACCACAGCCCCTTAATCATTAGATTACAAACAGTCAAATGCAGTTGGTGGTACAAGAATACTGCAGTCAGATAAGAAGATGACTAACCAGTGGAATTACTAACCAATGGAATCAGCAACCATCCACAAACCATGGCTAGGCTTGATAGCTGACTGTTACTTTCTATAATGCTATTCTCAGTGGTAATGCAGCATCCACGCAGCAGTCCCCTATATTTCCCCTGCTTCATTCCCCCCACCCACCCACACCTGGCATCACTTGGGGGCTTTTTCAAACTTTTAAAATATACTCAGCAATTTATACACTATAGCATTATAACAATCTATCTGCCAGGTCCTCTGAATTTCCAGATCTCTTTTTCTTGTTGTTGTTTTTAAAAAATATGTTTCTGGTGTTGCTTGTTGCAAAGATATCAGGGGAAAGGCATATTTCTGCAACAGGAAGGGATAGAAACTTATATTTTAACAGATTGAAAACTGGGAATTCAGAAGAAATCATAGACAGATCATTATGATGTTACAGCACTATAGCAATATGTAAACTGCTGGGTTTTTGCAAAAAGGCTTTCAGTCACAAGAGGTCCCAGGCAAGGATAATGGCATCAGTAGGCACCCCTTCCTGTCCCCACCGCAAACAAACAGGTTTTGTCTGTGATCTTTCTGAAAAGTTCGTACCAAATGAGGTTTGGGAAGGATCTCAGCAAAGTGGGAGGAAACATAGCCAGCAGATTATTAGGGGGCATCCTTGTGCAGATGCTGCAACACAAAAAAGAAAAATGTGCTCTGGTTGGGAGCAAAACCTCTGTATGGAAGAAGCCACTATTGCATTTACCTAACTTTGTTCTGCTTTGAATCTTCCAGGCACTCCATCTCAGGACCCAGACACCAAAGGGGAGATGTTGTGGGTCTGCATGCCAACACCTCCTTGGATGAGGAAGAGATAGAGCTGGCACATCCACTGGCCGAGGCTCCTCCCTGAAGGGAGGGAGGGAACGAGGGAAAGCTTGCTTTGCTGAGCAAACACTCAGAATACTGAGCATGAGATTTCTGTAATGAATGTCAGTAAATCAAAAGTAGGTTTGCAGCTTACAGATACACACCTGAACAGCATACTCAGGACTGCTACAGCACTGAAATATTGATGCAATAATTCAGAGCAAGAGGTGTCAGTTATCAGAGAGTGTAAAATAGACAAAATATTGCAAGACTGCTAGTGTTTTAAGCATGTTTTATTTAAAGTTTAAAAATCTTTAATTGTGTTTGTCTGTGTCCTTTATAAAGTTTATATCTCTGCTACCTGGCATTACATTTTATGACACACATGGCCTGGCCCAACAAGGTGTCAGCTAATGCTGCCATCCCCAGTGTGGGAGCTGGTTTCCTCCGAGCTAGCCACCCCCCCCCCCCAGGAATGCGCTCACTGTTCTCATGCTAGCTGCTTGCTTATCATCTCCCTCGCTTCCCTTACCTTGAGTGTCTAACTCTCAGCCGCTTCTCCCTTTCAGGTGCAAGCTGTAACTTTTCCCGCTTTTAGTCTGGGAAGAAAAGACCAGTATTTTTAGGCGCCGTTTTTATCTCATGATTGGTGGGGCCTGTCTGAACTAATTTTCAAATACTGTATATCACTCCTGGTTGTATGATTGCCAGGCATTACTAACACAAGAAGTGTAAGTGACCAACAAGACCTGTCTAGCAATAAAGGACTTTCTGTTTAAGAATACCTGTTGCTGACTGCATCTTTTGGGACAACCTCACACAAGGGCTCATTTATACCAGATCCAGCCCTCATAACAAATGAGTTCGACACCCCTGGTCTAGGTGCTTACTGAACACATGAAACTGCCTTACACTGAATCAGACCCTTGGTGCATCAAAGGCTGAGGACAGACTGGCAATCTGGAGCGGGAGAGCTCCGCTTGTGAAGTGGGGGAAGGGAGCCCGTTCAAACAGCCACAGCTGTTCCCCGGCTCCCTTCTGTACTTACCCGCTTTCCTGCTGCTTCCCTGCCGCTTCAGAAGGACACCAGGAGAAAGTGGTGTCCAGGGGCCGTCTGCCGCTTGTTTCCCACTTCCCAGCAGTGTGAACTGAAAGAAGGCGGGATTCAAGTGGAGGCGGCAGTGTGAACGTGCCGTTTCGGCAATGTGTGCATGAGTGCCCATGCACCCATGCGCTCATGTGCCCATGCACTCATTGCCGAAATGGCCCTGCCATGAGCTGCGGAGGCTGGCCCACCTGGGGCCGCTCCACAGCAGTCTGAACGCTCCGGTCCAGTATGCTAACACAGGAGTCTGGCCAGTGTGAACGGCCAGCCTCGGAGCAGTTTTCCCCTGCAACTTTCAGCCCGCTTTTCTCCCACAGCAGATTGCCAGTCTGTCCTCAGCCAAAGTTAGTACTGTCTACTTGGACTAGCAGCAGCTCTCCAAGGTCTCAGGTAGAGGTCTTTCACATCACCTACTGCCAGATTGTTTAACTGGAGATCCTGGGGATTAAACCTGGGGCCTTCTGTATGCCGAACAGATACTCTACCACTGACAGCCCTTCTCTGGCATCCCATGGGGGGGCTTTGGAGATACAAAATGGGCTCTTTGCTCAAAAAGGGAGCAAACTGTGCAATCCAAACATAGTTCTAGCATATTTGTAGATTGAGGTGGGTAGTTATGTTGGTCTGAAGCAGCAGAACAAAATTTGAGTTGAGTAGCACCTTTAAAACCAACAAAATTTTATTCAAGGTATAAGCTTTTGTGGGCAAGCACACTGTATCTGAAGAAGTGTTGCTTGCACACAAAAGCTTGTACCTTGAATAAAATTCTATTGGTCTTAAAGGTGCCACTTGACTCAAACTTTGTTTTGCAGCATGTTTGTAACATATCTCTGCTCAAAACCCTGTATGCCTTGGAGCTTGCTCTTTCTTTCAACTTGTACATAAATGATATGGTCAGAAACACAATATTTTCCAGTTAGGCTTGGAGAGAAAGCCATTTCATTACTCCTTTATGCTGATGACCCTTTACTCGTATTCCACTCACAAAGAAGGCTTTTAAAACAGTTCAGCCTCTACTGTAAAAACAATTTATTGAAAATCAATTATGACAAAACTAAGATAATAGTCTTTAGTAAAAGGCCCCATTTTCATAAATGGACAATGGATGGGAACCTGTTGGAACAAGTGTCCTTCTTTAGATATCTCTGGAAGATTTTTCATAGCTCTGGTTCCTGGTCAGCACATATTGAGCGTGCAAAAAGGAAATTCGAAAAGGCTATACTTGGTATCCTTAGATTCTATAGAACAGGGGGGGGGGGGGGCTATTTGGTACCTCCACTGCTAGAAATCTAGAGGACCAAGATGTTGCTGCAGATACTGTATGGAGCTCCAGTTTGGGGCACTGGTAATTTACTACCATTGGAAATCATTCAGAACAAGTTTACTTCATATGCAATTAGCAGTCCCTAATTCAACACCAACAGCCATAACTAAATTGGAATTGGCTCTATTGCCAATATTGGTCTCAGCCCATAAAATTATTATTAATTATTGAGTGAAAATTCAGTTTGGGTTAAGTTCATTTTTTTAACCACGGATTACAAGGATGCAAACGGCAAAGTTTGTTGTATGGGTGATAAAGGACTTATCGAAACCATTCACTGTTAATGCGGCTGATGGATAAATCTATGTATTTTGTTGACTATATCACAGAATTGCTTGAATTTATGTTGGTTTTAACTCAAATTTTTGATGCAATCTTAATAATTGCTTACAAAATTGTAATGTATATTATAGTTTTTGTTGTTATTGAGATTGTTGCATTATAACTCTAATGTTGTTGGTATTTTTGGTGTTAATTGCTAATGCTATAAAGCTTATGATTGATTGAATGTGCACTTTTCCACTCTGTGGAATGAATGTGGCATACCAAGGAGCAATGCCAGCTTAGCTCTAGGCTGTGGAGGACACCCCTCAAGAAGACCAGAAGATGACTGACAAGGTTGCCTGTGTCCAACCCCAAAAGAACAGCCCACGTTAGCCGGGAAACACCAGGGAGGCGACAAGCAAGTTTTAAATTTAATTTAGATGAAATCTGGTGACGATTTATGGATGTTTGCAGTATCTCTTAGACACTTGGTGACTTGTCCTGGAACTTGTTGGGGTTTCCTTTGAAATGTTTCCTGTGTCACTCAGACTCCTGTTTCTGAAGATGAAACTGCTAATTACCTTTGGATTTTCACTGTTGACAATTCATGGATGCATGGAAATTCTTCAAAAATATTGCTAATTTAGTAAACTTCTTTTGGCTCCCTTCAGAATTCCTGTTTATCCTCCCTCCCTCACACAGGCACAGAAACTTGCTTAGAATTTCCCTTGAGGCAAAAGTTCTCTGGTGACTCTGCTCTCCACTTCCAGCCCCACTATCTGATTTATTAATTAAAAACCTTTCTTCCCTGCTTTGTTCCTGATCAATGGGACTCAGACCAAATAGCATTCTCATGATGAGCTCTTTCACTTATAAAATGCAGTTGCCCTAAAATAAGATCTGAGGGAAGCAGAGGCTGTGGTTTGGATATTCCACGATTATAGTTTCCACTCCTCCAAGACCTCTGCAATGCTCCAAACCCCCTCATTTTCATATTTTTTTTAAAGTTTTACTTTATGCCCTCATTGGAACTGGTGGTTTGGAAATTATATTGTTGTGAAGGGCACACTGTCAACCCTCCATGGAGCAGCCATTTGGTCATAAAGGCAGCACTTTGGAGACACACAATTGTGAAACAAAGTTGTGGCTTTGTGAGAGTGAGTCACTTCAAGAAACCCATCCAGCTTCCAAGTGGTCTCCAACATGACTGATTTTGACTCTTGCCTGTTCAGTGTTTCCAACAACCACCTTTTGAAAATGAGGGAGAGGGGGAGAGAAAATCATGGCTTCCTTTCGTTCCCTGCTGCAATTATTTTCTGCTGGTGAATTTTCCAGGCTATGCATCTGTAGCTCCAAGGAGGCTTCTGAAGAAGATGGCATTGTTGCACTAAATCATTGTCTGCCACATTTTCTTTCTGAGTGAGGGCCACTCTGGACTTGGAATTGTTTGTCCCTTGCCTCAAGTTCAGAGTTAAAGTTCGACATTTGGCTACTGTGGACATCCTCTGTGGACACCATAGCCTCTTTCTCACTTAGGAATGTATTAAAACCTCCTTTTAAAATTTCCTTTTTGTATATTGTCATTTTCCACTGCTGTTTCCAATGCATTTCATTCTTGCATGCCATTATCTATGAGTGGTGCAAAAATATCACTGAAAATTTAATTGATTTTAGTGGGAAATTCAGTGCATCAGAACAGAAAACAGCGTTTCCAGTGGACTTCTCACACAAGGAGAAAATTTCACACAAGTCACAATGAGGGGGCTCTGGAGCTGAACCGTTTGGTTGGATCCTTATTCTTGTTTGTGTACCTTCCCCTGGGCAAGTTCTAGCAAAAGTAAAAATGATTAGATATACTCAAAGTGTTATTGTAATGTATTAGTTATTTTCAATATTCCATATAAGACAGTCAGTACAAAAATATAGCTATCTCCATACATATAGAATTAATTAAAATCTGTGCAGTGCCCAAAGCGCAAACAAGATGGGACTTCCGGTTGACTCCCACAATGTTAGTAACATCTATTTCCTCACCAGCAAGAGAGATTGTGAGCACATGTCAGCATAGAGAATTATACGTTTTAGACTGGAGAAAATACTTGACTTTTTTTGTGTGTGCAAACAAATGATATCTAAGTATTGCAATTTAAGTAATTAATGGTGTTATGATTCCTTGTAGATGCTCTGCCAGTTTCCTTTATTGAAGAAGGGACTGGATCACCAAAACATGGGAGTCAACCAGAAGCTCCATCTTGTTTGCGCTTTGGCCACTGCACTGATTTTGATTAATTCTACTTATGAATTTTTCTTGGACTTTTCCCTTGTTGTGAGGGTTTTCTGTATGCCATTCTGATATGGATGGAAATAGCTATATTTTTGTACTGACTGTCTCATATGGAATATTGGAAGTAACTAATATATTACAATAACACCTTGAGTATCATTTTTACTTTTGCCTTTATTACAATAGCACTGTATTTCATTGTGGTTGTTTTTGCTGTTGTGTTAAGAACATAAGAGAAACCAATGTTGGATCAGGCCAGTGGCCCATCCAGTCCAACACTCTGGCACACAGTGGCCAAAAACACCAGGTGCCATCAGGAGGTCCACCAGTGGGGCCAGGACACTAGAAGCCCTCCCACTGTTGCCCCCCCCAGCACCAAGAATACAGAGCATCACTTGCCCCAGACTGAGGGTTCCTATCTATACCTTGTGGCTAATAGCCACTGATGGACCTCTGCTCCATAGGTTTATCTAATTCCCTTTTGAAGCCATACATGCTTGTAGCTGCCACCACCTCCTGTGGCAGTGAATTCCACGTGTTAATCACTCTTTGGGTGAAAAAGTACTTCCTTTTATCTGTTTTAACTCAGCTGCTCAGCAATTTCATGGAGTGCCCACGAGTTCTTGTATTGTGAGAAATGTATTTCTTTCTCTACCTGCTCTATCCCATGCATAATCTTATAAACCTCAATCATGTCACCCTTCAACCATCATTTCTCCAAGCTAAAGAGCCCCAAGTGCTTCAGCCTTTCTTCATAAGGAAAGTGTTCCAACCCTTTTATCATTCTAGTTGCCCTTTCTGGCACTTTTTCCAATGCTATAATTTTGTTGAGGTATGGCGACCAGAACTGTACACAGTACTCCAAATGAGGTCACACCATTGATTTATACAGGGGCATTATGATACTGGCTGATTTGTTTTCAATTCCCTTCCTAATAACCCCCAGCATAGCATTGGCCTTATTCATTGCAGTCGCACACTGTCTTGACATTTTCATTGAGTTATCTACTACGGCTCCAAGATCTCTCTCTTGGTCAGTTTCTGCCAGTTCGAACCCCATCAACGTGTATTTATAGTTAGGATTTTTGGCTCCAATGTGCATCGCTTTGCACTTGGCCACACTAAACCCCATTTGCCACATTGACATTCACTCGCCCATCCTCGACAGATCCCTTTGGAGTGCCTCACAATCCACCCTGGTTCTCACCACCCTGAACAACTTCATGTCATCTGCAAATTTAGCCACTTCACTGCTTACTCCCAACTCCAAATCATTAATAAACAAGTTAAAAAGGGGGGGTGTTGTCAGCACAAAACATGGCGGACGCCATCTGATTGTACTCCAACTCCCTTTCCTGACCTTCCCCCCTGCATGTAAGCTTAAAGGACATTGGAAGCCTACAAATAATGGGAAAAGCAGGCGGGAAGAAAGCCAAACCTTTGATGCAGTCGTCTTCATCTTTAGAAAGATTTTTCCTGCCGGAGCCAGCAGCAGACACATCACGTTTAGGCCTGCAACATAATTCCAAAATGGTGGGTAATGAGTCTATTGCTGACCCCAGAGAAGAGACACTTACAAAGCAGGATTTGAAAGATATTTTGATTGCCTTTAAAAAAAGAAATGCTGATCAATATTGGAGAAATGATTAAGCCCTTGACAGAGCAGATGGAGGGGATGCAGACTGCGCTGACAAAAATTTCACAATCAGCCGAAATGGCCCTGGAAACTTCCATTGCTCATTAAGAGGACATAAGAAAAATACAAAATAATGAGACATGGGCCAAGGAAAAGATACTTATGCTGGAACATAAAAGCCGTGAATGGTTTTTGAAATTCCGTGGGTTTCTGGAACAATTGGAAGGCAATATGGAGGTATCTATTTTTATTTCTAATTGGCTCGTGACAGCTCTCCAGCTAGAGGAAGGGATAGTGCCAGTAGTGGTACACGCCTTTTGACTGGGACTGGTATCTGCGGAAAGGTGTAGAGGCCTGCGAGATATCTTGGCTGAATTTATGGATTTTCGAACGAAGATGCGCGTTTTGCAACAAGCTAGGGTGACTGGCAGTTTAAAGTTTAAACAAGGAATTTAATGTTTTTCCAGACATATCTTCGGAAGCCTTACAAATCCAGAGGATCCTAAAGCCTGTAACACAACATCTTATCGAAGCTGGACTACACTATAGATGGTCCCCAGCAGGATACTTACTGCTTCGAAATCAGGGTACCAGCTATCAAGCTGATGACTTGGAATCTGGCGCTCTCCTATTGAAAGCCGTGGGACTAGACCTGGGACCTGCTTACTCTGGTGCAACCCAGAAGAAATGGAAACAGGACATCCAAACATCCCCAACAAAATGGAGCAAGATCCCTGTTCATCGTGACTATAGACCTGAGGACTAATCATGTCTGACTATGCATTATGTTTCTTTTTGGTGAACTTTCTTCCAATTTCCTTTGCTGGTAATGCTTCATTAAGCTGGGGGGCGGGAGGAAGGGATCAGTAGAGCCCACCAGGTTTTGCCCTATGGATGTAGTTTTGGTTTTATTTATTTATTTATTTATTTATTTATTTATGAGATTTATATCCCGCCCTACCCATTGTACGGTGGCTCAGGGCGGCTCACAACAGATGTATAAAACAGACAATATCTTAAAAACATTAAAACCAATAAAACAACTAATACTATGCAGACGGCGTATCTTCCGTTCAATATATCATAGCAGTGCCCAGGTATAATCCTTACGGGTGGTCCCAGTAGGCTGGCAGGAGAAGGTCAGATGATCATATCATATAGTCGGCTGGCGAATAAGTTTGAATACTCAAATCAGATAGTCGGGCCAGGGCCAAGGTGGAAATGTTAGGTGGCCCCTACTTAAACGCCTGGCGGAAGAGCTCTGTTTTGCAGGCCCTGCGGAATTGCAAAAGATCCCACAGGGCCCTGATATTATCCGGGAGCTCATTCCACCAGTACGGGGCTGCCACAAAAAAGGCCCTGGCCCTTGTTACCACCAGCCGAGCCTCTTTTGGCCCTGGAAGGACCAGATGGTTTTGGGATCCAGACCGCAGTGCTCGCTGGGGAACATATGGGGATAGGCGGTCCTTCAAGTAGCTAGGTCCCAGGCCATAAAGTACCAGCACCTTGAACTTTATCCGGTATGCTATAGGCAGCCAGTGCAGTAATTTTAGGGTGGGTTGGATGTGTTCCTGCACAGGAAGACCCATCAACAATCGCGCCGCTGCATTCTGCACCAGCTGCAGCTTCCGGATTTGGCACAAGGGCAGCCCCAAGTAAAGAGTGTTACAGTAGTCCAATCTTGAGGTGACCAAAGCGTGGATCACTGTAGCCAGTTCATTACATTCAAGGAAGGGAACCAACTGCTTGATCAGCCGAAGATGGTAAAAGGCCGATCTCGCAGTGGCTGCTACCTGGACCTCCATCGTTAAGGCAGGGTCCAGGAGCCCTCCCAAACTCCTAACCTCCGATGCTGGCACCAACGACACCCCCTCAAAGGTCGGGAGAGGGATCCCCACCCCTGATTCATTCTGACTCAGGCATAGGATCTCCGTCTTCGTCGGATTCAATTTCAGTCGACTCTGCCTGAGCCAGCCAGCCACGGCCTGCAGTGCCAGGTCCAGATCATCTGGGCCAGAGTCCGACTGGCCGCCCAATAACAGATAGAGGTGGGTGTCATCCGCATACTGATGACACCCTAGCCCATACCTCCGGGCAATCTGGGCGAGGGGGCGCATATAGATGTCGAACAGCATAGGAAAGCACTGCTCCCTGTGGGACACCACAGGTCAGTGGGTGTCTCTGGGAAAGCTGTTCCCCTACCACCACCCTCTGTCCCCAATCTTGAAGAAACGAGAAGAGCCACTGTAAAGCTAACCCCTGGATCCCAGTATCGGCAAGGCAGCGAGACAGTAGCCGATGGTCGACCGTGTCGAACGCCGCCGACAGGTCCAAAAACATCAGCACCACCGTACCGCCTCAGTCCAGATGCCTCCAGAGGTCATCCGTCAGGGCAACCAGCACCATCTCCGTCCCATGACCTGGCTGAAAGCCAGACTGAAAGGGATCTAACACAGAGGTGTCATCCAAAAAGCCCTGCAACTGGTCCACCACTTTCTTGATTAACTTACCCAAATAGGGCAAGTTGGATACCGGTCGATAGTTTCCTAATTCGGCCGGATTCAATGATGGTTTTTTAAGGAGGGGATGTATCACAGCCTCCTTTAGAGCACTAGGGAACACCCCTTGTGCAAGGGATGTGTTAATAATCTCCCTAAGTGCCCCTCATACCCCTTCGTGGCTAGCTCTAATTAGCCATGATGGGCACGGATCGAGACAA
Source organism: Lepidodactylus listeri (assembly GCA_029233225.1). NCBI lineage: Eukaryota > Metazoa > Chordata > Lepidosauria > Squamata > Gekkonidae > Lepidodactylus > Lepidodactylus listeri. The sequence goes on along the minus strand of JARCFY010000014.1, from coordinate 2,055,439 downwards.
CAAGTGGTTTGGCAGACCAGAGAGAGCAATTTGTCAACCTCTTCCAGACAGAGTGGACTGAAATAATCCAAAATATGACCAGAAGACGTGCTTGGAGCCTCAAGTTCTGCTACTGTATCAATTGTGGCGGGGAGGTCTCGGCAGAGCAACAAGATTTTATCTGTGAAACGTTCCCAAAAGCCTCACAGCCTATTTCCAATTCCCTATCGTTTGGTCTGCTCACCGGCAGAGCCGTCAATGACTGAATCGTCCTAAATAATTGGGCTGGGCGGGAACTCGCAGATGCTATCTCAGCTGCATAGAATATTTTCTTAGCGGCCTTGACAGCCATCTCATAGGCTTTCATAAACGTCCTATAAGATGATCTTGCTGCTTCGTCGGGAGCACGACGCCACCGTCTCTCTAGCCATCTGAGTTCCCGTTTCAAATCCCTCAACTCACCTGTGTACCACGGGGCCAATCGAGAGCGGGGACACAGAGGGCACCGGGGAGCAATCTCGTCGATGGCCACCGAAAGACGATGTTGCCAGTTTTCGACCTGCTCATCCAACGAGCCACCAGGGGGCATTGGATCCCGCAGAGCTTCCTGGAATCGTACAGGATCCATTTGGCTCCGTGGGCAAGCTAAAAACCACTCGCCACCCAAACGGGGTTGGGGCGGCAGGTTCACCCGGGCCCTCAGAGTCTGGTGGTCCAACCATGGTACAGCCATAGCCATAATCCAGTCCACCGTAACCCCCGACACAAAAATCAAGTCAAGCGTGTGACCAGCCCTGTGTGTGGGGGTCGTAACAAACTGGGAAAGTCCTAGTGCCACCATGGACGACACTAGATCCATTGCCTGCGTGGAGGTCGCGTCCTCAGCATAGACGTTGAAGTCACCCAGGACTAATAGCCGAGGGTGTTCAAGCGCCCAGCCTGATACGGCCTCCAGCAGGGATGGCAGGCTGCCTGTCGGTGCGTTGGGTGGTCAGTACACCAACCAGACAGCCAAACTTTCCCCGGCATCCCAGACAAAGCCAACACACTCTATGCCCACAAGATTCTGCGGTGGTAACCCTCCTGGATGAACAATGCTACCCCTCCCCCCCCGCCCCTGAATCCGGGATTGGTGAAGGACTGAGAACCCAGGTGGTGCCATTTGGGAAAGGGAGACAGTCTCTCCATCCCACACCCAGGTCTCAGTCACACACGCCAGGTCCACGTTCTGTTCAGACAAAAAGTCATAAAGGACTCTGGTCTTATTATTATTGGACCTGGAGTTGCACATCACCAATGTCGGAGCAGGGTTCTGCCTCCTAGCCCCACAACCTACTACTTTTGGGATGAGACACAGATTGGAAGGGGACCGAGTTCGTCTATGTGGAGGGCGGTAGGTTAGTAATAAAGTCCATAGACACGGCTTCCCAAGGTCTGGAGGGGGTAGGCAACGGGTGTAACAGTCCGGGAACTTTACCCCCCCTTCTCTTGCACATTAAACAGACTTGGCAAGCAGTCACAAAGTCCGAGACATCTTTGCACATGCGCGGCCACCAAAATTGACGTTGCACCAAATTAAGAGTCTTTAGGAATCCGAAATGGCCCGCCAACTTGGAAGAGTGGCAGGCTACTAGAACATCCCTGCGGAGTGGCTGGGGCACTATTAGTTTAGTCCCATGATACCAGCATTTGTCTGTGTGCAAAGAACATTCCTCTATTCCCGCCAACTCCTCGGCTTCCTCTTTTGAATATTCCCCAGCACATTTCCCCCCCCCCAGGAGGGTACCAATGTGCTTTTGCTTTGACTCCTAGTAGTGACAGCCCCTCCCAGTTGCTGTTGTGAGAACATAGAATCAAACACTTCCTCTCGCTGTGATTCGTGTTGGGGTAATCGGGACAGAGCATCTGCTAAGGAATTCGCCTTCCCGGGGAAGTGTTTTAGCACAAAATTGAACTTGGAAAAGAAGTCGGCCCACCTGAGCTGTTTTGCATTGAGGGATCGCTGCATTCGCAAAGCTTCCAAGTTTTTGTGATCGGTCCAAATCTCAAAAGGGGTTTGTGCTCCTTCTAGCCAGTGCCTCCAGGTGGTCAAAGCTAAACGGATGGCAGCGGCTTCTTTATCCCACACCGACCAGTTCCTTTCTGTTTCATCAAATTTTTTGGAGATGTATGCCATCTCCATACATTTTGGAGATGTATGTGTAGTTTATTGTCAGGCCCCTTTTGGAGTATCGCCCCCCCCCCCATGGCCACATCGGAGGCATCTACATGTATTACGAATTCTTTAGTCTCGTCAGGGTGGGCTAGGATGGGCTCCGAGGTGAACAGCTTTTTTAGGGTTTCAAACGCTAGCTGGCATGCCTCGGTCCACACTATTTTCTCTCCTGGTTTCCCCTCTTCCAGCCCCTTCCCCTTGGTCTTTAGTAGTTCTGTGAGGGGTAGGGTGACCGTAGCAAAATCTTTGAGGAAGGTGCGATAGAAATTACAAAACCCCAAGAGGCTTTGCAATTGCTTTCGGGTCCGGGGGGCTTCCCACTGGACTACTGCCTCCACCTTGGTGGGATCCATCTCCAAACCCCTCTGGGAAATTCTATACCCTAAAAAGTCTACTTCCGTTCGATTAAACTCACATTTAGACAATTTTGCATACAATTGATTTTTCAACAGTGTGTCCAACACCTCCCTCACCAGTTTCACATGCGACCCCTTATCAGCGGAATAAATCAAGATATCATCTAAGTAACACCCCCTTGAACAAATGCTTGTGCAACACTTCATTTATGAGGCTCATAAAGACCCCTGGAGCGCTACTTAAGCCGAACGGCATCACTAGGTATTCGAACTGACCCAATGGTGTGTTAAAAGCAGTTTTGTACTCATCCCCCTCCCTGATGCGCACCCGAAAATAAGCGTCCCGCAAATCTAGCTTAGTAAACATTTTCCCTTTAGCGGCTTCCGCCAGCAAGTCTTTGATGAGTGGGAGGGGGTAGGCATTAGAAGCAGACACAGCATTTAGCCCACGATAGTCCGTACAAAGTCTCAGTCCCCCGTCTTTCTTTTTCCGGAATGACCAGGGGCTGCAAAAGGGAATTTAGCCGGGCGGATGAAGCCTCATTCTAGGTTCTTGTCTAGGAACTTCCGTAGTTCCTCTCACTCCGTGGGGCTCATGGAGTATAGCTTTCCTTTTGGGAGTTTCCCCCCCGGTAATAGCTCAATTGCACAATCGGATAGGCGGTGAGGGGGGAGCTCGTCCGCTTCCGTTTCACTAAACACCTCGGCCAGGTCTCGGTACTCCTTGGGGATCTGGGAGGGTGCTAGGATGAGGGCTGCCATCCGCAAAGGAACGGGGACCCCCGATCCCCACTCAGGGTCCCATTTATGGTGATTACACTTCTCGTCCACCCACGAGATCTTCCCCTCACTCCATTTCACATAGGGGTCGTGGGAGCTTAGCCCGGGGCTCCCCAGCACCATGGGGAATTGGGTGTTCGGGGTAATGACAAAAGCCCTTTTTTCCCAATGTTCCCCCGTCCCCAGAAGCAACAGTTCAGTCTCTGCACACACGCTTCTTTCATCTCGGAACCGTCCATTTGCGTGAACGTGAGTGGCTCCCCCAATGGGGTGACTTTAGGGGCCAGCCCATCTACTACTAAGGGGCTTATCAAGTCTCTAGCGCACCCTGAGTCAATTAAGGCACGTACCCTCATGTGGGTCCCGGTGCTGGGGGCAATTACAGTCACTACCATGTAAAGTAAAGGGCCAGGGATGCTCACCAGAGATGGCGCGTCGGGGGAAGGGACCTGCAGCTCTGCGCCACCTACTGCAGGTCGCTGAAGTTTCCCGACGGCTGTGCCTTGATCAGCTCCAGCTCCCCTTGCTCGCTTGTTGCCCCTTCCAGCTGTAATGCCCGGGGTTTAAACTGAGTCTTGCCACGGCTTGGGGTGCTCCCACCCACTGGGGTCGAGGTCTTGGGCACTTTTCCGCTGTTACGAGGGCAAGCGGAGGCGGCCACTCTCCCCACATCTCATGCAAAGCCCCTGCTTGAAATGGCTGTCTCATAGCTCCTGGATGTTCGGTTTCCCTTTCATCTTCTGGGGGGCCTTAGGTTGGGCGACTGCGGAGGTCCCCAGCTTGATCAGGGTGAACCGCTCCTCCACGTTGGCTGCTGCTCTCATCCACGCGGCCAGGGATCCGGGTCTCCCAACCCTCAGAATGGTTTCATAAATCTCGGGGTGTAGGCCCTCTCTATACTTCTCGATAAAGAGATCTTGGGACCAGCCTTGCACCTTGGCCGCTATCCGCCGGAACCGGTCGGTGTACTCCCTCACTGAGGCTCTCCCCTGCACCAGCTTCCGCAGTTGGTTTCTCACTTTCTCCTCCCCCAGGGGATCCTCATAGTGTTGCCTGAGGGCCCACATGAAATTATTGACAGTACGTAACTCGGGCCCAGGGGGGTTATGCAGGCTTACATACCAATCACTGGCGGTGTCTCGCAGCTTGGATCCAATGTATCCCACCCGGTCCCGTTCAGTGGGGTAGAGATGTCCCCATGCCTCTAGGAATCTCTCGATCTCAGTGATGAAGAAACGGAGCTTCTCTGGGTCGCCGTCGAATGTCGCCGTCAGTGGGTCATTGGGGCTTGGCGGATCATCCGATCGGCCGGCGTGGGGATGGGAGCGGGAACCGGCTGTTGGGGGACCCCGGCCAGGACCCCTGCGGGTGGGGCTTGTTGAGGGGGTGCCCCACCTGCCAGAACTCCTCCACCCGCTCCCCCGGCTGGCGGCTGTCCCAGGACCTGAACCACAGCAATTACATCTCGTAGCTGCTGCTGCATGTCCATCATTACCTCTCTCAGCTCCGTGGTAATCTGGATCCGCATTTCTCCCATCCTCCGGTCCAGGTTGCGGCTCGAGTCTTCGGGCGCTAGGTCGGGTCCATAGGGAGTGCCTCGCTCCTCGTCTGGCATCGGGAACCGCCAGTCACCTCCCACACACTCTCGGTCGTCCTCCCACAGGCTTGGGCGACCTAGTTCCATGCGGTCTCCGCCGACCCATACGCAGGATCCCTTCCGATCGTGCACCCACGAATCGATAGTGCTGCATCCAAACGTGGACCATGAGTACCGTGGGGTGAAGGGTGGCTGCTGGGTGGGGCGTGGGATATAGTAAGCACCCTGGCCCGTGTTCACCGGCTTCTCCACTGGCACGGTGGCTCCAGTATCTACCGGGACCACCGGTTCGTCTTGAGTTACGGGAATAGTATCGTCATCTGACATGGTCAGGTACAACAAAGTCCCAAACACAGATCTCTAACAATCTGTGAGGCTTCTGTACTAACAGCAAAAAGTTCAGACCTTTGTTGATGAAACAGAGTTCTTTATTAGTCTTAATACTGCTTGACAGGTTCTCGAATGTTTGTTAGAGATACCAGGTAGAAAACAGTCAGAGTTAATATACCCTCCCTTTCGTTTGAACCCCAACATTAAACCAATCACATTCAGAGCAAAAAACGCGGGACGACAGAGTTAGCCATTTGGATTCCCACAGGAAGATGAGGTGCTAAAGTTATAAAAATTCCCCTCCTGAACTAGCTGACCCAGATGTGTTAAATCCTTGCATATCAAACGGCATGGAGTGGCCATAACAGACCTTCAAGGTCCTCACAACAAGATAAGACATTCACAGTCCCAGGAAATAGGAGGAGGGAATGCATGGGAGGAAAGGCCATTTGTTTTCTTAGTGACGTGCGAGAATGTGGAGTCGCCACTCTCCCGGCTAAGAATGGTTACATTGTCCTGAGTTTCTAAAAGCAATATATTCCAAGGTGAGAGTGCAGGGAGGGGGAAGCAGACAGAGAAGGAGACATATAATATTTCATGATATCAGAGAAAACAATGGAACTTTGTCAGGCCCCCTGACAAGCAGACCTTTCTCAATAAAGCATTCCTGTTTAAGGACACCTGTTGGTGACTGACTCTGTAGGACTCCCACAGAGTGTTAGTAATCTTTTACCTTGGGATCTTACCTTGCACTCAACGATGGAAGGCAATGACAAGATACCTGTATCCACTGTGCCCTCAGAGGAGTCAGTGTCCTCTGCGGAGGAGATCGTAGTTACGACTACAAATCTGTGGGTCTGTGATAGACCATTTATTTATTTATTTATTTAATTCGGTTTCTAGGCCGCTCTCCCCGCATAGCAGGCTCAGAGCGGCTTACATGATTAGGTGAACATCATTCACAATAAAACAGTTAAAACCAGTTAAAACATTACAACATTTACATTTACATAAAACATCCTAATACAAATATTAAAGTGCTCAGTGCTGTCTGATGGCGCACCAGATGGTGTCACTTACAACCAGCTATTGGTAGCATACAGGGTCCTCAGCGACCAGATGGTGCAGTTATTTTGCGCATTAGTCGTCAGTAAGTGACCAGGGGAGACAAAACAAGGGCGGCGGCCCCTATCCAAATGCCTGGCAGAATAGCTCCGTTTTGCAGGCCCTGCGGAACTGCATCAGGTCCCGCAGGGCCCTGACCTCTTCCGGGAGCTTGTTCCACTAGCTAGGGGCCACCACCGAAAAAGCCCTCCCCCTAGTGGCAGTGAGCTTGGCTTCTCTTAGGCCAGGTATGGCCAGGCGATGTTGGGCCCTGGACCATAGTGCTCTCTGGGGTGTGTATGGGGAAAGGCGGTCCCTTAGGTAGGTCAGACCCAGGCCATGTAGGGCTTTAAAGGCCAATACCAGCACCTTGAAGCGAATCCAGTACGCCACTGGTAGCCAGTGCAGTGCCTCCAGCGTTGGTCGTATGTGCTCCCATCTCGGGAGGCACATCAACAACCTTGCTGCGGCATTCTGCACCAGCTGAAGCCTCCGGATTTGCGCCAAGGGCAGCCCCATGTAGAGAGCGTTACAGTAGTCTAGCCTCGAGGTGACCGTTGCATGGATCACTGTGGCCAGGTCCGAGCGATCCAGGAAGGGGACCAACTGCCGCACCAGCCTCAGATGATAAAAGGCCGATTTGGCAGTGGCTGCTACCTGGGCCTCCATTGATAAGGAGGGATCCAGGAGCACACACTGCCAAACCATGGCGGAGCCAGTATTCCTGGATGCAGTTCACCACCACCCCACTGGAGACGTGGTCAACACCACATCGGGGCTCTACCCTGGGAAGGGTTGAGCTCCCAACAGTATCCACAGTACCTGGAATCCTCAAGAATGCTGGGGCCCCAGGTGATCTATGCGCTCACATGGATCGGAGGCTTGAGGCAATGCACCAGATCATGCAAATGGAGATGACGGAGATGTTCCTAGACCTTCCTAGTGTGATTGCAGCTGTGATCAAAGGGGAAGGGGAAGATGAAGAATGGCTCACTGCACCACCTCTGCCTCTGCTCCCTCAACCACAAGAGGTTCCCATGGGACCAGGCCCTGGGGGAGCCCCTCCCAGACCTGCAGTGCCGGGACCCATGATGCAACGACACCCCGTGCCTCAGGAGTTATTGGATGCCACATTTGATGGGAATCCAAATAAACTGCCATTTTTCGTGATTAAAACTGGGAGGTTTCTTCAGAATTGGGGCCATCTTTTCCCATCAGAGGAAGAACGCATCAGCTACATTGGGTCGAGGATGCAGGAAGAGGTGGCTGACAGATATGTGAGCCTCCACAACATGCTAGGACCTGAATTCAGAAGCATGGAAGAGTTCATGTGGGTGTTGAGACGTCAGTATGAGGACCCCATGGGAGAAGAAAAGGCACACAACCAGATCTGTGCCTTGCAGCAAGGGAACAGCTCTGTGCATGAGTACTCTGCTTCTTTTAAAAGATTTGCGGCTAAGATACAGGGGTGGCCAGAAGCTGTGTTTATCGAGTAATATCAGCAGGGTCTAAATCACGATATATATGAGACTGTGCTCAGAAACGTGAACCCCACATCATTGGTAGCCTGGGTGAGGGCAGCGGAAGATGCAAAAGGCAGATCCCAGCTAATCCACATGCATGTCCCAAAGCCTGTCCCCAAAATCCCAGTAGCTGCCAGGACGCCGGCCAAGCCCAAATTGAAACAGCCTCTTCGAGACCTCAGAGATCTATGACTGAAACAGGGGCTCTGCCTGTGTTGCAGAGAAGCTGTCCATTATGCCTCCTCCTGTCCAGCGGGGCCCCACAAGGGAGTGCTAACTCCACTGACCGCCCCATGTGGGATAAAGGGACCCCCAAAGCCCCAAGCCCTACAACTTGAAGCTCAGCTGGAGCAAGATTGAGTGGCAGTAGTGGAACATATCCAGCCGGTGGGAAATGGGCAGGACCTGCTTTAAACAGCGCTACTCAGCATGTCCTTCAACCAACAGTGCCACCCATGGTGAGCAACCCCACCACTCTCCTTTACATTATACTCACAGTTACCAACCCAGACCTGGGAACCCAAGTCAGGGTACGAGCTCTTATTGACTCGGGGTATGCTAGAGACCTGATAAGCCCAATAGTAGTCACAGGCCTGGGGATTAGGGTGGCAAATTTGGATGAACCCTTACGATTCACCCAGATGGATGGGTGTCAGGTATGCCTGCCACTCTTCCAAGTGGGAGATGGGATTCCCTGAATGGGATGAGAGGAGTCCACTCCTCCCCTTGCCTCCAACTGGAATGTACTCCCTCCCCCTTGCTTGCTGGCTTCACGGGAACTATTATCTGCTTGTTAGCTTCACAGGGTTGTTATCTCTATCCAAGGTTACTGGTAGCTTCACACAGACATGTTTTATGTTTTTACCTCCTGTTGCAGGTGCCATCTGCCGTGTCCCCGTTCGTTCTCCTGGGAACTGTTTTACGCGGGTTTTTCCCTGGGCGGGGATTGCGGGGTCTGTGTGCCAGTAGGCGTTTTGAAAGCACTATATCTGTTCTAACACCTTTATTCACCCCCATTACTAACTCAACACGTGTACCCTGAAGAAAATCTCCCAATAAAGAAAGTCTTGTTCAAGAGCCTTCCTGTGAATTCATTTAGGAAGTTTCACAATGGGTCAGAGATGAAGGAGCCTCGTGCATATGAGACTGAGCAATTAATTGTTGGGACGGGGGAGCACTGGGAGAAAAGAACATTTGTCATTAACCCCCATGCTCAGTTCCCTATGGTATTGGGGAGTCCTTGGCTGGGCTCTCACAACCCTTACATTGTGTGGAGCGAAGGGAAGGTGCATTTTGTAACTGATAATTGTGCAGCGCACCAGTGGCAGCCCCAATGAAGCCAGCACCTGCAACTCCACCTCTCAACATATGCATGGCCAGGGAGGAACTTGACACTGTCCCTGAGGAGTATTGGGACTTAAGTGAGGTGCCTGAGGAAACTGAGGCTGATGAGTTACCCCCTCACAGAAATGCTGACTGTGCTACTGAATTGTTACCTGGTCATAAATTGCCCAAAGGGAAATTGTATTCAATGAGCCCTGTGGAGAGGGTGGAACTACACAAGTTCATTGACAAAAAGTTGGTGCGGGGGTTCATTTGGCCTGCAACCTCCCGCCTTGCAGCCCCTGTACTGTTCCAGAAAAAGAAAGATGGGGGGTTAAGACTGTGCACGATTATCGAGGGCTGGATGCGGTGTCAACCTCCAATGCATACCCCCTCCTTTTGATCAAATATCTCTTGGCGGAGGCAGCCCAAGAAAAATTATTCTCCAAATTGAATCTCCGGGATGCATACTTCTGTGTGCGCATTCGGGAGGGGGATGAGTATAAGACTGTGCTCAATATGCCCCTGGGCCAGTTCGAATACCTGGTGATGCCATTCAGACTTCAAGGGGTGCCTGGAGTTTTTATGAATTTAATAAATGAAGTATTACACAAGCACCTGTTTAAAGGGGTCCTCTGCTATCTAGATTACATCCTTTTATACTCCCCGGATTGGGAGTCGCATGTGAAATTGGTGCACAAAGTTCTCACCACCCTTCGAGCACATAAGCTTTTTGCTAAACTGTCCAAATGTGAGTTTCACAAGTCAGAAATTGACTTTTTGGGGTATCACATATCTCCACAAGGTTTAGAAATGGACCCTACCAAGGTGGCAGCCGTGGTAGATTGGGAGCCCCCCCAAGCCCACTGACAACTCCAGAGTTTTTTAGGGTTCGCGAATTTTTACTGCACATTCATTGAAAATTTTGCCCAATATAGACTACCCCTCACAGATTTATTGAAAATAAAGGGGATGGGACCAGAGTCTACACAACCGGGTGCATGTCTTGATTGGACCCCTGAGTGGCAAAAGGCATTTGAGGCTCTTAAGACTATGTTTACCTCTGAGCCTGTGTTAGTGCACCCTGACAAAAAAAACAAAACATTGTACATGTGGATGCATCGGATGTGGCCGGGGGGGGGGGGCAATTCTACCAGAAGGGAATGACGGGAAGCTGCATCCCCTTGCCTATGTGTCCCGAAAATTTGGGGAGACTGAACGTAACTGGGTGGTTTAGTATAAGGAGGCTGCAGCCATTCGGCTGGCACTGACTACATGGCACCACTGGTTGGAAAGGGCACGCACCCCATTTGAGGTTTGGACTGATCACAAAAATCTCAAGGCACTTAAGACTTAGAGAACTTTGAATGCCAAACAGCTCCAGTGGGCTGAATTTTTCTCAAAATTTCAATTTACACTCCATCATTTTCTGGGGAAGTAAAACTCCCTCGCTGATGCCCTCTCCCACCTCCCGCAACACAATAGTATTCAGGATGAGGTTATTGACTCAATGTTTACTCCTGCCCAGCTGGGAGGGGTGGTGGTGGTCACTACAAGCAAAAGACGGGGGTTGAAAAGCCTCCCATTAATGCCTGGCAGGAGAAATGTGCTCAAGCTTACACTGAGTTGGACCACATTGACATACAGGGAGACCCCAATGTGGTACAGAGTTCCAATGCTTGGTGGTACAAAGGTGATAAACTGGTTGTTCCCCTCTCCCTCCAGAGGGAAGTTTACTCTGCTCGTGAGTCTAAACTGTCGGGCCACTTTGGATATTTAAAAATGCTTCATTTGTTGCAACACTAATTCTGGTGGCCATGCATGCATGCATGGAGATGTATTGTCTTGTGTGAGCTCCTGCCAAACCTGTTTAATGTGCAAATGCCGGGGGGGGGGAGACCCCTGGTCTCTTAAAACCATTAGAAACCTCTAGCCAACCTTGGGAGGTGATCTCTATGGACTTTATTACAGATCTGCCCCTTAGTAAGGGGGAAACAGTGATCTGGGCGGGGGGTGGATTTGTTTACAAAACAAGTTCATTTCATTCCATTCAAGCAAATACCTACAGCAAAGGCATTAGCCATAATGTTTATTAGTAACATCATCAAACTGCACTCAATCCCATGCAAGATCATCTCTGACCAAGTATCACAGTTCGTTGCCACCTTCTGGCGGGAGTTATTGCGAGTATTGGGGATGGAGCAAGCACTTAGCAGTGCTTATCACCTGGAGACTGATGGCCAAACCGAAAGAGTCAATCAAGTTGCTGAACAATTTTTATGCAGTTTCTCGAACTATCAACAAGATAATTGGGTTGATTTATTGCCATTTGCAGAGTACAGTTATACTAATGTGGTTCATTCCTCTACAGGTGTCTCTCCCTTTATGGCTTCCTGTGGATATGAAGGGACCCCCCTGTCACAACTCACCCCTGTTGGACTAGGGTTGGGGGACTTGTGCGACTGGTGGAAAGCATTACAGGACTCTTGGCCATTGATAGCAAAAACATTGGATAAAGCCAAGATGGACTATTAAAAACAAGTGTATAAGGGGAGGGCGCCCAGGTGGGATTTGCAGCCTGGGGATTTGGTGTATTTGTTGACCAAGAACACCAGAGGCTTGCAGCCCAGTCACAAATTGGGCTGGAAATATGTGGGCCCGTTTAAGGTACTCAAAAAGATCAATGAGGTGACTGTCGAACTTGAACTGCCTAAGTCACTGAAATCCTTGCATCTCGTTTTCCATTTCAGCTTATTGAAACAGGACCCCGGACCGAACATCTGGTGGCCCCAGCAACCAATTCCTCCTCCTCTGATTCTGAATGGTGAACCTCATTATGAGATCGTGCAAATTCTGGACTCTAAGCTTAAACATGGTCACTTATTTTATCTTGTGCACTGGAAAGACTTTGGGCCGGGAGATAATGAATGGGTGGCTGCTGAACATGTTAATGCTCCTGCATTGCTTCGTGCCTTCCACAAATTGTACCCACTAAAACCTGGAGGGACAGGGGGGCTTTTTTGGGGGGGGGCAGAATGTCAGCTAATGCTGCTGTCTCCTGGCTGGGAGGTGAGATGAGTGAACCCTTGATGTCAGGACTGTGGAATGTTATGTTATATTTCCCATGGCATGTTTATCACTCTTTGAGCTACTCTGGCCTTGAGAGACTGATGGTGCCAGCCCATGGATCTCTTCCCCTGTCTGCCTCTCATTCTTCCCGCTTTTTCCCTGGGAACTGTAAACCAGTACTTTGAGCGCCTTTTCTCTGACATGATGATTGGTTACCTTGCTTTACCAGACCCCGTTTTGAATTCTGTATAATTGTCCTGCTTGAGGTGGTGCCCGCCGTTACTAACACAAGAAGTGCAGATGACCATAGCAGACCTTTCTCAATAAAGCATTCCTGTTTAAGGACACTTGTTGGTGACTGACTCTGTAGGACTCTTACATCTATATTATATAGAGTTCCTATTACCAACTTCTCCAATATATATCTATATATAGAGTATTCAATGTTCTATGCCCCATTGGAGTAAAAAAATTAGAGCTATAATCCTTATAAAGTAACCTTAAAAAGCCTAACATTATTCTAATCTATACAATTCTACAAAATATTAGTCATATTGCCAGAACAGTAAAGAAGTTATAAACAATGGAGAATATTCCAACCTGACCTACTAAAGATATTATAAATTGAGTAGTTATCTATAGTGTCCAATGACTAACACATCCTATATCTCCTAAAAATAGTGTTAATAAAGAAGAGCACTATTTCTATATTTAAAAAACAAAACCTTCTGGCTAAAGCTGGCACTTAAAAATTTTAGTTAACTAACAATTGTCACCAACCTAACTTTATTTAAATTATCGTTCTATTTAAACATACTAACAATATCAATAGGCTATTTAGTATTCCAAGCGTCTTTAACTTCACTTCCACAAAAGCTATAGCTAATAAGCTACTATATTTACTGAAAACATATAAAAAAAGAAGAAAGAAGAAAAATCAGCCATCATCCTCCGGATCCTGCTTGTATGAGCTTTAATCTCGGCTTCCTCCTCTGGAGTAAGCTTCAGGTTGAGTGATGTTAGAAGGGTCAGACCAGTCTTTACATCAGATGCTTGATGAAGCATCTCATCCCTGTATGCTGTGATGTTCGATGATGGACTCCAGCGGAATCGTATTTTCGCATTGACAAGAAGAGCCTTAACTGTCTCCTTTTTTCCAGGACCTCAGAGGGGAGATCCAACAGCACCAAGATCTTCTTGTTGTTGAAGGTAGGTGATTGAGCTTGTCTGGCTTCTTTTAAAAGCAGGCCTAAACAATGTGCTCTGGCAATTGCCGGGGTGATGCCATGTTCCAAGTGTGATGATTTAGCTAGCTACACTGACACAAAGGAGACCAAATCTGTGTTTCCTTTCACACTTTTGTCTATCCCCCTAAATTTCAAGTTTGATTGTCTCCATTTGTTCTCCAAGAGAAGCATTTTGGATTGCAGAGATTTTTTGGAGTTGTGCAGGTCCTTGAGATCCAGTTGCACTGCCTCTGCTGTCTCCAAGGCTGATTCTGCTGTTTTAAATGTGTTTCCTAGACTTTCCATCAGCTCATCCAGCTTTGTCTGGACTGGTTGCAGGAGTTCTGACAACGAAGTTTTAATAACTTTCTTAAGATCATCTCAGAGTTCCTGGAGATCTTTCTTACAAAGGAGAGCATCCTCTGAGCCCCCCGGTGTCTGCATGGCCACTATCTTAGGAGTTGAAGGTCCCTGATCTCTTGGCATCCTGTCCCTTGGAAAATAGGACACTAGCGGTATGGATGTTTTTTGCTGTATGCTCCTCGTATTCCCTTTTAGCCTGCCTGATCACAGACTTGCATTGTATTTGCCAAAGCCTGTGTTCCCTTTTATCAGCCTCACTGAGACTAGCTTTCCACTGCTTAAAGGAATCCTTCTTACCTTTTACAGCTTCCATTACTTTGTTTGTTAACCATGCAGGCTTTTTTCTATACCTATTTGTGCCTTTCCTAACCCGTGGTATATATTTTTTCTGAGCTTCTAGGATTGTAATTTTAAATAGTCTCCAAGCTTCTCCAATGGTTTTTGACCCTTTCTACTTTTCCTTTCAGTTTCCTCCTCACATGTACCCTCATTTCAGAGAAGTTACCCCTTCTAAAGTTAAAAGTGGTTGTGTGTGTCTTTTTGGGCAACTCCCTATTTATACAAATGTTGAACTCAATAACATTATGGTCACTGTTCCCAAGCAGTGCAATCACTTTTACATATCTCACCAGGTCTTTGGTGTTACTTAGGGCCAAATCCAGGATCACCTCTCCCCTGGTAGGTTCTGTGACCATCTGCTCCATAGCACAGTCATTGAGAGTGTCTAGAAACTCAATCTCTTTTTACCAACTTGAACACATATTGACCCAATCAATTTGTGGGTAATTAATGTCACCTATTACAACACAGTTATTTTGTCTAGCCACTATATTTAATTCATTCATCATTTTATAATCCTCCTCTATTTTTTGATCTGGTGGGTGATAAACTCCCAATGTTAAGCTTTGCTGGAAGGGTGAGGTAAAAGTTAAATAAATAAATAAACAAACCCATAGCATTTCCAGAAGCGAATCCAATGTTGTCTACACTGTGATTCCTCTGGTAGTAAAGTTCTGGATGGCAGCATTTGAACAGCATTGTCCGGCTGCTGCATTGGCAGATCTGCTTTTGGAATTTCCTCTGGAGCCAGGGGGATGGTCTTTGAGAAGTTTCACCCATATCCCCCCCCCCCCAAGCCATGTAGTTCAGACTGGAATGTAGCTGGCCCTCCATACCTTGCTTTAAGCTTGTTTGGTGGAAGGTGTAAAAGGCCTCCTGTCTTCAGCAGCTTTTGTCCTCCTGACAAAACTTTCATGCTGCTTCCTTGCTGTTCTCCCCTGCCAGTTTCCTCCTCCTCCTTTTGTGCCTTCGCTGTCCTTGACCTCACTTGCCTCAGCAGCCATTTAGTCCCACTAACTGTGGCAGCAACATACACACTTTTATTGATGACAGCAGATGCATCAGGCATGGAGGCAGCAGAGAGGCTCACAGATAATAGAGTCTGGGAAATCATATCCACTCACAGGGCAGACAGATGGGGAGATGGGGAGCACCACCATCCAGGAGAAACAGACTGAAGAACCACACAGCATTGGAAGCCACAGTGGTAGTTTGTTTGTTTATTTTATCTATACTCTGCCTTTCTCCCCAATGGGGACCCAAAGCTGCTTACATTATTCTCCTCTCCTCCATTTTATCCTCGCAACAACAACCCTGTGAGGTAGGTTAAGCTGAGAGAAGGACTGTGTATATATCTTGTAAATAAACTGTAAATATCTCTGCACTACACTTGGGCGTGCGCAGGACATCATTATTATCACACTGTCAGGGTTATGGGCCCAGTGTGAATTGCTGCGCGGACACCAGAGTGGATGCTGCTGTGCTGAGCTGTGGAATCTCTACCGGAGTTGGCAGGGTGAGCTTTGCAGACTGCAGTTGGGTGGATGTCTGCCGCTATGCCGAGCGACGCAGAGGATTCTGATACACAGTCCAGTGCAGGAGGCGACCTTTCTCCTGCGGACCACAAGGAGTTGGAGGAACAGGAGGTGAGCGACCAGGATTTGTCTGAGATTGCGTACATCATGGCACAGGCAAGAATGGCCTTGCTGGTTGATAAACTTAACTCTGACAATTACGCTGTTTGGTCACTTCGGATGGAGCATTATCTGAAAAGGGAGTCATTGTGGACTTATGTTGCTGCTCCCCCACAAGCTCCGACTTCTGATGATACTGTCAAGGAGCAAAAGGCCTTGGCAACAATTATTCTCAGCGTTGCCAATGGCCAATTAATTCATGTGTCAGGCAGAGAAACTGCTAAAGCTGCATGGGACAGTCTCAGATCAGTGTACATCTTGCAGACAGCCAGGTCTTTAGTATGCCTGACGAGACGCCTTCATAGCAGGACATCATTATTATGACACCATCAGGGTCTTCCAGCTACTCATCTGACAGTCTTAACAGCTGAACCACCATGCCACACTGGCTCAGTAATGCCAACAGCCAGCGAAGCGAGCTTTGCTTTTATTCAGATGTGTGCCTTTTAAAGTGAACACCAATGTCTGAGTATATCTCAGCCATGTAACACCCCCCTCCCCAAGCAAAGACTGAGACAAAACATGATTTCTTTGCCCCCATTTCCCATCTGTAATATGAGGATTATCATGCTGGCCTGCCTTGCAGGGTTGTTGTAAAGAATACTGATATGATATAAGCAGTGCTTTTTTGTAGAAAAAGTCCAGCAGGAACTCATTAGCATAATAGGCCACACCCCTGACAGCACAACTTATTAGCATATTAGGCGGGGGGGGGCTGGGAAAGCACAGGGCAGGTATGGAAGCTTGCCTCTTCCCCCCAAGCTTCTCTGCCCCACTTTAGCATCCCCTTTCTAGTCTCCTACCCCCCCACACCAGACAGCCAGGGAAAGGCACTGCTGAAGTGCCTGGGATCTGAAAGACCCCTGGTACTTCAGCACTGCCTTTCTAATTTTCCTCCCCGCCCCCCCACAACCAGACAGCAGGGAAAAGGCACTGTTGAAGTGCCTGGAATCTTTCAGATCCCAGGCACTTCAGCATCACCTTTCTAGTATCCTACTCCCCCCCCAAAAAGATTGGGAAGGAAAGCAGGCCTATTTGCCTGGTTGGAGAGACTGAGGGCTGGGGAGACCAAGGGCAGCCAGGCAAACATGCCCCATTCCTTCCCTGACCCTCTCCACTTTTGTGGAGAGACTTGGGGAAGTGCAGGGAGGGATGGTTAAATGCCTTTTTCTCCCTTCCCCAGATTGGGGAGGGAAAGAAAGGCATTTTCAATGTACCTGGGTTCCCTGCCTGCCCTTTTCCAGCTGCGACATGTCAGCTAGAGAAGGGAAGGCAGAGAGAGACTTTTTCTTCTCAATTTCACTCTCAGCTGACTGGCGGGGAGTTAAATTGACAAGGAAATCCCCAAGGGCTCCCCAGAGGGAAAGACAGCATTTTAACATGCCACCTTTCCCTCTTGTGTGTAACATGGGGAGGGCAGTGTGCTCTGTAGCCACCCATGCCAGAGGTTTTGGTTGTAGGCACGGCCAACTCAGGAGCCAGCCAGAACTGTGCATTCCTGCCCTGGATATAAGCATTTTGACCACTTGAAACGAGAGATGAGGCAGTACAATATGTCCTGACGTTTACATATAAGTTTACTAGAGGGGCAAACAGTGGCAAAATGAGTCCTGTCTCTCTATGCACTACAATTCTGATCCAAACTGGGAACTGAGCTCCCAGCACAGAAACCCAGGTACTCGCCTGTCGACAGTCCAGGTGTCTGCCATAAAGACTTTTCAACCTTTACATTACTCCTGAGAAGATCTTCCACAACCCACTGAGGGTCCTTGGCAGAGGGGTCATTCAGCGCCTAGCAAGAATGCCAGGAATGGGAAATCAGGGGCTCGGGGGAGGTAAGGTTGTTCCCACACACGTCAGCCTGTGTGGCTGTTTCAGTACGGTTGCTGTGCAGAGCCCTCCGCCTCAGCTGCCTCACGGAACCAAGAGCCCAGTCATGACAACTTCATCATTTTTGTCATGTGTATAGGCATCTCTGTCTGCACTGGTGATGTGGCTGATCAGAGAAGGAGGGTTCCAGCTGGGCTGGAGCAGGTATTCTTGACTTAAGAACCCCCATGGAATATACTTTTTAAACCACAATTCTAGAAGGGAGTATCTTTGGAAGTCTTCCCCCAGTGTGCTGCTGACTGAGATGCAGATGATGGTGGAAACAACACCCATTTTCTGGCACCAGGGACAAGGTTCACACGCACGTTGCTGCCTGGTTCCTTTTGACCCACATTCCACAGGACC
The DNA here is from genome assembly GCA_029233225.1 of Lepidodactylus listeri. Taxonomy (NCBI): domain Eukaryota; kingdom Metazoa; phylum Chordata; class Lepidosauria; order Squamata; family Gekkonidae; genus Lepidodactylus; species Lepidodactylus listeri. Next base: position 2,037,306 of record JARCFY010000014.1, on the reverse strand, counting down.
AGCTCTGCTCTATAGGGGCTGTTGGATGTGGAAATGGGCTCTCTCCCTGGGAGCACACATCAATTGATGACCTCTGCTTTCTAAAAAAGAGAAGTGTTCAAATCCTGCAGTAAGTTTTACAAGATTTAATAGCTGGTATTATTAAGTACTTGCTAAACTCAGACAGAAAGCAAGTTCTCAGAAATGCCAAGATACTTAATTAATTCCAGAGGAGATCAGGATGAGTTCCGCTACTGTAAATAAATGTCTCCATTAATCTAGGGAAATTTGTGGGGGAGGTAAGAAGAGGCAGTGTGAAAACTGGAAAGCGTTGATTCTTGATTCTTTCACATGAGAGCATTCAACAAGTAAAGCAAGTAAAACCAAAAGCGGGGGAAAGAATCAATTGTTCCATAGCATCTGAGTGATAAATCATTTTTCTCTTCTCAGTCATATTCGCCACAGCAGTGGCGACTCCAGTCTTGGGGGCCTCGGCCAGGGTATTCTCCTGAGTGAATGGTATCCCTAGTGGGGCTATGGTGGACCCTTTGCTCTTCTTGGGGGCCTGCCCCAGCAACTGCCTAAACTTGCCTTCCTCTAAAGCCAGCCCAGATCAGTGCCACTGGAGAAGTTTTGATCTGTAGCAAAAGGGAATCCAAGTAGTGGAAACGGAACACATGCCATCTTTGGAAATGTTTAGCTCTTTCTGTTAATGTTTGTGGTATTGGGGACTCTGAACTGTGTAGCTCATGGGGCACAGTCTTGCTCTGGCTGCACTCCATCCTCTTCCCTCACAAAACAAAACAGCTCTGCAGCATTATCCCCCATGACTTGCAGCAGGTAGGGCCTGAGTTTGCCAGGCATTCAATGCACACTTGGAGTTAGGCCTTCTGCATTAAACCTTCTCTGGTCAGGAGAGCAGGACTTCCTCTCTGAGGCACTCCAAGACCTCCAGTCTAGCAACCGATCCCAGGTACACTCCAGGATGAGAGACCACACCCTTCAGGTTTGCTCCTATATGGCTGGACACCTACCTGCTTCTCCAGCCCAGCCCAGCCCAGCCATGGGCTCAGAGGACACATCTGAAGTTCAGGCCATGTTGTGTGTACATGAGCTCTTCTGACTTGGGTGAACTGCATGATCACATATATGACTAGCTACAGCCACATCCATTGGGGAACCTGGACTAAGGTTGCCAACCTCCAGGTGGTGGCTGCAGATTTTACGACAGATCAGTTCACCTGGAGAAAATGGCTACTTAAGAAGGTGAACTCTGTGGTATTATAACTCACTTAAGTCCCTCCCTCTCCAAACCCCACCCTCCCAAATATTTCCCAACCAGGAGCTGGCAGCCCTACCCTGGACCCAACTTGTTTGATCCCAGGATTTAGTACACAAAGGTACACTGCTCCTGGACAGAAGGGTTCTATTTGGCCATCTTGGCTCATAGCCAACCCCGATGAACTAAACTACTGGCAGGAGCCACAGCTTTTGCAATAACGAATGTCATAAGTTAATTGTGCCTTCTGGGAAGAGTGTTGGTCCCAAATCTACTGCCAACCAAAACTCTCTCTCTTCCTCCACACCATGCAAAACCTGTATCAGTTTATAAACATTTCAATAAATTACTTAATAAACTTCCGTCATAACCTCCTGTAAGCCGTTTCTCTCAGGAAAGATGTCCTTTCTTTGTTAAGACACAACAACCAGAACTGCACACAGTATTCCAAATGGGGCCGCCCCATAGATCCATAGAAGGGCATGATGGGATTGGTGTCCTGGAATACAGGCAGAGTAAGGCAACAGAGCAAGACAACAGAGCTAAGCCACAGTCAAGAGTCCAGTCCAGGGGTCAAATACCTGTTTAGCAGCAGTCAGAGTTCATGGGTTGTTCAGGAAAGCAGGGTAAGGCAGTCCGAGGTCATTGATCAGCAAGGTTCAGGAAGGTCCGAAAAGCAGAGTTGAGGATCAGTCCAAAGGTTGCAGGAGGCAGGCAGAGTTCAGAGTTGTGGTCACAAAGTACACAGGGTTGTGATGAGTTGCTTCCACAATCTGCAGTTCTCCAGATCTGATTTATATAGTAAAGGTTTCCCTTGCTCGAAAGCCAGGAAAAATCTGACTCTAGGGGGTGGTGCTTATCTCCATTTCCAAGCCAAAGAGCCAGCGCTATCCAAAGGCTTTCTGTGGTCATGTGGCCAACATGACTAAATACTGAGGCACATGGAACACTGTTACCTTCCCACCGAAGTGGTACCTATTTATCTACTTGCAGTTTCTTGCTTTCAAACTGCTAGGTTGGCAGGAGCTGGGGCCAGACACAGGAGATCACTCTGTCATGCGGCACTCAGGTCTCAAGATACCGACCTTCTGGTCTGCAGCTCAGTGTCTTAACCTCTGAGCCACCATGGCCTCTGATTTATATAGACACTAGGAGTAAGGCCCATTGTGGGAAGAAATACAATGGGCTCTAGAAGGAAGCTCCAGGTGAGTGTCCCAGTTGTGGCTGGTGGAGTGGCAGAGGGAAGGGGAAAACAGAGGGAGGAAAGTCATGTTTATTTCCTGCTGTTTAGCTATAAGGCAGGGCTGTCTCAAGTCCTTTTGCTGCCCCAAGTGGGTAGTATGGGAGGACGGCCTCATGGTAACAGGTATGGGTCCCCTCCACCCCTAACTTATTTTGATTTGGGGATATGCAGTGGCAGCTAAGGTAGAAAAGCACCTCCTCCTATGCCATGTCTTCTGGGTTCGTAGGGTCTGGAAAGCATTTCCATAGCCAGGAACAGGGTTGCCAACTCTGGGTTGGGAAATAACTGTATATTTGAGGGGTAGAGCCTGTGGAGGGCCGCGTTTGCAATGCAGAGGGACTTCAGCAGGGTCTAGTGCCATAGAGTCCACTGCCCAAAGTAGCCATTGTCTCCAGGAGAACTGATCTTGCTCATCTGGAGATCAGTTGTAATAGCTGGGAAATTTTCTGTAGGGGAAATGATGTGCTGTAGTTGGGGAACATGGTGATTTCCAGGAGATCTCCAGGCCCCACAGGGAGATTGGCAATTCCTGTCAGGGCCGTAGCTAACATGAGGCCCACAGGGCCCAACCCCCTAGCATTTCTTCTGGTCCCCTCCCTCCCAGGCTAGCCCCAAAGTACCTCAACTTGCTGCCTGTGCCATGCTGCCTCCAACCTGGCTGCCAGACAACTGAGCACCTCAGCTGCTTCCCCACTGGCCTTGCTCTACTCCCAGCCAGTGACATCCAGAACAGCACCAGTGGAGGTGGCGGCAGTTCCAGCAGCAGGAGGTACCTGGCTTGCTCAGTGGTGTGGTGTGGTGTGGTGTGGTGGGTGGGTTTGCTGGGCTAGCCTGAGTGAGTGGGCTGGGGAGAGTGTCCTGCTGCCTCTTCCCACTCCCACCGTCAGATCTTTCTCCCCGCTTCCCTCCCAATCCCCCTCCTGGATGCTGCTGCCCATTGCCTGCTTCTCCCTGCCTAGCTTCACAACTTGAGCAGGTATGCAGTGCCCTGGGGAAGAGAGAAAGCTGCTGGGTATTATCCCCCTCACTTGCCCTGGAGTCTGGTGGGGTGCAGAACTGCCTTAAAAGAAGGCCGGCTTTTAAGGAGCTTGACTAATTAGCTTTGATTTAATTAGCTAGTGGGCCCCCCCCCCCAGGCCCCCTCCCAAAAGTATCCCTAGTTACGGGGTTGACTCCAGTGACCATTTAAGGGATATGTAGTTTACCTCAGGACTCATTCAATGAATAGCAACAGCAAACTGTTTAGAATGTTAGAGGGAAAGACCAATCAGGCCACATATGCAAATGACCTCTGTGTTCTGACTGGTTATGGGGAGAGGCAAGACTCAGGCAACACAGCCAGTGGATAGGGACAGCTTGAGTGGCAGGTCAGGGAATCAAAGTCTGTGGGAGCGTGTGGAACGTTGAGGAAAGAGTTACCCCAGCACTCAATTATATAATAAGGAGAGATTCCTTAACAAGTCTGATTTATAACCATCTGCTTGGAGGTGCTCCTGCACTTACTCAGAACTGCTATCATTAAGCAGTTGGTGCTGAGCCAAAAGACAAGCACTCTGTCTATGTGTCCTTAAGTCTTGTCGGAGCCTTCCCCTTTGTTGTTCAGTTAATGAAAGGGAGCCCAGTGGGCTACTTTCCTACAGCTGTGCTTCATTGGCTACTTCAGAGCTTGTGGGTGGGTCAAGGTCAGCTGCCAGCAATGAATCATGAGGCTCCTATATCTCTAATTCATTGTGGCTCCTTGACTCCTGAGGAGTCTTCATTTTATTCGCCGCCCTTTCCTCAGAATCCCCTTTCATGCTGCTGCCCCTGCAGGTTGGACTACTGTTTTCAGTCTGTTTCAGCCTGCTCTGTATCCTCAGAAGTCAATGTGGCAAAAGATGCTCTCAATGTCACTTTCATCTTGCTGGAGAAGAGAGCTGTGCCACTGAGGCTGCAAGCAGCCAGATGCGTGGAAGCCACGAAGCCCAAAAGGGAGTGTCTGGGCAGCGTGTTCCTGTGCCAGGGCTTGTCTTTTCCATGAGGTTCACGGACCATCATGAGGACATGTTGCAGCTAATTTTCTGGAAGGAAGATTGGTCAGATGGGTGGAACACATGAATGAATGCAGGCAAGTGGGCTTTCCCTCTCTGACCTCATAGATTCCTGCTTCTTACTGGGTCTGTTAAAGTCATGTTGTACTTTAGGAGAGCACCTGTCCAAGAAGAGAATCTCCCTCCTTGCATGCAGAGAAGACACTCTAGTCCAGTGGTGATTTTGAGCAGGAGCTCAGGGGAGTGCAGCTCCGGGAGTTGGTGCCAGCCCCCCGTCCCCGCGGGGGGAATGCCTGCTTGTGTCATGGCTGCAGCAAAATGACCCCGCCCCCTGGAAAGGTCCTTGTTTCTCCGACCAGCCTTCTGAAGACTTTAGCCACCACTGAAGTTGTCCTCTCAGAATAGTGGTATTTCTGAGGCTTGGATTGGTAGCTGTCTCCTCTCTGCCAGCTCTCTCTCTTCTTTCTTTCTTGCCTTCTGTCATACTTCCAGTGATGTCAGGGAGTGTGGCATATATGAATAAGTTATGCTAATGAGCTCCTGCACCTCTTTTTCTACTAAATGACCCCTGCTCTAGTCTATGCAAACAAAGAGGCAGGTGGGCCGACAAAACTGCTCTTGGGCTGCATCAATTCAGACTGAGGGAGCCCTCGCCCATAAAAGATGGCCCAGGAGTAGGGCTCAACTGGAGCCCTCTTCCAGATAAAGTAGTCTTCTGTGTGTACTGGCACTTTCCTCAGAGGCTAGGGTTCCAGCAACTGAAGGCCCCTGTTACTATTATCCTCTGCCGCCAGAAGTGGTAAGTCCAGGAACAGTCCCACCCGCTGCAGGCACAGACCACCGTTTGGCCAGGCGAGCATTCTGCTTCCAGCCTTTGAGGAACTCCCAGGAAGAACACAGGGATCCAGGAAAGGGCATGCAAGGGGGAAGGGGTTGAAGCACCTCCTTGGCAGAAGAAAGACAGATGGGGTTGTTCAAGTTTAGAATAACTAGGGCTCAAATGAATGGACGTGATAAAGATGTTTCTTCTTTTTCATAATATCAGCACTTGAGTCAAATAATGTGGACAGACAGACTAAAGGAAGTTATCCTTTTCTCCTGAGTGACCTATGGACTTCACTGCCATAAGACTGGTGAAGGCCACTAGCTTGGATGGCTTTTTAAAATACGGGTCAAAGTTGTGGAGGGTGGTTTTCAACAGCCATAATAGTAAGAAGGAGCCTTCATGAGCATAGTACCTCTGAATACCAAATCCTGGGGACAAGAGGCCAGGGGCAGACCCTCCCCTTCTTGCCTGTCTTGTGAACTAGCAGAGGCATCCAGCTGGCTGCTGCTGGAAACAGGCCGCTGAGAGCGATGGACTTTTCTCTTTGGCTCTTTCCAGCCAGGCAGTTCCTTGTGTTCTCCTGCTCTTATTTTTCTTGTGTCCACTGCAGGGATAGGGGCATTTTCAGCTGAACTGGGGAACAAGTTTCCTTTTGCTCAGTGGCTTCCTTGACTGGACTGGAGGGCTCATCAGCATGCAGGAGCCCAGTCCCTCTCAGCACTCCTGGCTTTACTCGTACCCCTCAGAGCCCACACTCTGCCCTAGTCACTTGTTCGTTCCTCATGTACAGTTTTGAAGAATGGACCCAGAAGCCCAAGGGCAGGAGTACTTCTCTCTGAAAAAAGGGTGAAGGCTTTAATGGAGCAGCTGAAGTGCTTGGCAGCTCCAGCTGGAAGTGCCTAAAGTTATGAGCATGAGGTAATTCTGACGTAGGTGTGAAATGAAGGGGGGGGGTCTTCTGAAAAAGGTTCAAAGGCTCAGTGCCTCCTTTGGGTCCTGCTTCATGGCCTTCAGCAAGTGGTCTGCAATCAGAGGTGGGCAAGTAGCCCTGGCCAGTCCACCTTTCAGAAACAGAATGGTTCCTGTGAGAGAGGTTTGGTTCAGCCTGAAAACAGGCTTCCAATTGCAGTCCAAGCATGTCGCCACAGAAGAGAAAATAAACAAAATCATTGTCTGAGAAGATTCTATTCTGTTGGTCATGTGTGCCATCAAGCGAGGTTTGCTAGGTATCAAAACTTGTAAGGCAAAGAGTCTGTCCTCTTTCTCCAGACAGGCCAGGGAAAAGCACTATGGGTTTAAACATACAAGTTTACCCTGTGCAGCCCTCCCCCACCCCAGATACATATTAGTGGGGCACCTGCCACCCCTTCCTTCCCGAGAAGTTCCTGAGGCATCTCTGGCTAAGACAGTCTTTCATTGCATGCAAAACCAAAAGGCAGATGTAGCTTTGAAGGCAAGGTGTCTTCTCACACTCACAGCCTTTCAAAACAAATTTAGGGTCCAGTGGCACCTTTAAGACCAACAAAGGTTTATTCAAGGAATGAGCTTTTGTGTGCAAATTAGCATGAAACATGATGGAGATGTTTTAAGATATGTGAAGATAAAACTAAATAACAAACTAAGGTTATAAAGTCAACAGTTGTAAATATGTCAAAATAAGATTGAGACTCTCCATGCACTCTTTCAAAACAGTGTTCTTTCCTTCACAGTGGAAGGTTCAGCTACACCTTGATGAAACTTTGGCAGGGTCATGAGTTCTAGATGATTTATGGGCATGTGTAGCCAGTTAGTTTGTGGCACAGAATAGAGCAAGATAGCTATTTATTTATCTTTACACAGAGAGTGATTAAAAAGTGGAATTTGTTGCCAGAAGATAACATGATGGCCACCGGCATAGACAGCTTTAAAAGAGGATTCAGTAGATTCATGCAGGATAGATCTATCAATGGCTACTATTCATGGTGACTGAGGGGAACCTCCACATTCAGAGGCACTAAGCCTCTAAATCCCAGAGCCAGGAGGCACCATCGGGGAAGACCTCAGCCTCTCTGCCCTTTTGATGGCCCTCCAGAGGAACTGGCTGGCCCCTGTGTGAGACAGGATGCTGGACTAGATGGACCCTCACTGGTCTGATCCAGCCGGGCTCTTCTGGTGTTCTTATGAGCCTGGAAACAAGAGGAACTAGTTCTAAAATTGCAGCTATTTCATTTATTTATTTATACCCCACCTTTCTCCCCAATGGGAACCAAAAGCAGCTTATATGTCAGTTAGCACTGCCAATGATTCTTGTTGACTGTTATTATCAGTGGTTCTATTGCATTCATGTCAGTTACCACTGGTTATGATTCCTATTGCCTTTTCTGATGGTCACTTAACATTACCTTGGTTTTGAGTTCCATAATTACTCCTCTAGGTCCCGGACGGGAGATAGCATCGGCAGAGTGACTCCCACCGCAGGAATGCGCTTCTTGCTCACTCTGCGCATGCTTGCTGCTTATTAGCCTTTCTTCCTCCTTATCTCTCTTTCGCTTCTCACTAGCTCATGGCCTTGAGCTGAAAGCCTCCTGCTACATGTTATGTTATTCACAGGTGCAACTTGCTCCTTTGCTTGATTTTATTCTTGGGAACATCCGCCTCACAAATCTTAACAGTGTCATTGCCTGGGAACCTAATTTACCGCGCTTTCCTTGGGAACGGTGGGCCAGTATATTTGGGCGCCAATAATTCTCCCAACTGATTGGTGGGTGTCATGGGGGGGCTTATTTCATATCAAGTATAATTGTAGTTGTATTACTATGCTTGGGCATTACTAACAGAAAAAGTGTATTTGACCAATAAGATCTTTTCTGCAAATAAAGGACTTTCTGTTTAAGGAGACCTGTTGTGGACTACATCTACTGGCACAATCTGACATTACATCATTCTCCTCTCCTCTATCTTGCCCTTACACCAAACCAGTGAGGTGGGTTACACTGAAAGTGTGTGACTGGCCCAAGGTCACCCAGCAAATTTCCATAGAATAAGTGAAGATTTGAGCTTGGGTCTCCCAGATCCTAGTCTGACATTCTAAGTACCGGCTCTCAACTGTTGTGTTAAAGATACTTTCAAGGGCAGTCCCACCTAAAGCACATCATGATAATGTTCAGTCCGAGGCAGACAGCGGCTCTTCCTGACAGCTTGGGTGGATTAATCCACCTGACGCAACCTCACACAGGTAGTGTGAGGACCAGCAAGCAATATAATCCAGGTTTGAGCAACCTCGGTGAAGGGAAAGTCTCGGAGGAGACTTTTCCGACACCTTGAGCACTGCAGCCGAAGAGGATTCTTGCGAGTATCTCTAAGGAGCCGAGCTGAGCTGAAAAATTCAGCATAAAACCTCCAATTCCCCTGATTCCTTAACAAAGAAGACAAAGTTTAAACGTTGGGACCACATCTGAAGCGAAGTAACAACAAAAGGTAATGGAAAAAAGTTTTTTGCCTTACCACCGCCGCGTTTTGAAAGACGAAAAGCAGATCGGGTGAAGCAATAGACTGTTGTTGATTGGATGAGAGCAGTTTTGAAGCGCTAAAAAACCGAATTTGAACTTAAAAAGCCAAAAAAACAAGTTGTTTAACATTCCTGCGGTTAAGAAGAGTCGGGAGGGGAAGCCAAGCATCGCGAGACAAAGAGGGAGAAGGGAACCAAGCATCGCGAGATTAAGACGTGAGGACTGAACCAGGAAGTGACGGCTAGCAGAGCAGACAAGAAGGGAAAAGGAGAAGAACCGGAAGAAGGTAAAGGGGACTCTAAATACTTCCGGACCAGAAAGGGGACTCTAAATACTGCCGGACCAGAAAGACCATAACAGGAAGTGACGTGCAGAGAGCAGACAAGTAAATAAAAGGAAGGGACAAAAGGAAACTACGGCAAGCCAGAAGCAAGGTAAAAAGACTATAACCTTTGACATTAACCATAGAGAAGTCGCGCCCGCCATTTTGGATTTATAAAATTTTTAAACTGCAATATCTCAAAGATTATATAACTTAGAAGGCTGAAACCAACATAATTCGACTTGGCAAGATTAGCTTGTTTGAATGCACTAATTGGTGTTTGATTTGGAAAATAAGATGAAATCGATCTTTTTTAAAGAGGCAAAACGGACCGCGGACTAAGATCGAGAGCAGCTACATGGTCCTCTCCTACAATGGCAGCAAAAAAAGAAAAAGAGCTACTAGCCGTTATGGAAGCAATGGAAAAGAAAATGTTAGACGCTATAGGAGAGGTAAATGTTAAAATGAATAATATAGCAGCTCAAGCAGATAAAAATTTCATGGAATTAAAAGCAGAATTTCAAAAATTATCCACAAGAACACAAGATATAGAAACTAAAGTAAAAGAACTGGAAAAAAGCACCCATAAGACAATGAGAGAGAACGAGAGGATGGAAAAGATGATGCACTATAAAGATATGCAAAATCATTTGAAATTTCGAGGGATCGAGGAAAAATTGAATGAGGACATTTTTACAAGAATGCAAGAAGCAATAGCAGATTTTTTACAAGAACAGGAAGAAGTTGTTAAAGAACACATGGATCTTGTTTATAGAGTTAATTCTACATATGCAAGAGACAAAAACATACCAAGAGATGTGGTTGTCCAATTTACAATGAAAAGAACAAAAGAACAAATCTACAGGAAGTGCTTTACTGACCCTTTTGTAATAGATGGAAAGAAAATCATAGTAATGAAAGAATTGCCTAGAGCAATACTGCAAGAAAGGAAAAAATTCAAGCGTCTGACGGATAAACTGAAGGAGAAAAAAAATCAGATTTCGTTGGGAAATACCTCAAGGACTAAGCTTTTATTATGGCAACTCCAGAGTAGTGATTAAAAGCACAGAAGAAATGTATGCATTCCTGGGAGAGAATAAAGATGATTTTGGAGATATTTAAGAATATATCAAAATGGATTACAAAATACTTACATGGAATGTAAATGGACTAAATTCACCCCAAAAACGTAGAATGGTAGGTCATTGGTTGGAAAAACAAAAATGTAATATAATTTGTTTGCAAGAAGCTCATCTTAAAAACCAAGACCATAAATATTTAATAAGGAAAAAATTGGGAGAAGAATTTTATTCTTTAGCAAGCAACAAAAAAAATGGTGTTGTAACATATGTCAAAAAAGATTTGGAACCTAAAGTAATATTTAAAGACAAAGATGGAAGATATTTAGCTATTGAAATTTTACTGCAAGGATTGAAAACTTTGATTGTGAACATTTATGCTCCGAATGGAGCTAAGGAAAATTTTTTTAAAGAACTTCAAATGGAATTGGACAATGTAAACTATGATCAAATTATGATGTTAGGGGACTTCAATGGAACTGTAGATAATAAACTAGACAGGCGCTCTAAAAGAAAGGATGAGACATTAGGGAAGCTTCCAAAAAATTTTTTTGAACTGATAAAACAAGAAAAGTTGGAAGATATTTGGAGGAAAGCTAACCCACAAGGAAAAGATTTTACCTTTTACTCTAACAGACATGACTCACATTCAAGAATTGACATGATTTGGATGACTACTAACCTAACCTTTAAGACAAGAAAAGTGGAAATTTTACCCAGAATAATCTCAGATCACAATCCGTGTTTATGGACAGCTGGGCAGATTAAAAAACAAAAGAGATGGAGAATAAACGAGGACTTATTAGATAATCAAGAAATAATTAAAAAATTACTTGAAGAAACAGACCTATACTTCCAAGTAAACATGCAGAAAGAAGTTAAAATTCAAACCGTATGGGATGCATACAAAGCAGTGATGAGAGGACTATTGATATCGCTAAATGCTAAAGATAATAAAAAGAAAAAAGAGCAATATGAAAATATTCTACAAGCCATTAAAACAAAGGAAGAAGAACTGAAGAAAAAACCAGGGAAAAAGAAACTGCAAAAGGAAATTTGGATGCTACAAGACCAAGCAAAAGCCATTTTGAACCAAGAGATGTACTGGAACTTAAAAAAACTTCAACAAAAAGCATTTGAAGGTGCAAATAAACCCGGAAAATACTTAGCATGGCAATTAAAGAAAAAACGTGAAAATAAATTTATCACTAAAGTGATAAGAGATAATATTGAGATAATAGATAACAAAGGAATAAAAAGAGAATTTTTTAAATACTATGCAAAACTTTTAAAGAAGGAAAACAAAGACAGAAGAAAGATTAAAGAATACCTGCAAACATTAACGTTACCAAAACCAACAGAGAAAATTAAAGAACTATTTAATAATCCAGTATCATTACAAGAGATCAAAAATGCAATAAATGACTCAAAATTAGGTAAAGCACCTGGACCGGATGGATTTACAGCGAAGTTCTACAAAACGTTACAGGAGTCAGTTTCACCGGTGTTACTGCTATTGATGAACGATATAAGAGTTACTGGAGAGGTACCAGAAACCTGGAAAGATGCATCCATCTCACTGATCCCGAAAGAAAATCAAGATTTGACCAATGTTAAGAATTATAGACCGATTTCTTTACTGAATAATGATTATAAGATTTTTGCTAAGATTATAGCGGATAGACTAAAAGAGCACCTTAAAGAGACTATACAAACAGAACAAGCAGGGTTCTTACCTAATCGACAAATAAGGGACAATCTAAGAGTAGTAGTGGATGCTATAGAATACTACGACAAACATCCTGAAAAAGAAGTGGGCTTTTTCTTTTTAGATGCGGAGAAAGCGTTTGATAATTTAAACTGGGATTTTATGTTTGAAGTTTTAGAACATTTTGAGATTGGTGAATATATGCTTAACTTCATTAAAGCAATATATAAAGAACAGAAATCCTCATTAATAATTAATACCGAAAAGACAGACGATTTTAAAGTTGAAAAAGGAACAAGACAAGGATGCCCACTTTCGCCGCTGCTATTTATTTGGATTTTAGAAGTTCTACTGTTAAATGTGAAGGAAGATATTAAAGGCTTAACAACTAAAGGTTTTTCTTTCAAATATAGGGCCTTTGCAGATGATGTGATGTTTATAGTGGAAGACCCCTTATCCACATTACCACATTTGTTACAGAGAGTAAAAGAGTTTGGTGACTTAGCAGGATTTTATGTAAATAAGAACAAATCGAAAGTAATGTGCAAAAATATGTCAAATAAGAAACAAAACGAGTTACAAAAACTTACAGAATGTGAGGTGATGAAAAAGACAAAATATCTGGGTGTAAACCTAACTATGAAAAATATTGATCTTTATAAAAATAATTATGAAAAATTATGGTTGCAAATTATGCAGGATATTAAAAAGTGGAATGTATTGAATTTGTCATTGCTGGGTAGAATTGCAGTGGTCAAGATGAATGTGTTACCACGATTAATGTTTTTGTTTCAAACTATTCCAATTGTGAAAGATGTAAAAACATTCAAATGTTGGCAGAAGGAGCTGTCTAAATTTGTGTGGGGAGGGAAAAAACCAAGAATTAAGATGAAAATAATGTGTGATGCCAAAGAAAGAGGAGGGTTTCAACTACCAAATCTAAGGTTATACCATGATGCAATATGTTTGACCTGGGTAGGGACATGGACTATGTTACAAGATAGAATGTTATTGTCCCTGGAAGGTCATGATTGTAGATTTGGGTGGCATGCATATTTGTATTATGGCAAAACAAAAATGGACAATATGTTTAAACATCACTATTTGAGAAGAACACTAATGGATACGTGGACAAGATATAAAAACTTTTTTTCAGAAGAGATACCCATGTGGATTGTACCCGCAGAAGTCTTACATCCAACATCAAGATATAAAGGACAAGATTGGCTGAAGTATAGAGACTTATTAATAAGACATGGTAAAGATTTCAAACTGAAGGAGCAGCATCAGATTGACTTTGATTATGGTTGGTTAAGATATAGACAAATATATGATTTGTATAGAAGTGATAAAAAACACGGTTTCAGGGGAAAAAATAATGAAATAGAACAAGTTTGGGAGGAAGGCGGAAAAAAAATGATTTCTAAAATGTATAAAGTCTTGCTAAAATGGTTTAATGCAGATGAAATGGTAAAAGAACAAATGGTAAAATGGGCGATAAACTTTAACAAAGACATTGAAATGGAATCTTGGGAATTTTTATGGAAAAATGCTATGAGTATATCTACGTGTTATAACTTAAAAGAAAATTGTTTTAAAATGATGTATAGATGGTATATGACACCAAAAAAAATTGCAAATATTGGTCAGAATATGTCTAACAAATGTTGGAAGTGTAAAAAGAAAGAAGGTTCTTTTTATCATATGTGGTGGACTTGTGATAAAGCAAAGATTTATTGGTCCAAAATACATGCAGAAATGGAAAAAATCTTGAAATGTACATTTAAGAAGTTGCCTGAAATGTTATTGCTAGGACTTAAACTAGAAGAGATAAATGTAAAGAAAAGGACAATAATATGGTATATGATTACAACAGCAAGAATGGTGTATGCACAAAATTGGAAAAATGAAAAAATACCACAGGTGTGGGAATGGTTGAAAAAACTGTTATATATGGCTGAAATGGGTAAATGGACTAGAAAATTGAATAATCTCTACTCAGAGACCTTTCTAGAAGACTGGAAAGATTTGAAAGAATATGTTGAAAAATACTGGGATATGAAAAACTACATTTATACATGGTTATAATAGCATAAAGGAATACAAATATATTATATGAAGGTTTTAGTTAAAATTAGACAATGAAGCTGTTTTTATTTAGAAATATATAAGAATATAGAAAATAAGAATTGGTGTATAAGTATTTTAAAGATATATAACCGTTACCAGAAATGAAACATAGATATAGTATTACTATTTTGAATAAAATGGAAAATGTGTTATGCTTCAGAGGTGGTGGGAAACCACCAAAACAAGATAAAAATAGAATGTACAAATAGAACAAAATGTTATATAATATGGAAAAAGGGATTTGTATAAGGTAAATGTATTATTTTTGATGTGTTTTTTTTTAAAAATAAAAATTTCTTTACAAAAAAAAAAAATGTTCAGTCCGGAGAAGAGGAGGTTAAGGGGGGACATTTAAGTCTCTTTAAGTCTCTGAAGGGCTGTCACTTAGAGGAGGGCAGGGAGCTGTTTCTGCTGACGGCAGAGGAGAGGACTTGCAATCATGCATTTTAATTAAGGGCGGGAAAAACGTTTTGACTGTAAGATTAGTTCAGCAGTGGAATCAGCTGCCTAGGGAGGTGGTGAGCTTCCCTTCCCTGGCAGGCTTTAAGCAGTGTCTGGACAAACACTTGTCAGGGATGCTCTAGGCTAGGCTGATCCTGCATTGAGCAGGGGATTGGACTAGATGGCCTGTATGGCCCCTTCCTACTCTGTGATTCTAAGATTCTGCCTAGAATTGAATTTTGTTGGTCTTAAAGGTGCCACTGGACTCAAACTTTGTTTCCCTACAGTGTCATTCTCCATTCCTACACAAGTCTTGCACAGCCTGATGATGTATCTGGTGTGAAAGGGAAGCCCTGGCTAATAATGGTGAACATCCAGGTTGCCCTTTGCCAACTGGAATCTTCCTTGCAAGTGTGAATTGTCCAGCAGTCACACCAGCAACACAACCACCATGGAAAACCCCTCGTGTGGAGTCAGCCCAGGATCAGAGGCTGCTGATGAGCCATTTTCGGTCACTCTGATGTTGGCTCTCCTGCCATGCTTTCCTGGGAGAGTTCACCATCTTGTGCAATCAGGCAGAATGCCCTCTTTCAGGCTTCAGTTCCTGTGACAGGAAAGTCAAATATTTGAGGGTATGAGTTCCAGCATACTGAAGCTGGAAAATACATGAATGCCATATTCACCCAGACTAATAACTGCATATATCAAGAGGATCATGCATGGTGAGCTCACCTCATACGTGGGCTAATACCAACCAAAAACGGCTAAGTCCTCGAAGGACCATTCCACACTTAAAGTACTGTCCAGCAGTGTTTATTTATTATCTTTGTTTATATCCCATTTTTCTCCCTGCCCGGAGACCCAAAGCTGCTTTTCACGTCGTTCCCCCCTCCCCCACTTAACCTGCGAGACTGTGAGGGACCCAATGCCACCTGGTGGGCTTCCATGACTGAGCAAGAGATTTGAACCCCATTTTCCCAGGGCCTCATCAGATACTCCAACTACTAGGCTACACCAGCCCTCTCTAGTTATCATGCTGAATGTCTTTCTGACACACTAGTCTGTAACCCTATTATACTTTGCTTTGTATCTCTCTGTATCTGACCATGTTCTCTTTGAACGGCATTTCCACGTCCAATTGTGAAACAGTGCACAGGCCCAGCTCTGTTCAGCACAAGGCTGAGTCAGGACAAACTTTGCCAAGCAACAGTGAGGCAACCCAATTGGGCCTTGCACAGAACCATGGGAGTTTGTGCAGAGGTTCTCCTGGCTGTGGTGTTTCTGTCCAAGTTCTCAGCATGCCGAGAGAGTCAAGCTAACAAATGAATTATAATGAAAAATATAGACATTTATTAGGGTGTACACATAAATAAAACAAAATTAAATTAAAAGAGAGAGTTCAAGTATCAGACACTTAAAACTAGGTTCATTAAGGACTAATTGCAGTGCATATCAAACTGATGGATAAAACTTATGACCTAAGGACCATATGTGTTTCGGCCCCTTCCTCAGTGGTCAATATCCCTTATTATAAAGTGACACACATCCAAAAATACATGTATTCAGAATTTTGTATATACATATATTAGACCAGGTGTTGCTGTCTGAAATTGTAGGGGGAGGGGAAGGGGAAAAAAACCAGATTACTTTTGTGTAGACAATAAATATAGGTAATAATAGATTTCATAAGAAATAGAAATGACCTTGAATGCTATATATTTGCTACAACTAGTAAAATAAACCTGTGGTAGTTGTGCGAATTCTCCAAATTAGTCTAGATAAAAATGAAATAGTCATAATTATTAGATTTGAAAATTACTATGATATAGAATTAATTTAGCCTAGAAATATTTTCTCAAAAGATATTTAAATAGGCAACAGACCTGATATCAAATGTCCCACTCGTCAGGATGTGTGTCACTTCCATCAAGTGAAATAGTCAAGTCATAAACTGCTGAGATTACAATCCTATATAGTGGACCCAGGGATGATGCAATCACCCACATGTATTGCACAGTGCTCTTAGCCAAAGAAGGGATTACAAGTTGGGAGGTGTAGATGAACAGGTGAACATTTTTTCAAAGGCAGCAGGTCCAATCCAGTTCTTCATTCAGTCCTTGAGGAGCAGATGTCTGTAAATGATGAATCCAAAATAACTCATGTCTTTGGAGAAGCTTGAGCCTGTTTGAATTTGTAGTCTGAACTGTTTCAGTGATCCAGAACTTCAGCTGGTTTTCAGTATGGCCCAAATCCAGGTAGTGATTGACAAGTGGAGCATTCCTTTTCTTTAATCTAATACAGCTCCTGTGTTCCCCAATTCTTACTTTCACTGGCCTTGATGTTAACCCCACATATTTTTTGCCACAAGGACATTGAATGGCATAAATAACTGAATGACTTTTGCAATTACAGAATGAATTAACCAAAAAAGTTTTAGTCCTTGAAGAATTGTAGAAGCATTTTTTAGCCTCAGCATAGTTACATACAGAACAGCCCCCATAGGGGGAAAAAAACCTTTAGGTAGATGACTCCCCCTCATGCAGCTGGTGTCCTTCAGTTCAGGAAGCCTGCTTCTAACCAGTACATCTCTGAGATTTTTAGCCCTCCTGGCTGTGAACAAAGGAGGATTTTGGCATCTAGGGATGTTAGTTAGAAGGTGCCAGTATTTATTTATAATAGTCTGCACCAGTTTGAATGTACTGTTATAAGTTAATGATATAATCATCCTTTCTACCCTTTGATTATGAGTCTTAGGGATAAGCAAAGATGCTCTAGATATGTAATAGGCTCTGTGAAAAGCTCTTTTCAAAATTCTGGATGAATATCCCCTGTTAGCCAGTTGATCCATTAAAATGCCTGCTTGCCTTTTGAAGTCACTGTCATCACTGCAATTGCATCTCAGTCTTAATAACTGGGAGTAAAATAAATTTCTTTTGATGTGCCCTGGGTGGAAGCTATCCATTGCTAAGTAAGAGTTGGCATCAGTGGGTTTTCTGTAAACCTCTGTCTGTATGTTGTTGCCTATCCTTCTAATTTCTACTTCTAGGAAATGTACTTTATACTGGTCATATGGCAATTCAAATTTAATTGTGTTATGTATCTGATGTATATATTGGCCAAA
Source organism: Lepidodactylus listeri (assembly GCA_029233225.1). NCBI lineage: Eukaryota > Metazoa > Chordata > Lepidosauria > Squamata > Gekkonidae > Lepidodactylus > Lepidodactylus listeri. The sequence continues at coordinate 2,019,660 of JARCFY010000014.1, read as the reverse complement.
TTCAATCAAAGATTCCTGTGTGCCATTCCAAATCAAAAAGATATCATCCAGGAATCTTTTGTAAAAAATAATATGTTTCTTGTTTTCAAGCCTATTCATAAATAAGTTAGCTAATTCAGGTGCAAATTTACATCCCATGGCAGTTCCTGAAGTTTGCCAGAAAAATTCTCCTTGGAACTGAAAAAAGTTTTTCTTTAAACATTGTTCAGTAATGTGGCAGAGGAATGATGTAGGGGGGATGGACTGTTCTGTTCTTTCCTCTAATACCTCCCACAGAACATCCAAGGCTTCATCTTGTGGAATGTTAGTGTACAAGGACACTACATCTAGGGTGGCAAAAAACTGCCTGTAGTTGTAAATTATTGATGTGGTTAAGGAAATCCATGGTGTCCCTTAAATATGAGTGTGTGGTTGGAACAAAGGGCTTGAGAAAAAGGTCCAGATATTGGGCCAAGGGTTCCAAAATAGACCCACAGCCAGAGACAACTGGTCTGCCAGGGACTGGGAGGGTGCCTTTGTGAATTTTTGGTAGAAGATAGAATTGTGGCACCCTTTCTTCCGATGTTAAGAGGAAATCATATGTGGTTCTATTAATAGAACCTTCTGCTATTCCCTCCTTCAGGAGTACCTGTATCTCTTTTTTGATGGCATTAGATGGGTTGTCTTTGCTCCTTCTATAGTGTTTCATTATTCAATTGTCTGTATGCTTCTGTAATGTACTCTTCTCTGCCCCACACCACTACTGCCCCACCTTCGTCTGCTGGTTTGATAACAATATCCTTCCTCTGTCCTAGCTGTTCAACTGCTTGATGTTCCACTTTGTTCAAATTATGCCAAACTGGTATAACCTCCTGTTCTCATTTCTGTTTTTCTTCCAGTACCAATTCTTGAAAAGCTAATAACCTGGGATTTTTGGTAGCTGGATTAAACATAGACTTGAGTTTTAAGCTATTATAATTAGAACCTGAATCACTGTCCTCAGTACTGTTTTTTAAAAAATCAGCCAATCTTATTTTTCTAAGCAAGCTATGAATTTCCACTGTAAGCTGAAATGAGTTACGGGGAGGTGTAGGGATAAAGGATAGGCCCTTCCTGAGTATTGAAAGTTCCAACTCAGTCATTTGTGCTGTGGAGAGGTTAACTACCTGTGAGTTGTCTGGCCTCTCCTCTTGTAGCTGGGTCTGTATTCTTGGGGTGTAAATTTCCTGCCTGACCTCAATTCTCTGCTTTGCCCTAAAAAATTGTCATCTCTCTTCAGTATAGAATGGTTTGTGTTGTTCTGAGAGGTTGTATGTCCAGATCCCGTCCCTGAGTGGTTGCTCTTATCTAAGTCTGAATGGGTATTAAAGGTGGTATGAAAGAAAACAGACTTTTTGTTATTACCAGTTTTCCTCTGTGTAGACCAATCATAGATTCTGCCCTCCTCATAGTCTTTCAAGTCTCTCTGGAATTTATGGAGTTTGACCTCCTTCAATTCCAAGAATTGTTTGTGTATATCTGCATCCAGAAATTCCAGACTTTCTGAGAATTCTCTTTCATTTATGTTTTCCCTAGCCTTCTCTTTGAACATCGCAACATCTTTGGGCCACTTCCATCTCCGCTGTCTCAATTAACAAGATCATAAGATCCACAGAACACTTATTTAGGATAGTAACCCATCTGTCTTTAAACTTATCATTCTGGGGGAACATACCAGGTGGTTTATGAATGCGTAGTCCTTTAGGAATAATTTTGTTGTTACAATAATCCCTCAGTGCCCCTGCATGGGTTTCTATTTTTATTTTCTTAATAGCACCTTTCTTAAGATTTTCCCATGCATTAGAATTATTCCTATCTCTGCCAGAACTGAAGAAATTGGGTTTATTAAGCAGAGAGTCATTTGATACCAGGTCTGTTGCCTATTTAAATATCTTTTGAGAAAATATTTCTAGGCTAAATTAATTCTATATCATAGTTTATTTATATATTTGCTTCAATTTATACCCCACCTAGCCAGCGCAGCGCAGTTACAAATAGTAACTTTCGACTGTAATAATTATGACTATTTCATTTTTATCTAGACTAATCTGGAGAATTCGCACAACTACCATAGGCTTATTTTACTAGTTGTAGCAAATATATAGCATTCAAGGTAATTTCTTATTTCTTAGAAAATCTATTGTTTCATATATTTATTGTCTACACAAAAGTAATCTGGCTTTTTTTCCCTTCCCCTCCCCCCCCCTACAATTTCAGACAGCAACACCTGGTCTTATTAATATATGCATATACAAAATTCTGAATATGTGTATTTTTGGATGTGTGTCACTTTATAATAAGGAATATTGACCATTGAGGAAGGGGCTGAGACGCGTATGGTCCTTGGGTCATAAGTTTTATCCATCAGTTTGATATGCATTGCAATTAGTTCTTAATGAACCTAGTTTTAAATGTCTGATACTTGAACTGTCTCTTTTAATTTAATTTTGTTTTAGTTATGTGTACACCCTAATAAATGTCTATATTTTTCATTATAATTCTTTTGTTAGCTTGACCCTCTCGGCTCGCAGCTATTTGTTGGGTTGAGTCCCCCCCCCCTTTTTTTCGCCTCAAGTTCTCAGCATGCCTAATCTCCACCATCATTGCTGTGAAGCTGTTGGTGGAGTAAACAACTTTGATTGGCAGCACAGGTGTCAGTAGCTAGTATGTAAAATCTGAATAAAGGTATTTAATATTTCATATTGTTTGGCAAAGGAAGGATAGCCTGGTCTCATCTGATCTCAGAAGCTAACAGGGAAGTGAGACCACCAGGGAAGGCTCTGCAGAGGAAGGCAATGGCCAACCACCTCTACTTCTCACTAGCCTGGAAAGCCCCTTGCGTGGGCCACCATGAGTCAGTTACAGCTTGATTGCACTTTATACACACACATACACACACTGTTTGGCAAAGATGGGCCAGAAGAACTCTTTTAATGAACATTTCAGTGTGGCATTCCTCTTCCTGCATCACATGTCACAATGGAAATATGGAACACGATGCCATCAGGTTTTGCCATCTTATGCCTAGAGTGGGGGGAGGAGGAGGAGGAGGAGATTGGATTTATACCCCACCCTTCACTTGTAGTCTCAGAGCGGCTGACAAACTGCTTCCCCTTCCCCTCCCCACAACAGACACCCTGTGAGTAGGTGGGGCTGAGAGAGTTCTGAGACAACTGTCCTTGAGAGAACAGCTGTGCCAGAGCTATGGCTTGCCCAACGTCATCCAGCAGGTGCAAATGGAGGAGTGGGGAATCAAACCCGCTTCTCCCAGATTAGAGTCTGCACACTTAACTCTCCATTTCTGATTTTATCTTTATTTATTTATAGCTCGTCTTTCTCACTGACACACTGAGACTCCAGGCGCACTACAAAACCTAGAAACCATGCCTCCAGGCAGCATGGAACAGACAATCAGCAATGCCATGGGACCAGGATCACAAATGCAGAACACTGTGCAGACACCAACAGTCTACGTGAGGGCATACCAGAAGCAATGTGGAAAATGGATTATGAATGTGGAAGTCCCAGCAGCGGAAGCAAGAGAGCCCATGAGATAAGCAGTGCAGGAGACCAGAATCGCTCCCTGACAATCAAAAGCGTCCTCTGGAACCGTCCCATTCTGTGTGTGCCTGTAAAGAGCTGTCAGGTCACAGCTGACTCATGGCAACCCCAGCAAGGGGTTTTCAAGGCAACTGATAAAACAGAGCTGATTTGCCATTGCTTTCCTATGTGAATTCTTCCTTGGCGGTCTCCCATCCAACCCTGCTTAACTTCCGAGATCTGATGAGATTGGGCGCTATACTGTACGTTCCACACCCCATCCCATTATCCTACATCCCTATTCCCTTTATAATGTTCCTCTGAGCATTTACGTATTCTTTCATTTCGCAGAAAGTCTAAGCATGGGATGCTTCCTGACCATCCCAGGCAGGCCCTTCCAGAAGGCAGGGACCACAACAGAGCAAGCGTCAGAACCGGCCACTGTTGTTTTTATCCATTTGTAGAGTGGCACCTTCAGAAGGCTTTGCCCAGATGAGCGAAGTTGTCACAGTAGAACAGAACAGAAGAGGTGGTCCCACAGACAAATGGTTCCATGAAGGGCTTAGGAGGTGATAACTAGGGTTGCCAGGTCCTCCCTAACCATTGGCAGGGGGTGGGGCTATCAACTTCAGGCTGGGAAACTCCTGGAGATTTGGAAATGGAGCCCGAGGAGAACAGAGAAGAGAACCCACCTGCAAAGCATCCATTTTCTCCAGGGGAACTGATCTGGTCCCACCTGGAGACCAGCATGATAACCAGGACTATTACTTTGGAATTCCCTCCTCAAAGACATTTGCATGTTTCCCTCTATCATTGCCTTCCACCTTTTTGTTTTGTTTGGCCTACCCCAGTAATTGTTACTGGCCCTCCTTCCTGGATATGGTGTTACATGTATTTATATGTTTTTATTGATCTATACTTTATGTTAAATGTTTGCTTGCATTTTGAAACAATTTAATATTCTGAAGTTCACCACCTTAGGGATCCAGCTTGGGTGGAAGGGTGGCACTGGAACGCTTTGCATAGACAACAGCCAGTCAATAGGAGCTCCCTGGGATGTTCCCTCTCCCCTCCAGCAGCATCCCAAGAGACCAGCTGTACACACAACACTGTCTTCATTCCACCTGAGCTGATGGAGGCAAACCCAGGTGAGATTCTGGTATGCAAAAACAGATGTTCCTTGGGCAAACATGCCAGGACAATTCCAATTCTATTCCTGCATGTCTTGGGTTCTTCTGATTCTTTTTGACAGGAGCCTCTTCTGGCATGGGGAGGGTGGGGCTGGGGCAGGGAAATGGAGGAAAATCTACCCAGTCCAGTTCTTTGGGCTCTGTCTCCTCCCTCTGTCAGGCATGGGCACAGAGTTCAACTTCCATGACCAATGGGCAGGGACTTCCTTCTTGTTTGCCAGCTTCTAAGCCAGCTGATGTGTGACTGAAGATGCTCCTTCACCTATCTGTTGCCAAAGAACACAGAGAAGCCCAGACTGCTTGAAAGCTGTTTAGGATGGGGGGGGGGTAGTCTCTGGGAGATTCTGTAAAGAGCCATAGGCGGGGATTTCGCCAGGGGCAAGAAGATGAAGAAGATGTTTGGGCCTCACAGCCCCCAAAGCTCTCTCTTGCTTCTTAGTCACATTCCGGCGGTAATTAATTGCAGGTGGGTAAGCAGCATGTTATGCAACTATTATGAGAGATGTATTCATGCACACATGCCTTGCAGGTATAAAGGCCGTGTATTCTCATTCCCAGGCTCCCAAGTGGTTGCCCCGCTCTGGCAGTCTGTTGGTCCACCCTCGCCGGACTGGCTTCATGAGAAACACTGCTGTGTTAGGCCTGGTCCATAGCTGGCTTGGTCTTGCCTTCTTGCAAAGTGCTCAGACTGGCTGTCAGTGGCTAAGGATGCTGACAGGTGTCCAACAACCAGCAAGTCAGCTGAGTTGGAAGGAAGGCAAGAGGACCGGAACACACAGGCACATATGCAGCTCGGATGTCACCAAACCCGGCCTGCAGTGTGGGGGCTTTGATTTCCAAAAGGCTTGCTTGGGGAAGAGGGAGGGAGGGGGGAGGCCTGAGGAAGACACACAGGTTGTGGGTACCCAGCAGGAAGCAGTCAGGTCAGGCCAGAGCCTGAAGGATTCCTCCAGGAGACAGGAGAAGCCTTAATGGAATCTAGTGGGTGAAAGCTGGCATGTGGCAGACTTGATTCTCAGCATGGGGCACTGACGAAGCAGGACCTTCATCTCAGGCCCTAAGTGGTGAAGATGAGAGAACACAGTTTTACCAACTGGACCACTCAGTGATCAGCTGACTGGCAGTCTTAAGAGTCTGGCCTAGTCCAGAGTAGCCATCTCAGGCAGTCTTGAAAACATCCGGATCTATTTCTTTCCCTGCACGTTGGGCATGAGTGGCTTCCCGCCCCCAAGGCTGTCTGCGCACCAGATGCATGTCGAATGCTCCTCTGAGAAACCTTTTGATCTGTTTCCCAAAGCAAACATCTCCTCATTCCTCTCTGCAGCGTGCACAGATGTCCACAGAAGACAGAGGGTGAGGACTGGGCCATCACTGGGCAGTGGCTTCAATTCATTGATGCACCTTTCCTTGCAGCCCGTGTGCTTGTCTGCCAATGCAAGCTCCTCAAGGCTGTCTGAAGTCCAACTGGGATATATTTTGCACTCACTGTTCCCCTGCACCAAATGTTCTCCAGGTTCGGCATTTGGGCTCAAAATACTGACTTGACCTTTTCTCCCGAGGTACTGTAGGGTGAGAATATGCACCTACTTTTCATCCACTTTTACGCAATCATTGCCCTGATGGCAGCTCCTGCCTCTCCAACTTTTTCCTGCTGGTTACTGCTGGAGGGGCTGAGGCTCAGGGGATGAACCTGTGCTTTGCATGCAGAAAGTCCCAGGGTCAGGCCCCGGTATCTCCAGTTAAAAGGGCTCAGAGAGTAAGTGATTTGAAAGGCTTCTGCCTGAGACCCTGGAGAGCCACTGCCAGTCTTAGACAAGACTGACTTTGACTAACCAAGGATCTGATTCAGTAGAAGGCAGTTTCATGTGTTCATCTGTGCATTTTCTTCCACAGAGGATTACTTACAAGAGTAACCCCAACTAGTCAAGGATCATGCACTGAACAGGATAACATCACAGAATGATTTTTCCAACCAGACGAGGGTATAGGTTGAGGTCAGGGAGAATTGATGTGCCTTCAGCTGAGATTTCATGCAACAATTTCTGAATCAACCATATGCGTAAACCTAGCCAATCAATCATAAAACAGGGAGTGAGATATTATGTTGATGAGTGAATCCCTGTGATGTTCACAGGAGGCGGGAACTCACCTGTCACGTATTTCAAGAGAGTCTTGGTTCCCACAATGCACAAAAGCGTTGTAATCCCGTAGTATGTGAACTGGGCAAGGTGTGGATTTCCCATGTGGGTACAGCTTTTACTTATGCAGATGTTGGTTCATGTGAATGTAAGTTGTACCTGCATGGAAAACCCATGCATCGTTGGGTTCACACATTAAGAGATTATGCACATTCATGTGCCTGACAGGTTCCTGTAAGTCATGAACTGAGCCTTAGCAGCTGCAGAAAGCTTGTCTGTCTATACTATGTTGCCAATCAGGCAATGCCATCGATGGCAAATACATGCAACTCATGGAGAGAGAGAGCAAAAGAGGGCCGTACAAAAGAACAGATACACACACATTGCCAAAACAAGAGAGAACTTTTCAACAGGGCTAAAAATGATACCACTGGCAAGAAATAGTATAGTGTGAGTTCCTGTTAAATTCGTCAACATTTTAAAGTTTCCTTTTATTTGTTTGTATGTTAATTTAAAAAAATCTATCCCACCTTTCCTCTTGGTTGAAGGCGGCTTACAATAATAGTTAAAACATCTCCAGCGAAAACCAAAAGTAAAATAACAGGCCCCCAAATACCCCCTTAAAAGATGCTTGCCTTTCAAATCCCCTCAAAAGCCCAGGCCATCTAGTCCAACCCCCTGCTCAGTGCAGGACCAGCCTAGAGCATCCCTGACATGTGTTTGTCCAGCTGCTGCATAAAGACTGCCAGGGAGGGGGAGCTCACCACCTCCCTAGGCAGCTGATCCCACTCTTGCACAACTCTCACTGCCCAAAAGTTTTTTCTAATATCTTTCCCACTCTCAATTTCAACCCATTCTTGCAAGTCCTGTCCTCTGCTGCCAACAGGAACAGCTCCCTGCCCTCCTCTCAGTGACAGCCCTTCAAATACTTATAGAGAGCCATCATGTCCCCCCTCAACCTCCTCTTCTCCGGACTAAACATTCCCAAGACCCTCAGCCTTTCCTCCATAGGGTTTCTTGGTCTTCAGGCCCCCGATCATCCTTGTTGCTCTTCTCTGCACCCGCTCCATTCACATCCTTTTTGAAGTGAAGCTTCCAGAACTGCACACAATACACCAGGTGCGGCCTAACCAATGCAGTGTACAGCGGGACTATGACATCTTACGATCTGGATCTTATGCCTCTGTTGATACACCCCAAGATTGCATTAGCCTTTTTTATTGCTGTATCACTCTGGCTGCTCATATTTGACTTACGGTCCGCCTGTACCCCAAGATCTTATTCACACACACTACTACCCAGAAGTGTATCCCCCATCCAGTATGCATGTTCCTCATTTCTTTTACCCAGATGTAGAACTCGGCACTTATCCTTATTAAATTGTATCTCTTTCACATCTGCCCACTTTTCCAGTGTGCTTAGATCTCATTGAATTCTATCTCTATCTTCTGGTGTGTTTGCTGCTCCTCCCAATTTGGTGTCATCTGCAAACTTAATGAGTAGCCCCTCCACACCCTCATCCAGATCATTTATATAAGTATTGAAAAGTACCAAGCCTATAACCAAGCCCTATGGCACCCCACTGGACACCTCCCTCCATTCAGATGAAATGCCATTGACAACTGCTCTCTGAGTACGGTTCTCCAACCAGTTCCCTATCCACCTCACTATCCTACAGTCCAGTCCACAGTCCTCTAGTTTACTCATCAGAACATCATAGGGAAACCAGTTAAAAGGTTTACTGAAATTCAGCAGGTAAACAGCAACAGCATTCCTCGGTCCAGTAAGCTTGTCACTCAATCAAAGAAGAAAATGAAGTTGGTCTGGCAGGACCTATTGGGGACAAATCCATGCTGACTTCCCTGGGTCACCAAGTTGTCCTTTAGATGCTCGCAGATCAATCCCTTTAAAATCTGCTCCAGTATCTTTCCTGAGATAAAGGTCAGACTGACTGACCTGTAGTTTCCTGGGTCATCCCTCCTCTCTTTTTTGAAACTTGGGATAACATCTCCCCTCCTCCAGTCTTGTGGCACGTCTCCTGTCCTCCAAGAAGATGATGGACAAAGGCTCTGTAAGCTCTCTAGGAAGTTCTTTGAGCCCTCTTGGGTGCATACCATCCAGCCTGGAGGATTTGTACTCATTCAATGCAGCCAGGTGCTTCTCAACTACCTCTCTGTCCATGTCAACCAGGAGCCCAGATGCTGTGCCTTGCCTGCTACCATCTCTAGATGAACCTGTTCTCTTCTTCAGGATAGGCATTCTTCAGGATAGGCATTCAAAATAGGCATTGAGCCTTTCTGCTTTCTCTCTGTCCTCTGTCAGAGTCTCTGATGGCTGACCTACAGTACCTAACAACCCACAGATACTCTTCTTTAGAGGTATGGCCTTGCCTTCATTTCTTGAACATTTCTTTTTTCTCCTTTAGCACATCATGCAGTTCTCTGTTCATCCACATTGGCTTCTCAGATCCCCTACCATGTTTCCTTCTTGTTGGAATAGTGATGGCTTGAGCTTGCAGGAGTTCTTGTTTAAGGAGACCCCACCCTTCACTTGCTCCTTTCCCTTCCAGCAGTCTCGCCCATTGAATGATTCTTATCATGCCTCTGAGTTTATTAAGTCTGCCTTACTGAAATCCAACATACACATGTGGCTACGAATTCTGCAAAGGGAATTCTAGCAGGACCTTCCCCCATAAGGTCCCCACCACCTTCACCCATCTACCATCTCTTGCCCTGTGGGTCAATACTAAGTCGAGTATGGCTGAACCCCTCATAGCTTCCTGCACCATTTGATGAAGGAAGTTGTCGGTCAGACAGGTCAGGAACATGTGTGACTGTGGACACTTTGCCACTACGAGGAAAGGCTGAGGGACTTGGGAATGTTCGGCCTGGAGAAGAGCAGGACATGATTTCTGGCTGTCACTTAGAGGAGGGGAGGGAGCTGGTTCTGTTGGCAGCAGAGGATAGGACTTGCAATAAAGGGTTTAAATTATGGGTGGAAAGATACCTGCTGGATATTAGGAGAATTTCTTTTTACAGTAAGAGTAGTTCAGCAGTGGCATCGGCTGCCTAGGGAGGCAGTGAGCTCCCCCTCACTGGCAGTGGCTGGATGAACACTTGTCAGGGATGCTTTAGGCTGATCCTGCACTGAGCAGTGTGTTGGACTAGATGGACTGTATAGCCCCTTCCAATTCTATGATTCTATGATTCTATGATTCTATGATTCTATGAATCAGTACACTTCCATACCTACACTGCCATTGGTAAGCCATGGTGTCCAGTAATATAAATGTTCTCAGTTGATTAATTGTGTGGATTCCTGAACTAAATGTGCCTATGTTTTCAGTGCACTTAAAAACAACAATCCTGCAGAAAGATCCATCCTTTGCTTTCAAACTGTTCCCATTAATAGATGTATCTTAGACGAGACATTCCCTTGTGTTGTGTGCCAAAAGGGAAAATGCCTCTTCAAAGAGGGTGCTAGCTGTTTGCAATTATTTATAAACTAGGAATGAGGCCCATTGTGGAAATAAATACAACGGGCTCTAGAAAGAGGCTCTGGGAGAGTGCCAAGGCTTTGGGCACTTAGTGTCAATTTGCTGTGGCAACCTCAGCAGGGTATAATGACACAGAGTCCACCATTTTCGCTGGAGGAACTGATCTCTGCTACCTGAAGAGTAGTTGTAATTCTGAGTGATCTCCAGCCCCCACCTGGAGATTGGCAACAATGATTCCCCAGAAGGAAATGGCTGGTTTGGAGGGTGAAGTCTATGGCATTGTGTCTATCTAAGGTCCCACCCCTCCTCAAACCTCACCCTCTCCAGGCTCCATCCCTCAAATCTCCAGGAATTTCCTGCCTGGAGCTGGCAACCCCATCTCCTTCCCAGCCAAGCATCAACCTATCTTTATTTCCCCTTCCCTGTTCAGCTTTCCATCTCCCCCACACACTTGCAGCCTCCACCATGCTCTAAAGCCCTGACTGCCACGTCACATTGGCTATCATAGGGGGGCCATCTCAGCAGGGTATAAGGATACAATGAGTTTTCTCCCGAAGGCCAAAATAGGTGTGGAAAGGGCCTTTTACTGCCAGAACCTAGCTTGGTTGACCAGCAACAGGCACTGAGGGGAAAGTGGGGTTCCCAGCTCTGAGTAGGGAAATACCTGGAGATTTGGGGGGTGGATCCTGTGGAGGGCAGTGTTGGGGGGGGCAGTGGAAGGACTAGGGCTGCCAAGTCCAACTTGGGAAATATCTGAGGACTTTGGGGGTGGAGCCAGGAGACTTTGGGGGTGGAGCCAGGAGAAAGGAAGTGACATCATTTTGTGATGTCACATCCTGTGATGTTGCTTCCACATGCTGACACATGAACTCATGAAGTTTCCTAATACTGAATCAGGCCATTGGTACATCAAGGTCAGTATTGACTACTCAGACTGGTAGTGGCTCTCCAGGGTCTCAGGCTGAGATCTTTAATGTCACCTATTACCTGATCCTTTTTTAGCTGAAGAGGCTGATACCACCTGCATGTCAAGCAGATGCTCTATCACTGAGCAACGGCCCTACTGAATCCTTCCTCATCTCGGCAGAATATGAAGCACTAAGTGCTACACAAGTGCTAAATATGATTTTCATATCATAAGAACAGGAGAGAAGCCACAGTGGATCGGGCCAACAGCCCATCCAGTACAACACTCTGTGTCACACAGTGGCCAAAAATACCAGGTGCCCTCAGGAGGTCCAGCAGCGGGTCCAGAACTCCAGAAGCCCTCCCACTGTTGCCCCCCAAGCACCAAGAATGCAGAGCATCACTGCCCCAGACAAAGTGTTCCATTTAGACCTTGTGGCTAATAATAGCCACTGATAGATCTCTGCTGGATGGGGACAGAGAGAGAGACAGACAGACAGACAGACAGACAGAAAAAAGAAAGAAAGAAAGGGGGAGGGGGAGAGAGAGAGAGAAGGAAACGAGCTGGCAGAGGCACTTATCCCAGCAACCGTGAAAGCCACATGCAAAAGCACGCCCTTCAGTACAAAGAGCCTAGTCCCTCCTTAATCTCTGGGTGGGACTTTCTCTTGCTGCCTCTGCTCTTAAAGGGGAAATGTCTGGTGAGGCTTTTTACTGCAGGGCAGGCTCTCTGCAGACATTTCCCTTTTGAGAGTTCAGGCCTGGCAGGGAGAGGGCAGGGCAGGCTCTGACATTCCCCTGCGTTCCTGCTGGCAGCCATTGCCTCCCCCGGTGGCCAATTTTGAAAAAGCGGGGGTAAGCATTAAAAATCGGTGTTTCCCCTGCCCTCCCGGGGGGCTTGGCAGCCCTTGGAAGGACTCAGCAGGAATTTCCCAATCTGGAGCTGACAACCCTAGTCCAGACTGGCCCCAATGAGTTCCTCATGAAGGCATGGAAAGGGTTTTGTTCCTTTGTCTTTTTACTGACAAAACCAAGCTTGGTTGCCTACCTACAGCCACTGAGGAAAAAGTTAGTCCCACAGAGGAGCCAAGGAGGTGAAATGTCTTCATCAGGAGAGAGAGTCATCTGCCAGTAATTCTGACAGGGACCAGTGGTTGGAGTGGGCGGGGAAGAGGAGCAGAGCCAGCACCTGGCCAATGGCACATGAGTACTCTTTTTTAAAAAATTATTTATAGATTTCAAATTTTAATTGAAGACAAATTTATATTGTTTAAATACAAAGCGTCATCACAAAAGGTATAAAGAAAAAAAATATGACAACATAAAATTTTAACTTATTGGCAGATATATTCAACCAACTATACAGTTTATTCCAGCTGGCATAGAAAACCTCATCCTCTTTGCCTTTAAGTCTCATTGTCATCAAGTCCATTTCTGCCACATTAAAAAGTTTTGAAATAAATTCCTGTCTGTCTGGTATTTTGTCCATTTTCCAATATTTGGCGTACAAAATTCTGGCAGCAGTTAGGCCATGTATCATAAAATATCGATCTTGTTTTACATAAACATCAGGAATAATATTGAGGAGAAACAGTTCAGGCTTGAAAGGAATCTCAGTTACCATAATTTCTTGTAATAATTTCTTTTCTTTTTTTTTGTAAATTTTTTTTATTTTATTAATTTCTTAATCATTGGCCAGTATTTATATGCAGAGCTACAAACCCACCACAAGTGGTAATGAATGCCCACATTTTTCTTACATTTCCAACAAGAACGAGAAATTGTTGGAGAGAACTTAGACAACCTATCAGGTGAAAGGTGCCACCTAAAAAACATTTTATAGATGTTTTCCTTAAACGCTACAGCTTTGGTTATTTTAATATTTGTCATCCAAACTTTTGACGCAGAGTCCAGATCTATATTATGTCCCAGATCGCGTGCCCATGCTATCATTGTGGGCTTGACCATTTCATCTGCCATTTTATAGTTTAATAAGAAGCCATAGAGTTTCTTAATGAGATACCTGTCAGAGCTCAGCCAAATTTTATCTATGTCCGTACTTTTCATATAGAAACCCTTCAATTTATCAGTTTTAAATCTTGAGTGAAGTTGTAAAGATTCCCACCAAGACAAAGACACCTTCTGCTGTTCTAATATTATTTTGCTTTTTAGATTTTCTCCCTTATCTAACAGGTCTGGCACGTGAGTACTCTTGAGTGGCGGCTGATGGGCCAATGGCTGATGGAATGTAATGTGGGAGGGACTCAGGCAATGCAGCCAGTGGATAGGGACAGTTTCTGAGTGACACATCATGGAGCCAACTGATTTAGGAGCGTCTATACCAGCTGTTCTCTTAAGGACAGTTGTCTCACAGCTCTGTCAGCCCCACCTACCTCACAAGGTGTCTGTTGTGGGGAGGGGAAGGGAAAGGAGTTTGTAAGCTGCTCTGAGACTACAAGTGAAGGGTGGGGTATAAATCCAATCTCTTCTTCTTCTTCTTCAGAATGTTCCACCCCACCCTTGAATTATATATAAGGAAAGATACTTGGATTAAAAATAATTACTTTTAAAACACTCTGTTGCATATTTGGGACACTTTTTCAATTGATCAGAAAGATTTTTACCAATTAATTAACGAAATGTAGCAACTCTAATGAATGAAAGTGCCGGAAACTGCGATGGCCATGACATTGTGGCCCCCGGAGCAGGAAAAAATCCACCAGACCTGAGCCTCTGGAAGCCAGAAGCACTGGGAGTGGCAGATTTAGAGCATGGGGCCTCAACATAGAGGACAATTAGTTGCTTTTAATTCTATTTTAAACTCTTCCTGCTCTCATGTGCCCCTCAGGCAGCAGATGCCCCTCCCCAGGGAATTCTCTCCCTTCCCAGCCTTGATTCCACCAGCTGTTTTGAAATCAAATCACTTTGTATTGCTGAGGCACGGGGAGGCCAAAGCGTCAAACTAACTTCATGTGGGTCTCTATTGTCAGTCACTGAGGTGCCTTTTGAACGTGTGTGGCAAACAGATCCCAGCAGGGGGAGAGGTTTGTGCAAGTGGGAACTGCCTTTTTACCCCCATCCTTTTGTCCTTGCCCTTGATCTAATTCTGCGGGGGAGGGGGCAACTTCCTGCCTTACGCCAGCTGTTTGAAATCTTCTCCCCACTGTGTAAGCAATGAAGTCCCTCTAGGATGGCTTCTCTTTGTTCTGCTCAGCTTGGCTTTTCCCTGCTCTCCCTTGCTCCTCCCTCTGAAACCAGCTATCACATCATCAGACGCTTCCATGAACCATATTTTCTCTCCCTGCTTCATCAAGTGAGCATTCAGAGCCGTCATTTAGGCACCAGCCTCCAGATGTATCCGGCATTTTACATTTTTGTTTTACTTGAGCTCTAGTATTTGGGGCAAGAAAGAGATCCCCCCCTTCCCTTGAGCACAGGGCTTCATGTATTCTCCTTGCGTGCAATTATGGATTAATTTTTTTTAGTCTCCTGCAGAATTAACTTCCTAGGGGTTTCACCTTTAAAGCAAGTGCCTAGCCCTCATGGTTATAAGAAAAAGTTTAATGTCACAAAGGTCAGAGACAAGGATATATGTAAAAAAGACACTGGATTGGATCCAACCAGCTTCTTCACTGATGGAAAAAAAGAGGCATGTCCCTTCTGACTCTGTTGGGGGTCTGGGGGTCTGCATGGACGAAAACCATGCAGGACCAAGGCTGAAGGAAGGAGGAGAATTGGGTGAGATCCAGCAGAAAAGCTTCCTGGGTCCAACCCGAAAGGATTCATCAGCTCTCCGACAGCACATTGATTCATCAGCTCTCCATCTTATCCTGTGTTTTCCTACAGAAAGATTTCTGCAATGGTCTTTGGCTAGACCAATGAAGTTTGATTGTCTGAGTGATACAAAGATTTTGATTCAAGTTTCTTCCCATTCATTTGAGGACTTTGAGATTTAATAAGTTTGTGGTAACTGAGGGTTAAATATGTTCTGGGCACCACAAGCCAATATGAAATGGGAAAGACCCATCCACCACCACTCTGGTACATTTAAATGAAGGTTATTAATTAACTATTTTTAATTAAATGTTATTTGCCTCTGGGTGCCACTTTTCTGTTGGAGACCATTCTGTGCTCAGCAGCACCAGCAGCCTTTGTATTCTGCCTGTCATCAGGCAAATAGCTTGCAGGGAACAGCCACTGCCCTCTCCCTTTGGACCGGCTCTGAAAAAGCTGCAGGCTACCAACAGAGACCCTGTGGTGATATATTCTTTAAGCACAGTGCATTTGCTTCCTCTTGCCCTGCCCCTTCTGAATCATTTCCATGTTGCCAATATCCTTTTAGAACTGCAGAGCTGACAGTGATGCAGCTCCATATGAGGCTGGACTGATGCTGCATGAATGGTGGCTGAGCCTCCCAGAATATTGGGGACCAGGCTTTTTCTTCCACATGGAGGGTGTGCCCTGACCTGTCTTGGCTTGACAGAGCAGAGGTTTTCAGAGCATCCACATGACACCACCTTCCATTCTTTCTCGTTCTGTGGTTTTCCTGGTTTGTCCCGATGTTTCCCAGACCTGGTTTGTTCGATGTGAGTGCAGGGAGGTGCAGACTTCTGAATCTCTCGACCCACATTCAAAGCCATTTTCTATCTGTGCCCTTCAGGCCCACCTTCCACCTCCAGCAGTATTTTTGCCAGATTTATTTAAAAAAACCAGTAGTACTTCTGCCTCTATAACACTGTAGTCACACACACACACACACACACACACACACACACACACACACACACACACACTGGCAGAGAGGGGAGGGTGGTGTGCATAGGGTTGTTGTCAGCCTCCAGGTGGGGCCTGGAGATCTCAAGAATTACAAGTGCTAGAAAGACTACACAGATCAGTTCCCCTGGAGGAAAATGGTTGGTTATGGAGGGTGGGCTCTGTGGCATTCTACCCTGCTGAGGTCCCTCCCATCCCCAAATCTTCAGGACTTTCCCAGTCAACAATCCTAAATGCACTGTGTGGACACTCTGGTGGTTTCCATTCAGGGACAGGTTTGTGTGGTGTCTCCACTGCTGGCGCGACACGGTAGCAATGGGCTTCCCCACGGCAGGTTTCTCCGGGGCTGCCCTGCCCCAGCCACACAGCAGTCCCTGGAGTCTCTTTTCAGTCTGTTTTAATGGGCAATTTGATATTTCTATATCAATAAATCGTTGTAATAGTATGTGTAATTGGTTCTGTGAATGCTCATCTTTTTTTTAAAGCAAGCCATAGCAAGACACCTCCCCCCCCCCCCCGGTCCCAGGTCAACCCCTGTGGGGGCAGCTATGGATTGGGGGGGGGGAGGCTCTGAGCCAACTGCCTTCTGGACTGAAGAATATACAATCCCCTGCTCTAACCTCTCCTTTTTAGCCACATGTGGCCCCATCTGCAGATAGCTCATTCCATGGATCTGGGCCACACAGAGGCTAAAGAGATTTTTCTGCAAACTTGGGGAACTCCTCAGGTTTGCAGTAAAATCTAAAATCAAAATATATAGGGGGGGTTAAATCCCCCTCAATAAATCTGCATTGTTTGGGCATGCACAGGCAACACTCTTACCAGATGAGGAGCCGCTCCAGCTGGGCCCTGTGGCAGATCTCAGCAGCCGCTCTGGGCCTGGCCTCCGAGTCAAAGGAGGAGGACACCAGGAGCCAGGCTGGGTAGCAGTGGAGGATGCCAACAGCCACACTGGGCCCAGCCACAGAGGACGCTGCAACTGTCCTGGGCTCAGCCACAGTGGTGGAAGATGCCGGCAGCTGCGCCAGGCTCAGCCGTGGAGGACACTGGCAGCCGCACTGGGCTCAGCCACAGAAGACATCAGCAGTGACACCAGCAGTGGTGGAGGGAAACCCCAGGCTCATTAGCAGCCAGAAATAATGAAGCCACGCCAGGCTTGGTTCTGGGGGAGGGATACAGAATTCTGTCCTGTAAGTCCCCCACCCCCCACCCCATTGAGCCAGCTTGCCTGGCAAGGCGGGATTAAAAGGTAAATAAATAAATCAGCAGCAATGGGGTTAGGGATTCCCACCACGAGTATCTTGGGTCTCCATTTGTCTATATACTATTAGCAACATCCACAGAATGTGGCCACATAGACACTAAAGAGATTTTCCTGCAAACTTGGGGTACCCCCAGGTTTGCAAAAAAACCCACCCTTATATCTTAACAAAATGTGTTGGGGGGTTTAAATCCCCCCAAAAGTAAAATAGTGTTTGCACAAGTGCAGAGAATGCTCTTTCCTGCCTGGCCCTGCCTGGTTGAGCCCCGGAGCTGTAGTGGGCCCAGTGGTGGCAGTGAAGCAACCTGGGGACCATGCTGCGCTGGGCACTGGCTCCTGGAAGTCTCAGGGGCCATGCTGGATGGTGGCTGCAGCCCAGGGGCCATGCTGGGTCGTTGCCGCTGGACAGCCCAGGGGCCACGCCAGACTCGGTGGGGGCCAGAGAGCTCAGGGGCCTGCGAGGCTGGGCAGCGGCCACAGAGGAGACCAGGGGCCTGCTAGCGGCTAGAGAGCCTGAGGACTGGGCTGGGCTCAGCGAGAATGGGGGGGAGGAATTCCACCCCGTGGATTTTGTGGGGCCCCACTTGTAGATTCCTTATACCGCAACCACCCACAATCAAATAAAAGAAGGGACAGAAGCTTTAAAATAAAGATTGGTAGCGTGTAAGCTCTGTGCTCCTCCAGTCCTTTCCGCACTTGGATCTCATCCCTAGTTTTATCAGAGTTCAACTCGCGACACAATACCTGGCATTTATCCCTGGTTATAACAACATCCGTTTATCCCGGGACAAGTGCTGGGCAAAACTGAGGTGACTTCAATGTAATGTGGAAACACAAAATACCCTGAGATAATTACAGGGGTGAAGTCAAGAGTAGCATAGAATGTAAGTTTGGGGACAGGGTTGAACCAGGGTTTAAGGTCGAGTGCGGAATCACCCAGGGTCTCTTATTTGTGACCCTTCTGGACTTAGATGTTAGGTAAACAGAGCCCCCCCCCCCAGGTTCTTCTTAGAAGTTTGACTTGACAGGCAAGACACAGATGGAGGTGGACAACAAAGGTTTATTTCACAGGAAATAAAAAATTTAATAAAGTAAATATGATGTGTGGATAACTCTGATATATACATTAAAGCTGGCTCTTAAATAGAGTAAATAACCCCTGAGAGGAGATTTGTGTTAGGACTTTTGTCCAATAATCAGAAAAATCAGAGTAATGAATCTTGCTTTTCTGGAAAGAAGAGATTGCTTCTTTTAGTTTAAAAGAAGTTTATTACTAAAGGGAAAAGGTAAACGGGATTAGCTACAAATAAACAAAACATGCTTTCTAAGGAGCTGCATTGTGCTCCGTCTTCACACTAAGACATACTGATAGAGAGTGAGAGATTGTAATGGAGGATCTCTCCTTCTTCTTGACCCCTGAAAGGAAACACCTGATATCATTGACCAATTAGCAAGACAGTACACCTTCAGTTTTCCCGGGCTCACAGATAATTGGCCAGCTGCCAGGTATCACTTCCAGGCTAACATAGGTAAACAAACAAGTTGCATAGTTAACCCTATAATGACTGAATTTCTCAGGCCTTGCATTACATGCTCATTTCTCCAACACCCCTTCTCAAGACCTGAAATGCAAGTCATTATACATGCATACACAAAACATTATTCAACATTAGCATCAAGCATATTCAACATTTCACAAAGTCTTTCAAACTTGTCTTTGGTCAGTGGCTTAGTCAGAATATCAGCCACCATCTCTTCTGTACGACAATGCTTAATCTCTATCAACCTTTTCTGGTACAAATCTTTAACTAATGCACATTTAATACCAATAGATCTACTTCTAGCAGTCGTGCTCTCTTCCTTACATATAGTTATACAAGCTTGATTATCCTCTAACATAAGTATAGGTACAGGTTCAATTATTCCAAAATCTTTCAACATCTCAAAGATCCATTCAAGTCTGCTGCAGGCACTTGCTGCTGAAATGCACTCAGCTTCTGCTGTGGATTGCTCTACAACAGTCTGCTTTCTACTAGTCCAGTCTATCAGTCCATCTCCATAAAAGAATAGGTATCCACTGGTAGACTTGTAGTTGTTCATCTCTTCTCCCCAACTGGCATCCATGTAGCCAACTAGTCTTGGTTGTTCAGTTGGTGCAATTTTTAGTTTTAAGTCCATTGTTCCTCTTAGGTAACGTGCCATCTTCTTTATTGCGCTCCAATCATGATGATTTGGCGAACTTACTTTTCTGCTTAGAAATCCAACTGCCGCTGTAATATCTGGACGCGTTGATTTGCTCAGGTACAAGAGCTTTCCGACAGCCTCTCTGTATCCTCCTATGTCCTTTAGTGGTGTGCCGTCCTTCTCCTTCAGATATCCAGGTTCAAGTGGGATTGATGAAGCTTTGCAGTTCTTCATGCCAACAGATTCTATAAAGTTCATAATCTTTCTTTTCTGGCATAAAAGAAAAGTTCCATCCTCAAGTCTCTCAATTTGCATTCCGAGGTATTGTTGAACATCTCCTAGCTGTTTGACTTCCACTTCCTTATTCAGTCCATCAGCTATTGCTTTGATGTCTCCTCTGTTTTGACAAGCCACGATCAAGTCGTCAACGTAAACAAGAACATACTGGTATTGTCCATTTCTGATTCTAGTGTACAGACAAGGTTCAGCTTTCCCTTGCTTGAAGCCTTGCTTCTTTAAAAGTTCAGTAAGTTTGTCATACCAGGCCTTTGCGCCTTGCTTTAGGCCATAGAGTCCTTTATTGAGTTTGTAGACGTAGTTTTCTTGACCTTTGACCTTGAAACCTTCAGGTTGTTCCATATAGATCTCCTCAGATAGTTCTCCATTGAGAAAAGCAGGCTTTACATCAAGATGCTCTACTATCATGTTCCTAGATGCTGCAACACTTAGAAGTGTTCTGAATGTTGCTTGGTCAGTAACTGGAGCAAAAGTTTCAAAATAGTCAGTCCCATATTGCTGTGAGTAGCCTTTAGCTACTAGGCGTGCTTTGTATAGCTCCACAGTTCCATCTTCCTTGTGCTTAATTTTGAAGACCCATTTACATCCAACAGGGTTTCTGCCTTGAGGTAGTTGAGTGAGAGTCCAGGCCTCTTTTTCGCTAATGGATAGCAGCTCCTGTTCCATTGCTTCAAGCCATCTGCCTCTTTCACTCGCAGGTAAGTTGCAAACTTCCTTCCAGTTCTTGGGTTCCTTTGCAGGTTACACAAGTTCACAAAATCCATACTTCATTGGAGGTTGTCCCTTAGTGCTCCTTTCTGATCGCCTCACACCGGGTGTGGGTTCTGCTGTGGGTTCTGCCGTGGGTTGAGCCGCTTCCTCTGGTGTGGCCCCTGCTTCCCCTTCTGTTTCAATAGTTTCCTCAGAAGGTGGACCTGCTGCTTCACTTGCCAGTTCCCCAGCCAGTTCACCAGCAGTCACTACAGGTAGCCAAGCAATGAACTCATCAGGTGCAGTCCCAGGCATCTTTGGATCAGCTGCAGTGGAAACACTAGGCAATACAGTCTCATCAATAAAAACAACATTGCGTTCTTCTACTGTGTGGGTTTGGGGATTGTATATCCTGTACCCTT
Organism: Lepidodactylus listeri; assembly: GCA_029233225.1. Lineage (NCBI taxonomy): Eukaryota > Metazoa > Chordata > Lepidosauria > Squamata > Gekkonidae > Lepidodactylus > Lepidodactylus listeri. Next base: position 1,998,745 of record JARCFY010000014.1, on the reverse strand, counting down.
TCCCACCAACAGGATAGCCTACAATAAGTCCAGTTTCAGATCTGGAATCAAGCTTTCCCCTCTTTTCCTTTGGTATGTGTGCATACCCTTTTGCGCCAAAAGCTTTGATATGTCTTAGACCAGGCTGTCTTCCAAACCAAGCCTGAAAAGGGGAGGTTCCAATAATCTTTGAGGGTAATCTGTTGTGTAAGTACACTGCTGTGTTCAGGGCTTCTGCCCATAAACCGTTTGGCAGTCCAGAATGCATTAGCATAGCTCTGCACTTCCCTTGCAGTGTTCTATTTAATCTCTCAGAAGCTCCATTTTGCTGGGGTGAATAGGCAATGGATACTTTATGTTGAATTCCTTGTTCTTGTAGAAATTGTTTGAATTCAGCATTACAATATTCACCACCTCCATCTGTGAGTAAGCTTTGAGGTGCTTTGCCAAATTTATTTTTAACAATAGCCACATAATTTTTAAATCTACGCAGTGTTTCATCCTTGCTTCTCAGCATATACACATAAGTGTATTTTGTTTTATTCTCTGTGAAAGTCACAAAATATTTGTTCCCACCTAGGGATGCAGGTAATGGCCCAACAAGATCACTGTATACAGTTTCCAAAAATTCTTGATTTTGCGCTGGAGTTTTCCCAGAATAACTTGGGGCATCTCCCTTTGCTCTGAGGCATGTCTCACATCTAGTTTCACTCTTTTCACAATGCACAACAGGTATTCCACATTGCTTTAACAACTGCTCAACAGATTTCAAATTTCTATGTCCCATTTTAATATGCCACGAAAATAAACATTTTTCATGTTTACAAGCATCATCACAAGCATCCTTAGTCTGGCAAATCTGTTCCTTATCATCAACAGTCTCTATTTCCTCATCAGGATCAACATCAAAAGTTTCTGTCTCCTCATCATCACAAGCTACAAAGTAATGAAAGCCATTTTTCTCTTCCACTTTAAATTCAAGCTCTCCATCCTTGGTAGAGACCTTGCTTCCTTGCTCTGGTTTGAGCAGGACATGATGTCCTGTGTTCATGAGACTTTTTGTTGAAATTAAGTTCTCAACAGCTTCAGGCCCATAAGCTGTATTTCGCAATTCAACTTCAATTAATTGATTATCTGTAGTGGACAATCGCAATTTTACAGTCCCAACGCCTTGTACATTCAATAATTTCCTGTTAGCTTGGTAAATTCTTGGTTTGTTTTCAACATCTATGTTACTAAACCAGGCTTTTTCTCTACACACATGTGTACAAGCGCCAGAATCGATTAAAAATATTTTCTTATCATCTGTGTTAAAATCATCAGTGATCCTAAAATTATGACCTTTGCTCTGTGTCTGTGCTGCAAACTTCTTTCCTCTGTGCTGTGCCTGTGAAACATGACCTCTGCTCCTCCCATAATGGCTTCCCCTTCCACTGGCTGGTTCTTTGTTACTGGAACCATGTGCTCCTGTGGCTCTTTGTTCTTGGGGCTCATCATTAGGTGCATTCTTAGAAGAGCAGTACCTTGCAAGATGATTTTTCCCACATATAAAACACTCTATTTTCCTTTTAAATCTCTGTCCATGCTTTAGACTCAAAACAGACATCTCATCAGACAAACTTTCTTTCAAATTTCTAGAATCATATTCCTCAGTGCAGACAAAAGACCTTCTAGAGTCAGATCATCTTTCAGTCTAATCATACTGGTTACAGACTTATAGGAGCCAGGCAGACCCTTGAGAATTGAAGAAATCATATCTGTATCAGAGGGTGCTTCATTCAGGTCTTTAAGCTGTGTGTAAATGCCCATTAATTTGTCCATCTCTTTGGGAAGGCAGTCTCCCTCCTTCATCCTGAAATCAAAAATCTTTCCCTTGAGGGAATAGATTTTACTCTTGCTGTGTTTATCAAATTTGTCCTTTAGCTTTTGAAGCATCAATCTGGACGTGGCTAGCCCTCTTAATCCTGGTACCTCTGTGTAGGGGATACTCCCTAAAATCAGGGCTTTAGCAAAACCATCCATCATAAGGAATTGTGTCTTATCAGGGTCAGATTCTGGAGGATTTTCAGTTGTTAATACTTGAAGGGCATTGTGAGTCTGCAGGCGACTCTTCAAATACTCCTCCCACCACTGATAGTTAGCCCTTGTAAGTCTGAGGTTTGGCATTTCTTGGGATGGGGCATTAAAAGCCATTTTGTTACTCACATCCCTTTGGATTTGAGGTAGAAGCACAGGTTCTGGCTCACTCATCTACTTCTCCAGGAGCTGGCAGGGTTAATCTTTCCTTTCTCTGCAGCAAAAGCAGCAGCGCAAAGTTCAAAAGCTCCTTTGCCTCGCCTTCCTTTGTTCTCCCGGCAGCAGCGTCTCTCCGGTGCTCCAAGTCTCAGCTCCACTTACAGCAGGCAAAAATTAATCCAGTCAAAAAAGATCCTTTGCTCCTGGCAAACTACAATCCAGCATAGGTTTTCCCCTGATCTGCAAGGAAACAGGGTTGGGCCTTTCTGGCTGCAAGATTGCTCTGAGAGCAGGAAGGAAAAAAAAAGTGGTCATTTTAAAAATCCAAGCCTCTAGCTCTTATTCCCTATTTCTCTTTCTCAATCAATCCAGAAAGCTTTTTAAGAACCATGTTTTAAGAACCATGCTCTCTTGCTACCATTTGTTAGGACTTTTGTCCAATAATCAGAAAAATCAGAGTAATGAATCTTGCTTTTCTGGAAAGAAGAGATTGCTTCTTTTAGTTTAAAGGAAGTTTATTACTAAAGGGAAAAGGTAAACGGGATTAGCTACAAATAAACAAAACATGCTTTCTAAGGAGCTGCATTGTGCTCCGTCTTCACACTAAGACATACTGATAGAGAGTGAGAGATTGTAATGGAGGATCTCTCCTTCTTCTTGACCCCTGAAAGGAAACACCTGATATCACTGACCAATTAGCAAGACAGTACACCTTCAGTTTTCCCGGGCTCACAGATAATTGGCCAGCTGCCAGGTATCACTTCCAGGCTAACATAGGTAAACAAACAAGTTGCATAGTTAACCCTATAATGACTGAATTTCTCAGGCCTTGCATTACATGCTCATTTCTCCAACAATTTGGTTCCCCTTTCTCTGGACAGGGAACCTCAGCAGGTTCAAGGCTGCTCTTTTCTCTCACAGAGCACCTTTCCACAGAACCTGCGCACCCATCAGAGAGGAAGGATGAGCCCTTCACAGGATGCTCATGTGTCACACTGAAAAAAGCTTTCTTCCCTTAGCCCACACCCTAACTAAAAAACCAAATGAAAACCTGGCTAAGCTGATGCTCCTCCCAAATCCCATCTGAAGGAAAGACGGGTTTTTTACCCTTCTGAAGGCCCCTCCCATCCAGTGGAGTTTCATGGGCTCTGATTGGCTGGTGATCACTCGGATTTGCATGAGGCCTAAATTACAAGAATTGGTTCAGAGCCCTGGAGAGAGGCAGGGCTTTTAAGGATAATTGCCACAACCCCCACCACCCTGATTTCAAGAAGGGTTGCCAATTCTGGGTCAGGAAATTCCTGGATATTTGGGGGCTGGAGCCTGGAGAGGTCAAGTTCAGGGAGGAGAGAAACCCCAGCATGGTACAGTGCCATAGAGTCCACACTCCAAAATAGCCATTTCCTCCAGGTGAATTGATTTCTATCATCTGGAGATCAATCATAATTCCAGGAAATCTCTAGGCCCCACCTAGAAGCTGGCAGCCCTACCTAAACATGCAGCAGCACCTGAGGAAGGGTTGTCAGCTTCAAGGTCTCTAGTTCACCTTCTCTCCTTGGTCCAGACCTGTCAAGCCAACAGAACCAGGTCGGCCCTCTTTCCCCACAGCGACTCCAGGAAATGCATGCTGAGCTCTTGGGGAGGAGGGCCTTATAGGTTTCCCCAGCCAATTGCTTGTGCTTGGTTATTTTTGCTCCAGAATGGGCAGAAGCCAGTCCTGAGTCCAGAATCCCCCCAGGAGTCTCAGGCAGTGAAAGAAGGACTAGTTCCTCCTCCCCAGAGCAAGAAACTCTCCATCAATGCAAATGGGTCCCGTACAGGAGTCCAAAGACAAAGATGTTGCCCTGAGCCAGTTTGGTGAAGTGGTTAGGAGTGCAGACTCTAATCTGGGAGAACCAGGTTTGATTCCCCGCTACTCCACATGCAGCTGCTGGTGTGACCTTGGGTCAGCCACAAGTTCTCTCAGAGTTATTCTCTTAAAGGCAGTTCTTGAGAGAGCTCTCTCAGCCCCACCTACCTCACAGGGTATTTGTTGTGGGGAGGGAAAGGGAAAGGAGATTGTAAGCCACTCTGAGACTCCTTCAGGTAGTTGAGAGGGCAGTGGCTGAGCAGTTACAGCTTTTCTTTGATGATTCTTCCATACTGGATCCCTTCCAGTGTGGCTTTCACCCTGGCCATGGGGTGGAGACTGCTGGTTGCCTTCACAGATGACCTCCAGAGGCACCTGGATCAAGGCAGGTTGATGCTACTGTTACTTCTAGATTTGACAGCAGCGTTTGACACGGTCGACTACAACCATTTGACCCACTGCCTTGCCGACGTTGGGATACGGGGGACTGCTTTACAGTGGCTTTCCTCCTTTCTCCATGGTTGGGGACTGAGGGTGGCATTGGGGGAGAGGAGTTCCCCACAATACCCACTTGAATGCAGGGTGCCACAGGGGGCAATCCTCTCTCTGATGTTATTCAATATCTGCAAGCACCCCCTTGCCCAGTTGGTCTGGGAGGTTGTGTTGGGTTGTCATCAATATGCTGATGACACCCAGCTCTGTCTGTTGACAGACGGGTTGCTGGATTCCACCCCAGAAATCTTGGACAGGATGTTAGGGGTTGCAGATGGTTGGATGGTTGCAACAGAGCTGGCTGAAGTTGAATCCAATGAAGACAGAGGTTCTAAGTTGTGGGGGGTCTGGGATCTGGAATCAGGTTCCTGGTCTTCAGTGGGGCACCATTGGTGCCAGCACCAAGGGTAAGGAGTCTCAGGGTGATGCTGGATCCCTTGCTTTCTATGGAGGCCCAGGTCACCTCAGTTGCCAGATTGGCCTTTTATCATCTTCAGCTGGTCAGGCAACTGGTTCCCTATCTCATGCCCTGGGACTTAGCTACAATGATCCATGGAGTGGTCACTTCCAAGCTGAATTACTGTAACTTGCTCTACGTGGAGCTACCCTCGAGACTGATCCAGAAATTGTCACTAGTGCAGAATGCGCCAGCATGCCTGCTGATAGCGTCACCTGTGCGGGTGTGCATTCAGCCGGTGCTGCACTGACTGCACTGGCTGCCAATTGAATAGCAGATCCAGTTTAAGGTCATGATTTTGACCTTTAAAGCCCTATGTCGTCTGGGACCATCATACCTGCGGGACCGCCTCTCCCCATATGAGCCCCAGAGAGCTCTACGCTCTTCTGACTAGCATGTCCTGGTGGTCCCTGGCCCGAGGGGGGTTTGCTTAGCCTCAACCAGGGTGAGGACTTTTTCAGCCCTTGCCCCAGCCTCATGGAACATGCCCCCACTTGAGATCAGGGCCCTTCGGGACTTACTACAGTTGTGCGGGGCCTGTAAAATGGAGCTGTTCTACCAGGCCTTTGGTTGAGGCAGTGGACATTCAGCCATTCTGGCCTCCCCTGCCCATGGTCCCCCTCCCAGTGCTCTTGCTGTTTTAGATATTATTTGGGCCGTGGAGTTTCTTGGGGTACCTGCTATTCCTTGCCTGACACAAGGCATGGGTTTTTGTTATCAGTTGTTGCTGCCATTTGTTGTTTTATTATTTTTATTGTCTAATGGTTTTATGTTGTAAGCCACCCCAAGACCACTTGTGGAGTAGGGTGGGGGTACAAATAAATAAATAAGTATTGTTAAAACGAACTTCTAGAGATAAATGAAGATAAATCAATTATCATGGTATTCACAAAGTCAACAAAACAACCAAGCACAAGATGGAAGATTGATGCATACAAACGGCAAGTAGTTGACAAATTAAGGCATCTGGGAATAGTTTTCCAATCCAATTTATCTTGGACTAAGCATGTCCAATACCTTAAGCCAGGGGTCCTTTTGTAAAAAAAGAGGTGCAGGAGCTAATTAGCATAACATTTGCATATGCCACACCCCCTGATGTCACCGGAAGTGATGACATCATCGGCAGTGTGTCAGAAGGCAAGAAGGGAGGGAGGGAGGGAGGGGGAAGGAAGGAAGGAAAGGAACAGGAAGGAAGGTAGGTAGGTAGGTGGAAGAGAGAGAGAGAAGAAAGGAAGGAAGGAAGGAGGGAGGAAGGGGGGAAGGAAGAAGAAAGGAAGAAAGGAACAGTAAGGTAGGTAGGTAGGTGGGGGGGAGTGAGAGAGAAGGAAGGAAGGAACAGGAAGGTAGGTAGGTAGGTGGGGGGGAGAGAGAAGGAAGGAAGGGGGAAAGGAAGGAACAGGAAGGTAGGTAGGTGGGGGGGAGAGAGAAGAAAGAAAGGAAGGGAGAGGGGAAGGAAGGGGAAAGGAAGGAACAGGAAGGTAGGTAGGTAGGTGGGGGAGAGAGAGAGAAGGAAGGAAGGAAGGAAGGAAGGAAGGAAGGAAGGGGGGAGAGAGGGAGGAAGGAAGGAAGGGAGAGGAGAAGGACGGGGAAAGGAAGGAACAGGAAGATAGGTAGGTGGGGGAGAGAGAGAGAAGGAAGGAAGGAAGGGGGAAAGGAGGAGGGGGGAGGAGGGAAGGACCTTCCCGGGGCCGGCGGTGCTCTGCCGCGGCCCCTTGAGCAGGGGGAGGGAAAGGCTTCTCTTTCCCGGGGCTGGCGGAGCGCATTGGCCGGGGGGGAGGCCGGGGGGGCGGGGCTTTGTTAAGTGCCCGCCCCCCGCCTCATCTCCCCCGGAGCGTCGCTCCGGCGTGCCCCGGCCCCAACGGAGCCCTGCTTTAAGCAAAAAAACCTGACTTAGCTCTGTTGGTTTTAAGGAAGTTTTTCTTTGTTCAAGGAGCTCATTATCTGCCAGTACTTCTGAAGGCATACAAGGCACTTTTAATACCACAAGTGCTGTACGGATCCCAGATCTGGTTCCTGAGTCCAATAAACCTGCTAGATAAGCTTCAGTTAGTTTTCTTTCATAAAGTACTCGCTCTACCACCATGTATAGCTTCCTCAATTGTACAACTTGAATTAGGATTTCCAGATATCTCAACACTAATTTGGAAAACTATATTTAGTTTTAAATATAGGTTGCTAAACTCAGAAGACTTTCCAGCCTTCACCCTGTCAGCAGCTTGAGATCAATGCTGGTCAAAATGGAATAGAGCTGTAGACATAGAAATATACCAATCAGGTTTAAAAAAGTCAAGAAATTTAACTAAAAGAAGACAAATCCTGTTTACAGAGAAATGGGTCAAACAGGACTGGGACTCCTTACAAAAAGATGCTAGATGGAAATGTTCCCCTCTTCACCTGGAAATTAAGCATAGGCATCAACTTCAGGGGGGCTGGGGAGCTGGAGCCCCCCCCCCCCGAACTTTTCCATGACATGCTGAGCCTCCCTCAGAGACAATGGCCTGTAATGTCTCTGGCCCAGCCCCAGCCCTCCCCACCCCACCCCGGGAAATTGGAAAGTCTACACCCTTGAAATTAAGTATTCAACTCAATTTGACCTGCCCCACTATTTCAACATATTGGACATCCCAAAATTGAGGGGGTCATATATAACTGTAACCTGCAATGCATTGTCTACAGCCCAGAGGAAGGGCCATTTCCTGAAGATACCTGCCGTTGACTCTTTGACTGCAGTTGACTCTGTCTCATACTTTCTTTTACTGTCCAAAGCATTTATTTATTAGAAAATGGCTACAAAAATATTCAGCTTTCTCTGACATTTTAAGATTAAGACTACTCTTGAACAGTCTTTGTAAATGTTGTGAACATGGCAAACTTCTTTTATATTGTGATTTTTCATTCTTAAATTGTGTTTTCTTTTCACAGTGTATGGCCTATGGGCTAATAAACTGAAACTGAAACACAGAAGGGTGGCAGCGGCAAAAAAAAGACTGCTCTGAAAAGGCTGGGTTTCTGACATGGAATTATCTTTATTTAGAAATGCACATTCTGCTGTAAGAGACTCTCAAACAAAGCAGCTTATAAAAAAATCCCACCTCACATGAAAATCACAACCATTGTATGACAGTCTAGCATCAGGAAAAGAACTGCTGTGATTTCCACATAGTGCTGGTGTAACGTATGTAATGGCAGTCGCCATGTGCTCCAGTAATGGTGACCGCCACAAGGCCAACGCACATGGCCAGGCCAGCTATCTGAGCTTGAGCCAGGTAAAACAATAGCTGGCCGAATTGTAACTTGCCACCAATCTAGCACCTAGGTTCCTTGAGGGGACCTATGACATGTAACTGCAATCGTAAGGTCCTATCAGGACATTTGGGCGAGGTTGGAGGTGTGGCTCCGACCAGAATAAAAGAGGGCCCTGAGCCTAGGTTAGCATGCCTCATCTGACCATCTAATAAAGAGCTGCTATGACATCACTTCTACTGGTTTCCTGACTCCAGTACTTTTCACTGGCGATGAGGATGAGATCCGAATGAGCGACTCCCTGTCCGAACCGAGCAGCCCCGCACTGAGCAGCGATCTGACAGCGACCAGCACCACAGAGCTGCAGCCGCCGGCAGCTCTGCCACCCACCTCTGAGGACACCGCTCCCCGCTCCACTGCCGACGCAATGGCCGAAGCCCCGGGACAGATCGCGATCTTCGACCCTTCCAAATCTGAGCAGTGGGATGCTTGGGTCAGCCAGCTCAGGTTCCTGTTGGAGGTACACAGAGTCACCAACCCGGGTAAGAAGCGAGCATGGCTCCTGAGCACATGCTCCAAATTGCTCAGAACCTGGTCTCCCCAAAGACTTTAACGGAAGTCTCCTTTGAGGAGCTCCTCACGGCGCTGAATGGCTTCTTCTTGCCTAGGCCCTCCATGCTAGCCATGAGGGTCAAGTTCCACCACTGCACTCAGGTGGTAGGGGAGACCGCAGCTGCTTTTTGGGCTGACCTCCGGAGGCTGGTGGTCGGCTGTGAATTCCCATCTGTGGAGCACACCCTCATGATGGGATTTGTCTGCGGGGTTCAAGAGAGTAAGCTTCGGTGGAAGCTGATTGCCCTCTCAGACCCCACCCTGGAGAAAGTCTTACAAGCGGCCTGTGCCTTTGAGACGGCCCAGGAAGAGCACCGAGGCTCCCCCACCACGGCACACTGCACCTTCTCATCTGCGTCTGAGGGCTCTGATGACGAGGGAGTCCAGCAACTTCGCCATTGCCCTCAAAAGACTGCACATCGCACCCCAGCTGGTTCCGGTTCCAGATCTTCAGGCTCCACTGTTCCTGCCACTCATCGTTCTGGTCCTGCGGCTCAGTGTGCCAGCTGAGGCGACCCACACAACCACCGGACCTGCTGCTTCCGTGATGCCATGTGCTGGGTCTGTGGTAAGACCGGCCACATCACGAGGGCCTACCATTCCTGGAATGAATATTGCTCACAAGCTGCCCACCAGAAAACAGCCTATCTCCACTAGACCTCATCACCCCGCCACCAGGTACTGAAGTTACCCCGGGACACCCCTGACAAAATATCGATCCCTGTCCTCATTGAGGGTTTCCCCTGCAATATGGAGTTGGACACCGGGTCCTCTTGCTCCATTATTTCAGAGGCGACACTCCACAAACTTTGCCTGGGGGGGGTGCTTGTGAAAGCCCATGGGACTAAGACTGAGAGATTTCCAGAAAAATCCCATTACGATTCGGGGGCTGGGCAAGTTAAAGGTCCAGTTCAATGACTTTTGCGGGAAACTGGACCTCCTGGTAGTGGCAGGCAACCTTACCAGCCTCTTGGGATTGTCTTGGTTTAAACCCCTGGGCCTGGAAGTTAGGGGAGTCAACAGCCTCAGAGCCCCGGACTTCCAGGAGGTCTGCGCAGAATTCCCAACAGTTTTTGATGGAGCACTAGGCTCCTACACCAGTCCCCCGGTATCCCCAGATCTCGACCCCATCGTCAGGCCAATCCGCACCCCAGCCTGGCGGCCCCCACTTGCTGTTCACCCTAAGATCGAACAGGAGCTAGACAGACTCATGGCACAAGGAGTCTTGGAACCCATGTCCCATGGCCACTGGGAAACCCCCATCGAGACTCCCCTAAAATCCAACGGGGATATCTGCGCGGATTACAAGTGCATGCTTAACACCGCACTTCAGGTGCACGCCTATCCCATTCCCATTGTGAGCCATGTCCTGGCTATGCTGGTGGGTGCCAAGGTCTTTGGTAAACTGGACCTAGCCCAGGCTTACCAGCAGTTGCCAGTGGATGACGCCACAGCAGAGGTGCAAACGATCATAACGCACAAGGGTATGTTTAAGGTTAAGCACCTCCAGTTTGGGGTCAGTGTGGCCCCAGGTTTATTTCAGGAGCTGATAGACCATCTCTTAAAAGGCCTGCCAGGAGTCCAGCCCTTCTTTAATGACATCCTGATCACAGCCCCGGACACCCGCACGTTCTCTGACCATCTCCGAGCTGTCCTTCAGCACTTCCAGGATGTGGGCATGAAGGACAAGAGGGAGAAGAGTTTTCTTGGAGTATGATCCATCGAGTTCCTGGGCTTAACCATGGACGCAGCTGGCATCCACCCCATGCTGGACAAGGTGAAGGCCATCACGGACGCTCCAGTCCCTAATTTGAAGGCGGAGCTTCAATCCTTCTTCAGACTCCTTAATTTCTACCATGCCTTCATCCCCACAAGGCGGCGGTGGCCGAGCTGCTCCACAGGCTCCTGGACAAAAATGCCAAGTGGGCTTGGGGCGCCCGCCATGCAGTGGCTTTCCAGGCCGTGAAAGATTTGCTGACCTCCAACATGGTCCTTGCCTACTTTGAAGAGACTTTGCCCGTGGTCCTGGCTTGTGATGCCTCACCATACAGGGTGGGGGCAGTACTGGGGGATTGCCTGCCTGACGGCCAGGAGGTCCCAGTGGCACACTATTCCCAGACCCTGTCCCCAGCCGAGTGCAATTATGTGCAAATTGATAAGGAGGCACTGGCTATTGTGGTGGGCATCAAAAAATTCCATGACTTTTTGTACAGAAGGGTATTCATGATCGCCATGGACCACAAGCCGCTCCTGGGTCTCCTTGTGTCGGACTGTCAAACGCTGCAGATGCTCTCTCCTCAGGCTCTGCAATGGTTCATTTTCCTTGCTGGCTAACAGTACTCACTGGTTCACTGCCCCGGCAAGTGCATGGTTCACACTGATGCCCTCAGCCGCCTGCTGCTGCTGTCCTGTGACCTGGATCCTGCTCCAGCTTACCACGCCACGCTCCTGGACTGCCTGCCCAACTGCCCTGTACAGGTTGTGGATGTTGCCCGGTGCACTGCCAGGGATCGCAACCTCTCCTGGGTCTTGGACTGGGTAGGGAGGGGGTGGCCCAACAGCCCAGGGCTAAAGTTTGCCACTTACTCTGCCCGGTGCAACAAGCTCTCCACCATCGGGGGGTGCCTGCTCTGGGGCTTGCAAGTAGTCATCCCCGAGCCACTCCGCAGGCAAGTGCTCATGGCCCTGCACGAGCACCATCCAGGCATTGTTCAGATGAAGGCCCTGGCACGCAGTTATGTGTAGTGGCCTGGGCTGGACAGAGACATCAAGGATCAGGTCTGCAGGTGCGAGAGGTGCCAGGAGTCTCATCCAGAGCCACCCCATGCCCCAGTGCATCCCTGAGAGTCAGTGCAGAAGCCATGGTCCCGGCTTCACCTGGACTTCGCGGGACCAGTCAAGGGTCAGCTGTTCTTCCTCTTGGTTGACAGCTTCAGTAAGTAGCTGGAGGTGGTCCTGGTAAAGACCACCTCCTTGGAGGCTGCCATTAGGGCTATGTGGCATATCTTTTGTATGCATGGCCTCCCGGACACGCTGGTGACTGATAACGGCACAGCGTTTACCTCCACAGAATTCCAGGGCTTCGTGGAGTGCTACAGTATCAGGCACATGAGGTCTGCCCCATTTCACCCAGCCACCAACGGACAAGCTGAGCGCATGGTCCACACAACGAAGGAGGCTCTACAGCACATGGACCAAGGGGACTGGGAGTGTAAGCTGTCAGCCTTCCTCTTTGGCCAGCGAATGACTCCCCATGCAACAACGGGACATAGCCTCATGGGCCGACGACTCACAACTGCGCTCGACCAGCTCCACCACAACAGGTCACCTGTGCTCACCAAGGAACCCAACGTCCCCTGGGCCTGAGAGGTTTCTTCCCCGAGGACCCTGTGTATGTGCGCAACTACGCACGGGGTTCCACCTGGCTGCCCAGCAGGATTATCCGCGTCACCGGATCTCTTTCCTATGAGGTCGCCGGTGAAGACGGACAGATCTGAAGGTGACATGTGGACCAGCTCCGCCATCAGCTCAGCTCCTTTGTCCCCAACTCCACCAGTCCAGATGACGATGACGCTCTCAACTCTGGCCCATACGAGGATGAGGAGGCAGCTGAGGCCGGGCCTCCCACACCCCTCAGTCAGCAGGCTTCACCGGACGTGGCCCCCGAGCACACACACCCCGCCATCACTCACCGACACAGACATCCCAGCACCGGTTCCTTACTCACCTCCCGAGACCCAGCTCCAGCACCAGGGACGGTCCCAAGATGCTCAGAGAATGGAGATAGCCCACCTATCTGAAGGACTATGTCTGTTGGGGTTGCTCCAAACAATGGGGGGGAAGGGTGTAATGTATGTAATGGTGGTCGTCATGTGCACCAGTAATGGTGACCGCCACATGGCCAATGCACGTGGCCAGGCCAGCTACCTGAGCTTGAGCCAGGTAGAACAATAGCTGGTAGGATTGTAACTTGCCACCAATCTAGCGCCTGGGTTCCTCGAGGGACATGTAACCACAGTCATAAGGTCCTATCAGGACATTTGGGCGAGGTCGGAGGCGTGGCTCCGACCAGAATAAAAGAGGGCCCTGAGCCCAGGTTAGCATGCCTCATCTGACCACCTAATAAAGAGCTTGCTATGAAATCACTTCTATTGGTCTCCCGACTCCGGTACTTTTCAGCTGGGATTGCTTAGGCTGAGTCTTCCCAAGGTCACTGACCTCAGCAAGTGTAGCTGAGAATCTTGAGCTCACCTACTCACCCCTTGATGGAGGCAAGACTTCCTTTGCTTCATTTCTCTTCTGCACCAAGGGATGTTTTCCTGTTTGGCTCCAAATACTATAAGGCCTCAGTGCAGGAATCCCTTACAGTGTGTAATACACCGAAAGACAATTAGCTGTCCTGAGGAGCACCCAGCCTGCATTTGACTGCAGTGGTAGAAATCTTCAAGACCTTGGCTATCTATCAATGAAATCCCATCTCCAGGCTTCAGTGAGCGCAAAGTGGTGAGTGGGCAGAATGTCCTACAAGCCGACAGATTGAAACACCTTATAGATAGTCAGTCCCACTCCATCTTGGGCTGTTATTAGCAGAAGCATCATTTCTGACGCTGAAGAGCCACATTCCAGGAAGCAGTGGTGCACCAAGGGCTATCTAGCACCCATTTGTCCCTTTAGTCAGAACACACTCCCTGTTTTGCAAATTATAGTGGCAATCTTCAGGAACATCTCTTTTAAATCAATCCTGTGCTTCTCTGTTTGCCTCTAGTAACTAACATCACACTGGGAAGGGCTAGCTTCAAAGATGATAGTATCCCCATTAGGAATGGGCATAAACCAGCTGACAAACTAAAGTTCATCATGAATTTTGACCAGTTCGTGGTTCGCAAAGCAATGTTTGTGAACTGAAGAACTTTCATGAATTTTGATGCAGTTCATGGCGGTTCATGAAAAGCAGAAAGCAGGGGTTTCTACTGTTCATGAAAAAGAGCTGAGTGGCAGGGAGCTTCCAGCCATTTAAACCACTGCTGTCTGCTCGCTGCAAAAAGCTGTGGGGAGCAGAAAGCAGGATGTGACAAAATACATTTTCTCCTGGGAGGCTGGCAAGCAGCAAACCGCCACTTGGCATTTTAAAAGTTTTTCTTTTCTTTTCTCTGGGAAGGAGGAAGTCCATCAATGCAGTGATGGCCCCAGGTTTTCCCACCCACTAGGCAAGGATACATTCTGGTGCACGCCCCCCCCCCCGTGCAGGGTGGGACAGGGCGGCACCGGAGCCACAGCGGGCAGGCCGAGGTGGCAAGCTGCAAATGCATGCAGGGGTGGGATTGCTCGAGGGGAGGAGGAGGGAGCCTGTGCCAGGCTGCAAAAGGAGCTCCAAAGAGACCGCGGGGGCGGGGGCAGCAGAGGGCGAGCGGCACTTTCCCATTGTCCCGGGCTGTTCCCTGCGCCTGTCCCCGCCTTCTTCTCTTTCAGTCTGGGGGGGCTGCAAAGAGGGGAGTCTCTTGCTGGGGATGGAGTAAGAAGCTGGCAAGGGAGGCTTCCTGTGCAGGGCAAGGAGGGGACGAGGCCAGCAAGAAGGGCACCCTCATCAAGCTGTCGCCCTAGGCGACGGTATAAAATTTAACAATAATGTGCCGGTCCTGCATCAATGGCTTTCCAGGCTCACCTTCATACAAATGCTAATGTACCTAACAGGAAAGACAATGGGATGGCCAAGCCTCTCCCTTCTCCCCCCCTTCTCCAGGCAGGGAACAGAGTTTGGAGGACTGGGAGCTAGAACAACTCTAGGGATATACAGGAAGGGGCTGAAGGAATCACTTCTCAGACCTGGCCTGATGGGGTCAAGTGGGAGGGAATACAGAGATTACAAAATTTCCATGGAACAGAAAATAGTCCTCTTTCTTGGGGATGCTTTGGTGAGAACTCTGAGCTCTGGCTTGCAAGCAGGAGGCCATTGACCATGTGATCAGCCTGGACATCTGAAAGGAGTTTGAAGGTGAGGGAAACTTTGTAGAGATCTAGAACAGATAAGCTTAAAGAGCCTGTCCTATTTTAAAAGCTGGTAGGGCAAATATAGAGAGAGGGACAGAGGATTTGTTTTTGCCAATTTCTTTTGTTTTCCTTGTTGAATCTGGCATTGTGCTAAAAGTATGCTTGTAGACATTTTCTTTTTAATAAATATGTTAAACTTTTGATGCTGGGAGCAAGTTTCTTTATCACACAGACCTCCGTCTTTTTGGACATGCTATTTTAACAGGGGCACCAGGGGAAAAGCGGGCAGTTGGCAAGCAACTGTTCCCCGGGGTGTCCATGGCAGTAAATTGTCCCCATGGTAACCAGGCATTGGGTAGCAGGAGACTCAGAGGCAAGAGCTCAGAACTGGGAAAGGAAGCTGGGAGTCCTGTCCCTCCCAGCAGGTAATTCCTTACAAAAGGGCAGGTGGCAGTGGTGAGTTACCCTAGAGAGAAAGAAAAGCCCCTCCAGGGAGTTGTGAACCCCTAGGAGGGCAGGGCGGAAATGCGGCCACACAGGGGCTTAAATGGCTTTCAGCGATTTCACACCCTGCTTTCTGCTTGCCACAGCAGCAGAAAGCAGAAAGCAGGGGGTGAAATGGTTCAGAGCCATTTAAGCCTCTGCTTTCTGCTCCCCTCAGCCTTTCTTGACGAGCAGAAAGCAGTGGTTTAAATGGCCACCTGCTTTCTGCTCCCCATGAAAAAGATGCTGGGAGCTGAAAGCAGGGGTTTAAACTTTAAATGGCTCATGAACTGGGTTGGTTCACAAACCAGCCTCCCAGTTCATATGGGTTCGTGGTTCAGTTTGTGGTTCAGCCACGAATGGAACCGCAAAAATGAGGTTCATGCCCATCCCTAATCCCCATTGGTAGGGCTCAAATCTGAAAGTGACAGTGAGCCCCACCCTCAGTCCTGACTGGTCAAAGGGTGCCAGGTGAAATTTTGTGTGCAAGGAAGGGTCATGGCTCAGTGGTGGAGCATCTGCTTGGCATGCAGAAAGTCCCAGGCTCAATCTCCACCTGAGACCCTGGAGACCTGCTGCCAGTCTCTGTTGACAATACTGACTTCAGTGCACCCAATGGTCTGATGCCTTATAAGGCAGCTTCATGTGTGTTCACCCATCTTGAGTAAAATGGTGCCCATCACATTCCATATGGAGATGCAAGTATGATGATGGTTTAGCTTTCTGTTCTGGCTTTGGCTGCTGGGTCCTGAGATGGACTACAGATCCTCCCAAGCAGGGGCATGCATGAGAGCTGGAGGCTGAGTCTCGTTCCCATAGCAGCAGGGAAGTCACAGTCTCAGGGTGCATTCAGATGGGCAGCTAATCCTGCCATTGGCCTGGCTGTAATTTGAGCCAGATCTTTTTGATCCAGCATTGCACGACCAGACAGCTCCCCCGTGAATCGCTTTACCACATGTGACTCTGTGGTGAATTGTCTAGATGGCATCTACCATAAAGAGCTGTGCAGTTGGCTTTTTTTTAAAAAAATCCTGTTTGCACATGCGCATATGCACCTCACCATATACTTGTTTTTCTGCACATGCACGGGATAAAATGGTAAAAGCACCACCAGTGGTACCTTCCTCTAGGTACCATTTCAGTTAATAAAGTTGATAAAGTTCACGGGACTGTCAGAAACATAAAACTGTTTGGATCGTTTGAGCGGAGCTCTGGGGACGTCTCATGTTTAAGCAGTTATGTGTGCATCGCTAAGACCTTTTTTTAAATGGTGGCCATTTGGGATGGTCTGCTGACCAGCCCTACAGGCTGATTGCATGCTGGTGGAATAACTAGATGAGGGAAAGTCTGCCATTGGCCCATCAGCCAGCTTAGGACCAGACTTTCACCACTATATTTAAGTACAGATCCCTGACGGGGATTGACGGGCTAATCACGGAAGCGGCACAATTCCCAGATGTTGTCTGCACTTTAAATCCACCAGGCACTTATGCCTGGAGTGGCTCAAAATAGTGGTATGAATGTGGCCTCAGATTTGGTTTAGTGTCACTGGGAGAGCAGAAGCACACTGACCAGGTAAACTGGTTGAACCAGGAAGGCTCCCTATGAAACCCTACCTGTTCCTGAGCTTCATCTGAGCCCTGATCTTGAAAAGCACCATATATACAGTGGTCTGATTCAGTAGTTGTAATATGGGCCTGGTGCTTCGTTGTCTCTGTACAGCCTCCTAATGGGCCTGCCAGTTCTGCTACTTCTCCTGGGTAGAAGGAAGAACCCGGAGAATCCAGCCCTACGAGGTGGGGAACTGGCTGACCTCGAGTCTGGCACATTGACAGCACCATCTGGAGCTGAGCCTTCAGGGACTGTTGAGGCTGCAGGATCCAGGAGTTCTGGGTCTGAAGAGGCCTCTGAATCCAAGGGACATCCAGTGTTGCTGGCTGTCCCCTGGTTCTTCTGATCTTCACCCAGCGTGGTTTCCAGGTCATCCAGGGAGGAGTCTATTCCTGAGTCATCCAATGCAGGAGGGATTATGGCACTTTCCGTGTGTCAGAGCTGGTTGTACATCAATGCAGAGATAAAATAAAGGAGGTGTTTTTTTCTGTGGGCTTCTCAGACAGGTTTTGCTGTACCTTTTCTTATTTTTGCTTCCCTTACTCTTACTATTTTTGCTGTACCTTGATATAGCTCAACATGTCCAAGAACAGCCCCATATACCAATGCACACATAATATTATTTATTTACAGAGGCTAAAGTTGGAAAAGCCTCAAAATCACACAGTGGGAGTCACAAATGGATGGCACTTTGGGCGTACTCTCCCAGGCATTCTCTCCAAAGGGGATTCATGCTGGGGAATGGAAACTGAGATATGGCGGCACTGAGTAAACTCCATGGCAATTCCCAGAGGAGATTTTAGTCAGCACAAGCAAGACCCTGAACAAAAGGGAGTGGCCAGCCTCACTCAGATGACCACAATTGCACTCTGTCAATAGATGACAAAATGTTGATCTCTGCCTGTCAGAACCATAGAATCATAGAGTTGTAAGGGGCCATACAGACAATCTAGTCCAACCCCCTGCCCAATGCAGGACCAGCCTAAAGCACCTCTGATACATATTCACCCAGCCTCTTCTTGAAAGCTGCCAGAGAAGGGGTATGTCACAGCGGTATGTATGTCATCTCTGAGTCTATCATTCATGTGAAATGGATTAGTGCCCACTGAATTTTGCCTCTCATGAGAAAACAGAGTAATTCCATCTGCAGTAAATATTCTCCTTATTTCAGACATGTTGGTTCCATGTTCCAGGCCTGCCCAGTACCCAGAGAGAGGAAGGCCCCTAGACCCTGCCAAGTTAGGGCGGAGGGCCAAAGCAGACACAGAGAAGGGATTCAGAAGCAGAGGGCGTCATCACAGCTCAGGGGACCAGAGAGGGCCATCAATATGACAGAAAACCAAGGGAGAGGCCAGCAGAAGGGCAGGCAGGTGGGCAAAAACCTTGCCATGAGAGGGAAGCCGTGAGAGAGGGACTGGAGGATGGGCACCTCACAGGAGACCAGGGATCCAGAACCTGGCACTTCCCCTAGCCAGCCCCTCAGCCTGACCTGGGTGGGGGAGCGTCCTGTTGGGACCTGGGTAGGTCAGGGCTGCCCTGTCCTGTGTCACCAAAACATTGACAAAACTTGCCAGGGAGAAAAGTGACAATTATATTAATCACAACCATAGCTTCCCTGACTGGCTATAATAGTGTTCCAGTGTTGTCTCTACTGGCCACCACTAGGGGGCTAGCGCATGTAGTCCTGAGCTTGGTCCAGGAACACAATAGGGACTAGGATCCTAGAAGACCTATAGGGCACCAATGAGAAAACCAGCAGGAAATTCAACCCCCCCAGTAGGGCAGTGGGTGTGGGCTAGGTATTGTTATGTCTCTGTATATGGATTGGCCATTTTTGCCATGCTAGTTGTATTGTGAGTGTTGAATAAACAGAGCTGTTCACTATGCTGGATCACTGACTCTCCATGCAACGAACCCAGTATTCAACAGTGGCGACAAGGATAGGATCCCGCTGAGCAAACTGGGCTGCCAGGGCACCAAGGGAAGAAGGACATCCTCTGCCATTCTGGGGATGAGCACCGATGGCACCCAGGCCGTTTCCCCGCCTCAACTGAGTAGCACAATGGCCATCGCTCCAGGATCGGGAATCGTTCCCTCTTTTGATCCAGCCCATCCACAGCAGTGGAAAGCATGGGTCACGGACTCAAGTCTGTCCTGGTTTTCTACCAGGTAATCAAAGAAGAGAGGAAGAAGGGTCTCCTCATCAGCTCATGCGGCCCCACCACCGTCAATCTGGCTCAGAACCTCCTTTCATCCACTACGTTGGATGAGGCAACTTTCAAGCACATCATAAAGATTCTACAAGACCACTTCGTTCCCAATCCATCGGAGAAGTCGTGCCACGTGGCATTCCACTACAGGAACCAGCACCCTTGGGAGTCTGCCATGGAATATTTGGCCAAGCTTCGCTGCCTCACTTACATCAGATTGTAAGTTTGGGAACCATCTAGAGCTGGCACTCCGGGACCATTTGTCTGCGGTCTATGGGAGGAGAAGCTCTGGAGGAGGATTACAGAAGCCAAGACATGCACCCTTGCATCAGTCCTCGCCACCGCTTCAGCTTGGGAGCGCGCACACACATCCTCCACTGGGGCTATGTCCAGCCATTGGCCCGCTGTCGCGCATCAGACCGCTGCCAACCCAGGTGACTCTGACACGGAGGAGATCCACAAGACCCAACAGCCCATGTGAAGGATAGAACCAGAGATCACCCCGTACTCTAACCGGGTCCAGGACTCAGCCTCTCCTCTGGAGTGTGCCAGCTGCAGAGACCCAAACGACTGGAGGGCATGCAGGTTCCAGGATGCCATGTGTCAGAGTTGCAGATGCACAGGGCACATAGCCTGCGCCTGTCGCTCATGAAGATTGAACGCCAAGCCGTCCCAGCACCGATGTGCTGCCACACATTACAAGGCTGATGCAATCCTCAACAAACTCTACCTCTCTCAATGGACCCTCCTCAACAGGTACTCCAACTTTCTAGCCAAAGTCCAGCCCCTAAAATCCAGGTCGGGTCCAGATTGAGGGGTCCCCCTGCACCGTGGAGCTTGACTCCGGCTCTGCAGCCTCTATCATTTTGGTAGAGACTCTCAAAAGACTGTGTCCAAATGGGGCCCCCCGCCTCAGACCCTCCAACTTTAACTTGGTGGACTTTCAGTGCAACCAGGTTCCGGTAAGGGGAATGAGCTGTTTCTGAGTCCAATACTGGGATTTCAATGACTACTTAGACTTAATCGTCGTTGAGGGGAACCTGGTCAGTCTCTTGGGCCACACCTGTTTTGCACCCCTAGGAATAACCATTGAGGGGGTCAAACAATGTGAACAATCAGACTTTAGCGAAGTCTGCAGGGAATTCCCATCTGTTTTTTATGGGTCTCTGGGATGCTACACAGGGCTCCCTGTCTCACTGCAACTTGACCCCAAAAGGTGCCCATCCGCATGAGGTCTCAGCGTGTCCCCTTCACCCTCAGACCAAAAATCTACACTGAGCTGGACCGCCTGGTAGCTCAAGGGGTCCTTGAACCGGTTCTGTGGGAGACCCCTGTTGTCACACCAGTAAAGCCCAATGGTGATGTCCGCATCTGTGCAGATTGCAAATGCACTCTGAACAATGCCCTGCAGGACCATGGGTACCCAGTCCCAGTCGTGAGCCACGTATTAGCCACCTTGGCAGAAGCCAAGGTCTTTGGGAAGCTGGACCTCACTCAAGCATACCAGTAGCTGCCGGTCGATGAAACTACTGCCGTGGCCCAAACCATTGTCACTCACGGGGGGGGGGGGATGTTTAAGGTGAAGAGGCTTCAGTTCAGAGTGAGCGTGGCCCCAGGAATCTTCCAGCACCTAGTGGACTCTCTTTTGAAAGGGATCCCCGAAATCACTCCTTTCTTTGATGATGTGCTGATCACCATGGCAACCAAGGAGGAGTTTGTGACCCACCTATGCACTGTCCTCTGCCGATTCCATGAGGCCGGCCTCAAAGTGAAATGAGAGAAGTGCCTTCTTGGGGTCAACCGAGTGGACTTTTTGGGATTCACTGTAGATGCGGATGGCATCCACCTGGCTCGGGACAAGATTAAGGCCATTGTGAAAGCACCGTCACCCAAGTCCAAGGTGTGCCAGATTAAATTTCCCCGGAGGAATGTCTGGAACACTTCTGACATGAAGGAAGCCCTCAGCAGAATCACATAGGGAGACTGGGAGTTCTGTCTGGCCTGATTCCTCCTTACCTGGTCAGTGGCCGCAGCCCAGCCAAGCTACTGATGGTCTGCCGGCCCACCATATTACTAGACAGACTGCACCTGAATAGAGCGCCTGAGTCGAGGCAGCTCACCAAACAAGTCGAGGCTCCCAGGGGGTTCTTTCTGGAAGACCTCATGTTTATAAGAAATTGCAGGACAGGACCTCCGTGGCTGGCAGGCCAGGTCATTCACCCCACAGGGCTGGTCTCTTACAAGGTCTCCACAGAGGATGGCCAGATCCTGAGGAAGCACGTGGACCAGCTGTGTCAGCGTGTGAGACCCTGATAGATCCAATAAGCCAGGCCTTAATTGTGAAACAAAGTCCTTTTTATTTCTTAATGGTCATTCAATATGCATGTCCAGTGTTAGTGATGTCCGTGAATGTGGCCAGAGGCAATTATACACATTTCAAACAGCAGGATCAAAACTAGTCACCAATCAGGGTAATTAGAGCAAAGGCGCGAAAGGCACTAGCAGTTACATTCCCACCAAAAAGTGTAGACTTGGCAGCCAACCACCCCCTCCCACAACTCCTTCCCCATTATTCCCACACATTCAGCCACCTGGAGTTTCCCCGTTACATAAACAACCCAAGGCTAAACTTCACAGTGCCATAGCAAACGGAGCAAAGCAACAAGGAGGGGGGGCGATAGAGAGCACTATGACGCAGAGGGAGCTGGGTCACCATTCCCCAGCCAGGAGAAAACATACAAATAACAGGGAACCTGACATTGCACCTGATCCCTACAGCACTGGAGACACAGCTGTCAACAGCCCCTGACAAGTTTCTTCCAGAAGAACCAGGTTGTGACCTACCCGAAGTGCGAGTCAAGGAGCCTCCCCTGCCTTGAGCTCCAGATTCCAGCGACGTGGTGCCACGCCCAGTTCCTGAGACAGAAGAGGATTCCATGCCTCCTCCACACAACCCAGACAGTCCAACACGGGGAGCTTTGGAATCCCCAGTCCAGGTACTCAGGTGTTCACAGTGGGAACGTCGGCCCCTGGCCCACTTAAAAGACTATGTGCCTTAGGCACACTTCGAACTATGGGGGGAGGGGTGTTGTGTCTGCTGGCCGCCACCAGGGTGCTAGCGCATGTAGTCCTGAGCTTGGTCCAGGAACACAATAGGGACTAGGATCCTAGAAGACCTATAGGGCACCAATGAGATCACCAGTGGGAAATTCAAACCCCCCAGTAGGACAGTGGGTGTGGGCTAGGTATTGTTATGTCTCTGTATATGGATTGGCCATTTTTGCCATGCTAGTTGTATTGTGAGTGCTGAATAAACAGAGCTGTTCACTATGCTGGATCACTGACTCTCCATGCAACGAACCCAGTATTCGACAGTTCCCATGAACATCATGGTGCCTACAAGGTGCTGCATCGCAATCCTGCCTCCCCCTTCCCTCTTCAGCGTGGTGCCACCCCCAAACAGCTGCTGTGAGATCTGGGTCCAATAACAAAACATCAGAGCTGCAAGAATGGTGAGCATTCCTTATGCTGTATCGTTTTTTGAGCACCTTTGCCGTGTGGTCACATTTTTTTAGCAAGCACATTTTTGGACTGTGAGTCACGTTTAATGGAAGCTTCTTAATCAGCCCACATGCCTCTTTGATTTATGGGCAGTTTCCACTCAAAGATATTTAGTAATGTGGGGGAAGGCACTCAGATTCAGCATAGAACACTCTTAAAGCAGAGGCTGTTTCCACAGATGGATCAGCAGCATTCATTCCTTTGGCTCAACCCATTCCAGGCTCCATCCTCTCTTTTTCAGCCACTCACAGGGTTATTTTTTTCACAGTTATTAGCATGGAAGACATGGAACCCTATTAAACAATCCAGGCTGAGAAATTCCTGGAGATTTGGGAGCAGAGTAGGTGGGGTTGGGGGAGGGGAGGGACTTCAGTGAGGTCTAATGCCAGAGAGTCCACCCTCCAAAGCAGCTGTTTTCTCCCAGGGAACTGGTCTGTGTAGTCTGGATATCTGTTGTAATTCTGGGAGATCCTCCCACCTGGAGGTTGTCAACCCTATGCAAACCCATTCAAAATAAGTCTAGATCAGGGATCCCCCACTTTTTTGAGCCTGCGGGCACATTCAGAATTCTGACACGGTGTGATGGGCACAACAACAACATGGCTGCTGTAAACCAGCTGCTGCAGGAGGCAGAGCCAGCCAGAAGATGATGGCCACAGCTTAACTTCAGTAACATAGAACAGATCGCTGTGCTGTGGTGGCAGCTGCTCCTGAAGCAACGTTTTAAGAAATCTGCACAGACAATCAAATCTCCTGCAGTCAATCAGAAGCCTTGCTGGGCAAAAGCCCCACCTGGCACTGCCCACTTCCTAACGACACTTGGTGGGTGCCAGAAAAGGTGTCGGCGGCTGCCACGGCAGTGGGGGGCAGCACACTGGGGACCCCTGGTGTAAGTAGCTCCTGACTCCTCTTGCATTCACCAGCAACCAGGGCTGCCCTCCACCACAAGGCCACATCCTCCGCATGACTGGGTGCCTGTGCCCAGGGGGGCTCCTCTCTTGCCATGTGTCCCCTTCAAAACTGGGGTGGAGACACTGAACAAAACTGCTGTGCGGATTCAGACAGGAGGCTGGCTGGCTGTTGCTTGGGAGGAGTGTCACCACCCCCATGCCGCGGATTGTGCTGAATGTCTCAGTCACGGCTGTAGCTCTTTTCAGATGCCAACTATAAACACAACAGAGTTGAAGCGGAGACATGGTTCATGCAGAGAAAGCGCATACAACCTTGCACTGTCAACATTCCTGTAATATTCCTTTTGTTACATTATTAAAAACACAGTAGCATACTTGAGGAAATTACATATTTTTAAAACCTCTTAGCTGGGAGGATCTAATGAGAATGTCCATATATGCCCGTGATTTCTGAATTTGGATTTCAATCATAAATAATTTCAATTTGAGCAGGCAAGTTTGGATTCAAGAGAGCTGGTGCTGAGTGCTGTAGGGGACCTTTGATGCATGTGAGCCACGAAATCTTTTCTTCAAATATCACATCTGCCATCAAGTCAGGAAGGACCTTAGGTGAGAGGCTGTCCTTCACACTCAGCTCCACAACCACAGAATCTGGATACTCACAGTGGCCTACCTCACAGGGCTGCTCCATGTATTGCTGGGACACTCAACCAGAGAGGCTTTGGAAATAATATAAATGCAAAAGGCACTTTGCATTGTGCTAAGCTGTGTTTTGTGAGCCTGCTTGAATCATGAGGAAAGGCAGCATATAAATACTTAAATAAACAATTACCATTTACAGAACTGCAAAAGGAAGAGAGGTGGCTGTGGGGAAGGCCAGACAAGGGAGAGAAAAGAATGGAAAGAGGCCAGAGTGGGGCACACTGCCAAGGCAAGCCCCTGTGGTTGTGTGTGCTGAAATGTAACTTTAGCTCATTTGGAGTGAGGAGGACTGAAGGGGGTTTAATTCTGAGGCAGGACTGGAAGGGAGGGAGAGAGATGAGTGGCTTGCCTGGGAGGACCAACAGAGAAGTTGAATCAGAGTAAAGGGTGACAGCATCTAGGACTACTGACCTCCAAGTGGGGCCTGGTGATCTGCCTTTCAGACTACCCAGATCAGTTCCCCTGGAGGGGGGGGGGGAGCTGCTTTGGAGGATGGACTTTATGGCATCACATCCCCACTGAGCTCTCCCCTCTACCCAGGCTCTGCCCCCAACTCTCCAAGAATTTTCCAATGCAGAGTTGGCAGGCCTCATACTGGCACCAGACCAACGTGTTTGCCCTCACAGGCCCCTGTTCCAAACTACTTATGCACGTTTCACTAGATGGCCGCTTGTGTTTTATCTCTATTGTACTGGGTTATTCTGTCTCTGAAGCTGAGTTACCTAGACTAAAAGAGAAAGTGAGGGAACTGCCTAGGGTGATGCTGTGCAGAGGGCAGCATGTTTGCCCCAGCAACAGTCAGCAACAGTCTCCCACCCTGTCTGCACTACAGACTGGCAGTAGTTTGAGACCAGTTTAATGGCTGTGGCTACCCACAAAGAACCTGGGGAACTATAGTTTGAGGAGGAGCTGAGTCTTCTTCACACAACCCTTGCAGGAGTTCAACTCCCCCACCACTTCCTTCCCCAAAGGGAATGGCTTTGCAAGCAGCTGAAGTGTGGCTCTGTCCCCAGCACCCCTTTGCTTCAGGAAGGCCTTACAAGAAAATCCCAGCTAGGAGAGGTGAAAGTCAAGGAAAGTTGAGTGGGTTGGGGAAAGCACCGCAGTGTTCAGGGAAGCATTGCTAAACTTGGCCTGTTTCCATTGTATTACTTGGTGCTATGGAATGTACCAAAGGGCTTCCTTTCAAGAAACGTACACTGTTAATGCACAGCTCCATATGTCCCATGTCATCAGCTGCATGATAAACTGTAGCAACAAGGCCAAGGGAATGCTTTGGAGGAACTCTTGTTCTGGTGTGTAAGGCCTGAGAGCCACGTGATGTTGGCGAGGAAGAAGCCCTTTCCTCTGGGACTTTGCATTCACACAGTGTCTTGTTGAGACAGGGCCACGAACCATGCAAGACAGCCGCAGGGCACACCAAATGCAGCATCGGGGAGGCAAGAGTGTGGCTACAAAGGCCAAAGGTCAGCTCCTTGGGTTGGCATGGCTGGATCTCAGAAACAGCACAGAGATAAGGGCCAGGTTGCTGGGTGGGCTTAATTTTAAAACCAACAGTGACTGTCCTCTTGCTTTCCAGATCTTACTGATTTTGTTCCATGAGCCTCTCTAGAAAGCAATTGAAGGCTAGCAAGGGGAAGTGCCATGTGAAGAAGAAGAAGAAGAGATTGGATTTATACCCCGCCCTCCACTCCCCAAGGGAGTCTCAGAGCGGCTTACAAACTCCTTTTCCCTCCCCCTCCCCACAACAGACACCCTGTGAGGTAGGTGGGGCTGAGAGAGCTCTTTCCCAAGCTGTCCTTGAGGGAACAGCTGGTCCAGAGCTATGGCTTGCCCAAGGTCATCCAGCCAGGTGCAAGTGGAGGAGTGGGGAATCAAACCCGGTTCTCCCAGATTAGAGTCTGCGCACTTAGCCACTACACCAGACTGGTGTAGTGGACAAGGGACCCAATAGATGTTTTTTACCTTGACTTCCAGAAAGCTTTTGATAAAGTTCCTCATCAAAGGCTCCTAAGTAAGCTCAATAGTCATAGGATAAAAGGACAAGTCCCTTTGTGGATCAAAAACTGGCTAATTAAAAGGAAACACAGAATGAGTATAAATGGGCAATTTTCTCAGTGGAGGGAGATAAGCAGTGGGGTATCACAGGGATCAGTACTCGGTCCAATGCTTTTTAACTTGTTTATTAATGATTTGGAGTTGGGAGTAAGCAGTGAAGTGGCTAAATTTGCAGATGACATGAAGTTGTTCAGAGTGGTGAGAACCAGGAAGGATTGTGAGGCACTCCAAAGGGATCTGTCGCGGATGGGCGAGTGGGCATCAACATGGCAAATGGGGTTTAATGTGGCCAAGTGCAAAGTGATGCACACTGGAGACAAAAATCCTAACTATAAATACACGTTGATGGGGTCCGAACTGGCAGAGACTGACCAAGAGAGAGATCTTGGAGTCATAGTAGATAAACTCAATGAAAATGTCAAGACAGTGTGCAACTGAAGTGAAAAAGGCCAACGCTATGCTGGGGGTTATTAGAAAGGGAACTGAAAACAAATCAGCCAGTATCATAATGCCCCTGTATAAATCGATGGTGCAACCTCATTTGGAATTCTGTGTACAGTTCTGGTCGCCACACCTCAAGAAAGATATTATAGAGCCCACTTTCGCCGCTGCTATTTATTTGGATTTTAGAAGTTCTACTGTTAAATGTGAAGGAAGACAAAGATATTAAAGGCTTAACAACTAAAGGTTTTTCTTTCAAATATAGGGCCTTTGCAGATGATGTGATGTTTATAGTGGAAGACCCCTTATCCACATTACCACATTTGTTACAGAGAGTAAAAGAGTTTGGTGACTTAGCAGGATTTTATGTAAATAAGAACAAATCGAAAGTAATGTGCAAAAATATGTCAAATAAGAAACAAAACGAGTTACAAAAACTTACAGAATGTGAGGTGGTGAAAAAGACAAAATATCTGGGTGTAAACCTAACTATGAAAAATATTGATCTTTATAAAAATAATTATGAAAAATTATGGTTGCAAATTATACAGGATATTAAAAAGTGGAATGTATTGAATTTGTCATTGCTGGGTAGAATTGCAGTGGTCAAGAAGAATGTGTTACCACGATTAATGTTTTTGTTTCAAACTATTCCAATTGTGAAAGATGTAAAAACATTCAAATGTTGGCAGAAGGAGCTGTCTAAATTTGTGTGGGGAGGGAAAAAACCAAGAATTAAGATGAAAATAATGTGTGATGCCAAAGAAAGAGGAGGGTTTCAACTACCAAATCTAAGGTTATACCATGATGCAATATGTTTGACCTGGGTAGGGACATGGACTATGTTACAAGATAGAATGTTATTGTCCCTGGAAGGTCATGATTGTAGATTTGGGTGGCATGCATATTTGTATTATGGCAAAACAAAAATGGACAATATGTTTAAACATCACTATTTGAGAAGAACACTAATGGATACGTGGACAAGATATAAAAACTTTTTTTCAGAAGAGATACCCATGTGGATTGTACCCACAGAAGTCTTACATCCAACATCAAGATATAAAGGACAAGATTGGCTGAAGTATAGAGACTTATTAATAAGACATGGTAAAGATTTCAAACTGAAGGAGCAGCATCAGATTGACTTTGATTATGGTTGGTTAAGATATAGACAAATATATGATTTGTATAGAAGTGATAAAAAACACGGTTTCAGGGAAAAAAATAATGAAATAGAACAAGTTTGGGAGGAAGGCGGAAAAAAAATGATTTCTAAAATGTATAAAGTCTTGCTAAAATGGTTTAATGCAGATGAAATGGTAAAAGAACAAATGGTAAAATGGGCGATAAACTTTAACAAAGACATTGAAATGGAATCTTGGGAATTTTTATGGAAAAATGCTATGAGTATATCTACGTGTTATAACTTAAAAGAAAATTGTTTTAAAATGATGTATAGATGGTATATGACACCAAAAAAATTGCAAATATTGGTCAGAATATGTCTAACAAATGTTGGAAGTGTAAAAAGAAAGAAGGTTCTTTTTATCATATGTGGTGGACTTGTGATAAAGCAAAGATTTATTGGTCCAAAATACATGCAGAAATGGAAAAAATCTTGAAATGTACATTTAAGAAGTTGCCTGAAATGTTATTGCTAGGACTTAAACTAGAAGAGATAAATGTAAAGAAAAGGACAATAATATGGTATATGATTACAACAGCAAGAATGGTGTATGCACAAAATTGGAAAAATGAAAAAATACCACAGGTGTGGGAATGGTTGAAAAAACTGTTATATATGGCTGAAATGGGTAAATGGACTAGAAAATTGAATAATCTCTACTCAGAGACCTTTCTAGAAGACTGGAAAGATTTGAAAGAATATGTTGAAAAATACTGGGATATGAAAAACTACATTTATACATGGTTATAATAGCATAAAGGAATACAAATATATTATATGAAGGTTTTAGTTAAAATTAGACAATGAAGCTGTTTTTATTTAGAAATATATAAGAATATAGAAAATAAGAATTGGTGTATAAGTATTTTAAAGATATATAACCGTTACCAGAAATGAAACACAGATATAGTATTACTATTTTGAATAAAATGGAAAATGTGTTATGCTTCAGAGGTGGTGGGAAACCACCAAAACAAGATAAAAATAGAATGTACAAATAGAACAAAATGTTATATAATATGCAAAAAGGGATTTGTATAAGGTAAATGTATTATTTTTGATGGGTTTTTTTTGAAAAATAAAAATTTCTTTACAAAAAAAAAAAGAAAGATATTATAGCATTGGAAAAAGTACAGAAAAGGGCAACTAGAATGATAAAAGGGTTGGAACACTTTCCCTATGAAGAAAGGTTGAAGCGCTTGGGGCTCTTTAGCTTGGAGAAATGACAGCTGAGGGGTGACATGATCGAGGTTTATGAGATCATGCATGGGATAGAGCAGGTAGAGAAAGAAGTACATTTCTCCCTTTCTCACAATACAAGAACTCATGAGCACTCCATGAAATTGCTGAGCAGTCGGGTTAGAACAGATAAAAGGAAGTACTTCTTCACCCAAAGAGTGATTAACACATGGAATTCACTGCCACAGGAGGTGGTGGCAGCTACAAGCATGGATAGCTTCCAGAGGGAATTGATTAAACATACGGAGCAGAAGTCCATCAGTGGCCATTAGCCACAAAATATAGATAGGAACTCTCAGACTGGGGCAAGTGATGCTCTGTATTCTTGATGCTGGGGGGGAAGGGGCAACACTGGGAAGGCTTCTAGTGTCCTGGCCCCACTGGTGGACCTCCTGAGGGCACCTGGTGTTTTTGGCCACTGTGTGACAGAGTGTTGGACTGGTTGGGCTACTGGCCTGATCCAGCATTGGCTTCTCTTATGTTCTTATGTCCCGGGCAAGTAATGCCCTGTATTCTTGGTGCTTGGGGGGGCAACAGTGGGAGGGCTTCTAGTGTCCTGGCCCCACTGGTGGACCTCTTGAGGGCACCTGGTGTTTTTGGACACTGTGTGACAGAGTGTTGGACTGGATGGGCTACTGGCCTGATCCAACATTGGCTTCTCTTATGTTCTTATGGGATGGCTGGCCATTGTGACCACAGCTCCCTCTTTTCTATAAGGTGGGAGCTCTAGGTCCTATTGGATGGACATTACATATTGTTACAATTAAGGTTTTCCATTCTTGCTGGGAGCTGCTTTAGGTCCTTTCTGGGAGAAAAGGGGGCTGCAAAGGTTTTGAACTAGAATTAAATAATAAATGGGTGGATTGATCCAAAAGGACCTCCTTGGCCATCAGCTTCTTGCAAGAGGAATAAGCTGCAGTGGGAGCAAAGTGGCCCTTCCACCACTGATCTGAGGTGGTTTCCACCAATAGAGACCTCACGTGTCTGTGATGGAGCAGAGAGGAGTGCTGGGCTAAATTGATTCTAAATGCTCCCATGGAGGTCTGTGAGCTTGGGGGTACAGTGGGAAGGAACCTAAAATCTGGGGATGTAAGTGTTGGAGAAGTGACAGCCTGCTAAGAGTCTAATCACTGTAAATACTGATGAAAGAATAGTTTAGTCCACTTGTACCCTAAAAGGAGCTGTGGAGCATTCTCTAGTGTTTAAGGTTTACTGAATGTTTTTCTCTTGCAGTTCAGCCCACTTCTTGCTGTTTTCTCTCTCTGCTGTGAGTAGTACGTGCTAGTGCTTGTGCTCTGAAGGCATTAATGGCCTGCAGTCAGTTTTTGTCTTTTTGCAAAATCCAGTATCTCAAGCTCTTCCTTCTTATTGCCCAAGCTTTGGGCATTGGTACATAGACAGCTGAAGCCCTGCACCTTTGGTTCCATTAGACCCGGCCCTCCCAGGTGGGCCTCTGTTGTTTGGTCTCCTTCATTTAAATCCCTGTGTTGATTGTCTCCTTCCCCTTGTGGTGTCAGTTTAAAGCCCTCTTGATGAATCTCCCCAGGTTTCCACCAAACACATCCTTCCCTGACCTTGACAGGTAAAGTCCATCCCATGCTAGTAGGTTGTTGTCCAGTAAACCTAGCCTGTGGTCCCAGAATCCAAATTGCTCCGGTGTCAGCTACGCTGCCATTGGGGGAGGGGGGAAGGATGGTGGCACCTGGGTGAATGCCTGTATCTCTTTGAATTTTTGGTTTTGTTTTCCCCTGTCTGTTTTATCACCCTGGCTAGCTCTGACGTTGGTGTCTGGTTGTTCTCATTCCCCTGGGAACCTGTATTCTTAGTTTGGGTACGCTTGCTTGCTTTTTATGATTGGCTCTCATCCATCAGGGGTTTTTCTTTGAATTCTGTATAACTACCCTGCTCCTGGGAGAGTCATTCCTGACACAAAATGTAAGCACAGATGACCTTCCACCTTTGATGGAAACCCAGACAAGTTAGCTTTCTTTGTGCTTCAGGTGCTACATCTTGAAAAAATTCACATCCACCTAGCAGAACTGGGTGGTGTGGGATAAAGAGGCTGAAGCTATCAGACAGGCACCACCCCCTGGAGGCATCGGTTAGAGGGGGCATGCACTCCATTTGAAGTGTGGACTGATCATAAGAATCTAAAAGTGCTATGCACCCCTCACAGCCAAACAGCTTAGGTGAGCAGAGGTTTTTTTCCCCAAGTTCCAGTTTACTCTGCACCATTTCCCAGGAAAAGCCAACTCCTTGCCTGATTCTCTGTCCTGCCTCCCACAGCATGATAACCTATGCGATAAGGTCATAGACTGTGTTCATATCCTCCCAGTTGGGAGGGGCTGTCCTCACTCACAGCAGAACAAAGGCAGAACCTAAGCAAGCTGAGCCAAGTGAGCCATGGGTCGTTAGATTCAAAGCTGCTTTTATGGATTCAGACCAAGCAGAAACCGAGGCCGATCCCTCGATAGTGCTGGGGCCTGATGGTTGTTGGTGCAAAGGGGAGAAACTGATTGTACCCAGCAGGGGTCCTTTCGTAAAAAAAGAGGTGCAGGAGCTCATTAGCATAACTCATTTGCATATGCCACACCCCCTGACGTCACCGGAAGTGTCAAAAGGTCACACATCCCTGACGTCATGGGCAGTGTGTCAGAAGGCAAGACGGGAGGGAGGGAGGGAGGGGGAAGGAAGGAAGGAAGGAAGGGGGGAGGGAAGGAGGAAGGGGGGAAGGAACAGGAAGGTAGGTAGGTAGTTGGGGGGGAGAGAGAGAAGAAAGGAAGGAAGGAAGGAAGGAAGGGGGGAGAAAGGGAGGAAGGGGGGGAAGGAAGGAACAGGAAGGTAGGTAGGTAGTTGGGGGGAGAGAGAGAAGGAAGGGAGGAAGGGGAGAGGGAGGGAGGAAGGGAAAGGGGAAGGAAGGAACAGGTAGGTAGGTGGGGGGAGAGAGGGAAGGAAGGGAGGGGCGCTTCTCCCCCCCACTGGGGCTGGTATTTCCCCCCCCCTTGCTTGGGCCTGAGTGGCGTTAAGCCACTCAGGCCCGGCTTCTCCCTCCCTTGGGCCCGGGGAACTGTTGAGTGCGGGAGGGAGGGGGGGTTCTGGGGCTGACTGGGGGAGGGAGGGTTTATTTCCCGGGGCCAGCGGCCAGCCGCGGCCCCGCGGGAGCGACTGGGGGCGGGACGGGGCTTGCTCGGCGGGGCCGGCGGCGGCCAGCCGCGGCCCCGCGGGAGAGACTGGGGGCGGGACGGGGCTTCCTCGGCGGGGCCGGCGGCGGCCAGCCGCGGCCCCGCGGGAGCGACTGGGGGCGGGACGGGGCTTGCTCGGCGGGGCCGGCGGCGGCCAGCCGCGGCCCCGTGGGAGCGACTGGGGGCGGGACGGGGCTTGCTCGGCGGGGCCGGCGGCGGCCAGCCGCGGCCCCGTGGGAGCGACTGGGGGCGGGACGGGGCTTGCTTGGCGGGGCCGGCGGCGGCCCGGGGAACTGTTGAGTGCGGGAGGGAGGGGGGGTTCTGGGGCTGACTGGGGGAGGGAGGGTTTATTTCCCGGGGCCAGCGGCCAGCCGCGGCCCCGGGGAAGGCGACTGGGGGCGGGAGGGTTTTTTTTTCTGGGGCCGGCGGCCAGCCGCGGCCCCGCGGGAGAGACTGGGGGCGGGACGGGGCTTGCTCGGCGGGGCCGGCGGCGGCCAGCCGCGGCCCCGCGGGAGAGACTGGGGGCGGTACGGGGCCCGCCCGGCCCCGCCCCCCGGGCCCTTCTCTCCCGGAGCGGCGCTCCGGCTCGCTCCGGCCCCAACGGAGCCCTGGTACCCCGAACTTTGAGGAGGGAGGTGATGCACTTTCGACATGAGTCGAAACTGGCAGGACATGCCAGGTATTTAAAAATGTTGCACCTCATCCAACAGCAATTCTGGTGGCCACACATGAGGGGGGATATTTCACAGTACGTGAGGTCCTGCCAAATGTGTTTGATGAGTAAACAATGGCTGGGGAAACCACCCAGTCTCCTCAAGCCCTGGAGATCCCCGGTCAGCCATGGGAAGTAATTTCGATGGACTTTATCACTGATTTACTCCCCAGTGAGGGGGAAATGGTGATATGGGTGATTGGACTTATTCTCCAAGCAGGCCCATTTCATTCCATTTAAGCAGTTACCCACTGCTACAGTCTTGGCCAAGATGTTTATGCATCACATTGTGAAAATGCATTCCATTCCCCGCAAAGTGATCTCAGACGGCGGAACACAATTTGTTGCCACATTTTGGAGGGAGCTCATGCAACTACTGGGCATTGAGCAGGGCTTAAGTAGTGCTTACCACTCAAAGACTGATGGCCAAACAGAGAGGGTCAATCAGGTGGTTGAACAATTTTTTTGTTGTTTTACTGATTTCCAGCAGGATGATTGGGCTGATTTATTGCCTTTCACGGAGTACAGTTATAATAATGTTGTTCATTCCTCTACAGGAGTCTCCCTGTTCATGACCTTGTATGGATATGAGGGGGGGGCTCCCCATAGTGGGCTCCCTGTCCCAGCCGGGGGGGGGGGCATTTACAAGCTTGGTGGCAGGAACTGAAAGCTAAGTGGCCACTTATCCAAAAGACACTGGAAAAAGCCAAATCGGACTATAAAGCTCAGGCTGAGAAACATAGGGCTCCTGGTTGGTCTCTAATGCTGGGAGATTTGGTGTATCTATCCATAAAAAACCTGAAGGGCCTTCAGCCCAGCAGGAAACTGGGGTGGAAATATGTTGGACCTTATAAAGTGGTGTGCAAAATCAATGAGGTGACTGTTGAACTTGATTTGCCAAAATCACTCAAAAATATGCATCCTATCTTCCATTTCAGCCTGTTGAAGTAGGACCCTGGACCAAATGCATGGAGACCTTGTCCTCCAGCCCCGCCACCACTGATGGTGAATGGTGAACCTCACTTTGAGATTGCTCAGATTTTGGACTCTAAGCTAAAAAGGAGACGAGTCTTTTATCTGGTGCAATGGAAGAACTTCGGTCCAGGGGGAAATGAGTGGGTTGAACAGTCTCATGTTAATGCTCCTGCCTTGCTTCATGCTTTCCATAAGGTGTATCCGGCTAAACCTGATGGGAGGGGGCCTTTGGAGGGGCAGAATGTCAGCTACGCTGCCATTGGGGGGGGGGATGGTGGTGCCTGAGTGAATGCCTGTATCTCTAGGAAGTTTAGCTTTTGTTTCCCGCTGTCTATTTTATCTCCCTGCCTAGCTCTGACCATGGTGTCTGGTTGCTCTAGTTCCCCTGGGAACCTGTATTCATTAGTTTGGGTGTGCTTGCTTGCTTTTTATGATTGGCTCTCATCTAAAAATGTAAAGGCCCAGAAAAAACCTGGAAAAATTCAGAAAACCCCCTTCCCCCCCCCCCCATTTTTTTCCTGAAGCCTTTTTTGTTTTTTTTCCAAAAAATTGGAAAAATTGAAAAAAAGAAAAGAAAAAAATTGATTATGGAACATTTAATTTTAACATGATGAATAAAATATTTTAAGACAAGGTGTTCAAATATTTTCCAAATCATTTCTAAAAAATATGTATGGTATCAGATTAATCTAATTTCTATGCACTGAGGACAAGCAAGTCCTAGGTTACAAACTGAACTCTCCAATACTGTGGAGAGGAAATATGAATAGTTACTTCTGGATTTTTAAAAAATTGCTTTGTGGAGGGTTTTTTGTCTGTTCCACATAAATTAGTAAACAGTTCAGGAGATGGTGGCTTACAATTGTTACAATTTGTTACAATTACAAAGAAATATTATAAAAAATTAAATTCTGTTTGTAATAATTGTTTGGATACACTATATTCTTAATATGCTAGTTATGATAATTTCATGCCAAGTAAAATTGTCCATAGTCATATTTTATGTTTCTGAAGTAACAGAATGACTTTCAGTCAGGAAAAGAAAAAAGAAGTGCTAATGTAGCATTTTTTTTCAATTTTTTCAAAAATTTCAATTTCCCCCTGAAAAAAACGGGGAAAAACTGGTTTTTTTCCCGAGCTTCAAAATTTCTAGAAATTTTACGTCTCTACTCTCATCCATCCGGGGTTTTTCTTTGAATTCTGTATAACTACCCTGCTCCCGCCGGGAGAGTCATTCCTGAAACAAAATGTATACTTAGATGACCTGTCTTTACTGATCTCAATAAAACTGATTCTGTTTAAGGAACATTGTTGGGACTGATTTCTGTGGGACTCTGACATCCTGCTGGCACCACCAATGCAGCCAGTGGTTCACCTTTGTTATCATCTCCTCCTGTCTTATTCCCCTTCCTATGACAGGAAGTATTGAGTATTGACCCTCAGTCATCCCTGAGCTAGTACCTGAGGCTGGCTGAGCTTGTTGCTCCTGAACAATAGCTTACCAGGATCCTGGAGTGGACCTATAGAAAAGTAGTCTTGTGTAAATAGCCTGTCATTGGGAGTGGGGTATGTTTGGGTGTGGTATTTGCATGCTGTATAAACAGGGCTGCGGCCCTGTAGTTTGTCCTTGTTGTGTTTCTGAAATCACTAAATAAAGCAGAGCTGTTCACTGCAATGCATCTTGAACCCAGTATTTAACAGGAAGGAACACCACCTGTGCCCCCATTCGCTTCAGCTTCCTCCCGAGAGCTTCATAGACAGCCATAATGCTTTCGATGTTATTCACAGTCGTGTCATTGGTTCAGTGAAAGCAAACCCGAAAGTGTGGATTATTTCTGAATTCTGCCAACAGTAAGGTCAGGATTTAGACCCGCCCCACCCTACTGCTCTCCTGGAGGGCTTCCTTTTACTTTGTCTTAGATAAGCAGATAATCATGACTCACTGTGAGGAAAAAGGAAACCAGATCATGGTGCCTCTCTGGATTTCCGGTGTAAGCTTTCCAGAGCTGTCCTTGTAATGCTATTCATGCGTGACCTGTCCATCCTGAGGGCTGGGATTCCACTGCTCCAAAACAGTGGCTTCTCTTTACTGGGCCAGCACAGCGAGGAGGGCTCCAACGGCACCCTACTTCCAGTGAAAGGAGCATTCTGTTCCCCATAAGCACCACCACAGGCCGGGCCAGTAGAGAAGGCAGCAATGGGCCCCTTTGCTTGAGGAAATAAGCTCCATTCTCCTCACACTTTCAGCTAACTTTTCTTGACCTGAAAACCCTCTGCCTCATCAAGGGTAAGAGAGCAATGAAAACATTAGATCTCCTCCATAACTGTGAGCAAAAGAAACCTTTATTGGAATCCCCCCCATGTGTTTTGCATTGAGGTCCTTTCATGTAATGGCATGCATCTTAATACAATAGGGGGTAGGGTTGCCAGCCTCCAGGTGGGGCCTGGGGATCTCCTGCTTTTACAACTGATCTCCCACTGACAGAGATCAGCTCCCCTGGAGAAAATGACTGCCTTAAAGGGTGGACTCTATGGCATTGTACCATGCTGAGGCCCCTCTCCTCCCCAAACCCCACCTTCTCCTGGCTCCACCCCCAAAGTCCCCAGGTATTTCCCAACCTGGACTTGGCAACCCTAGGGGGGATTATAATTATGCTGCTTTAAGAATGTTTTTTGCAGCTACTTTGTGTTGGTGGAGAAGGGGATGCCATTGCTTTCTACAGACACAAGTGTTTTAACTGCCATAACCCATTAATCTCTCTATCATAAGCCCAGGGGGCATCTGATGATTTCATTGACAGCTTGCAGGGTGTTGCCTACAGAGAGTCAAATTGAGTTGGAATGCAAAGCCAGTTGAGAGTTCTGTTCATCATCTGGATGAAGGGGGAGGTATTTTTGAAGAAAAACAAATCCAAGATACATGTCCAGACTTTAGGGATGCCAGCTACCAGGAGGGGTCTGGAAGTCTCCCAGCATGACAACTGATCCCCAGACTCCACAGATCAGTTCCCCTGGAGAAAATGGCTCCTTTGGATGATGGACTCCATGGCATTGTACCCCACTGAGCTCCCTCCCCTCCCCAGGCTCCACCTCCCAATATCCAGGAATTTCTCAACCAGGAGCTGGCAACCTTTGGGGGATCCTTCTAGCTAACCTGGTGAGGCAGACGTCTCAGGGCAGCCAATTCTGCAGAAAGCATCACAGAAGAGATTTCTTTTTTGCTTCACTAGTCTGCTGCCTTTGAGCGCCTTTTCCTCTCAAGTGGGCTGAGAGTGCTGCATTGCTGGCAAGCAGGAGCTGCTGTGGCCGAGCTGGAAGGCAGTGCTGCGGGCATCATTGTATGGGGCCATCAGGAGGGGAGACAAGGCCCTTTGCTCTTTGCTTGTGCCATGCAGTGGTGGCAACTCCACTCCTGGCAGGGCCTTTTAAAAATATTTGCATGAATAAAGGTTTTTTTTTAAATTTCCAACAAACCAAGACAAGGAAAAGATCAAGAAAATCTCAGGATGTGATGTAACAAACAACCCAGTCAAATACATAGGAATATATGTCACAGGACAAAATGATACATTATTTAAGGATAATTACATGACAACTTGGTCTAAAATACAAAAAGATCTTGAAAGATGGTCCAAACTACAACTATCTTGGCTAGGGAGGATTTCTGCTATAAAAATGAATGTATTACCTAAACTTCTTGTTACAGATTATTCCAATCTCAATTCCTGAAAAGACTCTGAGCTACTGGCAAAAACAAATAAATAGATTCATATGGAATGGCAAGAAGCCAAGTATAAGATTTAAAGTATTGCAAGATGAGAAGAAAAGAGTTGGCCTGGAAATACCTAATATCAAATTATATTATCAAACTGCTGGGCTAGTTTGGCTATAGGACTGGATCAGGAATCCTAACAAAAGACTGATAAAATTAGAGTCTTCAAATCTTGATGACAGGTTATACAGCTATTTGTGGATTCAAAAATCTATATCAAAAAGCATAACCCAAAATAAAAGACATATAATTAGAGATAGCTTATTTAAAATTTCGGAAATGCTAAGAAAAAGAATCAGCCCCTCAATCCCACCAGTAATGACACCAATATATGCATATTACAGCAATCACACAAGGAAAAATAATGATTATATAACCTACGGCGATATGATAAATTCACAAGGAGAGATTAAGACATGGCAAGAGATCAAAGAAGAAGGGAAAGATATGCAATGGTGGATATATTTTTAAATTGCTTCTAGATTTAAAAAACGACATCTGTATAAAAAGAGGGTGTAAAAGACCTGTCTGATTTGGAAAATATTTCCTCACAATTTAAAGACCACCTACTAGGGCAAATTTACAAATTATTGCTTCAATAAGATTCTGAAGATGGACGGATTAAACCATGCATGATTAAATGAATGCAAAATTAAGTGAGGAAATACAGTTTCAATGCTGGGAAAAACCTATGGACTAAGGATATTAGATTCACAGCCAGCCAAGCACTAGAGAGGGAACTGGTATAAGATATAGTGCATCACTCCAAAAGAAATTGAAAAGATGGATAATAATTACAAAGGGTCCTGTTGGAAATGCAAAGAAGCAGAAGGCATCTTTTATAATATGTGGTGGACTTGCATCAAGCAAAGAGATACTGGAAAAATATACCTGAGGAAATTAAAAATATTTTATTAACTAAATTCCCGATGAAACCAGAGGCTATGTTATTGGGAATTCTGCCAGACAATATAGAAAGCACAAGACCTGCTCAGATACATGTTGACAGCTGCTAGAGTAACATTTGCAATGAAATGGAAGACAGAAGAATGTCCCACAATAGAGATTTGGAAAGAAAAATTAGCTGAGTACATAACAGTGGCAAAATAAATGACTGTTGAAAGGACTGTAGCAGACATGGCAAGCCTATTACTCATAATATGAGAGTAGTTGAATTTCTTGGAAATTTTTGAATTTATCTGAATATTATCTAAAAGGTGATAATGATATTGATTACAGTTTAAATCTCTTTATTTAATGCTCCATTAAATATTTAAGATATTTAGTAAAAATAAGACTTACAATGTGATAAATGATTAAGATAATATCCAGGTTTTAACTTAGTGTAGAAATTGTTTAATTGTTAAAGATGTAACCTTGTTTATTTTTATTAGACTATTGCCGAATATTTGGAAATATTCTGTTTCTTATTTCAGAGACAGAACTTATTCCTGAATACTGTAATAATGTTTTATTTGCTGCTTCTATATTTGAACAATGTATTTTTATTAATACAGTTGATTCAACTTGTATGCAATTATTCTAGCTTCTAGTATCCTGGCCCCACTGATGGTCCTCCTGATGGCACCTGGTATTTTTGGCCACTGTGTGACAGAGTGTTGGACTGGATGGGCTATTGGCCTAATCCAGCATTGGTTTGTCTTATGTTCACTTATATTCTTACGTTCTTATTCATGATATTTGATACTTTCCAATAAATTAACACTTTCCCTTACCCTTTTCTCCTTTTGCATCCCAATTTTAAAGTAAAAAAATTAACTGGAAGAATATTTTTATGTTATCTTGTCTGCCATAGACCACTGAAAAATCTGTGGGTGTTCTAGTGCGTGCACACACCCCCCCCCCCCTGTGAGCCCCTTGGGTTTCACCATTGCCTCACACCCTGGGACCAACCCTGTCCCGTAGCTTCCAGGCAAGCTTGTCCATGATGCCTCATTTTCCAGGACATAGTTTTGAAGACAGCCCTCTCTTCTAGGTATTCAGCTGAAGAGTACTGGACTCGGGAGACCAGGAACAGTGAAATCATGAAGCCTTTACTGAGTGATTCAGCATGCCCAGTAGATGGTCAGAACAAGCATGCTTCCAGGGTTCCAGGGCCCTCATTATATGCTGGCCGGAGCCACACCTCCGGCCACACCCAAAAGACCTGATAGGGGCTTAACATATGCGCATGTTTGTCATAGGTTCCCTGGAGGAGCCTTTGGCCGCATTGGCTCCCCGGGGAGTGTTAGGACTTTTGTCCAATAATCAAGAAAATTCAGGGTAATGGATCTTGCTTTTCTGGAAAGAAGAGATTGCTTCTTTTAGTTTAAAAGAAACTTTATTACTAAAGGAAAAAGGGAAACAGGATTAGCTACAAATAAACAAAACATGCTTACTAAGCAGCATTGTGCTGCATCTGCACACTAAGACATCCTACTAGAGAGTGAGAGAGATTACAATGGAGGATCTCTCCTTCTTCTTGATCCCTGAAAGGAAACACCTGATATCAGTAACCAATTAGCACAATAGTAGACTGCTAGGTTTCCCGGGCTTAGAGTTAATTGGCCAGCTGCCAGGTATCACTTCCAGGCTAACAAAGGTAAACAAACAAGTTGCATAGGTTAACCCTATAATGACTGAACTTCTCAGGCCTTGTGTTACATACTCATTTCTCCAACACCCCTTCTCAAGACCTGAAATGCAAGTCATTATACATGCATACACAAACATTATTCAACATTAGCATCAAGCATATTCAACATTTCATGAAGTCTTTCAAACTTGTCTTTGGTCAGTGGCTTAGTCAGGACATCAGCCACCATCTCTTTTATACGACAATGCTTAATCTCTATCAGCCTTTTCTGGTACAAATCTTTAACTAATGCACATTTAATACCTATAGATCTACTTCTAGCAGTCGTGCTCTCTTCCTTACATATAGTTATACAAGCTTGATTATCCTCTAACGTAAGTATAGGTACAGGTTCAATTATTCCAAAATCTTTCAACATCTCAAAGATCCATTCAAGTCTGCTGCAGGCACTTGCTGCTGAAATGCACTCAGCTTCTGCTGTGGATTGCGCTACAACAGTCTGCTTTCTACTAGTCCAGTCTATCAGTCCATCTCCATAAAAGAATAGGTATCCACTGGTAGACTTGTAGTTGTTCATCTCTTCTCCCCAACTGGCATCCATGTAGCCGACTAGTCTTGGTTGGTCAGTTGGTGCAATTTTTATTTTAAGTCCATTGTTCCTCTTAGGTAACGTGCCATCTTCTTTATTGCACTCCAATCATGATGATTTGGTGAACTTACTTTTTGTGAGAGTTCTGCTCAAAGTAGTCAAGGATCAGATCTTGGTTGGTTAACCAAAGTTCTTTATTTCCAATCTCTACATTAGTACAGCTTCTCGGATTATTGTGAGAGATGAGACAGATAATACAAGCAGGTCTATTATACCATTCCAAGGAGTTTGAATTACCCATAGGTAGCCAATCACTATAGGGGAAAATTGGCGGGCAAAGAGGAGTTCTGACCGTTTGGTTCTCACAGGAAAGAAAGTGAAGTGTCAAGCTGTAAATTTCCTTTCCCAAACCAGACCCCTCAGATGTTACCAGTTCACATAACAATCAATGGCCTCAAGGCTTTTGCATGTGATAAGAGATGAGAGGTATCCTC
The DNA here is from genome assembly GCA_029233225.1 of Lepidodactylus listeri. NCBI lineage: Eukaryota > Metazoa > Chordata > Lepidosauria > Squamata > Gekkonidae > Lepidodactylus > Lepidodactylus listeri. The sequence continues at coordinate 1,957,165 of JARCFY010000014.1, read as the reverse complement.
CCTTGAAGTCTCAGCCGGGGCAGCTGGAATGCGGAGGCAGGGATGTGAGAGGCCTCCTTGTTCTCATACATTACAGATGTCACCCTCCCGCTTCATTTGCTACAAACTCCAGGCCTGGTCAAGCAGTAGAACAGTAAAACATGGCAGTTACAAGCACAGAGTAAAACATAGGGTAACATAAAGGGTACAGGCATGATTACTATGATGTCTGAATTAGCAGATTCTGACACACTGGCCTCCTCATAATTACTTTCACCTGGGCTTATCAGGAAACATTTTATGAAAAATTCTAACTAGTTTGGGAGCATGCACATTTTCAGAACGAATCCATTCATTGTGTTCAGGACCGAAATCAAGCCATCTAACTAAATAATACAATCGGCCCCTACGCATTTTAGAATCAAGAATCTCAGTTATCTCGAAATGAGGGGCCCCCTCCTTCATCAGTGGAGGAGGAACTGGAGGAACTGGATGCCATGCATTCGGCCCAGGATCTTTCTTCAGCAAGCTGAAATGAAAAACAGGATGCACAGAACTCAGTGATTTAGGCAGCTCTAATTCAAAAGACACATCTGAAATTTTTCGCAACACTTTGTAGGGCCCCACATATTTCCATCCCAGTTTTCGACTGGGTTGCAAGCCATGTATATTTTTTGTTGAAAGATAGACAGAGTCCCCAGGCTGGAGATCCCAGCCCACTGCTCGGCCCCGATCTGCATATTTTTTGTAGTCCTCTTTCGCTTGGTCCAGTGCTTTGGCTATTAGTGGCCATGAGTCTTGTAATGTCGCCCACCAACTCCTGAAATCCATTGGGGGGGCATTGGGCACATTCTCAATGGTGGGCAATGGTTTTCCTTCAAAACCTCCCACGGCCATAAAGGGGGAGACGCCCGTGGAAGAATGCACTGCGTTGTTATAGCTGTATTCTGCAAACGGCAATAAATCCACCCAATTGTCTTGGTGGTAGTTGGTGTAGCACCTTAAGGACTGTTCCAGGATTTGATTAGTTCGCTCGGACTGTCCATCGGTTTCTGGGTGGTAACCCGAGCTTAGTGCCGGTTCTATGTCCATCAGTTTTAGGAGCTCCCGCCAAAAGTTGGCAACGAATTGACTGCCCCTGTCGGATACCACCCTCTTAGGAAAAGCGTGTAATTTAATCACCTGGTTGAAAAAAGCTTTAGCCATTCCCTTGGCCGTGGGTAGCTGCTTGAAGGGGGTGAAATGGGCTTGCTTCGAAAATGTGTCCACCACCACCCAAATGACAGTTTTCCCTTTCGAGGGTGGCAGATTAGTAATGAAGTCCATAGCTATCGCCTCCCAAGGGCGGAAAGGGGTAGGCAAAGGATGCAAGAGTCCCGGAACCTTCCCCCCCCCTCTTTTTGCACATTAAGCAAGTTTGGCAGGCCGAGACGAAATCGGAAACATCCCGGCGCATGCGCGGCCACCAAAATTGACGTTGAATTAAGTTAAGCGTCTTTAGAAACCCAAAGTGCCCAGCCAGTTTGGAAGAATGGCACGCTAGTAAAACATCCTTACGCTTGCTTTGAGGCACCACCAATTTGTCCCCATGGTACCAACACTGTTTTTCCCTCCTCGAACATTCAGCTAGTGTTTCCAGTTCCTCGACTTCCTCGGGAGAATACTCCCCCCCCCAATCGCACACCTCAGTGTCCACTGGAGTTCGTTTGTGCTGACTTCTAGTAGTGACTGCCCCTCCCAGCTGCTGGGGGGAGAACATGGAGTCGAACACCTCTTCTTTCACGCTCTCGTGTTGGGGCAACCGGGAGAGTGCGTCAGCTAAAGAATTGGCCTTCCCGGGGAAGTGTTTTAACACAAAATTAAATTTCGAAAAGAAATCAGCCCACCGAAGCTGCTTCGCATTTAGTGATCTCTGCGTGCGCAGCGCTTCTAGGTTTTTATGATCGGTCCAAATTTCAAACGGGGTTTGCGCCCCCTCTAGCCAATGCCGCCACGTAGTGAGAGCTAGCCGGATAGCCGCGGCTTCCTTGTCCCACACTGACCAGTTTCTTTCCGTGTCATTAAATTTTTTGGAAATGTAGGCTAGGGGGTGTAGCTTCCCATCCAGCCCTTGTAGAATGCCCCCCCCCCATTGCCACATCGGAAGCGTCTACATGAATTATGAACTCTTTGGTTTCGTCTGGATGGGCTAAGATGGGTTCAGAAGTAAAAAGGATTTTTAGGGTCTCAAATGCTCTTTGGCACTCCCCATTCCAGGCGATTCTCTCCCCAGGTTTCCCGGCTTCCGAACCCCTTCCCTTGGTTTTCAGCAAAACCGTCAGGGGGAGGGTAACTGTTGCAAAGTCTTTGATGAAAGTTCGATAAAAGTTACAAAATCCTAATAGGCTCTGCAATTGTTTTCTTGTTTGCGGAGCTTCCCACTGGACCACCGCCTCCACTTTTGCTGGGTCCATTTCTAATCCCCTCTGGGAAATGCGATACCCTAGGAAGTCTACTGACTCACGGTGGAACTCGCACTTTGACAACTTAACATACAGTTGGTTTTTCAGCAAGGTGGAAAGGACCTCCCGTACTAATTTCACATGCTCTTTCTTATCAGCAGAGTAAATCAAGATATCATCTATGTAACATAACACCCCCTTGAATAAATGCTTGTGCAACACTTCATTTATCAAACTCATAAAGACCCCAGGAGCGCCACTTAAGCCGAACGGCATCACCAGGTATTCAAACTGTCCCAATGGAGTGTTGAATGCAGTCTTGAACTCGTCCCCCTCCCTTATGCGCACCCGGAAATAAGCATCCCGGAGATCTAGCTTGGTGAATATTTTTCCCTTGGCCGCTTCAGTCAATAAGTCTTTTATTAATGGGAGGGGGTAGGCATTAGAAGTGGAGACCGCATTTAGTCCCCGGTAGTCCATGCACAAGCGCAGCCCCCCATCTTTCTTTTTCTGGAACAAAACGGGGGCGGCGAAGGGGGATTTCGCTGGGCGGATGAAGCCTCGCTCCAAATTCTTGTCTAGAAACTTTCGTAGCTCCTCCCGCTCTAAGGGGCTCATGGAGTAAAGTTTTCCTTTGGGGAGTTTCTCGCCCGGGAGCAGCTCTATGGCACAGTCTGACAGTCTGTGGGGGGGTAGCTCATCCGCCTCGGTCTCACTGAAAACCTCCATCAGGTCTCTATACTCCCGGGGGACCGTGGAGGGGGCGAGGGCAAGGGCAGCCGGTCGGGGAGGAGAGTTTGGTGGTTCCGGTCCCCACTCAGAGTCCCATTTGTGCGTCAGGCACCGGTCGTCCACCCAGGAGATTTTCCCTTCACTCCATTTGATGTAGGGGTCGTGCGAACTCAGCCAGGGGCTTCCCAGCACCATGGGGAACTGGGCATTTGGGGTGATGACAAAAGCTCGCTTCTCCCAATGCTCCCCGGTTCCCACAATCAGGCCCTCAGTTTCAGCTACACACTCTTCTTTCATTTCCGACCCATCCATTTGCATGAATTTTAGGGGCTCGGCCAGCGGGGTGACTTTTGGTCTCAACCCTTCCACCGCTAAAGGGCTAATTAAGTCCCGAGCACACCCAGAGTCAATTAGGGCGCGGACCCTCATGTGCGTGCCTGATCCCGGGGTCATTACAGTCACTACCATATATAACAGGGGGCCAGGGATGCTCACCGGAGATGGCGCTTCTTGGCGGGGGACCTGCAGTTCTGCGCCGCTCACTGCAGGCCGTTGGAGTTTCCCGACATCTGCGTTTCCATCAGCTCCAGCTCCCCTTGTTCGCTCGTGGATCCTTCCAGTTGCAGTGCCCGGGGCTTGAGTGGGGTCTTTCCTCTGCTAGGAGTGCTCCCCGCCACCGGTGTAGAGGTCTTCGGTCCCTTTCCTCCCCCCCTTGGGCACGCTGAGGCAAAGTGGCCACTCTCCCCGCATTTCATGCACAACCCTTGTCGGAAACGGGCATCTCTGATGTCTTGCACACTGGGCTTCGGCTTCGCTCTCGGCACGACTTTGCTGGCCGCTGTAGCCGACGTCCCCATCTTGATGAGGGTGAATCTATCCTCCACGTCTGTCGCCGCCCGCATCCAGGTGGCCAACGTCCCCGGGCGACCCCCCAGTAGGATGGTTTCGTAGATTTCAGGATTGAGACCCTCTCGGTACTTTTCCATGAAAAGTTCCTCGGGCCAGCCATGAATCTTGGCCGCGATGCGCCGGAACTTATCGGTGTAGTCCCTCACCGTGGACCTCCCCTGGAACAGCTTCCGCAGTTGGTTCCGGGCCTTTTCTTCCCCCAGGGGGTCTTCGTATTGGTGTCGGAGGGCCCACATGAAGTTGTTCAGCGAGCGTAACTCAGGACCGGGGGCATCGTGCAGGCTCACATACCAATCGCTGGCGGTGTCTTTCAGCTTGGACCCTATGTAGCCAATCCGCTCCCTCTCGGTGGGGTAGAGGTGGCCCCAGCTGTCCAGGAACCGCTCGATCTCCAACAGGAAGAAACGCAGCTTCTCGGGGTCCCCATCGAAAGTAGCCGTCAGAGGGTCGGAGGGGGCCGGGCGAACGATCGGCCCTGCCGGCACCGGGGCCGGCGCCGGCGCCGGGGTGGGACCGGGCACCTGTGGAGGGACGACTGGTGGAGCCGGCGGTGGTGGCGGCCTCGGCTGCACGGGCACCTGTGGTTGAGCTGGAACTCCTCCAGGAGCCGCCGGCGGCTGCTGGACTCCCGTCGCGGGGGCTGGAAGAGCCTCTTGCATGACCCTCATAGCGTCTCGAAATTGGTACTGGAGATCGAGGGCCAATTCTCGTAGTTCGGCGGTGAGTTGGAGCCGTAAATCTCCCATCATCCGGTCTAGGGATGGCATCTGGTCTTCCCGATACGGATCGGGCCCATACGGGCCGGTCCTCTCTCCTTCCATGGGCGGGCGACGCGGATCTCCTCCGTAGATCTGCTCGCAGTCTTCTCCCAGGTAGCTCGGCCTCCCTCGATCGAGTTGATCGCCAGGGAACGAAACCTGTGCCCCTTTCCGGTCGTGCACCCAAGAATCCACGGTCCCACGACTGAACTGTCTCCAGGCGTACTTCAGGGTCACGCTCTGAAGAGGAGGTAGGCGCGGAATGTAGTGAGCCCCCTGAATTGTAGTCACCGGTACTTCGGGCTCCCCTCCAGAGTAGGCACCCCTTGTGGGTGGAGAGTTCTGCGCACTGGATTGAGAAGGCCGCGAACTCAGGGTCCGGATTCTTGGGCCACCCCCTTCCCACCCAGTTGGAGACTCAGGAGAGTTGACGGTCCCAGGCCGTGTGCTGGTCTACGTCCCATATCTGAAGTGGCTGGTCCAGCAGGTCCTCGAGCAGAGCAACGTGGTAAGCTGAAGCTGGGTTGGGGTCACAGGAGGGCAGCGGAAGGCAGCTGAGTGCGTCCGCATGGCCCATGGCCTTCCCTGGGTGATGCACCAAGTCGTAGTCATACCCTCCGAGGAAGATAGACCATCGGAGGACTCGCAGGGACAACATCTGTGGTGTGCGGCGATCCAGGGCGAGGAGGCCCAGAAGAGGTTTGTGGTCCATGGCGACCATGAACTTGCACCCGTACAAGTAAGTATGGAACTTTTTGACCCCAGCCACGATTGCAAGCGCCTCCTTTTCTATCTGAGCATAATTCCTTTCGGCCGGGGCTAGGGTCTGGGAGTAATATGCGACCGGAACCTCCCGGCCATCCGGCAGTTTGTGACCCAAAACTGCCCCCACTCCATACGGAGATGCATCACAGGCCAATATGATGGGCAGGGCTTCGTTGAAGTAGGTGAGGACCGCATTGGACATTAGGAGGACCTTGATGCCCTGGAAGGCCGCCGCCTGGTGGGGACCCGAAGTCCAGGTCGCGCTTTTGTCCAAGAGCCTGTGTAAGGGCTCAGCTACCACCACCTTGTGGGGAAGAAAGGCGTGGTAGAAGTTGATGAGTCCCAGAAAAGATTGCAGTTCAGCCTTGGACTTGGGGGCCAGGGCATCGGAGATGGCCTTTACCTTGTCCTTAGTGGGGTGAATTCCATGGGTGTCCACCTTGAAGCCGAGGAAATCCACCGCAGGCACCCCGAGGAGGCACTTCTCGCATTTCACCTTCAGGCCGGCGTCCTGGAATCGCTGGAGGACGAAGCGTAGGCGGGCTGAGAAGGTCTTGATGTCCGGAGCCGCGATCAGGACGTTGTCGAAAAAGGGTTGCACCCCTGGAAGACCTTTTAACAAATGGTCCATTAACTCTTGGAAGATACCGGGGGCTACGCTGACCCCGAACTGGAGGCGCTTTACCTTAAATGCCCCCTTGTGCGTCACAATGGTCTGTGCTTCTGCTGTGGCATCGTCGACCGGCAGCTGCTGGTAGGCCTGGGCCAGGTCTAGTTTCCCAAACACTTGCGCCTGGCCAGGGAGGCCAATACATGGCTGATGACTGGGACTGGGTAGGCGTGGGCCTGAAGTGCTGTATTGATGGTGCACTTATAGTCCGCATGGATGTGGATGTCCCCATTTGACTTCATTGGCGTCACAATCGGGGTCTCCCATCGGGCATGGGACACTGATTCTAGTACTCCCTGGGCGACCAGCTTATCGAGCTCCTGCTCGATCTTGGGCCACACTGCGAGCAGCGGATGGCGGACTGGTATGCGCACGGGCTGGACCACAGGGTCTAGGTCCAGGGAGACGGGCGGTATATGAGCCCAGTGCCCCATCGAAAACTGCTGCGAATTCCTCACAGATGTCGGTAAAATCTGTGGGCTACAGGCTGTGTACCCCGGTGATGCCCAGCCATAGGGGCTGGAACCAGGAGAGTCCCAGCAGGCTTATGAGGTTGCCCGCCACCACCAGGAGACCCAAGCATCCCGTAAAGTTCTTAAATTGGACCCGGAACTTGCCCAACCCCCTTATCGGTATTGGGTTCTTCTGAAAGTCCCGCAGGGTTAGGCCCTGGACTTTCTGAAGTCGGGCCCCCCCCGGGGCAAAGCCTGCGAAGGGTGGACTCCGAGATTATGGAGTAGAACGACCTGGTGTCTACTTCCATCTGGCAGGGGGTCCCCTCGATCAAAACTGAGATCTTAATTTTGTTGGGGGTGTCGGGGGGCAAGTTCAGTACCTGCTGTGTCTTGTGGTGGTGGTGGCGGGTTGCTGCTGTCTGGAGGAGTTTGGCAGACTCCTGGTGCATGGCTTGGGTGTGGCGGTTGGAGCGGGTGCGGCAGGCCTGGGCGATGTGGCCCTTCTTGCCACATGACCGGCACTCTGCTTCCCGGAAACGGCAGGTCCGGCAGTCATGCTGGTCGCCGCAGCTAGCGCACATGGAATGTTTGGAGTGTGGCATCGGTGAGCAGGAAGCCTTCTTACTCAAGTTGCGGGACCCCTGTCCCAGAGGCCGGCACTGTACCTGGAGCATCTCGTCATCCTCGGATACATCGGAGTTTGCAGCGGCCCTGGTCTGGTGGGTGGCCGTGGATGTGCCTAGCTTCTCCTGCTGAGAGACCTCAAAGGCGCAAGCCGTGGTTAGCATCTCGTCCAGGGTGGCGGTGGAGTTGGCCATCAGCTCCTTTGAAGCTTGGGGTCATGAACCCCACACAGGAACGCAGAGTATAGTGTGTCCTCTATGGCCACGAACTTGCACCCCACCAGGAGATGGCGGAGCTCTGCCAGGTAATTGGAGGCAGACTCACCCTTCTGCTGCAGCCGGTGGAAGAACTTCACCCACTGCGTGTTCTTGGAGGGTCTCGGCAAGAAGTGGTTCCTTAGGAGTGCCATGATGTCATCATACGTGGCCTCCGCCAGGGTACGAGGGGAAAGCAAGCTGTGGAGTAACTTCAGCATCTTTACCCCACAGGAGGCCATGAGCCAGGACTTCTTCTTTCTGGCATCCGTGATGTCCTGTGCGTCGAAGTAGGATGTGAGCTGGTCCGTCCAGGCTTCCCAGGCTTCGGGGCAGGCTGGATCGAATGGGTGGGTGGTTCCCTGAGCGGTGGCCATTCTGGGATGTGCAGCAGTGCGTTGAGTGAGAGCCTCAGGAGCCAATGGCGGTGCGGTGGTGCTGGAGCCGAGCGGGGCCGGTGGCTGACGGATCTGGTCTGGGCTTGATGCGGTGCTGGTGTCAGCCGACGAGTCGCTCATCGGGATCCCACCTTCGTTGCCAGTGAAGAGTACTGGACTCCAGAGACCAGGAACAGTGAAATCATGAAGCCTTTATTGAGTGATTCAGCATGCCCAGTAGATGGTCAGAACAAGCATGCTTCCAGGGCTCCAGGGCCCTCATTATATGCTAGCCGGAGCCACACCTCCGGCCACACCCAAAAGACCTGATGGGGCTTAACATATGTGCATGTTTGTCATAGGTTCCCTGGAGGAGCCTTTGGCCGCATTGGCTCCCCAGGGAGAACCTAGGTCTCACATTGGTGGAGGCTTTGAATCCGGACGTCTATTGTTCCTCCAGATTCAAGCTCCCCTCTCTGCAGCAGGCGCCATTACCTGGGAGCACATGGCAGGCCGGTTGTTCCACAGAACATACTACATTACACAGCACACAATTGTTTTCTGGTTTTTGGCATCACTATGATACAGAAGCCACAAAGTGGTCCATATATGTAGAAATGTATGAAGGCTATTCATGCATGCTTGCTGGAGGAGAAAGGGACGGAGAGTTTCAGACTTTTCTCTGATTCTATTCCCCAACTTCTTCCAGCCTATTCCCTCATCTTCTGCCACTCCCACTCCTCAGAAAAACTTCAAAGGTTTCTGTAGAGAGCAAAATATCAGCAAACCCCCCCCCCCCCATTCCTATCACACTGCAAGGGGAGCTGAGGGTGTATGTGTGAGGGCAGTCCCACTCCCTCACACATACACCCTCAGCTCCCCTTGCAGTGTGATAGGAATCGGGGGGGGGGGGGTTGCTGATATTTTGCTCTCTACAGAATCCTTTGAAGTGTTCTTGTCCTAGACTCTCCCAGATTTGGAGGACTTTTCTCCCTGGGAGATGGTTTGCTCCAGCCTCATTTTAGCTGAGTCACTGGCTCAAACTGGTAAATGTGCAGGCCTTCTGTTTATTGTGGGTGAAGTGACCACAGCCTTGGCTTTGCTATGCAACTTCACTTGGAAAAAATGAAGAGAGCCCACCAAGAACAGCTCCAGGTTTTTCTTTCTCCAGAACTTGTCCTCCCACATCAGTGGCTGAGCTATTTCTTATGTAGCCGGTTCTAACGTGTTGCCCAGAAAGGAGGGGGGTGGCACTCCAGAGCCTTGTGACCGCCAATCTAAACCTGAATGAGTCCCATTTGAGGAGAAAAGTAAGTTAAATTTTTTTGGGGAGGAGGAGCTAAAAATGAAATAAAGAATGCCCACCCTATGGCATTTCAAGGACAACCTGCCCCTCACTGCCCTAGCAATGGGAACAGAACTGTTTCCCCCTTACAGCACAAGCAGACAGTGACCACAATCTTCCAGTGGGAAGGATCCCAGTTTGTTTCAAAATCCCAGTGATGCTTGCTTTAATAAATGAGGGCAATTAAAAAACAGCATCCAAGGGCTGACAAATGATTCTCTAATGCTCAAGCCACATAAAAAGATAAACTATTTTGATGGCTTCAGAGGAGAAAGACAAATATGAGATGTTATTGGATCCTTCTGGGGGTTGGTTCCCTCTTCCCTTTTTGAATTTCCCCCTCCTCCTCCTCCCCCTCCCACCCTCCTTAACAAGTTGAGGGCAAGTTACTAAAATGAAAACATTGGGTGGGGATGGAACTGAAATTACCCCTTTGCCTAGAGGAGTGAAGCAGGGCTTCCTGTAGGTCTCACTCCCTTCTGTTCACTCTCCCTGTGAATGACCTCACTGGGACACAAGCAGCAGGGAACTCCCATGCCCCTCCTCCAACTACCTGCCAGATCCCCATATTACTTGAGGCAGGTGCCGCTGCTTTTATCCAGATCCCAGGTGGGTCTGCGTATGCTGACGGACCTGTTTCAGAATTACTTGAATTGGTGAGGGTTTGGTAATTAATTGTGGAAAATCTAGTTATTTTTCCCAAGATTAAGCAGTTTCCTCGTCTTAAGTAGTTGTCTTGGAAGCTAAACATTCAGCCAGTTAGGCAGGTATCCCAGCTTCGCTCTCAGGCCTTCTCTACTAAGCTTCCCTCTCATGGAGGGCTCATGGCCTCCTCCCTCCACTCTGCAGCAAGTTCCTCAGGGCCTACTTATTGTTTCCTCTTTTTCTTAGGGGGCCCAGTTTGTTCCTGCAGCAATCCAAGCTTTTAGGGCTACAGTGTTGCCACAGGTTTTATATGGGGTAGATATTTGGATTACCAGAGCTGATAACTCTGTTAATCAATCCTTTGAAGCCTTCCTTTAGAAAACCAGTGGCGTACCCCATTGCATAGCCTCTGTGATCCTCTGGTCGGAACTAGCCTTGTGTCAGCAGAATGCCAAGCTCAGCAGCTGGCTTTTCACCTTAATATGAAGGTTCTGTTTTCTAGTGAAGCTTCTGGTTTCCTTTCTTCTTTATATTTGGATTACTATATTTCACAACGGAGACACAACCTTGAATCCTAATTCCATATTTTGGGGGCGGTCCCCTGTGTTATTGGCCCTCAGGCAGCAAGCTGTCTCCTGACAGAGCCCCGGATGACTTAGCTCTTCAGTCGGCCCTTGCTCATAGAAGGGATCGCACGTATGGGTCCCTGGGGACCGTACAGAAGTAAGTTGCCCAAGTTTCTGGGAGGACGACCGAGAGTGTCTCGGGGGCGACTGGCAGTTCCTGTTACCGGACGAGGAGCAAGGCACTCCCTATGGACCCGACCTGACGGTCGACGACTCGAGCCACAACCTGGATCGGAGGATGGGAGAGTTGCGGGTCCAAATCACCGCAGAGCTGAGAGAGGTGATGATGGACATGCAGCAGCAGCTCCGAGATGCCATTGCTGCGGTGCAGGTACCGGGGCAGCAGCCAGCCAGAGGAGCGAGGGGAGGAGTGCTGGCAGGTGGGGCACCTCCGCAACAAGTCCCACCGGGGGGAGCCCCAGCCAGGGGCACCCCGCAGCCGGTTCCAGCCCCCGTCCTGGCAGATCGGATGATCTGCCAAGCTCCCAACGACCCCCTAACGGCAACTTTCGATGGCGACCCCAAGAAGCTTCGTTTCTTCATCATCGAGATCGAAAGGTTCCTAGAGGCATGGGGCCATCTCTACCCCACCGAGCGGGACCGTGTAGGCTACATCGGATCCAAGCTATGAGACACTGCCAGTGATTGGTATGTAAGCCTGCACAACCCCCCAGGGCCTGAGCTGCGGACTGTGAATAATTTTATGTGGGCCCTCAGGCAGCACTATGAGGATCCCCTGGGGGAGGAGAAGGCGAGGAACCAGCTGTGGAAGTTGGTGCAGGGGAGGGCTTCCGTGCGGGAGTATACCGACCGGTTCCGCCAGATCGCGGCTAAAGTACAAGGCTGGTCCCAAGACATCTTCATCGAGAAGTACAGAGAGGGTCTGCACCCCAAAATTTACGAGACTATCTTGAGGGGTGGGAGACCTGGATCCCTGGCAGCGTGGATGAGAGCCGCCGCCGACGTGGAGGAGCTATTCACCCTGATCAAACTGGGGACCTCCGCAACCGCTCAACCCAAGGCTCCCCAAAAGATGAAAGGGAAGCCGAACATCCAGGAGATACAAGACAACCGCTTCAAACAAGGGCTTTGCATGAGATGTGGGGAGAGTGGTCACTTCGTGTCCGCTTGCCCTCATGGCAGCGGGAAAGTTCCCAAGACCTCGACCCCCCTGAGTGGGAGCACCCCAAGCCGTGGCAAGACCTCATTCAAACCCCGGGCATTACAACTGGAAGGGGCAGCGAGCGAGCAAGGAGAGCTGGAGCTGACTGAGGCGCAGATGCCAGGAAACTCCAACGACCTGCAGTAAACGGCGCAGAACTGCAGGTCCCTTCCCCCGATGCGCCATCTCCGGTGAGCATCCCCGGCCCCTTACTTTACATGGTAGTGACTGTGATAGCCCCCGACACCGGGACCCACGTGAGAGTCCGTGCCTTGATTGATTCTGGGTGTGCCAGAGACTTAATAAGCCCCTTGGTTGTGGATGGGCTGGCACCTAGAGTCACCCCTTTGGGGGAGCCACTCACGTTCACGCAGATGGATGGTTCCGAGATGAAGGAAGCGTGTGTGGCAGAGACTGAACTGTTGATTTTGGGGATGGGGGAACATTGGGAGAAAAGGGCTTTTGTTATTACCCCGAACACCCAATTCCCCATGGTGTTAGGAAGCCCCTGGTTAAGTTCCCATGACCCTTATGTGAAATGGAGTGAGGGAAAAATCTCATGGGTGGACGAGAAATGTAATCACCACAAATGGAAGCCTGAGTGGGGGTCGGGGGCCCCAGTTCCTTTACAGGCGGCCGCCCTCATCCTAGTGCAGTCCCAAATCCCCAGGGAATACAGATACTTGGCTGAAGTGTTTAGTGAAACGGAGGCGGATGAGCTACCCCCTCACCGCCTATCTGACTGTGCCATTGAGTTACTACCTGGGGAAAAACTACCAAAGGGGAAATTGTACTCCATGAGCCCAGCGGAGAGAGAGGATCTACGGAAGTTCCTAGACAAGAACCTAGCGCGGGGTTTCATCTGCCCGGCCAAATCCCCTTTTGCAGCCCCCATGTTATTCCGAAAAAAGAAAGACGGGGGGCTGAGACTTTGAACAGATTATCATGGTCTGAATGCTGTGTCTGCTTCCAATGCTTACCCCCTCCCGCTCATAAAAGACTTGCTGGCTGAAGCAGCTAAGGGGAAAATGTTTACTAAATTAGACTTACGAGATGCTTACTTCCGAGTGCGCATTAGGGAGGGGCATGAGTATAAGACTGCTTTTAATACACCACTGGGTCAGTTCGAATATTTGGTGATGCCGTTCGGCTTAAGTGGCGCTCCGGGCGTCTTTATGAGCCTGATCAATGAAGTGTTGCACAAGCATTTGTTCAAGGGAGTGTTATGTTACTTAGATGATATCTTGATTTATTCTACTGATAAGGAGTCACATGTGAAACTGGTACGAGAGGTGTTAGATACCCTGTTAAAAAATCAGCTGTATGCTAAATTGTCAAAATGTGAATTTAACCGGACCGAGGTAGACTTTCTGGGGTATAGAATTTCTCAGAAGGGGTTAGAAATGGATCCTGCTAAGGTGGAGGCGGTGGTGCACTGGGATGCCCCCCGAACCAGAAAGCAGCTACAGAGCCTTTTGGGATTTTGCAACTTCTACCGCACCTTCCTTAAAGACTTTGCCACGGTTACCCTACCCCTAACTGAACTGTTAAAAACAAAGGGTAAGGGGCCAGAGGCGGGGAAGCCAGGGAAGAAAATAGCCTGGTCCGAGGCATGCCAACGAGCATTTGAGACTTTAAAAAAACTGTTCACCTTGGAACTAATCCTAGTCCATCCCGATGAGACTAAAGAATTTGTGATTCATGTAGATGCCTCCGATGTAGCCATGGGGGGAGCAATCCTTCAAAAAGGGGCTGACAATAAGTTGCACCCCTTGGCTTACATCTCCAAAAAAATTAATGAAACAAAGAGAAATTGGTCAGTTTGGGACAAGGAAGCAGCTGCCATCCGACTAGCCCTAACCACATGGAGACATTGGTTAGAAGGGGCGCAAATTCTGTTTGAAATTTGGACTGATCACAAAAACCTTGAGGCATTACGCATGCAGTGGTCCCTCAATGCAAAACAGCTCTGGTGGGCCGATTTCTTTTCAAAGTTCAATTTCATCCTAAAACACTTCCCTGGGAAGGCAAACTCCTTAGCAGACGCTTTGTCCAGATTACCCCAAGACAAGTCCCAAAGGGAAGAAGTGTTCGACTCCATGTTCTCACAGCAACAGTTGGGGGGGCCAGTCACTACCCGAAGCCAAAGTAAAAGTGTAAACGTTGAATCATGGAGTGAGAAATGTGCTGGGGACTATTCAACGGAGGAGGCTGAGGAATTGGCGGGGATGGAAAAATGCTTCTTGCACCCCGATAAATGTTGGTATCATGGGACTAAATTGGTTGTGCCTCAGTCGCGCCGTAGAGACATTCTAGTGACTTGCCATTCTTCCAAGTTGGCTGGACACTTTGGGTTCTTAAAGACTCTTAATTTGGTACAACGACAGTTTTGGTGGCCGCGCATGTGAAAAGATGTCTCTGACTTTGTCACGGCTTGCCAAGTGTGTCTAATGTGCAAACGGAGGGGAGGGAAGACTCCTGGATTATTGCACCCCCTGCCTACCCCCTCCAGGCCATGGGAAGCAGTGTCTATGGACTTTATCACTAACCTGCCACCCTCTAAAGGAAAGACAGTGATTTGGGTGGTGGTGGACATGTTCTCTAAGCAGGCTCACTTCGTCCCGTTCAAACAGTTGCCAACGGCAAAGGGTCTAGCAAAAACGTTCTTCAACCACGTGATCAAATTACATGCTTTCCCCAAACAGGGGGAGCCAATTTGTTGCCAACTTCTGGCGGGAGCTTTTGAAAGTGATGGACATTGAACCAGCCATGAGTTCGGGTTACCATCCAGAGACCGATGGACAGTCCGAACGAATTAATCAAATATTGGAACAATTCTTAAGGTGCTACACTAACTACCACCAAGACAATTGGGTAGAGTTGTTGCCCTTTGCAGAATACAGCTATAACAATGCAGTGCATTCCTCTACTAGAGTGTCGCCCTTTATGGCGGTGGGGGACTTTGAGGGAAAGCCTCTACCAACAGTTGCTGACTCGAGTGAAACCCCCCCCTCTGACTTCACCCAATGGTGGGCAAATCTGCAAAATTCGTGGCCACTAATTGCTAAAACTTTGGATAAGTCCAAAGAGGACTACAAAAGATATGCAGACCGAGGTTGTGCTGAGGGATGGGACCTTCAACCAGGGGACTCGGTGTACCTTTCCACAAAAAACATCCGTGGACTCCAGCCCAGCAGGAAATTGGGCTGAAAATATGTTGGGCCATACAAAGTGTTGCGAAAAATCTCTGATGTTTCTTTTGAGCTTGAACTGCCTAAATCACTGAGCTCTGTGCATCCTGTTTTTCATTTCAGCCTGCTGAAGAAGAATCCTGGGCCGAATGCATGGCACTCAACTCCTCCGATTCCTCCTCCACTGATGAAGGAGGGGGCGCCTCACTTTGAAATCTCTGAAATTCTTGATTCAAAAATGCGTAGGGGCCGCTTGCTATATCTAGTAAAGTGGGTAGATTTTGGCCCTGAACTGAATGAATGGGTCGTTGCTGAAAATGTCCATGCTCCTAGACTAGTTAAAGCCTTTCATAAACGCTTTCCTGATAAGCCGGGGTAGAATGTATTTTGAAGGGGGCAGGGTGTCAGGATCATAGGATCCTAACAGGGTTTCCATTGTGCTTTTTCTAACATGCTATCACTCTGTAAGAAATGTAACTATTGCTGTCTCAAGAATGTAACCATTGCTGCCCTTTCAAGTTGTCTCCTGTCTCTTCCCCCCATTTTATTGCTCTGAGGTTTATTGCTTTTTGAAGGTCTGGTCAATGTAACCATTTCATCTGGGAGAGTGGCGACCCCACATATTTGCACGTCACCAGAGAACAAATGGCCTTTCCTCCCATGCATTCCCTCCTCCCGATCCCTGGGACACAGAACTGTCTTATCTTGTTGTGAAGACCTTGAAAGGCCGCCGAAGCCACTTTGTTATGCATAAGTTTCACACATCTGGGGCGCCCAGTTCAAGAGGGGAATTTTTATAACTTTCACACTTCACCTTTCCTGTGGGAAGTAAAACGGCTTAGAACTTTTAACCGCGCTTTTCTCCCTCTATTGTGATTGGGTGAATGTTGGGGTTCAAACTGTACTGGAGGGTATATTAACCCTGACTGTTCTTTATGTGACATCTCTAACAAACATTCGAGAACCTGTCAAGCAGTATTAAGAAATAAAGAACTCTGTTTCATCAACAAAGGTCTGATCTTTTGCTGTTTAGTACAGAAGCCTCACAGGTGCAGTTGAAACACAGGCTCGTGTCTTCTTTGATGGTGTGCTGGGAACCCCTTAGAAAGATTTCTGGATTCAGCCAATGATTGCTTTTGGTGCTTCTTCTGCTTCCCAGGCTATCTTGCTCGTTGATACTGATCCTGCTATAATTCTGGCTGCAGCAAAAAAAATAGCTGCTGCAGCTTCAATACAAGGGATGACTGTTGGGTCATCGGATTCTCTGAAATAAAGAAAAAGAAAAAACTGAAATTATTATTTTTAAAAAGGTATCTATGAAATGTTCCATTTGGTGATGGGTTTCATTCATTTTACTTTATGCCACCATTCCACTCATCTCAGGATTCTCAACCCAGAAAGCCATAAAAAAAATTATAACCAGCTTTAAATACACACAAGATAAACAACAATTAAACAAAACATACAAACACAGAAACGGAAAGAAGAGTCAGTGAAGAAATGTCAAACAAAACAGAACATCTTTACCCATTGGTAGAAAACAATGATTGTCAGGTCTTGAATGAAATTCACCCCCAACAACACTCTTTTGGCAGTGATTTATTTATTGAGAGATAAAGAGATTTCAAGCATAGACGTTTCTGTGTCAGAACTGACTCCATCGGTGCCAGTTCTCATGTTACACAAGATTCAAAGATCCCCTCCCACAGCGTCCAGTCCAATCACACCCATACATTCAGCCTACCAAAATCTACGGTGCCTCCAATAGCCCTTCTCCATCACCTGCAAGCTCACTGACACATTATCTTGCCGTGTCTAGCACTCATGGTCAAGCACACATACTTCCCACAATGGGGAGGCCCTGCATAGACTCACTTACAAGCCAGTGTGATTCTCAGCAAAGCAGTTTCATGCAAACATTAACACACTCCCCCCTCCCCCAATTCCCAGCATAGAATGAAATGGCATTGAATTACCGATATCAGAGAAAACAGGAAAGAATTACATGCAAATGAAGGCTGAGTTTGGCATTCTGCCCCCCCCCAAAAGTTTCCCTCACCCCCCAGGTTTGCGAGGGTGGGTTCTGTGGAATGGACTACTTTTGGTACTTTAACATGGTCACTACAAACCCACGCATTATGATTTGGGTCCCAGTCCTGCCACTTAACAAGGTAGTACCGGTGGCTCCTCTTAATTCTAGAGTCCAAAATCTCTTCCACCATTTGGTGGAGTTCCCCGTGCACCATCAGAGGAGGTAGAACTGGAGGTTGGGGTCTCCATTCTGAGGGTCCCGGATCCTTCTTCAGCAAACTGAAATGGAAAACAGGATGAATGTGCCATAAGTTCTTTGGCAACACCAACTCCACAGCCACCTTATTAATGGCCTACTACACCTTGAAACGGCCTGACATACTTCCACCCCAGTTTCTTTCCCGGTTGCAACCCCCTCAAGTTTTTAGTGGAAATATAAACTGAATCCCCAGGGTTTATGTCCCACTCGGGTAATCTGCCCTTATCTGCCTGGATTTTGTAATCCTCTTTTGCCTTGGCCAAAGTATGTTGGATAAGGTTCTATTGCTGGGTTAACTCCAATCACCAGGTTTGTAGATCCTCTGTGTCAGCTAGGCTGCCATAGAGGGGGGGGGGCAAGAGTTTGCCTCTGGCGTTCCAAGTCTCCTGCTCTGGTACTTTAACTTTCAATTCCTCTGCCTCGTTTATCTCATCCTCTGACAAGAGCTGTCCTTGGAGACGTGGGAGATGGTATCTGCTTTCCCACTGGGAACCAAAAGCTGTTATTTTGCACACAAGTGTAATCAGTTGCTTATTGGCTTGTTTCCAACAGAAGACCCTGTTTGAACCCTGTATATCTATCCTTTCCCGCCGTTGTGCTAGTAGCCTTAACACAAATAGTGTTTAGAGCAATGCAGTATCCTGATTCAAAAAACTGATCCTGTTTAAGGAACGTTGTTGAGTACTGATTACAGGGGACTCTGACAGAGTGTTAAGAATCTTCAATCCCTGGACTGTGCTCCAACCCCCAAACCTCAACATGAGTGCAGGGAACGGTGGAGACCAGCCAGTCACGGAGGCAGAGGTTCCCATCAACACGATGATCGAGACCCCTGTGTTGGGGACGCAGACACCAGCTCCAGATCAGGGGCCGGTGGGGGGTGCTTGGCCCCAAGGGAGGAAGAATTGTATTCTTGACCTTTGGGGAGGGGTGTTGTGACATCTCTGTTTGAGATTCCAGTAGATGTAAACCCAAGCTACACACTGAAGTTTTTAACAAGCTAGGTCCAGGTTCCCCAGACTCAATTTGGGTTCCCTACAGCAACAGAGCAGCCATGGTAAACAGCTTAAAAAAATAAAATAAAGGAGAGTCCAAATGGACTGGGAATGCCTTTGCAGGAGAAAGAAGTGCTTCTGCCTCCCCCCCCCCCCTGCTGTTTTATCACATGGTAACAGTGCTGGGGTGGGAAGTAATTTCTCCCTTTTTGCTGCTCCACTTAGGCTGGTTTTACATCTGCCTTTCCTGCTGGAATCATTCTACTTCCAAAAAAAACTCACCCACATCTCTTTCAAGTGTGAATCTGCATTCCTTCTCAACTGTCCATATCTGCTAATTGCCCTCTAGCTCTCAGGCTGGCTTCACATCTCTGTAAACAAATCCTGTTCTTAACAGCACTTCAAAAGAATGACCCCTTTCACTCCAGTTCAATCAGATGTGGGCATTCCCCTACAACAGCTTTGACACCAATGTGTTACTGGTGCAGGGAGCGCTGGAATGAAGCCGTTACAAAAATGCACATGTAAAATCAGCCTTAGATTCATGGAATCAGAATCACACAGAGTTGGAAGGGTCCTTGCAGGCCATCTAGTAGTCCAGCCCCCTGCTCAATGCAGAATCAGCCTAGAGCATCCCTGATAAGTGTTTGTCCAGATGCTGCTTAAAGACTGCCAGTGAGGGGGAGCTCACCACCTCCCCAGGCAGCTGATTCCACTGTTGTACAACTCTGACTGTCAAAATGTTTCTCAGCCTCCTCTTCCCCATACTGAACATTCCCAAGTCCCTCAGCCTTTCCTCGGAGGGCTTCTTGGTCTCCAGGCTCCCAATCATCCTCGTTGCTCTCCTCTGCACCCGCTCCATTCTGTCCACATCCTTTTTTGAAGTGAGGCCTCCAGAACTGCACACAATACTCCAGGTGCGGCCTAACCAATGCAGGGGTGTTCATTATATAGCCCATGGGCCAGATCCGGCCTGTCCATGACTTTTATCCAGCCCACAAGCATGTGAGGGAGGGAACATGAGGTGTGAGGGAGGAAACAGGAAGCTGCTTGGGGAAGTGAGCAGGCGAGCCACTCCAATCTTGGCTTCAGTGTGTGGTGGAACAACCTCCTCTGTAGCAGTTTACTTCAGCATCCACCTGTGAGGCTTCTGCCCTAGGCAGTCAAAGATCAGACCTTTGTTGTTGAAACAGAGTTCTTTATTGTCTTATTACTGCATGACAGGTTCTCGAATGTTTGTTAGAGATACCGTATACAAAACAGCTAGGGTTAATATACCCTCCAGTACAGTTTGAAACCCCGATAGTCAACCAATCACAAAAAAGGAAAAAAGCGCGGTTACAGATCTTCGGCCGTTTTACTTCCCACAGGAAAAGGTGAGGTGTTAAAGTTATAAATTTTCCTCTCTTGAGTTAGGCGCCACAGATGTGCCCCCTTATCCATAACAAAGGCCATTCCAAGGCCTTCTCACAGCAATAAGAGGTGCCGTGTTCCGGAGGGCGGGGGAGCGGAGGAATGCATGAGGGGACGAGGCCATTTGGTCTCGGGTGACGTGTCAGCGTTTGAGGACGCCACTCTGCTGGATGGAACTGTTACATTGACCAGACCTTCACAAAGCAATATAACTCAAAGCAATAAAGAGAAGGGAGAAAACCTGAGACAGCTTGGTGTAAGATAACAAGGGAATGCATAGAGAAAAGCAAACGGTTACAATTGTGATTGAGCTATGCTGGCATAATTCATGTAAGACATAAAGGAAACATTGTTAGGATCAGGGATCCTGACACCACCTCCCTGGTAAGTAGGGGGCTGTCACAACTGCAGCCACACCTGTCTCCCCTGCCTCCCTCCCTTCCTTCTAGGGTTGCCAAGTCTTTAGTACTCACTGGCGGGGGGGAGTCCTCCTCTGGCTGGGAGCTTCCCCAGCGCGCGCACTTCGCGCGCGCACCCAGTGATGTCACCAGAAGTGACGTCAGCACGTTGGGGGCGTTGCCAGGGTGACGCTCTGGCAATTGCCCCAAAACTCTATGGTATCATAGAGTTTTGAGGCAATTGCCAGAGCATCGCCCTGGCAACGCCCCCAACGTGCTGACGTCACTTCTGGGTGACGTCATTACGTTGGAGAAAGTCGTCCTGCTGGACGACTTCGGGGGTGGGGTTCCCCCGCCAGCCAAATGCTGGCCGGCGGATCGGGAACCCCTGTAGCGGGGGATCCCCCGATCCCCGGGCTGACTTGGCAGCCCTACTTCCTTCCCACAGCACATGGCGAGTCAGCTCTTTTCTCTGCCTGAGCTGAATAGTGGCCAGCAAAAGTGGTATACCAAGGGTTGGGTGGGTCTGGGCGGAATTGACCACCCCAAGTGAATTCAATGAGGGGTGCCCAGAAGCCCAGTGGGGAGGCTTTGCATTGGGGGAGAGGAGGAATGGACTGCGGGGATGCTTGGCCTGCCTGACGTGGATCGTGATGCTGGAAAAGAGGATCATTCCTCTTCTTCCCCCCAATGCAAAACCCCACTCCAGAGCAAGTCTCAATCAAAAAGAAAAAAATTAGGGGAAAATACATTCTCTTCTTGCTCAGCTCAGTATTCTTAACTGTGCTGAGCAAGAACTGAATACATTTTTTCCTAACTTTTTTCACCTCCACAAAGTCAGGGACACCCAAGAACCAACAACCTGGGAGCAGCTGCTTCCGAATCCAAGGGCAGGCTCTCGTTCTTCCCTTGCTGCATCGCTGTGCACATCAGAAGCCATCAGTGTTCCCTCTAAGCTGAGTTAGTGTGAGCTAGCTCACAGTTCTTTAGCCTGCAGCTCACACATTTTTGTGAAGGATGGCTCCAGAGCAAACTAATTCATGCTGCAGCTAAATCGCTGGCTCACAACTTTAATGCCAGTAGCTCACAAAGTAGAATTTTTGCTCACAAGACTCCACAGCTTAGAGGGAGCATTGGAAACCATGGAGGCGCCCGGGCTGTCTCAGCTTGGATCATGAAGCTGGAGAAGAGCATCATCCCCCCTCGCCCCCAAGGAAAGCTGGCCCTCGAGCAGAGCCTCAGTCGACAAGAAAAAAGTTAGGAAAAAATGCATTCTCTTCTTGCTCAGCACAGTATTCTTAACTGGATTGAGCAAGAAGAGAATGCATTTCCCCCCTAACTTTCCACCCCTCCACAAATGATCGAGACCCCTGTGTTGGGGACGCAGACACCAGCTCCAGATCAGGGGCCGGTGGGGGGTGCTTGGCCCCAAGGGAGAGACCAGTACTCATGGGCGCACCTTTGTACTGCTCCAAGAGAGTCATGGATGCTGACTCCTTGGATGGCCGTGCCAAGCCGCTACGATCAGGTGATCCCCAGATGTCCAGAGTCGCTAGAGTGGAGTGGAAGTGGCAAGGTTGAAGCGCTGGTCGAGTGCATGGGAGCGCACTTGTGGGAGCAAGTGCAGCAAGAAGTTTTTGAACTGATGATTAGATTACCCCAAATGGTTGCTGCTGTGGTGTGTGATGAACTGAGACAACAGGCTCCCCCCCAGCCAGGGGGGCCTGCAGCACCGGTGGGGCCACTGGCCGGGCAACCGGGAGCACCCACTGCATAATCAGCAGCGCCAGCCGGGCCACTTGGGGTTCCAGTGGGGCTGGGGCAACTGGCTCAATCCCTGGCTCCTGGGGTCCCAGGACTACAACAGCCCAAGGAGCTACATTTGACAGGACCCCTGAGAAGTTGGCATTCTTTCTAGTGCTAGTGCAAGTGCACAGATTCCTGACAGATTGGGGCCATCTGTTCCCAGATGATGAGCACCGTGTTGAGTCCATCAGCATGAAGCTGAGGGACCGGGCGGCAGACTGGTACATGGATCTGCACGAGATCCAGGGTCCCAAGCTACGGGATGTGCAAACCTTCATGTTGGCACTACGAAGGCAGTATGAAGACCCACTAGCAGGCGAGAAGGTGAGGGAGCGCCTCCGTACCTTGAAGCAAGGCAACTGCGTGAGTGCTCAGAAGAGTTCAAAATGATCGTGGCGAGGATCCAGGGGTGGACAGAGCCCATGCTGATGGAGCACTTCCAGACGGGGCTCAGTCACCAGATCCTAGACATGGTTCTGCGTAATGTGCAGCCCCTCTCCTTGGCGGCCTGGATGTGAGAAACAGATGACACGGAGAACCACCTGCAGATGATCAAGATTTGGGACTTGCGGGTGTACCCGAAAACCCTGGGGATCCCACAGAAGACGACCCATCCCAGAGGAAAAGACTCAATCAACGAGCAGCAGATGCTGCAAGGGCTCTGTCTCCGGTGTAGCGAGGCTGGCCACTTTGTGGCAGCTTGCCCAATGAGTGCAGCCCCAACCCCTCTGAAAACTGGAGAGAAGAAAACATCGGGGACTCCAACACAGCCAAGTGGCGGGAAGGGGAAGTTTCTAAGGGCACTGCAGCTGGGAGCACAAGTGGATGGAACCTCGTCTAACAGCGAGGAAGTGCAAGAGCTGTCAGGAAAAGGCGGGACCTGTTGTAAGGGGTGCAAAACAACAGGACCAAGAGCTGCTGGCCTATGGTAAGCACTTCTGACCCCGTCCTGTTTGTGACTGTGACTATTTTAAACAGCGACATGGGCACGCAAATCCGAGTGTGGACATTGATTGACTTGGGCTGTGCAAAAGACACCAGTTTGGTGTAGTGGCTAAGTGCGCGGACTCTAATCTGGGAGAACCGGGTTTGATTCCCCACTCCTCCACTTGCACCTGGCTGGATGACCTTGGGCAAGCCATAGCTCTGTACCAGCTGTTCCCTCAAGGACAGCTTTGGAAAAAGCTCTCTCAGCCCCACCTACCTCACAGGGTGTCTGTTGTGGGGAGGGGAAGGGAAAGGAGTTTGTAAGCCGCTCTGAGACTCCAAGTGAGTGAAGGGCGGGGTATAAATCTAATATCTTCTTCTCTTCTTCTTCTTGTTACGGGGCTGGGGGCCCCCATCCAGAGCTGTTAGTTTTTGTCCAGATGGACAGTTCTTCTATGTAGGAGCCATGTAAATACCAGATGGTCCCTTTGCTGATGGGGGCGGGACCACATTGAGAACGCCACTCTTTTGGGATTAACCCCAGTGCCTGGTTCCCAATGGTGTTGGGCAGCCCTTGGTTGTGTGGGCACAATCCTTATATTCAGTGGAGCAAAGGGGTGGTGCATTTTGTTGATCTGGGCGTGTCTGGTCACCCGAATGGGTTGAGTCTCCTCCAGCAGAACCAGTGATTGCTTGCTTAGTAGGGGAGGAAGTGGGGGGGATCCCCCATGAATATGAGGACTTGGCTGAGGTTTTTGGAAATGTGGAAGCAGACGAACCACCCCCCCACAGAATTTCTGACCGTGCTATTGAACTATTGCCGGGACATAAGTTACCTAAAGGGAAGTTGTATTCCATGAACCCTGCAGAGAAGGGGGAACCACGAAAGTTCACTGACAAAAATTTGGCATGAGGTTTTATCCGCCCCGCCTCCTCCCCTTATGCGGCTCCTGTCCTATTCCAGAAAAAAAAGGATGGTGGACTCAGACTATGTATGGACTATCAGGGGCTCAACGCAGTATCGACTACCAACGCGTATCCCCTCCTGTTAATTAAAGACTTGTTAGCTGAGGCTTCCAAGGGCAAAATCTTCACTAAGTTGGATCTGCGGGATACGTACTTCCGGGTGCGCATTCAGGAGGGGGATGAGCCCAAAACAGCTTTCAACACACCCCTGGTTTGTGAGCCAGTTCATGCCCATCCCTATCCCCAGAGTTGTCCTATCTCTCGTTCAACACCTCTGTGATGTTTGAGACTGGAGGACAATTATTCAAATCCCCTGGGCCCAGAGCAAATTTCTTTAGGATTGGGCACACCATGAGCTGTTTCAAGGAGCAAAGACCGTGTTTCTCGAAGAGGCATTTCCTGTCTTCCAGATCCAGTCAACCCCTCCCTCCCAGGAGATGCAAACAACGAGGAGAGGCAAAAGTCGTACAAGCAAGGGGGTAGGTCTCAGACTTTCAAGAATCTTGTCCACATCTTCAGACTGAATAAACTGAAAAATATCCATACAGCTTGACAAGCTGGTACTCTGGCACCATGTGTGCCTGTCACTGCTGATGCAGAGTCCAAACCACTATGGATGTGAGAGATTTTATCTTCAAACTGACAGGAGCTCATCACAGTGGACCTCTTCCTACAGGCCAGATCCCAATAGGTCCTTGACCACCCAGACACAATGGGAGCAGATAAGTATCATTTCTTCACCCCTATCATTACCCTGGAGTAGGTTCTAACCAGTGTAATTGGACAGAAATAGCCAATATTTGTTGATTTTGTGCTTCAGTCTAAACTGTTACTTTTTCTTTTTAAAATGGAAATATCAAACTTTTTTTAGAATGTTCAAATCCAACAGTAGGCTTTTCTGAAATGTGACAATTCCTACTCTATACAAACTGATTTCCATTCAATGGACATTTGCTGTTCCTGCAGTTCTGCCTCTTCATGACATGACGGATAATGTGTCAGAGTCTTGAACAAAGTTACTCCCAACAACAATCTCTTGGCAGTGATTTGTTTATTGAGAATTAAAGATGTGTCAAGCTAAAGATGTGTTAGTGCCAGTTTAGAATTTATACCCTGTTCAAACAAGCCCCCCATGCCCTGTCCAATCAATCCATTCAGTCAGCCCACCTAAATCTAACATGCTTCACAAGCCCTCCTTCCCCCACCTGCAATTGTACAGTTATTTTATCTATGACAGGCCAGCCAGCAGAGACAGGCATCCAAGGTCATTTCACATACTTCCCATGTTGAGAGGCCTCATAAGAAAACATTTACTAAGCCACATAAGTGAAGCAGTTCACACACACACACACATTTGCACCAAGCACCCTCACCCCCAATGCCCACATTCAGAATTCCCATAGGGAAAGGACATACAATGCATACAGGATACACAAATCATGGTAAACCAGGTTCCAAGTTTGATATAATGTGGGGCTTGGATTTGGGAACCTGGGGTCAAGTCTCCATCCAGCCATGGACGTCACCTGGTGATCAGAAGGGGGGGGGGTGTCAGTCAGGTTAACTCACCTCTGCAATGTTGGTGGGAAAACGTGGGGAGGGAATCCATATAGCTCTCCCTGGAGCTCCTTGTTGGAAATGTGGAGAAAGTACAGGACAGCTGGATATTATGAGTTGGTTTTCAAAGTGACTGGCCTATTTGCAATCTCCATTCTTGAGATTGTGCCCCTCACAGGGTGTTGTGGGGAGGGGAAGGGAAAGGAGTTTGTAAGCCACTCTGAGACTACAAGTGAGTGAAGGGCGGGATATAAATCCAATCTCCTCCTCCTCCTCCTCCTCCTCCTCTAAATGTTAAACACACAAAATTTGCAAAATGTTTAGAATTAATTGGGGTGGTTATATCTTGGCTTTAGCACAGTGCGCTGAAGGCATGTCTGTCCATGCAAAGACACAGCTGGGCCTTGCTGACTGAAGCTGGGTGCTGCAGATCCAGAAGCATCTCCTCTTTTCCTCTCTAACACATCAGAGGAGCAGAGAACAGGGCCTTCTTGGTCATGCTCCCTGGGGCTATGGAATTCCCCTCCAGGGTGCCCAGCCAGAATGTGATGTGACAGGTTAATCATCAGAATATCACAGGAAAGCCCAGCAAGTATTTAGAGCTTTGTCCTGATTTGCTGTAATTCTGGATGGTGTTAAAATAATTTATGTCTTAAAGGTTTAATTGGTACTTGGAATACATAAGTACTCTCTCCTGCCAAGAAAAGCAAGAATAAGCATAAGTAGTGGGCAAAATCATTTCAGAGGAAGAATTGTATTCTTGGCCTTTGGGGAGGGGTGTTGTGACATCTCTGTTTGAGATTCCAGTAGATGTAAACCCAAGCTACACATTGAAGTTTTTAACAAGCTAGGTCCAGGTTCCCCAGACTCAATTTGGGTTCCCTACAGCAACAGAGCAGCCATGGTAAACAGCTTAAAAAAATAAAATAAAGGAGAGTCCAAATGGGCTGGGAATGCCTTTGCAGGAGAAAGAAGTGCTTCTGCCTCCCCCCCCCCCTGCTGTTTTATCACATGGTAACAGTGCTGGGGTGGGAAGTAATTTCTCCCTTTTTGCTGCTCCACTTAGGCTGGTTTTGCATCTGCCTTTCCTGCTGGAATCATTCTACTTCCAAAAAAACTCACCCACATCTCTTTCAAGTGTGAATCTGCATTCCTTCTCAACTGTCCATATCTGCTAATTGCCCTCTAGCTCTCAGGCTGGCTTCACATCTCTGTAAACAAATCCTGTTCTTAACAGCACTTCAAAAGAATGACCCCTTTCACTCCAGTTCAATCAGATGTGGGCATTCCCCTACAACAGCTTTGACACCAATGTGTTACTGGTGCAGGGAGCGCTGGAATGAAGCCGTTACAAAAATGCACATGTAAAATCAGCCTTAGATTCATGGAATCAGAATCACACAGAGTTGGAAGGGTCCTTGCAGGCCATCTAGTAGTCCAGCCCCCTGCTCAATGCAGAATCAGCCTAGAGCATCCCTGATAAGTGTTTGTCCAGATGCTGCTTAAAGACTGCCAGTGAGGGGGAGCTCACCACCTCCCCAGGCAGCTGATTCCACTGTTGTACAACTCTGACTGTCAAAATGTTTCTCAGCCTCCTCTTCCCCATACTGAACATTCCCAAGTCCCTCAGCCTTTCCTCGGAGGGCTTCTTGGTCTCCAGGCTCCCAATCATCCTCGTTGCTCTCCTCTGCACCCGCTCCATTCTGTCCACATCCTTTTTTGAAGTGAGGCCTCCAGAACTGCACACAATACTCCAGGTGCGGCCTAACCAGTGCAGGGGTGTTCATTATATAGCCCATGGGCCAGATCCGGCCTGTCCGTGACTTTTATCCAGCCCACATGCATGTGAGGGAGGGAACATGAGGTGTGAGGGAGGAAACAGGAAGCTGCTTGGGGAAGTGAGCAGGCGAGCCACTCCAATCTTGGCTTCAGTGTGTGGTGGAACAACCTTCTCTGTAGCAGTTTACTTCAGCATCCACCTCCCTGGTAAGTAGGGGGCTGTCACAACTGCAGCCACACCTGCCTCCCCTCCCTCCCTCCCTTCCTTCTAGGGTTGCCAAGTCTTTAGTACTCACTGGCAGGGGGGAGTCCTCCTCTGGCTGGGAGCTTCCCCAGCGCGCACACTTCGCGCGCGCCCCAGTGATATCACCAGAAGTGACGTCAGCACGTTGGGGGCGTTGCCAGGGCGACGCTCTGGCAATTGCCCCAAAGCTCTATGAGTTCTGAGGCGATTGCCAGAGCATCTCCCTGGCAACTCCCCCAATGTGCTGACGTCACTTCTGGGTGACGTCATTACGTTGGAGAAAGTCGTCCTGCTGGACGACTTCGGGGGTGGGGTTCCCCCCGCCAGCCAAATGCTGGCCGGCGGATCGGGAACCCCTGTAGCGGGGGATCCCCCGATCCCCGGGCTGACTTGGCAGCCCTACTTCCTTCCCACAGCACATGGCGAGTCAGCTCTTTTCTCTGCCTGAGCTGAATAGTGGCCAGCAAAAGTGGTATACCAAGGGTTGGGTGGGTCTGGGCGGAATGGACCACCCCAAGTGAATTCAATGAGGGGTGCCCAGAAGCCCAGTGGGGAGGCTTTGCATTGGGGGAGAGGAGGAATGGACTGCGGGGATGCTTGGCCTGCCTGACGTGGATCGTGATGCTGGAAAAGAGGATCATTCCTCTTCTTCCCCCCAATGCAAAACCCCACTCCAGAGCAAGTCTCAATCAAAAAGAAAAAAAGTAGGGGAAAATATATTCTCTTCTTGCTCAGCTCAGTATTCTTAACTGTGCTGAGCAAGAACTGAATACATTTTTTCCTAACTTTTTTCACCTCCACAAAGTCAGGGACACCCAAGAACCAACAACCTGGGAGCAGCTGCTTCCGAATCCAAGGGCAGGCTCTCGTTCTTCCCTTGCTGCATCGCTGTGCACATCAGAAGCCATCAGTGTTCCCTCTAAGCTGAGTTAGTGTGAGCTAGCTCACAGTTCTTTAGCCTGCAGCTCACACATTTTTGTGAAGGATGGCTCCAGAGCAAACTAATTCATGCAGCAGCTAAATCGCTGGCTCACAACTTTAATGCCAGTAGCTCACAAAGTAGAATTTTTGCTCACAAGACTCCACAGCTTAGAGGGAGCATTGGAAACCATGGAGGCGCCCGGGCTGTCTCAGCTTGGATCATGAAGCTGGAGAAGAGCATCATCCCCCCTCGCCCCCAAGGAAAGCCGGCCCTCGAGCAGAGCCTCAGTCGACAAGAAAAAAGTTAGGGAAAAATGCATTCTCTTCTTGCTCAGCACAGTATTCTTAACTGGATTGAGCAAGAAGAGAATGCATTTCCCCCCTAATTTTCCACCCCTCCACAAAGGCCACTTCCGCACTGTCATTTTTGTCACTCTTTTGTCCCTATTGCTTTGGGTCTGCCCCCCCCCTTTCCACATGTGTTTTGCTCCCTCTGGGACTACTAGAGAGAGCAAAACACATTGGGGGGGGAACCCTGAAGTAATAGGGACAATCAAGTGACAAAAGCGACCGTGCGGAACTGACAAAAGCCAGGGACATCCGAGAGCCAACAACCTGGGAGGAGCTGCTTCAGCATCCACAGGCAGGCTCTTGTTTTCCCCTTGCCACATCTCTGTGCACATCAGGAGCTGCAGAGGCCCCCTGAGCTGCTCCAGCTGGGACCATGAGGCTGGAGAAGAGCATCATTCCTCCTCCCTCCCCAGTGCAAAGCCTGCCCTCAGGCAGCGTCTCAATTGGCAAGAAAAAAGTTAAGGGGGAAAAAACATTATCTTCTTCAGTAATCTTAACTGTGCAGGGGAAGAAGAGAAGGTATTTTTTCCCCTCCCCAAAGTCAGGGACGCCCCTCCCTCCTCCCAATTGAAACAGTCCAGACCTTCACATCGTAAGAACAACTGGAAACACGTGATCAGGTCGCTTCATTTCTCGTCTTTCCGTGGGATTGTGAGGTTTGAATGTAAAAATTGAATCGCTCCAATTAAGCTGGGCAATTTGCAGCCTGTTGTCAGTTAGCCCTGCCAATGGTTCTGTTGCAGTCAAGTCAGTTAGCCCTGCCAATGGTTTCTGTTGCAGTCATGTCAGTTACCACTGCCAATGGTTTCTATTGCCTTTTCTGATGGTCACTTAACATTGCCTTTGTTTTGAGTTTCATACCTGCTCCTCTAGGTCCCGGATGGGAGACAGCATCGGTAAAGTGACTCCCATCACAGGAATGCGCTTCCTGCTTGCTCTGTGCATGCTTGCTGCTTATTAGCTTTTTTTCACTCTTATCTCTCTTTCGCTTCTTGCTAGCTCACGGCCTTGAGCTGGAATCCTCTTGCTACATGTTATTTTATTCACAGTTGCAAATTGCTCCTTTGCTTGATTTTACCCTTGGGAACATCCGCCCCACAGATCCTGACAGTGGCTGCGGTCACACGGCCCCTTTAAATCCAAGAGCCCTCCCAGATTAAAGGGGCCGTATTTTTTTTCTTTTTTCTTTCTTTCAACAATTTTTATTAGTTTTCCTCACAATATATAAAATTAAACCACCAATAACAATAATGAATTATAGTTGAACCATCTTGACATCAACTTTCATACAACCAATTAAGAAATTTGGACCAAATATAAATGGGGTCCACATTGCAGTCCGTATGCAACAAATAACTCAGTCTATCAAGCTCAGCCCACTCCGATATTTTGTTAATAATGTCCACTCTTCCTGGTAAAGATGAAAGTTTCCACGCTTTTGCCCGAACTATACGAGCTGCTGTAAGAATATAAACTATAAGTTTTTTATCTGCCATTGATAAATTGTCTGCAATCATATTCAATAAAAAGAACTCTGGTTCCAGAGCTAAAACAAAACCCGTAATTTCAAAGATCAGGTCTTTAACTATAATCCAAAATTTCCGTACTTCAGTGCAGGTCCACCACATGTGATAAAATGTCCCCCCCGGTCTTCCCACACGTCCAACATAAACTAGAAGCTGTTCCAAAGCACCTATTCAGCTTGTCCGGCGACCAATGCCATCTATAAAACAGTTTATATATGTTTTCCTTATAGTTTACTGTTTTAAAATTTTTTGTGGATTTCCAGATCTTTGACCAACTGGTAGCCTCTACATTATGGCCAAAATCCTCCATCCACTTAACCATCATCGTTTTAATCTCTTCATCCTGCATTTCATATTGTAGGAGTAATTCGTATAATTTTTTAATTAATTTGGCATCATTATTTAACCACACCACATCTAGCTTATTTAAGCTACTACA
Organism: Lepidodactylus listeri; assembly: GCA_029233225.1. NCBI lineage: Eukaryota > Metazoa > Chordata > Lepidosauria > Squamata > Gekkonidae > Lepidodactylus > Lepidodactylus listeri. The sequence continues at coordinate 1,926,620 of JARCFY010000014.1, read as the reverse complement.
AAAACCCAACCTTTTATTCTCACTATATCTAGATTTGAGTTGATTTATCTCCATCCACATTAGATTGACTCCCACTTCTTCAAACATTTGGACCTCCATTTTAATATTTTCCTCTTTGTCTAATAACATTTCATAGCTTAAGGTTTTATTAGGAATCATTAAAGAGGGTTTAATGAAAGCCTCTGGGGAGAAAGCCGATTATACCATCTCCCTGGCCCTGTTGATCACACCCTGCTGCAGTCAACCACCTGGGCGCCAGGAAGTCGCCATCTTGTGGTATTTAATTTTAGTGCTGGTTTAATTATTTAAATGTTTTAATCTGTAAACTGTTTTTATGCTTTTATATGTTGTAAGCCGCCTTGAGTCGGTTGTAAAACTGACAAGGCGGGATATAAATGGAACAAATAAATAAGTAAATAAATAAATAAAGGGGAAACCCACTTAAGTATCTTTGTGTAAAATTTTTCTTTAATGTTCAGCCATGTCTTCATCAGTGCAGCTCTGAGTGGGTGAGATGTGAAGTTCCGATGTATTTTTTGCTTGCTGTAGCAAACGTAGGCGTGCCATCCCATGCAAAGGTCATGACCCTCTAGAGCAAGAACTCTAGGATTTTCCAATTTCACCCAGTCTTTTACCCATACTAATGCAGCCGCGCTACCATAGATTTCCCCAAAGGGTAGACCTATTCCCCTTCTTTCTTTACTATCTTGAAGGACTTTCCTCTTAATCCTAGATTTTCCAGGATACCATATGAATTAATTTATGATCTTATTAAGTTCATTATAAAAACTGGCTTTATTGTCTAGTAGGGGAATGGTCTGGGCTAAAAACAGGAATTTTGGAAGGATATTCATCTTTATAGCTGCTACCTTCCCCAACCACGACAGATTCAAGTTTTTCCATTTATTTAGATCTTCTCTAATCTTGTGTAGCCATGTTGTGTAATTATCTGCAATTAGGGAACTAACCCTGTTTGAGCAGATTATACCTAAATATGTTACCTTCTTGACAACAGAGATACTAGAAAGAGATTGTAATGCACTATCTAGTTCCTTACTGCTATTTTTAGTAATTAGTTTGGTTTTTTGTATATTGATTTTTAAACCTGCTACCTTACCATATTCATCAATAACCGTTAATAACCTGCCAAGTGAGGCTTCAGGTTTTTCAAGAATAAACATAACATCGTCTGCATAAGCACAAAGTTTATAATTGTGGCCTTTACATTGAAGGCCAGCTATTTCCTGATCATCTCTAACCCGCTCACACAGGGATTCCAGTGCGAAAATAAAGAGCAACAGAGAGAGGGGCAGCCCTGTCTAGTACCCCTTTCGATTTTAAATTCTTGGGATAAATCCCCGTTTATTACCAATTTGGCAGATTGGTTCCTATAAATAGCTTCAATCATTGATGTGAAGTTATCGCCCGGATTAGAGTTTTTTAATTTAAGCAGTAAAAATTTCCAGGAAAGGTTGACGAAGGCCTTTTCAGCATCCATAAACATCAATGCGGCAGCCTTCTCTGAATGGGACTCGTAATACTCCAACGTGTTAATTAAAGTTCTCATATTTTCTCTTAACTGCCTTTTTGGGAGGAAGCCAACTTGGTCCCTGCTGATAACTTGGCTTAGTAGCTTTTTAAACCTTTCAGCCAAAATGTTTGCAAATATTTTATAGTCAGCGTTCAGTAGTGAAATCGGTCTATAATTTCCAATCAAGTCAAGATTTTCTACGCCTTTGGGAATCAATGTTATCGTTGCACCACTCCAAGAGTCTGGCATGATGCCAGTTTCACCAATATTCTTAATGAGATCTTTAAATCTGATTAGGATTTGGTCTTCAAATACCCGATAAAATTCGGCTGGTAATCCATCAGGACCAGGCGCCTTGTTATTTTTCTGCCTCTTAAAAGCTTCTACAACTTCACACATTGTAACGGGGTCACTTAGTATCCTCCAATGTTCATCAGTGAATTTCCCTGGACCTTTATTATAATTAGAGAGGTATTCCTTAATTTGTTCCTCATTCACTTCCTCCTGTTTATATATTTTTTAAAAATATTCTACCGCTATGCTTTTAATATCCTCTAACATATATTTATTTTCCCCTTTGCAGCTTTTTAGTGTAATTATGAGTCTTTTCGCCTCTTCTTTTTTTAACTTGTAGGCTAACCACCTAGATGGTTTGTTAGCATTTTCAAAGAAAAATACTTTATTCCATTCAATCTTTTTGGCAGCCTTTTATTTAATAACAAATTTAATTTATGTTGGATTAGAATCAGTCTTTTCCTACTTCCAAAGTCACCACTTTTTAATGCTCTGTTCTCTTCTGTTTTAATCTGCTCTACTAGCTGTTTATATTCCCTATTTTCTTGTCTTTTTATCCAGGCTGCCTGACTGATAAATTTACCTCTTATAAATGCTTTAAATGCGTCCCAAACCACGTTAATTGAAATATCTTCTTGAATGTTATGTTTAAAGAAATCTTTTATGTCTTTCTTCAAGTTGTTTACAAACGTTTGATCTTTTAACATAAATCTATTCATAGACCACCTCCTATTTTTTTTAACCTCCAAAAGCGATAATAGCACAGGATTATGATCTGAAAAAGTTAGGGGTAAAATATCTACTTCTTTCATCTCTAAAGCCATTGATCTAGAGGTCCAGACCATATCTATACGTGACCATGATTTATGTCTGGAAGAATAGAAAGTATACCCCCTCTCGAGTCTGTGTTTTACCCTCCACATATCTAACAGATCATGTTCTTCCACAATTTAAAGAAAACCATTGGGCAAAATTAATCCTTTTTTCTTGCTTCCACCAGTGGTCTTCCTATCCATGTCCCTTTCCATCACAGCGTTAAAGTCACCAATTATACAAATGTTTTGAGATTTTTTTAACTGTAATACCCCAGCTAATTTTTTATAAAAAACATCTTGTTTAGAGTTAGGTGCATATATATTTATTAGGTGTTCTATCCCCTGCCTAATTATGGTGATAGCTAATATTCTACCATCTGTGGAGGAATAAACCAGTTGGGGGCATAATTGGTCCCTTACATATATAACCACTACCCTTTTTTTTCAAACTTGTCTGCTGCTGTAAAAACTGTTCCTAACCTTTTACAGTATAAATATTTCGTGTGATCTTTTCTAATATGTGATTCCTGTAAGCAGGTTATATCCGCCTTAAATTTATTAACCTGCTGAAATATCCGCCTCCATTTTTGTGGGCTATTTAAACCATTAACATTTACCGATAAGATTTTAAATTCCGCTCTGCTCAGATCCATCGTTGCGTTTCTGTTTTCCTGGTCTGTTCTTCGCCTGTTTCCTTGTTAGTATTTGAAGTGGAATCAGAGGTCCACCTTTTTCCCCTCCTTTTTGGCTAGGTCCTTCCTTGTTCCTTTCCTTTTCTGTCTCTTCTTCTTTTCCAGATGGTTGGTGTTCTTCCTCCTTTCCTTCTTCTCCTTCCTTTTCCATATTAAAGTCTTCACCAACATTTTCCAGAAAATTTTCCAGTTTGAAGATTGAATCCAACTTGTACCTTTGTACTCAAAAAGAATTCCTTCAGGATTGTTCCATCTATATGCTATCTCTTTCTCTCGTAGGATGGACGCCAATCGCTGATACCCGCGTCTTCTCTCCCTTACATGCCATGGGATCTCCTTCAGAAATCTTATCTCTTCTCCCTGGATTGAGACTTTGTTTTCATGCGATGCATTTAGAATTTTCTCTTTTATATCTCTTTTATGGAATTTGATATGGACCTCTCTCGGAATGTTAAATTTTCTGGCGAAAGCAGTATTTCACCTGTAGATTGAGTCAATTTCAGCCATCATTTCTTGTTTGGTCCCGAGATCCAGCTGTTCCACCAAGTTGGGTGCCATTTCTTCTTTCAGATTTGAGCTGACTTTTTCTGGGATGTTTTGGCACCTTAAGATCATGGCCACTTTGTTGTGAGGCTTCTGCTCAACGTAGTCAAGGATCAGATCTTTGTTGATGAAACACAGTTCTTTATTTCCAATTTCTACATTGGTACAGGTCCTCGGATTATTGTCAGAGATAACGCATACAATAGAAGCAGGTCTAATATACCCTTCAGTACAATTTGAATTGCCCATAGGTAACCAATCACCTAAGGGGAAAAACCGCGGGCAAACGGGGTCTCTGGCCGTTTGCTTCCCACAGAAAAGAAAGCTAGGTGTGAAGCTGTAAATTTCCCTTCTCAAACCAGACCCCTCAGATGTAACCATATTCACATAACAAATGCTTTCCTCAAGGCTTTCGCACGTTGATAAGAAATAGTCCCTGTCCTCCCCTTGTCTTCCCAGCCGGGATGAATGGAATGCGGAGGCAGGAGTGTGAGAGGCCCATTGTTCCCATGCTTTGAAGTTGTCATTCTCCCGGGCAAACAGTTACATAGACCAGGCCTGGTCAAAGCCATAAACCTGGGGTCACATAGCATACATTCACAATGGTCAATCAAATGGCAATAGGCATGATTACATAGTGGGCATAGGAGCAACTGATAGCAATAGGCATGAGTACAAGATGGGTACAGGAACAGGTCACAATACATAGCAACAGGTTATCATATATAGCAGAAGACCCCAAAAATCCTTGTCTGAATCTGCAGATTCTGACACACTGCCACCCCAAAAATAAATCTATCCGGGTTTGTCTGGGAATCTTTTATGAAAAGCTTTAACTAACTTAGGAGCATGCACATTTTCAGAACGAACCCACTCATTTTGTTCCGGGCCAAAGTCTACCCATCTAACTAGATATAGTAAGTGGCCCCTACGCATTTTTGAATCAAGGATTTCAGAAATTTCAAAATGGGGTGCCTCCCCCTTCATCAGTGGAGGAGGAGTCGGAGGAACTGGATGCCATGCATTCGGCCCAGGATTCTTCTTCAGCAAGCTGAAATGAAAAACAGGGTGCACAGAACTCAGTGATTTGGGTAATTCCAGTTCAAAAGACACATCAGAAATCTTGCGCAACACTTTGTAGGGCCCAACATATTTCCACCCTAATTTCCTGCTGGGTTGTAATCCATGGATATTTTTGGTGGACAAGTAGACTGAATCCCCTGGTTGTAAGTCCCAGCCCTCTGCTCTGCCACGGTCCACATACTTCTTCTAATCCTCTTTAGCCTTGTCCAGTGTTTTAGCTATCAGTGGCCATGAGTCCTGCAGGGTTGCCCACCAACGTTTAAAGTCCGTGGGAGAGGTATTTGGTGTTTCCTCTATGGTGGGCAGAGGTTTTCCTTCAAAGCCGCCCACCGCCATGAACGGGGATACGCCCATAGACGAATGAATAGCATTGTTGTAACTGTATTCTGCAAATGGCAGTAGTTCAACCCAATTGTCCTGATGGTAGTTAGTATAACACCTCAGGAATTGTTCCAGGATTTGATTAGTTCGTTCGGACTGGCCATTGGTCTCTGGATGGTACCCCGAGCTTAAGGCTGGTTCAATGTCCATTAGCGTCAAAAGCTCCCGCCAGAAGTTGGCAACGAACTGACTGCCCCGATCGGATACTACGCGCTTGGGGAAAGCGTGCAACTTTATCACGTGGTTGAAAAAAGCTTTAGCCATCCCCTTTGCAGTGGGTAGCTGTTTAAACGGGGTAAAATGGGCTTGTTTCGAAAACATGTCCACCACCACCCAAATTACGGTTTTTCCTTTTGAGGGTGGCAGGTTGGTGATGAAGTCCATTGCTATCGCTTCCCATGGGCGAGAGGGGGTGGGTAGCGGATGCAACAGTCCCGGGACCTTCCCTCCCCTCCTTTTGCACATCAAACATGTCTGGCAGGCAGTTACAAAGTCCGAGACATCCTTGCGCATGCGCGGCCACCAGAACTGCCGTTGGACTAAATTAAGCATTTTTAAGAACCCAAAATGCCCCGCCAATTTTGATGAATGACAAGTCAGCAATATGTCCTTTCGTCTGGTTCGAGGTACCACGAGTTTGTCCCCATGGTACCAGCACTTGTTTTCCCGGAGGGAACAGTCCTCTAGGTTTCCCAACTCTTCGGCCTCTTCCAGGGAGTAGTCCCCCCCCCAGTCATTCCCCCACGGCTCTACTGCTGCTTGCTTACTCTGGCTTCTGGTGGTGACAGCTCCTCCCAACTGCTGGGGGGAGAACATGGAGTCGAACACCTCTTCCTTTTGGCTCTCGTGCTGGGGCAATCGGGATAGTGCGTCTGCTAACGAATTGGCTCTCCCGGGGAAGTGTTTAAGCACAAAATTGAATTTCGAGAAAAAATCGGCCCATTGGAGCTGTTTCGCATTCAGGGACCTCTGGGTGCGCAAGGCTTCCAGATTCTTGTGATCCGTCCAAATTTCAAAAGGGGTCTGCGCTCCTTCTAGCCAATGCTGCCAGGTGGTGGGGGCTAGTCGGATGGCTGCTGCCTCTTTATCCCACACTGATCAATTTCTCTCTGTCTCATTAAACTTTTTTGAGATGTATGCAAGAGGGTGCAGCTTCTCATCCGACCCCTTCTGTAGGATGGCTCCCCCCATGGCCACATCCGATGCGTCTACATGCACCACAAATTCCTTGGTTTCATCGGGGTGAGCCAGGATGGGCTCCGAGGTGAAAAGGGTCTTGAGGGTGTCAAACGCCCTTTGGCAATCTTTCGTCCAGGCTATTCTCTCCCCGGGCTTCCCTGCTTCCGGGCCCCTCCCCTTGGTTTTAAGGAGCTCAGTTAGCGGGAGAGTGACCGTGGCGAAGTCTTTTATGAAGGTGCGGTAGAAATTACAAAATCCTAAAAGACTCTGAAGCTGTTTTCTCGTTCGGGGGGCTTCCCACTGCACTACTGCCTCTACCTTGGCAGGGTCCATTTCTAGCCCTTTCTGGGAAATGCGGTACCCCAGGAAGTCCACTGAATCCCTATGGAATTCGCATTTTGACAACTTTGCATACAACTGGTTTTTTAACAGGGTTGACAGCACTTCCCGGACCAACTGTACATGTTCTTTCTTATCAGCAGAGTAGATCAAGATATCATCTAAGTAACATAACACCCCCTTGAATAAATGCTTGTGCAACACTTCATTTATTAAGCTCATAAAGACCCCAGGTGCGCCACTTAAGCCGAACGGCATCACCAGGTACTCGAATTGCCCCAATGGTGTGTTAAACGCAGTCTTGAATTCGTCCCCCTTCCTGATGCGCACCAGGAAATATGCATCTCGGAGATCCAACTTATTAAACACCTTTCCTTTGGCCGCTTCTGTTAACAAGTCTTTAATAAGGGGAAGGGGGTAGGCATTGGAGGCTGACACTGCATTTAATCCTCTGTAGTCCGTACACAGCCGTAGCCCCCCGTCCTTCTTCTTCCTGAACAGAACAATCTGTGAGGCTTCTGCTCAACGTAGTCAAGGATCAGATCTTTGTTGATGAAACACAGTTCTTTATTTCCAATTTCTACATTGGTACAGGTCCTCGGATTATTGTCAGAGATAACGCATACAATAGAAGCAGGTCTAATATACCCTTCAGTACAATTTGAATTGCCCATAGGTAACCAATCACCTAAGGGGAAAAACCGCGGGCAAACGGGGTCTCTGGCCGTTTGCTTCCCACAGAAAAGAAAGCTAGGTGTGAAGCTGTAAATTTCCCTTCTCAAACCAGACCCCTCAGATGTAACCATATTCACATAACAAATGCTTTCCTCAAGGCTTTCGCACGTTGATAAGAAATAGTCCCTGTCCTCCCCTTGTCTTCCCAGCCGGGATGAATGGAATGCGGAGGCAGGAGTGTGAGAGGCCCATTGTTCCCATGCTTTGAAGTTGTCATTCTCCCGGGCAAACAGTTACATAGACCAGGCCTGGTCAAAGCCATAAACCTGGGGTCACATAGCATACATTCACAATGGTCAATCAAATGGCAATAGGCATGATTACATAGTGGGCATAGGAGCAACTGATAGCAATAGGCATGAGTACAAGATGGGTACAGGAACAGGTCACAATACATAGCAACAGGTTATCATATATAGCAGAAGACCCCAAAAATCCTTGTCTGAATCTGCAGATTCTGACATCTGTCCAGTTCCAGATTAATTATGGAGTTCTCTAGTCCGTCATTCTTTGTTTTGAGATCTTGTAGATCTAATTCTAGTTCTCTCACCTTGCTGTGCGTCTGTCGTCCACCTGCCATTAAGGTCTGAATATCTTTTTTGTTAGATACCACTTGTGTTTTAATTTCTTCCACCTCTGCCTTCACTTGGGTAGCAAGTTCATCAATCATTGTAAATTGGTGTAAATTCTTTCTTAATTAGGACTGGAAGTCTTTCCTCCACTTTTTCCAGTAGTGCGGATGGCATGTTTTCCAATACGGCTTTAACAGCTGTGGCAACAGCATCGTCAATCATCATCTTCGTATCTTTGCTTACTTGGCTTGGATTACTCGACATTGTCTTTAATTGACTCATTGTTCTGAGCTGAGATGGAGATGGCAAAGAATTTTTCCTTGAGGCACCAGATGCCATTAGTAGCTAGCCACTTACCTGGTATAGCCCAATAGGTTAAATAAAGTGATAAACCCCAATTAATTTTGTACACTCAATTCAGGTTGCCCTTAGACCACTCACCCACTTGTATAATAATTAATCAAGGTGCACTATCCTCCCACTCAACTAACAGTAGTCTACTCTGGACAGTATATTAGGTATTCAGGACGTCGAGAATTATTTTATTTTTATTTTTTCCCCTTTTTTAATTTAAACTATACACTGACACGCGTTACCAAAAGGTAGTTATTAAGTTATTGACGTTAAATTTAAATAGATACTAAATCAATTAGGCTAATTACTAATATATCGCTATGTGTTTAACTATTTAGCTTATAATTAAAGAATTAATTAATCAGTTGATTATCTATTGTTATCTCTTAAGTAGTTAAATTAAATAGTTAACTATTTACTATTTATTATTTCTCTTAACTAATTAATTATCTAATCTGTTTCTACTTTTAGCGTTTTAATATTTAGTGTTGGTATTTTAATTAACCTAATTATTCTAATTAGTTTGATGTAGCACCTAAGGGTCAATTTAGTTAATTAATTCAATTTAATTTAAATTATTAACAGTAATTCATTAATGAATGGAATTTGCAATTTGCCTTTCTTAATTTCCTACTTAAATGATTTTAACTGTAATAAATTTATATGGTTATATAATTATTTATACCTCACATTGGTCACCAAACAAACCGCATCGGCAGTCTCTAAACCTCACCCTGCAAGCAAGACAAGTGATTTTGATACTCAGAACAGTACTAAATTCTTGTAAATCACTAGGGTTCACTCAGACGTTTCCCTATTTTCTACTAGTACTTGAGTGCGATGACCACGTTAATTCCACAGCAGCAGCTTAACTTTATGCGCCAGTGTCAGAGCCCGCCCAAACCGTTCCCTTAATCTACTGAGCGTAGTCTTCTTAAAGGAACTAGCGCGCGTTATGCAAGTTATGCAAGTCTCGCAGCCTTCAGTCTCACAAGTCTCGTAAGTCTCGTAGCCTTCAATCAAGCTGCACAATTCTCGCCATCTTCAATCACGCATTGCTCAACATCGCCTCTCTGGTCTCGCGGCTCTTCCCGATCTTTCCCAAGCTGCGCTGTTTTCACTGAATCACGCTCTTCGCTCCTGCCCAGAAGCTACACTCGTCGCGAGGTCACTCCTACTCCCCATAGACCCGCGGACCCGAATGCCAAAGTAGACCAGCAGGCTCAAAGACAAAATGAAAAAAGGAAGAAAAGAACAAGAAATAAGGTTAGTGTAGCAATGTTTTCTTTTCTGGACGCCCCCCCCCTTAAATTTCTACAAACGGCCAGTTAAGACAGTGATGTTTGGTGCCATACCAACACACTTAACCGGGCTAGGCAAGTAAGAAAGAAAGAGTAACAAAGTTTACTCAACTTCTTAAGTTCTTCTTTCTCCTCGGTCCACTCTGCTTGCTTCCACAAAGTTCCGCTCTCTGCTTTTCCCGTCAGTAAGTTGCTGGCAGTACGTCTTCTTAGGAACGGCACAAGGCATAAGGGCACCCAGGAGAAATTGCCAAGTTCTTCCTGAATGACCACCTTAGTCCCCCGCTTCCCCCTTCCCTACAGGAAGGGAGAAAGGCAAAGTTTTTTATTATAGTTTTGCCTCAAAACGCTGAGAAGCAAGAGCACAAACGCCGGAGCTCTCTCCCCGCACGTCTGCCTCCAGAGAGGGCGGAACTGGATCTTTGGGGGCCGTATTTTTTTTCCTTGGGTTGGGCGGGTGGCGGCGGGAGGAGAATGAGGCGGCGGCAGGCGACAGCAGTGGATGGCGGAGGAGGCGGCTGGAGGTGGCGGCTGGAGATGGCAGCGGAAGCAGCGGTGGCGGAAGAAGCGGTGGCCAGCCAGCCTTGAAGCGTGCAGCGGCAGTGGCTTTTTTGGCGGCGGCGGTGCTTTTGCAGTAGAGGCAGCAATGGCGGCCAGGGGAGGCACTCTTCCCCGATCCCCCCCCAGCCACCTGGTATGTTTGGGGTTCCCCCCCCCTTTTACACTTGAGCGCTTGAGTGGCCAAGTGTAAAAGGGGGAAAAAATGGCAGGGGGGGCCATCTGGACACCCCTGCTCTCGCAATGATTGCGAGAGAGGGCTGGCCAGATGGCTCAAATGTGGGTTCCTCCCACAACACCTGGGAAAACTGTTGATTTTCCCGGGGTTGGAAAATGCAGGAGCAACCCTCATCTGAGCCCGCTTCGGTGCGGGATTTCTGCGGCCGTTGTGGACAGCCCCTTTAAATGCGGAAGGAATTAGCCCTTCCTCCCGCATTTAAGGGCCGTGTGACCGCGACCAGTGTCTTTGCTTGGGAATTTGCCACGCTTTCCTTGGGAACAGTGGGCCAGTATATTTGGGCACCAATAATTCCCCCAACTGATTGGTGGAAGTCGAGGGGGGCTTATTTCATATCAGGTATAATTGTAGTTGTATTACTATGCTTGGGCATCACTAAAAGAAGAAGTGTATTTGACCAACAAGATCTTTTCTGCAAATAAAGGAATTTTTGTTTAAGGAGACCTGTTGTGGTCTACATCTATTGGCACAATCTCACACCTGTGCCCTGAAGGCTTTACATTTGGTTTCTTTTCCTGGAAGGTCTCAGAAAGTCTCTATATCAAAATTGATTGTCTTTGAAGCGTGTTTGTATTTTGAGTAAAAAATAATATTGTGTCTTTTATAAAGTTTATATCTCTGAAATCTGGCATCACATTTTATGGCACATATGACATGACCTGGCCCAACAAAGTGACATTCATGTCAGATCTGACCCTCATAACAAATGAGTTTGACACCCCTGATTAGAACATTCAGTGCACATGAAGCAGCAAAAAGGTGGGTGGGAAAACTGGGGGACAGGAGCCATTCCTTCCTTTGTGACTGCCAACCTGGACCCCACTCATCACAAACCCGAACGTGTAGTTTGGAAGGTATGCTGTGTCTCATGCCTCCCCTCAAAGAAGAAATGCTGCTCTTGTCTCCTGTGCAGTCGGACAGCACATGGCAGGAAAATGCAGACGACCACAAGACAGTAACTGTGTTTGGTGTTCCATCAGGAACAGATGAGCTCATCCAAGCATACTTCAGGGCCAGTTCTTCATTCTTGCAACAGAGTCACTGCCTGTGCCGGATTTACATATAGGCTAAGTAGGCTGAAGCCTAGGGCCTCTAAATCTAGGGGGCCTCCACAGCCCTAGCTCCCCCCCAAGTGGGCAGTCTCCCCTCTCCCAAAATTGCAAACCCAAGACTTCATGCAAGGACAGGGCAACTCAGGCCCAGCAACTATGAGACTCAGGGCCCAATTTGAAACTCTGGGGCCCAACTGGAAACATTTTTGTGGGGCCCCAGTTCATAGCTAAAGTCTGCAGAATCTTAGAGATATCAATAAAATACATCTAGATTGTCCTGGTGCAGGAGCAGCCTGTGGGGCCCAATTTGGCCAAATTGCTCCAATTGCCTTAAGGCCAGCCCTGATGGAGGGGCCCTGTGCAGGGGTTAGACTGACAAGTCCTGCCCCTTCTAGGTCCCTGGTGCCATTATTCAGAGTACAGACTCCAGAGCCAGCAGCCCAGAGTCAACAACCAGCTGCACAGCCTTCCCCAGCTCAAGGGTCAGGCCAGTAGTGGTACATGCTGCACTTTAATCAGTGGGAGAGTGCGAGTGGGGCAGATAGACCAGGCAAGCAAGTGCTCCCAAGTCCCTTCCATTCCTTCCCTCCTCCTTGACTTGAACAGAGCAAGCACATGTGACTGGCACTGGCCTCACCCCTCCCAGGCAGGGAAGTCTATCTTTCACACTTCACAGAGCCCTGTCAGTGCCTGCAGCATGCACTTGCAACCCCTTTCTCAGAACTTCTTGGATATGAGAAGAAATATTGATGGTGTCAATTGTCATGCCAATAAATCCAAACAATACTGCTTCGTACATCAATAGCAGATTAATTGTTCTAAAGCCATTGCAGAATCGAATCAAAGTTTGACATATTTATTTTATATAACATTTTTTGGCAGTTGGCTCTTTTAAATGGCTAGTATTGATTGTTGGATGGGAGCCTGGTGTTTGCTGCTGCTGGAATTATTAGATGAGAAATTATAGTTAATTATTAACCTATGTTTTTGCATCATTTTCAAGCCTCCTAATTGCATGTGTCTTGGAGAAAACTATTTTGAATTCTTTTTGCAATTTTGGAAGTTTATAAACTTTTGAAAATGTTTAGCTTGGAGAATGATGTTGTGCTGTGACAGAATAGACTCCATCTTGTGTTTGCTTTAGTTTAGGTTGTTTAGTTTAGTTCAAATGGCCACCCACCCTGGGAAGTAGGGCAAAACTCCAGGATAGGCCTACAAATCCCAGATGCCTCTATGGCCGAAAAGTGTGGGAAAACCAGGGGGTGGAGTCAGGATATATAAATGCTCTAGCCAGCCTGGGAGGGGGGAGTCATCCTGCAACCCTCAGAGAGGCCAGGAGGCTCTTGCTGCAGATTGCCCACAGGCAGAGAGAGGCCTTGGGGATCAGGGAAGGCAGCAGTGGATAGGGATCCTCGGAGGGATCTAAAACTACCTGTAGAAGGCAGGAGGCCAGGCTGCAGGTTGGTAACTGAACCTCATCCTGAGGGAAAATAAGTATAGGGATCAGTTCAGGGACAGAGGAACTGCGTTTTGTCTTATTTTATTTGTGCCCACCCGGTGCTGTTTTCCTTTCTGTGTTTGATTTAAAGTGCCTTTTTGTGTTTAAAATCCTGTTACTTGTAAATAGTCAATAAAATCTTTGTTCTTTGTTTAAAACCCCAGTCTGGTGCTCTGACCACAGAGTCTCCCCCACTCTGCCCAATATCAGTACTTTAAGAAGGGTCCTGGGAGGGGAAAAGCCCAAAGTGTGCTGGTGCCAACCCTCCAGGAGAAACCCAAAGTTAGGTGTTTTCATCTCCAAACCCCAGGAGTCCGCTAGAGCGATCTCACTGTCCCGCAAGAAAGACATAGGGAAGTCAGTGAGTGGTGGCAGCTACTGAAGAGTGACAGAAGCCCACCAAGGAGGTGGGAAGGCATGGCATGGCTCACGAGCAACAAACCGGCTACTCAGTCCCCCAGGGCCGAGGGTGGGTGCCCATTTTGCCACAGTGGAAAACTGAATTCTGTAACCCTTCAGCAGCAGCCATCTATACCTTGTGCCAATAGCCACTGATGGACCTCTGATCCATGTGTTTATCCAGTGGAAGATTAATTTTACTTTTTATTTTTAGATTCTAATCTGAGCATGAGTAAAAGATTTGAAAGTGGTGCTAGCAAGCACAAGAGACAGAGACTTGAAAATGCTATGGTAGTGAAGTTAAGACCAATTACTGCTTTCATGCATCAACCACTCATTGAAGCAACAAGAGCCAGCAGTGAAGCTATCCAGCCTAAGCCAACTACTAGCATGCAACCAGACAAAAACCTCCCTGAAAGAGAAACAGCAAAGCAGGATGTGGAACAGCAAGCTGATTATGAGGAAGCAGCCATGATATGATGTTGGCTCAAACTGAAAATATAGAACTAATTCAAGAGTCACTTACTGGACAGGAAGAGGCTAAAGAGCTACAAGAAAATAATGTAAATAGTCAGATTTTGCAGTTCACACCTGGTAAGCTAGGCCAAGTCCAAGGTGTTCCAGATGCAGATAAAAATAATGCCAAACATGGATCTACTGTAGCAGATGTTGGTTTGTGGTCAGAATTAATGTTCTCTTCCAAGCTAGAGGAACAAATAAAAGCAGAACAGCAGTACTGGTGGCATGTCATGGAGAAAATTATTGCTGTAATATGCACTCTTGTAGAATGAGGTTTACCATTCAGAGGAGACAATGAACACTTTGGATCTCCAAATAATGGCAATTATCTTGGTCTTTTAGAACAAGTGGCAAAATCTGATCCATTTTTACTTGCTCATATCAATTGGTATGGACATTCTGGATCAGGCAATCCCTCTTATTTGTCAAAAACTGTATGTGAGGAAATGATTCAACTCATGGCAAAAAAAAAGAGTTAAGGATGCAATTCTGGCTGATGCAAGAATGGCTGGATATTTCAGCTTTTCAGTAGATTCCACTCCTGACATTTCACATACTGATCAGTTGACTTTAATTATCAGATATGTATCACCTGAAGATGGTTTGCCAACTGAGAGATTTTTAACTTTCCTTGAGCTAAAAGACCACTCAGGAGAAAGCATGGCTGATTTAGTGTTCAACTATTTCACTACTGAGCTTGAAATTGACTTTAGAAAATGCCGCGAGCAGTCTTATGACAATGCTGCCAACATAGCTGGTAAGTACAATGTTATGCAGCAAAAAATCATCGGAAAACCCCAGTTTGCAAGATTTATTCCATGCGCAGGTCACTCTTTACATCTGGTGAACTATTCAGCTGTGGATTGTTGCCTTGATGCAGTGAACAGTTTTTGCATTATCAATGAAATATGTACCTTCTTTTCATCCTCCACAAAGAGATAGGCAGTTCTAAAATCATTTTTGCCACCTCAGTCTAAAGTGCTTAAATACTTGTCAGACACTAGGTGGGACGCACACACAAAAGCCACAGAAGCTCTTTTGGAAAATTACAGTGCTGTCACTGATGCCCTCAGTCATTTGTACTCTGACGTTAATGGGAAGGGGGAGACCAGGTTTCAAGCTAACAATCTTTTGCAGAAAATGGAAAAACTGGAATTTGTGTTTATACTGCATGTTTGGACCCGTGTTCTAGGTCATTTTTACAAGGTCAGCAAAGCCCTTCAGAAATCAGACCTGTTACTGAGTTCTTGTGCAAGTTTGCACTTCTGGATTTTTTAAGGAAAATTAGATAAGATTTTGATGAGCTTGAGAAACAAGCAAAAGCCAACTTGTCAAATGTTTTTTTTTTGTAAAAAAAAAATTATTTTTCAAAACATTAAAATTAATACATTTATCTTATACAAATCCTTTTTTCCATATTATATAACATTTTGTTCTATTTGTATAATCTTGTTTTTATCTTGTATTGGCGGTTTCCCACCACATCTGAAGCATAACACATTTTCCACTTTATCCAAAATAGTAATACTTATATCTATGTTTACATTTCTGGTAACGGTCATATATCTTAAAAATACTTATATACTAATTCTTACTTTCTATATTCTTATATAATTCTAAAATAAAAAACAACTTCATTATCTAATTATCCTTAATACATTCATATACTCTAATTCTATTGCTTTATGTTATTATAACCATGTATAAATGTAATTTTTCATGTCCCAGTATTTTTCAACATATTCTTTCAAATCTTTCCAATCTTCTAAAAAGGTCTCTGAGTACAGGTCATTCAACTTTCTAGTCCATTTATCCATTTCAGCCATATATAACAATTTTTTCAACCATTCCCACACATCTGGTATTTTTTCATTTTTCCAATTTTGTGCATACACCATTCTTGCTGTTGTTATCATATACCATATTATTGTCCTTTTCTTTACATTTATCTCTTCTAGTTTAAGTCCAAGCAATAACATTTCAGGCAACTTCTTAAATGTACATTTCAAAAAATTTTCCATTTCTGCATGTATTATAGACCAATAAGTCTTTGCTTTATCACAAGTCCACCACATATGATAAAAAGAACCTTCTTTCTTTTTACATTTCCAACATTTGTTAGACATATTCTGATTAATATTTGCAATTTTTTTTGGTGTCATATACCATCTGTACATCATTTTAAAACAATTTTCTTTTAGGTTATGACATGTAGATATACCCATAGCATTTTTCCATAAAAATTCCCAAGATTCCATTTCAATGTCTTTGTTAAAGTTTATCGCCCATTTTACCATTTGTTCTTTTACCATTTCATCAGCGTTAAACCATTTTAACAAAATTTTATACATTTTAGAGATCATTTTTTCCCACCTTCCTCCCAAACTTGTTCTATTTCATTATTTTTTTCTCTAAAACCAGATTTTTTATCACTTCTATACATGTCATATATTTGTCTATATCTTAACCAACCATAATCAAAGTCCATCTGATGCTGCTCCTTCAATACAAAGTCTTTACCATGTATTGTTAATAAGTCTCTATACTTCAACCAATCTTGTCCTTTGTGACGTGATACTGGATTTAAAACTTCTGCGGGTACAATCCACATAGGTATCTCTTCTGGAAAAAAGTTTTTATATCTTGTCCACGTATCCATTAGCGTTCTTCTCAAATAATGATGTTTAAACATAGGCTGAGGACAGACTGGCAATCTAAAGCGGGGCAGGCACGCTTCGCAAACGGAGGAAAGGAGCACGTTCAGACATGCGCATCTGTCCGTCGGCTCCGTTGCATACTTACCCGTCTCCCAGTCGCTTACCTTCCGCTTTACCCAGATACCGATTTTTCCCGGTGTTCAGGGGCCTTCCTCCGCATGCCTCCTGCTTCCAAACAGTGTGAACTGGAAGAAGCGGGAGGCATCTGGAGGAAGTGTGAACGCACCGGCAAAAAGTTTTGCGCATATGTGCATGTGCATCAAAGGAAACAAAGAAAACATCAAAGGAAAACAAAAAAAAGTGCAGTGGCGCGCGCAAGTCGCGCGCGCTGGCTATGCAGCAGTCTGAACGCTCCGTATCGCCGCTGATCCGCATTGCTCTGGCCAGTGTGAACGGCCAGCTCCGTGGGTTTTTTCCCCCGCTCCAGTTCCCTCCGCTTTGCCTCCGCTTCAGATTGCCAGTCTGTCCTCAGCCATATTGTCCATTTTTGTTTTACCACCCAAACCTACAGTCATGGCCTTCCAGGGACAATAACTTTCTATCTTGTAACATAGTCCATGTCCCTACCCAAGTCAAACATATTGCATCATGATATAGCCTTAAGTTTGGTAACTGGAACCCACCTCTATCTTTAGCATCACACATTATTTTCATCTTGATTCTTGGTTTTTTCCCTCCCCATACAAACTTAGACAATTCCTTCTGCCAGAATTTGAATGTTTTTACATCTTTCACAATTGGAATAGTTTGAAACAGAAACATTAATCGTGGTAGCACATTCATCTTAACCACCGCAATTCTACCCAACAATGACAAATTTAATACATTCCACTTTTTAATATCTTGCATAATTTGCAGCCATAATTTCTCAGTTATTTTTATAAAGATCAATATTTTTCATTCTAAGGTTCATAACTAGATATTTTGTCTTTTTCACCACCTCACATTCTATAAGATTTTGTAACTCAGTTTGTTTGTTATTTGACATATTTTTACACATCACTTTTGATTTGTTCTTATTTACATAAAATCCAGCCAAGTCACCAAACTCTTTTACTCTCTGTAACAGATATGGTAGTGTAGTCATAGGGTCTTCCACTATAAACATCACATCATCTGCAAAGGCCCTATATTTGAAAGAAAAACCTTTGGTTGTTAAGCCTTTAATATCTTTATCTTCCTTCACCTTTATTAGTAAAACTTCTAGAATCCAAATAAATAGCAACGGCGAAAGTGGGCATCCTTGTCGTGTTCCTTTTTCGACTTTAAAATCGTCCGTCTTTTCAGTGTTAATTATTAAAGAGGATTTCTGTTCTTTATATATTGACTTAATGAGGTTAAGCATATATTCACCAATTTCAAGATGTTCTAGAACCTCAAACATAAAATCCCAATTTAAATTATCAAACGCTTTTTCCGCATCTAAAAAGAAAAAACCCACTTCCTTTTCAGGATGTTTATTGTAGTATTCTATAGCATCCACTACTACTCTTAGGCCAAGGACAGACTGGCAATCTGAAGCGGGGCAGGCACGCTTTGCAAACGGAGGAAAGGAGCCCGTTCAGACATGCGCATCTGCCCATCGGCTCCGTTGCGTACTTACCCGTCTCCCAGCCGCTTTCCTTCCGCTTTACCCGGACACCGGGTAAAACCGGTGTTCAGGGGCCTTCCTCCGCATGCCTCCCGCTTCCAAACAGTGTGAACTGGAAGAAGCGGGAGGCATCCGGAGGAAGTGTGAACGCACCGGCAAAAAGTTTTGCGCATATGCGCATATGCGCATATGCGCATATGCAAATATGCGCATATGCGCATATGCGAAAAACATCAAAGGAAAACAAAAAAAAGTGCAGCGGCACGCGCGAGCCGCGCGCGCTGGCTATGTGGCAGTCTGAACTCTCCGTGGCAGTCTGAATGCTCCGTATCGCCGCTGATCCGCATTGCTCTGGCCAGTGTGAACGGCCAGCTCCGTGAGTTTTTCCCCCCGCTCCAGTTCCCTCCGCTTTGCCTCCGCTTCAGATTGCCAGTCTGTCTTCGGCCTTAGATTGTCCCTTATTTGGCGATTAGGTAAGAACCCTGCTTGTTCTGTTTGTAGTTTCTTTAAGGTGTTCTTTTAGTCTGTCAGCTATAATCTTAGCAAAGATCTTATAATCATTATTTAGTAAAGAAATTGGTCTATAGTTCTTAACATTAGTTAAGTCTTGATTTTCTTTCGGGATAAGTGAGATGGTTGCATCTTTCCAAGTTTCTGGGACCTCACCAGTGACTCCTATATCGTTCATTAATAGCAGTAACACTGGTGAGATCGACTCCTGTAGCGTTTTATCAAACTTCGCTGTAAATCCATCTGGTCCAGGTGCTTTTCCTAATTTTGAGTCATTTATTGCATTTTTAATCTCTTGTAATGATACTGGATTGTTAAATAGTTCTTTAATTTTCTCTGTTGGTTTTGGTAACTTTAATGTTTGCAGGTATTCTTTAATCTTTCTTCTGTCTTTGTTTTCCTTCTTAAAAAGTTTTGCATAATATTTAAAAAAATCTCTCTTTATTCCTTTGTTGTCTATTATCTCAGTGTTATCTCTTATCACTTTAGTGATAAATTTATTTTCATGTTTTTTCTTTAATTGCCATGCTAGATATTTTCCGGGTTTATTTGCACCTTCAAATGCCTTTTGTTGGAGTTTTTTTAAGTTCCAGTACATCTCTTGGTTCAAAATAGCTTTTGCTTGGTCTTGTAGCATCCAGATTTTCTTTTGCAGTTTCTTTTTCCCTGGTCTACTCTTCAGTTCTTCTTCTTTTGTTTTAATGGCTTGTACGATATTTTCATATTGTTCTCTTTTCTTTTTATTATCTTTAGCATTTAATGATATCAATAGTCCTCTCATCACTGCTTTGTATGCATCCCATACGGTTTGAATTTTTACTTCTTTCTGTATATTTGCTTGGAAGTATAGGTCTGTTTCTTCCTGTAATTTTTTAACTATTTCTTGGTTGTCTAGTAAGTCCTCATTTATTCTCCATCTCTTTTGTTTTTTTACCTTCCCAGCAGTCCATAAACACGGATTATGATCTGAAATTATTCTGGATAGAATTTCCACTTTTCTTGTCTTAAACGTTAAATTAGTAGTCATCCAAATCATGTCAATTCTTGAATGCGAGTCATGTCTATTAGAATAAAAGGTAAAATCTTTTCCTTGTGGGTTAGCTTTCCTCCAAATATCTTCCAGCTTCTCTTGTTTTATCAGTTCAAAAAAGTTTTTTGGAAGCTTCCCTAATGCCTCATCCTTTCTCTTAGAGCGCCTGTCTAACTTGTTATTCACAGTTCCATTAAAGTCCCCCAACATCATGATTTGATCATAATTTACGTTATTCAATTCCACTTGTAATTCTTTAAAAAAAATTTCTTTGGCTCCATTTGGGGCGTAAATATTCACAATCAAAGTTTTCTGTCCTTGTAGTGAGATTTCAATAGCTAAATATCTTCCTTCTTTGTCTTTAAATATTAAATAAATGGTTACTTTAGGTTCCAAATCTTTTTTGACATATGTTACAACACCATTCTTTTTATTGCTTGCTAAAGAATAAAATTCTTCTCCCAATTTTTTCCTTATTAAATATTTGTGGTCTTGTTTTTTAAGATGAGCTTCTTGTATACAAATTACAACTACATTTTTGTTTCTCCAGCCAATGCCCTACCATTCTACGTTTTTGGGGTGAATTAAGTCCATTTACATTCCATGTAAGTACTTTGTAATCCATCTTGATATATTCTTAAATATCACCAAGGTCATCTTTATTCTCTCCAAGAAATGCGTACATTTCTCCTGTGCTTTTAATCACTTCTCTGGTGCTGCCATAGTAAAAGCTTAATCCTTGAGGTATTTCCCAACAGAATCTAATTTTTTTCTCCTTCAATTTATCCATCAGACGCTTGAATTTTTTCCTTTCTTGCAGTATTGCTCTAGGCAGTTCTTTCATTACTATAATTTTCTTTCCATCTATTTCAAAAGGATCAGTAAAACACTTCTTGTAGATTTGTTCTTTTGTCCTTTTCATTGTAAATTGGACTACCACATCTCTTGGTATATTTTTATCGCTTGCGTATGTAGAATTGACTCTATAAACAAGATCCATGTGTTCTCTAACAACCTCTTCCTGTTCTTGTAAAAAATCTGCTAATGCTTCTTGCATTCTTGTAAAAATGTCTTCACTCAATTTTTCCTCAATCCCTCTAAATCTCAAATGGTTTTGCATGTCTTTATAATGCATCATCTTTTCCATCCTGTCATTGTCTCTCATTGTCTTTTGAGTACTTTCTTCCAGTTCTTTTACTTTAGTTTCAATGTCTTGTGTTCTTGTGGTTAATTTTTGAAATTCTGCTTTTAAGTCTATGAAGTTTTTATCTGCTTGTGCAGCTATACCTTTCATTTTAACATTTACCTCTCCTATAGCGTCTAACATTTTTTTTCCATTGCTTCCATAACAGCTAGTAGTTCTTTTTCTTTTTTTGCTGCCATTGTAGGAGAGGACCATGTAGCTGCTCTCGATCTTAGTCCGCGGTCCGTCTTGTCTCTTTAAAAAAGATCGATTTTATTTTATTTTCCAAATCAAACACCGATTAATGTGATCACACAAGCTAGTCTTGCCAAGTCAAATTTCGTTGGTTTCAGCCTTCTAAGTTATATAGTTTATGAGATATTACTGTTTAAAAATTTTATAAATCCAAAATGGTGGGCGCAACTTCTCTATGGTTTGTGTCAAAGGTTATAGTCTTTTTACCTTGCTTCTGGCTTGCCGTAGTTTCCTTTTGTCCCTTCCTCTTGCTTACTTGTCTGCTCTCCGCACGTCACTTCCTGTTATAGTCCTTTCGGTCCGGCAGTTTTTACAGTCCCCTTTGCTCTCTTCCAGTTTTTCTCCGTTTCCCTTCTTGTCTGCTCCTCAAGCCGTCACTTCCTGTCTCAATCCTCACAGCTTGGTCTCACGATGCTTGGTTCCCTCCTCCCCTCTTTGTCTCGCAATGCTTGGCTCCCCCTCCCGACTCTTCTTAACTGCAGGAATGTTAAACAACTTGTTTTTTTGGCTTTTTAAGTTCAAATTCAGCTTTTTAATGTTTCAAAACTGCACTCATTCAATCTGCAACAGTCTATTGCTTCACCAGATCTGCTTTTCGTCTTTCAAAACGTGGTAATGGTAAGGCAAAAACTTTTTTTCCGTTACCTTATGTTGTTACTTCGCTTCAGATGTGGTCCCAACGTTTAAACTTTGTCTTCTTTGTTAAGGAATCAGGGGAATTGGAGATTTTATGCTGATTTAATCAGCTTGGCTCGGCTCCTTAGAGATACTTGCAGGAATCTTCTTCGGCTGCAGTGCTCAAGGTGTTGTAAAAGTCTCCTCCAAGACTTTTCCTTCACCGAGCTTGCTCAAACCTGGATTATATTGCTTGCTAGTCCTCACACTACCTGTGTGAGGTTGCGTCAGGTGGATTTGTCCACCCAAGCTGTCAAGAAGAGCCGCTGTCCGCCTTGCGCACTTGCAAAGTGTGTCAAACCTCCATTCCTCCGACCGGAAAACCCCAACTTGCCAAATTTAACTGCAAAACAAGAAGAGAAGAAGAAGAAGAGATTGGATTTATACCCCGCCCTCCACTCCCCAAGGGAGTCTCAGAGCGGCTTACAAACTCCTTTTTCCCTTCCCCTCCCCACAACAGACACCCTGTGAGGTAGGTGGGGCTGAGAGAACTCTTTCCCAAGCTTGTCCTTGAGGGAACAGCTGGTACAGAGCTATGGCTTGCCCAAGGTCATCCAGCCAGGTGCAAGTGGAGGAGTGGGGAATCAAACCTGGTTCTTCCAGATTAGAGTCCGTGCACTTAAACACTACACAAAACTGGCGACAAAGAGTAAGGGAACAGCAAAGAAATGACAGAAGTGCACCTGATGCCTTAGATGCACTTTCTTCAAGAGATAAGTTTAGGAAAAAATCCTTTACTCCTATATTAGATGCACTTGAAGCCAATTTACAAAGAAGTACTGTGTACAGTGATGTTGCACAATTGTTTTCCATTCTTGCTAATCTGACAGCACCTAAGCAAGAAATTCAGCAAGGTGTTGAACTGTTGATGGAAGAATACCCAGAAGATATTGACCTGAAACTTATTGATGAACTTTTGCACTTTCACCTGTACATGAGACAAAGCCATAGGCTTACAGAAGAGCACTCTTTGTTTCATACAGACCTTATCAAATTATATACAAGGAAAAAATTCAGATGGCCTTTCCTAATGTGGAAGCAATCTTGTGGCTATTTCTTAGCTTTATGGTCAGTCACTGCTAGAGAGAGAGGAGTTTTTCAAGACTCAAAAGAATTAAAAATGAATTAAGGTCCATGATGTCTCAAGAGAGGTTGTCCACACTGGGCATTCTGTATATTGAAAGTGACAAACTTAAACAAATTTTGATGAAGTTTTGGATGATTTTGCTATGAGGAAGGCTAGAAAAAAATATTTTTAGTCTTACTGTATTTGATGGTTGTAGTTTACTTCTTAATATGTATTTTAAAACTGACTGTTTAATGACAACATAAAGTAGATTCTAAAAGTGCCACACTGTCAGGTAACCATGATCATATTATTTATACTTCCCAGGCAATTTAATTTGTAAACTCAAGGGTGTTTTTTTTAAAGAATAACATTACAACTTCATTTTCCTAAAAAATAATGCTTATTTCACAAAAGGTTTACAAAGTTCAATTATTACAAAAGTTTTTCAGTGTTAATTTTAACATTTATGCATTTTTTCCCCAATCACTATGGTATTTAACAATAACATCTTATGTCCTTTAGAGGAGAAATTGTGAACTGCAGAATTTTGAATCCTTGGCTTCACTCAATTTTGTTTATAACACACTTCCATTTTCTTCTAGTCATGAGGGTGGGGGATTGGGAGGGGACTCACAAGTGGAGTAGCTGAGGGCCTCTCTTCATCTAAATCCGGCCCTGGCCACTGCACTGGTCAGCTTTCCTTTCCTTGCCCCTTCTTTGCCTTTACTTCCTGGCCTCACTCTTGGCTCTCCTTCCCCATTTGGGTTGCAAACTCTGGCTTGGCTTAGAACTTTCCTGGAGGTCTGGGGTGGGAGGGCCCACTTGGGAAGGTGAGGGAGCTCAGCAGGAGATCGATGTCCCCCCTGCAAAGTAGCCATTCCCTCCAGGATGATCGTCCCAGAGGGCACAGCTGCGTTGGTCTGCAGCGGAACAACTAGGTTCAAGCCCAGCAGCACCTTAGAGGCCAACAAGGTTTTTGGGGTAGGAGCTTTTGACCGTCAACACACCTTTTGTCAAAAGTACCAGGAGGAGAACTGATCTCTGCAGTCTGGATCCAGGAGGAATCGAGGCTCCACCTGAAGGTTGGCAGCCCTGTTCCCATCAAATCCCAACGCCCTGGTGGTGCACACTAGAGTGACAACGGGCTTCCGTCCTCTCTGCTTGGTTTCGGGGCTGCAATTGCCATCTCTTTTATTCCCTCTCATTATTCCCTCTTGGGGAGGGGTCTTTTGTGACAGAGCATCAAGGGGAATGGAATCTGGCCCACAGGAGTTTCTACTTCAAGGAATCTGTCAATCTGGAAGGGGTCTCCCTGGGCTCCTTTTTGTTCTGGCAGAACAGCTAAAGTTGTTGTTGTTGTTTTACATTATTTTATGACATTTGATGCCATTCTGGTCACTTGACACAAAAACAGTGTTGGAATGTGCAACCATTTTAACACGGTAAAAGAGAAAGTGATATGAAAATTAAACAACAGTCTTGTGACATCTTAAACCCTATTACAAAGATGTGGAAAGATAAATTATACTTGGGATTTATTCTCTAAAAGGTAAAGATAAAGGTTTCCCTTGCTCGAAAGCCAGTCGAATCCGACTCTAGGGGGCAGTGCTCATCTTGGTTTCCAAGCTGAAGAGCCTGCTCTGTCTGAAGACTTTTCTGTGGTCATGTGGCCGGCATGGCTAAATGCCAAGGTGCTCGGAACACTGTTACCTCGCCACTGAAGCCTATTTATCTACTTGCAATTTCTTGCTTTCGAACTGCTAGGTTGGCAGGAGCTGGAGCCAGAGACAGGAGCTCACTCTGTCACACAGCACTTGGGTCTTGAACTGCTGAGCTACCGACCTTCCAGTCTGCAGCTCAGCGTCTTAACCTCTGAGCCACTGCGGCCCTATTTATTCACTATCCCAAACCAAATTTCAATCTCACTGGTCATAAAAAAATCCCATGGGAAGAAACAAAAACATCTGTTAGGGGTACTTGAAGTCAGGGTGTTTCACAAAGCCCAGAGCCTCTTTCAAAGACCCAAACCTTGATATGCATTAACATGGATTTTTTATTGCTGCTGCTGCTGCTTAGACTCCCTCCAGTTCTGTGGGATGTTATCAGGCCTGTGAAAAGATGTTTCAGGGGGTAAAAAAAACCCTGTAGGAACTTTGGGGCATCTACGTATCTAATTCTGAACTTGGCCCCAAAGTGTGGATCAAAAAAATCACACAATAGGGCCAGATAAAGAAAAAAAGTGAGGGGAGAGTTTTTAAAATCCCCGGACCAGACGAATGACAAGGACTAGACTTCCTTGCTGGGTGAGATTTTATTAAAATACATGGTGAAATTTCTGCATGTGGAGCTGATGGGAAATTCAGCTCAGGCAGGAGCTGGTCAGGAAGGAAGGAGGCAGCATTCTCCTTGTAGGAGCCCTTTCTGCTCTGGAGCCACAGGGACGGCAGAGACTGCGGGTGGATTCCCCATCCTGTGCTGGCCCTGGTTTCAGGCCGACAGTAGGCCCTGCCCCTGAGAGGCCCCTGAGAGGGGAGGGGAGGTGGAGGAGAAATGGAGGTATATTAGACTATATTATAATATTTATAGGGATTACGTTGTTAGCCGCCCTGAGCCTGCTGAAAGGTGGGGAGGACAGGATAAAAATCTAAATAAATAAATAAATAAAAGGTGGAAGCATCTGGGAAACAGGAGAGGGGAAGCAGGACCGTGGGTAGAAAGAAGTTTCTCTACCCCACAAGTCCTTGCAGTCTCCCCCAACTATTGCACAGGTAACAGCTGTAGAACTACTCTGTACATTCTGACAAAGAAAGAGCAACTGGGGAAGAATAGTTCTTTATAAAGTGGACTCTAGCCAGAAAGGCCCTCAGCTTCGGTTTAGCTGCAACAAATACAAACTCTGACATGGTGGATTTGGATATGGAAATAAACTCACCCAAGTTTTTTCCCTCTTAGGACAAGAAACAAAACTGCAGTGGGGATATTGCAGTGTGGCCAGCATGCTGACTGGGCTGGGTTGTAGGGACTGTATCACCTTTAAAGCCCTGATCAGCCACGACCAGCATACCTTAAGGACTGCCTCCTCCTACATGAGCCCACCTGTTCATTCTGGTCATCTTCGGAGGCCCTGCTTCAGTTGCCCCTCCCCTCTTGAGTCTAGGCGGGTACCAACCAAAGAAAGGGCCTTCTTGGTTGTGGCACCAAAACTTTGGGTCCCCCTTCCCAGGGACATTCCTCTGTCTCCATCTTCTGTCATGGGGGTGAAGATGCTTTTGTTTTGTTTGGCATTACCCCCCCCCCCCCCAATAATGGTTACTGGCCCTCCTCCCTGTGTCTGGTTTGTTGAAGCAAAGCTCTTTATTATTCCAATACTGCAAACAGGTTCTCAAATGTTTGTTAGAGATGCTTAATGGAATACAGACAGTACTATTATACTATCAGGCTTTTAATTGAACACCGGACCTGAGCCAATCAGGGCAAGAGGGTGAACGCGGGAAAAGTAGTAGGGACCGTTGAGATTCCCACAGAAGGTAAGAAAGTTATAAATTCCCCTCTTGATCTGAGTGACCCATATGTGTGAGCCTAGGCACAACATTCTCTAGGCATCCGGCCATAAAGAACTCTTCAAGGTTTCAATAACAAGATAACACCCATATGTCCGGGAAAAAGGGAGGAGGGAATACAAGGGAGTAGTCACCATTTGTTTAGAGATGACACTTAGGAATTTTGGTCGCCATCTCCCGCCCAGGCATTACAACATTAACCAGAGTAACCCTCATACTTCAAAGCAACATTTATAGCTAGCAGGGGGGAGAGTGAAAGATACAGATAAGGGGCGGCTGGCAGTGTCTGCTAGAACAAAGGAATCGAAAGCAAAATGCAAAGAATACAAAGACATCATTGTAAAATGCAGAAAGCATAGGGGCATCATTGTCAGAACCTGACACCCAGATGGTGCTGGAGCTCATAGGAGTAAGCTAACAGGAAGACTGCCCACCACAACATCCAGGGAGACAGGATCTGTGGCATCTGCCAGTTCAGTGCAAAGATCCCCACCAGCAGCTTGTGGTCTGTTGCGATGATGAAGTTCTAGCCGTAAGGTAGTCATGGAACTTTTTGACTCCTGCAATGATGGCCAGCACTTCCTTGTTGATCTGGGCATAGTTGCACTCTGCAGATGACAAAGTTCTGGAGAAGTAGGCAATGGGGGCCTCCCTCCCATTGGGCATCCTGTGGTTTAGGACAGTTCCAGTTCCATATGGGGAAGCATCTGTGAGGCTTCTGTATAGTCAGCAAGAGATCAGACCTTTGTTGAATCAAAGTTCTTTACTGTCTAATACTGCAAACAGGTTCTCAATGTTTGTTAGAGATACTTAATGAAATACAGACAGTGTTAATATACTCTCCAGTCTCAATTGAACCCCAGCCTTAGGCCAATCAGGATTAGAGGGTGAATGCGGGAAAAAGAAAGGGGACCGTTGAGGTTCCCACAGCAAGGTGAGAAAGTTATAAATTCCCTTCTTGATCTGAGTGACCCACATGTGTGAAGCTAGGCATAACAATTCCAGGCAAGCGGCCATAAAGAAGCACCCAAGGTCTTCACAACAAGATAACATACTCTGGCCCGGACATAAGGGAGGGGGGAATGCATGGGAGTGAAGACCATTTGTTTTTCGATGACGCCTAGGAATTTGGGTCGCCACTCTCCCGCCCAGAAATTGTAACATGAAACAGAGCAACCAATATACTTCAAAGTGACATTTACAACCAGTCAGGGGAAGGGGGGTAAGACAGATAAGGGATGCAGTCAAAGGGTCCGTCAGAACAAAGAAAACGAAAGCAAAGTACAGAGATGCTATTGTCAGTTCCTGACAGCGTCACAGGCGAGGATGAGGGTCTTCTTGTTGAAGTGGGTGAGGATGCTTTTGGAAGACAATAGGTCTTTCATGGCAGCAAAGGCCACAGCTTCTTTCTTGCCCCAGGTCTAGGGGACGGACAAATTCAGGAGAAGAAGAAGAAGAAGAAGAAGAAGAAAAGAGATTGGATTTATATCCCGCCCTTCACTCACTTAAGAGTCTCAGAGCAGCTTACAAACTCCTTTCCCCTCCCCTCCCCACAACAGACACCCTGTGAGGTAGGTGGGGCTGAGAGAACTCTTTCCCATGCTGTCCTTGAGGGAACAGCTGGTAGAGAGCTATGGCTTGCCCAAGGTCATCCAGCCAGGTGCAAGTGGAGGAGTGGGGAATCAAACCCGGTTTTCCCAGATTAGAGTCCGCGCACTTAACCACTACACCAGACTGGCTCTCTATGCCTATGCAGTGGCTCCGCAACGGACACCTTGTGAGGTAAGAAGGTGTGATAAAAGTTCAGCAGGTGTAAGAAGGACTATAGCTCCTTCCTTGACTGGGGTGCTGCAGATGGCCCACACCTTGGCCAGAGCTGGCCACGAGGAAGCCCAAGAACTTGACCCTTGGAACTCCAAACTGGCACTTCTCCTTCTTTACCTTCAGCCCCGTAGTCTGTTGCTGGCAGAGGACGACCCAAAGTAGATTGGCAAGTTCTGCCTCACAGCCTCCGGTGATAAGGACATTATCAAAATATGGGATGACATCCAGAAGTCCACAAAGGAGACCTTCCATCAAGCTCTGGAAGATCCCAGGGGCGTTGACACCAAACCACAGGTGCTTGATCTTGAATGCCCCCCCCCCCGTGCATGACAATCGTCTGGGCCTCAGTGGTGGTGTCATCTACAGGGAGCTGCTGGTAGGCTTAGGCCAGATCGAGCTTGGTGAAGATCTTCCCCCCGTTCAGTGAAGCTAGGAGATGGCTCACTATGGGCTCTGGATAGGCATGCAGCTGCAGTGCCTTGCTGACTGTGCATTTGTAGTCTGCACAGATTCTGACTGTTCCGTTCAGTGATGATGGGCATTGCCCATCATGCATGGGGACTGGCTCAAAGACTCCCTCAATGATGAGCCAGTCCAGCTCTTCATCTATCTTTGGCTTGAGGGCAAAGGGAACCCGGCAAGCCTTCATGCAGATGGGAGCCACTGCTGGGTTGAGGCTGAAGGAGATGGGCAGACTGGTATACTTCCCCAGAGATCCATCAAAGACAGCAGGGAACTCCTCGCAACATCAGCTTGGTTGGTGTGGTGGACACCCATCATGTGGATGCCCAGTGGCTGGAACCATTCCAGGCCAGGCAAACTCAGTTGGTGGACTTGTGACACCACCAATTGCAGGGGATTGCATGAGAGGATCTTCTTGCGACTGGCGGCAACCTCCATCTCTGCTGTGGTGATGCATCTCTGGACTGCGTGGAGCAGCAGGCACGAGCAATGTGCCCCAATTTTCCGCAGTTCCGGCACTGAGTGTTCTGGAACCAGCATGACTTTTGCTGGTGGGAGCCACCATAGCTGGCACAAAGAGCCCCACAGGAATGATGAGCCCCCTCACACTTCCAGGTAGTGATTTGGGTGCAAAGTACTCCCCCTCATCGTCTGTGGAGGAGAAGTCTGCAATTCTTTCTTGGTGCACTGCCTCGGTCTTGCAGGACCAGGGGACTCCACATCTGACAGACCTCTTTTGCCAGCTGCTCAGCTGCCTTGGCAGTGATGGCCTCCTTGTAGGTCATTTTGAAGTCCAAGTTGTGTTTGGGAAAGAGCCATTGCTGCAGCTTCTCATCTTGGAGGCCACACACCAAATGATCACAGAGCGCCTCCTCTAAATTGTGGAAGTTGCAATGGTGCACCGCCTTCTGGAGGGAGGTCACAAATGCAGTGATTGACTCCCCTGGGGCCTGGCTCCTTTTGTAGAAGGTGTGTCAGGAGGCGATTCTGGAGGGGCAAGGTGAGAAATGGTCCTTCAGTTTGGCCTTGAATGTGATGAAGGACATGGCATCAAGTTCCTGTGGCACCAGGAGAGCCCAAGTGGTCTCAAAGGTGGAGCACCTGCAGAGTCTGAGAAATGTGCCCTTTACAATGTCCGGCCATCATCAGGAACAGGTGACTTCCCCAAATTGGGGATTACTGACTCTCTGTGGGAGTCCAAGGGATTTCAAACCACAAACAAAGCGTGTTAAACAAGAACTTCTTTTATTTGATAGTGGATCAACTGGTTCACACTTCTTGAGTCAGTAATGGGGGAAGGAGGCGTGTTAAGGTACAGTTGTAGTGTATTCAAACCATGGTGTAGCAAAGAAACCCCCAATCAACAGTCAAGAAAAAGGGCACCCAAATACATTGGCCCGTTTGTTCCCAGACAGAAAAGCGGGAAGGTGTGAGAACCCTGCTAAATCCAATAAGCCAGGCCTTGACATGAAATGAAGTCCTTTATTTCTTAATGGTCTATTCAGGAACATGTTCAATGTTAGAGATGACAGTTAGGTGGTGGATGGTCAGATACACAGAATTTAAACAGCAGGATAGAAGCATGACACCAATCAGGGCAATTGCAAAAAGGCGCAAAAACATAACCATTACTTTCTCACCCAAAAAGGCGCCGAACACAGTTAGATCAGACTTGGCAAGCCTCTTCCCCCTCTCCCCCAGTCCTTCCCATACAACCAGCCACCTGGTACAGATCGTTGGGAAAACAACTCAAGGTTACAGACACTTCTCAGAGAAACAAGAACAAAGGCATGGGAGAAGATGACCAGAGGGGGCAAGAAAAAGCCCACTGACGTGGAGGTTTCACTCTCCCCACATCCCGGCCGGGAGAAATGACAGGGAACCTGACAGAAGGAAAGCAGTTTGCACCTGTAGGAAAAAACCCAATTAGCAACAAAGCCTGTGAGAATTACAGATAAGCGAAGGCGAAAGCGGAAGCGAGAGAGAGGGAAAGGAACACATTCCGAAGGAGGGGGGAGAAGCACGCAGACTACTATGGTACATCCCACCTCCCAAGCAGGATATGGTAGTCTCTGACAGGTGGTCAATGGCGTTTCATCAGATTGGAGGGAGGTGTCCAGTGGAGTGCCACAGGGCTTGGTTTTGGGCTTGGTACTTTTCAATATTTTTATCAGTGATCTGGATGAAGGGGTAGAAGGGCTACTCATTAAATTTGCTGATGATACCAAATTGGGAAGAGTGGCAAACACCCAAGAAGATAGAGTTAAAATTCCACAAGACCTGAATGCTCTGAAGAAGTTGCAAACAGGATGCAATTCAACAAAGATAAATGCACAGTACTACATCTGGGCCACAAAAATATCAAGCACAAATACTGAATGGGGGATACATTTCTGGGAAGCAGTGTATGCAAAAGAGATCTTGGGGCAAGAGTGGACGGCAAACTAAATATGAGCAGTCAGTGTGATGCGGTGGCAAAAAAGACAAATTCAGTCTTGGCCAGGGTTGTATTAAAAGGGCCATAGCATTGAAATCGCAGGAGGTCATAGCCCCTCTGTATACTGCCTTGGTCAGGCCACACCTTAAGTACCTTGCACAGTTCTGGAGGCCTCACTTGAAAAAGGATGTGGACAAAATCAAGAGGGTGCAGAGGAGAGTGACAGGATGATCAGGGGTCTGGAGACAGGGCCTTGGGAATGTTTAGTTTGGAGAAGAGGAGACTGAGGGGGGACATGATTGCTCTCTTTAAATATTTGAAAGGCTGGAGGAGGGCAAGGAGGAGTTCCAGTTGGCAGCAGAGGATAGGACCTGAAGCAATAGGTTTAAATTACATGCAGAAAGGTATCGGCTAGATATTAGGAAAAACTTTTTCACAGTCAGAGTGGTTCAAAGGTGGAATCAGCTGTCTAGGGAGGTGGTTAGCTTCCCTTCACTGGCAGCTTTCAAGGAGACTAAAGAAGGCTTTAGCAACCTTTGTATGCCCGTGATTTACTTACTTTTCATCTCTTCTTCTTGAAGAATATGTAATTTTTTGAAGTTATATAGAAGTTGTGTCAATTGCTTTGATTAATTTCATACACAAGAGTTTTGGAGACATCCTGATACTGTGGTCTACATTCAGATGAAGTTTCCTTCGAAATGAAGATCCATTCCAGGGACTTTCATCAACTGATTGTTTCTATGGACCATTCTTCTAATAATAATTATTATGCACTATTTCTTTAATATTTAAATTATAGAATTTTGATTGAATATAGCGATTTTTTAGTTTCTTTTGGTGCTTTGTATTGCAGCTTTCAAGAAAAGGCTGGATGAATATTTGTCAGAGATGCTTTAGGCTGATCCTGCATTGGGCAGGGGGTTAGACTAGATGGTCTGTATAGCCCCTTCCAACTCTAAGATTCTATGTGTCCCAGTCTTCAGCGGTGGCATCAAATGGTTCGAATTGGCCCTTGGTGGCCATGTTGAACAATTGAGTGGCTTTTGTAGTGATTCAGCTGGATCTCTTCCTAGTTCCTTTGTTTGAATCTCATCCTTGTCGCCAGTGTTAAGCTGTGGGTTCAAGAGGCTATTGTGATTTCAGCATAGCTCTTTTATTCAGAAATACAACAACATTAACACACACGGCAAGCCGTAACTAAAAACAGAAACCCTAGCCCAAAACACTCCCACAAATTAATTGCAAGTTAACCAATAGAAACATGCATGGCCTGATTTACATTTCTGTTACGTGACTGGCCAGCTCAGCAAGGGCAGCCAATCTGAATGTAGCTGTGAGGAGCCTCTCTAATAATGTGTATTCAGCTCTCACTACACAACACCTATTGCTCTTTACAGCATAACCATATGTCAGAGACTGCCATTTCCTGCTCTGGAGGTGGGATGTACCACAGTAGTCTGTGCACTTCTCCCCCCCTCCCTTGGAATGTGTTCCTTTCCCTCACTCTTGCCCCCACTCTCACCTTCACTTATCTGTAACCTTGACTGAGTCTTCTCACAGGCTTTGTTGCTAATTGGTTTTTTTCCTACAGGTGCAAACCGCTTTCCTTCCCGCTTTTCTGTCTGGGAACAAACGGGCCGGTGTATCTGGGCACCCTTTTTCTTGACTGTTGATTGGGGGTTTCTTTGCTACTCCATGGTTTGAATACACTATAACTGTACCCTAATATGCCTCCTTCCCCCATTACTGACTTGAGAAGTGTGAACCAGTTGATCCACTATCAAATAAAAGAAGTTCTTGTTTAAGACCCTTTGTTTGTAGTTTGCAATCTCTTGGACTCTCACAGAGAGTCAGTAATCCCCAATCTGGGGAAGTCACCCGTTCCTGATGATGTTGGAAGACGGTGGAGAACCCCCAACGACTATGGACTTGGGAGTGCCCATGTCCACGGAGGAGGAGGTTGTGGTTCCTACCACCTCCTGGGTTGATCTCAGACCCAGGGGCCCCAGGTACTCATGTTCTTTGTTTGGGGCTAAACTTGTTGAGACCTAGACCCCATCCCGGCGGGGATTGGCTATCAGGCTCGGATTGGGCCCTGAGCCATGGGACGGCATGCGTCTGTGCATCCCTGCTAGACCTCGAGATTCCAGCTGCCCGAGGGAACTGGAATTTGGGAACATGTTGTCCTCCATGGATTGCCGGCTTGAAGCCATGGAGCAACTGCTGCAACGTGAGATGACAACTCTCCTAGGGTGATTACCTGCAATCATCCAGAGAGTAGTGGGTGCACCAGCTGGTGGGCCCAGTGGGGCTGGTGCCAGAAGTAGACGGGCACCACTGGCACCCCCTCCTGTGCAGCAGCCACCAGGGGGGCCCTCTGGCTCCTGGGCCCACGCAACCAGCTCCTGCAGGTCCTGGACCAGGAATTGATCGGTGGCTGGTCCCCCATGAATTATTGGCAGCCACCTTTGTTGGGGATCCCGCTAAACTACAATTTTTTTATCATAGAATCAGGTTGCTTCTTGCAGACCTGGGGCCACTGGTTCCCCATGGGACCTTCGCACACCCTGTGAGGTAGGTGGGTGTTGTATATTGATACCACGGTCGCCATGTGCTCTCGTAATGGCAACTGCCATGTGGACCTTCGCATGTGGTTCGAACCTACCTGAGCTTCGGCCGGGTAGAGCAATAGCCGGTCGGATCCTGAACGACCACCAATCCTGTGCCAAGGTTCCCCCCGGGGACCTATGAACTATAACCATGAATTTAACGTCCTATCAGGGCAATTGGGCAAGGTCGGGGGATTATCTCTGACCGGCATAAAAGAGGGCGCAAAGCCCACAGTTTCTCATATTCCATGTTGACCCACAATAAACTACCATGCTAATTTCACTGTTACCGGCCTCCCAACTCCAGTACTTTTCAGTGGGCTGAGAGAGCTCTGATACAACTGTCTTTGAGAGAACAGCTGGTACAGAGCTATGGCTTGCCCAAGGTCATCCAGCAGGTGCAAGTGGAGGAGTGGGGAATCAAACCCGGTTCTCCCAGGTTAGAGTCTGCGCACTTAACCACTACACCAAACTGGCTCCAGCAGCTCACAATCCCTCTCTGGACCTGGCAGTGGGGCGGCCGGGGAGGGGGGTCTGTGCAGGACCACAGGAGGCTCTTGCCCTGGAGGCACCTGCCCTGGTGGCACTTGAGCTGGTGGCACCTGGACAGGGGGTGCCGGCTGTGGCTGGCCCCGCCCTGGCCCCCTCCTCCACTGGGGACTTGGCCTCGCAGCTCGTGCTGAACCATAGTGGTGATGAGTCGTGGTAGGTCCAACATCATCTCGTGCAACTCACGCTGCAGCTCATGGGTCTCCCCTTGGAACTCTCTCCACACTCACTCGAGGTCCTCGTCTTCTGTCACGGGGAAACACCCGATGGTATCTCAGCAGGTACTCCCATACCTCTACTCATAGGTCACCCTCTGGGGGTCGGGCATTACCGACCAGCTTGCCTCAGTCCACAAGGGGATATAAGACCACGAGTCTTTGCCTCTTGCCCCGAGGTCCTTGGGGTCTCCAGTCATCAGCGGAGTAGCCATGGTCCTGAGCTCCACAGCATCACGGGTAGTGACCGTAACATCCCCACTGTCCTCGCCAGCCTTCATAGGGTGCGAGGCATGGGGACTATAGGCAGTTCTAACACTTTGTCAGATTCCTGGAGCAATCAGTTCTCAACAACAATCATTCAAAAGAACAAAGGTTTATTGAGACATAGATAGTATCCAGACTCATAACGTTTTTGTGTTACAACTGGGGGAAAGCATGCGAAGCAAACAGTTATATCTGGTTGAAGGAGGATCCTAATGGCCCAGGCCAATGACAGCTAAGGCAGAGGCCCACTGAAATTTACAGTGTCTAATTCCCAGGGGAAAGAGGATGCCAGGCTTGGCTAAGGCTCAAGGTTACAAGGCCATGCAACAAAGATAACAAATGAAACAGGCAGAAGCAAAAGTGAAGATTTCAGTGCCCCCCCCTTGCATCCCCATGGCAACTAAGCCTGTGAAGATTGGTAGAGATGACAACTACAGAGAATTCTCCTTTTGGCTGTGGGGGATGGTTTGAGAAACTGTGCATGGATCCAAATAGAGTAGCATCCATTAACATCATTAGGATAGATCTAGGTGGGTCAGCCATGTTGTTCTGAAGCAGCAGAACAAAGTTCAAGTCCAGTGGCACTTTTAAGACCCAACAAAGTTTGATTCAATAAATAAATGAAACTTTGTTGGTCTTAAAGGTGCCACTGGACTCAAACTTTATCATGAGGATGACATAGATGATCTCTGATTAGTAAGATTTTTTAGATACAGAATTTATTTATGACTAATTATCAACTGTGACTGATTTAACTGTCTGTGGCTGCATCCATACAGGAACCCAACCTTTTCCCTGCAGTTTCCCCCTGCTGCACTAACAACTAATCCCCCCCCCAAAAAAAACAGCAGTCACTATTGTACTATGGTGAAGTTAACAATTAACAATTTGATGCCATGATCTCTGACTTCTCAGCCTTCAACTATAAACAAATCCCTATAAGGAAAAATTTACTTAGCAATGAAAAGGGCTATGCTTAGGAAGAAATATAGTGAAGGAACCTGCTGAACAGCCACGAACTGCTGGACGAACAGTTGGTCAAAAAATTGGCTCCCTCTTTGGCACTAGCAAACAGGATGAGAGCTGAATGGGTGTGCATTTGAGCATCTCTGGTTAGAACACTGTCTGGATGGGAAAGGGTACATCTCCTCCAAGCATCCTGCCCACAGTGATATCACTGTCCTTCTGTCAGACCCTTGAGCCACCATTTCCTCCAGGACTCTACAGAAGGGTTTTTAACCCACAATTGCTACAGTGCTATAATGTTATAATGGTATAGCAATTACTTTTATTTTAAAAATAATTCCCCCAAAAACACCATCCAGTAGCACAGCATGGAAAAATGCAAAGAAAATGGTGGCTCAGAAAACTCCTATGCACACCCTGCATTTCTAATGTGAGTTCCCCTGCATTTGTAGTGGCAATGAATGCAGCAAGGGTTGCCATCTGACCAGGAGGAAAATGTCCTGAACCCTTTAATTGCGGTTTAACAGTATGCTATTTACCTTCATGCCATGAAAAGAGTCAGCTGCCCATTTCCACACATTAAGCCTCTATTAAAAGGGCAGGATATTTTTCTCCAGGCCAGCTGGTAACCCTGAATGCATGGCAGTGACTCCTCAGCATGTGGATGTAGCCACAGACAGAGATGGGCAACCCATCCCCTTCAGTGAATTTTCTTCTCCCCTTCTGTGTCTCTGCAAACACTTTTCCCAAGCAATAGATCTCTAGTTTTGACTGAGATTCTGTTTCAAGAGGAATTTGGTGGCCACTCAAAGCCACGGTGGACAGCTGGGACAGCACCTCGTGGATCACCCAAAGCAGCCTCTTGGGACCTGCCTGGAACTGAATGCATGCCACCTCACAGACAAGTGAAAATGCTGAAAGAAAATGAGCTCCATGTTCCCCTCAGGCATGCTTGCTGCTCCAGTCATCTTCCTCCCATCACGAAACATTTGTTAGTGCAGCAGAGAGACTGGCGCACATCTGCTTTTGTAAAGTTCTCCTCTGCAGCCACTTGGATATTCACATTGAACTGTGGGGGGGGGGGGGGGGGAGAGAAGTACAGTGAGGAAATGAGGAAAAGGCAAAGGGAGGGAGAGCTGGAGGGAGAGAGGGAGAGATAAACAATTCCCTACCAAAGTCTGTAGCCCAAAATTGTCTTACAAGAAACACATGCTCCCTAGCAGACTATGTAATGCTGCTGTTAACATGGTCCACTTGGAGGTTGGTGACTGTGTGGAGAGAGCACTCTAGTAAAACATTCTTGACTTTGCATTTAAAAAAAGAAAGGATACTGTTAACTCCATGCAAGCCAGACAGCACCATTCTAAAGGCCCTCTGATCAGGAGATTGGTTTTTATGTGATGCTGGCGCCCTGGCCTGTGAAGTGGATTATGAAACCTCCATGTGCAAAACCCCCCCCCCCTGCAAACCCCCTGCAGACTTTCCATTCCCCTCTCAATAGTCATTAACCTTTTTTAATGTGTCTTTACAATCTGGTGTGGTGTGAAAAGAGTCAAACAAGAGGAGGAGGATCCTAAGGTGAAAGGCTGCCCCTTAAGGAAAAAAAAGGCAGATTTTCTGCTCATTAGCAAAGGAGCATACAGTTGGAGTTGTCAAGGGTTTGCGCATGCCAGCATCTCACAGGGGTTGGTGAGAGTTACATCACTTTGCCTCAGAGGATGGGCCTAAGTGGAACCAGATGGCCTGCCCTCATATTGCTGCAACTGCTTGTTCCTCTGCTTCCCCCTCCCCCCTCCAACTGCACACACATTTCCCCCTTTCCAGGGATGGGATAGCTCTTAAAGTCTTTTGGAATGTGGGTCATGCATTTTTGTGTGGGTGAGTGTATGTCCCCCTCTACTGCACAGATGCGCATGTGTGCACATACTTGCTTACACAGGCCCTTTAAAATCAAACCGGAGTGCAAGAAACCACTGTTTTGGGGATATTTTGTGACACTATGGAGAGGCCTGTCTGTTGTGAACCATGTGGCATGAGAGTAAAAGCACTGGCTCTTGCTGAGGGCATCCATCCCCCCCTCCATCCTCCCTGTCCTACTAGGGTTAGTCACTCCCCTCTTGGCCTGGGCTCTTCATTCCAGGCTGTGCCTCCTTCTTCCACTAGGAATAACAACTGATCTCCAGGCTGCAGATACAGGTCTGTAGCCAGGATTTTTTAAATTCAGGGAGGCCTTTTAAATAAGTCGGGGCACCCCTGCAAACATGCTCGCACACACATCCAAGCGATCAGCCCCACTCCCGTCCTTCCCTGCAACCACTTGGCTTGGGGGGGAGTAGGGGGGGACATCCTGTGCCAGCTGCTGATTTCTTGGCGCAGGCAGGCTTGGCACCTTGGGGAGGGAGGGGGAGACAGAGGCCCGGCAGCTTGGGATCTCAAAGGACCGACTCAAGCATGAAAGCAGGGAAGGAATCAGACTGGCCAGACTTTGCTGCACCAGAGCCTCAGTAAGTCAAGCTGGAGAGCAGAGCCGCTGCTGCCAGAGGCCAGGCCGAGAGGCTGCTCAGAGCTGCACCCCAGTAGGTAGCAGGATTTCTCCAAGAGGACACCCCTCCCAGATGCTGGGGTAGGGTTGCCAAGTCCCCCCGGGGGGGCGGGGAATCCCATGCTAAAGGGGTCCCCAATCTGCCGGTCCAGATTTGGCCGGCGGGGGGAACCCCACCACCAAAGTGGCCTGATCTGGCCGACTGCCCAGCATGATGACGTTACCCAGAGGTGATGTCATCATACTGGGCACATTGCTGGGGCCACGCTCTAGCAATCGCCCTGAAAACTCTATGGTACCATTGAGTTTTAGGGTGATTACCAGAGCGTCACCTCGGCAATGTGCCCAGTGTGATGACATCACTTCTGGGTGACTTCATCATGCCCTGCGCATGCAAAGCGTGCACACGAGGCTTCTGGAGCAGGAGTGGGACTCCCTTGCTCCTGCTGGTAAGTTACATGGCAACCCTATGCTGGGGTGTAGGCAGGGTCTGCATTGCTAGCCTCCCCTCCCCCCCAAAACCCTCTGGAGTCAGGGCCATGGAAATGCTGTGCCATTCCCACTGTGCCGCCACAGTTCCTCCCCCCATTCCCGCCCCTGGCAGCTGCTCCTCCTCCTCCAGCTGTGGCTGAAGGCAAGAGAGGTGAGAGAGCAGCGTGGGATTCGAGGGTGGTGTGGGGCTTGACTTCTTGCCAGTTTACCAGTGATGAAAGAGAGCAGCTGCGGCCAGTGAGAGGGACTGGCTACAGTCAGCAATGAGCACCATGAATAAAATTAAAAATTGGAAGTCAGGGGGCCTGGGCTGGATGGGAAGTTGGGGGGCCTTGGTGGTAAGTCAGGAGGGGCTGAGCCCCAAGAGCTGTAGCTATGGGCCTGTGCAGATATCAGTTCCCCTGGAGCAAGAAGAAGCAGAGATTGGATTTATACCCCACCCTTCACTACCCAAAGGAGTCTCAGAGCGGCTTACAAACTCCTTCCCCTTCCCCTACCCACAACAGACAAACACCCTGTAAGGTAGGTGGAGCTGAGAGATCTCTGACAGAGACTGCTCTTTTTCAAGAACAGCTGTGCCAGAACCAGGGGTCCTTTTGTAAAAAAAGAGGTGCAGGAGCTCATTAGCATAACTCATTAGCATATGCCACACACCCTGATGTCACCGGAAGTGTCAAAAGGCCACACATCCCTGACGTCATGGGCAGTGTGTCAGAAGGCAAGAAGGGAGGGAGGGAGGGAGGGGGAAGGAAGGAAGGAAGGAAAGGAACAGGAAGGAAGGTAGGTAGGTGGGGGAGAGAGAGAGAGAAGAAAGAAAGAAAGAAAGAAAGAAAGAAAGAAAGAAAGAAAGAAAGAAAGAAAGAAAGAAAGAAAGAGAGAAAGAAAGAAAGAAAGAGAGAGAGAAAGAAAGAAAGAGAGAAAGAAAGAAAGAAAGGGAGGGGGGAAGGAAGAAAGGAAGGAAGGAGGGAGGAAGAAAGGGGGGAAGGAAGGGGGGGAAGGAAGGAAGAGTAAGGTAGGTAGGTAGTTGGGGGAGAGAGAGAGAAGGAAGGAAGGAAGGAAGGGGGGAGGAAGGGGGGAAGGAAGGAACAGGAAGGTAGGTAGGTAGGTGGGGG
Source organism: Lepidodactylus listeri (assembly GCA_029233225.1). NCBI lineage: Eukaryota > Metazoa > Chordata > Lepidosauria > Squamata > Gekkonidae > Lepidodactylus > Lepidodactylus listeri. Next base: position 1,886,469 of record JARCFY010000014.1, on the reverse strand, counting down.
CAGAGAGAGAGAAGAAAGGAAGGAAGGAAGGAAGGAGGGAGGAAGGGAGAGGGGAAGGAAGGGGAAAAGGAAGGAACAGGAAGGTAGGTAGGTAGGTGGGGGGAGAGAGAAGAAGAAAGAAAGAAAGAAAGAAAGAAAGAAAGAAAGAAAGAAAGAAAGAAAGAAAGAAAGAAAGAAAGGGAGGGAGGGAGGGAGGGAGGGAGGGAGGGGGAAGAAAGGATGGAAGGAAGGAGGGAGGAAGAAAGGGGGAAAGAAAGAAAGGAACAGTAAGGTAGGTAGGTAGTTGGGGGAGAAAGAGAGAAGAAGGAAGGAAGGGGAGAGGGAGGGAGGAAGGGAGAGGGGAAGGAAGGGGGAAAGGAAGGAACAGGTAGGTAGGTAGGTGGGGGAAGAGAGGGAAGGGAGGGAGGGAGGGAGGGAGGGAGGGAGGGAGGGAGGGGCGCTTCTCCCCCCACTAGGGCTGGCATTTCCCTCCCCCCCTTGCTTGGGCCTGAGTGGCGTTAAGCCACTCAGGCCCGGCTTCTTCCTCCCTTGGGCCCGGGAAACTGTTGAGTGGGGGAGGGAGGGGGGTTCTTCCCGGGGCCGGCAGCCAGCCGTGGCCCCGGGTAAAGCAACTGGGCAAGGGGGGGGCTCTCAGTCGGGGCCAGCGGCCAGCCGCGGCCCCGGGGAAGGTGACTGGGCGACGGAGGGGGCTCTCAGTCTGGGCCAGCGGCCAGCCGCGGCCCCGGGGACGGTGACTGGCGATGGGAGGGGGCTCTTCGCCTGGGCTGGCAGCCAGCCGCGGCCCCGGGGATGGTGACTGGGGGAGGGAGGGGGTGAACGGGGGAGGCCCGCCCCCCGAGCCCTTCTCTCCCGGAGCGGCGCTCCGGCGCGCTCCGGCCCCAACAGAGCCCTGGCCAGAACTATGGCTTGCCCAAGGTCATCCAGCAGCTGCAAGTGGAGGAGTGGGGAATCAAACCGGGTTCTCCGAGATTAGAGTCTGTGCATGAAATACACTGGACTCGGAAGGCCATGGAGCGATTTCAAACAAAGCTCTTTTTATTAGGTCCTTCAGGCCCGTGTCTTGGAAGCACTGAAGGACGGCCTGGAGGCACATGGAGAATGTCTTGATGTCTGGAGCTGTAATCAGGACATCATCAAAAAAGGGCTGGACTCCTGGTAACCCTTTCAATAAGCGGTCCATCAGTACCTGAAAAAGACCTGGGGTGACGCTAACCCCGAACTGCAGGCACTTTATGTTAAATGCCCCTTTGTGTGTGAAAATAGTTTGAGCCTCGGCCGTTGCGTCATCGACCAGCAGCTGCTGATAGGCCTGAGCCAGATCCAGCTTCCTGAATACTTTAGCACCCGCTAAGGTAGCCAGTATGTGGCTAATTACAGGCAAGGGGTAGGCATGTGCCTGAAGTGCTGTATTTAGTGCACTTATAATCCACGCAGATGCGGATGTCCCCATTAGATTTAAGCGGTGTTACAATGGGGGTTTTCCAGAGGTTGTGTGACATGGGCTCGAGGACCCCCTGCACAACCAATTTGTCCAGCTCCTGCTCAGTTTTTGGCTGAACTGCGAGTGGCGGCTGGTTGGCCAGCATGCGGACTGGTCGAATTGTGGGGTTGAGGTCCAGTGATACAGGGAGCCCAGTGTAGGAGCCTAGGGTGCCGTCAAATACTGCTGGAAATTCCACACAAATATCTTGGAAGTCTGTAGCCTGGAGGCTGTTAACCTCTGTGACTCCCAACCCCAGGGGCTGGAACCAGGAGAGTCCCAGCAAGCTGGTGAGGTTGCCCGCCACCACCAGGAGGTCCAGTTTCCCATAAAAGTCCTTGAACTGGACCTTGAACTTGCCCAGCCCCTGGGTTTTTTCTGGAAATTCTGTAGTGTTAAGCCCAGGGGTTTCCTTAAGCGGGGCTCCCCCTGTGGACAGAGTTTCCGGAAGGTGTCTTCCGAAATAATGGAGTATGAGGACCCTGTGTCCAACTCTGTGGGGCAGGGGGAACCCTCAATTAGTACGGGGACCTTAACCTTGTTGGGGGTGTCCTGAGGCAAGCTCAGTACCTGGTGGCGGGTTGATGGGGTCGTATGAATTTCCACTGATTCCTGGTGGGCAGCTAGAGTGTGGTGGTTGGAGCGGGATCGGCAGGCCCGAGTGATGTGGGCCTTCTTGCTGCATGACCGGCACTCTGCATCCCGGAAACAGCAATTCCGGTAGTCATGTGGGTTGCCACAGCTGGAGCAGGCCGGGGCACCGGATCGGGAATGCGCGGTGTATGGGGTGGTTGACCTGTGTGTGCTTGAGCTGCTCCTCTCGGTGGCTGGTCAGGAGACAGTTCTGGGAGGTCGGCAGTGGACCTGGAGGGTGTCTTCATCCTCAGAGAACTCGGATCTTGAGGAGACTGCAGTGCGATGGGTGGCCATGGAGGCCCCTGTCCCTCTGTGAAATCTCAAAGGTACACGCAGTTTGTAACAGAGTATCTAAGGTGGCATCAGAGAGGGCCACAAGCTTCCTGCAAATCTTGGGGTCACGGAACCCACAAACAAATGCAGTGAGGAGGGTGTCTTCCACTGCCTGAAATTCGCAGTCGATGACCAGTCAGCGAAGATCAGCCAGGAACGTGGCCACAAACTCACCTTTCTGCTGGACTCTGCTGCAGAACTCTACACGCCAGGTGAGTTTGGAGGGCTTCAGTGTGAAGTACGTGCTGAGCGCCTTCATGATCTCATCGTAGGAGATCTCGGTGGGGGTGTGAGGTGCAATGAGACTTCTTACCAGCTGGAGGGTCTTGACGCCACAGGTGCTCATTAGCCAGGACTTGCGTTTCCTGGTGTCTGTGACATCCTGCTAATTGAAGAACGAGTCGAGCTGGTCAGCCCATGTCTCCCAGTCCTCGGGGCAGGTAGAGTCGAAGGGGGTGATCTGCTGTCCCGGAGCAGCAGCCATCTGGACTCGTGGAGCTGCATCGTGTTGAGCGAGATCCTTGGAAGCCAGAGGCGGTGTTGCTGGGTGCTGGAGCCGAATGGTGCTAGTTGCTGATGGATCATGGCTCACTGAGGAGCTGGAGTCGGCCGGCGAGTCACTCATCAGGATCCCATCTTCATTGCCATTTAAATATACTGGACTCGGAAGGCCATGGAGCGATTTCAAACAAAGCTCTTTTTATTAGGTGGTCAGTGGAAGCATGAGGGAAGTTGGTCAGGGGGCCTGCTTATATTTACAGGTAAGCCACACCCCCAACCTCGCCCCCCGCAGGGGATTGGGTAAACAGGGATTAGGTTCCCACCAGAGGCTATCATAGGACCATTTGAATATCCTAAGCCTCCGATAGGTGACTATCAGGATCCTAGGGTCTATTGTTTTCTGCGGACTGAAGCTCAGGTTGGTGTCTCGACCATGCGCTCCTGGCTGGTATCAATTACCATTATGGGAGCGCCTGGCAAACATGTCCAGACATGTAGCAGGGTACATTACAGCACACTTAAACACTACACCAAACTGGCACCAAATAGATTTGGAGGATGGACTCCTCTGCATACGGTTGCCAACTTCAAGTTGGGAAGTTCCTGAATGTTTTGTGGATGGAGTCTGGAATGGGTAGGGATTGGATAGTGGAGGGACTTCAGTGGGGCACAGTGCCATAGAATCTACCACAGAATCTACTAGTTTTCCAGGGGAACTGGTTTCTGTTGTCTGGAGGGATGTGTTGTAATTCCAGGATATTTCCAGACCCCACCAGGTCACTGGCAGCCCTATTGTTGCATCACATCTCTGCAGTACTCCCTCTCCTCAGCTCCCTCTTCAAGCTCCCTCCTCCCCAGGTAGCCCAGGAATTTTGCTAGCCAGCACTAGTAACCTTGTTTCTATCTGAGACTTGGCCATACTGCCTGGCCTCTGCCCTTAGAGACCTCGGCCACATTGCCTCCCACTCCTACTCTTCCGCTCCCTACATCTTGCAGCCAGTGGTGCCAACTATAATTGGTATTAAAACTGAGGCAGAACCAAGTGGGGTTAAAGGGGTGGGAGTGGAGCTATTAAAACTCTTCTTTTTGTTGCTGCTCCTTTCGGCTGGTGCAGGCAAGCCTAGAGACTGAGGTGCTGCTTGGGTTGCCTCTGGGTATGATGGTCCCCTGCTCCTTTCTTCCTCTCTACCCTTTATCGCCTCACCTGTTTGGAACATTAGATGGTAAGTTTTGATCTTGTGGCATGTAGTTGTGACACTCAGAGCTCCTTCTGGTGGAAAAAGGGGGGCATGGGGAAAACGTTTAAGTGTTTTGTGTTATTTCTCCTTACTTATCCATCAACTCCCCCTATCTCCCTCACCCCAAGACACACATCCCCTTAATATCTACTAGCAACAATTTAAACAGTTTAATAACTATGGGGATCAGGTCTTCAGCTATAGCAGAAGGCCCCCCACCCACGCTGCTGCCCAGTGCAGCTGAGGGAGACATTAGGGGGGGGTAGATAAGATAGATAGATAGATAGATAGATAGATAGATAGATAGATAGATAGATAGATAGATAGATAGATAGATAGATATTTTTTGTATTTATACCCCGCCTTTCCAGACAAACCGGCTCGATAGATAGATAGATAGATAGATAGATAGATAGATAGATAGATAGATAGATAGATAGATAGATAGATAGATGGATGGATGGATGGATGGATGGATGGATGGATGGATGGATGGATGGATGGATGGATGGATAGATAGATAGATAGATAGATAGATAGATAGATAGATAGATAGATAGATAGATAGATAGATAGATAGATAGATATTTTTTGTATTTATACCCCGCCTTTCCAGACAAACCGGCTCGATAGATAGATAGATAGATAGATAGATAGATAGATAGATAGATGGATGGATGGATGGATGGATGGATGGATGGATGGATGGATGGATAGATAGATAGATAGATAGATAGATAGATAGATAGATAGATAGATAGATAGATAGATAGATAGATAGATAGATAGATAGATAGATGGGTGGATAGATGGGTGGATAGATGGGTGGATGGGTGGGTCAGTTTTATTCATGGTCATTGATCAAAACATAAGCTGATGACATTTTGTTACATGGGTAATGGGGGGAGAGTATGTCACAGCAACACTCTAGCAATCCCCCCAATTCTACGGTAAAAACATAGAAGGGGGAGGAGTTTGCATTGCAGAAATATGTGACATCATTTTTGGTTATATAACCAGAAGTGATGTCACAGGAGAATGATGTCAGCTGCTTTGGGTCCCCACTGGGGAGAAAGGCAGGATAGAAATGAAGTGAATAAATCTCCCTAATTTTAATTCTAATACAAGACAGAAACTTCTCTATATGTAGCCCCATTGACTCCTTAATAACATTAAAAATATCTTTAGAAATCTTTGGAGAAAATAAGATCATACAACCTCTATCAATAGAATAAAGAAATAGCATAAAATCGTACAACATGTATTATTGCTATAAGAAAGATGCTGTGCATTAGATATATCCTCATTTTTCACACATCTACTTTTATACAACTTTATCAAATAAATCAAACATTTCAGAATATTAGTATATACATAACATCTTCTGTGAATAATATATTTTCTCTCCAATTATGACATAAAATATGAATAATAAGCTTTCTATTTCTCCTGAAATTCTTTAATTTGTCTTCTATTTACATAGCTTGTTTACTTTGCCATTGCTGCATATTCAGCTAATTTATCTCTCTAGTTCTCTTGGTTTGGGCATTCTTCTGTTTTCCATTTTGTTTCTAATATAATTCTGGCCACCGTTATCATATAGCTGAATAGATCCCACAAGGTTTTTTCAATATTCTCAGGTAAAATGCCCAGTAACATAGTCTCAGCTTTCATACTAAATTTAATTTTTAGAATTTCCTGCATTTCTGCATTTATTTATTTCCAGTATTTCTTTACCTTTTTACATGTCCACCACATATGGTGAAAAGTATGGGTTCTGTAAGGGAAGATCTTGTCTCACTAACCTATTAGTGTCCTTTGAGGGCGTGAACAAACATGTGGACAGGAGGGACCCAATAGATGTTGTTTACCTTGACTTCCAGAAAGCTTTTGATAAAGTTCCTCATCAAAGGCTCCCAAGTAAGCTCAATAGTCATGGGATAAAAGGACAAGTCCTCTTGTGGATCAAAAACTGGCTAATTAATAGGAAACAGTTAGTGAGTATAAATGGGCAATTTTCACAGTGAAGTGTGATAAGCACGGGTCATTTCGTAGAAAAAGAGGTGCAGGAGTTCATTAGCATAACTCATTAGCATAACTTATTTGCATATGAAGAGAGAGAGAAGAAGAGATTGGATTTATACCCCGCCCTTCACTCACTTGGAGTCTCAGAGCGGCTTACAAACTCCTTTCCATTCCCCTCCCCACAACAGACACCCTGTGAGGTAGGTGGGGCTGAGAGAGCTGTTTCCCAAGCTGTCCTTGAGGGAACAGCTGGTACAGAGCTATGGCTTGCCCAAGGTCATCCAGCCAGGTGCAACTGGAGGAGTGGGGAATCAAACCCGGTTCTCCCAGATTAGAGTCCGCACTATTCTGGGAGGATAGCTTCAGTGGTAGCTGAAGGCTGGTTGGAGGAACAAGGTGAAGGCTGGTTGGAGGAACAAGGACCTTTTCAGGGGACAGGGTCATTTTGCTGCAGCCATGACACAAGCAGGCATTCCCCCACGGGGGGGGGGGGGCTGGCACCAACTCCCGGAGCTGAGCTCCCCGAGCTCCTACTCGAAATGACCCCTGGTGGTAAGCAGTGGGGTACCACAGGTCTGATGCTTGGTCTGATGCTTTTTAACTTATTCATTAATGATTTGGAGTTGGGAGTAAGCAGTGAAGTGGCTAAATTTGCGGATGACATGAAATTGTTCAGGGTGGTGAAAACCAGGGAGGATTGTGAGGCACTCCAAAGGGATCTGTTGAGAATGGGCAAGTGGGCATCAACATGGCAAATGGGGTTCAGTGTGGCCAAGTGCAAAGTGATGCACATTAGAGCAAAATCCGAACTGGCAGAGACCAGCCAGGAGAGAGATCTTGGAGTCATGGTAGATATGAAATGTCAATTCAGTGTGTGACAGCAATAAAAAAGGCAAATGCTATGTTGGGGATTATTAGGAAGGGAACTGAAAACAAATCAGCCGGTACCATAATGCCCCTGGCTTCCAGGGAGTGTGAGTTATACATTCAAATCATCACAATCATCAACATCATCGATGGTGCGGCCTTTGGAGTACTGTGTACAGTTCTGGCCACCACACCTCAGAAAAGATATAGCATTGGGAAAAGTGCAGAAAAGGGCAACTAGAATGATAAAAGGGTTGGAACACTTTTCCTGTGAAGAAAGGTTGAAGCACTTGGGGCTCTTTAGCTTGGAGAAACGATGGCTGAGAGGTGACATGATTGAGGTTTATAAGATTATGCATGAGGTAGAGCAGGTAGAGAAAGAAGTACTTTTCTCCCTTTCTCACAGTACAAGAACTCGGGGGCACTCGATGAAATTGCTGAGCAGTCAGGTTAGAACAGATAAAAGGAAGTACTTCTTCATGCAGAGTGATTAACACGTGGAATTCACTGCCCCTGGAGGTGGTGGCAGCTACAAGCATGGACGGCTTCAAGAGGGAATTAGATAAACATATGGAGCAGAAGTCCATCGGTGGCTATTAGCCACAAAATACAGATAGGAACTCTCAGTCTGGGGCAAGTGATGGTCTGTATTCTTGGTGCTTGGGGGCAACTATGGGATGGCTTCTGGAGTTCTGGCCCCACTGGTGGACCTCCTGATGGCACTTGGGTTGCATCCACTGTGTGACACAGAGTGTTGGACTGGATGGCCCATTGGCCTGATCCAACATGGCTTCTCTTATGTTCTTATGAAGCCAGTCCAAGTAAATGCTGCCCCTGGGACTTCTTGCCACTTGGCAATATGGGGAACATGGAACATTATCCCTGCAGCAGACAAGTGACTCAATGAGCCAATTTGGTGTAGTGGTTAAGTGCACAGACTCTAATCTGGGAGAACTGGGTTTGATTCCCCACTCCTCCACTTCCACCTGCTGGATGACCTTGGGCAAGCCATAGCTCTGGCACAGCTGTTCTTGAAAAAGAGCCGTTTCTGTCAGAGCTCTCTCAGCTCCACCTACTTCACAGGGTGTCTTTTGTGGGGAGGGGAAGGGAAGGGAAGGGAAAGGAGAATGTAAGTCACGCTGAGACTCCTTTGGGTAGTGAAGGGCGGGGTATAAATCCAATCTCTTCTCCTCTTCTTCTTCTTCATGGAACAAAAACCAGACTGCTGAAGGAGGAACACACCCTCCTTACCAGTGTGGCTACTTCCTGGCATGTGGAAAAGACAGACCCTGGCTCCACGCTGAGAAGCCCCTCATGTAAGGAAAGAGATTCGAAGTGGGGGGGGCACACAAGACACACCTACAATCAATGTTCCCTCTAAGCTGTGGAGTCTTGTGAGCAAAAATTCTACTTGGTGAGCTACTGGCATTCAAGTTGTGAGTGAACAATTTGACTGCTGCATAAATTGGTTTGCTCTGGAGCCATCCTTCCTGAGCCGAGAAAAAAAATGTGTAAGCCGGAGGCTAAAGAACTGTGAGCTGGCTCACACTAACTCAGCTTAGAGGGAACACTGCCTATAATTTCTGTATGTGATCACCATATGAACAGAATCCACTGAGAATGCTCTGAGATCACTCAGGAATGCAGCTTGAAGTTATGGGCAGGCCCCAAAGCACCAAGAAAGCACTAAGCTGCTTCAGGACCGTTAGTCCTTGTGAAACATATAAAAGGAATTCAGGGAAAGTGTAAAACTAGGTTGTACAGAGAGAGAGAGAGGCTGAGGACAGACTAGGATTCTGAAGCGGAAGGGAAGTGGGGCCAAAAGCCGTGGGGGAAAACTGGCCCGGGGCGGGGCTGGCCATTCACACTGGCCAGATTCCTGCATTAGCATGCCAGAATGGAGTGTTCAGACTGCTGTGGAGCGACCCCGGGTGGGCTGGCCTCTGTGGGTTGTGGCAGGGCCGTTTCGGCAATAGGTGCATGGGCACCTATGCGCATAGGCGCATGGCCGCAGCAGCAGTCTAAAAATTTTAAATCCCCATCTCCTGTATTGGAGCTGCTTGTGCACATGAGCACATGAGCGCTCATGCACATCTCTCCATGGCAGCGCATTCATACCACTGCCTCCGCTTGAATCCTACCTTCTCCTGTCCACACAGTTAAGAAGCAAGATCCAAGCAGGAGACGGCCCCTGGACACCACTTTCTGTCAGTGTCCCTCTGAGGTGGAAGAGAAGCGGCTCCCAAGTGGGTGAGTACAGAAAGGAGCCGGGGAACAGCTGCGGCTGTTTGAACTGGCTCCCTTCCCCCGCTTCTGAAGTGGAGCTCTCCCGCCCCACATTTCCAGTCTGTCCTCAGCCAGAGAGTCCCCCCTCCGTTTCTTCACTGTTCCAGGGCCAACTGCAGAGGGCAGTGTGTTCAGGCATTTGCTGGAGACTGTCCACTCATGTGGCTGTCAGTCTCACTTGGCTTAGAACACCCCAGAATGCTCTGTCTTTGCCAGGTCAAAGGGTGTGTGTGTTGCAGGCTCAGTGAGGGCCTTTGGGGTCACTGTGGCCCTTCTGCATGGCCAGCATTTCTTCTATGTGTGCTCCAAGTGCACTGAGCCTGCCTGGAGCATTTAGAATTGTGCTCTGTAGTGAGGGTGGCCAAGATCTGGTGCTGGGATGAGGAGCTAGACCCTGGGCTCTGGTCACACCTTGAGCTGAATATATGGAGGCCAGAGAGGGAGAGGACAGTGTGCATGATCCCATTCCTCTCCTTCACATATTTGGCATCCATGAGTTGAAAGTGTTAACTAGGCTTTCCTCCCCTGCCTTCCCCACCTTTGCACCCCTCGAACTTCAGGGTACTAGCCAGTAAAATGTTGACTGGGTAGCGACCCAACAGAGGAAACAGCCTTCAGTTTGCCCAGGATTTCCAGCCCATTCCTCAGCTTCCATGCCCTTTCTGTGCATGCTTAAGCAGTCCCATGCTGGGGTGGCTCTTCAGTTGTGACTTTTCAATGTCAACAACTGAACCAAAGCAATGGGAGCTCCTTCCAGCCTGTGTTGTTGATGAAGTCATTCATGTGTTCTCCGGATGACAAAAGCTTCCTCCCCTCCCCCCCGGAGTCACTGCCAATGGCACTGGAGTGCCAGCCCCATCTCTTGCTGGTTCTGCATGCAGAAGAGCTGCAAGAGACAAATTACTCCCTCATCCAGCCAGTACATGTTGTTCCAAGCAGCATCATATGTTTTTGTTACACACATAATAATACATTTTTAAGACAAGCAGAGAACTTAATTTTATCCCAATGAATGATTTAAATACCCATCTCTTCTTCCATTGGATACAGTTAACATCCTCTGCCCCCCCCCCCAAGTGCTTAATTGCTAGGAATAGAGATAGCAGGGCTCAGCTCTGGCTCTGAGATCTTCCCCTCATCTTCCTTCCTGGCCTCACCTGCATCAAATGGAAGACTGTAAGCTCCCTGGGGCAGAGTTCTGTCTTTGTTTTCCTCAGCAAGACACTACGCAAGACAGGTGGCTAAATGTTAACAAATAAATTTAGGTGGGTAGCCATGTTGGTCTGAAGCAGCAGAACAAATTTTAAGTCCAACAGAACAAAGTTTTATTTAAGGTATAAGCTTTTGTGTGCACACACACTTCTTCAGATACAGTGAAACAGAATTTTCTCAAGCCTTACATATAGGTAGAGAGAGGTGGGGGGCTTAGTTGCCAGGAAGGGCTAGTTAGAGTCAAGATGCATAAGTAACTGGGCGATTATAGCTGAGATTGGATTAAGGTGGTTGGTAAAATCTGTGAGTGGCAGTAAATTAGCATACAAATACAAGAGAACAAACAGATGTGAGAATGAAGTTTGAGTCAAGTGGCACCTTCAAGACCAATATTTATTTATTTATTTAAATTTATATCCTGCCTAGTCAGCGAAGCCGGCTCAATGCGGCTAAGAACATTAAACTCAACATCCATGCATACGATAAAAAGAGTCCCTCTATATAAAATTAACAAACTAATACCGCAAAAGATGGCTGCAATGCAAAAAAGCCATAGTTAGAGAGGCAGTACAGAACAACCAACACAAGAGCAAAAGCAAAAGCAGCAACCTAGAAGTCCCACGCCAGGAAACTTCCACCAGCTGATTTCCCTGGGCCAGAAATTCTGCCAGCCATTTTTCCAGAAGCCATTTCCCCCCAGTGGCGGCTCCTAATTAAAGGCCTGGCGGAAGAGCTCCGCTTTACAGGCCCTGCGGAACTGCAAAAGGTCCCGCTGTGCCCTGATGTTCTCTCGGAGCTCGTTCCACCAGTGGGGAAGAAGAAGAGATTAGATTTATACCCCGCCCTTCACTCACTTGGAGTCTCAGAGCGGCTTACAAACTCCTTTCCATTCCCCTCCCCACAACAGACACCCTGTGAGGTAGGTGGGGCTGAGAGAATCTTTCCCAAGCTGTCCTTGAGGGAACAGCTGGTACAGAGCTATGGCTTGCCCAAGGTCATCCAGCCAGGTGCAAGTGGAGGAGTGGGGAATCAAACCCGGTTCTCCCAGATTAGAGTCCGTGCACTTAACCACTACACCAAACTGGCTCTCAGTGGGGAGCCGCCACTGAGAAGGCCCTGGTTCTGGTGGTCATTAACCTGGCCTCTCTCAGGCCAGGGAGGGTCAGGCGATGTTGAGTGCCTGACCGCAGTGCTCTCTGGGGTATATATGGGGAAAGGCAGTCCCTTAGGTAAGCAGGCCCCTGACCATATAGGGCTTTAAAGGTTAACACCAGCACCTTGAACTGGATCCAGTACGCTAAAAGCAACCAGTGCAGCATCCTCAGCACAGGCTGGATGTGGTCTCACACTGAGAGACCCATCAACAGCCTAGCCGTGGCGTTCTTTACTAGCTTCAGCCTCCGGAGCTGGGACAAGAGCAGCCCCATGTAGAGAGTGTTGCAGTAGTCTAACCTCAAGGTGACCATTGTGTGGATCACTGTCCCCAGGTCATTGCATTCGAGAAAGGGAACCAACTGCCTAATCAGCCATAGATGATAAAAGGCTGCCTTGGCAGTGGCTGCTACCTGGGCCTCCATGGTTAAGGAGGCATCCAGGAGCACTCCCAAACTCCAGACCCTCAGCGCTGGCACCAATGGTGCTCCCTGAAGGCCGGCAATGGGATCCCTACCCCCGGCCCACTCTGACTCAGGCACAGGACCTCCATCTTCATTGGATTCAATTTCACTCGGCTCAGCCTGAGCCAGCCCACCACGTCCTGAAGCGCCCGCTCCAGGTCATCTGAGGTGGCTTCGGACCAGCTGCCCAACAACAGATATAGCTGGGTGTCATCCACATACTGGTGACAACCCAGCCTGTGCCTCCGGGCAATCTGGGCGAGAGGGCGCATAAAGAGCATCGGAGATAGCACTGCCTCTTGCAGCTCTCTGCACATCAGTGGGTGCCTCTGGGATGTCTGATTCCCCAGCGCCACCCTCTGTCCCCAACCCTGGAGGAAGGAGACAAGCCATTGCAAGGTGAGCCCCTGAACTGCCATGTTGGTGAGGCGGTGGATCAGTAGCTGGTGGTCGACCATGTCGAACGCAGCTGACAGATCTAACAACACCAGCACTGCCGTACTGCCCCGATCCAGATGTCATCGGAGGCCATCCATGAGAGTGACCAGTGCCGTCTCCATCCCATGACCTGGCCAGAAGCCAGACTGAAATGGGTCCAGTGTGGAAGTGTCATCCAGAAAGCTCTGCAACTGAATTGCCACCACCCTCTCCAGGATCTTGCCCAAATAGGGCAAGTTGGAAACCGGCCAATAGTTGGCCAGTTCAGCCGGGTCCAAAGATGTTTTTTTCAGGAGAGGGAGGACTATCGCTCCCCCCCCCCGGGAGCCACACAGCTTGCCAGGAGATAGCAGTGGAGCAGGTGAGGGCAAGGGTTTCTATGGTCATAAGGGCAGGCCACATGGCCAGGGCAAGCCACCTGGTCAGCCAAGTCCTGAAGCAGCCAATGGAGATAAGCCTCAGACACAACCCCAGCAGGCAACAGAAGATGAAAAGAAGCAAGGAGGAGCCACAAGAGCAACCCCTGCCAACTGCTGCAGTCAGTACCTATTGTGGCAGGCCACATGGAGAGGAGGGGGGTGCTCCAGCAGATCCTCGTGGCTCCCAGCACCAATAACTCCTGCCTCCCAATGCCCCGCCGCCCCCGTAGCCTCAGCAGCAGCCCCAACAGGCACTCTGGCACCCAGTGCCCGGCACTCTCGGTGGAAGTTCTCCCAGCTGCAGATCTCTCAGCTGCCGAGGCTCTCGGCAGCGGGTCTTAAGCGCCCCACCTTCTCAGCGTGGGCTGTTGTAGGCCCCAGTGCTCGCGGTTACAGCAGGACCCTGGGGGCCCTGGCACAGCCCAGACTCGGTGCAGGGTGCCACAGGCCCCAGCGCTCTACCAGATCTCTCAGCCGCTGAAGCTCTTGACTCTCAGCAGCCGGGCCTAATTGACCCGCCCTCTCGGTGCAGGCTGTTACAGGCCCCGGTGTTCTCAGCTGCACCCGCAGCAGGATCCAGAGAGCCCCGCACAGCCCGGGCTCCGCACAGAGCACTGCTGGCCCCATCACTCTCAGCAGGTCTCTTGGCAAAGTCTCTCGGCCACCAGAGCTCTCACCTTTCGGCAGTGGATTTTAATTGCCCCACCTTCTCAGCACGGTCATCGCGGTCCCAGGGCTCTCGGCCGTGGCAGATCACAGGCTCAGCCCCAACTCCGGCATCTCCGAGAACCGTCTCTGAGAACCAGCCCCAGCATCTCCAGCTTCTCCGAACACCACCGCCCAGCACCCAGCAACAAAACTTGACCACAAGCTGCCCGGTTGTAAGTAGGCTTCAACTCCTCTTCCTCCTGTACACTACAACTGGTGAAATTTTAGGCTTTAACTAGTAAAATTTTAGACTTTAACTGCTTTAATAGCAAAATTCCTACAAGTTCAGCAGAGCTCAGTTACGGAGCTCTAGCCACCATCTTGAATCAACTGCAATAAAGTTCAATTCTGGGTATAAGCAAGAAATGAGAGACTTAGGGTGTGTAGATGCACACTCATTCAAATACACTGAAACAGATTTCCTCAAATGTTACATATAGGTAGGAGGGGTTAGTTGCCAGGAGTTGAGATACATAAGTAACTGAGCAATAAATACAGCTAAGATTGGAATAACACATTTGGGAAGACCTGTGAATAGCAGCAAATTGATATCCAGATAATAAAGGCTTTAGAACTAAGTTTGAGTCCAGTGACACCCTTAAGACCAGCAAAGTTTAATTTCTGGGTATAAGTGAAAACTGTGTGACTTAGCATGTGTAATGAGATAAGAAGCCAATATCTCTGTTAAGCCCTAGGGGTTCCATTGTCCTGAGTGTTGTAATAACTTATAATTCAGCAGTCCCTCATTCCAATCTGTTTCTGAAATTCCTTTGCAATAAAACGGTTACTTTGAGGTCCTGCACTGAGTGCTCTGGGAGGCTGAAATGTTCTCCTAAAGGTTTCTGAGTTTTATTATTTTTGATGTCAGCTTTGTGATGGTTTATCCTTTGGCGTAGAATTTGACCTGTTTGTCCTGAGTAGAGAACAAATACATTTTTACTAATAACCATCATAATTGTAAGTCTTCTGCCCCATCCTTGCATTCCAGCTGGAGGAGGGCTTGGTGAAGCGGTGGCTAGGGTTGGTAAAGGGACACTGTCATACCCGGCAGTAGCCATGAAAGGGGACACCCCCATGGAGGAATGTATAGCATTGTTATAGCTATATTCAGCAAAGGGCAACAATTCTACCCAATCGTCCTGCTGGTAATTGGTATAGCAGCAGAGGAACTGTTCTAGGATTTGATTAACTCTTTCAGTTTGGCCATCAGTCTCGGGGTGGTAAGCGCTGTTTAGGGCTAATTTGACTCCCAGGATGACCAGGAGCTCCTGCCAGAAGTTGGCAACAAACTGAGTCCCCCTATCAGAGATAATTTTCTTTAGAATTCCGTGCAAATGGATAATATTTCCCATGAAGCTTTTGGCCATAGCTTTAGCTATGGGAAGTTGTTTGAAGGGGATGAAATGGGCTTGCTTAGAGAATAGGTCCACAACCACCCATAAGACCATTTTGCCTTTACTCGGGGGAGGGTCGGTGATAAAATCCATGGAAATGGTTTCCCAGGGCCGTGAGGGGGTCTCAAGCGGTTGTAATAGTCCCAGGGTTCCCCCCCCCCCCCCCGTCTTTTGCACATCAGACAGATTTGGCAAGTGGAAACATAGTCAGAAACGTCTTGCCGCATGCGGGGCCACCAGAATTGTCTTTGTAAGAGATTTAATGTCTTTAAATAACCAAAATGCCCTGGCCTCGTATGCTGAGTGCATGATTTCCCCCCTTAAGGTTTTGGGTTTAGTGCCATAATACCTGCAACCATTTATGGCACTAAACTAACAGTTTAGTGCCATAATACCAGCAACCATTAGGATTCTTTGTCATGTTGTCTAGGTTGGTTAAGTTTGCTTCCTCCTCCTGGGTGTAAGCTTTTCTGCATTTTGAAATCCAGTCTGATTGGGCAGGTTCGGTGCAACTACGTGCTTGGGTACGGGTGACTGCCGCCGCCCCCCCCCCCCCTAAATTGTTCACGGGTAAACATGGAGTCTATAACAGGTTCTTTTTGGCAGTCATATTGGGGAAGGTGTGAGAGGGCGTCTGCCAGCGAGTTAGACTTTCCTGGTAGACTTTCCTATGTCGGAGGGTAAAGTTAAATTTGGAAAAGAAATCAGCCCAGCACAATTGTTTGGTGTTCAAAGTGCGCTGGGTGCAGAGGGCTTTGAGGTTCTTATGATCAGTCCAGACTTCAAAAGGAACCCTTGCCCCCTCTAACCAGTGTTGCCAAGTGGCAAGGGCAAGGCGAATAGCCGCGGCTTCCTTGTCCCACACTGCCCAATTTTTCTCAGTGTCACCAAATTTCTTGGAGTCGTAAGCTAATGGGTGTAATTTCTCATCTGTTCCCTCTTGCAGAATAGCCCCCTCCCATTGCCACATCTTTTTTTTTTTTGTAAAGAAATTTTTTATTTTTCAAAAAAAAAAACATCAAAAATAATACATTTAACCTTATCAAATCCCTTTTTCCATATTATATAACATTTTGTTCTATTTGTACATTCTATTTTTATCTTGTTTTGGTGGTTTCCCACCACCTCTGAAGCATAACATATTTTCCATTTTATTCAAAATAGTAATACTTATATCTATGTTTCATTTCTGGTAACGGTTATATAACTTTAAAATACTTATACACCAATTCTTATTTTCTATACTCTTATGTATTTCTAAATAAAAACAGCTTCATTGTCTAATTTTAACTAAAACATTCATATAATATATTTCTATTCCTTTATGCTATTATAACCATGTATAAGTGTAGTTTTTCATATCCCAATATTTTTCAACATATTCTTTCAAATCTTTCCAGTCTTCCAGAAAGGTCTCTGAGTAGAGATTATTCAATTTTGTAGTCCATTTATCCATTTCAGCCATATATAACAGTTTTTTCAACCATTCCCACACCTCTGGTATTTTTTCATTTTTCCAGTTTTGTGCATACACCATTCTTGCTGTTGTAATCATATACCATATTATTGTCCTTTTCTTTACATTTATCTCTTCTAATTTAAGTCCTAGCAATAACATTTCAGGCAACTTCTTAAATGTACATTTCAAGATTTTTTCCATTTCTGCATGTATTTTTGACCAATAAATCTTTGCTTTATCACAAGTCCACCACATATGATAAAAAGAACCTTCTTTCTTTTTACACTTCCAACATTTGTTAGACATATTTTGACCAATATTTGCAAAAAATTTTGGTGTCATATACCATCTATACATCATTTTAAAACAATTTTCTTTTAAGTTATAACACGTAGATATACTCATAGCATTTTTCCATAAAAATTCCCAAGATTCCATTTCAATGTCTTTGTTAAAGTTTATCGCCCATTTTACCATTTGTTCTTTTACCATTTCATCAGCATTAAACCATTTTAGCAAGACTTTATACATTTTAGAAATCATTTTTTCCCACCTTCCTCCCAAACTTGTTCTATTTCATTATTTTTTTCCCTGAAACCGTGCTTTTTATCACTTCTATACAAGTCATATATTTGTCTATATCTTAACCAACCATAATCAAAGTCAATCTGAAGCTGCTCCTTCAGTTTGAAATCCTTGCCATGTCTTATTAATAAGTCTCTATACTTCAGCCAATCTTGTCCTTTATATCTTGATGTTGGATGTAAGACTTCTGTGGGTACAATCCACATGGGTATCTCTTCTGAAAAAAAGTTTTTATATCTTGTCCACGTATCCATTAGTGTTCTTCTCAAATAATGATGTTTAAACATATTGTCCATTTTTGTTTTGCCATAATACAAATATGCATGCCACCCAAATCTACAATCATGACCTTCCAGGGACAATAACATTCTATCTTGTAACATAGTCCATGTCCCTACCCAGGTCAAACATATTGCATCATGGTATAACCTTAGATTTGGTAGTTGAAACCCTCCTCTTTCTTTGGCATCACACATTATTTTCATCTTAATTCTTGGTTTTTTCCTTCCCCACACAAATTTAGACAGCTCCTTCTGCCAACATTTGAATGTTTTTACATCTTTCACAATTGGAATAGTTTGAAACAAAAACATTAATCATGGTAACACATTCATCTTGACCACCGCAATTCTACCCAGCAATGACAAATTCAATACATTCCACTTTTTAATATCCTGCGTAATTTGCAACCATAATTTTTCATAATTATTTTTATAAAGATCAATATTTTTCATAGTTAGGTTTACACCCAGATATTTTGTCTTTTTCACCACCTCACATTCTGTAAGTTTTTGTAACTCGTTTTGTTTCTTATTTGACATATTTTTGCACATTACTTTCGATTTGTTTTTATTTACATAAAATCCTGCTAAGTCACCAAACTCTTTTACTCTCTGTAACAAATGTGGTAATGTGGATAAGGGGTCTTCCACTATAAACATCACATCATCTGCAAAGGCCCTATATTTGAAAGAAAAACCTTTAGTTGTTAAGCCTTTAATATCTTTGTCTTCCTTCACATTTAACAGTAGAACTTCTAAAATCCAAATAAATAGCAGCGGCGAAAGTGGGCATCCTTGTCTTGTTCCTTTTTCAACTTTAAAATCGTCTGTCTTTTCGGTATTAATTATTATTGAGGATTTCTGTTCTTTATATATTGCTTTAATGAAGTTAAGCATATATTCACCGATCTCAAGATGTTCTAAAACTTCAAACATAAAATCCCAGTTTAAATTATCAAACGCTTTCTCCGCATCTAAAAAGAAAAAGCCCACTTCCTTTTCAGGATGTTTGTCGTAGTATTCTATAGCATCCACTACTACTCTTAGATTGTCCCTTATTTGTCGATTAGGTAAGAACCCTGCTTGTTCTGCTTGTATAGTCTCTTTAAGGTGCTCTTTTAGTCTATCCGCTATAATCTTAGCAAAAATCTTATAATCATTATTCAGTAAAGAAATCGGTCTATAATTCTTAACATTGGTCAAGTCCTGATTTTCTTTCGGGATCAGTGAGATGGATGCATCTTTCCAGGTTTCTGGTACCTCTCCAGTAACTCTTATATCGTTCATCAATAGCAGTAACACCGGTGAAACTGACTCCTGTAACGTTTTGTAGAACTTCGCTGTAAATCCATCCGGTCCAGGTGCTTTACCTAATTTTGAGTCATTTATTGCATTTTTGATCTCTTGTAATGATACTGGATTATTAAATAGTTCTTTAATTTTCTCTGTTGGTTTTGGTAACGTTAATGTTTGCAGGTATTCTTTAATCTTTCTTCTGTCTTTGTTTTCCTTCTTAAAAAGTTTTGCGTAGTATTTAAAAAATTCTCTTTTTATTCCTTTGTTATCTATTATCTCAATATTATCTCTTATCACTTTAGTGATAAATTTATTTTCATGTTTTTTCTTTAATTGCCATGCTAAGTATTTTCCAGGTTTATTTGCACCTTCAAATGCTTTTTGTTGAAGTTTTTTTAAGTTCCAGTACATCTCTTGGTTCAAAATGGCTTTTGCTTGGTCTTGTAGCATCCAAATTTCCTTTTGCAGTTTCTTTTTCCCTGGTTTCTTCTTCAGTTCTTCTTCCTTTGTTTTAATGGCTTGTAAAATATTTTCATATTGCTCTTTTTTCTTTTTATTATCTTTAGCATTTAACGATATCAATAGTCCTCTCATCACTGCTTTATATGCATCCCATATGGTTTGAATTTTAACTTCTTTCTGCATGTTTACTTGGAAGTATAGGTCTGTTTCTTCAAGTAATTTTTAAATTATTTCTTGATTATCTAATAAGTCCTCGTTTATTCTCCATCTCTTTTGTTTTTTAATCTGCCCAGCTGTCCATAAACACGGATTGTGATCTGAGATTATTCTGGGTAAAATTTCCACTTTTCTTGTCTTGAAGGTTAGGTTAGTAGTCATCCAAATCATGTCAATTCTTGAATGTGAGTCATGTCTGTTAGAGTAAAAGGTAAAATCTTTTCCTTGTGGGTTAGCTTTCCTCCAAATATCTTCCAACTTTTCTTGTTTTATCAGTTCAAAAAAATTTTTTGGAAGCTTCCCTAACGTCTCATCCTTTCTTTTAGAGCGCCTGTCTAGTTTATTATCTACAGTTCCATTGAAGTCTCCTAACATCATAATTTGATCATAGTTTACATTGTCCAATTCCATTTGAAGTTCTTTAAAAAAAATTTCTTTAGCTCCATTTGGAGCATAAATGTTCACAATCAAAGTTTTCAATCCTTGCAGTAAAATTTCAATAGCTAAATATCTTCCATCTTTGTCTTTGAATATTACTTTGGGTTCCAAATCTTTTTTGACATATGTTACAACACCATTTTTTTTGTTGCTTGCTAAAGAATAAAATTCTTCTCCCAATTTTTTCCTTATTAAATATTTATGGTCTTGGTTTTTAAGATGAGCTTCTTGCAAGCAAATTATATTACATTTTTGTTTTTCCAACCAATGACCTACCATTCTACGTTTTTGGGGTGAATTTAGTCCATTTACATTCCATGTAAGTATTTTGTAATCCATTTTGATATTTTCTTAAATATCTCCAAAATCCTCTTTATTCTCTCCCAGGAATGCATACATTTCTTCTGTGCTTTTAATCACTACTCTGGAGTTGCCATAATAAAAACTTAGTCCTTGAGGTATTTCCCAACAAAATCTGATTTTTTTCTCCTTCAGTTTATCCATCAGACGCTTGAATTTTTTCCTTTCTTGCAGTATTGCTCTAGGCAATTCTTTCATTACTATGATTTTCTTTCCATCTATTACAAAAGGGTCAGTAAAGCACTTCCTATAGATTTGTTCTTTTGTTCTTTTCATTGTAAATTGGACAACCACGTCTCTTGGTATGTTTTTGTCTCTTGCATATGTAGAGTTAACTCTATAAACAAGATCCATGTGTTCTTTAACAACTTCTTCCTGTTCTTGTAAAAAATCTGCTATTGCTTCTTGCATTCTTGTAAAAATGTCCTCATTCAATTTTTCCTCAATCCCTCGAAATCTCAAATGATTTTGCATATCTTTATAATGCATCATCTTTTCCATCCTCTCGTTCTCTCTCATTGTCTTATGGGTGTTTTCTTCCAGTTCTTTTACTTTAGTTTCTATATCTTGTGTTCTTGTGGATAATTTTTGAAATTCTGCTTTTAATTCCATGAAATTTTTATCTGCTTGAGCCGCTATATTATTCATTTTAACATTTACCTCTCCTATAGCGTCTAACATTTTCTTTTCCATTGCTTCCATAACTGCTAGTAGCTCTTTTTCTTTTTTTGCTGCCATTGTAGGAGAGGACCATGTAGCTGCTCTCGATCTTAGTCCGCGGTCCGTTTTGCCTTTTTAAAAAGATCGACTTTATCTTGTCTTCCAAATCAAACACCAATTAGTGCATTCAAACAAGCTAATCTTGCCAAGTCAAATTATGTTGGTTTCAGCCTTCTAAGTTATATAATCTTTGAGATATTGCAGTTTAAACATTTTATAAATCCAAAATGGCGGGCGCGACTTCTCTATGGTTAATGTCAAAGGTTATAGTCTTTTTACCTTGCTTCTGGCTTGCCGTAGTTTCCTTTTGTCCCTTCCTTTTCTTTACTTGTCTGCTCTCTACACGTCACTTCCTGTTATGGTCTTTCTGGTCCGGCAGTATTTAGAGTCCCCTTTCTGGTCCGGCAGTATTTAGAGTCCCCTTTACCTTCTTCCGGTTCTTCTCCTTTTTCCTTCTTGTCTGCTCTTCTAGCCATCACTTCCTGATTCAGTCCTCACGTCTTAATCTCGCGATGCTTGGTTCCCTTCTCCCTCTTTGTCTCGCGATGCTTGGCTTCCCCTCCCGACTCTTCTTAACCGCAGGAATGTTAAACAACTTGTTTTTTTGGCTTTTTAAGTTCAAATTCGGTTTTTTAGCACTTCAAAACTGCTCTCATCCAATCAACAGCAGTCTATTGCTTCACCCGATCTGTTTTTCGTCTTTCAAAACGCGGCGGTGGTAAGGCAAAAAACTTTTTTCTGTTACCTTTTGTTGTTACTTCGCTTCAGATGTGGTCCCAACGTTTAAACTTTGTCTTCTTTGTTAAGGAATCAGGGGAATTGGAGGTTTTATGCTGAATTTTTCAGTTCAGCTCGGCTCCTTAGAGATACTCGCAAGAATCCTCTTCGGCTGCAGTGCTCAAGGTGTCGGAAAAGTCTCCTCCGAGACTTTCCCTTCATCGAGGTTGCTCAAACCTGGATTATATTGCTTGCTGGTCCTCACACTACCTGTGTGAGGTTGCGTCAGGTGGATTAATCCACCCAAGCTGTCAGGAAGAGCCGCTGTCCGCCTTGCGCATTTGCAAAGCGTGTCAGACCTCCATTCCTCCGACCGGAAACCCCCCCCATTGCCACATCTGAGGCATCTACCTGCACTATAAACTGTTTGAGTTCGTTCAGGTGGGCTAGGATGGGCTCTGAGGTGAACCGTGACTTTAGTGTCTCGAATGCAATTTGACACTCAGCCGTCCAATGCAGTTTTGCCCCCAGTCTAACTGCTTTGTCCCCCTTCCCCTTAGTCTTTAAAAGCTCCGTGAGGGGGAGACTACATTCGGCAAAGTTGTTGATGAATGAGCAATAAAAGTTCGCGAATCCTAAAAAACTTTGAAGTTGTCGCCAGGTGTGGGGCACTTCCCAGTCATTGACAGCTCTCACTTTTGCAGGATCCATTTCTAATCCACGGAGGGAGATGCGGTAGCCCAGAAAATCAATCTCAGTTTTATGGAAGTCACATTTAGACAGTTTAGCAAAGAGTTTGTGTTCCTTGAGAGTGGTCAGTACTTCCCACACTAGCTGTCTATGGGATTCCTCATCTGGGGAGTTCAGTAAGATATCATCTAGATAACATAGGACCCCACTGAAGAGGTGCTTGTGCAACACTTCATTAATTAGGTTCATAAAAACACCGGGGCTACCTTGAAGTCCAAACAGCATAACTAGATATTCGAATTGGCCCAGGTGTCAGAATCTGACATTTCCCGGGTGGGAGGTGGTTTCCCTCACCCACTCTACATCACTTGCTTCTCTGCAGACCTCATTATAGCTGCTGGGACTGTTATCTGTTTTGATGATGCATGTGACCTTGACTTCTGATTCCAATGGCTACTTGGCTGCCAGGTGCTTTTATGGTAGTGACCTGGGAATTGCTGGGGAGGTTTCAATGAGGTGTGGGAAGGAATGCCTGATGAGCAGTCGCACATTTGGCGTGCTTTCCCTGGGAAGCTTAACGGATATGTATGTCACACCATTTTTAATTAACCTGATTGGTGCCCCACCTCCCTCTTTGCTTTTGAATTATGTATAACTTACCCACAGCTCTATGCTCTGTATCACTAACACAAGAAGTGCTGACTACTATGAACCATTAAGAAATAAAAAGGACTTTTGTTCCAGAAGGCCTGGCTTCTTGGCTCAATAAGGGTTTTCACACCAAGGGGGTATTAAAAGCAGTCTTATATTCATCCCCCTCATGGATGCGAACCCAGAAGTAAGCACCTCTAAGATCCAATTTGGAGAAAATTTTCCCCTTCGCAGCCTCTGCTAGCAAGTCTTTGATGAGGGGTAGAGGGTAGGCGTTCAATGCTGATATGGCATTTAAGCCTCTGTAATCCATGCACAAATGCAACCCTTCATCTTTTTTCTTTCGAAATAGCACTGGCACTGCAAACAGGGATTGGGCTGGTCGAATAAAACCTTGCTGCAAATTTTTGTCAATAAATTTGCAGAGCGCCGCCTTTTCGGTGGGGCTCATCAAATACAGCTTCCCTTTGAGTAGTTTTACCTCGGGCAACAGTTCAATGGCACAGTTGGTATTCTGATGGGGGGGGGAATTCATTGGCTTTGGTCTCACTGAAAACTTCCGCTAAATCCCGGTATGTGGGAGGTATTTATAATAAATCCTCTGTGGCCATGCATGCTTGTGCCTTGGATAGCTCAGTTCCCCAAGCCGCTTTCCAAGTGTGGTGTTGGCACATTGGGGCCACCCACTGGATCCTTCCTTCACTCCACATGATGTATGGCTCATGTCCACTCAGCCAAGGGCTGCCGAGCACCATGGGGAACTGGGTGTGTGGGGTTATGACAAATTCCAGTTCCTCCCAATGCTCCCCCACTCCCAAAACCACGGGGAGGGTCTCGAAGAGACAAGGCTCCTTCATTTCTGACCCATCCATTTGTGTGAATCGTAAGGGTTCTTCTAGGGAATTCACCCCCACCCCCACGCCCAGACCATCAACTACCATCGGGCTGATGAGGTCACGGGCACATCCTGAGTCTATTAGAGCCTGTACCCTCATATGAGTTCTGGTCTGGGGGGCAACCACTGTCACAACAACATACAACAAAGGGGCAGGAGAGCTCACTACTTTCGGCACTGGGGAGATGGGGACCTGTTGCTTTGCGCCCTTTAGCACAGGTCCTTCTCATTTCCCACTGGCAAGGGAAGTTCCATGATCGCCACCTTATCCTCCTCGGGAGCAGGATCCAGTTGCAACGCTCGTGGCTTTGATCCCTGGATCGATTTTAGAGGTCGGGGGTGGTGGGAGGTAGGGCTATCGGGGTGGTAGCGAGGCAGAATGAAGCATAGTGCCTGGCTTCACCACACTGCATGCACAACCCCTTCTTCAGTCATAGGTCACGAATGTCTTTGAGGGGCCCCTTTGACTTCGCCTTCTGCGCCGAGGGTCCCGATCCCTTGGGACTCTCCATCTCAGCTCACATCTTTATCAGTATGAAGCGTGATTCAGCTTCTTCAGCTGCCCGAATCCAGGCTGCCAAACTGGTGGGGTTGACATTACATAACACAGTCTCATACAAGTCCAGATTCAACCCTTGTCGGTAATTTTCTACCAACACTTCCTCAGGCCACCCCCTTATCCTGGCTGCAATTCATTTGAATGCTGCCATGTACTCACATACCAAACCCCATCCTTGGGTAAGTCTCCTCATCTAGTTCTGGGCTTTTTCTTTGTTCATTGGGTCCTTGTACTGCCTCCAGAGGGCCCACATGAAGTCTTCAACCTGATCCAGTTCAGACCCCGGGGGGTTGTGAAGTCTCATGTACCAGTCAGCGGCTTCTTCTCACAACCAGGAGCCGATATATCCCACCCAGTCATCCTCATTCAGGAAGAGGTGGCCTCAGGTTTGCAGGAATCATCCTGCTTTGATGATAAAAAATTGTAGCTTTGCTGGGTCCCCATCGAACATAGCGGCCAGTAGTTCCTGCAGGACCGGCCGACAATCCACTGGCACTAGGGGTCTTGCTGGGGCCAGTGGCGTGGGCACAGGTGCCGGTGGTCCCACAGGAACAGGCTGACCCACTGGGACCTGAGCTGCAGGAGCCTGACCACCGGCCCATCCAGCGCGGCCTGCTTGAGCGTCAACCACCCTCTGGACAATTCTGGGTAATCCCTCCAGTAAGGCGGTCATCTCTCTCTGCAGCAGGTTCTCCATCACTTCCATGCAGCGATCCACATGGGACCACAAGTCTCCAAACTCGGGTCTTTTGGGACAGCGGGAGTCACGAGATCTCGCTCCCTCTCCCAGCTCTCGGCCCAGGTCCATTCCCAGGGACATTCCCTGTCGAGAGGGAGTCCAGGTCTCAATCAGTTCGGTCCCGAATTGAGTCCATGAGTACCTGGG
The DNA here is from genome assembly GCA_029233225.1 of Lepidodactylus listeri. NCBI lineage: Eukaryota > Metazoa > Chordata > Lepidosauria > Squamata > Gekkonidae > Lepidodactylus > Lepidodactylus listeri. Next base: position 1,861,101 of record JARCFY010000014.1, on the reverse strand, counting down.
ACCCCTGGGCCAACAATCCACCCACAGGGTGGTGCAAGGGGTCATAATACAGGGACCACCATGTCCCCCAAGGTTGCTGGGAGTTCACCACCGTATTACAACATCGTCAGGAATGGCAGGGCCTCCCCAGAGAGAAAAATGGAATTACTAACTCTCTGTGAGACTTCCTGGATAAATTCACCCCACACAAAGGATCTTAATCAAGACTTTCTTTATTGGGGGAATTTCTTCGAGGTACACTTGCTGAGTTAGTAATGGATTGGAACAATAGTGTTAGGATAGATATAGTGAGTTCAAACTTGTGTTGTCACAAAGGCTCCCCCAATCACCACCCTGGGGAAAAACCCACCTAAAAGTGTTCCCAGGCTAAAAAGCGGGAAGACATTAATAGATAATACCTGCAAGAGAAACTAAAAACACGAAACATGTCTGTGTGAAGTTACCAGTAGCCTTGGACAGAGATAGCAACCCTGTGAAGCAAGCAAGCAAGGGAAATGGAGAACATTCTAGCTGGAAGAGGGGGGAGGAGTAGAGTTGTTTCACTTAGCCCAGTAAATCCCAGCTCCCACCCTGGAGAGTGGCAGGATTACCTGACAGTAGCCAGCCACAGCTGGGGGTAGGGGCAATTGAGCTGATGTCATGTTAGTGTCAAGTCAAGTCAAGTTTACTGTATGTGGCCATTGGCCGTTACAAGTTAAACATACTAAAATTTTAAAACACAACGCCTGTCTTTAAATATTCCCTTCCACACTCAGAAAGGCTAATTATCTCCAGAAATTCACAGGCAGGCTCAAGAAATATGAATTACATATCAGAACATTACATTTCATTTAGCTCCTTTCATGAGAATCACCTTTGCTCTGACTTTCCTAGCTGCTAAAGCAAAAAGTGCCACCTTGTTAGAAACAAAAGGGTCTACATCTGACAGCAAAATTGTACAGTTGATCTCCTATCCTAGTTGTTATGTATTGACCATGCGGTCGCCATGTGCTCTCTTAATTGCAACCGCATGGCCAGAGCACATGGCCAGAGCATGGCCAGAGCACATGGCCAAGAAACTACCTGAGCTTCAGCCAGGTAGAACAAAGGCCAGGTGGATTCAAACCGGCCACCAATCCTGTACCTAGGTTTCTCCCAGGGAACCTATGAAATGTAAATAGACTTCTAATAGCCTATCAGGCCAGTTGGGTGAGGTCAGGGGATTGTCCCTGACCAGCATAAAAGGAGGGCTTGGAGCCCTGGGTTGTATGCTTCATCCGGACCAGCAATAAAGATCTAGCTGTTTCACTATTACATGGACTCCCGACTCCAATACATATCACTAGTCAAGAATTTACTTCTGAGGTCTGAGTACAATGGGCAGAACATAATGAAAAAGATCTTCCACAGAATTTCTGCAAACATAGATGCGTTGTTCTTGCTGTATTTTTAGATATCATCCAGTGAGTAGTTTCATTGGCATGGCCTGAAAGTGTAATGCTGTAAAAACTATTCTAAGATTATATGCAGTGATTGTCATGCTAGTGTGCAACATCACTTCCAGCACAAAACCAGAAGTGACATCATTGCATCAGAGTGCTGCTCTAGGACCTGCCCCAAACTCTGTGGTTTAATCCCGATACAATGACATCACTTCACATTTTGCACTGGAAGTGACATCACATACCAATGTGATTCCAGCTTGTGAAGTGGCAGTGGGGAATGGGCTGATGCTGCCTACCACTGATACTCCGGGGTGGCAAAGAAACACCATGCATACTATTCCAAGTTCCTTGGAGGAAACCCAGGATTTATTTATTTTTAAAAAACTGAGATTTTAATTTTAAAAAATTTTAAATTTAAAAATGTGAGAAGAAGATACATGAAACTTCCTACTGTGAGAACTTGAGGCTTCAGCATGATTGGAACAAGGGAACGAGGAGACTCAGAAGTCTGTGCTTTAGAATGGAGAACACACACGGTCAAGCCAGCCACGTCCTCAACATACAACAGTCATGCATCCGCTTTGCACGAAAAGTATCCTGAGTGTTTTGGTGGGGGAGTGGAAATATTGCAAAAATAACTAGCATGTTTTTCACAGGTTTAAATACAACTATTCTGTGGCAAGATTGAGGTCATAAAAGCCAGCTAATTCTGGTGGGCTGGATTTAAACTGTGGATTTTGGGGGCAGTTATTTTTCCCCCCAGACTTCCCAAACATTCTTTCCTGTACTGTCTCAGGCCTCAGCATCTCTTTTGGTAAGAATGACTACCCCGTCTGAGAATGATCCTCAGAGGGATGTGCTGCTGGTGCAGGCAGGAAGCCGAGCCTGGGTGAGGAGGTGGGAAATGTGTTCCCTTACAGCCAGATTCTTGGCATTTATGACTACAAGAGGAGAAATTCTGACCATCTGCCAAACCATGGCTTCCTTTCATGAAAGAAGAGCACTTCTTGCATTTGTGGTAGTTACTACTTCTACACTAGGTCATTGGAATAAAATAAGAATCTTAGAAGGACCGAGAAATCTGTATAGATGCAGAATACAATTCCTAGGACTTTTTATGCCAGTATACAGAAGCCCCAGAGAACAGTGTGATTGTTAAGGTTGCCAACTCTGGGTTGGGAAATTCCTGGATATTTTGGGGTGGAGCTTGGGAAGGGACCTCAATGGGGTATAATCCATACAGTCCACCCTCCAAAGTTGCCATTGACTCCAGGGGAACTGATCTCTGCAGTCTGGGGATCAGCTGTAATTGCAGGAGATCTCTGGGCCCCACCGAGAGGTTGGCAATGCTACTGGTTTGACATTTGTTGTTGTTGTAGAAGAGGAGGAGGGGGGAGGAGCTTGGATTTATACCCCACACTTCACTACCTGAAGGAGTCTCAGTGTGGCTTACAATCTTCTTTCCCTTCCCCTCTCCACAACAGACACCCCATGAGGTAGGTGGGGCTGAGAGAGCTCTCTTGAGAACTATCTGTGAGAGAATAGCTCGGAGAGAACTTGTGACTGACCCAGGGTCACACCAGCAGCTGCATGTGGAGGAGTGGGGAATAAAACCCAGTCCTCCCAGATAAGAGTCCATGCTCCTAACCACTACACCGAACTGGCTCCTAATCCTAGGAACTGGAATCCTAACTGCAGTGTTGCTGACTCCTGGGGGGTGCTGAATAGGATCCACCAAAGGAGAGGGTCAACCTGGCCTTGGGCCTGGGGTTGCCAATATCAGGGTGGGGGCTGGTGATCTCCCAGAATTACAATTTACATCCGAACTACATAAATCACGTATTTATTAATTATTTAAAATGGCTATTCCTGGAGAATATGGCAGCTTTGGAAGGTGGGCTGCATGGCATTATACCCTTCCAAGGTCCCTGCCCTCCCCAGGCTCCAGCCCCCTAATCTCTGGGTGTTTCTGAACCTGGAGGTGGCAACCCACCTAGGAGAAAGGCCAGTGGGATTGTGGAGTCAAGTCCAGCGGCATCATGGAGCAAGGCAGAGCAGTAAAAAGTGGAGCTGACAGAAAAGGCTTTACATCAGAGTGCCCAGATATTCCATGTGCTTACAGTTCTGGCCCTGCAATACACCTCTATGTGATAACAGGCCAATACCTCCACCATGAACCAGGTTCCTATTCTGACATGAACCACAAAAAAAAACAAGAACTGAAAGACTGTATCACTCATGCAGGTAAGAGCACTGTTATTTACAGGGATTTTTTTGTAGAAAAAGCCCAGTAGGAACTCATTAGCATAATAGGCCACACCCAACAGCAGAAACTCATTAGCATATTAGGCCACACCCCTGGCGACACAGCTCCCTCCCAGGATTGGCTTTCCCAAGTGCCCCGAGGCTTGTGGGGCACATAAGGAACCTGAGGGAAGGAAGGCAGTTTCTGGATCAGCTTTCCCAGGTGCCCTGCAGCTACCTGGGGAACCCAAAGAGGGGAGGCAGTTTAATGTCAGTTAGCACTGCCAATGGTTCTATTAGCACTGCCAATGGTCCTATTGCAAACATATCAGTTACTACTGCCAATGGTTTCTATTACCTTTACTGATGGTCACTTAACCTTGCCTTTGTTTTAAGCTCTATACCTGCTCTTCTAGGTCCCGGATGGGAGATAGCATTGGTAGAGTGACTCCCACCACAGGAATGAGCTTCTTGCTCGCTTTGCGCATGCTCACTGCTTATTAGCTTTTGCTCGGGCTTATCTCTCTCTGACTCCTCGTTAGCTCACAGCCTTGAGCTGGAATCTTCCTGCTTCGTGTTATTTTATTCACAAGTGCAAACTGCTCCTTTGCTTGATTTTACCCTTGGGAATATCCACCCTGACAGTATCTTTTCTTGGGAACCTAATTTGCTGTGCTTTCCTTGGGAACATTGGGCCAGTATATTTGGGCACCCGTAATTCTTCCAACTGATTGGTGGAAGCTGGGGGGGAGGGCTTATTTCATATCAGGTATAATTATAGCTGTATTACTATGCTTGGGCATTACTAACAGGAAAAGTGTATTTGACCAACCAGATCTTTTCTGCAAATAAAGGACTTTCTGTTCAAGGAGACCTGTTGTGGACCACATCTATTGGCACAATCTCACAGACTGTTAGTAATCCCCAATTGGGGACCAGTGTATTGTACCCACCATGGCTGACAATTGCACTGAAATCCCTACTACTGAACCAGTTCCTACTGAACCAGTTCCTACTGAACCAGTTCCTACTGAAGAGGAACTGGCACAGCCCGTGACCACTAGCAGGGTGACCGTTCATCCCAGATGGAGTGGAGGAACCCAGTCCTGGGCTCAATTTGGGTCGCAGCCCACTGAGACCTGGTCTCCTCAGTGGGAAGCCGGGGCAAGACAGTCAGGAGCCCGTGGCATGGAGTGGAGAGCCATGGACGACTTCCAAATGGCTGAGGTGTGGGTGCAGATGGATTGTAGGTTTGACACGATCCAGAGACTCCTGCAATGAGAGATTGCTGTCCTACTCTACCAAATGTCGTGGCATAGGCGGTACAGGGGCAGCTGGTGGGGGCTGGAGCCAGAGCACCACTGGCAGTGGTACTGCAACCAGTGCAGCCATCGGCCCAGCCTCCCACTCCTTCGGGTCCACTCACTCTGGTTGTCCCAGGGCCAGCGCAGCCCGCGGATCGCAGACCTGTGCCTCACAAGTTGATGGGGGCCACCTTTGATGGGAACCCCACAAAACTACAGTTCTTTATCATCGAAGCTGTCTGTTGTATGCAGATTTGAGGCCATCTGTTTCAGGATGATGGTGATCGCATGGGCTACATCGGTTCCCAACTGCAAGAGGAAGCTGCCAACTGGTATGTGAGTCTCCACAATCCCCTGGGACCTGAGTTGGATAGTGTGGAAGACTTCATGTGGGCCTTACACCGCCAATATGAAGACCCGATGAGCGAGGAGAAGGCCCAGAACCAGGTGCGCAATCTCTTTCAAGGGAAGATGTCCATTTGTGAGTATACTGCTGCATTCAAATGATTAGAAGCTAAAATCAGGGGTTGGCCAGAAGAAGTGTTTGTAGAGCAGTATCACAGGGGCTTAAATGGGGAGCTATATGAGACTATACTCCGAAATGTTAATCCTAACACGCTGAATGGTTGGATCAGAGCTGCTGAAGAAGTGGAGGCTCGTTTCGCTTTAATTCGCATGCAATACCTGTCTGGTACCCCTAAGAGCGCTGCCCCACCGGCCACCCCTCTTAAGCCAAAGACCAAGCCACCCGTGAGGGACCTCAGAGAATTTCGCATGAAAAAGGGGTTGTGCACCAGATGTGGGGAACCGGGCCATTTTGCCTCGGCGTGTCCAGCTGCCTCTCCCAAGGGAGGGGCCCCATCCTCTCCACCGGCACGTTCAAAGCCGAAAAAAGCATCCACCCCGAAGCCGCTGGCGCTCCAAATCGTGGAGTCCTGCTTCCCAGAGAAGCTAGAAGAAGGGGTTGCTGCTCAGCCACAGGGAAACGACCAGGACTTGCTCTGAATGGTGCAATGCAGCAGGTCCCTCAACAAATAGTGCTTCAAATGGTGAGCTCCCCCAGGCCCCTTCTTTACATCTTAATGACTGTGGTGAACCCCTACCTAGGCACGCAGATGCGTGTTCGAGTCCTTATTGATTCGGGGTGTGCCAGAGACTTAATTAGCCCAATTGTTGTAGATGGATTGGGGTTGGAAGAGCCTTTAGGTTTTACCCAAATGGATGGCTCTGAGATGAAAGAACCTTGTGCTTATGAAACTGAACTATTAATAATTGGCACGGGGGAACATTGGGAACAGCAGGCTTTTGTAATCACTCCCTATGCACAATTTCTCATGGTGCTAGGAAGCCCATGGTTAGGGATGCATGATCCCCACATCACCTGGAGTGAGGGATGGATTACCTGGGTTTCTCCCTCTTGTAAAAAGCATCTTTAGAAAGCCAATTGAGGCAATTGGCCTGGCTTTGAGAGCGCTTGTTTAGTGTGTGAGGAACTTTTATCCATACCTACCGCATACAGGGATTTAGCGGAGGTTTTCGAAGAAACGGAGGCTGATGAACTTCCCCCCCCTCAAAACACTGATTGTGCCATTGAACTGTTACCTGGGCATAAACTACCCAAGGGTAAATTGTACTCCATGTCCCCCCAGGAAAAAGTGGAACTTCGTAACTTCATAGATAAAAACCTCAAATGAGGATTCATTTGGCTGGCCACTTCCCCCTTCGCTGCACCAGTACTTTCCTGAAAGAAAAAAGATGGGGGGCTGCGGTTGTGTACAGACTATCGGGGCTTGAATGCAGTGTCTACTTCAAATGCTTACCCCCTCCCGTTGATAAAAAACTTGCTCAATGAGGCCAGCAAAGGGGAATTTTTTTTCAAAACTGGACCTCTGGGATGCTTACTTCTGAGTGTGCATCAGGGACGGGGATGAATATAAGACTGCCTTTAATACCCCCTTGGGGCAATTCAAGTACCTGGTTATGCCCTTTGGCCTTCAGGGGGCTCCAGGCATTTTTATGAACTTAATAAATGAAGTTTTACACAAGCAGCTATTCAAGGGGGTACTGTGTTTTCTAGATGATATCTTGCTCTATTCCCGGGATTTGGAATCGCATATTAAACTGGTGAGAGAGGTGTTATCCACACTCAGAGACAATAAGCTGTTTGTTAAGCTCTCCAAGTGCAATTTCCATAAGACCGAAATAGACTTTCTGGGCTACCAGAAAGGGCTCCACGGGGATTGGAAATGGACCGGGCAAAAGTTTTGGCGGTAGTGGGATGGGAAACCCCCTGCACTAGACGTCAATTAAAAAGTTTTCTAGGATTCACCAATTTTTATTGAAATTTCATCAGCAATTTCGCCCAATACAGCCTCCCCCTCACTGACTTACTATTTATTTATTTATTTATTTATTTATTTATTTAGATTTCTAAGCTGCTCTCCCCACACAGTAGGCTTCCCTTTTGTTTTACTAAAAACAAAAGGGAAGGGGCTGGAGGCAGCTAAGCCCGGCGCTCGGTTAAACTGGACTCCCGAGTGTCAACAGGATTTTGATGCTCTAAAACGTCTTTTTACTTCTGAACCCATTTTGGTGCACCCAGACGAAAGTAAAAAGTTTGTAGTGCAAGTTGATGCGTCTGACGCCACCATGGGGAGGCGATCTTTTCAAGAAGGGACTGATGGGAGATTACAACCGTTAGCCTACGTTTCAAAAAAATTGGGGAAACCAAGCGTAATTGGGCAGTGTGGGGAAAAGAAGCCGCAGCAATCCACCTGGCTCTAACTACCTGGCAGCACTGGTTGGAGGGAGCATGCCAACTGTTTGAAATATGGACTGATCACAGAAACCTAGAAGCCTTACGTACTCAACGCTCCCTTAATGCTAAATAACTCAGATGGGCTGATTTCTTCTCTAAACTCAACTTCACCGCCACTTCCCAGGGCACTCCAATTCATTAGCTGATGCTCTCTCTCGCCTACCCCAACATGATTCTCGAAAAGATGAGGTAATAGAGACTATGTTCATGCCTGAACAACTGGGGTGGTGGTGGTGCAGACCAGAAGCTAAGCCAAAAAAGGGGTGATGCCTGAAGTGTCTGAATGGATTATAAAATTTGCCCGTGAATATTCTGAGGAGGAACACCAAGAGTTCCATTCCTTGTCTTCCCTCGTACAGAGTCCGGAAGGTTTTGGTTTAAAGAACAGAAAATAGTGGTTCCTTTAACACTGTGCAAGGAGATTATGCACGCAGCACATGAATCTAAACTGTTGGGACATTTTGGTTATTTAAAAACTTTGAACCTCTTACAAAGACAATTTTGGTGGCCACGTATGAGGGGAGATCTACCTATGTCTCCTCTTGCCAAACTTATTTGATGGGAAAATCCCGGGGTGGAAAACCATCCGGACTATTGCAGCCTTTGGAAACTCCTAGTCGTCCATGGAAAGTTATTTCTATGGACTTTATAACTGATCTGCCTCTTAGCAAAGGAAAGACTGTGGTGTGGGTGGTGGTAGACACTTTTTCTAAACAGGCTCATTTTGTTCCTCTAAAGAAATTGCCTACTGCAAAGACTTTAGCTAAAGCTTTTGTAAATCAAGTGATCAGACTTCACGGTATATCGAAGAAGGTAATTTCCGATCGCGGCTCCCAATTTGTTGCCAACTTCTGGCGGGAGCTTTTACAAGTTATGGGAGTTGAATCAGCGTTAAGCAGTGCTTATCATCCAGAGACAGATGGCCAAACCGAAAGAGTTAATCAAATCTTGAAACAATACTTGCATTGCTTTACTAATTTTCAACAAGATGACTGGGTGGACCTATTGCCTTTTGCAGAATATAGTTATAACAATGCTGTACATTCATCTACTGGAGTGTCTCCATTTATGGCGATGGGGTTTTTTGAAGGGGTTCCTTTGCCTAACTTAAGCTCAGCTGCTGAAGGTTCTAGTGACTTTGCTACTTGTTGGAATTCATTGCGTGACTCTTGGCCATTGATTGCAAAAACATTGGAAGCAGCTAAAGCAGACTATAAAAAATATGCCAATAAGGGGAGGCCCCCAGGTTAGGATCTCTCCCCTGGGGACTCTGTTTATGTGCCAACTAAAAACATTAAAGGACTCCAACCAAGTCAAAAATTGGGCTGGAAATACATGGGCCCTTTCCCAGTAGTCAGATGCATTAACAAAGTGACTTTTTAATTTAAACTCCCCAAATTATTGAAATTTGTGCATCCTATTTTCCATTACAGCCTTCTGAAGAAGGATCCTGGTCCAAACGAATGGAGACCCTCATCCTCCTCTCCTCCTCCTCTGATGAAGAATAATGAGCCTCATTATGAAATTGACCAAATTTTGGACTCTAAAATAAAAAGGGGACATTTGTACTAACTTATTAAATGGTTGCATTTTGGTCCTGAAGAAAATGAATGGGTTGAGGCCTCTCATGTGCATGCTCAAGCTAAGATCCATGCTTTCCATAAACTATACCCATTGAAACCTGGTCAGGGAGGGGATGTTTTATCGGGAGGGCAGAATGTCAGTTAGCACTGCCAATGGTTCTATTAGCACTGCCAATGGTTCTATTGCAAACATATCAGTTACTACTGCCAATGGTTTCTATTGCCTTTACTGATGGTCACTTAACCTTGCCTTTGTTTTAAGCTCCATACCTGCTCTTCTAGGACCTGGACAGGAGATAGTATCGGTAGAGTGACTCCCACCACAGGAATGAGCTTCTTGCTCGCTTTGCGCATGCTCGCTGCTTATTAGCTTTTGCTCGTGCTTATCTCTCTCTGGCTCCTCATTAGCTCACGGCCTTGAGCTGGAATCTTCCTGCTACATGTTATTTTATTCACAGGTGCAAACTGCTCCTTTGGTTGATTTTACCCTTGGGAATATCCGCCCTGACAGTGTCTTTTCTTGGGAACCTAATTTGCCATGCTTTCCTTGGGAACTTTGGGCCAGTATATTTGGGTGCCAATAATTCTTCCAACTGATTGGTGGAAGCGGGGGGGGGGGCTTATTTCATACCAGGTATAATTATAGTTGTATTACTATGCTTGGGCATTACTAACAGGAAAAGTGTATTTGACCAACCAGATCTTTTCTGCAAATAAAGGACTTTCTGTTCAAGGAGACCTGTTGTAGACTACATCTATTGGCACAATCTCACGTTTAGACTGCCTTCCCTCCCTGGATCAGCTTGGCTTCCCCAGGCGCCCCATGGCTTGTGAGGTGCCTGGGGATCCGGGGGGGTGAGGCTGTAGGTGTGGCCAACTCAGAAGCCAGCTGAAACTCCGTTCCTGTGCGTTCCTGCCCAAAAATAGCCCTGGTTATTTACACCTTTTCTCACATGTATAACAACATACAAGAAGAAGAAGAAAAGAGATTGGATTTATGTCCCGCCCTTCACTCACTTGGAGTCTCAGAGCGCCTTACAAACTCCTTTCCCTTCCCCTGTCACTTAGAGAAGGGCAGGGAACTGTTCCTGTTGGCAGCCGAGGCTAGGACTTGCAATAATGGGTTTAAATGGAGGGTGGGAAGGTACTGGCTGTATTAAATATTGAGATGAGGCAGCTCTTTTCAAAACAACATGCTTCTTTATTGAACTGTGAACCAAAGAACCAGGCTCAACAGGAGCCAATTTAGGGTTTCCAGTCGGAGGAAAAACCCTGCTTGCTCTATTTGTATAGTCTCTTTAAGATGTTCTTTTAGCCTTTCTGCTATAATTTTAGCAAAAATCTTGTAATCGTAATTTAACAAACAAATTGGTCTGTAATTCTTAACATTGGTTAAGTCTTGTCCTTCTTTCGGAATAAGTGAAATAGTAGCTTCTTTCCAAGTTTCTGGGACCTCACCTGTGACGCCCATATCGTTCATTAATAGTAATAACACTGGTGAGATCGACTCCTGTAATGATTTATAAAACTTCGCTGTAAAACCATCTGGTCCCGGCGCTTTCCCTAATTTTGCATCGTTTATTGCATTTTTGATTTCTTGTAGTGAAATAGGATTATTAAATAATTCTTTAATTTTCTCTGTTGGTTTTGGCAGTTTTAATGTTTGTAGATATTCTTTAATCCCTCTTCTGTCTTCTTTTCCCTTCTGAAAAAGTTTTGCATAGTATTTAAAAAACTCTCTCTTTATTCGTTTATTGTCTATTATTTCAATATCATCCCGTATCACTTTTGTAATAAATTTATTTTCACGTTTTTTCTTTAATTGCCATGCCAGATACTTTCCAGGTTTATTTGCGCCTTCAAATGATTTTTGTTGAAGTTTTTTCAAATTCCAGTAAGTCTCTTGGTTCAAGATGGCTTTTATTTGGTCTTGTAACATCCAAATCTCTTTTTGCAATTTCTTTTTCCCTGGTCTTTTCTTCAATTCCTTTTCTTTTATTTTAATGGCTTGTACGATATTATCATATTGTTCTCTTTTCTTTTTGTTTTCTTTAGCATTTAGTGATATCAATAATCCTCTCATCACTGCTTTGTATGCATCCCATACGATTTGGAGTTTTGTCTCTTTTCGAATATTCGCTTGAAAATATAAGTCTGTCTCTTCTTGTAGTTTTTTTACTATTTCTTGGTTGTCTAGTAAGTCCTCATTTAGTCTCCATCTCCCTTGTCTTCTTCCATGCCCAGAAGTCCATATACAAGGATTATGGTCTGAAATTATTTTAGGTAAAATTTCTATTTTTTTTGTCCTCAACATTAAGTTAGTTGTCATCCAAATCATGTCAATTCTTGAATGTGAATCATGTCTATTGGAGTAGAATGTAAAGTCTTTTCCTTGAGGGTTAACCTTCCTCCAAACATCTTCCAACTTCTCTTGTTTTATCAATCTAAAAAAAGTTTTTGGAAGTTTCCCCAATGCTTCGTCTTTACTCTTAGAACACCTGTCTATATTATTATTCACAGTTCCATTAAAGTCCCCCAACATCATAATTTGGTCGTAGTTTACGTTATCAAATTCCGCTTGTAGTTCTTTAAAAAAAAAATTCTTTAGCTCCATTGGGGGCATAAATATTCACAATTAAAGTTTTCGTTCCTTGTACAGAGATTTCAATAGCTAAGTATCTTCCTTCTTTATCTTTAAATATTTCTTTGGGTTCCAATTCTCTTTTAACATATGTTACAACACCCTTTTTTTTGTTGCCTGCCAGTGAAAAAAATTCTTCCCCTAATTTCTTCCTAATTACATATTTATGGTCTTGTTTTTTGAGATGTGCCTCTTGTATACAAATCACGTTACATTTTTGTTTTTCTAGCCAATGTCCTACCATTCTACGTTTTTGGGGTGAATTAAGTCTATTTACATTCCATGAAAGTACTTTGTAATCCATCATGTTGTAGCCTTAAATATCTCCAAACTCCTCCTTATTTTCTCCAAGAAATGCATACATCTCTCCTGAGTTTTTAATCACCACTCTGGTACTGCCATAGTAAAAACTTAGTCCTTGTGGAATTTCCCAACGGAATCTAATTTTTTTCTCTTTTAGTTTATCAATCAGGCGCTTGAATTTTTTCCTGTCTTGAAGTATTGCTCTAGGCAGCTCTTTCATTACAATTATTTTCTTTCCAGCCATTTCAAAGGTATCTGTGAAACACTTCTTATAAATTTGTTCTTTTGTCCTCTTCATGGTAAATTGGACTACTACATCTCTTGGTATATTTTTATCTCTTGTGTATGCTGAATTGACTCTGTAAACAAGATCCATGTGTTCTTTAACAATTTCCTCCTCTTGTAAAAATTCTGCTAATGCCTCTTGCATTTTTGTAAAAATGTCTTCACCTAAGCTTTCCTCAATCCCTCTGAATCTCAGATGGGTTTGCATGTCTCTGTAGTACATCATCTTTTTCATTCTGTCATTGTCTTTTGTTGCTTTTTGAGCATTTTCTTCTAACTCTTTTACTTTAATCTCTATATCTTGTGTTCTAGTAGTTAAATTTTGCAGTTCAGTTTTTATATCAGTAAAGTTTTTCTCTACTTGTGCAGCCATACCATTTATTTTAGTATTTACTTCTCCAAATTCGCTTATCATTTTGGCGTTCACCTCCCCTATTGCGTCTAACATTTTTTTCCCATTGTTTCCATAACAGCTAATAATTCTTTCTCTTTTTTTGCTGCCATTGTAGGGGAGGACCATGTAGCAGCTCTTGATCTCAATCCTCGGTCCGTCTTGCCACTTTAAAAAAGATCAATTTTATCTTATTCTCCAAATTACACACCAGTTATCAAGTTCAAAAGAGCTGGTCTTGCCAAGTCCAACAACACTAATTTCGGCCTTCTACGTTGTATAGTTTTCGAGATATTATTATTTAAAAAATTTATAAATCCAAAATGGCGGGCGCGAGTTTTCTATGGTTGCAATTTTTTATCTTTGCTTCTGGCTTGCCGTAGTCTCCTTCTGTTCCTTCTCTTGTTTTCTAGCTTGTCTGCTCTCTGAACGTCACTTCCTGTTGTAGTCCAATGTAGTCCGTTGTAGTTCTTACAGTCCTTTGCTTCTGGCTTGCCGTAGTCTCCTTCTGTTCCTTCTCTTGTTTTCCAGCTTGTCTGTTCTTTGAACGTCACTTCCTGTTGTAGTCCAATGTAGTCTGTTGTAGTTCTTACACTCCAATATCACTGCTCTGTCCCTTCCTCTTTTCTCCTCTCGTCTGCTCCTAAAGTCGTCACTTCCTGCTGTAATCCTCACAACCTTGTCTTGCGATACTTGGGCTCCCTCCTCCCAACTCTTCTTAACCGCAGGAATGTTAAACAACGTGTTTTTTAAGTGTTTTAAGTCCAAATTCAGCTTTTTAGCATTCCAAAACTGCACTCAGCCAACTCTCCATGCTTTACAGCATCACCAGCTTTACTTCTCGCTTTTCAAAACGCAGCAATGGTAAGGCAAAAGTTTTTTCGTTACCTCTTGTTGTTACTTCGCTTCAGATGTGGTCTCAGCATTTAAACTTTTTCTTCTTAGTTAAGAAATCGGGGGGATGGCGATTTTATGCTGAATAAATCAGCCCGGCTCGGCTCCTTAGTGATGCCTGCAGAAATCTTCTTCGGGTGAGGTGCTCAAGGTGTTGTAAAAGTCTCCTCCGAGACTTCTCCTTCACCGAGCTCTCTCAAACCTGGATTATATTGCTTGCTAGTCCTCACACTACCTGTGTGAGGTTGTGTCGGGTGATTTCTCCACCCGAGCTGTCAATAAGAGCCGCCGTCCGCTTTGCAGTCTTACAAAGCGTGTCAGACCGCCATTTCCTCTGACCGGAAACCCTAAATTGGCTCCTGTTGAGCCTGGTTCTTTGGTTCACAGTTCAATAAAGAAGCATGTTGTTTTGAAAAGAGCTGCCTCATCTCAATATTTAATACAGCTGGTACCTTCCCACCCTCCATTTAAACCCATTATTGCAAGTCCTAGCCTCAGCTGCCAACAGGAACAGTTCCCTGCCCTTCTCTAAGGGACAGCCCTTCAAATACTTAGAGCAGTCATGTCTCCCCTCAGCCTCCTCTTCTCCAGACTGAGCATTTCCAAGACTCTCAGCCTTTCCTCATAGGGCTTGGTCTCCAGGCCCCTGATCATCCTCATCGCTCTCCTCTGCACCCACTCCATTCTGTCCACAGCCTTTTTGAAGTGAGGCCTCCAGAACTGCACACAGTACTCCAAGTGTGGCCTCACCAAGTCAGTTTATAGAGGGACTATGACATCTTGTGATTTGGGTGTTATCCCTCTGTTGATACACCCCAAGATCACATTAGCCTTTTTTGTTGCCGCATCATAGTGGCTGTTTGTATTTAACTTATGGTCCACATGTACCCCAAGTTCTTGTTCACACACACTGCTACTCAGAAGTGTATCCTCCCATCTAGTATGCGTGTTGCTCATTTTTGTTACCCAGATATAGAACTCAGAACTTATCCTTGTTAAATTGCATCTTGTTCACATCTGCCCTCTTTTCCAGTGTGTTCAGATCTTGTTGAATTCTATCTCTATCTTCACTAGGGAACTGTGCCAGCATGGGTTCAGGTCTCCACATGCGGCAAAGCCATTTTGCCAGGAGCACACACCAAGAAGGAAGCATGGCTGCTCCAGCCACAGCACTCCTGTTCTTCTGCGGCTTGCTCAGTAAAACCAACCCTGCAAGACGCCAAAGATCTCTCGTCACACAGGAGCATTTTGGTCTCTTGTGCAGAGTAGGGTTTGGAAGCAGCAGCGCTTTGGCAAACAAGAAGAATGGACACATAGAGTTGCCTTATACTGAATCAGACCTTGGTCCTTCAAGGTCAGTCTTGTCTACTCAGACTAGCAGTAACTCTCCAAGGTCTCAAGCAGAGGTCTTTCACATCATCCACTGCCTGGTCTTTTTAGCTGGAAATGCAGGAATTGAACCTGGGATGTCCAGCATGCCAAGCAGATGCTCTCCCACTGAGCCACAGCCCCTCCCTTATCAATGCAGACTCTCCTGTGGAGTCAGCAGCACAGGAACCCAAAACTCCACATTCACAAATTTACAGAATTTGCGCACACACACACACACACACACACACACACACACACACACAATCCTTGTCTGGCGTTGATTCCATTGCCGGAGTTTGGATGGAAGGTTGTCTGTGTCCTGCCTGGTAAAGCCATCATATCGCTGTTTCACTGATGTGACCACCTTAGCCAGTGTGGCCTAGAGGTTAAAGGAGGGACCAAGGTGATTGGGACTGGGATTCAAGGTGCATCTAGGAAGCTCTCTGGGTGAGACAATCTCTCAGCCAAGCCTAGCTAACAGGGGTGAGGAGGATGGATATTAATAATTAACCATTTTATTGTTTTAAGTACAAGTACATAAACTCAAGCAGTAAAAACCAACCAAGTCTATCAATCAAAAGTAGTACATACATCAAGCCAGAAAGTCATCCCGACATGTTCATTCATAAACTCTGGTTTGGCCTTAGCAAGTGCTAGTGCCAAGGGCACCCCTCCATCTTTGTTAGTGAGTCAAAAAGGCCTTATAGGCATCTTGTGAGAAATAGGCAATCCCTCCCCTACCGTACAGCCAAGTGTGAGCACCACAATGAGAGTCTACTGTTTGTGTACTTTGTAACTCTTGCTTTATTGCATGATTTCATCTCTTCTGCTGAGTCAGATCAGAAACACATCTGGACTGTCTACTGTAGGGGGTTGGCCAAAAAATCAGCAATCCCTGTCTGTTCAGTGCCCAGTTTATTGAGCTCTCGCCCCCTTGGTGCACTTTACATAGCTGATGGTTTGCATTTGGCTTGGTGGGCCATAAGTCGTGCAGGCTAAACCTATTAACTGGAGGAAGGGCTCTGAAATATCTGGCAACTGCCTTTCCTGGCCCTGAGGTCTTTTCAGTACACAATGTTACCGGCTGGCATTTCAGCGCAAAGCATATGGTTTAGCAATAAGCTATGTTGCTGCATCACCCTTGACATAAAAAGAGTATGTGGATCAACTCTGGCCATATTATCGAAAGGTCAGCCTAACCAATGAACCACCAGCCTTCCTAGAGGGCCCTAGGGAGGAATTGTTTTCAAGCCTTTTGGTACAGCTCAGCTTTTGCCTGTCTATCTCTTGGCAGAACAGCCTGATTAAGGGAAGAGGGGAGGAATGGGCAGTGGGAAGAAAGGCTGCACATGCCTCCAAGACCTCTGACTCCTCCTGTGTGTGTGAAGGAAGGATCCAGCTGCCACTTGCTCAGGGCATTGGGAGAGCATTGCCAGAGCATTGGGAGAGCAATGCCAGAGCATTGGGAGGCCCAGGGCCAGCCGTCACTTCTCTGACAGAATTTCACAGGGTACAGAAAATACAGAGACAGCTAAAAATACAAAACGTTGACCGTGAAGACCAACAGTGCAATCTTAAGCAGAATCCTATTCAAGTTTATTCAATGGGGCTTACCCCCAGAAAGTGCTCTTTGGATGGCACTGTAAGTTTGGCCTTGGAAAAAGAATCCAGGAGTAGAGCAGGGGCACTCAGTGACCCTCCTGTTGCCACACAGCCTCTTCAAATGGCATCATGAAAGACTCTTAAATATGACTGCTTTGCTGAACTGTGAGTGTGTGTCAAGGCAATGGACAGTACTGTAGCCCAAATGCAGTGCCCTTATACTGGATTAAAATCATGTGCTTTTGACAAGGGGAAACTTGTGCCTGAGCAACATGCCCCGCCAGATGTGGACCTGTGGACTGCAAGAAGCCTCTTGCTCCTGCATCTTCCCAGCCATGCCAGCACCAGATTGCAGATCAGCAGCCCTGACCTCCAAGCATGCAGAAACAGCAGCAGATCACAGAGGGACGCCATGGTCTGCAGAAACGACAAGAAAGTTCGTACCCGGATGTCATGAAAACCTCCCTTCTCCATCAAGCAGGCATTCTTCCTCCTCACATATTAACATCATAATAACATAAGAGAAGCCAATGTTGGATCAGGACAGTGGTCCATCCAGTCCAACAGTCTGTCACACAGCAGCCAAAAACACCAGGTGCCCTCAGGAGGTCCACCAGTGGGACCAAGGCATTAGAAGCCCTCCCACTGTTGCCCCCCTAAGCACCAAGAATACAGAGCATCACTTGCCCCAGACTGAGAGTTCCTATCTATACTTTGTGGCTAATAGCCACTGATGGACTTCTGCTCCATATCTATATTCTAATTGCGAGAGTTTTTTTTACTGTGTGGATGCTTATTTCTGCCAAAAGAGAGCTCACTCTCCCCCAACAGCTTTTCCTACAAAGTCAGGCCCCTTCCTCGGTCTGCAGAAAAATCCGAAACGTTAAAAAAAACCTTCAGGGACCGTTGAATTCCCCCCAATACCTTTTGAAATGGCATCAGCTCCAGGCATCAATTGTGAGATTAGGATGTTTGGGGGAGGGGGAGAGGTTCTAACTGTTTCTGTCAGTAAAAAGCAGGGTTTTTACTGGCAGCAGTCTAGGGTTGCCAAGTACCCCCCCTGACCACCACCAGCAGATCCAGATCCAGGCTGGGAAACGCCTGGAGATTTGGGAATGGAGCCTGGGGAGGACAGGGACCTCAGTGAGGTACAATGCCATAAACTCCACCCTCCAAAGCATCCATTTTCTCCATGGAAAGTTATCTCTGTAGTCTGGAAATGAGCAGTAACTCCAGGGGATCTCAAGGTCCCACCTGGAGGCTGGCATCCCTAGGCAGCACCCTCTGTGTGACTTGATACCATCTGATTTGCATGACTTAATTAGGCCCAGCTGCTTTGCAGCCACCCTATGAAAGCCATTGTGATGTAACAGTTAGAGCTTCAGATTGGGATCTGCGAGACCCAGGTTCAGATCCCCATCTTGCGGTGAAAACTGACTGGGAGATTTTGGACTAGTCACATACTTTCAGCCTAAGCAACCTCACAGGGTTGTTGTGCAGACAACAAGGAGGAAATAATAATGTAAGCTGCTTTAGTCCCCACTGTGGAGAAAGACTGTAATTTTCCTAGGCAGAGGCTGTGTGGGAGGGGGGGTGGAGATGGAAAGCTGAAGAAAGATAAAGGTAGGTTGGCTGTTGGGTGGGAAGGAAATAGGGTTGCCAACTCCAGGTTGGGAAATTCCTGGACATTTGAGAGGTGAAGCCTGGGGAGGGTGGGATTTGAGGTGGGAGGCAGAAAGAGAGAGAAAGAGTGATGAGGTGGGGAGGCAGAAAAACAAAGAGGATGATGATAGGTCAGAAAGAGAGAGGAAGTAACATACATGGAAGGGAGAGAGAGAGTAAGAAAGGGGGGCAGAAGGGAAAAAGAGTGTGAGAGATGTAGGGGGAGAAGGGAAGAAGCAAAAGTGTGAGGAATGGAATAACCATCCCGCAAGTTTCTTGTGGGTCTCCACTTGTCTATATACTAATAGCCAAGTGGCCCACTCTGTGCGGATATCTAAATCCGCACGGAGGGGGCACTTGGGGGGCAGGAAGATTTTTCTGCACACTTGGGGGACTCCCCACATGTGCAGAAAAATCTAAAATGTTTTTTAAACTTTTGGGGGATATTAAAATCCCCTCAAAAATAAAAGAGTGTTCTCTGTGAATGTGCAGGGAACGCTCTGGGAACTGCAGCGGCCCAGCAATTGGGAGGCATCCAAGCCTCACTGCCGGTGCCAGGGAGTGGGAGGGAAATCGGCGAGCCTGGCGAAAGCCTCTCAGGCCTTGCCGGTGCCCATGGGAAGGGGAGAAGCAGCAGACCCAGTGAGAGCCACTCAGGCCTCACCAGTGCCCGTGGGGGGAGGGAATTGGCAGGCCTGGCGGCTAGAAGCCTCAGGCCTCACCGTCAGGGGAAAGGATTGGTGGGCCCAGGCCTCGCCGTGGGTGCCGAAGTGGGGGAGAAGACTCACCTGCAGCTGCTGGCTCCATTCTGTGAAGCTCCTTCTCCCCACCCCACGAGTATTGCGGGTCCCGCCTCTTGTGTTTATCTAATTCCCTCTTGAAGCCGTCCATGCTTGTAGCCACCGCCACCTCCTGTGGCAGTGAATTCCACGTGTTAATCACTCTTTGGGTGAAGAAGTACTTCCTTTTATTTGTTCTAACCCGACTGCTCAGTAATTTCATGGAGTGCCCACAAGTTCTTGTATTGTGAAAAAGGAAGAAAAGGACTTCTTTCTCTGTCTGCTCTATCCCATGCATGAACTTATAAACTTCAATCATGTCACCCCTCACCCATTGTTTCTCCAAGCTAAAGAGCCTCAAGCGCTTCAACCTTTCTTCATAGGGAAAGTGTTCCAACCCTTTTATCATTCTAGTTGCCCTTTTCTGCACTTTTTACACTGCTATATTCTTTCTGAGGTGTGGCGACCAGAATTGCACACAGTATTCCAAATGAGGCTGCACCATCGATTTATACAGGGGCATTATGATACTGGCTGATTTGTTTTCAATTCCCTTCCTAATAACCCCCAGCATAGCATTGGCCTTTTTCATTGCAGTCACACACTGTCTCAACATTTTCATTGAGTTATCTACTACGACTCCAAGATCTCTCTCTTTGTCAGTCTCCGCCAGTTCGGACTCCATCCACGTGTATTTATAGTTAGGATTTTTGGCTCCAGTGTGCATCACTTTGCACTTGGCCACATTAAGCCCCATTTGCCACATTGATGCCCACTCACCCATCCTCGACAGATCTCTTTGGAGTGCCTCACAATCCTTCCTGGTTCTCACCACCCTGAACAATTTTTGGATGCGCATCAAAAAGGCAGATGAACATAAAATGCCATTTAACACCCCTCTTGGCCAGTTCAAGTATCGAGGGATGCCTTTCGGCTTAGTGGGAGCACTGGGAGTGTTTGTGAACTTGATAAATGAAGTGCTACACAAGCACCTGTACAAAGGAGTCTTGGTTTATTCAGATGATATCTTGATTTATTTGAAAGATAAGGCATCACATGTGAAGCTGGTGCATGATGTCCTGAAAGCCCTCTATGAGAATTGCCTGTTTGCTAAACTCTCCAAATGCGAGTTCCATAGGGAGAAAGTGGATTTCCTGTGGTACCGTATATTGGAGAAGAGACTGGGCATGGACCCCCAGAAGGTCCAAGACGTGGTGGGCTGGGAACCCCCTAAAATGCAACACCAATTACAGTCTTTTTTGGGGTTTGCCAACTTCTACCACTCGTTCATCCCCAACTTCGCCCAGGTCATCCTCCCTCTTACTGACTTGTAGAAAACCAAAGGGTGTCAGAATCTACTAATTCAGACATTATATTAGTCAGGCCTCCTCTGTCTTTCTTTATATGTATGCCTTTCGTTTTCCTATGTAACTGTCGTGTATTGGGACTCCATGTAACTGTAATGTAATGATGCTTGTCCAGACCGGGAGGGTGACATCCATGAATTATGAGAACAAGGAGGCCTCACATCTCTGCCTCCGCATTCCAGCTGCTCCGGCAGGAACTTCAAGGGAGGATGCCTCTCATCTCTTATCACATGCAAAAACCTTGAGGCCATTGATTGTTATGTGAACTGGTAACATCTGAGGGGTCTGGTTTGGGAGAGGGAATTTACTGCTTAACACCTCACTCTTTTCCTGTGAGAACCAAACGGTCTGGACACCTTTTTGCCCGCCAATTTTCCCTTAAGGGGATTGGCTACCTATGGGTAATTCAAACTCCTTGGAATGGTATAATAGACCCGCTTGTATAATCTGTCTCATCTCTGACAATAATCCGAGATGCTGTACTAATGTAGAGATTGGAAATAAAGAACTGTGGTTAACCAACCAGGATCTGATCCTTGACTACTTGGAACAGAACTCTCACAGATTGTCAGAGATCTGTGACTGGGACTTAGCCGTTCCTGACCATGTCAGACGACGACACGGTCCCCATCCCTACACCCGAAGATGTCCCCGCCACCCCGACGGACCCGGGGAACGGTGGTGGAGGCGGCGGAGGGGCCCCAGACGTGCCGGTGACTACGATTCAGGGGGCTCACTACATCCCGTGCCTACCTCCTCGTCAGAGCGGGACCCCCAAGTACGCTTGGAGCCAGTTCGGTCGTGGGACCGTGGATTCGTGGGTGCACGACCGGAAAGGGGCACGGGTTTCGTTCCCTGGCGACCCGCTCGATCGAGGGAGACCGAGCTACCTGGGAGATGACTGCGAGCCGATCTACCGAGGAGAGCCGCGTCGCCCGCCCTTCGAAGGAGAGAGGACAGGTCCGTATGGGCCCGATCCGTACCGGGGGGATCAGATGCCCCAACTGGACCAGATGATGGGAGAGCTACGGCTCCAACTCACCGCAGAACTACGAGAATTGGCCCTCGATCTCCAGCACCAATTCCGCGACGCTATGAGGGTCATGCAAGGAGCCCTCCCCGGCCCGGGGATAGGGGTTCAGCAACTGCCGGCAGCTCCTGGAGGGGTCCCGATTCAGCCTCAAGCGCCCGTGCCACCGGTGCAGCCGGCCCCGCCGGTCGTCCCGCCTCCGGTGCCAGGTCCCGCCCCAGCACCGGCACCGGCACCGGCCGCCCCAGCCGTCCGCCCAGCCCCGTCCGACCCGCTGACGACTACTTTCGATGGGGACCCAGAGAAGCTGCGTTTTTTCATGTTGGAGATAGAGCGGTTCCTGGACAGCTGGGGGCATCTTTATCCCACCGAGAGGGAACGGATTGGCTACATCGGGTCCAAGCTGAAAGACACCGCCAGCGACTGGTATGTGAGCCTGCACGATGCCCCCGGACCTGAGCTGCGTTCGTTGAACAACTTCATGTGGGCCCTTCGACATCAATTTGAAGACCCTCTGGGCGAGGAAAAGGCCCGGAACCAACTGCGGAAGTTGTTCCAGGGGAGATCCACCGTGAGGGATTACACCGACAAGTTCCGGCGCATCGCGGCTAAAATCCACGGCTGGCCAGAGGAACTCTTCATGGAGAAGTACTGGGAGGGCCTTAACCCCGAGATCTACGAGACGGTGTTGCTGGGGGGCCGCCCGGGCACGTTGGCTACTTGGATGAGGGCAGCAACCGACATGGAAGAAAGATTTACCCTGATCAAGATGGGAACCTCGGCTACGGCAGCCAGCAAAGCAGCACCGAGAGCGAAACCACGGCCCAACGTACAAGACATCCGAGATGCCAGGTTTCGACAAGGGCTGTGCATGAAATGTGGGGAGAGTGGCCACTTCGCCTCAACGTGCCCAAGAGGAGGAGGGAAGGGGCCGAAGACCTCGACGCCGGTGGCGGGGAGCACTCCTAGCCGAGGGAAGACCCCGATCAAACCCCGGGCGCTGCAGCTGGAGGGAGCCACGAGCGAACAAGGGGAGCTGGAGCTGATGGAAACGCAGATGTCGGGAAACTCCAACGGCCTGCAGTGAGCGGCGCAGAGCTGCAGGTCCCCCGCCAAGAAGCGCCATCTCCGGTGAGCATCCCTGGCCCCCTATTATATATGGTAGTGACTGTGGTGACCCCGGGATCGGGCACGCACATGAGGGTCCGCGCCTTAATTGACTCTGGGTGTGCTCGGGACTTAATTAGCCCTTTGGTAGTGGAAGGGTTGGGACCAAAGGTGACCCCGCTGGCAGAGCCGTTAAAATTTACTCAAGTGGATGGGTCAGAGATGAAGGAAGAGTGCATAGCAGAAACCGAGAGCCTGATTCTGGGGACAGGGGAACATTGGGAGAAGCGAGCTTTCGTCATTACCCCAAATGCGCAGTTCCCCATGGTGTTGGGAAGCCCCTGGCTCAGTTCGCACGACCCCTACATTAAATGGAGTGAAGGGAAGATCTCTTGGATAGATGATCGGTGCCTCACGCATAGATGGGACTTGGAATGGGGCCCGGGACCGCCGACCCCTCCTCCCCAACCCACCGCGCTTGCCCTTACCCCCACCCTGGTGCCCAAGGAGTATAGAGACTTGCTGGAAGTATTCAGCGAAACCGAGGCGGATGAATTACCCCCCCACCGATTGTCGGACTGTGCCATCGAGCTACTCCCGGGCGAGAAACTCCCTAAGGGGAAGCTTTATTCCATGAGTCCTTTAGAGCGAGAAGAGTTGCGAAAGTTCCTGGACAAAAACTTGGCACGCGGCTTTATCCGACCAGCCAAGTCCCCTTTTGCCGCCCCCGTGTTATTCCGGAAAAAGAAAGACGGGGGCCTGAGACTGTGCACGGACTATAGGGGACTGAACGCCGTCTCCACTACTAACGCCTACCCCCTGCCTTTAATAAAGGACTTATTAACGGAAGCAGCTAAAGGGAAGGTGTTTACCAAACTGGATCTGCGGGATGCCTACTTCAGGGTGCGCATAAGGGAGGGGGACGAACCCAAGACTGCCTTTAACACACCCCTGGGGCAATTTGAGTACCTAGTGATGCCGTTCGGCTTAAGTGGCGCGCCTGGGGTCTTTATGAGTTTGATCAATGAAGTATTACACAAGCACTTGTTTAAAGGGGTGTTATGTTACATAGATGATATCTTGATCTATTCTACTGATAAGAAAGAGCATGTGAAACTAATCCGAGAAGTCCTTTCTACCTTGCTGCAAAACCAGCTTTATGTTAAGTTATCGAAGTGTGAGTTCCATCGTGAGTCAGTAGACTTCCTAGGCTATCGCATCTCTCAGAGGGGGCTGGAAATGGACCCAGCAAAAGTGGAGGCAGTGGTGCAGTGGGAGGCTCCGCGAACGAGGAAACAATTACAAAGCCTGTTAGGATTTTGTAACTTCTATCGAACCTTCATTAAAGACTTTGCAACGGTCACCCTTCCCCTCACAGACTTGCTGAAAACTAAGGGGAGGGGGCCCGAGGCGGGAAAGCCAGGGGAACGGATTGCCTGGAACGGGGAGTGCCAAGGGGCGTTCGAAACCTTAAAAACTCTCTTTACTTCCGAGCCCATCTTAGCCCACCCAGATGAGACCAAAGAGTTTATAATCCATGTAGACGCATCAGACGTAGCCATGGGGGGGCCATACTACAAAGCGGGCTGGATGGGAAGTTACACCCCCTGGCTTACATCTCGAAAAAATTTAATGACACGGAGAGAAATTGGTCTGTTTGGGACAAAGAAGCGGCGGCTATTAGATTGGCGCTCACTACATGGCGGCATTGGCTGGAGGGCGCGCAAGCCCCATTCGAAATTTGGACTGATCATAAGAACCTGGAAGCGTTGCGCACGCAGAGATCTCTCAATGCCAAACAACTGCGGTGGGCAGACTTCTTTTCCAAGTTTAATTTTGTACTTAAGCATTTCCCTGGGAAGGCCAACTCCTTGGCAGACGCACTATCCAGATTGCCCCAACATGAGAGTGTAAAGGAAGATGTGTTTGATTCCATGTTCTCCCCCCAGCAATTAGGAGGGGCAGTAGTTACTCGGAGCCAACTCAAGAAAACGCAGTTGGACATCGGGGCTTGTGATTGGGGGGGGGAGTATGCTCCCGAGGAAGTGGAAGAATTGGAGGCTTTGGGGGAATGCTCGAAGAAAGAAAGCCAGTGCTGGTTCCATGGAGACAAACTGGTGGTGCCACTGAACAAACGTAAAGATATATTGCTAGCCTGCCACTCTTCCAAACTAGCAGGGCATTTTGGATTCCTAAAAACGCTTAATTTAATTCAGCGTCAGTTTTGGTGGCCGCGCATGCGCCGAGACGTTTCCGATTTCGTCTCGGCTTGCCAAACTTGCTTAATGTGCAAAAAACGGGGGGGGGGAAGGTTCCGGGACTACTGCACCCTTTACCCACCCCTTCTCGCCCCTGGGAAACCATAGCTATGGACTTCATCACTAATCTACCCCCCTCAAGAGGGAAGACGGTTATTTGGGTGGTGGTAGACACGTTTTCAAAGCAAGCTCACTTCACCCCCTTCAAGCAATTGCCCATGGCCAAGGGAATGGCCAAAGCTTTCTTTAACCACGTGATAAAATTACACGCTTTTCCGAAAAGAGTGGTATCCGACAGGGGCAGTCAATTCGTTGCCAATTTCTGGCGGGAGCTCCTAAAAATGATGGACATAGAACCAGCACTGAGTTCGGGTTACCACCCAGAAACCGATGGCCAATCCGAACGAACTAATCAAATCTTGGAACAATTTTTAAGATGCTATACCAATTATCACCAAGACAACTGGGTGGAGTTGTTGCCATTTGCGGAATATAGTTATAACAACGCTGTGCATTCTTCCACGGGAGTCTCTCCCTTTATGGCGGTGGGAGGTTTTGAAGGGAAACCATTGCCTACCATTGAGAATGAATCCAATGCTTCCCCATCGGATTTTAAAAGTTGGTGGACTACTTTGCAAGACTCCTGGCCATTGATAGCCAAAGCACTGGACCAGGCAAAAGAAGATTATAAAAAATATGCTGACAGAGGACGAGCGGCAGGCTGGGATCTCCAGCCAGGGGACTCTGTCTACCTCTCCACGAAAAATATCCATGGCTTGCAGCCCAGCAGGAAACTGGGATGGAAATATGTTGGGCCCTACAAGGTGTTGCGTAAAATATCGGATGTGTCTTTTGAACTGGAATTGCCTAAATCACTGAGTTCTGTGCACCCCGTGTTTCATTTCAGCCTACTGAAGAAAGATCCTGGGCCGAATGCCTGGCATCCAGTTCCTCCAGCTCCTCCTCCACTGATGAAGGAGGGGGCCCCTCACTTCGAGATAACTGAAATCCTTGATTCCAAAATGCGAAGAGGCCGATTATATTACTTAGTTAGATGGCTTGATTTCGGCCCGGAACACAATGAATGGATTCGCTCAGAAAATGTTCATGCTCCCAAACTGGTGAAACTGTTCCACAAAATGTTTCCTGATAAAGCTAGGTGAAGTTAATTATGAGGAGGCCAGTGTGTCAGAATCTACTAATTCAGACATTATATTAGTCAGGCCTCCTCTGTCTTTCTTTATATGTATGCCTTTCGTTTTCCTATGTAACTGTCGTGTATTGGGACTCCATGTAACTGTAATGTAATGATGCTTGTCCAGACCGGGAGGGTGACATCCATGAATTATGAGAACAAGGAGGCCTCACATCTCTGCCTCCGCATTCCAGCTGCTCCGGCAGGAACTTCAAGGGAGGATGCCTCTCATCTCTTATCACATGCAAAAACCTTGAGGCCATTGATTGTTATGTGAACTGGTAACATCTGAGGGGTCTGGTTTGGGAGAGGGAATTTACTGCTTAACACCTCACTCTTTTCCTGTGAGAACCAAACGGTCTGGACACCTTTTTGCCCGCCAATTTTCCCTTAAGGGGATTGGCTACCTATGGGTAATTCAAACTCCTTGGAATGGTATAATAGACCCGCTTGTATAATCTGTCTCATCTCTGACAATAATCCGAGATGCTGTACTAATGTAGAGATTGGAAATAAAGAACTGTGGTTAACCAACCAGGATCTGATCCTTGACTACTTGGAACAGAACTCTCACAGAGGGAGGGGCTCAGAAAGTCATAAGCTGAGTAGCCCACTATTATGGATCCCTGAGTGCCAGGAGGCTTTTGAGCAGCTAAATACTTTGTTCACATCTGAACGCGCACTGTAGCACCCCAGTGAGACTAAGCAATTTGTGGTGCAAGCTTTGGACATAGCCATGGGAGGAGCAATCTTACAGAAGGGGGAGGATGGGAAGCTGCACCCACTGACCTACGTCTCCAAAAAGTTTTCTAACACTGAAAAGAACTGGCCATGTGTGACAGGAGGCTGCCACCATTAAACTGGCTCTAACCATTTGGCAGCATTGTCTAGAGGAGGCTAAGGTCCCATTCGAGGTTTGGACTGATCATAAAAACATTGAAAGCCCCTCGGCAACTAAATGCAAAACAGCTGAGGTGTGCAGAATTTTTCTCTTAGTTTTGTTTCACCCTGAAGAACCTCCCCGGAAAGTCAAACTTCCTTGCCAATGCCCTGTCCTAGCTCCCACAGCATGCCAGCCAATGAGAAGAAGTTGTGGACACCATGTTCACACCCACCCAGCTAGGAGGGGTTGTAGTGACTTGCAGTCAGGCAAAGGGAGGGCCCCTTCTGGTGGGGGGGGGAACCTTGAGCCAAGAAACTCAAATCTGCTTTTACTGACTCTGATAAGAGGGAGATTGAAAGAGATGGAACTCTAGTGCAAAAGGCGGATGGTTGCTGGTACCAGCAGAATAAACTGTTTGTTCCCCAGACACTGAGAGGAGAGATTCTTTCACTGGGCCATGACAACAAACTAGCTGGACATTTTGGCTACCTAAAGACCTTAAACCTCATACAACAATTTAGGTGGCCTAGGATAAGGGGGGATGTTTCCCAATACATGGCTTCTTGCCAGACTTGCCTGATGAGCAAGCAGAGGGTGGAGAAACCCCCCAGCCTGCTGCAACCACTTGAGACCTCGGACCAGCCATGGTCTGTTATTTCAATGGATTTTATCACTGACATACCCTGAGCCATGGGAAAACTGTGATCGGGGGGGGGGGGGGTGGATCTGTTTTTGAAGTAAGCACACTTCATCCCCTGCAAGCAGCTGCCCACGGTGTGGCAACTGGCCCAAATTTTCATGCAACACATAATCAGACTCCATGCCCTGTGCCGCAAGATAATTTCCAACCGAGGTTCATAATTTGTGGTGGGGTTTTGGAAGGAACTCTTAAAATTACTTGAGGTGGAGCAGGGGATGAGCAGTGCCCACCACCCGGAAACTGACAGTCAGACAGAACGGACAAACCAGGTCCTAGAACAGTTCCTGCGATGGACCTGCTCCCATTTGTGGAATACAGCTATAATAACACAGTTCCACTGGCATGTTGTCAGTTAGCGCTGCCATAGATATGGATAACTGTCTTGTCATGATCGATAAGGTTGCTGAACGTATTACATGTGTCAATGCTTGCTGTTTTACAATCGGGGTTGATTATCTATTAACATTGCTTTGTGTTCCAAGGTTTCCCCCAACCCTTTTAGAGCCCGCTTGGGAGATAGCATCGGTGACCCAACTCCCACCTTTGGAATGCGAGCCTTGCTTGCCTGCTTCGCTTTGCGCATGCTCATTACTCATTTGCTTTTCCTCCCCTCTTATCTCTAGCTGGCTATTCCCTAGCTAACGGCCTTGAACAGAAGAGCCTCCTGTTATGTGTTACAAGAATCACAGGTGTTATGCATTTCTTTGCTTAGTTGTCTCTGGGAACATCTTCTCCAAAAACCTTCAACAGTGGTTTTCCCTGAGAACCTATTTTGCCGCGCTTTCCTTGGGAACAGTGGGCCAGTATATTTGGGCGCCAATAATTCTCACTATTGATTGGTAGATGGTACATGAGCCATATTTCATATCAAGTATAATTGTAGTTGCATTTCTAAGCTTGGGCATTACTAACAGGAAAAGTGTTTGACCAACATGATCTTTTCTACAAATAAAGGACTTTCTACTTCTCGGCTCCCGGCGCGCTTGTCACGCCGCAGGGGCCACTTTGCCGCCACGCCCGATTGCGGGGCAGCAACGATTGATCGCGCTCTCACACGATCTAGGAGCCGGCGGGGCAGGGCTGCCTATATAAGGCAGTGCCCCATCTCCGCCTGTGTCTTCGGCTCCACGTGCTCGGAGGCCCGGAGGATCGCGGCGGGGCTTGGCAGCTGAGATGGCTTTGGGCTTGGCGGCTGAGACGGCTTTGGGTGGCGGCGGATCAGCTCCCAGCTCCCTCTCTGCTATGACGGCAGCGGCAGATCGGCTCCTGGCTCCCTCTCCGCTGCGGTGGTGCAGCAGGTGCTCAGAGGCCTGATCCCCCCCAACTTCTTGTTCATTTTGGCCCGGCTTGGCCTCTGGGCGGAGGTGGCCCTTGAGCATCGCGGCGGCGGCCTCCCGTGGCCGGCGCCACTGGCCTTCCCGGCCTTTCGAGCCTCTTCGGCCAGGCGGCGGCGGCATTTTGCCAGCAGCGGGGTGGCTGCTGCCCGGCGGCACTTCATGGCTGCTTGGTTCCCCTCGCCCCCAGTGATCTGCCCACTTGTTTGGCTTGCGGCAGCGGAGGCATTCCCTTGGGTGGCCAGGCCGCGGCCGCCCGCAGCAGTGCCACGGGGCTTTCCCCCGCTTCATTGTTGCTGATGGTGGTGGCCTGGTGTTGGGCTGTGGCAACTTTGGTCGGGGAGGCAGCGGCTTTCACGCTCCTTGTGTCACTGGGGCTTGCCCCCCCAGCTCACTCTCTGTCTGGCTGCATGCTTCTTCGGCCTCTGCGGCTGCCGGGCCCCTCGGGAGACCTGTTGTGGACTATATCTATTGGCACATTCTCACACATGCCCCCTTCAAAACTGCATGGCTACGACAGAGGTCCCCTCTCCACAGTGAACTTGGAGGAATCTGGCAAGGATGGCACACAGTCCTGGTAGTCATGGGTGACTCAAGGGCGGACCACCCTCCAAAAGACTCTGGCCAAAGCCAAGGAGAACTATAAGTGCCATGCAGACAAGGGGAGGGGTCCAGAATGGGAAATAAAACATGGAGACTCAATGTATATTTCCACAAAACACCTATGGGGGTTGCAACAGAGGAGGAAATTGGGGTGGAAATATGTGGGGCTTTTTATGGTAACACATCTGATAAATAAAGTGACTGCTGAAGTTGAATTGCCAAAGAACTTACGGAATGTCCACCCTGTTTTCCATTTTAGTTTTCTGAAGAAGGATCTAGGCCAATCGAAGTGGAAACCACATCCTCTGGCTCCTCCTCCCCTGATCATAGATGGAAAACCCCACCAGGAGGTGGAGGACATTTTGGATGCTAAAATCAAGGGGGGGCGCTTGTTTTATCTGATCAAATGGAGGGACTTTGACCAGAGTCATAATGAATGGGTGGTATCTAAACATATGAATGCCCCCAAACTTGTACTTTCCACAAAACATCCCCTCAAGCTGGGTGGATAGGGAGGGCGGGGAGGGGCAGAATGTCAAACTCTGTCTTTAGTTTGCCATGATGACTGGGAGATGGGAAATTCCTAAGGGGGGGAGTGAGTGCCTAAGTGTGTGAATCATGGGGTTGTAGATGCTATAGCTGTAATCCTTCCTGCAAGATACCTCCCTAAATGTCAGGGATGACCCTGAAGCCAAAGCTGTGCATTTCTCATTTTCGTAGATAAGGGAGCCATATATTCCGGGGGGGGGGGGTAGATGCACGAAAATTAGGTGGGAGGTCTGCAATATGTGATTGGTGCAATTAATGGGGGGGGGATTGTTTGAACTGATCATATCCATGGAGGGGAATTTCACACAGCACCTTTAAAAATGTTACTGAACTGGCTTGGAATAAACCAGTGCAGTAATGGCCATTTCACACAGCCCTTCCCCTATCTGTAAGGAGCCGCCTCTGAAGCGGTTCATCATTTCAGACTGCCGCTTTCTTTTCACGCCTCTTTTCGCCTGCGTGGGTGATCTCCAGGCGATGTTTTTAAAAGAGCCGCTTTAGATACTATTTCGCTGTACCAGGATATCGAAACAGCGCTCCCCCCGCCCAAAGGCAGCCCAACTCCCCGCCTGCCTGAAAGAGCCTGGCTAAAATGCGGGCTGCCTTTGCATTGGTTCGTGCCAAGTTGACAACCAGATGATGCAAGGAGAGTCGCCTGGCTCCCCCCTTCATCAGGGCGCCCGGAGAAGAGGCTAACTGGCGGGGTGTGCACAAGCCATCACTCCCCCAGCCCTGCTGCTGCTGTGGTGGCTGCTGCTGCTGCTGCAGCTGCCAGTCCCCAGCAGCGAGGAAGAGGAGGAAGAGAAGTGCTCCGCTGGGAAGCCGATGGGGCAGGCAGGGAGAAGTTAGCCGGCCGAAGAGCGCTGCCATGGGTGCCACGCATCGCTGGGGCTCCCCAGGATGGAAAGAGGGTCCCCCCGTCTTCCTCTTGCCACCCTGGCGGTTGCCTCCTCTTCAGAGCCCGGCTGAGGAGATGCGCCAGGGGACCGCCAGCAGGTGGGGACAGGTGGGGGCAGCCAGGCTCCTGGGAAGGACTGTGCAGCGAGCCATGAAAGGGCAATGGCTGGAGGGCAAAAAGGTGCGCACAACGGCCTGGAAGGTGACTGGGGTGGGGGTGGAAGGGGCGCCTTGAAGTTCTTGGAGGTGTGCCTTCTTCTGCCTCCGTGGAGGTGCTTCCCGCACAAAAGCTGCTGCGCCTGGTGGCGGCCAAGCTTGTCCAAGTGCGTCTGGGCACACTTCTGTGGTGGAGGCAGCCGGCTGGCTCCCTGCAGAAGGGGAACCTGCCTGATTAGTATTCCCAGCCCAGTCTTTCCAATGGGAGCGATATCGCACTATTTCAATATCCTGGTACATCGAAATAGTGCTCTAAAGCGGCTCTTTTAAAAAAAATCACCCAGAGATTGCCCACGCAGGCAAAAAGAGATGCAAAAACACTTGTCAGAGGAGGAAGCGCTTTGGGGGTGTTTCACACAGCACCCCCATAGAGTTTCAGGACCGGTAGAAGGACTGAAGAATGCTTGGGAGGAGGTTTCCAGGTAAACCGGTTCAGAAATGCTTCCCCCCCAGGAGAGGCACGTTTCTGTGTGAAATGGCCAATATGTTCCGTTAGGGAACTGGTACTAGTACGGTTCTGTGTGAAATGTCACACAGAAACCATTACTATAGAGTTCCTGAAATCGAACATATTGGCTGTGTGAAATTCCTCGGAGTTTCCCGCTTGGGCCTCAGTTCTGATACAGTACTGCTCTAACCTGAATCGTGCAGATATCTCAATAAACAAATCACTGCCAAAGAGAGTGTTGTTGGGAGTCTCTTGATCAGGAGTCTGACACCCAGATTCTTCCTGTGGAAGCTGATTGGGTGATTTCAGATCACTCACAGACTTTCAGCCTAACCTACCTCACAAGGTTGTTGGGCAGATCAAAAGGGAGAGAGGAGAATTATGTGAGCTGCTTTGGTCCCCACTCGGTTCTGATATGAGAGAGTCAACATGGAATGTTTATTTCAAGAGTTGATAAGTGGAAATTGATAGGAATTGTTGGAAATTGATAAGAATTGTAATTGCGACACTCTCAGATAAAGCAATCAATGTGAAACAGGTATTTGTTATTGCGCATGTGAGTGACACAAGAAGAGATTTTCCTAGAGAATCACCATGATCACAGTAGACCTTTTTGTATATATATATATATATCTTTATTGACTCTTCATCATTTTTATCACGGATGTTTTGATTGGACTTCCACCTCCTCCTGTGATCTCTCACTTTTGGCTTCTATCCTATTCTCCAGGTGAGGCCTGGAGATCACTCAAAATTACAACTGCTCTCCAGATGGCAGAGATCAGTTCCCCTGGAGAAAATGGTGGGCTCTGTGTCATTATACCCTGCTGAGTTGCTCCCCCTATGACAGCCAGTGTGGCCTAGCAATGCTTCAGAGCAGGGTCCGGCAGACCCAGGTTCTTCATGTGGATTTCAGACCACTCACAGTCTTTCAGCCTAACCTACCTCACAGGGTTGTTGTGCAGATCAAAAGGGGGAAAGGAGAATGTAAGCTGCTTTTGTCCCCACTGTGGAGAAAGACTGTACTTTTCCTAGGTACAGGCTGCAGAGAGCGGGGAGGAGATGGAAAGCTGAAGTCAAAGGGGCAGATAACGTTACAGTTGGGAAATTCCTGGAGATTTGAGGAGTGGAGCCTGGAGAGGGTGGGGTTTGAGGAGGGGTGGGACGTAAGACATGTACGATGCCATAGACTCTACCCTCCAAACCAGCCATTTCCTTCTGGGGAACCACTGTTGCCAATCTCCAGGTGAGATCAGAATTATTGGTGGCAGAGATCAGTTCCCGTGGAAAAAACAGTGGACTCTGTGTCATTATACCCTTCTGAGGTCACCACAGCAAATTGATGCTGAGTGCCCAAGGCCAGGACACCCACCCAGAGCCTCTTTCTAGAGCCTGTTGTATTTATTTCCACAACGGGCCTTATTCCTAGTAACAAATAAGTCTGACACCCCTGCCTTAGAGTCCAGCCTCTAAAGCAGCCATTTTCTCCAGGGAAATGCATCTATTTGGTTTTTTTTTTTAAATCTATTTATCTATCTATCTAAATTACAATTGACAGGAAGATTACTATGTTAATACTAACATTAATCTTAGTGCATCTGGTAAAACTAATATATTGCCATCTAGCTGACAATATGATCAAGGAAAATAAAAGATTGACTGTCAGTTTAGCGTGATGAGGTAGCCTTATGGCTGCTGAGCTAGAGGGGAGTGGTGCATTTGGGGTACTTTGCTTAAGATCACTTGACTCCACACCTGTGGAAATAAAGAGGGGAAAAGAAATAGAAATAGTAAGTAAATGAAAAAAGAAATAAGAAAATAGAATGATAAGAGTAAGAAGTAAGGATGGTAAGGCGAACCGGGTTAAAGTGAAAACATTTGTCGAAACGGATCTCTGTTGGCTGGAGGTAAGTTGTAAATCCAGGAGAACTCCAGGCTCCACCTGGAGGCTGGCAAGCCTAACCGTTGCTCCTGGTGTTGTGCCTGGCTCTATGCTGGTTGTTTACTTGAGCCCAGCCAGACAGGAGCCTGAGGGGAACCTGCCACAATGGACTCAGAGAGCCGCTCTGCCCATGGGACACCCCACTTTTGGTGGGCACCCCACCCCATGTTCTTCCTCTTCTCCACAAATTTTCACCCTTGCTGAAATAAATTTAATTCTGTTAGGGTTGCCATGCAACTTTGACCAATGGAGAAAGGAGAGGCTTTCCTCATTTAAACATCTAATTTAATGGCAAATTCAGTTAAATACATTGTGATTGAAACTGTGGTTTAGAATGTTTGGAGGGGGGGTCAAGGACTAACTGACCACACCCACCCACAGGCTGACATTTATATCTCATGAGACATTGGAATTTGTTTCTACCTGGGATTCTCTGTGAGAGAAGTGAGGGGGGAGAGGCACCAACATATGCAGGAACAGCAAGAAATCAGGTTTGTGTGTATCCCAGTTGAACACTGGCTCTGAATGACCTCTGAATGCAGCTGCAGTGTAATTTTCACTTTTTAATCCATAGGCACCTGGAGGCACCGGAGATGACCTCAGCAGGCTCTACTGACTACTGACTTAACGGAGATGACCTCAGCAGGCTCTACTGACTACTGATTTCATGGCAACAACAGCAGAAAGAAAAGACAGATGGACTATTCGAGCTTTAAATTGTTGTAGCTTCTCTGCATTTTTTTTATTCCAGATGAGTCATAAAAGATTCTTGGCAGTCACAGCCATGTTTATCTAACTGGGATCAGGTTCAGGGCACAGAACAGAGGATGGAAAATCCGTGTCAGATAATGCTCCTCTGTCCTGCTGGTAAGAAAACTGCTTGAGAAAGCTCCTCTAGGAGCTGTGGACAGGCAGCCCATTCCCTCTTGTCAAAATCTGTGACAGCTCCAATTTGTCCAGAGTTCACTGCTTCCAAAATTCCAGTTTCTTCCTCCAAAGGGGGGGGACATTACAAGAGTTATCTAAGGCTCTCTCCTGGCCATTCCAACCTTAGCCCTTCCTTTCACTGCTGTCCATCATTGAAAATGCTTTGGGAATTTTTGCTACTGTCATTAAAACTCTTCAGCCTTCCCGTGATCATTCCACCAGAGGAAAAAGCTCCAAGATCCATGTGAATTTTATTTTAGGTGAAATTCATTGCTGAGGGAGGGAGGCACAGACAACAGCCCAGTGCCAGAAATGTTGCTATTATTATCCAATTTTTGGCAGCTTCCTACAACAGTTCTCAGATATTTCTCCAGAGGGGGAACCCCCAAACTTGCTTCATGTTCCATTTGAAGCAAAATTTTGAGGCATATTTGAATGTTTTGGCCTGGGAGAACTCCCTGGGCTCTGGAGGGATGTATCGCCACCACCTTCCAATTGCTCCTGCCCTTGTTCTAGGAAAACTACCCTAGAAACACAAAAAGGCAATCTGCCCTTACTCTAAAGTATTTGAACATAGTTTGAGTCCAGTGGCACCTTTAAAACCATCAGAGTTTAATTCTGGGTATAAGCTTCGGTGTGCAACAAGAGGGAGGCACTGGGGACATAATTTTGAATCCTGCTCTTGACAATAGCCAAGCTGCCATCCAGCTCTGTCTGTTGATGGATGTCTGCCCAGACTCTGCCCCAGAAAATCTGACCAGGGCATTGGAAGCCATGGCTGGATGGCTACAGCAGAGCCGGTTGAAATTTAATCCAACTAAGACAGAGGTCCTGTATCTCAGTCAGGGGGGAGCCAGGTCAGGAATCAGGCTGCCCACCTTGGATGGCACACTATTTGTGCCAGCCCAGAGGGTGTGAAGCCCGGGGGTGGTCCTGGATGCCTCGCTTCCTATGGAGGCCCTGGTCACCACAGTTGCCAGGTCTGCCTTTCATCATCTTTGGCAGATCAGGCAACTGGTCCCCTATTTCTCCCCCCAGGACTTAGCTACAGTGACTCATGCATTGGCACTTCCGGGCTTGATTACTGTAACTCACTTTATATGGGCTTGCCCTTGCAGTTGATCCAGAAACTCCAGCAGTGGCACGCCTGACTGTGTTGTCTGTGCGGGCACACATTCAGCCGGTGCTACCCCAATTGCACTGGCTGCCGACTGAGTACTGGATCCATGCCAAGGTGTTGGTATTGACCTTCAAAGCCTTGCGCGGCCTGGGATGGATGTTCCTAAGGGACCACCTCACCCCATATGTGCCCCAGAGAGTCTTGCACTCTGCCGATCAAGATCTGCTGGCTGTCCCTGGCCCAAGGGACATCTGCTTAGCCTTGACCAGGACCAAGGCTTCCTCTGCCCTGGCCCCCGCCTGGTGGAACAGGCTCCCACATGAGATCAGGGCCCTGCAGGACCTCCTACCATCCCACCAGGCCTGCAAAATGGAGCTGTTCTGCCAGGCCTTTGGCTGAGGTGGCAGGCATCCAGTAAAAAAGTCGGCCTCCCCTACTGAAGACACTACTCCTATGCGGCCCAGATTAAACAAACTTAAGAGTCCAGTGGCACCACCAGGATCAGAGACTGTGCAACAACTGGTGCAGTCTGTTTTTAATTTTTTGTTTTTAATGTGTTTTAATTAACTATTTATTATTGTGTTTTCTGTGATGCCAAATGGCCTAATTATTTGTTGTGATCTGCTCTGAGCTTGTTTGCGGGGAGGGCAGAATATAAATTTGAAAAATAAATAATTAAAGGTGATTGTAAGCCACTCTTAGACACCTTTGGGTAGTGAAGAGTGGGGAATAAAACCAACTCTTCTTCTACTGTTTGTACTGTATTGTTTGAATACACAACAAATAACCTGGCAAGCTGCTTACAGACGTTCAGACAGCTAGGTTAAAAAAATGTCCCCCTGCTTACAGCTAACAGTAACTAACAGTAGCAGCATTGGAACTGTGGAAATAGCCTTATGTCCAGTCCAAGGAAGTTCAGCCAGAGCTTGTCACATCACTAGAAAAGGATCCCCAAGTGTTAATGCAAATGCATGTTTGTATTTTTGAAGGAAATTCACCAGTTGCCTTTGCCCTGTGGAGCAGCCTCAAAAAATGACTGTTGTCCCTGTGATTGTTTTTGAGGAAGCGGGAAATCTGTGAATGTCTGCAATTGGCTTTAAAAAGCAGGAAAATCCAGGTCCTTCGACCTTCCTCTCTTTAGGAACTGATCCCTCCCCCCTTTAATATTCAGTTTTTCACTCAGAGGAGAGGTATCAGTCATTACAGCATTTGCACAACACAGAGAAAGCAGCAGCTCTGACTGCTTGTTGTCCTAGACCCTCTGATTACTTTGCTGGACCAGGGTTTCATCTCTTTTTGCTGCTTTATGGTCTTCTTCTGGCCTATCTCTATCACTTTAGGCCATTCATTGTGTTGCTTATGCTGTTTATGCCTTGGCTTGTTTTTAATAACTTCTTTTAATAGCCTTGTTTTGTTTCTTAATGGCTCTGTAGTGGCTCTTTATTGCTTTAACTATAAGCTGCCTGCAGCAGGTCTCTGGAGGGGCAACATATAGCTGTTCCAAATAAGTAA
This sequence comes from Lepidodactylus listeri, assembly GCA_029233225.1. Taxonomy (NCBI): domain Eukaryota; kingdom Metazoa; phylum Chordata; class Lepidosauria; order Squamata; family Gekkonidae; genus Lepidodactylus; species Lepidodactylus listeri. The sequence goes on along the minus strand of JARCFY010000014.1, from coordinate 1,823,712 downwards.
ATCAGGCTGCAATTGTGCAGTTACATTGCAAATGCAAAACCAGCCATTGCAGATGGCCAGAGGGATGCTAGTCCCTCAAACCATTTTACAGTCCAAGCATCCAGCCGGAGAGTTCAATTTTCTTGTTTCTTTGCTGTGACCTGGGTGTGCCTGGCAAGGCAGTGCTTCAGTGCCTGTTTCACAGCAGAGACTGGGGCTCTCCTTGCTCAGACCGTAGAGGATGGGAGCAGCCCCTGATTCAGCTGAGCTTGCTGTCTTGAGCTGGGCACCTCGGTGGACCCGGGCAGCATCTTGTGTTTACAAGTTACCTTTAAGACATTTCTCCACAGCCTGGGTCTCAGTGCAAAGGCCCACTTTTGCTCACTCTCCAGAACCCCATCACTTCCATGCCCGGCTCTTCATTTGGTGGGGGTGTCTTCTCTTTCCTCTTCCACTGCTTCCTGCCCCCACTGCTGGACCTTCTGAGGGCACCTGATGGTGTTTTTGGCCATTATGTGACAGAGTGTTGGACTGGATGGGCCATTGGCCTGATCCAACATTGCCTTATGTTCTGCCATAGGACTCTGGAGCAAGATATCCAGGACAGCCTTCTGTGAGATCACCATGGCTTGGATTGGGGGAGGTGTCATTCCTTTAGTGCAGCAGCAGTTCCTGTGAAGGAATGGCTTTTTGTCTGCAGGGGAGGGGGAGGGATTTTCCCAATCTGGCTCCTCGCACTGTTCCTGTGGGTTTGCTGACCAGCAGCAACACAGTCTTATGGGGGCACAGAGGAGCTGGAAGCTTCCTGGGTGAGCAAGTTCTGTGGTTGGAAAACTTCCTTTAATGGCTCGCAAAGCTGTTTATAAAGCTTTAGCAAAAGTGAGGTTGGCTAGAAGGAAGGATAAGTCTGCAGCTTGGAGTTCAAAGCCAGTGAGACGGACAGCTCCCCAAAAGTCAGCAGCCTGCCATTCAGACTCAAAGAACTGGTAGCTCTTCTGGGTCATTTTTCACAGTGCTCTGAGCCACTAATGGTGGCACTTTTCTCTGGTGCAAGGAGCCTCTTGCATCATGGTTAGGTGAACAGCTCCCTAGGATCTGATCCAGAAGGTTTCATCGTCTATTGCCTTGGTTTCCGTCCACGCAAAACAAAGACAAGCCAATCAGCACCAGGCCAGTCTGTAAAACTGCGGGGGGGGGGGGGGGGCTGTGATGGCTGAAGAGCCCAGAATCCCTGGATGACCTCATTGCTGCCACATCTGGAAGTGTTTAGGAAAGCCAGGCTGTGATTACAGCGGCTGTACTTCAGCAGCCCCTGAAGCCAGACAATGGTGAGGGGTGGAGGCTCCTTTACCTCCAGGCCTTTACTGTGGTTTACTAGTGACTGGAGTCTTGGGTCCAGTTCTGAGAGAGAGGGAGAGAGCAAAGTGGACCATTTGCAAACAAGTCAGACTATGCTCAGACCTAGGACGGATGAAGGAGGGCATGTTTTAGGGAGAGTTTGGAGCTGCATTGGGGGTGGGGTTTTGCACATTTGGCAATGAATCCCAGCAATTAGTTCATTTATTTCTCCTGGAACTCCTGCAGTTCTCTTGCAGAACATACACACTCTCACTGTTTGGGAACTGATCTTAGAGGAATTTCCCTCAAGCCCTGGGAGAACAAAGGGCAGCTTGGCTTGGAGAAGGGATTTAAAGAAACAAATGCCTTCAAGCTGGTGGGCAGGGCCATAGGGTGGGGTCTTGGAGAATGCCTTTAACTTTAAATGTGTTCTCCATACCCCCTGCCTCCACTGCCATACCAGCTTGGCTTGGAGAAGGGATTTAAAGAGACAAATGCCTTCTCTGAGCCCAGCTAGCCGGTGTGGCAGTGGGGCAGGGCTGGAGAACACATTTAACTTTAGATAGGGAGGGAGGGGAGAAAGAGAAAGAAAGAAAGGTGGAAAGAAAGTGGAAAGAAAGCAAATAGATGGGGGAGGGAGAGGTGGAAAGAAAGCAACTTTAAATGCATCCTCCAGGCTCACCACCAGCAGTAGCTGGCTTGGCTTGGAGAAAGGATTTAAAGAGACAAGTGTCTTCTCCAAGCCAGCCAGCAAGGGTGGGGGGCTTTGAGAATGCATTTAAAGTTGTTTTCTTTCTCTGCTCCCCCCTCACCTCAAGCCTATCCAGGGAGGGGAACACTGGCTGGGGAAGAGAAGACTGATTGGGTGCTTCCCATTCACTTCCGCAGCCACCCTGCCAAGAGTTGTACAATATATGTGAAAAAGCCACATATGGCTTCCAAGCCACATTTTGGCCACTGCTGGTCTACACTAAAATTATCATGGCTGGGAAGAAACTCCACAATAAAAATTAAGGTGTTGCCAAAATTGATTTTTTTTTATTCCAAATGCTACCAATTTCCATTCAAGAAAAAACTTTGATGGACTGGTGGAAACAAATAAATGCATTTATTTAGAATGATTAAAAAAAACAAGAATTAAATTTAAAATGTTGCAGGATAATGAAAAAAGAGGAAGATTGGCAGTTCCCAGTATTAAGCTATCCCACCAAGCAATTAAACTAGTATGAACTGTAGAATGGATTAAAATCCAAACGATATACCAATGAAACTAGAAGCTGTGGGGCTAGAGAATGGACTGTATTACCCTCTTTGGATTGAAAAATCAACTTTAAAAAATAAAGAAGACAAAAACCATATAATTAGAGTTAGTTTACTCCAGACTTGGAGGTCTTTAAGAAAAATCTCCTATTATGTCACTGATACGTGCATATTACATGGTATCTCCTATTATGTCACTGATATATGCATTTTACAATAAACATGAGAGAAGAAACAACAGCTTTTTAACATATAAAAATATGATAAACATCAAAGGTGAAATTAAAACTTGGCAAAAGATTCCAGAAGAAGGAAAGAGATACAATGGCTAGTCTACCTACAATCAGTCTCCAGACTTAAGAAAGATCTTAAGAGAAGGAGCAAGAGATTTGACTGAGTTTACACAACACAAAGACCATTTGCTAGGATGACTTTACAAACTATTACTCCAATATGACACAGAGATGGAACAAGTTAAAATATGCATGATAAAATGGATGCAGGATGTTGATAAAGAGATATCCCTTTCACACTGGGAAAATCTATGGACGAAAGGCATAAAATTTATAGCCTGTCAGGCTTTAAGAGAAAATTGGTACAAAATGTTCTTCCGGTGGTTCTTTACTCCAATGGTTATCCACAAAATGGACAAGAACTACAAAGGAATCTGTTGGAAATGTAAGGAAGTAGAAGGCACATTTTACCATATGTGGTGGTCTTGCAAAAAAACAAGGAAATACTGGTTTGAAATACATGCAGATTCAGAAAATTCTTAAAATCAATTACCCATTGAATCCAGAGATGTTACTGGAAATGATTCAAGATAACATTGAAAAAATCACAAGAGTTATTCAGATATATGTTAACTGCGGCAAGAACACAGTTTGTATCTATATGGAAGACAGAAGATAGTCCAACACAATAAGCCGGGTGTGACAAATTAGCTGAATACGGTGTAATGGCAAACTTAACAAACTTAGTAAACAAAAGACCAATTGAAGAATTTCAGCAAAAATGGAAAGCATATTATTCATATGATGGTCAAGCTTAATAATTGATGACAAGTTTGTATTACCTGACATTTTGCAAAAAAGGGTGCTATTCCACTTCCTGCCACTAGGGAACACTGCCACCACCTGCTCAATTTAGGGGTTCTGAATGGGAGGAACAGATGTCTCAATCCCCCTTCCCAGTTCTGAGGCCGGGCCTCAAGGTCTCCTGCTACCCAGCGCCTGGTAACCCCAGAGACCAAATGCAGCTTTGGGTCTCTCCTGAACAGTTGGCAATGGGTGCCTTGACCACTTTACTCCCAGTCTGGGGCCCCTCTGGCAAGTTAATGGCGTATCCAAGCAGTTAGAGGACTATGTGGTACAGAAACTTAGGGCTAAATCCAGTATTTAAAAGGATTTATTAAAAAGAAAGTTAAGATCAAGCACACTTAATCATAACAACAGATCAGCACATGGAAGAACAAAGAAAAGTTGGTTATAAATGCATCCTCTTTGCCTGGTTCTAAAACTTATTCTAATTAGATGTCAGAGTAGGTACATACAAACTCAGAAAGTTGCAAAAGGTTCTAAAGATGTTCCATTACGTCAGGCTTCCTGCAGCCAGCAGGCCAAGCTGCATAGTTAAAGATGGCTGCTGGCCTGCAGGACAGAGCTCAGCAGTCTGTCCTCTTCTAAGGACCAGCACCAAGAGACCCTCCCTCGTTGGAGCAAGCACTTTTATTAAACCTCTGACTCCACTCATTTTACATCACTCTCTCCACCTCTTTTGACCAGGTCTGGAGAGCCAAGGCATGCGGACCACGTCAAAGTGGACTTGCTCCTGATGCTGTTGGGTGCAGAGGGTCAGGAGGCAGGTCTCTTGGGTCATGGGACCCGAGCGAAGGAGATGCCCATCAATGGCCTCTATCAGGGCTGGCGTTACTTTGGGCTGGGCAGGAATCTGGTGCTGCTTGACAAAGGCAGCGTCAATGAAGCAATGGGTGGCTCCTGAACAGCCATCACTCATCAGGCAACTGGAGCTTGATGGGTACCAGGAACGTGCCCAGGTTGGTAGGAGTGAGTTCAGAGGACCCGCTAAGTGCCCCAAGCCGGTGGGTCCAGTCAGGCATGGGGCTGATCTTTTCCCGGTGGCTGAGTGCATTTTGCGGGGCAGCTGGTGGAGAAATGCCCCACCCCTCCACAGTAGAGACAGAGGGTCTGGGTGCAGCGGTGGGCTTTTTCCTCGGGGGTCAGGCATGGCTGGGCTCCTCCTAGCTGCAAAGGTTCCCCTTCATCTCTGCCCGTAATGGGACTTGCCGGGGCCTGCTATGGTGTCAGGCAGCATGCTGTCAGCATGCTGCATGGTGTCAGGCCCCATGCCTGCCGCCAATTTTCTAGATGATCATCAATACGGAGGCACAAGGTAATTCAGTCCTGGAGTGTGCTTGGTTGATCAACCTGAGCGAGCTTGTCCAGGACATCGTCAGCCAGCCCCTCAGAGTACTGGTCCATCAAGGCTGCCTCGTTCCAGGTCAGGTCCTGAGCCAAAAGTTTGAATTCGATGGAATAAACAGTGACAGTGCTTTTACCTTGCTTCAGAGTTTGGATTTTCCGGTTTGCTGGGGCGGCTTGCTGTGGGCTAGCGTAGGCTGTGGAGATGTGGGTGAGAAACCTCTGGAAATCTGAAAGCAGTGATGACGGAGCCATGAGCAATGGGGTGGCCCATTTGGCGGCCTGCCCCTTTAAGAGGCTGATTATGAAGCAGACTTTAGTCTTGTCGGTTGGGAAGTCCTGGGCACATAACTAAATATACAGTTTACATTGTGCCAGGAAGGCAGGGAACTCCTCCACATTATCACCAAACTTGTCAGGAGGGATTACTGAGGCTCTTGGTGGTGGGATGGCGGCAACGGTGGTGGCTTGCCGCTGCAGTTGTTGTTGCTGGAGTTGCTGCTGCTGCAGGTGAGCAACCACTTTGTGTTAGCTGCTGCACCTGGTTTGCCAGGTCAGAGAGCTTCAACGGTCCTCCGCCTCCGGCTTCATCCATCTGTGAAAATATCCCAATAGATATAGTCCACAATAGGTATCCTTAAGCAGTAAGTGCTTTATTTGTAGAAAAGATCATTGTAGTCAAACACTTTTTCTGTTAGTAATGCTGTGCTTGAGGATTACATGCATTGATATACTGGATATGAAATATGGCTTAAGAGTTGTCTACCAATCACCAGACAGGATTTTAGGTGCTCAAATATACTGGCCTGTAGTTCCCATAGAAAACGCGGGAACAGGGGTTCTCAGAAAATAATGATGTTGAACATTTCTAAAAGCTAAGTTCCCAAGACAGAAAGAAAAGGAATACATAACACCGGTGAGTTTGGCTCACACAAAACGAGGAGGCAATCCTGTTCAAGGACACAAGAGATAACACTAGGGAAGCAAGTAATTGAGTCAGAGCATGCGCAAGCAAGTGAGGCTACCAAGCAAAGCTGGCAAGCAAGCAGAGTGCGCATTCCAGAGGAGGGAGTCATGGCCCCGTTGCGAACTCCTGGGCAGGACCTGTCACCAAACTTCGGAAAAATATATGTAAGCCTGTGACCCTTTGAGAGATCATGTAAATACACTTTGCAGCAGTCATACAGTGAAAAGAATTCATGGCAGTTAACTGACATTCTGCCCTCCCAATAACAAACCTTCCCCCCTCCCCGAGGTTTTAAGGGATACAATTTATGAAAGGCACAAATTTTATCAGGGGCATGAACATGTGATTCTTCCACCCACTCATTTTCCTCAGGACCAAAATGCAACCATTTTATAAGATAGAACAAACGACCCCATTTCATCTTAGAGTCTAAGATGTGATCAATTTCATAGTGAGGCTGATGATTTTTCATCAGAGTAGGAGGAGAGGAAGAGGAGGGTCTCCATTCATTCGGTCCAGGATCCTTCTTCAACAAACTATAATGAAAAACAGGATGCCCAAATTTCAATGACTTAGGCAGTTTTAATTCAAAAGTCACTTTGTTAAGACACCGCACCACTGGGAAAGGTCCCACGTATTTCCAGCCGAGTTTTTGACTGGGTTGCAGACCCTTGATATTTTTTGTGGACACATAGACAGAGTCACCAGGAGAGAGGTCCCAACAAGGGTCCCTCTTCTTGTCAGCATATTTCTTATAATCAGCTTTAGCGTCCTCCAAAGTCTTGGCAATTAAAGGCTAAGAGTCTCTTAAAGAGTTCCACCATTGGGAAAACTCGGTGGTCCCGTCTGCTTCCTGAGTTAGATCAGGGAGAGGTACCCCTTCAAAACCTCCCACCGCCATGAAGGAGGACACTGCAGTAGAAGAATGTACAGCATTATTATAACTGTATTCCGCAAAAGGTAAAAGATCTGTCCAGTTATCTTGCTGATAATTAGTGTAACACCTCAAATATTGCTCCAAGACTTGATTAATTCTTTCGGTCTGTTCATCCGTTTCTGGATGGTAGCCACTACTTAGAGCCGACTCGATGCCTAGCAAGTGTAAAAGCTCCCACCAAAACGAATTGTCTGAGATTACCTTCTTAGGTAAGCAATGGAGCCTGAGGACATGGTTTACAAACGCTTTGGCCAGACTCTATGCTGTGGGTAAGTTTTTAAATGGAAGAAAATGAGCTTGTTTGGAAAAGGTATCCACAACTACCCAGATCACTGTTTTCCCTTTGCTGGGTGGGAGATCGGTAATGGAATCCATGGAGATGACTTCTCAGGGACGTTTGGGGGTTTCCAGTGGTTGCAAAAGTCCTGGGGGTTTCCCACTACGGGATTTACTCATTAAACAGGTTTGGAAAGATGAAACATAAGTGGAAACATCCCCCCACATCCTTGGCCACCAAAATTGCCTTTGCAACAAATGCAACGTCTTTAAAAATCCAAAATGACCAAACAACTTAGATTCATGAGCTGCATACATAATGTCTTTGCACAGGGCTGTGGGGACCACCAGTTTTTGGTCTTTAAACCAGCACCCTTCAGGGCTTTGGGTTAATGAAGGCAAGGCTTTGAATTCACAAATGTCCTCCTCTGAATACACCTTGACAAACTTAAGAATCCACTCAGAGACAGCGGGGTTAGTTTGTAGTTTGGTCTGGCTTCTAGTTTGCACGGCACCTCCTAATTATTCAGGAGTAAACATAGTCTCTATTGTTGGAGAAATGAGCATGTAATGCAAGGCCTGAGAAATTCAGTCATTATAGGGTTAACTATGCAACTTGTTTGTTTACCTATGTTAGCCTGGAAGTGATACCTGGCAGCTGGCCAATTATCTGTGAGCCCGGGAAAACTGAAGGTGTACTGTCTTGCTAATTGGTCAGTGATATCAGGTGTTTCCTTTCAGGGGTCAAGAAGAAGGAGAGATCCTCCATTACAATCTCTCACTCTCTATCAGTATGTCTTAGTGTGAAGACGGAGCACAATGCAGCTCCTTAGAAAGCATGTTTTGTTTATTTGTAGCTAATCCCGTTTACCTTTTCCCTTTAGTAATAAACTTCTTTTAAACTAAAAGAAGCACTCTCTTCTTTCCAGAAAAGCAAGATTCATTACTCTGATTTTTCTGATTATTGGACAAAAGTCCTAACATCTATTACCTCGGGTTTTGGGGAGTCATGTTGAGGTAAATGAGAGAGGGCATCAGCTAAGGAGTTGGATTTCCCTGGGAAAGGGTGAAGCGTGAAATTGAACTTTGAAAAAAAAATCAGCCCATCAAAGCTGTTTGGCATTGAGGGAGCGTTGTGTGCGCAAAGCCTCCAGATTTTTATGATCAGTCCATATCTCAAAAGGCTGGCGCACTCCCTCCAACCAATGCCTCCAAGTGGTCAAAGCTAGTCAGATGGCGGCAGCTTCTTTATCCCAAACCACCCAATTCCACTCCGTCTCCCCAAACTTTTTAGACACATATGCCAGGGGATGTAGTTTCCCATCCACCCCTTCCTGCAATATCGCCCCCCCCCACAGCAACATCCAAAGCATCTACCTGAACAACACATTTCTTAGTCTCATCAGGATGAGCTAGGATGGGTTCAGAAGTGAAAAGGCGCTTTAACATATCAAACGCTTGCTGACACTCAGGAGTCCAGTTCAAGCACACTCCTGGTTTGGCAGCTTCTTGCCTTTCCCTTTTGTTTTTAACAAGTCTGTAAGGGGCAGGCTATAATGAGCAAAGTTATTGATGAAATTTCTGTAGAAATCGCTGAATCCTAGAAAGCTTTGGAGCTGCCTTCTAGTCTTGGGTACCTCCCAGCCTGCCACAGCAGACACCTTAGCAGGATCCATCTCAAGATCCCTGGGTGAGATTCTGTACCCAAAAAAGTCCATTTCTGTCTTGTGGAAATCACATTTGGACAGTTTGACAAAGAGCTTACTGTCCCGGAGGGTGGTGAGCACTTCTCTCATCAATTTGACATGTGTTTCCATGTCTGGGGAGCACAGCAAGATATCATCAAGATAACATAACACCCCTTTGAAGAGATGCTTGTGTAGGACTTCATTTATTAAGTTCATAAAACCTCCTGGAGCCCCCTGGAGGCCAAAGGGCATAACTAAGTATTCAAATTGCCCCAGGGGGGTATTAAAGGCAGGCTTGTATTCATCCCCCTCCCTTAATGCGCACCCTGAAATATGCATCGCGCAAGTCCAGTTTGGAGAAGATTTCCCCTGTACTGGCCTCATTAAGCAAGTCTTTGATTAAGGGGAGGGGGTAGGTATTAGAAGTGGACACAGCATTCAAGCCTCTGTGGTCTGTGCACAGTTGCAGACCCCTGTCCTTTTTTTTCTGAATAGCAGCAGGGCTGCAAAGGGGGAGGTGGCTGGCCTGATAAAACCTCATTCCAGGTTTTTGTCTATAAATTTGCGGTGTTCCACCTTCTCCTGAGGAGACATGGCATACAGTTTCCCTTTGGGCAATTTAAGGCCAGGCAGGAGTTCAATAGCACAATCAGTGTTGTGATGGGGGGGGCAGTTCGTCAGCTTCTGTCTCCTCGAATACATTCGAGAGATCCCAGTATGCAGCCGGGATGGATAAAAGTTCCTCTCTCGCCGGGCAGGTGCTCAGTTGTCCCAGCAGATTTCCCCACTCCCCATCCCAGTGGTGGGTTTTACAGAAAGGGGAGACTCAGGTAATCCGTCCCTCACTCCAGTGGATGTAAGGGCCATGCGCTTGCAACCACGGACTGCCCAAGACCATAGGGAATTGTGCATGGGGGGTGACAATAAAAGTTATTTTCTCCCAATGTTCTCCTGTGCCCATTATAACATGGTCAGTCTCAAAGGCACAAAGTTCTTTCATTTCAGAGCTATCCATCTGCATAAAATGCAGTGGCTCTTCCAAAGTTTGCACTCCTAGCCCCAACCCATCCACCACTATCGAGCTGATCAGGTCTCTGGCACATCCTGAGTCAATGAGGGCTCACACCCACATTTGGGTGCCTTGCTGGGGGTTTATTACAGTAACCAATAGGTAAAGAAGGGGTCCCGGAGAGCTCACCATTTGAGGCACCATGGTAGGGGGGACCTGCTGCATAGTGCCATTCAGAGCAGGTCCTAGTCATTTCCCTGTGGCTGGACCTCAGCCTCTGCCTTTGAATTCTCCGGGAACTTGGCATCCACAAGTTGAAGCATGGGTGGCTTGGGAGTGGGTGCCTTTTCTGTGGCGGATGAGTGGTTGCAGGGAGAGGGGCTCCCCATTTGGGAGAGGTGGCAGGGCACGCCGACGCGAAATGCCCTGCTTCCCCACATCGGGTGCACAATCCCATCTTCATTCGTAGCTCTCGGAGGTCATGTGCTGCTGGCTTGGTCTTTGCCTTGGCTGGGGTGGCTGCGGGAGATGAACTTTAGGGGTGCTTGTTTGATGCCTCATGTGGATTAAGATAAAACGTGCCTCTGCATCCTCCGCCGCCTGGATCCACCCATTGAGGATGGTTGGGTTAACATTCCTTAGGACAGTCTCGTATAGCTCCGCATTCAGACCCCGGCGGTGCTGCTCCACAAATACCACTTCAGGCCACCCCCAGATCTTTGCCTCTAACCACTTAAATGCAGCAATATACTTGCGCACCAACACCTTCCCCTGTGAGAGATTGCGTACCTGGTTCCGGGCTTTCTCCTCACTCATCCAATCTTCATACTGCTGGCGGAGCGCCCACATAAACTCCTCCATGCTGTCAAGCTCTGGGCCAGGAGGGTTGTGAAGACTCACGTACCAGTCGGCCGCTTCCTCGCGGAGTCTGGACCCAAGGTATCCAACTCGGTCTACCTCATCTTGGAAAGGTGGCCCCAATTCTGCATACAGCAACCTGCTTCAATTATAAAAAAACTGTAGCTTCGCGGGGTTCCCATCAAAGGTAGCTCACAGCAACTCAGTGGGCACAGGGCGTCTGTCCGCAGGAGGGGCAGGACCAGGTCCCAGTGGTGCAGGGGGGTGAACTGGGGGTTGAGCTGGAAGTTGAACTGGAGGCTGCACGGGCAGTTGTAACAGGATTACTAATAGTCTGTGAGACTGTCCCAATAGATATAGCCCACAATAGGTCTCCTTAAGCAGTAAGTGCTTTATTTGTAGAAAAGATCATTGTAGTCAAACACTTTTTCTGTTAGTAATGCTGTGCTTGAGGATTACATGCATTGATATACTGGATATGAAATATGGCTTAAGAGTTGTCTACCAATCACTAGACAGGATTTTAGGTGCTCAAATATACTGGCCTGTAGTTCCCATAGAAAACGCGGGAACAGGGGTTCTCAGAAAATAATGATGTTGAACATTTCTAAAAGCTAAGTTCCCAAGACAGAAAGAAAAGGAATACATAACACCGGTGAGTTTGGCTCACACAAAACGAGGAGGCAATCCTGTTCAAGGACACAAGAGATAACACTAGGGAAGCAAGTAATTGAGTCAGAGCATGAGCAAGCAAGTGAGGCTACCAAGCAAAGCTGGCAAGCAAGCAGAGTGCGCATTCCAGAGGAGGGAGTCATGGCCCCGTTGCGAACTCCTGGGCAGGACCTGTCACCAAACTTCGGAAAAACATATGTAAGCCTGTGACTCTTTGAGAGATCATGTAAATACACTTTGCAGCAGTCATTCAGTGAAAAGGATTCATGGCAGTTAACTGACACCATCCTGTGAAGTGAATCTGTGGTGCCAGCAATCTGTCACAAGCTCGGTGCAGGCAGGGTGAGAGAGCACAAAAGTCCAAGTCCAGTCCAAGGCAGAACCAAGGGGTAGCAAGCAGGAGCCAAAAGAATAGAGTCTGAAGAGCATAGTCATTGGAAGCTGGAGTCAAGTAGCCAAGAGTTCAAAGCACGAATCAGGAATCAGGAGCACGGGTGAGGGAGGTGCAGAGCGTCGTCAAACTGATTAGTTGCTGGCACAAGGAACCAGCGTCGGGAGGGGAAGCTAAATACCCCTCAGGTGCCGAGGTTAATTAGTGCTCAGCATGTGCGTCCTGGCTCCTGTTAGAACTCTGGGCTGAGGGACCGCCTGCTGTGCAGGTGCGCTTCCCTCCGCCAGGACGCTAAGTCTTGCCTGAGCTGGTTCCACAAACGCACCATCAGAGGAGGCGAGTCAGGGGGGCTGCTTGTCAGGCATTGTTCCTCTGCTGCTGTTGCTGGGACAAGTGATAGGGATACGCTGGTGAGCTCCGAGGTTTCATCAGGGTCAGGTATGGGCTCTGCTGAAGCCAGGAGTGCAGGCTCAGCTGGAGCCAGGGCTGCATCCTCAGCAGGACTCATGACATGGGGTGTTTACGAACTTGATTAATGAAGTGTTGCACAAATATCTGTTTAAAGGGGTGATTATTTTTCTGGATGACATTCTGATCTTTACTCAAAATAAGAACTCTCATGTGCAGCTTGTAAGAGATGTCTTGAAAGCCCTCTACCAAAACAAGCTGTTTATGAAGCTGTTGCAGTGTGAATTTCATAAAGAAAAATGGGTCTTTCTGGGCTACAGAATTTCAGGAAAGGGATTGGGGATGGTCCCTGGCAATGTTAAGGATGTGTTAGGATGGAAGCCTCCTCTTTTGACAAGCTTTCCTAGGGTTCACAAACTTTTATTGTCCTTTCACTCCAAACTTTGCCCAAGAGGCCTTGCCCCTAAAAGCCTAGTAGTAAATTAATTTGGACAGAGGAAGGTCAGAAGGCCTTCGAAAGCCTGAAGGCACTGTTTACATCCAAACCTGTCTTGAGTTACCCTAATAAGAGCAAGCCATTCATTGTGCAAGTTGATGCCTCTGATGTAGCAATGCAGGGGGCCATCCTGCAGTGGGGGAAGGATGGGAAACTGCACCCCCTCGCCTATGTGTCAAACAAGGTTTATGATGCTGAGAGACTTTGGGCAGTGTGGGACAAGAGGCTGCAGCTATTAAGCTGGCTCTGACAACTTGGAGACATTGGCTGAAAGGGGCCCTGGTGCCACTTGAGGTCTGGACTGACCACAGAAATCTAGAAGCTCCGTGCACCCCCCCCCCCCCGGTGGAGTTTTTCTCCAATTTCAGTTTACTCTTAAACACCTTCCTGGGAAAGCTAACTTTCTGGCAGATGCCCTGTCATGCCTCCCCCCAACATGCTAGCCAGAAAGAGATTATAGACTTTATGTTCACTCCAGCCCAACTGGGGGTGGGCAGTGCTCACTCAGAGTCAAACCAAGGCAGAGGGAGATCCAAGCCTCGAGCCTTGGGTGGAGAAATTCAAAGTAGCCTACAGTGAGGGGGACATGAAGGACATAGAAGGTGATGCCTCCCTAACCAAGTGGGAGAATGGTTGTTGCTATCGGCAGCACAAACTGTTTGTGCCTCATGCCTTGTATGGGCAAATTTTGAAACCCAGTCATGATAATAAACCGGCGGAACATTATGGATATCTAAAGGTTTTGCATTTGGTACAGAAACAATTCTGGTGTCCACGCATGTGTGCAGACATTTATCAGTATGCGTCCTCATGTCAGTGTGCTTAATGGGGAAGAGAATGGGGGGAAACCCCGGGCTGTTGCAACCTCTGGAAACTCCCAAGAGGCCATGGTCAGTCATTTCTATGGACTTCATAACTGATCTACCACCCAGTAAAGGGAGAACTGTGGTCTGGGTGGTGGTAGACATTCTCAAAGCAAGCCCACTTCATTCCCTGTAAATGATTGCCCCCTGTTAAAAAACTGGCTCAGCTATTCATGCAGCACATTGTGAGACTCCACTCAATCCCCAAAAAGTTCATTTCTGATAGGGGGCCCCAGTTTGTGGCCGCTTTTTGGAAGAAGCTCCTGAAAGTATTAGGAATTGAACAGGGGCTCAGTAGCACTTATCATCCAAATACAGACAACCAGTCAGAGCATACTAATCAAGTACTGAGGCAATTTCTAAGATGTTTCATTAACCACCCACCAGCAGGATGATTGGCTTGATTTGTTGCCATATGCGGAATACAGCTACAATAACTCTGTCCACAGTTCCACAGGAGCCACTCTGACATGGGTACTGGCTCTGCTGAGGCTGACTACTCCTCAGAGGAGGAATAAGCATGGAGCAACCCAGCCTCCCCTGGAGTCAGCCCAGTAGAGGAACCCTTAACAGCACCTGAGGGAGAAGAGGCACAGGAGGTGCAACCAGAGGGAGGGACTTATCCAGAGCCTGGCTCAGAACTCCCAGGTGGAGACACCCTGAGGCCAGAATCCCCACCTAGTTTTCCTGAGTGTCCCAGACACAAGGCACACCAGTGGCTGGATGTGCAAGAGCAGAGGAGGAGTGCCGGACTGCAGCTCTTGCAAAGAAGAAGAAGGAGAAGAAGAAGAGAAGAGATTGGATTTATACCCCGCCCTTCACTCACTTGGAGTCTCAGAGTGGCTTACAAACTCCTTTCCCTTCCCCTCCCCACAACAGACACCCTGTGAGGTAGGTGGGGCTGAGAGAGCTTTTTCCCAAGCTGTCCTTGAGGGAACAGCTGGTACAGAGCTATGGCTTGCCCAAGGTCATCCAGCCAGGTGCAAGTGGAGGAGTGGGGAATCAAACCTGGTTCTCCCAGATTAGAGTCCGCGCACTTAACCACTACACCAAACTGGCTCTCAAAGGCAACATGAGGGGCTGTGAGTCTTGGCAGATTGACTCCCAGGGAAGGGAGGATCTAGTCATAAACACCCCCACGCACCTGCCTCAGTGCAGAAGCAACCGTTTACGCTCGGACCTGTTCCTGGCTGTTAGCATCCGCTCCTTGCTCCTGCAACCTTTGACTGATTTCCCGGCTTTTTGTCCTTTGGCTCTGTTGTTTGACTTGATTTCGGACTGCGGATCCAGTTTCCAGTGCATGGTTACTGTGGTGACCGGCTGAGCCAGCACACTCCATTTAAAGTAGTGCATGGTTATGAGGGAGGGCCCCTCCGGGCCCCTCCCCACGATTGTGTCTGACCCAGCGGGACCTGGGGACTTGAAAACTTGGTGGTGTCTGGGTTGGTTCAATAATGGACCTTGATTCAAAAAACTCTGACGGAAGCGGAAGAGGATTATAAAACCCAGAATGACAAAGACAGGCCACTCAAGTGGGACCTGCACCCTGGGGACCCTGTATATGTGTCCACTAAGAACTTAAAGGGCTTGCAGCCTGGTAAAAAACTGGGATGGAAATATGTGGGGCCTCTTAAAGTTCTATGCATCATTAACAAGGTGGCTGTTGAAGTAGACCTGTTAGTTTGTTGCAGGTGCTGGGGGGGTGGCTTTAAGAGCAGGTTTGGTGGGCTGACTGCGAATATTGATTGTGTGGTTGGCATAGGGGGGATGCCTTGCTTTTAGTATAGGGTTGGACCTGGCATCCAGTGGCCAATTCTGACACAGAATGTGTCTATGCTTGGAATCTCTTTACCTTTCAATAAACAAATCTTGCTGCCACAAGAGTGTTGTGGGAGTGATTGCATCTAGGACGTGACAAGTATTCTTGCAAAAACTCTATGGTAGAAGCCAGTTTTACCATAGAGTTTTTGCTGGAATATCAGAATGTCACCTGGACGTTGCTGGTGTGATGACATCACTTCCTGTGTGACACCCCCCCCAGGCTCCTCCCTCAAATCAGAGAATCATACAGCTGTAACAACACACTCTCCTATTAAGGCATATACATCAAAAATTTCCAAAAAACATACAAAAATTATTGCAAAATATAATTAATTTAATATAATAAGTGATGGGGGGTCCAAAGTCATCAACCAACAACGAAACATCCGGTAGATAACATTCGTTTCCAACAGTCTTCATCAGGTGTGGACCAACAATTAGCTATTAAAAGACAATATACAATATGCAAGATTACAAGACCAATACAGGTTACAGTTTACAAAAATATATTATATTCACAAAGCTTAAAGAGGACTTACAATATCTTCAAACATAATAAAAGTACTTCTACTATATCTGGCTGATTCAACAATGGCAATTTTTCTGCAGACAAACAATATTTAAAAATCAAAAGCATGCATCAAACAACTTTAATAGTGTGTTAATATTAGTCAAACAGTACAACTCACCAACTCACAGCATATCTGGAATACTCCTAAATTAATACATGTCACTCAAAGGCTTTATAGTGTAATGCATCCTGCATCTAACAACCATTTAAAAGGCAATCTCAGGGTATCCACCCTACAACTTAAAGGTACAGCATCTAATTACATAGAAAGGGACTTATACAAAGCTAGAAAGTTCCAAAAACATATCTAACCCAAAAAATGAAGTGTTTTTAATCTATGTGTCCAGTACATTTCTCTCAGTACAAGTTTCTTCCTGGTCTCTACTCTGTTGAATCTGGGCACATGTAAAGTTGCCAAAACCAGAAGCTTAAAATCTTCAGGCTTATATTTTTACAAGATGTGAGACCATGGAAGCCTCAAAATTCAAAAGCATACAACAAACAACTTCAGTAATATATTACTGTTAATAGTACAACTCACCAACTCACAGCATATCTGGAACACTCCTAAGTTAATGCATGTTGCTCAAAGGCTTTACAGTGTAATCCATTATGCATCTAACCACCATTTAAAAGGCAATCTCAGGGTATCCACTTTTCAACTTAGATATAGCATCTAATTACATAGAAAGGGATTTATACAAAACTAGAAAATTCCAAAGACATATTTAACCCAAAAGGATGATATGTTTTTAATCTATGTATCCAGTACATTTCTCTTTGTAAAATTTCTTCCTGGTATCTATCCTGTTGAATCTAGGCACGTGTAAAGTTTCCAGAACAAGAAACTTAAAATCCTCAGGCTTATGATGTTTTTCTACAAAATGTGAGACCAGGGGAGCCTCAACATTTTGTGACCGTATATGAGATTTATGTTCAGTCATACGGACCCTTACTGAATGCATTGTAGCTCCTACGTATAGCATTAAACATGAGCACTGCAAAAGATATATAAGTCTTTTTGACCCACAGTTTGTGAATGTCTCAATCTCCTTTCTAAAGTTACAAGTTGGGAAATCCAAAAACTTAGTTTCCCAAACTAATGGGCAGATTGAACAGCCATAACAACGATAGTGTCCCTTTACAGAAGTTTCCAAGGGAAACTTTCCAGAAGTTTCCAAGGGAACATCTCTCAAGAGATCAGCGTGTATAAGTGAGTCTCTTAGGCTAAACATTTTTCGAAAGGCTATGCGAGGTTTGATGGCACAGCCCGGGATATCTTTCAAGATATGGTTTAGAAAAACGTTTAGCCTAAGAGACTCATGCCAACCACACAGATTTATGGATACCCTGAGATTACCTTTTAAATGGTGGTTAGATGCATAATGCATTACACTGTAAAGCCTTTGAGCAACATGCATTAATTTAGGAGTGTTCCAGATATGCTGTGAGCTGGTGAGTTGTACTACTAACAGTAATATATTATTGAAGTTGTTTGTTGTATGCTTTTGAATTTTGAGGCTTCCCTGGTCTCACATCTTGTAAAAATATCATAAGCCTGAAGATTTTAAGCTTCTGGTTTTGGCAACTTTACATGTGCCCAGATTCAACAGAGTAGGGACCAGGAAGAAACTTGTACTGAGAGAAATGTACTGGAAACACAGATTAAAAACACTTCATTTTTTGGGTTAGATATGTTTTTGGAACTTTCTAGCTTTGTATAAGTCCCTTTCTATGTAATTAGATGCTGTACCTTTAAGTTGTAGGGTGGATACCCTGAGATTGCCTTTTAAATGGTTGTTAGATGCAGGATGCATTACACTATAAAGCCTTTGAGTGACATGTATTAATTTAGGAGTATTCCAGATATGCTGTGAGTTGGTGAGTTGTACTGTTTGACTAATATTAACACACTATTAAAGTTGTTTGATGCATGCTTTTGATTTTTAAATATTGTTTGTCTGCAGAAAAATTGCCATTGTTGAATCAGCCAGATATAGTAGAAGTACTTTTATTACGTTTGAAGATAATGTAAGTCCTCTTTAAGCTTTGTGAATATAATATATTTTTGTAAACTGTAACCTGTATTGGTCTTGTAATCTTGCATATTGTATATTGTCTTTTAAAAGCTAATTGTTGGTCCACACCTGATGAAGACTGTTGGAAACGAATGTTATCTACCGGATGTTTCGTTGTTGGTTGATGACTTTGGACCCCCCCATCACTTATTATATTAAATTAATTATATTTTGCAATAATTTTTGTATGTTTATTGGAAATTTTTGATGTATATGCCTTAATAGGAGAGTGTGTTGTTACAGCTGTATGATTCTCTGGTCTTAATTTATTCCATAGCTGTTGTTCTCATAGATATCCTCCCTCAAATCTTCAGGAACTTCCCAACCCAGAATTTACAACCTTACTTTTGGCCCCTGGAGTTTATCACGGACTACATTGGGAATGATCACTCACAACATGGATGTATCCCTTTTCTGGTTTCCTGTAAAATTCCCATAGAGTTCCTTCACTGCTGGAGCGTGAGGCAGATTGGATCCTCTCCTAGGAAGACATTTCCCCAGGAACTGACTGACAAGGGCCATCTGCAAACAATTGTCCAAGCCAGATTCCTTTGTAGCTCTCAACTGAGGTTCCTCGGGTTGTCTGAATACTAAAAGTGGGCTTATTGTGGAGGTCATGAGCTCTGGAGCCAGTTGACAGAAATTCTGGAAGTGAATAAATATCAGCAGAAGAAGCTGCCTGATGCGCAGATCTGTCTTGCCCGCTTAGTCTGAGGGGCCACAGCTTTCCAGGGAGTCTGGCAAAGGTGCTTTCCAGCCATGCTCCCAGAGATCTTTTGGCCCAGAAATTTTGGAGGATCATCCCTCTGCCTGCAAAGCACATGCTGTGCCACTGAGCTGTTGCCCTCCCTGTATCAGGCAGGCATTTCCTTGATTCTCTTGTGCCTGCAGTAGCAAAACATGCTTTTAAAAAAAACGTGACAAGAAACACAGTGCCTAAAAGTGCATCAGTTCATTTTCTTGGGAGAGAAGGTATTGCCAGCTATCAATTGAAGCTAACACCAAAAGAAAGGCCACGAACTACCCTGAGAAGACAAAAGCACCCATTACCTGGGTCTGATCATCTCTCTCCTTACTAATAAAAGTAAGTACAAGCACTCCCTTCCCCCTCACTCATGAACTGGCTGCAAGGATTTCCCTCCATACCAACCAGAATTCCTGCCCATCTCCAGATGCCCTCCTCCTTTCCCCACACAGGCCTCCCTGAGTGTGTGTTTTTATGCCTGCTTATAATAGGAGGTCATCTGCAGCCATTTCTCTCTGCTTTGGCACAAAACCAAGAGGCAGCAAGCAGCCTGTGTGGAGTCAGCCTTTTCTGTGATGATGAGGGAATGTGGTATGTGGCATTACGATTGCGGGGGGGGGGGGGGGGGGTTGCCGGCAGGGGAAGCTTACTAAGGAATCTCTTCAGATCGTTCCAAGGCGTTTAGTCCTCAGCATTCACCTCCACAAACTTCAAAGTCGAATTTTCCCTCCATATATTTTCCATGTCAGTGAACATTCAGCAAATATTCCATGAACTTTTCATGTCTGTCTTTGTCTATTTCAGCATTTGATAGGAATTTTAAAAGTGGCATGTAATAATATTTGATTTTTAACCATGTATCAGAGACTGATTGCAAAATGAAACCTCCACAGACTGGGGCAGTCTACTTCTAATGGTCAGAGCCTGGAGTGAGGCAACAGAGAAGAACATGCCCTGCTTTGGGTGCTTTCCAGAGACATCGGGTTGTCCAGTGCTGGAAACAGAATGTTGTGCTAGATGGGCTTGGGTCTATCCAGCATGGTTCATATAGACTATAGTATTTAGTAGCTGGCATGTTTGATAAGTGATGTTGTGCCTGCCTCCCTCAGTCCTCTTCCCATGCTGCAGCAGGTCTAGATGTGTACGGTTACCAAACTCATCGTGTGCTCAGGAGCACCCGATTAAGCTACTAAGGGGCTGCAGCAGGACAGAGGAGGATGAACTCAGTGAGGAGGTATGATCCGTGCAACAGGCCCCTTTGTGCTGTGGGCCCAGGTGCGCCCAGATGCCCCCTCTCTTCAGTGCCAGCCTACCCTGAATTGCCTGCAGGCAGGGGAGGGGGGGACCTGTTGGGCACCCAGCCCTGGCAGGTGTCTCTCTGGCCCATCCCAACATTCTGGCAGAAGTTTCCACCATCCACCTCCAGCCCGGGCTTCTTTCTTGCCACTGCAGGAGAGCTCCCTGTTGCCTTCTGTGCCTCTGCCAGGGTTGCCAGCTCCAGGCTGGGAAACTCCTGGAGATTTGGGAGTGGCATCTGGAGAGGACAGGGAACTCAGTGGGGTACAATACTGTAGAGCTCACCCTCTCACTGATCCATTTTCTACAGGAGAACTGGTCTGGAGATGAGCTTTAAGTCAGGTGGATCCCCAGGTCCCACCTGGAGGCTGGCATCCCTAGCCTCTGCCTCTCCTCTTTCCGAAGCCTGCCTGCAGTCAAGAAGGGCCCTGCAGTGCAGGCTGCATCTGGGAAGCCCAGCACATATTTTCTTCCTCCTTCAGAGTGATATCAATGCCCAGAGTGATGAGTGGGCACAGACTGGCCACTAGCAAGCCAGGGAGTTGCCAACTAGGGACGCAACTCCATTCAGGATTTCATAGCAGACATTCAAGGCTTGTGTCTGCAAAACTGAGGCTCTACTCTGCAGCATACTTGGCATGATCAGTTCTCCATCTCTACACTCTGTCTGGATGGGGACGTCCCAATTTGTGTTTCGGCCTGCCAAGCAAAAGTTGCAGGCTGACCAACCAGGAATGATAAATGTACTTCTGGCTTTGCCAAGTGGCTTCCTGCCACATGAGATGTTTCAAGGAGATTTTGCTGCAGCTGCGGAACATTCAGTTAACATTATGAACTCTGGACCTGCTTGGGAAATGCTTCTAAATTTGAGCTGAAATGAGTTTTCTCTTCCATAAATTTTCCTTTGTGAATTTCAATGAGGAAACATTCACCAGCTGTTCCCTGAGCCATCCGCCCTCAAGATTCAGCAAAGGTTATTCTGCCGCTTCCACATTCATTTTCTTGAGAATTCCACAGGAAAGCTTCCCGGGCCCCCAGGGGCCTTTGGGACTGGAGCAGACTCTCCCAAGGAGGCAGTCTGGATGCAAAGCTCACATCTAGCTTGCTGGCTCTCTCGCTTAGCATTTCTGCAGAGGTATATGAATGGAATCTGCAAGAATAGTCATTTTAAGAAAATAATAACAACAATAATTTAAGGAATGGCATCTGTTATGTAGAGAAAGCCTTATTCTTTCTTCCAGCCAGACCAGGGTCAAAGAAGTTTTTTTTAAAAAAAGTGCGCAAAAGGTCTAGTTTCTTGGTGCAACTGAAGAAGTATTCTCTCTAACAGGCTTTGCAGATATGACAGCGAGCGAGAAAGAGCTGCTAGTCCATGGGTTTCATCAAACACACACATACATACACAGAGCTTTATTGGCATAAGGGGTTTCATCACACTCAAGCATAACCAAGACCCAGAACTGAGCATGGGGCCACTCAGGCAGAGGCTGGCCCAGTTCTCGATGGCTACCCTGGGCCTGTGGGGTGCGCAGGATGCCATTGGGGATGAAGCAAACCCAGGACAAAGCCTGCCCTTCACCCCAGGCAGGAGACCAATATGGGTCTGATCCAAGTAGCATCCCTGGTAATATGCTGCCATTCACTCCTATGGGGGGGGAAATGCAGCTCTGCCCCATACCCTGACACTGTGTGTCTGTACCAACCCATGAAGGACCCATGGATGGGGGGACACAAGTTTTTTGCTGCGCAGAGAGAGAAGACTATGAGGAGGGAATCACTATTATCTTTATTACGGCCAAGAGGCTAAGACAGATCCAGGAAGCCCCTAGATAATGTTGCCATGTTGGATCCTTGTTTGCCTGGATCCCTCGGCGATCCATGTTGACCCTGGCTGCTTGCTCAGACAAAGCCTCCTCTTCCTCACTACTGGCCACTGGGTCACAGAGCTCTTGAGAGCCCCTGAAACATTTGCAGGCTTGTCTGAGGAGTTCCAGGCCTGGCTTTTCAGCAGCATAAAGTCTATGCCATAGACCTTGCAGCTGTCAGCCATCCCTGTTGCAGACTGCATGTGCTACCCTGCTGTTGTGTCCACTGACCGCCACTAGGCAGCAGCGCAAAGTGCCCAGAGCTTGGCTCCTAGAACAATGGGAGCCAAGGATCCAGGAGTCCCGCTAATCCTCCAATAAGATCTACGTGGGAAATTCAAACCCCCCAATAGGATCATAGGTGGGACCTGGGGTGTGTCCTGGGTGTGTATATATGTTGGCCCTTTGGCCGGTTAAGGCATGCTTGTACTCTCTAAATAAACTTGAGCTAATCACTATGCCAACTTCGTCCTCATCAATGCCGCCAAGAACTCAGTACTTTACACCTGCAAAACCAGCTGATATGGAGAGAATTATTTCCACAGCAAATAACATCACTGTGCATCTGTTGTGTTGGGGGGGTTGTAATTTTTTTTTTGGCATCTCCAGAGAAACAAAGAATTCACTTTGGTTTCTTGAGAAGATGCTTGTGTGAAAATATTCCCACTAGCACACTTGGAGTGGGAAAAGTTGTAACAACTTTTAAATGTGAAAATGTCTACATAAACATCTGGTTTGAGCCTTCCCCCCCCCCAAATATTGCAAACAACAATAACAAAAACCAAGCCTCCATTTCAGGACTCTGGAAATGTAAATGTGGCCGGTGTCTAACCTACCCTATTTGGGCAAGGTATTGGAGAGGGCGGTGGCGACCCAGTTGCAGAGCTTCATGGATGACACCTCCATGCTAGACCCGTTTCAGTCTGGCTTCCGACTGGGTCATGGGACGGAATCGGTTCTGGTTGCCCTCACGGATGACCTCCAACAACATCTGGATTGAGGCGGTACGGTGGCACTGGTATTGTTAGATCTGTCGGCGGCTTTTGATGTGGTCGACCACCAGTTGCTGATCCACCACCTCGCCAATGCGGGGATACGGGGGCTCGCTTTACAATGGCTTGCCTCCTTTCTCCAAGATCGGGGACAGAGGGTTGCGCTCGGGGAACAGACCTCCCAGAGGCACCCACTGGTGTGTGGTGTTCCTCAAGGGGCGGTTCTGTCCCTGATGTTATTTAACATCTATATGCGCTCCCTCGCCCAGATTCTCCGGAGGCATGGGCTAGGGTGTCATCAATATGCAGATGACACCCAGCTCTATCTGTTGTTGGGCGGCCGGTCCGGCCCTACCCCAGATGACCTGGAGCGGGCGCTGCAGGAGGTTGCGGGCTGGCTTAGACTGAGTCGACTGAAATTGAATCCTTCGAAGACGGAGGTCCTGTGCTTGAGTCGGACCGGGTCGGGGTTGGGGCATCCACTTCCGTCCTTCGGTGGGGCGCCATTGGTGCCAGCTTCGAGGGTCAGGAGTTTGGGTCTGCTCCTGGACTCCTCTTTATCAATGGAGGCCCAGGTAGCAGCCACTGCCAAAGCAGCCTTTTTCCACCTACGGCTGATTAGGCAGTTGGCCCCCTTCCTCGAACGCGAAGACCTAGCTACAGTGATCCACGCTATGGTCACCTCACGTCTTGACCACTGTAACGCTCTCTACTTAGGGCTGCCCTTGTGCCAGATCCGGAGGCTGCAGCTGGTGCAGAACGCAGCGGCCAGGCTACTGACGGGTCTCTCTTTGGGGGACCGCATCCGGCCTGTGCTACAGTTGCTGCACTGGCTGCCTATTGCGTACCGGATCAGGTTCAAGGTGCTGGTGTTAACCTTTAAAGCTCTTTATGGTCAGGGGCCTGCCTACTTGAGGGACCGCCTTTCCCCATATTGGCCCCAGAGGTCACTGAGGTCGGGCACTCAAAACCGCCTGACTTGCCCCGGTCCAAAAGACGCCCGGCCGACTTGTACCAGGGCCAGGGCTTTCTCGGTGGCGGCTCCTTACTGGTGGAACGAGCTCCCAGATGACATCAGGGCCCTGCGGGACTTAATGCAGTTCCGCAGGGCCTGTAAGATGGAGCTCTTCCGCCAGGCTTTCAAATAGGAGCCGCCATCGGGTGGAGAATTGATTAATAACATCGCCCTGGTCCTGTTGGTTGTACCCGTCGCCTCTGTCTGCCGGAAAAATTCCGAAGTCGCCATCTTTTATAGCTTTTGTAACTTTTGTAATTTTTGTAATTTTTGTAATGTTGTAATTTTAACCTAGGTTTTATGGTTTTATTGTGAACCTTTATGGTATCCTGTATTGTTAGCCGCCTTGAGCCGGTCCGCTGGCAAGGCGGGATATAAATTAAATAAATAAATAAATAAACTCACCATTTGGCTTATGACACAGAATCCCATAAACGTAGATTTGAGGTAGTAAAATCCTCTGTAAGACGGTCTATCTCTAGTATAAGGTTGAAGTCTTGTGTAAGGAGCACCCAATTTTTTTTTAAAGGTGAGTTTGCCCAGTCTTCCCCCATGGCAGTTGACCTCCTGGCAAACCCAGTCATGGCCAGCAGGCAGCTGAAACACCACCCGGGAGGGAAGTGGTGGGAAATGGAAAGCGTCAGAGGGTTTTTGCAAATCCTAGAGTGTGTGTGTGTACCAACATCATGTCACTTCCAGTTTTAGCCAAATGCTCCAGAGGGGGTAGGCTGCCTGGCGACCCTAAAAAGTACAGGGCGGGGGGAGGGGTCCCCATGACTTGATTCAGATCCTGGCCCTGATGTGAGAGATGAGTCAATCAGGAGTCTCTGAGAGACCAACCAGAGTTCTGGGCTAGAAGCTTCTGAGAGTCTCCTTTGACTCTCCACAGCTCCAGCGCTGAAAACCTGGTTGGTCTCTCAGGGGCTCCTGGACTCCAGTCCGGCTCTTCTGGTCCACCCAGGAACCACAGCTGGTCCAGAATGCAGCCAGCCGCCTGCTGTCAAGGGCTAGCCTCGGAAACAGCTCCACTTGGCTGCCTCTCTGAACTTTCTGAGTTCAGTTCAAGGTGCTGGTTATGACTTTTAAAGCCTTCCATGACCTGGGACCATCCCCCTCCAGGTGTCCCTGTGGTCACCGGGCAGCCTGTCTGCCAGCTTCCTCACCATTCAGCGTTTCCCGTCTGGCACCAACCAGAGACTGGGCCTTTTCCATCATGGCTCCCACTCTGTGGGAAGAGTTGGAGATCTTCAGGAGGCGCTGCCAGGCTGACCTGTTTGCCAGGGCTTTGGGGAGGGGATGTGAATTGGTGGGCATATTTTAAGTGGGGGAGAGAGGAGGAGAGATTTGAGTCTTTTGTTTTATTCTGGTTTTAATGAGATTTTTAAAAACTAATATTGTAAGCTGCCTTGAGCCACAAAGAAAAGTGGGGTATAAAAGTTTCAGTAAATAAATAATAAAACATATCCTGCTGCAAGCCCTTCAGAAACTATGGCCATCATGTGAGAAGGGGGGCTTTCAAGTCTTACCCCCCAACACACATTTCCTGAATCAAAAGCCATACTCTTTGCCCCACAGGGAAAATGCACACTCATTGGGTATCCCATCGTTAGATACAAGCCCAGAAGCAGAAATCAATAAGTGTTGCAGGATAGAAGCTTCCGACAGCCAGGGCGCCCATCGCCATACCCAAAGACCACGTATCCCCATGCGCTGTCTGATGCGTTCTCATCTGGAAACAGGATTGCCGGCTCTTTTTTTCCTGGTAGAGTTCCTGTGTTCAATAGGCAGAAGTCAGCTGGTGGCATTTCTCTCCTTCCATGCAGAGTCGCTACTAATGGGGAGTGCACAGGAGCAATCCCATGGCGGCGCCCCCCCCCCCCCCCCCCGTTGCTGTGCTCTGCTGGGGGTCAGCATGATGGAAAGGGGCAGCTTTCAGCCCTAGATCATCATGTTATCAATTCTAGACTTTGTAAGTAAACTCCACAGGGAGTTCTGCTGAAAAACCTATTACATATATTATGGTCAGGAAAATCTACACCATGAAAAAGATTCCAGCATCTGGGATCCAGCTTTACTAGAGACTGCAGGCGATGGAAATTGTCTGGACTGTATCTTTGAAAATCTTTGACTGCTACAGGCTGCAAGGGTTTCAGTCACGCAAAGATGCAGGAGAGTTACCTGAGGCTAACAGAGAGGAGTGAAGAGCCACAGGGAGGCTCCTTTGACCTCTCTGATCTATTTCTCACTCTAAACATTCTTATCATACACCTACGAGTCCTGGGGATGCAGTCTGCAAATGACTTGTCCAGGAAAAAAGGGAGTCTACCCGGCCGCAGTTCTCTCATTTTTGGTCTCAGTGAGAATGAAACTATAGGCCCCACTTCCCTCCCTCCCCCCTCCCTTTGCAGCATACACTGTCTCAGCAATGCTTCCCCCCCCCGCCCCAACTGCCATGATGGTTGTTACAGGGAACATCTGGAAGCCAAACAAGGAATATAATTTTTGCAACATGGAAAGGACAGGGAACGCAGCGCCGCACCAGATGATTCCTGCTTTCCTACAACAACTGCAATCGTGCCTTTGAGGGTTTACCAGTTGCTGGTAGATTCCAGTCCTGTCAGATGAGGTCAGTGGGAAACTATGAAAGGCCCATTTGCTTTCTGAGGGGGAAAAGACACTGGATTCTGGCACATATGAACCAAGAGGGAAAAGCAATCCAGATGTGCGCTTTCTGGAGTTTCTGACGTTGACTTGCTAGACCCTGAATGAGACAGCAGGGGGAACTCTGCCCTTCAGAAAAGAATCTTAAGTGTACTTACTTGGAAGTAAATCTCACTGAATTCAGTGGACCTTGCTTCGGAGAAACTATACTGCAAACTGCCATCTGACTCTGTCTTCAGGACTGCCTAAAATGGAAGGCATCAAGTCAGCCTGCAGTATAAACAGGAAGGTCAGATTGGGACTGAATCAACCCCCCCCTCCCCCCTAAAAAACTACAGTTTAATTTTTTATTTCCTAGAATTTTTTTTTAATTGAATTGTGGGTGGGTTGTCCCTCACTGTATTAATGCTTGTGAGATCATTCTTCTCTCCCTTCCAGCACCAATTTAGCCCCACTAAAGGTCTTCCCACCAGTTCCCTCATTTGTTCTTACAACTGTCCCAGAAAGTACAGCTATATTATGATCTCCCCAGTACAGATTTTTTTGGGGGGGGAGGCTGCAGGTGGTTTGTGGGATGAAGGGCAGCATCACCAGCACTGGTCTTTGCCCAGCTCCATAGGAGCCAGTTCAGTCTAGTGGACAGTTGAATAAACCTTTGGAAAATCCTGCTTGGCTGACCATTTGTGTCCCTTTGCTGCCACTTGGTGCTTTTGTCTTCCTCTGGTGGACTACTCCTTCTTCCAGTGCCATTTTCTTCTTATTTGCCTTCATTGGCCTTTGCCCACACCACCATTTAACCATGCTAGCTGGGTCGCCCATGTGACTTTTGCTTATGGGCATCCATTACAGCAGATGCACTGCACCATATTATCATGAACAAAACTAGGTGGGTTGGCACCACAAACAATGAGTGCAAATTAGGCTGAGGTGTGTGAAGAGCACAAGAAGGGAAACGGTACCAAGAATAGTAATCTTCCATTTGGATGGCAACTCCAAGGCTGCAAGAAGGGTTTCTTCACCAGTCTGAGGATCCCATCTGTGCTGAAGAAGCAGTGCTGGGGAGTGGGAGAGGACATCTCTCTTGTCGCTGCTTGACTTCTGGTGCCGCACCCTTAGATGCTCTCTGTGTGTCCTGGGAGAGAGGGAGGAAGGGTCCCAACCAGCCCGTTGCAATTCTGCTAGTTTTGTTAAATGCATTGTGTTTCTTCCAAATCCCTTGGATGGTGCTCCTCAGCAGGAACATTTGCATTCACTCCAGAGGGAATTTCGTCAGTGCCAACTCTGCCCTTTCTTCAGCTTGCCAGGCAGCAACAATAAGAAGAGAATCAGTGGCGTAAGGGACATGAGCATCCAGCAACAAAAATTTTGAGAGGTATTTATTTATTTATTGGTATTTATAGCATATGAGAATGTTTCACATTTATTGCTGAGCCCTTAGAGAGTCACATGGCAACTGAGCCAATGTTAAACTCATAGAATTGCACCAGCCAGCAGGGTGTGGGAATGAGCAGTGTGCTGCTGGGTTCAGACTGGGGAGACCCAGATTCAAATCCCCAAGCTGCCATGGAAACTCACACACTCTCAGATTCACCTACCTCACAAGGTTGTTGTGAGGATAAAACTGAGGAATGATGTAAGCTACTTTGGATCCTCACTGGGGAGAACTGACTACATAATGCACCAAATCACATTCTTCAGTGCAGCTTGCATTTTCATCCTTTTATAGGAAAAAGGTTTGGAGGTTGCCCTGATGTTCAATCCAAATTTTAGAGTGGAGTCCCAAATATATGTACCAGATTCCATGCCTACATCTCAGTCTTGAGCTAAGATACCATGATTTCTTTTTAACTTTATTGGTGTGTGTGCCGGCACCTCTCTCTTATTTTGTGTGGTTAGGTGTGAAGTAGTTTTAAATTTCTTGTTGTTTCTTTTTCTCACTTCAAGTATCTATCACTGTCACCAGGAATTTAATTCCAGTCTTTAATTAACTTTTCCCACTGTATTGTGCCCGAGCTCTAAGGCTCCTTTGTTGGACTATGTGGTTCTGAGGATAAAACTTTGGGTTAACAATAAACAAGATAAAAGCTCATTGGTAAAGGAAGCTTATTGGTTACAAGATGTTTTGTTAAGTTGCTTTGTAAAATATTTCCCTTTTTACGCAGGTCTCTGTCAGCCTTTTCCCTCGCACTCTTAAAATACTCAGACAATATTAGATTTTGTCTGAATTGCCCCCTGAAGTACATGTTCTTCCTCTTTTAGAATCTTAATGCCTTTCACAGCACCTGTATCTATATATCTAATTCCGAAGGTGTCCCCTGTGTGTGGATATCTAAATCCATGCGGGTGGCAATTGGGGGGCAGGGAGATTTTTCTACACACAGGGAGACTCCCCCCGTGTGCAGAAAAATCCTAAAAGTAAAAAAACCTTTCGGGGGGATATTTAAATCCCCCCTAAAGTAAAAGAGCGTCCCCTGTGCATGCGCAGGGAACGCTCTGGGAACTGCAGTGGCTGGCGGTTGGGAGACCGCCGCTGGTGCCAGGGGGGTGGGGTGGTCGGGGGGAACATCGGCCCGAGTGGCTGAGAGCCACTCGGGCCAGGGAGAGGGGTGGCAGAGGAGTGGCTGTCAGCTTCTCTCCCCCCGCGAGTTTCACAGGTCCCCCCCTCTTGTATGATTCTAATGAGAAGACTGTTTCTCAGACTCTGTAGATTGACCACAACTGACAGCTGCTGACTGACTGAACCCTCTGCCTTCTCTCCCCCCACCACACACTTCCTAGCTCCGCCCACACACGCTCAGTCACCAACCAATCACCTCACTCACTCATCTCCCTCTTTCATGCCCCCTTGTTCTTCTGATTAACCTACCAACCATTTTAAAGGAACATACACTAATAACTTGAAATCATTACAGTGTGATACTGCTCATGGCCACTGGTGGGTGGGTCAAATGTGTAGTTTCATCTAAGTAAAATACCATGATTTCTGCATGAGTGCTGTGCTCCTCCGCCTTGACTCCCTGACTGCTGAGCTGTTTTGAGGAGCATCCACATGTCATCCTCGACACAGCCTGCTACTGTGTTTCTCCCCATTTTGTTGTATCTTTCCCAACTCTTTTGTGCAAGATGGTGGCTGAAGTGCGATGTGACTGGGAAGGTGTGTGTATTTGCAGATCCTGCTCACACTGGCACCTTTTTCCTTCCCTCAGCATCCACAAGCCATCATTTCCCTCCACCATAAGGATTGTTTAGGCATCTTTTTTTAATCAATAATTTTCAGGTTGTTATAGCACAATGATGCTATAACAATATATTGCAACCATGTATGAATTCTCAGCTTTCATTTAAAAAAAATAAGCATCTAGACATTTTCTTGAGGTGTTATAAGGGAAAATATGCAGTCCATACATCTCTCCTTATAACTGCAACACAGCTGAGAACTAGTGGAGCAGAGCTTAACAATGTGTTGTTACAATATTATAATGCTATAGTGATGTAGCAATTCCTTTTTTTTTAGACCCATATTGGGAGGGATTGGTGCTATAAGGGGCTTGGGAAAGGAAAATGCTGGGGAAACTGCTATGTGGACTCTCCATTGATTCACAGCAGCAACCAGCACAAAACACCATCCAAGCAAGTTACAGCAAAGGTTCCAATTAGCTTGGCTAAGAGGATGCTGCATTTGCCCCAGTTTGTGCTGCTGCTTGGATCTGTTCCCTCACATTAGTAAATGTCCCTCCCTACTGCAGAACAAACCAAAAGGTCACTCAGCCCAGCAGTTCCAGCAACAGGCCTCAGCTCATCTGTTGCTTCCTCTTTCAGACTAATGGTGCCATGGAAGACAGCAGGTGAGCTGACACCAACTATGATTAGTGATGATCAGAGCTGAATGGGCCCTAAGGCACTAGCAGAGTTGCTGGGGCTTGGCTGGGTATACCTGGCCACCAGTGGCCCTCTTGGACAGTGGCCCACCGGGACATTTCCCCGTGAGTTAAATGGCCAGTCTCCTTCAGGTGAAAACAAGCAGACTCTCCATTGCTGGATGCATTTTCCACCCCTCAAGTTTGGAAGCTGTTGCATAATGCATAGTTAATGTTCAGGATTCCTTGCTTCAAGATGAAGAACTTACTGATAATGTGTTTACATACTGCAAGATCTCACAGTTTTTGCAGCCAGATGAGAACATGAATGGGCTTATCAGTTAATGGGTATCAAAATCAGCAGTCCCAGAATGGGTAGTAATCTTGTAATCAGAGGTATATAGTTCTTCTGAAAATGTAGGTTCCATTTAGTTTTCATTACAAAGAACCCCTGAGAAAAGACTTATCCTACAAAAAGAAGTAAAAATTCAAACTGTGTGGGATGCGTACAAAGCAGTGATGAGAGGATTATTGATATCACTGAATGCTAAAGACAATAAAAAGAAAAGAGAACAATATGAAAATATTGTGCAAGCCATTAAAGTAAAAGAAAAGGAACTGAAGAACAGACCAGGAAAAAAGAGACTGCAAAAGGAAATTTGGATGTTATAAGACCAAGCAAAAGCTATTTTGAATCAAGAGACTTACTGGAACCTGAAGAAATTGCAACAAAAAGCATTTGAAGGTGCAAACAAACCTGGAAAGTATTTAGCATGGCAATTAAAGAAAAAACGTGAAAATAAATGTATTACTAAAGTGATACGGGACAATATTGAGATAATAGACAATAAGGGAATAAAAAGAGAATTTTATAAATACTATGCAAAGCTTTTTAAGAAGGAAAATAAAGACAGAAAAAGGATTAAAGAATACCTACAGTCATTAAAATTACCAAAACCAACAGAGAAAATAAAAGAACTACTTAACAGCCCAATATCACTACAAGAGATTAAAAATGCAATAAATGACTCAAAACTAGGGAAAGCACCTGGATCAGACGGATTTACAGCTAAGTTTTATAAATCGCTACAGGAATCGATCTCACCAGTGTTATTGCTATTAATGAATGACATAGGAGTGACAGGTGAGGTCCCAGAGACTTGGAAAGAAGCAACCATCTCACTCATTCCGAAAGAAAGTCAAGATTTAACCGATGTTAAAAATTATAGACCAATTTCTTTGTTAAACAATGACTATAAGATTTTTGCCAAGATTATAGCTAATAGGCTTAAGGAACACCTTAAAGAGACTATACAGACTGAACAAGCAGGTTTTTTACCTAATCGCCAAATAAGAGACAACTTAAGAGTAGTAGTGGATGCTATAGAGTATTATGATAAACATCCGGAGAAGGAAGTGGGCTTTCTTTTTTTAGACGCGGAGAAAGCGTTTGACAATTTAAATTGGGATTTTATGTTTGAAGTGCTGGAACATCTTGAAATTGGAGACTATATGTTTAATCTTATTAAGTCAATATATAGTGAACAGAAATCCTCTTTAATAATTAATACTGAAAAAACGGATTACTTTAAAGTTGAAAAAGGAACACGACAAGGATGCCCACTTTCGCCGTTGCTATTTATTTGGATTTTGGAAGTTTTGCTACTAAATTTGAAAGAAGATAAAGAAATTAAAGGCTTAACAATAAAAGGTTTTTCTTTTAAATATAGAGCCTTTGCAGACGACGTGATGTTTATAGCCGAAGACCCTATGACTACACTACCATATTTGTTGCAAAGAGTAAGAGAGTTTGGTGATTTGGCTGGGTTTTATGTAAATAAGAACAAATCGAAAGTGATGTGTAAAAATATGTCAAATAAGAAGCAAATTGAATTACAAAATCGTATAGAATGTGAAGTGGTGAAAAAGACAAAATATCTAGGTGTAAACCTAACAATGAAAAATATTGATTTGTATAAGAATAATTATGAGAAACTTTGGCAGCAAATTATGCAAGATATTAAAAGGTGGAATGTATTAAATTTGTCACTGTTGGGTAGAATTGCAGTGGTTAAAATGAATGTGCTACCAAGAATAATGTTTCTGTTTCAAACTATTCCGATTGTGAAAGATGTAAAAACATTCAAATGCTGGCAGAAGGAATTGACTAAGTTTGTGTGGGGAGGGAAAAAACCAAGAATTAAGATGAAAATAATGTGTGATGCTAAAGAGAGAGGTGGGTTCCAGTTACCAAACTTAAGGCTATATCATGATGCAGTATGTTTGACTTGGGTAGGGACATGGACTATGTTACAAGATAGAAAGTTATTGTCCCTGGAAGGTCATGACTGTAGGTTTGGGTGGCACGCATATCTGTATTATGGTAAAACAAAAATGGACAATATGTTTAAGCATCATTATTTGAGAAGAATATTAATCGATACGTGGACAAGATATAAAAACTTTTTTCCAGAAGAGATACCTATGTGGATTGTACCCGCAGAAGCTTTAAATCCAGTATCACGTCACAAAGGACAAGATTGGTTGAAGTATAGAGACTTATTAACAAGACATGGTAAAGACTTTATATTCAAGGAGCAGCATCAGATGGACTTTGATTACAGTTGGCTAAGATATAGACAAATATATGACATGTATAGAAGTGATAAAAAATCCGGTTTTAGAGAAAAAAATAATGAAATAGAACAAGTTTGGGAGGAAGATGGGGAAAAAATGATCTCTAAAATGTATAAAATTTTGTTAAAATGGTTTAACGCTGATGAAATGGTAAAAGAACAAATGGTAAAATGGGCGATAAACTTTAACAAAGACATTGAAATGGAATCTTGGGAATTTTTATGGAAAAATGCTATGGGTATATCTACATGTTATAACTTAAAAGAAAATTGTTTTAAAATGATGTACAGATGGCATATGACACCTAAAAAAATTGCAAATATTAATCAGAATATGTCTAACAAGTGTTGGAAATGTAAAAAGAAAGAAGGTTCTTTTTATCATATGTGGTGGACTTGTGATAAAGCAAAGACTTATTGGTCTATAATACATGCAGAAATGGAAAATTTTTTGAAATGTACATTTAAGAAGTTGCCTGAAATGTTACTGCTCGGACTTAAACTAGAAGAGATAAATGTAAAGAAAAGGACAATAATATGGTATATGATAACAACAGCAAGAATGGTGTATGCACAAAATTGGAAAAATGAAAAAATACCAGATGTGTGGGAATGGTTGAAAAAATTGTTATATATGGCTGAAATGGATAAATGGACTAGAAAGTTAAATGACCTGTACTCAGAGACCTTTTTAGAAGATTGGAAAGATTTGAAAGAATATGTTGAAAAATA
This sequence comes from Lepidodactylus listeri, assembly GCA_029233225.1. NCBI lineage: Eukaryota > Metazoa > Chordata > Lepidosauria > Squamata > Gekkonidae > Lepidodactylus > Lepidodactylus listeri. The sequence goes on along the minus strand of JARCFY010000014.1, from coordinate 1,789,860 downwards.
CTGGGACATGAAAAATTACATTTATATATGGTTATAATAACATAAAGCAATAGAATTAGAGTATGTGAATGTATTAAGGATAATTAGATAATGAAGTTGTTTTTTATTTTAGAATTATATAAGAATATAGAAAGTAAGAATTAGTATATAAGTATTTTTAAGGTATATGACCGTTACCAGAAATGTAAACATAGATATAAGTATTACTATTTTGGATAAAGTGGAAAATGTGTTATGCTTCAGATGTGGTGGGAAACCGCCAACACAAGATAAAAACAAGATTATACAAATAGAACAAAATGTTATATAATATAGAAAAAAGGATTTGTATAAGATAATTTTAATGTTTTGAAAAATAAAAAAAAATTTACCAAAAAAAAAGAAAAGAAAAGTCTTATCCTTTTCAGAGCTGGGACCACTGTGAAGATGAATTTGGTCTGTCCAGACCCACCAAGCCACTTCATTTGCTGTCTGTTCCATCAGGTGTGAAATGTGAACTTTTTAATCTGGCAGCAGTGTCAGATGCTAAACTCCATTGCACACCATATGTAATTCAGCATCAACAGGCAGCTTGTTTTTGGATACCATTGTGTGGGGGGGTCACCGAGGTGGGCATTCCAGATACCACTGGAAACAGATCACTAGACTCACCAACCTTTAATCTGGGCCAGCAATGTGGGGGGGTTTGGGAGGGGGGATGTTTTTGTGTTCTTAATTTGACACTCAGCTGCATAGCAGTCATCACATTCCAACTATCAAGCACTGAAATTAGAAATCAAATCTCCTCAGACATCACATGCACCAAATAAGAGCCTTGCAAACCTAATAAGGAGGGCTTTAAAATAAATCCTATGGGGGAGCGAGACAAAAATTCAAAGCCTAGTATAATGCCAGTAACTGTTAAGAACTCTAAAGATTTGTGGGGAATGACACATATGATAGGAAACATTTACTTGCAAATAAGTACAGAAACAAAAACCTCAGGGCACATAAACCATGGATTCTAATGTCTTTACACTAATGTGTAGAGTATGGGAAACAAGCAGGAGAAGCTTGAAGTCCTAATACAGAATAGGCTTTACTGAAACTTGGTGGCACGTCACTCATAACTGGAATATTAGGAATGAGGGGTACAACTTGTTTAAAACTTGTTTAAAAGGGATAGACAAATAAGGAAGGGGGTAGGAGTAGCTTTGTATGTAAAGGAGGAATATGCTTGTGAGGAAATACATGAATCTGAGTGTGGAAGTTCAGTTGAGAGTCTCTGGGTAAAAATAAAAGGAGTAAAAAATAATAGGGTTATTATGGTGGGGGTCTGCTATAGACCACTGAGCCAGGTAGAGGACTTGGATGAGACAGTTCTAGGACAGATTACAAAATTCTCAAAGAACAACGGTGGTCATGGGAGATTTCAATTGCCCAGATATCTGTTCGAAGTCCAACTCTGCTAAAAATGAAAGGTCCAATAAATTGCTGACTTGTCTTGCTGACAACTTCTTCTTCCAAAAAGTGGAGAAGGAAACAAGGGGGTCTGCTATCTTGGACTTGATTCTCACCAACAGGGAAGAACTGGTTGACCAGGTGAAAGTAGTGGGAAACCTGGGTACTAGTAACCATGTAATTTTAGAATTTACAGTCTTGAGGAAGATAAATGCAGTATGTAATCAGACATATCAGTTGGACTTCAGGAAAGCAAATTTTGACAAACTTAAAGTTATGCTGGGTAGAATCCCAAGGTCAGAAATACTTAAGGAGAAGAGGGGTGCGAATGCCTTCAAAGTGAAATATTGAAGGCACAATCACAAATAATTACTATGAGAAGGAAAAATGGGAGGAGACTAAAGAAGCCAAGGTGGCTCCATAAACAGCTTTCTAAAGACTTGAGAAATAAAAAAGACTCCTTCAGGAAATGGAAGGAGGGCCTTATAACCAAGGATGAATATAAACAAATAACCAGCGCCTGTAGGGAAAGTGCTAAAAACAACAAAAAAGGGTTCAAAGTAAGAAAAAGAGCAAGGACACGGTAGGCCCAGTGCAGGGACAGGAAACTGAAATTGTAACAGGTGATGAAGAGATGGCCGAACTGCTCAATTCCTACTTTTCCTCAGTCTTCTCTTGCGAGGGAAATGGTGCTCAGCATGGCAAAAACAACACATGATGAAGGAAGGGAGTTAGGGTTCCCAAGTCTCCCTGGGTGGCGGGGAAACCCCCGCTCCAGTGGCCTGCTCTCCACCGGCCCGGATTGGGCTGCCAGGGGGTTGCCTAGGATCAGCATCAGGCTAGTACATAAGCACCTAGTTTCTTTAAATGAAACTAAGTCCTCGGGACCAGATGAACTGAATCCAGGGGTACTAAAAGAACTTGTAGATTTAAGTTCTGAGCCTCTGTCCATTATTTTTGAGAATTCTTGGAGAACAGATGAGGTGCCAGAAGATTGGAGGCGGGCGAATGTTGTCCCCATCTTCAAGAAGGGGGGAAAGGAGGATCCAGGTAACTACCGACCCATCAGCTTGACGTCTTTACCTGGGAAAGTTTTAGAACTAATCATCAGACAGTCGGTCCTTGAGCACTTAGAAAGGATGGCTGTGATTACTAAGAGTCAGCATGGGTTTCTCAAGAACAAGTCTTGTCAGACTAACCTTGTCTCTCTCTTTTTAAGAAACTTATTACCTTGCTGGATCAGGGGAATGCTGTGTTTATCTTGATTTCAGTAAGGCTTTTGATAAGGTTCCACGTAATACTCTTGTTAGCAAATTAGTAAAAATGTGGTTTGGATCCTATGACTGTTAGGTGGATCTATAACTGATTGACAGATCACACCCAAAGAGTGCTCGTGAATGGTTCCTCATCCTCTTGGAGAGGAGTGACAAGTGGAGTGCCTCAGGGATCTGTCCTGGGACCTGTTTTGTTTAACATCTTTATCAATGATTTGGATGAAGGAATAGAGGGAATGCTTATTAAATTTGCAAATGATACTAAATTGGGAGGGGTAGCAAATATGATAGAAGACAGAGATGATCTTGACAGGCTGGAAAACTGGGCAAAAATAAATAAAATGAATTTCAATGGGGATAAATGTAAAGTTCTGCATTTAGGTAGGAAAAATCAAATGCATAATTATGGGATGGGGAAGACTTGTCTTGGCAGTAATATGTGCAAAAAGGATCTAGGGGTTATAAGAACATAAGAGAAGCCAATGTTGGATCAGGCCAGTGGCCCATCCAGTCCAACACCCTGTCACACAGTGGCCAAAAACACCAGGTGCCCTCAGGAGGTCCAGCAGTGGGGCTAGGACAGTAGAAGCCCTCCCACTGTTGCCCCCCCCCAGCACCAAGAGTACAGTGCATCACTTGCCCCCAAGGGTGTAGACTTTCCAATTTCCTGGGGGGAGGGCAGGGGCTGGGCCAGAGGCATAGCTGTGCTAGGTCCTTAAAAGAACCAAGACCCAGTGACATGACAGGGAGGAGCCAGTGACATCACAGGCCATTGTCACTATTTATGGAGGCGAAGCCATGTAGGATTTAGGAAGTGGCTCTCCAGAAATTTAGGGGGGGCTGGGAACCCTTGGGAACCAATGGCTCAAAAACAAAGCATGGTATGGGCAAAACCCCCTACATAAAACCCTGGAGAACCACTGCCAGTCTGAGTAGACAGTGATGACACTGATGGACTGATGGTAGAGAGACCATGCTTTGTGTGCCAAAGGATAAAAGTTTAAACCTAAGAGGACTAAGAGAACAGGTGTTGGGAAGGATCTTTCTCTGTCTGAGTCTCTGAGCTCACCTGCATCAGAGCAGACTGTGCTGAAGTAGATGGACCAATGGCATGAAGACCAGTGTGGATTGAGGAGACCCATGTTCAGATCTACATTTTGCATTACGCTTACTCGGTGATCCTGGGACAGTTAGATTTTAGTCCAGTAGCAAATTAGAGACCAAAAAGAGTTTCAGGAAATAAGCTTCCAAGAATCAAAGCTCCCTTCATCAGGCTGGGTGATATTGCCATTGTTGTGAGGACAGTATAAGGAAAGGGAGGCTGGAGGAAGGGTGGGATAAAGAGGGGATTGACAGATAACATGTGAGCAGAGTCCATTGTGATGGAGGAGGAGTTTACAGAAAAACAATAGCACCAACTGATGTGACCAAGAAAACAGATCTTCCCAAACTAAAACATCATAAATTATAGCCTGAACATGAACTTATATTGTAATGCATTAAGTGATGCAGCAGTGGTGACAAAACCTCTAGTGGTATTTAGTTAAACTCCCTGGACAGGCAGATGTATTTTGGGTTGCCACTGGCCAAACTGGTCTGACTTTAGAAAGTTGGGACAAGAAGCAAGGCTTGAGGAAGGGGATGTAGATCCATGGCTATAGAAAATAAGAAAACTAGGACCTGAGAAAGCAAAGCAGTCCAAATGAAGCACAGCATAGAAAGCTGTACATAGTTGAGAGGAATTAGAAAAGAATGGAGATGCACAGTTGGTGTGAAGTACATTTTAGAAATGATAGAAACAGCATAAAAGTTTCTTAGGTCAGGTTAGCTACAATGCTATTGCAGGGTCTGTGTGATATAATAGGGGAGGCAGTCCACAGAAAATGCATTACATTTTCAGACATTCTCTCTCTCTCATATACTTTAATTGTTTATCCCCTTCCTATAACAATTCCTCATCAGTCTAACAGAGACATCCTACTGAGGTCCATCCAAGGGGGCTTACTCCCAGGGAAGTGTCCTCAGGATTGGACTATAAAGAGCTCTATTCAAATCCTTAACCACTGAGCTTGCTAATACTTTCTCTTCTTTCAGTTCCTTAGATCAATTTGCCCAGTCCCCCATCAAACTCAAATCTTATTGGCTCTTGCAATATGAGTAAATTATTATTACAGTTCTATCACATGGCTCTTTCCTAATGGTTGTGGTTCCCAAGAATAGGTTGAAGATGATACGGTTTGTGGATCACAGCCATTGGAGAGATGGCACTAATCTCTAAATTACTTGGACCTTACTCCTTTGTAGATGACCTAAGGGGGGACTTGAAAGCCACTGCTCACAGGCCTAAGGAGTTTGTAGGTCATAATCAAAACTTGATCCAGAAACCAGTTAAGGCAATTGACTTGGAACAAAGCCCTGCCAAAGCAGAGAAAAGGAACACCCTGCCACATTTAAAAAGTGGCAAACCTGGTGCAATGTAGTATGCTCTGTGTAGCAACCAGCCTGCCATGTGCTCCCAGGTAATGGTGCCCACCGCATGGCCAGAGCACATGGTCAGGCAGAGAGGGGAGCTTGAATCTGGAGGAACAATAGACGTCCGGATTGAAAGCCTCCACCAATGTGGGACCTAGGTTCTCCCTGGGGAGCCAGTGGGGCCAAAGGCTCCTCCAGGGAACCTATGACAAACATGCGCATATGTTAAGCCCCTATCAGGTCTTTTGGGTGTGGCCAGAGGTGTGGCTCCGGCCAGCATATAATGAGGGCCCTGGAGCCCTGGAAGCATGCTTGTTCTGACCATCTACTGGGCATGCTGAATCACTCAATAAAGGCTTCATGAATTCACTGTTCCTGGCCTCCCGAGTCCAGTACTCTTAACTGGTGATGAAGGTGGGATCCCGATGAGCGACTCCTCAGCCGACACCAGCACTGCATCGAGCCCAGACCAGATCCGTCAGCCACCGGCCCTGCTCGGCTCCAGCGCCTCCACACCGCCATCAGCTCCCGAGGATCTCGCTCAATGCACTGCTGCACATCCCAGAATGGCCACTGCTCCGGGAACCACCCACCCATTCGATCCAGCCTGCCCCGAAGACTGGGAAGCCTGGACGGACCAGCTCACATCCTACTTCGATGCACAGGACATCACAGATGATGGGAAGAAGAAGTCCTGGCTCATGGCCTCCTGCGGGGTAAAGACGCTGAAGTTACTCCGCAGCCTGCTTTCCCCTCGTACTCCAGTGGAGGCCACGTACGATGACATCATGGTGCTCCTAAGGAACCACTTCTCACCAAGACCCTCCAAGAACACGCAGCGGGTGAAGTTCTTCCGCCGGCTGCAGCAGAAGAGTGAGTCTGCCTCCAATTAAATTGCTAATTGCCTCCAATTAAATTGCTAATTAAAGCAAGCCATGAAGGGGTATGAGGGGCACTTAGGGAGATTATTAACACATCCCTTGCACAAGGGGTGTTCCCTACTGCTCTAAAGGAGGTGGTGGTTCACCCCCTCCTAAAAAACCATCATCAGATCCGGCCGAATTAGGCAACTATCAACCGGTATCTAACTTACCCTATTTGGGTAAGTTAATCGAGAAGGTGGTGGCAGACCAACTGGGCTTTTTGGATGATACCTCTGTGTTAGACCCCTTCCAGTCCAGTTTCCAACCAGGCCATGGGACGGAGACAGTGCTGGTCGCCCTTACAGATGACCTCCAGAGGCACCTGGATCGAGGTGTTACGGCGGTGCTGATGTTGTTGGGCCTGCTGATGTTGTTGGATGTTGTTGGGCCTGTTCGACACGGTCGACCATCAGCTACTGTGCCACTGCCTTGCCGATATTGGGATCCAGTGGTTAGCTTTACAATGGCTTTCGATCGGGGACAGAGGGTGGCGGTAGGGGAGCAGCTCTCCCAAAGACATCTGCTGACTTGCGGTGTCCCACAGGGAGCTGTGCTCTCCCCTAAGTTGTTTAACATCTATATGTGCCCCCTTGCCCAGATTGCCCAGAGGTATGGGTTGGGGTGCCATCAGTATGAAGATGACACCCAGCTCTATCTGTTGTTGGGTGGGCAGTCAGACTCCGGCCTGGGAGATCTGGACCTGGCATTGCAAGCCGTGGCTGCTTGGCTCAGGCAGAGTTGACTGAAATTGAATCCGACGAAGACGGAGATCCTGTGCCTGAGTCGGAGCGGATCAGGAGTAGGGATCCCTCTCCCGGCCTTCGAGGGGGTGCCGTTGGTGCCAGCGTCAGAGGTTAGGAGTTTGGGAGTGCTCCAGGAACCCCTCGTTAACGATGGAGGCCCAGGTAGCAGCCACTGCAAGGTCAGCCTTTTATCATCTTCGGCTGATCAAACAGTTGGTTCCCTTCCTTGAACATAATGAACTGGCTACAGTGATCCATGCGTTGGTCACCTCAAGATTGGACTACTGTACTTGGGGCTGCCCTTGTGCCAAATCTGGAAGCTGCAGCTGATGCAGAACGCAGCGGCACGGCTGTTGATGGGCCTTCCTGTGAGGGAGCACATCCAGCCCGCCCTAAAATTACTGCACTGGCTGCCTATAGCATACCGGATAAGGTTCAAGGTGCTGGTGCTTACCTATAAAGCCCTATATGGCCTGGGGCCTACCTACTTGAAGGACTGCCTCTGTCCATATGTGCCCCAGCGAGCACTCCGGTCTGGATCCCAAAACCGTCTGGTCCTTCCAGGGCCGAAAGAAGCTCGGTTGGCAGTTACAAGGGCCAGGGCCTTTTCTGTGGCAGCCCCGCACTGGTGGAATGAGCTCCCAGATAACATCAGGGCCCTGTGGGATCTATTACAATTCCGCAGGGCCTGTAAGACGGAGCTCTTCCACCAGGCATTCCAGTAGTGGCCGCCTAATATTTCCAACTTGGCCCTGGCCCGACTATTCGATCTTATCCGTCAACCTACTGTGACCATCTATAAGGACCATGTTTGGGCTTTGTTAGGATATATTGAGCTGAAGGTATGCCGCCTGTATGGATAAGTTGTTTTATATGTTTTAACGTCTTAGGAATTATTTGTACTGTATTATGTGCTTTTTGTGAGCCGCCCTGAGCCGCCGTTGGCAGGGAGGGCGGGATATAAATCCCAATAAATAAATAAATAAATAAAATTACCTGGCGGCCCTCCGACATCTCCTGGTGGGGTGTGAGTTTGTGGCCGTAGAGGACATGCTATACTCCGCGTTCCTGTGTGGGGTCCGCAACCCCAAGCTTCAAAGGAAGCTGATGGCCAACTCCACCGTCACCCTGGACGAGATGCTAACCATGGCTTGTGCCTTTGAGGTCTCTCAGCAGGAGAAGCTAGGCACATCCGCAGCCGCCCACCAGACCGAGGCCGCTGCAGACTCCGACGTATCCGAGGATGACGAGACACTCCAGGTACAACGCCGGCCTCTGGGACAGGGGTCCCGCAACTCGGGTGAGAAGGCTTCCCGCTCAGCAACACCACACTCCAAACATTCCACATGCGCTAGCTGTGGCAATCAGCATGACCGCTGGACCTGCCATTTCCTGGAAGCAGAGTGCCGATCATGTGGCAAGAAGGGCCACATCGCCCGGGCCTGCCGCACCCGCTCCAACCGCTGCACCCAAGCCGTGCACCAGGAGTCCGCCGAACTCTTCCAGACAGCAGCAACCTGCCACCACCACTGCAAGAGACAGCAGGTAATGAACTTGCCCCCCGACACCCCCAACAAAATTAAGGTCTCAGTTTTGATTGAGGGGACCCCCTGCCAGATGGAAGTAGAAACCGGGTCATCCTACTCCATAATCTCGGAGTCCACCCTCTGCAGGCTCTGCCCTACGGGGGGCCCTGACTTTGGAAAGTCCAGGGCCTAACCCTGTGGGACTTTCAGAAGAACCCGATACCGATAAGGGGGTTGGGCAAGTTCCAGGTCCAATTTAAGAACTTTATGGGATGCTTGGGCCTCCTGGTGGTGGTGGGCAACCTCAGAAGCCTGCTGGGACTCTCCTGGTTCCAGCCCCTAGGGCTGGGCGTCATTGGGGTAAACAGCCTACGGCCCACAGATTTTGCCGACATCTGTGAGGAATTCCCAGTGGTTTTCGAAGGGGCACTGGGCTCATATATGGGGCCACCCATCACCCTGGACCTTGACCCCGCAGTCCAGCCCGTGCGCATGCCGGTCCGCCATCCGCTGCTCGCAGTGCGGCCCAAGATCAAGCGGGAGCTTGATAAGTTGGTCGCCCAGGGTGTACTAGAACCAGTGTCCCATGCCCAATGGGAGACCCCGATTGTAACGCCAATGAAGGCAAACGGGGACATCCGCATCTGCGCAGACTATAAGTGCACCATCAATAAGGCACTTCAGGCCCATGCCTACCCAGTCCCGGTCATCAGCCACGTGTTGGCCTCCCTGGCTGGGCATGAGTGTTTGGGAAACTAAACCTGGCCCAGGCCTACCAGCAGCTGCCGGTTGACGATGCCACAGCAGAAGCACAGACCATTGTGACACACAAGGGGGCGTTTAAGGTAAAGCGCCTTCAGTTCGGGGTCAGCATAACCCCCGGGATCTTTCAAGAGTTAATGGACCATTTGTTAAAAGGTCTTCCAGGGGTGCAGCCCTTTTTCGACAACGTCCTGATTGCGGCTCCGGACGTTAAGACTTTCTTGGCCTGCCTACGCTCTGTCCTCCAGCGATTCCAGGATGCTGGCCTGAAGGTGAAACGTGAGAAGTGCCTCCTCAGGGTGCCTGCGGTAGATTTTCTCTGCTTCAAGGTGGACACCCACGGAATTCAACCCACTAAGGACAAGGTAAAGGCTATCTCCGATGCCCCGGCCCCCAAGTCCAAGGCTGAGCTGCAGTCTTTTCTGGGACTCATCAACTTCTACCACGCCTTCCTTCCCCACAAGGCAGCGGTAGCTGAGCCCTTACACAGGCTCCTGGACAAAAGCGCCACCTGGACTTGGGGTCCCCGCCAGGCAGCGGCCTTCCAGGGCGTCAAGGACCTCCTAATGTCCAAAGCGGTCCTTGCCCACTTTGACGAATCCCTGCCCGTTGTATTGGCCTGTGACGCATCTCCTTATGGGGTGGAGGTCCCGGTTGCATATTACTCCCGGACCCTAGCCCTGGCCAAAAGGAACTATGCTCAGATAGACAAGGAGGCATTTGCGATCATGGCCAGGATCAAAAAGTTCCATACTTACTTGTACGGGCGCAAGTTCATGGTCGCCATGGACCACAAACCTCTTCTGGGCCTCCTCACCCCAGATCACCGCACACCAGAAATGTTGTCCCCACGAGTCCTCCAATGGTCGATCTTACTCGCAGGGTACGACTATGACTTGGTGCATTGCCTGGGGAAGGCCATGGGCCATGAGGATGCACTCAGCCGCCTTCCGCTTCCCTCCTGCGACCCCGACCCAGCTCCGGCTTACCACGTTGCTCTGCTTGAGGACCGGCCGGACCGGCCGCTTCAGGTATGGGACGTGGCCCGGTGCACGGACCGGGACCGTCAACTCTCTCGGGTCTCTGACTGGGTGGGAAGGGGGTGGCCCAAGAATCCAGACCCTGAGTTTGTGGCGTTCTCAATCTGGCGCGCAGAACTCTCCACCCACAAGGGGTGCTTACTCTGGGGCTCGAGGGTAGTGATTCCGGAACCCCTCCGCCCACGAGTGCTGACCGCTCTGCATGAGCACCACCCTGGGGTAGTACGAATGAAGGCCCTGGCCCAGAGCTATGTCTGGTGGCCAGGTCTTGACAAGGAGATAGAGGACTGGGTCTGCCGCTGCGAAAAGTGCTAAGAGACCCGTCCGGACCCTCCACATGCTCCTGTCCGCCCCTGGGAGTCCACCCAACGCCCCTGGTCCCAGCTCCATGTTGACTTTGTGGGCCTGGTACAGGGGCAGTTTTTCTTTATTCTAGTCGACAGCTACAGCAAGTGGCTGGAAGTCGTTCCTGTGCACGCCACCTCCTCTGAAGCCGCCATTCAAGCAATGTGGCACATCTTTGCCACCCACGGCCTGTCGGACACCATCGTCTCGGACAACGGCACGGCTTTCACCACCACGGAATTCCAGCACTTTGTGGAGCTCCATGGCATCCAGCACGTGAGATCCGCCCCTTTTCACCCAGCCACGAACGGCCAAGCAGAGCAAATGGTCCGCACCACTAAGGAGGCTCTAAGGCACATGGACCAGGGGGATCTGGGGTTTAAGTTAACGACTTTCCTATACGGCCAGCGCACCACCCCTCACTCGGCTACCAGTCGCAGCCCCGCAGAGCTGCTTATGGGCCGCCAGCTGACAACCCAGCTCGACCAGCTCCACCCCGATCGGGCGCCAGCCTCCTCCAAAGAACCCAACATCCCCAAAGCTCCCAGAGGGTTCGCGCCAGAGGACCCGGTCTACATCCACAACTACGCCCGGGGCCCCCCGTGGTTGCTGGGGCAGATTTATCCACGTCACTGGTCCCCTCTCCTATGAAGTCGCAGGCGAGGAAGGACAATGGTGGAGGCACCACGTGGACCAACTTCGCTGCCGCCTGCACGCCTTCTCTGCAGACGATCCAGGGCTGGACTTCCCAGATGCGGAACCCGAGGTACCAGAGACAGACGATCTGCCCGCCCCATGACCAGCCGAGACTCTGCAGGAGGACCCTACAGAAGCCGGCCGCCCGGACATCACTCCAGTCGCCGTCCCTGCACCGGCATCAGACCCGGCTCCGCCCATGGCAGACATCGCCAAATTTCCGCTCCCTACACTGGCGGCTCCGGTGAGCCCGCGCCGCTCGACCAGAGAATGGAAACGTCCCACGCACCTCAGAGACTATGTTTGCCAAGGGACAGTCCGGACTATGGGGAGAGGGGTGTAATGTAGTATGCTCTGTGTAGCAACCAGCCTGCCATGTGCTCCCAGGTAATGGCGCCTGCCGCATGGCCAGAGCACATGGTCAGGCAGAGAGGGGAGCTTGAATCTGGAGGAACAATAGACATCCGGATTCAAAGCTTCCACCAATGTGGGACCTAGGTTCTCCCTGGAGAGCCAATGCAATCAAAAACTCCTCCAGGGAACCTATGACAAACATGTGCATATGTTAAACCCCTATCAGGTCTTTTGGGTGTGGCTGGAGGTGTGGCTCCGACCAGCATATAATGAGGGCCCTGGAGCCCTGGAAGCATGCTTGTTCTGACCATCTACTGGGCATGCTGAATCACTCAATAAAGGCTTCATATTTCACCGTTCCTGGTCTCCCGAGTCCAGTACTCTTCACCTGGCTTATTCTCTGAATAGAGCTACTGGGTTTCTCATATTAAATACCGGGATTCTCCAAGTCTCCATTCTTTCTGCAAAATGCATGGAGGAAGTCCCACTGAGCACAAGGAGGACTTGCTCAGGAGGAAATCCAAAAAGACTGCAACCCATGTGTACCCCATCCAGAAAGTAAGCTCCACTGAAACCCTGGAGCTTCCTTCCAAGTAAAGTGTGCACAAACCTGACACTTGGAAGTGAGTTTCATTGACATGAATGGCACTTCTAGCAAATATCTTTAGAGACTAGGAGTATCAAAGGAGCTGGCTGATTCTGCTGATTCTGACAAAGTATTTCTATTGCTTGCTGCTATGATTTCTATCTTGCTGCTATGATTTCTATGCTGCCATGTATGTTTCTATAACACCTGCCATGTAGTTGCCCCCTCCCCCATGTAACCCCTCACTTTGGCCAGTATGTATGTAATCTATATGACCCCAGGTTTATGACCCTGACCAGGCCTGGTCTGTGTAACTGTCAGGCCAGGAGGATGACAACTTCAAAGTATGGGAACAATGGGCCTCTCACACTCCTGCCTCCGCATTCCATTCACCCTGGCTGGGACAGCAAGGGAGGACAGGTCCCATCTCTTATCAACGTGTGAAAGCCTCGAGGCCAGCGATTGTTATGTGAAATGGTAACATCTAAGGGGTCTGGTTTGGGAAGGGAAATTTACAACTTAACACCTCACTTTCTTTCCTGTGGGAAGCAAACGGCCAGAGACCTTTTTTGCCCGCCATTTTTCCCCTTTAGTGATTGGCTACCTATGGGTAATTCAAACTGTTCTGAAAGGTATAATAGACCTGCTTCTGTCATATGCGTTATCTCTGACAATAATCCGAGAAGCTGTACCAATGTAGAGATTGGAAATAAAGAACTGTGTTTCATCAACAAAGATCTGATCCTTGACTACTTTGAGCAGAAATCTCACAGATTGTCAGAGATCTGTGACTGGGACTTGGCCGTTCCTGACCATGTTGGACGACGGTACTCTTCCCATCCCTACTACCGAAGACCAGCCGGTAACCCCTGGGGACCAGGGCGCCGGTGGTGGAGGCGGCGGAGGGGAGCCTGAAGTACCAGTGACTAAGATTCAAGGGGCTCACTACATCCCATGCCCACCTCCTCTTCAGAGCGTGACCCCGAGGTACTCATGGAGCAATTTTGGTCACGGGACCGTAGACTCCTGGGTGCATGATCGGAAAGGGGCACGGGTTTCATTCCAGGGCGATCACCTCGACCGTGGGAAGCCGAGTTTCCTGGGAGACGAACGCGAGACGACCTACGGAGGAGATTCGCGTCTCCCGTCCCTGGAAGGAGAGAGAATGGGGCCGTACGGGCCCGATCCCTACAGAGAAGACCCGACTCAAGCCCTCGACCGGATGATGGGAGATTTGCGGTTCCAGCTTACTACCGAGCTGCGAGAGCTAGCCCTTGATCTCCAGTATCAGTTCCAGGACACCCTCACGGCTATGCAAGCGGCTCAGCCAGCACCAGCCGGGGGAGGACCTCCCACGGTCGGAGTCCAGCAACTGGTGGTGCCTCCCGGAGGAGTCCCTGCCCAGGCGCCACCGCAAGTGCCGCCGCAAGTGCCGCAGCAGGTCCCCCCGGTCGTTCCCCGCCAGGTGCCCGCACCCCTACCTGCGCCGGCCCCCGTGCCAGCAGGGCCGGTGGTTCGCCCGGCTCCCGCCGATCCGTTGACGGCTACTTTCGATGGGGACCCTGAGAAGTTGCGGTTCTTCCTGCTAGAGATCGAGCGGTTCCTAGACACATGGGGACATCTCTACCCCACCGAGAGGGACCGGATTGGCTACATCGGATCCAAGCTGAAGGACACCACCAGCTATTGGTACATGAGCCTGCACAACGCCCCCGGGCCTGAACTGCGCTCGCTGAACAACTTCATGTGGGCCCTCCGACACCACTACGAGGACCCCTTGGGAGAAGAAAAAGCCCGGAACCAACTGCGAAGGCTGACCCAAGGGCGGTCCTCGGTGAGGGACTACACCGACAAGTTCCGGCGCATCTCAGCCAAGATTCGCGGCTGGATGCAAGACCTGCTCATGGAGAAGTATCAAGAGGGCTTAAGTTACGAGGTGTACGAGGCGGTGTTGCGGGGGGGAAGACCCGGGTCGTTGGCCACCTGAATGAGGGCGGCCGCGGACGTGGAAGAACGCTTCACCCTCATCAAGATGGGAGCTTCATCGATGGCTCAAGGCAAAGCAGCACCGAAGACGAAACCCAAGCCCAATCTACAAGATATTCGGGATGCCCACTTCAAGCAGGGGCTCTGCATGAGATGCGGGGAGAGTGGTCACTTCACCTCGGCGTGTCCTAGAGGAGGGGGGAAAGCTCCGAAGACCTCCACTCCGGTGTCCAGAAGCACCCCCAGCAGAGGGAAGACCCCGTTTAAACCCCGGGCTCTGCAGCTGGAAGGGGCAGCGAGCGAGCAGGGGGAGTTGGAGCTGACAGAAGCACAGATGTCAGGAAACTCCAACGGCCTGCAGTGAGCGGCGCAGAACTGCAGGTCCCCAGCCACGACGCGCCATCTCCAGTGAGCATCCCTGGCCCCTTATTATATATGGTAGTGACTGTAATAGCCCCTGGGATCGGGACCCATGTCCGAGTCCGAGCCCTAATTGACTCTGGGTGTGCCCAGGACTTAATCAGCCTGTTAGTAGTTGAAGGGCTGGGACCTAAGGTCACCCCATTGGGGGAGCCACTCAAGTTCACGCAAATGGACGGTTCGGAAATGAAAGAGGCGTGTGTGGCAGAGACCGAGAGACTAATTCTGGGGACGGGGGAACATTGGGAAAAGAGAGCCTTCATCATCACCCCCAACACCCAATTCCCCATGGTGTTGGGGAGCCCCTGGTTAAGCTCCCATGACCCCTATATCAAATGGAGTGAGGGGAAGATCTCCTGGGTGGACGAAAAGTGCCAAGGCCACAAATGGGACCCGGGGTGGGGCCCAGGACCTCCAGTACCCCTCCGGGCGGCGGCCCTCACCCTGGCGCCCGCGGCCGTCCCCCAGGAATATCGGGACTTAATGGGAGTGTTCAGTGAGACTGAAGCGGACGAACTACCCCCCCACAGACTATCGGATTGTGCCATAGAGCTGATCCCGGGTGAAAAACTCCCAAAGGGAAAACTTTACTCCATGAGTCCTCCGGAGCGGGAGGAACTAAGAAAGTTCCTAGACAAGAACTTGGAGCGCGGCTTCATCCGCCCTGCTAAATCCCCCTTCGCGGCCCCCGTTCTCTTTCGAAAAAAGAAAGACGGGGGTTTACGCTTGTGCACGGACTACAGAGGACTAAATGCGGTGTCTGCTTCCAACGCCCACCCCCTCCCCCTCATTAAAGACTTGTTAACGGAGGCAGCCAAGGGAAAAGTGTTCACTAAGTTGGACCTCCGAGACGCATATTTCCGGGTGCGCATCAGGGAGGGGGATGAGTTCAAGACTGCCTTTAATACCCCGTTGGGACAGTTCGAATACCTGGTGATGCCGTTCGGTTTGAGTGGCGCGCCAGGGGTCTTTATGAGCTTAATAAATGAAGTGTTGCACAAGCATTTATTCAAGGGGGTGTTATGTTACTTAGATGATATCTTGATCTACTCTGCTGATAAGACAGAACACGTGAAATTGGTCCAAGAAGTGCTCTCAACCCTGTTGAAAAATCAGTTATATGCAAAATTGTCTAAATGTGAATTCCATCGGGAGTCTGTAGATTTCTTAGGGTACCGCATTTCCCAGAAGGGACTGGAGATGGACCCTGCCAAGGTCGAGGCGGTGGTTCAGTGGGAAGCCCCCCGAACGAGAAAGCAACTTCAAAGTCTATTAGGATTTTGTAACTTTTACCGCACCTTCATAAAAGACTTTGCCATGGTTACCCTCCCATTGACTGAGTTGTTGAAAACCAAAGGGAGGGGCCCGGAAGCAGGGAAGCCCGGGGAGAGAATCGCCTGGACTGGAGAATGCCAGAAGGCGTTCGAAACTCTTAAGACTCTTTTCACCTCAGAGCCCATTTTAGCTCACCCCGATGAGACCAAGGAATTTGTAGTTCACATAGACGCCTCAGATGTGGCCATGGGGGGGCCATCCTACAGCAAGGGTCGGATGGAATGCTGCACCCCCTCGCCTACATTTCGAAAAAATTTAATGAGACAGAAAGGAATTGGTCAGTTTGGGATAAGGAAGCCGCAGCCATCCGACTGGCCCTCACCACTTGGCGGCATTGGTTGGAGGGAGCGCAGACCCCTTTTGAAATTTGGACAGATCACAAAAACCTAGAAGCGCTGCGCACACAAATATCCCTGAACGCTAAGCAGCTCCGCTGGGCAGATTTTTTCTCGAAATTCAATTTTGTGCTTAAACACTTCCCTGGGAAAGCCAACTCATTAGCAGACGCACTCTCCCGATTGCCCCAACACGAGAGTATGAAAGAGGAGGTGTTCAACTCCATGTTCTCCCCTCAGCAGCTGGGAGGGGCGGTGACTACCAGGAGTCAAAGTAAGCAGGTGACGGCAGAACCGGGGAAGAGCGACTGGGGGGGGGGATTATTCCCCGGAAGAAGTCGAAGAGTTAGAAACATTAGCAGACTGCTCCCTCCGGGAAAATAAATGCTGGTACCACGGGGATAAACTGGTGGTACCCCGAAGCAAGAGAAAAGACATACTGCTAAACTGCCATTCCTCAAAATTAGCAGGGCATTTTGGATTTTTAAAGACACTTAACTTAATTCAGAGGCAGTTCTGGTGGCCGCGCATGCGCAGGGATGTCTCGGACTTTGTAACTGCCTGCCAGACTTGTTTGATGTGCAAAAGAAGGGGGGGAAGTCCTGGGACTGTTGCACCCGCTGCCCACCCCCTCTCGGCCTTGGGAGGCGATAGCTATGGACTTCATCACCAACCTGCCACCCTCAAAGGGTAAAACTGTAATTTGGGTGGTGGTAGATATGTTTTCTAAACAAGCCCACTTCACTCCCTTCAAGCAGCTGCCTACGGCAAAGGGAATGGCCAAGGCTTTCTTCAGTCACGTGATCAAGCTGCATGCTTTCCCCAAACGGGTGGTATCCGATAGGGACAGTCAATTCGTTGCCAACTTCTGGCGGGAGCTTCTGAAATTTATGGACATTGAACCCACCCTGAGTTCAGGGTATCATCCAGAGACCGATGGGCAGTCCGAACGAACTAATCAAATTTTGGAGCAATTTCTAAGGTGTTACACTAACTACCACCAGGACAACTGGGTGGAGTTGCTACCCTTCGCTGAATATAGCTATAACAATGCAGTGCATTCCTCTACTGGCGTTTCTCCGTTCATGGCTGTAGGAGGTTTTGAAGGAAAACCACTGCCCACAATTGAAAACGCATCCAATACTCCCCCCACAGACTTTAAGCGATGGTGGGCCACCCTGCAAGAGTCGTGGCCCCTGATAGCCAAAACCCTGGACCAGGCAAAAGAGGACTACAAGAAATATGCGGACCGTGGCCGAGCTGAAGGCTGGGACCTCCAGCCCGGGGACTCTGTTTACCTATCCACAAAGAACATACATGGCTTACAACCCAGTAGGAAATTGGGGTGGAAATTTGTGGGCCCTTACAAGGTGTTGCGTAAAATCTCTGATGTGTCCTTTGAACTGGAATTGCCCAAATCACTGAGTTCTGTGCACCCTGTTTTTCATTTCAGCTTGCTGAAGAAGAATCCTGGGCCGAATGCATGGCATCCAGTTCCTCCGACTCCTCCTCCACTGATGAAGGGGGAGGCACCCCATTTTGAAATTTCGGAAATTCTGGATTCTAAACTGCGTAGGGGCCACGTATATTATTTAGTTAGATGGCTTGACTTTGGCCCAGAACAAAATGAGTGGGTTCGTTCTGAAAATGTGCATGCTCCTAAGTTAGTTAAAGCTTTTCATAAAAGGTTCCCCGACAAACCCGGGTAGATTTATTTTCGGGGTGCCAGTGTGTCAGATTCTGCTGATTCTGACAAAGTATTTCTATTGCTTGCTGCTATGATTTCTGTCTTGCTGCTATGATTTCTATGCTGCCATGTATGTTTCTATAACACCTGCCATGTAGTTGCCCCCTCCCCCATGTAACCCCTCACTTTGGCCAGTATGTATGTAATCTATATGACCCCAGGTTTATGACCCTGACCAGGCCTGGTCTGTGTAACTGTCAGGCCAGGAGGATGACAACTTCAAAGTATGGGAACAATGGGCCTCTCACACTCCTGCCTCTGCATTCCATTCACCCTGGCTGGGACAGCAAGGGAGGACAGGTCCCATCTCTTATCAACGTGCGAAAGCCTCGAGGCCAGCGATTGTTATGTGAAATGGTAACATCTAAGGAGTCTGGTTTGGGAAGGGAAATTTACAACTTAACACCTCACTTTCTTTCCTGTGGGAAGCAAACGGCCAGAGACCCTTTTTGCCCGCCGTTTTTCCCCTTTAGTGATTGGCTACCTATGGGTAATTCAAACTGTTCTGAAAGGTATAATAGACCTGCTTCTGTCATATGCGTTATCTCTGACAATAATCCGAGAAGCTGTACCAATGTAGAGATTGGAAATAAAGAACTGTGTTTCATCAACAAAGATCTGATCCTTGACTACTTTGAGCAGAAATCTCACACTAGTGTGGGCTAGCAGCTAGAGCATCAGACTCACCAACTGGGAGACACAGGTTCAAACCCCCACTCTGCCATGGAAGGTTTCTGGCTGACCTTGGTCTAATCACACTCTCTCAGCAAGCCCGGAGTCCTCTGTGCGCTACCTGGGCCGGGTCTTGAGAGGGCTGCTTGGCAAATGGAAAGGACAACCGGGGGGGGGGGGGGTGTGAAGGAGAAAAGGCACGTCCTAATGCTGATGCCGCAGCCCTTCCCCTCCTTCGACCCCAGGGTGGTATTTCCAGCACCAGGGCCTGGGTCGCCAGGAAGAACGCCTCTGGGCGCCCACCAGGGGCACACTGTCCTCCCCAGCAGGTGTGGGTAACAGTCAGATGTACATGGATCCTCATGAATTCATATGATTTTTACATTGAAATGAAATAAAACCACCATCATACTGTAGACCATGTGTTAGTCTATAGGGATCACCAAAAAAATCACACATCCACAGATTCGTGGCACCACAACAGCACAAAAACATGATTCCAAAGCACGGATCCACGTGAATTCATATGATTTCTACGCTGAAATGAAATAAAACCAATATCATACTGTAGACCATGTCTTAGACTATAGGCAGCACTACAAAAATCATGCCTCCACGAATTCGTCGCACCACAAAAGTACAAAAACATGGTTCCAAAGCACAGATCCTCAGGGTTTTTCAATTGGGTCACCCCCATCACCATCAAATCATATATCATGTCCACAGGCACAGCTTGAACCACAGAAATCATGGATCCACAATTTCGTGGCAACACCATGCAGCCAAAACACAGTTCTGAAGCATGGATCCTCATGGATCCTTGGGGTTTCTGCAAATACACAATCTAATCACATATCATGACAATGGCCACAGCTTGCACAACAAAAATCACAGATCCACAGCTTCATGGCAACACCATTCTGCAAAAACATGGTGCCAAACCATGGATCCTCAGCAATTTTGCTTCGGGTCACCATGAACTCACCATCAGATCACATATCATGTCCATGGGCACACCTTGCACCTCAGAAATCATGGCAACACCATTCTGCAAAAACATGGTTCTGGAGCATGGATCCTCATGGATGCTTGGGGTTTCTGTGTTGGGACACCCCAAACTTACCATTAAATCCCATATCATGTCCATGTCCACAGCCTGAACCACAGAATTCACGGATCCACAGCTTTGTGGCAACACTATGCTGCAAAAACATGGTTTGAAACCATGGATCCTCAAGGATCCCCAGCATTTTTGCTTTAGGTCACCATAAACTCACAATCAGATCACATATCATGTCCGTGGGCACAGCTTGCAGCACAGAAATCACAGATCCACAGCTTCGTGGCAACACCATGATGCCGAAACATGGTTCTGAAGCATGGATCCTCATGGATCCTTGGGGTTTTTGCAATGGATCACCCCAAACACACCATCAAATCACATAACATTTCCATGGCAACAACTTGCACCACAACATCACAGATCCACATCTTTGTGGCAAAACCATTCTGCAAAAACATGGTTCTGGAACATGGATCCTCATGGATCGTCAGTGTTTTTGTGTTGAGTCACCATGTGTCCATGGCTTTGTGGCAACACCATTAAGCCAAAACATGGTTTGGAAGCACAACTAGACCCAGGCAGGGTAGGCCTGTTGGTCTGAAGCAACAGAACAAAGTCTGAGTCCAGTGGCACTTTTCAGACCAACAAAGTTTAATTCTGGGCATGCATTTCTACCCAGAATTAAACTTTGTTGATGTTCAAGGTGCCCACTGGACTCAAACTTTGTTTGGGGGCTAATAGCCCTCAGTATACCTTGCAGAAAAAAACATCTATCTGTCAAATCTTTGACTGTGATCATTCATAGTAATAAACGAAGTCAATGAGTAAAACTAAAATAAACTGTTTGCAGGGGGCCCCTTGCACCTATTCAGTAGCCTCTCTGCTGACCAATGAAAGGGATCCCCACACACACACAACCTTTCCCTCCCCCTGGGGACTCGGAGCTGTGGCTGGCTCAGTCCCTTCCCTGAGTCATGCCCTCCTCCTCACCCCCTGTCTGGTACTAGGCAGCTGTGCTGCGACCAGAATGGAGCTCCTTCCAGCCTCTTTCTCTCTCACACACACACATATACACACTCCTGCACTCTCACCACCCCCACCCACCCACCCCCACCCCGCAAACTAAATAAAGCGGCTCTGTGCCCTAAAGCCTCGAGCAATCGTGCAAGCCCTTTTTTTCTCCCCTGGTAGATTTTTCTGTGTGAATCTCATGCGCTTTGGCTTTTTTCAGGAAGCAGAAGGGAAGCTGTCTTTTTTTTACTTTTTTGGGGGGGGAGGCAGGCAGGCCAGCCTGGCACCCTCTGACAGAGGAGGAGAGGCAGGAGGAACACAGCCCTGACTGCTCGCCTTGCCGCTCCAGTGGCAGGCAGCGTCCTACTCCTCAGCCCCCCAGTTGCCCCTGGGGGAGGCTCAGCACCTGATGGAAATTTTCAAGGGGGCTCACATCTTCAAGATGCTTGCCCCAGACTGAGAGTTCCTATCTATACTTTATGATGACAAGTGAAAGGGTAGTAGACCGTACACTGAACATGAGTCAGCAGTGTGATGCGGTGGCTAAAAAGGCAAATGTCATTTTGGGCTGTATCAACAGAAGTAGTATCATTTTACTTTGGTCTGGTTAGACCTCAACTAGAGTATTGTGTTCAGTTTTGGGAACCACAATTTAAGAAGGATATAGGCAAGGTAGAATGTGTGCAGAGGAGGCCAATGAAGATGGTGAGGGGTCTGGAGACCAAGTCATAGAATCATAGAATCACAGATTGAGAAGGGGCCATGCAGGCCATCTAGTCCAGCCCCCTGCTCAATGCGGGATCAGCCTGGAGCATCCCTGATAAGTGTTTGTCCAGATGCTGCTTAAAGACTGCCAGTGAGGGGGAGCTCACCACATCCCCGGGCAGCTGATTCCACTGCTGAACTACTCTGACTGTCAAAATGTTTCTCCCTAAGATCCAGCCAGTACCTTCCCATCCTTAATTTAAACTCATGATTGCAAGCCCTATCCTCTGTGGCCAACAAGAACAGCTCCCTGCCCTCCTTTAAGTGACAGCCCTTCAAATACTTCAAGAAAGCCATCCTGTCCCCCCTCAACCTCCTCTTCTCCAGACTGAACATTCCCTCAGCCTTTCCTCATAGGGCTTGGTCTCCAGGCCCCTCAGGAAAGTCCTGTGAGGAAAGGCTGAAGGAGCTGGGTCTGTTTAGTTTGGAGAGGAGAAGACTGAGAGGTGATACAATAACCATCTTCAAGTATTGGAAGGGTTGTCATACAGAGGATGGTGCAGAGTTGTTTTCTGTTGCCCCAGAAAGTCGACCAGAACCAAAGGGTTGAAATGAAATCAAAAGAGTTTTCGGCTAAACATTAGGAGGAACTTCTTGACAGTCAGAGTGGTTCCTCAGTGGAACAGACTTCCTCAGGAGGTGGTGGGCTCTCTTTTTTTTGAAGGTTTTTAAACAGAGGCTAGGTGGATATCTGACAGCAATGCTCTGTGAACTTAGGCAGCTCATGAGAGGGAGGGCAGGAAGGATTGCATCAGTGCTTAGTTCTTGTGGCCCTTTCTTACATGCCCAGGGAAATGCCGATCACCACTTTGAGGTCAGGAAACAATTTTTCTCCTGGCCACTTTTGGCCAGGGATCCTGGAGGGTTTTTTTTTTTTTTTTTTTTGCCATCTTCTAAGCATGGATCAGGGGTTACTGGGGGTGGGCGTGGGGAGGTAGTTGTGAATTTCCTGCACTGTGCTGGACTAGATGACCCTGGAGGTCCCTTCCAACTCTATGATTCTGGGGCCGAGGACATACTGGAGTTCTGCCGCGCCTCCGCGGCACGGCAGAACAAGGTGGGGGGAATTCCCCCGCCGCACGGCGTTCACATGCCGCCGCAAGGAAGCCACCTGCAGCATCCAGACGGCGGGCGGCTTCCGCCAGCGGCAGCCAAACGCCACACGGCTCCCCCGCCCGGCGCGCATTCACACCCACCGGAAGTGGGTGGAATGTGCGCCGCAGCAGCTGGGACACCACTTTGAAGTGGTGCCCAGCTGCTGCGGGAGGAGCGCGGCGCTGGACGCGTTGCATCCGGGTCACCTCCTCCGGGCAGATGCAGCAGTCTGAACGGCCACTCTGCCTCCGCTTTTAAAGCGGAGGCAGAGCGGGCCAGACTGCCAGTCTATCCTCAGCCTAGGATACTTTGATTCTAAGTATTTGACATTGAAATTTGCAGAGGAGAATTTTTTTAGGGGCAAATGATCCAAAGCACCTCTTGGGGACAGCCTGACCCCTTGCAACAGGAAGGATTGTTGTTTGAAAAGGACCCCTGGGCTGCAGTCAGACATACCTTTAGATCCAAAAGCACTGTAATGATGCAGAGAAAATTAATACCAACACAATTTATATCAACATCACCTCATCACAAAGAAACAGTGCATAAGAACTTGATTACATACATTCTTTCTTTACTACTCAGGCGCAAGGCCCACAGACTAATTAACGGACAAGTGAATATCAGTATACAAGGAAAAATATCTATTGCAGTAAATGTTTCTTCTTTACTTAGGGCACAAGGCTCACAGAACAGTATCCAGTGAAGGGAGACGAAGATGCCAGCTTTTTCTCTCCATTTCACTAATGCTTCCTCAGTGAACTGAATACAAAAGAGATACATCCAATGTAATACATGTCAATGGAAATAACAATGAATGCTCATCACAAGGTGTCCTTTTATTAATTATAATTTTTTTAACCTCAATTCCCAATATGTAAAGCACGTAAGTGCTAGAATCAACTTGCAACTGGATCAAGTTCCCAAAGTGTTCAGCGTCCAGAATTTATTTCCTATGCAAAAACACAACTCTGCTTAGCATACCACATAATAAATAGTATGTCACCATAAGAACTAAAGCCCCAGCAACCTAAACTCACCATAGCCTTTCAGTTCCCAAAGACAAACGGGCTACCGCTCATTCCTCACTTCAAAAGTCGGTGCTGCCTTACAATGACGCATAGTGTTCTTGTTTATCTAGGAAGATACAGATAATGTTCCCAGCACAAAACTTAAAGAGACAAGAGCCGCTCACCACAG
Organism: Lepidodactylus listeri; assembly: GCA_029233225.1. Taxonomy (NCBI): domain Eukaryota; kingdom Metazoa; phylum Chordata; class Lepidosauria; order Squamata; family Gekkonidae; genus Lepidodactylus; species Lepidodactylus listeri. Next base: position 1,766,070 of record JARCFY010000014.1, on the reverse strand, counting down.
TTATAAAAATGAATTACGTTCTATAGATTGGTTTAACCCATGAGGGTGCAAAGTTTGTAATTTGAATATCCGAAAAGCTTCCCTCTGTCTGAGCATCCTTTATAAGTCCAGTGCAGAACTTAAAGAGACAAAAGCCTCTCACCACAGTTATAAAAATGAATTAAATTCTAAAGACTGGTTTAGCCCATGAGGATGCACAGTTTGTAATTTGAATATCTAGAAAGCTTCCCTCTGTCTGAGGTTGTTTTTACATCTGACTTTCCCGCTGGAATCATTCTAGTTCCAAAAAAACCTGCCCACACTTCTGTGCGGTGTGAAACCGTGCTGCTACTGAAATGTCCACATCTACTAATTGCCCTCCTGTGGTCAAGCTAGTATTCAACCAGCTTGATTCTGCTTTAAACAATTGCTGTTATTAGGGCACTTAGACCACCTGGAGTGAAATTTCACACCACTGTGAATTCAGCACAGGAAAAGACAGCAGTCAAACTACTTTAGAGGGGAGGTGTAAAATGACCCTGAGTGTCCTTTGTAAGTCAAGTTTATTATATTTATGTGTTCTAAGGGTCATTTTACACCTCCCCTCTAAAGCAGTTTGACTGCTGTGTTTTCCTGTGCTGAATTCACAGTGGTGTGAAATTTCACTCCAGGGGGTCTAAGTGCCCTAATAACAGCAATTGTTTAAAGCAGAATCAAGCTGGTTGAATACTAGCTTGACCACAGGAGGGCAATTAGTAGATGTGGACATTTCAGTAGCAGCACGGTTTCACACCGCACAGAAGTGTGGGCAGGTTTTTTTGGAACTAGAATGATTCCAGCAGGAAAGTCAGATGTAAAAACAGCCTCAGACCACAAACTTAAAATCACTAGGGGAGTGGCCTTTACTAGAAAAATGATGAACCAGTGGAGATTCCATGCGTAATGTCCGAATGCATGATCTATGTTCTATCATCCTCGTTCTGAGCGTTCTACTACATGCCCCCACATATAGGAGGGAACACGGACATTTTAGAAGGTAAATTGACCACTGGGAGGCACAGTTGGTATATGTTCTAAGTGTGTAACAAAAAGACAATGCAGGTAAACTAATGCTCATGGTCTGCCATGCCTGAGGACATACACTGCAGTGCCCACATGCAAAATGTCCTTTCTTTGAAACAGAAACTGTTTCCATCAGGCCATGCGCTAGATCTGTGTGTACCAAAGCATCTTTGAGGCTTTTAGTCCTTCTCAAACCCACATAAGGTTTAACTTTACATCCTGGAATCTTATCTATGATGTGCCAATGCCTGAATATAATATCCTTAACTGAAGAAGCTAAAGGCGTAAAATCCATAGCACAAAAAAATGGAAGACTGGGACTGATTCCTAGATGTCGTGACACTCCATCAGCCCGTCTGCGTGCGTCCTGTAGGATGCTGGGGGGATACCCCCTTATCTCCAATTCCCCTCTAATTTCCTAGATCTCCTTCATAGTGGTCTTGGAAAGAAGCATTCCTCTTTAACCTGAAGAACTGCCCATATGGCAAATTCCTCCTAAGATGTAGGGCATGATGTGAATGGAAATGCAGGTAGGAATTCCTATCTGTCTCTTTAAAAAAAAGGTTTCACCGCAAGGGTCTCAGTCTCCATCACAAATACTGTAGTGTCCAAAAATGCTGTACTGCTACTGTTAGATTTACATCTAAACTTGATGGTCGGATGAAGGAAATTAAGCCAAGTCGCAAATTCCTTAACCTGTAAATCCTGACCCCCCCAAAATAAGTCATCAATAAAGCATTTGAAGAACACTATGTTGTGATAAAAAGGATTCACTTCTGGATTCGAAATCCACTTCTGCTCAAAATCTATCATGAAAAGATTAGCCACCGATGGGGCAAAGGCTGACCCCATTGCAACACCCTGGGTCTGCAGATAAAACTGCTGTTGAAACCTAAAGAAGCTATTCTCAAATATCACATCTACGAGGTCCATTAGGAAGTGAATGGGGGGACTCCTATGTTCTCTCCTTGACAAGGTATCAGCCAATACCAAACACGCTTCCTCGTGCGGTATGTTGGAATACAAAGCCACAACATCCATAGTGACAAGTACATGATCCTGAGGCACCCTCGACCCTTCAATTTTAGAGATAAAATCTTTCGTGTCCCTGATGTAAGAAGGAGCACAGGAAACAAAGGCTGCAAATAGTAATCCACAAACTGTGAAAGTGGTTCAAAAATAGAGTCTGTACCAGAGACAATGGGTTGACCTGGGGGAGGATGTCCCTGTTTATGCACCTTAGGTAAGGCATAGAAAATGGGAATCCGAAAAAACTCCTTCATTAGAAATTCTGCCGTACTGCGTTCTATATAGTCCAGAGCTGAAGCCTCCTGGACCACTGCCCTGATGATCCTCCTGACTGAGCTAGTAGGGTCAGTCTGAATAGGTCTATAAAGTCCTGGCTCATCTAAAAGTTTATTTACCATGGTGAGGTAATCTGTGGCATCCATGACCACAATACCTTCATCCTTGTCTGCGTTCTTGATAACAATCGGTATCATCACTTGCTAAGGAGTGTAAAACTTCCTCCTCCTCATGTGTAAGATTGAAATGGTACCTAGGTTTAGATCCCTCTAACTTTTCAATATCTCTCAATACCAGTCTTTCAAAAACCTGGATGTCAGGTGAAGTCATGAACAAAATGCGATTTATTCTTAAATCTGCATAACTCAGTTGGTTTTTATAATTAATAAAAGGACACTTTTTGATGAGCACTCATTGTTATTTCCATTGACATGTATTACATTGGATGTATCTATTTTGTATTCAGTTCACTGAGGAAGCATTAGTGAAATGGAGAGAAAAAGCTGGCATCTTCGTCTCCCTTCACTGGATACTGTTCTGTGAGCCTTGTGCCCTAAGTAGAGAAGAAACATTTACTGCAATAGATATTTTTCCTTGTATATTGATATTCACTTGTCCTTTAATTAGTCTGTGGGCCTTGTGCCTGAGTAGTAAAGAAAGAATGTATGTAATCAAGTTCTTATGCACTGTTTCTCTGTGATGAGGTGATGTTGATATAAATTGTGTTGGTATTAATTCTCTCTGCATCATTACAGTGCTTTTGTATTTTTGTAGTTTACTACTGTGATTATCGCCTTTGTTGTATACCTTTAGATCCGACATCGCTGTGAATGCCTGATGGATCTAAAGGGCATGATCAGACAGCAACATCTGGGAAAGGTCCCGCAGTCGTCGGCAACCCATGCTGCCCCGCCACAGAAATGGAGTTAAAAGACACCGGGGAAAGTCTGGTCCTACCACTTGCCAATGGGCCAAAAACAGATTTTCCCTGGTCTGATCACTCAAGCATGCTCTCAAGCTGTCAGGATGGTCTGCTCATTCCATCCTGACTTGGTGCTGCATTCCCCCCCCCCCCCCAGCAGTATGAACATAACCGCATACTCCATGGTGAACAGAGGTTTGATTCCTTGTTTATGCACATGGGAAACAAAAGGCAAAAAAACACCCCGTGTCCAAGGTGGTGTCTGATCATGCAGTGACAGGCTGAGCCCTCAGCACAAAGGGATGTGTTGTTGCACAACTGTGAGTCAAATTCCTCCAGAGGAAATAGGAGCACTTCCCTTCCTCACCAAATGGCACATCTGACTGCAGCCCTGGAGTCCTTTGCTTTGCTCTCCACCATGTTCAAGTAGATCCCTGGGTGCCACACTGGCTGGAGCAGATCGGTCCTCACAGGAAGCTCCAGGAGGTGGAAAGGAACACATTAAGGACATGTACTTTGTTGGCAACTTCCATGAGGGTCCGAAAGGATCCTTCCTGTGCTGCAGAACTGCCTTCCCCTAGCCCACACCAGCCAGACATCTGACACCATTCCTGAGGGTTTCTCCATCATGTGGCCCCAGCTGTTAGGAGACTGCTCCATCTCCAGGTGCTGAATGCCCACCACTATCACATTGTTCTGCTCTGTTCTCAGAGCTATTTCAGACGTGCAAATGAGGGCATGCACAGGAGCCAAGAAAGCACTCCAAAAGGACAAGCTAGATTGCTCTGAAATTTATGGCACTTCAGTCTAAGCAACGTGGATATGTTATTCATTTAATTGAACCCTGCTTTTAAATTCGGAACCTTGTGGCGTCTTAAAAGAGGACAAAAACATTTTTATCTTAGAACAAAGTTTGAGTCCAATGGCATCTTTAAGACCAACAAAGTTTAATCCTGGGCTTTTGTGTGCGGATGCCACCTCCAGAATTAAACTGTGTTGGTCTTAAAGGTGCCGCTGGAGTTAACCTTTGTTCTGTTGCCTCAAACTAACATGGCTGCCCACCTGAAAAAAATTTATCTTTAACATTGAACCCACTTTTTCAGGTGTGTGGATGGACTCTAGCCTGTGAATGCTCTTGCTGTGATCATAAAAGTGGGCAGCCAAGATAAAAGTGGAAGTTGATAAAAGAGGAAGTTGCTGGAAGAGTCCTGTTTATTCATTTAATGTAGCCATCATCATGGCATAGTATGATGACTGAGGGCTCCTGTTGCATCTCTGCATGATTTACTGCTCTGGTCTTACCATTTAGGGAGCATGCCTAGTTCAGTGAGTCACGAGCTCCACTGAAGTAACCCTCACTCTTACTCATACATTGTCTAAAAGGCAGGCATTTAGGGCATACAAATAAAATGTGCTCCTAATTTTAATTAAGGAATAAGGGTACTTCGGCTGTCAGAAATTAGGTAATGATACCTCAGAAGTCCAAAGTCTCCATCAGCTATCAGTTCAGGTACAATTTCTTTCAAATGCTCAGCTGCTTTTGTTTGGTTGGTTCTTTATTTATTTGTTGGTTGATTTATGTAGAACCTGGCCTTCCGAAGCTCCAGGTCGCATTACAATTTGTGTAATGGGGGGGGGGGGGCAGGGGGGGGTTATGTCAGGGAACATCATGTTCTGTTTGGTGGTGGTGGTGGAGAGTGCCGTCAAGTCCCAAGCTGACTCATAGCGACCCCTGGTGGGGATTCCAAGGTAAGAGATGAGCAGAGGTGGTTTGCCACTACTAGCCTTTGTGGAGCAACCCTGGACCTCCTCGGTGGTCTCCCATCCACGTTCTAACCAGGGTTGACCCTACTTAGCTTCTGAGAGCTAACAAGATCGAGCTAGCCTGGGCCATCCAAATCAGGGCCGTGTCCTATGTCCTTTGTAAACATCACAAGGGCCGGTCGAGGACTGTCTCCACCTTAATTGCAAGGAAGGTTAAACTCGCCCTGAGTCCAACTCTGAAATTGTTCCCCACCCCCCACCCCCAGCTAAGCCTGGAAGAAGCAGGAGAGGCGAGGCCTGGTGAACGGGAGGGGCTTCTGCCAAAGCAGCCTCTGCTCAGGGGACCATCCTGTGACCAGTGCTCTCCCAAAGGGCTGAGTGGCGCAAGGGCACCATCTACTGGCCAAATGGCTGGTCAGCTTTCCACAGAAACTCTCCAGGGCTGCTGGCATTTGGAGGGGCTGGCTCCCCAAGGTCTTCTTTTGTCTTCTACATTGGCTTACATGCTCAGTCGTGAAGTGGCTTTTTCACAGATGAGCAGTACTTCTGCCTTGCTTAACTTTTCACCACCCACATGGTTCTCTCTTTCCATGCATCTATTTGCTTTGCTTGGAATGGCCTGCACAGCCGCCCTGCCCTGACTTCACATCTCCCACTTTTGTGGTGGTGGTGGAGGAGGAGGGGGTCTGGAGAGACAAAGGGGGACTGCATGAGGTTTAGCTGAGTTTCCTGTGCGCACGGCATGATTGGGAGATGCCACAGAGGCTCTTTCCAAGCCCTACAGCAGGAATCTGGACGATTCCTGTGCAAGTGGGACTCTTGTGACTCATGGCTACAGGCAGGTCCATTCAATGGGACTCTTTGATGGCCCATCAGCTGTGTAAATAGGCCACCCTGTACCTAACACAATAAAGAGGATCAGCGCCTCACAACCCCTTGAGCATAATGGCTTCGGTGGCGCAGATTCACACATGCATTCCTATCAATAGCATGTGTGAATCACAGTTCCTGAATCAAACACAGCAGTTCCAGATTCCCTGTGATGCCAGGCATTTCCATGCATGGGGTCAGTTCACCCATTCATCTTCCAGGGCTCAAGGGATGGCAAGCTTGTCACAGTGAATGCAACATCCATGGACAACTTGCATGTATGGATGGTGATCATCAGCAGGATTCTGCCCACAGAAGGCGCATTTTGGCCTGGCCTCATCACAGGTCTCGCACTCACCGGCTCAGCTGCCAGTCTTCATGTGCGTAGCGGTGGAGGGACGAACATGTGGCCTGTGCCCCTCAGCCAAGTGTTTGTCCCTGTTATCTCGTCACTGGGAAGCACAGCCAGGCCACATCCTCACACAAGTGGAAACTGTGCTGCTGACTCCCAGTAGCTGTCCCTGGTCTCCGGGAGGGAATCACGGTGTGGGTGCAGGCCAGCCTGGGAGGCCCGGAGGGACCCACGGGATCCAGCTGTTTGCTCTCCTTTGTTTACACTGGCCAAACAGATCCATCTGGCAGTGACAACTGAGGGGCTGTTGGAGCAAGAGGTGGGGTGGGGAGGGATGGGGGCTGTTTCCAAATGAGGTGCCCCTCCCTCTTCCTCCTCCTCTCCGGGGCAAGGAGGGTCTCCCATTTGTCAAAGCACCACCCAGCTGGAATTCTCCATTTTAAAAAAAGGGTTCATTTTGCATGGGGGGGGGGATGCTGTTCATCCTGCCTAGTTATGAGCTGGAACAGCTGGCTCTGCTTGTCTGGCCTGTGAACAGCCCTGCTGCAGGAAGCCAGCTCGCCTGGATCTCCTCCTGCCTCTGCTCGGAGGCCAGCTGCCAAAAGCTGGGCCCCAATCCCCAGGCTGGCTTTCTGCCCCCTTCCATATGCATCCTTCACAGCTGTCCTCAGCCCAGCCCAGCCCAGCCCCCACTCGCACTGACAGCCCTGCTTGTGGCTCTTCCCTCCCCTGCTGCTCCTGTGCCTGCAACTCCCAGAACCTCCACACAGTACCTCATTAGCTTATGGAACTCACTGCCATAAGGTGGGAAGACTCATGGGGTTCTCATGCTAGTATTTAGCCCTGAATGCCAGCTGGCCTCACCCCGGGGCTGGATGGTTGCTCCTGGAGAAAGAAGTGTGATCAAGGGTTTGTGCGACTGCTGTAAGCCCAAGGGGAGGTCTCACTGCCATCCACACACTTGGTCACCATGCCTCCATTCTGTCCCCACATCACCCTTTTGGGATTCTTCCCATAAAACAAAATTCAGTCGTCCAGCTTTGTCAAAAAAAAAAAAAAAAGGCAGAGTGTGAGGCAGAGTTGCCTTTCCACCTTCACCTCTCCCTTGCAACCAAACATTAACTAATTTCAGGGCTATTTGGGGGCAGGAATGCACAAGAACGGAGTTCCGGCTGGCTCCTGAGTTGGCCACGCCTACGGCCGAAACCTCCGGCATGCATGGCTACAGAGCACGCTGCCCTCCCCACGTTACACACAAGAGGGAAAGGTGGCATGTTAAAATGCCCTCTTTCCCTCTGGGGAGCCCCTGGGGATTTCCTTGTCAATTTCACTCCCCCTCCCCCCTCAGCTGAGAGTGAAACTGGCAAGGAAAAGCCTCTCTCTGCCTTCCCTTCTCTAGCTGACATGTCCCACCTGGAAAAGGGCAGGCAGGGAACCCAGGCCCCCCCGACTAATATGCCTCCCCCCCGACTAATATGCTAATAAGCTGTTCTGTCAGGGGTGTGGCCTAATATGCTAATGAGTTTCTGCTGTTAAGTGTGGCCTATTTTGCTAATGAGTTCCTGCTGGGCTTTTTCTACAAAAAAAGCCCTGACTAATTTTAATGTATTATGAAAATGTTGCCTGTAGAAAGGAGGGGAAAAAGAGCCCAATGGAAAATACAAAATGAGCCATGGCCAAGAGGGCATGTCCTGCCAGCTCTGCCACTGGCACACAATGGGGGGGGAGCAGGCGATCTTGCCCAGTTCCCCATGCCACTGCTGCCTGACCCACCCGGCTTCTGGTACACGTAGATGCCCTGATCTCATTTTCAGGGATCAAAAGGGGCCAGCCCCTGCTCCTTCTGGCAGCAGCAGGAAAGCAGGCAGGACCCAACCCATAATACTACAATCACAGAAAGTATCATTCAGGCCAGCAAAGTTTGTTCTTGCTGTTTATAGGGAAAGAAAGAAATTCAGGGCTGTCTACTCAGACTAGCAGTGCCTCTCTTGAGTCTCAGGGGGAGGTCTTCCATATCATACACTCCCAGATTCTCGTGGAGATGCCGGGGATTGAATCAGGGACCATCTGCATGAAAAGCAGGTTGTCTCCCATTGAGCCACAGCCCCCACTGCACCACTGACTTCACGGGGTGACAAGCAGGAACCTTTAGTGGACATCATCTTCAGTGACGTCACCCACATCCATCCAGGGCTCCTGATTCTCTCCTTCCTCGGCAACTGTTCCCAATGGCATCCAAGCAACAACAGACTGAGGGAACTGTCTCAGAAGACCCCTAGGGGTAGGGGACTTTTATACAATTGGACAGCATGGGGGTGGGGACATATAAGGCTACTCCTTCTCCAGCTCCGCTTTGACCCTAAATACAGGAGCCAGCAAACTTGGCCTTACTTCCCCCCTCCTTCCAGCTCCTTGCTCATTAGGGACAAAAGCCTATGGCCATTTTGAGATGCCCAGATGGGACTGAGTGGATCTCAGTTCCCTTCATTTTTGATGCTGTTATTGGGGAAATCTCTCTCACACAGACACCACCTATTAGAACACCATTTATATTCAGAAATGATGTTGAAAAATGTTACATTTTACTGGAACTATTTGGTAGAAGAAAAGAGAAACTTGTTGAAAAATAAAATAAAGGTTTGTTTTTCACAAACTGCACCTTGGAATCCTATCAGTTTTCAAAGTACAGTCTCCTCCCTGCTTAACTGTGGCTCTTAGATATGGCCACCAGATGGCAGCAAAAGATGTCCGAGAGAAAATGGGAAGGCTGCTTATGCTCCTGGGTGGCCTCCCCATAGCTAGAGGCATCGAAGGACTGGTCTGATGTGCCCTTGCCATAATGGTTGCCCAGGGCCGGCTCTCTCACTAGGCCAGCTAAGCGGCTGCCTAGGGACCCAGCTGGCAAACGGGGCGGCGGAGAAACTGAGAGAGACTCAAACCAGGAGATAGTGTGCTTTATGCAAACCATGATTTACCATTATGTCTGAATGCAGCTTTCCATTCAGGCTAAGAATCAAACTTAGCCTTGGACCAATGCAGATAGACTTGTAGGTGCTGCGGCCAGCCAGTGCAGGTGGCTGTCAGCGGGGCTGGATCGCTCGTGAGCCTAGGCAGGCAGGCAGGCACTAGGGCAAGGGGGTTGTCCCTTGCGGGCGGGTCTCCAGCAGTGCAGAGGGCGGCTCTGGGGTGGGGGGGCGCTACAAGGCAGCCTCGCCTGGGGAGGCGCCACAAGGCAACCTCGCCTGGGGAGGCGCTACAAGGCAACCTCACCTAGTGCGCAAAAAACCCTGGGGCCGGCCCTGTGGTTGCCAACCTCTAGGCAGGGCCTGGAGTTCTCCCTTAATTACCACTGATCTCTCAATGACAGAGATCACTTGTCCTGGAATAAAGGGCAGCTTCAAAGGGCAGACTCCGTGGCATATGATAGCTCTTAAGGGAAACGGAAGTCCCTCACCTGGTACTGCTCCCAAATCTCCAGGAATTTCTCAAGCCAGAGTTGACAACCCCACTTGCCATGCATTTTGTACCTTTTCCTCCCCCTCCCCAAAAAAGTAGTTGGAGAGCCTGAGCAGCATGTTCAGAACAAAACAACGTCTCCTACTAGGGTTGCCAGCCTCCAGGTGGGGCCTGGGGATCTCCTGCTTTTACAATGGATCCCCAGCTGACAGAGACCAGCTCCCCTGGAGAAAAATGGCTGCTTCGAAGGGTGGACTGTATGGCATTGCACCATGCTGAGACCCCTCCCCTACCCAAACCCTGCCTTCTCCTGGCTCCACCCCCAAGTCCCCAGCTATTTCCCAACCTGGACTTGGCAACCCTATCTCCTACACATCTACACTGTCTGTCCTCATAACCTTCAACACAAACCACATTTCATTCTGAGATGTCAAAGATGACCCAATTTTAGGTCTTGCAAAGAAACCAGTTCAGAAGCCAAAGGGGGGCTGCCATGTACGGCCCTCTCAGCCCACCAGAAATCAGTAGAAATATGATGTGTCACAGCAGAGGTGGGGGGCAAGGGCTTGCCCCATTTGCCGCTTGGGGAGTGCCTCTCTGGCACAGCAAGTCCTGTGGAGAAGATGCCTGGAGCAACCTGCCTCCCTCAAAACCATCTCTTGAGACAGTGCACACTATCCCTCTCTTCCACTGCATATCCTAGGAAAAGGTGCAAATCTGGACCCTTGATATTCTCTAATTTCAGAGGTATAAATCTTTGTGGTATCTGGTTTGTTTGGAGGGGATTTATTTGTTTTTAACTGTGTCATGGCAATGAGATGTGTATCAATCAGTCTTGCTTTTCTTTTTTTAAAACATCTGGGATAAGTTGACAGATGAGAAAGAAGTCTCAAAAGAAGAGATGTCATAATTTTTGCCACCAATTTGTTTAGCAGTCAAACCTAACATGTTCAGCTGTGACAATCAGGCATGATGCAATCACTTGGCAGTAGTGTAGGGGTATACATTTCATCTAATCAATCTGTGATAGCTGCCCATCCCCCACTCTTTCCCAGCTCCCCTCCTCCACCCTGCACTGACAAGGAAGGGAAGCCCCACCCCCACCCCGTTGTACAGCGAGGGGGCAGGAAGCGTGAAATGGCTGAGCTGCACAGGAAGTGCTTATGAAACAGCCAGAAATAAATGCTGGAAACGGCAAACCTCTGTAGGGTTTGTTTTGTTTTGTGTATAGGAGAAGAAGGGAAGGAATGGTGCTTGTGGCTTGGGAAGAAATAAAATAAAAGCAGAGCTGAAAAAAGCTTTTCCTTTTCTAGGCCCCCATTTTCTAACTGTTGTTGCAAAAACACAGGGGCTGAGAGACAGCATGCTCACACAGAGAGAGATGAAAGCAGCAAAGCCTTTTCACACACACACCCAGGGGTCATTTCGTAGAAAAAGAGGTGCAGGAGCTCATTAGCATAACCATTAGCATAACTTATTTGCATATGCCACACCCCCTGACATCACCGGAAGTATGTCAGAAGGCAAGAAAGAAAAGAGAGAGAGAGAGAGAGAGCTGGCAGGGAGGGGACAACTACTAATCCAAGCCTCAGAAATACCACTATTCTGGGAGGATAGCTTCAGTGGTGCCTGAAGCCTTCTGAAGGCTGGTCAGAGGAACAAGGACCTTTCCAGGGGACGGGGTCATTTTGCTCAGCCATGACACAAGCAGGCATTCCCCCGTGGGGTGGGGGGGCTGGCCCCAACTCCCAGAGCTGCGCTCCCCCCCACCCGAGCTCCTGCTCAAAATGACCCCTGCACCCACCCTTAGTCGACTGGAAAAGAAAACAATAGTTTACCCCCCCCCTTCCCTGCAAAACACACACATGCGCGCGCACACACACACACACACACACACACACAGTTTCTCAAAGCCCCTGGAGAGAACAGTCCCCACCCCAAACTTGCATGTTTTCTCCTGCTGTAAAAATTCTTCCAGTTCAAGCCACAGTCTCCATGTTTGCCTGCCATTTTCATGCGAAAATGCCCCCCTCCCTCCCCCTTTGCTTTCTGGAGCCAACTCCAGAGGAAAATGGTTTTTTTAAACAGAGAGAGAGAGAGAGAGAATCTTCAGCTACAGTTTAAAAAATCCTTAAAAATAAAGGCAGCCTGTGGAAAGTAGAGCCGTGTGTCCCCTGTGAGAGTTCTAGCAGAATGGGTTCCAGAGCCCATGAGTGGGGTCGGGAGGCGGAGTAAAAAGTTCCTAGCCAATAAGCAGTCTCTGTTTTCAGACCAGGAAATTTTGAGCTGTGGCAGTTAGCCAATGTGCAGATCATCCTAAACAGCTGTGACAGGCTGAAGTTTTTCCCCAGGAGTTCCCTACACATGGAAGGACTACCCCACCCCCGGCCAGAGTGCCTGCAGCATCATTGTGCCGAAGGCTGGGCTGCTTCCTCCCCCTTTCCCCGCCCTCTCATGCAAGCCTCTGTGGGCAATAAGGCATCCCCTCCCCCTCTCAGAGCCTGTATCATCGCGACATGACAGCCCTGCGCTTGCTAACGGGTGACTTGTGGGACGTATCCATCAGGGCAATCTGTCCCAGTGTGAAATTAGTTTCTGAGGTGTCTGTGTGCTAAGGCACCCCTTCCCAATGTACCAAAGTAGCACATGTCTCTCCCCCACCATTCCTCTCTCTGCACACTCTCTATGAAATGGGAATAAAGGATAAGGAATTGAAATAAAGTGCTTGCCCCACCCACCCCCTCCTCACAGGGTTCCCAAGCCAGGCTCCTTACCTTCTGTCTGAAGGAAAATAAACCCTGAGGGAATTGCCATAAAAAAAACAAACACTGGTCCTGCAGTGTGTGCCATGGCATACAGGTATGCTCCAGAGAACCCCAGAATTGTCCAGAGGGTAGTCAACACTCAGGCGGGCAGCACTGGGGGGGGCAGGTAGCCCTGCTCCTCTGGCTCAGGTCCCTGCAGGTCAGCTGGTTCCCATGGGGCCACCAACACCCGTGCCTGCACAACTGGCATCGGCAGGATCCCTTGTGCCGGTAGATCATCGGCCAGTCCCGCAAGAACTGCTGGCTGCGACATTCAATGGGGACCCGGCAAAGCTACAATTTTTTATCATCATTCCTGCAAACCTGGGGCCACCTCTTCCCGAATGAGGGTGATCGGGTGGGATATATTGGTTCCTGATTGCGAGAAGCCGCTGACTGGTACGTGAGCCTCCACAACCCCCCGGGGCCCAAATTAGATTGGGTTGAAGACTTCATGTGGGCTCTCCAGAGGCAGTATGAGGACCCAATGAGCAAAGAAAAAGCCCAGAACCAGATGAGGAGGCTCACCCAAGGACGAGGCTCTGTATATTTGAGTACACGGCAGCCTTCAAACAAATTGCAGCCAGGGGGTGGCCTGAGGAAGTGTTGGTGGAAAATTACCGACAAGGGTTGAATCTGGACTTGTATGAGAATGTGTTACGTAATGTCAACCCTACCATTCTGGTGGCCTGGATTCGGGCCGCCGAAGAAGGTGAATGGCACTTCACACTGATAAAGATGCGAGCTGAGATGGGGGTTTCCGGTCGGAGGAATGGCGGTCTGACGCGCTTTGCAAGTGGGCAAAGCGGACGGCGGCTCTTCTTGACAGCTCGGGTGGTTAATCCCACCTGACGCAACCTCACACAGGTAGTGTGAGGACTAGCAAGCAATATAATCCAGGTTTGAGCAAGCTCGGTGAAGGAGAAGTCTCGGAGGAGACTTTTACAACACCTTGAGCACTGCAACCGAAGAAGATTCCTGCAAGTATCTCTAAGGAGCCGAGCCGAGCTGATTAAATCAGCATAAAATCGCCAATTCCCCTGATTCCTTAACAAAGAGGACAAAGTTTAAACGTTGGGACCACATCTGAAGCGAAGTAACAACACAAGGTAACGGGAAAAAAGTTTTTGCCTTACCATTACCGCGTTTTGAAAGACGAGAAGCAGAATTGGTGAAGCAATAGACTGTTGCAGATTGGATGAGTGCAGTTTTGAAACGTTAAAAAGCTGTATTTGGACTTAAAAACGGTAAAAAGCAAGTTGTTTAACATTCCTGCGGTTAAGAAGAGTCGGGAGGGGGAGCCAAGCATCGCGAGACAAGGAGGGGAGGAGGGAGCCAAGCATCGCGAGACTAAGCTGTGAGGATTAAGACAGGAAGTGAGGGCTTGGAGAGCAGATAAGAAGGGAAAGGAAGAAAACCCGGAAGAGAGAAAAGGGACTGTAAGAACTACAACGAACCAAAAGGACTACAACAGGAAGTGACGCATGGAGAGCAGACAAGCAAGCAAGAGGAAGGGACAAAAGGAAACTATGGTAAGCCAGAAGCAAGGTAAAAAGACTGTAACCTTTGACACGAACCATAGAGGAGTTGCGCCCGCCATTTTGGATTTATAAAATTTTTAAACAGTAATATCTCAAAAACTATATAACTTAGAAGGCTGAAACTAGTGGAATTCGACTTGGCAAGACTAGCTTGTTTGAACACACTAATCGGTGTCTGATTTGGAAAACAAGATAAAATCGATCTTTTTTAAAGAGGCAAGATGGACCGCGGACTAAGATCGAGAGCAGCTACATGGTCCTCTCCTACAATGGCTGCAAAAAAAGAGAGAGAACTATTAGCCGTTATGGAAGCAATGGAAAAAAAAATGTTAGATGCTATAGGAGAGGTAAATGTTAAAATGAATGGCATAGCTGCACAAGCAGATAAAAACTTCATAGACTTAAAAGCGGAATTACAAAAGTTAACCACAAGAACACAAGACATAGAAATTAAAGTAAAGGAACTGGAAGAAAATACTCAAAAAACAATGAAAGACAATGACAGGATGGAAAAGATGATGCATTATAGAGACATGCAAAACCATTTGAGATTTAGAGGCATTGAGGAAAAATTGAGTGAAGACATCTTTACAAGAATGCAAGAGGCATTAGCAGATTTTTTACAAGAACAGGAAGAGGCTGTCAAAGAACACATGGATCTTGTTTATAGAGTCAATTCTACATATGCAAGGGATAAAAATATACCAAGAGATGTAGTAGTTCAATTTACAATGAAGAAGACAAAAGAACAAATTTACAAGAAATGTTTTACGGATCCTTTTGAAATGGATGGAAAGAAAATTATTGTAATGAAAGAACTGCCCAGAGCAATACTGCAAGAAAGGAAAAACTTCAAGCATCTGACTGATAAACTGAAGGAGAAAAAAATTAGATTTCGTTGGGAAATACCACAAGGACTAAGCTTTTACTATGGCAACACCAGAGTAGTGATTAAAAATTCAGGAGAAATGTACGCATTTCTTGGAGAGAACAAGGAAGACTTTGGTGATATTTAAGAATACATCAAGATGGATTACAAAGTACTTACATGGAATGTAAATGGACTTAATTCACCCCAAAAACGTAGAATGGTAGGTCATTGGTTGGAGAAACAAAAATGTAGTGTAATTTGTATACAAGAGGCTCATCTTAAGAAACAAGACCACAAATATTTAATAAGGAAGAAGCTGGGAGAAGAATTTTTTTCTTTGGCAAGTAATAAAAAGAATGGTGTTGTAACATACGTTAAAAAAGATTTGGAACCTAAAGTAATATTTAAAGATAAAGAAGGAAGATATTTAGCTATTGAAGCCTCTTTACAAGGACAGAAAACTTTGATTGTAAATATTTATGCCCCCAACGGAGCCAAAGAAATTTTTTTTAAAGAATTACAAGTGGAATTGGACAATGTAAACTACGATCAAATCATGATGTTGGGGGACTTTAATGGAACTGTGAATAACAAAATAGACAGGTGCTCTAAGAGAAAAGATGAGGCACTGGGGAAACTTTCAAAAAAAATTTTGAATTGATAAAACAAGGGAAGCTGGAAGATATTTGGAGGAAGGTTAACCCACAAGGAAAAGACTTTACTTTTTATTCTAATAGACATGATTCACATTCAAGAATTGACATGATTTGGATGACTACTAATTTAACGTTTAAGACAAAAAAAGTTGAAATTCTACCTAGAATAATTTCGGATCATAATCCTTGTCTATGGACTGCTGGGCAGGTAAAAAGACAAGGGAGATGGAGAATAAATGAAGACTTACTAGACAACCAAGAAATAGTTTAAAAATTACATGAAGAAACATCTATATTTCCAAGCGAATATACAGAAAGAAGTAAAAATTCAAACCGTATGGGATGCATACAAAGCAGTGATGAGAGGATTATTGATATCATTAAATGCTAAAGATAACAAAAAGAAAAGAGAACAATATGAAAATATCGTACAAGCCATCAAAACAAAAGAAGAGGAACTGAAGAGTAGACCAGGGAGAAAGAAATTGCAAAAGGAAATCTGGATGCTACAAGACCAAGCAAAAGCTATTTTGAACCAAGAAACTTACTGGAACTTGAAAAAACTTCAACAAAAAGCATTTGAAGGTGCAAACAAACCTGGAAAATATTTAGCATGGCAATTAAAGAAAAAACGTGAAAATAAATTTATCACTAAAGTGATAAGGGACAATATTGAGATAATAGACAATAAAGGAATAAAGAGAGAATTTTTTAAATATTATGCAAAACTTTTTAAGAAGGAAAATAAAGACAGAAGAAAGATTAAAGAATATCTACAAACATTAAAGTTACCAAAACCAACAGAGAAAATTAAAGAACTATTTAACAATCCAATATCATTACAAGAGATTAAAAATGCAATAAATGACTCAAAATTAGGAAAAGCACCTGGATCAGATGGATTTACAGCGAAGTTTTATAAAACATTACAGGAGTCGATCTCACCAGTGTTACTGCTATTAATGAATGATATAGGAGTCACAGGTGAGGTCCCAGAAACTTGGAAAGATGCAACCATCTCACTTATCCCGAAAGAAAATCAAGAGTTAACCAATGTTAAAAATTATAGACCAATTTCTTTATTAAATAATGACTACAAGATTTTTGCCAAGATTATAGCTGATAGACTAAAAGAACATCTTAAAGAAACTATACAAATAGAACAAGCAGGGTTTTTACCTAATCGTCAAATAAGGGATAACTTAAGAGTAGTAGTGGATGCTATAGAATACTATGATAAACATCCAGAAAAGGAAGTGGGTTTTTTCTTTCTAGATGCGGAAAAAGCGTTCGATAATTTAAATTGGGACTTTATGTTTGAGGTTCTAGAACATCTTGAAATTGGAGACTATATGCTTAACCTCATTAAGTCAATATATAAAGAACAGAAATCCTCTTTAATAATTAATACTGAAAAGACGGACTATTTTAAAATTGAAAAAGGAACACGACAAGGATGCCCACTTTCGCCGTTGTTATTTATTTGGATTCTGGAAGTTCTATTGCTAAATTTGAAAGAGGATAAAGAAATTAAAGGCTTAACAATAAAAGGTTTTTCTTTTAAATATAGAGCCTTTGCAGATGATGTGATGTTTATAGCTGAAGACCCTATGACTACATTACCATATTTGTTACAGAGAGTAAGAGAGTTTGGTGACTTGGCAGGATTTTATGTAAATAAGAACAAATCTAAAGTGATGTGTAAAAATATGTCAAATAATAAGCAAATTGAGTTACAAAATCTTATAGAATGTGAGGTGGTGAAAAAGACAAAATATCTAGGTGTGAACCTAACAATGAAAAATATTGACCTTTATAAAAATAATTATGAGAAATTATGGCAGCAAATTATACAAGATATTAAAAAGTGGAATGTATTAAATTTGTCATTGTTGGGCAGAATTGCGGTGGTCAAGATGAATGTGTTACCACGATTAATGTTTTTGTTTCAAACTATTCCAATTGTGAAAGATGTAAAAACATTCAAATGCTGGCAGAAGGAATTGACTAAGTTTGTGTGGGGAGGGAAAAAACCAAGAATTAAGATGAAAATAATGTGTGATGCCAAAGATAGAGGTGGGTTCCAGTTACCAAACTTAAGGCTATATCACGATGCAATATGTTTGACTTGGGTAGGAACATGGACTATGTTACAAGATAGAAAGTTATTGGCCCTAGAAGGTCATGACTGTAGGTTTGGGTGGCACGCGTATTTGTATTATGGTAAAACAAAAATGGACAACATGTTTAAACATCATTATTTGAGAAGAACGCTAATGGACATGTGGACAAGATATAAAAACTTTTTTCCAGAAGAAATACCTATGTGGATTGTACCTGCAGAAGTTTTAAATCCATCATCACATTACAAAGGACAAGATTGGTTGAAGTATAGAGACTTGTTAACAAGACATGGTAAAGACTTTATACTGAAGGAGCAGCAGCAGATGGACTTTGACTATGGTTGGTTAAGATATAGACAAATATATGACATGTATAGAAGTGATAAAAAATCTGGTTTTAGAGAAAAAAATAATGAAATAGAACAAGTTTGGGAGGAAGATGGGAAAAAATGATTTCTAAAATGTATAAAATTTTGTTAAAATGGTTTAACGCTGATGAAATGGTAAAAGAACAAATGGTAAAATGGGCGATAAACTTTAACAAAGATATTGAAATGGAATCTTGGGAATTTTTATGGAAAAATGCTATGAGTATATCTACATGTTACAATTTAAAAGAAAATTGTTTTAAAATAATGTACAGATGGTACATGACACCAAAAAAAATTGCAAATATTAATCAGGATATGTCTAACAAATGTTGGAAATGTAAAAAGAAAGAAGGTTCTTTTTATCATATGTGGTGGACTTGTGATAAAGCAAAGACTTATTGGTCTATAATACATGCAGAAATGGAAAAAATTTTGAAATGTACATTTAAGAAGTTGCCTGAAATGTTACTGCTCGGACTTAAACTAGAAGAGATAAATGTAAAGAAAAGGACAATAATATGGTATATGATAACAACAGCAAGAATGGTGTATGCACAAAATTGGAAAAATGAAAAAATACCAGAAGTGTGGGAATGGTTGAAAAAAATGTTATATATGGCTGAAATGGATAAATGGACTAGAAAGTTGAATAATCTGTACTCAGAGACCTTTTTAGAAGATTGGAAGGATTTGAAAGAATATGTTGAAAAATATTGGGACATGAAAAATTACATTTATACATGGTTATAATAGCATAAGGAATAGAAATAGAGTATATGAATGTACTAAGGATAATTAGATAATGAAGTTGTTTTTTAGAATTATATAAGAACATAGAAAATAAGAATTGGTATATAAGTATTTTAAAGAGATATAACCGTTACCAGAAATGTAAACATAGATATAAGTATTACTATTTTGGATAAAGTGGAAAATGTGTTATGCTTCAGATGTGGTGGGAAACCACCAATATAAGATAAAAACAAGACTTTACAAATAGAACAAAATGTTATATAATATGGGGGGGAAGGATTTGTATAAGATAAATGTATTAATTTTAATGTTTTGAAAAATAAAAATTTCTTTACAAAAAAAAAAAAGATGCGAGCTGAGATGGAGAGTCCCAAGGGATCAGGACCCTCAGCACAGAAGGCGAAGTCAAAGGGGTCCCTCAAAGACATCCGTGAACTATGACTGAAGAAGGGGTTGTGCATGCGGTGTGGCGAAGCGGGGCACTACGCTTCATCCTGCCTTGCTGCCACCCCGAAAACCCTACCTCCCGCCACCCCCCGACCCCTGAAAGCGATTCAGGGATCCAAGCCACGAGCATTGCAACTTGAGCCCGCTCCCGAGGGGGATAAGGTGGCAATCGTGAAACTTCCCTCACCGGTGGGAAACAAGAAGGACCTGTGCTGAAGGGTGCAAAGCAACAGGTCCCCATCTCCCCAGCGCCGAAAGTGGTGAGCTCTCCTGCCCCTTTGTCGAATGTTATTGTGACAGTTGCTGCTCCCCAGACCAGAACTCATATGTGGGTACGGGCTCTAATAGACTCAGGGTGCACCCATGACCTTATCAGCCCCATGGTTGTTGATGGTCTTGGGGTGGGGGTGAATTCCCTAGAAGAACCCTTGCGTTTCACCCAAATGGACATGTCAGAAATGAAGGAGCCTTGTCTCTTCGAGACCCTCCCCTTGGTTTTGGGAGTGGGGGAGCATTGGGAGGAACGGGCATTTGTCATAACCCCATGGTGCTCGGCAGCCCTTGGCTGAGTGGACATGATCCATACATCATGTGGAGTGAGGGAAGGATCTGATGGGTGGCCCCAGCATGCCAACACCACACTTGGAAAGCAACTTGAGGAACCAAGCCATCCACAGCACAAGCATGCCTGCAGCATGCCATCTCAGTCTAGAGACTGTCTCTCCCTCCCAGGGACATACTGCTGTTCTAGGTCCCAAAGGTGCAGACTGTCCTACCCCAGGACCACTGGAGAATAGAAGATTTGTCTCACTTACTGTGAATCTTCCTTCTCAGTGGTCTGGGGGTGGGGCAGTCTATCCCACCCGAGGGTACTGTTGCTGATGGTCCCTGCTGTGGAGAGGGCATGCTGGAGGTGGCTGACTAGTCATGTGACAAGCTGATAGCCCACGACAGGGCACAGGTGTGTATCCCTTCTTGCTCAACGGTCCTTACGCAGCAAAAGGCCTTAGGAGATCTCCTTTAAGGATCCCTCCATTTACAGTGCAAGCTGTGGACATGATATGTGGATAGATAATGAGTATGTGGTGAACAGGGAAACTGTGGCTGTCTGATTTCTGTGGTATAAGCTGTGGCCATGAATATGATAAGTAATTTGATGGTGAGCTTGGGGTAACCCAACGCAAAAAAACTGAGGAACCATGATGATCCATGATTTGGGAAAAGTTTTTGCAGCATGGTGTCACCATGAAACTTTGGATCTGTGATTTTTGAGGTGCAAGCTGTGGCCATGGACATGATACGGGATTTGATATGGATACTGGGGTGACCCAAAGCAATAATTATGATGATGCATGAGGACCTGTGCTTTGGAATCAGGTTTCTGTAGGATGTTGCCACGAAGCTATGGATCTGTGGGTTTTGTGGTGCAAGCTGTTGCTGTGGACATTGATTTGTGATCTGATGTTGAGTCTGGAGTGACTCAGTGCAAAAACCCTCAGGAGGATCCATGCTCTAGAACCCTGTTTTTGCAAAATGGTGTTGCCACGAGGCTGTGGATTTGATTTTTGTGGTGCAAGCTGTTGCCATGGACATGTTATGTGATTTGATGGTGTGTTTGGAGTGACCCATTAAAAAAACCCTGAAGATCCATGAGGATCCATGCTTCAGAACCATATTTTGGCTTCATGGTGTTGCCACGAAGCTCTGGATCCATTACTTTTGTGGTGCAAGCTACGCCCATGAACATGATATGTGATTTGATGGTGAGTTCATGGTGACCCAGTGCAGAAACACTGAAGATCCATGAGGATTTGTGCTTCAGAATCATATTTTTGCACCATGGTGTTACCATGAATCTGTGGATCCATGAATTTGGTGGTGCAGGCTGTTCCCATGGACATGATATGGGATTTAATGGTAAATTTGGTAAAAACTCCAAGCAACCATGAGGATCCATGATCTTTGTGGTTCAAGCTGATGCCATGGACATGATATGTGATTTGATGGTGAGTTCATGTTGACCCAATGTGAAAACACTGAGGATCCATGAGGATCCATACTTCAGAATCATGTTTTTGCAGAATGGTGTCACCATGAAGCTGTGAAGCTGTGATTTTTGTGGTGCAAACTGTTGCCATGGACATGATATTGATTTGATGGTGTGTTCATGGTCACCCAATGCAAAGACCCTGAGAATCCATGAGGATCCGTGCTCTAGAACCATGTTTTTGCAGAATGATGTTGCCACAAAGCTGTGGATCCATGATTTTTGTGGTACGAGCTGTTGCCATGGACATGTTATGTGATTTGATGGTGTGTTTTGGGTGACCCATTGCAAAAACCTTAAGGATCCATGAGGATCCATGCTTCGGAACCACAGTGTAGCTTCATGGTGTTGCCACGAAGTCATGGATCCATGATTTTTGTGGTGCAAGCTGTGCCCGTGGACATGATATGTGATTTGATGGTGAGTTCATGGTGACCCTATGCAAAAACCCTCAGGAGGACCCATGAGGATCCATGTCTCTGAACCATATTTTTGCAGCATGGTGTTGCCACGAAGCTGTGGATCTGAGATCTTTATGGTGCAAGCTGTCGTCGTGGACATGTTATGTGATTTGACAGTGTGTTTGGGGTGACCCATTGCAAAAACCTTAAGGATCCATGAGGACTGGTGCTTCGGAACCATGGTGTTGCTTCATGGTGTTGCCATGAAGCAGTGGATCCATGATTTTTGTGGTGCAAGCTGTGCCCATGGACATGATATGTAATTTGATGGCAAGTTCATGGTGACCCAATGCAAGAACCCTGAGGATCCATGAGGATCCAAGCTTCAGAACCATGTTTTTACAGCATGGTGTTGCCACGAAGCTGTGGATCCGAGATCTTTGTGGTGTAAGCTGTTGCCATGGACATGTTATGTGATTAGACGGTGTGACTGGAGTGACCCAATATGAAAACCCCAAGGATCCGTGAGGATCCATGCTTTAGAACCATGTATCAACTGCTTGGATTTGCAACGAAGCTGTGGATCCATGATTTTTGTGGTTCAAGCTGTACCTGTGGACATGATGGTGTGTTTGGGATGACCCATTGCAAAACCCCAAGGATCTATAACGTTCATAACCATGTTGTGGCTTCATGGTGTTGCCACGAAGCCATGGATCCATGAGTTTTGTGTTGAAAGCTGTGCCCATGGACACAATATGGGATTTAATGGTATGTTGGGGCTTCCAATCCCAAAAACCTGAAACATCCATGGGGACCCATGCTCCAGAACCATGTTTTTGCAGAATGGTGCTGCCACAAAGTCATGGATCTGTGATTTTTGTGGTTCAAGCTATGCCCATGGACATGTTATATGATTTGATGCTGTCTTCAGGGTTACCCACTGCAAAAACCCTGAGGATCCATGAGGATCCGTGCTTCAGAAACATGTTTTGGCTTCATGGTGTTGCCACGAAGTCGTGGATCCATGATTTTTGTGGTGCAAGCTGTGCCCATGGACATGATATGTGATTTTATGGTAATGATGGGGTGACCCAATGCAGAAACACTGAGGATCCATGAGGACCCATGGTTAGAAACCATTTTTTGCAGCATGGTGTTGCCACGTAGCTGTGGAGCCAAGAATTCTGTGGTGCCAGTAGTGGCCATGGACATGATATGGGATTTAATGGTATGTTTGGGATATGTGCTAACACAAAAACCCCAAGCATCCACAAGGATCCATGCTCCAGAACCATGTTTTTGCAGAACGGTGTCACTATAAAACTGTGGATCCTGTTCCCATGGTCGTGATATGTGTTTAGATGGTGTGTTTGGAGTGATCCAATGCAAAAATATAAGGATTCATGAGGATCCGTGCTTATGAACCTTGTTTTGGCTGCATGGTGTTGCCATGAAGCTGTGGATCCATGATTTCTGTGGTTCAACCTGTGCCCATGGACATGATATGTGATTTGATGGTGAGTTCATGGTGACCCAATGCAAAAAAACTGAAGATCCATGAGGATCCGTGCTTTGGAACTGTTTTTTCCAGAATGGTGTTGCCACGAAGCTGTGGATCTGTGATTTTTGTGGTGTAAGCTGTGGCCATGGACACGATATGGGATTAGATGGTGTGTTTGGGGTGACCCATTGCAAAAACCCTGAGGATCCATGAGGATCCATGCTTCAGAGCTATGTTTTTGCAGCATGGTGTTGCCAATAAGGTTTACCCTAGCACAAGCCCTAGCCATAGCCCTAACTGTATCCCTAGCCCTAACCTTAACCCAAACCCTACACCTAACAGTAGACCTAGCCCTTGCCCTAACCCTAAATCTAAACCTAGTCCTAGCCCTAAACATAACCCTAATCCTACCCCAAAACCGAGGCCTAACACTAACCCTAGGCCTAACCCTAAACCCAACACTAGCTGTAACCTGAACCCAAACCCTTACCTTTACCCTAGACCTAAAATTAGCCCTAGTACAAACCCTAACCCTAGCCCTAACTTTAACCCTAGGCCTAACCCTAACCCTAACTCTAGCCCTAACCCTTACCATTTCCCTAGCCCTAACTATAGCCGACATCTGAACCCTAGACATAGCCCTAGCCCTAATCCTAACCGTAGCCCTAGCCCTAACCTTAACCCAACCCTAGACCTAACTCTAGCCCTAACCCTTACCCAAACTGTAAACATAACCCTAGCCCTAACCCAAAAGCTAACCCTAACCCAAAAGCTAACCCTAGCTCTAACCCTAACCCTAGCTCTAACCCTAATCCTAGTTCTAACCCGAACCCTAACCCTAAACCCTAACCCTTAACCCTAACCCTTAACCCTAAACCCAACCCCAACCCCAACCCACGGAAATGTCCCTAGCAGTCTGGTTCTAAATACGTTTACCCGGAATTAAATCCCACTGACATGAGTGGAAACCATTTCCATGTAATTATATTTAAGACAGATGGTTTAAAAAGCAGTTCAGCACAGAACTAGTATCTCTCTTAAGACATTAGTACGATGTGAGTAACCAATTCTGAATAAGGACCTCAGAATAGTCCCTTCCTTGAAATGTTGCGTGTATCGTAGAAGACGGAGATTTCTCTATCTAAACACTCTGCTGACTGATCTCATTGTGGATAACGAAACTGGGGCAACAGAGGGGTCCACAAACACTGCAGGAGTTTTTACATAGTTGGGATATGTGGAAAAATATGACTTGGTAAACTAAATTAACTTTGAAAATTAAACTGGTCTCACAAGAGTCAAAAATGCCCTGTATGAGATGGGATGCTGAGAGACAGCTTGAAAATGTGTGGGTGAGAAGAATCAGTCTAACAAGGGGGGGGCCGTGATATTCGCGAGGGGGAGAAGCTGCTCTTCTTTCCTCCGCCCCCTCCCCCCCATGCTGCAGCCTGCCCCGGCGAGGCCCCTCCGGTGCAGAGCCGAATGGGCCTCACCATTCCTCCCCCCCACCGCTGCCCCCCACACCATTCCTTCCTTCCCTCCCTCTGCCCCCCTGCACCATTCCTTCCCCCCGCCCCCCCACCCCCTTCCCCCCCGAGACTCCCAGCGGGCCTCGGCAGCTCTCTACCCCGTCCCCCCTCCAGGCAGCTTCCCCCCTGCCTTCAAAATGACGGCAGCGGCAGGGAGACAGCCGCCCACTGAGGCTCCCCCCCTGTAAGGCGGAGGTGGCAGGGAGACCGCTGCCTGCCGAGGCTTCCCCCCACCTTCAAAATGGCGGCGGCGGAAGGGACACCTGCCGTCCACTGAGGCTTCCCCCCCTCCCTCCCTGCTTTTAAAACGGCGGCGGAGGCATAGAGACCTGCCACCCGCCAAGGCTCTTCCCTCCCTCCACCCCGCAAATGGCGGTGGCGAGTCCTCATCACACCGCTTCCCACCCCCTCCCCTACAGCGGCCACAGCGTTCTTTGCGCACGCGCGGAGAACGCTTTAACTTTTCGGGGGATTTAAAGATCCCCCGAAAAGTTTTTTAAACATTTAGGATTTTTCTGCACATGGGGGGAGTGCCCCCCGTGTGTAGAAACCCCACCCCCAAGTGCCCCCCTTGCGCAGATTTAGGTATCTGCACGGGGGAGGGTACTTGGGAATTAGATATATAGATGAGGCCCATGAAAAGAGGAATAAATCACGAGGGTTGGGAATGAGTTCCAAATTGTTCCCCACTCACATGGTTCCTCCCTAGCTCCCATCTTGTTTGCATCTAATTTCAATAACCTAAAGAAAAATCTCTTTATACGCTCGACCGCAGCAAAGTCACAGTTCAACTGAAAAATGAATCTGGGTACCGGATTATACTGCAGAAATGACATATGACTTATAGCTATGAATGCTAACCAGCTAGCAGGTGTGAGGCTTCTGTACTAACAGCAAATGATCAGGCTTTTGTTGATTAAAACATAGTCCTTTATTCAGATACTGGAACAGGTCTCGATGTTTGTTAGAGATACCATACAAAGAAGGCTTGGGGTTAATATACCTGCAAGCATGCATGTTTAAAGTTATACCACCAATCACATACAAGGAAAAGTGCGGGAAGACAAAAGGGCCCGTTTGTTCCCACCGTAGGTGTGAAAGGCATAAACATTCCCCCTTTTGGCCTGTGTGACCCAGATGTGCTAAGTCCTAGGCATAACATTCAAACCACGACAATAAAATAACCTTCAAGGCTAGAAGCCTGCAGATAGTGTCCTGGGAGCCTGGAGCAAACAAAGGGGGAGGGCACAGGAACAAGATAGCCGGTGTTTATAGTGATGGAGTGCCCGAACCCACCTCCTGCCTGAAGGAGTAACATTAAGCAGACAAGCCATTGACATAAAGGAGGCAATAAAACACATGGTAGATAACAACTACAAAGAAAAAGAAAGAAGACACTAGAGCATTCCTTAGTAACATATATCTATGTCAGATTCAAAGAGAGAATGAAACATTCAGCAATAGAGAAGCCATTGTGCACACAGAGCAGAATCTGACAGCAGGCTACCAACAGCTGCTTTGCTATTGGCAGCCCTGGAGTGCTTTTAACATGTGCAGTGACAGTCACAGGAAGAGCCCTTACTTTTGTCAGGTACTCCACTTTCATGTTGTCTACCATCAATTTCTTCTGGGAAAGCTCTATTTTCAGCAACTGGAGGTGATGAAGCAGCTCCTTCTGTTCTATCAGCTGCCTGGTAATTTTGATGGTGCCTTCCCATTCTTCCGAGGAGGAGATATCATCAGTTGGCTGTGTAGTCTCCAAACTAATATCTTCAGACTCCAAGGAGCTGGAAACATTAAAATTTCTAGGTTCTCTGGAATTCTTCTGTGACATTCTTGTGTTGGTGTTGAAAGATTTTTCAGGTTGTAGTTCAGACACTTGGAAAAATAAAGAGAGCTGGTATAAGCAAAATAATTTTTGCATAATATTTAATCATGCTTTGTTTCAAGTCTGAAACATGAGGGTTAGGATTAGGTTTATTGCTTAGATTAGGGCTAGGGCCAGGGTTAGGGCTAGTGTTAGGTGTGGAAGTAGGGTTTGGGTTAGGGTTAGGTTTTGGGCTAGAGATAGGGTTAGGGTTAGGTCTTCAGTTAGTGTTACTGTTAGTGTTAGGGCTAGGGCTATGGTTAGGGCTAGGGTTTGTGTTAGGGCTAAACTTAGGGCTAGGGCAATAGTAAAGGTTAGGGTTAGGAGTAGGGCCAGGGCTAGGGTAAGGGTTAGGGATAGGGTTACGGTTAGGGCTAGGGCTAGGGTTAGGGTTAGGTTTCGTGCATGGTTAGTGTTAAGGCTAAAGTTGGGGCCGTGCTGAGAGGCGGCGGCAGCCCAGAGACAGCGGTGAAGCCCCATTTCCGGGTGGCGGCAGCTCCTAGCACGGCGGGCAGCAGCCAGAAAATGATGGTGGCGCACGCAGCATTGGGATCCGGCTCCTGACGGCTGCTGCGACCTTGTGGCAAGGGAGCCTTGTCAAGCAAGGTCGCGTCGGGGCTGAGTGGAGTGCTTCAGAAAAAAGGGTGGAAAGGGGCTTGAAGGGGCCTACCTGCTCCCGGCCGGTGGCGAACGGTTTTTGCGCACCTACAGCTTGTCGTTACTGTTAGTGTTAGGGCTAGGGCTATGGTAAGGGCTAGGGCTAGGGTTTGTGTTAGGGATAAAGTTAGGGCTAGGGCAATGGTAAGGGCTAGGGTTAGGCCTAGGGTTAGGATTAGGAGTAGGGCTAGGGTAAAGGCTAGGGTTAGGGTTAGGTTTTGTGCAGGATTAGTGTTAAGGCTAAAGTTCGTGTTTGGGTTAGGGCTAGGACTAGGTTTATGGCTTATATTAGGGTTAGGGTTAGGGCCAGGGTTAGAGTTAGGGCTATGGCTAGGGTTTTGATTAGGGTTTGGTTTAGGGCTAGGGTTACTGTTGGGGTTTGGGTTAGAGCTAGGGCTAGGGTTAAAGTTAGTTCTAGGGTTAGTGTTAGGTTTAGGGTTAGGGCTTGGGTTAGGGTTAGGTTTTTTGCAGGGTTAGTGTTGAGGCTAAAGTTAGGGTACAGGTTAGAGTTAGGGCTAGGGTTTGGGTTAGGGCTAGGACTAGGTTTATGGTTTAGATTAGAATTAGGGCTAGGGCCAGGGTTAGGGTTCAGTCTAGGGTTAGGGTTAGGGTTAGGCCTAGGGTTAGGATTAGGAGTAGGGCTAGGGTAAAGGCTAGGGTTAGGGTTAGGTTTTGTGCAGGATTAGTGTTAAGGCTAAAGTTAGGGTACAGGTTAGAGTTAGGGCTAGGGTTTGGGTTAGGCTAGGATTAGGTTTATGTTTTAGATTAGGGTTAGGGCTAGGATTAGTGTTACTGTTAGGGTTAGGGTAACGGCTAGGGCTTGGGCAAGGGGTATGTGTAGGGTTAGGGCTAGGGTTAGGGTAAGGGTTGGGCTAGGGTTAGGGTTCAGTTAGGGTTAGGGTTAGGCCCTGGTTTAGGGTTAGTGTTAGGGTCGGGGTTAGGGCTAAAGTTAGGGTTAGGGCTAGGGCTAGGGCTAAAGAGAGGGCTAGGGTAAAGGTAAGGGTTTAGGCTCAGGTTAGAGCTAGTACCATAATCCTACCCCAAAACCGAGGCCTAACACTAACCCTAGGCCTAACCCTAAACACAACGCTAGCTGTAACCCGAACCCAAACCCTTACCTTTACCCTAGATCTAAAATTAGCCCTAGTACAAACCCTAACCCTAACTTTAACCCTAGGCCTAACCCTAACTCTAGCCCTAACCCTTACCATTACCCTAGCCCTAACTGTAGCCGACATCTGAACCCTAGACATAGCCCTAGACGTAGCACAAGCCCTAGCCCTAATCCTAACTGTAGCTCTAGCCCTAACCCTTACCCAAACCGTAAACATAACCCTAGCCCTAACCCAAAGGCTAACCCTAACACTAACCCTCGCTCTAACCCTAACCATAGCTCTAGCCCTAATAATCCTAACCCTGGCCCTAGCCCTAATCTAAACCATAAACCTAATCCTAGCCCTAACCCAAACCCTAGCTTTAGACCTAGGCCTAACTCTAACCCTAACCCTAGACTGAATGCTAACCCTGGCCCTAGCCCTAATTCTAATTTAAGCCATAAACCTAGTCCTAGCCCTAAACCAAACCCTAACCCTAACCCAAACCCTAAACCTAACACTAACCCTAGACCTAGCCCTAACTTTAACCCTAGCCCTAGCTCTAACCCAAACCCTAAAAGTAACTCTAGCCCTAAACCTAACCCTAATCAAAACCCTAGCCATAGCCCTAACCCAAACCCTAGCCCGAACTTTAGCCTTAACACTAACCCTGCCCAAAACCTAACCCTAACCCTAGACCTAGCCATAACCGTAACCCTATCCCTAACCCTGGCCCTACTCCTAATCCTAATCCTAACCCTAGGCCTAACCCTAACTCTTACCATTGCCCTAGCCCTAACTTTAGCCCTAACACAAACCCTAGCCCTAACCATAGCCCTAGCCCTAACACTAACAGTAACACTAACTGAAGACGTAACCCTAACCCTAGACCAAAACCTAACCCTAACCCAAACCCTACTCCCAAACCTAACACTAGCCTTAACCCTGGCCCTAGCCCTAATCTAAGCAATAAACCTAATCCTAGCCCTAACCCAAACCCTAGCTTTAGACCTAGACCTAACTAAACCAAACCCTAGCCCAAACCCTGGCCCTAGCCCTAACCCTAATCTAAACCATAAACCTAGTCCTAGCCCTTACCCAAACCCTAGACCTAGACCTACCTCTAACCTTAACCCTAACATTAGCCTTAACACTAACCCTGCACAAAACCTAACCCTAACCCTAACCCAAGCCCTAACCCTAGCCCTAATCCATATAAAAGCATGATATATCAAGTGAAAGAGCAGTAACATTGAATGCAAGACATACATTCATCAGATTTTGAATTTGGTTGTACAAGGAGTGATAACTGACACTGTATTGATATCACTTTGTAAAACCAAGAAATATCACTGTCATGTAACCAACAGATCATAGAAATGAGTAATCAATGGTCCTCAAGGGGAGCCATAGGCATTAATGCCATAGATGCAGCCAAGTCAAAAGCTACATCCTGAATTTCCAGGCTGTGATTATATAAAGAGGTATGCTGGCAAAGTTTCTCGTTTTGCCTGAAAACCTGCATTCTGATGAGAATTTTTTTAAAAAAATGGAAGGACATTTTCCTGGGATTAGCGGGTGCACGACGTTCCCTTCCTTTGAGGAAACCATGACTTTCAAATATGCAGAGCGAAGTATGAGACCAGTTGCACCTTTAAGACCAACATAGTTGTATTCTGGGAGTAAGCACTGTGTGTGCAAATGAAAGCTTATAGCCAGAATTAAACTTCATTAACCTTAAAGGTGCCACTGGACTCAAAGTTTGTTCTGTCTCTTCAGAGCAATATGGCTACCCACTTGTTGAATCTATCTATAAGGGTGTTTTTCGGATGGGCACTGAATCCCTGTGTTGCTGGAGATGGAGGTGGAATTGTGCCAGAATTTAGCCACTGAAGATCTACATGCTTCTGTTTTATACCTGACAAAGGGAGCTTGGACTCCCAAATGCTGATAACCCTGAAAATCTTTTTGGCCTCTCAGATGCTCCTGAAATTGAATCGGGCTTGTAGCTTGAGTGTTTCTGACTGAGCCTCCCAAATGATTGCAACAAACTTCCAAAATAACAAACCGAAGTCCGAGAAAACAAACTTTCAAGGTCTCTTTATTGTCATGAGGCCCCTGTCCCTTTTCCCCGTCAGCCCTGAGTGTCAAAGAACCTCCGGCATGTACGGTTCTTGACATGTCACATCTCATTTCTTGGCCTCTGCATACTGGTCGAGCAGCATAACGACATTGGTGCGTCCAACCTGGATCCAGCCATCTTCCTTCATGTGATACACTGGGAGACACCACACCATCAGTGATAAGTATTGGAGTCGGGAGTCCATGGAATAGTGAAACAGCTAGATCTTTATTGCTGGCCCGGATGAAGCATACAACCCAGGGCTCGAAGCCCTCCTTTTATGCTGGTCAGGGACAATCCCCTGACCTCACCCAACTGGCCTGATAAACTATTAGAAGTCTATTTACATTTCATAGGTTCCCTGGGAGAAACCTAGGTACAGGATTGGTGGCCGGTTTGAATCCACCTGGACTTTGTTCTACCTGGCTGAAGCTCAGGTAGTTTCTTGGCCATGTGCTCTGGCCATGCTCTGGCCATGTGCTCTGGCCATGCGGTTGCAATTAAGAGAGCACATGGCGACCGCATGGTCAATACATAACACCCCTCCCCCCATAGTCCAGAACCCCTCTGCACACATAGTCTTTGAGATAGTCCGGGCGTCTGCGCTCACGTCCAGAGCGCCAGGGGGTTGTAAGGCAGGGCGTGTTGCTAGTGTCGGCAGGTTGCGATGTGGGTAGTTGTTCTGCTGGCGGGGCCTGTCTGCTCGGGGGTTGTTCAGGTGTGGATGGTGCGGCTGCTTCGTCCGCGGGCAGGAGTGGCATCTCCGCAGTCTCCGGATCAGGGTCTGGCGCCGCTTCTGGAGTCATGTCGATGTCACGGTCTGTTGGTGCAGGGAGTTCGGGGGCCTGGGTATCATCGTGGTTCTGGGTACGGCATCAAATCTGGTCAATGTGCCATTTCTAGACTACTCCATCTTCCGTAAGGACCTCGTAGGAATAAGGCCCTGTGACTCGGATGATCCTCGCAGGGAGCCATGTCGGACCCCGCGCGAAGTTCTTTGCGTATACGGGGTCTTTGGGAGCAAATCCTCGGGCAGCTGGCTGGTCCTCCGTTGTCGGGTTCCCCTCGATTGCTCGGTCGGGATGTAGGCAATCCAAGACGGTTCCCAGTCGTCTTCCCATCAGAAGTTCGGCTGGCCAACGCCCAGTCCCTGAGTGGGGTGTGTTCTGTTGGCAGAACAGGAACTTGTACAGCTGCTCTTCCCAGTCGCCATGCTCCATCTTCTTTAACACATCCTTCATTGTCCTCACCATGCGCTCGGCCTGGCCGTTGGTTGCGGGGTGGAACGGAGCGGAGCGGATGTGGCGCAGACCGCAGGCTTCCACAAACCGTTGAAACTCGCCGGAGGTGAAGGCGGTCCCATTGTCGGTCACAAGAGTTTCTGGCATTCCGTGTGTCGTGAAGATCAGCCAGAGACTTCTTAAGGCAGCATTGGTGGAGGTCGAAGCTACCGGCACTACCTCAAGCCACTTGCTGTAGCTGTCAACAACGATAAGAAACAACCGGCCCTCGACCGGTCCCGCGAAGTCTAGGTGCAGGCGGGACCAGGGCTTGTTAGTAGATTCCCAGGATCGGACAGGAGCATGTGGCGGATCTGGCCGTGACTCCTGGCCTTTGGTACACTTCTGGACCCACCCCTCAATGTCTTGTCCAGGCCTGGCCACCATACGTAACTCCAGGCCAGAGCTTTCATGCGCACAATTCCCGGGTGAGCCTCATGGAGGGCCTCTAGCACTCGGGGCCGCAGGGGCCCGGGGATCACCACTCAAGATCCCCATAGCAAGCATCCCTTGTGGGCCAATAGTTCGTGCCTGCGTGCCGTGAAAGCGGCGAAATCTGGTCCCGGTTTTTCCAGCCACCCCCTTCCCACCCAGTTCGAGACACGGGAAAGGATGCGGTCCCGCCGCGTGTGACGAGCCACATCCGATACCTGTACGGGGCGCTCCGGTAGATCCTCTAGGAGCGTGACGTGGAAAGCGGGAGCTGGATCAGGGTCGCAGGATGAAAGGGGAAGACGGCTGAGGGCGTCTGCATGACCCATCGCCTTCCCCAGGCGATGTACCAATTCGTAGGAGTAGCCTGACAAAAAAATTGACCACCGCAGGACCCGCGGGGACAGCATGTGAGGGGTCTGCCTGTGGGGGGCAAGGAGACCCAGCAGCGGCTTGTGATCTGTGGCCACAGTGAATGACCGTCCGTAGATAGTCGTGAAATTTCCTGACGCCAGCTACGATTGCTAGGGCCTCCTTGTCGATCTGGGCGTAGTTCCGTTCTGCCAACGACAGGGTCCTGGAGTAGTAGGCAACCGGTACCTCCTTTCCGTTGGGTAGCCGGTGTCCCAAGACCGCCCCAACGCCGTAGGGGGATGCATCGCAGGCCAGGATGACAGGGAGCCTCTCATCGAAATGCGCTAAGACCGCATTTGAAATTAATAAGTCTTTGACGGCCCGGAAGGCTGCATCATGCTTGGGACCCCAGGCCCAAGCCGCTCCCTTGTCCAGGAGACGATGCAGGGGTTCAGCGACCACCGCCTTGTGCGGAAGGAAGGCGTGGTAGAAGTTCACAAGTCCCAAGAACGCCTGGAGTTCCGCCTTTGAGGACGGGCGGGGTGCACCTGTAATTGCCGCTACCTTCTCCTTTGTAGGGTGAATGCCGTCTGCGGTGACTTGGAACCCCAAGAAGGTCACCGAGGAGACTCCCAGGGTGCACTTGTCTTTTCGAACCTTGAGACCTGCGTCCTGGAACCTTTGCAGCACCATCCGGAGGCGATCTGCGAACGTGTCGACGTCCGGGGCGGCGATGAGGATGTCGTCGAAGAACGGCTTCACTCCTGGAACATCTTTTAGGAGAGAATCCATTAGATTTTGAAAGATTCCGGGTGCTACGCTGACCCCAAATTGGAGGCGTTTTACCTTGAATGCTCCCTTGTGAGTCACAATCGTTTGTGCCTCGGCCATTGCTTCGTCTATGGGAAGCTGCTGATAGGCTTGGGCCAAGTCTAATTTTCCAAATATTTTGGCACCCGCGAGGGAGGCCAGAACATGGCTGACCACCGGTACCGGGTACACGTGGTCCTGTAATGCCTTATTAATTGTACATTTGTAATCCGTGCAGATGCGGACTTCCCCGTTAGCTTTGAGGGGGGTCACAATGGGAGTCTCCCACTTGGCATGGGAGACCGGCTCGAGCACCCCTTGTGCCATGAGCTTTTCCAACTCCGCCTCCACTTTGGGCTGGAAGGCGAGTGGTGGCCGGTGGACGGCCACGCGGATGGGTCGGACTGCCGGGTCCAGGTCGAAGGAAACCGGGGGTCCTTTGTAGCAGCCCAATGAGCCATCGAAAATGGCAGGAAATTCCTCGCAAATGGATGAGAAGTCAGTAGAGCCCATGCGGTGTATTCCGGTCCACTGCACTCCGAGCGGCTTGAACCAGGCGCGACCTAGGAGACT
This sequence comes from Lepidodactylus listeri, assembly GCA_029233225.1. Classification (NCBI taxonomy): domain Eukaryota; kingdom Metazoa; phylum Chordata; class Lepidosauria; order Squamata; family Gekkonidae; genus Lepidodactylus; species Lepidodactylus listeri. Next base: position 1,732,124 of record JARCFY010000014.1, on the reverse strand, counting down.
GGTTAGATTGCGCTCCACCACGAGAAGGTCCAGCAGGCCATTAAAGGCATGGTACTGGACCCGGACCCTGGCTAGCCCCTTAATAGCCACTGGGTTTTTCTGGAAGTCCCGGAGGACCAACCCAGCCGGCAGCCGCAGCCAGCGTGCCACCTTCGGGCAGAGGCGGCGGAATGTAGCTGCGGACACAATTGAATATGCTGACCCTGAGTCCAGTTCCATGGAGCAAGGAACTCCCTCTATTCGGAGAGACACGGAAATTGCGCCCGGGATGGGCTGAGGCAAGTTCATTACCGTGGCCATGGGAACGACACTACCCACTTCTTCGAAGTTCGCTGCTGGGGCACGGTGGCTGTTCCTCAGGCGGCAGGCCTGGGCGAGATGTCCTGCTTTCCCACAGGCGCAGCAGATGGCATCACGGAAGCGGCATGTCCATCTGTCGTGGGGGTCCCCGCAGCTGGCGCACGTTGTTAGCCGAATTGCTTTAATTTACGTTTAGCAATCAGCAGAATACACGGGTTCTTGCCAACTATACCAGGGTCCCACCCCTCCCGGGAGATCTCAAAGAAGGAGGCACGTGAGGCGAGTTCCAAATTCAATGTTGTTTACTGGATCATGTAATCAAGCATACAAAAATCGTAATCACACACACAATCTTACAGGTCTAATAAAATAAAGAGAGAAAATAGCACTTTTGCATGAGCAGGTTTCGTTGGTGGGGAAAGCACGTTACCTTAGATGCGTTGTCCGATGTCAGGATGAATTGGATTTGGGAAGAAAGGTATAAAAGCTATGGGGCCACAAGGCTTGAATCGGCAAGACCACGTGGTTCTCCTGGATCGCGAGTCCAGAGAGAGAAAAAAGGGGTTTAAAGATGGAGGCAAGGATTGGGGACAGAAAGCTGGACTGAAGGGTCAATAGGTAAGATAGAGGGCGATGGCTCAAGAGACCGAGTGACTCTGGGTTTGGACTTTTATTGGGGGTCTTGGGGTGGGCTTTGCAGACCACAACCCACTAACTCTCCTACTAGGCGGTCCGTCCCTGTTGGACCTTGCTATAGGTTAAAGGTGAACAAAGGGAGGAGGTCCAGGGGTTTGGTCAGTGTTGCAAAAGTATGACTTCACCAGGAAACAGACACTGAGTCTGGGGTCCGATGACTCACCTGGCCATACCTATTGTCAGTTGATGGTTTTAGCCAAGTATCTGATGGCTGGCACATTAGTTGCTAGGCAGCCTAGTTTGCATAACTATCCAGATGTGTAGTGGGGAATGGGGGTCAGCCTGCGGATGTCTGACAGAAGGAGGCCTCATGGCAAGAGGAATCCTTTGTCTTTGCCTTGGGTGAACTGCTTGGGGTGTCAGCCTCCTGGCTTGGGCTGGAGCTGGCTCCTATGTGGAGAAGAAAGCGCAAGTCCCTACCACTGCTGGCGACACAGAGTTCAAACTTATGGATATAAAAATCCATAAGAGCACAGAAAAGTGCCTTGCTGGCTAACAACGTTGGGGCCTGCCTGTTGAGGGAAGCAGAAGAGGGAACAGAGACAGATGCTGGGCGCCGGCCCTTGGGCCTGGGGACGCCGGGCTCACCCTTCTTCGAGCGTGGTTGCATCCGGTGGACGTCCTCTTCTTCGCTTGAGTCGGGTTCGGGAGGAGCCGCCTGGTGGACTTTGGTGGCTGCCTTGTCCTTTTGCGTTGTCTCAAAGGCTGCCGCAGTTTCGAGCATCTTCTCCAAGGTTGGCTCCGGCATTGCAATGAGGCGCCGGCGGAGCTTGGCTTCCCGGACCCCTCCCATGAAGGCGGTCTCCACGTGGTCATCCATGTGGCAGAATTCGCAGCCCACGGCTAGTCGACGGAGTTCAGCCAGGAAAGTGGCGGCCGGCTCCCCTGGCTGCTGCTGGCGCTGTATGAACTCCCAGCGCCTGGCCAGTTTTGATGGCTTCGGGGCGAAGTAATCGCCGAGGGTCTTGGTGAGCACATCGTAAGACACCTCAGTGGGGTCTTGCGGGGCTAGTAGGTTCTGGGCCACCCACATGACCTCCACCCCTCTGGAACTCAAGAGCCAGGCACTCTTCAGGTCCGCATCTGTGATTCCACGAACCTTAAAGGCGCAACCCAGCGTCTTGAGCCAGGACTCCCACGTCTCGGGGCGAGACGTATCGAAAGGGGTAATTGGTCCCGGAGCGTTTGCCATATTTACCAGAGCAGGAGTGGCGGCGGCTGTTTGAGTGATGTCCTCGTGTCTTGCGGCGGTGCCGGGGAGCGCTGAGGCTTGGTGCTGGCTAGTGCCGGAGGATTGGGCTCAGAGCGGCTTGCGGCGAGGCGTTGGAGCGCTGGAGCTCGGAGATGCCTGCGGCCAGCGGGACGGAGCTCGCTGTGCTGCTGTGGTCTGCTGGAGAGTCGCTCATCAGGATCCCATCCTCGTCGCCACTGATAAGTATTGGAGTCGGGAGTCCATGGAATAGTGAAACAGCTAGATCTTTATTGCTGGCCCGGATGAAGCATACAACCCAGGGCTTGAAGCCCTCCTTTTATGCTGGTCAGGGACAATCCCCTGACCTCACCCAACTGGCCTGATAAACTATTAGAAGTCTATTTACATTTCATAGGTTCCCTGGGAGAAACCTAGGTACAGGATTGGTGGCCGGTTTGAATCCACCTGGCCTTTGTTCTACCTGGCTGAAGCTCAGGTAGTTTCTTGGCCATGTGCTCTGGCCATGCTCTGGCCATGTGCTCTGGCCATGCGGTCGCAATTAAGAGAGCACATGGCGACCGCATGGTCAATACATAACAATCAGTGTAAAATGTGCAAAGGTAAAGCCGGCTCTCACAAAGCAGCCACATGCTTACAGGACTGAGATGGGCGACATTGAAAGAGCCAGGGCAGTTCAAGGGCAGAGGCCAGGAAAACTTACTGTTCACCACGCCTCCACAGTAGGAGTCACGGTGGGTGGCTTAAGAGATGGCCTGCCTGCCCAGGTCGTAGGCCTCTTCCACGCTGAGGTCGGGGCGGTATCCGCTGTCCAGCACCCCGTAAGCATAAGAGTTTTCACTTCCTATGGAAAAGAGGGGGCCTGACAGGCATACGCCATCGTCGTCTATGTAGTAAAGGCCTGGTCCCTGCAGACAAAGGAAAGGGAATGCTGTAACTTTAGTGCCCAGTAGACCGTGCCCCCCCAGTAGACTGTGCCCCCCTTCTTGCTCTGCCAGTCTTCTCCTCAAAAGCTAAGAAGTCATTTCATTCTCCCTCAACCCCTTAATCCAGTAATATCCCTCCTTTATATCATTCTTTCCACATTCTTGAAGAGAGACCCTGGATTCCTAGCCTTCCACGATCTCTCAGTCAATTTTAAGCATCCTAAAAACATATGTCCACAAAGGCTATGGCCTGGCAGACAAGTATATTGCAGTCCTCTCCTGTACACCAGTGAAATGTGCAGAACTAGAACAGGCCCACACCAAAAACAGCAATGTGCTCCTGGGCTTAGAAATGAACCCCAGCCGTTTCCCCAAATTTCCTTTTAGAAGGATCCCAACACAAGTTATACTCTTGTGTTTGACCTGAGGCCAGGAAGGAATTTTCACCCTCTGTCTTATTGTTAATGACCTAGTACATTCCTTTGAAGAATGAAGTTTGGCTCGCTTACTCAAGCAGTCTGGCTCCCTCCTCTGCAGCTCTTTTCTGCGCCTCACCCACCCCACCCTGTTTGTATGACATGTTATGGGTTGGGTCACTCTGCTGGGGGGAGCAATAGGTGGTCCAGCCCCCAAACCAGAACTGCCCTCCTCTGTGGGGACAGAAATTCTTCCCTTCAGTAGCTGCATCTCTGCTGTGGGAAGCTCCTCCTGACAAAAGGCTGCCCCCTGTTGGATTTCGGCCTACCACACAGCTATTACCTGCACGAAGCTTCTGCCTACAAGAGGATGGGAATGTCCTGGAAAGAGAGGGTGCCTATGCGGGATCTGGGGTTGCCCTTATAAGGGGGAGCCCCTTGCCCATCTTAAGGTCCTGAAATGCCCAACTTCACCAGTCTCAGGGGTCCCCATAGTCTCCCCCCACCAGCTGCTCACTGACTTGCAATTAAGGAGGCGAAAACCTTAGGCTCTGAGGCCACAAGAGCAAACTTTAAGTAATTGGGGTTGCCTAGGAGCATGTCGACCGCCCAGCCGCCCTGGACAAACCAGATGCGGGCGCAAGAGGAGCCAGCTGCCACTGCCAAAAAAAGGCGCCATCGCCACCGAGGAACACGCCGCGGCGGCTGTTCTCTGGCCAGAAAGGAGAAAACTGGGCTGCTACCGGGGAGCCTGATACTGTTGCCTCCCCCTGGGCCTCTGCCGCCACAGCGCGACGAGCTGTAGGTGCGCACAAACCGTTTGCCGCTGGCCAGGAGCAGGTAGGCCCCTTCAAGCCCCTTTCCACCCTCTTTTCTGAAGCCTCCAGGCACCTCCTCGCACTCCGCTCAGCCCCGACGCAACCCTGCTCGATAAGGCTCCCTCGTCACAAGGTTGCAGCAGCCATCAGGAGCCGGATCCTGATGCTGCGTGTGCCGCCATCATTTTCTGGCCACTGCCTGCCGCGCTAGGAGCTGCTGCCACCCGGAAACGGGCCTTCACCGCCGTCTCTGGGCCGCCGCCGCCTCTCAACACGGCCCCAACACTGGGAGCTCCCTCTGCATGCCTTCAGCGCGGTGGAGCAAGGGGCGCCGAAGAAGGAGCTGAAGGGCAGCAGAAGCTCTGGCCGAAGGTGGCCTTCGACGCTTCTCCCTCTGCGTGCTCTGCTCAGGCCGAGCATGCAGAGCAACTGCCAAACGTGGGATCGGGGCATCGCTTCTTCAAGCGGCGAGGCCCACCCCCCACAAGCTCCAAATGCACGCGAGGCACGCAGTTCTTGCTGCCTGTCTCCCAGCGCGGCAGCAAAGCGGCCCCCGGACGCTACCGGCATAGCCGGGTGCCCAGGAACCCAGATGCTAGAATAAACTTTGTAAGTCTTGCAGGAGCCCCTGGATTCTAGTTTCATTTAGATGTTAATGCAGTCTCCCTATGTTTACTAAGGTAGTTATCAGCAATTACTGCTGTTATGAATGGTCTTTGTATTTCTTTTCACCACTTTTGAATTTTGTGTAGGATTAGTAGTAAACATAAATTGCAGTCCAGGAATATGAGCAATGAGATTGAGGACAGAAATACATTTTCTTTTGTTCTTTCTTTTTTGGGTATTGTTTTATGTGAGTGTGTGTGCAGGTGGAAGTCATGGCGACCTCTGCTGACTGCCTCTACTGGGAGCCTGTAGGATAGTCAGAGAGGTAGCTGAATAAAGTCCACTCCTGCCTCTGGTGTTCCAGGAAGGTCTCCCATCCAAGTACTTGCCAGAGTTGACCCTGATTAGCTTCCAAGATCTGATGAGATTGGGCTTGCCTGGGCCATCCAGGTCAGGGCAGAAATGTACTTCCTTAGTGTATGAAGCTTTTGGAATGCATTAGTTTGAAAGGAGAAAAGTGGAAACCAGACTTAGGTGTAAGAATTAGAAACTATAATGAGTGATGTGTTTCATGATATGGGGCTGGCTGTCCAGTGAATATTTGGCAAATACTAGTCAATACCCTCATCACAGCACGTAGTCTCATAGTTTCAATACACACATTTTGAAGACCACTTTCATAATACTAGCCAGGATACTTGGTTTTGAATTAAGTTGTATGCTTCTCATGTTTCACACTTGAAACAAAGCATGATTAAATATTATGCAAAAATTATTTTGCTTATACCAGCTCTCTTTATTTTTCCAAGTGTCTGAACTACAACCTGAAAAATCTTTAAACCCCAGCACAAGAATGTCACAAAAGAATTCCAGAGAACCTAGAAATTTTAATGTTTCCAGCTCCTTGGAGTCTGAAGATATTAGTTCAGCCAACTGATGATATCTCCTCCTCGGAAGAATGGGAAGGCACCATCAAAATTACCAGGCAGCTGATAGAACAGAAGGAGCTGCTTCATCACCTCCAGTTGCTGAAAATAGAGCTTTCCCAGAAGAAATTGATGGTAGACAACATGCAAGTGGAGTACCTGACAAAAGTAAGGGCTCTTCCTGTGACTGTCACTGCACATGTTAAAAGCGCTCCAGGGCTGCCAATAGCAAAGCAGCTGTTGGTAGCCTGCTAGCTGGTTAGCATTCATAGCTATAAGTCATATGTCATTTCTGCAGTATAATCCGGTACCCAGATTCATTTTTCAGTTGAGCTGTGACTTTGCTGTGGTCGAGGGTATAAAGAGATTTTTCTTTAGGTTATTGAAATTAGATGCAAACAAGATGGGAGCTAGGGAGGAACCATGTGAGTGGGGAACAATTTGGAACTCATTCCCAACCCTCGTGATTTATTCCTCTTTTCATGGGCCTCATTAGACTGATTCTTCTCACCCACACATTTTCAAGCTGTCTCTCAGCATCCCATCTCATACAGGGCATATTTGACTCTTGTGAGACCAGTTTAATTTTCAAAGTTAATTTAGTTTACCAAGTCATATTTTTCCACATATCCCAACTATGTAAAAACTCCTGCAGTGTTTGTGGACCCCTCTGTTGCCCCAGTTTCGTTATCCACATTGAGATCAGTCAGCAGAGTGTTTAGATAGAGAAATCTCCGTCTTCTACAATACATGCAACATTTCAAGGAAGGGACTATTCTGAGGTCCTTATTCAGAATTGGTTACTCACATCGTACTAATGTCTTAAGAGAGATACTAGTTCTGTGCTAAACTGCTTTTTTAACCATCTGTCTTAAATATAATTACATGGAAATGGTTTCCACTCATGTCAGTGGGATTTAATTCCGGGTAAACGTATTTAGAACCAGACTGCTAGGGACATTTCCGTGGGTTGGGGTTGGGTTTAGGGTTAAGGGTTAGGGTTTAGGGTTAGGGTTAGGGTTCGGGTTAGGGCTAGGGCTAGAACTAGGGTTAGGGTTAGAGCTAGGGTTAGGGTTAGAGCTAGGGTTAGTGTTAGGGTTAGCTTTTGGGTTAGGGCTAGGGTTATGTTTACAGTTTGGGTAAGGGTTAGGGCTAGAGTTAGGTTTAGGGTTGGGTTAAGGTTAGGGCTAGGGCTACAGTTAGGATTAGGGCTAGGGCTATGTCTAGGGTTCAGATGTCGGCTACAGTTAGGGCTAGGGTAATGGTAAGGGTTAGGGCTAGAGTTAGGGTTAGGCCTAGGGTTAAAGTTAGGGATAGGGTTAGGGTTTGTACTAGGGCTAATTTTAGGTCTAGGGTAAAGGTAAGGGTTTGGGTTTGGGTTCGGGTTACAGCTAGTGTTGGGTTTAGGGTTAGGCCTAGGGTTAGTGTTAGGCCTCAGTTTTGGGGTAGGATTAGGGTTATGTTTAGGGCTAGGGCTAGGTTTAGATTTAGGGTTAGGGCAAGGGCTAGGTCTACTGTTAGGTGTAGGGTTTGGGTTAAGGTTAGGGCTAGGGTTACGGTTAGGGTTAGGGCTATGGCTAGGGCTTGTGCTAGGGTAAAAGATAGGGCTAGGGCTATGTCCAGGGTCAGGGTTAGCGTTAGGGTTAGGGATAGACTAGCGCTTGTTTTAGGGTTCGTTTTATGGTTATGGTTTGGACTAGAGTTCGGGTTATGTCTAGAGTTAAGGTTACGGTTAGGGTTAGCATTAAGTTTACAGTTAGGGTTAGGGTTGTCTAGGGTAAGGGTAAGGCTTCGGATTAGTGTTAGGGCTAGTGTTAGTTTTAGGATTAAAGTTAGGGTTATGGTTAGGGCGTGGGCTAGGGTTAGGGTTAGGGATAGGACTTGGGATAGGGCTAGGGTTAGCTTTTGTCTTAGGGTTTGCATTGGGGCTAAATTTAGGGCTAGTGTAAGGGTTAGAGTTAGGGCTAGAGTTAGGGCTAGGGCTATGGTTAGGGCTAGGGTTAGGGTTAAGTGTAGGGTTGGGTTAAGGTTAGGGCTAGGGTTACGGTTACGGTTAGGATTAGGGCTAGGGCTTGTTCTAGGGCTAGGGCTATGTCAAGGGTTCAGATGTCGGCTGCAGTTAGGGCTAGGGTAATGGTAAGGGTCACAGCTAGGGTTAAAGTTAGCGCTAGGTTTAGGGTTAGGGTTTGTACTAGCGCTAATTTTAGGTCTAGGGTAAAGGTAAGCTTTTGGGTTCGGATTACAGCTAGGGTTAGGTTTAGGGTTAGGCCTAGGGTTAGGGTTAGGATTAGGGTTATTTTTAGGACTAGGGCTAGGGTTAGATTTAGTGTTAGTGCACGGGCTAGGGCTACTGTTAGGTGTAGGGTTTGGGTTAAAGTTAGGGCTAGGGTAACGGTTAGGGTTAGGGCTAGGGCTAGGGCTTGTGTTAGGGTAAAAGATAGGGCTAGAGCTATGTCCAGGGTTAGGGTTAGGGTTAGGGTTAGGGATAGACTAGCGCTTGTTTTAGGGTTCGTTTTATGGTTATGGTTTGGACTAGAGTTTGGGTTTGGGTTATGTCTAGGGCTAGGGTTAGGGTTACAGTTAGGGTCAGTGTTAAGTTTACCGTTAGAGTTAGGGTTGTCTAGGGTTAGGGTAAGGGTATGGCTTTGGATTAGTGTTAGGGCTAGTGCTAGTCTTAGGGTTAAAGTTAGGGTTAAGTTTAGGGCTTGGGCTTGGGCTAGGGTTTGTGTTAGGGCTGGGATTAGAGATAGGGCTTGGGATAGGGATAGGGTTAGCTTTTTCCTTAGGGTTTGGGTTAGGGCTAGGGCTAGGGTTTGTGTTAGGGCTAAAGTTAGGGCTCAGGTAATGGTAATTGTTAGGGCTAGAGTTAGGGTTAGGGTTAGGAGTAGGGCCAGGGCTAGGGTAAGGGTTAGGGATAGGGTTTGGGTTACGGTTAGGGATAGGGTTAGGGTTAGGTTTTGTGCAGGGTTAGTATTAAGGCTAAAGTTCGGGCTAGGGTTTGGGTTAGGGCTAGGACTAGGTTTATGGCTTATATTAGAGTTAGGTCTAGGGCTATGGCTAGGTTTCGGTTAGGGTTAGAGCTAGGGTTAAAGTTAGGGCTAGGGCTAGGGTTTGTGTTAGGTTTTGGATTAGGGCTAGGGTTAGGGCTTGGGTTAGCGTTAGGGTTAGGTTTTGTGCAGGGTTAGTGTTAAGGCTAATGTTAAGGTTAGAGTTAGGGCTAGGGTTTGGGTAAGGGCTAGGATTAGGTTTATGGCTTAGATTAGGGCTAGGGCCAGGGTTTGGGCTAGGGCTAGGGCTAGGGTTAGGGTTTGGATTAGTTAGGTCTAGGTCTAAAGCTAGGGTTTGGGTTAGGGCTAGGATTAGGTTTATTGCTTAGATTAGGGTTAGGGCTAGGGCCAGGGTTAGGGCTAGGGCTAGTGTTAGGTTTGGGAGTAGGGTTTGGGTTAGGGTTAGGTTTTGGGCTAGAGATAGGGTTAGGGTTAGGTCTTTGGTTAGTGTTACTGTTAGTGTTAGGGCTAGGGCTATGGTTACGGTTACGGCTAGGGCTAGGGTTTGGGTTAGGGCTAAAGTTAGGGCTAGGGCAATGGTAACGGTTAGGATTAGGAGTAGGAGTAGGGCTAGGGCCAGGGATAGGGTAAGGGATAGGGTTACAGTTAGGGCTAGGATTAGGGTTAGGTTTTGTGCAGGGTTAGTGTTAAGGCTAAAGTTCGGGCTAGGGTTTGGGTTAGGGCTAGGACTAGATTTATGGTTTATATTAGGGTTAGGGCTACGGCCAGGGTTAGGGTTAAGGCTATGGCTAGGGTTTTGATTAGGGTTTGGTTTAGGGCTAGGGTTGCTGTTAGGGTTTGGGTTAGAGCTTGGGATAGGGTTAAAGTTAGGGCTAGGTCTAGGGTTAGTGTTAGGTTTAGGGTTAGGGCTTGGGTTAGGGTTAGGGTTAGGTTTTTGCAGGGTTAGTGTTAAGGCTAAAATTAGGGTTAGGGTTAGAGTTAGGGCTAGAGTTTGGGTTAGGGCTAGAGTTAGGGCTAGGGTTTGGGTTAGGGCTAGGACTAGGTTTATGGCTTAGATTAGGGCTAGGGCCAGGGTTAGGGTTCGGTCTAGGGTTAGGGTTAGAGTTAGAGTTAGGCCTAGGTCTAAAGCTAGGGTTTGGGTTAGGGCTAGGATTAGGTTTATGGTTTAGATTAGGGTTAGGGCTAGGGTTAGGGTTTGGGCTAGGATTAGGGTTAGGGTAACAGCTAGGGTTTGGGCTTGGGCAAAGGGTATGTGTAGGGTTAGGGCTAGGGTTAGGGTAAGGGTTGGGCTAGGGTTAGGGTTCAGTTAAGGTTAGGATTAGGACATGGGTTAGGGTTAGTGTTAGGGTCGGGGTTAGGGGTAGGATCCAGGTTTGGGTTCGGGTTCAGGTTTGTGTTAGGTTTTGGATAAGTTTAGTGTTAGGGCTAATTGTAGGGTTAGGGTTAGAGTTAGGGTTAGGGCTATGGCTAGGAGTAAGATTAAGTCTGGGGCTTGGGCTAGTGTTTGGTTTTGTGGTAGTTTTAGTGTTAGAGCTATGGCTACAGCTATAATTAGGGCTAGGTTTATGGTTAGGGTTCGGTTTTGGGTAGGTTTAGTGTTAGGGCTAATGGTCGGATTAGGGTTAGGCCTAGGGTAGGGTTAAGGTTAGGGCTAGGACTAGGTTTATGGCTAGGATTAGGTTTAGGTCAAGGGTTAGGTTTAGGTCAAGGGTTAGGGCTAGGGTTACAAATAGGGTTAGGGTTAGGTTAGGACTACTTTTAGTGTTAGGGCTAGGATTAGGGTTAGAGTTAGGGCTAGGGTTAGGGTTTGAGTTAGGGTTAGAGCTAGGGTTAGGGTTAGAGCTAGGTCTAGGGTTTGTGTTAGGGTTTCGGTTAGTGTTAGGACTAGGGTTAGGTTTAGGGTTATAGTTCGGTCTATGTTTAGTGTTAGTATTTGGGTTAGGGTTACAGTTAGGGCTAGGGTTATTGTAAGGTTTCGGGTTAGGACTAGGGCTAGGGTTAGGTTTAAGTTTAGGGTTAGGTCTAGGGTTCGTGTTAGGGTTAGGGCTTGGGCAAGGGGTATTTTTAGGGTTAGGGTTAGGATTAGGGCAAGGGTTAGGATTAGGTTTACTGTTAGGGTTAGTGTTTGTGTTAGGGTTAGGGGTAGGGCTACGGTTTGGTCTGGGGCTCGGGTTCAGCCTAGTCTTTGGGTTTGTGTTGGGGTTGGGGTTAGTGTTAATGCTAGGCCTAGGCTTAGGGCTATGGCTATAATTAGGCTTTGGGTTAGGGCTAGGGCTAGGGCTGTGGTTTGGGTTGGTTTTTGGGTAGAGTTAGTTTTTGAGCTAAAGTTAGGGCTAGGGCTAGGGCTAAAGATAGGGCTAGGGTAAAGGTAAGGGTTCAGGCTCAGGTTAGAGCTAGAGTTAGGGTTAGGCCTAGGGTTCGGGATAGGTTTAGGGCTAGGGTTAGGATTAGGTTTAGGGCTAGGGTTAGGTTTTTGGTTAGGGCTAGGGATATGGTTATAGTTTGGGTTAGGGTTAGCATAAGGGTTAGGGCTAGAGTTAGGTGTAGGGTTGGGTTAAGGTTAGGGCTAGGGTTACGGTTAGGGCCAGGGCTAGGGCTTGTCCTAGGGCTATGGCTAGGGCTATGGCTAGGGTTCAGATGTGGGCCAAAGTTAGGACTAGGGTAATGGATAGGGTTAGGCCTAGGGTTAAAGTTAGGGCTAGGGTTAGGGTTTTTGCTAGGGCTAAATTTAGGTCTAGGGTAAAGGTAAGGGTTTGGGCTCAGGTTACAGCTAGGGTTAGGGTTAGGGCAAGGTCTAGGGCTATAGTTAGTGTAGGATTTGGGTTAAGATTAGGGCTAGGGTTACGGTTAGGGTTAGGGCTATGGCTATGGCTTGTGCTAGGGTAAAAGATAGGCTAGGGCTATGTCCAGGGTTAGGGTTTGGGTTAGGGCTAGGGTTTGGGCAATGGCTTAAGCTAGGGTTACGGTTATGGTTTGGGCTAGGCCTAGGGCTACGTCTCATTCTGGTTTAGGGTTAGGATTAGGGTTAGGGTGAGGGTGAGGGCTAGGGTTAGGGTTTGTGTTAGGGTTAGGGTTAGTGTTAGAGCTAGGGCTAATGCTAGGGCTAGGGCTATAGTTACAGCTAGGGTTACAGCTAGGGTTACAGCTAGCGCTAGTTTTAGGGTTCGTTTTAGGGTTATGGTTAGGGCTATGGTTTGGATTCAGGTTATGTCTAGAGCTAGGGTTAGGGTTACGATTAGGCTTAAGTTTACCATTAGGGTTACTGTTGTCTAGGGTTAGGGGAAGGGTAAGGATTAGGGTTAGGGCTAGGGTTAGGGGAAGGGTAAGGATTAGGGTTAGGGCTAGGGTTAGGGTTAAAGTTAGGGTTAGGCCTTGGGGTTAGGGTTAGGGTTTGGGGTTAGGGTTTGTGTTAGGGTTAGGGGTTAGGGATAGGGGTTAGGGTTAATATTTAGGGTTAGGGATTAGTGTTTGGGTAAGTTTAGAGTTAGGTTGGGTTAGGATTAGGGTTAGGGTTAGATGTTAGGGTTTTGGGTTCAGGTTAGGGGTTCATGTTCGGGTCAGGGGTTAGGGTTAGCGGTTAGGGTTTAGGCTTAGGGTTAGGGTTAGGTTTTGGTCTAGTGTTAGGTTTTGGGTTAGGGCTAAGGTTAGGGTTAGGGTTAGGTTATAATGTTAAGTCGTTCCGTTGCCTGATTTAGTCCCAGCAGCGGAGGGGTCTAGTGATTTTGCTACTTGGTGGAATTCACTATGTGAGTCTTGGCCTTTGATTGCAAAAATGTTGGAATAAGCCAAATGTCAGAATCTGCCAATTCAGACAATGTATTAGTCAGACCTAGACTTAGCTGTTTGCATGCATGTCTTTCACTATCCTATGTATCTACTATGTATGGGGATTTATGTAGCCATAATGTATTATGTCTGTCCTGGCTGGGAGGGTGACAACCATGATTTGCGAGAACAAGGAGGCCTCACATCCCTGCCTCCGCATTCCAGCTGCTCCGGCAGTAACTTCAGGGGAGGATGCCTCTCATCTCTTATCACATGCAAAAGAACCTTGGAGCCATTGATTGTTATGTGAACTCGAAACATCTGAGGGGTCTGGTTTGGGAGAGGAAATTTACTGCTTAACACCTCACTTTTTTCCTGTGAGAACCAAACGGTCAGGACACCTTTTAGCCCACCAATTTTCCCTTAAGGGGATTGGCTACCTATGGGTAATTCAAACTCCTTGGAATGGTATAATAGACCCGCTTGTATAATTTGTCTCATCTCTGACAATAATCCGAGATGCTGTACTAATGTAGAAATAGGGAATAAAGAACTGTGGTTAACCAACCAAGATCTGATCCTTGACTACTTTGAGCAGAACTCTCACAGATTGTCAGAGATCTCTGACTGGGACTCAGCCGTTCCTGACTATGTCAGACGACGACACGGTCCCCCTCAACCCTACCCCCGAAGATGCTCCCGTTACCCCAAAGGACCCGGGGAATGGGGGTGGTGGCGGCGGAGGAGGCACCGAAGTGCCGGTGACTACGAGCCAGGGGGCTCACTACATCCCGCGCCTACATCCTCATCAGAGCGTGACCCCCAAGTATGCCTGGAGCCATTTCGGTCGTCGGACCGTGGATTCGTGGGTACACGATCGGAAAGGGGTACGAGTTTCGCTCACCGGAGACCAGCTCGATCGAGGGAGACCGAGTTACCTCGGAGACGACCGCGAGCCGATCTACCGTGGAGAGCCACGTCGCCCGCCTTTCGAAGGCGAGGGGACGGGTCCGTATGGGCCCGATCCGTACCGAGAGGAGCAGATGGCCCCCTTGGATCAGATGATGGGAGAGTTGCGACTCCAACTCACCACAGAACTGCGCGAATTGGCCCTCGATCTCCAGCACCAATTTCGAGACGCTATGAGGGCAGTGCAAGGAGCTCTCCCCGGTCAGGGGGTAGGAGTCCAGCAACAGCCAGCGACGCCCGGAGGGGTCCCGGTTCAGCCTCAGGTGCCCGCTCTGCCGGCACAGCCAGTCCAACCGGTCGTCCCGGCCCCCGTGCCAGGGCCCGTTCCAGCACCCGCCCCGGCCCCGGTCGCGCCAGCCGTCCGCCCAGCCCCCTCCAACCCTTTGACGACCACTTTCGATGGGGACCCGGAGAAGCTACGTTTCTTCATGCTAGAGATAGAGCGATTCCTGGACAGCTGGGGCCACCTCTATCCCACCGAGAGAGAACGGATTGGTTACATCGGTTCCAAGCTGAAAGACACCGCCAGCGATTGGTACGTGAGCCTGCACGACTCACCAGGACCTGAATTGCGTTCACTGAACAACTTCATGTGGGCCCTCCGTCATCAGTTCGAAGACCCCCTGGGCGAGGAAAAGGCTCGTAATCAACTGAGGAAGCTGTTCCAGGGGAGATCGACGGTGAGGGATTACACTGACAAGTTCAGGCGCATCGCGGCCAAGATCCACGGCTGGCCGGAGGAGTTATTCATGGAGAAGTACTGGGAGGGCCTTAACCCGGAAATCTACGAAACCGTGCTGCTAGGGGGCCGGCCGGGCACGTTGGCCACCTGGATGAGAGCCGCCACCGACATGGAAGAGAGGTTCGCCTTGATCAAAATGGGAGCCTCGGCTACGGCGGCCAGCAAAGCAGTCCCCAGAGCGAAGCCCCGATCCAGTGTGCAAGACGTCCGGGATGCCAGGTTTCGGCAAGGGCTGTGCATGAAATGTGGGGAGAGTGGCCACTTCACCTCAGCCTGCCCGAGAGGAGGAGGGAGAGGCCCGAAGACTTCGACGCCGGTGGCGGGGAGCACCCCTAGCCGGGGGAAAACACCAATGAAACCCCGGGCGTTGCAGCTGGAGGGAGCTACTAGTGAGCAGGGGGAGCTGGAGCTGATGGAGACGCAGATGTCGGGAAACTCCAACGACCTGCAGTGAGCGGCGGAGAACTGCAGGTCCCCCGCCAAGAAGCGCCATCTCCGGTGAGCATCCCTGGCCCTTTATTATATATGGTAGTGACTGTGGTGACCCCTGGATCCGGTACCCACATGAGGGTCCGCGCCTTAATTGACTCTGGGTGTGCGCGGGACTTGATTAGCCCATTGGTAGTGGAGGGGCTAGGACCCAAGGTTACCCCCTTGGCGGAACCCCTAAAGTTTACTCAAATGGATGGGTCCGAGATGAAGGAGGAGTGCATAGCAGAGACTGAGAGCCTGATTTTGGGGACGGGGGAACATTGGGAGAAGCGGGCTTTTGTCATCACCCCAAATGCCCAGTTCCCTATGGTGTTGGGAAGTCCCTGGCTCGGTGCGCACGACCCCTATATTAAGTGGAGCGAAGGGAAGATCTCTTGGGTGGACGAACGCTGCCTTATGCATAGATGGGACTTGGAGTGGGGACCCGGACCGCCGACCACTCCTCCCCCGGCCCCCGCGCTCGCCCTCACCCCCACCATGGTGCCCAAAGAGTATAGAGACTTGCTGAAAGTATTCAGCGAGACCGAGGCGGATGAGCTGCCCCCCCACCGATTGTCGGACTGTGCTATCGAGCTACTCCCAGGAGAGAAACTTCCGAAGGGGAAATTGTATTCCATGAGCCCTTTAGAGCGGGAAGAGCTGCGAAAGTTCTTGGACAAAAATCTAGCGCGCGGCTTCATCCGCCCAGCCAAGTCCCCATTTGCCGCGCCGGTGCTGTTCAGGAAGAAAAAGGACGGGGGTTTGCGATTATGCACCGACTATAGGGGGCTGAATGCGGTCTCCACTACCAACGCTTACCCCCTCCCCTTAATAAAGGACTTGTTGGCGGAAGCCGCTAAGGGGAAGGTTTTTACCAAGCTGGATTTACGAGATGCCTATTTCAGGGTGCGCATCCGGGAGGGGGATGAATCCAAGACTGCCTTTAATACCCCCCTGGGACAATTCGAATACTTAGTGATGCCGTTCGGCTTAAGTGGCGCGCCCGGGGTCTTTATGAGTTTGATCAACGAAGTGTTACACAAGCACCTATTTAAAGGCGTGTTATGTTACATAGATGATATCTTGATCTATTCTACTGATAAGAAAGAACATGTGAAATTAGTCAGGGAAGTCCTCGCCACCTTACTGCAAAACCAGCTCTATGTTAAGTTATCCAAGTGTGAATTCCACCGTGAGTCAGTGGACTTCCTGGGCTATCGCATTTCTCAGAAGGGGCTGGAGATGGACCCAGGGAAGGTGGAGGCGGTGGTGCAATGGGAAGCTCCGCGAACGAGAAAACAATTGCAGAGCCTGTTAGGATTTTGTAACTTCTACCGAACCTTCATAAAAGACTTTGCTAGGGTTACTCTCCCCTTAACGGACCTGCTAAAAACTAAGGGGAGGGGGCCTGAGGCGGGGAAGCCAGGAGAAAAGATTGCTTGGAACGGGGAGTGTCAGAAGGCGTTTGAGACATTAAAGACTCTTTTCACTTCTGAGCCCATCCTGGCACACCCTGATGAAACCAAAGAATTCATAATTCATGTAGACGCCTCTGATGTAGCCATGGGGGGGGCAATACTGCAAAGTGGGCCAGAAGGGAAATTACACCCACTGGCTTATATTTCGAGAAAATTTAACGACACAGAGAGGAATTGGTCGGTTTGGGACAAAGAGGCCGCGGCCATTAGGTTGGCGCTCACTACGTGGCGGCATTGGTTAGAGGGCGCGCAAACTCTGTTCGAAATATGGACTGATCATAAAAATCTGGAGGCACTGCGCACTCAGAGATCCCTCAACGCCAAACAACTGCGATGGGCTGATTTTTTCTCCAAGTTTAACTTTGTGCTTAAGCATTTTCCTGGGAAGGCTAACTCCTTGGCAGACGCACTGTCCAGATTGCCCCAACATGAGAGTGTCAAGGAGGAGGTGTTTGACTCCATGTTCTCCCCCCAGCAATTAGGGGGGGCAGTGGTCACCCGGAGCCAAGCTAAGAAGGCGCAATTGGAGGTTGGGAGATGTGATTGGGGGGGGGGATTATGCTCCCGAAGAAGTGGAAGAATTAGAAGCTTTGGAGGAATGCTCCAGGAGAGAAGATCAGTGTTGGCTTCATGGAGATAAACTAGTGGTGCCAAGGGTCAAACGTAAGGAGATATTGTTGACCTGCCACTCGTCTAAACTTGCGGGGCACTTTGGCTTCCTAAAAACGCTTAATTTAATCCAGCGTCAGTTTTGGTGGCCGCGCATGCGCCGAGACGTCTCCGACTTCGTCTCGGCTTGCCAAACATGTTTAATGTGCAAAAAGCGGGGGGGGAAGTTCCTGGATTGTTGCATCCACTACCCACTCCCTCGCGGCCCTGGGAGGCCATAGCCATGGACTTTATCACCAATTTACCCCCCTCCAAGGGAAAAACAGTTATTTGGGTGGTGGTAGACACTTTTTCGAAGCAAGCGCATTTCACTCCCTTCAAGCAATTGCCTACCGCTAAAGGGATGGCCAAAGCTTTCTTCAATCACGTGATAAAATTACACGCTTTTCCGAAGAGAGTGGTATCCGACAGGGGCAGTCAGTTCGTTGCCAGCTTCTGGCGGGAGCTCCTAAAAATGATGGACATAGAACCAGCTCTGAGTTCGGGTTACCACCCCGAAACCGATGGCCAATCCGAACGAACTAATCAAATATTGGAGCAGTTTTTAAGATGTTACACCAATTATCACCAAGACAATTGGGTGGATTTACTGCCATTTGCTGAATATAGCTACAACAACGCAGTGCACTCTTCCACGGGAGTCTCTCCCTTCATGGCGGTAGGAGGGTTTGAAGGGAAACCATTGCCTACCATTGAGAACGTCCCCAATGCTTCCCCATCGGATTTTAAAAGTTGGTGGTCTAGCCTCCAAGACTCCTGGCCACTAATAGGTAAAGCATTGGACCAGGCAAAAGAGGATTATAAAAAATATGCTGACCGAGGACGAGCAGCAGGCTGGGATCTCCAACCCGGGGATTCTGTCTACCTCTCCACAAAGAATATCCATGGGTTGCAGCCCAGCAGGAAGCTGGGATGGAAATATGTTGGACCCTATAAAGTATTACGTAAAATATCGGATGTGTCTTTTGAATTAGAACTACCTAAATCACTGAGTTCTGTACACCCTGTGTTTCATTTCAGCCTGCTGAAGAAAGATCCTGGGCCGAATGCTTGGCATCCAGCTCCTCCAGCTCCTCCTCCACTGATGAAGGAGGGGGCACCTCACTTCGAGATAACTGAAATCCTTGATTCCAAAACGCGAAGAGGCCGATTATATTACTTAGTTAGATGGTTGGATTTCGGCCCAGAACACAACGAGTGGATCCGCTCAGAACATGTTCATGCTCCCAAACTAACAAAATTGTTTCATAAAATGTTTCCTGATAAAGCTAGGTGAAGTGAATTATGAGGAGGGCAGGGTGTCAGAATCTGCCAATTCAGACAATGTATTAGTCAGACCTAGACTTAGCTGTTTGCATGCATGTCTTTCACTATCCTATGTATCTACTATGTATGGGGATTTATGTAGCCATAATGTATTATGTCTGTCCTGGCCGGGAGGGTGACAACCATGATTTGCGAGAACAAGGAGGCCTCACATCCCTGCCTCCGCATTCCAGCTGCTCCGGCAGTAACTTCAGGGGAGGATGCCTCTCATCTCTTATCACATGCAAAAGAACCTTGGAGCCATTGATTGTTATGTGAACTCGAAACATCTGAGGGGTCTGGTTTGGGAGAGGAAATTTACTGCTTAACACCTCACTTTTTTCCTGTGAGAACCAAACGGTCAGGACACCTTTTAGCCCGCCAATTTTCCCTTAAGGGGATTGGCTACCTATGGGTAATTCAAACTCCTTGGAATGGTATAATAGACCCGCTTGTATAATTTGTCTCATCTCTGACAATAATCCGAGATGCTGTACTAATGTAGAAATAGGGAATAAAGAACTGTGGTTAACCAACCAAGATCTGATCCTTGACTACTTTGAGCAGAACTCTCACACCAAAGTGGACTATAAGAAATATGCTGATAAGGGGAGGGCCCCAGGATGGGATGGCCCTAGGATGGGACCCCCAGGATGGGATCTCTCCCCTGGAGACTCTGTCTATGTGTCAACTAAAAATATTAAAGGACTCCAACCTAGTCAAAAATTGGGCTGGACATACGTGGGGCCTTTCCCTGTTATAAGGTGCATTAACAAAGTGACATTTGAACTTAAACTCCCCAAATCATTGAAATTTGTGCACCCTGTTTTTCATTACAGCCTACTGAAGAAAGATCCTGGGCCGAACAACTGGAGACCTTCCTCCTCCTCTCCTCCTCCTCTGATGAAGATCAATGAACCCCATTATGTGACCGATCAAATCTTGGACTCTAAACTAAAGTGGGGGCATTTGTTTTATCTTATCAAATGGTTGCATTTTGGTCCTGAAGAAAATGAATGGGTTGAGACCTCTCATGTGCATGCTCCTGAAAAAATTCGGGCTTTCTATAAACTGTACCCTTTGAAACCTGGGAGGGGAGGGGATGTTTTATCAGGAGGGCAGAATGTCAGTTAGTACTGCCATGGTTTCCTGGTGATTGTCATTCTCAATGATACTGTTGCATTACCAAGGTACCTATTCTCAGTTAGCCCTGCCAATGTCTCCTGCTGTTTATTATTCTCAGTGGTATTATTCTCTATTGCAATTGTGTAATTCATTGAGGCCTGAGAGGTCTATCGACCAATCTGATGATTAATTAACATTGCCTTTGTTTCAAGTTGCAAACCGACTCCTCTAGGTCCCGGACAGGAGCTGGCATCTGTAGAGTGCCTCCCACCGCAGGAATGCATTTCTTCCTTGCTCTGTGCATGCTTACTGCTCATTAACTTTTCTTTATTCTTATCTGTTTTTCGCTTCTCCCTAGCTCATGGCCTTCAGCTGAAAGCCTCCTGCTATGTGTTATATTATTCACAGGTGCTAGGTGATCCTTTGCTTGCTTTTCCTTGGGAACATCTGCCCCACAAACCCCAACAGGGTTTTGCCTGGGAACCTACTTTACCGCGCTTCCCTTGGGAACAGTGGGCCAGCATATTTGGGCACCAATAATTCTCCCAGTTGATTGGTGGATATTGAGGGGGGCTTATTTCATATCAAGTATAATTGTAATTGTATTCATACTAACAGAAGAAGTGTGTTTGACCAACAAGATCTTTTCTGCAAATAAAGGACTTTCTGTTTAAGGAGACCTGTTGTGCACTACATCGATTGGGACAATCTCACAGTATCATGCTTTTAGATTGTTGACTAGATGTACAATGAAATAAAGCCATGCTCTGTGTAGGTAGAGTATCTATTACTTCTTACTGGAAGGACACTAACATACCTACTATACAGACTTGGTTTAGCAAATTGTGGAACTTACATGTGATGGAAACTATCAGTGACAAAATTGATTTTCTATCCAAGCCAAATTTCATTACTCCTGCATGGGAACGTTTCCATCGTTGGTTATAATTTACCATGAAAGGCGACAGTTATTATTTATAAAGCCATGCAGGCAGAGCATGTATTGCTTCTTACTGGAAGGACACTAACATTCTAATTCTAATTCTAATTAGAATTCACAATCAAATGTATTTCTTGTAGTTGTATTCACTGATTATTCATTTCTAAGACCTGTTTGTTAGATATCACTTATTGTTCACCCAAAATCAATTTCTGACTATTGTATGTCTTGCATTTGATGTTATTGCTCTTACAGTTGGTATCTCATGCTTTCATATTTTTGAGTAAGATATACAATGAAATAAAGCCATGCTCTATGCAGCCAGAGTATCTATTACTTCTTAAGGGAAGGACACTAACATACCTACCATACACACTTTGTTTAGCAAATTGTGGGACTTACATGTGATGGAACGAATCACTGACAAAATTGCTAACTGCTCAGTAACACCTAATACAACCTTTTTTGATGCGAAAAGGTTGCACATAATGCCGCTCAGTGGGATTCCTTGGGAGTAACTCTGCACAGGGCTGTGTTCCCCTGAGAATCCCAACCTGTTTTGATGCAAAATGGTTTCCAATATTTGATTTTCTATCTAAGCCAAAGTCCATTACTCCTGCATGGGAACGTTTCCATCATTGGTTATAACTTACCCCGAAAGGCGACAGTTATTTTTTATAACATAATGTATTAGAATTCACAATCAAATGTATTTCTTGTAGTTGTATTCACTGATTTCTCATGTCTAAGACCTCAACGTTAGATATCACTCATTGTTCACCCAAAATCAATTTTTGACTATTGTATGTCTTGCATTCGATGTTATTGCTCTTACAGTTGATATCTCATGCTTTCATATTGTTCATACAATGAAATAAAGCCACGCTTTATGCAGCTAGAGTAGCTATTGCTTCTTAAGGAAAGGAAACTAACGTACGTATCGTACACACTCGATTTAGCAAATTGTGTATGTTTATAACTTCATAATTGTTATAACTCGATAATTGTTTATAACTTCATCTTTTAGAATTCACAATCAAATGCATTTCTTGCATTTGTATTCACTGATTAGTCTTTTCTAAGACCTGTTTGTTAGATGACAGTTAGATTTTTAGGTTTTACACAGGGTTGTCAATACAATGAGAATTATCACTCATTGTACAACCAAAATCAATTCTTGATTCTTGAATGTCTTGCATTCAATCTTATTGCTCTTACAATTTATATATCATGCTTTTATATCGTTGACTAGATGTACAATGAAATAAAGCCATGATTTCTGCAGCTAGAGTACCTATTGCTTCTTAAGGGAAGGACACTAACGTACCTACCATACACACTTGGTTTAGCAAATTGTGGGATTTACATGTGATGGAAAGAATCACTGACAAAATTGCTAATGGCTCAATAACCCCTAATACAACCTTTTTTGATGTGAAAATGTTCCACAGAATGCCACTTAGCGGGATTCCTCAGGAGTAACTCCACAGAGGGCTGCGCTCCCCTGGGAATCCCAAATATATTTGGATGCAAAATGGTTTCCGATACTTGATTTTCTATCTAAGCCAAATTTCACTACTCCTGCATGGGAACATTTCCAAGATTGGTTATAACTTACCGCGAAAGGCGACAGACATTATTTATAACTTCATCTATTACAATTCACAATCAAATGCATTTCTTGCATTTGTATTCACTGATTACTCTTTTCTAAGACCTGTTTTTTAGATGAAAGATCAATTTCTAGTTTTTACGAAGGCTTGCCAATACGGTGAGAGTTATCACTCGTTGTACAACCAAAATCAATTTTTGATCCTTGTATGTCTTGCATTTGATATTATTGCTCTTACAGTTTATATATCATGCTTTTATATTGTTGAGTATTTATACAATGAAATAAAGCCATGCTCTATGCATCTAGAGTATCTATTGCTTCATACTGGAAGGACACTAACCATACACTCTTGGTTTATCAAATTGTGGGACTAACATGTGATGGAAAGTAGCACTGACAAAATTGCTAACTGCTCAATAACCCCTAATACAACCTTTTTTGATGCGAAAAAGTTCCCCATAATGCTGCGCAGTGGGATTCCTTGGGAGTAACTCCACACAGGGCTGCGCTCCACGGGGAATCCCAAGCATGTTTTGATGCCAAATGGTTTCCGATACTTGATTTTCTATCTAAACAAAATTTCATTAATCTTGCATGGGAACGTTTCCAAGATTGGTTATAAAGTTATAACCCATTGGTTATAAAGTTATAACGGGGTAAGTACCCCGAAAGGCAACAGTCATTATTTATAACATTATTTATTAGAATTCACAATCAAATGTATTTCTTGTAGTTGTATTCACTGATTATTCATTTCTAAGACCTGTTTGTTAGATATCACTTATTGTTCACCCAAAATCAATTTCTGACTATTGTATGTCTTGCATTTGATGTTATTGCTCTTACAGTTGGTATCTCATGCTTTCATATTTTTGAGTAAGATATACAATGAAATAAAGCCATGCTCTATGCAGCCAGAGTATCTATTACTTCTTAAGGGAAGGACACTAACATACCTACCATACACACTTTGTTTAGCAAATTGTGGGACTTACATGTAATGGAAATAATCACTGACACAATTGCTAATTGCTCAATAACCCCTAATACAACCTTTTTTGATGCGCAAAGGTTGCACATAATGCCACTCAATGAGCTTCCTCGGGAGTAACTCCACACAGGGCTGTGCTCCCCGGGAAGTTCCGGGCTTTTCAGCCTTCTCAGAAGACGG
Organism: Lepidodactylus listeri; assembly: GCA_029233225.1. Lineage (NCBI taxonomy): Eukaryota > Metazoa > Chordata > Lepidosauria > Squamata > Gekkonidae > Lepidodactylus > Lepidodactylus listeri. The sequence continues at coordinate 1,708,968 of JARCFY010000014.1, read as the reverse complement.
GGCAGTTGGGTTGAAAAAAAGGGGAAATCAATCCAAAGTGGGACCCATGGGGGGGCGGTGCTCTTGAGTGGGTCTGGCTTCCTCCCAGGATACTTAATTTTCTAGCTAAGCAAGATTTCATTACTCCATCATGGGAACGTTTCCAAGACTTACCCCTAAAGGTGACAGTCATTATTTATAACATAATCTGATACAATTCACAATCAAATGTATTTCTTGATTATGTAGTCATTGATTACTCTTTTCTAAGACCTGTTTGTGAGATGACAGTTAGCTAGGGTTAGGGTTAGGTTAGCATTATGACTAGGGTTAGTGTTAGAGTTAATAACAGCTAATGTTACGGTTAAGGTTAGCTTGGGTTAGGGTTAGGGTTAATGATAGCTAATTTAAATTTAGGGCTAGGGCTAGGGCTACAACTAGGATTAGTGTTAGGGCTAGTGTTAGGGCTAGGGTTAGGGTTAAGGCTAGGGTTAGGGCTAGGGCTAGGGCTAGTGTTAGGTTTAGGGTTTGGGTTAGGTCTCATGTTAGGGTTTGCATTAGCTTTAGGGTTAAGGTGAGGGTTAGGGCTACAACTAGCATTAGGGTTAGGGCTAGGGCTACAACTAGCATTAGGGTTAGGGCTAGAGCTAGTGTTAGGGTTAGTGATAGGGTTAGGGCTGGGGCTGTGTCTAGGGTTAGGGAGGGCTTGGGCTAGTGTTAGGGCTAAGGCTAGGGTTAGGGCTAGGGCTAGGGCTAAGGTTAGGGTTAGTTTTAGGGCTAGGGCGAAGGCTAGGGCTGTGGCTATGGCTGGGGTTAGGGTTAGGGTTTGTGTTAGGGTTAGGATTAGTGTTAGGGCTAGGACTTGGACTATGGCTATAATTAGAGTTAGGGCTAGGGTAGGGCTAGATTTAGAGTTAGGGTTAGGGTTACGGTTACAGCTAGGGTTAGCATTAGAGTAAGGGTTAGGGTTATGGCTAGGGCTAGGGTTAGGGCTTCTGCTAGGGTTAGGGCTGGGGCTATGGTTAAGGGTAAGGGTAGGGCTAGGGTTTGTGTTTGTGTTAGGGTTTGTGTTAGAGCTAGGGTTAGGGCTACCACTATAATTCGGTTTAGGATGAGGGATAGGGCTAGGGTTAGGCTAGGGCTGAGGCTAGGGTTAGGATTAGGGTTAGGGCTAGGGTTAGGATTTGTGTTAGGGCTAAAGTTAGGGCTTGGGTAAAGGTAAGCATTAGGGCTAGATTTAGGGTTAGGATTAGGTCTAGGGTAAGGCTTAGGGCAAGGGTTAGGGATAGGCTTTGGGTTAGGGATAGGGTTAAGGTTAGGGTTTGTGTTAGGGTTAAAGTTAGGGCTAGAGTTAGGGTTACGGTAAGGGTTATTGTTATGGCTAGGGCTAGGGTTATCTAGGGTTAGAGTTTTGGTTAGGGGAAGGGGAAGAGTTAGGGTTAGGGCTAGGATTGGGGTTAAAGTTGGGGTTAGGGTTAGGGTTACACTTACGGTTAGGGCTTGGGGTAGTTTTAGTGTTAGGGATAGGCTTAGGGCTAAGGCTAGGTCTAGGGTAGGGCTAGGGTTAGGTTTAGCGGTAGGGTTAGGGTTAGTGTTAGGTTGAGGGTTAGAGTTAGGGCTAGGGCTATCACTTCTTGTTCACCCAAAATCAATTTCTGACTATTGTATGTCTTGCATTTGATGTTATTGCTCTTACAGTTGGTATCTCATGCTTTCATATTTTTGAGTAAGATATACAATGAAATAAAGCCATGCTCTATGCAGACAGAGTATCTATTACTTATGATTAGGGTTAGGGCTTGGGTTAGGGTTAGGATTAGGGTTACTGTTAGGGTTAGGGTTAGGTTTTGTGCAGGGTTAGTGTTAAGGCTAAAGTTAGGGTTAGATTTAGGACTACGTTTATGGTTTAGATTAGGGTTAGGGCTAGGGCCAGGGTTAGGGTTTGGGTAGGGCTAGGGTTATGGTTAGAGTTAGGGCTAGGGCTAGGGTTTGAGTAATGGCAAGGGTTCGGGTTAGGTCTGGGATTAGGGCTAGGGCTTGGGCTCGGGTTTGGTTTAGGTTATGGCTTAGGATTTGTGTTAGGGCTAAATTTAGGGCTAGTGGAAGGGTTAGGGTTAGGGTTCAGGCTATTGTTAGGGTTAGGGCTGGTTCTAGGGCTAGGGCTAGGGCTAGGGTTAGGGTTAGAGTTAGGTTTAGAGTTAGGGTTAGGGATAGGGTTAGGTTTAGGGCTAGGGTTAGGGTTTGTGTTAAGGTTAACGTTAGGACTAGGGTAAAGTTAAGTGTTAGGGCTAGAGTTATGGTTAGGGTTAGGCCTAGGGTTAGGGTTAGGCCTAGGGCTAGGGTTATGGTTAGGGCTAAAGCTAGGGTTAGGGTTAGGTTTTATGCAGGGTTAGGGTTAGAGTAAGGTCTAGGGCTAGGGCTAGGTCTAGTGTTATGGTTAGGGCTAGTTCTAGGGCTAGGGTTACGGTTAGGTTTAGATTTAGTTTTAGGATTAGGGCTAGGGCTAGGGTTAGTTTTAATTTTAGCGTTAGGGTTAGGGCTAGAGTTAGGGCTAGGGCTAAGGTTATGTCTTGGGATTTAGCTAGTGTATTGATTTTTGTTAGGTTTAGTGTTAGAGCTAGGGCTATAGCTATAATTAGGGTTAGGGTTAGGGCTAGGGCTAGGTTTAGGGTTAGGGTTAGGTTTTGGGTAGGGTTAGTAGGGTTAGGGTTAAGGTTAGAGTTAGGGCTAGGGTTAGGGCTAGGACTAGGTTTATGGCTAGGGTTAGGGCTAGGGCTAGGGCTAGGGCTAGGGCTAGGTTTAAAGCTAGGGCTAGGGTTGCAAATAGGGTTAGGGTTAGGATTAGGGTAGGACTGTGTTTAGTGTTAGGGTTAGGGTTAGAGCTGGGGCTAGGGCTAGGGTTAGTGTTTTTAGTGTTAGTGTTAGTGTTGGGGTTAGGGCTAGGGCTAGGGCTTGGACAAGGGTTTGGGATAGGGAAAGGGTTACGGTTAGGTCTAGGGTTAGGGTTAGAGTTACGTTTTGTGCAGGTTTTGAGTTAGGGTTAGAGTCTGGTCTAGGTCTAGGTCTAGGTTTAGGGCTAGGGCTAGGGTTTGTCAGGTTCTGACAAGGCTACGCCAATAATGTATGTCTTTCTCAATACTGTTTCTGTGCTTCATATGTTGCTTTGTTCCTTTGTTCTCGCAGACCCTGCCAGCTGCCCCCTTATCTGTATTATTCTCCCTCCTCCCTGCTAGCTATACAGCTTGCTTTGATGTATAAGGATTACTCCATTTAATGTTGCCATGCTTGGGCGGGAGATGGCGACCAACATTCCTAAATGTCATCTCTAAACAAATGGTGTCTACTCCCTTGCATTCCCTGCTCCCTTTCCCCCAGCGCATTGGTGTTATCTTGTTATTGAAACCTTGAAGAGTTCTTTATGGCCGGACGCCTGGAGAAATGTTTGTGCCTGGGCTCACACATGTGGGTCACTTAGATCAAGAGGGGAATTTATAACTTTCTCACCTTCTGTGGGAAAGTCAACGGTCTCTGCTCTTTTTCCCGCGTTCACCCTCTTGCCCTGATTGGCCTAGACCTGGGGTTCAATTGAAAGTCTGAGAGTATAATAGTACTGTCTGTATTCCATTCAAACATCTCTAACAAACATTCGAGAACCTGTTAAGCAGTATTGGAATAATAAAGAACTTTGCTTCAACAACAAAGGTCTGATCTCTTGCTGTTTATTCAGAAGCCTCACAGGGTTAGGGCTAGGGCTAGCGTTAGGGTTAGGGCTAGGGTTTTAGTTTTAGTTTTAGTTTTAGTTTTAGTTTTAGTTTTAGTTTTAGTTTTAGTTTTAGTTTTAGGGTTAGGGTTAGGGTTAGGGCTAGGGTTAGGGTTAGGGCTTGGGCTAGGGCTAGGGCTGGGGCTAGGCCTAGTGTTAGGGTTTGGGTTAGGGTTAGGTTTAGGGCAAGGTCTAGGGTTAGTTTTAGGGTTAGGGCTATGGCTAGGGCTAAGGTTTGGTCTGGGGCTTGGGCTAGTTTTGGGGTCTGTGTTAGGTTTAGTGTTAGAGCTAGGGCTACAGCTATAATTAGGGTTAGGGTCAGGGCTAGGGCTAGGTTTATGGTTATGGTTAAGTTTTGGGTAGGTTTAGTGTTAGGGCCAATGGTCGGGTTAATGTTAGTGTTAGGCCTAGGGTAGGGTTAAGGTTAGGGTTAGGGCTAGGACTAGGTTTATGGCTAGGATTAGGTTTAGGTCTAGGTCTAGGGTTTGGGCTAGGGCTAGTGTTACAAATAGGGCTAGGGTTAGGGTAGGACTACATTTAGTGTTAGGGTTCGGGTTAGGGCTAGGGTTTGGGTTAGAGCTAGGGCTAGGGCTAAGTTTAGGGTTATGATTAGTGTTTGGGTTTGGGTTTGGGTAAGGGTTAGGGCGAGAGTTAGGTGTAGGGTTGGGTTAAGGTTAGGGGCTGGGTTACAGTATTGTTAGGGCTATGGCTTGTGCTAGGGCTAGGGTTAGGGTTAGGCCTAGAGTTAAAGTTAGGGCTAGGTCTATGGTTAGGGTTTGGGCTAGAGTTAGGGTTAGGGCTAAATTTAGGTCTAGGGTAAAGGTAAGGGTTAGGGCTCAGGTTACGGTTACGGTTAGGTTTAGGGTTAAGTCTAGGGTTCGGATTAGGGTTCATATTAGGGTTAGGTTTATGGCTAGGGCTAGGGTTAGATTTAGGGCTTGGGTTATGGTTATGGTTTGGGGAAGGGGAAGGGGAAGGGCTAGGGCTTTAGTTAGGTGTAGGGTTTGGGTTAAGGTTAGGGCTAGGGTTACGGTTTGTGTTAGGGCTAGGGCTAGGGCTTGTGCTAGGGTAAAAGATAGGGTTAGGGCTATGTCCAGGGTTAGCATTAGTGTTAGTGTTAGGGCAAGGGTTAGGATTACGGTAACTCTTAGGGTTAGGGTTATGGCTAGGGCTACATCTTGGGTTAGGGTTATGGTTTGGAGTAGGGCTAGGGCTACATTTTGTGCTGGTTTAGGGTTAGGATTAGAGTTAGGGTTTGGGTTAGGGTTAGGGTTAGGGCTAGGGCTTAGGGTTAGGGTTAGGGTAGGGGTTGGGCTAGGTTTAGGGTTAGGGTTAGGTTTTGTTTAGGGTTAGTGGTAGGACGAAAGTTAGGGTTAGGGTTATGGTTAGAGTTAGGGCTAGCGTTAGGGTTAGGCCCGGACTAGCTTTATGGCTAGGATTAGGGTTATGGCTAGGTCTAGGGTTAGGTTTAGCGCTAGGGTTAGGGTTAGGGTTTTTGTTAGGGCTAAAGTTAGGGCTAGTGTTAAGGTAAGAGCTAGGGCTAGGGTTAGGGTTAGGCCTAGGGTTAGGCCTAGGGCTTTGACAAGGGTTAGGGTTAGGGCTAGGGTTAGGGTTAGGTTTTGTGCAGGGTCAGGGTTAGAGTTAGGGCTGGGTCTAGGGTTAGGGTTAGGGCTAGGACTAGGTTTATGGCTTGGATTAGGGTTAGGGCTAGGGTTAGGGTTTGGGTTAGGGCTAGGGTTGGATTTGGTTTAGGGTGAGGTATAAGGTTAGTTTTAGTTTTAGGGTTAGGGTTAGGGCTAGGGCTAAGGTTAGGTCTGGAGCTTGGGCTAGTGTTTGGGTTTGTTTTCGGTTTAGTGTTAGAGCTAGGGCTACCGCTATAATTAAGGTTAGGGCTAGGGCTAATTAAGGTTAGGGTTAGGATTATGTTTTGGGTAGGGTTAGTGTTAGGACTAATGGTTGGGTTAGGGTTAGGGTTAGAGTTAGGGCCAGGGCTAGGGTTAGGGTTAGGGTAAGAGCAAGGTTAAAGGCTAGGACTAGGTTTATGGCTAGTATTAGGTTTAGGTCAAGGGTTAGGTTTAGATCTAGGGCTAAGGTAAGGCCTAAGGCTAGGGTTACAAATACGGCTAGGGTTAGGGTTAGCATTTGGGCTAGGACTACGTTTAGTATTAGGGTTTGGGTTTGGGTTTGGTTTAGGGTTAGGGTTAGGGCTAGGATTAGGTTTAGGGTTAGGGTTAGGGTAAGAGCTAGGGCTAGGGGAGGGTTAGGTTTAGGGTTAGGGCTAGGTCTTGGGTTAGGGTTAGGATTTGGGTTAGTGTTAGAGCAAGGATTAGGGCTTGTGTTAGGGCTAAAGATAGGTCTAGGGTAAAGGTAAGGTTTTGGGTTCGGGTTAGGGCTAGAGTTAGGGTTAGGCCTAGGGTTAGGGCTAGGGTTAGGGTTAGGTTTTTGGCTAGGGTTATGGCTAGGGCTAGGGTTATAGTAAGGGCTAGGGTTAGGGTTAGGATTAAGGTTATGGTTAGGTTTTGGGTAATGGCTAGATTTATGGTTAGGGTTTGGGTTAGGGTTAGGGTTTTGGTAAGGGTTAGGGCTAGAATTAGTTGTAGCTTTGGGTTACAGTTAGGGATAGGTTTAGGGTTAGGGCTACAGCTTGTGCTAGGGCTAGGGCTATTTCTAGGGTTACAGTATGGGCTAAAGTTAGGGTGAGGGTTAGGCCTAGGGTTAAAGTTAGGGTTAGGGCTAGGGCTATGGTTAGGGCTAGGGCTGGGTTTGTGTTTGTGTTAGGGCTAAATTTAGGTCTATGGTAAAGGTAAGGGTTAGGGCTCACATTACGGCTAGGGTTAGGTTTAGGGTTTGGGTTAAGGTTAGGGGTAGGGTTACTGTTTGTGTTAGGGCTAGGGCTAGAGCTTGTGCTAGGGTAAAAGATAGGGCTAGGGTTATGTCAAGGGTTAGGGTTAGCATTAGGGTTAGGGCTAGGGTTAAGGTAAGGGTTAGGATTATGTTTACTCTTAGGGTTATGGTTAGGTCTAGGGCTACATCTAGGGTTATGGTTATGGTTTGGGGTAGGGGTAGGGGTAGGGGTAGGTTTAGGGCTGGGGCTAGGGCTAGGGCTACGTTTAGGGTTTTTGTGAGGGTTAGGGTTCATCTTAGAGCTAGGGCTAGGGCTAGAGCTAGGGCTAGTGTTAGGGTTAGGGTTAGGGCTAGAGTTAGGCCAAGAGTTAGGATTAGGGTTACTGTGAAGGTTAGTGATAGTGTTAAGCTTAGTGCTAGGGGTAGGGTTAGGTCTCGGGCTAGTTTTAGGGTTAGTGTAAGGGTTAGGGCTTGGGTTAGGGTTAGGTCTAGGGCTATGTCTAGGGTTAGGTTTAGGGTTTGGGTTAGGTCTTGGGTTAGTGTTAGGGTTAGGGCTGGGGCTTGGGATAGGGGTATGTGTAGGGTTTGGGTTAAGTCTTGGGTTAGTGTTAGGGCAAGGGTTAGGATTAGGGTTACTGTTAGGGTTAGGGCTAGGGCTTGGGCTAGTGTTTGGGTTGGTGTTACGGTGTATGGGTTGGTGTTATGGTTGGGTTAGTGTTAGAGCTAGGTTTAGAGCTACTGCTATAATTAGGGTTAGGATTAGGGTTAGGGCAAGGGCTAGGTTTGGGGTTAGGGTTAGGTTTTGTGTAGGGTTAGTTTTAGGGCTAAAGTTAGGGTTAGGATTAGAATTAGGGCTAGGGTTATGGCTAGGACTAGCTTTATGGCTACGATTAGGGTTAGGGCTTGGGTTACATTTAGGGTTAGGGTTAGTGTCTGGGTTAGAGTTAGAGCTAGGGCTAGGGTTAGTTTTAGGGTTAGGGCGAGGGTTAGAGTTAGGGTTTTTTTCGGGTAAGGGCTAGAGCTAGGGTTAGGGTTAAGTTAGGGTTAGGTTTCGGTTTGGTTAGGGTTAGGGTTAGGGCTAGGGTTAGGTGTTAGGATTAGGGTTTTGGGTTAGGGGTTATGGGTTAGGGTTAGTGGTTAGGGTTTAAGGTTAGGGTTATGGGTTAGTGATTTGGGTTAGGGCTAGGGTTATAGTTAGGGTTAAGGTTATGGTTAGGGTTAGGGCTAGGGCTAGGGCAAGGTCTAGGTCTAGTGGAAGTCTAGGGTTAGAGTTTGTGTTAGGGTTAGGGCTAGAGCTACTGAAGTCTAGGGTTAGGGTTAGGGCTAGGACTAGGGTTAGGGCTAGGGGTAAGATTAGGGGTAGGCTTAGGTTTAGGGCTAGGGTAAGGGTAAGGGTTTGGACTAGGTTTAGTGCTAGTTTGAGAGTTAGTGTTAGTGTTAGGGCTAGAATTAAGGTTAGGGTTAGTCTTAGGTTAAGGTTAGGGGTAGGGGTAGGGTTTGGGTTCGGCTATGGTTAGGGTTAAGATTTGGTTTGGGGCTAGGTTTAGGGCTAGGGTTAAGGCTGGGTTTAGTTTTATGGTTAGGGTTAGGTAAGGGTTAGGGTTTGGGCTAGGGTCAGGGCTAGGGTTAGTATTAGGGCTATGGTTAGGGTTAGAGTTAGGGCGAGGGTTAGAGTTAGAGTTAGGGCTTGTTCTAGGTCTAGGGCAAATCCAGGGTTAGGGATAATTTTAATGTTAGGTTTAGTGTTAGGGTTAGGCTAGTTTTAACATTAGGGTTATGGTTAGAATTAGGGTTAGGGTTAGGGTAAGGGCCAGCGTTATGATTAGGGTTAGAGGTAGGGCAAGTCAAGAGTTAGGGTTATGGTTAAGGCTAGAGCTAAAGCTAGGGTTAGGCTTAGGGTTAGGCTAGAGTTAAGGTTGTGATTATGGTTAGTGTTGGTTTTACAGTGGGGATTAGGATTGGGGTAGGGGTAGGCTTAGGGTAGGGGTTGGGGTTAGGGTTGGTGTTGCAGTTAGGATTGCGGTTAAGGTTAGGTTTGGGTTCAGGGTAGGGTTGGGGTGGTGGTAAGGGTTAGGGTTAGAGTTCGGGTTTAGTTTTGTTTAATTTAAATTTGGCAAGAGTAGATAGTAGTAAATTGTAGCAGCTAACAAGTGGATAATATTGAAGATAGCAAATTTTTTGCAGTTAAGAGGGTTAGGACTCACTCCTAATATTAAGTGGATTGTGCTATTGGGAAAACTTTATATTAGCCTCAAATTAATCATTAGAAGATTGCAATAAGTTCTTTAACGTACAACTTTATATCTTGGAACTGAACAACCAATTGTAGAGAATTACAGTGCAGATTTTAAAACACAAACCAAATATTGCTTTCTTGCAAGAGACACATCTTAGGAAAGAAACAGAGCCAGTGTTAGCAAACTCTTGGTACAATCAACAATTTACATCCCCAGGATCTTCTAAAACTAGGGGGACAGCTATATTGATTGCAGAAAAGGTTAACTTTGTAGCGAAGGATAGTTTGTTTAAAAGACCAACGCGGCAGGTATATTTTTTGTAAAAGGCACACTAGAAGGACAAACTATTAGATTAGGGACAATATATGCTCCAAATACCAATCAGGTGCAATTTAGAAAGGAAACGTTAGAACTCCTAAGACTATTTCAGGAAGTTCCCAGGGGGAGATTTTAATCACAGTTTAGACTTACAACTGGACAAGTCAAAATCAAAGAAGAAGAAAACATTAAATATGGACATTGAAACAGAACTTCAGAGGACACTAAGGGAATATCGACTTTTGGATATCTGGAGGATAATGCATCCACAAAGAATCAAACCTATTGCTCGTCCCGGTTTAATTCTTACACACGAATCCATTTTATATTAACATCTCAAAAGTTGATTACGAAAACAATAGAGTCAGGTATAGAAATCAACGTTTTGTCAGATCATGCCAGACTCACTTCAAAGGGAAACGGACCGAGGAACTGAGTCCAGAAACCAAAGTTGCCAACTCCAGGTTGGGAAATTCCTGGGGATTTTGTGGGTGGAGCCTGGAGAGGGTGGCGTTTGGAGGAGGGAGAGACCTCGGCAGGGCATAATGTGGCTGACCAGTTCCCCTGGAGGGCCAGCAACAGAGCACAGAGTCTTTCCCTGATGGTGCCTCCTGGCTCTGGAATTCAGATGGTGACTGCCTCTGAATGAGGTTTCCTTCAGTCACCGTGACTAGTGGCCACTAATAGATCTACCCTCTGTGAATCTGTCTAATCCCGTGTCTATGCCTGTGGCCATCACTACATCCTCAGGCAGCGAATTCCACATTTTAACAACTTTTAATTTAATAAATAATTCATTCAATAATAAATCCCATATTTTAATTAAGAAGTATTTCCTTACCAGTACCCTAGCCCTAACTTTAGCCCACATCCAAACCCAAGATATTGCCCTAGCCCTAGAAAAAACCCTAGCCCTAGCTGTAACCCAACCCTACACCTAACTCTAGCCCTAACCCCTAACCTAACTCTAATCCAAACTGTAAACATAACCCTAGCCCTAACCCAAAAGCTAACCCAAACCCTAACCCTAACCCTAACCCAAGCCCTAACCCTAATATTAAAACTAACACTAACCCTAGACCTAGCCTTAACCCTAACACTAACACTAACCCTAGCCCAAGCCGTACCCTAACCCTAACCCTAACTGTAAACCTAGCCCTACCCCTAGCCCCAGCCCTAAACCTAGTCCTAGCCCTAGCCCTAACCCAAGTCCTAACCCTCACCCTAACCCAAACTCTAACCCTAAACCAGCACGAGATGTAGCCCTAGCTCTACTCCAAACCATAACCCTAACCCTAGATGTAGCCCTAGCTGTAACCCTAACCCTAAGAGTAACCATAATCCTAACCCTTGCCCTAACCCTAGCCCTAACCATAACCCTAACACTAACCCTAACTGTGGACACAGCCCTAGCCCTATCTTTTACCCTAGCACAAGCCCTAGCCCTAACCCTAACTGTAACCCTAGCCCTAACCTTAACCCAAACCCTAAACCTAACTACAGCCCTACCCCTTGCCCTAACCCTAACCAAACCATAACCATAACCCAAGCCCTAGCCCTATTTTTAAATCTAGCCCTAGCCATAAACCTAACCCTAACCCTAACTGTAGCCATAGCCCTAACTTTAACCCTAGGCCTAACCCTAACCCTAACTCTAGCCCTAACCCTTACCATTACCCTAGCCCTAACTGTAGCCAACATCTGAATCCTAGATATAACCCTAGACGTAGCACAAGCCCTAGCCCTAATCCTAACCATAGCCCTAGCCCTAACCTTAACCCAACCGTAAACCTAACTCTAGCCCTAACCCTTACCCTAACCCTAACCCAAACCATAAACATAACCCTAACCCTAACCCAAAAGCTAACACTAACCCTAGCTCTAACCCTAGCTCTAGCCCTAACCCTAAACCTAAACCTAACCCTTAACCCTAACCCTTAACCCTAACTCCTAACCCCAACCCCAACCCTAACTCACGGAAATGTCCCTAGCAGTCTGGTTCTAAATACGTTTACCTGGAATTAAATCCCACTGACATGAGTTTAAAAAGCAGTTTAGTACAGAACTAGTATCTCCCATCAATTTCTTCTCGGAAAGCTCTATTTTCAGCAACTGGAGGTGATGAAGCAGCTCCTTCTGTTCTATCAGCTGCCTGGTAATTTTGATGGTGCCTTCCCATTCTTCCGAGGAGGAGATATCATCAGTTGGCTGTGTAGTCTCCAAACTAATATCTTCAGACTCCAAGGAGCTGGAAACATTAAAATTTCTAGGTTCTCTGGAATTCTTTTGTGACATTCTTGTGTTGGTGTTGAAAGATTTTTCAGGTTGTAGTTCAGACACTTGGAAAAATAAAGAGAGCTGGTATAAGCAAAATAATTTTTGCATAATATTTAATCATGCTTTGTTTCAAGTCTGAAACATGAGAAGCATACAACTTAATTCAAAACCAAGTATCCTGGCTAGTATTATGCAAGTGGTCTTCAAAATGTGTGTATTGAAACTATGAGACTACGTGCTGTGATGAGGGTATTGACTAGTATTTGCCAAATATTCACTGGACAGCCAGCCCCGTATCATGAAACACATCACTCATTATAGTTTCTAATTCTTACACCTAAGTCTGGTTTCTGCTTTTCTCCTTTCAAACTAATGCATTCCAAAAGCTTCATACACTAAGGAAGTACATTTCTGCCCTGACCTGGATGGCCCAGGCAAGCCCAATCTCATCAGATCTTGGAAGCTAATCAGGGTCAACTCTGGCAAGTACTTGGATGAGAGACCTTCCTGAAATAGCAGAGGCAGGAGTGGACTTTATTCAGCTACCTCTCTGACTATCCTGCAGGCTCCCAGTCACCAGAGGTCACCATGACTTCCACCTGCACACACACTCACATAAAACAATACCCAAAAAAGAAAGAACAAAAGAAAATGTATTTCTGTCCTCAATCTCATTGCTCTTATTCCTGGACTGCAATTTATGTTTACTACTAACCCTACACAAAATTCAAAACTGGTGAAAAGAAATACAAAGACCATTCATAACAGCAGTAATTGCTGATAACTACCTTAGTAAACATAGGGAGACTGCATTAACATCTAAATGAAACTAGAATCCAGGGGCTCCTGCAAGACTTACAAAGTTTATTCTAGCATAAGCTTTCATGAGTCAGAGCCAGGGCTGTCAATCCCCAGATGGTGCCTGGATTTATCCCAAGAATTATCACTTGTCTCCAGACTGCAGAGATCACTTCCCCTGGAGAAAATGGCTACTTTGGAGGGTGGACTGTATGGCATTATACTGGGCTGAAGTCTTCCACCCCCAACCTTGACCTTCCCGGGCTCCACCTCCAAACCTCCAGGAGTTCCCCAACCCAAAGTTGGCAACAATAGAAGCTGGTTCAAAACAAACTCCAATCCAAAGATCAGTCAGTTCACTCAGCATGGGAGTGTGTGTGTGTCAAAATCTAAAGTCAAGGGCAGGGAGATCAGCAGATACAAGAGACAGTTAACAAAGGCAACACTGGGGCAATGGACACCTGTAACATAGAAGAGGCACTTCCGGCTTTAATTTTCTCTGCAAAAGAAGTGCTACAAGAAGTGGTTTTAATCTCTTGGTTTTTTTTGCAGCATCCTATAATATTGCCTGCTTAGTGAAGATCCTCCTTGAATCGGAAGAAGTGGGCGCTAGTCTACAACAGCTTGTGCAGAGGTAAAAATTCTCCTGAGGGAACACAACAGACTTATTTTAATTTTGCTACCAGACAGACACGGACAGATACTTTTACAATCACAAACGCTGACTCCAGAATTATACTGTCTTTACTCAGAAGGAAGACAAAGGGTTTTAAGACAACCCCTGTAAAAATATTATACACAGGGGGGGGGGGAATTCAGATGGGTTATCATGTTGGTCTGAAGCAAAAGAACAAATTTTAAGTCCAGTGGCACCTTTAAGACCGACAAAGCTTAATTCTGGGTATAAGTGTTCATGTGCATGCACACGCCTTCAGATACAGTGACAAATGTATGTGTGCACGCACAGGAAAGCTTATGCCTAGAATTAAACCTTGTTGGTCTTAAAGGTACCACTAGACTCAAACACACGCTTGCCGCTGCCCCGGGAGCTTCTGGGGGGGTGGGAGGGAGGGGGGCTTCCTCCCGGGGCTGGCGGCGCTTGCCGCCGCCCCAGGAGCTTCTGCGGGGGGTGGGAGGGAGGGGGGCTTCTGGGGGGGTGTGATGGAGGGGGCTTCTGGGGGGGTGGGAGGGAGGGGGGCTTCTGGGGGGTGGGAGGGAGGGGGGCTTTTTCCTGGGGCCGCTGGCGCTTGCCGCCAGCCCAGGAGCTTCTGCGGGGGGTGGAAGGGAGGGGGGCTTCTGGGGGGGTGGGAGGGAGGGGGGTTTTCTCCCGGGGCCAGCGGCACTTCTCGTTGCCCTCGGAACTTCTGCGGGTGGTGGGAGGGAGGGGGGCTTCTGGGGGGTGGGAGGGAGGGGGGCTTTCTCCTGGGGCCGGCGGCGCTTGTCGTCACCCTCGGAGCTTCTGCAGGGGGTGGGAGGGAGGGGGGCTTCTGGGGGGGTGGGAGGGAGGGGGGCTTCCTCTCAGGGCCAGCAGCGCTTACTGCCGGCCCCGGGAGCTTGAGCAGAGGGTGGGGGTTCGCACCATAAGACGCACACACTTTCCCCCCCACTTTTTTGGGGAGAAAAAGTGTGTCTTATGGTGCGAAAAATACGGTATATGTATTTTCTCTTGCATACCTCCATGCTTGAGAGGAGATGGCTGGACTGTTAACAGCTGGGTCTCAGTTAATTATTCTCAACAATTAAGGAGGATACATTTACACATCTGTTTCCCATTTTGATAGATTTATTTGTTTCACCATGTCCCCCTCTCCCCGGGAATTAAATCCAAACAAAAGGTGACCCTATAAACTTAGCTTGTGATTCCTGTTTCATCCTTGCATCTATTAAAACATCTTCATTTTGTTGTATGCTAATTTGCTGCTCACTCTCTAGCTATATGTATGGACCAGTAAGTTCTATTTCAGTGTATCTGAAGAAGTGTGTGTGCTCAACAAAAGCTCATATCTTGAATAAAACTTGGTTGGTCTTAAAGGTGCCATTTGACTCGATCTTTGTTCTGCTGCTTCAGACCAACGTGGCTACCCCACTTGAATCTGTCTTCGCTGGGAGAATGGTCTTCCTGGAGTCATCCCCATTGAATAAAAACCTTGGCTGATGTCTGTGCACACCTGCAGAGAATTGCTTCTTTTACCTGCAGCTTATACACTGCAGGCTTAGGGTTGCCAGCCCTGGGTTTGGAGATACCTGGACATTTGAAAACAGAGCCGGGGGTGTGTGCGTCCGGACTGGGGTCCACCTTCCAGAGCACCTTTTTTCTTTCTCCAGGAGAACTGAAAGAAATGCTTTAAATAAACAAGTAATGTATGTAGTCTGGAAATCAGTTGTAATTCTAGGAGATTTCCAGTCCCCATGGGAGGTGGACAACCATGACTGCAGCCCCTCCCCCAACTGCAATTGAAAAATGGCTGGTGTTGTTCAGAGCCACTTTTGCGTGGGTTGGAGAAATCCCTTTTTGCCTTGTCAAGATTATGAACCAGTAGAAAAATCTTAAAACGCAAGGGTAAGGTTAGGGAATCTGTCTGGTAAAAGGAATAAAACTAGCTTGTGATGAGACAGATGAAAAAGTATCTAGGTACTGTGTTAAAAACCTATTTCTGAGGCTAATATAAAGAGAACGCTCCAATAAAATATGTATTATAGTCTCAGTTTTCCCCAAGAACAAACACAAAGGCAGTCTGAGTAAAGAGTCTTTTTTCCCTTCATAACAGGCGTGGACTGTACATTCAATCGAGGTAATAAGAAAGCTCTAAAATAGTTTGGGGCAGTTAGATGAAAAGCATAGGAAGGCAGCAGTTTGGGTGGAAGAATACCAAAAAAATACGGAAAAGCAAACCCTGTGGGCTGGAGTCCATGTGCTCAAGTAATCCCTTTATTGGATATTCTTCTTGGGTTCATTTCAGGGCTTAGGAGAGCTTTGTGTTAAGACCAAGAGGTTTTATGAGAATCTGCTTTTAATAAAGATAGGTATCCAGAGTTACTATGGAACACTTTAAGGTACAAACTGAAGGCCAGTTGCCAAACTAAACCAAATCCCTTTTGCAGCAGGGAGAGTGCATCAGGACTCACAGTTATGTTATATAGAGTGTTTTGGGGAAAAGGGGAAGAGTGGTCTATTCCCGTTTTGGTTTTTTTGCAATCGGTTTACCATTTTGTTTGAAAAGACATCCTTCCCCAATGAGGTCACCATTCCTCATTTTTGCAAGAACTCTTTTGCATGTTATTTGCTAGTTGTGGCACATGCAAAGAGTTCTCAATAAGGATTTCTCTAACCTGTCCATCTGGGAGTCTGAATCTAACAGTACCCCTTCTGCCACAACAGATCTCCCATCACCTACACATAGTGTTTCTCCATTTAGAGTTTCAAAAAAGTACCTGTGTGCATTCACGTGCATTGGACATGCACCATCTAAGAACCATATATGATGTTTGGTTGCATCTCAAGTTAATATGAGACTTCTTAAGGGGTGGCTGATTTCCCCCTTTGATTTGCCTTGGGGGGAAGATTCTACTATCTGAATTATCTTTTTACGCTCTGTTTGAGTTTCCCCATCTTTATCTTTTAAAGCCTGTATTTGTCTCAAAGCTTGTTTTTCTTTAACTCTCCATGAGAGTCGTTTTAGTGTTTTGGGAGATCTTTTCCAGTGTTTTTTGACATATGGAAGGTCTTTTTGAATTTTTTTTGAGATTAAGGTTTCTAAAAATTTTCTCTCAGCCAATAGTTGCTGCATTATTGTTTTGCTCCCTGTGGCTTTGTGTTGTGCTTCTAAAATCTTTATCCTATTCTGCAGAGTATTAATGATTCTCTCTTTTTCTTTTTTCAGGTGAGATGCCGTGGAGATAAAATGTCCTCTCAGCACAGATTTTAATGCATCCCAGTTATTCTGATGTGAAGTGTCTTCTGCCTTATCTAATTCTAAGAAGTTTTTAATGTTCAAACTCATTTGTTGTTGTATATCTGGTTTTAATAAAAGTGATTTATTGAGTACCCATTTATGGCTTTTTGTCCTTTGTGGTGATTTTTTGATTTTACAGCATACAGGGGCATGATCTGACCAAACGTTGATTTCTATATCTGACTCTATTGTTTTTGCGATCAACTTTTTTAGATGTTAATATAAAGTCAATTCTCGTGTAAGAATTAAACCGGGGAAAGTAATAGGTTTGATTCTTTACATTGTGGAGGCATTATCCTCCAGATATCAAAAAGTCCATATTTCCTTAGTGTCTTTTGAAGATCTGTTTCAGTGTGTAGATTTAATGTTTTCTTTACCTTTGGTTTTTACTTGTCCAGTTGTAAGTCTAAAACGTAATTAAAATCTTCCCCTAGAACTATATCTCCTTCCTGAAATATTCTTAGGAGTTCTAATGTTTCCTTTTTAAATTGCACCCGGTTGGCATTTGGAGCATATATTGACCCTGATGTAATAGCTTGTCCTTCTAGTGTGCCTTTTACAAAAATATACCTGCTATGTTGGTCTTTTAAGGTTGCCAATCCTCCAGGGGGCACCGGAAGAAGGAATTTGGTCCCTGTGTTAAGCAGGAGCTGGGTAGCAGGAGACCAGAGGCAGAGCCTCAGTTTGAGAAGGGGTGTCAGGAGTCTGTCCCTCCTAGCAGGAGGACCCCAAAAGGACAGTGGTGGCAGCGGTATCCTAGTGGGAAGAAGAGGAATAGCACCCTCCAGAAATTGGCTTAAGCCAAGAAGGAGGCTGGCAGAACACGGTCTGTAAGTACAAACAGGCCTGTTCCGTCACACACCACTACAACATTGATGGAAACATCAGCCACATTGCTGCACTGCCCTTCTTATGCTGACAGACCACAGCATCAATGATTTCCCACCATAAGAAACTGCCAGACAAAAGAGAAAAGTCACTCCTGAACAACAGTCCCAGAAAAAAGCTACAAAGGCCACATACAACCATGGCAGTTGTGCAAACTGCAAGAGGCCTGCAAGCTTTAGAAGGCACACATAGGGCCCAAGACAACCTGTACAAGATCAGCCTTTTAATCCACTGACAGCAGTCCTCTCCTGCGCCTCATTCAACCCATACTTGCACCCAGTGGAATGCCATGTCTCACACAGTGTGACTGCATCATCCAGCTCCTTGACAAGCAAAAAACCAAAACACAACACAACAACTTCAGAATGCCAATGGAAAACATGTAAGCACTTTGAAGTGTATGCCTCAGCATTGATGAGGACAAACTCCAACATTCCATTCGGCGTTACCTTACCTCACCAATGAGCATGCACTTCCAGCGCACAGCCGCTGACCACTGGACTAACTCAGTGAATTCTGTGCACTCATTCACATTGTATGTAAGATACTCTGTGACAGACAGTTCTCCACTGGCTGTTCCAAAAGTGCTATAAGGGTTGGGGTTAGGTTTGGTTTGGTTTAGGATTAGCTTGGGGTTTGGGTTCGGTTTGTTTTAGCTTTGGGTTGGGGTTAGAGTTAAAGTTAGAGTTGGGGTTAGTGTTGGGATTAATTTTAGGTTTTGGTTAGGGTTAGTGTTGGGGTTAGGTTAGGTTAGGGTTAAGGTTGGAGTTAGGGTTGGGTGAGGGTTAAGGTTTGGGTTAGGGTTAGAGTTGGGGTTGGGATTAGGGTTAAGGTTAAAATTGGGGTTAGGTTTAGGGTTGGGCTTGGGGTTAGGGTTGCAGTTAGGTTTGGTTTAGGGTTGGATTGGGGTTAGGGTTATAATTAGGGTTGGGGTCAGGGTTGAAGTTAGGATTAGGGTTGGGGTTAGTGTTGGGATTAGTTTTAGGTTTTGGTTAGGGTTGGAGTTAGGGTTAGAGTTGGGGTTAGGTTTAGGTAAAGGTTTGGGTAAGGATTAGAGTTGGGGTTGGGGTTGGGGTTAGGGTTAGGGTTTTACTGACAGAAGCAGGCCACTGTGGGGACAGTTAGACCCACCTGGCAGTGGGCGGAGGAGAAGAGTGGACCCAGCACCCAGTCCGTCCCCTTCACTGGCTCCCTCCAGACTGAGGCCGAGGGACTGGCCGGTGGCTCTATGGGCGGGCTTGAGGCAATGCAGCGAGGGAATGCAGCTGGAGGCCAGGACTACTCCTGTTCCCCCCCCAGTGCCAAATGGAGGCCAGATCTACTCCCATTCAGTCCAATGGGGACCCGGGAGGCCTGGTCTATGACCGTTTTGGGTTTTTTTTCCAAGTGCAGAATGGAGGCCAGGTCTACTCCCATTAAGTCCAATGGGGACCCAGGAGGCCTGGTCTACTACCATTTTGTATTATTTTTTAAGCGCAGAACGGAGGTCATGTCTACTCCCTTTTTTTTCCTAACTGCAGTGAAGGGTGGGGTGTAAATCCAATTTCTTCTTCTTCCTCCTCCTCTTCCTCTTCCTCCCACTGTTTAAGTGCTCAGCTTAGAGCAGGGTTCCACAACCTTTTTGGCTCATTCCTGGGGAGGCCGATTTTTGGGCTTGGAGGGTCTGCTTTCTGGAGGGGGGCAAAGAAGCAAAAGAGACTCCTTGAACCTGGGCTGGCATCAGCAGATGCTGGGGGGCAGCTTCAAGGTTCTAGGAGTTCTGGTGGGACCAACTGCCCCGATCCCCACCCATGCACCTCCCCTGCCACCTACCTGTACCCATGCCCCCAGCTGCCCAGAGTCACTGAGGAAGGGCATGTGGGTGGTGCTCCTGGCGGCAAAGGATGGTGCTGCCAGGGAATGAGTGTGCAGGGAAGTGGGGTACCTCAGCACGTGGGGTGGAAGGGCTTGCAGGGGGAGAAGGATGCCCAGGGAAGTGGGGGACATACAGGTGTGGTGTTGTGTTGTGGAAAGGAGGGCAGAAGGGGAGCTCTGGAGGGAGGGGAGATAGGGGCTCCTGGGTACTGTCTGTCCAGGGCCCCCCAAAATCTGAAACTGGCCCTGCTTTGATGCCTCTGTGTGTGTGTGTGTGTGTGTGTGTGTGTGCGTGCCAAACTCTCCCTCCTCCAGGCACTATTACTTGTACAACATGAAATGGATCAGCATCTCGGTGGCCTCTAAGCTCCTGGTCAACGTGCTGTTGGGGGGGATGGGCCTTTCCGTGGGCAGCATGCTTTGCGGCTGGGACAAAAAGGTGCCGGCCTCATGGGGGGAGGGGGTCTGCTGGACATGAAAGGAGGAGCATGTGAGCGTAATGATGCTCAAAACATGGGTCACCATAAAGGGTGTTGGGTGTTCAGCTGCTGCAGTGAGCAGCTGGTGGGGGGAGACCGTGGGGAGCCTGAGGCCCTTCTCTTGTTCCCCCCCGAGACTGGTTAGGTTGGGCATTTCAGGGCCTTAAGATGAGCAAGGGGCTCCCCCTTATAAGGACAACCCTGGATCCCACATAGGCACCCTCTCTTCCCAGGACATTCCCATCCTCTTGTAGGCAGAAGCTTTATGCAGTTAATAGCTGTGTGGTAGGCTGAAATCCAACAGGGGCAGCCTTTTGTCAGGAGAAGCTGCTGACAGCAGAGATGCAGCTACTGAAGGGAAGAATCTATGTCCCCACAGAGGAGGGCAGTTCTGGTTTGGGGGCTGGACCACCTATTGCTCCCCCCAGAAAAGTGTGACCCAACCCATAACATGTCACACAAGCAGGGTGGGGTGGGTGAGGCACAGAAAAGAGCTGCAGAGAAGGGAGCCAGAGACTGCTTGAGCAAGCGAGCCAAACTTCGTTCTTCAAAGGAATGTATTAGGTCATTAACAATAAGACAGAGGGTGAAAATTCCTTCCTGGCCTCAGGTCAGATGCAAGAGTATAACTTGTGTTGGGATCCTTCTAAAAGGAAATTTGGGGAAACGGCTGGGGTTCATCTCTAAGCCCAGGAGCACATTGCTGTTTTTGGTGCGGGCCTGTTCTAGTTCTGCACATTTCACTGGTGTACAGGAGAGGACTGCAATATACTTGTCTGCCAGGCCATAGCCTTCGTAGACATATGTTTTTAGGATGCTTAAAATTGACTGAGAGATCGTGGAAGGCTAGGAATCCAGGGTCTCTCTTCAAGAATGTGGAAAGAATGATATAAAGGAGGGATATTACTGGATTAAGGGGTTGAGGGAGAATGAAATGACTTCTTAGCTTTTGAGGAGATGACCGGCGGAGCAAGAAGGGGGGCACGGTCTACTAGGCACTGAAGTTACAGCATTCCCTTTCCTTCGTCTGCAGGAACCAGGCCTTTACTACATAGACGATGATGGCGTATGCCTGTCAGAACCCCTCTTTTCCACAGAAAGCGGAAACTCTTATGCTTATGGGGTGCTGGACAGCGGTTACCGCCCCGACCTCAGCGTGGAAGAGGCCTACAACCTGGGCAGGCAGGCCATCTCTTAAGCCACCCACCGTGACTCCTACTGTGGAGGCGTGGTGAACAGTAAGTTTTCCTGGCCTCTGCCCTTGAACTGCCCTGGCTCTTTCAATGTTGCCCATCTCAGTCCTGTAAGCATGTGGCTGCTTTGTGAGAGCCAGCTTTACTTTTGCACATTTTACACTGATGGTCTGGTGTCTCCCAGTGTATCACATGAAGGAAGACGGCTGGATCTGGGTTGGACGCACCAACATTGCTATGCTGCTCGACCAGTACACAGAGGCCAAGAAATGAGATGTGACGGGACAAGAACTGTACATGCCGGAGGTTCTTTGACACTCAGGGCTGAAGGGTTAAAGGGACGGAGGCCTCATGACAATAAAGCTTTCTGTCTCTTGTTGATTTTTTGGCTCACATCCTGCCAGTGTGTGGGAACCTTTGCTGGTTCACCAGCACCCAGGACCGAACCACCTTCAGCTCTCAGGAGCTGGAGGGGTGGGTGGAAAGGCTGATCTACTGGCACCTGGCATGACCACAACATTCAGACACCAGAGAGGCTTCAAGGGGCTGTCATATAGAGGAGGGTTCAGAGTTATTTCTGTTGCCCCAGAAGTTGGACCAGAACCATCAATTACCTCAGAAGAATTTTCAGGTAAAGATTAGGAAGAACTTCCTCAGTGGAACAGGCTTTCTCAAGAGGTGACTCTCCTTCTTTGGAGGTTTTCAAACAGAGGCTAGATGGTCATCTGACAGCAGTGCTGATTCTGCAAACTTGGGCAGATCATGAGAGGGAGGGCAGGAAGGGTTGCCTCAGTGCTTAGTTCTTGTGGCCCTTTCTTACACGCCCAAGGGAATGCCGATCACCACTTTGGGGAAGCAATTTTCCTCCAGGCCAGTTTGCCAGAGATCCTGGGGGGGGGGGGTGGCCATCTTCTGGGCACAGAACAGGGGTCACTGGGTGTGTGTGTGCGAGGAGGTATTTGTAAAATTCCTGCATTGTGGACTGGATGATCCTGGAGGTCCCTTCCAACTCTATGGTTCTAGGATGCAAGTCTGAAAACCTTTGCAACACAGCATGTTTGGATGCTCATAGGAAGTCTCTCCTCTGGTTGAATCAATCAGCTGCATCCACTGTGCCCCAGTTCTGTTGGGTTGTCCCTCATCTGGAGCTGAACAGCCCTGCAATGAGCCATCTCCCCACTTCTCTCAGCCATAAGTTGCAGCTTTCGCTGTTTGGGGGATGGATGTGGGGCTCCTGACTTTTGGAAGAAAGGCATTTGGTGCTGGAAGAACCTTGTGATTTGGATGTCCAGCTAGGCTGAGGGGTGGATTCAGGACAGGCAAAAGGAAATACTTCTTAATTAAAATGTGGGATTTATTATTGAATGAATTATTTATTAAATTAAAAGTTGTTAAAATGTGGAATTCGCTGCCTGAGGATGTAGTGATGGCCACAGGCATAGACACGGGATTAGACAGATTCACAGAGGGTAGATCTATTAGTGGCCACTAGTCACAGTGACTGAAGGGAACCTCATTCAGAGGCAGTCACCATCTGAATCCCAAAGCCAGGAGTCACCATCAGGGAAAGACTCTGTGCTCTGATGCTGGCCCTCCAGGGGAACTGGTCGGCCACATTATGCCCTGCCGAGGTCCCTCCCTCCTCCAAACACCACCCTCTCCAGGCTCCACCCACAAAATCCCCAGGAATTTCCCAACCTGGAGTTGGCAACTTTGATTTCTGGACTCAGTTGCTAATTTCGTAAGGAAGAAAAGCAGGGCACGTATGACGAAAAGGGACAGCTCTGATTTCTTGAAGGCCTCGTTCAGAATAGCTCCCTGTCCCAGACGGCACATCCAGGCAGGGATTAGCACACAACTGGCAGGTCGTGGGAAACGTTCCTCGGTCCGTTTCCCTTTGAAGTGAGTCTGGCATGATCTGACAAAACGTTGATTTCTATACCTGAGTCTATTGTTTTCGTAATCAACTTTTGAGATGTTAATATAAAATGGATTCGCGTGTAAGAATTAAACCGGGACAAGCAATAGGTTTGATTCTTTGTGGATGCATTATCCTCCAGATATCCAAAAGTCGATATTCCCTTAGTGTCCTCTGAAGTTCTGTTTCAGTGTTCATATTTAATGTTTTCTTCTTCTTTGGATTTGACTTGTCCAGTTGTAAGTCTAAACTGTGATTAAAATCTCCCCCTGGGAACTTCCTGAAATAGTCTTAGGAGTTCTAACGTTTCCTTTCTAACTTGCACCTGATTGGTATTTGGAGCATATATTGTCCCTAATCTAATAATTTGTCCTTCTAGTGTGCCTTTTACAAAAAATATACCTGCCGTGTTGGTCTTTTAAACAAACTATCCTTCGCTACAAAGTTAACCTTTTCTGCAATCAATATAGCTGTCCCCCTAGTTTTAGAAGATCCTGGGGATGTAAATTGTTGATTGTACCAAGAGTTTGCTAACACTGGCTCTGTTTCTTTCCTAAGATGTGTCTCTTGCAAGAAAGCAATATTTGGTTTGTGTTTTAAAATCTGCACTGTAATTCTCTACAATTGGTTGTTCAGTTCCAAGATATAAAGTTGTACGTTAAAGAACTTATTGCAATCTTCTAATGATTAATTTGAGGCTAATATAAAGTTTTCCCAATAGCACAATCCACTTAATATTAGGAGTGAGTCCTAACCCTCTTAACTGCAAAAAATTTGCTATCTTCAATATTATCCACTTGTTAGCTGCTACAATTTACTACTATCTATTCTTGCCAAATTTAAATTAAACAAAACTAAACCCGAACTCCAACCCTCTAACCCTTACCCGAACTCTAACCCTAACCCTTACCACCACCCCAACCCTACCCTGAACCCAAACCTAACCTTAACCGCAATCCTAACTGCAACACCAACCCTAACCCCAACCCCTACCCTAAGCCTACCCCTACCCCAATCCTAATCCCTACTGTAAAACCAACACTAACCATAATCATAACCTTAACTCTAGCCTAACCCTAACCCTAACCCTAGCTTTAGCTCTAGCCTTAACCATAACCCTAACTCTTGACTTGCCCTACCTCTAACCCTAATCCTAACGCTGGCCCTTACCCTAACCCTAATCCTAACCATAACCCTAATGTTAAAACTAGCCTAACCCTAACACTAAACCTAACATTAAAATTATCCTTAACCCTGGATTTGCCCTAGACCTAGAACAAGCCCTAACTCTAACTCTAACCCTCGCCCTAACTCTAACCATAACCATAGCCCTAATACTAACCCTAGCCCTGACCCTAGCCCGAACCCTAACCCTTACCTAACCCTAACCATAAAACTAAACCCAGCCTTAACCCTAGCCCTAAACCTAGCCCCAAACCAAACCTTAACCCTAACCGTAGCCGAACCCAAACCCTACCCCTAACCTTAACCTAAGACTAACCCTAACCTTAATTCTAGCCCTAACACTAACACTAACTCTCAAACTAGCGCTAAACCTAGTCCAAACCCTTACCCTTACCCTAGCCCTAAACCTAAGCCTACCCCTAATCTTAGCTCTATCCCTAACCCTAGTCCTAGCCCTAACCCTAACCCTAGACTTCCAGTAGCTCTAGCCCTAACCCTAACACAAACTCTAACCCTAGACTTCCACTAGACCTAGACCTTGCCCTAGCCCTAACCCTAACCATAACCTTAACCATAACCATAACCCTAGCCCTAACCCAAATCACTAACCCATAACCCTAACCTTAAACCCTAACCACTAACCCTAACCCCTAACCCAAAACCCTAATCCTAACACCTAACTCTAGCCCTAGCCCTAGCCCTAACCCTAACCAAACCGAACTGAAACCTAACCCTAACTTAACCCTAACCCTAACCCTAGCCCTAGCCCTTACCCGAAAAAACCCTAACTCTAACCCTAGCCCTAACCCTAAAACTAACCCTAGCCCTAGCTCTAACTCTACCCAAAAACCAACCCTAACCACAACCCTAGCCCTAACCCAAACCCAAATTATAGCCATAGCCCTAAGCCGATGCCTAGCTTAAACACTAACCCTAACCCCAACACAAACCCAAAAACTAGGCTGAGCCCAAGCCCCAGACCAAATCCTAGCCCTAGCCCTAACCCTAACCCTAACACGAACACTAACCCTAAACCAAACTCTAAACCTAACCTAGCTCTAACCCTAGCCCTAGCCCTAACTGAAACCCTAGCACTAGCCCTAACCCTAAAGCTAACCCTAACCCTGGACATAGCCCTAGCCCTATCTTCTATCCTACCAGAAGCCCTAGCCTTAACCCTAACTGTAATCCTTGCCCTAACGTTAACCCAAACCCTAATCCTAACTATAGCTCTAGACCTTGCCCTAACCTAAACCCTAACCATAACCCTAGCCCTATTGCTATCCCTAGCCCTAAATCTAACCCTACCCCTAGCCCAAAACCTAACCCTGACCCTAGGCCTAACCCTAATTCGAACCAAAACCCGAGCCCGAGCCCTAGTCCTTGCTGTAGCCCAATCCTTAAATCTAACCCTAGTCCTAGCCCAAAACCTAACCTTAATCCTAACCCTAAACCTAAAACTAAACCTAACCCTAGCTATGACCCAAGCCCTTACCCTTACCTTTACCCTAGACCTAAATTTAGCCCTAACACAAACCCTAGCCCTAACTTAACCCTAGCCCTAACTTTAAAGCTAGGCCTAACCCTAAACCTAACTCTAGCCCTAACCCTTACCATTTACCTAGCCCTAACGTTACCCCACACCCTAACCCTAGACATAGACCTAGCCCTAACCCTAGGCCTAACCCTAACTCTAGCCCTAACCTGAGCCTTAACCCATACCTTTACCCTAGCCCTATCTTTAGCCCTAACACAAACCCTCACCCTAATCCTAACCCTAAACCCTAATCCAAACCCTAACCCAAGCCATAAACCTAGTGTTAGGGCTAAATTTAGGGTTAGGCCTTGCATTCGTGTGTTCAGTTCATTCAGAAGATGAAAAATATCTGCCATGTATGCCAGCCTTGCACACCACTCATCACTTGCAAGTAGCTTTGCGTAATCGGACTCCTCATTTGTCAGAAACACTTTAAGTTCCTCTCGCAGCTCATAAACACGGGCCAGGACCTTGCCACGTGACAACCATCGGACCTCCGTATGAAACAGCAAGGCTTTATCCTCCACTCCCATTTCCTCACACAAAGCCGCAAATATGCAACTTTTCACAGGTCGTGACTTCACAAAGTTTACCATGCGCACAACATCATCCAACACAGGAATGAGGTCTGCTGATAAAGTCTTGGCTACGAGGGCTTCGCAGTGTAAAAAAAAGTGCATAATAATCACATCTGGGTTTTTTTCCTTCACTCTGCTTACAAAGCCTTTGGTCCGCCCGACCATGGCTGCAGCTCCATCAGTACAGACACTAGTGCAGTTTTCCCACAAGTCCTCCTTTTTCCAGATATTCTGATGTTACCCGAAAAATTTCCTCTCCTGTTGTTTTTCCTGGCAAAGCCTTGAAAAATAGAAAGTTTTCTCTGATTGTGTCTCCATCCACAAAACGCACATTCGCTAAGAGTTGAGCATGCCCGCTTATATCAGTAGACTCATCAAGTTGCAACACAAATTTATTACTGATGGCTTCATTTCACTGTATATGAACTCAACCATATAAAAGCATGATATATCAACTGTAAGAGCAATAACATTCAATGCAAGACATACATACATCAGATTTTGAAGTTGGTTGTACAAGGAGTGATAAGTGACACTGTATTGATATATCTTTGAAAAACCTAGAAATATCACTTTCATCTAACCAACAGATCATAGAAAAGAGTAATCAATGAATACAATACAAGAAATAGATTGGATTGTAAATTGTAATAGTTTGTTACAAAAAATGACTTTCGGCGTTCATTGTCTATGAACTCAACCATAAAAAAGCATGATATATCAAGTGTAAGAGATATAACATTGAACGTATGCAAGACATACATTAATCAGATTTGGAAGTTGGTTGTACAAGGAGTTATAACTGAAATTCTATTGAGATCACTTTGTAAAACCTCGAAACATCACTGTCATGTAAACAACAGATCATAGAAAAGAGTAATCAATGATCAAAATACAAGAAAAAGAATGGATTGTAAATTGTAATAGTTTGTTACAAAAAATGACTTTCGGCGTTACTCCCGAGGAATCCCACTGAGTGGCAGTATGGGGCACCTTTTTCCTCTAGCTATATAGAAGGTGGCTTCATTTCATTGTATATGAACTCATCCATATAAAAGCATGATATATCAACTGTAAGAGCAATAACATTTAATAACATTTAATGCAACACATATATACATCAGATTTTTAAGTTGATAGTACAAGGAGTGATAACTCACACTGTATTGATATCACTTTGTAAAACCTAGAAATATCATGTAAACACCTGATCCTGGAAAAGAGTAATCGATGAATAAAAGAAATAATAAGGATTGTAAATAGTAATCGTTTGTTCCAAAAAATGACTTTCGGCGTTACTCCTGAGGAACTCCACTGAGCGTCATTCTGGGGCACCTTTTTCCTCTAACTGTATAGAAGGTGGCTTCATTTCATTGTATATGAATTCAACCATATAAAAGCATGATATATCAAGTGTAAGAGCAATAACATTGAATGCAAGACATACATTCATTAGATTTTGAAGTTGGTAGTAGAAGGAGTTATAACTGACACTGTATTGATATCACTTTGTAAAACCTAGAAATATCACAGTCATGTAAACAACTGATCCTGGAAAAGAGTAATCGATGAATACAATACTAGAAATAGATTGGATTGTAAATTGTAATAGTTTGTTACTAAAAATGCCTTTCGAGGAATCTCACTGTGAGGCATTCTGGGGCACCTCTTTCCTCTAGCTGTATAGAAGGTGGCTTCATTTCATTGTATATGAACTCAACCATATAAAAGCATGATATATCAACTGTAAGAGCAATAACATTGAATGCAAAACATATATACATCAGATTTGGAAGTTGGTTGTACAAGGAGTGATAACTGAATGTATTGATATCACTTTGTAAAACCTAGAAATATCACTGTCATGTAACCAAAAGATCATGGAAAATAGTAATCGATGAATAAAATACTAGAAATAGATTGGATTGTAAATTGTAATAGTTTGTTACTAAAAATGCCTTTTGAGGAATCCCACTATGAGGCATTCTGGGGCACCTCTTTCCTCTAGCTATATAGAAGGTCGCTTCATTTCATTGTATATGTACTCAACCATATAAAAGCATGATATATCAACTGTAAGAGCAATAACATTCAACGCAAGACATCCATTCATCTGATTTTGTATTTGGTTTTACAAGGAGTGGTAACTGACACTGTATTGATATCACTTTGTAAAACCAAGAAATATCACTGTCATGTAAACAACTGATCCTGGAAAAGAGTAATTGATGAATATAAGAAATAATAAGGATTGTAAATAGTAATAGTTTGTTCCAAAAAATGACTTTCGGCGTTACTCCTGAGGAATTCCACTGAGCGTCATTCTGGGGCACCTTTTTCCTCTAACTCTATAGAAGGTGGCTTCATTTCATTGTATATGAACTCAACCATATAAAAGCATGATATCACAACTGTAAGAGCCATTACATTGATGCAACACATATATTTACCAGATTTTGAAATTGGTTGTACAAGGAGTGTTAACTGACATTGTATTGATATCGCTTCGTAAAATCTAGAAATATCACTGTCATCTAACCAACAGATCATAGAAAAGAGTAATCAATGAATACAATACAAGAAATAGATTGGATTGTAAATTATAATAGTGTTTTACAAAAAATGACTTTCGGCGTTACTCCCGAGGAATTACACTGAGTGGCAGTATGGGGCACCTTCTTCCTCTAGCTGTATAGAAGGTGGCTTCATTTCACTGTATATGTACTCAACCATATAAAAGCATGATATATCAAGTGTAAGAGCAATAACATTCAATGCAAGCCATAAATTCATTAGATTTTGAAATTGGTAGTACAAGGAGTTACAACTGACACTGTATTGATATCACTTTGTAAATCTAGAAATATCACTGTCATGTAAACAACGGATCATGGAAAAGAGTAATCGATGAATACAATACAAGAAATAGATTGGATTGTAAATTGTAATAGTTTGTTACTAAAAATGACTTTCGGCGTTACTCTCGAGGAATCCCACTGAGAGGCATTCTGGGGAACCTCTTTCCTCTAGCTGTATAGAAGGTGGCTTCATTTCATTGTATATGAACTCAACCATATAAAAGCATGATATAACAACTGTAAGAGCCATTACATTGAATGCAACACATATATTTATCAGATTTTGAAGTTGGTTGTACAAGGAGTGGTAACTGACATTGTATTGATATCACTTTGTAAAACCAAGAAATATCACTGTCATGTAACCAACAGATCATAGAAAAGAGTAATCAATAAATACAATACAAGAAATAAATTGGATTGCAAATTGTAATAGTGTGTTACAAAAAATGACTTTTGGCGTTACTCCCGAGGAATTCCACTGAGTGGCATTCTGGGGAACCTCATTCCTCTAGCTGTATAGAAGGTGGCTTCATTTCATTGTATATGAACTCAACCATATAAAAGCATGATATAACAACTGTAAGAGCCATTACATTGAATGCAAGACATATATTTATCAGATTTTGAAGTTGGTTGTACAAGGAGTGATAAATGACATTGTATTGATATCACTTTGTAAAATCTAGAAATATCACTATCATCAAACCAAAGGATCATAGAAAAGAGTAATCAATGAATACAATACAAGAAATAGATTGGATTGTAAATTGTAATAGTGTGTTACAAAAAATGACTTTCGGTGTTACTCCCGAGGAATTCCACTGAGTGGCAGTATGGGGCACTTTTTTCCTCTAGCTATACAGAAGGTTGCTTCATTTCACTGTATATGTACTCAACCATATAAAAGCATGATATATCAATTGTAAGAGCAATAACATTGAATGCTAGACATACATTCATCAGATTTTGAAGTTGGTTTCACAAGGAGTGATAACTGACACTGTAATGATATCTCTTTGTAAAACCTAGTAATATCACTATCATGTAACCAACAGATCATAGAAAAGAGTAATCGATGAATACAATACAAGAAATATATTGGATTTTAAATTGTGATAGTTTGTTTCATAAAATGACGTTCGGCGTTACTCCCGAGGAATCCCAGTAAACAGCATTATGGGAAACCGCATTCCTCTAGCTATATAGAAGGTGGCTTAATTTCATTGTATATGTACTCAAACATATAAAAGCATGATATATCAACTGTAAGAGCAATAACATTCAACGCAAGACATCCATTCATCAGATTTTGAATTTGGTTTTACAAGCAGTGGTAACTGACACTGTATTGATATCACTTTGTAAAACCAAGAAATATCACTGTCATGTAACCAACAGATCATAGAAAAGAGTAATAAATGAATACAATACAAGAAATAGATTGGATTTTAAATTATAATAGTGTGTTTCAAAAAATGACTTTCGGCGTTACTCCCGAGGAATTCCACTGAGTGGCAGTATGGGGCATCTTTTTCCTCTAGCTATATAGAAGGTGGCTTCATTTCACTGTATATTTACTAACCATATAAAAGCATGATATATCAAGTGTAAGAGCAATAACATTGAATGCAAGACATACATTCATTAGATTTTGAAGTTGGTAGTAGAAGGAGTTATAACTGACACTGTATTGATATCACTTTGTAAAACCTAGAAATATCACAGTCATGTAAACAACTGATCCTGGAAAAGAGTAATCGATGAATACAATACTAGAAATAGATTGGATTGTAAATTGTAATAGTTTGTTACCAAAAATGCCTTTCGAGGAATCCCACTGTGAGGCATTCTGGGGCACCTCTATCCTCTAGCTTTATAGAAGGTGGCTTCGTTTCATTGTATATGAACTCAACCATATAAAAGCATGATTTATCAACTGTAAGAGCAATAACATTGAATGCAACACATATATACATCAGATTTGGAAGTTGGTTGTACAAGGAGTGATAACTGAATGTATTTATATCACTTTGTAAAACCTAGAAACATCACTGTCATGTAACCAACAGATCATAGAAAAGAGTAATCAATGATCACAATACAAGAAAAAGAATGGATTTTAAATTGCAATAGTTTGTTACAAAAAATGACTTTCGGGGTTACTCCCGAGGAATTCCACTGAGTGGCAGTATGGGGCACCTTTTTCCTCAGGGGTGGCCAACCTGTGGCTCGGGAGCCACATGCGGCTCTTTCATATATATTGTGCGGCTCCTGGCAGGGTGTGAGAGTTCTGCTCAAAGTAGTCAAGGATCAGATCTTGGTTGGTTAACCACAGTTCTTTATTCCCAATTCCTACATTAGTACAGCATCTCGGGTTATTGTCAGAGATGAGACAAATTATACAAGCGGGTCTATTATACCATTCCAAGGAGTTTGAATTACCCATAGATAGCCAATCCCCTTAAGGGAAAATTGGCGGGCTAAAAGGTGTCCTGACCGTTTGGTTCTCACAGGAAAAAAGTGAGGTGTTAAGCAGTAAATTTCCTCTCCCAAACCAGACCCCTCAGATGTTGCGAGTTCACATAACAATCAATGGCTCCAAGGTTCTTTGCATGTGATAAGAGATGAGAGGCATCCTCCCTTGAAGTTCCTGCCGGAGCAGCTGGAATGCGGAGGCAGGGATGTGAGGCCTCCTTGTTCTCGCAAATCATTGTTGTCACCCTCCCGGCCTGGACAGGCATAATACATCATGGTTACATAGACCCCAATACATGATAGATACATAAGATAGTGAAAGGCATGCATGCAAGAAACTAAGCCTAGGCCTGACTAATATATTGTCTGAATTGGCAGATTCTGAAACAGGGCGGCTGGGGAAGCAAAGGGGAAACATGCTTTTTCTCTCGTTCTCCCTTCCTTCCTTCCCTCCTTCCTCCCATCTATTTGCTTTCCTAGTTTCTCTCTCTCTCTTTCTTTCCACTTCTTTAATTCTTTCTTTCCATCTCTCTCAATATCATTAGCAAACAAGTAATATCATTATCAATAACTGGTTTTCCTCGTTTGTTTTTATTTTTGGCAGTTCCATTTAACGTTAATAAAAACCAAATTTGCATATTTTAAAAAATAAAAACGTGTGTGTGATATTTGTTCCTGTCTTGCGGCTCTAAGACATCTGACGTTTATTCTATGTGGCTCTTGCGTTAAGCAAGGTTGGCCACCCCTGCTATAGCTGTATAGAAGGTGGCTTCATTTCATTGTATATGAACTCAACCATATAAAAGCATGATATATCAACTGTAAGAGTAATAACATTGATTGCAAGACATATATACATCAGATTTGGAAGTTGGTTGTACAAAGAGTGATAACTGAATTGATATCACTTTGTAAAACCTAGAAATATCACTGTCATGTAACCAACAGATCATAGAAAAGAGTAATCAATGATCACAATACTCGAAATAGATTGGATTGTAAATTGTAATAGTTTGTTACAAAAAATGAGTTTCGGCGTTACTCTCGAGGAATCCCGCTGAGTGGCAGTATGGGGAACCTTTTTCCTCTAGCTATATAGAAGGTGGGTTCATTTCATTGTATATGTACTCAACCATATAAAAGCATGATATATCAAGTGTAAGAGCAATAACATTAAATGCAACACATACATTCATCAGATTTTGAAGTTGGTTGTACAAGGAGTGATAACTGACACTGTATTGATATCTCTTTGTAAAACCTAGAAATTTCACACTCATGTAAACAACTGATCATGGAAAAAATAATCAATGAATACAATACAAGAAATACATTGTACTGTAAATTCTAATAGTTTGTTACAAAAAATGACTTTCGGCGTTACTCTAGAGGAATCCCACTGAGCGGCAATATGGGGAACCGCTTTCCTCTAGCTGTATAGAAGGTGGCTTCATTTCATTGTATATATACTCAACCATATAAAAGCATGATACATCAACTGTAAGAGCAATAACATTGAATGCAAGACATACATTCATCAGATTTTGAAATTTGTAGTACAAGGAGTGATAACTGACACTGTATTGATATCACTTTTTAAATCCTAGAAATATCACTGTCATGCAAACAACTGATCATGAAAAAAAATTATCAATGAATACAATACAAAAAATACATTGGATTGTAAATTGTAATAGTTTGTTACAAAAAATGACTTTCGGCGTTACTCCCGAGGAATCCCACTGAGAGTCATTCTGGGGCCGCTGTTTCTACTAGCTGTATAGACGGTGACTTCATTTCATTATATATGTACTCAACCATATAAAAGCATGATATATCAACTGTAAGAGCATTAACATTGAATGCAACACATATATACATCAGATTTTGAAGTTGATTGTACAAGGAGTGATAACTGACACTGTATTGATATCACTTTGTAAAACCTAGAAATATCACTTTCATCTAACCAAGAGATCAAAGAAGATTAATGAATGAATACTATACAAGAAATACATTTGATTGTAAATTGTGATAGTTTGTTACAAAAAATGACTTTCGGCGTTACTCCTGAAGAATTCCACTGAGCGGCATTATGGAGAACCACGTTCCACTAGCTGTATAGAAGGTGGGTTCATTTCATTGTATATGTACTCAACCATATAAAAGCATGATACATCAACTGTAAGAGCAATAATATTCAACATAAGACATACATTCATCAGATTTTGAAGTCGGTTTTAAAAGAAGTGATAACTGACACCGTATTGATATCTTTTTGTAAAACCTAGAAATATCACTGTCATGTAACCAACAGATCATAGAAAAGAGTAATCAATGAATACAATACAAGAAATAGATTGGATTGTAAATTGTAATAGTTTGTTACTAAAAATGACTTTCGGCGTTACTCTAGAGGAATCCCACTGAGCGGCATTCTGGGGCACCTCTTTCCTCTAGCTGTATAGAAGGTGGCTTCATTTCATTGTATATGAACTCAACCATATAAAAGCATGATATATCAACTGTAAGAGTAATAACATTGATTGCAAGACATATATACATCAGATTTGGAAGTTGGTTGTACAAAGAGTGATAACTGAATTGATATCACTTTGTAAAACCTAGAAATATCACTGTCATGTAACCAACAGATCATAGAAAAGAGTAATCAATGATCACAATACTAGAAATAGATTGGATTGTAAATTGTAATAGTTTGTTACAAAAAATGAGTTTTGGCGTTACTCTCGAGGAATCCCACTGAGTGGCAGTATGGGGCACCTTTTTCCTCTAGCTATATAGAAGGTGGGTTCATTTCATTGTATATGTACTCAACCATATAAAAGCATGATATATCAACTGTAAGAGCAATAACATTAAATGCAACACATACATTCATCAGATTTTGATGTTGGTTGTACAAGGAGTGATAACTGACACTGTATTGATATCTCTTTGTAAAACCTAGTAATATCACTGTCATGTAACCAACAGATCATAGAAAAGAGTAATCAATGAATACAATACAAGAAATAGATTGGATTGTAAATTGTAATAGTGTGTTACAAAAAATGACTTTCGGCGTTACTCCCGAGGAATTCCACTGAGTGGCAATATGGAGCACCTGTTTCTACTAGATATATAGAAGGTGGCTTCATTTCATTGTATATGAACTCAACCATATAAAAGCATGTTATATCAACTGTAAGAGCAATAACATTGAATGCAAGACATATATTCATCAGATTTTGAAGTTGATTGTACAAGGAGTGATAACTAACATTGTATTGATATCTCTTTGTAAAACCTAGAAATATCACTGTCATATAACCAACAGATCATAGAAAAAAATAATCGATGAATACAATACAAATAGATTGGATTTTAAATTGTAATAGTGTGTTACAAAAAATGACTTTCGCCGTTACTCCTGAGGAATCCCACTGAGCGGCATTCTGGGGCACCTTTTTCCTCTAGCTGTACAGAAGGTGGCTTCATTTCACTGTATATGTACTCAACCATATAAAAGCATGATATATAAAGTATAAGAGCAATAACATTGAATGCAAGACATACATTCATTAGATTTTGAAGTTGGTAGTACAAGGAGTGATAACTGACACTGTACTGATATCTCTTTGTAAAACCTAGAAATATCATTGTCATGTAACCAACAGAGCATAGAAAAAAATAATCGATGAATACAATACAAATAGATTGGATTTTAAATTGTAATAGTGTGTTACAAAAAATGATTTTCGGCGTTACTCCCGAGGAATTCCACTGAGTGGCAGTATGGGGCACCTTTTTCCTCTAGCTATATAGAAGGTGGCTTCATTTCACTGTATATGTACTCCACCATATAAAAGCATGATACATCAAGTGTAAGAGCAATAACATTGAACGCAAGACATACATTCATTAGATTTTGAAGTTGGTAGTACAAGGAGTTATAACTGACACTGTATTGATATCACTTTGTAAATCTAGAAATATCACTGTCATGTAAACAACAGATCATGGAAAAGAGTAATCGATGAATACAATACAAGAAATACATTGGACTGCAAATTGTAATAGTTTGTTCCCAAAAATGACTTTCAGCGTTACTCCTGAGGAATCCCACTGAGCGGCATTCTGGGGCACCTCTTTCCTCTAGCTGTACAGAAGGTGGCTTCATTTCATTGTATATGAACTCAACCATATAAAAGCATGATATAACAACTGTAAGAGCAATTACTTTGAATGCATTACATATATTTATCAGATTTGGAAGCTGGTTGCACAAGGAGTGATAACTGACACTGTATTGATATTTCTTTGTAAAACCTAGAAATATCACTCTCATGTAAACAACTGATCATGGAAAAAAATAATCAATGAATACAATACAAGAAATACATTGTACTGTAAATTGTAATAGTTTGTTACAAAAAATGACTTTCGGCGTTACTCTAGAGGAATCCCACTGAGCGGCATTATGGGGAACCGCTTTCCTCTAGCTGTATAGAAGGTGGCTTCATTTCATTGTATATGAACTCAACCATATAAAAGCATGATTTATCAACTGTAAGAGCAATAACATTGAATGCAACACATATATACATCAGATTTGGAAGTTGGTTGTACAAGGAGTGATAACTGAATGTATTGATATCACTTTGTAAAACCTAGAAACATCACTGTCATGTAACCAACAGATCATGGAAAAGAGTAATCAATGATCACAATACAAGAAAAAGAATGGATTTTAAATTGCAATAGTTTGTTACAAAAAATGACTTTCGGGGTTACTCCCGTGGAATTCCACTGAGTGGCAGTATGGGGCACCTTTTTCCTCAGGGGTGGCCAACCTGTGGCTCGGGAGCCGCATGCGGCTCTTTCATATATATTGTGCGGCTCCTGGCAGGGCGGCTGGGGAAGCAAAGGGGAAACATGCTTTTTCTCTCGTTCTTCCTTCCTTCCTTCCCTCCTTCCTCCCATCTATTTGCTTTCCTAGTTTCTCTCTCTCTCTTTCTTTCCACTTCTTTAATTCTTTCTTTCCATCTCTCTCAATATCATTAGCAAACAAGTAATATCATTATCAATAACTGGTTTTCCTCGTTTGTTTTTATTTTTGGCAGTTCCATTTAACGTTAATAAAAACCAAATTTGCATATTTTAAAAAATAAAAACGTGTGTGTGATATTTGTTCCTGTCTTGCGGCTCTAAGACATCTCACGTTTATTCTATGTGGCTCTTGCGTTAAGCAAGGTTGGCCACCCCTGCTATAGCTGTATAGAAGGTGGCTTCATTTCATTGTATATGAACTCAACCATATAAAAGCATGATATATCAACTGTAAGAGTAATAACATTGATTGCAAGACATATATACATCAGATTTGGAAGTTGGTTGTACAAGGAGTGATAACTGAATGTATTGATATCACTTTGTAAAACCTAGAAATATCACTGTCATGTAACCAAAAGATCATGGAAAATAGTAATCGATGAATACAATACTAGAAATAGATTGGATTGTAAATTGTAATAGTTTGTTACTAAAAATGCCTTTTGAGGAATCCCACTATGAGGCATTCTGGGGCACCTCTTTCCTCTAGCTATATAGAAGGTCGCTTCATTTCATTGTATATGTACTCAACCATATAAAAGCATGATATATCAACTGTAAGAGCAATAACATTCAACGCAAGACATCCATTCATCTGATTTTGTATTTGGTTTTACAAGGAGTGGTAACTGACACTGTATTGATATCACTTTGTAAAACCAAGAAATATCACTGTCATGTAAACAACTGATCCTGGAAAAGAGTAATTGATGAATAAAAGAAATAATAAGGATTGTAAATAGTAATAGTTTGTTCCAAAAAATGACTTTCGGCGTTACTCCTGAGGAATTCCACTGAGCGTCATTCTGGGGCACCTTTTTCCTCTAACTCTATAGAAGGTGGCTTCATTTCATTGTATATGAACTCAACCATATAAAAGCATGATATCACAACTGTAAGAGCCATTACATTGATGCAACACATATATTTACCAGATTTTGAAATTGGTTGTACAAGGAGTGTTAACTGACATTGTATTGATATCGCTTCGTAAAATCTAGAAATATCACTGTCATCTAACCAACAGATCATAGAAAAGAGTAATCAATGAATACAATACAAGAAATAGATTGGATTGTAAATTATAATAGTGTTTTACAAAAAATGACTTTCGGCGTTACTCCCGAGGAATTACACTGAGTGGCAGTATGGGGCACCTTCTTCCTCTAGCTGTATAGAAGGTGGCTTCATTTCACTGTATATGTACTCAACCATATAAAAGCATGATATATCAAGTGTAAGAGCAATAACATTCAATGCAAGCCATAAATTCATTAGATTTTGAAATTGGTAGTACAAGGAGTTACAACTGACACTGTATTGATATCACTTTGTAAATCTAGAAATATCACTGTCATGTAAACAACGGATCATGGAAAAGAGTAATCGATGAATACAATACAAGAAATAGATTGGATTGTAAATTGTAATAGTTTGTTACTAAAAATGACTTTCGGCGTTACTCTCGAGGAATCCCACTGAGAGGCATTCTGGGGAACCTCTTTCCTCTAGCTGTATAGAAGGTGGCTTCATTTCATTGTATATGAACTCAACCATATAAAAGCATGATATAACAACTGTAAGAGCCATTACATTGAATGCAACACATATATTTATCAGATTTTGAAGTTGGTTGTACAAGGAGTGGTAACTGACATTGTATTGATATCACTTTGTAAAACCAAGAAATATCACTGTCATGTAACCAACAGATCATAGAAAAGAGTAATCAATAAATACAATACAAGAAATAAATTGGATTGCAAATTGTAATAGTGTGTTACAAAAAATGACTTTTGGCGTTACTCCCGAGGAATTCCACTGAGTGGCATTCTGGGGAACCTCATTCCTCTAGCTGTATAGAAGGTGGCTTCATTTCATTGTATGTGAACTCAACCATATAAAAGCATGATATAACAACTGTAAGAGCCATTACATTGAATGCAAGACATATATTTATCAGATTTTGAAGTTGGTTGTACAAGGAGTGATAAATGACATTGTATTGATATCACTTTGTAAAACCTAGAAATATCACTATCATCAAACCAAAGGATCATAGAAAAGAGTAATCAATGAATACAATACAAGAAATAGATTGGATTGTAAATTGTAATAGTGTGTTACAAAAAATGACTTTCGGTGTTACTCCCGAGGAATTCCACTGAGTGGCAGTATGGGGCACTTTTTTCCTCTAGCTATACAGAAGGTTGCTTCATTTCACTGTATATGTACTCAACCATATAAAAGCATGATATATCAATTGTAAGAGCAATAACATTGAATGCTAGACATACATTCATCAGATTTTGAAGTTGGTTTCACAAGGAGTGATAACTGACACTGTAATGATATCTCTTTGTAAAACCTAGTAATATCACTATCATGTAACCAACAGATCATAGAAAAGAGTAATCGATGAATACAATACAAGAAATATATTGGATTTTAAATTGTGATAGTTTGTTACATAAAATGACGTTCGGCGTTACTCCCGAGGAATCCCAGTAAACAGCATTATGGGAAACCGCATTCCTCTAGCTATATAGAAGGTGGCTTAATTTCATTGTATATGTACTCAAACATATAAAAGCATGATATATCAACTGTAAGAGCAATAACATTCAACGCAAGACATCCATTCATCAGATTTTGAATTTGGTTTTACAAGCAGTGGTAACTGACACTGTATTGATATCACTTTGTAAAACCAAGAAATATCACTGTCATGTAACCAACAGATCATAGAAAAGAGTAATAAATGAATACAATACAAGAAATAGATTGGATTTTAAATTATAATAGTGTGTTTCAAAAAATGACTTTCGGCGTTACTCCCGAGAAATTCCACTGAGTGGCAGTATGGGGCATCTTTTTCCTCTAGCTATATAGAAGGTGGCTTCATTTCACTGTATATTTACTAACCATATAAAAGCATGATATATCAAGTGTAAGAGCAATAACATTGAATGCAAGACATACATTCATTAGATTTTGAAGTTGGTAGTAGAAGGAGTTATAACTGACACTGTATTGATATCACTTTGTAAAACCTAGAAATATCACAGTCATGTAAACAACTGATCCTGGAAAAGAGTAATCGATGAATACAATACTAGAAATAGATTGGATTGTAAATTGTAATAGTTTGTTACCAAAAATGCCTTTCGAGGAATCCCACTGTGAGGCATTCTGGGGCACCTCTATCCTCTAGCTTTATAGAAGGTGGCTTCGTTTCATTGTATATGAACTCAACCATATAAAAGCATGATTTATCAACTGTAAGAGCAATAACATTGAATGCAACACATATATACATCAGATTTGGAAGTTGGTTGTACAAGGAGTGATAACTGAATGTATTTATATCACTTTGTAAAACCTAGAAACATCACTGTCATGTAACCAACAGATCATAGAAAAGAGTAATCAATGATCACAATACAAGAAAAAGAATGGATTTTAAATTGCAATAGTTTGTTACAAAAAATGACTTTCGGGGTTACTCCCGAGGAATTCCACTGAGTGGCAGTATGGGGCACCTTTTTCCTCAGGGGTGGCCAACCTGTGGCTCGGGAGCCACATGCGGCTCTTTCATATATATTGTGCGGCTCCTGGCAGGGTGTGAGAGTTCTGCTCAAAGTAGTCAAGGATCAGATCTTGGTTGGTTAACCACAGTTCTTTATTCCCAATTCCTACATTAGTACAGCATCTCGGGTTATTGTCAGAGATGAGACAAATTATACAAGCGGGTCTATTATACCATTCCAAGGAGTTTGAATTACCCATAGATAGCCAATCCCCTTAAGGGAAAATTGGCGGGCTAAAAGGTGTCCTGACCGTTTGGTTCTCACAGGAAAAAAGTGAGGTGTTAAGCAGTAAATTTCCTCTCCCAAACCAGACCCCTCAGATGTTGCGAGTTCACATAACAATCAATGGCTCCAAGGTTCTTTGCATGTGATAAGAGATGAGAGGCATCCTCCCTTGAAGTTCCTGCCGGAGCAGCTGGAATGCGGAGGCAGGGATGTGAGGCCTCCTTGTTCTCGCAAATCATTGTTGTCACCCTCCCGGCCTGGACAGGCATAATACATCATGGTTACATAGACCCCAATACATGATAGATACATAGGATAGTGAAAGGCATGCATGCAAGAAACTAAGCCTAGGCCTGACTAATATATTGTCTGAATTTGCAGATTCTGACACTCTGCCCTCCTCATAATTCACTTCACCTAGCTTTATCAGGAAACATTTTATGAAACAATTTTATCAGTTTGGGAGCATGAACATGTTCTGAGCGAATCCATTCGTTGTGTTCTGGGCCGAAATCCAGCCATCTAACTAAGTAATATAATTGGCCTCTCCGCATCTTGGAATCAAGGATTTCAGTTATCTCGAAGTGAGGGGCCCCCTCCTTCATCAGTGGAGGAGGAACTGGAGGAGCTGGATGCCAAGCATTCAGCCCAGGATCTTTCTTCAGTAGGCTGAAATGAAACACAGGGTGTACAGAACTCAGTGATTTAGGCAGTTCCAGTTCAAAAGACACATCCGATATTTTACGTAACACTTTATAGGGTCCAACATATTTCCATCCCAGTTTTCTGCTGGGCTGCAACCCATGGATATTCTTGGTGGAGAGGTAGACAGAATCCCCGGGTTGGAGATCCCAGCCTGCTGCTCGTCCTCGGTCAGCATATTTTTTATAATCCTCTTTTGCCTGGTCCAGTGCTTTGCCTATTAATGGCCAGGAGTCTTGGAGGCTAGACCACCAACTTTTAAAATCCGATGGGGAAGCACTGGGAACATTCTCAATGGTAGGCAATGGTTTCCCTTCAAAACCTCCTACTGCCATGAAGGGAGAGACTCCCGTGGAAGAGTGCACTGCGTTGTTGTAGCTATATTCTGCAAATGGCAATAATTCCACCCAATTATCTTGGTGATAATTGGTGTAACCTCTTAAAAACTGCTCCAATATTTGATTAGTTCGTTCGGATTGGCCATCGGTTTCTGGGTGGTAACCCGAACTCAGGGCTGGTTCTATGTCCATCATTTTCAGGAGCTCCCGCCAGAAGCTGGCAACGAATTGACTGCCCCTGTCGGATACCACTCTCTTCGGAAAAGCGTGTAATTTTATCACGTGATTAAAGAAAGCTTTGGCCATCCCTTTGGCGGTGGGCAATTGCTTGAAGGGGGTGAAATGCGCTTGCTTTGAAAACGTGTCTACCACCACCCAAATAACCGTTTTCCCCTTGGAGGGGGGTAAATTGGTGATAAAGTCCATGGCTATGGCCTCCCAGGGGCGAGAAGGAGTGGGTAGCGGGTGCAACAGTCCAGGAACCTTTCCCCCCCGGCTTCTTGCACATTAAGCAAGTTTGGCAAGCCGAGACGAAGTCTGAGACGTCTCGGCGCATGCGCGGCCACCAGAATTGACGCTGGATTAAGTTAAGCGTTTTTAGGAATCCAAAATGCCCTGCTAGTTTAGAGGAGTGGCAGGTCAACAATATCTCCTTACGTTTGACCCTTGGCACCACTAGTTTGTCTCCATGAAGCCAACACTGATCTTCTCTCTTGGAGCATCCCTCCAAAGCCTCTAATTCTTCCACCTCTTCGGGAGCATTCTCCCCCCCCCAATCACATTTCCCAATGTCCAATTGCGCCTTCTTAGCTTGGCTCCGAGTGACTACTGCCCCCCCTAATTGCTGGGGGGAGAACATGGAATCAAACACCTCCTCCTTGACACTCTCATGTTGGGGCAATCTGGACAGTGCGTCTGCCAAGGAGTTAGCCTTCCCAGGAAAATGCTTAAGCACAAAGTTAAACTTGGAGAAAAAATCAGCCCACCGCAGTTGTTTGGCGTTGAGGGATCTCTGAGTGCGCAGCGCCTCCAGATTTTTATGATCAGTCCATATTTCGAACGGGGTTTGTGTGCCCTCCAACCAATGCCGCCACGTAGTGAGCGCCAACCTAATAGCCGCTGCCTCTTTGTCCCAAACCGACCAATTCCTCTCCGTGTCGTTAAATTTTTTCGAAATGTAAGCCAGTGGGTGTAATTTCCCTTCCGGCCCGCTTTGCAATATAGCCCCCCCCCCATGGCTACATCAGACGCGTCTACATGGATTATGAATTCTTTGGTTTCATCAGGGTGTGCTAGGATGGGCTCGGAAGTAAAAAGAGTCTTTAAGGTCTCAAACGCCCTCTGACACTCCCCGTTCCAGGCAATCTTTTCTCCTGGCTTCCCCGCCTCGGGACCCCTCCCCTTAGTTTTTAGTAAGTCCGTTAAGGGGAGAGTAACCCTAGCAAAGTCTTTTATGAAGGTTCGGTAGAAGTTGCAAAATCCTAATAGGCTCTGCAGTTGTTTTCTCATTCGCGGAGCCTCCCATTGCACCACCGCCTCCACCTTAGCTGGGTCCATTTCCAGACCCTTCTGAGAAATGCGATAGCCCAGGAAGTCCACTGACTCACGATGGAATTCACACTTGGATAACTTAACATAGAGCTGGTTTCGCAGCAAGGTGGCAAGAACTTCCCTGACTAGTTTCACATGCTCTTTCTTATCAGTAGAATAGATCAAGATATCATCTATGTAACATAACACTCCTTTAAATAGGTGCTTGTGCAACACTTCATTAATTAAACTCATAAAGACCCCGGGCGCGCCACTTAAGCCGAACGGCATCACTAGGTACTCGAATTGTCCCAGGGGGGTATTAAAGGCAGTCTTGGATTCGTCCCCCTCCCGGATGCGCACCCTGAAATAGGCATCTCGTAAATCCAGCTTGGTAAAAACCTTCCCCTTAGCGGCTTCCGCCAACAGGTCCTTTATTAAAGGGAGGGGGTAAGCGTTGGTAGTGGAGACCGCATTCAGTCCCCTATAGTCAGTGCATAATCGCAAACCCCCATCCTTTTTCTTCCTGAACAGCACCGGCGTGGCAAAGGGGGACTTGGCTGGGCGGATGAAGCCGCGCGCTAGATTTTTGTCCAGGAACTTTCGTAGCTCTTCCCGTTCTAAAGGGCTCATGGAGTACAGTTTCCCCTTCGGGAGTTTCTCCCCTGGGAGTAGCTCGATAGCACAGTCCGACAGTCGGTGAGGGGGTAGCTCATCCGCCTCGGTCTCGCTGAATACTTCCAACAAGTCTCTATACTCTTTAGGCACCAGGATGGGGGTGAGGGCGAGCGCGGGGGCCGGGGGAGGAGTGATCGGCGGTCCGGGTCCCCACTCCAGGTCCCATCTGTGCGTGAGGCAGCGTTCGTCTACCCAAGAGATCTTCCCTTCGCTCCATTTAATATAGGGGTCGTGCGCACTGAGCCAGGGACTTCCCAACACCATAGGGAACTGGGCATTTGGGGTGATGACAAAAGCTCGCTTCTCCCAATGTTCCCCCGTCCCCACAATCAGGCTCTCAGTCTCTGCTATGCACTCCTCCTTCATCTCGGACCCATCCATTTGAGTAAACTTTAGAGGTTCCACCAGTGGGGTAACCTTTGGTCCTAACCCCTCCACTACTAATGGGCTAATCAGGTCCCGCGCACACCCAGAGTCAATTAATGCGCGGACCCTCATGTGGGTACCTGATCCAGGGGTCACCACAGTCACTACCATATATAATAGGGGCCCAGGGATGCTCACCGGAGATGGCGCTTCTTGGCGGGGGACCTGCAGTTCGGCGCCGCTCACTGCAGGTCGTTGGAGTTTCCCGACATCTGCGTCTCCATCAGCTCCAGCTCCCCCTGATCACTAGTAGCTCCCTCCAGCTGCAACGCCCGGGGCTTAATCGGTGTTTTCCCGCGGCTAGGGGTGCTCCCTGCCACCGGCGTCGAGGTCTTCGGGCCTCTCCCTCCCCCTCTCGGGCAGGCGGAGGCGAAGTGGCCACTCTCCCCACATTTCATGCACAGCCCTTGCCGGAACCGGGCATCTCGGACGTCTTGTACGCTGGGCCGTGGCTTCGCTCTCGGGGCTGCTTTGCTGGCCGCCGTAGCTGAGGACCCCATTTTGATCAAGGTGAACCTTTCTTCCATGTCGGTCGCGGCTCTCATCCAGGTGGCCAACGTGCCCGGGCGTCCCCCCAGCAGCACGGTCTCGTAGATTTCCGGGTTAAGGCCCTCCCAGTACTTCTCCATGAATAGCTCCTCCGGCCAGCCATGGATCTTGGCCGCGATGCGCCGAAACTTATCGGTGTAATCCCTCACCGTC
This sequence comes from Lepidodactylus listeri, assembly GCA_029233225.1. NCBI lineage: Eukaryota > Metazoa > Chordata > Lepidosauria > Squamata > Gekkonidae > Lepidodactylus > Lepidodactylus listeri. The sequence goes on along the minus strand of JARCFY010000014.1, from coordinate 1,664,528 downwards.
GATCTCCCCTGGAACAGCTTCCGCAGTTGATTACGGGCCTTTTCCTCACCCAGGGGGTCTTCAAACTGATGACGGAGGGCCCACATGAAGTTGTTCAATGAACGCAGCTCAGGTCCTGGGGAGTCGTGCAGGCTCACGTACCAATCGCTGGCGGTGTCTTTCAGCTTGGAACCGATGTAACCAATCCGTTCTCTCTCGGTAGGATAGAGGTGGCCCCAGCTGTCCAGGAACCTCTCTATCTCCAACATGAAGAAACGCAGCTTCTCCGGGTCCCCATCGAAAGTAGTCGTCAGAGGGTCGGAGGGGGCTGGGTGGACGGCTGGGGCGACCGGGACCGGGGCGAGTGCTGGGGCGGGCCCCGGCCCCGGGGCCGGGACGACCAGCGGGACCGACTGTGCCGGCAGAGCGGGCACCTGAGGCTGAATCGGGACCCCTCCGGGTGCCGCTGGCGGTTGCTGAACTCCTATCCCCTGACCGGGGAGAGCTCCTTGCACTACCCTCATAGCGTCTCGAAACTGGTGCTGGAGATCGAGGGCCAATTTGCGTAGTTCTGCGGTGAGTTGGAGTCGCAACTCTCCCATCATCTGATCCAAGTGGGGCATCTGCTCCTCTCGGTACGGATCGGGCCCATACGGACCCGTCCCCTCTCCTTCGAACGGCAGGCGACGCGGCTCTCCATGGTAGATCGGCTCGCAGTCATCTCCCAGGTAGCTCGGTCTCCCTCGATCGAGCGGGTCTCCAGCGAACAAAACCCGTGCCCCTTTCCGATTGTGCACCCACGAATCCACGGTCCGACGACCGAAATGGCTCCAGGCGTACTTGGGGGTCACGCTCTGATGAGGAGGTAGGCGCGGGATGTAGTGAGCCCCCTGGCTCGTAGTCACCGGCACTTCGGTGCCTCCTCCGCCGCCACCACCACCGTTCCCCTGGTCCTTCAGGGTAACGGGAACATCTTCGGGGGTAGGGTTGAGGGGGACCGTGTCGTCGTCTGACATGGTCAGGAACGGCTGAGTCCCAGTCAGAGATCTCTGACAATCTGTGAGAGTTCTGCTCAAAGTAGTCAAGGATCAGATCTTGGTTGGTTAACCACAGTTCTTTATTCCCAATTCCTACATTAGTACAGCATCTCGGGTTATTGTCAGAGATGAGACAAATTATACAAGCGGGTCTATTATACCATTCCAAGGAGTTTGAATTACCCATAGATAGCCAATCCCCTTAAGGGAAAATTGGTGGGCTAAAAGGTGTCCTGACCATTTGGTTCTCACAGGAAAAAAGTGAGGTGTTAAGCAGTAAATTTCCTCTCCCAAACCAGACCCCTCAGATGTTGCGAGTTCACATAACAATCAATGGCTCCAAGGTTCTTTGCATGTGATAAGAAATGAGAGGCATCCTCCCTTGAAGTTCCTGCCGGAGCAGCTGGAATGCGGAGGCAGGGATGTGAGGCCTCCTTGTTCTCGCAAATCATTGTTGTCACCCTCCCGGCCTGGACAGGCATAATACATCATGGTTACATAGACCCCAATACATGATAGATACATAGGATAGTGAAAGGCATGCATGCAAGAAACTAAGCCTAGGCCTGACTAATATATTGTCTGAATTGGCAGATTCTGAAACAGGGCGGCTGGGGAAGCAAAGGGGAAACATGCTTTTTCTCTCGTTCTCCCTTCCTTCCTTCCCTCCTTCCTCCCATCTATTTGCTTTCCTAGTTTCTCTCTCTCTCTTTCTTTCCACTTCTTTAATTCTTTCTTTCCATCTCTCTCAATATCATTAGCAAACAAGTAATATCATTATCAATAACTGGTTTTCCTCGTTTGTTTTTATTTTTGGCAGTTCCATTTAACGTTAATAAAAACCAAATTTGCATATTTTAAAAAATAAAAACGTGTGTGTGATATTTGTTCCTGTCTTGCGGCTCTAAGACATCTGACGTTTATTCTATGTGGCTCTTGCGTTAAGCAAGGTTGGCCACCCCTGCTATAGCTGTATAGAAGGTGGCTTCATTTCATTGTATATGAACTCAACCATATAAAAGCATGATATATCAACTGTAAGAGTAATAACATTGATTGCAAGACATATATACATCAGATTTGGAAGTTGGTTGTACAAAGAGTGATAACTGAATTGATATCACTTTGTAAAACCTAGAAATATCACTGTCATGTAACCAACAGATCATAGAAAAGAGTAATCAATGATCACAATACTCGAAATAGATTGGATTGTAAATTGTAATAGTTTGTTACAAAAAATGAGTTTCGGCGTTACTCTCGAGGAATCCCACTGAGTGGCAGTATGGGGCACCTTTTTCCTCTAGCTATATAGAAGGTGGGTTCATTTCATTGTATATGTACTCAACCATATAAAAGCATGATATATCAACTGTAAGAGCAATAACATTAAATGCAACACATACATTCATCAGATTTTGATGTTGGTTGTACAAGGAGTGATAACTGACACTGTATTGATATCTCTTTGTAAAACCTAGTAATATCACTGTCATGTAACCAACAGATCATAGAAAAGAGTAATCAATGAATACAATACAAGAAATAGATTGGATTGTAAATTGTAATAGTGTGTTACAAAAAATGACTTTCGGCGTTACTCCCGAGGAATTCCACTGAGTGGCAGTATGGAGCACCTGTTTCTACTAGATATATAGAAGGTGGCTTCATTTCATTGTATATGAACTCAACCATATAAAAGCATGTTATATCAACTGTAAGAGCAATAACATTGAATGCAAGACATATATTCATCAGATTTTGAAGTTGATTGTACAAGGAGTGATAACTAACATTGTATTGATATCTCTTTGTAAAACCTAGAAATATCACTGTCATATAACCAACAGATCATAGAAAAAAATAATCGATGAATACAATACAAATAGATTGGATTTTAAATTGTAATAGTGTGTTACAAAAAATGACTTTCGCCGTTACTCCTGAGGAATCCCACTGAGCGGCATTCTGGGGCACCTTTTTCCTCTAGCTGTACAGAAGGTGGCTTCATTTCACTGTATATGTACTCAACCATATAAAAGCATGATATATAAAGTATAAGAGCAATAACATTGAATGCAAGACATACATTCATTAGATTTTGAAGTTGGTAGTACAAGGAGTGATAACTGACACTGTACTGATATCTCTTTGTAAAACCTAGAAATATCATTGTCATGTAACCAACAGAGCATAGAAAAAAATAATCGATGAATACAATACAAATAGATTGGATTTTAAATTGTAATAGTGTGTTACAAAAAATGATTTCCGGCGTTACTCCTGAGGAATTCCACTGAGTGGCAGTATGGGGCACCTTTTTCCTCTAGCTATATAGAAGGTGGCTTCATTTCACTGTATATGTACTCCACCATATAAAAGCATGATACATCAAGTGTAAGAGCAATAACATTGAACGCAAGACATACATTCATTAGATTTTGAAGTTGGTAGTACAAGGAGTTATAACTGACACTGTATTGATATCACTTTGTAAATCTAGAAATATCACTGTCATGTAAACAACAGATCATGGAAAAGAGTAATCGATGAATACAATACAAGAAATACATTGGACTGCAAATTGTAATAGTTTGTTCCCAAAAATGACTTTCAGCGTTACTCCTGAGGAATCCCACTGAGCGGCATTCTGGGGCACCTCTTTCCTCTAGCTGTACAGAAGGTGGCTTCATTTCATTGTATATGAACTCAACCATATAAAAGCATGATATAACAACTGTAAGAGCAATTACTTTGAATGCAACACATATATTTATCAGATTTGGAAGCTGGTTGCACAAGGAGTGATAACTGACACTGTATTGATATTTCTTTGTAAAACCTAGAAATATCACTCTCATGTAAACAACTGATCATGGAAAAAAATAATCAATGAATACAATACAAGAAATACATTGTACTGTAAATTGTAATAGTTTGTTACAAAAAATGACTTTCGGCGTTACTCTAGAGGAATCCCACTGAGCGGCATTATGGGGAACCGCTTTCCTCTAGCTGTATAGAAGGTGGCTTCATTTCATTGTATATGAACTCAACCATATAAAAGCATGATTTATCAACTGTAAGAGCAATAACATTGAATGCAACACATATATACATCAGATTTGGAAGTTGGTTGTACAAGGAGTGATAACTGAATGTATTTATATCACTTTGTAAAACCTAGAAACATCACTGTCATGTAACCAACAGATCATAGAAAAGAGTAATCAATGATCACAATACAAGAAAAAGAATGGATTTTAAATTGCAATAGTTTGTTACAAAAAATGACTTTCGGGGTTACTCCCGTGGAATTCCACTGAGTGGCAGTATGGGGCACCTTTTTCCTCAGGGGTGGCCAACCTGTGGCTCGGGAGCCACATGCTTCTCTTTCATATATATTGTGCGGCTCCTGGCAGGGCGGCTTGGGAACCAAAGGGGAAACATGCTTTTTCTCTCGTTCTCCCTTCCTTCCTTCCCTCCTTCCTCCCATCTATTTGCTTTCCTAGTTTCTCTCTCTCTCTTTCTTTCCACTTCTTTAATTCTTTCTTTCCATCTCTCTCAATATCATTAGCAAACAAGTAATATCATTATCAATAACTGGTTTTCCTCGTTTGTTTTTATTTTTGGCAGTTCCATTTAACGTTAATAAAAACCAAATTTGCATATTTTAAAAAATAAAAACGTGTGTGTGATATTTGTTCCTGTCTTGCGGCTCTAAGACATCTCACGTTTATTCTATGTGGCTCTTGCGTTAAGCAAGGTTGGCCACCCCTGCTATAGCTGTATAGAAGGTGGCTTCATTTCATTGTATATGAACTCAACCATATAAAAGCATGATATATCAACTGTAAGAGTAATAACATTGATTGCAAGACATATATACATCAGATTTGGAAGTTGGTTGTACAAAGAGTGATAACTGAATTGATATCACTTTGTAAAACCTAGAAATATCACTGTCATGAAACCAACAGATCATAGAAAAGAGTAATCAATGATCACAATACTAGAAATAGATTGGATTGTAAATTGTAATAGTTTGTTACAAAAAATGAGTTTCGGCATTACTCTCGAGGAATCCCACTGAGTGGCAGTATGGGGCACGTTTTCCTCTAGCTATATAGAAGGTGGGTTCATTTCATTGTATATGTACTCAACCATATAAAAGCATGATATATCAAGTGTAAGAGCAATAACATTAAATGGAACACATACATTCATCAGATTTTGAAGTTGGTTGTACAAGGAGTGATAACTGACACTGTATTGATATCTCTTTGTAAAACCTAGAAATTTCACACTCATGTAAACAACTGATCATGGAAAAAATAATCAATGAATACAATACAAGAAATACATTGTACTGTAAATTCTAATAGTTTGTTACAAAAAATGACTTTCGGCGTTACTCTAGAGGAATCCCACTGAGCGGCAATATGGGGAACCGCTTTCCTCTAGCTGTATAGAAGGTGGCTTCATTTCATTGTATATATACTCAACCATATAAAAGCATGATACATCAACTGTAAGAGCAATAACATTGAATGCAAGACATACATTCATCAGATTTTGAAATTTGTAGTACAAGGAGTGATAACTGACACTGTATTGATATCACTTTTTAAATCCTAGAAATATCACTGTCATGCAAACAACTGATCATGAAAAAAAATTATCAATGAATACAATACAAAAAATACATTGGATTGTAAATTGTAATAGTTTGTTACAAAAAATGACTTTCGGCGTTACTCCCGAGGAATCCCACTGAGAGTCATTCTGGGGCCGCTGTTTCTACTAGCTGTATAGACGGTGACTTCATTTCATTATATATGTACTCAACCATATAAAAGCATGATATATCAACTGTAAGAGCATTAACATTGAATGCAACACATATATACATCAGATTTTGAAGTTGATTGTACAAGGAGTGATAACTGACACTGTATTGATATCACTTTGTAAAACCTAGAAATATCACTTTCATCTAACCAAGAGATCAAAGAAGATTAATGAATGAATACTATACAAGAAATACATTTGATTGTAAATTGTGATAGTTTGTTACAAAAAATGACTTTCGGCGTTACTCCTGAAGAATTCCACTGAGCGGCATTATGGAGAACCACGTTCCACTAGCTGTATAGAAGGTGGGTTCATTTCATTGTATATGTACTCAACCATATAAAAGCATGATACATCAACTGTAAGAGCAATAATATTCAACATAAGACATACATTCATCAGATTTTGAAGTCGGTTTTAAAAGAAGTGATAACTGACACCATATTGATATCTTTTTGTAAAACCTAGAAATATCACTGTCATGTAACCAACAGATCATAGAAAAGAGTAATCAATGAATACAATACAAGAAATAGATTGGATTGTAAATTGTAATAGTTTGTTACTAAAAATGACTTTCGGCGTTACTCTAGAGGAATCCCACTGAGCGGCATTCTGGGGCACCTCTTTCCTCTAGCTGTATAGAAGGTGGCTTCATTTCATTGTATATGAACTCAACCATATAAAAGCATGATATATCAACTGTAAGAGTAATAACATTGATTGCAAGACATATATACATCAGATTTGGAAGTTGGTTGTACAAAGAGTGATAACTGAATTGATATCACTTTGTAAAACCTAGAAATATCACTGTCATATAACCAACAGATCATAGAAAAGAGTAATCAATGATCACAATACTAGAAATAGATTGGATTGTAAATTGTAATAGTTTGTTACAAAAAATGAGTTTTGGCGTTACTCTCGAGGAATCCCACTGAGTGGCAGTATGGGGCACCTTTTTCCTCTAGCTATATAGAAGGTGGGTTCATTTCATTGTATATGTACTCAACCATATAAAAGCATGATATATCAACTGTAAGAGCAATAACATTAAATGCAACACATACATTCATCAGATTTTGATGTTGGTTGTACAAGGAGTGATAACTGACACTGTATTGATATCTCTTTGTAAAACCTAGTAATATCACTGTCATGTAACCAACAGATCATAGAAAAGAGTAATCAATGAATACAATACAAGAAATAGATTGGATTGTAAATTGTAATAGTGTGTTACAAAAAATGACTTTCGGCGTTAGTCCCGAGGAATTCCACTGAGTGGCAGTATGGAGCACCTGTTTCTACTAGATATATAGAAGGTGGCTTCATTTCATTGTATATGAACTCAACCATATAAAAGCATGTTATATCAACTGTAAGAGCAATAACATTGAATGCAAGACATATATTCATCAGATTTTGAAGTTGGTTGTACAAGGAGTGATAACTAACATTGTATTGATATCTCTTTGTAAAACCTAGAAATATCACTGTCATATATCCAACTGATCATAGAAAAAAATAATCGATGAATACAATACAAATAGATTGGATTTTAAATTGTAATAGTGTGTTACAAAAAATGACTTTCGCCGTTACTCCTGAGGAATCCCACTGAGCGGCATTCTGGGGCACCTCTTTCATCTAGCTATATAAAAAGTGGCTTCATTTCATTGTATATGAACTCAACCATATAAAAGCATGATATATCAACTGTAAGAGCAATAACATTCAACGCAAGACAGTTCGTTGTACAAGGAGTGGTAACTGACATTGTATTGATATCTCTTTTTAAAACCTAGAAATATCACTTTCATGTAACCAACAGATCATAGAAAAGAGTAATCAATGAATACAATACAAGAAATAGATTGGATTGTAAATTGTAATAGTGTGTTACAAAAAATTACTTTCGGTGTTACTCCTGAGGAATTCCACTGAGTGGCAGTATGGGGCATTTTTTTCCTCTAGCTGTACAGAAGGTGGCTTCATTTCACTGTATATGTACTCAACCATATAAAAGCATGATATATAAAGTATAAGAGCAATAACATTGAATGCACGACATACATTCATTAGATTTTGAAGTTGGTAGTACAAGGAGTGATAACTGACACTGTACTGATATCTCTTTGTAAAACCTAGAAATATCATTGTCATGTAACCAACAGAGCATAGAAAAAAATAATCGATGAATACAATACAAATAGATTGGATTTTAAATTGTAATAGTGTGTTACAAAAAATGATTTTCGGCGTTACTCCCGAGGAATTCCACTGAGTGGCAGTATGGGGCACCTTTTTCCTCTAGCTATATAGAAGGTGGCTTCATTTCACTGTATATGTACTCCACCATATAAAAGCATGATACATCAAGTGTAAGAGCAATAACATTGAATGCAAGACATACATTCATTAGATTTTGAAGTTGGTAGTACAAGGAGTTATAACTGACACTGTATTGATATCACTTTGTAAATCTAGAAATATCACTGTCATGTAAACAACAGATCATGGAAAAGAGTAATCGATGAATACAATACAAGAAATACATTGGACTGCAAATTGTAATAGTTTGTTCCCAAAAATGACTTTCAGCGTTACTCCTGAGGAATCCCACTGAGCGGCATTCTGGGGCACCTCTTTCCTCTAGCTGTACAGAAGGTGGCTTCATTTCATTGTATATGAACTCAACCATATAAAAGCATGATATAACAACTGTAAGAGCAATTACTTTGAATGCAACACATATATTTATCAGATTTGGAAGCTGGTTGCACAAGGAGTGATAACTGACACTGTATTGATATTTCTTTGTAAAACCTAGAAATATCACTCTCATGTAAACAACTGATCATGGAAAAAAATAATCAATGAATACAATACAAGAAATACATTGTACTGTAAATTGTAATAGTTTGTTACAAAAAATGACTTTCGGCGTTACTCTAGAGGAATCCCACTGAACGGCATTATGGGGAACCGCTTTCCTCTAGCTGTATAGAAGGTGGCTTCATTTCATTGTATATGAACTCAACCATATAAAAGCATGATTTATCAACTGTAAGAGCAATAACATTGAATGCAACACATATATACATCAGATTTGGAAGTTGGTTGTACAAGGAGTGATAACTGAATGTATTGATATCTCTTTGTAAAACCTAGAAACATCACTGTCATGTAACCAACAGATCATAGAAAAGAGTAATCAATGATCACAATACAAGAAAAAGAATGGATTTTAAATTGCAATAGTTTGTTACAAAAAATGACTTTCGGGGTTACTCCCGTGGAATTCCACTGAGTGGCAGTATGGGGCACCTTTTTCCTCAGGGGTGGCCAACCTGTGGCTCGGGAGCCACATTCGGCTCTTTCACATATATTGTGCGGCTCCTGGCAGGGCGGCTGGGGAAGCAAAGGGGAAACATGCTTTTTCTCTCGTTCTCCCTTCCTTCCCTCCTTCCTCCCATCTACTTGCTTTCCTAGTTTCTCTCTCTCTCTTTCTTTCCACTTCTTTAATTCTTTCTTTCCATCTCTCTCAATATCATTAGCAAACAAGTAATATCATTATCAATAACTGGTTTTCCTCGTTTGTTTTTATTTTTGGCAGTTCCATTTAACGTTAATAAAAACCAAATTTGCATATTTTAAAAAATAAAAACGTGTGTGTGATATTTGTTCCTGTCTTGCGGCTCTAAGACATCTGACGTTTATTCTGTGTGGCTCTTGCGTTAAGCAAGGTTGGCCACCCCTGCTATAGCTGTATAGAAGGTGGCTTCATTTCATTGTATATGAACTCAACCATATAAAAGCATGATATATCAACTGTAAGAGCAATAACATTGAATGCAACACATATATAGATCAGATTTTGAAGTTGGTTGTACAAGGAGTGATAACTGACATTGTCTTGATATCTCTTTTTAAAACCCAGAAATATCACTGTCATCTAACCAACAGATCATAGAAAAGAGTAATCAATGAATACAATACAAGAAATAGATTGGATTGCAAATTGTAATAGTGTGTTACAAAAAATGACTTTCGGTGTTACTCCCGAGGAATTCCACTGAGTGGTAGTATGGGGCACGTTTTCCTCTAGCTATATAGAAGGTGGGTTCATTTCATTGTATATGTACTCAACCATATAAAAGCATGATATATCAACTGTAAGAGCAATAACATTGAATGCAACACATATATAGATCACATTTTGAATTTGGTTTTACAAGCAGTGGTAACTGACAATGTATTTATATCTCTTTGTAAATCTAGAAATATAACTGTCATGTAAACAACGGATCATGGAAAAGAGTAATGGATGAATATAATACAAGAAATAGATAGGATTGTAAATTGTAATAGTTCCTTCCAAAAAATTACTTTCGGGGTTACTCTCGACGAATCCCACTGAGCGTCATTCTGGGGCACCTTTTTCCTCTAGCTGTATAGAAGGTGGCTTCATTTCATTGTATATGTACTCAACGATATAAAAGCATAATATATCAACTGTAAGAACAATAACATTGAATGCAAGACATACATTCATCAGTACTACAAGGCTGATAACTCACAGTGTATTGATTTCACTTTGTAAAACCTAGAAATATCACTGTCATCTAACCAACAGATCATAGAAAAGAGTAATCAATGAATACAATACCAGAAATAGATTGGATTTTAAATTGTAATAGTGTGTTTCAAAAAATGACTTTCGGCATTACTCCCGAGGAATTCCACTGAGTGGCAGTATGGGGCACCTGTTTCCTCCAGCTATATAGAAGGTAGCTTCATTTCACTGTATATGTACGCAACCATATAAAAGCATGATATATCAAGTGTAAGAGCAATAACATTGAATGCAAGACATAAATTCATTAGATTTTGAAATTGGTAGTACAAGAACTTATAACTGACATTGTATTGATATCACTTTGTAAATCTAGAAATATCACTGTCATGTAAACAACGGATCATGGAAAAGAGTAATTGATGAATACAATGCAAGAAATAGATTGGATTGTAAATTGTAATAGTTTGTTACTAAATATGACTTTCGGCGTTACTCCCGAGGAATCCCACTGAGAGGCATTCTGGGGTACCTCTTTCCTCTAGCTGTATAGAAGGTGGCTTCATTTCATTGTATATGAACTCAACCATATAAAAGCATGATATATCAACTGTAAGAGAAATAACATTGAATGCAAGACATATATACATCAGATTTGGAAGTTGGTTGTACAAAGAGTGATAACTGAAACTGTATTGATATCACTTTGTAAAACCAAGAAATATCACTGTCATGTAACCAAGAGATCATAGAAAAGAGTAATCAATGATCACAATACAAGAAATTGATTGGATTGTAAATTGTAATAGTTTGTTACAAAAAATGACTTTCGGTGTTACTCCTGAGGAATTCCACTGAGTGGCAGTATGGGGCACCTTTTTCCTCTAGCTGTACAGAAGGTGGCTTCATTTCACTGTAGATGTACTCAACCATATAAAAGCATGATATATAAAGTGTAAGAGCAATAACATTGAATGCAAGACATACATTCATCAGATTTTGAAATTAGTACTACAAGGAGTGATAACTGACACTGTACTGATATCTCTTTGTAAAACCTAGAAATATCATTGTCATGTAACCAACAGAGCATAGAAAAAAATAATCGATGAATACAATACAAGAAATAGATTGGATTGTAAATTGTAATAGTTTGTTACAAAAAATTACTTTCGGCGTTACTCCTGAGGAATCCCACTGAGCGGCATTCTGGGGCACCTCTTTCCTCGAGCTGTACAGAAGGTGGCTTCATTTCATTGTATATGAACTCAACCATATAAAAGCATGATATAACAACTGTAAGAGCAATTACATTGAATGCAACACATATATTTATCAGATTTTGAAGTTGGTTGTACAAGGAGTGATAACTGACACTGTATTGATATCTCTTTGTAAAACCTAGAAATTTCACTCTCATGTAAACAACTGATCATGGAAAAAAATAATCAATGAATACATTACAAGAAATACATTGTACTGTAAATTGTAATAGTTTGTTACAAAAAATGACTTTCGGCGTTACTCTAGAGGAATCCCACTGAGCGGCATTATGGGGAACCGCTTTCCTCTAGCTGTATAGAAGGTGGCTTCATTTCATTGTATATTTACTCAACCATATAAAAGCATGATACATCAACTGTAAGAGCAATAACATTGAATGCAAGACATACATTCATCAGATTTTGAAATTTGTAGTACAAGGAGTGATAACTGACACTGTATTGATATCACTTTTTAAATCCTAGAAATATCACTGTCATGCAAACAACTGATCATGAAAAAAAATTATCAATGAATACAATACAAAAAATACATTGGATTGTAAATTGTAATAGTTTGTTACAAAAAATGACTTTCGGCATTACTCCCGAGGAATCCCACTGAGAGTCATTCTGGGGCCGCTGTTTCTACTAGCTGTATAGACGGTGACTTCATTTCATTATATATGTACTCAACCATATAAAAGCATGATATATCAACTGTAAGAGCATTAACATTGAATGCAACACATATATACATCAGATTTTGAAGTTGATTGTACAAGGAGTGATAACTGACACTGTATTGATATCACTTTGTAAAACCTAGAATAGGCTCCCCGCCGCCCGGCATCGCCGTGGCGCGGGGGAGCAGATTTGCCGCCTCGCAGGGAACAAGGCAGCAACAGCACGCTCATTGGCCGGGCGGGGGGCGGGGCTAGCTCTGATAGATCCGTTGCCCCGTTCCCGCCTCGCAGTCCGTTTGCGCGCTCGCTGTGGGAGCACGCTTTGTCTGAGCTCCGGTTTGGGCCGGCCCGCGGCGACGGCAGGCAGTTTGCAAGGAGCTCTTGTTCCGTGTCGGGGCCAAGAGGTGGTTTGGGCGGCTGTCAGAAGGTGGATCGCGACGCGGGAGTCCTGTGGCCTGAGGGAACTGCGGCAAAATTTTGTGCTCTTCCCTCCCCCCCCCAGGTGTCATTGTAAGGCTTGGCTGCAAGGGAGGAGAGGGAGCCGTTTGCGAGGCTCCGGCTTTGCCGCGGCGCCGTTCCCCCCCCCTTTTTTCCTTTTGCAGTTAGGGTGTCAGAGGCAGGGGATAGGCAGAGCCGACGGCCAGGCTTCGGGTGGTCTTCGACGCCCCGCCCCCCGTTTTTACTTTTGCGGCGGCTCGCGGCCCCCCTTACTTGTGGGTTGGTGAGGAAGCGTTGGTGCCTCTTTGGCTATACTGGGGAGGCGGCTGTGGTGTTAGCTATCCTGCTCCTCTCTCCCCCCCCCCTGGCAGATGGTGTGGCAAGGGTTTGGCTGTCGCTAAGGGCTCTTAAAGGGGCAGCCTTCAGGGCCGAGTAACAGAGCATTCGAGGACCCCCCCCCTGATTGGGACAGTCTTACTCTGGCTTTTCTCGCCTGCCGGATCTGGAGGACCCAAGCTAGCCTGCTCTCGTCAGATCTTGGAAGCTAAGCAGGGTCGGCCCTGGTAGTACTTAAGGGGAGTTCATCGAGGAAGTCCAGGGTGGCTGTAGAGGGGCAGGCAAGGGCGAGCCACCTTAGCACGTCTTTCGCCTCGTAAACCCTATAGGGCTGGGTCACCAGTAGTTGGTTGCAAGCCTTAGCTGCAGAGCCAATTTGGCGGCCATTTTGGTAAGGTCGCTTGGCCTTGCAGGAATACCTTACCTGGGTGTTAGGCGGCCGTTTTAGTGAGGTCTTTTGGGCCGCATGGTCGGCGGCCATTTTGGGAGAAGGCTGTGGCGGCCATTTTAGGTGCCTTACTATTCTATATCCCTGTGGGAGCATTAGGTGGTGGATTTGAGTATTCTAATTTAATTACGTTTCTTTTTATTTGTCAATAGTTCATAGTCATGGCATCTGGAAAAGGTAAGGGCAAGAGCAAGGGCCCGGCGCCAAAGAGACCTCCAGCACGACCTGATCCTGTGGTTCCTTCCAGTGATGAGGAAGAGGAGGATGTGATCAGCGTGGCCATTCTTCAATGGCTGGAGGCGCTTGAAAAGGGACGGGGTATGCCAGCAGGTGGTTTGCCGGTTGACAAATCTGACAAGCTGTCTTTTCAAGCACAGGTGCTGGCACGTTTGGCCTTTCTGGAGGACAGGCAGGAGGCGGCGGCTTCAGGCCTAGTGGGTGCAGTCTAGCCAGCAGGGCCCAGGTGTAAGGGAGCAGCAGATGGCGCTTTACTCGCCTTCTCAACTTACCAGAGGTAAGGAGGTGGCATTGGGTAGGCAGGGATCAATGTGGCCTTGGGGCCCAGGCGGCGAGAGTTCAGCCACTTTGCCTTTGCCGCATCCTGGCCAGCCTATGGGCCCGGCTTTTGAGCAGGGGGCCTCCGCTTCCCAGATGCCACTGGCTCCTTGGCCTTCACATTCATTTTATGGCTCTCCTTCTGGGTGCCACGGAGCTGGACTGTACTGGGGTTTTCCCCAGCCCAATGCAGGTTACCCTTATGTAGGCGGGTCAGCATATGATTCAGTTGCTGCTGGGGCGGTTCCGAGTGGTGACGCAGACCTACCTTTAGGTGACCATCTTTCAATGGCAACTAAAGATAAAATACTAAAAGGGGAGTTTGTAGATGTGTTTAGTCTACTTTACCGGGAACTAGAAAAAAAGGACAAGGATAATTTGGATGACAGGGAAAAGGAACGCTTGAAGCGCCGGGTAGTAGATAGGACATGGGCCAATTGGTTTCCGGGTTTCCTAATCTACGCAGCGGTCATAGTGCGACACCAGCCGTGGAGGGCCTCTTCGATGCTCCAGTATTTGGACATCATCTACAAGGCCTATACAGATTTCCCGAGCCCGGCTTGGTCGCAATATGACGAGCAATTTAGAATGAGGGCGGCCATTAACCCGGCCATGCGTTGGGACCGGATATGTTCTAACTTGTGGCTGCAAATCATGTCTCCGGCCAGGTCCGCTTGGGGTGAGCGCTCTCATAGCGGCCATTCTGTTAAGAGGGCGCCAGTGCAGGCAGGTTCCCGCCCTGTGGCGGGGCAGGCGGTTCAACGACGCCAGCTTTGCTGGGAGTTTTCTTCCCAGGGAACCTGCGGTCGTAAGTCGTGCACTTTTAGGCATGAGTGCCCCTTGTGTGCAGGACCTCATCCCTTGTCCAGTTGTCCACGGCCCAAGGGACGTGGGGGGGGGGGCAAAGGAGGCAAGTACTAAGGGGGGGGAAGCCAGGCAACCCCCCTTCTGATAAAGGGGCCTAGCCCGATTAAATTGGGAGTTCTGAGATGCTGGTTGCGTAGTTATCCAAGGATGGGCGACGGGGCCTACCTCTTGGAAGGGTTCACTGTCGGTTTTCGTATACCGTTTCAGGGGATGAGGGTTCCCTATTTGGCTAGCAATTTAAAGTCAGTTTTGGGCATGGAGGACATAGTTAGGGCCAAGATTGCCAAGGAGTGTCAGGAGGGCAGGGTTTGGGGCCCGTTTGTTAGTCTGCCAGTGGCCAATTTAAGAGTTTCCCCTTTAGGTGTAGTTCCAAAGAAGGCTCCTGGTGAGTTTCGCCTCATTCATCACCTGTCCTACCCTCGGGGGGGGGTCGGTGAATGATGCCATCCCAGGTGATTTGTGCTCCGTCAAATACACTTCCTTTGATCAGGCCATGCGGGTGGTTCGCCTTTGTGGTGTGGGAGCCGAGTTGGCTAAATGTGACATTAAATCAGCCTTCCGGCTCCTCCCGGTGCACCCTGAGGATTTTGAGCTGCTCGGATTTGCCTTTGAAGGAAACTTTTACATGGATAGGGCTCTACCCATGGGATGCTCGGTGTCCTGTTCTGCTTTTGAGAGGTTCAGTTCGTTTTTGGAATGGGCCTTGAGAACCAGGACGGGTCTTTGTAGTACTGCCCATTATTTGGACGATTTTCTTTTTGCGGGCAAGAGGGGTTCCAGTCAGTGTCGTTTTCTGCTGGACAGTTTTGTCTACCTGGCGGATGAGCTGGGTGTCCCTCTTGCTCAGGAGAAAACTGAGGGCCCGACATCCACATTGACGTTTCTAGGTATTGAGATTGATACGGTTAGTTTGAGCTGTAGATTACCACGAGAAAAATTGGAAGCATTGAAGGCGCGGGTTAGCTCTGTTAGGTCCCTTAAAAGAGTTACACTCCTGGAGTTGCAGCAGTTGGTGGGTCACCTCAACTTTGCATGCAAAGTTGTGGCACCAGGTAGGGCATTTGTGAGGAGGTTGTGCGATTTAATGAGAGGCCTCTGTCTCCCACACCATAGGACCAAGGTCTCCAAAGGGATGAGGGAGGACCTCTTTGTTTGGGAACAGTTTTTGGACTTCTTCAATGGGGTCTCTCTGTGGCGGGACGAGCTCTTGTTGGAGGCTGAGCTTCAGATCTCATCTGATGCGGCCAGCTCTTCCGGTTACGGAGTTTATTTTAGGGGGCATTGGTGTGCCGGGGACTGGCCTAAGGATTGGTTTCGGGCAGATTGGGTCAAGGACCTCACCTTCCTGGAGTTTTTTCCAATTGTCGCAGCGGTGTGGATTTGGCCAGCCGATTTGGCTAATAGGACTGTCCATTTCTGGTGCGACAACCAGTCCACGGTTCATGTCATCAATTCCCTTACATCTAAATCCCCTAGGGTCATGGCCCTGGTTAGGGCTTTTACGTTGCAGTGCCTTAAATTTAACATCTTATTTAGGGCCAGACACGTCCCGGGGGTCGCTAATGGGATCGCTGACGCTCTCTCTCGTAAACAGATGGAGAGGTTTCGTCAGCTGGTTCCAGAGGCCGACCCGCTCCCGGCACGGATGCCCAAAGAGGTGTGGGGGATTGGAGGGCTGAGGCCGACAGGGCAATGAGCCTGGCACTCGCCCCTTCTACCAGGAGAGCTTACCTGAAGGCCGGTAAGCAGTTTCTGTCCTTCAGGGCGGGAGCGGGTTTGCAGCAGGTCTGGCCTATTCCTGTGTCACACCTGATGCAATTTTGCGTGACACTACGGAATGGTGGCCTTTCAGCTCACACAATCAGAGGCAAGCTGTCTGCGCTGGCTTTTGCCAGTAAGGCCTCGGGTTACAAGGACACCACGGGCGACTTCCGTCTCCAGAAGATGCTCGAGGGGTGGTCTCGGGAATCAATTAGGGCTGTTGACACTAGGGAACCTTTGACACCCACGGTCCTGAGAGGGCTGGAGGGCCAGTGGCCTTCTTGTTGTAGTGACAGCTACGAGGTGGGCCTGTTTCATGCCGCTTCGCTGACCGCCTTTTTTGGGGCACTCAGGATTAGCGAACTGGTGGCAGGCTCTCGGGCTGATGTTTCCGGTGCAGCTTTGGAGCTTAGGGACGTATCAATCATTAATTTTCAGCTACGGATTAGGTTGCGTAGATCTAAAGCTGATCAGAGGGGTAAGGGGAGTGTGCTGGAACTAGGGTCTAGTTCGGAGTCAGCACTGTTCCCAGTCGCCGCCATGAGGCGGTACCTGACACTTCGGGGTGATGGCCCGGGCTATTTGTTTCGACATAGCGACAGTACCCCTCTTACAAAGTTCCAGTTTTGGACCGTGACTCGGAAGGCCTTGATCCGGCTGGGTCTGGGCGGTGTTCGTTTTTGCTCCCATTCTTTTCGAATTGGGGCAGCCTCGACTGCTGCCGCAATGGGGTACCCTGATAGGAAAATACAGAGGATCGGGCGTTGGAAATCTGGATGCTATAAGAGTTATGTTAGGCGTTGTACCTTGTAAGTCGTTGGAGTTTCATTCAGACGTTTGTTAATAAAGTTCTTTTTACAGGTGCTGCAGGCCATGAGACAAGACGAAGGGTCATAGTCTGCGGCCACAGCATGGTCTTTTGGGCGGCTCATCGGGCGAGGAGAACATCTTTCGGCTCCCAGCTTGGCCTCAGCGAAGTGGCGACAGTTGAGTGGTTGGGGAGGAGGGGCATGAGATGGCCGGCGCTCCTCCCGTTGTTGTTTGAGGAGAGGCGGGACCCCCCCCTCATGTGCTAGTCATACACCTGGGGGGCAATGATTTGGGTTTGGTCAAGGGCGTGGCCCTTGTGATGCAGGCCAGGGCTGATTTGGCACTGATCAGGTCACGGTGGCCTGGTGTGCAGATAGTATGGTCTGCCATGCTCCCCCGTCTGGTTTGGAGGCATGCTGGTGACCCCAGGTGTATGGACAGGGCTAGGCGTAATGCTAACAGCCAACTTCGCACGACCATGGAGTCCGGGTTGGGTCTCTTTTTGCCGCACCCGGGCATACAGGTCAGGTTCCCGGACCTCTATCGCCCTGATGGGGGGCACCTTTCAAACAAGGGCAATGGGTTATTTTTAGAGGACCTGCAGCACGGGATTCAGATGGCTCTCGGTTGCCGTGTGGGGTAAGCAAAGGCCAAAGCAGAGGCTTGGATTTGCATGTGGTAGGTTTATGCAAGCAAGAAAATGGAACTGGTGGGTGCCTCACGGCATATCCCTGTTGGGAACAGGAGGTCATCAGGAACCACCTTAGGGCCTTGCGGTCTGGGGAGGTGAATGGTGATCGCCTCTGGGAACCTCTCAGACTAGGCTCCTCCCTGAAGGTATGTGCAGCCTCAGGGGTAGGCGCCCCTGGGAGGGGATGCCAGTATGCTGGGCTGCCGGTTACGAGCCAGAATCTCACTGGGTCAAGACTGGGGCTAGGTTACCTGCCCGTTACAAGGGCAAGGAGGCTGTGTCTGGGAATGACGCCTGCCTTGCCTGTTCCTGTGCTTGCTTAGTTTACCCGTTGCTGCATGTTCTGTTTAAATAGTTAATAAAGTGGCCCTTGTTTGATTCCAAACTTGTTGTCTGTCTCGTTATTTCATGCTGGGGTGGCAATAGGCTCCCCGCCGCCCGGCATCGCTGTGGCGCGGGGGAGCAGATTTGCCGCCTCGCAGGGAGCGAGGCAGCAACAGCACGCTCATTGGCCGGGAGGGGGGCGGGGCTAGCTCTGGTAGAGCCGTTGCCCCGTTCCTGCCTCGCAGTCCGTTTGCACGCTCGCCCACCCACCCACCCTGGTTGCAGTGTAGGCTGAGGCTGGTCGCCTTTGGGGGCCAGGTAGGAATTTTTTACACCCCTTCCTGTTTGGCGCTTGGATGTGGTGTTTTTTCACCTACCTTACACTGTTGCTAGTGGTTAAGGGTATAGATGGTGGTCGGGTATTAATTAGAATGGTCACTTGGTAGGCTTATGGAAGCAAGAAAATGGAACTGGTGGGTGCCTCACGGCATATCCCTGTTGGGAACAGGAGGTCATCAGGAACCACCTTAGGGCCTTGCGGTCTGGAGAGGTGAATGGTGATCGCCTCTGGGAACGTCTCAGACTAGGCTCCTCCCTGAAGGTCTGTGCAGCCTCAGGGGTAGGCGCCCCTGGGAGGGGATGCCAGTATGCTGGGCCGCCGGTTACGAGCCAGAATCTCACTGGGTCAAGACTGGGGCTAGGTTACCTGCCCATTACAAGGGCAAGGAGGCTGTGTCTGGGAATGACGCCTGCCTTGCCTGTTCCTGTGCTTCCTTAGTTTACCCGTTGCTGCATGTTCTGTTTAAATAGTTAATAAAGTGGCCCTTGTTTGATTCCAAACTTGTTGTCTGTCTCGTTATTTCATGCTGGGGTGGCAAATATCACTTTCATCTAAACAAGAGATCACAGAAGATTAATGGATGAATACTATACAAGAAATACATTGGATTGTAAATTGTAATAGTTTGTTACCTAAAATGACTTTCGGCGTTACTCCCGAGGAATCCCACTAAGCGTCATTCTGGGGCACCATTTTCCTCTAGCTGTATAGAAGGCGGCTTCATTTCTTTGTATATGTACTCAATCATGTAAAAGCATGATATATCAACTGTAAGAGCAATTACATTGAATGCCAGAGATACATTCATCAGATTTTGAAGTTGGTTTTACAAGGAGTGATAACTGAAGCTGTACTGATATCACTTTGTAAAACCCAGAAATATCACTATCCTGTAACTAACAGATCAATGAAAAGAGTAATCAATGAATACTATACAAGAAAATGTATATTGTAATAGTTTGTTGCACAAAATGACTTTCTGCGTTACTCCAGAGGAATCCCACTGAGTGGCAGTATGGAGCACCTTTTTACTATAGTTGTATAGAAGGTGGCTTCATTTCATTGTATATGTACTCAATCATGTAAAAGCATGATATATCAACTGTAAGAGCAATTACATTGAATGCCAGAGATACATTCATCAGATTTTGAAGTTGGTTTTACAAGGAGTGATAACTGAAGCTGTACTGATATCACTTTGTAAAACCCAGAAATATCACTATCCTGTAACTAACAGATCATTGAAAAGAGTAATCAATGAATACTATACAAGAAATTGTATATTGTAATAGTTTGTTATACAAAATGACTTTTTGCGTTACTCCTGAGGAATCCCACTGAGTGGCAGTATGGAGCACCTTTTTACTATAGTTGTATAGAAGTTGGCTTCATTTCATTGTATATGTACTCAATCATGTAATAGCATGTTATATCAACTGTAAGAGCAATTACATTGAATGCAAGACATACATTCATCAGATTGTGAAGCTGGTTGTACAAGGAGTGGTAACTGACACTGTACTGATATCACTTTGTAAAACCTAGAAATATCATTATCCTGGAACCAACAGATCATTCAATAGAGTAATCAATGAATACTATACAAGAATTTGTATATTGTAATAGTTTGTTACAGAAAATGACTTTCTGCGTTACTCCCGAGGAATCCCACTGAGTGGCAGTATGGAGCACCTTTTTACTATAGTTGTATAGAAGGTGGCTTCATTTCATTGTATATGTACTCAATCATATAAAAGCATGATATAGCAAATGTACGAGCAGTTACATAGAATACAAGAGATAAATTCATCAGATATTGAAGCTGGTTGTACAAGGAGTGATAACTGACACTGTAGTGATATCAGTTTCTAAAACCTAGAAATTTCACTGTTGTCTAACCAAGAGATCGCAGAAGAGTAATCAATGAATACTATACAAGAAATACATTGGATTTTAAATTGTAAGAGTTTGTTACACAAAATGATTTTCTGTGTTACTCCCGAGGAATCCCACTGAGTGGCAGTGTGGAGCACCTTTTTCCTCTAGCTGTATAGAAGGTGGCTTCATTTCTTTGTATATGTACTCAATCATGTAACAGCATGTTATATCAACTGTAAGAGCAATTACATTGAATGCAAGACATACATTCATCAGATTGTGAAGTTGGTTGTACAAGGAGTGATAACTGACACTGTACTGATATCACTTTGTAAAAACTAGAAATTTCACTGTTGTGTAACCAAGAGATCGTAGAAGAGTAATCAATGAATACCATGCAAGAAATGCATTGGATTGTAAATTGTAATCGTTTGTTACACAAAATGACTTTCTGTGTTACTCCCGAGGAATCCCACTGAGTGGCAGTATGGAGCACCTTTTTACTATAGTTGTATAGAAGGTGGCTTCATTTCTTTGTATGTGTACTCAATCATGTATAAGCATGACGTATCAACTGTAAGAGCAATTGCATTGAATCCCAGAGATACATTCATCAGATTTTGAAGTTGGTTGTACAAGGAGTGATAACTGACACTGTACTGATATCACTTTGTAAAACCTAGAAATATCACTATCCTGGAACCAACAGATCATTGAAAAGAGTAATGAATGAATAGTATACAAGAAATTATATATTGTAATAGTTTGTTGCACAAAATGACTTTCTGCGTTACTTTCGAGGAATCCCACTGAGTGGCAGTATGGAGCACCTTTTTACTATAGTTATATAGAAGTTGGCTTCATTTCATTCTATATGTACTCCATCATGTAAAAGCATGACATATCAACTGTAAGAGCATTTCCATTGAATGCAAGAGATACATTCATCAGATTTTGAAGTTGGGTGTACAAGGAGTGATAACTGACACTGTACTAATATCACTTTGTAAAACCTAGAAATATCACTATCCTGTAACCAACAGATCACTGAAAAGAGTAATCATTGAATACTATAAAAGAAATTGTATATTGTAACAGTTTGATACACAAAATGACTTTCTGCGTTACTCCCGAGGAATCCCAATGAGTGGCAGTATGGAGAACCTTCTTACTATAGTTGTATAGAAGGTGGCTTCATTTCATTGTATGTGTACTCAACCATATAAAAGCATGATATAGCAACGGTAAGAGCAGTTACATTGAATGCAAGAGATAAATTGATCAGATATTGAAGTTGGTTCTAAAAGGAGTGATAACTGACACTGTATTGATATCACTTTGTAAAACCTTGAAATTTCACTGTTGTCTAACCAAGAGATCGCAGAAGAGTAATCAATGAATACTATACAAGAAATACATTGGATTGTAAATTGTAATACTTTGTTACACAAAATTATTTTCTGTGTTACTCCCGAGGAATCCCTCTGAGTGGCAGTATGGAGCACCTTTTTAGTATAGTTGTATAGAAGGTGGCTTCATTTCTTTGTATATGTACTCAATCATGTAAAAGCATGATATATCAACTGTAAGAGCAATTACATTGAATCCCAAAGATACCTTCATCAAATTTTGAAGTTGATTGTACAAGGAGTGATAACTGACACTGTACTGATATCACGTTGTAAAACCCAGAAATATCACTATCCTGTAACTAACAGTTCATTGAAAAGAGTAATCAATGAATACTATACAAGAAATTGTATATTGTAATAGTTTGTTGCACAAAATGACTTTCTGCGTTACTCCCGAGGAATCCCACTGAGTGGCAGTATGGAGCACCTTTTTACTATAGTTGTATAGAAGGTGGCTTCATTTCATTGTATATGTACTCAATCATGTAAAAGCATGATATATCAACTGTAAGAGCAATTACATTGAATGCCAGAGATACATTCATCAGATTTTGAAGTTGGTTTTACAAGGAGTGATAACTGAAGCTCTACTGATATCACTTTGTAAAACCCAGAAATATCACTATCCTGTAACTAACAGATCATTGAAAAGAGTAATCAATGAATACTATACAAGAAATTGTATATTGTAATAGTTTGTTATACAAAATGACTTTCTGCGTTACTCCTGAGGAATCCCACTGAGTGGCAGTATGGAGCACCTTTTTACTATAGTTGTATAGAAGTTGGCTTCATTTCATTGGATATGTACTCAATCATGTAATAGCATGTTATATCAACTGTAAGAGCAATTACATTGAATGACACACATACATTCATCAGATTGTGAAGCTGGTTGTACAAGGAGTGGTAACTGACACTGCACTGATATCACTTTGTAAAACCTAGAAATATCACTATCCTGTAACCAACAGATCAATGAAAAGAGTAATCAATGAATACTATACAAGAAATTGTATATTGTAATAGTTTGTTACACAAAATGACTTTCTCCGCTACTCCCGAGGAATCCCACTGAGTGGCAGTATGGAGCACCTTTTTACTATAGTTCTTTAGAAGGTGGCTTCGTTTCATTGTATATGTACTCAACCATATAAAAGCATGTTATATCAACTGTAAGAGCAATTACATTGAATGCCAGAGATAGATTCATCAGATTTTGAAGTTGGTTGTACAAGGAGTGATAACTGACACTGTACTGATATCACTTTGTAAAACCTAGAAATATCATTATCCTGGAACCAACAGATCATTCAAAAGAGTAATCAATGAATACTATACAAGAATTTGTATATTGTAATAGTTTGTTACAGAAAATGACTTTCTGCGTTACTCCCGAGGAATCCCACTGAGTGGCAGTATGGAGCACCTTTTTACTATAGTTGTATACAAGGTGGCTTCATTTCATTGTATATGTACTGAACCATATAACAGCACGATATAGCAAATGTAAGAGCAGTTACATTGAATGCAAGAGATAAATTCATCAGATATTGAAGTTGGTTTTACAAGGAGTGATAACAGACACTGTAGTGATATCAATTTGTAAAACCTAGAAATTTCACTGTTGTCTAACCAAGAGATCGCAGAAGAGTAATCAATGAATACTATACAAGAAATACATTGGATTTTAAATTGTAATAGTTTGTTACACAAAATGATTTTCTGTGTTACTCCCGAGGAATCCCACTGAGTAGCAGTATGGAGCACCTTTTTCCTCCAGCTGTATAGAACGTGGCTTCATTTCTTTGTATATGTACTCAATCGTGTAACAGCATGTTATATCAACTATAAGAGCAATTACATTGAATGCAAGACATACATTCATCAGATATTGAAGTTGGTTTTACAAGGAGTGATAACTGACACTGTACTGATATCACTTTGTAAAACCTAGAAATTTCACTGTTGTGTAACCAAGAGATCGTAGAAGAGTAATCAATGAATACCATACAAGAAATACATTGGATTGTAAATTGTAATAGTTTGTTACACAAAATGATTTTCTGTGTTACTCCCGAGGAATCCCACTGAGTGACAGTATGGAGCACCTTTTTACTATAGTTGTATTGAAGGTGGCTTCATTTCTTTGTATATGTACTCAATCATGTAACAGCATGTTATATCAACTGTAAGAGCAATTACATTGAATGCAAGACATACATTCATCAGATTGTGAAGTTGGTTGTACAAGGAGTGATAACTGACACTGTACTGATATCACTTTGTAAAACCTAGAAATTTCACTGTTGTCTAACCAATAGATCGTAGATGAGTAATCAATGAATACCATACAAGAAATACATTGGATTGTAAATTGTAATCGTTTGTTACACAAAATGACTTTCTGTGTTACTCCCGAGGAATCCCACTGAGTGGCAGTATGGAGCACCTTTTTACTATAGTTGTATTGAAGGTGGCTTCATTTCTTTGTATATGTACTCAATCATGTAACAGCATGTTATATCAACTGTAAGAGCATTTACATGGAATGCAAGACATACATTCATCAGATTGTGAAGCTGGTTGTACAAGGAGTGATAACTGACACTGTACTGATATCACTTTGTAAAACGTAGAAAATTCACTGTTGTCTAACCAAGAGATCACAGAAGAGTAATCAATGAATATTATACAAGAAATACATTGGATTGTAAAATGTAATCGTTTGTTACACAAAATGACTTTCTGTGTTACTCCCGAGGAATCCCACTGAGTGGCAGTATGGAGCACCTTTTTACTATAGTTGTATAGAAGGTGGCTTCATTTTATTGTATATGTACTGAACCATATAAAATCATGATATAGCAACGGTAAGAGCAGTTACATTGAATGCAAGACATACATTCATCAGATTGTGAAGTTGGTTGTATAAGGACTGATAACTGACACTGTATTGATATGACTTAGTAAAACCTAGAAATTTCACTGTTGTCTAACCAAGAGATCACAGAAGAGTAATCAATGAATACTATACAAGAAATACATTGGATTTAAATTGTAAAAGTTTGTTACACAAAATGATTTTCTGTGTTACTCCCGAGGAATCCCACTGAGTGGCAGTATGGAGCACCTTTTTACTATAGTTGTATTGAAGGTGGCTTCATTTCTTTGTATATGTACTCAATCATGTAACAGCGTGTTATATCAACTGTAAGAGCAATTACATGGAATGCAAGACATACATTCATCAGATTGTGAAGCTGGTTGTACAAGGAGTGATAACTGACACTGTACTGATATCACTTTGTAAAACGAAGAAAATTCACTGTTGTCTAACCAAGAGATCACAGAAGAGTAATCAATGAATACTATACAAGAAATACATTGGATTTAAATTGTAATAGTTTGTTACACAAAATGATTTTCTGTGTTACTCCCGAGGAATCCCACTGAGTGACAGTATGGAGCACCTTTTTACTATAGTTGTATAGAAGGTGGCTTCATTTCTTTGTATATGTACTCAATCATGTAAAAGCATGATATATCAACTGTAAGAGCAATTACATTGAATGCAAGACATACATTCATCAGATTTGAAGTTGATTGTACAAGGAGTGATAACTTACACCGTACTGATATCACTTTGTAAAACCTAAAAATATCACTATCCTGGAACCAACAGATCATTGAAAAGACTAATCAATGAATACTATACAAGAAATTGTATATTGTAACAGTTTGTTACACAAAATGACATTCTGTGTTACTCCCGAGGAATGCCACTGAGTTGCAGTATGGAGCACCTTTTTACTATAGTTGTATAGAAGGTGGCTTCATTTCATTGTATATGTACTCAATCATGTAAAAGCATGATATATCAACTGTAAGAGCAATTACATTGAATCCCAGAGATACATTCATCAGATTTTGAAGTCGGTTGTACAAGGAGTGATAACTAACACTGTACTGATGTCACTTTGTAAAACCTAGGAATATCACTATCCTGGAACCAACAGATCATTGAAAAGAGTAATGAATGAATAGTATTCAAGAAATTGTATTTTGTAATAGTTTGTTACACAAAATGACCTTCTGCGTTACTTCCGAGGAATCCTACTGAGTGGCAGTATGGAGCACCTTTTTACTATAGTTGTATAGAAGGTGGCTTCATTTCATTGTATATGTACTCAAGCATATAAAAGCATGATATAGCAACTGTAACAGCAGTTACATTGAATGCAAGAGATAAATACATCAGATATTGAAGTTGGTTGTACAAGGAGTGATAACTGACACTGTTTTGATATCACTTTGTAAAACCTAGAAATTTCACTGTTGTCTAACCAAGAGATCGCAGAAGAGAATCAATGAATCAATGAATACAAGAAACACATTGGATTTTAAATTGTAATAGTTTGTTACACAAAATGATTTTCTGTGTTACTCCCGAAGAATCCCACTGAGTGGCAGTATGGAGCACCTTATTCCTCTAGCTGTATAGAACGTGGCTTCATTTCTTTGTATATGTACTCAATCATGTAACAACATGTTATATCAACTGTAAGAGCAATTACATTGAATGCAAGACATACATTCATCAGATTGTGAAGTTGGTTATACAAGGAGTGATAACTGACACTGTACTGATATAACTTTGTAAAACCCAGAAATATCACTATCTTGTAACTAACAGATCATTGAAAAGAGTAATCAATGAATACTATACAAGAAATTGTATATTGTAATAGTTTGTTGCACAAAATGACTTTATGCGTTACGACCGAATCCCACTGAGTGGCAGTATGGAGCACCTTTTTACTATAGTTGTATAGAAGGTGGCTTCATTTCATTGTATATGTACTGAACCATATAAAATCATGATATAGCAACGGTAAGAGCAGTTACATTGAATCCCAGAGATACATTCATCAGATTTTGAAGTCGGTTGTACAAGGAGTGATAACTGACACTGTACTGATATCACTTTGTAAAACCTAGGAATATCACTATCCTGGAACCAACAGATCATTGAAAAGAGTAATGAATGAATACTATTCAAGAAATTGTATATTGTAATAGTTTGTTACACAAAATGACCTTCTGCGTTATTTCCGAGGAATCCCACTGAGTGGCAGTATGGAGCACCTTTTTAATATAGTTGTATAGAAGGTGGCTTCATTTCATTGTATATGTACTCAAGCATATAAAAGCATGATATAGCAACTGTAAGAGCAGTTACATTGAATGCAAGAGATAAATTCATCAGATATTGAAGTTGGTTGTACAAGGAGTGATAACTGACACTGTTTTGATATCACTTTGTAAAACCTAGAAATTTCACTGTTGTCTAACCAAGAGATCGCAGAAGAGTAATCAATGAATACTATACAAGAAATACATTGGATTGTAAATTGTAATAGTTTGTTACACAAAATTATTTTCTGTGTTACTCCCGAGGAATCGCACTGAATGGCAGTATGGAGCACCTTTTTCCTCCAGCTGTATAGAAGGTGGCTTCATTTCTTTGTATATGTACTGAATCATATAACAGCATGTTATATCACCTGTAAGAGCAATTACATTGAATGCAAGACATACATTCATCAGATTGTGAAGTTGGTTGTTCAACGAGTGATAACTGACACTGTACTGATATCACTTTGTAAAACCTAGAAATTTCACTGTTGTCTAACCAAGAGATCACAGAAGAGTAATCAATGAATACTATACAAGAAATACATTGGATTTTAAATTGTAATAGATTGTTACACAAAATGACTTTCTGCGTTACTCCCGAGGAATCCCACTGAGTGGCAGTATGGAGCACCTTTTTACTATAGTTGTATAGAAGGTGGCTTCATTTCTTTGTAAAGGTACTCAATCATGTATAAGCATGATATATCAACTGTAAGAGCAATTGCATTGAATCTCAGAGATACATTCATCAGATTTTTAAGTTGGTTGTACAAGGAGTGATAACTGACACTGTACTGATTTCACTCTGTAAAACCCAGAAATATCACGATCCTGTAACGAACAGATCATTGAAAAGAGTAATCAATGAATACTATACAAGAAATTATATATTGTAATAGTTTGTTGCACAAAATGACTTTCTACGTTACTCCCGAGGAATGCCACTGAGTTGCAGTATGGAGCACCTTTTTACTATAGTTGTATAGAAGTTGGCTTCATTTCATTGTATAGGTACTCAATCATGTAAAAGCATGACATATCAACTGTAAGACCATTTACATTGAATGCAAGAGATACTTTCATCAGATTTTGAAGTCGGTTGTACAAGGAGTGATAACTGACACTGTACTGATATCACTTTGTAAAACCTAGAAATATCACTATCCTGGAACCAAAGATCATTGAAAAGAGTAATGAATGAATACTATACAAGAAATTGTATATTGTAATAGTTTGTTACACAAAATGACTTTCTGCGTTACTCCCGAGGAATCCCACTGAGTGGCAGTATGGAGCACCTTTTTACTATAGTTGTATAGAAGGTGGCTTCATTTCATTGTATATGTACTCAACCATATAAAAGCATGATATAGCAACTGTAAGAGCAGTTACATTGAATCCCAGAGATACATTCAGCAGATACTGAAGTTCGTTGTACAAGGAGTGATAACTGACACTGTACTGATATCACTTTGTAAAACGAAGAAATTTCACTGTTGTCTAACCAAGAGATCGCAGAAGAGTAATCAATGAATACTATACAAGAAATACATTGGATTGTAAATTGTAATAGTTTGTTACACAAAATTATTTTCTGTGTTACTCCCGAGGAATCCCACTGAGTGGCAGTATGGAGCACCTTTTTAATATAGTTGTATAGAAGGTGGCTTCATTTCTTTCTATATGTACGCAATCATGTAAAAGCATGATATATCAACTGTAAGAGCATTTACATTGAATCACAGAGATACATTCATCAGATTTTGAACTTGGTTGTACAAGGAGTGATAACTGACACTGTACTGATATCACTTTGTAAAACCCAGAAATATCACTATCCTGTAACTAACAGATCATTGAAAAGAGTAATCAATGAATACTATACAAGAAATTCTACATTGTAACAGTTTGTTGCACAAAATGACTTTCTGCGTTCCTCCCGAGGAATCCCACTGAGTGGCAGTATGGAGCACCTTTTTACTATAGTTGTATTGAAGGTGGCTTCATTTCTTTGTATATGTACTCAATCATGTAACAGCATGTTATATCAACTGTAAGAGCATTTACATGGAATGCAAGACATACATTCATCAGATTGTGAAGCTGGTTGTACAAGGAGTGATAACTGACACTGTACTGATATCACTTTGTAAAACGTAGAAAATTCACTGTTGTCTAACCAAGAGATCACAGAAGAGTAATCAATGAATATTATACAAGAAATACATTGGATTGTAAAATGTAATCGTTTGTTACACAAAATGACTTTCTGTGTTACTCCCGAGGAATCCCACTGAGTGGCAGTATGGAGCACCTTTTTACTATAGTTGTATAGAAGGTGGCTTCATTTTATTGTATATGTACTGAACCATATAAAATCATGATATAGCAACGGTAAGAGCAGTTACATTGAATGCAAGACATACATTCATCAGATTGTGAAGTTGGTTGTATAAGGACTGATAACTGACACTGTATTGATATGACTTAGTAAAACCTAGAAATTTCACTGTTGTCTAACCAAGAGGTCACAGAAGAGTAATCAATGAATACTATACAAGAAATACATTGGATTTAAATTGTAAAAGTTTGTTACACAAAATGATTTTCTGTGTTACTCCCGAGGAATCCCACTGAGTGGCAGTATGGAGCACCTTTTTACTATAGTTGTATTGAAGGTGGCTTCATTTCTTTGTATATGTACTCAATCATGTAACAGCGTGTTATATCAACTGTAAGAGCAATTACATGGAATGCAAGACATACATTCATCAGATTGTGAAGCTGGTTGTACAAGGAGTGATAACTGACACTGTACTGATATCACTTTGTAAAACGAAGAAAATTCACTGTTGTCTAACCAAGAGATCACAGAAGAGTAATCAATGAATACTATACAAGAAATACATTGGATTTAAATTGTAATAGTTTGTTACACAAAATGATTTTCTGTGTTACTCCCGAGGAATCCCACTGAGTGACAGTATGGAGCACCTTTTTACTATAGTTGTATAGAAGGTGGCTTCATTTCTTTGTATATGTACTCAATCATGTAAAAGCATGATATATCAACTGTAAGAGCAATTACATTGAATGCAAGACATACATTCATCAGATTTGAAGTTGATTGTACAAGGAGTGATAACTTACACCGTACTGATATCACTTTGTAAAACCTAAAAATATCACTATCCTGGAACCAACAGATCATTGAAAAGACTAATCAATGAATACTATACAAGAAATTGTATATTGTAACAGTTTGTTACACAAAATGACATTCTGTGTTACTCCCGAGGAATGCCACTGAGTTGCAGTATGGAGCACCTTTTTACTATAGTTGTATAGAAGGTGGCTTCATTTCATTGTATATGTACTCAATCATGTAAAAGCATGATATATCAACTGTAAGAGCAATTACATTGAATCCCAGAGATACATTCATCAGATTTTGAAGTCGGTTGTACAAGGAGTGATAACTAACACTGTACTGATGTCACTTTGTAAAACCTAGGAATATCACTATCCTGGAACCAACAGATCATTGAAAAGAGTAATGAATGAATAGTATTCAAGAAATTGTATTTTGTAATAGTTTGTTACACAAAATGACCTTCTGCGTTACTTCCGAGGAATCCTACTGAGTGGCAGTATGGAGCACCTTTTTACTATAGTTGTATAGAAGGTGGCTTCATTTCATTGTATATGTACTCAAGCATATAAAAGCATGATATAGCAACTGTAACAGCAGTTACATTGAATGCAAGAGATAAATACATCAGATATTGAAGTTGGTTGTACAAGGAGTGATAACTGACACTGTTTTGATATCACTTTGTAAAACCTAGAAATTTCACTGTTGTCTAACCAAGAGATCGCAGAAGAGAATCAATGAATCAATGAATACAAGAAACACATTGGATTTTAAATTGTAATAGTTTGTTACACAAAATGATTTTCTGTGTTACTCCCGAAGAATCCCACTGAGTGGCAGTATGGAGCACCTTATTCCTCTAGCTGTATAGAACGTGGCTTCATTTCTTTGTATATGTACTCAATCATGTAACAACATGTTATATCAACTGTAAGAGCAATTACATTGAATGCAAGACATACATTCATCAGATTGTGAAGTTGGTTATACAAGGAGTGATAACTGACACTGTACTGATATAACTTTGTAAAACCCAGAAATATCACTGTCTTGTAACTAACAGATCATTGAAAAGAGTAATCAATGAATACTATACAAGAAATTGTATATTGTAATAGTTTGTTGCACAAAATGACTTTATGCGTTACGACCGAATCCCACTGAGTGGCAGTATGGAGCACCTTTTTACTATAGTTGTATAGAAGGTGGCTTCATTTCATTGTATATGTACTGAACCATATAAAATCATGATATAGCAACGGTAAGAGCAGTTACATTGAATCCCAGAGATACATTCATCAGATTTTGAAGTCGGTTGTACAAGGAGTGATAACTGACACTGTACTGATATCACTTTGTAAAACCTAGGAATATCACTATCCTGGAACCAACAGATCATTGAAAAGAGTAATGAATGAATACTATTCAAGAAATTGTATATTGTAATAGTTTGTTACACAAAATGACCTTCTGCGTTATTTCCGAGGAATCCCACTGAGTGGCAGTATGGAGCACCTTTTTAATATAGTTGTATAGAAGGTGGCTTCATTTCATTGTATATGTACTCAAGCATATAAAAGCATGATATAGCAACTGTAAGAGCAGTTACATTGAATGCAAGAGATAAATTCATCAGATATTGAAGTTGGTTGTACAAGGAGTGATAACTGACACTGTTTTGATATCACTTTGTAAAACCTAGAAATTTCACTGTTGTCTAACCAAGAGATCGCAGAAGAGTAATCAATGAATACTATACAAGAAATACATTGGATTGTAAATTGTAATAGTTTGTTACACAAAATTATTTTCTGTGTTACTCCCGAGGAATCGCACTGAATGGCAGTATGGAGCACCTTTTTCCTCCAGCTGTATAGAAGGTGGCTTCATTTCTTTGTATATGTACTGAATCATATAACAGCATGTTATATCACCTGTAAGAGCAATTACATTGAATGCAAGACATACATTCATCAGATTGTGAAGTTGGTTGTTCAACGAGTGATAACTGACACTGTACTGATATCACTTTGTAAAACCTAGAAATTTCACTGTTGTCTAACCAAGAGATCACAGAAGAGTAATCAATGAATACTATACAAGAAATACATTGGATTTTAAATTGTAATAGATTGTTACACAAAATGACTTTCTGCGTTACTCCCGAGGAATCCCACTGAGTGGCAGTATGGAGCACCTTTTTACTATAGTTGTATAGAAGGTGGCTTCATTTCTTTGTAAAGGTACTCAATCATGTATAAGCATGATATATCAACTGTAAGAGCAATTGCATTGAATCTCAGAGATACATTCATCAGATTTTTAAGTTGGTTGTACAAGGAGTGATAACTGACACTGTACTGATTTCACTCTGTAAAACCCAGAAATATCACGATCCTGTAACGAACAGATCATTGAAAAGAGTAATCAATGAATACTATACAAGAAATTATATATTGTAATAGTTTGTTGCACAAAATGACTTTCTACGTTACTCCCGAGGAATGCCACTGAGTTGCAGTATGGAGCACCTTTTTACTATAGTTGTATAGAAGTTGGCTTCATTTCATTGTATAGGTACTCAATCATGTAAAAGCATGACATATCAACTGTAAGACCATTTACATTGAATGCAAGAGATACTTTCATCAGATTTTGAAGTCGGTTGTACAAGGAGTGATAACTGACACTGTACTGATATCACTTTGTAAAACCTAGAAATATCACTATCCTGGAACCAAAGATCATTGAAAAGAGTAATGAATGAATACTATACAAGAAATTGTATATTGTAATAGTTTGTTACACAAAATGACTTTCTGCGTTACTCCCGAGGAATCCCACTGAGTGGCAGTATGGAGCACCTTTTTACTATAGTTGTATAGAAGGTGGCTTCATTTCATTGTATATGTACTCAACCATATAAAAGCATGATATAGCAACTGTAAGAGCAGTTACATTGAATCCCAGAGATACATTCAGCAGATACTGAAGTTCGTTGTACAAGGAGTGATAACTGACACTGTACTGATATCACTTTGTAAAACGAAGAAATTTCACTGTTGTCTAACCAAGAGATCGCAGAAGAGTAATCAATGAATACTATACAAGAAATACATTGGATTGTAAATTGTAATAGTTTGTTACACAAAATTATTTTCTGTGTTACTCCCGAGGAATCCCACTGAGTGGCAGTATGGAGCACCTTTTTAATATAGTTGTATAGAAGGTGGCTTCATTTCTTTCTATATGTACGCAATCATGTAAAAGCATGATATATCAACTGTAAGAGCATTTACATTGAATCACAGAGATACATTCATCAGATTTTGAACTTGGTTGTACAAGGAGTGATAACTGACACTGTACTGATATCACTTTGTAAAACCCAGAAATATCACTATCCTGTAACTAACAGATCATTGAAAAGAGTAATCAATGAATACTATACAAGAAATTCTACATTGTAACAGTTTGTTGCACAAAATGACTTTCTGCGTTCCTCCCGAGGAATCCCACTGAGTGGCAGTACAGAGCACCTTTTTACTATAGTTGTATAGAAGGTGGCTTCATTTCATTGTATATGTACTCAATTATGTAAAAGCATGATATATCAACTGTAAGAGCAGTTACATTGAATGCCAGAGATACATTCATCAGATTTTGAACTTGGTTGTACAAGGAGTGATAATTGACACTGTACTGATATCACTTTGTAAAACCCTGAAATATCACTATCCTGTAACTAACAGATCATTGAAAAGAGTAATCAATGAATACTATAGAAGAAATTGTATATTGTAATAGTTTGTTACACAAAATGACTTTCTGCGTTACTCCCGAGGAATCCCACCGAGTGGCAGTATGGAGCACCTTTTTACTATAGTTGTATAGAAGATGGCTTCATTTCATTGTATATGTACTCAATCATGTAACAGCATGTTATATCAATTGTAAGAGCAATTACATTGAATGCAAGACATACATTCATCAGATTGTGAAGCTGGTTGTACAAGGAGTGGTAACTGACACTGCACTGAGATCACTTTGTAAAACGTAGAAATTTCACTGTTGTCTAACCAAGAGATCACAGAAGAGTAATCAATGAATACTATACAAGAAATACATTGGATTTTAAATTGTAATAGATTGTTACACAAAATGACTTTCTGCGTTACTCCCGAGGAATCCCACTGAGTGGCAGTATGGAGCACCTTTTTACTATAGTTGTATAGAAGGTGGCTTCATTTCTTTGTAAAGGTACTCAATCATGTATAAGCATGATATATCAACTGTAAGAGCAATTGCATTGAATCTCAGAGATACATTCATCAGATTTTTAAGTTGGTTGTACAAGGAGTGATAACTGACACTGTACTGATTTCACTCTGTAAAACCCAGAAATATCACGATCCTGTAACGAACAGATCATTGAAAAGAGTAATCAATGAATACTATACAAGAAATTATATATTGTAATAGTTTGTTGCACAAAATGACTTTCTACGTTACTCCCGAGGAATGCCACTGAGTTGCAGTATGGAGCACCTTTTTACTATAGTTGTATAGAAGTTGGCTTCATTTCATTGTATAGGTACTCAATCATGTAAAAGCATGACATATCAACTGTAAGACCATTTACATTGAATGCAAGAGATACTTTCATCAGATTTTGAAGTCGGTTGTACAAGGAGTGATAACTGACACTGTACTGATATCACTTTGTAAAACCTAGAAATATCACTATCCTGGAACCAAAGATCATTGAAAAGAGTAATGAATGAATACTATACAAGAAATTGTATATTGTAATAGTTTGTTACACAAAATGACTTTCTGCGTTACTCCCGAGGAATCCCACTGAGTGGCAGTATGGAGCACCTTTTTACTATAGTTGTATAGAAGGTGGCTTCATTTCATTGTATATGTACTCAACCATATAAAAGCATGATATAGCAACTGTAAGAGCAGTTACATTGAATCCCAGAGATACATTCAGCAGATACTGAAGTTCGTTGTACAAGGAGTGATAACTGACACTGTACTGATATCACTTTGTAAAACGAAGAAATTTCACTGTTGTCTAACCAAGAGATCGCAGAAGAGTAATCAATGAATACTATACAAGAAATACATTGGATTGTAAATTGTAATAGTTTGTTACACAAAATTATTTTCTGTGTTACTCCCGAGGAATCCCACTGAGTGGCAGTATGGAGCACCTTTTTAATATAGTTGTATAGAAGGTGGCTTCATTTCTTTCTATATGTACGCAATCATGTAAAAGCATGATATATCAACTGTAAGAGCATTTACATTGAATCACAGAGATACATTCATCAGATTTTGAACTTGGTTGTACAAGGAGTGATAACTGACACTGTACTGATATCACTTTGTAAAACCCAGAAATATCACTATCCTGTAACTAACAGATCATTGAAAAGAGTAATCAATGAATACTATACAAGAAATTCTACATTGTAACAGTTTGTTGCACAAAATGACTTTCTGCGTTCCTCCCGAGGAATCCCACTGAGTGGCAGTACAGAGCACCTTTTTACTATAGTTGTATAGAAGGTGGCTTCATTTCATTGTATATGTACTCAATTATGTAAAAGCATGATATATCAACTGTAAGAGCAGTTACATTGAATGCCAGAGATACATTCATCAGATTTTGAACTTGGTTGTACAAGGAGTGATAATTGACACTGTACTGATATCACTTTGTAAAACCCTGAAATATCACTATCCTGTAACTAACAGATCATTGAAAAGAGTAATCAATGAATACTATAGAAGAAATTGTATATTGTAATAGTTTGTTACACAAAATGACTTTCTGCGTTACTCCCGAGGAATCCCACCGAGTGGCAGTATGGAGCACCTTTTTACTATAGTTGTATAGAAGATGGCTTCATTTCATTGTATATGTACTCAATCATGTAACAGCATGTTATATCAATTGTAAGAGCAATTACATTGAATGCAAGACATACATTCATCAGATTGTGAAGCTGGTTGTACAAGGAGTGGTAACTGACACTGCACTGAGATCACTTTGTAAAACGTAGAAATTTCACTGTTGTCTAACCAAGAGTTCACAGAAGAGTAATCAATGAATACTATACAAGAAATACATTGGATTGTAAATTGTAATAGTTTGTTACACAAAATGACGTTCTGCGTTACTCCCGAGGAATCCCACTGAGTGGCAGTATGCAGAACCTTTTTACTATAGAAGGTGGCTTCATTTCATTGTGTATGTACTCAATCATGTAAAAGCATGATATATCAACTGCAAGACCAATTACATTGAATGCCAGAGATACATTCATCAGATTTTGAAGTTGGTTGTACAAGGAGTGATAACTGACACTATACTGATATCACTTTGTAAAACCAAGAAATATCACTATCCTGGAACCAACAGATCATTGAAAAGAGTAATCAATGAATACTATACAAGAAATTGTATATTGTAATAGTTTGTTACACAAAATGACTTTCTGCGTTACTCCTGAGGAATCCCACTGAGTGGCAGTATGGAGCACCTTTTTACTATAGTGGTATAGAAGGTGGCTTCATTTCATTGTATATGTACTCAAGCATAAAAAAGCATGATATAGCAACTGTAAGAGCAGCTACATTGAATGCAAGGCATACATTCATCAGATTTGAAGTTGGTTGTACAAGGAGTGATTCCTGACACTGTATTGATATCATGTTGTAAAACCTAGAAATTTCACTGTTGTCTAACCAAGAGATAGCAGAAGAGTAATCAATGAATACTATACAAGAAATACATTGGATTGTAAATTGTAAAAGTTTGCTACACAAAATGACATTCTGCATTACTCCCGAAGAATCCCACTGAGTGGCAGTATGGAGCACCTTTTTCCTCCAGCTGTATAAAAGGTGGCTTCATTTCATTGTATATGTACTCAACCATATAAAATCAAGATATATCAACTGTAAGAGCAATTACATTGAATGCAAGAGATACATTCATCAGATTTTGAAGTTGGTTGTACAAGGAGTGATTACTGACATTGTATTGATATCACGATGTAAAACCTAGAAATTTCACTGTTGTCTAACCAAGAGATCGAAGAAGAGTAATCCATGAATACTATACAAGAAATACATTGGATTGTAAATTCTAATAGTTTGTTACAGAAAATTATTTTCTGTGTTACTCCTGAGGAATCCAACTGAGTGGCAGTATGGAGCACCTTTTTCCCCTAGCTGTATAGAAGGTGGCTTCATTTCATTGTATATGTACTCAATCATATAAAAGAATGTTATATCAACTGTAAGAGCAATTAAATTGAATGCAAGACATACATTCATCAGATTATGAAGTTGGTTGTACAAGGAGTGATAACTGACACTGTACTGATATCACTTTCTAAAACCTAGAAATATCACTATCCTGTAACCAACAGATCATTGAAAAGAGTAATCAATGAATACTATACAAGAAATTGTATATTGTAATGGTTTGTTACACAAAATGACTTTCTGCGTTACTCCCGAGGAATCCCACTCAGTGGCAGTATGGAGCACCTTTTTACTATAGTTGTATAGAAGATGGCTTCATTTCATTGTATATGTACTCAACCATATAAAAGCATGATATAGCAACTGTAAGAGCAGTTACATTGAATGCAAGAGATACATTCATCAGATTTTGAAGTTGGTTGTACAAGGAGTGATAACTGACACTGTACTGATATCACTTTGTAAAACGTAGAAATTTCACTGTTGTCTAACCAAGAGATCACAGAAGAGTAATCAATGAATACTATACAAGAAATACATTGGATTGTAAATGGTAATAGTTTGTTACAGAAAGTGACTTTCTGCGTTACTCCCGAGAAATCCCACTGAGTGGCAGTATGGAGCACCTTTTTCCTCTAGCTGTATAGAAGGTGGCTTCATTTCATTGTATATGTACTCAATCATGTAACAACATGTTATATCAACTATAAGAGCAATTACATTGAATGCAAGACATACATTCATCAGATTGTG
This sequence comes from Lepidodactylus listeri, assembly GCA_029233225.1. Classification (NCBI taxonomy): domain Eukaryota; kingdom Metazoa; phylum Chordata; class Lepidosauria; order Squamata; family Gekkonidae; genus Lepidodactylus; species Lepidodactylus listeri. The sequence goes on along the minus strand of JARCFY010000014.1, from coordinate 1,625,875 downwards.
AAGTTGGTTGTACAAGGAGTGATAACAGACACTGTATTGATCTCACTTTGTAAAACCTAGAAATATCACTATCCTTTAACCAACAGATCATTGTAAAGAGTAATGAATAAATACTATACAAGAAATTGTATATTGTAATAGTTTTTTACACAAAATGACTTTCTGCGTTACTCCCGAGGAATCCCACTGAGTGGCGGTATGGAGCACCTTTTTACTATAGTTGTATAGAAGGTGGGTTCATTTCATTGTATATTTACTCAACCATATAAAATCAAGATATATCAACTGTAAGAGCAATTACATTGAATGCAAGAGATACATTCATCAGATTTTGAAGTTGGTTGTACAAGGAGTGATTACTGACACTGTATTGATATCACGATGTAAAACCTAGAAATTTCACTGTTGTCTAAACAAGAGATCGAAGAAGAGTAATCAATGAATACTATACAAGAAATACATTGGATTGTAAATTCTAATGGTTTGTTACACAAAATTATTTTCTGTGTTACTCCCGAGGAATCCCACTGAGTGGCAGTATGGAACACCTTTTTCCCCTAGCTGTATAGAAGGTGGCTTCATTTCATTGTATATGTACTCAATCATATAAAAGAATGTTATATCAACTGTAAGAGCAATTAAATTGAATGCAAGACATACATTCATCAGATTATGAAGTTGGTTGTACAAGGAGTGATAACTGACACTGTACTGATATCACTTTGTAAAACCTAGAAATATCACTATCCTGTAACCAACAGATCATTGAAAAGAGTAATCAATGAATACTATACAAGAAATTGTATATTGTAATGGTTTGTTACACAAAATGACTTTCTGCGTTACTCCCGAGGAATCCCACTCAGTGGCAGTATGGAGCACCTTTTTACTATAGTTGTATATAAGATGGCTTCATTTCATTGTATATGTACTCAACCATATAAAAGCATGATATAGAAACTGTAAGAGCAGTTACATTGAATGCAAGAGATACATTCATCAGATTTTGAAGTTGGTTGTACAAGGAGTGATAACTGACACTGTACTGATATCACTTTGTAAAACATAGAAATTTCACTGTTGTCTAACCAAGAGATCACAGAAGAGTAATCAATGAATACTATACAAGAAATACATTGGATTGTAAATGGTAATAGTTTGTTACACAAAATGACTTTCTGCGTTACTCCCGAGAAATCCCACTGAGTGGCAGTATGGAGCACCTTTTTCCTCTAGCTGTATAGAAGGTGGCTTCATTTCATTGTATATGTACTCAATCATGTAACAACATGTTATATCAACTATAAGAGCAATTACATTGAATGCAAGACATACATTCATCAGATTGTGAAGTTGGTTGTACAAGGAGTGATAACAGACACTGTATTGATCTCACTTTGTAAAACCTAGAAATATCACTATCCTGTAACCAACAGATCATTGTAAAGAGTAATGAATAAATACTATACAAGAAATTGTATGTTGTAATAGTTTTTTACACAAAATGACTTTCTACGTTACTCCCGAGGAATCCCACTGAGTGGCGGTATGGAGCACCTTTTTACTATAGTTGTATAGAAGGTGGGTTCATTTCATTGTATATTTACTCAACCATATAAAATCAAGATATATCAACTGTAAGAGCAATTACATTGAATGCAAGAGATACATTCATCAGATTTTGAAGTTGGTTGTACAAGGAGTGATTACTGACACTGTATTGATATCACGATGTAAAACCTAGAAATTTCACTGTTGTCTAACCAAGAGATCGAAGAAGAGTAAGCAATTAATACTATACAAGAAATACATTGGATTGTAAATTCTAATGGTTTGTTACACAAAATTATTTTCTGTGTTACTCCCGAGGAATCCCACTGAGTGGCAGTATGGAACACCTTTTTCCCCTAGCTGTATAGAAGGTGGCTTCATTTCATTGTATATGTACTCAATCATATAAAAGAATGTTATATCAACTGTAAGAGCAATTAAATTGAATGCAAGACATACATTCATCAGATTATGAAGTTGGTTGTACAAGGAGTGATAACTGACTCTGTACTGATATCACTTTGTAAAACCCAGAAATATCACTATCCTTTAACTAACAAATCATTGAAAAGAGTAATCAATGAATACTATAGAAGAAATTGTATATTGTAATAGTTTGTTACACAAAATGACTTTCTGCGTTACTCCCGAGGAATCCCACTGAGTGGCAGTATGGAGCACCTATTTAATATAGTTGTATAGAAGGTGGCTTCATTTCATTGTATATGTACTCAACCATATAAAAGCATGATATAGCAACTTTAAGAGCAGTTACATTGAATCCCAGAGATACATTCAGCAGATATTGAAGTTGGTTGTACAAGGAGTGATAACTGACACTGCATTGATATCACTTTGTAAAACGTAGACATTTCACTGTTGTCTAACCAAGAGATCGCAGAAGAGTAATCAATGAATACTATACAAGAAATACATTGGATTGTAAATTGTAATAGTTTGTTACACAAAATTATTTTCTGTGTTACTCACAAGGAATCCCACTGAGTGGCAGTACGGATCACCTTTTTAATATACTTGTATAGAAGGTGGCTTCATTTCTTTCTATATCTTCTCAATCATGTAAAAGCATGATATATCAACTGTAAGAGCAATTACATTGAATGCCAGAGATACATTCATCAGATTTTGAACTTGGTTGTACAAGGAGTGATAACTGACACTGTACTGATATCAGTTTGTAAAACCCAGAAATATCACTATCCTGTAACTAACAGATCATTGAAAAGAGTAATCAATGAATACTATAGAAGAAATTGTATATTGTAATAGTTTGTTACACAAAATGACTTTCTGCGTTACTCCCGAGGAATCCCACCGAGTGGCAGTATGGAGCACCTTTTTACTATAGTTGTATAGAAGATGGCTTCATTTCATTGTATATGTACTCAATCATGTAACAGCATGTTATATCAACTGTAAGAGCAATTACATTGAATGCAAGACATACATTCATCAGATTGTGAAGCTGGTTGTACAAGGAGTGGTAACTGACACTGTATTGATATCACTTTGTAAAACCTAGAAATATCACTATCCTGTAACCAACAGATCAATGAAAAGAGTAATCAATGAATACTATACAAGAAATTGTATATTGTAATAGTTTGTTACACAAAATGACTTTCTGCGCTACTCCCGAGGAATACCACTGAGTGGCAGTATGGAGCACCTTTTTACTATAGTTGTATAGAAGGTGGCTTCATTTCATTGTATATGTACTCAACCATACAAAAGCATGATATAGCAACTGTAAGAGCAGTTACATTGAATGCAAGAGATAAATTCATCAGATATTGAAGTTGGTTGTTCAAGGAGTGATAACTGACACTGTATTGATATCACTTTGTAAAACCTAGAAATTTCACTGTTGTCTAACCAAGAGATCGCAGAAGAGTAATCAATGAATACTATACAAGAAATACATTGGATTGTAAATTGTAATAGTTTGTTACACAAAATTACTTTCTGTGTTACTCCCGTTGAATCCCACTAAGTGGCAGTATGGAGCACCTTTTTCCTCCAGCTGTATAGAAGGTGGCTTCATTTCTTTGTATATGTACTCAATCATGTAACAGCATGTTATATCAACTGTAAGAGCAATTACATGGAATAAAAGACATACATTCATCAGATTGTGAAGCTGGTTGTACAAGGAGTGATAACTGACACTGTACTGATATCACTTTGTAAAACGTAGAAAATTCACTGTTGTCTAACCAAGAGATCACAGAAGAGTAATCAATGAATATTATACAAGAAATACATTGGATTGTAAATTGTAATAGTTTGTTACACAAAATGACTTTCTGCGTTACTCCCGAGGAATCCCACTGAGTGGCAGTATGGAGCACCTTTTTACTATAGTTGTATAGAAGGTGGCTTCATTTCATTGTATATGTACTCAACAATACAAAAGCATCGTATAGCAACTGTAAGAGTAGTTACATTGAATGCAAGAGATAAATTGATCAGATATTGAAGTTGGTTGTACAAGGAGTGATAACTGACACTGTATTGATATCACTTTGTAAAACCTAGAAATTTCACTGTTGTCTTACCAAGAGATCGCAGAAGAGTAATCAATGAATACTATACAAGAAATACATTGGATTGTAAATTGTAATAGTTTGTTACACAAAATTATTTTCTGTGTTACTCCCGAGGAATCCCACTGAGTGGCAGTATGGAGCACCTTTTTACTATAGTTGTATAGAAGGTGGCTTCATTTCATTGTATATGTACTCAACTATACAAAAGCATGATATAGCAACTGTAAGAGCAGTTACATTGAATGCAAGAGATAAATTGATCAGATATTGAACTTGGTTGTACAAGGAGTGATAACTGACCCTGCATTGATATCTCTTTGTAAAACCTAGAAATATCACTGTCATGTAACCAAGAGATCATAGAAAAGAGTAATCAATGAATACGATACAAGAAATACATTGGATTCTAAATTGTAATACTTTGTTTCAAAAAATTACTTTCGGCATTACTCCCGAGGAATTCCACTGAGTGGCAGTATGGGGCACATTTTTCCTCTAGCTATATAGAAGGTGGCTTCATTTCATTGTAAATGAACTCAACCATATCAAAGCATGATATATCAACTGTAAGAGTAATAAGAATGAATGCAAGACATACATTCATCAGATTTTGAACTTGGTTGTACAAGGAGTGATAACTGACATTGTATTGATATCTCTTTGTAAAACCTAGAAATATCACTGTCATGTAACCAAGAGATCATATAAAAGAGTAATCAATGAATACAATACAAGAAATAGATTGGATTGCAAATTATAATAGTTTGTTACAAAAAACGACTTTTGGCGTTACTCCCAAGGAATCCCACTGAGCGGCATTCTGGGGCACCTCTTTCCTGTAGCTGTGTAGAAGGTGGCTTCATTTCATTGCATATGAACTCAACCATATAAAAGCATGATATAACAACTGTAAGAGCAATAACATTGAATGAAACACATAAATACATCAATTTTTTCAAGTTTTTTGTACAACGAGTGATAACTGACACTGTATAGATATCTCTTTGTAAAACCTACAAATATCACTGTCATCTAACCAAGAGATCATAGAAAAGACTAATCAATGAATACACTTGAAGAAACAAATTGGATTGTAAAATGTAATAGTTTCTTTCAAAAAATGACTTTCGGCGTTACTCCCGAGGAATCCCACTGACCGGCATTCTGGGGCACCTCTTTCCTCTAGCTTTATAGAAGGTGGCTTCATTTCATTGTATTTGAACTCAACCATATGAAAACATTATATATCAACTATAAGAGCCATAACATTGAATGGAACACATATATACATCAGATTTTGAATTTGGTTGTACAAGGAGTGATAACTGACACTGTATTGATATCTCTTTGTAAAACCTAGAAATATCACTGTCATGTAACCAACAGATCACAGAAAAGAGTTATCAATGAATACAATACAAGAAATAAATTGGATTGTAAATTCTAATAGTTTGTTACAAAAAATGACTTTCGGCGTTACTCCCGAGCAATCCCACTGAGTGGCAGTATGGGGCACCTTTTTCCTCTAGCTACATAGAAGGTGGCTTCCTTTCATTGTATATGTACTCAACCATATAAAAGCATGATATAGCAATATTTTGATATAGCAATAACACTGAATGCAAGACATACATTCATCAGATTTTGAAGTTTGTCGTACAAGGAGTGATACCTGACACTGTATAGATATCTGTTTGTAAAACCTAGAAATATTACTGTCATGTAAAGAACAGATCATGGAAAAGAGTAATCAATGAATACAATAAAAGAAATAGATTGGATTGTAAATTGTAATCGTTTGTTACAAAAACTGACTTTCGGCGTTTCTCCCGAGGAATCCCACTGAGCGGCATTCTGGGGCACCTCTTTCCTCAAGCTTTATAGGAGCTGGCTTCATTTTATTGTATATGAAATCAACCATACAAAAGCATGATATATCAACTGTAAGAGCAATAACACTGAATGAAACACATAAATACATCATATTGTAAAGTTGGTTGTACAAAGAGTGATAACTTACACTGTATTGATATCTCTTTGTAAAACCAGGAAATATCACTGTCATGTAAAGAACAGATCATGGAAAAGAGTAATCAAAGAATACAATAAAAGAAATAGATTGGATTGTTAATTGTAATCGTTTGTTACAAAAAATGACTTTCAGCGTTACTCCCGAGGAATCCCACTAAGCGGCATTCTGGGGCACCTCTTTCCTCTAGATTTATAGAAGGTGACTTCGTTTCATTGTATATGAAATCAACCATACAAAAGCATGATATATCAACTGTAAGAGCAATAAAATTGAATGAAACACATAAATACATCATATTTTGAAGTTGGTTGTACAACGAGTGATAACTGACACTGTATTGATATCTCTTTGTAAAACCTAGAAATATCACTGTCATCTAACCAACAGATCGTAGAAAAGAGTAATCAAGGAATACAATACAAGAAATACATTGGATTGTAAACTGTAATAGTTTGTTACAAAAAATGACTTTCGGCGTTACTCCCGAGAAATTCCACTGAGTGGCATTCTGGGGCACCTCTTTCCTTAAGCTTTATAGGAGCTGGCTTCATTTTATTGTATATGAAATCAACCATACAAAAGCATGATATATCAACTGTAAGAGCAGTAAAATTGAATGAAACACATAAATACATCATATTGTGAAGTTGGTTGTACAACGAGTGATAACTGACACTGTATTGATATCTGTTTGTAAAACCTAGAAATATCACTGTCATTTAAAGAACAGATCATGGAAAAGAGTAATCAATGAATACAATAAAAGAAATAGATTGGATTGTAAATTGTAATCGTTTGTTACAAAAACTGACTTTCGGCGTTACTCCCGAGGAATCCCACTGCGCGGCATTCTGGGGCACCTTTTTCCTCTAGCTATATAGAAGATGGCTTCATTTCATTGTATATGTACTCAACCATATAAAAGCATGTTATATCAACTGTAAGAGCAATTAAATTGAATGCAAGAGATAAATTCATCAGATTATGAAGTTGGTTGTACAAGGAGTGATAACTGACACTGTACTGATATCACTTTGTAAAACCTAGAAATATCACTATCCTGTAACCAACAGATCACTGAAAACAGTAATCAATGAATACTATACAAGAAATTGTATATTATAATAATTTGTTACACAAAATGACTTTCTGCGTGACTCCCGAGGAATCCCACTGAGTGGCAGTATGGAGCACCTTTTTACTATAGTTGTATAGAAGGTGGGTTCATTTCATTGTATATTTACTCAACCATATAAAAGCATGATATAGCAACTGTAAGAGAAGTTACATTGAATGCAAGAAATACATTCATCAGATTTTGAAGTTGGTTGTACAAGGAGTGATAACTGACACTGTACTGATATCACTTTGTATAACCTAGAAATATCACTATACTGTAACCAACAGATCATTGAAAAGAGTAATCAATGAATACTTTCCAAAAATTGTATATTGTAATACTTTGTTATACAAAATGACTTTCTGCGTTACTCCCGAGGCATCCCACTGAGAAGCAGTATGGAGCACCTTTTTACTATAGTTGTATAGAAGCTGGCTTCATTTCATTGTATATGTACTCAACCATATAAAAGCATGATATAGCAACTGTAAGAGCAGTTACATTGAATGCAAGACATACATTCATCAGATTTTGAAGTTGGTTGTACAAGCAGTGATAACTGACACTGTATTGATATCACTTTGTAAAACCTAGAAATTTCACTATTGTCTAACCAAGAGATCACAGAAGAGTAATGAATGAATACTATACAAGAAATACATTGGATTGTAAATTGTAATAGTTAGTTACACAAGATGACTTTCTGCGTTACTCCAAGAAATATCACTATCCAGAACCAACAGATCATTGAAAAGAGTAATCAATGAATACTATACAAGTACGTATATATTTTAATTGTTTGTTACACAAAATGACGTTCTGCGTTACTTCCGAGGAATCCCACTGAGTGGCAGTATGCAGAACCTTTTTACTATAGAAGGTGGCTTCATTTCATTGTGTATGTACTCAATCATGTAAAAGCATGATATATCAACTGCAAGACCAATTACATTGAATGCCAGAGATACATTCATCAGATTTTGAAATTGGTTGTACAAGGAGTGATAACTGACACTGTACTGATATCACTTTGTAAAACCAAGAAATATCACTATCCAGAACCAACAGATCATTGAAAAGAGTAATCAATGAATACTATACAAGAAATTGTATATTGTAATAGTTTGTTACACAAAATGACTTTCTGCGTTACTCCCGAGGAATCCCACTGAGTGGCAGTATGGAGCACCTTTTTACTATAGTTGTATAGAAGGTGGCTTCATTTCATTGTATATGTACTCAAGCATAAAAAAGCATGATATAGCAACTGTAAGAGCAGCTACATTGAATGCAAGGCATACATTCATCAGATTTGAAGTTGGTTGTACAAGGAGTGATAACTGACACTGTACTGATATCACTTTGTATAACCTAGAAATATCACTATACTGTAACCAACAGATCATTGAAAAGAGTAATCAATGAATACTTTCCAAAAATTGTATATTGTAATACTTTGTTATACAAAATGACTTTCTGCGTTACTCCCGAGGCATCCCACTGAGAAGCAGTATGGAGCACCTTTTTACTATAGTTGTATAGAAGCTGGCTTCATTTCATTGTATATGTACTCAACCATATAAAAGCATGATATAGCAACTGTAAGAGCAGTTACATTGAATGCAAGACATACATTCATCAGATTTTGAAGTTGGTTGTACAAGCAGTGATAACTGACACTGTATTGATATCACTTTGTAAAACCTAGAAATTTCACTATTGTCTAACCAAGAGATCACAGAAGAGTAATGAATGAATACTATACAAGAAATACATTGGATTGTAAATTGTAATAGTTAGTTACACAAGATGACTTTCTGCGTTACTCCAAGAAATATCACTATCCAGAACCAACAGATCATTGAAAAGAGTAATCAATGAATACTATACAAGTACGTATATATTTTAATTGTTTGTTACACAAAATGACGTTCTGCGTTACTTCCGAGGAATCCCACTGAGTGGCAGTATGCAGAACCTTTTTACTATAGAAGGTGGCTTCATTTCATTGTGTATGTACTCAATCATGTAAAAGCATGATATATCAACTGCAAGACCAATTACATTGAATGCCAGAGATACATTCATCAGATTTTGAAATTGGTTGTACAAGGAGTGATAACTGACACTGTACTGATATCACTTTGTAAAACCAAGAAATATCACTATCCAGAACCAACAGATCATTGAAAAGAGTAATCAATGAATACTATACAAGAAATTGTATATTGTAATAGTTTGTTACACAAAATGACTTTCTGCGTTACTCCCGAGGAATCCCACTGAGTGGCAGTATGGAGCACCTTTTTACTATAGTTGTATAGAAGGTGGCTTCATTTCATTGTATATGTACTCAAGCATAAAAAAGCATGATATAGCAACTGTAAGAGCAGCTACATTGAATGCAAGGCATACATTCATCAGATTTGAAGTTGGTTGTACAAGGAGTGATTCCTGACACTGTATTGATATCATGTTGTAAAACCTAGAAATTTCACTGTTGTCTAACCAAGAGATAGCAGAAGAGTAATCTATGAATACTATACAAGAAATTCATTGGATTGTAAATTGTAAAAGTTTGCTACACAAAATGACATTCTGCATTACTCCCGAGGAATCCCACTGAGTGGCAGTATGGAGCACCTTTTTCCTCCAGCTGTATAAAAGGTGTCTTCATTTCATTGTATATGTACTCAACCATATACAATCAAGATATATCAACTGTAAGAGCAATTACATTGAATGCAAGAGATACATTCATCAGATTTTGAAGTTGGTTGTACAAGGAGTTATTACTGACACTGTATTAATATCACGATGTAAAACCTAGAAATTTCACTGTTGTCTAACCAAGAGATCGAAGAAGAGTAATCAATGAATACTATACAAGAAATACATTGGATTGTAAATGGTAATAGTTTGTTACACAAGATTATTTTCTGTGTTACTCCCGAGGAATCCCACTGAGTGGCAGTATGGAGCACCTTTTTCCCCTCGCTGTATGGAAGGTGGCTTCATTTCATTGTATGTGTACTCAATCATATAAAAGAATGTTATATCAACTGTAAGAGCAATTACATTCAATGCAAGACATACATTCATCAGATTGTGAAGTTGGTTGTACAAGGAGTGATAACTGACACTGTACTGATATCACTTTGTAAAACCTAGAAATATCACTATCCTGTAACCAACAGATCATTGAAAAGAGTAATCAATGAATACTATACAAGAAATTGTATATTGTAATGGTTTGTTACACAAAATGACTTTCTGCGTTACTCCCGAGGAATCCCACTCAGTGGCAGTATGGAGCACCTTTTTACTATAGTTGTATAGAAGATGGCTTCATTTCATTGTATATGTACTCAACCATATAAAAGCATGATATAGCAACTGTAAGAGCAGTTACATTGAATGCAAGACATACATTCATCAGATTTTGAAGTTGGTTGTACAAGGAGTGATAACTGACACTGTACTAATATCACTTTGTAAAACCTAGAAATATCACTATCCTGTAACCAACAGATCATTGAAAAGAGTAATCAATGAATACTTTCCAAAAATTGTATATTGTAATACTTTTTTATACAAAATGACTTTCTGCGTTACTCCCGAGGAATCCCACTGAGTAGCAGTATGGAGCACCTTTTTCCTCTAGGTATATAGAAGGAGGCTTCATTTCATTGTATATGTACTCACCCATGTAAAAGCATGATATATCAATTGTAAGAGCAATAACATTGAATGCAAGACATACATTCATCAGATTTTGAAGTTTATCGTAGAAGGAGTGATAACTGACACTGTATTGATATCACTTTGTAAAACCTAGAAATATCACCGTCATGTAAAGAACAGATCATGGAAAAGAGTAATCAATGAATACAATCTATGAAATACATTGGATTGTAAATTGTAATAGTTTGTTACAAAAAATGACTTTCGGCGTTACTCCCGAGGAATTCCCCTGAGTGGCAGTATGGGGCACCTTTTTCTCAAGATATAGAGAAGGTGTCTTCATTTCATTGTATATGAACTCAACCATACAAAAGCATGATATATCAACTATAAGAGCAATAATATTGAATGCAACACATATATACATCATATTTTGAAGTTGGTTGTACAACGAGTGATAACTGACATTGTACTGATAGCTCTTTGTAAAACCTAGAAATATCACTGTCATCTAACCAAGAGATCACAGAAGAGTAATCAATGAATACAATACAAGAAATAGATTAGATTGTAAATTGTTATAGTTTGTTATAAGAAATGACTTTCGGCGTGACTCCCGAGGAATTCCTCTGAGTGGCAGTATGGGGCACCTCTTTCCTCTAGCTTTATAGGAGCTGGCTTCATTTTATTGTATATGAAATCAACCATACAAAAGCATGATATATAAACTGTAAGAGCAATAACGTTGAATGCAAGACATACATTCATCAGGGTTTGAAGTTGGTTGAACAAGGAGTGATAACTGACACTGTATTGATATCTCTTTGTAAAACCTAGAAATATCACTGTCATGTAAAGAACAGATTATGGAAAAGAGTAATCAATGAATACAATCCAAGAAATACATTGGATTGTAAACTGTAATAGTTTGTTACAAAAAATGACTTTCGGCGTTACTCCTGAGGAATCCCACTGAGCGGCATTCTGGGGCACCTCTTTCCTCTAGCTGTATCGGAGCTGGCTTCATTTCATTGTATATGAAATCAACCATACAAAAGCATGATATATCAACTGTAAGAGCAATAACATTGAATGAAACACATATATACATCATAGTTTGAAATTGGTTGTACAAGGAATGATAACTGACACTGTATTGATATCTCTTTGTAAAACCAAGAAATATCACTTTCATCTAACCAACAGATCATAGAAAAGAGTAATCAAGGAATACAATAGAAGAAATACATTGGATTGTAAACTGTAATAGTTTGCTACAAAAAATGACTTTCGGCGTTACTCCCGAGGAATTCGACTGAGTGAAATCGATTGGATTGTAAAATGTAATAGTTTGTTACAAAAAATTACTTTCAGCGTTACACCCGAGGAATCCCACTGAGTGGCATTCTGGGGCACCTCTTTCCTCTAGATTTATAGAAGGTGACTTCGTTTCATTGTATCTGAACTCAACCATATAAAAACATGATATATCAACTGTAAGAGCAATAACATTGAATGCAAGACATAGATTCATCAGATTTTGAAGTTGGTTGAAGAAGGAGTGATAACTGACATTGTATTGATATCTCTTTGTAAAACCTGCAAATATCACAGTCATGTAACCAACAGATCATAGAAAAGAGTAATCAATGAAAAAAATACAAGAAATATATTGGATTGTAAATTGTAATAGTTTGTTACAAAAAATGACTTTCAGCGTTACTCCCGAGGAATTCCACTGAGTGGCAGTATGGGGCACCTTTTTCCTCTAGCTATATAGAAGGTGGCTTCATTTCACTGTATGTGTACTCAACCATACAAAAGCATGACATATCAACTGTAAGAGCAATAATATTGAATGACACACATATATACATCATATTTTGAAGTTGGTTGTACGAGTGATAACTGACATTGTATTGATATCTCTTTGTAAAACCTAGAAATATCACTGTCATCTAACCAACAGATCATAGAAAAGAGTAATCAATGAATACAATACAAGAAATAGATTAGATTGTAAATTGTAATAGTTTATTATAACAAATGACTTTCGGCGTTACTCCCGAGGAATCCCACTGAGTGGCAGTGTGGGGCACCTTTTTCCTTTACCTATACAGAAGGTGGCTTCCTTTCATTGTATATGTACTCAACCATATAAAAGCATGATATATCAATTGTAAGAGCAATAACACTGAATGCAAGACATACATTCATCAGATTTTGAAGTTGGATGTACAAGGAGTGATAACTGACACTGTATTGATATCTGTTTATAAAACCTAGAAATATCACTGTCATGTAAAGAACAGATCATGGAAAAGAGTAATCAATGAATACAATAAAAGAAATAGATTGGATTGTAAATTGTAATCGTTTGTTACAAAAAATGACTTTCGGCGTTTCTCCCGAGGAATCCCTCTGAGCGGCATTCTGGGGCACCTTTTTCCTTTACCTATATAGAAGGTGGCTTCATTTCATTGTATATGTACTCAACCATATAAAAGCATGTTATATCAACTGTAAGAGCAATTAAATTGAATGCAAGAGATAAATTCATCAGATTATGAAGTTGGTTGTACAAGGAGTGATAACTGACACTGTACTGATATCACTTTGTAAAACCTAGAAATATCACTATCCTGTAACCAACAGATCACTGAAAACAGTAATCAATGAATACTATACAAGAAATTGTATATTATAATAATTTGTTACACAAAATGACTTTCTGCGTGACTCCCGAGGAATCCCACTGAGTGGCAGTATGGAGCACCTTTTTACTATAGTTGTATAGAAGGTGGGTTCATTTCATTGTATATTTACTCAACCATATAAAAGCATGATATAGCAACTGTAAGAGAAGTTACATTGAATGCAAGACATACATTCATCAGATTTTGAAGTTGGTTGTACAAGGAGTGATAACTGACACTGTACTGATATCACTTTGTATAACCTAGAAATATCACTATCCTGTAACCAACAGATCATTGAAAAGAGTAATCAATGAATACTTTCCAAAAATTGTATATTGTAATACTTTGTTACACAAAATGACTTTCTGCGTTACTCCCGAGGAATCCCACTGAGTGGCAGTATGGAGCACCTTTTTACTATAGTTGTATAGAAGGTGGCTTCATTACATTGTATATGTACTCAAGCATAAAAAAGCATGATATAGCAACTGTAAGAGCAGCTACATTGAATGCAAGGCATACATTCATCAGATTTGAAGTTGGTTGTACAAGGAGTGATTCCTGACACTGTATTGATATCACGATGTAAAACCTAGAAATTTCACTGTTGTCTAACCAAGAGATCGAAGAAGAGTAATCAATGAATACTATACAAGAAATACATTGGATTGTAAATGGTAATAGTTTGTTACACAAGATTATTTTCTGTGTTACTCCCGAGGAATCCCAATGAGTGGCAGTATGGAGCACCTTTTTCCCCTCGCTGTATGGAAGGTGGCTTCATTTCATTGTATATGTACTCAATCATATAAAAGAATGTTATATCAACTGTAAGAGCAATTACATTCAATGCAAGACATACATTCATCAGATTGTGAAGTTGGTTGTACAAGGAGTGATAACTGACACTGTACTGATATCACTTTGTAAAACCTAGAAATTTCACTTTTGTCTAACCAAGAGATCACAGAAGGGTAATCAATGAATACTATACAAGAAATTGTATATTATAATAGTTTGTTACACAAAATAACTTTCTGCGTTACTCCCGAGGAATCCCACTGAGTGGCAGTATGGAGCACCTTTTTGCTATAGTTGTATAGAAGGTGGCTTCATTTCATTGTATATTGACTCAACCATATAAAAGCATGATATAGCAACTGTAAGAGAAGTTACATTGAATGCAAGACATACATTCATCAGATTTTGAAGTTGGTTGTACAAGGAGTGATAACTGACACTGTACTGATATCACTTTGTATAACCTAGAAATATCACTATCCTGTAACCAACAGATCATTGAAAAGAGTAATCAATGAATACTATACAAGAAATTGTATATTGTAATAGTTTGTTACACAAAATGACTTTCTGCGTTACTCCCGAGGAATCCCACTGAGTGGCAGTATGGAGCACCTTTTTACTATAGTTGTATAGAAGGTGGCTTCATTACATTGTATATGTACTCAAGCATAAAAAAGCATGATATAGCAACTGTAAGAGCAGCTACATTGAATGCAAGGCATACATTCATCAGATTTGAAGTTGGTTGTACAAGGAGTGATTCCTGACACTGTATTGATATCACGATGTAAAACCTAGAAATTTCACTGTTGTCTAACCAAGAGATCGAAGAAGAGTAATCAATAAATACTATACAAGAAATACATTGGATTGTAAATGGTAATAGTTTGTTACACAAGATTATTTTCTGTGTTACTCCCGAGGAATCCCACTGAGTGGCAGTATGGAGCACCTTTTTACTATAGTTGTATAGAAGGTGGCTTCATTACATTGTATATGTACTCAACCATATAAAAGAATGTTATATCAACTGTAAGAGCAGCTACATTGAATGCAAGGCATACATTCATCAGATTTGAAGTTGGTTGTACAAGGAGTGATTCCTGACACTGTATTGATATCACGATGTAAAACCTAGAAATTTCACTGTTGTCTAACCAAGAGATCGAAGAAGAGTAATCAATGAATACTATACAAGAAATACATTGGATTGTAAATGGTAATAGTTTGTTACACAAGATTATTTTCTGTGTTACTCCCGAGGAATCCCACTGAGTGGCAGTATGGAGCACCTTTTTACTATAGTTGTATAGAAGGTGGCTTCATTACATTGTATATGTACTCAAGCATAAAAAAGCATGATATAGCAACTGTAAGAGCAGTTACATTGAATGCCAGAGATACATTCATCAGATTTTGAAGTTGGTTGTACAAGGAGTGATTCCTGACACTGTATTGATATCACGATGTAAAACCTAGAAATTTCACTGTTGTCTAACCAAGAGATCGAAGAAGAGTAATCAATGAATACTATACAAGAAATACATTGGATTGTAAATGGTAATAGTTTGTTACACAAGATTATTTTCTGTGTTACTCCCGAGGAATCCCACTGAGTGGCAGTATGGAGCACCTTTTTCCCCTCGCTGTATGGAAGGTGGCTTCATTTCATTGTATATGTACTCAATCATATAAAAGAATGTTATATCAACTGTAAGAGCAATTACATTCAATGCAAGACATACATTCATCAGATTGTGAAGTTGGTTGTACAAGGAGTGATAACTGACACTGTACTGATATCACTTTGTATAACCTAGAAATATCACTATCCTGTAACCAACAGATCATTGAAAAGAGTAATCAATGAATACTATACAAGAAATTGTATATTGTAATAGTTTGTTACACAAAATGACTTTCTGCGTTACTCCCGAGGAATCCCACTGAGTGGCAGTATGGAGCACCTTTTTACTATAGTTGTATAGAAGGTGGCTTCATTACATTGTATATGTACTCAACCATATAAAAGCATGATATAGCAACTGTAAGAGCAGTTACATTGAATGCCAGAGATACATTCATCAGATTTTGAAGTTCTTTGTACAAGGAGTGATAACTGACACTGTATTGATATCACTTTGTAAAACCTAGAAATTTCACTATTGTCTAACCAAGAGATCACAGAAGAGTAATCAATGAATACTATACAAGAAATACATTGGATTGTAAATTGTAATAGTTAGTTACACAACATGACTTTCTGCGTTACTCCCGAGAAATCCCACTGAGTGGCAGTATGGAGCATGTTTTTAATATAGAAGGTGGCTTCATTTCGTTGTATATGTACTCAACCATATAAAAGCATGATATAGCAACTGTAAGAGCAATTACATTGAATGCCAGAGATACATTCATCAGATTTTGAAGTTGGTTGTACAAGGTGTGATAACTGACACTGTACTGATATCACTTTGTAAAACCTAGAAATATCACTATCCTGGAACCAACAGATCATTGAAAAGAGTAATCAATGAATACTATACAAGTACGTATATATTTTAATAGTTTGTTACACAAAATGACGTTCTGCGTTACTTCCGAGGAATCCCACTGAGTGGCAGTATGCAGAACCTTTTTACTATAGAAGGTGGCTTCATTTCATTGTGTATGTACTCAATCATGTAAAAGCATGATATATCAACTGCAAGACCAATTACATTGAATGCCAGAGATACATTCATCAGATTTTGAAATTGGTTGTACAAGGAGTGATAACTGACACTGTACTGATATCACTTTGTAAAACCAAGAAATATCACTATCCAGAACCAACAGATCATTGAAAAGAGTAATCAATGAATACTATACAAGAAATTGTATATTGTAATAGTTTGTTACACAAAATGACTTTCTGCGTTACTCCCGAGGAATCCCACTGAGTGGCAGTATGGAGCACCTTTTTACTATAGTTGTATAGAAGGTGGCTTCATTACATTGTATATGTACTCAAGCATAAAAAAGCATGATATAGCAACTGTAAGAGCAGCTACATTGAATGCAAGGCATACATTCATCAGATTTGAAGTTGGTTGTACAAGGAGTGATTCCTGACACTGTATTGATATCATGTTGTAAAACCTAGAAATTTCACTGTTGTCTAACCAAGAGATAGCAGAAGAGTAATCTATGAATACTATACAAGAAATAAATTGGATTGTAAATTGTAAAAGTTTGCTACACAAAATGACATTCTGCATTACTCCCGAGGAATCCCACTGAGTGGCAGTATGGAGCACCTTTTTCCTCCAGCTGTATAAAAGGTGTCTTCATTTCATTGTATATGTACTCAACCACATACAATCAAGATATATCAACTGTAAGAGCAATTACATTGAATGCAAGAGATACATTCATCAGATTTTGAAGTTGGTTGTACAAGGAGTGATTACTGACACTGTATTAATATCACGATGTAAAATCTAGAAATTTCACTGTTGTCTAACCAAGAGATCGAAGAAGAGTAATCAATGAATACTATACAAGAAATACATTGGATTTTAAATGGTAATAGTTTGTTACACAAGATTATTTTCTGTGTTACTCCCGAGGAATCCCACTGAGTGGCAGTATGGAGCACCTTTTTCCCCTCGCTGTATGGAAGGTGGCTTCATTTCATTGTATATGTACTCAATCATATAAAAGAATGTTATATCAACTGTAAGAGCAATTACATTCAATGCAAGACATACATTCATCAGATTGTGAAGTTGGTTGTACAAGGAGTGATAACTGACACTGTACTGATATCACTTTGTAAAACCTAGAAATTTCACTTTTGTCTAACCAAGAGATCACAGAAGGGTAATCAATGAATACTATACAAGAAATTGTATATTATAATAGTTTGTTACACAAAATAACTTTCTGCGTTACTCCCGAGGAATCCCACTGAGTGGCAGTATGGAGCACCTTTTTGCTATAGTTGTATAGAAGGTGGCTTCATTTCATTGTATATGTACTCAACCATATAAAAGCATGATATAGCAACTGTAAGAGCAGTTACATTGAATGCCAGAGATACATTCATCAGATTTTGAAGTTCTTTGTACAAGGAGTGATAACTGACACTGTATTGATATCACTTTGTAAAACCTAGAAATTTCACTATTGTCTAACCAAGAGATCACAGAAGAGTAATCAATGAATACTATACAAGAAATACATTGGATTGTAAATTGTAATAGTTAGTTACACAACATGACTTTCTGCGTTACTCCCGAGAAATTCCACTGAGTGGCAGTATGGAGCATGTTTTTAATATAGAAGGTGGCTTCATTTCGTTGTATATGTACTCAACCATATAAAAGCATGATATAGCAACTGTAAGAGCAATTACATTGAATGCCAGAGATACATTCATCAGATTTTGAAGTTGGTTGTACAAGGAGTGATAACTGACACTGTACTGATATCACTTTGTAAAACCTAGAAATATCACTATCCTGGAACCAACAGATCATTGAAAAGAGTAATCAATGAATACTATACAAGTACGTATATATTTTAATAGTTTGTTACACAAAATGACGTTCTGCGTTACTTCCGAGGAATCCCACTGAGTGGCAGTATGCAGAACCTTTTTACTATAGAAGGTGGCTTCATTTCATTGTTTATGTACTCAATCATGTAAAAGCATGATATATCAACTGCAAGACCAATTACATTGAATGCCAGAGATACATTCATCAGATTTTGAAATTGGTTGTACAAGGAGTGATAACTGACACTGTACTGATATCACTTTGTAAAACCAAGAAATATCACTATCCAGAACCAACAGATCATTGAAAAGAGTAATCAATGAATACTATACAAGAAATTGTATATTGTAATAGTTTGTTACACAAAATGACTTTCTGCGTTACTCCCGAGGAATCCCACTGAGTGGCAGTATGGAGCACCTTTTTACTATAGTTGTAGAGAAGGTGGCTTCATTACATTGTATATGTACTCAAGCATAAAAAAGCATGATATAGCAACTGTAAGAGCAGCTACATTGAATGCAAGGCATACATTCATCAGATTTGAAGTTGGTTGTACAAGGAGTGATTCCTGACACTGTATTGATATCATGTTGTAAAACCTAGAAATTTCACTGTTGTCTAACCAAGAGATAGCAGAAGAGTAATCTATGAATACTATACAAGAAATAAATTGGATTGTAAATTGTAAAAGTTTGCTACACAAAATGACATTCTGCATTACTCCCGAGGAATCCCACTGAGTGGCAGTATGGAGCACCTTTTTCCTCCAGCTGTATAAAAGGTGTCTTCATTTCATTGTATATGTACTCAACCACATACAATCAAGATATATCAACTGTAAGAGCAATTACATTGAATGCAAGAGATACATTCATCAGATTTTGAAGTTGGTTGTACAAGGAGTGATTACTGACACTGTATTAATATCACGATGTAAAATCTAGAAATTTCACTGTTGTCTAACCAAGAGATCGAAGAAGAGTAATCAATGAATACTATACAAGAAATACATTGGATTTTAAATGGTAATAGTTTGTTACACAAGATTATTTTCTGTGTTACTCCCGAGGAATCCCACTGAGTGGCAGTATGGAGCACCTTTTTCCCCTCGCTGTATGGAAGGTGGCTTCATTTCATTGTATATGTACTCAATCATATAAAAGAATGTTATATCAACTGTAAGAGCAATTACATTCAATGCAAGACATACATTCATCAGATTGTGAAGTTGGTTGTACAAGGAGTGATAACTGACACTGTACTGATATCACTTTGTAAAACCTAGAAATTTCACTTTTGTCTAACCAAGAGATCACAGAAGGGTAATCAATGAATCCTATACAAGAAATTGTATATTATAATAGTTTGTTACACAAAATAACTTTCTGCGTTACTCCCGAGGAATCCCACTGAGTGGCAGTATGGAGCACCTTTTTGCTATAGTTGTATAGAAGGTGGCTTCATTTCATTGTATATGTACTAAACCATATAAAAGCATGATATAGCAACAGTAAGAGCAGTTACATTGAATGCCAGAGATACATTCATCAGATTTTGAAGTTCTTTGTACAAGGAGTGATAACTGACACTGTCCTGATATCACTTTGTAAAATGTAGAAATTTCACTGTTGTCTAACCAAGAGTTCACAGAAGAGTAATCAATGAATACTATACAAGAAATACATTGGATTGTAAATTGTAATATTTTGTTACACAAAATGACTTTCTGCGTTACTCCCGAGGAATCCCACTGAGTGGCAGTATGGAGCACCTTTTTGCTATAGTTGTATAGAAGGTGGCTTCATTTCATTGTATATGTACTCAACCATATAAAAGCATGATATAGCAACTGTAAGAGCAGTTACATTTAATGCCAGAGATACATTCATCAGATTTTGAAGTTCTTTGTACAAGGAGTGATAACTGACACTGTACTGATATCACGTTGTAAAACCTAGAAATTTCACTGTTGTCTAACCAAGAGATCGCAGAAGAGTAATCAATGAATACTATACAAGAAATACATTGGATTGTAAATTGTATTAGTTTGTAACACAACATGACTTTCTGCGTTACTCCCGAGGAATCCCACTGGGTGGCAGTATGGAACACCTTTTTACTGTAGTTGTATAGAAGGTGGCTTCATTTCATTGTATATGTACTCAACCATATAAAATCAAGATATATCAACTGTAAGAGCAATTACATTGAATGCAAGAGATACATTCATCAGATTTTGAAGTTGGTTGTACAAGGAGTGATAACTGACACTGTACTGATATCACTTTGTAAAACGTAGAAATTTCACTGTTGTCTAACCAAGAGTTCACAGAAGAGTAATCAATGAATACTATCCAAGAAATACATTGGATTGTAAATTGTAATAGTTTGTTACACAAAATGACTTTCTGCGTTACTCCCGAGGAATCCCACTAAGTGGCAGTATGGAGCACCTTTTTGCTATAGTTGTATAGAAGGTGGCTTCATTTCATTGTATATGGACTCAACCATATAAAAGCATGATATAGCAACTGTAAGAGCAGTTACATTGAATGGCAGAGATACATTCATCAGATTTTGAAGTTCTTTGTACAAGCAGTGATAACTGACACTGTACTGATATCACTTTGTAAAACCTAGAAATATCACTATCCTGTAACCAACAGATCATTGAAAAGAGTAATCAATGAATACTATACAAGAAATTGTATATTGTAATAGTTTGTTACACAAAATGACTTTCTGCGTTACTCACGAGGAATCCCACTGAGTGGCAGAATGGAGCACCTTTTTGCTATAGTTGTATAGAAGGTGGCTTCATTTCATTGTATATGTACTCAACCATATAAAAGCATGATATAGCAACTGTAAGAGCAGTTACATTGAATGCAAGAGATACATTCATCAGATTTTAAAGTTGGTTGTACAAGGAGTGATAACTGACACTATCCTGATATCACTTTGTAAAACGTAGAAATTTCACTGTTGTCTAACCAAGAATTCACAGAAGAGTAATCAATGAATACTATACAAGAAATACATTGGATTGTAAATTGTAATAGTTTGTTACACAAAATGACTTTCTGCGTTACTCCCGAGGAATCCCACTGAGTGGCAGTATGGAGCACCTTTTTGCTATAGTTGTATAGAAGGTGGCTTCATTTCATTGTATATGTACTCAACCATATAAAAGCATGATATAGCAACTGTAAGAGCAGTTACATTGAATGCCAGAGATACATTCATCAGATTTTGAAGTTCTTTGTACAAGGAGTGATAACTGACACTGTACTGATATCACTTTGTAAAACGTAGAAATTTCACTGTTGTCTAACCAAGAGTTCACAGAAGAGTAATCAATGAATACTATACAAGAAATACATTGGATTGTAAATTGTATTAGTTTGTTACACAACATGACTTTCTGCGTTACTCCCGAGGAATCCCACTGGGTGGCAGTATGGAGCACCTTTTTACTGTAGTTGTATAGAAGGTGGCTTCATTTCACTGTATATGTACTCAACCATATAAAATCAAGATATATCAACTGTAAGAGCAATTACATTGAATGAAAGAGATACATTCATCAGATTTTGAAGTTGGTTGTACAAGGAGTGATAACTGACACTGTACTGATATCACTTTGTAAAACGTAGAAATTTCACTGTTGTCTAACCAAGAATTCACAGAAGAGTAATCAATGAATACTATACAAGAAATACATTGGATTGTAAATTGTAATAGTTTGTTACACAAAATGACTTTCTGCGTTACTCCCGAGGAATCCCACTGGGTGGCAGTATGGAGCACCTTTTTACTGTAGTTGTATAGAAGGTGGCTTCATTTCACTGTATATGTACTCAACCATATAAAAGCATGATATAGCAACTGTAAGAAGAGTTACATTGAATGCCAGAGATACATTCATCAGATTTTGAAGTTGGTTGTACAAGGAGTGATAACTGACACTGTACTGATATCACTTTGTAAAACCTAGAAATATCACTATCCTGTAACCAACAGATCATTGAAAAGAGTAATCAATGAATACTATACAAGAAATTATACATTGTAATAGTTTGTTACACAAAATGACTTCCTGCGTTACTCCCGAGCAATCCCACTGAGTGGCAGTATGGAGCACCTTTTTGCTATAGTTGTATAGAAGGTGGCTTCATTTCATTGTATATGTACTCAACCATATAAAAGCATGATATAGCAACTGTAAGAGCAGTTACATTGAATGGCAGATATCACTTTGTAAAACCTAGAAATATCACTATCCTATAACCAACAGATCATTGAAAAGAGTAATCAATGAATACTATACAAGAAATTATATATTGTAATAGTTTGTTACCCAAAATGACTTTCTGCGTTACTCCCGAGGAATCCCACTGAGTGGCAGTATGGAGCTCCTTTTTACTATAGTTGTATAGAAGGTGGCTTCATTTCATTGTATATGTACTCAACCATATAAAAGCATGATATAGCAACTGTAAGAGCAGTTACATTGAATGCAAGAGATACATTCATCAGATTTTGAAGTTGGTTGTACAAGGAGTGATAACTGACACTGTACTGATATCACTTTGTAAAACGTAAAAATTTCACTGTTGTCTAACCAAGAGTTCACAGAAGAGTAATCAATGAATACTATACAAGAAATACATTGGATTGTAAATTGTATTAGTCTGTTACACAGCATGACTTTCTGCGTTACTCCCGAGGAATCCCACTGGGTGGCAGTATGGAGCACCTTTTTACTGTAGTTGTATAGAAGGTGGCTTCATTTCGTTGTATATGTACTCAACCATATAAAAGCATGATATAGCAACTGTAAGAGCAGTTACATTGAATGCCAGAGATACATTCATCAGATTTTGAAGTTGTTTGTACAAGGAGTGATAACTGACCCTGTACTGATATCACTTTGTAAAACCTAGAAATATCACTATCCTGTAACCAACAGATCGTTGAAAAGAGTAATCAATGAATACTATACAAGAAATTGTATATTGTAATAGTTTTTTACACAAAATGACTTTCTGCGTTACTCCCGAGGAATCCCACTCAGTGGCAGTATGGAGAACCTTTTTCCTCCAGCTGTATAGAAGGTGGCTTCATTTAATTGTATATGTACTCAACCATATAAAAGCATGATATAGCAACAGTAAGAGCAGTTACATTGAATGCCAGAGATACATTCATCAGATTTTGAAGTTCTTTGTACAAGGAGTGATAACTGACACTGTACTGATATCACTTTGTAAAACGTAGAAATTTCACTGTTGTCTAACCAAGAGTTCACAGAAAAATAATCAATGAATACTATACAAGAAATACATTGGATTGTAAATTGTAATAGTTTGTTACACAAAATGACTTTCTGCGTTACTCCTGAGGAATCCCACTGAGTGGCAGTATGGAGCAGCTTTTTGCTATAGTTGTATAGAAGGTGGCATCATTTCATTGTATATGTACTCAACCAAATAAAAGCATGATATAGCAATGGTAAGAGCAGTTACATTGAATGCCAGAGATACATTCATCAGATTTTGAAGTTGTTTGTACAAGGAGTGATAACTGACACTGTACTGATATCACTTTGTAAAACCTAGAAATATCACTATCCTGTAACCAACAGATCATTGAAAAGAGTAATCAATGAATACTATACAAGAAATTATATATTGCAATAGTTTGTTACACAAAATGACTTTCTGCGTTACTCCCGAGGAATCCCACTGAGTGGCAGTATGGAGCTCCTTTTTACTATAGTTGTATAGAAGGTGGCTTCATTTCATTGTAAATGTACTCAACCATATAAAAGCATGATATAGCAACTTTAAGAGCAGTTACATTGAATGAAAGAGATACATTCATCAGATTTTGAAGTTGGTTGTACAAGGAGTGATTACTGACACTGTATTGATATCACGTTGTAAAACCTAGAAATTTCACTGTTGTCTAACCAAGAGATCGCAGAAGAGTAATCAATGAATACTATACAAGAAATACATTGGATTGTAAATTGTAATAGTTTGTTACACAAAATGACTTTCTGCGTTACTCCCGAGGAATCCTACTGAGTGGCAGTATGGAGCACCTTTTTACTGTAGTTGTATAGAAGGTGGCTTCATTTCATTGTATATGTACTCAACCATATAAAATCAAGATATACCAACTGTAAGAGCAGTTACATCGAATGCAAGAGATACATTCATCAGATTTTGAAGTTGGTTGTACAAGGAGTGATAACTGACACTGTACTGATATCACTTTGTAAAACGTAGAAATTTCACTGTTGTCTAACCAAGAGTTCACAGAAGAGTAATCAATGAATACTATCCAATACTATTGGATTGTAAATTGTAATAGTTTGTTACACAAAATGACTTTCTGCGTTACTCCCGAGGAATCCCACTGAGTGGCAGTATGGAGCACCTTTTTGCTATAGTTGTATAGAAGGTGGCTTCATTTCATTGTATATGTACTCAACCATATAAAAGCATGATATAACAACTGTAAGAAGAGTTACATTGAATGCCAGAGATACATTCATCAGATTTTGAAGTTGGTTGTACAAGGAGTGATAACTGACACTGTACTGATATCACTTTGTAAAACCTAGAAAAATCACTATCCTATAACCAACAGATCATTGAAAAGAGTAATCAATGAATACTATACAAGAAATTGTATATTGTAATAGTTTGTTACACAAAATGACTTTCTGCGTTACTCACGAGCAATCACACTGAGTGGCAGTATGGAGCACCTTTTTACTATAGTTGTATAGAAGGTGGCTTCATTTCATTGTATATGTACTCAACCATATAAAAGCATGATATAGCAACTGTAAGAGCAGTTACATTGAATGCAAGAGATACATTCATCAGATTTTGAAGTTGGTTGTACAAGGAGTGATAACTGACACTTTACTGATATCACTTTGTAAAACGTAGAAAGTTCACTGTTGTCTAACCAAGAGATCGCAGAAGAGTAATCAATGAATACTATACAAGAAATACATTGGATTGTAAATTGTAATAGTTTGTTACACAAAATGACTTTCTGCGTTACTCCCGAGGAATCCCACTGAGTGGCAGTATGGAGCTCCTTTTTACTATAGTTGTATAGAAGGTGGCTTCATTTCATTGTATATGGACTCAACCATATAAAAGCATGATATAGCAACTGTAAGAGCAGTTACATTGAATGGCAGAGATACATTCATCAGATTTTGAAGTTGTTTGTACAAGGAGTGATAACTGACACTGTACTGATATCACTTTGTAAAACCTTGAAATATCACTATCCTGTAACCAACAGATCATTGAAAAGAGTAATCAATGAATACTATACAAGAAATTGTATATTGTAATAGTTTGTTACAAAAAATGACTTTCTGGGTTACTCACGAGGAATCCCACTGAGTGGCAGTATGGAGCACCTTTTTACTATAGTTGTATAGAAGGTGGCTTCATTTCATTGTATATGTACTCAACCATATAAAAGCATGATATAGCAACTGTAAGAGCAGTTACATTGAATGCAAGAGATACATTCATCAGATTTTGAAGTTGTTTGTACAAGGAGTGATAACTGACACTGTACTGATATCACTTTTTAAAACCTTGAAATATCACTATCCTGTAACCAACAGATCATTGAAAAGAGTAATCAATGAATACTATACAAGAAATTGTATATTGTAATAGTTTGTTACACAAAATGACTTTCTGCGTTACTCCCGAGGAATCCCACTGAGTGGCAGTATGGAGCACCTTTTTGCTATAGTTGTATAGAAGGTGGCTTCATTTCATTGCATATGTACTCAACCATATAAAAGCATGATATAGCAACGGTAAGAGCAGTTACATTGAATGCCAGAGATACATTCATCAGATTTTGAAGTTTTTTGTACAAGGAGTGATAACTGACACTGTACTGATATCACTTTGTAAAACGTAGAAATTTCACTGTTGTCTAACCAAGAGTTCACAGAAGAGTAATCAATGAATACTATACAAGAAATACATTGGATTGTAAATTGTAATACCATGATACACAAAATAACTTTCTGCGTTACTCCCGAGGAATCCCACTGAGTGGCAGTATGGAGCACCTTTTTGCTATAGTTGTATAGAAGGTGGCTTCATTTCATTTTATATGTACTCAACCATATAAAAGCATGATATAGCAACTGTAAGAAGAGTTACATTGAATGCCAGAGATACATTCATCAGATTTTGAAGTTGGTTGTACAAGGAGTGATAACTGACACTGTACTGATATCACTTTGTAAAACCTAGAAAAATCACTATCCTGTAACCAACAGATAATTGAAAAGAGTAATCAATGAATACTATAGAAGAAATTATATATTGTAATAGTTTGTTACACAAAATGACTTTCTGCGTTACTCCCGAGGAATCCCACTGAGTGGCAGTATGGAGCACCTTTTTACTGTAGTTGTATGGAAGGTGGCTTCATTTCATTGTATATGTACTCAACCATATAAAAGCATGATATAGCAACGGTAAGAGCAGTTACATTGAATGCAAGAGATACATTCATCAGATTTTGAAGTTGGTTGTACAAGGAGTGATAACTGACACTGTACTGATATAACTTTCTAAAACGTAGAAATTTCACTGTCTAACCAAGAGATCGAAGAAGAGTAATCAATGAATACTATACAAGAAATACATTGGATTGTAAATTGTAATAGTTTGTTACACAAAATGACTTTCTGCGTTACTCCCGAGGAATCCCACTGAGTGGCAGTATGGAGCACCTTTTTGCTATAGTTGTATAGAAGGTGGCTTCATTTCATTGTATATGTACTCAACCATATAAAAGCATGATATAGCAACTGTAAGAGCAGTTACATTGAATGCCAGAGATACATTCATCAGATTTTGAAGTTCTTTGTACAAGGAGTGATAACTGACACTGTACTGATATCACTTTGTAAAACGTAGAAATTTCACTGTTGTCTAACCAAGAGTTCACAGAAGAGTAATCAATGAATACTATACAAGAAATACATTGGATTGTAAATTGTAATAGTTTGTTACACAAAATGACTTTCTGCGTTACTCCCGAGGAATCCCACTGAGTGGCAGTATGGAGCACCTTTTTGCTATAGTTGTATAGAAGGTGGCTTCATTTCATTGTATATGTACTCAACCATATAAAAGCATGATATAGCAACTGTAAGAGCAGTTACATCGAATGGCAGAGATACATTCATCAGATTTTGAAGTTGTTTGTACAAGGAGTGATAACTGACACTGTACTGATATCACTTTGTAAAACCTAGAAATATCACTATCCTGTAACCAACAGATCATTGAAAAGAGTAATCAATGAATACTATACAAGAAATTATATATTGTAATAGTTTGTTACACAAAATGACTTTCTGCGTTACTCCCGAGGAATCCCACTGAGTGGCAGTATGGAGCTCCTTTTTACTATAGTTGTATAGAAGGTGGCTTCATTTCATTGTATATGTACTCAACCATATAAAAGCATGATATAGCAACTGTAAGAGCAGTTACATTGAATGCAAGAGATACATTCATCAGATTTTGAAGTTGGTTGTACAAGGAGTGATTACTGACACTGTATTGATATCACATTGTAAAACGTAGAAATTTCACTGTTGTCTAACCAAGAGATCGCAGAAGAGTAATCAATGAATACTATACAAGAAACACATTGGATTGTAAATTGTATTAGTCTGTTACACAACATGACTTTCTGCGTTACTCCCGAGGAATCCCACTGGGTGGCAGTATGGAGCACCTTTTTACTGTAGTTGTATAGAAGGTGGCTTCATTTCATTGTATATGTACTCAACCATATAAAATCAAGATATATCAACTGTAAGAGCAATTAGATTGAATGCAAGAGATACATTCATCAGATTTTGAAGTTGGTTGTACAAGGAGTGATAAATGACACTGTACTGATATCACTTTGTAAAACGTAGAAATTTCACTGTTGTCTAACCAAGAGTTCACAGAAGAGTAATCAATGAATACTATCCAAGAAATACATTGGATTGTAAATTGTAATAGTTTGTTACACAAAATGACTTTCTGCATTACTCCCGAGGAATCCCACTAAGTGGCAGTATGGAGCACCTTTTTGCTATAGTTGTATAGAAGGTGGCTTCATTTCATTGTATATGGACTCAACCATATAAAAGCATGATATAGCAACTGTAAGAGCAGTTACATTGAATGGCAGAGATACATTCATCAGATTTTGAAGTTGTTTGTACAAGGAGTGATAACTGACACTGTACTGATATCACTTTATAAAACCTAGAAATATCACTATCCTGTAACCAACAGATCATTGAAAAGAGTAATCAATGAATACTATACAAGAAATTCTATATTGTAATAGTTTGTTACACAAAATGACTTTCTGCGTTACTCACGAGGAATCCCACTGAGTGGCAGAATGGAGCACCTTTTTGCTATAGTTGTATAGAAGGTGGCTTCATTTCATTGTATATGTACTCAACCATATAAAAGCATAATATAGCAACTGTAAGAGCAGTTACATTGAATGCAAGAGATACATTCATCAGATTTTAAAGTTGGTTGTACAAGGAGTGATAACTGACACTGTCCTGATATTACTTTGTAAAACGTAGAAATTTCACTGTTGTCTAACCAAGAGTTCACAGAAGAGTAATCAATGAATACTGTACAAGAAATACATTGGATTGTAAATTGTAATAGTTTGTTACACAAAATGACTTTCTGCGTTACTCCCGAGGAATCCCACTGAGTGGCAGTATGGAGCACCTTTTTGCTATAGTTGTATAGAAGGTGGCTTCATTTCATTGTATATGTACTCAACCATATAAAAGCATGATATAGCAACTGTAAGAAGAGTTACATCGAATGCCAGAGATACATTCATCAGATTTTGAAGTTGGTTGTACAAGGAGTGATAACTGACACTGTACTGATATCACTTTGTAAAACCTAGAAATATCACTATCCTGTAACCAACAGATCATTGAAAAGAGTAATCAATGAATACTATACAAGAAATTATATATTGTAATAGTTTGTTACACAAAATGACTTTCTGCGTTACTCCCGAGGAATCCCACTGAGTGGCAGAAAAGAGCAGTTACATTGAATGCAAGAGATACGTTCACTCAACCATATAAAATCAAGATATATCAACTGTAAGAGCAATTACATTGAATGAAAGAGATACATTCATCAGATTTTGAAGTTGGTTGTACAAGGAGTGATAACTGACACTGTACTGATATCACTTTGTAAAACGTAGAAATTTCACTGTTGTCTAACCAAGAGTTCACAGAAGAGTAATCAATGAATACTATCCAAGAAATACATTGGATTGTAAATTGTAATAGTTTGTTACACAAAATGACTTTCTGCATTACTCCCGAGGAATCCCACTGAGTGGCAGTATGGAGCACCTTTTTGCTATAGTTGTATAGAAGGTGGCTTCATTTCATTGTATATGTACTCAACCATATAAAATCAAGATATATCAACTGTAAGAGCAGTTACATTGAATGCCAGAGATACATTCATCAGATTTTGAAGTTCTTTGTACAAGGAGTGATAACTGACACTGTACTGATATCAATTTGTAAAACGTAGAAATTTCACTGTTGTCTAACCAAGAGTTCACAGAAGAGTAATCAATGAATACTATACAAGAAATATATTGGATTGTAAATTGTAATAGTTTGTTACACAAAATAACTTTCTGCGTTACTCCCGAGGAATCCCACTGAGTGGCAGTATGGAGCACCTTTTTGCTATAGTTGTATAGAAGGTGGCTTCATTTCATTGTATATGTACTCAACCATATAAAAGCATGATATAGCAACTGTAAGAAGAGTTACATTGAATGCCAGAGATACATTCATCAGATTTTGAAGTTGGTTGTACAAGGAGTGATAACTGACACTGTACTGATATCACTTTGTAAAACCTAGAAATATCACTATCCTGTAACCAACAGATCATTGAAAAGAGTAATCAATGAATACTATACAAGAAATTATACATTGTAATAGTTTGTTACACAAAATGACTTTCTGCGTTACTCCCGAGCAATCCCACTGAGTGGCAGTATGGAGCACCTTTTTGCTATAGTTGTATAGAAGGTGGCTTCATTTCATTGTATATGTACTCAACCATATAAAAGCATGATATAGCAACTGTAAGAGCAGTTACATTGAATGCCAGAGATACATTCATCAGATTTTGAAGTTCTTTGTACAAGGAGTGATAACTGACACTGTCCTGATATCACTTTGTAAAACGTAGAAATTTCACTGTTGTCTAACCAAGAGTTCACAGAAGAGTAATCAATGAATACTATACAAGAAATACATTGGATTGTAAATTGTAATAGTTTGTTACACAAAATAACTTTCTGCGTTACTCCCGAGGAATCCCACTGAGTGGCAGTATGGAGCACCTTTTTGCTATAGTTGTATAGAAGGTGGCTTCATTTCATTGTATATGTACTCAACCATATAAAAGCATGATATAGCAACTGTAAGAAGAGTTACATCGAATGCCAGAGATACATTCATCAGATTTTGAAGTTGGTTGTACAAGGAGTGATAACTGACACTGTACTGATATCACTTTGTAAAACCTAGAAATATCACTATCCTGTAACCAACAGATCATTGAAAAGAGTAATCAATGAATACTATACAAGAAATTATATATTGTAATAGTTTGTTACACAAAATGACTTTCTGCGTTACTCCCGAGGAATCCTACTGAGTGGCAGTATGGAGCACCTTTTTACTGTAGTTGTATAGAAGGTGGCTTCATTTCATTGTATATGTACTCAACCATATAAAAGCATGATATAGCAACTGTAAGAGCAGTTACATTGAATGCAAGAGATACATTCATCAGATTTTGAAGTTGTTTGTACAAGGAGTGATAACTGACACTGTACTGATATCACTTTATAAAACCTAGAAATATCACTATCCTGTAACCAACAGATCATTGAAAAGAGTAATCAATGAATACTATACAAGAAATTCTATATTGTAATAGTTTGTTACACAAAATGACTTTCTGCGTTACTCACGAGGAATCCCACTGAGTGGCAGTATGGAGCTCCTTTTTACTATAGTTGTATAGAAGGTGGCTTCATTTCATTGTATATGTACTCAACCATATAAAAGCATGATATAGCAACTGTAAGAGCAGTTACATTGAATGCCAGAGATACATTCATCAGATTTTGAAGTTGGTTGTACAAGGAGTGATTACTGACACTGTATTGATATCACGTTGTAAAACCTAGAAATTTCACTGTTGTCTAACCAAGAGATCGCAGAAGAGTAATCAATGAATACTATACAAGAAATACATTGGATTCTAAATTGTATTAGTCTGTTACACAACATGACTTTCTGCGTTACTCCCGAGGAATCCCACTGGGTGGCAGTATGGAGCACCTTTTTACTGAAGTTGTATAGAAGGTGGCTTCATTTAATTGTATATGTACTCAACCATATAAAATCAAGATATATCAACTGTAAGAGCAATTACATTGAATGCAAGAGATACATTCATCAGATTTTGAAGTTGGTTGTACAAGGAGTGATCACTAACACTGTACTGATATCACTTTGTAAAACGTAGAAATTTCACTGTTGTCTAACCAAGAGTTCACAAAAGAGTAATCAATGAATACTATACAAGAAATACATTGGATTGTAAATTGTAATAGTTTGTTACACAAAATGCCTTTCTGCGTTACTCCCGAGGAATCCCACTGAGTGGCAGTATGGAGCACCTTTTTGCTATAGTTGTATAGAAGGTGGCTTCATTTCATTGTATATGTACTCAACCATATAAAAGCATGATATAGCAACTGTAAGAGCAGTTACATTGAATGGCAGAGATACATTCATCAGATTTTGAAGTTGTTTGTACAAGGAGTGATAACTGACACTGTACTGATATCACTTTGTAAAACCTAGAAATATCACTATCCTGTAACCAACAGATCATTGAAAAGAGTAATCAATGAATACTATACAAGAAATTATATATCGTAATAGTTTGTTACACAAAATGACTTTCTGCGTTACTCCCGAGGAATCCCACTGAGTGGCAGTATGGAGCTCCTTTTTACTATAGTTGTATAGAAGGTGGCTTCATTTCATTGTATATGTACTCAACCATATAAAAGCATGATATAGCAACTGTAAGAGCAGTTACATTGAATGCAAGAGATACATTCATCAGATTTTGAAGTTGGTTGTACAAGGAGAGATAACTGACACTGTATTAATATCACGTTGTAAAACCTAGAAATTTCACTGTTGTCTAACCAAGAGATCGCAGAAGAGTAATCAATGAATACTATCCAAGAAATACATTGGATTGTAAATTGTAATAGTTTGTTACACAAAATGACTTTCTGCGTTACTCCCGAGGAATCCCACTAAGTGGCAGTATGGAGCACCTTTTTGCTATAGTTGTATAGAAGGTGGCTTCATTTCATTGTATATGTACTCAACCATATAAAAGCATGATATAGCAACTGTAAGAGCAGTTACATTGAATGGCAGAGATACATTCATCAGATTTTGAAGTTGTTTGTACAAGGAGTGATAACTGACCCTGTACTGATATCACTTTGTAAAACCAAGAAATATCACTATCCTGTAACCAACAGATCATTGAAAAGAGTAATCAATGAATACTATACAAGAAATTGTATATTGTAATAGTTTTTTACACAAAATGACTTTCTGCGTTACTCCCGAGGAATCCCACTGAGTGGCAGTATGGAGCACTTTTTTCCTCCAGCTGTATAGAAGGTGGCTTCATTTAATTGTATATGTACTCAACCATATAAAAGCATGATATAGCCACAGTAAGAGCAGTTACATTGAATGCTAGAGATACATTCATCAGATTTTGAAGTTCTTTGTACAAGGAGTGATAACTGACACTGTACTGATATCACTTTGTAAAACGTAGAAATTTCACTGTTGTCTAACCAAGAGTTCACAGAAAAGTAATCAATGAATACTATACAAGAAATACATTGGATTGTAAATTGTAATAGTTTGTTACACAAAATGACTTTCTGCGTTACTCCTGAGGAATCCCACTGAGTGGCAGTATGGAGCTCCTTTTTGCTATAGTTGTATAGAAGGTGGCTTCATTTCATTGTATATGTACTCAACCAAATAAAAGCATGATATAGCAATGGTAAGAGCAGTTACATTGAACGCCAGAGATACATTCATCAGATTTTGAAGTTGTTTGTACAAGGAGTGATAACTGACACTGTACTGATATCACTTTGTAAAACCTAGAAATATCACTATCCTGTAACCAACAGATCATTGAAAAGAGTAATCAATGAATACTATACAAGAAATTATATATCGTAATAGTTTGTTACACAAAATGACTTTCTGCGTTACTCCCGAGGAATCCCACTGAGTGGCAGTATGGAGCTCCTTTTTACTATAGTTGTATAGAAGGTGGCTTCATTTCATTGTATATGTACTCAACCATATAAAAGCATGATATAGCAACTGTAAGAGCAGTTACATTGAATGCAAGAGATACATTCATCAGATTTTGAAGTTGGTTGTACAAGGAGAGATAACTGACACTGTATTAATATCACGTTGTAAAACCTAGAAATTTCACTGTTGTCTAACCAAGAGATCGCAGAAGAGTAATCAATGAATACTATCCAAGAAATACATTGGATTGTAAATTGTAATAGTTTGTTACACAAAATGACTTTCTGCGTTACTCCCGAGGAATCCCACTCAGTGGCAGTATGGAGCACCTTTTTGCTATAGTTGTATAGAAGGTGGCTTCATTTCATTGTATATGTACTCAACCATATAAAAGCATGATATAGCAACTGTAAGAGCAGTTACATTGAATGGCAGAGATACATTCATCAGATTTTGAAGTTGTTTGTACAAGGAGTGATAACTGACCCTGTACTGATATCACTTTGTAAAACCAAGAAATATCACTATCCTGTAACCAACAGATCATTGAAAAGAGTAATCAATGAATACTATACAAGAAATTGTATATTGTAATAGTTTTTTACACAAAATGACTTTCTGCGTTACTCCCGAGGAATCCCACTGAGTGGCAGTATGGAGCACTTTTTTCCTCCAGCTGTATAGAAGGTGGCTTCATTTAATTGTATATGTACTCAACCATATAAAAGCATGATATAGCCACAGTAAGAGCAGTTACATTGAATGCTAGAGATACATTCATCAGATTTTGAAGTTCTTTGTACAAGGAGTGATAACTGACACTGTACTGATATCACTTTGTAAAACGTAGAAATTTCACTGTTGTCTAACCAAGAGTTCACAGAAAAGTAATCAATGAATACTATACAAGAAATACATTGGATTGTAAATTGTAATAGTTTGTTACACAAAATGACTTTCTGCGTTACTCCTGAGGAATCCCACTGAGTGGCAGTATGGAGCTCCTTTTTGCTATAGTTGTATAGAAGGTGGCTTCATTTCATTGTATATGTACTCAACCAAATAAAAGCATGATATAGCAATGGTAAGAGCAGTTACATTGAATGCCAGAGATACATTCATCAGATTTTGAAGTTGTTTGTACAAGGAGTGATAACTGACACTGTACTGATATCACTTTGTAAAACCTAGAAATATCACTATCCTGTAACCAACAGATCATTGAAAAGAGTAATCAATGAATACTATACAAGAAATTATATATTGTAATAGTTTGTTACACAAAATGACTTTCTGCGTTACTCCCGAGGAATCCCACTGAGTGGCAGTATGGAGCTCCTTTTTACTATAGTTGTATAGAAGGTGGCTTCATTTCATTGTATATGTACTCAACCATATAAAAGCATGATATAGCAACTGTAAGAGCAGTTACATTGAATGCAAGAGATACATTCATCAGATTTTGAAGTTGGTTGTACAAGGAGAGATAACTGACACTGTATTAATATCACGTTGTAAAACCTAGAAATTTCACTGTTGTCTAACCAAGAGATCGCAGAAGAGTAATCAATGAATACTATCCAAGAAATACATTGGATTGTAAATTCTAATAGTTTGTTACACAAAATGACTTTCTGCGTTACTCCCGAGGAATCCCACTGAGTGGAAGTATGGAGTACCTTTTTACTGTAGTTGTATAGAAGGCGGCTTCATTTAATTGTATATGGACTCAACCATATAAAATCAAGATATAGCAACTGTAAGAGCAGTTACATTGAATGCAAGAGATACATTCATCAGATTTTGAAGTTGGTTGTACAAGGAGTGATAAATGACACTGTACTGATATCACTTTGTAAAA
The DNA here is from genome assembly GCA_029233225.1 of Lepidodactylus listeri. Classification (NCBI taxonomy): domain Eukaryota; kingdom Metazoa; phylum Chordata; class Lepidosauria; order Squamata; family Gekkonidae; genus Lepidodactylus; species Lepidodactylus listeri. The sequence goes on along the minus strand of JARCFY010000014.1, from coordinate 1,589,457 downwards.
CGTAGAAATTTCACTGTTGTCTAACCAAGAGTTCACAGAAGAGTAATCAATGAATACTATCCAAGAAATACATTGGATTGTAAATTGTAGAAGTTTGTTACACAAAATGACTTTCTGCGTTACTCCCGAGGAATCCCACTGAGTGGCAGTATGGAGCACCTTTTTGCTATAGTTGTATAGAAGGTGGCTTCATTTCATTGTATATGGACTCAACCATATAAAAGCATGATATAGCAACTGTAAGAGCAGTTACATTGAATGGCAGAGATACTTTCATCAGATTTTGAAGTTGTTTGTACAAGGAGTAATAACTGACACTGTACTGATATCACTTTGTAAAACCTTGAAATATCACTATCCTGTAACCACCAGATCATTGAAAAGAGTAATCAATGAATACTATACAAGAAATTGTATATTGTAATAGTTTGTTACACAAAATAACTTTCTGCGTTACTCCCGAGGAATCCCACTGAGTGGCAGTATGGAGCACCTTTTTGCTATAGTTGTATACAAGGTGGCTTCATTTCATTGTAAATGTACTCAACCATATAAAAGCATGATATAGCAACTGTAAGAGCAGTTACATTGAATGCCAGAGATACATTCATCAGATTTTGAAGTTGGTTGTAGAAGGAGTGATAACTGACACTGTACTGATATCACTTTGTAAAACGTAGAAATTTCACTGTTGTCTAACCAAGAGTTCACAGAAGAGTAATCAATGAATACTATACAAGAAATACATTGGATTTTAAATTGTAATAGTTTGTTACACAAAATAACTTTCTGCGTTACTCCCGAGGAATCCCACTGAGTGGCAGTATGGAGCACCTTTTTGCTATAGTTGTATAGAAGGTGGCTTCATTTCATTTTATATGTACTCAACCATATAAAAGCATGATATAGCAACTGTAAGAAGAGTTACATTGAATGCCAGAGATACATTCATCAGATTTTGAAGTTGGTTGTACAAGGAGTGATAACTGACACTGTACTGATATCACTTGGTAAAACCTAGAAAAATCACTATCCTGTAACCAACAGATCATTGAAAAGAGTAATCAATGAATACTATACAAGAAATTCTATATTGTAATATTTTGTTACACAAAATGACTTTCTGTGTTACTCCCGAGGAATCCCACTGAGTGGCAGTATGGAGCACCTTTTTACTATAGTTGTATAGAAGGTGGCTTCATTTCATTGTATATGTACTCAACCATATAAAAGCATGATATAGCAACTGTAAGAGCAGTTACATTGAATGCAAGAGATACATTCATCAGATTTTGAAGTTGGTTGTACAAGGAGTGATAACTGACACTGTACTGATATCACTTTGTAAAACGTAGAAATTTCACTGTTGTCTAACCAAGAGTTCACAGAAGAGTAATCAATGAATACTATCCAAGAAATACATTGGATTGTAAACTGTAATAGTTTGTTACACAAAATGACTTTCTGCGTTACTCCCGAGGAATCCCACTGAGTGGCAGTATGGAGCACCTTTTTACTGTAGTTGTATAGAAGGTGGTTTCATTTAATTGTATATGGACTCAACCATATAAAATCAAGATATAGCAACTGTAAGAGCAGTTACATTGAATGCAAGAGATACATTCATCAGATTTTGAAGTTGGTTGTACAAGGAGTGATAACTGACACTGTACTGATATCACTTTGTAAAACGTAGAAATTTCACTGTTGTCTAACCAAGAGTTCACAGAAGAGTAATCAATGAATACTATCCAAGAAGGTGTATAGAAGGTGGCTTCATTTCATTGTATATGTACTCAACCATATAAAAGCATGATATAGCAACTGTAAGAGCAGTTACATTGAATGCCAGAGATACATTCATCAGATTTTGAAGTTGTTTGTACAAGGAGTGATATCTGACACTGTACTTAAAATTACTTTGTAAAACCTAGAAATATCACTTTCCTGTAACCAACAGATCATTGAAAAGAGTAATCAATGAATACTATACAAGAAATTATATATTGTAATAGTTTGTTACACAAAAGACTTTCTGCGTTACTCCCGAGGAATCCCACTGAGTGGCAGTATGGAGCTCCTTTTTACTATAGTTGTATAGAAGGTGGTTTCATTTCATTGTATATGTACTCAACCATATAAAAGCATGATATAGCAACTGTAAGAGCAGTTACATTGAATGCAAGAGATACGTTCATCAGATTTTGAAGTTGGTTCTACAAGGAGTGATTACTGACACTGTATTGATATCACGTTGGAAAACCTAGAAATTTCACTGTTGTCTAACCAAGATATCGCAGAAGAGTAATCAATGAATACTATACAAGAAATACATTGGATTGTAAATTCTAATAGTTTGTTACACCAAATGACTTTCTGCGTTACTCTCGAGGAATCCCACTGAGTGGCAGTATGGAGCACCTTTTTACTGTAGTTGTATAGAAGGTGGCTTCATTTCATTGTATATGTACTCAACCATATAAAAGCATGATATAGCAAGGGTAAGAGCAGTTACATTGAATGCAAGAGATACATTCATCAGATTTTGAAGTTGGTTGTACAAGGAGTGATAACTGATACTGTACTGATATCACTTTGTAAAACGTAGAAATTTCACTGTTGTCTAACCAAGAGTTCACAGAAGAGTAATCAATGAATACTATACAAGAAATACATTGGATTGTAAATTGTAATAGTTTCTTACACAAAATGACTTTCTGCGTTACTCCAGAGGAATCCCACTGAGTGGCAGTATGGAGCACCTTTTTGCTATAGTTGTATAGAAGGTGGCTTCATTTCATTGTATATGTACTCAACCATAAAAACGCATGATATAGCAACTGTAAGAGCAGTTACATTGAATGCCAGAGATACATTCATCAGATTTTGAAGTTCTTTGTACAAGGAGTGATAACTGACACTGTACTGATATCACTTTGTAAAACGTAGAAATTTCACTGTTGTCTAACCAAGAGTTCACAGAAGAGTAATCAATGAATACTATACAAGAAATACATTGGATTGTAAATTGTAATAGTTTGTTAAACAAAATGACTTTCTGCGTTACTCCCGAGGAATCCCACTGAGTGGCAGTATGGAGCACCTTTTTGCTATAGTTGTATAGAAGGTGGCTTCATTTCATTGTATATGTACTCAACCATATAAAAGCATGATATAGCAACTGTAAGAGCAGTTACATTGAATGGCAGAGATACATTCATCAGATTTTGAAGTTGTTTGTACAAGGAGTGATAACTGACACTGTACTGATATCACTTTATAAAACCTAGAAATATCACTATCCTGTAACCAACAGATCATTGAAAAGAGTAATCAATGAATACTATACAAGAAATTATATATTGTAATAGTTTCTTACACAAAATGACTTTCTGCGTTACTCCCGAGGAATCCCACTGAGTGGCAGTATGGAGCTCCTTTTTACTATAGTTGTATAGAAGGTGGCTTCATTTCATTGTATATGTACTCAACCATATAAAAGCATGATATAGCAACTGTAAGAGCAGTTACATTGAATGCAAGAGATACATTCATCAGATTTTGAAGTTCGTTGTACAAGGAGTGATTACTGACACTGTATTGATATCACGTTGGAAAACCTAGAAATTTCACTGTTGTCTAACCAAGAGATCGCAGAAGAGTAATCAATGAATACTATACAAGAAATACATTGGATTGTAAATTGTAGTAGTCTGTTACACAACATGACTTTCTACGTTACTCCCGAGGAATCCCACTGGGTGGCAGTATGGAGCACCTTTTTACTGTAGTTGTATAGAAGGTGGCTTCATTTCATTGTAAATGTACTCAACCATATAAAAGCATGATATAGCAACTGTAAGAGCAGTTACATTGAATGCCAGAGATACATTCATCAGATTTTGAAGTTCTTTGTACAAGGAGTGATAACTGACACTGTACTGATATCACTTTGTAAAACGTAGAAATTTCACTGTTGTCTAACCAAGAGTTCACAGAAGAGTAATCAATGAATACTATACAAGAAATACATTGGATTGTAAATTGTAATAGTTTGTTAAACAAAATAACTTTCTGCGTTACTCCCGAGGAATCCCACTGAGTGGCAGTATGGAGCACCTTTTTGCTATAGTTGTATAGAAGGTGGCTTCATTTCATTGTATATGTACTCAACCATAAAAACGCATGATATAGCAACTGTAAGAGCAGTTACATTGAATGCCAGAGATACATTCATCAGATTTTGAAGTTCTTTGTACAAGGAGTGATAACTGACACTGTACTGATATCACTTTGTAAAACGTAGAAATTTCACTGTTGTCTAACCAAGAGTTCACAGAAGAGTAATCAATGAATACTATACAAGAAATACATTGGATTGTAAATTCTAATAGTTTGTTACACCAAATGACTTTCTGCGTTACTCTCGAGGAATCCCACTGAGTGGCAGTATGGAGCACCTTTTTACTGTAGTTGTATAGAAGGTGGCTTCATTTCATTGTATATGTACTCAACCATATAAAAGCATGATATAGCAAGGGTAAGAGCAGTTACATTGAATGCAAGAGATACATTCATCAGATTTTGAAGTTGGTTGTACAAGGAGTGATAACTGATACTGTACTGATATCACTTTGTAAAACGTAGAAATTTCACTGTTGTCTAACCAAGAGTTCACAGAAGAGTAATCAATGAATACTATACAAGAAATACATTGGATTGTAAATTGTAATAGTTTCTTACACAAAATGACTTTCTGCGTTACTCCAGAGGAATCCCACTGAGTGGCAGTATGGAGCACCTTTTTGCTATAGTTGTATAGAAGGTGGCTTCATTTCATTGTATATGTACTCAACCATAAAAACGCATGATATAGCAACTGTAAGAGCAGTTACATTGAATGCCAGAGATACATTCATCAGATTTTGAAGTTCTTTGTACAAGGAGTGATAACTGACACTGTACTGATATCACTTTGTAAAACGTAGAAATTTCACTGTTGTCTAACCAAGAGTTCACAGAAGAGTAATCAATGAATACTATACAAGAAATACATTGGATTGTAAATTGTAATAGTTTGTTAAACAAAATGACTTTCTGCGTTACTCCCGAGGAATCCCACTGAGTGGCAGTATGGAGCACCTTTTTGCTATAGTTGTATAGAAGGTGGCTTCATTTCATTGTATATGTACTCAACCATATAAAAGCATGATATAGCAACTGTAAGAGCAGTTACATTGAATGGCAGAGATACATTCATCAGATTTTGAAGTTGTTTGTACAAGGAGTGATAACTGACACTGTACTGATATCACTTTATAAAACCTAGAAATATCACTATCCTGTAACCAACAGATCATTGAAAAGAGTAATCAATGAATACTATACAAGAAATTATATATTGTAATAGTTTCTTACACAAAATGACTTTCTGCGTTACTCCCGAGGAATCCCACTGAGTGGCAGTATGGAGCTCCTTTTTACTATAGTTGTATAGAAGGTGGCTTCATTTCATTGTATATGTACTCAACCATATAAAAGCATGATATAGCAACTGTAAGAGCAGTTACATTGAATGCAAGAGATACATTCATCAGATTTTGAAGTTCGTTGTACAAGGAGTGATTACTGACACTGTATTGATATCACGTTGGAAAACCTAGAAATTTCACTGTTGTCTAACCAAGAGATCGCAGAAGAGTAATCAATGAATACTATACAAGAAATACATTGGATTGTAAATTGTAGTAGTCTGTTACACAACATGACTTTCTACGTTACTCCCGAGGAATCCCACTGGGTGGCAGTATGGAGCACCTTTTTACTGTAGTTGTATAGAAGGTGGCTTCATTTCATTGTAAATGTACTCAACCATATAAAAGCATGATATAGCAACTGTAAGAGCAGTTACATTGAATGCCAGAGATACATTCATCAGATTTTGAAGTTCTTTGTACAAGGAGTGATAACTGACACTGTACTGATATCACTTTGTAAAACGTAGAAATTTCACTGTTGTCTAACCAAGAGTTCACAGAAGAGTAATCAATGAATACTATACAAGAAATACATTGGATTGTAAATTGTAATAGTTTGTTAAACAAAATAACTTTCTGCGTTACTCCCGAGGAATCCCACTGAGTGGCAGTATGGAGCACCTTTTTGCTATAGTTGTATAGAAGGTGGCTTCATTTCATTGTATATGTACTCAACCATAAAAACGCATGATATAGCAACTGTAAGAGCAGTTACATTGAATGCCAGAGATACATTCATCAGATTTTGAAGTTCTTTGTACAAGGAGTGATAACTGACACTGTACTGATATCACTTTGTAAAACGTAGAAATTTCACTGTTGTCTAACCAAGAGTTCACAGAAGAGTAATCAATGAATACTATACAAGAAATACATTGGATTGTAAATTGTAATAGTTTGTTAAACAAAATGACTTTCTGCGTTACTCCCGAGGAATCCCACTGAGTGGCAGTATGGAGCACCTTTTTGCTATAGTTGTATAGAAGGTGGCTTCATTTCATTGTATATGTACTCAACCATATAAAAGCATGATATAGCAACTGTAAGAGCAGTTACATTGAATGGCAGAGATACATTCATCAGATTTTGAAGTTTTTTGTACAAGGAGTGATAACTGACACTGTACTGATATCACTTTATAAAACCTAGAAATATCACTATCCTGTAACCAACAGATCATTGAAAAGAGTAATCAATTAATACTATACAAGAAATTATATATTGTAATAGTTTGTTACACAAAATGACTTTCTGCGTTACTCCCGAGGAATCCCACTGAGTGGCAGTATGGAGCTCCTTTTTACGATAGTTGTATAGAAGGTGGCTTCATTTCATTGTATATGTACTCAACCATATAAAAGCATGATATAGCAACTGTAAGAGCAGTTACATTGAATGCAAGAGATACATTCATCAGATTTTGAAGTTGTTTGTACAAGGAGTGATAACTGACACTGTACTGATATCACTTTGTAAAACCTAGAAATATCACTATCCTGTAACCAACAGATCATTGAAAAGAGTAATCAATGAATACTATACAAGAAATTATATATTGTAATAGTTTGTTACACAAAATGACTTTCTGCGTTACTCCCGAGGAATCCCACTGAGTGGCAGTATGGAGCTCCTTTTTACTATAGTTGTATAGAAGGTGGCTTCATTTCATTGTATATGTACTCAACCATATAAAAGCATGATATAGCAACTGTAAGAGCAGTTACATTGAATGCAAGAGATACATTCATCAGATTTTGAAGTTGGTTGTACAAGGAGAGATAACTCACACTGTATTAATATCACGTTGTAAAACCTAGAAATTTCACTGTTGTCTAACCAAGAGATCGCAGAAGAGTAATCAATGAATACTATCCAAGAAATACATTGGATTGTAAATTGTAATAGTTTGTTACACAAAATGACTTTCTGCGTTACTCCCGAGGAATCCCACTGAGTGGCAGTATGGAGTACCTTTTTACTGTAGTTGTATAGAAGGTGGCTTCATTTAATTGTATATGGACTCAACCATATAAAATCAAGATATAGCAACTGTAAGAGCAGTTACATTGAATGCAAGAGATACATTCATCAGATTTTGAAGTTGGTTGTACAAGGAGTGATAAATGACACTGTACTGATATCACTTTGTAAAACCTAGAAATATCACTATCCTGTAACCAACAGATCATTGAAAAGAGTAATCAATGAATACTATACAAGAAATTGTATATTGTAATAGTTTGTTACACAAAATAACTTTCTGCGTTACTCCCGAGGAATCCCACTGAGTGGCAGTATGGAGCACCTTTTTGCTATAGTTGTATACAAGGTGGCTTCATTTCATTGTAAATGTACTCAACCATATAAAAGCATGATATAGCAACTGTAAGAGCAGTTACATTGAATGCCAGAGATACATTCATCAGATTTTGAAGTTGGTTGTAGAAGGAGTGATAACTGACACTGTACTGATATCACTTTGTAAAACGTAGAAATTTCACTGTTGTCTAACCAAGAGTTCACAGAAGAGTAATCAATGAATACTATACAAGAAATACATTGGATTTTAAATTGTAATAGTTTGTTACACAAAATAACTTTCTGCGTTACTCCCGAGGAATCCCACTGAGTGGCAGTATGGAGCACCTTTTTGCTATAGTTGTATAGAAGGTGGCTTCATTTCATTTTATATGTACTCAACCATATAAAAGCATGATATAGCAACTGTAAGAAGAGTTACATTGAATGCCAGAGATACATTCATCAGATTTTGAAGTTGGTTGTACAAGGAGTGATAACTGACACTGTACTGATATCACTTGGTAAAACCTAGAAAAATCACTATCCTGTAACCAACAGATCATTGAAAAGAGTAATCAATGAATACTATACAAGAAATTGTATATTGTAATAGTTTGTTACACAAAATGACTTTCTGTGTTACTCCCGAGGAATCCCACTGAGTGGCAGTATGGAGCACCTTTTTACTATAGTTGTATAGAAGGTGGCTTCATTTCATTGTATATGTACTCAACCATATAAAAGAATGATATAGCAACTGTAAGAGCAGTTACATTGAATGCAAGAGATACATTCATCAGATTTTGAAGTTGGTTGTACAAGGAGTGATAACTGACACTGTACTGATATCACTTTGTAAAACGTAGAAATTTCACTGTTGTCTAACCAAGAGTTCACAGAAGAGTAATCAATGAATACTATCCAAGAAATACATTGGATTGTAAATTGTAATAGTTTGTTACACAAAATGACTTTCTGCGTTACTCCCGAGGAATCCCACTGAGTGGCAGTATGGAGCACCTTTTTACTGTAGTTGTATAGAAGGTGGCTTCATTTAATTGTATATGGACTCAACCATATAAAATCAAGATATAGCAACTGTAAGAGCAGTTACATTGAATGCAAGAGATACATTCATCAGATTTTGAAGTTGGTTGTACAAGGAGTGATAACTGACACTGTACTGATATCACTTTGTAAAACGTAGAAATTTCACTGTTGTCTAACCAAGAGTTCACAGAAGAGTAATCAATGAATACTATCCAAGAAGGTGTTTAGAAGGTGGCTTCATTTCATTGTATATGTACTCAACCATATAAAAGCATGATATAGCAACTGTAAGAGCAGTTACATTGAATGCAAGAGATACGTTCATCAGATTTTGAAGTTGGTTGCACAAGGAGTGATTACTGACACTGTATTGATATCACGTTGGAAAACCTAGAAATTTCACTGTTGTCTAACCAAGATATCGCAGAAGAGTAATCAATGAATACTATACAAGAAATACGTTGGATTGTAAATTGTAATAGTTTGTTACACAAAATGACTTTCTGCGTTACTCTCGAGGAATCCCACTGAGTGGCAGTATGGAGCACCTTTTTACTGTAGTTGTATAGAAGGTGGCTTCATTTCATTGTATATGTACTCAACCATATAAAAGCATGATATAGCAACGGTAAGAGCAGTTACATTGAATGCAAGAGATACATTCATCAGATTTTGAAGTTGGTTGTACAAGGAGTGATAACTGACACTGTACTGATATCACTTTGTAAAACGTAGAAATTTCACTGTTGTCTAACCAAGAGTTCACAGAAGAGTAATCAATGAATACTATACAAGAAATACATTGGATTGTATATTGTAATAGTTTCTTACACAAAATGACTTTCTGCGTTACTCCAGAGGAATCCCACTGAGTGGCAGTATGGAGCACCTTTTTGCTATAGTTGTATAGAAGGTGGCTTCATTTCATTGTATATGTACTCAACCATAAAAACGCATGATATAGCAACTGTAAGAGCAGTTACATTGAATGCAAGAGATACATTCATCAGATTTTGAAGTTGGTTGTACAAGGAGTGATAAATGACACTGTACTGATATCACTTTGTAAAACCTAGAAATATCACTATCCTGTAACCAACAGATCATTGAAAAGAGTAATCAATGAATACTATACAAGAAATTGTATATTGTAATAGTTTGTTACACAAAATGACTTTCTGCGTTACTCCCGAGGAATCCCACTGAGTGGCAGTATGGAGCTCCTTTTTACTATAGTTGTATAGAAGGTGGCTTCATTTCATTGTATATGTACTCAACCATATAAAAGCATGATATAGCAACTGTAAGAGCAGTTACATTGAATGCAAGAGATACATTCATCAGATTTTGAAGTTGGTTGTACAAGGAGAGATAACTCACACTGTATTAATATCACGTTGTAAAACCTAGAAATTTCACTGTTGTCTAACCAAGAGATCGCAGAAGAGTAATCAATGAATACTATCCAAGAAATACATTGGATTGTAAATTGTAATAGTTTGTTACACAAAATGACTTTCTGCGTTACTCCCGAGGAATCCCACTGAGTGGCAGTATGGAGTACCTTTTTACTGTAGTTGTATAGAAGGTGGCTTCATTTCATTGTATATGTACTCAACCATATAAAAGCATGATATAGCAACTGTAAGAGCAGTTACATTGAATGCCAGAGATACATTCATCAGATTTTGAAGTTCTTTGTACAAGGAGTGATAACTGACACTGTACTGATATCACTTTGTAAAACGTAGAAATTTCACTGTTGTCTAACCAAGAGTTCACAGAAGAGTAATCAATGAATACTATACAAGAAATACATTGGATTGTAAATTGTAATAGTTTGTTAAACAAAATGACTTTCTGCGTTACTCCCGAGGAATCCCACTGAGTGGCAGTATGGAGCACCTTTTTGCTATAGTTGTATAGAAGGTGGCTTCATTTCATTGTATATGTACTCAACCATATAAAAGCATGATATAGCAACTGTAAGAGCAGTTACATTGAATGGCAGAGATACATTCATCAGATTTTGAAGTTGTTTGTACAAGGAGTGATAACTGACACTGTACTGATATCACTTTATAAAACCTAGAAATATCACTATCCTGTAACCAACAGATCATTGAAAAGAGTAATCAATTAATACTATACAAGAAATTATATATTGTAATAGTTTGTTACACAAAATGACTTTCTGCGTTACTCCCGAGGAATCCCACTGAGTGGCAGTATGGAGCTCCTTTTTACGATAGTTGTATAGAAGGTGGCTTCATTTCATTGTATATGTACTCAACCATATAAAAGCATGATATAGCAACTGTAAGAGCAGTTACATTGAATGCAAGAGATACATTCATCAGATTTTGAAGTTGTTTGTACAAGGAGTGATAACTGACACTGTACTGATATCACTTTGTAAAACCTAGAAATATCACTATCCTGTAACCAACAGATCATTGAAAAGAGTAATCAATGAATACTATACAAGAAATTATATATTGTAATAGTTTGTTACACAAAATGACTTTCTGCGTTACTCCCGAGGAATCCCACTGAGTGGCAGTATGGAGCTCCTTTTTACTATAGTTGTATAGAAGGTGGCTTCATTTCATTGTATGTGTACTCAACCATATAAAAGCATGATATAGCAACTGTAAGAGCAGTTACATTGAATGCAAGAGATACATTCATCAGATTTTGAAGTTGGTTGTACAAGGAGAGATAACTCACACTGTATTAATATCACGTTGTAAAACCTAGAAATTTCACTGTTGTCTAACCAAGAGATCGCAGAAGAGTAATCAATGAATACTATCCAAGAAATACATTGGATTGTAAATTGTAATAGTTTGTTACACAAAATGACTTTCTGCGTTACTCCCGAGGAATCCCACTGAGTGGCAGTATGGAGTACCTTTTTACTGTAGTTGTATAGAAGGTGGCTTCATTTAATTGTATATGGACTCAACCATATAAAATCAAGATATAGCAACTGTAAGAGCAGTTACATTCAATGCAAGAGATACATTCATCAGATTTTGAAGTTGGTTGTACAAGGAGTGATAAATGACACTGTACTGATATCACTTTGTAAAACCTAGAAATATCACTATCCTGTAACCAACAGATCATTGAAAAGAGTAATCAATGAATACTATACAAGAAATTGTATATTGTAATAGTTTGTTACACAAAATAACTTTCTGCGTTACTCCCGAGGAATCCCACTGAGTGGCAGTATGGAGCACCTTTTTGCTATAGTTGTATACAAGGTGGCTTCATTTCATTGTAAATGTACTCAACCATATAAAAGCATGATATAGCAACTGTAAGAGCAGTTACATTGAATGCCAGAGATACATTCATCAGATTTTGAAGTTGGTTGTAGAAGGAGTGATAACTGACACTGTACTGATATCACTTTGTAAAACGTAGAAATTTCACTGTTGTCTAACCAAGAGTTCACAGAAGAGTAATCAATGAATACTATACAAGAAATACATTGGATTTTAAATTGTAATAGTTTGTTACACAAAATAACTTTCTGCGTTACTCCCGAGGAATCCCACTGAGTGGCAGTATGGAGCACCTTTTTGCTATAGTTGTATAGAAGGTGGCTTCATTTCATTTTATATGTACTCAACCATATAAAAGCATGATATAGCAACTGTAAGAAGAGTTACATTGAATGCCAGAGATACATTCATCAGATTTTGAAGTTGGTTGTACAAGGAGTGATAACTGACACTGTACTGATATCACTTGGTAAAACCTAGAAAAATCACTATCCTGTAACCAACAGATCATTGAAAAGAGTAATCAATGAATACTATACAAGAAATTGTATATTGTAATAGTTTGTTACACAAAATGACTTTCTGTGTTACTCCCGAGGAATCCCACTGAGTGGCAGTATGGAGCACCTTTTTACTATAGTTGTATAGAAGGTGGCTTCATTTCATTGTATATGTACTCAACCATATAAAAGAATGATATAGCAACTGTAAGAGCAGTTACATTGAATGCAAGAGATACATTCATCAGATTTTGAAGTTGGTTGTACAAGGAGTGATAACTGACACTGTACTGATATCACTTTGTAAAACGTAGAAATTTCACTGTTGTCTAACCAAGAGTTCACAGAAGAGTAATCAATGAATACTATCCAAGAAATACATTGGATTGTAAATTGTAATAGTTTGTTACACAAAATGACTTTCTGCGTTACTCCCGAGGAATCCCACTGAGTGGCAGTATGGAGCACCTTTTTACTGTAGTTGTATAGAAGGTGGCTTCATTTAATTGTATATGGACTCAACCATATAAAATCAAGATATAGCAACTGTAAGAGCAGTTACATTGAATGCAAGAGATACATTCATCAGATTTTGAAGTTGGTTGTACAAGGAGTGATAACTGACACTGTACTGATATCACTTTGTAAAACGTAGAAATTTCACTGTTGTCTAACCAAGAGTTCACAGAAGAGTAATCAATGAATACTATCCAAGAAGGTGTTTAGAAGGTGGCTTCATTTCATTGTATATGTACTCAACCATATAAAAGCATGATATAGCAACTGTAAGAGCAGCTACATTGAATGCCAGAGATACATTCATCAGATTTTGAAGTTGTTTGTACAAGGAGTGATAACTGACACTGTACTTAAAATTACTTTGTAAAACCTAGAAATATCACTTTCCTGTAACCAACAGATCATTGAAAAGAGTAATCAATGAATACTATACAAGAAATTATATATTGTAATAGTTTGTTACACAAAAGACTTTCTGCGTTACTCCCGAGGAATCCCACTGAGTGGCAGTATGGAGCTCCTTTTTACTATAGTTGTATAGAAGGTGGTTTCATTTCATTGTATATGTACTCAACCATATAAAAGCATGATATAGCAACTGTAAGAGCAGTTACATTGAATGCAAGAGATACGTTCATCAGATTTTGAAGTTGGTTGCACAAGGAGTGATTACTGACACTGTATTGATATCACGTTGGAAAACCTAGAAATTTCACTGTTGTCTAACCAAGATATCGCAGAAGAGTAATCAATGAATACTATACAAGAAATACGTTGGATTGTAAATTGTAATAGTTTGTTACACAAAATGACTTTCTGCGTTACTCTCGAGGAATCCCACTGAGTGGCAGTATGGAGCACCTTTTTACTGTAGTTGTATAGAAGGTGGCTTCAATTCATTGTATATGTACTCAACCATATAAAAGCATGATATAGCAACGGTAAGAGCAGTTACATTGAATGCAAGAGATACATTCATCAGATTTTGAAGTTGGTTGTACAAGGAGTGATAACTGACACTGTACTGATATCACTTTGTAAAACGTAGAAATTTCACTGTTGTCTAACCAAGAGTTCACAGAAGAGTAATCAATGAATACTATACAAGAAATACATTGGATTGTATATTGTAATAGTTTCTTACACAAAATGACTTTCTGCGTTACTCCAGAGGAATCCCACTGAGTGGCAGTATGGAGCACCTTTTTGCTATAGTTGTATAGAAGGTGGCTTCATTTCATTGTATATGTACTCAACCATAAAAACGCATGATATAGCAACTGTAAGAGCAGTTACATTGAATGCCAGAGATACATTCATCAGATTTTGAAGTTCTTTGTACAAGGAGTGATAACTGACACTGTACTGATATCACTTTGTAAAACGTAGAAATTTCACTGTTGTCTAACCAAGAGTTCACAGAAGAGTAATCAATGAATACTATACAAGAAATACATTGGATTGTAAATGGTAATAGTTTGTTAAACAAAATGACTTTCTGCGTTACTCCCGAGGAATCCCACTGAGTGGCAGTATGGAGCACCTTTTTGCTATAGTTGTATAGAAGGTGGCTTCATTTCATTGTATATGTACTCAACCATATAAAAGCATGATATAGCAACTGTAAGAGCAGTTACATTGAATGGCAGAGATACATTCATCAGATTTTGAAGTTGTTTGTACAAGGAGTGATAACTGACACTGTACTGATATCACTTTATAAAACCTAGAAATATCACTATCCTGTAACCAACAGATCATTGAAAAGAGTAATCAATGAATACTATACAAGAAATTATATATTGTAATAGTTTGTTACACAAAATGACTTTCTGCGTTACTCCCGAGGAATCCCACTGAGTGGCAGTATGGAGCTCCTTTTTACTATAGTTGTATAGAAGGTGGCTTCATTTCATTGTATATGTACTCAACCATATAAAAGCATGATATAGCAACTGTAAGAGCAGTTACATTGAATGCCAGAGATACATTCATCAGATTTTGAAGTTCGTTGTACAAGGAGTGATTACTGACACTGTATTGATATCACGTTGGAAAACCTAGAAATTTCACTGTTGTCTAACCAAGAGATCGCAGAAGAGTAATCAATGAATACTATAAAAGAAATACATTGGATTGTAAATTGTAGTAGTCTGTTACACAACATGACTTTCTGCGTTACTCCCGAGGAATCCCACTGGGTGGCAGTATGGAGCACCTTTTTACTGTAGTTGTATAGAAGGTGGCTTCATTTCATTGTATATGTACTCAACCATATAAAAGCATGATATAGCAACAGTAAGAGCAGTTACATTGAATGCAAGAGATACATTCATCAGATTTTGAAGTTCGTTGTACAAGGAGTGATTACTGACACTGTATTGATATCACGTTGTAAAACCTAGAAATTTCACTGTTGTCTAACCAAGAGATCGCAGATGAGTAATCAATGAATACTATACAAGAAATACATTGGATTGTAAATTGTAATAGTTTGTTACACAAAATGACTTTCTGCGTTACTCCCGAGGAATCCCACTGAGTGGCAGTATGGAGCACCTTTTTACTGTAGTTGTATAGAAGGTGGCTTCATTTAATTGTATATGTACTCAACCATATAAAATCAAGATATATCAACTGTAAGAGCAATTACATTGAATGCAAGAGATACATTCATCAGATTTTGAAGTTGGTTGTACAAGGAGTGATAACTGACACTGTACTGATATCACTTTGTAAAACGTAGAAATTTCACTGTTGTCTAACCAAGAGTTCACAGAAGAGTAATCAATGAATACTATACAAGAAATACATTGGATTGTAAATTGTAATAGTTTGTTACACAAAATGACTTTCTGCGTTACTCCCGAGGAATCCCACTGAGTGGCAGTATGGAGCACCTTTTTGCTATAGTTGTATAGAAGGTGGCTTCATTTCATTGTATATGTACTCAACCATATAAAATCAAAATATATCAACTGTAAGAGCAATTACATTGAATGCAAGAGATACATTCATCAGATTTTGAAGTTGGTTGTACAAGGAGTGATAACTGACACTGTACTGGTATTACTTTGTAAAACGTAGAAATTTCACTGTTGTCTAACCAAGAGTTCACAGAAGAGTAATCAATGAATACTATACAAGAAATACATTGGATTGTAAATTGTAATTGTTTGTTACACGAAATGACTTTCTGCGTTACTCCCGAAGAATCCCACTAAGTGGCAGTATGGAGCACCTTTTTGCTATAGTTGTATAGAAGGTGGCTTCATTTCATTGTATATGTACTCAACCATATAAAAGCATGACATAGCAACTGTAAGAGCAGTTACATTGAATGGCAGAGATACATTCATCAGATTTTGAAGTTGTTTGTACAAGGAGTGATAACTGACACTGTACTGATATCACTTTGTAAAACCTAGAAATATCACTATCCTGTAACCAACAGATCATTGAAAGGACTAATCAATGAATAATGTACAAGAAATTGTATATTGTAACAGTTTGTTACACAAAATGACTTTCTGCGTTACTCACGAGGAATCCCACTGAGTGGCAGTATGGAGCACCTTTTTGCTATAGTTGTATAGAAGGTGGCTTCATTTCATTGTATGTGTACTCAACCATATAAAAGCATGATATAGCAACGGTAAGAGCAGTTACATTGAATGCAAGAGATACATTCATCAGATTTTAAAGTTGGTTGTACAAGGAGTGATAACTGACACTGTCCTGATATCTCTTTGTAAAACGTAGAAATTTCACTGTTGTCTAACCAAGAGTTCACAGAAGAGTAATCAATGAATACTATACAAGAAATACATTGGATTGTAAATATTAATAGTTTCTTACACAAAATGACTTTCTGCGTTACTCCCGAGGAATCCCACTGAGTGGCAGTATGGAGCACCTTTTTGCTATAGTTGTATAGAAGGTGGCTTCATTTCATTGTTTATGTACTCAACCATATAAAAGCATGATATAGCAACTGTAAGAGCAGTTACATTGAATGCAAGAGATACATTCATCAGATTTTGAAGTTCTTTGTACAAGGAGTGATAACTGACACTGTACTGATATCACTTTGTAAAACGTAGAAATTTCACTGTTGTCTAACCAAGAGTTCACAGAAGAGTAATCAATGAATACTATACAAGAAATACATTGGATTGTAAATTGTAATAGTTTGTTACACAAAATAACTTTCTGCGTTACTCCCGAGGAATCCCACTGAGTGGCAGTATGGAGCAACTTTTTGCTATAGTTGTATAGAAGGTGGCTTCATTTCATTGTATATGTACTCAACCATATAAAAGCATGATATAGCAACTGTAAGAAGAGTTACATTGAATGCCAGAGATACATTCATCAGATTTTGAAGTTGGTTGTACAAGGAGTGATAACTGACACTGTACTGATATCACTTTGTAGAACCTAGAAATATCACTATCCTGTAACCAACAGATAATTGAAAAGAGTAATCAATGAATACTATACAAGAAATTATATATTGTAATAGTTTGTTACACAAAATGACTTTCTGCGTTACTCCCGAGGAATCCCACTGAGTGGCAGTATGGAGCTCCTTTTTACTATAGTTGTATAGAAGGTGGCTTCATTTCATTGTATATGTACTCAACCATATAAAAGCATGATATAGCAACTGTAAGAGCAGTTACATTGAATGCCAGAGATACATTCATCAGATTTTGAAGTTGTTTGTACAAGGAGTGATAACTGACACTTTACTTAAAATCACTTTGTAAAACCTAGAAATATCACTATCCTGTAACCAACAGATCATTGAAAAGAGTAATCAATGAATACTATACAAGAAATTATATATTGTAATAGTTTGTTACACAAAATGACTTTCTGCGTTACTCCCGAGGAATCCCACTGAGTGGCAGTATGGAGCTCCTTTTTACTATAGTTGTATAGAAGGTGGCTTCATTTCATTGTATATGTACTCAACCATATAAAAGCATGATATATCAACTGTAAGAGCACTTACATTGAATGCAAGAGATACGTTCATCAGATTTTGAAGTTGGTTGTACAAGGAGTGATTACTGACACTGTATTGATATCACGTTGGAAAACCTAGATATTTCACTGTTGTCTAACCAAGCGATCGCAGAAGAGTAATCAACGAATACTATACAAGAAATACATTGGATTGTAAATTGTAATAGTTTGTTATACAAAATGACTTTCTGCGTTACTCTCGAGGAATCCCACTGAGTGGCAGTATGGAGCACCTTTTTACTGTAGTTGTACAGAAGGTGGCTTCATTTCATTGTATATGTACTCAACCATATAAAAGCATGATATAGCAACGGTAAGAGCAGTTACATTGAATGCAAGAGATACATTCATCAGATTTTGAAGTTGGTTGTACAAGGAGTGATAACTGACACTGTACTGATATCACTTTGTAAAACGTAGAAATTTCACTGTTGTCTAACCAAGAGTTCACAGAAGAGTAATCAATGAATACTATACAAGAAATTGTATATTGTAATAGTTTGTTACACAAAATGACTTTCTGCGTTACTCCCGAGGAATCCCACTGAGTGGCAGAATGGAGCACCTTTTTGCTATAGTTCTATAGAAGGTGGCTTCATTTCATTGTATATGTACTCAACCATATAAAAGCATGATATAGCAACTGTAAGAGCAGTTACATTGAATGCCAGAGATACATTCATCAGATTTTGAAGTTCTTTGTACAAGGAGTGATAACTGACACTGTACTGATATCACTTTGTAAAACGTAGAAATTTCACTGTTGTCTAACCAAGAGTTCACAGAAGAGTAATCAATGAATACTATCCAAGAAATACATTGGATTGTAAATTGTAATAGTTTGTTACAGAAAATGACTTTCTGCGTTACTCCCGAGGAATCCCACTAAGTGGCAGTATGGAGCACCTTTTTGCTACAGTTGTATAGAAGGTGGCTTCATTTCATTGTATATGGATTCAACCATATAAAAGCATGATATAGCAACTGTAAGAGCAGTTACATTGAATGGCAGAGATACATTCATCAGATTTTGAAGTTGTTTGTACAAGGAGTGATAACTGACACTGTACTGATATCACTTTGTAAAACCTAGAAATATCACTATCCTGTAACCAACAGATCATTGAAAAGAGTAATCAATGAATACTATACAAGAAATTGTATATTGTAATAGTTTGTTACACAAAATGACTTTCTGCGTTACTCTCGAGGAATCCCACTGAGTGGCAGTATGGAGCACCTTTTTACTGTAGTTGTATAGAAGGGGCTTCATTTCATTGTATGTGTACTCAACCATATAAAAGCATGATATAGCAACGGTAAGAGCAGTTACATTGAATGCAAGAGATACATTCATCAGATTTTAAAGTTGGTTGTATAAGGAGTGATAACTGACACTGTCCTGATATCTCTTTGTAAAACGTAGAAATTTCACTGTTGTCTAACCAAGAGTTCACAGAAGAGTAATCAATGAATACTATACAAGAAATACATTGGATTGTAAATTGTAATAGTTTCTTACACAAAATGACTTTCTGCGTTACTCCCGAGGAATCCCACTGAGTGGCAGTATGGAGCACCTTTTTGCTATAGTTGTATAGAAGGTGGCTTCATTTCATTGTATATGTACTCAACCATATAAAAGCATGATATAGCAACTGTAAGAAGAGTTACATTGAATGCCAGAGATACAGTCATCAGATTTTGAAGTTGGTTGTACAAGGAGTGATAACTGACACTGTACTGATATCACTTTGTAGAACCTAGAAATATCACTATCCTGTAACCAACAGATCATTGAAAAGAGTAATCAATGAATACTATACAAGAAATTATATATTGTAATAGTTTGTTACACAAAATGACTTTCTGCGTTACTCCCGAGGAATCCCACTGAGTGGCAGTATGGAGCTCCTTTTTACTATAGATGTATAGAAGGTGGCTTCATTTCATTGTATATGTACTCAACCATATAAAAGCATGATATAGCAACTGTAAGAGCAGTTACATTGAATGCCAGAGATACATTCATCAGATTTTGAAGTTGTTTGTACAAGGAGTGATAACTGACACTTTACTTAAAATCACTTTGTAAAACCTAGAAATATCACTATCCTGTAACCAACAGATCATTGAAAAGAGTAATCAATGAATACTATACAAGAAATTATATATTGTAATAGTTTGTTACACAAAATGACTTTCTGGGTTACTCCCGAGGAATCCCACTGAGTGGCAGTATGGAGCTCCTTTTTACTATAGTTATATAGAAGGTGGCTTCATTTCATTGTATATGTACTCAACCATATAAAAGCATGATATAGCAATTGTAAGAGCAGTTACATTGAATGCAAGAGATACGTTCATCAGATTTTGAAGTTGGTTGTACAAGGAGTGATTACTGACACTGTATTGATATCACGTTGGAAAACCTAGATATTTCACTGTTGTCTAACGAAGCGATCGCAGAAGAGTAATCAACGAATACTATACAAGAAATACATTGGATTGTAAATTGTAATAGTTTGTTATACAAAATGACTTTCTGCGTTACTCCCGAGGAATCCTACTGAGTGGCAGTATGGAGCACCTTTTTACTGTAGTTGTATAGAAGGTGGCTTCATTTCATTGTATATGTACTCAACCATATAAAGGCATGATATAGCAACTGTAAGAGCAGTTACATTAAATGCAAGAGATACATTCATCAGATTTTGAAGTTCGTTGTACAAGGAGTGATTACTGACACTGTATTGATATCACGTTGTAAAACCTAGAAATTTCACTGTTGTCTAACCAAGAGATCGCAGAAGAGTAATCAATGAATACTATACAAGAAATACATTGGATTGTAAATTGTAATAGTTTGTTACACAAAATGACTTTCTGCGTTACTCTCGAGGAATCCCACTGAGTGGCAGTATGGAGCATCTTTTTACTGTAGTTGTATAGAAGGTGGCTTCATTTCATTGTATATGTACTCAACCATATAAAAGCATGATATAGCAACGGTAAGAGCAGTTACATTGAATGCAAGAGATACATTCATCAGATTTTGAAGTTGGTTGTACAAGGAGTGATAACTGACACTGTACTGATATCACTTTGTAAAACGTAGAAATTTCACTGTTGTCTAACCAAGAGTTCACAGAAGAGTAATCAATGAATACTATACAAGAAATACATTGGATTGTAAATTGTAATAGTTTGTTACACAAAATGACTTTCTGCGTTACTCCCGAGGAATCCCACTGAGTGGCAGAATGGAGCACCTTTTTGCTATAGTTGTATAGAAGGTGGCTTCATTTCATTGTATATGTACTCAACCATATAAAAGCATGATATAGCAACTGTAAGAGCAGTTACATTGAATGCCAGAGATACATTCATCAGATTTTGAAGTTCTTTGTACAAGGAGTGATAACTGACACTGTACTGATATCACTTTGTAAAACGTAGAAATTTCACTGTTGTCTAACCAAGAGTTCACAGAAGAGTAATCAATGAATACTATACAAGAAATACATTGGATTGTAAATTGTAATAGTTTGTTACACAAAATGACTTTCTGCGTTACTCCCGAGGAATCCCACTGAGTGGCAGAATGGAGCACCTTTTTGCTATAGTTGTATAGAAGGTGGCTTCATTTCATTGTATATGTACTCAACCATATAAAAGCATGATATAGCAACTGTAAGAGCAATTACATTGAATGCAAGAGATACATTCATCAGATTTTGAAGTTGGTTGTACAAGGAGTGATAACTGACACTGTACTGATATCACTTTGTAAAACGTAGAAATTTCACTGTTGCCTAACCAAGAGTTCACAGAAGAGTAATCAATGAATACTATACAAGAAATACATTGGATTGTAAATTGTAATAGTTTGTTACACGAAATGACTTTCTGCGTTACTCCCGAAGAATCCCACTAAGTGGCAGTATGGAGCACCTTTTTGCTATAGTTGTATAGAAGGTGGCTTCATTTCATTGTATATGTACTCAACCATATAAAAGCATGATATAGCAACTGTAAGAGCAGTTACATTGAATGGCAGAGATACATTCATCAGATTTTGAAGTTGTTTGTACAAGGAGTGATAACTGACACTGTACTGATATCACTTTGTAAAACCTAGAAATATCACTATCCTGTAACCAACAGATCATTGAAAAGACTAATCAATGAATACTGTACAAGAAATTGTATATTGTAACAGTTTGTTACACAAAATGACTTTCTGCGTTACTCACGAGGAATCCCACTGAGTGGCAGTATGGAGCACCTTTTTGCTATAGTTGTATAGAAGGTGGCTTCATTTCATTGTATGTGTACTCAACCATATAAAAGCATGATATAGCAACGGTAAGAGCAGTTACATTGAATGCAAGAGATACATTCATCAGATTTTAAAGTTGGTTGTACAAGGAGTGATAACTGACACTGTCCTGATATCTCTTTGTAAAACGTAGAAATTTCACTGTTGTCTAACCAAGAGTTCACAGAAGAGTAATCAATGAATACTATACAAGAAATACATTGGATTGTAAATTGTAATAGTTTCTTACACAAAATGACTTTCTGCGTTACTCCCGAGGAATCCCACTGAGTGGCAGTATGGAGCACCTTTTTGCTATAGTTGTATAGAAGGTGGCTTCATTTCATTGTATATGTACTCAACCATATAAAAGCATGATATAGCAACTGTAAGAGCAGTTACATTGAATGCCAGAGATACATTCATCAGATTTTGAAGTTGTTTGTACAAGGAGTGATAACTGACACTGTACTGATATCACTTTGTAAAACGTAGAAATTTCACTGTTGTCTAACCAAGAGTTCACAGAAGAGTAATCAATGAATACTATACAAGAAATACATTGGATTGTAAATTGTAATAGTTTGTTACACAAAATAACTTTCTGCGTTACTCCCGAGGAATCCCACTGAGTGGCAGTATGGAGCACCTTTTTGATATAGTTGTATAGAAGGTGGCTTCATTTCATTGTATATGTAATCAACCATATAAAAGCATGATATAGCAACTGTAAGAAGAGTTACATTGAATGCCAGAGATACATTCATCAGATTTTGAAGTTGGTTGTACAAGGAGTGATAACTGACACTGTACTGATATCACTTTGTAGAACCTAGAAATATCACTATCCTGTAACCAACAGATCATTGAAAAGAGTAATCAATGAATACTATACAAGAAATTATATATTGTAATAGTTTGTTACACAAAATGACTTTCTGCGTTACTCCCGAGGAATCCCACTGAGTGGCAGTATGGAGCTCCTTTTTACTATAGTTGTATAGAAGGTGGCTTCATTTCATTGTATATGGACTCAACCATATAAAAGCATGATATAGCAACTGTAAGAGCAGTTACATTGAATGCCAGAGATACATTCATCAGATTTTGAAGTTGTTTGTACAAGGAGTGATAACTGACACTTTACTTAAAATCACTTTGTAAAACCTAGAAATATCACTATCCTGTAACCAACAGATCATTGAAAAGAGTAATCAATGAATACTATACAAGAAATTATATATTGTAATAGTTTGTTACACAAAATGACTTTCTGGGTTACTCCCGAGGAATCCCACTGAGTGGCAGTATGGAGCTCCTTTTTACTATAGTTGTATAGAAGGTGGCTTCATTTCATTGTATATGTACTCAACCATATAAAAGCATGATATAGCAACTGTAAGAGCACTTACATTGAATGCAAGAGATACGTTCATCAGATTTTGAAGTTGGTTGTACAAGGAGTGATTACTGACACTGTATTGATATCACGTTGGAAAACCTAGATATTTCACTGTTGTCTAACCAAGCGATCGCAGAAGAGTAATCAACGAATACTATTCAAGAAATACATTGGATTGTAAATTGTAATAGTTTGTTATACAAAATGACTTTCTGCGTTACTCCCGAGGAATCCTACTGAGTGGCAGTATGGAGCACCTTTTTACTGTAGTTGTATAGAAGGTGGCTTCATTTCATTGTATATGTACTCAACCATATAAAAGCATGATATAGCTACTGTAAGAGCAGTTACATTAAATGCAAGAGATACATTCATCAGATTTTGAAGTTCGTTGTACAAGGAGTGATTACTGACACTGTATTGATATCACGTTGTAAAACCTAGAAATTTCACTGTTGTCTAACCAAGAGATCGCAGAAGAGTAATCAATGAATACTATACAAGAAATACATTGGATTGTAAATTGTAATAGTTTGTTACACAAAATGACTTTCTGCGTTACTCTCGAGGAATCCCACTGAGTGGCAGTATGGAGCACCTTTTTACTGTAGTTGTATAGAAGGTGGCTTCATTTCATTGTATATGTACTCAACCATATAAAAGCATGATATAGCAATGGTAAGAGCAGTTACATTGAATGCAAGAGATACATTCATCAGATTTTGAAGTTGGTTGTACAAGGAGTGATAACTGACACTGTACTGATATCACTTTGTAAAACGTAGAAATTTCACTGTTGTCTAACCAAGAGTTCACAGAAGAGTAATCAATGAATACTATACAAGAAATACATTGGATTGTAAATTGTAATAGTTTGTTACACAAAATAACTTTCTCCGTTACTCCCGAGGAATCCCACTGAGTGGCAGTATGGAGCACCTTTTTGCTATAGTTGTATAGAAGGTGGCTTCATTTCATTTTATATGTACTCAACCATATAAAAGCATGATATAGCAACTGTAAGAAGAGTTACATTGAATGCCAGAGATACATTCATCAGATTTTGAAGTTGGTTGTACAAGGAGTGATAACTGACACTGTACTGATATCACTTTGTAAAACCTAGAAATATCACTATCCTGTAACCAACAGATCATTGAAAAGAGTAATCAATGAATACTATACAAGAAATTATATATTGTAATAGTTTGTTACACAAAATGACTTTCTGCGTTACTCCCGAGGAATCCCACTGAGTGGCAGAATGGAGCACCTTTTTGCTATAGTTGTATAGAAGGTGGCTTCATTTCATTGTATATGTACTCAACCATATAAAAGCATGATATAGCAACTGTAAGAGCAGTTACATTGAATGCCAGAGATACATTCATCAGATTTTGAAGTTGTTTGTACAAGGAGTGATAACTGACACTGTACTGATATCACTTTGTAAAACCTAGAAATATCACTATCCTGTAACCAACAGATCATTGAAAAGAGTAATCAATGAATACTATACAAGAAATTGTATATTGTAATAGTTTGTTACACAAAATGACTTTCTGCGTTACTCTCGAGGAATCCCACTGAGTGGCAGTATGGAGCACCTTTTTACTGTAGTTGTATAGAAGGGGCTTCATTTCATTGTATATGGACTCAACCATATAAAAGCATGATATAGCAACGGTAAGAGCAGTTACATTGAATGCAAGAGATACATTCATCAGATTTTGAAGTTGGTTGTACAAGGAGTGATAACTGACACTGTACTGATATCACTTTGTAAAACGTAGAAATTTCACTGTTGTCTAACCAAGAGTTCACAGAAGAGTAATCAACGAATACTATACAAGAAATACATTGGATTGTAAATTGTAATAGTTTGTTACACAAAATGACTTTCTGCGTTACTCCCGAGGAATCCTACTGAGTGGCAGTATGGAGCACCTTTTTGCTATAGTTGTATAGAAGGTGGCTTCATTTCATTGTATATGTACTCAACCATATAAAAGCATGATATAGCAACTGTAAGAGCAGTTACATTGAATGCCAGAGATACATTCATCAGATTTTGAAGTTCTTTGTACAAGGAGTGATAACTGACACTGTACTGATATCACTTTGTAAAACGTAGAAATTTCACTGTTGTCTAACCAAGAGTTCACAGAAGAGTAATCAATGAATACTATACAAGAAATACATTGGATTGTAAATTGTAATAGTTTGTTACACAAAATAACTTTCTCCGTTACTCCCGAGGAATCCCACTGAGTGGCAGTATGGAGCACCTTTTTGCTATAGTTGTATAGAAGGTGGCTTCATTTCATTTTATATGTACTCAACCATATAAAAGCATGATATAGCAACTGTAAGAGCAGTTACATTGAATGCCAGAGATACATTCATCAGATTTTGAAGTTCTTTGTACAAGGAGTGATAACTGACACTGTACTGATATCACTTTGTAAAACGTAGAAATTTCACTGTTGTCTAACCAAGAGTTCACAGAAGAGTAATCAATGAATACTATACAAGAAATACATTGGATTGTAAATTGTAAT
Organism: Lepidodactylus listeri; assembly: GCA_029233225.1. NCBI lineage: Eukaryota > Metazoa > Chordata > Lepidosauria > Squamata > Gekkonidae > Lepidodactylus > Lepidodactylus listeri. Next base: position 1,562,936 of record JARCFY010000014.1, on the reverse strand, counting down.
AGTTTGTTACACAAAATGACTTTCTGCGTTACTCCCGAGGAATCCCACTGAGTGCCAGAATGGAGCACCTTTTTGCTATAGTTGTATAGAAGGTGGCTTCATTTAATTGTATATGTACTCAACCATATAAAATCAAGATATATCAACTGTAAGAGCAATTACATTGAATGCAAGAGATACATTCATCAGATTTTGAAGTTGGTTGTACAAGGAGTGATAACTGACACTGTACTGATATCACTTTGTAAAACGTAGAAATTTCACTGTTGTCTAACCAAGAGTTCACAGAAGAGTAATCAATGAATACTATACAAGAAATACATTGGATTGTAAATTGTAATAGTTTGTTACACGAAATGACTTTCTGCGTTACTCCCGAAGAATCCCACTAAGTGGCAGTATGGAGCACCTTTTTGCTATAGTTGTATAGAAGGTGGCTTCATTTCATTGTATATGTACTCAACCATATAAAAGCATGATATAGCAACTGTAAGAGCAGTTACATTGAATGGCAGAGATACATTCATCAGATTTTGAAGTTGTTTGTACAAGGAGTGATAACTGACACTGTACTGATATCACTTTGTAAAACCTAGAAATATCACTATCCTGTAACCAACAGATCATTGAAAAGACTAATCGATGAATACTGTACAAGAAATTGTATATTGTAACAGTTTGTTACACAAAATGACTTTCTGCGTTACTCACGAGGAATCCCACTGAGTGGCAGTATGGAGCACCTTTTTGCTATAGTTGTATAGAAGGTGGCTTCATTTCATTGTATGTGTACTCAACCATATAAAAGCATGATATAGCAACGGTAAGAGCAGTTACATTGAATGCAAGAGATACATTCATCAGATTTTAAAGTTGGTTGTACAAGGAGTGATAACTGACACTGTCGTGATATCTCTTTGTAAAACGTAGAAATTTCACTGTTGTCTAACCAAGAGTTCACAGAAGAGTAATCAATGAATACTATACAAGAAATACATTGGATTGTAAATTGTAATAGTTTCTTACACAAAATGACTTTCTGCGTTACTCCCGAGGAATCCCACTGAGTGGCAGTATGGAGCACCTTTTTGCTATAGTTGTATAGAAGGTGGCTTCATTTCATTGTATATGTACTCAACCATATAAAAGCATGATATAGCAACTGTAAGAGCAGTTACATTGAATGCCAGAGATACATTCATCAGATTTTGAAGTTCTTTGTACAAGGAGTGATAACTGACACTGTACTGATATCACTTTGTAAAACGTAGAAATTTCACTGTTGTCTAACCAAGAGTTCACAGAAGAGTAATCAATGAATATTATACAAGAAATACATTGGATTGTAAATTGTAATAGTTTGTTACACAAAATAACTTTCTGCGTTACTCCCGAGGAATCCCACTGAGTGGCAGTATGGAGCACCTTTTTGCTATAGTTGTATAGAAGGTGGCTTCATTTCATTGTATATGTACTCAACCATATAAAAGCATGATATAGCAACTGTAAGAAGAGTTACATTGAATGCCAGAGATACATTCATCAGATTTTGAAGTTGGTTGTACAAGGAGTGATAACTGACACTGTACTGATATCACTTTGTAAAACCTAGAAATATCACTATCCTGTAACCAACAGATCATTGAAAAGAGTAATCAATGAATACTATACAAGAAATTGTGTATTGTAATAGTTTGTTACACAAAATGACTTTCTGCGTTACTCTCGAGGAATCCCACTGAGTGGCAGTATGGAGCACCTTTTTACTGTAGTTGTATAGAAGGGGCTTCATTTCATTGTATGTGTACTCAACCATATAAAAGCATGATATAGCAACGGTAAGAGCAGTTACATTGAATGCAAGAGATACATTCATCAGATTTTAAAGTTTGTTGTACAAGGAGTGATAACTGACACTGTCCTGATATCACTTTGTAAAACGTAGAAATTTCACTGTTGTCTAACCAAGAGTTCACAGAAGAGTAATCAATGAATACTATACAAGAAATACATTGGATTGTAAATTGTAATAGTTTCTTACACAAAATGACTTTCTGCGTTACTCCCGAGGAATCCCACTGAGTGGCAGTATGGAGCACCTTTTTGCTATAGTTGTATAGAAGGTGGCTTCATTTCATTGTATATGTACTCAACCATATAAAAGCATGATATAGCAACTGTAAGAAGAGTTACATTGAATGCCAGAGATACATTCATCAGATTTTGAAGTTGTTTGTACAAGGAGTGATAACTGACACTGTACTGATATCACTTTGTAGAACCTAGAAATATCACTATCCTGTAACCAACAGATCATTGAAAAGAGTAATCAATGAATACTATACAAGAAATTATATATTGTAATAGTTTGTTACACAAAATGACTTTCTGCGTTACTCCCGAGGAATCCCACTGAGTGGCAGTATGGAGCTCCTTTTTACTATAGTTGTATAGAAGGTGGCTTCATTTCATTGTATATGTACTCAACCATATAAAAGCATGATATAGCAACTGTAAGAGCAGTTACATTGAATGCCAGAGATACATTCATCAGATTTTGAAGTTGTTTGTACAAGGAGTGATAACTGACACTTTACTTAAAATCACTTTGTAAAACCTAGAAATATCACTATCCTGTAACCAACAGATCATTGAAAAGAGTAATCAATGAATACTATACAAGAAATTATATATTGTAATAGTTTGTTACACAAAATGACTTTCTGCGTTACTCCCGAGGAATCCCACTGAGTGGCAGTATGGAGCTCCTTTTTACTATAGTTGTATAGAAGGTGGCTTCATTTCATTGTATATGTACTCAACCATATAAAAGTATGATATAGCAACTGTAAGAGCAGTTACATTTAATGCAAGAGATACGTTCATCAGATTTTGAAGTTGGTTGTACAAGGAGTGATTACTGACACTGTATTGATATCACGTTGGAAAACCTAGATATTTCACTGTTGTCTAACGAAGCGATCGCAGAAGAGTAATCAACGAATACTATACAAGAAATACATTGGATTGTAAATTGTAAAAGTTTGTTATACAAAATGACTTTCTGCGTTACTCCCGAGGAATCCTACTGAGTGGCAGTATGGAGCACCTTTTTACTGTAGTTGTATAGAAGGTGGCTTCATTTCATTGTATATGTACTCAACCATATAAAAGCATGATATAGCAACTGTAAGAGCAGTTACATTAAATGCAAGAGATACATTCATCAGATTTTGAAGTTCGTTGTACAAGGAGTGATTACTGACACTGTATTGATATCACGTTGTAAAACCTAGAAATTTCACTGTTGTCTAACCAAGAGATCGCAGAAGAGTAATCAATGAATACTATACAAGAAATACATTGGATTGTAAATTGTAATAGTTTGTTACACAAAATGACTTTCTGCGTTACTCTCGAGGAATCCCACTGAGTGGCAGTATGGAGCACCTTTTTACTGTAGTTGTATAGAAGGTGGCTTCATTTCATTGTATATGTACTCAACCATATAAAAGCATGATATAGCAAGGGTAAGAGCAGTTACATTGAATGCAAGAGATACATTCATCAGATTTTGAAGTTGGTTGTACAAGGAGTGATAACTGACACTGTACTGATATCACTTTGTAAAACGTAGAAATTTCACTGTTGTCTAACCAAGAGTTCACAGAAGAGTAATCAATGAATACTATACAAGAAATACATTGGATTGTAAATTGTAATAGTTTGTTACACAAAATGACTTTCTGCGTTACTCCCGAGGAATCCCACTGAGTGGCAGAATGGAGCACCTTTTTGCTATAGTTGTATAGAAGGTGGCTTCATTTCATTGTATATGTACTCAACCATATAAAAGCATGATATAGCAACTGTAAGAGCAGTTACATTGAATGCCAGAGATACATTCATCAGATTTTGAAGTTGTTTGTACAAGGAGTGATAACTGACACTGTACTGATATCACTTTGTAAAACCTAGAAATATCACTATCCTGTAACCAACAGATCATTGAAAAGAGTAATCAATGAATACTATACAAGAAATTATATATTGTAATAGTTTGTTACACAAAATGACTTTCTGCGTTACTCCCGAGCAATCCCACTGAGTGGCAGAATGGAGCACCTTTTTGCTATAGTTGTATAGAAGGTGGCTTCATTTCATTGTATATGTACTCAACCATATAAAAGCATGATATAGCAACTGTAAGAGCAGTTACATTGAATGCCAGAGATACATTCATCAGATTTTGAAGTTGTTTGTACAAGGAGTGATAACTGACACTGTACTGATATCACTTTGTAAAACCTAGAAATATCACTATCCTTTAACCAACAGATCATTGAAAAGAGTAATCAATGAATACTATACAAGAAATTGTATATTGTAATAGTTTGTTACACAAAATGACTTTCTGCGTTACTCTCGAGGAATCCCACTGAGTGGCAGTATGGAGCACCTTTTTACTGTAGTTGTATAGAAGGGGCTTCATTTCATTGTATATGGACTCAACCATATAAAAGCATGATATAGCAACGGTAAGAGCAGTTACATTGAATGCAAGAGATACATTCATCAGATTTTGAAGTTGGTTGTACAAGGAGTGATAACTGACACTGTACTGATATCACTTTGTAAAACGTAGAAATTTCACTGTTGTCTAACCAAGAGTTCACAGAAGAGTAATCAACGAATACTATACAAGAAATACATTGGATTGTAAATTGTAATAGTTTGTTACACAAAATGACTTTCTGCGTTACTCCCGAGGAATCCTACTGAGTGGCAGTATGGAGCACCTTTTTGCTATAGTTGTATAGAAGGTGGCTTCATTTCATTGTATATGTACTCAACCATATAAAAGCATGATATAGCAACTGTAAGAGCAGTTACATTGAATGCCAGAGATACATTCATCAGATTTTGAAGTTCTTTGTACAAGGAGTGATAACTGACACTGTACTGATATCACTTTGTAAAACGTAGAAATTTCACTGTTGTCTAACCAAGAGTTCACAGAAGAGTAATCAATGAATACTATACAAGAAATACATTGGATTGTAAATTGTAATAGTTTGTTACACAAAATGACTTTCTGCGTTACTCCCGAGGAATCCCACTGAGTGGCAGAATGGAGCACCTTTTTTCTATAGTTGTATAGAAGGTGGCTTCATTTCATTGTATATGTACTCAACCATATAAAAGCATGATATAGCAACTGTAAGAGCAGTTACATTGAATGCCAGAGATACATTCATCAGATTTTGAAGTTCTTTGTACAAGGAGTGATAACTGACACTGTACTGATATCACTTTGTAAAACGTAGAAATTTCACTGTTGTCTAACCAAGAGTTCACAGAAGAGTAATCAATGAATACTATACAAGAAATACATTGGATTGTAAATTGTAATAGTTTGTTACACAAAATGACTTTCTGCGTTACTCCCGAGGAATCCCACTGAGTGCCAGAATGGAGCACCTTTTTGCTATAGTTGTATAGAAGGTGGCTTCATTTAATTGTATATGTACTCAACCATATAAAATCAAGATATATCAACTGTAAGAGCAATTACATTGAATGCAAGAGATACATTCATCAGATTTTGAAGTTGGTTGTACAAGGAGTGATAACTGACACTGTACTGATATCACTTTGTAAAACGTAGAAATTTCACTGTTGTCTAACCAAGAGTTCGCAGAAGAGTAATCAATGAATACTATACAAGAAATACATTGGATTGTAAATTGTAATAGTTTGTTACACGAAATGACTTTCTGCGTTACTCCCGAAGAATCCCACTAAGTGGCAGTATGGAGCACCTTTTTGCTATAGTTGTATAGAAGGTGGCTTCATTTCATTGTATATGTACTCAACCATATAAAAGCATGATATAGCAACTGTAAGAGCAGTTACATTGAATGGCAGAGATACATTCATCAGATTTTGAAGTTGTTTGTACAAGGAGTGATAACTGACACTGTACTGATATCACTTTGTAAAACCTAGAAATATCACTATCCTGTAACCAACAGATCATTGAAAAGACTAATCAATGAATACTGTACAAGAAATTGTATATTGTAACAGTTTGTTACACAAAATGACTTTCTGCGTTACTCACGAGGAATCCCACTGAGTGGCAGTATGGAGCACCTTTTTGCTATAGTTGTATAGAAGGTGGCTTCATTTCATTGTATGTGTACTCAACCATATAAAAGCATGATATAGCAACGGTAAGAGCAGTTACATTGAATGCAAGAGATACATTCATCAGATTTTAAAGTTGGTTGTACAAGGAGTGATAACTGACACTGTCGTGATATCTCTTTGTAAAACGTAGAAATTTCACTGTTGTCTAACCAAGAGTTCACAGAAGAGTAATCAATGAATACTATACAAGAAATACATTGGATTGTAAATTGTAATAGTTTCTTACACAAAATGACTTTCTGCGTTACTCCCGAGGAATCCCACTGAGTGGCAGTATGGAGCACCTTTTTGCTATAGTTGTATAGAAGGTGGCTTCATTTCATTGTATATGTACTCAACCATATAAAATCAAGATATATCAACTGTAAGAGCAATTACATTGAATGCAAGAGATACATTCATCAGATTTTGAAGTTGGTTGTACAAGGAGTGATAACTGACACTGTACTGATATCACTTTGTAAAACGTAGAAATTTCACTGTTGTCTAACCAAGAGTTCGCAGAAGAGTAATCAATGAATACTATACAAGAAATACATTGGATTGTAAATTGTAATAGTTTGTTACACGAAATGACTTTCTGCGTTACTCCCGAAGAATCCCACTAAGTGGCAGTATGGAGCACCTTTTTGCTATAGTTGTATAGAAGGTGGCTTCATTTCATTGTATATGTACTCAACCATATAAAAGCATGATATAGCAACTGTAAGAGCAGTTACATTGAATGGCAGAGATACATTCATCAGATTTTGAAGTTGTTTGTACAAGGAGTGATAACTGACACTGTACTGATATCACTTTGTAAAACCTAGAAATATCACTATCCTGTAACCAACAGATCATTGAAAAGACTAATCAATGAATACTGTACAAGAAATTGTATATTGTAACAGTTTGTTACACAAAATGACTTTCTGCGTTACTCACGAGGAATCCCACTGAGTGGCAGTATGGAGCACCTTTTTGCTATAGTTGTATAGAAGGTGGCTTCATTTCATTGTATGTGTACTCAACCATATAAAAGCATGATATAGCAACGGTAAGAGCAGTTACATTGAATGCAAGAGATACATTCATCAGATTTTAAAGTTGGTTGTACAAGGAGTGATAACTGACACTGTCGTGATATCTCTTTGTAAAACGTAGAAATTTCACTGTTGTCTAACCAAGAGTTCACAGAAGAGTAATCAATGAATACTATACAAGAAATACATTGGATTGTAAATTGTAATAGTTTCTTACACAAAATGACTTTCTGCGTTACTCCCGAGGAATCCCACTGAGTGGCAGTATGGAGCACCTTTTTGCTATAGTTGTATAGAAGGTGGCTTCATTTCATTGTATATGTACTCAACCATATAAAAGCATGATATAGCAACTGTAAGAGCAGTTACATTGAATGCCAGAGATACATTCATCAGATTTTGAAGTTCTTTGTACAAGGAGTGATAACTGACACTGTACTGATATCACTTTGTAAAACGTAGAAATTTCACTGTTGTCTAACCAAGAGTTCACAGAAGAGTAATCAATGAATATTATACAAGAAATACATTGGATTGTAAATTGTAATAGTTTGTTACACAAAATAACTTTCTGCGTTACTCCCGAGGAATCCCACTGAGTGGCAGTATGGAGCACCTTTTTGCTATAGTTGTATAGAAGGTGGCTTCATTTCATTGTATATGTACTCAACCATATAAAAGCATGATATAGCAACTGTAAGAAGAGTTACATTGAATGCCAGAGATACATTCATCAGATTTTGAAGTTGGTTGTACAAGGAGTGATAACTGACACTGTACTGATATCACTTTGTAAAACCTAGAAATATCACTATCCTGTAACCAACAGATCATTGAAAAGAGTAATCAATGAATACTATACAAGAAATTGTGTATTGTAATAGTTTGTTACACAAAATGACTTTCTGCGTTACTCTCGAGGAATCCCACTGAGTGGCAGTATGGAGCACCTTTTTACTGTAGTTGTATAGAAGGGGCTTCATTTCATTGTATGTGTACTCAACCATATAAAAGCATGATATAGCAACGGTAAGAGCAGTTACATTGAATGCAAGAGATACATTCATCAGATTTTAAAGTTTGTTGTACAAGGAGTGATAACTGACACTGTCCTGATATCACTTTGTAAAACGTAGAAATTTCACTGTTGTCTAACCAAGAGTTCACAGAAGAGTAATCAATGAATACTATACAAGAAATACATTGGATTGTAAATTGTAATAGTTTCTTACACAAAATGACTTTCTGCGTTACTCCCGAGGAATCCCACTGAGTGGCAGTATGGAGCACCTTTTTGCTATAGTTGTATAGAAGGTGGCTTCATTTCATTGTATATGTACTCAACCATATAAAAGCATGATATAGCAACTGTAAGAAGAGTTACATTGAATGCCAGAGATACATTCATCAGATTTTGAAGTTGTTTGTACAAGGAGTGATAACTGACACTGTACTGATATCACTTTGTAGAACCTAGAAATATCACTATCCTGTAACCAACAGATCATTGAAAAGAGTAATCAATGAATACTATACAAGAAATTATATATTGTAATAGTTTGTTACACAAAATGACTTTCTGCGTTACTCCCGAGGAATCCCACTGAGTGGCAGTATGGAGCTCCTTTTTACTATAGTTGTATAGAAGGTGGCTTCATTTCATTGTATATGTACTCAACCATATAAAAGCATGATATAGCAACTGTAAGAGCAGTTACATTGAATGCCAGAGATACATTCATCAGATTTTGAAGTTGTTTGTACAAGGAGTGATAACTGACACTTTACTTAAAATCACTTTGTAAAACCTAGAAATATCACTATCCTGTAACCAACAGATCATTGAAAAGAGTAATCAATGAATACTATACAAGAAATTATATATTATAATAGTTTGTTACACAAAATGACTTTCTGCGTTACTCCCGAGGAATCCCACTGAGTGGCAGTATGGAGCTCCTTTTTACTATAGTTGTATAGAAGGTGGCTTCATTTCATTGTATATGTACTCAACCATATAAAAGTATGATATAGCAACTGTAAGAGCAGTTACATTTAATGCAAGAGATACGTTCATCAGATTTTGAAGTTGGTTGTACAAGGAGTGATTACTGACACTGTATTGATATCACGTTGGAAAACCTAGATATTTCACTGTTGTCTAACGAAGCGATCGCAGAAGAGTAATCAACGAATACTATACAAGAAATACATTGGATTGTAAATTGTAAAAGTTTGTTATACAAAATGACTTTCTGCGTTACTCCCAAGGAATCCTACTGAGTGGCAGTATGGAGCACCTTTTTACTGTAGTTGTATAGAAGGTGGCTTCATTTCATTGTATATGTACTCAACCATATAAAAGCATGATATAGCAACTGTAAGAGCAGTTACATTAAATGCAAGAGATACATTCATCAGATTTTGAAGTTCGTTGTACAAGGAGTGATTACTGACACTGTATTGATATCACGTTGTAAAACCTAGAAATTTCACTGTTGTCTAACCAAGAGATCGCAGAAGAGTAATCAATGAATACTATACAAGAAATACATTGGATTGTAAATTGTAATAGTTTGTTACACAAAATGACTTTCTGCGTTACTCTCGAGGAATCCCACTGAGTGGCAGTATGGAGCACCTTTTTACTGTAGTTGTATAGAAGGTGGCTTCATTTCATTGTATATGTACTCAACCATATAAAAGCATGATATAGCAAGGGTAAGAGCAGTTACATTGAATGCAAGAGATACATTCATCAGATTTTGAAGTTGGTTGTACAAGGAGTGATAACTGACACTGTACTGATATCACTTTGTAAAACGTAGAAATTTCACTGTTGTCTAACCAAGAGTTCACAGAAGAGTAATCAATGAATACTATACAAGAAATACATTGGATTGTAAATTGTAATAGTTTGTTACACAAAATGACTTTCTGCGTTACTCCCGAGGAATCCCACTGAGTGGCAGAATGGAGCACCTTTTTGCTATAGTTGTATAGAAGGTGGCTTCATTTCATTGTATATGTACTCAACCATATAAAAGCATGATATAGCAACTGTAAGAGCAGTTACATTGAATGCCAGAGATACATTCATCAGATTTTTAAGTTGTTTGTACAAGGAGTGATAACTGACACTGTACTGATATCACTTTGTAAAACCTAGAAATATCACTATCCTGTAACCAACAGATCATTGAAAAGAGTAATCAATGAATACTATACAAGAAATTGTATATTGTAATAGTTTGTTACACAAAATGACTTTCTGCGTTACTCTCGAGGAATCCCACTGAGTGGCAGTATGGAGCACCTTTTTACTGTAGTTGTTTAGAAGGGGCTTCATTTCATTGTATATGGACTCAACCATATAAAAGCATGATATAGCAACGGTAAGAGCAGTTACATTGAATGCAAGAGATACATTCATCAGATTTTGAAGTTGGTTGTACAAGGAGTGATAACTGACACTGTACTGATATCACTTTGTAAAACGTAGAAATTTCACTGTTGTCTAACGAAGAGTTCACAGAAGAGTAATCAATGAATACTATACAAGAAATACATTGGATTGTAAATTGTAATAGTTTGTTACACAAAATGACTTTCTGCGTTACTCCCGAGGAATCCTACTGAGTGGCAGTATGGAGCACCTTTTTGCTATAGTTGTATAGAAGGTGGCTTCATTTCATTGTATATGTACTCAACCATATAAAAGCATGATATAGCAACTGTAGGAGCAGTTACATTGAATGCCAGAGATACATTCATCAGATTTTGAAGTTCTTTGTACAAGGAGTGATAACTGACACTGTACTGATATCACTTTGTAAAACGTAGAAATTTCACTGTTGTCTATACAAGATTTCACAGAAGAGTAATCAATGAATACTATACAAGAAATACATTGGATTGTAAATTGTAATAGTTTGTTACACAAAATGACTTTCTGCGTTACTCCCGAGAAATCCCACTGAGTGGCAGTATGGAGCTCCTTTTTACTATAGTTATATAGAAGGTGGCTTCATTTCATTGTATATGTACTCAACCATATAAAAGCATGATATAGCAACTGTAAGAGCAGTTACATTGAATGCAAGAGATACGTTCATCAGATTTTGAAGTTGGTTGTACAAGGAGTGATTACTGACACTGTATTGATATCACGTTGGAAAACCTAGAAATTTCACTGTTGTCTAACCAAGCGATCGCAGAAGAGTAATCAACGAATACTATACAAGAAATACATTGGATTGTAAATTGTAATAGTTTGTTACACAAAATGACTTTCTGCGTTACTCCCGAGGAATCCCACTGAGTGGCAGTATGGAGCTCCTTTTTACTGTAGTTGTATAGAAGGTGGCTTCATTTCATTGTATATGTACTCAACCATATTAAACCATGATATAGCAACTGTAAGAGCAGTTACATTGAATGCAAGAGATACATTCATCACATTTTGAAGTTGTTTGTACAAGGAGTGATAACTGACACTGTAGTTAAAATCACTTTGTAAAACCTAGAAATACCACTATCCTGTAACCAACAGATCATTGAAAAGAGTAATCAATGAATACTATACAAGAAATTATATATTGTAATAGTTTGTTACACAAAATGACTTTCTGCGTTACTCCCGAGGAATCCCACTGAGTGGCAGTATGGAGCTCCTTTTTACTATAGTTGTATAGAAGGTGGCTTCATTTCATTGTATATGTACTCAACCATATAAAAGCATGATATAGCAACTGTAAGAGCAGTTACATTGAATGCCAGAGATACATTCATCAGATTTTGAAGTTGTTTGTACAAGGAGTGATAACTGACACTTTACTTAAAATCACTTTGTAAAACCTAGAAATATCACTATCCTGTAACCAACAGATCATTGAAAAGAGTAATAAATGAATACTATACAAGAAATTATATATTGTAATAGTTTGTTACACAAAATGACTTTCTGCGTTACTCCCGAGGAATCCCACTGAGTGGCAGTATGGAGCTCCTTTTTACTATAGTTGTATAGAAGGTGGCTTCATTTCATTGTATATGTACTCAACCATATAAAAGCATGATATAGCAACTGTAAGAGCAGTTACATTGAATGCAAGAGATACGTTCATCAGATTTTGAAGTTGGTTGTACAAGGAGTGATTACTGACACTGTATTGATATCACGTTGGAAAACCTAGAAATTTCACTGTTGTCTAACCAAGCGATCGCAGAAGAGTAATCAACGAATACTATCCAAGAAATACATTGGATTGTAAATTGTAATAGTTTGTTACACAAAATGACTTTCTGCGTTACTCCCGAGGAATCCCACTGAGTGGCAGTATGGAGCACCTTTTTGCTATAGTTGTATAGAAGGTGGCTTCATTTCATTGTATATGGACTCAATCATATAAAAGCATGATATAGCAACTGTTAGAGCAGTTACATTGAATGCCAGAGATACATTCATCAGATTTTGAAGTTCTTTGTACAAGGAGTGATATCTGACACTGTACTGATATCACTGTTTAAAACGTAGAAATTTCACTGTTGTCTAACCAAGAGTTCACAGAAGAGTAATCAATGAATACTATACAAGAAATACATTGGATTGTAAATTGTAATAGTTTGTTACACAAAATAACTTTCTGCGTTACTCCCGAGGAATCCCACTGAGTGGCAGTATGGAGCACCTTTTTGCTATAGTTGTATAGAAGGTGGCTTCATTTCATTGTATATGTACTCAACCATATAAAAGCATGATATAGCAACTGTAAGAAGAGTTACATTGAATGCCAGAGATACATTCATCAGATTTTGAAGTTGGTTGTACAAGGAGTGATAACTGACACTTTACTGCAGGGGTGGCCAACCTTGCTTAACGTAAGAGCCACATAGAATAAACGTAAGAGCCACGTAGAGATGTCTGAGAGCCGCAAGACAGGAACAAATATCACACACACGTTTTTATTTTTTAAAATATGCAAATTTGCTTTTTATTAACGTTAAATGGGACTGTGAAAAATAGAAACAAACGAGGAAAACCAGTTATAAGAAAGAGAGAGAGAGAAACTAGGAAAGCAAATAGATTGGAGGGAGGAGGGAAGGAAGGAAGGAAGGAAGGGAGAAAGAGAGAAAAAGCATGCTTCCCCTTTGCTTCCCCAGCCGCCCTGCCAGGAGCCGCACAATATGTGTGAAAGAGCCGCATGTGGCTCCCGAACCACAGGTTGGCCACCCCTGCTTTACTGATATCACTTTGTAAAACCTAGAAATATCACTATCCTGTAACCAAAAGATCATTGAAAAGAGTAATCAATGAATACTATACAAGAAATTATATATTGTAATAGTTTGTTACACAAAATGACTTTCTGCGTTACTCCCGACGAATCCCACTGAGTGGCAGTATGGAGCTCCTTTTTACTATAGTTGTATAGAAGGTGGCTTCATTTCATTGTATATGTACTCAACCATATAAAAGCATGATATAGCAACTGTAAGAGCAGTTACATTGAATGCCAGAGATACATTCATCAGATTTTGAAGTTGTTTGTACAAGGAGTGATAACTGACACTTTACTTAAAATCACTTTGTAAAACCTAGAAATATCACTATCCTGTAACCAACAGATCATTGAAAAGAGTAATAAATGAATACTATACAAGAAATTATATATTGTAATAGTTTGTTACACAAAATGACTTTCTGCGTTACTCCCGAGGAATCCCACTGAGTGGCAGTATGGAGCTCCTTTTTACTATAGTTGTATAGAAGGTGGCTTCATTTCATTGTATATGTACTCAACCATATAAAAGCATGATATAGCAACTGTAAGAGCAGTTACATTGAATGCAAGAGATACGTTCATCAGATTTTGAAGTTGGTTGTACAAGGAGTGATTACTGACACTGTATTGATATCACGTTGGAAAACCTAGAAATTTCACTGTTGTCTAACCAAGCGATCGCAGAAGAGTAATCAACGAATACTATACAAGAAATACATTGGATTGTAAATTGTAATAGTTTGTTACACAAAATGACTTTCTGCGTTACTCCCGAGGAATCCCACTGAGTGGCAGTATGGAGCACCTTTTTACTGTAGTTGTATAGAAGGTGGCTTCATTTCATTGTATATGTACTCAACCATATAAAAGCATGATATAGCAACGGTAAGAGCAGTTACATTGAATGCAAGAGATACATTCATCAGATTTTGAAGTTGGTTGTACAAGGAGTGATAACTGACACTGTACTGATATCACTTTGTAAAACGTAGAAATTTCACTGTTGTCTAACCAAGAGTTCACAGAAGAGTAATCAATGAATACTATCCAAGAAATACATTGGATTGTAAATTGTAATAGTTTGTTACACAAAATGACTTTCTGCGTTACTCCCGAGGAATCCCACTGAGTGGCAGAATGGAACACCTTTTTGCTATAGTTGTATAGAAGGTGGCTTCATTTCATTGTATATGTACTCAACCATATAAAAGCATGATATAGCAACTGTAAGAGCAGTTACATTGAATGCCAGAGATACATTCATCAGATTCTGAAGTTCTTTGTACAAGGAGTGATAACTGACACTGTACTGATATCACTTTGTAAAACGTAGAAATTTCACTGTTGTCTAACCAAGAGTTCACAGAAGAGTAATCAATGAATACTATCCAAGAAATACATTGGATTGTAAATTGTAATAGTTTGTTACACAAAATGACTTTCTGCGTTACTCCCGAGGAATCCCACTGAGTGGCAGTATGGAGCACCTTTTTCCTCCAGCTGTATAGAAGGTGGCTTCATTTAATTGTATATGTACTCAACCATATAAAAGCATGATATAGCAACTGTAAGAGCAGTTACATTGAATACCAGAGATACATTCATCAGATTTTGAAGTTGTTTGTACAAGGAGTGATAACTGACACTGTACTGATATCACTTTGTAAAACCTAGAAATATCACTATCCTGTAACCAAAAGATCATTGAAAAGAGTAATCAATGAATACTATACAAGAAATTATATATTGTAATAGTTTGTTACACAAAATGACTTTCTGCGTTACTCCCGAGGAATCCCACTGAGTGGCAGTATGGAGCTCCTTTTTACTATAGTTGTATAGAAGGTGGCTTCATTTCATTGTATATGTACTCAACCATATAAAAGCATGATATAGCAACTGTAAGAGCAGTTACATTGAATGCAAGAGATACATTCATCAGATTTTGAAGTTCGTTGTACAAGGAGTGATTACTGACACTGTATTGATATCACGTTGTAAAACCTAGAAATTTCACTGTTGTCTAACCAAGAGATCGCAGAAGAGTAATCAATGAATACTATACAAGAAATACATTGGATTGTAAATTGTATTAGTCTGTTACACAACATGACTTTCTGCGTTACTCCCGAGGAATCCCACTGGGTGGCAGTATGGAGCACCTTTTTACTGTAGTTGTATAGAAGGTGGCTTCATTTAATTGTATATGTACTCAACCATATAAAATCAAGATATATCAACTGTAGGAGCAATTAGATTGAATGCAAGAGATACATTCATCAGATTTTGAAGTTGGTTGTACAAGGAGTGATAACTGACACTGTACTGATATGACTTTGTAAAACGTAGAAATTTCACTGTTGTCTAACCAAGAGTTCACAGAAGAGTAATCAATGAATACTATCCAAGAAATACATTGGATTGTAAATTGTAATAGTTTGTTACACAAAATGACTTTCTGCGTTACTCCCGAGGAATCCCACTAAGTGGCAGTATGGAGCACCTTTTTGCTATAGTTGTATAGAAGGTGGCTTCATTTCATTGTATATGGACTCAACCATATAAAAGCATGATATAGCAACTGTAAGAGCAGTTACATTGAATGGCAGAGATACATTCATCAGATTTTGAAGTTGTTTGTACAAGGAATGATAAGTGACACTGTACTGATATCACTTTGTAAAACCTAGAAATATCACTATCCTGTAACCAACAGATCATTGAAAAGAGTAATCAATGAATACTATACAAGAAATTGTATATTGTAATAGTTTGTTACACAAAATGACTTTCTGCGTTACTCTCGAGGAATCCCACTGAGTGGCAGAATGGAGCACCTTTTTACTGTAGTTGTATAGAATGGGCTTCATTTCATTGTATGTGTACTCAACCATATAAAAGCATGATATAGCAACGGTAAGAGCAGTTACATTGAATGCAAGAGATACATTCATCAGATTTTAAAGTTGGTTGTACAAGGAGTGATAACTGACACTGTATTGATATAACTTTGAAAAACGTAGAAATTTCACTGTTGTCTAACCAAGAGTTCACAGCAGAGTAATCAATGAATACTATCCAAGAAATACATTGGATTGTAAATTGTAATCGTTTGTTACAGAAAATGACTTTCTCTTTTACTCCCGAGGAATCCCACTGAGTGGCAGTATGGAGCACCTTTTTGCTATAGTTGTATAGAAGGTGGCTTCATTTCATTGTATATGTACTCAACCATATAAAAGCATGATATAGCAACGGTAAGAGCAGTTACATTGAATGCAAGAGATACATTCATCAGATTTTGAAGTTGGTTGTACAAGGAGTGATAACTGACACTGTACTGATATGACTTTGTAAAACGTAGAAATTTCACTGTTGTCTAACCAAGAGTTCACAGAAGAGTAATCAATGAATACTATACAAGAAATACATTGGATTGTAAATTGTAATAGTTTGTTACACAAAATGACTTTCTGCGTTACTCCCGAGGAATCCCACTGAGTGGCAGTATGGAGCACCTTTTTGCTATAGTTGTATAGAAGGTGGCTTCATTTCATTGTATATGTACTCAACCATATAAAAGCATGATATAGCAACTGTAAGAGCAGTTACATTGAATGCCAGAGATACATTCATCAGATTTTGAAGTTCTTTGTACAAGGAGTGATAACTGACACTGTACTGATATCACTTTCTAAAACGTAGAAATTTCACTGTTGTCTAACCAAGAGTTCACAGAAGAGTAATCAATGAATACTATACAAGAAATACATTGGATTGTAAATTGTAATAGTTTGTTACACAAAATGACTTTCTGCGTTACTCCCGAGGAATCCCACTGAGTGGCAGTGTGGAGCACCTTTTTGCTATAGTTGTATAGAAGGTGGCTTCATTTCATTGTATATGTACTCAACCATATAAAAGCATGATATAGCAACTGTAAGAGCAGTTACATTGAATGCCAGAGATACATTCATCAGATTTTGAAGTTGTTTGTACAAGGAGTGATAACTGACACTGTACTGATATCACTTTGTAAAACCTAGAAATATCACTGTCCTGTAACCAACAGATCATTGAAAGGAGTAATCAATGAATACTATACAAGAAATTGTATATTGTAATAGTTTGTTACACAAAATGACTTTCTGCGTTACTCCCGAGGAATCCCACTGAGTGGCAGTATGGAGCTCCTTTTTTCTATAGTTGTATAGAAGGTGGCTTCATTTCATTGTATATGTACTCAACCATATAAAAGCATAATATAGCAACTGTAAGAGCAGTTACATTGAATGCCAGAGATACATTCATCAGATTTTGAAGTTGGTTGTACAAGGAGTGATAACTGACACTGTACTTAAAATCACTTTGTAAAACCTAGAAATATCACTATCCTGTAACCAACAGATCATTGAAAAGAGTAATCAATGAATACTATACAAGAAATTATATATTGTAATAGTTTGTTACACAAAATGACTTTCTGCGTTACTCCCGAGGAATCCCACTGAGTGGCAGTATGGAGCTCCTTTTTACTATAGTTGTATAGAAAATGGCTTCATTTCATTGTATATGTACTCAACCATATAAAAGCATGATATAGCAACTGTAAGAGCAGTTACATTGAATGCAAGAGATACGTTCATCAGATTTTGAAGTTGTTTGTACAAGGAGTGTTTACTGACACTGTATTGATATCACGTTGGAAAACCTAGAAATTTCACTGTTGTCTAACCAAGCGATCGCAGAAGAGTAATCAACGAATACTATACAAGAAATACATTGGATTGTAAATTGTAATAGTTTGTTACACAAAATGACTTTCTGCGTTACTCCCGAGGAATCCCACTGAGTGGCAGTATGGAGCACCTTTTTACTGTAGTTGTATAGAAGGTGGCCTCATTTCGTTGTATATGTACTCAACCATATAAAATGAAGATATATCAACTGTAAGAGCAATTACATTGAATGCAAGAGATACATTCATCAGATTTTGAAGTTGGTTGTACAAGGAGTGATAACTGACACTGTACTGATATCACTTTGTAAAACGTAGAAATTTCACTGTTGTCTAACCAAGAGTTCACAGAAGAGTAATCAATGAATACTATACAAGAAATTCATTGGATTGTAAATTGTAATAGTTTGTTACAAAAAATGACTTTCTGCGTTACTCCCGAGGAATCCCACTGAGTGGCAGTATGGAGCACCTTTTTGCTATAGTTGTATAGAAGGTGGCTTCATTTCATTGTATATGTACTCAACCATATAAAAGCATGATATAGCAACTGTAAGAGCAGTTACATTGAATGGCAGAGATACATTCATCAGATTTTGAAGTTGTTTGTACAAGGAGTGATAACTGACACTGTACTGATATCACTTTGTAAAACCTAGAAATATCACTATCCTGTAACCAACAGATCATTGAAAAGAGTAATCAATGAATACTATACAAGAAATTGTATATTGTAATAGTTTGTTACACAAAATGACTTTCTGCGTTACTTCCGAGGAATCCCACTGAGTGGCAGTATGGAGCACCTTTTTCCTCCAGCTGTATAGAAGGTGGCTTCATTTCATTGTATATGTACTCAACCATATAAAAGCATGATATAGCCACAGTAAGAGCAGTTACATTGAATGCCAGAGATACATTCATCAGATTTTGAAGTTCTTTGTACAAGGAGTGATAACTGACACTGTACTGATATCACTTTGTAAAACGTAGAAATTTCACTGTTGTCTAACCAACAGTTCACAGAAAAGTAATCAATGAATACTATACAAGAAAAACATTGGATTGTAAATTGTAATAGTTTGTTACACAAAATGACTTTCTGCGTTACTCCCGAGGAATCCCACTGAGTGGCAGTATGGAGCACCTTTTTGCTATAGTTGTATAGAAGGTGGCTTCATTTCATTGTATATGTACTCAACCAAATAAAACCATGATATAGCAACGGTAAGAGCAGTTACATTGAATGCCAGAGATACATTCATCAGATTTTGAAGTTGTTTGTACAAGGAGTGATAACTGACACTGTACTGATATCACTTTGTAAAACCTAGAAATATCACTATCCTCTAACCAACAGATCATTGAAAAGAGTAATCAATGAATACTATACAAGAAATTATATATTGTAATAGTTTGTTACACAAAATGACTTTCTGCGTTACTCCCGAGGAATCCCACTGAGTGGCAGTATGGAGCACCTTTTTGCTATAGTTGTATAGAAGGTGGCTTTATTACATTGTATATGTACTCAACCATATAAAAGCATAATATAGCAACTGTAAGAGCAGTTACATTGAATGCCAGAGATACATTCATCAGATTTTGAAGTTGGTTGTACAAGGAGTGATAACTGACACTGTACTTAAAATCACTTTGTAAAACCTAGAAATATCACTATCCTGTAACCAACAGATCATTGAAAAGAGTAATCAATGAATACTATGCAAGAAATTATATATTGTAATAGTTTGTTACACAAAATGACTTTCTGCGTTACTCCCGAGGAATCCCACTGAGTGGCAGTATGGAGCTCCTTTTTACTATAGTTGTATAGAAGGTGGCTTCATTTCATTGTATATGTACTCAACCATATAAAAGCATGATATAGCAACTGTAAGAGCAGTTACATTGAATGCAAGAGATACGTTCATCAGATTTTGAAGTTGTTTGTACAAGGAGTGTTTACTGACACTGTATTGATATCACGTTGGAAAACCTAGAAATTTCACTGTTGTCTAACCAAGGGATAGCAGAAGAGTAATCAACGAATACTATACAAGAAATACATTGGATTGTAAATTGTAATAGTTTGTTACACAAAATGACTTTCTGCGTTACTCCCGAGGAATCCCACTGAGTGGCAGTATGGAGCACCTTTTTACTGTAGTTGTATAGAAGGTGGCTTCATTTAATTGTATATGTACTCAACCATATAAAATCAAGATATATCAACTGTAAGAGCAATTACATTGAATGCAAGAGATACATTCATCAGATTTTGAAGTTGGTTGTACAAGGAGTGATAACTGACACTGTACTGATATCACTTTGTTAAACGTAGAAATTTCACTGTTGTCTAACCAAGAGTTCACAGAAGAGTAATCAATGAATACTATACAAGAAATTCATTGGATTGTAAATTGTAATAGTTTGTTACAAAAAATGACTTTCTGCATTACTCCCGAGGAATCCCACTGAGTGGCAGTATGGAGCACCTTTTTGCTATAGTTGTATAGAAGGTGGCTTCATTTCATTGTATATGTACTCAACCATATAAAAGCATGATATAGCAACTGTAAGAGCAGTTACATTGAATGGCAGAGATACATTCATCAGATTTTGAAGTTGTTTGTACAAGGAGTGATAACTGACACTGTACTGATATCACTTTGTAAAACCTAGAAATATCACTATCCTGTAACCAACAGATCATTGAAAAGAGTAATCAATGAATACTATACAAGAAATTGTATATTGTAATAGTTTGTTACACAAAATGACTTTCTGCGTTACTCCCGAGGAATCCCACTGAGTGGCAGTATGGAGCACCTTTTTCCTCCAGCTGTATAGAAGGTGGCTTCATTTAATTGTATATGTACTCAACCATATAAAAGCATGATATAGCCACAGTAAGAGCAGTTACATTGAATGCCAGAGATACATTCATCAGATTTTGAAGTTCTTTGTACAAGGAGTGATAACTGACACTGTACTGATATCATTTTGTAAAACGTAGAAATTTCACTGTTGTCTAACCAAGAGTTCACAGAAAAGTAATCAATGCATACTATACAAGAAATACATTGGATTGTAAATTGTAATAGTTTGTTACACAAAATGACTTTCTGCGTTACTCCCGAGGAATCCCACTGAGTGGCAGTATGGAGCACCTTTTTGCTATAGTTGTATGTAAGGTGGCTTCATTTCATTGTATATGTACTCAACCAAATAAAAGCATGATATAGCAACGGTAAGAGCAGTTACATTGAATGCCAGAGATGCATTCATCAGATTTTGAAGTTGTTTGTACAAGCAGTGATAACTATCACTTTGTAAAACCTAGAAATATCACTATCCTGTAACCAACAGATCATTGAAAAGAGTAATCAATGAATACTATACAAGAAATTATATATTGTAATAGTTTGTTACACAAAATGACTTTCTGCGTTACTCCCGAGGAATCGCACTGAGTGGCAGTATGGAGCACCTTTTTGCTATAGTTGTATAGAAGGTGGCTTTATTTCATTGTATATCTACTCAACCATATAAAAGCATAATATAGCAACTGTAAGAGCAGTTACATTGAATGCCAGAGATACATTCATCAGATTTTGAAGTTGGTTGTACAAGAAGTGATAACTGACACTGTACTTAAAATCACTTTGTAAAACCTACAAATATCACTATCCTGTAACCAACAGATCATTGAAAAGAGTAATCAATGAATACTATACAAGAAATTATATATTGTAATAGTTTGTTACACAAAATGACTTTCTGCGTTACTCCCGAGGAATCCCACTGAGTGGCAGTATGGAGCTCCTTTTTACTATAGTTGTATAGAAGGTGGCTTCATTTCATTGTATATGTACTCAACCATATAAAAGCATGATATAGCAACTGTAAGAGCAGTTACATTGAATGCAAGAGATACGTTCATTAGATTTTGAAGTTGGTTGTACAAGGAGTGTTTACTGACACTGTATTGATATCTCGTTGGAAAACCTAGAAATTTCACTGTTGTCTAACCAAGGGATCGCAGAAGAGTAATCAATGAATACTATACAAGAAATACATTGGATTGTAAATTGTAATAGTTTGTTACACAAAATGACTTTCTGCGTTACTCCCGAGGAATCCCACTGAGTGGCAGTATGGAGCACCTTTTTGCTATAGTTGTATAGAAGGTGGCTTCATTTCATTGTATATGTACTCAACCAAATAAAAGCATGATATAGCAACGGTAAGAGCAGTTACATTGAATGCCAGAGATACATTCATCAGATTTTGAAGTTGTTTGTACAAGGAGTGATAACTGACACTGTACTGATATCACTTTGTAAAACCTAGAAATATCACTATCCTGTAACCAACTGATCATTGAAAAGAGTAATCAATGAATACTATACAAGAAATTATATATTGTAATAGTTTGTTACACAAAATGACTTTCTGCGTTACTCCCGAGGAATCCCACTGAGTGGCAGTATGGAGCTCCTTTTTACTATAGATGTATAGACGGTGGCTTCATTTCATTGTATATGTACTCAACCATATAAAAGCATGATATAGCAACTGTAAGAGCAGTTACATTGAATGCAAGAGATACATTCATCAGATTTTGAAGTTGGTTGTAGAAGGAGTGATTACTGACACTGTATTGATATCATGTTGGAAAACCTAGAAATTTCACTGTTGTCTAACCAAGCGATCGCAGAAGAGTAATCAACGAATACTATACAAGAAATACATTGGATTGTATATTGTAATAGTTTGTTACACAAAATGACTTTCTGCGTTACTCTCGAGGAATCCCACTGAGTGGCAGTATGGAGCACCTTTTTCCTCCAGCTGTATAGAAGGTGGCTTCATTTCATTGTATATGTACTCAACCATATAAAAGCATGATATAGCCACAGTAAGAGCAGTTACATTGAATGCCAGAGATACATTCATCAGATTTTGAAGTTCTTTGTACAAGGAGTGATAACTGACACTGTACTGATATCACTTTGTAAAACGTAGAAATTTCACTGTTGTCTAACCAAGAGTTCACAGAAAAGTAATCAATGAATACTATACAAGAAAAACATTGGATTGTAAATTGTAATAGTTTGTTACACAAAATGACTTTCTGCGTTACTCCCGAGGAATCCCACTGAGTGGCAGTATGGAGCACCTTTTTGCTATAGTTGTATAGAAGGTGGCTTCATTTCATTGTATATGTACTCAACCAAATAAAAGCATGATATAGCAACGGTAAGAGCAGTTACATTGAATGCCAGAGATACATTCATCAGATTTTGAAGTTGTTTGTACAAGGAGTGATAACTGACACTGTACTGATATCACTTTGTAAAACCTAGAAATATCACTATCCTCTAACCAACAGATCATTGAAAAGAGTAATCAATGAATACTATACAAGAAATTATATATTGTAATAGTTTGTTACACAAAATGACTTTCTGCGTTACTCCCGAGGAATCCCACTGAGTGGCAGTATGGAGCACCTTTTTGCTATAGTTGTATAGAAGGTGGCTTTATTACATTGTATATGTACTCAACCATATAAAAGCATAATATAGCAACTGTAAGAGCAGTGACATTGAATGCCAGAGATACATTCATCAGATTTTGAAGTTGGTTGTACAAGGAGTGATAACTGACACTGTACTTAAAATCACTTTGTAAAACCTAGAAATATCACTATCCTGTAACCAACAGATCATTGAAAAGAGTAATCAATGAATACTATGCAAGAAATTATATATTGTAATAGTTTGTTACACAAAATGACTTTCTGCGTTACTCCCGAGGAATCCCACTGAGTGGCAGTATGGAGCTCCTTTTTACTATAGTTGTATAGAAGGTGGCTTCATTTCATTGTATATGTACTCAACCATATAAAAGCATGATATAGCAACTGTAAGAGCAGTTACATTGAATGCAAGAGATACGTTCATCAGATTTTGAAGTTGTTTGTACAAGGAGTGTTTACTGACACTGTATTGATATCACGTTGGAAAACCTAGAAATTTCACTGTTGTCTAACCAAGGGATAGCAGAAGAGTAATCAACGAATACTATACAAGAAATACATTGGATTGTAAATTGTAATAGTTTGTTACACAAAATGACTTTCTGCGTTACTCCCGAGGAATCCCACTGAGTGGCAGTATGGAGCACCTTTTTACTGTAGTTGTATAGAAGGTGGCTTCATTTAATTGTATATGTACTCAACCATATAAAATCAAGATATATCAACTGTAAGAGCAATTACATTGAATGCAAGAGATACATTCATCAGATTTTGAAGTTGGTTGTACAAGGAGTGATAACTGACACTGTACTGATATCACTTTGTTAAACGTAGAAATTTCACTGTTGTCTAACCAAGAGTTCACAGAAGAGTAATCAATGAATACTATACAAGAAATTCATTGGATTGTAAATTGTAATAGTTTGTTACAAAAAATGACTTTCTGCATTACTCCCGAGGAATCCCACTGAGTGGCAGTATGGAGCACCTTTTTGCTATAGTTGTATAGAAGGTGGCTTCATTTCATTGTATATGTACTCAACCATATAAAAGCATGATATAGCAACTGTAAGAGCAGTTACATTGAATGGCAGAGATACATTCATCAGATTTTGAAGTTGTTTGTACAAGGAGTGATAACTGACACTGTACTGATATCACTTTGTAAAACCTAGAAATATCACTATCCTGTAACCAACAGATCATTGAAAAGAGTAATCAATGAATACTATACAAGAAATTGTATATTGTAATAGTTTGTTACACAAAATGACTTTCTGCGTTACTCCCGAGGAATCCCACTGAGTGGCAGTATGGAGCACCTTTTTCCTCCAGCTGTATAGAAGGTGGCTTCATTTAATTGTATATGTACTCAACCATATAAAAGCATGATATAGCCACAGTAAGAGCAGTTACATTGAATGCCAGAGATACATTCATCAGATTTTGAAGTTCTTTGTACAAGGAGTGATAACTGACACTGTACTGATATCATTTTGTAAAACGTAGAAATTTCACTGTTGTCTAACCAAGAGTTCACAGAAAAGTAATCAATGCATACTATACAAGAAATACATTGGATTGTAAATTGTAATAGTTTGTTACACAAAATGACTTTCTGCGTTACTCCCGAGGAATCCCACTGAGTGGCAGTATGGAGCACCTTTTTGCTATAGTTGTATATAAGGTGGCTTCATTTCATTGTATATGTACTCAACCAAATAAAAGCATGATATAGCAACGGTAAGAGCAGTTACATTGAATGCCAGAGATGCATTCATCAGATTTTGAAGTTGTTTGTACAAGCAGTGATAACTATCACTTTGTAAAACCTAGAAATATCACTATCCTGTAACCAACAGATCATTGAAAAGAGTAATCAATGAATACTATACAAGAAATTATATATTGTAATAGTTTGTTACACAAAATGACTTTCTGCGTTACTCCCGAGGAATCGCACTGAGTGGCAGTATGGAGCACCTTTTTGCTATAGTTGTATAGAAGGTGGCTTTATTTCATTGTATATCTACTCAACCATATAAAAGCATAATATAGCAACTGTAAGAGCAGTTACATTGAATGCCAGAGATACATTCATCAGATTTTGAAGTTGGTTGTACAAGAAGTGATAACTGACACTGTACTTAAAATCACTTTGTAAAACCTACAAATATCACTATCCTGTAACCAACAGATCATTGAAAAGAGTAATCAATGAATACTATACAAGAAATTATATATTGTAATAGTTTGTTACACAAAATGACTTTCTGCGTTACTCCCGAGGAATCCCACTGAGTGGCAGTATGGAGCTTTTTTTTACTATAGTTGTATAGAAGGTGGCTTCATTTCATTGTATATGTACTCAACCATATAAAAGCATGATATAGCAACTGTAAGAGCAGTTACATTGAATGCAAGAGATACGTTCATTAGATTTTGAAGTTGGTTGTACAAGGAGTGTTTACTGACACTGTATTGATATCTCGTTGGAAAACCTAGAAATTTCACTGTTGTCTAACCAAGGGATCGCAGAAGAGTAATCAATGAATACTATACAAGAAATACATTGGATTGTAAATTGTAATAGTTTGTTACACAAAATGACTTTCTGCGTTACTCCCGAGGAATCCCACTGAGTGGCAGTATGGAGCACCTTTTTGCTATAGTTGTATAGAAGGTGGCTTCATTTCATTGTATATGTACTCAACCAAATAAAAGCATGATATAGCAACGGTAAGAGCAGTTACATTGAATGCCAGAGATACATTCATCAGATTTTGAAGTTGTTTGTACAAGGAGTGATAACTGACACTGTACTGATATCACTTTGTAAAACCTAGAAATATCACTATCCTGTAACCAACTGATCATTGAAAAGAGTAATCAATGAATACTATACAAGAAATTATATATTGTAATAGTTTGTTACACAAAATGACTTTCTGCGTTACTCCCGAGGAATCCCACTGAGTGGCAGTATGGAGCTCCTTTTTACTATAGATGTATAGAAGGTGGCTTCATTTCATTGTATATGTACTCAACCATATAAAAGCATGATATAGCAACTGTAAGAGCAGTTACATTGAATGCAAGAGATACATTCATCAGATTTTGAAGTTGGTTGTAGAAGGAGTGATTACTGACACTGTATTGATATCATGTTGGAAAACCTAGAAATTTCACTGTTGTCTAACCAAGCGATCGCAGAAGAGTAATCAACGAATACTATACAAGAAATACATTGGATTGTAAATTGTAATAGTTTGTTACACAAAATGACTTTCTGCGTTACTCTCGAGGAATCCCACTGAGTGGCAGTATGGAGCACCTTTTTACTGTAGTTGTATAGAAGGTCGCTTCATTTCATTGTATATGTACTCAACCATATAAAATCAAGATATAGCAACTGTAAGAGCAATTACATTGAATGCAAGAGATACATTCATCAGATTTTGAAGTTGGTTGTACAAGGAGTGATAACTGACACTGTACTGATATCACTTTGTAAAACGTAGAAATTTCACTGTTGTCTAACCAAGAGTTCACAGAAGAGTAATCCATGAATACTATACAAGAAATACATTGGATTGTAAATTGTAATAGTTTGTTACACAAAATGACTTTCTGCGTTACTCCCGAGGAATCCCACTGAGTGGCAGTATGGAGCACCTTTTTGCTATAGTTGTATAGAAGGTGGCTTCATTTCATTGTATATGTACTCAACCATATAAAAGCATGATATAGCAACTGTAAGAGCAGTTACATTGAATGCCAGAGATACATTCATCAGATTTTGAAGTTGTGTGTACAAGGAGTGATAACTGACACTGTACTGATATCACTTTGTAAAACCTAGAAATATCACTATCCTGTAACCAACAGATCATTGAAAAGAGTAATCAATGAATACTATACAAGAAATTATATATTGTAATAGTTTGTTACACAAAATGACTTTCTGCGTTACTCCCGAGGAATCCCACTGAGTGGCAGTATGGAGCACCTTTTTACTATAGTTGTATAGAAGGTGGCTTCATTTCATTGTATATGTACTCAACCATATAAAAGCATGATATAGCAACTGTAAGAGCAGTTACATTGAATGCAAGAGATACGTTCATCAGATTTTGAAGTTGGTTGTACAAGGAGTGATTACTGACACTGTATTGATATCATGTTGGAAAACCAAGAAATTTCACTGTTGTCTAACCAAGCGATCGCAGAAGAGTAATCAACTAATACTATACAAGAAATACATTGGATTGTAAATTGTAATAGTTTGTTACACAAAATAACTTTCTGCGTTACTCCCGAGGAATCCCACTGAGTGGCAGTATGGAGCACCTTTTTACTGTAGTTGTATAGAAGGTGGCTTCATTTAATTGTATATGTACTCAACCATATAAAAGCATGATATAGCAACTGTAAGAGCAGTTACATTGAATGCAAGAGATACGTTCATCAGATTTTGAAGTTGTTTGTACAACGAGTGATAACTGACACTGTACTGATATCACTTTGTTAAACCTAGAAATATCACTATCCTGTAACCAACAGATCATTGAAAAGAGTAATCAATGAATACTATACAAGAAATTGTATATTGTAATAGTTTGTTACACAAAATGACTTTCTGCATTACTCCCGAGGAATCCCACTTAGTGGCAGTATGGAGCACCTTTTTACTATAGTTGTATAGAAGGTGGCTTCATTTCATTGTATATGTACTCAACCATATAAAAGCATGATATAGCAACTGTAAGAGCAGTTACATTGAATGCAAGAGATACATTCATCAGATTTTGAAGTTGGTTGTACAAGGAGTGATTACTGACACTGTATTGATATCATGTTGGAAAACCTAGAAATTTCACTGTTGTCTAACCAAGCGATCGCAGAAGAGTAATCAACGAATACTATACAAGAAATACAATGGATTGTAAATTGTAATAGTTTGTTACACAAAATGACTTTCTGCGTTACTCCCGAGGAATCCCACTGAGTGGCAGTATGGAGCACCTTTTTACTGTAGTTGTATAGAAGGTGGCTTCATTTAATTGTATATGTACTCAACCATATAAAATCAAGATATATCAACTGTAAGAGCAATTACATTGAGTGCAAGAGATACATTCATCAGATTTTGAAGTTGGTTGTACAAGGAGTGATAACTGACACTGTAGTGATATCACTTTGTAAAACGTAGAAATTTCACTGTTGTCTAACCAAGAGATCACAGAAGAGTAATCAATGAATACTATACAAGAAATACATTGGATTGTAAATTGTAATAGTTTGTTACACAAAATGACTTTCTGCGTTACTCCCGAGGAATCCCACTGAGTTGCAGTATCGAGCACCTTTTTGCTATAGTTGTATAGAAGGTGGCTTCATTTCATTGTATATGTACTCAACCATATAAAAGCATGATATAGCAACTGTAAGAGCAGTTACATTGAATGCAAGAGATACGTTCATCAGATTTTGAAGTTGTTTGTACAAGGAGTGATAACTGACACTGTACTGATATCACTTTGTAAAACCTAGAAATATCACTATCCTGTAACCAACAGATCATTGAAAAGAGTAATCAATGAATACTATACAAGAAATTGTATATTGTAATAGTTTGTTACACAAAATGACTTTCTGCTTTACTCCCGAGGAATCCCACTGAGTGGCAGTATGGAGCACCTTTTTACTGTAGTTGTATAGAAGGTGGCTTCATTTCATTGTATATGTACTCAACCATATAAAAGCATGATATAGCAACTGTAAGAGCAGTTACATTGAATGCAAGAGATACGTTTATCAGATTTTGAAGTTGGTTGTAGAAGGAGTGATTACTGACACTGTATTGATATCATGTTGGAAAACCTAGAAATTTCACTGTTGTCTAACCAAGCGATCGCTGAAGAGTAATCAACGAATACTATACAAGAAATACATTGGATTGTAAATTGTAATAGTTTGTTACACAAAATGACTTTCTGCGTTACTCTCGAGGAATCCCACTGAGTGGCAGTATGGAGCACCTTTTTACTGTAGTTGTATAGAAGGTGGCTTCATTTAATTGTATATGTACTCAACCATATAAAATCAAGATATATCAACTGTAAGAGCAATTACATTGAGTGCAAGAGATACATTCATCAGATTTTGAAGTTGGTTGTACAAGGAGTGATAACTTACACTGTACTGATATCACTTTGTAAAACGTAGAAATTTCACTGTTGTCTAACCAAGAGTTCACAGAAGAGTAATCAATGAATACTATACAAGAAATAGATTGGATTGTAAATTGTAATAGTTTGTTACACAAAATGACTTTCTGCCTTACTCCCGAGGAATCCCACTGAGTGGCAGTATGGAGCACCTTTTTGCTATAGTTGTATAGAAGGTGGCTTCATTTCATTGTATATGTACTCAACCATATAAAAGCATGATATAGCAACTGTAAGAGCAGTTACATTGAATGGCAGAGATACATTCATCAGATTTTGAAGTTGTTTGTACAAGGAGTGATAACTGACACTGTACTGATATCACTTTGTAAAACCTAGAAATATCACGATCCTGTAACCAACAGATCATTGAAAAGAGTAATCAATGAATACTATAGAAGAAATTATATATTGTAATAGTTTGTTACACAAAATGACTTTCTGCGTTACTCCCGAGGAATCCCACTGAGTGGCAGTATGGAGCTCCTTTTTACTATAGTTGTATAGAAGGTGGCTTCATTTCATTGTATATGTACTCAACCATATAAAAGCATGATATAGCAACTGTAAGAGCAGTTACATTGAATGCAAGAGATACGTTCATCAGATTTTGAAGTTGGTTGTACAAGGAGTGATTACTGACACTGTATTGATATCATGTTGGAAAACTTAAAAAATTTCACTGTTTTCTAACCAAGCGATCGCAGAAGAGTAATCAACGAATACTATACAAGAAATACATTGGATTGTAAATTGTAATAGTTTGTTACACAAAATGACTTTCTGCGTTACTCCCGAGGAATCCCACTGAGTGGCAGTATGGAGCACCTTTTTACTGTAGTTGTATAGAAGGTGGCTTCATTTAATTGTATATGTACTCAACCATATAAAATCAAGATATATCAACTGTAATAGCAATTACATTGAGTGCAAGAGATACATTCATCAGATTTTGAAGTTGGTTGTACAAGGAGTGATAACTGACACTGTACTGATATCACTTTGTAAAACGTAGAAATTTCACTGTTGTCTAACCAAGAGTTCACAGAAGAGTAATCAATGAATACTATACAAGAAATACATTGGATTGTAAATTGTAATAGTTTGTTACCCAAAATGACTTTCTGCGTTACTCCCGAGGAATCCCACTGAGTGGCAGTATGGAGCACCTTTTTGCTATAGTTGTATAGAAGGTGGCTTCATTTCATTGTATATGTACTCAACCATATAAAAGCATGATATAGCAACTGTAAGAGCAGTTACATTGAATGCAAGAGATACGTTCATCAGATTTTGAAGTTGTTTGTACAAGGAGTGATAACTGACACTGTACTGATATCACTTTGTAAAACCTAGAAATATCACTATCCTGTAACCAACAGATCATTGAAAAGAGTAATCAATGAATACTATACAAGAAATTGTATGTTGTAATAGTTTGTTACACAAAATGACTTTCTGCGTTACTCCCGAGGAATCCCACTGAGTGGCAGTATGGAGCACCTTTTTACTATAGTTGTATAGAAGGTGGCTTCATTTCATTGTATATGTACTCAACCATATAAAAGCATGATATAGCAACTGTAAGAGCAGTTACATTGAATGCAAGAGATACATTCATCAGATTTTGAAGTTGGTTGTACAAGGAGTGATTACTGACACTGTATTGATATCATGTTGGAAAACCTAGAAATTTCACTGTTGTCTAACCAAGCGATCGCAGAAGAGTAATCAACGAATACTATACAAGAAATACAATGGATTGTAAATTGTAATAGTTTGTTACACAAAATGACTTTCTGCGTTACTCCCGAGGAATCCCACTCAGTGGCAGTATGGAGCACCTTTTTACTGTAGTTGTATAGAAGCTGGCTTCATTTAATTGTATATGTACTCAACCATATAAAATCAAGATATAGCAACTGTAAGAGCAGTTACATTGAATGGCAGAGATACATTCATCAGATTTTGAAGTTGTTTGTACAAGGAGTGATAACTGACACTGTACTGATATCACTTTGTAAAACCTAGAAATATCACTATCCTGTAACCAACAGATCATTGAAAAGAGTAATCAATGAATACTATACAAGAAAT
Organism: Lepidodactylus listeri; assembly: GCA_029233225.1. Taxonomy (NCBI): domain Eukaryota; kingdom Metazoa; phylum Chordata; class Lepidosauria; order Squamata; family Gekkonidae; genus Lepidodactylus; species Lepidodactylus listeri. Next base: position 1,530,801 of record JARCFY010000014.1, on the reverse strand, counting down.
ACATTGGATTGTAAATTGTAATAGTTTGTTACACAAAATGACTTTCTGCGTTACTCCCGAGGAATCCCACTGAGTGGCAGTATGGAGCACCTTTTTGCTATAGTTGTATAGAAGGTCGCTTCATTTCATTGTATATGTACTCAACCATATAAAAGCATGATATAGCAACTGTAAGAGCAGTTACATTGAATGGAAGAGATACGTTCATCAGATTTTGAAGTTGTTTGTACAAGGAGTGATAACTGACACTGTACTGATATCACTTTGTAAAACCTAGAAATATCACTATCCTGTAACCAACAGATCATTGAAAAGAGTAATCAATGAATACTATACAAGAAATTGTATATTGTAATAGTTTGTTACACAAAATGACTTTCTGCGTTACTCCCGAGGAATCCCACTGAGTGGCAGTATGGAGCACCTTTTTACTATAGTTGTATAGAAGGTGGCTTCATTTCATTGTATATGTACTCAACCATATAAAAGCATGATATAGCAACTGTAAGAGCAGTTACATTGAATGCAAGAGATACATTCATCAGATTTTGAAGTTGGTTGTACAAGGAGTGATTACTGACACTGTATTGATATCACGTTGTAAAACGTAGAAATTTCACTGTTGTCTAACCAAGAGTTCACAGAAGAGTAATCAATGAATACTATACAAGAAATACATTGGATTGTAAATTGTAATAGTTTGTTACACAAAATGACTTTCTGCGTTACTTCCGAGGAATCCCACTGAGTGGCAGTATGGAGCACCTTTTTGCTATAGTTGTATAGAAGGTCGCTTCATTTCATTGTATATGTACTCAACCATATAAAAGCATGATATAGCAAGTGTAAGAGCAGTTACATTGAATGCAAGAGATACGTTCATCAGATTTTGAAGTTGTTTGTACAAGGAGTGATAACTGACACTGTACTGATATCACTTTGTAAAACCTAGAAATATCACTATCCTGTAACCAACAGATCATTGAAAAGAATAATCAATGAATACTATACAAGAAATTGTATATTGTAATAGTTTGTTACACAAAATGACTTTCTGCGTTACTCCCGAGGAATCCCACTGAGTGGCAGTATGGAGCACCTTTTTACTATAGTTGTATAGAAGGTGGCTTCATTTCATTGTATATGTACTCAACCATATAAAAGCATGATATAGCAACTGTAAGAGCAGTTACATTGAATGCAAGAGATACATTCATCAGATTTTGAAGTTGGTTGTACAAGGAGTGATTACTGACACTGTATTGATATCACGTTGTAAAACGTAGAAATTTCACTGTTGTCTAACCAAGAGTTCACAGAAGAGTAATCACTGAATACTATACAAGAAATACATTGGATTGTAAATTGTAATAGTTTGTTACACAAAATGACTTTCTGCGTTATTCCCGAGGAATCCCACTGAGTGGCAGTATGGAGCACCTTTTTACTGTAGTTGTATAGAAGGTGGCTTCATTTCATTGTATATGTACTCAACCATATAAAAGCATGATATAGCAACGGTAAGAGCAGTTACATTGAATGCCAGAGATACATTCATCAGATTTTGAAGTGTGTTGTACAAAGAGTGATAACTGACACTGTATTGATATCACTTTGAAAAACCTAGAAATTTCCCTTGTTCTAACCAAGAGTTCACAGAAGAGTAATCAATGAATACTATACAAGAAATACATTGGATTGTAAATTGTAATAGTTTGTTACACAAAATGACTTTCTGCGTTACTCCCGAGAAATCCCACTGAGTGGCTGTATAGAGCACCGTTTTACTGTAGTTGTATAGAAGGTGGCTTCATTTCGTTGTATATGTACTCAACCATATAAAAGCATGATATAGCAACGGTAAGAGCAATTACATTGAATGCAAGAGATACATTCATCAGATTTTGAAGTTGGTTGTACAAGGAGTGATTACTGACACTGTATTGATATCACTTTGAAAAACGTAGAAATTTCACTGTTGTCTAACCAAGAGTTCACAGCAGAGTAATCAATGAATACTATACAAGAAATACATTGGATTGTAAATTCTAATAGTTTGTTACACAAAATGACTTTCTGCGTTACTCCCGAGGAATCCCACTGAGTGGCAGTATGGAGCACCTTTTTGCTATAGTTGTATAGAAGGTGGCTTCATTTCATTGTATATGTACTCAACCATATAAAAGTATGATATAGCAACTGTAAGAGCAGTTACATTGAATGCCAGAGATACATTCATCCGATTTTGAAGTTGTTTGTACAAGGAGTGATAACTGACACTGTACTGATATCACTTTGTAAAACCTAGAAATATCACTATCCTGTAACCAACAGATCATTGAAAAGAGTAATCAATGAATACTATACAAGAAATTATATATTGTAATAGTTTGTTACACAAAATGACTTTCTGCGTTACTCCCGAGGAATCCCACTGAGTGGCAGTATGGAGCTCCTTTTTACTATAGTTGTATAGAAGGTGGCTTCATTTCATTGTATATGTACTCAACCATATAAAAGCATGATATAGCAACTGTAAGAGCCGTTACATTGAATGCAAGAGATACATTCATCAGATTTTGAAGTTGGTTTTACAAGGAGTGATTACTGACACTGTATTGATATCACGTTGTAAAACCTAGAAATTTCACTGTTGTCTAACCAAGAGATCGCAGAAGAGTAATCAATGAATACTATACAAGAAATACATTGGATTGTAAATTGTATTAGTTTGTTACACAACATGACTTTCTGCGTTACTCCCGAAGAATCCCACTGGGTGGCAGTATGGAGCACCTTTTTACTGTAGTTGTATAGAAGGTGGCTTCATTTAATTTTATATGTACTCAACCATATAAAATCAAGATATATCAACTGTAAGAGCAATTACATTGAATGCAAGAGATACATTCATCAGATTTTGAAGTTGGTTGTACAAGGAGTGATAACTGACACTGTACTGATATCACTTTGTAAAACGTAGAAATTTCACTGTTGTCTAACCAAGAGTTCACAGAAGAGTAATCAATGAATACTATCCAAGAAATACATTGGATTGTAAATTGTAATAGTTTGTTACACAAAATAATTTTCTGTCTTACTGCCGAGGAATCCCACTGAGTGGCAGTATGGAGCACCTTTTTGCTATAGTTGTATAGAAGGTGGCTTCATTTCATTGTATATGTACTCAACCATATAAAAGCATGATATAGCAACTGTAAGAGCAGTTATATTGAATGCCAGAGATACATTCATCAGATTTTGAAGTTCTTTGTACAAGGAGTGATAACTGACACTGTACTGATATCACTTTCTAAAACGTAGAAATTTCACTGTTGTCTAACCAAGAGTTCACAGAAGAGTAATCAATGAATACTATACAAGAAATACATTGGATTGTAAATTGTAATAGTTTGTTACACAAAATGACTTTCTGCGTTACTCCCGAGGAATCCCACTGAGTGGCAGTGTGGAGCACCTTTTTGCTATAGTTGTATAGAAGGTGGCTTCATTGCATTGTATATGTACTCAACCATATAAAAGCATGATATAGCAACTGTAAGAGCAGTTACATTGAATGCAAGAGATACGTTCATCAGTGAAATTTCTACGTTTTACAAAGTGATATCAATACAGTGTCAGTTATCACTCTTTGTACAACACACTTCAAAATCTGATGAATGTATCTCTTCTGTGAACTCTGCGGGAGTAACGCAGAAAGTCATTTTGTGTAACAAACTATTACAATTTACAATCCAATGTATTTCTTGTATAGTATTCATTGATTACTCTTCTGTGAACTCTTGGATAGACAACAGTGAAATTTCTACGTTTTACAACGTGATATCAATACAGTGTCAGTAATCACTCTTTGTACAACCAACTTCAAAATCTGATGAATGTATCTCTTGCATTCAATGTAACTGCTCTTACAGTTGCTATATCATGCTTTTATATGGTTGAGTACATATACAATGAAATGAAGCCACCTTCTATACAACTATAGTAAAAAGGTGCTCCATACTGCCACTCAGTGGGATTCCTCGGGAGTAACGCAGAAAGTCATTTTGTGTAACAAACTATTACAATATACAATTTCTTGTATAGTATTCATTGATTACTCTTTTCAATGATCTGTTGGTTACAGGATAGTGATATTTCTAGGTTTTACAAAGTGATATCAGTACAGTGTCAGTTATCACTCCTTGTACAAACAACTTCAAAATCTGATGAACGTATCTCTTGCATTCAATGTAACTGCTCTTACAGTTGCTATATCATGCTTTTATATGGTTGAGTACATATACAATGAAATGAAGCCACCTTCTATACAACTATAGCAAAAAGGTGCTCCATACTGCCACTCAGTGGGATTCCTCGGGAGTAACGCAGAAAGTCATTTTGTGTAACAAACTATTACAATTTACAATCCAATGTATTTCTTGTATAGTATTCATTGATTACTCTTCTGTGAACTCTTGGTTAGACAACAGTGAAATTTCTACGTTTTACAAAGTGATATCAGTACAGTGTCAGTTATCACTCCTTGTACAACCAACTTCAAAATCTGATGAATATATCTCTTGCATTCAATGTAATTGCTCTTACAGTTGATATATCTTGATGTTATATGGTTGAGTACATATACAATTAAATGAAGCCACCTTCTATACAACTACAGTAAAAAGGTGCTCCATACTGCCACTCAGTGGGATTCCTCGGGAGTAACGCAGAAAGTCATTTTGTGTAACAAACTATTACAATTTACAATCCAATGTATTTCTTGTATAGTATTCGTTGATTACTCTTCTGCGATCGCTTGGTTAGACAACAGTGCAATTTCTAGGTTTTCCAACATGATATCAATACAGTGTCAGTAATCACTCCTTGTACAACCAACTTCAAAATCTGATGAACGTATCTCTTGCATTCAATGTAACTGCTCTTACAGTTGCTATATCATGCTTTTATATGGTTGAGTACATATACAATGAAATGAAGCCACCTTCTACACAACTATAGTAAAAAGGAGCTCCATACTGCCACTCAGTGGGATTCCTCGGGAGTAACGCAGAAAGTCATTTTGTGTAACAAACTATTACAATATACAATTTCTTGTATAGTATTCATTGATTACTCTTTTCAATGATCTGTTGGTTACAGGATAGTGATATTTCTAGGTTTTACAAAGTGATTTTAAGTACAGTGTCAGTTATCACTCCTTGTACAAAGAACTTCAAAATCTGATGAATGTATCTCTGCCATTCAATGTAACTGCTCTTACAGTTGCTATATGATGCTTTTATATGGTTGAGTACATATACAATGAAATGAAGCCACCTTCTATACAACTATAGCAAAAAGGTGCTCCAGACTGCCACTCAGTGGGATTCCTCGGGAGTAACGCAGAAAGTCATTTTGTGTAACAAACTATTACAATTTACAATCCAATGTATTTCTTGTATAGTATTCATTGATTACTCTTCTGTGAACTCTTGGTTAGACAACAGTGAAATTTCTACGTTTTACAAAGTGATATCAGTACAGTGTGAGTTATCACTCCTTGTACAAAGAACTTCAAAATCTGATGAATGTATCTCTGCCATTCAATGTAACTGCTCTTACAGTTGCTATATGATGCTTTTATATGGTTGAGTACATATACAATGAAATGAAGCCACCTTCTATACAACTATAGCAAAAAGGTGCTCCAGACTGCCACTCAGTGGGATTCCTCGGGAGTAACGCAGAAAGTCATTTTGTGTAACAAACTATTACAATTTACAATCCAATGTATTTCTTGTATAGTATTCATTGATTACTCTTCTGTGAACTCTTGGTTAGACAACAGTGAAATTTCTACGTTTTACAAAGTGATATCAGTACAGTGTGAGTTATCACTCCTTGTACAAAGAACTTCAAAATCTGATGAATGTATCTCTGGCATTCAATGTAACTCTTCTTACAGTTGCTATATCATGCTTTTATATGGTTGAGTACATATACAATGAAATGAAGCCACCTTCTATACAACTATAGTAAAAAGGAGCTCCATACTGCCACTCAGTGGGATTCCTCGGGAGTAACGCAGAAAGTCATTTTGTGTAACAAACTATTACAATATATAATTTCTTGTATAGTATTCATTGATTACTCTTTTCAATGATCTGTTGGTTACAGGATAGTGATATTTCTAGGTTTTACAAAGTGATATCAGTACAGTGTCAGTTATCACTCCTTGTACAAACAACTTCAAAATCTGATGAACGTATCTCTTGCATTCAATGTAACTGCTCTTACAGTTGCTATATCATGCTTTTATATGGTTGAGTACATATACAATGAAATGAAGCCACCTTCTATACAACTATAGCAAAAAGGTGCTCCATACTGCCACTCAGTGGGATTCCTCGGGAGTAACGCAGAAAGTCATTTTGTGTAACAAACTATTACAATTTACAATCCAATGTATTTCTTGTATAGTATTCATTGATTACTCTTCTGTGAACTCTTGGTTAGACAACAGTGAAATTTCTACGTTTTACAAAGTGATATCAGTACAGTGTCAGTTATCACTCCTTGTACAACCAACTTCAAAATCTGATGAATATATCTCTTGCATTCAATGTAATTGCTCTTACAGTTGATATATCTTGATGTTATATGGTTGAGTACATATACAATTAAATGAAGCCACCTTCTATACAACTACAGTAAAAAGGTGCTCCATACTGCCACTCAGTGGGATTCCTCGGGAGTAACGCAGAAAGTCATTTTGTGTAACAAACTATTACAATTTACAATCCAATGTATTTCTTGTATAGTATTCGTTGATTACTCTTCTGCGATCGCTTGGTTAGACAACAGTGCAATTTCTAGGTTTTCCAACATGATATCAATACAGTGTCAGTAATCACTCCTTGTACAACCAACTTCAAAATCTGATGAACGTATCTCTTGCATTCAATGTAATTGCTCTTACAGTTGATATATCTTGATTTTATATGGTTTAGTACATATACAATTAAATGAAGCCACCTTCTATACAACTACAGTAAAAAGGTGCTCCATACTGCCACTCAGTGGGATTCCTCGAGAGTAACGCAGAAAGTCATTTTGTGTAACAAACTATTACAATTTACAATCCAATGTATTTCTTGTATAGTATTCGTTGATTACACTTCTGCGATCGCTTGGTTAGACAACAGTGAAATTTCTAGGTTTTCCAACATGATATCAATACAGTGTCAGTAATCACTCCTTGTACAACCAACTTCAAAATCTGATGAATGTATCTCTTGCATTCAATGTAACTGCTCTTACAGTTGCTATATCATGCTTTTATATGGTTGAGTACATATACAATGAAATGAAGCCACCTTCTATACAAATATAGTAAAAAGGTGCTCCATAATGCCACTCAGTGGGATTCCTCGGGAGTAACGCAGAAAGTCATTTTGTGTAACAAACTATTACAATATACAATTTCTTGTATAGTATTCATTGATTACTCTTTTCAATGATCTGTTGGTTACAGGATAGTGATATTTCTAGGTTTTACAAAGTGATATCAGTAGAGTGTCAGTAATCACTCCTTGTACAACCAACTTCAAAATCTGATGAACGTATCTCTTGCATTCAATGTAACTGCTCTTACAGTTGCTATATCATGCTTTTATATGGTTGAGTACATATACAATGAAATGAAGCCACCTTCTATACAACTATAGTAAAAAGGAGCTCCATACTGCCACTCAGTGGGATTCCTCGGGAGTAACGCAGAAAGTCATTTTGTGTAACAAACTATTAGAATATATAATTTCTTGTATAGTATTCATTGATTACTCTTTTCAATGATCTGTTGGTTACAGGATAGTGATATTTCTAGGTTTTACAAAGTGATTTTAAGTACAGTGTCAGTTATCACTCCTTGTACAAACAACTTCAAAATCTGATGAATGTATCTCTGGCATTCAATGTAACTGCTCTTACCGTTGCTATATCATGCTTTTATATGGTTGAGTACATATACAATGAAATGAAGCTACCTTCTATACAACTATAGTAAAAAGGAGCTCCATACTGCCACTCAGTGGGATTCCTCGGGAGTAACGCAGAAAGTCATTTTGTGTAACAAACTATTACAATATATAATTTCTTGTATAGTATTCATTGATTACTCTTTTCAATGATCAATGTAACTGCTTACAGTTGCTATATCATGCTTTTATATGGTTGAGTACATGTACAATAAAATGAAGCCACCTTCTATACAACTACAGTAAAAAGGTGCTCCATACTGCCACTCAGTGGGATTCCTCGAGAGTAACGCAGAAAGTCATTTTGTGTAACAAACTATTACAATTTACAATCCAATGTATTTCTTGTATAGTATTCGTTGATTACTCTTCTGCGATCGCTTGGTTAGACAACAGTGAAATTTCTAGGTTTTCCAACATGATATCAATACAGTGTCAGTAATCACTCCTTCTACAACCAACTTCAAAATCTGATAAACGTATCTCTTGCATTCAATGTAACTGCTCTTACAGTTGCTATATCATGCTTTTATATGGTTGAGTACATATACAATGAAATGAAGCCACCTTCTATACAACTATAGAAAAAAGGAGCTCCATACTGCCACTCAGTGGGATTCCTCAGGAGTAACGCAGAAAGTCATTTTGTGTAACAAACTATTACAATATATAATTTCTTGTATAGTATTCATTGATTACTCTTTTCAATGATCTGTTGGTTACAGGATAGTGATATTTCTAGGTTTTACAAAGTGATTTTAAGTACAGTGTCAGTTATCACTCCTTGTACAAACAACTTCAAAATCTGATGAATGTATCTCTGGCATTCAATGTAACTGCTCTTACAGTTGCTATATCATGCTTTTATATGGTTGAGTACATATACAATGAAATGAAGCTACCTTCTATACAACTATAGTAAAAAGGAGCTCCATACTGCCACTCAGTGGGATTCCTCGGGAGTAACGCAGAAAGTCATTTTGTGTAACAAACTATTACAATATATAATTTCTTGTATAGTATTCATTGATTACTCTTTTCGATGATCTGTTGGTTACAGGATAGTGATATTTCTAGGTTTTACAAAGTGATATCAGTACAGTGTCAGTTATCACTCCTTGTACAAACAACTTCAAAATCTGATGAATGTATCTCTGGCATTCAATGTAACTGCTCTTACAGTTGCTATATCATGCTTTTATATGGTTGAGTACATATACAATGAAATGAAGCCACCTTCTATACAACTATAGCAACAAGGTGCTCCATACTGCCACTCTGTGGGATTCCTCGGGAGTAACGCAGAAAGTCATTTTGTGTAACAAACTATTACAATTTACAATCCAATGTATTTCTTGTATAGTATTCATTGATTACTCTTCTGTGAACTCTTGGTTAGACAACAGTGAAATTTCTACGTTTTACAAAGTGATATCAGTACAGTGTCAGTTATCACTCCTTGTACAACCAACTTCAAAATCTGATGAATGTATCTCTTGCATTCAATGAAACTGCTCTTACCGTTGCTATATCATGCTTTTATATGGTTGAGTACATATACAATGAAATGATGCCACCTTCTATACAACTATAGTAAAAAGGAGCTCCATACTGCCACTCAGTGGGATTCCTCGGGAGTAACGCAGAAAGTCATTTTGTGTAACAAACTATTACAATATATAATTTCTTGTATAGTATTCATTGATTCCTCTTTTCAATGATCTGTTGGTTACAGGATAGTGATATTTCTAGGTTTTACAACGTGATATCAGTACAGTGTCAGTTATCACTCCTTGTACAAACAACTTCAAAATCAGATGAATGTATCTCTGGCATTCAATGTAACTGCTCTTACAGTTGCTATATCATACTTTTATATGGTTGAGTACATATACAATGAAATGAAGCCACCTTCTATACAACTATAGCAAAAAGGTGCTCCATACTGCCACTCAGTGGGATTCCTCGAGAGTAACGCAGAAAGTCATTTTGTGTAACAAATTATTACAATTTACAATCCAATGTATTTCTTGGATAGTATTCATTGATTACTCTTCTGTGAACTCTTGGTTAGACAACAGTGAAATTTCTACGTTTTACAAAGTGATATCAGTACAGTGTCATTTATCACTCCTTGTACAAAGAACTTCAAAATCTGATGAATGTATCTCTGGCATTAAATGTAACTGCTCTTACAGTTGCTGTATCATGCTTTTCTATGGTTGAGTACATATACAATGAAATGAAGCCACCTTCTATACAACTATAGCAAAAAGGTGCTCCATACTGCCACTCAGTGGGATTCCTCGGGAGTAACGCAGAAAGTCATTTTGTGTAACAAACTATTACAATTTACAATCCAATGTATTTCTTGTATAGTATTCATTGATTACTCTTCTGTGAACTCTTGGTTAGACAATAGTGAAATTTCTACGTTTTACAAAGTGATATCAGTACAGTGTCAGTTATCACTCCTTGTACAATCAACTTCAAAATCTGATGAATGTATCTCTTGCATTCAATGTAACTGCTCTTACCGTTGCTATATCATGCTTTTATATGGTTGAGTACATATACAATGAAATGAAGCCACCTTCTATACAACTACAGTAAAAAGGTGCTCCATACTGCCACTCAGTGGGATTCCTCGGGAGTAACGCAGAAAGTCATTTAGTGTAACAAACTATTACAATTTACAATCCAATGTATTTCTTGTATAGTATTCATTGATTACTCTTCTGCGATCTCTTGGTTAGACAACAGTGAAATTTCTAGGTTTTACAACGTGATATCAATACAGTGTCAGTAATCACTCCTTGTACAACCAACTTCAAAATCTGATGAATATATCTCTTGCATTCAATGTAACTGCTCTTACCGTTGCTATATCATGCTTTTATTTGGTTGAGTACATATACAATGAAATGAAGCAACCTTCTATACAACTATAGCAAAAAGGTGCTCCATACTGCCACTCAGTGGGATTCCTCGGGAGTAATGCAGAAAGTCATTTTGTGTAACAAACTATTACTATTTACAATCCAATGTATTTCTTGTATAGTATACATTGATTACTTTTCTGTGAACTCTTGGTTAGACAACAGTGAAATTTCTGCGTTTTGCAAAGTGATATCAGTACAGTGTCAGTTATCACTCCTTGTACAAAGAACTTCAAAATCTGATGAATGTATCTCTGGCATTCAATGTAACTTCTCTTACTGTGGCTATATCATGCTTTTATATGGTTGAGTACATATACAATTAAATGAAGCCACCTTCTATACAGCTGGAGGAAAAAGGTGCTCCATACTGCCACTCAGTGGGATTCCTCGGGAGTAACGCAGAAAGTCATTTTGTGTAACAAACTATTACAATATACAATTTCTTGTATAGTATTCATTGATTACTCTTTTCAATGATCTGTTGGTTACAGGATAGTGATATTTCTAGGTTTTACAAAGTGATATCAGTACAGTGTCAGTTATCACTCCTTGTACAAACAACTTCAAAATCTGATGAATGTATCTCTGCCATTCAATGTAACTGCTCTTACAGTTGCTATATCATGCTTTTATATGGTTGAGTACATATACAATGAAATGAAGCCACCTTCTATACAACTATAGCAAAAAGGTGCTCCATACTACCACTCAGTGGGATTCCTCGGGAGTAACCAGAAAGTCATTTTGTGTAACAAACTATTACAATTTACAATCCAATGTATTTCTTGTATAGTATACATTGATTACTTTTCTGTGAACTCTTGGTTAGACAACAGTGAAATTTCTACGTTTTACAAAGTGATATCAGTACAGTATCAGTTATCACTCCTTGTACAAAGAAGTTCAAAATCTGATGAATGTATCTCTGGCATTCAATGTAACTTCTCTTACTGTGGCTATATCATGCTTTTATATGGTTGAGTACATATAAAATTAAATGAAGCCACCTTCTATACACCTGGAGGAAAAAGGTGCTCCATACTGCCACTCAGTGGGATTCCTCGGGAGTAACGCAGAAAGTCATTTTGTGTAACAAACTATTACAATATACAATTTCTTGTATAGTATTCATTGATTACTCTTTTCAATGATCTGTTGGTTACAGGATAGTGATATTTCTAGGTTTTACAAAGTGATATCAGTACAGTGTCAGTTATCACTCCTTGTACAAACAACTTCAAAATCTGATGAATGTATCTCTGCCATTCAATGTAACTGCTCTTACAGTTGCTATATCATGCTTTTATATGGTTGAGTACATATACAATGAAATGAAGCCACCTTCTATACAACTATAGCAAAAAGGTGCTCCATACTGCCACTCAGTGGGATTCCTCGGGAGTAACGCAGAAAGTCATTTTGTGTAACAAACTATTACAATATGTAATTTCTTGTATAGTATTCATTGATTACTCTTTTCAATGATCTGTTGGTTACAGGATAGTGATATTTCTAGGTTTTACAAAGTGATATCAGTACAGTGTCAGTTATCACTCCTTGTACAAACAACTTTAAAATCTGATGAATGTATCTCTGGCATTCAATGTAACTGCTCTTACAGTTGCTATATCATGCTTTTATATGGTTGAGTACATATACAATGAAATGAAGCCACCTTCTATACAAGTATAGTAAAAAGGTGCTCCATACTGCCACTCAGTGGGATTCCTCGGGAGTAACGCAGAAATTCATTTTGTGTAACAAACTATTACAATTTACAATCCAATGTATTTCTTGTATAGTATTCATTGATTACTCTTCTGTGAACTCTTGGTTAGACAACAGTGAAATTTCTACGTTTTACAACGTGATATCAATACAGTGTCAGTAATCACTCCTTGTACAACCAACTTCATAATCTGATTAATGTATCTCTTGCATTCAATGTAACTGCTCTTACAGTTGCTATATCATGCTTTTATATGGTTGAGTACATATACAATGAAATGAAGCCACCTTCTATACAACTATAGTAAAAAGGTGCTCCATACTGCCACTCAGTGGGATTCCTCGGGAGTAACGCAGAAAGTCATTTTGTGTAACAAACTATTACAATATATAATTTCTTGTATAGTATTCATTGATTACTCTTTTCAATGATCTTTTGGTTACCGGATAGTGATATTTCTAGGTTTCACAAAGTGATATCAGTACAGTGTCAGTTATCACTCCTTGTACAAACAACTTCAAAATCTGATGAACGTATCTCTTGCATTCAATGTAACTGCTCTTACAGTTGCTATATCATGCTTTTATATGGTTGAGTACATATACAATGAAATGAAGCCACCTTCTATACAACTATAGCAAAAAGGTGCTCCATACTGCCACTCAGTGGGATTCCTCGGGAGTAACGCAGAAAGTCATTTTGTGTAACAAACTATTACAATTTACAATCCAATGTATTTCTTGTATAGTATTCATTGATTACTCTTCTGTGAACTCTTGGTTAGACAACAGTGAAATTTCTACGTTTTACAAAGTGATATCAGTACAGTGTCAGTTATCACTCCTTGTACAACCAACTTCAAAATCTGATGAATGTATCTCTTGCATTCAATGTAATTGCTCTTAAAGTTGATATATCTTGATTTTATATGGTTGAGTACATATACAATTAAATGAAGCCACCTTCTATACAACTACAGTAAAAAGGTGCTCCATACTGCCACTCAGTGGGATTCCTCGGGAGTAACGCAGAAAGTCATTTTGTGTAACAAACTATTACAATTTACAATCCATTGTATTTCTTGTATAGTATTCGTTGATTACTCTTCTGCGATCGCTTGGTTTGACAACAGTGAAATTTCTAGGTTTTCCAACATGATATCAATACAGTATCAGTAATCACTCCTTGTACAACCAACTTCAAAATCTGATAAACGTATCTCTTGCATTCAATGTAACTGCTCTTACAGTTGCTATATCATGCTTTTATATGGTTGAGTACATATACAATGAAATGAAGCCACCTTCTATACAACTATAGTAAAAAGGAGCTCCATACTGCCACTCAGTGGGATTCCTCGGGAGTAACGCAGAAAGTCATTTTGTGTAACAAACTATTACAATTTACAATCCAATGTATTTCTTGTATAGTATTCATTGATTACTCTTCTGTGAAATCTTGGTTAGACAACAGTGAAATTTCTACGTTTTACAAAGTGATATCAGTACAGTGTCAGTTATCACTCCTTGTACAACCAACTTCAAAATCTGATGAATGTATCTCTTGCATTCAATGTAATTGCTCTTACAGTTGATATATCTTGATTTTATATGGTTGAGTACATATACAATTAAATGAAGCCACCTTCTATACAACTACAGTAAAAAGGTGCTCCATACTGCCACTCAGTGGGATTCCTCGAGAGTAACGCAGAAAGTCATTTTGTGTAACAAACTATTACAATTTACAATCCAATGTATTTCTTGTATAGTATTCGTTGATTACACTTCTGCGATCGCTTGGTTAGACAACAGTGAAATTTCTAGGTTTTCCAACATGATATCAATACAGTGTCAGTAATCACTCCTTGTACAACCAACTTCAAAATCTGATGAATGTATCTCTTGCATTCAATGTAACTGCTCTTACAGTTGCTATATCATGCTTTTATATGGTTGAGTACATATACAATGAAATGAAGCCACCTTCTATACAAATATAGTAAAAAGGTGCTCCATAATGCCACTCAGTGGGATTCCTCGGGAGTAACGCAGAAAGTCATTTTGTGTAACAAACTATTACAATATACAATTTCTTGTATAGTATTCATTGATTACTCTTTTCAATGATCTGTTGGTTACAGGATAGTGATATTTCTAGGTTTTACAAAGTGATATCAGTACAGTGTCAGTAATCACTCCTTGTACAACCAACTTCAAAATCTGATGAACGTATCTCTTGCATTCAATGTAACTGCTCTTACAGTTGATATATCATGCTTTTATATGGTTGAGTACATATACAATGAAATGAAGCCACCTTCTATACAACTATAGTAAAAAGGAGCTCCATACTGCCACTCAGTGGGATTCCTCGGGAGTAACGCAGAAAGTCATTTTGTGTAACAAACTATTAGAATATATAATTTCTTGTATAGTATTCATTGATTACTCTTTTCAATGATCTGTTGGTTACAGGATAGTGATATTTCTAGGTTTTACAAAGTGATTTTAAGTACAGTGTCAGTTATCACTCTTTGTACAAACAACTTCAAAATCTGATGAATGTATCTCTGGCATTCAATGTAACTGCTCTTACCGTTGCTATATCATGCTTTTATATGGTTGAGTACATATACAATGAAATGAAGCTACCTTCTATACAACTATAGTAAAAAGGAGCTCCATACTGCCACTCAGTGGGATTCCTCGGGAGTAACGCAGAAAGTCATTTTGTGTAACAAACTATTACAATATATAATTTCTTGTATAGTATTCATTGATTACTCTTTTCAATGATCAATGTAACTGCTTACAGTTGCTATATCATGCTTTTATATGGTTGAGTACATGTACAATAAAATGAAGCCACCTTCTATACAACTACAGTAAAAAGGTGCTCCATACTGCCACTCAGTGGGATTCCTCGAGAGTAACGCAGAAAGTCATTTTGTGTAACAAACTATTACAATTTACAATCCAATGTATTTCTTGTATAGTATTCGTTGATTACTCTTCTGCGATCGCTTGGTTAGACAACAGTGAAATTTCTAGGTTTTCCAACATGATATCAATACAGTGTCAGTAATCACTCCTTCTACAACCAACTTCAAAATCTGATAAACGTATCTCTTGCATTCAATGTAACTGCTCTTACAGTTGCTATATCATGCTTTTATATGGTTGAGTACATATACAATGAAATGAAGCCACCTTCTATACAACTATAGTAAAAAGGAGCTCCATACTGCCACTCAGTGGGATTCCTCAGGAGTAACGCAGAAAGTCATTTTGTGTAACAAACTATTACAATATATAATTTCTTGTATAGTATTCATTGATTACTCTTTTCGATGATCTGTTGGTTACAGGATAGTGATATTTCTAGGTTTTACAAAGTGATATCAGTACAGTGTCAGTTATCACTCCTTGTACAAACAACTTCAAAATCTGATGAATGTATCTCTGGCATTCAATGTAACTGCTCTTACAGTTGCTATATCATGCTTTTATATGGTTGAGTACATATACAATGAAATGAAGCCACCTTCTATACAACTATAGCAAAAAGGTGCTCCATACTGCCACTCAGTGGGATTCCTCGAGAGTAACGCAGAAACTCATTTTGTGTAACAAATTATTACAATTTACAATCCAATGTATTTCTTGGATAGTATTCATTGATTACTCTTCTGTGAACTCTTGGTTAGACAACAGTGAAATTTCTACGTTTTACAAAGTGATATCAGTACAGTGTCATTTATCACTCCTTGTACAAAGAACTTCAAAATCTGATGAATGTATCTCTGGCATTAAATGTAACTGCTCTTACAGTTGCTGTATCATGCTTTTATATGGTTGAGTACATATACAATGAAATGAAGCCACCTTCTATACAACTATAGCAAAAAGGTGCTCCATACTGCCACTCAGTGGGATTCCTCGGGAGTAACCAGAAAGTCATTTTGTGTAACAAACTATTACAATTTACAATCCAATGTATTTCTTGTATAGTATTCATTGATTACTCTTCTGTGAACTCTTGGTTAGACAATAGTGAAATTTCTACGTTTTACAAAGTGATATCAGTACAGTGTCAGTTATCACTCCTTGTACAATCAACTTCAAAATCTGATGAATGTATCTCTTGCATTCAATGTAACTGCTCTTACCGTTGCTATATCATGCTTTTATATGGTTGAGTACATATACAATGAAATGAAGCCACCTTCTATACAACTACAGTAAAAAGGTGCTCCATACTGCCACTCAGTGGGATTCCTCGCGAGTAACGCAGAAAGTTATTTTGTGTAACAAACTATTACAGTTTACAATCCAATGTATTTCTTGTATAGTATTCATTGATTACTCTTCTGCAATCTCTTGGTTAGACAACAGTGAAATTTCTAGGTTTTACAAAGTGATATCAATACAGTGTCAGTAATCACTCCTTGTACAACCAACTTCAAAATCTGATGAATGTATCTCTTGCATTCAATGTAACTGCTCTTACTGTTGCTATATCATGCTTTTATATGGTTGAGTACATATACAATGAAATGAAGCCACCTTCTATACAACTATAGTAAAAAGGTGCTCCATACTGCCACTCAGTGGGATTCCTCGTGAGTAACGCAGAAAGTCATTTTGTGTAACAAACTATTACAATATACAATTTCTTGTATAGTATTCATTGATTACTCTTTTCAATGATCTGTTGGTTACAGGATAGTGATATTTCTGGGTTTTACAAAGTGATATCAGTACAGTGTCAGTTATCACTCCTTGTACAAACAACTTCAAATTCTGATGAATGTATCTCTGGCATTCAATGTAACTGCTCTTACAGTTGCTATATCATGCTTTTATATGGTTGAGTACATATACAATGAAATGAAGCCACCTTCTATACAACTATAGCAAAAAGGTGCTCCATACTGCCACACAGTGGGATTCCTCGGGAGTAACGCAGAAATTCATTTTGTGTAACAAACTATTACAATTTACAATCCAATGTATTTCTTGTATAGTATTCATTGATTACTCTTCTGTGAACTCTTGGTTAGACAACAGTGAAATTTCTACGTTTTACAAAGTGATATCAGTACAGTGTCAGTTATCACACCTTGTACAACCAACTTGAAAATCTGATGAATGTATCTCTTGCATTCAATGTAATTGCTCTTACAGTTGATATATCTTGATTTTATATGGTTGAGTACATATACAATTAAATGAAGCCACCTTTTATACAACTACAGTAAAAAGGTGCTCCATACTGCCACTCAGTGGGATTCCTCGGGAGTAACGCAGAAAGTCATTTAGTGTAACAAACTATTACAATTTACAATCCAATGTATTTCTTGTATAGTATTCATTGATTACTCTTCTGCGATCTCTTGGTTAGACAACAGTGAAATTTCTAGGTTTTACAACGTGATATCAATACAGTGTCAGTAATCACTCCTTGTACAACCAACTTCAAAATCTGATGAATGTATCTCTTGCATTCAATGTAACTGCTCTTACCGTTGCTATATCATGCTTTTATTTGGTTGAGTACATATACAATGAAATGAAGCAACCTTCTATACAACTATAGCAAAAAGGTGCTCCATACTGCCACTCAGTGGGATTCCTCGGGAGTAATGCAGAAAGTCATTTTGTGTAACAAACTATTACAATTTACAATCCAATGTATTTCTTGTATAGTATACATTGATTACTTTTCTGTGAACTCTTGGTTAGACAACAGTGAAATTTCTGCGTTTTACAAAGTGATATCAGTACAGTGTCAGTTATCACTCCTTGTACAAAGAACTTCAAAATCTGATGAATTTATCTCTGGCATTCAATGTAACTTCTCTTACTGTGGCTATATCATGCTTTTATATGGTTGAGTACATATACAATTAAATGAAGCCACCTTCTATACAGCTGGAGGAAAAAGGTGCTCCATACTGCCACTCAGTGGGATTCCTCGGGAGTAACGCAGAAAGTCATTTTGTGTAACAAACTATTACAATATACAATTTCTTGTATAGTATTCATTGATTACTCTTTTCAATGATCTGTTGGTTACAGGATAGTGATATTTCTAGGTTTTACAAAGTGATATCAGTACAGTGTCAGTTATCACTCCTTGTACAAACAACTTCAAAATCTGATGAATGTATCTCTGCCATTCAATGTAACTGCTCTTACAGTTGCTATATCATGCTTTTATATGGTTGAGTACATATACAATGAAATGAAGCCACCTTCTATACAACTATAGCAAAAAGGTGCTCCATACTACCACTCAGTGGGATTCCTCGGGAGTAACCAGAAAGTCATTTTGTGTAACAAACTATTACAATTTACAATCCAATGTATTTCTTGTATAGTATACATTGATTACTTTTCTGTGAACTCTTGGTTAGACAACAGTGAAATTTCTACGTTTTACAAAGTGATATCAGTACAGTATCAGTTATCACTCCTTGTACAAAGAACTTCAAAATCTGATGAATGTATCTCTGGCATTCAATGTAACTTCTCTTACTGTGGCTATATCATGCTTTTATATGGTTGAGTACATATAAAATTAAATGAAGCCACCTTCTATACACCTGGAGGAAAAAGGTGCTCCATACTGCCACTCAGTGGGATTCCTCGGGAGTAACGCAGAAAGTCATTTTGTGTAACAAACTATTACAATATACAATTTCTTGTATAGTATTCATTGATTACTCTTTTCAATGATCTGTTGGTTACAGGATAGTGATATTTCTAGGTTTTACAAAGTGATATCAGTACAGTGTCAGTTATCACTCCTTGTACAAACAACTTCAAAATCTGATGAATGTATCTCTGCCATTCAATGTAACTGCTCTTACAGTTGCTATATCATGCTTTTATATGGTTGAGTACATATACAATGAAATGAAGCCACCTTCTATACAACTATAGCAAAAAGGTGCTCCATACTGCCACTCAGTGGGATTCCTCGGGAGTAACGCAGAAAGTCATTTTGTGTAACAAACTATTACAATATGTAATTTCTTGTATAGTATTCATTGATTACTCTTTTCAATGGTCTGTTGGTTACAGGATAGTGATATTTCTAGGTTTTACAAAGTGATATCAGTACAGTGTCAGTTATCACTCCTTGTACAAACAACTTTAAAATCTGATGAATGTATCTCTGGCATTCAATGTAACTGCTCTTACAGTTGCTATATCATGCTTTTATATGGTTGAGTACATATACAATGAAATGAAGCCACCTTCTATACAAGTATAGTAAAAAGGTGCTCCATACTGCCACTCAGTGGGATTCCTCGGGAGTAACGCAGAAATTCATTTTGTGTAACAAACTATTACAATTTACAATCCAATGTATTTCTTGTATAGTATTCATTGATTACTCTTCTGTGAACTCTTGGTTAGACAACAGTGAAATTTCTACGTTTTACAAAGTGATATCAGTACAGTGTCAGTTATCACTCCTTGTACAACCAACTTCAAAATCTGATGAATGTATCTCTTGCATTCAATGTAATTGCTCTTACAGTTGATATATCTTGATTTTATATGGTTGAGTACATATACAATTAAATGAAGCCACCTTCTATACAACTACAGTAAAAAGGTGCTCCATACTGCCACTCAGTGGGATTCCTCGGGAGTTACGCAGAAAGTCATTTTGTGTAACAAACTATTACAATTTACAATCCAATGTATTTCTTGGATAGTATTCATTGATTACTCTTCTGTGAACTCTTGGTTAGACAACAGTGAAATTTCTACGTTTTACAAAGTGATATCAGTACAGTGTCATTTATCACTCCTTGTACAAAGAACTTCAAAATCTGATGAATGTATCTCTGGCATTAAATGTAACTGCTCTTACAGTTGCTATATCATGCTTTTATATGGTTGAGTACATATACAATGAAATGAAGCCACCTTCTATACAACTATAGCAAAAAGGTGCTCCATACTGCCACTCAGTGGGATTCCTCGGGAGTAACGCAGAAAGTCATTTTGTGTAACAAACTATTACAATTTACAATCCAATGTATTTCTTGTATAGTATTCATTGATTACTCTTCTGTGAACTCTTGGTTAGACAATAGTGAAATTTCTACGTTTTACAAAGTGATATCAGTACAGTGTCAGTTATCACTCCTTGTACAATCAACTTCAAAATCTGATGAATGTATCTCTTGCATTCAATGTAACTGCTCTTACCGTTGCTATATCATGCTTTTATATGGTTGAGTACATATACAATGAAATGAAGCCACCTTCTATACAACTACAGTAAAAAGGTGCTCCATACTGCCACTCAGTGGGATTCCTCGCGAGTAACGCAGAAAGTTATTTTGTGTAACAAACTATTACAGTTTACAATCCAATGTATTTCTTGTATAGTATTCATTGATTACTCTTCTGCAATCTCTTGGTTAGACAACAGTGAAATTTCTAGGTTTTACAACGTGATATCAATACAGTGTCAGTAATCACTCCTTGTACAACCAACTTCAAAATCTGATGAATGTATCTCTTGCATTCAATGTAACTGCTCTTACCGTTGCTATATCATGCTTTTATATGGTTGAGTACATATACAATGAAATGAAGCCACCTTCTATACAACTATAGTAAAAAGGTGCTCCATACTGCCACTCAGTGGGATTCCTCGTGAGTAACGCAGAAAGTCATTTTGTGTAACAAACTATTACAATATACAATTTCTTGTATAGTATTCATTGATTACTCTTTTCAATGATCTGTTGGTTACAGGATAGTGATATTTCTAGGTTTTACAAAGTGATATCAGTACAGTGTCAGTTATCACTCCTTGTACAAACAACTTCAAAATCTGATGAATGTATCTCTGCCATTCAATGTAACTGCTCTTACAGTTGCTATATCATGCTTTTATATGGTTGAGTACATATACAATGAAATGAAGCCACCTTCTATACAACTATAGCAAAAAGGTGCTCCATACTGCCACTCAGTGGGATTCCTCGGGAGTAACGCAGAAATTCATTTTGTGTAAAAAAAATTTACAATTTACAATCCAATGTATTTCTTGTATAGTATTCATTGATTACTCTTCTGTGAACTCTTGGTTAGACAACAGTGAAATTTCTACGTTTTACAAAGTGATATCAGTACAGTGTCAGTTATCACACCTTGTACAACCAACTTGAAAATCTGATGAATGTATCTCTTGCATTCAATGTAATTGCTCTTACAGTTGATATATCTTGATTTTATATGGTTGAGTACATATACAATTAAATGAAGCCACCTTTTATACAACTACAGTAAAAAGGTGCTCCATACTGCCACTCAGTGGGATTCCTCGGGAGTAACGCAGAAAGTCATTTAGTGTAACAAACTATTACAATTTACAATCCAATGTATTTCTTGTATAGTATTCATTGATTACTCTTCTGCGATCTCTTGGTTAGACAACAGTGAAATTTCTAGGTTTTACAACGTGATATCAATACAGTGTCAGTAATCACTCCTTGTACAACCAACTTCAAAATCTGATGAATGTATCTCTTGCGTTCAACGTAACTGCTCTTACCGTTGCTATATCATGCTTTTATTTGGTTGAGTACATATACAATGAAATGAAGCAACCTTCTATACAACTATAGCAAAAAGGTGCTCCATACTGCCACTCAGTGGGATTCCTCGGGAGTAATGCAGAAAGTCATTTTGTGTAACAAACTATTACAATTTACAATCCAATGTATTTCTTGTATAGTATACATTGATTACTTTTCTGTGAACTCTTGGTTAGACAACAGTGAAATTTCTGCGTTTTACAAAGTGATATCAGTACAGTGTCAGTTATCACTCCTTGTACAAAGAACTTCAAAATCTGATGAATGTATCTCTGGCATTCAATGTAACTTCTCTTACTGTGGCTATATCATGCTTTTATATGGTTGAGTACATATACAATTAAATGAAGCCACCTTCTATACAGCTGGAGGAAAAAGGTGCTCCATACTGCCACTCAGTGGGATTCCTCGGGAGTAACGCAGAAAGTCATTTTGTGTAACAAACTATTACAATATACAATTTCTTGTATATTATTTATTGATTACTCTTTTCAATGATCTGTTGGTTACAGGATAGTGATATTTCTAGGCTTTACAAAGTGATATCAGTACAGTGTCAGTTATCACTCCTTGTACAAACAACTTCAAAATCTGATGAATGTATCTCTGCCATTCAATGTAACTGCTCTTACAGTTGCTATATCATGCTTTTATATGGTTGAGTACATATACAATGAAATGAAGCCACCTTCTATACAAGTATAGTAAAAAGGTGCTCCATACTACCACTCAGTGGGATTCCTCGGGAGTAACCAGAAAGTCATTTTGTGTAACAAACTATTACAATTTACAATCCAATGTATTTCTTGTATAGTATACATTGATTACTTTTCTGTGAACTCTTGGTTAGACAACAGTGAAATTTCTACGTTTTACAAAGTGATATCAGTACAGTATCAGTTATCACTCCTTGTACAAAGAAGTTCAAAATCTGATGAATGTATCTCTGGCATTCAATGTAACTTCTCTTACTGTGGCTATATCATGCTTTTATATGGTTGAGTACATATAAAATTAAATGAAGCCACCTTCTATACACCTGGAGGAAAAAGGTGCTCCATACTGCCACTCAGTGGGATTCCTCGGGAGTAACGCAGAAAGTCATTTTGTGTAACAAACTATTACAATATACAATTTCTTGTATAGTATTCATTGATTACTCTTTTCAATGATCTGTTGGTTACAGGATAGTGATATTTCTAGGTTTTACAAAGTGATATCAGTACAGTGTCAGTTATCACTCCTTGTACAAACAACTTCAAAATCTGATGAATGTATCTCTGCCATTCAATGTAACTGCTCTAACAGTTGCTATATCATGCTTTTATATGGTTGAGTACATATACAATGAAATGAAGCCACCTTCTATACAACTATAGCAAAAAGGTGCTCCATACTGCCACTCAGTGGGATTCCTCGGGAGTAACGCAGAAAGTCATTTTGTGTAACAAACTATTACAATTTACAATCCAATGTATTTCTTGTATAGTATTCGTTGATTACTCTTCTGCGATCGCTTGGTTAGACAACAGTGAAATTTCTAGGTTTTCCAACGTGATATCAATACAGTGTCAGTAATCACTCCTTGTACAAACAACTTCAAAATCTGATGAACGTATCTCTTGCATTCAATGTAACTGCTCTTACAGTTGCTATATCATGTTTTTATATGGTTGAGTACATATACAATGAAATGAAGCCACCTTCTATACAACTATAGTAAAAATGAGCTCCATACTGCCCCTCAGTGGGATTCCTCGGGAGTAACGCAGAAAGTCATTTTGTGTAACAAACTATTACAATATGTAATATCTTGTATAGTATTCATTGATTACTCTTTTCAATGATCTGTTGGTTACAGGATAGTGATATTTCTAGGTTTTACAAAGTGATATCAGTACAGTGTCAGTTATCACTCCTTGTACAAACAACTTTAAAATCTGATGAATGTATCTCTGGCATTCAATGTAACTGCTCTTACAGTTGCTATATCATGCTTTTATATGGTTGAGTACATATACAATAAATGAAGCCACCTTCTATTCAAGTATAGTAAAAAGGTGCTCCATACTGCCACTCAGTGGGATTCCTCGGGAGTAACGCAGAAATTCATTTTGTGTAACAAACTATTACAATTTACAATCCAATGTATTTCTTGTATAGTATTCATTGATTACTCTTCTGTGAACTCTTGGTTAGACAACAGTGAAATTTCTACGTTTTACAAAGTGATATCAGTACAGTGTCAGTTATCACTCCTTGTACAACCAACTTCAAAATCTGATGAATGTATCTCTTCCATTCAATGTAATTGCTCTTACAGTTGATATATCTTGATTTTATATGGTTGAGTACATATACAATTAAATGAAGCCACCTTCTATACAACTACAGTAAAAAGGTGCTCCATACTGCCACTCAGTGGGATTCCTCGGGAGTTACGCAGAAAGTCATTTTGTGTAACAAACTATTACAATTTACAATCCAATGTATTTCTTGTATAGTATTCATTGATTACTCTTCTGCGATCTCTTGGTTAGACAACAGTGAAATTTCTACGTTTTACAAAGTGATATCAGTACAGTGTCAGTTATCACTCCTTGTACAACCAACTTCAAAATCAGATGAATGTATCTCTTGCATTCAATGTAATTGCTCTTACAGTTGATATATCTTGATTTTATATGGTTGAGTACATATACAATTAAATGAAGCCACCTTCTATACAACTACAGTAAAAAGGTGCTCCATACTGCCACTCAGTGGGATTCCTCGGGAGTAACCAGAAAGTCATTTTGTGTAACAAACTATTACAATTTACAATCCAATGTATTTCTTGTATAGTATACATTGATTACTTTTCTGTGAACTCTTGGTTAGACAACAGTGAAATTTCTACGTTTTACAAAGTGATATCAGTACAGTATCAGTTATCACTCCTTGTACAAAGAACTTCAAAATCTGATGAATGTATCTCTGGCATTCAATGTAACTTCTCTTACTGTGGCTATATCATGCTTTTATATGGTTGAGTACATATAAAATTAAATGAAGCCACCTTCTATACACCTGGAGGAAAAAGGTGCTCCATACTGCCACTCAGTGGGATTCCTCGGGAGTAACGCAGAAAGTCATTTTGTGTAACAAACTATTACAATATACAATTTCTTGTATAGTATTCATTGATTACTCTTTTCAATGATCTGTTGGTTACAGGATAGTGATATTTCTAGGTTTTACAAAGTGATATCAGTACAGTGTCAGTTATCACTCCTTGTACAAACAACTTCAAAATCTGATGAATGTATCTCTGCCATTCAATGTAACTGCTCTTACAGTTGCTATATCATGCTTTTATATGGTTGAGTACATATACAATGAAATGAAGCCACCTTCTATACAACTATAGCAAAAAGGTGCTCCATACTGCCACTCAGTGGGATTCCTCGGGAGTAACGCAGAAAGTCATTTTGTGTAACAAACTATTACAATTTACAATCCAATGTATTTCTTGTATAGTATTCGTTGATTACTCTTCTGCGATCGCTTGGTTAGACAACAGTGAAATTTCTAGGTTTTCCAACGTGATATCAATACAGTGTCAGTAATCACTCCTTGTACAACCAACTTCAAAATCTGATGAATGTATCTCTTGCATTCAATGTAATTGCTCTTACAGTTGATATATCTTGATTTTATATGGTTGAGTACATATACAATTAAATGAAGCCACCTTCTATACAACTACAGTAAAAAGGTGCTCCATACTGCCACTCAGTGGGATTCCTCGGGAGTTACGCAGAAAGTCATTTTGTGTAACAAACTATTACAATTTACAATCCAATGTATTTCTTGGATAGTATTCATTGATTACTCTTCTGTGAACTCTTGGTTAGACAACAGTGAAATTTCTACGTTTTACAAAGTGATATCAGTACAGTGTCATTTATCACTCCTTGTACAAAGAACTTCAAAATCTGATGAATGTATCTCTGGCATTAAATGTAACTGCTCTTACAGTTGCTATATCATGCTTTTATATGGTTGAGTACATATACAATGAAATGAAGCCACCTTCTATACAACTATAGCAAAAAGGTGCTCCATACTGCCACTCAGTGGGATTCCTCGGGAGTAACGCAGAAAGTCATTTTGTGTAACAAACTATTACAATTTACAATCCAATGTATTTCTTGTATAGTATTCATTGATTACTCTTCTGTGAACTCTTGGTTAGACAATAGTGAAATTTCTACGTTTTACAAAGTGATATCAGTACAGTGTCAGTTATCACTCCTTGTACAATCAACTTCAAAATCTGATGAATGTATCTCTTGCATTCAATGTAACTGCTCTTACCGTTGCTATATCATGCTTTTATATGGTTGAGTACATATACAATGAAATGAAGCCACCTTCTATACAACTACAGTAAAAAGGTGCTCCATACTGCCACTCAGTGGGATTCCTCGCGAGTAACGCAGAAAGTTATTTTGTGTAACAAACTATTACAGTTTACAATCCAATGTATTTCTTGTATAGTATTCATTGATTACTCTTCTGCAATCTCTTGGTTAGACAACAGTGAAATTTCTAGGTTTTACAACGTGATATCAATACAGTGTCAGTAATCACTCCTTGTACAACCAACTTCAAAATCTGATGAATGTATCTCTTGCATTCAATGTAACTGCTCTTACCGTTGCTATATCATGCTTTTATATGGTTGAGTACATATACAATGAAATGAAGCCACCTTCTATACAACTATAGTAAAAAGGTGCTCCATACTGCCACTCAGTGGGATTCCTCGTGAGTAACGCAGAAAGTCATTTTGTGTAACAAACTATTACAATATACAATTTCTTGTATAGTATTCATTGATTACTCTTTTCAATGATCTGTTGGTTACAGGATAGTGATATTTCTAGGTTTTACAAAGTGATATCAGTACAGTGTCAGTTATCACTCCTTGTACAAACAACTTCAAATTCTGATGAATGTATCTCTGGCATTCAATGTAACTGCTCTTACAGTTGCTATATCATGCTTTTATATGGTTGAGTACATATACAATGAAATGAAGCCACCTTCTATACAACTATAGCAAAAAGGTGCTCCATACTGCCACTCAGTGGGATTCCTCGGGAGTAACGCAGAAATTCATTTTGTGTAACAAACTATTACAATTTACAATCCAATGTATTTCTTGTATAGTATTCATTGATTACTCTTCTGTGAACTCTTGATTAGACAACAGTGAAATTTCTACGTTTTACAAAGTGATATCAGTACAGTGTCAGTTATCACACCTTGTACAACCAACTTGAAAATCTGATGAATGTATCTCTTGCATTCAATGTAATTGCTCTTACAGTTGATATATCTTGATTTTATATGGTTGAGTACATATACAATTAAATGAAGCCACCTTTTATACAACTACAGTAAAAAGGTGCTCCATACTGCCACTCAGTGGGATTCCTCGGGAGTAACGCAGAAAGTCATTTAGTGTAACAAACTATTACAATTTACAATCCAATGTATTTCTTGTATAGTATTCATTGATTACTCTTCTGCGATCTCTTGGTTAGACAACAGTGAAATTTCTAGGTTTTACAACGTGATATCAATACAGTGTCAGTAATCACTCCTTGTACAACCAACTTCAAAATCTGATGAATGTATCTCTTGCATTCAATGTAACTGCTCTTACCGTTGCTATATCATGCTTTTATTTGGTTGAGTACATATACAATGAAATGAAGCAACCTTCTATACAACTATAGCAAAAAGGTGCTCCATACTGCCACTCAGTGGGATTCCTCGGGAGTAATGCAGAAAGTCATTTTGTGTAACAAACTATTACAATTTACAATCCAATGTATTTCTTGTATAGTATACATTGATTACTTTTCTGTGAACTCTTGGTTAGACAACAGTGAAATTTCTGCGTTTTACAAAGTGATATCAGTACAGTGTCAGTTATCACTCCTTGTACAAAGAACTTCAAAATCTGATGAATGTATCTCTGGCATTCAATGTAACTTCTCTTACTGTGGCTATATCATGCTTTTATATGGTTGAGTACATATACAATTAAATGAAGCCACCTTCTATACAGCTGGAGGAAAAAGGTGCTCCATACTGCCACTCAGTGGGATTCCTCGGGAGTAACGCAGAAAGTCATTTTGTGTAACAAACTATTACAATATACAATTTCTTGTATATTATTTATTGATTACTCTTTTCAATGATCTGTTGGTTACAGGATAGTGATATTTCTAGGCTTTACAAAGTGATATCAGTACAGTGTCAGTTATCACTCCTTGTACAAACAACTTCAAAATCTGATGAATGTATCTCTGCCATTCAATGTAACTGCTCTTACAGTTGCTATATCATGCTTTTATATGGTTGAGTACATATACAATGAAATGAAGCCACCTTCTATACAACTATAGCAAAAAGGTGCTCCATACTACCACTCAGTGGGATTCCTCGGGAGTAACCAGAAAGTCATTTTGTGTAACAAACTATTACAATTTACAATCCAATGTATTTCTTGTATAGTATACATTGATTACTTTTCTGTGAACTCTTGGTTAGACAACAGTGAAATTTCTACGTTTTACAAAGTGATATCAGTACAGTATCAGTTATCACTCCTTGTACAAAGAACTTCAAAATCTGATGAATGTATCTCTGGCATTCAATGTAACTGCTCTTACTGTGGCTATATCATGCTTTTATATGGTTGAGTACATATAAAATTAAATGAAGCCACCTTCTATACACCTGGAGGAAAAAGGTGCTCCATACTGCCACTCAGTGGGATTCCTCGGGAGTAACGCAGAAAGTCATTTTGTGTAACAAACTATTACAATATACAATTTCTTGTATAGTATTCATTGATTACTCTTTTCAATGATCTGTTGGTTACAGGATAGTGATATTTCTAGGTTTTACAAAGTGATATCAGTACAGTGTCAGTTATCACTCCTTGTACAAACAACTTCAAAATCTGATGAATGTATCTCTGCCATTCAATGTAACTGCTCTAACAGTTGCTATATCATGCTTTTATATGGTTGAGTACATATACAATGAAATGAAGCCACCTTCTATACAACTATAGCAAAAAGGTGCTCCATACTGCCACTCAGTGGGATTCCTCGGGAGTAACGCAGAAAGTCATTTTGTGTAACAAACTATTACAATTTACAATCCAATGTATTTCTTGTATAGTATTCGTTGATTACTCTTCTGCGATCGCTTGGTTAGACAACAGTGAAATTTCTAGGTTTTCCAACGTGATATCAATACAGTGTCAGTAATCACTCCTTGTACAAACAACTTCAAAATCTGATGAACGTATCTCTTGCATTCAATGTAACTGCTCTTACAGTTGCTATATCATGTTTTTATATGGTTGAGTACATATACAATGAAATGAAGCCACCTTCTATACAACTATAGTAAAAATGAGCTCCATACTGCCCCTCAGTGGGATTCCTCGGGAGTAACGCAGAAAGTCATTTTGTGTAACAAACTATTACAATATGTAATTTCTTGTATAGTATTCATTGATTACTCTTTTCAATGATCTGTTGGTTACAGGATAGTGATATTTCTAGGTTTTACAAAGTGATATCAGTACAGTGTCAGTTATCACTCCTTGTACAAACAACTTTAAAATCTGATGAATGTATCTCTGGCATTCAATGTAACTGCTCTTACAGTTGCTATATCATGCTTTTATATGGTTGAGTACATATACAATAAATGAAGCCACCTTCTATTCAAGTATAGTAAAAAGGTGCTCCATACTGCCACTCAGTGGGATTCCTCGGGAGTAACGCAGAAATTCATTTTGTGTAACAAACTATTACAATTTACAATCCAATGTATTTCTTGTATAGTATTCATTGATTACTCTTCTGTGAACTCTTGGTTAGACAACAGTGAAATTTCTACGTTTTACAAAGTGATATCAGTACAGTGTCAGTTATCACTCCTTGTACAACCAACTTCAAAATCTGATGAATGTATCTCTTCCATTCAATGTAATTGCTCTTACAGTTGATATATCTTGATTTTATATGGTTGAGTACATATACAATTAAATGAAGCCACCTTCTATACAACTACAGTAAAAAGGTGCTCCATACTGCCACTCAGTGGGATTCCTCGGGAGTTACGCAGAAAGTCATTTTGTGTAACAAACTATTACAATTTACAATCCAATGTATTTCTTGTATAGTATTCATTGATTACTCGTCTGCGATCTCTTGGTTAGACAACAGTGAAATTTCTACGTTTTACAAAGTGATATCAGTACAGTGTCAGTTATCACTCCTTGTACAACCAACTTCAAAATCAGATGAATGTATCTCTTGCATTCAATGTAATTGCTCTTACAGTTGATATATCTTGATTTTATATGGTTGAGTACATATACAATTAAATGAAGCCACCTTCTATACAACTACAGTAAAAAGGTGCTCCATACTGCCACTCAGTGGGATTCCTCGGGAGTAACCAGAAAGTCATTTTGTGTAACAAACTATTACAATTTACAATCCAATGTATTTCTTGTATAGTATACATTGATTACTTTTCTGTGAACTCTTGGTTAGACAACAGTGAAATTTCTACGTTTTACAAAGTGATATCAGTACAGTATCAGTTATCACTCCTTGTACAAAGAACTTCAAAATCTGATGAATGTATCTCTGGCATTCAATGTAACTTCTCTTACTGTGGCTATATCATGCTTTTATATGGTTGAGTACATATAAAATTAAATGAAGCCACCTTCTATACACCTGGAGGAAAAAGGTGCTCCATACTGCCACTCAGTGGGATTCCTCGGGAGTAACGCAGAAAGTCATTTTGTGTAACAAACTATTACAATATACAATTTCTTGTATAGTATTCATTGATTACTCTTTTCAATGATCTGTTGGTTACAGGATAGTGATATTTCTAGGTTTTACAAAGTGATATCAGTACAGTGTCAGTTATCACTCCTTGTACAAACAACTTCAAAATCTGATGAATGTATCTCTGCCATTCAATGTAACTGCTCTTACAGTTGCTATATCATGCTTTTATATGGTTGAGTACATATACAATGAAATGAAGCCACCTTCTATACAACTATAGCAAAAAGGTGCTCCATACTGCCACTCAGTGGGATTCCTCGGGAGTAACGCAGAAAGTCATTTTGTGTAACAAACTATTACAATTTACAATCCAATGTATTTCTTGTATAGTATTCGTTGATTACTCTTCTGCGATCGCTTGGTTAGAGAACAGTGAAATTTCTAGGTTTTCCAACGTGATATCAATACAGTGTCAGTAATCACTCCTTGTACAACCAACTTCAAAATCTGATGAATGTATCTCTTGCATTCAATGTAATTGCTCTTACAGTTGATATATCTTGATTTTATATGGTTGAGTACATATACAATTAAATGAAGCCACCTTCTATACAACTACAGTAAAAAGGTGCTCCATACTGCCACTCAGTGGGATTCCTCGGGAGTTACGCAGAAAGTCATTTTGTGTAACAAACTATTACAATTTACAATCCAATGTATTTCTTGGATAGTATTCATTGATTACTCTTCTGTGAACTCTTGGTTAGACAACAGTGAAATTTCTACGTTTTACAAAGTGATATCAGTACAGTGTCATTTATCACTCCTTGTACAAAGAACTTCAAAATCTGATGAATGTATCTCTGGCATTAAATGTAACTGCTCTTACAGTTGCTATATCATGCTTTTATATGGTTGAGTACATATACAATGAAATGAAGCCACCTTCTATACAACTATAGCAAAAAGGTGCTCCATACTGCCACTCAGTGGGATTCCTCGGGAGTAACGCAGAAAGTCATTTTGTGTAACAAACTATTACAATTTACAATCCAATGTATTTCTTGTATAGTATTCATTGATTACTCTTCTGTGAACTCTTGGTTAGACAATAGTGAAATTTCTACGTTTTACAAAGTGATATCAGTACAGTGTCAGTTATCACTCCTTGTACAATCAACTTCAAAATCTGATGAATGTATCTCTTGCATTCAATGTAACTGCTCTTACCGTTGCTATATCATGCTTTTATATGGTTGAGTACATATACAATGAAATGAAGCCACCTTCTATACAACTACAGTAAAAAGGTGCTCCATACTGCCACTCAGTGGGATTCCTCGCGAGTAACGCAGAAAGTTATTTTGTGTAACAAACTATTACAGTTTACAATCCAATGTATTTCTTGTATAGTATTCATTGATTACTCTTCTGCAATCTCTTGGTTAGACAACAGTGAAATTTCTAGGTTTTACAACGTGATATCAATACAGTGTCAGTAATCACTCCTTGTACAACCAACTTCAAAATCTGATGAATGTATCTCTTGCATTCAATGTAACTGCTCTTACCGTTGCTATATCATGCTTTTATATGGTTGAGTACATATACAATGAAATGAAGCCACCTTCTATACAACTATAGTAAAAAGGTGCTCCATACTGCCACTCAGTGGGATTCCTCGTGAGTAACGCAGAAAGTCATTTTGTGTAACAAACTATTACAATATACAATTTCTTGTATAGTATTCATTGATTACTCTTTTCAATGATCTGTTGGTTACAGGATAGTGATATTTCTAGGTTTTACAAAGTGATATCAGTACAGTGTCAGTTATCACTCCTTGTACAAACAACTTCAAATTCTGATGAATGTATCTCTGGCATTCAATGTAACTGCTCTTACAGTTGCTATATCATGCTTTTATATGGTTGAGTACATATACAATGAAATGAAGCCACCTTCTATACAACTATAGCAAAAAGGTGCTCCATACTGCCACTCAGTGGGATTCCTCGGGAGTAACGCAGAAATTCATTTTGTGTAACAAACTATTACAATTTACAATCCAATGTATTTCTTGTATAGTATTCATTGATTACTCTTCTGTGAACTCTTGATTAGACAACAGTGAAATTTCTACGTTTTACAAAGTGATATCAGTACAGTGTCAGTTATCACACCTTGTACAACCAACTTGAAAATCTGATGAATGTATCTCTTGCATTCAATGTAATTGCTCTTACAGTTGATATATCTTGATTTTATATGGTTGAGTACATATACAATTAAATGAAGCCACCTTTTATACAACTACAGTAAAAAGGTGCTCCATACTGCCACTCAGTGGGATTCCTCGGGAGTAACGCAGAAAGTCATTTAGTGTAACAAACTATTACAATTTACAATCCAATGTATTTCTTGTATAGTATTCATTGATTACTCTTCTGCGATCTCTTGGTTAGACAACAGTGAAATTTCTAGGTTTTACAACGTGATATCAATACAGTGTCAGTAATCACTCCTTGTACAACCAACTTCAAAATCTGATGAATGTATCTCTTGCATTCAATGTAACTGCTCTTACCGTTGCTATATCATGCTTTTATTTGGTTGAGTACATATACAATGAAATGAAGCAACCTTCTATACAACTATAGCAAAAAGGTGCTCCATACTGCCACTCAGTGGGATTCCTCGGGAGTAATGCAGAAAGTCATTTTGTGTAACAAACTATTACAATTTACAATCCAATGTATTTCTTGTATAGTATACATTGATTACTTTTCTGTGAACTCTTGGTTAGACAACAGTGAAATTTCTGCGTTTTACAAAGTGATATCAGTACAGTGTCAGTTATCACTCCTTGTACAAAGAACTTCAAAATCTGATGAATGTATCTCTGGCATTCAATGTAACTTCTCTTACTGTGGCTATATCATGCTTTTATATGGTTGAGTACATATACAATTAAATGAAGCCACCTTCTATACAGCTGGAGGAAAAAGGTGCTCCATACTGCCACTCAGTGGGATTCCTCGGGAGTAACGCAGAAAGTCATTTTGTGTAACAAACTATTACAATATACAATTTCTTGTATATTATTTATTGATTACTCTTTTCAATGATCTGTTGGTTACAGGATAGTGATATTTCTAGGCTTTACAAAGTGATATCAGTACAGTGTCAGTTATCACTCCTTGTACAAACAACTTCAAAATCTGATGAATGTATCTCTGCCATTCAATGTAACTGCTCTTACAGTTGCTATATCATGCTTTTATATGGTTGAGTACATATACAATGAAATGAAGCCACCTTCTATACAACTATAGCAAAAAGGTGCTCCATACTACCACTCAGTGGGATTCCTCGGGAGTAACCAGAAAGTCATTTTGTGTAACAAACTATTACAATTTACAATCCAATGTATTTCTTGTATAGTATACATTGATTACTTTTCTGTGAACTCTTGGTTAGACAACAGTGAAATTTCTACGTTTTACAAAGTGATATCAGTACAGTATCAGTTATCACTCCTTGTACAAAGAACTTCAAAATATGATGAATGTATCTCTGGCATTCAATGTAACTTCTCTTACTGTGGCTATATCATGCTTTTATATGGTTGAGTACATATAAAATTAAATGAAGCCACCTTCTATACACCTGGAGGAAAAAGGTGCTCCATACTGCCACTCAGTGGGATTCCTCGGGAGTAACGCAGAAAGTCATTTTGTGTAACAAACTATTACAATATACAATTTCTTGTATAGTATTCATTGATTACTCTTTTCAATGATCTGTTGGTTACAGGATAGTGATATTTCTAGGTTTTACAAAGTGATATCAGTACAGTGTCAGTTATCACTCCTTGTACAAACAACTTCAAAATCTGATGAATGTATCTCTGCCATTCAATGTAACTGCTCTAACAGTTGCTATATCATGCTTTTATATGGTTGAGTACATATACAATGAAATGAAGCCACCTTCTATACAACTATAGCAAAAAGGTGCTCCATACTGCCACTCAGTGGGATTCCTCGGGAGTAACGCAGAAAGTCATTTTGTGTAACAAACTATTACAATTTACAATCCAATGTATTTCTTGTATAGTATTCGTTGATTACTCTTCTGCGATCGCTTGGTTAGACAACAGTGAAATTTCTAGGTTTTCCAACGTGATATCAATACAGTGTCAGTAATCACTCCTTGTACAAACAACTTCAAAATCTGATGAACGTATCTCTTGCATTCAATGTAACTGCTCTTACAGTTGCTATATCATGTTTTTATATGGTTGAGTACATATACAATGAAATGAAGCCACCTTCTATACAACTATAGTAAAAATGAGCTCCATACTGCCCCTCAGTGGGATTCCTCGGGAGTAACGCAGAAAGTCATTTTGTGTAACAAACTATTACAATATGTAATTTCTTGTATAGTATTCATTGATTACTCTTTTCAATGATCTGTTGGTTACAGGATAGTGATATTTCTAGGTTTTACAAAGTGATATCAGTACAGTGTCAGTTATCACTCCTTGTACAAACAACTTTAAAATCTGATGAATGTATCTCTGGCATTCAATGTAACTGCTCTTACAGTTGCTATATCATGCTTTTATATGGTTGAGTACATATACAATGAAATGAAGCCACCTTCTATTCAAGTATAGTAAAAAGGTGCTCCATACTGCCACTCAGTGGGATTCCTCGGGAGTAACGCA
Organism: Lepidodactylus listeri; assembly: GCA_029233225.1. Taxonomy (NCBI): domain Eukaryota; kingdom Metazoa; phylum Chordata; class Lepidosauria; order Squamata; family Gekkonidae; genus Lepidodactylus; species Lepidodactylus listeri. Next base: position 1,494,834 of record JARCFY010000014.1, on the reverse strand, counting down.
GAAATTCATTTTGTGTAACAAACTATTATAATTTACAATCCAATGTATTTCTTGTATAGTATTCATTGATTACTCTTCTGTGAACTCTTGGTTAGACAACAGTGAAATTTCTACGTTTTACAAAGTGATATCAGTACAGTGTCAGTTATCACTCCTTGTACAACCAACTTCAAAATCTGATGAATGTATCTCTTGCATTCAATGTAATTGCTCTTACAGTTGATATATCTTGATTTTATATGGTTGAGTACATATACATTTAAATGAAGCCACCTTCTATACAACTACAGTAAAAAGGTGCTCCATACTGCCACTCAGTGGGATTCCTCGGGAGTTACGCAGAAAGTCATTTTGTGTAACAAACTATTACAATTTACAATCCAATGTATTTCTTGTATAGTATTCATTGATTACTCTTCTGCGATCTCTTGGTTAGACAACAGTGAAATTTCTACGTTTTACAAAGTGATATCAGTACAGTGTCAGTTATCACTCCTTGTACAACCAACTTCAAAATCTGATGAATGTATCTCTTGCATTCAATGTAATTGCTCTTACAGTTGATATATCTTGATTTTATATGGTTGAGTACATATACAATTAAATGAAGCCACCTTCTATACAACTACAGTAAAAAGGTGCTCCATACTGCCACTCAGTGGGATTCCTCGGGAGTAACCAGAAAGTCATTTTGTGTAACAAACTATTACAATTTACAATCCAATGTATTTCTTGTATAGTATACATTGATTACTTTTCTGTGAACTCTTGGTAAGACAACAGTGAAATTTCTACGTTTTACAAAGTGATATCAGTACAGTATCAGTTATCACTCCTTGTACAAAGAACTTCAAAATCTGATGAATGTATCTCTGGCATTCAATGTAACTTCTCTTACTGTGGCTATATCATGCTTTTATATGGTTGAGTACATATAAAATTAAATGAAGCCACCTTCTATACACCTGGAGGAAAAAGGTGCTCCATACTGCCACTCAGTGGGATTCCTCGGGAGTTACGCAGAAAGTCATTTTGTGTAACAAACTATTACAATTTACAATCCAATGTATTTCTTGTATAGTATTCATTGATTACTCTTCTGCGATCTCTTGGTTAGACAACAGTGAAATTTCTACGTTTTACAAAGTGATATCAGTACAGTGTCAGTTATCACTCCTTGTAAAACCAACTTCAAAATCTGATGAATGTATCTCTTGCATTCAATGTAATTGCTCTTACAGGTGATATATCTTGATTTTATATGGTTGAGTACATATACAATTAAATGAAGCCACCTTCTATACAACTACAGTAAAAAGGTGCTCCATACTGCCACTCAGTGGGATTCCTCGGGAGTTACGCAGAAAGTCATTTTGTGTAACAAACTATTACAATTTAAAATCCAATGTATTTCTTGTATACTATTCATTGATTACTCTTCTGCGATCTCTTGGTTAGACAACAGTGAAATTTCTAGGTTTTACAACGTGATATCAATACAGTGTCAGTAATCACTCCTTGTACAACCAACTTCAAAATCTGATGAATGTATCTCTTGCATTCAATGTAACTGCTCTTACAGTTGCTATATCATGCTTTTATATGGTTGAGTACATATACAATGAAATGGAGCCACCTTCTATACAACTATAGTAAAAAGGTGCTCCATACTGCCACTCAGTGGGATTCCTCGGGAGTAACGCAGAAAGTCATTTTGTGTAACAAACTATTACAATATACCATTTCTTGTATAGTATTCATTGATTACTCTTTTCAATGATCTGTTGGTTACAGGATAGTGATATTTCTAGGCTTTACAAAGTGATATCAGTACAGTGTCAGTTATCACTCCTTGTACAAACAACTTCAAAATCTGATGAATGTATCTCTGCCATTCAATGTAACTGCTCTTACAGTTGCTATATCATGCTTTTATATGGTTGAGTACATATACAATGAAATGAAGCCACCTTCTATACAACTATAGCAAAAAGGTGCTCCATACTACCACTCAGTGGGATTCCTCGGGAGTAACCAGAAAGTCATTTTGTGTAACAAACTATTACAATTTACAATCCAATGTATTTCTTGTATAGTATACATTGATTACTTTTCTGTGAACTCTTGGTTAGACAACAGTGAAATTTCTACGTTTTACAAAGTGATATCAGTACAGTATCAGTTATCACTCCTTGTACAAAGAACTTCAAAATCTGATGAATGTATCTCTGGCATTCAATGTAATTGCTCTTACAGTTGATATATCTTGATTTTATATGGTTGAGTACATATACAATTAAATGAAGCCACCTTTTATACAACTACAGTAAAAAGGTGCTCCATACTGCCACTCAGTGGGATTCCTCGGGAGTAACGCTGAAAGTCATTTAGTGTAACAAACTATTACAATTTACAATCCAATGTATTTCTTGTATAGTATTCATTGATTACTCTTCTGCGATCTCTTGGTTAGACAACAGTGAAATTTCTAGGTTTTACAACGTGATATCAATACAGTGTCAGTAATCACTCCTTGTAGAACCAACTTCAAAATCTGATGAATGTATCTCTTGCATTCAATGTAACTGCTCTTACCGTTGCTATATCATGCTTTTATTTGGTTGAGTACATATACAATGAAATTAAGCAACCTTCTATACAACTATAGCAAAAAGGTGCTCCATACTGCCACTCAGTGGGATTCCTCGGGAGTAATGCAGAAAGTCATTTTGTGTAACAAACTATTACAATTTACAATCCAATGTATTTCTTGTATAGTATACATTGATTACTTTTCTGTGAACTCTTGGTTAGACAACAGTGAAATTTCTGCGTTTTACAAAGTGATATCAGTACAGTGTCAGTTATCACTCCTTGTACAAAGAACTTCAAAATCTGATGAATGTATCTCTGGCATTCAATGTAACTTCTCTTACTGTGGCTATATCATGCTTTTATATGGTTGAGTACATATACAATTAAATGAAGCCACCTTCTATACAGCTGGAGAAAAAAGGTGCTCCATTCTGCCACTCAGTGGGATTCCTCGGGAGTAACGCAGAAAGTCATTTTGTGTAACAAACTATTACAATATACAATTTCTTGTATAGTATTCATTGATTACTCTTTTCAATGATCTGTTGGTTACAGGATAGTGATATTTCTAGGCTTTACAAAGTGATATCAGTACAGTGTCAGTTATCACTCCTTGTACAAACAACTTCAAAATCTGATGAATGTATCTCTGCCATTCAATGTAACTGCTCTTACAGTTGCTATATCATGCTTTTATATGGTTGAGTACATATACAATGAAATGAAGCCACCTTCTATACAACTATAGCAAAAAGGTGCTCCATACTACCACTCAGTGGGATTCCTCGGGAGTAACCAGAAAGTCATTTAGTGTAACAAACTATTACAATTTACAATCCAATGTATTTCTTGTATAGTATACATTGATTACTTTTCTGTGAACTCTTGGTTAGACAACAGTGAAATTTCTACGTTTTACAAAGTGATATCAGTACAGTATCAGTTATCACTCCTTGTACAAAGAACTTCAAAATCTGATGAATGTATCTCTGGCATTCAATGTAACTTCTCTTACTGTGGCTATATCATGCTTTTATATGGTTGAGTACATATAAAATTAAATGAAGCCACCTTCTATACACCTGGAGGAAAAAGGTGCTCCATACTGCCACTCAGTGGGATTCCTCGGGAGTAACGCAGAAAGTCATTTTGTGTAACAAACTATTACAATATACAATTTCTTGTATAGTATTCATTGATTACTCTTTTCAATGATCTGTTGGTTACAGGATAGTGATATTTCTGGGTTTTACAAAGTGATATCAGTACAGTGTCAGTTATCACTCCTTGTACAAACAACTTCAAAATCTGATGAATGTATCTCTGCCATTCAATGTAACTGCTCTTACAGTTGCTATATCATGCTTTTATATGGTTGAGTACATATACAATGAAATTAAGCCACCTTCTATACAACTATAGCAAAAAGGTGCTCCATACTGCCACTCAGTGGGATTCCTCGGGAGTAACGCAGAAAGTCATTTTGTGTAACAAACTATTACAATTTACAATCCAATGTATTTCTTGTATAGTATTCGTTGATTACTCTTCTGCGATCGCTTGGTTAGACAACAGTGAAATTTCTAGGTTTTCCAACGTGATATCAATACAGTGTCAGTAATCACTCCTTGTACAAACAACTTCAAAATCTGATGAACGTATCTCTTGCATTCAATGTAACTGCTCTTACAGTTGCTATATCATGTTTTTATATGGTTGAGTACATATACAATGAAATGAAGCCACCTTCTATACAACTATAGTAAAAATGAGCTCCATACTGCCACTCAGTGGGATTCCTCGGGAGTAACGCAGAAAGTCATTTTGTGTAACAAACTATTACAATATGTAATTTCTTGTATAGTATTCATTGATTACTCTTTTCAATGATCTGTTGGTTACAGGATAGTGATATTTCTAGGTTTTACAAAGTGATATCAGTACAGTGTCAGTTATCACTCCTTGTACAAACAACTTTAAAATCTGATGAATGTATCTCTGGCATTCAATGTAACTGCTCTTACAGTTGCTATATCATGCTTTTATATGGTTGAGTACATATACAATGAAATGAAGCCACCTTCTATACAAGTATAGTAAAAAGGTGCTCCATACTGCCACTCAGTGGGATTCCTCGGGAGTAACGCAGAAATTCATTTTGTGTAACAAACTATTACAATTTACAATCCAATGTATTTCTTGTATAGTATTCATTGATTACTCTTCTGTGAACTCTTGGTTAGACAACAGTGAAATTTCTACGTTTTACAAAGTGATATCAGTACAGTGTCAGTTCTCACTCCTTGTACAACCAACTTCAAAATCTGATGAATGTATCTCTTGCATTCAATGTAATTGCTCTTACAGTTGATATATCTTGATTTTATATGGTTGAGTACATATACAATTAAATGAAGCCACCTTCTATACAACTACAGTAAAAAGGTGCTCCATACTGCCACTCAGTGGGATTCCTCGGGAGTTACGCAGAAAGTCATTTTGTGTAACAAACTATTACAATTTACAATCCAATGTATTTCTTGTATAGTATTCATTGATTACTCTTCTGCGATCTCTTGGTTAGACAACAGTGAAATTTCTACGTTTTACAAAGTGATAGCAGTACAGTGTCAGTTATCACTCCTTGTACAACCAACTTCAAAATCTGATGAATGTATCTCTTGCATTCAATGTAATTGCTCTTACACTTGACATATCTTGATTTTATATGGTTGAGTACATATACAATTAAATGAAGCCACCTTCTATACAACTACAGTAAAAAGGTGCTCCATACTGCCACTCAGTGGGATTCCTCGGGAGTTACGCAGAAAGTCATTTTGTGTAACAAACTATTACAATTTAAAATCCAATGTATTTCTTGTATACTATTCATTGATTACTCTTCTGCGATCTCTTGGTTAGACAACAGTGAAATTTCTAGGTTTTACAACGTGATATCAATACAGTGTCAGTAATCACTCCTTGTACAACCAACTTCAAAATCTGATGAATGTATCTCTTGCATTCAATGTAACTGCTCTTACAGTTGCTATATCATGCTTTTATATGGTTGAGTACATATACAATGAAATGAAGCCACCTTCTATACAACTATAGTAAAAAGGAGCTCCATACTGCCACTCAGTGGGATTCCTCGGGAGTAACGCAGAAAGTCATTTTGTGTAACAAACTATTACAATATATAATTTCTTGTATAGTATTCATTGATTACTCTTTTCAATGATCTGTTCGTTACAGGATAGTGATATTTCTAGGTTTTACAAAGTGATATCAGTACAGTGTCAGTTATCACTCCTTGTAGAAACAACTTCAAAATCGGATGAATGTATCTCTGGCATTCAATGTAACTGCTCTTACCATTACTATATCATGCTTTTATATGGTTGAGTACATATACAATGAAATGAAGCCACCTTCTATACAACTACAGGAAAAAGGTGCTCCATACTGCCACTCAGTGGGATTCCTCGGGAGTAACGCAGAAAGTCATTTTGTGTAACAAACTATTACAATTTACAATCCAATGTATTTCTTGTATAGTATTCATTGATTACTCTTCTGCGATCTCTTGGTTAGACAACAGTGAAATTTCTAGGTTTTACAACGTGATATCAATACAGTGTCAGTAATCACTCCTTGTACAACCAACTTCAAAATCTGATGAATGTATCTCTTGCATTCAATGTAACTGCTCTTACAGTTGCTATATCATGCTTTTATATGGTTGAGTACATATACAATGAAATGAAGCCACCTTCTATACAACTATAGTAAAAAGGTGCTCCATACTGCCACTCAGTGGGATTCCTCGTGAGTAACGCAGAAAGTCATTTTGTGTAAAAAACTATTACAATATACAATTTCTTGTATAGTATTCATTGATTACTCTTTTCAATTATCTGTTGGTTACAGGATAGTGATATTTCTAGGTTTTACAAAGTGATATCACTACAGTGTCAGTTATCACTCCTTGTACAAACAACTTCAAAATCTGATGAATGTATCTCTTCCGTTCAATGTAACTGCTCTTACAGTTGCTATATCATGCTTTTATATGGTTGAGTACATATACAATGAAATGAAGCCACCTTCTATTCAACTACAGTAAAAAGGTGCTCCATACTGCCACTCAGTGGGATTCCTCGGGAGTAACGCAGAAAGTCATTTTGTGTAACAAACTATTACAATTTACAATCCAATGTATTTCTTGTATAGTATTCGTTGATTACTCTTCTGCGATCGCTTGGTTAGACAACAGTGAAATTTCTAGGTTTTCCAACGTGATATCAATACAGTGTCAGTAATCACTCCTTGTACAACCAACTTCAAAATCTGATGAACGTATCTCTTGCATTCAATGTAACTGCTCTTACAGTTGCTATATCATGCTTTTATATGGTTGAGTACATATACAATGAAATGAAGCCACCTTCTATACAACTATAGCAAAAAGGAGCTCCATACTGCCACTCAGTGGGATTCCTCGGGAGTAACGCAGAAAGTCATTTTGTGTAACAAACTATTACAATATATAATTTCTTGTATAGTATTCATTGATTACTCTTTTCAATGATCTGTTGGTTACAGGAAAGTGATATTTCTAGGTTTTACAAAGTAATTTTAAGTACAGTGTCAGTTATCACTCCTTGTACAAACAACTTCAAAATCTGATGAATGTATCTCTGGCATTCAATGTAACTGCTCTTACAGTTGCTATATCATGCTTTTATATGGTTGAGTACATATACAATGAAATGAAGCCACCTTCTATACAACTATAGTAAAAAGGAGCTCCATACTGCCACTCAGTGGGATTCCTTGGGAGTAACGCAGAAAGTCATTTTGTGTAACAAACTATTACAATATATAATTTCTTGTATAGTATTCATTGATTACTCTTTTCAATGATCTGTTGGTTACAGGATAGTGATATTTCTAGGTTTTACAAACTGATTTTAAGTACAGTGTCAGTTATCACTCCTTGTACAAACAACTTCAAAATGTGATGAATGTATCTCTTGCATTCAATGTAACTGCTCTTACAGTTGCTATATCATGCTTTTATATGGTTGAGTACATATACAATGAAATGAAGCCACCTTCTATACAACTATAGCAAAAAGGTGCTCCATACTGCCACTCAGTGGGATTCCTCGGGAGTAACGCAGAAAGTCATTTTGTGTAACAAACTATTACAATATATAATTTCTTGTATAGTATTCATTGATTACTCTTTTCAATGATCTGATGGTTACAGGATAGTGATATTTCTAGGTTTTACAAAGTGAATTTAAGTACAGTGTCAGTTATCACTCCTTGTACAAACAACTTCAAAATCTGATGAATTTATCTCTGGCATTCAATGTAACTGCTCTTACCGTTGCTATATCATGCTTTTATATGGTTGAGTACATATACAATGAAATGAAGCTACCTTCTATACAACTATAGTAAAAAGGAGCTCCATACTGCCACTCAGTGGGATTCCTCGGGAGTAACGCAGAAAGTCATTTTGTGTAACAAACTATTACAATATATAATTTCTTGTATAGTATTCATTGATTACTCTTTTCAATGATCTGTTGGTTACAGGATAGTGATATTACTAGGTTTTACAAAGTGATATCAGTACAGTGTCAGTTATCACTCCTTGTACAAACAACTTCAAAATCTGATGAATGTATCTCTGGCATTCAATGTAACTGCTCTTACAGTTGCTATATCATGCTTTTATATGGTTGAGTACATATACAATTAAATGAAGCCACCTTCTATACAACTACAGTAAAAAGGTGCTCCATACTGCCACTCAGTGGGATTCCTCGAGAGTAACGGAGAAAGTCATTTTGTGTAACAAACTATTACAATTTACAATCCAATGTATTTCTTGTATAGTATTCGTTGATTACTCTTCTGCGATCGCTTGGTTAGACAACAGTGAAATTTCTAGGTTTTCCAACATGATATCAATACAGTGTCAGTAATCACTCCTTCTACAACCAACTTCAAAATCTGATAAACGTATCTCTTGCATTCAATGTAACTGCTCTTACAGTTGCTATATCATGCTTTTATATGGTTGAGTACATATACAATGAAATGAAGCCACCTTCTATACAACTATAGTAAAAAGGAGCTCCATACTGCCACTCAGTGGGATTCCTCGGGAGTAACGCAGAAAGTCATTTTGTGTAACAAACTATTACAATATATAATTTCTTGTATAGTATTCATTGATTACTCTTTTCAATGATCTGTTGGTTACAGGATAGTGATATTTCTAGGTTTTACAAAGTGATTTTAAGTACAGTGTCAGTTATCACTCCTTGTACAAACATCTTCAAAATCTGATGAATGTATCTCTGGCATTCAATGTAACTGCTCTTACAGTTGCTATATCATGCTTTTATATGGTTGAGTACATATACAATGAAATGAAGCTACCTTCTATACAACTATAGTAAAAAGGAGCTCCATACTGCCACTCAGTGGGATTCCTCGGGAGTAACGCAGAAAGTCATTTTGTGTAACAAACTATTACAATATATAATTTCTTTTATAGTATTCATTGATTACTCTTTTCAATGATCTGTTGGTTACAGGATAGTGATATTTCTAGGTTTTACAAAGTGATATCAGTACAGTGTCAGTTATCACTCCTTGTACAAAGAACTTCAAAATCTGATGAATGTATCTCTGGCATTCAATGTAACTGCTCTTACAGTTGCTATATCATGCTTTTATATGGTTGAGTACATATACAATGAAATGAAGCCACCTTCTATACAACTATAGCAAAAAGGTGCTCCATACTGCCACTCAGTGGGATTCCTCGGGAGTAACGCAGAAAGTCATTTTGTGTAACAAACTATTACAATTTACAATCCAATGTATTTCTTGTATAGTATTCGTTGATTACTCTTCTGCGATCGCTTGGTTAGACAACAGTGAAATTTCTAGGTTTTCCAACGTGATATCAATTCAGTGTCAGTAATCACTCCTTGTACAACCAACTTCAAAATCTGATGAACGTATCTCTTGCATTCAATGTAACATCTCTTACAGTTGCTATATCATGCTTTTATATGGTTGAGTACATATACAATGAAATGAAGCCACCTTCTATACAACTATAGTAAAAAGGAGCTCCATACTGCCACTCAGTGGGATTCCTCGGGAGTAACGCAGAAAGTTATTTTGTGTAACAAACTATTACAATATATAATTTCTTGTATAGTATTCATTGATTACTCTTTTCAATGATCTGTTGGTTACAGGATAGTGATATTTCTAGGTTTTACAAAGTGATTTTAAGTAAAGTGTCAGTTATCACTCCTTGTACAACCAACTTCAAAATCTGATGAATGTATCTCTTGCATTCAATGTAACTGCTCTTACAGTTGCTATATCATGCTTTTATATGGTTGAGTACATATACAATGAAATGAAGCCACCTTCTATACAACTATAGTAAAAAGGAGCTCCATACTGCCACTCAGTGGGATTCCTCGGGAGTAACGCAGAAAGTCATTTTGTGTAACAAACAATTACAATATATAATTTCTTGTATAGTATTCATTGATTACTCTTTTCAATGATCTGTTGGTTACAGGATAGTGATATTTCTAGGTTTTACAAAGTGATATCAGTACAGTGTCAGTTATCACTCCTTGTAGAAACAACTTCAAAATCGGATGAATGTATCTCTGGCATTCAATGTAACTGCTCTTACCATTACTATATCATGCTTTTATATGGTTGAGTACATATACAATGAAATGAAGCCACCTTCTATACAACTACAGGAAAAAGGTGCTCCATACTGCCACTCAGTGGGATTCCTCGGGAGTAACGCAGAAAGTCATTTTGTGTAACAAACTATTACAATTTACAATCCAATGTATTTCTTGTATAGTATTCATTGATTACTCTTCTGCGATCTCTTGGTTAGACAACAGTGAAATTTCTAGGTTTTACAACGTGATATCAATACAGTGTCAGTAATCACTCCTTGTACAACCAACTTCAAAATCTGATGAATGTATCTCTTGCATTCAATGTAACTGCTCTTACAGTTGCTATATCATGCTTTTATATGGTTGAGTACATATACAATGAAATGAAGCCACCTTCTATACAACTATAGTAAAAAGGTGCTCCATACTGCCACTCAGTGGGATTCCTCGTGAGTAACGCAGAAAGTCATTTTGTGTAAAAAACTATTACAATATACAATTTCTTGTATAGTATTCATTGATTACTCTTTTCAATTATCTGTTGGTTACAGGATAGTGATATTTCTAGGTTTTACAAAGTGATATCACTACAGTGTCAGTTATCACTCCTTGTACAAACAACTTCAAAATCTGATGAATGTATCTCTGCCGTTCAATGTAACTGCTCTTACAGTTGCTATATCATGCTTTTATATGGTTGAGTACATATACAATGAAATGAAGCCACCTTCTATTCAACTACAGTAAAAAGGTGCTCCATACTGCCACTCAGTGGGATTCCTCGGGAGTAACGCAGAAAGTCATTTTGTGTAACAAACTATTACAATTTACAATCCAATGTATTTCTTGTATAGTATTCGTTGATTACTCTTCTGCGATCGCTTGGTTAGACAACAGTGAAATTTCTAGGTTTTCCAACGTGATATCAATACAGTGTCAGTAATCACTCCTTGTACAACCAACTTCAAAATCTGATGAACGTATCTCTTGCATTCAATGTAACTGCTCTTACAGTTGCTATATCATGCTTTTATATGGTTGAGTACATATACAATGAAATGAAGCCACCTTCTATACAACTATAGCAAAAAGGAGCTCCATACTGCCACTCAGTGGGATTCCTCGGGAGTAACGCAGAAAGACTTTTTGTGTAACAAACTATTACAATATATAATTTCTTGTATAGTATTCATTGATTACTCTTTTCAATGATCTGTTGGTTACAGGAAAGTGATATTTCTAGGTTTTACAAAGTAATTTTAAGTACAGTGTCAGTTATCACTCCTTGTACAAACAACTTCAAAATCTGATGAATGTATCTCTGGCATTCAATGTAACTGCTCTTACAGTTGCTATATCATGCTTTTATATGGTTGAGTACATATACAATGAAATGAAGCCACCTTCTATACAACTATAGTAAAAAGGAGCTCCATACTGCCACTCAGTGGGATTCCTTGGGAGTAACGCAGAAAGTCATTTTGTGTAACAAACTATTACAATATATAATTTCTTGTATAGTATTCATTGATTACTCTTTTCAATGATCTGTTGGTTACAGGATAGTGATATTTCTAGGTTTTACAAACTGATTTTAAGTACAGTGTCAGTTATCACTCCTTGTACAAACAACTTCAAAATGTGATGAATGTATCTCTTGCATTCAATGTAACTGCTCTTACAGTTGCTATATCATGCTTTTATATGGTTGAGTACATATACAATGAAATGAAGCCACCTTCTATACAACTACAGTAAAAAGGTGCTCCATACTGCCACTCAGTGGGATTCCTCGGGAGTAACGCAGGAAGTCATTTTGTGTAACAAACTATTACAATATATAATTTCTTGTATAGTATTCCTTGATTACTCTTTTCAATGATCTGTTGGTTACAGGATAGTGATATTTCTAGGTTTTACAAAGTGATTTTAAGTACAGTGTCAGTTATCACTCCTTGTACAAACAACTTCAAAATCTGATGAATGTATCTCTGGCATTCAATGTAACTGCTCTTACCGTTGCTATATCATGCTTTTATATGGTTGAGTACATATACAATGAAATGAAGCTACCTTCTATACAACTATAGTAAAAAGGAGCTCCATACTGCCACTCAGTGGGATTCCTCGGGAGTAACGCAGAAAGTCATTTTGTGTAACAAACTATTACAATATATAATTTCTTGTATAGTATTCATTGATTACTCTTTTCAATGATCTGTTGGTTACAGGATAGTGATATTACTAGGTTTTACAAAGTGATATCAGTACAGTGTCAGTTATCACTCCTTGTACAAACAACTTCAAAATCTGATGAATGTATCTCTGGCATTCAATGTAACTGCTCTTACAGTTGCTATATCATGCTTTTATATGGTTGAGTACATATACAATTAAATGAAGCCACCTTCTATACAACTACAGTAAAAAGGTGCTCCATACTGCCACTCAGTGGGATTCCTCGAGAGTAACTGAGAAAGTCATTTTGTGTAACAAACTATTACAATTTACAATCCAATGTATTTCTTGTATAGTATTCGTTGATTACTCTTCTGCGATCGCTTGGTTAGACAACAGTGAAATTTCTAGGTTTTCCAACATGATATCAATACAGTGTCAGTAATCACTCCTTCTACAACCAACTTCAAAATCTGATAAACGTATCTCTTGCATTCAATGTAACTGCTCTTACAGTTGCTATATCATGCTTTTATATGGTTGAGTACATATACAATGAAATGAAGCCACCTTCTATACAACTATAGTAAAAAGGAGCTCCATACTGCTACTCAGTGGGATTCCTCGGGAGTAACGCAGAAAGTCATTTTGTGTAACAAACTATTACAATATATAATTTCTTGTATAGTATTCATTGATTACTCTTTTCAATGATCTGTTGGTTACAGGATAGTGATATTTCTAGGTTTTACAAAGTGATTTTAAGTACAGTGTCAGTTATCACTCCTTGTACAAACAACTTCAAAATCTGATGAATGTATCTCTGGCATTCAATGTAACTGCTCTTACAGTTGCTATATCATGCTTTTATATGGTTGAGTACATATACAATGAAATGAAGCTACCTTCTATACAACTATAGTAAAAAGGAGCTCCATACTGCCACTCAGTGGGATTCCTCGGGAGTAACGCAGAAAGTCATTTTGTGTAACAAACTATTACAATATATAATTTCTTTTATAGTATTCATTGATTACTCTTTTCAATGATCTGTTGGTTACAGGATAGTGATATTTCTAGGTTTTACAAAGTGATATCAGTACAGTGTCAGTTATCACTCCTTGTACAAAGAACTTCAAAATCTGATGAATGTATCTCTGGCATTCAATGTAACTGCTCTTACAGTTGCTATATCATGCTTTTATATGGTTGAGTACATATACAATGAAATGAAGCCACCTTCTATACAACTATAGCAAAAAGGTGCTCCATACTGCCACTCAGTGGGATTCCTCGGGAGTAACGCAGAAAGTCATTTTGTGTAACAAACGATTACAATTTACAATCCAATGTATTTCTTGTATAGTATTCGTTGATTACTCTTCTGCGATCGCTTGGTTAGACAACAGTGACATTTCTAGGTTTTCCAACGTGATATCAATTCAGTGTCAGTAATCACTCCTTGTACAACCAACTTCAAAATCTGATGAACGTATCTCTTGCATTCAATGTAACTGCTCTTACAGTTGCTATATCATGCTTTTATATGGTTGAGTACATATACAATGAAATGAAGCCACCTTCTATACAACTATAGTAAAAAGGAGCTCCATACTGCCACTCAGTGGGATTCCTCGGGAGTAACGCAGAAAGTCCTTTTGTGTAACAAACTATTACAATATATAATTTCTTGTATAGTATTCATTGATTACTCTTTTCAATGATCTGTTGGTTCCAGGATAGTGATATTTCTAGGTTTTACAAAGTGATAATAGTAAAGTGTCAGTTATCACTCCTTGTACAACCAACTTCAAAATCTGATGTATGTATCTCTGGTATTCAATGTAACTCTTCTTACAGTTGCTATATCATGCTTTTATATGGTTGAGTACATATACAATGAAATGAAGCCACCTTCTATACAACTATAGCAAAAAGGTGCTCCATACTGCCACACAGTGGGATTCCTCGGGAGTAACGCAGAAAGTTATTTTGTGTAACAAACTATTACAATTTACAATCCAATGTATTTCTTGTATAGTATTCATTGATTACTCTTCTCTGAACTCTTGGTTAGACAACAGTGAAATTTCTACGTTTTACAAAGTGATATCAGTACAGTGTCAGTTATCACTCCTTGTACAAAGAACTTCAAAATCTGATGAATGTATCTCTGGCATTCAATGTAACTGCTCTAACAGTTGCTATATCATGCTTTTATATGGTTGAGTACATATACAATGAAATGAAGCCACCTTCTAGACAACTATAGCAAAAAGGTGCTCCATACTGCCACTCAGTGGGATTCCTCGGGAGTAACGCAGAAAGTCATTTTGTGTAACAAACTATTACAATTTACAATCCAATGTATTTCTTGTATAGTATTCATTGATTACTCTTCTGTGAACTCTTGTTTAGACAACAGTGAAATTTCTACGTTTTACAAAGTGATATCAGTACAGTGTCAGTTATCACTCCTTGTACAACCAACTTCAAAATCTGATGAATGTATCTCTGGCATTCAATGTAACTGCTCTTACAGTTGCTATATCATGCTTTTATATGGTTGAGTACATATACAATGAAATGAAGCCACCTTCTATACAACTATAGCAAAAAGGTGCTCCATACTGCCACTCAGTGGGATTCCTCGGGAGTAACGCAGAAAGTCATTTTGTGTAACAAACTATTACAATTTACAATCCAATGTATTTCTTGTATAGTATTCATTGATTACTCTTCTGCGATCTCTTGGTTAGACAACAGTGAAATTTCTAGGTTTTACAACGTGATATCAATACAGTGTCAGTAATCACTCCTTGTGCAACCAACTTAAAATCTGATGAATGTATCTCTTGCATTCAATGTAACTGCTCTTACAGTTGCTATATCATGCTTTTATATGGTTGAGTACATATACAATGAAATGAAGCCACCTTCTATACAACTATAGTAAAAAGGAGCTCCATACTGCCACTCAGTGGGATTCCTCGGGAGTAACGCAGAAAGTCATTTTGTGTAACAAACTATTACAATATATAATTTCTTGTATAGTATTCATTGATTACTCTTTTCAATGATCTGTTGGTTACAGGATAGTGATATTTCTAGGTTTTACAAAGTGATATCAGTACAGTGTCAGTTATCACTCCTTGTACAAACAACTTCAAAATCTGATGAATGTATCTCTGGCATTCAATGTAACTGCTCTTACAGTTGCTATATCATGCTTTTATATGGTTGAGTACATATACAATGAAATGAAGCCACCTTCTATACAACTATAGCAAAAAGGTGCTCCATACTGCCACTCAGTGGGATTCCTCGGGAGTAACGCAGAAAGTCATTTTGTGTAACAAACTATTACAATTTACAATCCAATGTATTTCTTGGATAGTATTCACTGATTACTCTTCTGTGAACTCTTGGTTAGACAACAGTGAAATTTCTACGTTTTACAAAGTGATATCAGTACAGTGTCAGTTATCACTCCTTGTACAACCAACTTCAAAATCTGATGAATGTATCTCTTGCATTCAATGTAACTGCTCTTACAGTTGATATATCTTGATTTTATATGGTTGAGTACATATACAATGAAATGAAGCCACCTTCTATACAACTACAGTAAAAAGGTGCTCCATACTGCCACCCAGTGGGATTCCTCGGGAGTAACGCAGAAAGTCATGTTGGTAACAAACTAATACAATTTACAATCCAATGTATTTCTTGTATAGTATTCATTGATTACTCTTCTGCGATCTCTTGGTTAGACAACAGTGAAATTTCTAGGTTTTACAACGTGATATCAATACAGTGTCAGTAATCACTCCTTGTACAACGAACTTCAAAATCTGATGAATGTATCTCTTGCATTCAATGTAACTGCTCTTACAGTTGCTATATCATGCTTTTATATGGTTGAGTACATATACAATGAAATGAAGCCACCTTCTATACAACTACAGTAAAAAGGTGCTCCATACTGCCACTCAGTGGGATTCCTCAGGAGTAACGCAGAAAGTCATTTTGTTTAACAAACTATTACAATTTACAATCCAATGTATTTCTTGTATAGTATTCGTTGATTACTCTTCTGCGATCGCTTGGTTAGACAACAGTGAAATTTCTAGGTTTTCCAACGTGATATCAATACAGTGTCAGTAATCACTCCTTGTACAACCAACTTCAAAATCTGATGAACGTATCTCTTGCATTCAATGTAACTGCTCTTACAGTTGCTATATCATGCTTTTATATGGTTGAGTACATATACAATGAAATGAAGCCACCTTCTATACAACTATAGTAAAAAGGAGCTCCATACTGCCACTCAGTGGGATTCCTCAGGAGTAACGCAGAAAGTCATTTTGTGTAACAAACTATTACAATATATAATTTCTTGTATAGTATTCATTGATTACTCTTTTCAATGATCTGTTGGTTACAGGATAGTGATATTTCTAGGTTTTACAAAGTAATTTTAAGTACAGTGTCAGTTATCACTCCTTGTACAAACAACTTCAAAATCTGATGAATGTATCTCTGGCATTCAATGTAACTGCTCTTAAAGTTGCTATATCATGCTTTTATATGGTTGAGTACATATACAATGAAATGAAGCCACCTTCTATACAACTATAGTAAAAAGGAGCTCCATACTGCCACTCAGTGGGATTCCTCGGGAGTAACGCAGAAAGTCATTTTGTGTAACAAACTATTACAATATATAATTTCTTGTATAGTATTCATTGATTACTCTTTTCAATGATCTGTTGGTTACAGGATAGTGATATTTCTAGGTTTTACAAAGTGATATCAGTACAGTGTCAGTTATCACTCCTTGTACAACCAACTTCAAAATCTGATGAATCTATCTCTTGCATTCAATGTAACTGCTCTTACCGTTGCTATATCATGCTTTTATATGGTTGAGTACATATACAATGAAATGAAGCCACCTTCTATACAACTACAGTAAAAAGGTGCTCCATACTGCCACTCAGTGGGATTCCTCGGGAGTAACGCAGAAAGTCATTTTGTGTAACAAACTATTACAATTTACAATCCAATGTATTTCTTGTATAGTATTCGTTGATTACTCTTCTGCGATCGCTTGGTTAGACAACAGTGAAATTTCTAGGTTTTCCAACGTGATATCAATGCAGTGTCAGTAATCACTCCTTGTACAACCAACTTCAAAATCTGATGAACGTATCTCTGGCATTCAATGTAACTGCTCTTACAGTTGCTATATCATGCTTTTATATGGTTGAGTACATATACAATGAAATGAAGCCACCTTCTATACAACTATAGTAAAAAGGAGCTCCATACTGCCACTCAGTGGGATTCCTCAGGAGTAACGCAGAAAGTCATTTTGTGTAACAAACTATTACAATATATAATTTCTTGTATAGTATTCATTGATTACTCTTTTCAATGATCTGTTGGTTACAGGATAGTGATATTTCTAGGTTTTACAAAGTAATTTTAAGTACAGTGTCAGTTATCACTCCTTGTACAAACAACTTCAAAATCTGATGAATGTATCTCTGGCATTCAATGTAACTGCTCTTAAAGTTGCTATATCATGCTTTTATATGGTTGAGTACATATACAATGAAATGAAGCCACCTTCTATACAACTATAGTAAAAAGGAGCTCCATACTGCCACTCAGTGGGATTCCTCGGGAGTAACGCAGAAAGTCATTTTGTGTAACAAACTATTACAATATATAATTTCTTGTATAGTATTCATTGATTACTCTTTTCAATGATCTGTTGGTTACAGGATAGTGATATTTCTAGGTTTTACAAAGTGATATCAGTACAGTGTCAGTTATCACTCCTTGTACAACCAACTTCAAAATCTGATGAATGTATCTCTGGCATTCAATGTAACTCTTCTTACAGTTGCTATATCATGCTTTTATATGGTTGAGTACATATACAATGAAATGAAGCCACCTTCTATACAACTATAGCAAAAAGGTGCTCCATAATGCCACTCAGTGGGATTCCTCGGGAGTAACGCAGAAAGTTATTTTGTGTAACAAACTATTACAATTTACAATCCAATGTATTTGTTGTATAGTATTTATTGATTACTCTTCTGTGAACTCTTGGTTAGACAACAGTGAAATTTCTACGTTTTACAAAGTGATATCAGTACAGTGTCAGTTATCACTCCTTGTACAAAGAACTTCAAAATCTGATGAATGTATCTCTGGCATTCAATGTAACTGCTCTAACAGTTGCTATATCATGCTTTTATATGGTTGAGTACATATACAATGAAATGAAGCCACCTTCTATACAACTATAGCAAAAAGGTGCTCCATACTGCCACTCAGTGGGATTCCTCGGGAGTAACGCAGAAAGTCATTTTGTGTAACAAACTATTACAATTTACAATCCAATGTATTTCTTGTATAGTATTAATTGATTACTCTTCTGTGAACTCTTGGTTAGACAACAGTGAAATTTCTACGATTTACAAAGTGATATCAGGACAGTGTCAGTTATCACTCCTTCTACAACCAACTTTAAAATCTGATGACTGTATCTCTTGCATTCAATGTAACTGCTCTTACAGTTGATATATCTTGATTTTATATGGTTGAGTACATATACAATTAAATGAAGCCACCTTCTATACAACTACAGTAAAAAGGTGCTCCATACTGCCACCCAGTGGGATTCCTCGGGAGTAACGCAGAAAGTCATTTTGTGTAACAAACTATTACAATATACAATTTCTTGTATAGTATTAATTGATTACTCTTTTCAAAGATCTGTTGGTTACAGGATAGTGATATTTCTAGGTTTTACAAAGTGATATCAGTACAGTGTCAGTTATCACTCCTTGTACAAACAACTTCAAAATCTGATGAATGTATCTCTGCCATTCAATGTAACTGCTCTTACAGTTGCTATATCATGCTTTTATATGGTTGAGTACATATACAATGAAATGAAGCCACCTTCTATACAACTATAGCAAAAAGGTGCTCCATACTGCCACTTAGTGGGATTCCTCAAGAGTAACGCAGAAAGTCATTTTGTGTAACAAACTATTACAATTTACAATCCAATGTATTTCTTGGATAGTATTCATTGATTACTCTTCTGTGAACTCTTGGTTAGACAACAGTGAAATTTCTACGTTTTACAAAGTGATATCAGTACAGTGTCAGTTATCACTCATTGTACAACCAACTTCAAAATCTTATGAATGTATCTCTTGCATTCAATGTAATTGCTCTTACAGTTGATATATCTTGATTTTATATGGTTGAGTACATATACAATTAAATGAAGCCACCTTCTATACAACTACAGTAAAAAGGTGCTCCATACTGCCACCCAGTGGGATTCCTCGGGAGTAACGCAGAAAGTCTTGTTGTGTAACAAACTAATACAATTTACAATCCAATGTATTTCTTGTATAGTATTCATTGATTACTCTTCTGCGATCTCTTGGTTAGACAACAGTGAAATTTCTAGGTTTTACAACGTGATATCAATACAGTGTCAGTAATCACTCCTTGTACAACCAACTTAAAATCTGATGAATGTATCTCTTGCATTCAATGTAACTGCTCTTACAGTTGCTATATCATGCTTTTATATGGTTGAGTACATATACAATGAAACGAAGCCACCTTCTATACAACTATAGTAAAAAGGAGCTCCATACTGCCACTCAGTGGGATTCCTCGGGAGTAACGCAGAAAGTCATTTTGTGTAACAAACTATTACAATATATAATTTCTTGTATAGTATTCATTGATTACTCTTTTCAATGATCTGTTGGTTACAGGATAGTGATATTTCTAGGTTTTACAAAGTGATATCAGTACAGTGTCAGTTATCACTCCTTGTACAAACAGCTTCAAAATCTGATGAATGTATCTCTGGCATTCAATGTAACTCTTCTTACAGTTGCTATATCATGCTTTTATATGGTTGAGTACATATATAATGAAATGAAGACACCTTCTATACAACTATAGCAAAAAGGTGCTCCATACTGCCACTCAGTGGGATTCCTCGGGAGTAACGCAGAAAGGCATTTTGTGTAACAAACTATTACAATTTACAATCCAATATATTTCTTGTATAGTATTCATTGATTACTCTACTGTGAACTCTTGGTTAGACAACAGTGAAATTTCTACGTTTTACAAAGTGATATCAGGACAGTGTCAGTTATCACTCCTTGTACAAAGAACTTCAAAATCTGATGAATGTATCTCTTGCATTCAATGTAACTGCTCTTACAGTTGCTATATCATGCTTTTATATGGTTGAGTACATATACAATGAAATGAAGCCACCTTCTATACAACTATAGCAAAAAGGTGGTCCATACTGCCACTCAGTGGGATTCCTCGGGAGTAACGCAGAAAGTCATTTTGTGTAACAAACTATTACAATTTACAATCCAATGTATTTCTTGGATAGTATTCATTGATTACTCTTCTGTGAACTCTTGGTTAGACAACAGTGAAATTTCTACGTTTTACAAAGTGATATCAGTACAGTGTCAGTTATCACTCCTTGTACAACCAACTTCAAAATCTGATGAATGTATCTCTTGCATTCAATGTAACTGCTCTTACCGTTGCTATATCATGCTTTTATATGGTTGAGTACATATACAATGAAATGAAGCCACCTTCTATACAACTACAGTAAAAAAGTGCTCCATACTGCCACTAAGTGGGATTCCTCGCGAGTAACGCAGAAAGTCATTTTGTGCAACAAACTATTACAATTTACAATCCAATGTATTTCTTGTATAGTATTCATTGATTACTCTTCTGCGATCTCTTGGTTAGACAACAGTGAAATTTCTAGGTTTTACAACGTGATATCAATACAGTGTCAGTAATCACTCCTTGTACAACCAACTTCAAAATCTGATGAACGTATCTCTTGCATTCAATGTAACTGCTCTTATAGTTGCTATATCATGCTTTTATATGGTTGAGTACATATACAATGAAATGAAGCCACCTTCTATACAACTACAGTAAAAAAGTGCTCCATACTGCCACTAAGTGGGATTCCTCGCGAGTAACGCAGAAAGTCATTTTGTGCAACAAACTATTACAATTTACAATCCAATGTATTTCTTGTATAGTATTCATTGATTACTCTTCTGCGATCTCTTGGTTAGACAACAGTGAAATTTCTAGGTTTTACAACGTGATATCAATACAGTGTCAGTAATCACTCCTTGTACAACCAACTTCAAAATCTGATGAACGTATCTCTTGCATTCAATGTAACTGCTCTTATAGTTGCTATATCATGCTTTTATATGGTTGAGTACATATACAATGAAATGAAGCCACCTTCTATACAACTATAGTAAAAAGGAGCTCCATACTGCCACTCAGTGGGATTCCTTGGGAGTAACGCAGAAAGTCATTTTGAGTAACAAACTATTACAATATATAATTTCTTGTATAGTATTCATTGATTACTCTTTTCAATGATCTGTTGGTTACAGGATAGTGATATTTCTAGGTTTTACAAAGTGATTTTAAGTACAGTGTCAGTTATCACTCCTTGTACAAATAACTTCAAAATCTGATGAATGTATCTCTGGCATTCAATGTAATTGCTCTTACAGTTGCTATATCATGCTTTTATATGGTTGAGTACATATACAATGAAATGAAGCCACCTTCTATACAACTATAGTAAAAAGGAGCTCCATACTGCCACTCAGTGGGATTCCTCGGGAGTAACGCAGAAAGTCATTTTGTGTAACAAACTATTACAATTTACAATCCAATGTATTTCTTGTATAGTATTCATTGATTACTCTTCTGTGAACTCTTGGTTAGACAACAGTGAAATTTCTACGTTTTACAAAGTGATATCAGGACAGTGTCAGTTATCACTCCTTGTGCAACCAACTTTAAAATCTGATGAATGTATCTCTTGCATTCAATGTAACTGCTCTTACAGTTGCTATATCATGCTTTTATATGGTTGAGTACATATACAATGAAATGAAGCCACCTTCTATACAAGTATAGTAAAAAGGTGCTCCATACTGCCACTCAGTGGGATTCCTCGTGAGTAACGCAGAAAGTCATTTTGTGTAACAAACTATTACAATATACAATTTCTTGTATAGCATTCATTGATTACTCTTTTCAATGATCTGTTGGTTACAGGATAGTGATATTTCTAGGTTTTACAAAGTGATATCAGTACAGTGTCAGTTATCACTCCTTGTACAAACAACTTCAAAATCTGATGAATGTATCTCTGCCATTCAATGTAACTGCTCTTACAGTTGCTATATCATGCTTTTATGTGGTTGAGTACATATACAATGAAATAAAGCTACCTTCTATACAACTATAGCAAAAAGTTGCTCCATACTGCCACTTAGTGGGATTCCTCGGGAGTAACGCAGAAAGTCATTTTGTGTAAAAAACTATTACAATTTACAATCCAATGTATTTCTTGTATAGTATTCATTGATTACTCTTCTGTGAACTCTTGGTTAGACAACAGTGAAATTTCTACGTTTTACAAAGTGATATCAGTACAGTGTCAGTTATCACTCCTTGTATAACCAACTTGAAAATCTGATGAATGTATCTCTTGCATTCAATGTAATTGCTCTTACAGTTGATATATCTTGATTTTATATGGTTGAGTACATATACAATTAAATGAAGCCACCTTCTATACAACTACAGTAAAAAGGTGCTCCATACTGCCACCCAGGGGGATTCCTCGGGAGTAACGCAGAAAGTCATGTTGTGTAACAAACTAATACAATTTACAATCCAATGTATTTCTTGTATAGTATTCATTGATTACTCTTCTGCGATCTCTTGGTTAGACAACAGTGAAATTTCTAGGATTTACAACGTGATATCAATACAGTGTCAGTAATCACTCCTTGTACAACCAACTTCAAAATCTGATGAATGTATCTCTTGCATTCAATGTAACTGCTCTTACAATTGCTATATCATGCTTTTATATGGTTGAGTACATATACAATTAAATGAAGCCACCTTCTATACAACTATAGGAAAAAGGTGCTCCATACTGCCACTCAGTGGGATTCCTCGGGAGTAACGCAGAAAGTCATTTTGTGTAACAAACTATAACAATTTACAATCCAATGTATTTCTTGTATAGTATTCATTGATTACTCTTCTGCGATCTCTTGGTTAGACAACAGTGAAATTTCTAGGTTTTACAACGTGATATCAATACAGTGTCAGTAATCACTCCCTGTACAACCAACTTCAAAATCTGATGAATGTATCTCTTGCATTCAATGTAACTGCTCTTACAGTTGCTATATCATGCTTTTATATGGTTGAGTACATATACAATGAAATGAAGCCACCTTCTATACAACTATAGTAAAAAGGAGCTCCATACTGCCACTCAGTGGGATTCCTCGGGAGTAACGCAGAAAGTCATTTTGTGTAACAAACTATTACAATATATAATTTCTTGTATAGTATTCATTGATTGCTCTTTTCAATGATCTGTTGGTTATAGGATAGTGATATTTCTAGGTTTTACAAAGTGATATCAGTACAGTGTCAGTTATCACTCCTTGTACAAACAACTTCAAAATCTGATGAATGTATCTCTGCCGTTCAATGTAACTGCTCTTACAGTTGCTATATCATGCTTTTATATGGTTGAGTACATATACAATGAAATGAAGCCACCTTCTATTCAACTACAGTAAAAAGGTGCTCCATACTGCCACTCAGTGGGATTCCTCGGGAGTAACGCAGAAAGTCATTTTGTGTAACAAACTATTACAATTTACAATCCAATGTATTTCTTGTATAGTATTCGTTGATTACTCTTCTGCGATCGCTTGGTTAGACAACAGTGAAATTTCTAGGTTTTCCAAGGTGATATCAATACAGTGTCAGTAATCACTCCTTGTACAACCAACTTCAAAATCTGATGAACGTATCTCTTGCATTCAATGTAACTGCTCTTACAGTTGCTATATCATGCTTTTATATGGTTGAGTACATATACAATGAAATGAAGCCACCTTCTATACAACTATAGCAAAAAGGAGCTCCATACTGCCACTCAGTGGGATTCCTCGGGAGTAACGCAGAAAGTCATTTTGTGTAACAAACTATTACAATATATAATTTCTTGTATAGTATTCATTGATTACTCTTTTCAATGATCTGTTGGTTACAGGAAAGTGATATTTCTAGGTTTTACAAAGTAATTTTAAGTACAGTGTCAGTTATCACTTCTTGTACAAACAACTTCAAAATCTGATGAATGTATCTCTGGCATTCAATGTAACTGCTCTTACAGTTGCTATATCATGCTTTTATATGGTTGAGTACATATACAATGAAATGAAGCCACCTTCTATACAACTATAGTAAAAAGGAGCTCCATACTGCCACTCAGTGGGATTCCTTGGGAGTAACGCAGAAATTCATTTTGTGTAACAAACTATTACAATATATAATTTCTTGTATAGTATTCATTGATTACTCTTTTCAATGATCTGTTGGTTACAGGATAGTGATATTTCTAGGTTTTACAAACTGATTTTAAGTACAGTGTCAGTTATCACTCCTTGTACAAACAACTTCAAAATGTGATGAATGTATCTCTTGCATTCAATGTAACTGCTCTTACAGTTGCTATATCATGCTTTTATATGGTTGAGTACATATACAATGAAATGAAGCCACCTTCTATACAACTACAGTAAAAAGGTGCTCCATACTGCCACTCAGTGGGATTCCTCGGGAGTAACGCAGAAAGTCATTTTGTGTAACAAACTATTACAATATATAATTTCTTGTATAGTATTCATTGATTACTCTTTTCAATGATCTGATGGTTACAGGATAGTGATATTTCTAGGTTTTACAAAGTGAATTTAAGTACAGTGTCAGTTATCACTCCTTGTACAAACAACTTCAAAATCTGATGAATGTATCTCTGGCATTCAATGTAACTGCTCTTACCGTTGCTATATCATGCTTTTATATGGTTGAGTACATATACAATGAAATGAAGCTACCTTCTATACAACTATAGTAAAAAGGAGCTCCATACTGCCACTCAGTGGGATTCCTCGGGAGTAACGCAGAAAGTCATTTTGTGTAACAAACTATTACAATATATAATTTCTTGTATAGTATTCATTGATTACTCTTTTCAATGATCTGTTGGTTACAGGATAGTGATATTACTAGGTTTTACAAAGTGATATCAGTACAGTGTCAGTTATCACTCCTTGTACAAACAACTTCAAAATCTGATGAATGTATCTCTGGCATTCAATGTAACTGCTCTTACAGTTGCTATATCATGCTTTTATATGGTTGAGTACATATACAATTAAATGAAGCCACCTTCTATACAACTACAGTAAAAAGGTGCTCCATACTGCCACTCAGTGGGATTCCTCGAGAGTAACGGAGAAAGTCATTTTGTGTAACAAACTATTACAATTTACAATCCAATGTATTTCTTGTATAGTATTCGTTGATTACTCTTCTGCGATCGCTTGGTTAGACAACAGTGAAATTTCTAGGTTTTCCAACATGATATCAATACAGTGTCAGTAATCACTCCTTCTACAACCAACTTCAAAATCTGATAAACGTATCTCTTGCATTCAATGTAACTGCTCTTACAGTTGCTATATCATGCTTTTATATGGTTGAGTATATATACAATGAAATGAAGCCACCTTCTATACAACTATAGTAAAAAGGAGCTCCATACTGCCACTCAGTGGGATTCCTCGGGAGTAACGCAGAAAGTCATTTTGTGTAACAAACTATTACAATATATAATTTCTTGTATAGTATTCATTGATTACTCTTTTCAATGATCTGTTGGTTACAGGATAGTGATATTTCTAGGTTTTACAAAGTGATTTTAAGTACAGTGTCAGTTATCACTCCTTGTACAAACATCTTCAAAATCTGATGAATGTATCTCTGGCATTCAATGTAACTGCTCTTACAGTTGCTATATCATGCTTTTATATGGTTGAGTACATATACAATGAAATGAAGCTACCTTCTATACAACTATAGTAAAAAGGAGCTCCATACTGCCACTCAGTGGGATTCCTCGGGAGTAACGCAGAAAGTCATTTTGTGTAACAAACTATTACAATATATAATTTCTTTTATAGTATTCATTGATTACTCTTTTCAATGATCTGTTGGTTACAGGATAGTGATATTTCTAGGTTTTACAAAGTGATATCAGTACAGTGTCAGTTATCACTCCTTGTACAAAGAACTTCAAAATCTGATGAATGTATCTCTGGCATTCAATGTAACTGCTCTTACAGTTGCTATATCATGCTTTTATATGGTTGAGTACATATACAATGAAATGAAGCCACCTTCTATACAACTATAGCAAAAAGGTGCTCCATACTGCCACTCAGTGGGATTCCTCGGGAGTAACGCAGAAAGTCATTTTGTGTAACAAACTATTACAATTTACAATCCAATGTATTTCTTGTATAGTATTCGTTGATTACTCTTCTGCGATCGCTTGGTTAGACAACAGTGAAATTTCTAGGTTTTCCAACGTGATATCAATTCAGTGTCAGTAATCACTCCTTGTACAACCAACATCAAAATCTGATGAACGTATCTCTTGCATTCAATGTAACTGCTCTTACAGTTGCTATATCATGCTTTTATATGGTTGAGTACATATACAATGAAATGAAGCCACCTTCTATACAACTATAGTAAAAAGGAGCTCCATACTGCCACTCAGTGGGATTCCTCGGGAGTAACGCAGAAAGTTATTTTGTATAACAAACTATTACAATATATAATTTCTTGTATAGTATTCATTGATTACTCTTTTCAATGATCTGTTGGTTACAGGATAGTGATATTTCTAGGTTTTACAAAGTGATTTTAAGTAAAGTGTCAGTTATCACTCCTTGTACAACCAACTTCAAAATCTGATGAATGTATCTCTTGCATTCAATGTAACTGCTCTTACAGTTGCTATATCATGCTTTTATATGGTTGAGTACATATACAATGAAATGAAGCCACCTTCTATACAACTATAGTAAAAAGGAGCTCCATACTGCCACTCAGTGGGATTCCTCGGGAGTAACGCAGAAAGTCATTTTGTGTAACAAACTATTACAATATATAATTTCTTGTATAGTATTCATTGATTACTCTTTTCAATGATCTGTTGGTTACAGGATAGTGATATTTCTAGGTTTTACAAAGTGATATCAGTACAGTGTCAGTTATCACTCCTTGTAGAAACAACTTCAAAATCGGATGAATGTATCTCTGGCATTCAATGTAACTGCTCTTACCATTACTATATCATGCTTTTATATGGTTGAGTACATATACAATGAAATGAAGCCACCTTCTATACAACTACAGGAAAAAGGTGCTCCATACTGCCACTCAGTGGGATTCCTCGGGAGTAACGCAGAAAGTCATTTTGTGTAACAAACTATTACAATTTACAATCCAATGTATTTCTTGTATAGTATTCATTGATTACTCTTCTGCGATCTCTTGGTTAGACAACAGTGAAATTTCTAGGTTTTACAACGTGATATCAGTACAGTGTCAGTAATCACTCCTTGTACAACCAACTTCAAAATCTGATGAATGTATCTCTTGCATTCAATGTAACTGCTCTTACAGTTGCTATATCATGCTTTTATATGGTTGAGTACATATACAATGAAATGAAGCCACCTTCTATACAACTATAGTAAAAAGGTGCTCCATACTGCCACTCAGTGGGATTCCTCGTGAGTAACGCAGAAAGTCATTTTGTGTAAAAAACTATTACAATATACAATTTCTTGTATAGTATTCATTGATTACTCTTTTCAATTATCTGTTGGTTACAGGATAGTGATATTTCTAGGTTTTACAAAGTGATATCACTACAGTGTCAGTTATCACTCCTTGTACAAACAACTTCAAAATCTGATGAATGTATCTCTGCCGTTCAATGTAACTGCTCTTACAGTTGCTATATCATGCTTTTATATGGTTGAGTACATATACAATGAAATGAAGCCACCTTCTATTCAACTACAGTAAAAAGGTGCTCCATACTGCCACTCAGTGGGATTCCTCGGGAGTAACGCAGAAAGTCATTTTGTGTAACAAACTATTACAATTTACAATCCAATGTATTTCTTGTATAGTATTCGTTGATTACTCTTCTGCGATCGCTTGGTTAGACAACAGTGAAATTTCTAGGTTTTCCAAGGTGATATCAATACAGTGTCAGTAATCACTCCTTGTACAACCAACTTCAAAATCTGATGAACGTATCTCTTGCATTCAATGTAACTGCTCTTACAGTTGCTATATCATGCTTTTATATGGTTGAGTACATATACAATGAAATGAAGCCACCTTCTATACAACTATAGCAAAAAGGAGCTCCATACTGCCACTCAGTGGGATTCCTCGGGAGTAACGCAGAAAGTCATTTTGTGTAACAAACTATTACAATATATAATTTCTTGTATAGTATTCATTGATTACTCTTTTCAATGATCTGTTGGTTACAGGAAAGTGATATTTCTAGGTTTTACAAAGTAATTTTAAGTACAGTGTCAGTTATCACTTCTTGTACAAACAACTTCAAAATCTGATGAATGTATCTCTGGCATTCAATGTAACTGCTCTTACAGTTGCTATATCATGCTTTTATATGGTTGAGTACATATACAATGAAATGAAGCCACCTTCTATACAACTATAGTAAAAAGGAGCTCCATACTGCCACTCAGTGGGATTCCTTGGGAGTAACGCAGAAATTCATTTTGTGTAACAAACTATTACAATATATAATTTCTTGTATAGTATTCATTGATTACTCTTTTCAATGATCTGTTGGTTACAGGATAGTGATATTTCTAGGTTTTACAAACTGATTTTAAGTACAGTGTCAGTTATCACTCCTTGTACAAACAACTTCAAAATGTGATGAATGTATCTCTTGCATTCAATGTAACTGCTCTTACAGTTGCTATATCATGCTTTTATATGGTTGAGTACATATACAATGAAATGAAGCCACCTTCTATACAACTACAGTAAAAAGGTGCTCCATACTGCCACTCAGTGGGATTCCTCGGGAGTAACGCAGAAAGTCATTTTGTGTAACAAACTATTACAATATATAATTTCTTGTATAGTATTCATTGATTACTCTTTTCAATGATCTGATGGTTACAGGATAGTGATATTTCTAGGTTTTACAAAGTGAATTTAAGTACAGTGTCAGTTATCACTCCTTGTACAAACAACTTCAAAATCTGATGAATGTATCTCTGGCATTCAATGTAACTGCTCTTACCGTTGCTATATCATGCTTTTATATGGTTGAGTACATATACAATGAAATGAAGCTACCTTCTATACAACTATAGTAAAAAGGAGCTCCATACTGCCACTCAGTGGGATTCCTCGGGAGTAACGCAGAAAGTCATTTTGTGTAACAAACTATTACAATATATAATTTCTTGTATAGTATTCATTGATTACTCTTTTCAATGATCTGTTGGTTACAGGATAGTGATATTACTAGGTTTTACAAAGTGATATCAGTACAGTGTCAGTTATCACTCCTTGTACAAACAACTTCAAAATCTGATGAATGTATCTCTGGCATTCAATGTAACTGCTCTTACAGTTGCTATATCATGCTTTTATATGGTTGAGTACATATACAATTAAATGAAGCCACCTTCTATACAACTACAGTAAAAAGGTGCTCCATACTGCCACTCAGTGGGATTCCTCGAGAGTAACGGAGAAAGTCATTTTGTGTAACAAACTATTACAATTTACAATCCAATGTATTTCTTGTATAGTATTCGTTGATTACTCTTCTGCGATCGCTTGGTTAGACAACAGTGAAATTTCTAGGTTTTCCAACATGATATCAATACAGTGTCAGTAATCACTCCTTCTACAACCAACTTCAAAATCTGATAAACGTATCTCTTGCATTCAATGTAACTGCTCTTACAGTTGCTATATCATGCTTTTATATGGTTGAGTATATATACAATGAAATGAAGCCACCTTCTATACAACTATAGTAAAAAGGAGCTCCATACTGCCACTCAGTGGGATTCCTCGGGAGTAACGCAGAAAGTCATTTTGTGTAACAAACTATTACAATATATAATTTCTTGTATAGTATTCATTGATTACTCTTTTCAATGATCTGTTGGTTACAGGATAGTGATATTTCTAGGTTTTACAAAGTGATTTTAAGTACAGTGTCAGTTATCACTCCTTGTACAAACATCTTCAAAATCTGATGAATGTATCTCTGGCATTCAATGTAACTGCTCTTACAGTTGCTATATCATGCTTTTATATGGTTGAGTACATATACAATGAAATGAAGCTACCTTCTATACAACTATAGTAAAAAGGAGCTCCATACTGCCACTCAGTGGGATTCCTCGGGAGTAACGCAGAAAGTCATTTTGTGTAACAAACTATTACAATATATAATTTCTTTTATAGTATTCATTGATTACTCTTTTCAATGATCTGTTGGTTACAGGATAGTGATATTTCTAGGTTTTACAAAGTGATATCAGTACAGTGTCAGTTATCACTCCTTGTACAAAGAACTTCAAAATCTGATGAATGTATCTCTGGCATTCAATGTAACTGCTCTTACAGTTGCTATATCATGCTTTTATATGGTTGAGTACATATACAATGAAATGAAGCCACCTTCTATACAACTATAGCAAAAAGGTGCTCCATACTGCCACTCAGTGGGATTCCTCGGGAGTAACGCAGAAAGTCATTTTGTGTAACAAACTATTACAATTTACAATCCAATGTATTTCTTGTATAGTATTCGTTGATTACTCTTCTGCGATCGCTTGGTTAGACAACAGTGAAATTTCTAGGTTTTCCAACGTGATATCAATTCAGTGTCAGTAATCACTCCTTGTACAACCAACATCAAAATCTGATGAACGTATCTCTTGCATTCAATGTAACTGCTCTTACAGTTGCTATATCATGCTTTTATATGGTTGAGTACATATACAATGAAATGAAGCCACCTTCTATACAACTATAGTAAAAAGGAGCTCCATACTGCCACTCAGTGGGATTCCTCGGGAGTAACGCAGAAAGTTATTTTGTGTAACAAACTATTACAATATATAATTTCTTGTATAGTATTCATTGATTACTCTTTTCAATGATCTGTTGGTTACAGGATAGTGATATTTCTAGGTTTTACAAAGTGATTTTAAGTAAAGTGTCAGTTATCACTCCTTGTACAACCAACTTCAAAATCTGATGAATGTATCTCTTGCATTCAATGTAACTGCTCTTACAGTTGCTATATCATGCTTTTATATGGTTGAGTACATATACAATGAAATGAAGCCACCTTCTATACAACTATAGTAAAAAGGAGCTCCATACTGCCACTCAGTGGGATTCCTCGGGAGTAACGCAGAAAGTCATTTTGTGTAACAAACTATTACAATATATAATTTCTTGTATAGTATTCATTGATTACTCTTTTCAATGATCTGTTGGTTACAGGATAGTGATATTTCTAGGTTTTACAAAGTGATATCAGTACAGTGTCAGTTATCACTCCTTGTAGAAACAACTTCAAAATCGGATGAATGTATCTCTGGCATTCAATGTAACTGCTCTTACCATTACTATATCATGCTTTTATATGGTTGAGTACATATACAATGAAATGAAGCCACCTTCTATACAACTACAGGAAAAAGGTGCTCCATACTGCCACTCAGTGGGATTCCTCGGGAGTAACGCAGAAAGTCATTTTGTGTAACAAACTATTACAATTTACAATCCAATGTATTTCTTGTATAGTATTCATTGATTACTCTTCTGCGATCTCTTGGTTAGACAACAGTGAAATTTCTAGGTTTTACAACGTGATATCAATACAGTGTCAGTAATCACTCCTTGTACAACCAACTTCAAAATCTGATGAATGTATCTCTTGCATTCAATGTAACTGCTCTTACAGTTGCTATATCATGCTTTTATATGGTTGAGTACATATACAATGAAATGAAGCCACCTTCTATACAACTATAGTAAAAAGGTGCTCCATACTGCCACTCAGTGGGATTCCTCGTGAGTAACGCAGAAAGTCATTTTGTGTAAAAAACTATTACAATATACAATTTCTTGTATAGTATTCATTGATTACTCTTTTCAATTATCTGTTGGTTACAGGATAGTGATATTTCTAGGTTTTACAAAGTGATATCACTACAGTGTCAGTTATCACTCCTTGTACAAACAACTTCAAAATCTGATGAATGTATCTCTGCCGTTCAATGTAACTGCTCTTACAGTTGCTATATCATGCTTTTATATGGTTGAGTACATATACAATGAAATGAAGCCACCTTCTATTCAACTACAGTAAAAAGGTGCTCCATACTGCCACTCAGTGGGATTCCTCGGGAGTAACGCAGAAAGTCATTTTGTGTAACAAACTATTACAATTTACAATCCAATGTATTTCTTGTATAGTATTCGTTGATTACTCTTCTGCGATCGCTTGGTTAGACAACAGTGAAATTTCTAGGTTTTCCAACGTGATATCAATACAGTGTCAGTAATCACTCCTTGTACAACCAACTTCAAAATCTGATGAACGTATCTCTTGCATTCAATGTAACTGCTCTTACAGTTGCTATATCATGCTTTTATATGGTTGAGTACATATACAATGAAATGAAGCCACCTTCTATACAACTATAGCAAAAAGGAGCTCCATACTGCCACTCAGTGGGATTCCTCGGGAGTAACGCAGAAAGTCATTTTGTGTAACAAACTATTACAATATATAATTTCTTGTATAGTATTCATTGATTACTCTTTTCAATGATCTGTTGGTTACAGGAAAGTGATATTTCTAGGTTTTACAAAGTAATTTTAAGTACAGTGTCAGTTATCACTCCTTGTACAAACAACTTCAAAATCTGATGAATGTATCTCTGGCATTCAATGTAACTGCTCTTACAGTTGCTATATCATGCTTTTATATGGTTGAGTACATATACAATGAAATGAAGCCACCTTCTATACAACTATAGTAAAAAGGAGCTCCATACTGCCACTCAGTGGGATTCCTTGGGAGTAACGCAGAAAGTCATTTTGTGTAACAAACTATTACAATATATAATTTCTTGTATAGTATTCATTGATTACTCTTTTCAATGATCTGTTGGTTACAGGATAGTGATATTTCTAGGTTTTACAAAGTGATTTTAAGTACAGTGTCAGTTATCACTCCTTGTACAAACAACTTCAAAATCTGATGAATGTATCTCTGGCATTCAATGTAACTGCTCTTACCGTTGCTATATCATGCTTT
The DNA here is from genome assembly GCA_029233225.1 of Lepidodactylus listeri. Classification (NCBI taxonomy): domain Eukaryota; kingdom Metazoa; phylum Chordata; class Lepidosauria; order Squamata; family Gekkonidae; genus Lepidodactylus; species Lepidodactylus listeri. The sequence continues at coordinate 1,460,844 of JARCFY010000014.1, read as the reverse complement.
TATATGGTTGAGTACATATACAATGAAATGAAGCTACCTTCTATACAACTATAGTAAAAAGGAGCTCCATACTGCCACTCAGTGGGATTCCTCGGGAGTAACGCAGAAAGTCATTTTGTGTAACAAACTATTACAATATATAATTTCTTGTATAGTATTCATTGATTACTCTTTTCAATGATCTGTTGGTTACAGGATAGTGATATTACTAGGTTTTACAAAGCGATATCAGTACAGTGTCAGTTATCACTCCTTGTACAAACAACTTCAAAATCTGATGAATGTATCTCTGGCATTCAATGTAACTGCTCTTACAGTTGCTATATCATGCTTTTATATGGTTGAGTACATATACAATTAAATGAAGCCACCTTCTATACAACTACAGTAAAAAGGTGCTCCATACTGCCACTCAGTGGGATTCCTCGAGAGTAACTGAGAAAGTCATTTTGTGTAACAAACTATTACAATTTACAATCCAATGTATTTCTTGTATAGTATTCGTTGATTACTCTTCTGCGATCGCTTGGTTAGACAACAGTGAAATTTCTAGGTTTTCCAACATGATATCAATACAGTGTCAGTAATCACTCCTTCTACAACCAACTTCAAAATCTGATAAACGTATCTCTTGCATTCAATGTAACTGCTCTTACAGTTGCTATATCATGCTTTTATATGGTTGAGTACATATACAATGAAATGAAGCCACCTTCTATACAACTATAGTAAAAAGGAGCTCCATACTGCTACTCAGTGGGATTCCTCGGGAGTAACGCAGAAAGTCATTTTGTGTAACAAACTATTACAATATATAATTTCTTGTATAGTATTCATTGATTACTCTTTTCAATGATCTGTTGGTTACAGGATAGTGATATTTCTAGGTTTTACAAAGTGATTTTAAGTACAGTGTCAGTTATCACTCCTTGTACAAACAACTTCAAAATCTGATGAATGTATCTCTGGCATTCAATGTAACTGCTCTTACAGTTGCTATATCATGCTTTTATATGGTTGAGTACATATACAATGAAATGAAGCTACCTTCTATACAACTATAGTAAAAAGGAGCTCCATACTGCCACTCAGTGGGATTCCTCGGGAGTAACGCAGAAAGTCATTTTGTGTAACAAACTATTACAATATATAATTTCTTTTATAGTATTCATTGATTACTCTTTTCAATGATCTGTTGGTTACAGGATAGTGATATTTCTAGGTTTTACAAAGTGATATCAGTACAGTGTCAGTTATCACTCCTTGTACAAAGAACTTCAAAATCTGATGAATGTATCTCTGGCATTCAATGTAACTGCTCTTACAGTTGCTATATCATGCTTTTATATGGTTGAGTACATATACAATGAAATGAAGCCACCTTCTATACAATTATAGCAAAAAGGTGCTCCATACTGCCACTCAGTGGGATTCCTCGGGAGTAACGCAGAAAGTCATTTTGTGTAACAAACTATTACAATTTACAATCCAATGTATTTCTTGTATAGTATTCGTTGATTACTCTTCTGCGATCGCTTGGTTAGACAACAGTGAAATTTCTAGGTTTTCCAACGTGATATCAATTCAGTGTCAGTAATCACTCCTTGTACAACCAACTTCAAAATCTGATGAACGTATCTCTTGCATTCAATGTAACTGCTCTTACAGTTGCTATATCATGCTTTTATATGGTTGAGTACATATACAATGAAATGAAGCCACCTTCTATACAACTATAGTAAAAAGGAGCTCCATACTGCCACTCAGTGGGATTCCTCGGGAGTAACGCAGAAAGTTATTTTGTGTAACAAACTATTACAATATATAATTTCTTGTATAGTATTCATTGATTACTCTTTTCAATGATCTGTTGGTTACAGGATAGTGATATTTCTAGGTTTTACAAAGTGATTTTAAGTAAAGTGTCAGTTATCACTCCTTGTACAAACAACTTCAAAATCTGATGAATGTATCTCTGGCATTCAATGCAACTGTCTTACTGTTGCTATATCATGCTTTTATATGGTTGAGTACATATACAATGAAATGAAGCCACCTTCTATACAACTATAGTAAAAAGGAGCTCCATACTGCCACTCAGTGGGATTCCTCGGGAGTAACGCAGAAAGTCCTTTTGTGTAACAAACTATTACAATATATAATTTCTTGTATAGTATTCATTGATTACTCTTTTCAATGATCTGTTGGTTCCAGGATAGTGATATTTCTAGGTTTTACAAAGTGATAATAGTAAAGTGTCAGTTATCACTCCTTGTACAACCAACTTCAAAATCTGATGTATGTATCTCTGGTATTCAATGTAACTCTTCTTACAGTTGCTATATCATGCTTTTATATGGTTGAGTACATATACAATGAAATGAAGCCACCTTCTATACAACTATAGCAAAAAGGTGCTCCATACTGCCACACAGTGGGATTCCTCGGGAGTAACGCAGAAAGTTATTTTGTGTAACAAACTATTACAATTTACAATCCAATGTATTTCTTGTATAGTATTCATTGATTACTCTTCTCTGAACTCTTGGTTAGACAACAGTGAAATTTCTACGTTTTACAAAGTGATATCAGTACAGTGTCAGTTATCACTCCTTGTACAAAGAACTTCAAAATCTGATGAATGTATCTCTGGCATTCAATGTAACTGCTCTAACAGTTGCTATATCATGCTTTTATATGGTTGAGTACATATACAATGAAATGAAGCCACCTTCTAGACAACTATAGCAAAAAGGTGCTCCATACTGCCACTCAGTGGGATTCCTCGGGAGTAACGCAGAAAGTCATTTTGTGTAACAAACTATTACAATTTACAATCCAATGTATTTCTTGTATAGTATTCATTGATTACTCTTCTGTGAACTCTTGTTTAGACAACAGTGAAATTTCTACGTTTTACAAAGTGATATCAGTACAGTGTCAGTTATCACTCCTTGTACAACCAACTTCAAAATCTGATGAATGTATCTCTGGCATTCAATGTAACTGCTCTTACAGTTGCTATATCATGCTTTTATATGGTTGAGTACATATACAATGAAATGAAGCCACCTTCTATACAACTATAGCAAAAAGGTGCTCCATACTGCCACTCAGTGGGATTCCTCGGGAGTAACGCAGAAAGTCATTTTGTGTAACAAACTATTACAATTTACAATCCAATGTATTTCTTTAGTATTCATTGATTACTCTTCTGTGAACTCTTGGTTAGACAACAGTGAAATTTCTACGTTTTACAAAGTGATATCAGTACAGTGTCAGTTATCACTCCTTGTACAACCAACTTCAAAATCTGATGAATGTATCTCTTGCATTCAATGTAACTGCTCTTACCGTTGCTATATCATGCTTTTATATGGTTGAGTACATATACAATGAAATGTAGCCACCTTCTATACAACTACAGTAAAAAGGTGCTCCATACTGCCACTCAGTGGGATTCCTCGGGAGTAACGCAGAAAGTCATTTTGTGTAACAAACTAGTACAATTTACAATCCAATGTATTTCTTGTATAGTATTCATTGATTACTCTTCTGCGATCGCTTGGTTAGACAACAGTGAAATTTCTAGGTTTTCCAACGTGATATCAATGCAGTGTCAGTAATCACTCCTTGTACAACCAACTTCAAAATCTGATGAACGTATCTCTGGCATTCAATGTAACTGCTCTTACAGTTGCTATATCATGCTTTTATATGGTTGAGTACATATACAATGAAATGAAGCCACCTTCTATACAACTATAGTAAAAAGGAGCTCCATACTGCCACTCAGTGGGATTCCTGAGGAGTAACGCAGAAAGTCATTTTGTGTAACAAACTATTACAATATATAATTTCTTGTATAGTATTCATTGATTACTCTTTTCAATGATCTGTTGGTTACAGGATAGTGATATTTCTAGGTTTTACAAAGTAATTTTAAGTACAGTGTCAGTTATCACTCCTTGTACAAACAACTTCAAAATCTGATGAATGTATCTCTGGCATTCAATGTAACTGCTCTTACAGTTGCTATATCATGCTTTTATATGGTTGAGTACATATACAATGAAATGAAGCCACCTTCTATACAACTATAGTAAAAAGGAGCTCCATACTGCCACTCAGTGGGATTCCTCGGGAGTAACGCAGAAAGTCATTTTGTGTAAGAAACTATTACAATATATAATTTCTTGTATAGTATTCATTGATTACTCTTTTCAATGATCTGTTGGTTACAGGATAGTGATATTTCTAGGTTTTACAAAGTGATTTTAAGTACAGTGTCAGTTATCACTCCTTGTACAAACAACTTCAAAATGTGATGAATGTATCTCTTGCATTCAATGTAACTGCTCTTACAGTTGCTATATCATGCTTTTATATGGTTGAGTACATATACAATGAAATGAAGCCACCTTCTATACAACTACAGTAAAAAGGTGCTCCATACTGCCACTCAGTGGGATTCCTCGGGAGTAACGCAGAAAGTCATTTTGTGTAACAAACTATTACAATTTACAATCCAATGTATTTCTTGTATAGTATTCGTTGATTACTCTTCTGCAATCGCTTGGTTAGACAACAGTGAAATTTCTAGGTTTTCCAACGTGATATCAATACAGTGTCAGTAATCACTCCTTGTACAACCAACTTCAAAATCTGATGAACGTATCTCTTGCATTCAATGTAACTGCTCTTACAGTTGCTATATCATGCTTTTATATGGTTGAGTACATATACAATGAAATGAAGCCACCTTCTATACAACTATAGTAAAAAGGAGCTCCATACTGCCACTCAGTGGGATTCCTCGGGAGTAACGCAGAAAGTCATTTTGTGTAACAAACTATTACAATATACAATTTCTTGTATAGTATTCATTGATTACTCTTTTCAATGATCTGTTGGTTACAGGATAGTGATATTTCTAGGTTTTACAAAGTGATATCAGTACAGTGTCAGTTATCACTCCTTGTACAAACAACTTCAAAATCTGATGAATGTATCTCTGGCATTCAATGTAACTCTTCTTACAGTTGCTATATCATGCTTTTATATGGTTGAGTACATATACAATGAAATGAAGCCACCTTCTATACAACTATAGCAAAAAGGTGCTCCATACTGCCACTTAGTGGGATTCCTCAAGAGTAACGCAGGAAGTCATTTTGTGTAACAAACTATTACAATTTACAATCCAATGTATTTCTTGGATAGTATTCATTGATTACTCTTCTGTGAACTCTTGGTTAGACAATAGTGAAATTTCTACGTTTTACAAAGTGATATCAGTACAGTGTCAGTTATCACTCCTTGTACAACCAACTTCAAAATCTGATGAATGTATCTCTTGCATTTAATGTAATTGCTCTTACAGTTGATATATCTTGATTTTATATGGTTGAGTACATATACAATTAAATGAAGCCACCTTCTATACAACTACAGTAAAAAGGTGCTCCATACTGCCACCCAGTGGGATTCCTCGGGAGTAACGCAGAAAGTCATGTTGTGTAACAAACTAATACAATTTACAATCCAATGTATTTCTTGTATAGTATTCATTGATTACTCTTCTGCGATCTCTTGGTTAGACAACAGTGAAATTTCTAGGTTTTACAACGTGATATCAATACAGTGTCAGTAATCACTCCTTGTGCAACCAACTTAAAATCTGATGAATGTATCTCTTGCATTCAATGTAACTGCTCTTACAGTTGCTATATCATGCTTTTATATGGTTGAGTACATATACAATGAAATGAAGCCACCTTCTATACAACTATAGTAAAAAGGAGCTCCATACTGCCACTCAGTGGGATTCCTCGGGAGTAACGCAGAAAGTCATTTTGTGTAACAAACTATTACAATATATAATTTCTTGTATAGTATTCATTGATTACTCTTTTCAATGATCTGTTGGTTACAGGATAGTGATATTTCTAGGTTTTACAAAGTGATATCAGTACAGTGTCAGTTATCACTCCTTGTACAAACAACTTCAAAATCTGATGAATGTATCTCTGGCATTCAATGTAACTGCTCTTACAGTTGCTATATCATGCTTTTATATGGTTGAGTACATATACAATGAAATGAAGCCACCTTCTATACAACTATAGCAAAAAGGTGCTCCATACTGCCACTCAGTGGGATTCCTCGGGAGTAACGCAGAAAGTCATTTTGTGTAACAAACTATTACAATTTACAATCCAATGTATTTCTTGGATAGTATTCACTGATTACTCTTCTGTGAACTCTTGGTTAGACAACAGTGAAATTTCTACGTTTTACAAAGTGATATCAGTACAGTGTCAGTTATCACTCCTTGTACAACCAACTTCAAAATCTGATGAATGTATCTCTTGCATTCAATGTAACTGCTCTTACAGTTGATATATCTTGATTTTATATGGTTGAGTACATATACAATTAAATGAAGCCACCTTCTATACAACTACAGTAAAAAGGTGCTCCATACTGCCACCCAGTGGGATTCCTCGGGAGTAACGCAGAAAGTCATGTTGGTAACAAACTAATACAATTTACAATCCAATGTATTTCTTGTATAGTATTCATTGATTACTCTTCTGCGATCTCTTGGTTAGACAACAGTGAAATTTCTAGGTTTTACAACGTGATATCAATACAGTGTCAGTAATCACTCCTTGTACAACGAACTTCAAAATCTGATGAATGTATCTCTTGCATTCAATGTAACTGCTCTTACAGTTGCTATATCATGCTTTTATATGGTTGAGTACATATACAATGAAATGAAGCCACCTTCTATACAAGTACAGTAAAAAGGTGCTCCATACTGCCACTCAGTGGGATTCCTCAGGAGTAACGCAGAAAGTCATTTTGTTTAACAAACTATTACAATTTACAATCCAATGTATTTCTTGTATAGTATTCGTTGATTACTCTTCTGCGATCGCTTGGTTAGACAACAGTGAAATTTCTAGGTTTTCCAACGTGATATCAATACAGTGTCAGTAATCACTCCTTGTACAACCAACTTCAAAATCTGATGAACGTATCTCTTGCATTCAATGTAACTGCTCTTACAGTTGCTATATCATGCTTTTATATGGTTGAGTACATATACAATGAAATGAAGCCACCTTCTATACAACTATAGTAAAAAGGAGCTCCATACTGCCACTCAGTGGGATTCCTCAGGAGTAACGCAGAAAGTCATTTTGTGTAACAAACTATTACAATATATAATTTCTTGTATAGTATTCATTGATTACTCTTTTCAATGATCTGTTGGTTACAGGATAGTGATATTTCTAGGTTTTACAAAGTAATTTTAAGTACAGTGTCAGTTATCACTCCTTGTACAAACAACTTCAAAATCTGATGAATGTATCTCTGGCATTCAATGTAACTGCTCTTAAAGTTGCTATATCATGCTTTTATATGGTTGAGTACATATACAATGAAATGAAGCCACCTTCTATACAACTATAGTAAAAAGGAGCTCCATACTGCAACTCAGTGGGATTCCTCGGGAGTAACGCAGAAAGTCATTTTGTGTAACAAACTATTACAATATATAATTTCTTGTATAGTATTCATTGATTACTCTTTTCAATGATCTGTTGGTTACAGGATAGTGATATTTCTAGGTTTTACAAAGTGATATCAGTACAGTGTCAGTTATCACTCCTTGTACAACCAACTTCAAAATCTGATGAATGTATCTCTGGCATTCAATGTAACTCTTCTTACAGTTGCTATATCATGCTTTTATATGGTTGAGTACATATACAATGAAATGAAGCCACCTTCTATACAACTATAGCAAAAAGGTGCTCCATAATGCCACTCAGTGGGATTCCTCGGGAGTAACGCAGAAAGTTATTTTGTGTAACAAACTATTACAATTTACAATCCAATGTATTTCTTGTATAGTATTTATTGATTACTCTTCTGTGAACTCTTGGTTAGACAACAGTGAAATTTCTACGTTTTACAAAGTGATATCAGTACAGTGTCAGTTATCACTCCTTGTACAAAGAACTTCAAAATCTGATGAATGTATCTCTGGCATTCAATGTAACTGCTCTAACAGTTGCTATATCATGCTTTTATATGGTTGAGTACATATACAATGAAATGAAGCCACCTTCTATACAACTATAGCAAAAAGGTGCTCCATACTGCCACTCAGTGGGATTCCTCGGGAGTAACGCAGAAAGTCATTTTGTGTAACAAACTATTACAATTTACAATCCAATGTATTTCTTGTATAGTATTAATTGATTACTCTTCTGTGAACTCTTGGTTAGACAACAGTGAAATTTCTACGATTTACAAAGTGATATCAGGACAGTGTCAGTTATCACTCCTTCTACAACCAACTTTAAAATCTGATGACTGTATCTCTTGCATTCAATGTAAGTGCTCTTACAGTTGCTATATCATGCTTTTATATGGTTGAGTTCATATACAATGAAATGAAGCCACCTTCTATACAACTATAGCAAAAAGGTGCTCCATACTGCCACTCAGTGGGATTCCTCGTGAGTAACGCAGAAAGTCATTTTGTGTAACAAACTATTACAATATACAATTTCTTGTATAGTATTAATTGATTACTCTTTTCAAAGATCTGTTGGTTACAGGATAGTGATATTTCTAGGTTTTACAAAGTGATATCAGTACAGTGTCAGTTATCACTACTTGTACAAACAACTTCAAAATCTGATGAATGTATCTCTACCATTCAATGTAACTGCTCTTACAGTTGCTATATCATGCTTTTATATGGTTGAGTACATATACAATGAAATGAAGCCACCTTCTATACAACTATAGCAAAAAGGTGCTCCATACTGCCACTTAGTGGGATTCCTCAAGAGTAACGCAGAAAGTCATTTTGTGTAACAAACTATTACAATTTACAATCCAATGTATTTCTTGGATAGTATTCATTGATTACTCTTCTGTGAACTCTTGGTTAGACAACAGTGAAATTTCTACGTTTTACAAAGTGATATCAGTACAGTGTCAGTTATCACTCCTTGTACAACCAACTTCAAAATCTTATGAATGTATCTCTTGCATTCAATGTAATTGCTCTTACAGTTGATATATCTTGATTTTATATGGTTGAGTACATATACAATTAAATGAAGCCACCTTCTATACAACTACAGTAAAAAGGTGCTCCATACTGCCACCCAGTGGGATTCCTCGGGAGTAACGCAGAAAGTCTTGTTGTGTAACAAACTAATACAATTTACAATCCAATGTATTTCTTGTATAGTATTCATTGATTACTCTTCTGCGATCTCTTGGTTAGACAACAGTGAAATTTCTAGGTTTTACAACGTGATATCAATACAGTGTCAGTAATCACTCCTTGTACAACCAACTTCAAAATCTGATGAATGTATCTCTGGCATTCAATGTAACTGCTCTTACAGTTGCTATATCATGCTTTTATATGGTTGAGTACATATACAATGAAACGAAGCCACCTTCTATACAACTATAGTAAAAAGGAGCTCCATACTGCCACTCAGTGGGATTCCTCGGGAGTAACGCAGAAAGTCATTTTGTGTAACAAACTATTACAATATATAATTTCTTGTATAGTATTCATTGATTACTCTTTTCAATGATCTGTTGGTTACAGGATAGTGATATTTCTAGGTTTTACAAAGTGATATCAGTACAGTGTCAGTTATCACTCCTTGTACAAACAGCTTCAAAATCTGATGAATGTATCTCTGGCATTCAATGTAACTCTTCTTACAGTTGCTATATCATGCTTTTATATGGTTGAGTACATATATAATGAAATGAAGACACCTTCTATACAACTATAGCAAAAAGGTGCTCCATACTGCCACTCAGTGGGATTCCTCGGGAGTAACGCAGAAAGTCATTTTGTGTAACAAACTATTACAATTTACAATCCAATATATTTCTTGTATAGTATTCATTGATTACTCTTCTGTGAACTCTTGGTTAGACAACAGTGAAATTTCTACGTTTTACAAAGTGATATCAGGACAGTGTCAGTTATCACTCCTTGTACAAAGAACTTCAAAATCTGATGAATGTATCTCTGGCATTCAATGTAACTGCTCTTACAGTTGCTATATCATGCTTTTATATGGTTGAGTACATATACAATGAAATGAAGCCACCTTCTATACAACTATAGCAAAAAGGTGGTCCATACTGCCACTCAGTGGGATTCCTCGGGAGTAACGCAGAAAGTCATTTTGTGTAACAAACTATTACAATTTACAATCCAATGTATTTCTTGGATAGTATTCATTGATTACTCTTCTGTGAACTCTTGGTTAGACAACAGTGAAATTTCTACCTTTTACAAAGTGATATCAGTACAGTGTCAGTTATCACTCCTTGTACAACCAACTTCAAAATCTGATGAATGTATCTCTTGCATTCAATGTAACTGCTCTTACCGTTGCTATATCATGCTTTTATATGGTTGAGTACATATACAATTAAATGAAGCCACCTTCTATACAACTACAGTAAAAAAGTGCTCCATACTGCCACTAAGTGGGATTCCTCGTGAGTAACGCAGAAAGTCATTTTGTGCAACAAACTATTACAATTTACAATCCAATGTATTTCTTGTATAGTATTCATTGATTACTCTTCTGCGATCTCTTGGTTAGACAACAGTGAAATTTCTAGGTTTTACAACGTGATATCAATACAGTGTCAGTAATCACTCCTTGTACAACCAACTTCAAAATCTGATGAACGTATCTCTTGCATTCAATGTAACTGCTCTTATAGTTGCTATATCATGCTTTTATATGGTTGAGTACATATACAATGAAATGAAGCCACCTTCTATACAACTATAGTAAAAAGGAGCTCCATACTGCCACTCAGTGGGATTCCTTGGGAGTAACGCAGAAAGTCATTTTGTGTAACAAACTATTACAATATATAATTTCTTGTATAGTATTCATTGATTACTCTTTTCAATGATCTGTTGGTTACAGGATAGTGATATTTCTAGGTTTTACAAAGTGATTTTAAGTACAGTGTCAGTTATCACTCCTTGTACAAATAACTTCAAAATCTGATGAATGTATCTCTGGCATTCAATGTAATTGCTCTTACAGTTGCTATATCATGCTTTTATATGGTTGAGTACATATACAATGAAATGAAGCCACCTTCTATACAACTATAGTAAAAAGGAGCTCCATACTGCCACTCAGTGGGATTCCTCGGGAGTAACGCAGAAAGTCATTTTGTGTAACAAACTATTACAATTTACAATCCAATGTATTTCTTGTATAGTATTCATTGATTACTCTTCTGTGAACTCTTGGTTAGACAACAGTGAAATTTCTACGTTTTACAAAGTGATATCAGGACAGTGTCAGTTATCACTCCTTGTGCAACGAACTTTAAAATCTGATGAATGTATCTCTTGCATTCAATGTAACTGCTCTTACAGTTGCTATATCATGCTTTTATATGGTTGAGTACATATACAATGAAATGAAGCCACCTTCTATACAAGTATAGTAAAAAGGTGCTCCATACTGCCACTCAGTGGGATTCCTCGTGAGTAACGCAGAAAGTCATTTTGTGTAACAAACTATTACAATATACAATTTCTTGTATAGCATTCATTGATTACTCTTTTCAATGATCTGTTGGTTACAGGATAGTGATATTTCTAGGTTTTACAAAGTGATATCAGTACAGTGTCAGTTATCACTCCTTGTACAAACAACTTCAAAATCTGATGAATGTATCTCTGCCATTCAATGTAACTGCTCTTACAGTTGCTATATCATGCTTTTATGTGGTTGAGTACATATACAATGAAATGAAGCCACCTTCTATACAACTATAGCAAAAAGTTGCTCCATACTGCCACTTAGTGGGATTCCTCGGGAGTAACGCAGAAAGTCATTTTGTGTAAAAAACTATTACAATTTACAATCCAATGTATTTCTTGTATAGTATTCATTGATTACTCTTCTGTGAACTCTTGGTTAGACAACAGTGAAATTTCTACGTTTTACAAAGTGATATCAGTACAGTGTCAGTTATCACTCCTTGTATAACCAACTTGAAAATCTGATGAATGTATCTCTTGCATTCAATGTAATTGCTCTTACAGTTGATATATCTTGATTTTATATGGTTGAGTACATATACAATTAAATGAAGCCACCTTCTATACAACTACAGTAAAAAGGTGCTCCATACTGCCACCCAGGGGGATTCCTCGGGAGTAACGCAGAAAGTCATGTTGTGTAACAAACTAATACAATTTACAATCCAATGTATTTCTTGTATAGTATTCATTGATTACTCTTCTGCGATCTCTTGGTTAGACAACAGTGAAATTTCTAGGATTTACAACGTGATATCAATACAGTGTCAGTAATCACTCCTTGTACAACCAACTTCAAAATCTGATGAATGTATCTCTTGCATTCAATGTAACTGCTCTTACAATTGCTATATCATGCTTTTATATGGTTGAGTACATATACAATGAAATGAAGCCACCTTCTATACAACTATAGGAAAAAGGTGCTCCATACTGCCACTCAGTGGGATTCCTCGGGAGTAACGCAGAAAGTCATTTTGTGTAACAAACTATAACAATTTACAATCCAATGTATTTCTTGTATAGTATTCATTGATTACTCTTCTGCGATCTCTTGGTTAGACAACAGTGAAATTTCTAGGTTTTACAACGTGATATCAATACAGTGTCAGTAATCACTCCCTGTACAACCAACTTCAAAATCTGATGAATGTATCTCTTGCATTCAATGTAACTGCACTTACAGTTGCTATATCATGCTTTTATATGGTTGAGTACATATACAATGAAATGAAGCCACCTTCTATACAACTATAGTAAAAAGGAGCTCCATACTGCCACTCAGTGGGATTCCTCGGGAGTAACGCAGAAAGTCATTTTGTGTCACAAACTATTACAATATATAATTTCTTGTATAGTATTCATTGATTACTCTTTACAATGATCTGTTGGTTACAGGATAGTGATATTTCTAGGTTTTACAAAGTGATATCAGTACAGTGTCAGTTATCACTCCTTGTACAAACAACTTCAAAATCTGATGAATGTATCTCTGCCATTCAATGTAACTGCTCTTACAGTTGCTATATCATGCTTTTATATGGTTGAGTACATATACAATGAAATGAAGCCACCTTCTAGACAACTATAGGAAAAAGGTGCTCCATACTGCCACTCAGTGGGATTCCTCGGGAGTAACGCAGAAAGTCATTTTGTGTAACAAACTATTACAATTTACAATCCAATGTATTTCTTGTATAGTATTCATTGATTACTCTTCTGTGAACTCGGTTAGACAACAGTGAAATTTCTACGTTTTACAAAGTGATATCAGTACAGTGTCAGTTATCACTCCTTGTACAAAGAACTTCAAAATCTGATGAATGTATCTCTGGCATTCAATGTAACTGCTCTTACAGTTGCTATATCATGCTTCTATATGGTTGAGTACATATACAATGAAATGAAGCCACCTTCTATACAACTATAGCAAAAAGGTGCTCCATACTGCCACTCAGTGGGATTCCTCGGGAGTAATGCAGAAAGTCATTTTGTGTAACAAACTATTACAATTTACAATCCAATGTATTTCTTGTATAGTATTCATTGATTACTCTTCTGTGAACTCTTGGTTAGACAACAGTGAAATTTCTACGTTTTACAAAGTGATATCAGTACAGTGTCAGTTATCACTCCTTGTACAACCAACTTCAAAATCTGATGAATCTATCTCTTGCATTCAATGTAACTGCTCTTACCGTTGCTATATCATGCTTTTATATGGTTGAGTACATATACAATGAAATGAAGCCACCTTCTATACAACTACAGTAAAAAGGTGCTCCATACTGCCACTCAGTGGGATTCCTCGGGAGTAACGCAGAAAGTCATTTTGTGTAACAAACTATTACAATTTACAATCCAATGTATTTCTTGTATAGTATTCGTTGATTACTCTTCTGCGATCGCTTGGTTAGACAACAGTGAAAGTTCTAGGTTTTCCAACGTGATATCAATGCAGTGTCAGTAATCACTCCTTGTACAACCAACTTCAAAATCTGATGAACGTATCTCTGGCATTCAATGTAACTGCTCTTACAGTTGCTATATCATGCTTTTATATGGTTGAGTACATATACAATGAAATGAAGCCACCTTCTATACAACTATAGTAAAAAGGAGCTCCATACTGCCACTCAGTGGGATTCCTCAGGAGTAACGCAGAAAGTCATTTTGTGTAACAAACTATTACAATATATAATTTCTTGTATAGTATTCATTGATTACTCTTTTCAATGATCTGTTGGTTACAGGATAGTGATATTTCTAGGTTTTACAAAGTAATTTTAAGTACAGTGTCAGTTATCACTCCTTATACAAACAACTTCAAAATCTGATGAATGTATCTCTGGCATTCAATGTAACTGCTCTTAAAGTTGCTATATCATGCTTTTATATGGTTGAGTACATATACCATGAAATGAAGCCACCTTCTATACAACTATAGTAAAAAGGAGCTCCATACTGCCACTCAGTGGGATTCCTCGGGAGTAACGCAGAAAGTCATTTTGTGTAACAAACTATTACAATATATAATTTCTTGTATAGTATTCATTGATTACTCTTTTCAATGATCTGTTGGTTACAGGATAGTGATATTTCTAGGTTTTACAAAGTGATATCAGTACAGTGTCAGTTATCACTCCTTGTACAACCAACTTCAAAATCTGATGAATCTATCTCTTGCATTCAATGTAACTGCTCTTACCGTTGCTATATCATGCTTTTATATGGTTGAGTACATATACAATGAAATGAAGCCACCTTCTATACAACTACAGTAAAAAGGTGCTCCATACTGCCACTCAGTGGGATTCCTCGGGAGTAACGCAGAAAGTCATTTTGTGCAACAAACTATTACAATTTACAATCCAATGTATTTCTTGTATAGTATTCGTTGATTACTCTTCTGCGATCGCTTGGTTAGACAACAGTGAAATTTCTAGGTTTTCCAACGTGATATCAATGCAGTGTCAGTAATCACTCCTTGTACAACCAACTTCAAAATCTGATGAACGTATCTCTGGCATTCAATGTAACTGCTCTTACAGTTGCTATATCATGCTTTTATATGGTTGAGTACATATACAATGAAATGAAGCCACCTTCTATACAACTATAGTAAAAAGGAGCTCCATACTGCCACTCAGTGGGATTCCTCAGGAGTAACGCAGAAAGTCATTTTGTGTAACAAACTATTACAATATATAATTTCTTGTATAGTATTCATTGATTACTCTTTTCAATGATCTGTTGGTTACAGGATAGTGATATTTCTAGGTTTTAAAAAGTAATTTTAAGTACAGTGTCAGTTATCACTCCTTGTACAACCAACTTCAAAATCAGATGAATGTATCTCTGGCATTCAATGTAACTCTTCTTACAGTTGCTATATCATGCTTTTATATGGTTGAGTACATATACAATGAAATGAAGCCACCTTCTATACAACTATAGCAAAAAGGTGCTCCATACTGCCACTCAGTGGGATTCCTCGGGAGTAACGCAGAAAGTCATTTTGTGTAACAAACTATTACAATTTACAATCCAATGTATTTCTTGTATAGTATTTATTGATTACTCTTCTGTGAACTCTTGGTTAGACAACAGTGAAATTTCTACGATTTACAAAGTGATATCAGGACAGTGTCAGTTATCACTCCTTCTACAACCAACTTTAAAATCTGATGACTGTATCTCTTGCATTCAATGTAACTGCTCTTACAGTTGCTATATCATGCTTTTATATGGTTGAGTTCATATACAATGAAATGAAGCCACCTTCTATACAACTATAGCAAAAAGGTGCTCCATACTGCCACTCAGTGGGATTCCTCGTGAGTAACGCAGAAAGTCATTTTGTGTAACAAACTATTACAATATACAATTTCTTGTATAGTATTAATTGATTACTCTTTTCAAAGATCTGTTGGTTACAGGATAGTGACATTTCTAGGTTTTACAAAGTGATATTAGTACAGTGTCAGTTATCACTCCTTGTACAAACAACTTCAAAATCTGATGAATGTATCTCTGCCATTCAATGTAACTGCTCTTACAGTTGCTATATCATGCTTTTATATGGTTGAGTACATATACAATGAAATGAAGCCACCTTCTATACAACTATAGCAAAAAGGTGCTCCATACTGCCACTCAGTGGGATTCCTCAAGAGTAACGCAGAAAGTCATTTTGTGTAACAAACTATTACAATTTACAATCCAATGTATTTCTTGGATAGTATTCATTGATTACTCTTCTGTGAACTCTTGGTTAGACAACAGTGAAATTTCTACGTTTTACAAAGTGATATCAGTACAGTGTCAGTTATCACTCCTTGTACAACCAACTTCAAAATCTGATGAATGTATCTCTTGCATTCAATGTAACTGCTATTACCGTTGCTATATCATGCTTTTATATGGTTGAGTACATATACAATGAAATGAAGCCACCTTCTATACAACTACAGTAAAAAAGTGCTCCATACTGCCACTAAGTGGGATTCCTCGCGAGTAACGCAGAAAGTCATTTTGTGCAACAAACTATTACAATTTACAATCCAATGTATTTCTTGTATAGTATTCATTGATTACTCTTCTGCGATCTCTTGGTTAGACAACAGTCAAATTTCTAGGTTTTACAACGTGATATCAATACAGTGTCAGTAATCACTCCTTGTACAACCAACTTCAAAATCTGATGAACGTATCTCTTGCATTCAATGTAACTGCTCTTATAGTTGCTATATCATGCTTTTATATGGTTGAGTACATATACAATGAAATGAAGCCACCTTCTATACAACTATAGTAAAAAGGAGCTCCATACTGCCACTCAGTGGGATTCCTTGGGAGTAACGGAGAAAGTCATTTTGTGTAACAAACTATTACAATATATAATTTCTTGTATAGTATTCATTGATTACTCTTTTCAATGATCTGTTGGTTACAGGATAGTGATATTTCTAGGTTTTACAAAGTGATTTTAAGTACAGTGTCAGTTATCACTCCTTGTACAAATAACTTCAAAATCTGATGAATGTATCTCTGGCATTCAATGTAATTGCTCTTACAGTTGCTATATCATGCTTTTATATGGTTGAGTACATATACAATGAAATGAAGCCACCTTCTATACAACTATAGTAAAAAGGAGCTCCATACTGCCACTCAGTGGGATTCCTCGGGAGTAACGCAGAAAGTCATTTTGTGTAACAAACTATTACAATATATAATTTCTTGTATAGTATTCATTGATTACTCTTTTCAATGATCTGTTGGTTACAGGATAGTGATATTTCTAGGTTTAACAAAGTGATATCAGTACAGTGTCAGTTATCACTCCTTGTTCAACCAACTTCAAAATCTGATGAATGTATCTCTGGCATTCAATGTAACTCTTCTTACAGTTGCTATATCATGCTTTTATATGGTTGAGTACATATACAATGAAATGAAGCCACCTTCTATACAACTATAGCAAAAAGGTGCTCCATACTGCCACTAAGTGGGATTCCTCGGGAGTAACGCAGAAAGTTATTTTGTGTAACAAACTATTACAATTTACAATCCAATGTATTTCTTGTATAGTATTCATTGATTACTCTTCTGTGAACTCTTGGTTATACAACAGTGAAATTTCTACGTTTTACAACGTGATATCAGTACAGTGTCAGTTATCACTCCTTGTACAAAGAACTTCAAAATCTGATGAATGTATCTCTGGCATTCAATGTAACTGCTCTTACAGTTGCTATATCATGCTTTTATATGGTTGAGTACATATACAATGAAATGAAGCCACCTTCTATACAACTATAGCAAAAAGGTGCTCCATACTGCCACTCAGTGGGATTCCTCGGGAGTAACGCAGAAAGTCATTTTGCGTTACAAACTATTACAATTTACAATCCAATGTATTTCTTGGATAGTATTCATTGATTACTCTTCTGTGAACTCTTGGTTAGACAACAGTGAAATTTCTACGTTTTACAAAGTGATATCAGTACAGTGTCAGTTATCACTCCTTGTACAACCAACTTCAAAATCTGATGAATGTATCTCTTGCATTCAATGTAACTGCTCTTACCGTTGCTATATCATGCTTTTATATGGTTGAGTACATATACAATGAAATGAAGCCACCTTCTATACAACTACAGTAAAAAAGTGCTCCATACTGCCACTAAGTGGGATTCCTCGCGAGTAACGCAGAAAGTCATTTTGTGCCACAAACTATTACAATTTACAATCCAATGTATTTCTTGTATAGTATTCATTGATTACTCTTCTGCGATCTCTTGGTTAGACAACAGTGAAATTTCTAGGTTTTACAACGTGATATCAATACAGTGTCAGTAATCACTCCTTGCACAACCAACTTCAAAATCTGATGAACGTATCTCTTGCATTCAATGTAACTGCTCTTATAGTTGCTATATCATGCTTTTATATGGTTGAGTACATATACAATGAAATGAAGCCACCTTCTATACAACTATAGTAAAAAGGAGCTCCATACTGCCACTCAGTGGGATTCCTTGGGAGTAACGCAGAAAGTCATTTTGTGTAACAAACTATTACAATATATAATTTCTTGTATAGTATTCATTGATTACTCTTTTCAATGATCTGTTGGTTACAGGATAGTGATATTTCTAGGTTTTACAAAGTGATTTTAAGTACAGTGTCAGTTATCACTCCTTGTACAAATAACTTCAAAATCTGATGAATGTATCTCTGGCATTCAATGTAATTGCTCTTACAGTTGCTATATCATGCTTTTATATGGTTGAGTACATATACAATGAAATGAAGCCACCTTCTATACAACTATAGTAAAAAGGAGCTCCATACTGCCACTCAGTGGGATTCCTCGGGAGTAACGCAGAAAGTCATTTTGTGTAACAAACTATTACAATATATAATTTCTTGTATAGTATTCATTGATTACTCTTTTCAATGATCTGTTGGTTACAGGATAGTGATATTTCTAGGTTTAACAAAGTGATATCAGTACAGTGTCAGTTATCACTCCTTGTACAACCAACTTCAAAATCTGATGAATGTATCTCTGGCATTCAATGTAACTCTTCTTACAGTTGCTATATCATGCTTTTATATGGTTGAGTACATATACAATGAAATGAAGCCACCTTCTATACAACTATAGCAAAAAGGTGCTCCATACTGCCACTTAGTGGGATTCCTCGGGAGTAACGCAGAAAGTTATTTTGTGTAACAAACTATTACAATTTACAATCCAATGTATTTCTTTTATAGTATTCATTGATTACTCTTCTGTGAACTCTTGGTTAGACAACAGTGAAATTTCTACGTTTTACAAAGTGATATCAGTACAGTGTCAGTTATCACTCCTTGTACAAAGAACTTCAAAATCTGATGAATGTATCTCTGGCATTCAATGTAACTGCTCTTACAGTTGCTATATCATGCTTTTATATGGTTGAGTACATATACAATGAAATGAAGCCACCTTCTATACAACTATAGCAAAAAGGTGCTCCATACTGCCACTCAGTGGGATTCCTCGGGAGTAACGCAGAAAGTCATTTTGTGTAACAAACTATTACAATTTACAATCCAATGTATTTCTTGTATAGTATTCATTGATTACTCTTCTGTGAACTCTTGGTTAGACAGCAGTGAAATTTCTAGGTTTTACAAAGTGATATCAGTACAGTGTCAGTTATCACTCCTTGTACAATCAACTTTAAAATCTGATGAATGTATCTCTTGCATTCAATGTAACTGCTCTTACCGTTGCTATATCATGCTTTTATATGGTTGAGTACACATACAATGAAATGAAGCCACCTTCTATACAACTATAGCAAAAAGTTGCTCCATACTGCCACTCAGTGGGATTCCTCGTGAGTAACGCAGAAAGTCATTTTGTGTAACAAACTATTACAATATACAATTTCTTGTACAGTATTCATTGATTACTCTTTTCAATGATCTGTTGGTTACAGGATAGTGATATTTCTAGGTTTTACAAAGTGATATCAGTACAGTGTCAGTTATCACTCCTTGTACAAACAACTTCAAAATCTGATGAATGTATCTCTTGCATTCAATGTAATTGCTCTTACAGTTGATATATCTTGATATTATATGGTTGAGTACATATACAATTAAATAAAGCCACCTTCTATACAACTATAGCAAAAAGGTGCTCCATACTGCCACTCAGTGGGATTCCTCGGGAGTAACGCAGAAAGTCATTTTGTGTAACAAACTATTACAATTTACAATCCAATGTATTTCTTGTATAGTATTCATTGATTACTCTTCTGCGATCTCTTGGTTAGACAACAGTGAAATTTCTAGGTTTTACAACGTGATATCAATACAGTGTCCGTAATCACTCCTTGTACAACGAACTTCAAAATCTGATGAATGTATCTCTTGCATTCAATGTAACTGCTCTTACAGTTCCTATATCATGCTTTTATATGGTTGAGTACATATACAATGAAATGAAGCCACCTTCTATACAACTACAGTAAAAAGGTGCTCCATACTGCCACTCAGTGGGATTCCTCAGGAGTAACGCAGAAAGTCATTTTGTGTAACAAACTATTACAATTTACAATCCAATGTATTTCTTGTATAGTATTCGTTGATTACTCTTCTGCGATCGCTTGATTAGACAACAGTGAAATTTCTAGGTTTTCCAACGTGATATCAATACAGTGTCAGTAATCACTCCTTGTACAACCAACTTCAAAATCTGATGAACGTATCTCTTGCATTCAATGTAACTGCTCTTACAGTTGCTATATCATGCTTCTTTATGGTTGAGTACATATACAATGAAATGAAGCCACCTTCTATACAACTATAGTAAAAAGGAGCTCCATACTGCCACTCAGTGGGATTCCTCGAGAGTAACGCAGAAAGTCATTTTGTGTAACAAACTATTACAATATATAATTTCTTGTATAGTATTCATTGATTACTCTTTTCAATGATCTGTTGGTTACAGGATAGTGATATTTCTAGGTTTTACAAAGTGATTTTAAGTACAGTGTCAGTTATCACTCCTTGTACAAACAACTTCAAAATCTGATGAACGTATCTCTTGCATTCAATGTAACTGCTCTTACAGTTGCTATATCATGCTTTTATATGGTTGAGTACATATACAATGAAATGAAGCCACCTTCTATACAACTATAGCAAAAAGGTACTCCATACTGCCACTCAGTGGGATTCCTCGGGAGTAACGCAGAAAGTCATTTTGTGTAACAAACTATTACAATTTACAATCCAATGTATTTCTTGTATAGTATTCCTTGATTACTCTTCTGCGATCTCTTGGTTAGACAACAGTGAAATTTCTACGTTTTACAACGTGATATCAATACAGTGTCAGTAATCACTCCTTGTACAACCAACTTCAAAATCTGATGAATGTATCTCTGCCATTCAATGTAACTGCTCTTACAGTTGCTATATCATGCTTTTATGTGGTTGAGTACATATACAATGAAATGAAGCCACCTTCTATACAACTATAGCAAAAAGTTGCTCCATACTGCCACTTAGTGGGATTCCTCGGGAGTAACGCAGAAAGTCATTTTGTGTAAAAAACTATTACAATTTACAATCCAATGTATTTCTTGGATAGTATTCACTGATTACTCTTCTGTGAACTCTTGGTTAGACAACAGTGAAATTTCTACGTTTTACAAAGTGATATCAGTACAGTGTCAGTTATCACTCCTTGTATAACCAACTTGAAAATCTGATGAATGTATCTCTTGCATTCAATGTAATTGCTCGTACAGTTGATATATCTTGATTTTATATGGTTGAGTACATATACAATTAAATGAAGCCACCTTCTATACAACTACAGTAAAAAGGTGCTCCATACTGCCACCCAGGGGGATTCCTCGGGAGTAACACAGAAAGTCATGTTGTGTAACAAACTAATACAATTTACAATCCAATGTATTTCTTGTATAGTATTCATTGATTACTCTTCTGCGATCTCTTGGTTAGACAACAGTGAAATTTCTAGGTTTTACAACGTGATATCAATACAGTGTCAGTAATCACTCCCTGTACAACCAACTTCAAAATCTGATGAATGTATCTCTTGCATTCAATGTAACTGCTCTTACAGTTGCTATATCACGCTTTTATATGGTTGAGTACATATACAATGAAATGAAGCCACCTTCTATACAACTATAGTAAAAAGGAGCTCCATACTGCCACTCAGTGGGATTCCTCGGGAGTAACGCAGAAAGTCATTTTGTGTAACAAACTATTACAATATATAATTTCTTGTATAGTATTCATTGATTACTCTTTTCATTGATCTGTTGGTTACAGGATAGTGATATTTCTAGGTTTTACAAAGTGATATCAATACAGTGTCAGTTCTCACTCCTTGTACAACCAACTTCAAAATCTGATGAATGTATCTCTTGCATTCAATGTAACTGCTCTTACAGTTGCTATATCATGCTTTTATATGGTTGAGTACATATACAATGAAATGAAGCCACCTTCTATACAAATATAGTAAAAAGGAGCTCCATACTGCCACTCAGTGGGATTCCTCGGGAGTAACGCAGAAAGTCATTTTGTGTAACAAACTATTACAATTTACAATCCAATGTATTTCTTGTATAGTATTCGTTGATTACTCTTCTGCGATCGCTTGGTTAGACAACAGTGAAATTTCTAGGTTTTCCAACGTGATATCAATACAGTGTCAGTAATCACTCCTTGTACAACCAACTTCAAAATCTGATGAACGTATCGCTTGCATTCAATGTAACTGCTCTTACAGTTGCTATATCATGCTTTTATATGGTTGAGTACATATACAATGAAATGAAGCTACCTTCTATACAACTATAGTAAAAAGGAGCTCCATACTGCCACTCAGTGGGATTCCTCGGGAGTAACGCAGAAAGTCATTTTGTGTAACAAACTATTACAATATATAATTTCTTGTATAGTATTCATTGATTACTCTTTTCAATGATCTGTTGGTTACAGGATAGTGATATTTCTAGGTTTTACAAAATGATATCAGTACAGTGTCAGTTATCACTCCTTGTACAAACAACTTCAAAATCTGATGAATGTATCTCTGGCATTCAATGTAACTGCTCTTACAGTTGCTATATCATGCTTTTATATGGTTGAGTACATATACAATGAAATGAAGCCACCTTCTATACAACTATAGCAAAAAGGTGCTCCATACTGCCACTCAGTGGGATTCCTCGGGAGTAACGCAGAAAGTCATTTTGTGTAACAAACTATTACAATTTACAATCCAATGTATTTCTTGTATAGTATTCGTTGATTACTCTTCTGCGATCGCTTGGTTAGACAACAGTGAAATTTCTAGGTTTTCCAACGTGATATCAATACAGTGTCAGTAATCACTCCTTGTACAACCAACTTCAAAATCTGATGAACGTATCTCTTGCATTCAATGTAACTGCTCTTACAGTTGCTATATCATGCTTTTATATGGTTGAGTACATATACAATGAAATGAAGCCACCTTCTATACAACTATAGTAAAAAGGAGCTCCATACTGCCACTCAGTGGGATTCCTCGGGAGTAACGCAGAAAGTCATTTTGTGTAACAAACTATTACAATATATAATTTCTTGTATAGTATTCATTGATTACTCTTTTCAATGATCTGTTGGTTACAGGATAGTGATATTTCTAGGTTTTACAAAGTGATTTTAAGTAAAGTGTCAGTTATCACTCCTTGTACAAACAACTTCAAAATATGATGAATGTATCTCTGTCTTTCAATGCAACTGTCTTACAGTTGCTATATCATGCTTTTATATGGTTGAGTACATATACAATGAAATGAAGCCACCTTCTATACAACTATAGTAAAAAGGAGCTCCATACTGCCACTCAGTGGGATTCCTCGGGAGTAACGCAGAAAGTCGTTTTGTGTAACAAACTATTACAATTTACAATCCAATGTATTTCTTGTATAGTATTCGTTGATTACTCTTCTGCGATCGCTTGGTT
This sequence comes from Lepidodactylus listeri, assembly GCA_029233225.1. Taxonomy (NCBI): domain Eukaryota; kingdom Metazoa; phylum Chordata; class Lepidosauria; order Squamata; family Gekkonidae; genus Lepidodactylus; species Lepidodactylus listeri. The sequence goes on along the minus strand of JARCFY010000014.1, from coordinate 1,436,635 downwards.
AGACAACAGTGAAATTTCTAGGTTTTCCAACGTGATATCAATGCAGTGTCAGTAATCACTCCTTGTACAACCAACTTCAAAATCTGATGAACGTATCTCTGGCATTCAATGTAACTGCTCTTACAGTTGCTATATCATGCTTTTATATGGTTGAGTACATATACAATGAAATGAAGCCACCTTCTATACAACTATAGTAAAAAGGAGCTCCATACTGCCACTCAGTGGGATTCCTCAGGAGTAACGCAGAAAGTCATTTTGTGTAACAAACTATTACAATATATAATTTCTTGTATAGTATTCATTGATTACTCTTTTCAATGATCTGTTGGTTACAGGATAGTGATATTTCTAGGTTTTACAAAGTAATTTTAAGTACAGTGTCAGTTATCACTCCTTGTACAAACAACTTCAAAATCTGATGAATGTATCTCTGGCATTCAATGTAACTGCTCTTAAAGTTGCTATATCATGCTTTTATATGGTTGAGTACATATACAATGAAATGAAGCCACCTTCTATACAACTATAGTAAAAAGGAGCTCCATACTGCCACTCAGTGGGATTCCTCGGGAGTAACGCAGAAAGTCATTTTGTGTAACAAACTATTACAATATATAATTTCTTGTATAGTATTCATTGATTACTCTTTTCAATGATCTGTTGGTTACAGGATAGTGATATTTCTAGGTTTTACAAAGTGATATCAGTACAGTGTCAGTTATCACTCCTTGTACAACCAACTTCAAAATCTGATGAATGTATCTCTGGTATTCAATGTAACTCTTCTTACAGTTGCTATATCATGCTTTTATATGGTTGAGTACATATACAATGAAATGAAGCCACCTTCTATACAACTATAGCAAAAAGGTGCTCCATAATGCCACTCAGTGGGATTCCTCGGGAGTAACGCAGAAAGTTATTTTGTGTAACAAACTATTACAATTTACAATCCAATGTATTTCTTGTATAGTATTTATTGATTACTCTTCTGTGAACTCTTGGTTAGACAACAGTGAAATTTCTACGTTTTACAAAGTGATATCAGTACAGTGTCAGTTATCACTCCTTGTACAAAGAACTTCAAAATCTGATGAATGTATCTCTGGCATTCAATGTAACTGCTCTAACAGTTGCTATATCATGCTTTTATATGGTTGAGTACATATACAATGAAATGAAGCCACCTTCTATACAACTATAGCAAAAAGGTGCTCCATACTGCCACTCAGTGGGATTCCTCGGGAGTAACGCAGAAAGTCATTTTGTGTAACAAACTATTACAATTTACAATCCAATGTATTTCTTGTATAGTATTAATTGATTACTCTTCTGTGAACTCTTGGTTAGACAACAGTGAAATTTCTACGATTTACAAAGTGATATCAGGACAGTGTCAGTTATCACTCCTTCTACAACCAACTTTAAAATCTGATGACTGTATCTCTTGCATTCAATGTAACTGCTCTTACAGTTGCTATATCATGCTTTTATATGGTTGAGTTCATATACAATGAAATGAAGCCACCTTCTATACAACTATAGCAAAAAGGTGCTCCATACTGCCACTCAGTGGGATTCCTCGTGAGTAACGCAGAAAGTCATTTTGTGTAACAAACTATTACAATATACAATTTCTTGTATAGTATTAATTGATTACTCTTTTCAAAGATCTGTTGGTTACAGGATAGTGATATTTCTAGGTTTTACAAAGTGATATCAGTACAGTGTCAGTTATCACTCCTTGTACAAACAACTTCAAAATCTGATGAATGTATCTCTGCCATTCAATGTAACTGCTCTTACAGTTGCTATATCATGCTTTTATATGGTTGAGTACATATACAATGAAATGAAGCCACCTTCTATACAACTATAGCAAAAAGGTGCTCCATACTGCCACTTAGTGGGATTCCTCAAGAGTAACGCAGAAAGTCATTTTGTGTAACAAACTATTACAATTTACAATCCAATGTATTTCTTGGATAGTATTCATTGATTACTCTTCTGTGAACTCTTGGTTAGACAACAGTGAAATTTCTACGTTTTACAAAGTGATATCAGTACAGTGTCAGTTATCACTCCTTGTACAACCAACTTCAAAATCTTATGAATGTATCTCTTGCATTCAATGTAATTGCTCTTACAGTTGATATATCTTGATTTTATATGGTTGAGTACATATACAATTAAATGAAGCCACCTTCTATACAACTACAGTAAAAAGGTGCTCCATACTACCACCCAGTGGGATTCCTCGGGAGTAACGCAGAAAGTCTTGTTGTGTAACAAACTAATACAATTTACAATCCAATGTATTTCTTGTATAGTATTCATTGATTACTCTTCTGCGATCTCTTGGTTAGACAACAGTGAAATTTCTAGGTTTTACAACGTGATATCAATACAGTGTCAGTAATCACTCCTTGTACAACCAACTTAAAATCTGATGAATGTATCTCTTGCATTCAATGTAACTGCTCTTACAGTTGCTATATCATGCTTTTATATGGTTGAGTACATATACAATGAAACGAAGCCACCTTCTATACAACTATAGTAAAAAGGAGCTCCATACTGCCACTCAGTGGGATTCCTCGGGAGTAACGCAGAAAGTCATTTTGTGTAACAAACTATTACAATATATAATTTCTTGTATAGTATTCATTGATTACTCTTTTCAATGATCTGTTGGTTACAGGATAGTGATATTTCTAGGTTTTACAAAGTGATATCAGTACAGTGTCAGTTATCACTCCTTGTACAAACAGCTTCAAAATCTGATGAATGTATCTCTGGCATTCAATGTAACTCTTCTTACAGTTGCTATATCATGCTTTTATATGGTTGAGTACATATATAATGAAATGAAGACACCTTCTATACAACTATAGCAAAAAGGTGCTCCATACTGCCACTCAGTGGGATTCCTCGGGAGTAACGCAGAAAGTCATTTTGTGTAACAAACTATTACAATTTACAATCCAATATAATTCTTGTATAGTATTCATTGATTACTCTTCTGTGAACTCTTGGTTAGACAACAGTGAAATTTCTACGTTTTACAAAGTGATATCAGGACAGTGTCAGTTATCACTCCTTGTACAAAGAACTTCAAAATCTGATGAATGTATCTCTGGCATTCAATGTAACTGCTCTTACAGTTGCTATATCATGCTTTTATATGGTTGAGTACATATACAATGAAATGAAGCCACCTTCTATACAACTATAGCAAAAAGGTGGTCCATACTGCCACTCAGTGGGATTCCTCGGGAGTAACGCAGAAAGTCATTTTGTGTAACAAACTATTACAATTTACAATCCAATGTATTTCTTGGATAGTATTCATTGATTACTCTTCTGTGAACTCTTGGTTAGACAACAGTGAAATTTCTACGTTTTACAAAGTGATATCAGTACAGTGTCAGTTATCACTCCTTGTACAACCAACTTCAAAATCTGATGAATGTATCTCTTGCATTCAATGTAACTGCTCTTACCGTTGCTATATCATGCTTTTATATGGTTGAGTACATATACAATGAAATGAAGCCACCTTCTATACAACTACAGTAAAAAAGTGCTCCATACTGCCACTAAGTGGGATTCCTCGCGAGTAACGCAGAAAGTCATTTTGTGCAACAAACTATTACAATTTACAATCCAATGTATTTCTTGTATAGTATTCATTGATTACTCTTCTGCGATCTCTTGGTTAGACAACAGTCAAATTTCTAGGTTTTACAACGTGATATCAATACAGTGTCAGTAATCACTCCTTGTACAACCAACTTCAAAATCTGATGAACGTATCTCTTGCATTCAATGTAACTGCTCTTATAGTTGCTATATCATGCTTTTATATGGTTGAGTACATATACAATGAAATGAAGCCACCTTCTATACAACTATAGTAAAAAGGAGCTCCATACTGCCACTCAGTGGGATTCCTTGGGAGTAACGCAGAAAGTCATTTTGTGTAACAAACTATTACAATATATAATTTCTTGTATAGTATTCATTGATTACTCTTTTCAATGATCTGTTGGTTACAGGATAGTGATATTTCTAGGTTTTACAAAGTGATTTTAAGTACAGTGTCAGTTATCACTCCTTGTACAAATAACTTCAAAATCTGATGAATGTATCTCTGGCATTCAATGTAATTGCTCTTACAGTTGCTATATCATGCTTTTATATGGTTGAGTACATATACAATGAAATGAAGCCACCTTCTATACAACTATAGTAAAAAGGAGCTCCATACTGCCACTCAGTGGGATTCCTCGGGAGTAACGCAGAAAGTCATTTTGTTTAACAAACTATTACAATTTACAATCCAATGTATTTCTTGTATAGTATTCATTGATTACTCTTCTGTGAACTCTTGGTTAGACAACAGTGAAATTTCTACGTTTTACAAAGTGATATCAGGACAGTGTCAGTTATCACTCCTTGTGCAACCAACTTTAAAATCTGATGAATGTATCTCTTGCATTCAATGTAACTGCTCTTACAGTTGCTATATCATGCTTTTATATGGTTGAGTACATATACAATGAAATGAAGCCACCTTCTATACAAGTATAGTAAAAAGGTGCTCCATACTGCCACTCAGTGGGATTCCTCGTGAGTAACGCAGAAAGTCATTTTGTGTAACAAACTATTACAATATACAATTTCTTGTATAGCATTCATTGATTACTCTTTTCAATGATCTGTTGGTTACAGGATAGTGATATTTCTAGGTTTTACAAAGTGATATCAGTACAGTGTCAGTTATCACTCCTTGTACAAACAATTTCAAAATCTGATGAATGTATCTCTGCCATTCAATGTAACTGCTCTTACAGTTGCTATATCATGCTTTTATGTGGTTGAGTACATATACAATGAAATGAAGCCACCTTCTATACAACTATAGCAAAACGTTGCTCCATACTGCCACTTAGTGGGATTCCTCGGGAGTAACGCAGAAAGTCATTTTGTGTAAAAAACTATTACAATTTACAATCCAATGTATTTCTTGTATAGTATTCATTGATTACTCTTCTGTGAACTCTTGGTTAGACAACAGTGAAATTTCTACGTTTTACAAAGTGATATCAGTACAGTGTCAGTTATCACTCCTTGTATAACCAACTTGAAAATCTGATGAATGTATCTCTTGCATTCAATGTAATTGCTCTTACAGTTGATATATCTTGATTTTATATGGTTGAGTACATATACAATTAAATGAAGCCACCTTCTATACAACTACAGTAAAAAGGTGCTCCATACTGCCACCCAGGGGGATTCCTCGGGAGTAACGCAGAAAGTCATGTTGTGTAACAAACTAATACAATTTACAATCCAATGTATTTCTTGTATAGTATTCATTGATTACTCTTCTGCGATCTCTTGGTTAGACAACAGTGAAATTTCTAGGTTTTACAACGTGATATCAATACAGTGTCAGTAATCACTCCTTGTACAACCAACTTCAAAATCTGATGAATGTATCTCTTGCATTCAATGTAACTGCTCTTACAATTGCTATATCATGCTTTTATATGGTTGAGTACATATACAATTAAATGAAGCCACCTTCTATACAACTATAGGAAAAAGGTGCTCCATACTGCCACTCAGTGGGATTCCTCGGGAGTAACGCAGAAAGTCATTTTGTGTAACAAACTATAACAATTTACAATCCAATGTATTTCTTGTATAGTATTCATTGATTACTCTTCTGCGATCTCTTGGTTAGACAACAGTGAAATTTCTAGGTTTTACAACGTGATATCAATACCGTGTCAGTAATCACTCCCTGTACAACCAACTTCAAAATCTGATGAATGTATCTCTTGCATTCAATGTAACTGCTCTTACAGTTGCTATATCATGCTTTTATATGGTTGAGTACATATACAATGAAATGAAGCCACCTTCTATACAACTATAGTAAAAAGGAGCTCCATACTGCCACTCAGTGGGATTCCTCGGGAGTAACGCAGAAAGTCATTTTGTGTAACAAACTATTACAATATATAATTTCTTGTATAGTATTCATTGATTACTCTTTACAATGATCTGTTGGTTACAGGATAGTGATATTTCTAGGTTTTACAAAGTGATATCAGTACAGTGTCAGTTATCACTCCTTGTACAAACAACTTCAAAATCTGATGAATGTATCTCTGCCATTCAATGTAACTGCTCTTACAGTTGCTATATCATGCTTTTATATGGTTGAGTACATATACAATGAAATGAAGCCACCTTCTATACAACTATAGGAAAAAGGTGCTCCATACTGCCACTCAGTGGGATTCCTCGTGAGTAACGCAGAAAGTCATTTTGTGTAACAAACTATTACAATTTACAATCCAATGTATTTCTTGTATAGTATTCATTGATTACTCTTCTGTGAACTCGGTTAGACAACAGTGAAATTTCTACGTTTTACAAAGTGATATCAGTACAGTGTCAGTTATCACTCCTTGTACAAAGAACTTCAAAATCTGATGAATGTATCTCTGGCATTCAATGTAACTGCTCTTACCGTTGCTATATCATGCTTTTATATGGTTGAGTACATATACAATTAAATGAAGCCACCTTCTATACAACTACAGTAAAAAGGTGCTCCATACTGCCACTCAGTGGGATTCCTCGGGAGTAACGCAGAAAGTCATTTTGTGTAACAAACTATTACAATTTACAATCCAATGTATTTCTTGTATAGTATTCGTTGATTACTCTTCTGCGATCGCTTGGTTAGACAACAGTGCAATTTCTAGGTTTTCCAACGTGATATCAATACAGTGTCAGTAATCACTCCTTGTACAACCAACTTCAAAATCTGATGAACGTATCGCTTGCATTCAATGTAACTGCTCTTACAGTTGCTATATCATTCTTTTATATGGTTGAGTACATATACAATGAAATGAAGCCACCTTCTATGCAACTATAGTAAAAAGGAGCTCCATACTGCCACTCAGTGGGATTCCTCGGGAGTAACGCAGAAAGTCATTTTGTGTAACAAACTATTACAATATATAATTTCTTGTATAGTATTCATTGATTACTCTTTTCAATGATCTGTTGGTTACAGGATAGTGATATTTCTAGGTTTTACAAAGTGATTTTAAGTACAGTGTCAGTTATCACTCCTTGTACAAACAACTTCAAAATCTGATGAATGTATCTCTGGCATTCAATGTAACTGCTCTTACCGTTGCTATATCATGCTTTTATATGGTTGAGTACATATACAATGAAATGAAGCCACCTTCTATACAACTACAGTAAAAAAGTGCTCCATACTGCCACTAAGTGGGATTCCTCGCGAGTAACGCAGAAAGTCATTTTGTGCAACAAACTATTACAATTTACAATCCAATGTATTTCTTGTATAGTATTCATTGATTACTCTTCTGCGATCTCTTGGTTAGACAACAGTCAAATTTCTAGGTTTTACAACGTGATATCAATACAGTGTCAGTAATCACTCCTTGTACAACCAACTTCAAAATCTGATGAACGTATCTCTTGCATTCAATGTAACTGCTCTTATAGTTGCTATATCATGCTTTTATATGGTTGAGTACATATACAATGAAATGAAGCCACCTTCTATACAACTATAGTAAAAAGGAGCTCCATACTGCCACTCAGTGGGATTCCTTGGGAGTAACGCAGAAAGTCATTTTGTGTAACAAACTATTACAATATATAATTTCTTGTATAGTATTCATTGATTACTCTTTTCAATGATCTGTTGGTTACAGGATAGTGATATTTCTAGGTTTTACAAAGTGATTTTAAGTACAGTGTCAGTTATCACTCCTTGTACAAATAACTTCAAAATCTGATGAATGTATCTCTGGCATTCAATGTAATTGCTCTTACAGTTGCTATATCATGCTTTTATATGGTTGAGTACATATACAATGAAATGAAGCCACCTTCTATACAACTATAGTAAAAAGGAGCTCCATACTGCCACTCAGTGGGATTCCTCGGGAGTAACGCAGAAAGTCATTTTGTTTAACAAACTATTACAATTTACAATCCAATGTATTTCTTGTATAGTATTCATTGATTACTCTTCTGTGAACTCTTGGTTAGACAACAGTGAAATTTCTACGTTTTACAAAGTGATATCAGGACAGTGTCAGTTATCACTCCTTGTGCAACCAACTTTAAAATCTGATGAATGTATCTCTTGCATTCAATGTAACTGCTCTTACAGTTGCTATATCATGCTTTTATATGGTTGAGTACATATACAATGAAATGAAGCCACCTTCTATACAAGTATAGTAAAAAGGTGCTCCATACTGCCACTCAGTGGGATTCCTCGTGAGTAACGCAGAAAGTCATTTTGTGTAACAAACTATTACAATATACAATTTCTTGTATAGCATTCATTGATTACTCTTTTCAATGATCTGTTGGTTACAGGATAGTGATATTTCTAGGTTTTACAAAGTGATATCAGTACAGTGTCAGTTATCACTCCTTGTACAAACAATTTCAAAATCTGATGAATGTATCTCTGCCATTCAATGTAACTGCTCTTACAGTTGCTATATCATGCTTTTATGTGGTTGAGTACATATACAATGAAATGAAGCCACCTTCTATACAACTATAGCAAAACGTTGCTCCATACTGCCACTTAGTGGGATTCCTCGGGAGTAACGCAGAAAGTCATTTTGTGTAAAAAACTATTACAATTTACAATCCAATGTATTTCTTGTATAGTATTCATTGATTACTCTTCTGTGAACTCTTGGTTAGACAACAGTGAAATTTCTACGTTTTACAAAGTGATATCAGTACAGTGTCAGTTATCACTCCTTGTATAACCAACTTGAAAATCTGATGAATGTATCTCTTGCATTCAATGTAATTGCTCTTACAGTTGATATATCTTGATTTTATATGGTTGAGTACATATACAATTAAATGAAGCCACCTTCTATACAACTACAGTAAAAAGGTGCTCCATACTGCCACCCAGGGGGATTCCTCGGGAGTAACGCAGAAAGTCATGTTGTGTAACAAACTAATACAATTTACAATCCAATGTATTTCTTGTATAGTATTCATTGATTACTCTTCTGCGATCTCTTGGTTAGACAACAGTGAAATTTCTAGGTTTTACAACGTGATATCAATACAGTGTCAGTAATCACTCCTTGTACAACCAACTTCAAAATCTGATGAATGTATCTCTTGCATTCAATGTAACTGCTCTTACAATTGCTATATCATGCTTTTATATGGTTGAGTACATATACAATTAAATGAAGCCACCTTCTATACAACTATAGGAAAAAGGTGCTCCATACTGCCACTCAGTGGGATTCCTCGGGAGTAACGCAGAAAGTCATTTTGTGTAACAAACTATAACAATTTACAATCCAATGTATTTCTTGTATAGTATTCATTGATTACTCTTCTGCGATCTCTTGGTTAGACAACAGTGAAATTTCTAGGTTTTACAACGTGATATCAATACCGTGTCAGTAATCACTCCCTGTACAACCAACTTCAAAATCTGATGAATGTATCTCTTGCATTCAATGTAACTGCTCTTACAGTTGCTATATCATGCTTTTATATGGTTGAGTACATATACAATGAAATGAAGCCACCTTCTATACAACTATAGTAAAAAGGAGCTCCATACTGCCACTCAGTGGGATTCCTCGGGAGTAACGCAGAAAGTCATTTTGTGTAACAAACTATTACAATATATAATTTCTTGTATAGTATTCATTGATTACTCTTTACAATGATCTGTTGGTTACAGGATAGTGATATTTCTAGGTTTTACAAAGTGATATCAGTACAGTGTCAGTTATCACTCCTTGTACAAACAACTTCAAAATCTGATGAATGTATCTCTGCCATTCAATGTAACTGCTCTTACAGTTGCTATATCATGCTTTTATATGGTTGAGTACATATACAATGAAATGAAGCCACCTTCTATACAACTATAGGAAAAAGGTGCTCCATACTGCCACTCAGTGGGATTCCTCGTGAGTAACGCAGAAAGTCATTTTGTGTAACAAACTATTACAATTTACAATCCAATGTATTTCTTGTATAGTATTCATTGATTACTCTTCTGTGAACTCGGTTAGACAACAGTGAAATTTCTACGTTTTACAAAGTGATATCAGTACAGTGTCAGTTATCACTCCTTGTACAAAGAACTTCAAAATCTGATGAATGTATCTCTGGCATTCAATGTAACTGCTCTTACCGTTGCTATATCATGCTTTTATATGGTTGAGTACATATACAATTAAATGAAGCCACCTTCTATACAACTACAGTAAAAAGGTGCTCCATACTGCCACTCAGTGGGATTCCTCGGGAGTAACGCAGAAAGTCATTTTGTGTAACAAACTATTACAATTTACAATCCAATGTATTTCTTGTATAGTATTCGTTGATTACTCTTCTGCGATCGCTTGGTTAGACAACAGTGCAATTTCTAGGTTTTCCAACGTGATATCAATACAGTGTCAGTAATCACTCCTTGTACAACCAACTTCAAAATCTGATGAACGTATCGCTTGCATTCAATGTAACTGCTCTTACAGTTGCTATATCATTCTTTTATATGGTTGAGTACATATACAATGAAATGAAGCCACCTTCTATGCAACTATAGTAAAAAGGAGCTCCATACTGCCACTCAGTGGGATTCCTCGGGAGTAACGCAGAAAGTCATTTTGTGTAACAAACTATTACAATATATAATTTCTTGTATAGTATTCATTGATTACTCTTTTCAATGATCTGTTGGTTACAGGATAGTGATATTTCTAGGTTTTACAAAGTGATTTTAAGTACAGTGTCAGTTATCACTCCTTGTACAAACAACTTCAAAATCTGATGAATGTATCTCTGGCATTCAATGTAACTGCTCTTACAGTTGCTATATCATGCTTTTATATGGTTGAGTACATATACAATGAAATGAAGCCACCTTCTATACAACTATAGTAAAAAGGAGCTCCATACTGCCACTCAGTGGGATTCCTCAGGAGTAACGCAGAAAGTCATTTTGTGTAACAAACTATTACAATTTACAATCCAATGTATTTCTTGTATAGTATTCATTGATTACTCTTCTGCGATCTCTTGGTTAGACAACAGTGAAATTTCTAGGTTTTACAACGTGATATCAATACAGTGTCAGTAATCACTCCTTGTACAACCAACTTCAAAATCTGATGAATGTATCTCTTGCATTCAATGTAACTGCTCTTACAGTTGCTATATCATGCTTTTATATGGTTGAGTACAGATACAATGAAATGAAGCCACCTTCTATACAACTACAGTAAAAAGGTGCTCCATACTGCCACTCAGTGGGATTCCTCGGGAGTAACGCAGAAAATCATTTTGTGTAACAAACTATTACAATTTACAATCCAATATATTTCTTGTATAGTATTCGTTGATTACTCTTCTGCGATCGCTTGGTTAGACAACAGTGAAATTTCTAGGTTTTCCAACGTGATATCAATACAGTGTCAGTAATCACTCCTTGTACAACCAACTTCAAAATCTGATGAACGTATCTCTTGCATTCAATGTAACTCCTCTTACAGTTGCTATATCATGCTTTTATATGGTTGAGTACATATACAATGAAATGAAGCCACCTTCTATACAACTATAGTAAAAAGGAGCTCCATACTGCCACTCAGTGGGATTCCTCGGGAGTAACGCAGAAAGTCATTTTGTGTAACAAACTATTACAATATATAATTTCTTGTATAGTATTCATTGATTACTCTTTTCAATGATCTGTTGGTTACAGGATAGTGATATTTCTAGGTTTTACAAAGTGATTTTAAGTACAGTGCCAGTTATCACTCCGTGTACAACCAACTTCAAAATCTGATGAATGTATCTCTGGCATTCAATGTAACTGCTCTTACAGTTGCTATATCATGCTTTTATATGGTTGAGTACATATACAATGAAATGAAGCCACCTTCTATACAACTATAGTAAAAAGGAGCTCCATAGTGCCACTCAGTGGGATTCCTCGGGAGTAACGCAGAAAGTTATTTTGTGTAACAAACTATTACAATATATAATTTCTTGTATAGTATTCATTGATTACTCTTTTCAATGATCTGTTGGTTACAGGATAGTGATATTTCTAGGATTTACAAAGTGATATCAGTACAGTGTCAGTTATCACTCCTTGTACAACCAACTTCAAAATCTGATGAATGTATCTCTGGCATTCAATGTAACTCTTCTTACAGTTGCTATATCATGCTTTTATATGGTTGAGTACATATACAATGAAATGAAGCCACCTTCTATACAACTATAGCAAAAAGGTGCTCCATACTGCCACTTCAGTGGGATTCCTCGGGAGTAACGCAGAAAGTCATTTTGTGTAACAAACTATTACAATTTACAATCCAATGTATTTCTTGTATAGTATTCATTGATTACTCTTCTGTGAACTCTTGGTTAGACAACAGTGAAATTTCTACGTTTTACAAAGTGATATCAGGACAGTGTCAGTTATCACTCCTTGTACAACCAACTTTAAAATCTGATGAATGTATCTCTTGCATTCAATGTAACTGCTCTTACAGTTGCTATATCATGCTTTTATATGGTTGAGTACATATACAATGAAATGAAGCCACCTTCTATACAACTATAGGAAAAAGGTGCTCCATACTGCCACTCAGTGGGATTCCTCGTGAGTAACGCAGAAAGTCATTTTGTGTAACAAACTATTACAATATACAATTTCTTGTATAGTATTCATTGATTACTGTTTTCAATGATCTGTTGGTTACAGGATAGTGATATTTCTAGGTTTTACAAGGTGATATCAGTACAGTGTCAGTTATCACTCCTTGTACAAAAAACTTCAAAATATGATGAATGTATCTCTGCCATTCAATGTAACTGCTCTTACAGTTGCTATATCATTCTTTTATATGGTTGAGTACATATACAATGAAATGAAGCCACCTTCTATACAACTATAGGAAAAAGGTGCTCCATACTGCCACTCAGTGGGATTCCTCGTGAGTAACGCAGAAAGTCATTTTGTGTAACAAACTATTACAATATACAATTTCTTGTATAGTATTCATTGATTACTGTTTTCAATGATCTGTTGGTTACAGGATAGTGATATTTCTAAGTTTTACAAGGTGATATCAGTACAGTGTCAGTTATCACTCCTTGTACAAACAACTTCAAAATCTGATGAATGTATCTCTGGCATTCAATGTAACTGCTCTTACAGTTGCTATATCATGCTTTTATTTGGTTGAGTACATATACAATGAAATGAAGCCACCTTCTATACAACTATAGCAAAAAGGTGCTCCATACTGCCACTCAGTGGGATTCCTCGGGAGTAACTCAGAAAGTCATTTTGTGTAACAAAGTATTACAATTTACAATCCAATGTATTTCTTGTATAGTATTCATTGATTACTCTTCTGTGAACTCTTGGTTAGACAACAGTGAAATTCCTACGTTTTACAAAGTGATATCAGTAAAGGGTCAGTTATCACTCCTTGTACAAAGAACTTCAAAATCTGATGAATGTATCTCTGGCATTCAATGTAACTGCTCTTACCGTTGCTATATTATGCTTTTATATGGTTGAGTATATATACAATTAAATGAAGCCACCTTCTATACAACTACAGTAAAAAGGTGCTCCATACTGCCACTCAGTGGGATTCCTCGGGAGTAACGCAGAAAGTCATTTTGTGTAACAAACTATTACAATTTACAATCCAATGTATTTCTTGTATAGTATTCATTGATTACTCTTCTGCGATCTCTTGGTTAGACAACAGTGAAATTTCTAGGTTTTACAACGTGATATCAATACAGTGTCAGTAATCACTCCTTGTACAACCAACTTCAAAATCTGATGAATGTATCTCTTGCATTCAATGTAACTGCTCTTACAGTTGCTATATCATGCTTTTATATGGTTGAGTACATATACAATGAAATGAAGCCACCTTCTATACAACTACAGTAAAAAGGTGCTCCATACTGCCACTCAGTGGGATTCCTCGGGAGTAACGCAGAAAGTCATTTTGTGTAACAAACTATTACAATTTACAATCCATAGTATTTCTTGTATAGTATTCGTTGATTACTCTTCTGCGATCGCTTGGTTAGACAACAGTGAAATTTCTAGGTTTTCCAACGTGATATCAATACAGTATCAGTAGTCACTCCTTGTACAACCAACTTCAAAATCTGATGAACGTATCTCTTGCATTCAATGTAACTGCTCTTACAGTTGCTATATCATGCTTTTATATGGTTGAGTACATATACAATGAAATGAAGCCACCTTCTATACAACTATAGTAAAAAGGAGCTCCATACTGCCACTCAGTGGGATTCCTCGGGAGTAACGCAGAAAGTCATTTTGTGTAACAAACTATTACAATATATAATTTCTTGTATAGTATTCATTGATTACTCTTTTCAATGATCTGTTGGTTACAGGATAGTGATATTTCTAGGATTTACAAAGTGATATCAGTACAGTGTCAGTTATCACTCCTTGTACAACCAACTTCAAAATCTGATGAATGTATCTCTGGCATTCAATGTAACTGCTCTTACAGTTGATATATCTTGATTTTATATGGTTGAGTAAATATACAATCAAATGAAGCCACCTTCTATACAACTACAGTAAAAAGGTGCTCCATACTGCCATTCAGTGGGATTCCTCGGGAGTAACGCAGAAAGTCATTTTGTGTAACAAACTATTACAATTTACAATCCAATGTATTTCTTGTATAGTATTCATTGATTACTCTTCTGCGATCTCTTGGTTAGACAACAGTGAAATTTCTAGGTTTTACAACGTGATATCAATACAGTGTCAGTAATCACTCCTTGTACAACCAACTTCAAAATCTGATGAATGTATCTCTTGCATTCAATGTAACTGCTCTTACAGTTGCTATATCATGCTTTTATATGGTTGAGTACATATACAATGAAATGAAGCCACCTTCTATAAAACTATAGTAAAAAGGAGCTCCATACTGCCACTCAGTGGGATTCCTCGGGAGTAACGCAGAAAGTCATTTTGTGTAACAAACTATTACAATATATAATTTCTTGTATAGTATTCATTGATTACTCTTTTCAATGATCTGTTGGTTACAGGATAGTGATATTTCTAGGTTTTACAAAGTGATATCAGTACAGTGTCAGTTATCACTCCTTGTACAAAGAACTTCAAAATCTGATGAATGTATCTCTGGCATTCAATGTAACTGCTCTTACCGTTGCTATATCATCCTTTTATATGGTTGAGTACATATACAATGAAATGAAGCCACCTTCTATACAACTACAGTAAAAAGGTGCTCCATACTGCCACTCAGTGGGATTCCTCGGGAGTAACGCAGAAAGTCATTTTGTGTAACAAACTATTACAATTTACAATCCAATGTATTTCTTGTATAGTATTCATTGATTACTCTTCTGCGATCTCTTGGTTAGACAACAGTGAAATTTCTAGGTTTTACAACGTGATATCAATACAGTGTCAGTAATCACTCCTTGTACAACCAACTTCAAAATCTGATGAATGTATCTCTTGCATTCAATGTAACTGCTCTTACAGTTGCTATATCATGCTTTTATATGGTTGAGTACAGATACAATGAAATGAAGCCACCTTCTATACAACTACAGTAAAAAGGTGCTCCATACTGCCACTCAGTGGGATTCCTCGGGAGTAACGCAGAAAGTCATTTTGTGTAACAAACTATTACAATTTACAATCCAATATATTTCTTGTATAGTATTCGTTGATTACTCTTCTGCGATCGCTTGGTTAGACAACAGTGAAATTTCTAGGTTTTCCAACGTGATATCAATACAGTGTCAGTAATCACTCCTTGTACAACCAACTTCAAAATCTGATGAACGTATCTCTTGCATTCAATGTAACTCCTCTTACAGTTGCTATATCATGCTTTTATATGGTTGAGTACATATACAATGAAATGAAGCCACCTTCTATACAACTATAGTAAAATGGAGCTCCATACTGCCACTCAGTGGGATTCCTCGGGAGTAACGCAGAAAGTCATTTTGTGTAACAAACTATTACAATATATAATTTCTTGTATAGTATTCATTGATTACTCTTTTCAATGATCTGTTGGTTACAGGATAGTGATATTTCTAGGTTTTACAAAGTGATTTTAAGTACAGTGCCAGTTATCACTCCGTGTACAACCAACTTCAAAATCTGATGAATGTATCTCTGGCATTCAATGTAACTGCTCTTACAGTTGCTATATCATGCTTTTATATGGTTGAGTACATATACAATGAAATGAAGCCACCTTCTATACAACTATAGTAAAAAGGAGCTCCATAGTGCCACTCAGTGGGATTCCTCGGGAGTAACGCAGAAAGTCATTTTGTGTAACAAACTATAACAATTTACAATCCAATGTATTTCTTGTATAGTATTCATTGATTACTCTTCTGCGATCTCTTGGTTAGACAACAGTGAAATTTCTAGGTTTTACAACGTGATATCAATACAGTGTCAGTAATCACTCCCTGTACAACCAACTTCAAAATCTGATGAATGTATCTCTTGCATTCAATGTAACTGCTCTTACAGTTGCTATATCATGCTTTTATATGGTTGAGTACATATACAATGAAATGAAGCCACCTTCTATACAACTATAGTAAAAAGGAGCTCCATACTGCCACTCAGTGGGATTCCTCGGGAGTAACGCAGAAAGTCATTTTGTGTAACAAACTATTACAATATATAATTTCTTGAATAGTATTCATTGATTACTCTTTACAATGATCTGTTGGTTACAGGATAGTGATATTTCTAGGTTTTACAAAGTGATATCAGTACAGTGTCAGTTATCACTCCTTGTACAAACAACTTCAAAATCTGATGAATGTATCTCTGCCATTCAATGTAACTGCTCTTACAGTTGCTATATCATGCTTTTATATGGTTGAGTACATATACAATGAAATGAAGCCACCTTCTATACAACTATAGGAAAAAGGTGCTCCATACTGCCACTCAGTGGGATTCCTCGGGAGTAACGCAGAAAGTCATTTTGTGTAACAAACTATTACAATTTACAATCCAATGTATTTCTTGTATAGTATTCATTGATTACTCTTCTGTGAACTCGGTTAGACAACAGTGAAATTTCTACGTTTTACAAAGTGATATCAGTACAGTGTCAGTTATCACTCCTTGTACAAAGAACTTCAAAATCTGATGAATGTATCTCTGGCATTCAATGTAACTGCTCTTACCGTTGCTATATCATGCTTTTATATGGTTGAGTACATATACAATTAAATGAAGCCACCTTCTATACAACTACAGTAAAAAGGTGCTCCATACTGCCACTCAGTGGGATTCCTCGGGAGTAACGCAGAAAGTCATTTTGTGTAACAAACTATTACAATTTACAATCCAATGTATTTCTTGTATAGTATTCGTTGATTACTCTTCTGCGATCGCTTGGTTAGACAACAGTGCAATTTCTAGGTTTTCCAATGTGATATCAATACAGTGTCAGTAATCACTCCTTGTACAACCAACTTCAAAATCTGATGAACGTATCGCTTGCATTCAATGTAACTGCTCTTACAGTTGCTATATCATTCTTTTATATGGTTGAGTACATATACAATGAAATGAAGCCACCTTCTATGCAACTATAGTAAAAAGGAGCTCCATACTGCCACTCAGTGGGATTCCTCGGGAGTAACGCAGAAAGTCATTTTGTGTAACAAACTATTACAATATATAATTTCTTGTATAGTATTCATTGATTACTCTTTTCAATGATCTGTTGGTTACAGGATAGTGATATTTCTAGGTTTTACAAAGTGATTTTAAGTACAGTGTCAGTTATCACTCCTTGTACAAACAACTTCAAAATCTGATGAATGTATCTCTGGCATTCAATGTAACTGCTCTTACAGTTGCTATATCATGCTTTTATATGGTTGAGTACATATACAATGAAATGAAGCCACCTTCTATACAACTATAGTAAAAAGGAGCTCCATACTGCCACTCAGTGGGATTCCTCAGGAGTAACGCAGAAAGTCATTTTGTGTAACAAACTATTACAATTTACAATCCAATGTATTTCTTGTATAGTATTCATTGATTACTCTTCTGCGATCTCTTGGTTAGACAACAGTGAAATTTCTAGGTTTTACAACGTGATATCAATACAGTGTCAGTAATCACTGCTTGTACAACCAACTTCAAAATCTGATGAATGTATCTCTTGCATTCAATGTAACTGCTCTTACAGTTGCTATATCATGCTTTTTTATGGTTGAGTACAGATACAATGAAATGAAGCCACCTTCTATACAACTACAGTAAAAAGGTGCTCCATACTGCCACTCAGTGGGATTCCTCGGGAGTAACGCAGAAAGTCATTTTGTGTAACAAACTATTACAATTTACAATCCAATATATTTCTTGTATAGTATTCGTTGATTACTCTTCTGCGATCGCTTGGTTAGACAACAGTGAAATTTCTAGGTTTTCCAACGTGATATCAATACAGTGTCAGTAATCACTCCTTGTACAACCAACTTCAAAATCTGATGAACGTATCTCTTGCATTCTATGTAACTCCTCTTACAGTTGCTATATCATGCTTTTATATGGTTGAGTACATATACAATGAAATGAAGCCACCTTCTATACAACTATAGTAAAAAGGAGCTCCATACTGCCACTCAGTGGGATTCCTCGGGAGTAACGCAGAAAGTCATTTTGTGTAACAAACTATTACAATATATAATTTCTTGTATAGTATTCATTGATTACTCTTTTCAATGATCTGTTGGTTACAGGATAGTGATATTTCTAGGTTTTACAAAGTGATTTTAAGTACAGTGCCAGTTATCACTCCGTGTACAACCAACTTCAAAATCTGATGAATGTATCTCTGGCATTCAATGTAACTGCTCTTACAGTTGCTATATCATGCTTTTATATGGTTGAGTACATATACAATGAAATGAAGCCACCTTCTATACAACTATAGTAAAAAGGAGCTCCATAGTGCCACTCAGTGGGATTCCTCGGGAGTAACGCAGAAAGTTATTTTGTGTAACAAACTATTACAATATATAATTTCTTGTATAGTATTCATTGATTACTCTTTTCAATGATCTGTTGGTTACAGGATAGTGATATTTCTAGGATTTACAAAGTGATATCAGTACAGTGTCAGTTATCACTCCTTGTACAACCAACTTCAAAATCTGATGAATGTATCTCTGGCATTCAATGTAACTCTTCTTACAGTTGCTATATCATGCTTTTATATGGTTGAGTACATATACAATGAAATGAAGCCACCTTCTATACAACTATAGCAAAAAGGTGCTCCATACTGCCACTTCAGTGGGATTCCTCGGGAGTAACGCAGAAAGTCATTTTGTGTAACAAACTATTACAATTTACAATCCAATGTATTTCTTGTATAGTATTCATTGATTACTCTTCTGTGAACTCTTGGTTAGACAACAGTGAAATTTCTACGTTTTACAAAGTGATATCAGGACAGTGTCAGTTATCACTCCTTGTACAACCAACTTTAAAATCTGATGAATGTATCTCTTGCATTCAATGTAACTGCTCTTACAGTTGCTATATCATGCTTTTATATGGTTGAGTACATATACAATGAAATGAAGCCACCTTCTATACAACTATAGGAAAAAGGTGCTCCATACTGCCACTCAGTGGGATTCCTCGTGAGTAACGCAGAAAGTCATTTTGTGTAACAAACTATTACAATATACAATTTCTTGTATAGTATTCATTGATTACTGTTTTCAATGATCTGTTGGTTACAGGATAGTGATATTTCTAGGTTTTACAAGGTGATATCAGTACAGTGTCAGTTATCACTCCTTGTACAAAAAACTTCAAAATCTGATGAATGTATCTCTGGCATTCAATGTAACTGCTCTTACAGTTGCTATATCATGCTTTTATTTGGTTGAGTACATATACAATGAAATGAAGCCACCTTCTATACAACTATAGCAAAAAGGTACTCCATACTGCCACTCAGTGGGATTCCTCGGGAGTAACTCAGAAAGTCATTTTGTGTAACAAAGTATTACAATTTACAATCCAATGTATTTCTTGTATAGTATTCATTGATTACTCTTCTGTGAACTCTTGGTTAGACAACAGTGAAATTCCTACGTTTTACAAAGTGATATCAGTAAAGGGTCAGTTATCACTCCTTGTACAAAGAACTTCAAAATCTGATGAATGTATCTCTGGCATTCAATGTAACTGCTCTTACCGTTGCTATATCATGCTTTTATATGGTTGAGTATATATACAATTAAATGAAGCCACCTTCTATACAACTACAGTAAAAAGGTGCTCCATACTGCCACTCAGTGGGATTCCTCGGGAGTAACGCAGAAAGTCATTTTGTGTAACAAACTATTACAATTTACAATCCAATGTATTTCTTGTATAGTATTCATTGATTACTCTTCTGCGATCTCTTGGTTAGACAACAGTGAAATTTCTAGGTTTTACAACGTGATATCAATAC
This sequence comes from Lepidodactylus listeri, assembly GCA_029233225.1. NCBI lineage: Eukaryota > Metazoa > Chordata > Lepidosauria > Squamata > Gekkonidae > Lepidodactylus > Lepidodactylus listeri. The sequence goes on along the minus strand of JARCFY010000014.1, from coordinate 1,415,954 downwards.
AGTGTCAGTAATCACTCCTTGTACAACCAACTTCAAAATCTGATGAATGTATCTCTTGCATTCAATGTAACTGCTCTTACAGTTGCTATATCATGCTTTTATATGGTTGAGTACATATACAATGAAATGAAGCCACCTTCTATACAACTACAGTAAAAAGGTGCTCCATACTGCCACTCAGTGGGATTCCTCGGGAGTAACGCAGAAAGTCATTTTGTGTAACAAACTATTACAATTTACAATCCATAGTATTTCTTGTATAGTATTCGTTGATTACTCTTCTGCGATCGCTTGGTTAGACAACAGTGAAATTTCTAGGTTTTCCAACGTGATATCAATACAGTGTCAGTAATCACTCCTTGTACAACCAACTTCAAAATCTGATGAATGTATCTCTTGCATTCAATGTAACTGCTCTTACAGTTGCTATATCATGCTTTTATATGGTTGAGTACATATACAATGAAATGAAGCCACCTTCTATAAAACTATAGTAAAAAGGAGCTCCATACTGCCACTCAGTGGGATTCCTCGGGAGTAACGCAGAAAGTCATTTTGTGTAACAAACTATTACAATATATAATTTCTTGTATAGTATTCATTGATTACTCTTTTCAATGATCTGTTGGTTACAGGATAGTGATATTTCTAGGTTTTACAAAGTGATATCAGTACAGTGTCAGTTATCACTCCTTGTACAAAGAACTTCAAAATCTGATGAATGTATCTCTGGCATTCAATGTAACTGCTCTTACCGTTGCTATATCATCCTTTTATATGGTTGAGTACATATACAATGAAATGAAGCCACCTTCTATACAACTACAGTAAAAAGGTGCTCCATACTGCCACTCAGTGGGATTCCTCGGGAGTAACGCAGAAAGTCATTTTGTGTAACAAACTATTACAATTTACAATCCAATGTATTTCTTGTATAGTATTCATTGATTACTCTTCTGCGATCTCTTGGTTAGACAACAGTGAAATTTCTAGGTTTTACAACGTGATATCAATACAGTGTCAGTAATCACTCCTTGTACAACCAACTTCAAAATCTGATGAATGTATCTCTTGCATTCAATGTAACTGCTCTTACAGTTGCTATATCATGCTTTTATATGGTTGAGTAAAGATACAATGAAATGAAGCCACCTTCTATACAACTACAGTAAAAAGGTGCTCCATACTGCCACTCAGTGGGATTCCTCGGGAGTAACGCAGAAAGTCATTTTGTGTAACAAACTATTACAATTTACAATCCAATATATTTCTTGTATAGTATTCGTTGATTACTCTTCTGCGATCGCTTGGTTAGACAACAGTGAAATTTCTAGGTTTTCCAACGTGATATCAATACAGTGTCAGTAATCACTCCTTGTACAACCAACTTCAAAATCTGATGAACGTATCTCTTGCATTCAATGTAACTCCTCTTACAGTTGCTATATCATGCTTTTATATGGTTGAGTACATATACAATGAAATGAAGCCACCTTCTATACAACTATAGTAAAAAGGAGCTCCATACTGCCACTCAGTGGGATTCCTCGGGAGTAACGCAGAAAGTCATTTTGTGTAACAAACTATTACAATATATAATTTCTTGTATAGTATTCATTGATTACTCTTTTCAATGATCTGTTGGTTACAGGATAGTGATATTTCTAGGTTTTACAAAGTGATTTTAAGTACAGTGCCAGTTATCACTCCGTGTACAACCAACTTCAAAATCTGATGAATGTATCTCTGGCATTCAATGTAACTGCTCTTACAGTTGCTATATCATGCTTTTATATGGTTGAGTACATATACAATGAAATGAAGCCACCTTCTATACAACTATAGTAAAAAGGAGCTCCATAGTGCCACTCAGTGGGATTCCTCGGGAGTAACGCAGAAAGTTATTTTGTGTAACAAACTATTACAATATATAATTTCTTGTATAGTATTCATTGATTACTCTTTTCAATGATCTGTTGGTTACAGGATAGTGAAATTTCTACGTTTTACAAAGTGATATCAGTACAGTGTCAGTTATCACTCCTTGTACAACCAACTTTAAAATCTGATGAATGTATCTCTTGCATTCAATGTAACTGCTCTTACCGTTGCTATATCATGCTTTTATATGGTTGAGTACATATACAATGAAATGAAGCCACCTTCTATACAACTATAGCAAAAAGGTGCTCCATACTGCCACTCAGTGGGATTCCTCGGGAGTAACGCAGAAAGTCATTTTGTGTAACAAACTATTACAATATATAATTTCTTGTATAGTATTCATTGATTACTCTTTTCAATGATCTGTTGGTTACAGGATAGTGATATTTCTACGTTTTACAAAGTGATATCAGTACAGTGTCAGTTATCACTCCTTGTACAACCAACTTCAAAATCTGATGAATGTATCTCTGGCATTCAATGTAACTGCTCTTACAGTTGCTATATCATGCTTTTATATGGTTGAGTACATATACAATGAAATGAAGCCACCTTCTATACAACTATAGTAAAAAGGTGCTCCATACTGCCACCCAGTGGGATTCCTCGGGAGTAACGCAGAAAGTCATTTTGTGTAACAAAGTATTACAATTTACAATCCAATGTATTTCTTGTATAGTATTCATTGATTACTCTTCTGTGAACTCTTGGTTAGACAACAGTGAAATTTCTACGTTTTACAAAGTGATATCAGTAAAGGGTCAGTTATCACTCCTTGTACAAAGAACTTCAAAATCTGATGAATGTATCTCTGGCATTCAATGTAACTGCTCTTACCGTTGCTATATCATGCTTTTATATGGTTGAGTACATATACAATTAAATGAAGCCACCTTCTATACAACTACAGTAAAAAGGTGCTCCATACTGCCACCCAGTGGGATTCCTCGGGAGTAACGCAGAAAGTCATTTTGTGTAACAAACTATTACAATTTACAATCCAATGTATTTCTTGTAAAGTATTCATTGATTACTCTTCTGCGACCTCTTGGTTAGAGAACAGTGAAATTTCTAGGTTTTACAACGTGATATCAATACACTGTCAGTAATCACTCCTTGTACAACCAACTTCAAAATCTGATGAATGTATCTCTTGCATTCAATGTAACTGCTCTTACCGTTGCTATATCATGCTTTTATATGGTTGAGTACATATACAATGAAATGAAGCCACCTTCTATACAACTACAGTAAAAAGGTGCTCCATACTGCCACTCAGTGGGATTCCTCGCGAGTAACGCAGAAAGTCATTTTGTGTAACAAACGATTACAATTTACAATCCAATGTATTTCTTGTATAGTATTCATTGATTACTCTTCTGCGATCTCTTGGTTAGACAACAGTGAAATTTCTAGGTTTTATAACGTGATATCAGTACAGTGTCAGTAATCACTCCTTGTACAACCAACTTCAAAATCTGATGAATGTATCTCTTGCATTCAATGTAACTGCTCTTACAGTTGCTATATCATGCTTTTATATGGTTGAGTACATATACAATGAAATGAAGCCACCTTCTATACAACTACAGTAAAAAGGTGCTCCATACTGCTACTCAGTGGGATTCCTCGGGAGTAACGCAGAAAGTCATTTTGTGTAACAAACTATTACAATTTACAATCCAATGTATTTCTTATATAGTATTCATTGATTACTCTTCTGTGAACTCTTGGTTAGACAACAGTGAAATTTCTAGGTTTTTCAAAGTGATATCAATACAGTGTCAGTTATCACTCCTTGTACAACCAACTTCAAAATCTGATGAATGTATCTCTGGCATTCAATGTAACTGCTCTTACCGTTGCTATATCATGCTTTTATATGGTTGAGTACATATACAATGAAATAAAGCCACCTTCTATACAACTACAGTAAAAAGGTGCTCCATACTGCCACTCAGTGGGATTCCTCGGGAGTAACGCAGAAAGTCATTTTGTGTAACAAAATATTACAATTTACAATCCAATGTATTTCTTGTATAGTATTCGTTGATTACTCTTCTGCGATCGCTTGGTTAGACAACAGTGAAATTTCTAGGTTTTCCAACATGATATCAATACAGTGTCAGTAATCACTCCTTGTACAACCAACTTCAAAATCTGATAAACGTATCTCTTGCATTCAATGTAACTGCTCTTACGGTTGCTATATCATGCTTTTATATGGTTGAGTACATATACAATGAAATGAAGCCACCTTCTATACAACTATAGTAAAAAGGAGCTCCATACTGCCACTCAGTGGGATTCCTCGGGAGTAACGCAGAAAGTCATTTTGTGTAACAAACTATTACAATATATAATTTCTTGTATAGTATTCATTGATTACTCTTTTCAATGATCCCTTGGTTACAGGATAGTGATATTTCTAGGTTTTACAAAGTGATTTTAAGTACAGTGTCAGTTATCACTCCTTGTACAACCAACTTCAAAATCTGATGAATGTATCTCTGGCATTCAATGTAAGTGCTCTTACAGTTGCTATATCATGCTTTTATATGGTTGAGTACATATACAATGAAATGAAGCCACCTTCTATACAACTATAGTAAAAAGAAGCTCCATACTGCCACTCAGTGGGATTCCTCGGGAGTAACGCAGAAAGTCATTTTGTGTAACAAACTATTACAATATATAATTTCTTGTATAGTATTCATTGATTATTCTTTTCAATGATCTGTTGGTTACAGGATAGTGATATTTCTAGGTTTTACAAAGTGATATCAGTACAGTGTCAGTTATCACTCCTTGTACAAAGAACTTCAAAATCTGATGAATGTATCTCTGGCATTCAATGTAACTGCTCTTACAGTTGCTATATCATGCTTTTATATGGTTGAGTTCATATACAATGAAATGAAGCCACCTTCTATACAACTATAGCAAAAAGGTGCTCCATACTGCCACTCAGTGGGATTCCTCGGGAGTAACGCAGAAAGTCATTTTGTGTAACAAACTATTACAATTTACAATCCAATGTATTTCTTGTATAGTATTCATTGATTACTCTTCTGTGAACTCTTGGTTAGAAAACAGTGAAATTTCTACGTTTTACAAAGTGATATCAGTACAGTGTCAGTTATCACTCCTTGTACAACCAACTTCAAAATCTGATGAATGTATCTCTGGCATTCAATATAACTGCTCTTACAGTTGCTATATCATGCTTTTATATGGTTGAGTACATATACAATGAAATGAAGCCACCTTCTATACAAGTATAGCAAAAAGGTGCTCCATACTGCCACTCAGTGGGATTCCTCGGGAGTAACACAGAAAATCATTTTGTGTAACAAACTATTATAATTTACAATCCAATGTATTTCTTGGATAGTATTCATTGATTACTCTTCTGTGAACTCTTGGTTAGACAACAGTGAAATTTCTACGTTTTACAAAGTGATATCAGTACAGTGTCAGTTATCACTCCTTGTACAACCAACTTCAAAATCTGATGAATGTATCTCTTGCATTCAATGTAATTTCTCTTACAGTTGATATATCATGCTTTTATATGGTTGAGTACATATACAATTAAATGAAGCCACCTTCTATACAGCTGGAGGAAAAAGGTGCTCCATTCTGCCACTCAGTGGGATTCCTCGGGAGTAACACAGAAAGTCATTTTGTGTAACAAAATATTACAATTTACAATCCAATGTATTTCTTGTATAGTATTCATTGATTACTCTTCTGTGAACTCTTGGTTAGACAACAGTGAAATTTCTAGGTTTTTCAAAGTGATATCAATATAGTGTCAGTTCTCACTCCTTGTACAACCAACTTCAAAATCTGATGAATGTATCTCTGGCATTCAATGTAACTGCTCATACCGTTGCTATATCATGCTTTTATATGTTTGTGTACATATACAATGAAATGAAGCCACCTTCTATGCAACTACAGTAAAAAGGTGCTCCATAATACCACTCAGTGGGATTCCTCGGGAGTAACGCAGAAAGTCATTTTGTGTAACAAACTATTACAATTTACAATCCAATGTATTTCTTGTATAGTATGCATTGATTACTCTTCTGCGATCTCTTGGTTAGACAACAGTGAAATTTCTACGTTTTACAACGTGATATCAATACACTGTCAGTAATCACTCCTTGTACAACCAACTTCAAAATCTGATGAATGTATCTCTTGCATTCAATGTAACTGCTCTTACAGTTGCTATATCATGCTTTTATATGGTTGAGTACATATACAATGAAATGAAGCCACCTTCTATACAACTATAGTAAAAAGGTGCTCCATACTGCCACTCAGTGGGATTCCTCGGGAGTAACGCAGAAAGTCATTTTGTGTAACAAACTATTACAATATACAATTTCTTGTATAGTATTCATTGATTACTCTTTTCAATGATCTGTTGGTTACAGGATAGTGATATTTCTAGGTTTTACAAAGTGATATCAGTACAGTGTCAGTTATCACTCCTTGTACAACCAACTTCAAAATCTGATGAATGTATCTCTGGCATTCAATGTAACTCTTCTTACAGTTGCTATATCATGCTTTTATATGGTTGAGTACATATACAATGAAATGAAGCCACCTTCTATACAACTATAGCAAAAAGGTGCTCCATACTGCCACTCAGTGGGATTCCTCGGGAGTAACGCAGAAAGTTATTTTGTGTAACAAACTATTACAATTTACAATCCAATGTATTTCTTGTAGAGTATTCATTGATTACTCTTCTGTGAACTCTTGGTTAGACAACAGTGAAATTTCTACGTTTTACAAAGCGATATCAGTACAGTGTCAGTTATCACTCCTTGTACAAAGAACTTAAAAATCTGATGAATGTATCTCTGGAATTCAATGTAACTGCTCTTACAGTTGCTATATCATGCTTTTATATGGTTGAGTACATATACAATGAAATGAAGCCACCTTCTATACAACTATAGCAAAAAGGTGCTCCATACTGCCACTCAGTGGGATTCCTCGCGAGTAACGCAGAAAGTCATTTTGTGTAACAAACTATTACTATTTACAATCAAATGTATTTCTTGTATAGTATTCATTGATTACTTTTCTGTGAACTCTTGGTTAGACAACAGTGAAATTTCTACGTTTTACAATGTGATATCAGTACAGTGTCAGTTATCACTCCTTGTACAAAAAACTTCAAAATCTGATGAATGTATCTCTGGCATTCAATGTAACTGCTCTTACTGTGGCTATATCATGCTTTTATATGGTTGAGTACATATACAATTAAATGAAGCCACCTTCTATACAGCTGGAGGAAAAAGGTGCTCCATACTGCCACTCAGTGGGATTCCTCGGGAGTAACGCAGAAAGTCATATTGTGTAACAAACTATTACAATATACAATTTCTTGTATAGTATTCATTGATTACTCTTTTCAATGATCTGTTGGTTACAGGATAGTGATATTTCTAGGTTTAACAAAGTGATATCAGTACAGTGTCAGTTATCACTCCTTGTACAAAGAACTTCAAAATCTGATGAATGTATCTCTGGCATTCAATGAAACTGCTCTTACAGTTGCTATATCATGCTTTTATATGGTTGAGTACATATACAATGAAATGAAGCCACCTTCTATAAAACTATAGCAAAAAGGTGCTCCATACTGCCACTCAGTGGGATTCCTCGGGAGTAACGCAGAAAGTCATTTTGTATAACAAACTATTACAATTTACAATCCAATGTATTTCTTGTATAGTATTCATTGATTACTCTTCTGTGAACTCTTGGTTAGACAACAGTGAAATTTCTACGTTTTACAAAGTGATATCAGTACAGTGTCAGTTATCACTCCTTGTACAACCAACTTCAAAATCTGATGAATGTATCTCTTGCATTCAATGTAACTGCTCTTACCGTTGCTATATCATGCTTTTATATGGTTGAGTACATATACAATGAAGTGAAGCCACCTTCTATACAACTATAGCAAAAAGGTGCTCCATACTGCCACTCAGTGGGATTCCTCGGGAGTAACGCAGAAAGTCATTTTGTGTAACAAACTATTACAATATATAATTTCTTGTATAGTATTCATTGATTACTCTTTTCAAAGATCTGTTGGTTATAGGATAGTGATATTTCGAGGTTTTACAAAGTGATATCAGTACAGTGTCAGTTATCACTCCTTGTACAACCAACTTCAAAATCTGATGAATGTATCTCTGGCATTCAATGTAACTGCTCTTACAGTTGCTATATCATGCTTTTATATGGTTGAGTACATATACAATGAAATGAAGCCACCTTCTATACAACTATAGCAAAAAGGTGCTCCATACTGCCACTCAGTGGGATTCCTCGGGAGTAACGCAGAAAGTCATTTTGTGTAACAAACTATTACAATTTACAATCCAATGTATTTCTTGGATAGTATTTATTGATTACTCTTCTGTGAACTCTTGGTTAGACAACAGTGAAATTTCTACGTTTTACAAAGTGATATCAGTACAGTGTCAGTTATCACTCCTTGTACAACCAACTTTAAAATCTGATGAATGTATCTCTGGCATTCAATGTAACTGCTCTTACAGTTGCTATATCATGCTTTTATATGGTTGAGTACATATACAATGAAATGAAGCCACCTTCTATACAACTATAGCAAAAAGGTGCTCCATACTGCCACTCAGTGGGATTCCTCGGGAGTAACACAGAAAATCATTTTGTGTAACAAACTATTACAATTTACAATCCAATGTATTTCTTGTATAGTATTCGTTGATTACTCTTCTGTGAACTCTTGATTAGACAACAGTGAAATTTCTACGTTTTACAAAGTGATATCAGTACAGTGTCAGTTATCACTCCTTGTACAAAGAACTTCAAAATCTGATGAATGTATCTCTGGCATTCAATGTAACTGCTCTTACAGTTGCTATATCATGCTTTTATATGGTTGAGTTCATATACAATGAAATGAAGCCACCTTCTATACAACTATAGCAAAAAGGTGCTCCATACTGCCACTCAGTGGGATTCCTCGGGAGTAACGCAGAAAGTCATTTTGTGTAACAAACTATTACAATTTACAATCCAATGTATTTCTTGTATAGTATTCATTGATTACTCTTCTGTGAACTCTTGGTTAGAAAACAGTGAAATTTCTACGTTTTAGAAAGTGATATCAGTACAGTGTCAGTTATCACTCCTTGTACAACCAACTTCAAAATCTGATGAATGTATCTCTGGCATTCAATATAACTGCTCTTACAGTTGCTATATCATGCTTTTATATGGTTGAGTACATATACAATGAAATGAAGCCACCTTCTATACAAGTATAGCAAAAAGGTGCTCCATACTGCCACTCAGTGGGATTCCTCGGGAGTAACACAGAAAATCATTTTGTGTAACAAACTATTATAATTTACAATCCAATGTATTTCTTGGATAGTATTCATTGATTACTCTTCTGTGAACTCTTGGTTAGACAACAGTGAAATTTCTACGTTTTACAAAGTGATATCAGTACAGTGTCAGTTATCACTCCTTGTACAACCAACTTCAAAATCTGATGAATGTATCTCTTGCATTCAATGTAATTTCTCTTACAGTTGATATATCATGCTTTTATATGGTTGAGTACATATACAATTAAATGAAGCCACCTTCTATACAGCTGGAGGAAAAAGGTGCTCCATTCTGCCACTCAGTGGGATTCCTCGGGAGTAACGCAGAAAGTCATTTTGTGTAACAAAATATTACAATTTACAATCCAATGTATTTCTTGTATAGTATTCATTGATTACTCTTCTGTGAACTCTTGGTTAGACAACAGTGAAATTTCTAGGTTTTTCAAAGTGATATCAATATAGTGTCAGTTCTCACTCCTTGTACAACCAACTTCAAAATCTGATGAATGTATCTCTGGCATTCAATGTAACTGCTCATACCGTTGCTATATCATGCTTTTATATGTTTGTGTACATATACAATGAAATGAAGCCACCTTCTATGCAACTACAGTAAAAAGGTGCTCCATAATACCACTCAGTGGGATTCCTCGGGAGTAACGCAGAAAGTCATTTTGTGTAACAAACTATTACAATTTACAATCCAATGTATTTCTTGTATAGTATGCATTGATTACTCTTCTGCGATCTCTTGGTTAGACAACAGTGAAATTTCTACGTTTTACAACGTGATATCAATACACTGTCAGTAATCACTCCTTGTACAACCAACTTCAAAATCTGATGAATGTATCTCTTGCATTCAATGTAACTGCTCTTACAGTTGCTATATCATGCTTTTATATGGTTGAGTACATATACAATGAAATGAAGCCACCTTCTATACAACTATAGTAAAAAGGTGCTCCATACTGCCACTCAGTGGGATTCCTCGGGAGTAACGCAGAAAGTCATTTTGTGTAACAAACTATTACAATATACAATTTCTTGTATAGTATTCATTGATTACTCTTTTCAATGATCTGTTGGATACAGGATAGTGATATTTCTAGGTTTTACAAAGTGATATCAGTACAGTGTCAGTTATCACTCCTTGTACAACCAACTTCAAAATCTGATGAATGTATCTCTGGCATTCAATGTAACTCTTCTTACAGTTGCTATATCATGCTTTTATATGGTTGAGTACATATACAATGAAATGAAGCCACCTTCTATACAACTATAGCAAAAAGGTGCTCCATACTGCCACTCAGTGGGATTCCTCGGGAGTAACGCAGAAAGTTATTTTGTGTAACAAACTATTACAATTTACAATCCAATGTATTTCTTGTATAGTATTCATTGATTACTCTTCTGTGAACTCTTGGTTAGACAACAGTGAAATTTCTACGTTTTACAAAGCGATATCAGTACAGTGTCAGTTATCACTCCTTGTACAAAGAACTTAAAAATCTGATGAATGTATCTCTGGAATTCAATGTAACTGCTCTTACAGTTGCTATATCATGCTTTTATATGGTTGAGTACATATACAATGAAATGAAGCCACCTTCTATACAACTATAGCAAAAAGGTGCTCCATACTGCCACTCAGTGGGATTCCTCGGGAGTAACGCAGAAAGTCATTTTGTGTAACAAACTATTACTATTTACAATCAAATGTATTTCTTGTATAGTATTCATTGATTACTTTTCTGTGAACTCTTGGTTAGACAACAGTGAAATTTCTACGTTTTACAATGTGATATCAGTACAGTGTCAGTTATCACTCCTTGTACAAAGAACTTAAAAATCTGATGAATGTATCTCTGGCATTCAATGTAACTGCTCTTACTGTGGCTATATCATGCTTTTATATGGTTGAGTACATATACAATTAAATGAAGCCACCTTCTATACAGCTGGAGGAAAAAGGTGCTCCATACTGCCACTCAGTGGGATTCCTCGGGAGTAACGCAGAAAGTCATTTTGTGTAACAAACTATTACAATATACAATTTCTTGTATAGTATTCATTGATTACTCTTTTCAATGATCTGTTGGTTACAGGATAGTGATATTTCTAGGTTTAACAAAGTGATATCAGTACAGTGTCAGTTATCACTCCTTGTACAAAGAACTTCAAAATCTGATGAATGTATCTCTGGCATTCAATGAAACTGCTCTTACAGTTGCTATATCATGCTTTTATATGGTTGAGTACATATACAATGAAATGAAGCCACCTTCTATAAAACTATAGCAAAAAGGTGCTCCATACTGCCACTCAGTGGGATTCCTCGGGAGTAACGCAGAAAGTCATTTTGTATAACAAACTATTACAATTTACAATCCAATGTATTTCTTGTATAGTATTCATTGATTACTCTTCTGTGAACTCTTGGTTAGACAACAGTGAAATTTCTACGTTTTACAAAGTGATATCAGTACAGTGTCAGTTATCACTCCTTGTACAACCAACTTCAAAATCTGATGAATGTATCTCTTGCATTCAATGTAACTGCTCTTACCGTTGCTATATCATGCTTTTATATGGTTGAGTACATATACAATGAAGTGAAGCCACCTTCTATACAACTATAGTAAAAAGGAGCTCCATACTGCCACTCAGTGGGATTCCTCGGGAGTAACGCAGAAAGTCATTTTGTGTAACAAACTATTACAATATATAATTTCTTGTATAGTATTCATTGATTACTCTTTTCAAAGATCTGTTGGTTATAGGATAGTGATATTTCGAGGTTTTACAAAGTGATATCAGTACAGTGTCAGTTATCACTCCTTGTACAACCAACTTCAAAATCTGATGAATGTATCTCTGGCATTCAATGTAACTGCTCTTACAGTTGCTATATCATGCTTTTATATGGTTGAGTACATATACAATGAAATGAAGCCACCTTCTATACAACTATAGCAAAAAGGTGCTCCATACTGCCACTCAGTGGGATTCCTCGGGAGTAACGCAGAAAGTCATTTTGTGTAACAAACTATTACAATTTACAATCCAATGTATTTCTTGTATAGTATTTATTGATTACTCTTCTGTGAACTCTTGGTTAGACAACAGTGAAATTTCTACGTTTTACAAAGTGATATCAGTACAGTGTCAGTTATCACTCCTTGTACAAAGAACTTCAAAATCTGATGAATGTATCTCTGGCATTCAATGTAACTGCTCTTACAGTTGCTATATCATGCTTTTATATGGTTGAGTACATATACAATGAAATGAAGCCACCTTCTATACAACTACAGTAAAAAGGTGCTCCATACTGCCACTCAGTGGGATTCCTCGGGAGTAACACAGAAAATCATTTTGTGTAACAAACTATTACAATTTACAATCCAATGTATTTCTTGTATAGTATTCGTTGATTACTCTTCTGTGAACTCTTGATTAGACAACAGTGAAATTTCTACGTTTTACAAAGTGATATCAGTACAGTGTCAGTTATCACTCCTTGTACAACCAACTTCAAAATCTGATGAATGTATCTCTTGCATTCAATGTAAGTGCTCTTACCGTTGCTATATCATGCTTTTATATGGTTGAGTACATATACAATGAAATGAAGCCACCTTCTATACAACTACAGTAAAAAGGTGCTCCATACTGCCACTCAGTGGGATTCCTCGCGAGTAACGCAGAAAGTCATTTTGTGTAACAAACTATTACAATTTACAATCCAATGTATTTCTTGTATAGTATTCATTGATTACTCTTCTGTGAACTCTTGGTTAGACAACAGTGAAATTTCTAGGTTTTTCAAAGTGATATCATTACAGTGTCAGTTCTCACTCCTTGTACAACCAACTTCAAAATCTGATGAATGTATCTCTGGCATTCAATGTAACTGCTCTTACCGTTGCTATATCATGCTTTTATATGGTTGAGGACATATACAATGAAATGAAGCCACCTTCTATACAACTACAGTAAAAAGGTGCTCCATACTGCCACTCAGTGGGATTCCTCGGGAGTAACGCAGAAAGTCATTTTGTGTAACAAACTATTACAATTTACAATCCAATGTATTTCTTGTATAGTATTCGTTGATTACTCTTCTGCGATCGCTTAGTTAGACAACAGTGAAATTTCTAGGTTTTCCAACATGATATCAATACAGTGTCAGTAATCACTCCTTGTACAACCAACTTCAAAATCTGATAAACGTATCTCTTGCATTCAATGTAACTGCTCTTACGGTTGCTATATCATGCTTTTATATGGTTGAGGACATATACAATGAAATGAAGCCACCTTCTATACAACTATAGGAAAAAGGTGCTCCATACTGCCACTCAGTGGGATTCCTCGGGAGTAACGCAGAAAGTCATTTTGTGTAACAAACTATTACAATTTACAATCCAATGTATTTCTTGTATAGTATTCATTGATTACTCTTCTGTGAACTCTTGGTTAGACAACAGTGAAATTTCTACATTTTACAAAGTGATATCAGTACAGTGTCAGTTATCACTCCTTGTACAACCAACTTCAAAATCTGATGAATGTATCTCTTGCATTCAATGTAATTGCTCTTACAGTTGATATATCTTGATTTTATATGGTTGAGTACATATACAATGAAATGAAGCCACCTTCTATACAACTACAGTAAAAAGGTGCTCCATACTGCCACTCAGTGGGATTCCTCGGGAGTAACGCAGAAAGTCATTTTGTGTAACAAACTATTACAATATATAATTTCTTGTATAGTATTCATTGATTACTCTTTTCAATGATCTGTTGGTTACAGGATAGTGATATTTCTCGGTTTTACAAAGTGATATCAGTACAGTGTCAGTTATCACTCCGTGTACAAACAACTTCAAAATCTGATGAATGTATCTCTGCCATTCAATGTAACTGCTCTTACAGTTGCTATATCATGCTTTTATATGGTTGAGTACATATACAATGAAATGAAGCCACCTTCTATACAACTATAGTAAAAAGGAGCTCCATACTGCCACTCAATGGGATTCCTCGGGAGTAACGCAGAAAGTCATTTTGTGTAACAAACTATTACAATATATAATTTCTTGTATAGTATTCATTGATTACTCTTTTCAATGATCTGTTGGTTTCAGGATAGTGATATTTCTAGGTTTTACAAAGTGATATCAGTACAGTGTCAGTTATCACTCCTTGTACAAACAACTTCAAAATCTGATGAACGTATCTCTTGCATTCAATGTAACTGCTCTTACAGTTGCTATATCATGCTTTTATATGGTTGAGTACATATACAATGAAATGAAGCCACCTTCTATACAACTATAGGAAAAAGGTGCTCCATACTGCCACTCAGTGGGATTCCTTGGGAATAACGCAGAAAGTCATTTTGTGTAACAAACTATTACAATTTACAATCCAATGTATTTCTTGGATAGTATTCATTGATTACTCTTCTGTGAACTCTTGGTTAGACAACAGTGAAATTTCTAGGTTTTACAAAGTGATATCAGTACAGTGTCAGTTATCACTCCTTGTACAACCAACTTCAAAATCTGATAAATGTATCTCTTGCATTCAATGTAACTGCTCTTACAGTTGCTATATCATGCTTTTATATGGTTGAGTACATATACAATGAAATGAAGCCACCTTCTATACAACTATAGTAAAAAGGAGCTCCATACTGCCACTCAGTGGGATTCCTCGGGAGTAACGCAGAAAGTCATTTTGTGTAACAAACTATTACAATATATAATTTCTTGTATAGTATTCATTGATTACTCTTTTCAATGATCTGTTGGTTACAGGATAGTGATATTTCTAGGTTTTACAAAGTGATTTTAAGTACAGTGTCAGTTATCACTCCTTGTATAAACAACTTCAAAATCTGATGAATGTATCTCTTGCATTCAATGTAACTGCTCTTACAGTTACATGCTTTTATATGGTTGAGTACATATACAATGAAATGAAGCCACCTTCTATACAACTACAGTAAAAAGGTGCTCCATACTGCCACTCAGTGGGATTCCTCGTGAGTAACGCAGAAAGTCATTTTGTGTAACAAACTATTACAATTTACAATCCAATGTATTTCTTGTATAGTATTCGTTGATTACTCTTCTGCGATCGCTTGGTTAGACAACAGTGAAATTACTAGGTTTTCCAACGTGATATCAATACAGTGTCAGTAATCACTCCTTGTACAAACAACTTCAAAATCTGATGAACGTATCTCTTGCATTCAATGTAACTGCTCTTACAGTTGCTATATCATGCTTTTATATGGTTGAGTATATATACAATGAAATGAAGCCACCTTCTATACAACTATAGTAAAAAGGAGCTCCATACTGCCACTCAGTGGGATTCCTCGGGAGTAACGCAGAAAGTCATTTTGTGTAACAAACTATTACAATATATAATTTCTTGTATAGTATTCATTGATTACTCTTTTCAATGATCTGTTGGTTACAGGATAGTGATATTTCTAGGTTTTACAAAGTGATTTTAAGTAAAGTGTCAGTTATCACTCCTTGTACAAACAACTTCAAAATCTGATGAATGTATCTCTGGCATTCAATGTAACTGCTCTTACAGTTGCTATATCATGCTTTTATATGGTTGAGTACATAAACAATGAAATGAAGCCACCTTCTATACAACTATAGTAAAAAGGAGCTGCATACTGCCACTCAGTGGGATTCCTCGGGAGTAACGCAGAAAGTCATTTTGTGTAACAAACTATTACAATATATAATTTCTTGTATAGTATTCATTGATTACTCTTTTCAATGATCTGTTGGTTACAGGATAGTGATATTTCTAGGTTTTACAAAGTGATATCAGTACAGTGTCAGTTATCACTCCTTGTACAAACAACTGATGAATGTATCTCTGGCATTCAATGTAACTCTTCTTACAGTTGCTATATCATGCTTTTATATGGTTGAGTACATATACAATGAAATGAAGCCACCTTCTATACAACTATAGCAAAAAGGTGCTCCATACTGCCACTCAGTGGGATTCCTCGGGAGTAACGCAGAAAGTTATTTTGTGTAACAAACTATTACAATTTACAATCCAATGTATTTCTTGTATAGTATTCATTGATTACTCTTCTGTGAACTCTTGGTTAGACAACAGTGAAATTTCTACGTTTTACAAAGTGATATCAGTACAGTGTCAGTTATCACTCCTTGTACAAAGAACTTCAAAATCTGATGAATGTATCTCTTGCATTCAATGTAACTGCTCTTACAGTTGCTATATCATGCTTTTATATGGTTGAGTAGATATACAATGAAATGAAGCCACCTTCTATACAACTATAGGAAAAAGGTGCTCCATACTGCCACTCAGTGGGATTCCTCGGGAGTAACGCAGAAAGTCATTTTGTGTAACAAACTATTACAATTTACAATCCAATGTATTTCTTGTATAGTATTCATTGATTACTCTTCTGTGAACTCTTGGTTAGACAACAGTGAAATTTCTACGTTTTACAAAGTGATATCAGGACAGTGTCAGTTATCACTCCTTGTACAACCAACTTTAAAATCTGATGAATGTATCTCTTGCATTCAATGTAACTTGTCTTACAGTGGCTATATCATGCTTTTATATGGTTGAGTACATATACAATGAAATGAAGCCACCTTCTATACAACTATAGCAAAAAGGTGCTCCATACTGCCACTCAGTGGGATTCCTCGTGAGTAACGCAGAAAGTCATTTTGTGTAACAAACTATTACAATATACAATTTCTTGTATAGTATTCATTGATTACTCTTTTCAATGATCTGTTGGTTACAGGATAGTGATATTTCTAGGTTTTACAAAGTGATATCAGTACAGTGTCAGTTATCACTCCTTGTACAAACAACTTCAAAATCTGATGAATGTATCTCTGCCATTCAATGTAACTGCTCTTACAGTTGCTATATCATGCTTTTATATGGTTGAGTACATATACAATGAAATGAAGCCACCTTCTATACAACTATAGCAAAAAGGTGCTCCATACTGCTACTCAGTGGGATTCCTCGGGAGTAACGCAGAAAGTCATTTTGTGTAACAAACTATTACAATATATAATTTCTTGTATAGTATTCATTGATTACTCTTTTCAATGATCTGTTGGTTACAGGATAGTGATATTTCTAGGTTTTACAAAGTGATTTTAAGTACAGTGTCAGTTATCACTCCTTGTACAAACAACTTCAAAATCTGATGAATGTATCTCTTGCATTCAATGTAACTGCTCTTACAGTTGCTATATCATGCTTTTATATGGTTGAGTACATATACAATGAAATGAATCCACCTTCTATACAACTACAGTAAAAAGGTGCTCCATACTGCCACTCAGTGGGATTCCTCGTGAGTAACGCAGAAAGTCATTTTGTGTAAGAAACTATTACAATTTACAATCCAATGTATTTCTTGTATAGTATTCGTTGATTACTCTTCTGCGATCGCTTGGTTAGACAACAGTGAAATTTCTAGGTTTTCCAACGTGATATCAATACAGTGTCAGTAATCACTCCTTGTACAAACAACTTCAAAATCTGATGAACGTATCTCTTGCATTCAATGTAACTGCTCTTACAGTTGCTATATCATGCTTTTATATGGTTGAGTATATATACAATGAAATGAAGCCACCTTCTATAGAACTATAGTAAAAAGGAGCTCCATACTGCCACTCAGTGGGATTCCTCGGGAGTAACGCAGAAAGTCATTTTGTGTAACAAACTATTACAATATATAATTTCTTGTATAGTATTCATTGATTACTCTTTTCAATGATCTGTTGGTTACAGGATAGTGATATTTCTAGGTTTTACAAAGTGATTTTAAGTAAAGTGTCAGTTATCACTCCTTGTACAAACAACTTCAAAATCTGATGAATGTATCTCTGGCATTCAATGTAACTGCTCTTACAGTTGCTATATCATGCTTTTATATGGTTGAGTACATAAACAATGAAATGAAGCCACCTTCTATACAACTATAGTAAAAAGGAGCTGCATACTGCCACTCAGTGGGATTCCTCGGGAGTAACGCAGAAAGTCATTTTGTGTAACAAACTATTACAATATATAATTTCTTGTATAGTATTCATTGATTACTCTTTTCAATGATCTGTTGGTTACAGGATAGTGATATTTCTAGGTTTTACAAAGTGATATCAGTACAGTGTCAGTTATCACTCCTTGTACAACCAACTTCAAAATCTGATGAATGTATCTCTGGCATTCAATGTAACTCTTCTTACAGTTGCTATATCATGCTTTTATATGGTTGAGTACATATACAATGAAATGAAGCCACCTTCTATACAACTATAGCAAAAAGGTGCTCCATACTGCCACTCAGTGGGATTCCTCGGGAGTAACGCAGAAAGTTATTTTGTGTAACAAACTATTACAATTTACAATCCAATGTATTTCTTGTATAGTATTCATTGATTACTCTTCTGTGAACTCTTGGTTAGACAACAGTGAAATTTCTACGTTTTACAAAGTGATATCAGTACAGTGTCAGTTATCACTCCTTGTACAAAGAACTTCAAAATCTGATGAATGTATCTCTTGCATTCAATGTAACTGCTCTTACAGTTGCTATATCATGCTTTTATATGGTTGAGTAGATATACAATGAAATGAAGCCACCTTCTATACAACTATAGGAAAAAGGTGCTCCATACTGCCACTCAGTGGGATTCCTCGGGAGTAACGCAGAAAGTCATTTTGTGTAACAAACTATTACAATTTACAATCCAATGTATTTCTTGTATAGTATTCATTGATTACTCTTCTGTGAACTCTTGGTTAGACAACAGTGAAATTTCTACGTTTTACAAAGTGATATCAGGACAGTGTCAGTTATCACTCCTTGTACAACCAACTTTAAAATCTGATGAATGTATCTCTTGCATTCAATGTAACTTGTCTTACAGTGGCTATATCATGCTTTTATATGGTTGAGTACATATACAATGAAATGAAGCCACCTTCTATACAACTATAGCAAAAAGGTGCTCCATACTGCCACTCAGTGGGATTCCTCGTGAGTAACGCAGAAAGTCATTTTGTGTAACAAACTATTACAATATACAATTTCTTGTATAGTATTCATTGATTACTCTTTTCAATGATCTGTTGGTTACAGGATAGTGATATTTCTAGGTTTTACAAAGTGATATCAGTACAGTGTCAGTTATCACTCCTTGTACAAACAACTTCAAAATCTGATGAATGTATCTCTGCCATTCAATGTAACTGCTCTTACAGTTGCTATATCATGCTTTTATATGGTTGAGTACATATACAATGAAATGAAGCCACCTTCTATACAACTATAGCAAAAAGGTGCTCCATACTGCCACTTAGTGGGATTCCTCAGGAGTAACGCAGAAAGTCATTTTGTGTAACAAACTATTACAATTAACAATCCAATGTCTTTCTTGGATAGTATTCATTGATTACTCTTCTGTGAACTCTTGGTTAGACAACAGTGAAATTTCTACGTTTTACAAAGTGATATCAGTACAGTGTCAGTTATCACTCCTTGTACAAAGAACTTCAAAATCTGATGAATGTATCTCTTGCATTCAATGTAACTGCTCTTACAGTTGCTATATCATGCTTTTATATGGTTGAGTATATATACAATGAAATGAAGCAACCTTCTATACAACTATAGTAAAAAGGAGCTGCATACTGCCACTCAGTGGGATTCCTCGGGAGTAACGCAGAAAGTCATTTTGTGTAAAAAACTATTACAATATATAATTTCTTGTATAGTATTCATTGATTACTCTTTTCAATGATCTGTTGGTTACAGGATAGTGATATTTCTAGGTTTTACAAAGTGATATCAGTACAGTGTCAGTTATCACTCCTTGTACAAACAACTTCAAAATCTGATGAATGTATCTCTGGCATTCAATGTAACTCTTCTTACAGTTGCTATATCATGCTTTTATATGGTTGAGTACATATACAATGAAATGAAGCCACCTTCTATACAACTATAGCAAAAAGGTGCTCGATACTGCCACTCAGTGGGATTCCTCGGGAGTAACGCAGAAAGTTATTTTGTGTAACAAACTATTACAATTTACAATCCAATGTATTTCTTGTATACTATTCATTGATTACTCTTCTGTGAACTCTTGGTTAGACAACAGTGAAATTTCTACGTTTTACAAAGTGATATCAGGACAGTGTCAGTTATCACTCCTTGTACAACCAACTTTAAAATCTGATGAATGTATCTCTTGCATTCAATGTAACTGCTCTTACAGTTGCTATATCATGCTTTTATATGGTTGAGTACATATACAATGAAATGAAGCCACCTTCTATACAACTATAGCAAAAAGGTGCTCCATACTGCCACTCAGTGGGACTCCGCGTCAGTAACGCAGAAAGTCATTTTGTGTAAAAAACTATTACAATATACAATTTCTTGTATAGTATTCATTGATTACTCTTTTCAAAGATCTGTTGGTTACAGGATAGTGATATTTCTAGGTTTTACAAAGTGATATCAGTACAGTGTCAGTTATCACTCCTTGTACAAACAACTTCAAAATCTGATGAATGTATCTCTGCCATTCAATGTAACTGCTCTTACAGTTGCTATATCATGCTTTTATATGGTTGAGTACATATACAATGAAATGAAGCCACCTTCTATACAACTATAGCAAAAAGGTGCTCCATACTGCCACTCAGTGGGATTCCTCGGGAGTAACGCAGAAAGTCATTTTGTGTAACAAACTATTACAATATATAATTTCTTGTATAGTATTCATTGATTACTCTTTTCAACGATCTGTTGGTTACAGGATAGTGATATTTCTAGGTTTTACAAAGTGATATCAGTACAGTGTCAGTTATCACTCCTTGTACAAACAACTTCAAAATCTGATGAATGTATCTCTGGCATTCAATGTAACTGCTCTTACAGTTGCTATATCATGCTTTTATATGGTTGAGTACATATACAATGAAATGAAGCCACCTTCTATACAACTATATCAAAAAGGTGCTCCATACTGCCACTCAGTGGGATTCCTCGGGAGTAACGCAGAAAGTCATTTTGTGTAACAAACTATTACAATTTACAATCCAATTTATTTCTTGTATAGTATTCATTGATTACTCTTCTGTGAACTCTTGGTTAGACAACAGTGAAATTTCTACGTTTTACAAAGTGATATCAGTACAGTGTCAGTTATCACTCCTTGTACAACGAACTTCAAAATCTGATGAATGTATCTCTGGCATTCAATGTAACTGCTCTTACAGTTGCTATATCATGCTTTTATATGGTTGAGTACATATACAATGAAATCAAGCCACCTTCTATACAACTATAGCAAAAAGGTGCTCCATACTGCCACTCAGTGGGATTCCTCGGGAGTAACGCAGAAAGTCATTTTGTGTAACAAACTATTACAATATATAATTTCTTGTATAGTATTCATTGATTACTCTTTTGAATGATCTGTTGGTTACAGGATAGTGATATTTCTAGGTTTTACAAAGTGATTTTAAGTACAGTGTCAGTTATCACTCCTTGTACAAACAACTTCAAAATCTGATGAATGTATCTCTGGCATTCAATGTAACTGCTCTTACAGTTGCTATATCATGCTTTTATATGGTTGAGTACATATACAATGAAATGAAGCCACCTTCTATACAACTTTAGTAAAAAGGAGCTCCATACTGCCACTCAGTGGGATTCCTCGGGAGTAACGCAGAAAGTCATTTTGTGTAACAAACTATTACAATATATAATTTCTTGTATAGTATTCATTGATTACTCTTTTCAATGATCTGTTGGTTACAGGATAGTGATATTTCTAGGTTTTACAAAGTGATATCAGTACAGTGTCAGTTATCACTCCTTGTACAAACAACTTCAAAATCTGATGAATGTATGTCTTGCATTTAATGTAACTGCTCTTACAATTGCTATATCATGCTTTTATATGGTTGAGTACATATACAATGAAATGAAGCCACCTTCTATACAACTATAGCAAAAAGGTGCTCCATACTGCCACTCAGTGGGATTCCTCGGGAGTAACGCAGAAAGTTATTTTGTGTAACAAACTATTACAATTTACAATCCAATGTATTTCTTGTATAGTATTCATTGATTACTCTTCTGTGAACTCTTGGTTAGACAACAGTGAAATTTCTACGTTTTACAAAGAGATATCAGGACAGTGTCAGTTATGACTCCTTGTACAACCAACTTTAAAATCTGATGAATGTATCTCTGGCATTCAATGTAACTGCTCTTACCGTTGCTATATCATGCTTTTATATGGTTGAGTACACATACAATGAAATGAAGCCACCTTCTATACAAATATAGCAAAAAGGTCCTCCATACTGCCACTCAGTGGGATTCCTCGTGAGTAACGCAGAAAGTCATTTTGTGTAACAAACTATTACAATATACAATTTCTTGTATAGTATACATTGATTACTCTTTTCAATGATCTGTTGGTTACAGGATAGTGATATTTCTAGGTTTTACAAAGTGATATCAGTACAGTGTCAGTTATCACTCCTTGTACAAACAACTTCAAAATCTGATGAATGTATCTCTGGCATTCAATGTAACTGCTCTTACAGTTGCTATATCATGCTTTTATATTGTTGAGTACATATACAATGAAATTAAGCCACCTTCTATAGAACTATACAAAAAGGTGCTCCATACTGCCACTTAGTGGGATTCCTCGGGAGTAACGCAGAAAGTCATTTTGTGTAACAAACTATTACAATTTACAATCCAATGTATTTCTTGGATAGTATTCATTGATTACTCTTCTGTGAACTCTTGGTTAGACAACAGTGAAATTTCTACGTTTTACAAAGTGATATCAGTACAGTGTCAGTTATCACTCCTTGTACAACCAACTTCAAAATCTGATGAATGTATCTCTTGCATTCAATGTAATTGCTCTTACAGTTGATATATCTTGATTTTATATGGTTGAGTACATATACAATTAAATGAAGCCACCTTCTATACAACTACAGTAAAAAGGTGCTCCATACTGCCACCCAGTGGGATTCCTCGGGAGTAACGCAGAAAGTCATGTTGTGTAACAAACTAATACAATTTACAATCCAATGTATTTCTTGTATAGTATTCATTGATTAGTCTTCTGCGATCTCTTGGTTAGACAACAGTGAAATTTCTAGGTTTTACAACGTGATATCAATACAGTGTCAGTAATCACTCCTTGTACAACCAACTTCAAAATCTGATGAATGTATCTCTTGCATTCAATGTAACTGCTCTCAGAGTTGCTATATCATGCTTTTATATGGTTGAGTACATATACAATGAAATGAAGCCACCTTCTATACAACTATAGTAAAAAGGTGCTCCATACTTCCACTCAGTGGGATTCCTCGGGAGTAACGCAGAAAGTCATTTTGTGTAACAAACTATTACAATATACAATTTCTTGTATAGTATTCATTGATTACTCTTTTCAATGATCTGTTGGTTACAGGATAGTGATATTTCTAGGTTTTACAAAGTGATATCAGTACAGTGTCAGTTATCACTCCTTGTACAAACAACTTCAAAATCTGATGAATGTATCTCTGGCATTCAATGTAACTGCTCTTACAGTTGCTATATCATGCTTTTATATGGTTGAGTACATATACAATGAAATGAAGCCACCTTCTATACAACTATAGCAAAAAGGTGCTCCATACTGCCACTCAGTGGGATTCCTCGGGAATAACGCAGAAATTCATTTTGTGTAACAAACTATTACAATTTACAATCCAATGTATTTCTTCTATAGTATTCATTGATTACTCTTCTGTGAACTCTTGGTTAGACAACAGTGAAATTTCTACGTTTTACAAAGTGATATCAGTACAGTGTCAGTTATCACTCCTTGTACAACCAACTTCAAAATCTGATGAATGTATCTCTTGCATTCAATGTAACTGCTCTTACCGTTGCTATATCATGCTTTTATATGGTTGAGTACATATACAATGAAATGAAGCCACCTTCTATACAACTATAGTAAAAAGGTGCTCCATACTGCCACTCAGTGGGATTCCTCGGGAGTAACGCAGAAAGTCATTTTGTGTAACAAACTATTACAATATACAATTTCTTGTATAGTATTCATTGATTACTCTTTTCAATGATCTGTTGGTTACAGGATAGTGATATTTCTAGGTTTTACAAAGTGATATCAGTACAGTGTCAGTTATCACTCCTTGTACAAACAACTTCAAAATCTGATGAATGTATCTCTGGCATTCAATGTAACTGCTCTTACAGTTGCTATATCATGCTTTTATATTGTTGAGTACATATACAATGAAATGAAGCCACCTTCTATACAACTATAGCAAAAAGGTGCTCCATACTGCCACTCAGTGGGATTCCTCGGAAGTAACGCAGAAAGTCATTTTGTGTAACAAACTATTACAATTTACAATCCAATGTATTTCTTGTATAGTATTCATTGATTACTCTTCTGTGAACTCATGGTTAGACAACAGTGAAATTTCTACGTTTTACAAAGTGATATCAGTACAGTGTCAGTTATCACTCCTTGTACAAAGAACTTCAAAATCTGATGAATGTATCTCTGGCATTCAATGTAACTGCTCTTACAGTTGCTATATCATGCTTTTATATGGTTGAGTACATATACAATGAAATGAAGCCATCTTCTATACAACTATAGCAAAAAGGTGCTCCATCCTGCCACTCAGTGGGATTCCTCGGGAGTAACGCAGAAAGTCATTTTGTGTAACAAACTATTACAATTTACAATCCAATGCATTTCTTGTATAGCATTCATTGATTACTCTTCTGTGAACTCTTGGTTAGACAACAGTGAAATTTCTACGTTTTACAAAGTGATATCAGTACAGTGTCAGTTATCACTCCTTGTACAAGCAACTTCAAAATCTGATGAATGTATCTCTTGCATTCAATGTAACTGCTCTTACCGTTGCTATATCATGCTTTTATATGGATATAAAATATCCATATAAAATTTACATATACAATGAACTGAAGCCACCTTCTATACAACTACAGTAAAAAGGTGCTCCATACTGCCACTCAGTGGGATTCCTCGCGAGTAACGCAGAAAGTCATTTTTTGTAACAAACTATTACAATTTACAATCCAATGTATTTCTTGTATAGTATTCATTGATTACTCTTCTGCGATCTCTTGGTTAGACAACAGTGAAATTTCTAGGTTTTACAACGTGATATCAATACAGTGTCAGTAATCACTCCTTGTACAACCAACTTCAAAATCTGATGAATGTATCTCTTGCATTCAATGTAACTGCTCTTACCGTTGCTATATCATGCTTTTATATGGTTGAGTATATATACAATGAAATGAAGCCACCTTCTATACAACTATAGGAAAAAGGTGCTCCATACTGCCACTCAGTGGGATTCCTCGGGAGTAACGCAGAAAGTCATTTTGTGTAACAAACTATTACAATATACAATTTCTTGTATAGTATTCATTGATTACTCTTTTCAATGATCTGTTGGTTACAGGATAGTGATATTTCTAGGTTTTACAAAGTGATATCAGTACAGTGTCAGTTATCACTCCTTGTACAAACAACTTCAAAATCTGATGAATGTATCTCTTGCATTCAATGTAACTGCTCTTACAGTTGCTATATCATGCTTTTATATGGTTGAGTACATATACAATGAAATGAAGCCACCTTCTATACAACTATAGCAAAAAGGTGCTCCATACTGCCACTCAGTGGGATTCCTCGGGAGTAACGCAGAAAGTCATTTTGTGTAACAAACTATTACAATTTACAATCCAATGTATTTCTTGTATAGTATTCATTGATTACTCTTCTGCGATCTCTTGGTTAGACAACAGTGAAATTTCTAGGTTTTACAACGTGGTATTAATACAGTGTCAGTTATCTCTCCTTGTACAACCAACTTCAAAATCTGATGAATGTATCTCTTGCATTCAATGTAACTGCTCTTACAGTTGCTATATCATGCTTTTATATGGTTGAGTACATATACAATGAAATGAAGCCAGCTTCTATACAACTATAGTAAAAAGGAGCTCCATACTGCCACTCAGTGGGATTCCTCGGGAGTAACGCAGAAAGTCATTTTGTGTAACAAACTATTACAATATATAATTTCTTGTATAGTATTCATTGATTACTCTTTTGAATGATCTGTTGGTTACAGGATAGTGATATTTCTAGGTTTTACAAAGTGATATCTGTACAGTGTCAGTTATCACTCCTTGTACAAAAAACTTCAAAATCTGATGAATATATCTCTGGCATTCAATGTAACTGCTCTTACCGTTGCTATATCATGCTTTTATTTGGTTGAGTACATATACAATGAAATGAAGCCACCTTCTATACAACTATAGCAAAAAGGTGCTCCATCCTGCCACTCAGTGGGATTCCTCGGGAGTAACGCAGAAAGTCATTTTGTGTAACAAACTATTACAATTTACAATCCAATGTATTTCTTGTATAGTATTCATTGATTACTTTTCTGTGAACTCTTGGTTAGACAACAGTGAAATTTCTACGTTTTACAAAGTGATATCAGTACAGTGTCAGTTATCACTCCTTGTACAAAGAACTTCAAAATCTGATGAATGTATGTCTGGCATTCAATGTAACTGCTCTTACTGTGGCTATATCATGCTTTTATATGGTTGAGTACATATACAATTAAATGAAGCCACCTTCTATACAGCTGGAGGAAAAAGGTGCTCCATTCTGCCATTCAGTGGGATTCCTCGGGAGTAACGCAGAAAGTCATTTTGTGTAACAAAATATTACAATTTACAATCCAATGTATTTCTTGTATAGTATTCATTGATTACTCTTCTGTGAACTCTTGGTTAGACAACAGTGAAATTTCTAAGTTTTTCAAACTGATATCAATACAGTGTCAGTTCTCACTCCTTGTACAACCAACTTCAAAATCTGATGAATGTATCTCTTGCATTCAATGTAACTGCTCTTACCGTTGCTATATCATGCTTTTATATGGTTGAGTACATATACAATGAAATAAAGCCACCTTCTATACAACTACAGTAGAAAGGTGCTCCATACTGCCACTCAGTGGGATTCCTCGGGAGTAACGCAGAAAGTCATTTTGTGTAACAAACTATTACAATTTACAATCCAATGTATTTCTTGTATAGTATTCATTGATTACTCTTCTGCGATCTCTTGGTTAGACAACAGTGAAATTTCTCGGTTTTACAACGTGATATCAATACAGTGTCAGTAATCACTCCTTGTACAACCAACTTCAAATTCTGATGAATGTATCTCTTGCATTCAATGTAACTGCTCTTACAGTTGCTATATCATGCTTTTATATGGTTGAGTACATATACAATGAAATGAAGCCACCTTCTATACAACTATAGTAAAAAGGTGCTCCATACTGCCACTCAGTGGGATTCCTCGTGAGTAACGCAGAAAGTCATTTTGTGTAACAAACTATTACAATATACAATTTCTTGTATAGTATTCATTGATTACTCTTTTCAATGATCTGTTGGTTACAGGATAGTGATATTTCTAGGTTTTACAAAGTGATATCAGTACAGTGTCAGTTATCACTCCTTGTACAAACAACTTCAAAATCTGATGAATGTATCTCTGGCATTCAATGTAACTGCTCTTACAGTTGCTATATCATGCTTTTATATGGTTGAGTACATATACAATGAAATGAAGCCAGCTTCTATACAACTATAGCAAAAAGGTGCTCCATACTGCCACTCAGTGGGATTCCTCGGGAGTAACGCAGAAAGTCATTTTGTGTAACAAACTATTACAATTTACAATCCAATGTATTTCTTGTATAGTATTCATTGATTACTCTTCTGTGAACTCTTGGTTAGACAACAGTGAAATTTCTACGTTTTACAAAGTGATATCAGTACAGTGTCAGTTATCACTCCTTGTACAACCAACTTCAAAATCTGATGAATGTATCTCTTGCATTCAATGTAATTGCTCTTACAGTTGATATATCTTGATTTTATATGGTTGAGTACATATACAATTAAATGAAGCCACCTTCTATACAACTACAGTAAAAAGGTGCTCCATACTGCCACTCAGTGGGATTCCTCGGGAGTAACGCAGAAAGTCATTTTGTGTAACAAACTTTTACAATTTACAATCCAATGTATTTCTTGTATAGTATTCATTGATTACTCTTCTGCGATCTCTTGGTTAGACAACAGTGAAATTTCTAGGTTTTATGACGTGATATCAATACAGTGTCAGTAATCACTCCTTGTACAACCAACTTCAAAATCTGATGAATGTATCTCTTGCATTCAATGTAACTGCTCTTACAGTTGCTATATCATGCTTTTATATGGTTGAGTACATATACAATGAAATGAAGCCACCTTCTATACAACTATAGTAAAAAGGAGCTCCATACTGCTACTCAGTGGGATTCCTCGGGAGTAACGCAGAAATTCATTTTGTGTAAGAAACTATTACAATATATAATTTCTTGTATAGTATTCATTGATTACTCTTTTTAATGATCTGTTGGTTATAGGATAGTGATATTTCTAGGTTTTACAATTGATATCAGTACAGTGTCAGTTATCACTCCTTGTACAAACAACTTCAAAATCTGAGGAATGTATCTCTGGCATTCAATGTAACTGCTCTTACAGTTTCTATATCATGCTTTTATATGGTTGAGTACATATACAATGAAATGAAGCCACCTTCTATACAACTATAGCAAAAAGGTGCTCCATACTGCCACTCAGTGGGATTCCTCGGGAGTAACGCAGAAAGTCATTTTGTGTAACAAACTATTACAATTTACAATCCAATGTATTTCTTGTATAGTATTCATTGATTACTCTTCTGTGAACTCTTGGTTAGACAACAGTGAAATTTCTACGTTTTACAAAGTGATATCAGTATAGTGTCAGTTATCACTCCTTGTACAAAGAACTTCAAAATCTGATGAATGTATCTCTGGCATTCAATGTAACTGCTCTTACAGTGGCTATATCATGCTTTTATATGGTTGAGAACATATACAATTAAATGAAGCCACCTTCTATACAGCTGGAGGAAAAAGGTCCTCCATTCTGCCACTCAGTGGGATTCCTCGGGAGTAACGCAGAAAATCATTTTGTGTAACAAAATATTACAATTTACAATCCAATGTATTTCTTGTATAGTATTCATTGATTACTCTTCTGTGAACTCTTGGTTAGACAACAGTGAAATTTCTAAGTTTTTCAAAGTGATATCAATACAGTGTCAGTTCTCACTCCTTGTACAATCAACTTCAAAATCTGATGAATGTATCTCTTGCATTCAATGTAACTGCTCTTACCGTTGCTATATCATGCTTTTATATGGTTGAGTACATATACAATGAAATAAAGCCACCTTCTATACAACTACAGTAAAAAGGTGCTCCATACTGCCACTCAGTGGGATTCCTCGGGAGTAACGCAGAAAGTCATTTTGTGTAACAAACTATTACAATTTACAATCCAATGTATTTCTTGTATAGTATTCATTGATTACTCTTCTGCGATCTCTTGGTTAGACAACAGTGAAATTTCTAGGTTTTGCAACGTGATATCAATATAGTGTCAGTAATCTCTCCTTGTAGAACCAACTTCAAAATCTGATGAATGTATCTCTTGCATTCAATGTAACTGCTCTTACAGTTGCTATATCATGCTTTTATATGGTTGAGTACATATACAATGAAATGAAGCCACCTTCTATACAACTAAATTAAAAAGTGCTCCATACTGCCACTCAGTGGGATTCCTCGGGAGTAACGCAGAAAGTCATTTTGTGTAACAAACTATTACAATATACAATTTCTTGTATAGTATTCATTGATTACTCTTTTCAATGATCTGTTGGTTACAGGATAGTGATATTTCTAGGTTTTACAAAGTGATATCAGTACAGTGTCAGTTATCACTCCTTGTACAAACAACTTCAAAATCTGATGAATGTATCTCTGGCATTCAATGTAACTGCTCTTACAGTTGCTATATCATGCTTTTATATGGTTGAGTACATATACAATGAAATGAAGCCACCTTCTATACAACTATAGCAAAAAGGTACTCCATACTGCTACTCAGTGGGATTCCTCGGGAGTAACGCAGAAAGTCATTTTGTGTAACAAACTATTACAATATATAATTTCTTGTATAGTATTCATTGATTACTCTTTTCAATGATCTGTTGGTTACAGGATACTGATATTTCTAGGTTTTACAAAGTGGTATCAGTACAGTGTCAGTTATCACTCCTTGTACAACCAACTTCAAAATCTGATGAATGTATCTCTTGCATTCAATGTAATTGCTCTTGCAGTTGATATATCTTGATTTTATATTGATGAGTACATATACAATTAAATGAAGCCACCTTCTATACAGCTGGAGGAAAAAGGTGCTCCATACTGCCACTCAGTGGGATTCCTCGGGAGAAACGCAGAAAGTCATTTTGTGTAACAAACTATTACAATATATAATTTCTTGTATAGTATTCATTGATTACTCTTTTCAATGATCTGTTCGTTACAGGATAGTGATATTTCTCGGTTTTACAAAGTGATATCAGTACAGTGTCAGTTATCACTCCTTGTACAACCACCTTCAAAATCTGATGAATGTATGTCTTGCATTCAATGTAATTGCTCTTGCAGTTGATATATCTTGATTTTATATGGTTGAGTACATATACAATTAAATGAAGCCACCTTCTATACAGCTGGAGGAAAAAGGTGCTCCATATTGCCACTCAGTGGGATTCTTCGGGAGAAACGCAGAAAGTCATTTTGTGTAACAAACTATTACAATATATAATTTCTTGTATAGTATTCATTGATTACTCTTTTCAATGATCTGTTCGTTACAAGATAGTGATATTTCTAGGTTTTACAAAGTGATATCAGTACAGTGTCAGTTATCACTCCTTGTACAACCACAAGCAAGTTTGGCCACCCCTGGGCTATGCCATGCTGCCTTCCTTCCTGGAAAAATCACTACTGTGTTCTTAATATTGTAGATCCTGCCACAGAGCAAAGTAAAGGAGCTTTGGATAGTGGAAAGTGCCGTCAAGCCACAGCTGATTCATGGCGACCCTGGGCTATCCAGGTCAGGGCATGAAAGTGGTAGGCACCTTAATTGTATTGTGTCTTGTGAATTAATCTGTGGTCACCTGTTTCTTTTCTCCTTAGGCCTAAAATCACTAAGATGGACTTCAAAAAGAGCAAGCTGACGCTTGTGGTGGTGGAAGACGATGACCAGGTACCCATCTCTTGTTGGCTGGAGCCTGAACTGGCACTGTCTGGAGCTCTCTGATTTCTATAGATTCTGATCAGGGAGCCTAGACCACTGCCAGATCAAGGGTTCTTCCTCTGACCTTGATTTTAACGTGCTGGCATGCATGAGAACTTACAGGGGTCCTGTTTCCCTCTATTAGGGTAGAGAGCAAGAACACACGTTCGTTTTCCGATTAGACAGTGCTAAAACATGCAAGCACCTGTGGAAATGTGCAGTGGAACACCACGCCTTCTTCCGGTTGCGCACGCCGACAAACACTAAATCCAGCCGGTCAGATTTTATCCGGCTTGGTTCCCGCTTCAGATTCAGGTACTTAATTGTATATGTAGCCTTGCTGATAAATCCTCAAAAATTACTAGCTGACTTTTTCAAACTAGTTTAGTTGTCTACACACACTTATGTTGGTCAGTTGTGGTATTTTTGACGTCGTGAAGGGGGGTGGGTCAGCTCTCTTCCATTTTGAAAAGCTTTCCTGACTAGTCACTTGGAGGCTATTCTTGCTTATCACAGGTGGGGAGGGGCCATGGCTCAGTGGTAGAGCATCTACTTGGTATGCAGAAGCTCCCAAGTTCAATCCCCATCATCTCGTTAAAAGGACCAGGCTGGAGGTGAGGTGAAAGACCCTGGAGAGCTGCTGCCAGTCTGAGTAGACAAGACTGAATCTGATGGACCAAGAGGGGTCTCATTCAGGATAAGGCAGCTTCATGTACTCATGACCAATCCAGTGATTATTTTCAGCACACTGAAACTAAAAACCATCTTTATCACCATTAACTTGATGCAATATCACTTTCTGCTTTCTACAAATGTCAGCTGCTCAGGTTCAAAATTTGAAGGAAGTCTCATTTTCTGGGAGGAAAGCACTAAAAGTGAAGTTTATAAATAAGTTGCTGATTACGTTCCTGGAATGTCATTATCCTGGTTTTTTGATATGTGTGGGCTTGCTTCAGTGGTTGGTCCCCTAGTCCCCTGTAAGGAGAGAAGAGGGACAGGATTGGTGAGGAGAATCCTTGTGCTGAGCACGTTGCCATTTGGGTGGGTGGGGGAGCATTTGGGGTTTTAGATGAGCAGCAGAGCTGTTTTGATGGAGAACAGAGAGGAGCTGCTTTGGCCTGTGGGTGAAACTGGACTAGGGAGGCGGCAGGAGGGGTTTAGCCAGGACAGACAGACCTTTTGCTACATGAGCTGTTTGTGAAAACATTTTAAAGCAGGTTTTGATGGCACATTCTGAAGAATGACTTCTAACTGCTGTTGTTATGGATTTTGTTATATTAAGAACATAAGAGAAGCCAAGTTGGATCGGGCCAATGTCCCATCCAGTCCAACACTCTGTGTCACACCAAGGCCAAAATCCAGGTGCCAACAGGAGATCCCCCAACAGGGCCAGAACTCCATGAGCCCTCCACTGTTATCCCCCCCCCCAGCACCAAGAATATGGAACATCACTGCCCCAGACACAGTGCTCCATCTACACCTTGTGACTAATAGCCACTGATGTACCTCCGCTCCACATGTTTATCCAGTCCGCTCTGTAATCATATCATTTTGGTTGTTGTGAATGGCTGTCTACGCTAGCTACTTCAGAGTTCCTTGTATGCATTTCTTGCATGCCATTTTGCTTTTTTATGAGGGAAGCAAAGGAGCCATACTCATGCTTTTGTGTCTAGCTTGTGTAGGTGGGTGGGTGGGTGGTTTTTGTGTTTTGTTTTTTTGGGGAGAGGGTCATGACATTAATCTACTCTGTGATGCTAATGTTCCCCCTCCTTTTTTTAAATAAGTGGGAGAACAGAGTACCAGGCAACGCATGGATCCAGGTTACGCAAAACCAGCACATTTGAAAGGCGGCCAAGCAAGCGGTACCCCTCCAGAAGGCACTGGACTTTCAAAGGTTGGCACTCACAGCCAGTGTGTGTTCGTGTGCCCATTTCCCCTTAGTTTTCCAAACGAATGCTCAGTTGAACTTGTAGCTTCTGTCTCCATTTCTTTTCACACAACATAAACAGCTTCATTTTGTCGCAGCTTTCACTGCTGGAGGGAAGTACGTTGAGAGATGGGTAAAGCCATGGTTGTGTCAGTTTCATTTATTATCTTTTTTTCCCCCACTCCCGAGTCTGTCTTCTCCGAAGCACCTGAGAAATCCTCGAGTAAAGCAGAGTTTTTCTGTATAATAGTTGCTCATTTGGGAAGGTTGTAGGGACATCAGAGAAGTGCGTCTTGAGTATGGAGAAACAATCAAGGAGCATTAGTAAAGCCCACAATCCACTTCCGATTGCAGCATCACTGTGCCACAGTTGCTTTCCCTGCTTTCTTCAGAATCTGAATTTTTTTAACCCTGTGGAAAAAAGTGTACCATGGACATACAAAACGCTGGATGGTTTTATTGGAGGTTTACAAGAAAGAAGCAAATGGCTCAGTGTCCAAGATGCCGTCACAGTGTGTCACTCTGTCGACTGTGGTGCACCTTAACCACAGCTTCATTAGCCTTTTGGGCAGCATTCACGGATTCATAGAATCAGAGAGTCGGAAGGGACCTCCAGGGTCATCTAGTACAACCCCCTGCACAATGCAGGAAATTCACAAATACCTCCCCTCCACACCCCCAGTGACCCCTGCTCCATGCCCGAAAGATGGCGGAAAAACTCCAGGATCCTTGGCTAAACATTCCCTTGTTAGGTTTTCTCAGATCCCGTCTCCTGCTACAGAACTGGCCTTTGTACATAAGTGCTGGCAGTGGGAACAAATCAGGGGTGGGTAGTCCATCATCGTCAGTGTGGTAATGAGCAGAGGAGGCCATTGTGTCATTGTAGGTGAAAATGGAGGGCAGAAGTGCTGTGTGTTTCCTCCTTCAAAGTGTTTGACACTTTGGCAGTCCACAAATGGTCGTGAGCAGACATCCAGTCTTGTTCCATCTACGCTGGCTCCCAGTTTGCTTCCCGGCTTAATGCAGGGTGCTGGTATTGAATGCTGAAGCCCTTTGTGTATCCTGGGACCAACATGCCTCAAGGACTGCCTTCCTCCCTATGAACCTTCAGCCATTCACTCCAGTCATCCTCAGAGGCCCTGCTTTGGCTGCCCCCGCTATCTGAGGCTAGACAGGTGGCAACCTGAGAAAGGGCCTTCACAGTTGTGGCCCCAGAACTTCGGAACTCCCTCCCCAGGGAGATTTGTCCATCTCTCTCTATCAATGTCTTTTCATCAGCAGACAATATTTATTCTTGTTTTGTCTGGGATACCCCAAAAAACATTTACTGGTCCTCCGCCTAGTGTGGTTTGTTTGTTTTTAATTGAATTATTCTATAATTTGAACTGTATTTTTTTAGTTGTTTAAATTTTGAATGTTTATTATGTTCACTGCCTTGTGGGCCCTGATCAGGTGGAAAGGCGGCATAAAAAATGTTCTGATCAGACGAGTTTGCTGCTTTTTGACATTGTGATGCTCACTCTTGCTTTTCTTTGCTCTCCCTTCAGCCAACAACCCCATGAAATTGTCTCCACTTTGGTAAGTGTTGGCCGCTTCTCTCTCACTCTTTGGCTTGGCATCTGCCACCCATGACTCTCTCACTCTTTGGCTTGGCATCTGCCACCCATGACTCGGGCCCAATAAAAAGTTACCAGTTGTAAGCAACCCTGTGTTACACCTCTAGTGTAGGAACACAGCCCAAATACTTCACACTTGGCTGTCACGTATCGGCCTCTTATGGGTTGCAAAGGAAATAACGTGTAGAAATAGATACAGTAAAGCCTTTTAGGGCTGATAAAGAGGTAATGATCTGAAATTCTAATCCATGGCTTGGGGTGTCAGCCACACTGTTATGTCCTCTGTTCCCTTAGCATGGGCAACATTCTTTCCTTCTAGGGCTGTATTGATGCCAAAATTAACCGTGGTCAGACCTAACCAGGGCTCACTTGGATACTAGCGACCAATTTCAGTTTCAGAGCAGACTCTGTTCAACACTAGTAATAAAAGCTGGCACTGATATAATCCTTCCCTATACTTAAGGCTGGCAAGATGGACGAAACATTCATGCTGGAAGAACATAAGAGAGAAGCCAATGCTGGATCAAGCCAATGGCCCATCCAGTCCAACACTCTGTGTCCAACACTCAGTGGCCAAAAACACCAGGTGCCAGCAGGAGGTCCAGCAGTGGGAGGCAGAACACTAGAAGAACTCCCACTGTTGCGCCGCACCCCCCCCCCCCAAGTACCAAGAATACAGTGCATCACTTGCCCCAGATGGAGAGTTCCTAGCCACTGAAGGACCTCTGTTCCATATGTTTATCTAATTCCCTCTTAAAGCCATCCATGCTTGTAGCTGCCACCACCTCCTGTGGCAGTGAACAGAAGGCACCTTGTGCAGGAGAAGCCTGTAGGCACTGCTGGAATGAATTGGTAGGATCCAATCCAGTGGCTTGCATTTAACCCAGGATACTATACTGGGAATGAACTGTGGTTTGGAATCCTGGTCTGTAGGACAAGCGCAAACCATAGTTTGTTCGTTTGGACATAACTGCAAGCTGTAGTTTTCTGCAAACATGGAAATTATCTGGCCACACACAGGAGGGAGGGAGTAAATAACTCCAAGGCTCTACCTGGCATGTTCATGCAGCAGCAAGCTGTGATCTGTTGTTGCATCTGAATCAAGCCAGAGTTTATTTTTGAAAGGGGTCATTTTGCGGAAAGACCAAAAAAACTCAGTGCAATTAAAAAAGTGGTATCAGCACTGGCAGCAGTCTTTGAAATTTCTTATACTTTTGGCGAGAACTCTTGATTCATTCATTGAAGTGAACTTTCCCTTAGCCATTGGCTCGGCTGTTCAGGTGTTACCGAACATTCCTCAAGTCACTGATTTTTTTAAAAAATGGCAATACACAAGAGGTAGGGATATATGGGAATTTGATATAAAGGAGTTAGGCTTGGATTGGAGTAAACTGTATTGTTACAGCATTGGTCAGTAATTAGACTTGAGTGTGTGTGTGAGAGAGAGACAGATACAGAAAGAGACGGAGAGATGTTTGGTGTGTGAGTATCATAAAGTTGGGGGGGGGGTGTTAATGGGGATGTGTGTGTGTGTGGGGGGAGATCAGTATTTCCTTGGCCTGTTTCACTTATGAATAACATGAGCTTCTGTGACATCTTTCAAAACCTATGCAAAAACACCCGATCTGTATTTTCATTTCAGTGCTAAAAATAATCCTGAAGCCCATAACTATCAGGTAAGAGGCATACAGATTTGTTGTTTCACTACCTTAATTATAGGCCCCAGTAGCGTCATGATCACTCGCCTTCTCGCCTACTCGCTCGCTGTGTTACGAGTTCTTGAAATGTGTGGGTCCCCCCATTGGTGTTTTGTGTGCCTTCACATCTGTGTTCCGGAGGGAGCAAGTTAGATTCTGATCAACGGGAATTCATGTCCAAGAGCCGGTTTTCAGAAAGTTTCTATTAAAAAAACCCAAAAACACCTAGAGATCCTTGACAGATCCTTTGAAAGATCAGAGTTCTTCACAACAAAGTTATGAAAACAATCTGTCCAAAAATGGGTCATGTATTGTTCTTTTTTCAACTGCACACTTAAAAGGTTTGGGATTCACACTTGAAAACATAAAACTGTGTCCAAGCGAACAAGCTTGTATTTGTGATGTGAGTTGACACATGTTCTCTGCTGGGTAATCCTTCTGGGGCCAACTGAACTCTTTGCATCTTGTAGAAATTGTTGGAAAGGTCATGTTCATGATCAATTCCCCCACAATTGCCATCGCCAGAAGATTCAGTGGCCTGCTTCCATTGGGGACATCACTGTGGGGTCCTCACAAACACATATGGCCAAGTATGACTATGGTCTTATGACAAAAGAAGAGCCCTGCTGGATCAGACCCAGGGGTCCATCTGGTCCAGCATCCTGTCTCACACAGTGGCCAACCAGTTACCCTGGAGCTCCAACAACAGGGCACAGAGGATGAGGTCTTCCCCTAATGTTGCCTTCTGGGTTTGGGGTTCAAAGTATTAGTGCCTCTGAATGTGGACGTTCCCTTTAGTCACCATGTCTAGTAGCTGCTGAATCTGTCCAGTTCCCTTTTAAAGATGTCTGTGCCCATGGCCATCACTACATCCTCTGGCAGCAAATTCCACATTTTAATCACTCATTGTGAAAAGAGGCATTTTCTTTTGTCCATCCTGAATCTACTGTCCATCAGCTTCATCGGATGCCCTTGAGTTCCAGTCTTTTGGGAGAGGGAGGAAAAGTTCTTCATTGAAATGAAATGAAATGAAATGAAAGGGGGAAGGGGGCTGGCATATGGGTACTGACACATCACGCATGGCAACTCCTTCCCGCCACAGAGACCGTTGTCATTAGCAGTGCTCTTGGCCCAACCAGGGCATGGGGGCCTTTCAGAAGTATACGAGCCACGCAGGGAGGCGTATTCATGAGAGGCTCCTGTTAGCCGAATTGCTTTAATTTACACTTAGCAATTGGCAAAATACACGGGTTCTTGCCAACTATACCAGGGTCCCACCCCTCCCGGGAGATCTCAAGGAAAGAGGCACGTGAGGCGAGTTCCAAGTTCAATGTTGTTTACTGGATCATGTAATCAAGCATACAAAAATCGTAATCACACACACAATCTTACAGGTCTAATAAAATAAAGAGAGAAAATAGCACTTTTGCATGAGCAGGTTTCGTTGGTGGGGAAAGCACGTTACCTTAGATGCGTTGTCCGATGTCAGGATGAATTGGATTTGGGAAGAAAGGTATAAAAGCTATGGGGCCACGAGGCTTGAACCGGCAAGACCACGTGGTTCTCCTGGATCGCGAGTCCAGAGAGAGAAAAAGGGTTTAAAGATGGAGGCAAGGGTTGGGGACAGAAAGCTGGACTGAAGGGTCAATAGGTAAGATAGAGGGCGATGGCTCAAGAGGCCGAGTGACTCTCGGTTTGGACTTTTATTGGGGGTCTTGGGGCGGGCTTTGCAGACCACAACCCACTAACACTCCTACTAGGCGGTCCGTCCCTGTTGGACCTTGCTATAGGTTAAAGGTGAACAAAGGGAGGAGGTCCAGGGGTTTGGTCAGTGTTGCAAAAGTATGACTTCACCAGGAAACAGACACTGAGTCTGGGGTCCGATGACTCACCTGGCCATACCTATTGTCAGTTGATGGTTTTAGCCAAGTATCTGATGGCTGGCACATTAGTTGCTAGGCAGTCTCGTTAGCATAACTATTCAGTGGGGGAGTGGGGGTCAGCCAGCGGATGTCTGACAGAAGGAGGCCTCATGGCAAGAGGAATTCTTTGTCTTTGCCTTGGGTGAACTGCTTGGGGTGTCAGCCTCCTGGCTTGGGCTGGAGCTGGCTCCTATGTGAAGAAGAAAGCGCAAGTCCCTTCCACTGCTGGCGACACAGAGTTCAAACTTATGGATAAAAATCCATAAGAGCACAGAAAAGTGCCTTGCTGGCTAACATTTCCCCCCCTCGGAGACCTGAAGGCGTCAGGTGAAGGTCTCCGAATTTGAACGATACGATGATGAAAACTGAGGCAGACTGCATGATGGTGATCCTGGAAGAAATAGGTGGCAAGGGACGGACCCAGAAGATGACAAAAATCTATCGCAATAAAAATGCCAAATTGTTGCTGGGGCGGACATAAAACAAGGCTTTGTGCATTAGACCACCAAGGGAGCCTAGAAATATTTAAGTCTCTAAAAAAAAAATTGTTAACTGAAATATCAAAAGTAATCCTAAAAAATTCCTTAACTTAAATTCATTGTAAAAAGCCTTATAGAAGCATTATAAATTTCTTATAAGGGTATTATCTATACATAAAGCATTTAATACTTATAGCGGAAGTACACACATTTGTATCAATAAAAATACTCCACAAGGAATGCACAAGGAAATAAAATGGTTACAAACAATTCTTCGTCCATCTCTCCTGAGCGGCAAGGCTTTTCTGCTGGAAACGGGCTACTGGTGTCTCTATGCAGGAGAGAGGCGCGCTTTACATTGTATCTAATGGAACACCAGGACTCGTATATCTTCGGCTCTTCGGAAGCCACTCGGGTCTTGATCAATAGCTCATGAAGCTCTCGGCTGCGCCCGTCACTTCTCGGCACGGACATGAGTCAGTTCGGCCGGGAAGGAGGAGACCGGTTTGCATATTGAGGAGTCGCCCCCCCCTTGTTATCTAAAAGCATCATGGGTACTTACTTACATTAGGAAAAAAGGATATTAAAATAAAACATAGTTTAATGATTTTGCAAGCAGAGTGTCTAAAGGCATTCAAGAAATACGGAAAAGGTCAAAACAGGTCAGACATCTGGAATCATTGTATTATGAAAGACACATCATCTTGGGGTCCTGGCTGGAATAATCACAGGCCAGGTATTCACCCTTCGGGGTTGGCGGAGTCTCCGGGCACGCCTCCCGAACCCTGGGGAGCATTTGTGAGATGTGTGCCTGAGAGAGACACAGACGCACACACGCACAGGCAGGGCATGCAAAAGCTGGGTTCGGGAGTTGCGTCCGGTCGACTCTGACCTTTTATCTGGAGCCGGGTGGCTCCGCGGGGACGCCGTTAGCTGCGTACCCGTTTTAGCTTGGAGGGCTCCCTTCGGGGGGCCCTCCCCTAATACTGTACAAAAATAGAACAATCTTTTCCCCCTAAACCTGATCCCAGTGGTACCGTCCCATACCCAATGAGGAGCGGACTGGGCAGCTAGTCACTAGGCAGAACCCTCAAAGGTCGCGTGTTTTGGACTTGGCTGTGTATGTTACGGCTAGAGGCTGTTGCGTATGCAAATGAGAGGATTGTTTAGGCATTCTGGGATACACAAACATTTCAAGAAAAATAAATTTATTAAAAATCAAAAACAATCGAATTGGACACCAGTGTTGGGGCGAGGATACGTTTTAGCTTGCAAGCACTTCAGGGAGAGAGCTGTCGAAAATCTCCCTCTAACCTAGAAAGATGTTAAAAAGAAGGGGCAGGAGGTTTTGTCCGGGGTTCTGACCTAACCGGGGAGTCCTTCCCAGGCACTCTCCACTGCTTCGTGCAGGGAGAGCTTGCACGCCTGGTGAAAGGGGGCATGGGCCGGATTTAAATTCCGAACCCAACTTCTGCATGTCTTCCAGATCATTTCGGCTTGGAGGGGCTGCATAGCGGAGGGAGACAAAGGATTCGTTTGTCCTACTTCTTCCTCCTGAGCTGTCTCTCGGGCTTCCATATCCCCCTTGTTCTTGTTGTCCTGCTCACTAATGATTCCCCACGGTTCGTCTGGGCCTCGGCCCTCCCAACACTGGTAAAGAATAGAAAAGCAAACACAAAAACAAAAATGTTTTGGCAAGCAACCGACTTGCTTTGCAAACAGAAGACTTGGTTTGCAAACAAACGGTTTTATTTCTTGCCTGTAGAGTGCACAAAAACAAAGAGGCGGGGACAAAAACAAAACCGTGCACAATGAAAAAGTTTTTGGATAAGGCTACATGC
This sequence comes from Lepidodactylus listeri, assembly GCA_029233225.1. Taxonomy (NCBI): domain Eukaryota; kingdom Metazoa; phylum Chordata; class Lepidosauria; order Squamata; family Gekkonidae; genus Lepidodactylus; species Lepidodactylus listeri. The sequence goes on along the minus strand of JARCFY010000014.1, from coordinate 1,374,636 downwards.
TTATAAAAATAAATAAATAGAGAAAAGTACATATGAAAACTAAATAAGTTAATGATGATTGACAGACTATGCAGATTGAGCGTCAATGGGCATGCTGGGAGAAGAAGATATCATGAGCAAAATAAAATTTAAAAGGCAAAAAGACCGAATAGGAGTCCCGCACTGAGGCGGCTGAGTGTTTTGGGTTGAGGATTGCTTGGGCAGGTGATCGGGGAAGAGGTCACACTAACATAGAGAGATGCAGTAATGTGTGGCCGGAGAGCGTTGGGCTGGAGCGGGCTAACCTTGGGGCCTTTCCCCAGGCACCCGTCGCTGCCTCGAGTGGCGATCGGATTGCACACCTGGTGGAGATGGGGCGAGAGAGGGGAGGTTTCGGAGTAACTTCCGAACCCAACTTCTGCACGCACCACCGGGAGAAGCCGCCTACTAAGCTTCACATTCGTGCTAGCCACAAATGTAACTACGGAGCTTTTGTCGACGGCATCTTTGGATGCGCCCTCGGCTCTTCTGATCTCCCATGAAGAAATGCTTTCGGTCCTCTCACCCCCTATCTCCCTTTTCTTTCTCTCATTGCTCCCTATGGTTCGTTAGGGCTTCGGCCCGCCCAATACTGGTTAAAGAATAGAAAAGAGTAAAAACTCTTAGGAACAAGCGGAGGCTTGTTGTGATCCTAAGATGTGTCTGGCTGTGAACAAAAAAAAGGGTGTATACTGGCTATATAAAAACATTGGTGGGAGATTTTTGCAAAAGTGAAACCAAAAATAAAGAAGTCCGGTGCATGGATAGGAACGGTCGAAAGATATACAAAGTAATAGTACACGTTTTGAGAGGACTAATTTTGAGATCCACGTGTCGGGGCGTATGCAAAGTAGAGCTGCCGCAAAGCACGCTGGTTCTTAATTTCTGAAGACCGAATTTTTGTTTAATAAGTTGTTATCTGAAAACTGCCAATGTCAAAATTAAAAATACTTTAGGAGGTTTCAAATTGGGAACCCAAAGGTGAAAAACAATCTAAAACTTCTATGTCCTATGATCGAAAAAGTCATTGCAGGGGGAGAGCTCGCAAAAAGATCGTGGCTCGCCTTAACCTTTTTGAAAGGATTGCATTTTCCCACTGGCTTTCCAGTAGGACTCGCACATTTGCACTTCCTTTCTTGGCCTGCTCCGTCGCGCTGACCTCAAAGCGTGACCATACTGCCACAATGGATCTCAGTCATCCTGAGAAAGCTCCACTGGCTTCTTGGCGACCTGGCAATATGGTTTTTTTGGTGTCAGCGATGCTACAGAGGAATCAAAAAGGCAGCATGATTGAGGTCTTCTGAATATGTGCAGGAGACTGAACCTGCTTTCGGCTGCATTTGTAGTCTCGCTGATGTTCCCTTGGGTTCGATAGACTGCTGCTAAAGACCAATTTTTCTACCTCATGGGTCTCTTCTAAGAGACCCACCCAATAATGGTTAAAGAATAGAAACACAAACATAAACACACATAAGGGTCTGAAAATGGAGGAAGACAGACAAACATAGGGAAAAGGACAACAGTTAAGGTATGTCAGAGGTCGGAAAGGAGGGGCTAGGAATTCGAAACCTTAGATGCAACGTGCATCAAGGCTTGGAAGTCCGTGGCTTTAGATTGAGCTTCCAATTTGTGGATTTGTCTTCTCACCCAGCAAGTCAATGTGATTAGCGCCACTATTAAAATAATTTGGAAGGCCAGAATGACGACTATGGGGTGGAGCATTAAATTTAAATACCCCGTCGTCGTCGAGCTCCAACCAAGAAGCGATTCCCACCAGCTATGTTTTCCAGCCTCCTTAATTTCCACGGCCAGTTCCTTAATCCTGGCACCATTATGGGAAACGTTTAAGGCGGCTTTGTCTCCCGCTTTCTTTAGCTGAGCCAGGCGCTCTTGGAGGTCCGGGTGAGAGAGCAATTTCCTCAGGGCTTCCAGTCCTAACCCCAAAGGTACTGGAGCAATAGAGTCATATAATTCTGGGGATAAGGCCATTTCTTGTTGTGTCCAAACGGGGGTTTCAAAATAAAAGTCACACCCTCTGATGGAGGTAATGTTACAAAAGCATCTGTTTATTCCAGGCAGCATTTGTTGGTAGTATAGTGTGTTGAGATGTATGTGTTCGCAGGTTGTTCTGAGGCAGACACAAGCTCTGCCTATGTATATAATAGTGGACCCGGTCTCACTGACTGTGTCAAATTGGCAGTGTGAGATGGCGTGTTTCTTGGGAACTAGGCATGGGTGATGTTTCTCTAGGGCTTCGTCATCACAGATGAAGCCTAAGTTTTCCTTATGGGTACATCCGTCTAGATTGATCATATGCCAGTTGGATGAGCTCACTTTAGCCCATCGGTCACTGTTCCTAGCATATAATACTGTGTCCGAATTGACTTGGATACCCAGTGGAACTACTGGATAGATGTGGAAAATTTCTTTAGCGGTCACTGTGGTTATAATCAATTGCAAGGTCTGGGTTACTGCGTCAAAGGAGGCGTTTGCCAATGACCACCAGTGCTCGAGAGAGATTTCACTGGCGGTTAGGTTTCCTTTAATCAATTCCCTTATTTCTAAGGGTATAACTCCAGCCATAGCTTGTTTGATTATAGTCATGGCAGTGACTACATTAAGAGTTTGTGCTTGAGTGCAAGCAAGAGCCAATGAAATATTGTTTTGTAAAGACTGAATGCCATCAAGGAGATTGTTAAAATCTTTCTCCATGATTTGTTCCCAAGTAACCAGCAGTGGGTTGGTGGAGCGTTCCACATGGGCAAGGGAATCCAATGATTGCATGAGAGGGAGGCTCATTTGAGAGATGTCGAATGCAACCTTGGAGGCTTTATTCGCTATCACCTCTATGTTTGCAGCATCTATGGCTGCCATGCCCGCTCCTACGGGTGCGACCCAATCAGAAAGATCGCGTTTAGTTCTTCTAGAGAGCTCCCCTTTACGCCACATTAAGATCCAATTGTCCCAACCTTGCTGGGTCGTGTGTAAGTAAGAGTCACAGAGGGCATGGCTGAAAGAAGTGCCGAGCCCATTTAAGCTGACATTGACCCTTTTGACTGAAATTTGCGGCTGCATCAAGACTGTTTCTTGATGATTAAATTTTAAAGTGTGTGCCCCCACTACCGGGTAGGTCAATGAGGCCAGTGTGTCTACATTTTGGATAAGTGGGTCCAAATTTAGTGTGTGATTTGCATCACCAATTATTAAAGTATAATTTCCTTCCTGATGAGTGAGCTGCAGAATTGTTGTTCCGATAGCTGTAAGATTTACAGTATCGGTGGCATTGAGGCAGACAGATGTGTTTAGAAGGAGGGTCCAGTCTGGGGGACCTTGCTGCTTTAACGCAGAGCAGTTAAAATGCCAATCGAGCTTGCCCCATGCCAGTGGCTCTAGGTCTATTTCTTCACCGAATGGGTCCGTGAGCGTTATCGGGACCTCTGTGTCATTATGGAAATGACAGGAGCCAATGGAGATGATTAATTTTAAAGGATCGCCAATGTCCCATACGGCAGCTGAGATTACAGCTATGTCAGTGTAAAGGGAGATGGGGGTAGGAGCAGTATATTCAATGGTGGAGGTGTTGATTTTGTCTTGTGGCTGTTTGCACAAGGTCACTTCCATTTCATCCATAGCATATTTCCCGGAGGTGCATAGCGTCACCTTTTCTCCGGTGTGGCTTTGGATGCAATGTGTGAGCTGCTGTGGTGGACACCGATCTATGGGTGTGAGTGTGACTGCTCTGTCATGCCGTCCTGTTACACAGGTAAAAATTCTAAAAGGCATGTTGATTCCCACGCATCTCCATCTGGTCAAGACTACCGTATGGTTGGCTATTTGTGTTGTCGATGTAAAATGAATCAAGGACAATAACAATAAAATTTTTAATGGTCTTACCCATTTGTCTGTTGCTGAGGTGAAACTTCCTGGATGCATTCTGTAATATAATGTTTGAGGGGTGTATGAGTGAGATCCCTGTACTCCATACTGCAGTCGACATACCCAAGTAGTCACAGTATGGTTCCCTTTTAGCTAAAGGTGCTTAGAGGTTCTTCGTTCATTGGTGTGCGCTTGGCACTTATGCAAGCCCGGTGCGGTTACTGCTGCACGCTACCGTGGCTTTTGTTCTTGGAACGAGGTTGTTATACTTAAAATTCTGCTATTCCCTCCCCCCCTTGCTTCCTAAATGGCGGCTTGAGCCATTGGGAAGCACTTAGTGGAACAGGCAAGTGTCTCCAAGGGAGAAAAGAGGAAAGAGTTCAAACATGTCTGTGGGAAGGAAAGGACCGTGTTTAACTGCAGCCAGCGGATTCCCGTCGCCACCGGGGTCCGGAGGGAGATCAGGTGGGACTGGAACCGGCTCACCCTTCCACAGTTTGAGTTGGGAGGAGTGGAAGAACTTGTGCCACGTTTGGCCATGCTTTCGAGGGATTGTCAGTTTGTACACTGCAGGGCTGACCCTATCAATGATGGGGACCGGACCAGCCCATTTAGCCATGAGAGCATGCTGTTTGCGGCTGAACTTGCGGTAGAGCACTTGCTGCCCTGGATCCCAAACCTGAGGATTACGAACCCATCCCAATTTCTTGTCTATTGCGAGCTGGCTTTCCCCGAGCATGTTGGCTACTTGGAGGTGTATGATCAGGATGTCAGTGAGGAGGGATCTGACCCACTCATCATTTGCCACTTTGGGTTCAAAGTCCGAGGGGACATCGCTCTGTAGCCAAAAAGCTTCTGGCATGCGCATTTTCCTGCCAGTCATGACCATATGTGGGGAATAGCCGTGTGAGGCCGTGGTCCCCCTGATAGCCATGAGGATGATGGGCAGTTTTTCATCCCAAGTCCTGCCCGTGGAATTAACCATTTTCATGAGCGCTTCTTTGAGTGTGCGGTTAGCGCGTTCAATAGAGCCAGAAGATTGGGGGTGTGCCGCAATGTGGAATCTTTGGGTGATCCCCAGAGCCTTGCAGAGCTCCTGAGTGACCTCTCCAATGAAATGAGGCCCGCGGTCGGAGTCCAGGACTCGGGGGATGCCCCAGCGTGAGAATAAGTTATTAAAAAGGAGTTTGGCAGCCGTGCCGGCGGAGTTGTCCCGGCAGGGGAAGGCTTCGACCCATTTGGAGAAGGGGTCAATGACTGTAAGGCAGTGCCTGTTGCCGCGGCTAGTTTTGGGAAGGGGACCGATGAAATCGATCTGGACCCGCGCCCATGGTCCCTCTATGCGTTGGTGTTGAATGGGAGCTTTGGGACCGGATGAGTCTGCATTGACCATGGCACAGGCGAGACAGTTATCTACCCACTGGGCAACGTCTTGTCGCATGCCTGGCCACCAGCCTGCATCCCGCACCCGTTCCAAAGTGAGGTCTTTTCCTCTATGGCCCTGCTCATGAACAAATTGGATCAGGTCTGCTCGTACCTCTACAGGAACTACCCAGTGACATGCCCCAGTGTGATCCACCGCCCAGATTACTCCGTCCCGTTCCTCTATGGAGTATTTCCCTGTGGGGTCCTTGCCCTTGGAAAGGAGATCCTGTACATCGGCGTCATTTGCCTGGAGCTCCCCAAGGTCTACAAAGACTGGTGGGATGGATGACCTATTATGTTGGCTGCGTGTAGTGACAGCCTGCAGAGGTTGTTCCGGTGGTTCTTGGGGAAGGGGTAGCTGTGCAGCAGCTTTGGCCAAAAGATCTGCCTGGTCGTTCCAGTATGCGATTTCAGAGTTATTTTTCTGGTGGCCCTTGACATGGGAGATCTGAGTCTCCGCTACACGTCTATGAAGGAGTTGTACAACATCTTTCCAGAGTGTTGCGTGGGCCACCGGTTTGCCTTCTGCATTGACCCAATCCTGTTTTTCCCAGTGGGGGAGCCACACTGTAGCGGCTTTGGCCGTCCAGTCCGAGTCGGTGAACACAGCGACCGGAATGTCTGGGGGCTCAAAGGCTAGAACCGCTCGCAGGGCGGCGACCTCTGCGGCTTGGCTGGAATGGGGGCGGACCGACTCCTGCAAAGTGTGACCATCGTGGGTACGGATGGCACCATAACCTGTATAGGGTGTCCCTATCACATGGAAGGAGGATCCATCACAGAACCAGCAGTGAAAACCAAGCTGCTTGGCTTCTTCGAATGGCACTCCCCATGTGGCTGGCCAGGGTACATGGTCGACCACTGGTAGAGGACACTCATGCTCGTCCCCAGTTATGATGAGGCCATACGGGGCAGGGGGTTCCTTCTGTTCTTTTCGGTAGTCTACTCCCTTATTGACCAGTGCAAGTGTCCACTGGGCAATGCGGGCATTAGATACTTGGCCATCCTGAATTTTCCCTGAGAGAATGTACTTCAGAGGGGTGTGTGTGGTTTGCACTATGACCTTCGCACCTCCGATGATAAATTCCCAGTGAGTAAGGCTCCAGACAAGGGCTAGACAGACTTTCTCACATGGGGTAAACTTTATTTCTACAGAGGAAAGATTGCGGGAGGCATAGGCGACCACTCTTGGGGCGCCAGCATGATGCTGTATAAGGGTGGCGCCGATGCTTTTCTCAGAATGTGCCAGTTGGATGTAAAAGGGTTTATCAGGGTCCGGATGCGCTAGAGCGGGAGCAGAAGCAAGACTTTGTTTAAGGCTGGCAAAGGCGTATTGCTGTTCAGGTCCCCAGAACCAGGGTGTGTTGCTCTTTAAGAGAGAGTACAGAGGGCGCGCTTTATCAGCAAAGCCTTCCACAAAATCCCTAGAGAAGTTGAATGTTCCTAGTAAAGCTCTTAAGGAGGGCACATCGGTAGGCGCCGGGAGCTTGGCAATGACTTCCATGCGCTGGGCATCGGGAGTCCTGCCATCGGGACCCAGGGCCAGGCCAAGGTACTTGACCCGCGTTTGAACTAGCTGGGCCTTATCCCTACTAGCCTTGAACCCTGCTTCCCTGAGAAGATTTAAGACTTCCTGGGTTACATCAGTGACTTCTTCTTCTGTGGAGGCGTGGACAAGAATGTCATCCACGTAAGAAAGCACGTGATCTTTAGAGGTAGCTCTAAGGTGTTCCCACATGCGTACAACGTGTGCATGGCAGATGCTAGGACTGGAGTGAAAACCTTGGGGTGTGCGTTTGAAGGCATATTGCTGGCCACGGAAGGTAAAAGCGAACTTATACCAGCAGGACTCGTGCAATTTGATGGAGTGAAACGCATTAGCCAAATCAATCACACTGTAGTAGCGGGATCCTGCTGCGATGGCCGCAAGGATCTCATGGTATTTTGCTACGACAGGGGCCACTGGAGGAGTCACTGCGTTTAGCGCTCTGAAATCCACTGTCATTCTCCAGGTCACTCCGTCTGCTTTAAGGACGGGCCAGAGGGGAGCGTTGCAGATGGATTGCATTGGGAGGATGACATCCCATTGGAGGAGCCCTTCAATGGTTTTGGCTATTCCGGCTTCAGCTTCGGCGGGATACTTGTACTGTTTTTGTGGAGGTGGATCCTTCCCTTCTATTAATACACAGGCATCACGGACGGTGCCACACTCTGCTTTGTCTTGGATCCAGACTTCAGGGAAATCTTGGATCCAAGGGTCACTAGGTTCCAATGGGGCCAGGGGAAGAGGAGCCTTTAGGGCGGCACACCGATGGACTGCATTGATTTCGCTAGGACCTCCCGGAATCTGCCATAGGAAGCCATTAGCCAAATCAATTGTGAGCCCATGGTCCCGGAAAAATGGAGCCCCGAGAATGCCGTCGTCTTCGCCCTGGTTGTCGCAGGCAGACACACGTGTGGAAAGCTTTCCCACTGTTAAGGGAATCGAATTCCAGATGGTGGCAGTGTGCTTGCCTCCGGCAAAGCCTGAGAGAGAGAGAGTAGCTGAAGATGGCTGGCCTGTTTGAGCCAATTGGGGTTTAAGGACATTTGTGGATGCTCCCGTATCTACAAGGAGTGTAGCAGGTTTCATGTTCCCTGGAGTCCCGACCCCTGCTTTCACAGTCGGTCTCCCCCATGTGTCGGGCTTCAAAGGAGCCACTATGCCATTGGGGAGATTGTGGGACTCCGGGCAGCCCTAGCTTTGGTTCCCTTTCTCCTCTTCAATGCGAGTGAGAGTGGTCTTTACCGGGTTGAGAGGCCGTTCCTGTTGCTTGGCCGAGTCTGTCAGGGCCTGGAGGAGAACCGAGTCGGGTTGCAGATGGAAGCGCTCCATCTCAAATCCCCGTTCTTTGAGTTCCATCCAAAGGTGCCATCTGAATGGACTTACTCCATTTGGAGGTGCATCCTATTGACTTTTTGGTGGAACGGTTGTGGACCGGGCATCAGCAGCTGGGCAGCCGGGTGTGAATTGCCTGAGCTAGGGGCAGGACTATACCGATCGTCAGGGCCATTGTTATAGTCAGCCGGAAGCGGCGGAGCAGATGGATGCATGTATGCCTGCGCTGGGTTGGTTCTGTTGTTATTGTAATCCCTTTTCCCTCTATAATTATTGTTGCCGCCTCTCTGCCAGGATTTATTACGGTCATAGCGGTCATTCTTATAGTTCCGATCGTAGTTCCTATCGTTGTTCCTGTCGTTGTTTCTATCATAATTTCTATCATTCCGGTTATCATATTTGCCTGAAGGTTGGTACTGAGAGTGTGGGCCGTGATTGGCATATGTGATGGCTTGAATGGGTTCTTCCTCTTCCTTGTCTTTATGTTTCTTGGATCCTTTCCCCCCCTTTGTGACTCCTGTGCTCCTGAGTAAGGTAGCCACCCGCCTTATTTTGAGTTCCATATTGGGCCAGGTTCCCCTAGTGGGATCTGGAATATTAAGAGCCAATTGGGTTTGGGCATTGAAACCATGCATGAGTGCGCGTCTAAATGCATCGTCATCTAATTCGGGTTCATTAGTGTCAGGGTCAATATATAATGTGTCTGCCAATTGAGCTAATAGCTGTTTCCTGGCCATATAAGCCTCTGGGTCTTCTCCTGGCCCTTGCTTTTCTAGGATGAACAGTGCAGATAAGCTGCGGTTCGGGTGGAGATACTCCAAAACCTTCTGCATCCATTGGATCCGAGTACCGGCTGCAATACCGTTGGTGGCTATGGCTGAATTAATGGCCGTTAGATCTGTGCCTGAAGCACAGTGCCTGGCAAGCTGGCAGAGATCCTCTCCATTGACACCGCCATACATGGTATGGATGTGTGTCATCCATTGTACGGCAGTATCCTTGGAGAGAGAGCCTACTTGCTCGGCGATGGCCTTACCCTCATCGGGCTTCCATTGCTGAGTTTCCGTTACAGTTTGGGTGGTGGTTCTGGTGCCGGTCCTAGTGACCATTTGTTTGGTGCTCACTGGGTGGACGGGGGCATGGTTCTCCGTGGGCTCTTCTATGGGGGCTTCAGGGTCTTCTTCGGTGTGGGAGAGATCAATTAAACCCTCCGGGTGGATTGCTGATACCACCGCTCTTTGGGCTTCTAATTGTCGTTTTAGAATATCTATCTCTCTTTTACAGGCATCATGATTGGCTCGCTCTCTCTTAATTAGGTTTTCTTGGGCCAAATATTTTGCTCCTTGTTGTACTGATACTAGGGCTACATTGGCCTTTTCTAGGGCTTTCTCTGCTTCCTCAGCCCTGGCTGTAGCCTTTGCGGCTTTTTGTTCAGCCTTTTGAATGTTGAGTGCTAAACCTTGATTCTCTAAGGTCACGGTTAATTTATCTGCTTGTAACTGCTGGCTCTCGGCTTCGACCTCTCTTATTCTCTGTTCCATTAAGTCCTCATAATTTTCTCTCTGGTCTATGAGGTCTTGTTCATGTTTGCTTTTTATTTCTCTTAATTCCTCTCTGGTTGCTTCAAATTTAGATTCTAATTTGTCGAATCTGGCCTCCTCTCTTTCCAATGCGGCCTTATGTTGAATCTTTAATTCCTCCGTTTCCTGGGCATGTCTTTGGTTGTTCTCCCTGACAAGTTCTTCTTGCTTTTCCACGTCTGCCTGTAGACGGTTAATGATTGAGGCAGCGTCTCGCAAAGCTGTATACAGAGCCAACTGGCGGCTGTGTCTTTGGCTGCTGAACTGGGTTTTTGCGCTTTACAGTAGTCCTGGAAAGCATTTTGGGCGATTTCTAATGGATTGGGGCCCTTAAAAGATCCTTCCTTCCAAGGAGACTTGCCTTTCTTTACCAGCCATTTTTCTAGCTTAGGTTCGTCTTCCTTGGTACGAAACATCTTTGCAGGGATTCTCCTGTTTTTACTTACAACAGGGGCGCGAGAAAAGGAAGCTGAATTTCCCTTTTTCTGCCTTAATCGGCTTCTTAAGTTACAATTGTTGGCTCAAGGTGGCCAATGCACCACAGAACAGGCTATCCCAGCCTTTAATTAGTTTTTGGAGCCGGGGACTCACACCTCTCTCGACACTCGGGGATTACTGTTAACCCTAAACGCGGCACTCCCGGCCTTAATTCGGTTTCTAGAGCCGGGGACTCACACCCACACGACACCCAGGGATTACGCGTAACCCAAAAAGGAGACACCCAGTCTCAGAGACACCCAGTCTCTTTCTATGAGGGTTTCAAGAACGGGTTGGCCAAACCTCTTGTCCTAAGGATAACCACACAACCAAATGAAGGTTTTGGGCTCGCAAGCTCTCACTGGATAACCTATTAACCAGCGGGGTTTCGAAACAATATGTTCCAGCAGGCTGACCCCTAACCAAAATCAATTGATTTCACTTCATTGAGCGAAGTAAAGCAAGGAGGGGGAGCGAGGGTGCGCTCAAAGAAAAAGTTCTTTTTCGGACTCAGCGGGTGTATGTAGTGTATGTAGTGTTGGTGCAACTGGTCTAGCGCCCTACTCTGGTCTTCTTTGGATCCCTTCCCACAAGATAGATGCGCGGACGGTCACACAGTTTGACCTGGGGTTCAAAGAGAGAGAAAGAGAAGGGGGAAGCCACCCACGATAGGTTGCTCACTAGAGCCAGGCACGCAGACAGAAACCAATCATACAGCCTCTCCAAGAGCTCCAGAAGTGGTTTTTCCCTTACGTCTGTGGGTTAAAGACACGCCTGTCGACTATGGCGCGAAGTTTAACCCTCAGGGCAATCCCGGACCGAGCCCCCAATTCTGTTAGCCGAATTGCTTTAATTTACACTTAGCAATTGGCAAAATACACGGGTTCTTGCCAACTATACCAGGGTCCCACCCCTCCCGGGAGATCTCAAGGAAAGAGGCACGTGAGGCGAGTTCCAAGTTCAATGTTGTTTACTGGATCATGTAATCAAGCATACAAAAATCGTAATCACACACACAATCTTACAGGTCTAATAAAATAAAGAGAGAAAATAGCACTTTTGCATGAGCAGGTTTCGTTGGTGGGGAAAGCACGTTACCTTAGATGCGTTGTCCGATGTCAGGATGAATTGGATTTGGGAAGAAAGGTATAAAAGCTATGGGGCCACGAGGCTTGAATCGGCAAGACCACGTGGTTCTCCTGGATCGCAAGTCCAGAGAGAGAAAAAGGGTTTAAAGATGGAGGCAAGGGTTGGGGATAGAAAGCTGGACTGAAGGGTCAATAGGTAAGATAGAGGGCGATGGCTCAAGAGGCCGAGTGACTCTCGGTTTGGACTTTTATTGGGGGTCTTGGGGCGGGCTTTGCAGACCACAACCCACTAACACTCCTACTAGGCGGTCCGTCCCTGTTGGACCTTGCTATAGGTTAAAGGTGAACAAAGGGAGGAGGTCCAGGGGTTTGGTCAGTGTTGCAAAAGTATGACTTCACCAGGAAACAGACACTGAGTCTGGGGTCCGATGACTCACCTGGCCATACCTATTGTCAGTTGATGGTTTTAGCCAAGTATCTGATGGCTGGCACATTAGTTGCTAGGCAGTCTCGTTAGCATAACTATTCAGTGGGGGAGTGGGGGTCAGCCAGCGGATGTCTGACAGAAGGAGGCCTCATGGCAAGAGGAATCCTTTGTCTTTGCCTTGGGTGAACTGCTTGGGGTGTCAGCCTCCTGGCTTGGGCTGGAGCTGGCTCCTATGTGAAGAAGAAAGCGCAAGTCCCTTCCACTGCTGGCGACACAGAGTTCAAACTTATGGATAAAAATCCATAAGAGCACAGAAAAGTGCCTTGCTGGCTAACACTCTTGCTGGATGTGTGGCTGCAGCAGAATGAGAAGATTCTATTTATTATTTATTTAGAATTTTTGTTTCTGCCCCCTCTCCAGGAACCTGCCCAAAGTGGCATACCAAATAAAAGCAAAACATTAAAAGGTATTAAATAAAATCCATTCCAAAAAACACAACAAACCAGCCTGTCATAAGAAACATAGCCCTTGAGTCTTGAGGTGGTGGAGAGGACTGTACCACTTCAGGCTTCTTTTAAATGTTCTTCCCACATTTTAAAAGGATCACTCACTGCAATAAGAAAGCTAGCCTAGGGTCAAGGAAGGGTCTTGCCTAGCCCTCCACTAACCCTCTGCACCATTTTCTAGTTGCAGGGTTGGGGGGGGGGAGTGATTCTCTTTCATTGTGAAGTAATATAGCTGATTCTGCCTTTTCAAGATATTCCTACCTCATTCTGATTAACTTTGTCCTTAGATTTCTACTTATTTACTTTGTTTATAATCCCACCTTTCTCCCCCTTGGGGATCCAAAATGGCTCACATCATTCTCCTCTCCTCCCTTTTACCCACACAACAACCCTTTGAGGTAGGTTAGGCCGAGAGTGTGTGGCTGGCCCAAGGTCACCCAGCGAGCTTCCATGGCAGGGAGGGGATTCAAACCTGGGTCTCCTGGATCCTAGTGCAGCATTCTAACCACTACACCACACTGGCTGAGAAGTTTTGAAGAGCCGAACACGGAAATATAACTAGCAGTTCAATTATCCTCAGGTGGGGTCGCTGTGTTGGTCTGAAGCAAAAGAACAAAGTTTTTGAGTCCAGTGGCACCTTGAAGACCAATGGAGTTTAATAAAGAGCAACAAAGTGCCACCAGACTCAAACTTTTAACAATTCAGAGTTAAACATTTTTGTTCAGAGTTGGCATCAACAGCCTGCTGCAGTCATAAATAACCAGGTAGGCACAAATTTCTCTGCGGTGAGGGTCTGGCCGTGTGTGTGTGTTCATCTTTCTTTAGTAAAAGCTACCTCAGGAAACTCGGAGGGCACAGCCCGATTACAAGCAGTCCAATAACCAAGGTTCACTCTTTGTTTCTAGCCCCTGTACCACCCCAATGTGCACCTGGGCCAGTCACACTGGCACCCCCATCCACCTGTGAGGTAAGTGCCTCGTCTGTTTTAACCTCATCTGAATTGTGTGATGGAGAAGACTTGAGTCTCAGCCCCCTCCCCCAAGTTTATCTGGACCGCCCTGACCTTTCTTACCGTCCGCATAACGACTGTTGAGAGCTCCTCTGTGTGAAGCACTTTGAACATCCGGAAGCATTTTACACATAGGGGGATGAGTGAGGTACTTTTGCCCAAGGCAGCTGGGGCCTGGAGATGGGCGAATGTCACGACCCCTGGCGGGGGGCCACCTTCTGCCGCTGCCGCCACCCTGGACTTGGGGTCTCTGGAGAAGGCCCAGGGTACCCTCCCAAGCCCAGCCAAAGGCCCCTTTTTAAGCCGAGGAAACGAAGGCGTGATGACCAGGCAGAGAACAATTAAACAGAAAGGGTTTTATTAATACCACACTGGGGCAGGGAAGACGAGACCAGGCGCTTCAAAATCAACAACAGTGTTTAGAGGCAAACTAAAGCGAATCTGACGCGACCAACTGTTTCCCTTGACTGTGTACTACTTCAAGGCCCACTGCCCTTCTAGGCCAGGCCTCCTGCCTGCGCTCACTCTGCCCCAAGGGAGGGGTCTTTCTCCCACCCCAGACCGTCCCCTCAGCTTGACTCTGTGTGAGGAAAGGCCGCAGAAGAGAAAAGGACGCCTTTTTCCAGTTCACAGCCCCTGAACTCCCATTGGTTACCACCATTGCTAAGCATTATGGGGATTGTAGGCTGTCTGCTTATCACTCCCACACAGGTCTCTCCTGTGTCTAGGCCGCACTAGGCCTGTCTCCCAGGGCAGGCACAGATCATGACAGCTCCTCTACAAGTTCTAGTTGTGTCTGAGGTAAAACCAGAATAACGTTTCCAAACTTGGCTCCATTTGTTTCAGTGGCACTTGCGCTGGGAGGTCTTTTATTTAATTGTCATCAAGTCTCAGCCAACTTTTGGCAACCCCCTAATGGAGTTTTCAAGGCAAGAGACATTCAGAGGCGGTTTGCCATCACCTGCCTCTGCGTAGCAACCCTGGTATTCCTTGGTGGTCTCCCCTCCAAGTACAGCCCAGGGTTGACCTTCCTTAGCTTCTGAGATCTGACGAGATGGGGCGTGCCTGGGCCATCCAGGTCAGGGCAGTGGAGGTCATATGCCAAAGCTATTCCATGGCAAGAAGCTAATAATGAACACCAATGAACATTTTGTGGAGCATGTATCTTGAAAGTCTGCGGGTGAACTATATGTGGCTGGTGGCACGGGAATGCTGCCAAAACTAATATGCATGCATAGGCATGTGCACACAAGACCCCTTCTCACCTTCTTCCCATAATGCTGCCACTGCGTGGTGTGGTGCATTTTTTTCACCTTATGGTCACATCCCGGGCACCAGGATAGTGATACTATAACACGAGTGTGTGTTGCTGCATAATCTAGGGGAGACCCTGCAGTGGTAATGCTGCGTTGCCCATAGGATATGCTTCCACTTGATCCGGCATATTTGGGATGATTACTGTTGACTGGTAAATCTTTACATGCCTTTTAATATGTCCAAAACTTATTGACGGAACTACGGCACAATACATTTCTTTTAGGTGTAACTTGAGGTATTTAAGTATATATCTAAAAGCTCAAGCTGTGTTAGTCTGTAAGTAGAAAAGAGCCCAAGTCCAGGAGCATCTTAAAGACTAACAAAATTTGTAGCAGGGAATGAGCTTTCGTGAGTCACTGCTCACTTCTTCAGATCTTCAGATATCATACCCTACAACAAGTTTTGTTAGTCTTTAAGGTGCTCCTGGTCTCTTGCTCTTTTCTCTACCCAAAAGCTGTAAATTGTGCATGTCACACACATTGTGTTTGTGTGTGTTGTGGCTGTTTCCTGCTTAGAACACAATTGTTAGAAAAGTAGTGTGTGCCTTTATCTACTTATTTATTTAGTTAGTTAGTTATTGGACACATTTTCATGTCACCTTTCCTCCCGATTAGGGTCCCCAGTGTGCTGAACATAAAAAAACATTAAAACCTTTGAGCAATTAAAAATATAGTTAAAATTATAAAACAGTTCAATTTAAAACACCTAAACAAAGACTAGAAGGAGGGCCAGCAACCGCTCTTGGGGGTATGCCAGGTGAAAGGAAAAAACCTCATCTGCTGATCAAAGTGAGCCTCCAAAGATGACCGGAGTTCTGCACACTTGTACACTTCATGGCTGGTTTGCGGCAAAAAGGTTTCTTGCTTGGGATGCTTCAGGGCACCTGTCTGTTCCTGCTGGGGGTGGGGGGTGGGGGGTGGGGGGAGGCATGCTGTCCACAGGGAAAAAGGAATGCTTTTGTTGTACTTCAGAGCGATCTGGTGTGTGTTTCTCTGACACTGAGATCATTTGCAGGTAGAGAATAGTAGTCTGAGAGGGCAGCCATGTTGGTCTGCAGTGGAAGAGCTGGATTCGAGTGCAGCAGCCCTTTAGATTTCTCAGGGTTTAAGCAAGTCAGAGCTCCCAGTCTTGGTGCTCCTGGACTTGGAAAGCAGAGGATAAGTTGTGAAGCACAATCCTTCAGGAAGTCCTCCTCCACAAGGAATGAGGCTTGTGCGAGGTCCCTGTTGGCCCTTGTGCGGCTCCCATTCTTTGCGGCAGGGTCTGTGGCTGGGCCTCACCCACACCTTCAGCCTGGCTCCCTCCCTCCCTCCCTCCCCCCTCCATTCATACTTTTGGTTCCTCATTGTCGCCCCATTTTGTGTATGTGTGTGTGTTGTACCCCAGGTGACAAACTCATTACTTTTTGTTGTTCCTAACTGTGATTTTGCTTTTGGCTTCTCGTTTGCCTTCACTGTGCACATGGTTCAGGCCACTCTATCATGATGACAGTGTGTACTGGAAGCCCTGTGGCGAGGACAGCAGTTTACGGTATATCCAGGAACAGAACCAGAAGAACTTGGGTGGGCTCCAGAGTCTGTTGTACCCAGATAAGCCCATGACAACCCTTTGAAAAGACACCGGGATTTCGTGTTCCATCGTCTGTCTTCATTGCATTCCATAAAATGTTGTCTGTATGTCCTGCAAATGAGTTGTAGACGTCAGATCGTGATCCAGACGGCACTCTCCAGGTTCTCTTGCAAGCAATTGTTCCTAGGACTTCAGAAAGGGTCGAGGTATCCCAGAAACCCAGCATGTGGTAGTTCACTCATTCCCAAATCCCACCCCCCCCAAAGTTTTTGTATGGCAATCTCATCTCGATTCCCTGCCATGTAAGTGTCGATCCATTTAAATGTCTCTCTTTTTTTGGTTTGCGCTTTGAGTGACACAGGAAGTGGGAAAATTGTAATGATCAAGCATGACTTAATGGCCAGTGATAAAGGGATCCAGGAGACAAATCAGAGGTTCAAACAACCCTCTGTTTTATCCCAGATTGATGTGCTGGTTCTTGTGCCTCTAGAGTTGTTTTTACATAGTCTGTCCATTTGGATTCTAGTGATCTTCATTGATGATACTGTATTTGCTGCTATAATACGGTATCTCTGTCATGTTAGTGCCTTAATAATCAGTGGTGCTGCCTTTCAGTCGATTGTCACAGTGGAGAAGTGGCAGAAAGGAAAAAAACACCTCAGCCAAGTGGAGCTTTTCATGGTAGACAATGTTCAAGCACTGTTGCTCCCTTCATATTTTCATGGCTGTGAGTCTGGGACCGAGTCTTCAGCTCCCTCCCTGCTCTTTTGCCGCCATGTCCAGAAAGAGGTGACTGTAGGCAAGTCATTCCATCTCCACTTAGGGAGGGGTGGGCAGACATGGCACACCCCAGACCAGCCCCCACATCAGACAGAAGTCTGAACAGCCCCCAAGAGGGGTTGATAAAGGATAGTTTAGACGAAGACGTTTTGAAGTGGGGTATGAATAAATCAAAAGTCAGATATATATTCTGCATGCTCAGGTTCCTTGAAACAGTCACCATTTCCTAATTTGTTTTAACTCTCTCGGATATGGAAATGACCTTGCCAGCTTTAGCTAACTTGTTGATTTTTTTGGTCTTAAAGCTGATCAGAATAAGGAATATCTTTGTATATCAGAAGTGCTAGTGTTTTTAATTGATCTGAATTTATAAACAGGAGTAAGTCTAAGAGCAAATATGTGAGAGTTTAATTTTTATTTAAAGTATTTTACAGATGCTGTTATGACATTTGTTTTAATCTTTGTATGTGCTAAGTACAAATAATAATAAATATGAATATTTCCATTTGCCCTGGAGTTCTGTGTTCTATGTCCCTTTTGTCCGTTTTCTACCTTCGAAAACTAGAGCTAGATCCCCAGTGGATTTGCACCACTTCTGTTAAACAAAAGAATAAATTAGTTTCCCTGGCTACCTAAACTGGCTCGAAATTTTGAGAGCAGGTATGTCCTGCAGACAGTAAAGTTCAGAATTGTAAAAATTCTTTCATGGCTCTGTAGTGTTTATATGAAGTTTTTGCAACAATTGGCTCATAACTGAGAGTAAAAATTTTTGAATGAACAACCTTTCATCTACATGAAAAGGGCATGCAGATAGTTACACTGGAATAAATGTGAAACATGGACAGGAGTCCAACTTGGCCCGTACAGACATGTGGTTATGTGGGCGGGGGTGTGAAGTTTGGGCCCATCTCCATAGCAAGATGAGAAGAATCCTGGGTTGGACCTAGGGATGCCAGCCTCCAGGTGGGACCTGGGGATCCCCTGAAATCACAGCTCATCTTGAGACTATCAGAGATCAGTTCCCCTGGAGAAAATGGCTGCTTTGGAGGGTGGAGTCTATGGCTTTGTACCCCACTGAGGCCCCCCCTCCCCAGGCTCCACCCCCAAATCTCCAGGAGTTTCCCAACCTGGATCTGGCAACCTGATTCCCCCCTCCCCAGTCCCCTGCCAGTGGCCAAGGGAAATGTGGAAACCATAGTTGGAGCAGAGATCTAGTGCTGAACTTGTTTCTGGCCGGCATCTCCTCAGACGCCAAGCCAGAAGCTCCCCTGAGCCTTCTCACTGACATGCTGTTTTCTGTCTGGTGAGAATGTCAGAAGAAAGCACTTTCAGCCGTGTGGTCCTGTTTCTCAGCTGAAATATCGCCCGGGTACAGGTTTGTTGCCTCATTAGAGGTGAGGCCAGGATCAGCTTTTCCGTGGCCCTGTTGCAGATCGTGTCTCACAGCCTCACCACTTCTCTGAGGCAGCAATGGCTCTTGTCAGAATGTTAGCAACCACAGGAAACAATTAGAAGATTTTTGAATATTCCCATCTTCTGCTGGCTGATTTTGTTCTCAGTGGATCCATATGGGGCAGCTGTAGATGAAACAAACAAACAAACAAACGGAAACCCAGGTACTCCCCCACCCCCCGACCCTAAGAAAACTGAGTGTGGACCATTCACACTTTATATCCTCTTGGATGTTCTGCTGCAGATGAGTCTTTAGCCAACCCAGGAATAGTTTAGTTTAAACATTAGTGTAAACTTTCAAGGTGGAACGGATCACTTTTCCTGAATGGCCTCTTGATTTCATGACACCCGGATTTTATCTGTCCCAGTCAACTTCATGGGTGGGGCTTTTGCCCTATCTATATATTTAGGGTTCTGCTTAGAACAAGTCCCCAGAAATCTGAAAACAGGTAAGAAGTGTGAGAGAGAAGGGTACCAAACTTAGCCCTGATAATTATTTGACAACTGCAGAATCTAAAGCAAACCCGTTAAGAAGTGTAAAGAAGGGAGGAAGCCAGAAGGCAGGTGAAGGGACTATCCAGTGTCTTGCATAGAGTTACTTTTAGGATCGTTCCCCTGCCAAGCAGGAGTTGTGGGCCTGAGGTGGCGGGGGGGGGGGGGGGGAGAGGGTGTTCAATGCAGTGAGCTCCTGCCTCTCAGACCATGAGCTCATATCCTTGAACCAGAGTCTCCATTGTGGTGCCTGTGGGCGCCATGGCACCACCAAAACCTTTCCCAGTGTCCACCAAGTGTCTTTAGAAAGTGGGCAGGGCCAGGTGAGCTTTTGCCCATCAAGGCTTCTGATTGGCCGCTGGAGATCTGATTGGCTGGGCAGATTTTCAGAAACGTTGCTTTAGCAGCGCCTGCCACAACAGCACAAGGATCTTCACTGTGTGACTGAAGGTAAGCTGCGGCAGCCATTTTGTGGCTGGGCCCATTGCGCTGTGTCAGAATTCCAAAGGTGCTCATTGGCTGACAAGGTCTGGTGCCCCCTGCTCTGGTGGCTGAAGATGCCAACCTGGAGCAGCTCAGAGCGGTATGCAGATGAGCTGCTTAGGTACCTAGGAGAGGCAGCCCACTCCCGTGGTGACAGCTTGTGTCCTGTCGAGAAGATTGGTGGTCCTCGACTAGAGGGAGAGAGGGAAGAGTCCCTCAGCAGGGCCCACCCTTCAGGCAGCAAACCAGTATCCTCGTATGCGAAGGAGACCGCTCTGGTGATGGGGAGGGTAGCTTTGGGTAGTGGGAGACTGACTCCTTAGAATGGGTCTCTGATGTCTTTGTGTGATGACTTTGGCTGGGATGAATATCGTGGACTTCACGCGTTCTCCAGGTGGGCTGGTGGCCATGTGTGCGGAGGGGGAGCAGGTGGTTGTGGGGTCTGCTGGCACCAGCAGTGTTGGGAAGTGTCACAGTGTGGTCCTGGAGGGAAGATCAGATTGCTGGCAGGAGGTTAAAATCTAGGACCTCCAAAGTAGCATGCTCAGAAATGTGACCTCTTCAGTGAGCAAGGCTAGTGGGATCGGGAGGCAGGGGGGTGGGAGGGGTGATGCTAGGAGGTTTGTTTAAATTGGTCAGGCACTGGGGAATGTGGGGGGGGGGCAAGCTGACCCCATACCAAAGAGCCGTGGCATGGGCTTGAACTGAAACAGGATCGTTGCTATAGCTTTTGATAATATTGCAGAGCAGCTCCGGGGGGGGGGGGGGGAGGCTGACAGGAGGTGGCAAACATCTGGCTCAGAATGACACACCCTGTAGAGATGGCAGGGTAATTCTGGATAATCTAGATGGAATGGGTGAGAACTTGAAAGAGCTCAGAACCAGAATCCATCTCATGGGACCGAAGGCCCGTGAGGGGCAATGGGCATGTGTGTCTGGGGGGGGGTGCTTGAAGGAGGAGACCAAGTACAAATGTGTCTATGTACACATTCTCAGAAGCATCAAAGACGGGGCTGGTGTGCTT
The DNA here is from genome assembly GCA_029233225.1 of Lepidodactylus listeri. Classification (NCBI taxonomy): domain Eukaryota; kingdom Metazoa; phylum Chordata; class Lepidosauria; order Squamata; family Gekkonidae; genus Lepidodactylus; species Lepidodactylus listeri. The sequence continues at coordinate 1,354,235 of JARCFY010000014.1, read as the reverse complement.
TGTGTCCATTGAGTGAAGGAGACACTGGGCTTGTAAAAATCTGGCTGGGATGGGGGTGGGGGGGTGAAATCAGTGAGATTTCAGTGCTATCCCTTGGATATGTTATATAGGGGTGCCAAAGAAGAACCTATTGGGGTGCGGTGGGATGTACAAATGTCAAAAGGGACAGAGTCCGGTAAACAAGAGGCAGGAAAAAATTAAGCTGAGACTCACCTCACAGAATCTCTACATATTTTTGCCCTCATCATAATTGACTTATGACCCTGTGGGGTTTTCAAGGCAAGAGATGTTCAGAGGTGGTTTGCTACTGCCTGCCTCCATGTCATGACCCTGGTATTCTTTGGAGGTCTCCCATCCAAATACAAAACAGGGCCAACCTGGCTTAGCTTCTGAGATCCGATGAGATCAGGCTAGCCTGGGCCACCCAGGTCAGGGAAAATTAATATCTTGTGGGATGAATACAATTTTCTATCACAGCAGATATCTGAGGGTGATCATAAAATGGAGTCAAGTTATAGATGGGTGGTAAAAACCAAGCTGCACTGGGAACAGAAGCCACTGTGGCTTAACCTGTCTCTTCATGGCCATCTTGCCTTAGTGGGATAAACAGGGTGATAAGGGAGATAATCACCCCCCCTCCCACACACACACACATACACACTTGTTGCTTTATGTTAGGTTTCCAGAAAGACCAAGATGGGTGGCCACATTAGTCTGTCCGTAGCAGTAGAAAACAGATTGAGTCCAAAAGCACCTTAAAGACTAACACAATTTGTGACAGGGGATGAGCTTTCGTAAGTCACTATTCACTTCTTCAGATACAGCTGGAATGAGAGTCCAGCTATCCTATATATTGGAAAGTGGGGTGATTTCAGGTGCCGGATGACATCAGCAGGCAAATGACCATAGCATGTGTGACTGGATTAGTTGTGATATGCAGAGAGGTGGCTGGTGTGGGGAAATCATCATTGGCAATGAGACAGGAAACCGAGTTCTCGAGAGACTGCTGAATTGCAACTGATAACAAAGCTCAAGACAATACATCCACCTGGACTGAGTCGAGACCTAGGTTTCCCATCTCCTTTCTGCAAAAATGATACAGGTCTATAGCAAAGGTTTGACTGGAGTGGAGCAAGTGGAAAGACTTGGTTGCAACATATAAAGTGGGCAAAAGGCAGAGGGCAAAACCTGGTCACTGTCATAAACCTCTTTAGCACTGCTGAAAAAACTATATAATTTAAAAGCGCATTGGAAGGTAAGCAGAAAACCAAAGACCCTGGCCAGGATTGGGTACAGTCCCATACCTAGGGTTGCCAGCTCTGGGCTGAGAAATACCTGGAGATTTTGGGAGTACAGCCTGAGGGGGGTGGAGTTTGAGGAGGGGAGGGACTTCAATGGGGTATGATGCCATAGAGTCCAGGCAAATGCAGAGAGACTGCTGTATTGCAACTGATGATGAAGCTCTAGACAATGTATCCACCTGGACTAAATTGAGACCTAGGTTTCCTGTCTCATTACCAATGCTGATTTCTCCACGCCTACTACCATTCTGCATATCACATGTAATTCAATCACACCTGTTCTTGTCATTTGCCTGCTAATGTAATTTGATGTCTGAAATCACTTCACTTTCCAATATATAGGACAGATGGACTCACGTTCTAGCTGTATCTGAAGAAGTTAGCAGTGTCTCACGAAAGCTCATAGCCTACCACAAATTTTGTTAATCTTTAAGGTGCTCCTGGACTCACTCTCTTTTCTGCTGTTAGGTTTCCAATGTATGAGAAAACTGCAGCACATACAATGCCAGGTATCCTTGTGACCAAAGGATCCAACTTCCAGCGCAACTGGCTGCTAACTATGTATCTGAGAATTTGCATCATTTCCCCATTGGGAAGGTTCTCCTGTGACTCTCTTCTGAAACCCACCAGAGAAGATCTGGCACACAGGAAAACAGTACCTCCTGCTCCCAGTTCTTAGTAGGCAGCCCATAAAGATACCATCAACATTAGAAGTACCAAAGGCCGCTATGGGGGGGAGGATCCTGGGAAATCAATAGGGACAGTTTCTTTCAGTCTCTCTTGGTCGAAGTCAATACCACCAGCACTGCCAAGGCAATTTCTGTCCCAAGATCAGGTCTGAAGCCAGATCAGTGGGCTGTAGATGGCACGCCCGGCCCCTCAGCAGTTCATCCCATGTTCCTTCATGTCACGTGTCACATGTTCATCCCATGAGACTACGGTAACATTCAACCACGCATCCGGGCAGGGTCAGTTACACAGGTTCATTCCATCTGATTTGGGTACATTTGCCTTGGCTGGGGACTGGAAGGGTAGCAGATGGAATGGATAGGGTGACAGTGGTTGATTGATCTGCCTTTTGGTTTTATTCGGGTTTTTTAAAATTGTTACAGTTGTCTTAAACCGCTGTGGTAAGTTGCTTTGGATCCTGCTGGGGAGAAAGGCAGATTATAAATATTCCACAGGCCTCGGGAGGGAACAGGTCTTCTTTGTTTGATGCAACAAAATACCTGGAACCAGCTTTGGTTGCTGGCCAGCCCCCATTTAGTTCAAAACATGGCCTCTGTTCAGTTCGTTTGTTTGCTGAAGATTAAAGGTCATTGCCAATTAGATCTCACAATGGAATATAAAATTGGATATATTTCAGTCTCAGAGACAAAAGTATGTATCACACAATGAACAAAATGTTGGAAGTTATTCACTGTCAGGCATGATAGCCTGAAATCCTCCAGGATCTTGATCCAGGTGGCTTCCTGTTCAAGGTATTTGCTTCTCATTTTGTAAGGTCCTTGGTCCTGATCAGGCAAAGAGCCTTTTTAAAATAGATTCCTCTTCTAGTTTTGAATTTTGTGCTAAGCTGTTTTAATTTTTTTGTTACTGTGTATTTTATTATCTTGCAAGCTGCCTTGAGCATATTTCTTAAGATGGTGTAAATTAATGTCTATAAAAAACAAAACACAAAGCAAACCCTTACAGAATTCAAAATCTGATGCACCATAGCCGGGAGACTTGACAAGATGGTTCTCAGAACGTTCTGGAAACGCAAGTGTGACGGTAAACAAAATGAAGTGTTCGCTGCTGTTCTGACCCACCCACCCACACACTCATGCTGATCTACTGGAATTTTGGGATATTTGCTATCTAAATAAGCCCCTTGGAAAGTCTGTAACCAGAAGCTCATACACATCGGACATTAGCAGAACTAATCATTTGAGGACACAAGCAAACCAAATAAATGGTGTGGACCCATAGGATGGCTGGTGGTGAGAAGTGCAGTCCAGTTGCAGCCAACTTCTGGCGACCCCGGAGGGTTTTCAAGGCAAGAATTACAAACAGAGGTGGTTTGCCATTGCCTCCCTGTGTCACAACCTTTTTCCTTGGTGGTCTCTCATCCAAGTACTAACCAGGCCTGATCCCACTAAGCTTCCAAGATTTGATAGGACCAGGCTACCCTGGGACATCCAGGTGAGGGCCTTGCCTTTTCTCTAAATCTTTTCTCTAAATCTGAGCAGCAGTCTCCACATTTGGCCTCTTAACTGTGTTTTTGGTGGAGGGCTGTGATAGAGTTCCTTACTCCTCTTTAAGTCCAAATCTGGGCTGTGCCATTTCCAACTGCGGGTGAGGTCTTGCATGATGGAATGCTCTCCAGGGAGGGGGAGAGTCCTGCGCACAGAGAACTCACACGTAAGAGAAAACTAGGCTACAACCCTCCTCCACAAGGTGCAAATTCTCTGTGTCCAAGGGTGGTTTTTTTTTTGGTATGGAGGAACATTCAGCCAGGTGGCCCCCATCTGTTTTCTTAAATAGTACAGCCCAGATATAGGTTTATCACCTCTGTGAGAAGAACTGCCTGGAACCAGAAGCTTCAGAAGACGTGGGTGAGATTTGGAGCAAACAAGGAGGAAGTCATAGTGATAACCAGTGCTTTTTTTGCTTAATGAAAGTGCTGGTAATTATGTATAAGGTTGCATTGATTTCCATCAGCTCGATCCTCAGGACGTGGGAGAGCCCCCCCCCCCCAGGTGCTGGTACTCAGTACCACTAAGTACCGACACAAACAGAGCCCTGGTGGCAACCCCCGTCTTTTGAAAGAGTTGTAAGGGCCTCTCCAGCGACCATTCAGAGAGCGAGATGTGCCATGGTGGCATGGAGGGTGGATAGGCAGGAGTAACTGATAAGTACGTATACATTCAGGTGGGGTAGCCGTGTTGGTCTGAAGCAACGGACCAAAGTTTGAGTCCAGCAGCACCTTGAAGACCAACAAAGTTTAATTCTGGGTGAAGGCTGTCGTATTTGAAGAAGGGTGCCTTGCACATGAAAGCTCATCCCCAGAATTAAACTTGGTTGGTCTTCAAGGTGCTGCTGGACTCAGACTGTGTTCTAATGAATACGTATGTATACTTTTTTCCTCACAGATGACTATGTTGTTGCCAAGACCTTCCTGTCCCTTTCTAAATGTTCTGACTTTGACCCAATCTGTGCTCCACAGCTACCCTTTGAACAACACTGAGCTTCACCCATTTAACATTGAAGAAAATGGTGGAATGCCCTTCACAGCCAAAATGCCTGGGAGACACCACCACCACCACCACCAACACACCAGTTATGGAGGACTTGCCCCACCTGACAGCAGCAAGGATGTGGTTGCTCCTGTTCCAAGCCCAAATAATAAGTCTACACTAATTTTGGCTCCCAGCAGAGGCCCACTGCTTCAACCAAAGGCCTGGCGGAACAGCTCCATTTCGCAGGCCCTGTGAAACTGCGATGGGTCCTACAGGGCCCTGGTCTCAGTTGGGAGCATGTTCCAACAGGCCAGGGCCGAAAAAGCCCTGGTCCTGGTTGAGACTAGATGGACATCTTTCGGGCTAGGAATAACCAGCAGATGGTCCTCCGAAGAGCGCAGAGCTCTCCGGGACACATATGAGGAGAGGTGGTCCCTTAGAGATGTCGGTCCCACGCCGCATGAGGCTTTATGTGACTTGATGATCAAAACTTTTGCAACAATCAGACGAATCTCATAGGCAGCAGAGACTGCGGTTAGGTTTGTAACTTGTCCAGTTACAACTTGGGTGAAGCCTGCATTGAAGACAGATGTCTCCTGGTATTTTAACTTTCGATTCATGCTCTCTGTCTTATCTCTATGCCTGCCTGCTTCTGACCTTGGTGCCTGGATGCTCCTATTCCCCAGGGAAACTATAGTCGTTATTTTAGGTGTGCTTGCTTGCTTTTTTGTGATTGGCTTTATTCCATCCCGGGGTGTATTTGAATGCTGTATAACTTTCCAACTTCCCTATTGGCTATTTTTATCTCGTCACACAATTAACTTTTTCTATGAATGTTTTTGTATAATGAACTTGGACAATTATAAGGATTTTTGTGAGGGATTCTACAAGTCCTCTTCAGACTGACCTGAGATTTTTATTTTTATTTATTTTTTATTAAAAAGTGCTTAGCCGCTTGCAAAAGTTTGAAACTGGAGTTCCAGTTACCCTTCCTGCCCTTGTCCCTGTCCCTTCCCTCTGAAATTCTCCATCTGGATGACTCAATAGAAAAGCTTCTTGAGCTCTAAGTACACCATGTAATTTACTTACTTGTGTGCCTCAGCAATTTTCAGGGCACTGCTTCATCTTCGTGGAAGTGGAAATGGGTTTTTGAAATGAAGAACTGTCAGTCCTGATTGATTTGATGGATCAGATCAGTCAAATGAATGGGCTAACAGCTAATGGGATGTTCAAGAGGATCCATCCGTCTTCGCTGGCCCAAGATCTGGATTTCTCTGGCAGCCTTTGTGCTGCCCCACCAGAACCCCTTCGGTGGAAATCCTTTGTGCCACACACACCTTGTATCAGTGGGTGCCTTTTCTGCTTCTATCTATTTTTTTAATGTTGTGACTAGAGCCATGTGCTTTCTGCATGCAGCTGTACCATGGTTTTATTGTGAGGGCACCATAATACCTTTTTTATTTTTCAATTTCTTTCCTAATAATTCCCAACTCTGAATTGGCCTTTCCCCCATTCCAAGTTGAAAAAGAGCAGAGTGACACGGTGGAAGTTCCAGGTTGCTGTGCCTGGCGGTTCCCAGGGTGTGTTTGGTGGGTGCGCTGTTCATAATTGGTGGTATTCTTGTGCAGAAATTTTACCCACAAATGTCGAGGAAACCTGGATTGTGTTCCCAGTCTTGGAAAATGGGCAGCTAAGTTTTTGAGGGCCAGAAACATAGTTTACGTTTTTAAAAACTATTTAAAGGAGCAAAAGTGTTTTGGGTCAGGAAGCACACAAGACCAGGGAATGCAAAAAGGAGGGCAGAATGATACAGCAGTTATGGTCATGAAGTCCTGACTACAGGAAAGGGCTCTGAAGAACCAAATAAGAGCAAGAAGTCTCTGCCGGCCTCCAGCTCTTGTGCTGAATGGCACTGTGGGGGGAGGAACAGCCTTGCTTCCTTGCTCCACCCCCAGAGCGAAAGTGTGGGGGAGCCGCCTGGGTGGATTTGGATCATATCCAAGCAAGATCCTACAGAGGGCACCCTCTGGTAGAGCAGTGGTAGTTCGAGTGTACACAGCCTCGTGGGTGGGGCCCACGTAGGGCTGCCAAGTCCCCCGGTAGAGCGGGGGAAACACCGATTTTTAAAGCTTTCCCCCGCTTTTCCAAAATTGGCCACCGGGGGGACAAAATGGCTGCCAGCAGGGGAACCTCGGAGCCTGCCCTGCTGGCCTCTTGAACTTCTTAAAAGGGAAATTTCCCCTTTAAGAGCTGATCGAGCAAGACAGCCCTGCCCAGAGATTAAGGAGGGACTAAGCTCTTTCTACTGAAGGGCTTCCGTGCAAGGTTGCTGCTGGAGTAAGCTGCGTAAGGTGCTGGGGTCTGCGAGCTCTTTTCCTTCTCTGTCTCTCCCCCTCCCCCTCTTTCTTTTTTCTGTCTGTCTGTCCACTGTGGTTTTGTCAAAGGAATAAACTGTCACTTCCAAAGAGGTAAACATCACAAGGAGAGGTTGCCTGTAGAAGGTCTGGGAGTGGGATTGTTTAAAATGTCTTGTCGTGGCTGTTTGGGTCCCCCCAATCCTCATTTCCCTTCTGCAAATAAAAGTTGGGATTCCTCATTTTTATGCCAATTTTCTGTTTCTTTCAACCATGTCCCCCCCCCCCCCCCCCCCGCAGTAAAAATCTGCATTTTTAAAAGCATTTGTACATCAAGTAACCGGTATTTTAAGTTAGGGATGGATCCAACTAGCTTTTCTGCTGGCGAAAAGGGGAGGTCAAAGGTCCTCTTTAGCCACCAAAAAGCCTATGCTGGGGGGGGGGGGGGAGAAGTTATGGGACTTACATGGACAACAGCTGGGTGAAACAAGGGCCAGAAATAAACCCTGGGAATTGGGCAAGAGTAAGTGAAAAAGCTGTCTATCTGTCTGTCTGTCTGTCTGTCTGTCTCTCTCTCTCTCTCTGTCCCCATCCAGCAGAGGTCTATCAGTGGCTATTATAGCCACAAGGTCTAAATGGAACCCTTTGTCTGGGGCAGTGATGCTCTGAATTCTTGGTGCTTGGGGGGCAACAGTGGGAGGGCTTCTGGAGTTCTGGCCCCGCTGCTGGACCTCCTGAGGGCACCTGGTATTTTTGGCCACTGTTGTGACACAGAGTGTTGTACTGGATGGGCTGTACTGGATGGGCCGATCCACTGTGGCTTCTCTCCTGTTCTTATGATATGAAAATCATATTCTGCCGAGATGAGGAAGGATTCAGTAGGGCCGTTGCTCAGTGATAGAGCATCTGCTTGACATGCAGGAGGTATCAGCCTCTTCAGCTAAAAAAGGATCAGGTAATAGGTGACATTAAAGATCTCAGCCTGAGACCCTGGAGAGCCACTACCTGAGTAGTAGTCAATACTGACCTTGATGGACCAATGGCCTGATTCAGTATTAGGAAACTTCATGAGTTCATGTGTCAGCATGTGGAAGCAACATCACAGGATGTGACATCACAAAATGATGTCACTTCCTTTCTCCTGGCTCCACCCCCAAAGTCTCCTGGCTCCACCCCCAAAGTCCCCAGATATTTCCCAAGTTGGACTTGGCAGCCCTAGGCCCACGAGGACCCTGATCATAAAGCCTCTTTTAGGAACAGCCGTTTCACTGTGATTGTGCTTGCCCACTGCAGTCCCGTTCCAAAGGGCGAGCACAGAGAGCAAGCTCCCTGATGCTTCATTTCTAAAAAAGTCCGAAGCCTCTCTGTTATGCATCACAGCCAGCACCTTAGAGACCAACAAGATTGGGGGGGCGGGGGGGGGGGCGGTATGAGCTTTCGAGAGTCCAGGCTTCGTTCCTCAGACACTGAGATATACTGGGTTCAGGTGCGTTGAGTTATCAGCTCATAGTTTACGCGTGATTACCACAAGGAGAAAAGAAGACTGGCTAACCCTGGCCGAAGCCCGGTATTTATGCCTGAAAAGGATTGCACCCCAAACACACCCCACTCCCAACGATAGGCTATTTACACTCTATTGTTTCCTGATTGGTTTCCTCTAGGATCCCTGTCTCCTTACTGGCCCATTCTAGGATCCTAGCGATCTACTGTTATGCGTCCCAAGCTAAGTCCTTTCGCAAGTAAGTTCAGGCTCAATACATAACAGACAGACTCGAAGGGGCTCTCGAAGGCTCTGCTGGACTCAAATCTGGCTGTTCGATTGCAGACCAACACAGGCACCCTCCGAAACGTGTGTCCGGCCATGGGCTACCTTCGTCTTTGCCCCCGTTTGTTTGCCAGCACACCCATATCTGTGAGGGTCAGTGCTGTAGTCTTTTAATGGCTGGGCCAAAAGGTTGTCTAAGCCAGGGATGCCATCTTCCAGGGATGCCCTGGAGATCTCCCACTCCGACAACTGATCTCCTGAGACCAGTTCCCCTGGAAGAAATGGCTGCTCTGAAGGGGGACTCTATGGCATCACAGTCCTGCTGAGGCTCCTCCCCTCCCCAAACCTCCCCCTCCCAAGGCTCCACCCCCAAAATCTCCAGGTATTTCCCAGCCCAGAGCTGGCAGCCTGATGCCTAACTCTGAGGTATCTAAATCTGTAATGGGAGATATCTCCAGTAGGAGAGCTTTAACCTCATGGCCTTCTTGACTTCAGTGTGTGTGTGTGCATGTGTGTGTGAGATATTTTTTTTTACATCTTCAGTGAGGACCCTAAGTGGCATGTTCTTCTCCATTTTATCCTCATCACAACCTTCTGAGGTAGATGAGGCTGGGGGCGTGTGACTGGCCCAAGGTCACCCAGCAAGTTTCCATGGCAGAGTGGGGGATTCGAACCTGGGACTCCCAGATCCTAGTCTGTATGAGGAACAGCTACAGTTCCTTTTGCTAGGTAGGGGAAAATCCCTTTCAGTGTGAGTTGCCATCCTCCAGGCAGAATCTGGAGTTCTCCCAGAATTGCAACTTTTCTCCAGACTACAGAGATCGGCTCCCTTGGAGGAAAAGGCAGCTTCAGAAGGCAAACTCTATGGTATACCATAGATTGTAGATGAAATCCCTCCACAAATTGCCTCCTCTACAGGCACTCCCCCCTAATCTCCAGGAGTTAGTCGCCCTACGTTCAGTCCATTTTAAAACTTCGTTGTTGCAAATGTTACAAGCTGCTATTGTCAAAAGGGGATGAGTGTGATTGTGATGTCAGTTTATAACCGTGTGTAAACTTTGTCCAGTGGTTAGGTTTGCAGGGTTTTTTACTTTGCTTTCAGACTGTTTTCTTTGCTAATTCTGGGCATCCAGGAGTTCCTCGCCTTTACGACAGTGCTTCTGTCCATCTGAAGAAGGTGGAAGTGGAGACAGGGAAAGCGGTTGGGCCATGGCCAGCGCTGCACATCAACATGAACAAGGTACAGCATGGGCATCTCTATCAGGGGCTTGGATTGCCAGTCTCCAGGTGGGGCCTGGAGGTTACCCAGAATTACAACTGATTTCCAGACTGCAGAGATCAGTTCCCCTGGAGGAAATGGCTGCTATGGAGGGCAGACTCTGTGGCATCATACTCTGCTGAGGTCCCTCCTCTCCCAAAGCCCCACCCTCCCCGGGCTCCTCCCCCCAAATCTCCAGGGATCTCCCAGCCTATGCCAGCCAGGCGGATCTTTTACAGTCCCACAAAAGCTGTTCCGTTTGAGCTGCAAGTAGCTCTTGAGCTGGCTTAGTGCACCGCAGGCCCCCAGCCAAAGCAGAGAGGATGATGCCCTCTTGAACTGCTCAAGTAACCTGCAAGGAGCCAGTTGCTCTTATCAACACTGCAGGGATTAGATCAGAGATGTAACTCAGCTCCAAGGTGAGGGGAAACAGCACAAGCAGGGAGGGTATTTCCCTTCAATTTCCCATCCCATGTCTCTTCACAAACATTTACTTCCTTCATCTAAACCCTGCCTGTCTCCCTGATCGTGACCCAAGGCAGCTTACACAGGCCTTCTCTCCTCCAATTTATCTTCACAAACACCGCCCTGTTAGAGATGCCAGCCTCCAGGTATGGGACCTGGGGATCCTCCAGAATTACAGTTCCTCTCCAGACTACAGAGAGCAGGTCCCCTGGAGAAAAGAGATGCTTTGGTGGGGGAGCTCTGTGGCCTTGAACTCTGCTGAGGTCCCTCCCCTCCTAGGGATGCCAGCCTCCAGGTGGGACCTGGGGATCCTCTGGAATCCCAGCTGATCTCCAGACTACAAATATGAGTTCCCCTGGAGAAAACAGATGCTTTGGAGGGTGGACTCTCTGGCATTATAACCCACTGAGGTCCCAGTCCTCTGTCCCCAAATCTCCAGGAGTTTCCCAACCAGGATCTGGTAACCCCCCCCCCCCAAATAACCTACTGGTGGCTAGGGAGGATCTGGCAGCCTACACCCTGTAGCCAAAGTTCAGTTCCCCTGGAGGAACTGGGGGCTCTATGGTATCCTAGCCTGCTGAGGGCCCTCCCCTCTTGAAACCCTGCCTTCCCCAGGCTCCGTTGCTTTCATCTCCTGAAACTCCCCCACCCAGAGATGGCAACCCTAGCTTCCAGTCGAGTGTAATCCCCTTGGGCCTGTCTCATGAAACACTGGGAGCCAATTTCTTCTTTTTGAATGTAGTTTTAAAATCAAAGGTTCCCCTCTGCCCCTTATTTTCCCCTCACTTGCTTCTGCTGTTTGCCCCCCCCACACACACACACTGCAGTCCTCCACACACTTAGGTGGGCGTCTGTTTTAAGTCTCTTTACTTCCAAAGGGTAAGCTTGGGTTGAGGTGGTTGGGACCCAGTCAGTGTTCCCTCTAAGCTGAGTTAGTGTGAGCTAGCTCACAGTTTTTTTAGCCTCTGGCTCACACATTTTTGTCATGGCTCAGGAAGGATGGCTCCAGAGCAAACTAATTCATGCAGTAGCCAAATTGCTCGCTCACAACTTTAATGCCAGCAGCTCACCAAGTAGAATTTTTGCTCACAAAACTCCACAGCTTAGAGGGAGCATTGGACCCAATACATTTTCATGAAATATCTCTCTCTCTCTCTCTTTCTCAGAAGTGGTGTCTTGTTGTTTGTGTTCAAAGGTGACTGAACTCAAGTCTGTGCTGGGAAGGGTGGCAGAGACATCTTCCCCAGGGTGCCATGGCAACCCTCCTGCCAAATAATCTGTGGGATCCAAATGTCTGTCCTTGTCTTTGTATTCATATATTTAATTAGATAACAAGATGAGAAAAAGCCAAATAAAACCGTGTACATTAGTGGAACGTACTTTACTCTTCTGAGTGCTACTGGGCCATTTTAATTAATATAAATGAGACATCAAAGGTCCCCAGAGGTGAATCGGAGAGCATAAGGCTATGATTCTCTCTGACACCGTCTGGGAGAACAGAGTGAACTCAAGCAGTTGCCTCAAACAGTTGGCTCAAACTCATCCACAAAAACGATACGGGTCTATGGCAAAGCTTTGAGCAGCGCAAGTGGGAAGACTTTGTTGCACCATATAAAGTGGGCGCAAGGCAGAGGGCAAAATTTGGTCACTGTCATAAACCTCTTTGGCACTGCTGAATGGGGGTACGATGCCGCAAAGTCCACCTTCCAAAGTGGCCGTTTTCTCCAGGGGGACTGATCTCTGTTGCCTGGAGGTCAGTTATAATCCCAGGAGATCTTCAGCCACCACCTGGAGGTTGGCAAACTTACCCGTACTGTTGTACCCTCTGATTTGCTAGACTCCATCCTTCAATTTGATCGGGAACATGTGCAGAGGTATAGAACAGTATTTCAGTTGCAGGCCTCCTGTGGCATTTAGCATGGAATGGACACGTGTTACATACTCATGGGGCCACTCTGGCACAGTTCCCCCGGTCTTGTTAGCAGTCAGACCCTCCTCCTGCTGGGGGTGCAGCTTGCGCTTAGAGATAAACACCCTTCTTTAATATCATCCCGAAATTGTATGCGCAGTGCCTAAGACTGAAACTAAAGTGGAGCTGGTACAAACTAAATAAATGCTGGCCGGGTAAGAGCTGGGGAAAATATTTTGGAAGGTGAACCAGAATGGCTGGCTCACTAACGAACCTCCTCCCCACACTAAAGTGATGCATAATTGACAACGATGGGTCTCCCAAGAAAACATTACCTCACCTTAGATTAACCTAGTCCGCAACCAGTCATGGTCTCCCTTACCCCAGTTTAGTAACACTTAACAACTATTCATACAACCCAGTAGTTTCTCCCATCCTGTAATCAAGGATTATCAAGGAACAGTATCACTTTATTTCATATTAAGCAATCTCATCGAGGTTTCACCCAAACATTTATCCATCCTCCAAAAGCCCATCAAGGTATTGTTTTGGGGCAAGCACATCAGCCTACCCTCAGAGAGCATTTTGCCCTATATTTGGAGTACATAGAAGAAGAAGAAGAGATAGGATTTATACCCTGCCCTTCACTCACTTGGAGTCTCAGAGCAGCTTACAAACTCCTTTCCCTTCCCCTCCCCACAACAGATACCCTGTGAGGTAGGTGGGGCTGAGAGAGCTCTTTCCCAAGCTGTCCTTGAGAGAACAGCTGGTACAGAGCTATGGCTTGCCCAAGGTCATCCAGCCACGTGCAAGTGGAGGAGTGGGGAATTGTTGTGTACTAGTCACGAAATGGCGACCGCCATGCGGTCAGAGCACATGGCCCGATTCTACCTGAGCTTCAGCCAGGTAGAACAATAGACAGTCGGATCCAAAACGACCACCAATAGCCAGCCTAGGTCTTCCGCGGGGGACCTATGAACTTCAACTTAAGAAGAGAACTTGAGAGTTCTGCTCAAAGTAGTCAAGGATCAGATCTTGGTTGGTTAACCACAGTTCTTTATTTCCAATCTCTACATTAGTACAGCATCTCGGATTATTGTCAGAGATGAGACAAATTATACAAGCGGGTCTATTATACCATTCCAAGGAGTTTGAATTACCCATAGGTAGCCAATCCCCTTAAGGGAAAATTGGCGGGCAAAAAGGTGTCCTGACCGTTTGGTTCTCACAGGAAAAGAGTGAGGTGTTAAGCAGTAAATTTCCTCTCCCAAACCAGACCCCTCAGATGTTACCAGTTCACATAACAATCAATGGCCTCAAGGTTTTTGCATGTGATAAGAGATGAGAGGCATCCTCCCTTGAAGTTCCTGCCGGAGCAGCTGGAATGCGGAGGCAGGGATGTGAGGCCTCCTTGTTCTCGCAATTCGCTGGTGTCACCCTCCCGGTCTGGACAAGCATTATTACATTACAGTTACATGGAGTCCCAATACATGACAGGTACATAGAAAAACTAAAGGCATACATATTGACTAACACTGGGGAGGCCTGACTAATATAATGTCTGAATTAGCAGATTCTGACACTAAGGCCCTATCAGAACTATGCGCATATGCTAAGCCCTATCAGGTATTTTGGGTGCGGCCAGAGGTGTGGCTCCGGCTGGCATATAAGCAGGGCCCTGGAGCCCTGGCTGCATGCTTGATCTGACCATCTCCTGAACATGCTGATTCACTAATAAAGTCTTTGCTATGATCATCATACAACTCGCCTCCCGACTCCAGTACTTTCCAGGAATCAAACCTGGTTCTCCCAGATTAGAGTCCGCACATTTAACCACTACACCAAACTGGCTCTCTGTGCCAAACAGTCTGTCTGTGTGTGTTCTCGGCACTAAACATCACATCCCACTTGCATGTGAGTCCTCTCCTTCTCTTCAAGAAACGCTGGCTGTTTTGCTAGCTGCCTTCCATGGACCTCATTCTCAGAGATCAGTAAATATCACTTTTCCCCAGATCACTGTCTCTCCCTCCTTCTTGATTTCCTCTTAGCTAGCTTGTGTGTTTTCCGTGTGTTTTATGCGTATGTTTTGCTCTTTTATTCTTTTATAATAAAACAGCTTTCCAGTTGAACTTCAGCCTGGTTTAATTTGAGAATTGTCTAAGGGAATATCCTGGTATACATAAGTGGAGATCCCTAGTTACCCCCTCTCACTTGTCTCCGGTTAAGCTAATTTCCCCCAGTTAAACAGGAGACTGCCAATTTGGGTAACAGACTTCGTTGGCTTCCCTCTCTGCCCCTGCCTTTCCCCCCCTCTAGCCACTTCCCCAAGTAGGTAATGGGTATTTCTTTGCAGTAAAGATGGCTGTCCAAGACTGGGCCGCTAAGTTCTGTTTCACACATGCATCTCCATTGCTCATTGATGGAAGTCTCATGAGAATGAGCTTTCACAGTTCCCATGGCTTTGGGATCACATGATGCCCACTCAGACACAAGACTTTTTTTAAATGTTAATTTTTATTAAGATTTTTAAAACAACATACATTAAAAAACCCAGAAAACACAAAAAATGGAATAAAAAAAGAAGTGAGAAAAACATGAAAAGTAGAAGCAAAATAAGGGAATATCAATTTTCATCTACGACTGACAACTTGGTTTACTCTAATCACCCTCTCTATAATTACATAATAGATTCCCTCGTTTATCTATAATCTTTTCCCCTCTTATTCTTCACAACCATAAGTCATCAATTAATCTTTTTCAGTTTCATGCAAAAAGTCTAAAAGGGTTTTCCAGTTAGCAAGACTTTTTGATGGAGACGGCTCATATATGCAGCCAGCACCCAACATGTGTCCTCTGATTAAGAGATATCCACACATGTATGAGCCCTTAACAATACATCTGTGCACAGTCACCAAACTGAACAAATTAATAAGCCATTATTTTTAGAGCTATCCAATTAACCACAAACTATTTTCCTGTTGAAAAAAAAGCAAGTTGTTAGCTAATTAAAGATCATCCATCTCATTTGGGTGACAATGTACAGACTGTTAACAAAACAGCTACTATCGACTGTTAACTAGCCCGCTACTGCTTTGTGCAAGAAAAGCCAGGGTTTTTATGTGGACACCTAAGATTAAAATCCTACGCAGGGAGAAGTATCCCTCAGTGGACACATGTTGGATTGTGGCCCTAGAAGTTTCACTGGGTAGCAATTGACTGCTTGCAGATCAATATGCCAGAGAGAAACAAAAGCAGCTAAATGAAATCAGGATGATGAGAAAATTGGCTAATTAGAGGGTTAGGTCTTCCTTTTGATTAATTTTCTGTCCTCAGTATTGATTTTCTGATTAATTTTCTGTCCTCAAATATTGTGATTGTGTCCACAGAGGTGGCAAATAAAACCAAAGATAGGGGCCATTAGGGATTTAGATTACTTGGCTGGCTCTGAAGAAGTGAGCGGTGACTCACAAAAGCATTTACCCTGCCACAATTTTGATTCATCCTTAAGGTGCTACTGGATTCCTGCTCTTTTCTATTGGTGGTTTAGGAATTAGGGAGACATATTTTCCCACTGTTTAACTTCCTCACTGAATAAAAGCTTTAACTGAGGACAAATACTAGTCTGCTCAGTGGCCCCTACAGGCTTCCCCATTTTACCAGGCTGGCTGAGGACCCAGGCGACCAGGCCTCTGCGAGAATTCTCCTCCCGGCTGAATTGTGTGTGCATATAAAGAGCTGTCAAGTCACATGGCGACTCATGGCCACCCCAGCAAGGGGGCTTCTAAGGCGGGCAAGAAGCAGAGGTGGCTGGCCATTGGCCTTCCTCTGCAGAGTCTTCCTCAGGGGGTCTTCCTTCCAAGTACCAGCCCTGCTGAGCTCCTGAGATCTGACGCGAGCAGACCACACCGTGCTGCCTTCCCTCCCCACGGCTTAATTGTCCCACCAATAAAAGGAGAAAACCTGTTCTTCTTTTCTGCCTTTCCCGCTGCCAAGTGCAGGAGAACATCAAGAATTTGGCTGTCCTACAAACTAGCCATCTTTTTAAGGCACTAGTTGTACATCCTCTCTCTTCAGCTTTGACACTCATCTACATTAAACGTGTGCACAGTTCCCAATAGGGTTGCCAGCTTTCTATTACAATGGATCCCCAGGTGACAGAGATCAATTCCCCTGGAGAAAACGGCCACTTTGGAGGGTGGACTCTGCATGACATTATTCCCCACTGAGGGCCCTCCTGTCCACAAACCCCGCCCCCCTCAGGCTCCCCAGGTATTTCCCACCCCAGAGTTGGCAACCCCAGTTCCCAAGCCTTTACTGAAAATCATATCAGGAAAGGTTTCCTTGAATTCCTTTCAATTCTCTGGTTTAGTGTAGACCATGAGCAGCAGTTTCTGAGATGTAGAAAAACCAGATTGAATATACTAAATAACTGAGCAAAGGGAGAAATTAAAATAGGAAATGAATCTATTGATTCCTCCCTAATTCCAAAGTTAACCTTGAGGTAAATGATGAAAGGCCTTTAAACTTGAAGTTAGTTGCTCTTTTACTTCATGGATATAAGGTTAAGACAGCCTCATGCCTTTGATAGCCAATGGTAGCCAACTTTATGTTGAGAAAATCCTGGAGATTTGGGGGTGGAGCCTAGGGAAGGGAGGTTTGTGGAGGGGAGGGAACTCAGTGGCCTCCAAGGCAGCCATTTTGTTTAGGGGAACTGATCGTGTAGTCTAGATATCAGTTGTAATTGAAAACAAAATCTCCAGGGTCCACCTGGAGGTTGGCAACCCTCTTTCCCATCCACCATTTTGGCCACAAAGTTACTGATCTCATTAAACAATAAATGATTTTAATATTTGTTAGCTTTATTTAACAATCTTGGACAGGGGTCATTTTGTAGAAAAAGAGGTGCAGGAGCTCATTTGCATACCTATTAGCATAACTCATTAGCATAACGGGCCGATAGTTTGGGCAAAAATGTATAATTGGTTAAATGGGAAAACTAAATAAATAATATAACTGTAATATTGGATTGAAAAAATTTTTTTGAATTAGATTTGATGGATGATAAGTTTGTATATTATTTCATTATGTTTGTATGAGCCTTATGGGCTATTACATCTTAGAGTTCTTCTATCTATTGAAATGTTGTTGATACTATTGTTAAGTTTAATAATCTAAAATTAATAAAATATAATAAAAAAAAGAAATCAATGGCAAAACTCATAGGGTATATAAGGGGCTGGAGGAGAAGGGGTTTGAGGGAGAGGCTCCAAACTTGCAAGGTACCTTCTGGGACCTCTCCCCGAAATACCCAACAAGTTTCAAGAAGATTGGACCATGGGGTCCAATTCTACGGGGCCTCAAACAGGT
Source organism: Lepidodactylus listeri (assembly GCA_029233225.1). Taxonomy (NCBI): domain Eukaryota; kingdom Metazoa; phylum Chordata; class Lepidosauria; order Squamata; family Gekkonidae; genus Lepidodactylus; species Lepidodactylus listeri. Next base: position 1,336,595 of record JARCFY010000014.1, on the reverse strand, counting down.
TGCCCCATGCCCTCCATTGTTCTCTATGGTGGGGGGAAACGTTACTTTTTCCCACCATAGAGAACAATGGAGGGAATGGGGGCAACCTGTTTGGAGGCTTGTAGAACTGGACCCCCTAGTCCAATCTTCTTGAAACTTGGTGGGTATTTGGGGGAGAGGCTCCAGCAGCTACCCTGCAAGTTTGGAGCCTCTCCCTCAAACCCCCTCCCCTACAGCCACTTTTAAAGCTGCCATCAAATTTCGGTGGCAATTTGGCGGCGGGCCGAATTAGATCAGAGAATCTGATTCGGCCCGTGGCTGCCCTACTGCCCACGCCTGAGCTGGCGGAGCATCGCTCCGCCTCACTCCGGCCCCAAAGGACCCCTGATCTTGGAGTTGATTTCTATTAATGTCTCATTATCAGAAATAAACCAGGGAAATGTTTTTGCATTTTGTTCATAAAGGTTTAATGCAGGAAGCCTAAAGCTTCAATGCAACGAACCTGAATTCTCATGAGAAGCGAGAACTGAGGCTTTCATACTGTGGCCATTTATTTATTTTTTGCATTTATATCCCACCCATCCTGTAAACGGGCTGGAAGACTCACTGGAAAAGACCAGAATGCGAGGAAAAGTTGAAGGCAGCAGGAAAAGAGGAAGCCCCAACCTGAGATGGACGGACTCAATAAGGGAAGCCGCAGCCTTCAGTCTGCAAGAGCCAAGCAAGGCTGTTAACAACAGGATATTTCAGAGGTCAAGAATGCACAGGGTTGCCATAAGCTGGAAGCGACTTGATGGTGCATAACATACAAACATGCAACGCAGCATATATAACCCTGTTCACACACACACACACACACGCACACACACACAGAGTCTCCTCATATTTTTTTTAATACATTATTGTGTCTTCTTCTGTTAATAGCAGGGTGAAGATAAGAAGGGTCTAGAGAAGAGCCTCCACCCTCCTCCAGAGTCACCTTATGCTGCACCGGACCACTTGAAATGTAACATTCTCAAAGCTCAAGTGGAGGCTGCCTTCCGAGAGGGGGTTCAGGTAGGCCTCCCCTCCATGTGAGCGACTTTCCTGCCTTTCTCAGCTGTCTTTTGTGGGGGGGGGGTGTCACCGGCTGCAACATCTAATGATGACTTGCATGTATGACTGGGCTATGAGGGTTGTAAATCAGGGTTGCCAACCTCCAGTCTCCATTGGAGATCTCCACATGACCAAGGTCAGTTCTCCTGGAGAAAAAGGCTGCTTTGGAGTGTGGACTGACTTTATGATATGATACCCTGCTGAGGCACCTCCCCTCCTCAAACCCCACCCTCCTGAGGCCCCAACCTAGAATCTCCAGTTGTCTCCCAACCCAGAGCTGGCAACCCTAAATGTCTGCCAAAACCTGTTCAGATAGGGTTGCCAAGACCAGACAAGCAAATTCCTGAAATTTTTTTGGGGGGGTGGAGCCTGGGGAGGGGGAGGGACCTCAGCTAGGCCCAGTGCCTTAGAGTCCATTCTCTTAAGCTGCCAGTCTCTCCAGGGGAACTGGTCTTGGAAGTCTGGAGATCAGCTGTAATTCTAGGAGATCTCCAGGACCCCCCTGGTTGACAACCCTACATTCATATCACCTCACAGAAGACATGGCAATGGCCTCATTCCACACATTCAGTGGTTAGTTGTCACGGAGATATCAGTTGACGTATGTGTGAATGGGCCTCAGATGAGTTTGCTTGCTTGTGCCCATCTGTGTTCTCCTAATGACTTTTGGCTTGTGCAGATAGTTGAGCTGGCGGCTTGGGCGGCTGGGTGATGAACCCAAATGAGGGTCTGCTGTAGACTTGCTGGTGGACGACAATGATAGAGGGAGATGGTTGACTCTCCCTGGGGAGGGAGTTCTAAGGTTTTGGCAACATGACTTAGAAAGTCCTTTATGGGTTGCCACCTGTTTAGCCTCAGATAGCAGGAGCAGCCAAAGCAGGGCCTCTAAAGATGACTAGAGTGAAGATGACTAGAGGTTCATATGGGAGAAGGCTGCCAGAGGATGTAGTGATGGCCACAGGCATACATGGCTTTAAAGGGGGATTAGATTCATGGAGGAGAGGTTTGTCAGTGGCGACTAGCCATGGAAGCTGAGGGTTAGCGCCTCTGAATCCCAGAGCCAGGAGGCAACATCAAGGGAAGGCCTCAGCCTCTACGCCCTGTTGTTGCCCATCCAGAGGAACTGGTTGGCTGCTGTGTGAGACAGGACTGGATGGACCACTTGTTTGATCTAGCAGGACTCTTCTTATGTTCTTAGGATGCTGGACTAACTGGAATACTGGTCTGATCCACCAAGGCTCTTCTGATGTTCTTATGAAGGCCTCGACCTCTGTGCCCTGTTGTTGGCCATCCAGAGGAACTGGTTGGCTGCTGTGTGAGACAGGACTGGATGGACCACTTGTTTGATCTAGCAGGACCCTTCTTATGTTCTTAGGATGCTGGACTAGCTGGAATACTGGTCTGATCCACCAAGACTCTTCTCATGTTCTTATGAAGGCCTTGGCTTCTGTGCCCTGTTGTTGGCCATCCAGAGTGTGGAACAGGATGTTGGACCCTCACTGGTACGATCCAGCAGATCTCTTCTTATCAGAGGAAAGCTTCAGCCTCTATGCCCTGTTGTTGTCCCACCAGAGGAACTGGTTGGCCTCTCTGTGAGACAGGATGCTGGACTAGATGGACCACTGGTCTGATCCAGCAGGGTTCTTCTGATGTTCTTATGTTCTTGAGGTGGTCTTTATGGTATGTCGGTTGCAACCAATATGAAAGAAAGTAGTTTGGATTACCCAGGGCTCTTTTTGGGCCAGAACACACCGGAACGGCTTTCAGGCTGGCGTCAGAGCCTGCCCCGCCCCGCCCCTCCCCGCCGGCAGGAAAGGGCTCCATGCTCTGGATCTCCGTGTGGAGATCGAGCACGAGGCCTGGGCTCCCAGCTCTTTGCACTCAAAGGGAGCTTTCCCTTTAAGTGCAAAGAGCCGACGGGAAAGGGCCCCGCGCTCTGGATCTCTGCACAGAGATCGAGCGTGAGGCCTGGGCTCCCAGCAATTTGTACTCAAAGGGAGGGGCCCCAGCTCTCCCCATCAGGCTTGTTACCATGCCTATACTCTCCCTGCTCCCGGTAAGTGCTTCCCCCCCATCTCTTTTCTCTCTCTCTCTCTCTCTCTCCCCCTTTCTTTCTTTCATTCTTTCTTTCTTTCCCCTCCCTCCCTCTTTTCTCTTTCTCTTTCTCTCTCTTTTTTCCTTCTTTCCTTCCTTCCTTCCTCTCTCTCTTTCTCTCTCTCTCTTCTCTCCCCCTTCCTTTCCCCTCTCCCTTTCTCTCTCTTTCTTTTTTCTCTCTCTCTTTCTTTCTCTCTCCTTTCTTCCTTCCTTCCTCTCTCTTTTTCCCCTCCCTCCCTCCCTCCCTTTCTTTCTTTTTTTCTTTCTCTCTCCTTCCTTCTTCTCTTTCCTTCCTCTCTCTTTTTTCCCCTCCCTCCCTCCCTCCCACCCTCTCTCTCTCTCTCTCTCTCTTTCTTTCTTTCCTTCTTTTCTTCTTTCTTTCTGTTTCATTTTGTTCTTTGTGTTTTTGTTTAAAAAATTATTGGAAAAGGGGAGGGATGTAAAAAAGCAGAGAGCCTAGGAAATGTTGGTTTTGATATCTTTAATTTTTTAGCATCTCTTTAGTTTTCTCATGGCATTTTCTGTTTAAGAAAAGTACGTTTAAAGCCTGAGTGTAACTAGTTCATTGTTGTGTCTTGTTGGGAATGGCTTGCAAATATATGTGTGTCTAAAGTCTGTATTAAAGTGGTTTGGTGCTTACTGCCATGCAAGAGAAAACATCTGAAAAAGTAGGTTCATTGTTGTGTGTGTTGGCAGAACACTTGACTGTTGCATGGGGGACTTTGGGCGACATCTGCAGAGAAACAGAAATGTAACTAAAAATGAGCATGGTCAGCAGCACTTTGGAGATTGCCTGTTTTGTGAAATTTAAAAAGTGGGCAGAGTTTCTGATGAAGATGATTGTCCCTCTTCTCCTGCCACTGGACTGACATCTGCCTTTAATGGGCCAGCAAAGTTGATGTTCTTAAACCTCCTAATAAGAGAGAATTCTTCTTCTGAGGAGTTGACTTCCAACAATTGGTGATCTTGTGATGGTAGTGATACTTTGATGTGGTAAAGACCACCTGTTCACAGGATAATTTTACCTGTGGGACAGACTCTGCATGGTAACCACTCCACTGGTACATAATTGCTTGTAAAAAGTATTATAGAGTAATAATTCAGGTGGGTAGCCGTGTTGGTCTGAAGCAGCAGAACAAAGTTGGAGTCCAAAGTTTCATCCAAGGTATAAGTTTTTGTGTGCATGCACACTTCTTCCATCTGAAGAAGTGTGGGTGGCACATGAAATCTTATACCTTGAATAAAATGTTGTACCTTGAATAAAATAGTCCACAAACTACTCCCGTCCAGTGCATCCACAAACCTAGAAGAAGAAGAGATTGGATTTATACCCCACCCTTCACTACCCAAGGGAGTCTCAGAGCGTCTTCCAATTTCCTTTCCCTTCCCCTCCCCACAACAGACACCCTGTGAGGTAGGTGGGGCTGAGAGAGCTCTGAGACAACAGCTGGTACAGAGCTATGGCTTGCCCAAGGTCATCTAGCAGGTGCAAGGGGGGGGAGTGAGGAATCAAACCCAGTCCGCGCACTTAACCACTACACCAAACTGGCTCCTAGCATTGTTCTGCCAGTGAATTAGGGTTGCCAACTCCAGCTTGAGGAAATCCCTGGAGATTTGGGAGAGGAGGATGGGGTTTAAGGGAAGGAGGGACTTAAGCAAGGCATAATGCCATGGACTCCACTTTCCAAAGCAGCCATTGACCTGATCTCTGTAGTTTGGAGCTCAATTGTAATTCCAGGAGATCTCCAGACCCCACCTGTAGGTTGGCAACCCTAAAAAACCATATTCAGCGTACTAGTTCTGCAGGAAGGCAAGCTGATTTCCATGGGAACCTAACCTTTAGGAATTGATTCCAATCCAGTGTGGGAATAATTGTTGGACATAAGATATTGGTTCAGGCAAGATTTTGTATAGATGGGACAGAAAATAATGTTTTAATTGGTTTTGTCAAAACTGTTTTGACAACAAGGTAAACAGAATAAGAAGCAAAAGGTGGATGTGGCTGGATGACCCCACTTCTGGGAACATCGGGTGTGGCCTAATATGTTAATGAGCTGTGCTGTCAGGGGTGTGGCCTAATATGCTAATGAGTTCCTGCTGGGCTTTTTCTACAAAAAGAGCCCTGCACACAACAAGACATGGAAAATACTGGCTGAGGTGGCCAACTATATACAGACCCCTGAGACACATCCACAATCCCATTGGAGGGTTTGAATCTCCCACCAAAGACCCTACTGGTGAATCCTTGGAGGCTCCAGATCCTTGGCCCCTATTGTTCCCTGGAGCCAAGCTTGGACTGCCTGTCTCTGGTGCCTCGTGGTGGTCAGCGGACATAGCAAAACCGTAGAGAGCTGAATCTCTGTCAGTGTTTGTCCCTTTCCTTGTGCCTTTCACCTATTGTGCCCTGTCCTTTTCTCCATGTTTCTGCTGTCTGTTTCTTGAGGTTCTTCCTCCCCCTGCCCCTGCCCCCCCTTCTTACGCCAGAAGTGCTCTGGGAGTGGTGTCAGGCACTCCTCCTCGGAGGGGGCCGCTCTGGTGTGAGACAGTTCAGCTTTGGGCTAGACAGCCTTCAGTCTCCCTTGGCCCAAGTCCCTGTTTGTGCAGTCAGGGGAGAACCTATGTATATTTATAGCCCTCTCTCCACCCAAAGTCACCCTGTGTTCTTGGCAAACAAAATTAACCGGGAGCGAGTTTCTCTCCCCCCACCCCTGCAGCACTTGGAGTGAATTAAGTCCGCCTCTGTGCTCGCAGTCTTTTGTGATGGATCCACTTATTAAATGATAAGCATGAAAAGAGGCAGAGAGACTTACTAAACCCGCCCCCCCGCTCATGTGACACAGCTGCAGTGGCCCCAAAGGTTCGGCGGTAGAAAGAGGTGCCCCAGGGCCCCTGCTGGGATGAGGAGCAGTGTTCCCACTCAGCTGCCGGCCTCCATGTAGTGTTGCCAACCTCCAGGTGGGGCCTGGGGATCTCCCGCTTTTATGGAGGATCCACTCCCCTGGAGAAACTGGCTGCTTTGAAGGGTGGAATCCATGGCATTGGACCATGCTGAGACCCCTCCCCTCCCCCAAGCCCCTCCCTCTCCCAGATCAGACCCCAAAGTCGCCAGGTATTTTCCAACCCAGGGCTGGCAGCCCTGCCTCCAAGTCAGTGCTGGATATCTCCTAGTATTTCAGCTATCTCTGGAGAGTAGATATCCATTTCCCTGGAGAAGATGGCTTCTTTGGAGGGCGGACTATGGTGTCATACGCAGCTTAGGCTCCTCCCCTTCCCAAACCTCCCCCTCCCTGGGCTCTACTCCCAAATCCCCAGGAATTTCCCAAGAGGGAGTTGACAGCCCGAGGTTTGGGGCAGGAAGGGACATCGGAGGTGTATGATGCCACAGAGTCCATCCTCCAATTCAGCCATTTTCTCCAGGGGAACTTTCCTTGGTCATCCAGAGATCACTAGTAACAGTGGGAGATCTCCTGGGGGCAGCTGGAGGTTGGCAACCCTAAGTTTGGCCCTGAGGCACAGAAGAAAATAAGGTTATGTAGCCTTCACACACCCCAAGAGGGGCAATCACTAGGAATGGGTTAGTCACGTTTGGTATTAAATGCTAGGAACTTAATTAAATAGAGGGTCACCTTCTGCATTGCAGGGCCTAACTATGTATGTTATGCTGGGTTGCCAACCTCCACGTAAAGCCTGGGGATCTTCCAAAATTAGAAACAATCTCCAGACAGCAGAGATCTGCTGCTCTGGAGGAATGGCTACTTTAGAGTGTGGACTCTATGCCAATCTGGAAGTTGGCGTCCAGCCCCATAGCCAGAAATTTTGAGGGGCAGCAGGGGAGGGAGAGGGGCCACCTCATGCTTTCCATGATCTCTAAGCAGCAATTTTGCCACTTGGAGATCAGGGAAAGCATGTGGCTACGCCCCCCCCCCCCCCGGCTAGAAAAACAGCATTTAAAGGGTTCCCTTTAAATGCTCTTTTTCTAGCAGAGGCTGCCTGCATCTGATCTCCAAGCAGCGAATTCTCCACTTGGAGTTCAGGGAAGGTGTGTGGCCAGCAGCCCCCCCCCCTTCACCTCCTGCATGATTTAAAGTGCTCGCTGATCAGCTTGAGGGCCCTTTAAATCTTGAAGGCAGGGAAGGAGCGGGGCGGCTACAAGATTTAAAGGGCCCACCAGCTGATTGGCAGGCCACATGTTCCCATGGATCAGCTGGAGGGTCCTATTAATGCCACAGGAGGGTAATGAGGGAGGGGGGAGAGGGGCAGCAGCAGCAGTTGTTGAGCCCCACCATAGCTACAGGCTAGTTGGCAACTCTACTGCAGCACAGTACTCCTAGACATGGCGTGGAGGTGGACTTGCAGCTACCAACGAGTAAGAGTACTAGTTACCCCAGGGCACAGCCACTAAGTGGTAAAAGGTAATGTGAGTCAAAGTGGAAGAGGTTTGCATGCAGCTGGTTGCAAGCTGAAGTCAAGTACATAAAAAGCCAAGAGTCTCCAGTTCAGTGCCTGTCACTGCCTCGAATTCACTAGGCGATAGGTTAAGTTTGGCAAGATACTCTGCTCCGGCCTCCACCCCCCACCAATCGGTAGCAAGATGATGATCCCACCAACCTACCTTGTAGGGTGACTGTAAGGGACTGAAATACTTATCGTGCATGTCGAACATTCTGAAGTGCTTAGATGCCAAATATTAAGACTACAGTTCATATTACTTTATTTACCTCTTTTAAATACTTTTCTCCTGTTCTGTCTATACAACACCAGAAGCTTCAGGGGCAGTTTACTGACAAAGCTATCTATATACTAATTCTGAAGTGCCCTGCCCCCCCTGTGGATATCTAAATCCGCGCTGGGGGAGGGAGGTTTTCCTACACACAGGGAGCACTCCCCCTGTGTGCAGAAAAATCCAAAAAGTTTTTTTAAAAATTCAGGGGATATTTAAATCCCCCGAAAAGTTAAAACATTCTCTGCGCATGCACAGAGAATGCTTTGGCCGCTGTTGGGGAGGGGGTGGGAGGCAGCGCAGCAGGCCTTGGACCTCGCCGCACTGCCGTCCGGAGAATGGGGGGAGGGGGGAGGCGGCACAGCGAGGTCCAAGGCCCACCACACCGCCATCAGGTGAACAGGGGGGGGGGTTGGGAGGCGGCGCAGCAGGCCTTGGGCCTTGCCGCACCACCATCCAGTGAACCACCATCCAGTGAACCGGGGGGGGGGAAGGAGGAGGCAGCGAGGCCTGAGGCCCGCTGTGCTGCCGTCAGGTGAACGGGGGGGAGGTGGCACGGCGGGCCTCAGGCCTCGCCGTGCCGCTCTCCGGTGAATGGGGGAGGGGGTGGAGGGCAGGAATACTCCCCCCGCGAGTATCACAGGTTCACCTTTTGTATGCATAATAATGCTAGAAGCAAGATATTTGTGTGTGAACTTGCACATGAACACATGGAGCAGCCGTACACTGAATCAGGCCCTTGGTCCATCAAAGTCAGTATTGTTTACTCAGACTGGCAGTGGCTGTCCAAGGTCTCGGGCTGAGATCCTTCACATCACCTAGCACCAGATCTTTTAACTAGAGATGCTGGATGAAGAGTACTGGACTGGGGAGGCTGGTGAAGTAATTTTCAGCATTTCAAGTTTATTTGGAGGTCAGGAACAAGCATGAGGGAGAGTAGTCGGGGAGCCTGCTTGTATTTACCGGTAAACCACACCCCCAACTCCCCCCCCACACGGGGATTGGGTACACAGGGATTAGGTTCCTGCCAGAGGCTATCATAGGTCCATTTGAATATCCTCAGCCTCTGATAGGGGGACAATCAGGATCCGAGGGTCCATTGTTCTCTTGGAATGAAGCTCAGGCTGGTATCGCTTGGCATTACTGGCGACGTGCCCAGATCTCGCAGGGCGCATCCAGGAAGTAAGTTGACACTAGGGAGTCTTAAAGTTCAAGCTGGAAAATCGTGCACAGAACATAACACCCCTCCCCCCATATACCAGGCCCACCCTAGCAAACAAAGTCTTTTAAGTAGGTCGGTCTTTTCTGTTCCCTGCCTGACCGACGGAGGCTTGTAGCGGGTGGTACCGGGACCAGGTGTTCCATCATGCCTGCCCCTGACTCAGAGCCAGGCAGCCAGAATCAGGTGGACTTGGCTCCCTTAACAGAAAACGATGTAAGTCTTGGGGAGTCAAGCCTACAGCAAGACTCACCTGACGCTGATCAAGCCCTGCCTGGCCCCATCTCATCGCCTCCAGACTCTCCCCCATCTGTGAACCGTCTCCGTGACAGAAGATGCCTGGAGTTAAGAGACAGGCGAAAGGAGGCATGCATGCGTGGACGATGCTCGCTAAGTCCTAGCTATTAGCAGAAGCCTGGACTGCGTTTCTAGCTGCTAATTGTTTAATGAGCCAGCGCACTATATCAGCAGGCTGGCTGATAGGAGCAATTTGTGCTGGCAATGTCGATATCTCGACAGAACTCTGCTCTGCACCTCTGGAATCGGAATCTGCTCGTCTCTTTGGCTTTTTGGACTCGGCTCGGACTTGGGACCTTCGGCTTCGGTTTCCCTGACTTGGCATCCCGGCTTCCTGACTCTCCGGCATTTCTCTGACCAACGGCTTCCAGCTCTGCTCCTTTGAACTCAGGTGATTTACGGCTCCGAACTCTGGCACGCTTTGACTCTGGCTTTGCTCATAAATAAGGACCTATTAGCATCTCTCTCTCTCTCTCTCTGACGGAACTCTCAGCTGACCTCGAACTGTGTTTGGACTTGCTTTGATTATCTCAGCCTCCTGGCCCTGTCATGACACAAGGGAGCTGGGGTGGCCAAAGCCGGGGTATCGGGACTCACCTCCGGCTGGCCGGCCGCTGGGGCTGGTGAGTCCGGCGGGGACCCCGGGGGATGGCAGCTGGAGTAGAGTCCGGACCTCAGTCATCCTCATCATCCATGCTTGGGTCCGGAATATCAGGCCTGGACCAACCTGTAGAAGGGGGAGAGTCTGCATGGCGTCGGAGCTGGTCTACGTGGCGCTGCCATACTTGCCCGTCCTCGGTGGCAACATCGTACGAGAGAGGTCCATTAACGTGGGTGACTCAGGCCGGCACCCACAGGGGACCCCATGCATAATTCCTTGCATACAAGGGGTCTTCAGGGAAGAAACCTCTCAGAGCTTGGGGTGTATTGGGCTCCTTTGTGCTGCTTGCTGCTCGGTCGGGGTGCAGGCGGTCAAGCTGGGACGTCAGCCGGTGTCCCATGAGGAGTTCCACTGGGCTGCGACCAGTGGCGGTGTGAGGTGTTGTGTGCTGACAGGAAGGCTGTCAGCTTGTACTCCCAGTCCCCATGGTCCATCCTCTGCAGTGCCTCCTTGGTTGTGTGAATCATCCTCTTGCCTTGGCCATTGGTAGCTGGATGAAAGGGAGCAGATCTTACATGTTGGATGCCATGCAGCTTCGTGAATCGCAGGAACTCGGAGGAAGTGAAGGCTGTGCATTGTCAGAGACCAGCGTGTCAGCACGTGCATGCTGAAGATGCGCCACATTGCACGGATGGCAGCTTCAGATGATGTAACCTTCACAGGAACGACCTCCAGCCATTTGCTCTAACTATCTACAAGTAGGAAGAACAACTGCCCCTGGACAAGTCCTGCGAAATCTATGTGGACCCGGGACTATGGCCCTTGAACTGATTCCCAGGGGCGGACTGGTGCATGGGGAGGATCAAGACGAGACTCCTGACATTTCACACAATAGCAGACTCGATCCTCAATGTCTTATCTAGCCCTGGCCACCACACGTAGCTGCGGGCCAAGACCTTCATCGGCACGATCCCAGGGTGGTGCTCATGGAGAACGCAGAGCACCCAAATGCGGAGGGGTTCTGGAATCACTACCCTGGATCCCCATAGCAGGCACCCCTTGTGGGTGGACAGCTTGTTGCGCCGGGCTGTGAATGCTGCAAATTCTGGCCCCAGAGACAAGGGCCACCCCCTCCCCACCCAGTTAAGAACACGAGAGAGTGTGCGATCCTGGGCTGTGTGCTGGGAGACGTCCATTACCTGGACAGGCCGATCTGGAAGCTCCTCCAGGAGCGTGACATGGTAGGCAGAAGCAGGGTCCAGTTCACAGGCAGGCAGTGGAAGGTAGCTCAGTGTCAGAATGCCCCATGGATTTCCCCGGGCGGTAGACCAGGGAGTATTGGTAGCCAGTGATAAAGATGGACCACCGCAGGAACCAAGGAGACAGCATCTGGGGGGGTTGGTGGTCCGGGGCGAGGAGTCCCAGCAGAAGTTTGTGGTCAGTGGCAACCATGAAGTCCTGTCCATAGAGATAGTCATGGAACTTTTTAACCCCTGCCACAATAGCTAGTGCCTCTTTGTCAATCTGTGCATAGTTCCGTTCCACAGAAGACAAGGTAGTAGTAGTAGTAGTAGTAGTAGGCGACTGGGACCTCCCGGCCGTCAGGCAGATGGTGCCCCAACACGGCCCCCACCCCGTATGGAGAGGCGTCGCAGGCTAACACCACAGGAAGGGATTCGTCAAAATGGGCTAGTACAGCATTAGAAGTTAACAGTTTTTTCATGGTCTCAAACGCAGCCGCGTGGCGGGGACCCCATTCCCATCTAGCATTTTTGTCCAAGACTCTGTGCAGAGGCTCTGCCACCGCTGCCTTTTGGGGAAGGAAATTATGGTAGAAATTTAATAGTCCCAAAGATGACTGAAGCTCGGCCTTGCACGTAGGAGCCAGAGTGTCCGAGATGGCTTTCCCCTTGTCGAGTGCAGGGTGGATTCCATGATCTCGTCATAGGAAGCCTCTGCAGGGGTGCTTGACTTTTACACTTGATGGAAGTGACACAGCCTGACTGACTGACTGACATTTGATACCAGATTAATTTGGAGAATTTGCACAGCTATCACAGGCTCATTTTACCAGTCGTAGCAAATACATTGCATTTAAGAAAGCAACACCTGGCCTCATTTATATATGTATATACAAAATTCTGAATGCATATATTTTTGGTTGTGTGTCATTGTATAATAAGGAATATTGACCACTGAGGAAGGCCCATAGGGGCCGAAACGTGTATGGTCCTTAGATCAAGTTTTTTCCATCAGATTGAAATGCAATCAGTTCCTTATGAACTAAGTTTTAATTGTCTGATATTTGCACTGTCTCTTTTAATTTTATTATGTTTTATTTATGTGTACACACTATTAAATGTCTATATTTTTTGTAATAATTCTTTTGTTAGCTTGACCCTCTCGGTTCGCAGCTATCTTTTGGGTTGAGTCCCCCCCCCCTTTTTTCTGCTCCCCCCCTTTTTCCACTTTTTGCATACATCAATGCCTGGACATTTCTACTAACTCCAACCCCCTTCTAAAATATTTAGCCAATCAGTGCACAAGGTTGGTGCGGAGCAATGGGGCACTTTGATGGGATTTATCCTACCCATTTCATGTGAGAGCAGATCATTTTTTTAACTTTTAGAAGAAAGCTTTTTCTCTCCCCCCATCATAACAAACCCTGTGCTAGAGGATCAGATTGCTGACTGTATTGATGTGGAAGAGGGGCAGGTCTGTGCCAGTAGAGCACACGACAGTCTCTGGGGTTGCAAAAAGATGCTGCGATCCGTTACTGAGGTGGGCTTGTGACGTTGCACAGGAGACAAGCCCTGTCTTCCCCAGCTGGAGTCTGCTTGTGGACTGTTTTTGTTTTTCCATCTCCGTATGAGGAATGGCTGCCTGTTTACTCATGTGGAGAAAGTAAATGGCAGCATCAACAGCCCATACAGTCAGCAGCGCCGTAACACTCAGCATGATGCGGACAAAATATCTGCGGCACTGAAAAATTAGTAATGTACAAACTCCTCATTTAACCACTGCTATTTGATCTCTTGATTCAATGGCAAAAAAAAAAAATCATGCAAACAACTATTTAGAATTGACGGGCCTATGTAACAAACGCTCCAGTTGGTCTAGGATGTGGCGGCACGAGTCCTGGTGGGAACGCCCCACGGACAGCACCTGCACAACTTGGGCTGCACCAGCTATCCTGGCCACCAGTGGAATGTCAAGTCAGGTTCAAGGTGTTGGTGCTGACTTCTAAGGCCTTGAGTGGTCAGGGACCCCTGTACCTCCCGGACTGCCTCCTCTGATATGTCCCCAGAAGAACACTGAGATCAACTGATGACAACTTGCTGGTGATCCCTGGCCCCAAAGACGACCAGCTGCCCTGACCTGGTGGAACTCTCTGCCAAACAGCCTCCGGTGTTCCCTTTGGGACCTTGTACAACTCCACAGGGCCTGTAAGGCAGAGATGTTCAGCCAGGCTTTCAGTTGAGGGCAGCAATGGTTAAGACTGGCACCCTTCTCTCTCTCCTTATGGTCCCCATGTCCCCTTCCCCGTCTGCTGCGCAGACAGCACTGCAGCCGGCAAAAGGGGATGATACGGCCATCTGGATTGACTGTTATTAGTGCTTTGGGATAATTTTATTTTATGTTGACTGTATTTTATCTGTTTTTAAGTGGGCTCTGGCTAAAATAGTAATAGTAATTATCATTGTCGTCGTTGTCGTCATCGTCATCATCTCCCAGAAGGACAACTGACACCTCCAGACTACAGAGATCAGTTCCCTGGGAGAGTCTGGTGACTTTGGAGGGTGGTCTCTCTGGAATTATGTCCTGGTGAGGTCCCTCCCCTAATCCTTCCCAGGCTCCACCCCAAACTGGAGACCTGGAGTTGGCAAACCTAATTACAACCGATCGCCAGACTACAGAAGTCTGATGCCCTGGAGGAAATGGGGCAGCTTTGAAGGATGGACTCTGGCATCCTATCCCTCCCCGCCCCATGGTCTGCCCTGCCCAGGCTCCACCCCCAAATCCCCAGGAATCTCCCAAGCCAGAGCTGCTGAATCTGTGCCCAGGGATTGATGTAGGCCTGGCCTGGATCTTATGGGGAGGCGTGTGTGCAGAATTCTTGCTGACAGACACGAAGTGGATCGTAGGTTGCTGGCTTCTTACGTCACTGATGGGGAAATACCTGCTTCCCATGCTCAGGTCAGTCAGATCTCACAGAGACTCTGCAGGAAATACAGCAAGATCTGCCTGGCAGACCATGTTTTGGACATGGTGGCAAGCTCTGCATTGGTTCAGGCAAGGAAGCAACACAAGGCAGGATTCTTAACATCAGGGGAGGGACTGTGGCTCAGCAGCAGAGCATCTGCTTTTGCATGCAGAAGGTCCCAGGCTCAATCCCTGGCATCTCCAGTTGAGTAGACAATACAGACCAAGGGTCTGACTCAGTATAAGGCAGCTTCATGTGTCAGTGGCTCGGTGGCAGAGCCTCTGCTTGGCATGCAGAAGGTCCCAGGTTCAGTCCCCGGCAGCATCTCCAGTTAAAAGGACCAGGCAGTGGGAGATGTGAAAGACCTCTTTCTGCCAGAGACCCTGGGGAGCGGCTGCCAGTCTGAGCCGACAAGACTGACCTCGATGGACAAGAGTCTGATTCAGTAGAAGGCAGCTTCATCTATTCTTTTGGGAGCCGATTGCTGATGCAGGAGCAAAACCCTCTGCCTCTGTCAGAGTTGAACCTGGGACCTTCTGCAGGCCAAGCAGATGTTCTTGGAGTGGTAAGGAGCACGGTGTGGTGGTTAAGTGCGTGGACTCTAATCTGGGAGAACTGGGTTTGAGTCCCCTCTCCTCCACATGCAGCTGCTGGTGTGACCTGGGGAGAGCTCTCTCAGCCCCACCCACCTACCACACAGGGTGTCTGTTGTGGGGAGGGGAAGGGAAAGGAGCTGCTCTGAGACTCTGAGTGAAGGACCGGGTATGAATCCAATCTCCTCCTTCTCCTCCTCCTCCCTACTAGACCATTGAACCTTTGGGGGGGGGTGGAAGGTGGGGTATACATTCTTTAGTGAAACAATATTCATATATATATATAGATATGTATAACCATTTCAAATGTGTTATGACCGACACGCCATCAGAAGTGATCATTCATGGGCAGCCCATGTGAGGATTGTATGTTTGACTATTTCTTAGCAATCTCTTGTGTGTCTTGTAAAAACACCCCCGTGAATCTGCTCATCTCGCCGTAGGAGACTCGAGAGTAATGCAACAAGAGGGATGACACAGTGGTGAAGTTGGAGTGGAGTGAAGTCTCCCTCCCTCCCACCGGCCCTGTTTTGTTTGGGGGGGGGTTGCTCTTTGTTGCCTTTGCTGTTAGTCACCCACTGGGATGAGCAACAAATCGGCAGAGTGCATACTTGTCTCGACTAAAGAGAACAATGCCGTTATGCCTTCACAATGCCCTCCACTCCCACCACCGCTGTCAGTATATCAGCAACCTTTCTTTGTGTGGAACAGTCGGATTTAATTCAGTTTGTTGAGATCTGAAAAGGTTAAAAGCTTATTAAGGGAAGCCTAGCTGTGGGGCAAGCTAGGAACGGGCTGAACTTCTTGAACTGACATTGCTAAACAGAAGGGTAGCTCTATGGTGGCCTGACCTGGATAGCCTAGGTTAGCTCTACCTCATCAGATCTCAGAAGCCAGGTGTCAGAATCTGTCAATTCAGCCAATGTATTCTTGCATGCATTCTATGTATCCTATGTAATGGCTCTCATCTCTTATCTCATGCTAAAGAACCTTGGAGCCATGAATTGTTATGTGAACTAAGGGGTCTGGTTAGAGAAGGGAAATTTACTGCTTAACACCTCACTTTTTTCCTGTGTGAACCAAACGGTCAAGACACCTTTTAGCCCGCCAATTTTCCCCTAAGGGGATTGGCTACCTATGGGTAATTCAAACTCCTTGGAATGGTATAATAGACCCGCTTGTATTATTTGTCTCATCTCTGACAATAACCCGAGATGCTGTACTAATGTAGGAATAGGTAATAAAGAACTGTGGTTAACCAACCAAGATCTGATCCTTGACTACTTTGAGCAGAACTCTCACAGATTGTCAGAGATCTGTGATTGGGACTCAGCCGTTCCTGACCATGTCAGAAGACGACGCGGTCCCCCTCAACCCTACTACTCCAGAAGAGACTCCCGTTACCCCGGCGGATCCGGGGAACGGGGGTGGTGGCGGCGGAGGAGGTCCCGAAGTGCCGGTGACCACGAGCCAGGGGGCTTACTACATTCCGCGCCGCCCGGTTACCCATCAGAGCGTGACCCCCAAGTACGCATGGAGCCACTTCGGTCAGCGTACCGTGAATTCGTGGGTGCACGACCGGAAAGGGGTGAGAGTTTCGCTCACCGGAGACCAGCCCGATCGAGGGAGACCGAGCTACCTAGGAGACGACCGCGAGCCGATCTATCGTGGAGGGCCGCGTCGCCCGCCTCTCGAAGAGGAGGGGATGGACCTGTATGGGCCCGATCCGTATCGCGAGGAGCAGACGGTCCCTTTGGATCAGATGATGGGAGACCTGCGGCTTCAACTCACCGCCGAGCTCCGCGAGTTGGCCCTCGATCTCCAGCACCAATTTCGCGATGCTATGATGGCCATGCAAGGAGCCCTCCCCGGTCAAGGGGTCGGAGTCCCACTACAGCCGCCGGCGCCCGGAGGGGTTCCGGTTCAACCGCAGGCGCCCGCTCTACCGGCGCAACCAGCCCAGCCGGTCGTCCCAGTTCCAGCTCCAGGGCCCGTCCCAGCGCCGGCCCCTGTCCCGGCCGCGCCGGCCGCCCGCCCAGCCCCCTCCGACCCTTTGACGACTACTTTCGATGGGGACCCAGAGAAGCTACATTTCTTCATGCTGGAGATCGGGAGATTCCTGGACAGTTGGGGCCACCTCTACCCCACCGAGAAAGAACGGATTGGCTACATCGGGTCCAAACTGAAAGACACTGCCAGCGACTGGTATGTGAGCCTGCACGACAACCCCGGACCTGAACTGCGCTCCCTGAACAACTTCATGTGGGCCCTCCGGCATCAGTTCGAGGACCCCCTGGGCGAGGAAAAAGCCCGTAATCAACTGAGAAAGCTGTTCCAGGGAAGGTCGTCAGTGAGGGACTACACTGACGAGTTCCGGCGCATCGCAGCAAAGATCCATGGGTGGCCGGAGGAACTATTCATGGAGAAGTATTGGGAGGGCCTGAACCCGGAAATCTACGAGACCGTGCTGTTAGGGGGTCGCCCTGGCACCCTGAGCACCTGGATGAGAGCAGCCATCGACATGGAGGAGCGATTCGCCCTAATTAAGATGGGAGCGTCCGTGATGGCGGCCAGCAAAGCAGCCCCCCGAGTGAAGCCCCGATCCAGTGTGCAAGATGTCCGAGATGCGAGGTTTCGACAGGGGTTGTGTATGAAGTGTGGGGAGAGTGGCCACTTCGCCTCCGCTTGCCCAAGAGGAGGGGGGAAAGGCCCGAAGACCTCAACCCCCGGAGCGGGAAGCACCCCTAGCCATGGAAAAACACCAATGAAACCTCGGGCGTTGCAGCTGGAAGGAGCAGCGAGTGACCAGGGAGAGCTGGAGCTGATGGAAGCGCAGATGTCGGGAAACTCCAACGGCCTGCAGTGAGCGGCGCAGAGCTGCAGGTCCCCCGCCAAGAAGCACCATCTCCGGTGAGCATCCCTGGCCCCCTGTTATATATGGTAGTGACGGTGGTGACCCCCGGATCGGGTACCCACATGCGGGTTCGCGCTTTAATTGACTCTGGGTGTGCGCGAGACCTGATCAGCCCCCTGGTAGTGGAGGGGCTGGGACCCAAAATCACCCCTTTACTGGAACCCCTAAAGTTTACACAGATGGATGGGTCGGAAATGAAGGAGGAGTGCATAGCAGAGACTGAGAGCTTGATTTTGGGAACGGGGGAGCACTGGGAGAAGCGAGCTTTCGTCATCACCCCAAACGCCCAGTTCCCTATGGTGTTGGGCAGCCCTTGGCTCGGGGCGCACGACCCTTACATAAAATGGAGCGAGGGGAAGATTTCGTGGGTGGACGAACGCTGCCAAAGCCACCGGTGGGACCCGGGATGGGGGCCTGGACCTCCGACCCCGCCTCCCCCGGCTCCCGCGCTCGCCCTCACCCCTACCATGGTGCCTAAAGAGTATAGAGACTTGCTGGAAGTGTTCAGCGAGACCGAGGCGGATGAGTTGCCCCCCCATCGACTGTCGGACTGTGCCATAGAACTCCTCCCAGGGGAGAAACTCCCAAAAGGGAAATTATACTCCATGAGCCCGTTGGAACGGGAAGAACTACGGAAGTTCTTGGACAAAAATTTGGCAAGGGGGTTCATCCGCCCAGCCAAGTCCCCCTTCGCGGCGCCCGTGCTGTTCCGAAAGAAAAAGGATGGGGGCTTACGGCTATGCACTGACTACCGGGGGTTGAATGCAGTCTCCACCACGAATGCCTACCCCCTCCCATTAATAAAGGACCTCTTGGCGGAGGCGGCCAAGGGAAAGATTTTTACCAAATTGGATCTACGAGATGCCTACTTCAGGGTGCGCATCAGGGAAGGGGATGAATCTAAGACTGCCTTTAACACCCCCTTG
Organism: Lepidodactylus listeri; assembly: GCA_029233225.1. Taxonomy (NCBI): domain Eukaryota; kingdom Metazoa; phylum Chordata; class Lepidosauria; order Squamata; family Gekkonidae; genus Lepidodactylus; species Lepidodactylus listeri. Next base: position 1,317,953 of record JARCFY010000014.1, on the reverse strand, counting down.
GGGCAGTTTGAATATCTAGTGATGCCGTTCGGCTTAAGTGGCGCGCCCGGGGTCTTTATGAGTTTAATCAATGAAGTGTTGCACAAGCATCTATTTAAGGGCGTGTTATGTTACATAGATGATATCTTGATTTATTCTACTGATAAGAGTGCACATGTGACTTTGGTCAGAGACGTGCTCTCGACCTTACTGAAAAACCAGCTTTATGTGAAATTGTCTAAGTGCGAGTTTCACCGTGAGTCCGTGGACTTCCTGGGCTACCGCATTTCTCAGAAGGGGTTGGAAATGGACCCGGGGAAGGTGGAGGCAGTAGTGCAATGGGAGGCTCCGCGAACAAGAAAGCAGTTGCAGAGCCTCTTAGGATTTTGTAACTTTTACCGCACCTTCATCAAAGACTTTGCCAAAGTCACCCTTCCCTTAACGGACTTGTTAAAAACCAAGGGGAAGGGGCCCGAGGCCGGGAAGCCAGGAGAGAAATTGGCGTGGAATGGGGAATGTCAGAGGGCGTTTGAGACTTTAAAAACCCTTTTCACTTCCGAGCCCATTCTGGCGCACCCGGATGAAACGAAAGAATTTATAATTCATGTAGATGCCTCTGATGTAGCCATGGGGGGGGCCATTTTACAAAGTGACTCGGAAGGAAAACTGCACCCCTTGGCTTACATTTCAAAAAAATTTAACGAAACGGAAAGGAATTGGTCGGTGTGGGACAAGGAAGCCGCAGCCATTAGGTTAGCGCTCACTACGTGGCGCCACTGGCTGGAGGGAGCGCAAACTCCGTTTGAAATATGGACTGATCATAAGAACCTGGAGGCGTTGCGCACTCAGCGGTCCCTCAATGCAAAGCAGCTGCGATGGGCTGATTTCTTTTCCAAGTTTAACTTCGTGCTTAAACATTTTCCTGGGAAGGCTAACTCCCTGGCAGATGCGTTGTCCAGATTACCCCAACATGAGAGTGTGAAAGAAGAGGTGTTTGATTCCATGTTCTCCCCCCAACAGCTGGGAGGGGTGGTAGTCACCCGGAGCCAAGCAAAGAAGGCCGAACTCACCACGGGGAATTGCCAGTGGGGGGGGGAGTATGCTCCTGAAGAGATAGAGGAACTGGAAGCTTTGGAGGAATGTTCCAAGAGAGAGGACCACTGTTGGCTGCATGGGGACAAATTAGTGGTGCCTAAGGCCAAGCGCAAGGAAATCTTGTTAAATTGCCACTCCTCAAAGCTAGCCGGGCACTTCGGTTTCCTAGAGACACTTAATTTGATCCAGCGTCAGTTCTGGTGGCCGCGCATGCGCCGAGACGTCTCAGACTTCGTCTCGGCATGCCAAACCTGTTTGATGTGTAAAAAACGGGGGGGAAAAGTCCCAGGATTGTTGCACCCCCTTCCCACCGCGTCAAGACCCTGGGAAGCCATAGCCATGGACTTTATCACCAATTTGCCCCCCTCCAAGGGAAAAACAGTGATTTGGGTGGTGGTAGACACTTTTTCTAAACAAGCACATTTCACCCCCTTCAAGCAATTGCCCACCGCCAAAGGAATGGCTAAGGCTTTCTTCAACCACGTGATCAAATTACATGCTTTTCCGAAGAGGGTGGTTTCCGACCGCGGAAGTCAGTTCGTTGCCACCTTCTGGCGGGAGCTTTTGAAATTAATGGACATAGAACCTGCCTTAAGCTCGGGTTACCACCCAGAGACCGATGGCCAATCCGAACGAACTAATCAAATTCTAGAGCAATTCCTAAGATGCTACACAAATTATCACCAGGATAATTGGGTGGAATTGCTACCCTTTGCAGAATATAGTTACAATAATGCAGTGCATTCATCCACAGGGGTCTCACCTTTCATGGCAGTGGGAGGTTTTGAAGGAAAACCACTTCCTACTATTAAAGAGGACCCTCAAGCCCCCCCCTCGGATTTTAAAAATTGGTGGTCCAGCCTCCAAGACTCATGGCCATTAATAGGGAAAGCCTTGGACCATGCCAAAGAGGACTACAAGAAATATGCTGACCGAGGGCGAGCACCGGGATGGGATCTTCAGCCCGGGGACTCTGTTTATCTCTCTACTAAGAATATCCATGGGTTGCAGCCCAGCAGAAAGCTGGGATGGAAATATGTTGGACCTTATAAAGTACTACGTAAAATCTCTGATGTGTCTTTTGAACTGGAACTGCCTAAATCACTGAGTTCTGTGCACCCTGTGTTTCATTTCAGCCTGCTGAAGAAAGATCCTGGGCCGAATGCATGGCATCCAGTTCCTCCAGTTCCTCCTCCACTGATGAAGGAGGGGAGTCCTCACTTCGAGATAACTGAGATCCTTGACTCCAAACTGCGAAGGGGCCACTTGTATTATTTAGTTAGATGGTTGGATTTCGGCCCGGAGCACAATGAATGGATTCGTTCAGAACATGTTCATGCCCCCAAGCTGACGAAACTATTTCATAAAATGTTCCCTGATAAAGCTAGGTGAAGAGAATTATGGGGAGGGCAGGGTGTCAGAATCTGTCAATTCAGCCAATGTATTCTTGCATGCATTCTATGTATCCTATGTAACCTTTATGCATTATGTATTGGACCTTTGTATTAATCCTGTTTTGGTCGGGAGGGTGACAACCCTTAAGGGTGAGAACAAGGGGGCCTCTCATCTCTGCCTCCGCATTCCAGCTGCCCCGGCAGTAACTTCAAGGGGAGGATGGCTCTCATCTCTTATCTCATGCTAAAGAACCTTGGAGCCATGAATTGTTATGTGAACTAAGGGGTCTGGTTAGAGAAGGGAAATTTACTGCTTAACACCTCACTTTTTTCCTGTGTGAACCAAACGGTCAAGACACCTTTTAGCCCGCCAATTTTCCCCTAAGGGGATTGGCTACCTATGGGTAATTCAAACTCCTTGGAATGGTATAATAGACCCGCTTGTATTATTTGTCTCATCTCTGACAATAACCCGAGATGCTGTACTAATGTAGGAATAGGTAATAAAGAACTGTGGTTAACCAACCAAGATCTGATCCTTGACTACTTTGAGCAGAACTCTCACTAGGGTCAGAACTCTAGAACTAGGGTCAGCCCTGGTCAGTACTTGGATGGGAGACCACCAAGGAAGTCCAGGGTTGCTCCACACAGAGGAAGTCGATCAATGGCAAACCACCTCTCATCATCTCCTGCCTTGAAAACCCTACGGGGCCGCCTTAAGTCAGCTGCAACTTGATGGCATTTTCCACCACCAGATCCATGGTGCAGGGGCATCTTTGAGGGCAATGGCAGGCACACATCGCTTCTGTCTTCCTCGCAATGCAGTCCGGTAGTGTAAGGCCTGTTCCAGCAGAAGGCAGCAGAAGCAAAGCAATTGTGTAAAGGGTGATTCTTGTGCAAGACTGCCCCCCAAAGACCGTCTTTTTGGGCCCCTGGACTGGACAAATCTTGGAGGTGGCACCAACAGACCCCACCTGAGAGGTGGGAGGGTGTGTTACAAAGAAGTGCCAGATGATAATTTCTTGCATTTCCCTCTTCTAAGCACATCTCCTTGCCTTAATCAAGTGGGTTAGGTTTGGCATTGCACCCCTGCATCCTGACTCGAACTGCAACTGTAACGTGCCTCCCAGATTCTGATCTGGATATAAGGGCTGATAGATCTTCATTCTCATTTGTATCTGATGAAGTGAGCTTTGGCTCGCAAAAACTTAGGCCTTGGGCAGTTTTGTCGGTTTTTAAGGCGTGACTGGACTTGAATTTTGTTCAACTGTAGCAACGTTCAACTTATCTCAAAAAGGCATGCCCCTTTAAAATGTGCAGTGGTGTCTTGGGGGGGGGGGCGGCTTAACTGTGCAGAATTCTAAATTGCAGCTGTTGTTTCAACAGGTTGGAAAAGAGGAGACCTCTCTAGTAAACCCTGCCAAGACTGCCAAGGACCCTAATGTAAGGTCTGTTGCTTCTTGTTTGTAGGTTCGAAATTCTTAACATAAAGTATTCACATATTCAAGGAAAGCTCACCAACCCATTCATAAAATAAAAATGTTATTATTTCTTATCCCTTCAACCACAGGCTGGTAGGATCTGGAAAAGGGAGGCGGACAAATCAATAAATCATTAAATATCACAACTATTTAAAAACGTGCAAGAAATTTAGCAACAGCTTGCAATCAGTCCATATCATGTGAAAACAACAATTTCATGATAATATCATTACTAGAACACTGAACATCAGGATTAATAAAAGCTTCCAATATATCCTACCTGGCTTTCACAAACAAGCAACAATGTCACACAGGTGGGACCGTTTCTGTTGCGCCAGAAGTACAAGAAAATAACTTCACTTATTGTATTCCGTAAGCGATCAGAATATTGCAATTATCATCTGCTGAAAACCCCAACTCACACAATTTGCCCAAAAAAGCATTTTGATGATAAAAATGAGTCTTGTCTCATAAAGCATACTAATTGAGTGGGGGGTCCTTGCAAAAATATCTTTAACTACATCTTGATTGGATATTTCCATGGAGATAGATCAGGATGGGTTGCTGTGTCAGTCTGTAGCAATAGAAAAGAGCAAGAGTCCAGGAGCAGTGGTTAAATGCGTGGACTCTAATCTGGGAGAATCCGGTTTGAGTCCCCATTCTTCCACTTACAGCTGCTGGATGACCTTGGGCAAGCCACAGTTCTGTCAGAACTGTTCTCTCATGGACAGTTCTCTCAGAGCTTTCTCAGCCCCACCTACCTCAGAGGGTGTCTGTTGTGGGGAGGAAGGGAAGGGAAAGGAGATTGTAAACCGAGACTCTAAGTGAAGGGCAGGGTATATAAATCCAATCTCTTCTCTTCTTCTTAAAGACTCACAAAATCTGTGGCAGGGGAGGAACTTTCCTGAGTCACTGCTCACTTCTTCAGATTCTTTGTATCACAAAAGCTCCTCCCCTGCCACAAATTTTGTGAGTTTTTCAGGCGCTCCTGGACTCTTTCTCTTTTCTGCTGCTACAGACAAACACAGCTGCCCATCTTGATACAGAGTGCAAAGAGTGTTGGAGCCAAAATACCACACTCCTTTAACCACTGGGGTTCTTTCTGTTAGAAAACCCTGCTTTGACCCTTGAACCTATAAGGTTGTATTTGTACACAATAATTAAATAAGATACAGTAATCGTCTGGAGGTTGCAAAGCCCATAGCCTTTCTCTGCTTCTTGTATCAAATGCTGACTTCAAACCAAAGAAGACAGCATACTGTCTATTCATCTTTGGATATTTTTCAGCCAAGTCTGACAAAAGCATCCCATGATACATTACAGAAAAGCCCTTCCCAAAAACCAAATAGTTCTGCTTCTAAAGTATTGCAACTGTCGACCCAAGCTTTGAGTTTAAAGGCCAAGTGCAGGGCATATAATCTGCCCAGAACAGAAAGCAGGTGGATGGGTCTGTAATTGGCAGAGGGGCCACACCTGGTGATTGTCAGCCTGCAGGAATTTCACCTGCTTGATCCAACATAGTGAACAAAGAAGCCAGGAGGATGTAAAAGAAACAGCTCGGGCGGAATGCTGTTGGGGCCTGCAGCCTTGCCAGATTTCGGATGATAAATCAACCTAAGCACCTCTTCAGGTCCAGCCTTCTCCCATACTTATATAACTAATGCTAAACTATGAGTGCTTTCACATATGCTAAATAATGTACTTTCAATCCACTTTGCAACTGGATTTTACTGTGCGAAATGGCAAAACCCGCTTGCAAACAGTCGCTGAAATGGATTGAAACTGCATTATTTAGCATGTGTGTAAGCGATGTTATCATCGGTCTCAATACTTAAACTCTCATGAGAGAAGTAGTCCGCCTAGATTTCTGGAGAGATTTTCTCTTCACTTTCGGAACTTCTCTGATCTAGATCATTAAAGGTTCTCCCAAATGATTGTGGATTTTTTGACTGGGCATCTTTACCCGATTTTAGCCACGTCCGTCTTATGCGTCTTTGTTTCCCCGCCTGCAGCAGCCCTCCTGAGGGCTCCTTTCTGGTCAAGGCGGCCAGGAGAATGGCGAGGAGAGCATCAGGCTCTTCAGCTTTGATTTAGCCTTTTGACAGTCTTTGTTATGCCGTGCCATCTTTCCCACCCTTCTTAGTTACTTTGTCCTTCAAAAATAAGGCCTGAAAAGCACTCAGTAATCCGGCCAATAACTGACCTGAGTTTGCCCTGTTGTATGGTTAATAATCATAAAATCACAGAGTTGGAAGGGACCTCCAGGGCCATCTAGTCCAACCCCCTGCACAATGCAGGAAATTTACAAATACCTCCCCCCCCCCCGGTGACACCTGCTCCACGCCCAGAAGAGGGCAAAAAACCAGGATCCCCGGCCAAACTGTCCTGGAGAAAAATTGCTTCCTGACCCCAAAGTGGTGATCGGCATTTCCCTGGGCGTGTAAGAAAGGGCCATGAGAACTAGGCACTGATACAACGCTTCCCGCCCTCCCTTTCATGATCTGCCTAAGGTAAAATCTACATCTGACTTTCTTGCTGGAATCATTCTAGTTTCAAAAAACCCATCTATACCTGTTTCTAGTTTCAAACTATACTTGTTCTAGTTTAAAAATCACCGTCTACATTCGTTAATTGCCCTCTTGTAGTCAAGCTAGCATTACACTGCTTTAAACAGATCCTGTTGCTTAGTGCTCTTCAGACCCAGGGGAAAAAACCAAAGTGAAATTTGAAACCAGTGTGAAATGAGTGTAGGAAAAGACAGCAGTCAAAGGGGAGGTGTAGATTTGGCCTAAGTCCACAGAATCAGCATTGTTGTCAGATGGCCATCTAGCTTCTGTTTGAAAACCTCCAAAGAAGGAGAGCCCACCACCTCCCAAGGAGGAAGCCTGTTCCACTGAGGAACCGCTCTAACTGTCAGGAAGTTCTTCATGATGTTTAGTTGAAATCTCTTTTGATTTAATTTCAACCACTGGTTCTGGTCCGACCTTCTGGGGCAACAGAAAACAACTCTACACCATCCTCTGTATGACAGCCCTTCAAGTACTTGAAGATGGTGATCATATCACCTCTCAGTCCTCTCCTCTCCAGGCTAAACATACCCAGCTCCGTCAAACTTTCCTCATAAGACTTGGTCTCCAGACCCCTCACCATCTTTATTGCCCTCCTCTGGACACATTCCAGCTTGTCTATATTCTTCTTAAATTGTGGTACCCAAAACTGAACACAGTACTCTAGATGAGGTCTAACCAGAGCAGAGTAAAGCGATACTATCACTTCACATGATCTGGACACTATACTTCTGTTGATACAGCCCAAAATCGCATTTTCCTTTTTAGCTACAGCATCACACTGCTGACTCATGTTCAGTGTATGGTCCACTAAGACCCCTAGATCCATTTCACACATACTACTGCCAAGACAAGTCTCCCCCATCTTATAATTATGTATTTGATTTTTTTCCTACCTAAATGCAGAGAAGAAGAAGAGATTGGATTTATACCCCGCCCTTCACCCAGAGTCTCAGAGCGGTTTACAATCTCCTTCCCTTCCTCTCCCCACAACAGACATCATGTGAGGTAGGTGGGGCTGAGAGAGATCTTTCGAGGACTACTCTTGAGAGAACAGATCTGAGAGAACTGTGACTGACCCAAGATCACTCCAGCAGCTGCATGTGAAGGAATGGAGAATCAAACCTGGTACTCCCAGATTAGAGTCTTCGTTCCTAACCACTACACCAGACTGGCAGAACTTTACATTTAAATTCATTTTATTTGTTGTAGACCAGTTTTCCAGCCTGTCAAGATCATCCTGTATCCTGGCTCTGTCTTCTACTCTGAGAGAGACTGTCTCTTTTGATGTCATTTATGCTTTCCTGGTTCATTAGTCTCCTAGCTTTTTCAGCAATGTGAGGGTTCCACTTGTTAGACTTGGGACATAATGGCCTGCTTTTTTGATAAAAAATGTAACACACTTCCAATTCAAATTGAGCCTGCTTCAGCAGCGAGGGTGGGGTATAAATCAATCAAATAAATAAATAATGCAGGGAAATTATCACTGCAAAAGAATTCCCTCACGGTGACTTTAGCTTAATTTGGGAGTAGTTCACCAGCCACAAGGATATAATTCCAAGACACTAGCTTGTTGGGTAGAGATAGAAGTTAAATTAGCTGTCTGGTCAAATAATCTCAATTCCTGATGACCATTTAAAATCTCCAAATTAAGCTTTGCTGTTAGTTTCAGCAGGTAGGTGCCAGCAACGTTAATGCCCCTGTCTAACGATATTCTGCCATTACCCAATTTAAAGGAGGCCAGGCTTTCTCCAGACCCAGATTTCAAGAACTCAGCATTGCTAACACCTCCCCCACACACACACAGAATAATGGACTCCCAGTCCACTTTCCATGCACTTTACAGCTGGATTTTACTGTGTGAAAACAGCAGGATCCACTTGCAAATGATCGCTAAAGTGTGTTGAGAGTGGATTGAAAGTGCATTCTTCAGTGTGTGAAAGTGCTTCACATCCTGGATTCATATCACCCATCAGGATTAACTGTGCATTTGGATGTCTGACAATCAAGTTATCAACATATTTAGCAAATGCTGTCCAGAAGTTTTTAATAAGAGTTAAAACTTTTAAACAAGGAGCACACACATTAATTATTAAAGAAGTTTCACCTAATGTCTTCACTGTGAAAGGTATGACACTATCATAAAATGATTATTTTTGTATGATGCTAAAGTTTAAATCCTTTCTCACCCAAGTCGCTAGACCACTCTTTGGACATCCTTGATTAACCCCATTACTGGCGGCTTGTAGGCTGAAAACTTCAGAGCCATCTAAATCTCTTGTAAACAAATGATATGGAAATCCTTTAGTATTTTTATCATCTCCCAGTCCCCTTGTTGACTATAGCAGCCACTGAGTAACCAGAAGATGCGGCAATAACTAACCCTGAACACCCACCACAGAAATCCCCTTCCTGTTTGCCCCACAAATTACAGGGACCTCAGAGGGAAACGGACCATCCAGGGTACTAGGGTTACCAACTTTGGGTTGGGAAATTCCAAGAGACTTGGAGGCAGAGTTTGGGGAGGGGAGGGCCCTCAGAAGGGTTTAGTGCCAGAGACCCTACTCTTTGGAGTAGCCATTTCCTCCAGGGGAACTGATCTCTGCAGCCTGGAGATCAGTTGTGATTCTGGGAGATCTCCAGGCCTCACCTGGAGGCTGACAACCCAATGCTACATCAGTGTGCATAGGAGGTGTGGCTGGTCCACGCTGGTCCATTGGAGAAGACAGGCATCATCATTAAGAGAAACTGGCACTACCGTTGACTTCTCTGTAGCCCTGGGAGACAAGAGGGCCACCCCTTCCAGAGTCCTCTGCCATGCGCAGGCAAGTCAGGGAAGGGTCCTATCTACGCACTAGGCTGTGTGGAAGGTGGAGTTGCCAACTCCGGGTTGGGAAATCACTGGAAACTTTTTATTTTGAGGGGGAGCCTGAGAAAGGAAGGGCTTGGGGAGGGGAGGGACCCCTCAGTGGGGTATAATGTCCTAGAGCCCACCCTCCAGAGCAGCCGTTTTCCCCAGGGGAACAGACCTCTGTAGCCTGGAGATGAGCTGTGATTCCAGGAGGTCTCCAGGACTTTCCTGGGCACCTTGCAGAAGTCAGGAGGGAGCCTGGTGTTCTCCCAGAACCACAGCTGATCTCCAAACTGCAGGTCCCCGTTTCCCTTTGGGGGTGGACTCTGTGGCATCCCCTTTCTCCTGAGCCTGCTCTGCTCCAAAGTCTCCAGGGATTTCCCAACGGGGAGTTGGCAACCTTGCACAGAAGCTGGAGTCTTCCTCAGAGGAGGGGAGAGTGACCAGCCTCCAGGGAGGACGTGGAAATCCCCTGGGATTACGGCTGATCTCCAGAGCACAGAGGTCAGTTCCCCCGGAGGAAAGGGCTGCTTTGGAGGGTGGGCTCTGTGGCACCCTGCCCTCCTGACGTCCCTGCCCTCCCTGGACTGCACCCCAGTTTCCCCGACCCAGAGCTGGCAATGCCGTCTACACTGGATAAACCAGGTGTGTGGCTGGGCGTCCTCCGTAATCTATGTTTCAACTGAGAAATACATCAAAAAGACTGCAGAAGTATTCTGGGTTAGTTTTGAGTCAGCTTGAAAAACCCAAATGTGCAGAACACTCGATAATCACCTTTGAGCGTTTTGTCATTTATTCCCCCTGGTGTTGTGCTTCTGCTGGAATTCTGCTGGAATTTTAAATTGAATGAGTGGCTCCTGTTTCCCATCTGTTGTCTGCCTTTCAACATTTGGAACAAGAATGCTGGCTTTTTGTGGCAGTCAGACCCATTCAATGCACACCTTTTGGTATGCTGGACGAGTTGTCTGTTTTCTGGTGAATGGGAGAGCTGCTCTGAAAGGAGCACTTTGTATGTCTGGTGTTCCCTTTTTTAAAAAAAGAGTTCACGCAAGGGGAGGAAGGACAGCAAAATCCACCTTCTGGATCCTTCCCCCACGGTATGCAATGGAGCCTCAGCACTGTCTCCACCACTGGCTCCTTCACATTCAGGCTGTGGTCACAACAGCAAGCTAATTGTGATTAGTTCCCACTATAAATTTGATCTGGATTTTTTTTTTCAATTTGGGATGATCACACATTCCTCCCCAGACTGCAAGCATTACGCCACAAGGCTCTGGGCAACATCTAGATGCAGCCAGCCCCTGTGTCTCTCTCTGCCGCCCACTTGCCTGACCGCCAGGGGCTCCCACCCTCCCTCCTAACGCTGCAGCTTTGGGGACTCCTGGAGTGGGCTCCGCTGCCCACTCGTCTGCCAGCCCACCCGGCACAATCTGTGCAAGAGATGGCTGTCCATATTGGCGAAATCGCGAATTTAAAGCGCAAACACCTGGAAAGTTCTTGATTTTCCTGGTGTCAGAAAACTCGCTATGGAACCGGGAGGATTGTGCAAGTGAGCCCGCTTTGGTGCGGGAGGTGGATGCGGCCATCTGATCAGCAATTTTAAATGCGAGAGGGAACAGCAGTGAAACCTGATCAAAATGACATGGAGGTGTTTTTGCAACTGAAATGTGGCCTTCTTCTTCATAAAAGCACAAGGATTTGCACTGGATGACTGAAGGTAACCTGTGGCAGCCATTTGGGGGCTGGCCCCACCTCCTGCAGCATCCGTTTTAGGACTGCCAGGTCCTGACAACTCGCCAGTGGGGGATGTCCCCAATGTGATGACGTCATGTAGACAACAATGCTCCCTCTAAGCTGAGGAGCCTTGTGAGCAAAAATTCTACTTTGTGAGCTGCTGGCATTAAAGTTGTGAGCAAGTGATATGGCTGCTGCATAAACTAGTTTGCTTGGGAGCTACCCTTCCTGAGCTAAGACAAAAATGTGTGGGCCAGAGGCTAAAAACTCAGGACTCAGCTTAGAGGGAACACTGGACATGACGCCATCGTGTTAGGGAGGCAGCCTGAACTGCAGGCCCTGGTGGCCCCCCACTTGTAAAAAACATTTAAAGGGTCCCTTTAAATGTTTTTTACAAATCACAAACCTTTATTGGCATAACAACAACAGCCTTGGCTCAGAGACACAGAAAAGGGAAGGAGGACAAAACCGCCAGTGGACTCACCAACCTGACCATTCCTTCTCCTCCCCTGCGGCCCTGTGAAGGGAGGTCTGCCACCCACTTCAACGGCACCAGCCATTCGTTGTCTTTTAGTTTCCTCAGATTTGCCCTCCAAGGACCGCAGTATAGGAAGGAGGTGATAAGCACATAGATCCTGGCAAAATCTACAAGAGAGAAGTACATGAGCCATGGCAGTATCATAGCCAATGATGTTAAATGTTTTTTACAAGCAGGGGCATGCAGCCCCATAGCCAGAAAATCTGGCGTGGGGGTGCAGTTTTTTAGGGGGGAGGCAGCTGGGAAGAAGGGAAGTCTCTCTCCCTCCCCTTCTCCCCCCTGCTTCCTCGGCCGGCTTCCCAAACTTTGAGAAGCTGGCTGCAGAAGCAGAAGGGACCCTGCGGTGAGGCCACTTCTTCCCACATTCCTCGCTGCCGGCTGTCTTCTGCTTCTGCAGCCAGGTTCTCAAAGTTTGAGAAGCCGGCTGCGGGGGCTGCAGACCTCCCTCCCACCCCTCTTTGCTGGGTGTTCTTGATAAGGCCTGGCAAGGAGAGGGAGAGAGAGAGAGAGAGAGAGAGAGAGAGGGTGGGGCAGTGCCAGTGAAGGGAGGAGAGGAGAGGCTGGCCATGCAGACAACTGCATGGTTCCTGCCTCTCCATCTGTGCCACCCCTCTCTTACCCTGCCTGCCCACTGAGCAGAAAGGGGTTTGAAGTTTAAAGAGGAGGCCACATGGCCTGCGGCTACCACCCACTCCTCTCATGGGGTCTTCAGAACACCTGGCGAGGGGAGGGAGAGGGGTGGCCTCTGGTGGCCGCTCTTGGGGGCGGGGCTTCCCCCTGCTGGCCAGCTGGCTGGTGGCAAATAGAGGCCCACTAAATCGGGGGTTCCCCCGCCTGGGGACTGGCACCTCTAATCCACTTTGTGGCAGCCATTTTGACCCTGCGCCCACCGTGCCATGTCAGAATCCCCGAGGTGCCCACCCAGGCCCACCCGGGTCGGGGACCCCTGCGCAGGAGTGTCCAAGGACCTTCACGTGCAGCATCTCAGAAATCCTCACAGCCATCCCAAATGACAAACAGGATCTGTGCAGGCGGGCACACATGTGCTGAGGCTGAGGGCTGCTGACCTCCCTAAAGCCCCTGAGGGAGATGTGGCATCTGGTATGCAGCTGTGCTTTGCAGCTGCTCCAGTCCGGCAGGGTTGCCATCCTTTAGGTGGCACCTGGCAATCTCCCAGCATTAAAACTGATCCCTCCCCAGATGGCAGGGGTCGCTTCCCCTGGATAAAGTGGCTGCTTTGGAGGGTGGGCTCTATGACATTGTACCCTGCTGAGGTCCCTCCCCTCCCTAAGCCCCGCCCTCCTAAGGCTCCACCCCCAACCCCCCTGACTTTCCCAACATGGAGCTGGCAACCATAGCCTAGGTATACCAGGCATCCCAGCAGTGGAGCCCAGAAGGAAGGAGAATCACACACAGAGCTTCATCATCTGAACCAACGACAGTGCATGGCAGCACAAATGGTGTTTACGTGTGCAGCTGCTGATGGGTGTAGGCACCTTACTACAGGTTCTGTGCATGGCGATATTGGGGGTGGGTAGTGAATGGTTCTGGGACACAAAACTTAAATAAGCAAAGGTGAACAGGGCTCTGCTGTATCAAACATTCAACGAATATCTCAAGAAACACAGAACTGAAGTGTAAAGTAGGGGTGCCAATCTCCAGGTGGTGCCTGGTGACTTCCCAGAATTACAACTAATCTCCAGAAGACAGAGACCAGTTCTCCTGAAGAAAATGGCTTCTTTGGGTGGTGAACTCCATGGCTCTGTGCCCAGCTTGAGGCTCTTCCCCTCCCTAAATACCGCCCCCCCCCCCAGGCTCCAGCTCCTGAACCACTAACATCAGTTGGAGAACAGCTTCCAGCAGTGTGAAATCCTGTAGGGAGGAGTCCTCCCTGGGCAATACACAGTTGTCCCCCTGTTCATGTTGCTGAACTGTTGGATGGTGTGTTGCACACATAGCAAACATGCCTGAGCAGTGGGTGAACTGGGTCCCTCTTGAGCACTCATCGTAGACAGCTCAGGGGACAGTACAGTACACCTAGAATTAGGGGACTGCAATGGCTTAGACAGCTGTGGCTAGGGTTCCCAAGCCCCCCAGTACAGGTGGGGGTCCCTTGCTGACCCTGGAAAAGAGGCAGGCTCTGTCTAGGTGCAGTGATGTGCCTACATCACTGCCCACATAACCCAGAAGTAACATCATGACTTCCAGGATGTCAGGGTGACATTCTGTTATTTGGGCAAAAAGTCTATGATAAATTTGGTTTCTACCATAGAGTTCTTGCCTAAGCACCAGAATGTCACCTCCAATGTCCCAGAAGGTCACATGGGCAGTGATGTAGGCATGTCACTGCCCCTAGGCAGAGCCTCCCTCCTGCTCCCACCGGGTGCCCAGGAGGGACCAGGAAGCCCAAGCCCAGGCTGGCCTGATCTCACCAGACCTCATAAGCTGAGCAGATCCAGCCTGGTGGGAGACCTCCAAGGAAGACCAGGGTCTCTATGCAGAGGCAGGTGATGGCCAACCACCTCTGAGGGGTCTCTTGCCTTGGAAACCCCTTGAGGGGGTCGCCATAAGTTGGCTGCAGCTTGCCGGCAAAAAATGAGAATAAATGTAAAGGGCAATTTCCAGAAAGCCACTAGGAAAGATTAAAGTCACATGACTAGAAATGGGGTAGGAAACTGGCTGAGGGCCTTTTTTAAAAGTACACCGTAGAATCAACACAGATGTTCTGCAGTTGTCCCATATCCATTTCTGGGTTTTGGCCTCAAAGCAAATATGAGCGAGGGTCACAAGTGTTTGCAGTTTCCTAGAAATTACAATATGTTACTCTGGACTTTTGATTTTTGGCAAACGTTGTGTTATCTGTAATTTTAAAGTTCTGTGGTTAGCATATAAGAGGGCAGAAACAAGCTCACACACTGAATATTGTCAGTCCCACTAAGATGGGAAATATAATACATTTCCACACAATCCACAGAGCCCGGCTACCTCTACTCTTATGCTGCAAGGGGGGGGGGGGGATTTGCCAGAAATAGATTCCCTGTGAATTCTTAATTTTGCCAGAGTAATATTCTGTGACTGCAAGGGGTTTTGTTTTTGTTTTTTAGAGTTGAATGGATGGGCTAGATGCTTCACAATATGTTGAACACCATGTTTCAGTTGAGGAAGAAAATGAAGATAGAATTCAGATAGAACTCCTCATCTTCAGATGAGGAAGAAAATGAAGATAGAATTTTCAAAGAGATAACTTGTAATTACTTGTGGCTGTTTGTCACAAACAGCCACAAGTAATGACAAGTTCTTTCTATTTCATGAGGAAACAATGGAAGTAAAGGCTGCTTTATGGATCTTTCCGGGGGGGGGGGGGGGAATCCATCACAATTATTTCTGAAGATTGTGAAGAAGCACTAATATTTCAGATTCTTTTAAAAATGCAACCACACACACACAAAGGTTAAAAGCTGAGCAGAGATTAACGCATGTATGCCTGATGGGATTGCCAACTCACATATCTGTGAGAGCAATTGCAATGCTCTGGCTGAGACTAAGGCTGATTTTACATCTGCCTTTCCTGCTGGAATCATTCTACTTTCAAAAAAACTCGCCCACATCTCTTTCAAGTTTGAATCTGCATTCCTTCTCAACTGTCCATATCTGCTAATTGCCCTCTAGGTCTCAAGCTGGCTTCACACCTCTGTAAACAAATCCTGTTCTTAACAGCACTTCAAAAGAATGACCCCTTTCACTCCAGTTCAATCAGATGTGGGCATTCCCCTACAACAGCTTTGACACCAATGTGTTACCGGTGCAGGGAGTGCTAGAATGAAGCTGTTACAAAAATGCACATGTAAAATCAGCCTAAGGTTGTGTTCAGATGGCTCTTTTGAGCCGCGCCAGGCACAAGTGCCTGGTGGATTTAAAGGGCACGTCCAGACAGTAACATCTGGGGAGCATCTGAAGAAGTGAGCACTGACTCACAAAAGCTCCTCCCCTGCCACAAATTTTGTTAGTCTTTAAAGTGCTACTGGACTCTTGCTCTTTTCTAACGCAATCCTAAACAGTTATAGCTTTCTACCTCCACTGAAGTCAGTGGGTTTAGGATTGCACTGTAAATGGCCTGAGGCAACCCACCTTTTCTCAAAGCGTAAACAGACAAGAGAAGAAGAAGAGATTGGATTTATATCCCGCCCTTCACTCCCCAAGGGAGTCTCAGAGCGGCTTACAAACTCCTTTCCCTTCCCCTCCCCCCAACAGACATCCTGTGAGGCAGGTGGGGCTGAGAGAGCTCTGAGACACTTGCCCTTGAGAGAACAGCTGGTACAGAGCTGTGGCTTGCCCAAGGTCACCCAGCCAGGTGCAAGTGGAGGAGTGGGGGATCAAACCCGGTTCTCCCAGATTAGAGTCTGCACACTTAACCACTACACCAATCTGGCTCTCTACTTAACCACTACACCAAACAAGGACGTTTTCTGCAGCTGTTTTTGCAGTCCCAGGAACAAAAATGCAGTTTGGCCCCTTGTGGCATAGCATGGGAATTCCCCAGAACAGGAAAGTCTGATGCTGTGGAGCAAGAAGGGACAAATAGTGTTTTTGCTCCTCCAGGCACTGCAAAAACATCTGTGGAAATGAAGGAAAGCAGCAGCGGAATACAAGTGCAGGCGTGGGGAGAACAGGTCCCTATGGAAAACGTCAAAGAGATCTCAGGACACTCAGTTTGTCTCAGGGCCATGCAGAGAAGGGAAGGGAAGTTGGCTTCCATCCTCCACTCTACTTCACTATGTGAAACTGGGATCCTTGGTGAAACTTGGCTGCAAACTTGATGGAAATTTGCTGCACACACAAATAATTACATTAGACCACTATGTGGGATGTTAATTCAGTCCCCTGAAGCAGGAGGCCTCTGTTCCTGTGGGTTCCTGTCATCCCAGGGGGTACACAGTTGTCGACAGCAAGACACAGACTCCAAACTCTTACTGACATGAATTAAGCAGTGTATGGGATACACTATGGCATACACTGCAAAAGCAAACTGTAAACGGAATCAGGTGCATGATCCATGAATGCAGGAGAGGAGACATGGATACAAAACTACCAGGAAAATGTATATGGCTACAGCAAATAATATGGGATACATCATAAACATGAATAGATAAAACATGAGCCTACAGCATAGTTCTAAACTAGTCTCTAGCACAGGACACACTAAATCAGGAGACCCCCAGCTGGGTGCCCAGAGGTGCCCTGGTGCCTGCCAACACCTTTTCTGGTGCCTGCCAAGTGTTTTCAGGAAGTGGGTGGGGCCAGCTAGGGCAGGGGTGACAAACTTAAGGTCCAGGGGCTGGAATCGGCCCGTCTGGGGCTCTCATCTGGCCTGCAGACAACTGGTGTGAGGGAGGGAATAGGAGGCTGCTTGGGAGGGGGCGAGGGGGCGGAGCCACTCCAATTGTGGCTTCAGCACGGCAGAACAGCCTCGTCTGCAGCAGGCAAGCACAACCCCCTCGCTTCAGTGGCAGCCTCACTGGTAAGCCAGGAGCCACCGCAGCCGCATTTGTGTCGGCTCAAGGTTCCAAGGTGAGGTCAGGTGCCTCTCCGCTCGGCCTGCAGCTCCAGGGATGCTGTCCCAGATGGCCACAGGGATCAGTGTTTGCACATGGGGGTTCAGATGATCCGATGCTGAGGACTGCTGGCGGCCAGTGGTGCTGTCATATTTGCACACCCCCCCCATGAGATAGCTGTGCTTTGGCCCATGGGGGCCATCCTTTGGCAGTTTCTTCCACACATCGGGGACCTAGTCCTACCACCGAGCATGCAGCCCCCATGAATTACCCAGCGGCTTTCAGCCATAAGTGGTTGCCACCTCATCAGGGGGCAGTGCCAGCAGTCTCTAGTTATACTGGTCGTTGGGTGGCAATTTCATCAGCAATCCACGGTTCTCCTCTCTCCATAATATCATGTTCAGCCTAACACAGTTGAGGTTGTCTGGTGGGAGGTGTCATCTGTTGTAAAAAATCCATTTGGACAACCTTTACACAAGTTGAACCCCCAACTCGAACAAAAGTTTTCATCCAGTATTAAGAAGTGCTTTCCTAACATTTACAGCTGCTTGGGATTAGATGTTCCTCCTGGGATCCATAACATACACTCAGGGCTGTATTGCTGAAACCTCAGCAAAAGTCACAATTTTTAATGGCAAACAACAGAGAGTCTGGGTTCAAAATCTATTTGATGGAGGCTGTAACTGGGTCAGTTCAAGGCCACAGATGTCCTGAATTAACATGCTGAAGTGGTTCAGAGTGTTGGGGCGAGAACTGGAAAACCCAGGTTTGAACCCAGCGCTGCTATGGAAGCTTGTTGGGTGACTTTGGGCCAGTCACATTCCCTCAGCCTAGCCTACCTCACAAAGTCATTGCCAGTGTTCCCTCTAAGCTGAGTTAGTGTGAGTTAGCTCACCATTTTTTAGCCTCCGGCTCACACATTTTTGTCTTAGCTCAGGAAGGATGGCTCCAGAGCAAACTAATTTATGCAGCAGACAAATCACTCACAACTTTAATGCCAGCAGATCACCAAGTAGAATTTTTGCTCACAAGACTCCACAGCTTAGAGGGAGCATAATATGCAAGGATCAAATGAAAGAGAGGAGAATTATGTTAGCCACTTTGGGTCCCCATCTGGGAGAAAGACAGATGTAAATGCAGTAAATGAATTAATTGATTAATTGTTTAATAAAGTCATGATTAATAGACAATACATTCTTTAGTCTGTTGACAGTCCTGATGTCTGTCCTTGGTGTTGTTCTTAGAAGTCCAGCTCCTTTACGGCCGGAGACGACGCAGACAAACAGCGTGCCGGACAAGCAGGAAGTTAAAGTATCTCGTGTGAGGAAACTGACAAGGCAGTACAGCTTGTGAGTGTGTTTCGTACAATTGCTGCCATGTACACATGAGCACTTGGTACTGCTGCCTTATTCTGAGACAGACCCTTGGTCCATCGAGGTCAGTATGGTCTACTCAGACTGATAATGGGCAATTCTGTACTGGCTTTTCCCTCAGTTGTGCTGAAACAGAAATTCCCCTTCGCATTGCATGCCGCTTTCACTTTCTTTGATCATCGGATTTTATGGTACCTTCTGCATAGATTTATGGCCATTCAGGGGTGACTTTGCAGTCAGTATGGCATTGCCCCGGGGTCTCTGAATGTGGTTTTGAGCTGCACTGTTGGTCAAACAATGGAGGGAAAAGCCAATGCAGAATCACCCAATGGCTCTCCGGAACCTCAGGTGGAGGTCTTTGTAGCTGGTGGTCCCATCATGGTCTGTATCCAGCAGTTCTATTCCTAGAACCAGCATATCACCTAGAACCTGATATTTTCAACTGGAGATACCAGGGATTAAACATGGGTCCTTCTGCATGCCAAGCAGATACTCTGCCACTGAGCCATGGAGCCCGCCTGACTTATTACAGAAGTCTAATATGTTTCAGGCCCAGAAAAACAGGGGTTGCACTTACCTGTAACCTTTTTTCATCGAGAGAGTCTTCTATGCGGCACACATGGGGACTGCAGTACTGCAGGCCAGCCACCGGGAGGAACTAGCAAGCTTTTGCTAGAAATTTCTTCTCAAGAGAGCCAGGTTCCTCTCAGGGGGGGATTTCCTGCCCCAAAATCACCTGACCTGGGCAGAGCCTGCCCTCTGTTCTCCTTCTGCTGCCACCTCGGAGCATGAGACTCCCACAGTGGGGAAGGAGGGAGGGATGTGTGCCTGCACAGAAGCCTCTCTTGATGAACAAAGGTTACAGGTAAGTGCAACCCCCGTTTTCATCTTCGAGGCTTCTGTGCAGTCCCTGTATCCAGTACTTGACAATAAAGGACTATGTTTTAACCAACACGGACCTGATCATTTGCTGATAGTGCAGAAGCCTCACAGATTGTTAGTGATCTGTTTTTGGCTCTCCCGTGCCTGGCTATGTTGGATGATGGGAGCAACCATCAAACTCCTTTGGGGGTCCCGGTCACCACGGCTGCGGCAGCGGCCGTGGAGCAACCGGTACCGGTGACCACCACCCAGGAGCTGAGTTTGCCCATACGTCCAGGGTCTCGGCTCCTAGGTGCTCCGGCTTCCCTCTCTTGCTCTTGGGCTACGTTTGGGGGAGGCACTTCCGAGACATGGATCCATGATCGGAAGGGAGCCAGAGTGCGCTTCAGTGGCGACCGCTCGGAGTTCGGCCGCCTGAGCGTGGTGGACGAGGATCGCTACTCTCGGCGGGGATCAGGAGCCTGGGGCCTCAGCTTTCAGGAAGAAGAGCGCGCGATGCCCCGAGGCCCTGATCCCACGAGTGGGGACCTGGACCAGGTCCTGGATCGCAGGTTTGTGGACATGCACGACCGTCTGGTGGCGGACATGTGAGAGGCCATGCTGGAGATGCAGCAGCACCTGATGGGCGCTTTAGCAGCCGGGGCGGCGCAGCCCCCAGCACAGGCGCCAGCTGGGGGAGCTCCGGCCATAGTGGTCCCTGGCCCTCCGGCTGGAGGGGCAGGAGCGGCTCCAGCGCAGCAGGCTGGGGCGGGGGTGCCTCCAGCCGGGGCCCCGGTTGCACCGCCGGCACTGGGACTCGCCATCCCGATGGGCGGCTACGTGAGGCAACTACCCAATGATCCCATGATGGCAACTTTTGACGGTGATCCAGAGAAGCTCCGGTTTTTCATCATTGAAATCGAGAGGTTTATGGCATCCTGGGGGCATCTCTACCCAACGGAGAGGGACCGGGTCGGCTACATCGGGTCCAAGCTGAGGGACACCGCGAGCGACTGGTATGTGAGTCTGCACAACCCCCCGGGGCCTGAGCTGCAGTCGGTGGACAACTTCATGTGGTCCCTGCGCCTCACCCACGCCACCCTGCTTGTGTGACATGTTATGGGTTGGGTCACACTTTTCCGAGGGGAGCAATAGGTGGTCAGGCCCCAAACAAGAACTGCCCTCCTCTGTGGGGACAGAGATTCTTCCCTTCAGTAGCTGCATCTCTGCTGTCGGCAGCTCCTCCTGACAAAAGGCCGCCCCTGTTGGATTTCGGCCTACCACACAGCTATTAACTGCATGAAGCTTCTGCCTACAAGGGGATGGGAATGTCCTGGGAAGAGAGGGTGCCTATGTGGGATCTGGGGTTGCCCTTATAAGGGGGAGCCCCTTGCTCATCTTAAGGCCCTAAAATGCCCAATCTAACCAGTCTCGGGGGGGAGCAAGCGAAGGGCCTCAGTCTCCCCACGGTCTCCCCCCACCAGCTGCTCACTGCAGCAGCAGAACACCCAACACCCTTTATGGTGACCCATGTTTTGAGCATCATTCCGCTCACATGCTCCTCCCTCCATGTCCAGCAGACCCCCTCCCCCCATGAGGCCGGCACCTTTTTGTCCCAGCCGCAAAGCATGCTGCCCATGGAAAGGCCCATCCCCCCCCAACAGCATGTTGACCAGGAGCTTGGAGGCCACCGAGACGCTGCTCCATTTCTTGTTGTACAGGTAATAGAGCCTGCAGGAGGGAGAGTGCAGCACACACACACACACACACACACACACACACACACAGGAGTCAAAGCAGGGCCAGTTTCAGATTTTGGGGGGCCCTGGACAGACAGTACCCAAGGGCCCCTATCTCCCCTCCCTCCAGAGCTCCCCTTCTGCCCTCCTTTCCACAACACAACACCACATATCCCCCACTTCCCCGGGCATCCTTCTCCCCCTGCAAGCCCTTCCACCCCACATGCTGAGGTACCCCACTTCCCTGCACACTCATTCCCTGGCAGCACCATCCTTTGCTGCCAGGAGCACCACCCACATGCCCTTCCTCAATGACTCTGGGCAGCTGGGGGCATGGGTACAGGCAGGTGACAGGGGAGATGGGTGGGTGGGGATTGGGGCAGTGGGTCCCACCAGAACTCCTGGAACCTCGAAGCTGCCCCCCCAGCCCAGGTTCAAGGAGTCTCTTTTGCTTCTTTGCCCCCCTCTAGAAAGCAGACCCTCCAAGCCCAAAAATTGGCCTCCCCAGGAATGAGCCAAAAAGGTTGTGGAACCCTGCTCTAAGCTGAGCACTTAAACAGTGGGAGGAAGAGGAGGAAGAAGAAGAAGAAATCAGATTTACACCCCACCCTTCACTGCAGTTAGAAAAAAAAAAGAGTAGACATGGCCTCCGTTCTGCGCTTTAAAAATAATACAAAATGGTAGTAGACCAGGCCTCCCGGGTCCTCATTGGACTTCAGATGAGATTTGCGGGTTGAGGTTTCTAGGGACAGAACTCGTTCTCTCAGGGAGAGAGTTTCATCTTGCAGAGAGTGAACGTCTTTTTTTAATGCCATGCCTAGTTCGTGGGCCCGTTCTGCTGTATGAGTGACCTTATTCATTGAGATGTTCAGTTCAGCCAGTTGTTTATTCAGAGGAGCGATGAGAGCTTCCATGCTGTCAAGGGTTTTTTTCTCCATGGTGGCTAGAAGGCTTGGGAGTGGAGTTTCAGACTGCAGTGTGTTTGGCGGGAGAGAAGAGGCTGTCCCGGTCGCCATTTTGTTAGTCTCCTCCCGGTTGTTTTCAGAGGCCTCAGAGATTGATTGCGCTGGGGAAAAGGTTTGGATCCCCGGGAGGCAGATTTCGATGTAGTTTTGTTTGAGTCAGATCTGCCCATCTCAGGAATGAGTTTAGAGCTCTAATTGCGATTTTAACCGGTTCAAGGGGTGACAGGGTCAGAGCAAGGGAATCAGGCGTCCTTCTCCATCAACGCCGATGCCACGCCCCCATTCCCATGCAGGAGTAATGAAATTTGGCTTGGATAGAAAATCAATTTTGCCACTGATAGTTTCCATCACATGTAAGTCCCACAATTTGCTAAACCAAGTCTGTATAGTAGTTAGTGTCCTTCCAGTAAGAAGTAATAGATACTTTACCTACACAGAGCATGGCTTTATTTCATTGTACATCTAGTCAACAATATAAAAGCATGATACTGTGAGATTGTCCCAATTGATGTAGTGCACAACAGGTCTCCTTAAACAGAAAGTCCTTTATTTGCAGAAAAGATCTTGTTGGTTAAACACACTTCTTCTGTTAGTATGAATACAACTACAATTATACTTGATATGAAATAAGCCCCCCTCAATATCCACCAATCAATTGGGAGAATTATTGGCGCCCAAACATACTGGCCCACTGTTCCCAAGGGAAGTGTGGTAAAGTAGGTTCCCAGGCAAAACCCTGTTGAGGTTTGTGGGGCGGATGTTCCCAAGGAAAAGCAAGCAAAGGATCACATAGCACCTGTGAATAATATAACACATAGCAGGAGGCTTTCAGCTGAAGGCCATGAGCTAGGGAGAAGTGAAAGACAGATAAGAATAAAGAAAAGTTAATGAGCAGTAAGCATGCGCAGAGCGAGCAAGAAATGCATTCCTGCGCTGGGAGTCACTCTACAGATGCCAGCTCCTGTCTGGGACCTAGAGGAGTCGGTTTGCAACTTGAAACAAAGGAAATGTTAATTAATCATCAGATTGGTTGATAGACCTCTCAGGCCTCAATGAATAACACAATTGCAATAGAGAATAATACCACTGAGAATAATAAACAGCAGGAGACATTGGCAGGGCTGACAATAGGTACCTTGGTAATACAACAGTATCATTGAGAATGACAATCACCAGGAAACCATGGCAGTGCTAACTGACATTCTGCCCTCCTGATAAAACATCCCCTCCCCTCCCAGGTTTCAAAGGGTACAGTTTATGGAAAGCCTGAATTTTTTCAGGAGCATGCACATGAGAGGCCTCAACCCATTCATTTTCTTCAGGACCAAAATGCAACCATTTGATAAGATAAAACAAATGCCCCCGCTTTAGTTTAGACTCCAAGATTTGATCGATCGCATAATGAGGTTCATTGCTCTTCATCAGAGGAGGAGGAGGACAGGAGGAGGAAGGTCTCCATTTGTTCGGCGCAGGATCTTTCTTCTGTAGGCTGTAATGAAAAACAGGGTGCACAAATTTCAATGATTTGAGGAGTTTAAGTTCAAAAGTCACTTTGTTAATGCACCTTATAACAGGGAAAGGCCCCACATATTTCCAGCCCAATTTTGCGACTAGGTTGGAGTCCTTTAATATTTTTAGTTGATGCATAGACAGAGTCTCCACGGCAGAGATCCCATCCTGGGGATCCCATCCTGGGGCCATCCCATCCTGGGGCCCTCCCCTTATCGGCATATTTCTTATAGTCCGCTTTGGCTTCTTCCAACATTTTTGCAATCAAAGGCCAAGACTCACATAGTGAATTCCACCAAGTAGCAAAATCACTAGACCCCTCCGCTGCTGGGCCTAAATTAGGCAACAGAACGACTAACATTATAACCTAACCCTAACCCTAACCATAACCCTAGACCAAAACCTAACCCTAACCCTAAGCCTAAACCTTAACCACTAACCCTAACCCCTAACCCAAACCCCGAACCTGAACCCAAAACCCTAACCCTAACATCTAACCCTAACACTAAACTTACCCAAACACTAATCCCTAACCCTAAACCCTAATTACTAACCCTAACCCCTAACCCTAATTACTAACCCTATCCCTAAACCTAACCCTATCCCTAACCCTAGCTCTAACTCTAACCCTAGCCCTAACTGTAACCATAGCCCTAACCCTAACGCTATCCATAACCCTGGACATAGCCCTAGCCCTATCTTTTATCCTAGCAGAAGCCCTAGCCCTAGCCCTAGCCCTAAAACTAACCCTAACCCTAACCGAAGACCTAACCCTAACCCTAAACCTAGCTCTAGGCCAAACCCTAATCCTAACCCAAGCCCTAACCCTAACCCTAAAACTAACACTAACCCTAGACCTTAACCCTAACCCTAGCCATAGCCCTAGACCAAACCCTAACCCAAACCCTAACACTAACCCAAGCCCTAGCCATAGCCCTAGCACTAACCCTAACCGTAACTGTAACCCTAGCCCTAACCCTAACTCGAGCCCTAGCCCTAACCCTAATCCAAGCCATAAACCTAGTCCTAGCCCTACCCTAACCCTAGCCCTAACTCTAACCCTAACAATAATCCTAACTTTAGCCCTAACTCTAACCCTAACAATAATCCTAACTTTAGCCCTAACGCTAACCCTGTAGGAAACCTAACCGTAACCCTAGCCCTAGCCCTAACCCTAAGCATTGCCTTAGCCCTAGTCCTAAAACTAGTCCTAACCCTAACCCTAACTTTAGCCCTAACACTTACCTATACCCTAGCCCTAACTTTAGCCCTGACACAAAACCTAACCCTAGCCCTAACCCTATCCCAAAATCTAACCCTAGCCCTAAACCTAACCCTAATCCTAACCCTAAACCTAGGCCTAACCCTAACCATAGGCCTAACCCTAAACCTAACCATAGCCATAACCTGAGTCCAAACCCTTACCTTTACCCTAGACCTAAATTTAGACCTAGCACAAACCCTAACCCTAGCCCTAACTTTAACCCTAGGTATAACCCTAAGCCTTACCATTACCCTAGCCCTAACTTTAGCCCACATCTGAACCCTAGACATAGCCCTAGCCCTAGCCCTAGGACAAGCCCTAGCCCTGGCTCTAACCGTAACCCTAGCCCTAACCTTAACCCAACCCTACACCTAACTCTAGCCCTAAACCTTACGCTAACCCTAACCCAAACAATAACCATATCCCTAGCCCTAACCAAAAACCTAATCCTAGCCCTAAACCTCATCCTAACCATAGCCCTAACCCTAGCCCTAGGCCTAACTCTAACTCTAGCCCTACCCCAAGACCAAACCCTTACCTTTACCCTAGCCCTATCTTTAGCCCTAGCCCTAACCCTAACTTTAGCCCAAACACTAACTCTACCCAAAAACCAACCCTAACCCCAACCCTAGCCTTATCCCTAACCCAAAGCCTAATTAAATCCATAGCCCTAAGCCTAGGCCTAGCATTAACACTAACCCTAACCCCAACACAAACCCAAAGACAAGGCTGAACCCGAGCCCCAGACCAAACTGTAGCACTAGCCCTAGCCCTAGCCCTAACCCTAACCCTAACTGTAAACCTAATCCTAACCCTTGACCTAATCCTTTTTTTCCCCATCATTGTTATCATCCTTTTTTTTTTAGTATTTTTATTTGCTAAGTTAGATACACAGTAACATCATTTCATTGTTGCATTTTAAATATTTTAACATTTTCTCCCCAATCCCTCCCCCTTCAGTCTAATCTTCGTCTTTCAGCCAGGAACACAGAGTTTGTAGCTTCCACTGAACGTCTTCTTTCTGTTCCTCTTTTATCCAGTTCAACTAGATAGACCATTTCTCCTTGATCTGCAATGTTCTATCCTCCCATGGCAGGTCCTTATTGATTGTAGCCATTATATCTGACTGAATAAATTCAAAGAGATACTTATGCCAAGTTCTTTCTGTCCATTTACTTTTATCTTTCCACCCTACTGCTATCACTGCTTTACCAGCTAATATCATCGCTTTCAATAAATCTTGATTCTTTTTCTCTATTGTCCCATTACCTAAACTACTCATCATCATCAGTTCAAAATCTATATTCAACTCTACCTGGAACAACTCATTTATTACTTTTAATATATTTTTCCAAAATTCTTTAACTTCCAGGCATTCCCACCACATGTGGGAATACCATCCTTTCGCATTCTTACAATGCCAGCAGTTTGGGCTTAGTCCTGAGAACATATTAGCTAAGGTGGCTGGAGTTCTATACCATTTAGTAAAAATTTTTAATTCTATTTCCCTAAACTTATGTATTTTTATTCCCTTAATTCCATCCATTAATTTTTTTACCTTTTGTTCTGTTAATTTAGTTTTTGCACCCCACTTCCCTTGAAGATGACCTGTTAATCCTTCTTTATCTGAGGTCATTTTTTATATATTATTCCTGCTATTCCTCTTTTAGCTTTATTCATTAATCTATATATTTCTTCCATCGGTTCTTCTATATCCATATTGTTATTTTCAATTATCTTTTTAATTTTTGTATATAAGCCTGCAACTTTTAACCAATATTTTATGCCTACTTCCTCTTCTAGAACTTCAAGTGGTTTTAAAGTGTTCACAGACAGTAAGTCCTGTATTCTACTATATAAGGGTGTGGGGGTTCTGATCTCTTGTAGAGACTCTGACATCTTTGAATTTCCCCTTTTATCACAAAGACCCTAATATTTGCACAGAAGTACTCCTTAATAAGCCAGTGTGGTGTAGTGCGAAGGGTATCAGACGAGGATCTGGAGGATCTGGAGGTCCCAGCTTCACAATCCTTGCTCTGTTATGGAAGCTGGCTGGCTGGCACATGCTCTGCAGGGTTGTTGTGAGGATAAAATGGATAAAATGGATAAAATGGAGGAGAGAATGATGTAAGCTGCTTTGGGCTCCCCTCGGGGAGAGACAAGTGAGCTATCCATGAAGTAAATAAAATAAGCAAATAATAAGCATTTGAAAATAAAAGACAGGCCGGCATAAAGGCTCAGCTGTGAGACGAGGCTGAAGTTAGTTCCCAGTTCCTTATTTGTTCCTTATTCATGACTCTAAGTTAGGCCTAGGGTTAAAGTTAGGGCTAGGGTTAGGGTAAGGGTTTGTACTAGGGCTAATTTTAGGTCTAGGGTAAAGGTAAGGGTTTAGGTTACAGCTATTGTTGGGTTTAGGGTTAGGCCTAGGGTTAGTGTTAGGCCTAGGTTTAGGG
Source organism: Lepidodactylus listeri (assembly GCA_029233225.1). Lineage (NCBI taxonomy): Eukaryota > Metazoa > Chordata > Lepidosauria > Squamata > Gekkonidae > Lepidodactylus > Lepidodactylus listeri. The sequence continues at coordinate 1,290,598 of JARCFY010000014.1, read as the reverse complement.
TTGTGATTAGGGTTATGTTTAGGGCAAGGGCTAGGACTACTGTTAGATGTAGGGTTTGGGTTAAGATTAGGGCTAGGGTTACGGTTAGGGCTATGGCTAGGGCTTGTGCTAGGGTAAAATATAGGGCTAGGGCTATGTCCAGGGTTAGGGTTAGAGTTAGGGTTAGGGATAGACTAGCGCTTGTTTTAGGGTTCATTTTATAGTTATGGTTTGGACTAGGGTTTGGGTTATGTCTAGGGCTAGGGTTAGGGTTAGGGTTAGGGTTAGCGTTAAGTTTACCATTAGGGTTAGGGTTGTCTAGGGTTAGGGTAAGGGTAAGGCTTTGGATTAGTGTTAGGGCTAGTGCTAGTCTTAGGGTTAAAGTTAGAGTTAGGGTTAGGGTTACATTAAATGCAAGACATACATTCATCAGATTTTGAAGTTGGTTGTACAAGCAGTGATAATTGACACTGTATTGATATCACTTTGTAAAACCTAGAAATTTCACTGTTGTCTAACCACGAGATCACAGAAGAGTTAGGGTTAGGGCTAGGGTTAGGGCTAGGGTTAGGGTTAGGGCTAGGTTTATGGTTAGGGTAGGGCTAGGGTTAGTGTTAGGGTTTGGGTTAGTGTTAGTGTTAGGCCTAGGGCTAGTGCTAGGGTTAGGTTTAGGGTTAGGGTTAGGGTTAAGGCTAGGTCTAGGGTTAGTGTTTGTTTTAATATTAGGGTTAGGGTTATGGCTTGGGTTAGCGTTAGGTTTTGAGCTAGAGCTAGGGTTACGGTTAGGTCTTTTGGTTATTTTTAGTGTTAGGGTTAGGGCTAGGTCTTTGGCAAGGGGTATGTGTAGGGTTAGGTTTAGGGCTAGGGTTAGGATTAGGGTTTCTGACAGCGTTAGTTTTACAGTTAGGGCTAAGGACTAAGGTTAGTTCTCAGGCGTGGGCAAGTTTTTGGGTTTGTTTTATTATTAGGGTTAGAGCTAGGGCTATGGCTATATTTAGGGTTACGGTTAGGGCTAGGTTTAGGGTTACGGTTAGGTTTTGGGTAGGGTTAGTGTTAGGGCTAAAGGTAGGGTTAGGGTTAGGACTAGGGCTAGGACTAGGTTTATGGCTAGGATTAGGTTTAGGTTGAGGGATAGATTTAGGTGTAGGGTTAGGACTAGGGCTAGGCTTACAGTTAGGGCTAGGTTTGGGGTTAGGGCTAGGTTTAGTGTTAGGATTTGGGTTAGGGTTTGGGCTAGGACTAGGGTTAGGTTTTGACTTAGGGTTAGGGCTAGGGTTAGGGTTAGAGCTAGGTCTAGGGTTTGTGTTAGGTTTTCAGTTAGTGTTAGGGCTTGGGCTAGGGTTAGGTTTAGGGTTAGAGCTAAGTGTATGGTTAGTGTTAGGATTTGGGTTAGGGTTACAGTTAGGGCTAGGGTTATTGTAAGGTTTTGGGTTAGGGCTAGGACTAGGGCTAGGGTTAGGTTTACGTTTAGGGTTAGGTCTAGGGTTCGTGTTAGAGTTAGGGCTTGGGCAAGGGGTATTTTTAGGGTTAGGGTTAGGGCTAGGATTATTATAATGGCAATGGAACAATTGGCAGAAAGAATTAGGAATTCAGGCAGAATAGAAGGATGCAGGATAGGTAAAGAAGAGATGAAAATTAACCTATTCGCAGATGATATAATCATAATTATGACCAACCCTAAAGAAGGAGTTAAAGAAATGAAAATTATACTTGAAGATTTTGAAGCGTTATCAGGATTGAGAATTAATATAGGAAAATCAGAGATAATGTATCACAATGTGAATTTGGAGGAAAGGAAGGAAATTAATAAATTAACTAAAATAGGAATGGGAGTTAAGAAATTTAAATATTTAGGAATAGAAATTTATAAAAACATTAATAGAATAGTGGGAAAAAATTATAAAAAGGTATGGGGCAAGATAACAAGAGAGATGAAGGGGTGGAAGAGGAAAACCCTGAGTATTACAGCTAGAATTAAAAGTGTTAAAATGTTTTGGATACCAAGATTACTATACTTATTTCAAACTATACCATTAACAATTAACAAACAAGAAATGGGCAATTGGAACACAAAAATAAGAAAATGGATTTTCGGTACCAAGAACTTCAGAGTTGCAAGAAAGTTAGTTTATAATCATAATTCAGAACTAGGTTGGGGAGTTCCGGACATAATAGCTTACTATGAAGCCTTTCAGCTAAAAGCATTATTAGAAATAGAACAAGAAGGAAACCAAAAATGGGTTAGGTTTGAAAATGAAGTAAATAAAGGAATGGGTAGATTTGGTATTTTTACAAATAAACAGGTTAAAGATCTTAAATTAGATACAGGACCTAGGGAAAGTACATTAGTAGTCTGGAGGAAATGGCAGTCAAAATGGTTATAACGAACATCAAAATGGGCCCCACTAGAAACGCTGGAAGAGGAAGATATAGACCACAGATGGTGGGAACTACTTAAACAAAAAGGATATAGTAGAATACAGGACTTACTGTCTGTGAACACTTTAAAACCACTTGAAGTTCTAGAAGAGGAAGTAGGCATAAAATATTGGTTAAAAGTTGCAGGCTTATATACAAAAATTAAAAAGATAATTGAAAATAACAATATGGATATAGAAGAACCGATGGAAGAAATATATAGATTAATGAATAAAGCTAAAAGAGGAATAGCAGGAATAATATATAAAAAATGACCTCAGATAAAGAAGGATTAACAGGTCATCTTCAAGGGAAGTGGGGTGCAAAAACTAAATTAACAGAACAAAAGGTAAAAAAATTAATGGATGGAATTAAGGGAATAAAAATACATAAGTTTAGGGAAATAGAATTAAAAATTTTTACTAAATGGTATAGAACTCCAGCCACCTTAGCTAATATGTTCTCAGGACTAAGCCCAAACTGCTGGCATTGTAAGAATGCGAAAGGATGGTATTCCCACATGTGGTGGGAATGCCTGGAAGTTAAAGAATTTTGGAAAAATATATTAAAAGTAATAAATGAGTTGTTCCAGGTAGAGTTGAATATAGATTTTGAACTGATGATGATGAGTAGTTTAGGTAATGGGACAATAGAGAAAAAGAATCAAGATTTATTGAAAGCGATGATATTAGCTGGTAAAGCAGTGATAGCAGTAGGGTGGAAAGATAAAAGTAAATGGACAGAAAGAACTTGGCATAAGTATCTCTTTGAATTTATTCAGTCAGATATAATGGCTACAATCAATAAGGACCTGCCATGGGAGGATAGAACATTGCAGATCAAGGAGAAATGGTCTATCTAGTTGAACTGGATAAAAGAGGAACAGAAAGAAGACGTTCAGTGGAAGCTACAAACTCTGTGTTCCTGGCTGAAAGACGAAGATTAGACTGAAGGGGGAGGGATTGGGGAGAAAATGTTAAAATATTTAAAATGCAACAATGAAATGATGTTACTGTGTATCTAACTTAGCAAATAAAAATACTAAAAAAAAAAGGATGATAACAATGATGGGGAAAAAAAGGATTAGGTCAAGGGTTAGGATTAGGTTTACAGTTAGGGTTAGGGTTAGGGCTAGGGCTAGGGCTAGTGCTACGGTTTGGTCTGGGGCTCGGGTTCAGCCTTGTCTTTGGGTTTGTGTTGGGGTTAGGGTTAGTGTTAATGCTAGGCCTAGGCTTAGGGCTATGGATTTAATTAGGCTTTGGGTTAGGGATAAGGCTAGGGTTGGGGTTAGGGTTGGTTTTTGGGTAGAGTTAGTGTTTGGGCTAAAGTTAGGGTTAGGGCTAGGGCTAAAGATAGGGCTAGGGTAAAGGTAAGGGTTTGGTCTTGGGGTAGGGCTAGAGTTAGAGTTAGGCCTAGGGCTAGGGTTAGGGCTATGGTTAGGATGAGGTTTAGGGCTAGGATTAGGTTTTTGGTTAGGGCTAGGGATATGGTTATTGTTTGGGTTAGGGTTAGCGTAAGGTTTAGGGCTAGAGTTAGGTGTAGGGTTGGGTTAAGGTTAGGGCTAGGGTTACGGTTAGAGCCAGGGCTAGGGCTTGTCCTAGGGCTAGGGCTAGGGCTATGTCTAGGGTTCAGATGTGGGCTAAAGTTAGGGCTAGGGTAATGGTAAGGCTTAGGGTTATACCTAGGGTTAAAGTTAGGGCTAGGGTTAGGGTTTGTGCTAGGTCTAAATTTAGGTCTAGGGTAAAGGTAAGGGTTTGGACTCAGGTTATGGCTATGGTTAGGTTTAGGGTTAGGCCTATGGTTAGGGTTAGGCCTAGGTTTAGGGTTAGGATTAGGGTTAGGTTTAGGGCTAGGGTTAGATTTTGGGATAGGGTTAGGGCTAGGGTTAGGTTTTGTGTCAGGGCTAAAGTTAGGGCTAGGGTATAGGTAAGTGTTAGGGCTAAAGTTAGGGTTAGGGTTAGGACTAGTTTTAGGACTAGGGCTAAGGCAATGCTTAGGGTTAGGGCTAGGGCTAGGGTTACGGTTAGGTTTCCTACAGGGTTAGCGTTAGGGCTAAAGTTAGGATTATTGTTAGGGTTAGAGTTAGGGCTAAAGTTAGGATTATTGTTAGGGTTAGAGTTAGGGCTAGGGTTAGGGTAGGGCTAGGACTAGGTTTATGGCTTGGATTAGGGTTAGGGCTAGGGCTCGAGTTAGGGTTAGGGCTAGGGTTACAGTTACGGTTAGGGTTAGTGCTAGGGCTATGGCTAGGGCTTGGGTTAGTGTTAGGGTTTGGGTTAGGGTTTGGTCTAGGGCTATGGCTAGGGTTAGGGTTAAGGTCTAGGGTTAGTGTTAGTTTTAGGGTTAGGGTTAGGGCTTGGGTTAGGATTAGGGTTTGGCCTAGAGCTAGGTTTAGGGTTAGGGTTAGGTCTTCGGTTAGGGTTAGGGTTAGTTTTAGGGCTAGGGCTAGGGCTAGGGCTTCTGCTAGGATAAAAGATAGGGCTAGGGCTATGTCCAGGGTTATGGATAGCGTTAGGGTTAGGGCTATGGTTACAGTTAGGGCTAGGGTTAGAGTTAGAGCTAGGGTTAGGGCTAGGGTTAGGTTTAGGGATAGGGTTAGTAATTAGGGTTAGGGGTTAGGGTTAGTAATTAGGGTTTAGGGTTAGGGATTAGTGTTTGGGTAAGTTTAGTGTTAGGGTTAGATGTTAGGGTTAGGGTTTTGGGTTCAGGTTCGGGGTTTGGGTTAGGGGTTAGGGTTAGTGGTTAAGGTTTAGGCTTAGGGTTAGGGTTAGGTTTTGGTCTAGGGTTATGGTTAGGGTTAGGGTTAGGTTATAATGTTAGTCGTTCTGTTGCCTAATTTAGGCCCAGCAGCGGAGGGGTCTAGTGATTTTGCTACTTGGTGGAATTCACTATGTGAGTCTTGGCCTTTGATTGCAAAAATGTTGGAAGAAGCCAAAGCGGACTATAAGAAATATGCCGATAAGGGGAGGGCCCCAGGATGGGATGGCCCCAGGATGGGATCCCCAGGATGGGATCTCTCCCGTGGAGACTCTGTCTATGCATCAACTAAAAATATTAAAGGACTCCAACCTAGTCGCAAAATTGGGCTGGAAATATGTGGGGCCTTTCCCTGTTATAAGGTGCATTAACAAAGTGACTTTTGAACTTAAACTCCTCAAATCATTGAAATTTGTGCACCCTGTTTTTCATTACAGCCTACAGAAGAAAGATCCTGCGCCGAACAAATGGAGACCTTCCTCCTCCTGTCCTCCTCCTCCTCTGATGAAGAGCAATGAACCTCATTATGCGATCGATCAAATCTTGGAGTCTAAACTAAAGCGGGGGCATTTGTTTTATCTTATCAAATGGTTGCATTTTGGTCCTGAAGAAAATGAATGGGTTGAGGCCTCTCATGTGCATGCTCCTGAAAAAATTCAGGCTTTCCATAAACTGTACCCTTTGAAACCTGGGAGGGGAGGGGATGTTTTATCAGGAGGGCAGAATGTCAGTTAGCACTGCCATGGTTTCCTGGTGATTGTCATTCTCAATGATACTGTTGTATTACCAAGGTACCTATTGTCAGCCCTGCCAATGTCTCCTGCTGTTTATTATTCTCAGTGGTATTATTCTCTATTGCAATTGTGTTATTCATTGAGGCCTGAGAGGTCTATCAACCAATCTGATGATTAATTAACATTTCCTTTGTTTCAAGTTGCAAACCGACTCCTCTAGGTCCCAGACAGGAGCTGGCATCTGTAGAGTGACTCCCAGCGCAGGAATGCATTTCTTGCTCGCTCTGCGCATGCTTACTGCTCATTAACTTTTCTTTATTCTTATCTGTCTTTCACTTCTCCCTAGCTCATGGCCTTCAGCTGAAAGCCTCCTGCTATGTGTTATATTATTCACAGGTGCTATGTGATCCTTTGCTTGCTTTTCCTTGGGAACATCCGCCCCACAAACCTCAACAGGGTTTTGCCTGGGAACCTACTTTACCACGCTTCCCTTGGGAACAGTGGGCCAGTATGTTTGGGCGCCAATAATTCTCCCAATTGATTGGTGGATATTGAGGGGGGCTTATTTCATATCAAGTATAATTGTAGTTGTATTCATACTAACAGAAGAAGTGTGTTTAACCAACAAGATCTTTTCTGCAAATAAAGGACTTTCTGTTTAAGGAGACCTGTTGTGCACTACATCAATTGGGACAATCTCACAGTATCATGCTTTTATATTGTTGACTAGATGTACAATGAAATAAAGCCATGCTCTGTGTAGGTAAAGTATCTATTACTTCTTACTGGAAGGACACTAACTACTATACAGACTTGGTTTAGCAAATTGTGGGACTTACATGTGATGGAAACTATCAGTGGCAAAATTGATTTTCTATCCAAGCCAAATTTCATTACTCCTGCATGGGAATGGGGGCGTGGCATCGGCGTTGATGGAGAAGGACGCCTGATTCCCTTGCTCTGACCCTGTCACCCCTTGAACCGGTTAAAATCGCAATTAGAGCTCTAAACTCATTCCTGAGATGGGCAGATCTGACTCAAACAAAACTACATCGAAATCTGCCTCCCGGGGATCCAAACCTTTTCCCCAGCGCAATCAATCTCTGAGGCCTCTGAAAACAACCGGGAGGAGACTAACAAAATGGCGACCGGGACAGCCTCTTCTCTCCCGCCAAACACACTGCAGTCTGAAACTCCACTCCCAAGCCTTCTAGCCACCATGGAGAAAAAAACCCTTGACAGCATGGAAGCTCTCATCGCTCCTCTGAATAAACAACTGGCTGAACTGAACATCTCAATGAATAAGGTCACTCATACAGCAGAACGGGCCCACGAACTAGGCATGGCATTAAAAAAAGACGTTCACTCTCTGCAAGATGAAACTCTCTCCCTGAGAGAACGAGTTCTGTCCCTAGAAACCTCAACCCGCAAATCTCATCTGAAGTCCAATGAGGACCCGGGAGGCCTGGTCTACTACCATTTTGTATTATTTTTAAAGCGCAGAACGGAGGCCATGTCTACTCTTTTTTTTTTCTAACTGCAGTGAAGGGTGGGGTGTAAATCTGATTTCTTCTTCTTCTTCCTCCTCTTCCTCCCACTGTTTAAGTGCTCAGCTTAGAGCAGGGTTCCACAACCTTTTTGGCTCATTCCTGGGGAGGCCAATTTTTGGGCTTGGAGGGTCTGCTTTCTAGAGGGGGGCAAAGAAGCAAAAGAGACTCCTTGAACCTGGGCTGGGGGGGCAGCTTCGAGGTTCCAGGAGTTCTGGTGGGACCCACTGCCCCAATCCCCACCCACCCATCTCCCCTGCCACCTGCCTGTACCCATGCCCCCAGCTGCCCAGAGTCATTGAGGAAGGGCATGTGGGTGGTGCTCCTGGCAGCAAAGGATGGTGCTGCCAGGGAATGAGTGTGCAGGGAAGTGGGGTACCTCAGCATGTGGGGTGGAAGGGCTTGCAGGGGGAGAAGGATGCCCGGGGAAGTGGGGGATATGTGGTGTTGTGTTGTGGAAAGGAGGGCAGAAGGGGAGCTCTGGAGGGAGGGGAGATAGGGGCCCTTGGGTACTGTCTGTCCAGGGCCCCCCAAAATCTGAAACTGGCCCTGCTTTGACTCCTGTGTGTGTGTGTGTGTGTGTGTGTGTGTGTGTGCTGCACTCTCCCTCCTCCAGGCTCTATTACCTGTACAACAAGAAATGGAGCAGCGTCTCGGTGGCCTCCAAGCTCCTGGTCAACATGCTGTTGGGGGGGGATGGGCCTTTCCATGGGCAGCATGCTTTGCGGCTGGGACAAAAAGGTGCCGGCCTCATGGGGGGAGGGGGTCTGCTGGACATGGAGGGAGGAGCATGTGAGCGGAATGATGCTCAAAACATGGGTCACCATAAAGGGTGTTGGGTGTTCTGCTGCTGCAGTGAGCAGCTGGTGGGGGGAGACCGTGGGGAGACTGAGGCCCTTCGCTTGCTCTCCCCCGAGACTGGTTAGATTGGGCATTTTAGGGCCTTAAGATGAGCAAGGGGCTCCCCCTTATAAGGGCAACCCCAGATCCCACATAGGCACCCTCTCTTCCCAGGACATTCCCATCCCCTTGTAGGCAGAAGCTTCATGCAGTTAATAGCTGTGTGGTAGGCCGAAATCCAACAGGGGCGGCCTTTTGTCAGGAGGAGCTGCCGACAGCAGAGATGCAGCTACTGAAGGGAAGAATCTCTGTCCCCACAGAGGAGGGCAGTTCTTGTTTGGGGCCTGACCACCTATTGCTCCCCCCGGAAAAGTGTGACCCAACCCATAACATGTCACACAAGCAGGGTGGCGTGGGTGAGGCGCAGGGACCACATGAAGTTGTCCACCGACTGCAGCTCAGGCCCCGGGGGGTTGTGCAGACTCACATACCAGTCGCTCGCGGTGTCCCTCAGCTTGGACCCGATGTAGCCGACTCGGTCCCTCTCCGTTGGGTAGAGATGCCCCCAGGATGCCATAAACCTCTCGATTTCAATGATGAAAAACCGGAGCTTCTCTGGATCACCGTCAAAAGTTGCCATCATGGGATCATTGGGTAGTTGCCTCACGTAGCCGCCCATCGGGATGGCAAGTCCCAGTGCCGGCGGTGCAACCGGGGCCCCGGCTGGAGGCACCCCCGCCCCGGCCTGCTGCGCTGGAGCCGCTCCTGCCCCTCCAGCCGGAGGGCCAGGGACCACTATGGCCGGAGCTCCCCCAGCTGGCGCCTGTGCTGGGGGCTGCGCCGCCCCAGCTGCTAAAGCGCCCATCAGGTGCTGCTGCATCTCCAGCATGGCCTCTCACATGTCCGCCACCAGACGGTCGTGCATGTCCACAAACCTGCGATCCAGGACCTGGTCCAGGTCCCCACTCGTGGGATCAGGGCCTCGGGGCATCGCGCGCTCTTCTTCCTGAAAGCTGAGGCCCCAGGCTCCTGATCCCCGCCGAGAGTAGCGATCCTCGTCCACCACGCTCAGGCGGCCGAACTCCGAGCGGTCGCCACTGAAGCGCACTCTGGCTCCCTTCCGATCATGGATCCATGTCTCGGAAGTGCCTCCCCCAAACGTAGCCCAAGAGCAAGAGAGGGAAGCCGGAGCACCTAGGAGCCGAGACCCTGGACGTATGGGCAAACTCAGCTCCTGGGTGGTGGTCACCGGTACCGGTTGCTCCACGGCCGCTGCCGCAGCCGTGGTGACCGGGACCCCCAAAGGAGTTTGATGGTTGCTCCCATCATCCAACATAGCCAGGCACGGGAGAGCCAAAAACAGATCACTAACAATCTGTGAGGCTTCTGCACTATCAGCAAATGATCAGGTCCGTGTTGGTTAAAACATAGTCCTTTATTGTCAAGTACTGGATACAGGGACTGCACAGAAGCCTCGAAGATGAAAACGGGGGTTGCACTTACCTGTAACCTTTGTTCATCAAGAGAGGCTTCTGTGCAGGCACACATCCCTCCCTCCTTCCCCACTGTGGGAGTCTCATGCTCCGAGGTGGCAGCAGAAGGAGAACAGAGGGCAGGCTCTGCCCAGGTCAGGTGATTTTGGGGCAGGAAATCCCCCCCTGAGAGGAACCTGGCTCTCTTGAGAAGAAATTTCTAGCAAAAGCTTGCTAGTTCCTCCCGGTGGCTGGCCTGCAGTACTGCAGTCCCCATGTGTGCCGCATAGAAGACTCTCTCGATGAAAAAAGGTTACAGGTAAGTGCAACCCCTGTTTTTCTGGGCCTGAAACATATTAGACTTCTGTAATAAGTCAGGCGGGCTCCATGGCTCAGTGGCAGAGTATCTGCTTGGCATGCAGAAGGACCCATGTTTAATCCCTGGTATCTCCAGTTGAAAATATCAGGTTCTAGGTGATATGCTGGTTCTAGGAATAGAACTGCTGGATACAGACCATGATGGGACCACCAGCTACAAAGACCTCCACCTGAGGTTCCGGAGAGCCATTGGGTGATTCTGCATTGGCTTTTCCCTCCATTGTTTGACCAACAGTGCAGCTCAAAACCACATTCAGAGACCCCGGGGCAATGCCATACTGACTGCAAAGTCACCCCTGAATGGCCATAAATCTATGCAGAAGGTACCATAAAATCCGATGATCAAAGAAAGTGAAAGCGGCATGCAATGCGAAGGGGAATTTCTGTTTCAGCACAACTGAGGGAAAAGCCAGTACAGAATTGCCCATTATCAGTCTGAGTAGACCATACTGACCTCGATGGACCAAGGGTCTGTCTCAGAATAAGGCAGCAGTACCAAGTGCTCATGTGTACATGGCAGCAATTGTACGAAACACACTCACAAGCTGTACTGCCTTGTCAGTTTCCTCACACGAGATACTTTAACTTCCTGCTTGTCCGGCACGCTGTTTGTCTGCGTCGTCTCCGGCCGTAAAGGAGCTGGACTTCTAAGAACAACACCAAGGACAGACATCAGGACTGTCAACAGACTAAAGAATGTATTGTCTATTAATCATGACTTTATTAAACAATTAATCAATTAATTCATTTACTGCATTTACATCTGTCTTTCTCCCAGATGGGGACCCAAAGTGGCTAACATAATTCTCCTCTCTTTCATTTGATCCTTGCATATTATGCTCCCTCTAAGCTGTGGAGTCTTGTGAGCAAAAATTCTACTTGGTGATCTGCTGGCATTAAAGTTGTGAGTGATTTGTCTGCTGCATAAATTAGTTTGCTCTGGAGCCATCCTTCCTGAGCTAAGACAAAAATGTGTGAGCCGGAGGCTAAAAAATGGTGAGCTAACTCACACTAACTCAGCTTAGAGGGAACACTGGCAATGACTTTGTGAGGTAGGCTAGGCTGAGGGAATGTGACTGGCCCAAAGTCACCCAACAAGCTTCCATAGCAGCGCTGGGTTCAAACCTGGGTTTTCCAGTTCTCGCCCCAACACTCTGAACCACTTCAGCATGTTAATTCAGGACATCTGTGGCCTTGAACTGACCCAGTTACAGCCTCCATCAAATAGATTTTGAACCCAGACTCTCTGTTGTTTGCCATTAAAAATTGTGACTTTTGCTGAGGTTTCAGCAATACAGCCCTGAGTGTATGTTATGGATCCCAGGAGGAACATCTAATCCCAAGCAGCTGTAAATGTTAGGAAAGCACTTCTTAATACTGGATGAAAACTTTTGTTCGAGTTGGGGGTTCAACTTGTGTAAAGGTTGTCCAAATGGATTTTTTACAACAGATGACACCTCCCACCAGACAACCTCAACTGTGTTAGGCTGAACATGATATTATGGAGAGAGGAGAACCGTGGATTGCTGATGAAATTGCCACCCAACGACCAGTATAACTAGAGACTGCTGGCATTGCCCCCTGATGAGGTGGCAACCACTTATGGCTGAAAGCCGCTGGGTAATTCATGGGGGCTGCATGCTCGGTGGTAGGACTAGGTCCCCGATGTGTGGAAGAAACTGCCAAAGGATGGCCCCCATGGGCCAAAGCACAGCTATCTCATGGGGTGTGTGTGCAAATATGACAGCACCACTGGCCGCCAGCAGTCCTCAGCATCGGATCATCTGAACCCCCATGTGCAAACACTGATCCCTGTGGCCATCTGGGACAGCATCCCTGGAGCTGCAGGCCGAGCGGAGAGGCACCTGACCTCACCTTGGAACCTTGAGCCGACACAAATGCGGCTGCGGTGGCTCCTGGCTTACCAGTGAGGCTGCCACTGAAGCGAGGGGGTTGTGCTTGCCTGCTGCAGACGAGGCTGTTCTGCCGTGCTGAAGCCACAATTGGAGTGGCTCCGCCCCCTCGCCCCCTCCCAAGCAGCCTCCTATTCCCTCCCTCACACCAGTTGTCTGCAGGCCAGATGAGAGCCCCAGACGGGCCGATTCCAGCCCCTGGACCTTAAGTTTGTCACCCCTGCCCTAGCTGGCCCCACCCACTTCCTGAAAACACTTGGCAGGCACCAGAAAAGGTGTTGGCAGGCACCAGGGCACCTCTGGGCACCCAGCTGGGGGTCTCCTGATTTAGTGTGTCCTGTGCTAGAGACCAGTTTAGAACTATGCTGTAGGCTCATGTTTTATCTATTCATGTTTATGATGTATCCCATATTATTTGCTGTAGCCATATACATTTTCCTGGTAGTTTTGTATCCATGTCTCCTCTCCTGCATTCATGGATCATGCACCTGATTCCGTTTACAGTTTGCTTTTGCAGTGTATGCCATAGTGTATCCCATACACTGCTTAATTCATGTCAGTAAGAGTTTGGAGTCTGTGTCTTGCTGTCGACAACTGTGTACCCCCTGGGATGACAGGAACCCACAGGAACAGAGGCCTCCTGCTTCAGGGGACTGAATTAACATCCCACATAGTGGTCTAATGTAATTATTTGTGTGTGCAGCAAATTTCCATCAAGTTTGCAGCCAAGTTTCACCAAGGATCCCAGTTTCACATAGTGAAGTAGAGTGGAGGATGGAAGCCAACTTCCCTTCCCTTCTCTGCATGGCCCTGAGACAAACTGAGTGTCCTGAGATCTCTTTGACGTTTTCCATAGGGACCTGTTCTCCCCACGCCTGCACTTGTATTCCGCTGCTGCTTTCCTTCATTTCCACAGATGTTTTTGCAGTGCCTGGAGGAGCAAAAACACTATGGGCCTTTTCAGACTGGCCAGTTGCCTCTCACTTCCTCCTCATTTCCCCCTCTGCGACTCCTCCTGAGCAAACCTGCCGTTTTCGCACTATAGCAATCTGCTCCTCTCCCCCCCCTGAAGTTTTCTGTTCCCATTTGGGTTGCTTCGATGCTCTCTGTGCCCGCCCCTTGCATTTCCCCTCCCCTTCCCTCCCCTTCCCTCCCCTTCCTCCCCCCCAGCTCCTCCCTCGTTCCCCGCTTTTCCTTTTTTTTTTTTTAAACGCATGCGTGGTAACGTTATAACGTCATAGTGGAATGACAACAGTGCATCACCCGCCTTCCTCTTCCCAGAATTCATCAAGTCCCTCCTCAGTATTCAAATTTTCCCGCCGTTCTGGGTTGGTGCAAAACGATTGGCGGGCTACAAGGAGGACCCCCCCCCCATGGGTGGATTCTCCGATGTGAACTGAAATGTCGTGTGCTTAACCCGATCAAGGCAACAAAATGGAGGATGGGCAACATGGCGTCAGCTGGCCCGTGTTAAGAAAAAAAAAAATTACATAAATGGTGGTGGTGGTGGCGGCAGCTGAGGAGGAGCAGCATGACACGCAGAGCAGTCTCCCCGCTCCGCAGGAATAGTTACAGCCCCTTGAAAACAGTTCAATCCATTTCTGTGACTTTTCTGCAAAGAAGCGCGCCCAGCCTGCTCTGCAGGGGCTGCCAATAAACAGCAAATTCACCCCCCCCCCCATAGTAGATGTGAACGTGTGTTTATTATATAAAGACAACAATTGTGCCGTCTTCCCTTGCTGCATCAAAATTTCATTATGATGTTATAACGTTATAAGGGCCTTTTTTTTAAAAAAAAAAGGAGGGGGGGAAGTGTTGCTTCAGGATCGTGGGACCGCACACAGGGAGCGGAAAGGAAGGCAAGTTTCCCCAGCCCGCCCGCCCGCACGCTTGCCGCGGCTTCTCCACGGATTGCTAGAGGAAAGCACCCACCACCAGCTCTGCACGGGCTGTTGCCGGGGAAGCCCAAACAAAGGGCAGCAGTTACCGGGGAGCAAGCACATGGAGCTCTCGGGCCAATGGCGCCCGGCTCCTGCTCCCAAGAAACGGCAAATCCACCTCGCCAACGCAGTCCCTGTGCTGCGATCTTGCCTCCCTGCCTCCTTATTTCGATATAATGTTAGGAGGGCTCGTTTCAAAAAAAAAAATTCAAGAAACGCCCACCGCGGGGCGGGCCAGATGGAGGACGGGCGAGTGGGTGTGTTCTCATCTAGGTTTCTCCAACGAAGTAAACAGGAAACACCGCCAGGAACAGGATTTTCTTGCTCCAGGGATACTCCTGAGCAGTGCGGTGAAACTCCGGAGGAGTTTGTGAGCACGGAGCAACTGATGTGAAACTGACCAGAAACTCCGGTGCCCACTCCGGTGCTCGCCCCAGAAAAAAGCCAGTGCGAAAACGCCCTATTTGTCCCTTCTTGCTCCACAGCATCAGACTTTCCTGTTCTGGGGAATTCCCATGCTATGCCACAAGGGGCCAAACTGCATTTTTGTTCCTGGGACTGCAAAAACAGCTGCAGAAAACGTCCTTGTTTGGTGTAGTGGTTAAGTAGAGAGCCAGATTGGTGTAGTGGTTAAGTGCGCAGACTCTAATCTGGGAGAACCGGGTTTGATCCCCCACTCCTCCACTTGCACCTGGCTGGGTGACCTTGGGCAAGCCACAGCTCTGTACCAGCTGTTCTCTCAAGGGCAAGTGTCTCAGAGCTCTCTCAGCCCCACCTGCCTCACAGGATGTCTGTTGGGGGGAGGGGAAGGGAAAGGAGTTTGTAAGCCGCTCTGAGACTCCCTTGGGGAGTGAAGGGCGGGATATAAATCCAATCTCTTCTTCTTCTCTTGTCTGTTTACGCTTTGAGAAAAGGTGGGTTGCCTCAGGCCATTTACAGTGCAATCCTAAACCCACTGACTTCAGTGGAGGTAGAAAGCTATAACTGTTTAGGATTGCGTTAGAAAAGAGCAAGAGTCCAGTAGCACTTTAAAGACTAACAAAATTTGTGGCAGGGGAGGAGCTTTTGTGAGTCAGTGCTCACTTCTTCAGATGCTCCCCAGATGTTACTGTCTGGACGTGCCCTTTAAATCCACCAGGCACTTGTGCCTGGCGCGGCTCAAAAGAGCCATCTGAACACAACCTTAGGCTGATTTTACATGTGCATTTTTGTAACAGCTTCATTCCAGCACTCCCTGCACCGGTAACACATTGGTGTCAAAGCTGTTGTAGGGGAATGCCCACATCTGATTGAACTGGAGTGAAAGGGGTCATTCTTTTGAAGTGCTGTTAAGAACAGGATTTGTTTACAGAGGTGTGAAGCCAGCTTGAGACCTAGAGGGCAATTAGCAGATATGGACAGTTGAGAAGGAATGCAGATTCAAACTTGAAAGAGATGTGGGCGAGTTTTTTTGAAAGTAGAATGATTCCAGCAGGAAAGGCAGATGTAAAATCAGCCTTAGTCTCAGCCAGAGCATTGCAATTGCTCTCACAGATATGTGAGTTGGCAATCCCATCAGGCATACATGCGTTAATCTCTGCTCAGCTTTTAACCTTTGTGTGTGTGTGGTTGCATTTTTAAAAGAATCTGAAATATTAGTGCTTCTTCACAATCTTCAGAAATAATTGTGATGGATTCCCCCCCCCCCCCCCCCCCGGAAAGATCCATAAAGCAGCCTTTACTTCCATTGTTTCCTCATGAAATAGAAAGAACTTGTCATTACTTGTGGCTGTTTGTGACAAACAGCCACAAGTAATTACAAGTTATCTCTTTGAAAATTCTATCTTCATTTTCTTCCTCATCTGAAGATGAGGAGTTCTATCTGAATTCTATCTTCATTTTCTTCCTCAACTGAAACATGGTGTTCAACATATTGTGAAGCATCTAGCCCATCCATTCAACTCTAAAAAACAAAAACAAAACCCCTTGCAGTCACAGAATATTACTCTGGCAAAATTAAGAATTCACAGGGAATCTATTTCTGGCAAATCCCCCCCCCCCCCTTGCAGCATAAGAGTAGAGGTAGCCGGGCTCTGTGGATTGTGTGGAAATGTATTATATTTCCCATCTTAGTGGGACTGACAATATTCAGTGTGTGAGCTTGTTTCTGCCCTCTTATATGCTAACCACAGAAGTTTAAAATTACAGATAACACAACGTTTGCCAAAAATCAAAAGTCCAGAGTAACATATTGTAATTTCTAGGAAACTGCAAACACTTGTGACCCTCGCTCATATTTGCTTTGAGGCCAAAACCCAGAAATGGATATGGGACAACTGCAGAACATCTGTGTTGATTCTACGGTGTACTTTTAAAAAAGGCCCTCAGCCAGTTTCCTACCCCATTTCTAGTCATGTGACTTTAATCTTTCCTAGTGGCTTTCTGGAAATTGCCCTTTACATTTATTCTCATTTTTTGCCGGCAAGCTGCAGCCAACTTATGGCGACCCCCTCAAGGGGTTTCCAAGGCAAGAGACCCCTCAGAGGTGGTTGGCCATCACCTGCCTCTGCATAGAGACCCTGGTCTTCCTTGGAGGTCTCCCACCAGGCTGGATCTGCTCAGCTTATGAGGTCTGGTGAGATCAGGCCAGCCTGGGCTTGGGCTTCCTGGTCCCTCCTGGGCACCCGGTGGGAGCAGGAGGGAGGCTCTGCCTAGGGGCAGTGACATGCCTACATCACTGCCCATGTGACCTTCTGGGACATTGGAGGTGACATTCTGGTGCTTAGGCAAGAACTCTATGGTAGAAACCAAATTTATCATAGACTTTTTGCCCAAATAACAGAATGTCACCCTGACATCCTGGAAGTCATGATGTTACTTCTGGGTTATGTGGGCAGTGATGTAGGCACATCACTGCACCTAGACAGAGCCTGCCTCTTTTCCAGGGTCAGCAAGGGACCCCCACCTGTACTGGGGGGCTTGGGAACCCTAGCCACAGCTGTCTAAGCCATTGCAGTCCCCTAATTCTAGGTGTACTGTACTGTCCCCTGAGCTGTCTACGATGAGTGCTCAAGAGGGACCCAGTTCACCCACTGCTCAGGCATGTTTGCTACGTGTGCAACACACCATCCAACAGTTCAGCAACATGAACAGGGGGACAACTGTGTATTGCCCAGGGAGGACTCCTCCCTACAGGATTTCACACTGCTGGAAGCTGTTCTCCAACTGATGTTAGTGGTTCAGGAGCTGGAGCCTGGGGGGGGGGGGCGGTATTTAGGGAGGGGAAGAGCCTCAAGCTGGGCACAGAGCCATGGAGTTCACCACCCAAAGAAGCCATTTTCTTCAGGAGAACTGGTCTCTGTCTTCTGGAGATTAGTTGTAATTCTGGGAAGTCACCAGGCACCACCTGGAGATTGGCACCCCTACTTTACACTTCAGTTCTGTGTTTCTTGAGATATTCGTTGAATGTTTGATACAGCAGAGCCCTGTTCACCTTTGCTTATTTAAGTTTTGTGTCCCAGAACCATTCACTACCCACCCCCAATATCGCCATGCACAGAACCTGTAGTAAGGTGCCTACACCCATCAGCAGCTGCACACGTAAACACCATTTGTGCTGCCATGCACTGTCGTTGGTTCAGATGATGAAGCTCTGTGTGTGATTCTCCTTCCTTCTGGGCTCCACTGCTGGGATGCCTGGTATACCTAGGCTATGGTTGCCAGCTCCATGTTGGGAAAGTCAGGGGGGTTGGGGGTGGAGCCTTAGGAGGGCGGGGCTTAGGGAGGGGAGGGACCTCAGCAGGGTACAATGCCATAGAGCCCACCCTCCAAAGCAGCCACTTTATCCAGGGGAAGCGACCCCTGCCATCTGGGGAGGGATCAGTTTTGATGCTGGGAGATTGCCAGGTGCCACCTAAAGGATGGCAACCCTGCCGGACTGGAGCAGCTGCAAAGCACAGCTGCATACCAGATGCCACATCTCCCTCAGGGGCTTTAGGGAGGTCAGCAGCCCTCAGCCTCAGCACATGTGTGCCCGCCTGCACAGATCCTGTTTGTCATTTGGGATGGCTGTGAGGATTTCTGAGATGCTGCACGTGAAGGTCCTTGGACACTCCTGCGCAGGGGTCCCCGACCCGGGTGGGCCTGGGTGGGCACCTCGGGGATTCTGACATGGCACGGTGGGCGCAGGGTCAAAATGGCTGCCACAAAGTGGATTAGAGGTGCCAGTCCCCAGGCGGGGGAACCCCCGATTTAGTGGGCCTCTATTTGCCACCAGCCAGCTGGCCAGCAGGGGGAAGCCCCACCCCCAAGAGCGGCCACCAGAGGCCACCCCTCTCCCTCCCCTCGCCAGGTGTTCTGAAGACCCCATGAGAGGAGTGGGTGGTAGCCGCAGGCCATGTGGCCTCCTCTTTAAACTTCAAACCCCTTTCTGCTCAGTGGGCAGGCAGGGTAAGAGAGGGGTGGCACAGATGGAGAGGCAGGAACCATGCAGTTGTCTGCATGGCCAGCCTCTCCTCTCCTCCCTTCACTGGCACCGCCCCACCCTCTCTCTCTCTCTCTCTCTCTCTCTCTCCCTCTCCTTGCCAGGCCTTATCAAGAACACCCAGCAAAGAGGGGTGGGAGGGAGGTCTGCAGCCTCCGCAGCCGGCTTCTCAAACTTTGAGAACCTGGCTGCAGAAGCAGAAGACAGCCGGCAGCGAGGAATGTGGGAAGAAGTGGCCTCACCGCAGGGTCCCTTCTGCTTCTGCAGCCAGCTTCTCAAAGTTTGGGAAGCCGGCCGAGGAAGCAGGGGGGAGAAGGGGAGGGAGAGAGACTTCCCTTCTTCCCAGCTGCCTCCCCCCTAAAAAACTGCACCCCCACGCCAGATTTTCTGGCTATGGGGCTGCATGCCCCTGCTTGTAAAAAACATTTAACATCATTGGCTATGATACTGCCATGGCTCATGTACTTCTCTCTTGTAAATTTTGCCAGGATCTATGTGCTTATCACCTCCTTCCTATACTGCGGTCCTTGGAGGGCAAATCTGAGGAAACTAAAAGACAACGAATGGCTGGTGCCGTTGAAGTGGGTGGCAGACCTCCCTTCACAGGGCCGCAGGGGAGGAGAAGGAATGGTCAGGTTGGTGAGTCCACTGGCGGTTTTGTCCTCCTTCCCTTTTCTGTGTCTCTGAGCCAAGGCTGTTGTTGTTATGCCAATAAAGGTTTGTGATTTGTAAAAAACATTTAAAGGGACCCTTTAAATGTTTTTTACAAGTGGGGGGCCACCAGGGCCTGCAGTTCAGGCTGCCTCCCTAACACGGTGGCGTCATGTCCAGTGTTCCCTCTAAGCTGAGTCCTGAGTTTTTAGCCTCTGGCCCACACATTTTTGTCTTAGCTCAGGAAGGGTAGCTCCCAAGCAAACTAGTTTATGCAGCAGCCATATCACTTGCTCACAACTTTAATGCCAGCAGCTCACAAAGTAGAATTTTTGCTCACAAGGCTCCTCAGCTTAGAGGGAGCATTGTTGTCTACATGACGTCATCACATTGGGGACATCCCCCACTGGCGAGTTGTCAGGACCTGGCAGTCCTAAAACGGATGCTGCAGGAGGTGGGGCCAGCCCCCAAATGGCTGCCACAGGTTACCTTCAGTCATCCAGTGCAAATCCTTGTGCTTTTATGAAGAAGAAGGCCACATTTCAGTTGCAAAAACACCTCCATGTCATTTTGATCAGGTTTCACTGCTGTTCCCTCTCGCATTTAAAATTGCTGATCAGATGGCCGCATCCACCTCCCGCACCAAAGCGGGCTCACTTGCACAATCCTCCCGGTTCCATAGCGAGTTTTCTGACACCAGGAAAATCAAGAACTTTCCAGGTGTTTGCGCTTTAAATTCGCGATTTCGCCAATATGGACAGCCATCTCTTGCACAGATTGTGCCGGGTGGGCTGGCAGACGAGTGGGCAGCGGAGCCCACTCCAGGAGTCCCCAAAGCTGCAGCGTTAGGAGGGAGGGTGGGAGCCCCTGGCGGTCAGGCAAGTGGGCGGCAGAGAGAGACACAGGGGCTGGCTGCATCTAGATGTTGCCCAGAGCCTTGTGGCGTAATGCTTGCAGTTTGGGGAGGAATGTGTGATCATCCCAAATTGAAAAAAAAAATCCAGATCAAATTTATAGTGGGAACTAATCACAATTAGCTTGCTGTTGTGACCACAGCCTGAATGTGAAGGAGCCAGTGGTGGAGACAGTGCTGAGGCTCCATTGCATACCGTGGGGGAAGGATCCAGAAGGTGGATTTTGCTGTCCTTCCTCCCCTTGCGTGAACTCTTTTTTTAAAAAAGGGAACACCAGACATACAAAGTGCTCCTTTCAGAACAGCAGCTCTCCCATTCACCAGAAAACAGACAACTCGTCCAGCATACCAAAAGGTGTGCATTGAATGGGTCTGACTGCCACAAAAAGCCAGCATTCTTGTTCCAAATGTTGAAAGGCAGACAACAGATGGGAAACAGGAGCCACTCATTCAATTTAAAATTCCAGCAGAATTCCAGCAGAAGCACAACACCAGGGGGAATAAATGACAAAACGCTCAAAGGTGATTATCGAGTGTTCTGCACATTTGGGTTTTTCAAGCTGACTCAAAACTAACCCAGAATACTTCTGCAGTCTTTTTGATGTATTTCTCAGTTGAAACATAGATTACGGAGGACGCCCAGCCACACACCTGGTTTATCCAGTGTAGACGGCATTGCCAGCTCTGGGTCGGGGAAACTGGGGTGCAGTCCAGGGAGGGCAGGGACGTCAGGAGGGCAGGGTGCCACAGAGCCCACCCTCCAAAGCAGCCCTTTCCTCCGGGGGAACTGACCTCTGTGCTCTGGAGATCAGCCGTAATCCCAGGGGATTTCCACGTCCTCCCTGGAGGCTGGTCACTCTCCCCTCCTCTGAGGAAGACTCCAGCTTCTGTGCAAGGTTGCCAACTCCCCGTTGGGAAATCCCTGGAGACTTTGGAGCAGAGCAGGCTCAGGAGAAAGGGGATGCCACAGAGTCCACCCCCAAAGGGAAACGGGGACCTGCAGTTTGGAGATCAGCTGTGGTTCTGGGAGAACACCAGGCTCCCTTCTGACTTCTGCAAGGTGCCCAGGAAAGTCCTGGAGACCTCCTGGAATCACAGCTCATCTCCAGGCTACAGAGGTCTGTTCCCCTGGGGAAAACGGCTGCTCTGGAGGGTGGGCTCTAGGACATTATACCCCACTGAGGGGTCCCTCCCTTCCCCAAGCCCTTCCTTTCTCAGGCTCCCCCTCAAAATAAAAAGTTTCCAGTGATTTCCCAACCCGGAGTTGGCAACTCCACCTTCCACACAGCCTAGTGCGTAGATAGGACCCTTCCCTGACTTGCCTGCGCATGGCAGAGGACTCTGGAAGGGGTGGCCCTCTTGTCTCCCAGGGCTACAGAGAAGTCAACGGTAGTGCCAGTTTCTCTTAATGATGATGCCTGTCTTCTCCAATGGACCAGCGTGGACCAGCCACACCTCCTATGCACACTGATGTAGCATTGGGTTGTCAGCCTCCAGGTGAGGCCTGGAGATCTCCCAGAATCACAACTGATCTCCAGGCTGCAGAGATCAGTTCCCCTGGAGGAAATGGCTACTCCAAAGAGTAGGGTCTCTGGCACTAAACCCTTCTGAGGGCCCTCCCCTCCCCAAACTCTGCCTCCAAGTCTCTTGGAATTTCCCAACCCAAAGTTGGTAACCCTAGTACCCTGGATGGTCCGTTTCCCTCTGAGGTCCCTGTAATTTGTGGGGCAAACAGGAAGGGGATTTCTGTGGTGGGTGTTCAGGGTTAGTTATTGCCGCATCTTCTGGTTACTCAGTGGCTGCTATAGTCAACAAGGGGACTGGGAGATGATAAAAATACTAAAGGATTTCCATATCATTTGTTTACAAGAGATTTAGATGGCTCTGAAGTTTTCAGCCTACAAGCCGCCAGTAATGGGGTTAATCAAGGATGTCCAAAGAGTGGTCTAGCGACTTGGGTGAGAAAGGATTTAAACTTTAGCATCATACAAAAATAATCATTTTATGATAGTGTCATACCTTTCACAGTGAAGACATTAGGTGAAACTTCTTTAATAATTAATGTGTGTGCTCCTTGTTTAAAAGTTTTAACTCTTATTAAAAACTTCTGGACAGCATTTGCTAAATATGTTGATAACTTGATTGTCAGACATCCAAATGCACAGTTAATCCTGATGGGTGATATGAATCCAGGATGTGAAGCACTTTCACACACTGAAGAATGCACTTTCAATCCACTCTCAACACACTTTAGCGATCATTTGCAAGTGGATCCTGCTGTTTTCACACAGTAAAATCCAGCTGTAAAGTGCATGGAAAGTGGACTGGGAGTCCATTATTCTGTGTGTGTGTGGGGGAGGTGTTAGCAATGCTGAGTTCTTGAAATCTGGGTCTGGAGAAAGCCTGGCCTCCTTTAAATTGGGTAATGGCAGAATATCGTTAGACAGGGGCATTAACGTTGCTGGCACCTACCTGCTGAAACTAACAGCAAAGCTTAATTTGGAGATTTTAAATGGTCATCAGGAATTGAGATTATTTGACCAGACAGCTAATTTAACTTCTATCTCTACCCAACAAGCTAGTGTCTTGGAATTATATCCTTGTGGCTGGTGAACTACTCCCAAATTAAGCTAAAGTCACCGTGAGGGAATTCTTTTGCAGTGATAATTTCCCTGCATTATTTATTTATTTGATTGATTTATACCCCACCCTCGCTGCTGAAGCAGACTCAATTTGAATTGGAAGTGTGTTACATTTTTTATCAAAAAAGCAGGCCATTATGTCCCAAGTCTAACAAGTGGAACCCTCACATTGCTGAAAAAGCTAGGAGACTAATGAACCAGGAAAGCATAAATGACATCAAAAGAGACAGTCTCTCTCAGAGTAGAAGACAGAGCCAGGATACAGGATGATCTTGACAGGCTGGAAAACTGGTCTACAACAAATAAAATGAATTTAAATGTAAAGTTCTGCCAGTCTGGTGTAGTGGTTAGGAACGAAGACTCTAATCTGGGAGTACCAGGTTTGATTCTCCATTCCTTCACATGCAGCTGCTGGAGTGATCTTGGGTCAGTCACAGTTCTCTCAGATCTGTTCTCTCAAGAGTAGTCCTCGAAAGATCTCTCTCAGCCCCACCTACCTCACATGATGTCTGTTGTGGGGAGAGGAAGGGAAGGAGATTGTAAACCGCTCTGAGACTCTGGGTGAAGGGCGGGGTATAAATCCAATCTCTTCTTCTTCTCTGCATTTAGGTAGGAAAAAAATCAAATACATAATTATAAGATGGGGGAGACTTGTCTTGGCAGTAGTATGTGTGAAATGGATCTAGGGGTCTTAGTGGACCATACACTGAACATGAGTCAGCAGTGTGATGCTGTAGCTAAAAAGGAAAATGCGATTTTGGGCTGTATCAACAGAAGTATAGTGTCCAGATCATGTGAAGTGATAGTATCGCTTTACTCTGCTCTGGTTAGACCTCATCTAGAGTACTGTGTTCAGTTTTGGGTACCACAATTTAAGAAGAATATAGACAAGCTGGAATGTGTCCAGAGGAGGGCAATAAAGATGGTGAGGGGTCTGGAGACCAAGTCTTATGAGGAAAGTTTGACGGAGCTGGGTATGTTTAGCCTGGAGAGGAGAGGACTGAGAGGTGATATGATCCCCATCTTCAAGTACTTGAAGGGCTGTCATACAGAGGATGGTGTAGAGTTGTTTTCTGTTGCCCCAGAAGGTCGGACCAGAACCAGTGGTTGAAATTAAATCAAAAGAGATTTCAACTAAACATCATGAAGAACTTCCTGACAGTTAGAGCGGTTCCTCAGTGGAACAGGCTTCCTCCTTGGGAGGTGGTGGGCTCTCCTTCTTTGGAGGTTTTCAAACAGAAGCTAGATGGCCATCTGACAACAATGCTGATTCTGTGGACTTAGGCCAAATCTACACCTCCCCTTTGACTGCTGTCTTTTCCTACACTCATTTCACACTGGTTTCAAATTTCACTTTGGTTTTTTCCCCTGGGTCTGAAGAGCACTAAGCAACAGGATCTGTTTAAAGCAGTGTAATGCTAGCTTGACTACAAGAGGGCAATTAACGAATGTAGACGGTGATTTTTAAACTAGAACAAGTATAGTTTGAAACTAGAAACAGGTATAGATGGGTTTTTTGAAACTAGAATGATTCCAGCAAGAAAGTCAGATGTAGATTTTACCTTAGGCAGATCATGAAAGGGAGGGCGGGAAGCGTTGTATCAGTGCCTAGTTCTCATGGCCCTTTCTTACACGCCCAGGGAAATGCCGATCACCACTTTGGGGTCAGGAAGCAATTTTTCTCCAGGACAGTTTGGCCGGGGATCCTGGTTTTTTGCCCTCTTCTGGGCGTGGAGCAGGTGTCACCGGGGGGGGGGGAGGTATTTGTAAATTTCCTGCATTGTGCAGGGGGTTGGACTAGATGGCCCTGGAGGTCCCTTCCAACTCTGTGATTTTATGATTATTAACCATACAACAGGGCAAACTCAGGTCAGTTATTGGCCGGATTACTGAGTGCTTTTCAGGCCTTATTTTTGAAGGACAAAGTAACTAAGAAGGGTGGGAAAGATGGCACGGCATAACAAAGACTGTCAAAAGGCTAAATCAAAGCTGAAGAGCCTGATGCTCTCCTCGCTGTTCTCCTGGCCGCCTTGACCAGAAAGGAGCCCTCAGGAGGGCTGCTGCAGGCGGGGAAACAAAGACGCATAAGACGGACGTGGCTAAAATCGGGTAAAGATGCCCAGTCAAAAAATCCACAATCATTTGGGAGAACCTTTAATGATCTAGATCAGAGAAGTTCCGAAAGTGAAGAGAAAATCTCTCCAGAAATCTAGGCGGACTACTTCTCTCATGAGAGTTTAAGTATTGAGACCGATGATAACATCGCTTACACACATGCTAAATAATGCAGTTTCAATCCATTTCAGCGACTGTTTGCAAGCGGGTTTTGCCATTTCGCACAGTAAAATCCAGTTGCAAAGTGGATTGAAAGTACATTATTTAGCATATGTGAAAGCACTCATAGTTTAGCATTAGTTATATAAGTATGGGAGAAGGCTGGACCTGAAGAGGTGCTTAGGTTGATTTATCATCCGAAATCTGGCAAGGCTGCAGGCCCCAACAGCATTCCGCCCGAGCTGTTTCTTTTACATCCTCCTGGCTTCTTTGTTCACTATGTTGGATCAAGCAGGTGAAATTCCTGCAGGCTGACAATCACCAGGTGTGGCCCCTCTGCCAATTACAGACCCATCCACCTGCTTTCTGTTCTGGGCAGATTATATGCCCTGCACTTGGCCTTTAAACTCAAAGCTTGGGTCGACAGTTGCAATACTTTAGAAGCAGAACTATTTGGTTTTTGGGAAGGGCTTTTCTGTAATGTATCATGGGATGCTTTTGTCAGACTTGGCTGAAAAATATCCAAAGATGAATAGACAGTATGCTGTCTTCTTTGGTTTGAAGTCAGCATTTGATACAAGAAGCAGAGAAAGGCTATGGGCTTTGCAACCTCCAGACGATTACTGTATCTTATTTAATTATTGTGTACAAATACAACCTTATAGGTTCAAGGGTCAAAGCAGGGTTTTCTAACAGAAAGAACCCCAGTGGTTAAAGGAGTGTGGCATTTTGGCTCCAACACTCTTTGCACTCTGTATCAAGATGGGCAGCTGTGTTTGTCTGTAGCAGCAGAAAAGAGAAAGAGTCCAGGAGCGCCTGAAAAACTCACAAAATTTGTGGCAGGGGAGGAGCTTTTGTGATACAAAGAATCTGAAGAAGTGAGCAGTGACTCAGGAAAGTTCCTCCCCTGCCACAGATTTTGTGAGTCTTTAAGAAGAAGAGAAGAGATTGGATTTATATACCCTGCCCTTCACTTAGAGTCTCGGTTTACAATCTCCTTTCCCTTCCCTTCCTCCCCACAACAGACACCCTCTGAGGTAGGTGGGGCTGAGAAAGCTCTGAGAGAACTGTCCATGAGAGAACAGTTCTGACAGAACTGTGGCTTGCCCAAGGTCATCCAGCAGCTGTAAGTGGAAGAATGGGGACTCAAACCGGATTCTCCCAGATTAGAGTCCACGCATTTAACCACTGCTCCTGGACTCTTGCTCTTTTCTATTGCTACAGACTGACACAGCAACCCATCCTGATCTATCTCCATGGAAATATCCAATCAAGATGTAGTTAAAGATATTTTTGCAAGGACCCCCCACTCAATTAGTATGCTTTATGAGACAAGACTCATTTTTATCATCAAAATGCTTTTTTGGGCAAATTGTGTGAGTTGGGGTTTTCAGCAGATGATAATTGCAATATTCTGATCGCTTACGGAATACAATAAGTGAAGTTATTTTCTTGTACTTCTGGCGCAACAGAAACGGTCCCACCTGTGTGACATTGTTGCTTGTTTGTGAAAGCCAGGTAGGATATATTGGAAGCTTTTATTAATCCTGATGTTCAGTGTTCTAGTAATGATATTATCATGAAATTGTTGTTTTCACATGATATGGACTGATTGCAAGCTGTTGCTAAATTTCTTGCACGTTTTTAAATAGTTGTGATATTTAATGATTTATTGATTTGTCCGCCTCCCTTTTCCAGATCCTACCAGCCTGTGGTTGAAGGGATAAGAAATAATAACATTTTTATTTTATGAATGGGTTGGTGAGCTTTCCTTGAATATGTGAATACTTTATGTTAAGAATTTCGAACCTACAAACAAGAAGCAACAGACCTTACATTAGGGTCCTTGGCAGTCTTGGCAGGGTTTACTAGAGAGGTCTCCTCTTTTCCAACCTGTTGAAACAACAGCTGCAATTTAGAATTCTGCACAGTTAAGCCGCCCCCCCCCCCCAAGACACCACTGCACATTTTAAAGGGGCATGCCTTTTTGAGATAAGTTGAACGTTGCTACAGTTGAACAAAATTCAAGTCCAGTCACGCCTTAAAAACCGACAAAACTGCCCAAGGCCTAAGTTTTTGCGAGCCAAAGCTCACTTCATCAGATACAAATGAGAATGAAGATCTATCAGCCCTTATATCCAGATCAGAATCTGGGAGGCACGTTACAGTTGCAGTTCGAGTCAGGATGCAGGGGTGCAATGCCAAACCTAACCCACTTGATTAAGGCAAGGAGATGTGCTTAGAAGAGGGAAATGCAAGAAATTATCATCTGGCACTTCTTTGTAACACACCCTCCCACCTCTCAGGTGGGGTCTGTTGGTGCCACCTCCAAGATTTGTCCAGTCCAGGGGCCCAAAAAGAGGGTCTTTGGGGGGCAGTCTTGCACAAGAATCACCCTTTACACAATTGCTTTGCTTCTGCTGCCTTCTGCTGGAACAGGCCTTACACTACCGGACTGCATTGCGAGGAAGACAGAAGCGATGTGTGCCTGCCATTGCCCTCAAAGATGCCCCTGCACCATGGATCTGGTGGTGGAAAATGCCATCAAGTTGCAGCTGACTTAAGGCGGCCCCGTAGGGTTTTCAAGGCAGGAGATGATGAGAGGTGGTTTGCCATTGATCGACTGCCTCTGTGTGGAGCAACCCTGGACTTCCTTGGTGGTCTCCCATCCAAGTACTGACCAGGGCTGACCCTACTTGGCTTCTGAGATCTGATGAGGTAGAGCTAACCTAGGCTATCCAGGTCAGGCCACCATAGAGCTACCCTTCTGTTTAGCAATGTCAGTTCAAGAAGTTCAGCCCGTTCCTAGCTTGCCCCACAGCTAGGCTTCCCTTAATAAGCTTTTAACCTTTTCAGATCTCAACAAACTGAATTAAATCCGACTGTTCCACACAAAGAAAGGTTGCTGATATACTGACAGCGGTGGTGGGAGTGGAGGGCATTGTGAAGGCATAACGGCATTGTTCTCTTTAGTCGAGACAAGTATGCACTCTGCCGATTTGTTGCTCATCCCAGTGGGTGACTAACAGCAAAGGCAACAAAGAGCAAACCCCCCCCCCCAAACAAAACAGGGCCGGTGGGAGGGAGGGAGACTTCACTCCACTCCAACTTCACCACTGTGTCATCCCTCTTGTTGCATTACTCACGAGTCTCCTACGGCGAGATGAGCAGATTCACGGGGGTGTTTTTACAAGACACACAAGAGATTGCTAAGAAATAGTCAAACATACAATCCTCACATGGGCTGCCCATGAATGATCACTTCTGATGGCGTGTCGGTCATAACACATTTGAAATGGTTATACATATCTATATATATATATGAATATTGTTTCACTAAAGAATGTATACCCCACCTTCCACCCCCCCCCCAAAGGTTCAATGGTCTAGTAGGGAGGAGGAGGAGAAGGAGGAGATTGGATTCATACCCGGTCCTTCACTCAGAGTCTCAGAGCAGCTCCTTTCCCTTCCCCTCCCCACAACAGACACCCTGTGTGGTAGGTGGGTGGGGCTGAGAGAGCTCTCCCCAGGTCACACCAGCAGCTGCATGTGGAGGAGAGGGGACTCAAACCCAGTTCTCCCAGATTAGAGTCCACGCACTTAACCACCACACCGTGCTCCTTACCACTCCAAGAACATCTGCTTGGCCTGCAGAAGGTCCCAGGTTCAACTCTGACAGAGGCAGAGGGTTTTGCTCCTGCATCAGCAATCGGCTCCCAAAAGAATAGATGAAGCTGCCTTCTACTGAATCAGACTCTTGTCCATCGAGGTCAGTCTTGTCGGCTCAGACTGGCAGCCGCTCCCCAGGGTCTCTGGCAGAAAGAGGTCTTTCACATCTCCCACTGCCTGGTCCTTTTAACTGGAGATGCTGCCGGGGACTGAACCTGGGACCTTCTGCATGCCAAGCAGAGGCTCTGCCACCGAGCCACTGACACATGAAGCTGCCTTATACTGAGTCAGACCCTTGGTCTGTATTGTCTACTCAACTGGAGATGCCAGGGATTGAGCCTGGGACCTTCTGCATGCAAAAGCAGATGCTCTGCTGCTGAGCCACAGTCCCTCCCCTGATGTTAAGAATCCTGCCTTGTGTTGCTTCCTTGCCTGAACCAATGCAGAGCTTGCCACCATGTCCAAAACATGGTCTGCCAGGCAGATCTTGCTGTATTTCCTGCAGAGTCTCTGTGAGATCTGACTGACCTGAGCATGGGAAGCAGGTATTTCCCCATCAGTGACGTAAGAAGCCAGCAACCTACGATCCACTTCGTGTCTGTCAGCAAGAATTCTGCACACACGCCTCCCCATAAGATCCAGGCCAGGCCTACATCAATCCCTGGGGACAGATTCAGCAGCTCTGGCTTGGGAGATTCCTGGGGATTTGGGGGTGGAGCCTGGGCAGGGCAGACCGTGGGGCGGGGAGGGATAGGATGCCAGAGTCCATCCTTCAAAGCTGCCCCATTTCCTCCAGGGCATCAGACTTCTGTAGTCTGGCGATCGGTTGTAATTAGGTTTGCCAACTCCAGGTCTCCAGTTTGGGAGTGGAGCCTGGGAAGGATTAGGGGAGGGACCTCACCAGGACATAATTCCAGAGAGACCACCCTCCAAAGTCACCAGACTCTCCCAGGGAACTGATCTCTGTAGTCTGGAGGTGTCAGTTGTCCTTCTGGGAGATGATGACGATGACGACAACGACGACAATGATAATTACTATTACTATTTTAGCCAGAGCCCACTTAAAAACAGATAAAATACAGTCAACATAAAATAAAATTATCCCAAAGCACTAATAACAGTCAATCCAGATGGCCGTATCATCCCCTTTTGCCGGCTGCAGTGCTGTCCGCGCAGCAGACGGGGAAGGGGACATGGGGACCATAAGGAGAGAGAGAAGGGTGCCAGTCTTAACCATTGCTGCCCTCAACTGAAAGCCTGGCTGAACATCTCTGCCTTACAGGCCCTGTGGAGTTGTACAAGGTCCCAAAGGGAACACCGGAGGCTGTTTGGCAGAGAGTTCCACCAGGTCAGGGCAGCTGGTCGTCTTTGGGGCCAGGGATCACCAGCAAGTTGTCATCAGTTGATCTCAGTGTTCTTCTGGGGACATATCGGAGGAGGCAGTCCGGGAGGTACAGGGGTCCCTGACCACTCAAGGCCTTAGAAGTCAGCACCAACACCTTGAACCTGACTTGACATTCCACTGGTGGCCAGGATAGCTGGTGCAGCCCAAGTTGTGCAGGTGCTGTCCGTGGGGCGTTCCCACCAGGACTCGTGCCGCCACATCCTAGACCAACTGGAGCGTTTGTTACATAGGCCCGTCAATTCTAAATAGTTGTTTGCATGATTTTTTTTTTTTGCCATTGAATCAAGAGATCAAATAGCAGTGGTTAAATGAGGAGTTTGTACATTACTAATTTTTCAGTGCCGCAGATATTTTGTCCGCATCATGCTGAGTGTTACGGCGCTGCTGACTGTATGGGCTGTTGATGCTGCCATTTACTTTCTCCACATGAGTAAACAGGCAGCCATTCCTCATACGGAGATGGAAAAACAAAAACAGTCCACAAGCAGACTCCAGCTGGGGAAGACAGGGCTTGTCTCCTGTGCAACGTCACAAGCCCACCTCAGTAACGGATCGCAGCATCTTTTTGCAACCCCAGAGACTGTCGTGTGCTCTACTGGCACAGACCTGCCCCTCTTCCACATCAATACAGTCAGCAATCTGATCCTCTAGCACAGGGTTTGTTATGATGGGGGGAGAGAAAAAGCTTTCTTCTAAAAGTTAAAAAAATGATCTGCTCTCACATGAAATGGGTAGGATAAATCCCATCAAAGTGCCCCATTGCTCCGCACCAACCTTGTGCACTGATTGGCTAAATATTTTAGAAGGGGGTTGGAGTTAGTAGAAATGTCCAGGCATTGATGTATGCAAAAAGTGGAAAAAGGGGGGGGAGCAGAAAAAAGGGGGGGGGACTCAACCCAAAAGATAGCTGCGAACCGAGAGGGTCAAGCTAACAAAAGAATTATTACAAAAAATATAGACATTTAATAGTGTGTACACATAAATAAAACATAATAAAATTAAAAGAGACAGTGCAAATATCAGACAATTAAAACTTAGTTCATAAGGAACTGATTGCATTTCAATCTGATGGAAAAAACTTGATCTAAGGACCATACACGTTTCGGCCCCTATGGGCCTTCCTCAGTGGTCAATATTCCTTATTATACAATGACACACAACCAAAAATATATGCATTCAGAATTTTGTATATACATATATAAATGAGGCCAGGTGTTGCTTTCTTAAATGCAATGTATTTGCTACGACTGGTAAAATGAGCCTGTGATAGCTGTGCAAATTCTCCAAATTAATCTGGTATCAAATGTCAGTCAGTCAGTCAGGCTGTGTCACTTCCATCAAGTGTAAAAGTCAAGCACCCCTGCAGAGGCTTCCTATGACGAGATCATGGAATCCACCCTGCACTCGACAAGGGGAAAGCCATCTCGGACACTCTGGCTCCTACGTGCAAGGCCGAGCTTCAGTCATCTTTGGGACTATTAAATTTCTACCATAATTTCCTTCCCCAAAAGGCAGCGGTGGCAGAGCCTCTGCACAGAGTCTTGGACAAAAATGCTAGATGGGAATGGGGTCCCCGCCACGCGGCTGCGTTTGAGACCATGAAAAAACTGTTAACTTCTAATGCTGTACTAGCCCATTTTGACGAATCCCTTCCTGTGGTGTTAGCCTGCGACGCCTCTCCATTCGGGGTGGGGGCCGTGTTGGGGCACCATCTGCCTGACGGCCGGGAGGTCCCAGTCGCCTACTACTACTACTACTACTACTACCTTGTCTTCTGTGGAACGGAACTATGCACAGATTGACAAAGAGGCACTAGCTATTGTGGCAGGGGTTAAAAAGTTCCATGACTATCTCTATGGACAGGACTTCATGGTTGCCACTGACCACAAACTTCTGCTGGGACTCCTCGCCCCGGACCACCAACCCCCCCAGATGCTGTCTCCTTGGTTCCTGCGGTGGTCCATCTTTATCACTGGCTACCAATACTCCCTGGTCTACCGCCCGGGGAAATCCATGGGGCATTCTGACACTGAGCCACCTTCCGCTGCCTGCCTGTGAACTGGACCCTGCTTCTGCCTACCATGTCACGCTCCTGGAGGAGCTTCCAGATCGGCCTGTCCAGGTAATGGACGTCTCCCAGCACACAGCCCAGGATCGCACACTCTCTCGTGTTCTTAACTGGGTGGGGAGGGGGTGGCCCTTGTCTCTGGGGCCAGAATTTGCAGCATTCACAGCCCGGCGCAACAAGCTGTCCACCCACAAGGGGTGCCTGCTATGGGGATCCAGGGTAGTGATTCCAGAACCCCTCCGCATTTGGGTGCTCTGCGTTCTCCATGAGCACCACCCTGGGATCGTGCCGATGAAGGTCTTGGCCCGCAGCTACGTGTGGTGGCCAGGGCTAGATAAGACATTGAGGATCGAGTCTGCTATTGTGCGAAATGTCAGGAGTCTCGTCTTGATCCTCCCCATGCACCAGTCCGCCCCTGGGAATCAGTTCAAGGGCCATAGTCCCGGGTCCACATAGATTTCGCAGGACTTGTCCAGGGGCAGTTGTTCTTCCTACTTGTAGATAGTTAGAGCAAATGGCTGGAGGTCGTTCCTGTGAAGGTTACATCATCTGAAGCTGCCATCCGTGCAATGTGGCGCATCTTCAGCATGCACGTGCTGACACGCTGGTCTCTGACAATGCACAGCCTTCACTTCCTCCGAGTTCCTGCGATTCACGAAGCTGCATGGCATCCAACATGTAAGATCTGCTCCCTTTCATCCAGCTACCAATGGCCAAGGCAAGAGGATGATTCACACAACCAAGGAGGCACTGCAGAGGATGGACCATGGGGACTGGGAGTACAAGCTGACAGCCTTCCTGTCAGCACACAACACCTCACACTGCCACTGGTCGCAGCCCAGTGGAACTCCTCATGGGACACCGGCTGACGTCCCAGCTTGACCGCCTGCACCCCGACCGAGCAGCAAGCAGCACAAAGGAGCCCAATACACCCCAAGCTCTGAGAGGTTTCTTCCCTGAAGACCCCTTGTATGCAAGGAACTATGCATGGGGTCCCCTGTGGGTGCCGGCCTGAGTCACCCACGTTAATGGACCTCTCTCGTACGATGTTGCCACCGAGGACGGGCAAGTATGGCAGCGCCACGTAGACCAGCTCCGACGCCATGCAGACTCTCCCCCTTCTACAGGTTGGTCCAGGCCTGATATTCCGGACCCAAGCATGGATGATGAGGATGACTGAGGTCCGGACTCTACTCCAGCTGCCATCCCCCGGGGTCCCCGCCGGACTCACCAGCCCCAGCGGCCGGCCAGCCGGAGGTGAGTCCCGATACCCCGGCTCCGGCCACCCCAGCTCCCGTGTGTCATGACAGGGCCAGGAGGCTGAGATAATCAAAGCAAGTCCAAACACAGTTTGAGGTCAGGTGAGAGTTCCGTCAGAGAGAGAGAGAGAGAGAGATGCTAATAGGTCCTTATTTATGAGCAAAGCCAGAGTCAAAGCGTGCCAGAGTTCGGAGCCGTAAATCACGTGAGTTCAAAGGAGCAGAGCACGAGGGCAGTTGGCCAGCGCAGCCGGGGGCTCCGCTGCGGAAACAGTTTTTTAAAGTGTGCGGAATTCCCAGCCATCTTTGACGGCATCCTCGGTTCCTACCGGGGTCCTCCAGTCTCCCTGGACCTGGATCCGGCCGTACGCCCGATCTGGGTGCCAGCCCGGTGGCCGGCTTTAGGAATGCGGCCCAAGGTGGAGGCGGAACTAGACAAACTCGTGGCTCAAGGCGTGCTGGAGCCAGTTCCCCATGCAAAATGGGAAACCCCTATAGTGCCCCCGATCCGCAGGTTAACCTGGATTGCTGCGGGGAGGGGCTCTCGTAGTTGGAATACCTGGGTGGCCGAAGAGGTGCTGTCAACTGCCTCATAGTGGGCGGTGGAGGCCGTGGAGGACTGTCGCGCGTTCCAGGAGCGGCAGGCCCTGGCGATGTACCCCGTCTTCCTGCACATTCTGCAGACGGCATCCCGGAAACGGCAGGAGCGTCTCTCGTGGGGGTCCCTGCAGCTAGCGCATGTTGGGGGCAGCCTGCTGGGGTTGGAAAAAGCGGAGGCGGCGGCGGCCGTGGTGTGCCGGGCGCGGCCTCGAGACTCACCCTTCTGCGCGCGCCGGCGTAGCTGGTGGACGTCTTCGTCCTCATCTGTCTCAGACCCGGAGGAGGCGATGCGGTGGACCTTGGACGCCTGCTTGTCCTTGTAGGTCGCCTCGAACGCAATGGCAGCCTGCAGTACCTTCTCGAGGGTTGGCTCGGGGGTGGTGATAAGCTGGCGGCGGAGCTTGGCTTCTCTTACCCCTGCCATGAAGCTGCCTAGCAGGTTGTCCTCCACATTCTTAAACTCACACCCGACTGCCAGGTGGCGGAGGTCGGCCAGGAACGTGGCGGCATTCTCTCCCGGTTGCTGCTTCCGTTCGAGGAACTGGACCCGGAACGCCAACATGGATGGTTTTGGCGCGAAGTAGTTCCCGAGCAGCTTCTTGAGGTCATCGTAGGAGACGTCCAGCAGGTCTCGGGGTGCTATGATATTCTGCGCGATGTGCATTGTCTCGATGCCGCAGTGGCCCATTAGCCAGGCCCTCTTCAGGGTGGCCTCGGTGACTCCGTGCACCGTCAGGAGGAACTCGAGCTGCCTGACCCATGCGTCCCAGTGCTCGGGCTTGGAGGTGTCGAATGGAGGGATGTTTCCCGCTGCGACAGCCATGTTTGCCGAGGCAGGAGCGAGGTTGCGAGCGATGGGGCTTGTTGAGCCGGCGGCTCGGTGCTCGGAGCTCCACTGCTCGGCACGGCTGATGAGTCGCTCATCGGGATCCCACCTTCATCGCCAGTGGAACGTACTGGAGTCGGGAGGCGAGTTGTATGATGATCATAGCAAAGACTTTATTAGTGAATCAGCATGTTCAGGAGATGGTCAGATCAAGCATGCAGCCAGGGCTCCAGGGCCCTGTTTATATGCCGGCCGGAGCCACACCTCTGGCCGCACCCAAAATACCTGATAGGGCTTAGCATATGTGCATAGTTCTGATAGGGCCTTAGTGTCAGAATCTGCTAATTCAGACATTATATTAGTCAGGCCTCCCCAGTGTTAGTCAATATGTATGCCTTTAGTTTTTCTATGTACCTGTCATGTATTGGGACTCCATGTAACTGTAATGTAATAATGCTTGTCCAGACCGGGAGGGTGACACCAGCGAATTGCGAGAACAAGGAGGCCTCACATCCCTGCCTCCGCATTCCAGCTGCTCCGGCAGGAACTTCAAGGGAGGATGCCTCTCATCTCTTATCACATGCAAAAACCTTGAGGCCATTGATTGTTATGTGAACTGGTAACATCTGAGGGGTCTGGTTTGGGAGAGGAAATTTACTGCTTAACACCTCACTCTTTTCCTGTGAGAACCAAACGGTCGGGACACCTTTTTGCCCGCCAATTTTCCCTTAAGGGGATTGGCTACCTATGGGTAATTCAAACTCCTTGGAATGGTATAATA
Organism: Lepidodactylus listeri; assembly: GCA_029233225.1. Lineage (NCBI taxonomy): Eukaryota > Metazoa > Chordata > Lepidosauria > Squamata > Gekkonidae > Lepidodactylus > Lepidodactylus listeri. The sequence continues at coordinate 1,255,073 of JARCFY010000014.1, read as the reverse complement.
GACCCGCTTGTATAATTTGTCTCATCTCTGACAATAATCCGAGATGCTGTACTAATGTAGAGATTGGAAATAAAGAACTGTGGTTAACCAACCAAGATCTGATCCTTGACTACTTTGAGCAGAACTCTCACAGATTGTCAGAGATCTGTGACTGGGACTTAGCCGTTCCTGACCATGTCAGACGACGACACGGTCCCCATCCCTACACCCGAAGATGTCCCCGCCACCCCGACGGACCCGGGGAACGGTGGTGGAGGCGGCAGAGGGGCCCCAGACGTGCCGGTGACTACGATTCAGGGGGCTCACTACATCCCGCGCCTACCTCCTCGTCAGAGCGTGACCCCCAAGTATGCTTGGAGCCAGTTCGGTCGTGGGACCGTGGATTCGTGGGTGCACGACCGGAAAGGGGCACGGGTTTCGTTCCCTGGCGACCCGCTCGATCGAGGGAGACCGAGCTACCTGGGAGACGACTGCGAGCCGATCTACCGAGGAGAGCTGCGTCGCCCGCCCTTCGAAGGAGAGAGGACAGGTCCGTATGGGCCCGATCTGTACCGGGGGGAGCAGATGCCCCAACTGGACCAGATGATGGGAGAGCTACGGCTCCAATTCACCGCAGAACTACGAGAATTGGCCCTCGATCTCCAGCACCAATTCCGCGACGCTATGAGGGTCGTGCAAGGAGCCCTCCCCGGCCCGGGGATAGGAGTTCAGCAACCGCCAGCAGCTCCTGGAGGGGTCCCGATTCAGCCTCAGGCGCCCGCGCAACCGGTGCAGCCAGCCCCGCCGGTTGTCCCCCCTCCGGCGCCAGGTTCCGCCCCAGCACCGGTCCCGGCACCGGTCGCCCCAGCCATCCGCCCAGCCCCATCCGACCCTCTGACGACTACCTTCGATGGGGACCCAGAGAAGCTGCGTTTTTTCATGTTGGAGATAGAGCGGTTCCTGGACAGCTGGGGTCATCTCTATCCCACCGAGAGGGAACGGATTGGCTACATCGGGTCCAAGCTGAAAGACACCGCCAGTGATTGGTATGTGAGCCTCCACGATGCCCCCGGACCTGAGCTGCGTTCGTTGAACAACTTCATGTGGGCCCTTCGTCATCAATTTGAGGACCCTCTGGGCGAGGAAAAGGCCCGGAATCAACTGCGGAAGTTGTTCCAGGGGAGATCCACAGTGAGGGATTACACCGACAAGTTCCGGCGCATCGCGGCTAAAATCCACGGCTGGCCAGAGGAACTCTTCATGGAGAAGTACTGGGAGGGCCTTAACCCGGAGATCTACAAGACGGTGTTGCTGGGGGGCCGCCCAGGCATGTTGGCCACCTGGATGAGGGCAGCAACCGACATGGAAGAGAGATTTACCCTGATCAAGATGGGAACCTCGGCCACGGTGGCCAGCAAAGCAGCGCCGAGAGCGAAACCACGGCCCAGCGTGCAAGACATCCGAGATGCCAGGTTTCGACAAGGGCTGTGTATGAAATGTGGGGAGAGTGGCCACTTTGCCTCAACGTGCCCAAGAGGAGGAGGGAAAGGGCCGAAGACCTCGACGCCGGTGACGGGGAGCACCCCTAGCCGTGGGAAGACCCCGATCAAACCCCGGGCACTGCAGCTGGAGGGAGCCACAAGCGAACAAGGGGAGCTGGAGCTGATGGAAACGCAGATGTCGGGAAACTCCAACGGCCTGCAGTGAGCGGCGCAGAGCTGCAGGTCCCCCGCCAAGAAGCGCCATCTCCGGTGAGCATCCCTGGCCCCCTATTATATATGGTAGTGACTGTGGTGACCCCGGGATCGGGCACCCACATGAGGGTCCGTGCTTTAATTGACTCTGGGTGTGCTCGGGACTTAATTAGCCCTTTGGTGGTGGAAGGGTTGGGACCAAAGGTTACCCAGCTGGCAGAGCCTTTAAAGTTTACTCAAATGGATGGGTCGGAAATGAAGGAAGAGTGCATAGCGGAAACTGAGAGCCTGATTCTGGGGACAGGGGAACATTGGGAGAAGCGAGCTTTCGTCATTACCCCAAATGCACAGTTCCCCATGGTGTTGGGAAGCCCCTGGCTCAGTTCGCACGACCCATACATTAAATGGAGTGAAGGGAAGATCTCTTGGGTAGATGACCGATGCCTCACGCACAAATGGGACTTGGAATGGGGTCCAGGACCGCCGACCCCTCCTCCCCAACCCACCGCGCTTGCCCTTACCCCCACCCTGGTGCCCAAGGAGTATAGAGACTTGCTGGAGGTATTCAGCGAGACCGAGGCGGATGAGTTACCCCCCCACCGATTGTCGGACTGTGCCATCGAGCTACTCCCGGGGGAGAAACTCCCTAAAGGGAAACTTTATTCCATGAGCCCTTTAGAGCGAGAAGAGCTGCGAAAGTTCCTGGACAAAAACTTGGCGCGCGGCTTCATCCGACCAGCCAAGTCCCCTTTTGCCGCCCCCGTGTTATTCCGGAAAAAGAAAGACGGGGGCTTAAGACTGTGCACAGACTATAGGGGACTGAATGCCGTCTCCACTACTAACGCCTACCCCCTCCCTTTAATAAAGGACTTATTGACGGAAGCAGCTAAAGGGAAGGTGTTTACCAAACTGGATCTGCGTGATGCCTACTTCAGGGTGCGCATAAGGGAGGGGGATGAATCCAAGACTGCCTTTAACACACCCCTGGGACAATTTGAGTATCTGGTGATGCCGTTCGGCTTAAGTGGCGCGCCTGGGGTCTTTATGAGTTTGATCAATGAAGTGTTGCACAAGCACTTGTTTAAGGGGGTGTTATGTTACATAGATGATATCTTGATCTATTCTACTGATAAGAAAGAGCATGTGAAACTAGTCCGGGAAGTCCTCTCTACCTTGCTGCAAAACCAGCTTTATGTTAAGTTATCAAAGTGTGAGTTCCATCGTGAGTCAGTAGACTTCCTAGGCTATCGCATCTCTCAGAGGGGACTGGAAATGGACCCAGCAAAAGTGGAGGCGGTGGTGCAGTGGGAGGCTCCGCGAACGAGGAAACAATTACAAAGCCTGTTAGGATTTTGTAACTTCTATCGAACCTTCATAAAAGACTTTGCGACGGTCACTCTCCCCCTAACAGACTTGCTGAAAACTAAGGGGAGGGGGCCCGAGGCGGGAAAGCCAGGGGAAAAGATTGCCTGGAACGGGGAGTGCCAAAGGGCGTTCGAAACCTTAAAAACTCTCTTTACTTCCGAGCCCATCTTAGCCCACCCCGATGAGACCAAAGAGTTTATAATCCACGTAGACGCGTCTGATGTAGCCATGGGGGGGGGCCATACTACAAAGCGGGCTGGATGGGCAGTTACACCCCCTGGCTTACATCTCGAAAAAATTTAATGACACGGAGAGAAATTGGTCTGTTTGGGACAAGGAAGCAGCGGCTATTAGATTGGCGCTCACTACGTGGCGGCATTGGCTGGAGGGCGCGCAAGCCCCATTCGAAATTTGGACTGATCATAAGAACCTGGAAGCGTTGTGCACACAGAGATCCCTCAATGCCAAACAACTGCGGTGGGCAGACTTTTTCTCCAAGTTTAATTTTGTACTTAAGCATTTCCCTGGGAAGGTCAACTCCTTGGCAGACGCGCTATCCAGATTGCCCCAACATGAGAGTGCAAAGGAAGAGGTGTTTGATTCCATGTTCTCCCCCCAGCAATTGGGAGGGGCAGTAGTCACTCGGAGCCAAGTCAAGAAAACGCAGTTGGACATCGGGACATGTAATTGGGGGGGGGATTATGCTCCCGAGGAAGTGGAAGAATTGGAGGCTTTGGGGGAATGCTCAAAGAGAGAAAATCAGTGCTGGTTCCATGGAGACAAACTGGTGGTGCCACTGAACAAACGTAAAGATATATTGTTGGCCTGCCACTCTTCCAAACTAGCAGGGCATTTTGGATTCCTGAAAACGCTTAATTTAATTCAGCGTCAATTTTGGTGGCCGCGCATGCGCCGAGACGTTTCCAATTTCGTCTCAGCTTGCCAAACTTGCTTAATGTGCAAAAAACGGGGGGGGAAGGTTCCTGGACTATTGCACCCTTTACCCACCCCTTCTCGCCCCTGGGAGGCCATAGCTATGGATTTCATCACTAACCTACCCCCCTCAAGAGGGAAGACGGTTATTTGGGTGGTGGTAGACACGTTTTCAAAGCAAGCTCATTTCACCCCCTTCAAGCAATTGCCCACGGCCAAGGGAATGGCCAAAGCTTTCTTTAATCACGTGATAAAATTACACGCTTTTCCGAAAAGAGTGGTATCCGACAGGGGCAGTCAATTCGTTGCCAACTTCTGGCGGGAGCTCCTAAAAATGATGGACATAGAGCCGGCACTGAGTTCGGGTTACCACCCAGAAACCGATGGCCAATCCGAGTGAACTAATCAAATCTTGGAACAATTTTTAAGATGCTACACCAATTATCATCAAGACAACTGGGTGGAGTTGTTGCCATTCGCAGAATATAGTTACAACAACGCTGTGCATTCTTCCACGGGGGTCTCTCCTTTCATGGCGGTGGGGGGTTTTGAAGGGAAACCATTGCCTACCATTGAGAATGAACCCAATGCTTCCCCATCGGATTTTAAGAGTTGGTGGACTGCCTTGCAGGACTCCTGGCCATTGATAGCCAAAGCACTGGACCAGGCAAAAGAGGATTATAAAAAATATGCTGACCGAGGACGAGCGGCAGGCTGGGATCTCCAGCCAGGGGATTCTGTCTACCTCTCCACGAAAAATATCCATGGTTTGCAGCCCAGCAGGAAACTGGGATGGAAATATGTTGGACCCTACAAAGTGTTGCGTAAAATATCGGATGTGTCTTTTGAACTGGAATTGCCTAAATCACTGAGTTCTGTGCACCCTGTTTTTCATTTCAGCCTACTGAAGAAAGATCCTGGGCCGAATGCCTGGCATCCAGTTCCTCCAGCTCCTCCTCCACTGATGAAGGAGGGGGCCCCTCATTTCGAGATAACTGAAATCCTTGATTCCAAAATGCGGAGAGGCCGATTATATTACTTAGTTAGATGGCTTGATTTCGGCCCGGAACACAATGAATGGATTCGCTCGGAAAACGTTCACGCTCCCAAACTGGTGAAATTGTTCCACAAAATGTTTCCTGATAAAGCTAGGTGAAGTTAATTATGAGGAGGCCAGTGTGTCAGAATCTGCTAATTCAGACATTATATTAGTCAGGCCTCCCCAGTGTTAGTCAATATGTATGCCTTTAGTTTTTCTATGTACCTGTCATGTATTGGGACTCCATGTAACTGTAATGTAATAATGCTTGTCCAGACCGGGAGGGTGACACCAGCGAATTGCGAGAACAAGGAGGCCTCACATCCCTGCCTCCGCATTCCAGCTGCTCCGGCAGGAACTTCAAGGGAGGATGCCTCTCATCTCTTATCACATGCAAAAACCTTGAGGCCATTGATTGTTATGTGAACTGGTAACATCTGAGGGGTCTGGTTTGGGAGAGGAAATTTACTGCTTAACACCTCACTCTTTTCCTGTGAGAACCAAACGGTCGGGACACCTTTTTGCCCGCCAATTTTCCCTTAAGGGGATTGGCTACCTATGGGTAATTCAAACTCCTTGGAATGGTATAATAGACCCGCTTGTATAATTTGTCTCATCTCTGACAATAATCCGAGATGCTGTACTAATGTAGAGATTGGAAATAAAGAACTGTGGTTAACCAACCAAGATCTGATCCTTGACTACTTTGAGCAGAACTCTCAAGTTCTCTTCTTAAGTTGAAGTTCATAGGTCCCCCGCGGAAGACCTAGGCTGGCTATTGGTGGTCGTTTTGGATCCGACTGTCTATTGTTCTACCTGGCTGAAGCTCAGGTAGAATCGGGCCATGTGCTCTGACCGCATGGCGGTCGCCATTTCGTGACTAGTACACAACAATTCCCCACTCCTCCACTTGCACGTGGCTGGATGACCTTGGGCAAGCCATAGCTCTGTACCAGCTGTTCTCTCAAGGACAGCTTGGGAAAGAGCTCTCTCAGCCCCACCTACCTCACAGGGTATCTGTTGTGGGGAGGGGAAGGGAAAGGAGTTTGTAAGCTGCTCTGAGACTCCAAGTGAGTGAAGGGCAGGGTATAAATCCTATCTCTTCTTCTTCTTCTATGTACTCCAAATATAGGGCAAAATGCTCTCTGAGGGTAGGCTGATGTGCTTGCCCCAAAACAATACCTTGATGGGCTTTTGGAGGATGGATAAATGTTTGGGTGAAACCTCGATGAGATTGCTTAATATGAAATAAAGTGATACTGTTCCTTGATAATCCTTGATTACAGGATGGGAGAAACTACTGGGTTGTATGAATAGTTGTTAAGTGTTACTAAACTGGGGTAAGGGAGACCATGACTGGTTGCGGACTAGGTTAATCTAAGGTGAGGTAATGTTTTCTTGGGAGACCCATCGTTGTCAATTATGCATCACTTTAGTGTGGGGAGGAGGTTCGTTAGTGAGCCAGCCATTCTGGTTCACCTTCCAAAATATTTTCCCCAGCTCTTACCCGGCCAGCATTTATTTAGTTTGTACCAGCTCCACTTTAGTTTCAGTCTTAGGCACTGCGCATACAATTTCGGGATGATATTAAAGAAGGGTGTTTATCTCTAAGCGCAAGCTGCACCCCCAGCAGGAGGAGGGTCTGACTGCTAACAAGACCGGGGGAACTGTGCCAGAGTGGCCCCATGAGTATGTAACACGTGTCCATTCCATGCTAAATGCCACAGGAGGCCTGCAACTGAAATACTGTTCTATACCTCTGCACATGTTCCCGATCAAATTGAAGGATGGAGTCTAGCAAATCAGAGGGTACAACAGTACGGGTAAGTTTGCCAACCTCCAGGTGGTGGCTGAAGATCTCCTGGGATTATAACTGACCTCCAGGCAACAGAGATCAGTCCCCCTGGAGAAAACGGCCACTTTGGAAGGTGGACTTTGCGGCATCGTACCCCCATTCAGCAGTGCCAAAGAGGTTTATGACAGTGACCAAATTTTGCCCTCTGCCTTGCGCCCACTTTATATGGTGCAACAAAGTCTTCCCACTTGCGCTGCTCAAAGCTTTGCCATAGACCCGTATCGTTTTTGTGGATGAGTTTGAGCCAACTGTTTGAGGCAACTGCTTGAGTTCACTCTGTTCTCCCAGACGGTGTCAGAGAGAATCATAGCCTTATGCTCTCCGATTCACCTCTGGGGACCTTTGACGTCTCATTTATATTAATTAAAATGGCCCAGTAGCACTCAGAAGAGTAAAGTACGTTCCATTAATGTACACGGTTTTATTTGGCTTTTTCTCATCTTGTTATCTAATTAAATATATGAATACAAAGACAAGGACAGACATTTGGATCCCACAGATTATTTGGCAGGAGGGTTGCCATGGCACCCTGGGGAAGATGTCTCTGCCACCCTTCCCAGCACAGACTTGAGTTCAGTCACCTTTGAACACAAACAACAAGACACCACTTCTGAGAAAGAGAGAGAGAGAGAGAGATTTCATGAAAATGTATTGGGTCCAATGCTCCCTCTAAGCTGTGGAGTTTTGTGAGCAAAAATTCTACTTGGTGAGCTGCTGGCATTAAAGTTGTGAGCGAGCAATTTGGCTACTGCATGAATTAGTTTGCTCTGGAGCCATCCTTCCTGAGCCATGACAAAAATGTGTGAGCCAGAGGCTAAAAAAACTGTGAGCTAGCTCACACTAACTCAGCTTAGAGGGAACACTGACTGGGTCCCAACCACCTCAACCCAAGCTTACCCTTTGGAAGTAAAGAGACTTAAAACAGACGCCCACCTAAGTGTGTGGAGGACTGCAGTGTGTGTGTGTGGGGGGGCAAACAGCAGAAGCAAGTGAGGGGAAAATAAGGGGCAGAGGGGAACCTTTGATTTTAAAACTACATTCAAAAAGAAGAAATTGGCTCCCAGTGTTTCATGAGACAGGCCCAAGGGGATTACACTCGACTGGAAGCTAGGGTTGCCATCTCTGGGTGGGGGAGTTTCAGGAGATGAAAGCAACGGAGCCTGGGGAAGGCAGGGTTTCAAGAGGGGAGGGCCCTCAGCAGGCTAGGATACCATAGAGCCCCCAGTTCCTCCAGGGGAACTGAACTTTGGCTACAGGGTGTAGGCTGCCAGATCCTCCCTAGCCACCAGTAGGTTATTTGGGGGGGGGGGGGTTACCAGATCCTGGTTGGGAAACTCCTGGAGATTTGGGGACAGAGGACTGGGACCTCAGTGGGTTATAATGCCAGAGAGTCCACCCTCCAAAGCATCTGTTTTTTCCAGGGGAACTCATATTTGTAGTCTGGAGATCAGCTGGGATTCCAGAGGATCCCCAGGTCCCACCTGGAGGCTGGCATCCCTAGGAGGGGAGGGACCTCAGCAGAGTTCAAGGCCACAGAGCTCCCCCGCCAAAGCATCTCTTTTCTCCAGGGGACCTGCTCTCTGTAGTCTGGAGAGGAACTGTAATTCTGGAGGATCCCCAGGTCCCATACCTGGAGGCTGGCATCTCTAACAGGGCGGTGTTTGTGAAGATAAATTGGAGGAGAGAAGGCCTGTGTAAGCTGCCTTGGGTCACGATCAGGGAGACAGGCAGGGTTTAGATGAAGGAAGTAAATGTTTGTGAAGAGACATGGGATGGGAAATTGAAGGGAAATACCCTCCCTGCTTGTGCTGTTTCCCCTCACCTTGGAGCTGAGTTACATCTCTGATCTAATCCCTGCAGTGTTGATAAGAGCAACTGGCTCCTTGCAGGTTACTTGAGCAGTTCAAGAGGGCATCATCCTCTCTGCTTTGGCTGGGGGCCTGCGGTGCACTAAGCCAGCTCAAGAGCTACTTGCAGCTCAAACGGAACAGCTTTTGTGGGACTGTAAAAGATCCGCCTGGCTGGCATAGGCTGGCATAGGCTGAGATCCCTGGAGATTTGGGGGGAGGAGCCCGGGGAGGGTGGGGCTTTGGGAGAGGAGGGACCTCAGCAGAGTATGATGCCACAGAGTCTGCCCTCCATAGCAGCCATTTCCTCCAGGGGAACTGATCTCTGCAGTCTGGAAATCAGTTGTAATTCTGGGTAACCTCCAGGCCCCACCTGGAGACTGGCAATCCAAGCCCCTGATAGAGATGCCCATGCTGTACCTTGTTCATGTTGATGTGCAGCGCTGGCCATGGCCCAACCGCTTTCCCTGTCTCCACTTCCACCTTCTTCAGATGGACAGAAGCACTGTCGTAAAGGCGAGGAACTCCTGGATGCCCAGAATTAGCAAAGAAAACAGTCTGAAAGCAAAGTAAAAAACCCTGCAAACCTAACCACTGGACAAAGTTTACACACGGTTATAAACTGACATCACAATCACACTCATCCCCTTTTGACAATAGCAGCTTGTAACATTTGCAACAACGAAGTTTTAAAATGGACTGAACATAGGGCGACTAACTCCTGGAGATTAGGGGGGAGTGCCTGTAGAGGAGGCAATTTGTGGAGGGATTTCATCTACAATCTATGGTATACCATAGAGTTTGCCTTCTGAAGCTGCCTTTTCCTCCAAGGGAGCCGATCTCTGTAGTCTGGAGAAAAGTTGCAATTCTGGGAGAACTCCAGATTCTGCCTGGAGAATGGCAACTCACACTGAAAGGGATTTTCCCCTACCTAGCAAAAGGAACTGTAGCTGTTCCTCATACAGACTAGGATCTGGGAGTCCCAGGTTCGAATCCCCCACTCTGCCATGGAAACTTGCTGGGTGACCTTGGGCCAGTCACACGCCCCCAGCCTCATCTACCTCAGAAGGTTGTGATGAGGATAAAATGGAGAAGAACATGCCACTTAGGGTCCTCACTGAAGATGTAAAAAAAAATATCTCACACACACATGCACACACACACACTGAAGTCAAGAAGGCCATGAGGTTAAAGCTCTCCTACTGGAGATATCTCCCATTACAGATTTAGATACCTCAGAGTTAGGCATCAGGCTGCCAGCTCTGGGCTGGGAAATACCTGGAGATTTTGGGGGTGGAGCCTTGGGAGGGGGAGGTTTGGGGAGGGGAGGAGCCTCAGCAGGACTGTGATGCCATAGAGTCCCCCTTCAGAGCAGCCATTTCTTCCAGGGGAACTGGTCTCAGGAGATCAGTTGTCGGAGTGGGAGATCTCCAGGGCATCCCTGGAAGATGGCATCCCTGGCTTAGACAACCTTTTGGCCCAGCCATTAAAAGACTACAGCACTGACCCTCACAGATATGGGTGTGCTGGCAAACAAACGGGGGCAAAGACGAAGGTAGCCCATGGCCGGACACACGTTTCGGAGGGTGCCTGTGTTGGTCTGCAATCGAACAGCCAGATTTGAGTCCAGCAGAGCCTTCGAGAGCCCCTTCGAGTCTGTCTGTTATGTATTGAGCCTGAACTTACTTGCGAAAGGACTTAGCTTGGGACGCATAACAGTAGATCGCTAGGATCCTAGAATGGGCCAGTAAGGAGACAGGGATCCTAGAGGAAACCAATCAGGAAACAATAGAGTGTAAATAGCCTATCGTTGGGAGTGGGGTGTGTTTGGGGTGCAATCCTTTTCAGGCATAAATACCGGGCTTCGGCCAGGGTTAGCCAGTCTTCTTTTCTCCTTGTGGTAATCACGCGTAAACTATGAGCTGATAACTCAACGCACCTGAACCCAGTATATCTCAGTGTCTGAGGAACGAAGCCTGGACTCTCGAAAGCTCATACCGCCCCCCCCCCGCCCCCCCAATCTTGTTGGTCTCTAAGGTGCTGGCTGTGATGCATAACAGAGAGGCTTCGGACTTTTTTAGAAATGAAGCATCAGGGAGCTTGCTCTCTGTGCTCGCCCTTTGGAACGGGACTGCAGTGGGCAAGCACAATCACAGTGAAACGGCTGTTCCTAAAAGAGGCTTTATGATCAGGGTCCTCGTGGGCCTAGGGCTGCCAAGTCCAACTTGGGAAATATCTGGGGACTTTGGGGGTGGAGCCAGGAGACTTTGGGGGTGGAGCCAGGAGAAAGGAAGTGACATCATTTTGTGATGTCACATCCTGTGATGTTGCTTCCACATGCTGACACATGAACTCATGAAGTTTCCTAATACTGAATCAGGCCATTGGTCCATCAAGGTCAGTATTGACTACTACTCAGGTAGTGGCTCTCCAGGGTCTCAGGCTGAGATCTTTAATGTCACCTATTACCTGATCCTTTTTTAGCTGAAGAGGCTGATACCTCCTGCATGTCAAGCAGATGCTCTATCACTGAGCAACGGCCCTACTGAATCCTTCCTCATCTCGGCAGAATATGATTTTCATATCATAAGAACAGGAGAGAAGCCACAGTGGATCGGCCCATCCAGTACAGCCCATCCAGTACAACACTCTGTGTCACAACAGTGGCCAAAAATACCAGGTGCCCTCAGGAGGTCCAGCAGCGGGGCCAGAACTCCAGAAGCCCTCCCACTGTTGCCCCCCAAGCACCAAGAATTCAGAGCATCACTGCCCCAGACAAAGGGTTCCATTTAGACCTTGTGGCTATAATAGCCACTGATAGACCTCTGCTGGATGGGGACAGAGAGAGAGAGAGAGACAGACAGACAGACAGACAGACAGATAGACAGCTTTTTCACTTACTCTTGCCCAATTCCCAGGCTTTATTTCTGGCCCTTGTTTCACCCAGCTGTTGTCCATGTAAGTCCCATAACTTCTCCCCCCCCCCCCAGCATAGGCTTTTTGGTGGCTAAAGAGGACCTTTGACCTCCCCTTTTCGCCAGCAGAAAAGCTAGTTGGATCCATCCCTAACTTAAAATACCGGTTACTTGATGTACAAATGCTTTTAAAAATGCAGATTTTTACTGCGGGGGGGGGGGGACATGGTTGAAAGAAACAGAAAATTGGCATAAAAATGAGGAATCCCAACTTTTATTTGCAGAAGGGAAATGAGGATTGGGGGGACCCAAACAGCCACGACAAGACATTTTAAACAATCCCACTCCCAGACCTTCTACAGGCAACCTCTCCTTGTGATGTTTACCTCTTTGGAAGTGACAGTTTATTCCTTTGACAAAACCACAGTGGACAGACAGACAGAAAAAAGAAAGAGGGGGAGGGGGAGAGACAGAGAAGGAAAAGAGCTCGCAGACCCCAGCACCTTACGCAGCTTACTCCAGCAGCAACCTTGCACGGAAGCCCTTCAGTAGAAAGAGCTTAGTCCCTCCTTAATCTCTGGGCAGGGCTGTCTTGCTCGATCAGCTCTTAAAGGGGAAATTTCCCTTTTAAGAAGTTCAAGAGGCCAGCAGGGCAGGCTCCGAGGTTCCCCTGCTGGCAGCCATTTTGTCCCCCCGGTGGCCAATTTTGGAAAAGCGGGGGAAAGCTTTAAAAATCGGTGTTTCCCCCGCTCTACCGGGGGACTTGGCAGCCCTACGTGGGCCCCACCCACGAGGCTGTGTACACTCGAACTACCACTGCTCTACCAGAGGGTGCCCTCTGTAGGATCTTGCTTGGATATGATCCAAATCCACCCAGGCGGCTCCCCCACACTTTCGCTCTGGGGGTGGAGCAAGGAAGCAAGGCTGTTCCTCCCCCCACAGTGCCATTCAGCACAAGAGCTGGAGGCCGGCAGAGACTTCTTGCTCTTATTTGGTTCTTCAGAGCCCTTTCCTGTAGTCAGGACTTCATGACCATAACTGCTGTATCATTCTGCCCTCCTTTTTGCATTCCCTGGTCTTGTGTGCTTCCTGACCCAAAACACTTTTGCTCCTTTAAATAGTTTTTAAAAACGTAAACTATGTTTCTGGCCCTCAAAAACTTAGCTGCCCATTTTCCAAGACTGGGAACACAATCCAGGTTTCCTCGACATTTGTGGGTAAAATTTCTGCACAAGAATACCACCAATTATGAACAGCGCACCCACCAAACACACCCTGGGAACCGCCAGGCACAGCAACCTGGAACTTCCACCGTGTCACTCTGCTCTTTTTCAACTTGGAATGGGGGAAAGGCCAATTCAGAGTTGGGAATTATTAGGAAAGAAATTGAAAAATAAAAAAGGTATTATGGTGCCCTCACAATAAAACCATGGTACAGCTGCATGCAGAAAGCACATGGCTCTAGTCACAACATTAAAAAAATAGATAGAAGCAGAAAAGGCACCCACTGATACAAGGTGTGTGTGGCACAAAGGATTTCCACCGAAGGGGTTCTGGTGGGGCAGCACAAAGGCTGCCAGAGAAATCCAGATCTTGGGCCAGCGAAGACGGATGGATCCTCTTGAACATCCCATTAGCTGTTAGCCCATTCATTTGACTGATCTGATCCATCAAATCAATCAGGACTGACAGTTCTTCATTTCAAAAACCCATTTCCACTTCCACGAAGATGAAGCAGTGCCCTGAAAATTGCTGAGGCACACCAGTAAGTAAATTACATGGTGTACTTAGAGCTCAAGAAGCTTTTCTATTGAGTCATCCAGATGGAGAATTTCAGAGGGAAGGGACAGGGACAAGGGCAGGAAGGGTAACTGGAACTCCAGTTTCAAACTTTTGCAAGCGGCTAAGCACTTTTTAATAAAAAATAAATAAAAATAAAAATCTCAGGTCAGTCTGAAGAGGACTTGTAGAATCCCTCACAAAAATCCTTATAATTGTCCAAGTTCATTATACAAAAACATTCATAGAAAAAGTTAATTGTGTGACGAGATAAAAATAGCCAATAGGGAAGTTGGAAAGTTATACAGCATTCAAATACACCCCGGGATGGAATAAAGCCAATCACAAAAAAGCAAGCAAGCACACCTAAAATAACGACTATAGTTTCCCTGGGGAATAGGAGCATCCAGGCACCAAGGTCAGAAGCAGGCAGGCATAGAGATAAGACAGAGAGCATGAATCGAAAGTTAAAATACCAGGAGACATCTGTCTTCAATGCAGGCTTCACCCAAGTTGTAACTGGACAAGTTACAAACCTAACCGCAGTCTCTGCTGCCTATGAGATTCGTCTGATTGTTGCAAAAGTTTTGATCATCAAGTCACATAAAGCCTCATGCGGCGTGGGACCGACATCTCTAAGGGACCACCTCTCCTCATATGTGTCCCGGAGAGCTCTGCGCTCTTCGGAGGACCATCTGCTGGTTATTCCTGGCCCGAAAGATGTCCATCTAGTCTCAACCAGGACCAGGGCTTTTTCGGCCCTGGCCTGTTGGAACATGCTCCCAACTGAGACCAGGGCCCTGTAGGACCCATCGCAGTTTCACAGGGCCTGCGAAATGGAGCTGTTCCGCCAGGCCTTTGGTTGAAGCAGTGGGCCTCTGCTGGGAGCCAAAATTAGTGTAGACTTATTATTTGGGCTTGGAACAGGAGCAACCACATCCTTGCTGCTGTCAGGTGGGGCAAGTCCTCCATAACTGGTGTGTTGGTGGTGGTGGTGGTGGTGTCTCCCAGGCATTTTGGCTGTGAAGGGCATTCCACCATTTTCTTCAATGTTAAATGGGTGAAGCTCAGTGTTGTTCAAAGGGTAGCTGTGGAGCACAGATTGGGTCAAAGTCAGAACATTTAGAAAGGGACAGGAAGGTCTTGGCAACAACATAGTCATCTGTGAGGAAAAAAGTATACATACGTATTCATTAGAACACAGTCTGAGTCCAGCAGCACCTTGAAGACCAACCAAGTTTAATTCTGGGGATGAGCTTTCATGTGCAAGGCACCCTTCTTCAAATACGACAGCCTTCACCCAGAATTAAACTTTGTTGGTCTTCAAGGTGCTGCTGGACTCAAACTTTGGTCCGTTGCTTCAGACCAACACGGCTACCCCACCTGAATGTATACGTACTTATCAGTTACTCCTGCCTATCCACCCTCCATGCCACCATGGCACATCTCGCTCTCTGAATGGTCGCTGGAGAGGCCCTTACAACTCTTTCAAAAGACGGGGGTTGCCACCAGGGCTCTGTTTGTGTCGGTACTTAGTGGTACTGAGTACCAGCACCTGGGGGGGGGGGGGCTCTCCCACGTCCTGAGGATCGAGCTGATGGAAATCAATGCAACCTTATACATAATTACCAGCACTTTCATTAAGCAAAAAAAGCACTGGTTATCACTATGACTTCCTCCTTGTTTGCTCCAAATCTCACCCACGTCTTCTGAAGCTTCTGGTTCCAGGCAGTTCTTCTCACAGAGGTGATAAACCTATATCTGGGCTGTACTATTTAAGAAAACAGATGGGGGCCACCTGGCTGAATGTTCCTCCATACCAAAAAAAAAACCACCCTTGGACACAGAGAATTTGCACCTTGTGGAGGAGGGTTGTAGCCTAGTTTTCTCTTACGTGTGAGTTCTCTGTGCGCAGGACTCTCCCCCTCCCTGGAGAGCATTCCATCATGCAAGACCTCACCCGCAGTTGGAAATGGCACAGCCCAGATTTGGACTTAAAGAGGAGTAAGGAACTCTATCACAGCCCTCCACCAAAAACACAGTTAAGAGGCCAAATGTGGAGACTGCTGCTCAGATTTAGAGAAAAGATTTAGAGAAAAGGCAAGGCCCTCACCTGGATGTCCCAGGGTAGCCTGGTCCTATCAAATCTTGGAAGCTTAGTGGGATCAGGCCTGGTTAGTACTTGGATGAGAGACCACCAAGGAAAAAGGTTGTGACACAGGGAGGCAATGGCAAACCACCTCTGTTTGTAATTCTTGCCTTGAAAACCCTCCGGGGTCGCCAGAAGTTGGCTGCAACTGGACTGCACTTCTCACCACCAGCCATCCTATGGGTCCACACCATTTATTTGGTTTGCTTGTGTCCTCAAATGATTAGTTCTGCTAATGTCCGATGTGTATGAGCTTCTGGTTACAGACTTTCCAAGGGGCTTATTTAGATAGCAAATATCCCAAAATTCCAGTAGATCAGCATGAGTGTGTGGGTGGGTGGGTCAGAACAGCAGCGAACACTTCATTTTGTTTACCGTCACACTTGCGTTTCCAGAACGTTCTGAGAACCATCTTGTCAAGTCTCCCGGCTATGGTGCATCAGATTTTGAATTCTGTAAGGGTTTGCTTTGTGTTTTGTTTTTTATAGACATTAATTTACACCATCTTAAGAAATATGCTCAAGGCAGCTTGCAAGATAATAAAATACACAGTAACAAAAAAATTAAAACAGCTTAGCACAAAATTCAAAACTAGAAGAGGAATCTATTTTAAAAAGGCTCTTTGCCTGATCAGGACCAAGGACCTTACAAAATGAGAAGCAAATACCTTGAACAGGAAGCCACCTGGATCAAGATCCTGGAGGATTTCAGGCTATCATGCCTGACAGTGAATAACTTCCAACATTTTGTTCATTGTGTGATACATACTTTTGTCTCTGAGACTGAAATATATCCAATTTTATATTCCATTGTGAGATCTAATTGGCAATGACCTTTAATCTTCAGCAAACAAACGAACTGAACAGAGGCCATGTTTTGAACTAAATGGGGGCTGGCCAGCAACCAAAGCTGGTTCCAGGTATTTTGTTGCATCAAACAAAGAAGACCTGTTCCCTCCCGAGGCCTGTGGAATATTTATAATCTGCCTTTCTCCCCAGCAGGATCCAAAGCAACTTACCACAGCGGTTTAAGACAACTGTAACAATTTTAAAAAACCCGAATAAAACCAAAAGGCAGATCAATCAACCACTGTCACCCTATCCATTCCATCTGCTACCCTTCCAGTCCCCAGCCAAGGCAAATGTACCCAAATCAGATGGAATGAACCTGTGTAACTGACCCTGCCCGGATGCGTGGTTGAATGTTACCGTAGTCTCATGGGATGAACATGTGACACGTGACATGAAGGAACATGGGATGAACTGCTGAGGGGCCGGGCGTGCCATCTACAGCCCACTGATCTGGCTTCAGACCTGATCTTGGGACAGAAATTGCCTTGGCAGTGCTGGTGGTATTGACTTCGACCAAGAGAGACTGAAAGAAACTGTCCCTATTGATTTCCCAGGATCCTCCCCCCCATAGCGGCCTTTGGTACTTCTAATGTTGATGGTATCTTTATGGGCTGCCTACTAAGAACTGGGAGCAGGAGGTACTGTTTTCCTGTGTGCCAGATCTTCTCTGGTGGGTTTCAGAAGAGAGTCACAGGAGAACCTTCCCAATGGGGAAATGATGCAAATTCTCAGATACATAGTTAGCAGCCAGTTGCGCTGGAAGTTGGATCCTTTGGTCACAAGGATACCTGGCATTGTATGTGCTGCAGTTTTCTCATACACTGGAAACCTAACAGCAGAAAAGAGAGTGAGTCCAGGAGCACCTTAAAGATTAACAAAATTTGTGGTAGGCTATGAGCTTTCGTGAGACACTGCTAACTTCTTCAGATACAGCTAGAACGTGAGTCCATCTGTCCTATATATTGGAAAGTGAAGTGATTTCAGACATCAAATTACATTAGCAGGCAAATGACAAGAACAGGTGTGATTGAATTACATGTGATATGCAGAATGGTAGTAGGCGTGGAGAAATCAGCATTGGTAATGAGACAGGAAACCTAGGTCTCAATTTAGTCCAGGTGGATACATTGTCTAGAGCTTCATCATCAGTTGCAATACAGCAGTCTCTCTGCATTTGCCTGGACTCTATGGCATCATACCCCATTGAAGTCCCTCCCCTCCTCAAACTCCACCCCCCTCAGGCTGTACTCCCAAAATCTCCAGGTATTTCTCAGCCCAGAGCTGGCAACCCTAGGTATGGGACTGTACCCAATCCTGGCCAGGGTCTTTGGTTTTCTGCTTACCTTCCAATGCGCTTTTAAATTATATAGTTTTTTCAGCAGTGCTAAAGAGGTTTATGACAGTGACCAGGTTTTGCCCTCTGCCTTTTGCCCACTTTATATGTTGCAACCAAGTCTTTCCACTTGCTCCACTCCAGTCAAACCTTTGCTATAGACCTGTATCATTTTTGCAGAAAGGAGATGGGAAACCTAGGTCTCGACTCAGTCCAGGTGGATGTATTGTCTTGAGCTTTGTTATCAGTTGCAATTCAGCAGTCTCTCGAGAACTCGGTTTCCTGTCTCATTGCCAATGATGATTTCCCCACACCAGCCACCTCTCTGCATATCACAACTAATCCAGTCACACATGCTATGGTCATTTGCCTGCTGATGTCATCCGGCACCTGAAATCACCCCACTTTCCAATATATAGGATAGCTGGACTCTCATTCCAGCTGTATCTGAAGAAGTGAATAGTGACTTACGAAAGCTCATCCCCTGTCACAAATTGTGTTAGTCTTTAAGGTGCTTTTGGACTCAATCTGTTTTCTACTGCTACGGACAGACTAATGTGGCCACCCATCTTGGTCTTTCTGGAAACCTAACATAAAGCAACAAGTGTGTATGTGTGTGTGTGTGGGAGGGGGGGTGATTATCTCCCTTATCACCCTGTTTATCCCACTAAGGCAAGATGGCCATGAAGAGACAGGTTAAGCCACAGTGGCTTCTGTTCCCAGTGCAGCTTGGTTTTTACCACCCATCTATAACTTGACTCCATTTTATGATCACCCTCAGATATCTGCTGTGATAGAAAATTGTATTCATCCCACAAGATATTAATTTTCCCTGACCTGGGTGGCCCAGGCTAGCCTGATCTCATCGGATCTCAGAAGCTAAGCCAGGTTGGCCCTGTTTTGTATTTGGATGGGAGACCTCCAAAGAATACCAGGGTCATGACGTGGAGGCAGGCAGTAGCAAACCACCTCTGAACATCTCTTGCCTTGAAAACCCCACAGGGTCATAAGTCAATTATGATGAGGGCAAAAATATGTAGAGATTCTGTGAGGTGAGTCTCAGCTTAATTTTTTCCTGCCTCTTGTTTACCGGACTCTGTCCCTTTTGACATTTGTACATCCCACCGCACCCCAATAGGTTCTTCTTTGGCACCCCTATATAACATATCCAAGGGATAGCACTGAAATCTCACTGATTTCACCCCCCCACCCCCATCCCAGCCAGATTTTTACAAGCCCAGTGTCTCCTTCACTCAATGGACACAAAGCACACCAGCCCCGTCTTTGATGCTTCTGAGAATGTGTACATAGACACATTTGTACTTGGTCTCCTCCTTCAAGCACCCCCCCCCAGACACACATGCCCATTGCCCCTCACGGGCCTTCGGTCCCATGAGATGGATTCTGGTTCTGAGCTCTTTCAAGTTCTCACCCATTCCATCTAGATTATCCAGAATTACCCTGCCATCTCTACAGGGTGTGTCATTCTGAGCCAGATGTTTGCCACCTCCTGTCAGCCTCCCCCCCCCCCCGGAGCTGCTCTGCAATATTATCAAAAGCTATAGCAACGATCCTGTTTCAGTTCAAGCCCATGCCACGGCTCTTTGGTATGGGGTCAGCTTGCCCCCCCCCCCACATTCCCCAGTGCCTGACCAATTTAAACAAACCTCCTAGCATCACCCCTCCCACCCCCCTGCCTCCCGATCCCACTAGCCTTGCTCACTGAAGAGGTCACATTTCTGAGCATGCTACTTTGGAGGTCCTAGATTTTAACCTCCTGCCAGCAATCTGATCTTCCCTCCAGGACCACACTGTGACACTTCCCAACACTGCTGGTGCCAGCAGACCCCACAACCACCTGCTCCCCCTCCGCACACATGGCCACCAGCCCACCTGGAGAACGCGTGAAGTCCACGATATTCATCCCAGCCAAAGTCATCACACAAAGACATCAGAGACCCATTCTAAGGAGTCAGTCTCCCACTACCCAAAGCTACCCTCCCCATCACCAGAGCGGTCTCCTTCGCATACGAGGATACTGGTTTGCTGCCTGAAGGGTGGGCCCTGCTGAGGGACTCTTCCCTCTCTCCCTCTAGTCGAGGACCACCAATCTTCTCGACAGGACACAAGCTGTCACCACGGGAGTGGGCTGCCTCTCCTAGGTACCTAAGCAGCTCATCTGCATACCGCTCTGAGCTGCTCCAGGTTGGCATCTTCAGCCACCAGAGCAGGGGGCACCAGACCTTGTCAGCCAATGAGCACCTTTGGAATTCTGACACAGCGCAATGGGCCCAGCCACAAAATGGCTGCCGCAGCTTACCTTCAGTCACACAGTGAAGATCCTTGTGCTGTTGTGGCAGGCGCTGCTAAAGCAACGTTTCTGAAAATCTGCCCAGCCAATCAGATCTCCAGCGGCCAATCAGAAGCCTTGATGGGCAAAAGCTCACCTGGCCCTGCCCACTTTCTAAAGACACTTGGTGGACACTGGGAAAGGTTTTGGTGGTGCCATGGCGCCCACAGGCACCACAATGGAGACTCTGGTTCAAGGATATGAGCTCATGGTCTGAGAGGCAGGAGCTCACTGCATTGAACACCCTCTCCCCCCCCCCCCCCGCCACCTCAGGCCCACAACTCCTGCTTGGCAGGGGAACGATCCTAAAAGTAACTCTATGCAAGACACTCTTTAAAAGTGGCCGCTGAGACTATGGAGTAGGCAGACCCGGAATCAACCTCCATGCAACAGGGGGTGCCCAGATGCGGACCTCCGGTGCCGCTCCAGCCGGTGGCCCTCACCCTAGTGCCCTCGACTGTCCCCCGGGAGTATCGCGATCTACTGGAAGTGTTCAGTGAGACCGAGGCGGACGAATTACCCCCCACAGACTGTTGGATTGTGCCATAGAGTTGATTCCGGGCGAGAAACTTCCTAAAGGAAAGCTTTACTCGATGAGCCCCCCGGAGCGGGAGGAGCTAAGGAAGTTCCTAGACAAGAACTTGGAGCGCGGGTTCATTCGTCCTGCTAAATCCCCCTTTGCAGCCCCCGTTCTGTTCCGGAAAAAGAAAGATGGGGGGTTGCGGTTGTGCACGGACTACAGAGGATTAAATGCGGTGTCTGCCTCCAACGCTTACCCCCTCCCCCTTATTAAAGACTTGTTGATGGAGGCGGCCAAAGGAAAAGTGTTCACTAAACTGGATCTCAGAGACGCTTACTTCCGGGTGCGCATAAGGGAGGGGGATGAATTCAAGACTGCCTTTAATACACCGTTGGGACAGTTCGAATACCTGGTGATGCCGTTCGGTTTGAGTGGCGCGCCGGGGGTCTTTATGAGCTTGATAAATGAAGTGTTGCACAAGCATTTATTTAAGAGGGTGTTATGTTACTTAGATGATATCTTGATCTACTCCGCTGATAAGAAAGAACACGTGAAATTGGTCCGGGAAGTCCTCTCCACCTTGTTAAAAAATCAGTTGTATGCGAAGCTGTCTAAATGCGAGTTCCATCGAGATTCCGTAGACTTTCTGGGGTACCGCATTTCGCAGAAGGGACTGGAGATGGACCCAGCCAAGGTAGAGGCGGTGGTCCAGTGGGAAGCCCCCAGAACGAGGAAACAACTCCAGAGCCTATTAGGATTTTGTAACTTCTACCGCACCTTCATAAAAGACTTTGCCACTGTCACCCTCCCATTGACTGAGTTGCTAAAAACCAAAGGGAGGGGCCCGGAAGCGGGGAAGCCCGGGGAGAGAATTGCCTGGAATAGGGAATGCCAGAAGGCGTTCGAGACTCTTAAAACTCTCTTTACCTCCGAACCCATTCTAGCCCACCCGGACGAAACTAAGGAATTTGTGATCCATGTAGATGCGTCTGATGTGGCTATGGGGGGGGGCCATTTTGCAACAGGGTTCAGACGGAAAGTTGCACCCCCTCGCTTACATCTCGAAAAAATTTAATGAAACGGAAAGGAACTGGTCAGTCTGGGATAAAGAAGCCGCAGCTATCCGGCTAGCCCTCACTACGTGGCGGCATTGGCTGGAGGGGGCGCAAACCCCTTTTGAAATATGGACAGACCACAAAAATCTAGAAGCGCTGCGCACCCAGAGGTCCCTGAATGCGAAGCAGCTCCGTTGGGCGGATTTTTTCTCAAAATTTAATTTTGTGCTCAAACACCTCCCTGGGAAAGCCAATTCGTTAGCAGATGCGCTCTCCCGATTGCCCCAGCACGAGAGTTTAAAGGAGGAGGTATTTGACTCTATGTTCTCCCCCCAGCAACTGGGAGGGGCAGTGATCACCCGGAGTCAAAGTAGACGAACAACAGTAGAATCGGAGACGTGCGACTGGGGGGGGGGGACTATTCGCCCGAGGAAATTGAGGAGTTGGAGGCATTGGCAGACTGTTCCTCCAGGGAAAATAACTGCTGGTATCATGGAGATAAATTGGTGGTGCCCCGAAGCAAGAGGAAGGACATATTACTAGCCTGTCACTCCTCTAAATTTCTAATTTAAGTCACTCCACTTTGGATTTCCACAAAGTCACTCCACTTTGGATTTCTAAAGACACTCAATTTAATTCAGAGACAATTCTGGTGGCCACGCATGCGCAGGGATGTTTCGGACTTCGTCTCTGCCTGCCAGACCTGCTTGATGTGCAAAAGGAGGGGGGGAAGTCCCGGGACTCCTGCACCCCCTACCCACTCCTTCTCGCCCTTGGGAGGCAATAGCTATGGACTTCATTACAAACCTGCCACCATCAAAGGGAAAGACTGTAATTTGGGTGGTGGTAGATATGTTCTCTAAGCAAGCCCACTTCACTCCTTTCAAGCAGCTGCCTACGGCAAAGGGGATGGCCAAGGCTTTCTTCAACCACGTGATCAAATTACACGCTTTTCCCAAATGTGTGGTATCCGACAGGGGCAGTCAGTTCGTTGCCAACTTCTGGCGGGAGCTCCTAAAGTTTATGGACATAGAGCCTGCTCTAAGCTCTGGTTACCATCCAGAGACCGATGGGCAGTCCGAACGAACTAATCAAATTCTGGAGCAATTTTTAAGGTGTTATACTAACTACCACCAGGACAACTGGGTGGAGTTGCTGCCATTCGCTGAGTATAGCTACAACAATGCAGTGCATTCTTCTACGGGCGTTTCCCCATTTATGGCGGTGGGAGGCTTTGAGGGAAAACCTCTGCCCACAATTGAAAATGCCTCGGATGCTCCCCCCACAGACTTTAAGCGATGGTGGGCGACCCTGCAAGAGTCGTGGCCTCTAATAGCAAAAACACTAGATCAAGCCAAAGAGGACTACAAAAAGTATGCAGATCGTGGTCGGGCTGAGGGCTGGGACCTTCAGCCTGGGGACTCTGTTTACCTTTCTACAAAGAACATACACGGCTTGCAACCCAGCAGGAAATTGGGGTGGAAATTTGTGGGCCCTTACAAAGTGTTGCGCAAAATCTCTGATGTGTCTTTCGAATTAGAATTGCCCAAGTCACTGAGTTCTGTGCATCCTGTTTTTCATTTCAGCTTACTGAAGAAGAATCCTGGGCCGAATACATGGCATCCAGTTCCTCCGACACCTCCTCCACTGATGAAGGGGGAGGCACCCCATTTTGAAATTTCTGAGATTCTTGATTCTAAGCTGCGTAGGGGCCACTTATATTATTTAGTTAGATGGCTTGATTTTGGCCCAGAGCAAAACGAGTGGGTTCGCTCTGAAAATGTGCATGCTCCTAAACTAGTTAAAGCTTTTCATAAAAGGTTCCCAGACAAGCCCGGATAGATTTATTTTTGGGGTGCCAGAGTGTCAGAATCTGCTGATTCAGACAGAGTATTTCTCTTGCTTACAGCCATGTTTCAGATATGTTTTCTGTGTTTGCTGCTTTGCTTCTTATAGTACTGTATGTATGCTAGCTGCCCTCATGAGCACCTGTCATGTAACCCTCATTCTGGCCAGTATGTATCAGCATGTATGTAGAATGTGTAACCCCAGGTTTATGACCCTGACCGGCCTGGTTTGTGTAACTGTCAAAGCGGGAGGATGTCAACTTCAAAGTATGGGAACAATGGGCCTCTCACACTCCTACCTCCGCATTCCATTCATCTCGGCTGAGACTCCAAGGGAGGACAAGTCTCATCTCTTATCAATGTGCGAAAGCCTCAAGGCCATGGATTGTTATGTGAACTGGTAATATCTGAAGGGTCTGGTTTGGAAGGGGAAATTTACAACTTGACACCTCACTTTCTTTCCTGTGGGAAGCAAACGGCCAGAGCCCCTTTTGCCCGCCATTTTTCCCTTGTAGTGATTGGCTACCTATGGGTAATTCAAACTGCTTAGAAAGGTATAATAGACCCGCTTCTGTCATCTGTGTTATCTCTGACAATAATCCGAGAAGCTGTACCAATGTAGAGATTGGAAATAAAGAACTGTGTTTCATTAACAAAGATCTGATCCTTGACTACTTTGAGCAGAAGTCTCACATTGGGTTAGTGTTAGGGTTTGGGTTAGGGTTTGGTCTAGGGCTATGGCTAGGGTTAGGGTTAAGGTCTAGGGTTAGTGTTAGTTTTAGGGTTAGGGTTAGGGCTTGGTTAGGATTAGGGTTTGGCCTAGAGCTAGGTTTAGGGTTAGGGTTAGGTCTTCGGTTAGGGTTAGGGTTAGTTTTAGGGCTAGGGCTAGGGGTTCGGCAAGGGGTATGTGTAGGGTAAGGTTTAGATTTAGGGGTAGGGTTAGGGCAAGGGTTAGGATTAGGGTTTCTGTTAGGGTTAGTGTTACGGTTAGGGCTAGGGCTAGGGTAGGGCTAAGGTTAGCTCTGGGGCTTGAGGTAGTTTTGGGGGTTTTGTTAGGGTTACTGTTAGAGCTTGGGCTAGGGTTATGGCTGTAATTAGGGTTAGGGCTAGGTTTATAGTTAGGGATAGGTTTTGGGTAGGGTCGGTGTTAGGTTTAGGGTTACGGTTAGGGTTAGTTTGGTATAGTGGTTAAGTGCATGGACTCTAATCTGGGGGAACCGGGTTTGATTCCCCACTCCTCCCCTTGCAACTGGCTGGATGACCTTGGGCAAGCCATAGCTCTGTATCAGCTGTTCTCTCAAGGACAGCTTGGGAAGGAGCTCTCTCAGCCCCACCTACCTCACAGGGTGTCTGTTGTGGGGAGGGGAAGGGAAAGGAGTTTGTAAGCCACTCTGAGACTCCAAGTGAGTGAAGGGCAGGGTATAAATCCAATCTCTTCTTCTTCTCTTCTAGGGTTAGGGCTATGGCTCTAATTAGAGTTACGGTTAGGGCAAGGGCTAGGTTTATGGTTAGGGTTAGGTTCTGGGTAGAATTAGTGTCAGGGCTAAACGTAGGGTTAGGGTTAGGGTTAGGGTTAGAGTTAGGGTTAGGGTTGGGGATAGGGTTAGGGCAAGGGTTAGGATTAGGGTTACTGTTAGGGTTAGTGTTACAGTTAGGGGTAGGGCTAAAGATTTGGTCTAGGGCTTGGGCTAGTGTTTGGGTTTGTGTTAGGGTTAGTGTTAGTGTTAGAGCTAGGGCTAGGGCTAGGGCTACGGCTCTAATTAGGGTTAGGGCTAGGTTTAGCGTTAGGGATAGGTTTTGGGTAGGGTTGGTGTTAGGATTAGGGTTACAGTTAGGGTTAGGGCTAGCACTAGGGTTATGGCTAGGATTAGGTTTAGGTCGAGGGTTAGGTTTAGGGCTAGGGCTAGACTTACAGTTAGGGCTAGGGTAAGCGTTAGGGTTAGGGCTAGGTTTAGTGTTAGGGTTTGGGTTGGGGTTAGGGCAAGGTTTTGAGTTAGGGTTAGGGTTAGAGGGTTAGGGTTAGGATTAGTGCTACGTCTAGGGTTAGTGTTAAGGTTTGGGTTAGTGTTAGGGCTGGGGCCAGGATTAGGTTTAGGGTTCCTGCTAGGTCTATGGTTAGTGTTAGGGTTTGGGTTAGGGTTACAGTTAGGGCTAGGGTTATGGTTAGGTTTAGGGTTAGAGCTAGGACTAGGGCTAGGTTAGGTTTAGAGTTTGGTTTAGGGTTAGTGTTAGGGTTAGGGCTAGGACTAGGATTTGGTCTGGGGCTTGGGCTCAGCCTAGTCTTTGGGTTTGTGTTGGGGTTAGGGTTAGTGTTAAAACTAGGCCTAGGCTTAGGGCTATCGGTATAATTAGGGTTTGGGTTAGGGCTAGGGCTAGGTTTAGTGTTAGGGTTAGGGCTAAGACTTGGGTTAGGGTTAGTTTATGGGTCAGGTTAGTGTTATGTTTAAAGTTAGTGTTAGGATTAGGGTTAGGGTTGCGGCTAGGGCTTGGGTTAGGGCTTGGGTTTTGTTAGTGCTAAAGATAGGCTAGGGTAAAGGTGTGAGGCTTCTGTATTGACAGCAAGAAACCAGACCTTTGTTGTTGAAGCAAAGTTCTTTATTGTTCCAATACTGCAGACAGGTTCTCGAATGTTTGTTAGAGATGCTTAATGGAATACAGACAGTACTATTATACTCTCAGGTTTTCAATTGAACCCCAGACCTAAGCCAATCAGGGCAAGAGGGTGAATGCGGGAAAAGTAGAAAGGACCGTTGAGGTTCCCACAGCAAGGTGAGAAAGTTATAAATTCCCCTCTTGATCTGAGTGACCCACATGTGTGAACCTAGGCACAACATTCTCTAAGCACTGGCCATAAACAACGCTTCAAGGTTTCAATAACAAGATAACATACACAGACCCGGAAAAAGGGAGGAGGGAATGCAAGGAAGTACTCGCCATTTGTTTAGAGATGACACCTAGGAATTTGGGTCGCCATCTCCTGCCCAAACATTGCAACATTAACCAGAGTAAACCCCCTACTTCAAAGTAACATTTATAGCTGTTAGGAGGGAGGATGAAGGAGACAGATAAGGGGTGCTGGCAAGGGTCTGCTAGAACAAAGGAATCGAAAGCAAACTGCAAAAAGCACAGACATCATTGTAAAATGCAGAAAACACAGGGACATTGTTGTCAGAACCTGACAAAAGGTAAGGGTTAGGGCCAGGGTTGGGGTTAGGGCTAGGGCTAGGGTTAGGTTTAGGATTAGGGTTACAGTTAGGTTTAGGGCTAGGGCTAGGGTTAGGGATAGGGATAGGTTTAGGGTTTGGGTTAGGGTTGGGTTTGGGTAAGGGTTTGGGCTAGAGTTAGGTGTAGGGTTTGGTTTAGGTTTGGGCTAGGGTTACGGTAGGGTTAGGGCTAGGGCTTGTGCTAGGGCTAGGTCTATATCTAGGATTAGGGTGTGGGCTAAAGTTAGGGCTAGAGTAATTGTAAGGGTTAGGGCTTGAGTTGGGGTTAGGCCTCGGGTTAAAGTTAGGACTAAGGCTAGGGTTAGGGTTAGGCTTAGGGTTTGTGTTAGGGCTAAATTTAGGTCTAGGGTAAAGGTAAGGGTTAGGGCTCGGGTTTCGGCTAGACTTAGGTTTAGTGTCAGGCCTAGGGTTAGGCCTAGGGTTAGGGTTCAGATTAAGGTTAGGTTTTGGGCTAGGGTTAGATTTAGCAATAGGGCAAGGGTTAGGGTTAGGTATAAAGTTTGGGTTAGGGTTAGGGCAAGGTCTAGAGCTATAGTTAGGTATAGGCTTTGGGTTAAGGTTAGGACTCGGATTACGGTAAGGGTTAGGGCTAGGGCTAGGGCTTCTGCTAGGATAAAAGATAGGGCTAGGGCTATGTCCAGGGTTATGGATAGCGTTAGGGTTAGGGCTATGGTTACAGTTAGGGCTAGGGTTAGAGTTAGAGCTAGGGTTAGGGCTAGGGTTAGATTTAGGGATAGGGTTAGTAATTAGGGTTAGGGGTTAGGGTTAGTAATTAGGGTTTAGGGTTAGGGGTTAGTGTTTGGGTAAGTTTAGTGTTAGGGTTAGATGTTAGGGTTAGGGTTTTGGGTTCAGGTTCGGGGTTTGGGTTAGGGGTTAGGGTTAGTGGTTAAGGTTTAGGCTTAGGGTTAGGGTTAGGTTTTGGTCTAGGGTTATGGTTAGGGTTAGGGTTAGGTTATAATGTTAGTCGTTCTGTTGCCTAATTTAGGCCCAGCAGCGGAGGGGTCTAGTGATTTTGCTACTTGGTGGAATTCACTATGTGAGTCTTGGCCTTTGATTGCAAAAATGTTGGAAGAAGCCAAAGTGGACTATAAGAAATATACCGATAAGGGGAGGGCCCCAGGATGGGATGGCCCCAGGATGGGATCTCTCCCGTGGAGACTCTGTCTATGCGTCAACTAAAAATATTAAAGGACTCCAACCTAGTCGCAAAATTGGGCTGGAAATATGTGGGGCCTTTCCCTGTTATAAGGTGCATTAACAAAGTGACTTTTGAACTTAAACTCCTCAAATCATTGAAATTTGTTCACCCTGTTTTTCATTACAGCCTACAGAAGAAAGATCCTGTGCCGAACAAATGGAGACCTTCCTCCTCCTGTCCTCCTCCTCCTCTGATGAAGAGCAATGAACCTCATTATGCGATCGATCAAATCTTGGAGTCTAAATTAAGCGGGGGCATTTGTTTTATCTTATCAAATGGATGCATTTTGGTCCTGAAGAAAATGAATGGGTTGAGGCCTCTCATGTGCATGCTCCTGAAAAAATTCGGGCTTTCCATAAACTGTACCCTTTGAAACCTGGGAGGGGAGGGGATGTTTTATCAGGAGGGCAGAATGTCAGTTAGCACTGCCATGGTTTCCTGGTGATTGTCATTCTCAATGATACTGTTGTATTACCAAGGTACCTATTGTCAGCCCTGCCAATGTCTCCTGCTGTTTATTATTCTCAGTGGTATTATTCTCTATTGCAATTGTGTTATTCATTGAGGCCTGAGAGGTCTATCAACCAATCTGATGATTAATTAACATTTCCTTTGTTTCAAGTTGCAAACCGACTCCTCTAGGTCCCGGACAGGAGCTGGCATCTGTAGAGTGACTCCCAGCGCAGGAATGCATTTCTTGCTCGCTCTGCGCATGCTTACTGCTCATTAACTTTTCTTTATTCTTATCTGTCTTTCGCTTCTCCCTAGCTCATGGCCTTCAGCTGAAAGCCTCCTGCTATGTGTTATATTATTCACAGGTGCTATGTGATCCTTTGCTTGCTTTTCCTTGGGAACATCCGCCCCACAAACCTCAACAGGGTTTTGCCTGGGAACCTACTTTACCACGCTTCCCTTGGGAACAGTGGGCCAGTATGTTTGGGCGCCAATAATTCTCCCAATTGATTGGTGGATATTGAGGGGGGCTTATTTCATATCAAGTATAATTGTAGTTGTATTCATACTAACAGAAGAAGTGTGTTTAACCAACAAGATCTTTTCTGCAAATAAAGGACTTTCTGTTTAAGGAGACCTGTTGTGCACTACATCAATTGGGACAATCTCACAGTATCATGCTTTTGTATTGTTGACTAGATGTACAATGAAATAAAGCCATGCTCTGTGTAGGTAAAGTATCTATTACTTCTTACTGGAAGGACACTAACTACTATACAGACTTGGTTTAGCAAATTGTGGGACTTACATGTGATGGAAACTATCAGTGGCAAAATTGATTTTCTATCCAAGCCAAATTTCATTACTCCTGCATGGGAATGGGGGCGTGGCATCGGCGTTGATGGAGAAGGACGCCTGATTCCCTTGCTCTGACCCTGTCACCTCTTGAACCGGTTAAAATCGCAATTAGAGCTCTAAACTCATTCCTGAGATGGGCAGATCTGACTCAAACAAAACTACATCGAAATCTGCCTCCCGGGGATCCAAACCTTTTCCCCAGCGCAATCAATCTCTGAGGCCTCTGAAAACAACCGGGAGGAGACTAACAAAATGGCGACCGGGACAGCCTCTTCTCTCCCGCCAAACACACTGCAGTCTGAAACTCCACTCCCAAGCCTTCTAGCCACCATGGAGAAAAAAATCCTTGACAGCATGGAAGCTCTCATCGCTCCTCTGAATAAACAACTGGCTGAACTGAACATCTCAATGAATAAGATCACTCATACAGCAGAACGGGCCCACCAACTAGGCATGGCATTAAAAAAAGACGTTCACTCTCTGCAACATGAAACTCTCTCCCTGAGAGAACGAGTTCTGTCCCTAGAAACCTCAACCCGCAAATCTCATCTGAAGTCCAATGGGGACCCGGGAGGCCTGGTCTACTACCATTTTGTATTATTTTTAAAGCGCAGAACGGAGGCCATGTCTACTCTTTTTTTTTTCTAACTGCAGTGAAGGGTGGGGTGTAAATCCGATTTCTTCTTCTTCCTCCTCCTCTTCCTCCCACTGTTTAAGTGCTCAGCTTAGAGCAGGGTTCCACAACCTTTTTGGCTCATTCCTGGGGAGGCCAATTTTTGGGCTTGGAGGGTCTGCTTTCTAGAGGGGGGCAAAGAAGCAAAAGAGACTCCTTGAACCTGGGCTGGGGGGGCAGCTTCGAGGTTCCAGGAGTTCTGGTGGGACCCACTGCCCCAATCCCCACCCATGCATCTCCCCTGCCACCTGCCTGTACCCATGCCCCCAGCTGCCCAGAGTCATTGAGGAAGGGCATGTGGGTGGTGCTCCTGGCAGCAAAGGATGGTGCTGCCAGGGAATGAGTGTGCAGGGAAGTGGGGTACCTCAGCATGTGGGGTGGAAGGGCTTGCAGGGGGAGAAGGATGCCCGGGGAAGTGGGGGACATACCGGTGTGGTGTTGTGTTCTGGAAAGGAGGGCAGAAGGGGAGCTCTGGAGGGAGGGGAGATAGGGGCCCCTGGGTACTGTCTGTCCAGGACCCCCCAAAATCTGAAACTGGCCCTGCTTTGTGTGTGTGTGTGCCACACTCTCCCTCCTCCAGGCTCTATTACCTGTACAACAAGAAATGGAGCAGCGTCTCGGTGGCCTCCAACCTCCTGGTCAACATGCTGTTGGGGGGGATGGGCCTTTCCATGGGCAGCATGCTTTGTGGCTGGGACAAAAAGGTGCCGGCCTCATGGGGGGAGGGGGTCTGCTGGACATGGAGGGGGGAGCATGTGAGCGGAATGATGCTCAAAACATGGGTCACCATAAAGGGTGTTGGGTGTTCTGCTGCTGCAGTGAGCAGCTGGTAAGGGGAGACCGTGGGGAGACTGAGGCCCTTCGCTTGCTCCCCCCCGAGACTGGTTAGGTTGGGCATTTTAGGGCCTTAAGATGAGCAAGGGGCTCCCCCTTATAAGGGCAACCCCAGATCCCACATAGGCACCCTCTCTTCCCAGGACATTCCCATCCCCTTGTAGGCAGAAGCTTCATGCAGTTAATAGCTGTGTGGTAGGCCGAAATCCAACAGGGGCGGCCTTTTGTCAGGAGGAGCTGCCAACAGCAGAGATGCAGCTACTGAAGGGAAGAATCTCTGTCCCCACAGAGGAGGGCAGTTCTTGTTTGGGGGCCTGACCACCTATTGCTCCCCCTGGAAAAGTGTGACCCAACCCATAACATGTCACACAAGCAGGGTGGCGTGGGTGAGGCACAGAAAAGAGCTGCAGAGGAGGGAGCCAGAGACTGCTTGAGCAAGCAAGCCAAACTTTGTTCTTCAAAGGAATGTACTAGGTCATTAACAATAAGACAGAGGGTGAAAATTCCTTCCTGGCCTCAGGTGAGACGCAAGAGTATAACTTGGTGTTGGGATGCTTCTAAAAGGAAATTTGGGGAAACGGCTGGGGTTCATCTCTAAGCCCAGGAGCACATTGCTGTTTTTGGTGTGGGCCTGTTCTAGTTCTGCACATTTCACTGGTATACAGGAGAGGACTGCAATATACTTGTCTGCCAGGCCATAGCCCTTGTAGACATATGTTTTTAGGATGCTTAAAATTGACTGAGAGATCGTGGAAGGCTAGGAATCCAGGGTCTCTCTTCAAGAATGTGGAAAGAATGATATAAAGGAGGGATATTACTGGATTAAGGGGTTGAGGGAGAATGAAATGACTTCTTAGCTTTTGAGGAGAAGACTGGCGAAGCAAGAAAGGGGGCACAGTCTACTGGGGGGGCACGGTTTACTGGGCACTAAAGTTACAGCATTCCCTTTCCTTCGTCTGCAGGGACCAGGCCTTTACTACATAGACGACGACGGCGTACGCCTGTCAGGCCCCGTCTTTTCCACAGGAAGTGGAAACTCTTATGCTTACGGGGTGCTGGACAGCGGATACCAACCCGTCCTCAGCATTGAAGAGGCCTACGACCTGGGCAGGCAGGCCATCTCTTAAGCCACCCACCGTGACTCCTACTGTGGAGATGTTGTGAACAGTAAGTTTTCCTGGCCTCTGCCCTTGAACTGCCCTGGCTCTTTCAATGTCGCCCATCTCAGTCCTGTAAGCATGTGGCTGCTTTGTGAGAGCCGGCTTTACTTTTGCACATTTTACACTGATGGTGTGGTGTCTCCCAGTGTGTCACATGAAGGAAGAAGGCTGGATCCGGGTTGGACGCACCAATGTCGCTATGCTGCTCAACAAGTACGCAGAGGCCAAGAAATGAGATGTGACAGACTAAGAACCGTACATGCCGGAGGTTCTTTGACACTCAGGGCTGAAGGGGAAAAGGGATGAGGGCCCCATGACAATAAAGAAACCTTGAACGTTTGTTTTCTCGGACTTCGGTTTGTTATTTTGGAAGTTTGTTGCAATAATTTGGGAGGCTCAGTCAGAAACACTCAATCTACAAGCCTGATTCAATTTCAGGAGCATCTTAGAGGACAAAAAGATTTTCAGGGTTATCAGCATTTGGGAGTCCAAGCTCCCTTTCTCAGGTATAAGACCGAAGCACGTAAATCTTCAGTGGCTAAATTCTGGCACAATTCCACCCCCACCTCCAGCAACACAGGGATTCAGTGCCCATCCGAAAAACACCCTTATAGATAGATTCAACAAGTGGATAGCCATATTGGTCTGAAGCGACAGAACAAACTTTGAGTCCAGTGGCACCTTTAAGATTAATGAAGTTTAATTCTGGCTATAAGCTTTCATGTGCACGCACACTTCTTATACCCAGAATACAACTTTGTTGGTCTTAAAGGAGCTCAACTTTGCTCTGCATATTTGAAAGTCATGGTTTCACCAAAGGAAGGGAACGTCATGCACCCGCTAATCCCAGGAAAATGTCCTTCCATTTTTTAAAAAAAAAATCTCATCAGAATGCAGGTTTTCAGGCAAAACGAGAAACTTTGCCAGCATACCTCTTTATATAATCACAGCCTGGAAATTCAGGATGTAGCCTTTGACTTGGCTGCATCTATGGCATTAATGCCCATGGCTCCCCTTGAGGACCATTGTGGCACCTGCCCCATGATCCAGGATGGTGGGCAAGGCCCTTGCTCAGTATGGTTTGCACTTGGCAGAGGGTTCCCACCTTGGAACATTTGCTGTCAGAGGGACTGGAGGGGGGGTGTCAATTTGTCCTAAGAGTGACTGTCCCAACCTGATCCGGGCACCCCCCCCCCCTTTAACAGGCAGCTCCTGAAATGCAAAGTCTCCAGCCCAATTCCAGCTGCAATGACAATTTCTTTTAGCTTTTTGTCTCCTGTGATTTTTTGGCTCACATCCTGCCAGTGTGTAGGAACCTCTGCTGGTTCACCAGCACCGAGGACCGAAGCACCTTCAGCTCTCAAGAGCTGGGGGGGTGGGCAGAAAGGCTGATCTTCTGGCACCTGGCATGACCACAAAATTCAGACACCAGAGAGGCTTCAAGGGGCTGTCATATAGAGGAGGGTTCAGAGTTGTTTTCTGTTGCCCCAGAAGGTCAGACCAGAATGATCAATTACCTCAGAAGAATTTTCAGCTAAAGATTAGGAAGAACTTCCTCAGTGGAACAGGCTTTCTCAAGAGGTGGTGGGCTCTCCTTCTTTGGAGGTTTTCAAACAGAGGCTAGATGGTCATCTGACAGCAATGCTGATTCTGCAAACTTGGGCAGATCATGAGAGGGAGGGCAGGAAGGGTTGCCTCAGTGCTTAGTTCTTGTTGCCCTTTCTTACACGCCCAGGGGAATGCCGATCACCACTTTGGGGAAGCAATTTTCCTCCAGGCCAGTTTGCCAGAGATCCTGGAGGGGGCGGGTGGCCATCTTCTGGGCACAGAGCAGGGGTCACTGGGTGTGTGTGTGCAAGGAGGTATTTGTAAAATTCCTGCATTGTGGACTAGATGATCCTGGAGGTCCCTTCTAACTCTGTGGTTCTAGGATGCAAGTCTGAAAACCTTTGCAACACAGCATGTTTGGATGCTCTTAGGAAGTCCCTCCTCTGGTTGAATCAATCAGCTGCATCCACTATGCCCCAGTTCTGTTGGGTTGTCCCTCATCTGGAGCTGAAGAGCTCTGCAATGAGATAGCTGGTCGGCCATCTCCAAACTTCTCTCAGCCATAAGTTGCAGCTTTCGCTGTTTGGGGGATGGATGTGGGGCTCCT
This sequence comes from Lepidodactylus listeri, assembly GCA_029233225.1. NCBI lineage: Eukaryota > Metazoa > Chordata > Lepidosauria > Squamata > Gekkonidae > Lepidodactylus > Lepidodactylus listeri. The sequence continues at coordinate 1,221,007 of JARCFY010000014.1, read as the reverse complement.
GACTTTTGGAAGAAAGGCATTTGGTGCTGGAAGAACCTTGTGATTTGAATGTCCAGCTAAGCTAATGGGTGGTAGCTTCAGGACAGGCAGAAGGAAATACTTCTTTATTAAAATGTGGGATTTATTATTGAATGAATTATTTATTAAATTAAAAGATATTAAAATGTGGAATTCGCTGCCTGAGGATGTAGTGATGGCCACAGGCATAGACACGGGATTAGACAGATTCACAGAGGGTAGATCTATTAGTGGCCACTAGTCACGGTGACTGAAGGGAACCTCATTCAGAGGCAGTCACCATCTGAATCCCAGAGCCAGGAGGCAGCATCAGGGAAAGACTCTGTGCTCTGTTGCTGGCCCTCCAGGGGAACTGGTCGGCCACATTATGCCCTGCCGAGGTCCCTCCCTCCTCCAAACGCCACCCTCTCCAGGCTCCACCCACAAAATCCCCAGGAATTTCCCAACCTGGAGTTGGCAACTTTGGGTTCTGGACTCAGTTGCTAATTTCGTAAGGAAGAAAAGCAGGGCACGCATGACAAGAAGGGACAGCTCGGATTTCTTGAAGGCGTCATTCAGAATAGCTCCCTGTCCCAGATGGCACCTCCAGGCAGGGATCAGCCCACAACTGGCAGGTCGTGGGAAACGTTCCTCGGTCCGTTTCCCTTTGAAGTGAGTCTGGCATGATCCGACAAAACGTTGATTTCTATACCTGACTCTATTGTTTTCGTAATCAACTTTTGAGATGTTAATATAAAATCGATTCGCATGTAAGAATTAAACCAGGACGAGCAATAGGTTTGATTCTTTTTGGATGCATTATCCTCCAGCTATCCAAAAGTCGATATTCCCTTAGTGTCCTCTGAAGTTCTGTTTCAGTATCCATATTTAATGTTTTCTTCTTCTTTGGTTTTGACTTGTCCAGTTGTAAGTCTAAACTGTGATTAAAATCTCCCCCTAGAACTTCCTGAAATATTCTTAGGAGTTCTAACGTTTCCTTTCTAAATTGCACCTGATTGGCATTTGGAGCATATATTGTCCCTAATCTAATAGTTTGTCCTTCTAGTGTGCCTTTTACAAAAAATATACCTGCCGCATTGGTCTTTTAAACAAACTATCCTTCGCTACAAAGTTAACCTTTTCTGCAATCAATATAGCTGTCCCCCTAGTTTTAGAAGATCCTGGGGATGTAAATTGTTGATTGTACCAAGAGTTTGCTAACACTGGGTCTGTTTCTTTCCTAAGATGTGGTTCTTGTAAGAAAGCAATATTTGGTTTGTGTTTTAAAATCTGCACTGTAATTCTCTACAATTGCTTGTTCAGTTCCAAGATATAAAGTTGTACGTTAAAGAACTTATTGCAATCTTCTAATGATTAATTTGCGGCTAATATAAAGTTTTCCCAATAGCACAATCCACTTACTATTAGGAGTCAGTCCTAACCCTCTAAACTGCAAAAAATTTGCTATATTCCATATTATCCACTTGTTAGCTACTACAATATAGTATTATCTACTCTTGCCAAACTTAAATTAAACGAAACTAAACCCGAACTTCAACCTTAACCCTTACCACCACCCTCACCCTACCCTGAACTCAAACCTAACCTTAACCGCAATCCTAACTGCAACACCAACCCTAACCCTAATCCTAACCCTAATTATAGCAGTATCCCTAGACCTATCTCTAACACTAACCCAACCGTAACACAAACCCAAACACTAGCCCAAGCCCTAGCCCTAACCCTAACAATAACCCTATCAGTAACCCTAATCCTAACCCTTGCCCTAACACTAACCCAAGACCTAACCCAAACTTTACACATACCCCTAGCCCAAACCCCAGCCCTAACACTAACCCAAGACCTAACCCAAACCCTAAACCTAACCCTAGACATAGCCCTAGACCTAACCCTAACCCTTACACTAACCCTAAAACTAGCCCGAGACCTAACCGTACCCCTAGCCCTAAGCTTAACACTAACACTAACCCTCACAGAAACCCTAATCCTAACCCTTGCACTAACTCTAGCCCTAACCCTATACATATCCCTTGCACAAGCCCTAGCCCTAACCCTAACCCTAACACTAGACCTAGGCCTAGCCCTAGCTCTAACATGAACCCTAACCCTCACACAAACCCTAAACATAGCCCTAGGCCCAGCCCTAAACCTACCCCTACCCCTACCCCTAACCCTAACCCTAGCCCTAGCCCTAACTCTCACCCAAACCCTAATCCTAACCCTAACGCTAAGCCAGCACGAGATGTAGCCCTAGCCCTACCCCAAACCATAACCCTAAGCCTAGATGTAGCCCTAGACCTAACCATAACCCTAAGAGTAAACATAATCCTAACCCTTGCCCTAACCCTAGCCCTAATGCTAACCCTAACCCTGGACATAGCCCTAGCCCTATCTTTTACCCTAGCACAAGCTCTAGCCCTAGCCCTAACAATAACAGTAACCCTACCCCTAACCTTAACCCAAACCCTAAACCTAACTACAGCCCTAGCCCTTGCCCTAACCCTAACCCAAACCGTAACCCTAGCCCTAGCCCAAAATCTAACCCTAGCCCTTGTCATAAACCTAACCCTAACCCTAACCCTAGGCCTAAGTGTAGGCCGAACCCTAAACCTAACCCTAGCTGTAACGTGAGTCCTAACCCTTACCTTTACCATAGACCTAAATTTAGCCCTAACACAAACCCTAAACCCAGCCCTAGCCCTAACCATAGCCCTAACCCTAACTTTAACCCTAGGCCTAACCATCTCCCTAACTTTAGCCCACACCATAACCCTAGAAAAAGACCTAGCCCTAACACAAGCTGTAGCCCTAACCCTAACCCTACCCCTAACCGTAACCCAACCCTATACCTAATCTTAGCCCTAACCCTTACCAAAACCCTAACCCAAACCCTAACCATAAATCTAGTCGTTACCCAAAACCTAACCCTAGCCTAAACCCTAAACCTAACCATAACCTTAATCCTAACCCTAGCCCTTACTATAACCCTAGCCCTAGCCATAACCCTAGCCCTAGCCAAAAACCTAACCCTAACCCTAGCCCTAACCCTAGGCCTAACCCTAACTCTAACTCTAGCCCTAACCTGAACCCAAAACCTTACATTTACCCTAGACCTATCTTTAGCCCTAACACAAGCCCTAATCCTAGCTCTAACACTAACCCAAATCCTAACCCTAACCCAAGATTTAGCCCTAACCCTAAACCTAACCCTCCCCTAGCCCTAGCTCTTACCCTAACCCTAACCCTAACCCTAGCCCTAACCCTAACCTAAACCCTAACACTAAACGTAGTCCTAGCCTAAACCCTAACCCTAGCCCAATTTGTAACCCTAGCCTTAGCCCTTACCCTAGCCTTAGATCTAAACCTAACTCTTGACCTAAACCTAATACTAGCCATAAATCTAGTCCTAGCCCTTACCCTTACCCTAACCCTAACCCTAGCCCTGGCCCTGGCCCTAACTTTAACCCTAACCCAGCCATTAGCCCTAACACTAACCCTACCCAAAACATAATCCTAACCCTAACCTTAATTAGCCCTAGCCCTAACCCTAACCTTAATTATAGCAGTAGCCCTAGCTCTAACAGTAAACCGAAAACAAACCCAAACACTAGCCCAAGCCCCAGACCTAACCTTAGCCCTAGCCCTAACCCTAACCCTAAAACTAAAACTAACCCTAGCCCTAGCCCTAGCCCTAACCCTAACCCTAATCCAAGCCATAAACCTAGTCCTAGCGCTAACCCTAACCCTAGACCTAGACCTAACTCTAACCCTGACCCTGCACAAAACCTAACCCTAACCCTAACCCTTGCCCTAACCCTAACCCTTGTCAAAGCCCTAGGCCTAACCCTAAGCCTAAACCTAACCCTAACTCTAGCCCTAATGCTTACCTTAACACTAGCCCTAACTTTAGCCCTAACAAAAACCCTAACACTAACCCTAGCCCTAAACCTAATACTAGACCTAGCAATAACCCTAATCCTAGCCATAAAGCTAGTCCTGACCCTAACCCTAGCCCTAACTCTAACCCTAACCCTAACCCTAACTTTCGTCCTACCAGTAACCCTACACAAAACCTAACCCTAACCCTAAACTTAGCCCTACCCCTACCCTAATCCTAACCCCAATTATAGCAGTAGCCCTAGCCCTAGCTCTAACACTAAACCAACCCTAAAACAAACCCAAACACTAGTCCAAGCCCCAGACCTAAACTTAGCCTGAGCCCTAACACTAACCCTAAAAGTAACCCTAATCCTAACCCTTGACCTAAACCTGACCCTAACCCTAACCCGACACATACCCCAAGCCCAAGACCAAGGCCTAACCCTAAAATTAACCCAATTTAACAAAAACCCTAAATCTAACCCTAGCCATAGTCCTAGACCTAATGCTAACACTAACCCAAGCCCTAATCCTAACACTTACCCTAAAACTAGCCTGAGCCCGAGACCTATCCCTACCCCTACCCCTAACCCTAAAACTAACACTAACCCAAACAGTAACCCTAATCCTAACCCTTGCCCTAACTCTAGCCCTAACCCTAACCCTAACCCTACAAAAACCCCTTGTTAGTGATACCATACACAAACACTAGTTTGTTACAAAAAATGACTTTCGGCATTACTAAAAGCATGATATATCAACTGTAAGAACAATAACATTGAACCAATACAGAAACTGTATTGATATCACTTTGTAAAACCTAGAAATTTCACTTTCATCTAACCAAGAGATGACAGAAGAGTAATCAATGAATACTATACAAGAAATAGATTGGATTATAAATTGTAATAGTTTGTTACAAAAAATGAATTTCGGCGTTACTCCCAAGGAATCCCACTGAGCGGCAGTATGGGGCACCTTTTTCCTCTAGCTGTATAGAAGGAGGCCTCATATCATTGTATATGTACTCAACCATATAAAAGGATGATATATCAACTGTAAGAGCAATAAATGACATTGTATTGATACCTCTTTGTAAAACCTAGAAATATCACTGTCATGTCATAGAAAAGAGTAATCAATGAATACAATACAAGAAATAGATTGGATTGTAAATTGTAATAGTTTGTTACAAAAAATGACTTTTGGTGTTACTCCCGAGAAATTCCACTGAGTGGCAGTATGGGGCACCTTTTTTCTCTAGCTATATAGAAGGTGGCTTCATTTCATTGTATATGTACTCAACCATATAAAAGCATGATATATCAACTGTAAGAGCAATAACATTGAATGCAAGACATACATTCATCAGATTTTGAAGTTGGTTGTACAAGGAGTGATAACTGACACTGTATTGATATCTCTTTGTAAAACCTAGAAATATCACTTTCATGTTACCAACAGATCATAGAAAAGAGTAATCAATGAATACAATAAAAGAAATACATTGGATTGTAAATTGTAATACTTTGTTACAAAAAATGACTTTCGGCGTTACTCTCGAGGAATACCACTGAGCGGCATTCTGGGGCACCTCTTTCCTCTAGCTGTATAGAAGGTGGCTTCATTTCATTGTCTATGTACTCAACCATATAAAAGCATGATATATCAACTGTAAGAGCAATAACTGAGCTCCCGGGCGTCTGGCAAAGCCATGGCTCCCGGGGGCTGCTTTGCCGCCTCGATGGATGCGAGGCAGCAACTAACGCGCTGCCGCGTGTCTCAGAGCAGGTGGGGGCGGGGCTTGCTCTATAAGAGCCTGCGCCCCGCTCCCGCCATGGCCGTTGCTCCACGTGCTCTTGCTTAGCAGAGCACGCGGAGCGTCTCTTCGTCCTTGGGCCGGCTGCTGGAGCCCGGAGGACTGTGGCGGCTGGATTGGGTCAGCGGCTTCAGTGGACGAGAGGCGGCGACGGCTGGTCCCCCCTGTTGTCAAAACGCGGCTTCTCGCCCCGCCCCCCCGTTGAAAAGCGCGGCTTCTCGTGGTGCCCCCCCTTTGTGAACAGCGGCTGCTGCTCTTCTGGGGCGGCGGGTGAATTCGGCAGGCGTTGGGTGGCGGTGTTGGGGACAGCCTATCGGCTGCCTCTTTACGCTCTGAGGGGTGGGCTGGAGCTTCCACCCCCCCAGTAGTTTGTTGCTGCGGGCTTGTTTTGGAAGCTGGTGTTTGGGGTGGCGTTGTGTTTGAGGGGCAAGCGGCGGCGACGGTTCCTGGGAGCGTGGCTCCCTTGTTTACGGCGGCAGTGGGAACGGCGGCGAGGAGCTTGCCTGGGATGGCCGGCTCCTTTGCGTGGGTGGCAGCAGCGTTTTGGGGGGCTGGGCGGCGTTCCCGGCGTTCCCGGCGGCCCGAGCTGCAGCGGGGAGCTGTGTCTCTCTTTGGCATCTTTTGATTGCCCCCCCGGTAATTAGTGTTAAGGCAGCTGCGGCTTGTGCCGCCGGGTTCCCCCACCATCTATTAAAGCCCCAGGGGTGCAACTGAGGGGAGTGTGCATCTTAATTTTTAGTTAAGTCAGCCCCCCTATCGGTCTTTCGGCAGAGGTGGCAGCCAGTTAGGTGGCTGGGTGGTGGTTGTTTGCGGTATTCCCCCTTCCTCCAGTTGCTGCCATTTGTAAAGTTAATTTTGCCATTTGAGGCCATCTTTTTGAAAGCCCTGATATTGGGCATAGTCTCCCTGGCATTCTAGGGGGCTGTGGGCAGCCATTTGGGTTAGGCCCTGGTGATCACTGTGATCTTTGCAGGTGGCCATTTTTTTTTTTTTGCAATTAACAATTTTAATTATTTTTTATAATAAAAAAACAACAGCAACACAACAACAACACAGCATTGAACAGTACAATAAAGATAATTGTCACTCTTACAAACTTTGAATCTCAATACAGTATAAGATTGGTAAATGACAGTCCAACACTGTAATTAAAATACATTTAACAATAATTCAAAATTTAACAATCTAACTAACCCTAATAAAAAACTTTTAAACATCTAACAGTAACTCATCATGACTCATACAAAAAACTTAGTATCTCAGAATTTTATTTATCCGGGATACAATATTTATGCGGTTGGTGGGTAGCAATATAATTAATAAAGCTGAACCATTTCTTTTCAAAAGTGTTTGTTTGATGTGGATTGTCAGCCAGGGTAAGTTGGAGTGCAAGTTTATCAGATACCATCACATCCCAAAGTTTGGATATCCACTGACCCAAAGTAGGAATTTTTATGGTTTTCCAGTTGGAAGCAATAAGATTTTTTGCTGCTAACAACATCAGAGCAACAATTTCCAATGTTTGATTAGAGGCAAGCGAATCTGGCCAAAGATTCAACAACAAGGATTCTGGAGTATTTGGTATTTCCACACCAATAACCGTCTTGATTTCCAATATTACAGATTTCCAAAATACGTTTATTTTGGGGCAAGCCCACCAACAGTGAACTAAAGACCCAACCTGTTGGCATTGTTTCCAGCACAAGGGGGTCGATTTAAATCTGCATTTAAAAAGGCGCTCAGCTGTTAAATACCACCGGTTCATTATTTTAAATTGTTGGAGTTGAAAGTTTGATATTTTGCTATGTAATCAATGAATACTATACAAGAAAGTGTATATTGTAATAGTTTGTTACACAAAATGACTTTCTGCATTACTCCCGAGGAAACCCACTGAGTGGCAGTATGGAGCACCTTTTTCCTCTAGCTGTATAGAAGGTGGCTTCATTTAATTGTATATGTACTCAATCATATAAAAGCAAGATATATCAACTGTAAGAGCAATTACATTGAATGCAAAACATACTTTCATCAGCTTGTGAAGTTGTATATGTACTCAATCATGTAAAAGCATGATATGACAACTGTAAGAGCAGTTACATTGAATGCCAGAGATACATTCATCAGATTTTGAAGTTGATTGTACAAGGAGTGATAACTGAGACTGTATTGATATCACTTTGTAAAACGTTGAAATTTCACTTTTGTCTAACCAAGAGATCAAAGAAGAGTAATCAATGAATACTATGTACTCAACAATAAAAAGCATGATATAGCAACAGTAAAAACAGTTACATTGAATGCAAGAGATACATTCATCAGATTGTGAAGTTGGTTGTACAAGGAGTGATAACTGACACTGTACTGATATCACTTTGTAAAACCTAGAAATTTCACTGTTGTCTAACAAAGAGATCACAGAAGAGTAATCAATGAATACTATTCAAGAAATATATTGGATTGTAAATTGTAATAGTTTGTTACACAAGACTTTCTGCGTTATTCTTGAGGAATCCCACTGAGTGGCAGTATGGAGCACCTTTTTACTATACTTGTATAGAAGGTGGCTTCGTTTCATTGCATACTCAACCATATAATAGCATGATATAGCAACTGTAAGAGCAATTACATTGAAAGCAAAACATACACTCATCAGATTTTGTAGTTGGTTATACAAGTAGTGATAACTGACACTGTACTGATATCACTTTGTAAAACCTAGAAATATCACTATCCTGTAACCAACAGATCATTGAACAGAGTAATCAATGAATACTATGCAAGAAATTGTATATTGTAATAGTTTGTTACACAAAATGACTTTCTCCGTTACTCCCGAGGAATCCCACAGAGTGGCAGTATGGAGCACCTTTTTCCTATACTTGTATAGAAGGTGGCTTCATTTCATTGTATATGTACTCAACCATATAAAAGCGTGATATAGCAACTGTAAGAGCAGTTACATTGAATGCAAGACATACATTCATCAGATTTTGAAGTTGGTTGTACAAGGAGTGATAACTGACACTTTATTGATATCACTTTGTAAAACGTAGAAATTTCACTGTTGTCTAACCAAGAGATCACACAAGAGTAATCAATGAATACTATACAAGAAATACATTGGATTGTAAATTGTAATAGTTTATTACACAAAATGACTTTCTGCGTTACTCCCGAGGAATCCCACTGAGTGGCAGTATGGAGCACCTTTTTACTATAGTTGTATAGAAGGTGGCTTCATTTCATTGTATATGTACTCAATCATGTAAAAGCATGATATATCAACTGTAAGAGCAGTTACATTGAATGCAAGACATACATTCATCAGATTTTGAAGTTGGTTGTACAAGGAGTGATAACTGAGACTGTATTGATATCACTTTGTAAAACGTAGAAATTTCACTTTTGTCTAACCAAGAGATCACAGAAGAGTAATCAATGAATACTATTCAAGAAATATATTGGATTGTAAATTTTAACAGTTTGTTACAAAAAATGATTTTCTGTGTTACTCCCGAGGAATCCCACTGAGTGGCAGTATGGAGCACCTTTTTCCTCTAGCTGTAGAGAGGGTGGCTTCATTTCATTGTATATGTAATCAGCCAAAAAAAGCATGATATAGCAATGGTAAAAGCAGTTACATTGAATGCAAGAGATACATTCATCAGATTGTGAAGTTGCTTGTACAAGGAATGATAACTGACACTGTACTGATACCACTTTCTAAAACCTAGAAATTTCACTGTTGTCTAACCAAGAGATCACAGAAGAGTAATCAATAAATACTATACAAGAAATATTTTGGATTGTAAATTGTAATAGTTCGTTACACAAAATGACTTTCTGCGTTACTCCTCAGGAATCCCACTGAGTGGCAGTATGGAGCACCTTTTTACTATACTTGTATAGAAGGTGGCATCGTTTCATTACATATCTACTCAACCATATAAAAGCATGATATAGCAACTGTAAGAGCAGTTACATTGAACGCAAAACATACACTCATCAGATTTTGTAGTTGGTTGTACAAGTAGTGATAACTGACACTGTACTGATATCACTTTGTAAAACCTAGAAATATCACTATCCTGTAACCAACAGATCATTGAACATAGTAATCAATGAATACTATGCAAGAAATTGTATATTGTAATAGTTTGTTACACAAAATGACTTTCTGCGTTACTCCTGAGGAATCCCACTGAGTGGCAGTATGGAGCACCTTTTTACTATACTTGTACAGAAGGTGGCTTCGTTTCATTGCATATCTACTCAACCATATAAAAGCATGATATAGCAACTGTAAGAGCAGTTACATTGAAAGCAAAACATACACTCATCAGATTTTGTAGTTGGTTGCACAAGTAGTGATAACTGACACTGTACTGATATCACTTTGTAAAACCTAGAAATATCACTATCCTGTAACCAACAGATCATTGAACAGAGTAATCAATGAATACTATACAAGAAATTGTATATTGTAATAGTTTGTTACACAAAATGACTTTCTGCGTTACTCCCAAGGAATCCCACTGAGTGGCAGTATGGAACACCTTTTTACTATAGTTGTATAGAAGGTGGCTTCATTTCATAGTATATGTACTCAACCATATAAAAGCATGATATAGCAACTGTAAGAGCAATTACATTGAATGCAAGACATACATTCATCAGATTTTGAAGTTGGTTGTACAAGGAGTGATAACTGACACTGTACTGATATCACTTTGTAAAACGTCGAAATTTCACTGTTGTCTAACCAAGAGTTCACAGAAGAGTAATCAATGAATACTATACAAGAAATACATTGGATTGTAAATTGTAATAGTTTGTTACACAAAATGACTTTCTGCGTTACTCCCGAGGAATCCCACTAAGTGGCAGTATGGAGCACCTTTTTGCTATAGTTGTATAGAAGGTGGCTTCACTTCATTGTATATGTACTCAACCATATAAAAGCATGATATAGCAACTGTAAGAGCAGATACATTGAATGCCAGAGATACATTCATCAGATTTTGAAGTTGTTTGTACAAGGAGTGATTACTGACACTGTACTGATATCACTTTGTAAAACCTAGAAATATCACTATCCTGTAACCAACAGATCATTGAAAAGAGTAATCAATGAATACTATACAAGAAATTGTATATTGTAATAGTTTGTTACACAAAATGACTTTCTGCGTTACTCACGAGGAATCCCACTGAGTGGCAGTATGGAGCACCTTTTTACTACAGTTGTATAGAAGGTGGCTTCATTTCATTGTATATGTACTCAACCATATAAAAGCATGATATAGCAACTGTAAGAGCAGTTACATTGAATGCAAGAGATACATTCATCAGATTTTGAAGTTGGTTGTACAAGGAGTGATTACTGACACTGTATTGATATCACTTTGAAAAACCTAGAAATCTCACTGTTGTCTAACCAAGAGTTCACAGAAGAGTAATCAATGAATACTATACAAGAAATACATTGGATTGTAAATTGTAATATTTTGTTACACAAAATGACTTTCTGCGTTACTCCCGAGGAATCCCACTGAGTGGCAGAATGGAGCACCTTTTTCCTCCAGCTGTATAGAAGGTGGCTTCATTTCATTGTATATGTACTCAACCATATAAAAGCATGATATATCAACTGTAAGAGCAATTACATTGAATGCAAGAGATACATTCATCAGATTTTGAAGTTGGTTGTACAAGGAGTGATAACTGACACTGTACTGATACCACTTTGTAAAATGTAGATATTTCACTGTTGTCTAACCAAGAGTTCACAGAAGAGTAATCAATGAATACTATACAAGAAATACATTTGATTGTAAATTGTAATAGTTTGTTACACAAAATGACTTTCTGCGTTACTCCCGAGGAATCCCCCTGACTGGCAGTATGGAGCACCTTTTTGCTATAGTTGTATAAAAGGTGGCTTCATTTCATTGTCTATGTACTCAACCAAATAAAAGCATGATATAGCAACTGTAAGAGCAGTTACATTGAATGCCAGAGATACATTCCTCAGATTTTGAAGCTGTTTGTATAAGGAGTGATAACTGACACTGTACTGATATCACTTTGTAAAACCTAGAAATATCACTATCCTGTAACCAACAGATCATTGAAAAGAGTAATCAATGAATACTATACAAGAAATTGTATATTGTAACAGTTTCTTACACAAAATGACTTTCTGCGTTACTCACGAGGAATCCCACTGAGTGGCAGTATGGAGTACCTTTTTACTATAGTAGTATAGAAGGTAGCTTCATTTCATTGTATATGTACTCAACCATATAAAAGCATGATATAGCAACTGTAAGAGCAGTTACATTGAATGCAAGAGATATATTCATCAGATTTTGAAGTTGGTTGTACAAGGAGTGATTACTGACACTGTATTGATATCACGTTGTAAAACCTAGAAATTTCACTGTTGTCTAACCAAGAGATCGCAGAAGAGTAATCAATTAATACTATACAAGAAATACATTGGATTGTAAATTGTAATAGTTTGTTACACAAAATGACTTTCTGCGTTTCTCCCGAGGAATCCCACTGAGTGGCAGTATGGAGCACCTTTTTACTGTAGTTGTATAGAAGGTGGCTTCATTTCATTGTATATGTACTCAACCATATAAAAGCATGATATAGCAACTGTAAGAGCAATTACATTGAATGCAAGAGATATATTCATCAGATTTTGAAGTTGGTTGTACAAGGAGTGATAACTGACACTGTACTGATATCACTTTGTAAAACGTAGAAATTTCACTGTTGTGTAACCAATATTTCACAGAAGAGTAATCAATGAATACTATACGAGAAATACATTGGATTGTAAATTGTAATAGTTTGTTACACAAAATGACTTTCTGCGTTACTCCCGAGGAATCCCACTGAGTGGCAGTATGGAGCACATTTTTACTGTAGTTGTATAGAAGGTGGCTTCATTTCATTGTATATGTACTCAACCATATAAAAGCATGATATAGCAACGGTAAGAGCAGTTAAATTGAATGCAAGAGATACATTCATCAGATTTTGAAGTTGGTTGTACAAGGAGTGGTAACTGACACTTTATTGATATCACTTTGAAAAACCTAGAAATTTCACTGTTGTGTAACCAAGAGATCGCAGAAGAGTAATCAATGAATACTATACAAGAATTACATTGGATTGTAAATTATAATAGTTTGTTACACAAAATTATTTTCTCTGTTACTCCCGAGGATTCCCACTGAATGGCAGTGTGGAGCACCTGTTTCCTCCAGCTGTATAGAAGGTGGCTTCATTTAATTGTATATGTACTCAACCATATAAAATCAAGATATATCAACTGTAAGAGCAATTACATTGAATGCAAGACATACATTCATCAGATTTTGAAGTTGGTTGTATAAGGAGTGATAACTGACACTGTACTGATATCACTTTGTAAAACCTAGAAATATCACTATCCTGTAACCAACAGATCATTGAAAAGAGTAATCAATGAATACTATACAAGAAATTGTATATTGTAATAGTTTGTTACACAAAATGACTTTCTGCGTTACTCCCGAGGAATCCCACGGCGTGGCAGTATGGAGCACCTTTTTACTATAGTTGTATAGAAGGTGGCTTCCTTTCATTGTATATGTACTCAACCATATAAAAACATGATATAGCAACTGTAATAGCAGTTACATTGAATGCAAGACATACATTCATCAGATTTTGAAGTTGGTTGTACAACGAGTGATTACTGACACTGTATTGATATCACATTGTAAAACCTAGAAATTTCACTGTTGTCTAAACAAGAGATCGCAGTAGAGTAATCAATGAATACTATACAAGAAGTACATTGGATTGTAAATTGTAATAGTTTGTTACACAAAATGACTTTCTGCGTTACTCCCGAGGAATCCCACTGAGTGGCAGAATGGAGCACCTTTTTCCTCCAGCTGTATAGAAGGTGGCTTCATTTAATTGTATATGTACTCAACCATATAAAATCAAGATATATCAACTGTTAGAGCAATTACATTGAATGCAAGAGATACATTCATCAGACTTTGAAGTTGATTGTACAAGGAGTGATAACTGACACTGTACTGATATCACTTTGTAAAACGTAGAAATTTCACTGTTGTCTAACCAAGAGTTCACAGAAGAGTAATCAATGAATACTATACAAGAAATACATTGGATTGTAAATTGTAATAGTTTGTTACACAAAATGACTTTCTGTGTTACTCCCGAGGAATCCCACTGAGTGGCAGTATGGAGCCCCTTTTTACTGTAGTTGTATAGAAGGTGGCTTCATTTCATTGTATATGTACTCAACCATATAAATGCATGATATAGAAACGGTAAGAGCAGTTACATTGAATGCCAGAGATACATTCATCAGATTTTGAAGTTGTTTGTACAAGGAGTGATAACTGACACTGTACTGATATCACTTTGTAAAACCTAGAAATATCACTATCCTGCAACCAACAGATCACTAAAAAGAGTAATCAATGAATACTATACAAGAAATTATATATTGTAATAGTTTGTTACACAAAATGACTTTCTGCATTACTCCCGAGGAATCCCACTGAGTGGCAGTATGGAGCTCCTTTTTACTATAGTTGTATAGAAGGTGGCTTCATTTCATTGTATATGTACCCAACCATATAAAAGCATGATATAGCAACTGTAAGAGCAGTTACATTGAATGCAAGAGATACATTCATCAGATTTTGAAGTTGGTTGTACAAGGAATGATTACTGACATTGTATTGATATCACGTTGAAAAACCTAGAAATTTCACTGTTGTCTAACCAAGAGATCGCAGAAGAGTAATCAATGAATACTATACAAGAATTACATTGGATTGTAAATTGTAATACTTTGTTACACAAAATTATTTTCTGTGTTACTCCCGAGGATTCCCACTGAGTGGCAGTATGGAGCACCTTTTTCCTCTAGCTGTATAGAAGGTGGCTTCATTTCATTGTATATGTACTCAATCTTGAAATAGCATGTTATATCGACTGTAAGAGCAATTACATTGAATGCAAGACATACATTCATCAGATTTTGAAGTTGGTTGTACAAGGAGTCATAACTGACACTGTACTGATATCACTTTGTAAAACCTAGAAATATCACTATCTTGTAACGAACAGATCATTGAAAAGAGTAATCAATGAATAATATACAAGAAATTATATATTGTAATAGTTTGTTACACAAAATGACTTTCTGCGTTTCTCCCGAAGAATCCCACTGAGTGGCAATATGGAGCAACTTTTTCCTCCAGCTGTATAGAAGGTGGCTTCATTTAATTGAATATGTACTCAACCATATAAAATCAAGATATATCAACTGCAAGAGCAATTACATTGAATGCAAGAGATACATTCATCAGATTTTGAAGTTGGTTGTACAAGGAGTGATAACTTACAATGTACTGATATCACTTTGTAAAACGTAGAAATTTCACTGTTGTCTAACCAAGAGTTCACAGAAGAGTAATCAATGAATACTATACAAGAAATACATTGGATTGTAAATTGTAATAGTTTGTTACACAAAATGACTTTCTGCGTTACTCCCGAGGAATCCCACTGAGTGGCAGTATGGAGCACCTTTTTGCTATAGTTGTATAGAAGGTGGCTTCATTTCATTAAATATGTACTCAACCATATAAAAGCATGATATAGGAACTGTAAGAGCAGTTACATTGAATGCCAGAGATACATTCATCAGATTTTGAAGTTGTTTGTACAAGGAGTGATAACTGACACTGTACTGATATCAATTGTAAAACCTAGAAATATCACTATCCTATAACCAACAGATCATTGAAAAGAGTAATCAATGAATACTATACAAGAAATTATATATTGTAATAGTTTCTTACACAAAATGACTTTCTGCGTTACTCCCGAGGAATCCCACTGAGTGGCAGTATGCAGCTCCTTTTTACTATAGTTGTATAGAAGGTGGCTTCATTTAATTGTATATGTACTCAACCATATAAAAGCATGATATAGCAATTGTAAGAGCAGTTACATTGAATGCAAGAGATACATTCATCAGATTTTGAAGTTGGTTGTACAAGGAGTGATTACTAACACTGTATTGATATCACGTTGTAAAACCTAGAAATTTCACTGTTCTCTAACCAAGAGATCGCAGAAGAGTAATCAATGAATACTATACAAGAAATACATTGGATTGTAAATTGTAATAGTTTGTTACACAAAATGACTTTCTGCGTTACTCCCGAGGAATCCCACTGAGTGGCAGTATGGAGCACCTTTTTACTGTAGTTGTATAGAAGGTGGCTTCATTTAATTGTATATGTACTCAACCATATAAAATCAAGATATATCAACTGTAAGAGCAATTACATTGAATGCAAGAGATACATTCATCAGATTTTGAAGTTGGTTGTACAAGGAGTGATAACTGACACTGTACTAATATCACTTTGTAAAACGTAGAAATTTCACTGTTGTCTAACCAAGAGTTCACAGAAGAGTAATCAATGAATACTATACAAGAAATACATTGGATTGTAAATTGTAATAGTTTGTTACACAAAATGACTTTCTGCGTTACTCCCGAGGAATCCCACTGAGTGGCAGTATGGAGAACCTTTTTGCTATAGTTGTATAGAAGGTGGCTTCATTTCATTGTATATGTACTCAACCATATAAAAGCATGATATAGGAACTGTAAGAGCAGTTACATTGAATGCCAGAGATACATTCATCAGATTTTGAAGTTGTTTGTACAAGGAGTGATAACTGACACTGTACTGATATCACTTTGTAAAACCTAGAAATATCACTATCCAGTAACCAACAGATCATTGAAAAGAGTAATCAATGAATACTATACAAGAAATTGTATATTGTAATAGTTTGTTACACAAAATGACTTTCTGCGTTACTCACGAGGAATCCCACTGAGTGGCAGTATGGAGCACCTTTTTACTATAGTTGTATAGAAGGTGGCTTCATTTCATTGTATATGTACTCAACCATATAAAAGCATGATATAGCAACTGTAAGAGCAGTTACATTGAATGCAAGAGATACATTCATCAGATTTTGAAGTTGGTTGTACAAGGAGTGATTACTGACACTTTATTGATATCACTTTGTAAAACCTAGAAATTTCACTGTTGTCTAACCAAGAGATCGCAGAAGAGTAATCAATGAATACTATACAAGAAATACATTGGATTGTAAATTGTAATAGTTTGTTACACAAAATGACTTTCTGCGTTACTCCCGAGGAATCCCACTGAGTGGCAGTATGGAGCACCTTTCTACTGTAGTTGTATAGAAGGTGGCTTTATTTCATTGTATATGTACTCAACCATATAAAAGCATGATATAGCAACTGTAAGAGCAGTTACATTGAATGCCAGAGATACATTCATCAGATTTCGAGGTTGGTTGTACAAGGAGTGATAACTGACACTGTACTGATATCACTTTGTAAAACCTTGAAATATCACTATCCTGCAACCAACAGATCATTGAAAAGAGTAATCAATGAATACTATACAAGAAATTATATATTGTAATAGTTTGTTACACAAAATGACTTTCTGCATTACTCCCGAGGAATCCCACTGAGTGGCAGTATGGAGCTCCTTTTTATTATAGTTGTATAGAAGGTGGCTTCATTTCATTGTATATGTACCCAACCATATCAAGCATGATATAGCAACTGTAAGAGCAGTTACATTGAATGCAAGAGATACATTCATCAGATTTTGAAGTTGGTTGTACAAGGAGTGATTACTGACATTGTATTGATATCACGTTGAAAAACCTAGAAATTTCACTGTTGTCTAACCAAGAGATCGCAGAAGAGTAATCAATGAATACTATACAAGAATTACATTGGATTGTAAATTGTAATACTTTGTTACACAAAATTGTTTTCTGTGTTACTCCCGAGGATTCCCACTGAGTGGCAGTATGGAGCACCTTTTTCCTCTAGCTGTATAGAAGGTGCCTTCATTTCATTGTATATGTACTGAATCTTGCAATAGCATGTTATATCGACTGTAAGAGCAATTACATTTAATGCAAGACATACATTCATCAGATTTTGAAGGTGGTTGTACAAGGAGTGATAACTGACACTGTACTGATATCACCTTGTAAAACCTAGAAATATCACTATCTTGTAACGAACAGATCATTGAAAAGAGTAATCAATGAATACTATACAAGACATTATATATTGTAATAGTTTGTTACACAAAATGACTTTCTGCGTTTCTCCCGAAGAATCCCACTGAGTGGCAATATGGAGCACCTTTTTCCTCCAGCTGTATAGAAGGTGGCTTCATTTAATTGTATATGTACTCAACCATATAAAATCAAGATATATCAACTGCAAGACCAATTACATTGAATGCAAGAAATACATTCATCAGATTTTGAAGGTGGTTGTACAAGGAGTGATAACTGACACTGTACTGATATCACTTTGTAAAACCGAGAAATATCACTATCCTGTAACGAACAGATCATTGAAAAGAGTAATCAATGAATACTATACAAGAAATTATATATTGTAATAGTTTGTTACACAAAATGACTTTCTGCGTTTCTCCCGAGGAATCCCACTGAGTGGCAGTATGGAGAACCTTTTTCCTCCAGCTGTATAGAAGGTGGCTTCATTTAATTGTATATGTACTCAACAATATAAAATCAAGATATATCAACTGCAAGAGCAATTACATTGAATGCAAGAGATACATTCATCAGATTTTGAAGTTGGTTGTACAAGGAGTGATAACTGACACTGTACTGATATCACTTTGTAAAACCTAGAAATATCAGTATCCTGTAACCAACAGATCATTGAAAAGAGTAATCAATGAATACTATACAAGAAATTATATATTGTAATAGTTTGTTACACAAAATGACTTTCTGCGTTACTCCCGAGGAATCCGACTGAGTGGCAGTATGGAGCACCTTTTTACTATAGTTGTATAGAAGGTGGCTTCATTTCATTGTATATCTACTCAACCATATAAAAAAATGATATAGCAACTGTAAGAGCAGTTACATTGAATGCAAGAGATACATTCATCAGATTTTGAAGTTGGTTGTACAAGGAGTGATTACTGACACTGTATTGATATCACGTTGTAAAACCTAGAAATTTCACTGTTGTCTAACCAAGAGATCGCAGAAGAGTAATCAATGAATAGTATACAATTAATAAATTGGATTGTAAATTGTAATAGTTTGTTACACAAAATGACTTTCTGCGTTACTCCCGAGGAATCCCACTGAGTGGCAGTATGCAGCACCTTTTTACTGTAGTTGCATAGAAGGTGGCTTTATTTAATTGTATATGTACTCAACCATATAAAATCAAGATATATCAACTGTAAGAGCAATTACATTGAATGCAAGAGATACATTCATCAGATTTTGAAGTTGGTTGTACAAGGAGTGATAACTGACACTGTACTGATATCACTTTGTAAAACGTATTAATTTCACTGTTGTCTAACCAAGAGTTCACAGAAGAGTAATCAATGAATACTATCCAAGAAATACATTGGATTGTAAATTGTAATAGTTTGTTACCCAAAATGACTTTCTGCGTTACTCCCGAGGAATCCCACTGAGTGGCAGTATGGAGAACCTTTTTGCTATAGTTGTATAGAAGGTGGCTTCATTTCATTGTATATGTACTCAACCATATAAAAGCATGATATAGCAACTGTAAGAGCAGTTACATTGAATGCCAGAGATACATTCATCAGATTTTGAAGTTGTTTATACAAGGAGTGATAACTGACACTGTACTGATATCACTTTGTAAAACCTAGAAATATCACTATCCTGTAACCAACAGATCATTGAAAAGACTAATCAATGAATACTATACAAGAAATTGTATATTGTAATAGTTTGTTACACAAAATGACTTTCTGCGTTACTCCCGAGGAATCCCACTGAGTGGCAGTATGGAGCACTTTTTAATTTAGTTGTATAGAAGGTGGCTTCATTTCATTGTATATGTACTCAACCATATGAAAGCATGATATAGCAACTGTAAGTGCAGTTACACTGAATGCAAGAGATACATTCATCAGATTTTGAAGTTGGTTCTACAAGGAGTGATTACTGACACTATATTGATATCACGTTGTAAAACCTAGAAATTTCACTGTTGTCTAACCAACAGATCGCAGAAGAGTAATCAATGAATACTATACAAGAAATACATTGGATTGTAAATTGTAATAGTTTGTTACACAAAATGACTTTCTGCGTTACTCCCGAGGAATCCCACTGAGTGGCAGTATGGAGCACCTTTTTACTGTAGTTGTATAGAAGGTGGCTTTATTTCATTGTATATGTACCCAACCATATAAAGCATGATATAGCAACTGTAAGAGCAGTTACATTGAATGCCAGAGATACATTCATCAGATTTTGAAGTTGGTTGTACAAGGAGTGATTACTGACATTGTATTGATATCACGTTGAAAAACCTAGAAATTTCACTGTTGTCTAACCAAGAGATCGTAGAAGAGTAATCAATGAATACTATACAAGAATTACATTGGATTGTAAATTGTAATACTTTGTTACACAAAATTATTTTCTGTGTTACTCCCGAGGATTCCCACTGAGTGGCAGTATGGAGCACCTTTTTCCTCTAGCTGTATAGAAGGTGGCTTCATTTCATTGTATATGTACTCAATCTTGAAATAGCATGTTATATCGACTGTAAGAGCAATTACATTGAATGCAAGACATACATTCATCAGATTTTGAAGGTGGTTGTACAAGGAGTGATAACTGACACTGTACTGATATCACTTTGTAAAACCTAGAAATATCACTATCTTGTAACGAAAAGATCATTGAAAAGAGTAATCAATGAATACTATACAAGAAATTATATATTGTAATAGTTTGTTACACAAAATGACTTTCTGCGTTTCTCCCGAAGAATCCCACTGAGTGGCAATATGGAGCACCTTTTTCCTCCAGCTGTATAGAAGGTGGCTTCATTTAATTGTATATGTACTCAACCATATGAAATCAAGATATATCAACTGCAAGAGCAATTACATTGAATGCAAGACATACATTCATCAGATTTTGAAGGTGGTTGTACAAGGAGTGATAACTGACACTGTACTGATATCACTTTGTAAAACCTAGAAATATCACTATCTTGTAACGAACAGATCATTGAAAAGAGTAATCAATGAATACTATACAAGAAATTATATATTGTAATAGTTTGTTACACAAAATGACTTTCTGCGTTTCTCCCGAGGAATCCCACTGAGTGGCAGTATGGAGCACCTTTTTCCTCCAGCTGTATAGAAGGTGGCTTCATTTAATTGTATATGTACTCAACAATATAAAATCAAGATATTTCAAATGCAAGAGCAATTACATTGAATGCAAGAGATACATTCATCAGATTTTGAAGTTGGTTGTACAAGGAGTGATAACTGACACTGTACTGATATCACTTTGTAAAACCTAGAAATATCACTATCCTGTAACCAACAGATCATTGAAAAGAGTAATCAATGAATACTATACAAGAAATACATTGGATTGTAAATTGTAATAGTTTGTTACACAAAATGACTTTCTGCGTTACTCCCGAGGAATCCCACTGAGTGGCAGTATGGAGCACCTTTCTACTGTAGTTGTATAGAAGGTGGCTTTATTTCATTGTATATGTACTCAACCATATAAAAGCATGATATAGCAACTGTAAGAGCAGTTACATTGAATGCCAGAGATACATTCATCAGATTTCGAGGTTGGTTGTACAAGGAGTGATAACTGACACTGTACTGATATCACTTTGTAAAACCTTGAAATATCACTATCCTGCAACCAACAGATCATTGAAAAGAGTAATCAATGAATACTATACAAGAAATTATATATTGTAATAGTTTGTTACACAAAATGACTTTCTGCATTACTCCCGAGGAATCCCACTGAGTGGCAGTATGGAGCTCCTTTTTATTATAGTTGTATAGAAGGTGGCTTCATTTCATTGTATATGTACCCAACCATATCAAGCATGATATAGCAACTGTAAGAGCAGTTACATTGAATGCAAGAGATACATTCATCAGATTTTGAAGTTGGTTGTACAAGGAGTGATTACTGACATTGTATTGATATCACGTTGAAAAACCTAGAAATTTCACTGTTGTCTAACCAAGAGATCGCAGAAGAGTAATCAATGAATACTATACAAGAATTACATTGGATTGTAAATTGTAATACTTTGTTACACAAAATTGTTTTCTGTGTTACTCCCGAGGATTCCCACTGAGTGGCAGTATGGAGCACCTTTTTCCTCTAGCTGTATAGAAGGTGCCTTCATTTCATTGTATATGTACTGAATCTTGCAATAGCATGTTATATCGACTGTAAGAGCAATTACATTTAATGCAAGACATACATTCATCAGATTTTGAAGGTGGTTGTACAAGGAGTGATAACTGACACTGTACTGATATCACCTTGTAAAACCTAGAAATATCACTATCTTGTAACGAACAGATCATTGAAAAGAGTAATCAATGAATACTATACAAGACATTATATATTGTAATAGTTTGTTACACAAAATGACTTTCTGCGTTTCTCCCGAAGAATCCCACTGAGTGGCAATATGGAGCACCTTTTTCCTCCAGCTGTATAGAAGGTGGCTTCATTTAATTGTATATGTACTCAACCATATAAAATCAAGATATATCAACTGCAAGAGCAATTACATTGAATGCAAGAAATACATTCATCAGATTTTGAAGGTGGTTGTACAAGGAGTGATAACTGACACTGTACTGATATCACTTTGTAAAACCGAGAAATATCACTATCCTGTAACGAACAGATCATTGAAAAGAGTAATCAATGAATACTATACAAGAAATTATATATTGTAATAGTTTGTTACACAAAATGACTTTCTGCGTTTCTCCCGAGGAATCCCACTGAGTGGCAGTATGGAGAACCTTTTTCCTCCAGCTGTATAGAAGGTGGCTTCATTTAATTGTATATGTACTCAACAATATAAAATCAAGATATATCAACTGCAAGAGCAATTACATTGAATGCAAGAGATACATTCATCAGATTTTGAAGTTGGTTGTACAAGGAGTGATAACTGACACTGTACTGATATCACTTTGTAAAACCTAGAAATATCAGTATCCTGTAACCAACAGATCATTGAAAAGAGTAATCAATGAATACTATACAAGAAATTATATATTGTAATAGTTTGTTACACAAAATGACTTTCTGCGTTACTCCCGAGGAATCCGACTGAGTGGCAGTATGGAGCACCTTTTTACTATAGTTGTATAGAAGGTGGCTTCATTTCATTGTATATCTACTCAACCATATAAAAAAATGATATAGCAACTGTAAGAGCAGTTACATTGAATGCAAGAGATACATTCATCAGATTTTGAAGTTGGTTGTACAAGGAGTGATTACTGACACTGTATTGATATCACGTTGTAAAACCTAGAAATTTCACTGTTGTCTAACCAAGAGATCGCAGAAGAGTAATCAATGAATAGTATACAATTAATAAATTGGATTGTAAATTGTAATAGTTTGTTACACAAAATGACTTTCTGCGTTACTCCCGAGGAATCCCACTGAGTGGCAGTATGCAGCACCTTTTTACTGTAGTTGCATAGAAGGTGGCTTTATTTAATTGTATATGTACTCAACCATATAAAATCAAGATATATCAACTGTAAGAGCAATTACATTGAATGCAAGAGATACATTCATCAGATTTTGAAGTTGGTTGTACAAGGAGTGATAACTGACACTGTACTGATATCACTTTATAAAACGTATTAATTTCACTGTTGTCTAACCAAGAGTTCACAGAAGAGTAATCAATGAATACTATCCAAGAAATACATTGGATTGTAAATTGTAATAGTTTGTTACCCAAAATGACTTTCTGCGTTACTCCCGAGGAATCCCACTGAGTGGCAGTATGGAGAACCTTTTTGCTATAGTTGTATAGAAGGTGGCTTCATTTCATTGTATATGTACTCAACCATATAAAAGCATGATATAGCAACTGTAAGAGCAGTTACATTGAATGCCAGAGATACATTCATCAGATTTTGAAGTTGTTTATACAAGGAGTGATAACTGACACTGTACTGATATCACTTTGTAAAACCTAGAAATATCACTATCCTGTAACCAACAGATCATTGAAAAGACTAATCAATGAATACTATACAAGAAATTGTATATTGTAATAGTTTGTTACACAAAATGACTTTCTGCGTTACTCCCGAGGAATCCCACTGAGTGGCAGTATGGAGCACTTTTTAATTTAGTTGTATAGAAGGTGGCTTCATTTCATTGTATATGTACTCAACCATATGAAAGCATGATATAGCAACTGTAAGTGCAGTTACATTGAATGCAAGAGATACATTCATCAGATTTTGAAGTTGGTTCTACAAGGAGTGATTACTGACACTATATTGATATCACGTTGTAAAACCTAGAAATTTCACTGTTGTCTAACCAACAGATCGCAGAAGAGTAATCAATGAATACTATACAAGAAATACATTGGATTGTAAATTGTAATAGTTTGTTACACAAAATGACTTTCTGCGTTACTCCCGAGGAATCCCACTGAGTGGCAGTATGGAGCACCTTTTTACTGTAGTTGTATAGAAGGTGGCTTTATTTCATTGTATATGTACCCAACCATATAAAGCATGATATAGCAACTGTAAGAGCAGTTACATTGAATGCCAGAGATACATTCATCAGATTTTGAAGTTGGTTGTACAAGGAGTGATTACTGACATTGTATTGATATCACGTTGAAAAACCTAGAAATTTCACTGTTGTCTAACCAAGAGATCGTAGAAGAGTAATCAATGAATACTATACAAGAATTACATTGGATTGTAAATTGTAATACTTTGTTACACAAAATTATTTTCTGTGTTACTCCCGAGGATTCCCACTGAGTGGCAGTATGGAGCACCTTTTTCCTCTAGCTGTATAGAAGGTGGCTTCATTTCATTGTATATGTACTCAATCTTGAAATAGCATGTTATATCGACTGTAAGAGCAATTACATTGAATGCAAGACATACATTCATCAGATTTTGAAGGTGGTTGTACAAGGAGTGATAACTGACACTGTACTGATATCACTTTGTAAAACCTAGAAATATCACTATCTTGTAACGAAAAGATCATTGAAAAGAGTAATCAATGAATACTATACAAGAAATTATATATTGTAATAGTTTGTTACACAAAATGACTTTCTGCGTTTCTCCCGAAGAATCCCACTGAGTGGCAATATGGAGCACCTTTTTCCTCCAGCTGTATAGAAGGTGGCTTCATTTAATTGTATATGTACTCAACCATATGAAATCAAGATATATCAACTGCAAGAGCAATTACATTGAATGCAAGACATACATTCATCAGATTTTGAAGGTGGTTGTACAAGGAGTGATAACTGACACTGTACTGATATCACTTTGTAAAACCGAGAAATATCACTATCTTGTAACGAACAGATCATTGAAAAGAGTAATCAATGAATACTATACAAGAAATTATATATTGTAATAGTTTGTTACACAAAATGACTTTCTGCGTTTCTCCCGAGGAATCCCACTGAGTGGCAGTATGGAGCACCTTTTTCCTCCAGCTGTATAGAAGGTGGCTTCATTTAATTGTATATGTACTCAACAATATAAAATCAAGATATTTCAAATGCAAGAGCAATTACATTGAATGCAAGAGATACATTCATCAGATTTTGAAGTTGGTTGTACAAGGAGTGATAACTGACACTGTACTGATATCACTTTGTAAAACCTAGAAATATCACTATCCTGTAACCAACAGATCATTGAAAAGACTAATCAATGAATACTATACAAGAAATTGTATATTGTAATAGTTTGTTACACAAAATGACTTTCTGCGTTACTCCCGAGGAATCCCACTGAGTGGCAGTATGGAGCACTTTTTAATTTAGTTGTATAGAAGGTGGCTTCATTTCATTGTATATGTACTCAACCATATGAAAGCATGATATAGCAACTGTAAGTGCAGTTACATTGAATGCAAGAGATACATTCATCAGATTTTGAAGTTGGTTCTACAAGGAGTGATTACTGACACTATATTGATATCACGTTGTAAAACCTAGAAATTTCACTGTTGTCTAACCAACAGATCGCAGAAGAGTAATCAATGAATACTATACAAGAAATACATTGGATTGTAAATTGTAATAGTTTGTTACACAAAATGACTTTCTGCGTTACTCCCGAGGAATCCCACTGAGTGGCAGTATGGAGCACCTTTTTACTGTAGTTGTATAGAAGGTGGCTTTATTTCATTGTATATGTACCCAACCATATAAAGCATGATATAGCAACTGTAAGAGCAGTTACATTGAATGCCAGAGATACATTCATCAGATTTTGAAGTTGGTTGTACAAGGAGTGATTACTGACATTGTATTGATATCACGTTGAAAAACCTAGAAATTTCACTGTTGTCTAACCAAGAGATCGTAGAAGAGTAATCAATGAATACTATACAAGAATTACATTGGATTGTAAATTGTAATACTTTGTTACACAAAATTATTTTCTGTGTTACTCCCGAGGATTCCCACTGAGTGGCAGTATGGAGCACCTTTTTCCTCTAGCTGTATAGAAGGTGGCTTCATTTCATTGTATATGTACTCAATCTTGAAATAGCATGTTATATCGACTGTAAGAGCAATTACATTGAATGCAAGACATACATTCATCAGATTTTGAAGGTGGTTGTACAAGGAGTGATAACTGACACTGTACTGATATCACTTTGTAAAACCTAGAAATATCACTATCTTGTAACGAAAAGATCATTGAAAAGAGTAATCAATGAATACTATACAAGAAATTATATATTGTAATAGTTTGTTACACAAAATGACTTTCTGCGTTTCTCCCGAAGAATCCCACTGAGTGGCAATATGGAGCACCTTTTTCCTCCAGCTGTATAGAAGGTGGCTTCATTTAATTGTATATGTACTCAACCATATGAAATCAAGATATATCAACTGCAAGAGCAATTACATTGAATGCAAGACATACATTCATCAGATTTTGAAGGTGGTTGTACAAGGAGTGATAACTGACACTGTACTGATATCACTTTGTAAAACCGAGAAATATCACTATCTTGTAACGAACAGATCATTGAAAAGAGTAATCAATGAATACTATACAAGAAATTATATATTGTAATAGTTTGTTACACAAAATGACTTTCTGCGTTTCTCCCGAGGAATCCCACTGAGTGGCAGTATGGAGCACCTTTTTCCTCCAGCTGTATAGAAGGTGGCTTCATTTAATTGTATATGTACTCAACAATATAAAATCAAGATATTTCAAATGCAAGAGCAATTACATTGAATGCAAGAGATACATTCATCAGATTTTGAAGTTGGTTGTACAAGGAGTGATAACTGACACTGTACTGATATCACTTTGTAAAACCTAGAAATATCACTATCCTGTAACCAACAGATCATTGAAAAGAGTAATCAATGAATACTATACAAGAAATTATATATTGTAATAGTGTGTTACACAAAATGACTTTCTGCGTTACTCCCGAGGAATCCCACTGAGTGGCAGTATGGAGCACCTTTTTACTATAGTTGTATAGACGGTGGCTTCATTTCATTGTATATGTACTCAACCATATAAAAGCATGATATAGCAACTGTAAGAGCAGTTACATTGAATGCAAGAGATACATTCATCAGATTTTGAAGTTGGTTGTACAAGGAGTGATTACTGACACTGTATTGATATCACGTTGTAAAACCTAGAAATTTCACTGTTGTCTAACCAAGAGATCGCAGAAGAGTAATCAATGAATAGTATACAATTAATAAATTGGATTGTAAATTGTAATAGTTTGTTACACAAAATGACTTTCTGCGTTACTCCCGAGGAATCCCACTGAGTGGCAGTATGCAGCACCTTTTTACTGTAGTTGCATAGAAGGTGGCTTTATTTAATTGTATATGTACTCAACCATATAAAATCAAGATATATCAACTGTAAGAGAAATTACATTGAATGCAAGAGATACATTCATCAGATTTTGAAGTTGGTTGTACAAGGAGTGATAACTGACACTGTACTGATATCACTTTGTAAAACGTAGAAATTTCACTGTTGTCTAACCAAGAGTTCACAGAAGAGTAATCAATGAATACTATCCAAGAAATACATTGGATTGTAAATTGTAATAGTTTGTTACCCAAAATGACTTTCTGCGTTACTCCCGAGGAATCCCACTGAGTGGCAGTATGGAGAACCTTTTTGCTATAGTTGTATAGAAGGTGGCTTCATTTCATTGTATATGTACTCAACCATATAAAAGCATGATATAGCAACTGTAAGAGCAGTTACATTGAATGCCAGAGATACATTCATCAGATTTTGAAGTTGTTTATACAAGGAGTGATAACTGACACTGTACTGATATCACTTTGTAAAACCTAGAAATATCACTATCCTGTAACCAACAGATCATTAAAAAGACTAATCAATGAATACTATACAAGAAATTGTATATTGTAATAGTTTGTTACACAAAATGACTTTCTGCGTTACTCCCGAGGAATCC
Organism: Lepidodactylus listeri; assembly: GCA_029233225.1. Lineage (NCBI taxonomy): Eukaryota > Metazoa > Chordata > Lepidosauria > Squamata > Gekkonidae > Lepidodactylus > Lepidodactylus listeri. Next base: position 1,192,530 of record JARCFY010000014.1, on the reverse strand, counting down.
CACTGAGTGGCAGTATGGAGCACTTTTTAATTTAGTTGTATAGAAGGTGGCTTCATTTCATTGTATATGTACTCAACCATATGAAAGCATGATATAGCAACTGTAAGTGCAGTTACATTGAATGCAAGAGATACATTCATCAGATTTTGAAGTTGGTTCTACAAGGAGTGATTACTGACACTATATTGATATCACGTTGTAAAACCTAGAAATTTCACTGTTGTCTAACCAACAGATCGCAGAAGAGTAATCAATGAATACTATACAAGAAATACATTGGATTGTAAATTGTAATAGTTTGTTACACAAAATGACTTTCTGCGTTACTCCCGAGGAATCCCACTGAGTGGCAGTATGGAGCACCTTTTTACTGTAGTTGTATAGAAGGTGGCTTTATTTCATTGTATATGTACCCAACCATATAAAGCATGATATAGCAACTGTAAGAGCAGTTACATTGAATGCCAGAGATACATTCATCAGATTTTGAAGTTGGTTGTACAAGGAGTGATTACTGACATTGTATTGATATCACGTTGAAAAACCTAGAAATTTCACTGTTGTCTAACCAAGAGATCGTAGAAGAGTAATCAATGAATACTATACAAGAATTACATTGGATTGTAAATTGTAATACTTTGTTACACAAAATTATTTTCTGTGTTACTCCCGAGGATTCCCACTGAGTGGCAGTATGGAGCACCTTTTTCCTCTAGCTGTATAGAAGGTGGCTTCATTTCATTGTATATGTACTCAATCTTGAAATAGCATGTTATATCGACTGTAAGAGCAATTACATTGAATGCAAGACATACATTCATCAGATTTTGAAGGTGGTTGTACAAGGAGTGATAACTGACACTGTACTGATATCACTTTGTAAAACCTAGAAATATCACTATCTTGTAACGAAAAGATCATTGAAAAGAGTAATCAATGAATACTATACAAGAAATTATATATTGTAATAGTTTGTTACACAAAATGACTTTCTGCGTTTCTCCCGAAGAATCCCACTGAGTGGCAATATGGAGCACCTTTTTCCTCCAGCTGTATAGAAGGTGGCTTCATTTAATTGTATATGTACTCAACCATATGAAATCAAGATATATCAACTGCAAGAGCAATTACATTGAATGCAAGACATACATTCATCAGATTTTGAAGGTGGTTGTACAAGGAGTGATAACTGACACTGTACTGATATCACTTTGTAAAACCGAGAAATATCACTATCTTGTAACGAACAGATCATTGAAAAGAGTAATCAATGAATACTATACAAGAAATTATATATTGTAATAGTTTGTTACACAAAATGACTTTCTGCGTTTCTCCCGAGGAATCCCACTGAGTGGCAGTATGGAGCACCTTTTTCCTCCAGCTGTATAGAAGGTGGCTTCATTTAATTGTATATGTACTCAACAATATAAAATCAAGATATTTCAAATGCAAGAGCAATTACATTGAATGCAAGAGATACATTCATCAGATTTTGAAGTTGGTTGTACAAGGAGTGATAACTGACACTGTACTGATATCACTTTGTAAAACCTAGAAATATCACTATCCTGTAACCAACAGATCATTGAAAAGAGTAATCAATGAATACTATACAAGAAATTATATATTGTAATAGTGTGTTACACAAAATGACTTTCTGCGTTACTCCCGAGGAATCCCACTGAGTGGCAGTATGGAGCACCTTTTTACTATAGTTGTATAGACGGTGGCTTCATTTCATTGTATATGTACTCAACCATATAAAAGCATGATATAGCAACTGTAAGAGCAGTTACATTGAATGCAAGAGATACATTCATCAGATTTTGAAGTTGGTTGTACAAGGAGTGATTACTGACACTGTATTGATATCACGTTGTAAAACCTAGAAATTTCACTGTTGTCTAACCAAGAGATCGCAGAAGAGTAATCAATGAATAGTATACAATTAATAAATTGGATTGTAAATTGTAATAGTTTGTTACACAAAATGACTTTCTGCGTTACTCCCGAGGAATCCCACTGAGTGGCAGTATGCAGCACCTTTTTACTGTAGTTGCATAGAAGGTGGCTTTATTTAATTGTATATGTACTCAACCATATAAAATCAGGATATATCAACTGTAAGAGCAATTACATTGAATGCAAGAGATACATTCATCAGATTTTGAAGTTGGTTGTACAAGGAGTGATAACTGACACTGTACTGATATCACTTTGTAAAACGTAGAAATTTCACTGTTGTCTAACCAAGAGTTCACAGAAGAGTAATCAATGAATACTATCCAAGAAATACATTGGATTGTAAATTGTAATAGTTTGTTACCCAAAATGACTTTCTGCGTTACTCCCGAGGAATCCCACTGAGTGGCAGTATGGAGAACCTTTTTGCTATAGTTGTATAGAAGGTGGCTTCATTTCATTGTATATGTACTCAACCATATAAAAGCATGATATAGCAACTGTAAGAGCAGTTACATTGAATGCCAGAGATACATTCATCAGATTTTGAAGTTGTTTGTACAAGGAGTGATAACTGACACTGTACTAATATCACTTTGTAAAACCTAGAAATATCACTATCCTGTAACCAACAGATCATTGAAAAGAGTAATCAATGAATACTATACAAGAAATTGTATATTGTAATAGTTTGTTACACAAAATGACTTTCTGCGTTACTCCCGAGGAATCCCACTGAGTGGCAGTATGGAGCACTTTTTAATTTAGTTGTATAGAAGGTGGCTTCATTTCATTGTATATGTACTCAACCATATAAAAGCATGATATAGCAACTGTAAGAGCAGTTACATTGAATGCAAGAGATACATTCATCAGATTTTGAAGTTGGTTCTACAAGGAGTGATTACTGACACTATATTGATATCACGTTGTAAAACCTAGAAATTTCACTGTTGTCTAACCAACAGATCGCAGAAGAGTAATCAATGAATACTATACAAGAAATACATTGGATTGTAAATTGTAATAGTTTGTTACACAAAATGACTTTCTGCGTTACTCCCGAGGAATCCCACTGAGTGGCAGTATGGAGCACCTTTTTACTGTAGTTGTATAGAAGGTGGCTTTATTTCATTGTATATGTACTCAACCATATAAAAGCATGATATAGCAACGGTAAGAGCAGTTACATTGAATGCAAGAGATACATTCATCAGATTTTGAAGTTGATTGTACAAGGAGTGAGAACTGACACTGTATTGATATCACTTTGAAAAACGTAGAAATTTCACTGTTGTCTAACCAAGAGTTCACAGAAGAGTAATCAATGAATACTATACAAGAAATACATTGGATTGTAAATTGTAATATTTTGTTACACAAAATGATTTTATGCGTTACTCCCGAAGAATCCCACTGAGTGGCAGAATGGAGCACCTTTTTCCTCCAGCTGTATAGAAGGTGGCTTCATTTAATTGTATATGTACTCAACCATATAAAAGCATGATATAGCCACTGTAAGAGCAGTTACATTGAATGCCAGAGATACATTCATCAGATTTTGAAGTTCTTTGTACAAGGAGTGATAACTGACACTATACTGATATCACTTTCTAAAACGTAGAAATTTCACTGTTGTCTAACCAAGAGTTCACAGAAGAGTAATCAATGAATACTATACAAGAAATACATTGGATTGTAAATTGTAATAGTTTGTTACACAAAATGACTTTCTGCGTTACTCCCGAGGAATCCCACTAAGTGGCAGTATGGAGCACCTTTTTGCTATAGTTGTATAGAAGGTGGCTTCATTTCATTGTATATGTACTCAACCATATAAAAGCATGATATAGCAACTGTAAGAGCAGTTACATTGAATGCAAGAGATACATTCATCAGATTTTGAAGTTGTTTGTACAAGGAGTGATAACTGACACTGTACTGATATCAATTGTAAAACCTAGAAATATCACTATCCTATAACCAACAGATCATTGAAAAGAGTAATCAATGAATACTATACAAGAAATTATATATTGTAATAGTTTCTTACACAAAATGACTTTCTGCGTTACTCCCGAGGAATCCCACTGAGTGGCAGTATGCAGCTCCTTTTTACTATAGTTGTATAGAAGGTGGCTTCATTTCATTGTATATGTACTCAACCATATAAAAGCATGATATAGCAACTGTAAGAGCAGTTACATTGAATGCAAGAGATACATTCATCAGATTTTGAAGTTGGTTGTACAAGGAGTGATTACTGACACTGTATTGATATCACGTTGTAAAACCTAGAAATTTCACTGTTGTCTAACCAAGAGATCGCAGAAGAGTAATCAATGAATACTATACAAGAAATACATTGGATTGTAAATTGTAATAGTTTGTTACACAAAATGACTTTCTGCGTTACTCCCGAGGAATCCCACTGAGTGGCAGTATGGAGAACCTTTTTGCTATAGTTGTATAGAAGGTGGCTTCATTTCATTGTATATGTACTCAACCATATAAAAGCATGATATAGCAACTGTAAGAGCAGTTACATTGAATGCCAGAGATACATTCATCAGATTTTGAAGATTTTTGTACAAGGAGTGATAACTGACACTGTACTGATATCACTTTGTAAAACCTAGAAATATCACTATCCTGTAACCAACAGGTCATTGAAAAGAGTAATCAATGAATACTATACAAGAAATTGTATATTGTAATAGTTTGTTACACAAAATGACTTTCTGCGTTACTCACGAGGAATCCCACTGAGTGGCAGTATGGAGCTCCTTTTTACTATAGTTGTATAGAAGGTGGCTTCATTTCATTGTATATGTACCCAACCATATAAAAGCATGATATAGCAACTGTAAGAGCAGTTACATTGAATGCAAGAGATACATTCATCAGATTTTGAAGTTGGTTGTACAAGGAATGATTACTGACATTGTATTGATATCACGTTGAAAAACCTAGAAATTTCACTGTTGTCTAACCAAGAGATGGCAGAAGAGTAATCAATGAATACTATACAAGAATTACATTGGATTGTAAATTGTAATACTTTGTTACACAAAATTATTTTCTGTGTTACTCCCGAGGATTCCCACTGAGTGGCAGTATGGAGCAACTTTTTCCTCTAGCTGTATAGAAGGTGGCTTCATTTCATTGTATATGTACTCAATCTTGAAATAGCATGTTATATCGACTGTAAGAGCAATTACATTGAATGCAAGACATACATTCATCAGATTTTGAAGTTGGTTGTACAAGGAGTGATAACTGACACTGTACTGATATCACTTTGTAAAACCTAGAAATATCACTATCTTGTAACGAACAGATCATTGAAAAGAGTAATCAATGAATACTATACAAGACATTATATATTGTAATAGTTTGTTACACAAAATGACTTTCTGCGTTTCTCCCGAAGAATCCCACTGAGTGGCAATATGGAGCACCTTTTTCCTCCAGCTGTATAGAAGGTGGCTTCATTTAATTGTATACGTACTCAACCATATAAAATCAAGATATATCAACTGCAAGAGCAATTACATTGAATGCAAGAGATACATTCATCAGATTTTGAAGTTGGTTGTACTAGGAGTGATAACTGACAATGTACTGATATCACTTTGTAAAACGTAGAAATTTCACTGTTGTCTAACCAAGAGTTCACAGAAGAGTAATCAATGAATACTATACAAGAAATACATTGGATTGTAAATTGTAATAGTTTTTTACACAAAATGACTTTCTGCGTTACTCCCGAGGAATCCCACTGAGTGGCAGTATGGAGAACCTTTTTACTATAGTTGTATAGAAGGTGGCTTCATTTCATTGTATATGTATTCAACCATATAAAAGCATGATATAGCAACTGTAAGAGCAGTTACATTGAATGCAAGAGACACATTCATCAGATTTTGAAGTTGGTTGTACAAGGAGTGATTACTGACACTGTATTGATATCACGTTGTAAAACCTAGAAATTACACTGTTGTCTAAACAAGAGATCGCAGTAGAGTAATCAATGAATACTATACAAGAAATACATTGGATTGTAAATTGTAATAGTTTGTTACACAAAATGACTTTCTGCGTTACTCCCGAGGAATCCCACTGAGTGGCAGAATGGAGCACCTTTTTCCTCCAGCTGTATAGAAGGTGGCTTCATTTAATTGTATATGTACTCAACCATATAAAATCAAGATATATCAACTGTAAGAGCAATTACATTGAATGCAAGAGATACATTCATCAGATTTTGAAGTTGGTTGTACAAGGAGTGATAACTGACACTGTACTGATATCACTTTGTAAAACTTAGAAATATCACTATCCTGCAACCAACAGATCATTGAAAAGAGTAATCAATGAATACTATACAAGAAATTATATATTGTAATAGTTTGTTACACAAAATGACTTTCTGCATTACTCCCGAGGAATCCCACTGAGTGGCAGTATGGAGCTCCTTTTTACTATAGTTGTATAGAAGGTGGCTTCATTTCATTGTATATGTACCCAACCATATAAAGCATGATATAGCAACTGTAAGAGCAGTTACATTGAATGCAAGAGATACATTCATCAGATTTTGAAGTTGGTTGTACAAGGAGTGATTACTGACACTGTATTGATATCACGTTGTAAAACCTAGAAATTTCACTGTTGTCTAACCAAGAGATCGCAGAAGAGTAATCAATGAATACTATACAAGAAATACATTGGATTGTAAATTGTATTAGTTTGTTACACAACATGACTTTCTGCATTACTCCCGAGGAATCCCACTGGGTGGCAGTATGGAGCACCTTTTTACTGTAGTTGTATAGAAGGTGGCTTCATTTAATTGTATATGTACTCAACCATATAAAATCAAGATATATCAACTGTAAGAGCAATTACATTGAATGCAAGAGATACATTCATCAGATTTTGAAGTTGGTTGTACAAGGAGTGATAACTGACACTGTCCTGATATCACTTTGTAAAACGTAGAAATTTCACTGTTGTCTAACCAAGAGTTCACAGAAGAGTAATCAATAAATACTATCCAAGAAATACTTTGGATTGTAAATTGTAATAGTTTGTTACACAAAATGACATTCTGCGTTACTCCCGAGGAATCCCACTAAGTGGCAGTATGGAGAACCTTTTTGCTATAGTTGTATAGAAGGTGGCTTCATTTCATTGTATATGTACTCAACCATATAAAAGCATGATATAGCAACTGTAAGAGCAGTTACATTGAATGGCAGAGATACATTCATCAGATTTTGAAGTTGTTTGTACAAGGAGTGATAACTGACACAGTACTGATATCACTTTGTAAAACCTAGAAATATCACTATCCTGTAACCAACAGATCATTGAAAAGAGTAATCAATGAATACTATACAAGAAATTGTGTATTGTAATAGTTTGTTACACAAAATGACTTTCTGCGTTACTCACGAGGAATCCCACTGAGTGGCAGTATGGAGCACCTTTTTCCTATAGTTGTATAGAAGGTGGCTTCATTTCATTGTATATGTACTCAACCATATAAAAGCATGATATAGCAACTGTAAGAGCAGTTACATTGAATGCAAGAGATACATTCATCAGAATTTAAAGTTGGTTGTACAAGGAGTGATAACTGACACTGTCCTGATATCTCTTTGTAAAACGTAGAAATTTCACTGTTGTCTAACCAAGAGTTCACAGAAGAGTAATCAATGAATACTATACAAGAAATACATTGGATTGTAAATTGTAATAGTTTGTTACACAGAATAACTTTCTGCGTTACTCCCGAGGAATCCCACTGAGTGGCAGTATGGAGCACCTTTTTGCTATAGTTGTATAGAAGGTGGCTTCATTTCATTGTATATGTACTCAACCATATAAAAGCATGATATAGCAACTGTAAGAAGAGTTATATTGAATGCCAGAGATACATTCATCAGATTTTGAAGTTGGTTGTACAAGGAGTGATAACTGACACTGTACTGATATCACTTTATAAAACCTAGAAATATCACTATCCTGTAACCAACAGATCATTGAAAAGAGTAATCAATGAATACTATACAAGAAATTATATATTGTAATAGTTTGTTACACAAAATGACTTTCTGCGTTACTCCCGAGGAATCCCACTGAGTGGCAGTATGGAGCTCCTTTTTACTATAGTTATATAGAAGGTGGCTTCATTTCATTGTATATGTACTCAACCATATAAAAGCATGATATAGCAACTGTAAGAGCAGTTACATTGAATGCCAGAGATACATTCATCAGATTTTGAAGTTGTTTGTACAAGGAGTGATAACTGACACTGTACTTAAAATCACTTTGTAAAACCTAGAAATATCACTATCCTGTAACCAACAGATCATTGAAAAGAGTAACCAAAGAATACTATACAAGAAATTATATATTGTAATAGTTTGTTACACAAAATGACTTTCTGCGTTACTCCCGAGGAATCCCACTGAGTGGCAGTATGGAGCTCCTTTTTACTATAGTTGTATAGAAGGTGGCTTCATTTCATTGTATATGTACTCAACCATATAAAAGCATGATATAGCAACTGTAAGAGCAGTTACATTGAATGCAAGAGATACGTTCATCAGATTTTGAAGTTGGTTGTACGAGGAGTGATTACTGACACTGTATTGATATCACGTTGGAAAACCTAGAAATTTCAATGTTGTCTAACCAAGCGATCGCAAAAGAGTAATCAACGAATACTATACAAGAAAGACATTGGATTGTAAATTGTATTAGTTTATTACACAAAACGACTTTCTGCGTTACTCCCGAGGAATCCCACTGAGTGGCAGTATGGAGAACCTTTTTGCTATAGTTGTATAGAAGGTGGCTTCATTTCATTGTATATGTACTCAACCATATAAAAGCATGATATAGCAACTGTAAGAGCAGTTACATTGAATGCCAGAGATACATTCATCAGATTTTGAAGTTCTTTGTACAAGGAGTGATAACTGACACTGTACTGATATGACTTTGTAAAACGTAGAAATTTCACTGTTCTCTAACCAAGAGTTCACAGAAGAGTAATCAATGAATACTATCCAAGAAATACATTGGATTGTAAACTGTAATAGTTTGTTACACAAAATGACTTTCTGCGTTACTCCCGAGGAATCCCACTAAGTGGCAGTATGGAGCACCTTTTTGCTATAGTTGTATAGAAGGTGGCTTCATTTCATTGTATATGTACTCAACCATATAAAAGCATGATATAGCAACTGTAAGAGCAGTTACATTGAATGGCAGAGATACATTCATCAGATTTTGAAGTTGTTTGTACAAGGAGTGATAACTGACACTGTACTAATATCACTTTGTAAAACCTAGAAATATCACTATCCTGTAACCAACAGATCATTGAAAAGAGTAATCAATGAATACTATACAAGAAATTGTATATTGTAATAGTTTGTTACACAAAATGACTTTCTGCGTTACTCCCGAGGAATCCCACTGAGTGGCAGTATGGAGCACCTTTTTGCTATAGTTGTATAGAAGGTGGCTTCATTTCATTGTATATGTACTCAACCATATAAAAACATGATATAGCAACTGTAAGAGCAGTTACATTGAATGCAAGAGATACATTCATCAGATTTTGAAATTGGTTGTACAAGGAGTGATAACTGACACTGTATTGATATCACGTTGTAAAACCTAGAAATTTCACTGTTGTCTAACCAAGAGATCGCAGAAGAGTAATCAATTAATACTATACAAGAAATACATTGGATTGTAAATTGTATTAGTTTCTTACACAACATGACTTTCTGCGTTACTCCCGAGGAATCCCACTGGGTGGCAGTATGGAGCACCTTTTTACTATAGTTGTATAGAAGGTGGCTTCATTTAATTGTATATGTACTCAACCATATAAAATCAAGATTTATCAACTGTAAGAGCAATTACATTGAATGCAAGAGATACATTGATCAGATTTTGACGTTGGTTGTACAAGGAGTGATAAGTGACACTGTACTGATATCACTTTGTAAAACATAGAAATTTCACTGTTCTCTAACCAAGAGTTCACAGAAGAGTAATCAATGAATACTATCCAAGAAATACATTGGATTGTAAACTGTAATAGTTTGTTACACAAAATGACTTTCTGCGTTACTCCCGAGGAATCCCACTAAGTGGCAGTATGGAGCACCTTTTTGCTATAATTGTATAGAAGGTGGCTTCATTTCATTGTATATGTACTCAACCATATAAAAGCATGATATAGCAACTGTAAGAAGAGTTACATTGAATACCAGAGATACATTCATCAGTTTTTGAAGTTGGTTGTACAAGGAGTGATAACTGACACTGTACTGATATCACTTTGTATATGTACTCAATACTATATCACTATCCTGTAACCAACAGATCATTGAAAAGAGTAATCAATGAATACTATACAAGAAATTGTATATTGTAATAGTTTGTTACACAAAATGACTTTCTGCGTTACTCACGAGGAATCCCACTGAGTGGCAGTATGGAGCACCTTTTTGCTATAGTTGTATAGAAGGTGGCTTCATTTCATTGTATATGTACTCAACCATATAAAAGCATGATATAGCAACTGTAAGAGCAGTTACATTGAATGCAAGAGATACATTCATCAGATTTTAAAGTTGGTTGTACAAGGAGTGATAACTGACACTGTCCTGATATCTCTTTGTAAAACGTAGAAATTTCACTGTTGTCTAACCAAGAGTTCACAGAAGAGTAATCAATGAATACTATACAAGAAATACATTGGATTGTAAATTGTAATAGTTTGTTACACAAAATGACTTTCTGCGTTACTCCCGAGGAATCCCACTGAGTGGCAGTATGGAGCACCTTTTTGCTATAGTTGTATAGAAGGTGGCTTCATTTCATTGTATATGTACTCAACCATATAAAAGCATGATATAGCAACTGTAAGAGCAGTTACATTGAATGCCAGAGATACATTCATCAGATTTTGAAGTTCTTTGTACAAGGAGTGATAAGTGACACTGTACTGATATCACTTTGTAAAACGTAGAAATTTCACTGTTGTCTAACCAAGAGTTCACAGAAGAGTAATCAATGAATACTATACAAGAGATACATTGGATTGTAAATTGTAATAGTTTGTTACACAAAATATCTTTCTGCGTTACTCCCGAGGAATCCCACTGAGTATGGAGCACCTTTTTGCTATAGTTGTATAGAAGGTGGCTTCATTTCATTGTATATGTACTCAACCATATAAAAGCATGATATAGCAACTGTAAGAAGAGTTACATTGAATGCCAGAGATACATTCATCAGTTTTTGAAGTTGGTTGTACAAGGAGTGATAACTGACACTGTACTGATATCACTTTGTAAAACCTAGAAATATCACTATCCTGTAACCAACAGATCATTGAAAAGAGTAATCAATGAATACTATACAAGAAATTATATATTGTAATAGTTTGTTACACAAAATGACTTTCTGCGTTACTCCCGAGGAATCCCACTGAGTGGCAGTATGGAGCTCCTTTTTACTATAGTTGTATAGAAGGTCGCTTCATTTCATTGTATATGTACTCAACCATATAAAAGCATGATATAGCAACTGTAAGAGCAGTTACATTGAATGCCGGAGATACATTCATCAGATTTTGAAGTTGGTTGTACAAGGAGTGATAACTGACACTGTACTTAAAATCACTTTGTAAAACCTAGAAATATCACTATCCTGTAACCAACAGATCATTGAAAAGATTAATCAATGAATACTATACAAGAAATTATATATTGTAATAGTTTGTTACACAAAATGACTTTCTGCGTTACTCCCGAGGAATCCCACTGAGTGGCAGTATGGAGCTCCTTTTTACTATAGTTGTATAGAAGGTGGCTTCATTTCATTGTATATGTACTCAACCATATAAAAGCATAATATAGCAACTGTAAGAGCAGTTACATTGAATGCCAGAGATACATTCATCAGATTTTGAAGTTGTTTGTACAAGGAGTGATAACTGACACTGTACTGATATCACTTTGTAAAACCTAGAAATATCACTATCCTGTAACCAACAGATCATTGAAAAGAGTAATCAATGAATACTATACAAGAAATTATATATTGTAATAGTTTGTTACACAAAATGACTTTCTGCGTTACTCCCGAGGAATCCCACTGAGTGGCAGTATGGAGCTCCTTTTTACTATAGTTGTATAGAAGGTGGCTTCATTTCATTGTATATGTACTCAACCATATAAAAGCATGATATAGCAACTGTAAGAGCAGTTACATTGAATGCAAGAGATACATTCATCAGATTTTGAAGTTGGTTGTACAAGGAGTGATAACTGACACTGTACTGATATCACTTTGTAAAACGTAGAAATTTCACTGTTGTCTAACCAAGAGTTCACAGAAGAGTAATCAATAAATACTATCCAAGAAATACATTGGATTGTAAATTGTAATAGTTTGTTACACAAAATGACTTTCTGCGTTACTCCCGAGGAATCCCACTAAGTGGCAGTATGGAGCACCTTTTTGCTATAGTTGTATAGAAGGTGGCTTCATTTCATTGTATATGTACTCAACCATATAAAAGCATGATATAGCAACTGTAAGAGCAGTTACATTGAATGGCACAGATACATTCATCATATTTTGAAGTTTTTTGTACAAGGAGTGATAACTGACACTGTACTGATATCACCTTGTAAAACCTTGAAATATCACTATCTTGTAAACAACAGATCATTGAAAAGAGTAATCAATGAATACTATACTAGAAATTATATATTGTAATAGTTTGTTACACAAAATGACTTTCTGCGTTACTCCCGAGGAATCCCACTGAGTGGCAGTATGGAGTTCCTTTTTACTATAGTTGTATAGAAGGTGGCTTCATTTCATTGTATATGTACTCAACCATATAAAAGCATGATATAGCAACTGTAAGAGCAGTTACATTGAATGCAAGAGATACATTCATCAGATTTTGAAGTTGGTTGTACAAGGAGTGATTACTGACATTGTATTGATATCACGTTGTAAAACCTAGAAATTTCACTGTTGTCTAACCAAGAGATCGCAGAAGAGTAATCAATGAATACTATACAAGAAATACATTGGATTGTAAATTGTATTAGTTTGTTACACAACATGACTTTCTGCATTACTCCCGAGGAATCCCACTGAGTGGCAGTATGGAGCACCTTTTTGCTATAGTTGTATAGAAGGTGGCTTCATTTCATTGTATATGTACTCAACCATATAAAAGTATGATATAGCAACTGTAAGAGCAGTTACATTGAATGCAAGAGATACATTCATCAGATTTTAAAGTTGGTTGTACAAGGAGTGATAACTGACACTGTCCTGATATCACTTTGTAAAACGTAGAAATTTCACTGTTGTCTAACCAAGAGTTCACAGAAGAGTAATCAATGAATACTATACAAGAAATACATTGGATTGTAAATTGTAATAGTTTGTTACACAAAATGACTTTCTGCGTTACTCCCGAGGAATCCCACTGAATGGCAGTATGGAGCACCTTTTTGCTATAGTTGTATAGAAGGTGGCTTCATTTCATTGTATATGTACTCAACCATATAAAAGCATGATATAGCAACTGTAAGAGCAGTTACATTGAATGCCAGAGATACATTCATCAGATTTTGAAGTTCTTTGTACAAGGAGTGATAAGTGAAACTGTACTGATATCACTTTGTAAAACGTAGAAATTTCACTGTTGTCGAACCAAGAGTTCACAGAAGAGTAATCAATGAATACTATACAAGAGATACATTGGATTGTAAATTGTAATAGTTTGTTACACAAAATATCTTTCTGCGTTACTCCTGAGGAATCCCACTGAGTATGGAGCACCTTTTTGCTATAGTTGTATAGAAATGTGGCTTCATTTCATTGTATATGTACTCAACCATATAAAAGCATGATATAGCAACTGTAAGAAGAGTTACATTGAATGCCAGAGATACATTCATCAGTTTTTGAAGTTGGTTGTACAAGGAGTGATAACTGACACTGTACTGATATCACTTTGTAAAACCTAGAAATATCACTATCCTGTAACCAACAGATCATTGAAAAGAGTAATCAATGAATACTGTACAAGAAATTATATATTGTAATAGTTTGTTACACAAAATGACTTTCTGCGTTACTCCCGAGGAATCCCACTGAGTGGCAGTATGGAGCTCCTTTTTACTATAGTTGTATAGAAGGTGGCTTCATTTCATTGTATATGTACTCAACCATATAAAAGCATGATATAGCTACTGTAAGAGCAGTTACATTGAATGCAAGAGATACATTCATCAGATTTTGAAGTTGTTTGTACAAGGAGTGATAACTGACACTGTACTTAGAATCACTTTGTAAATCCTAGAAATATCACTATCCTGTAACCAACAGATCATTGAAAAGATTAATCAATGAATACTATACAAGAAATTATATATTGTAATAGTTTGTTACACAAAATGACTTTCTGCGTTACTCCCGAGGAATCCCACTGAGTGGCAGTATGGAGCTCCTTTTTACTATAGTTGTATAGAAGGTGGCTTCATTTCATTGTATATGTACTCAACCATATAAAAGCATGATATAGCAACTGTAAGAGCAGTTACATTGAATGCCAGAGATACATTCATCAGATTTTGAAGTTCTTTGTACAAGGAGTGATAACTGACACTGTACTGATATCACTTTGTAAAACCTAGAAATATCACTATCCTCTAACCAACAGATCATTGAAAAGAGTAATCAATGAATACTATACAAGAAATTATATATTGTAATAGTTTGTTACACAAAATGACTTTCTGCGTTACTCCCGAGGAATCCCACTGAGTGGCAGTATGGAGCTCCTTTTTACTATAGTTGTATAGAAGGTGGCTTCATTTCATTGTATATGTACTCAACCATATAAAAGCATGATATAGCAACTGTAAGAGCAGTTACATTGAATGCAAGAGATACATTCATCAGATTTTGAAATTGGTGCTACAAGGAGTGATTACTGACACTGTATTGATTTCACGTTGTAAAACCTAGAAATTTCACTGTTGTCTAACCAAGAGATCGCAGAAGAGTAATCAATGAATACTATACAAGAAATACATTGGATTGTAAATTGTATTAGTTTGTTACACAACATGACTTTCTGCGTTACTCCCGAGGAATCCCACTGGGTGGCAGTATGGAGCCCCTTTTTACTATAGTTGTATAGAAGGTGGCTTCATTTAATTGTATATGTACTCAACCATATAAAATCAAGATATATCAACTGTAAGAGCAATTACATTGAATGCAAGAGATACATTGATCAGATTTTGAAGTTGGTTGTACAAGGAGTGATAACTGACACTGTACTGATATCACTTTGTAAAACATAGAAATTTCACTGTTCTCTAACCAAGAGTTCACAGAAGAGTAATCAATGAATACTATCCAAGAAATACATTGGATTGTAAACTGTAATAGTTTGTTACACAAAATGACTTTCTGCGTTACTCCCGAGGAATCCCACTAAGTGGCAGTATGGAGCACCTTTTTGCTATAGTTGTATAGAAGGTGGCTTCATTTCATTGTATATCTACTCAACCATATAAAAGCATGATATAGCAACTGTAAGAAGAGTTACATTGAATGCCAGAGATACATTCATCAGTTTTTGAAGTTGGTTGTACAAGGAGTGATAACTGACACTGTACTGATATCACTTTCTATATGTACTCAATACTATATCACTATCCTGTAACCAACAGATCATTGAAAAGAGTAATCAATGAATACTATACAAGAAATTGTATATTGTAATAGTTTCTTACAGAAAATGACTTTCTGCGTTACTCACGAGGAATCCCACTGAGTGGCAGTATGGAGCACCTTTTTGCTATAGTTGTATAGAAGGTGGCTTCATTTCATTGTATATGTACTCAACCATATAAAAGCATGATATAGCAACTGTAAGAGCAGTTACATTGAATGCAAGAGATACATTCATCAGATTTTAAAGTTGGTTGTACAAGGAGTGATAACTGACACTGTCCTGATATCTCTTTGTAAAACGTAGAAATTTCACTGTTGTCTAACCAAGAGTTCACAGAAGAGTAATCAATGAATACTATACAAGAAATACATTGGATTGTAAATTGTAATAGTTTGTTACACAAAATGACTTTCTGCGTTACTCCCGAGGAATCCCACTGAGTGGCAGTATGGAGCACCTTTTTGCTATAGTTGTATAGAAGGTGGCTTCATTTCATTGTATATGTACTCAACCATATAAAAGCATGATATAGCAACTCTAAGAGCAGTTACATTGAATGCCAGAGATACATTCATCAGATTTTGAAGTTCTTTGTACAAGGAGTGATAAGTGACACTGTACTGATATCACTTTGTAAAACGTAGAAATTTCACTGTTGTCTAACCAAGAGTTCACAGAAGAGTAATCAATGAATACTATACAAGAGATACATTGGATTGTAAATTGTAATAGTTTGTTACACAAAATATCTTTCTGCGTTACTCCCAAGGAATCCCACTGAGTATGGAGCACCTTTTTGCTATAGTTGTATAGAAGGTGGCTTCATTTCATTGTATATGTACTCAACCATATAAAAGCATGATATAGCAACTGTAAGAAGAGTTACATTGATTGCCAGAGATACATTCATCAGTTTTTGAAGTTGGTTGTACAAGGAGTGATAACTGACACTGTACTGATATCACTTTGTAAAACCTAGAAATATCACTATCCTGTAACCAACAGATCATTGAAAAGAGTAATCAATGAATACTATACAAGAAATTATATATTGTAATAGTTTGTTACACAAAATGACTTTCTGCGTTACTCCCGAGGAATCCCACTGAGTGGCAGTATGGAGCTCCTTTTTACTATAGTTGTATAGAAGGTGGCTTCATTTCATTGTATATGTACTCAACCATATAAAAGCATGATATAGCAACTGTAAGAGCAGTTACATTGAATGCCAGAGATACATTCATCAGATTTTGAAGTTGTTTGTACAAGGAGTGATAACTGACACTGTATTTAAAATCACTTTGTAAAACCTAGAAATATCACTATCCTGTAACCAACAGATCATTGAAAAGATTAATCAATGAATACTATACAAGAAATTATATATTGTAATAGTTTGTTACACAAAATGACTTTCTGCGTTACTCCCGAGGAATCCCACTGAGTGGCAGTATGGAGCTCCTTTTTACTATAGTTGTATAGAAGGTGGCTTCATTTCATTGTATATGTACTCAACCATATAAAAGCATGATATAGCAACTGTAAGAGCAGTTACATTGAATGCCAGAGATACATTCATCAGATTTTGAAGTTGTTTGTACAAGGAGTGATAACTGACACTGTACTGATATCACTTTGTAAAACCTAGAAATATCACTATCCTGTAACCAACAGATCATTGAAAAGAGTAATCAATGAATACTATACAAGAAATTATATATTCTAATAGTTTGTTACACAAAATGACTTTCTGCGTTACTCCCGAGGAATCCCACTGAGTGGCAGTATGGAGCTCCTTTTTACTATAGTTGTATAGAAGGTGGCTTCATTTCATTGTATATGTACTCAACCATATAAAAGCATGATATAGCAACTGTAAGAGCAGTTACATTGAATGGCAGAGATACATTCATCATATTTTGAAGTTTTTTGTACAAGGAGTGATAACTGACACTGTACTGATATCACCTTGTAAAACCTAGAAATATCACTATCCTGTAAACAACAGATCATTGAAAAGAGTAATCAATGAATACTATACAAGAAATACATTGGATTGTAAATTGTATTAGTTTGTTACACAACATGACTTTCTGCATTACTCCCGAGGAATCCCACTGAGTGGCAGTATGGAGCACCTTTTTGCTATAGTTGTATAGAAGGTGGCTTCATTTCATTGTATATGTACTCAACCATATAAAAGCATGATATAGCAACTGTAAGAGCAGTTACATTGAATGCAAGAGATACATTCATCAGATTTTGAAGTTGGTTGTACAAGGAGTGATAACTGACACTGTACTGATATCACTTTGTAAAACGTAGAAATTTCACTGTTGTCTAACCAAGAGTTCACAGAAGAGTAATCAATAAATACTATCCAAGAAATACATTGGATTGTAAATTGTAATAGTTTGTTACACAAAATGACTTTCTGCGTTACTCCCGAGGAATCCCACTAAGTGGCAGTATGGAGCACCTTTTTGCTATAGTTGTATAGAAGGTGGCTTCATTTCATTGTATATGTACTCAACCATATAAAAGCATGATATAGCAACTGTAAGAGCAGTTACATTGAATGGCAGAGATACATTCATCATATTTTGAAGTTTTTTGTACAAGGAGTGATAACTGACACTGTACTGATATCACCTTGTAAAACCTAGAAATATCACTATCCTGTAAACAACAGATCATTGAAAAGAGTAATCAATGAATACTATACTAGAAATTATATATTGTAATAGTTTGTTACACAAAATGACTTTCTGCGTTACTCCCGAGGAATCCCACTGAGTGGCAGTATGGAGCTCCTTTTTACTATAGTTGTATAGAAGGTGGCTTCATTTCATTGTATATGTACTCAACCATATAAAAGCATGATATAGCAACTGTAAGAGCAGTTACATTGAATGCAAGAGATACATTCATCAGATTTTGAAGTTGGTTGTACAAGGAGTGATTACTGACACTGTATTGATATCACGTTGTAAAACCTAGAAATTTCACTGTTGTCTAACCAAGAGATCGCAGAAGAGTAATCAATGAATACTATACAAGAAATACATTGGATTGTAAATTGTATTAGTTTGTTACACAACATGACTTTCTGCATTACTCCCGAGGAATCCCACTGAGTGGCAGTATGGAGCACCTTTTTGCTATAGTTGTATAGAAGGTGGCTTCATTTCATTGTATATGTACTCAACCATATAAAAGCATGATATAGCAACTGTAAGAGCAGTTACATTGAATGCAAGAGATACATTCATCAGATTTTAAAGTTGGTTGTACAAGGAGTGATAACTGACACTGTCCTGATATCTCTTTGTAAAACGTAGAAATTTCACTGTTGTCTAACCAAGAGTTCACAGAAGAGTAATCAATGAATACTATACAAGAAATACATTGGATTGTAAATTGTAATAGTTTGTTACACAAAATGACTTTCTGCGTTACTCCCGAGGAATCCCACTGAGTGGCAGTATGGAGCACCTTTTTGCTATAGTTGTATAGAAGGTGGCTTCATTTCATTGTATATGTACTCAACCATATAAAAGCATGATATAGCAACTGTAAGAGCAGTTACATTGAATGCCAGAGATACATTCATCAGATTTTGAAGTTCTTTGTACAAGGAGTGATAAGTGACACTGTACTGATATCACTTTGTAAAACGTAGAAATTTCACTGTTGTCTAACCAAGAGTTCACAGAAGAGTAATCAATGAATACTATACAAGAGATACATTGGATTGTAAATTGTAATAGTTTGTTACACAAAATATCTTTCTGCGTTACTCCCGAGGAATCCCACTGAGTATGGAGCACCTTTTTGCTATAGTTGTATAGAAGGTGGCTTCATTTCATTGTATATGTACTCAACCATATAAAAGCATGATATAGCAACTGTAAGAAGAGTTACATTGAATGCCAGAGATACATTCATCAGTTTTTGAAGTTGGTTGTACAAGGAGTGATAACTGACACTGTACTGATATCACTTTGTAAAACCTAGAAATATCACTATCCTGTAACCAACAGATCATTGAAAAGAGTAATCAATGAATACTATACAAGAAATTATATATTGTAATAGTTTGTTACACAAAATGACTTTCTGCGTTACTCCCGAGGAATCCCACTGAGTGGCAGTATGGAGCTCCTTTTTACTATAGTTGTATAGAAGGTCGCTTCATTTCATTGTATATGTACTCAACCATATAAAAGCATGATATAGCAACTGTAAGAGCAGTTACATTGAATGCCGGAGATACATTCATCAGATTTTGAAGTTGGTTGTACAAGGAGTGATAACTGACACTGTACTTAAAATCACTTTGTAAAACCTAGAAATATCACTATCCTGTAACCAACAGATCATTGAAAAGATTAATCAATGAATACTATACAAGAAATTATATATTGTAATAGTTTGTTACACAAAATGACTTTCTGCGTTACTCCCGAGGAATCCCACTGAGTGGCAGTATGGAGCTCCTTTTTACTATAGTTGTATAGAAGGTGGCTTCATTTCATTGTATATGTACTCAACCATATAAAATCATAATATAGCAACTGTAAGAGCAGTTACATTGAATGCCAGAGATACATTCATCAGATTTTGAAGTTGTTTGTACAAGGAGTGATAACTGACACTGTACTGATATCACTTTGTAAAACCTAGAAATATCACTATCCTGTAACCAACAGATCATTGAAAAGAGTAATCAATGAATACTATACAAGAAATTATATATTGTAATAGTTTGTTACACAAAATGACTTTCTGCGTTACTCCCGAGGAATCCCACTGAGTGGCAGTATGGAGCTCCTTTTTACTATAGTTGTATAGAAGGTGGCTTCATTTCATTGTATATGTACTCAACCATATAAAAGCATGATATAGCAACTGTAAGAGCAGTTACATTGAATGCAAGAGATACATTCATCAGATTTTGAAGTTGGTTGTACAAGGAGTGATAACTGACACTGTACTGATATCACTTTGTAAAACGTAGAAATTTCACTGTTGTCTAACCAAGAGTTCACAGAAGAGTAATCAATGAATACTATACAAGAGATACATTGGATTGTAAATTGTAATAGTTTGTTACACAAAATATCTTTCTGCGTTACTCCCGAGGAATCCCACTGAGTATGGAGCACCTTTTTGCTATAGTTGTATAGAAGGTGGCTTCATTTCATTGTATATGTACTCAACCATATAAAAGCATGATATAGCAACTGTAAGAAGAGTTACATTGATTGCCAGAGATACATTCATCAGTTTTTGAAGTTGGTTGTACAAGGAGTGATAACTGACACTGTACTGATATCACTTTGTAAAACCTAGAAATATCACTATCCTGTAACCAACAGATCATTGAAAAGAGTAATCAATGAATACTATACAAGAAATTATATATTGTAATAGTTTGTTACACAAAATGACTTTCTGCGTTACTCCCGAGGAATCCCACTGAGTGGCAGTATGGAGCTCCTTTTTACTATAGTTGTATAGAAGGTGGCTTCATTTCATTGTATATGTACTCAACCATATAAAAGCATGATATAGCAACTGTAAGAGCAGTTACATTGAATGCCAGAGATACATTCATCAGATTTTGAAGTTGTTTGTACAAGGAGTGATAACTGACACTGTATTTAAAATCACTTTGTAAAACCTAGAAATATCACTATCCTGTAACCAACAGATCATTGAAAAGATTAATCAATGAATACTATACAAGAAATTATATATTGTAATAGTTTGTTACACAAAATGACTTTCTGCGTTACTCCCGAGGAATCCCACTGAGTGGCAGTATGGAGCTCCTTTTTACTATAGTTGTATAGAAGGTGGCTTCATTTCATTGTATATGTACTCAACCATATAAAAGCATGATATAGCAACTGTAAGAGCAGTTACATTGAATGCCAGAGATACATTCATCAGATTTTGAAGTTGTTTGTACAAGGAGTGATAACTGACACTGTACTGATATCACTTTGTAAAACCTAGAAATATCACTATCCTGTAACCAACAGATCATTGAAAAGAGTAATCAATGAATACTATACAAGAAATTATATATTGTAATAGTTTGTTACACAAAATGACTTTCTGCGTTACTCCCGAGGAATCCCACTGAGTGGCAGTATGGAGCTCCTTTTTACTATAGTTGTATAGAAGGTGGCTTCATTTCATTGTATATGTACTCAACCATATAAAAGCATGATATAGCAACTGTAAGAGCAGTTACATTGAATGGCAGAGATACATTCATCATATTTTGAAGTTTTTTGTACAAGGAGTGATAACTGACACTGTACTGATATCACCTTGTAAAACCTAGAAATATCACTATCCTGTAAACAACAGATCATTGAAAAGAGTAATCAATGAATACTATACAAGAAATACATTGGATTGTAAATTGTATTAGTTTGTTACACAACATGACTTTCTGCATTACTCCCGAGGAATCCCACTGAGTGGCAGTATGGAGCACCTTTTTGCTATAGTTGTATAGAAGGTGGCTTCATTTCATTGTATATGTACTCAACCATATAAAAGCATGATATAGCAACTGTAAGAGCAGTTACATTGAATGCAAGAGATACATTCATCAGATTTTGAAGTTGGTTGTACAAGGAGTGATAACTGACACTGTACTGATATCACTTTGTAAAACGTAGAAATTTCACTGTTGTCTAACCAAGAGTTCACAGAAGAGTAATCAATAAATACTATCCAAGAAATACATTGGATTTTAAATTGTAATAGTTTGTTACACAAAATGACTTTCTGCGTTACTCCCGAGGAATCCCACTGAGTGGCAGTATGGAGCACCTTTTTGCTATAGTTGTATAGAAGGTGGCTTCATTTCATTGTATATGTACTCAACCATATAAAAGCATGATATAGCAACTGTAAGAGCAGTTACATTGAATGGCAGAGATACATTCATCATATTTTGAAGTTTTTTGTACAAGGAGTGATAACTGACACTGTACTGATATCACCTTGTAAAACCTAGAAATATCACTATCCTGTAAACAACAGATCATTGAAAAGAGTAATCAATGAATACTATACTAGAAATTATATATTGTAATAGTTTGTTACACAAAATGACTTTCTGCGTTACTCCCGAGGAATCCCACTGAGTGGCAGTATGGAGCTCCTTTTTACTATAGTTGTATAGAAGGTGGCTTCATTTCATTGTATATGTACTCAACCATATAAAAGCATGATATAGCAACTGTAAGAGCAGTTACATTGAATGCAAGAGATACATTCATCAGATTTTGAAGTTGGTTCTACAAGGAGTGATTACTGACACTGTATTGATATCACGTTGTAAAACCTAGAAATTTCTCTGTTGTCTAACCAAGAGATCGCAGAAGAGTAATCAATGAATACTATACAAGAAATACATTGGATTGTAAATTGTATTAGTTTGTTACACAACATGACTTTCTGCATTACTCCCGAGGAATCCCACTGAGTGGCAGTATGGAGCACCTTTTTGCTATAGTTGTATAGAAGGTGGCTTCATTTCATTGTATATGTACTCAACCATATAAAAGCATGATATAGCAACTGTAAGAGCAGTTACATTGAATGCAAGAGATACATTCATCAGATTTTAAAGTTGGTTGTACAAGGAGTG
Source organism: Lepidodactylus listeri (assembly GCA_029233225.1). Classification (NCBI taxonomy): domain Eukaryota; kingdom Metazoa; phylum Chordata; class Lepidosauria; order Squamata; family Gekkonidae; genus Lepidodactylus; species Lepidodactylus listeri. The sequence goes on along the minus strand of JARCFY010000014.1, from coordinate 1,169,068 downwards.
ATAACTGACACTGTCCTGATATCACTTTGTAAAACGTAGAAATTTCACTGTTGTGTAACCAAGAGTTCACAGAAGAGTAATCAATGAATACTATACAAGAAATACATTGGATTGTAATTTGTAATAGTTTGTTACACAAAATGACTTTCTGCGTTACTCCCGAGGAATCCCACTGAGTGGCAGTATGGAGCACCTTTTTGCTATAGTTGTATAGAAGGTGGCTTCATTTCATTGTATATGTACTCAACCATATAAAAGCATGATATAGCAACTGTAAGAGCAGTTACATTGAATGGCAGAGATACATTCATCAGATTTTGAAGTTCTTTGTACAAGGAGTGATAAGTGACACTGTACTGATATCACTTTGTAAAACGTAGAAATTTCACTGTTGTCTAACCAAGAGTTCACAGAAGAGTAATCAATGAATACTATACAAGAGATACATTGGATTGTAAATTGTAATAGTTTGTTACACAAAATATCTTTCTGCGTTACTCCCGAGGAATCCCACTGAGTATGGAGCACCTTTTTGCTATAGTTGTATAGAAGGTGGCTTCATTTCATTGTATATGTACTCAACCATATAAAAGCATGATATAGCAACTGTAAGAAGAGTTACATTGAATGCCAGAGATACATTCATCAGTTTTTGAAGTTGGTTGTACAAGGAGTGATAACTGACACTGTACTGATATCACTTTGTAAAACCTAGAAATATCACTATCCTGTAACCAACAGATCATTGAAAAGAGTAATCAATGAATACTATACAAGAAATTATATATTGTAATAGTTTGTTACACAAAATGACTTTCTGCGTTACTCCCGAGGAATCCCACTGAGTGGCAGTATGGAGCTCCTTTTTACTATAGTTGTATAGAAGGTGGCTTCATTTCATTGTATATGTACTCAACCATATAAAAGCATGATATAGCAACTGTAAGAGCAGTTACATTGAATGGCAGAGATACATTCATCATATTTTGAAGTTTTTTGTACAAGGAGTGATAACTGACACTGTACTGATATCACCTTGTAAAACCTAGAAATATCACTATCCTGTAAACAACAGATCATTGAAAAGAGTAATCAATGAATACTATACAAGAAATACATTGGATTGTAAATTGTATTAGTTTGTTACACAACATGACTTTCTGCATTACTCCCGAGGAATCCCACTGAGTGGCAGTATGGAGCACCTTTTTGCTATAGTTGTATAGAAGGTGGCTTCATTTCATTGTATATGTACTCAACCATATAAAAGCATGATATAGCAACTGTAAGAGCAGTTACATTGAATGCAAGAGATACATTCATCAGATTTTGAAGTTGGTTGTACAAGGAGTGATAACTGACACTGTACTGATATCACTTTGTAAAACGTAGAAATTTCACTGTTGTCTAACCAAGAGTTCACAGAAGAGTAATCAATAAATACTATCCAAGAAATACATTGGATTGTAAATTGTAATAGTTTGTTACACAAAATGACTTTCTGCGTTACTCCCGAGGAATCCCACTGAGTGGCAGTATGGAGCACCTTTTTGCTATAGTTGTATAGAAGGTGGCTTCATTTCATTGTATATGTACTCAACCATATAAAAGCATGATATAGCAACTGTAAGAGCAGTTACATTGAATGGCAGAGATACATTCATCATATTTTGAAGTTTTTTGTACAAGGAGTGATAACTGACACTGTACTGATATCACCTTGTAAAACCTAGAAATATCACTATCCTGTAAACAACAGATCATTGAAAAGAGTAATCAATGAATACTATACTAGAAATTATATATTGTAATAGTTTGTTACACAAAATGACTTTCTGCGTTACTCCCGAGGAATCCCACTGAGTGGCAGTATGGAGCTCCTTTTTACTATAGTTGTATAGAAGGTGGCTTCATTTCATTGTATATGTACTCAACCATATAAAAGCATGATATAGCAACTGTAAGAGCAGTTACATTGAATGCAAGAGATACATTCATCAGATTTTGAAGTTGGTTCTACAAGGAGTGATTACTGACACTGTATTGATATCACGTTGTAAAACCTAGAAATTTCTCTGTTGTCTAACCAAGAGATCGCAGAAGAGTAATCAATGAATACTATACAAGAAATACATTGGATTGTAAATTGTATTAGTTTGTTACACAACATGACTTTCTGCATTACTCCCGAGGAATCCCACTGAGTGGCAGTATGGAGCACCTTTTTGCTATAGTTGTATAGAAGGTGGCTTCATTTCATTGTATATGTACTCAACCATATAAAAGCATGATATAGCAACTGTAAGAGCAGTTACATTGAATGCAAGAGATACATTCATCAGATTTTAAAGTTGGTTGTACAAGGAGTGATAACTGACACTGTCCTGATATCACTTTGTAAAACGTAGAAATTTCACTGTTGTGTAACCAAGAGTTCACAGAAGAGTAATCAATGAATACTATACAAGAAATACATTGGATTGTAATTTGTAATAGTTTGTTACACAAAATGACTTTCTGCGTTACTCCCGAGGAATCCCACTGAGTGGCAGTATGGAGCACCTTTTTGCTATAGTTGTATAGAAGGTGGCTTCATTTCATTGTATATGTACTCAACCATATAAAAGCATGATATAGCAACTGTAAGAGCAGTTACATTGAATGCCAGAGATACATTCATCAGATTTTGAAGTTCTTTGTACAAGGAGTGATAAGTGACACTGTACTGATATCACTTTGTAAAACGTAGAAATTTCACTGTTGTCTAACCAAGAGTTCACAGAAGAGTAATCAATGAATACTATACAAGAGATACATTGGATTGTAAATTGTAATAGTTTGTTACACAAAATATCTTTCTGCGTTACTCCCGAGGAATCCCACTGAGTATGGAGCACCTTTTTGCTATAGTTGTATAGAAGGTGGCTTCATTTCATTGTATATGTACTCAACCATATAAAAGCATGATATAGCAACTGTAAGAAGAGTTACATTGAATGCCAGAGATACATTCATCAGTTTTTGAAGTTGGTTGTACAAGGAGTGATAACTGACACTGTACTGATATCACTTTGTAAAACCTAGAAATATCACTATCCTGTAACCAACAGATCATTGAAAAGAGTAATCAATGAATACTATACAAGAAATTATATATTGTAATAGTTTGTTACACAAAATGACTTTCTGCGTTACTCCCGAGGAATCCCACTGAGTGGCAGTATGGAGCTCCTTTTTACTATAGTTGTATAGAAGGTGGCTTCATTTCATTGTATATGTACTCAACCATATAAAAGCATGATATAGCAACTGTAAGAGCAGTTACATTGAATGCCAGAGATACATTCATCAGATTTTGAAGTTGTTTGTACAAGGAGTGATAACTGACACTGTACTTAAAATCACTTTGTAAAACCTAGAAATATCACTATCCTGTAACCAACAGATCATTGAAAAGATTAATCAATGAATACTATACAAGAAATTATATATTGTAATAGTTTGTTACACAAAATGACTTTCTGCGTTACTCCCGAGGAATCCCACTGAGTGGCAGTATGGAGCTCCTTTTTACGATAGTTGTATAGAAGGTGGCTTCATTTCATTGTGTATGTACTCAACCATATAAAAGCATGATATAGCAACTGTAAGAGCAGTTACATTGAATGCCAGAGACACATTCATCAGATTTTGAAGTTGTTTGTACAAGGAGTGATAACTGACACTGTACTGATATCACTTTGTAAAACCTAGAAATATCACTATCCTGTAACCAACAGATCATTGAAAAGAGTAATCAATGAATACTATACAAGAAATTATATATTGTAATAGTTTGTTACACAAAATGACTTTCTGCGTTACTCCCGAGGAATCCCACTGAGTGGCAGTATGGAGCTCCTTTTTACTATAGTTGTATAGAAGGTGGCTTCATTTCATTGTATATGTACTCAACCATATAAAAGCATGATATAGCAACTGTAAGAGCAGTTACATTGAATGCAAGAGATACATTCATCAGATTTTGAAGTTTTTTGTACAAGGAGTGATAACTGACACTGTACTGATATCACCTTGTAAAACCTAGAAATATCACTATCCTGTAAACAACAGATCATTGAAAAGAGTAATCAATGAATACTATACAAGAAATACATTGGATTGTAAATTGTATTAGTTTGTTACACAACATGACTTTCTGCATTACTCCCGAGGAATCCCACTGAGTGGCAGTATGGAGCACCTTTTTGCTATAGTTGTATAGAAGGTGGCTTCATTTCATTGTATATGTACTCAACCATATAAAAGCATGATATAGCAACTGTAAGAGCAGTTACATTGAATGCAAGAGATACATTCATCAGATTTTGAAGTTGGTTGTACAAGGAGTGATAACTGACACTGTACTGATATCACTTTGTAAAACGTAGAAATTTCACTGTTGTCTAACCAAGAGTTCACAGAAGAGTAATCAATAAATACTATCCAAGAAATACATTGGATTGTAAATTGTAATAGTTTGTTACACAAAATGACTTTCTGCGTTACTCCCGAGGAATCCCACTGAGTGGCAGTATGGAGCACCTTTTTGCTATAGTTGTATAGAAGGTGGCTTCATTTCATTGTATATGTACTCAACCATATAAAAGCATGATATAGCAACTGTAAGAGCAGTTACATTGAATGGCAGAGATACATTCATCATATTTTGAAGTTTTTTGTACAAGGAGTGATAACTGACACTGTACTGATATCACCTTGTAAAACCTAGAAATATCACTATCCTGTAAACAACAGATCATTGAAAAGAGTAATCAATGAATACTATACTAGAAATTATATATTGTAATAGTTTGTTACACAAAATGACTTTCTGCGTTACTCCCGAGGAATCCCACTGAGTGGCAGTATGGAGCTCCTTTTTACTATAGTTGTATAGAAGGTGGCTTCATTTCATTGTATATGTACTCAACCATATAAAAGCATGATATAGCAACTGTAAGAGCAGTTACATTGAATGCAAGAGATACATTCATCAGATTTTGAAGTTGGTTCTACAAGGAGTGATTACTGACACTGTATTGATATCACGTTGTAAAACCTAGAAATTTCTCTGTTGTCTAACCAAGAGATCGCAGAAGAGTAATCAATGAATACTATACAAGAAATACATTGGATTGTAAATTGTATTAGTTTGTTACACAACATGACTTTCTGCATTACTCCCGAGGAATCCCACTGAGTGGCAGTATGGAGCACCTTTTTGCTATAGTTGTATAGAAGGTGGCTTCATTTCATTGTATATGTACTCAACCATATAAAAGCATGATATAGCAACTGTAAGAGCAGTTACATTGAATGCAAGAGATACATTCATCAGATTTTAAAGTTGGTTGTACAAGGAGTGATAACTGACACTGTCCTGATATCACTTTGTAAAACGTAGAAATTTCACTGTTGTGTAACCAAGAGTTCACAGAAGAGTAATCAATGAATACTATACAAGAAATACATTGGATTGTAATTTGTAATAGTTTGTTACACAAAATGACTTTCTGCGTTACTCCCGAGGAATCCCACTGAGTGGCAGTATGGAGCACCTTTTTGCTATAGTTGTATAGAAGGTGGCTTCATTTCATTGTATATGTACTCAACCATATAAAAGCATGATATAGCAACTGTAAGAGCAGTTACATTGAATGCCAGAGATACATTCATCAGATTTTGAAGTTCTTTGTACAAGGAGTGATAAGTGACACTGTACTGATATCACTTTGTAAAACGTAGAAATTTCACTGTTGTCTAACCAAGAGTTCACAGAAGAGTAATCAATGAATACTATACAAGAGATACATTGGATTGTAAATTGTAATAGTTTGTTACACAAAATATCTTTCTGCGTTACTCCCGAGGAATCCCACTGAGTATGGAGCACCTTTTTGCTATAGTTGTATAGAAGGTGGCTTCATTTCATTGTATATGTACTCAACCATATAAAAGCATGATATAGCAACTGTAAGAAGAGTTACATTGAATGCCAGAGATACATTCATCAGTTTTTGAAGTTGGTTGTACAAGGAGTGATAACTGACACTGTACTGATATCACTTTGTAAAACCTAGAAATATCACTATCCTGTAACCAACAGATCATTGAAAAGAGTAATCAATGAATACTATACAAGAAATTATATATTGTAATAGTTTGTTACACAAAATGACTTTCTGCGTTACTCCCGAGGAATCCCACTGAGTGGCAGTATGGAGCTCCTTTTTACTATAGTTGTATAGAAGGTGGCTTCATTTCATTGTATATGTACTCAACCATATAAAAGCATGATATAGCAACTGTAAGAGCAGTTACATTGAATGCCAGAGATACATTCATCAGATTTTGAAGTTGTTTGTACAAGGAGTGATAACTGACACTGTACTTAAAATCACTTTGTAAAACCTAGAAATATCACTATCCTGTAACCAACAGATCATTGAAAAGATTAATCAATGAATACTATACAAGAAATTATATATTGTAATAGTTTGTTACACAAAATGACTTTCTGCGTTACTCCCGAGGAATCCCACTGAGTGGCAGTATGGAGCTCCTTTTTACGATAGTTGTATAGAAGGTGGCTTCATTTCATTGTGTATGTACTCAACCATATAAAAGCATGATATAGCAACTGTAAGAGCAGTTACATTGAATGCCAGAGACACATTCATCAGATTTTGAAGTTGTTTGTACAAGGAGTGATAACTGACACTGTACTGATATCACTTTGTAAAACCTAGAAATATCACTATCCTGTAACCAACAGATCATTGAAAAGAGTAATCAATGAATACTATACAAGAAATTATATATTGTAATAGTTTGTTACACAAAATGACTTTCTGCGTTACTCCCGAGGAATCCCACTGAGTGGCAGTATGGAGCTCCTTTTTACTATAGTTGTATAGAAGGTGGCTTCATTTCATTGTATATGTACTCAACCATATAAAAGCATGATATAGCAACTGTAAGAGCAGTTACATTGAATGCAAGAGATACATTCATCAGATTTTGAAGTTGGTTGTACAAGGAGTGATAACTGACACTGTACTGATATCACTTTGTAAAACGTAGAAATTTCACTGTTGTCTAACCAAGAGTTCACAGAAGAGTAATCAATAAATACTATCCAAGAAATACATTGGATTGTAAATTGTAATAGTTTGTTACACAAAATGACTTTCTGCGTTACTCCCGAGGAATCCCACTAAGTGGCAGTATGGAGCACCTTTTTGCTATAGTTGTATAGAAGGTGGCTTCATTTCATTGTATATGTACTCAACCATATAAAAGCATGATATAGCAACTGTAAGAGCAGTTACATTGAATGGCAGAGATACATTCATCATATTTTGAAGTTTTTTGTACAAGGAGTGATAACTGACACTGTACTGATATCACCTTGTAAAACCTAGAAATATCACTATCCTGTAAACAACAGATCATTGAAAAGAGTAATCAATGAATACTATACTAGAAATTATATATTGTAATAGTTTGTTACACAAAATGACTTTCTGCGTTACTCCCGAGGAATCCCACTGAGTGGCAGTATGGAGCTCCTTTTTACTATAGTTGTATAGAAGGTGGCTTCATTTCATTGTATATGTACTCAACCATATAAAAGCATGATATAGCAACTGTAAGAGCAGTTACATTGAATGCAAGAGATACATTCATCAGATTTTGAAGTTGGTTGTACAAGGAGTGATTACTGACACTGTATTGATATCACGTTGTAAAACCTAGAAATTTCACTGTTGTCTAACCAAGAGTTCACAGAAGAGTAATCAATAAATACTATACAAGAAATACATTGGATTGTAAATTGTATTAGTTTGTTACACAGAATAACTTTCTGCATTACTCCCGAGGAATCCCACTGAGTGGCAGTATGGAGCACCTTTTTGCTATAGTTGTATAGAAGGTGGCTTCATTTCATTGTATATGTACTCAACCATATAAAAGCATGATATAGCAACTGTAAGAAGAGTTACATTGAATGCCAGAGATACATTCATCAGATTTTGAAGTTGGTTGTACAAGGAGTGATAACTGACACTGTACTGATATCACTTTGTAAAACCTAGAAATATCACTATCCTGTAACCAACAGATCATTGAAAAGAGTAATCAATGAATACTATACAAGAAATTATATATTGTAATAGTTTGTTACACAAAATGACTTTCTGCGTTACTCCCGAGGAATCCCACTGAGTGGCAGTATGGAGCTCCTTTTTACTATAGTTGTATAGAAGGTGGCTTCATTTCATTGTATATGTACTCAACCATATAAAAGCATGATATAGCAACTGTAAGAGCAGTTACATTGAATGCCAGAGATACATTCATCAGATTTTGAAGTTGTTTGTACAAGGAGTGATAACTGACACTGTACTTAAAATCACTTTGTAAAACCTAGAAATATCACTATCCTGTAACCAACAGATCATTGAAAAGAGTAATCAATGAATACTATACAAGAAATTATATATTGTAATAGTTTGTTACACAAAATGACTTTCTGCGTTACTCCCGAGGAATCCCACTGAGTGGCAGTATGGAGCTCCTTTTTACTATAGTTGTATAGAAGGTGGCTTCTTTTCATTGTATATGTACTCAACCAAAAAAAAGCATGATATAGCAACTGTAAGAGCAGTTACATTGAATGCAAGAGATACGTTCATCAGATTTTGAAGTTGGTTGTACAAGGAGTGATTACTGACACTGTATTGATATCACGTTGGAAAACCTAGAAATTTCACTGTTGTCTAACCAAGCGATCGCAGAAGAGTAATCAACGAATACTATACAAGAAATACATTGGATTGTAAATTGTATTAGTTTGTTACACAAAACGACTTTCTGCGTTACTCCCGAGGAATCCCACTGAGTGGCAGTATGGAGCAACTTTTTGCTATAGTTGTATAGAAGGTGGCTTCATTTCATTGTATATGTACTCAACCATATAAAAGCATGATATAGCAACTGTAAGAGCAGTTACATTGAATGCCAGAGATACATTCATCAGATTTTGAAGTTCTTTGTACAAGGAGTGATAAGTGACACTGTGACAAAGTGATATCACTTTGTAAAACGTAGAAATTTCACTGTTGTCTAACCAAGAGTTCACAGAAGAGTAATCAATGAATACTATACAAGAGATACATTGGATTGTAAATTGTAATAGTTTGTTACACAAAATATCTTTCTGCGTTACTCCCGAGGAATCCCACTGAGTGGCAGTATGGAGCACCTTTTTGCTATAGTTGTATAGAAGGTGGCTTCATTTCATTGTATATGTACTCAACCATATAAAAGCATGATATAGCAACTGTAAGAAGAGTTACATTGAATGCCAGAGATACATTCATCAGTTTTTGAAGTTGTTTGTACAAGGAGTGATAACTGACACTGTACTGATATCACTTTGTAAAACCTAGAAATATCACTATCCTGTAACCAACAGATCATTGAAAAGAGTAATCAATGAATACTATACAAGAAATTATATATTGTAATAGTTTGTTACACAAAATGACTTTCTGCGTTACTCCCGAGGAATCCCACTGAGTGGCAGTATGGAGCTCCTTTTTACTATAGTTGTATAGAAGGTGGCTTCATTTCATTGTACATGTACTCAACCATATAAAAGCATGATATAGCAACTGTAAGAGCAGTTACATTGAATGCAAGAGATACATTCATCAGATTGTGAAGTTGGTTGTACAAGGAGTGATAACTGACACTGTACTGATATCACTTTGTAAAATGTAGAAATTTCACTGTTGTCTAACCAAGAGTTCACAGAAGAGTAATCAATAAATACTATCCAAGAAATACATTGGATTGTAAATTGTAATAGTTTGTTACACAAAATGACTTTCTGCGTTACTCCCGAGGAATCCCACTGAGTGGCAGTATGGAGCACCTTTTTGCTATAGTTGTATAGAAGGTGGCTTCATTTCATTGTATATGTACTCAACCATATAAAAGCATGATATAGCAACTGTAAGAGCAGTTACATTGAATGGCAGAGATACATTCATCATATTTTGAAGTTTTTTGTACAAGGAGTGATAACTGACACTGTACTGATATCACCTTGTAAAACCTAGAAATATCACTATCCTGTAAACAACAGATCATTGAAAAGAGTAATCAATGAATACTATACTAGAAATTATATATTGTAATAGTTTGTTACACAAAATGACTTTCTGCGTTACTCCCGAGGAATCCCACTGAGTGGCAGTATGGAGCTCCTTTTTACTATAGTTGTATAGAAGGTGGCTTCATTTCATTGTATATGTACTCAACCATATAAAAGCATGATATAGCAACTGTAAGAGCAGTTACATTGAATGCAAGAGATACATTCATCAGATTTTGAAGTTGGTTCTACAAGGAGTGATTACTGACACTGTATTGATATCACGTTGTAAAACCTAGAAATTTCTCTGTTGTCTAACCAAGAGATCGCAGAAGAGTAATCAATGAATACTATACAAGAAATACATTGGATTGTAAATTGTATTAGTTTGTTACACAACATGACTTTCTGCATTACTCCCGAGGAATCCCACTGAGTGGCAGTATGGAGCACCTTTTTGCTATAGTTGTATAGAAGGTGGCTTCATTTCATTGTATATGTACTCAACCATATAAAAGCATGATATAGCAACTGTAAGAGCAGTTACATTGAATGCAAGAGATACATTCATCAGATTTTAAAGTTGGTTGTACAAGGAGTGATAACTGACACTGTCCTGATATCACTTTGTAAAACGTAGAAATTTCACTGTTGTGTAACCAAGAGTTCACAGAAGAGTAATCAATGAATACTATACAAGAAATACATTGGATTGTAATTTGTAATAGTTTGTTACACAAAATGACTTTCTGCGTTACTCCCGAGGAATCCCACTGAGTGGCAGTATGGAGCACCTTTTTGCTATAGTTGTATAGAAGGTGGCTTCATTTCATTGTATATGTACTCAACCATATAAAAGCATGATATAGCAACTGTAAGAGCAGTTACATTGAATGCCAGAGATACATTCATCAGATTTTGAAGTTCTTTGTACAAGGAGTGATAAGTGACACTGTACTGATATCACTTTGTAAAACGTAGAAATTTCACTGTTGTCTAACCAAGAGTTCACAGAAGAGTAATCAATGAATACTATACAAGAGATACATTGGATTGTAAATTGTAATAGTTTGTTACACAAAATATCTTTCTGCGTTACTCCCGAGGAATCCCACTGAGTATGGAGCACCTTTTTGCTATAGTTGTATAGAAGGTGGCTTCATTTCATTGTATATGTACTCAACCATATAAAAGCATGATATAGCAACTGTAAGAAGAGTTACATTGAATGCCAGAGATACATTCATCAGTTTTTGAAGTTGGTTGTACAAGGAGTGATAACTGACACTGTACTGATATCACTTTGTAAAACCTAGAAATATCACTATCCTGTAACCAACAGATCATTGAAAAGAGTAATCAATGAATACTATACAAGAAATTATATATTGTAATAGTTTGTTACACAAAATGACTTTCTGCGTTACTCCCGAGGAATCCCACTGAGTGGCAGTATGGAGCTCCTTTTTACTATAGTTGTATAGAAGGTGGCTTCATTTCATTGTATATGTACTCAACCATATAAAAGCATGATATAGCAACTGTAAGAGCAGTTACATTGAATGCCAGAGATACATTCATCAGATTTTGAAGTTGTTTGTACAAGGAGTGATAACTGACACTGTACTTAAAATCACTTTGTAAAACCTAGAAATATCACTATCCTGTAACCAACAGATCATTGAAAAGATTAATCAATGAATACTATACAAGAAATTATATATTGTAATAGTTTGTTACACAAAATGACTTTCTGCGTTACTCCCGAGGAATCCCACTGAGTGGCAGTATGGAGCTCCTTTTTACGATAGTTGTATAGAAGGTGGCTTCATTTCATTGTGTATGTACTCAACCATATAAAAGCATGATATAGCAACTGTAAGAGCAGTTACATTGAATGCCAGAGACACATTCATCAGATTTTGAAGTTGTTTGTACAAGGAGTGATAACTGACACTGTACTGATATCACTTTGTAAAACCTAGAAATATCACTATCCTGTAACCAACAGATCATTGAAAAGAGTAATCAATGAATACTATACAAGAAATTATATATTGTAATAGTTTGTTACACAAAATGACTTTCTGCGTTACTCCCGAGGAATCCCACTGAGTGGCAGTATGGAGCTCCTTTTTACTATAGTTGTATAGAAGGTGGCTTCATTTCATTGTATATGTACTCAACCATATAAAAGCATGATATAGCAACTGTAAGAGCAGTTACATTGAATGCAAGAGATACATTCATCAGATTTTGAAGTTGGTTGTACAAGGAGTGATAACTGACACTGTACTGATATCACTTTGTAAAACGTAGAAATTTCACTGTTGTCTAACCAAGAGTTCACAGAAGAGTAATCAATAAATACTATCCAAGAAATACATTGGATTGTAAATTGTAATAGTTTGTTACACAAAATGACTTTCTGCGTTACTCCCGAGGAATCCCACTAAGTGGCAGTATGGAGCACCTTTTTGCTATAGTTGTATAGAAGGTGGCTTCATTTCATTGTATATGTACTCAACCATATAAAAGCATGATATAGCAACTGTAAGAGCAGTTACATTGAATGGCAGAGATACATTCATCATATTTTGAAGTTTTTTGTACAAGGAGTGATAACTGACACTGTACTGATATCACCTTGTAAAACCTAGAAATATCACTATCCTGTAAACAACAGATCATTGAAAAGAGTAATCAATGAATACTATACTAGAAATTATATATTGTAATAGTTTGTTACACAAAATGACTTTCTGCGTTACTCCCGAGGAATCCCACTGAGTGGCAGTATGGAGCTCCTTTTTACTATAGTTGTATAGAAGGTGGCTTCATTTCATTGTATATGTACTCAACCATATAAAAGCATGATATAGCAACTGTAAGAGCAGTTACATTGAATGCAAGAGATACATTCATCAGATTTTGAAGTTGGTTGTACAAGGAGTGATTACTGACACTGTATTGATATCACGTTGTAAAACCTAGAAATTTCACTGTTGTCTAACCAAGAGTTCACAGAAGAGTAATCAATAAATACTATACAAGAAATACATTGGATTGTAAATTGTATTAGTTTGTTACACAGAATAACTTTCTGCATTACTCCCGAGGAATCCCACTGAGTGGCAGTATGGAGCACCTTTTTGCTATAGTTGTATAGAAGGTGGCTTCATTTCATTGTATATGTACTCAACCATATAAAAGCATGATATAGCAACTGTAAGAAGAGTTACATTGAATGCCAGAGATACATTCATCAGATTTTGAAGTTGGTTGTACAAGGAGTGATAACTGACACTGTACTGATATCACTTTGTAAAACCTAGAAATATCACTATCCTGTAACCAACAGATCATTGAAAAGAGTAATCAATGAATACTATACAAGAAATTATATATTGTAATAGTTTGTTACACAAAATGACTTTCTGCGTTACTCCCGAGGAATCCCACTGAGTGGCAGTATGAAGCTCCTTTTTACTATAGTTGTATAGAAGGTGGCTTCATTTCATTGTATATGTACTCAACCATATAAAAGCATGATATAGCAACTGTAAGAGCAGTTACATTGAATGCCAGAGATACATTCATCAGATTTTGAAGTTGTTTGTACAAGGAGTGATAACTGACACTGTACTTAAAATCACTTTGTAAAACCTAGAAATATCACTATCCTGTAACCAACAGGTCATTGAAAAGAGTAATCAATGAATACTATACAAGAAATTATATATTGTAATAGTTTGTTACACAAAATGACTTTCTGCGTTACTCCCGAGGAATCCCACTGAGTGGCAGTATGGAGCTCCTTTTTACTATAGTTGTATAGAAGGTGGCTTCATTTCATTGTATATGTACTCAACCAAAAAAAAGCATGATATAGCAACTGTAAGAGCAGTTACATTGAATGCAAGAGATACGTTCATCAGATTTTGAAGTTGGTTGTACAAGGAGTGATTACTGACACTGTATTGATATCACGTTGGAAAACCTAGAAATTTCACTGTTGTCTAACCAAGCGATCGCAGAAGAGTAATCAACGAATACTATACAAGAAATACATTGGATTGTAAATTGTATTAGTTTGTTACACAAAACGACTTTCTGCGTTACTCCCGAGGAATCCCACTGAGTGGCAGTATGGAGCAACTTTTTGCTATAGTTGTATAGAAGGTGGCTTCATTTCATTGTATATGTACTCAACCATATAAAAGCATGATATAGCAACTGTAAGAGCAGTTACATTGAATGCCAGAGATACATTCATCAGATTTTGAAGTTCTTTGTACAAGGAGTGATAAGTGACACTGTGACAAAGTGATATCACTTTGTAAAACGTAGAAATTTCACTGTTGTCTAACCAAGAGTTCACAGAAGAGTAATCAATGAATACTATACAAGAGATACATTGGATTGTAAATTGTAATAGTTTGTTACACAAAATATCTTTCTGCGTTACTCCCGAGGAATCCCACTGAGTGGCAGTATGGAGCACCTTTTTGCTATAGTTGTATAGAAGGTGGCTTCATTTCATTGTATATGTACTCAACCATATAAAAGCATGATATAGCAACTGTAAGAAGAGTTACATTGAATGCCAGAGATACATTCATCAGTTTTTGAAGTTGTTTGTACAAGGAGTGATAACTGACACTGTACTGATATCACTTTGTAAAACCTAGAAATATCACTATCCTGTAACCAACAGATCATTGAAAAGAGTAATCAATGAATACTATACAAGAAATTATATATTGTAATAGTTTGTTACACAAAATTACTTTCTGCGTTACTCCCGAGGAATCCCACTGAGTGGCAGTATGGAGCTCCTTTTTACTATAGTTGTATAGAAGGTGGCTTCATTTCATTGTACATGTACTCAACCATATAAAAGCATGATATAGCAACTGTAAGAGCAGTTACATTGAATGCAAGAGATACATTCATCAAATTTTGAAGTTGGTTGTACAAGGAGTGATAACTGACACTGTACTGATATCACTTTGTAAAACGTAGAAATTTCACTGTTGTCTAACCAAGAGTTCACAGAAGAGTAATCAATAAATACTATCCAAGAAATACATTGGATTGTAAATTGTAATAGTTTGTTACACAAAATGACTTTCTTCGTTACTCCCGAGGAATCCCACTAAGTGACAGTATGGAGCACCTTTTTGCTATAGTTGTATAGAAGGTGGCTTCATTTCATTGTATATGTACTCAAGCATATAAAAGCATGATATAGCAACTGTAAGAGCAGTTACATTGAATGGCAGAGATACATTCATCATATTTTGAAGTTTTTTGTACAAGGAGTGATAACTGACACTGTACTGATATCACCTTGTAAAACCTAGAAATATCACTATCCTGTAACCAATAGATCATTGAAAAGAGTAATCAATGAATACTATACAAGAAATTGTATATTGTAATAGTTTGTTACACAAAATGACTTTCTGCGTTACTCACGAGGAATCCCACTGAGTGGCAGTATGGAGCACCTTTTTCCTATAGTTGTATAGAAGGTGGCTTCATTTCATTGTATATGTACTCAACCATATAAAAGCATGATATAGCAACTGTAAGAGCAGTTACATTGAATGCAAGAGATACATTCATCAGATTTTAAAGTTGGTTGTACAAGGAGTGATAACTGACACTGTCCTGATATCTCTTTGTAAAACGTAGAAATTTCACTGTTGTCTAACCAAGAGTTCACAGAAGAGTAATCAATGAATACTATACAAGAAATACATTGGATTGTAAATTGTAATAGTTTGTTACACAAAATGACTTTCTGCGTTACTCCCGAGGAATCCCACTGAGTGGCAGTATGGAGCACCTTTTTGCTATAGTTGTATAGAAGGTGGCTTCATTTCATTGTATATGTACTCAACCATATAAAAGCATGATATAGCAACTGTAAGAGCAGTTACATTGAATGCAAGAGATACATTCATCAGATTTTGAAGTTGTTTGTACAAGGAGTGATAACTGACACTGTACTGATATCAATTGTAAAACCTAGAAATATCACTATCCTATAACCAACAGATCATTGAAAAGAGTAATCAATGAATACTATACAAGAAATTGTATATTGTAATAGTTTGTTACACAAAATGACTTTCTGCGTTACGCACGAGGAATCCCACTGAGTGGCAGTATGGAGCTCCTTTTTACTATAGTTGTATAGAAGGTGGCTTCATTTCATTGTATATGTACCCAACCATATAAAAGCATGATATAGCAACTGTAAGAGCAGTTACATTGAATGCAAGAGATACATTCATCAGATTTTGAAGTTGGTTGTACAAGGAATGATTACTGACATTGTATTGATATCACGTTGAAAAACCTAGAAATTTCACTGTTGTCTAACCAAGAGATCGCAGAAGAGTAATCAATGAATACTATACAAGAATTACATTGGATTGTAAATTGTAATACTTTGTTACACAAAATTATTTTCTGTGTTACTCCCGAGGATTCCCACTGAGTGGCAGTATGGAGCACCTTTTTCCTCTAGCTGTATAGAAGGTGGCTTCATTTCATTGTATATGTACTCAATCTTGAAATAGCATGTTATATCGACTGTAAGAGCAATTACATTGAATGCAAGACATACATTCATCAGATTTTGAAGTTGGTTGTACAAGGAGTGATAACTGACACTGTACTGATATCACTTTGTAAAACCTAGAAATATCACTATCTTGTAACGAACAGATCATTGAAAAGAGTAATCAATGAATACTATACAAGACATTATATATTGTAATAGTTTGTTACACAAAATGACTTTCTGCGTTTCTCCCGAAGAATCCCACTGAGTGGCAATATGGAGCACCTTTTTCCTCCAGCTGTATAGAAGGTGGCTTCATTTAATTGTATACGTACTCAACCATATAAAATCAAGATATATCAACTGCAAGAGCAATTACATTGAATGCAAGAGATACATTCATCAGATTTTGAAGTTGGTTGTACTAGGAGTGATAACTGACAATGTACTGATATCACTTTGTAAAACGTAGAAATTTCACTGTTGTCTAACCAAGAGTTCACAGAAGAGTAATCAATGAATACTATACAAGAAATACATTGGATTGTAAATTGTAATAGTTTTTTACACAAAATGACTTTCTGCGTTACTCCCGAGGAATCCCACTGAGTGGCAGTATGGAGAACCTTTTTACTATAGTTGTATAGAAGGTGGCTTCATTTCATTGTATATGTATTCAACCATATAAAAGCATGATATAGCAACTGTAAGAGCAGTTACATTGAATGCAAGAGACACATTCATCAGATTTTGAAGTTGGTTGTACAAGGAGTGATTACTGACACTGTATTGATATCACGTTGTAAAACCTAGAAATTACACTGTTGTCTAAACAAGAGATCGCAGTAGAGTAATCAATGAATACTATACGAGAAATACATTGGATTGTAAATTGTAATAGTTTGTTACACAAAATGACTTTCTGCGTTACTCCCGAGGAATCCCACTGAGTGGCAGAATGGAGCACCTTTTTCCTCCAGCTGTATAGAAGGTGGCTTCATTTAATTGTATATGTACTCAACCATATAAAATCAAGATATATCAACTGTAAGAGCAATTACATTGAATGCAAGAGATACATTCATCAGATTTTGAAGTTGGTTGTACAAGGAGTGATAACTGACACTGTACTGATATCACTTTGTAAAACTTAGAAATATCACTATCCTGCAACCAACAGATCATTGAAAAGAGTAATCAATGAATACTATACAAGAAATTATATATTGTAATAGTTTGTTACACAAAATGACTTTCTGCATTACTCCCGAAGAATCCCACTGAGTGGCAGTATGGAGCTCCTTTTTACTATAGTTGTATAGAAGGTGGCTTCATTTCATTGTATATGTACCCAACCATATAAAGCATGATATAGCAACTGTAAGAGCAGTTACATTGAATGCAAGAGATACATTCATCAGATTTTGAAGTTGGTTGTACAAGGAGTGATTACTGACACTGTATTGATATCACGTTGTAAAACCTAGAAATTTCACTGTTGTCTAACCAAGAGATCGCAGAAGAGTAATCAATGAATACTATACAAGAAATACATTGGATTGTAAATTGTATTAGTTTGTTACACAACATGACTTTCTGCATTACTCCCGAGGAATCCCACTGGGTGGCAGTATGGAGCACCTTTTTACTGTAGTTGTATAGAAGGTGGCTTCATTTAATTGTATATGTACTCAACCATATAAAATCAAGATATATCAACTGTAAGAGCAATTACATTGAATGCAAGAGATACATTCATCAGATTTTGAAGTTGGTTGTACAAGGAGTGATAACTGACACTGTCCTGATATCACTTTGTAAAACGTAGAAATTTCACTGTTGTCTAACCAAGAGTTCACAGAAGAGTAATCAATAAATACTATCCAAGAAATACTTTGGATTGTAAATTGTAATAGTTTGTTACACAAAATGACTTTCTGCGTTACTCCCGAGGAATCCCACTAAGTGGCAGTATGGAGAACCTTTTTGCTATAGTTGTATAGAAGGTGGCTTCATTTCATTGTATATGTACTCAACCATATAAAAGCATGATATAGCAACTGTAAGAGCAGTTACATTGAATGGCAGATATACATTCATCAGATTTTGAATTTTTTTGTACAAGGAGTGATAACTGACACTGTACTGATATCACTTTGTAAAACCTAGAAATATCACTATCCTGTAACCAACAGATCATTGAAAAGAGTAATCAATGAATACTATACAAGAAATTGTGTATTGTAATAGTTTGTTACACAAAATGACTTTCTGCGTTACTCACGAGGAATCCCACTGAGTGGCAGTATGGAGCACCTTTTTCCTATAGTTGTATAGAAGGTGGCTTCATTTCATTGTATATGTACTCAACCATATAAAAGCATGATATAGCAACTGTAAGAGCAGTTACATTGAATGCAAGAGATACATTCATCAGAATTTAAAGTTGGTTGTACAAGGAGTGATAACTGACACTGTCCTGATATCTCTTTGTAAAACGTAGAAATTTCACTGTTGTCTAACCAAGAGTTCACAGAAGAGTAATCAATGAATACTATACAAGAAATACATTGGATTGTAAATTGTAATAGTTTGTTACACAGAATAACTTTCTGCGTTACTCCCGAGGAATCCCACTGAGTGGCAGTATGGAGCACCTTTTTGCTATAGTTGTATAGAAGGTGGCTTCATTTCATTGTATATGTACTCAACCATATAAAAGCATGATATAGCAACTGTAAGAAGAGTTATATTGAATGCCAGAGATACATTCATCAGATTTTGAAGTTGGTTGTACAAGGAGTGATAACTGACACTGTACTGATATCACTTTATAAAACCTAGAAATATCACTATCCTGTAACCAACAGATCATTGAAAAGAGTAATCAATGAATACTATACAAGAAATTATATATTGTAATAGTTTGTTACACAAAATGACTTTCTGCGTTACTCCCGAGGAATCCCACTGAGTGGCAGTATGGAGCTCCTTTTTACTATAGTTGTATAGAAGGTGGCTTCATTTCATTGTATATGTACTCAACCATATAAAAGCATGATATAGCAACTGTAAGAGCAGTTACATTGAATGCCAGAGATACATTCATCAGATTTTGAAGTTGTTTGTACAAGGAGTGATAACTGACACTGTACTTAAAATCACTTTGTAAAACCTAGAAATATCACTATCCTGTAACCAACAGATCATTGAAAAGAGTAACCAAAGAATACTATACAAGAAATTATATATTGTAATAGTTTGTTACACAAAATGACTTTCTGCGTTACTCCCGAGGAATCCCACTGAGTGGCAGTATGGAGCTCCTTTTTACTATAGTTGTATAGAAGGTGGCTTCATTTCATTGTATATGTACTCAACCATATAAAAGCATGATATAGCAACTGTAAGAGCAGTTACATTGAATGCAAGAGATACGTTCATCAGATTTTGAAGTTGGTTGTACGAGGAGTGATTACTGACACTGTATTGATATCACGTTGGAAAACCTAGAAATTTCACTGTTGTCTAACCAAGCGATCGCAAAAGAGTAATCAACGAATACTATACAAGAAAGACATTGGATTGTAAATTGTATTAGTTTATTACACAAAACGACTTTCTGCGTTACTCCCGAGGAATCCCACTGAGTGGCAGTATGGAGAACCTTTTTGCTATAGTTGTATAGAAGGTGGCTTCATTTCATTGTATATGTACTCAACCATATAAAAGCATGATATAGCAACTGTAAGAGCAGTTACATTGAATGCCAGAGATACATTCATCAGATTTTGAAGTTCTTTGTACAAGGAGTGATAACTGACACTGTACTGATATGACTTTGTAAAACGTAGAAATTTCACTGTTCTCTAACCAAGAGTTCACAGAAGAGTAATCAATGAATACTATCCAAGAAATACATTGGATTGTAAACTGTAATAGTTTGTTACACAAAATGACTTTCTGCGTTACTCCCGAGGAATCCCACTAAGTGGCAGTATGGAGCACCTTTTTGCTATAGTTGTATAGAAGGTGGCTTCATTTCATTGTATATGTACTCAACCATATAAAAGCATGATATAGCAACTGTAAGAGCAGTTACATTGAATGGCAGAGATACATTCATCAGATTTTGAAGTTGTTTGTACAAGGAGTGATAACTGACACTGTACTAATATCACTTTGTAAAACCTAGAAATATCACTATCCTGTAACCAACAGATCATTGAAAAGAGTAATCAATGAATACTATACAAGAAATTGTATATTGTAATAGTTTGTTACACAAAATGACTTTCTGCGTTACTCACGAGGAATCCCACTGAGTGGCAGTATGGAGCACCTTTTTGCTATAGTTGTATAGAAGGTGGCTTCATTTCATTGTATATGTACTCAACCATATAAAAGCATGATATAGCAACTGTAAGAGCAGTTACATTGAATGCAAGAGATACATTCATCAGATTTTAAAGTTGGTTGTACAAGGAGTGATAACTGACACTGTCCTGATATCTCTTTGTAAAACGTAGAAATTTCACTGTTGTCTAACCAAGAGTTCACAGAAGAGTAATCAATGAATACTATACAAGAAATACATTGGATTGTAAATTGTAATAGTTTGTTACACAAAATGACTTTCTGCGTTACTCCCGAGGAATCCCACTGAGTGGCAGTATGGAGCACCTTTTTGCTATAGTTGTATAGAAGGTGGCTTCATTTCATTGTATATGTACTCAACCATATAAAAGCATGATATAGCAACTGTAAGAGCAGTTACATTGAATGCCAGAGATACATTCATCAGATTTTGAAGTTCTTTGTACAAGGAGTGATAAGTGACACTGTACTGATATCACTTTGTAAAACGTAGAAATTTCACTGTTGTCTAACCAAGAGTTCACAGAAGAGTAATCAATGGATACTATACAAGAGATACATTGGATTGTAAATTGTAATAGTTTGTTACACAAAATATCTTTCTGCGGTACTCCCGAGGAATCCCACTGAGTGGCAGTATGGAGCACCTTTTTGCTATAGTTGTATAGAAGGTGGCTTCATTTCATTGTATATGTACTCAACCATATAAAAGCATGATATAGCAACTGTAAGAAGAGTTACATTGAATGCCAGAGATACATTCATCAGTTTTTGAAGTTGGTTGTACAAGGAGTGATAACTGACACTGTACTGATATCACTTTGTAAAACCTAGAAATATCACTATCCTGTAACCAACAGATCATTGAAAAGAGTAATCAATGAATACTATACAAGAAATTATATATTGTAATAGTTTGTTACACAAAATGACTTTCTGCGTTTCTCCCGAGGAATCCCACTGAGTGGCAGTATGGAGCTCCTTTTTACTATAGTTGTATAGAAGGTGGCTTCATTTCATTGTATATGTACTCAACCATATAAAAGCATGATATAGCAACTGTAAGAGCAGTTACATTGAATGCCAGAGATACATTCATCAGATTTTGAAGTTGTTTGTACAAGGAGTGATAACTGACACTGTACTGATATCACTTTGTAAAACCTAGAAATATCACTATCCTGTAACCAACAGATCATTGAAAAGAGTAATCAATGAATACTATACAAGAAATTATATATTGTAATAGTTTGTTACACAAAATGACTTTCTGCGTTACTCCCGAGGAATCCCACTGAGTGGCAGTATGGAGCTCCTTTTTACTATAGTTGTATAGAAGGTGGCTTCATTTCATTGTATATGTACTCAACCATATAAAAGCATGATATAGCAACTGTAAGAGCAGTTACATTGAATGGCAGAGATACATTCATCATATTTTGAAGTTTTTTGTACAAGTAGTGATAACTGACACTGTACTGATATCACCTTGTAAAACCTAGAAATATCACTATCCTGTAAACAACAGATCATTGAAAAGAGTAATCAATGAATACTATACAAGAAATACATTGGATTGTAAATTGTATTAGTTTGTTACACAACATGACTTTCTACGTTACTCACGAGGAATCCCACTGAGTGGCAGTATGGAGCACCTTTTTGCTATAGTTGTATAGAAGGTGGCTTCATTTCATTGTATATGTACTCAACCATATAAAAGCATGATATAGCAACTGTAAGAGCAGTTACATTGAATGCAAGAGATACATTCATCAGATTTTAAAGTTGGTTGTACAAGGAGTGATAACTGACACTGTCCTGATATCTCTTTGTAAAACGTAGAAATTTCACTGTTGTCTAACCAAGAGTTCACAGAAGAGTAATCAATGAATACTATACAAGAAATACATTGGATTGTAAATTGTAATAGTTTGTTACACAAAATGACTTTCTGCGTTACTCCCGAGGAATCCCACTGAGTGGCAGTATGGAGCACCTTTTTGCTATAGTTGTATAGAAGGTGGCTTCATTTCATTGTATATGTACTCAACCATATAAAAGCATGATATAGCAACTGTAAGAGCAGTTACATTGAATGCCAGAGATACATTCATCAGATTTTGAAGTTCTTTGTACAAGGAGTGATAAGTGACACTGTACTGATATCACTTTGTAAAACGTAGAAATTTCACTGTTGTCTAACCAAGAGTTCACAGAAGAGTAATCAATGAATACTATACAAGAGATACATTGGATTGTAAATTGTAATAGTTTGTTACACAAAATATCTTTCTGCGTTACTCCCGAGGAATCCCACTGAGTGGCAGTATGGAGCACCTTTTTGCAATAGTTGTATAGAAGGTGGCTTCATTTCATTGTATATGTACTCAACCATATAAAAGCATGATATAGCAACTGTAAGAAGAGTTACATTGAATGCCAGAGATACATTCATCAGTTTTTGAAGTTGGTTGTACAAGGAGTGATAACTGACACTGTACTGATATCACTTTGTAAAACCTAGAAATATCACTATCCTGTAACCAACAGATCATTGAAAAGAGTAATCAATGAATACTATACAAGAAATTATATATTGTAATAGTTTGTTACACAAAATGACTTTCTGCGTTACTCCCGAGGAATCCCACTGAGTGGCAGTATGGAGCTCCTTTTTACTATAGTTGTATAGAAGGTGGCTTCATTTCATTGTATATGTACTCAACCATATAAAAGCATGATATAGCAACTGTAAGAGCAGTTACATTGAATGCCAGAGATACATTCATCAGATTTTGAAGTTGTTTGTACAAGGAGTGATAACTGACACTGTACTGATATCACTTTGTAAAACCTAGAAATATCACTATCCTGTAACCAACAGATCATTGAAAAGAGTAATCAATGAATACTATACAAGAAATTATATATTGTAATAGTTTGTTACACAAAATGACTTTCTGCGTTACTCCCGAGGAATCCCACTGAGTGGCAGTATGGAGCTCCTTTTTACTATAGTTGTATAGAAGGTGGCTTCATTTCATTGTATATGTACTCAACCATATAAAAGCATGATATAGCAACTGTAAGAGCAGTTACATTGAATGCAAGAGATACATTCATCAGATTTTGAAGTTGGTTGTACAAGGAGTGATAACTGACACTGTACTGATATCACTTTGTAAAACGTAGAAATTTCACTGTTGTCCAACCAAGAGTTCACAGAAGAGTAATCACTAAATACTATCCAAGAAATACATTGGATTGAAAGTTGTAATAGTTTGTTACACAAAATGACTTTCTGCGTTACTCCCGAGGAATCCCACTAAGTGGCAGTATGGAGCACCTTTTTGCTATAGTTGTATAGAAGGTGGCTTCATTTCATTGTATATCTACTCAACCATATAAAAGCATGATATAGCAACTGTAAGAGCAGTTACATTGAATGGCAGAGATACATTCATCATATTTTGAAGTTTTTTGTACAAGGAGTGATAACTGACACTGTACTGATATCACTTTGTAAAACCTAGAAATATCACTATCCGGTAACCAACAGATCATTGAAAAGAGTAATCAATGAATACTATACAAGAAATTGTATATTGTAATAGTTTCTTACACAAAATGACTTTCTGCGTTACTCACGAGGAATCCCACTGAGTGGCAGTATGGAGCACCTTTTTGCTATAGTTGTATAGAAGGTGGCTTCATTTCATTGTATATGTACTCAACCATATAAAAGCATGATATAGCAACTGTAAGAGCAGTTACATTGAATGGCAGAGATACATTCATCAGATTTTGAAGTTGGTTGTACAAGGAGTGATAACTGACACTGTACTGATATCACTTTGTAAAACCTAGAAATATCACTATCCTGTAACCAACAATTCATTGAAAAGAGTAATCAATGAATACTATACAAGAAATTATATATTGTAATAGTTTGTTACACAAAATGACTTTCTGCGTTACTCCCGAGGAATCCCACTGAGTGGCAGTATGGAGCACCTTTTTGCTATAGTTGTATAGAAGGTGGCTTCATTTCATTGTATATGTACTCAACCATATAAAAGCATGATATAGCAACTGTAAGAGCAGTTACATTGAATGGCAGAGATACATTCATCAGATTTTGAAGTTGTTTGTACAAGGAGTGATAACTGACACTGTACTGATATCACTTTGTAAAACCTAGAAATATCACTATCCTGTAACCAACAATTCATTGAAAAGAGTAATCAATGAATACTATACAAGAGATACATTGGATTGTAAATTGTAATAGTTTGTTACACAAAATATCTTTCTGCGTTACTCCCGAGGAATCCCACTGAGTATGGAGCACCTTTTTGCTATAGTTGTATAGAAGGTGGCTTCATTTCATTGTATATGTACTCAACCATATAAAAGCATGATATAGCAACTGTAAGAAGAGTTACATTGATTGCCAGAGATACATTCATCAGTTTTTGAAGTTGGTTGTACAAGGAGTGATAACTGACACTGTACTGATATCACTTTGTAAAACCTAGAAATATCACGATCCTGTAACCAACAGATCATTGAAAAGAGTAATCAATGAATACTATACAAGAAATTATATATTGTAATAGTTTGTTACACAAAATGACTTTCTGCGTTACTCCCGAGGAATCCCACTGAGTGGCAGTATGGAGCTCCTTTTTACTATAGTTGTATAGAAGGTGGCTTCATTTCATTGTATATGTACTCAACCATATAAAAGCATGATATAGCAACTGTAAGAGCAGTTACATTGAATGCCAGAGATACATTCATCAGATTTTGAAGTTGTTTGTACAAGGAGTGATAACTGACACTGTATTTAAAATCACTTTGTAAAACCTAGAAATATCACTATCCTGTAACCAACAGATCATTGAAAAGATTAATCAATGAATACTATACAAGAAATTATATATTGTAATAGTTTGTTACACAAAATGACTTTCTGCGTTACTCCCGAGGAATCCCACTGAGTGGCAGTATGGAGCTCCTTTTTACTATAGTTGTATAGAAGGTGGCTTCATTTCATTGTATATGTACTCAACCATATAAAAGCATGATATAGCAACTGTAAGAGCAGTTACATTGAATGCCAGAGATACATTCATCAGATTTTGAAGTTGTTTGTACAAGGAGTGATAACTGACACTGTACTGATATCACTTTGTAAAACCTAGAAATATCACTATCCTGTAACCAACAGATCATTGAAAAGAGTAATCAATGAATACTATACAAGAAATTATATATTGTAATAGTTTGTTACACAAAATGACTTTCTGCGTTACTCCCGAGGAATCCCACTGAGTGGCAGTATGGAGCTCCTTTTTACTATAGTTGTATAGAAGGTGGCTTCATTTCATTGTATATGTACTCAACCATATAAAAGCATGATATAGCAACTGTAAGAGCAGTTACATTGAATGCCAGAGATACATTCATCAGATTTTGAAGTTGTTTGTACAAGGAGTGATAACTGACACTGTATTTAAAATCACTTTGTAAAACCTAGAAATATCACTATCCTGTAACCAACAGATCATTGAAAAGATTAATCAATGAATACTATACAAGAAATTATATATTCTAATAGTTTGTTACACAAAATGACTTTCTGCGTTACTCCCGAGGAATCCCACTGAGTGGCAGTATGGAGCTCCTTTTTACTATAGTTGTATAGAAGGTGGCTTCATTTCATTGTATATGTACTCAACCATATAAAAGCATGATATAGCAACTGTAAGAGCAGTTACATTGAATGCCAGAGATACATTCATCAGATTTTGAAGTTGTTTGTACAAGGAGTGATAACTGACACTGTACTGATATCACTTTGTAAAACCTAGAAATATCACTATCCTGTAACCAACAGATCATTGAAAAGAGTAATCAATGAATACAATACAAGAAATTATATATTCTAATAGTTTGTTACACAAAATGACTTTCTGCGTTACTCCCGAGGAATCCCACTGAGTGGCAGTATGGAGCTCCTTTTTACTATAGTTGTATAGAAGGTGGCTTCATTTCATTGTATATGTACTCAACCATATAAAAGCATGATATAGCAACTGTAAGAGCAGTTACATTGAATGCCAGAGATACATTCATCAGATTTTGAAGTTGTTTGTACAAGGAGTGATAACTGACACTGTATTTAAAATCACTTTGTAAAACCTAGAAATATCACTATCCTGTAACCAACAGATCATTGAAAAGATTAATCAATGAATACTATACAAGAAATTATATATTGTAATAGTTTGTTACACAAAATGACTTTCTGCGTTACTCCCGAGGAATCCCACTGAGTGGCAGTATGGAGCTCCTTTTTACTATAGTTGTATAGAAGGTGGCTTCATTTCATTGTATATGTACTCAACCATATAAAAGCATGATATAGCAACTGTAAGAGCAGTTACATTGAATGCCAGAGATACATTCATCAGATTTTGAAGTTGTTTGTACAAGGAGTGATAACTGACACTGTACTGATATCACTTTGTAAAACCTAGAAATATCACTATCCTGTAACCAACAGATCATTGAAAAGAGTAATCAATGAATACTATACAAGAAATTATATATTCTAATAGTTTGTTACACAAAATGACTTTCTGCGTTACTCCCGAGGAATCCCACTGAGTGGCAGTATGGAGCTCCTTTTTACTATAGTTGTATAGAAGGTGGCTTCATTTCATTGTATATGTACTCAACCATATAAAAGCATGATATAGCAACTGTAAGAGCAGTTACATTGAATGGCAGAGATACATTCATCATATTTTGAAGTTTTTTGTACAAGGAGTGATAACTGACACTGTACTGATATCACCTTGTAAAACCTAGAAATATCACTATCCTGTAAACAACAGATCATTGAAAAGAGTAATCAATGAATACTATACAAGAAATACATTGGATTGTAAATTGTATTAGTTTGTTACACAACATGACTTTCTGCATTACTCCCGAGGAATCCCACTGAGTGGCAGTATGGAGCACCTTTTTGCTATAGTTGTATAGAAGGTGGCTTCATTTCATTGTATATGTACTCAACCATATAAAAGCATGATATAGCAACTGTAAGAGCAGTTACATTGAATGCAAGAGATACATTCATCAGATTTTGAAGTTGGTTGTACAAGGAGTGATAACTGACACTGTACTGATATCACTTTGTAAAACGTAGAAATTTCACTGTTGTCTAACCAAGAGTTCACAGAAGAGTAATCAATAAATACTATCCAAGAAATACATTGGATTGTAAATTGTAATAGTTTGTTACACAAAATGACTTTCTGCATTACTCCCGAGGAATCCCACTAAGTGGCAGTATGGAGCACCTTTTTGCTATAGTTGTATAGAAGGTGGCTTCATTTCATTGTATATGTACTCAACCATATAAAAGCATGATATAGCAACTGTAAGAGCAGTTACATTGAATGGCAGAGATACATTCATCATATTTTGAAGTTTTTTGTACAAGGAGTGATAACTGACACTGTACTGATATCACCTTGTAAAACCTAGAAATATCACTATCCTGTAAACAACAGATCATTGAAAAGAGTAATCAATGAATACTATACTAGAAATTATATATTGTAATAGTTTGTTACACAAAATGACTTTCTGCGTTACTCCCGAGGAATCCCACTGAGTGGCAGTATGGAGCTCATTTTTACTATAGTTGTATAGAAGGTGGCTTCATTTCATTGTATATGTACTCAACCATATAAAAGCATGATATAGCAACTGTAAGAGCAGTTACATTGAATGCAAGAGATACATTCATCAGATTTTGAAGTTGGTTGTACAAGGAGTGATTACTGACACTGTATTGATATCACGTTGTAAAACCTAGAAATTTCACTGTTGTCTAACCAAGAGATCGCAGAAGAGTAATCAATGAATACTATACAAGAAATACATTGGATTGTAAATTGTATTAGTTTGTTACACAACATGACTTTCTGCATTACTCCCGAGGAATCCCACTGAGTGGCAGTATGGAGCACCTTTTTGCTATAGTTGTATAGAAGGTGGCTTCATTTCATTGTATATGTACTCAACCATATAAAAGCATGATATAGCAACTGTAAGAGCAGTTACATTGAATGCAAGAGATACATTCATCAGATTTTAAAGTTGGTTGTACAAGGAGTGATAACTGACACTGTCCTGATATCTCTTTGTAAAACGTAGAAATTTCACTGTTGTCTAACCAAGAGTTCACAGAAGAGTAATCAATGAATACTATACAAGAAATACATTGGATTGTAAATTGTAATAGTTTGTTACACAAAATGACTTTCTGCGTTACTCCCGAGGAATCCCACTGAGTGGCAGTATGGAGCACCTTTTTGCTATAGTTGTATAGAAGGTGGCTTCATTTCATTGTATATGTACTCAACCATATAAAAGCATGATATAGCAACTGTAAGAGCAGTTACATTGAATGCTAGAGATACATTCATCAGATTTTGAAGTTCTTTGTACAAGGAGTGATAAGTGACACTGTACTGATATCACTTTGTAAAACGTAGAAATTTCACTGTTGTCTAACCAAGAGTTCACAGAAGAGTAATCAATGAATACTATACAAGAGATACATTGGATTGTAAATTGTAATAGTTTGTTACACAAAATATCTTTCTGCGTTACTCCCGAGGAATCCCACTGAGTATGGAGCACCTTTTTGCTATAGTTGTATAGAAGGTGGCTTCATTTCATTGTATATGTACTCAACCATATAA
This sequence comes from Lepidodactylus listeri, assembly GCA_029233225.1. Lineage (NCBI taxonomy): Eukaryota > Metazoa > Chordata > Lepidosauria > Squamata > Gekkonidae > Lepidodactylus > Lepidodactylus listeri. The sequence continues at coordinate 1,139,115 of JARCFY010000014.1, read as the reverse complement.
AAGCATGATATAGCAACTGTAAGAAGAGTTACATTGAATGCCAGAGATACATTCATCAGTTTTTGAAGTTGGTTGTACAAGGAGTGATAACTGACACTGTACTGATATCACTTTGTAAAACCTAGAAATATCACTATCCTGTAACCAACAGATCATTGAAAAGAGTAATCAATGAATACTATACAAGAAATTATATATTGTAATAGTTTGTTACACAAAATGACTTTCTGCGTTACTCCCGAGGAATCCCACTGAGTGGCAGTATGGAGCTCCTTTTTACTATAGTTGTATAGAAGGTGGCTTCATTTCATTGTATATGTACTCAACCATATAAAAGCATGATATAGCAACTGTAAGAGCAGTTACATTGAATGCCAGAGATACATTCATCAGATTTTGAAGTTGTTTGTACAAGGAGTGATAACTGACACTGTATTTAAAATCACTTTGTAAAACCTAGAAATATCACTATCCTGTAACCAACAGATCATTGAAAAGATTAATCAATGAATACTATACAAGAAATTATATATTGTAATAGTTTGTTACACAAAATGACTTTCTGCGTTACTCCCGAGGAATCCCACTGAGTGGCAGTATGGAGCTCCTTTTTACTATAGTTGTATAGAAGGTGGCTTCATTTCATTGTATATGTACTCAACCATATAAAAGCATGATATAGCCACAGTAAGAGCAGTTACATTGAATGCCAGAGATACATTCATCAGATTTTGAAGTTCTTTGTACAAGGAGTGATAACTGACACTGTACTGATATCACTTTGTAAAACCTAGAAATATCACTATCCTGTAACCAACAGATCATTGAAAAGAGTAATCAATGAATACTATACAAGAAATTATATATTGTAATAGTTTGTTACACAAAATGACTTTCTGCGTTACTCCCGAGGAATCCCACTGAGTGGCAGTATGGAGCTCCTTTTTACTATAGTTGTATAGAAGGTGGCTTCATTTCATTGTATATGTACTCAACCATATAAAAGCATGATATAGCAACTGTAAGAGCAGTTACATTGAATGGCAGAGATACATTCATCATATTTTGAAGTTTTTTGTACAAGGAGTGATAACTGACACTGTACTGATATCACCTTGTAAAACCTAGAAATATCACTATCCTGTAAACAACAGATCATTGAAAAGAGTAATCAATGAATACTATACAAGAGATACATTGGATTGTAAATTGTATTAGTTTGTTACACAACATGACTTTCTGCATTACTCCCGAGGAATCCCACTGAGTGGCAGTATGGAGCACCTTTTTGCTATAGTTGTATAGAAGGTGGCTTCATTTCATTGTATATGTACTCAACCATATAAAAGCATGATATAGCAACTGTAAGAGCAGTTACATTGAATGCAAGAGATACATTCATCAGATTTTGAAGTTGGTTGTACAAGGAGTGATAACTGACACTGTACTGATATCACTTTGTAAAACGTAGAAATTTCACTGTTGTCTAACCAAGAGTTCACAGAAGAGTAATCAATAAATACTATCCAAGAAATACATTGGATTGTAAATTGTAATAGTTTGTTACACAAAATGACTTTCTGCGTTACTCCCGAGGAATCCCACTGAGTGGCAGTATGGAGCACCTTTTTGCTATAGTTGTATAGAAGGTGGCTTCATTTCATTGTATATGTACTCAACCATATAAAAGCATGATATAGCAACTGTAAGAGCAGTTACATTGAATGGCAGAGATACATTCATCATATTTTGAAGTTTTTTGTACAAGGAGTGATAACTGACACTGTACTGATATCACCTTGTAAAACCTAGAAATATCACTATCCTGTAAACAACAGATCATTGAAAAGAGTAATCAATGAATACTATACTAGAAATTATATATTGTAATAGTTTGTTACACAAAATGACTTTCTGCGTTACTCCCGAGGAATCCCACTGAGTGGCAGTATGGAGCTCCTTTTTACTATAGTTGTATAGAAGGTGGCTTCATTTCATTGTATATGTACTCAACCATATAAAAGCATGATATAGCAACTGTAAGAGCAGTTACATTGAATGCAAGAGATACATTCATCAGATTTTGAAGTTGGTTCTACAAGGAGTGATTACTGACACTGTATTGATATCACGTTGTAAAACCTAGAAATTTCTCTGTTGTCTAACCAAGAGATCGCAGAAGAGTAATCAATGAATACTATACAAGAAATACATTGGATTGTAAATTGTATTAGTTTGTTACACAACATGACTTTCTGCATTACTCCCGAGGAATCCCACTGAGTGGCAGTATGGAGCACCTTTTTGCTATAGTTGTATAGAAGGTGGCTTCATTTCATTGTATATGTACTCAACCATATAAAAGCATGATATAGCAACTGTAAGAGCAGTTACATTGAATGCAAGAGATACATTCATCAGATTTTAAAGTTGGTTGTACAAGGAGTGATAACTGACACTGTCCTGATATCACTTTGTAAAACGTAGAAATTTCACTGTTGTGTAACCAAGAGTTCACAGAAGAGTAATCAATGAATACTATACAAGAAATACATTGGATTGTAAATTGTAATAGTTTGTTACACAAAATGACTTTCTGCGTTACTCCCGAGGAATCCCACTGAGTGGCAGTATGGAGCACCTTTTTGCTATAGTTGTATAGAAGGTGGCTTCATTTCATTGTATATGTACTCAACCATATAAAAGCATGATATAGCAACTGTAAGAGCAGTTACATTGAATGCCAGAGATACATTCATCAGATTTTGAAGTTCTTTGTACAAGGAGTGATAAGTGACACTGTACTGATATCACTTTGTAAAACGTAGAAATTTCACTGTTGTCTAACCAAGAGTTCACAGAAGAGTAATCAATGAATACTATACAAGAGATACATTGGATTGTAAATTGTAATAGTTTGTTACACAAAATATCTTTCTGCGTTACTCCCGAGGAATCCCACTGAGTATGGAGCACCTTTTTGCTATAGTTGTATAGAAGGTGGCTTCATTTCATTGTATATGTACTCAACCATATAAAAGCATGATATAGCAACTGTAAGAAGAGTTACATTGAATGCCAGAGATACATTCATCAGTTTTTGAAGTTGGTTGTACAAGGAGTGATAACTGACACTGTACTGATATCACTTTGTAAAACCTAGAAATATCACTATCCTGTAACCAACAGATCATTGAAAAGAGTAATCAATGAATACTATACAAGAAATTATATATTGTAATAGTTTGTTACACAAAATGACTTTCTGCGTTACTCCCGAGGAATCCCACTGAGTGGCAGTATGGAGCTCCTTTTTACTATAGTTGTATAGAAGGTGGCTTCATTTCATTGTATATGTACTCAACCATATAAAAGCATGATATAGCAACTGTAAGAGCAGTTACATTGAATGCCAGAGATACATTCATCAGATTTTGAAGTTGTTTGTACAAGGAGTGATAACTGACACTGTACTTAAAATCACTTTGTAAAACCTAGAAATATCACTATCCTGTAACCAACAGATCATTGAAAAGATTAATCAATGAATACTATACAAGAAATTATATATTGTAATAGTTTGTTACACAAAATGACTTTCTGCGTTATTCCCGAGGAATCCCACTGAGTGGCAGTATGGAGCTCCTTTTTACGATAGTTGTATAGAAGGTGGCTTCATTTCATTGTGTATGTACTCAACCATATAAAAGCATGATATAGCAACTGTAAGAGCAGTTACATTGAATGCCAGAGATACATTCATCAGATTTTGAAGTTGTTTGTACAAGGAGTGATAACTGACACTGTACTGATATCACTTTGTAAAACCTAGAAATATCACTATCCTGTAACCAACAGATCATTGAAAAGAGTAATCAATGAATACTATACAAGAAATTATATATTGTAATAGTTTGTTACACAAAATGACTTTCTGCGTTACTCCCGAGGAATCCCACTGAGTGGCAGTATGGAGCTCCTTTTTACTATAGTTGTATAGAAGGTGGCTTCATTTCATTGTATATGTACTCAACCATATAAAAGCATGATATAGCAACTGTAAGAGCAGTTACATTGAATGCAAGAGATACATTCATCAGATTTTGAAGTTGGTTGTACAAGGAGTGATAACTGACACTGTACTGATATCACTTTGTAAAACGTAGAAATTTCACTGTTGTCTAACCAAGAGTTCACAGAAGAGTAATCAATAAATACTATCCAAGAAATACATTGGATTGTAAATTGTAATAGTTTGTTACACAAAATGACTTTCTGCGTTACTCCCGAGGAATCCCACTAAGTGGCAGTATGGAGCACCTTTTTGCTATAGTTGTATAGAAGGTGGCTTCATTTCATTGTATATGTACTCAACCATATAAAAGCATGATATAGCAACTGTAAGAGCAGTTACATTGAATGGCAGAGATACATTCATCATATTTTGAAGTTTTTTGTACAAGGAGTGATAACTGACACTGTACTGATATCACCTTGTAAAACCTAGAAATATCACTATCCTGTAAACAACAGATCATTGAAAAGAGTAATCAATGAATACTATACTAGAAATTATATATTGTAATAGTTTGTTACACAAAATGACTTTCTGCGTTACTCCCGAGGAATCCCACTGAGTGGCAGTATGGAGCTCCTTTTTACTATAGTTGTATAGAAGGTGGCTTCATTTCATTGTATATGTACTCAACCATATAAAAGCATGATATAGCAACTGTAAGAGCAGTTACATTGAATGCAAGAGATACATTCATCAGATTTTGAAGTTGGTTGTACAAGGAGTGATTACTGACACTGTATTGATATCACGTTGTAAAACCTAGAAATTTCACTGTTGTCTAACCAAGAGTTCACAGAAGAGTAATCAATAAATACTATACAAGAAATACATTGGATTGTAAATTGTATTAGTTTGTTACACAGAATAACTTTCTGCATTACTCCCGAGGAATCCCACTGAGTGGCAGTATGGAGCACCTTTTTGCTATAGTTGTATAGAAGGTGGCTTCATTTCATTGTATATGTACTCAACCATATAAAAGCATGATATAGCAACTGTAAGAAGAGTTACATTGAATGCCAGAGATACATTCATCAGATTTTGAAGTTGGTTGTACAAGGAGTGATAACTGACACTGTACTGATATCACTTTGTAAAACCTAGAAATATCACTATCCTGTAACCAACAGATCATTGAAAAGAGTAATCAATGAATACTATACAAGAAATTATATATTGTAATAGTTTGTTACACAAAATGACTTTCTGCGTTACTCCCGAGGAATCCCACTGAGTGGCAGTATGGAGCTCCTTTTTACTATAGTTGTATAGAAGGTGGCTTCATTTCATTGTATATGTACTCAACCATATAAAAGCATGATATAGCAACTGTAAGAGCAGTTACATTGAATGCCAGAGATACATTCATCAGATTTTGAAGTTGTTTGTACAAGGAGTGATAACTGACACTGTACTTAAAATCACTTTGTAAAACCTAGAAATATCACTATCCTGTAACCAACAGATCATTGAAAAGAGTAATCAATGAATACTATACAAGAAATTATATATTGTAATAGTTTGTTACACAAAATGACTTTCTGCGTTACTCCCGAGGAATCCCACTGAGTGGCAGTATGGAGCTCCTTTTTACTATAGTTGTATAGAAGGTGGCTTCATTTCATTGTATATGTACTCAACCAAAAAAAAGCATGATATAGCAACTGTAAGAGCAGTTACATTGAATGCAAGAGATACGTTCATCAGATTTTGAAGTTGGTTGTACAAGGAGTGATTACTGACACTGTATTGATATCACGTTGGAAAACCTAGAAATTTCACTGTTGTCTAACCAAGCGATCGCAGAAGAGTAATCAACGAATACTATACAAGAAATACATTGGATTGTAAATTGTATTAGTTTGTTACACAAAACGACTTTCTGCGTTACTCCCGAGGAATCCCACTGAGTGGCAGTATGGAGCAACTTTTTGCTATAGTTGTATAGAAGGTGGCTTCATTTCATTGTATATGTACTCAACCATATAAAAGCATGATATAGCAACTGTAAGAGCAGTTACATTGAATGCCAGAGATACATTCATCAGATTTTGAAGTTCTTTGTACAAGGAGTGATAACTGACACTGTACTGATATCACTTTGTAAAACGTAGAAATTTCACTGTTCTCTAACCAAGAGTTCACAGAAGAGTAATCAATGAATACTATCCAAGAAATACATTGGATTGTAAACTGTAATAGTTTGTTACACAAAATGACTTTCTGCGTTACTCCCGAGGAATCCCACTAAGTGGCAGTATGGAGCACCTTTTTGCTATAGTTGTATAGAAGGTGGCTTCATTTCATTGTATATGTACTCAACCATATAAAAGCATGATATAGCAACTGTAAGAGAAATTACATTGAATGGCAGAGATACATTCATCAGATTTTGAAGTTGTTTGTACAAGGAGTGATAACTGACACTGTACTAATATCACTTTGTAAAACCTAGAAATATCACTATCCTCTAACCAACAGATCATTGAAAAGAGTAATCAATGAATACTATACAAGAAATTGTGTATTGTAATAGTTTGTTACACAAAATGACTTTCTGCGTTACTCACGAGGAATCCCACTGAGTGGCAGTATGGAGCTCCTTTTTACTATAGTTGTATAGAAGGTGGCTTCATTTCATTGTATATGTACTCAACCATATAAAAGCATGATATAGCAACTGTAAGAGCAGTTACATTGAATGCAAGAGATACATTCATCAGATTTTAAAGTTGGTTGTACAAGGAGTGATAACTGACACTGTCCTGATATCTCTTTGTAAAACGTAGAAATTTCACTGTTGTCTAACCAAGAGTTCACAGAAGAGTAATCAATGAATACTATCCAAGAAATACATTGGATTGTAAATTGTAATAGTTTGTTACACAAAATGACTTTCTGCGTTACTCCCGAGGAATCCCACTGAGCGGCAGTATGGAGCACCTTTTTGCTATAGTTGTATAGAAGGTGGCTTCATTTCATTGTATATGTACTCAACCATATAAAAGCATGATATAGCAACTGTAAGAGCAGTTACATTGAATGGCAGAGATACATTCATCAGATTTTGAAGTTCTTTGTACAAGGAGTGATAACTGACACTGTACTGATATCACTTTGTAAAACGTAGAAATTTCACTGTTGTCTAACCAAGAGTTCACAGAAGAGTAATCAATGAATACTATACAAGAAATACATTGGATTGTAAATTGTAATAGTTTGTTACACAAAATAACTTTCTGCGTTACTCCCGAGGAATCCCACTGAGTGGCAGTATGGAGCACCTTTTTGCTATAGTTGTATAGAAGGTGGCTTCATTTCATTGTATATGTACTCAACCATATAAAAGCATGATATAGCAACTGTAAGAAGAGTTACATTGAATGCCAGAGATACATTCATCAGATTTTGAAGTTGGTTGTACAAGGAGTGATAACTGACACTGTACTGATATCACTTTGTAAAACCTAGAAATATCACTATCCTGTAACCAACAGATCATTGAAAAGAGTAATCAATGAATACTATACAAGAAATTATATATTGTAATAGTTTGTTACACAAAATGACTTTCTGCGTTACTCCCGAGGAATCCCACTGAGTGGCAGTATGGAGCTCCTTTTTACTATAGTTGTATAGAAGGTGGCTTCATTTCATTGTATATGTACTCAACCATATAAAAGCATGATATAGCAACTGTAAGAGCAGTTACATTGAATGGCAGAGATACATTCATCAGATTTTGAAGTTGTTTGTACAAGGAGTGATAACTGACACTGTACTTAAAATCACTTTGTAAAACCTAGAAATATCACTATCCTGTAACCAACAGATCATTGAAAAGAGTAATCAATGAATACTATACAAGAAATTATATATTGTAATAGTTTGTTACACAAAATGACTTTCTGCGTTACTCCCGAGGAATCCCACTGAGTGGCAGTATGGAGCTCCTTTTTACTATAGTTGTATAGAAGGTGGCTTCATTTCATTGTATATGTACTCAACCATATAAAAGCATGATATAGCAACTGTAAGAGCAGTTACATTGAATGCAAGAGATACATTCATCAGATTTTGAAATTGGTTGTACAAGGAGTGATTACTGACACTGTATTGATATCACGTTGTAAAACCTAGAAATTTCACTGTTGTCTAACCAAGAGATCGCAGAAGAGTAATCAATGAATACTATACAAGAAATACATTGGATTGTAAATTGTATTAGTTTGTTACACAACATGACTTTCTGCGTTACTCAAGAGGAATCCCACTGAGTGGCAGTATGGAGCACCTTTTTACTATAGTTGTATAGAAGGTGGCTTCATTTCATTGTATATGTACTCAACCATATAAAATCAAGATATATCAACTGTAAGAGCAATTACATTGAATGCAAGAGATACATTGATCAGATTTTGAAGTTGGTTGTACAAGGAGTGATAACTGACACTGTACTGATATCACTTTGTAAAACGTAGAAATTTCACTGTTGTCTAACCAAGAGTTCACAGAAGAGTAATCAATGAATACTATCCAAGAAATACATTGGATTGTAAATTGTAATAGTTTGTTACACAAAATGACTTTCTGCGTTACTCCCGAGGAATCCCACTGAGTGGCAGTATGGAGCACCTTTTTGCTATAGTTGTATAGAAGGTGGCTTCATTTCATTGTATATGTACTCAACCATATAAAAGCATGATATAGCAACTGTAAGAGCAGTTACATTGAATGCCAGAGATACATTCATCAGATTTTGAAGTTCTTTGTACAAGGAGTGATAAGTGACACTGTGACAAAGTGATATCACTTTGTAAAACGTAGAAATTTCACTGTTGTCTAACCAAGAGTTCACAGAAGAGTAATCAATGAATACTATACAAGAGATACATTGGATTGTAAATTGTAATAGTTTGTTACACAAAATATCTTTCTGCGTTACTCCCGAGGAATCCCACTGAGTGGCAGTATGGAGCACCTTTTTGCTATAGTTGTATAGAAGGTGGCTTCATTTCATTGTATATGTACTCAACCATATAAAAGCATGATATAGCAACTGTAAGAAGAGTTACATTGAATGCCAGAGATACATTCATCAGTTTTTGAAGTTGTTTGTACAAGGAGTGATAACTGACACTGTACTGATATCACTTTGTAAAACCTAGAAACATCACTATCCTGTAACCAACAGATCATTGAAAAGAGTAATCAATGAATACTATACAAGAAATTATATATTGTAATAGTTTGTTACACAAAATGACTTTCTGCGTTACTCCCGAGGAATCCCACTGAGTGGCAGTATGGAGCTCCTTTTTACTATAGTTGTATAGAAGGTGGCTTCATTTCATTGTACATGTACTCAACCATATAAAAGCATGATATAGCAACTGTAAGAGCAGTTACATTGAATGCAAGAGATACATTCATCAAATTTTGAAGTTGGTTGTACAAGGAGTGATAACTGACACTGTACTGATATCACTTTGTAAAACGTAGAAATTTCACTGTTGTCTAACCAAGAGTTCACAGAAGAGTAATCAATAAATACTATCCAAGAAATACATTGGATTGTAAATTGTAATAGTTTGTTACACAAAATGACTTTCTGCGTTACTCCCGAGGAATCCCACTAAGTGGCAGTATGGAGCACCTTTTTGCTATAGTTGTATAGAAGGTGGCTTCATTTCATTGTATATGTACTCAAGCATATAAAAGCATGATATAGCAACTGTAAGAGCAGTTACATTGAATGGCAGAGATACATTCATCATATTTTGAAGTTTTTTGTACAAGGAGTGATAACTGACACTGTACTGATATCACCTTGTAAAACCTAGAAATATCACTATCCTGTAACCAATAGATCATTGAAAAGAGTAATCAATGAATACTATACAAGAAATTGTATATTGTAATAGTTTGTTACACAAAATGACTTTCTGCGTTACTCACGAGGAATCCCACTGAGTGGCAGTATGGAGCACCTTTTTCCTATAGTTGTATAGAAGGTGGCTTCATTTCATTGTATATGTACTCAACCATATAAAAGCATGATATAGCAACTGTAAGAGCAGTTACATTGAATGCAAGAGATACATTCATCAGATTTTAAAGTTGGTTGTACAAGGAGTGATAACTGACACTGTCCTGATATCTCTTTGTAAAACGTAGAAATTTCACTGTTGTCTAACCAAGAGTTCACAGAAGAGTAATCAATGAATACTATACAAGAGATACATTGGATTGTAAATTGTAATAGTTTGTTACACAAAATATCTTTCTGCGTTACTCCCGAGGAATCCCACTGAGTGGCAGTATGGAGCACCTTTTTGCTATAGTTGTATAGAAGGTGGCTTCATTTCATTGTATATGTACTCAACCATATAAAAGCATGATATAGCAACTGTAAGAAGAGTTACATTGAATGCCAGAGATACATTCATCAGTTTTTGAAGTTGTTTGTACAAGGAGTGATAACTGACACTGTACTGATATCACTTTGTAAAACCTAGAAACATCACTATCCTGTAACCAACAGATCATTGAAAAGAGTAATCAATGAATACTATACAAGAAATTATATATTGTAATAGTTTGTTACACAAAATGACTTTCTGCGTTACTCCCGAGGAATCCCACTGAGTGGCAGTATGGAGCTCCTTTTTACTATAGTTGTATAGAAGGTGGCTTCATTTCATTGTACATGTACTCAACCATATAAAAGCATGATATAGCAACTGTAAGAGCAGTTACATTGAATGCAAGAGATACATTCATCAAATTTTGAAGTTGGTTGTACAAGGAGTGATAACTGACACTGTACTGATATCACTTTGTAAAACGTAGAAATTTCACTGTTGTCTAACCAAGAGTTCACAGAAGAGTAATCAATAAATACTATCCAAGAAATACATTGGATTGTAAATTGTAATAGTTTGTTACACAAAATGACTTTCTGCGTTACTCCCGAGGAATCCCACTAAGTGGCAGTATGGAGCACCTTTTTGCTATAGTTGTATAGAAGGTGGCTTCATTTCATTGTATATGTACTCAAGCATATAAAAGCATGATATAGCAACTGTAAGAGCAGTTACATTGAATGGCAGAGATACATTCATCATATTTTGAAGTTTTTTGTACAAGGAGTGATAACTGACACTGTACTGATATCACCTTGTAAAACCTAGAAATATCACTATCCTGTAACCAATAGATCATTGAAAAGAGTAATCAATGAATACTATACAAGAAATTGTATATTGTAATAGTTTGTTACACAAAATGACTTTCTGCGTTACTCACGAGGAATCCCACTGAGTGGCAGTATGGAGCACCTTTTTCCTATAGTTGTATAGAAGGTGGCTTCATTTCATTGTATATGTACTCAACCATATAAAAGCATGATATAGCAACTGTAAGAGCAGTTACATTGAATGCAAGAGATACATTCATCAGATTTTAAAGTTGGTTGTACAAGGAGTGATAACTGACACTGTCCTGATATCTCTTTGTAAAACGTAGAAATTTCACTGTTGTCTAACCAAGAGTTCACAGAAGAGTAATCAATGAATACTATACAAGAAATACATTGGATTGTAAATTGTAATAGTTTGTTACACAAAATGACTTTCTGCGTTACTCCCGAGGAATCCCACTGAGTGGCAGTATGGAGCACCTTTTTGCTATAGTTGTATAGAAGGTGGCTTCATTTCATTGTATATGTACTCAACCATATAAAAGCATGATATAGCAACTGTAAGAGCAGTTACATTGAATGCCAGAGATACATTCATCAGATTTTGAAGTTCTTTGTACAAGGAGTGATAACTGACACTGTACTGATATCACTTTGTAAAACGTAGAAATTTCACTGTTGTCTAACCAAGAGTTCACAGAAGAGTAATCAATGAATACTATACAAGAAATACATTGGATTGTAAATTGTAATAGTTTGTTACACAAAATAACTTTCTGCGTTACTCCCGAGGAATCCCACTGAGTGGCAGTATGGAGCACCTTTTTGCTATAGTTGTATAGAAGGTGGCTTCATTTCATTGTATATGTACTCAACCATATAAAAGCATGATATAGCAACTGTAAGAAGAGTTACATTGAATGCCAGAGATACATTCATCAGATTTTGAAGTTGGTTGTACAAGGAGTGATAACTGACACTGTACTGATATCACTTTGTAAAACCTAGAAATATCACTATCCTGTAACCAACAGATCATTGAAAAGAGTAATCAATGAATACTATACAAGAAATTATATATTGTAATAGTTTGTTACACAAAATGACTTTCTGCGTTACTCCCGAGGAATCCCACTGAGTGGCAGTATGGAGCTCCTTTTTACTATACTTGTATAGAAGGTGGCTTCATTTCATTGTATATGTACTCAACCATATAAAAGCATGATATAGGAATTGTAAGAGCAGTTACATTGAATGGCAGAGATACATTCATCAGATTTTGAACTTGTTTGTACAAGGAGTGATAACTGACACTGTACTTAAAATCACTTTGTAAAACCTAGAAATATCACTATCCTGTAACCAAAAGATCATTGAAAAGAGTAATCAATGAATACTATACAAGAAATTATATATTGTAATAGTTTGTTACACAAAATGACTTTCTGCGTTACTCCCGAGGAATCCCACTGAGCGGCAGTATGGAGCTCCTTTTTACTATACTTGTATAGAAGGTGGCTTCATTTCATTGTATATGTACTCAACCATATAAAAGCATGATATAGCAACTGTAAGAGCAGTTACATTGAATGCAAGAGATACGTTCATCAGATTTTGAAGTTGGTTGTACAAGGAGTGATTACTGACACTGTATTGATATCACGTTGTAAAACCTAGAAATTTCACTGTTGTCTAACCAAGAGTTCACAGAAGAGTAATCAATGAATACTATACAAGAAATACATTGGATTGTAAATTGTAATAGTTTGTTACACAAAATGACTTTCTGCGTTACTCCCGAGGAATCCCACTGAGTGGAAGTATGGAGCACCTTTTTGCTATAGTTGTATAGAAGGTGGCTTCATTTAATTGTATATGTACTCAACCATATAAAAGCATGATATAGCAACTGTAAGAGCAGTTACATTGAATGCAAGAGATACATTCATCAGATTTTAAAGTTGGTTGTACAAGGAGTGATTACTGACACTGTCCTGATATCTCTTTGTAAAACGTTGAAATTTCACTGTTGTCTAACCAAGAGTTCACAGAAGAGTAATCAATGAATACTATACAAGAAATACATTGGATTGTAAATTGTAATAGTTTGTTACACAAAATGACTTTCTGCGTTACTCCCGAGGAATCCCACTGAGTGGCAGTATGGAGCACCTTTTTGCTATAGTTGTATAGAAGGTGGCTTCATTTCATTGTATATGTACTCAACCATATAAAAGCATGATATAGCAACTGTAAGAGCAGTTACATTGAATGGCAGAGATACATTCATCAGATTTTGAAGTTCTTTGTACAAGGAGTGATAACTGACACTGTACTGATATCACTTTGTAAAACGTAGAAATTTCACTGTTGTCTAACCAAGAGTTCACAGAAGAGTAATCAATAAATACTATCCAAGAAATACATTGGATTGTAAATTGTAATAGTTTGTTACACAAAATGACTTTCTGCGTTACTCCCGAGGAATCCCACTGAGTGGCAGTATGGAGCACCTTTTTGCTATAGTTGTATAGAAGGTGGCTTCATTTCATTGTATATGTACTCAACCATATAAAAGCATGATATAGCAACTGTAAGAAGAGTTACATTGAATGCCAGAGATACATTCATCAGATTTTGAAGTTGGTTGTACAAGGAGTGATAACTGACACTGTACTGATATCACTTTGTAAAACCTAGAAATATCACTATCCTGTAACCAACAGATCATTGAAAAGAGTAATCAATGAATACTATACAAGAAATTATATATTGTAATAGTTTGTTACACAAAATGACTTTCTGCGTTACTCCCGAGGAATCCCACTGAGTGGCAGTATGGAGCTCCTTTTTACTATAGTTGTATAGAAGGTGGCTTCATTTCATTGTATATGTACTCAACCATATAAAAGCATGATATAGCAACTGTAAGAGCAGTTACATTGAATGCCAGAGATACATTCATCAGATTTTGAAGTTGTTTGTACAAGAGGAGATAACTGACACTGTACTTAAAATCACTTTGTAAAACCTAGAAATATCACTATCCTGTAACCAACAGATCATTGAAAAGATTAATCAATGAATACTATACAAGAAATTATATATTGTAATAGTTTTTTACAGAAAATGACTTTCTGCGTTACTTTCGAGGAATCCCACTGAGTGGCAGTATGGAGCACCTTTTTACTATAGTTGTATAGAAGGTGGCTTCATTTCATTGTATATGTACTCAACCATATAAAAGCATGATATAGCAACTGTAAGAGCTGTTACATTGAATGCAAGAGATACGTTCATCAGATTTTGAAGTTGGTTGTACAAGGAGTGATTACTGACACTGTATTGATATCACGTTGGAAAACCTAGAAATTTCACTGTTGTCTAACCAAGCGATCGCAGAAGAGTAATCAACGAATACTATACAAGAAATACATTGGATTGTAAATTGTAATAGTTTGTTACACAAAATGACTTTCTGCGTTACTCCCGAGGAATCCCACTGAGTGGCAGTATGGAGCACCTTTTTACTGTAGTTGTATAGAAGGTGGCTTCATTTCATTGTATATGTACTCAACCACATAAAAGCATGATATAGCAACTGTAAGAGCAGTTACATTGAATGCAAGAGATACATTCATCAGATTTTGAAGTTGTTTGTACAAGGAGTGATAACTGACACTGTACTTAAAATCACTTTGTAAAACCTAGAAATATCACTATCCTGTAACCAACAGATCATTGAAAAGATTAATCAATGAATACTATACAAGAAATTATATATTGTAATAGTTTTTTACACAAAATGACTTTCTGCGTTACTCCCGAGGAATCCCACTGAGTGGCAGTATGGAGCACCTTTTTACTATAGTTGTATAGAAGGTGGCTTCATTTCATTGTATATGTACTCAACCATATAAAAGCATGATATAGCAACTGTAAGAGCAGTTACATTGAATGCAAGAGATACGTTCATCAGATTTTGAAGTTGGTTGTACAAGGAGTGATTACTGACACTGTATTGATATCACGTTGGAAAACCTAGAAATTTCACTGTTGTCTAACCAAGCGATCGCAGAAGAGTAATCAACGAATACTATACAAGAAATACATTGGATTGTAAATTGTAATAGTTTGTTACACAAAATGACTTTCTGCGTTACTCCCGAGGTATCCCACTGAGTGGCAGTATGGAGCACCTTTTTACTGTAGTTGTATAGAAGGTGGCTTCATTTCATTGTATATGTACTCAACCACATAAAAGCATGATATAGCAACTGTAAGAGCAGTTACATTGAATGCAAGAGATACATTCATCAGATTTTGAAGTTCGTTGTACAAGGAGTGATTACTGACACTGTATTGATATCACGTTGTAAAACCTAGAAATTTCACTGTTGTCTAACCAAGAGATCGCAGAAGAGTAATCAATGAATACTATACAAGAAATACATTGGATTGTAAATTGTAATAGTTTGTTACACAAAATGACTTTCTGCGTTACTCCCGAGGAATCCCACTGAGTGGCAGTATGGAGCACCTTTTTACTATAGTTGTATAGAAGGTGGCTTCATTTCATTGTATATGTACTCAACCATATAAAATCAAGATATATCAACTGTAAGAGCAATTACATTGAATGCAAGAGATACATTGATCAGATTTTGAAGTTGGTTGTACAAGGAGTGATAACTGACACTGTACTGATATCACTTTGTAAAACGTAGAAATTTCACTGTTGTCTAACCAAGAGTTCACAGAAGAGTAATCAATGAATACTATCCAAGAAATACATTGGATTGTAAATTGTAATAGTTTGTTACACAAAATGACTTTCTGCGTTACTCCCGAGGAATCCCACTGAGTGGCAGTATGGAGCACCTTTTTGCTATAGTTGTATAGAAGGTGGCTTCATTTCATTGTATATGTACTCAACCATATAAAAGCATGATATAGCAACTGTAAGAGCAGTTACATTGAATGCCAGAGATACATTCATCAGATTTTGAAGTTCTTTGTACAAGGAGTGATAAGTGACACTGTGACAAAGTGATATCACTTTGTAAAACGTAGAAATTTCACTGTTGTCTAACCAAGAGTTCACAGAAGAGTAATCAATGAATACTATACAAGAGATACATTGGATTGTAAATTGTAATAGTTTGTTACACAAAATATCTTTCTGCGTTACTCCCGAGGAATCCCACTGAGTGGCAGTATGGAGCACCTTTTTGCTATAGTTGTATAGAAGGTGGCTTCATTTCATTGTATATGTACTCAACCATATAAAAGCATGATATAGCAACTGTAAGAAGAGTTACATTGAATGCCAGAGATACATTCATCAGTTTTTGAAGTTGTTTGTACAAGGAGTGATAACTGACACTGTACTGATATCACTTTGTAAAACCTAGAAATATCACTATCCTGTAACCAACAGATCATTGAAAAGAGTAATCAATGAATACTATACAAGAAATTATATATTGTAATAGTTTGTTACACAAAATGACTTTCTGCGTTACTCCCGAGGAATCCCACTGAGTGGCAGTATGGAGCTCCTTTTTACTATAGTTGTATAGAAGGTGGCTTCATTTCATTGTACATGTACTCAACCATATAAAAGCATGATATAGCAACTGTAAGAGCAGTTACATTGAATGCAAGAGATACATTCATCAAATTTTGAAGTTGGTTGTACAAGGAGTGATAACTGACACTGTACTGATATCACTTTGTAAAACGTAGAAATTTCACTGTTGTCTAACCAAGAGTTCACAGAAGAGTAATCAATAAATACTATCCAAGAAATACATTGGATTGTAAATTGTAATAGTTTGTTACACAAAATGACTTTCTGCGTTACTCCCGAGGAATCCCACTAAGTGGCAGTATGGAGCACCTTTTTGCTATAGTTGTATAGAAGGTGGCTTCATTTCATTGTATATGTACTCAAGCATATAAAAGCATGATATAGCAACTGTAAGAGCAGTTACATTGAATGGCAGAGATACATTCATCATATTTTGAAGTTTTTTGTACAAGGAGTGATAACTGACACTGTACTGATATCACCTTGTAAAACCTAGAAATATAACTATCCTGTAACCAATAGATCATTGAAAAGAGTAATCAATGAATACTATACAAGAAATTGTATATTGTAATAGTTTGTTACACAAAATGACTTTCTGCGTTACTCACGAGGAATCCCACTGAGTGGCAGTATGGAGCACCTTTTTCCTATAGTTGTATAGAAGGTGGCTTCATTTCATTGTATATGTACTCAACCATATAAAAGCATGATATAGCAACTGTAAGAGCAGTTACATTGAATGCAAGAGATACATTCATCAGATTTTAAAGTTGGTTGTACAAGGAGTGATAACTGACACTGTCCTGATATCTCTTTGTAAAACGTAGAAATTTCACTGTTGTCTAACCAAGAGTTCACAGAAGAGTAATCAATGAATACTATACAAGAAATACATTGGATTGTAAATTGTAATAGTTTGTTACACAAAATGACTTTCTGCGTTACTCCCGAGGAATCCCACTGAGTGGCAGTATGGAGCACCTTTTTGCTATAGTTGTACAGAAGGTGGCTTCATTTCATTGTATATGTACTCAACCATATAAAAGCATGATATAGCAACTGTAAGAGCAGTTACATTGAATGCCAGAGATACATTCATCAGATTTTGAAGTTCTTTGTACAAGGAGTGATAACTGACACTGTACTGATATCACTTTGTAAAACGTAGAAATTTCACTGTTGTCTAACCAAGAGTTCACAGAAGAGTAATCAATGAATACTATACAAGAAATACATTGGATTGTAAATTGTAATAGTTTGTTACACAAAATAACTTTCTGCGTTACTCCCGAGGAATCCCACTGAGTGGCAGTATGGAGCACCTTTTTGCTATAGTTGTATAGAAGGTGGCTTCATTTCATTGTATATGTACTCAACCATATAAAAGCATGACATAGCAACTGTAAGAAGAGTTACATTGAATGCCAGAGATACATTCATCAGATTTTGAAGTTGGTTGTACAAGGAGTGATAACTGACACTGTACTGATATCACTTTGTAAAACCTAGAAATATCACTATCCTGTAACCAACAGATCATTGAAAAGAGTAATCAATGAATACTATACAAGAAATTATATATTGTAATAGTTTGTTACACAAAATGACTTTCTGCGTTACTCCCGAGGAATCCCACTGAGTGGCAGTATGGAGCTCCTTTTTACTATACTTGTATAGAAGGTGGCTTCATTTCATTGTATATGTACTCAACCATATAAAAGCATGATATAGCAATTGTAAGAGCAGTTACATTGAATGGCAGAGATACATTCATCAGATTTTGAACTTGTTTGTACAAGGAGTGATAACTGACACTGTACTTAAAATCACTTTGTAAAACCTAGAAATATCACTATCCTGTAACCAAAAGATCATTGAAAAGAGTAATCAATGAATACTATACAAGAAATTATATATTGTAATAGTTTGTTACACAAAATGACTTTCTGCGTTACTCCCGAGGAACCCCACTGAGCGGCAGTATGGAGCTCCTTTTTACTATACTTGTATAGAAGGTGGCTTCATTTCATTGTATATGTACTCAACCATATAAAAGCATGATATAGCAACTGTAAGAGCAGTTACATTGAATGCAAGAGATACGTTCATCAGATTTTGAAGTTGGTTGTACAAGGAGTGATTACTGACACTGTATTGATATCACGTTGTAAAACGTAGAAATTTCACTGTTGTCTAACCAAGAGTTCACAGAAGAGTAATCAATGAATACTATACAAGAAATACATTGGATTGTAAATTGTAATAGTTTGTTACACAAAATGACTTTCTGCGTTACTCCCGAGGAATCCCACTGAGTGGAAGTATGGAGCACCTTTTTGCTATAGTTGTATAGAAGGTGGCTTCATTTAATTGTATATGTACTCAACCATATAAAAGCATGATATAGCAACTGTAAGAGCAGTTACATTGAATGCAAGAGATACATTCATCAGATTTTAAAGTTGGTTGTACAAGGAGTGATAACTGACACTGTCCTGATATCTCTTTGTAAAACGTTGAAATTTCACTGTTGTCTAACCAAGAGTTCACAGAAGAGTAATCAATGAATACTATACAAGAAATACATTGGATTGTAAATTGTAATAGTTTGTTACACAAAATGACTTTCTGCGTTACTCCCGAGGAATCCCACTGAGTGGCAGTATGGAGCACCTTTTTGCTATAGTTGTATAGAAGGTGGCTTCATTTCATTGTATATGTACTCAACCATATAAAAGCATGATATAGCAACTGTAAGAGCAGTTACATTGAATGGCAGAGATACATTCATCAGATTTTGAAGTTCTTTGTACAAGGAGTGATAACTGACACTGTACTGATATCACTTTGTAAAACGTAGAAATTTCACTGTTGTCTAACCAAGAGTTCACAGAAGAGTAATCAATGAATACTATACAAGAAATACATTGGATTGTAAATTGTAATAGTTTGTTACACAAAATAACTTTCTGCGTTACTCCCGAGGAATCCCACTGAGTGGCAGTATGGAGCACCTTTTTGCTATAGTTGTATAGAAGGTGGCTTCATTTCATTGTATATGTACTCAACCATATAAAAGCATGATATAGCAACTGTAAGAAGAGTTACATTGAATGCCAGAGATACATTCATCAGATTTTGAAGTTGGTTGTACAAGGAGTGATAACTGACACTGTACTGATATCACTTTGTAAAACCTAGAAATATCACTATCCTGTAACCAACAGATCATTGAAAAGAGTAATCAATGAATACTATACAAGAAATTATATATTGTAATAGTTTGTTACACAAAATGACTTTCTGCGTTACTCCCGAGGAATCCCACTGAGTGGCAGTATGGAGCTCCTTTTTACTATAGTTGTATAGAAGGTGGCTTCATTTCATTGTATATGTACTCAACCATATAAAAGCATGATATAGCAACTGTAAGAGCAGTTACATTGAATGCCAGAGATACATTCATCAGATTTTGAAGTTGTTTGTACAAGAGGAGATAACTGACACTGTACTTAAAATCACTTTGTAAAACCTAGAAATATCACTATCCTGTAACCAACAGATCATTGAAAAGATTAATCAATGAATACTATACAAGAAATTATATATTGTAATAGTTTTTTACAGAAAATGACTTTCTGCGTTACTTTCGAGGAATCCCACTGAGTGGCAGTATGGAGCACCTTTTTACTATAGTTGTATAGAAGGTGGCTTCATTTCATTGTATATGTACTCAACCATATAAAAGCATGATATAGCAACTGTAAGAGCTGTTACATTGAATGCAAGAGATACGTTCATCAGATTTTGAAGTTGGTTGTACAAGGAGTGATTACTGACACTGTATTGATATCACGTTGGAAAACCTAGAAATTTCACTGTTGTCTAACCAAGCGATCGCAGAAGAGTAATCAACGAATACTATACAAGAAATACATTGGATTGTAAATTGTAATAGTTTGTTACACAAAATGACTTTCTGCGTTACTCCCGAGGAATCCCACTGAGTGGCAGTATGGAGCACCTTTTTACTGTAGTTGTATAGAAGGTGGCTTCATTTCATTGTATATGTACTCAACCACATAAAAGCATGATATAGCAACTGTAAGAGCAGTTACATTGAATGCAAGAGATACATTCATCAGATTTTGAAGTTGTTTGTACAAGGAGTGATAACTGACACTGTACTTAAAATCACTTTGTAAAACCTAGAAATATCACTATCCTGTAACCAACAGATCATTGAAAAGATTAATCAATGAATACTATACAAGAAATTATATATTGTAATAGTTTTTTACACAAAATGACTTTCTGCGTTACTCCCGAGGAATCCCACTGAGTGGCAGTATGGAGCACCTTTTTACTATAGTTGTATAGAAGGTGGCTTCATTTCATTGTATATGTACTCAACCATATAAAAGCATGATATAGCAACTGTAAGAGCAGTTACATTGAATGCAAGAGATACGTTCATCAGATTTTGAAGTTGGTTGTACAAGGAGTGATTACTGACACTGTATTGATATCACGTTGGAAAACCTAGAAATTTCACTGTTGTCTAACCAAGCGATCGCAGAAGAGTAATCAACGAATACTAGACAAGAAATACATTGGATTGTAAATTGTAATAGTTTGTTACACAAAATGACTTTCTGCGTTACTCCCGAGGTATCCCACTGAGTGGCAGTATGGAGCACCTTTTTACTGTAGTTGTATAGAAGGTGGCTTCATTTCATTGTATATGTACTCAACCACATAAAAGCATGATATAGCAACTGTAAGAGCAGTTACATTGAATGCAAGAGATACATTCATCAGATTTTGAAGTTCGTTGTACAAGGAGTGATTACTGACACTGTATTGATATCACGTTGTAAAACCTAGAAATTTCACTGTTGTCTAACCAAGAGATCGCAGAAGAGTAATCAATGAATACTATACAAGAAATACATTGGATTGTAAATTGTAATAGTTTGTTACACAAAATGACTTTCTGTGTTACTCGCGAGGAATCCCACTGAGTGGCAGTATGGAGCACCTTTTTACTGTAGTTGTATAGAAGGTGGCTTCATTTCATTGTATATGTACTCAACCATATAAAAGCATGATATAGCAACGGTAAGAGCAGTTACATTGAATGCCAGAGATACATACATCAGATTTTGAAGTTGGTTGTACAAGGAGTGATAACTGACACTGTACTGATATCACTTTGTAAAACCTAGAAATATCACTATCCTCTAACCAACAGATCATTGAAAAGAGTAATCAATGAATACTATACAAGAAATTATATATTGTAATAGTCTGTTACACAAAATGACTTTCTGCGTTACTCCCGAGGAATCCCACTGAGTGGCAGTATGGAGCTCCTTTTTACTATAGTTGTATAGAAGGTGGCTTCATTTCATTGTATATGTACTCAACCATATAAAAGCATGATATAGCAACTGTAAGAGCAGTTACATTGAATGCCAGAGATACATTCATCAGATTTTGAAGTTGTTTGTACAAGGAGTGATAACTGACACTGTACTTAAAATCACTTTGTAAAACCTAGAAATATCACTATCCTGTAACCAACAGATCATTGAAAAGATTAATCAATGAATACTATACAAGAAATTATATATTGTAATAGTTTGTTACACAAAATGACTTTCTGCGTTACTCCGGAGGAATCCCACTGAGTGGCAGTATGGAGCTCCTTTTTACTATAGTTGTATAGAAGGTGGCTTCATTTCATTGTATATGTACTCAACCATATAAAAGCATGATATAGCAACTGTAAGAGCAGTTACATTGAATGCAAGAGATACGTTCATCAGATTTTGAAGTTGGTTGTACAAGGAGTGATTACTGACACTGTATTGATATCACGTTCGAAAACCTAGAAATTTCACTGTTGTCTAACCAAGCGATCGCAGAAGAGTAATCAACGAATACTATACAAGAAATACATTGGATTGTAAATTGTAATAGTTTGTTACACAAAATGACTTTCTGCGTTACTCCCGAGGAATCCCACTGAGTGGCAGTATGGAGCACCTTTTTACTGTAGTTGTATAGAAGGTGGCTTCATTTCATTGAATATGTAACTCAACCATATAAAAGCATGATATAGCAACTGTAAGAGCAGTTACATTGAATGCAAGAGATACATTCATCAGATTTTGAAGTTCATTGTACAAGGAGTGATTACTGACACTGTATTGATATCACGTTGTAAAACCTAGAAATTTCACTGTTGTCTAACCAAGAAATCGCAGAAGAGTAATCAATGAATACTATACAAGAAATACATTGGATTGTAAATTGTAATAGTTTGTTACACAAAATGACTTTCTGCGTTACTCGCGAGGAATCCCACTAAGTGGCAGTATGGAGCACCTTCTTACTGTAGTTGTATAGAAGGTGGCTTCATTTCATTGTATATGTACTCAACCATATAAAAGCATGATATAGCAACGGTAAGAGCAGTTACACTGAATGCAAGAGATACATTCATCAGATTTTAAAGTTGGTTGTACAAGGAGTGATAACTGACACTGTACTGATATCACTTTGTAAAACCTAGAAATATCACTATCCTGTAACCAACAGATAATTGAAAAGAGTAATCAATGAATACTATACAACAAATTGTATATTGTAATAGTTTGTTACACAAAATGACTTTCTGCGTTACTCGCGAGGAATCCCACTGAGTGGCAGTATGGAGCACCTTTTTGCTATAGTTGTATAGAAGGTGGCTTCATTTCATTGTATATGTACTCAACCATATAAAAGCATGATATAGCAACTGTAAGAGCAGTAACATTGAATGCAAGAGATACATTCATCAGATTTTAAAGTTGGTTGTACAAGGAGTGATAACTGACACTGTCCTGATATCACTTTGTAAAACGTAGAAATTTCACTGTTGTCTAACCAAGAGTTCACAGAAGTGTAATCAATGAATACTATAGAAGAAATACATTGGATTGTAAATTGTAATAGTTTGTTATACAAAATGACTTTCTGTGTTACTCCCGAGGAATCCCACTGAGTGGCAGTATGGAGCACCTTTTTGCTATAGTTGTATAGAAGGTGGCTTCATTTCATTGTATATGTACTTAACCATATAAAAGCATGATATAACAACTGTTAGAGAAGTTACATTGAATGCCAGAGATACATTCATCAGATTTTGAAGTTCTTTGTACAAGGAGTGATAACTGACACTGTACTGATATCACTTTGTAAAACGTAGAAATTTCACTGTTGTCTAACCAAGAGTTCACAGAAGAGTAATCAATGAATACTATACAAGAAATACATTGGATTGTAAATTGTAATAGTTTGTTACACAAAATAACTTTCTGCGTTACTCCCGAGGAATCCCACTGAGTGGCAGTATGGCGCACCTTTTCGCTATAGTTGTATAGAAGGTGGCTTCAATTCATTGTATATGTACTCAACCATATAAAAGCATGATATAGCAACTGTAAGAAGAGTTACATTGAATGCCAGAGATACATTCATCAGATTTTGAAGTTGGTTGTACAAGGAGTGATAACTGACACTGTACTGATATCACTTTGTAAAACCTAGAAATATCACTATCCTGTAACCAACAGATCATTGAAAAGAGTAATCAATGAATACTATACAAGAAATTATATATTGTAATAGTTTGTTACACAAAATGACTTTCTGCGTTACTCCCGAGGAATCCCACTGAGTGGCAGTATGGAGCTCCTTTTTACTATAGTTGTATAGAAGGTGGCTTCATTTCATTGTATATGTACTCAACCATATAAAAGCATGATATAGCAACTGTAAGAGCAGTTACATTGAATGCAAGAGATACGTTCATCAGATTTTGAAGTTGGTTGTACAAGGAGTGATTACTGACACTGTATTGAGATCACGTTGGAAAACCTAGAAATTTCACTGTTGTCTAACCAAGCGATCGCAGAAGAGTAATCAACGAATACTATACAAGAAATACATTGGATTGTAAATTGTAATAGTTTGTTACACAAAATGACTTTCTGCGTTACTCCCGAGGAATCCCACTGAGTGGCAGTATGGAGCAACTTTTTGCTATAGTTGTATAGAAGGTGGCTTCATTTCATTGTATATGTACTCAACCATATAAAAGCATGATATAGCAACGGTAAGAGCAGTTACATTGAATGCCAGAGATACATTCATCAGATTTTGAAGTTGTTTGTACAAGGAGTGATAACTGACACTGTACTGATATCACTTTGTAAAACCTAGAAATATCACTATCCTGTAACCAACAGATCATTGAAAAGAGTAATCAATGAATACTATACAAGAAATTGTATATTGTAATAGTTTGTTACACAAAATGACTTTCTGCGTTACTCCCGAGGAATCCCACTGAGTGGCAGTATGGAGCTCCTTTTTACTATAGTTGTATAGAAGGTGGCTTCATTTCATTGTATATGTACTCAACCATATAAAAGCATGATATAGCAACTATAAGAGCAGTTACATTGAATGCAAGAGATACGTTCATCAGATTTTGAAGTTGGTTGTACAAGGAGTGATTACTGACACTGTATTGATATCACGTTGGAAAACCTAGAAATTTCACTGTTGTCTAACCAAGCGATCGCAGAAGAGTAATCAACGAATACTATACAAGAAATACATTGGATTGTAAATTGTAATAGTTTGTTACACAAAATGACTTTCTGCGTTACTCCCGAGGAATCCCACTGAGTGGCAGTATGGAGCACCTTTTTGCTATAGTTGTATAGAAGGTGGCTTCATTTCATTGTATATGTACTCAACCATATAAAAGCATGATATAGCAACTGTAAGAGCAGTTACATTGAGTGCCAGAGATACATTCATCAGATTTTGAAGTTCTTTGTACAAGGAGTGATAACTGACACTGTACTGATATCACTTTGTAAAACGTAGAAATTTCACTGTTGTCTAACCAAGAGTTCACAGAAGAGTAATCAATGAATACTATACAAGAAATACATTGGATTGTAAATTGTAATAGTTTGTTACACAAAATGACTTTCTGCGTTACTCGCGAGGAATCCCACTGAGTGGCAGTATGGAGCACCTTTTTACTGTAGTTGTATAGAAGATGGCTTCATTTCATTGTATATGTACTCAACCATATAAAAGCATGATATAGCAACGGTAAGAGCAGTTACATTGAATGCCAGAGATACATTCATCAGATTTTGAAGTTGTTTGTACAAGGAGTGATAACTGACACTGTACTGATATCACTTTGTAAAACCTAGAAATATCACTATCCTGTAACCAACAGATCATTGAAAAGAGTAATCAATGAATACTATACAAGAAATTGTATATTGTAATAGTTTGTTACACAAAATGACTTTCTGCGTTACTCCCGAGGAATCCCACTGAGTGGCAGTATGGAGCTCCTTTTTACTATAGTTGTATAGAAGGTGGCTTCATTTCATTGTATATGTACTCAACCATATAAAAGCATGATAGAGCAACTGTAAGAGCAGTTACATTGACTGCAAGAGATACGTTCATCAGATTTTGAAGTTGGTTGTACAAGGAGTGATTACTGAGACTGTATTGATATCACGTTGGAAAACCTAGAAATTTCACTGTTGTCTAACCAAGCGATCGCAGAAGAGTAATCAACGAATACTATACAAGAAATACATTGGATTGTAAATTGTAATAGTTTGTTACACAAAATGACTTTCTGCGTTACTCCCGAGGAATCCCACTGAGTGGCAGTATGGAGCACCTTATTACTGTAGTTGTATAGAAGGTGGCTTCATTTCATTGTATATATACTCAACCATATAAAAGCATGATATAGCAACTGTAAGAGCAGTTACATTGAATGCAAGAGATACATTCATCAGATTTTTAAGTTGGTTGTACAAGGAGTGATTACTGACACTGTATTGATATCACGTTGTAAAACCTAGAAATTTCACTGTTGTCTAACCAAGAGATCGCAGAAGAGTAATCAATGAATACTATACAAGAAATACATTGGATTGTAAATTGTAATAGTTTGTTACACAAAATGACTTTCTGCGTTACTCCCGAGGAATCCCACTGAGTGGCAGTATGGAGCACCTTTTTACTGTAGTTGTATAGAAGGTGGCTTCATTTCATTGTATATGTACTCAACCATATAAAAGCATGATATAGCAACTGTAAGAGCAGTTACATTGAATGCAGGAGATACATTCATCAGGTTTTGAAATTGGTTGTACAAGGAGTGATTACTGACACTCTATTGATATCACTTTGAAAAACCTAGAAATTTCACTGTTGTCTAACCAAGAGATCGCGGAAGAGTAATCAATGAATACTATACAAGAATTACATTGGATTGTAAATTGTAATAGTTTGTTACACAAAATTATTTTCTGTGTTACTCCCAAAGATTCCCACTGAGTGGCAGTATGGAGCACCTTTTTCCTCTAGCTGTATAGAAGGTGGCTTCATTTCATTGTATATGTACTCAATCTTGCAATAGCATGTTATATCAACTGTAAGAGCAATTACATTGAATGCAAGACATACATTCATCAGATTTTGAAGGTGGTTGTACAAGGAGTGATAACTGACACTGTACTGATATCACTTTGTAAAACCTAGAAATATCACTATCCTGTAACGAACAGATCATTGAAAAGAGTAATCAATGAATACTATACAAGAAATTATATATTGTAATAGTTTGTTACACAAAATGACTTTCTCCGTTTCTCCCGAGGAATCCCACTGAGTGGCAGTATGGAGCACCTTTTTCCTCCAGCTGTATAGAAGGTGGCTTCATTTAATTGTATATGTACTCAACAATATAAAATCAAGATATATCAACTGCAAGAGCAATTACATTGAATGCAAGAGATACATTCATCAGATTTTGAAGTTGGTTGTACAAGGAGTGATAACTGACACTTTACTGATATCACTTTGTAAAACGTAGAAATTTCACTGTTGTCTAACCAAGAGTTCACAGAAGAGTAATCAATGAATACTATACAAGAAATTATATATTGTAATAGTTTGTTACACAAAATGACTTTCTGCGTTACTCCCGAGGAATCCCACTGAGTGGCAGTATGGAGCACCTTTTTGCTATAGTTGTATAGAAGGTGGCTTCATTTCATTGTGTATGTACTCAACCATATAAAAGCATGATATAGCAACTGTAAGAGCAGTTACATTGAATGCCAGAGATACATTCATCAGATTCTGAAGTTGTTTGTACAAGGAGTGATAACTGACACTGTACTGATATCACTTTGTAAAACCTAGAAATATCACTATCCTGTAACCAACAGATCATTGAAAAGAGTAATCAATGAATACTATACAAGAAATTGTATATTGTAATAGTTTGTTACACAAAATGACTTTCTGCGTTACTCCCGAGGAATCCCACTAAGTGGCAGTATGGAGCTCCTTTTTACTATAGTTGTAAAGAAGGTGGCTTCATTTCATTGTATATGTACTCAACCATATAAAAGCATGATATAGCAACTGTAAGAGCAGTTACATTGAATGCAAGAGATACGTTCATCAGATTTTGAAGTTAGTTGTACAAGGAGTGATTACTGAGACTGTATTGATATCACGTTGGAAAACCTAGAAATTTCACTGTTGTCTAACCAAGCGATCGCAGAAGAGTAATCAACGAATACTATACAAGAAATACATTGGATTGTAAATTGTAATAGTTTGTTACACAAAATGACTTTCTGCGTTACTCCCGAGGAATCCCACTGAGTGGCAGTATGGAGCACCTTATTACTGTAGTTGTATAGAAGGTGGCTTCATTTCATTGTATATATACTCAACCATATAAAAGCATGATATAGCAACTGTAAGAGCAGTTACATTGAATGCAAGAGATACATTCATCAGATTTTTAAGTTGGTTGTACAACGAGTGATTACTGACACTGTATTGATATCACGTTGTAAAACCTAGAAATTTCACTGTTGTCTAACCAAGAGATCGCAGAAGAGTAATCAATGAATACTATACAAGAAATACATTGGATTGTAAATTGTAATAGTTTGTTACACAAAATGACTTTCTGCGTTACTCCTGAGGAATCCCACTGAGTGGCAGTATGGAGCACCTTTTTACTGTAGTTGTATAGAAGGTGGCTTCATTTCATTGTATATGTACTCAACCATATAAAAGCATGATATAGCAACTGTAAGAGCAGTTACATTGAATGCAGGAGATACATTCATCAGGTTTTGAAATTGGTTGTACAAGGAGTGATTACTGACACTCTATTGATATCACTTTGAAAAACCTAGAAATTTCACTGTTGTCTAACCAAGAGATCGCGGAAGAGTAATACTATATGCTCAACTATATGCTCAACTATATGCTCAACTATATGCTCAACGGAAGAGTAATACTATATACTCAACCATATAAAAGCATGATATAGCAACTGTAAGAGCAGTTACATTGAATGCAGGAGATACATTCATCAGATTTTGAAGTTGGTTGTACAAGGAGTGATAACTGACACTGTACTGATATCACTTTGTAAAACGTAGAAATTTCACTGTTGTCTAACCAAGAGTTCACAGAAGAGTAATCAATGAATACTATACAAGAAATACATTACATTGTAAATTGTAATAGTTTGTTACACAAAATGACTTTCTGCGTTACTCCCGAGGAATCCCACTGAGTGGCAGTATGGAGCACCTTTTTGCTATAGTTGTATAGAAGGTGGCTTCATTTCATTGTATATGTACTCAACCATATAAAAGATATGAGTACATATACAATGAAATGAAGCCACCTTCTATACAGCTAGAGGAAAAAGGTGCTCCATACTGCCACTCAGTGGGAATCCTTGGGAGTAACACAGATAATAATTTTGTGTAACAAACTATTACAATTTACAATCCAATGTATTTCTTGTATAGTATTCATTGATTACTCTTCTGTGAACTCTTGGTTAGACAACAGTGAAATTTCTAGGTTTTTCAAAGTGATATCAATACAGTGTCTGTTCTCACTCCTTGTACAACCAACTTCAAAATCTGATGAATGTATCTCTGGCATTCAATGTAACTGCTCTTCCCGTTGCTATATCATGCTTTTATATGGTTGAGTACATATACAATGAAATGAAGCCACCTTCTATACAACTACAGTAAAAAGGTGCTCCATACTGCCACTCAGTGGGATTCCTCGGGAGTAACGCAGAAAGTCATTTTGTGTAACAAACTATTACAATTTACAATCCAATGTATTTCTTGGATAGTATTCATTGATTACTCTTCTGCGATCTCTTGGTTAGACAACAGTGAAATTTCTACGTTTTACAACGTGATATCAATACAGTGTCAGTAATCACTCCTTGTACAACCAACTTCAAAATCTGATGAACGTATCTCTTGCATTCAATGTAACTGCTCTTACAGTTGCTATATCATGCTTTTATATGGTTGAGTACATATACAATGAAATGAAGCCACCTTCTATACAACTATAGTAAAAAGGAGCTCCATACTGCCACTCAGTGGGATTCCTCGGGAGTAACGCAGAAAGTCATTTTGTGTAACAAACTATTACAATATATAATTTCTTGTATAGTGTTCATTGATTACTCTTTTCAATGATCTGTTGGTTACAGGATATTGATATTTCTAGGTTTTACAAAGTGATTTTAAGTACAGTGTCAGTTATCACTCCTTGTACAAACAACTTCAAAATCTGATGAATGTATCTCTGCCATTCAATGTAACTGCTCTGACAGTTGCTATATCATGCTTTTATATGGTTGAATACATATACAATGAAATGAAGCCACCTTCTATACAACTATAGCAAAAAGGTGCTCCATACTGCCACTCAGTGGGATTCCTCGGGAGTAACGCAGAAAGTCATTTTGGGTAACAAACTATTACAATTTACAATCCAATGTATTTCTTGTATAGTATTCATTGATTACTCTTCTGTGAACTCTTGGTTAGACAACAGTGAAATTTCTACGTTTTACAACGTGATATCAGTACAGTGTGAGTTATCACTCCTTGTACAAACAACTTCAAAATCTGTTGAATGTATCTCTGGCATTCAATGTAACTGCTCTTACCGTTGCTATATCATGCTTTTATATGGTTGAGTACATATACAATGAAATGAAGCCACCTTCTATACAACTATAGTAAAAAGGAGCTCCATACTGCCACTCAGTGGGATTCCTCGGGAGTAACGCAGAAAGTCATTTTGTGTAACAAACTATTACAATATATAATTTCTTGTATAGTATTCATTGATTACTCTTTTCAATGATCTGTTGGTTACAGGATAGTGATATTTCTAGGTTTTACAAAGTGATATCAGTACAGTGTCAGTTATCACTCCTTGTACAAACAACTTCAAAATCTGATGAATGTATCTCTGGCATTCAATGTAACTGCTCTTACAGTTGCTATATCATGCTTTTATATGGTTGAGTACATATACAATGAAATGAAGCCACCTTCTATACAACTATAGCAAAAAGGTTCTCCATACTGCCACTCAGTGGGATTCCTCGGGAGTAACGCAGAAAGTCATTTTGTGTAACAAACTATTACAATTTACAATCCAATGTATTTCTTGTATAGTATTCATTGATTACTCTTCTGTGAACTCTTGGTTAGACAACAGTGAAATTTCTACGTTTTACAAAGTGATATCAGTACAGTGTCAGTTATCACTCCTTGTACAAAGAACTTCAAAATCTGATGAATGTATCTCTGGCATTCAATGTAACTGCTCTTACAGTTGCTATATCATGCTTTTATATGGTTGAGTACATATACAATGAAATGAAGCCACCTTCTATACAACTATAGGAAAAAGGTGCTCCATACTGCCACTCAGTGGGATTCCTCGGGAGTAACGCAGAAAGTCCTTTTGTGTAACAAACTATTACAATTTACAATCCAATGTATTTCTTGTATAGTATTCATTGATTACTCTTCTGTGAACTCTTGGTTAGACAACAGTGAAATTTCTACGTTTTACAAAGTGATATCAGTACAGTGTCAGTTATCACTCCTTGTACAACCAACTTCAAAATCTGATGAATGTATCTCTTGCATTCAATGTAACTGCTCTTACCGTTGCTATATCATGCTTTTATACGGTTGAGTACATATACAATGAAATGAAGCCACCTTCTATACAACTATAGCAAAAAGGTGCTCCATACTGCCACTCAGTGGTATTCCTCGGGAGTAACGCAGAAAGTCATTTTGTGTAACAAACTATTACAATTTACAATCCAATGTATTTCTTGGATAGTATTCATTGATTACTCTGCTGTGAACTCTTGGTTAGACAACAGTGAAATTTCTACGTTTTTCAAAGTGATATCAATACAGTGTCAGTTATCACTCCTTGTACAACCAACATCAAAATCTGATGAATGTATCTCTTGCATTCAATGTAATTGCTCTTACCGTTGCTATATCATGCTTTTATATGGTTGAGTACATATACAACGAAATGAAGCCACCTTCTATACAACTACAGTAAAAAGGTGCTCTATACAGCCACTCAGTGGGATTCCTCGGGAGTAACGCAGAAAGTCATTTTGTGTAACAAACTATTACAATTTACAATCTAATGTATTTCTTGTATAGTATTCATTGATTACTCTTCTGTGAACTCTTGGTTAGACAACAGTGAAATTTCTAGGTTTTCCAAAGTGATATCAATACAGTGTCAGTTATCACTCCTTGTACAACCAACTTCAAAATCTGATGAATGTATCTCTTGCATTCAGTGTAACTGCTCTTACCGTTGCTATATCATGCTTTTATATGGTTGAGTACATATACAATGAAATGAAGCCACCTTCTATACAACTACAGTAAAAAGGTGCTCCATACTGCTACTCAGTGGGATTCCTCGGGAGTAACACAGAAAGTCATTTTGTGTAACAAACTATTACAATTGACAATCCAATGTATTTCTTGCATAGTATTCATTGATTACTCTTCTGTGAACTCTTGGTTAGACAACAGTGAAATTTCTACGTTTTACAAAGTGATATCAGTACAGTGTCAGTTATCACTCCTTGTACAAAGAACTTCAAAATCTCATGAATGTATCTCTGGCATTCAATATAACTGCTCTTACAGTTGCTATATCATGCTTTTATATGGTTGAGTACATATACAATGAAATGAAGCCACCTTCTATACAACTATAGCAAAAAGGTGCTCCATACTGCCACTCAGTGGGATTCCTCGGGAGTAACACAGAAAATCATTTTGTGTAACAAACTATTACAATTTACAATCCAATGTATTTCTTGGATAGTATTCATTGATTACTCTTCTGTGAACTCTTGGTTAGACAACAGTGAAATTTCTACGTTTTACAAAGTGATATCAGTACAGTGTCAGTTATCACTCCTTGTACAACCAACTTCAAAATCTGATGAATGTATCTCTTGCATTCAATGTAACTGCTCTTACCGTTGCTATATCGTGCTTTTATACGGTTGAGTACATATACAATGAAATGAAGCCACCTTCTATACAACTATAGCAAAAAGGTGCTCCATACTGCCACTCAGTGGTATTCCTCGGGAGTAACGCAGAAAGTCATTTTGTGTAACAAACTATTACAATTTACAATCCAATGTATTTCTTGGATAGTATTCATTGATTACTCTGCTGTGAACTCTTGGTTAGACAACAGTGAAATTTCTACGTTTTTCAAAGTGATATCAATACAGTGTCAGTTATCACTCCTTGTACAACCAACATCAAAATCTGATGAATGTATCTCTTGCATTCAATGTAATTGCTCTTACCGTTGCTATATCATGCTTTTATATGGTTGAGTACATATACAACGAAATGAAGCCACCTTCTATACAACTACAGTAAAAAGGTGCTCTATACAGCCACTCAGTGGGATTCCTCGGGAGTAACGCAGAAAGTCATTTTGTGTAACAAACTATTACAATTTACAATCCAATGTATTTCTTGGATAGTATTCATTGATTACTCTTCTGTGAACTCTTGGTTAGACAACAGTGAAATTTCTAGGTTTTCCAAAGTGATATCAATACAGTGTCAGTTATCACTCCTTGTACAACCAACTTCAAAATCTGATGAATGTATCTCTTGCATTCAATGTAACTGCTCTTACCGTTGCTATATCATGCTTTTATATGGTTGAGTACATATACAATGAAATGAAGCCACCTTCTATAGAACTACAGTAAAAAGGTGCTCCATACTGCTACTCAGTGGGATTCCTCGGGAGTAACACAGAAAGTCATTTTGTGTAACAAACTATTACAATTGACAATCGAATGTATTTCTTGCATAGTATTCATTGATTACTCTTCTGTGAACTCTTGGTTAGACAACCGTGAAATTTCTACGTTTTACAAAGTGATATCAGTACAGTGTCAGTTATCACTCCTTGTACAAAGAACTTCAAAATATCATGAATGTATCTCTGGCATTCAATATAACTGCTCTTACAGTTGCTATATCATGCTTTTATATGGTTGAGTACATATACAATGAAATGAAGCCACCTTCTATACAACTATAGCAAAAAGGTGCTCCATACTGCCACTCAGTGGGATTCCTCGGGAGTAACACAGAAAATCATTTTGTGTAACAAACTATTACAATTTACAATCCAATGTATTTCTTGGATAGTATTCATTGATTACTCTTCTGTGAACTCTTGGTTAGACAACAGTGAAATTTCTACGTTTTACAAAGTGATATCAGTACAGTGTCAGTTATCACTCCTTGTACAACCAACTTCAAAATCTGATGAATGTATCTCTTGCATTCAATGTAATTGCTCTTACAGTTGATATATCATGCTTTTATATGGTTGAGTACATATACAATTAAATGAAGCCACCTTCTATACAGCT
The DNA here is from genome assembly GCA_029233225.1 of Lepidodactylus listeri. Classification (NCBI taxonomy): domain Eukaryota; kingdom Metazoa; phylum Chordata; class Lepidosauria; order Squamata; family Gekkonidae; genus Lepidodactylus; species Lepidodactylus listeri. Next base: position 1,104,299 of record JARCFY010000014.1, on the reverse strand, counting down.
GGAGGAAAAAGGTGCTCCATTCTGCCACTCAGTGGGATTCCTCGGGAGTAACGCAGAAAGTCATTTTGTGTAACAAAATATTACAATTTACAATCCAATATATTTCTTGTATACTATTCATTGATTACTCTTCTGTGAACTCTTGGTTAGACAACAGTGAAATTTCTAGGTTTTTCAAAGTGATATCAATACAGTGTCAGTTCTCACTCCTTGTACAACCAACTTCAAAATCTGATGAATGTATGTCTGGCATTCAATGTAACTGCTCTTACCGTTGCTATATCATGCTTTTATATGGTTGAGTACATATACAATTAAATGAAGCCACCTTCTATACAACTACAGTAAAAAGGTGCTCCATACTGCCACCCAGTGGGATTCCTCGGGAGTAACGCAGAAAGTCATGTTGTGTAACAAACTAATACAATTTACAATCCAATGTATTTCTTGTATAGTATTAAATGATTACTCTTCTGCGATCTCTTGGTTAGACAACAGTGAAATTTCTAGGTTTTACAACGTGATATCAATACAGTGTCAGTAATCACTCCTTGTACAACCAACTTCAAAATCTGATGAATGTATCTCTTGCATTCAATGTAACTGCTCTTACAGTTGCTATATCATGCTTTTATATGGTTGAGTACATATACAATGAAATGAAGCCACCTTCTATACAACTATATGTCAGAATCTGTCAATTCAGCCAATGTATTCTTGCATGCATGTCTTTACCTTTCATATGTATCTAGAGTTTATTAGAACCTATGTAACCGTAATGTATAAATCCTGTCTGGGTCGGGAGGGTGACAACCATTAATTCCCAGAACAAGGAGGCCTCACATCTCTGCCTCCGCATTCCAGCTGCCCCGGCAGTAACTTCAAGGGGAGGATGCTTCTCATCTCTTATCTCATGCAAAAGAACCTTGGAGCCATGAATTGTTATGTGAACTCGCTACATCTGAGGGGTGTGGTTTGAGAAGGGAAATTTACTGCTTAACACCTCACTTTTTTCCTGTGAGAACCAAACGGTCAAGCCACCTTCTAGCCCGCCAATTTTCCCTTAAGGGGATTGGCTATCTATGGGTAATTCAAACTCCTTGGAATGGTATAATAGACCCGCTTGTATTATTTGCCTCATCTCTGACAATAACCCGAGATGCTGTACTAATGTAGGAATAGGTAATAAAGAACTGTGGTTAACCAACCAAGATCTGATCCTTGACTACTTTGAGCAGAACTCTCACAGATTGTCAGAGATCTGTGATTGGGACTCAGCCGTTCCTGACCATGTCAGACGACGACGCGGTCCCCCTCAAGCCTACTACTCCAGAAGAGACTCCCGCTACCCCGGCGGATCCGGGGAACGGGGGTGGTGGCGGCGGCGGAGGTCCCGAAGTGCCGGTGACCACGAGCCAGGGGGCTTACTACATCCCGCGCCGCCCGGTTCCTCATCAGAGCGTGACCCCCAAGTACGCATGGAGCCATTTCGGTCAGCGTACCGTGGATTCGTGGGTGCACGACCGGAAAGGGGTGAGAGTTTCGCTCACCGGAGACCAGCTCGATCGAGGGAGACCGAGCTACCTAGGAGACGACCGCGAGCCGATCTATCGTGGAGGGCCGCGTCGCCCGCCTCTCGAAGGAGAGGGGATGGATCTGTATGGGCCCGATCCATATCGCGAGGAGCAGACGGTCCCTTTGGATCAGATGATGGGAGAACTGCGGCTTCAACTCACCGCCGAGCTCCGCAAGTTGGCCCTCGATCTCCAGCACCAATTTCGCGATGCTATGAGGGCAGTATAAGGAGCTCTCCCCGGTCAAGGGGTAGGAGCCCCACTACAACCGCCGGCGCCCGGAGGGGTCCCGGTCCAGCCACAGGCGCCCGCTCTCCCGGCGCAACCAGCCCAGCCGGTCGTCCCGGTTCCAGCGCCAGGGCCCGTTCCAGTGCCGGCCCCGGTCCCGGTCGCGCCGGCCGCCCGCCCAGCCCCCTCCGACCCTTTGACGACCACTTTCGATGGGGACCCGGAGAAGCTACGTTTCTTCATGCTGGAGATAGGGAGATTCCTGGACAGTTGGGGCCACCTCTATCCCACCGAGAAAGAACGGATTGGCTACATCGGGTCCAAGCTGAAAGACACTGCCAGCGACTGGTATGTGAGCCTGCACGACAACCCCGGACCTGAATTGCGTTCCCTGAACAATTTCATGTGGGCCCTTCGCCATCAATTCGAGGACCCCCTGGGTGAGGAAAAAGCCCGTAATCAACTAAGAAAGCTGTTCCAGGGGAGATCGTCGGTGAGGGACTACACTGACAAGTTCAGACGCATCGCGGCCAAGATCCATGGATGGCCGGAGGAGCTATTCATGGAGAAGTATTGGGAGGGCCTGAATCTGGAGATCTACGAGACCGTGCTGTTGGGAGGCCGCCCGGGCACTCTAGCCACCTGGATGAGAGCCGCCATCGACATGGAGGAGCGATTCGCCCTGATCAAGATGGGAGCATCAGTAACGGCAGCCAGCAAAGCAGCCCCCAGAGCGAAGCCCCGATCCAGTGTGCAAGATGTCCGAGACGCGAGGTTTCGACAAGGGTTGTGTATGAAGTGTGGGGAGAGTGGCCATTTCGCCTCCGCTTGCCCAAGGGGGGGGGGAAAGGCCCGAAGACCTCCACCCCCGGAGCGGGGAGCACCCCTAGCCGTGGAAAAACACCAATGAAACCCCGGGCGTTGCAGCTGGAAGGAGTTGCCAGTGACCAGGGGGAGCTGGAGCTGATGGAAACGCAGATGTCGGGAAACTCCAACGGCCTGCAGTGAGCGGCGCAGAGCTGCAGGTCCCCCGCCAAGAAGCGCCATCTCCGGTGAGCATCCCCGGCCCCCTGTTGTATATGGTAGTGACGGTGGTGACCCCTGGATCGGGTACCCACATGCGGGTTCGCGCGTTAATTGACTCTGGGTGTGCGCGAGACCTGATCAGCCCCCTAGTAGTGGAAGGGCTGGGACCCAAAGTCACCCCATTATTGGAACCCCTGAAGTTCACTCAGATGGATGGGTCGGAGATGAAGGAGGAATGCATAGCAGAGACCGAGAGCTTGATTTTGGGGATGGGGGAGCACTGGGAGAAGCGGGCTTTCGTCATCACCCCAAATGCCCAGTTCCCTATGGTGTTGGGCAGCCCTTGGCTCGGGGCGCACGACCCTTACATAAAATGGAGCGAGGGGAAAATCTCGTGGGTGGACGAACGCTGCCAGAGCCATAAGTGGGACCCAGAATGGGGACCTGGACCTCCGACCCCTCCTCCCCCGGCTCCCGCTCTCGCTCTCGCCCCTACCATGGTCCCCAAAGAGTATAGAGACTTGCTGGAAGTGTTCAGCGAAACCGAGGCGGATGAGTTGCCCCCCCATCGACTGTCGGACTGTGCCATAGAACTCCTCCCAGGGGAAAAACTCCCAAAAGGGAAATTATACTCCATGAGCCCGTTGGAACGGGAAGAGTTGCGAAAGTTTTTGGACAAAAATTTAGCACGGGGGTTCATCCGCCCAGCCAAATCCCCCTTTGCGGCGCCAGTGCTGTTCCGAAAGAAAAAGGATGGGGGCTTACGACTATGCACTGACTACCGGGGGTTGAATGCAGTCTCCACCACTAACGCTTACCCCCTCCCGTTAATAAAGGACCTCTTGGCGGAAGCGGCCAAGGGGAGGATTTTTACCAAGTTGGATCTACGAGATGCCTATTTCAGGGTGCGCATCAGGGAAGGGGATGAATCCAAGACTGCCTTTAATACCCCCTTGGGGCAATTTGAATATCTAGTGATGCCGTTCGGCTTAAGTGGCGCGCCCGGGGTCTTTATGAGTTTAATCAACGAAGTGTTGCACAAGCACCTGTTTAAGGGCGTGTTATGTTACATAGATGATATCTTGATCTATTCTACTGATAAGAAGGCGCATGTGACTTTGGTCAGGGACGTCCTCACAACCCTACTCAAAAACCAGCTATATGTGAAACTGTCTAAGTGTGAGTTTCACCGTGAGTCCGTGGACTTCCTGGGCTACCGCATTTCTCAGAAGGGTTTGGAAATGGACCCGGGGAAGGTGGAGGCTGTGGTGCAATGGGAGGCTCCGCGAACGAGAAAGCAATTGCAAAGCCTCTTGGGATTTTGTAATTTTTACCGAACGTTCATCAAGGACTTTGCCAAAGTCACTCTCCCCTTAACGGACTTATTAAAAACAAAGGGGAAGGGGCCCGAGGCCGGGAAGCCAGGAGAAAAGTTGGCTTGGAACGGGGAGTGCCAGAGGGCGTTTGAGACTTTAAAGACTCTTTTCACTTCCGAGCCCATTCTGGCACACCCTGATGAAACAAAGGATTTTATAATCCATGTAGATGCCTCTGATGTAGCCATGGGGGGGGCCATATTGCAAAGTGACGAGGAAGGGAAATTGCACCCCTTGGCTTACATTTAAAAAAAATTTAACGAGACGGAAAGGAATTGGTCGGTGTGGGACAAGGAAGCCGCAGCTATTAGGTTAGCGCTCACTACGTGGCGCCATTGGCTTGAAGGAGCGCAAACTCCGTTTGAAATATGGACTGATCATAAGAATTTGGAGGCGTTGCGCACTCAGCGGTCCCTCAACGCTAAGCAGCTGCGATGGGCTGATTTCTTTTCCAAGTTTAACTTTGTGCTTAAACATTTTCCTGGGAAGGCTAACTCCTTGGCAGACGCGTTGTCCAGGTTGCCCCAACACGAGAGTGTCAAGGAAGAGGTGTTTGATTCCATGTTCTCCCCCCAACAACTAGGAGGGGTGGTAATCACCCGGAGCCGAGCCAAGAAGGCCGAGTTGGACATTGGGAAATGCAATTGGGGGGGGGATTACGCTCCTGAAGAGATAGAGGAACTGGAAACTTTAGAGGAATGTTCCAGGAGAGAGGACCACTGTTGGCTACATGGGGACAAACTAGTGGTGCCTAAGGCCAAGCGCAAGGAAATCCTGTTAAATTGCCACTCCTCAAAGCTAGCTGGGCACTTCGGGTTCCTAAAGACTCTTAATTTGATCCAGCGTCAATTCTGGTGGCCGCGCATGCGCCGAGACGTCTCAGACTTCGTCTCGGCATGCCAGACCTGTTTAATGTGCAAAAAACGGGGGGGGAAGGTTCCGGGATTATTGCACCCCCTCCCCACCGCATCAAGACCCTGGGAAGCTATAGCCATGGACTTTATCACTAATTTGCCCCCCTCTAAGGGAAAAACCGTGATTTGGGTGGTGGTAGACACTTTTTCGAAGCAAGCACATTTCACCCCCTTCAAGCAATTGCCCACCGCCAAAGGGATGGCCAAAGCTTTTTTCAATCACGTGATCAAACTACACGCTTTTCCAAAGAGAGTGGTTTCCGACCGCGGTAGTCAGTTCGTTGCCACCTTCTGGCGGGAGCTTCTGAAACTAATGGATATCGAACCCGCCCTAAGCTCGGGTTACCACCCAGAGACCGATGGCCAATCTGAACGAACTAATCAAATTTTAGAGCAATTCCTGCGATGTTACACAAATTATCACCAGGATAACTGGGTGGAATTGCTGCCGTTTGCAGAATATAGTTACAATAATGCAGTGCACTCATCCACGGGAGTTTCCCCTTTCATGGCAGTGGGGGGTTTCGAGGGGAAGCCATTGCCTACTATCGAGGAGGTCCCTCAAGCCCCCCCCTCGGATTTTAAAAAGTGGTGGTCCAGTCTCCAAGACTCATGGCCATTAATAGGCAAAGCATTGGACCATGCCAAAGAGGATTACAAAAAATATGCGGATCGTGGGCGAGCACCGGGATGGGATCTTCAGCCTGGGGACTCTGTCTATCTCTCTACCAAAAATATCCATGGGCTGCAGCCCAGCAGGAAACTGGGATGGAAATATGTCGGACCTTATAAAGTGCTACGCAAAATCTCTGATGTGTCTTTTGAACTGGAACTGCCTAAATCACTGAGTTCTGTGCACCCTGTGTTTCATTTCAGCCTGTTGAAGAAAGATCCTGGGCCGAATGCTTGGCATCCAGTTCCTCCAGTTCCTCCTCCACTGATGAAGGAGGGGAGCCCTAACTTCGAGATAACTGAAATCCTTGACTCCAAGATGCGAAGAGGCCGGTTATATTACTTAGTTAGGTGGTTGGATTTCGGCCCAGAACACAATGAATGGATTCGCTCAGAACACGTTCATGCCCCTAAACTAACAAAACTGTTCCATAAAATGTTCCCTGACAAAGCTAGGTGAAGAGAATTATGGGGAGGGCAGGGTGTCAGAATCTGTCAATTCAGCCAATGTATTCTTGCATGCATGTCTTTACCTTTCATATGTATCTAGAGTTTATTAGAACCTATGTAACCGTAATGTATAAATCCTGTCTGGGTCGGGAGGGTGACAACCATTAATTCCCAGAACAAGGAGGCCTCACATCTCTGCCTCCGCATTCCAGCTGCCCCGGCAGTAACTTCAAGGGGAGGATGCTTCTCATCTCTTATCTCATGCAAAAGAACCTTGGAGCCATGAATTGTTATGTGAACTCGCTACATCTGAGGGGTCTGGTTTGAGAAGGGAAATTTACTGCTTAACACCTCACTTTTTTCCTGTGAGAACCAAACGGTCAAGCCACCTTCTAGCCCGCCAATTTTCCCTTAAGGGGATTGGCTATCTATGGGTAATTCAAACTCCTTGGAATGGTATAATAGACCCACTTGTATTATTTGCCTCATCTCTGACAATAACCCGAGATGCTGTACTAATGTAGGAATAGGTAATAAAGAACTGTGGTTAACCAACCAAGATCTGATCCTTGACTACTTTGAGCAGAACTCTCACAATATAGTAAAAAGGAACTCCATACTGCCACTCAGTGGGATTCGTCGGGAGTAACGCAGAAAATCATTTTGTTTAAAAAACTATTACAATATATAATTTCTTGTATAGTATTCATTGATTACTCTTTTCAATGATCTGTTGGTTACAGGATAGTGATATTTCTAGGTTTTACAAAGTGATATCAGTACAGTGTCAGTTATCACTCCTTGTACAAACAACTTCAAAATCTGATGAATGTATCTCTGGCATTCAATGTAACTGCTCTTACAGTTGCTATATCATGCTTTTATATGGTTGAGTACATATACAATGAAATGAAGCCACCTTCTATACAACTATAGCAAAAAGGTGCTCCATACTGCCACTCAGTGGGATTCCTCGGGAGTAACGCAGAAAGTCATTTTGTGTAACAAACTATTACAATTTACAATCCAATGTATTTCTTGTATAGTATTCATTGATTACTCTTCTGTGAACTCTTGGTTAGACAACAGTGAAATTTCTACGTTTTACAAAGTGATATCAGTACAGGGTCAGTTATCACTCCTTGTACAAAGAACTTCAAAATCTGATGAATGTATCTCTGGCATTCAATGTAACTGCTCTTACCGTTACTATATCATGCTTTTATATGGTTGAGTACATATACAATGAAATGAAGCCACCTTCTATACAACTACAGTAAAAAGGTGCTCCATACTGCCACTCAGTGGGATTCCTCGGGAGTAACGCAGAAAGTCATTTTGTGTAACAAACTATTACAATTTACAATCCAATGTATTTCTTGTATAGTATTCATTGATTACTCTTCTGCGATCTCTTGGTTAGACAACAGTGAAATTTCTAGGTTTTACAACGTGATATCAATACAGTGTCAGTAATCACTCCTTGTACAACCAACTTCAAAATCTGATGAATGTATCTCTGGCATTCAATGTAACTGCTCTTACAGTTGCTATATCATGCTTTTATATGGTTGAGTACATATACAATGAAATGAAGCCACCTTCTATACAACTACAGTAAAGAGGTGCTCCATACTGCCACTCAGTGGGATTCCTCGGGAGTAACGCAGAAAGTCATTTTGTGTAACAAACTATTACAATTTACAATCCAATGTATTTCTTGTATAGTATTCATTGATTACTCTTCTGTGAACTCTTGGTTAGACAACAGTGAAATTTCTACGTTTTACAAAGTGATATCAGTACAGTGTCAGTTATCACTCCTTGTACAACCAACTTTAAAATCTGATGAATGTATCTCTTGCACTCAATGTAATTGCTCTTACAGTTGATATATCTTGATTTTATATGGTTGAGTACATATACAATTAAATGAAGCCACCTTCTATACAACTACAGTAAAAAGGTGCTCCATACTGCCACCCAGTGGGATTCCTCGGGAGTAACGCAGAAAGTCATGTTGTGTAACAAACTAATACAAATTACAATCCAATGTATTTCTTGTATAGTATTCATTGATTACTCTTCTGCGATCTCTTGGTTAGACAACAGTGAAATTTCTAGGTTTTACAACGTGATATCAATACAGTGTCAGTAATCACTCCTTGTACAACCAACTTCAAAATCTGATGAATGTATCTCTTGCATTCAATGTAACTGCTCTTACAGTTGCTATATCATGCTTTTATATGGTTGAGTACATATACAATGAAATGAAGCCACCTTCTATACAACTATAGTAAAAAGGAGCTCCATACTGCCACTCAGTGGGATTCCTCGGGAGTAACGCAGAAAGTCATTTTCTGTAACAAACTATTACAATATATAATTTCTTGTATAGTATTCATTAATTACTCTTTTCAATGATCTGTTGGTTACAGGATAGTGATATTTCTAGGTTTTACAAAGTGATATCAGAACAGTGTCAGTTATCACTCCTTGTACAAACAACTTCAAAATCTGATGAATGTATCTCTGGCATTCAATGTAACTGCTCTTACAGTTGCTATATCATGCTTTTATATGGTTGAGTACATATACAATGAAATGAAGCCACCTTCTATACAACTATAGGAAAAAGGTGCACCATACTGCCACTCAGTGGGATTCCTCGGGAGTAACGCAGAAAGTCATTTTGTGTAACAAACTATTACCATTTACAATCCAATGTATTTCTTGTATAGTATTCATTGATTACTCTTCTGTGAACTCGGTTAGACAACAGTGAAATTTCTACGTTTTACAAAGTGATATCAGTACAGTGTCAGTTATCACTCCTTGTACAAAGAACTTCAAAATCTGATGAATGTATATCTGGCATTCAATGTAACTGCTCTTACCGTTGCTATATCATGCTTTTATATGGTTGAGTACATATACAATTAAATGAAGCCACCTTCTATACAACTACAGTAAAAAGGTGCTCCATACTGCCACTCAGTGGGATTCCTCGGGAGAAACGCAGAAAGTCATTTTGTGTAACAAACTATTACAATTTACAATCCAATGTATTTCTTGTATAGTATTCATTGATTACTCTTCTGCGATCTCTTGGTTAGACAACAGTGAAATTTCTAGGTTTTACAACGTGATATCAATACAGTGTCAGTAATCACTCCTTGTACAACCAACTTCAAAATCTGATGAATGTATCTCTTGCATTCAATGTAACTGCTCTTACAGTTGCTATATCATGCTTTTATATGGTTGAGTACATATACAATGAAATGAAGCCACCTTCTATACAGCTGGAGGAAAAAGGTGCTCCATACTGCCACTCAGTGGGATTCCTCGGGAGTAACGCAGAAAGTCAATTTGTGTAACAAACGATTACAATATACAATTTCTTGTATAGTATTCATTGATTACTCTTTTCAATGATCTGTTGGTTACAGGATAGTGATATTTCTAGGTTTTACAACGTGATATCAATACAGTGTCAGTTATCACTCCTTGTACAACCAACTTGAAAATCTGATGAATGTATCTCTTGCATTCAATGTATTTGCTCTTACAGTTGATATATCTTGATTTTATATGGTTGAGTACATATACAATTAAATGAAGCCACCTTCTATACAACTACAGTAAAAAGGTGCTCCATACTGCCACCCAGTGGGATTCCTCGGGAGTAACGCAGAAAGTCATGTTGTGTAACAAACTAATACAATTTACAATCCAATGTATTTCTTGTATAGTATTCATTGATTACTCTTCTGCGATCTCTTGGTTAGACAACAGTGTAATTTCTACGTTTTACAAAGTGATATCAGTACAGTGTCAGTTATCACTCCTTGTACAAAGAACTTCAAAATCTGATGAATGTATATCTGGCATTCAATGTAACTGCTCTTACCGTTGCTATATCATGCTTTTATATGGTTGAGTACATATACAATGAAATGAAGCCACCTTCTATAGAACTATAGTAAAAAGGAGCTCCATACTGCCACTCAGTGGGATTCCTCGGGAGTAACGCAGAAAGTCATTTTGTGTAACAAACTATTACAATATATAATTTCTTGTATAGTATTCATTGATTACTCTTTTCAATGATCTGTTAGTTACAGGATAGTGATATTTCTAGGTTTTACAAAGTGATATCAGTACAGTGTCAGTTATCACTCCTTGTACAACCAACTTCAAAATCTGATGAATGTATCTCTGGCATTCAGTGTAACTCTTCTTACAGTTGCTATATCATGCTTTTATATGGCTGAGTACATATACAATGAAATGAAGCCACCTTCTATACAACTATAGCAAAAAGGTGCTCCATACTGCCACTCAGTGGGATTCCTCGGGAGTAACGCAGAAAGTCATTTTGTGTAACAAACTATTACAATTTACTATCCAATGTATTTCTTGTATAGTATTCATTGATTACTCTTCTGTGAACTCTTGGTTAGACAACAGTGAAATTTCTACGTTTTACAAAGTGATATCAGGACAGTGTCAGTTATCACTCCTTGTACAACCAACTTTAAAATCTGATGAATGTATCTCTTGCATTCAATGTAACTGCTCTTAAAGTTGCTATATCATGCTTTTATATGGTTGAGTACATATACAATGAAATGAAGCCACCTTCTTTACAAGTATAGTAAAAAGGTGCTCCATACTGCCACTCAGTGGGATTCCTCGTGAGTAACGCAGAAAGTCATTTTGTGTAACAAACTATTACAATATACAATTTCTTGTATAGCATTCATTGATTACTCTTTTCAATGATCTGTTGGTTACAGGATAGTGATATTTCTAGGTTTTACAAAGAAATATCAGTACAGTGTCAGTTATCACTCCTTGTACAAACAACTTCAAAATCTGATGAATGTATCTCTGCCATTCAATGTAACTGCTCTTACAGTTGCTATATCATGCTTTTATATGGTTGAGTACATATACAATGAAATGAAGCCACCTTCTATACAACTATAGTAAAAAAAAGCTCCATACTGCCACTCAGTGGGATTCCTCGGGAGTAACGCAGAAAGTCATTTTGTGTAACAAACTATTACAATATATAATTTCTTGTATAGTATTCATTGATTACTCTTTTCAATGATCTGTAGGTTACAGGATAGTGATATTTCTAGGATTTAAAAAGTGATATCAGTACAGTGTCAGTTATCACTCCTTGTACAAACAACTTCAAAATCTGATGAATGTATCTCTGGCATTCAATGTAACTCTTCTTACAGTTGCTATATCATGCTTTTATATGGTTGAGTACATATACAATGAAATGAAGCCACCTTCTATACAAGTATAGCAAAAAGGTGCTCCATACTGCCACTCAGTGGGATTCCTCGGGAGTAACGCAGAAAGTCATTTTGTGTAACAAACTATTACAATTTACAATCCAATGTATTTCTTGTATAGTATTCATTGATTACTCTTCTGTGAACTCTTGGTTAGACAACAGTGAAATTTCTACGTTTTACAATGTGATATCAGGACAGTGTCAGTTATCACTCCTTGTACAACCAACTTTAAAATCTGATGAATGTATCTCTTGCATTCAATGTAACTGCTCTTACAGTTGCTATATCATGCTTTTATATGGTTGAGTACATATACAATGAAATGAAGCCACCTTCTATACAACTATAGCAAAAAGTTGCTCCATACTGCCACTTAGTGGGATTCCTCGGGAGTAACGCAGAAAGTTATTTTGTGTAACAAACTATTACAATTTACAATCCAATGTATTTCTTGGATAGTATTCATTGATTACTCTTCTGTGAACTCGGTTAGACAACAGTGAAATTTCTACGTTTTACAAAGTGATATCAGTACAGTGTCAGTTATCACTCCTTGTACAAAGAACTTCAAAATCTGATGAATGTATATCTGGCATTCAATGTAACTGCTCTTACCGTTGCTATATCATGCTTTTATATGGTTGATTACATATACAATTTAATGAAGCCACCTTCTATACAACTACAGTAAAAAGGTGCTCCATACTGCCACTCAGTGGGATTCCTCGGGAGTAACGCAGAAAGTCATTTTGTGTAACAAACTATTACAATTTACAATCCAATGTATTTCTTGTATAGTATTCGTTGATTACTCTTCTGCGATCGCTTGGTTAGACAACAGTGAAATTTCTAGGTTTTCCAACGTTATATCAATACAGTGTCAGTAATCATTCCTTGTACAACCAACTTCAAAATCTGATGAACGTATCTCTTGCATTCAATGTAACTGCTCCTACAGTTGCTATATCATGCTTTTATATGGTTGAGTACATATACAATGAAATGAAGCCACCTTCTATACAACTATAATAAAAAGGAGCTCCATACTGCCACTCAGTGGGATTCCTCGGGAGTAACGCAGAAAGTCATTTTGTGTCACAAACTATTACAATTTACAATCCAATGTATTTCTTGTATAGTATTCGTTGATTACTCTTCTGCGATCGCTTGGTTAGACAACAGTGAAATTTCTAGGTTTTCCAACGTGATATCAATACAGTGTCAGTAATCACTCCTTGTACAACCAACTTCAAAATCTGATGAACGTATCTCTTGCATTCAATGTAACTGCTCTTACAGTTGCTAAATCATGCTTTTATATGGTTGAGTACATATACAATGAAATGAAGCCACCTTCTATACAACTATAGTAAAAAGGAGCTCCATACTGCCACTCAGTGGGATTCCTCGGGAGTAACGCAGAAAGTCATTTTGTGTAACAAACTATTACAATATATAATTTCTTGTATAGTATTAATGATTACTCTTTTCAATGACCTGTTGGTTACAGGATAGTGATATTTCTAGGTTTTACAAAGTGATTTTAAGTACAGTGTCAGTTATCACTCCTTGTACAAACAACTTCAAAATCTGATGAATGTATCTCTGGCATTCAGTGTAACTCTTCTTACAGTTGCTATATCATGCTTTTATATGGCTGAGTACATATACAATGAAATGAAGCCACCTTCTATACAACTATAGCAAAAAGGTGCTCCATACTGCCACTCAGTGGGATTCCTCGGGAGTAATGCAGATATTCATTTTGTGTAACAAACTATTACCATTTACAATCCAATGTATTTCTTGTATAGTATTCATTGATTACTCTTCTGTGAACTCGGTTAGACAACAGTGAAATTTCTACGTTTTACAAAGTGATATCAGTACAGTGTCAGTTATCACTCCTTGTACAACCAACTTTAAAATCTGATGAATGTATCTCTTGCATTCAATGTATTTGCTCTTACAGTTGATATATCTTGATTTTATATGGTTGAGTACATATACAATTAAATGAAGCCACCTTCTATACAACTACAGTAAAAAGGTGCTCCATACTGCCACCCAGTGGGATTCCTCGGGAGTAACGCAGAAAGTCATGTTGTGTAACAAACTAATACAATTTACAATCCAATGTATTTCTTGTATAGTATTCATTGATTACTCTTCTGCGATCTTTTGGTTAGACAACAGTGTAATTTCTACGTTTTACAAAGTGATATCAGTACAGTGTCAGTTATCACTCCTTGTACAAAGAACTTCAAAATCTGATGAATGTATATCTGGCATTCAATGTAACTGCTCTTACCGTTGCTATATCATGCTTTTATATGGTTGAGTACATATACAATGAAATGAAGCCACCTTCTATACAACTATAGTAAAAAGGAGCTCCATACTGCCACTCAGTGGGATTCCTCGGGAGTAACGCAGAAAGTCATTTTGTGTAACAAACTATTACAATATATAATTTCTTGTACAGTATTCATTGATTACTCTTTTCAATGATCTGTTGGTTACAGGATAGTGATATTTCTAGGATTTACAAAGTGATATCAGTACAGTGTCAGTTATCACTCCTTGTACAACCAACTTCAAAATCTGATGAATGTATCTCTGGCATTCAATGTAACGCTTCTTACAGTTGCTATATCATGGTTTTATATGGTTGAGTACATATACAATGAAATGAAGCCACCTTCTATACAACTATAGCAAAAAGGTGCTCCATACTGCCACTCAGTGGGATTCCTCGGGAGTAACACAGAAAGTCATTTTGTGTAACAAACTATTACAATTTACAATCCAAGGTATTTCTTGTATAGTATTCATTGATTACTCTTCTGTGAACTCTTGGTTAGACAACAGTGAAATTTCTACGTTTTACAAAGTGATATCAGGACAGTGTCAGTTATCACTCCTTGTAGAACCAACTTTAAAATCTGATGAATGTATCTCTTGCATTCAATGTAACTGCTCTTACAGTTGCTATATCATGCTTTTATATGGTTGAGTACATATACAATGAAATGAAGCCACCTTCTATACAAGTATAGTAAAAAGGTGCTCCATACTGCCACTCAGTGGGATTCCTCGTGAGTAACGCAGAAAGTCATTTTGTGTAACAAACTATTACAATATACAATTTCTTGTATAGTATTCATTGATTACTCTTTTCAATGATCTGTTGGTTACAGGATAGTGATATTTCTAGGTTTTACAAAGTGATATCAGTACAGTGTCAGTTATCACTCCTTGTACAAACAACTTCAAAATCTGATGAATGTATCTCTGCCATTGAATGTAACTGCTCTTACAGTTGCTATATCATGCTTTTATATGGTTGAGTACATATACAATGAAATGAAGCCACCTTCTATACAACTGTAGCAAAAAGTTGCTCCATACTGCCACTTAGTGGGATTCCTCGGGAGTAACGCAGAAAGTCATTTTGTGTAACAAACTATTACAATTTACAATCCAATGTATTTCTTGTATAGTATTCATTGATTACTCTTCTGTGAACTCTTGGTTAGACAACAGTGAAATTTCTACATTTTACAAAGTGATATCAGTACAGTGTCAGTTATCACTCCTTGTACAACCAACTTGAAAATCTGATGAATGTATCTCTTGCATTCAATGTAATTGCTCTTACAGTTGATATATCTTGATTTTATATGGTTGAGTACATATAAAATGAAATCAAGACACCTTTTATACAACTATAGTAAAAAGGAGCTCCATACTGCCACTCAGTGGGATTCCTCGGGAGTAACGCAGAAAGTCATTTTGTGTAACAAACTATTACAATATATAATTTCTTGTATAATATTCATTGATTACTCTTTTCAATGATCTGTTGGTTACAGGATAGAGATATTTCTAGGTTTTACAAAGTGATATCAGTACAGTGTCAGTTATCACTCCTTGTACGAACAACTTCAAAATCTGATGAATGTATCTCTGGCATTCAATGTAACTGCTCTTACCGTTGCTACATCATGCTTTTATTTGGTTGAGTACATATACAATGAAATAAAGCCACCTTCTACACAACTATAGCAAAAAGGTGCTCCATACTGGCACTCAGTGGGATTCCTCGGGAGTAACGCAGAAAGTTATTTTGTGTAACAAACTATTCCAATTTAGAATCCAATGTATTTCTTCTATAGTATTCATTGATTACTCTTCTGTGAACTCTTGGTTAGACAACAGTGAAATTTCTACGTTTTACAAAGTGATATCAGTTCAGTGTCAGTTATCACTCCTTGTACAAAGAACTTCAAAATCTGATGAATGTATGTCTGGCATTCAATGTAACTGCTCTTACAGTTGCTATATCATGCTTTTATATGGTTGAGTACATATACAATGAAATGAAGCCACCTTCTATACAACTATAGCAAAAAGGTTCTCCATACTGCCACTCAGTGGGATTCCTCGGGAGTAACGCAGAAAGTCATTTTGTGTAACAAACTATTACAATTTACAATCCAATGTATTTCTTGTATAGTATTCATTGATTACTCTTCTGTGAACTCTTGGTTAGACAACAGTGAAATTTCTACGTTTTACAAAGTGATATCAGGACAGTGTCAGTTATCACTCCTTGTACAACCAACATTAAAATCTGATGAATGTATCTCTTGCATTCAATGTAACTGCTCTTACAGTTGATATATCATGCTTTTATATGGTTGTGTACATATACAATGAAATGAAGCCACCTTCTATACAACTACAGTAAAAAGGTGCTCCATACTGCCACTCAGTGGTATTCCTCGGGAGTAACGCAGAAAGTCATTTTGTGTAACAAACTATTACAATTTACAATCCAATGTATTTCTTGTATAGTATTCATTGATTACTCTTCTGCGATCTCTTGGTTAGACAACAGTGAAATTTCTAGGTTTTACAACGTGATATCAATACAGTGTCAGTAATCACTCCTTGTACAACCAACTTCAAAATCTGATGAATGTATCTCTTGCATTCAATGTAACTGCTCTTACAGTTGCTATATCATGCTTTTATATGGTTGTGTACATATACAATGAAATGAAGCCACCTTCTATACAACTACAGTAAAAAGGTGCTCCATACTGCCACTCAGTGGGATTCCTCGGGAGTAACGCAGAAAGTCATTTTGTGTAACAAACTATTACAATTTACAATCCAATGTATTTCTTGTATAGTATTCGTTGATTACTCTTCTGCGATCGCTTGGTTAGACAACAGTGAAATTTCTAGGTTTTCCAACGTGATATCAATACAGTGTCAGTAATCACTCCTTGTACAACCAACTTCAAAATCTGATGAACGTATCTCTTGCATTCAATGTAACTGCTCTTACAGTTGCTATATCATGCTTTTATATGGTTGAGTACATATACAATGAAATGAAGCCACCTTCTATACAACTATAGTAAAAAGGAGCTCCATACTGCCACTCAGTGGGATTCCTCGGGAGTAACGCAGAAAGTCATTTTGTGTAACAAACTATTACAATATACAATTTCTTGTATAGTATTCATTGATTACTCTTTTCAATGATCTGTTGGTTACAGGATAGTGATATTTCTAGGTTTTACAAAGTGATATCAGTACAGTGTCAGTTATCACTCCTTGTACAAACAACTTCAAAATCTGATGAATGTATCTCTGCCATTCAATGTAACTGCTCTTACAGTTTCTATATCATGCTTTTATATGGTTGAGTACATATACAATGAAATGAAGCCACCTTCTATACAACTGTAGCAAAAAGTTGCTCCATACCGCCACTTAGTGGGATTCCTCGGGAGTAACGCAGAAAGTCATTTTGTGTAACAAACTATTACAATTTACAATCCAATGTATTTCTTGGATAGTATTCATTGATTACTCTTCTGTGAACTCTTGGTTTGACAACAGTGAAATTTCTACGATTTGCAAAGTGATATCAGTACAGTGTCAGTTATCACTCCTTGTACAACCAACTTGAAAATCTGATGAATGTATCTCTTGCATTCAATGTAATTGCTCTTACAGTTGATATATCTTGATTTTATATGGTTGAGTACATATACAATTAAATGAAGCCACCTTCTATACAACTACAGTAAAAAGGTGCTCCATACTGCCACCCAGTGGGATTCCTCGGGAGTAACGCAGAAAGTCATGTTGTGTAACAAACTATTACAATTTACAATCCAATGTATTTCTTGTATAGTATTCATTGATTACTCTTCTGCGATCTCTTGGTTAGACAACAGTGAAATTTCTAGGTTTTACAACGTGATATCAATACAGTGTCAGTAATCACTCCTTGTACAACCAACTTCAAAATCTGATGAATGTATCTCTTGCATTCAATGTAACTGCTCTTACAGTTGCTATATCATGCTTTTATATGGTTGAGTACATATACAATGAAATGAAGCCACCTTCTATACAACTATAGCAAAAAGGTGCTCCATACTGCCACTCAGTGGGATTCCTCGGGAGTAATGCAGATATTCATTTTGTGTAACAAACTATTACAATTTACAATCCAATGTATTTCTTGTATAGTATTCATTGATTACTCTTCTGTGAACTCTTGGTAAGACAACAGTGAAATTTCTACGTTTTACAAAGTGATATCAGTACAGTGTCAGTTATCACTCCTTGTACAACCAACTTGAAAATCTGATGAATGTATCTCTTGCATTCAATGTAATTGCTCTTACAGTTTCTATATCATGCTTTTATATGGTTGAGTACATATACAATGAAATGAAGCCACCTTCTATTCAACTATAGTAAAAAGGAGCTCCATACTGCCACTCAGTGGGATTCCTCGGGAGTAACGCAGAAAGTCATTTTGTGTAACAAACTATTACAATATATAATTTCTTCTATAGTATTCATTGATTACTCTTTTCAAAGATCTGTTGGTTACAGGATAGAGATATTTCTAGGATTTACAAAGTGATATCAGTACAGTGTCAGTTATCACTCCTTGTACAAAAGACTTCAAAATCTGATGAATGTATCTCTGGTATTCAATGTAACTGCTCTTACCGTTGCTATATCATGCTTTTATTTGGTTGAGTACATATACAATGAAATGAAGCCACCTTCTATACAACTATAGCAAAAAGGTGCTCCATACTGCCACTCAGTGGGATTCCTCGGGAGTAACGGAGAAAGTCATTTTGTGTAACAAACTATTACATTTTACAATCCAATGTATTTCTTGTATAGTATTCATTGATTACTCTTCTGCGATCTCTTGGTTAGACAACAGTGAAATTTCTAGGTTTTACAACGTGATATCAATACAGTGTCAGTAATCACTCCTTCTACAACCAACTTCAAAATCTGATGAATGTATCTCTTGCATTCAATGTAACTGCTCTTACAGTTTCTATATCATGCTTTTATATGGTTGAGTACATATACAAGGAAATGAAGCCACCTTCTATACAACTATAGTAAAAAGGAGCTCCATACTGCCACTCAGTGGGATACCTCGGGAGTAACGCAGAAAGTCATTTTGTGTAACAAACTATTACAATATATACTTTCTTGTATAGTATTCATTGATTACTCTTTTCAATGATCTGTTGGTTACAGGATAGTGATATTTCTAGGTTTTACAAAGTGATATCAGTACAGTGTCAGTTATCACTCCTTTTACAAACAACTTCAAAATCTGATGAATGTATCTCTGGCATTCAATGTAACTGCTCTTACCGTTGCTATATCATGCTTTTATTTTTTTGAGTACATATACAATGAAATGAAGCCACCTTCTATACAACTATAGCAAAAAGGTGCTCCATACTGCCACTCAGTGGGATTCCTCGGGAGTAACGCAGAAAGTCATTTTGTGTAACAAACTATTACAATTTACAATCCAATGTATTTCTTGTATAGTATTCATTGATTCTTTTTCTGTGAACTCTTGGTTAGACAACAGTGAAATTTCTACGTTTTACAAAGTGATATCAGTACAGGGTCAGTTATCACTCCTTGTACAAAGAACTTCAAAATCTGATGAATGTATCTCTGGCATTCAATGTAACTGCTCTTACTGTGGCTATATCATGCTTTTATATGGTTGAGTTCATATACAATTAAATGAAGCCACCTTCTATACAGCTGGAGGAGAAAGGTGCTCCATACTGCCACTCAGTGGGATTCCTCGGGAGTAACGCAGAAAGTCAATTTGTGTAACAAACTATTACAATATACAATTTCTTGTATAGTATTCATTGATTACTCTTTTCAATGATCTGTTGGTTACAGGATAGTGATATTTCTAGGTTTTACAAAGTGATATCAGTACAGTGTCAGTTATCACTCCTTGTACAAAGAACTTCAAAATCTGATGAATGTATCTCTTGCATTCAATGTAACTGCTCTTACAGTCGCTATATCATGCTTTTATATCGTTGAGTACATATACAATGAAATGAAGCCACCTTCTATACAATTATAGCAAAAAGGTGCTCCATACTGCCACTTAGTGGGATTCCTCGGGAGTAACGCAGAAAGTCATTTTGTGTAACAAACTATTACAATTTACAATCCAATGTATTTCTTGGATAGTATTCATTGATTACTCTTCTGTGAACTCTTGGTTAGACAACAGTGAAATTTCTACGTTTTACAAAGTGATATCAGTACAGTGTCAGTTATCACTCCTTGTAAAACCAACTTCAAAATCTGATGAATGTATCTCTTGCATTCAATGTAACTGCTCTTACCGTTGCTATATCATGCTTTTATATGGTTGAGTACATATACAATGAAATGAAGACACCTTCTATACAACTACAGTAAAAAGGTGCTCCATACTGCCACTGAGTGGGATTCCTCGCGAGTAATGCAGAAAGTCATTTTGTGTAACAAACTATTACAATTTACAATCCAATGTATTTCTTGTATAGTATTCATTGATTACTCTTCTGCGATCTCTTGGTTAGACAACAGTGAAATTTCTAGGTTTTACAACGTGATATCAATACAGTGTCAGTAATCACTCCTTGTACAACCAACTTCAAAATCTGATGAATGTATCTCTTGCATTCAATGTAACTGCTCTTACAGTTGCTATATCATGCTTTTATATTGTTGAGTACATATACAATGAAATGAAGCCACCTTCTATACAACTATAGTAAAAAGGAGCTCCATACTGCCACTCAGTGGGATTCCTCGTGAGTAACGCAGAAAGTCATTTTTTGTAACAAACTATTACAATATACAATTTCTTGTATAGTATTCATTGATTACTCTTTTCAATGATCTGTTGGTTACAGGATAGTGATATTTCTAGGTTTTACAAAGTGATATCAGTACAGTGTCAGTTATCACTCCTTGTACAAACAACTTCAAAATCTGATGAATGTATCTCTGGCATTCAATGTAACTGCTCTTACAGTTGCCATATCATGCTTTTATATGGTTGAGTACATATACAATGAAATGAAGCCACCTTCTATACAACTATAGCAAAAAGGTGCTTCATACTGCCACTCAGTGGGATTCCTCGGGAGTAACGCAGAAAGTCATTTTGTGTAACAAACTATTACAATTTACAATCCAATGTATTTCTTGTATAGTATTCATTGATTACTCTTCTGTGAACTCTTCGTTAGACAACAGTGAAATTTCTACGTTTTACAAAGTGATATCAGTACAGTGTCAGTTATCACTCCTTGTACAAACAACTTCAAAATCTGATGAATGTATCTCTTGCATTCAATGTAATTGATCTTACAGTTGATATATCTTGATTTTATATGGTTGAGTACATATACAATTAAATGAAGCCACCTTCTATACAACTACAGTAAAAAGGTGCTCCATACTGCCACTCAGTGGGATTCCTCGTGAGTAACGCAGAAAGTCATTTTGTGTAACAAACTATTACAATTTACAATCCAATGTATTTCTTGTATAGTATTCATTGATTACTCTTCTGCGATCTCTTGGTTAGACAACAGTGAAATTTCTAGGTTTTACAACGTGATATCAATACAGTGTCAGTAATCACTCCTTGTACAACCAACTTCAAAATCTGATGAATGTATCTCTTGCATTCAATGTAACTGCTCTTACAGTTGCTATATCATGCTTTTATATGGTTGAGTACATATACAATGAAATGAAGCCACCTTCTATAAAACTATAGTAAAAAGGAGCTCCATACTGCCACTCAGTGGGATTCCTCGGGAGTAACGCAGAAAGTCATTTTGTGTAACAAACTATTACAATATATAAATTCTTGTATAGTATTCATTGATTACTCTTTTCAATGATCTGTTGGTTACAGGATAGTGATATTTCTAGGTTTTACAAAGTGATATCAGTACAGTGTCAGTTATCACTCCTTGTACAACCAACTTAAAAATCTGATGAATGTATCTCTGGCATTCAATGTAACTCTTCTTACCGTTGCTATATCATGCTTTTATATGGTTGAGTACATATACAATGAAATGAAGCCACCTTCTATACAACTATAGCAAAAAGGTGCTCCATACTGCCACTCAGTGGGATTCCTCGGGAGTAACGCAGAAAGACATTTTGTGTAACAAACTATTACAATTTACAATCCAATGTATTTCTTGTATAGTATTCATTGATTACTCTTCTGTGAACTCTTGGTTAGACAACAGTGAAATTTCTAGGTTTTACAAAGTGATATCAGGACAGTGTCAGTTATCACTCCTTGTTCAACCAACTTTAAAATCTGATGAACGTATCTCTTGCATTCAATGTAACTGCTCTTACAGTTTCTATATCATGCTTCTATATGGTTGAGTACATATACAATGAAATGAAGCCACCTTCTATACAACTATAGTAAAAAGGAGCTCCATACTGCCACTCAGTGGGATTCCTCGGAAGTAACGCAGAAAGTCATTTTGTGTAACAAACTATTACAATATATAATTTCTTGTATAGTATTCATTGATTACTCTTTTCAATGATCTGTTGGTTACAGGATAGTGATATTTCTAGGTTTTACAAAGTGATATCAGTACAGTGTCAGTTATCACTCCTTGTACAAACAACTTCAAAATCTGATGAATGTATCTCTGGCATTCAATGTAACTGCTCTTACAGTTGCTATATCATGCTTTTATATGGTTGAGTACATATACAATGAAATGAAGCCACCTTCTATACAACTATAGTAAAAAAAAGCTCCATACTGCCACTCAGTGGGATTCCTCGGGAGTAACGCAGAAAGTCATTTTGTGTAACAAACTATTACAATATATAATTTCTTGTATAGTATTCATTGATTACTCTTTTCAATGATCTGTAGGTTACAGGATAGTGATATTTCTAGGATTTAAAAAGTGATATCAGTACAGTGTCAGTTATCACTCCTTGTACAAACAACTTCAAAATCTGATGAATGTATCTCTGGCATTCAATGTAACTCTTCTTACAGTTGCTATATCATGCTTTTATATGGTTGAGTACATATACAATGAAATGAAGCCACCTTCTATACAAGTATAGCAAAAAGGTGCTCCATACTGCCACTCAGTGGGATTCCTCGGGAGTAACGCAGAAAGTCATTTTGTGTAACAAACTATTACAATTTACAATCCAATGTATTTCTTGTATAGTATTCATTGATTACTCTTCTGTGAACTCTTGGTTAGACAACAGTGAAATTTCTACGTTTTACAATGTGATATCAGGACAGTGTCAGTTATCACTCCTTGTACAACCAACTTTAAAATCTGATGAATGTATCTCTTGCATTCAATGTAACTGCTCTTACAGTTGCTATATCATGCTTTTATATGGTTGAGTACATATACAATGAAATGAAGCCACCTTCTATACAAGTATAGTAAAAAGGTGCTCCATACTGCCACTCAGTGGGATTCCTCGGGAGTAACGCAGAAAGTCAATTTGTGTAACAAACTATTACAATATACAATTTCTTGTATAGTATTCATTGATTACTCTTTTCAATGATCTGTTGGTTACAGGATAGTGATATTTCTAGGTTTTACAAAGTGATATCAGTACAGTGTCAGTTATCACTCCTTGTACAAAGAACTTCAAAATCTGATGAATGTATCTCTTGCATTCAATGTAACTGCTCTTACAGTCGCTATATCATGCTTTTATATGGTTGAGTACATATACAATGAAATGAAGCCACCTTCTATACAATTATAGCAAAAAGGTGCTCCATACTGCCACTTAGTGGGATTCCTCGGGAGTAACGCAGAAAGTCATTTTGTGTAACAAACTATTACAATTTACAATCCAATGTATTTCTTGGATAGTATTCATTGATTACTCTTCTGTGAACTCTTGGTTAGACAACAGTGAAATTTCTACGTTTTACAAAGTGATATCAGTACAGTGTCAGTTATCACTCCTTGTAAAACCAACTTCAAAATCTGATGAATGTATCTCTTGCATTCAATGTAACTGCTCTTACCGTTGCTATATCATGCTTTTATATGGTTGAGTACATATACAATGAAATGAAGACACCTTCTATACAACTACAGTAAAAAGGTGCTCCATACTGCCACTGAGTGGGATTCCTCGCGAGTAATGCAGAAAGTCATTTTGTGTAACAAACTATTACAATTTACAATCCAATGTATTTCTTGTATAGTATTCATTGATTACTCTTCTGCGATCTCTTGGTTAGACAACAGTGAAATTTCTAGGTTTTACAACGTGATATCAATACAGTGTCAGTAATCACTCCTTGTACAACCAACATCAAAATCTGATGAATGTATCTCTTGCATTCAATGTAACTGCTCTTACAGTTGCTATATCATGCTTTTATATTGTTGAGTACATATACAATGAAATGAAGCCACCTTCTATACAACTATAGTAAAAAGGAGCTCCATACTGCCACTCAGTGGGATTCCTCGTGAGTAACGCAGAAAGTCATTTTGTGTAACAAACTATTACAATATACAATTTCTTGTATAGTATTCATTGATTACTCTTTTCAATGATCTGTTGGTTACAGGATAGTGATATTTCTAGGTTTTACAAAGTGATATCAGTACAGTGTCAGTTATCACTCCTTGTACAAACAACTTCAAAATCTGATGAATGTATCTCTGGCATTCAATGTAACTGCTCTTACAGTTGCTATATCATGCTTTTATATGGTTGAGTACATATACAATGAAATGAAGCCACCTTCTATACAACTATAGCAAAAAGGTGCTCCATACTGCCACTCAGTGGGATTCCTCGGGAGTAACGCAGAAAGTCATTTTGTGTAACAAACTATTACAATTTACAATCCAATGTATTTCTTGTATAGTATTCATTGATTACTCTTCTGTGAACTCTTCGTTAGACAACAGTGAAATTTCTACGTTTTACAAAGTGATATCAGTACAGTGTCAGTTATCACTCCTTGTACAAACAACTTCAAAATCTGATGAATGTATCTCTTGCATTCAATGTAATTGCTCTTACAGTTGATATATCTTGATTTTATATGGTTGAGTACATATACAATTAAATGAAGCCACCTTCTATACAACTACAGTAAAAAGGTGCTCCATACTGCCACTCAGTGGGATTCCTCGGGAGTAACGCAGAAAGTCATTTTGTGTAACAAACTATGACAATTTACAATCCAATGTATTTCTTGTATAGTATTCATTGATTACTCTTCTGCGATCTCTTGGTTAGACAACAGTGAAATTTCTAGGTTTTACAACGTGATATCAATACAGTGTCAGTAATCACTCCTTGTACAACCAACTTCAAAATCTGATGAATGTATCTCTTGCATTCAATGTAACTGCTCTTACAGTTGCTATATCATGCTTTTATATGGTTGAGTACATATACAATGAAATGAAGCCACCTTCTATAAAACTATAGTAAAAAGGAGCTCCATACTGCCACTCAGTGGGATTCCTCGGGAGTAACGCAGAAAGTCATTTTGTGTAACAAACTATTACAATATATAAATTCTTGTATAGTATTCATTGATTACTCTTTTCAATGATCTGTTGGTTACAGGATAGTGATATTTCTAGGTTTTACAAAGTGATATCAGTACAGTGTCAGTTATCACTCCTTGTACAACCAACTTTAAAATCTGATGAATGTATCTCTGGCATTCAATGTAACTCTTCTTACCGTTGCTATATCATGCTTTTATATGGTTGAGTACATATACAATGAAATGAAGCCACCTTCTATACAACTATAGCAAAAAGGTGCTCCATACTGCCACTCAGTGGGATTCCTCGGGAGTAACGCAGAAAGACATTTTGTGTAACAAACTATTACAATTTACAATCCAATTTATTTCTTGTATAGTATTCATTGATTACTCTTCTGTGAACTCTTGGTTAGACAACAGTGAAATTTCTAGGTTTTACAAAGTGATATCAGGACAGTGTCAGTTATCACTCCTTGTTCAACCAACTTTAAAATCTGATGAACGTATCTCTTGCATTCAATGTAACTGCTCTTACAGTTTCTATATCATGCTTCTATATGGTTGAGTACATATACAATGAAATGAAGCCACCTTCTATACAACTATAGTAAAAAGGAGCTCCATACTGCCACTCAGTGGGATTCCTCGGAAGTAACGCAGAAAGTCATTTTGTGTAACAAACAATTACAATATATAATTTCTTGTATAGTATTCATTGATTACTCTTTTCAATGATCTGTTGGTTACAGGATAGTGATATTTCTAGGTTTTACAAAGTGATATCAGTACAGTGTCAGTTATCACTCCTTGTACAAACAACTTCAAAATCTGATGAATGTATCTCTGGCATTCAATGTAACTGCTCTTACAGTTGCTATATCATGCTTTTATATGGTTGAGTACATATACAATGAAATGAAGCCACCTTCTATACAACTATAGTAAAAAAAAGCTCCATACTGCCACTCAGTGGGATTCCTCGGGAGTAACGCAGAAAGTCATTTTGTGTAACAAACTATTACAATATATAATTTCTTGTATAGTATTCATTGATTACTCTTTTCAATGATCTGTAGGTTACAGGATAGTGATATTTCTAGGATTTAAAAAGTGATATCAGTACAGTGTCAGTTATCACTCCTTGTACAAACAACTTCAAAATCTGATGAATGTATCTCTGGCATTCAATGTAACTCTTCTTACAGTTGCTATATCATGCTTTTATATGGTTGAGTACATATACAATGAAATGAAGCCACCTTCTATACAAGTATAGCAAAAAGGTGCTCCATACTGCCACTCAGTGGGATTCCTCGGGAGTAACGCAGAAAGTCATTTTGTGTAACAAACTATTACAATTTACAATCCAATGTATTTCTTGTATAGTATTCATTGATTACTCTTCTGTGAACTCTTGGTTAGACAACAGTGAAATTTCTACGTTTTACAATGTGATATCAGGACAGTGTCAGTTATCACTCCTTGTACAACCAACTTTAAAATCTGATGAATGTATCTCTTGCATTCAATGTAACTGCTCTTACAGTTGCTATATCATGCTTTTATATGGTTGAGTACATATACAATGAAATGAAGCCACCTTCTATACAAGTATAGTAAAAAGGTGCTCCATACTGCCACTCAGTGGGATTCCTCGTGAGTAACGCAGAAAGTCATTTTGTGTAACAAACTATTACAATATACAATTTCTTGTATAGTATTCATTGATTACTCTTTTCAATGATCTGTTGGTTACAGGATAGTGAAATTTCTAGGTTTTACAAAGTGATATCAGTACAGTGTCAGTTATCACTCCTTGTACAAAACACTTCAAAATCTGATGAATGTATCTCTTGCATTCAATGTAACTGCTCTTACAGTTGCTATATCATGCTTTTATATGGTTGAGTACATATACAATGAAATGAAGCCACCTTCTGTACAACTACAGTAAAAAGTTGCTCCATACTGCCACTTAGTGGGATTCCTCGGGAGTAACGCAGAAAGTCATTTTGTGTAACAAACTATTACAATTTACAATCCAATGTATTTCTTGTATAGTATTCGTTGATTACTCTTCTGCGATCGCTTGGTTAGAGAACAGTGAAATTTCTAGGTTTTCCAACGTGATATCAATACAGTGTCAGTAATCACTCCTTGTACAACCAACTTCATAATCTGATGAACGTATCTCTTGCATTCAATGTAACTGCTCTTACAGTTGCTATATCATGCTTTTATATGGTTGAGTACTTATACAATGAAATGAAGCCACCTTCTATACAACTATAGTAAAAAGGAGCTCCATACTGCCACTCAGTGGGATTCCTCGGGAGTAACGCAGAAAGTCATTTTGTGTAACAAACTATTACAATATATAATTTCTTGTATAGTATTCATTGATTACTCTTTTCAATGATCTGTTGGTTACAGGATAGTGATATTTCTAGGATTTAAAAAGTGATATCAGTACAGTGTCAGTTATCACTCCTTGTACAACCAACTTCAAAATCTGATGAATGTATCTCTGGCATTCAATGTAACTCTTCTTACAGTTGCTATATCATGCTTTTATATGGTTGAGTACATATACAATGAAATGAAGCCACCTTCTATACAACTATAGCAAAAAGGTGCTCCATACTGCCACTCAGTGGGATTCCTCGGGAGTAACGCAGAAAGTCATTTTGTGTAACAAACTATTACAATTTACAATCCAATGTATTTCTTGTATAGTATTCATTGATTACTCTTCTGTGAACTCTTGGTTAGACAACAGTAAAATTTCTACGTTTTACAATGTGATATCAGGACAGTGTCAGTTATCACTCCTTGTACAACCAACTTTAAAATCTGATGAATGTATCTCTTGCATTCAATGTAACTGCTCTTACAGTTGCTATATCATGCTTTTGTATGGTTGAGTACATATACAATGAAATGAAGCCACCTTCTATACAAGTATAGTAAAAAGGTGCTCCATACTGCCACTCAGTGGGATTCCTCGTGAGTAACGCAGAAAGTCATTTTGTGTAACAAACTATTACAATATACAATTTCTTGTATAGTATTCATTGATTACTCTTTTCAATGATCTGTTGGTTACAGGATAGTGATATTTCTAGGTTTTACAAAGTGATATCAGTACAGTGTCAGTTATCACTCCTTGTACAAACAACTTCAAAATCTGATGAATGTATCTCTGCCATTCAATGTAACTGCTCTTAAAGTTGCTATATCATGCTTTTATATGGTTGAGTACATATACAATGAAATGAAGCCACCTTCTATACAACTATAGCAAAAAGTTGCTCCATACTGCCACTTAGTGGGATTCCTCGGGAGTAACGCAGAAAGTCATTTTGTGTAACAAACTATTACAATTTACAATCCAATGTATTTCTTGGATAGTATTCATTGATTACTCTTCTGTGAACTCTTGGTTAGACAACAGTGAAATTTCTAAGTTTTACAAAGTGATATCAGTACAGTGTCAGTTATCACTCCTTGTACAACCAACTTGAAAATCTGATGAATGTATCTCTTGCATTCAACGTAATTGCTCTTACAGTTGATATATCTTGATTTTATATGGTTGAGTACATATACAATTAAATGAAGCCACCTTCTATACTACTACAGTAAAAAGGTGCTCCATACTGCCACCCAGTGGGATTCCTCGCGAGTAATGCAGAAAGTCATGTTGTGTAACAAACTAATACAATTTACAATCCAATGTATTTCTTGTATAGTATTCATTGATTACTCTTCTGTGATCTCTTGGTTAGACAACAGTGAAATTCCTAGGTTTTACAACGTGATATCAATACAGTGTCAGTAATCACTCCTTGTACAACCAACTTCAAAATCTGATGAATGTATCTCTTGCATTCAATGTAACTGCTCTTACAGTTTCTATATCATGCTTCTATATGGTTGAGTACATATACAATGAAATGAAGCCACCTTCTATACAACTATAGTAAAAAGGAGCTCCATACTGCCACTCAGTGGGATTCCTCGGAAGTAACGCAGAAAGTCATTTTGTGTAACAAACTATTACAATATATAATTTCTTGTATAGTATTCATTGATTACTCTTTTCAATGATCTGTTGGTTACAGGATAGTGATATTTCTAGGTTTTACAAAGTGATATCAGTACAGTGTCAGTTATCACTCCTTGTACAAACAACTTCAAAATCTGATGAATGTATCTCTGGCATTCAATGTAACTGCTCTTACAGTTGCTATATCATGCTTTTATATGGTTGAGTACATATACAATGAAATGAAGCCACCTTCTATACAACTATAGTAAAAAGGAGCTCCATACTGCCACTCAGTGGGATTCCTCGGGAGTAACGCAGAAAGTCATTTTGTGTAACAAACTATTACAATATATAATTTCTTGTATAGTATTCATTGATTACTCTTTTCAATGATCTGTAGGTTACAGGATAGTGATATTTCTAGGATTTAAAAAGTGATATCAGTACAGTGTCAGTTATCACTCCTTGTACAAACAACTTCAAAATCTGATGAATGTATCTCTGGCATTCAATGTAAATCTTCTTACAGTTGCTATATCATGCTTTTATATGGTTGAGTACATATACAACGAAATGAAGCCACCTTCTATACAATTATAGCAAAAAGGTGCTCCATACTGCCACTCAGTGGGATTCCTCGGGAGTAACGCAGAAAGTCATTTTGTGTAACAAACTATTACAATTTACAATCCAATGTATTTCTTGTATAGTATTCATTGATTACTCTTCTGTGAACTCTTGGTTAGACAACAGTGAAATTTCTACGTTTTACAATGTGATATCAGGACAGTGTCAGTTATCACTCCTTGTACAACCAACTTTAAAATCTGATGAATGTATCTCTTGCATTCAATGTAACTGCTCTTACAGTTGCTATATCATGCTTTTATATGGTTGAGTACATATACAATGAAATGAAGCCACCTTCTATACAAGTATAGTAAAAAGGTGCTCCATACTGCCACTCAGTGGGATTCCTCGTGAGTAACGCAGAAAGTCATTTTGTGTAACAAACTATTACAATATACAATTTCTTGTATAGTATTCATTGATTACTCTTTTCAATGATCTGTTGGTTACAGGATAGTGATATTTCTAGGTTTTACAAAGTGATATCAGTACAGTGTCAGTTATCACTCCTTGTACAAACAACTTCAAAATCTGATGAATGTATCTCTGCCATTCAATGTAACTGCTCTTAAAGTTGCTATATCATGCTTTTATATGGTTGAGTACATATACAATGAAATGAAGCCACCTTCTATACAACTATAGCAAAAAGTTGCTCCATACTGCCACTTAGTGGGATTCCTCGGGAGTAACGCAGAAAGTCATTTTGTGTAACAAACTATTACAATTTACAATCCAATGTATTTCTTGGATAGTATTCATTGATTACTCTTCTGTGAACTCTTGGTTAGACAACAGTGAAATTTCTACGTTTTACAAAGTGATATCAGTACAGTGTCAGTTATCACTCCTTGTACAACCAACTTGAAAATCTGATGAATGTATCTCTTGCATTCAACGTAATTGCTCTTACAGTTGATATATCTTGATTTTATATGGTTGAGTACATATACAATTAAATGAAGCCACCTTCTATACAACTACAGTAAAAAGGTGCTCCATACTGCCACCCAGTGGGATTCCTCGGGAGTAACGCAGAAAGTCATGTTGTGTAACAAACTAATACAATTTACAATCCAATGTATTTCTTGTATAGTATTCCTTGATTACTCTTCTGCGATCTCTTGGTTAGACAACAGTGAAATTTCTAGGTTTTACAACGTGATATCAATACAGTGTCAGTAATCACTCCTTGTACAACCAACTTCAAAATCTGATGAATGTATCTCTTGCATTCAATGTAA
Organism: Lepidodactylus listeri; assembly: GCA_029233225.1. Lineage (NCBI taxonomy): Eukaryota > Metazoa > Chordata > Lepidosauria > Squamata > Gekkonidae > Lepidodactylus > Lepidodactylus listeri. The sequence goes on along the minus strand of JARCFY010000014.1, from coordinate 1,072,856 downwards.
CTGCTCTTACAGTTTCTATATCATGCTTCTATATGGTTGAGTACATATACAATGAAATGAAGCCACCTTCTATACAACTATAGTAAAAAGGAGCTCCATACTGCCACTCAGTGGGATTCCTTGGAAGTAACGCAGAAAGTCATTTTGTGTAACAAACTATTACAATATATAATTTCTTGTATAGTATTCATTGATTACTCTTTTCAATGATCTGTTGGTTACAGGATAGTGATATTTCTAGGTTTTACAAAGTGATATCAGTACAGTGTCAGTTATCACTCCTTGTACAAACAACTTCAAAATCTGATGAATGTATCTCTGGCATTCAATGTAACTGCTCTTACAGTTGCTATATCATGCTTTTATATGGTTGAGTACATATACAATGAAATGAAGCCACCTTCTATACAACTATAGCAAAAAGGTGTTCCATACTGCCACTCAGTGGGATTCCTCGGGAGTAACGCAGAAAGTCATTTTGTGTAACAAACTATTACAATATATAATTTCTTGTATAGTATTCATTGATTACTCTTTTCAATGATCTGTTGGTTACAGGATACTGATATTTCTAGGTTTTACAAAGTGATTTTAAGTACAGTGTCAGTTAAAACTCCTTGTACAAACAACTTCAAAATCTGATGAATGTATCTCTGGCATTCAATGTAACTGCTCTTACAGTTGCTATATCATGCTTTTATATGGTTGAGTACATATACAATGAAATGAAGCCACCTTCTATACAACTATACTAAAAAGGAGCTCCATACTGCCACTCAGTGGGATTCCTCGGGAGTAACGCAGAAAGTCATTTTGTTTAACAAACTATTACAATATGTAATTTTTTGTATAGTATTCATTGATTACTCTTTTCAATGATCTGTTGGTTACAGGATAGTGATATTTCTAGGTTTTACAAAGTGATATCAGTACAGTGTCAGTTATCACTCCTTGTACAACCAACTTCAAAATCTGATGAATGTATCTCTGGCATTCAATGTAACTCTTCTTACAGTTGCTATATCATGGTTTTATATGGTTGAGTACATATACAATGAAATGAAGCCACCTTCTATACAACTATAGCAAAAAGGTGCTCCATACTGCCACTCAGTGGGATTCCTCGGGAGTAACGCAGAAAGTTATTTTGTGTAACAAACTATTACAATTTACAATCCAATGTATTTCTTCTATAGTATTCATTGATTACTCTTCTGTGAACTCTTGGTTAGACAACAGTGAAATTTCTACGTTTTACAAAGTGATATCAGTACAGTGTCAGTTATCACTCCTTGTACAAAGAACTTCAAAATCTGAGGAATGTATGTCTGGCATTCAATGTAACTGCTCTTAAAGTTGCTATATCATGCTTTTATATGGTTGAGTACATATATAATGAAATGAAGCCACCTTCTATACAACTATAGCAAAAAGGTGCTCCATACTGCCACTCAGTGGGAATCCTCGGGAGTAACGCAGGAAGTCATTTTGTGTAACAAACTATTACAATTTACAATCCAATGTATTTCTTGTATAGTATTCATTGATTCCTTTTCTGTGAACTCTTGGTTAGACAACAGTGAAATTTCTACGTTTTACAAAGTGATATCAGGACAGTGTCAGTTATCACTCCTTGTACAAAGAACTTTAAAATCTGATGAATGTATCTCTGGCATTCAATGTAACTGCTCTTACTGTGGCTATATCATGCTTTTATATGGCTGAGTACATATACAATTAAATGAAGCCACCTTCTATACAGCTGGAGGAAAAAGGTGCTCCATACTGCCACTCAGTGGGATTCCTCGGGAGTAACGCAGAAAGTCATTTTGTGTAACAAACTATTACAATATATAATTTCTTGTATAGTATACATTGATAACTCTTTTCAATGATCTGTTGGTTACAGGATAGTGATATTTCAAGGTTTTACAAAGTGATATCAGTACAGTGTCAGTTATCACTCCTTGTACAAACAACTTCAAAATCTGATGAATGTATCTCTGGCACTCAATGTAACTGCTCTTACAGTTGCTATATCATGCTTTTATATGGTTGAGTACATATACAATGAAATGAAGCCACCTTCTATACAACTATAGCAAAAAGGTGCTCCATACTGCCACTCAGTGGGATTCCTCGGGAGTAATGCAGAAATTCATTTTGTGTAACAAACTATTACAATTTACAATCCAATGTATTTCTTGTATAGTATTCATTGATTACTCTTCTGTGAACTCTTGGTTAGACAACAGTGAAATTTCTACGTTTCACAAAGTGATATCAGTACAGTGTCAGTTATCACTCCTTGTACAACCAACTTGAAAATCTGATGAATGTATCTCTTGCATTCAATGTAATTGCTCTTACAGTTGATATATCTTGATTTTATATGGTTGAGTACATATACAATTAAATGAAGCCACCTTCTATACAACTACAGTAAAAAGGTGCTCCATACTGCCACTCAGTGGGATTCCTCGGGAGTAACGCAGAAAGTCATTTTGTGTAACAAACTATTACAATTTACAATCCAATGTATTTCTTGTATAGTATTCATTGATTATTGTTCTGTGAAGTCTTGGTTAGACAACAGTGAAATTTCTACGTTTTACAAAGTGATATCAGTACAGTGTCAGTTATCACTCCTTGTACAACCAACTTGAAAATCTGATGAATGTATCTCTTGCATTCAATGTATTTGCTCTTACAGTTGATATATCTTGATTTTATATGGTTGAGTACATATAAAATGAAATGAAGACACCTTTTATACAACTATAGTAAAAAGGAGCTCCATACTGCCACTCAGTGGGATTCCTCGGGAGTAACGCTGAAAGTCATTTTGTGTAACAAACTATTACAATATATAATTTCTTGTATAGTATTCATTGATTACTCTTTTCAATGATCTGTTGGTTACAGGATAGTGATATTTCTAGGTTTTACAAAGTGATATCAGTACAGTGTCAGTTATCACTCCTTGTACAAACAACTTCAAAATCTGATGAATGTATCTCTGGCATTCAATGTAACTGCTCTTACCGTTGCTATGTCATGCTTTTATTTGGTTGAGTACATATACAATGAAATGAAGCCGCCTTCTATACAACTATAGCAAAAAGGTGCTCCATACTGCCACTCAGTGGGATTCCTCGGGAGTAACGCAGAAAGTCATTTTGGGTAACAAACTATTACAATTTACAATCCAATGTATTTCTTGTATAGTATTCATTCATTACTCTTCTGCGATCTCTTGGTTAGACAACAGTGAAATTTCTTGGTTTTACAACGTGATATCAATACAGTGTCAGTAATCACTCCCTGTACAACCAACTTCAAAATCTGATGAATGTATCTCTTGCATTCAATGTAACTGCTCTTACAGTTGCTATATCATGCTTTTATATGGTTGAGTACATATACAATGAAATGAAGCCACCTTCTATACAACTATAGCAAAAAGGTGCTCCATACTGCCACTCAGTGGGACTCCTCGGGAGTAACGCAGAAAGTCATTTTGTGTAACAAACTATTACAATTTACAATCCAATGTATTTCTTGTATAGTATTCATTGATTCCTTTTCTGTGAACTCTTGGTTAGACAACAGTGAAATTTCTACGTTTTACAAAGTGATATCAGGACAGTGTCAGTTATCACTCCTTGTACAAAGAACTTTAAAATCTGATGAATGTATCTCTGGCATTCAATGTAACTGCTCTTACTGTGGCTATATCATGCTTTTATATGGTTGAGTACATATACAATTAAATGAAGCCACCTTCTATACAGCTGGAGGAAAAAGGTGCTCCATACTGCCACTCAGTGGGATTCCTCGGGAGTAACGCAGAAAGTCAATTTGTGTAACAAACGATTACAATATACAATTTCTTGTATAGTATTCATTGATTACTCTTTTCAATGATCTGTTGGTTACAGGATAGTGATATTTCTAGGTTTTACAAAGTGATATCAGTACAGTGTCAGTTATCACTCCTTGTACAACCAACTTCAAAATCTGATGAATGTATCTCTGGCATTCAGTGTAACTCTTCTTACAGTTGCTATATCATGCTTTTATATGGCTGAGTACATATACAATGAAATGAAGCCACCTTCTATACAACTATAGCAAAAAGGTGCTCCATACTGCCACTCAGTGGGATTCCTCGGGAGTAACGCAGAAAGTCATTTTGTGTAACAAACTATTACAATTTACTATCCAATGTATTTCTTGTATAGTATTCATTGATTACTCTTCTGTGAACTCTTGGTTAGACAACAGTGAAATTTCTACGTTTTACAAAGTGATATCAGGACAGTGTCAGTTATCACTCCTTGTACAACCAACTTGAAAATCTGATGAATGTATCTCTTGCATTCAATGTATTTGCTCTTACAGTTGATATATCTTGATTTTATATGGTTGAGTACATATACAATTAAATGAAGCCACCTTCTATACAACTACAGTAAAAAGGTGCTCCATACTGCCACCCAGTGGGATTCCTCGGGAGTAACGCAGAAAGTCATGTTGTGTAACAAACTAATACAATTTACAATCCAATGTATTTCTTGTATAGTATTCATTGATTACTCTTCTGCGATCTCTTGGTTAGACAACAGTGTAATTTCTACGTTTTACAAAGTGATATCAGTACAGTGTCAGTTATCACTCCTTGTACAAAGAACTTCAAAATCTGATGAATGTATATCTGGCATTCAATGTAACTGCTCTTACCGTTGCTATATCATGCTTTTATATGGTTGAGTACATATACAATGAAATGAAGCCACCTTCTATACAACTATAGTAAAAAGGAGCTCCATACTGCCACTCAGTGGGATTCCTCGGGAGTAACGCAGAAAGTCATTTTGTGTAACAAACTATTACAATATATAATTTCTTGTATAGTATTCATTGATTACTCTTTTCAATGATCTGTTAGTTACAGGATAGTGATATTTCTAGGTTTTACAAAGTGATATCAGTACAGTGTCAGTTATCACTCCTTGTACAACCAACTTCAAAATCTGATGAATGTATCTCTGGCATTCAGTGTAACTCTTCTTACAGTTGCTATATCATGCTTTTATATGGCTGAGTACATATACAATGAAATGAAGCCACCTTCTATACAACTATAGCAAAAAGGTGCTCCATACTGCCACTCAGTGGGATTCCTCGGGAGTAACGCAGAAAGTCATTTTGTGTAACAAACTATTACAATTTACTATCCAATGTATTTCTTGTATAGTATTCATTGATTACTCTTCTGTGAACTCTTGGTTAGACAACAGTGAAATTTCTACGTTTTACAAAGTGATATCAGGACAGTGTCAGTTATCACTCCTTGTACAACCAACTTTAAAATCTGATGAATGTATCTCTTGCATTCAATGTAACTGCTCTTAAAGTTGCTATATCATGCTTTTATATGGTTGAGTACATATACAATGAAATGAAGCCACCTTCTTTACAAGTATAGTAAAAAGGTGCTCCATACTGCCACTCAGTGGGATTCCTCGTGAGTAACGCAGAAAGTCATTTTGTGTAACAAACTATTACAATATACAATTTCTTGTATAGCATTCATTGATTACTCTTTTCAATGATCTGTTGGTTACAGGATAGTGATATTTCTAGGTTTTACAAAGAAATATCAGTACAGTGTCAGTTATCACTCCTTGTACAAACAACTTCAAAATCTGATGAATGTATCTCTGCCATTCAATGTAACTGCTCTTACAGTTGCTATATCATGCTTTTATATGGTTGAGTACATATACAATGAAATGAAGCCACCTTCTATACAACTATAGTAAAAAAAAGCTCCATACTGCCACTCAGTGGGATTCCTCGGGAGTAACGCAGAAAGTCATTTTGTGTAACAAACTATTACAATATATAATTTCTTGTATAGTATTCATTGATTACTCTTTTCAATGATCTGTAGGTTACAGGATAGTAATATTTCTAGGATTTAAAAAGTGATATCAGTACAGTGTCAGTTATCACTCCTTGTACAAACAACTTCAAAATCTGATGAATGTATCTCTGGCATTCAATGTAACTCTTCTTACAGTTGCTATATCATGCTTTTATATGGTTGAGTACATATACAATGAAATGAAGCCACCTTCTATACAAGTATAGCAAAAAGGTGCTCCATACTGCCACTCAGTGGGATTCCTCGGGAGTAACGCAGAAAGTCATTTTGTGTAACAAACTATTACAATTCACAATCCAATGTATTTCTTGTATAGTATTCATTGATTACTCTTCTGTGAACTCTTGGTTAGACAACAGTGAAATTTCTACGTTTTACAATGTGATATCAGGACAGTGTCAGTTATCACTCCTTGTACAACCAACTTTAAAATCTGATGAATGTATCTCTTGCATTCAATGTAACTGCTCTTACAGTTGCTATATCATGCTTTTATATGGTTGAGTACATATACAATGAAATGAAGCCACCTTCTATACAACTATAGCAAAAAGTTGCTCCATACTGCCACTTAGTGGGATTCCTCGGGAGTAACGCAGAAAGTTATTTTGTGTAACAAACTATTACAATTTACAATCCAATGTATTTCTTGGATAGTATTCATTGATTACTCTTCTGTGAACTCGGTTAGACAACAGTGAAATTTCTACGTTTTACAAAGTGATATCAGTACAGTGTCAGTTATCACTCCTTGTACAAAGAACTTCAAAATCTGATGAATGTATATCTGGCATTCAATGTAACTGCTCTTACCGTTGCTATATCATGCTTTTATATGGTTGATTACATATACAATTTAATGAAGCCACCTTCTATACAACTACAGTAAAAAGGTGCTCCATACTGCCACTCAGTGGGATTCCTCGGGAGTAACGCAGAAAGTCATTTTGTGTAACAAACTATTACAATTTACAATCCAATGTATTTCTTGTATAGTATTCGTTGATTACTCTTCTGCGATCGCTTGGTTAGACAACAGTGAAATTTCTAGGTTTTCCAACGTTATATCAATACAGTGTCAGTAATCATTCCTTGTACAACCAACTTCAAAATCTGATGAACGTATCTCTTGCATTCAATGTAACTGCTCCTACAGTTGCTATATCATGCTTTTATATGGTTGAGTACATATACAATGAAATGAAGCCACCTTCTATACAACTATAATAAAAAGGAGCTCCATACTGCCACTCAGTGGGATTCCTCGGGAGTAACTCAGAAAGTCATTTTGTGTCACAAACTATTACAATTTACAATCCAATGTATTTCTTGTATAGTATTCGTTGATTACTCTTCTGCGATCGCTTGGTTAGACAACAGTGAAATTTCTAGGTTTTCCAACGTGATATCAATACAGTGTCAGTAATCACTCCTTGTACAACCAACTTCAAAATCTGATGAACGTATCTCTTGCATTCAATGTAACTGCTCTTACAGTTGCTAAATCATGCTTTTATATGGTTGAGTACATATACAATGAAATGAAGCCACCTTCTATACAACTATAGTAAAAAGGAGCTCCATACTGCCACTCAGTGGGATTCCTCGGGAGTAACGCAGAAAGTCATTTTGTGTAACAAACTATTACAATATATAATTTCTTGTATAGTATTAATGATTACTCTTTTCAATGACCTGTTGGTTACAGGATAGTGATATTTCTAGGTTTTACAAAGTGATTTTAAGTACAGTGTCAGTTATCACTCCTTGTACAAACAACTTCAAAATCTGATGAATGTATCTCTGGCATTCAGTGTAACTCTTCTTACAGTTGCTATATCATGCTTTTATATGGCTGAGTACATATACAATGAAATGAAGCCACCTTCTATACAACTATAGCAAAAAGGTGCTCCATACTGCCACTCAGTGGGATTCCTCGGGAGTAATGCAGATATTCATTTTGTGTAACAAACTATTACCATTTACAATCCAATGTATTTCTTGTATAGTATTCATTGATTACTCTTCTGTGAACTCGGTTAGACAACAGTGAAATTTCTACGTTTTACAAAGTGATATCAGTACAGTGTCAGTTATCACTCCTTGTACAACCAACTTGAAAATCTGATGAATGTATCTCTTGCATTCAATGTATTTGCTCTTACAGTTGATATATCTTGATTTTATATGGTTGAGTACATATACAATTAAATGAAGCCACCTTCTATACAACTACAGTAAAAAGGTGCTCCATACTGCCACCCAGTGGGATTCCTCGGGAGTAACGCAGAAAGTCATGTTGTGTAACAAACTAATACAATTTACAATCCAATGTATTTCTTGTATAGTATTCATTGATTACTCTTCTGCGATCTCTTGGTTAGACAACAGTGTAATTTCTACGTTTTACAAAGTGATATCAGTACAGTGTCAGTTATCACTCCTTGTACAAAGAACTTCAAAATCTGATGAATGTATATCTGGCATTCAATGTAACTGCTCTTACCGTTGCTATATCATGCTTTTATATGGTTGAGTACATATACAATGAAATGAAGCCACCTTCTATACAACTATAGTAAAAAGGAGCTCCATACTGCCACTCAGTGGGATTCCTCGGGAGTAACGCAGAAAGTCATTTTGTGTAACAAACTATTACAATATATAATTTCTTGTATAGTATTCATTGATTACTCTTTTCAATGATCTGTTAGTTACAGGATAGTGATATTTCTAGGTTTTACAAAGTGATATCAGTACAGTGTCAGTTATCACTCCTTGTACAACCAACTTCAAAATCTGATGAATGTATCTCTGGCATTCAGTGTAACTCTTCTTACAGTTGCTATATCATGCTTTTATATGGCTGAGTACATATACAATGAAATGAAGCCACCTTCTATACAACTATAGCAAAAAGGTGCTCCATACTGCCACTCAGTGGGATTCCTCGGGAGTAACGCAGAAAGTCATTTTGTGTAACAAACTATTACAATTTACTATCCAATGTATTTCTTGTATAGTATTCATTGATTACTCTTCTGTGAACTCTTGGTTAGACAACAGTGAAATTTCTACGTTTTACAAAGTGATATCAGGACAGTGTCAGTTATCACTCCTTGTACAACCAACTTTAAAATCTGATGAATGTATCTCTTGCATTCAATGTAACTGCTCTTAAAGTTGCTATATCATGCTTTTATATGGTTGAGTACATATACAATGAAATGAAGCCACCTTCTTTACAAGTATAGTAAAAAGGTGCTCCATACTGCCACTCAGTGGGATTCCTCGTGAGTAACGCAGAAAGTCATTTTGTGTAACAAACTATTACAATATACAATTTCTTGTATAGCATTCATTGATTACTCTTTTCAATGATCTGTTGGTTACAGGATAGTGATATTTCTAGGTTTTACAAAGAAATATCAGTACAGTGTCAGTTATCACTCCTTGTACAAACAACTTCAAAATCTGATGAATGTATCTCTGCCATTCAATGTAACTGCTCTTACAGTTGCTATATCATGCTTTTATATGGTTGAGTACATATACAATGAAATGAAGCCACCTTCTATACAACTATAGCAAAAAGTTGCTCCATACTGCCACTTAGTGGGATTCCTCGGGAGTAACGCAGAAAGTTATTTTGTGTAACAAACTATTACAATTTACAATCCAATGTATTTCTTGGATAGTATTCATTGATTACTCTTCTGTGAACTCGGTTAGACAACAGTGAAATTTCTACGTTTTACAAAGTGATATCAGTACAGTGTCAGTTATCACTCCTTGTACAAAGAACTTCAAAATCTGATGAATGTATATCTGGCATTCAATGTAACTGCTCTTACCGTTGCTATATCATGCTTTTATATGGTTGATTACATATACAATTTAATGAAGCCACCTTCTATACAACTACAGTAAAAAGGTGCTCCATACTGCCACTCAGTGGGATTCCTCGGGAGTAACGCAGAAAGTCATTTTGTGTAACAAACTATTACAATTTACAATCCAATGTATTTCTTGTATAGTATTCGTTGATTACTCTTCTGCGATCGCTTGGTTAGACAACAGTGAAATTTCTAGGTTTTCCAACGTTATATCAATACAGTGTCAGTAATCACTCCTTGTACAACCAACTTCAAAATCTGATGAACGTATCTCTTGCATTCAATGTAACTGCTCCTACAGTTGCTATATCATGCTTTTATATGGTTGAGTACATATACAATGAAATGAAGCCACCTTCTATACAACTATAATAAAAAGGAGCTCCATACTGCCACTCAGTGGGATTCCTCGGGAGTAACGCAGAAAGTCATTTTGTGTCACAAACTATTACAATTTACAATCCAATGTATTTCTTGTATAGTATTCGTTGATTACTCTTCTGCGATCGCTTGGTTAGACAACAGTGAAATTTCTAGGTTTTCCAACGTGATATCAATACAGTGTCAGTAATCACTCCTTGTACAACCAACTTCAAAATCTGATGAACGTATCTCTTGCATTCAATGTAACTGCTCTTACAGTTGCTAAATCATGCTTTTATATGGTTGAGTACATATACAATGAAATGAAGCCACCTTCTATACAACTATAGTAAAAAGGAGCTCCATACTGCCACTCAGTGGGATTCCTCGGGAGTAACGCAGAAAGTCATTTTGTGTAACAAACTATTACAATATATAATTTCTTGTATAGTATTAATGATTACTCTTTTCAATGACCTGTTGGTTACAGGATAGTGATATTTCTAGGTTTTACAAAGTGATTTTAAGTACAGTGTCAGTTATCACTCCTCGTACAAACAACTTCAAAATCTGATGAATGTATCTCTGGCATTCAATGTAACTGCTCTTACAGTTGCTATATCATGCTTTTATATGGTTGAGTACATATACAATGAAATGAAGCCACCTTCTATACAACTATAGCAAAAAGGTGCTCCATACTGCCACTCAGTGGGATTCCTCGGGAGTAACGCAGAAAGTCATTTTGTGTAACAAACTATTACCATTTACAATCCAATGTATTTCTTGTATAGTATTCGTTGATTACTCTTCTGTGAACTCGGTTAGACAACAGTGAAATTTCTACGTTTTACAAAGTGGTATCAGTACAGTGTCAGTTATCACTCCTTGTACAAAGAACTTCAAAATCTGATGAATGTATCTCTGGCATTCAATGTAACTGCTCTTACAGTTGCTATCTCATGCTTTTATATGGTTGAGTACATATACAATGAAATGAAGCCACCTTCTATAAAACTATAGCAAAAAGTTGCTCCATACTGCCACTTAGTGGGATTCCTCGGGAGTAACGCAGAAAGTCATTTTTTGTAACAAACTATTACAATTTACAATCCAATGTATTTCTTGGATAGTATTCATTGATTACTCTTCTGTGAACTCTTGGTTAGACAGCCGTGAAATTTCTACGTTTTACAAAGTGATATCAGTACAGTGTCAGTTATCACTCCTTGTACAACCAACTTGAAAATCTGATGAATGTATCTCTTGCATTCAATGTATTTGCTCTTACAGTTGATATATCTTGATTTTATATGGTTGAGTACATATACAATTAAATGAAGCCACCTTCTATACAACTAGAGTAAAAAGGTGCTCCATACTGCCACCCAGTGGGATTCCTCGGGAGTAACGCAGAAAGTCATGTTGTGTAACAAACTAATACAATTTACAATCCAATGTATTTCTTGTATAGTATTCATTGATTACTCTTCTGCGATCTCTTGGTTAGACAACAGTGAAATTTCTAGGTTTTACAACGTGATATCAATACAGTGTCAGTAATCACTCCTTGTACAACCAACTTCAAAATCTGATGAATGTATCTCTTGCATTCAATGTAACTGCTCTTACAGTTGCTATATCATGCTTTTATATGGTTGAGTACATATACAATGAAATGAAGCCACCTTCTATACAACTATAGTAAAAAGGAGCTCCATACTGCCACTCAGTGGGATTCCTCGGGAGTAACGCAGAAAGTCATTTTGTGTAACAAACTATTACAATATATAATTTCTTGTATAGTATTCATTGATTACTCTTTTCAATGATCTGTTGGTTACAGGATAGTGATATTTCTAGGTTTTACAAAGTGATATCAGAACTGTGTCAGTTATCACTCCTCGTACAAACAACTTCAAAATCTGATGAATGTATCTCTGGCATTCAATGTAACTGCTCTTACAGTTGCTATATCATGCTTTTATATGGTTGAGTACATATACAATGAAATGAAGCCACCTTCTATACAACTATAGGAAAAAGGTGCACCATACTGCCACTCAGTGGGATTCCTCGGGAGTAACGCAGAAAGTCATTTTGTGTAACAAACTATTACCATTTACAATCCAATGTATTTCTTGTATAGTATTCATTGATTACTCTTCTGTGAACTCGGTTAGACAACAGTGTAATTTCTACGTTTTACAAAGTGATATCAGTACAGTGTCAGTTATCACTCCTTGTACAAAGAACTTCAAAATCTGATGAATGTATATCTGGCATTCAATGTAACTGCTCTTACCGTTGCTATATCATGCTTTTATATTGTTGAGTACATATACAATTTAATGAAGCCACCTTCTATACAACTACAGTAAAAAGGTGCTCCATACTGCCACTCAGTGGGATTCCTCGGGAGTAACGTAGAAAGTCATTTTGTGTAACAAACTATTACAATTTACAATCCAATGTATTTCTTGTATAGTATTCATTGATTACTCTTCTGCGATCTCTTGGTTAGACAACAGTGAAATTTCTAGGTTTTACAACGTGATATCAATACAGTGTCAGTAATCACTCCTTGTACAACCAACTTCAAAATCTGATGAATGTATCTCTTGCATTCAATGTAACTGCTCTTACAGTTGCTATATCATGCTTTTATATGGTTGTGTACATATACAATGAAATGAAGCCACCTTCTATACAACTACAGTAAAAAGGTGCTCCATACTGCCACTCAGTGGGATTCCTCGGGAGTAACGCAGAAAGTCATTTTGTGTAACAAACTATTACAATTTACAATCCAATGTATTTCTTGTATAGTATTCGTTGATTACTCTTCTGCGATCGCTTGGTTAGACAACAGTGAAATTTCTAGGTTTTCCAACGTGATATCAATACAGTGTCAGTAATCACTCCTTGTACAACCAACTTCAAAATCTGATGAACGTATCTCTTGCATTCAATGTAACTGCTCTTACAGTTGCTATATCATGCTTTTATATGGTTGAGTACATATACAATGAAATGAAGCCACCTTCTATACAACTATAGCAAAAAGGTGCTCCATACTGCCACTCAGTGGGATTCCTCGGGAGTAACGCAGATATTCAGTTTGTGTAACAAACTATTACAATTTACAATCCAATGTATTTTTTGTATAGTATTCATTGATTACTCTTCTGTGAACTCTTGGTTACACAACAGTGAAATTTCTACGTTTAACAAAGTGATATCAGTACAGTGTCAGTTATCACTCCTTGTACAACCAACTTGAAAATCTGATGAATGTATCTCTTGCATTCAATGTAACTGCTCTTACAGTTGATATATCTTGATTTTATATGGTTGAGTACATATAAAATGAAATGAAGACACCTTTTATACAACTATAGTAAAAAGGAGCTCCATACTGCCACTCAGTGGGATTCCTCGGGAGTAACGCAGAAAGTCATTTTGTGTAACAAACTATTACAATATATAATTTCTTGTATAGTATTCATTGATTACTCTTTTCAATGATCTGTTGGTTACAGGATAGTGATATTTCTAGGTTTTACAAAGTGATATCAGTACAGTGTCAGTTATCACTCCTTTTACAAACAACTTCAAAATCTGATGAATGTATCTCTGGCATTCAATGTAACTGCTCTTACCGTTGCTATATCATGCTTTTATTTGGTTGAGTACGTATACAATGAAATGAAGCCACCTTCTATACAACTATAGCAAAAAGGTGCTCCATACTGCCACTCAGTGGGATTCCTCGGGAGTAACGCAGAAAGTCATTTTGTGTAACAAACTATTACAATTTACAATCCAATGTATTTCTTGTATAGTATTCATTGATTCCTTTTCTGTGAACTCTTGGTTAGACAACAGTGAAATTTCTACGTTTTACAAAGTGATATCAGTACAGGGTCAGTTATCACTCCTTGTACAAAGAACTTCAAAATCTGATGAATGTATCTCTGGCATTCAATGTAACTGCTCTTACAGTTGCTATATCATGCTTTTATATGGTTGAGTACATATACAATGAAATGAAGCCACCTTCTATACAACTATAGCAAAAAGGTGCTCCATACTGCCACTTAGTGGGATTCCTCGGGAGTAACGCAGAAAGTCATTTTGTGTAACAAACTATTACAATTTACAATCCAATGTATTTCTTGGATAGTATTCATTGATTACTCTTCTGTGAACTCTTGGTTAGACAACATTGAAATTTCTACGTTTTACAAAGTGATATCAGTACAGTGTCAGTTATCACTCCTTATACAACCAACTTCAAAATCTGATGAATGTATCTCTTGCATTCAATGTAACTGCTCTTACCGTTGCTATATCATGCTTTTATATGGTTGAGTACATATACAATGAAATGAAGACACCTTCTATACAACTACAGGAAAAAGGTGCTCCATACTGCCACTCAGTGGGATTCCTCGCGAGTAATGCAGAAAGTCATTTTGTGTAACAAACTATTACAATTTACAATCCAATGTATTTCTTGTATAGTATTCATTGATTACTCTTATGCGATCTCTTGGTTAGACAACAGTGAAATTTCTAGGTTTTACAACGTGATATCAATACAGTGTCAGTAATCACTCCTTGTACAACCAACTTCAAAATCTGATGAATGTATCTCTTGCATTCAATGTAACTGCTCTTACAGTTGCTATATCATGCTTTTATATCGTTGAGTACATATACAATGAAATGAAGCCACCTTCTATACAACTATAGTAAAAAGGAGCTCCATACTGCCACTCAGTGGGATTCCTCGTGAGTAACGCAGAAAGTCATTTTGTGTAACAAACTATTACAATATACAATTTCTTGTATAGTATTCATTGATTACTCTTTTCAATGATCTGTTGGTTACAGGATAGTGATATTTCTAGGTTTTACAAAGTGATATCAGTACAGTGTCAGTTATCACTCCTTGTACAAACAACTTCAAAATCTGATGAATGTATCTCTGGCATTCAATGTAACTGCTCTTACAGTTGCTATATCATGCTTTTATATGGTTGAGTACATATACAATGAAATGAAGCCACCTTCTATACAACTATAGCAAAAAGGTGCTCCATACTGCCACTCAGTGGGATTCCTCGGGAGTAACGCAGAAAGTCATTTTGTGTAACAAACTATTACAATTTACAATCCAATGTATTTCTTGTATAGTATTCATTGATTACTCTTCTGTGAACTCTTGGTTAGACAACAGTGAAATTTCTACGTTTTACAAAGTGATATCAGTACACTGTCAGTTATCACTCCTTGTACAAACAACTTCAAAATCTGATGAATGTATCTCTTGCATTCAATGTAATTGCTCTTACAGTTGATATATCTTGATTTTATATGGTTGAGTACATATACAATTAAATGAAGCCACCTTCTATACAACTACAGTAAAAAGGTGCTCCATACTGCCACTCAGTGGGATTCCTCGGGAGTAACGCAGAAAGTCATTTTGTGTAACAAACTATTACAATTTACAATCCAATGTATTTCTTGTATAGTATTCATTGATTACTCTTCTGCGATCTCTTGTTTAGACAACAGTGAAATTTCTAGGTTTTACAACGTGATATCAATACAGTGTCAGTAATCACTCCTTGTACAACCAACTTCAAAATCTGATGAATGTATCTCTTGCATTCAATGTAACTGCTCTTACAGTTGCTATATCATGCTTTTATATGGTTGAGTACATATACAATGAAATGAAGCCACCTTCTATACAACTATAGTAAAAAGGAGCTCCATACTGCCACTCAGTGGGATTCCTCGGGAGTAACACAGAAAGTCATTTTGTGTAACAAACTATTACAATATATAAATTCTTGTATAGTATTCATTGATTACTCTTTTCTATGATCTGTTGGTTACAGGATAGTGATATTTCTAGGTTTTACAAAGTGATATCAGTACAGTGTCAGTTATCACTCCTTGTACAACCAACTTTAAAATCTGATGAATGTATCTCTGGCATTCAATGTAACTCTTCTTACCGTTGCTATATCATGCTTTTATATGGTTGAGTACGTATACAATGAAATGAAGCCACCTTCTATACAACTATAGGAAAAAGGTGCTCCATACTGCCACTCAGTGGGATTCCTCGGGAGTAACGCAGAAAGTCATTTTGTGTAACAAACTATTACAATTTACAATCCAATGTATTTCTTGTATAGTATTCATTGATTACTCTTCTGTGAACTCTTGGTTAGACAACAGTGAAATTTCTAGGTTTTTCAAAGTGATATCAGGACAGTGTCAGTTATCACTCCTTGTACAACCAACTTTAAAATCTGATGAATGTATCTCTTGCATTCAATGTAACTGCTCTTACAGTTGCTATATCATGCTTTTATATGGTTGAGTACATATACAATGAAATGAAGCCACCTTCTATACAAGTATAGTAAAAAGGTGCTCCATACTGCCACTCAATGGGATTCCTCGTGAGTAACGCAGAAAGTCATTTTGTGTAACAAACTATTACAATATAAAATTTCTTGTATAGTATTCATTGATTACTCTTTTCAATGATCTGTTGGTTACAGGATAGTGATATTTCTAGGTTTTACAAAGTGATATCAGTACAGTGTCAGTTATCACTCCTTGTACAAAACACTTCAAAATCTGATGAATGTATCCCTTGCATTCAATGTAACTGCTCTTACAGTTGCTATATCATGCTTTTATATGGTTGAGTACATATACAATGAAATGAAGCCACCTTCTGTACAACTACAGTAAAAAGTTGCTCCATACTGCCACTTAGTGGGATTCCTCGGGAGTAACGCAGAAAGTCATTTTGTGTAACAAACTATTACAATTTACAATCCAATGTATTTCTTGTATAGTATTCGTTGATTACTCTTCTGCGATCGCTTGGTTAGACAACAGTGAAATTTCTAGGTTTTCCAACGTGATATCAATACAGTGTCAGTAATCACTCCTTGTACAACCAACTTCATAATCTGATGAACGTATCTCTTGCATTCAATCTAACTGCTCTTACAGTTGCTATATCATGCTTTTATATGGTTGAGTACTTATACAATGAAATGAAGCCACCTTCTATACAACTATAGTAAAAAGGAGCTCCATACTGCCACTCAGTGGGATTCCTCGGGAGTAACGCAGAAAGTCATTTTGTGTAACAAACTATTACAATATATAATTTCTTGTATAGTATTCATTGATTACTCTTTTCAATGATCTGTTGGTTACAGGATAGTGATATTTCTAGGATTTAAAAAGTGATATCAGTACAGTGTCAGTTATCACTCCTTGTACAACCAACTTTAAAATCTGATGAATGTATCTCTGGCATTCAATGTAACTGCTCTTACAGTTGCTATATCATGCTTTTGTATGGTTGAGTACATATACAATGAAATGAAGCCACCTTCTATACAAGTATAGTAAAAAGGTGCTCCATACTGCCACTCAGTGGGATTCCTCGGGAGTAACGCAGAAAGTCATTTTTTGTAACAAACTATTACAATATATAATGTCTTGTATAGTATTCATTGATTACTCTTTTCAATGATCTGTTGGTTACAGGATAGTGATATTTCTAGGTTTTACAAAGTGATATCAGTACAGTGTCAGTTATCACTCCTTGTACAAAGAACTTCAAAATCTGATGAATGTATCTCTGCCATTCAATGTAACTGCTCTTAAAGTTGCTATATCATGCTTTTATATGGTTGAGTACATATACAATGAAATGAAGCCACCTTCTATACAACTATAGCAAAAAGTTGCTCCATACTGCCACTTAGTGGGATTCCTCGGGAGTAACGCAGAAAGTCATTTTGTGTAACAAACTATTACAATTTACAATCCAATGTATTTCTTGGATAGTATTCATTGATTACTCTTCTGTGAACTCTTGGTTAGACAACAGTGAAATTTCTACGTTTTACAAAGCGATATCAGTACAGTGTCAGTTATCACTCCTTGTACAACCAACTTGAAAATCTGATGAATGTATCTCTTGCATTCAACGTAATTGCTCTTACAGTTGATATATCTTGATTTTATATGGTTGAGTACATATACAATTAAATGAAGCCACCTTCTATACAACTACAGTAAAAAGGTGCTCCATACTGCCACCCAGTGGGATTCCTCGGGAGTAACGCAGAAAGTCATGTTGTGTAACAAACTAATACAATTTACAATCCAATGTATTTCTTGTATACTATTCATTGATTACTCTTCTGCGATCTCTTGGTTAGACAACAGTGAAATTTCTAGGTTTTACAACGTGATATCAATACAGTGTCAGTAATCACTCCTTGTACAACCAACTTCAAAATCTAATGAATGTATCTCTTGCATTCAATGTAACTGCTCTTACAGTTTCTATATCATGCTTTTATATGGTTGAGTACATATACAATGAAATGAAGCCACCTTCTATAAAACTATAGTAAAAAGGAGCTCCATACTGCCACTCAGTGGGATTCCTCGGGAGTAACGCAGAAAGTCATTTTGTGTAACAAACTATTACAATATATAAATTCTTGTATAGTATTCATTGATTACTCTTTTCAATGATCTGTTGGTTACAGGATAGTGATATTTCTAGGTTTTACAAAGTGATATCAGTACAGTGTCAGTTATCACTCCTTGTACAACCAACTTTAAAATCTGATGAATGTATCTCTGGCATTCAATGTAACTCTTCTTACCGTTGCTATATCATGCTTTTATATGGTTGAGTACATATACAATGAAATGAAGCCACCTTCTATACAACTATAGCAAAAAGGTGCTCCATACTGCCACTCAGTGGGATTCCTCGGGAGTAACGCAGAAAGTCATTTTGTGTAACAAACTATTACAATTTACAATCCAATGTATTTCTTGTATAGTATTCATTGATTACTCTTCTGTGAACTCTTGGTTAGACAACAGTGAAATTTCTAGGTTTTACAACGTGATATCAATACAGTGTCAGTAATCACTCCTTGTACAACCAACTTCAAAATCTAATGAACGTATCTCTTGCATTCAATCTAACTGCTCTTACAGTTGCTATATCATGCTTTTATATGGTTGAGTACTTATACAATGAAATGAAGCCACCTTCTATACAACTATAGTAAAAAGGAGCTCCATACTGCCACTCAGTGGGATTCCTCGGGAGTAACGCAGAAAGTCATTTTGTGTAACAAACTATTACAATATATAATTTCTTGTATAGTATTCATTGATTACTCTTTTCAATGATCTGTTGGTTACAGGATAGTGATATTTCTAGGATTTAAAAAGTGATATCAGTACAGTGTCAGTTATCACTCCTTGTACAACCAACTTTAAAATCTGATGAATGTATCTCTGGCATTCAATGTAACTGCTCTTACAGTTGCTATATCATGCTTTTGTATGGTTGAGTACATATACAATGAAATGAAGCCACCTTCTATACAAGTATAGTAAAAAGGTGCTCCATACTGCCACTCAGTGGGATTCCTCGGGAGTAACGCAGAAAGTCATTTTGTGTAACAAACTATTACAATATATAATGTCTTGTATAGTATTCATTGATTACTCTTTTCAATGATCTGTTGGTTACAGGATAGTGATATTTCTAGGTTTTACAAAGTGATATCAGTACAGTGTCAGTTATCACTCCTTGTACAAAGAACTTCAAAATCTGATGAATGTATCTCTGCCATTCAATGTAACTGCTCTTAAAGTTGCTATATCATGCTTTTATATGGTTGAGTACATATACAATGAAATGAAGCCACCTTCTATACAACTATAGCAAAAAGTTGCTCCATACTGCCACTTAGTGGGATTCCTCGGGAGTAACGCAGAAAGTCATTTTGTGTAACAAACTATTACAATTTACAATCCAATGTATTTCTTGGATAGTATTCATTGATTACTCTTCTGTGAACTCTTGGTTAGACAACAGTGAAATTTCTACGTTTTACAAAGCGATATCAGTACAGTGTCAGTTATCACTCCTTGTACAACCAACTTGAAAATCTGATGAATGTATCTCTTGCATTCAACGTAATTGCTCTTACAGTTGATATATCTTGATTTTATATGGTTGAGTACATATACAATTAAATGAAGCCACCTTCTATACAACTACAGTAAAAAGGTGCTCCATACTGCCACCCAGTGGGATTCCTCGGGAGTAACGCAGAAAGTCATGTTGTGTAACAAACTAATACAATTTACAATCCAATGTATTTCTTGTATACTATTCATTGATTACTCTTCTGCGATCTCTTGGTTAGACAACAGTGAAATTTCTAGGTTTTACAACGTGATATCAATACAGTGTCAGTAATCACTCCTTGTACAACCAACTTCAAAATCTAATGAATGTATCTCTTGCATTCAATGTAACTGCTCTTACAGTTTCTATATCATGCTTTTATATGGTTGAGTACATATACAATGAAATGAAGCCACCTTCTATAAAACTATAGTAAAAAGGAGCTCCATACTGCCACTCAGTGGGATTCCTCGGGAGTAACGCAGAAAGTCATTTTGTGTAACAAACTATTACAATATATAAATTCTTGTATAGTATTCATTGATTACTCTTTTCAATGATCTGTTGGTTACAGGATAGTGATATTTCTAGGTTTTACAAAGTGATATCAGTACAGTGTCAGTTATCACTCCTTGTACAACCAACTTTAAAATCTGATGAATGTATCTCTGGCATTCAATGTAACTCTTCTTACCGTTGCTATATCATGCTTTTATATGGTTGAGTACATATACAATGAAATGAAGCCACCTTCTATACAACTATAGCAAAAAGGTGCTCCATACTGCCACTCAGTGGGATTCCTCGGGAGTAACGCAGAAAGTCATTTTGTGTAACAAACTATTACAATTTACAATCCAATGTATTTCTTGTATAGTATTCATTGATTACTCTTCTGTGAACTCTTGGTTAGACAACAGTGAAATTTCTAGGTTTTACAAAGTGATATCAGTACAGTGTCAGTTATCACTCCTTGTACAACCAACTTTAAAATCTGATGAATGTATCTCTTGCATTCAATGTAACTGCTCTTACAGTTGCTATATCATGCTTTTATATGGTTGAGTACATATACAATGAAATGAAGCCACCTTCTATACAACTATAGCAAAAAGGTGCTCCATACTGCCACTCAGTGGGATTCCTCGTGAGTAACGCAGAAAGTCATTTTGTGTAACAAACTATTACAATATAAAATTTTTTGTATAGTATTCATTGATTACTCTTTTCAATGATCTGTTGGTTACAGGATAGTGATATTTCTAGGTTTTACAAAGTGATATCAGTACAGTGTCAGTTATCACTCCTTGTACAAACAACTTCAAAATCTGATGAATGTATCTCTTGCATTCAATGTAACTGCTCTTACAGTTGCTATATCATGCTTTTATATGGTTGAGTACATATACAATGAAATGAAGCCACCTTCTGTACAACTACAGTAAAAAGGTGCTCCATACTGCCACTTAGTGGGATTCCTCGGGAGTAACGCAGAAAGTCATTTTGTGTAACAAACTATTACAATTTACAATCCAATGTATTTCTTGTATAGTATTCGTTGATTACTCTTCTGCGATCGCTTGGTTAGACAACAGTGAAATTTCTAGGTTTTCCAACGTGATATCAATACAGTGTCAGTAATCACTCCTTGTACAACCAACTTCATAATCTGATGAACGTATCTCTTGCATTCAATGTAACTGCTCTTACAGTTGCTATATCATGCTTTTATATGGTTGAGTACTTATACAATGAAATGAAGCCACCTTCTATACAACTATAGTAAAAAGGAGCTCCATACTGCCACTCAGTGGGATTCCTCGGGAGTAACGCAGAAAGTCATTTTGTGTAACAAACTATTACAATTTACAATCCAATGTATTTCTTGTATAGTATTCATTGATTACTCTTCTGTGAACTCTTGGTTAGACAACAGTGAAATTTCTAGGTTTTACAAAGTGATATCAGTACAGTGTCAGTTATCACTCCTTGTACAACCAACTTTAAAATCTGATGAATGTATCTCTTGCATTCAATGTAACTGCTCTTACAGTTGCTATATCATGCTTTTATATGGTTGAGTACATATACAATGAAATGAAGCCACCTTCTATACAACTATAGCAAAAAGGTGCTCCATACTGCCACTCAGTGGGATTCCTCGTGAGTAACGCAGAAAGTCATTTTGTGTAACAAACTATTACAATATAAAATTTCTTGTATAGTATTCATTGATTACTCTTTTCAATGATCTGTTGGTTACAGGATAGTGATATTTCTAGGTTTTACAAAGTGATATCAGTACAGTGTCAGTTATCACTCCTTGTACAACCAACTTTAAAATCTGATGAATGTATCTCTGGCATTCAATGTAACTCTTCTTACCGTTGCTATATCATGCTTTTATATGGTTGAGTACATATACAATGAAATGAAGCCACCTTCTATACAACTATAGCAAAAAGGTGCTCCATACTGCCACTCAGTGGGATTCCTCGGGAGTAACGCAGAAAGTCATTTTGTGTAACAAACTATTACAATTTACAATCCAATGTATTTCTTGTATAGTATTCATTGATTACTCTTCTGTGAACTCTTGGTTAGACAACAGTGAAATTTCTAGGTTTTACAACGTGATATCAATACAGTGTCAGTAATCACTCCTTGTACAACCAACTTCAAAATCTAATGAACGTATCTCTTGCATTCAATCTAACTGCTCTTACAGTTGCTATATCATGCTTTTATATGGTTGAGTACTTATACAATGAAATGAAGCCACCTTCTATACAACTATAGTAAAAAGGAGCTCCATACTGCCACTCAGTGGGATTCCTCGGGAGTAACGCAGAAAGTCATTTTGTGTAACAAACTATTACAATATATAATTTCTTGTATAGTATTCATTGATTACTCTTTTCAATGATCTGTTGGTTACAGGATAGTGATATTTCTAGGATTTAAAAAGTGATATCAGTACAGTGTCAGTTATCACTCCTTGTACAACCAACTTTAAAATCTGATGAATGTATCTCTGGCATTCAATGTAACTGCTCTTACAGTTGCTATATCATGCTTTTGTATGGTTGAGTACATATACAATGAAATGAAGCCACCTTCTATACAAGTATAGTAAAAAGGTGCTCCATACTGCCACTCAGTGGGATTCCTCGGGAGTAACGCAGAAAGTCATTTTGTGTAACAAACTATTACAATATATAATTTCTTGTATAGTATTCATTGATTACTCTTTTCAATGATCTGTTGGTTACAGGATAGTGATATTTCTAGGTTTTACAAAGTGATATCAGTACAGTGTCAGTTATCACTCCTTGTACAAAGAACTTCAAAATCTGATGAATGTATCTCTGCCATTCAATGTAACTGCTCTTAAAGTTGCTATATCATGCTTTTATATGGTTGAGTACATATACAATGAAATGAAGCCACCTTCTATACAACTATAGCAAAAAGTTGCTCCATACTGCCACTTAGTGGGATTCCTCGGGAGTAACGCAGAAAGTCATTTTGTGTAACAAACTATTACAATTTACAATCCAATGTATTTCTTGGATAGTATTCATTGATTACTCTTCTGTGAACTCTTGGTTAGACAACAGTGAAATTTCTACGTTTTACAAAGCGATATCAGTACAGTGTCAGTTATCACTCCTTGTACAACCAACTTGAAAATCTGATGAATGTATCTCTTGCATTCAACGTAATTGCTCTTACAGTTGATATATCTTGATTTTATATGGTTGAGTACATATACAATTAAATGAAGCCACCTTCTATACAACTACAGTAAAAAGGTGCTCCATACTGCCACCCAGTGGGATTCCTCGGGAGTAACGCAGAAAGTCATGTTGTGTAACAAACTAATACAATTTACAATCCAATGTATTTCTTGTATACTATTCATTGATTACTCTTCTGCGATCTCTTGGTTAGACAACAGTGAAATTTCTAGGTTTTACAACGTGATATCAATACAGTGTCAGTAATCACTCCTTGTACAACCAACTTCAAAATCTAATGAATGTATCTCTTGCATTCAATGTAACTGCTCTTACAGTTTCTATATCATGCTTTTATATGGTTGAGTACATATACAATGAAATGAAGCCACCTTCTATAAAACTATAGTAAAAAGGAGCTCCATACTGCCACTCAGTGGGATTCCTCGGGAGTAACGCAGAAAGTCATTTTGTGTAACAAACTATTACAATATATAAATTCTTGTATAGTATTCATTGATTACTCTTTTCAATGATCTGTTGGTTACAGGATAGTGATATTTCTAGGTTTTACAAAGTGATATCAGTACAGTGTCAGTTATCACTCCTTGTACAACCAACTTTAAAATCTGATGAATGTATCTCTGGCATTCAATGTAACTCTTCTTACCGTTGCTATATCATGCTTTTATATGGTTGAGTACATATACAATGAAATGAAGCCACCTTCTATACAACTATAGCAAAAAGGTGCTCCATACTGCCACTCAGTGGGATTCCTCGGGAGTAACGCAGAAAGTCATTTTGTGTAACAAACTATTACAATTTACAATCCAATGTATTTCTTGTATAGTATTCATTGATTACTCTTCTGTGAACTCTTGGTTAGACAACAGTGAAATTTCTAGGTTTTACAAAGTGATATCAGTACAGTGTCAGTTATCACTCCTTGTACAACCAACTTTAAAATCTGATGAATGTATCTCTTGCATTCAATGTAACTGCTCTTACAGTTGCTATATCATGCTTTTATATGGTTGAGTACATATACAATGAAATGAAGCCACCTTCTATACAACTATAGCAAAAAGGTGCTCCATACTGCCACTCAGTGGGATTCCTCGTGAGTAACGCAGAAAGTCATTTTGTGTAACAAACTATTACAATATAAAATTTTTTGTATAGTATTCATTGATTACTCTTTTCAATGATCTGTTGGTTACAGGATAGTGATATTTCTAGGTTTTACAAAGTGATATCAGTACAGTGTCAGTTATCACTCCTTGTACAAACAACTTCAAAATCTGATGAATGTATCTCTTGCATTCAATGTAACTGCTCTTACAGTTGCTATATCATGCTTTTATATGGTTGAGTACATATACAATGAAATGAAGCCACCTTCTGTACAACTACAGTAAAAAGGTGCTCCATACTGCCACTTAGTGGGATTCCTCGGGAGTAACGCAGAAAGTCATTTTGTGTAACAAACTATTACAATTTACAATCCAATGTATTTCTTGTATAGTATTCGTTGATTACTCTTCTGCGATCGCTTGGTTAGACAACAGTGAAATTTCTAGGTTTTCCAACGTGATATCAATACAGTGTCAGTAATCACTCCTTGTACAACCAACTTCATAATCTGATGAACGTATCTCTTGCATTCAATGTAACTGCTCTTACAGTTGCTATATCATGCTTTTATATGGTTGAGTACTTATACAATGAAATGAAGCCACCTTCTATACAACTATAGTAAAAAGGAGCTCCATACTGCCACTCAGTGGGATTCCTCGGGAGTAACGCAGAAAGTCATTTTGTGTAACAAACTATTACAATTTACAATCCAATGTATTTCTTGTATAGTATTCATTGATTACTCTTCTGTGAACTCTTGGTTAGACAACAGTGAAATTTCTAGGTTTTACAAAGTGATATCAGTACAGTGTCAGTTATCACTCCTTGTACAACCAACTTTAAAATCTGATGAATGTATCTCTTGCATTCAATGTAACTGCTCTTACAGTTGCTATATCATGCTTTTATATGGTTGAGTACATATACAATGAAATGAAGCCACCTTCTATACAACTATAGCAAAAAGGTGCTCCATACTGCCACTCAGTGGGATTCCTCGTGAGTAACGCAGAAAGTCATTTTGTGTAACAAACTATTACAATATAAAATTTCTTGTATAGTATTCATTGATTACTCTTTTCAATGATCTGTTGGTTACAGGATAGTGATATTTCTAGGTTTTACAAAGTGATATCAGTACAGTGTCAGTTATCACTCCTTGTACAAACAACTTCAAAATCTGATGAATGTATCTCTTGCATTCAATGTAACTGCTCTTACAGTTGCTATATCATGCTTTTATATGGTTGAGTACATATACAATGAAATGAAGCCACCTTCTGTACAACTACAGTAAAAAGGTGCTCCATACTGCCACTTAGTAGGATTCCTCGGGAGTAACGCAGAAAGTCATTTTGTGTAACAAACTATTACAATTTACAATCCAATGTATTTCTTGTATAGTATTCGTTGATTACTCTTCTGCGATCGCTTGGTTAGACAACAGTGAAATTTCTAGGTTTTCCAACGTGATATCAATACAGTGTCAGTAATCACTCCTTGTACAACCAACTTCATAATCTGATGAACGTATCTCTTGCATTCAATGTAACTGCTCTTACAGTTGCTATATCATGCTTTTATATGGTTGAGTACTTATACAATGAAATGAAGCCACCTTCTATACAACTATAGTAAAAAGAAGCTCCATACTGCCACTCAGTGGGATTCCTCGGGAGTAACGCAGAAAGTCATTTTGTGTAACAAACTATTACAATATATAATTTCTTGTATAGTATTCATTGATTACTCTTTTCAATGATCTGTAGGTTACAGGGTAGTGATATTTCTAGGATTTAAAAAGTGATATCAGTACAGTGTCAGTTATCACTCCTTGTACAACCAACTTCAAAATCTGATGAATGTATCTCTGGCATTCAATGTAACTCTTCTTACAGTTGCTATATCATGCTTTTATATGGTTGAGTACATATACAATGAAATGAAGCCACCTTCTATACAACTATAGCAAAAAGGTGCTCCATACTGCCACTCAGTGGGATTCCTCGGGAGTAACGCAGAAAGTCATTTTGTGTAACAAACTATTACAATTTACAATCCAATGTATTTCTTGTATAGTATTCATTGATTACTCTTCTGTGAACTCTTGGTTAGACAACAGTGAAATTTCTACGTTTTACAATGTGATATCAGGACAGTGTCAGTTATCACTCCTTGTACAACCAACTTCAAAATCTGATGAATGTATCTCTTGCATTCAATGTAACTGCTCTTACAGTTGCTATATCATGCTTTTATATGGTTGAGTACATATACAATGAAATGAAGCCACCTTCTGTACAACTATAGTAAAAAGGTGCTCCATACTGCCACTCAGTGGGATTCCTCGTGAGTAACGCAGAAAGTCATTTTGTGTAACAAACTATAACAATATACAATTTCTTGTATAGTATTCATTGATTACTCTTTTCAATGATCTGTTGGTTACAGGATAGTGATATTTCTAGGTTTTACAAAGTGATATCAGTACAATGTCAGTTATCACTCCTTGTACAAACAACTTCAAAATCTGATGAATGTATCTCTGCCATTCAATGTAACTGCTCTTACAGTTGCTATATCATGCTTTTATATAGTTGAGTACATATACAATGAAATGAAGCCACCTTCTATACAACTATAGCAAAAAGGTGCTCCATACTGCCACTCAGTGGGATTCCTCGGGAGTAACGCAGAAAGTCATTTTGTGTAACAAACTATTACAATTTACAATCCAATGTATTTCTTGTATACTATTCATTGATTACTCTTCTGTGAACTCTTGGTTAGACAACAGTGAAATTTCTACGTTTTACAATGTGATATCAGGACAGTGTCAGTTATCACTCCTTGTACAACCAACTTCAAAATCTGATGAATGTATCTCTTGCATTCAATGTAACTGCTCTTACAGTTGCTATATCATGCTTTTATATGGTTGAGTACATATACAATGAAATGAAGCCACCTTCTGTACAACTATAGTAAAAAGGTGCTCCATACTGCCACTCAGTGGGATTCCTCGTGAGTAACGCAGAAAGTCATTTTGTGTAACAAACTATAACAATATACAATTTCTTGTATAGTATTCATTGATTACTCTTTTCAATGATCTGTTGGTTACAGGATAGTGATATTTCTAGGTTTTACAAAGTGATATCAGTACAATGTCAGTTATCACTCCTTGTACAAACAACTTCAAAATCTGATGAATGTATCTCTGGCATTCAATGTAACTGCTCTTACAGTTGCTATATCATGCTTTTATATAGTTGAGTACATATACAATGAAATGAAGCCACCTTCTATACAACTATAGCAAAAAGGTGCTCCATAATGCACCTCAGTGGGATTCCTCGGGAGTAACGCAGAAAGTCATTTTGTGTAACAAACTATTACAATTTACAATCCAATGTATTTCTTGTATAGTAGTCATTGATTACTCTTCTGTGAACTCTTGGTTAGACAACAGTGAAATTTCTACGTTTTACAAAGTGATATCAGTACAGTGTCAGTTATCACTCCTTGTACAACCAACTTCAAAATCTGATGAATATATCTCTTGCATTGAATGTAATTGCTCTTACAGTTGATATATCTTGATTTTATATGGTTGAGTACATATACAATTAAATGAAGCCACCTTCTATACAACTACAGTAAAAAGGTGCTCCATACTGCCACTCAGTGGGATTCCTCGGGAGTAACGCAGAAAGTCATTTTCTGTAACAAACTATTACAATTTACAATCCAATGTATTTCTTGTATAGTATTCGTTGATTACTCTTCTGCGATCGCTTGGTTAGACAACAGTGAAATTTCTAGGTTTTCCAACGTGATATCAATACAGTGTCAGTAATCACTCCTTGTACAACCAACTTCAAAATCTGATGAATGTATCTCTTGCATTCAATGTAACTGCTCTTACAGTTGCTATATCATGCTTTTATATGGTTGTGTACATATACAATGAAATGAAGCCACCTTCTATACAACTACAGTAAAAAGGTGCTCCATACTGCCACTCAGTGGGATTCCTCGGGAGTAACGCAGAAAGTCATTTTGTGTAACAAACTATTCCAATTTACAATCCAATGTATTTCTTGTATAGTATTCGTTGATTACTCTTCTGCGATCGCTTGGTTAGACAACAGTGAAATTTCTAGGTTTTCCAACGTGATATCAATACAGTGTCAGTAATCACTCCTTGTACAACCAACTTCAAAATCTGATGAACGTATCTCTTGCATTCAATGTAACTGCTCTTACAGTTGCTATATCATGCTTTTATATGGTTGAGTACATATACAATGAAATGAAGCCACCTTCTATACAACTATAGTAAAAAGGAGCTCCATACTGCCACTCAGTGGGATTCCTCGGGAGTAACGCAGAAAGTCATTTTGTGTAACAAACTATTACAATTTACAATCCAATGTATTTCGTGTATAGTATTCGTTGATTACTCTTCTGCGATCGCTTGGTTAGACAACAGTGAAATTTCTAGGTTTTCCAACGTGATATCAATACAGTGTCAGTAATCACTCCTTGTACAACCAACTTCAAAATCTGATGAACGTATCTCTTGCATTCAATGTAACTGCTCTTACAGTTGCTATATCATGCTTTTATATGGTTGAGTACATATACAATGAAATGAAGCCACCTTCTATACAAGTATAGTAAAAAGGAGCTCCATACTCCAACTCAGTGGGATTCCTCGGGAGTAATGCAGAAAGTCATTTTGTGTAACAAACTATAACAATATACAATTTCTTGTATAGTATTCATTGATTACTCTTTTCAATGATCTGTTGGTTACAGGATAGTGATATTTCTAGGTTTTACAAAGTGATATCAGTACAATGTCAGTTATCACTCCTTGTACAAACAACTTCAAAATCTGATGAATGTATCTCTGCCATTCAATGTAACTGCTCTTACAGTTGCTATATCATGCTTTTATATAGTTGAGTACATATACAATGAAATGAAGCCACCTTCTATACAACTATAGCAAAAAGGTGCTCCATAATGCCACTCAGTGGGATTCCTCGGGAGTAACGCAGAAAGTCATTTTGTGTAACAAACTATTACAATTTACAATCCAATGTATTTCTTGTATAGTAGTCATTGATTACTCTTCTGTGAACTCTTGGTTAGACAACAGTGAAATTTCTACGTTTTACAAAGTGATATCAGTACAGTGTCAGTTATCACTCCTTGTACAACCAACTTCAAAATCTGATGAATATATCTCTTGCATTGAATGTAATTGCTCTTACAGTTGATATATCTTGATTTTATATGGTTGAGTACATATACAATTAAATGAAGCCACCTTCTATACAACTACAGTAAAAAGGTGCTCCATACTGCCACTCAGTGGGATTCCTCGGGAGTAACGCAGAAAGTCATTTTGTGTAACAAACTATTACAATTTACAATCCAATGTATTTCTTGTATAGTATTCGTTGATTACTCTTCTGCGATCGCTTGGTTAGACAACAGTGAAATTTCTAGGTTTTCCAACGTGATATAAATACAGTGTCAGTAATCACTCCTTGTACAACCAACTTCAAAATCTGATGAATGTATCTCTTGCATTCAATGTAACTGCTCTTACAGTTGCTATATCATGCTTTTATATGGTTGTGTACATATACAATGAAATGAAACCACCTTCTATACAACTACAGTAAAAAGGTGCTCCATACTGCCACTCAGTGGGATTCCTCGGGAGTAACGCAGAAAGTCATTTTGTGTAACAAACTATTCCAATTTACAATCCAATGTATTTCTTGTATAGTATTCGTTGATTACTCTTCTGCGATCGCTTGGTTAGACAACAGTGAAATTTCTAGGTTTTCCAACGTGATATCAATACAGTGTCAGTAATCACTCCTTGTACAACCAACTTCAAAATCTGATGAACGTATCTCTTGCATTCAATGTAACTGCTCTTACAGTTGCTATATCATGCTTTTATATGGTTGAGTACATATACAATGAAATGAAGCCACCTTCTATACAACTATAGTAAAAAGGAGCTCCATACTGCCACTCAGTGGGATTCCTCGGGAGTAACGCAGAAAGTCATTTTGTGTAACAAACTATTACAATTTACAATCCAATGTATTTCGTGTATAGTATTCGTTGATTACTCTTCTGCGATCGCTTGGTTAGACAACAGTGAAATTTCTAGGTTTTCCAACGTGATATCAATACAGTGT
The DNA here is from genome assembly GCA_029233225.1 of Lepidodactylus listeri. NCBI lineage: Eukaryota > Metazoa > Chordata > Lepidosauria > Squamata > Gekkonidae > Lepidodactylus > Lepidodactylus listeri. The sequence goes on along the minus strand of JARCFY010000014.1, from coordinate 1,041,462 downwards.
CAGTAATCACTCCTTGTACAACCAACTTCAAAATCTGATGAACGTATCTCTTGCATTCAATGTAACTGCTCTTACAGTTGCTATATCATGCTTTTATATGGTTGAGTACATATACAATGAAATGAAGCCACCTTCTATACAAGTATAGTAAAAAGGAGCTCCATACTGCCACTCAGTGGGATTCCTCGGGAGTAATGCAGAAAGTCATTTTGTGTAACAAACTATTACAATATATAATTTCTTGTATAGCATTCATTGATTACTCTTTTCAATGATCTGTTGGTTACAGGATAGTGATATTTCTAGGTTTTACAAAGTGATATCAATACAGTGTCAGTTATCACTCCTTGTACAAACAACTTCAAAATCTGATGAATGTATCTCTGCCATTCAATGTAACTGCTCTTACCGTTGCTATATCATGCTTTTATATGGTTGAGTACATATACAATTTAATGAAGCCACCTTCTATACAACTACAGTAAAAAGGTGCTCCATACTGCCACTCAGTGGGATTCCTCGGGAGTAACGCAGAAAGTCATTTTGTGTAACAAACTATTACAATTTACAATCCAATGTATTTCTTGAATAGTATTCATTGATTACTCTTCTGCGATCTCTTGGTTAGACAACAGTGAAATTTCTAGGTTTTACAACGTGATATCAATACAGTGTCAGTAATCTCTCCTTGTACAACCAACTTCAAAATCTGATGAATGTATCTCTTGCATTCAATGTAACTGCTCTTACAGTTGCTATATCATGCTTTTATATGGTTGTGTACATATACAATGAAATGAAGCCACCTTCTATACAACTATAGCAAAAAGGTTCTCCATACTGCCACTTAGTGGGATTCCTCGGGAGTAACGCAGAAAGTCATTTTGTGTAACAAACTATTACAATATACAATCCAATGTATTTCTTGGATAGTATTTATTGATTACTCTTCTGTGAACTCTTGGTTAGACAACAGTGAAATTTCTACGTTTTACAAAGTGATATCAGTACAGTGTCAGTTATCACTCCTTGTACAAAGAACTTCAAAATGTGATGAATGTATATCTGGCATTCAATGTAACTGCTCTTACCGTTGCTATATCATGCTTTTATATGGTTGAGTACATATACAATTTAATGAAGCCACCTTCTATACAACTACAGTAAAAAGGTGCTCCATACTGCCACTCAGTGGGACTCCTCGGGAGTAACGCAGAAAGTCATTTTGTGTAACAAACTATTACAATTTACAATCCAATGTATTTCTTGTATAGTATTCGTTGATTACTGTTCTGCGATCGCTTGGTTAGACAACAGTGAAATTTCTAGGTTTTCCAACGTTATATCAATACAGTGTCAGTAATCACTCCTTGTACAAAGAACTTCAAAATCTGATGAACGTATCTCTTGCATTCAATGTAACTGCTCTTACAGTTGCTATATCATGCTTTTATATGATTGAGTACATATACAATGAAATGAAGCCACCTTCTATACAACTATAATAAAAAGGAGCTCCATACTGCCACTCAGTGGGATTCCTCGGGAGTAACGCAGAAAGTCATTTTGTGTAACAAACTATTACAATTTACAATCCAATGTATTTCTTGTATAGTATTCGTTGATTACTCTTCTGCGATCTCTTGGTTAGACAACAGTGAAATTTCTAGGTTTTACAACGTGATATCAATACAGTGTCAGTAATCACTCCTTGTACAACCAACTTCAAAATCTGATGAACGTATCTCTTGCATTCAATGTAACTGCTCTTACAGTTTCTATATCATGCTTTTATATGGTTGAGTACATATACAATGAAATGAAGCCACCTTCTATAAAACTATAGTAAAAAGGAGCTCCATACTGCCACTCAGTGGGATTCCTCGGGAGTAACGCAGAAAGTCATTTTGTGTAAGAAACTATTACAATATATAAATTCTTGTATAGTATTCATTGAGTACTCTTTTCAATGATCTGTTGGTTACAGGATAGTGATATTTCTAGGTTTTACAAAGTGATATCAGTACAGTGTCAGTTATCACTCCTTGTACAACCAACTTTAAAATCTGATGAATGTATCTCTGGCATTCAATGTAACTCTTCTTACCGTTGCTATATCATGCTTTTATATGGTTGAGTACATATACAATGAAATGAAGCCACCTTCTATACAACTATAGCAAAAAGGTGCTCCATACTGCCACTCAGTGGGATTCCTCGGGAGTAACGCAGAAAGTCATTTTGTGTAACAAACTATTACAATTTACAATCCAATGTATTTCTTGTATAGTATTCATTGATTACTCTTCTGTGAACTCTTGGTTAGACAACAGTGAAATTTCTAGGTTTTACAAAGTGATATCAGTACAGTGTCAGTTATCACTCCTTGTACAACCAACTTTAAAATCTATTGAATGTATCTCTTGCATTCAATGTAACTGCTCTTATAGTTGCTATATCATGCTTTTATATGGTTGAGTACATATACAATGAAATGAAGCCACGTTCTATACAACTATAGCAAAAAGGTGCTCCATACTGCCACTCAGTGGGATTCCTCGTGAGTAACGCAGAAAGTCATTTTGTGTAACAAACTATTAAAATATACAATTTCTTGTATAGTATTCATTGATTACTCTTTTCAATGATCTGTTGGTTACAGGATAGTGATATTTCTAGGTTTTACAAAGTGATATCAGTACAGTGTCAGTTATCACTCCTTGTACAAACAACTTCAAAATCTGATGAATGTATCTCTGCCATTCAATGTAACTGCTCTTACAGTTGCTATATCATGCTTTTATATGGTTGAGTACATATACAATGAAATGAAGCCACCTTCTGTACAACTACGGTAAAAAGGTGCTCCATACTGCCACTTAGTGGGATTCCTCGGGAGTAACGCAGAAAGTCATTTTGTGTAACAAACTATTACAATTTACAATCCAATGTATTTCTTGTATAGTATTCGTTGATTACTCTTCTGCGATCGCTTGGTTAGACAACAGTGAAATTTCTACGATTTACAAAGTGATATCAGTACAGTGTCAGTTATCACTCCTTGTACAACCAACTTCAAAATCTGATGAATGTATCTCTTGCATTCAATGTAACTGCTCTTACAGTTGTTATATCATGATTTTATATGGTTGAGTACATATACAATGAAATGAAGCCACCTTCTATACAACTATAGCAAAAAGGTGCTCCATACTGCCACTCAGTGGGATTCCTCGGGAGTAACGCAGATATTCATTTTGTGTAACAAAGTATTACAATTTACAATCCAATGTATTTCTTGTATAGTATTCATTGATTACTCTTCTGTGAAGTCTTGGTTAGACAACAGTGAAATTTCTACGTTTTACAAAGTGATATCAGTACAGGGTCAGTTATCACTCCTTGTACAAAGAACTTCAAAATCTGATGAATGTATCTCTGGCATTCAATGTAACTGCTCTTACTGTGGCTATATCATGCTTTTATATGGTTGAGTACATATACAATTAAATGAAGCCACCTTCTATACAGCTGGAGGAAAAAGGTGCTCCATACTGCCACTCAGTGGGATTCCTCGGGAGTAACGCAGAAAGTCAATTTGTGTAACAAACTATTACAATATACAATTTCTTGTATAGTATTCATTGATTACTCTTTTCAATGATCTGTTGGTTACAGGATAGTGATATTTCTAGGTTTTACAAAGTGATATCAGTACAGTGTCAGTTATCACTCCTTGTACAAAGAACTTCAAAATCTGATGAATGTATCTCTTGCATTCAATGTAACTGCTCTTACAGTTGCTATATCATGCTTTTATATGGTTGAGTACATATACAATGAAATGAAGCCACCTTCTATACAACTATAGCAAAAAGGTGCTCCATACTGCCACATAGTGGGATTCCTCGGGAGTAACGCAGAAAGTCATTTTGTGTAACAAACTATTACAATTTACAATCCAATGTATTTCTTGGATAGTATTCATTGATTACTCTTCTGTGAACTCTTGGTTAGACAACAGTGAAATTTCTACGTTTTACAAAGTGATATCAGTACAGTGTCAGTTATCACTCCTTGTACAACCAACTTCAAAATCTGATGAATGTATCTCTTGCATTCAATGTAACTGCTCTTACCGTTGCTATATCATGCTTTTATATGGTTGAGAACATATACAATGAAATGAAGACACCTTCTATACAACTACAGTAAGAAGGTGCTCCATACTGCCACTCAGTGGGATTCCTCGCGAGTAATGCAGAAAGTCATTTTGTGTAACAAACTATTACAATTTACAATCCAATGTATTTCTTGTATAGTATTCATTGATTACTCTTCTGCGATCTCTTGGTTAGACAACAGTGAAATTTCTAGGTTTTACAACGTGATATCAATACAGTGTCAGCAATCACTCCTTGTACAACCAACTTCAAAATCTGATGAATGTATCTCTTGCATTCAATGTAACTGCTCTTACAGTTTCTATATCATGCTTTTATATGGTTGAGTACATATACAATGAAATGAAGCCACCTTCTATAAAACTATAGTAAAAAGGAGCTCCATACTGCCACTCAGTGGGATTCCTCGGGAGTAACGCAGAAAGTCATTTTGTGTAACAAACTATTACAATATATAAATTCTTGTATAGTATTCATTGATTACTCTTTTCAATGATCTGTTGGTTACAGGATAGTGATATTTCTAGGTTTTACAAAGTGATATCAGTACAGTGTCAGTTATCACTCCTTGTACAACCAACTTTAAAATCTGATGAATGTATCTCTGGCATTCAATGTAACTCTTCTTACCGTTGCTATATCATGCTTTTATATGGTTGAGTACATATACAATGAAATGAAGCCACCTTCTATACAACTATAGCAAAAAGGTGCTCCATACTGCCACTCAGTGGGATTCCTCGGGAGTAACGCAGAAAGTCATTTTGTGTAACAAACTATTACAATTTACAATCCAATGTATTTCTTGTATAGTATTCATTGATTACTCTTCTGTGAACTCTTGGTTAGACAACCGTGAAATTTCTAGGTTTTACAAAGTGATATCAGTACAGTGTCAGTTATCACTCCTTGTACAAACAACTTCAAAATCTGATGAATGTATCTCTTGCATTCAATGTAACAGCTCTTACAGTTGCTATATCATGCTTTTATATGGTTGAGTACACATACAATGAAATGAAGCCACCTTCTGTACAACTACAGTAAAAAGGTGCTCCATACTGCCACTTAGTGGGATTCCTCGGGAGTAACGCAGAAAGTCATTTTCTGTAACAAACTATTACAATTTACAATCCAATGTATTTCTTGTATAGTATTCGTTGATTACTCTTCTGCGATCGCTTGGTTAGACAACAGTGAAATTTCTAGGTTTTCCAACGTGATATCAATACAGTGTCAGTAATCACTCCTTGTACAACCAACTTCATAATCTGATGAACGTATCTCTTGCATTCAATGTAACTGCTCTTACAGTTGCTATATCATGCTTTTATATGGTTGAGTACTTATACAATGAAATGAAGCCACCTTCTATACAACTATAGTAAAAAGGAGCTCCATACTGCCACTCAGTGGGATTCCTCGGGAGTAACGCAGAAAGTCATTTTGTGTAACAAAATATTACAATATATAATTTCTTGTATAGTATTCATTGATTACTCTTTTCAATGATCTGTAGGTTACAGGATAGTGATATTTCTAGGATTTAAAAAGTGATATCAGTACAGTGTCAGTTATCACTCCTTGTACAACCAACTTCAAAATCTGATGAATGTATCTCTGGCATTCAATGTAACTCTTCTTACAGTTGCTATATCATGCTTTTATATGGTTGAGTACATATACAATGAAATGAAGCCACCTTCTATACAACTATAGCAAAAAGGTGCTCCATACTGCCACTCAGTGGGATTCCTCGGGAGTAACGCAGAAAGTCATTTTGTGTAACAAACTATTACAATTTACAATCCAATGTATTTCTTGTATAGTATTCATTGATTACTCTTCTGTGAACTCTTGGTTAGACAACAGTGAAATTTCTACGTTTTACAATGTGATATCAGGACAGTGTCAGTTATCACTCCTTGTACAACCAACTTTAAAATCTGATGAATGTATCTCTTGCATTCAAAGTAACTGCTCTTACAGTTGCTATATCATGCTTTTATATGGTTGAGTACATATACAATGAAATGAAGCCACCTTCTATACAAGTATAGTAAAAAGGTGCTCCATACTGCCACTCAGTGGGATTCCTCGTGAGTAACGCAGAAAGTCATTTTGTGTAACAAACTATTACAATATACAATTTCTTGTATAGTATTCATTGATTACTCTTTTCAATGATCTGTTGGTTACAGGATAGTGATATTTCTAGGTTTTACAAAGTGATATCAGTACAGTGTCAGTTATCACTCCTTGTACAAACAACTTCAAAATCTGATGAATGTATCTCTGCCATTCAATGTAACTGCTCTCAAAGTTGCTATATCATGCTTTTATATGGTTGAGTACATATACAATGAAATGAAGCCACCTTCTATACAACTATAGCAAAAAGTTGCTCCATACTGCCACGTAGTGGGATTCCTCGGGAGTAATGCAGAAAGTCATTTTGTGTAACAAACTATTACAATTTACAATCCAATGTATTTCTTGGATAGTATTCATTGATTACTCTTCTGTGAACTCTTGGTTAGACAACAGTGAAATTTCTACGTTTTACAAAGTGATATCAGTACAGTGTCAGTTATCACTCCTTGTACAACCAACTTGAAAATCTGATGAATGTATCTCTTGCATTCAACGTAATTGCTCTTACAGTTGATATATCTTGATTTTATATGGTTGAGTACATATACAATTAAATGAAGCCACCTTCTATACAACTACAGTAAAAAGGTGCTCCATACTGCCACCCAGTGGGATTCCTCGGGAGTAACGCAGAAAGTCATGTTGTGTAACAAACTAATACAATTTACAATCCAATGTATTTCTTGTATAGTATTCATTGATTACTCTTCTGCGATCTCTTGGTTAGACAACAGTGAAATTTCTAGGTTTTACAACGTGATATCAATACAGTGTCAGTAATCACTCCTTGTACAACCAACTTCAAAATCTGATGAATGTATCTCTTGCATTCAATGTAACTGCTCTTACAGTTTCTATATCATGCTTCTATATGGTTGAGTACATATACAATGAAATGAAGCCACCTTCTATACAACTATAGTAAAAAGGAGCTCCATACTGCCACTCAGTGGGATTCCTCGGAAGTAACGCAGAAAGTCATTTTGTGTAACAAACTATTACAATATATAATTTCTTGTATAGTATTCATTGATTACTCTTTTCAATGATCTGTTGGTTACAGGATAGTGATATTTCTAGGTTTTACAAAGTGATATCAGTACAGTGTCAGTTATCACTCCTTGTACAAACAACTTCAAAATCTGATGAATGTATCTCTGGCATTCAATGTAACTGCTCTTACAGTTGCTATATCATGCTTTTATATGGTTGAGTACATATACAATGAAATGAAGCCACCTTCTATACAACTATAGCAAAAAGGTGCTCCATACTGCCACTCAGTGGGATTCCTCGGGAGTAACGCAGAAAGTCATTTTGTGTAACAAACTATTACAATTTACAATCCAATGTATTTCTTGTATAGTATTCATTGATTACTCTTCTGTGAACTCTTGGTTAGACAACAGTGAAATTTCTACGTTTTACAAAGTGATATCAGTACAGGGTCAGTTATCACTCCTTGTACAAAGAACTTCAAAATCTGATGAATGTATCTCTGGCATTCAATGTAACTGCTCTTACCGTTGCTATATCATGCTTTTATATGGTTGAGTACATATACAATGAAATGAAGCCACCTTCTATACAACTACAGTAAAAAGGTGCTCCATACTGCCACTCAGTGGGATTCCTCGGGAGTAACGCAGAAAGTCATTTTGTGTAACAAACTATTACAATTTACAATCCAATGTATTTCTTGTATAGTATTCGTTGATTACTCTTCTGCGATCGCTTGGTTAGACAACAGTGAAATTTCTAGGTTTTCCAACGTGATATCAATACAGTGTCAGTAATCACTCCTTGTACAACCTACTTCAAAATCTGATGAACGTATCTCTTGCATTCAATGTAACTGCCCTTACAGTTGCTATATCATGCTTTTATATGGTTGAGTACATATACAATGAAATGAAGCCACCTTCTATACAACTATAGTAAAAAGGAGCTCCATACTGCCACTCAGTGGGATTCCTCGGGAGTAACGCAGAAAGTCATTTTGTGTAACAAACTATTACAATATATAATTTCTTGTATAGTATTCATTGATTACTCTTTTCAATGATCTGTTGGTTACAGGATACTGATATTTCTAGGTTTTACAAAGTGATTTTAAGTACAGTGTCAGTTAAAACTCCTTGTACAAACAACTTCAAAATCCGATGAATGTATCTCTGGCATTCAATGTAACTGCTCTTACAGTTGCTATATCATGCTTTTATATGGTTGAGTACATATACAATGAAATGAAGCCACCTTCTATACAACTATAGTAAAAAGGAGCTCCATACTGCCACGCAGTGGGATTCCTCGGGAGTAACGCAGAAAGTCATTTTGTATAACAAACTATTACAATATATAAATTTTTGGATAGTATTCATTGATTACTCTTTTCAATGATCTGTTGGTTACAGGATAGTGATATTTCTAGGTTTTACAAAGTGATATCAGTACAGTGCCAGTTATCACTCCTTGTACAACCAACTTCAAAATCTGATGAATGTATCTCTGGCATTCAATGTAACTGCTCTTACAGTTGCTATATCATGCTTTTATATGGTTGAGTACATATACAATGAAATGAAGCCACCTTCTATACAACTATAGCAAAAAGGTGCTCCATACTGCCACTCAGTGGGATTCCTCGGGAGTAACGCAGAAAGTTATTTTGTGTAACAAACTATTACAATTTACAATCCAATGTATTTCTTCTATAGTATTCATTGATTACTCTTCTGTGAACTCTTGGTTAGACAACAGTGAAATTTCTACGTTTTACAAAGTGATATCAGTACAGTGTCAGTTATCACTCCTTGTACAAAGAACTTCAAAATCTGATGAATGTATGTCTAGCATTCAATGTAACTGCTCTTACCGTTTCTATATCATGCTTTTATATGGTTGAGTACATATACAATGAAATGAAGCCACCTTCTATACAACTATAGCAAAAAGGTGCTCCATACTGCCACTCAGTGGGATTCCTCGGGAGTAACGCAGAAAGTCATTTTGTGTAACAAACTATTCCAATTTACAATCCAATGTATTTCTTGTATAGTATTCATTGATTACTCTTCTGTGAACTCTTGGTTAGACAACAGTGAAATTTCTACGTTTTACAAAGTGATATCAGGACAGTGTCAGTTATCACTCCTTGTACAACCAACTTTAAAATCTGATGAATGTATCTCTTGCATTCAATGTAACTGCTCTTACAGTTGCTATATCATGCTTTTATATGGTTGAGTACATATACAATGAAATGAAGCCACCTTCTATACAAGTATAGTAAAAAGGTGCTCCATACTGCCACTCAGTGGGATTCCTCGTGAGTAACGCAGAAAGTCATTTTGTGTAACAAACTATTAGAATATACAATTTCTTGTATAGTATTCATTGATTACTCTTTTCAATGATCTGTTGGTTACAGGATAGTGATATTTCTAGGTATTACAAAGTGATATCAGGACAGTGTCAGTTATCACTCCTTGTACAAACAACTTTAAAATCTGATGAATGTATCTCTTACATTCAATGTAACTGCTCTTACAGTTGCTATATCATGCTTTTATATGGTTGAGTACATATACAATGAAATGAAGCCACCTTCTATACAAGTATAGTAAAAAGGTGCTCCATACTGCCACTCAGTGGGATTCCTCGTGAGTAACGCAGAAAGTCATTTTGTGTAACAAACTATTAGAATATACAATTTCTTGTATAGTATTCATTGATTACTCTTTTCAATGATCTGTTGGTTACAGGATAGTGATATTTCTAGGTATTACAAAGTGATATCAGGACAGTGTCAGTTATCACTCCTTGTACAAACAACTTTAAAATCTGATGAATGTATCTCTTGCATTCAATGTAACTGCTCTTACAGTTGCTATATCATGCTTTTATATGGTTGAGTACATATACAATGAAATGAAGCCACCTTCTATACAACTATAGCAAAAAGGTGCTCCATACTGCCACTCAGTGGGATTCCTCGGGAGTAACGCAGAAATTCATTTTGTGTAACAAACTATTACAATTTACAATCCAATGTATTTCTTGTATAGTATTCATTGATTACTCTTCTGTGAACTCTTGGTTAGACAAAAGTGAAATTTCTACGTTTTACAAAGTGATATCAGTACAGTGTCAGTTATCACTCCTTGTACAACCAACTTGAAAATCTGATGAATGTATCTCTTGCATTCAATGTAATTGCTCTTACAGTTGATATATCTTGATTTTATATGGTTGAGTACATATACAATTAAATGAAGCCACCTTCTATACAACTACAGTAAAAAGGTGCTCCATACTGCCACTCAGTGGGATTCCTCGGGAGTAACGCAGAAAGTCATTTTGTGTAACAAACTATTACAATTTACAATCCAATGTATTTCTTGTATAGTATTCATTGATTACTCTTCTGTGAAGTCTTGGTTAGACAACAGTGAAATTTCTACGTTTTACAAAGTGATATCAGTACAGTGTCAGTTATCACTCCTTGTACAACCAACTTGAAAATCTGATGAATGTATCTCTTGCATTCAATGTATTTGCTCTTACAGTTGATATATCTTGATTTTATATGGTTGAGTACATATAAAATGAAATGAAGACACCTTTTATACAACTATAGTAAAAAGGAGCTCCATACTGCCACTCAGTGGGATTCCTCGGGAGTAACGCTGAAAGTCATTTTGTGTAACAAACTATTACAATATATAATTTCTTGTATAGTATTCATTGATTACTCTTTTCAATGATCTTTTGGTTACAGGATAGTGATATTTCTAGGTTTTACAAAGTGATATCAGTACAGTGTCAGTTATCACTCCTTGTACAAACAACTTCAAAATCTGATGAATGTATCTCTGGCATTCAATGTAACTGCTCTTACCGTTGCTATGTCATGCTTTTATTTGGTTGAGTACATATACAATGAAATGAAGCCGCCTTCTATACAACTATAGCAAAAAGGTGCTCCATACTGTCACTCAGTGGGATTCCTCGGGAGTAACGCAGAAAGTCATTTTGTGTAACAAACTATTACAATTTACAATCCAATGTATTTCTTGTATAGTATTCATTGATTACTCTTCTGCGATCTCTTGGTTAGACAACAGTGAAATTTCTAGGTTTTACAACGTGATATCAATACAGTGTCAGTAATCACTCCCTTTACAACCAACTTCAAAATCTGATGAATGTATCTCTTGCATTCAATGTAACTGCTCTTACAGTTGCTATATCATGCTTTTATATGGTTGAGTACATATACAATGAAATGAAGCCACCTTCTATACAACTATAGCAAAAACGTGCTCCATACTGCCACTCAGTGGGACTCCTCGGGAGTAACGCAGAAAGTCATTTTGTGTAACAAACTATTACAATTTACAATCCAATGTATTTCTTGTATAGTATTCATTGATTCCTTTTCTGTGAACTCTTGGCTAGATAACAGTGAAATTTCTACGTTTTACAAAGTGATATCAGGACAGTGTCAGTTATCACTCCTTGTACAAACAACTTCAAAATCTGATGAATGTATCTCTTGCATTCAATGTAACTGCTCTTACAGTTGCTATATCATGCTTTTATATGGTTGAGTACACATACAATGAAATGAAGCCACCTTCTGTACAACTACAGTAAAAAGGTGCTCCATACTGCCACTTAGTGGGATTCCTCGGGAGTAACGCAGAAAGTCATTTTCTGTAACAAACTATTACAATTTACAATCCAATGTATTTCTTGTATAGTATTCGTTGATTACTCTTCTGCGATCGCTTGGTTAGACAACAGTGAAATTTCTAGGTTTTCCAACGTGATATCAATACAGTGTCAGTAATCACTCCTTGTACAACCAACTTCATAATCTGATGAACGTATCTCTTGCATTCAATGTAACTGCTCTTACAGTTGCTATATCATGCTTTTATATGGTTGAGTACTTATACAATGAAATGAAGCCACCTTCTATACAACTATAGTAAAAAGGAGCTCCATACTGCCACTCAGTGGGATTCCTCGTGAGTAACGCAGAAAGTCATTTTGTGTAACAAACTATTACAATATACAATTTCTTGTATAGTATTCATTGATTACTCTTTTCAATGATCTGTTGGTTACAGGATAGTGATATTTCTAGGTTTTACAAAGTGATTTCAGTACAGTGTCAGTTATCACTCCTTGTACAAACAACTTCAAAATCTGATGAATGTATCTCTGGCATTCAATGTAACTGCTCTTACAGTTGCTATATCATGCTTTTATATGGTTGAGTACATATACAATGAAATGAAGCCACCTTCTATACAACTATAGTAAAAAGGTGCTCCATACTGCCACTCAGTGGGATTCCTCGGGAGTAACGCAGAAAGTCATTTTGTGTAACAAACTATTACAATATACAATTTCTTGTATAGTATTCATTGATTACTCTTTTCAATGATCTGTTGGTTACAGGATAGTGATATTTCTAGGTTTTACAAAGTGATATCAGTACAGTGTCAGTTATCACTCCTTGTACAAACAACTTCAAAATCTGATGAATGTATCTCTGCCATTCAATGTAACTGCTCTTACAGTTGCTATATCATGCTTTTATATGGTTGAGTACATATACAATGAAATGAAGCCACCTTCTATACAACTATAGCAAAAAGGTGCTCCATACTGCCACTTAGTGGGATTCCTCGGGAGTAACGCAGAAAGTCATTTTGTGTAACAAACTATTACAATTTACAATCCAATGTATTTCTTGGATAGTATTCATTGATTACTCTTCTGTGAACTCTTGGTTAGACAACAGTGAAATTTCTACGTTTTACAAAGTGATATCAGTATAGTGTCAGTTATCACTCCTTGTACAACCAACTTGAAAATCTGATGAATGTATCTCTTGCATTCAATGTATTTGCTCTTACAGTTGATATATCTTGATTTTATATGGTTGAGTACATATAAAATGAAATGAAAACACCTTTTATACAACTATAGTAAAAAGGAGCTCCATACTGCCACTCAGTGGGGTTCCTCGGGAGTAACGCTGAAAGTCATTTTGTGTAACAAACTATTACAATATATAATTTCTTGTATAGTATTCATTGATTACTCTTTTCAATGATCTGTTGGTTACAGGATAGTGATATTTCTAGGTTTTACAAAGTGATATCAGTACAGTGTCAGTTATCACTCCTTGTACAAACAACTTCAAAATCTGATGAATGTATCTCTGGCATTCAATGTAACTGCTCTTACCGTTGCTATGTCATGCTTTTATTTGGTTGAGTACATATACAATGAAATGAAGCCGCCTTCTATACAACTATAGCAAAAAGGTGCTCCATACTGCCACTCAGTGGGATTCCTCGGGAGTAACGCAGAAAGTCATTTTGTGTAACAAACTATTACAATTTACAATCCAATGTATTTCTTGTATAGTATTCATTGATTACTCTTCTGCGATCTCTTGGTTAGACAACAGTGAAATTTCTAGGTTTTACAACGTGATATCAATACAGTGTCAGTAATCACTCCCTTTACAACCAACTTCAAAATCTGATGAATGTATCTCTTGCATTCAATGTAACTGCTCTTACAGTTGCTATATCATGCTTTTATATGGTTGAGTACATATACAATGAAATGAAGCCACCTTCTATACAACTATAGCAAAAACGTGCTCCATACTGCCACTCAGTGGGACTCCTCGGGAGTAACGCAGAAAGTCATTTTGTGTAACAAACTATTACAATTTACAATCCAATGTATTTCTTGTATAGTATTCATTGATTCCTTTTCTATGAACTCTTGGCTAGATAACAGTGAAATTTCTACGTTTTACAAAGTGATATCAGGACAGTGTCAGTTATCACTCCTTGTACAAACAACTTCAAAATCTGATGAATGTATCTCTTGCATTCAATGTAACTGCTCTTACAGTTGCTATATCATGCTTTTATATGGTTGAGTACACATACAATGAAATGAAGCCACCTTCTGTACAACTACAGTAAAAAGGTGCTCCATACTGCCACTTAGTGGGATTCCTCGGGAGTAACGCAGAAAGTCATTTTCTGTAACAAACTATTACAATTTACAATCCAATGTATTTCTTGTATAGTATTCGTTGATTACTCTTCTGCGATCGCTTGGTTAGACAACAGTGAAATTTCTAGGTTTTCCAACGTGATATCAATACAGTGTCAGTAATCACTCCTTGTACAACCAACTTCATAATCTGATGAACGTATCTCTTGCATTCAATGTAACTGCTCTTACAGTTGCTATATCATGCTTTTATATGGTTGAGTACTTATACAATGAAATGAAGCCACCTTCTATACAACTATAGTAAAAAGGAGCTCCATACTGCCACTCAGTGGGATTCCTCGTGAGTAACGCAGAAAGTCATTTTGTGTAACAAACTATTACAATATACAATTTCTTGTATAGTATTCATTGATTACTCTTTTCAATGATCTGTTGGTTACAGGATAGTGATATTTCTAGGTTTTACAAAGTGATTTCAGTACATTGTCAGTTATCACTCCTTGTACAAACAACTTCAAAATCTGATGAATGTATCTCTGGCATTCAATGTAACTGCTCTTACAGTTGCTATATCATCCTTTTATATGGTTGAGTACATATACAATGAAATGAAGCCACCTTCTATACAACTATAGTAAAAAGGTGCTCCATACTGCCACTCAGTGGGATTCCTCGGGAGTAACGCAGAAAGTCATTTTGTGTAACAAACTATTACAATATACAATTTCTTGTATAGTATTCATTGATTACTCTTTTCAATGATCTGTTGGTTACAGGATAGTGATATTTCTAGGCTTTACAAAGTGATATCAGTACAGTGTCAGTTATCACTCCTTGTACAAACAACTTCAAAATCTGATGAATGTATCTCTGCCATTCAATGTAACTGCTCTTACAGTTGCTATATCATGCTTTTATATGGTTGAGTACATATACAATGAAATGAAGCCACCTTCTATACAACTATAGCAAAAAGGTGCTCCATACTGCCACTTAGTGGGATTCCTCGGGAGTAACGCAGAAAGTCATTTTGTGTAACAAACTATTACAATTTACAATCCAATGTATTTCTTGGATAGTATTCATTGATTACTCTTCTGTGAACTCTTGGTTAGACAACAGTGAAATTTCTACGTTTTACAAAGTGATATCAGTATAGTGTCAGTTATCACTCCTTGTACAACCAACTTCAAAATCTGATGAATGTATCTCTTGCATTCAATGTAACTGCTCTTACAGTTGCTATATCATGCTTTTATATTGTTGAGTACATATAAAATGAAATGAAGCCAACTTCTATACAACTATAGTAAAAAGGAGCTCCATACTGCCACTCAGTGGGATTCCTCGTGAGTAACGCAGAAAGCCATTTTGTGTAACAAACTATTACAATATACAATTTCTTGTATAGTATTCATTGATTACTCTTTTCAATCATCTGTTGGTTACAGGATAGTGATATTTCTAGGTTTTACAAAGTGATATCAGTACAGTGTCAGTTATCACTCCTCGTACAAACAACTTCAAAATCTGATGAATGTATCTCTGCCATTCAATGTAACTGCTCTTACAGTTGCTATATCATGCTTTTATATGGTTGAGTACATATACAATGAAATGAATCCACCTTCTATACAACTACAGTAAAAAGGTGCTCCATACTGCCACTCAGTGGGATTCCTCGCGAGTAACGCAGAAAGTCATTTTGTGTAACAAACTATTACAATTTACAATCCAATGTATTTCTTGTATAGTATTCATTGATTACTCTTCTGCGATCTCTTGGTTAGACAATAGTGAAATTTCTAGGTTTTACAACGTGATATCAATACAGTGTCAGTAATCACTCCTTGTACAACCAACTTCAAAATCTGATGAATGTATCTCTTGCATTCAATGTAACTGCTCTTACAGTTGCTATATCATGCTTTTATATGGTTGAGTACATATACAATGAAATGAAGCCATCTTCTATACAACTATAGTAAAAAGTTGCTCCATACTGCCACTCAGTGGGATTCCTCGGGAGTAACGCAGAAAGTCAATTTGTGTAACAAACTATTACAATATACAATTTCTTGTATAGTATTCATTGATTACTCTTTTCAATGATCTGTTGGTTACAGGATAGTGATATTTCTAGGTTTTACAAAGTGATATCAGTACAGTGTCAGTTATCACTCCTTGTACAAACAACTTCAAAATCTGATGAATGTATCTCTGGCATTCAATGTAACTGCTCTTACAGTTGCTATATCATGCTTTTATATGGTTGAGTACATATACAATGAAATGAAGCCACCTTCTATACAACTATAGTAAAAAGGAGCTCCATACTGCCACTCAGTGGGATTCCTCGGGAGTAACGCAGAAAGTCATTTTGTGTAACAAACTATTACAATATATAATTTCTTGTATAGTATTCATTGATTACTCTTTTCAATGATCTGTTAGTTACAGGATAGTGATATTTCTAGGTTTTACAAAGAGATATCAGTACAGTGTCAGTTATCACTCCTTGTACAACCAACTTCAAAATCTGATGAATGTATCTCTGGCATTCAATGTAACTCTTCTTACAGTTGCTATATCATGCTTTTATATGGTTGAGTACATATACAATGAAATGAAGCCACCTTCTATACAACTATAGCAAAAAGGTGCTCCATACTGCCACTCAGTGGGATTCCTCGGGAGTAACGCAGAAAGTCATTTTGTGTAACAAACTATTACAATTTACTATCCAATGTATTTCTTGTATAGTATTCATTGATTACTCTTCTGTGAACTCTTGGTTAGACAACAGTGAAATTTCTACGTTTTACAAAGTGATATCAGGACAGTGTCAGTTATCACTCCTTGTACAACCAACTTTAAAATCTGATGAATGTATCTCTTGCATTCAATGTAATTGCTCTTACAGTTGATATATCTTGATTTTATATGGTTGAGTACATATACAATTAAAGGAAGCCACCGTCTATACAACTATAGGAAAAAGGTGCTCCATACTGCCACTCAGTGGGATTCCTCGTGAGTAACGCAGAAAGTCATTTTGTGTAACAAACTATTACAATATACAATTTCTGGTATAGCATTCATTGATTACTCTTTTCAATGATCTGTTGGTTACAGGATAGTGATATTTCTAGGTTTTACAAAGTGATATCAGTACAGTGTCAGTTATCACTCCTTGTACAAACAACTTCAAAATCTGATGAATGTATCTCTGCCATTCAATGTAACTGCTCTTACAGTTGCTATATCATGCTTTTATATCGTTGAGTACATATACAATGAAATGAAGCCACCTTCTATACAACTATAGCAAAAAGTTGCTCCATACTGCCACTTAGTGGGATTCCTCGGGAGTAACGGAGAAAGTTATTTTGTGTAACAAACTATTACAATTTACAATCCAATGTATTTCTTGGATAGTATTCATTGATTACTCTTCTGTGAACTCGGTTAGACAACAGTGAAATTTCTACGTTTTACAAAGTGATATCAGTACAGTGTCAGTTATCACTCCTTGTACAAAGAACTTCAAAATCTGATGAATGTATATCTGGCATTCAATGTAACTGCTCTTACCGTTGCTATATCATGCTTTTATATGGTTGAGTACATATACAATTTAATGAAGCCACCTTCTATACAACTACAGTAAAAAGGTGCTCCATACTGCCACTCAGTGGGATTCCTCGTGAGTAACGCAGAAAGTCATTTTGTGTAACAAACTATTACAATTTACAATCCAATGTATTTCTTGTATAGTATTCGTTGATTACTCTTCTGCGATCGCTTGGTTAGACAACAGTGAAATTTCTAGGTTTTCCAACGTGATATCAGTACAGTGTCAGTAATCACTCCTTGTACAACCAACTTCAAAATCTGATGAACGTATCTCTTGCATTCAATGTAACTGCTCTTACAGTTGCTATATCATGCTTTTATATGGTTGAGTACATATACAATGAAATGAAGCCACCTTCTATACAACTATAATAAAAAGGAGCTCCATACTGCCACTCAGTGGGATTCCTCGGGAGTAACGCAGAAAGTCATTTTGTGTAACAAACTATTACAATGTACAATCCAATGTATTTCTTGTATAGTATTCGTTGATTACTCTTCTGCGATCGCTTGGTTAGACAACAGTGAAATTTCTAGGTTTTCCAACGTGATATCAATACAGTGTCAGTAATCACTCCTTGTACAACCAACTTCAAAATCTGATGAACGTATCTCTTGCATTCAATGTAACTGCTCTTACAGTTGCTAAATCATGCTTTTATATGGTTGAGTACATATAAAATGAAATGAAGCCACCTTCTATACAACTATAGTAAAAAGGAGCTCCATACTGCCACTCAGTGGGATTCCTCGGGAGTAAAGCAGAAAGTCATTTTGTGTAACAAACTATTACAATATACAATTTCTTGTATAGTATTAATGATTACTCTTTTCAATGACCTGTTGGTTACAGGATAGTGATATTTCTAGGTTTTACAAAGTGATTTTAAGTACATTGTCAGTTATCACTCCTTGTACAAACAACTTCAAAATCTGATGAATGTATCTCTGGCATTCAATGTAACTGCTCTTACAGTTGCTATATCATGCTTTTATATGGTTGAGTACATATACAATCAAATGAAGCCACCTTCTATACAACTATAGTAAAAAGGAGCTCCATACTGCCACTCAGTGGGATTCCTCGGGAGTAACGCAGAAAGTCATTTTGTTTAACAAACTATTACAATATATAATTTCTTGTATAACATTCATTGATTACTCTTTTCAATGATCTGTTGGTTACAGGATAGTGATATTTCTACGTTTTACAAAGTGATATCAGTACAGTGTCAGTTATCACTCCTTGTACAAACAACTTCAAAATCTGATGAATGTATCTCTGCCATTCAATGTAACTGCTCTTACAGTTGCTATATCATGCTTTTATATGGTTGAGTACATATACAATGAAATGAAGCCACCTTCTATACAACTGTAGCAAAAAGTTGCTCCATACTGCCACTTAGTGGGATTCCTCGAGAGTAACGCAGAAAGTCATTTTGTGTAACAAACTATTACAATTTACAATCCAATGTATTTCTTGGATAGTATTCATTGATTACTCTTCTGTGAACTCTTGGTTAGACAGCAGTGAAATTTCTACGTTTTACAAAGTGATATCAGTACAGTGTCTGTTATCACTCCTTGTAGAACCAACTTGAAAATCTGATGAATGTATCTCTTGCATTCAATGTATTTGCTCTTACAGTTGATATATCTTGATTTTATATGGTTGAGTACATATACAATTAAATGAAGCCACCTTCTATACAACTACAGTAAAAAGGTGCTCCATACTGCCACCCAGTGGGATTCCTCGGGAGTAACGCAGAAAGTCATGTTGTGTAACAAACTAATACAATTTACAATCCAATGTATTTCTTGTATAGTATTCATTGATTACTCTTCTGCGATCTCTTGGTTAGACAACAGTGAAATTTCTAGGTTTTACAACGTGATATCAATACAGTGTCAGTAATCACTCCTTGTACAACCAACTTCAAAATCTGATGAACGTATCTCTTGCATTCAATGTAACTGCTCTTACAGTTGCTATATCATGCTTTTATATGGTTGAGTACATATACAATGAAATGAAGCCACCTTCTATACAACTATAGTAAAAAGGAGCTCCATACTGCCACTCAGTGGGATTCCTCGGGAGTAACGCAGAAAGTCATTTTGTGTAACAAACTATTACAATTTACAATCCAATGTATTTCTTGTATAGTATTCGTTGATTACTCTTCTGCGATCGCTTGGTTAGACAACAGTGAAATTTCTAGGTTTTCCAACGTAATATCAATACAGTGTCAGTAACCACTCCTTGTACAACCAACTTTTATATGGTTGAGTACATATACAATGAAATGAAGCCACCTTCTATACAACTATAGTAAAAAGGAGCTCCATACTGCCACTCAGTGGGATTCCTCGGGAGTAACGCAGAAACTCATTTTGTGTAACAAACTATTACAATATATAATTTCTTGTATAGTATTCATTGATTACTCTTTTCAATGATCTGTTGGTTACAGGATAGTGATATTTCTAGGATTTACAAAGTGATATCAGTACAGTGTCAGTTATCACTCCTTGTACAACCAACTTCAAAATCTGATGAATGTATCTCTGGCATTCAATGTAACGCTTCTTACAGTTGCTATATCATGGTTTTATATGGTTGAGTACATATACAATGAAATGAAGCCACCTTCTATACAACTATAGCAAAAAGGTGCTCCATACTGCCACTCAGTGGGATTCCTCGGGAGTAACACAGAAAGTCATTTTGTGTAACAAACTATTACAATTTACAATCCAAGGTATTTCTTGTATAGTATTCATTGATTACTCTTCTGTGAACTCTTGGTTAGACAACAGTGAAATTTCTACGTTTTACAAAGTGATATCAGGACAGTGTCAGTTATCACTCCTTGTACAACCAACTTTAAAATCTGATGAATGTATCTCTTGCATTCAATGTAACTGCTCTTACAGTTGCTATATCATGCTTTTATATGGTTGAGTACATATACAATGAAATGAAGCCACCTTCTATACAAGTATAGTAAAAAGGTGCTCCATACTGCCACTCAGTGGGATTCCTCGTGAGTAACGCAGAAAGTCATTTTGTGTAACAAACTATTACAATATACAATTTCTTGTATAGTATTCATTGATTACTCTTTTCAATGATCTGTTGGTTACAGGATAGTGATATTTCTAGGTTTTACAAAGTGATATCAGTACAGTGTCAGTTATCACTCCTTGTACAAACAACTTCAAAATCTGATGAATGTATCTCTGCCATTGAATGTAACTGCTCTTACAGTTGCTATATCATGCTTTTATATGGTTGAGTACATATACAATGAAATGAAGCCACCTTCTATACAACTGTAGCAAAAAGTTGCTCCATACTGCCACTTAGTGGGATTCCTCGGGAGTACCGCAGAAAGTCATTTTGTGTAACAAACTATTACAATTTACAATCCAATGTATTTCTTGTATAGTATTCATTGATTACTCTTCTGTGAACTCTTGGTTAGACAACAGTGAAATTTCTACATTTTACAAAGTGATATCAGTACAGTGTCAGTTATCACTCCTTGTACAACCAACTTGAAAATCTGATGAATGTATCTCTTGCATTCAATGTAATTGCTCTTACAGTTGATATATCTTGATTTTATATGATTGAGTACATATAAAATGAAATCAAGACACCTTTTATACAACTATAGTAAAAAGGAGCTCCATACTGCCACTCAGTGGGATTCCTCGGGAGTAACGCAGAAAGTCATTTTGTGTAACAAACTATTACAATATATAATTTCTTGTATAATATTCATTGATTACTCTTTTCAATGATCTGTTGGTTACAGGATAGAGATATTTCTAGGTTTTACAAAGTGATATCAGTACAGTGTCAGTTATCACTCCTTGTACGAACAACTTCAAAATCTGATGAATGTATCTCTGGCATTCAATGTAACTGCTCTTACCGTTGCTACATCATGCTTTTATTTGGTTGAGTACATATACAATGAAATAAAGCCACCTTCTACACAACTATAGCAAAAAGGTGCTCCATACTGCCACTCAGTGGGATTCCTCGGGAGTAACGCAGAAAGTTATTTTGTGTAACAAACTATTCCAATTTAGAATCCAATGTATTTCTTCTATAGTATTCATTGATTACTCTTCTGTGAACTCTTGGTTAGACAACAGTGAAATTTCTACGTTTTACAAAGTGATATCAGTTCAGTGTCAGTTATCACTCCTTGTACAAAGAACTTCAAAATCTGATGAATGTATGTCTGGCATTCAATGTAACTGCTCTTACAGTTGCTATATCATGCTTTTATATGGTTGAGTACATATACAATGAAATGAAGCCACCTTCTATACAACTATAGCAAAAAGGTTCTCCATACTGCCACTCAGTGGGATTCCTCGGGAGTAACGCAGAAAGTCATTTTGTGTAACAAACTATTACAATTTACAATCCAATGTATTTCTTGTATAGTATTCATTGATTACTCTTCTGTGAACTCTTGGTTAGACAACAGTGAAATTTCTACGTTTTACAAAGTGATATCAGGACAGTGTCAGTTATCACTCCTTGTACAACCAACATTAAAATCTGATGAATGTATCTCTTGCATTCAATGTAACTGCTCTTACAGTTGATATATCATGCTTTTATATGGTTGTGTACATATACAATGAAATGAAGCCACCTTCTATACAACTACAGTAAAAAGGTGCTCCATACTGCCACTCAGTGGGATTCCTCGGGAGTAACGCAGAAAGTCATTTTGTGTAACAAACTATTACAATTTACAATCCAATGTATTTCTTGTATAGTATTCATTGATTACTCTTCTGCGATCTCTTGGTTAGACAACAGTGAAATTTCTAGGTTTTACAACGTGATATCAATACAGTGTCAGTAATCACTCCTTGTACAACCAACTTCAAAATCTGATGAATGTATCTCTTGCATTCAATGTAACTGCTCTTACAGTTGCTATATCATGCTTTTATATGGTTGTGTACATATACAATGAAATGAAGCCACCTTCTATACAACTACAGTAAAAAGGTGCTCCATACTGCCACTCAGTGGGATTCCTCGGGAGTAACGCAGAAAGTCATTTTGTGTAACAAACTATTACAATTTACAATCCAATGTATTTCTTGTATAGTATTCGTTGATTACTCTTCTGCGATCGCTTGGTTAGACAACAGTGAAATTTCTAGGTTTTCCAACGTGATATCAATACAGTGTCAGTAATCACTCCTTGTACAACCAACTTCAAAATCTGATGAACGTATCTCTTGCATTCAATGTAACTGCTCTTACAGTTGCTATATCATGCTTTTATATGGTTGAGTACATATACAATGAAATGAAGCCACCTTCTATACAACTATAGTAAAAAGGAGCTCCATACTGCCACTCAGTGGGATTCCTCGGGAGTAACGCAGAAAGTCATTTTGTGTAACAAACTATTACAATATACAATTTCTTGTATAGTATTCATTGATTACTCTTTTCAATGATCTGTTGGTTACAGGATAGTGATATTTCTAGGTTTTACAAAGTGATATCAGTACAGTGTCAGTTATCACTCCTTGTACAAACAACTTCAAAATCTGATGAATGTATCTCTGCCATTCAATGTAACTGCTCTTACAGTTGCTATATCATGCTTTTATATGGTTGAGTACATATACAATGAAATGAAGCCACCTTCTATACAACTGTAGCAAAAAGTTGCTCCATACCGCCACTTAGTGGGATTCCTCGGGAGTAACGCAGAAAGTCATTTTGTGTAACAAACTATTACAATTTACAATCCAATGTATTTCTTGGATAGTATTCATTGATTACTCTTCTGTGAACTCTTGGTTTGACAACAGTGAAATTTCTACGATTTGCAAAGTGATATCAGTACAGTGTCAGTTATCACTCCTTGTACAACCAACGTGAAAATCTGATGAATGTATCTCTTGCATTCAATGTAATTGCTCTTACAGTTGATATATCTTGATTTTATATGGTTGAGTACATATACAATTAAATGAAGCCACCTTCTATACAACTACAGTAAAAAGGTGCTCCATACTGCCACCCAGTGGGATTCCTCGGGAGTAACGCAGAAAGTCATGTTGTGTAACAAACTATTACAATTTACAATCCAATGTATTTCTTGTATAGTATTCATTGATTACTCTTCTGCGATCTCTTGGTTAGACAACAGTGAAATTTCTAGGTTTTACAACGTGATATCAATACAGTGTCAGTAATCACTCCTTGTACAACCAACTTCAAAATCTGATGAATGTATCTCTTGCATTCAATGTAACTGCTCTTACAGTTGCTATATCATGCTTTTATATGGTTGAGTACATATACAATGAAATGAAGCCACCTTCTATACAACTATAGCAAAAAGGTGCTCCATACTGCCACTCAGTGGGATTCCTCGGGAGTAATGCAGATATTCATTTTGTGTAACAAACTATTACAATTTACAATCCAATGTATTTCTTGTATAGTATTCATTGATTACTCTTCTGTGAACTCTTGGTTAGACAACAGTGAAATTTCTACGTTTTACAAAGTGATATCAGTACAGTGTCAGTTATCACTCCTTGTACAACCAACTTGAAAATCTGATGTATGTATCTCTTGCATTCAATGTAATTGCTCTTACACTTTCTATATCATGCTTTTATATGGTTGAGTACATATACAATGAAATGAAGCCACCTTCTATACAACTATAGTAAAAAGGAGCTCCATACTGCCACTCAGTGGGATTCCTCGGGAGTAACGCAGAAAGTCATTTTGTGTAACAAACTATTACAATATATAATTTCTTCTATAGTATTCATTGATTACTCTTTTCAAAGATCTGTTGGTTACAGGATAGAGATATTTCTAGGATTTACAAAGTGATATCAGTACAGTGTCAGTTATCACTCCTTGTACAAAAGACTTCAAAATCTGATGAATGTATCTCTGGTATTCAATGTAACTGCTCTTACCGTTGCTATATCATGCTTTTATTTGGTTGAGTACATATACAATGAAATGAAGCCACCTTCTATACAACTATAGCAAAAAGGTGCTCCATACTGCCACTCAGTGGGATTCCTCGGGAGTAACGGAGAAAGTCATTTTGTGTAACAAACTATTACATTTTACAATCCAATGTATTTCTTGTGTAGTATTCATTGATTACTCTTCTGCGATCTCTTGGTTAGACAACAGTGAAATTTCTAGGTTTTACAACGTGATATCAATACAGTGTCAGTAATCACTCCTTGTACAACCAACTTCAAAATCTGATGAATGTATCTCTTGCATTCAATGTAACTGCTCTTACAGTTTCTATATCATGCTTTTATATGGTTGAGTACATATACAATGAAATGAAGCCACCTTCTATACAACTATAGTAAAAAGGAGCTCCATACTGCCACTCAGTGGGATACCTCGGGAGTAACGCAGAAAGTCATTTTGTGTAACAAACTATTACAATATATACTTTCTTGTATAGTATTCATTGATTACTCTTTTCAATGATCTGTTGGTTACAGGATAGTGATATTTCTAGGTTTTACAAAGTGATATCAGTACAGTGTCAGTTATCACTCCTTTTACAAACAACTTCAAAATCTGATGAATGTATCTCTGGCATTCAATGTAACTGCTCTTACCGTTGCTATATCATGCTTTTATTTGGTTGAGTACATATACAATGAAATGAAGCCACCTTCTATACAACTATAGC
Organism: Lepidodactylus listeri; assembly: GCA_029233225.1. NCBI lineage: Eukaryota > Metazoa > Chordata > Lepidosauria > Squamata > Gekkonidae > Lepidodactylus > Lepidodactylus listeri. The sequence continues at coordinate 1,015,673 of JARCFY010000014.1, read as the reverse complement.
AAAAAGGTGCTCCATACTGCCACTCAGTGGGATTCCTCGGGAGTAACGCAGAAAGTCATTTTGTGTAACAAACTATTACAATTTACAATCCAATGTATTTCTTGTATAGTATTCATTGATTCCTTTTCTGTGAACTCTTGGTTAGACAACAGTGAAATTTCTACGTTTTACAAAGTGATATCAGTACAGGGTCAGTTATCACTCCTTGTACAAAGAACTTCAAAATCTGATGAATGTATCTCTGGCATTCAATGTAACTGCTCTTACTGTGGCTATATCATGCTTTTATATGGTTGAGTTCATATACAATTAAATGAAGCCACCTTCTATACAGCTGGAGGAGAAAGGTGCTCCATACTGCCACTCAGTGGGATTCCTCGGGAGTAACGCAGAAAGTCAATTTGTGTAACAAACTATTACAATATACAATTTCTTGTATAGTATTCATTGATTACTCTTTTCAATGATCTGTTGGTTACAGGATAGTGATATTTCTAGGTTTTACAAAGTGATATCAGTACAGTGTCAGTTATCACTCCTTGTACAAAGAACTTCAAAATCTGATGAATGTATCTCTTGCATTCAATGTAACTGCTCTTACAGTCGCTATATCATGCTTTTATATGGTTGAGTACATATACAATGAAATGAAGACACCTTCTATACAACTACAGTAAAAAGGTGCTCCATACTGCCACTGAGTGGGATTCCTCGCGAGTAATGCAGAAAGTCATTTTGTGTAACAAACTATTACAATTTACAATCCAATGTATTTCTTGTATAGTATTCATTGATTACTCTTCTGCGATCTCTTGGTTAGACAACAGTGAAATTTCTACGTTTTACAAAGTGATATCAGTACAGTGTCAGTTATCACTCCTTGTAAAACCAACTTCAAAATCTGATGAATGTATCTCTTGCATTCAATGTAACTGCTCTTACCGTTGCTATATCATGCTTTTATATGGTTGAGTACATATACAATGAAATGAAGACACCTTCTATACAACTACAGTAAAAAGGTGCTCCATACTGCCACTGAGTGGGATTCCTCGCGAGTAATGCAGAAAGTCATTTTGTGTAACAAACTATTACAATTTACAATCCAATGTATTTCTTGTATAGTATTCATTGATTACTCTTCTGCGATCTCTTGGTTAGACAACAGTGAAATTTCTAGGTTTTACAACGTGATATCAATACAGTGTCAGTAATCACTCCTTGTACAACCAACTTCAAAATCTGATGAATGTATCTCTTGCATTCAATGTAACTGCTCTTACAGTTGCTATATCATGCTTTTATATTGTTGAGTACATATACAATGAAATGAAGCCACCTTCTATACAACTATAGTAAAAAGGAGCTCCATACTGCCACTCAGTGGGATTCCTCGTGAGTAACGCAGAAAGTCATTTTGTGTAACAAACTATTACAATATACAATTTCTTGTATAGTATTCATTGATTACTCTTTTCAATGATCTGTTGGTTACAGGATAGTGATATTTCTAGGTTTTACAAAGTGATATCAGTACAGTGTCAGTTATCACTCCTTGTACAAACAACTTCAAAATCTGATGAATGTATCTCTGGCATTCAATGTAACTGCTCTTACAGTTGCTATATCATGCTTTTATATGGTTGAGTACATATACAATGAAATGAAGCCACCTTCTATACAACTATAGCAAAAAGGTGCTTCATACTGCCACTCAGTGGGATTCCTCGGGAGTAACGCAGAAAGTCATTTTGTGTAACAAACTATTACAATTTACAATCCAATGTATTTCTTGTATAGTATTCATTGATTACTCTTCTGTGAACTCTTCGTTAGACAACAGTGAAATTTCTACGTTTTACAAAGTGATATCAGTACAGTGTCAGTTATCACTCCTTGTACAAACAACTTCAAAATCTGATGAATGTATCTCTTGCATTCAATGTAATTGCTCTTACAGTTGATATATCTTGATTTTATATGGTTGAGTACATATACAATTAAATGAAGCCACCTTCTATACAACTACAGTAAAAAGGTGCTCCATACTGCCACTCAGTGGGATTCCTCGGGAGTAACGCAGAAAGTCATTTTGTGTAACAAACTATTACAATTTACAATCCAATGTATTTCTTGTATAGTATTCATTGATTACTCTTCTGCGATCTCTTGGTTAGACAACAGTGAAATTTCTAGGTTTTACAACGTGATATCAATACAGTGTCAGTAATCACTCCTTGTACAACCAACTTCAAAATCTGATGAATGTATCTCTTGCATTCAATGTAACTGCTCTTACAGTTGCTATATCATGCTTTTATATGGTTGAGTACATATACAATGAAATGAAGCCACCTTCTATAAAACTATAGTAAAAAGGAGCTCCATACTGCCACTCAGTGGGATTCCTCGGGAGTAACGCAGAAAGTCATTTTGTGTAACAAACTATTACAATATATAAATTCTTGTATAGTATTCATTGATTACTCTTTTCAATGATCTGTTGGTTACAGGATAGTGATATTTCTAGGTTTTACAAAGTGATATCAGTACAGTGTCAGTTATCACTCCTTGTACAACCAACTTAAAAATCTGATGAATGTATCTCTGGCATTCAATGTAACTCTTCTTACCGTTGCTATATCATGCTTTTATATGGTTGAGTACATATACAATGAAATGAAGCCACCTTCTATACAACTATAGCAAAAAGGTGCTCCATACTGCCACTCAGTGGGATTCCTCGGGAGTAACGCAGAAAGACATTTTGTGTAACAAACTATTACAATTTACAATCCAATGTATTTCTTGTATAGTATTCATTGATTACTCTTCTGTGAACTCTTGGTTAGACAACAGTGAAATTTCTAGGTTTTACAAAGTGATATCAGGACAGTGTCAGTTATCACTCCTTGTTCAACCAACTTTAAAATCTGATGAACGTATCTCTTGCATTCAATGTAACTGCTCTTACAGTTTCTATATCATGCTTCTATATGGTTGAGTACATATACAATGAAATGAAGCCACCTTCTATACAACTATAGTAAAAAGGAGCTCCATACTGCCACTCAGTGGGATTCCTCGGAAGTAACGCAGAAAGTCATTTTGTGTAACAAACTATTACAATATATAATTTCTTGTATAGTATTCATTGATTACTCTTTTCAATGATCTGTTGGTTACAGGATAGTGATATTTCTAGGTTTTACAAAGTGATATCAGTACAGTGTCAGTTATCACTCCTTGTACAAACAACTTCAAAATCTGATGAATGTATCTCTGGCATTCAATGTAACTGCTCTTACAGTTGCTATATCATGCTTTTATATGGTTGAGTACATATACAATGAAATGAAGCCACCTTCTATACAACTATAGTAAAAAAAAGCTCCATACTGCCACTCAGTGGGATTCCTCGGGAGTAACGCAGAAAGTCATTTTGTGTAACAAACTATTACAATATATAATTTCTTGTATAGTATTCATTGATTACTCTTTTCAATGATCTGTAGGTTACAGGATAGTGATATTTCTAGGATTTAAAAAGTGATATCAGTACAGTGTCAGTTATCACTCCTTGTACAAACAACTTCAAAATCTGATGAATGTATCTCTGGCATTCAATGTAACTCTTCTTACAGTTGCTATATCATGCTTTTATATGGTTGAGTACATATACAATGAAATGAAGCCACCTTCTATACAAGTATAGCAAAAAGGTGCTCCATACTGCCACTCAGTGGGATTCCTCGGGAGTAACGCAGAAAGTCATTTTGTGTAACAAACTATTACAATTTACAATCCAATGTATTTCTTGTATAGTATTCATTGATTACTCTTCTGTGAACTCTTGGTTAGACAACAGTGAAATTTCTACGTTTTACAATGTGATATCAGGACAGTGTCAGTTATCACTCCTTGTACAACCAACTTTAAAATCTGATGAATGTATCTCTTGCATTCAATGTAACTGCTCTTACAGTTGCTATATCATGCTTTTATATGGTTGAGTACATATACAATGAAATGAAGCCACCTTCTATACAAGTATAGTAAAAAGGTGCTCCATACTGCCACTCAGTGGGATTCCTCGGGAGTAACGCAGAAAGTCAATTTGTGTAACAAACTATTACAATATACAATTTCTTGTATAGTATTCATTGATTACTCTTTTCAATGATCTGTTGGTTACAGGATAGTGATATTTCTAGGTTTTACAAAGTGATATCAGTACAGTGTCAGTTATCACTCCTTGTACAAAGAACTTCAAAATCTGATGAATGTATCTCTTGCATTCAATGTAACTGCTCTTACAGTCGCTATATCATGCTTTTATATGGTTGAGTACATATACAATGAAATGAAGCCACCTTCTATACAATTATAGCAAAAAGGTGCTCCATACTGCCACTTAGTGGGATTCCTCGGGAGTAACGCAGAAAGTCATTTTGTGTAACAAACTATTACAATTTACAATCCAATGTATTTCTTGGATAGTATTCATTGATTACTCTTCTGTGAACTCTTGGTTAGACAACAGTGAAATTTCTACGTTTTACAAAGTGATATCAGTACAGTGTCAGTTATCACTCCTTGTAAAACCAACTTCAAAATCTGATGAATGTATCTCTTGCATTCAATGTAACTGCTCTTACCGTTGCTATATCATGCTTTTATATGGTTGAGTACATATACAATGAAATGAAGACACCTTCTATGCAACTACAGTAAAAAGGTGCTCCATACTGCCACTGAGTGGGATTCCTCGCGAGTAATGCAGAAAGTCATTTTGTGTAACAAACTATTACAATTTACAATCCAATGTATTTCTTGTATAGTATTCATTGATTACTCTTCTGCGATCTCTTGGTTAGACAACAGTGAAATTTCTAGGTTTTACAACGTGATATCAATACAGTGTCAGTAATCACTCCTTGTACAACCAACATCAAAATCTGATGAATGTATCTCTTGCATTCAATGTAACTGCTCTTACAGTTGCTATATCATGCTTTTATATTGTTGAGTACATATACAATGAAATGAAGCCACCTTCTATACAACTATAGTAAAAAGGAGCTCCATACTGCCACTCAGTGGGATTCCTCGTGAGTAACGCAGAAAGTCATTTTGTGTAACAAACTATTACAATATACAATTTCTTGTATAGTATTCATTGATTACTCTTTTCAATGATCTGTTGGTTACAGGATAGTGATATTTCTAGGTTTTACAAAGTGATATCAGTACAGTGTCAGTTATCACTCCTTGTACAAACAACTTCAAAATCTGATGAATGTATCTCTGGCATTCAATGTAACTGCTCTTACAGTTGCTATATCATGCTTTTATATGGTTGAGTACATATACAATGAAATGAAGCCACCTTCTATACAACTATAGCAAAAAGGTGCTCCATACTGCCACTCAGTGGGATTCCTCGGGAGTAACGCAGAAAGTCATTTTGTGTAACAAACTATTACAATTTACAATCCAATGTATTTCTTGTATAGTATTCATTGATTACTCTTCTGTGACCTCTTCGTTAGACAACAGTGAAATTTCTACGTTTTACAAAGTGATATCAGTACAGTGTCAGTTATCACTCCTTGTACAAACAACTTCAAAATCTGATGAATGTATCTCTTGCATTCAATGTAATTGCTCTTACAGTTGATATATCTTGATTTTATATGGTTGAGTACATATACAATTAAATGAAGCCACCTTCTATACAACTACAGTAAAAAGGTGCTCCATACTGCCACTCAGTGGGATTCCTCGGGAGTAACGCAGAAAGTCATTTTGTGTAACAAACTATTACAATTTACAATCCAATGTATTTCTTGTATAGTATTCATTGATTACTCTTCTGCGATCTCTTGGTTAGACAACAGTGAAATTTCTAGGTTTTACAACGTGATATCAATACAGTGTCAGTAATCACTCCTTGTACAACCAACTTCAAAATCTGATGAATGTATCTCTTGCATTCAATGTAACTGCTCTTACAGTTGCTATATCATGCTTTTATATGGTTGAGTACATATACAATGAAATGAAGCCACCTTCTATAAAACTATAGTAAAAAGGAGCTCCATACTGCCACTCAGTGGGATTCCTCGGGAGTAACGCAGAAAGTCATTTTGTGTAACAAACTATTACAATATATAAATTCTTGTATAGTATTCATTGATTACTCTTTTCAATGATCTGTTGGTTACAGGATAGTGATATTTCTAGGTTTTACAAAGTGATATCAGTACAGTGTCAGTTATCACTCCTTGTACAACCAACTTTAAAATCTGATGAATGTATCTCTGGCATTCAATGTAACTCTTCTTACCGTTGCTATATCATGCTTTTATATGGTTGAGTACATATACAATGAAATGAAGCCACCTTCTATACAACTATAGCAAAAAGGTGCTCCATACTGCCACTCAGTGGGATTCCTCGGGAGTAACGCAGAAAGACATTTTGTGTAACAAACTATTACAATTTACAATCCAATTTATTTCTTGTATAGTATTCATTGATTACTCTTCTGTGAACTCTTGGTTAGACAACAGTGAAATTTCTAGGTTTTACAAAGTGATATCAGGACAGTGTCAGTTATCACTCCTTGTTCAACCAACTTTAAAATCTGATGAACGTATCTCTTGCATTCAATGTAACTGCTCTTACAGTTTCTATATCATGCTTCTATATGGTTGAGTACATATACAATGAAATGAAGCCACCTTCTATACAACTATAGTAAAAAGGAGCTCCATACTGCCACTCAGTGGGATTCCTCGGAAGTAACGCAGAAAGTCATTTTGTGTAACAAACTATTACAATATATAATTTCTTGTATAGTATTCATTGATTACTCTTTTCAATGATCTGTTGGTTACAGGATAGTGATATTTCTAGGTTTTACAAAGTGATATCAGTACAGTGTCAGTTATCACTCCTTGTACAAACAACTTCAAAATCTGATGAATGTATCTCTGGCATTCAATGTAACTGCTCTTACAGTTGCTATATCATGCTTTTATATGGTTGAGTACATATACAATGAAATGAAGCCACCTTCTATACAACTATAGTAAAAAAAAGCTCCATACTGCCACTCAGTGGGATTCCTCGGGAGTAACGCAGAAAGTCATTTTGTGTAACAAACTATTACAATATATAATTTCTTGTATAGTATTCATTGATTACTCTTTTCAATGATCTGTAGGTTACAGGATAGTGATATTTCTAGGATTTAAAAAGTGATATCAGTACAGTGTCAGTTATCACTCCTTGTACAAACAACTTCAAAATCTGATGAATGTATCTCTGGCATTCAATGTAACTCTTCTTACAGTTGCTATATCATGCTTTTATATGGTTGAGTACATATACAATGAAATGAAGCCACCTTCTATACAACTATAGCAAAAAGGTGCTCCATACTGCCACTCAGTGGGATTCCTCGGGAGTAACGCAGAAAGTCATTTTGTGTAACAAACTATTACAATTTACAATCCAATGTATTTCTTGTATAGTATTCATTGATTACTCTTCTGTGAACTCTTGGTTAGACAACAGTGAAATTTCTACGTTTTACAATGTGATATCAGGACAGTGTCAGTTATCACTCCTTGTAAAACCAACTTTAAAATCTGATGAATGTATCTCTTGCATTCAATGTAACTGCTCTTACAGTTGCTATATCATGCTTTTATATGGTTGAGTACATATACAATGAAATGAAGCCACCTTCTATACAAGTATAGTAAAAAGGTGCTCCATACTGCCACTCAGTGGGATTCCTCGTGAGTAACGCAGAAAGTCATTTTGTGTAACAAACTATTACAATATACAATTTCTTGTATAGTATTCATTGATTACTCTTTTCAATGATCTGTTGGTTACAGGATAGTGAAATTTCTAGGTTTTACAAAGTGATATCAGTACAGTGTCAGTTATCACTCCTTGTACAAAACACTTCAAAATCTGATGAATGTATCTCTTGCATTCAATGTAACTGCTCTTACAGTTGCTATATCATGCTTTTATATGGTTGAGTACATATACAATGAAATGAAGCCACCTTCTGTACAACTACAGTAAAAAGTTGCTCCATACTGCCACTTAGTGGGATTCCTCGGGAGTGACGCAGAAAGTCATTTTGTGTAACAAACTATTACAATTTACAATCCAATGTATTTCTTGTATAGTATTCGTTGATTACTCTTCTGCGATCGCTTGGTTAGAGAACAGTGAAATTTATAGGTTTTCCAACGTGATATCAATACAGTGTCAGTAATCACTCCTTGTACAACCAACTTCATAATCTGATGAACGTATCTCTTGCATTCAATGTAACTGCTCTTACAGTTGCTATATCATGCTTTTATATGGTTGAGTACTTATACAATGAAATGAAGCCACCTTCTATACAACTATAGTAAAAAGGAGCTCCATACTGCCACTCAGTGGGATTCCTCGGGAGTAACGCAGAAAGTCATTTTGTGTAACAAACTATTACAATTTACAATCCAATGTATTTCTTGTATAGTATTCATTGATTACTCTTCTGTGAACTCTTGGTTAGACAACAGTAAAATTTCTACGTTTTACAATGTGATATCAGGACAGTGTCAGTTATCACTCCTTGTACAACCAACTTTAAAATCTGATGAATGTATCTCTTGCATTCAATGTAACTGCTCTTACAGTTGCTATATCATGCTTTTGTATGGTTGAGTACATATACAATGAAATGAAGCCACCTTCTATACAAGTATAGTAAAAAGGTGCTCCATACTGCCACTCAGTGGGATTCCTCGTGAGTAACGCAGAAAGTCATTTTGTGTAACAAACTATTACAATATACAATTTCTTGTATAGTATTCATTGATTACTCTTTTCAATGATCTGTTGGTTACAGGATAGTGATATTTCTAGGTTTTACAAAGTGATATCAGTACAGTGTCAGTTATCACTCCTTGTACAAACAACTTCAAAATCTGATGAATGTATCTCTGCCATTCAATGTAACTGCTCTTAAAGTTGCTATATCATGCTTTTATATGGTTGAGTACATATACAATGAAATGAAGCCACCTTCTATACAACTATAGCAAAAAGTTGCTCCATACTGCCACTTAGTGGGATTCCTCGGGAGTAACGCAGAAAGTCATTTTGTGTAACAAACTATTACAATTTACAATCCAATGTATTTCTTGGATAGTATTCATTGATTACTCTTCTGTGAACTCTTGGTTAGACAACAGTGAAATTTCTAAGTTTTACAAAGTGATATCAGTACAGTGTCAGTTATCACTCCTTGTACAACCAACTTGAAAATCTGATGAATGTATCTCTTGCATTCAACGTAATTGCTCTTACAGTTGATATATCTTGATTTTATATGGTTGAGTACATATACAATTAAATGAAGCCACCTTCTATACTACTACAGTAAAAAGGTGCTCCATACTGCCACCCAGTGGGATTCCTCGCGAGTAATGCAGAAAGTCATGTTGTGTAACAAACTAATACAATTTACAATCCAATGTATTTCTTGTATAGTATTCATTGATTACTCTTCTGCGATCTCTTGGTTAGACAACAGTGAAATTCCTAGGTTTTACAACGTGATATCAATACAGTGTCAGTAATCACTCCTTGTACAACCAACTTCAAAATCTGATGAATGTATCTCTTGCATTCAATGTAACTGCTCTTACAGTTTCTATATCATGCTTCTATATGGTTGAGTACATATACAATGAAATGAAGCCACCTTCTATACAACTATAGTAAAAAGGAGCTCCATACTGCCACTCAGTGGGATTCCTCGGAAGTAACGCAGAAAGTCATTTTGTGTAACAAACTATTACAATATATAATTTCTTGTATAGTATTCATTGATTACTCTTTTCAATGATCTGTTGGTTACAGGATAGTGATATTTCTAGGTTTTACAAAGTGATATCAGTACAGTGTCAGTTATCACTCCTTGTACAAACAACTTCAAAATCTGATGAATGTATCTCTGGCATTCAATGTAACTGCTCTTACAGTTGCTATATCATGCTTTTATATGGTTGAGTACATATACAATGAAATGAAGCCACCTTCTATACAACTATAGTAAAAAGGAGCTCCATACTGCCACTCAGTGGGATTCCTCGGGAGTAACGCAGAAAGTCATTTTGTGTAACAAACTATTACAATATATAATTTCTTGTATAGTATTCATTGATTACTCTTTTCAATGATCTGTAGGTTACAGGATAGTGATATTTCTAGGATTTAAAAAGTGATATCAGTACAGTGTCAGTTATCACTCCTTGTACAAACAACTTCAAAATCTGATGAATGTATCTCTGGCATTCAATGTAAATCTTCTTACAGTTGCTATATCATGCTTTTATATGGTTGAGTACATATACAACGAAATGAAGCCACCTTCTATACAATTATAGCAAAAAGGTGCTCCATACTGCCACTCAGTGGGATTCCTCGGGAGTAACGCAGAAAGTCATTTTGTGTAACAAACTATTACAATTTACAATCCAATGTATTTCTTGTATAGTATTCATTGATTACTCTTCTGTGAACTCTTGGTTAGACAACAGTGAAATTTCTACGTTTTACAATGTGATATCAGGACAGTGTCAGTTATCACTCCTTGTACAACCAACTTTAATATCTGATGAATGTATCTCTTGCATTCAATGTAACTGCTCTTACAGTTGCTATATCATGCTTTTATATGGTTGAGTACATATACAATGAAATGAAGCCACCTTCTATACAAGTATAGTAAAAAGGTGCTCCATACTGCCACTCAGTGGGATTCCTCGTGAGTAACGCAGAAAGTCATTTTGTGTAACAAACTATTACAATATACAATTTCTTGTATAGTATTCATTCATTACTCTTTTCAATGATCTGTTGGTTACAGGATAGTGATATTTCTAGGTTTTACAAAGTGATATCAGTACAGTGTCAGTTATCACTCCTTGTACAAACAACTTCAAAATCTGATGAATGTATCTCTGCCATTCAATGTAACTGCTCTTAAAGTTGCTATATCATGCTTTTATATGGTTGAGTACATATACAATGAAATGAAGCCACCTTCTATACAACTATAGCAAAAAGGTGCTCCATACTGCCACTTAGTGGGATTCCTCGGGAGTAACGCAGAAAGTCATTTTGTGTAACAAACTATTACAATTTACAATCCAATGTATTTCTTGGATAGTATTCATTGATTACTCTTCTGTGAACTCTTGGTTAGACAACAGTGAAATTTCTACGTTTTACAAAGTGATATCAGTACAGTGTCAGTTATCACTCCTTGTACAACCAACTTGAAAATCTGATGAATGTATCTCTTGCATTCAACGTAATTGCTCTTACAGTTGATATATCTTGATTTTATATGGTTGAGTACATATACAATTAAATGAAGCCACCTTCTATACAACTACAGTAAAAAGGTGCTCCATACTGCCACCCAGTGGGATTCCTCGGGAGTAACGCAGAAAGTCATGTTGTGTAACAAACTAATACAATTTACAATCCAATGTATTTCTTGTATAGTATTCCTTGATTACTCTTCTGCGATCTCTTGGTTAGACAACAGTGAAATTTCTAGGTTTTACAACGTGATATCAATACAGTGTCAGTAATCACTCCTTGTACAACCAACTTCAAAATCTGATGAATGTATCTCTTGCATTCAATGTAACTGCTCTTACAGTTTCTATATCATGCTTCTATATGGTTGAGTACATATACAATGAAATGAAGCCACCTTCTATACAACTATAGTAAAAAGGAGCTCCATACTGCCACTCAGTGGGATTCCTCGGAAGTAACGCAGAAAGTCATTTTGTGTAACAAACTATTACAATATATAATTTCTTGTATAGTATTCATTGATTACTCTTTTCAATGATCTGTTGGTTACAGGATAGTGATATTTCTAGGTTTTACAAAGTGATATCAGTACAGTGTCAGTTATCACTCCTTGTACAAACAACTTCAAAATCTGATGAATGTATCTCTGGCATTCAATGTAACTGCTCTTACAGTTGCTATATCATGCTTTTATATGGTTGAGTACATATACAATGAAATGAAGCCACCTTCTATACAACTATAGCAAAAAGGTGTTCCATACTGCCACTCAGTGGGATTCCTCGGGAGTAACGCAGAAAGTCATTTTGTGTAACAAACTATTACAATATATAATTTCTTGTATAGTATTCATTGATTACTCTTTTCAATGATCTGTTGGTTACAGGATACTGATATTTCTAGGTTTTACAAAGTGATTTTAAGTACAGTGTCAGTTAAAACTCCTTGTACAAACAACTTCAAAATCTGATGAATGTATCTCTGGCATTCAATGTAACTGCTCTTACAGTTGCTATATCATGCTTTTATATGGTTGAGTACATATACAATGAAATGAAGCCACCTTCTATACAACTATACTAAAAAGGAGCTCCATACTGCCACTCAGTGGGATTCCTCGGGAGTAACGCAGAAAGTCATTTTGTGTAACAAACTATTACAATATATAATTTTTTGTATAGTATTCATTGATTACTCTTTTCAATGATCTGTTGGTTACAGGATAGTGATATTTCTAGGTTTTACAAAGTGATATCAGTACAGTGTCAGTTATCACTCCTTGTACAACCAACTTCAAAATCTGATGAATGTATCTCTGGCATTCAATGTAACTCTTCTTACAGTTGCTATATCATGGTTTTATATGGTTGAGTACATATACAATGAAATGAAGCCACCTTCTATACAACTATAGCAAAAAGGTGCTCCATACTGCCACTCAGTGGGATTCCTCGGGAGTAACGCAGAAAGTTATTTTGTGTAACAAACTATTACAATTTACAATCCAATGTATTTCTTCTATAGTATTCATTGATTACTCTTCTGTGAACTCTTGGTTAGACAACAGTGAAATTTCTACGTTTTACAAAGTGATATCAGTACAGTGTCAGTTATCACTCCTTGTACAAAGAACTTCAAAATCTGAGGAATGTATGTCTGGCATTCAATGTAACTGCTCTTACAGTTGCTATATCATGCTTTTATATGGTTGAGTACATATATAATGAAATGAAGCCACCTTCTATACAACTATAGCAAAAAGGTGCTCCATACTGCCACTCAGTGGGAATCATCGGGAGTAACGCAGGAAGTCATTTTGTGTAACAAACTATTACAATTTACAATCCAATGTATTTCTTGTATAGTATTCATTGATTCCTTTTCTGTGAACTCTTGGTTAGACAACAGTGAAATTTCTACGTTTTACAAAGTGATATCAGGACAGTGTCAGTTATCACTCCTTGTACAAAGAACTTTAAAATCTGATGAATGTATCTCTGGCATTCAATGTAACTGCTCTTACTGTGGCTATATCATGCTTTTATATGGTTGAGTACATATACAATTAAATGAAGCCACCTTCTATACAGCTGGAGGAAAAAGGTGCTCCATACTGCCACTCAGTGGGATTCCTCGGGAGTAACGCAGAAAGTCATTTTGTGTAACAAACTATTACAATATATAATTTCTTGTATAGTATACATTGATAACTCTTTTCAATGATCTGTTGGTTACAGGATAGTGATATTTCAAGGTTTTACAAAGTGATATCAGTACAGTGTCAGTTATCACTCCTTGTACAAACAACTTCAAAATCTGATGAATGTATCTCTGGCACTCAATGTAACTGCTCTTACAGTTGCTATATCATGCTTTTATATAGTTGAGTACATATACAATGAAATGAAGCCACCTTCTATACAACTATAGCAAAAAGGTGCTCCATACTGCCACTCAGTGGGATTCCTCGGGAGTAATGCAGAAATTCATTTTGTGTAACAAACTATTACAATTTACAATCCAATGTATTTCTTGTATAGTATTCATTGATTACTCTTCTGTGAACTCTTGGTTAGACAACAGTGAAATTTCTACGTTTCACAAAGTGATATCAGTACAGTGTCAGTTATCACTCCTTGTACAACCAACTTGAAAATCTGATGAATGTATCTCTTGCATTCAATGTAATTGCTCTTACAGTTGATATATCTTGATTTTATATGGTTGAGTACATATACAATTAAATGAAGCCACCTTCTATACAACTACAGTAAAAAGGTGCTCCATACTGCCACTCAGTGGGATTCCTCGGGAGTAACGCAGAAAGTCATTTTGTGTAACAAACTATTACAATTTACAATCCAATGTATTTCTTGTATAGTATTCATTGATTACTGTTCTGTGAAGTCTTGGTTAGACAACAGTGAAATTTCTACGTTTTACAAAGTGATATCAGTACAGTGTCAGTTATCACTCCTTGTACAACCAACTTGAAAATCTGATGAATGTATCTCTTGCATTCAATGTATTTGCTCTTACAGTTGATATATCTTGATTTTATATGGTTGAGTACATATAAAATGAAATGAAGACACCTTTTATACAACTATAGTAAAAAGGAGCTCCATACTGCCACTCAGTGGGATTCCTCGGGAGTAACGCTGAAAGTCATTTTGTGTAACAAACTATTACAATATATAATTTCTTGTATAGTATTCATTGATTACTCTTTTCAATGATCTGTTGGTTACAGGATAGTGATATTTCTAGGTTTTACAAAGTGATATCAGTACAGTGTCAGTTATCACTCCTTGTACAAACAACTTCAAAATCTGATGAATGTATCTCTGGCATTCAATGTAACTGCTCTTACCGTTGCTATGTCATGCTTTTATTTGGTTGAGTACATATACAATGAAATGAAGCCGCCTTCTATACAACTATAGCAAAAAGGTGCTCCATACTGCCACTCAGTGGGATTCCTCGGGAGTAACGCAGAAAGTCATTTTGTGTAACAAACTATTACAATTTACAATCCAATGTATTTCTTGTATAGTATTCATTCATTACTCTTCTGCGATCTCTTGGTTAGACAACAGTGAAATTTCTAGGTTTTACAACGTGATATCAATACAGTGTCAGTAATCACTCCCTGTACAACCAACTTCAAAATCTGATGAATGTATCTCTTGCATTCAATGTAACTGCTCTTACAGTTGCTATATCATGCTTTTATATGGTTGAGTACATATACAATGAAATGAAGCCACCTTCTATACAACTATAGCAAAAAGTTGCTCCATACTGCCACTCAGTGGGACTCCTCGGGAGTAACGCAGAAAGTCATTTTGTGTAACAAACTATTACAATTTACAATCCAATGTATTTCTTGTATAGTATTCATTGATTCCTTTTCTGTGAACTCTTGGTTAGACAACAGTGAAATTTCTACGTTTTACAAAGTGATATCAGGACAGTGTCAGTTATCACTCCTTGTACAAAGAACTTTAAAATCTGATGAATGTATCTCTGGCATTCAATGTAACTGCTCTTACTGTGGCTATATCATGCTTTTATATGGTTGAGTACATATACAATTAAATGAAGCCACCTTCTATACAGCTGGAGGAAAAAGGTGCTCCATACTGCCACTCAGTGGGATTCCTCGGGAGTAACGCAGAAAGTCAATTTGTGTAACAAACGATTACAATATACAATTTCTTGTATAGTATTCATTGATTACTCTTTTCAATGATCTGTTGGTTACAGGATAGTGATATTTCTAGGTTTTACAAAGTGATATCAGTACAGTGTCAGTTATCACTCCTTGTACAAAAAACTTCAAAATCTGATGAATGTATCTCTGCCATTCAATGTAACTGCTCTTACCGTTGCTATATCATGCTTTTATATGGTTGAGTACATATACAATTTAATGAAGCCACCTTCTATACAACTACAGTAAAAAGGTGCTCCATACTGCCACTCAGTGGGATTCCTCGGGAGTAACGCAGAAAGTCATTTTGTGTAACAAACTATTACAATTTACAATCCAATGTATTTCTTGGATAGTATTCATTGATTACTCTTCTGCGATCTCTTGGTTAGACAACAGTGAAATTTCTAGGTTTTACAACGTGATATCAATACAGTGTCAGTAATCACTCCTTGTACAACCAACTTCAAAATCTGATGAATGTATCTCTTGCATTCAATGTAACTGCTCTTACAGTTGCTATATCATGCTTTTATATGGTTGTGTACATATACAATGAAATGAAGCCACCTTCTATACAACTACAGTAAAAAGGTGCTCCATACTGCCACTCAGTGGGATTCCTCGGGAGTAACGCAGAAAGTCATTTTGTGTAACAAACTATTACAATATATAATTTCTTGTATAGTATTCATTGATTACTCTTTTCAATGACCTGTTGGTTACAGGATAGTGATATTTCTAGGTTTTACAAAGTGATTTTAAGTACAGTGTCAGTTATCACTCCTTGTACAACCAACTTCAAAATCTGATGAATGTATCTCTGGCATTCAATGTAACTGCTCTTACAGTTGCTATATCATGCTTTTATATGGTTGAGTACATATACAATGAAATGAAGCCACCTTCTATACAACTATAGTAAAAAGGAGCTCCATACTGCCACTCAGTGGGATTCCTCGGGAGTAACGCAGAAAGTCATTTTGTGTAACAAACTATTACAATATATAATTTCTTGTATAGTATTCATTGATTACTCTTTTCAATGACCTGTTAGTTACAGGATAGTGATATTTCTAGGTTTTACAAAGTGATATCAGTACAGTGTCAGTTATCACTCCTTGTACAACCAACTTCAAAATCTGATGAATGTATCTCTGGCATTCAATGAAACTCTTCTTACAGTTGCTATATCATGCTTTTATATGGTTGAGTACATATACAATGAAATGAAGCCACCTTCTATACAACTATAGCAAAAAGGTGCTCCATACTGCCACTCAGTGGGATTCCTCGGGAGTAACGCAGAAAGTCATTTTGTGTAACAAACTATTACAATTTACTATCCAATGTATTTCTTGTATAGTATTCATTGATTACTCTTCTGTGAACTCTTGGTTAGACAACAGTGAAATTTCTATGTTTTACAAAGTGATATCAGGACAGTGTCAGTTATCACTCCTTGTACAACCAACTTTAAAATCTGATGAATGTATCTCTTGCATTCAATGTAACTGCTCTTAAAGTTGCTATATCATGCTTTTATATGGTTGAGTACATATACAATGAAATGAAGCCACCTTCTTTACAAGTATAGTAAAAAGGTGCTCCATACTGCCACTCAGTGGGATTCCTCGTGAGTAACGCAGAAAGTCATTTTGTGTAACAAACTATTAGAATATACAATTTCTTGTATAGCATTCATTGATTACTCTTTTCAATGATCTGTTGGTTACAGGATAGTGATATTTCTAGGTTTTACAAAGAAATATCAGTACAGTGTCAGTTATCACTCCTTGTACAAACAACTTCAAAATCTGATGAATGTATCTCTGCCATTCAATGTAACTGCTCTTACAGTTGCTATATCATGCTTTTATATGGTTGAGTACATATACAATGAAATGAAGCCACCTTCTATACAACTATAGCAAAAAGTTGCTCCATACTGCCACTTAGTGGGATTCCTCGGGAGTAACGCAGAAAGTTATTTTGTGTAACAAACTATTACAATTTACAATCCAATGTATTTCTTGGATAGTATTCATTGATTACTCTTCTGTGAACTCGGTTAGACAACAGTGAAATTTCTACGTTTTACAAAGTGATATCAGTACAGTGTCAGTTATCACTCCTTGTACAAAGAACTTCAAAATCTGATGAATGTATATCTGGCATTCAATGTAACTGCTCTTACCGTTGCTATATCATGCTTTTATATGGTTGATTACATATACAATTTAATGAAGCCACCTTCTATACAACTACAGTAAAAAGGTGCTCCATACTGCCACTCAGTGGGATTCCTCGGGAGTAACGCAGAAAGTCATTTTGTGTAACAAACTATTACAATATATAATTTCTTGTATAGTATTCATTGATTACTCTTTTCAATGATCTGTTGGTTACAGGATAGTGATATTTCTAGGATTTAAAAAGTGATATCAGTACAGTGTCAGTTATCACTCCTTGTACAAACAACTTCAAAATCTGATGAATGTATCTCTGCCATTCAATGTAACTGCTCTTACAGTTGCTATATCATGCTTTTATATGGTTGAGTACATATACAATGAAATGAAGCCACCTTCTATACAACTATAGCAAAAAGTTGCTCCATACTGCCACTTAGTGGGATTCCTCGGGAGTAACGCAGAAAGTTATTTTGTGTAACAAACTATTACAATTTACAATCCAATGTATTTCTTGGATAGTATTCATTGATTACTCTTCTGTGAACTCGGTTAGACAACAGTGAAATTTCTACGTTTTACAAAGTGATATCAGTACAGTGTCAGTTATCACTCCTTGTACAAAGAACTTCAAAATCTGATGAATGTATATCTGGCATTCAATGTAACTGCTCTTACCGTTGCTATATCATGCTTTTATATGGTTGATTACATATACAATTTAATGAAGCCACCTTCTATACAACTACAGTAAAAAGGTGCTCCATACTGCCACTCAGTGGGATTCCTCGGGAGTAACGGAGAAAGTCATTTTGTGTAACAAACTATTACAATTTACAATCCAATGTATTTCTTGTATAGTATTCGTTGATTAGTCTTCTGCGATCGCTTGGTTAGACAACAGTGAAATTTCTAGGTTTTCCAACGTTATATCAATACAGTGTCAGTAATCACTCCTTGTACAACCAACTTCAAAATCTGATGAACGTATCTCTTGCATTCAATGTAACTGCTCCTACAGTTGCTATATCATGCTTTTATATGGTTGAGTACATATACAATGAAATGAAGCCACCTTCTATACAACTATAATAAAAAGGAGCTCCATACTGCCACTCAGTGGGATTCCTCGGGAGTAACGCAGAAAGTCATTTTGTGTCACAAACTATTACAATTTACAATCCAATGTATTTCTTGTATAGTATTCGTTGATTACTCTTCTGCGATCGCTTGGTTAGACAACAGTGAAATTTCTAGGTTTTCCAACGTGATATCAATACAGTGTCAGTAATCACTCCTTGTACAACCAACTTCAAAATCTGATGAACGTATCTCTTGCATTCAATGTAACTGCTCTTACAGTTGCTAAATCATGCTTTTATATGGTTGAGTACATATACAATGAAATGAAGCCACCTTCTATACAACTATAGTAAAAAGGAGCTCCATACTGCCACTCAGTGGGATTCCTCGGGAGTAACGCAGAAAGTCATTTTGTGTAACAAACTATTACAATATATAATTTCTTGTATAGTATTAATGATTACTCTTTTCAATGACCTGTTGGTTACAGGATAGTGATATTTCTAGGTTTTACAAAGTGATTTTAAGTACAGTGTCAGTTATCACTCCTTGTACAAACAACTTCAAAATCTGATGAATGTATCTCTCGCATTCAATGTAACTGCTCTTACAGTTGCTATATCATGCTTTTATATGGTTGAGTACATATACAATGAAATGAAGCCACCTTCTATACAACTATAGCAAAAAGGTGCTCCATACTGCCACTCAGTGGGATTCCTCGGGAGTAATGCAGATATTCATTTTGTGTAAAAAACTATTACCATTTACAATCCAATGTATTTCTTGGATAGTATTCATTGATTACTCTTTTGTGAACTCGGTTAGACAACAGTGAAATTTCTACGTTTTACAAAGTGATATCAGTACAGTGTCAGTTATCACTCCTTGTACAACCAACTTGAAAATCTGATGAATGTATCTCTTGCATTCAATGTATTTGCTCTTACAGTTGATATATCTTGATTTTATATGGTTGAGTACATATACAATTAAATGAAGCCACCTTCTATACAACTACAGTAAAAAGGTGCTCCATACTGCCACCCAGTGGGATTCCTCGGGAGTAACGCAGAAAGTCATGTTGTGTAACAAACTAATACAATTTACAATCCAATGTATTTCTTGTATAGTATTCATTGATTACTCTTCTGCGATCTCTTGGTTAGACAACAGTGAAATTTCTAGGTTTTACAACGTGATATCAATACAGTGTCAGTAATCACTCCTTGTACAACCAACTTCAAAATCTGATGAATGTATCTCTTGCATTCAATGTAACTGCTCTTACAGTTGCTATATCATGCTTTTATATGGTTGAGTACATATACAATGAAATGAAGCCACCTTCTATACAACTATAGTAAAAAGGAGCTCCATACTGCCACTCAGTGGGATTCCTCGGGAGTAACGCAGAAAGTCATCTTGTGTAACAAACTATTACAATATATAATTTCTTGTATAGTATTCATTGATTACTCTTTTCAATGATCTGTTGGTTACAGGATAGTGATATTTCTAGGTTTTACAAAGTGATATCAGAACAGTGTCAGTTATCACTCCTCGTACAAACAACTTCAAAATCTGATGAATGTATCTCTGGCATTCAATGTAACTGCTCTTACAGTTGCTATATCATGCTTTTATATGGTTGAGTACATATACAATGAAATGAAGCCACCTTCTATACAACTATAGGAAAAAGGTGCACCATACTGCCACTCAGTGGGATTCCTCGGGAGTAACGCAGAAAGTCATTTTGTGTAACAAACTATTACCATTTACAATCCAATGTATTTCTTGTATAGTATTCGTTGATTACTCTTCTGTGAACTCGGTTAGACAACAGTGAAATTTCTACGTTTTACAAAGTGGTATCAGTACAGTGTCAGTTATCACTCCTTGTACAAAGAACTTCAAAATCTGATGAATGTATCTCTGGCATTCAATGTAACTGCTCTTACAGTTGCTATCTCATGCTTTTATATGGTTGAGTACATATACAATGAAATGAAGCCACCTTCTATAAAACTATAGCAAAAAGTTGCTCCATACTGCCACTTAGTGGGATTCCTCGGGAGTAACGCAGAAAGTCATTTTTTGTAACAAACTATTACAATTTACAATCCAATGTATTTCTTGGATAGTATTCATTGATTACTCTTCTGTGAACTCTTGGTTAGACAGCCGTGAAATTTCTACGTTTTACAAAGTGATATCAGTACAGTGTCAGTTATCACTCCTTGTACAACCAACTTGAAAATCTGATGAATGTATCTCTTGCATTCAATGTATTTGCTCTTACAGTTGATATATCTTGATTTTATATGGTTGAGTACATATACAATTAAATGAAGCCACCTTCTATACAACTAGAGTAAAAAGGTGCTCCATACTGCCACCCAGTGGGATTCCTCGGGAGTAACGCAGAAAGTCATGTTGTGTAACAAACTAATACAATTTACAATCCAATGTATTTCTTGTATAGTATTCATTGATTACTCTTCTGCGATCTCTTGGTTAGACAACAGTGAAATTTCTAGGTTTTACAACGTGATATCAATACAGTGTCAGTAATCACTCCTTGTACAACCAACTTCAAAATCTGATGAATGTATCTCTTGCATTCAATGTAACTGCTCTTACAGTTGCTATATCATGCTTTTATATGGTTGAGTACATATACAATGAAATGAAGCCACCTTCTATACAACTATAGTAAAAAGGAGCTCCATACTGCCACTCAGTGGGATTCCTCGGGAGTAACGCAGAAAGTCATTTTGTGTAACAAACTATTACAATATATAATTTCTTGTATAGTATTCATTGATTACTCTTTTCAATGATCTGTTGGTTACAGGATAGTGATATTTCTAGGTTTTACAAAGTGATATCAGAACAGTGTCAGTTATCACTCCTCGTACAAACAACTTCAAAATCTGATGAATGTATCTCTGGCATTCAATGTAACTGCTCTTACAGTTGCTATATCATGCTTTTATATGGTTGAGTACATATACAATGAAATGAAGCCACCTTCTATACAACTATAGGAAAAAGGTGCACCATACTGCCACTCAGTGGGATTCCTCGGGAGTAACGCAGAAAGTCATTTTGTGTAACAAACTATTACCATTTACAATCCAATGTATTTCTTGTATAGTATTCATTGATTACTCTTCTGTGAACTCGGTTAGACAACAGTGTAATTTCTACGTTTTACAAAGTGATATCAGTACAGTGTCAGTTATCACTCCTTGTACAAAGAACTTCAAAATCTGATGAATGTATATCTGGCATTCAATGTAACTGCTCTTACCGTTGCTATATCATGCTTTTATATTGTTGAGTACATATACAATTTAATGAAGCCACCTTCTATACAACTACAGTAAAAAGGTGCTCCATACTGCCACTCAGTGGGATTCCTCGGGAGTAACGTAGAAAGTCATTTTGTGTAACAAACTATTACAATTTACAATCCAATGTATTTCTTGTATAGTATTCATTGATTACTCTTCTGCGATCTCTTGGTTATACAACAGTGAAATTTCTAGGTTTTACAACGTGATATCAATACAGTGTCAGTAATCACTCCTTGTACAACCAACTTCAAAATCTGATGAATGTATCTCTTGCATTCAATGTAACTGCTCTTACAGTTGCTATATCATGCTTTTATATGGTTGTGTACATATACAATGAAATGAAGCCACCTTCTATACAACTACAGTAAAAAGGTGCTCCATACTGCCACTCAGTGGGATTCCTCGGGAGTAACGCAGAAAGTCATTTTGTGTAACAAACTATTACAATTTACAATCCAATGTATTTCTTGTATAGTATTCGTTGATTACTCTTCTGCGATCGCTTGGTTAGACAACAGTGAAATTTCTAGGTTTTCCAACGTGATATCAATACAGTGTCAGTAATCACTCCTTGTACAACCAACTTCAAAATCTGATGAACGTATCTCTTGCATTCAATGTAACTGCTCTTACAGTTGCTATATCATGCTTTTATATGGTTGAGTACATATACAATGAAATGAAGCCACCTTCTATACAACTATAGCAAAAAGGTGCTCCATACTGCCACTCAGTGGGATTCCTCGGGAGTAACGCAGATATTCAGTTTGTGTAACAAACTATTACAATTTACAATCCAATGTATTTTTTGTATAGTATTCATTGATTACTCTTCTGTGAACTCTTGGTTACACAACAGTGAAATTTCTACGTTTAACAAAGTGATATCAGTACAGTGTCAGTTATCACTCCTTGTACAACCAACTTGAAAATCTGATGAATGTATCTCTTGCATTCAATGTAACTGCTCTTACAGTTGATATATCTTGATTTTATATGGTTGAGTACATATAAAATGAAATGAAGACACCTTTTATACAACTATAGTAAAAAGGAGCTCCATACTGCCACTCAGTGGGATTCCTCGGGAGTAACGCAGAAAGTCATTTTGTGTAACAAACTATTACAATATATAATTTCTTGTATAGTATTCATTGATTACTCTTTTCAATGATCTGTTGGTTACAGGATAGTGATATTTCTAGGTTTTACAAAGTGATATCAGTACAGTGTCAGTTATCACTCCTTTTACAAACAACTTCAAAATCTGATGAATGTATCTCTGGCATTCAATGTAACTGCTCTTACCGTTGCTATATCATGCTTTTATTTGGTTGAGTACATATACAATGAAATGAAGCCACCTTCTATACAACTATAGCAAAAAGGTGCTCCATACTGCCACTCAGTGGGATTCCTCGGGAGTAACGCAGAAAGTCATTTTGTGTAACAAACTATTACAATTTACAATCCAATGTATTTCTTGTATAGTATTCATTGATTCCTTTTCTGTGAACTCTTGGTTAGACAACAGTTAAATTTCTACGTTTTACAAAGTGATATCAGTACAGGGTCAGTTATCACTCCTTGTACAAAGAACTTCAAAATCTGATGAATGTATCTCTGGCATTCAATGTAACTGCTCTTACAGTTGCTATATCATGCTTTTATATGGTTGAGTACATATACAATGAAATGAAGCCACCTTCTATACAACTATAGCAAAAAGGTGCTCCATACTGCCACTTATTGGGATTCCTCGGGAGTAACGCAGAAAGTCATTTTGTGTAACAAACTATTACAATTTACAATCCAATGTATTTCTTGGATAGTATTCATTGATTACTCTTCTGTGAACTCTTGGTTAGACAACATTGAAATTTCTACGTTTTACAAAGTGATATCAGTACAGTGTCAGTTATCACTCCTTATACAACCAACTTCAAAATCTGATGAATGTATCTCTTGCATTCAATGTAACTGCTCTTACCGTTGCTATATCATGCTTTTATATGGTTGAGTACATATACAATGAAATGAAGACACCTTCTATACAACTACAGGAAAAAGGTGCTCCATACTGCCACTCAGTGGGATTCCTCGCGAGTAATGCAGAAAGTCATTTTGTGTAACAAACTATTACAATTTACAATCCAATGTATTTCTTGTATAGTATTCATTGATTACTCTTATGCGATCTCTTGGTTAGACAACAGTGAAATTTCTAGGTTTTACAACGTGATATCAATACAGTGTCAGTAATCACTCCTTGTACAACCAACTTCAAAATCTGATGAATGTATCTCTTGCATTCAATGTAACTGCTCTTACAGTTGCTATATCATGCTTTTATATCGTTGAGTACATATACAATGAAATGAAGCCACCTTCTATACAACTATAGTAAAAAGGAGCTCCATACTGCCACTCAGTGGGATTCCTCGTGAGTAACGCAGAAAGTCATTTTGTGTAACAAACTATTACAATATACAATTTCTTGTATAGTATTCATTGATTACTCTTTTCAATGATCTGTTGGTTACAGGATAGTGATATTTCTAGGTTTTACAAAGTGATATCAGTACAGTGTCAGTTATCACTCCTTGTACAAACAACTTCAAAATCTGATGAATGTATCTCTGGCATTCAATGTAACTGCTCTTACCGTTGCTATATCATGCTTTTATTTGGTTGAGTACATATACAATGAAATGAAGCCACCTTCTATACAACTATAGCAAAAAGGTGCTCCATACTGCCACTCAGTGGGATTCCTCGGGAGTAACGCAGAAAGTCATTTTGTGTAACAAACTATTACAATTTACAATCCAATGTATTTCTTGTATAGTATTCATTGATTCCTTTTCTGTGAACTCTTGGTTAGACAACAGTGAAATTTCTACGTTTTACAAAGTGATATCAGTACAGGGTCAGTTATCACTCCTTGTACAAAGAACTTCAAAATCTGATGAATGTATCTCTGGCATTCAATGTAACTGCTCTTACAGTTGCTATATCATGCTTTTATATGGTTGAGTACATATAAATGAAATGAAGCCACCTTCTATACAACTATAGCAAAAAGGTGCTCCATACTGCCACTTAGTGGGATTCCTCGGGAGTAACGCAGAAAGTCATTTTGTGTAACAAACTATTACAATTTACAATCCAATGTATTTCTTGGATAGTATTCATTGATTACTCTTCTGTGAACTCTTGGTTAGACAACATTGAAATTTCTACGTTTTACAAAGTGATATCAGTACAGTGTCAGTTATCACTCCTTATACAACCAACTTCAAAATCTGATGAATGTATCTCTTGCATTCAATGTAACTGCTCTTACCGTTGCTATATCATGCTTTTATATGGTTGAGTACATATACAATGAAATGAAGACACCTTCTATACAACTACAGGAAAAAGGTGCTCCATACTGCCACTCAGTGGGATTCCTCGCGAGTAATGCAGAAAGTCATTTTGTGTAACAAACTATTACAATTTACAATCCAATGTATTTCTTGTATAGTATTCATTGATTACTCTTATGCGATCTCTTGGTTAGACAACAGTGAAATTTCTAGGTTTTACAACGTGATATCAATACAGTGTCAGTAATCACTCCTTGTACAACCAACTTCAAAATCTGATGAATGTATCTCTTGCATTCAATGTAACTGCTCTTACAGTTGCTATATCATGCTTTTATATCGTTGAGTACATATACAATGAAATGAAGCCACCTTCTATACAACTATAGTAAAAAGGAGCTCCATACTGCCACTCAGTGGGATTCCTCGTGAGTAACGCAGAAAGTCATTTTGTGTAACAAACTATTACAATATACAATTTCTTGTATAGTATTCATTGATTACTCTTTTCAATGATCTGTTGGTTACAGGATAGTGATATTTCTATGTTTTACAAAGTGATATCAGTACAGTGTCAGTTATCACTCCTTGTACAAACAACTTCAAAATCTGATGAATGTATCTCTGGCATTCAATGTAACTGCTCTTACAGTTGCTATATCATGCTTTTATATGGTTGAGTACATATACAATGAAATGAAGCCACCTTCTATACAACTATAGCAAAAAGGTGCTCCATACTGCCACTCAGTGGGATTCCTCGGGAGTAACGCAGAAAGTCATTTTGTGTAACAAACTATTACAATTTACAATCCAATGTATTTCTTGTATAGTATTCATTGATTACTCTTCTGTGAACTCTTGGTTAGACAACAGTGAAATTTCTACGTTTTACAAAGTGATATCAGTACAGTGTCAGTTATCACTCCTTGTACAAACAACTTCAAAATCTGATGAATGTATCTCTTGCATTCAATGTAATTGCTCTTACAGTTGATATATCTTGATTTTATATGGTTGAGTACATATACAATTAAATGAAGCCACCTTCTATACAACTACAGTAAAAAGGTGCTCCATACTGCCACTCAGTGGGATTCCTCGGGAGTAACGCAGAAAGTCATTTTGTGTAACAAACTATTACAATTTACAATCCAATGTATTTCTTGTATAGTATTCATTGATTACTCTTCTGCGATCTCTTGGTTAGACAACAGTGAAATTTCTAGGTTTTACAACGTGATATCAATACAGTGTCAGTAATCACTCCTTGTACAACCAACTTCAAAATCTGATGAATGTATCTCTTGCATTCAATGTAACTGCTCTTACAGTTGCTATATCATGCTTTTATATGGTTGAGTACATATACAATGAAATGAAGCCACCTTCTATACAACTATAGTAAAAAGGAGCTCCATACTGCCACTCAGTGGGATTCCTCGGGAGTAACACAGAAAGTCATTTTGTGTAACAAACTATTACAATATATAAATTCTTGTATAGTATTCATTGATTACTCTTTTCTATGATCTGTTGGTTACAGGATAGTGATATTTCTAGGTTTTACAAAGTGATATCAGTACAGTGTCAGTTATCACTCCTTGTACAACCAACTTTAAAATCTGATGAATGTATCTCTGGCATTCAATGTAACTCTTCTTACCGTTGCTATATCATGCTTTTATATGGTTGAGTACGTATACAATGAAATGAAGCCACCTTCTATACAACTATAGCAAAAAGGTGCTCCATACTGCCACTCAGTGGGATTCCTCGGGAGTAACGCAGAAAGTCATTT
This sequence comes from Lepidodactylus listeri, assembly GCA_029233225.1. Classification (NCBI taxonomy): domain Eukaryota; kingdom Metazoa; phylum Chordata; class Lepidosauria; order Squamata; family Gekkonidae; genus Lepidodactylus; species Lepidodactylus listeri. The sequence goes on along the minus strand of JARCFY010000014.1, from coordinate 988,224 downwards.
TGTGTAACAAACTATTACAATTTACAATCCAATGTATTTCTTGTATAGTATTCATTGATTACTCTTCTGTGAACTCTTGGTTAGACAACAGTGAAATTTCTAGGTTTTTCAAAGTGATATCAGGACAGTGTCAGTTATCACTCCTTGTACAACCAACTTTAAAATCTGATGAATGTATCTTTTGCATTCAATGTAACTGCTCTTACAGTTGCTATATCATGCTTTTATATGGTTGAGTACATATACAATGAAATGAAGCCACCTTCTATACAAGTATAGTAAAAAGGTGCTCCATACTGCCACTCAATGGGATTCCTCGTGAGTAACGCAGAAAGTCATTTTGTGTAACAAACTATTACAATATAAAATTTCTTGTATAGTATTCATTGATTACTCTTTTCAATGATCTGTTGGTTACAGGATAGTGATATTTCTAGGTTTTACAAAGTGATATCAGTACAGTGTCAGTTATCACTCCTTGTACAAAACACTTCAAAATCTGATGAATGTATCCCTTGCATTCAATGTAACTGCTCTTACAGTTGCTATATCATGCTTTTATATGGTTGAGTACATATACAATGAAATGAAGCCACCTTCTGTACAACTACAGTAAAAAGTTGCTCCATACTGCCACTTAGTGGGATTCCTCGGGAGTAACGCAGAAAGTCATTTTGTGTAACAAACTATTACAATTTACAATCCAATGTATTTCTTGTATAGTATTCGTTGATTACTCTTCTGCGATCGCTTGGTTAGACAACAGTGAAATTTCTAGGTTTTCCAACGTGATATCAATACAGTGTCAGTAATCACTCCTTGTACAACCAACTTCATAATCTGATGAACGTATCTCTTGCATTCAATCTAACTGCTCTTACAGTTGCTATATCATGCTTTTATATGGTTGAGTACTTATACAATGAAATGAAGCCACCTTCTATACAACTATAGTAAAAAGGAGCTCCATACTGCCACTCAGTGGGATTCCTCGGGAGTAACGCAGAAAGTCATTTTGTGTAACAAACTATTACAATATATAATTTCTTGTATAGTATTCATTGATTACTCTTTTCAATGATCTGTTGGTTACAGGATAGTGATATTTCTAGGATTTAAAAAGTGATATCAGTACAGTGTCAGTTATCACTCCTTGTACAACCAACTTTAAAATCTGATGAATGTATCTCTGGCATTCAATGTAACTGCTCTTACAGTTGCTATATCATGCTTTTGTATGGTTGAGTACATATACAATGAAATGAAGCCACCTTCTATACAAGTATAGTAAAAAGGTGCTCCATACTGCCACTCAGTGGGATTCCTCGGGAGTAACGCAGAAAGTCATTTTGTGTAACAAACTATTACAATATATAATTTCTTGTATAGTATTCATTGATTACTCTTTTCAATGATCTGTTGGTTACAGGATAGTGATATTTCTAGGTTTTACAAAGTGATATCAGTACAGTGTCAGTTATCACTCCTTGTACAAAGAACTTCAAAATCTGATGAATGTATCTCTGCCATTCAATGTAACTGCTCTTAAAGTTGCTATATCATGCTTTTATATGGTTGAGTACATATACAATGAAATGAAGCCACCTTCTATACAACTATAGCAAAAAGTTGCTCCATACTGCCACTTAGTGGGATTCCTCGGGAGTAACGCAGAAAGTCATTTTGTGTAACAAACTATTACAATTTACAATCCAATGTATTTCTTGGATAGTATTCATTGATTACTCTTCTGTGAACTCTTGGTTAGACAACAGTGAAATTTCTACGTTTTACAAAGCGATATCAGTACAGTGTCAGTTATCACTCCTTGTACAACCAACTTGAAAATCTGATGAATGTATCTCTTGCATTCAACGTAATTGCTCTTACAGTTGATATATCTTGATTTTATATGGTTGAGTACATATACAATTAAATGAAGCCACCTTCTATACAACTACAGTAAAAAGGTGCTCCATACTGCCACCCAGTGGGATTCCTCGGGAGTAACGCAGAAAGTCATGTTGTGTAACAAACTAATACAATTTACAATCCAATGTATTTCTTGTATACTATTCATTGATTACTCTTCTGCGATCTCTTGGTTAGACAACAGTGAAATTTCTAGGTTTTACAACGTGATATCAATACAGTGTCAGTAATCACTCCTTGTACAACCAACTTCAAAATCTAATGAATGTATCTCTTGCATTCAATGTAACTGCTCTTACAGTTTCTATATCATGCTTTTATATGGTTGAGTACATATACAATGAAATGAAGCCACCTTCTATAAAACTATAGTAAAAAGGAGCTCCATACTGCCACTCAGTGGGATTCCTCGGGAGTAACGCAGAAAGTCATTTTGTGTAACAAACTATTACAATATATAAATTCTTGTATAGTATTCATTGATTACTCTTTTCAATGATCTGTTGGTTACAGGATAGTGATATTTCTAGGTTTTACAAAGTGATATCAGTACAGTGTCAGTTATCACTCCTTGTACAACCAACTTTAAAATCTGATGAATGTATCTCTGGCATTCAATGTAACTCTTCTTACCGTTGCTATATCATGCTTTTATATGGTTGAGTACATATACAATGAAATGAAGCCACCTTCTATACAACTATAGCAAAAAGGTGCTCCATACTGCCACTCAGTGGGATTCCTCGGGAGTAACGCAGAAAGTCATTTTGTGTAACAAACTATTACAATTTACAATCCAATGTATTTCTTGTATAGTATTCATTGATTACTCTTCTGTGAACTCTTGGTTAGACAACAGTGAAATTTCTAGGTTTTACAACGTGATATCAATACAGTGTCAGTAATCACTCCTTGTACAACCAACTTCAAAATCTAATGAACGTATCTCTTGCATTCAATCTAACTGCTCTTACAGTTGCTATATCATGCTTTTATATGGTTGAGTACTTATACAATGAAATGAAGCCACCTTCTATACAACTATAGTAAAAAGGAGCTCCATACTGCCACTCAGTGGGATTCCTCGGGAGTAACGCAGAAAGTCATTTTGTGTAACAAACTATTACAATATATAATTTCTTGTATAGTATTCATTGATTACTCTTTTCAATGATCTGTTGGTTACAGGATAGTGATATTTCTAGGATTTAAAAAGTGATATCAGTACAGTGTCAGTTATCACTCCTTGTACAACCAACTTTAAAATCTGATGAATGTATCTCTGGCATTCAATGTAACTGCTCTTACAGTTGCTATATCATGCTTTTGTATGGTTGAGTACATATACAATGAAATGAAGCCACCTTCTATACAAGTATAGTAAAAAGGTGCTCCATACTGCCACTCAGTGGGATTCCTCGGGAGTAACGCAGAAAGTCATTTTGTGTAACAAACTATTACAATATATAATTTCTTGTATAGTATTCATTGATTACTCTTTTCAATGATCTGTTGGTTACAGGATAGTGATATTTCTAGGTTTTACAAAGTGATATCAGTACAGTGTCAGTTATCACTCCTTGTACAAAGAACTTCAAAATCTGATGAATGTATCTCTGCCATTCAATGTAACTGCTCTTAAAGTTGCTATATCATGCTTTTATATGGTTGAGTACATATACAATGAAATGAAGCCACCTTCTATACAACTATAGCAAAAAGTTGCTCCATACTGCCACTTAGTGGGATTCCTCGGGAGTAACGCAGAAAGTCATTTTGTGTAACAAACTATTACAATTTACAATCCAATGTATTTCTTGGATAGTATTCATTGATTACTCTTCTGTGAACTCTTGGTTAGACAACAGTGAAATTTCTACGTTTTACAAAGCGATATCAGTACAGTGTCAGTTATCACTCCTTGTACAACCAACTTGAAAATCTGATGAATGTATCTCTTGCATTCAACGTAATTGCTCTTACAGTTGATATATCTTGATTTTATATGGTTGAGTACATATACAATTAAATGAAGCCACCTTCTATACAACTACAGTAAAAAGGTGCTCCATACTGCCACCCAGTGGGATTCCTCGGGAGTAACGCAGAAAGTCATGTTGTGTAACAAACTAATACAATTTACAATCCAATGTATTTCTTGTATAGTATTCATTGATTACTCTTCTGTGAACTCTTGGTTAGACAACAGTGAAATTTCTACGTTTTACAAAGTGATATCAGTACAGTGTCAGTTATCACTCCTTGTACAAACAACTTTAAAATCTGATGAATGTATCTCTTGCATTCAATGTAACTGCTCTTACAGTTGCTATATCATGCTTTTATATGGTTGAGTACATATACAATGAAATGAAGCCACCTTCTATACAACTATAGCAAAAAGGTGCTCCATACTGCCACTCAGTGGGATTCCTCGTGAGTAACGCAGAAAGTCATTTTGTGTAACAAACTATTACAATATAAAATTTCTTGTATAGTATTCATTGATTACTCTTTTCAATGATCTGTTGGTTACAGGATAGTGATATTTCTAGGTTTTACAAAGTGATATCAGTACAGTGTCAGTTATCACTCCTTGTACAAACAACTTCAAAATCTGATGAATGTATCTCTTGCATTCAATGTAACTGCTCTTACAGTTGCTATATCATGCTTTTATATGGTTGAGTACATATACAATGAAATGAAGCCACCTTCTGTACAACTACAGTAAAAAGGTGCTCCATACTGCCACTTAGTGGGATTCCTCGGGAGTAACGCAGAAAGTCATTTTGTGTAACAAACTATTACAATTTACAATCCAATGTATTTCTTGTATAGTATTCGTTGATTACTCTTCTGCGATCGCTTGGTTAGACAACAGTGAAATTTCTAGGTTTTCCAACGTGATATCAATACAGTGTCAGTAATCACTCCTTGTACAACCAACTTCATAATCTGATGAACGTATCTCTTGCATTCAATGTAACTGCTCTTACAGTTGCTATATCATGCTTTTATATGGTTGAGTACTTATACAATGAAATGAAGCCACCTTCTATACAACTATAGTAAAAAGAAGCTCCATACTGCCACTCAGTGGGATTCCTCGGGAGTAACGCAGAAAGTCATTTTGTGTAACAAACTATTACAATATATAATTTCTTGTATAGTATTCATTGATTACTCTTTTCAATGATCTGTAGGTTACAGGGTAGTGATATTTCTAGGATTTAAAAAGTGATATCAGTACAGTGTCAGTTATCACTCCTTGTACAACCAACTTCAAAATCTGATGAATGTATCTCTGGCATTCAATGTAACTCTTCTTACAGTTGCTATATCATGCTTTTATATGGTTGAGTACATATACAATGAAATGAAGCCACCTTCTATACAACTATAGCAAAAAGGTGCTCCATACTGCCAGTCAGTGGGATTCCTCGGGAGTAACGCAGAAAGTCATTTTGTGTAACAAACTATTACAATTTACAATCCAATGTATTTCTTGTATAGTATTCATTGATTACTCTTCTGTGAACTCTTGGTTAGACAACAGTGAAATTTCTACGTTTTACAATGTGATATCAGGACAGTGTCAGTTATCACTCCTTGTACAACCAACTTCAAAATCTGATGAATGTATCTCTTGCATTCAATGTAACTGCTCTTACAGTTGCTATATCATGCTTTTATATGGTTGAGTACATATACAATGAAATGAAGCCACCTTCTGTACAACTATAGTAAAAAGGTGCTCCATACTGCCACTCAGTGGGATTCCTCGTGAGTAACGCAGAAAGTCATTTTGTGTAACAAACTATAACAATATACAATTTCTTGTATAGTATTCATTGATTACTCTTTTCAATGATCTGTTGGTTACAGGATAGTGATATTTCTAGGTTTTACAAAGTGATATCAGTACAATGTCAGTTATCACTCCTTGTACAAACAACTTCAAAATCTGATGAATGTATCTCTGCCATTCAATGTAACTGCTCTTACAGTTGCTATATCATGCTTTTATATAGTTGAGTACATATACAATGAAATGAAGCCACCTTCTATACAACTATAGCAAAAAGGTGCTCCATAATGCCACTCAGTGGGATTCCTCGGGAGTAACGCAGAAAGTCATTTTGTGTAACAAACTATTACAATTTACAATCCAATGTATTTCTTGTATAGTAGTCATTGATTACTCTTCTGTGAACTCTTGGTTAGACAACAGTGAAATTTCTACGTTTTACAAAGTGATATCAGTACAGTGTCAGTTATCACTCCTTGTACAACCAACTTCAAAATCTGATGAATATATCTCTTGCATTGAATGTAATTGCTCTTACAGTTGATATATCTTGATTTTATATGGTTGAGTACATATACAATTAAATGAAGCCACCTTCTATACAACTACAGTAAAAAGGTGCTCCATACTGCCACTCAGTGGGATTCCTCGGGAGTAACGCAGAAAGTCATTTTGTGTAACAAACTATTACAATTTACAATCCAATGTATTTCTTGTATAGTATTCGTTGATTACTCTTCTGCGATCGCTTGGTTAGACAACAGTGAAATTTCTAGGTTTTCCAACGTGATATCAATACAGTGTCAGTAATCACTCCTTGTACAACCAACTTCAAAATCTGATGAATGTATCTCTTGCATTCAATGTAACTGCTCTTACAGTTGCTATATCATGCTTTTATATGGTTGTGTACATATACAATGAAATGAAGCCACCTTCTATACAACTACAGTAAAAAGGTGCTCCATACTGCCACTCAGTGGGATTCCTCGGGAGTAACGCAGAAAGTCATTTTGTGTAACAAACTATTCCAATTTACAATCCAATGTATTTCTTGTATAGTATTCGTTGATTACTCTTCTGCGATCGCTTGGTTAGACAACAGTGAAATTTCTAGGTTTTCCAACGTGATATCAATACAGTGTCAGTAATCACTCCTTGTACAACCAACTTCAAAATCTGATGAACGTATCTCTTGCATTCAATGTAACTGCTCTTACAGTTGCTATATCATGCTTTTATATGGTTGAGTACATATACAATGAAATGAAGCCACCTTCTATACAACTATAGTAAAAAGGAGCTCCATACTGCCACTCAGTGGGATTCCTCGGGAGTAACGCAGAAAGTCATTTTGTGTAACAAACTATTACAATTTACAATCCAATGTATTTCGTGTATAGTATTCGTTGATTACTCTTCTGCGATCGCTTGGTTAGACAACAGTGAAATTTCTAGGTTTTCCAACGTGATATCAATACAGTGTCAGTAATCACTCCTTGTACAACCAACTTCAAAATCTGATGAACGTATCTCTTGCATTCAATGTAACTGCTCTTACAGTTGCTATATCATGCTTTTATATGGTTGAGTACATATACAATGAAATGAAGCCACCTTCTATACAAGTATAGTAAAAAGGAGCTCCATACTCCAACTCAGTGGGATTCCTCGGGAGTAATGCAGAAAGTCATTTTGTGTAACAAACTATTACAATATATAATTTCTTGTATAGCATTCATTGATTACTCTTTTCAATGATCTGTTGGTTACAGGATAGTGATATTTCTAGGTTTTACAAAGTGATATCAATACAGTGTCAGTTATCACTCCTTGTACAAACAACTTCAAAATCTGATGAATGTATCTCTGCCATTCAATGTAACTGCTCTTACCGTTGCTATATCATGCTTTTATATGGTTGAGTACATATACAATTTAATGAAGCCACCTTCTATACAACTACAGTAAAAAGGTGCTCCATACTGCCACTCAGTGGGATTCCTCGGGAGTAACGCAGAAAGTCATTTTGTGTAACAAACTATTACAATTTACAATCCAATGTATTTCTTGAATAGTATTCATTGATTACTCTTCTGCGATCTCTTGGTTAGACAACAGTGAAATTTCTAGGTTTTACAACGTGATATCAATACAGTGTCAGTAATCTCTCCTTGTACAACCAACTTCAAAATCTGATGAATGTATCTCTTGCATTCAATGTAACTGCTCTTACAGTTGCTATATCATGCTTTTATATGGTTGTGTACATATACAATGAAATGAAGCCACCTTCTATACAACTATAGCGAAAAGGTTCTCCATACTGCCACTTAGTGGGATTCCTCGGGAGTAACGCAGAAAGTCATTTTGTGTAACAAACTATTACAATATACAATCCAATGTATTTCTTGGATAGTATTTATTGATTACTCTTCTGTGAACTCTTGGTTAGACAACAGTGAAATTTCTACGTTTTACAAAGTGATATCAGTACAGTGTCAGTTATCACTCCTTGTACAAAGAACTTCAAAATGTGATGAATGTATATCTGGCATTCAATGTAACTGCTCTTACCGTTGCTATATCATGCTTTTATATGGTTGAGTACATATACAATTTAATGAAGCCACCTTCTATACAACTACAGTAAAAAGGTGCTCCATACTGCCACTCAGTGGGATTCCTCGGGAGTAACGCAGAAAGTCATTTTGTGTAACAAACTATTACAATTTACAATCCAATGTATTTCTTGTATAGTATTCGTTGATTACTGTTCTGCGATCGCTTGGTTAGACAACAGTGAAATTTCTAGGTTTTCCAACGTTATATCAATACAGTGTCAGTAATCACTCCTTGTACAACCAACTTCAAAATCTGATGAACGTATCTCTTGCATTCAATGTAACTGCTCTTACAGTTGCTATATCATGCTTTTATATGATTGAGTACATATACAATGAAATGAAGCCACCTTCTATACAACTATAATAAAAAGGAGCTCCATACTGCCACTCAGTGGGATTCCTCGGGAGTAACGCAGAAAGTCATTTTGTGTAACAAACTATTACAATTTACAATCCAATGTATTTCTTGTATAGTATTCGTTGATTACTCTTCTGCGATCTCTTGGTTAGACAACAGTGAAATTTCTAGGTTTTACAACGTGATATCAATACAGTGTCAGTAATCACTCCTTGTACAACCAACTTCAAAATCTGATGAACGTATCTCTTGCATTCAATGTAACTGCTCTTACAGTTTCTATATCATGCTTTTATATGGTTGAGTACATATACAATGAAATGAAGCTACCTTCTATAAAACTATAGTAAAAAGGAGCTCCATACTGCCACTCAGTGGGATTCCTCGGGAGTAACGCAGAAAGTCATTTTGTGTAAGAAACTATTACAATATATAAATTCTTGTATAGTATTCATTGAGTACTCTTTTCAATGATCTGTTGGTTACAGGATAGTGATATTTCTAGGTTTTACAAAGTGATATCAGTACAGTGTCAGTTATCACTCCTTGTACAACCAACTTTAAAATCTGATGAATGTATCTCTGGCATTCAATGTAACTCTTCTTACCGTTGCTATATCATGCTTTTATATGGTTGAGTACATATACAATGAAATGAAGCCACCTTCTATACAACTATAGCAAAAAGGTGCTCCATACTGCCACTCAGTGGGATTCCTCGGGAGTAACGCAGAAAGTCATTTTGTGTAACAAACTATTACAATTTACAATCCAATGTATTTCTTGTATAGTATTCATTGATTACTCTTCTGTGAACTCTTGGTTAGACAACAGTGAAATTTCTAGGTTTTACAAAGTGATATCAGTACAGTGTCAGTTATCACTCCTTGTACAACCAACTTTAAAATCTATTGAATGTATCTCTTGCATTCAATGTAACTGCTCTTATAGTTGCTATATCATGCTTTTATATGGTTGAGTACATATACAATGAAATGAAGCCACGTTCTATACAACTATAGCAAAAAGGTGCTCCATACTGCCACTCAGTGGGATTCCTCGTGAGTAACGCAGAAAGTCATTTTGTGTAACAAACTATTAAAATATAAAATTTCTTGTATAGTATTCATTGATTACTCTTTTCAATGATCTGTTGGTTACAGGATAGTGATATTTCTAGGTTTTACAAAGTGATATCAGTACAGTGTCAGTTATCACTCCTTGTACAAACAACTTCAAAATCTGATGAATGTATCTCTTGCATTCAATGTAACTGCTCTTACAGTTGCTATATCATGCTTTTATATGGTTGAGTACATATACAATGAAATGAAGCCACCTTCTGTACAACTACGGTAAAAAGGTGCTCCATACTGCCACTTAGTGGGATTCCTCGGGAGTAACGCAGAAAGTCATTTTGTGTAACAAACTATTACAATTTACAATCCAATGTATTTCTTGTATAGTATTCGTTGATTACTCTTCTGCGATCGCTTGGTTAGACAACAGTGAAATTTCTAGGTTTTCCAACGTGATATCAATACAGTGTCAGTAATCACTCCTTGTACAACCAACTTCATAATCTGATGAACGTATCTCTTGCATTCAATGTAACTGCTCTTACAGTTGCTATATCATGCTTTTATATGGTTGAGTACTTATACAATGAAATGAAGCCACCTTCTATACAACTATAGTAAAAAGGAGCTCCATACTGCCACTCAGTGTGATTCCTCGGGAGTAACGCAGAAAGTCATTTTGTGTAACAAACTATTACAATATATAATTTCTTGTATAGTATTCATTGATTACTCTTTTCAATGATCTGTAGGTTACAGGGTAGTGATATTTCTAGGATTTAAAAAGTGATATCAGTACAGTGTCAGTTATCACTCCTTGTACAACCAACTTCAAAATCTGATGAATGTATCTCTGGCATTCAATGTAACTCTTCTTACAGTTGCTATATCATGCTTTTATATGGTTGAGTACATATACAATGAAATGAAGCCACCTTCTATACAACTATAGCAAAAAGGTGCTCCATACTGCCACTCAGTGGGATTCCTCGGGAGTAACGCAGAAAGTCATTTTGTGTAACAAACTATTACAATTTACAATCCAATGTATTTCTTGTATAGTATTCATTGATTACTCTTCTGTGAACTCTTGGTTAGACAACAGTGAAATTTCTACGTTTTACAATGTGATATCAGGACAGTGTCAGTTATCACTCCTTGTACAACCAACTTTAAAAATTGATGAATGTATCTCTTGCATTCAATGTAACTGCTCTTACAATTTCTATATCATGCTTTTATATGGTTGAGTACATATACAATGAAATGAAGCCACCTTCTATACAAGTATAGTAAAAAGGTGCTCCATACTGCCACTCAGTGGGATTCCTCGTGAGTAACGCAGAAAGTCATTTTGTGTAACAAACTATTACAATATACAATTTCTTGTATAGTATTCATTGATTACTCTTTTCAATGATCTGTTGGTTACAGGATAGTGATATTTCTAGGTTTTACAAAGTGATATCAGTACAGTGTCAGTTATCACTCCTTGTACAAACAACTTCAAAATCTGATGAATGTATCTCTGCCATTCAATGTAACTGCTCTTAAAGTTGCTATATCATGCTTTTATATGGTTGAGTACATATACAATGAAATGAAGCCACCTTCTATACAACTATAGCAAAAAGTTGCTCCATACTGCCACTTAGTGGGATTCCTCGGGAGTAACGCAGAAAGTCATTTTGTGTAACAAACTATTACAATTTACAATCCAATGTATTTCTTGTATAGTATTCATTGATTACTCTTCTGCGATCTCTTGGTTAGACAACAGTGTAATTTCTACGTTTTACAACGTGATATCAATACAGTGTCAGTAATCACTCCTTGTACAACCAACTTCAAAATCTGATGAATGTATCTCTTGCATTCAATGTAACTGCTCTTACAGTTGCTATATCATGCTTTTATATGGTTGAGTACATATACAATGAAATGAAGCCACCTTCTGTACAACTATAGTAAAAAGGTGCTCCATACTGCCACTCAGTGGGATTCCTCGTGAGTAACGCAGAAAGTCATTTTGTGTAACAAACTATAACAATATACAATTTCTTGTATAGTATTCATTGATTACTCTTTTCAATGATCTGTTGGTTACAGGATAGTGATATTTCTAGGTTTTACAAAGTGATATCAGTACAATGTCAGTTATCACTCCTTGTACAAACAACTTCAAAATCTGATGAATGTATCTCTGCCATTCAATGTAACTGCTCTTACAGTTGCTATATCATGCTTTTATATGGTTGAGTACATATACAATGAAATGAAGCCACCTTCTATACAACTATAGCAAAAAGGTGCTCCATAATGCCACTCAGTGGGATTCCTCGGGAGTAACGCAGAAAGTCATTTTGTGTAACAAACTATTACAATTTACAATCCAATGTATTTCTTGTATAGTAGTCATTGATTACTCTTCTGTGAACTCTTGGTTAGACAACAGTGAAATTTCTAGGTTTTACAAAGTGATATCAGTACAGTGTCAGTTATCACTCCTTCTACAACCAACTTTAAAATCTATTGAATGTATCTCTTGCATTCAATGTAACTGCTCTTATAGTTGCTATATCATGCTTTTATATGGTTGAGTACATATACAATGAAATGAAGCCACGTTCTATACAACTATAGCAAAAAGGTGCTCCATACTGCCACTCAGTGGGATTCCTCGTGAGTAACGCAGAAAGTCATTTTGTGTAACAAACTATTAAAATATAAAATTTCTTGTATAGTATTCATTGATTACTCTTTTCAATGATCTGTTGGTTACAGGATAGTGATATTTCTAGGTTTTACAAAGTGATATCAGTACAGTGTCAGTTATCACTCCTTGTACAAACAACTTCAAAATCTGATGAATGTATCTCTTGCATTCAATGTAACTGCTCTTACAGTTGCTATATCATGCTTTTATATGGTTGAGTACATATACAATGAAATGAAGCCACCTTCTGTACAACTACGGTAAAAAGGTGCTCCATACTGCCACTTAGTGGGATTCCTCGGGAGTAACGCAGAAAGTCATTTTGTGTAACAAACTATTACAATTTACAATCCAATGTATTTCTTGTATAGTATTCGTTGATTACTCTTCTGCGATCGCTTGGTTAGACAACAGTGAAATTTCTAGGTTTTCCAACGTGATATCAATACAGTGTCAGTAATCACTCCTTGTACAACCAACTTCATAATCTGATGAACGTATCTCTTGCATTCAATGTAACTGCTCTTACAGTTGCTATATCATGCTTTTATATGGTTGAGTACTTATACAATGAAATGAAGCCACCTTCTATACAACTATAGTAAAAAGGAGCTCCATACTGCCACTCAGTGTGATTCCTCGGGAGTAACGCAGAAAGTCATTTTGTGTAACAAACTATTACAATATATAATTTCTTGTATAGTATTCATTGATTACTCTTTTCAATGATCTGTAGGTTACAGGGTAGTGATATTTCTAGGATTTAAAAAGTGATATCAGTACAGTGTCAGTTATCACTCCTTGTACAACCAACTTCAAAATCTGATGAATGTATCTCTGGCATTCAATGTAACTCTTCTTACAGTTGCTATATCATGCTTTTATATGGTTGAGTACATATACAATGAAATGAAGCCACCTTCTATACAACTATAGCAAAAAGGTGCTCCATACTGCCACTCAGTGGGATTCCTCGGGAGTAACGCAGAAAGTCATTTTGTGTAACAAACTATTACAATTTACAATCCAATGTATTTCTTGTATAGTATTCATTGATTACTCTTCTGTGAACTCTTGGTTAGACAACAGTGAAATTTCTACGTTTTACAATGTGATATCAGGACAGTGTCAGTTATCACTCCTTGTACAACCAACTTTAAAAATTGATGAATGTATCTCTTGCATTCAATGTAACTGCTCTTACAATTTCTATATCATGCTTTTATATGGTTGAGTACATATACAATGAAATGAAGCCACCTTCTATACAAGTATAGTAAAAAGGTGCTCCATACTGCCACTCAGTGGGATTCCTCGTGAGTAACGCAGAAAGTCATTTTGTGTAACAAACTATTACAATATACAATTTCTTGTATAGTATTCATTGATTACTCTTTTCAATGATCTGTTGGTTACAGGATAGTGATATTTCTAGGTTTTACAAAGTGATATCAGTACAGTGTCAGTTATCACTCCTTGTACAAACAACTTCAAAATCTGATGAATGTATCTCTGCCATTCAATGTAACTGCTCTTAAAGTTGCTATATCATGCTTTTATATGGTTGAGTACATATACAATGAAATGAAGCCACCTTCTATACAACTATAGCAAAAAGTTGCTCCATACTGCCACTTAGTGGGATTCCTCGGGAGTAACGCAGAAAGTCATTTTGTGTAACAAACTATTACAATTTACAATCCAATGTATTTCTTGTATAGTATTCATTGATTACTCTTCTGCGATCTCTTGGTTAGACAACAGTGTAATTTCTACGTTTTACAACGTGATATCAATACAGTGTCAGTAATCACTCCTTGTACAACCAACTTCAAAATCTGATGAATGTATCTCTTGCATTCAATGTAACTGCTCTTACAGTTGCTATATCATGCTTTTATATGGTTGAGTACATATACAATGAAATGAAGCCACCTTCTGTACAACTATAGTAAAAAGGTGCTCCATACTGCCACTCAGTGGGATTCCTCGTGAGTAACGCAGAAAGTCATTTTGTGTAACAAACTATAACAATATACAATTTCTTGTATAGTATTCATTGATTACTCTTTTCAATGATCTGTTGGTTACAGGATAGTGATATTTCTAGGTTTTACAAAGTGATATCAGTACAATGTCAGTTATCACTCCTTGTACAAACAACTTCAAAATCTGATGAATGTATCTCTGCCATTCAATGTAACTGCTCTTACAGTTGCTATATCATGCTTTTATATGGTTGAGTACATATACAATGAAATGAAGCCACCTTCTATACAACTATAGCAAAAAGGTGCTCCATAATGCCACTCAGTGGGATTCCTCGGGAGTAACGCAGAAAGTCATTTTGTGTAACAAACTATTACAATTTACAATCCAATGTATTTCTTGTATAGTAGTCATTGATTACTCTTCTGTGAACTCTTGGTTAGACAACAGTGAAATTTCTACGTTTTACAAAGTGATATCAGTACAGTGTCAGTTATCACTCCTTCTACAACCAACTTCAAAATCTGATGAATATATCTCTTGCATTGAATGTAATTGCTCTTACAGTTGATATATCTTGATTTTATATGGTTGAGTACATATACCATGAAATGAAGCCACCTTCTATACAACTACAGTAAAAAGGTGCTCCATACTGCCACTCAGTGGGATTCCTCGGGAGTAACGCAGAAAGTCATTTTGTGTAACAAACTATTACAATTTACAATCCAATGTATTTCTTGTATAGTATTCGTTGATTACTCTTCTGCGATCGCTTGGTTAGACAACAGTGAAATTTCTAGGTTTTCCAACGTGATATCAATACAGTGTCAGTAATCACTCCTTGTACAACCAACTTCAAAATCTGATGAATGTATCTTTTGCATTCAATGTAACTGCTCTTACAGTTGCTATATCATGCTTTTATATGGTTGTGTACATATACAATGAAATGAAGCCACCTTCTATACAACTACAGTAAAAAGGTGCTCCATACTGCCACTCAGTGGGATTCCTCGGGAGTAACGCAGAAAGTCATTTTGTGTAACAAACTATTACAATTTACAATCCAATGTATTTCTTGTATAGTATTCGTTGATTACTCTTCTGCGATCGCTTGGTTAGACAACAGTGAAATTTCTAGGTTTTCCAACGTGATATCAATACAGTGTCAGTAATCACTCCTTGTACAACCAACTTCAAAATCTGATGAACGTATCTCTTGCATTCAATGTAACTGCTCTTACAGTTGCTATATCATGCTTTTATATGGTTGAGTACATATACAATGAAATGAAGCCACCTTCTATACAAGTATAGTAAAAAGGAGCTCCATACTGCCACTCAGTGGGATTCCTCGGGAGTAACGCAGAAAGTCATTTTGTGTAACAAACTATTACAATATATAATTTCTTGTATAGTATTCATTGATTACTCTTTTCAATGACCTGTTGGTTAAAGGATAGTGATATTTCTAGGTTTTACAAAGTGATTTTAAGTACAGTGTCAGTTATCACTCCTTGTACAAACAACTTCAAAATCTGATGAATGTATCTCTGGCATTCAATGTAACTGCTCTTACAGTTGCTATATCATGCTTTTATATGGTTGAGTACATATACAATGAAATGAAGCCACCTTCTATACAAGTATAGTAAAAAGGAGCTCCATACTGCCACTCAGTGGGATTCCTCGGGAGTAATGCAGAAAGTCATTTTGTGTAACAAACTATTACAATATATAATTTCTTGTATAGCATTCATTGATTACTCTTTTCAATGATCTGTCGGTTACAGGATAGTGATATTTCTAGGTTTTACAAAGTGATATCAGTACAGTGTCAGTTATCACTCCTTGTACAAACAACTTCAAAATCTGATGAATGTATCTCTGCCATTCAAAGTAACTGCTCTTACCGTTGCTATATCATGCTTTTATATGGTTGAGTACATATACAATTTAATGAAGCCACCTTCTATACAACTACAGTAAAAAGGTGCTCCATACTGCCACTCAGTGGGATTCCTCGGGAGTAACGCAGAAAGTCATTTTGTGTAACAAACTATTACAATTTACAATCCAATGTATTTCTTGGATAGTATTCATTGATTACTCTTCTGCGATCTCTTGGTTAGACAACAGTGAAATTTCTAGGTTTTACAACGTGATATCAATACAGTGTCAGTAATCTCTCCTTGTACAACCAACTTCAAAATCTGATGAATGTATCTCTTGCATTCAATGTAACTGCTCTTACAGTTGCTATATCATGCTTTTATATGGTTGTGTACATATACAATGAAATGAAGCCACCTTCTATACAACTACAGTAAAAAGGTGCTCCATACTGCCACTCAGTGGGATTCTCTCGGGAGTAACGCAGAAAGTCATTTTGTGTAACAAACTATTACAATATATAATTTCTTGTATAGTATTCATTGATTACTCTTTTCAATGACCTGTTGGTTACAGGATAGTGATATTTCTAGGTTTTACAAAGTGATTTTAAGTACAGTGTCAGTTATCACTCCTTGTACAACCAACTTCAAAATCTGATGAATGTATCTCTGGCATTCAACGTAACTGCTCTTACAGTTGCTATATCATGCTTTTATATGGTTGAGTACATATAAAATGAAATGAATCCACCTTCTATACAACTATAGTAAAAAGGAGCTCCATACTGCCACTCAGTGGGATTCCTCGGGAGTAACGCAGAAAGTCATTTTGTGTAACAAACTATTACAATATATAATTTCTTGTATAGTATTCATTGATTACTCTTTTCAATGATCTGTTAGTTACAGGATAGTGATATTTCTAGGTTTTACAAAGTGATATCAGTACAGTGTCAGTTATCACTCCTTGTACAACCAACTTCAAAATCTGATGAATGTATCTCTGGCATTCAATGTAACTCTTCTTACAGTTGCTATATCATGCTTTTATATGGTTGAGTACATATACAATGAAATGAAGCCACCTTCTATACAACTATAGCAAAAAGGTGCTCCATACTGCCACTCAGTGGGATTCCTCGGGAGTAACGCAGAAAGTCATTTTGTGTAACAAACTATTACAATTTACTATCCAATGTATTTCTTGTATAGTATTCATTGATTACTCTTCTGTGAACTCTTGGTTAGACAACAGTGAAATTTCTACGTTTTACAAAGTGATATCAGGACAGTGTCAGTTATCACTCCTTGTACAACCAACTTTAAAATCTGATGAATGTATCTCTTGCATTCAATGTAACTGCTCTTAAAGTTGCTATATCATGCTTTTATATGGTTGAGTACATATACAATGAAATGAAGCCACCTTCTTTACAAGTATAGTAAAAAGGTGCTCCATACTGCCACTCAGTGGGATTCCTCGTGAGTAACGCAGAAAGTCATTTTGTGTAACAAACTATTACAATATACAATTTTTTGTATAGCATTCATTGATTACTCTTTTCAATGATCTGTTGGTTACAGGATAGTGATATTTCTAGGTTTTACAAAGTGATATCAGTACAGTGTCAGTTATCACTCCTTGTACAAACAACTTCAAAATCTGATGAATGTATCTCTGCCATTCAATGTAACTGCTCTTACAGTTGCTATATCATGCTTTTATATGGTTGAGTACATATACAATGAAATGAAGCCACCTTCTATACAACTATAGCAAAAAGGTTCTCCATACTGCCACTTAGTGGGATTCCTCGGGAGTAACGCAGAAAGTTATTTTGTGTAACAAACTATTACAATTTACAATCCAATGTATTTCTTGGATAGTATTCATTGATTACTCTTCTGTGAACTCGGTTAGACAACAGTGAAATTTCTACGTTTTACAAAGTGATATCAGTACAGTGTCAGTTATCACTCCTTGTACAAAGAACTTCAAAATCTGATGAATGTATATCTGGCATTCAATGTAACTGCTCTTACCGTTGCTATATCATGCTTTTATATGGTTGAGTACATATACAATTTAATGAAGCCACCTTCTATACAACTACAGTAAAAAGGTGCTCCATACTGCCACTCAGTGGGATTCCTCGGGAGTAACGCAGAAAGTCATTTTGTGTAACAAACTATTACAATTTACAATCCAATGTATTTCTTGTATAGTATTCGTTGATTACTCTTCTACGATCGCTTGGTTAGACAACAGTGAAATTTCTAGGTTTTCCAACGTTATATCAATACAGTGTCAGTAATCACTCCTTGTACAACCAACTTCAAAATCTGATGAACGTATCTCTTGCATTTAATGTAACTGCTCTTACAGTTGCTATATCATGCTTTTATATGGTTGAGTACATATACAATGAAATGAAGCCACCTTCTATACAACTATAATAAAAAGGAGCTCCATACTGCCACTCAGTGGGATTCCTCGGGAGTAACGCAGAAAGTCATTTTGTGTAACAAACTATTACAATTTACAATCCAATGTATTTCTTGTATAGTATTCGTTGATTACTCTTCTGCGATCGCTTGGTTAGACAACAGTGAAATTTCTAGGTTTTCCAACGTGATATCAATACAGTGTCAGTAATCACTCCTTGTACAACCAACTTCAAAATCTGATGAACGTATCTCTTGCATTCAATGTAACTGCTCTTACAGTTGCTAAATCATGCTTTTATATGGTTGAGTACATATACAATGAAATGAAGCCACCTTCTATACAACTATAGTAAAAAGGAGCTCCATACTGCCACTCAGTGGGATTCCTCGGGAGTAAAGCAGAAAGTCATTTTGTGTAACAAACTATTACAATATATAATTTCTTGTATAGTATTAATGATTACTCTTTTCAATGACCTGTTGGTTACAGGATAGTGATATTTCTAGGTTTTACAAAGTGATTTTAAGTACAGTGTCAGTTATCACTCCTTGTACAAACAACTTCAAAATCTGATGAATGTATCTCTGGCATTCAATGTAACTGCTCTTACAGTTGCTATATCATGCTTTTATATGGTTGAGTACATATACAATGAAATGAAGCCACCTTCTATACAACAATAGTAAAAAGGAGCTCCATACTGCCACTCAGTGGGATTCCTCGGGAGTAACGCAGAAAGTCATTTTGTGTAACAAACTATTACAATATATAATTTCTTGTATAGCATTCATTGATTACTCTTTTCAATGATCTGTTGGTTACAGGATAGTGATATTTCTAGGTTTTACAAAGTGATATCAGTACAGTGTCAGTTATCACTCCTTGTACAAACAACTTCAAAATCTGATGAATGTATCTCTGCCATTCAATGTAACTGCTCTTACAGTTGCTATATCATGCTTTTATATGGTTGAGTACATATACAATGAAATGAAGCCACCTTCTATACAACTATAGCAAAAAGTTGCTCCATACTGCCACTTAGTGGGATTCCTCGGGAGTAACGCAGAAAGTCATTTTGTGTAACAAACTATTACAATTTAGAATCCAATGTATTTCTTGGATAGTATTCATTGATTACTCTTCTGTGAACTCTTGGTTAGACAGCAGTGAAATTTCTACGTTTTACAAAGTGATATCAGTACAGTGTCAGTTATCACTCCTTGTACAACCAACTTGAAAATCTGATGAATGTATCTCTTGCATTCAATCTATTTGCTCTTACAGTTGATATATCTTGATTTTATATGGTTCAGGACATATACAATTAAATGAAGCCACCTTCTATACAACTACAGTAAAAAGGTGCTCCATACTGCCACCCAGTGGGATTCCTCGGGAGTAACGCAGAAAGTCATGTTGTGTAACAAACTAATACAATTTACAATCCAATGTATTTCTTGTATAGTATTCATTGATTACTCTTCTGCGATCTCTTGGTTAGACAACAGTGAAATTTCTAGGTTTTACAACGTGATATCAATACAGTGTCAGTAATCACTCCTTGTACAACCAACTTCAAAATCTGATGAATGTATCTCTTGCATTCAATGTAACTGCTCTTACAGTTGCAATATCATGCTTTTATATGGTTGAGTACATATACAATGAAATGAAGCCACCTTCTATACAACTATAGTAAAAAGGAGCTCCATACTGCCACTCAGTGGGATTCCTCGGGAGTAACGCAGAAAGTCATTTTGTGTAACAAACTATTACAATATATAATTTCTTGTATAGTATTCATTGATTACTCTTTTCAATGATCTGTTGGTTACAGGATAGTGATATTTCTAGGTTTTACAAAGTGATATCAGAACAGTGTCAGTTATCATTCCTTGTACAAACAACTTCAAAATCTGATGAATGTATCTCTGGCATTCAATGTAACTGCTCTTACAGTTGCTATATCATGCTTTTATATGGTTGAGTACATATACAATGAAATGAAGCCACCTTCTATACAACTATAGCAAAAAGGTGCTCCATACTGCCACTTAGTGGGATTCCTCGGGAGTAACGCAGAAAGTCATTTTGTGTAACAAACTATTACCATTTACAATCCAATGTATTTCTTGTATAGTATTCATTGATTACTCTTCTGTGAACTCGGTTAGACAACAGTGAAATTTCTTCGTTTTACAAAGTGATATCAGAACAGTGTCAGTTATCACTCCTTGTACAAAGAACTTCAAAATCTGATGAATGTATATCTGGCATTCAATGTAACTGCTCTTACCGTTGCTATATCATGCTTTTATATGGTTGAGTACATATACAATTTAATGAAGCCACCTTCTATACAACTACAGTAAAAAGGTGCTCCATACTGCCACTCAGTGGGATTCCTCGTGAGTAACGCAGAAAGTCATTTTGTGTAACAAACTATTACAATATACAATTTTTTGTATAGCATTCATTGATTACTCTTTTCAATGATCTGTTGGTTACAGGATAGTGATATTTCTAGGTTTTACAAAGTGATATCAGTACAGTGTCAGTTATCACTCCTTGTACAAACAACTTCAAAATCTGATGAATGTATCTCTGCCATTCAATGTAACTGCTCTTACAGTTGCTATATCATGCTTTTATATGGTTGAGTACATATACAATGAAATGAAGCCACCTTCTATACAACTATAGTAAAAAGGAGCTCCATACTGCCACTCAGTGGGATTCCTCGGGAGTAAAGCAGAAAGTCATTTTGTGTAACAAACTATTACAATATATAATTTCTTGTATAGTATTAATGATTACTCTTTTCAATGACCTGTTGGTTACAGGATAGTGATATTTCTAGGTTTTACAAAGTGATTTTAAGTACAGTGTCAGTTATCACTCCTTGTACAAACAACTTCAAAATCTGATGAATGTATCTCTGGCATTCAATGTAACTGCTCTTACAGTTTCTATATCATGCTTTTATATGGTTGAGTACATATACAATGAAATGAAGCCACCTTCTATACAACTATAGTAAAAAGGAGCTCCATACTGCCACTCAGTGGGATTCCTCGGGAGTAACGCAGAAAGTCATTTTGTGTAACAAACTATTACAATATATAATTTCTTGTATAGTATTCATTGATTACTCTTTTCAATGATCTGTTGGTTACAGGATAGTGATATTTCTAGGTTTTACAAAGTGATATCAGTACAGTGTCAGTTATCACTCCTTTTACAAACAACTTCAAAATCTGATGAATGTATCTCTGGCATTCAATGTAACTGCTCTTACAGTTGCTATATCATGCTTTTATTTGGTTGAGTACATATACAATGAAATGAAGCCACCTTCTATACAACTATAGCAAAAATGTGCTCCATACTGCCACTCAGTGGGATTCCTCGGGAGTAACGCAGAAAGTCATTTTGTGTAACAAACTATTACAATTTACAATCCAATGTATTTCTTGTATAGTATTCATTGATTCCTTTTCTGTGAACTCTTGGTTAGACAACAGTGAAATTTCTACGTTTTACAAAGTGATATCAGTACAGGGTCAGTTATCACTCCTTGTACAAAGAACTTCAAAATCTGATGAATGTATCTCTGGCATTCAATGTAACTGCTCTTACTGTGGCTATATCATGCTTTTATATGGTTGAGTACATATACAATAAAATGAAGCCACCTTCTATACAGCTGGAGGAAAAAGGTGCTCCATACTGCCACTCAGTGGGATTCCTCGGGAGTAACGCAGAAAGTCAATTTGTGTAACAAACTATTACAATATACAATTTCTTGTATAGTATTCATTGATTACTCTTTTCAATGATCTGTTGGTTACAGGATAGTGATATTTCTAGGTTTTACAAAGTGATATCAGTACAGTGTCAGTTATCACTCCTTGTACAACCAACTTTAAAATCTGATGAATGTATCTCTGGCATTCAATGTAACTCTTCTTACCGTTGCTATATCATGCTTTTATATGGTTGAGTACATATACAATGAAATGAAGCCACCTTCTATACAACTATAGCAAAAAGGTGCTCCATACTGCCACTCAGTGGGATTCCTCGGGAGTAACGCAGAAAGTCATTTTGTGTAACAAACTATTACAATTTACAATCCAATGTATTTCTTGTATAGTATTCATTGATTACTCTTCTGTGAACTCTTGGTTAGACAACCGTGAAATTTCTAGGTTTTACAAAGTGATATCAGTACAGTGTCAGTTATCACTCCTTGTACAACCAACTTTAAAATCTGATGAATGTATCTCTTGCATTCAATGTAACTGCTCTTACAGTTGCTATATCATGCTTTTATATGGTTGAGTACATATACAATGAAATGAAGCCACCTTCTATACAACTATAGCAAAAAGGTGCTCCATACTGCCACTCAGTGGGATTCCTCGTGAGTAACGCAGAAAGTCATTTTGTGTAACAAACTATTACAATATAAAATTTCTTGTATAGTATTCATTGATTACTCTTTTCAATGATCTGTTGGTTACAGGATAGTGATATTTCTAGGTTCTACAAAGTGATATCAGTACAGTGTCAGTTATCACTCCTTGTACAAACAACTTCAAAATCTGATGAATGTATCTCTTGCATTCAATGTAACAGCTCTTACAGTTGCTATATCATGCTTTTATATGGTTGAGTACACATACAATGAAATGAAGCCACCTTCTGTACAACTACAGTAAAAAGGTGCTCCATACTGCCACTTAGTGGGATTCCTCGGGAGTAACGCAGAAAGTCATTTTCTGTAACAAACTATTACAATTTACAATCCAATGTATTTCTTGTATAGTATTCGTTGATTACTCTTCTGCGATCGCTTGGTTAGACAACAGTGAAATTTCTAGGTTTTCCAACGTGATATCAATACAGTGTCAGTAATCACTCCTTGTACAACCAACTTCATAATCTGATGAACGTATCTCTTGCATTCAATGTAACTGCTCTTACAGTTGCTATATCATGCTTTTATATGGTTGAGTACTTATACAATGAAATGAAGCCACCTTCTATACAACTATAGTAAAAAGGAGCTCCATACTGCCACTCAGTGGGATTCCTCGGGAGTAACGCAGAAAGTCATTTTGTGTAACAAAATATTACAATATATAATTTCTTGTATAGTATTCATTGATTACTCTTTTCAATGATCTGTAGGTTACAGGATAGTGATATTTCTAGGATTTAAAAAGTGATATCAGTACAGTGTCAGTTATCACTCCTTGTATAACCAACTTCAAAATCTGATGAATGTATCTCTGGCATTCAATGTAACTCTTCTTACAGTTGCTATATCATGCTTTTATATGGTTGAGTACATATACAATGAAATGAAGCCACCATCTATACAACTATAGCAAAAAGGTGCTCCATACTGCCACTCAGTGGGATTCCTCGGGAGTAACGCAGAAAGTCATTTTGTGTAACAAACTATTACAATTTACAATCCAATGTATTTCTTGTATAGTATTCATTGATTACTCTTCTGTGAACTCTTGGTTAGACAACAGTGAAATTTCTACGTTTTACAATGTGATATCAGGACAGTGTCAGTTATCACTCCTTGTACAACCAACTTTAAAATCTGATGAATGTATCTCTTGCATTCAAAGTAACTGCTCTTACAGTTGCTATATCATGCTTTTATATGGTTGAGTACATATACAATGAAATGAAGCCACCTTCTATACAAGTATAGTAAAAAGGTGCTCCATACTGCCACTCAGTGGGATTCCTCGTGAGTAACGCAGAAAGTCATTTTGTGTAACAAACTATTACAATATACAATTTCTTGTATAGTATTCATTGATTACTCTTTTCAATGATCTGTTGGTTACAGGATAGTGATATTTCTAGGTTTTACAAAGTGATATCAGTACAGTGTCAGTTATCACTCCTTGTACAAACAACTTCAAAATCTGATGAATGTATCTCTTCCATTCAATGTAACTGCTCTTAAAGTTGCTATATCATGCTTTTATATGGTTGAGTACATATACAATGAAATGAAGCCACCTTCTATACAACTATAGCAAAAAGTTGCTCCATACTGCCACGTAGTGGGATTCCTCGGGAGTAATGCAGAAAGTCATTTTGTGTAACAAACTATTACAATTTACAATCCAATGTATTTCTTGGATAGTATTCATTGATTACTCTTCTGTGAACTCTTGGTTAGACAACAGTGAAATTTCTACGTTTTACAAAGTGATATCAGTACAGTGTCAGTTATCACTCCTTGTACAACCAACTTGAAAATCTGATGAATGTATCTCTTGCATTCAACGTAATTGCTCTTACAGTTGATATATCTTGATTTTATATGGTTGAGTACATATACAATTAAATGAAGCCACCTTCTATACAACTACAGTAAAAAGGTGCTCCATACTGCCACCCAGTGGGATTCCTCGGGAGTAACGCAGAAAGTCATGTTGTGTAACAAACTAATACAATTTACAATCCAATGTATTTCTTGTATAGTATTCATTGATTACTCTTCTGCGATCTCTTGGTTAGACAACAGTGAAATTTCTAGGTTTTACAACGTGATATCAATACAGTGTCAGTAATCACTCCTTGTACAACCAACTTCAAAATCTGATGAATGTATCTCTTGCATTCAATGTAACTGCTCTTACAGTTTCTATATCATGCTTCTATATGGTTGAGTACATATACAATGAAATGAAGCCACCTTCTATACAACTATAGTAAAAAGGAGCTCCATACTACCACTCAGTGGGATTCCTCGGAAGTAACGCAGAAAGTCATTTTGTGTAACAAACTATTACAATATATAATTTCTTGTATAGTATTCATTGATTACTCTTTTCAATGATCTGTTGGTTACAGGATAGTGATATTTCTAGGTTTTACAAAGTGATATCAGTACAGTGTCAGTTATCACTCCTTGTACAAACAACTTCAAAATCTGATGAATGTATCTCTGGCATTCAATGTAACTGCTCTTACAGTTGCTATATCATGCTTTTATATGGTTGAGTACATATACAATGAAATGAAGCCACCTTCTATACAACTATAGCAAAAAGGTGCTCCATACTGCCACTCAGTGGGATTCCTCGGGAGTAACGCAGAAAGTCATTTTGTGTAACAAACTATTACAATTTACAATCCAATGTATTTCTTGTATAGTATTCGTTGATTACTCTTCTGCGATCGCTTGGTTAGACAACAGTGAAATTTCTAGGTTTTCCAACGTGATATCAATACAGTGTCAGTAATCACTCCTTGTACAACCTACTTCAAAATCTGATGAACGTATCTCTTGCATTCAATGTAACTGCCCTTACAGTTGCTATATCATGCTTTTATATGGTTGAGTACATATACAATGAAATGAAGCCACCTTCTATACAACTATAGTAAAAAGGAGCTCCATACTGCCACTCAGTGGGATTCCTCGGGAGTAACGCAGAAAGTCATTTTGTGTAACAAACTATTACAATATATAATTTCTTGTATAGTATTCATTGATTACTCTTTTCAATGATCTGTTGGTTACAGGATACTGATATTTCTAGGTTTTACAAAGTGATTTTAAGTACAGTGTCAGTTAAAACTCCTTGTACAAACAACTTCAAAATCTGATGAATGTATCTCTGGCATTCAATGTAACTGCTCTTACAGTTGCTATATCATGCTTTTATATGGTTGAGTACATATACAATGAAATGAAGCCACCTTCTATACAACTATAGTAAAAAGGAGCTCCATACTGCCACGCAGTGGGATTCCTCGGGAGTAACGCAGAAAGTCATTTTGTATAACAAACTATTACAATATATAAATTTTTGGATAGTATTCATTGATTACTCTTTTCAATGATCTGTTGGTTACAGGATAGTGATATTTCTAGGTTTTACAAAGTGATATCAGTACAGTGCCAGTTATCACTCCTTGTACAACCAACTTCAAAATCTGATGAATGTATCTCTGGCATTCAATGTAACTGCTCTTACAGTTGCTATATCATGCTTTTATATGGTTGAGTACATATACAATGAAATGAAGCCACCTTCTATACAACTATAGCAAAAAGGTGCTCCATACTGCCACTCAGTGGGATTCCTCGGGAGTAACGCAGAAAGTTATTTTGTGTAACAAACTATTACAATTTACAATCCAATGTATTTCTTCTATAGTATTCATTGATTACTCTTCTGTGAACTCTTGGTTAGACAACAGTGAAATTTCTACGTTTTACAAAGTGATATCAGTACAGTGTCAGTTATCACTCCTTGTACAAAGAACTTCAAAATCTGATGAATGTATGTCTGGCATTCAATGTAACTGCTCTTACCGTTTCTATATCATGCTTTTATATGGTTGAGTACATATACAATGAAATGAAGCCACCTTCTATACAACTATAGCAAAAAGGTGCTCCATACTGCCACTCAGTGGGATTCCCCGGGAGTAACGCAGAAAGTCATTTTGTGTAACAAACTATTGCAATTTACAATCCAATGTATTTCTTGTATAGTATTCATTGATTACTCTTCTGTGAACTCTTGGTTAGACAACAGTGAAATTTCTACGTTTTACAAAGTGATATCAGGACAGTGTCAGTTATCACTCCTTGTACAACCAACTTTAAAATCTGATGAATGTATCTCTTGCATTCAATGTAACTGCTCTTACAGTTGCTATATCATGCTTTTATATGGTTGAGTACATATACAATGAAATGAAGCCACCTTCTATACAAGTATAGTAAAAAGGTGCTCCATACTGCCACTCAGTGGGATTCCTCGTGAGTAACGCAGAAAGTCATTTTGTGTAACAAACTATTAGAATATACAATTTCTTGTATAGTATTCATTGATTACTCTTTTCAATGATCTGTTGGTTACAGGATAGTGATATTTCTAGGTATTACAAAGTGATATCAGGACAGTGTCAGTTATCACTCCTTGTACAAACAACTTTAAAATCTGATGAATGTATCTCTTACATTCAATGTAACTGCTCTTACAGTTGCTATATCATGCTTTTATATGGTTGAGTACATATACAATGAAATGAAGCCACCTTCTATACAAGTATAGTAAAAAGGTGCTCCATACTGCCACTCAGTGGGATTCCTCGTGAGTAACGCAGAAAGTCATTTTGTGTAACAAACTATTAGAATATACAATTTCTTGTATAGTATTCATTGATTACTCTTTTCAATGATCTGTTGGTTACAGGATAGTGATATTTCTAGGTATTACAAAGTGATATCAGGACAGTGTCAGTTATCACTCCTTGTACAAACAACTTTAAAATCTGATGAATGTATCTCTTGCATTCAATGTAACTGCTCTTACAGTTGCTATATCATGCTTTTATATGGTTGAGTACATATACAATGAAATGAAGCCACCTTCTATACAACTATAGCAAAAAGGTGCTCCATACTGCCACTCAGTGGGATTCCTCGGGAGTAACGCAGAAATTCATTTTGTGTAACAAACTATTACAATTTACAATCCAATGTATTTCTTGTATAGTATTCATTGATTACTCTTCTGTGAACTCTTGGTTAGACAAAAGTGAAATTTCTACGTTTTACAAAGTGATATCAGTACAGTGTCAGTTATCACTCCTTGTACAACCAACTTGAAAATCTGATGAATGTATCTCTTGCATTCAATGTAATTGCTCTTACAGTTGATATATCTTGATTTTATATGGTTGAGTACATATACAATTAAATGAAGCCACCTTCTATACAACTACAGTAAAAAGGTGCTCCATACTGCCACTCAGTGGGATTCCTCGGGAGTAACGCAGAAAGTCATTTTGTGTAACAAACTATTACAATTTACAATCCAATGTATTTCTTGTATAGTATTCATTGATTACTCTTCTGTGAAGTCTTGGTTAGACAACAGTGAAATTTCTACGTTTTACAAAGTGATATCAGTACAGTGTCAGTTATCACTCCTTGTACAACCAACTTGAAAATCTGATGAATGTATCTCTTGCATTCAATGTATTTGCTCTTACAGTTGATATATCTTGATTTTATATGGTTGAGTACATATAAAATGAAATGAAGACACCTTTTATACAACTATAGTAAAAAGGAGCTCCATACTGCCACTCAGTGGGATTCCTCGGGAGTAACGCTGAAAGTCATTTTGTGTAACAAACTATTACAATATATAATTTCTTGTATAGTATTCATTGATTACTCTTTTCAATGATCTGTTGGTTACAGGATAGTGATATTTCTAGGTTTTACAAAGTGATATCAGTACAGTGTCAGTTATCACTCCTTGTACAAACAACTTCAAAATCTGATGAATGTATCTCTGGCATTCAATGTAACTGCTCTTACCGTTGCTATGTCATGCTTTTATTTGGTTGAGTACATATACAATGAAATGAAGCCGCCTTCTATACAACTATAGCAAAAAGGTGCTCCATACTGCCACTCAGTGGGATTCCTCGGGAGTAACGCAGAAAGTCATTTTGTGTAACAAACTATTACAATTTACAATCCAATGTATTTCTTGTATAGTATTCATTGATTACTCTTCTGCGATCTCTTGGTTAGACAACAGTGAAATTTCTAGGTTTTACAACGTGATATCAATACAGTGTCAGTAATCACTCCCTTTACAACCAACTTCAAAATCTGATGAATGTATCTCTTGCATTCAATGTAACTGCTCTTACAGTTGCTATATCATGCTTTTATATGGTTGAGTACATATACAATGAAATGAAGCCACCTTCTATACAACTATAGCAAAAACGTGCTCCATACTGCCACTCAGTGGGACTCCTCGGGAGTAACGCAGAAAGTCATTTTGTGTAACAAACTATTACAATTTACAATCCAATGTATTTCTTGTATAGTATTCATTGATTCCTTTTCTGTGAACTCTTGGCTAGATAACAGTGAAATTTCTACGTTTTACAAAGTGATATCAGGACAGTGTCAGTTATCACTCCTTGTACAAACAACTTCAAAATCTGATGAATGTATCTCTTGCATTCAATGTAACTGCTCTTACAGTTGCTATATCATGCTTTTATATGGTTGAGTACACATAGAATGAAATGAAGCCACCTTCTGTACAACTACAGTAAAAAGGTGCTCCATACTGCCACTTAGTGGGATTCCTCGGGAGTAACGCAGAAAGTCATTTTCTGTAACAAACTATTACAATTTACAATCCAATGTATTTCTTGTATAGTATTCGTTGATTACTCTTCTGCGATCGCTTGGTTAGACAACAGTGAAATTTCTAGGTTTTCCAACGTGATATCAATACAGTGTCAGTAATCACTCCTTGTACAACCAACTTCATAATCTGATGAACGTATCTCTTGCATTCAATGTAACTGCTCTTACAGTTGCTATATCATGCTTTTATATGGTTGAGTACTTATACAATGAAATGAAGCCACCTTCTATACAACTATAGTAAAAAGGAGCTCCATACTGCCACTCAGTGGGATTCCTCGTGAGTAACGCAGAAAGTCATTTTGTGTAACAAACTATTACAATATACAATTTCTTGTATAGTATTCATTGATTACTCTTTTCAATGATCTGTTGGTTACAGGATAGTGATATTTCTAGGTTTTACAAAGTGATTTCAGTACAGTGTCAGTTATCACTCCTTGTACAAACAACTTCAAAATCTGATGAATGTATCTCTGGCATTCAATGTAACTGCTCTTACAGTTGCTATATCATGCTTTTATATGGTTGAGTACATATACAATGAAATGAAGCCACCTTCTATACAACTATAGTAAAAAGGTGCTCCATACTGCCACTCAGTGGGATTCCTCGGGAGTAACGCAGAAAGTCATTTTGTGTAACAAACTATTACAATATACAATTTCTTGTATAGTATTCATTGATTACTCTTTTCAATGATCTGTTGGTTACAGGATAGTGATATTTCTAGGTTTTACAAAGTGATATCAGTACAGTGTCAGTTATCACTCCTTGTACAAACAACTTCAAAATCTGATGAATGTATCTCTGCCATTCAATGTAACTGCTCTTACAGTTGCTATATCATGCTTTTATATGGTTGAGTACATATACAATGAAATGAAGCCACCTTCTATACAACTATAGCAAAAAGGTGCTCCATACTGCCACTTAGTGGGATTCCTCGGGAGTAACGCAGAAAGTCATTTTGTGTAACAAACTATTACAATTTACAATCCAATGTATTTCTTGGATAGTATTCATTGATTACTCTTCTGTGAACTCTTGGTTAGACAACAGTGAAATTTCTACGTTTTACAAAGTGATATCAGTATAGTGTCAGTTATCACTCCTTGTACAACCAACTTCAAAATCTGATGAATGTATCTCTTGCATTCAATGTAACTGCTCTTACAGTTGCTATATCATGCTTTTATATTGTTGAGTACATATAAAATGAAATGAAGCCAACTTCTATACAACTATAGTAAAAAGGAGCTCCATACTGCCACTCAGTGGGATTCCTCGTGAGTAACGCAGAAAGCCATTTTGTGTAACAAACTATTACAATATACAATTTCTTGTATAGTATTCATTGATTACTCTTTTCAATGATCTGTTGGTTACAGGATAGTGATATTTCTAGGTTTTACAAAGTGATTTCAGTACAGTGTCAGTTATCACTCCTTGTACAAACAACTTCAAAATCTGATGAATGTATCTCTGGCATTCAATGTAACTGCTCTTACAGTTGCTATATCATGCTTTTATATGGTTGAGTACATATACAATGAAATGAAGCCACCTTCTATACAACTATAGTAAAAAGGTGCTCCATACTGCCACTCAGTGGGATTCCTCGGGAGTAACGCAGAAAGTCATTTTGTGTAACAAACTATTACAATATACAATTTCTTGTATAGTATTCATTGATTACTCTTTTCAATCATCTGTTGGTTACAGGATAGTGATATTTCTAGGTTTTACAAAGTGATATCAGTACAGTGTCAGTTATCACTCCTCGTTCAAACAACTTCAAAATCTGATGAATGTATCTCTGCCATTCAATGTAACTGCTCTTACAGTTGCTATATCATGCTTTTATATGGTTGAGTACATATACAATGAAATGAATCCACCTTCTATACAACTACAGTAAAAAGGTGCTCCATACTGCCACTCAGTGGGATTCCTCGCGAGTAACGCAGAAAGTCATTTTGTGTAACAAACTATTACAATTTACAATCCAATGTATTTCTTGTATAGTATTCATTGATTACTCTTCTGCGATCTCTTGGTTAGACAATAGTGAAATTTCTAGGTTTTACAACGTGATATCAATACAGTGTCAGTAATCACTCCTTGTACAACCAACTTCAAAATCTGATGAATGTATCTCTTGCATTCAATGTAACTGCTCTTACAGTTGCTATATCATGCTTTTATATGGTTGAGTACATATACAATGAAATGAAGCCATCTTCTATACAACTATAGTAAAAAGTTGCTCCATACTGCCACTCAGTGGGATTCCTCGGGAGTAACGCAGAAAGTCATTTTGTGTAACAAACTATTACAATTTACAATCCAATGTATTTCTTGTATAGTATTCATTGATTACTCTTCTGTGAACTCTTGGTTAGACAACAGTGAAATTTCTACGTTTTACAAAGTGATATCAGTACAGTGTCAGTTATCACTCCTTGTACAACCAACTTCAAAATCTGATGAATGTATCTCTTGCATTCAATGTAATTGCTCTTACAGTTGATATATCTTGATTTTATATGGTTGAGTACATATACAATGAAATGAAGCCACCTTCTATACAACTATAGTAAAAAGGAGCTCCATACTGCCACTCAGTGGGATTCCTCGGGAGTAACGCAGAAAGTCATTTTGTTAAACAAACTATTACAATATATAATTTCTTGTATAGTATTCATTGATTACTCTTTTCAATGATCTCTTGGTTACAGGATAGTGATATTTCTAGGTTTTACAAAGTGATTTTAAGTACAGTGTCAGTTATCACTCCTTGTACAACCAACTTCAAAATCTGATGAATGTATCTCTGGCATTCAATGTAACTCTTCTTACAGTTGCTATATCATGCTTTTATATGGTTGAGTACATATACAATGAAATGAAGCCACCTTCTATACAACTATAGCAAAAAGGTGCTCCATACTGCCACTCAGTGGGATTCCTCGGGAGTAACGCAGAAAGTTATTTTGTGTAACAAACTATTACAATTTATAATCCAATGTATTTCTTGTATAGTATTCATTGATTACTCTTCTGTGAACTTTTGGTTAGACAACAGTGAAATTTCTACGTTTTACAAAGTGATATCAGTACAGTGTCAGTTATCACTCCTTGTACAACCAACTTCAAAATCTGATGAATGTATCTCTGGCATTCAATGTAACTGCTCTTACAGTTGCTATATCATGCTTTTATATGGTTGAGTACATTTACAATGAAATGAAGCCACCTTCTATACAACTATAGCAAAAAGGTGCTCCATACTGCCACTCAGTGGGATTCCTCGGGAGTAACGCAGAAAATCATTTTGTGTAACAAACTATTACAATTTACAATCCAATGTATTTCTTGTATAGTATTCATTGATTACTCTTCTGTGAACTCTTGGTTAGACAACAGTGAAATTTCTACGTTTTACAAAGTGATATCACGACAGTGTCAGTTATCACTCCTTGTACAACCAACTTTAAAATCTGATGAATGTATCTCTTGCATTCAATGTAACTGCTCTTACAGTTGCTATATCATGCTTTTATATGGTTGAGTACATATAAAATGAAATGAAGCCACCTTCTATACAAGTATAGTAAAAAGGTGCTCCATACTGCCACTCAGTGGGATTCCTCGTGAGTAACGCAGAAAGTCATTTTGTGTAACAAACTATTACAATTTACAATCCAATGTATTTCTTGTATAGTATTCGTTGATTACTCTTCTACGATTGCTTGGTTAGACAAGAGTGAAATTTCTAGGTTTTACAACGTGATATCAATATAGTGTCAGTAATCACTCCTTGTACAACCCACTTCAAAATCTGATGAACGTATCTCTGGCATTCAATGTAACTGCTCTTACAGTGGCTATATCATGCTTTTATATGGTTGAGTACTTATACAATGAAATGAAGCCACCTTCTATACAACTATAGTAAAAAGGAGCTCCATACTGCCACTCAGTGGGATTCCTCGGGAGTAACGCAGAAAGTCATTTTGTGTAACAAACTATTACAATATATAATTTCTTGTATAGTATTCATTGATTACTCTTTTCAATGATCTGTTGGTTACAGGATAGTGATATTTCTAGGTTTTACAAAGTGATATCAGTACAGTGTCAGTTATCACTCCTTGTACAACCAACTTCAAAATCTGATGAATGTATCTCTGGCATTCAATGTAACTCTTCTTACAGTTGCTATATCATGCTTTTATATGGTTGAGTACATATACAATGAAATGAAGCCACCTTCTATACAACTATAGCAAAAAGGTGCTCCATACTGCCACTCAGTGGGATTCCTCGGGAGTAACGCAGTAAGTTATTTTGTGTAACAAACTATTACAATTTAAAATCCAATGTATTTCTTGTATAGTATGCATTGATTACTCTTCTGTGAACTCTTGGTTAGACAACAGTGAAATTTCTACGTTTTACAAAGTGATATCAGTACAGTGTCAGTTATCACTCCTTGTACAAAGATCTTCAAAATCTGATGAATGTATCTCTTGCATTCAATGTAACTGCTCTTACAGTTGCTATATCATGCTTTTATATGGTTGAGTACATATACAATGAAATGAAGCCACCTTCTATACAACTATAGTAAAAAGGAGCTCCATACTGCCACTCAGTGGGATTCCTCGGGAGTAACGCAGAAAGTCATTTTGTGTAATAAACTATTACAATATACAATTTCTTGTATAGTAATCATTGATAACTCTTTTCAATGATCTGTTGGTTACAGGATAGTGATATTTCTAGGTTTTACAAAGTGATATCAGTACAGTGTCAGTTATCACTCCTTGTACAAACTACTTCAAAATCTGATGAATGTATCTCTGCCATTCAATGTAACTGCTCGTACAGTTGCTATATCATGCTTTTATATGGTTGAGTACATATACAATGAAATGAAGCCACCTTCTATACAACTACAGTAAAAAGGTACTCCATACTGCCACTCAGTGGGATTCCTCGGGAGTAACGCAGAAAGTCATTTTGTGTAACAAACTATTACAATTTACAATCCAATGTATTTCTTGTATAGTATTCGTTGATTAGTCTTCTGCGATCGCTTCGTTAGACAACAGTGAAATTTCTAGGTTTTCCAACGTGATATCAATACAGTGTCAGTAATCACTCCTTGTACAACCAACTTCAAAATCTGATGAATGTATGTCTTGCATTCAATGTAACTGCTCTTACAGTTGCTATATCATGCTTTAATATGGTTGAGTACATATACAATGAAATGAAGCCACCCTCTATACAACTATAGTAAAAAGGAGCTCCATACTGCCACTCAGTGGGATTCCTCGGGAGTAACGCAGAAAGTTATTTTGTGTAACAAACTATTACAATTTACAATCCAATGTATTTCTTGTATAGTATTCATTGATTACTCTTCTGTGAACTTTTGGTTAGACAACAGTGAAATTTCTACGTTTTACAAAGTGATATCAGTACAGTGTCAGTTATCACTCCTTGTACAAAGAACTTCAAAATCTGATGAATGTATCTCTGGCATTCAATGTAACTGCTCTTACAATTGCTATATCATGCTTTTATATGGTTGAGTACATTTACAATGAAATGAAGCCACCTTCTATACAACTATAGCAAAAAGGTGCTCCATACTGCCACTCAGTGGGATTCCTCGGGAGTAACGCAGAGAGTCATTTTGTGTAACAAACTATTCCAATTTACAATCCAATGTATTTCTTGTATAGTATTCATTGATTACTCTTCTGTGAACTCTTGGTTAGACAACAGTGAAATTTCTACGTTTTACAAAGTGATATCAGGACAGTGTCAGTTATCACTCCTTCTACAACCAACTTTAAAATCTGATGAATGTATCTCTTGCATTCAATGTAACTTCTCTTACAGTTGCTATATCATACTTTTATATGGTTGAGTAGATATAAAATGAAATGAAGCCACCTTCTATACAAGTATAGTAAAAAGGTGCTCCATACTGCCACTCAGTGGGATTCATCGTGAGTAACGCAGAAAGTCATTTTGTGTAAGAAACTATTACAATATACAATTTCTTGTATAGTATTCATTGATTACTCTTTTCAATGATCTGTTGGTTACAGGATCGTGATATTTCTAGGTTTTACAAAGTGATATCAGTACAGTGTCAGTTATCACTCCCTGTACAAACAACTTCAAAATCTGATGAATGAATCTCTGCCATTCAATGTAACTGCTCTTACAGTTGCTATATCATGCTTTTATATGGTTGAGTACATATACAATGAAATGAAGCCACCTTCTATACAACTATAGTAAAAAGGAGCTCCATACTGCCACTCAGTGGGATTCCTCGGGAGTAACGCAGAAAGTCATTTTGTGTAACAAACTATTACAATATATAAATTCTTGTATAGTATTCATTGATTACTCTTTTCAATGATCTGTTGGTTACAGGATAGTGATATTTCTAGGTTTTACAAAGTGATATCAGTACAGTGTCAGTTATCACTCCTTGTACAAAGAACTTCAAAATCTGATGAATGTATCTCTGGCATTCAATGTAACTGCTCTTACCGTTGCTATATCATGCTTTTATTTGGTTGAGTACATATACAATGAAATGAACCCACCTTCTATACAACTATAGCAAAAAGGTGCTCCATACTGCCACTCAGTGGGATTCCTCAGGAGTAACGCAGAAAGTCATGTTGTGTAACAAACTATTACAATTTACAATCCAATGTATTTCTTGTATAGTATTCATTGATTACTCTTCTGCGATCTCTTGGTTAGACAACAGTGAAATTTCTAGGTTTTAGAACGTGATATCAATACACTGTCAGTAATCACGCCTTGTACAACCAACTTCAAAATCTGATGAATGTATCTCTGGCATTCAATGTAACTGCTCTTACAGTTGCTATATCATGTTTTTATATGGTTGAGTACATATACAATGAAATGAAGCCACCTTCTATACAACTACAGTAAAAAGGTGCTCCATACTGCCACTCAGTGGGATTCCAAGGGAGTAACACAGAAAGTCATTTTGTGTAACAAACTATTACAATTTACAATCCAATGTATTTCTTGGATAGTATTCATTGATTACTCTTCTGTGAACTCTTGGTTAGACAACAGTGAAATTTCTACGTTTTAAAAAGTGATATCAGGACAGTGTCAGTTATCACTCCTTGTACAACCAACTTTAAAATCTGATGAATGTATCTCTTGCATTCAATGTAACTGCTCTTACAGTTGCTATATCATGCTTTTATATGGTTGAGTACATATACAATGAAATGAAGCCACCTTCTATACAACTATAGCAAAAAGGTGCTCCATACTGCCACTCAGTGGGATTCCTCGTGAGTAACGCAGAAAGTCATTTTGTGTAACAAATTATTACAATATACAATTTCTTGTATAGTATTCATTGATTACTCTTTTCACTGATCTGTTGGTTACAGGATAGTGATATTTCTAGGTTATACAAAGTGATATCAGTAAAGTGTCAGTTATCACTCCTTGTACAAAGAACTTCAAAATCTGATGAATGTATCTCTGCCATTCAATGTAACTGCTCTTACAGTTGCTATATCATGCTATTATATGGTTGAGTACATACACAATGAAATGAAGCCACCTTCTATACAACTATAGCAAAAAGGTGCTCCATACTGCCACTTAGTGGGATTTCTCGGGAGTAACGCAGAAAGTCATTTTGTGTAACAAACTATTACAATTTACAATCCAATGTATTTCTTGGATAGTATTCATTGATTACTCTTCTGTGAACTCTTGGTTAGACAACAGTGAAATTTCTACGTTTTACAAAGTGATATCAGTACAGTGTCAGTTATCACTCCTTGTACAACCAACTTCAAAATCTGATGAATGTATCTCTTGCATTCAATGTAATTGCTCTTACAGTTGATATATCTTGATTTTATATGGTTGAGTACATTTACAATTAAATGAAGCCACCTTCTATACAACTACAGTAAAAAGGTGCTCCATACTGCCACCCAGTGGGATTCCTCGTTAGTAACGCAGAAAGTCATGTTGTGTAACAAACTAATACAATTTACAATCCAATGTATTTCTTGTATAGTATTCATTGATTACTCTTCTGCGATCTCTTGGTTAGACAACAGTGAAATTTCTAGGTTTTACAACGTGATATCAATACAGTGTCAGTAATCACTCCTTGTACAACCAACTTCAAAATCTGATGAATGTATCTCTGGCATTCAATGTAACTGCTCTTACAGTTGCTATATCATGCTTTTATATGGTTGAGTACATATAC
Source organism: Lepidodactylus listeri (assembly GCA_029233225.1). NCBI lineage: Eukaryota > Metazoa > Chordata > Lepidosauria > Squamata > Gekkonidae > Lepidodactylus > Lepidodactylus listeri. Next base: position 949,794 of record JARCFY010000014.1, on the reverse strand, counting down.
AATGAAATGAAGCCACCTTCTATACAACTATAGTAAAAAGGAGCTCCATACTGCCACTCAGTGGGATTCCTCGGGAGTAACGCAGAAAGTCATTTTGTGTAACAAACTATTACAATATATAATTTCTTGTATAGTAATCATTGATTACTCTTTTCAATGATCTGTTGGTTACAGGATAGTGATATTGCTAGGTTTTACAAAGTGATATCAGTACAGTGTCAGTTATCACTCCTTGTACAACCAACTTCAAAATCTGATGAATGTATCTCTGGCATTCAATGTAACTCTTCTTACAGTTGCTATATCATGCTTTTATATGGTTGAGTACATATACAATGAAATGAAGCCACCTTCTATACAACTATAGCAAAAAGGTGCTCCATACTGCCACTCAGTGGGATTCCTCGGGAGTAACGCAGAAAGTTATTTTGTGTAACAAACTATTACAATTTACAATCCAATGTATTTCTTGTATAGTATGCATTGATTCCTCTTCTGTGAACTCTTGGTTAGACAACAGTGAAATTTCTACGTTTTACAAAGTGATATCAGTACAGTGTCAGTTATCACTCCTTGTACAAAGAACTTCAAAATCAGATGAATGTATCTCTGGCATTCAATGTAACTGCTCTTACAGTTGCTATATCATGCTTTTATATGGTTGAGTACATATACAATGAAATGAAGCCACCTTCTATACAACTATAGTAAAAAGGAGCTCCATACTGCCACTCAGTGAGATTCTTCGGGAGTAACGCAGAAAGTCATTTTGTGTAACAAACTATTACAATATACAATTTCTTGTATAGTATTCATTGATTACTCTTTTCAATGATCTGTTGGTTACAGGATAGTGATATTTCTAGGTTTTACAAAGTGATATCAGTACAGTGTCAGTTATCACTCCTTGTACAAACAACTTCAAAATCTGATGAATGTATCTCTGACATTCAAAGTAACTGCTCTTACAGTTGCTATATCATGCTTTTATATGGTTGAGTACATATACAATGAAATGAAGCCACCTTCTATACAACTATAGTAAAAAGGAGTTCCATACTGCCACTCAGTGGGATTCCTCGGGAGTAACGCAGAAAGTCATTTTGTGTAACAAACTATTACAATATATAATTTCTTGTATAGTATTCATTGATTACGCTTTTCAATGATCTGTTGGTTACAGGATAGTGATATTTCTAGGTTTTACAAAGTGATATCAGTACAGTGTCAGTTATCACTCCTTGTACAACCAACTTCAAAATCTGATGAATGTATCTCTGGCATTCAATGTAACTGCTCTTACAGTTGCTATATCATGCTTTTATATGGTTGAGTACATATACAATGAAATGAAGCCACCGTCTATACAACTACAGTAAAAAGGTGCTCCATACTGCCACTCAGTGGGATTCCTCGGGAGTAACGCAGAAAGTCATTTTGTTTAACAAACTATTACAATTTACAATCCAATGTATTTCTTGTATAGTATTCGTTGATTACTCTTCTGCGATCGCTTGGTTAGACAACAGTGAAATTTCTAGGTTTTCCAACGTGATATCAATACAGTGTCAGTAATCACTCCTTGTACAACCAACTTCAAAATCTGATGAATGTATCTCTTGCATTCAATGTAACTGCTCTTACAGTTGCTATATCATGCTTTTATATGGTTGAGTACATATACAATGAAATGAAGCCACCTTCTATACAACTATAGTAAAAAGGAGCTCCATACTGCCACTCAGTGGGATTCCTCGGGAGTAACGCAGAAAGTCATTTTGTGTAACAAACTATTACAATATATAATTTCTTGTATAGTATTCATTGATTACTCTTTTCAATGATCTGTTGGTTACAGGATAGTGATATTTCTAGGTTTTACAAAGTGATATCAGTACAGTGTCAGTTATCACTCCTTGTACAAACAACTTCAAAATCTGTAGTTGTATAGAAGGTGGCTTCATTTCGTTGTATATGTACTCAACCATATAAAAGCATGATATAGCAACGGTAAGAGCAATTACATTGAATGCAAGAGATACATTCATCAGATTTTGAAGATGGTTGTACAAGGAGTGATAACTGACACTGTATTGATATCACTTTGAAAAACGTAGAAATTTCACTGTTGTCTAACCAAGAGTTCACAGAAGTGTAATCAATGAATACTATACAAGAAATACATTGGATTGTAAATTGTAATAGTTTGTTACACAAAATGACTTTCTGCGTTACTCCCGAGGAATCCCACTGAGTGGCAGTATGGAGCACCTTTTTGCTATAGTTGTATAGAAGGTGGCTTCATTTCATTGTATATGTACTCAACCATATAAAAGCATGATATAGCAACTGTAAGAGCAGTTACATTGAATGCCAGAGATACATTCATCAGGTTTTGAAGTTGTTTGTACAAGGAGTGATAACTGACACTCTACTGATATCACTTTGTAAAACCTAGAAATATCACTATCCTGTAACCAACAGATCATTGAAAAGAGTAATCAATGAATACTATAAAAGAAATTATATATTGTAATAGTTTGTTACACAAAATGACTTTCTGCGTTACTCCAGAGGAATCCCACTGAGTGGCAGTATGGAGCTCCTTTTTACTATAGTTGTATAGAAGGTGGCTTCATTTCATTGTATATGTACTCAACCATATAAAAGCATGATATAGCAACGGTAAGAGCAGTTACATTGAATGCAAGAGATACATTCATCAGATTTTGAAGTTGGTTGTACAAGGAGTGATAACTGACACTGTACTGATATCACTTTGTAAAACGTAGAAATTTCACTGTTGTCTAACCAAGAGTTCACAGAAGAGTAATCAATGAATACTATACAAGAAATACATTGGATTGTAAATTGTAATAGTTTGTTACACAAAATGACTTTCTGCGTTACTCCCGAGGAATCCCACTGAGTGGCAGTATGGAGCAACTTTTTACTGTAGTTGTATAGAAGGTGGCTTCATTTCATTGTATATGTACTCAACCATATAAAATCAAGATATATCAACTGTAAGAGGAATTACATTGAATGCAAGAGATACATTCATCAGATTTTGAAGTTGGTTGTACAAGGAGTGATAACTGACACTGTACTGATATCACTTTGTAAAACGTAGAAATTTCACTGTTGTCTAACCAAGAGTTCACAGAAGAGTAATCAATGAATACTATACAAGAAATACATTGGATTGTAAATTGTAATAGTTTGTTACACAAAATGACTTTCTGCGTTACTCCCGAGGAATCCCACTGAGTGGCTGTATAGAGCACCGTTTTACTGTAGTTGTATAGAAGGTGGCTTCATTTCGTTGTATATGTACTCAACCATATAAAAGCATGATATAGCAACGGTAAGAGCAATTACATTGAATGCAAGAGATACATTCATCAGATTTTGAAGATGGTTGTACAAGGAGTGATAACTGACACTGTATTGATATCACTTTGAAAAACGTAGAAATTTCACTGTTGTCTAACCAAGAGTTCACAGAAGTGTAATCAATGAATACTATACAAGAAATACATTGGATTGTAAATTGTAATAGTTTGTTACACAAAATGACTTTCTGCGTTACTCCCGAGGAATCCCACTGAGTGGCAGTATGGAGCACCTTTTTGCTATAGTTGTATAGAAGGTGGCTTCATTTCATTGTATATGTACTCAACCATATAAAAGCATGATATAGCAACTGTAAGAGCAGTTACATTGAATGGCAGACATACATTCATCAGATTTTGAAGTTGTTTGTACAAGGAGTGATAACTGACACTGTACTGATATCACTTTGTAAAACCTAGAAATATCACTATCCTGTAACCAACAGATCATTGAAAAGAGTAATCAATGAATACTATACAAGAAATTGTATATTGTAATAGTTTGTTACACAAAATGACATTCTGCGTTACTCACGAGGAATCCCACTGAGTGGCAGTATGGAGCACCTTATTACTATAGTTGTATAGAAGGTGGCTTCATTTCATTGTATATTTACTCAACCATATAAAAGCATGATATAGCAACTGTAAGAGCAGTTACATTGAATGCAAGAGATGCATTCATCAGATTTTGAAGTTGGTTGTACAAGGAGTGATTACTGACACTGTATTGATATCACGTTGTAAAACGTAGAAATTTCACTGTTGTCTAACCAAGAGATCGCAGAAGAGTAATCAATGAATACTATACAAGAAATACATTGGATTGTAAATTGTAATAGTTTGTTACACAAAATGACTTTCTGCGTTACTCCCGAGGAATCCCACTGAGTGGCAATTTGGAGCACCTTTTTACTGTAGTTGTATAGAAGGTGGCTTCATTTCATTGTATATGTACTCAACCATATAAAAGCATGATATAGCAACGGTAAGAGCAGTTACATTGAATGCCAGAGATACATTCATCAGATTTTGAAGTTGGTTGTACAAGGAGTGAGAACTGACACTGTATTGATATCACTTTGAAAAACCTAGAAATTTCACTGTTGTCTAACCAAGAGTTCACAGAAGAGTAATCAATGAATACTATACAAGAAATACATTGGATTGTAAATTGTAATATTTTGTTACACAAAATGACTTTCTGCGTTACTCCCGAGGAATCCCACTGAGTAGCAGTATGGAGCACCTTTTTACTGTAGTTGTATAGAAGGTGGCTTCATTTCATTGTATATGTACTCAACCATATAAAAGCATTATATAGCAACGGTAAGAGCAGTTACATTGAATGCAAGAGATACATTCATCAGATTTTGAAGTTGGTTGTACAAGGAGTGATAACTGACACTGTATTGATATCACTTTGAAAAACCTAGAAATTTCACTGTTGTCTAACGAAGAGTTCACAGAAGAGTAATCAATGAATACTATACAAGAAATACATTGGATTTTAAATTGTAATAGTTTGTTACACAAAATGACTTTCTGCGCTACTCCCGAGGAATCCCACTGAGTGGCTGTATAGAGCACCGTTTTACTGTAGTTGTATAGAAGGTGGCTTCATTTCATTGTATATGTACTCAACCATATAAAATCAAGATATATCAACTGTAAGAGGAATTACATTGAATGCAAGAGATACATTCATCAGATTTTGAAGTTGGTTGTACAAGGAGTGATAACTGACACTGTACTGATATCACTTTGTAAAACGTAGAAATTTCACTGTTGTCTAACCAAGAGTTCACAGAAGAGTAATCAATGAATACTATACAAGAAATACATTGGATTGTAAATTGTAATAGTTTGTTACACAAAATGACTTTCTGCGTTACTCCCGAGGAATCCCACTGAGTGGCAGTATGGAGCACCTTTTTGCTATAGTTGTATAGAAGGTGGCTTCATTTCATTGTATATGTACTCAACCATATAAAAGCATGATATAGCAACTGTAAGAGCAGTTACATTGAATGGCAGACATACATTCATCAGATTTTGAAGTTGTTTGTACAAGGAGTGATAACTGACACTGTACTGATATCACTTTGTAAAACCTAGAAATATCACTATCCTGTAACCAACAGATCATTGAAAAGAGTAATCAATGAATACTATACAAGAAATTGTATATTGTAATAGTTTGTTACACAAAATGACTTTCTGCGTTACTCCCGAGGAATCCCACTGAGTAGCAGTATGGAGCACCTTTTTACTGTAGTTGTATAGAAGGTGGCTTCATTTCATTGTATATGTACTCAACCATATAAAAGCATTATATAGCAACGGTAAGAGCAGTTACATTGAATGCAAGAGATACATTCATCAGATTTTGAAGTTGGTTGTACAAGGAGTGATAACTGACACTGTATTGATATCACTTTGAAAAACCTAGAAATTTCACTGTTGTCTAACGAAGAGTTCACAGAAGAGTAATCAATGAATACTATACAAGAAATACATTGGATTTTAAATTGTAATAGTTTGTTACACAAAATGACTTTCTGCGCTACTCCCGAGGAATCCCACTGAGTGGCTGTATAGAGCACCGTTTTACTGTAGTTGTATAGAAGGTGGCTTCATTTCGTTGTATATGTACTCAACCATATAAAAGCATGATATAGCAACGGTAAAAGCAATTACATTGAATGCAAGAGATACATTCATCAGATTTTGAAGATGGTTGTACAAGGAGTGATAACTGACACTGTACTGATATCACTTTGTAAAACGTAGAAATTTCACTGTTGTCTAACCAAGAGTTCACAGAAGAGTAATCAATGAATACTATACAAGAAATACATTGGATTGTAAATTGTAATAGTTTGTTACACAAAATGACTTTCTGCGTTACTCCCGAGGAATCCCACTGAGTGGCAGTATGGAGCACCTTTTTTGCTATAGTTGTATAGAAGGTGGCTTCATTTCATTCTATATGTACTCAACCATATAAAAGCATGATATAGCAACTGTAAGAGCAGTTACATTGAATGGCAGAGATACATTCATCAGATTTTGAAGTTGTTTGTACAAGGAGTGATAACTGACACTGTACTTAAAATCACTTTGTAAAACCTAGAAATATCACTATCCTGTAACCAACGGATCATTGAAAAGAGTAATCAATGAATACTATACAAGAAATTATATATTATAATAGTTTGTTACACAAAATGACTTTCTGCGTTACTCCCGAGGAATCCCACTGAGTGGCAGTATGGAGCTCCTTTTTACTATAGTTGTATAGAAGGTGGCTTCATTTCATTGTATATGTACTCAACCATATAAAAGCATGATATAGCAATGGTAAGAGCAGTTACATTGAATGCAAGAGATACATTCATCAGATTTTAAAGTTGGTTGTACAAGGAGTGATAACTGACACTGTCCTGATATCTCTTTGTAAAACGTAGCAATTTCACTGTTGTCTAACCAAGAGTTCACAGAAGAGTAATCAATGAATACTATACAAGAAATACATTGGATTGTAAATTGTAATAGTTTGTTACACAAAATGACTTTCTGTGTTACTCGCGAGGAATCCCACTGAGTGGCAGTATGGAGCACCTTTTCGCTATAGTTGTATAGAAGGTGGCTTCATTTCGTTGTATATGTACTCAACCATATAAAAGCATGATATAGCAACTGTAAGAGCAGTTACATTGAATGCCAGAGATACATTCATCAGATTTTGAAGTTCTTTGTACAAGGAGTGATAACTGACACTGTACTGATATCACTTTGTAAAACGTAGAAATTTCACTGTTGTCTAACCAAGAGTTCACAGAAGAGTAATCAATGAATACTATACAAGAAATACATTGGATTGTAAATTGTAATAGTTTGTTACACAAAATGACTATCTGCGTTACTCCCGAGGAATCCCACTGAGTGGCAGTATGGAGCACCTTTTTGCTATAGTTGTATAGAAGGTGGCTTCATTTCATTGTATATGTACTCAACCATATAAAAGCATGATATAGCAACTGTAAGAGCAGTTACATTGAATGGCAGAGATACATTCATCAGATTTTGAAGTTGTTTGTACAAGGAGTAATAACTGACACTGTACTTAAAATCACTTTGTAAAACCTAGAAATATCACTATCCTGTAACCAACGGATCATTGAAAAGAGTAATCAATGAATACTATACAAGACATTATATATTGTAATAGTTTGTTACACAAAATGACTTTCTGCGTTACTCCCGAGGAATCCCACTGAGTGGCAGTATGGAGCTCCTTTTTACTATAGTTGTATAGAAGGTGGCTTCATTTCATTGTATATGTACTCAACCATATAAAAGCATGATATAGCAACGGTAAGAGCAGTTACATTGAATGCAAGAGATACATTCATCAGATTTTAAAGTTGGTTGTACAAGGAGTGATAACTGACACTGTACTGATATCACTTTGTAAAACGTAGAAATTTCACTGTTGTCTAACCAAGAGTTCACAGAAGAGTAATCAATGAATACTATACAAGAAATACATTGGATTGTAAATTGTAATAGTTTGTTACACAAAATGACTTTCTGCGTTACTCGCGAGGAATCCCACTGAGTGGCAGTATGGAGCTCCTTTTCGCTATAGTTGTATAGAAGGTGGCTTCATTTCATTGTATATGTACTCAACCATATAAAAGCATGATATAGCAACTGTAAGAGCAGTTACATTGAATGCCAGAGATACATTCATCAGATTTTGAAGTTGGTTGTACAAGGAGTGATAACTGACACTGTACTGATATCACTTTGTAAAACCTAGAAATATCAGTATCCTGTAACCAACAGATCATTGAAAAGAGTAATCAATGAATACTATACAAGAAATTATATATTGTAATAGTTTGTTACACAAAATGACTTTCTGCGTTACTCCCGAGGAATCCCACTGAGTGGCAGTATGGAGCTCCTTTTTACTATAGTTGTATAGAAGGTGGCTTCATTTCATTGTATATGTACTCAACCATATAAAAGCATGATATGGCAACTGTAAGAGCAGTTACATTGAATACCAGAGATACATTCATCAGATTTTGAAGTTGTTTGTAAAAGGAGTGATAACTGACACTGTACTTAAAATCACTTTGTAAAACCTAGAAATATCACTATCCTGTAACCAACAGATCATTGAAAAGAGTAATCAATGAATACTATACAAGAAATTATATATTGTAATAGTTTGTTACACAAAAGAACTTTCTGCGTTACTCCCGAGGAATCCCACTGAGTGGCAATATGGAGCTCTTTTTTACTATAGTTGTATAGAAGGTGGCTTCATTTCATTGTATATGTACTCAACCATATAAAAGCATGATATAGCAACTGTAAGAGCAGTTACATTGAATTCAAGAGATACGTTCATCAGATTTTGAAGTTGGTTGTACAAGGAGTGATTACTGACACTGTATTGATATCACGTTGGAAAACCTAGAAATTTCACTGTTGTCTAACCAAGCGATCGCAGAACAGTAATCAACGAATACTATACAAGAAATACATTGGATTGTAAATTGTAATAGTTTGTTACACAAAATGACTTTCTGCGTTACTCCTGAGGAATCCCACTGAGTGGCAGTATGGAGCTCCATTTTACTGTAGTTGTATTGAAGGTGGCTTCATTTCATTGTATATGTACTCAACCATATAAAAGCATGATATAGCAACTGTAAGAGCAGTTACATTGAATGCAAGTGATATATTCTTCAGATTTTGAAGATCGTTGTACAAGGAGTGATTACTGACACTGTACTGATATCACGTTGTAAAACCTAGAAATTTCACTGTTGTCTAACCAAGAGATCGCAGAAGAGTAATCAATGAATACTATACAAGAAATACATTGGATTGTAAATTGTAATAGTTTGTTACACAAAATGACTTTCTGCGTTACTCGCGAGGAATCCCACTGAGTGGCAGTATGGAGCACCTTTTTACTGTAGTTGTATAGAAGGTGGCTTCATTTCATTGTATATGTACTCAACCATATAAAAGCATGATATAGCAACTGTAAGAAGAGTTACATTGAATGGCAGAGATACATTCATCAGATTTTGAAGTTGGTTGTACAAGGAGTGATAACTGACACTGTACTGATATCACTTTGTAAAACCTAGAAATATCACTATCCTGTAACCAACAGATCATTGAAAAGAGTAATCAATGAATACTATACAAGAAATTATATATTGTAATAGTTTGTTACCCAAAATGACTTTCTGCGTTACTCCTGAGGAATCCCACTGAGTGGCAGTATGGAGCTCCATTTTACTGTAGTTGTATTGAAGGTGGCTTCATTTCATTGTATATGTACTCAACCATATAAAAGCATGATATAGCAACTGTAAGAGCAGTTACATTGAATGCAAGAGATACGTTCATCAGATTTTGAAGTTGTTTGTACAAGGAGTGATTACTGACACTGTATTGATATCACGTTGGAAAATCTAGAAATTTCACTGTTGTCTAACCAAGCGATCGCAGAAGAGTAATCAACGAATACTATACAAGAAATACATTGGATTCTAAATTGTAATAGTTTTTTACACAAAATGACTTTCTGCGTTACTCCCGAGGAATCCCACTGAGTGGCAGTATGGAGCACCTTTTTACTGTAGTTGTATAGAAGGTGGCTTAATTTAATAGTATGTGTACTCAAGCATATAAAATCAAGATATATCAACTGTAAGAGCAATTACATTGAATGCAAGAGATACATTCATCAGATTTTGAAGTTGGTTGTACAAGGAGTGATAACTGACACTGTACTAATATCACTTTGTAAAACGTAGAAATTTCACTGTTGTCTAACCAAGAGTTCACAGAAGAGTAATCAATGAATACTATACAAGAAATACATTGGATTGTAAATTGTAATAGTTTGTTACACAAAATGACTTTCTGCGTTACTCCCGAGGAATCCCACTGAGTGGCAGTATGGAGCACCTTTTTGCTATAGTTGTATAGAAGGTGGCTTCATTTCATTGTATATGTACTCAACCATATAAAAGCATGATATAGCAATGGTAAGAGCAGTTACATTGAATGGCAGAGATACATTCATCAGATTTTGAAGTTGTTTGTACAAGGAGTGATAACTGACCCTGTACTGATATCACTTTGTAAAACCTAGAAATATCACTATCCTGTAACCAACAGATCATTGAAAAGAGTAATCAATGAATACTATACAAGAAATTGTATATTGTAATAGTTTGTTACACAAAATGACTTTCTGCGTTACTCCCGAGGAATCCCACTGAGTGGCAGTATGGAGCTCCATTTTACTGTAGTTGTATAGAAGGTGGCTTCATTTCATTGTATATGTACTCAACCATATAAAAGCATGATATAGCAACTGTAAGAAGAGTTACATTGAATGGCAGACATACATTCATCAGATTTTTAAGTTGGTTGTACAAGGAGTGATAACTGACACTGTACTGATATCACTTTGTAAAACCTAGAAATATCACTATCCTGTAACCAACAGATCATTGAAAAGAGTAATCAATGAATACTATACAAGAAATTATATATTGTAATAGTTTGTTACCCAAAATGACTTTCTGCGTTACTCCCGAGGAATCCCACTGAGTGGCAGTATGGAGCTCCTTTTTACTATAGTTGTAAAGAAGGTGGCTTCATTTCATTGTATATGTACTCAACCATATAAAAGCATGATATAGCAACTGTAAGAGCAGTTACAATGAATGCAAGAGATACGTTCATCAGATTTTGAAGTTGTTTGTACAAGGAGTGATTACTGACACTGTATTGATATCACGTTGGAAAATCTAGAAATTTCACTGTTGTCTAACCAAGCGATCGCAGAAGAGTAATCAACGAATACTATACAAGAAATACATTGGATTCTAAATTGTAATAGTTTTTTACACAAAATGACTTTCTGCGTTACTCCCGAGGAATCCCACTGAGTGGCAGTATGGAGCACCTTTTTACAGTAGTTGTATAGAAGGTGGCTTAATTTAATAGTATATGTACTCAAGCATATAAAATCAAGATATATCAAACTGTAAGAGCAATTACATTGAATGCAAGAGATACATTCATCAGATTTTGAAGTTGGTTGTACAAGGAGTGATAACTGACACTGTACTAATATCACTTTGTAAAACGTAGAAATTTCACTGTTGTCTAACCAAGAGTTCACAGAAGAGTAATCAATGAATACTATACAAGAAATACATTGGATTGTAAATTGTAATAGTTTGTTACACAAAATGACTTTCTGCGTTACTCCCGAGGAATCCCACTGAGTGGCAGTATGGAGCACCTTTTTGCTATAGTTGTATAGAAGGTGGCTTCATTTCATTGTATATGTACTCAACCATATAAAAGCATGATATAGCAACAGTAAGAGCAGTTACATTGAATGGCAGAGATACATTCATCAGATTTTGAAGTTGTTTGTACAAGGAGTGATAACTGACCCTGTACTGATATCACTTTGTAAAACCTAGAAATATCACTATCCTGTAACCAACAGATCATTGAAAAGAGTAATCAATGAATACTATACAAGAAATTGTATATTGTAATAGTTTGTTACACAAAATGACTTTCTGCGTTACTCCCGAGGAATCCCACTGAGTGGCAGTATGGAGCTCCATTTTACTGTAGTTGTATAGAAGGTGGCTTCATTTCATTGTATATGTACTCAACCATATAAAAGCATGATATAGCAACTGTAAGAAGAGTTACATTGAATGGCAGAGATACATTCATCAGATTTTGAAGTTGGTTGTACAAGGAGTGATAACTGACACTGTACTGATATCACTTTGTAAAACCTAGAAATATCACTATCCTGTAACCAACAGATCATTGAAAAGAGTAATCAATGAATACTATACAAGAAATTATATATTGTAATAGTTTGTTACCCAAAATGACTTTCTGCGTTACTCCCGAGGAATCCCACTGAGTGGCAGTATGGAGCTCCTTTTTACTATAGTTGTAAAGAAGGTGGCTTCATTTCATTGTATATGTACTCAACCATATAAAAGCATGATATAGCAACTGTAAGAGCAGTTACATTGAATGCAAGAGATACGTTCATCAGATTTTGAAGTTGTTTGTACAAGGAGTGATTACTGACACTGTATTGATATCACGTTGGAAAATCTAGAAATTTCACTGTTGTCTAACCAAGCGATCGCAGAAGAGTAATCAACGAATACTATACAAGAAATACATTGGATTCTAAATTGTAATAGTTTTTTACACAAAATGACTTTCTGCGTTACTCCCGAGGAATCCCACTGAGTGGCAGTATGGAGCACCTTTTTACAGTAGTTGTATAGAAGGTGGCTTAATTTAATAGTATATGTACTCAAGCATATAAAATCAAGATATATCAACTGTAAGAGCAATTACATTGAATGCAAGAGATACATTCATCAGATTTTGAAGTTGGTTGTACAAGGAGTGATAACTGACACTGTACTAATATCACTTTGTAAAACGTAGAAATTTCACTGTTGTCTAACCAAGAGTTCACAGAAGAGTAATCAATGAATACTATACAAGAAATACATTGGATTGTAAATTGTAATAGTTTGTTACACAAAATGACTTTCTGCGTTACTCCCGAGGAATCCCACTGAGTGGCAGTATGGAGCACCTTTTTGCTATAGTTGTATAGAAGGTGGCTTCATTTCATTGTATATGTACTCAACCATATAAAAGCATGATATAGCAACAGTAAGAGCAGTTACATTGAATGGCAGAGATACATTCATCAGATTTTGAAGTTGTTTGTACAAGGAGTGATAACTGACCCTGTACTGATATCACTTTGTAAAACCTAGAAATATCACTATCCTGTAACCAACAGATCATTGAAAAGAGTAATCAATGAATACTATACAAGAAATTGTATATTGTAATAGTTTGTTACACAAAATGACTTTCTGCGTTACTCCCGAGGAATCCCACTGAGTGGCAGTATGGAGCTCCATTTTACTGTAGTTGTATAGAAGGTGGCTTCATTTCATTGTATATGTACTCAACCATATAAAAGCATGATATAGCAACTGTAAGAGCAGTTACATTGAATGCAAGTGATATATTCTTCAGATTTTGAAGTTCGTTGTACAAGGAGTGATTACTGACACTGTACTGATATCACGTTGTAAAACCTAGAAATTTCACTGTTGTCTAACCAAGAGATCGCAGAAGAGTAATCAATGAATACTATACAAGAAATACATTGGATTGTAAATTGTAATAGTTTGTTACACAAAATGACTTTCTGCGTTACTCGCGAGGAATCCCACTGAGTGGCAGTATGGAACACCTTTTTACTGTAGTTGTATAGAAGGTGGCTTCATTTCATTGTATATGTACTCAACCATATAAAAGCATGATATAGCAACTGTAAGAAGAGTTACATTGAATGGCAGAGATACATTCATCAGATTTTGAAGTTGGTTGTACAAGGAGTGATAACTGACACTGTACTGATATCACTTTGTAAAACCTAGAAATATCACTATCCTGTAACCAACAGATCATTGAAAAGAGTAATCAATGAATACTATACAAGAAATTTTATATTGTAATAGTTTGTTACCCAAAATGACTTTCTGCGTTACTCCCAAGGAATCCCACTGAGTGGCAGTATGGAGCTCCTTTTTACTATAGTTGTAAAGAAGGTGGCTTCATTTCATTGTATATGTACTCAACCATAAAAAAGCATAATATAGCAACTGTAAGAGCAGTTACATTGAATGCCAGAGATAAATTCATCAGATTTTGAAGTTGTTTGTACAAGGAGTGATAACTGACACTGTACTTAAAATCACTTTGTAAAACCTAGAAATATCACTATCCTGTAACCAACAGATCATTGAAAAGAGTAATCAATGAATACTATACAAGAAATTATATATTGTAATAGTTTGTTACACAAAATGACTTTCTGCGTTACTCCCAAGGAATCCCACTGAGTGGCAGTATGGAGCACCTTTTTACTATAGTTGTATAGAAGGGGTCTTCATTTCATTGTATATGTACTCAACCATATAAAAGCATGATATAGCAACTGTAAGAGCAGTTACATTGAATGCAAGGGATACGTTCATCAGATTTTGAAGTTGGTTGTACAAGGAGTGATTACTGACACTGTATTGATATCACGTTGGAAAACCTAGAAATTTCACTGTTGTCTAACCAAGCGATCGCAGAAGAGTAATCAACGAATACTATACAAGAAATACATTGGATTTTAAATTGTAATAGTTTGTTACACAAAATGACTTTCTGCGTTACTCCCGAAGAATCCCACTGAGTGGCAGTATGGAGCACCTTTTTACTGTAGTTGTATAGAAGGTGGCTTCATTTAATTGTATATGTACTCAACCATATAAATTCAAGATATATCAACTGTAAGAGCAATTATATTGAATGCAAGAGATACATTCATCAGATTTTGAAGTTGGTTGTACAAGGAGTGATGACTGACACTGTACTGATATCACTTTGTAAAATCTAGAAATATCACTGTTGTCTAACCAAGAGTTCACAGAAGAGTAATCAATGAATACTATACATGAAATACATTGGATTGTAAATTGTAATAGTTTGTTACACAAAATGACTTTCTGCGTTACTCCCGAGGAATCCCACTGAGTGGCAGTATGGAGCACCTTTTTGCTATAGTTGTATAGAAGGTGGCTTCATTTCATTGTATATGTACTCAACCATATAAAAGCATGATATAGCAACTGTAAGAGCAGTTACATTGAATGCAAGAGATACATTCATCAGATTTTGAAGTTGTTTGTACAAGGAGTGATAACTGACACTGTACTGATATCACTTTGTAAAACCTAGAAATATCACTATCCTGTAACCAACAGATCATTGAAAAGAGTAATCAATGAATAGTATACAAGAAATTGTATATTGTAATAGTTTGTTACACAAAATGACTTTCTGCGTTACTCCCGAGGAATCCCACTGAGTGGCAGTATGGAGCATCTTTTTACTATAGTTGTATAGAAGGTGGGTTCATTTCATTGTATATGTACTCAACCATATAAAAGCATGATATAGCAGCTGTAAGAGCAGTTACATTGAATGCAAGAGATACATTCATCAGATTTTGAAGTTGGTTGTACAAGGAGTGATTACTGACACTGTATTGATATCACGTTGGAAAACCTAGAAATTTCACTGTTGTCTAACCAAGCGATCGCAGAAGAGTAATCAACGAATACTATCCAAGAAATACATTGGATTGTAAATTGTAATAGTTTGTTACACAAAATGACTTTCTGCGTTACTCCCGAGGAATCCCACTGAGTGGCAGTATGGAGCACCTTTTTACTGTAGTTGTATAGAAGGTGGCTTCATTTCATTGTATATGTACTCAACCATATAAAAGCATGATATAGCAACGGTAAGAGCAGTTACATTGAATGCCAGAGATACATTCATCAGATTTTGAAGTTGGTTGTACAAGGAGTGATAACTGACACTGTATTGATATCACTTTGAAAAACCTAGAAATTTCACTGTTGTCTAACCAAGAGTTCACAGAAGAGTAATCAATGAATACTATACAAGAAATACATTGGATTTTAAATTGTAATAGTTTGTTACACAAAATGACTTTCTGCGTTACTCCCGAGGAATCCCACTGAGTGGCTGTATAGAGCACCGTTTTACTGTAGTTGTATAGAAGGTGGCTTCATTTCGTTGTATATGTACTCAACCATATAAAAGCATGATATAGCAACGGTAAGAGCAATTACATTGAATGCAAGAGATACATTCATCAGATTTTGAAGTTGGTTGTACAAGGAGTGATAACTGACACTGTATTGATATCACTTTGAAAAACGTAGAAATTTCACTGTTGTCTAACCAAGAGTTCACAGAAGAGTAATCAATGAATACTATACAAGAAATACATTGGATTGTAAATTGTAATAGTTTGTTACACAAAATGACTTTCTGCGTTTCTCCCGAGGAATCCCACTGAGTGGCAGTATGGAGCACCTTTTTCCTCCAGCTGTATAGAAGGTGGCTTCATTTCATTGTATATGTACTCAACCATATAAAAGCATGATATAACCACAGTAAGAGCAGTTACATTGAATGCCAGAGATACATTCATCAGATTTTGAAGTTCTTTGTACAAGGAGTGATAACTGACACTGTACTGATATCACTTTGTAAAACGTAGAAATTTCACTGTTGTCTAACCAAGAGTTCACAGAAAAGTAATCAATGAATACTATACAAGAAATACATTGGATTGTAAATTGTAATAGTTTGTTACACAAAATGACTTTCTGCGTTACTCCCGAGGAATCCCACTGAGTGGCAGTATGGAGCACCTTTTTGCTATAGTTGTATAGAAGGTGGCTTCATTTCATTGTATATGTACTCAACCATATAAAAGCATGATATAGCAACTGTAAGAGCAGTTACATTGAATGCCAGAGATACATTCATCAGATTTTGAAGTTGTTTGTACAAGGAGTGATAACTGACACTGTACTGATATCACTTTGTAAAACCTAGAAATATCACTATCCTGTAACCAACAGATCATTGAAAAGAGTAATCAATGTATACTATACAAGAAATTATATATTGTAATAGTTTGTTACACAAAATGACTTTCTGCGTTACTCCCGAGGAATGACACTGAGTGGCAGTATGGAGTACCTTTTTACTATAGTTGTATAGAAGGTGGCTTCATTTCATTGTATATGTACTCAACCATATAAAAGCATGATATAGCAACTGTAAGAGCAGTTACATTGAATGCAAGAGATACATTCATCAGATTTTGAAGTTGGTTGTACAAGGAGTGATAACTGACACTGTATTGATATCACGTTGTAAAACCTAGAAATTTCACTGTTGTCTAACCAAGAGATCGCAGAAGAGTAATCAATGAATACTATACAAGAAATACATTGGATTGTAAATTGTAATAGTTTGTTACACAAAATGACTTTCTGCGTTACTCGCGAGGAATCCCACTGAGTGGCAGTATGGAGCACCTTTTTACTGTAGTTGTATAGAAGGTGGCTTCATTTCATTGTATATGTACTCAAACATATAAAAGCATGATATAGCAACGGTAAGAGCAGTTACATTGAATGCAAGAGATACATTCATCAGATTTTGAAGTTGGTTGTACAAGGACTGATAACTGACACTGTACTGATATCACTTTGTAAAACGTAGAAATTTCACTGTTGTCTAACCAAGAGTTCACAGAAGAGTAATCAATGAATACTATACAAGAAATACATTGGATTGTAAATTGTAATAGTTTGTTACACTAAATGACTTTCTGCGTTACTCCCGAGGAATCCCACTGAGTAGCAGTATGGAGCACCTTTTTGCTATAGTTGTATAGAAGGTGGCTTCATTTCATTGTATATGTACTCAACCATATAAAAGCATGATATAGCAACTGTAAGAGCAGTTACATTGAATGCCAGAGATACATTCATCAGATTTTGAAGTTCTTTGTACAAGGAGTGATAACTGACACTGTACTGATATCACTTTGTAAAACGTAGAAATTTCACTGTTGTCTAACCAAGAGTTCACAGAAGAGTAATCAATGAATACTATACAAGAAATACATTGGATTGTAAATTGTAATAGTTTGTTACACAAAATGACTTTCTGCGTTACTCCCGAGGAATCCCACTGAGTGGCAGTATGGAGCACCTTTTTGCTATAGTTGTATAGAAGGTGGCTTCATTTCATTGTATATGTACTCAACCATATAAAAGCATGATATAGCAACTGTAAGAGCAGTTACATTGAATGCCAGAGATACATTCATCCGATTTTGAAGTTGTTTGTACAAGGAGTGATAACTGACACTGTACTGATATCACTTTGTAAAACCTAGAAATATCACTATCCTGTAACCAACAGATCATTGAAAAGAGTAATCAATGAATACTATACAAGAAATTATATATTGTAATAGTTTGTTACACAAAATGACTTTCTGCGTTACTCCCGAGGAATCCCACTGAGTGGCAGTATGGAGCACCTTTTTGCTATAGTTGTATAGAACGTGGCTTCATTTCATTGTATATGTACTCAACCATATAAAAGCATGATATAGCAACTGTAAGAGCAGTTACATTGAATGCAAGGGATACGTTCATCAGATTTTGAAGTTGGTTGTACAAGGAGTGATTACTGACACTGTATTGATATCACGTTGGAAAACCTAGAAATTTCACTGTTCTCTAACCAAGCGATCGCAGAAGAGTAATCAACGAATACCATACAAGAAATACATTGGATTGTAAATTGTAATAGTTTGTTACACAAAATGACTTTCTGCGTTACTCCCGAGGAATCCCACTGAGTGGCAGTATGGAGCACCTTTTTGCTATAGTTGTATAGAAGGTGGCTTCATTTCATTGTATATGTACTCAACCATATAAAAGCATGATATAGCAACTGTAAGAGCAGTTACATTGAATGCCAGAGATACATTCATCCGATTTTGAAGTTGTTTGTACAAGGAGTGATAACTGACACTGTACTGATATCACTTTGTAAAACCTAGAAATATCACTATCCTGTAACCAACAGATCATTGAAAAGAGTAATCAATGAATACTATACAAGAAATTATATATTGTAATAGTTTGTTACACAAAATGACTTTCTGCGTTACTCCCGAGGAATCCCACTGAGTGGCAGTATGGAGCACCTTTTTGCTATAGTTGTATAGAACGTGGCTTCATTTCATTGTATATGTACTCAACCATATAAAAGCATGATATAGCAACTGTAAGAGCAGTTACATTGAATGCAAGGGATACGTTCATCAGATTTTGAAGTTGGTTGTACAAGGAGTGATTACTGACACTGTATTGATATCACGTTGGAAAACCTAAAAATTTCACTGTTCTCTAACCAAGCGATCGCAGAAGAGTAATCAACGAATACCATACAAGAAATACATTGGATTTTAAATTGTAATAGTTTGTTACACAAAATGACTTTCTGCGTTACTCCCGAAGAATCCCACTGAGTGGCAGTATGGAGCACCTTTTTACTGTAGTTGTATAGAAGGTGGCTTCATTTCATTGTATATGTACTCAAACATATAAAATCAAGATATATCAACTGTAAGAGCAATTACATTGAATGCAAGAGATACATTCATCAGATTTTGAAGTTGGTTGTACAAGGAGTGATGACTGACACTGTACTGATATCACTTTGTAAAACCTAGAAATATCACTATTGTCTAACTAAGAGTTCACAGAAGAGTAATCAATGAATACTATACAAGAAATACATTGGATTGTAAATTGTAATAGTTTGTTACACAAAATGACTTTCTGCGTTACTCCCGAGGAATCCCACTGAGTGGCAGTATGGAGCACCTTTTTGCTATAGTTGTATAGAAGGTGGCTTCATTTCATTGTATATGTACTCAACCATATAAAAGCATGATATAGCAACTGTAAGAGCAGTTACATTGAATGCAAGAGATACATTCATCAGATTTTGAAGTTGTTTGTACAAGGAGTGATAACTGACACTGTACTGATATCACTTTGTAAAACCTAGAAATATCACTATCCTGTAACCAAGAGATCATTGAAAAGAGTAATCAATGAATACTATACAAGAAATTGTATATTGTAATAGTTTGTTACCCAAAATGACTTTCTGCGTTACTCCCGAGGAATCCCACTGAGTGGCAGTATGGAGCACCTTTTTACTATAGTTGTATAGAAGGTGGCTTCATTTCATTGTATATGTACTCAACCATATAAAAGCATGATATAGCAACTGTAAGAGCAGTTACATTGAATGCAAGAGATACATTCATCAGATTTTGAAGTTGGTTGTACAAGGAATGATTACTGACACTGTATTGATATCACGTTGGAAAACCTAGAAATTTCACTGTTGTCTAACCAAGCGATCGCAGAAGAGTAATCAACGAATACTATACAAGAAATACATTGGATTGTAAATTGTAATAGTTTGTTACACAAAATGACTTTCTGCGTTACTCCCGAGGAATCCCACTGAGTGGCGATATGGAGCACCTTTTTACTGTAGTTGTATAGAAGGTGGCTTCATTTAATTGTATATGTACTCAACCATATTAAAGCATGATATAGCAACGGTAACAGCAGTTACATTGAATGCAAGAGATACATTCATCAGATTTTGAAGTTGGTTGTACAAGGAGTGATAACTGACACTGTATTGATATCACTTCGAAAAACGTAGAAATTTCACTGTAGTCTAACCAAGAGTTCACAGAAGAGTAATCAATGAATACTATACAAGAAATACATTGGATTGTAAATTGTAATAGTTTGTTACACAAAATGACTTTCTGCGTTACTCCCGAGGAATCCCACTGAGTGGCTGTATAGAGCACCGTTTTACTGTAGTTGTATAGAAGGTGGCTTCATTTCGTTGTATATGTACTCAACCATATAAAAGCATGATATAGCAACGGTAAGAGCAATTACATTGAATGCAAGAGATACATTCATCAGATTTTGAAGTTTGTTGTACAAGGAGTGATAACTGACACTGTATTGATATCACTTTGAAAAACGTAGAAATTTCACTGTTGTCTAACCAAGAGTTCACAGAAGAGTAATCAATGAATACTATACAAGAAATACATTGGATTGTAAATTGTAATAGTTTGTTACACAAAATGACTTTCTGCGTTACTCCCGAGGAATCCCACTGAGTGGCAGTATGGAGCACCTTTTTCCTCCAGCTGTATAGAAGGTGGCTTCATTTAATTGTATATGTACTCAACCATATAAAAGCATGATACAGCCACAGTAAGAGCAGTTACATTGAATGCCAGAGATACATTCATCAGATTTTGAAGTTCTTTGTACAAGGAGTGATAACTGACACTGTACTGATATCACTTTGTAAAACGTAGAAATTTCACTGTTGTCTAACCAAGAGTTCACAGAAAAGTAATCAATGAATACTATACAAGAAATACATTGGATTGTAAATTGTAATAGTTTGTTACACAAAAAGACTTTCTGCGTTACTCCCGAGGAATCCCACTGTGTGGCAGTATGGAGCACCTTTTTGCTATAGTTGTATAGAAGGTGGCTTCATTTCATTGTATATGTACTCAACCAAATAAAAGAATGATATAGCAACGGTAAGAGCAGTTACATTGAATGGCAGAGATACATTCATCAGATTTTGAAGTTGTTTGTACAAGGAGTGATAACTGAAACTGTACTGATATCACTTTGTAAAACCTAGAAATATCACTATCCTGTAACCAACAGATCATTGAAAAGAGTAATCAATGAATACTATACAAGAAATTATATATTGTAATAGTTTGTTACAAAAAATGACTTTCTGCGTTACTCCCGAGGAATCCCACTGAGTGGCAGTATGGAGCTCCTTTTTACTATAGTTGTATAGAAGCTGGCTTCATTTCATTGTATATGTACTCAACCATATAAAAGCATGATATAGCAACTATAAGAGCAGTTACATTGAATGCAAGAGATACATTCATCAGATTTTGAAGTTGTTTGTACAAGGAGTGATTACTGACACTGTATTGATATCACGTTGTAAAACCTAGAAATTTCACTGTTGTCTAACCAAGAGATCGCAGAAGAGTAATCAATGAATACTATACAAGAAATACATTGGATTGTAAATTGTAATAGTTTGTTACACAAAATGACTTTCTGCGTTACTCCCGAGGAATCCCACTGAGTGGCAGTATGGAGCACCTTTTTACTCTACTTGTATAGAAGGTGGCTTCATTTCATTGTATATGTACTCAACCATATAAAAGCATGATATAGCAACTGTAAGAGCAGTTACATTGAATGCCAGAGATACATTCATCAGATTTTGAAGTTGTTTGTACAAGGAGTGATAACTGACACTGTACTTAAAATCACTTTGTAAAACCTAGAAATATCACTATCCTGTAACCAACAGATCATTGAAAAGAGTAATCAATTAATACTATACAAGAAATTATATATTGTAATAGTTTGTTACACAAAATGACTTTCTGCGTTACTCCCGAGGAATCCCACTGAGTGGCAGTATGAAGCACCTTTTTACTATAGTTGTATAGAAGGTGGCTTCATTTCATTGTATATGTACTCAACCATATAAAAGCATGATATAGCAACTGTAAGAGCAGTTACATTGAATGCAAGAGATACATTCATCAGATTTTGAAGTTGGTTGTACAAGGAGTGATTACTGACACTGTATTGATATCACGTTGGAAAACCTAGAAATTTCACTGTTGTCTAACCAAGCGATCGCAGAAGAGTAATCAACGAATACTATACAAGAAATACATTGGATTGTAAATTGTAATAGTTTGTTACACAAAATGACTTTCTGCGTTACTCCCGAGGAATCCCACTGAGTAGCAGTATGCAGCACCTTTTTACTGTAGTTGTATAGAAGGTGGCTTCATTTCATTGTATATGTACTCAACCATATTAAAGCATGATATAGCAACGGTAAGAGCAGTTACATTGAATGCAAGAGATACATTCATCAGATCTTGAAGTTGGTTGTACAAGGAGTGATAACTGACACTGTATTGATATCACTTTGAAAAACCTAGAAATCTCACTGTAGTCTAACCAAGAGTTCACAGAAGAGTAATCAATGAATACTATACAAGAAATACATTGGATTGTAAATTGTAATAGTTTGTTACACAAAATGACTTTCTGCGTTACTCCCGAGGATTCCCACTGAGTGGCTGTATAGAGCACCGTTTTACTGTAGTTGTATAGAAGGTGGCTTCATTTCGTTGTATATGTACTCAACCATATAAAAGCATGATATAGCAACTGTAAGAGCAGTTACATTGAATTCCAGAGATACATTCATCAGATTTTGAAGTTCTTTGTAGAAGGAGTGATAACTGACACTGTACTGATATCACTTTGTAAAACGTAGAAATTTCACTGTTGTCTAACCAAGAGTTCACAGAAAAGTAATCAATGAATACTATACAAGAAATACATTGGATTGTAAATTGTAATAGTTTGTTACACAAAATGACTTTCTGCGTTACTCCCGAGGAATCCCACTGAGTGGCAGTATGGAGCTCCTTTTAACTATAGTTGTATAGAAGGTGGCTTCATTTCATTGTATATGTACTCAACCATATAAAAGCATGATATAGCAACTGTAAGAGCAGTTACATTGAATGCAAGAGATACGTTCATCAGATTTTGAAGTTGGTTGTACAAGGAGTGATTACTGACACTGTATTGATATCACGTTGGAAAACCTAGAAATTTCACTGTTGTCTAACCAAGAGATCGCAGAAGAGTAATCAACGAATACTATACAAGAAATACATTGGATTGTAAATTGTAATAGTTTGTTACACAAAATGACTTTCTGCGTTACTCCCGAGGAATCCCACTGAGTGGCAGTATGGAGCACCTTTTTACTCTAGTTGTATAGAAGGTGGCTTCATTTCATTGTATATGTACTCAACCATATAAAAGCATGATATAGCAACTGTAAGAGCAGTTACATTGAATGCCAGAGATACATTCATCAGATTTTGAAGTTGTTTGTACAAGGAGTGATATATGACACTGTACTTAAAATCACTTTGTAAAACCTAGAAATATCACTATCCTGTAACCAACAGATCATTGAAAAGAGTAATCAATGAATACTATACAAGAAATACGTTGGATTGTAAATTGTAATAGTTTGTTACACAAAATGAATTTCTGCGTTACTCCCGAGGAATCCCACTGAGTGGCAGTATGGAGCACCTTTTTGCTATAGTTGTATAGAAGGTGGCTTCATTTCATTGTATATGTACTCAACCATATAAAAGCATGATATAGCAACTGTAAGAGCAGTTACATTGAATGCCAGAGATACATTCATCAGATTTTGAAGTTGTTTGTACAAGGAGTGATAACTGACACTGTACTGATATCACTTTGTAAAACCTAGAAATATCACTATCCTGTAACCAACAGATCATTGAAAAGAGTAATCAATGTATACTATACAAGAAATTATATATTGTAATAGTTTGTTACACAAAATGACTTTCTGCGTTACTCCCGAGGAATGACACTGAGTGGCAGTATGGAGCACCTTTTTACTATAGTTGTATAGAAGGTGGCTTCATTTCATTGTATATGTACTCAACCATATAAAAGCATGATATAGCAACTGTAAGAGCAGTTACATTGAATGCAAGAGATACATTCATCAGATTTTGAAGTTGGTTGTACAAGGACTGATAACTGACACTGTACTGATATCACTTTGTAAAACGTAGAAATTTCACTGTTGTCTAACCAAGAGTTCACAGAAGAGTAATCAATGAATACTATACAAGAAATACATTGGATTGTAAATTGTAATAGTTTGTTACACTAAATGACTTTCTGCGTTACTCCCGAGGAATCCCACTGAGTAGCAGTATGGAGCACCTTTTTGCTATAGTTGTATAGAAGGTGGCTTCATTTCATTGTATATGTACTCAACCATATAAAAGCATGATATAGCAACTGTAAGAGCAGTTACATTGAATGCCAGAGATACATTCATCAGATTTTGAAGTTCTTTGTACAAGGAGTGATAACTGACACTGTACTGATATCACTTTGTAAAACCTAGAAATTTCACTGTTGTCTAACCAAGAGTTCACAGAAGAGTAATCAATGAATACTATACAAGAAATACATTGGATTGTAAATTGTAATAGTTTGTTACACAAAATGACTTTCTGCGTTACTCCCGAGGAATCCCACTGAGTGGCAGTATGGAGCACCTTTTTGCTATAGTTGTATAGAAGGTGGCTTCATTTCATTGTATATGTACTCAACCATATAAAAGCATGATATAGCAACTGTAAGAGCAGTTACATTGAATGCCAGAGATACATTCATCCGATTTTGAAGTTGTTTGTACAAGGAGTGATAACTGACACTGTACTGATATCACTTTGTAAAACCTAGAAATATCACTATCCTGTAACCAACAGATCATTGAAAAGAGTAATCAATGAATACTATACAAGAAATTATATATTGTAATAGTTTGTTACACAAAATGACTTTCTGCGTTACTCCCGAGGAATCCCACTGAGTGGCAGTATGGAGCACCTTTTTGCTATAGTTGTATAGAAGGTGGCTTCATTTCATTGTATATGTACTCAACCATATAAAAGCATGATATAGCAACTGTAAGAGCAGTTACATTGAATGCCAGAGATACATTCATCCGATTTTGAAGTTGTTTGTACAAGGAGTGATAACTGACACTGTACTGATATCACTTTGTAAAACCTAGAAATATCACTATCCTGTAACCAACAGATCATTGAAAAGAGTAATCAATGAATACTATACAAGAAATTATATATTGTAATAGTTTGTTACACAAAATGACTTTCTGCGTTACTCCCGAGGAATCCCACTGAGTGGCAGTATGGAGCTCCTTTTTACTATAGTTGTATAGAAGGTGGCTTCATTTCATTGTATATGTACTCAACCATATAAAAGCATGATATAGCAACTGTAAGAGCAGTTACATTGAATGCCAGAGATACATTCATCAGATTTTGAAGTTCTTTGTACAAGGAGTGATAACTGACACTGTACTGATATCACTTTGTAAAACGTAGAAATTTCACTGTTGTCTAACCAAGCGATCGCAGAAGAGTAATCAACGAATACTATACAAGAAATACATTGGATTGTAAATTGTAATAGTTTGTTACACTAAATGACTTTCTGCGTTACTCCCGAGGAATCCCTCTGAGTAGCAGTATGGAGCACCTTTTTGCTATAGTTGTATAGAAGGTGGCTTCATTTCATTGTATATGTACTCAACCATATAAAATCAAGATATATCAACTGTAAGAGCAATTACATTGAATGCAAGAGATACATTCATCAGATTTTCAAGTTGGTTGTACAAGAAGTGATAACTGACACTGTACTGATATCACTTTGTAAAACGTAGAAATTTCACTGTTGTCTAACCAAGAGTTCACAGAAGAGTAATCAATGAATACTATCCAAGAAATACATTGGATTGTAAATTGTAATAGTTTGTTACACAAAATGACTTTCTGCGTTACTCCCGAGGAATCCCACTAAGTGGCAGTATGGAGCACCTTTTTGCTATAGTTGTATAGAAGGTGGCTTCATTTCATTGTATATGTACTCAACCATATAAAATCATGATATAGCAACTGTAAGAGCAGTTACATTGAATGCCAGAGATACATTCATCAGATTTTGAAGTTGTTTGTACAAGGAGTGATAACTGACACTGTACTGATATCACTTTGTAAAACCTAGAAATATCACTATCCAGTAACCAACAGATCATTGAAAAGAGTAATCAATGAATACTATACAAGAAGTTATATATTGTAATAGTTTGTTACACAAAATGACTTTCTGCGTTACTCCCGAGGAATCCCACTGAGTGGCAGTATGGAGCTCCTTTTTACTATAGTTGTATACAAGGTGGCTTCATTTCATTGTATATGTACTCAACCATATAAAAGCATGATATAGCAACTGTAAGAGCAGTTACATTGAATGCAAGAGATACGTTCATCAGATTTTGAAGTTGGTTGTACAAGGAGTGATTACTGACACTGTATTGATATCACGTTGGAAAACCTAGAAATTTCACTGTTGTCTAACCAAGAGTTCACAGAAGAGTAATCAATGAATACTATACAAGAAATACATTGGATTGTAAATTGTAATAGTTTGTTACACAAAATGACTTTCTGCGTTACTCCCGAGGAATCCCACTGAGTGGCAGTCTGGAGCACCTTTTTGCTATAGTTGTATAGAAGGTGGCTTCATTTCATTGTATATGTACTCAACCATATAAAAGCATGATATAGCAACTGTAAGAGCAGTTACATTGAATGCCAGAGATACATTCATCAGATTTTGAAGTTGTTTGTACAAGGAGTGATATATGACACTGTACTTAAAATCACTTTGTAAAACCTAGAAATATCACTATCCTGTAACCAACAGATCATTGAAAAGAGTAATCAATGAATACTATACAAGAAATACGTTGGATTGTAAATTGTAATAGTTTGTTACACAAAATGAATTTCTGCGTTACTCCCGAGGAATCCCACTGAGTGGCAGTATGGAGCACCTTTTTGCTATAGTTGTATAGAAGGTGGCTTCATTTCATTGTATATGTACTCAACCATATAAAAGCATGATATAGCAACTGTAAGAGCAGTTACATTGAATGCCAGAGATACATTCATCAGATTTTGAAGTTGTTTGTACAAGGAGTGATAACTGACACTGTACTGATATCACTTTGTAAAACCTAGAAATATCACTATCCTGTAACCAACAGATCATTGAAAAGAGTAATCAATGTATACTATACAAGAAATTATATATTGTAATAGTTTGTTACACAAAATGACTTTCTGCGTTACTCCCGAGGAATGACACTGAGTGGCAGTATGGAGCACCTTTTTACTATAGTTGTATAGAAGGTGGCTTCATTTCATTGTATATGTACTCAACCATATAAAAGCATGATATAGCAACTGTAAGAGCAGTTACATTGAATGCAAGAGATACATTCATCAGATTTTGAAGTTGGTTGTACAAGGAGTGATTACTGACACTGTATTGATATCACGTTGTAAAACCTAGAAATTTCACTGTTGTCTAACCAAGAGATCGCAGAAGAGTAATCAATGAATACTATACAAGAAATACATTGGATTGTAAATTGTAATAGTTTGTTACACAAAATGACTTTCTGCGTTACTCGCGAGGAATCCCACTGAGTGGCAGTATGGAGCACCTTTTTACTGTAGTTGTATAGAAGGTGGCTTCATTTCATTGTATATGTACTCAACCATATAAAAGCATGATATAGCAACGGTAAGAGCAGTTACATTGAATGCAAGAGATACATTCATCAGATTTTGAAGTTGGTTGTACAAGGACTGATAACTGACACTGTACTGATATCACTTTGTAAAACGTAGAAATTTCACTGTTGTCTAACCAAGAGTTCACAGAAGAGTAATCAATGAATACTATACAAGAAATACATTGGATTGTAAATTGTAATAGTTTGTTACACTAAATGACTTTCTGCGTTACTCCCGAGGAATCCCACTGAGTAGCAGTATGGAGCACCTTTTTGCTATAGTTGTATAGAAGGTGGCTTCATTTCATTGTATATGTACTCAACCATATAAAAGCATGATATAGCAACTGTAAGAGCAGTTACATTGAATGCCAGAGATACATTCATCAGATTTTGAAGTTCTTTGTACAAGGAGTGATAACTGACACTGTACTGATATCACTTTGTAAAACCTAGAAATTTCACTGTTGTCTAACCAAGAGTTCACAGAAGAGTAATCAATGAATACTATACAAGAAATACATTGGATTGTAAATTGTAATAGTTTGTTACACAAAATGACTTTCTGCGTTACTCCCGAGGAATCCCACTGAGTGGCAGTATGGAGCACCTTTTTGCTATAGTTGTATAGAAGGTGGCTTCATTTCATTGTATATGTACTCAACCATATAAAAGCATGATATAGCAACTGTAAGAGCAGTTACATTGAATGCCAGAGATACATTCATCCGATTTTGAAGTTGTTTGTACAAGGAGTGATAACTGACACTGTACTGATATCACTTTGTAAAACCTAGAAATATCACTATCCTGTAACCAACAGATCATTGAAAAGAGTAATCAATGAATACTATACAAGAAATTATATATTGTAATAGTTTGTTACACAAAATGACTTTCTGCGTTACTCCCGAGGAATCCCACTGAGTGGCAGTATGGAGCACCTTTTTGCTATAGTTGTATAGAAGGTGGCTTCATTTCATTGTATATGTACTCAACCATATAAAAGCATGATATAGCAACTGTAAGAGCAGTTACATTGAATGCCAGAGATACATTCATCCGATTTTGAAGTTGTTTGTACAAGGAGTGATAACTGACACTGTACTGATATCACTTTGTAAAACCTAGAAATATCACTATCCTGTAACCAACAGATCATTGAAAAGAGTAATCAATGAATACTATACAAGAAATTATATATTGTAATAGTTTGTTACACAAAATGACTTTCTGCGTTACTCCCGAGGAATCCCACTGAGTGGCAGTATGGAGCTCCTTTTTACTATAGTTGTATAGAAGGTGGCTTCATTTCATTGTATATGTACTCAACCATATAAAAGCATGATATAGCAACTGTAAGAGCAGTTACATTGAATGCCAGAGATACATTCATCAGATTTTGAAGTTCTTTGTACAAGGAGTGATAACTGACACTGTACTGATATCACTTTGTAAAACGTAGAAATTTCACTGTTGTCTAACCAAGCGATCGCAGAAGAGTAATCAACGAATACTATACAAGAAATACATTGGATTGTAAATTGTAATAGTTTGTTACACTAAATGACTTTCTGCGTTACTCCCGAGGAATCCCTCTGAGTAGCAGTATGGAGCACCTTTTTGCTATAGTTGTATAGAAGGTGGCTTCATTTCATTGTATATGTACTCAACCATATAAAATCAAGATATATCAACTGTAAGAGCAATTACATTGAATGCAAGAGATACATTCATCAGATTTTCAAGTTGGTTGTACAAGAAGTGATAACTGACACTGTACTGATATCACTTTGTAAAACGTAGAAATTTCACTGTTGTCTAACCAAGAGTTCACAGAAGAGTAATCAATGAATACTATCCAAGAAATACATTGGATTGTAAATTGTAATAGTTTGTTACACAAAATGACTTTCTGCGTTACTCCCGAGGAATCCCACTAAGTGGCAGTATGGAGCACCTTTTTGCTATAGTTGTATAGAAGGTGGCTTCATTTCATTGTATATGTACTCAACCATATAAAATCATGATATAGCAACTGTAAGAGCAGTTACATTGAATGCCAGAGATACATTCATCAGATTTTGAAGTTGTTTGTACAAGGAGTGATAACTGACACTGTACTGATATCACTTTGTAAAACCTAGAAATATCACTATCCAGTAACCAACAGATCATTGAAAAGAGTAATCAATGAATACTATACAAGAAGTTATATATTGTAATAGTTTGTTACACAAAATGACTTTCTGCGTTACTCCCGAGGAATCCCACTGAGTGGCAGTATGGAGCTCCTTTTTACTATAGTTGTATACAAGGTGGCTTCATTTCATTGTATATGTACTCAACCATATAAAAGCATGATATAGCAACTGTAAGAGCAGTTACATTGAATGCAAGAGATACGTTCATCAGATTTTGAAGTTGGTTGTAC
The DNA here is from genome assembly GCA_029233225.1 of Lepidodactylus listeri. Taxonomy (NCBI): domain Eukaryota; kingdom Metazoa; phylum Chordata; class Lepidosauria; order Squamata; family Gekkonidae; genus Lepidodactylus; species Lepidodactylus listeri. The sequence continues at coordinate 918,936 of JARCFY010000014.1, read as the reverse complement.
AAGGAGTGATTACTGATACTGTATTGATATCACGTTGGAAAACCTAGAAATTTCACTGTTGTCTAACCAAGAGTTCACAGAAGAGTAATCAATGAATACTATACAAGAAATACATTGGATTGTAAATTGTAATAGTTTGTTACACAAAATGACTTTCTGCGTTACTCCCGAGGAATCCCACTGAGTGGCAGTCTGGAGCACCTTTTTGCTATAGTTGTATAGAAGGTGGCTTCATTTCATTGTATATGTACTCAACCATATAAAAGCATGATATAGCAACTGTAAGAAGAGTTACATTGAATGCTAGAGATACATTCATCCGATTTTGAAGTATTTTGTACAAGGAGTGATAACTGACACTGTACTGATATCACTTTGTAAAACCTAGAAATATCACTATCCTGTAACCAACAGATCATTGAAAAGAGTAATCAATGAATACTATACAAGAAATTATATATTGTAATAGTTTGTTACACAAAATGACTTTCTGCGTTACTCCCGAGGAATCCCACTGAGTGGCAGTATGGAGCACCTTTTTGCTATAGTTGTATAGAAGGTGGCTTCATTTCATTGTATATGTACTCAACCATATAAAAGCATGATATAGCAACTGTAAGAAGAGTTACATTGAATGCTAGAGATACATTCATCCGATTTTGAAGTATTTTGTACAAGGAGTGATAACTGACACTGTACTGATATCACTTTGTAAAACCTAGAAATATCACTATCCTGTAACCAACAGATCATTGAAAAGAGTAATCAATGAATACTATACAAGAAATTATATATTGTAATAGTTTGTTACACAAAATGACTTTCTGCGTTACTCCCGAGGAATCCCACTGAGTGGCAGTATGGAGCTCCTTTTTACTATAGTTGTATAGAAGGTGGCTTCATTTCATTGTATATGTACTCAACCATATAAAAGCATGATATAGCAACTGTAAGAGCAGTTACATTGAATGCCAGAGATACATTCATCAGATTTTGAAGTTCTTTGTACAAGGAGTGATAACTGACACTGTACTGATATCACTTTGTAAAACGTAGGAATTTCACTGTTGTCTAACCAAGCGATCGCAGAAGAGTAATCAACGAATACTATACAAGAAATACATTGGATTGTAAATTGTAATAGTTTGTTACACTAAATGACTTTCTGCGTTACTCCCGAGGAATCCCTCTGAGTAGCAGTATGGAGCACCTTTTTGCTATAGTTGTATACAAGGTGGCTTCATTTCATTGTATATGTACTCAACCATATAAAATCAAGATATATCAACTGTAAGAGCAATTACATTGAATGCAAGAGATACATTCATCAGATTTTCAAGTTGGTTGTACAAGAAGTGATAACTGACACTGTACTGATATCACTTTGTAAAACGTAGAAATTTCACTGTTGTCTAACCAAGAGTTCACAGAAGAGTAATCAATGAATACTATCCAAGAAATACATTGGATTGTAAATTGTAATAGTATGTTACACAAAATGACTTTCTGCGTTACTCCCGAGGAATCCCACTAAGTGGCAGTATGGAGCACCTTTTTGCTATAGTTGTATAGAAGGTGGCTTCATTTCATTGTATATGTACTCAACCATATAAAATCATGATATAGCAACTGTAAGAGCAGTTACATTGAATGGCAGAGATACATTCATCAGATTTTGAAGTTGTTTGTACAAGGAGTGATAACTGACACTGTACTGATATCACTTTGTAAAACCTAGAAATATCACTATCCTGTAACCAACAGATCATTGAAAAGAGTAATCAATGAATACTATACAAGAAATTATATATTGTAATAGTTTGTTACACAAAATTACTTTCTGCGTTACTCCCGAGGAATCCCACTGAGTGGCAGTATGGAGCTCCTTTTAACTATAGTTGTATAGAAGGTGGCTTCATTTCATTGTATATGTACTCAACCATATAAAAGCATGATATAGCAACTGTAAGAGCAGTTACATTGAATGCCAGAGATACATTCATCAGATTTTGAAGTTGTTTGTACAAGGAGTGATAACTGACACTGTACTTAAAATCACTTTGTAAAACCTAGAAATATCACTATCCTGTAACCAACAGATCATTGAAAAGAGTAATCAATGAATACTATACAAGAAGTTATATATTGTAATAGTTTGTTACACAAAATGACTTTCTGCGTTACTCCCGAGGAATCCCACTGAGTGGCAGTATGGAGCTCCTTTTTACTATAGTTGTATACAAGGTGGCTTCATTTCATTGTATATGTACTCAACCATATAAAAGCATGATATAGCAACTGTAAGAGCAGTTACATTGAATGCAAGAGATACGTTCATCAGATTTTGAAGTTGGTTGTACAAGGAGTGATTACTGACACTGTATTGATATCACGTTGGAAAACCTAGAAATTTCACTGTTGTCTAACCAAGAGTTCACAGAAGAGTAATCAATGAATACTATACAAGAAATACATTGGATTGTAAATTGTAATAGTTTGTTACACAAAATGACTTTCTGCGTTACTCCCGAGGAATCCCACTGAGTGGCAGTATGGAGCACCTTTTTGCTATAGTTGTATAGAAGGTGGCTTCATTTCATTGTATATGTACTCAACCATATAAAAGCATGATATAGCAACTGTAAGAAGAGTTACATTGAATGCTAGAGATACATTCATCCGATTTTGAAGTATTTTGTACAAGGAGTGATAACTGACACTGTACTGATATCTCTTTGTAAAACCTAGAAATATCACTATCCTGTAACCAACAGATCATTGAAAAGAGTAATCAATGAATACTATACAAGAAATTATATATTGTAATAGTTTGTTACACAAAATGACTTTCTGCGTTACTCCCGAGGAATCCCACTGAGTGGCAGTATGGAGCACCTTTTTGCTATAGTTGTATAGAAGGTGGCTTCATTTCATTGTATATGTACTCAACCATATAAAAGCATGATATAGCAACTGTAAGAGCAGTTACATTGAATGCCAGAGATACATTCATCCGATTTTGAAGTTGTTTGTACAAGGAGTGATAACTGACACTGTACTGATATCACTTTGTAAAACCTAGAAATATCACTATCCTGTAACCAACAGATCATTGAAAAGAGTAATCAATGAATACTATACAAGAAATTATATATTGTAATAGTTTGTTACACAAAATGACTTTCTGCGTTACTCCCGAGGAATCCCACTGAGTGGCAGTATGGAGCTCCTTTTTACTATAGTTGTATAGAAGGTGGCTTCATTTCATTGTATATGTACTCAACCATATAAAAGCATGATATAGCAACTGTAAGAGCAGTTACATTGAATGCCAGAGATACATTCATCAGATTTTGAAGTTCTTTGTACAAGGAGTGATAACTGACACTGTACTGATATCACTTTGTAAAACGTAGAAATTTCACTGTTGTCTAACCAAGCGATCGCAGAAGAGTAATCAACGAATACTATACAAGAAATACATTGGATTGTAAATTGTAATAGTTTGTTACACTAAATGACTTTCTGCGTTACTCCCGAGGAATCCCTCTGAGTAGCAGTATGGAGCACCTTTTTGCTATAGTTGTATAGAAGGTGGCTTCATTTCATTGTATATGTACTCAACCATATAAAATCAAGATATATCAACTGTAAGAGCAATTACATTGAATGCAAGAGATACATTCATCAGATTTTCAAGTTGGTTGTACAAGAAGTGATAACTGACACTGTACTGATATCACTTTGTAAAACGTAGAAATTTCACTGTTGTCTAACCAAGAGTTCACAGAAGAGTAATCAATGAATACTATCCAAGAAATACATTGGATTGTAAATTGTAATAGTTTGTTACACAAAATGACTTTCTGCGTTACTCCCGAGGAATCCCACTAAGTGGCAGTATGGAGCACCTTTTTGCTATAGTTGTATAGAAGGTGGCTTCATTTCATTGTATATGTACTCAACCATATAAAATCATGATATAGCAACTGTAAGAGCAGTTACATTGAATGCCAGAGATACATTCATCAGATTTTGAAGTTGTTTGTACAAGGAGTGATAACTGACACTGTACTGATATCACTTTGTAAAACCTAGAAATATCACTATCCAGTAACCAACAGATCATTGAAAAGAGTAATCAATGAATACTATACAAGAAGTTATATATTGTAATAGTTTGTTACACAAAATGACTTTCTGCGTTACTCCCGAGGAATCCCACTGAGTGGCAGTATGGAGCTCCTTTTTACTATAGTTGTATACAAGGTGGCTTCATTTCATTGTATATGTACTCAACCATATAAAAGCATGATATAGCAACTGTAAGAGCAGTTACATTGAATGCAAGAGATACGTTCATCAGATTTTGAAGTTGGTTGTACAAGGAGTGATTACTGATACTGTATTGATATCACGTTGGAAAACCTAGAAATTTCACTGTTGTCTAACCAAGAGTTCACAGAAGAGTAATCAATGAATACTATACAAGAAATACATTGGATTGTAAATTGTAATAGTTTGTTACACAAAATGACTTTCTGCGTTACTCCCGAGGAATCCCACTGAGTGGCAGTCTGGAGCACCTTTTTGCTATAGTTGTATAGAAGGTGGCTTCATTTCATTGTATATGTACTCAACCATATAAAAGCATGATATAGCAACTGTAAGAGCAGTTACATTGAATGCCAGAGATACATTCATCAGATTTTGAAGTTGTTTGTACAAGGAGTGATATATGACACTGTACTTAAAATCACTTTGTAAAACCTAGAAATATCACTATCCTGTAACCAACAGATCATTGAAAAGAGTAATCAATGAATACTATACAAGAAATACGTTGGATTGTAAATTGTAATAGTTTGTTACACAAAATGAATTTCTGCGTTACTCCCGAGGAATCCCACTGAGTGGCAGTATGGAGCACCTTTTTGCTATAGTTGTATAGAAGGTGGCTTCATTTCATTGTATATGTACTCAACCATATAAAAGCATGATATAGCAACTGTAAGAGCAGTTACATTGAATGCCAGAGATACATTCATCAGATTTTGAAGTTGTTTGTACAAGGAGTGATAACTGACACTGTACTGATATCACTTTGTAAAACCTAGAAATATCACTATCCTGTAACCAACAGATCATTGAAAAGAGTAATCAATGTATACTATACAAGAAATTATATATTGTAATAGTTTGTTACACAAAATGACTTTCTGCGTTACTCCCGAGGAATGACACTGAGTGGCAGTATGGAGCACCTTTTTACTATAGTTGTATAGAAGGTGGCTTCATTTCATTGTATATGTACTCAACCATATAAAAGCATGATATAGCAACTGTAAGAGCAGTTACATTGAATGCAAGAGATACATTCATCAGATTTTGAAGTTGGTTGTACAAGGAGTGATTACTGACACTGTATTGATATCACGTTGTAAAACCTAGAAATTTCACTGTTGTCTAACCAAGAGATCGCAGAAGAGTAATCAATGAATACTATACAAGAAATACATTGGATTGTAAATTGTAATAGTTTGTTACACAAAATGACTTTCTGCGTTACTCGCGAGGAATCCCACTGAGTGGCAGTATGGAGCACCTTTTTACTGTAGTTGTATAGAAGGTGGCTTCATTTCATTGTATATGTACTCAACCATATAAAAGCATGATATAGCAACGGTAAGAGCAGTTACATTGAATGCAAGAGATACATTCATCAGATTTTGAAGTTGGTTGTACAAGGACTGATAACTGACACTGTACTGATATCACTTTGTAAAACGTAGAAATTTCACTGTTGTCTAACCAAGAGTTCACAGAAGAGTAATCAATGAATACTATACAAGAAATACATTGGATTGTAAATTGTAATAGTTTGTTACACTAAATGACTTTCTGCGTTACTCCCGAGGAATCCCACTGAGTAGCAGTATGGAGCACCTTTTTGCTATAGTTGTATAGAAGGTGGCTTCATTTCATTGTATATGTACTCAACCATATAAAAGCATGATATAGCAACTGTAAGAGCAGTTACATTGAATGCCAGAGATACATTCATCAGATTTTGAAGTTCTTTGTACAAGGAGTGATAACTGACACTGTACTGATATCACTTTGTAAAACCTAGAAATTTCACTGTTGTCTAACCAAGAGTTCACAGAAGAGTAATCAATGAATACTATACAAGAAATACATTGGATTGTAAATTGTAATAGTTTGTTACACAAAATGACTTTCTGCGTTACTCCCGAGGAATCCCACTGAGTGGCAGTATGGAGCACCTTTTTGCTATAGTTGTATAGAAGGTGGCTTCATTTCATTGTATATGTACTCAACCATATAAAAGCATGATATAGCAACTGTAAGAGCAGTTACATTGAATGCCAGAGATACATTCATCCGATTTTGAAGTTGTTTGTACAAGGAGTGATAACTGACACTGTACTGATATCACTTTGTAAAACCTAGAAATATCACTATCCTGTAACCAACAGATCATTGAAAAGAGTAATCAATGAATACTATACAAGAAATTATATATTGTAATAGTTTGTTACACAAAATGACTTTCTGCGTTACTCCCGAGGAATCCCACTGAGTGGCAGTATGGAGCACCTTTTTGCTATAGTTGTATAGAAGGTGGCTTCATTTCATTGTATATGTACTCAACCATATAAAAGCATGATATAGCAACTGTAAGAGCAGTTACATTGAATGCCAGAGATACATTCATCCGATTTTGAAGTTGTTTGTACAAGGAGTGATAACTGACACTGTACTGATATCACTTTGTAAAACCTAGAAATATCACTATCCTGTAACCAACAGATCATTGAAAAGAGTAATCAATGAATACTATACAAGAAATTATATATTGTAATAGTTTGTTACACAAAATGACTTTCTGCGTTACTCCCGAGGAATCCCACTGAGTGGCAGTATGGAGCTCCTTTTTACTATAGTTGTATAGAAGGTGGCTTCATTTCATTGTATATGTACTCAACCATATAAAAGCATGATATAGCAACTGTAAGAGCAGTTACATTGAATGCCAGAGATACATTCATCAGATTTTGAAGTTCTTTGTACAAGGAGTGATAACTGACACTGTACTGATATCACTTTGTAAAACGTAGAAATTTCACTGTTGTCTAACCAAGCGATCGCAGAAGAGTAATCAACGAATACTATACAAGAAATACATTGGATTGTAAATTGTAATAGTTTGTTACACTAAATGACTTTCTGCGTTACTCCCGAGGAATCCCTCTGAGTAGCAGTATGGAGCACCTTTTTGCTATAGTTGTATAGAAGGTGGCTTCATTTCATTGTATATGTACTCAACCATATAAAATCAAGATATATCAACTGTAAGAGCAATTACATTGAATGCAAGAGATACATTCATCAGATTTTCAAGTTGGTTGTACAAGAAGTGATAACTGACACTGTACTGATATCACTTTGTAAAACGTAGAAATTTCACTGTTGTCTAACCAAGAGTTCACAGAAGAGTAATCAATGAATACTATCCAAGAAATACATTGGATTGTAAATTGTAATAGTTTGTTACACAAAATGACTTTCTGCGTTACTCCCGAGGAATCCCACTAAGTGGCAGTATGGAGCACCTTTTTGCTATAGTTGTATAGAAGGTGGCTTCATTTCATTGTATATGTACTCAACCATATAAAATCATGATATAGCAACTGTAAGAGCAGTTACATTGAATGCCAGAGATACATTCATCAGATTTTGAAGTTGTTTGTACAAGGAGTGATAACTGACACTGTACTGATATAACTTTGTAAAACCTAGAAATATCACTATCCAGTAACCAACAGATCATTGAAAAGAGTAATCAATGAATACTATACAAGAAGTTATATATTGTAATAGTTTGTTACACAAAATGACTTTCTGCGTTACTCCCGAGGAATCCCACTGAGTGGCAGTATGGAGCTCCTTTTTACTATAGTTGTATACAAGGTGGCTTCATTTCATTGTATATGTACTCAACCATATAAAAGCATGATATAGCAACTGTAAGAGCAGTTACATTGAATGCAAGAGATACGTTCATCAGATTTTGAAGTTGGTTGTACAAGGAGTGATTACTGATACTGTATTGATATCACGTTGGAAAACCTAGAAATTTCACTGTTGTCTAACCAAGAGTTCACAGAAGAGTAATCAATGAATACTATACAAGAAATACATTGGATTGTAAATTGTAATAGTTTGTTACACAAAATGACTTTCTGCGTTACTCCCGAGGAATCCCACTGAGTGGCAGTCTGGAGCACCTTTTTGCTATAGTTGTATAGAAGGTGGCTTCATTTCATTGTATATGTACTCAACCATATAAAAGCATGATATAGCAACTGTAAGAAGAGTTACATTGAATGCTAGAGATACATTCATCCGATTTTGAAGTATTTTGTACAAGGAGTGATAACTGACACTGTACTGATATCACTTTGTAAAACCTAGAAATATCACTATCCTGTAACCAACAGATCATTGAAAAGAGTAATCAATGAATACTATACAAGAAATTATATATTGTAATAGTTTGTTACACAAAATGACTTTCTGCGTTACTCCCGAGGAATCCCACTGAGTGGCAGTATGGAGCACCTTTTTGCTATAGTTGTATAGAAGGTGGCTTCATTTCATTGTATATGTACTCAACCATATAAAAGCAGGATATAGCAACTGTAAGAAGAGTTACATTGAATGCTAGAGATACATTCATCCAATTTTGAAGTATTTTGTACAAGGAGTGATAACTGACACTGTACTGATATCACTTTGTAAAACCTAGAAATATCACTATCCTGTAACCAACAGATCATTGAAAAGAGTAATCAATGAATACTATACAAGAAATTATATATTGTAATAGTTTGTTACACAAAATGACTTTCTGCGTTACTCCCGAGGAATCCCACTGAGTGGCAGTATGGAGCTCCTTTTTACTATAGTTGTATAGAAGGTGGCTTCATTTCATTGTATATGTACTCAACCATATAAAAGCATGATATAGCAACTGTAAGAGCAGTTACATTGAATGCCAGAGATACATTCATCAGATTTTGAAGTTCTTTGTACAAGGAGTGATAACTGACACTGTACTGATATCACTTTGTAAAACGTAGGAATTTCACTGTTGTCTAACCAAGCGATCGCAGAAGAGTAATCAACGAATACTATACAAGAAATACATTGGATTGTAAATTGTAATAGTTTGTTACACTAAATGACTTTCTGCGTTACTCCCGAGGAATCCCTCTGAGTAGCAGTATGGAGCACCTTTTTGCTATAGTTGTATAGAAGGTGGCTTCATTTCATTGTATATGTACTCAACCATATAAAATCAAGATATATCAACTGTAAGAGCAATTACATTGAATGCAAGAGATACATTCATCAGATTTTCAAGTTGGTTGTACAAGAAGTGATAACTGACACTGTACTGATATCACTTTGTAAAACGTAGAAATTTCACTGTTGTCTAACCAAGAGTTCACAGAAGAGTAATCAATGAATACTATACAAGAAATACATTGGATTGTAAATTGTAATAGTATGTTACACAAAATGACTTTCTGCGTTACTCCCGAGGAATCCCACTAAGTGGCAGTATGGAGCACCTTTTTGCTATAGTTGTATAGAAGGTGGCTTCATTTCATTGTATATGTACTCAACCATATAAAATCATGATATAGCAACTGTAAGAGCAGTTACATTGAATGGCAGAGATACATTCATCAGATTTTGAAGTTGTTTGTACAAGGAGTGATAACTGACACTGTACTGATATCACTTTGTAAAACCTAGAAATATCACTATCCTGTAACCAACAGATCATTGAAAAGAGTAATCAATGAATACTATACAAGAAATTATATATTGTAATAGTTTGTTACACAAAATTACTTTCTGCGTTACTCCCGAGGAATCCCACTGAGTGGCAGTATGGAGCTCCTTTTAACTATAGTTGTATAGAAGGTGGCTTCATTTCATTGTATATGTACTCAACCATATAAAAGCATGATATAGCAACTGTAAGAGCAGTTACATTGAATGCCAGAGATACATTCATCAGATTTTGAAGTTGTTTGTACAAGGAGTGATAACTGACACTGTACTTAAAATCACTTTGTAAAACCTAGAAATATCACTATCCTGTAACCAACAGATCATTGAAAAGAGTAATCAATGAATACTATACAAGAAGTTATATATTGTAATAGTTTGTTACACAAAATGACTTTCTGCGTTACTCCCGAGGAATCCCACTGAGTGGCAGTATGGAGCTCCTTTTTACTATAGTTGTATACAAGGTGGCTTCATTTCATTGTATATGTACTCAACCATATAAAAGCATGATATAGCAACTGTAAGAGCAGTTACATTGAATGCAAGAGATACGTTCATCAGATTTTGAAGTTGGTTGTACAAGGAGTGATTACTGACACTGTATTGATATCACGTTGGAAAACCTAGAAATTTCACTGTTGTCTAACCAAGAGTTCACAGAAGAGTAATCAATGAATACTATACAAGAAATACATTGGATTGTAAATTGTAATAGTTTGTTACACAAAATGACTTTCTGCGTTACTCCCGAGGAATCCCACTGAGTGGCAGTATGGAGCACCTTTTTGCTATAGTTGTATAGAAGGTGGCTTCATTTCATTGTATATGTACTCAACCATATAAAAGCATGATATAGCAACTGTAAGAAGAGTTACATTGAATGCTAGAGATACATTCATCCGATTTTGAAGTATTTTGTACAAGGAGTGATAACTGACACTGTACTGATATCTCTTTGTAAAACCTAGAAATATCACTATCCTGTAACCAACAGATCATTGAAAAGAGTAATCAATGAATACTATACAAGAAATTATATATTGTAATAGTTTGTTACACAAAATGACTTTCTGCGTTACTCCCGAGGAAACCCACTGAGTGGCAGTATGGAGCACCTTTTTGCTATAGTTGTATAGAAGGTGGCTTCATTTCATTGTATATGTACTCAACCATATAAAAGCATGATATAGCAACTGTAAGAGCAGTTACATTGAATGCCAGAGATACATTCATCCGATTTTGAAGTTGTTTGTACAAGGAGTGATAACTGACACTGTACTGATATCACTTTGTAAAACCTAGAAATATCACTATCCTGTAACCAACAGATCATTGAAAAGAGTAATCAATGAATACTATACAAGAAATTATATATTGTAATAGTTTGTTACACAAAATGACTTTCTGCGTTACTCCCGAGGAATCCCACTGAGTGGCAGTATGGAGCTCCTTTTTACTATAGTTGTATAGAAGGTGGCTTCATTTAATTGTATATGTACTCAACCATATAAAAGCATGATATAGCAACTGTAAGAGCAGTTACATTGAATGCCAGAGATACATTCATCAGATTTTGAAGTTCTTTGTACAAGGAGTGATAACTGACACTGTACTGATATCACTTTGTAAAACGTAGGAATTTCACTGTTGTCTAACCAAGCGATCGCAGAAGAGTAATCAACGAATACTATACAAGAAATACATTGGATTGTAAATTGTAATAGTTTGTTACACTAAATGACTTTCTGCGTTACTCCCGAGGAATCCCTCTGAGTAGCAGTATGGAGCACCTTTTTGCTATAGTTGTATAGAAGGTGGCTTCATTTCATTGTATATGTACTCAACCATATAAAATCAAGATATATCAACTGTAAGAGCAATTACATTGAATGCAAGAGATACATTCATCAGATTTTCAAGTTGGTTGTACAAGAAGTGATAACTGACACTGTACTGATATCACTTTGTAAAACGTAGAAATTTCACTGTTGTCTAACCAAGAGTTCACAGAAGAGTAATCAATGAATACTATCCAAGAAATACATTGGATTGTAAATTGTAATAGTTTGTTACACAAAATGACTTTCTGCGTTACTCCCGAGGAATCCCACTAAGTGGCAGTATGGAGCACCTTTTTGCTATAGTTGTATAGAAGGTGGCTTCATTTCATTGTATATGTACTCAACCATATAAAATCATGATATAGCAACTGTAAGAGCAGTTACATTGAATGGCAGAGATACATTCATCAGATTTTGAAGTTGTTTGTACAAGGAGTGATAACTGACACTGTACTGATATCACTTTGTAAAACCTAGAAATATCACTATCCTGTAACCAACAGATCATTGAAAAGAGTAATCAATGAATACTATACAAGAAATTATATATTGTAATAGTTTGTTACACAAAATGACTTTCTGCGTTACTCCCGAGGAATCCCACTGAGTGGCAGTATGAAGCTCCTTTTTACTATAGTTGTATAGAAGGTGGCTTCATTTCATTGTATATGTACTCAACCATATAAAAGCATGATATAGCAACTGTAAGAGCAGTTACATTGAATGCAAGAGATACGTTCATCAGATTTTGAAGTTGGTTGTACAAGGAGTGATTACTGACACTGTATTGATATCACGTTGGAAAACCTAGAAATTTCACTGTTGTCTAACCAAGCGATCGCAGAAGAGTAATCAACGAATACTATACAAGAAATACATTGGATTGTAAATTGTAATAGTTTCTTACACAAAATGACTTTCTGCGTTACTCCCGAGGAATCCCACTGAGTGGCAGTATGGAGCACCTTTTTACTGTAGTTGTATAGAAGGTGGCTTCATTTCATTGTATATGTACTCAACCATATAAAAGCATGATATAGCAACTGTAAGAGCAGTTACATTGAATGCAAGAGATACATTCATCAGCTTTTGAAGTTCGTTGTACAAGGAGTGATTACTGACACTGTATTGATATCACGTTGTAAAACCTAGAAATTTCACTGTTGTCTAACCAAGAGATCGCAGAAGAGTAATCAATGAATACTATACAAGAAATACATTGGATTGTAAATTGTAATAGTTTGTTACACAAAATGACTTTCTGCGTTACTCCCGAGGAATCCCACTGAGTGGCAGTATGGAGCACCTTTTTACTCTAGTTGTATAGAAGGTGGCTTCATTTCATTGTATATGTACTCAACCATATAAAAGCATGATATAGCAACTGTAAGAGCAGTTAAATTGAATGCCAGAGATACATTCATCAGATTTTGAAGTTGTTTGTACAAGGAGTGATAACTGACACTGTACTTAAAATCACTTTGTAAAACCAAGAAATATCACTATCCTGTAACCAACAGATCATTGAAAAGAGTAATCAATGAATACTATACAAGAAATACATTGGATTGTAAATTGTAATAGTTTGTTACACAAAATGAATTTCTGCGTTACTCCCGAGGAATCCCACTGAGTGGCAGTATGGAGCACCTTTTTGCTATAGTTGTATAGAAGGTGGCTTCATTTCATTGTATATGTACTCAACCATATAAAAGCATGATGTAGCAACTGTAAGAGCAGTTACATTGAATGCCAGAGATACATTCATCAGATTTTGAAGTTGTTTGTACAAGGAGTGATAACTGAAACTGTACTGATATCACTTTGTAAAACCTAGAAATATCACTATCCTGTAACCAACAGATCATTGAAAAGAGTAATCAATGTATACTATACAAGAAATTATATATTGTAATAGTTTGTTACACAAAATGACTTTCTGCGTTACTCCCGAGGAATGACACTGAGTGGCAGTATGGAGCACCTTTTTACTATAGTTGTATAGAAGGTGGCTTCATTTCATTGTATATGTACTCAACCATATAAAAGCATGATATAGCAACTGTAAGAGCAGTTACATTGAATGCAAGAGATACATTCATCAGATTTTGAAGTTGGTTGTACAAGGAGTGATTACTGACACTGTATTGATATCACGTTGTAAAACCTTGAAATTTCACTGTTGTCTAACCAAGAGATCGCAGAAGAGTAATCAATGAATACTATACAAGAAATACATTGGATTGTAAATTGTAATAGTTTGTTACACAAAATGACTTTCTGCGTTACTCGCGAGGAATCCCACTGAGTGGCAGTATGGAGCACCTTTTTACGGTAGTTGTATAGAAGGTGGCTTCATTTCATTGTATATGTACTCAACCATATAAAACCATGATATAGCAACGGTAAGAGCAGTTACATTGAATGCAAGAGATACATTCATCAGATTTTGAAGTTGGTTGTACAAGGAGTGATAACTGACACTGTATTGATATCACTTTGTAAAACGTAGAAATTTCACTGTTGTCTAACCAAGAGTTCACAGAAGAGTAATCAATGAATACTATACAAGAAATACATTGGATTGTAAATTGTAATAGTTTGTTACACAAAATGACTTTCTGCGTTACTCCCGAGGAATCCCACTGAGTGGCAGTATGGAGCAGCTTTTTGCTATAGTTGTATAGAAGGTGGCTTCATTACATTGTATATGTACTCAACCATATAAAAGCATGATATAGCAACTGTAAGAGCAGTTACATTGAATGCCAGAGGTACATTCATCAGATTTTGAAGTTCTTTGTACAAGGCGTGATAACTGACACTGTACTGATATCACTTTGTAAAACGTAGAAATTTCACTGTTGTCTAACCAAGAGTTCACAGAAGAGTAATCAATGAATACTATACAAGAAATACATTGGATTGTAAATTGTAATAGTTTGTTACACAAAATGACTTTCTGCGTTACTCCCGAGGAATCCCACTGAGTGGCAGTATGGAGCACCTTTTTACTGTAGTTGCATAGAAGGTGGCTTCATTTAATTGTATATGTACTCAACCAAATAAAATCAAGATATATCAACTGTAAGAGCAATTACATTGAATGCAAGAGATACAATCATCAGATTTTGAAGTTGGTTCTTCAAAAGAAATTGTATAATCTGATGAATTACTCTTTTCAATGATCTCTTGGTTCCAGGATAGTGATATTTCTAGGTTTTACAAAGTGATATCAGTACAGTGTCAGTTATCACTCCTTGTACAAACAACTTCAAAATCTGATGAATGTATCTCTGCCATTCAATGTAACTGCTCTTACAGTTGCTATATCATGCTTTTATATGGTTGAGTCCATATACAATGAAATGAAGCCACCTTCTATACAACTATAGCAAAAAGGTGCTCCATACTGCCACTCAGTGGGATTCCTCGGCAGTAACGCAGAAAGTCATTTTGTGTAACAAACTATTACAATTTACAATCCAATGTATTTCTTGTATAGTATTCATTGATTACTCTTCTGTGAACTCTTGGTTAGACAACAGTGAAATTTCTACATTTTACAAAGTGATATCAGTACAGTGTCAGTTATCACTCCTTGTACAAAGAACTTCAAAATCTGATGAATGTATCTCTGGCATTCAATGTAACTGCTCTTAGAGTTGCTATATCATGCTTTTATATGGTTGAGTACATATACAATGAAATGAAGCCACCTTCTATACAACTATAGCAAAAAGGTGCTCCATACTGCCACTCAGTGGGATTCCTCGGGAGTAACGCAGAAAGTCATTTTGTGTAACAAACTATTACAATTTACAATCCAATGTATTTCTTGTATAGTATTCATTGATTACTCTTCTGTGAACTCTTGGTTAGACAACAGTGAAATTTCTACGTTTTACAAAGTGATATCAGTACAGTGTCAGTTATCACTCCTTGTACAACCAACTTCAAAATCTGATGAATGTATCTCTTGCATTCAATGTAACTGCTCTTACCGTTGCTATATCATGCTTTTATATTGTTGAGTACATATACAATGAAATGAAGCCACCTTCTATACAACTACCGTAAAAAGGTGCTCCATACTGCCACTCAGTGGGATTTCTCACGAATAACGCAGAAAGTCATTTTGTGTAACAAACTATTACAATTTACAATCCAATGTATTTCTTGTATAGTATTCATTGATTACTCTTCTGCGATCTCTTGGTTAGACAACAGTGAAATTTCTAGGTTTTACAACGTGATATCAATACAGTGTCAGTAATCACTCCTTGTACAACGAACTTCAAAATCTGATAAATGTATCTCTGCCATTCAATGTAACTGCTCTTACAGTTGCTATATCATGCTTTTATATGGTTGAGTACATATACAATGAAATGAAGCCACCTTCTATACAACTATAGTAAAAAGGAGCTCCATACTGCCACTCAGTGGGATTCCTCGGGAGTAACGCAGAAAGTCATTTTGTGTAACAAACTATTACAATATATAATTTCTTGTATAGTATTCATTGATTACCGTTTTCAATGATCTGTTGGTTACAGGATAGTGATATTTCTAGGTTTTACAAAGTGATATCAGTACAGTGTCAGTTATCACTCCTTGTACAACCAACTTCAAAATCTGATGAATGTATCTCTGGCATTCAATGTAACTCTTCTTACAGTTTCTATATTATGCTTTTATATGATTGAGTACATATACAATGAAATGAAGCCACCTTCTATACAACTATAGCAAAAAGATGCGCCATACTGCCACTCAGTGGGATTCCTCGGGAGTAACGCAGAAAGTCATTTTGTGTAACAAACTATTACAATTTACAATCCAATGTATTTCTTGTATAGTATTCATTGATTACTCTTCTGTGAACTCTTGGTTAGACAACTGTGAAATTTCTACGTTTTACAAAGTGATATCAGTACAGTGTCAGTTATCACTCCTTGTACAAACAACTTCAAAATCTGATGAATGTATCTCTGGCATTCAATGTAACTGCTCTTACAGTTGCTATATCATGCTTTTATATGGTTGAGTACATATACAATGAAATGAAGCCACCTTCTATACAACTATAGCAAAAAGGTGCTCCATACTGCCACACAGTGGGATTCCTCGGGAGTAACGCAGAAAGTCATTTTGTGTAACAAACTAATACAATTTACAATCCAATGTATTTCTTGTATAGTATTCATTGATTACTCTTCTGCGATCTCTTGGTTAGACAACAGTGAAATTTCTAGGTTTTACAACGTGATATCAATACAGTGTCAGTAATCACTCCTTGTACAACCAACTTCAAAATCTGATGAATGTATCTCTTGCATTCAATGTAACTGCTATTACAGTTGCTATATCATGCTTTTATATGGTTGAGTACATATACAATGAAATGAAGCCACCTTCTATACAACTATAGTAAAAAGGTGCTCCATACTGCCACTCAGTGGGATTCCTCGGGAGTAACGCAGAAAGTCATTTTGTGTAACAAACTATTACAATATATAATTTCTTGTATAGTATTCATTGATTACTCTTTTCAATGATCTGTTGGTTACAGGATAGTGATATTTCTAGGTTTTACAAAGTGATATCAGTACAGTGTCAGTTATCACTCCTTGTACAAACAACTTCAAAATCTGATGAATGTATCTCTGGCATTCAATGTAACTGCTCTTACAGTTGCTTTATCAATCTTTTATATGGTTGAGTACATATACAATGAAATGAAGCCACCTTCTATACAACTATAGCAAAAAGGTGCTCCATACTGCCACTCAGTGGGATTCCTCGGGGGTAACGCAGAAAGTCATTTTGTGTAACAAAATTACAATTTACAATCCAATGTATTTCTTTTATAGTATTCATTGATTACTCTTCTGTGAACTCTTGGTTAGACAACAGTGAAATTTCTACGTTTTACAAAGTGATATCAGTACAGTGTCAGTTATCACTCCTTGTACAAAGAACTTCAAAATCTGATGAATGTATCTCTGGCATTCAATGTAACTGCTCTTACAGTTGCTATATCATGCTTTTATATGGTTGAGTACATATACAATGAAATGAAGCCACCTTCTATACAACTATAGTAAAAAGGAGCTCCATACTGCCACTCAGTGGGATTCCTCGGGAGTAACGCAGAAAGTCATTTTGTGTAACAAACTATTAAAATTTACAATCCAATGTATTTCTTGTATAGTATTCATTGATTACTCTTCTGTGAACTCTTGGTTAGACAACAGTGAAATTTCTACGTTTTACAAAGTGATATCAGTACAGTGTCAGTTATCACTCCTTGTACAACCAACTTCAAAATCTGATGAATGTATCTCTTGCATTCAATGTAACTGCTCTTACCGTTGCTATATCATGCTTTTATATGGTTGAGTACATATACAATGAAATGAAGCCACCTTCTATACAACTATAGCAAAAAGGTGCTCCATACTGCCACTCAGTGGGATTCCTCGGGGGTAACGCAGAAAGTCATTTTGTGTAACAAAATTACAATTTACAATCCAATGTATTTCTTTTATAGTATTCATTGATTACTCTTCTGTGAACTCTTGGTTAGACAACAGTGAAATTTCTACGTTTTACAAAGTGATATCAGTACAGTGTCAGTTATCACTCCTTGTACAAAGAACTTCAAAATCTGATGAATGTATCTCTGGCATTCAATGTAACTGCTCTTAGAGTTGCTATATCATGCTTTTATATGGTTGAGTACATATACAATGAAATGAAGCCACCTTCTATACAACTATAGCAAAAAGGTGCTCCATACTGCCACTCAGTGGGATTCCTCGGGAGTAACGCAGAAAGTCATTTTGTGTAACAAACTATTACAATTTACAATCCAATGTATTTCTTGTATAGTATTCATTGATTACTCTTCTGTGAACTCTTGGTTAGACAACAGTGAAATTTCTACGTTTTACAAAGTGATATCAGTACAGTGTCAGTTATCACTCCTTGTACAACCAACTTCAAAATCTGATGAATGTATCTCTTGCATTCAATGTAACTGCTCTTACCGTTGCTATATCATGCTTTTATATGGTTGAGTACATATACAATGAAATGAAGCCACCTTCTATACAACTATCGTAAAAAGGTGCTCCATACTGCCACTCAGTGGGATTTCTCACGAGTAACGCAGAAAGTCATTTTGTGTAACAAACTATTACAATTTACAATCCAATGTATTTCTTGTATAGTATTCATTGATTACTCTTCTGCGATCTCTTGGTTAGACAACAGTGAAATTTCTAGGTTTTACAACGTGATATCAATACAGTGTCAGTAATCACTCCTTGTACAACGAACTTCAAAATCTGATAAATGTATCTCTTGCATTCAATGTAACTGCTCTTACAGTTGCTATATCATGCTTTTATATGGTTGAGTACATATACAATGAAATGAAGCCACCTTCTATACAACTACAGTAAAAAGGTGCTCCATACTGCCACTCAGTGGGATTTCTCACGAGTAACGCAGAAAGTCATTTTGTGTAACAAACTATTACAATTTACAATCCAATGTATTTCTTGTATGGTATTCGTTGATTACTCTTCTGCGATCGCTTGGTTAGACAACAGTGAAATTTCTAGGTTGGGCTCCCCGCCGCCCGGCTTTGCCGTGGCGGGGGGAAGCAATTTTGCCGCCTCGCATGACGCGAGGCAGCAACAGAGCGCGTCGGCGCGCATTAGCTCAAGGGGAGGGGGCGGGGCTTGCTCTATTTGAGCCGTTGCCCCGCTCCCCTCTGCGCAGTCGCTTGAAGAGCTCGCTGGAGTAGCACGCGTCGCGTGCTCGCGGCGAGGCCAGGGCTTCTTTGTGGCGGCGGCGGTGGCGGCTGCTTGCGGGGCTGTGGTTGAGGGCAGCTGACGGCGACTGAGGCGGCGGCTTCTCGCGGGGCTCCGGTGGCGAGCAGTCGCTCATTGCGGCTCATTGGAGCGGCGGCGCCGGCTCCAAGGGCGGGCAGGCTGCGCTTCGGAGGCGCGGCGGAGGATCCTCGTGGAGGCGGCAGCGGCGGAGGCGCCTTCCCATGTTTTCTGCTGGTGGGGTGGTTGGGTTGCTTGCCCATACCCCCCCCTTTTTCCCCTCGGCGGCCCCACGGACGGGGGAACGCGGCGGCAAGCGGGGGTTCACTCGGGGGCTCCGGTGGCTTTTCGGAGCTTCCTCCCCCCCCGTTTCGATTTGGAGCGTGGAGCTTCCCCCCCCCATTTCGATTTGGAGCAGGGGCGGGCGCCCCACACCTCCAGACTAGGCCGGTGGGCCTGTGAGCCTGTGGGCTCACTCGGGGGCCCCGGTGGCTTTTCGGAGCTTCCCCCCCCCTTTCCATTCGGAGCGCGGAGCTTCCCCCCCCGTTTCGATTTGGAGTGGGGGTGGGCGCCCCACACCTCCAGACTAGGCCTGTGGGCCTGTGAGCCTGTGGGCAGCAGGGGGAGGCCCAGTGATAGGGGGACGGGAGTGGCCTGTTCTGGGGGGCTGATTTGGGATCCTTGGGTAGGGGCTGGCCGTTCTACAGGAGGGCCTATGGTGGCCATTTTGGTGGGGGCTGCAAGCCGCATGGTCAGGGGCCATAGTGGGTAAACTGTCTGGCAGCCATTTTAGGCGGTGGGGATATCTGCTAGGCAATACTGCTGGTGTGTGTTTTTTTTTTTTTTCCTTCTTCTTCTCCTCTCTTGGTCAATTGTGCCCTACGGTTGGGGATTGTCTCACTGACACTTGTATTTGTTTATATTATTATAGTTCGTAGTCATGGCACCTAAAAAAGGTAAGGGCACGGGCAAGGGCAAGAACCCAGCACCAAAGAGACCTCCCGCGCAGCCTGATCCGGTGGTTCCCTCCAGTGATGAAGAGGAGGATGTGATAAATATGGCTATCCTTCAGCGGTTGGAGGCGCTGGAGAAGGAGCGTGGTATGCCCGTAGGTGGTTTACCAGTCGACAATAATGCCAATATGTCTTTTAAAGCGCAGGTGCTGGTGCGGTTGGCCTTTCTTGAGGACAGGCAGGCTGCGGGGGCTTCCAGCGGGAGCGATGTTTGGCCAGCAGGGTCCAGGTGCGGGGGAGCAGCAGGTGGCTCTTTATTCGCCTTCTCAAGTTGCAGGAGGTAAGGAGCTGGCACTGGGTAGGCTTGGATCAATGTGGCCGTGGGGTCCAGGTGGCCAGAATGCTGCAGCGGCGCCTATGCTCAACGTTAGCCAGCCTATTGGTCAGGCCCCCGAGCAAGGTGCCTCCACTTCCCATTTACCGCAGTTTAATTGGCCAGCATTTCCTTATTCCAGCCCGCCTTCGATTTGCCAAGGAGCTTGGCCGGCGTGGGGTTCCTCGCAGCCTGGCGTCGGCTATCCTTATGGGGGCGGGGCAACTTATGATGCGGTGGCTGCGGGGGCCATTCCAAGTGGTGATACAGACCTGCCTTTAGGTGACCACCTTTCAATGGCCACTAAAGAGAAGATCTTAAACAGGGAATATGTTGATGTGTTTGGTTTGCTCTATCGGGAGGTAGAGAAAAAGGACAGGGATAATTTGGATGACCGGGAGAAGGAGCGCTTGAAGCGCCGGGTGGTAGATAGGACTTGGGCCAATTGGCTTCCGGGTTTCATAATCTACGCAGCCGTCATAGTGCGACACCAGCCGTGGAGGGCTTTGTCGATGCTCCAGTATCTGGACATCATTTACAAGGCATTTACAGACTTCCCAAGCCCGGCATGGTCGCAATATGACGAAGAGTTTAGGATGAAGGCGGCCATTAACCCAGCCATGCGGTGGGACAGGATCTGCTCCAATTTGTGGTTGCAGATCATGTCTCCGGCTAGGTCTGGGGGGGGTGAGCGGTCTCATAGTGGCCACTCAGTTAAGAGGGCTTTGGTGCAAGCAGGTTCCCGCCCGGTGGCGGGGCAGGCGGTTCAACGACGCCAGCTTTGCTGGGAGTTTTCTTCCCAGGGATCCTGCGGTCGTAAATCATGCACCTTTAGGCATGAGTGCCCTTTGTGCGCGGGACCTCATCCCTTATCCAGTTGTCCACGGCCCAGGGGCCGTGGGGGAGGCAAAGGGGGCAAGTACCCAGGGGGGGGGGAAGCCACACAACCCCCATCCTGACAAAGGGTCCTAGCCCGATTAAACTTGGAGTTTTGAGACGCTGGTTGCGTAGTTACCCAAGGAGTGGGGATAGGGCCTACCTCTTGGAGGGGTTCACTGTTGGTTTTCGCATACCGTTTCAGGGGGTGAGGGTGCCCTATTTGGCTAGGAATTTAAAGTCCGTTTTGGGCATGGAGGACATAGTTAGGGCCAAGATTGCTAAGGAATGCAGGGAAGGCAGGGTTTTGGGCCCGTTTGTTAGTCCGCCAGTGGCCAATTTAAGAGTCTCTCCTTTAGGTGTAGTTCCAAAAAAGGCACCTGGTGAGTTTCGCCTCATTCATCACCTGTCCTACCCTCGGGGAGGGTCGGTGAACGACGCCATACCTGGTGAATTATGCTCTGTCAAATATACTTCCTTTGATCAGGCCATGCGGGTGGTCCGCCTCTGCGGTGTGGGGGCTGAATTGGCTAAATGTGATATTAAATCAGCCTTTCGGCTCCTCCCGGTGCACCCTGAGGATTTTGAGCTACTCGGATTTGCCTTTGAAGGGAGCTTTTACATGGATAGGGCCCTACCCATGGGCTGCTCGGTGTCCTGTTCTGCTTTCGAGAGGTTCAGCTCGTTTTTGGAGTGGGCCTTGAGAACCAGGACTGGTCTCAGTAGTACCGCCCATTATTTGGACGATTTTCTTTTCGTGGGCAGGAGGGGCTCTGGCCAGTGTCGTTTCCTGCTCGACAGTTTCGTTTACATGGCTGACGAGCTGGGTGTCCCTCTGGCTCAGGAAAAGACTGAGGGCCCGACATCCACATTAACATTTCTAGGTATTGAAATTGATACGATTAGTATGTGCTGCAGGTTACCCCAAGAAAAATTGGACGCATTAAGGACTCGGGTCATCTCCGTTAGGTCCCTTACTAGGGTCACTCTTTTGGAGCTGCAGCAGTTGGTAGGTCACCTCAACTTTGCATGCAAAGTAGTGGCGCCGGGTAGGGCATTTGTGAGGAGGTTATGTGACTTAATGAGGGGCCTCCGTCTCCCACAACATAGGACCAAAGTCTCCAAGGGAATGAGGGAGGACCTATTTGTTTGGGAACAGTTTCTGGAATCGTTCAACGGGGTCTCTATGTGGCGGGATGAGCTCTTGTTAGAGGCTGAGCTGCAGATTTCATCTGATGCGGCCGGCTCATCCGGTTACGGAGTTTATTTTAGGGGGCATTGGTGTGCCGGGGACTGGCCTAAAGATTGGTTTCGGGCAGGTTGGGTTAAAGACCTTACCTTCCTGGAGTTCTTTCCAATTGTCGCAGCGGTGTGGGTCTGGCCTGACGATCTGGCTAATAGGACCGTCCACTTCTGGTGCGACAACCAGTCCACGGTTCATGTCATCAATTCCCTTACATCCAAATCCCCTAGGGTCATGGCTTTGGTTAGGGCCTTTACTTTACAGTGCCTCAAATTTAACATCCTGTTTAAGGCCAGACACGTCCCGGGGGTCGCTAATGGGATCGCTGACGCTCTCTCTCGTAAACAGATGGAGAGGTTTCGTCAGCTGGCTCCAGAGGCCGACCCGCTCCCGGCACGGATGCCCCCAGAGGTGTGGGGGATTGGAGGGCTGAGGCCGACAGGGCAATGAGCCTGGCACTTGCCCCTTCCACCAGGAGAGCTTACCTGAAGGCCGGTAAGCAGTTTCTGTCCTTCAGGGTGGGAGTGGGTTTGCAGCAGGTCTGGCCTATTCCTGTGTCACACCTGATGCAATTTTGTGTGTCACTACGGAACGGTGGCCTTTCAGCTCACACAATCAGAGGCAAGCTGTCTGCGCTGGCTTTTGCCAGTAAGGCCTCGGGTCACAAGGACACCACGGGCGACTTCCGTCTCCGGAAGATGCTCGAGGGGTGGTCTCGGGAATCACCTAGGGCAGTAGACACCAGGGAACCTTTGACACCCACAGTCCTGAGAGGGCTGGAGGGCCAGTGGCCCTCTTGTTGTAGTGACAGCTATGAGGTGGGCCTGTTCCATGCAGCTTCGCTGACCGCCTTTTTTGGGGCACTCAGGATTAGCGAACTGGTGGCAGGATCTCAGACTGACGCTTCTGGTGCAGCTTTGGAGCTTAGGGATGTATCAATCAATAAGTTTCAGCTACGGATCAGGTTGCGTAGATCCAAAACCGATCAGAAGGGTAAGGGGAGTGTGCTGGAACTAGGGTCTAGTTCGGAGGCAGCACTGTGCCCAGTCGCCGCCATGCGGCGGTAGTTGGCACTTCGGGGTGATGGCCCAGGCTATTTGTTTCGGCATAGCGACAGCACCCCTCTTACGAAGTTCCAGTTTTGGACCGTGACTCGGAAGGCATTGATCCGGTTGGGTCTGGGCGGTGTTCGTTTTTGCTCCCATTCTTTTCGAATTGGGGCAGCATCGACTGCGGCCGCAATGGGGTACCCTGATAGGACGATACAGAGAATCGGGCGCTGGAAATCTGGATGTTATAAGAGTTACGTTAGGCGTTGTACCGTGTAGGTTCATTGTAGTTTCATTCTGACGTTTGTTAATAAAGTTCTTGTTACAGGTGCTGCAGGCCGTGAGACAAGACGAAGAGTCATGGTCTGCGGCCACAGCATGGTCTTTTGGGCGGCTCATCGGGCGAGGAGAACCACTTTCGGCTCCCAGCTTGGCCTCAGCGAAGTGGCGAAGGTTGAGTGGTTAGGGAGGAGGGGCATGAGATGGCCGGCGCTCCTCCCGCTGTTGTTCGAGGAGAGGCGGGGGCCCCCCCCGCATGTGCTAGTCATACACCTGGGGGGCAACGATTTGGGTTTGGTCAAGGGCGTGGCCCTTGTGATGCAGGCCAGGGCCGATTTGGCACTGATAAGGTCACGGTGGCCTGGTGTGCAGATAGTCTGGTCTGCCATGCTCCCACGTCTGGTTTGGAGGCATGCCGGTGACCCCAGGTGTATGGACAGGGCTAGGCGGAACGCTAATAGCCAACTTCGCACGGCCATGGAGTCCGGGTTGGGTCTCTTTTTGCCGCACCCTGGCATACAGGTCAAGTTCCCGGACATGTATCGCCCTGACGGGGTGCACCTTTCGAACAAGGGCAATGGGTTATTGCTTGAGGACTTGCAGCACGGGATTCGGATGGCTCTCGGTTGCCGTGTGGGGTAAGCAAAGGCCAAAGCAGAGGCTTGGATTTGCATGTGGTAGGTTTATGCAAGCAAGAAAATGGAACTGGTGGGTACCTTACGGCATATCCCTGTTGGGAACAGGAGGTCACCAGGAACCACCCTAGGGCCTTGCGGTCTGGGGAGGTGAATGGTGATCGCCTCTGGGAACCTCTCAGACTAGGCTCCTCCCTGAAGGTCTGTGCAGCCTCAGGGGTAGGCGCCCCTGGGAGGGGATGCCAGTATGCTGGGCCGCCGGTTACGAGCCAGAAGCTGACTGGGTTAATACTGGGGCTAGGTTACCTGCCCATTACAAGGGCAAGGAGGCTGGGTCTGGGAATGACGCCTGCCTTGCCTGTTCCTGAGCTTGCTTAGCTGCCCGTTGCTGCATGTCCTGTTTAAATAGTTAATAAAGTGGCCCTTGTTTGATTCCAAAACTGTTGTCTGTCTCGTTATTTCATGCTGGGGTGGCAATGGGCTCCCTGCCGCCCGGCTTTGCCGTGGCGGGGGGAAGGAATTTTGCCGCCTCGCATGACGCGAGACAGCAACAGAGCGCGTCGGCGCGCATTAGCTCAAGGGGAGGGGGCGGGGCTTGCTCTATTTGAGCCGTTGCCCCGCTCCCCTCTGCGCAGTCGCTTGAAGAGCTCGCCCACCCACCCGCCCCGGTTGCAGTGTAGGCTGATGCTGGTCGCTGTTGGGGGCCGGGTAGGAATTTTTTATACCGACTTCTGTTTGGCTCCTGGAGACGGTGTTTTTTCGCCTACCTTACACTGCTGCTGGTGGTTAAGGGCATAGAAGGTGGTCGGGTATAATTAGGCTGGTCACTTGGTAGGTTTATGCAAGCAAGAAAATGGAACTGGTGGGTACCTTACGGCATATCCCTGTTGGGAACAGGAGGTCACCAGGAACCACCCTAGGGCCTTGCGGTCTGGGGAGGTGAATGGTGATCGCCTCTGGGAACCTCTCAGACTAGGCTCCTCCCTGAAGGTCTGTGCAGCCTCAGGGGTAGGCGCCCCTGGGAGGGGATGCCAGTATGCTGGGCCGCCGGTTACGAGCCAGAAGCTGACTGGGTCAATACTGGGGCTAGGTTACCTGCCCATTACAAGGGCAAGGAGGCTGGGTCTGGGAATGACGCCTGCCTTGCCTGTTCCTGAGCTTGCTTAGCTGCCCGTTGCTGCATGTCCTGTTTAAATAGTTAATAAAGTGGCCCTTGTTTGATTCCAAAACTGTTGTCTGTCTCGTTATTTCATGCTGGGGTGGCAATTTCCAACGTGATATCAATACAGTGTCAGTAATCACTCCTTGTACAACCCACTTCAAAATCTGATGAACGTATCTCTTGCATTCAATGTAACTGCTCTTACAGTTGCTATATCATGCTTTTATATGGTTGAGTACATATACAATGAAATGAAGCCACCTTCTATACAACTATAGTAAAAAGGAGCTCCATACTGCCACTCAGTGGGATTCCTCGGGAGTAACGCAGAAAGTCATTTTGTGTAACAAACTATTACAATATATAATTTCTTGTATAGTATTCATTGATTACTCTTTTCAATGATCTGTTGGTTACAGGATAGTGATATTTCTAGGTTTTACAAAGTGATTTTAAGTACAGTGTCAGTTATCACTCCTTGTACAAACAACTTCAAAATCTGATGAATGTATCTCTGGCATTCAATGTAACTGCTCTTACAGTTGCTATATCATGCTTTTATATGGTTGAGTACATATACAATGAAATGAAGCCACCTTCTATACAACTATAGTAATAAGGAGCTCCATACTGCCACTCAGTGGGATTCCTCGGGAGTAACGCAGAAAGTCATTTTGTGTAACAAACTATTACAATATATAATTTCTTGTATAGTATTCATTGATTACTCTTTTCAATGATCTGTTGGTTACAGGATAGTGATATTTCTAGGTTTTACAAAGTGATTTTAAGTACAGTGTCAGTTATCACTCCTTGTACAAACAACTTCAAAATCTGATGAATGTATCTCTGGCATTCAATGTAACTGCTCTTACAGTTGCTATATCATGCTTTTATATGGTTGAGTACATATACAATGAAATGAAGCCACCTTCTATACAACTACAGTAAAAAGGTGCTCCATACTGCCACTCAGTGGGATTCCTCGGGAGTAACGCAGAAAGTCATTTTGTGTAACAAACTATTACAATTTACAATCCAATGTATTTCTTGGATAGTATTCATTGATTACTCTTCTGTGAACTCTTGGTTAGACAACAGTGAAATTTCTACGTTTTACAAAGTGATATCAGTACAGTGTCAGTTATCACTCCTTGTACAACCAACTTCAAAATCTGATGAATGTATCTCTTGCATTCAATGTAATTGCTCTTACAGTTGATATATCTTGATTTTATATGGTTGAGTACATATACAATTAAATGAAGCCACCTTCTATACAACTACAGTAAAAAGGTGCTCCATACTGCCACCCAGTGGGATTCCTCGGGAGTAATGCAGAAAGTCATGTTGTGTAACAAACTAATACAATTTACAATCCAATGTATTTCTTGTATAGTATTCATTGATTACTCTTCTGCGATCTCTTGGTTAGACAACAGTGAAATTTCTAGGTTTTACAATGTGATATCAATACAGTGTCAGTAATCACTCCTTGTACAACCAACTTCAAAATCTGATGAATGTATCTCTTGCATTCAATGTAACTGCTCTTACAGTTGCTATATCATGCTTTTATATGGTTGAGTACATATACAATGAAATGAAGCCACCTTCTATACAACTATAGTAAAAAGGAGCTCCATACTGCCACTCAGTGGGATTCCTCGGGAGTAACGCAGAAAGTCATTTTGTGTAACAAACTATTACAATATATAATTTCTTGTATAGTATTCATTGATTACTCTTTTCAATGATCTGTTGGTTACAGGATAGTGATATTTCTAGGTTTTACAAAGTGATATCAGTACAGTGTCAGTTATCACTCCTTGTACAAACAACTTCAAAATCTGATGAATGTATCTCTGGCATTCAATGTAACTGCTCTTACAGTTTCTATATCATGCTTTTATATGGTTGAGTACATATACAATGAAATGAAGCCACCTTCTATACAACTATAGTAAAAAGGTGCTCCATACTGCCACTCAGTGGGATTCCTCGGGAGTAACGCAGAAAGTCATTTTGTGTAACAAACTATTACAATTTACAATCCAATGTATTTCTTGTATAGTATTCGTTGATTACTCTTCTACGATCGCTTGGTTAGACAACAGTGAAATTTCTAGGTTTTCCAACGTGATATCAATACAGTGTCAGTAATCACTCCTTGTACAACCAACTTCAAAATCTGATGAACGTATCTCTTGCATTCAATGTAACTGCTCTTCCAGTTGCTATATCATGCTTTTATATGGTTGAGTACATATACAATGAAATGAAGCCACCTTCTATACAACTATAGTAAAAAGGAGCTCCATACTGCCACTCAGTGGGATTCCTCGGGAGAAACGCAGATAGTCATTTTGTGTAACAAACTATTACAATATATAATTTCTTGTATAGTATTCATTGATTACTCTTTTCAATGATCTGTTGGTTACAGGATAGTGATATTTCTAGGTTTTACAAAGTGATATCAGTACAGTGTCAGTTATCACTCCTTGTACAACCAACTTCAAAATCTGATGAATGTATCTCTGGCATTCAATGTAACTCTTCTTACAGTTGCTATATCATGCTTTTATATGGTTGAGTACATATACAATGAAATGAAGCCACCTTCTATACAACTATAGCAAAAAAGTGCGCCATACTGCCACTCAGTGGGATTCTTCGGGAGTAACGCAGAAAGTTATTTTGTGTAACAAACTATTACAATTTACAATCCAATGTATTTCTTGTATAGTATTCATTGATTACTCTTCTGTGAACTCTTGGTTAGACAACAGTTAAATTTCTACGTTTTACAAAATGATATCAGTACAGTGTTAGTTATCACTCCTTGTACAAACAACTTCAAAATCTGATGAATGTATCTCTGGCATTCAATGTAACTGCTCTTACAGTTGCTATATCATGCTTTTATATGGTTGAGTACATATACAATGAAATGAAGCCACCTTCTATACGACTATAGTAAAAAGGAGCTCCATACTGCCACTCAGTGGGATTCCTCGGGAGTAACGCAGAAAGTCATTTTGTGTAACAAACTATTACAATATATAATTTCTTGTATAGTATTCATTGATTACTCTTTTCAATGATCTGTTGGTTACAGGATAGTGATATTTCTAGGTTTTACAAAGTGATATCAGTACAGTGTCAGTTATCACTCCTTGTACAAACAACTTCAAAATCTGATGAATGTATCTCTGGCATTCAATGTAACTGCTCTTACAGTTGCTATATCATGCTTTTATATGGTTGAGTACATATACAATGAAATGAAGCCACCTTCTATACAACTATAGCAAAAAGGTGCTCCATACTGCCACTCAGTGGGATTCCTCGGGAGTAACGCAGAAAGTCATTTTGTGTAACAAACTATTACAATTTACAATCCAATGTATTTCTTGTATAGTATTCATTGATTACTATTCTGTGAACTCTTGCTTAGACAACAGTGAAATTTCTACGTTTTACAAAGTGATATCAGTACAGTGTCAGTTATCACTCCTTGTAAAAGAACTTCAAAATCTGATGAATGTATCTCTGGCATTCAATGTAACTGCTCTTACAGTTGCTATATCATGCTTTTATTTGGTTGAGTACATATACAATGAAATGAAGCCACCTTCTATACAACTATAGCAAAAAGGTGCTCCATACTGCCACTCAGTGGGATTCCTCGGGAGTAACGTAGAAAGTCATTTTGTATAACAAACATTACAATTTACAATCCAATGTATTTCTTGTATAGTATTCATTGATTACTCTTCTGTGAACTCTTGGTTAGACAACAGTGAAATTTCTACGTTTAACAAAGTGATATCAGTACAGTGTCAGTTATGACTCCTTGTACAACCAACTTCAAAATCTGATGAATGTATCTCTTGCATTCAATGTAACTGCTCTTACCGTTGCTATATCATGCTTTTATATGGTTGAGTACATATACAATGAAATGAAGCCACCTTCTGTACAACTACAGTAAAAAGGTGCTCCATACTGCCACTCAGTGGGATTTCTCACGAGTAACGCAGAAAGTCATTTTGTGTAACAAACTATTACAATTTACATTCCAATGTATTTCTTGTATAGTATTCATTGATTACTCTTCTGCGATCTCTTGGTTAGACAACAGTGAAATTTCTAGGTTTTACAACGTGATATCAATACAGTGTCAGTAATCACTCCTTGTACAACGAACTTCAAAATCTGATAAATGTATCTCTTGCATTCAATGTAACTGCTCTTACAGTTGCTATATCATGCTTTTATATGGTTGAGTACATATACAATGAAATGAAGCCACCTTCTATACAACTACAGTAAAAAGGTGCTCCATACTGCCACTCAGTGGGATTCCTCGGGAGTAACGCAGAAAGTCATTTTGTGTAACAAACTATTACAATATATAATTTCTTGTATAGTATTCATTGATTACTCTTTTCAATGATCTGTTGGTTACAGGATAGTGATATTTCTAGGTTTTACAAAGTGATTTTAAGTACAGTGTCAGTTATCACTCCTTGTACAAAAAACTTCAAAATCTGATGAATGTATCTCTTGCATTCAATGTAACTGCTCTTACAGTTGCTATATCATGCTTTTATATGGTTGAGTACATATACAATGAAATGAAGCCACCTTCTATACAACTATAGCAAAAAGGTGCTCCATACTGCCACTCAGTGGGATTCCTCGGGAGTAACGCAGAAAGTCATTTTGTGTAACAAACTATTACAATATATAATTTCTTGTATAGTATTCATTGATTACTCTTTTCAATGATCTGTTGGTTACAGGATAGTGATATTTCTAGGTTTTACAAAGTGATATCAGTACAGTGTCAGTTATCACTCCTTGTACAACCAACTTCAAAATCTGATGAATGTATCTCTGGCATTCAATGTAACTCTTCTTACAGTTTCTATATTATGCTATTATATGGTTGAGTACATATACAATGAAATGAAGCCACCTTCTATACAAGTATAGCTAAAAGGTGCGCCATACTGCCACTCAGTGGGATTCCTCGGGAGTAACGCAGAAAGTTATTTTGTGTAACAAACTATTACAATTTACAATCCAATGTATTTCTTGTATATTATTCATTGATTACTCTTCTGTGAACTCTTGGTTAGACAACAGTGAAATTTCTACGTTTTACAAAGTGATATCAGTACAGTGTCAGTCATCACTCCTTGTACAAACAACTTCAAAATCTGATGAATGTATCTCTGGCATTCAATGTAACTGCTCTTACAGTTGCTATATCATGCTTTTATATGGTTGAGTACATATACAATGAAATGAAGCCACGTTCTATACAACTATAGCAAAAAGGAGCTCCATACTGCCACTCAGTGGGATTCCTCGGAAGTAACGCAGAAAGTCATTTTGTGAAACAAACTATTACAATATATAATTTCTTGTATAGTATTCATTGATTACTCTTTTCAATGATCTGTTGGTTACAGGATAGTGATATTTCTAGGTTTTACAAAGTGATATCAGTACAGTGTCAGTTATCACTCCTTGTACAAACAACTTCAAAATCTGATGAATGTATCTCTGGCATTCAATGTAACTGCTCTTACAGTTGCTATATCATGCTTTTATATGGTTGAGTACATATACAATGAAATGAAGCCACCTTCTATACAACTATAGTAAAAAGGAGCTCCATACTGCCACTCAGTGGGATTCCTCGGGGGTAACGCAGAAAGTCATTTTGTGTAACAAACTATTACAATATATAATTTCTTGTATAGTATTCATTGATTACTCTTTTCAATGATCTGTTGGTTACAGGATAGTGATATTTCTAGGTTTTACAAAGTGATATCAGTACAGTGTCAGTTATCACTCCTTGTACAAACAACTTCAAAATCTGATGAACGTATCTCTTGCATTCAATGTAACTGCTCTTACAGTTGCTATATCATGCTTTTATATGGTTGAGTACATATACAATGAAATGAAGCCACCTTCTATACAACTATAGTAAAAAGGAGCTCCATACTGGCACTCAGTGGGATTCCTCGGGAGTAACGCAGAAAGTCATTTTGTGTAACAAACTATTACAATATATAATTTCTTGTATAGTATTCATTGATTACTGTTTTCAATGATCTGTTGGTTACAGGATAGTGATATTTCTAGGTTTTACAAAGTGATATCAGTACAGTGTCAGTTATCACTCCTTGTAGAACCAACTTCAAAATCTGATGAATGTATCTCTGGCATTCAATGTAACTCTTCTTACAGTTGCTATATAGTGCTTTTATATGGTTGAGTACATATACAATGAAATGAAGCCACCTTCTATACAACTATAGCAAAAAGGTGCGCCATACTGCCACTCAGTGGGATTCTTCGGGAGTAACGCAGAAAGTTATTTTGTGTAACAAACTATTACAATTTACAATCCAATGTATTTCTTGTATAGTATTCATTGATTACTCTTCTGTGAACTCTTGGTTAGACAATAGTGAAATTTCTACGTTTTACAAAGTGATATCAGTACAGTGTCAGTTATCACTCCTTGTACAAACAACTTCAAAATCTGATGAATGTATCTCTGGCATTCAATGTAACTGCTCTTACAGTTGCTATATCATGCTTTTATATGGTTGAGTACATATACAATGAAATGAAGCCACCTTCTATACAACTATAGCAAAAAGGTGCTCCATACTGCCACTCAGTGGGATTCCTCGGGAGTAACGCAGAAAGTCATTTTGTGTAACAAACTATTATAATATATAATTTCTTGTATAGTATTCACTGATATCTCTTTTCAATGATCTGTTTGTTACAGGATAGTGATATTTCTAGGTTTTACAAAGTGATATCAGTACAGTGTCAGTTATCACTCCTTGTACAAACAACTTCAAAATCTGATGAATGTATCTCTGGCATTCAATGTAACTGCTCTTACAGTCTCTATATCATGCTTTTATATGGTTGAGTACATATACAATGAAATGAAGCCACCTTCTATACAACTACAGTAAAAAGGTGCTCCATACTGCCACTCAGTGGAATTCCTCGGGAGTAACGCAGAAAGTCATTTTGTGTAACAAACTATTACAATTTACAATCCAATGTGTTTCTTGTATAGTATTCATTGATTACTCTTCTGTGAACTCTTGGTTAGACAACAGTGAAATTTCTACGTTTTACAAAGTGATACCAGTACAGTGTCAGTTTTCACTCCTTGTATAAAGAACTTCAAAATCTGATGAATGTATCTCTGGCATTCAATGTAACTGCTCTTACAGTTGCTATATCATGCTTTTATATGGTTGAGTACATATACAATGAAATGAAGCCACCTTCTATACAACTATAGTAAAAAGGAGCTCCATACTGCCACTCAGTGGGATTCCTCGGGAGTAACGCAGAAAGTAATTTTGTGTAACAAACTATTACAATATATAATTTCTTGTATATTATTCATTGATTACTCTTTTCAATGATCTGTTGGTTATAGGATAGTGATATTTCTAGGTTTTACAAAGTGATATCAGTACAGTGTCAGTTATCACTCCTTGTACAAACAACTTCAAAATCTGATGAATGTATCTCTGGCATTCAATGTAACTGCTCTTACAGTTGCTATATCATGCTTTTATATGGTTGAGTACATATACAATGAAATGAAGCCACCTTCTATACAACTATAGTAAAAGGGTGCTCCATACTGCCACTCAGTGGGATTCCTCGTGAGTAACGCAGAAAGTCATTTTGTGTAACACACTATTACAATACACAATTTCTTGTATAGTATTCATTGATTACTCTTTTCAATGATCTGTTGGTTACAGGATAGTGATATTTCTAGGTTTTTCAAAGTGATATCAGTACAGTGTCAGTTATCACTCCTTGTACAAACAACTTCAAAATCTGATGAATGTATCTCTGGCATTCAATGTAACTGCTCTTACAGTTGCTATATCATGCTTTTATATGGTTGAGTACATAGACAATGAAATGAAGCCACCTTCTTTACAACTATAGCAAAAAGGTGCTCCATACTGCCACTCAGTGGGATTCCTCGGGAGTAACGCAGAAAGTCATTTTGTGTAACAAACTATTACAATTTACAATCCAATGTATTTCTTGTATAGTATTCATTGATTACTCTTCTCTGAACTCTTGGTTAGACAACAGTGAAATTTCAACGTTTTACAAAGTGATATCAGTACAGTGTCAGTTATCACTCCTTGTACAACCAACTTCAAAATCTGATGAATGTATCTCTTGCATTCAATGTAATTGCTCTTGTAGTTGATATATCTTGATTTTATGTGGTTGAGTACATATAGAATTAAATGAAGCCACCTTCTATACAGCTGGAGGAAAATGGTGCTCCATAGTGCCACTCAGTGGGATTCCTCGGGAGAAACGCAGAAAGTCATTTTGTGTAACAAACTAATACAATATATAAATTCTTGTATAGTATTCATTGATTACTCTTTTCAATGATCTGTTCGTTACAGGATAGTGATATTTCTTGGTTTTACAAAGTGATATCAGTACAGTGTCAGTTATCACTCCTTGTACAACCAACTTCAAAATCTGATGAATGTATGTCTTGCATTCAATGTAATTGCTCTTACAGTTGATATAACATGCTATTGCAAGATTGAGTACATATACAA
Organism: Lepidodactylus listeri; assembly: GCA_029233225.1. Taxonomy (NCBI): domain Eukaryota; kingdom Metazoa; phylum Chordata; class Lepidosauria; order Squamata; family Gekkonidae; genus Lepidodactylus; species Lepidodactylus listeri. The sequence continues at coordinate 884,115 of JARCFY010000014.1, read as the reverse complement.
TAAAATGAAGCCACCTTCTATACAGCTAGAGGAAAAAGGTGCTCCATACTGCCACTCAGTGGGAATCCTCGGGAGTAACACAGAAAATAATTTTGAGTAACAAACTATTAAAATTTACAATCCAATGTAATTCTTGTATAGTATTCATTGATTACACTTCTGCGATCTCTTGGTTACACAACAGTGAAATTTCTAGGTTTTTCAAAGTGATATCAATACAGTGTCAGTTATCACTCCTTGTACAAACAACTTCAAAATCTGATGAATGTATCTCTGGCATTCAATGTAACTGCTCTTACCGTTGCTATATCATGCTTTTATATGGTTGAGTACATATACAATAAAATGAAGCCACCTTCTGTACAACTACAGTAAAAAGGTGCTCCATACTGCCACTCAGTGGGATTCCTCGGGAGAAACGCAGAAAGTCATTTTGTGTAACAAACTATTACAATATATAATTTCTTGTATAGTATTCATTGATTACTCTTTTCAATGATCTGTTGGTTACAGGATAGTGATATTTCTAGGTTTTACAAAGTGATATCAGTACAGTGTCAGTTATCACTCCTTGTATAACCAACTTCAAAATCTGATGAATGTATCTCTTGCATTCAATTTAACTGCTCTTATTGTTGGTATATCATGCTTTTATATGGTTGAGTACATATACAATAAAATGAAGCCACGTTCTGTACAACTACAGTAAAAAGGTGCTCCATACTGCCACTCAGTGGGATTCCTCGGGAGAAACGCAGAAAGTCATTTTGTGTAACAAACTATTACAATATATAATTTCTTGTATAGTATTCATTGATTACTCTTTTCAATGATCTGTTGGTTACAGGATAGTGATATTTCTAGGTTTTACAAAGTGATATCAGTACAGTGTCAGTTATCACTCCTTGTACAACCAACTTCAAAATCGGATGAATGTATGTCTTGCATTCAATGTAATTGCTCTTACAGTTGATATAACATGCTATTGCAAGATTGAGTACATATACAATGAAATGAAGCCACCTTCTCTACAGCTAGAGGAAAAAGGTGCTCCATACTGCCACTCAGTGGGAATCCTCGGGAGTAACACAGAAAATAATTTTGTGTAACAAAGTATTACAATTTACAATCCAATGTAATTCTTGTATAGTATTCATTGATTACTCTTCTGCGATCTCTTGGTTAGACAACAGTGAAATTTCTAGGTTTTTCAAAGTGATAACAATACAGTGTCAGTTATCACTCCTTGTACAACCAACTTCAAAGTCTGATGAATGTATCACTTGCATTGAATTTAACTGCTCTTACCGTTGCTATATCATGCTTTTATATGGTTGAGTACATATACAATTAAATGAAGCCACCTTCTATACAACTAAAGTAAAAAGGTGCTCCATACTGCCACTCAGTGGGATTCCTCGGGAGTACCGCAGAAAGTCATTTTGTGTAACAAACTATTACAATTTAAAATCCAATGTATTTCTTGTATAGTATTCATTGATTACTCTTTTCAATGATCTGTTGGTTACAGGATAGTGATATTTCTAGGTTTTACAAAGTGATATCAGTACAGTGTCAGTTATCACTCCTTGTACAAACAACTTCAAAATCTGATGAATGTATCTCTGGCATTCAATGTAACTGCTCTTATGGTTGCTATATCATGCTTTTATATGGTTGAGTACATATACAATGAAATGAAGCCACCTTCTATACAACTATAGCAAAAAGGTGCTCCATACTGCCACTCAGAGGGATTCCTCGGGAGTAACGCAGAAAGTCATTTTGTGTAACAAACTATTACAATTTACAATCCAATGTATTTCTTGTATAGTATTCATTGATTACTCTTCTGTGAACTCTTGGTTAGACAACAGTGAAATTTCAACGTTTTACAAAGTGATATCAGTACAGTGTCAGTTATCACTCCTTGTACAACCAACTTCAAAATCTGATGAATGTTTCTCTTGCATTCAATGTAATTGCTTTTCAGTTGCTATATCATGCTTTTATATGGTTGAGAACATATACAATTAAATGAAGCCACCTTCTATACAGCTGGGGGAAAAAGGTGCTCCATACTGCCACTCAGTGGGATTCCTCGGGAGAAACGCAGAAAGTCATTTTGTGTAACAAACTATTAAAATATATAGTTTCTTGTATAGTATTCATTGATTACTCTTTTCAATGATCTGTTCGTTACAGGATAGTGATATTTCTTGGTTTTACAAAGTGATATCAGTACAGTGTCAGTTATCACTCCTTGTACAACCAACTTCAAAATCTGATGAATGTATGTCTTGCATTCAATGTAATTGCTCTTACAGTTGATATAACATGCTATTGCAAGATTGAGAACCTATACAATGAAATGAAGCCACCTTATATATAGCTAGAGGAAAAAGGTGCTCCATACTGCCACTCAGTGGGAATCCTCGGGAGTAACACAGAAATTAATTTTGTGTAACAAACTATTACAATTTACAATCCGATGTATTTCTTGTATAGTATTCATTGATTACTCTTCTGCGATCTCTTGGTTAGACAACAGTGAAATTTCTAGGTTTTTCAAAGTGATATCAATACAGTGTCAGTTATCACTCCTTGTACAACCAACTTCAAAATCTGATGAATGTATCTCTTGCATTCAATGTAACTGCTCTTACCGTTGCTATATCATGCTTTTATATGGTTGAGTACATATACAATGAAATGAATCCACCTTCTATACAACTACAGTAAAAAGGTGCTCCATACTGCCACTCAGTGGGATTCCTCGGGAGTAACGCAGAAAATCATTTTGTGTAACAAACTATTATAATTTACAATCCGATGTATTTCATGTATAGTATTCATTGATTACTCTTCTGCGATCTCTTGGTTAGACAACAGTGAAATTTCTAGATTTTTCAAAGTGATATCAATACAGTGTCAGTTATCACTCCTTGTACAACCAACTTCAAAATCTGATGAATATATCTCTTGCATTCAATTTAACTGCTCTTACCGTTGCTATATCATGCTTTTATATGGTTGAGTACATATACAATAAAATGAAGCCACCTTCTATACAACTACAGTAAAAAGGTGCTCCATACTGCCACTCAGTGGGATTCCTCGGGAGTAACGCAGAAAGTCATTTTGTGTAACAAACTATTACAATTTACAATCCAATGTATTTCTTGTATAGTATTCATTGATTACTCTTCTGCGATCTCTTGGTTAGACAACAGTGAAATTTCTAGGTTTTTCAAAGTGATATCAATACAGTGTCAGTTATCACTCCTTGTACAACCAACTTCAAAATCTGATGAATGTATCTCTTGCATTCAATGTAACTGCTCTTACCGTTGCTATATCATGCTTTTATATGGTTGAGTACATATACAATGAAATGAAGCCACCTTCTATACAACTACAGTAAAAAGGTGCTCCATACTGCCACTCAGTGGGATTCCTCGGGAGTAACGCAGAAAATCATTTTGTGTAACAAACTATTACAATTTACAATCCAATGTATTTCTTGTATAGTATTCATTGATTACTCTTCTGTGAACTCTTGGTTAGACAACAGTGAAATTTCTACGTTTTACAATGTGATATCAGTACAGTGTCAGTTATCACTCCTTGTACAACCAACTTCAAAATCTGATGAATGTATCTCTTGCATTCAATGTAATTGCTCTTACAGTTGATATATCTTGATTTTATATGGTTGAGTACATATACAATTAAATGAAGCCACCTTCTATACAGCTGGAGTAAAAAGGTGCTCCATTCTTCCACTCAGTGGGATTCCTCGGGAGTAACGCAGAAAGTCATTTAGTGTAACAAACTATTACAATTTACAATCCAATGTATTTTTTGTATTGTATTCATTTATTACTCTTCTGTGAACTCTTGGTTAGACAACAGTGAAATTTCTACGTTTTACAAAGTGATATCAGTACAGTGTCAGTTATCACTCCTTGTACAACGAACTTCAAAATCTGATGAATGTATGTCTTGCATTCAATATAATTGCTCTTACAGTTGATATAACATGCTATTGCAAGATTGAGTACATATACAATGAAATGAAGCCACCTTCTATACAGCTAGAGGAATAAGGTGCTCCATACTGCCACTCAGTGGGAATCCTCGGGAGTAACACAGAAAATAATTTTGTGTAACAAAGTATTACAATTTACAATCCAATGTAATTCTTGTATAGTATTCATTGATTACTCTTCTGCGATCACTTGGTTAGACAACAGATAAATTTCTAGGTTTTTCAAAGTGATATCAATACAGTGTCAGTTATCACTCCTTGTACAACCAACTTCAAAATCTGATGAATGTATCTCTTGCATTCAATTTAACTGCTCTTACCGTTGCTATATCATGCTTTTATATGGTTGAGTACATATACAATGAAATGAAGCCACCTTCTATACAACTACATGTATAGCAGTTACATTGAATGCCAGAGATACATTCATCAGATTTTGAAGTTGTTTGTACAAGGAGTGATAACTGACACTGTACTGATATCACTTTGTAAAACCTAGAAATATCACTATCCTGTAACCAACAGATCATTTAAAAGAGTAATCAATGAATACTATACAAGAAATTGTATATTGTAATACTTTGTAACACAAAATGACTTTCTGCGTTACTGACGAGGAATCCCACTGAGTGGTAGTATGGAGCACCTTTTTACTATAGTTGTATAGAAGGTGGCTTCATTTCATTGTATATGTACTCAACCATATAAAAGCATGATATAGCAACTGTAAGAGCAGTTACATTGAATGCAAGAGATACATTCATCAGATTTTGAAGTTGGTTGTACAAGGAGTGATTACTGACACTGTATTGATATCACTTTGAAAAACTTAGAAATTTCACTGTTGTCTAACCAAGAGTTCACAGAAGAGTAATCAATGAATACTATACAAGAAATACATTGGATTGTAAATTGTAATAGTTTGTTACACAAAATGACTTTCTGCGTTACTCCCGAGGAATCCCACTGAGTGGCAGTATGGAGCACCTTTTTGCTATAGTTGTATAGAAGGTGGCTTCATTTCATTGTATATGTTCTCAACCATATAAAAGCATGATATAGCAACTGTAAGAGCAGTTACATTGAATGCCAGAGATACATTCATCAGATTTTGAAGTTGTTTGTACAAGGAGTGATAACTGACACTGTACTGATATCACTTTGTAAAACCTAGAAATATCACTATCCTGTAACCAACAGATCATTGAAAAGAGTAATCAATGAATAATATACAAGAAATTATATATTGTAATAGTTTGTTACACAAAATGACTTTCTGCGTTACTCCCGAGGAATCCCACTGAGTGGCAGTATGGAGCTCCTTTTTACTATAGTTGTATAGAAGGTGGCTTCATTTCATTGTATATGTACTCAACCATATAAAAGCATGATATAGCAACTGTAAGAGCAGTTACATTGAATGCAAGAGATACATTCATCAGATTTTGAAGTTGGTTGTACAAGGAGTGATTACTGACACTGTATTGATATCACGTTGTAAAACCTAGAAATTTCACTGTTTTCTAACCAAGAGATCGCAGAAGAGTAATCAATGAATACTATGCAAGAAATACATTGGATTGTAAATTGTAATACTTTGTTACACAAAATGACTTTCTCCGTTACTCCCGAGGAATCCCACTGAGTGGCAGTATGGAGCGCCTTTTTACTGTAGTTTTTTAGAAGGTGGCTTCATTTCATTGTATATGTACTCAACCATATAAAATCAAGATATAGCAACTGTAAGAGCAGTTACATTGAATGCAAGAGATACATTCATCAGATTTTGAAGTTGGTTGTACAAGGAGTGATAACTGACACTGTACTGATACCACTTTGTAAAACGTAGAAATTTCACTGTTGTCTAACCAAGAGTTCACAGAAGAGTAATCAATGAATACTATACAAGAAATAAATCGGATTGTAAATTGTAATAGTTTTTACACAAAATGACTTTCTGCGTTACTCCCGAGGAATCCCACTGAGTGGCAGTATGGAGCACCTTTTTGCTATAGTTGTATAGAAGGTGGCTTCATTTCATTGTATATGTACTCAACCATATAAAAGCATGATATAGCAACTGTAAGAGCAGTTACATTGAATGCCAGAGATACATTCATCAGATTTTGAAGTTGTTTGTACAAGGAGTGATAACTGACACTGTATTGATATCACTTTGTAAAACTTAGAAATATCACTATCCTGTAACCAACAGATCATTGAAAAGAGTAATCAATGAATACTATACAAGAAATTGTATATTGTAATACTTTGTTACACAAAATGACTTTCTGCGTTACTCACAAGGAATCCCACTGAGTGGCAGTATGGAGCACCTTTTTACTATAGTTGTATAGAAGGTGGTTTCATTTCATTGTAAATGTACTCAACCATATAAAAGCATGATATAACAACTGTAAGAGCAGTTACATTGAATGCAAGAGATACATTCATCAGATTTTGAAGTTGGTTGTACAAGGAGTGATTACTGACACTGTATTGATATCACTTTGAAAAACTTAGAAATTTCACTGTTGTCTAACCAAGAGTTCACAGAAGAGTAATCAATGAATACTATACAAGAAATACATTGGATTGTAAATTGTAATAGTTTGTTACACAAAATGACTTTCTGCGTTACTGACGAGGAATCCCACTGAGTGGTAGTATGGAGCACCTTTTTACTATAGTTGTATAGAAGGTGGCTTCATTTCATTGTATATGTACTCAACCATATAAAAGCATGATATAGCAACTGTAAGAGCAGTTACATTGAATGCCAGAGATACATTCATCAGATTTTGAAGTTGTTTGTACAAGGAGTGATAACTGACACTGTACTGGTATCACTTTGTAAAACCTAGAAATATCACTATCCTATAACCAACAGATAATTGAAAAGAGTAATCAATGAATAATATAAAAGAAATTATATATTGTAATAGTTTGTTACACAAAATGACTTTCTGCGTTACTCCCGAGGAATCCCACTGAGTGGCAGTATGGAGCTCCTTTTTACTATAGTTGTATAGAAGGTGGCTTCATTTCATTGTATATGTACTCAACCATATAAAAGCATGATATAGCAACTGTAAGAGCAGTTACATTGAATGCCAGAGATACATTCATCAGATTTTGAAGTTCTTTATACAAGGAGTGATTACTGACACTGTACTGATATCACTTTGTAAAACATAGAAATTTCACTGTTGTCTAACCAAGAGTTCACAGAAGAGTAATCAATGAATGCTATACAAGAAATACATTGGATTGTAAATTGTAATAGTTTGTTACACAAAATGACTTTCTGCGTTACTCCCGAGGAATCCCACTGAGTGGCAGTATGGAGAACCTTTTTGCTATAGTTGTATAGAAGGTGGCTTCATTTCATTCTATATGTTCTCAACCATATAAAAGCATGATATAGCAACTGTAAGAGCAGTTACATTGAATGCCAGAGATACATTCATCAGATTTTGAAGTTGTTTGTACAAGGAGTGATAACTGACACTGTACTGATATCACTTTGTAAAACCTAGAAATATCACTATCCTGTAACCAACAGATCATTGAAAAGAGTAATCAATGAATAATATACAAGAAATTATATATTGTAATAGTTTGTTGCACAAAATGACTTTCTGCGTTACTCCCGAGGAATCCAACTGAGTGGCAGTATGGAGCTCCTTTTTACTATAGTTGTATAGAAGGTGGCTTCATTTCATTGTATATGTACTCAACCATATAAAAGCATGATATAGCAACGGTAAGAGCAGTTACATTGAATGCAAGAGATACATTCATCAGATTTTGAAGTTGGTTGTACAAGGAGTGATTACTGACACTGTATTGATATCACGTTGTAAAACCTAGAAATTTTACTGTTGTCTAACCAAGAGATCGCAGAAGAGTAATCAATGAATACTATACAAGAAATACATTGGATTGTAAATTGGAATAGTGTGTTACACAAAATGACTCTCTGCGTTACTCCCGAGGAATCCCACTGAGTGGCAGTATGGAGCACCTTTTTACTGTAGTTGTATAGAAGTTGGCTTCATTTCATTGTATATGTACTCAACCATATAAAAGCATGATATAGCAACGGTAACAGCAGTTACATTGAATGCAAGAGATACATTCATCAGATTTTGAAGTTGGTTGTACAAGGAGTGATAACTGACTCTGTATTGATATCACGTTGTAAAACCTAGAAATTTCACTGTTGTCTAACCAAGACATCGCAGAAGAGTAATCAATTAATACTATACAAGAAATACATTGGATTGTAAATTGTAATAGTTTGTTACACAAAATGACTTTCTGCGTTACTCCCGAGGAATCCCACTGAGTGGCAGTATGGAGTACCTTTTTGCTATAGTTGTATAGAAGGTGGCTTCATTTCATTGTCTATGTACTCAACCATATAAAAGCATGATATAGCAACTGTAAGAGCAGTTACATTGAATGCCAGAGATACATTCATCAGATTTTGAAGTTGTTTGTACAAGGAGTGATAACTGACACTGTACTGATATCACTTTGTAAATCCTAGAAATATCACTATCCTGTAACCAACAGATCATTGAAAAGAGTAATCAATGAATACTATACAAGAAATTGTATATTGTAATAGTTTGTTACACAAAATGACTTTCTGCGTTACTCATGAGGAATCCCACTGAGTTGCAGTATGGAGCACCTTTTTCCTCTAGCTGTATAGAAGGTGGCTTCATTTCATTGTATATGTACTCAACCATAAAAAAGCATGATATAGCAACTGTAAGAACAGTTACATTGAATGCAAGAGATACATTCATCAGATTTTGAAGTTGGTTGTACAAGGAGTGATTACTGACACTGTATTGATATCACGTTGTAAAACCTAGAAATTTCACTGTTGTCTAACCAAGAGATCGCAGAAGAGTAATCAATTAATACTATACAAGAAATACATTGGATTGTAAATTGGAATAGTTTGTTACACAAAATGACTTTCTGCGTTACTCACGAGGAATCCCACTGAGTGGCAGTATGGAGCACCTTTTTACTGTAGTTGTATAGAAGGTGGCTTCATTTCATTGTATATGTACTCAACCATATAAAAGCATCATATAGCAACGGTAAGAGCAGTTACATTGAATGCAAGAGATACATTCATCAGATTTTGAAGTTGGTTGTACAAGGAGTGATAACTGACACTGTATTGATATCACGTTGTAAAACGTAGAAATTTCACTGTTGTCTAACCAAGACATCGCAGAAGAGTAATCAATTAATACTATACAAGAAATACATTCGATTGTAAATTGTAATAGTTTGTTACACAAAATGACTTTCTGCGTTACTCCCGAGGAATCCCACTGAGTGGCAGTATGGAGAACCTTTTTGCTATAGTTGTATAGAAGGTGGATTCATTTCATTGTCTATGTACTCAACCATATAAAAGCATGATATAGCAACTGTAAGAGCAGTTACATTGAATGCCAGAGATACATTCATCAGATTTTGAAGTTGTTTGTACAAGGAGTGATAACTAACACTGTACTGATATCACTTTGTAAAACCTAGAAATATCACTATCCTGTAACCAACAGATCATTGAAAAGAGTAATCAATGAATACTATACAAGAAATTGTATATTGTAATAGTTTGTTACACAAAATGACTTTCTGCGTTACTCATGAGGAATCCCACTGAGTGGCAGTATGGAGCACCTTTTTACTATAGTTGTATAGAAGGTGGCTTCGTTTCATTGTATATGTACTCAACCATAAAAAAGCATGATATAGAAACTGTAAGAACAGTTACATTGAATGCAAGAGATACATTCATCAGATTTTGAAGTTGGTTGTACAAGGAGTGATTACTGACTCGGTATTGATATCACGTTGTAAAACGTAGAAATTTTACTGTTGTCTAACCAAGAGATCGCAGAAGAGTAATCAATGAATACTATACAAGAAATACATTGGATTGTAAATTGTAATAGTTTGTTACACAAAATTACTTTCTGCGTTACTCCCGAGGAATCCTACTGAGTGGCAGAATGGAGCACCTTTTTCCTCCAGCTGTATAGAAGGTGGCTTCATTTAATTGTATATGTACTCAACCATATAAAAACATGATATATCAACTGTAAGAGAAATTACATTGAATGCAAGAGATACATTCATCAGATTTTGAAGTTGGTTGTACAAGGAGTGATTACTGACACTGTATTGATATCACGTAGTAAAACCTAATAATTTCACTTTTGTCTAAACAAGAGATCGCAGAAGAGTAATCAATTAATACTATACAAGAAATACATTGGATTGTAAATTGGAATAGTTTGTTACACAAAATGACTTTCTGCGTTACTCCCGAGGAATCCCACTGAGTGGCAGTATTTGCTATAGTTGTATAGAAGGTGGCTTCATTTAATTGTCTATGTACTCAACCATATAAAAGCATGATATAGCAACTGTAAGAGCAGTTACATTGAATGCCAGAGATACATTCATCAGATTTTGAAGTTGGTTGTACAAGGAGTGATAACTGACACTGTACTGATATCACTTTTTAAAACCTAGAAATATCACTATCCTGTAACCAACAGATCATTGAAAAGAGAAATCAATGAATACTATACAAGAAATTGTATATTGTAATAGTTTGTTACACAAAATGACTTTCTGCGTTACTCCCGAGGAATCCCACTGAGTGGCAGTATGGAGCACCTTTTTACTATAGTTGTATAGAAGGTGGCTTCATTTCATTGTATATGTACTCAACCATATAAAAGCATGATATAGCAACTGTAAGAGCAGTTACATTGAATGCCAGAGATACATTCATCAGATTTTGAAGTTGGTTGTACAAGGAGTGATAACTGACACTGTACTGATATCACTTTGTAAAACCTAGAAATATCACTATCCTGTAACCAACAGATCATTGAAAAGAGTAATCAATGAATACTATACAAGATATTGTATATTGTAATAGTTTGTTACACAAAATGACTTTCTGCGTTACTCCCGAGGAATCCCACTGAGTGGCAGTATGGAGCACCTTTTTACTATAGTTGTATAGAAGGTGGCTTCATTTCATTGTATATGTACTCAACCATATAAAAGCATGATATAGCAACTGTAAGAGCAGTTACATTGAATGCAAGAGATACATTCATCAGATTTTGAAGTTGGTTGTACAAGGAGTGATTACTGACACTGTATTGATATCACGTTTTAAAACCTAGAAATTTCACTGTTGTCTAACCAAGAGATCGCAGAAGAGTAATCAATGAATACTAAAGAAGAAACACATTGGATTCTAAATTGTAATAGTTTGTTAAACAAAATGACTTTCTGCGTTACTCCCGAGGAATCCCACTGAGTGGCAGAATGGAGCACCTTTTTCCTCCAGCTGTATAGAAGGTGGCTTCATTTAATTGTATATGTACTCAACCATATAAAATCAAGATATATCAACTGTAAGAGCAATTACATTGAATGCAAGAGATACATTCATCAGATTTTGAAGTTGGTTGTACAAGGAGTGATAACTGACACTGTACTGATATCACTTTGTAAAACGTAGAAATTTCACTGTTGTCTAACCAAGAGTTCACAGAAGAGTAATCAATGAATACTATACAAGAAATACATCGGATTGTAAACTGTAATAGTTTGTTACACAAAATGACTTTCTGCGTTACTCCCGAGGAATCCCACTGAGTGGCAGTATGGAGCACCTTTTTGCTATAGTTGTATAGAAGGTGGCTTCATTTCATTGTCTATGTACTCAACCATATAAAAGCATGATATAGCAACTGTAAGAGCAGTTACATTGAATGCCAGAGATACATTCATCAGATTTTGAAGTTGTTTGTACAAGGAGTGATAACTGACACTGTACTGATATCACTTTGTAAATCCTAGAAATATCACTATCCTGTAACCAACAGATCATTGAAAAGAGTAATCAATGAATACTATACAAGAAATTGTATATTGTAATAGTTTGTTACACAAAATGACTTTCTGCGTTACTCATGAGGAATCCCACTGAGTGGCAGTATGGAGCACCTTTTTCCTCTAGCTGTATAGAAGGTGGCTTCATTTCATTGTATATGTACTCAACCATAAAAAAGCATGATATAGCAACTGTAAGAACAGTTACATTGAATGCAAGAGATACATTCATCAGATTTTGAAGTTGGTTGTACAAGGAGTGATTACTGACTCTGTATTGATATCACGTTGTAAAACGTAGAAATTTCACTGTTGTCTAACCAAGAGATCGCAGAAGAGTAATCAATGAATACTATACAAGAAATACATTGGATTGTAAATTGTAATAGTTTGTTACACAAAATGACTTTCTGCGTTACTCCCGAGGAATCCCACTGAGTGGCAGTATGGAGCACCTTTTTGCTATAGTTGTATAGAAGGTGGCTTCATTTCATTGTCTATGTACTCAACCATATAAAAGCATGATATAGCAACTGTAAGAGCAGTTACATTGAATGCAAGAGATACATTCATCAGATTTTGAAGTTGGTTGTACAAGGAGTGATTACTGACACTGTATTGATATCACGTTGTAAAACCTAGAAATTTCACTGTTGTCTAACCAAGAGATCGCAGAAGAGTAATCAATGAATACTATACAAGAAATACATTGGATTGTAAATTGGAATAGTTTGTTACACAAAATGACTTTCTGCGTTACTCCCGAGGAATCCCACTGAGTGGCAGTATGGAGTACCTTTTTACTGTAGTTGTATAGAAGGTGGCTTCATTTCATTGTATATGTACTCAACCATATAAAAGCATGATATAGCAACGGTAAGAGCAGTTATATTGAATGCAAGAGATACATTCATCAGATTTTGATGTAACTGCTCTTACAGTAAGTAGGTCTTACAGAGTGCTCTTACAGTTGCTATATCATGCTTTTATATGGTTGAGTACATATACAATGAAATGAAGCCACCTTCTATACAACTATAGTAAAAAGGAGCTCCATACTGCCACTCAGTGGGATTCCTCGGGAGTAACGCAGAAAGTCATTTTGTGTAACAAACTATTACAATATATAATTTCTTGTATAGTATTCATTGATTACTCTTTTCAATGATCTGTTGGTTACAGGATAGTGATATTTCTAGGTTTTACAAAGTGATATCAGTACAGTGTCAGTTATCACTCCTTGTACAAACAACTTCAAAATCTGATGAATGTATCTCTGGCATTCAATGTAACTGCTCTTATGGTTGCTATATCATGCTTTTATATGGTTGAGTACATAAACAATGAAATGAAGCCACCTTCTATACCAGTATAGCAAAAAGGTGCTCCATACTGGCACTCAGTGGGATTCCTCGGGAGTAACGCAGAAAGTCATTTTGTGTAACAAACTATTACAATTTACAATCCAATGTATTTCTTGTATAGTATTCATTGATTACTCTTCTGTGAACTCTTGGTTAGACAACAGTGAAATTTCTACGTTTTACAAAGTGATATCAGTACAGTGTCAGTTATCACTCCTTGTACAACCAACTTCAAAATCTGATGAATGTATCTCTTGCATTCAATCTAATTGCTCTTACAGTTGATATAACATGCTATTGCAAGATTGAGAACCTATACAATGAAATGAAGCCACCTTCTATACAGCTAGAGGAAAAAGGTGCTCCATACTGCCACTCAGTGGGAATCCTCGGGAGTAACACAGAAAATAATTTTGTGTAACTCACTATTACAATTTACAATCCAATGTATTTCTTGTATAGTATTCATTGATTATTCTTCTGCGATCTCTTGGTTAGACAACAGTGAAATTTCTAGATTTTTCAAAGTGATATCAATACAGTGTCAGTTATCTCTCCTTGTACAACCAACTTCAAAATCTGATGAATGTATCTCTTGCATTCAATTTTACTGCTCTTACCGTTGCTATATCATGCTTTTATATGGTTGAGTACATATACAATGAAATGAAGCCACCTTTTATACAACTACAGTAAAAAGGTGCTCCATACTGCCACTCAGTGGGATTCCTCGGGAGTAACGCAGAAAGTCATTTTGTGTAACAAACTATTACAATTTACAATCCAATGTATTTCTTGTATAGTATTCATTGATTACTCTTCTGCGATCTCTTGGTTAGACAACAGTGAAATTTCTAGGTTTTTCAAAGTGATATCAATACAGTGTCAGTTATCACTCCTTGTACAACCAACTTCAAAATCTGATGAATGTATCTCTGGCATTCAATGTAATTGCTCTTACAGTTGATATATCTTGATTTTATATGGTTGAGTAGATATACAATTAAATGAAGCCACCTTCTATACAGCTGGAGGAAAAAGGTGCTCCATTCTGCCACTCAGTGGGATTCCTCGGGAGTAACGCAGAAAGTCATTTAGTGTAACAAACTATTACAATTTACAATCCAATGTATTTCTTGTATACTATTCATTGATTACTCTTCTGCGATCTCTTGGTTAGACAACAGTGAAATTTCGAGGTTTTACAACGTGATATCAATACAGTGTCAGTAAGCACTCCTTGTACAACCAACTTCAAAATCTGATGAATGTATCTCTTGCATTCAATGTAACTGCTCTTACAGTTGCTATATCATGCTTTTATATGGTTGAGTACATATACAATGAAATGAAGCCACCTTCTATACAACTATAGTAAAAAGGAGCTCCATACTGCCACTCAGTGGGATTCCTCGGGAGTAACGCAGGAAGTCATTTTGTGTAACAAACTATTACAATATATAATTTCTTGTATAGTATTCTTTGATTACTCTTTTCAATGATCTGTTTGTTACAGGATAGTGATATTTCTAGGTTTTACAAAGTGATATCAGTACAGTGTCAGTTTTCACTCCTTGTACAACCAACTTAAAAATCTGATGAATGTATATCTGGCATTCAATGTAACTGTTCTTACAGTTGCTATATCATGCTTTTATATGGTTGAGTACATATACAATGAAATGAAGTTTCATTTCAAAAAGTTTCATTTCAAAAAGCTGCTCCATACTGCCACTCAGTGGGATTCCTCGGGAGTAACGCAAAAAGTCATTTTGTGTAACAAACTATTACAATTTACAATCCAATGTATTTCTTGTATAGTATTCATTGATTACTCTTCTGCGAACTCTTGGTTAGACAACAGTGAAATTTCTACGTTTTATTAAGTGATATCAGTACAGTGTCAGTTATCACTCCTTGTAGAAAGAACTTCAAAATCTGATGAATGTATCTCTTGCATTCAATGAAATTGCTTTTGCAGTTGATATATCTTGATTTTATATGGTTGAGAACATATACAATAAAATGAAGCCACCTTCTATACAGCTGGGGGAAAAAGGTGCTCCATACTTCCACTCAGTGGGATTCCTCGGGAGAAACGCAGAAAGTCATTTTGTGTAACAAACTATTACAATATACAATTTCTTGTATAGTATTCATTGATTACTCTTTTCAATGATCTGTTCGTTACATGATAGTGATATTTCTAGGTTTTACAAAGTGATATCAGTACAGTGTCAGTTATCACTCCTTGTACAACCAACTTCAAAATCTGATGAATGTATGTCTTGCATTCAATGTAATTGCTCTTACAGTTGATATAACATGCTATTGGAAGATTGAGAACCTATACAATGAAATGAAGCCACTTTCCATACAGCTAGAGGAAAAAGGTGCTCCATACTGCCACTCAGTGGGATTCCTCGTCAGTAACGCAGAAAGTCATTTTGTGTAACAAACTATTACAATATACAATTTCTTCTTTAGTATTCATTGATTACTCTTTTCAATGATCTGTTGGTTACAGGATAGTGATATTTCTAGGTTTTACAAAGTGATATCAGTACAGTGTCAGTTATCACTCCTTGTACAAACAACTTCAAAATCTGATGAATGTATCTCTGGCATTCAATGTAACTGCTCTTACAGTTGCTATATCATGCTTTTAGATGGTTGAGTACATATACAATGAAATGAAGCAACCTTCTGTACAACTATAGCAAAAAGGTGCTCCATACTGCCACTCAGTGGGATTCCTCGGGAGTAACGCAGAAAGTCATTTTGTGTAACAAACTATTACAATTTACAATCCAATGTATTTCTTCTATAGTATTCATTGATTACTCTTCTGCGATCTCTTGGTTAGACAACAGTGAAATTTCTACATTTTTCAAAGTGATATCAATACACTGTCAGTTATCACTCCTTGTACAACCAACTTCAAAATCTGATGAATGTATCTCTTGCATTCAATTTAACTGCTCTTACCGTTGCTATATCATGCTTTTATATGGTTGAGTACATATACAATGAAATGAAGCCACCTTCTATACAACTACAGTAAAAAGGTTCTCCATACTGCCACTCAGTGGGATTCCTCGGGAGTAACGCAGAAAGTCATTTTGTGTATCAAACTATTACAATTTACAATCCAATGTATTTCTTGTATAGTATTCATTGATTACTCTTCTGCGATCTCTTGGTTAGACAACAGTGAAATTTCTAGATTTTTCAAAGTGATATCAATACAGTGTCAGTTATCACTCCTTGTACAATCAACTTCAAAATCTGATGAATGTATCTCTTGCATTCAGTTTAACTGCTCTTACCGTTGCTATATCATGCTTTTATATGGTTGAGTACATATACAATGAAATGAAGCCACCTTCTATACAACTACAGTAAAAAGGTGCTCCATACTGCCACTCAGTGGGATTCCTCGGGAGTAACGCAGAAAGTCATTTTGTGTAACAAACTATTACAATTTACAATCCAATGTATTTCTTGTATAGTATTCATTGATTACTCTTCTGCGATCTCTTGGTTAGACAACAGTGAAATTTCTAGGTTTTTCAAAGTGATATCAATACAGTGTCAGTAATCAGTCCTTGTACAACCAACTTCAAAATCTGATGAATGTATCTCTTGCATTCAATGTAACTGCTCTTACAGTTGCTATATCATGCTTTTATATGGTTGAGTACATATACAATGAAATGAAGCCACCTTCTATACAACTATAGTAAAAAGGAGCTCCATACTGCCACTCAGTGGGATTCCTCGGGAGTAACGCAGAAAGTCATTTTGTGTAACAAACTATTACAATATACAATTTCTTGTATAGTATTCATTGATTACTCTTTTCAATGATCTGTTTGTTACAGGATAGTGATATTTCTAGGTTTTACAAAGTGATATCAGTACAGTGTCAGTTATCACTCCTTGTACAAACAACTTCAAAATCTGATGAATGTATCTCTGGCATTCAATGTAACTGCTCTTACAGTTGCTATATCATCCTTTTATATGGTTGAGTACATATACAATGAAATGAAGCCACCTTCTATACAACTACAGTAAAAAGGTGCTCCATACTGCCACTCAGTGGGATTCCTCGGGAGTAACGCAGAAAGTCATTTTGTGTAACAAACTATTACAATTTACAATCCAATGTATTTCTTGTATAGTATTCATTGATTACTCTTCTGCGAACTCTTGGTTAGAAAACAGTGAAATTTCTACGTTTTATTAAGTGATATCAGTACAGTGTCAGTTATCACTCCTTGTAGAAAGAACTTCAAAATCTGATGAATGTATTTCTTGCATTCAATGAAATTGCTTTTGCAGTTGATATATCTTGATTTTATATGGTTGAGAACATATACAATAAAATGAAGCCACCTTCTATACAGCTGGGGGAAAAAGGTGCTCCATACTTCCACTCAGTGGGATTCCTCGGGAGAAACGCAGAAAGTCATTTTGTGTAACAAACTATTACAATATACAATTTCTTGTATAGTATTCATTGATTACTCTTTTCAATGATCTGTTCGTTACATGATAGTGATATTTCTAGGTTTTACAAAGTGATATCAGTACAGTGTCAGTTATCACTCCTTGTACAACCAACTTCAAAATCTGATGAATGTATGTCTTGCATTCAATGTAATTGCTCTTACAGTTGATATAACATGCTATTGCAAGATTGAGAACCTATACAATGAAATGAAGCCACTTTCCATACAGCTAGAGGAAAAAGGTGCTCCATACTGCCACTCAGTGGGATTCCTCGTCAGTAACGCAGAAAGTCATTTTGTGTAACAAACTATTACAATATACAATTTCTTCTTTAGTATTCATTGATTACTCTTTTCAATGATCTGTTGGTTACAGGATAGTGATATTTCTAGGTTTTACAAAGTGATATCAGTACAGTGTCAGTTATCACTCCTTGTACAAACAACTTCAAAATCTGATGAATGTATCTCTGGCATTCAATGTAACTGCTCTTACAGTTGCTATATCATGCTTTTAGATGGTTGAGTACATATACAATGAAATGAAGCAACCTTCTGTACAACTATAGCAAAAAGGTGCTCCATACTGCCACTCAGTGGGATTCCTCGGGAGTAACGCAGAAAGTCATTTTGTGTAACAAACTATTACAATTTACAATCCAATGTATTTCTTCTATAGTATTCATTGATTACTCTTCTGCGATCTCTTGGTTAGACAACAGTGAAATTTCTACATTTTTCAAAGTGATATCAATACACTGTCAGTTATCACTCCTTGTACAACCAACTTCAAAATCTGATGAATGTATCTCTTGCATTCAATTTAACTGCTCTTACCGTTGCTATATCATGCTTTTATATGGTTGAGTACATATACAATGAAATGAAGCCACCTTCTATACAACTACAGTAAAAAGGTTCTCCATACTGCCACTCAGTGGGATTCCTCGGGAGTAACGCAGAAAGTCATTTTGTGTATCAAACTATTACAATTTACAATCCAATGTATTTCTTGTATAGTATTCATTGATTACTCTTCTGCGATCTCTTGGTTAGACAACAGTGAAATTTCTAGATTTTTCAAAGTGATATCAATACAGTGTCAGTTATCACTCCTTGTACAATCAACTTCAAAATCTGATGAATGTATCTCTTGCATTCAGTTTAACTGCTCTTACCGTTGCTATATCATGCTTTTATATGGTTGAGTACATATACAATGAAATGAAGCCACCTTCTATACAACTACAGTAAAAAGGTGCTCCATACTGCCACTCAGTGGGATTCCTCGGGAGTAACGCAGAAAGTCATTTTGTGTAACAAACTATTACAATTTACAATCCAATGTATTTCTTGTATAGTATTCATTGATTACTCTTCTGCGATCTCTTGGTTAGACAACAGTGAAATTTCTAGGTTTTTCAAAGTGATATCAATACAGTGTCAGTAATCAGTCCTTGTACAACCAACTTCAAAATCTGATGAATGTATCTCTTGCATTCAATGTAACTGCTCTTACAGTTGCTATATCATGCTTTTATATGGTTGAGTACATATACAATGAAATGAAGCCACCTTCTATACAACTATAGTAAAAAGGAGCTCCATACTGCCACTCAGTGGGATTCCTCGGGAGTAACGCAGAAAGTCATTTTGTGTAACAAACTATTACAATATACAATTTCTTGTATAGTATTCATTGATTACTCTTTTCAATGATCTGTTTGTTACAGGATAGTGATATTTCTAGGTTTTACAAAGTGATATCAGTACAGTGTCAGTTATCACTCCTTGTACAAACAACTTCAAAATCTGATGAATGTATCTCTGGCATTCAATGTAACTGCTCTTACAGTTGCTATATCATCCTTTTATATGGTTGAGTACATATACAATGAAATGAAGCCACCTTCTATACAACTACAGTAAAAAGGTGCTCCATACTGCCACTCAGTGGGATTCCTCGGGAGTAACGCAGAAAGTCATTTTGTGTAACAAACTATTACAATTTACAATCCAATGTATTTCTTGTATAGTATTCATTGATTACTCTTCTGCGAACTCTTGGTTAGAAAACAGTGAAATTTCTACGTTTTATTAAGTGATATCAGTACAGTGTCAGTTATCACTCCTTGTACGAAGAACTTCAAAATCTGATGAATGTATCTCTGGCATTCAATGTAACTGCTCTTACCGTTGCTATATCATGCTTTTATATGGTTGAGTACATATACAATAAAATGAAGCCACCTTCTATACAACTACAGTAAAAAGGTGCTCCATACTGCCATTCAGTGGGATTCCTCGGGAGAAACGCAGAAAGTCATTTTGTGTAACAAACTATTACAATATATAATTTCTTGTATAGTATTCATTGATTACTCTTTTCAATGATCTGTTCGTTACAGGATAGTGATATTTCTAGGTTTTACAAAGTGATATCAGTACAGTGTCAGTTATCACTCCTTGTACAACCAACTTCAAAATCTGATGAATGTATGTCTTGCATTCAATGTAATTGCTCTTACAGTTGATATAACATGCTATTGCAAGATTGAGTACATATACAATGAAATGAAGCCACCTTCTATACAGCTAGAGGAAAAAGGTGCTCCATACTGCCACTCAGTGGGAATCCTCGGGAGTAACACAGAAAATAATTTTGTGTAACAAAGTATTACAATTTACAATCCAATGTAATTCTTGTATAGTATTCATTGATTACTCTTCTGCGATCTCTTGGTTACACAACAGTGAAATTTCTAGGTTTTTCAAAGTGATATCAATACAGTGTCAGTTATCACTCCTTGTACAACCAACTTCAAAATCTGATGAATGTATCTCTTGCATTCAATTTAACTGCTCTTACCGTTGCTATATCATGCTTTTATATGGTTGAGTACATATACAATAAAATGAAGCCACCTTCTATACAACTACAGTAAAAAGGTGCTCCATACTGCCACTCAGTGGGATTCCTCGGGAGTAACGCAGAAAGTCATTTTGTGCAACAAACTATTACAATTTACAATCCAATGTATTTCTTGTATTGTATTCATTTATTACTCTTTTGTGAACTCTTGGTTAGACAAGAGTGAAATTTCTACGTTTTACAAAGTGATATCAGTACAGTGTCAGTTATCACTCCTTGTACAACCATCTTCAAAATCTGATGAATGTATGTCTTGCATTCAATGTAATTGCTCTTACAGTTGATATAACATGCTATTGCAAGATTGAGTACATATACAATGAAATGAAGCCACCTTCTATACAGCTAGAGGAAAAAGGTGCTCCATACTGCCACTCAGTGGGAATCCTCGGGAGTAACACAGAAAATAATTTTGTGTAACAAACTTTTAAAATTTACAATCCAATGTAATTCTTGTATAGTATTCATTGATTACTCTTCTGCGATCTCTTGGTTACACAACAGTGAAATTTCTAGGTTTTTCAAAGTGATATCAATACAGTGTCAGTTATCACTCCTTGTACAACCAACTTCAAAATCTGATGAATGTATCTCTTGTATTCAATTTAACTGCTCTTACCGTTGCTATATCATGCTTTTATATGGTTGAGTACATATACAATAAAATGAAGCCACCTTCTATACAACTACAGTAAAAAGGTGCTCCATACTGCCACTCAGTGGGATTCCTCGGGAGAAACGCAGAAAGTCATTTTGTGTAACAAACTATTACAATATATAATTTCTTGTATAGTATTCATTGATTACTCTTTTCAATGATCTGTTTGTTACAGGATAGTGATATTTCTAGGTTTTACAAAGTGATATCAGTACAGTGTCAGTTTTCACTCCTTTTACAACCAACTTCAAAATCTGATGAATGTATGTCTTGCATTCAATGTAATTGCTCTTACAGTTGATATAACATGCTATTGCAAGATTGAGTACATATACAATGAAATGAAGCCACCTTCTATACAGCTAGAGGAAAAAGGTGCTCCATACTGCCACTCAGTGGGAATCCTCGGGAGTAACACAGAAAATAATTTTGTGTAACAAACTATTAAAATTTATAATCCAATGTAATTCTTGTATAGTATTCATTGATTACTCTTTTGCGATCTCTTGGTTAGACAACAGTGAAATTTCTAGGTTTTTCAAAGTGATATCAATACAGTGTCAGTTATCACTCCTTGTACAACCAACTTCAAAATCTGATGAATGTATCTCTTGCATTCAATTTAACTGCTCTTACCGTTGCTATATCATGCTTTTATATGGTTGAGTACATATACAATGAAATGAAGCCACCTTCTATACAACTACAGTAAAAAGGTGCTCCATACTGCCACTCAGTGGGATTCCTCGGGAGTAACGCAGAAAGTCATTTTGTGTAACAAACTATTACAATTTACAATCCAATGTATTTCTTGTATAGTATTCATTGATTACTCTTCTGCGATCTCTTGGTTAGACAACAGTGAAATTTCTAGGTTTTTCAAAGTGATATCAATACAGTGTCAGTAATCAGTCCTTGTACAACCAACTTCAAAATCTGATGAATGTATCTCTTGCATTCAATGTAACTGCTCTTACAGTTGCTATATCATGCTTTTATATGGTTGAGTACATATACAATGAAATGAAGCCACCTTCTATACAACTATAGTAAAAAGGAGCTCCATACTGCCACTCAGTGGGATTCCTCGGGAGTAACGCAGAAAGTCATTTTGTGTAACAAACTATTACAATATACAATTTCTTGTATAGTATTCATTGATTACTCTTTTCAATGATCTGTTTGTTACAGGATAGTGATATTTCTAGGTTTTACAAAGTGATATCAGTACAGTGTCAGTTATCACTCCTTGTACAAACAACTTCAAAATCTGATGAATGTATCTCTGGCATTCAATGTAACTGCTCTTACAGTTGCTATATCATCCTTTTATATGGTTGAGTACATATACAATGAAATGAAGCCACCTTCTATACAACTACAGTAAAAAGGTGCTCCATACTGCCACTCAGTGGGATTCCTCGGGAGTAACGCAGAAAGTCATTTTGTGTAACAAACTATTACAATTTACAATCCAATGTATTTCTTGTATAGTATTCATTGATTACTCTTCTGCGAACTCTTGGTTAGAAAACAGTGAAATTTCTACGTTTTATTAAGTGATATCAGTACAGTGTCAGTTATCACTCCTTGTACGAAGAACTTCAAAATCTGATGAATGTATCTCTGGCATTCAATGTAACTGCTCTTACCGTTGCTATATCATGCTTTTATATGGTTGAGTACATATACAATAAAATGAAGCCACCTTCTATACAACTACAGTAAAAAGGTGCTCCATACTGCCATTCAGTGGGATTCCTCGGGAGAAACGCAGAAAGTCATTTTGTGTAACAAACTATTACAATATATAATTTCTTGTATAGTATTCATTGATTACTCTTTTCAATGATCTGTTCGTTACAGGATAGTGATATTTCTAGGTTTTACAAAGTGATATCAGTACAGTGTCAGTTATCACTCCTTGTACAACCAACTTCAAAATCTGATGAATGTATGTCTTGCATTCAATGTAATTGCTCTTACAGTTGATATAACATGCTATTGCAAGATTGAGTACATATACAATGAAATGAAGCCACCTTCTATACAGCTAGAGGAAAAAGGTGCTCCATACTGCCACTCAGTGGGAATCCTCGGGAGTAACACAGAAAATAATTTTGTGTAACAAAGTATTACAATTTACAATCCAATGTAATTCTTGTATAGTATTCATTGATTACTCTTCTGCGATCTCTTGGTTACACAACAGTGAAATTTCTAGGTTTTTCAAAGTGATATCAATACAGTGTCAGTTATCACTCCTTGTACAACCAACTTCAAAATCTGATGAATGTATCTCTTGCATTCAATTTAACTGCTCTTACCGTTGCTATATCATGCTTTTATATGGTTGAGTACATATACAATAAAATGAAGCCACCTTCTATACAACTACAGTAAAAAGGTGCTCCATACTGCCACTCAGTGGGATTCCTCGGGAGTAACGCAGAAAGTCATTTTGTGCAACAAACTATTACAATTTACAATCCAATGTATTTCTTGTATTGTATTCATTTATTACTCTTTTGTGAACTCTTGGTTAGACAAGAGTGAAATTTCTACGTTTTACAAAGTGATATCAGTACAGTGTCAGTTATCACTCCTTGTACAACCATCTTCAAAATCTGATGAATGTATGTCTTGCATTCAATGTAATTGCTCTTACAGTTGATATAACATGCTATTGCAAGATTGAGTACATATACAATGAAATGAAGCCACCTTCTATACAGCTAGAGGAAAAAGGTGCTCCATACTGCCACTCAGTGGGAATCCTCGGGAGTAACACAGAAAATAATTTTGTGTAACAAACTTTTAAAATTTACAATCCAATGTAATTCTTGTATAGTATTCATTGATTACTCTTCTGCGATCTCTTGGTTACACAACAGTGAAATTTCTAGGTTTTTCAAAGTGATATCAATACAGTGTCAGTTATCACTCCTTGTACAACCAACTTCAAAATCTGATGAATGTATCTCTTGTATTCAATTTAACTGCTCTTACCGTTGCTATATCATGCTTTTATATGGTTGAGTACATATACAATAAAATGAAGCCACCTTCTATACAACTACAGTAAAAAGGTGCTCCATACTGCCACTCAGTGGGATTCCTCGGGAGAAACGCAGAAAGTCATTTTGTGTAACAAACTATTACAATATATAATTTCTTGTATAGTATTCATTGATTACTCTTTTCAATGATCTGTTTGTTACAGGATAGTGATATTTCTAGGTTTTACAAAGTGATATCAGTACAGTGTCAGTTTTCACTCCTTTTACAACCAACTTCAAAATCTGATGAATGTATGTCTTGCATTCAATGTAATTGCTCTTACAGTTGATATAACATGCTATTGCAAGATTGAGTACATATACAATGAAATGAAGCCACCTTCTATACAGCTAGAGGAAAAAGGTGCTCCATACTGCCACTCAGTGGGAATCCTCGGGAGTAACACAGAAAATAATTTTGTGTAACAAACTATTAAAATTTATAATCCAATGTAATTCTTGTATAGTATTCATTGATTACTCTTTTGCGATCTCTTGGTTAGACAACAGTGAAATTTCTAGGTTTTTCAAAGTGATATCAATACAGTGTCAGTTATCACTCCTTGTACAACCAACTTCAAAATCTGATGAATGTATCTCTTGCATTCAATTTAACTGCTCTTACCGTTGCTATATCATGCTTTTATATGGTTGAGTACATATACAATGAAATGAAGCCACCTTCTATACAACTACAGTAAAAAGGTGCTCCATACTGCCACTCAGTGGGATTCCTCGGGAGTAACGCAGAAAGTCATTTTGTGTAACAAACTATTACAATTTAAAATCCAATGTATTTCTTGTATAGTATTCATTGATTACTCTTCTGTGAACTCTTGGTTAGACAACAGTGAAATTTCTACGTTTTACAAAGTGATATCAGTACAGTGTCAGTTATCACTCCTTGTACAACCAACTTCAAAATCTGATGAATGTATCTCTTGCATTCAATGTAATTGCTCTTACAGTTGATATACCTTGATTTTATACTAGGCAGTACTAGGGCTGCCAAGTCCCCCGCTTGGGTGGGGGAAACACCGATTTTTAGAGCTTACCTCCCGCTTTTCCAAAGATGGCCACCGGGGGGACAAAATGGCTGCCTTAAAAGGGAAATGTCTGCAGAGAGCCTGCCCTGCAGTAAAAAGCCTCGCCAGACATTTCCCCTTTAAGAAATCAGCAAGAGAGCTTCTTCCACAGCAAGAGAGCCCCGCCCAGAGATTAAGGCGGGACTGAAGGAGCTGCTTTTGCATGTGGCTGGCAAGGTGAGTTTCTCTTCCAGCTCTTTTCATTCTCTCTCCCTTTCTTTTTTCTGTCTGTCTGTCTGTTTGTATCTCTCTCTGTCCCCATGCAGCAGAGGTCTATCAGTGGCTATTGTAGCCACAAGGTCTAAATGGAAGTAAGTGCCTCTGCCAGTTTTTTCCCCTTCTCTCTCTCTCCCTCTTTCTTTCTTTTTTCTGTCTGTCTGTCTGTCTCTCTCTCTCTGTCCCCATGCAGCAGAGGTCTGTCAGTGGCTATTATTAGCCACAAGGTCTAAATGGAACCCTTTGTCTGGGGCAGTGAGGCTCTGCATTCTTGGTGCTTGGGGGGCAACAGTGGGAGGGCTTCTGGAGTTCTGGCCCCGCTGCTGGACCTCCTGAGGGCACCTGGTATTTTTGGCCACTGTTGTGACACAGAGTGTTGTACTGGATGGGCTGTACTGGATGGGCCGATCCACTGTGGCTTCTCTCCTGTTCTTATGATATGAAAATCATATTCAGCGCTTGTGTAGCACTTAGTGCTTCATATTCTGCTGAGATGAGGAAGGATTCAGTAGGGCCGTTGCTCAGTGATAAGAGCATCTGCTTGACATGCAGGAGGTATCAGCCTCTTCAGCTAAAAAAGGATCAGGTAATAGGTGACATTAAAGATCTCAGCCTGAGACCCTGGAGAGCCACTACCAGTCTGAGTAGTCAATACTGACCTTGATGGACCAATGGCCTGATTCAGTATTAGGAAACTTCATGAGTTCATGTGTCAGCATGTGGAAGCAACATCACAGGATGTGACATCACAAAATGATGTCACTAACTTTCTCCTGGCTCCACCCCCAAAGTCTCCTGGCTCCACCCCCAAAGACCCCAGATATTTCCCAAGTTGGACTTGGCAGCCCTATTGAGTACATATACAATGAAATGAAGCCACCTTCTATACAACTACAGTAAAAAGGTGCTCCATACTGCCACTCAGTGGGATTCCTCGGGAGTAACGCAGAAAGTCATTTTGTGTAACAAACTATTACAATTTACAATCCAATGTATTTCTTGTATAGTATTCATTGATTACTCTTCTGTGAACTCTTGGTTAGACAACAGTGAAATTTCTACGTTTTACAAAGTGATATCAGTACAGTGTCAGTTATCACTCCTTGTACAACCAACTTCAAAATCTGATGAATGTATCTCTTGCATTCAATGTAATTGCTTTTGCAGTTGATATATCTTGATTTTATATGGTTGAGAACATATACAATAAAATGAAGCCACCTTCTATACAGCTGGGGGGAAAAGGTGCTCCATACTGCCACTCAGTGGGATTCCTCGGGAGAAACGCAGAAAGTCATTTTGTGTAACAAACTATTACAATATATAATTTCTTGTATAGTATTCATTGATTACTCTTTTCAATGATCTGTTCGTTACAGGATAGTGATATTTCTAGGTTTTACAAAGTGACATCAGTACAGTGTCAGTTATCACTCCTTGTACAACCAACTTCAAAATCTGATGAATGTATGTCTTGCATTCAATGTAATTGCTCTTACAGTTGATATAACATGCTATTGCAAGATTGAGAACATATACAATAAAATGAAGCCACCTTCTATACAGCTAGAGGAAAAAGGTGCTCCATACTGCCACTCAGTGGGAATCCTCGGGAGTAACACAGAAAATAATTTTGTGTAACAAACTATTACAATTTACAATCCAATGTATTTCTTGTATAGTATTCATTGATTACTCTTCTGCGATCTCTTGGTTAGACAACAGTGAAATTTCTAGATTTTTCAAAGTGATATCAATACAGTGTCAGTTATCACTCCTTGTAAAACCAACTTCAAAATCTGATGAATGTATCTCTTGCATTCAATTTAACAGCTCTTACCGTTGCTATATCATGCTTTTATATGGTTGAGAACATATACAATAAAATGAAGCCACCTTCTATACAGCTGGGGGGAAAAGGTGCTCCATACTGCCACTCAGTGGGATTCCTCGGGAGAAACGCAGAAAGTCATTTTGTGTAACAAACTATTACAATATATAATTTCTTGTATAGTATTCATTGATTACTCTTTTCAATGATCTGTTCGTTACAGGATAGTGATATTTCTAGGTTTTACAAAGTGACATCAGTACAGTGTCAGTTATCACTCCTTGTACAACCAACTTCAAAATCTGATGAATGTATGTCTTGCATTCAATGTAATTGCTCTTACAGTTGATATAACATGCTATTGCAAGATTGAGAACATATACAATAAAATGAAGCCACCTTCTATACAGCTAGAGGAAAAAGGTGCTCCATACTGCCACTCAGTGGGAATCCTCGGGAGTAACACAGAAAATAATTTTGTGTAACAAACTATTACAATTTACAATCCAATGTATTTCTTGTATAGTATTCATTGATTACTCTTCTGCGATCTCTTGGTTAGACAACAGTGAAATTTCTAGATTTTTCAAAGTGATATCAATACAGTGTCAGTTATCACTCCTTGTAAAACCAACTTCAAAATCTGATGAATGTATCTCTTGCATTCAATTTAACAGCTCTTACCGTTGCTATATCATGCTTTTATATGGTTGAGTACATATACAATGAAATGAAGCCACCTTCTATACAACTACAGTAAAAAGGTGCTCAATACTGCCACTCAGTGGGATTCCTCGGGAGTAACGCAGAAAGTCATTTTGTGTAACAAACTATTACAATTTACAATCCAATGTATTTCTTGTATAGTATTCATTGATTACTCTTCTGCGATCTCTTGGTTAGACAACAGTGAAATTTCTAGGTTTTTCAAAGTGATATCAATACAGTGTCAGTTATCACTCCTTGTACAACCAACTTCAAAATCTGATGAATGTATCTCTTGCATTTAATGTAACTGCTCTTACCGTTGCTATATCATGCTTTTATATGGTTGAGTACATATACAATGAAATGAAGCCACCTTCTATACAACTACAGTAAAAAGGTGCTCCATACTGCCACTCAGTGGGATTCCTCGGGAGTAACGCAGAAGTCATTTTGTGTAAGAAACTATTACAATTTACAATCCAATGTATTTCTTGTATAGTATTAATTGATTACTCTTCTGTGAACTCTTGGTTAGACAACAGTGAAATTTCTACGTTTTACAATGTGATATCAGTACAGTGTCAGTTATCACTCCATGTACAACCAACTTCAAAATCTGATGAATGTATCTCTTGCATTCAATGTAATTGCTCTTACAGTTGATATATCTTGATTTTATATGGTTGAGTACATATACAATTAAATGAAGCCACCTTCTATACAGCTGGAGGAAAAAGGTGCTCCATACTGCCACTCAGTGGGATTCCTCGGGAGTAACGCAGAAAGTCATTTAGTGTAACAAACTATTACAATTTACAATCCAATGTATTTCTTGTATAGTATTCATTGATTACTCTTCTACGATCTCTTGGTTAGACAACAGTGAAATTTCTACGTTTTATTAAGTGATATCAGTACAGTGTCAGTAATCACTCCTTGTACAACCAACTTCAAAATCTGATGAATGTATCTCTTGCATTCAATGTAACTGCTCTTACAGTTGCTATATCATGCTTTTATATGGTTGAGTACATATACAATGAAATGAAGCCACCTTCTATACAACTACAGTAAAAAGGTGCTCCATACTGCCACTCAGTGGGATTCCTCGGGAGTAACGCAGAAAGTCATTTTGTGTAACAAACTATTACAATTTACAATCCAATGTATTTCTTGTATTGTATTCATTTATTACTCTTCTGTGAACTCTTGGTTAGACAAGAGTGAAATTTCTACGTTTTACAAACTGATATCAGTACAGTGTCAGTTATCACTCCTTGTACAACGAACTTCAAAATCTGATGAATGTATATCTTGCATTCAATGTAATTGCTCTTACAGTTGATATAACATGCTATTGCAAGATTGAGTACATATACAATGAAATGAAGCCACCTTCTATACAGCTAGAGGAAAAAGGTGCTCCATACTGCCACTCAGTGGGAATCCTCGGGAGTAACACAGAAAATAATTTTGTGTAACAAACTATTAAAATTTACAATCCAATGTAATTCTTGTATAGTATTCATTGATTACTCTTTTGCGATCACTTGGTTACACAACAGTGAAATTTCTAGGTTTTTCAAAGTGATATCAATACAGTGTCAGTTATCACTCCTTGTACAAACAACTTCAAAATCTGATGAATGTATCTCTTGCATTCAATTTAACTGCTCTTACCGTTGCTATATCATACTTTTATATGGTTGAGTACATATACAATGAAATGAAGCCACCTTCTATACAACTACAGTAAAAAGGTGCTCCATACTGCCACTCAGTGGGATTCCTCGGGAGAAACGCAGAAAGTCATTTTGTGTAACAAACTATTACAATATATAATTTCTTGTATAGTATTCATTGATTACTCTTTTCAATGATCTGTTCGTTACAGGATAGTGATATTTCTAGGTTTTACAAAGCCCGCTTCTCCCAGTGCTCCCCCGTCCCCAAAATCAAGCTCTCGGTCTCTGCTATGCATTCCTCCTTCATCTCCGACCCATCCATCTGAGTGAACTTCAGGGGTTCCAATAACGGGGTGACTTTGGGTCCCAGCCCTTCCACTACTAGGGGGCTGATCAGGTCTCGCGCACACCCAGAGTCAATTAACGCGCGAACCCGCATGTGGGTACCCGATCCAGGGGTCACCACCGTCACTACCATATACAACAGGGGGCCGGGGATGCTCACTGGAGATGGCGCTTCTTGGCGGGGGACCTGCAGCTCTGCGCCGCTCACTGCAGGCCGTTGGAGTTTCCCGACGTCTGCGTTTCCATCAGCTCCAGCTCCCCCTGGTCACTGGCAACTCCTTCCAGCTGCAACGCCCGGGGTTTCATTGGTGTTTTTCCACGGCTAGGGGTGCTCCCCGCTCCGGGGGTGGAGGTCTTCGGGCCTTTCCCCCCCCCTCTTGGGCAAGCGGAGGCGAAATGGCCACTCTCCCCACACTTCATACACAACCCTTGTCGAAACCTCGCGTCTCGGACATCTTGCACACTGGATCGGGGCTTCGCTCTGGGGGCTGCTTTGCTGGCTGCCGTTACTGACGCTCCCA
Organism: Lepidodactylus listeri; assembly: GCA_029233225.1. Classification (NCBI taxonomy): domain Eukaryota; kingdom Metazoa; phylum Chordata; class Lepidosauria; order Squamata; family Gekkonidae; genus Lepidodactylus; species Lepidodactylus listeri. The sequence goes on along the minus strand of JARCFY010000014.1, from coordinate 853,184 downwards.
TCTTGATCAGGGCGAATCGCTCCTCCATGTCGATGGCGGCTCTCATCCAGGTGGCTAGGGTGCCAGGGCGGCCTCCCAACAGCACGGTCTCGTAGATCTCCGGATTCAGGCCCTCCCAATACTTCTCCATGAATAGCTCCTCCGGCCATCCATGGATCTTGGCCGCGATGCGTCTGAACTTGTCAGTGTAGTCCCTCACCGACGATCTCCCCTGGAACAGCTTTCTTAGTTGATTACGGGCTTTTTCCTCACCCAGGGGGTCCTCGAACTGATGGCGAAGGGCCCACATGAAATTGTTCAGGGAACGCAATTCAGGTCCAGGGTTGTCGTGCAGGCTCACATACCAGTCGCTGGCAGTGTCTTTCAGCTTAGACCCGATGTAGCCAATCCGTTCTTTCTCGGTGGGATAGAGGTGGCCCCAACTGGCCAGGAATCTCCCTATCTCCAGCATGAAGAAACGTAGCTTCTCCGGGTCCCCATCGAAAGTGGTCGTCAAAGGGTCGGAGGGGGCTGGGCGGGCGGCCGGCGCGACCGGGACCGGGGCCGGCACTGGAACGGGCCCTGGCGCTGGAACCGGGACGACTGGCTGGGCTGGTTGCGCCGGGAGAGTGGGCGCCTGTGGCTGGACCGGGACCCCTCCGGGCGCCGGCGGTTGTAGTGGGGCTCCTACCCCTTGACCGGGGAGAGCTCCTTGTACTGCCCTCATAGCATCGCGAAATTGGTGCTGGAGATCGAGGGCCAACTCGCGGAGCTCGGCGGTGAGTTGGAGCCACAGTTCTCCCATCATCTGATCCAAAGGGACCGTCTGCTCCTCGTGATACGGATCGGGCCCATACAGATCCATCCCCTCTCCTTCGAGAGGCGGGCGACGCGGCCCTCCACGATAGATCGGCTCGCGGTCGTCTCCTAGGTAGCTCGGTCTCCCTCGATCGAGCTGGTCTCCGGTGAGCGAAACTCTCACCCCTTTCCGGTCGTGCACCCACGAATCCACGGTACGCTGACCGAAATGGCTCCATGCGTACTTGGGGGTCACGCTCTGATGAGGAACCGGGCGGTGCGGGATGTAGTAAGCCCCCTGGCTCGTGGTCACCGGCACTTCGGGACCTCCGCCGCCGCCACCACCCCCGTTCCCCGGATCCGCCGGGGTAGCGGGAGTCTCATCTGGAGTAGTAGGCTTGAGGGGGACCGCGTCGTCGTCTGACATGGTCAGGAACGGCTGAGTCCCAATCACAGATCTCTGACAATCTGTGAGAGTTCTGCTCAAAGTAGTCAAGGATCAGATCTTGGTTGGTTAACCACAGTTCTTTATTACCTATTCCTACATTAGTACAGCATCTCGGGTTATTGTCAGAGATGAGGCAAATAATACAAGCGGGTCTATTATACCATTCCAAGGAGTTTGAATTACCCATAGATAGCCAATCCCCTTAAGGGAAAATTGGCGGGCTAGAAGGTGGCTTGACCGTTTGGTTCTCACAGGAAAAAAGTGAGGTGTTAAGCAGTAAATTTCCCTTCTCAAACCAGACCCCTCAGATGTAGCGAGTTCACATAACAATTCATGGCTCCAAGGTTCTTTTGCATGAGATAAGAGATGAGAAGCATCCTCCCCTTTAAGTTACTGCCGGGGCAGCTGGAATGCGGAGGCAGAGATGTGAGGCCTCCTTGTTCTGGGAATTAATGGTTGTCACCCTCCCGACCCAGACAGGATTTATACATTACGGTTACATAGGTTCTAATAAACTCTAGATACATATGAAAGGTAAAGACATGCATGCAAGAATACATTGGCTGAATTGACAGATTCTGACACCCTGCCCTCCCCATAATTCTCTTCACCTAGCTTTGTCAGGGAACATTTTATGGAACAGTTTTGTTAGTTTAGGGGCATGAACGTGTTCTGAGCGAATCCATTCATTGTGTTCTGGGCCGAAATTCAACCACCTAACTAAGTAATATAACCGGCCTCTTCGCATCTTGGAGTCAAGGATTTCAGTTATCTCGAAGTTAGGGCTCCCCTCCTTCATCAGTGGAGGAGGAACTGGAGGAACTGGATGCCAAGCATTCGGCCCAGGATCTTTCTTCAACAGGCTGAAATGAAACACAGGGTGCACAGAACTCAGTGATTTAGGCAGTTCCAGTTCAAAAGACACATCAGAGATTTTGCGTAGCACTTTATAAGGTCCGACATATTTCCATCCCAGTTTCCTGCTGGGCTGCAGCCCATGGATATTTTTGGTAGAGAGATAGACAGAGTCCCCGGGCTGAAGATCCCATCCCGGTGCTCGCCCACGATCCGCATATTTTTTGTAATCCTCTTTGGCATGGTCCAATGCTTTGCCTATTAATGGCCATGAGTCTTGGAGACTGGACCACCACTTTTTAAAATCCGAGGGGGGGCTTGAGGGACCTCCTCGATAGTAGGCAATGGCTTCCCCTCGAAACCCCCCACTGCCATGAAAGGGGAAACTCCCGTGGATGAGTGCACTGCATTATTGTAACTATATTCTGCAAACGGCAGCAATTCCACCCAGTTATCCTGGTGATAATTTGTGTAACATCGCAGGAATTGCTCTAAAATTTGATTAGTTCGTTCAGATTGGCCATCGGTCTCTGGGTGGTAACCCGAGCTTAGGGCGGGTTCGATATCCATTAGTTTCAGAAGCTCCCGCCAGAAGGTGGCAACGAACTGACTACCGCGGTCGGAAACCACTCTCTTTGGAAAAGCGTGTAGTTTGATCACGTGATTGAAAAAAGCTTTGGCCATCCCTTTGGCGGTGGGCAATTGCTTGAAGGGGGTGAAATGTGCTTGCTTCGAAAAAGTGTCTACCACCACCCAAATCACGGTTTTTCCCTTAGAGGGGGGCAAATTAGTGATAAAGTCCATGGCTATAGCTTCCCAGGGTCTTGATGCGGTGGGGAGGGGGTGCAATAATCCCGGAACCTTCCCCCCCCGTTTTTTGCACATTAAACAGGTCTGGCATGCCGAGACGAAGTCTGAGACGTCTCGGCGCATGCGCGGCCACCAGAATTGACGCTGGATCAAATTAAGAGTCTTTAGGAACCCGAAGTGCCCAGCTAGCTTTGAGGCGTGGCAATTTAACAAGATTTCCTTGCGCTTGGCCTTAGGCACCACTAGTTTGTCCCCATGTAGCCAACAGTGGTCCTCTCTCCTGGAACATTCCTCTAAAGTTTCCAGTTCCTCTATCTCTTCAGGGGCGTAATCCCCCCCCCCCCCAATTGCATTTCCCAATGTCCAACTCGGCCTTCTTGGCTCGGCTCCGGGTGATTACCACCCCTCCTAGTTGTTGGGGGGAGAACATGGAATCAAACACCTCTTCCTTGACACTCTCGTGTTGGGGCAACCTGGACAACGCGTCTGCCAAGGAGTTAGCCTTCCCAGGAAAATGTTTAAGCACAAAGTTAAACTTGGAAAAGAAATCAGCCCATCGCAGCTGCTTAGCGTTGAGGGACCGCTGAGTGCGCAACGCCTCCAAATTCTTATGATCAGTCCATATTTCAAACGGAGTTTGCGCTCCTTCAAGCCAATGGCGCCACGTAGTGAGCGCTAACCTAATAGCTGCGGCTTCCTTGTCCCACACCGACCAATTCCTTTCCGTCTCGTTAAATTTTTTTGAAATGTAAGCCAAGGGGTGCAATTTCCCTTCCTCGTCACTTTGCAATATGGCCCCCCCATGGCTACATCAGAGGCATCTACATGGATTATAAAAATCCTTTGTTTCGTCAGGGTGTGCCAGAATGGGCTCGGAAGTGAAAAGAGTCTTTAAAGTCTCAAACGCCCTCTGGCACTCCCCGTTCCAAGCCAACTTTTCTCCTGGCTTCCCGGCCTCGGGCCCCTTCCCTTTTGTTTTTAATAAGTCCGTTAAGGGGAGAGTGACTTTGGCAAAGTCCTTGATGAACGTTCGGTAAAAGTTACAAAATCCCAAGAGGCTTTGCAATTGCTTTCTCGTTCGCGGAGCCTCCCATTGCACCACAGCCTCCACCTTCCCCGGGTCCATTTCCAAACCCTTCTGAGAAATGCGGTAGCCCAGGAAGTCCACGGACTCACGGTGAAACTCACACTTAGACAGTTTCACATATAGCTGGTTTTTGAGTAGGGTTGTGAGGACGTCCCGGACCAAAGTCACATGCGCCTTCTTATCAGTAGAATAGATCAAGATATCATCTATGTAACATAACACGCCCTTAAACAGGTGCTTGTGCAACACTTCGTTGATTAAACTCATAAAGACCCCGGGCGCGCCACTTAAGCCGAACGGCATCACTAGATATTCAAATTGCCCCAAGGGGGTATTAAAGGCAGTCTTGGATTCATCCCCTTCCCTGATGCGCACCCTGAAATAGGCATCACGTAGATCCAACTTGGTAAAAATCCTCCCCTTGGCCGCTTCCGCCAAGAGGTCCTTTATTAACGGGAGGGGGTAAGCGTTAGTGGTGGAGACTGCATTCAACCCCCGGTAGTCAGTGCATAGTCGTAAGCCCCCATCCTTTTTCTTTCGGAACAGCACTGGCGCCGCAAAGGGGGATTTGGCTGGGCGGATGAACCCCCGTGCTAAATTTTTGTCCAAAAACTTTCGCAACTCTTCCCGTTCCAACGGGCTCATGGAGTATAATTTCCCTTTTGGGAGTTTTTCCCCTGGGAGGAGTTCTATGGCACAGTCCGACAGTCGATGGGGGGGCAACTCATCCGCCTCAGTCTCGCTGAACACGTCCAGCAAGTCTCTATACTCTTTGGGGACCATGGTAGGGGCGAGAGCGAGCGCGGGAGCCGGGGGAGGAGGGGTCGGAGGTCCAGGTCCCCATTCTGGGTCCCACTTATGGCTCTGGCAGCGTTCGTCCACCCACGAGATTTTCCCCTCGCTCCATTTTATGTAAGGGTCGTGCGCCCCGAGCCAAGGGCTGCCCAACACCATAGGGAACTGGGCGTTTGGGGTGATGACGAAAGCCCGCTTCTCCCAGTGCTCCCCCGTCCCCAAAATCAAGCTCTCGGTCTCTGCTATGCATTCCTCCTTCATCTCCGACCCATCCATCTGAGTGAACTTCAGGGGTTCCAATAACGGGGTGACTTTGGGTCCCAGCCCTTCCACTACTAGGGGGCTGATCAGGTCTCGCGCACACCCAGAGTCAATTAACGCGCGAACCCGCATGTGGGTACCCGATCCAGGGGTCACCACCGTCACTACCATATACAACAGGGGGCCGGGGATGCTCACCGGAGATGGCGCTTCTTGGCGGGGGACCTGCAGCTCTGCGCCGCTCACTGCAGGCCGTTGGAGTTTCCCGACGTCTGCGTTTCCATCAGCTCCAGCTCCCCCTGGTCACTGGCAACTCCTTCCAGCTGCAACGCCCGGGGTTTCATTGGTGTTTTTCCACGGCTAGGGGTGCTCCCCGCTCCGGGGGTGGAGGTCTTCGGGCCTTTCCCCCCCCCTCTTGGGCAAGCGGAGGCGAAATGGCCACTCTCCCCACACTTCATACACAACCCTTGTCGAAACCTCGCGTCTCGGACATCTTGCACACTGGATCGGGGCTTCGCTCTGGGGGCTGCTTTGCTGGCTGCCGTTACTGACGCTCCCATCTTGATCAGGGCGAATCGCTCCTCCATGTCGATGGCGGCTCTCATCCAGGTGGCTAGGGTGCCAGGGCGGCCTCCCAACAGCACGGTCTCGTAGATCTCCGGATTCAGGCCCTCCCAATACTTCTCCATGAATAGCTCCTCCGGCCATCCATGGATCTTGGCCGCGATGCGTCTGAACTTGTCAGTGTAGTCCCTCACCGACGATCTCCCCTGGAACAGCTTTCTTAGTTGATTACGGGCTTTTTCCTCACCCAGGGGGTCCTCGAACTGATGGCGAAGGGCCCACATGAAATTGTTCAGGGAACGCAATTCAGGTCCAGGGTTGTCGTGCAGGCTCACATACCAGTCGCTGGCAGTGTCTTTCAGCTTAGACCCGATGTAGCCAATCCGTTCTTTCTCGGTGGGATAGAGGTGGCCCCAACTGGCCAGGAATCTCCCTATCTCCAGCATGAAGAAACGTAGCTTCTCCGGGTCCCCATCGAAAGTGGTCGTCAAAGGGTCGGAGGGGGCTGGGCGGGCGGCCGGCGCGACCGGGACCGGGGCCGGCACTGGAACGGGCCCTGGCGCTGGAACCGGGACGACCGGCTGGGCTGGTTGCGCCGGGAGAGTGGGCGCCTGTGGCTGGACCGGGACCCCTCCGGGCGCCGGCGGTTGTAGTGGGGCTCCTACCCCTTGACCGGGGAGAGCTCCTTGTACTGCCCTCATAGCATCGCGAAATTGGTGCTGGAGATCGAGGGCCAACTCGCGGAGCTCGGCGGTGAGTTGGAGCCACAGTTCTCCCATCATCTGATCCAAAGGGACCGTCTGCTCCTCGTGATTCGGATCGGGCCCATACAGATCCATCCCCTCTCCTTCGAGAGGCGGGCGACGCGGCCCTCCACGATAGATCGGCTCGCGGTCGTCTCCTAGGTAGCTCGGTCTCCCTCGATCGAGCTGGTCTCCGGTGAGCGAAACTCTCACCCCTTTCCGGTCGTGCACCCACGAATCCACGGTACGCTGACCGAAATGGCTCCATGCGTACTTGGGGGTCACGCTCTGATGAGGAACCGGGCGGTGCGGGATGTAGTAAGCCCCCTGGCTCGTGGTCACCGGCACTTCGGGACCTCCGCCGCCGCCACCCCCGTTCCCCGGATCCGCCGGGGTAGCGGGAGTCTCATCTGGAGTAGTAGGCTTGAGGGGGACCGCGTCGTCGTCTGACATGGTCAGGAACGGCTGAGTCCCAATCACAGATCTCTGACAATCTGTGAGAGTTCTGCTCAAAGTAGTCAAGGATCAGATCTTGGTTGGTTAACCACAGTTCTTTATTACCTATTCCTACATTAGTACAGCATCTCGGGTTATTGTCAGAGATGAGGCAAATAATACAAGCGGGTCTATTATACCATTCCAAGGAGTTTGAATTACCCATAGATAGCCAATCCCCTTAAGGGAAAATTGGCGGGCTAGAAGGTGGCTTGACCGTTTGGTTCTCACAGGAAAAAAGTGAGGTGTTAAGCAGTAAATTTCCCTTCTCAAACCAGACCCCTCAGATGTAGCGAGTTCACATAACAATTCATGGCTCCAAGGTTCTTTTGCATGAGATAAGAGATGAGAAGCATCCTCCCCTTTAAGTTACTGCCGGGGCAGCTGGAATGCGGAGGCAGAGATGTGAGGCCTCCTTGTTCTGGGAATTAATGGTTGTCACCCTCCCGACCCAGACAGGATTTATACATTACGGTTACATAGGTTCTAATAAACTCTAGATACATATGAAAGGTAAAGACATGCATGCAAGAATACATTGGCTGAATTGACAGATTCTGACAGTTAGACAACAGTGAAATTTCTAGGTTTTTCAAAGTGATATCAATACAGTGTCAGTTATCACTTCTTGTACAACCAACTTCAAAATCTGATGAATGTATCTCTTGCATTCAATTTAACTGCTCTTACCGTTGCTATATCATGCTTTTATATGGTTGAGTACATATACAATGAAATGAAGCCACCTTCTATACAACTACAGTAAAAAGGTGCTCCATACTGCCACTCAGTGGGATTCCTCGGGAGTAACGCAGAAAGTCATTTTGTGTAACAAACTATTACAATTTAAAATCCAATGTATTTCTTGTATAGTATTCATTGATTACTCTTCTGTGAACTCTTGGTTAGACAACAGTAAAATTTCTACGTTTTACAAAGTGATATCAGTACAGTGTCAGTTATCACTCCTTGTACAACCAACTTCAAAATCTGATGAATGTATCTCTGGCATTCAATGTAATTGCTCTTACAGTTGATATATCTTGATTTTATATAGTTGAGTACAAATACAATGAAATGAAGCCACCTTCTATACAACTAAAGTTAAAAGGTGCTCCATACTGCCACTCAGTGGGATTCCTCGGGAGTAACGCAGAAAGTCATTTTGTATAGCAAACTATTACAATTTACAATCCAATGTATTTCTTGTATAGTATTCATTGATTACTCTTCTGCGATCTCTTGGTTAGACAACAGTGAAATTTCTAGGTTTTACAACGTGATATCAATACAGTGTCAGTAATCACTCCTTGTACAACCAACTTCAAAATCTGATGAATCTATCTCTTGCATTCAATGTAACTGCTCTTACAGTTGCTATATCATGCTTTTATATGGTTGAGTACATATACAATGAAATGAAGCCACCTTCTATACAACTATAGTAAAAAGGAGCTCCATACTGCCACTCAGTGGGATTCCTCGGGAGTAACGCAGAAAGTCATCTTGTGTAACAAACTATTACAATATATAATTTCTTGTATAGTATTCATTGATTACTCTTTTCAATGATCTGTTGGTTACAGGATAGTGACATTTCTAGGTTTTACAAAGTGATATCAGTACAGTGTCAGTTATCACTCTTTGTACAAACAACTTCAAAATCTGATGAATGTATCTCTGGCATTCAATGTAACTGCTCTTATGGTTGCTATATCATGCTTTTATATGGTTGAGTACATATACAATGAAATGAAGCCACCTTCTATACAACTATAGCAAAAAGGTGCTCCATACTGCCACTCAGTGGGATTCCTAGGGAGTAACGCAGAAAGTCATTTTGTGTAACAAACTATTACAATTTACAATCCAATGTATTTCTTGTATAGTATTCATTGATTACTCTTCTGCGATCTCTTGGTTAGACAACAGTGAAATTTCTAGGTTTTTCAAAGTGATATCAATACAGTGTCAGTTAAAACTCCTTGTACAACCAACTTCAAAATCTGATGAATGTATCTCTTGCATTCAATGTAACTGCTCTTACCATTGCTATATCATGCTTTTATATGGTTGAGTACATATACAATGAAATGAAGCCACCTTCTATACAACTACAGTAAAAAGGTGCTCCATACTGCCACTCAGTGGGATTCCTCGGGAGTAACGCAGAAAGTCATTTTGTGTAACAAACTATTACAATTTACAATCCAATGTATTTCTTGTATAGTATTCATTGATTACTCTTCTGTGAACTCTTGGTTAGACAACAGTGAAATTTCTACGTTTTACAATGTGATATCAGTACAGTGTCAGTTATCACTCCTTGTACAACCAACTTCAAAATCTGATGAATGTATCTCTTGCATTCAATGTAATTGCTCTTACAGTTGATATATCTTGATTTTATATGGTTGAGTACATATATTATTAAATGAAGCCACCTTCTATACAGCTAGAGGAAAAAGGTGCTCCATTCTGCCACTCAGTGGGATTCCTCGGGAGTAACGCAGAAAGTCATTTTGTGTAACAAACTATTACAATATATAATTTCTTCTATAGTATTCATTGATTACTCTTTTCAATGATCTGTTTGTTACAGGATAGTGATATTTCTAGGTTTTACAAAGTGATATCAGTACAGTGTCAGTTATCACTCCTTGTACAAACAACTTCAAAATCTGATGAATATATCTCTGGCATTCAATGTAACTGCTCTTACAGTTGCTATATCATGCTTTTATATGGTTGAGTACATATACAATGAAATGAAGCCACCTTCTATACAACTATAGCAAAAAGGTGCTCCATGCTGCCTCTCAGTGGGATTCCTCGGGAGTAACGCAAAAAGTCATTTTGTGTAACAAACTATTACAATTTACAATCCAATGTATTTCATGTATAGTATTCATTGATTACTCTTCTGCGAACTCTTGGTTAGACAACAGTGAAATTTCTACGTTTTATTAAGTGATATCAGTACAGTGTCAGTTATCACTCCTTGTACAACCAACTTCAAAATCTGATGAATGTATGTCTTGCATTCAATGTAATTGCTCTTACAGTTGATATAACATGCTATTGCAAGATTGAGTACATATACAATGAAATGAAGCCACCTTCTATACAGCTAGAGGAAAAAGGTGCTCCATACTGCCACTCAGTGGGAATCCTCGGGAGTAACACAGAAAATAATTTTGTGTAACAAAGTATTACAATTTACAATCCAATTTAATTCTTGTATAGTATTCATTGATTACTCTTCTGCGATCTCTTGGTTAGACAACAGTGAAATTTCTAGGTTTTTCAAAGTGATATCAATACAGTGTCAGTTATCACTCCTTGTACAACCAACTTCAAAATCTGATGAATGTATCTCTTGCATTCAATTTAACTGCTCTTACCGTTGCTATATCATACTTTTATATGGTTGAGTACATATACAATGAAATGAAGCCACCTTCTATACAACTACAGTAAAAAGGTGCTCCATACTGCCACTCAGTGGGATTCCTCGGGAGTAACGCAGAAAGTCATTTTGTGTAACAAACTATTACAATTTACAATCCAATGTATTTCTTGTATAGTATTCATTGATTACTCTTCTGTGAACTCTTGGTTAGACAACAGTGAAATTTCTACGTTTTACAATGTGATATCAGTACAGTGTCAGTTATCACTCCTTGTACAACCAACTTCAAAATCTGATGAATGTATCTCTTGCATTCAATGTAATTGCTCTTACAGTTGATATATCTTGATTTTATATGGTTGAGTACATATACAATTAAATGAAGCCACCTTCTATACAGCTAGAGGAAAAAGGTGCTCCATTCTGCCACTCAGTGGGATTCCTCGGGAGTAACGCAGAAAGTCATTTAGTGTAACAAACTATTACAATTTACAATCCAATGTATTTTTTGTATAGTATTCATTGATTACTCTTCTGCGATCTCTTGGTTAGACAACAGTGAAATTTCTAGGTTTTACAACGTGATATCAATACAGTGTCAGTAATCACTCCTTGTACAACCAACTTCAAAATCTGATGAATGTATCTCTTGCATTCAATGTAACTGCTCTTACAGTTGCTATATCATGCTTTTATATGGTTGAGTACATATACAATGAAATGAAGCCACCTTCTATACAACTATAGCAAAAAGGTGCTCCATGCTGCCACTCAGTGGGATTCCTCGGGAGTAACGCAAAAAGTCATTTTGTGTAACAAACTATTACAATTTACAATCCAATTTATTTCATGTATAGTATTCATTGATTACTCTTCTGCGAACTCTTGGTTAGACAACAGTGAAATTTCTACGTTTCACAAAGTGATATCAGTACAGTGTCAGTTATCACTCCTTGTACAAAAAACTTCAAAATCTCTGGCATTCAATGTAACTGCTCTTACAGTTGCTATATCATGCTTTTATATGGTTGAGTACATATACAATGAAATTAAGCCACCTTCTATACAACTACAGTAAAAAGGTGCTCCATACTGCCACTCAGTGGGATTCCTCGGGAGTAACGCAGAAAGTCATTTTGTGTAACAAACTATTACAATTTACAATCCAATGTATTTCTTGTATAGTATTCATTGATTACTCTTCTGCGAACTCTTGCTTAGACAACAGTGAAATTTCTACGTTTTATTAAGTGATATCAGTACAGTGTCAGTTATCTCTCCTTGTAGAAAGAACTTCAAAATCTGATGAATGTATCTCTGGCATTCAATGTAACTGGTCTTACAGTTGCTATATCATGCTTTTATATGGTTGAGTACATATACAATGAAATGAAGCCACCTTCTATACAACTACAGTAAAAAGGTGCTCCATACTGCCACTAAGTGGGATTCCTCGGGAGTAACGCAGAAAGTCATTTTGTGTAACAAACTATTACAATTTACAATCCAATGTATTTCTTGTATTGTATTCATTTATTACTCTTCTGTGAACTCTTGGTTAGACAACAGTGAAATTTCTACGTTTTACAAAGTGATATCAGTACAGTGTCAGTTATCACTCCTTGTACAACCAACTTCAAAATCTGATGAATGTATGTCTTGCATTCAATGTAATTGCTCTTACAGTTGATATAACATGCTATTGCAAGATTGAGAACCTATACAATAAAATGAAGCCACCTTCTATACAGTTGGAGGAAAAAGGTGCTCCATTCTGCCACTCAGTGGGATTCCTCGGGAGTAACGCAGAAAGTCATTTTGTGTAACAAACTATTACAATTTACAATCCAATGTATTTCTTGTATAGTATTCATTGATTACTCTTCTGCGATCTCTTGGTTAGACAACAGTGAAATTTCTACGTTTTACAACGTGATATCAATACAGAGTCAGTAATCACTCCTTGTACAACCAACTTCAAAATCTGATGAATGTATCTCTTGCATTCAATGTAACTGTTCTTACAGTTGCTATATCATGCTTTTTTATGGTTGAGTACATATACAATGAAATGAAGCCACCTTCTATACAACTATAGTAAAAAGGTGCTCCATACTGCCACTCAGTGGGATTCCTCATGAGTAACGCTGAAAGTCATTTTGTGTAACAAACTATTACAATATACAATTTCTTGTATAGTATTCATTGATTACTCTTTTCAATGATCTGTTGGTTACAGGATAGTGATATTTCTAAGTTTTACAAAGTGATATCAATACAGTGTCAGTTATCACTCCTTGTACAAACAACTTCAAAATCTGATGAATGTATGTCTGGCATTCAATGTAACTGCTCTTACAGTTGCTATATCATGCTTTTATATGGTTGAGTACATAGACAATGAAATGAAGCCACCTTCTATACAACTATAGCAAAAAGGTACTCCATACTGCCACTCAGTGGGATTCCTCGGGAGTAACGCAGAAAGTCATTTGGTGTAACAAACTATTACAATTTACAATCCGATTTATTTCTTGTATAGTATTCATTGATTACTCTTCTGTGAACTGTTGGTTAGACAACAGTGAAATTTCTACGTTTTACAAAGTGATATCAGTACAGTTTCAGTTATCACTCCTTGTACAACCAACTTCAAAATCTGATGAATGTATCTCTTGCATTCAATGTAACTGCTCTTACAGTTGCTATATCTTGATTTTATATGGTTGAGTACATATACAATGAAATGAAGCCACCTTCTAAAAAACTACAGTAAAAAGGTGCTCCATACTGCCACTCAGTGGGATTCCTCGGGAATAACGGAGAAAGTCATTTTGTGTAACAAAGTATTACAATTTACAATCCAATATATTTCTTGCATAGTATTCATTGATTACTCTTCTGCGATCTCTTGGTTAGACAACAGTGAAATTTCTAGGTTTTACAACGTGATATCAATACAGTGTCAGTAATCACTCCTTGTACAACCAACTTCAAAATCTGATGAATGTATCTCTTGCATTCAATGCAACTGCTCTTACAGTTGCTATATCATGCTTTTATATGGTTGAGTACATATACAATGAAATGAAGCCACCTTCTATACAACTATAGTAAAAAGGAGCTCCATACTGCCACTCAGTGGGATTCCTCGGGAGTAACGCAGAAAGTCATTTTGTGTAACAAACTATTACAATTTACAATCGAATGTATTTCTTGTATGGTATTAAATGATTACTCTTCTGCGATGTCTTGGTTAGACAACAGTGAAATTTCTACGTTTTACAACGTGATATCAATACAGTGTCAGTTATCACTCCTTGTACAACCAACTTCAAAATCTGATGAATGTATCTCTTGCATTCAATGTAACTGCTCTTACCGTTGCTATATCATGCTTTTATATGGTTGAGTACATATACAATGAAATGAAGCCACCTTCTATACAACTACAGTAAAAAGGTGCTCCATACTGCCACTCAGTGGGATTCCTCGTGAGTAACGCAGAAAGTCATTTTGTGTAACAAACTATTCCAATTTACAATCCAATGTATTTCTTGTCTAGTATTAATTGATTACTCTTCTGCGATCTCTTGGTTAGACAACAGTGAAATTTCTAGGTTTTACAACGTGATATCAATACAGTGTCAGTAATCACTCCTTGTACAACCAACTTCAAAATCTGATGAATGTATCTCTTGCATTCAATGTAACTGCTCTTACAGTTGCTATATCATGCTTTTATATGGTTGAGTACATAGACAATGAAATGAAGCCACCTTCTATACAACTATAGCAAAAAGGTGCTCCATACTGCCACTCAGTGGGATTCCTCGGGAGTAACGCAGAAAGTCATTTTGTGTAACAAACTATTACAATTTACAATCCAATGTATTTCTTGTATAGTATTCATTGATTACTCTTCTGCGATCTCTTGTTTAGACAACAGTGAAATTTCTACGTTTTACAACGTGATATCAATACAGAGTCAGTAATCACTCCTTGTACAACCAACTTCAAAATCTGATGAATGTATCTCTTGCATTCAATGTACCTGTTCTTACAGTGTCTATATCATGCTTTTTTATGGTTGAGTACATATACAATGAAATGAAGCCACCTTCTATACAGCTAGAGGAAAAAGGTGCTCCATACTGCCACTCAGTGGGATTCCTCATGAGTAACGCAGAAAGTCATTTTGTGTAACAAACTATTACAATATACAATTTCTTGTATAGTATTCATTGATTACTCTTTTCAATGATCTGTTGGTTACAGGATAGTGATATTTCTAGGATTTACAAAGTGATATCAGTACAGTGTCAGTTATTACTCCTTGTACAAACAACTTCAAAATCTGATGAATGTATCTCTGGCATTCAATGTAACTGCTCTTACAGTTGCTATATCATGCTTTTATATGGTTGAGTACATAGACAATGAAATGAAGCCACCTTCTATACAACTATAGCAAAAAGGTACTCCATACTGCCACTCAGTGGGATTCCTCGGGAGTAACGCAGAAAGTCATTTTGTGTAACAAACTATTACAATATACAATTTCTTGTATAGTATTCATTGATTACTCTTTTCAATGATCTGTTGGTTACAGGATAGTGATATTTCTAAGTTTTACAAAGTGATATCAGTACAGTATCAGTTATCACTCCTTGTACAACCAACTTCAAAATCTGATGAATGTATCTCTTGCATTCAAGGTAACTGCTTTTACCGTTGCTATATCATGCTTTTATATGGTTGAGTACATATACAATGAAATGAAGCCACCTTCTATACAACTACAGTAAAAAGGTGCTCCATACTGC
This sequence comes from Lepidodactylus listeri, assembly GCA_029233225.1. NCBI lineage: Eukaryota > Metazoa > Chordata > Lepidosauria > Squamata > Gekkonidae > Lepidodactylus > Lepidodactylus listeri. The sequence goes on along the minus strand of JARCFY010000014.1, from coordinate 838,111 downwards.
CACTCAGTGGGATTCCTTGGGAGTAACGCAGAAAGTCATTTTGTGTAACAAACTATTCCAATTTACAATCCAATGTATTTCTTGTATAGTATTCATTGATTACTCTTCTGCGATCTCTTGGTTAGACAACAGTGAAATTTCTAGGTTTTACAACGTGATATCAATACAGTGTCAGTAATCACTCCTTGTACAACCAACTTCAAAATCTGATGAATGTATCTCTTGCATTCAATGTAACTGCTCTTACAGTTGCTATATAATGCTTTTATATGGTTGAGTACATATACAATGAAATGAAGCCACCTTCTATACAACTATAGTAAAAAGGAGCTCCATACTGCCACTCAGTGGGATTCCTCGGGAGTAACGCAGAGAGTCATTTTGTGTAACAAACTATTACAATATATAATTTCTTGTATATTATTCATTGATTACTCTTTTCAATGATCTGTTGGTTACAGGATAGTGATATTTCTAGGTTTTACAAAGTGATATCAGTACAGTGTCAGTTATCACTCCTTGTACAAACAACTTCAAAATCTGATGAATGTATCTCTAGCATTCAATGTAACTGCTCTTACAGTTGCTATATCATGCTTTTATATGGTTGAGAACATATAGAATGAAATGAAGCCACCTTCTATACAACTATAGCAAAAAGGTTCTCCATACTGCCACTCAGTGGGATTCCTCGGGAGTAACGCAGAAAGTCATTTTGTGTAACAAACTATTACAATTTACAATCCAATGTATTTCTTGTATAGCATTCATTGATTACTCTTCTGTGAACTCTTGGTTAGACAACAGTGAAATTTCTATGTTTTAGAAAGTGATATCAGTACAGTGTCAGTTTTCACTCCTTGTATAAAGAACTTCAAAATCTGATGAATGTATCTCTGGCATTCAATGTAACTGCTCTTACAGTTGCTATATCATGCTTTTATATGGTTGAGTACATATACAATGAAATGAAGCCACCTTCTATACAACTATAGTAAAAAGGAGCTCCATACTGCCACTCAGTGGGATTCCTCGGGAGTAACGCAGAAAGTCTCTTTGTGTAACAAACTATTACAATATATAATTTCTTTTATATTATTCATTGATTACTCTTTTCAATTTTCTGTTGGTTATAGGATAGTGATATTTCTAGGTTTTACAAAGTGATATCAGTACAGTGTCAGTTATCACTCCTTGTACAAACAACTTCAAAATCTGATGAATGTATCTCTGGCATTCAATTTAACTGCTCTTACAGTTGCTATATCATGCTTTTATATGGTTGAGTACATATACAATGAAATGAAGCCACCTTCTATACAACTATAGTAAAAAGGTGCTCCATACTACCACTCAGTGGGATTCCTCGGGAGTAACGCAGAAAGTCATTTTGTGTAACAAACTATTACAATTTACAATCCAATGTATTTCTTGTATAGTATTCATTGATTACTCTTCTGTGAACTCTTGGTTAGACAACAGTGAAATTTCTAAGTTTTTCAAAGTGATATCAATACAGTGTCAGTAATCACTCCTTGTACAACCAACTTCAAAATCTGATGAATGTATCTCTTGCATTCAATGTAACTGCTCTTACAGTTGCTATATCATGCTTTTATATGGTTGAGTACATATACAATGAAATGAAGCCACCTTCTAAAAAACTACAGTAAAAAGGTGCTCCATACTGCCACTCAGTGGGATTCCTCGGGAGTAACGCAGAAAGTCATTTTGTGTAACAAACTTACAATATATAATTTCTTGTATATTATTCATTGATTACTCTTTTCAATGATCTGTTGGTTACAGGATAGTGATATTTCTAGGTTTTACAAAGTGATATCAGTACAGTGTCAGTTATCACTCCTTGTACAAACAGCTTCAAAATCTGATGAATGTATCTCTAGCATTCAATGTAACTGCTCTTACAGTTGCTATATCATGCTTTTATATGGTTGAGAACATATAGAATGAAATGAAGCCACCTTCTATACAACTATAGCAAAAAGGTTCTCCATACTGCCACTCAGTGGGATTCCTCGGGAGTAACGCAGAAAGTCATTTTGTGTAACAAACTATTACAATTTACAATCCAATGTATTTCTTGTATAGCATTCATTGATTACTCTTCTGTGAACTCTTGGTTAGACAACAGTGAAATTTCTATGTTTTACAAAGTGATATCAGTACAGTGTCAGTTTTCACTCCTTGTACAAACAACTTCAAAATCTGATGAATGTATCTCTGGCATTCAATGTAACTGCTCTTACAGTTGCTATATCATGCTTTTATATGGTTGAGTACATAGACAATGAAATGAAGCCACCTTCTATACAACTATAGCAAAAAGGTACTCCATACTGCCGCTCAGTGGGATTCCTCGGGAGTAACGCAGAAAGTCATTTTGTGTAACAAACTATTACAATATACAATTTCTTGTATAGTATTCATTGATTACTCTTTTCAATGATCTGTTGGTTACAGGATAGTGATATTTCTAAGTTTTACAAAGTGATATCAGTACAGTATCAGTTATCACTCCTTGTACAACCAACTTCAAAATCTGATGAATGTATCTCTTGCATTCAATGTAACTGCTCTTACAGTTGCTATATCTTGATTTTATATGGTTGAGTACATATACAATGAAATGAAGCCACCTTCTAAAAAACTACAGTAAAAAGGTGCTCCATACTGCCACTCAGTGGGATTCCTCGGGAATAACGGAGAAAGTCATTTTGTGTAACAAAGTATTACAATTTACAATCCAATATATTTCTTGCATAGTATTCATTGATTACTCTTCTGCGATCTCTTGGTTAGACAACAGTGAAATTTCTAGGTTTTACAACGTGATATCAATACAGTGTCAGTAATCACTCCTTGTACAACCAACTTCAAAATCTGATGAATGTATCTCTTGCATTCAATGCAACTGCTCTTACAGTTGCTATATCATGCTTTTATATGGTTGAGTACATATACAATGAAATGAAGCCACCTTCTATACAACTATAGTAAAAAGGAGCTCCATACTGCCACTCAGTGGGATTCCTCGGGAGTAACGCAGAAAGTCATTTTGTGTAACAAACTATTACAATTTACAATCGAATGTATTTCTTGTATGGTATTAAATGATTACTCTTCTGCGATGTCTTGGTTAGACAACAGTGAAATTTCTACGTTTTACAACGTGATATCAATACAGTGTCAGTTATCACTCCTTGTACAACCAACTTCAAAATCTGATGAATGTATCTCTTGCATTCAATGTAACTGCTCTTACCGTTGCTATATCATGCTTTTATATGGTTGAGTACATATACAATGAAATGAAGCCACCTTCTATACAACTACAGTAAAAAGGTGCTCCATACTGCCACTCAGTGGGATTCCTCGTGAGTAACGCAGAAAGTCATTTTGTGTAACAAACTATTCCAATTTACAATCCAATGTATTTCTTGTCTAGTATTAATTGATTACTCTTCTGCGATCTCTTGGTTAGACAACAGTGAAATTTCTAGGTTTTACAACGTGATATCAATACAGTGTCAGTAATCACTCCTTGTACAACCAACTTCAAAATCTGATGAATGTATCTCTTGCATTCAATGTAACTGCTCTTACAGTTGCTATATCATGCTTTTATATGGTTGAGTACATAGACAATGAAATGAAGCCACCTTCTATACAACTATAGCAAAAAGGTGCTCCATACTGCCACTCAGTGGGATTCCTCGGGAGTAACGCAGAAAGTCATTTTGTGTAACAAACTATTACAATTTACAATCCAATGTATTTCTTGTATAGTATTCATTGATTACTCTTCTGCGATCTCTTGTTTAGACAACAGTGAAATTTCTACGTTTTACAACGTGATATCAATACAGAGTCAGTAATCACTCCTTGTACAACCAACTTCAAAATCTGATGAATGTATCTCTTGCATTCAATGTACCTGTTCTTACAGTGTCTATATCATGCTTTTTTATGGTTGAGTACATATACAATGAAATGAAGCCACCTTCTATACAGCTAGAGGAAAAAGGTGCTCCATACTGCCACTCAGTGGGATTCCTCATGAGTAACGCAGAAAGTCATTTTGTGTAACAAACTATTACAATATACAATTTCTTGTATAGTATTCATTGATTACTCTTTTCAATGATCTGTTGGTTACAGGATAGTGATATTTCTAGGATTTACAAAGTGATATCAGTACAGTGTCAGTTATTACTCCTTGTACAAACAACTTCAAAATCTGATGAATGTATCTCTGGCATTCAATGTAACTGCTCTTACAGTTGCTATATCATGCTTTTATATGGTTGAGTACATAGACAATGAAATGAAGCCACCTTCTATACAACTATAGCAAAAAGGTACTCCATACTGCCACTCAGTGGGATTCCTCGGGAGTAACGCAGAAAGTCATTTTGTGTAACAAACTATTACAATATACAATTTCTTGTATAGTATTCATTGATTACTCTTTTCAATGATCTGTTGGTTACAGGATAGTGATATTTCTAAGTTTTACAAAGTGATATCAGTACAGTATCAGTTATCACTCCTTGTACAACCAACTTCAAAATCTGATGAATGTATCTCTTGCATTCAATGTAACTGCTTTTACCGTTGCTATATCATGCTTTTATATGGTTGAGTACATATACAATGAAATGAAGCCACCTTCTATACAACTACAGTAAAAAGGTGCTCCATACTGCCACTCAGTGGGATTCCTTGGGAGTAACGCAGAAAGTCATTTTGTGTAACAAACTATTCCAATTTACAATCCAATGTATTTCTTGTATAGTATTCATTGATTACTCTTCTGCGATCTCTTGGTTAGACAACAGTGAAATTTCTAGGTTTTACAACGTGATATCAATACAGTGTCAGTAATCACTCCTTGTACAACCAACTTCAAAATCTGATGAATGTATCTCTTGCATTCAATGTAACTGCTCTTACAGTTGCTATATAATGCTTTTATATGGTTGAGTACATATACAATGAAATGAAGCCACCTTCTATACAACTATAGTAAAAAGGAGCTCCATACTGCCACTCAGTGGGATTCCTCGGGAGTAACGCAGAGAGTCATTTTGTGTAACAAACTATTACAATATATAATTTCTTGTATATTATTCATTGATTACTCTTTTCAATGATCTGTTGGTTACAGGATAGTGATATTTCTAGGTTTTACAAAGTGATATCAGTACAGTGTCAGTTATCACTCCTTGTACAAACAACTTCAAAATCTGATGAATGTATCTCTAGCATTCAATGTAACTGCTCTTACAGTTGCTATATCATGCTTTTATATGGTTGAGAACATATAGAATGAAATGAAGCCACCTTCTATACAACTATAGCAAAAAGGTTCTCCATACTGCCACTCAGTGGGATTCCTCGGGAGTAACGCAGAAAGTCATTTTGTGTAACAAACTATTACAATTTACAATCCAATGTATTTCTTGTATAGCATTCATTGATTACTCTTCTGTGAACTCTTGGTTAGACAACAGTGAAATTTCTATGTTTTAGAAAGTGATATCAGTACAGTGTCAGTTTTCACTCCTTGTATAAAGAACTTCAAAATCTGATGAATGTATCTCTGGCATTCAATGTAACTGCTCTTACAGTTGCTATATCATGCTTTTATATGGTTGAGTACATATACAATGAAATGAAGCCACCTTCTATACAACTATAGTAAAAAGGAGCTCCATACTGCCACTCAGTGGGATTCCTCGGGAGTAACGCAGAAAGTCTCTTTGTGTAACAAACTATTACAATATATAATTTCTTTTATATTATTCATTGATTACTCTTTTCAATTTTCTGTTGGTTATAGGATAGTGATATTTCTAGGTTTTACAAAGTGATATCAGTACAGTGTCAGTTATCACTCCTTGTACAAACAACTTCAAAATCTGATGAATGTATCTCTGGCATTCAATGTAACTGCTCTTACAGTTGCTATATCATGCTTTTATATGGTTGAGTACATATACAATGAAATGAAGCCACCTTCTATACAACTATAGTAAAAAGGTGCTCCATACTACCACTCAGTGGGATTCCTCGGGAGTAACGCAGAAAGTCATTTTGTGTAACAAACTATTACAATTTACAATCCAATGTATTTCTTGTATAGTATTCATTGATTACTCTTCTGTGAACTCTTGGTTAGACAACAGTGAAATTTCTAAGTTTTTCAAAGTGATATCAATACAGTGTCAGTAATCACTCCTTGTACAACCAACTTCAAAATCTGATGAATGTATCTCTTGCATTCAATGTAACTGCTCTTACAGTTGCTATATCATGCTTTTATATGGTTGAGTACATATACAATGAAATGAAGCCACCTTCTAAAAAACTACAGTAAAAAGGTGCTCCATACTGCCACTCAGTGGGATTCCTCGGGAGTAACGCAGAAAGTCATTTTGTGTAACAAACTTACAATATATAATTTCTTGTATATTATTCATTGATTACTCTTTTCAATGATCTGTTGGTTACAGGATAGTGATATTTCTAGGTTTTACAAAGTGATATCAGTACAGTGTCAGTTATCACTCCTTGTACAAACAGCTTCAAAATCTGATGAATGTATCTCTAGCATTCAATGTAACTGCTCTTACAGTTGCTATATCATGCTTTTATATGGTTGAGAACATATAGAATGAAATGAAGCCACCTTCTATACAACTATAGCAAAAAGGTTCTCCATACTGCCACTCAGTGGGATTCCTCGGGAGTAACGCAGAAAGTCATTTTGTGTAACAAACTATTACAATTTACAATCCAATGTATTTCTTGTATAGCATTCATTGATTACTCTTCTGTGAACTCTTGGTTAGACAACAGTGAAATTTCTATGTTTTACAAAGTGATATCAGTACAGTGTCAGTTTTCACTCCTTGTACAAACAACTTCAAAATCTGATGAATGTATCTCTGGCATTCAATGTAACTGCTCTTACAGTTGCTATATCATGCTTTTATATGGTTGAGTACATAGACAATGAAATGAAGCCACCTTCTATACAACTATAGCAAAAAGGTACTCCATACTGCCACTCAGTGGGATTCCTCGGGAGTAACGCAGAAAGTCATTTTGTGTAACAAACTATTACAATATACAATTTCTTGTATAGTATTCATTGATTACTCTTTTCAATGATCTGTTGGTTACAGGATAGTGATATTTCTAAGTTTTACAAAGTGATATCAGTACAGTATCAGTTATCACTCCTTGTACAACCAACTTCAAAATCTGATGAATGTATCTCTTGCATTCAATGTAACTGCTTTTACCGTTGCTATATCATGCTTTTATATGGTTGAGTACATATACAATGAAATGAAGCCACCTTCTATACAACTACAGTAAAAAGGTGCTCCATACTGCCACTCAGTGGGATTCCTTGGGAGTAACGCAGAAAGTCATTTTGTGTAACAAACTATTCCAATTTACAATCCAATGTATTTCTTGTATAGTATTCATTGATTACTCTTCTGCGATCTCTTGGTTAGACAACAGTGAAATTTCTAGGTTTTACAACGTGATATCAATACAGTGTCAGTAATCACTCCTTGTACAACCAACTTCAAAATCTGATGAATGTATCTCTTGCATTCAATGTAACTGCTCTTACAGTTGCTATATAATGCTTTTATATGGTTGAGTACATATACAATGAAATGAAGCCACCTTCTATACAACTATAGTAAAAAGGAGCTCCATACTGCCACTCAGTGGGATTCCTCGGGAGTAACGCAGAGAGTCATTTTGTGTAACAAACTATTACAATATATAATTTCTTGTATATTATTCATTGATTACTCTTTTCAATGATCTGTTGGTTACAGGATAGTGATATTTCTAGGTTTTACAAAGTGATATCAGTACAGTGTCAGTTATCACTCCTTGTACAAACAACTTCAAAATCTGATGAATGTATCTCTAGCATTCAATGTAACTGCTCTTACAGTTGCTATATCATGCTTTTATATGGTTGAGAACATATAGAATGAAATGAAGCCACCTTCTATACAACTATAGCAAAAAGGTTCTCCATACTGCCACTCAGTGGGATTCCTCGGGAGTAACGCAGAAAGTCATTTTGTGTAACAAACTATTACAATTTACAATCCAATGTATTTCTTGTATAGCATTCATTGATTACTCTTCTGTGAACTCTTGGTTAGACAACAGTGAAATTTCTATGTTTTAGAAAGTGATATCAGTACAGTGTCAGTTTTCACTCCTTGTATAAAGAACTTCAAAATCTGATGAATGTATCTCTGGCATTCAATGTAACTGCTCTTACAGTTGCTATATCATGCTTTTATATGGTTGAGTACATATACAATGAAATGAAGCCACCTTCTATACAACTATAGTAAAAAGGAGCTCCATACTGCCACTCAGTGGGATTCCTCGGGAGTAACGCAGAAAGTCTTTTTGTGTAACAAACTATTACAATATATAATTTCTTTTATATTATTCATTGATTACTCTTTTCAATTTTCTGTTGGTTATAGGATAGTGATATTTCTAGGTTTTACAAAGTGATATCAGTACAGTGTCAGTTATCACTCCTTGTACAAACAACTTCAAAATCTGATGAATGTATCTCTGGCATTCAATGTAACTGCTCTTACAGTTGCTATATCATGCTTTTATATGGTTGAGTACATATACAATGAAATGAAGCCACCTTCTATACAACTATAGTAAAAAGGTGCTCCATACTACCACTCAGTGGGATTCCTCGGGAGTAACGCAGAAAGTCATTTTGTGTAACAAACTATTACAATTTACAATCCAATGTATTTCTTGTATAGTATTCATTGATTACTCTTCTGTGAACTCTTGGTTAGACAACAGTGAAATTTCTAAGTTTTTCAAAGTGATATCAATACAGTGTCAGTAATCACTCCTTGTACAACCAACTTCAAAATCTGATGAATGTATCTCTTGCATTCAATGTAACTGCTCTTACAGTTGCTATATCATGCTTTTATATGGTTGAGTACATATACAATGAAATGAAGCCACCTTCTAAAAAACTACAGTAAAAAGGTGCTCCATACTGCCACTCAGTGGGATTCCTCGGGAGTAACGCAGAAAGTCATTTTGTGTAACAAACTTACAATATATAATTTCTTGTATATTATTCATTGATTACTCTTTTCAATGATCTGTTGGTTACAGGATAGTGATATTTCTAGGTTTTACAAAGTGATATCAGTACAGTGTCAGTTATCACTCCTTGTACAAACAGCTTCAAAATCTGATGAATGTATCTCTAGCATTCAATGTAACTGCTCTTACAGTTGCTATATCATGCTTTTATATGGTTGAGAACATATAGAATGAAATGAAGCCACCTTCTATACAACTATAGCAAAAAGGTTCTCCATACTGCCACTCAGTGGGATTCCTCGGGAGTAACGCAGAAAGTCATTTTGTGTAACAAACTATTACAATTTACAATCCAATGTATTTCTTGTATAGCATTCATTGATTACTCTTCTGTGAACTCTTGGTTAGACAACAGTGAAATTTCTATGTTTTACAAAGTGATATCAGTACAGTGTCAGTTTTCACTCCTTGCATAAAGAACTTCAAAATCTGATGAATGTATCTCTGGCATTCAATGTAACTGCTCTTACAGTTGCTATATCATGCTTTTATATGGTTGAGTACATATACAATGAAATGAAGCCACCTTCTATACAACTATAGTAAAAAGGAGCTCCATACTGCCACTCAGTGGGATTCCTCGGGAGTAACGCAGAAAGTCATTTTGTGTAACAAACTATTACAATATATAATTTCTTTTATATTATTCATTGATTACTCTTTTTAATTATCTGTTGGTTATAGGATAGTGATATTTCTAGGTTTTACAAAGTGATATCAGTACAGTGTCAGTTATCACTCCTTGTACAAACAACTTCAAAATCTGATGAATGTATCTCTGGCATTCAATGTAACTGCTCTTACAGTTGCTATATCATGCTTTTATATGGTTGAGTACATATACAATGAAATGAAGCCACCTTCTATACAACTATAGTAAAAAGGTGCTCCATACTACCACTCAGTGGGATTCCTCGGGAGTAACGCAGAAAGTCATTTTGTGTAACAAACTATTACAATTTACAATCCAATGTATTTCTTGTATAGTATTCATTGATTACTCTTCTGTGAACTCTTGGTTAGACAACAGTGAAATTTCTAAGTTTTTCAAAGTGATATCAATACAGTGTCAGTAATCACTCCTTGTACAACCAACTTCAAAATCTGATGAATGTATCTCTTGCATTCAATGTAACTGTTCTTACAGTTGCTATATCATGCTTTTTTATGGTTGAGTACATATACAATGAAATGAAGCCACCTTCTATACAGCTAGAGGAAAAAGGTGCTCCATACTGCCACTCAGTGGGATTCCTCATGAGTAACGCAGAAAGTCATTTTGTGTAACAAACTATTACAATATACAATTTCTTGTATAGTATTCATTGATTACTCTTTTCAATGATCTGTTGGTTACAGGATAGTGATATTTCTAGGATTTACAAAGTGATATCAGTACAGTGTCAGTTATCACTCCTTGTACAAACAACTTCAAAATCTGATGAATGTATCTCTGGCATTCAATGTAACTGCTCTTACAGTTGCTATATCATGCTTTTATATGGTTGAGTACATAGACAATGAAATGAAGCCACCTTCTATACAACTATAGCAAAAAGGTACTCCATACTGCCACTCAGTGGGATTCCTCGGGAGTAACGCAGAAAGTCATTTTGTGTAACAAACTATTACAATTTACAATCCAATGTATTTCTTGTATAGCATTCATTGATTACTCTTCTGTGAACTCTTGGTTAGACAACAGTGAAATTTCTATGTTTTACAAAGTGATATCAGTACAGTGTCAGTTTTCACTCCTTGTATAAAGAACTTCAAAATCTGATGAATGTATCTCTGGCATTCAATGTAACTGCTCTTACAGTTGCTATATCATGCTTTTATATGGTTGAGTACATATACAATGAAATGAAGCCACCTTCTATACAACTATAGTAAAAAGGAGCTCCATACTGCCACTCAGTGGGATTCCTCGGGAGTAACGCAGAAAGTCATTTTGTGTAACAAACTATTACAATATATAATTTCTTTTATATTATTCATTGATTACTCTTTTCAATTTTCTGTTGGTTATAGGATAGTGATATTTCTAGGTTTTACAAAGTGATATCAGTACAGTGTCAGTTATCACTCCTTGTACAAACAACTTCAAAATCTGATGAATGTATCTCTGGCATTCAATGTAACTGCTCTTACAGTTGCTATATCATGCTTTTATATGGTTGAGTACATATACAATGAAATGAAGCCACCTTCTATACAACTATAGTAAAAAGGTGCTCCATACTACCACTCAGTGGGATTCCTCGGGAGTAACGCAGAAAGTCATTTTGTGTAACAAACTATTACAATTTACAATCCAATGTATTTCTTGTATAGTATTCATTGATTACTCTTCTGTGAACTCTTGGTTAGACAACAGTGAAATTTCTAAGTTTTTCAAAGTGATATCAATACAGTGTCAGTAATCACTCCTTGTACAACCAACTTCAAAATCTGATGAATGTATCTCTTGCATTCAATGTAACTGCTCTTACAGTTGCTATATCATGCTTTTATATGGTTGAGTACATATACAATGAAATGAAGCCACCTTCTAAAAAACTACAGTAAAAAGGTGCTCCATACTGCCACTCAGTGGGATTCCTCGGGAGTAACGCAGAAAGTCATTTTGTGTAACAAACTTACAATATATAATTTCTTGTATATTATTCATTGATTACTCTTTTCAATGATCTGTTGGTTACAGGATAGTGATATTTCTAGGTTTTACAAAGTGATATCAGTACAGTGTCAGTTATCACTCCTTGTACAAACAGCTTCAAAATCTGATGAATGTATCTCTAGCATTCAATGTAACTGCTCTTACAGTTGCTATATCATGCTTTTATATGGTTGAGAACATATAGAATGAAATGAAGCCACCTTCTATACAACTATAGCAAAAAGGTTCTCCATACTGCCACTCAGTGGGATTCCTCGGGAGTAACGCAGAAAGTCATTTTGTGTAACAAACTATTACAATTTACAATCCAATGTATTTCTTGTATAGCATTCATTGATTACTCTTCTGTCAACTCTTGGTTAGACAACAGTGAAATTTCTATGTTTTACAAAGTGATATCAGTACAGTGTCAGTTTTCACTCCTTGCATAAAGAACTTCAAAATCTGATGAATGTATCTCTTGCATTCAATGTAACTGCTCTTACAGTTGCTATATCATGCTTTTATATGGTTGAGTACATATACAATGAAATGAAGCCACCTTCTATACAACTATAGTAAAAAGGTGCTCCATACTGCCACTCAGTGGGATTCCTCGGGAGTAACGCAGAAAGTCATTTTGTGTAACAAACTATTACAATATATAATTTCTTTTATATTATTCATTGATTACTCTTTTCAATTATCTGTTGGTTATAGGATAGTGATATTTCTAGGTTTTACAAAGTGATATCAGTACAGTGTCAGTTATCACTCCTTGTACAAACAACTTCAAAATCGGATGAATGTATCTCTGGCATTCAATGTAACTGCTCTTACAGTTGCTATATCATGCTTTTATATGGTTGAGTACATATACAATGAAATGAAGCCACCTTCTATACAACTATAGTAAAAAGGTGCTCCATACTACCACTCAGTGGGATTCCTCGGGAGTAACGCAGAAAGTCATTTTGTGTAACAAACTATTACAATTTACAATCCAATGTATTTCTTGTATAGTATTCATTGATTACTCTTCTGTGAACTCTTGGTTAGACAACAGTGAAATTTCTAAGTTTTTCAAAGTGATATCAATACAGTGTCAGTAATCACTCCTTGTACAACCAACTTCAAAATCTGATGAATGTATCTCTTGCATTCAATGTAACTGTTCTTACAGTTGCTATATCATGCTTTTTTATGGTTGAGTACATATACAATGAAATGAAGCCACCTTCTATACAGCTAGAGGAAAAAGGTGCTCCATACTGCCACTCAGTGGGATTCCTCATGAGTAACGCAGAAAGTCATTTTGTGTAACAAACTATTACAATATACAATTTCTTGTATAGTATTCATTGATTACTCTTTTCAATGATCTGTTGGTTACAGGATAGTGATATTTCTAGGATTTACAAAGTGATATCAGTACAGTGTCAGTTATCACTCCTTGTACAAACAACTTCAAAATCTGATGAATGTATCTCTGGCATTCAATGTAACTGCTCTTACAGTTGCTATATCATGCTTTTATATGGTTGAGTACATAGACAATGAAATGAAGCCACCTTCTATACAACTATAGCAAAAAGGTACTCCATACTGCCACTCAGTGGGATTCCTCGGGAGTAACGCAGAAAGTCATTTTGTGTAACAAACTATTACAATTTACAATCCAATGTATTTCTTGTATAGTATTAATTGATTACTCTTCTGCGATGTCTTGGTTAGACAACAGTGAAATTTCTAGGTTTTACAACGTGATATCAATACAGTGTCAGTTATCACTCCTTGTACAACCAACTTCAAAATCTGATGAATGTATCTCTTGCATTCAATGTAACTGCTCTTACCGTTGCTATATCATGCTTTTATATGGTTGAGTACATATACAATGAAATGAAGCCACCTTCTATACAACAACAGTAAAAAGGTGCTCCATACTGCCACTCAGTGGGATTCCTCGGGAGTAACGCAGAAAGTCATTTTGTGTAACAAACTATTCCAATTTACAATCCAATGTATTTCTTGTATAGTATTCATTGATTACTCTTCTGCGATCTCTTGGTTAGACAACAGTGAAATTTCTAGGTTTTACAACGTGATATCAATGCAGTGTCAGTAATCACTCCTTGTACAACCAACTTCAAAATCTGATGAATGTATCTTTTGCATTCAATGTAACTGCTCTTACAGTTGCTATATCATGCTTTTATATGGTTGAGTACATATACAATGAAATGAAGCCACCTTCTATACAACTATGGTAAAAAGGTGCTCCATACTGCCACTCAGTGGGATTCCTCGGGAGTAACGCAGAAAGTCATTTTGTGTAACAAACTATTACAATATACAATTTCTTGTATAGTATTCATTGATTACTCTTTTCAATGATCTGTTGGTTACAGGATAGTGATATTTCTAAGTTTTACAAAGTGATATCAGTACAGTATCAGTTATCACTCCTTGTACAACCAACTTCAAAATCTGATGAATGTATCTCTTGCATTCAATGTAACTGCTTTTACCGTTGCTATATCATGCTTTTATATGGTTGAGTACATATACAATGAAATGAAGCCACCTTCTATACAACTACAGTAAAAAGGTGCTCCATACTGCCACTCAGTGGGATTCCTTGGGAGTAACGCAGAAAGTCATTTTGTGTAACAAACTATTCCAATTTACAATCCAATGTATTTCTTGTATAGTATTCATTGATTACTCTTCTGCGATCTCTTGGTTAGACAACAGTGAAATTTCTAGGTTTTACAACGTGATATCAATACAGTGTCAGTAATCACTCCTTGTACAACCAACTTCAAAATCTGATGAATGTATCTCTTGCATTCAATGTAACTGCTCTTACAGTTGCTATATAATGCTTTTATATGGTTGAGTACATATACAATGAAATGAAGCCACCTTCTATACAACTATAGTAAAAAGGAGCTCCATACTGCCACTCAGTGGGATTCCTCGGGAGTAACGCAGAGAGTCATTTTGTGTAACAAACTATTACAATATATAATTTCTTGTATATTATTCATTGATTACTCTTTTCAATGATCTGTTGGTTACAGGATAGTGATATTTCTAGGTTTTACAAAGTGGTATCAGTGCAGTGTCAGTTATCACTCCTTGTACAAACAACTTCAAAATCTGATGAATGTATCTCTGGCATTCAATGTAACTGCTCTTACAGTTGCTATATCATGCTTTTATATGGTTGAGAACATATAGAATGAAATGAAGCCACCTTCTATACAACTATAGCAAAAAGGTTCTCCATACTGCCACTCAGTGGGATTCCTCGGGAGTAACGCAGAAAGTCATTTTGTGTAACAAACTATTACAATTTACAATCCAATGTATTTCTTGTATAGCATTCATTGATTACTCTTCTGTGAACTCTTGGTTAGACAACAGTGAAATTTCTATGTTTTACAAAGTGATATCAGTACAGTGTCAGTTTTCACTCCTTGTATAAAGAACTTCAAAATCTGATGAATGTATCTCTGGCATTCAATGTAACTGCTCTTACAGTTGCTATATCATGCTTTTATATGGTTGAGTACATATACAATGAAATGAAGCCACCTTCTATACAACTATAGTAAAAAGGAGCTCCATACTGCCACTCAGTGGGATTCCTCGGGAGTAACGCAGAAAGTCATTTTGTGTAACAAACTATTACAATATATAATTTCTTTTATATTATTCATTGATTACTCTTTTCAATTTTCTGTTGGTTATAGGATAGTGATATTTCTAGGTTTTACAAAGTGATATCAGTACAGTGTCAGTTATCACTCCTTGTACAAACAACTTCAAAATCTGATGAATGTATCTCTGGCATTCAATGTAACTGCTCTTACAGTTGCTATATCATGCTTTTATATGGTTGAGTACATATACAATGAAATGAAGCCACCTTCTATACAACTATAGTAAAAAGGTGCTCCATACTGCCACTCAGTGGGATTCCTCGGGAGTAACGCAGAAAGTCATTTTGTGTAACAAACTATTACAATTTACAATCCAATGTATTTCTTGTATAGTATTCATTGATTACTCTTCTGTGAACTCTTGGTTAGACAACAGTGAAATTTCTAAGTTTTTCAAAGTGATATCAATACAGTGTCAGTAATCCCTCCTTGTACAACCAACTTCAAAATCTGATGAATGTATCTCTTGCATTCAATGTAACTGTTCTTACAGTTGCTATATCATGCTTTTTTATGGTTGAGTACATATACAATGAAATGAAGCCACCTTCTATACAGCTAGAGGAAAAAGGTGCTCCATACTGCCACTCAGTGGGATTCCTCATGAGTAACGCAGAAAGTCATTTTGTGTAACAAACTATTACAATATACAATTTCTTGTATAGTATTCATTGATTACTCTTTTCAATGATCTGTTGGTTACAGGATAGTGATATTTCTAGGATTTACAAAGTGATATCAGTACAGTGTCAGTTATCACTCCTTGTACAAACAACTTCAAAATCTGATGAATGTATCTCTGGCATTCAATGTAACTGCTCTTACAGTTGCTATATCATGCTTTTATATGGTTGCGTACATAGACAATGAAATGAAGCCACCTTCTATACAACTATAGCAAAAAGGTACTCCATACTGCCACTCAGTGGGATTCCTCGGGAGTAACGCAGAAAGTCATTTTGTGTAACAAACTATTACAATTTACAATCCAATGTATTTCTTGTATAGTATTAATTGATTACTCTTCTGCGATGTCTTGGTTAGACAACAGTGAAATTTCTAGGTTTTACAACGTGATATCAATACAGTGTCAGTTATCACTCCTTGTACAACCAACTTCAAAATCTGATGAATGTATCTCTTGCATTCAATGTAACTGCTCTTACCGTTGCTATATCATGCTTTTATATGGTTGAGTACATATACAATGAAATGAAGCCACCTTCTATACAACTACAGTAAAAAGGTGCTCCATACTGCCACTCAGTGGGATTCCTCGGGAGTAACGCAGAAAGTCATTTTGTGTAACAAACTATTCCAATTTACAATCCAATGTATTTCTTGTATAGTATTCATTGATTACTCTTCTGCGATCTCTTGGTTAGACAACAGTGAAATTTCTAGGTTTTACAACGTGATATCAATACAGTGTCAGTAATCACTCCTTGTACAACCAACTTCAAAATCTGATGAATGTATCTTTTGCATTCAATGTAACTGCTCTTACAGTTGCTATATCATGCTTTTATATGGTTGAGTACATATACAATGAAATGAAGCCACCTTCTATACAACTATGGTAAAAAGGTGCTCCATACTGCCACTCAGTGGGATTCCTCGGGAGTAACGCAGAAAGTCATTTTGTGTAACAAACTATTACAATATACAATTTCTTGTATAGTATTCATTGATTACTCTTTTCAATGATCTGTTGGTTACAGGATAGTGATATTTCTAAGTTTTACAAAGTGATATCAGTACAGTATCAGTTATCACTCCTTGTACAACCAACTTCAAAATCTGATGAATGTATCTCTTGCATTCAATGTAACTGCTTTTACCGTTGCTATATCATGCTTTTATATGGTTGAGTACATATACAATGAAATGAAGCCACCTTCTATACAACTACAGTAAAAAGGTGCTCCATACTGCCACTCAGTGGGATTCCTTGGGAGTAACGCAGAAAGTCATTTTGTGTAACAAACTATTCCAATTTACAATCCAATGTATTTCTTGTATAGTATTCATTGATTACTCTTCTGCGATCTCTTGGTTAGACAACAGTGAAATTTCTAGGTTTTACAACGTGATATCAATACAGTGTCAGTAATCACTCCTTGTACAACCAACTTCAAAATCTGATGAATGTATCTCTAGCATTCAATGTAACTGCTCTTACAGTTGCTATATCATGCTTTTATATGGTTGAGAACATATAGAATGAAATGAAGCCACCTTCTATACAACTATAGCAAAAAGGTTCTCCATACTGCCACTCAGTGGGATTCCTCGGGAGTAACGCAGAAAGTCATTTTGTGTAACAAACTATTACAATTTACAATCCAATGTATTTCTTGTATAGCATTCATTGATTACTCTTCTGTGAACTCTTGGTTAGACAACAGTGAAATTTCTATGTTTTACAAAGTGATATCAGTACAGTGTCAGTTTTCACTCCTTGTATAAAGAACTTCAAAATCTGATGAATGTATCTCTGGCATTCAATGTAACTGCTCTTACAGTTGCTATATCATGCTTTTATATGGTTGAGTACATATACAATGAAATGAAGCCACCTTCTATACAACTATAGTAAAAAGGAGCTCCATACTGCCACTCAGTGGGATTCCTCGGGAGTAACGCAGAAAGTCATTTTGTGTAACAAACTATTACAATATATAATTTCTTTTATATTATTCATTGATTACTCTTTTCAATTTTCTGTTGGTTATAGGATAGTGATATTTCTAGGTTTTACAAAGTGATATCAGTACAGTGTCAGTTATCACTCCTTGTACAAACAACTTCAAAATCTGATGAATGTATCTCTGGCATTCAATGTAACTGCTCTTACAGTTGCTATATCATGCTTTTATATGGTTGAGTACATATACAATGAAATGAAGCCACCTTCTATACAACTATAGTAAAAAGGTGCTCCATACTGCCACTCAGTGGGATTCCTCGGGAGTAACGCAGAAAGTCATTTTGTGTAACAAACTATTACAATTTACAATCCAATGTATTTCTTGTATAGTATTCATTGATTACTCTTCTGTGAACTCTTGGTTAGACAACAGTGAAATTTCTAAGTTTTTCAAAGTGATATCAATACAGTGTCAGTAATCACTCCTTGTACAACCAACTTCAAAATCTGATGAATGTATCTCTTGCATTCAATGTAACTGCTCTTACAGTTGCTATATCATGCTTTTATATGGTTGAGTACATATACAATGAAATGAAGCCACCTTCTAAAAAACTACAGTAAAAAGGTGCTCCATACTGCCACTCAGTGGGATTCCTCGGGAGTAACGCAGAAAGTCATTTTGTGTAACAAACTTACAATATATAATTTCTTGTATATTATTCATTGATTACTCTTTTCAATGATCTGTTGGTTACAGGATAGTGATATTTCTAGGTTTTACAAAGTGATATCAGTACAGTGTCAGTTATCACTCCTTGTACAAACAGCTTCAAAATCTGATGAATGTATCTCTAGCATTCTATGTAACTGCTCTTACAGTTGCTATATCATGCTTTTATATGGTTGAGAACATATAGAATGAAATGAAGCCACCTTCTATACAACTATAGCAAAAAGGTTCTCCATACTGCCACTCAGTGGAATTCCTCGGGAGTAACGCAGAAAGTCATTTTGTGTAACAAACTATTACAATTTACAATCCAATGTATTTCTTGTATAGCATTCATTGATTACTCTTCTGTGAACTCTTGGTTAGACAACAGTGAAATTTCTATGTTTTACAAAGTGATATCAGTACAGTGTCAGTTTTCACTCCTTGCATAAAGAACTTCAAAATCTGATGAATGTATCTCTGGCATTCAATGTAACTGCTCTTACAGTTGCTATATCATGCTTTTATATGGTTGAGTACATATACAATGAAATGAAGCCACCTTCTATACAACTATAGTAAAAAGGAGCTCCATACTGCCACTCAGTGGGATTCCTCGGGAGTAACGCAGAAAGTCATTTTGTGTAACAAACTATTACAATATATAATTTCTTTTATATTATTCATTGATTACTCTTTTCAATTTTCTGTTGGTTATAGGATAGTGATATTTCTAGGTTTTACAAAGTGATATCAGTACAGTGTCAGTTATCACTCCTTGTACAAACAACTTCAAAATCTGATGAATGTATCTCTGGCATTCAATGTAACTGCTCTTACAGTTGCTATATCATGCTTTTATATGGTTGAGTACATATACAATGAAATGAAGCCACCTTCTCTACAACTATAGTAAAAAGGTGCTCCATACTACCACTCAGTGGGATTCCTCGGGAGTAACGCAGAAAGTCATTTTGTGTAACAAACTATTACAATTTACAATCCAATGTATTTCTTGTATAGTATTCATTGATTACTCTTCTGTGAACTCTTGGTTAGACAACAGTGAAATTTCTAAGTTTTTCAAAGTGATATCAATACAGTGTCAGTAATCACTCCTTGTACAACCAACTTCAAAATCTGATGAATGTATCTCTTGCATTCAATGTAACTGCTCTTACAGTTGCTATATCATGCTTTTATATGGTTGAGTACATATACAATGAAATGAAGCCACCTTCTAAAAAACTACAGTAAAAAGGTGCTCCATACTGCCACTCAGTGGGATTCCTCGGGAGTAACGCAGAAAGTCATTTTGTGTAACAAACTTACAATATATAATTTCTTGTCTATTATTCATTGATTACTCTTTTCAATGATCTGTTGGTTACAGGATAGTGATATTTCTAGGTTTTACAAAGTGATATCAGTACAGTGTCAGTTATCACTCCTTGTACAAACAGCTTCAAAATCTGATGAATGTATCTCTAGCATTCAATGTAACTGCTCTTACAGTTGCTATATCATGCTTTTATATGGTTGAGAACATATAGAATGAAATGAAGCCACCTTCTATACAACTATAGCAAAAAGGTTCTCCATACTGCCACTCAGTGGGATTCCTCGGGAGTAACGCAGAAAGTCATTTTGTGTAACAAACTATTACAATTTACAATCCAATGTATTTCTTGTATAGCATTCATTGATTACTCTTCTGTGAACTCTTGGTTAGACAACAGTGAAATTTCTATGTTTTACAAAGTGATATCAGTACAGTGTCAGTTTTCACTCCTTGCATAAAGAACTTCAAAATCTGATGAATGTATCTCTGGCATTCAATGTAACTGCTCTTACAGTTGCTATATCATGCTTTTATATGGTTGAGTACATATACAATGAAATGAAGCCACCTTCTATACAACTATAGTAAAAAGGAGCTCCATACTGCCACTCAGTGGGATTCCTCGGGAGTAACGCAGAAAGTCATTTTGTGTAACAAACTATTACAATATATAATTTCTTTTATATTATTCATTGATTACTCTTTTCAATGATCTGTTGGTTATAGGATAGTGATATTTCTAGGTTTTACAAAGTGATATCAGTACAGTGTCAGTTATCACTCCTTGTACAAACAACTTCAAAATCTGATGAATGTATCTCTGGCATTCAATGTAACTGCTCTTACAGTTGCTATATCATGCTTTTATATGGTTGAGTACATATACAATGAAATGAAGCCACCTTCTATACAACTATAGTAAAAAGGTGCTCCATACTACCACTCAGTGGGATTCCTCGGGAGTAACGCAGAAAGTCATTTTGTGTAACAAACTATTACAATTTACAATCCAATGTATTTCTTGTATAGTATTCATTGATTACTCTTCTGTGAACTCTTGGTTAGACAACAGTGAAATTTCTAAGTTTTTCAAAGTGATATCAATACAGTGTCAGTAATCACTCCTTGTACAACCAACTTCAAAATCTGATGAATGTATCTCTTGCATTCAATGTAACTGTTCTTACAGTTGCTATATCATGCTTTTTTATGGTTGAGTACATATACAATGAAATGAAGCCACCTTCTATACAGCTAGAGGAAAAAGGTGCTCCATACTGCCACTCAGTGGGATTCCTCATGAGTAACGCAGAAAGTCATTTTGTGTAACAAACTATTACAATATACAATTTCTTGTATAGTATTCATTGATTACTCTTTTCAATGATCTGTTGGTTACAGGATAGTGATATTTCTAGGATTTACAAAGTGATATCAGTACAGTGTCAGTTATCACTCCTTGTACAAACAACTTCAAAATCTGATGAATGTATCTCTGGCATTCAATGTAACTGCTCTTACAGTTGCTATATCATGCTTTTATATGGTTGAGTACATAGACAATGAAATGAAGCCACCTTCTATACAACTATAGCAAAAAGGTACTCCATACTGCCACTCAGTGGGATTCCTCGGGAGTAACGCAGAAAGTCATTTTGTGTAACAAACTATTACAATTTACAATCCAATGTATTTCTTGTATAGTATTAATTGATTACTCTTCTGCGATGTCTTGGTTAGACAACAGTGAAATTTCTAGGTTTTACAACGTGATATCAATACAGTGTCAGTTATCACTCCTTGTACAACCAACTTCAAAATCTGATGAATGTATCTCTTGCATTCAATGTAACTGCTCTTACCGTTGCTATATCATGCTTTTATATGGTTGAGTACATATACAATGAAATGAAGCCACCTTCTATACAACTACAGTAAAAAGGTGCTCCATACTGCCACTCAGTGGGATTCCTCGGGAGTAACGCAGAAAGTCATTTTGTGTAACAAACTATTCCAAATTACAATCCAATGTATTTCTTGTATAGTATTCATTGATTACTCTTCTGCGATCTCTTGGTTAGACAACAGTGAAATTTCTAGGTTTTACAACGTGATATCAATACAGTGTCAGTAATCACTCCTTGTACAACCAACTTCAAAATCTGATGAATGTATCTTTTGCATTCA
Source organism: Lepidodactylus listeri (assembly GCA_029233225.1). Lineage (NCBI taxonomy): Eukaryota > Metazoa > Chordata > Lepidosauria > Squamata > Gekkonidae > Lepidodactylus > Lepidodactylus listeri. The sequence continues at coordinate 815,596 of JARCFY010000014.1, read as the reverse complement.
ATGTAACTGCTCTTACAGTTGCTATATCATGCTTTTATATGGTTGAGTACATATACAATGAAATGAAGCCACCTTCTATACAACTATGGTAAAAAGGTGCTCCATACTGCCACTCAGTGGGATTCCTCGGGAGTAACGCAGAAAGTCATTTTGTGTAACAAACTATTACAATATACAATTTCTTGTATAGTATTCATTGATTACTCTTTTCAATGATCTGTTGGTTACAGGATAGTGATATTTCTAAGTTTTACAAAGTGATATCAGTACAGTATCAGTTATCACTCCTTGTACAACGAACTTCAAAATCTGATGAATGTATCTCTTGCATTCAATGTAACTGCTTTTACCGTTGCTATATCATGCTTTTATATGGTTGAGTACATATACAATGAAATGAAGCCACCTTCTATACAACTACAGTAAAAAGGTGCTCCATACTGCCACTCAGTGGGATTCCTTGGGAGTAACGCAGAAAGTCATTTTGTGTAACAAACTATTCCAATTTACAATCCAATGTATTTCTTGTATAGTATTCATTGATTACTCTTCTGCGATCTCTTGGTTAGACAACAGTGAAATTTCTAGGTTTTACAACGTGATATCAATACAGTGTCAGTAATCACTCCTTGTACAACCAACTTCAAAATCTGATGAATGTATCTCTTGCATTCAATGTAACTGCTCTTACAGTTGCTATATAATGCTTTTATATGGTTGAGTACATATACAATGAAATGAAGCCACCTTCTATACAACTATAGTAAAAAGGAGCTCCATACTGCCACTCAGTGGGATTCCTCGGGAGTAACGCAGAAAGTCATTTTGTGTAACAAACTTACAATATATAATTTCTTGTATATTATTCATTGATTACTCTTTTCAATGATCTGTTGGTTACAGGATAGTGATATTTCTAGGTTTTACAAAGTGATATCAGTACAGTGTCAGTTATCACTCCTTGTACAAACAGCTTCAAAATCTGATGAATGTATCTCTAGCATTCAATGTAACTGCTCTTACAGTTGCTATATCATGCTTTTATATGGTTGAGAACATATAGAATGAAATGAAGCCACCTTCTATACAACTATAGCAAAAAGGTTCTCCATACTGCCACTCAGTGGAATTCCTCGGGAGTAACGCAGAAAGTCATTTTGTGTAACAAACTATTACAATTTACAATCCAATGTATTTCTTGTATAGCATTCATTGATTACTCTTCTGTGAACTCTTGGTTAGACAACAGTGAAATTTCTATGTTTTACAAAGTGATATCAGTACAGTGTCAGTTTTCACTCCTTGCATAAAGAACTTCAAAATCTGATGAATGTATCTCTGGCATTCAATGTAACTGCTCTTACAGTTGCTATATCATGCTTTTATATGGTTGAGTACATATACAATGAAATGAAGCCACCTTCTATACAACTATAGTAAAAAGGAGCTCCATACTGCCACTCAGTGGGATTCCTCGGGAGTAACGCAGAAAGTCATTTTGTGTAACAAACTATTACAATATATAATTTCTTTTATATTATTCATTGATTACTCTTTTCAATTATCTGTTGGTTATAGGATAGTGATATTTCTAGGTTTTACAAAGTGATATCAGTACAGTGTCAGTTATCACTCCTTGTACAAACAGCTTCAAAATCTGATGAATGTATCTCTAGCATTCAATGTAACTGCTCTTACAGTTGCTATATCATGCTTTTATATGGTTGAGAACATATAGAATGAAATGAAGCCACCTTCTATACAACTATAGCAAAAAGGTTCTCCATACTGCCACTCAGTGGGATTCCTCGGGAGTAACGCAGAAAGTCATTTTGTGTAACAAACTATTACAATTTACAATCCAATGTATTTCTTGTATAGCATTCATTGATTACTCTTCTGTGAACTCTTGGTTAGACAACAGTGAAATTTCTATGTTTTACAAAGTGATATCAGTACAGTGTCAGTTTTCACTCCTTGCATAAAGAACTTCAAAATCTGATGAATGTATCTCTGGCATTCAATGTAACTGCTCTTACAGTTGCTATATCATGCTTTTATATGGTTGAGTACATATACAATGAAATGAAGCCACCTTCTATACAACTATAGTAAAAAGGAGCTCCATACTGCCACTCAGTGGGATTCCTCGGGAGTAACGCAGAAAGTCATTTTGTGTAACAAACTATTACAATATATAATTTCTTTTATATTATTCATTGATTACTCTTTTCAATGATCTGTTGGTTATAGGATAGTGATATTTCTAGGTTTTACAAAGTGATATCAGTACAGTGTCAGTTATCACTCCTTGTACAAACAACTTCAAAATCTGATGAATGTATCTCTGGCATTCAATGTAACTGCTCTTACAGTTGCTATATCATGCTTTTATATGGTTGAGTACATATACAATGAAATGAAGCCACCTTCTATACAACTATAGTAAAAAGGTGCTCCATACTACCACTCAGTGGGATTCCTCGGGAGTAACGCAGAAAGTCATTTTGTGTAACAAACTATTACAATTTACAATCCAATGTATTTCTTGTATAGTATTCATTGATTACTCTTCTGTGAACTCTTGGTTAGACAACAGTGAAATTTCTAAGTTTTTCAAAGTGATATCAATACAGTGTCAGTAATCACTCCTTGTACAACCAACTTCAAAATCTGATGAATGTATCTCTTGCATTCAATGTAACTGTTCTTACAGTTGCTATATCATGCTTTTTTATGGTTGAGTACATATACAATGAAATGAAGCCACCTTCTATACAGCTAGAGGAAAAAGGTGCTCCATACTGCCACTCAGTGGGATTCCTCATGAGTAACGCAGAAAGTCATTTTGTGTAACAAACTATTACAATATACAATTTCTTGTATAGTATTCATTGATTACTCTTTTCAATGATCTGTTGGTTACAGGATAGTGATATTTCTAGGATTTACAAAGTGATATCAGTACAGTGTCAGTTATCACTCCTTGTACAAACAACTTCAAAATCTGATGAATGTATCTCTGGCATTCAATGTAACTGCTCTTACAGTTGCTATATCATGCTTTTATATGGTTGAGTACATAGACAATGAAATGAAGCCACCTTCTATACAACTATAGCAAAAAGGTACTCCATACTGCCACTCAGTGGGATTCCTCGGGAGTAACGCAGAAAGTCATTTTGTGTAACAAACTATTACAATTTACAATCCAATGTATTTCTTGTATAGTATTAATTGATTACTCTTCTGCGATGTCTTGGTTAGACAACAGTGAAATTTCTAGGTTTTACAACGTGATATCAATACAGTGTCAGTTATCACTCCTTGTACAACCAACTTCAAAATCTGATGAATGTATCTCTTGCATTCAATGTAACTGCTCTTACCGTTGCTATATCATGCTTTTATATGGTTGAGTACATATACAATGAAATGAAGCCACCTTCTATACAACTACAGTAAAAAGGTGCTCCATACTGCCACTCAGTGGGATTCCTCGGGAGTAACGCAGAAAGTCATTTTGTGTAACAAACTATTCCAAATTACAATCCAATGTATTTCTTGTATAGTATTCATTGATTACTCTTCTGCGATCTCTTGGTTAGACAACAGTGAAATTTCTAGGTTTTACAACGTGATATCAATACAGTGTCAGTAATCACTCCTTGTACAACCAACTTCAAAATCTGATGAATGTATCTTTTGCATTCAATGTAACTGCTCTTACAGTTGCTATATCATGCTTTTATATGGTTGAGTACATATACAATGAAATGAAGCCACCTTCTATACAACTATGGTAAAAAGGTGCTCCATACTGCCACTCAGTGGGATTCCTCGGGAGTAACGCAGAAAGTCATTTTGTGTAACAAACTATTACAATATACAATTTCTTGTATAGTATTCATTGATTACTCTTTTCAATGATCTGTTGGTTACAGGATAGTGATATTTCTAAGTTTTACAAAGTGATATCAGTACAGTATCAGTTATCACTCCTTGTACAACGAACTTCAAAATCTGATGAATGTATCTCTTGCATTCAATGTAACTGCTTTTACCGTTGCTATATCATGCTTTTATATGGTTGAGTACATATACAATGAAATGAAGCCACCTTCTATACAACTACAGTAAAAAGGTGCTCCATACTGCCACTCAGTGGGATTCCTTGGGAGTAACGCAGAAAGTCATTTTGTGTAACAAACTATTCCAATTTACAATCCAATGTATTTCTTGTATAGTATTCATTGATTACTCTTCTGCGATCTCTTGGTTAGACAACAGTGAAATTTCTAGGTTTTACAACGTGATATCAATACAGTGTCAGTAATCACTCCTTGTACAACCAACTTCAAAATCTGATGAATGTATCTCTTGCATTCAATGTAACTGCTCTTACAGTTGCTATATAATGCTTTTATATGGTTGAGTACATATACAATGAAATGAAGCCACCTTCTATACAACTATAGTAAAAAGGAGCTCCATACTGCCACTCAGTGGGATTCCTCGGGAGTAACGCAGAAAGTCATTTTGTGTAACAAACTTACAATATATAATTTCTTGTATATTATTCATTGATTACTCTTTTCAATGATCTGTTGGTTACAGGATAGTGATATTTCTAGGTTTTACAAAGTGATATCAGTACAGTGTCAGTTATCACTCCTTGTACAAACAGCTTCAAAATCTGATGAATGTATCTCTAGCATTCAATGTAACTGCTCTTACAGTTGCTATATCATGCTTTTATATGGTTGAGAACATATAGAATGAAATGAAGCCACCTTCTATACAACTATAGCAAAAAGGTTCTCCATACTGCCACTCAGTGGAATTCCTCGGGAGTAACGCAGAAAGTCATTTTGTGTAACAAACTATTACAATTTACAATCCAATGTATTTCTTGTATAGCATTCATTGATTACTCTTCTGTGAACTCTTGGTTAGACAACAGTGAAATTTCTATGTTTTACAAAGTGATATCAGTACAGTGTCAGTTTTCACTCCTTGCATAAAGAACTTCAAAATCTGATGAATGTATCTCTGGCATTCAATGTAACTGCTCTTACAGTTGCTATATCATGCTTTTATATGGTTGAGTACATATACAATGAAATGAAGCCACCTTCTATACAACTATAGTAAAAAGGAGCTCCATACTGCCACTCAGTGGGATTCCTCGGGAGTAACGCAGAAAGTCATTTTGTGTAACAAACTATTACAATATATAATTTCTTTTATATTATTCATTGATTACTCTTTTCAATTATCTGTTGGTTATAGGATAGTGATATTTCTAGGTTTTACAAAGTGATATCAGTACAGTGTCAGTTATCACTCCTTGTACAAACAGCTTCAAAATCTGATGAATGTATCTCTAGCATTCAATGTAACTGCTCTTACAGTTGCTATATCATGCTTTTATATGGTTGAGAACATATAGAATGAAATGAAGCCACCTTCTATACAACTATAGCAAAAAGGTTCTCCATACTGCCACTCAGTGGGATTCCTCGGGAGTAACGCAGAAAGTCATTTTGTGTAACAAACTATTACAATTTACAATCCAATGTATTTCTTGTATAGCATTCATTGATTACTCTTCTGTGAACTCTTGGTTAGACAACAGTGAAATTTCTATGTTTTACAAAGTGATATCAGTACAGTGTCAGTTTTCACTCCTTGCATAAAGAACTTCAAAATCTGATGAATGTATCTCTGGCATTCAATGTAACTGCTCTTACAGTTGCTATATCATGCTTTTATATGGTTGAGTACATATACAATGAAATGAAGCCACCTTCTATACAACTATAGTAAAAAGGAGCTCCATACTGCCACTCAGTGGGATTCCTCGGGAGTAACGCAGAAAGTCATTTTGTGTAACAAACTATTACAATATATAATTTCTTTTATATTATTCATTGATTACTCTTTTCAATGATCTGTTGGTTATAGGATAGTGATATTTCTAGGTTTTACAAAGTGATATCAGTACAGTGTCAGTTATCACTCCTTGTACAAACAACTTCAAAATCTGATGAATGTATCTCTGGCATTCAATGTAACTGCTCTTACAGTTGCTATATCATGCTTTTATATGGTTGAGTACATATACAATGAAATGAAGCCACCTTCTATACAACTATAGTAAAAAGGTGCTCCATACTACCACTCAGTGGGATTCCTCGGGAGTAACGCAGAAAGTCATTTTGTGTAACAAACTATTACAATTTACAATCCAATGTATTTCTTGTATAGTATTCATTGATTACTCTTCTGTGAACTCTTGGTTAGACAACAGTGAAATTTCTAAGTTTTTCAAAGTGATATCAATACAGTGTCAGTAATCACTCCTTGTACAACCAACTTCAAAATCTGATGAATGTATCTCTTGCATTCAATGTAACTGTTCTTACAGTTGCTATATCATGCTTTTTTATGGTTGAGTACATATACAATGAAATGAAGCCACCTTCTATACAGCTAGAGGAAAAAGGTGCTCCATACTGCCACTCAGTGGGATTCCTCATGAGTAACGCAGAAAGTCATTTTGTGTAACAAACTATTACAATATACAATTTCTTGTATAGTATTCATTGATTACTCTTTTCAATGATCTGTTGGTTACAGGATAGTGATATTTCTAGGATTTACAAAGTGATATCAGTACAGTGTCAGTTATCACTCCTTGTACAAACAACTTCAAAATCTGATGAATGTATCTCTGGCATTCAATGTAACTGCTCTTACAGTTGCTATATCATGCTTTTATATGGTTGAGTACATAGACAATGAAATGAAGCCACCTTCTATACAACTATAGCAAAAAGGTACTCCATACTGCCACTCAGTGGGATTCCTCGGGAGTAACGCAGAAAGTCATTTTGTGTAACAAACTATTACAATTTACAATCCAATGTATTTCTTGTATAGTATTAATTGATTACTCTTCTGCGATGTCTTGGTTAGACAACAGTGAAATTTCTAGGTTTTACAACGTGATATCAATACAGTGTCAGTTATCACTCCTTGTACAACCAACTTCAAAATCTGATGAATGTATCTCTTGCATTCAATGTAACTGCTCTTACCGTTGCTATATCATGCTTTTATATGGTTGAGTACATATACAATGAAATGAAGCCACCTTCTATACAACTACAGTAAAAAGGTGCTCCATACTGCCACTCAGTGGGATTCCTCGGGAGTAACGCAGAAAGTCATTTTGTGTAACAAACTATTCCAAATTACAATCCAATGTATTTCTTGTATAGTATTCATTGATTACTCTTCTGCGATCTCTTGGTTAGACAACAGTGAAATTTCTAGGTTTTACAACGTGATATCAATACAGTGTCAGTAATCACTCCTTGTACAACCAACTTCAAAATCTGATGAATGTATCTTTTGCATTCAATGTAACTGCTCTTACAGTTGCTATATCATGCTTTTATATGGTTGAGTACATATACAATGAAATGAAGCCACCTTCTATACAACTATGGTAAAAAGGTGCTCCATACTGCCACTCAGTGGGATTCCTCGGGAGTAACGCAGAAAGTCATTTTGTGTAACAAACTATTACAATATACAATTTCTTGTATAGTATTCATTGATTACTCTTTTCAATGATCTGTTGGTTACAGGATAGTGATATTTCTAAGTTTTACAAAGTGATATCAGTACAGTATCAGTTATCACTCCTTGTACAACGAACTTCAAAATCTGATGAATGTATCTCTTGCATTCAATGTAACTGCTCTTACAGTTGCTATATAATGCTTTTATATGGTTGAGTACATATACAATGAAATGAAGCCACCTTCTATACAACTATAGTAAAAAGGAGCTCCATACTGCCACTCAGTGGGATTCCTCGGGAGTAACGCAGAAAGTCATTTTGTGTAACAAACTTACAATATATAATTTCTTGTATATTATTCATTGATTACTCTTTTCAATGATCTGTTGGTTACAGGATAGTGATATTTCTAGGTTTTACAAAGTGATATCAGTACAGTGTCAGTTATCACTCCTTGTACAAACAGCTTCAAAATCTGATGAATGTATCTCTAGCATTCAATGTAACTGCTCTTACAGTTGCTATATCATGCTTTTATATGGTTGAGAACATATAGAATGAAATGAAGCCACCTTCTATACAACTATAGCAAAAAGGTTCTCCATACTGCCACTCAGTGGAATTCCTCGGGAGTAACGCAGAAAGTCATTTTGTGTAACAAACTATTACAATTTACAATCCAATGTATTTCTTGTATAGCATTCATTGATTACTCTTCTGTGAACTCTTGGTTAGACAACAGTGAAATTTCTATGTTTTACAAAGTGATATCAGTACAGTGTCAGTTTTCACTCCTTGCATAAAGAACTTCAAAATCTGATGAATGTATCTCTGGCATTCAATGTAACTGCTCTTACAGTTGCTATATCATGCTTTTATATGGTTGAGTACATATACAATGAAATGAAGCCACCTTCTATACAACTATAGTAAAAAGGAGCTCCATACTGCCACTCAGTGGGATTCCTCGGGAGTAACGCAGAAAGTCATTTTGTGTAACAAACTATTACAATATATAATTTCTTTTATATTATTCATTGATTACTCTTTTCAATTATCTGTTGGTTATAGGATAGTGATATTTCTAGGTTTTACAAAGTGATATCAGTACAGTGTCAGTTATCACTCCTTGTACAAACAACTTCAAAATCTGATGAATGTATCTCTGGCATTCAATGTAACTGCTCTTACAGTTGCTATATCATGCTTTTATATGGTTGAGTACATATACAATGAAATGAAGCCACCTTCTATACAACTATAGTAAAAAGGTGCTCCATACTACCACTCAGTGGGATTCCTCGGGAGTAACGCAGAAAGTCATTTTGTGTAACAAACTATTACAATTTACAATCCAATGTATTTCTTGTATAGTATTCATTGATTACTCTTCTGTGAACTCTTGGTTAGACAACAGTGAAATTTCTAATTTTTTCAAAGTGATATCAATACAGTGTCAGTAATCACTCCTTGTACAACCAACTTCAAAATCTGATGAATGTATCTCTTGCATTCAATGTAACTGCTCTTACAGTTGCTATATCATGCTTTTATATGGTTGAGTACATATACAATGAAATGAAGCCACCTTCTAAAAAACTACAGTAAAAAGGTGCTCCATACTGCCACTCAGTGGGATTCCTCGGGAGTAACGGAGAAAGTCATTTTGTGTAACAAAGTATTACAATTTACAATCCAATGTATTTCTTGCATAGTATTCATTGATTACTCTTCTGCGATCTCTTGGTTAGACAACAGTGAAATTTCTAGGTTTTACAACGTGATATCAATACAGTGTCAGTAATCACTCCTTGTACAACCAACTTCAAAATCTGATGAATGTATCTCTTGCATTCAATGTAACTGCTCTTACAGTTGCTATATCATGCTTTTATATGGTTGAGTACATATACAATGAAATGAAGCCACCTTCTATACAACTATAGTAAAAAGGAGCTCCGTACTGCCACTCAGTGGGATTCCTCGGGAGTAACGCAGAAAGTCATTTTGTGTAACAAACTATTACAATATATAATTTCTTGTATATTATTCATTGATTACTCTTTTCAATGATCTGTTGGTTACAGGATAGTGATATTTCTAGGTTTTACAAAGTGATATCAGTACAGTGTCAGTTATCACTCCTTGTACAAACAACTTCAAAATCTGATGAATGTATCTCTGGCATTCAATGTAACTGCTCTTACAGTTGCTATATCATGCTTTTATATGGTTGAGAACATATACAATGAAATGAAGCCACCTTCTATACAACTATAGCAAAAAGGTGCTCCATACTGCCACTCAGTGGGATTCCTCGGGAGTAACGCAGAAAGTCATTTTGTGTAACAAACTATTTCAATTTACAATCCAATGTATTTCTTGTATAGTATTCATTGATTACTCTTCTGTGAACTCTTGGTTAGACAACAGTGAAATTTCTAAGTTTTTCAAAGTGATATCAATACAGTGTCAGTAATCACTCCTTGTACAACCAACTTCAAAATCTGATGAATGTATCTCTTGCATTCAATGTAACTGCTCTTACAGTTGCTATATCATGCTTTTATATGGTTGAGTACATATACAATGAAATGAAGCCACCTTCTATACAACTATAGTAAAAAGGAGCTCCATACTGCCACTCAGTGGGATTCCTCGGGAGTAACGCAGAAAGTCATTTTGTGTAACAAACTATTACAATATATAATTTCTTGTATATTATTCATTGATTACTCTTTTCAATGATCTGTTGGTTACAGGATAGTGATATTTCTAGGTTTTACAAAGTGATATCAGTACAGTGTCAGTTATCACTCCTTGTACAAACAACTTCAAAATCTGATGAATGTATCTCTGGCATTCAATGTAACTGCTCTTACAGTTGCTATATCATGCTTTTATATGGTTGAGAACATATAGAATGAAATGAAGCCACCTTCTATACAACTATAGCAAAAAGGTTCTCCATACTGCCACTCAGTGGGGTTCCTCGGGAGTAACGCAGAAAGTCATTTTGTGTAACAAACTATTACAATTTACAATCCAATGTATTTCTTGTATAGCATTCATTGATTACTCTTCTGTGAACTCTTGGTTAGACAACAGTGAAATTTCTAAGTTTTACAAAGTGATATCAGTACAGTGTCAGTTTTCACTCCTTGTATAAAGAATTTCAAAATCTGATGAATGTATCTCTGGCATTCAATGTAACTGCTCTTACAGTTGCTATATCATGCTTTTATATGGTTGAGTACATATACAATGAAATGAAGCCACCTTCTATACAACTATAGTAAAGAGGAGCTCCATACTGCCACTCAGTGGGATTCCTCGGGAGTAACGCAGAAAGTCATTTTGTGTAACAAACTATTACAATATATAATTTCTTTTATATTATTCATTGATTACTCTTTTCAATTATCTGTTGGTTATAGGATAGTGATATTTCTAGGTTTTACAAAGTGATATCAGTACAGTGTCAGTTATCACTCCTTGTACAACCAACTTCAAAATCTGATGAATGTATCTCTTGCATTCAATGTAACTGCTCTTACAGTTGCTATATCTTGATTTTATATGGTTGAGTACATATACAATGAAATGAAGCCACCTTCTAAAAAACTACAGTAAAAAGGTGCTCCATACTGCCACTCAGTGGGATTCCTCGGGAATAACGGAGAAAGTGATTTTTTGTAACAAAGTATTACAATTTACAATCCAATGTATTTCTTGCATAGTATTCATTGATTATTCTTCTGCGATCTCTTGGTTAGACAACAGTGAAATTTCTAGGTTTTACAACGTGATATCAATACAGTGTCAGTAATCACTCCTTGTACAACCAACTTCAAAATCTGATGAATGTATCTCTTGCATTCAATGTAACTGCTCTTACAGTTGCTATATCATGCTTTTATATGGTTGAGTACATATACAATGAAATGAAGCCACCTTCTATACAACTATAGTAAAAAGGAGCTCCATACTGCCACTCAGTGGGATTCCTCGGGAGTAACGCAGAAAGTCATTTTGTGTAACAAACTATTACAATATACAATTTCTTGTATAGTATTCATTGATTACTCTTTTCAATGATCTGTTGGTTACAGGATAGTGATATTTGCCACCCCAGCATGAAATAACGAGACAGACAACAGTTTGGAATCAAACAAGGGCCACTTTATTAACTATTTAAACAGGACATGCAGCAACGGGCAACTAAACAAGCTCAGGAACAGGCAAGGCAGGCGTCATTCCCAGACCCAGCCTCCTTGCCCTTGTAATGGGCAGGTAACCTAGCCCCAGTATTGACCCAGTCCGATTCTGGCTCGTAACCGGCGGCCCAGCATACTGGCGTCCCCTCCCAGGGGCGCCTACCCCTGAGGCTGCACAGACCTTCAGGGAGGAGCCTAGTCTGAGAGGTTCCCAGAGGCGATCACCATTCACCTCCCCAGACCGCAAGGCCCTAGGGTGGTTCCTGGTGACCTCCTGTTCCCAACAGGGATATGCCGTAAGGTACCCACCAGTTCCATTTTCTTGCTTGCATAAACCTACCAAGTGACCAGCCTAATTATACCCGACCACCCTCTATGCCCTTAACTACCAGCAGCAGTGTAAGGTAGGCGAAAAAACACCGTCTCCAGGAGCCAAATAGAAGTCGGTGTAAAAAATTCCTACCCGGCCCCCAACGGCAACCAGCATCAGCCTACACTGCAAACGGGGCGGGCGGGTGGGCGAGCTCTCGAGGCGACTGCGCAGATGGGGAGCGGGGCAACGGCTCAGATCGAGCAAGCCCCGCCCCCCCATCGAGCCAGTGAGCGCCGACGCGCTCTGTTGCTGCCTCGCGTCATGCGAGGCGGCAAAATTGCTTCCCCCCGCCACGGCAAAGCCGGGCGGCGGGGAGCCCATTCTAGGTTTTACAAAGTGATATCAGTACAGTGTCAGTTATCACTCCTTGTACAAACAACTTCAAAATCTGATGAATGTATCTCTGGCATTCAATGTAACTGCTCTTACAGTTGCTATATCATGCTTTTATATGGTTGAGTACATAGACAATGAAATGAAGCCACCTTCTATACAACTATAGCAAAAAGGTACTCCATACTGCCACTCAGTGGGATTCCTCGGGAGTAACGCAGAAAGTCATTTGGTGTAACAAACTATTACAATTTACAATCCAATATATTTCTTGTATAGTATTAATTGATTACTCTTCTGCGATGTCTTGGTTAGACAACAGTGAAATTTCTACGTTTTACAACGTGATATCAATACAGTGTCAGTTATCACTCCTTGTACAACCAACTTAAAAATCTGATGAATGTATCTCTTGCATTCAATGTAACTGCTCTTACCGTTGCTATATCATGCTTTTATATGGTTGAGTACATATACAATGAAATGAAGCCACCTTCTATACAACTACAGTAAAAAGGTGCTCCATACTGCCACTCAGTGGGATTCCTCGTGAGTAACGCAGAAAGTCATTTTGTGTAACAAACTATTCCAATTTACAATCCAATGTATTTCTTGTATAGTATTAATTGATTACTCTTCTGCGATCTCTTGGTTAGACAACAGTGAAATTTCTAGGTTTTACAACGTGATATCAATACAGTGTCAGTAATCACTCCTTGTACAACCAACTTCAAAATCTGATGAATGTATCTCTTGCATTCATTGTAATTGCTCTTACAGTTGATATATCTTGATTTTATATGGTTGAGTACATATACAATTAAATGAAGCCACCTTCTATACAGCTGGAGGAAAAAGCTGCTCCATTCTGCCACTCAGTGGGATTCCTCGGGAGTAACGCAGAAAGTCATTTTGTGTAACAAACTATTACAATTTACAATCCAATGTATTTCTTGTATAGTATTCATTGATTACTCTTCTGTGAACTCTTGGTTAGACAACAGTGAAATTTCTATGTTTTACAAAGTGATATCAGTACAGTGTCATTTTTCACTCCTTGTATAAAGAACTTCAAAATCTGATGAATGTATCTCTGGCATTCAATGTAACTGCTCTTACAGTTGCTATATCATGCTTTTATATGGTTGAGTACATAGACAATGAAATGAAGCCACCTTCTATACAACTATAGTAAAAAGGAGCTCCATACTGCCACTCAGTGGGATTCCTCGGGAGTAACGCAGAAAGTCATTTTGTGTAACAAACTATTACAATATATAATTTCTTTTATATTATTCATTGATTACTCTTTTCAATTATCTGTTGGTTACAGGATAGTGATATTTCTAGGTTTTACAAAGTGATATCAGTACAGTGTCAGTTATCACTCCTTGTACAAACAACTTCAAAATCTGATGAATGTATCTCTGGCATTCAATGTAACTGCTCTTACAGTTGCTATATCATGCTTTTATATGGTTGAGTACATATACAATGAAATGAAGCCACCTTCTATACAACTATAGTAAAAAGGTGCTCCATACTGCCACTCAGTGGGATTCCTCGTCAGTAACGCAGAAAGTCATTTTGTGTAACAAACTATTACAATATACAATTTCTTGTATAGTATTCATTGATTACTCTTTTCAATGATCTGTTGGTTACAGGATAGTGATATTTCTAAGTTTTACAAAGTGATATCAATACAGTGTCAGTTATCACTCCTTGTACAAACAACTTCAAAATCTGATGAATGTATCTCTGGCATTCAATGTAACTGCTCTTACAGTTGGTATATCATGCTTTTATATGGTTGAGTACATAGACAATGAAATGAAGCCACCTTCTATACAACTATAGCAAAAAGGAGCTCCATACTGCCACTCAGTGGGATTCCTCGGGAGTAACGCAGAAAGTCATTTTGTGTAACAAACTATTACAATTTACAATCCGATTTATTTCTTGTATAGTATTCATTGATTACTCTTCTGTGAACTCTTAGTTAGACAACAGTGAAATTTCTACGTTTTACAAAGTGATATCAGTACAGTGTCAGTTATCACTCCTTGTACAACCAACTTCAAAATCTGATGAATGTATCTCTTGCATTCAATGTAACTGCTCTTACAGTTGCTATATCTTGATTTTATATGGTTGAGTACATATACAATGAAATGAAGCCACCTTCTAAAAAACTACAGTAAAAAGGTGCTCCATACTGCCACTCAGTGGGATTCCTCGGGAGTAACGGAGAAAGTCATTTTGTGTAACAAAGTATTACAATTTACAATCCAATGTATTTCTTGCATAGTATTCATTGATTACTCTTCTGCGATCTCTTGGTTAGACAACAGTGAAATTTCTAGGTTTTACAACGTGATATCAATACAGTGTCAGTAATCACTCCTTGTACAACCAACTTCAAAATCTGATGAATGTATCTCTTGCATTCAATGTATCTGCTCTTACAGTTGCTATATCATGCTTTTATATGGTTGAGTACATATACAATGAAATGAAGCCACCTTCTATACAACTATAGTAAAAAGGAGCTCCATACTGCCACTCAGTGGGATTCCTCGGGAGTAACGCAGAAAGTCATTTTGTGTAACAAACTATTACAATATATAATTTCTTGTATATTATTCATTGATTACTCTTTTCAATGATCTGTTGGTTACAGGATAGTGATATTTCTAGGTTTTACAAAGTGATATCAGTACAGTGTCAGTTATCACTCCTTGTACAAACAACTTCAAAATCTGATGAATGTATCTCTGGCATTCAATGTAACTGCTCTTACAGTTGCAATATCATGCTTTTATATGGTTGAGAACATATACAATGAAATGAAGCCACCTTCTATACAACTATAGCAAAAAAGTGCTCCATACTGCCACTCAGTGGGATTCCTCGGGAGTAACGCAGAAAGTCATTTTGTGTAACAAACTATTACAATTTACAATCTAATGTATTTCTTGTATAGTATTCATTGATTACTCTTCTGTGAACTCTTGGTTAGACAACAGTGAAATTTCTAAGTTTTTCAAAGTGATATCAATACAGTGTCAGTAATCACTCCTTGTACAACCAACTTCAAAATCTGATGAATGTATCTCTTGCATTCAATGTAACTGCTCTTACAGTTGCTATATCATGCTTTTATATGGTTGAGTACATATACAATGAAATGAAGCCACCTTCTATACAACTATAGTAAAAAGGTGCTCCATACTGCCACTCAGTGGGATTCGTCGTGAGTAACGCAGAAAGTCATTTTGTGTTACAAAGTATTACAATATACAATTTCTTGTATAGTATTCATTGATTACTCTTTTCAATGATCTGTTGGTTACAGGATAGTGATATTTCTAAGTTTTACAAAGTAATATCAATACAGTGTCAGTTATCACTCCTTGTACAAACAACTTCAAAATCTGATGAATGTATGTCTGGCATTCAATGTAACTGCTCTAACAGTTGCTATATCATGCTTTTATATGGTTGAGTACATAGACAATGAAATGAAGCCACCTTCTATACAACTATAGCAAAAAGGTACTCCATACTGCCACTCAGTGGGATTCCTCGGGAGTAACGCAGAAAGTCATTTGGTGTAACAAACTATTACAATTTACAATCCGATTTATTTCTTGTATAGTATTCATTGATTACTCTTCTGTGAACTGTTGGTTAGACAACAGTGAAATTTCTACGTTTTACAAAGTGATATCAGTACAGTTTCAGTTATCACTCCTTGTACAACCAACTTCATAATCTGATGAATGTATCTCTTGCATTCAATGTAACTGCTCTTACAGTTGCTATATCTTGATTTTATATGGTTGAGTACATATACAATGAAATGAAGCCACCTTCTAAAAAACTACAGTAAAAAGGTGCTCCATACTGCCACTCAGTGGGATTCCTCGGGAATAACGGAGAAAGTCATTTTTTGTAACAAAGTATTACAATTTACAATCCAATGTATTTCTTGCATAGTATTCATTGATTACTCTTCTGCGATCTCTTGGTTAGACAACAGTGAAATTTCTAGGTTTTACAACGTGATATCAATACAGTGTCAGTAATCACTCCTTGTACAACCAACTTCAAAATCTGATGAATGTATCTCTTGCATTCAATGTAACTGCTCTTACAGTTGCTATATCATGCTTTTATATGGTTGAGTACATATACAATGAAATGAAGCCACCTTCTATACAACTATAGTAAAAAGGAGCTCCATACTGCCACTCAGTGGGATTCCTCGGGAGTAACGCAGAACGTCATTTTGTGTAACAAACTATTACAATATACAATTTCTTGTATAGTATTCATTGATTACTCTTTTCAATGATCTGTTGGTTACAGGATAGTGATATTTCTAGGTTTTACAAAGTGATATCAGTACAGTGTCAGTTATCACTCCTTGTACAACCAACTTCAAAATCTGATGAATGTATCTCTGGCATTCAATGTAACTGCTCTTACAGTTGCTATATCATGCTTTTATATGGTTGAGTACATATACAATGAAATGAAGCCACCTTCTATACAACTATAGTAAAAAGGTGCTCCATACTGCCACTCAGTGGGATTCCTCGTGAGTAACGCAGAAAGTCATTTTGTGTAACAAACTATTACAATATACAATTTCTTGTATAGTATTCATTGATTACTCTTTTCAATGATCTGTTGGTTACAGGATAGTGATATTTCTAAGTTTTACAAAGTGATATCAATACAGTGTCAGTTATCACTCCTTGTACAAACAACTTCAAAATCTGATGAATGTATCTCTGGCATTCAATGTAACTGCTCTTACAGTTGGTATATCATGCTTTTATATGGTTGAGTACATAGACAATGAAATGAAGCCACCTTCTATACAACTATAGCAAAAAGGAGCTCCATACTGCCACTCAGTGGGATTCCTCGGGAGTAACGCAGAAAGTCATTTTGTGTAACAAACTATTACAATTTACAATCCGATTTATTTCTTGTATAGTATTCATTGATTACTCTTCTGTGAACTCTTAGTTAGACAACAGTGAAATTTCTACGTTTTACAAAGTGATATCAGTACAGTGTCAGTTATCACTCCTTGTACAACCAACTTCAAAATCTGATGAATGTATCTCTTGCATTCAATGTAACTGCTCTTACAGTTGCTATATCTTGATTTTATATGGTTGAGTACATATACAATGAAATGAAGCCACCTTCTAAAAAACTACAGTAAAAAGGTGCTCCATACTGCCACTCAGTGGGATTCCTCGGGAGTAACGGAGAAAGTCATTTTGTGTAACAAAGTATTACAATTTACAATCCAATGTATTTCTTGCATAGTATTCATTGATTACTCTTCTGCGATCTCTTGGTTAGACAACAGTGAAATTTCTAGGTTTTACAACGTGATATCAATACAGTGTCAGTAATCACTCCTTGTACAACCAACTTCAAAATCTGATGAATGTATCTCTTGCATTCAATGTATCTGCTCTTACAGTTGCTATATCATGCTTTTATATGGTTGAGTACATATACAATGAAATGAAGCCACCTTCTATACAACTATAGTAAAAAGGAGCTCCATACTGCCACTCAGTGGGATTCCTCGGGAGTAACGCAGAAAGTCATTTTGTGTAACAAACTATTACAATATATAATTTCTTGTATATTATTCATTGATTACTCTTTTCAATGATCTGTTGGTTACAGGATAGTGATATTTCTAGGTTTTACAAAGTGATATCAGTACAGTGTCAGTTATCACTCCTTGTACAAACAACTTCAAAATCTGATGAATGTATCTCTGGCATTCAATGTAACTGCTCTTACAGTTGCTATATCATGCTTTTATATGGTTGAGAACATATACAATGAAATGAAGCCACCTTCTATACAACTATAGCAAAAAAGTGCTCCATACTGCCACTCAGTGGGATTCCTCGGGAGTAACGCAGAAAGTCATTTTGTGTAACAAACTATTACAATTTACAATCTAATGTATTTCTTGTATAGTATTCATTGATTACTCTTCTGTGAACTCTTGGTTAGACAACAGTGAAATTTCTAAGTTTTTCAAAGTGATATCAATACAGTGTCAGTAATCACTCCTTGTACAACCAACTTCAAAATCTGATGAATGTATCTCTTGCATTCAATGTAACTGCTCTTACAGTTGCTATATCATGCTTTTATATGGTTGAGTACATATACAATGAAATGAAGCCACCTTCTATACAACTATAGTAAAAAGGTGCTCCATACTGCCACTCAGTGGGATTCGTCGTGAGTAACGCAGAAAGTCATTTTGTGTTACAAAGTATTACAATATACAATTTCTTGTATAGTATTCATTGATTACTCTTTTCAATGATCTGTTGGTTACAGGATAGTGATATTTCTAAGTTTTACAAAGTAATATCAATACAGTGTCAGTTATCACTCCTTGTACAAACAACTTCAAAATCTGATGAATGTATGTCTGGCATTCAATGTAACTGCTCTTACAGTTGCTATATCATGCTTTTATATGGTTGAGTACATAGACAATGAAATGAAGCCACCTTCTATACAACTATAGCAAAAAGGTACTCCATACTGCCACTCAGTGGGATTCCTCGGGAGTAACGCAGAAAGTCATTTGGTGTAACAAACTATTACAATTTACAATCCGATTTATTTCTTGTATAGTATTCATTGATTACTCTTCTGTGAACTGTTGGTTAGACAACAGTGAAATTTCTACGTTTTACAAAGTGATATCAGTACAGTTTCAGTTATCACTCCTTGTACAACCAACTTCATAATCTGATGAATGTATCTCTTGCATTCAATGTAACTGCTCTTACAGTTGCTATATCTTGATTTTATATGGTTGAGTACATATACAATGAAATGAAGCCACCTTCTAAAAAACTACAGTAAAAAGGTGCTCCATACTGCCACTCAGTGGGATTCCTCGGGAATAACGGAGAAAGTCATTTTTTGTAACAAAGTATTACAATTTACAATCCAATGTATTTCTTGCATAGTATTCATTGATTACTCTTCTGCGATCTCTTGGTTAGACAACAGTGAAATTTCTAGGTTTTACAACGTGATATCAATACAGTGTCAGTAATCACTCCTTGTACAACCAACTTCAAAATCTGATGAATGTATCTCTTGCATTCAATGTAACTGCTCTTACAGTTGCTATATCATGCTTTTATATGGTTGAGTACATATACAATGAAATGAAGCCACCTTCTATACAACTATAGTAAAAAGGAGCTCCATACTGCCACTCAGTGGGATTCCTCGGGAGTAACGCAGAACGTCATTTTGTGTAACAAACTATTACAATATACAATTTCTTGTATACTATTCATTGATTACTCTTTTCAATGATCTGTTGGTTACAGGATAGTGATATTTCTAGGTTTTACAAAGTGATATCAGTACAGTGTCAGTTATCACTCCTTGTACAACCAACTTCAAAATCTGATGAATGTATCTCTGGCATTCAATGTAACTACTCTTACAGTTGCTATATCATGCTTTTATATGGTTGAGTACATATACAATGAAATGAAGCCACCTTCTATACAACTATAGTAAAAAGGTGCTCCATACTGCCACTCAGTGGGATTCCTCGTGAGTAACGCAGAAAGTCATTTTGTGTAACAAACTATTACAATATACAATTTCTTGTATAGTATTCATTGATTACTCTTTTCAATGATCTGTTGGTTACAGGATAGTGATATTTCTAAGTTTTACAAAGTGATATCAATACAGTGTCAGTTATCACTCCTTGTACAAACAACTTCAAAATCTGATGAATGTATCTCTGGCATTCAATGTAACTGCTCTTACAGTTGGTATATCATGCTTTTATATGGTTGAGTACATAGACAATGAAATGAAGCCACCTTCTATACAACTATAGCAAAAAGGAGCTCCATACTGCCACTCAGTGGGATTCCTCGGGAGTAACGCAGAAAGTCATTTTGTGTAACAAACTATTACAATTTACAATTTCTTGTATATTATTCATTGATTACTCTTTTCAATGATCTGTTGGTTACAGGATAGTGATATTTCTAGGTTTTACAAAGTGATATCAGTACAGTGTCAGTTATCACTCCTTGTACAACCAACTTCAAAATCTGATGAATGTATCTCTGGCATTCAATGTAACTGCTCTTACAGTTGCTATATCATGCTTTTATATGGTTGAGTACATAGACAATGAAATGAAGCCACCTTCTATACAACTATAGCAAAAAGGTACTCCATACTGCCACTCAGTGGGATTCCTCGGGAGTAACGCAGAAAGTCATTTGGTGTAACAAACAATTACAATTTACAATCCAATATATTTCTTGTATAGTATTAATTGATTACTCTTATGCGATGTCTTGGTTAGACAACAGTGAAATGTCTACGTTTTACAACGTGATATCAATACAGTGTCAGTTATCACTCCTTGTACAACCAACTTCAAAATCTGATGAATGTATCTCTTGCATTCAATGTAACTGCTCTTACCGTTGCTATATCATGCTTTTATATGGTTGAGTACATATACAATGAAATGAAGCCACCTTCTATACAACTACAGTAAAAAGGTGCTCCATACTGCCACTCAGTGGGATTCCTCGGGAGTAACGCAGAAAGTCATTTTGTGTAACAAACTATTCCAATTTACAATCCAATGTATTTCTTGTATAGTATTAATTGATTACTCTTCTGCGATCTCTTGGTTAGACAACACTGAAATTTCTAGGTTTTACAACGTGATATCAATACAGTGTCAGTAATCACTCCTTGTACAACCAACTTCAAAATCTGATGTATGTATCTCTTGCATTCATTGTAATTGCTCTTACAGTTGATATATCTTGATTTTATATGGTTGAGTACATATACAATTAAATGAAGCCACCTTCTATACAGCTGGAGGAAAAAGCTGCTCCATTCTGCCACTCAGTGGGATTCCTCGGGAGTAACGCAGAAAGTCATTTTTTGTAACAAACTATTACAATTTACAATCCAATGTATTTCTTGCATAGTATTCATTGATTACTCTTCTGCGATCTCTTGGTTAGACAACAGTGAAATTTCTAGGTTTTACAACGTGATATCAATACAGTGTCAGTAATCACTCCTTGTACAACCAACTTCAAAATCTGATGAATGTATCTCTTGCATTCAATGTAACTGCTCTTACAGTTGCTATATCATGCTTTTATATGGTTGAGTACATATACAATGAAATGAAGCCACCTTCTATACAATTATAGTAAAAAGGAGCTCCATACTGCCACTCAGTGGGATTCCTCGGGAGTAACGCAGAAAGTCATTTTGTGTAACAAACTATTACAATATACAATTTCTTGTATAGTATTCATTGATTACTCTTTTCAATGATCTGTTGGTTACAGGATAGTGATATTTCTAGGTTTTACAAAGTGATATCAGTACAGTGTCAGTTATCACTCCTTGTACAACCAACTTCAAAATCTGATGAATGTATCTCTGGCATTCAATGTAACTGCTCTTACAGTTGCTATATCATGCTTTTATATGGTTGAGTACATATACAATGAAATGAAGCCACCTTCTATACAACTATAGTAAAAAGGTGCTCCATACTGCCACTCAGTGGGATTCCTCGTGAGTAACGCAGAAAGTCATTTTGTGTAACAAACTATTACAATATACAATTTCTTGTATAGTATTCATTGATTACTCTTTTCAATGATCTGTTGGTTACAGGATAGTGATATTTCTAAGTTTTACAAAGTGATATCAATACAGTGTCAGTTATCACTCCTTGTACAAACAACTTCAAAATCTGATGAATGTATCTCTGGCATTCAATGTAACTGCTCTTACAGTTGGTATATCATGCTTTTATATGGTTGAGTACATAGACAATGAAATGAAGCCACCTTCTATACAACTATAGCAAAAAGGAGCTCCATACTGCCACTCAGTGGGATTCCTCGGGAGTAACGCAGAAAGTCATTTTGTGTAACAAACTATTACAATTTACAATTTCTTGTATATTATTCATTGATTACTCTTTTCAATGATCTGTTGGTTACAGGATAGTGATATTTCTAGGTTTTACAAAGTGATATCAGTACAGTGTCAGTTATCACTCCTTGTACAACCAACTTCAAAATCTGATGAATGTATCTCTGGCATTCAATGTAACTGCTCTTACAGTTGCTATATCATGCTTTTATATGGTTGAGTACATAGACAATGAAATGAAGCCACCTTCTATACAACTATAGCAAAAAGGTACTCCATACTGCCACTCAGTGGGATTCCTCGGGAGTAACGCAGAAAGTCATTTGGTGTAACAAACAATTACAATTTACAATCCAATATATTTCTTGTATAGTATTAATTGATTACTCTTATGCGATGTCTTGGTTAGACAACAGTGAAATGTCTACGTTTTACAACGTGATATCAATACAGTGTCAGTTATCACTCCTTGTACAACCAACTTCAAAATCTGATGAATGTATCTCTTGCATTCAATGTAACTGCTCTTACCGTTGCTATATCATGCTTTTATATGGTTGAGTACATATACAATGAAATGAAGCCACCTTCTATACAACTACAGTAAAAAGGTGCTCCATACTGCCACTCAGTGGGATTCCTCGGGAGTAACGCAGAAAGTCATTTCGTGTAACAAACTATTCCAATTTACAATCCAATGTATTTCTTGTATAGTATTAATTGATTACTCTTCTGCGATCTCTTGGTTAGACAACAGTGAAATTTCTAGGTTTTACAACGTGATATCAATACAGTGTCAGTAATCACTCCTTGTACAACCAACTTCAAAATCTGATGTATGTATCTCTTGCATTCATTGTAATTGCTCTTATAGGTGATATATCTTGATTTTATATGGTTGAGTACATATACAATTAAATGAAGCCACCTTCTATACAGCTGGAGGAAAAAGCTGCTCCATTCTGCCACTCAGTGGGATTCCTCGGGAGTAACGCAGAAAGTCATTTTGTGTAACAAACTATTACAATTTACAATCCAATGTATTTCTTGTATAGTATTCATGGATTACTCTTCTGTGAACTCTTGGTTAGACAAGAGTGAAATTTCTATGTTTTACAAAGTGATATCAGTACAGTGTCAGTTTTCACTCCTTGTATAAACAACTTCAAAATCTGATGAATGTATCTCTGGCATTCAATGTAACTGCTCTTACAGTTGCTATATCATGCTTTTATATGGTTGAGTACATATACAATGAAATGAAGCCACCTTCTATACAACTATAGTAAAAAGGAGCTCCATACTGCCACTCAGTGGGATTCCTCGGGAGTAACGCAGAAAGTCATTTTGTGTAACAAACTATTACAATATATAATTTCTTTTATATTATTCATTGATTACTCTTTTCAATTATCTGTTGGTTACAGGATAGTGATATTTCTAGGTTTTACAAAGTGATATCAGTACAGTGTCAGTTATCACTCCTTGTACAAACAACTTCAAAATCTGATGAATGTATCTCTGGCATTCAATGTAACTGCTCTTACAGTTGCTATATCATGCTTTTATATGGTTGAGTACATATACAATGAAATGAAGCCACCTTCTATACAACTATAGTAAAAATGTGCTCCATACTGCCACTCAGTGGGATTCCTCGGGAGTAACGCAGAAAGTCATTTTGTGTAACAAACTATTACAATTTACAATCCAATGTATTTCTTGTATAGTATTCATTGATTACTCTTCTGTGAACTCTTGGTTAGACAACAGTGAAATTTCTAAGTTTTTCAAAGTGATATCAATACAGTGTCAGTAATCACTCCTTGTACAACCAACTTCAAAATCTGATGAATGTATCTCTTGCATTCAATGTAACTGCTCTTACAGTTGCTATATCATGCTTTTATATGGTTGAGTACATATACAATGAAATGAAGCCACCTTCTATACAACTATAGTAAAAAGGTGCTCCATACTGCCACTCAGTGGGATTCCTCGTGAGTAACGCAGAATGTCATTTTGTGTAACAAACTATTATTATATACAATTTCTTGTATAGTATTCATTGATTACTCTTTTCAATGATCTGTTGGTTACAGGATAGTGATATTTCTAAGTTTTACAAAGTGATATCAATACAGTGTCAGTTATCACTCCTTGTACAAACAACTTCAAAATCTGATGAATGTATCTCTGGCATTCAATGTAACTGCTCTTACAGTTGGTATATCATGCTTTTATATGGTTGAGTACATAGACAATGAAATGAAGCCACCTTCTATACAACTATAGCAAAAAGGTGCTCCATACTGCTACTCAGTGGGATTCCTCGGGAGTAACGCAGAAAGTCATTTTGTGTAACAAACGATTACAATTTACAATCCGATTTATTTCTTGTATAGTATTCATTGATTACTCTTCTGTGAACTCTTGGTTAGACAACAGTGAAATTTCTACGTTTTACAAAGTGATATCAGTACAGTGTCAGTTATCACTCCTTGTACAACCAACTTCAGAATCTGATGAATGTATCTCTTGCATTCAATGTAACTGCTCTTACATTTGCTATATCTTGATTTTATATGGTTGAGTACATATACAATGAAATGAAGCCACCTTCTAAAAAACTACAGTAAAAAGGTGCTCCATACTGCCACTCAGTGGGATTCCTCGGGAGTAACGGAGAAAGTCATTTTGTGTAACAAAGTATTACAATTTACAATCCAATATATTTCTTGAATAGTATTAATTGATTACTCTTCTGCGATGTCTTGGTTAGACAAAAGTGAAATTCCTAGGTTTTATTAAGTGATATCAGTACAGTGTCAGTTATCACTCCTTGTACAACCAACTTCAAAATCTGATGAATGTATCTCTTGCATTCAATGTAACTGCTCTTACAGTTGCTATATCATGCTTTTATATGGTTGAGTACATATACAATGAAATGAAGCCACCTTCTATACAACTATAGTAAAAAGGAGCTCCATACTGCCACTCAGTGGGATTCCTCGGGAGTAACGCAGAAAGTCATTTTGTGTAACAAACTATTACAATATATAATTTCTTGTATATTATTCATTGATTACTCTTTTCAATGATCTGTTGGTTACAGGATAGTGATATTTCTAGGTTTTACAAAGTGGTATCAGTGCAGTATCAGTTATCACTCCTTGTACAAACAACTTCAAAATCTGATGAATGTATCTCTGGCATTCAATGTAACTGCTCTTACAGTTGCTATATCATGCTTTTATATGGTTGAGTACATATACAATGAAATGAAGCCACCTTCTATACAACTATAGTAAAAAGGTGCTCCATACTGCCACTCAGTTGGATTCCTCGGGAGTAACGCAGAAAGTCATTTTGTGTAACAAACTATTACAATTTACAATCCAATGTATTTCTTGTATAGTATTCATTGATTACTCTTCTTTGAACTCTTGGTTAGACAACAGTGAAATTTCTAAGTTTTTCAAAGTGATATCAATACAGTGTCAGTTATCACTCCTTGTACAACCAACTTCAAAATCTGATGAATGTATCTCTTGCATTCAATGTAACTGCTCTTACCGTTGCTATATCATGCTTTTATATGGTTGAGTACATATACAATGAAATGAAGCCACCTTCTATACAACTACAGTAAAAAGGTTCTCCATACTGCCAATCAGTGGGATTCCTCGGGAGTAATGCAGAAAGTCATTTTGTGTAACAAACTATTCCAATTTACAATCCAATGTATTTCTTGTATAGTATTAATTGATTACTCTTCTGCGATATCTTGGTTAGACAACAGTGAAATTTCTAGGTTTTACTACGTGATATCAATACAGTGTCAGTAATCACTCCTTGTACAACCAACTTCAAAATCTGATGAATGTATCTCTTGCATTCAATGTAACTGCTCTTACAGTTGCTATATCATGCTTTTATATGGTTGAGTACATATACAATGAAATGAAGCCACCTTCTATACAACTATAGTAAAAAGGTGCTCTATACTGCCACTCAGTGGGATTCCTCGTGAGTAACGCAGAAAGTCATTTTGTGTAACAAACTATTACAATATACAATTTCTTCTATAGTATTCATTGAATACTCTTTTCAATGATCTGTTGGTTACAGGATAGTTATATTTCTGGTTTTTCAAAGTGATATCAGTACAGTGTCAGTTATCACTCCTTGTACAAACAACTTCAAAATCTGATGAATGTATCTCTGGCATTCAATGTAACTGCTCTTACAGTTGCTATATCATGCTTTTATATGGTTGAGTACATAGACAATGAAATGAAGCCACCTTCTATACAACTGTAGCAAAAAGGTGCTCCATACTGCCACTCAGTGGGATTCGTCGTGAGTAACGCAGAAAGTCATTTTGTGTTACAAAGTATTACAATATACAATTTCTTGTATAGTATTCATTGATTACTCTTTTCAATGATCTGTTGGTTACAGGATAGTGATATTTCTAAGTTTTACAAAGTGATATCAATACAGTGTCAGTTATCACTCCTTGTACAAACAACTTCAAAATCTGATGAATGTATGTCTGGCATTCAATGTAACTGCTCTTACAGTTGCTATATCATGCTTTTATATGGTTGAGTACATAGACAATGAAATGAAGCCACCTTCTATACAACTATAGCAAAAAGGTACTCCATACTGCCACTCAGTGGGATTCCTCGGGAGTAACGCAGAAAGTCATTTGGTGTAACAAACTATTACAATATACAATTTCTTGTATAGTATTCATTGATTACTCTTTTCAATGATCTGTTGGTTACAGGATAGTGATATTTCTAGGTTTTACAAAGTGATATCAGTACAGTGTCAGTTATCACTCCTTGTACAAACAACTTCAAAATCTGATGAATGTATCTCTGGCATTCAATGTAACTGCTCTTACAGTTGCTATATCATGCTTTTATATGGTTGAGTACATAGACAATGAAATGAAGCCACCTTCTATACAACTATAGCAAAAAGGTACTCCATACTGCCACTCAGTGGGATTCCTCGGGAGTAACGCAGAAAGTAATTTGGTGTAACAAACTATTACAATTTACAATCCAATATATTTCTTGTATAGTATTAATTGATTACTCTTCTGCGATGTCTTGGTTAGACAAAAGTGAAATTTCTACGTTTTATTAAGTGATATCAGTACAGTGTCAGTTATCACTCCTTGTACAACCAACTTCAAAATCTGATGAATGTATCTCTTGCATTCAATGTAACTGCTCTTACAGTTGCTATATCATGCTTTTATATGGTTGAGTACATATACAATGAAATGAAGCCACCTTCTATACAACTATAGTAAAAAGGAGCTCCATACTGCCACTCAGTGGGATTCCTCGGGAGTAACGCAGAAAGTCATTTTGTGTAACAAACTATTACAATATATAATTTCTTGTATATTATTCATTGATTACTCTTTTCAATGATCTGTTGGTTACAGGATAGTGATATTTCTAGGTTTTACAAAGTGGTATCAGTGCAGTGTCAGTTATCACTCCTTGTACAAACAACTTCAAAATCTAATGAATGTATCTCTGGCATTCAATGTAACTGCTCTTACAGTTGCTATATCATGCTTTTATATGGTTGAGTACATATACAATGAAATGACGCCACCTTCTATACAACTATAGTAAAAAGGTGCTCCATACTGCCACTCAGTTGGATTCCTCGGGAGTAACGCAGAAAGTCATTTTGTGTAACAAACTATTACAATTTACAATCCAATGTATTTCCTGTATAGTATTCATTGATTACTCTTCTTTGAACTCTTGGTTAGACAACAGTGAAATTTCTAAGTTTTTCAAAGTGATATCAATACAGTGTCAGTTATCACTCCTTGTACAACCAACTTCAAAATCTGATGAATGTATCTCTTGCATTCAATGTAACTGCTCTTACCGTTGCTATATCATGCTTTTATATGGTTGAGTACATATACAATGAAATGAAGCCACCTTCTATACAACTACAGTAAAAAGGTTCTCCATACTGCCAATCAGTGGGATTCCTCGGGAGTAATGCAGAAAGTCATTTTGTGTAACAAACTATTCCAATTTACAATCCAATGTATTTCTTGTATAGTATTAATTGATTACTCTTCTGCGATATCTTGGTTAGACAACAGTGAAATTTCTAGGTTTTACTACGTGATATCAATACAGTGTCAGTAATCACTCCTTGTACAACCAACTTCAAAATCTGATGAATGTATCTCTTGCATTCAATGTAACTGCTCTTACAGTTGCTATATCATGCTTTTATATGGTTGAGTACATATACAATGAAATGAAGCCACCTTCTATACAACTATAGTAAAAAGGTGCTCTATACTGCCACTCAGTGGGATTCCTCGTGAGTAACGCAGAAAGTCATTTTGTGTAACAAACTATTACAATATACAATTTCTTCTATAGTATTCATTGAATACTCTTTTCAATGATCTGTTGGTTACAGGATAGTTATATTTCTAGGTTTTTCAAAGTGATATCAGTACAGTGTCAGTTATCACTCCTTGTACAAACAACTTCAAAATCTGATGAATGTATCTCTGGCATTCAATGTAACTGCTCTTACAGTTCCTATATCATGCTTTTATATGGTTGAGTACATAGACAATGAAATGAAGCCACCTTCTATACAACTATAGCAAAAAGGTGCTCCATACTGCCACTCAGTGGGATTCCTCGGGAGTAACGCAGAAAGTCATTTTGTGTAACAAACTATTACAATTTACAATCCAATGTATTTCTTGTATAGTATTCATTGATTACTCTTCTGTGAACTCTTGGTTAGACAACAGTGAAATTTCTACGTTTTACAAAGTGATTTCAGTACACTGTCAGTTATCACTCCTTGTACAACCAACTTCAAAATCTGATGAATGTATCTCTTGCATTCAATGTAATTGCTCTTACAGTTGATATATCTTGATTTTATATGGTTGAGTACATATACAATGAAATGAAGCCACCTTCTATACAACTACAGTAAAAAGGTCCTCCATACTGCCACTCAGTGGGATTCCTCGGGAGTAACAGAGAAAGTCATTTTGTGTAACAAACTATTACAATTTACAATCCAATGTATTTCTTGCATAGTATTCATTGATTACTCTTCTGCGATCTCTTGGTTAGACAACAGTGAAATTTCTAGGTTTTACAACGTGATATCAATACAGTGTCAGTAATCACTCCTTGTACAACCAACTTCAAAATCTGATGAATCTATCTCTTGCATTCAATGTAACTGCTCTTACAGTTGCTATATCATGCTTTTATATGGTTGAGTACATATACAATGAAATGAAGCCACCTTCTATACAACTATAGTAAAAAGGTGCTCCATACTGCCACTCAGTGGGATTCCTCGTGAGTAACGCAGAAAGTCATTTTGTGTAACAAACTATTACAATTTACAATCCAATGTATTTCTTGTATAGTATTCATTGATTACACTTCTGCGATCTCTTGGTTAGACAACAGTGAAATTTCTAGGTTTTACAACGTGATATCAATACAGTGTCAGTAATCACTCCTTGTACAACCAACTTCAAAATCTGATGAATGTATCTCTTGCATTCAATGTAACTGCTCTTACAGTTGCTATATCATGCTTTTATATGGTTGAGTACATATACAATGAAATGAAGCCACCTTCTATACAACTATAGTAAAAAGGAGCTCCATACTGCCACTCAGTGGGATTCCTCGGGAGTAACGCAGAAAGTCATTTTGTGTAACAAACTATTACAATATATAATTTCTTGTATATTATTCATTGATTACTCTTTTCAATGATCTGTTGGTTACAGGATAGTGATATTTCTAGGTTTTACAAAGTTATATCAGTACAGTGTCAGTTATCACTCCTTGTACATACAACTTCAAAATCTGATGAATGTATCTCTGGCATTCAATGTAACTGCTCTTACAGTTGCTATATCATGCTTTTATATGGTTGAGTACATAGACAATGAAATGAAGCCACCTTCTATACAACTATAGCAAAAAGGTACTCCATACTGCCACTCAGTGGGATTCCTCGGGAGTAACGCAGAAAGTCATTTGGTGTAACAAACAATTACAATTTACAATCCAATATATTTCTTGTATAGTATTAATTGATTACTCTTATGCGATGTCTTGGTTAGACAACAGTGAAATTTCTACGTTTTACAACGTGATATCAATACAGTGTCAGTTATCACTCCTTGTACAACCAACTTCAAAATCTGATGAATGTATCTCTTGCATTCAATGTAACTGCTCTTACCGTTGCTATATCATGCTTTTATATGGTTGAGTACATATACAATGAAATGAAGCCACCTTCTATACAACTATAGTAAAAAGGTGCTCCATACTGCCACTCAGTGGGATTCCTCGGGAGTAACGCAGAAAGTCATTTTGTGTAACAAACTATTCCAATTTACAATCCAATGTATTTCTTGTATAGTATTAATTGATTACTCTTCTGCGATCTCTTGGTTAGACAACAGTGAACTTTCTAGGTTTTACAACGTGATATCAATACAGTGTCAGTAATCACTCCTTGTACAACCAACTTCAAAATCTGATGTATGTATCTCTTGCATTCATTGTAATTGCTCTTACAGTTGATATATCTTGATTTTATATGGTTGAGTACATATACAATTAAATGAAGCCACCTTCTATACAGCTGGAGGAAAAAGCTGCTCCATTCTGCCACTCAGTGGGATTCCTCGGGAGTAACGCAGAAAGTCATTTTGTGTAACAAACTATTACAATTTACAATCCAATGTATTTCTTGTATAGTATTCATTGATTACTCTTCTGTGAACTCTTGGTTAGACAACAGTGAAATTTCTATGTTTTACAAAGTGATATCAGTACAGTGTCAGTTTTCACTCCTTGTAGAAACAACTTCAAAATCTGATGAATGTATCTCTGGCATTCAATGTAACTGCTCTTACAGTTGCTATATCATGCTTTTATATGGTTGAGTACATATACAATGAAATGAAGCCACCTTCTATACAACTATAGTAAAAAGGAGCTCCATACTGCCACTCAGTGGGATTCCTCGGGAGTAACGCAGAAAGTCATTTTGTGTAACAAACTATTACAATATATAATTTCTTTTATATTATTCATTGATTACTCTTTTCAATTATCTGTTGGTTACAGGATAGTGATATTTCTAGGTTTTACAAAGTGATATCAGTACAGTGTCAGTTATCACTCCTTGTACAAACAACTTCAAAATCTGATGAATGTATCTCTGGCATTCAATGTAACTGCTCTTACAGTTGCTATATCATGCTTTTATATGGTTGAGTACATATACAATGAAATGAAGCCACCTTCTATACAACTATAGTAAAAAGGTGCTCCATACTGCCACTCAGTGGGATTCCTCGGGAGTAACGCAGAAAGTCATTTTGTGTAACAAACTATTACAATTTACAATCCAATGTATTTCTTGTATAGTATTCATTGATTACTCTTCTGTGAACTCTTGGTTAGACAACAGTGAAATTTCTAAGTTTTTCAAAGTGATATCAATACAGTGTCAGTAATCACTCCTTGTACAACCAACTTCAAAATCTGATGAATGTATCTCTTGCATTCAATGTAACTGCTCTTACAGTTGCTATATCATGCTTTTATATGGTTGAGTACATATACAATGAAATGAAGCCACCTTCTATACAACTATAGTAAAAAGGAGCTCCATACTGCCACTCAGTGGGATTCCTCGGGAGTAACGCAGAAAGTCATTTTGTGTAACAAACTATTACAATATATAATTTCTTGTATATTATTCATTGATTACTCTTTTCAATGATCTGTTG
Organism: Lepidodactylus listeri; assembly: GCA_029233225.1. Taxonomy (NCBI): domain Eukaryota; kingdom Metazoa; phylum Chordata; class Lepidosauria; order Squamata; family Gekkonidae; genus Lepidodactylus; species Lepidodactylus listeri. The sequence continues at coordinate 783,167 of JARCFY010000014.1, read as the reverse complement.
GTTACAGGATAGTGATATTTCTAGGTTTTACAAAGTGGTATCAGTGCAGTGTCAGTTATCACTCCTTGTACAAACAACTTCAAAATCTGATGAATGTATCTCTGGCATTCAATGTAACTGCTCTTACAGTTGCTATATCATGCTTTTATATGGTTGAGTACATATACAATGAAATGAAGCCACCTTCTATACAACTATAGTAAAAAGGAGCTCCATACTGCCACTCAGTGGGATTCCTCGGGAGTAACGCAGAAAGTCATTTTGTGTAACAAACTATTACAATTTACAATCCAATGTATTTCTTGTATAGTATTCATTGATTACTCTTCTGTGAACTCTTGGTTAGACAACAGTGAAATTTCTACGTTTTACAAAGTGATTTCAGTACAGTGTCAGTTATCACTCCTTGTACAACCAACTTCAAAATCTGATGAATGTATCTCTTGCATTCAATGTAATTGCTCTTACAGTTGATATATCTAGATTTTATATGGTTGAGTACATATACAATGAAATGAAGCCACCTTCTATACAACTACAGTAAAAAGGTCCTCCATACTGCCACTCAGTGGGATTCCTCGGGAGTAACAGAGAAAGTCATTTTGTGTAACAAACTATTACAATTTACAATCCAATGTATTTCTTGCATAGTATTCATTGATTACTCTTCTGCGATCTCTTGGTTAGACAACAGTGAAATTTCTAGGTTTTACAACGTGATATCAATACAGTGTCAGTAATCACTCCTTGTACAACCAACTTCAAAATCTGATGAATCTATCTCTTGCATTCAATGTAACTGCTCTTACAGTTGCTATATCATGCTTTTATATGGTTGAGTACATATACAATGAAATGAAGCCACCTTCTATACAACTATAGTAAAAAGGTGCTCCATACTGCCACTCAGTGGGATTCCTCGTGAATAACGCAGAAAGTCATTTTGTGTAACAAACTATTACAATTTACAATCCAATGTATTTCTTGTATAGTATTCATTGATTACACTTCTGCGATCTCTTGGTTAGACAACAGTGAAATTTCTAGGTTTTACAACGTGATATCAATACAGAGTCAGTAATCACTCCTTGTACAACCAACTTCAAAATCTGATGAATGTATCTCTTGCATTCAATGTAACTGCTCTTACAGTTGCTATATCATGCTTTTATATGGTTGAGTACATATACAATGAAATGAAGCCACCTTCTATACAACTATAGTAAAAAGGAGCTCCATACTGCCACTCAGTGGGATTCCTCGGGAGTAACGCAGAAAGTCATTTTGTGTAACAAACTATTACAATATATAATTTCTTGTATATTATTCATTGATTACTCTTTTCAATGATCTGTTGGTTACAGGATAGTGATATTTCTAGGTTTTACAAAGTTATATCAGTACAGTGTCAGTTATCACTCCTTGTACATACAACTTCAAAATCTGATGAATGTATCTCTGGCATTCAATGTAACTGCTCTTACAGTTGCTATATCATGCTTTTATATGGTTGAGTACATATACAATGAAATGAAGCCACCTTCTATACAACTATAGCAAAAAGGTGCTCCATAATGCCACTCAGTGGGATTCCTCGGGAGTAACGCAGAAAGTCATTTTGTGTAACAAACTATTACAATTTACAATCCAATGTATTTCTTGTATTGTATTCATTGATTACTCTTCTGTGAACTCTTGGTTAGACAACAGTGAAATTTCTACGTTTTACAAAGTGATATCAGTACAGTGTCAGTTTTCACTCCTTGTATAAAGAACTTCAAAATCTGATGAATGTATCTCTGGCATTCAATGTAACTGCTCTTACCGTTGCTATATCATGCTTTTATATGGTTGAGTACATATACAATTAAATGAAGCCACCTTCTATACAACTATAGCAAAACGGTGCTCCATACTGCCACTCAGTGGGATTCCTCGGGAGTAACGCAGAAAGTCATTTTGTGTAACAAACTATTACAATTTACAATCCAATGTATTTCTTGTATAGTATTCATTGATTACTCTTCTCTGAAGTCTTGGTTAGACAACAGTGAAATTTCTGCGTTTTACAAAGTGATATCAGTACAGTGTCAGTTATCACTCCTTGTACAACCAACTTCAAAATCTGATGAATGTATCTCTTGCATTCAATGTAATTGCTCTTACAGTTGATATATCTTGATTTTATATGGTTGAGTACATATACAATGAAATGAAGCCACCTTCTATACAACTACAGTAAAAAGGTGATCCATACTGTCACTCAGTGGGATTCCTCGGGAGTAACGGAGAAAGTCATTTTGTGTAACAAACTATTACAATTTACAATCCAATGTATTTCTTGCATAGTATTCATTGATTACTCTTCTGCGATCTCTTGGTTAGACAACAGTGAAATTTCTAGGTTTTACAACGTAATATCAATACAGTGTCAGTAATCACTCCTTGTACAACCAACTTCAAAATCTGATGAATGTATCTCTTGCATTCAATGTAACTGCTCCTACAGTTGCTATATCATGCTTTTATATGGTTGAGTACATATACAATGAAATGAAGCCACCTTCTATACAACTATAGTAAAAAGGAGCTCCATACTGCCACTCAGTGGGATTCCTCGGGAGTAACGAAGAAAGTCATTTTGTGTAACAAACTATTACAATATATAATTTCTTGTATATTATTCATTGATTACTCTTTTCAATGATCTGTTGGTTACAGGATAGTGATATTTCTAGGTTTTTCAAAGTGATATCAATACAGTGTCAGTTATCACTCCTTGTACAACCAACTTCAAAATCTGTTGAATGTATCTCTTGCATTCAATGTAACTGCTCTTACCGTTGCTATATCATGCTTTTATATGGTTGAGTATATATACAATGAAATGAAGCCACCTTCTATACAACTACAGTAAAAAGGTGCTCCATACTGCCACTCAGTGGGATTCCTCGGGAGTAACGCAGAAAGTCATTTTGTGTAACAAACTTCCAATTTACAATCCAATGTATTTCTTGTACAGTATTAATTGATTACTCGTCTGCGATCTCTTGGTTAGACAACAGTGAAATTTCTAGGTTTTACAACGTGATATCAATACAGTGTCAGTAATCACTCCTTGTACAACCAAACTTCAAAATCTGATGAATGTATCTCTTGCATTCAATGTAACTGCTCTTACAGTTGCTATATCATGCTTTTATATGGTTGAGTACATATACAATGAAATGAAGCCACCTTCTATACAAGTATAGTAAAAAGGTGCTCCATACTGCCACTCAGTGGGATTCCTCGGGAGTAACGCAGAAAGTCATTTTGTGTAACAAACTATTACAATATACAATTTCTTGTATAGTATTCATTGATTACTCTTTTCAGTGATCTGTTGGTTACAGGATAGTGATATTTCTAGGTTTTACAAAGTGATATCAGTACAGTGTCAGTTATCACTCCTTGTACAAACAACTTCAAAATCTGATGAATGTATCTCTGGCATTCAATGTAACTGCTCTTACAGTTGCTATATCATGCTTTTATACGGTTGAGTACATAGACAATGAAATGAAGCCACCTTCTATACAACTATAGCAAAAAGGTGCTCCATACTGCCACTCAGTGGGATTCCTTGGGAGTAACGCTGAAAGTCATTTTGTGTAACAAACTATTACAATTTACAATCCAATGTATTTCTTGTATAGTATTCATTGATTACTCTTCTGTGAACTCTTGGTTAGACAACAGTGAAATTTCTACGTTTTACAAAGTGATATCAGTACAGTGTCAGTTCTCAGTCCTTGTACAACCAACTTCAAAATCTGATGAATGTATCTCTTGCATTCAATGTAATTGCTCTTACAGTTGATATATCTTGATTTTATATGGTTGAGTACATATACAATGAAATGAAGCCACCTTCTATACAACTACAGTAAAAAGGTGCTCCATACTGCCACTCAGTGGGATTCCTCGGGAGTAACGGAGAAAGTCATTTTGTGTAACAAACTATTAGAATTTACAATCCAATGTATTTCTTGCATAGTATTCATTGATTACTCTTCTGCGATCTCTTGGTTAGACAACAGTGAAATTTCTAGGTTTTACAACGTGATATCAATACAGTGTCAGTAATCACTCCTTGTACAACCAACTTCAAAATCTGATGAATGTATCTCTTGCATTCAATGTAACTGCTCTTACAGTTGCTATATCATGCTTTTATATGGTTGAGTACATATACAATGAAATGAAGCCGCCTTCTATACAACTATAGTAAAAAAAAACTCCATACTGCCACTCAGTGGGATTCCTCGGGAGTAACGCAGAAAGTCATTTTGTGTAACAAACTATTACAATATACAATTTCTTGTATAGTATTCATTGATTACTCTTTTCAATGATCTGTTGGTTACAGGATAGTGATATTTCTAGGTTTTACAAAGTGATATCAGTACAGTGTCAGTTATCACTCCTTGTACAAACAACTTCAAAATCTGATGAATGTATCTCTGGCATTCAATGTAACTGCTCTTACAGTTGCTATATCATGCTTTTATATGGTTGAGTACATAGACAATGAAATGAAGCCACCTTCTATACAACTATAGCAAAAAGGTGCTCCATACTGCCACTCAGTGGGATTCCTTGGGAGTAACGCAGAAAGTCATTTTGTGTAACAAACTATTACAATTCACAATCCAATGTATTTCTTGTATAGTATTCATTGATTACTCTTCTGTGAACTCTTGGTTAGACAACAGTGAAATTTCTACGTTTTACAAAGTGATATCAGTACAGTGTCAGTTATCACTCCTTGTACAACCAACTTCAAAATCTGATGAATGTATCTCTTGCATTCAATGTAACTGCTCTTACAGTTGCTATATCATGCTTTTATATGGTTGAGTACATATACAATGAAATGAAGCCACCTTCTATACAACTATAGTAAAAAGGTGCTCTATACTGCCACTCAGTGGGATTCCTCGTGAGTAACGCAGAAAGTCATTTTGTGTAACAAACTATTACAATATACAATTTCTTCTATAGTATTCATTGAATACTCTTTTCAATGATCTGTTGGTTACAGGATGGTTATATTTCTAGGTTTTTCAAAGTGATATCAGTACAGTGTCAGTTATCACTCCTTGTACAAACAACTTCAAAATCTGATGAATGTATCTCTGGCATTCAATGTAACTGCTCTTACAGTTGCTATATCATGCTTTTATATGGTTGAGTACATAGACAATGAAATGAAGCCACCTTCTATACAACTATAGCAAAAAGGTGCTCCATACTGCCACTCAGTGGGATTCCTCGGGAGTAACGCAGAAAGTCATTTTGTGTAACAAACTATTACAATTTACAATCCAATGTATTTCTTGTATAGTATTCATTGATTACTCTTCTGTGAACTCTTGGTTAGACAACAGTGAAATTTCTACGTTTTACAAAGTGATTTCAGTACAGTGTCAGTTATCACTCCTTGTACAACCAACTTCAAAATCTGATGAATGTATCTCTTGCATTCAATGTAATTGCTCTTACAGTTGATATATCTAGATTTTATATGGTTGAGTACATATACAATGAAATGAAGCCACCTTCTATACAACTACAGTAAAAAGGTCCTCCATACTGCCACTCAGTGGGATTCCTCGGGAGTAACAGAGAAAGTCATTTTGTGTAACAAACTATTACAATTTACAATCCAATGTATTTCTTGCATAGTATTCATTGATTACTCTTCTGCGATCTCTTGGTTAGACAACAGTGAAATTTCTAGGTTTTACAACGTGATATCAATACAGAGTCAGTAATCACTCCTTGTACAACCAACTTCAAAATCTGATGAATGTATCTCTTGCATTCAATGTAACTGCTCTTACAGTTGCTATATCATGCTTTTATATGGTTGAGTACATATACAATGAAATGAAGCCACCTTCTATACAACTATAGTAAAAAGGAGCTCCATACTGCCACTCAGTGGGTTTCCTCGGGAGTAACGCAGAAAGTCATTTTGTGTAACAAACTATTACAATATATAATTTCTTGTATATTATTCATTGATTACTCTTTTCAATGATCTGTTGGTTACAGGATAGTGATATTTCTAGGTTTTACAAAGTTATATCAGTACAGTGTCAGTTATCACTCCTTGTACATACAACTTCAAAATCTGATGAATGTATCTCTGGCATTCAATGTAACTGCTCTTACAGTTGCTATATCATGCTTTTATATGGTTGAGTAAATATACAATGAAATGAAGCCACCTTCTATACAACTATAGCAAAAAGGTGCTCCATACTGCCACTCAGTGGGATTCCTCGGGAGTAACGCAGAAAGTCATTTTGTGTAACAAACTATTACAATTTACAATCCAATGTATTTCTTGTATTGTATTCATTGATTACTCTTCTGTGAACTCTTGGTTAGACAACAGTGAAATTTCTACGTTTTACAAAGTGATATCAGTACAGTGTCAGTTTTCACTCCTTGTATAAAGAACTTCAAAATCTGATGAATGTATCTCTGGCATTCAATGTAACTGCTCTCTACCGTTGCTATATCATGCTTTTATATGGTTGAGTACATATACAATTAAATGAAGCCACCTTCTATACAACTATAGCAAAACGGTGCTCCATACTGCCAGTCAGTGGGATTCCTCGGGAGTAACGCAGAAAGTCATTTTGTGTAACAAACTATTACAATTTACAATCCAATGTATTTCTTGTATAGTATTCATTGATTACTCTTCTCTGAAGTCTTGGTTAGACAACAGTGAAATTTCTGCGTTTTACAAAGTGATATCAGTACAGTGTCAGTTATCACTCCTTGTACAACCAACTTCAAAATCTGATGAATGTATCTCTTGCATTCAATGTAATTGCTCTTACAGTTGATATATCTTGATTTTATATGGTTGAGTACATATACAATGAAATGAAGCCACCTTCTATACAACTACAGTAAAAAGGTGCTCCATACTGTCACTCAGTGGGATTCCTCGGGAGTAACGGAGAAAGTCATTTTGTGTAACAAACTATTACAATTTACAATCCAATGTATTTCTTGCATAGTATTCATTGATTACTCTTCTGCGATCTCTTGGTTAGACAACAGTGAAATTTCTATGTTTCACAACGTAATATCAATACAGTGTCAGTAATCACTCCTTGTACAACCAACTTCAAAATCTGATGAATGTATCTCTTGCATTCAATGTAACTGCTCCTACAGTTGCTATATCATGCTTTTATATGGTTGAGTACATATACAATGAAATGAAGCCACCTTCTATACAACTATAGTAAAAAGGAGCTCCATACTGCCACTCAGTGGGATTCCTCGGGAGTAACGCAGAAAGTCATTTTGTGTAACAAACTATTACAATATATAATTTCTTGTATATTATTCATTGATTACTCTTTTCAATGATCTGTTGGTTACAGGATAGTGATATTTCTAGGTTTTTCAAAGTGATATCAATACAGTGTCAGTTATCACTCCTTGTACAACCAACTTCAAAATCTGTTGAATGTATCTCTTGCATTCAATGTAACTGCTCTTACCGTTGCTATATCATGCTTTTATATGGTTGAGTATATATACAATGAAATGAAGCCACCTTCTATACAACTACAGTAAAAAGGTGCTCCATACTGCCACTCAGTGGGATTCCTCGGGAGTAACGCAGAAAGTCATTTTGTGTAACAAACTTCCAATTTACAATCCAATGTATTTCTTGTATAGTATTAATTGATTACTCGTCTGCGATCTCTTGGTTAGACAACAGTGAAATTTCTAGGTTTTACAACGTGATATCAATACAGTGTCAGTAATCACTCCTTGTACAACCAAACTTCAAAATCTGATGAATGTATCTCTTGCATTCAATGTAACTGCTCTTACAGTTGCTATATCATGCTTTTATATGGTTGAGTACATATACAATGAAATGAAGCCACCTTCTATACAAGTATAGTAAAAAGGTGCTCCATACTGCCACTCAGTGGGATTCCTCGGGAGTAACGCAGAAAGTCATTTTGTGTAACAAACTATTACAATATACAATTTCTTGTATAGTATTCATTGATTACTCTTTTCAGTGATCTGTTGGTTACAGGATAGTGATATTTCTAGGTTTTACAAAGTGATATCAGTACAGTGTCAGTTATCACTCCTTGTACAAACAACTTCAAAATCTGATGAATGTATCTCTGGCATTCAATGTAACTGCTCTTACAGTTGCTATATCATGCTTTTATACGGTTGAGTACATATACAATGAAATGAAGCCACCTTCTATACAACTATAGCAAAAAGGTGCTCCATACTGCCACTCAGTGGGATTCCTTGGGAGTAACGCAGAAAGTCATTTTGTGTAACAAACTATTACAATTTACAATCCAATGTATTTCTTGTATAGTATTCATTGATTACTCTTCTGTGAACTCTTGGTTAGACAACAGTGAAATTTCTACGTTTTACAAAGTGATATCAGTACAGTGTCAGTTATCACTCCTTGTACAACCAACTTCAAAATCTGATGAATGTATCTCTTGCATTCAATGTAATTGCTCTTACAGTTGATATATCTTGATTTTATATGGTTGAGTACATATACAATGAAATGAAGCCACCTTCTATACAACTACAGTAAAAAGGTGCTCCATACTGCCACTCAGTGGGATTCCTCGGGAGTAACGGAGAAAGTCATTTTGTGTAACAAACTATTAGAATTTACAATCCAATGTATTTCTTGCATAGTATTCATTGATTACTCTTCTGCGATCTCTTGGTTAGACAGCAGTGAAATTTCTAGGTTTTACAACGTGATATCAATACAGTGTCAGTAATCACTCCTTGTACAACCAACTTCAAAATCTGATGAATGTATCTCTTGCATTCAATGTAACTGCTCTTACAGTTGCTATATCATGCTTTTATATGGTTGAGTACATATACAATGAAATGAAGCCGCCTTCTATACAACTATAGTAAAAAAAAACTCCATACTGCCACTCAGTGGGATTCCTCGGGAGTAACGCAGAAAGTCATTTTGTGTAACAAACTATTACAATATACAATTTCTTGTATAGTATTCATTGATTACTCTTTTCAATGATCTGTTGGTTACAGGATAGTGATATTTCTAGGTTTTACAAAGTGATATCAGTACAGTGTCAGTTATCACTCCTTGTACAAACAACTTCAAAATCTGATGAATGTATCTCTGGCATTCAATGTAACTGCTCTTACAGTTGCTATATCATGCTTTTATATGGTTGAGTACATAGACAATGAAATGAAGCCACCTTCTATACAACTATAGCAAAAAGGTGCTCCATACTGCCACTCAGTGGGATTCCTTGGGAGTAACGCAGAAAGTCATTTTGTGTAACAAACTATTACAATTCACAATCCAATGTATTTCTTGTATAGTATTCATTGATTACTCTTCTGTGAACTCTTGGTTAGACAACAGTGAAATTTCTACGTTTTACAAAGTGATATCAGTACAGTGTCAGTTATCACTCCTTGTACAACCAACTTCAAAATCTGATGAATGTATCTCTTGCATTCAATGTAACTGCTCTTACAGTTGCTATATCATGCTTTTATATGGTTGAGTACATATACAATGAAATGAAGCCACCTTCTATACAACTATAGTAAAAAGGTGCTCTATACTGCCACTCAGTGGGATTCCTCGTGAGTAACGCAGAAAGTCATTTTGTGTAACAAACTATTACAATATACAATTTCTTCTATAGTATTCATTGAATACTCTTTTCAATGATCTGTTGGTTACAGGATAGTTATATTTCTAGGTTTTTCAAAGTGATATCAGTACAGTGTCAGTTATCACTCCTTGTACAAACAACTTCAAAATCTGATGAATGTATCTCTGGCATTCAATGTAACTGCTCTTACAGTTGCTATATCATGCTTTTATATGGTTGAGTACATAGACAATGAAATGAAGCCACCTTCTATACAACTATAGCAAAAAGGTGCTCCATACAGCCACTCAGTGGGATTCCTCGGGAGTAACGCAGAAAGTCATTTTGTGTAACAAACTATTACAATTTACAATCCAATGTATTTCTTGTATAGTATTCATTGATTACTCTTCTGTGAACTCTTGGTTAGACAACAGTGAAATTTCTACGTTTTACAAAGTGATTTCAGTACAGTGTCAGTTATCACTCCTTGTACAACCAACTTCAAAATCTGATGAATGTATCTCTTGCATTCAATGTAATTGCTCTTACAGTTGATATATCTTGATTTTATATGGTTGAGTACATATACAATGAAATGAAGCCACCTTCTATACAACTACAGTAAAAAGGTCCTCCATACTGCCACTCAGTGGGATTCCTCGGGAGTAACAGAGAAAGTCATTTTGTGTAACAAACTATTACAATTTACAATCCAATGTATTTCTTGCATAGTATTCATTGATTACTCTTCTGCGATCTCTTGGTTAGACAACAGTGAAATTTCTAGGTTTTACAACGTGATATCAATACAGTGTCAGTAATCACTCCTTGTACAACCAACTTCAAAATCTGATGAATCTATCTCTTGCATTCAATGTAACTGCTCTTACAGTTGCTATATCATGCTTTTATATGGTTGCGTACATATACAATGAAATGAAGCCACCTTCTATACAACTATAGTAAAAAGGTGCTCCATACTGCCACTCAGTGGGATTCCTCGTGAATAACGCAGAAAGTCATTTTGTGTAACAAACTATTACAATTTACAATCCAATGTATTTCTTGTATAGTATTCATTGATTACACTTCTGCGATCTCTTTGTTAGACAACAGTGAAATTTCTAGGTTTTACAACGTGATATCAATATAGTGTCAGTAATCACTCCTTGTACAACCAACTTCAAAATCTGATTAATGTATCTCTTGCATTCAATGTAACTGCTCTTACAGTTGCTATATCATGCTTTTATATGGTTGAGTACATATACAATGAAATGAAGCCACCTTCTATACAACTATAGTAAAAAGGAGCTCCATACTGCCACTCAGTGAGATTCCTCGGGAGTAACGCAGAAAGTCATTTTGTGTAACAAACTATTACAATATATAATTTCTTGTATATTATTCATTGATTACTCTTTTCAATGATCTGTTGGTTACAGGATAGTGATATTTCTAGGTTTTACAAAGTTATATCAGTACAGTGTCAGTTATCACTCCTTGTACATACAACTTCAAAATCTGATGAATGTATCTCTGGCATTCAATGTAACTGCTCTTACAGTTGCTATATCATGCTTTTATATGGTTGAGTACATATACAATGAAATGAAGCCACCTTCTATACAACTATAGCAAAAAGGTGCTCCATACTGCCACTCAGTGGGATTCCTCGGGAGTAACGCAGAAAGTCATTTTGTGTAACAAACTATTACAATTTACAATCCAATGTATTTCTTGTATTGTATTCATTGATTACTCTTCTGTGAACTCTTGGTTAGACAACAGTGAAATTTCTACGTTTTACAAAGTGATATCAGTACAGTGTCAGTTTTCACTCCTTGTATAAAGAACTTCAAAATCTGATGAATGTATCTCTGGCATTCAATGTAACTGCTCTTACCGTTGCTATATCATGCTTTTATATGGTTGAGTACATATACAATTAAATGAAGCCACCTTCTATACAACTATAGCAAAACGGTGCTCCATACTGCCACTCAGTGGGATTCCTCGGGAGTAATGCAGAAAGTCATTTTGTGTAACAAACTATTACAATTTACAATCCAATGTATTTCTTGTATAGTATTCATTGATTACTCTTCTCTGAACTCTTGGTTAGACAACAGTGAAATTTCTGCGTTTTACAAAGTGATATCAGTACAGTGTCAGTTATCACTCCTTGTACAACCAACTTCAAAATCTGATGAATGTATCTCTTGCATTCAATGTAATTGCTCTTACAGTTGATATATCTTGATTTTATATGGTTGAGTACATATACAATGAAATGAAGCCACCTTCTATACAACTACAGTAAAAAGGTGCTCCATACTGTCACTCAGTGGGATTCCTCGGGAGTAACGGAGAAAGTCATTTTGTGTAACAAACTATTACAATTTACAATCCAATGTATTTCTTGCATAGTATTCATTGATTACTCTTCTGCGATCTCTTGGTTAGACAACAGTGAAATTTCTAGGTTTTACAACGTAATATCAATAGAGTGTCAGTAATCACTCCTTGTACAACCAACTTCAAAATCTGATGAATGTATCTCTTGCATTCAATGTAACTGCTCCTACAGTTGCTATATCATGCTTTTATATGGTTGAGTACATATACAATGAAATGAAGCCACCTTCTATACAACTATAGTAAAAAGGAGCTCCATACTGCCACTCAGTGGGATTCCTCGGGAGTAACGCAGAAAGTCATTTTGTGTAACAAACTATTACAATATATAATTTCTTGTATATTATTCATTGATTACTCTTTTCAATGATCTGTTGGTTACAGGATAGTGATATTTCTAGGTTTTTCAAAGTGATATCAATACAGTGTCAGTTATCACTCCTTGTACAACCAACTTCAAAATCTGTTGAATGTATCTCTTGCATTCAATGTAACTGCTCTTACCGTTGCTATATCATGCTTTTATATGGTTGAGTATATATACAATGAAATGAAGCCACCTTCTATACAACTACAGTAAAAAGGTGCTCCATACTGCCACTCAGTGGGATTCCTCGGGAGTAACGCAGAAAGTCATTTTGTGTAACAAACTTCCAATTTACAATCCAATGTATTTCTTGTATAGTATTAATTGATTACTCGTCTGCGATCTCTTGGTTAGACAACAGTGAAATTTCTAGGTTTTACAACGTGATATCAATACAGTGTCAGTAATCACTCCTTGTACAACCAAACTTCAAAATCTGATGAATGTATCTCTTGCATTCAATGTAACTGCTCTTACAGTTGCTATATCATGCTTTTATATGGTTGAGTACATATACAATGAAATGAAGCCACCTTCTATACAACTATAGCAAAAAGGTGCTCCATACTGCCACTCAGTGGGATTCCTTGGGAGTAACGCAGAAAGTCATTTTGTGTAACAAACTATTACAATTTACAATCCAATGTATTTCTTGTATAGTATTCATTGATTACTCTTCTGTGAACTCTTGGTTAGACAACAGTGAAATTTCTACGTTTTACAAAGTGATATCAGTACAGTGTCAGTTATCACTCCTTGTACAACCAACTTCAAAATCTGATGAATGTATCTCTTGAATTCAATGTAATTGCTCTTACAGTTGATATATCTTGATTTTATATGGTTGAGTACATATACAATGAAATGAAGCCACCTTCTATACAACTACAGTAAAAAGGTGCTCCATACTGCCACTCAGTGGGATTCCTCGGGAGTAACGGAGAAAGTCATTTTGTGTAACAAACTATTAGAATTTACAATCCAATGTATTTCTTGCATAGTATTCATTGATTACTCTTCTGCGATCTCTTGGTTAGACAGCAGTGAAATTTCTAGGTTTTACAACGTGATATCAATACAGTGTCAGTAATCACTCCTTGTACAACCAACTTCAAAATCTGATGAATGTATCTCTTGCATTCAATGTAACTGCTCTTACAGTTGCTATATCATGCTTTTATATGGTTGAGTACATATACAATGAAATGAAGCCGCCTTCTATACAACTATAGTAAAAAAAAACTCCATACTGCCACTCAGTGGGATTCCTCGGGAGTAACGCAGAAAGTCATTTTGTGTAACAAACTATTACAATATACAATTTCTTGTATAGTATTCATTGATTACTCTTTTCAATGATCTGTTGGTTACAGGATAGTGATATTTCTAGGTTTTACAAAGTGATATCAGTACAGTGTCAGTTATCACTCCTTGTACAAACAACTTCAAAATCTGATGAATGTATCTCTGGCATTCAATGTAACTGCTCTTACAGTTGCTATATCATGCTTTTATGTGGTTGAGTACATAGACAATGAAATGAAGCCACCTTCTATACAACTATAGCAAAAAGGTGCTCCATACTGCCACTCAGTGGGATTCCTTGGGAGTAACGCAGAAAGTCATTTTGTGTAACAAACTATTACAATTCACAATCCAATGTATTTCTTGTATAGTATTCATTGATTACTCTTCTGTGAACTCTTGGTTAGACAACAGTGAAATTTCTACGTTTTACAAAGTGATATCAGTACAGTGTCAGTTATCACTCCTTGTACAACCAACTTCAAAATCTGATGAATGTATCTCTTGCATTCAATGTAATTGCTCTTACAGTTGATATATCTTGATTTTATATGGTTGAGTACATATACAATGAAATGAAGCCACCTTCTATACAACTACAGTAAAAAGGTGCTCCATACTGCCACTCAGTGGGATTCCTCGGGAGTAACGGAGAAAGTCATTTTGTGTAACAAACTATTAGAATTTACAATCCAATGTATTTCTTGCATAGTATTCATTGATTACTCTTCTGCGATCTCTTGGTTAGACAACAGTGAAATTTCTAGGTTTTACAACGTGATATCAATACAGTGTCAGTAATCACTCCTTGTACAACCAACTTCAAAATCTGATGAATGTATCTCTTGCATTCAATGTAACTGCTCTTACAGTTGCTATATCATGCTTTTATATGGTTGAGTACATATACAATGAAATGAAGCCGCCTTCTATACAACTATAGTAAAAAAAAACTCCATACTGCCACTCAGTGGGATTCCTCGGGAGTAACGCAGAAAGTCATTTTGTGTAACAAACTATTACAATATATAATTTCTTGTATATTATTCATTGCTTACTCTTTTCAATGATCTGTTGGTTACAGGATAGTGATATTTCTAGGTTTTACAAAGTGATATCAGTACAGTGTCAGTTATCACTCCTTGTACAAACAACTTCAAAATCTGATGAATGTATCTCTGGCATTCAATGTAACTGCTCTTACAGTTGCTATATCATGCTTTTATATGGTTGAGTACATATACAATGAAATGAAGCCACCTTCTATACAACTATAGCAAAAAGGTGCTCCATACTGCCACTCAGTGGGATTCCTCGGGAGTAACGCAGAAAGTCATTTTGTGTAACAAACTATTACAATTTACAATCCAATGTATTTCTTGTATAGTATTCATTGATTACTCTTCTGTGAACTCTTGGTTAGACAACAGTGAAATTTCTACGTTTTCAAAGTGATATCAGTACAGTGTCAGTTATCACTCCTTGTAAAACCAACTTCAAAATCTGATGAATTTATCTCTTGCATTCAATGTAATTACTCTTACAGTTGATATATCATGCTTTTATATGGTTGAGTACATATACGATTAAATGAAGCCACCTTCTATACAGCTGGAGGAAAAAGGTGCTCCATTCTGCCACTCAGTGGGATTCCTCGGGAGTAACGCAGAAAGTCATTTTGTGTAACAAACTATTACAATTTACAATCCAATGTATTTCTTGTATAGTATTCGTTGATTACTCTTCTGCGATCTCTTGGTTAGACAACAGTGAAATTTCTTGGTTTTACAACGTGATATCAATACAGTGTCAGTAATCACTCCTTGTACAACCAACTTCAAAATCTGATGAATGTATCTCTTGCATTCAATGTAACGGCTCTTACAGTTGCTATATCATGCTTTCATATGGTTGAGTACATATACAATGAAATGAAGCCACCTTCTATACAACTATAGTAAAAAGGTGCTCCATACTGCCACTCAGTGGGATTTTTCGGGAGTAACGCAGTAAGTCATTTTGTATAAAAAACTATTACAATATACAATTTCTTGTATAGTATTCATTGATTACTCTTTTCAATGATCTGTTCGTTACAGGATAGTGATATTTCTAGGTTTTACAAAGTGATATCAGTACAGTGTCAGTTATCACTCCTTGTACAACAAACTTCAAAATCTGATGAATGTATGTCTTGCATTCAATGTAATTGCTCTTACAGTTGATATAACATGCTATTGCAAGATTGAGTACATATACAATGAAATGAAGCCACCTTCTATACAGCTAGAGGAAAAAGGTGCTCCATACTGCCACTCAGTGGGAATCCTCGGGAGTAACACAGAAAATAATTTTGTGTAACAAACTATTACAATTTACAATCCAATGTAATTCTTGTATAGTATTCATTGATTACTCTTCTGTGAACTCTTGGTTAGACAACAGTGAAATTTCTACGTTTTACAAAGTGATATCAGTACAGTGTCAGTTTTCACTCCTTGTATAAAGAACTTCAGAATCTGATGAATGTATCTCTGGCATTCAATGTAACTGCTCTTACCGTTGCTATATCATGCTTTTATATGGTTGAGTACATATACAATTAAATGAAGCCACCTTCTATACAACAATAGCAAAACGGTGCTCCATACTGCCACTCAGTGGGATTCCTCGGGAGTAACGCAGAAAGTCATTTTGTGTAACAAACTATTACAATTTACAATCCAATGTATTTCTTGTATAGTATTCATTGATTACTCTTCTGTGAACTCTTGGTTAGACAACAGTGAAATTTCTTTTTTTTTTTTTTTTAATTTTTATTAATTTTATCTATATCTAATTCTACAACGCTACTTTTCTAAGCTATGTTTACCTTATACAGAGTGTGCTTTATCATTTGCTTAATATTGCTATGCCATTAATACATATGAAGTATTTTAAACCTTGGCTAATATTTAGATAAAATTGTTACTGATGATACATGAAAAATAAAAAAAAGCTGTTTGACAGACATGCTCTTTTGAAGGAATGCTTAATTATACAAATTATCAATTATATATAAGTGCAGTTTCAAAAAACATTTCAGCCTTTATTTCTTCTTTCGTCCTCTTCTTGTCTTAACAGTCTCTTCTTGTACTTTTGGAGCTGCTGCTCCCTTTTCCGAGTCAGACGTTTCTTCTTCGCTCTTTGAGCTATCAAATCCATACATATTTTCTTGCGATGCCAGTGAACCATCTGAGTCTCTCTCTTTTTTCTTCTCTTTGCTTTTTTCCAAAAAACTTTTCTCCTGTTGGACAGAGTCAATTTTATATTTCTTGTTTTTGATGCTGAAGCTCAATCCTTCCGGAACATTCCACCTATAGATAATAGATTCAGACTGTAGCCAAGATGTCAGTTTTCCATAGGCTTTCCTTCTTTTCCTTATTTCAAATGGGATGTCTTTCATCACTTTAACTTCTTTTCCTTTGATCTTCAGAACTGCTTTATTTGTGGTCCTGAGCACCACATCTCTTGTTGACTTTTTGGAGAACCTTATCTGAATCTCACCAGGCAGGCTTTTCTTTTTAGTATAGTCTGGATAGGTTCTGTAAACCATATCCATATCGCTTTTTATTTCCGCTGCTTTTAAGCCCGTCACTGGTTCAAGCGCTTCACTTAACAGATTTTTAAGGTCTTCTCCTTTATCCTCTGGTACATTCTGAAGTCTTAGGAAAAAATTTGATCTTTCCATCTGAAGTTTCAAGAGCTGCTCAGAATGGAAGGCCTTTTCTTTCTCCGCTTTTTGTAGTCTTGAATCATGATTTTTAACTGAAGTCTTAACTTCCAGAAGTTCTCGCTGCAGCTTCTCTGTAGTTTTATTCGACTCCTTCAGGTCCAATTGCATCTTGTCCATCTTAACGTTGAGAGCTGTCATTTGGTCCACTAGAGGTCGCAATAACGAGGAGAACACCGTGCTCATCTCCGTGGTATCAACCTTTGAACTCGGAGCTGTACTTCCTAGTTTGGGGGAAGGTTTCGGTTTCCCCGCCATTGTTGAGACTGTGCTTCTTTGTTGATAGTTAGATAAGATGGACGAAAGGAGCAAATTCCACGACTGCGCTTATATCTTTTTAAAGTTCATATCCTCTAAAGCGCGATGCTGCCATCAAGCAAGCCGAACATACGTTTTTTCATGCAGTAACGCCACGTAAAGAGTCCCGTAAGTACGCCAGTCTCGAGGGGGGGGGTTTACTCCACCCGCCTTTCCCGCTGTATTCTGTTTCTTTTTACTTCAGACTCACTGTTTCTCCAAGCGTAACTGTCAGTTCCAGCCTCATTGCTTCACACTCTCTGCTGCTTCTCGGTTTTGCGCTTTTAGCCATACGGCTCCCACGGACGGGGGAACCTATGGGGGTGATGAAAGGGGACCTCAATCCCTCGATCGCCACCGTAGGGAGAGATCCCCCTCGTGCCACCCCAGGCAGAGCCCCTTCACTAGGGTCTCTGGGGGCTCGGCACCAGTCCGAAGCCCCTTCTTCCCGCCGGGTACGGATCGCGCTCCCCGCTAGTGCGGAGGAGCGCGTCCGCCATGGTCGCAAATCTTGCCGGAAGTCGACAACAGTGAAATTTCTACGTTTTACAAAGTGATATCAGTACAGTGTCAGTTATCACTCCTTCTACAACCAACTTCAAAATCTGATGAATGTATCTCTTGCATTCAATGTAATTGCTCTTACAGTTGATATATCTTGATTTTATATGGTTGAGTACATATACAATTAAATGAAGCCACCTTCTATACAACTATAGTAAAAAGGTGCTCCATACTGCCACTCAGTGGGATTCCTCGGGAGTAACGCAGAAAGTCATTTTTTGTAACAAACTATTACAATTTACAATCCAATGTATTTCTTGCATAGTATTCATTGATTACTCTTCTGCGATCTCTTGGTTAGACAACAGTGAAATTTCTAGGTTTTACAACGTGATATCAATACAGTGTCAGTAATCACTCCTTGTACAACCAACTTCAAAATCTGATGAATGTATCTCTTGCATTCAATGTAACTGCTCTTACAGTTGCTATATCATGCTTTTATATGGTTGAGTACATATACAATGAAATGAAGCCACCTTCTATACAACTATAGTAAAAAGGTGCTCCATACTGCCACTCAGTGGGATTCCTCGTGAGTAACGCAGAAAGTCATTTTGTGTAACAAACTATTACAATTTACAATCCAATGTATTTCTTGTATAGTATTCATTGATTACACTTCTGCGATCTCTTGGTTAGACAACAGTGAAATTTCTAGGTTTTACAACGTGATATCAATACAGTGTCAGAAATCACTCCTTGTACAACCAACTTCAAAATCTGATGAATGTATCTCCTGCATTCAATGTAACTGCTCTTACAGTTGCTATATCATGCTTTTATATGGTTGAGTACATATACAATGAAATGAAGCCGCCTTCTATACAACTATAGTAAAAAGGAGCTCCATACTGCCACTCAGTGGGATTCCTCGGGAGTAACGCAGAAAGTCATTTTGTGTAACAAACTATTACAATATATAATTTCTTGTATAGTATTCATTGATTACTCTTTTCAATGATCTGTTGGTTACAGGATAGTGATATTTCTAGGTTTTACAAAGTGATATCAGTACAGTGTCAGTTATCACTCCTTGTACAAACAACTTCAAAATCTGATGAATGTATCTCTGGCATTCAATGTAACTGCTCTTACAGTTGCTATATCATGCTTTTATATGGTTGAGTACATATACAATGAAATGAAGCCACCTTCTATACAACTATAGCAAAAAGGTGCTCCATACTGCCACTCAGTGGGATTCCTCGGGAGTAACGCAGAAAGTCATTTTGTGTAACAAACTATTATAATTTACAATCCAATGTATTTCTTGTATAGTATTCATTGATTACTCTTCTGTGAACTCTTGGTTAGACAACAGTGAAATTTCTACGTTTTACAAAGTGATATCAGTACAGTGTCAGTTTTCACTCCTTGTATAAAGAACTTCAAAATCTGATGAATGTATCTCTGGCATTCAATGTAACTGCTCTTACAGTTGCTATATCATGCTTTTATATGGTTGAGTACATATACAATTAAATGAAGCCACCTTCTATAGAACTATAGCAAAACAGTGCTCCATACTGCCACTCAGTGGGATTCCTCGGGAGTAACGCAGAAAGTCATTTTGTGTAACAAACTTTTACAATTTACAATCCAATGTATTTCTTGTATAGTATTCATTGATTACTCTTCTGTGAACTCTTGGTTAGACAACAGTGAAATTTCTACGTTTTCAACGTGATATCAGTACAGTGTCAGTTATCACTCCTTGTAAAACCAACTTCAAAATCTGATGAATTTATGTCTTGCATTCAATGTAATTACTCTTACAGGTGATATATCATGCTTTTATATGGTTGAGTACATATACGATTAAATGAAGCCACCTTCTATACAGCTGGAGGAAAAAGGTGCTCCATTCTGCCACTCAGTGGGATTCCTCGGGAGTAACGCAGAAAGTCATTTTGTGTAACAAACTATTATAATTTACAATCCAATGTATTTCTTGTATAGTATTCATTGATTACTCTTCTGTGAACTCTTGGTTAGACAACAGTGAAATTTCTAAGTATTTCAAAGTGATATCAATACAGTGTCAGTTCTCACTACTTGTACAACCAACTTCAAAATCTGATGAATGTATCTCTTGCATTCAATGTAACTGCTCTTACCGTTGCTATATCATGCTTTTATATGGTTGAGTACATATACAATGAAATGAAGCCACCTTCTATACAACTACAGTAAAAAGGTGCTCCATACTGCCACTCAGTGGGATTCCTCGGGAGTAACGCAGAAAGTCATTTTGTGTAACAAACTATTACAATTTACAATCCAATGTATTTCTTGTATAGTATTCATTGATTACTCTTCTGCGATCTCTTGGTTAGACAACAGTGAAATTTCTTGGTTTTACAACGTGATATCAATACAGTGTCAGTAATCACTCCTTGTACAACCAACTTCAAAATCTGATGAATGTATCTCTTGCATTCAATGTAACTGCTCTTACAGTTGCTATATCATGCTTTTATATGGTTGAGTACATATACAATGAAATGAAGCCACCTTCTATACAACTATAGTAAAAAGGTGCTCCATACTGCCACTCAGTGGGATTCCTCGGGAGTAACGCAGAAAGTCATTTTGTATAAAAAACTATTACAATATACAATTTCTTGTATAGTATTCATTGATTACTCTTTTCAATGATCTGTTCGTTACAGGATAGTGATATTTCTAGGTTTTACAAAGTGATATCAGTACAGTGTCAGTTAGCACTCCTTGTACAACAAACTTCAAAATCTGATGAATGTATGTCTTGCATTCAATGTAATTGCTCTTACAGTTGATATAACATGCTATTGCAAGATTGAGTACATATACAATGAAATGAAGCCACCTTCTATACAGCTAGAGGAAAAAGGTGCTCCATACTGCCACTCAGTGGGAATCCTCGGGAGTAACACAGAAAATAATTTTGTGTAACAAACTATTACAATTTATAATCCTATGTATTTCTTGTATAGTATTCATTGATTACTCTTCTGCGATGTCTTGGTTAGACAACAGTGAAATTTCTAGGTTTTTCAAAGTGATATCAATACAGTGTCAGTTATCACTCCTTGTACAACCAACTTCAAAATCTGATGAATGTATCTCTTGCATTCAATGTAACTGCTCTTACCGTTGCTATATCATGCTTTTATATGGTTGAGTACATATACAATGAAATGAAGCCACCTTCTATACAACTATAGTAAAAAGGTGCTCCATACTGCCACTCAGTGGGATTCCTCGGGAGTAACGCAGAAAGTCATTTTGTATAAAAAACTATTACAATATACAATTTCTTGTATAGTATTCATTGATTACTCTTTTCAATGATCTGTTCGTTACAGGATAGTGATATTTCTAGGTTTTACAAAGTGATATCAGTACAGTGTCAGTTATCACTCCTTGTACAACAAACTTCAAAATCTTATGAATGTATGTCTTGCATTCAAT
This sequence comes from Lepidodactylus listeri, assembly GCA_029233225.1. Classification (NCBI taxonomy): domain Eukaryota; kingdom Metazoa; phylum Chordata; class Lepidosauria; order Squamata; family Gekkonidae; genus Lepidodactylus; species Lepidodactylus listeri. Next base: position 761,251 of record JARCFY010000014.1, on the reverse strand, counting down.
GTAATTGCTCTTACAGTTGATATAACATGCTATTGCAAGATTGAGTACATATACAATGAAATGAAGCCACCTTCTATACAGCTAGAGGAAAAAGGTGCTCCATACTGCCACTCAGTGGGAATCCTCGGGAGTAACACAGAAAATAATTTTGTGTAACAAACTATTACAATTTATAATCCTATGTATTTCTTGTATTGTATTCATTGATTACTCTTCTGCGATGTCTTGGTTAGACAACAGTGAAATTTCTAGGTTTTTCAAAGTGATATCAATACAGTGTCAGTTATCACTCCTTGTACAACCAACTTCAAAATCTGATGAATGTATCTCTGGCGTTCAATGTATCTGCTCTTACCGTTGCTATATCATGCTTTTATATGGTTGAGTAGATATACAATGAAATGAAGCCACCTTCTATACAACTACAGTAAAAAGGTGCTCCATACTGCCACTCAGTGGGATTCCTCGGGAGTAACGCAGAAAGTCATTTTGTGTAACAAACTATTACAATTTACAATCCAATGTATTTCTTGTATAGTATTCATTGATTACTCTTCTGTGAACTCTTGGTTAGACAACAGTGAAATTTCTACGTTTTACAAAGTGATAACAGTACAGTGTCAGTTATCACTCCTTGTACAACCAACTTCAAAATCTGATGAATGTATCTCTTGCATTCAATGTAATTGCTCTTACAGTTGATATATCTTGATTTTATATGGTTGAATACATATACAATTAAATGAAGCCACCTTCTATACAGCTGGAGGAAAAAGGTGCTCCATTCTGCCACTCAGTGGGATTCCTCGGGAGTAACGCAGAAAGTCATTTTGTGTAACAAACTATTACAATTTACAATCCAATGTATTTCTTGCATAGTATTCATTGATTACTCTTCTGCGATCTCTTGGTTAGACAACAGTGAAATTTCTAGGTTTTACAACGTGATATCAATACAGTGTCAGTAATCACTCCTTGTACAACCAACTTCAAAATCTGATGCATGTATCTCTTGCATTCAATGTAACTGCTCTTACAGTCGCTATATCATGCTTTTATATGGTTGAGTACATATACAATGAAATGAAGCCACCTTCTATACAACTATAGTAAAAAGGAGCTCCATACTGCCACTCAGTGGGATTCCTCGGGAGTAACGCAGAAAGTTATTTTGTGTAACAAACTATTACAATATATAATTTCTTGTCTAGTATTCACTGATTACTCTTTTCAATGATCTGTTTGTTACAGGATAGTGAAATTTCTAGGTTTTACAAAGTGATATCAGTACAGTGTCAGTTATCACTCCTTGTACAAACAACTTCAAAATCTGATGAATGTATCTCTGGCATTCAATGTAACTGCTCTTACAGTTGCTATATCATGCTTTTATATGGTTGAGTACATATACAATGAAATGAAGCCACCTTCTATACAACTATAGCAAAAAGGTGCTCCATACTGCCACTCAGTGGGATTCCTCGGGAGTAACGCAAAAAGTCATTTTGTGTAACAAACTATTACAATTTACAATCCAATGTATTTCTTGTATAGTATTCATTGATTACTCTTCTGCGAACTCTTGGTTAGACAACAGTGAAATTTCTACGTTTTATTAAGTGGTATCAGTACAGTGTCAGTTATCACTCCTTGTACAAACAACTTCAAAATCTGATGAATGTATCTCTGGCATTCAATGTAACTGCTCTTACAGTTGCTATATCATGCTTTTATATGGTTGAGTACATATACAATGAAATGAAGCCACCTTCTATACAACTACAGTAAAAAGGTGCTCCATACTGCCACTCAGTGGGATTCCTCGGGAGTAACGCAGAAAGTCATTTTGTGTAACAAACTATTACAATTTACAATCCAATGTATTTCTTGTATAGTATTCATTGATTACTCTTCTGTGAACTCTTGGTTAGACAACAGTGAAATTTCTACGTTTTACAAAGTGATATCAGTACAGTGTCAGTTTTCACTCCTTGTACAAACAACTTCAAAATCTGATGAATGTATCTCTGGCATTCAATGTAACTGCTCTTACAGTTGCTATATCATGCTTTTATATGGTTGAGTACATATACAATGAAATGAAGCCACCTTCTATACAACTATAGCAAAAAGGTGCTCCATACTGCCACTCAGTGGGATTCCTCGGGAGTAACGCAAAAAGTCATTTTGTGTAACAAACTATTACAATTTACAATCCAATGTATTTCTTGTATAGTATTCATTGATTACTCTTCTGCGAACTCTTGGTTAGACAACAGTGAAATTTCTACGTTTTATTAAGTGATATCAGTACAGTGTCAGTTATCACTCCTTGTACAAAGAACTTCAAAATCTGATGAATGTATCTCTGGCATTCAATGTAACTGCTCTTACAGTCGCTATATCATGCTTTTATATGGTTGAGTACATATACAATGAAATGAAGCCACCTTCTATACAACTACAGTAAAAAGGTGCTCCATACTGCCACTCAGTGGGATTCCTCGGGAGTAACGCAGAAAGTCATTTTGTGTAACAAACTATTACAATTTACAATCCAATGTATTTCTTGTATAGTATTCATTGATTACTCTTCTGTGAACTCTTGGTTAGACAACAGTGAAATTTCTACGTTTTACAAAGTGATACCAGTACAGTGTCAGTTTTCACTCCTTCTATAAAGAACTTCAAAATCTGATGAATGTATCTCTGGCATTCAATGTAACTGCTCTTACAGTTGCTATATCATGCTTTTATATGGTTGAGTACATATACAATGAAATGAAGCCACCTTCTATACAACTATAGTAAAAAGGAGCTCCATACTGCCACTCAGTGGGATTCCTCGGGAGTAACGCAGAAAGTCATTTTGTGTAACAAACTATTACAATATATAATTTCTTGTATATTATTCATTAATTACTCTTTTCAATGATCTGTTGGTTACAGGATAGTGATATTTCTAGGTTTTACAAAGTGATATCAGTAGAGTGTCAGTTATCACTCCTTGTAGAAACAACTTCAAAATCTGATGAATGTATCTCTGGCATTCAATGTAACTGCTCTTACAGTTGCTATATCATGCTTTTATATGGTTGAGTACATATACAATGAAATGAAGCCACCTTCTATACAACTATAGTAAAAAGGTGCTCCATACTTCCACTCAGTGGGATTCCTCGGGAGTAACGCAGAAAGTCATTTTGTTTAACAAACTATTACAATATACAATTTCTTGTATAGTATTCATTGATTACTCTTTTCAATGATCTGTTGGTTACAGGATAGTGATATTTTTAGGTTTTTCAAAGTGATATCAGTAGAGTGTCAGTTATCACTCCTTGTACAAACAACTTCAAAATCTGATGAATGTATCTCTGGCATTCAATGTAACTGCTCTTACAGTTGCTATATCATGCTTTTCTATGGTTGAGTACATTGACAATGAAATGAAGCCACCTTCTATACAACTATAGCAAAAAGGTGCTCCATACTGCCACTCAGTGGGATTCCTCGGGAGTAACGCAGAAAGTCATTTTGTGTAACAAACTATTACAATTTACAATCCAATGTATTTCTTGTATAGTATTCATTGATTACTCTTCTGTGAACTCTTGGTTAGACAACAGTGAAATTTCTACGTTTTACAAAGTGATATCAGTACAGTGTCAGTTATCACTCCTTGTACAACCAACTTCAAAATCTGATGAATGTATCTCTTGCATTCAATGTAATTGCTCTTACAGTTGATATATCTTGATTTTATATGGTTGAGTACATATACAATGAAATGAAGCCACCTTCTATACAACTATAGTAAAAAGGTGCTCCATACTGCCACTCAGTGGGATTCCTCGGGAGTAACGCAGAAAGTCATTTTGTATAAAAAACTATTACAATATACAATTTCTTGTATAGTATTCATTGATTACTCTTTTCAATGATCTCTTCGTTACAGGATAGTGATATTTCTAGGTTTTAGAAAGTGATATCAGTACAGTGTCAGTTATCACTCCTTGTACAACAAACTTCAAAATCTGATGAATGTATGTCTTGCATTCAATGTAATTGCTCTTACAGTTGATATAACATGCTATTGCAAGATTGAGTACATATACAATGAAATGAAGCCACCTTCTATACAGCTAGAGGAAAAAGCGGCTCCATACTGCCACTCAGTGGGATTCCTCGGGAGTAACGCAGAAAGTCATTTTGTGTAACAAACTATTACAATTTACAATCCAATGTATTTCTTGTATAGTATTCATTGATTACTCTTCTGTGAACTCTTGGTTAGACAACAGTGAAATTTCTACGTTTTACAAAGTGATAACAGTACAGTGTCAGTTATCACTCCTTGTACAACCAACTTCAAAATCTGATGAATGTATCTCTTGCATTCAATGTAATTGCTCTTACAGTTGATATATCTTGATTTTATATGGTTGAATACATATACAATTAAATGAAGCCACCTTCTATACAGCTGGAGGAAAAAGGTGCTCCATTCTGCCACTCAGTGGGATTCCTCGGGAGTAACGCAGAAAGTCATTTTGTGTAACAAACTATTACAATTTACAATCCAATGTATTTCTTGTATAGTATTCATTGATTACTCTTCTGTGAACTCTTGGTTAGACAACAGTGAAATTTCTACGTTTTACAAAGTGATATCAGTACAGTGTCAGTTATCACTCCTTGTACAACCAACTTCAAAATCTGATGAATGTATCTCTTGCATTCTATGTAATTGCTCTTACAGTTGATATATCTTGATTTTATATGGTTGAGTACATATACAATGAAATGAAGCCACCTTCTATACAACTAAAGTAAAAAGGTGCTCCATACTGCCACTCAGTGGGATTCCTCGGGAGTAACGCAGAAAGTCATTTTGTATAAAAAACTATTACAATATACAATTTCTTGTATAGTATTCATTGATTACTCTTTTCAATGATCTGTTCGTTAAAGGATAGTGATATTTCTAGGTTTTACAAAGTGATATCAGTACAGTGTCAGTTATCACTCCTTGTACAAACAACTTCAAAATCTGATGAATGTATCTCTGGCATTCAATGTAACTGCTCTTACAGTTGCTATATCATGCTTTTATATGGTTGAGTACATATACAATGAAATGAAGCCACCTTCTATACAACTATAGCAAAAAGGTGCTCCATACTGCCACTCAGTGGGATTCCTCGGGAGTAACGCAGAAAGTCATTTTGTGTAACAAACTATTATAATTTACAATCCAATGTATTTCTTGTATAGTATTCATTGATTACTCTTCTGTGAACTCTTGGTTAGACAACAGTGAAATTTCTAAGTATTTCAAAGTGATATCAATACAGTGTCAGTTCTCACTACTTGTACAACCAACTTCAAAATCTGATGAATGTATCTCTGGCATTCAATGTAACTGCTCTTACCGTTGCTATATCATGCTTTTATATGGTTGAGTACATATACAATGAAATGAAGCCACCTTCTATACAACTACAGTAAAAAGGTGCTCCATACTGCCACTCAGTGGGATTCCTCGGGAGTAACGCAGAAAGTCATTTTGTGTAACAAACTATTACAATTTACAATCCAATGTATTTCTTGTATAGTATTCATTGATTACTCTTCTGCGATCTCTTGGTTAGACAACAGTGAAATTTCTTGGTTTTACAACGTGATATCAATACAGTGTCAGTAATCACTCCTTGTACAACCAACTTCAAAATCTGATGAATGTATCTCTTGCATTCAATGTAACTGCTCTTACAGTTGCTATATCATACTTTTATATGGTTGAGTACATATACAATGAAATGAAGCCACCTTCTATACAAGTATAGTAAAAAGGTGCTCCATACTGCCACTCAGTGGGATTCCTCGGGAGTAACGCAGAAAGTCATTTTGTATAAAAAACGATTACAAAATACAATTTCTTGTATAATATTCATTGATTACTCTTTTCAATGATCTGTTCGTTACAGGATAGTGATATTTCTAGGTTTTACAAAGTGATATCAGTACAGTGTCAGTTATCACTCCTTGTACAACAAACTTCAAAATCTGATGAATGTATGTCTTGCATTCAATGTAATTGCTCTTACAGTTGATATAACATGCTATTGCAAGATTGAGTACATATACAATGAAATGAAGCCACCTTCTATACAGCTAGAGGAAAAAGGTGCTCCATACTGCCACTCAGTGGGAATCCTCGGGAGTAACACAGAAAATAATTTTGTGTAACAAACTATTACAATTTACAATCCAATGTAATTCTTGTATAGTATTCATTGATTACTCTTCTGCGATATCTTGGTTACACAACAGTGAAATTTCTAGGTTTTTCAAAGTGATATCAATACAGTGTCAGTTATCACTCCTTGTACAACCAACTTCAAAATCTGATGAATGTATCTCTTGCATTCAATTTAACTGCTCTTACCGTTGCTATATCATGCTTTTATATGGTTGAGTACATATACAATGAAATGAAGCCACCTTCTATACAACTACAGTAAAAAGGTGCTCCATACTGCCACTCAGTGGGATTCCTCGGGAGTAACGCAGAAAGTCATTTTGTGTAACAAACTATTACAATTTATAATTCTATGTATTTCTTGTATAGTATTCATTGATTACTCTTCTGCGAACTCTTGGTTAGACAACAGTGAAATTTCTACGTTTTTCAAAGTGATATCAATACAGTGTCAGTTATCACTCCTTGTACAACCAACTTCAAAATCTGATGAATGTATCTCTGGCGTTCAATGTATCTGCTCTTACTGTTGCTATATCATGCTTTTATATGGTTGAGTAGATATACAATGAAATGAAGCCACCTTCTATACAACTACAGTAAAAAGGTGCTCCATACTGCCACTCAGTGGGATTCCTCGGGAGTAACGCAGAATGTCATTTTGTGTAACAAACTATTACAATTTACAATCCAATGTATTTCTTGTATAGTATTCATTGATTACTCTTCTGTGAACTCTTGGTTAGACAACAGTGAAATTTCAACGTTTTACAAAGTGATAACAGTACAGTGTCAGTTATCACTCCTTGTACAACCAACTTCAAAATCTGATGAATGTATCTCTTGCATTCAATGTAATTGCTCTTACAGTTGATATATCTTGATTTTATATGGTTGAATACATATACAATAAAATGAAGCCACCTTCTATACAGCTGGAGGAAAAAGGTGCTCCATTCTGCCACTCAGTGGGATTCCTCGGGAGTAACGCAGAAAGTCATTTTGTGTAACAAACTATTACAATTTACAATCCAATGTATTTCTTGCATAGTATTCATTGATTACTCTTCTGCGATCTCTTGGTTAGACAACAGTGAAATTTCTAGGTTTTACAACGTGATATCAATACAGTGTCTGTAATCACTCCTTGTACAACCAACTTCAAGATCTGATGAATGTATCTCTTGCATTCAATGTAACTGCTCTTACAGTCGCTATATCATGCTTTTATATGGTTGAGTACATATACAATGAAATGAAGCCACCTTCTATATAACTATAGTAAAAAGGAGCTCCATACTGCCACTCAGTGGGATTCCTCGGGAGTAACGCAGAAAGTCATTTTGTGTAACAAACTATTACAATATATAATTTCTTGTATAGTATTCACTGATAACTCTTTTCAATGATCTGTTTGTTACAGGATAGTGATATTTCTAGGTTTTACAAAGTGATATCAGTACAGTGTCAGTTATCACTCCTTGTACAAACAACTTCAAAATCTGATGAATGTATCTCTGGCATTCAATGTAACTGCTCTTACAGTTGCTATATCATGCTTTTATATGGTTGAGTACATATACAATGAAATGAAGCCACCTTCTATACAACTATAGCAAAAAGGTGCTCCATACTGCCACTCAGTGGGATTCCTCGGGAGTAACGCAAAAAGTCATTTTGTGTAACAAACTATTACAATTTACAATCCAATGTATTTCTTGTATAGTATTCATTGATTACTCTTCTGCGAACTCTTGGTTAGACAACAGTGAAATTTCTACGTTTTATTAAGTGATATCAGTACAGTGTCAGTTATCACTCCTTGTACAAAGAACTTCAAAATCTGATGAATGTATCTCTGGCATTCAATGTAACTGCTCTTACAGTCTCTATATCATGCTTTTATATGGTTGAGTACATATACAATGAAATGAAGCCACCTTCTATACAACTACAGTAAAAAGGTGCTCCATACTGCCACTCAGTGGAATTCCTCGGGAGTAACGCAGAAAGTCATTTTGTGTAACAAACTATTACAATTTACAATCCAATGTGTTTCTTGTATAGTATTCATTGATTACTCTTCTGTGAAATCTTGGTTAGACAACAGTGAAATTTCAACGTTTTACAAAGTGATACCAGTACAGTGTCAGTTTTCACTCCTTGTATAAAGAACTTCAAAATCTGATGAATGTATCTCTGGCATTCAATGTAACTGCTCTTACAGTTGCTATATCATGCTTTTATATGGTTGAGTACATATACAATGAAATGAAGCCACCTTCTATACAACTATAGTAAAAAGGAGCTCCATACTGCCGCTCAGTGGGATTCCTCGGGAGTAACGCAGAAAGTAATTTTGTGTAACAAACTATTACAATATATAATTTCTTCTATATTATTCATTGATTTCTCTTTTCAATGATCTGTTGGTTATAGGATAGTGATATTTCTAGGTTTTACAAAGTGATATCAGTACAGTGTCAGTTATCACTCCTTGTACAAACAACTTCAAAATCTGATGAATGTATCTCTGGCATTCAATGTAACTGCTCTTACAGTTGCTATATCATGCTTTTATATGGATGAGTACATATACAATGAAATGAAGCCACCTTCTATACAACTATAGTAAAAGGGTGCTCCATACTGCCACTCAGTGGGATTCCTCGTGAGTAACGCAGAAAGTCATTTTGTGTAACACACTATTACAATACACAATTTCTTGTATAGTATTCATTGATTACTCTTTTCAATGATCTGTTGGTTACAGGATAGTGATATTTCTAGGTTTTTCAAAGTGATATCAGTACAGTGTCAGTTATCACTCCTTGTACAAACAACTTCAAAATCTGATGAATGTATCTCTGGCATTCAATGTAACTGCTCTTACAGTTGCTATATCATGCTTTTATATGGTTGAGTACATAGACAATGAAATGAAGCCACCTTCTTTACAACTATAGCAAAAAGGTGCTCCATACTGCCACTCAGTGGGATTCCTCGGGAGTAACGCAGAAAGTCATTTTGTGTAACAAACTATTACAATTTACAATCCAATGTATTTCTTGTATAGTATTCATTGATTACTCTTCTCTGAACTCTTGGTTAGACAACAGTGAAATTTCTACGTTTTACAAAGTGATATCAGTACAGTGTCAGTTATCACTCCTTGTACAACCAACTTCAAAATCTGATGAATGTATCTCTTGCATTCAATGTAATGGCTCTTACAGTTGATATATCTTGATTTTATATGGTTGAGTACATATACAATGAAATGAAGCCACCTTCTATACAACTATAGTAAAAAGGTGCTCCATACTGCCACTCAGTGGGATTCCTCGTGAGTAACGGAGAAAGTCATTTTGTGTAACAAACTTTTACAATTTACAACCCAATGTATTTCTTGCATAGTATTCATTGATTACTCTTCTGCGATCTCTTGGTTAGACAACAGTGAAATTTCTAGGTTTTACAACGTGATATCAATACAGTGTCAGTAATCACTCCTTGTACAACCAACTTCAAAATCTGATGAATGTATCTCTTGCATTCAATTTAACTGCTCTTACAGTTGCTATATCATGCTTTTATATGGTTGAGTACATATACAATGAAATGAAGCCACCTTCTATGCAACTATAGTAAAAAGGTGCTCCATACTGCCACTCAGTGGGATTCCTCGTGAGTAACGCAGAAAGTCATTTTGTGTAACAAACTATTACAATTTACAATCCAATGTATTTCTTGTCTGGTATTCATTGATTACACTTCTGCGATCTCTTGGTTAGACAACAGTGAAATTTCTAGGTTTTACAACGTGATATCAATACAGTGTCAGTAATCACTCCTTGTACAACCAACTTCAAAATCTGATGAATGTATCTCTTGCATTCAATGTAACTGCTCTTACAGTTGCTATATCATGCTTTTATATGGTTGAGTACATATACAATGAAATGAAGCCACCTTCTATACAACTATAGTAAAAAGGAGCTCCATACTGCCACTCAGTGGGATTCCTCGGGAGTAACGCAGAAAGTCATTTTGTGTAACAAAGTAGTACAATATGTAATTTCTTGTATATTATTCATTGATTACTCTTTTCAATGATCTGTTGGTTACAGGATAGTGATATTTCTAGGTTTTACAAAGTGATATCAGTACAGTGTCAGTTATCACTCCTTGTACAAACAACTTCAAAATCTGATGAATGTATCTCTGGCATTCAATGTAACTGCTCTTACAGTTGCTATATCATGCTTTTATATGGTTGAGTACATATACAATGAAATGAAGCCACCTTCTATACAACTATAGCAAAAAGGTGCTCCATACTGCCACTCAGTGGGATTCCTCGGGAGTAACGCAGAAAGTCATTTTGTGTAACAAACTATTACAATTTACAATCCAATGTATTTCTTGTATAGTATTCATTGATTATTCTTCTGTGAACTCTTGGTTAGACAACAGTGAAATTTCTACGTTTTACAAAGTGATATCAGTACAGTGTCAGTTTTCACTCCTTGTATAAAGAACTTCAAAATCTGATGAATGTATCTCTGGCATTCAATGTAACTGCACTTACCGTTGCTATATCATGCTTTTATATGGTTGAGTACATATACAATTAAATGAAGCCACCTTCTATACAACTATAGCAAAACGGTGCTCCATACTGCCACTCAGTGGGATTCCTGGGGAGTAACGCAGAAAGTCATTTTGTGTAACAAACTATTACAATTTACAATCCAATGTATTTCTTGTATAGTATTCATTGATTACTCTTCTGTGAACTCTTGGTTAGACAACAGTGAAATTTCTAGGTTTTACAACGTGATATCAATACAGTGTCAGTAATCACTCCTTGTACAACCAACTTCAAAATCTGATGAATGTATCTCTTGCATTCAATGTAACTGCTCCTACAGTTGCTATATCATGCTTTTATATGGTTGAGTACATATACAATGAAATGAAGCCACCTTCTATACAACTATAGTAAAAAGGAGCTCCATACTGCCACTCAGTGGGATTCCTCGGGAGTAACGCAGAAAGTCATTTTGTGTAACAAAGAATTACAATATATAATTTCTTGTATATTATTCATTGATTACTATTTTCAATGATCTGTTGGTTACAGGATAGTGATATTTCTAGGTTTTACAAAGTGATATCAGTACAGTGTCAGTTATCACTCCTTGTACAAACAACTTCAAAATCTGATGAATGTATCTCTGGCATTCAATGTAACTGCTCTTACAGTTGCTATATCATGCTTTTATATGGTTGAGTACATATACAATGAAATGAAGCCACCTTCTATACAACTACAGTAAAAGGTGCTCCATACTGCCACTCAGTGGGATTCCTCGGGAGTAACGCAGAAAGTCATTTTGTGTAACAAACTATTACAATTTATAATCCAATGTATTTCTTGTATAGTATTCATTGATTACTCTTCTGCGAACTCTTGGTTAGACAACAGTGAGATTTCTAGGTTTTTCAAAGTGATATCAATACAGTGTCAGTTATCACTCCTTGTACAACCAACTTCAAAATCTGATGAATGTATCTCTGGCGTTCAATGTATCTGCTCTTACCGTTGCTATATCATGCTTTTATATGGTTGAGTAGATATACAATGAAATGAAGCCACCTTCTATACAACTACAGTAAAAAGGTGCTCCATACTGCCACTCAGTGGGATTCCTCGGGAGTAACGCAGAAAGTCATTTTGTGTAACAAACTATTACAATTTACAATCCAATGTATTTCTTGTATAGTATTCATTGATTACTCTTCTGTGAACTCTTGGTTAGACAACAGTGAAATTTCTACGTTTTACAAAGTGATAACAGTACAGTGTCAGTTATCACTCCTTGTACAACGAACTTCAAAATCTGATGAATGTATCTCTTGCATTCAATGTAATTGCTCTTACAGTTGATATATCTTGATTTTATATGGTTGAATACATATACAATAAAATGAAGCCACCTTCTATACAGCTGGAGGAAAAAGGTGCTCCATTCTGCCACTCAGTGGGATTCCTCGGGAGTAACGCAGAAAGTCATTTTGTGTAACCAACTATTACAATTTACAATCCAATGTATTTCTTGCATAGTATTCATTGATTACTCTTCTGCGATCTCTTGGTTAGACAACAGTGAAATTTCTAGGTTTTACAACGTGATATCAATACAGTGTCTGTAATCACTCCTTGTACAACCAACTTCAAAATCTGATGAATTTATCTCTTGCATTCAATGTAACTGCTCTTACAGTCGCTATATCATGCTTTTATATGGTTGAGTACATATACAATGAAATGAAGCCACCTTCTATACAACTATAGTAAAAAGGAGCTCCATACTGCCACTCAGTGGGATTCCTCGGGAGTAACGCAGAAAGTCATTTTGTGTAACAAACTATTACAATATATAATTTCTTGTATAGTATTCACTGATTACTCTTTTCAATGATCTGTTTGTTACAGGATAGTGATATTTCTAGGTTTTACAAAGTGATATCAGTACAGTGTCAGTTATCACTCCTTGTACAAACAACTTCAAAATCTGATGAATGTATCTCTGGCATTCAATGTAACTGCTCTTACAGTTGCTATATCATGCTTTTATATGGTTGAGTACATATACAATGAAATGAAGCCACCTTCTATACAACTATAGCAAAAAGGTGCTCCATACTGCCACTCAGTGGGATTCCTCGGGAGTAACGCAAAAAGTCATTTTCTGTAACAAACTATTACAATTTACAATCCAATGTATTTCTTGTATAGTATTCATTGATTACTCTTCTGCGAACTCTTGGTTAGACAACAGTGAAATTTCTACGTTTTATTAAGTGATATCAGTACAGTGTCAGTTATCACTCCTTGTACAAAGAACTTCAAAATCTGATGAATGTATCTCTGGCATTCAATGTAACTGCTCTTACAGTCTCTATATCATGCTTTTATATGGTTGAGTACATATACAATGAAACGAAGCCACCTTCTATACAACTACAGTAAAAAGGTGCTCCATACTGCCACTCAGTGGGATTCCTCGGGAGTAACGCAGAAAGTCATTTTGTGTAACAAACTATTACAATTTACAATCCAATGTGTTTATTGTATAGTATTCATTGATTACTCTTCTGTGAACTCTTGGTTAGACAACAGTGAAATTTCTACGTTTTACAAAGTGATACCAGTACAGTGTCAGTTTTCACTCCTTGTATAAAGAACTTCAAAATCTGATGAATGTATCTCTGGCATTCAATGTAACTGCTCTTACAGTTGCTATATCATGCTTTTATATGGTTGAGTACATATACAATGAAATGAAGCCACCTTCTATACAACTATAGTAAAAAGGTGCTCCATACTGCCACTCAGTGGGATTCCTCGGGAGTAACGCAGAAAGTCATTTTGTGTAACAAACTATTACAATATATAATTTCTTGTATATTATTCATTGATTACTCTTTTCAATGATCTGTTTGTTACAGGATAGTGATATTTCTAGGTTTTACAAAGTGATATCAGTACAGTGTCAGTTATCACTCCTTGTACAAACAACTTCAAAATCTGATGAATGTATCTCTGGCATTCAATGTAACTGCTCTTACAGTTGCTATATCATGCTTTTATATGGTTGAGTACATATACAATGAAATGAAGCCACCTTCTATGCAACTATAGTAAAAGGGTGCTCCATACTGCCACTCAGTGGGATTCCTCGTGAGTAACGCAGAAAGTCATTTTGTGTAACACACTATTACAATACACAATTTCTTGTATAGTATTCATTGATTACTCTTTTCAATAATCTGTTGGTTACAGGATAGTGATATTTCTAGGTTTTTCAAAGTGATATCAGTACAGTGTCAGTTATCACTCCTTGTACAAACAACTTCAAAATCTGATGAATGTATCTCTGGCATTCAATGTAACTGCTCTTACAGTTGCTATATCATGCTTTTATATGGTTGAGTACATAGACAATGAAATGAAGCCACCTTCTTTACAACTATAGCAAAAAGGTGCTCCATACTGCCACTCAGTGGGATTCCTCGGGAGTAACGCAGAAAGTCATTTTGTGTAACAAACTATTACAATTTACAATCCAATGTATTTCTTTTATAGTATTCATTGATTACTCTTCTTTGAACTCTTGGTTAGACAACAGTGAAATTTCTAGGTTTTACAAAGTGATATCAGTACAGTGTCAGTTATCACTCCTTGTACAACCAACTTCAAAATCTGATGAATGTATCTCTTGCATTCAATGTAATTGCTCTTACAGTTGATATATCTTGATTTTATATGGTTGAGTACATATACCATGAAATGAAGCCACCTTCTATACAACTACAGTAAAAAGGTGCTCCATACTGCCACTCAGTGGGATTCCTCGGGAGTAACGGAGAAAGTCATTTTGTGTAACAAACTATTACAATTTACAATCCAATGTATTTCTTGCATAGTATTCATTGATTACTCTTCTGTGATCTCTTGGTTAGACAACAGTGAAATTTCTAGGTTTTACAACGTGATATCAATACAGTGTCAGTAATCACTCCTTGTACAACACACTTCAAAATCTGATGAATGTATCTCTTTCATTCAATGTAACTGCTCTTACCGTTGCTATATCATGCTTTTATATGGTTGAGTATATATACAATGAAATGAAGCCACCTTCTATACAACTACAGTAAAAAGGTGCTCCATACTGCCACTCAGTGGGATTCCTCGGGAGTAACGCAGAAAGTCATTTTGTGTAACAAACTATTCCAATTTACAATCCAATGTATTTCTTGTATAGTATTAATTGATTACTCTTCTGCGATCTCTTGGTTAGACAACAGTGAAATTTCTAGGTTTTACAACGTGATATCAATACAGTGTCAGGAATTACTCCTTGTACAACCAAACTTCAAAATCTGATGAATGTATCTCTTGCATTCAATGTAACTGCTCTTACAGTTGCTATATCGTGCTTTTATATGGTTGAGTACATATACAATGAAATGAAGCCACCTTCTATACAAGTATAGTAAAAAGGTGCTCCATACTGCCACTCAGTGGGATTCCTCGTGAGTAACGCAGAAAGTCATTTTGTGTAACAAACTATTACAATATACAATTTCTTGTATAGAATTCATTGATTACTCTTTTCAATGATCTGTTGGTTACAGGATAGTGATATTTCTAGGTTTTACAAAGTGATATCAGTACAGTGTCAGTTATCACTCCTTGTACAAACCACTTCAAAATCTGATGAATGTATCTCTTGCATTCAATGTAATTGCTCTTACAGTTGATATATCTTGATTTTATATGGTTGAGTACATATAAAATGAAATGAAGCCACCTTCTATACAACTACAGGAAAAAGGTGCTCCATACTGCCACTCAGTGGGATTCCTCGGGAGTAACGGAGAAAGTCATTTTGTGTAACAAACTATTACAATTTACAATCCAATGTATTTCTTGTATAGTATTCATTGATTACATTTCTGCGATCTCTTGGTTAGACAACAGTGAAATTTCTAGGTTTTACAACGTGATATCAATACAGTGTCAGTAATCACTCCTTGTACAACCAACTTCAAAATCTGATGAATGTATCTCTTGCATTCAATGTAACTGCTCCTACAGTTGCTATATCATGCTTTTATATGGTTGAGTACATATACAATGAAATGATGCCGCCTTCTATACAAATATCGTAAAAAGGAGCTGCATACTGCCACTCAGTGGGATTCCTCGGGAGTAACGCAGAAAGTCATTTTGTGTAACAAACTATTCCAATTTACATTCCAGTGTATTTCTTGTATAGTATTAATTGATTACTCTTCTGCGATCTCTTGGTTAGACAACAGTGAAATTTCTAGGTTTTACAACGTGATATCAATACAGTGTCAGTAATCACTCCTTGTACAACCAAACTTCAAAATCTGATGAATGTATCTCTTGCATTCAATGTAACTGCTCTTACAGTTGCTGTATCATGCTTTTATATGGTTGAGTACATATACAATGAAATGAAGCCACCTTCTATACAAGTATAGTAAAAAGGTGCTCCATACTGCCACTCAGTGGGATTCCTCGTGAGTAACGCAGAAAGTCATTTTGTGTAACAAACTATTACAATATACAATTTCTTGTATAGTATTCATTGATTACTCTTTTCAATGATCTGTTGGTTACAGGATAGTGATATTTCTAGGTTTTACAAAGTGATATCAGTACAGTGTCAGTTATCACTCCTTGTACAAACCACTTCAAAATCTGATGAATGTATCTCTTGCATTCAATGTAATTGCTCTTACAGTTGATATATCTTGATTTTATATGGTTGAGTAGATATAAAATGAAATGAAGCCACCTTCTATACAACTACAGTAAAAAGGTGCTCCATACTGCCACTCAGTGGGATTCCTCGGGAGTAACGGAGAAAGTCATTTTGTGTAACAAACTATTACAATTTACAATCCAATGTATTTCTTGCATAGTATTCATTGATTACTTTTCTGCGATCTCTTGGTTAGACAACAATGAAATTTCTAGGTTTTACAACGTGATATCAATACAGTGTCAGTAATCACTTCTTGTACAACCAACTTCAAAATCTGATGAATGTATCTCTTGCATTCAATGTAACTGCTCTTACAGTTGCTATATCATTCTTTTATATGGTTGAGTACATATACAATGAAATGATGCCGCCTTCTATACAACTATAGTAAAAAGGAGCTGCATACTGCCACTCAGTGGGATTCCTCGGGAGTAACGCAGAAAGTCATTTTGTGTAACAAACTATTACAATATATAATTTCTTGTATATTATTCATTGATTACTCTTTTCAATGATCTGTTGGTTACAGGATAGTGATATTTCTAGGTTTTACAAAGTGATATCAGTACAGTGTCAGTTATCACTCGTACAAACAACTTCAAAATCTGATGAATGTATCTCTGGCATTCAATGTAACTGCTCTTACAGTTGCTATATCATGCTTTTATATGGTTGAGTACATATACAATGAAATGAAGCCACCTTCTATACAACTATAGCAAAAAGGTGCTCCATACTGCCACTCAGTGGGATTCCTCGGGAGTAACGCAGAAAGTCATTTTGTGTAACAAACTATTACAATATATAATTTCTTGTATATTATTCATTGATTACTCTTTTCAATGATCTGTTTGTTACAGGATAGTGATATTTCTAGGTTTTACAAAGTGATATCAGTACAGTGTCAGTTATCACTCCTTGTACAAACAACTTCAAAATCTGATGAATGTATCTCTGGCATTCAATGTAACTGCTCTTACAGTTGCTATATCATGCTTTTATATGGTTGAGTACATAGACAATGAAATGAAGCCACCTTCTTTACAACTATAGCAAAAAGGTGCTCCATACTGCCACTCAGTGGGATTCCTCGGGAGTAACGCAGAAAGTCATTTTGTGTAACAAACTATTACAATTTACAATCCAATGTATTTCTTGTATAGTATTCATTGATTACTCTTCTGTGAACTCTTGGTTAGACAACAGTGAAATTTCTACGTTTTACAAAGTGATATCAGTACAGTGTCAGTTATCACTCCTTGTACAACCAACTTCAAAATCTGATGAATGTATCTCTTGCATTCAATGTAATTGCTCTTACAGTTGATATATCTTGATTTTATATGGTTGAGTACATATACAATGAAATGAAGCCACCTTCTATACAACTACAGTAAAAAGGTGCTCCATACTGCCACTCAGTGTGATTCCTCGGGAGTAACGGAGAAAGTCATTTTGTGTAACAAACTATTACAATTTACAATCCAATGTATTTCTTGCATAGTATTCATTGATTACTCTTCTGCGATCTCTTGGTTAGACAACAGTGAAATTTCTAGGTTTTACAACGTGATATCAATACAGTGTCAGTAATCACTCCTTGTACAACACACTTCAAAATCTGATGAATGTATCTCTTGCATTCAATGTAACTGCTCTTACCGTTGCTATATCATGCTTTTATATGGTTGAGTATATATACAATGAAATGAAGCCACCTTCTATACAACTACAGTAAAAAGGTGCTCCATACTGCCACTCAGTGGGATTCCTCGGGAGTAACGCAGAAAGTCATTTTGTGTAACAAACTATTCCAATTTACATTCCAGTGTATTTCTTGTATAGTATTAATTGATTACTCTTCTGCGATCTCTTGGTTAGACAACAGTGAAATTTCTAGGTTTTACAACGTGATATCAATACAGTGTCAGTAATCACTCCTTGTACAACCAAACTTCAAAATCTGAGGAATGTATCTCTTGCATTCAATGTAACTGCTCTTACAGTTGCTGTATCATGCTTTTATATGGTTGAGTACATATACAATGAAATGAAGCCACCTTCTATACAAGTATAGTAAAAAGGTGCTCCATACTGCCACTCAGTGGGATTCCTCGTGAGTAACGCAGAAAGTCATTTTGTGTAACAAACTATTACAATATACAATTTCTTGTATAGTATTCATTGATTACTCTTTTCAATGATCTGTTGGTTACAGGATAGTGATATTTCTAGGTTTTACAAAGTGATATCAGTACAGTGTCAGTTATCACTCCTTGTACAAACCACTTCAAAATCTGATGAATGTATCTCTTGCATTCAATGTAATTGCTCTTACAGTTGATATATCTTGATTTTATATGGTTGAGTAGATATAAAATGAAATGAAGCCACCTTCTATACAACTACAGTAAAAAGGTGCTCCATACTGCCACTCAGTGGGATTCCTCGGGAGTAACGGAGAAAGTCATTTTGTGTAACAAACTATTACCATTTACAATCCAATGTATTTCTTGCATAGTATTCATTGATTACTTTTCTGCGATCTCTTGGTTAGACAACAATGAAATTTCTAGGTTTTACAACGTGATATCAATACAGTGTCAGTAATCACTCCTTGTACAACCAACTTCAAAATCTGATGAATGTATCTCTTGCATTCAATGTAACTGCTCTTACAGTTGCTATATCATGCTTTTATATGGTTGAGTACATATACAATGAAATGAAGCCGCCTTCTATACAACTATAGTAAAAAGAAGCTCCATACTGCCACTCAGTGGGATTCCTCGGGAGTAACGCAGAAAGTCATTTTGTGTAACAAAGTATTACAATATATAATTTCTTGTATATTATTCATTGATTACTCTTTTCAATGATCTGTTGGTTACAGGATAGTGATATTTCTAGGTTTTACAAAGTGATATCAGTACAGGGTCAGTTATCACTCCTTGTACAAACAACTTCAAAATCTGATGAATGTATCTCTGGCATTCAATGTAACTGCTCTTACAGTTGCTATATCATGCTTTTATATGGTTGAGTACATATACAATGAAATGAAGCCACCTTCTATACAACTATAGCAAAAAGGTGCTCCATACTGCCACTCAGTGGGATTCCTCGGGAGTAACGCAGAAAGTCATTTTGTGTAACAAACTATTACAATTTACAATCCAATGTATTTCTTGTATAGTATTCATTGATTACTCTTCTGTGAACTCTTGGTTAGACAACAGTGAAATTTCTACGTTTTACAAAGTGATACCAGTACAGTGTCAGTTTTCACTCCTTCTATAAAGAACTTCAAAATCTGATGAATGTATCTCTGGCATTCAATGTAACTGCTCTTACAGTTGCTATATCATGCTTTTATATGGTTGAGTACATATACAATGAAATGAAGCCACCTTCTATACAACTATAGTAAAAAGGAGCTCCATACTGCCACTCAGTGGGATTCCTCGGGAGTAACGCAGAAAGTCATTTTGTGTAACAAACTATTACAATATATAATTTCTTGTATATTATTCATTAATTACTCTTTTCAATGATCTGTTGGTTACAGGATAGTGATATTTCTAGGTTTTACAAAGTGATATCAGTAGAGTGTCAGTTATCACTCCTTGTAGAAACAACTTCAAAATCTGATGAATGTATCTCTGGCATTCAATGTAACTGCTCTTACAGTTGCTATATCATGCTTTTATATGGTTGAGTACATATACAATGAAATGAAGCCACCTTCTATACAACTATAGTAAAAAGGTGCTCCATACTTCCACTCAGTGGGATTCCTCGGGAGTAACGCAGAAAGTCATTTTGTTTAACAAACTATTACAATATACAATTTCTTGTATAGTATTCATTGATTACTCTTTTCAATGATCTGTTGGTTACAGGATAGTGATATTTTTAGGTTTTTCAAAGTGATATCAGTAGAGTGTCAGTTATCACTCCTTGTACAAACAACTTCAAAATCTGATGAATGTATCTCTGGCATTCAATGTAACTGCTCTTACAGTTGCTATATCATGCTTTTCTATGGTTGAGTACATTGACAATGAAATGAAGCCACCTTCTATACAACTATAGCAAAAAGGTGCTCCATACTGCCACTCAGTGGGATTCCTCGGGAGTAACGCAGAAAGTCATTTTGTGTAACAAACTATTACAATTTACAATCCAATGTATTTCTTGTATAGTATTCATTGATTACTCTTCTGTGAACTCTTGGTTAGACAACAGTGAAATTTCTACGTTTTACAAAGTGATATCAGTACAGTGTCAGTTATCACTCCTTGTACAACCAACTTCAAAATCTGATGAATGTATCTCTTGCATTCAATGTAATTGCTCTTACAGTTGATATATCTTGATTTTATATGGTTGAGTACATATACAATGAAATGAAGCCACCTTCTATACAACTATAGTAAAAAGGTGCTCCATACTGCCACTCAGTGGGATTCCTCGGGAGTAACGCAGAAAGTCATTTTGTATAAAAAACTATTACAATATACAATTTCTTGTATAGTATTCATTGATTACTCTTTTCAATGATCTCTTCGTTACAGGATAGTGATATTTCTAGGTTTTAGAAAGTGATATCAGTACAGTGTCAGTTATCACTCCTTGTACAACAAACTTCAAAATCTGATGAATGTATGTCTTGCATTCAATGTAATTGCTCTTACAGTTGATATAACATGCTATTGCAAGATTGAGTACATATACAATGAAATGAAGCCACCTTCTATACAGCTAGAGGAAAAAGCGGCTCCATACTGCCACTCAGTGGGATTCCTCGGGAGTAACGCAGAAAGTCATTTTGTGTAACAAACTATTACAATTTACAATCCAATGTATTTCTTGTATAGTATTCATTGATTACTCTTCTGTGAACTCTTGGTTAGACAACAGTGAAATTTCTACGTTTTACAAAGTGATAACAGTACAGTGTCAGTTATCACTCCTTGTACAACCAACTTCAAAATCTGATGAATGTATCTCTTGCATTCAATGTAATTGCTCTTACAGTTGATATATCTTGATTTTATATGGTTGAATACATATACAATTAAATGAAGCCACCTTCTATACAGCTGGAGGAAAAAGGTGCTCCATTCTGCCACTCAGTGGGATTCCTCGGGAGTAACGCAGAAAGTCATTTTGTGTAACAAACTATTACAATTTACAATCCAATGTATTTCTTGTATAGTATTCATTGATTACTCTTCTGTGAACTCTTGGTTAGACAACAGTGAAATTTCTACGTTTTACAAAGTGATATCAGTACAGTGTCAGTTATCACTCCTTGTACAACCAACTTCAAAATCTGATGAATGTATCTCTTGCATTCAATGTAATTGCTCTTACAGTTGATATATCTTGATTTTATATGGTTGAGTACATATACAATGAAATGAAGCCACCTTCTATACAACTAAAGTAAAAAGGTGCTCCATACTGCCACTCAGTGGGATTCCTCGGGAGTAACGCAGAAAGTCATTTTGTATAAAAAACTATTACAATATACAATTTCTTGTATAGTATTCATTGATTACTCTTTTCAATGATCTGTTCGTTAAAGGATAGTGATATTTCTAGGTTTTACAAAGTGATATCAGTACAGTGTCAGTTATCACTCCTTGTACAAACAACTTCAAAATCTGATGAATGTATCTCTGGCATTCAATGTAACTGCTCTTACAGTTGCTATATCATGCTTTTATATGGTTGAGTACATATACAATGAAATGAAGCCACCTTCTATACAACTATAGCAAAAAGGTGCTCCATACTGCCACTCAGTGGGATTCCTCGGGAGTAACGCAGAAAGTCATTTTGTGTAACAAACTATTATAATTTACAATCCAATGTATTTCTTGTATAGTATTCATTGATTACTCTTCTGTGAACTCTTGGTTAGACAACAGTGAAATTTCTAAGTATTTCAAAGTGATATCAATACAGTGTCAGTTCTCACTACTTGTACAACCAACTTCAAAATCTGATGAATGTATCTCTGGCATTCAATGTAACTGCTCTTACCGTTGCTATATCATGCTTTTATATGGTTGAGTACATATACAATGAAATGAAGCCACCTTCTATACAACTACAGTAAAAAGGTGCTCCATACTGCCACTCAGTGGGATTCCTCGGGAGTAACGCAGAAAGTCATTTTGTGTAACAAACTATTACAATTTACAATCCAATGTATTTCTTGTATAGTATTCATTGATTACTCTTCTGCGATCTCTTGGTTAGACAACAGTGAAATTTCTTGGTTTTACAACGTGATATCAATACAGTGTCAGTAATCACTCCTTGTACAACCAACTTCAAAATCTGATGAATGTATCTCTTGCATTCAATGTAACTGCTCTTACAGTTGCTATATCATACTTTTATATGGTTGAGTACATATACAATGAAATGAAGCCACCTTCTATACAAGTATAGTAAAAAGGTGCTCCATACTGCCACTCAGTGGGATTCCTCGGGAGTAACGCAGAAAGTCATTTTGTATAAAAAACGATTACAAAATACAATTTCTTGTATAATATTCATTGATTACTCTTTTCAATGATCTGTTCGTTACAGGATAGTGATATTTCTAGGTTTTACAAAGTGATATCAGTACAGTGTCAGTTATCACTCCTTGTACAACAAACTTCAAAATCTGATGAATGTATGTCTTGCATTCAATGTAATTGCTCTTACAGTTGATATAACATGCTATTGCAAGATTGAGTACATATACAATGAAATGAAGCCACCTTCTATACAGCTAGAGGAAAAAGGTGCTCCATACTGCCACTCAGTGGGAATCCTCGGGAGTAACACAGAAAATAATTTTGTGTAACAAACTATTACAATTTACAATCCAATGTAATTCTTGTATAGTATTCATTGATTACTCTTCTGCGATATCTTGGTTACACAACAGTGAAATTTCTAGGTTTTTCAAAGTGATATCAATACAGTGTCAGTTATCACTCCTTGTACAACCAACTTCAAAATCTGATGAATGTATCTCTTGCATTCAATTTAACTGCTCTTACCGTTGCTATATCATGCTTTTATATGGTTGAGTACATATACAATGAAATGAAGCCACCTTCTATACAACTACAGTAAAAAGGTGCTCCATACTGCCACTCAGTGGGATTCCTCGGGAGTAACGCAGAAAGTCATTTTGTGTAACAAACTATTACAATTTATAATTCTATGTATTTCTTGTATAGTATTCATTGATTACTCTTCTGCGAACTCTTGGTTAGACAACAGTGAAATTTCTACGTTTTTCAAAGTGATATCAATACAGTGTCAGTTATCACTCCTTGTACAACCAACTTCAAAATCTGATGAATGTATCTCTGGCGTTCAATGTATCTGCTCTTACTGTTGCTATATCATGCTTTTATATGGTTGAGTAGATATACAATGAAATGAAGCCACCTTCTATACAACTACAGTAAAAAGGTGCTCCATACTGCCACTCAGTGGGATTCCTCGGGAGTAACGCAGAATGTCATTTTGTGTAACAAACTATTACAATTTACAATCCAATGTATTTCTTGTATAGTATTCATTGATTACTCTTCTGTGAACTCTTGGTTAGACAACAGTGAAATTTCAACGTTTTACAAAGTGATAACAGTACAGTGTCAGTTATCACTCCTTGTACAACCAACTTCAAAATCTGATGAATGTATCTCTTGCATTCAATGTAATTGCTCTTACAGTTGATATATCTTGATTTTATATGGTTGAATACATATACAATAAAATGAAGCCACCTTCTATACAGCTGGAGGAAAAAGGTGCTCCATTCTGCCACTCAGTGGGATTCCTCGGGAGTAACGCAGAAAGTCATTTTGTGTAACAAACTATTACAATTTACAATCCAATGTATTTCTTGCATAGTATTCATTGATTACTCTTCTGCGATCTCTTGGTTAGACAACAGTGAAATTTCTAGGTTTTACAACGTGATATCAATACAGTGTCTGTAATCACTCCTTGTACAACCAACTTCAAGATCTGATGAATGTATCTCTTGCATTCAATGTAACTGCTCTTACAGTCGCTATATCATGCTTTTATATGGTTGAGTACATATACAATGAAATGAAGCCACCTTCTATATAACTATAGTAAAAAGGAGCTCCATACTGCCACTCAGTGGGATTCCTCGGGAGTAACGCAGAAAGTCATTTTGTGTAACAAACTATTACAATATATAATTTCTTGTATAGTATTCACTGATAACTCTTTTCAATGATCTGTTTGTTACAGGATAGTGATATTTCTAGGTTTTACAAAGTGATATCAGTACAGTGTCAGTTATCACTCCTTGTACAAACAACTTCAAAATCTGATGAATGTATCTCTGGCATTCAATGTAACTGCTCTTACAGTTGCTATATCATGCTTTTATATGGTTGAGTACATATACAATGAAATGAAGCCACCTTCTATACAACTATAGCAAAAAGGTGCTCCATACTGCCACTCAGTGGGATTCCTCGGGAGTAACGCAAAAAGTCATTTTGTGTAACAAACTATTACAATTTACAATCCAATGTATTTCTTGTATAGTATTCATTGATTACTCTTCTGCGAACTCTTGGTTAGACAACAGTGAAATTTCTACGTTTTATTAAGTGATATCAGTACAGTGTCAGTTATCACTCCTTGTACAAAGAACTTCAAAATCTGATGAATGTATCTCTGGCATTCAATGTAACTGCTCTTACAGTCTCTATATCATGCTTTTATATGGTTGAGTACATATACAATGAAATGAAGCCACCTTCTATACAACTACAGTAAAAAGGTGCTCCATACTGCCACTCAGTGGAATTCCTCGGGAGTAACGCAGAAAGTCATTTTGTGTAACAAACTATTACAATTTACAATCCAATGTGTTTCTTGTATAGTATTCATTGATTACTCTTCTGTGAAATCTTGGTTAGACAACAGTGAAATTTCAACGTTTTACAAAGTGATACCAGTACAGTGTCAGTTTTCACTCCTTGTATAAAGAACTTCAAAATCTGATGAATGTATCTCTGGCATTCAATGTAACTGCTCTTACAGTTGCTATATCATGCTTTTATATGGTTGAGTACATATACAATGAAATGAAGCCACCTTCTATACAACTATAGTAAAAAGGAGCTCCATACTGCCACTCAGTGGGATTCCTCGGGAGTAACGCAGAAAGTAATTTTGTGTAACAAACTATTACAATATATAATTTCTTCTATATTATTCATTGATTTCTCTTTTCAATGATCTGTTGGTTATAGGATAGTGATATTTCTAGGTTTTACAAAGTGATATCAGTACAGTGTCAGTTATCACTCCTTGTACAAACAACTTCAAAATCTGATGAATGTATCTCTGGCATTCAATGTAACTGCTCTTACAGTTGCTATATCATGCTTTTATATGGATGAGTACATATACAATGAAATGAAGCCACCTTCTATACAACTATAGTAAAAGGGTGCTCCATACTGCCACTCAGTGGGATTCCTCGTGAGTAACGCAGAAAGTCATTTTGTGTAACACACTATTACAATACACAATTTCTTGTATAGTATTCATTGATTACTCTTTTCAATGATCTGTTGGTTACAGGATAGTGATATTTCTAGGTTTTTCAAAGTGATATCAGTACAGTGTCAGTTATCACTCCTTGTACAAACAACTTCAAAATCTGATGAATGTATCTCTGGCATTCAATGTAACTGCTCTTACAGTTGCTATATCATGCTTTTATATGGTTGAGTACATAGACAATGAAATGAAGCCACCTTCTTTACAACTATAGCAAAAAGGTGCTCCATACTGCCACTCAGTGGGATTCCTCGGGAGTAACGCAGAAAGTCATTTTGTGTAACAAACTATTACAATTTACAATCCAATGTATTTCTTGTATAGTATTCATTGATTACTCTTCTCTGAACTCTTGGTTAGACAACAGTGAAATTTCTACGTTTTACAAAGTGATATCAGTACAGTGTCAGTTATCACTCCTTGTACAACCAACTTCAAAATCTGATGAATGTATCTCTTGCATTCAATGTAATGGCTCTTACAGTTGATATATCTTGATTTTATATGGTTGAGTACATATACAATGAAATGAAGCCACCTTCTATACAACTATAGTAAAAAGGTGCTCCATACTGCCACTCAGTGGGATTCCTCGTGAGTAACGGAGAAAGTCATTTTGTGTAACAAACTTTTACAATTTACAACCCAATGTATTTCTTGCATAGTATTCATTGATTACTCTTCTGCGATCTCTTGGTTAGACAACAGTGAAATTTCTAGGTTTTACAACGTGATATCAATACAGTGTCAGTAATCACTCCTTGTACAACCAACTTCAAAATCTGATGAATGTATCTCTTGCATTCAATTTAACTGCTCTTACAGTTGCTATATCATGCTTTTATATGGTTGAGTACATATACAATGAAATGAAGCCACCTTCTATGCAACTATAGTAAAAAGGTGCTCCATACTGCCACTCAGTGGGATTCCTCGTGAGTAACGCAGAAAGTCATTTTGTGTAACAAACTATTACAATTTACAATCCAATGTATTTCTTGTCTGGTATTCATTGATTACACTTCTGCGATCTCTTGGTTAGACAACAGTGAAATTTCTAGGTTTTACAACGTGATATCAATACAGTGTCAGTAATCACTCCTTGTACAACCAACTTCAAAATCTGATGAATGTATCTCTTGCATTCAATGTAACTGCTCTTACAGTTGCTATATCATGCTTTTATATGGTTGAGTACATATACAATGAAATGAAGCCACCTTCTATACAACTATAGTAAAAAGGAGCTCCATACTGCCACTCAGTGGGATTCCTCGGGAGTAACGCAGAAAGTCATTTTGTGTAACAAAGTAGTACAATATGTAATTTCTTGTATATTATTCATTGATTACTCTTTTCAATGATCTGTTGGTTACAGGATAGTGATATTTCTAGGTTTTACAAAGTGATATCAGTACAGTGTCAGTTATCACTCCTTGTACAAACAACTTCAAAATCTGATGAATGTATCTCTGGCATTCAATGTAACTGCTCTTACAGTTGCTATATCATGCTTTTATATGGTTGAGTACATATACAATGAAATGAAGCCACCTTCTATACAACTATAGCAAAAAGGTGCTCCATACTGCCACTCAGTGGGATTCCTCGGGAGTAACGCAGAAAGTCATTTTGTGTAACAAACTATTACAATTTACAATCCAATGTATTTCTTGTATAGTATTCATTGATTATTCTTCTGTGAACTCTTGGTTAGACAACAGTGAAATTTCTACGTTTTACAAAGTGATATCAGTACAGTGTCAGTTTTCACTCCTTGTATAAAGAACTTCAAAATCTGATGAATGTATCTCTGGCATTCAATGTAACTGCACTTACCGTTGCTATATCATGCTTTTATATGGTTGAGTACATATACAATTAAATGAAGCCACCTTCTATACAACTATAGCAAAACGGTGCTCCATACTGCCACTCAGTGGGATTCCTGGGGAGTAACGCAGAAAGTCATTTTGTGTAACAAACTATTACAATTTACAATCCAATGTATTTCTTGTATAGTATTCATTGATTACTCTTCTGTGAACTCTTGGTTAGACAACAGTGAAATTTCTAGGTTTTACAACGTGATATCAATACAGTGTCAGTAATCACTCCTTGTACAACCAACTTCAAAATCTGATGAATGTATCTCTTGCATTCAATGTAACTGCTCCTACAGTTGCTATATCATGCTTTTATATGGTTGAGTACATATACAATGAAATGAAGCCACCTTCTATACAACTATAGTAAAAAGGAGCTCCATACTGCCACTCAGTGGGATTCCTCGGGAGTAACGCAGAAAGTCATTTTGTGTAACAAAGAATTACAATATATAATTTCTTGTATATTATTCATTGATTACTATTTTCAATGATCTGTTGGTTACAGGATAGTGATATTTCTAGGTTTTACAAAGTGATATCAGTACAGTGTCAGTTATCACTCCTTGTACAAACAACTTCAAAATCTGATGAATGTATCTCTGGCATTCAATGTAACTGCTCTTACAGTTGCTATATCATGCTTTTATATGGTTGAGTACATATACAATGAAAGAAGCCACCTTCTATACAACTACAGTAAAAGGTGCTCCATACTGCCACTCAGTGGGATTCCTCGGGAGTAACGCAGAAAGTCATTTTGTGTAACAAACTATTACAATTTATAATCCAATGTATTTCTTGTATAGTATTCATTGATTACTCTTCTGCGAACTCTTGGTTAGACAACAGTGAGATTTCTAGGTTTTTCAAAGTGATATCAATACAGTGTCAGTTATCACTCCTTGTACAACCAACTTCAAAATCTGATGAATGTATCTCTGGCGTTCAATGTATCTGCTCTTACCGTTGCTATATCATGCTTTTATATGGTTGAGTAGATATACAATGAAATGAAGCCACCTTCTATACAACTACAGTAAAAAGGTGCTCCATACTGCCACTCAGTGGGATTCCTCGGGAGTAACGCAGAAAGTCATTTTGTGTAACAAACTATTACAATTTACAATCCAATGTATTTCTTGTATAGTATTCATTGATTACTCTTCTGTGAACTCTTGGTTAGACAACAGTGAAATTTCTACGTTTTACAAAGTGATAACAGTACAGTGTCAGTTATCACTCCTTGTACAACGAACTTCAAAATCTGATGAATGTATCTCTTGCATTCAATGTAATTGCTCTTACAGTTGATATATCTTGATTTTATATGGTTGAATACATATACAATAAAATGAAGCCACCTTCTATACAGCTGGAGGAAAAAGGTGCTCCATTCTGCCACTCAGTGGGATTCCTCGGGAGTAACGCAGAAAGTCATTTTGTGTAACCAACTATTACAATTTACAATCCAATGTATTTCTTGCATAGTATTCATTGATTACTCTTCTGCGATCTCTTGGTTAGACAACAGTGAAATTTCTAGGTTTTACAACGTGATATCAATACAGTGTCTGTAATCACTCCTTGTACAACCAACTTCAAAATCTGATGAATTTATCTCTTGCATTCAATGTAACTGCTCTTACAGTCGCTATATCATGCTTTTATATGGTTGAGTACATATACAATGAAATGAAGCCACCTTCTATACAACTATAGTAAAAAGGAGCTCCATACTGCCACTCAGTGGGATTCCTCGGGAGTAACGCAGAAAGTCATTTTGTGTAACAAACTATTACAATATATAATTTCTTGTATAGTATTCACTGATTACTCTTTTCAATGATCTGTTTGTTACAGGATAGTGATATTTCTAGGTTTTACAAAGTGATATCAGTACAGTGTCAGTTATCACTCCTTGTACAAACAACTTCAAAATCTGATGAATGTATCTCTGGCATTCAATGTAACTGCTCTTACAGTTGCTATATCATGCTTTTATATGGTTGAGTACATATACAATGAAATGAAGCCACCTTCTATACAACTATAGCAAAAAGGTGCTCCATACTGCCACTCAGTGGGATTCCTCGGGAGTAACGCAAAAAGTCATTTTCTGTAACAAACTATTACAATTTACAATCCAATGTATTTCTTGTATAGTATTCATTGATTACTCTTCTGCGAACTCTTGGTTAGACAACAGTGAAATTTCTACGTTTTATTAAGTGATATCAGTACAGTGTCAGTTATCACTCCTTGTACAAAGAACTTCAAAATCTGATGAATGTATCTCTGGCATTCAATGTAACTGCTCTTACAGTCTCTATATCATGCTTTTATATGGTTGAGTACATATACAATGAAACGAAGCCACCTTCTATACAACTACAGTAAAAAGGTGCTCCATACTGCCACTCAGTGGGATTCCTCGGGAGTAACGCAGAAAGTCATTTTGTGTAACAAACTATTACAATTTACAATCCAATGTGTTTATTGTATAGTATTCATTGATTACTCTTCTGTGAACTCTTGGTTAGACAACAGTGAAATTTCTACGTTTTACAAAGTGATACCAGTACAGTGTCAGTTTTCACTCCTTGTATAAAGAACTTCAAAATCTGATGAATGTATCTCTGGCATTCAATGTAACTGCTCTTACAGTTGCTATATCATGCTTTTATATGGTTGAGTACATATACAATGAAATGAAGCCACCTTCTATACAACTATAGTAAAAAGGTGCTCCATACTGCCACTCAGTGGGATTCCTCGGGAGTAACGCAGAAAGTCATTTTGTGTAACAAACTATTACAATATATAATTTCTTGTATATTATTCATTGATTACTCTTTTCAATGATCTGTTTGTTACAGGATAGTGATATTTCTAGGTTTTACAAAGTGATATCAGTACAGTGTCAGTTATCACTCCTTGTACAAACAACTTCAAAATCTGATGAATGTATCTCTGGCATTCAATGTAACTGCTCTTACAGTTGCTATATCATGCTTTTATATGGTTGAGTACATATACAATGAAATGAAGCCACCTTCTATGCAACTATAGTAAAAGGGTGCTCCATACTGCCACTCAGTGGGATTCCTCGTGAGTAACGCAGAAAGTCATTTTGTGTAACACACTATTACAATACACAATTTCTTGTATAGTATTCATTGATTACTCTTTTCAATAATCTGTTGGTTACAGGATAGTGATATTTCTAGGTTTTTCAAAGTGATATCAGTACAGTGTCAGTTATCACTCCTTGTACAAACAACTTCAAAATCTGATGAATGTATCTCTGGCATTCAATGTAACTGCTCTTACAGTTGCTATATCATGCTTTTATATGGTTGAGTACATAGACAATGAAATGAAGCCACCTTCTTTACAACTATAGCAAAAAGGTGCTCCATACTGCCACTCAGTGGGATTCCTCGGGAGTAACGCAGAAAGTCATTTTGTGTAACAAACTATTACAATTTACAATCCAATGTATTTCTTTTATAGTATTCATTGATTACTCTTCTTTGAACTCTTGGTTAGACAACAGTGAAATTTCTAGGTTTTACAAAGTGATATCAGTACAGTGTCAGTTATCACTCCTTGTACAACCAACTTCAAAATCTGATGAATGTATCTCTTGCATTCAATGTAATTGCTCTTACAGTTGATATATCTTGATTTTATATGGTTGAGTACATATACCATGAAATGAAGCCACCTTCTATACAACTACAGTAAAAAGGTGCTCCATACTGCCACTCAGTGGGATTCCTCGGGAGTAACGGAGAAAGTCATTTTGTGTAACAAACTATTACAATTTACAATCCAATGTATTTCTTGCATAGTATTCATTGATTACTCTTCTGTGATCTCTTGGTTAGACAACAGTGAAATTTCTAGGTTTTACAACGTGATATCAATACAGTGTCAGTAATCACTCCTTGTACAACACACTTCAAAATCTGATGAATGTATCTCTTTCATTCAATGTAACTGCTCTTACCGTTGCTATATCATGCTTTTATATGGTTGAGTATATATACAATGAAATGAAGCCACCTTCTATACAACTACAGTAAAAAGGTGCTCCATACTGCCACTCAGTGGGATTCCTCGGGAGTAACGCAGAAAGTCATTTTGTGTAACAAACTATTCCAATTTACAATCCAATGTATTTCTTGTATAGTATTAATTGATTACTCTTCTGCGATCTCTTGGTTAGACAACAGTGAAATTTCTAGGTTTTACAACGTGATATCAATACAGTGTCAGGAATTACTCCTTGTACAACCAAACTTCAAAATCTGATGAATGTATCTCTTGCATTCAATGTAACTGCTCTTACAGTTGCTATATCGTGCTTTTATATGGTTGAGTACATATACAATGAAATGAAGCCACCTTCTATACAAGTATAGTAAAAAGGTGCTCCATACTGCCACTCAGTGGGATTCCTCGTGAGTAACGCAGAAAGTCATTTTGTGTAACAAACTATTACAATATACAATTTCTTGTATAGAATTCATTGATTACTCTTTTCAATGATCTGTTGGTTACAGGATAGTGATATTTCTAGGTTTTACAAAGTGATATCAGTACAGTGTCAGTTATCACTCCTTGTACAAACCACTTCAAAATCTGATGAATGTATCTCTTGCATTCAATGTAATTGCTCTTACAGTTGATATATCTTGATTTTATATGGTTGAGTACATATAAAATGAAATGAAGCCACCTTCTATACAACTACAGGAAAAAGGTGCTCCATACTGCCACTCAGTGGGATTCCTCGGGAGTAACGGAGAAAGTCATTTTGTGTAACAAACTATTACAATTTACAATCCAATGTATTTCTTGTATAGTATTCATTGATTACATTTCTGCGATCTCTTGGTTAGACAACAGTGAAATTTCTAGGTTTTACAACGTGATATCAATACAGTGTCAGTAATCACTCCTTGTACAACCAACTTCAAAATCTGATGAATGTATCTCTTGCATTCAATGTAACTGCTCCTACAGTTGCTATATCATGCTTTTATATGGTTGAGTACATATACAATGAAATGATGCCGCCTTCTATACAAATATCGTAAAAAGGAGCTGCATACTGCCACTCAGTGGGATTCCTCGGGAGTAACGCAGAAAGTCATTTTGTGTAACAAACTATTCCAATTTACATTCCAGTGTATTTCTTGTATAGTATTAATTGATTACTCTTCTGCGATCTCTTGGTTAGACAACAGTGAAATTTCTAGGTTTTACAACGTGATATCAATACAGTGTCAGTAATCACTCCTTGTACAACCAAACTTCAAAATCTGATGAATGTATCTCTTGCATTCAATGTAACTGCTCTTACAGTTGCTGTATCATGCTTTTATATGGTTGAGTACATATACAATGAAATGAAGCCACCTTCTATACAAGTATAGTAAAAAGGTGCTCCATACTGCCACTCAGTGGGATTCCTCGTGAGTAACGCAGAAAGTCATTTTGTGTAACAAACTATTACAATATACAATTTCTTGTATAGTATTCATTGATTACTCTTTTCAATGATCTGTTGGTTACAGGATAGTGATATTTCTAGGTTTTACAAAGTGATATCAGTACAGTGTCAGTTATCACTCCTTGTACAAACCACTTCAAAATCTGATGAATGTATCTCTTGCATTCAATGTAATTGCTCTTACAGTTGATATATCTTGATTTTATATGGTTGAGTAGATATAAAATGAAATGAAGCCACCTTCTATACAACTACAGTAAAAAGGTGCTCCATACTGCCACTCAGTGGGATTCCTCGGGAGTAACGGAGAAAGTCATTTTGTGTAACAAACTATTACAATTTACAATCCAATGTATTTCTTGCATAGTATTCATTGATTACTTT
The DNA here is from genome assembly GCA_029233225.1 of Lepidodactylus listeri. Taxonomy (NCBI): domain Eukaryota; kingdom Metazoa; phylum Chordata; class Lepidosauria; order Squamata; family Gekkonidae; genus Lepidodactylus; species Lepidodactylus listeri. The sequence goes on along the minus strand of JARCFY010000014.1, from coordinate 727,183 downwards.
TCTGCGATCTCTTGGTTAGACAACAATGAAATTTCTAGGTTTTACAACGTGATATCAATACAGTGTCAGTAATCACTTCTTGTACAACCAACTTCAAAATCTGATGAATGTATCTCTTGCATTCAATGTAACTGCTCTTACAGTTGCTATATCATTCTTTTATATGGTTGAGTACATATACAATGAAATGATGCCGCCTTCTATACAACTATAGTAAAAAGGAGCTGCATACTGCCACTCAGTGGGATTCCTCGGGAGTAACGCAGAAAGTCATTTTGTGTAACAAACTATTACAATATATAATTTCTTGTATATTATTCATTGATTACTCTTTTCAATGATCTGTTGGTTACAGGATAGTGATATTTCTAGGTTTTACAAAGTGATATCAGTACAGTGTCAGTTATCACTCGTACAAACAACTTCAAAATCTGATGAATGTATCTCTGGCATTCAATGTAACTGCTCTTACAGTTGCTATATCATGCTTTTATATGGTTGAGTACATATACAATGAAATGAAGCCACCTTCTATACAACTATAGCAAAAAGGTGCTCCATACTGCCACTCAGTGGGATTCCTCGGGAGTAACGCAGAAAGTCATTTTGTGTAACAAACTATTACAATATATAATTTCTTGTATATTATTCATTGATTACTCTTTTCAATGATCTGTTTGTTACAGGATAGTGATATTTCTAGGTTTTACAAAGTGATATCAGTACAGTGTCAGTTATCACTCCTTGTACAAACAACTTCAAAATCTGATGAATGTATCTCTGGCATTCAATGTAACTGCTCTTACAGTTGCTATATCATGCTTTTATATGGTTGAGTACATAGACAATGAAATGAAGCCACCTTCTTTACAACTATAGCAAAAAGGTGCTCCATACTGCCACTCAGTGGGATTCCTCGGGAGTAACGCAGAAAGTCATTTTGTGTAACAAACTATTACAATTTACAATCCAATGTATTTCTTGTATAGTATTCATTGATTACTCTTCTGTGAACTCTTGGTTAGACAACAGTGAAATTTCTACGTTTTACAAAGTGATATCAGTACAGTGTCAGTTATCACTCCTTGTACAACCAACTTCAAAATCTGATGAATGTATCTCTTGCATTCAATGTAATTGCTCTTACAGTTGATATATCTTGATTTTATATGGTTGAGTACATATACAATGAAATGAAGCCACCTTCTATACAACTACAGTAAAAAGGTGCTCCATACTGCCACTCAGTGTGATTCCTCGGGAGTAACGGAGAAAGTCATTTTGTGTAACAAACTATTACAATTTACAATCCAATGTATTTCTTGCATAGTATTCATTGATTACTCTTCTGCGATCTCTTGGTTAGACAACAGTGAAATTTCTAGGTTTTACAACGTGATATCAATACAGTGTCAGTAATCACTCCTTGTACAACACACTTCAAAATCTGATGAATGTATCTCTTGCATTCAATGTAACTGCTCTTACCGTTGCTATATCATGCTTTTATATGGTTGAGTATATATACAATGAAATGAAGCCACCTTCTATACAACTACAGTAAAAAGGTGCTCCATACTGCCACTCAGTGGGATTCCTCGGGAGTAACGCAGAAAGTCATTTTGTGTAACAAACTATTCCAATTTACATTCCAGTGTATTTCTTGTATAGTATTAATTGATTACTCTTCTGCGATCTCTTGGTTAGACAACAGTGAAATTTCTAGGTTTTACAACGTGATATCAATACAGTGTCAGTAATCACTCCTTGTACAACCAAACTTCAAAATCTGAGGAATGTATCTCTTGCATTCAATGTAACTGCTCTTACAGTTGCTGTATCATGCTTTTATATGGTTGAGTACATATACAATGAAATGAAGCCACCTTCTATACAAGTATAGTAAAAAGGTGCTCCATACTGCCACTCAGTGGGATTCCTCGTGAGTAACGCAGAAAGTCATTTTGTGTAACAAACTATTACAATATACAATTTCTTGTATAGTATTCATTGATTACTCTTTTCAATGATCTGTTGGTTACAGGATAGTGATATTTCTAGGTTTTACAAAGTGATATCAGTACAGTGTCAGTTATCACTCCTTGTACAAACCACTTCAAAATCTGATGAATGTATCTCTTGCATTCAATGTAATTGCTCTTACAGTTGATATATCTTGATTTTATATGGTTGAGTAGATATAAAATGAAATGAAGCCACCTTCTATACAACTACAGTAAAAAGGTGCTCCATACTGCCACTCAGTGGGATTCCTCGGGAGTAACGGAGAAAGTCATTTTGTGTAACAAACTATTACCATTTACAATCCAATGTATTTCTTGCATAGTATTCATTGATTACTTTTCTGCGATCTCTTGGTTAGACAACAATGAAATTTCTAGGTTTTACAACGTGATATCAATACAGTGTCAGTAATCACTCCTTGTACAACCAACTTCAAAATCTGATGAATGTATCTCTTGCATTCAATGTAACTGCTCTTACAGTTGCTATATCATGCTTTTATATGGTTGAGTACATATACAATGAAATGAAGCCGCCTTCTATACAACTATAGTAAAAAGAAGCTCCATACTGCCACTCAGTGGGATTCCTCGGGAGTAACGCAGAAAGTCATTTTGTGTAACAAAGTATTACAATATATAATTTCTTGTATATTATTCATTGATTACTCTTTTCAATGATCTGTTGGTTACAGGATAGTGATATTTCTAGGTTTTACAAAGTGATATCAGTACAGGGTCAGTTATCACTCCTTGTACAAACAACTTCAAAATCTGATGAATGTATCTCTGGCATTCAATGTAACTGCTCTTACAGTTGCTATATCATGCTTTTATATGGTTGAGTACATATACAATGAAATGAAGCCACCTTCTATACAACTATAGCAAAAAGGTGCTCCATACTGCCACTCAGTGGGATTCCTCGGGAGTAACGCAGAAAGTCATTTTGTGTAACAAACTATTACAATTTACAATCCAATGTATTTCTTGTATTGTATTCATTGATTACTCTTCTGTGAACTCTTGGTTAGACAACAGTGAAATTTCTACGTTTTACAAAGTGATATCAGTTCAGTGTCAGTTTTCACTCCTTGTATAAAGAAATTCAAAATCTGATGAATGTATCTCTGGCATTCAATGTAACTGCTCTTACCGTTGCTATATCATGCTTTTATATGGTTGAGTACATATACAATTAAATGAAGCCGCCTTCTATACAACTATAGCAAAACGGTGCTCCATACTGCCACTCAGTGGGATTCCTCGGGAGTAACGCAGAAAGTCATTTTGTGTAACAAACTATTACAATTTACAATCCAATGTATTTCTTGTATAGTATTCATTGATTACTCTTCTTTGAACTCTTGGTTAGACAACAGTGAAATTTCTACGTTTTACAAAGTGATATCAGTACAGTGTCAGTTATTACTCCTTGTACAACCAACTTCAAAATCTGATGAATGTATCTCTTGCATTCAATGTAATTGCTCTTACAGTTGATATATCTTGATTTTATATGGTTGAGTACATATACAATGAAATGAAGCCACCTTCTATACAACTACAGTAAAAAGGTGCTCCATACTGCCACTCAGTGTGATTCCTCGGGAGTAACGGAGAAAGTCATTTTGTGTAACAAACTATTACAATTTACAATCCAATGTATTTCTTGCATAGTATTCATTGATTACTCTTCTGCGATCTCTTGGTTAGACAACAGTGAAATTTCTAGGTTTTACAACGTGATATCAATACAGTGTCAGTAATCACTCCTTGTACAACACACTTCAAAATCTGATGAATGTATCTCTTGCATTCAATGTAACTGCTCTTACCGTTGCTATATCATGCTTTTATATGGTTGAGTATATATACAATGAAATGAAGCCACCTTCTATACAACTACAGTAAAAAGGTGCTCCATACTGCCACTCAGTGGGATTCCTCGGGAGTAACGCAGAAAGTCATTTTGTGTAACAAACTATTCCAATTTACATTCCAGTGTATTTCTTGTATAGTATTAATTGATTACTCTTCTGCGATCTCTTGGTTAGACAACAGTGAAATTTCTAGGTTTTACAACGTGATATCAATACAGTGTCAGTAATCACTCCTTGTACAACCAAACTTCAAAATCTGATGAATGTATCTCTTGCATTCAATGTAACTGCTCTTACAGTTGCTGTATCATGCTTTTATATGGTTGAGTACATATACAATGAAATGAAGCCACCTTCTATACAAGTATAGTAAAAAGGTGCTCCATACTGCCACTCAGTGGGATTCCTCGTGAGTAACGCAGAAAGTCATTTTGTGTAACAAACTATTACAATATACAATTTCTTGTATAGTATTCATTGATTACTCTTTTCAATGATCTGTTGGTTACAGGATAGTGATATTTCTAGGTTTTACAAAGTGATATCAGTACAGTGTCAGTTATCACTCCTTGTACAAACCACTTCAAAATCTGATGAATGTATCTCTTGCATTCAATGTAATTGCTCTTACAGTTGATATATCTTGATTTTATATGGTTGAGTAGATATAAAATGAAATGAAGCCACCTTTTATACAACTACAGTAAAAAGGTGCTCCATACTGCCACTCAGTGGGATTCCTCGGGTGTAACGGAGAAAGTCATTTTGTGTAACAAACTATTACAATTTACAATCCAATGTATTTCTTGCATAGTATTCATTGATTACTTTTCTGCGATCTCTTGGTTAGACAACAATGAAATTTCTAGGTTTTACAACGTGATATCAATACAGTGTCAGTAATCACTCCTTGTACAACCAACTTCAAAATCTGATGAATGTATCTCTTGCATTCAATGTAACTGCTCTTACAGTTGCTATATCATGCTTTTATATGGTTGAGTACATATACAATGAAATGATGCCGCCTTCTATACAACTATCGTAAAAAGGAGCTGCATACTGCCACTCAGTGGGATTCCTCGGGAGTAACGCAGAAAGTCATTTTGTGTAACAAACTATTACAATATATAATTTCTTGTATATTATTCATTGATTACTCTTTTCAATGATCTGTTGGTTACAGGATAGTGATATTTCTAGGTTTTACAAAGTGATATCAGTACAGTGTCAGTTATCACTCGTACAAACAACTTCAAAATCTGATGAATGTATCTCTGGCATTCAATGTAACTGCTCTTACAATTGCTATATCATGCTTTTATATGGTTGAGTACATATACAATGAAATGAAGCCACCTTCTATACAACTATAGCAAAAAGGTGCTCCATACTGCCACTCAGTGGGATTCCTCGGGAGTAACGCAGAAAGTCATTTTGTGTAACAAACTATTACAATTTACAGTCCAATGTATTTCTTGTATAGTATTCACTGATTACTCTTCTGTGAACTCTTGGTTAGACAACAGTGAAATTTCTACTTTTTACAAAGTGATATCAGTTCAGTGTCAGTTTTCACTCCTTGTATAAAGAACTTCAAAATCTGATGAATGTATCTCTGGCATTCAATGTAACTGCTCTTACCGTTGCTATATCATGCTTTTATATGGTTGAGTACATATACAATTAAATGAAGCCGCCTTCTATACAACTATAGCAAAACGGTGCTCCATACTGCCACTCAGTGGGATTCCTCGGGAGTAACGCAGAAAGTCATTTTGTGTAACAAACTATTACAATTTACAATCCAATGTATTTCTTGTATAGTATTCATTGATTACTCTTCTTTGAACTCTTGGTTAGACAACAGTGAAATTTCTACGTTTTACAAAGTGATATCAGTACAGTGTCAGTTATCACTCCTTGTACAACCAACTTCAAAATCTGATGAATGTATCTCTTGCATTCAATGTAATTGCTCTTACAGTTGATATATCTTGATTTTATATGGTTGAGTACATATACAATGAAATGAAGCCACCTTCTATACAACTACAGTAAAAAGGTGCTCCATACTGCCACTCAGTGGGATTCCTCGGGAGTAACGGAGAAAGTCATTTTGTGTAACAAACTATTACAATTTACAATCCAATGTATTTCTTGCATAGTATTCATTGATTACTCTTCTGCGATCTCTTGGTTAGACAACAGTGAAATTTCTAGGTTTTACAACGTGATATCAATACAGTGTCAGTAATCACTCCTTGTACAACACACTTCAAAATCTGATGAATGTATCTCTTGCATTCAATGTAACTGCTCTTACCGTTGCTATATCATGCTTTTATATGGTTGAGTATATATACAATGAAATGAAGCCACCTTCTATACAACTACAGTAAAAAGGTGCTCCATACTGCCACTCAGTGGGATTCCTCGGGAGTAACGCAGAAAGTCATTTTGTGTAACAAACTATTCCAATTTACATTCCAGTGTATTTCTTCTATAATATTAATTGATTACTCTTCTGCGATCTCTTGGTTAGACAACAGTGAAATTTCTAGGTTTTACAACGTGATATCAATACAGTGTCAGTAATCACTCCTTGTACAACCAAACTTCAAAATCTGATGAATGTATCTCTTGCATTCAATGTAACTGCTCTTACAGTTGCTGTATCATGCTTTTATATGGTTGAGTACATATACAATGAAATGAAGCCACCTTCTATACAAGTATAGTAAAAAGGTGCTCCATACTGCCACTCAGTGGGATTCCTCGTGAGTAACGCAGAAAGTCATTTTGTGTAACAAACTATTACAATATACAATTTCTTGTATAGTATTCATTGATTACTCTTTTCAATGATCTGTTGGTTACAGGATAGTGATATTTCTAGGTTTTACAAAGTGATATCAGTACAGTGTCAGTTATCACTCCTTGTACAAACCACTTCAAAATCTGATGAATGTATCTCTTGCATTCAATGTAATTGCTCTTACAGTTGATACATCTTGATTTTATATGGTTGAGTAGATATAAAATGAAATGAAGCCACCTTCTATACAACTACAGTAAAAAGGTGCTCCATACTGCCACTCAGTGGGATTCCTCGGGAGTAACGGAGAAAGTCATTTTGTGTAACAAACTATTACAATTTACAATCCAATGTATTTCTTGCATAGTATTCATTGATTACTTTTCTGCGATCTCTTGGTTAGACAACAATGAAATTTCTAGGTTTTACAACGTGATATCAATACAGTGTCAGTAATCACTCCTTGTACAACCAACTTCAAAATCTGATGAATGTATCTCTTGCATTCAATGTAACTGCTCTTACAGTTGCTATATCATGCTTTTATATGGTTGAGTACATATACAATGAAATGATGCCGCCTTCTATACAACTATAATAAAAAGGAGCTGCATACTGCCACTCAGTGGGATTCCTCGGGAGTAACGCAGAAAGTCATTTTGTGTAACAAACTATTACAATATATAATTTCTTGTATATTATTCATTGATTACTCTTTTCAATGATCTGTTGGTTACAGGATAGTGATATTTCTAGGTTTTACAAAGTGATATCAGTACAGTGTCAGTTATCACTCGTACAAACAACTTCAAAATCTGATGAATGTATCTCTGGCATTCAATGTAACTGCTCTTACAGTTGCTATATCATGCTATTATATGGTTGAGTACATATACAATGAAATGAAGCCACCTTCTATACAACTATAGCAAAAAGGTGCTCCATACTGCCACTCAGTGGGATTCCTCGGGAGTAACGCAGAAAGTCATTTTGTGTAACAAACTATTACAATTTACAGTCCAATGTATTTCTTGTATAGTATTCACTGATTACTCTTCTGTGAACTCTTGGTTAGACAACAGTGAAATTTCTACGTTTTACAAAGTGATATCAGTTACAGTGTCAGTTTTCACTCCTTGTATAAAGAACTTCAAAATCTGATGAATGTATCTCTGGCATTCAATGTAACTGCTCTTACAGTTGCTATATCATGCTTTTATATGGTTGAGTACATATACAATTAAATGAAGCCGCCTTCTATACAACTATAGCAAAACGGTGCTCCATACTGCCACTCAGTGGGATTCCTCGGGAGTAACGCAGAAAGTCATTTTGTGTAACAAACTATTACAATTTACAATCCAATGTATTTCTTGTATAGTATTCATTGATTAATCTTCTGTGAACTCTTGGTTAGACAACAGTGAAATTTCTACATTTTACAAAGTGATATCAGTACAGTGTCAGTTATCACACCTTGTACAACCAACTTCAAAATCTGATGAATGTATCTCTTGCATTCAATGTAATTACTCTTACAGTTGATATATCATGCTTTTATATGGTTGAGTACATATACGATTAAATGAAGCCACCTTCTATAGAGCTGGAGGAAAAAGGTGCTCCATACTGCCACTCAGTGGGATTCCTCGGGAGTAACGCAGAAAGTCATTTTGTGTAACAAACTATTCCAATTTACAATCCAATGTATTTCTTGTATAGTATTAATTGATTACTCTTCTGCGATCTCTTGGTTAGACAACAGTGAAATTTCTAGGTTTTACAACGTGATATCAATACCATGTCAGTAATCACTCCTTGTACAACCAACTTCAAAATCTGATGAATGTATCTCTTGCATTCAATGTAACTGCTCTTACAGTTGCTATATCATGCTTTTATATGGTTGAGTACATATACAATGAAATGAAGCCACCTTCTATACAACTATAGTAAAAAGGAGCTCCATACTGCCACTCAGTGGGATTCCTCGGGAGTAACGCAGAAAGTCATTTTGTGTAACAAAGTATTACAATATATAATTTCTTGTATATTATTCATTGATTACTATTTTCAATGATCTGTTGGTTACAGGATAGTGATATTTCTAGGTTTTACAAAGTGATATCAGTACAGTGTCAGTTATCACTCCTTGTACAAACAACTTCAAAATCTGATGAATGTATCTCTGGCATTCAATGTAACTGCTCTTACAGTTGCTATATCATGCTTTTATATGGTTGAGTACATATACAATGAAATGAAGCCACCTTCTATACAACTACAGTAAAAGGTGCTCCATACTGCCACTCAGTGGGATTCCTCGGGAGTAACGCAGAAAGTCATTTTGTGTAACAAACTATTACAATTTATAATCCAATGTATTTCTTGTATAGTATTCATTGATTACTCTTCTGCGAACTCTTGGTTAGACAACAGTGAGATTTCTAGGTTTTTCAAAGTGATATCAATACAGTGTCAGTTATCACTCCTTGTACAACCAACTTCAAAATCTGATGAATGTATCTCTGGCGTTCAATGTATCTGCTCTTACCGTTGCTATATCATGCTTTTATATGGTTGAGTAGATATACAATGAAATGAAGCCACCTTCTATACAACTACAGTAAAAAGGTGCTCCATACTGCCACTCAGTGGGATTCCTCGGGAGTAACGCAGAAAGTCATTTTGTGTAACAAACTATTACAATTTACAATCCAATGTATTTCTTGTATAGTATTCATTGATTACTCTTCTGTGAACTCTTGGTTAGACAACAGTGAAATTTCTACGTTTTACAAAGTGATAACAGTACAGTGTCAGTTATCACTCCTTGTACAACGAACTTCAAAATCTGATGAATGTATCTCTTGCATTCAATGTAATTGCTCTTACAGTTGATATATCTTGATTTTATATGGTTGAATACATATACAATAAAATGAAGCCACCTTCTATACAGCTGGAGGAAAAAGGTGCTCCATTCTGCCACTCAGTGGGATTCCTCGGGAATAACGCAGAAAGTCATTTTGTGTAACCAACTATTACAATTTACAATCCAATGTATTTCTTGCATAGTATTCATTGATTACTCTTCTGCGATCTCTTGGTTAGACAACAGTGAAATTTCTAGGTTTTACAACGTGATATCAATACAGTGTCTGTAATCACTCCTTGTACAACCAACTTCAAAATCTGATGAATTTATCTCTTGCATTCAATGTAACTGCTCTTACAGTCGCTATATCATGCTTTTATATGGTTGAGTACATATACAATGAAATGAAGCCACCTTCTATACAACTATAGTAAAAAGGAGCTCCATACTGCCACTCAGTGGGATTCCTCGGGAGTAACGCAGAAAGTCATTTTGTGTAACAAACTATTACAATATATAATTTCTTGTATAGTATTCACTGATTACTCTTTTCAATGATCTGTTTGTTACAGGATAGTGATATTTCTAGGTTTTACAAAGTGATATCAGTACAGTGTCAGTTATCACTCCTTGTACAAACAACTTCAAAATCTGATGAATGTATCTCTGGCATTCAATGTAACTGCTCTTACAGTTGCTATATCATGCTTTTATATGGTTGAGTACATATACAATGAAATGAAGCCACCTTCTATACAACTATAGCAAAAAGGTGCTCCATACTGCCACTCAGTGGGATTCCTCGGGAGTAACGCAAAAAGTCATTTTCTGTAACAAACTATTACAATTTACAATCCAATGTATTTCTTGTATAGTATTCATTGATTACTCTTCTGCGAACTCTTGGTTAGACAACAGTGAAATTTCTACGTTTTATTAAGTGATATCAGTACAGTGTCAGTTATCACTCCTTGTACAAAGAACTTCAAAATCTGATGAATGTATCTCTGGCATTCAATGTAACTGCTCTTACAGTCTCTATATCATGCTTTTATATGGTTGAGTACATATACAATGAAACGAAGCCACCTTCTATACAACTACAGTAAAAAGGTGCTCCATACTGCCACTCAGTGGGATTCCTCGGGAGTAACGCAGAAAGTCATTTTGTGTAACAAACTATTACAATTTACAATCCAATGTGTTTATTGTATAGTATTCATTGATTACTCTTCTGTGAACTCTTGGTTAGACAACAGTGAAATTTCTACGTTTTACAAAGTGATACCAGTACAGTGTCAGTTTTCACTCCTTGTATAAAGAACTTCAAAATCTGATGAATGTATCTCTGGCATTCAATGTAACTGCTCTTACAGTTGCTATATCATGCTTTTATATGGTTGAGTACATATACAATGAAATGAAGCCACCTTCTATACAACTATAGTAAAAAGGTGCTCCATACTGCCACTCAGTGGGATTCCTCGGGAGTAACGCAGAAAGTCATTTTGTGTAACAAACTATTACAATATATAATTTCTTGTATATTATTCATTGATTACTCTTTTCAATGATCTGTTTGTTACAGGATAGTGATATTTCTAGGTTTTACAAAGTGATATCAGTACAGTGTCAGTTATCACTCCTTGTACAAACAACTTCAAAATCTGATGAATGTATCTCTGGCATTCAATGTAACTGCTCTTACAGTTGCTATATCATGCTTTTATATGGTTGAGTACATATACAATGAAATGAAGCCACCTTCTATACAACTATAGTAAAAGGGTGCTCCATACTGCCACTCAGTGGGATTCCTCGTGAGTAACGCAGAAAGTCATTTTGTGTAACACACTATTACAATACACAATTTCTTGTATAGTATTCATTGATTACTCTTTTCAATAATCTGTTGGTTACAGGATAGTGATATTTCTAGGTTTTTCAAAGTGATATCAGTACAGTGTCAGTTATCACTCCTTGTACAAACAACTTCAAAATCTGATGAATGTATCTCTGGCATTCAATGTAACTGCTCTTACAGTTGCTATATCATGCTTTTATATGGTTGAGTACATAGACAATGAAATGAAGCCACCTTCTTTACAACTATAGCAAAAAGGTGCTCCATACTGCCACTCAGTGGGATTCCTCGGGAGTAACGCAGAAAGTCATTTTGTGTAACAAACTATTACAATTTACAATCCAATGTATTTCTTTTATAGTATTCATTGATTACTCTTCTTTGAACTCTTGGTTAGACAACAGTGAAATTTCTACGTTTTACAAAGTGATATCAGTACAGTGTCAGTTATCACTCCTTGTACAACCAACTTCAAAATCTGATGAATGTATCTCTTGCATTCAATGTAATTGCTCTTACATTTGATATATCTTGATTTTATATGGTTGAGTACATATACCATGAAATGAAGCCACCTTCTATACAACTACAGTAAAAAGGTGCTCCATACTGGCACTCAGTGGGATTCCTCGGGAGTAACGGAGAAAGTCATTTTGTGTAACAAACTATTACAATTTACAATCCAATGTATTTCTTGCATAGTATTCATTGATTACTCTTCTGTGATCTCTTGGTTAGACAACAGTGAAATTTCTAGGTTTTACAACGTGATATCAATACAGTGTCAGTAATCACTCCTTGTACAACACACTTCAAAATCTGATGAATGTATCTCTTTCATTCAATGTAACTGCTCTTACCGTTGCTATATCATGCTTTTATATGGTTGAGTATATATACAATGAAATGAAGCCACCTTCTATACAACTACAGTAAAAAGGTGCTCCATACTGCCACTCAGTGGGATTCCTCGGGAGTAACGCAGAAAGTCATTTTGTGTAACAAACTATTCCAATTTACAATCCAATGTATTTCTTGTATAGTATTAATTGATTACTCTTCTGCGATCTCTTGGTTAGACAACAGTGAAATTTCTAGGTTTTACAACGTGATATCAATACAGTGTCAGGAATTACTCCTTGTACAACCAAACTTCAAAATCTGATGAATGTATCTCTTGCATTCAATGTAACTGCTCTTACAGTTGCTATATCGTGCTTTTATATGGTTGAGTACATATACAATGAAATGAAGCCACCTTCTATACAAGTATAGTAAAAAGGTGCTCCATACTGCCACTCAGTGGGATTCCTCGTGAGTAACGCAGAAAGTCATTTTGTGTAACAAACTATTACAATATACAATTTCTTGTATAGAATTCATTGATTACTCTTTTCAATGATCTGTTGGTTACAGGATAGTGATATTTCTAGGTTTTACAAAGTGATATCAGTACAGTGTCAGTTATCACTCCTTGTACAAACCACTTCAAAATCTGATGAATGTATCTCTTGCATTCAATGTAATTGCTCTTACAGTTGATATATCTTGATTTTATATGGTTGAGTACATATAAAATGAAATGAAGCCACCTTCTATACAACTACAGGAAAAAGGTGCTCCATACTGCCACTCAGTGGGATTCCTCGGGAGTAACGGAGAAAGTCATTTTGTGTAACAAACTATTACAATTTACAATCCAATGTATTTCTTGTATAGTATTCATTGATTACATTTCTGCGATCTCTTGGTTAGACAACAGTGAAATTTCTAGGTTTTACAACGTGATATCAATACAGTGTCAGTAATCACTCCTTGTACAACCAACTTCAAAATCTGATGAATGTATCTCTTGCATTCAATGTAACTGCTCCTACAGTTGCTATATCATGCTTTTATATGGTTGAGTACATATACAATGAAATGATGCCGCCTTCTATACAAATATCGTAAAAAGGAGCTGCATACTGCCACTCAGTGGGATTCCTCGGGAGTAACGCAGAAAGTCATTTTGTGTAACAAACTATTCCAATTTACATTCCAGTGTATTTCTTGTATAGTATTAATTGATTACTCTTCTGCGATCTCTTGGTTAGACAACAGTGAAATTTCTAGGTTTTACAACGTGATATCAATACAGTGTCAGTAATCACTCCTTGTACAACCAAACTTCAAAATCTGATGAATGTATCTCTTGCATTCAATGTAACTGCTCTTACAGTTGCTGTATCATGCTTTTATATGGTTGAGTACATATACAATGAAATGAAGCCACCTTCTATACAAGTATAGTAAAAAGGTGCTCCATACTGCCACTCAGTGGGATTCCTCGTGAGTAACGCAGAAAGTCATTTTGTGTAACAAACTATTACAATATACAATTTCTTGTATAGTATTCATTGATTACTCTTTTCAATGATCTGTTGGTTACAGGATAGTGATATTTCTAGGTTTTACAAAGTGATATCAGTACAGTGTCAGTTATCACTCCTTGTACAAACCACTTCAAAATCTGATGAATGTATCTCTTGCATTCAATGTAATTGCTCTTACAGTTGATATATCTTGATTTTATATGGTTGAGTAGATATAAAATGAAATGAAGCCACCTTCTATACAACTACAGTAAAAAGGTGCTCCATACTGCCACTCAGTGGGATTCCTCGGGAGTAACGGAGAAAGTCATTTTGTGTAACAAACTATTACAATTTACAATCCAATGTATTTCTTGCATAGTATTCATTGATTACTTTTCTGCGATCTCTTGGTTAGACAACAATGAAATTTCTAGGTTTTACAACGTGATATCAATACAGTGTCAGTAATCACTTCTTGTACAACCAACTTCAAAATCTGATGAATGTATCTCTTGCATTCAATGTAACTGCTCTTACAGTTGCTATATCATTCTTTTATATGGTTGAGTACATATACAATGAAATGATGCCGCCTTCTATACAACTATAGTAAAAAGGAGCTGCATACTGCCACTCAGTGGGATTCCTCGGGAGTAACGCAGAAAGTCATTTTGTGTAACAAACTATTACAATATATAATTTCTTGTATATTATTCATTGATTACTCTTTTCAATGATCTGTTGGTTACAGGATAGTGATATTTCTAGGTTTTACAAAGTGATATCAGTACAGTGTCAGTTATCACTCGTACAAACAACTTCAAAATCTGATGAATGTATCTCTGGCATTCAATGTAACTGCTCTTACAGTTGCTATATCATGCTTTTATATGGTTGAGTACATATACAATGAAATGAAGCCACCTTCTATACAACTATAGCAAAAAGGTGCTCCATACTGCCACTCAGTGGGATTCCTCGGGAGTAACGCAGAAAGTCATTTTGTGTAACAAACTATTACAATATATAATTTCTTGTATATTATTCATTGATTACTCTTTTCAATGATCTGTTTGTTACAGGATAGTGATATTTCTAGGTTTTACAAAGTGATATCAGTACAGTGTCAGTTATCACTCCTTGTACAAACAACTTCAAAATCTGATGAATGTATCTCTGGCATTCAATGTAACTGCTCTTACAGTTGCTATATCATGCTTTTATATGGTTGAGTACATAGACAATGAAATGAAGCCACCTTCTTTACAACTATAGCAAAAAGGTGCTCCATACTGCCACTCAGTGGGATTCCTCGGGAGTAACGCAGAAAGTCATTTTGTGTAACAAACTATTACAATTTACAATCCAATGTATTTCTTGTATAGTATTCATTGATTACTCTTCTGTGAACTCTTGGTTAGACAACAGTGAAATTTCTACGTTTTACAAAGTGATATCAGTACAGTGTCAGTTATCACTCCTTGTACAACCAACTTCAAAATCTGATGAATGTATCTCTTGCATTCAATGTAATTGCTCTTACAGTTGATATATCTTGATTTTATATGGTTGAGTACATATACAATGAAATGAAGCCACCTTCTATACAACTACAGTAAAAAGGTGCTCCATACTGCCACTCAGTGTGATTCCTCGGGAGTAACGGAGAAAGTCATTTTGTGTAACAAACTATTACAATTTACAATCCAATGTATTTCTTGCATAGTATTCATTGATTACTCTTCTGCGATCTCTTGGTTAGACAACAGTGAAATTTCTAGGTTTTACAACGTGATATCAATACAGTGTCAGTAATCACTCCTTGTACAACACACTTCAAAATCTGATGAATGTATCTCTTGCATTCAATGTAACTGCTCTTACCGTTGCTATATCATGCTTTTATATGGTTGAGTATATATACAATGAAATGAAGCCACCTTCTATACAACTACAGTAAAAAGGTGCTCCATACTGCCACTCAGTGGGATTCCTCGGGAGTAACGCAGAAAGTCATTTTGTGTAACAAACTATTCCAATTTACATTCCAGTGTATTTCTTGTATAGTATTAATTGATTACTCTTCTGCGATCTCTTGGTTAGACAACAGTGAAATTTCTAGGTTTTACAACGTGATATCAATACAGTGTCAGTAATCACTCCTTGTACAACCAAACTTCAAAATCTGAGGAATGTATCTCTTGCATTCAATGTAACTGCTCTTACAGTTGCTGTATCATGCTTTTATATGGTTGAGTACATATACAATGAAATGAAGCCACCTTCTATACAAGTATAGTAAAAAGGTGCTCCATACTGCCACTCAGTGGGATTCCTCGTGAGTAACGCAGAAAGTCATTTTGTGTAACAAATTATTACAATATACAATTTCTTGTATAGTATTCATTGATTACTCTTTTCAATGATCTGTTGGTTACAGGATAGTGATATTTCTAGGTTTTACAAAGTGATATCAGTACAGTGTCAGTTATCACTCCTTGTACAAACCACTTCAAAATCTGATGAATGTATCTCTTGCATTCAATGTAATTGCTCTTACAGTTGATATATCTTGATTTTATATGGTTGAGTAGATATAAAATGAAATGAAGCCACCTTCTATACAACTACAGTAAAAAGGTGCTCCATACTGCCACTCAGTGGGATTCCTCGGGAGTAACGGAGAAAGTCATTTTGTGTAACAAACTATTACCATTTACAATCCAATGTATTTCTTGCATAGTATTCATTGATTACTTTTCTGCGATCTCTTGGTTAGACAACAATGAAATTTCTAGGTTTTACAACGTGATATCAATACAGTGTCAGTAATCACTCCTTGTACAACCAACTTCAAAATCTGATGAATGTATCTCTTGCATTCAATGTAACTGCTCTTACAGTTGCTATATCATGCTTTTATATGGTTGAGTACATATACAATGAAATGAAGCCGCCTTCTATACAACTATAGTAAAAAGAAGCTCCATACTGCCACTCAGTGGGATTCCTCGGGAGTAACGCAGAAAGTCATTTTGTGTAACAAAGTATTACAATATATAATTTCTTGTATATTATTCATTGATTACTCTTTTCAATGATCTGTTGGTTACAGGATAGTGATATTTCTAGGTTTTACAAAGTGATATCAGTACAGGGTCAGTTATCACTCCTTGTACAAACAACTTCAAAATCTGATGAATGTATCTCTGGCATTCAATGTAACTGCTCTTACAGTTGCTATATCATGCTTTTATATGGTTGAGTACATATACAATGAAATGAAGCCACCTTCTATACAACTATAGCAAAAAGGTGCTCCATACTGCCACTCAGTGGGATTCCTCGGGAGTAACGCAGAAAGTCATTTTGTGTAACAAACTATTACAATTTACAATCCAATGTATTTCTTGTATTGTATTCATTGATTACTCTTCTGTGAACTCTTGGTTAGACAACAGTGAAATTTCTACGTTTTACAAAGTGATATCAGTTCAGTGTCAGTTTTCACTCCTTGTATAAAGAAATTCAAAATCTGATGAATGTATCTCTGGCATTCAATGTAACTGCTCTTACCGTTGCTATATCATGTTTTTATATGGTTGAGTACATATACAATTAAATGAAGCCGCCTTCTATACAACTATAGCAAAACGGTGCTCCATACTGCCACTCAGTGGGATTCCTCGGGAGTAACGCAGAAAGTCATTTTGTGTAACAAACTATTACAATTTACAATCCAATGTATTTCTTGTATAGTATTCATTGATTACTCTTCTTTGAACTCTTGGTTAGACAACAGTGAAATTTCTACGTTTTACAAAGTGATATCAGTACAGTGTCAGTTATTACTCCTTGTACAACCAACTTCAAAATCTGATGAATGTATCTCTTGCATTCAATGTAATTGCTCTTACAGTTGATATATCTTGATTTTATATGGTTGAGTACATATACAATGAAATGAAGCCACCTTCTATACAACTACAGTAAAAAGGTGCTCCATACTGCCACTCAGTGTGATTCCTCGGGAGTAACGGAGAAAGTCATTTTGTGTAACAAACTATTACAATTTACAATCCAATGTATTTCTTGCATAGTATTCATTGATTACTCTTCTGCGATCTCTTGGTTAGACAACAGTGAAATTTCTAGGTTTTACAACGTGATATCAATACAGTGTCAGTAATCACTCCTTGTACAACACACTTCAAAATCTGATGAATGTATCTCTTGCATTCAATGTAACTGCTCTTACCGTTGCTATATCATGCTTTTATATGGTTGAGTATATATACAATGAAATGAAGCCACCTTCTATACAACTACAGTAAAAAGGTGCTCCATACTGCCACTCAGTGGGATTCCTCGGGAGTAACGCAGAAAGTCATTTTGTGTAACAAACTATTCCAATTTACATTCCAGTGTATTTCTTGTATAGTATTAATTGATTACTCTTCTGCGATCTCTTGGTTAGACAACAGTGAAATTTCTAGGTTTTACAACGTGATATCAATACAGTGTCAGTAATCACTCCTTGTACAACCAAACTTCAAAATCTGATGAATGTATCTCTTGCATTCAATGTAACTGCTCTTACAGTTGCTGTATCATGCTTTTATATGGTTGAGTACATATACAATGAAATGAAGCCACCTTCTATACAAGTATAGTAAAAAGGTGCTCCATACTGCCACTCAGTGGGATTCCTCGTGAGTAACGCAGAAAGTCATTTTGTGTAACAAACTATTACAATATACAATTTCTTGTATAGTATTCATTGATTACTCTTTTCAATGATCTGTTGGTTACAGGATAGTGATATTTCTAGGTTTTACAAAGTGATATCAGTACAGTGTCAGTTATCACTCCTTGTACAAACCACTTCAAAATCTGATGAATGTATCTCTTGCATTCAATGTAATTGCTCTTACAGTTGATATATCTTGATTTTATATGGTTGAGTAGATATAAAATGAAATGAAGCCACCTTTTATACAACTACAGTAAAAAGGTGCTCCATACTGCCACTCAGTGGGATTCCTCGGGTGTAACGGAGAAAGTCATTTTGTGTAACAAACTATTACAATTTACAATCCAATGTATTTCTTGCATAGTATTCATTGATTACTTTTCTGCGATCTCTTGGTTAGACAACAATGAAATTTCTAGGTTTTACAACGTGATATCAATACAGTGTCAGTAATCACTCCTTGTACAACCAACTTCAAAATCTGATGAATGTATCTCTTGCATTCAATGTAACTGCTCTTACAGTTGCTATATCATGCTTTTATATGGTTGAGTACATATACAATGAAATGATGCCGCCTTCTATACAACTATCGTAAAAAGGAGCTGCATACTGCCACTCAGTGGGATTCCTCGGGAGTAACGCAGAAAGTCATTTTGTGTAACAAACTATTACAATATATAATTTCTTGTATATTATTCATTGATTACTCTTTTCAATGATCTGTTGGTTACAGGATAGTGATATTTCTAGGTTTTACAAAGTGATATCAGTACAGTGTCAGTTATCACTCGTACAAACAACTTCAAAATCTGATGAATGTATCTCTGGCATTCAATGTAACTGCTCTTACAATTGCTATATCATGCTTTTATATGGTTGAGTACATATACAATGAAATGAAGCCACCTTCTATACAACTATAGCAAAAAGGTGCTCCATACTGCCACTCAGTGGGATTCCTCGGGAGTAACGCAGAAAGTCATTTTGTGTAACAAACTATTACAATTTACAGTCCAATGTATTTCTTGTATAGTATTCACTGATTACTCTTCTGTGAACTCTTGGTTAGACAACAGTGAAATTTCTACTTTTTACAAAGTGATATCAGTTCAGTGTCAGTTTTCACTCCTTGTATAAAGAACTTCAAAATCTGATGAATGTATCTCTGGCATTCAATGTAACTGCTCTTACCGTTGCTATATCATGCTTTTATATGGTTGAGTACATATACAATTAAATGAAGCCGCCTTCTATACAACTATAGCAAAACGGTGCTCCATACTGCCACTCAGTGGGATTCCTCGGGAGTAACGCAGAAAGTCATTTTGTGTAACAAACTATTACAATTTACAATCCAATGTATTTCTTGTATAGTATTCATTGATTACTCTTCTTTGAACTCTTGGTTAGACAACAGTGAAATTTCTACGTTTTACAAAGTGATATCAGTACAGTGTCAGTTATCACTCCTTGTACAACCAACTTCAAAATCTGATGAATGTATCTCTTGCATTCAATGTAATTGCTCTTACAGTTGATATATCTTGATTTTATATGGTTGAGTACATATACAATGAAATGAAGCCACCTTCTATACAACTACAGTAAAAAGGTGCTCCATACTGCCACTCAGTGGGATTCCTCGGGAGTAACGGAGAAAGTCATTTTGTGTAACAAACTATTACAATTTACAATCCAATGTATTTCTTGCATAGTATTCATTGATTACTCTTCTGCGATCTCTTGGTTAGACAACAGTGAAATTTCTAGGTTTTACAACGTGATATCAATACAGTGTCAGTAATCACTCCTTGTACAACACACTTCAAAATCTGATGAATGTATCTCTTGCATTCAATGTAACTGCTCTTACCGTTGCTATATCATGCTTTTATATGGTTGAGTATATATACAATGAAATGAAGCCACCTTCTATACAACTACAGTAAAAAGGTGCTCCATACTGCCACTCAGTGGGATTCCTCGGGAGTAACGCAGAAAGTCATTTTGTGTAACAAACTATTCCAATTTACATTCCAGTGTATTTCTTGTATAATATTAATTGATTACTCTTCTGCGATCTCTTGGTTAGACAACAGTGAAATTTCTAGGTTTTACAACGTGATATCAATACAGTGTCAGTAATCACTCCTTGTACAACCAAACTTCAAAATCTGATGAATGTATCTCTTGCATTCAATGTAACTGCTCTTACAGTTGCTGTATCATGCTTTTATATGGTTGAGTACATATACAATGAAATGAAGCCACCTTCTATACAAGTATAGTAAAAAGGTGCTCCATACTGCCACTCAGTGGGATTCCTCGTGAGTAACGCAGAAAGTCATTTTGTGTAACAAACTATTACAATATACAATTTCTTGTATAGTATTCATTGATTACTCTTTTCAATGATCTGTTGGTTACAGGATAGTGATATTTCTAGGTTTTACAAAGTGATATCAGTACAGTGTCAGTTATCACTCCTTGTACAAACCACTTCAAAATCTGATGAATGTATCTCTTGCATTCAATGTAATTGCTCTTACAGTTGATACATCTTGATTTTATATGGTTGAGTAGATATAAAATGAAATGAAGCCACCTTCTATACAACTACAGTAAAAAGGTGCTCCATACTGCCACTCAGTGGGATTCCTCGGGAGTAACGGAGAAAGTCATTTTGTGTAACAAACTATTACAATTTACAATCCAATGTATTTCTTGCATAGTATTCATTGATTACTTTTCTGCGATCTCTTGGTTAGACAACAATGAAATTTCTAGGTTTTACAACGTGATATCAATACAGTGTCAGTAATCACTCCTTGTACAACCAACTTCAAAATCTGATGAATGTATCTCTTGCATTCAATGTAACTGCTCTTACAGTTGCTATATCATGCTTTTATATGGTTGAGTACATATACAATGAAATGATGCCGCCTTCTATACAACTATAATAAAAAGGAGCTGCATACTGCCACTCAGTGGGATTCCTCGGGAGTAACGCAGAAAGTCATTTTGTGTAACAAACTATTACAATATATAATTTCTTGTATATTATTCATTGATTACTCTTTTCAATGATCTGTTGGTTACAGGATAGTGATATTTCTAGGTTTTACAAAGTGATATCAGTACAGTGTCAGTTATCACTCGTACAAACAACTTCAAAATCTGATGAATGTATCTCTGGCATTCAATGTAACTGCTCTTACAGTTGCTATATCATGCTATTATATGGTTGAGTACATATACAATGAAATGAAGCCACCTTCTATACAACTATAGCAAAAAGGTGCTCCATACTGCCACTCAGTGGGATTCCTCGGGAGTAACGCAGAAAGTCATTTTGTGTAACAAACTATTACAATTTACAGTCCAATGTATTTCTTGTATAGTATTCACTGATTACTCTTCTGTGAACTCTTGGTTAGACAACAGTGAAATTTCTACGTTTTACAAAGTGATATCAGTTACAGTGTCAGTTTTCACTCCTTGTATAAAGAACTTCAAAATCTGATGAATGTATCTCTGGCATTCAATGTAACTGCTCTTACAGTTGCTATATCATGCTTTTATATGGTTGAGTACATATACAATTAAATGAAGCCGCCTTCTATACAACTATAGCAAAACGGTGCTCCATACTGCCACTCAGTGGGATTCCTCGGGAGTAACGCAGAAAGTCATTTTGTGTAACAAACTATTACAATTTACAATCCAATGTATTTCTTGTATAGTATTCATTGATTAATCTTCTGTGAACTCTTGGTTAGACAACAGTGAAATTTCTACATTTTACAAAGTGATATCAGTACAGTGTCAGTTATCACACCTTGTACAACCAACTTCAAAATCTGATGAATGTATCTCTTGCATTCAATGTAATTACTCTTACAGTTGATATATCATGCTTTTATATGGTTGAGTACATATACGATTAAATGAAGCCACCTTCTATAGAGCTGGAGGAAAAAGGTGCTCCATACTGCCACTCAGTGGGATTCCTCGGGAGTAACGCAGAAAGTCATTTTGTGTAACAAACTATTCCAATTTACAATCCAATGTATTTCTTGTATAGTATTAATTGATTACTCTTCTGCGATCTCTTGGTTAGACAACAGTGAAATTTCTAGGTTTTACAACGTGATATCAATACCATGTCAGTAATCACTCCTTGTACAACCAACTTCAAAATCTGATGAATGTATCTCTTGCATTCAATGTAACTGCTCTTACAGTTGCTATATCATGCTTTTATATGGTTGAGTACATAGACAATGAAATGAAGCCACCTTCTATACAACTATAGTAAAAAGGTGCTCCATACTGCCACTCAGTGGGATTCCTCGGGAGTAACGCAGAAAGTCATTTTGTATAACAAACTATTACAATATACAATTTCTTGTATAGTATTCATTGATTACTCTTTTCAATGATCTGTTCGTTACAGGATAGTGATATTTCTAGGTTTTACAAAGTGATATCAGTACAGTGTCAGTTATCACTCCTTGTACAACAAACTTCAAAATCTGATGAATGTATGTCTTGCATTCAATGTAATTACTCTTACAGTTGATATATCATGCTTTTATATGGTTGAGTACATATACGATTAAATGAAGCCACCTTCTATACAGCTGGAGGAAAAAGGTGCTCCATTCTGCCACTCAGTGGGATTCCTCGGGAGTAACGCAGAAAGTCATTTTGTGTAACAAACTATTACAATTTACAATCCAATGTATTTCTTGTATAGTATTCATTGATTACTCTTCTGTGAAATCTTAGTTAGACAACAGTGAAATTTCTAAGTATTTCAAAGTGATATCAGTACAGTGTCAGTTTTCACTCCTTGTATAAAGAACTTCAAAATCTGATGAATGTATGTCTTGCATTCAATGTAATTGCTCTTACAGTTGATATATCTTGATTTTATATGGTTGAGTACATATACAATGAAATGAAGCCACCTTCTATACAACTACAGTAAAAAGGTGCTCCATACTGCCACTCAGTAGGATTCCTCGGGAGTAACGGAGAAAGTCATTTTGTGTAACAAACTATTAGAATTTATAATCCAATGTATTTCTTGCATAGTATTCATTGATTACTTTTCTGCGATCTCTTGGTTAGACAACAGTGAAATTTCTAGGTTTTACAACGTGATATCAATACAGTGTCATTAATCACTCCTTGTACAACCAACTTCAAAATCTGATGAATGTATCTCTTGCATTCAATGTAACTGCTCTTACAGTTGCTATATCATGCTTTTATATGGTTGAGTACATATACAATGAAATGAAGCCACCTTCTATACAACTATAGTAAAAAAGAGCTCCATACTGCCACTCAGTGGGATTCCTCGGGAGTAAGGCAGAAAGTCATTTTGTGTAACAAACTATTACAATATATAATTTCTTGTATATTATTCATTGATTACTCTTTTCAATGATCTGTTGGTTACAGGATAGTGATATTTCTAGGTTTTACAAAGTGATATCAGTACAGTGTCAGTTATCACTCCTTGTACAAACAACTTCAAAATCTGATGAATGTATCTCTGGCATTCAATGTAACTGCTCTTACAGTTGCTATATCATGCTTTTATATGGTTGAGTACATATACAATGAAATGAAGCCACCTTCTATAAACTATAGCAAAAAGGTGCTCCATACTGCCACTCAGTGGGATTCCTCGGGAGTAACGCAGAAAGTCATTTTGTGTAACAAACTATTACAATTTACAATCCAATGTATTTCTTGCATAGTATTCATTGATTACTCTTCTGCGATCTCTTGGTTAGACAACAGTGAAATTTCTAGGTTTTACAACGTGATATCAATACAGTGTCAGTAATCACTCCTTGTACAACCAACTTCAAAATCTGATGAATGTATCTCTTGCATTCAATGTAACTGCTCTTACAGTCGCTATATCATGCTTTTATATGGTTGAGTACATATACAATGAAATGAAGCCACCTTCTATACAACTATAGTAAAAAGGAGCTCCATAATGCCGCTCAGTGGGATTCCTCGGGAGTAACGCAGAAAGTCATTTTGTGTAACAAACTATTACAATATATAATTTCTTGTATATTATTCATTGATTACTCTTTTCAATGATCTGTTTGTTACAGGATAGTGATATTTCTAGGTTTTACAAAGTGATATCAGTACAGTGTCAGTTATCACTCCTTGTACAACCAACTTCAAAATCTGATGAATGTATCTCTGGCATTCAATGTAACTGCTCTTACAGTTGCTATATCATGCCTTTATATGGTTGAGTACATATACAATGAAATGAAGCCACCTTCTATACAACTATAGCAAAAAGGTGCTCCATACTGCCACTCAGTGGGATTCCTCGGGAGTAACGCAAAAAGTCATTTTGTGTAACAAACTATTACAATTTACAATCCAATGTATTTCTTGTATAGTATTCATTGATTACTCTTCTGCGAACTCTTGGTTAGACAACAGTGAAATTTCTACGTTTTATTAAGTGATATCAGTACAGTGTCAGTTATCACTCCTTGTACAAAGAACTTCAAAATCTGATGAATGTATCTCTGGCATTCAATGTAACTGCTGTTACAGTCTCTATATCATGCTTTTATATGGTTGAGTACATATACAATGAAATGAAGCCACCTTCTATACAACTACAGTAAAAAGGTGCTCCATACTGCCACTCAGTGGGATTCCTCGGGAGTAACGCAGAAAGTTATTTTGTGTAACAAACTATTACAATTTACAATCCAATGTATTTCTTGTATAGTATTCATTGATTACTCTTCTGTGAACTCTTGGTTAGACAAGTGAAATTTCTACGTTTTACAAAGTGATATCAGTACAGTGTCAGTTTTCACTCCTTGTATAAAGAACTTCAAAATCTGATGAATGTATCTCTGGCATTCAATGTAACTTCTCTTACAGTTGCTATATCATGCTTTTATATGGTTGAGTACATATAGAATGAAATGAAGCCACCTTCTATACAACTATAGTAAAAAGAAGCTCCATACTGCCACTCAGTGGGATTCCTCGGGAGTAACGCAGAAAGTCATTTTGTATAACAAACTATTACAATATATAATTTCTTGTATATTATTCATTGATTACTCTTTTCAATGATCTGTTGGTTACAGGATAGTGATATTTCTAGGTTTTACAAAGTGATATCAGTACAGTGTCAGTTATCACTCCTTGTACAAACAACTTTAAAATCTGATGAATGTATCTCTGGCATTCAATGTAACTGCTCTTACAGTTGCTATATCATGCTTTTATATGGTTGAATACATGTACAATTAAATGAAGCCACCTTCTATACAACTACAGTAAAAAGGTGCTCCATACTGCCACTCAGTGGGATTCCTCGGGAGTAACGCAGAAAGTCATTTTGTGTAACAAACTATTACAATTTACAATCCAATGTATTTCTTATATAGTATTCATTGATTACTCTTCTGCGATCTCTTGGTTAGACAACAGTGAAATTTCTCGGTTTTTCAAAGTGATATCAATACAGTGTCAGTAATCACTCCTTGTACAACCAACTTCAAAATCTGATGAATGTATCTCTTGCATTCAATGTAACTGCTCTTACAGTTGCTATATCATGCTTTTATATGGTTGAGTACATATACAATGAAATGAAGCCACCTTCTATACAACTATAGTAAAAAGGTGCTCCATACTGCCACTCTGTGGGATTCCTCGGGAGCAACGCAGAAAGTCATTTTGTATAACAAACTATTACAATATACAATTTCTTGTATAGTATTCATTGATTACTCTTTTCAATGATCTGTTCGTTACAGGATAGTGATATTTCTAGGTTTTACAAAGTGATATCAGTACAGTGTCAGTTATCACTCCTTCTACAACAAACTTTAAAATCTGATGAATGTATGTCTTGCATTCAATGTAATTGCTCTTACAGTTGATATATCTTGATTTTATATGGTTGAGTACATATACAATGAAATGAAGCCACCTTCTATACAACTACAGTAAAAAGGTGCTCCATACTGCCACTCAGTGGGATTCCTCGGGAGTAACGGAGAAAGTCATTTTGTGTAACAAACTATTAGAATTTACAATCCAATGTATTTCTTGCATAGTATTCATTGGCCGAAGACAGACTGCCAATCTGAAGCGGAGGCAAAGCGGAGGGAACTGGAGCGGGGGAAAAACTCACGGAGCTGGCCGGTCACACTGGCCAGAGCAATGCGGATCAGCTGCGATACGGAGTGTTCAGACTGCGCACGGAGGGTTCACACTGGCGCGTAGCCAGGCCGCGCGCCTTGCGCGGCTTAGTGGCGGTTCTGGTATGCGCATTTGCGCATTTGCGCATTTGCGCATTTGCGCATTTGCGCATTTGCGCATTTGCGCATGAGCGCATGGGCATACCGGCACAAAGAGGCAATGGGCTGTGAGGGAACAGCGCGCAGGGCAGAGAATGACAAGGCAGTGTCCTGTTCCCACGGTGCAAGACTGAGGCTTGGCCATGGATGCAGAGGAGTCGGAGCTGCTGGTGAGCCTGATGTTTGGTCTCCGTCTCTGCATGCATGTCATGCACTTGCGGAAGCAGAGACGCAGGCATTTCGTGCTGCAGAGACGGCAACTCCGCCATCGATACAGGGCCAGGTGGCGACTCCTGCTAAGGCGCTATGTGGCCTCGCAGCATCTGCAGACGAGAAGATTTCTCCGCCTGGCCGATGAGGGTGGGGGTCGTCGTTGGTGGGTGTATCCGCGACCCACCAGTTGGTGGGAGACCTTTGTGTGCCGGGTCTGGGAAGATGAGCAGTGGTTGCAGAACTTCCGGGTCACTAGGGGGACGTTCCGCTGGCTGGTGGACTGTGTCCGTGGACGTGTGACGCATGCAGACACCCACTTACGCCGGGCCATCCCAGCAGAAGAGCGTGTGGCCATTACCCTGTGGTGGCTGTCCGGAGCCAACTTCTACCGTGAGGTCAGCCATCAGTTTGGAGTGGGGAAGTCCACCGTCGCAGGCATCGTGGCAGAGGTGTGTGGGGCCTTGGATGCGGAGCTGCTGTCCCGGACCGTATGTCTCGGTCCCTCTGGACGGGTAAGTGGCCAAGCCGGTGCCTGCAGGGTGCACAGTCCCAGTGGTGTGGCCAGGGTGGGTCACATATGGCCTTCGGGGCTATGGGCCCGCTTCCATGGGCCGGCCAGTAGGGACGGGATAGCGACTCTCCTGCCGCACACCAGAGGGTCTAAAGCAATGTGTCCTTGTTCAGCAGGTCATGGATGGGTTTGCAGAGTTGGGGCTCCCACACTGTGTGGGCGCAGTGGATGGGTGCCACATCCCAGTGCGGCCGCCACCACACCAGGCGGCGGACTTCATCAACCGGAAGAACTTCTGCTCCATCATCCTCCAGGGCACCGTGGACCACCTGGGCCGGTTCACGGACATCTCCGTGGGCAACAGTGGCCAGGACCACGATGCTCACGTGTTCCGCCAGTCGCACCTCTGCCGGGCCATGGATGCCGGAGTCTTCGTCCCAGGCCACCCAACCGTCACCATTGAGGGCATACAGGTGCCTCCGCTCGTGCTCGCTGACGCCGCCTACCCAAGCAGAAGCTGGCTCCTGACACCGTACAAGGGCGCCCTGAGCCGGCGACAGGCCGTCTTCAATCGAGCACATAGTCGCGCCAGGAGCGTCGTCGAGTGCGCCTTCGGGCGCCTCAAGGCACGGTGGCGGCGGCTAGGGCTACGGCTAGACGTCCAGGAGGCCAACTTTGGGCCAGTGGTCGCCTCATGCGTCATACTGCACAATATTTGTGAAGAGCGCGGCCATGCCATCATCCAGCGTCCGGGGGACGAGCCGCCAGTCCACGTGCCTGCAGCACCAGCACCGTCACGACAGGCCGAGGAGAGGAACCGGCAGGAGGGCAATGCGCTGCGGGAGGCCATCACTGCCTGGCTCCTCAGGCAGTCTGCCTGCTGATGTGGCACAAGAAGGGTGTTGGCCCGTGGTGGTGATGGCGCAGTTGCCAGCCCATGCAGGAACAGTCGTGTGGTATCCCATGTGAATCAGTGCTGTCTGTGGTGTTGATGGGGGCCCAATAAAGTCCATTCACACGCATGCCATGGCTGTGTCACAATCCCTTCCAGCACGGGCTGGTACTGTGAAGGTAGGGGTGAGGCCCTGGAGGGCGTGGGCTGGGGTTACAGGCACCCGGGAGGCACGTGGGGGAGGATGAGTTTGTCAAGGGGCTGGTGGCCCATTAGAGGGCCAGAGGGCACTTTTCGTTCTCAGTGGTGGGCACTGCAGCTGGGGTGGGGGTGGCTCATGCTGGGGGCGCTGTTTGCACAGGAGCACACATGGCCACACACAGACAGTGATCTGTGTCCCTCCGCAAGTGAAGCAGTAACATGGAAGGTGGAGACACACGTGGGGACTTCCAGATAACAGTGACACGAGATGACAGGCAGTAGCGGCAACCAAGGGGGTCCTGGACGCATCTGTCCCCTCTGTCTGTGTCAGAGGCGAGATGCTCGTCCCCCGGGCGGGAGCTGGGATCTGTCGGGGAGGAGAGAGCTCTGCTGCCACCCACCCTTGGAATGCGTTTCCCTCCCCTGCTCTGGCCGCAGCCTGGCAGTGGCCTTGGAGGAGCCGTTTCTCAGACTCCCCTGCGAGGGAGGGGAAAAGAGACACAGCTGCATGTTATGAGCAACAAACACTTGGTATCTCTCCTCCCCTGTTTCCCAGCTCAGAGAATGCAGTCCACCTCCAGCACATCCCACCGCCCGTCCAGGGTTCTGGCTGCACCCAGCGAGTCCTGGAAGGGATGACATGCTGTCCCGGGAGCCCAGGAACTCCAGACATGCACACAGGGGGGGGGGGGGTGGCAGCCTATGTGGACAGCGCATAGTAGCATCCCAGGGAGATGTGTCTCTGGGATTCCCGCAGCCATCCAGCTGTCAGTCTCCCAGAGCAGGCATTCCTCATGACTGGCCCCCTGCCACCATCATCCTTCTACCCAGCTAAGAGTTCACCCCTGTCTCCCTGTCCCCTGCCGTCTGTGACATCCCCCCTCCCCCATGTTCCGTAGTCCCTGACAGCGAGCTGTCGCACGGACATGCGCATTTTCGCAAATCCGCATGTCTCCCGCGCGGCGACAGCAGCATGCCATGAAGCCTTCACGTTGGACTGCAGAGCTCTGCTCTGCTCCTGGCCACTGTAGTTTTAGGGCAGGGCTTCAGGACTGAGAGGACTGCAGGCGTCCTGGCCTGGCCTCTGCGGTGGACGCCTGCAGGGGTCCTTGGAGCCCGATGTGGCCCCCGGAGCCTTTCGCACATGCGCAAACCCGCTCCTGCGCTATTCCGCGTCCAGCCAGCATGGCAGCCGAAAGTTTAGGCATGTACTGGCTGGACGAGGAGGTTGAGCTCCTGCTGAGGCGCCTGCTCAGCAGAGAAGCCGGGGCCAGGGTGATGCGCAGCACACCCTTGGAGACCCGGGGACTTTTTGAGAAGGTGGCAAGGGACCTGGCTCATGCAGGGAACCCACGGACGGCAGCCCAGTGCCGTTCGAAATTCAAAAGGGAGAAGGCTGCCTTTTTTGAGGCTATTGAAGACTGGGAGGGGATCCCCCCAGTGTCCCATAGGCCTCCCCGGTTCGACCTCCTTCTCGCCCTGTGGGAGCAGGGTGGACGCCCTCCTTGGCAGCATCGGCGTGTGCCTGGTGAGTATCAGGGTGCATGCAGGGGGGTGGGCTGGCAGGGGGGTGGGCTGGCAGGGGGGTGGGCTGGCAGGGGGGTGGGCTGGCAGGGGGGTGGGCTGGCAGGGGGGTGGGCTGGCAGGGGGGAGTGTGTGGCCCACCTAGAGCACGGTAGACGTTGGTGGAAGAACCCCTGCCGTCGCCAGCCATGGGGAGGGGAGCAATGGGTGTACCCCTGGGGTGCAGGAGTGGGCGGGGTGCCCAGGACACCAGGGCTCCCTGCCGCACGCCCTGGGTGATGCCTGGCCAGGGCACCCACAGGTGTATCTTCGGGCCACGGCAGGCCAGCCTCCAAGCCACAGATGCAACAGGGCGGCCCTGGAGGGGCCGGTGGCTGTCAGATGCCACAGGTGGCGCCGGTGGGTGGCCCGGGCTGCCAGAACCCAGCAGCGGCTGAACACTGCGTGGCCCCCACTGAGCGGCCATTCTCCCTTCCCACAGGGACCCGGCCACGGCGTCCGAGGCGCAGAGGACGGGCGCCTCCCGCAGCAGTTCAGGGCTCCTCGGAGGAGGAGGCTGTGGCAGGACCCTCTGCAGGTGGGATTCCCGAAAGGACCGGGTGCAGCCACCAGGGGCCAGGCTTGCCCACGGCAGGATGTGTTGTGTCCCTTGCATGGTGCCTGAGGGCCCGGGTGCCACACGCCTCTGTGCGACTCGGCATCCGGGGGGCCTTGATGGATTGGACACCTATGCACACGCCAGCACTCGGCATGCCGTCGACATGGCCGGCCTGTGACGTCCGTAACTGGCTTCCCTCCCCCAGAGCCGCCCACACCACCGGAGCTAGAGGAACCATGTGTGGTTCTCATAACCACCCCTGAAGCCTCTGACGCTGGAGAGGGGCCCTCCGCGGACGTCCCAGCCGCAGTACAGACCGTGGGGGACACCAGTGGCCTGGAGGAACGCTCAACTGTCGCGACCCAGACAGGCGCCAGTGAAGGTGAGCAGTCCTCCTGTGGGTGTGGGCCAGGGCCACGCGTGGCGGGCCACAGTGACAACAGGCCACATCTCTCTGCTACAGGGGATCAGGCGGGACCTTCTGCGGGGCCTTCTGCACAGGCCCAGCCACCTGCACCACGTGCAGAGGGCCTGACGCTTGGGGGCCTGGCTGAGCGGGTTGCAGCACTGGAGCGGCACGTGGACTACCGTTGTGAGTTGGGGGTCCCGCTCTGTGGGGAGGGTGCTGCACCCAGTCACTGGGGTGCAGGGAGACGTGGCTGGACGGCGCCCAGATGGCACTGGCTGCATGGGTGGAGGGCGCCCCCGGGCCTCTCATCATGTATTTCTCTCCCTCGCCTGCACAGTCGACCGCATGGTGACTCTGTTCACCATGCATCAGAACGCCCTCAGCAGGATGCGCCGGGAGATGTTCACCTACCTCGGGGTGAGCATCCCCACGACCTCCACAGAGGCCGCAGAAAGTGACGGCCAGCCCTCTCCACGGACAGTCCCGGCCAGGCAGCCACCCACAGACCCCGGTGCAGCCCCCCACGACCCGTAGCTGGCCCACGAGGCCCCACCACGGACAAGACAGGAGCCAGCATCTCCTAAAACCGACTTTATTTTCCAAGTTACCCCCACCCGTTCTATGTTGTAATAAAGTTTGTTTTTGCTTTTACAACATGGGCCTGGTGTCCTTTCTTTGGGGACGACACCACCTGGGGAACAGCGGCTCGAGGGGCCTGGAGGGGTCCTAACCAGCTCACTGGCGGCCTCCTCCACGGCGGCGTGCTGCTCTTCCCCGGCCACGAGCTCCGCGGGCCCGCTGGCCCCGACGTTCCTGCGAGGAGTCTCGTCGGGCTATCAGCTCGTCTGCAATGACCGTCAGCCTGTCGAGGGCAGCCTGAAACATCTGGTCTGAGACACGGTCTCTCTCTCTCTCCTCCGCCTGGGACCTCCGCAGCTCTGCCATGTACTCTTCCTGCTCACGGCGGGCCAACTCCATCATGTCCTGGTGCTGTCTGGCAGACTGGGCCAGGAGGCGCTCGCCCACCCTCTGCAGGGCAGACGCACGTTGTCTCCGGGCCACGACGGCAGCTTGCTGGGCCGCACCATATGGGTCTCCCATTCCGGGTCCTGGGGGCGGATCTGTGGCAGGAGCAGAGGCGGCGGAGCAGTCGGAACACACAGCATGTGGACCCACACCCGCTCCGTGGCCCACACATATCCCTCACACCTCCCCGCCTGTGTTGTCACCATTCCACCTTACAAAGGCAGGCGGATGTTGTCTGGGTGCATCCGGCCCCACGAGCCGTCCTGCTGGCAGCCAGCAGCTGTGTCCCGGGGATGCCAGGGCAGACGTGCTGCCGGCACCCCGCACCTACCTTCACCATAGGCTCCCCCCTCATGGGGATGTGGTACCGGCTCCTGCTGGGCTGCCCCCGATGGCCCTGCGGACACAGGGTACCGAAAGTCGCATGCCTGCCTCCTGCTGGTGAGGAACCACACAGCCGTCCAGCAGGCCCGCCCACCTTCCAAGCGGCCTGGGGACCCCTCAGCCACCTCTCTGCGTTGCCATGCTCAGGCCCCATAGGGAATCGGAAGATGGGCCACATCCCCGAGGCAGGGCTCCCCAGCCAGCATGACTGGCGGCAGCCGCCACTGCTCCCGGGGCCATCTCCCCCCCCACCAACCCACAGGCCACCTGCCCTAGTGCTGTCAGGTCACCGAGCCATGCCCCCATTGCACGTGGCGGCCCTGCCACAACCCAGCCTCGGCGCCCTGCAGGAGATCCTCTCCGCCTGCAGCCCCTGCCTCCCGCCGAGCTTCACTGTGGTCACCCACCTGCACAATCTGTCATCCGGCGGCGCCCAATGCCAGCACCCTGAGGCCTCGACACCCCCGACGGTCCTGCAGCACAGTAGGGAACAAGGGTGTGGGGTTGTGGCTACAGAACTGAGGACACACTGGTCAGGCCCTGCCCTCCACTATGTGTTGGGCCTGCAGATGGGGTTTCCCCTCCCCCCCTCCCGCCTGCATGATGCAGTCCATAGACAACACCTGCCTCAACATGGCAGCACTGTGGCCACCTATGGGTATGGGGCCCTGCAGACGGCCCTCCTCGGGTGCGTGCCACTCCACTGGCATAGGTGTCCACCTGGCTCCGTGGCGGGGCCAGGACCACATTCCACACCCCCAGAAGGGAGTACCTGGGATGGCATCCTCAGGAACCTGGGTGCTGTCATCTGAGTCCGTGTCCACGTGCTCTTGGGCCAGCACAGATTCAGCGGTTTCTACGAGAGGGAGGGAAGTTGGACTCTGGGCAGCCCACCAAACTGGGTGACTTGCACACTGTGGCTACCAACACTGTCACTTGGCAACCAGAGCACATGGGGGCAGGGTCCCACGGCTCCCCGCGGAGCGGCAGCCACCGACAGAAGCAGACCCATGGCAACCTGTGGTGCGGGGGTGGCAAGTGGAATGCATGGCGCTGCGCACGCATGCACCTGGCCTTTCCCATTGGGCCCATCTCACATTCTTGCCCCCCTTGGGATGCACATGGATTGCAGCATGGGGTGTTGTCGCCTGGATGTGCAGTCATGTGGTGCGGGTGGCAGCCCTTGCCATGGGTACCCTGCATCATTTCTCCTGCTCGCCTGCTTCCTTGGCCCGGCCACCCACCAGGGCCCCCCCGCCCCCACGTCCTGGCTGGCAAGCCTCCTCCCCACCAACCTGGCACGAGGACCTCCGGCTCCCTGCCCTCCTCCTCGTCCTCTTCCTCCGACTCGAGGGCCAGACGGAAAGGCTGCACCGCAGCAGATGGGACCTGCTCAGCAGACCTCTGGGAGCTGGTGCTCGTTGAGGGGGTGGTCTCCAGTGGAAGGCTGTGCCGCACCCGACGAGGCTTGACACTGGCATTCCCCTGGAGGATGGCGTGCAGCTCTTCATAGTACGGGCACCATGCAGGGTCGTTGCCCGACGTGCTGTTGTGCTGCAGCGTCTTCTTATATTCCAGCCTCATGGCCTTGGCTTTGTTGCGGCACTCCTCGGCAGAGCGGCTGTGGCCTCTTTCGGTCATGCCCCTTGCCACCTGCTCATAGATATCCAGGTTGCGATGGGTCCTCCGCAAGGCACTCTGGACTGCTGGCTCCCCCCATAGGGCCACGAGGTCTAGTATCTCGGGCCGCCTCCAGTTTCGTGCCACAGCCATTTTGGACTCCCCCCTGCATAGCACTCTGTCCTTTTATACCCTGACGCCATGAGCCCACTCAACAGCTCCTCCCGTGGCCGTAGCGCAACCCTTCCGTCCTGCTGGGCAGACAGGCAGAGTACAGTACCCTCTTCCCGTCCACATTCACGGCTCTGCCTAACTTTCCGTAGTCTGCTGGAGCACTGCACTCCAGGTTCCGTCTCTCTCCCTCTCTCGCCCCCTCCCCCCTCCCTCTTTCCTTTCCTTTTTCTTTCATGGGTATTCCGCATGTGCGCATGTGCGCACATGCGCATGTGCGCATGCGCACAGATGCGCAAATGCGCAAAACTTTTTGCCGGTGCGTTCACACTTCCTCCGGATGCCTCCCGCTTCTTCCAGTTCACACTGTTTGGAAGCGGGAGGCATGCGGAGGAAGGCCCCAGAACACCGGGAAAAACTGGTGTCCGGGTAAAGCGGAAGGAAAGCGGCTGGGAGACGGGTAAGTACGCAACGGAGCCGATGGGCAGATGCGCATGTCTGAACGGGCTCCTTTCCTCCGTTTGCGAAGCGTGCCTGCCCCGCTTCAGATTGGCAGTCTGTCCTCGGCCATTGATTACTTTTCTGCGATCTCTTGGTTAGACAACAGTGAAATTTCTAGGTTTTACAACGTGATATCAATACAGTGTCAGTAATCACTCCTTGTACAACCAACTTCAAAATCTGATGAATGTATCTCTTGCATTCAATGTAACTGCTCTTACAGTTGCTATATCATGCTTTTATATGGTTGAGTACATATACAATGAAATGAAGCCACCTTCTATACAACTATAGTAAAAAAGAGCTCCGGACTGCCACTCAGTGGGATTCCTCGGGAGTAACGCAGAAAGTCATTTTGTGTAACAAACTATTACAATATATAATTTCTTGTATATTATTCATTGATTACTCTTTTCAATGATCTGTTGGTTACAGGATAGTGATATTTCTAGGTTTTACAAAGTGATATCAGTACAGTGTCAGTTATCACTCCTTGTACAAACAACTTCAAAATCTGATGAATGTATCTCTGGCATTCAATGTAACTGCTCTTACAGTTGCTATATCATGCTTTTATATGGTTGAGTACATATACAATGAAATGAAGCCACCTTCTATAAACTATAGCAAAAAGGTGCTCCATACTGCCACTCAGTGGGATTCCTCGGGAGTAACGCAGAAAGTCATTTTGTGTAACCAACTATTATAATTTACAATCCAATGTATTTCTTGTATAGTATTCATTGATTACTCTTCTGTGAACTCTTGGATAGACAACAGTGAAATTTCTACGTTTTACCAAGTGATATCAGTACAGTGTAAGTTTTCACTCCTTGTATAAAGAACTTCAAAATCTGATGAATGTATCTCTGGCATTCAATGTAACTGCTCTTACAGTTGCTATATCATGCTTTTATATGGTTGAGTACATATACAATGAAATGAAGCCACCTTCTATACAACTATAGCAAAACGGTGCTCCATACTGCCACTCAGTGGGATTCCTCGGGAGTAACGCAGAAAGTCATTTTGTGTAACAAACTATTACAATTTACAATCCAATGTATTTCTTGTATAGTATTCATTGATTACTCTTCTGTGAACTCTTGGTTAGACATCAGTGAAATTTCTAAGTTTTACAAAGTGATAACAGTACAGTGTCAGTTATCACTCCTTGTACAACCAACTTCAAAATCTGATGAATGTATCTCTTGCATTCAATGTAATTGCTCTTACAGTTGATATATCTTGATTTTATATGGTTGAATACATATACAATTAAATGAAGCCACCTTCTATACAGCTGGAGGAAAAAGGTGCTCCATTCTGCCACTCAGTGGGATTCCTCGGGAGTAACGCAGAAAGTCATTTTGTGTAAGAAACTATTACAATTTACAATCCAATGTATTTCTTGCATAGTATTCATTGATTACTCTTCTGCGATCTCTTGGTTAGACAACAGTGAAATTTCTAGGTTTTACAACGTGATATCAATACAGTGTCAGTAATCACTCCTTCTACAACCAACTTCAAAATATGATGAATGTATCTCTTGCATTCAATGTAACTGCTCTTACAGTCGCTATATCATGCTTTTATATGGTTTACATATACAATGAAATGAAGCCACCTTCTATACAACTATAGTAAAAAGGAGCTCCATAATGCCGCTCAGTGGGATTCCTCGGGAGTAACGCAGAAAGTCATTTTGTGTAACAAACTATTACAATATATAATTTCTTGTATATTATTCATTGATTACTCTTTTCAATGATCTGTTTGTTACAGGATAGTGATATTTCTAGGTTTTACAAAGTGATATCAGTACAGTGTCAGTTATCACTCCTTGTACAACCAACTTCAAAATCTGATGAATGTATCTCTGGCATTCAATGTAACTGCTCTTACAGTTGCTATATCATGCCTTTATATGGTTGAGTACATATACAATGAAATGAAGCCACCTTCTATACAACTATAGTAAAAAGGTGCTCCATACTGCCACTCAGTGGGATTCCTCGGGAGTAACGCAAAAAGTCATTTTGTGTAACAAACTATTACAATTTACAATCCAATGTATTTCTTGTATAGTATTCATTGACTACTCTTCTGCGAACTTTTGGTTAGACAACAGTGAAATTTCTATGTTTTATTAAGTGATATCAGTACAGTGTCAGTTATCACTCCTTGTACAAAGAACTTCAAAATCTGATGAATGTATCTCTGGCATTCAATGTAACTGCTCTTACAGTCTCTATATCATGCTTTTATATGGTTGAGTACATATACAATGAAATGAAGCCACCTTCTATACAACTACAGTAAAAAGGTGCTCCATACTGCCACTCAGTGGGATTCCTCGGGAGTAACGCAGAAAGTCATTTTGTGTAACAAACTATTACAATTTACAATCCAATGTATTTCTTGTATAGTATTCATTGATTACTCTTCTGTGAACTCTTGGTTAGACAACAGTGAAATTTCTACGTTTTACAAAGTGATATCAGTACAGTGTCAGTAATCACTCCTTGTACAACCAACTTCAAAATCTGATGAATGTATCTCTTGCATTCAATGTAACTGCTCTTACAGTTGCTATATCATGCTTTTATATGGTTGAGTACATATACAATGAAATGAAGCCACCTTCTATACAACTATAGTAAAAAAGAGCTCCGTACTGCCACTCAGTGGGATTCCTCGGGAGTAACGCAGAAAGTCATTTTGTGTAACAAACTATTACAATATATAATTTCTTGTATATTATTCATTGATTACTCTTTTCAATGATCTGTTGGTTACAGGATAGTGATATTTCTAGGTTTTACAAAGTGATATCAGTACAGTGTCAGTTATCACTCCTTGTACAAACAACTTCAAAATCTGATGAATGTATCTCTGGCATTCAATGTAACTGCTCTTACAGTTGCTATATCATGCTTTTATATGGTTGAGTACATATACAATGAAATGAAGCCACCTTCTATAAACTATAGCAAAAAGGTGCTCCATACTGCCACTCAGTGGGATTCCTCGGGAGTAACGCAGAAAGTCATTTTGTGTAACCAACTATTATAATTTACAATCCAATGTATTTCTTGTATAGTATTCATTGATTACTCTTCTGTGAACTCTTGGATAGACAACAGTGAAATTTCTACGTTTTACCAAGTGATATCAGTACAGTGTAAGTTTTCACTCCTTGTATAAAGAACTTCAAAATCTGATGAATGTATCTCTGGCATTCAATGTAACTGCTCTTACAGTTGCTATATCATGCTTTTATATGGTTGAGTACATATACAATGAAATGAAGCCACCTTCTATACAACTATAGCAAAACGGTGCTCCATACTGCCACTCAGTGGGATTCCTCGGGAGTAACGCAGAAAGTCATTTTGTGTAACAAACTATTACAATTTACAATCCAATGTATTTCTTGTATAGTATTCATTGATTACTCTTCTGTGAACTCTTGGTTAGACATCAGTGAAATTTCTAAGTTTTACAAAGTGATAACAGTACAGTGTCAGTTATCACTCCTTGTACAACCAACTTCAAAATCTGATGAATGTATCTCTTGCATTCAATGTAATTGCTCTTACAGTTGATATATCTTGATTTTATATGGTTGAATACATATACAATTAAATGAAGCCACCTTCTATACAGCTGGAGGAAAAAGGTGCTCCATTCTGCCACTCAGTGGGATTCCTCGGGAGTAACGCAGAAAGTCATTTTGTGTAACAAACTATTACAATTTACAATCCAATGTATTTCTTGCATAGTATTCATTGATTACTCTTCTGCGATCTCTTGGTTAGACAACAGTGAAATTTCTAGGTTTTACAACGTGATATCAATACAGTGTCAGTAATCACTCCTTCTACAACCAACTTCAAAATATGATGAATGTATCTCTTGCATTCAATGTAACTGCTCTTACAGTCGCTATATCATGCTTTTATATGGTTTACATATACAATGAAATGAAGCCACCTTCTATACAACTATAGTAAAAAGGAGCTCCATAATGCCGCTCAGTGGGATTCCTCGGGAGTAACGCAGAAAGTCATTTTGTGTAACAAACTATTACAATATATAATTTCTTGTATATTATTCATTGATTACTCTTTTCAATGATCTGTTTGTTACAGGATAGTGATATTTCTAGGTTTTACAAAGTGATATCAGTACAGTGTCAGTTATCACTCCTTGTACAACCAACTTCAAAATCTGATGAATGTATCTCTGGCATTCAATGTAACTGCTCTTACAGTTGCTATATCATGCCTTTATATGGTTGAGTACATATACAATGAAATGAAGCCACCTTCTATACAACTATAGTAAAAAGGTGCTCCATACTGCCACTCAGTGGGATTCCTCGGGAGTAACGCAAAAAGTCATTTTGTGTAACAAACTATTACAATTTACAATCCAATGTATTTCTTGTATAGTATTCATTGATTACTCTTCTGCGAACTTTTGGTTAGACAACAGTGAAATTTCTACGTTTTATTAAGTGATATCAGTACAGTGTCAGTTATCACTCCTTGTACAAAGAACTTCAAAATCTGATGAATGTATCTCTGGCATTCAATGTAACTGCTCTTACAGTCTCTATATCATGCTTTTATATGGTTGAGTACATATACAATGAAATGAAGCCACCTTCTATACAACTACAGTAAAAAGGTGCTCCATACTGCCACTCAGTGGGATTCCTCGGGAGTAACGCAGAAAGTCATTTTGTGTAACAAACTATTACAATTTACAATCCAATGTATTTCTTGTATAGTATTCATTGATTACTCTTCTGTGAACTCTTGGTTAGACAACAGTGAAATTTCTACGTTTTACAAAGTGATATCAGTACAGTGTCAGTTTTCACTCCTTGTATAAAGAACTTCAAAATCTGATGAATGTATCTCTGGCATTCAATGTAACTGCTCTTACAGTTGCTATATCATGCTTTTATATGGTTGAGTACATAGACAATGAAATGAAGCCACCTTCTATACAACTATAGTAAAAGGGTGCTCCATACTGCCACTCAGTGGGATTCCTCGTGAGTAACGCAGAAAGTCATTTTGTGTAACAAACTATTACAATATACAATTTCTTGTATAGTATTCATTGATTACTCTTTTCAATGATCTGTTGGTTACAGGATAGTGATATTTCTAGGTTTTTCAAAGTGATATCAGTACAGTGTCAGTTATCACTCCTTGTACAAACAACTTCAAAATCTGATGAATGTATCTCTGGCATTCAATGTAACTGCTCTTACAGTTGCTATATCATGCTTTTATATGGTTGAGTACATATACAATGAAATGAAGCCACCTTCTATACAACTATAGTAAAAAGAAGCTCCATACTGCCACTCAGTGGGATTCCTCGGGAGTAACGCAGAAAGTCATTTTGTGTAACAAACTATTACAATATATAATTTCTTGTATATTATTCATTGATTACTCTTTTCAATGATCTGTTGGTTACAGGATAGTGATATTTCTAGGTTTTACAAAGTGATATCAGTACAGTGTCAGTTATCACTCCTTGTACAAACAACTTCAAAATCTGATGAATGTATCTCTGGCATTCAATGTAACTGCTCTTACAGTTGCTATATCATGCTTTTATATGGTTGAGTACATATATAATGAAATGAAGCCACCTTCTATACAACTATAGTAAAAGGGTGCTCCATACTGCCACTCAGTGGGATTCCTCGTGAGTAACGCAGAAAGTCATTTTGTGTAACAAACTATTACAATATACAATTTCTTGTATAGTATTCATTGATTACTCTTTTCAATGATCTGTTGGTTACAGGATAGTGATATTTCTAGGTTTTTCAAAGTGATATCAGTACAGTGTCAGTTATCACTCCTTGTACAAACAACTTCAAAATCTGATGAATGTATCTCTGGCATTCAATGTAACTGCTCTTACAGTTGCTATATCATGTTTTTATATGGTTGAGTACATAGACAATGAAATGAAGCCACCTTCTATACAACTATAGCAAAAAGGTGCTCCATACTGCCACTCAGTGGGATTCCTTGGGAGTAACGCAGAAAGTCATTTTGTGTAACAAACTATTACAATTTACAATCCAATGTATTTCTTGTATAGTATTCATTGATTACTCTTCTGTGAACTCTTGGTTAGACAACAGTGAAATTTCTACGTTTTACAAAGTGATATCAGTACAGTGTCAGTTATCACTCCTTGTACAACCAACTTCAAAATCTGATGAATGTATCTCTTGCATTCAATGTAATTGCTCTTACAGTTGCTATATCTTGATTTTATATGGTTGAGTACATATACAATGTAATGAAGCCACCTTCTATACAACTATAGTAAAAAGGTGCTCCATACTGCCACTCAGTGGGATTCCTCGGGAGTAACGCAGAAAGTCATTTTGTGTAACAAACTATTACAATTTACAATCCAATGTATTTCTTGCATAGTATTCATTGATTACTTTTCTGCGATCTCTTGGTTAGACAACAGTGAAATTTCTAGGTTTTACAACGTGATATCAATACAGTGTCAGTAATCACTCCTTGTACAACCAACTTCAAAATCTGATGAATGTATCTCTTGCATTCAATGTAACTGCTCTTACAGTTGCTATATCATGCTTTTATATGGTTGAGTACATATACAATGAAATGAAGCCACCTTTTATACAAGTATAGTAAAAAGGTGCTCCATACTGCCACTCAGTGGGATTCCTCGTGAGTAACGCAGAAAGTCATTTTGTGTAACAAACTATTACAATATACAATTTCTTGTATAGTATTCATTGATTACTCTTTTCAATGATCTGTTGGTTACAGGATAGTGATATTTCTAGGTTTTACAAAGTGATATCAGTACAGTGTCAGTTATCACTCCTTGTACAACCAACTTCAAAATCTGATGAATGTATCTCTGGCATTCAATGTAACTGCTCTTACAGTTGCTATATCATGCCTTTATATGGTTGAGTACATATACAATGAAATGAAGCCACCTTCTATACAACTATAGCAAAAAGGTGCTCCATACTGCCACTCAGTGGGATTCCTCGGGAGTAACGCAAAAAGTCATTTTGTGTAACAAACTATTACAATTTACAATCCAATGTATTTCTTGTATAGTATTCACTGATTACTCTTCTGCGAACTCTTGGTTAGACAACAGTGAAATTTCTACGTTTTATTAAGTGATATCAGTACAGTGTCAGTTATCACTCCTTGTACAAAGAACTTCAAAATCTGATGAATGTATCTCTGGCATTCAATGTAACTGCTCTTACAGTCTCTATATCATGCTTTTATATGGTTGAGTACATATACAATGAAATGAAGCCACCTTCTATACAACTACAGTAAAAAGGTGCTCCATACTGCCAGTCAGTGGGATTCCTCGGGAGTAACGCAGAAAGTCATTTTGTGTAACAAACTATTACAATTTACAATCCAATGTATTTCTTGTATAGTATTCATTGATTACTCTTCTGTGAACTCTTGGTTAGACAACAGTGAAATTTCTACGTTTTACAAAGTGATATCAGTACAGTGTCAGTTTTCACTCCTTGTATAAAGAACTTCAAAATCTGATGAATGTATCTCTGGCATTCAATGTAACTGCTCTTACAGTTGCTATATCATGCTTTTATATGGTTGAGTACATAGACAATGAAATGAAGCCACCTTCTATACAACTATAGTAAAAAGAAGCTCCATAGTGCCACTCAGTGGGATTCCTCGGGAGTAACGCAGAAAGTCATTTTGTGTAACAAACTATTACAATATATAATTTCTTGTATATTATTCATTGATTACTCTTTTCAATGATCTGTTGGTTACAGGATAGTGATATTTCTAGGTTTTACAAAGTGATATCAGTACAGTGTCAGTTATCACTCCTTGTACAAACAACTTCAAAATCTGATGAATGTATCTCTGGCATTCAATGTAACTGCTCTTACAGTTGCTATATCATGCTTTTATATGGTTGAGTACATATACAATGAAATGAAGCCACCTTCTATACAACTATAGTAAAAGGGTGCTCCATACTGCCACTCAGTGGGATTCCTCGTGAGTAACGCAGAAAGTCATTTTGTGTAACAAACTATTACAATATACAATTTCTTGTATAGTATTCATTGATTACTCTTTTCAATGATCTGTTGGTTACAGGATAGTGATATTTCTAGGTTTCTCAAAGTGATATCAGTACAGTGTCAGTTATCACTCCTTGTACAAACAACTTCAAAATCTGATGAATGTATCTCTGGCATTCAATGTAACTGCTCTTACAGTTGCTATATCATGCTTTTATATGGTTGAGTACATAGACAATGAAATGAAGCCACCTTCTATACAACTATAGCAAAAAGGTGCTCCATACTGCCACTCAGTGGGATTCCTCGGGAGTAACGCAGAAAGTCATTTTGTGTAACAAACTATTACAATTTACAATCCAATGTATTTCTTGTATAGTATTCATTGATTACTCTTCTGTGAACTCTTGGTTAGACAACAGTGAAATTTCTACGTTTTACAAAGTGATATCAGTACAGTGTCAGTTATCACTCCTTGTACAACCAACTTCAAAATCTGATGAATGTATCTCTTGCATTCAATGTAATTGCTCTTACAGTTGATATATCTTGATTTTATATGGTTGAGTACATATACAATGAAATGAAGCCACCTTCTATACAACTATAGTAAAAAGGTGCTCCATACTGCCACTCAGTGGGATTCCTCGTGAGTAACGCAGAAAGTCATTTTGTGTAACAAACTATTATAATTTACAATCCAATGTATTTCTTGCATAGTATTCATTGATTACTTTTCTGCGATCTCTTGGTTAGACAACAGTGAAATTTCTAGGTTTTACAACGTGATATCAATACAGTGTCAGTAATCACTCCTTGTACAACCAACTTCAAAATCTGATGAATGTATCTCTTGCATTCAATGTAACTGCTCTTACAGTTGCTATATCATGCTTTTATATGGTTGAGTACATATACAATGAAATGAAGCCACCTTCTATACAAGTATAGTAAAAAGGAGCTGCATACTGCCACTCAGTGGGATTCCTCGGGAGTAACGCAGAAAGTCATTTTGTGTAACAAACTATTACAATATATAATTTCTTGTATATTATTCATTGATTACTCTTTTCAATGATCTGTTGGTTACAGGATAGTGATATTTCTAGGTTTTACAAAGTGATATCAGTACAGTGTCAGTTATCACTCATACAACCAACTTCAAAATCTGATGAATGTATCTCTTGCATTCAATGTAACTGCTCTTACAGTTGCTATATCATGCTTTTATATGGTTGAGTACATATACAATGAAATGAAGCCACCTTCTATACAA
The DNA here is from genome assembly GCA_029233225.1 of Lepidodactylus listeri. Classification (NCBI taxonomy): domain Eukaryota; kingdom Metazoa; phylum Chordata; class Lepidosauria; order Squamata; family Gekkonidae; genus Lepidodactylus; species Lepidodactylus listeri. Next base: position 682,762 of record JARCFY010000014.1, on the reverse strand, counting down.
CTATAGCAAAAAGGTGCTCCATACTTCCACTCAGTGGGATTCCTCGGGAGTAACGCAGAAAGTTATTTTGTGTAACAAACTATTACAATTTACAGTCCAATGTATTTCTTGTATAGTATTCATTGATTACTCTTCTGTGAACTCTTGGTTAGACAACAGTGAAATTTCTACGTTTTACAAAGTGATATCAGTACAGTGTCAGTTTTCACTCCTTGTATAAAGAACTTCAAAATCTGATGAATGTATCTCTGGCATTCAATGTAACTGCTCTTACAGTTGCTATATCATGCTTTTATATGGTTGAGTACATATACAATTAAATGAAGCCACCTTCTATACAACTATAGCAAAACTGTGCTCCATACTGCCACTCAGTGGGATTCCTCGGGAGTAACGCAGAAAGTCATTTTGTGTAACAAACTATTACAATTTACAATCCAATGTATTTCTTGTATAGTATTCATTGATTAATCTTCTTTGAACTCTTGGTTAGACAACAGTGAAATTTCTACATTTTACAAAGTGATATCAGTACAGTGTCAGTTATCACTCCTTGTACAACCAACTTCAAAATCTGATGAATGTATCTCTTGCATTCAATGTAATTACTCTTACAGTTGATATATCATGCTTTTATATGGTTGAGTACATATACGATTAAATGAAGCCACCTTCTATACAGCTGGAGGAAAAAGGTGCTCCATTCTGCCACTCAGTGGGATTCCTCGGGAGTAACGCAGAAAGTCATTTTGTGTAACAAACTATTAAAATTTACAATCCAATATATTTCTTGTATAGTATTCATTGATTACTCTTTTGCGATCTCTTGACAACAGTGAAATTTCTTGGTTTTACAACGTGATATCAATACAGTGTCAGTAATCACTCCTTGTACAACCAACTTCAAAATCTGATAAATGTATCTCTTGCATTCAATGTAACTGCTCTTACAGTTGCTATATCATGCTTTTATATGGTTGAGTACATATACAATGAAATGAAGCCACCTTCTATACAACTATAGTAAAAAAGAGCTCCATACTGCCACTCAGTGGGATTCCTCGGGAGTAACGCAGAAAGTCATTTTGTGTAACAAACTATTACAATATATAATTTCTTGTATATTATTCATTGATTACTCTTTTCAATGATCTGTTGGTTACAGGATAGTGATATTTCTAGGTTTTACAAAGTGATATCAGTACAAACTATTACAATATATAATTTCTTGTATATTATTCATTGATTACTCTTTTCAATGATCTGTTGGTTACAGGATAGTGATATTTCTAGGTTTTACAAAGTGATATCAGTACAGTGTCAGTTATCACTCCTTGTACAAACAACTTCAAAATCTGATGAATGTATCTCTGGCATTCAATGTAACTGCTCTTACAGTTGCTATATCATGCTTTTATATGGTTGAGTACATATACAATGAAATGAAGCCACCTTCTATAAACTATAGCAAAAAGGTGCTCCATACTGCCACTCAGTGGGATTCCACGGGAGTAACGCAGAAAGTCATTTTGTGTAACAAACTATTATAATTTACAATCCAATGTATTTCTTGTATAGTATTCATTGATTACTCTTCTGTGAACTCTTGGATAGACAACAGTGAAATTTCTACGTTTTACAAAGTGATATCAGTACAGTGTCAGTTTTCACTCCTTGTATAAAGAACTTCAAAATCTGATGAATGTATCTCTGGCATTCAATGTAACTGCTCTTACAGTTGCTATATCATGCTTTTATATGGTTGAGTACATATACAATGAAATGAAGCCACCTTCTATACAACTATAGCAAAACGGTGCTCCATACTGCCACTCAGTGGGATTCCTCGGGAGTAACGCAGAAAGTCATTTTGTGTAACAAACTATTACAATTTACAATCCAATGTATTTCTTGTATAGTATTCATTGATTACTCTTCTGTGAACTCTTGGTTAGACATCAGTGAAATTTCTACGTTTTACAAAGTGATAACAGTACAGTGTCAGTTATCACTCCTTGTACAACCAACTTCAAAATCTGATGAATGTATCTCTTGCATTCAATGTAATTGCTCTTACAGTTGATATATCTTGATTTTATATGGTTGAATACATATACAATTAAATGAAGCCACCTTCTATACAGCTGGAGGAAAAAGGTGCTCCATTCTGCCACTCAGTGGGATTCCTCGGGAGTAACGCAGAAAGTCATTTTGTGTAACAAACTATTACAATATATAATTTCTTGTATATTATTCATTGATTACTCTTTTCAATGATCTGTTTGTTACAGGATAGTGACATTTCTAGGTTTTACAAAGTGATATCAGTACAGTGTCAGTTATCACTCCTTGTACAAACACCTTCAAAATCTGATGAATGTATCTCTGGCATTCAATGTAACTGCTCTTACAGTTGCTATATCATGCCTTTATATGGTTGAGTACATATACAATGAAATGAAGCCACCTTCTATACAACTACAGTAAAAAGGTGCTCCATACTGCCACTCAGTGGGATTCCTCGGGAGTAACGCAGAAAGTCATTTTGTGTAATAAACTATTACAATTTACAATCCAATGTATTTCTTGTATAGTATTCATTGATTACTCTTCTGTGAACTCTTGGTTAGACAACAGTGAAATTTCTGCGTTTTACAAAGTGATATCAGTACAGTGTCAGTTTTCACTCCTTGTATAAAGAACTTCAAAATCTGATGAATGTATCTCTGGCATTCAATGTAACTGCTCTTACAGTTGCTATATCATGCTTTTATATGGTTGAGTACATATACAATGAAATGAAGCCACCTTCTATACAACTATAGTAAAAAGAAGCTCCATACTGCCACTCAGTGGGATTCCTCGGGAGTAACGCAGAAAGTCATTTTGTGTAACAAACTATTACAATATATAATTTCTTGTATATTATTCATTGATTACTCTTTTCAATGATATGTTGGTTACAGGATAGTGATATTTCTAGGTTTTACAAAGTGATATCAGTACAGTGTCAGTTATCACTCCTTGTACAACCAACTTCAAAATCTGATGAATGTATCTCTGGCATTCAATGTAACTGCTGTTACAGTTGCTATATCATGCTTTTATATGGTTGAGTACATATACAATGAAATGAAGCCACCTTCTATACAAATATAGCAAAAAGGTGCTCCATACTGCCACTCAGAGGGATTCCTCGGGAGTAACGCAGAAAGTCATTTTGTGTAACAAACTATTACAATTTACAATCCAATGTATTTCTTGTATAGTATTCATTGATTACTCTTCTGTGAACTCTTGGTTAGACAACTGTGAAATTTCTAAGTATTTCAAAGTGATATCAATACAGTGTCAGTTCTCACTACTTGTACAACCAACTTCAAAATCTGATGAATGTATCTCTTGCATTCAATGTAACTGCTCTTACCGTTGCTATATCATGCTTTTATATGGTTGAGTACATATACAATGAAATGAAGCCACCATCTATACAACTATAGTAAAAAGGAGCTCCATAGTGCCACTCAGTGGGATTCCTCGGGAGTAACGCAGAAAGTCATTTTGTGTAACAAACTATTACAATATATAATTTCTTGTATAGTATTAATTGATTACTCTTTTCAATGATCTGTTTGTTACAGGATAGTGATATTTCTAGGTTTTACAAAGTGATATCAGTACAGTGTCAGTTATCACTCTTTGTACAAACAACTTCAAAATCTGATGAATGTATCTCTGGCATTCAAAGTAACTGCTCTTACAGTTGCTATATCATGCTTTTATATGGTTGAGTACATATACAATGAAATGAAGCCACCTTCTATACAACTATAGGAAAAAGGTGCTCCATACTGCCACTCAGTGGGATTCCTCGGGAGTAACGCAAAAAGTCATTTTGTGAACAAACTATTACAATGTACAATCCAATGTATTTCTTGTATAGTATTCATTGATTACTCTTCTGCGAACTCTTGGGTAGACAACAGTGAAATTTCTACGTTTTATTAAGTGATATCAGTAAAGTGTCAGTTATCACTCCTTGTACAACCAACTTAAAAATCTGATGAATGTATCTCTGGCATTCAATGTAACTGCTCTTACAGTTGCTATATCATGCTTTTATATGGTTGAGTACATATATAATGAAATGAAGCCACCTTCTATACAGCTACAGTAAAAAGGTGCTCCATACTGCCACTCAGTGGGATTCCTCGGGAGTAACGCAGAAAGTTATTTTGTGTAACGAACTATTACAATATACAATTTCTTGTATAGTATTCATTGATTACTCTTTTCAATGATCTGTTGGTTACAGGATAGTGATATTTCTAGGTTTTACAAAGTGATATCAGTACAGTGTCAGTTATCACTCCTTGTACAAACAACTTCAAAATCTGATGAATGTATCTCTGGCATTCAATGTAACTGCTCTTACAGTTGCTATATCATGCTTTTATATGGTTGAGTACATATACAATGAAATGAAGCCACCTTCTATACAACTATAGCAAAAAGGTGCTCCATACTGCCACTCAGTGGGATTCCTCGGGAGTAACGCAGAAAGTCATTTTGTGTAACAAACTATTATAATTTACAATCCAATGTATTTCTTGTATAGTATTCATTGATTACTCTTCTGTGAACTCTTGGTTAGACAACAGTGAAATTTCTACGTTTTACAAAGTGATATCAGTACAGTGTCAGTTTTCACTCCTTGTATAAAGAACTTCAAAATCTGATGAATGTATCTCTGGCATTCAATGTAACTGCTCTTACAGTTGCTATATCATGCTTTTATATGGTTGAGTACATATACAATTAAATGAAGCCACCTTCTATACAACTATAGCAAAACGGTTCTCCATACTGCCACTCAGTGGGATTCCTCGGGAGTAACGCAGAAAGTCATTTTGTGTAACAAACTATTACAATTTACAATCCAATGTATTTCTTGTATAGTATTCATTGATTACTCTTCTGTGAACTCTTGGTTAGACAACAGTGAAATTTCTACATTTTCAAAGTGATATCAGTACAGTGTCAGTTATCACTACTTGTACAACCAACTTCAAAATCTGATGAATGTATCTCTTGCATTCAATGTAACTGCTCTTACTGTTGCTATATCATGCTATTATATGGTTGAGTACATATACAATGAAATGAAGCCACCTTCTATACAACTACAGTAAAAAGGTGCTCCATACTGCCACTCAGTGGGATTCCTCGGGAGTAACGCAGAAAGTCATTTTGTATAACAAACTATTACAATATACAATTTCTTGTATAGTATTCATTGATTACTCTTTTCAATGATATGTTCGTTACAGGATAGTGATATTTCTAGGTTTTACAAAGTGATATCAGTACAGTGTCAGTTATCACTCCTTGTACAACAAACTTCAAAATCTGATGAATGTATGTCTTGCATTCAATGTAATTGCTCTTACAGTTGATATAACATTCTATTGCAAGATTGAGTACATATACAATGAAATGAAGCCACCTTCTATACAACTAGAGGAAAAAGGTGCTCCATACTGCCACTCAGTGGGAATCCTCGGGAGTAACACAGAAAATAATTTTGTGTAACAAACTATTACAGTTTACAATCCAATGTAATTCTTGTATAGTATTCATTGATTACTCTTCTGCGATATCTTGGTTACACAACAGTGAAATTTCTAGGTTTTTCAAAGTGATATCAATACAGTGTGAGTTATCACTCCTTGTACAACCAACTTAAAAATCTGATGAATGTATCTCTTGCATTCAATTTAACTGCTCTTACCGTTGCTATATCATGCTTTTATATGGTTGAGTACATATACAATGAAATGAAGCCACCTTCTATACAACTACAGTAAAAAGGTGCTCCATACTGCCACTCAGTGGGATTCCTCGGGAGTAACGCAGAAAGTCATTTTGTGTAACAAACTATTACAATTTATAATCCAATGTATTTCTTGTATAGTATTCATTGATTACTCTTCTGCGAACTCTTGGTTAGACAACAGTGAAATTTCTAGGTTTTTCAAAGTGATATCAATACAGTGTCAGTTATCACTCCTTGTACAACCAACTTCAAAATCTGATGAATGTATGTCTGGCGTTCAATGTATCTGCTCTTACCGTTGCTATATCATCCTTTTATATGGTTGAGTAGATATACAATGAAATGAAGCCACCTTCTATACAACTACAGTAAAAAGGTGCTCCATACTGCCACTCAGTGGGATTCCTCGGGAGTAACGCAGAAAGTCATTTTGTGTAACAAACTATTACAATTTACAATCCAATGTATTTCTTGTATAGTATTCATTGATTACTCTTCTGTGAACTCTTGCTTAGACAACAGTGAAATTTCTACGTTTTACAAAGTGATATCAGTACAGTGTCAGTTATCACTCCTTGTACAACCAACTTCAAAATCTGATGAATGTATCTCTTGCATTCAATGTAATTGCTCTTACAGTTGATATATCTTGATTTTATATGGTTGAATACATATACAATTAAATGAAGCCACCTTCTATACAGCTGGAGGAAAAAGGTGCTCCATTCTGCCACTCAGTGGAATTCCTCGGGAGTAACGCAGAAAGTCATTTTGTGTAACAAACTATTACAATTTACAATCCAATGTATTTCTTGCATAGTATTCATTGATTACTCTTCTGCGATCTCTTGGTTAGACAACAGTGAAATTTCTAGGTTTTACAACGTGATATCAATACAGTGTCAGTAATCACTCCTTGTACAACCAACTTCAAAATCTGATGAATGTATCTCTTGCATTCAATGTAACTGCTCTTACAGTTGCTATATCATGCTTTTATATTGTTGAGTACATATACAATGAAATGAAGCCACCTTCTATACAACTATAGTAAAAAGGAGCTCCATACTGCCACTAAGTGGGATTCCTCGGGAGTAACGCAGAAAGTCATTTTGTGTAACAAACTATTACAATATATAATTTCTTGTATAGTATTCATTGATTACTCTTTTCAGTGATCTGTTTGTTACAGGATAGTGACATTTCTAGGTTTTTCAAAGTGATATCAGTACTGTGTCAGTTATCACTCTTTGTACAAACAACTTGAAAATCTGATGAATGTATCTCTGGCATTCAATGCAACTGCTCTTACACTTACTATATCATGCTTTTATATGGTTGAGTACATATACAATGAAATGAAGCCACCTTCTATACAACTATAGTAAAAGGGTGCTCCATACTGCCACTCAGTGGGATTCCTCGGGAGTAACGCAGAAAGTCATTTTGTGTAACAAACTATTACAATATACAATTTCTTGTATAGTATTAATTGATTACTCTTTTCAATGATCTGTTGGTTACAGGATAGTGATATTTCTAGGTTTTTCAAAGTGATATCAGTACTGTGTCAGTTATCACTCTTTGTACAAACAACTTCAAAATCTGATGAATGTATCTCTGGCATTCAATGTAACTGCTCTTACAGTTGCTATATCATGCTTTTATATGGTTGAGTACATAGACAATGAAATGAAGCCACCTTCTATACAACTATAGCAAAAAGGTGCTCCATACTGCCACTCAGTGGGATTCCTCGGGAGTAACGCAGAAAGTCATTTTGTGTAACAAACTATTATAATTTACAATCCAATGTATTTCTTGTATAGTATTCATTGATTACTCTTCTGTGAACTCTTGGTTAGACAACAGTGAAATTTCTACGTTTTACAAAGTGATATCAGTACAGTGTCAGTTTTCACGCCATGTATAAAGAACTTCAAAATCTGATGAATGTATCTCTGGCATTCAATGTAACTGCTCTTACAGTTGCTATATCATGCTTTTATATGGTTGAGTACATATACAATTAAATGAAGCCACCTTCTATACAACTATAGCAAAACGGTGCTCCATACTGCCACTCAGTGGGATTCCTCGGGAGCAACGTAGAAAGTCATTTTGTGTAACAAACTATTACAATTTACAATCCAATGTATTTCTTGTATAGTATTCATTGATTACTCTTCTGTGAACTCTTGGGTAGACAACAGTGAAATTTCTACATTTTCAAAGTGATATCAGTACAGTGTCAGTTATCACTCCTTGTACAACCAACTTCAAAATCTGATGAATTTATCTCTTGCATTCAATGTAATTACTCTTACTGTTGATATATCATGCTTTTATATGGTTGAGTACATATACGATTAAATGAAGCCACCATCTATACAGCTGGAGGAAAAAGGTGCTCCATTCTGCCACTCAGTGGGATTCCTCGGGAGTAACGCAGAAAGTCATTTTGTGTAACAAACTATTACAATTTACAATCCAATGTATTTCTTGTATAGTATTCATTGATAACTCTTCTGTGAACTCTTGGTTAGACAACAGTGAAATTTCTAAGTATTTCAAAGTGAGATCAATACAGTGTCAGTTATCACTACTTGTACAACCAACTTCAAAATCTGATGAATGTATCTCTTGCATTCAATGTAACTGCTCTTACTGTTGCTATATCATGCTTTTATATGGTTGAGTACATATACAATGAAATGAAGCCACCTTCTATACAACTACAGTAAAAAGGTGCTCCATACTGCCACTCAGTGGGATTCCTCAGGAGTAACGCAGAAAGTCAATTTGTATAACAAACTATTACAATATACAATTTCTTGTATAGTATTCATTGATTTCTCTTTTCAATGATATGTTCGTTACAGGATAGTGATATTTCTAGTTTTTACAAAGTGATATCAGTACAGTGTCAGTTATCACTCCTTGTACAACAAACTTCAAAATCTGATGAATGTATGTCTTGCATTCAATGTAATTGCTCTTACAGTTGATATAACATTCTATTGCAAGATTGAGTACATATACAATGAAATGAAGCCACCTTCTATACAGCTAGAGGAAAAAGGTGCTCCATACTGCCACTCAGTGGGAATCCTCGGGAGTAACACAGAAAATAATTTTGTGTAACAAACTATTACAATTTACAATCCAATGTAATTCTTGTATAGTATTCCTTGATTACTCTTCTGCGATATCTTGGTTACACAACAGTGAAATTTCTAGGTTTTTCAAAGTGATATCAATACAGTGTCAGTTATCACTCCTTGTACAACCAACTTAAAAATCTGATGAATGTATCTCTTGGATTCAATTTAACTGCTCTTACCGTTGCTATATCATGCTTTTATATGGTTGAGTACATATACAATGAAATGAAGCCACCTTCTATACAACTACAGTAAAAAGGTGCTCCATACTGCCACTCAGTGGGATTCCTCGGGAGTAACGCAGAAAGTCATTTTGTGTAACAAACTATTACAATTTATAATCCAATGTATTTCTTGTATAGTATTCATTGATTACTCTTCTGCGAACTCTTGGTTAGACAACAGTGAAATTTCTAGGTTTTTCAAAGTGATATCAATACAGTGTCAATTATCACTCCTTGTACAACCAACTTCAAAATCTGATGAATGTATCTCTGGCGTTCAATGTATCTGCTCTTACCGTTGCTATATCATGCTTTTATATGGTTGAGTAGATATACAATGAAATAAAGCCACCTTCTATACAACTTCAGTAAAAAGGTGCTCCATACTGCCACTCAGTGGGATTCCTCGGGAGTAACGCAGAAAGTCATTTTGTGTAACAAACTATTACAATTTACAATCCAATGTATTTCTTGTATAGTATTCATTGATTACTCTTCTGTGAACTCTTGGTTAGACAACAGTGAAATTTCTACGTTTTACAAAGTGATATCAGTACAGTGTCAGTTATCACTCCTTGTACAACCAACTTCAAAATCTGATGAATGTATCTCTTGCATTCAATGTAATTGCTCTTACAGTTGATATATCTTGATTTTATATGGTTGAATACATATACAATTAAATGAAGCCACCTTCTATACAGCTGGAGGAAAAAGGTGCTCCATTCTGCCACTCAGTGGGATTCCTCGGGAGTAACGCAGAAAGTCATTTTGTGTAACAAACTATTACAATTTACAATCCAATGTATTTCTTGCATAGTATTCATTGATTACTCTTCTGCGATCTCTTGGTTAGACAACAGTGAAATTTCTAGGTTTTACAACGTGATATCAATACAGTGTCAGTAATCACTCCTTGTACAACCAACTTCAAAATCTGATGAATGTATCTCTTGCATTCAATGTAACTGCTCTTACAGTCGCTATATCATGCTTTTATATGGTTGAGTACATATACAATGAAATGAAGCCACCTTCTATACAACTATAGTAAAAAGGAGCTCCATACTGCCACTCAGTGGGATTCCTCGGGAGTAACGCAGAAAGTCATTTTGTGTAACAAACTATTACAATATATAATTTCTTGTATAGTATTCATTGATTACTCTTTTCAATGATCTGTTTGTTACAGGATAGTGATATTTCTAGTTTTTACAAAGTGATATCAGTACAGTGTCAGTTATCACTCTTTGTACAAACAACTTCAAAATCTGATGAATGTATCTCTGGCATTCAATGTAACTGCTCTTACAGTTGCTATATCATGCTTTTATATGGTTGAGTACATATACAATGAAATGAAGCCACCTTCTATACAACTATAGCAAAAAGGTGCTCCATACTGCCACTCAGTGGGATTCCTCGGGAGTAACGCAAAAAGTCATTTTGTGTAACAAACTATTACAATTTACAATCCAATGTATTTCTTGTATAGTATTCATTGATTACTCTTCTGCGATCTCTTGGTTAGACAACAGTGAAATTTCTACGTTTTATTAAGTGATATCAGTACAGTGTCAGTTATCACTCTTTGTACAAAGAACTTCAAAATCTGATGAATGTATCTCTGGCATTCAATGTAACTGCTCTTACAGTCTCTATATCATGCTTTTATATGGTTTAGTACATATACAATGAAATGAAGCCACCTTCTATACAACTACAGTAAAAAGGTGCTCCATACTGCCACTCAGTGGGATTCCTCGGGAGTAACGCAGAAAGTCATTTTGTGTAACAAACTATTACAATTTACAATCCAATGTATTTCTTGTATAGTATTCATTGATTACTCTTCTGTGAACTCTTGGTTAGACAACAGTGAAATTTCTACGTTTTACAAAGTGATATCAGTACAGTGTCAGTTTTCACTCCTTGTATAAAGAACTTCAAAATCTGATGAATGTATCTCTGGCATTCAATGTAACTGCTCTTACAGTTGCTATATCATGCTTTTATATGGTTGAGTAGATATACAATGAAATGAAGCCACCTTCTATACAACTATAGTAAAAAGGAGCTCCATACTGCCACTCAGTGGGATTCCTCGGGAGTAATGCAGAAAGTCATTTTGTGTAACAAACTATTACAATATAAAATTTCTTGTATATTATTCATTGATTACTCTTTTCAATGATCTGTTGGTTACAGGATAGTGATATTTCTAGGTTTTACAAAGTGATATCAGTACAGTGTCAGTTATCACTCCTTGCACAAACAACTTCAAAATCTGATGATTGTATCTCTGGCATTCAATGTAACTGCACTTACAGTTGCTATATCATGCTTTTATATGGTTGAGTACATAGACAATGAAATGAAGCCACCTTCTATACAACTATAGCAAAAAGGTGCTCCATACTGCCACTCAGTGGGATTCCTCGTGAGTAACGCAGAAAGTCATTTTGTGTAACAAACTATTACAATTTACAATCCAATGTATTTCTTGTATAGTATTCATTGATTACACTTCAGCGATCTCTTGGTTAGACAACAGTGAAATTTCTAGGTTTTACAACGTGATATCAATACAGTCTCAGTAATCACTCCTTGTACAACCAACTTCATAATATGATGAATGTATCTCTTGCATTCAATGTAACTGCTCTTACAGTTGCTATATCATGCTTTTATATGGTTGAGTACATATACAATGAAATGAAGCCACCTTCTATACACCTATAGTAAAAAGGAGCTCCATACTGCCACTCAGTGGGATTCCTCGGGAGTAACGCAGAAAGTCATTTTGTGTAACAAAGTATTACAATATATAATTTCTTGAATATTATTCATTGATTACTCTTTTCAATGATCTGTTGGTTACAGGATAGTGATATTTCTAGGTTTTACAAAGTGATATCAGTACAGTGTCAGTTTTCACTCCTTGTATAAAGAACTTCAAAATCTGATGAATGTATCTCTTGCATTCAATGTAATTGCTCTTACAGTTGATATAACATGCTATTGCAAGATTGAGTACATATACAATGAAATGAAGCCACGTTCTATACAACTATAGCAAAATGGTGATCCATACTGCCACTCAGTGGGATTCCTCGAAAGAAACGCAGAAAGTCATTTTGTGTAACAAACTATTACAATTTACAATCCAATGTATTTCTTGTATAGTATTCATTGATTACTCTTCTGTGAACTCTTGGTTAGACAACAGTGAAATTTCTACGTTTTACAAAGTGATATCAGTACAGTGTCAGTTATCACTCCTTGTACAACCAACTTCAAAATCTGATGAATGTATCTCTTGCATTCAATGTAACTGCTCCTACAGTTGCTATATCATGTTTTTATATGGTTGAGTACATATACAATGAAATGAAGCCACCTTCTATACAACTATAGTAAAAAGGAGCTCCATACTGCCACTCAGTGGGATTCCTCGGGAGTAACGCAGAAAGTCATTTTGTGTAACAAACTATTACAATATATAATTTCTTGTATATTATTCATTGATTACTCTTTTCAATGATCTGTTGGTTACAGGATAGTGATATTTCTAGGTTTTACAAAGTGATATCAGTATAGTGTCAGTTATCACTCCTTGTACAACCAACTTCAAAATCTGATGAATGTATCTCTGGCATTCAATGTAACTGCTCTTACAGTTGCTATATCATGCTTTTATATCGTTGAATACATATACAATCAAATGAAGCCACCTTATATACAACTATAGTAAAAAGGTGCTCCATACTGCCACTCAGTGGGATTCCACGGGAGTAACGCAGAAAGTCATTTTGTGTAACAAACTATTACAATTTACAATCTAATGTATTTCTTGTATAGTATTCATTGATTACTCTTCTGTGAACTCTTGGTTAGACAACAGTGAAATTTCTAAGTTTTTCAAAGTGATATCAATACAGTGTCAGTTATCACTCCTTGTACAACCAACTTCAAAATCTGATGAATGTATCTCTTGCATTCAATGTAACTGCTCTTACCGTTGCTATATCATGCTTTTATATGGTTGAGTATATATACAATGAAATGAAGCCACCTTCTATACAACTATAGCAAAACGGTTCTCCATACTGCCACTCAGTGGGATTCCTCGGGAGTAACGCAGAAAGTCATTTTGTGTAACAAACTATTCCAATTTACAATCCAATGTATTTCTTGTATAGTATTAATTGATTACTCTTCTGGGATCTCTTGGTTAGACAACAGTGAAATTTCTAGGTTTTACAACGTGATATCAATACAGTGGCAGTAATCACTCCTTGTACAACCAAACTTCAAAATCTGATGAATGTATCTCTTGCATTCAATGTAACTGCTCTTACAGTTGCTATATCATGCTTTTATATGGTTGAATACATATACAATGAAATGAAGCCACCTTCTATACAAGTATAGTAAAAAGGTGCTCCATACTGCCACTCAGTAGGATTCCTCGTGAGTAACGCAGAAAGTCATTTTGTGTAACAAACTATTACAATATACAATTTCTTGTACAGTATTCATTGATTACTCTGTTCAATGATCTGTTGGTTAAAGGATAGTGATATTTCTAGGTTTTACAAAGTGATATCAGTACAGTGTCAGTTATCACTCCTTGTACAAACAACTTCAAAATCTGATGAATGTATCTCTTGCATTCAATGTAATTGCTCTTACAGTTGATATATCTTGATTTTATATGGTTGAGTACATATACAATGAAATGAAGCCACCTTCTATACAACTACAGTAAAAAGGTGCTCCATACTGCCACACAGTGGGATTCCTCGGGAGTAACGGAGAAAGTCATTTTGTGTAACAAACTATTACAATTTACAATCCTATGTATTTCTTGCATAGTATTCATTGATTACTCTTCTGCGATCTCTTGGTTAGACAACAGTGAAATTTCTAGGTTTTACAACGTGATATCAATACAGTGTCAGTAATCACTCCTTGTACAACCAACTTCAAAATCTGATGAATGTATCTCTTGCATTCAATGTAACTGCTCTTACAGTTGCTATATCATGCTTTTATATGGTTGAGTACATATACAATGAAATGAAGCCGCCTTCTATACAACTATAGTAAAAAGGAGCTCCATACTGCCACTCAGTGGGATTCCTCGGGAGTAACGCAGAAAGTCATTTTGTGTAACAAACTATTACAATATATAATTTCTTTTATATTATTCATTGATTACTCTTTTCAATGATCTGTTGGTTACAGGATAGTGATATTTCTAGGTTTTACAAAGTGATATCAGTACAGTGTCAGTTATCACTCCTTGTACAAACAACTTCAAAATCTGATGAATGTATCTCTGGCATTCAATGTAACTGCTCTTACAGTTGCTATATCATGCTTTTATATGGTTGAGTACATATACAATGAAATGAAGCCACCTTCTATACAACTATAGCAAAAAGGTGCTCCATACTGCCACTCAGTGGGATTCCTCGAAAGTAACGCAGAAAGTCATTTTGTGTAACAAACTATTATAATTTACAATCCAATGTATTTCTTGTATAGTATTCATTGATTACTCTTCTGTGAACTCTTGGTTAGACAACAGTGAAATTTCTACGTTTTACAAAGTGATATCAGTACAGTGTCAGTTTTCACTCCTTGTATAAAGAACTTCAAAATCTGATGAATGTATCTCTGGCATTCAATGTAACTGCTCTTACAGTTGCTATATCATGCTTTTATATGGTTGAGTACATATACAATTAAATGAAGCCACCTTCTATACAATTATAGCAAAACGGTGCTCCATACTGCCACTCAGTGGGATTCCTCGGGAGTAATGCAGAAAGTCATTTTGTGTAACAAACTATTACAATTTACAATCCAATGTATTTCTTGTATAGTATTCATTGATTACTCTTCTGCGATCTCTTGGTTAGACAACAGTGAAATTTCTTGGTTTTACAACGTGATATCAATACAGTGTCAGTAATCACTCCTTGTACAACCAACTTCAAAATCTGATGAATGTATCTCTTGCATTCAATGTAACTGCTCTTACAGTTGCTATATCATGCTTTTATATGGCTGAGTACATATACAATGAAATGAAGCCACCTTCTATACAACTATAGTAAAAAGGTGCTCCATACTGCCACTCAGTGGGATTCCTCGGGAGTAACGCAGAAAGTCATTTTGTATAACCAACTATTACAATATACAATTTCTTGTATAGTATTCATTGATTACTCTTTTCAATGATGTGTTCGTTACAGGATAGTGATATTTCTAGGTTTTACAAAGTGATATCAGTACAGTGTCAGTTATCACTCCTTGTACAACAAACTTCAAAATCTGATGAATGTATGTCTTGCATTCAATGTTATTGCTCTTACAGTTGATATAACATGCTATTGCAAGATTGAGTACATATATAAGGAAATGAAGCCACCTTCTATACAGCTAGAGGAAAAAGGTGCTCGATACTGCCACTCAGTGGGAATCCTCGGGAGTAACACAGAAAATAATTTTGTGTAACAAACTATTACAATTTACAATCCAATGTAATTCTTGTATAGTATTAATTGATTACTCTTCTGCGATCTCTTGGTTACACAACAGTGAAATTTCTAGGTTTTTCAAAGTGATATCAATACAGTGTCAGTTATCACTCCTTGTACAACCAACTTAAAAATCTGATGAATGTATCTCTTGCATTCAATTTAACTGCTCTTACCGTTGCTATATCATGCTTTTATATGGTTGAGTACATATACAATTAAATGAAGCCACCTTCTATACAACTACAGTAAAAAGGTGCTCCATACTGCCACTCAGTGGGATTCCTCGGGAGTAACGCAGAAAGTCATTTTGTGTAACAAACTATTACAATTTACAATCCAATGTATTTCTTGTATTGTATTCATTTATTACTCTTCTGTGAACTCTTGGTTAGACAACAGTGAAATTTCTACGTTTTACAAAGTGATATCAGTACAGTGTCAGTTATCACTCCTTGTACAACCAACTTCAAAATCTGATGAATGTATGTTTTGCATTCAATGTAATTGCTCTTACAGTTGATATAACATGCTATTGCAAGATTGAGTACTTATACAATGAAATGAAGCCACCTTCTATACAGCTAGAGGAAAAAGGTGCTCCATACTGCCACTCAGTGGGATTCCTCGGGAGTAACGCAGAAAGTCATTTTGTGTAACAAACTATTACAATTTACAATCCAATGTATTTCTTTTATAGTATTCATTGATTAATCTTCTGCGATCTCTTTGTTAGACAACAGTGAAATTTCTTGGTTTTACAACGTGATATCAATACAGTGTCAGTAATCACTCCTTCTACAACCAACTTCAAAATCTGATGAATGTATCTCTTGCATTCAATGTAACTGCTCTTACCGTTGCTACATCATGCTTTTATATGGTTGAGTATATATACAATGAAATGAAGCCACCTTCTATACAACTACAGTAAAAAGGTGCTCCATACTGCCACTCAGTGGGATTCCTCGGGAGTAACGCAGAAAGTCATTTTGTGTAACAAACTATTACAATATATAATTTCTTGTATAGTATTAATTGATTACTCTTTTCAATGATCTGTTTGTTACAGGATAGTGATATTTCTAGGTTTTACAAAGTGATATCAGTACAGTGTCAGTTATCACTCCTTGTACAAACAACTTCAAAATCTGATGAATGTATCTCTGGCATTCAATGTAACTGCTCTTACAGTTGCTATATCATGCTTTTATATGGTTGAGTACATATACAATGAAATGAAGCCACCTTCTATACAACTATAGCAATTACTCTTCTGCGAAATCTTGGTTAGACAACAGTGAAATTTCTACGTTTTATTAAGTGATATCAGTACAGTGTCAGTTATCACTCCTTGGACAAAGAACTTCAAAATCTGATGAATGTATCTCTGGCATTCAATGTAACTGCTCTTACCGTTGCTATATCATGCTTTTATATGGTTGAGTACATATACAATGAAATGAAGCCACCTTCTATACAACTACAGTAAAAAGGTGCTCCATACTGCCACTCAGTGGGATTCCTCGGGAGTAACGCAGAAAGTCATTTTGTGTAACAAACTATTACAATATACAATTTCTTGTATAGTATTCATTGATTACTCTTTTCAATGATCTGTTGGTTACAGGATAGTGATATTTCTAGGTTTTACAAAGTGATATCAGTACAGTGTCAGTTATCACTCCTTGTACAAACAACTTTAAAATCTGATGAATGTATCTCTGGCATTCAATGTAACTGCTCTTACAGTTGCTATATCATGCTTTTATATGGTTGAGTACATAGACAATGAAATGAAGCCACCTTCTATACAACTATAGCAAAAATGTGCTCCATACTGCCACTCAGTGGGATTCCTTGGGAGTAACGCAGAAAGTAATTTTGTGTAACAAACTATTACAATTTACAATCCAATGTATTTCTTGTATAGTATTTATTGATTACTCTTCTGTGAACTCTTGGTTAGACAACAGTGAAATTTCTACGTTTTACAAAGTGATATCAGTACAGTGTCAGTTATCACTCCTTGTAGAACCAACTTCAAAATCTGATGAATGTATCTCTTGCATTCAATGTAATTGCTCTTACAGTTGATATAACATGCTATTGCAAGATTGAGTACATATACAATGAAATGAAGGCGCCTTCTATACAGCTAGAGGAAAAAGGTGCTCCATACTGCCACTCAGTGGGAATCCTCGGGAGTAACACAGAAAATAATTTTGTGTAACAAACTATTACAGTTTACAATCCAATGTAATTCTTGTATAGTATTCATTGATTACTCTTCTGCGATCTCTTGGTTACACAACAGTGAAATTTCTAGGTTTTTCAAAGTGATATCAATACAGTGTCAGTTATCACTCCTTGTACAACCAACTTCAAAATCTGATGAATGTATCTCTTGCATTCAATTTAACTGCTCTTACCGTTGCTATATCATGCTTTTATATGGTTGAGTACATATACAATGAAATGAAGCCACCTTCTATACAACTACAGTAAAACGGTTCTCCGTACTGCCACTCAGTGGGATTCCTCGGGAGTAACGCAGAAAGTCATTTTGTGTAACAAACTATTACAATATATAATTTCTTGTATAGTATTCATTGATTACTCTTCTGTGAACTCTTGGTTAGACAACAGTGAAATTTCTACGTTTTACAAAGTGATATCAGTACAGTGTCAGTTATCACTCCTTGTACAATCAACTTCAAAATCTGATGAATGTATCTCTCGCATTCAATGTAATTGCTCTTACAGTTGATATATCTTGATTTTATATGGTTGAGTACATATACAATGAAATGAAGCCACCTTCTATACAACTACAGTAAAAAGGTGCTCCATACTGCCACTCAGTGGGATTCCTCGGGAGTAACGCAGAAAGTCATTTTGTGTAGCAAACTATTACAATTTACAATCCAATGTATTTCTTATATAGTATTCATTGATTACTCTTCTGCGATCTCCTGGTTAGACAACAGTGAAATTTCTAGGTTTTACAACGTGATATCAATACAGTGTCAGTAATCACTCCTTGTACAACCAACTTCAAAATCTGATGAATGTATCTCTTGTATTCAATGTAACTGCTCTTACAGTTGCTATATCATGCTTTTATATGGTTGAGTACATATACAATGAAATGAAGCCACCTTCTATACAACTATAGTAAAAAGGAGCTCCATACTGCCACTCAGTGGGATTCCTCGGGAGTAACGCAGAAAGTCATTTTGTGTAACAAACTATTACAATATATAATTTCTTGTATAGTATTCATTGATTACTCTTTTCAATGATCTGTTGGTTACAGGATAGTGATATTTCTAGGTTTTACAAAGTGATATCAGTACAGTGTCAGTTCTCACTCCTTGTACAAACAACTTCAAAATCTGATGAATGTATCTCTGGCATTCAATGTAACTGCTCTTATGGTTGCTATATCATGCTTTTATATGGTTGAGTACATATACAATGAAATGAAGCCACCTTCTATACAACTATAGCAAAAAGGTGCTCCATACTGCCACTCAGTGGGATTCCTCGGGAGTAACGCAGAAAGTCATTTTGTGTAACAAACTATTACAATTTACAATCCAATGTATTTCTTGTTTAGTATTCATTGATTACTCTTCTGTGTACTCTTGGTTAGACAACAGTGAAATTTCTACGTTTTACAAAGTGATATCAGTACAGTGTCAGTTATCACTCCTTGTACAACCAACTTCAAAATCTGATGAATGCATCTCTTGCATTCAATGTAATTGCTTTTGCAGTTGATATATCTTGATTTTATATGGTTGAGAACATATACAATTAAATAAAGCCACCTTCTATACAGCTGGGGGAAAAAGGTGCTCCATACTGCCACTCAGTGGGATTCCTCGGGAGAAACGCAGAAAGTCATTTTGTGTAACAAACTATTACAATATATAATTTCTTGTATAGTATTCATTGATTACTCTTTTCAATGATCTCTTGGTTACGGGATAGTGATATTTCTAGTTTTTACAAAGTGATATTAGTACAGTGTCAGTTATCACTCCTTGTACAACCAACTTCAAAATCTGATGAATGTATGTCTTGCATTCAATGTAATTGCTCTTACAGTTGATATAACATGCTATTGCAAGATTGAGTACATATACAATGAAATGAAGCCACCTTCTATACAGCTACAGGAAAAAGGTGCTCCATACTGCCACTCAGTGGGAATCCTCGGGAGTAACACAGAAAATAATTTTGTGTAACAAACTATTAAAATTTATAATCCAATGTAATTCTTGTATAGTATTTATTGATTACTCTTCTGCGATCTCTTGGTTACACAACAGTGAAATTTCTAGGTTTTTCAAAGTGATATCAATACAGTGTCAGTTATCACTCCTTGTACAACCAACTTCAAAATCTGATGAATGTATCTCTTGCATTCAATTTAACTGCTCTTACCGTTGCTATATCATGCTTTTATATGGTTGAGTACATATACAATAAAATGAAGCCACCTTCTATACAACTACAGTAAAAAGGTTCTCCGTACTGCCACTCAGTGGGATTCCTCGGGAGTAACGCAGAAAGTCATTTTGTGTAACAAACTATTACAATATATAATTTCTTGTATAGTATTCATTGATTACTCTTTTCAATGATCTGTTCGTTACAGGATAGTGATATTTCTAGGTTTTACAAAGTGATATCAGTACAGTGTCAGTTCTCACTCCTTGTACAACCAACTTCAAAATCTGATGAATGTATGTCTTGCATTCAATGTAATTGCTCTTACAGTTGATATAACATGCTATTGCAAGATTGAGTACATATACAATGAAATGAAGCCACCTTCTATACAGCTAGAGGAAAAAGGTGCTCCATACTGCCATTCAGTGGGAATCCTCGGGAGTAACACAGAAAATAATTTTGTGTAACAAAGTATTACAATTTACAATCCAATGTAAATCTTGTATAGTATTCATTGATTACTCTTCTGCGATCTCTTGGTTAGACAACAGTGAAATTTCTAGGTTTTTCAAAGTGATATCAATACAGTGTCAGTTATCACTCCTTGTACAACCAACTTCAAAATCTGATGAATGTATCTCTTGCATTCAATTTAACTGCTCTTACCGTTGCTATATCATGCTTTTATATGGTTGAGTACATATATAATTAAATGAAGCCTCCTTCTATAGCAAAACGGTGCTCCATACTGCCACTCAGTGGGATTCCTCGGGAGTAACGCAGAAAGTCATTTTGTGTAACAAACTATTACAATTTACAATCCAATGTATTTCTTGTATAGTATTCATTGATTACTCTTCTGTGAACTCTTGGTTAGACAACAGTGAAATTTCTACGTTTTACAAAGTGATATCAGTACAGTGTCAGTTATCACTCCTTGTACAACCAACTTCAAAATCTGATGAATGTATCTCTTGCATTCAATGTAATTGCTCTTACAGTTGATATATCTTGATTTTATATGGTTGAGTACATATACAATGAAATGAAGCCACCTTCTATACAACTATAGTAAAAAGGAGCTCCATACTGCAACTCAGTGGGATTCCTTGGGAGTAACGCAGAAAGTCATTTTGTGTAACAAACTATTCCAATATATAATTTCTTGTATAGTATTCATTGATTACTCTTTTCAATGATCTGTTGGTTACAGGATAGTGATATTTCTAGGTTTTACAAAGTGATATCAGTACAGTGTCAGTTATCACTCCTTGTACAAACAACTTCAAAATCTGATGAATGTATCTCTGGCATTCAATGTAACTGCTCTTACAGTTGCTATATCATGCTTTTATATGGTTGAGTACATATACAATGAAATGAAGCCACGCTCTATAAAACTATAGCAAAAAGGTGCTCCATACTGCCACTCAGTGGGATTCCTCGGGAGTAACGCAGAAAGTGATTTTGTGTAACAAACTATTACAATTTACAATGCAATGTATTTCTCATATAGTATTCATTGATTACTCTTCTGTGAACTCTTGGTTAGACAACAGTGAAATTTCTACGTTTTACAAAGTGATATCAGTACAGTGTCAGTTTTCACTCCTTGTATAAAGAACTTCAAAATCTGATGAATGTATCTCTGGCATTCAATGTAACTGCTCTTACAGTTGCTATATCATGCTTTTATATGGTTGAGTACATATACAATTAAATGAAGCCTCCTTCTATAGCAAAACGGTGCTCCATACTGCCACTCAGTGGTATTCCTCGGGAGTAACGCAGAAAGTCATTTTGTGTAACAAACAATTACAATTTACAATCCAATGTATTTCTTGTATAGTATTCATTGATTACTCTTCTGTGAACTCTTGGTTAGACAACAGTGAAATTTCTACATTTTACAAAGTGATATCAGTACAGTGTCAGTTATCACTCCTTGTACAACCAACTTCAAAATCTGATGAATGTATCTCTTGCATTCAATGTAATTACTCTTACAGTTGATATAACATGGTATTGCAAGATTGAGTACATATACGATTAAATGAAGCCACCTTCTATACAGCTGGAGGAAAAAGGTGCCCCATTCTGCCACTCAGTGGGATTCCTCGGGAGTAACGCAGAAAGTCATTTTGTGTAACAAACTATTACAATTTACAATCCAATGTATTTCTTGTATAGTATTCATTGATTACTCTTCTGTGAACTCTTGGTTAGACAACAGTGAAACTTCTAAGTTTTTCAAAGTGATATCAATACAGTGTCAGTTCTCACTCCTTGTACAACCAACTTCAAAATCTGATGAATGTATCTCTTGCATTCAATGTAACTGCTCTTACCGTTGCTATATCATGCTTTTATATGGTTGAGTACATATACAATAAAATGAAGCCACCTTCTATACAACTACAGTAAAAAGGTGCTTCATACTGCCACTCAGTGGGATTCCTCGGGAGTAACGCAGAAAGTCATTTTTTGTAACAAACTATTACAATTTACAATCCAATGTAATTCTTGTATAGTATTCATTGATTACTCTTCTGCGATCTCTTGGTTACACAACAGTGAAATTTCTAGGTTTTTCAAAGTGATATCAATACAGTGTCAGTTATCACTCCTTGTACAACCAACTTCAAAATCTGATGAATGTATCTCTTGCATTCAATTTAACTGCTCTTACCGTTGCTATATCATGCTTTTATATGGTTGAGTACATATACAATAAAATGAAGCCACCTTCTATACAACTACAGTAAAAAGGTTCTCCATAATGCCACTCAGTGGGATTCCTCGGGAGTAACTCAGAAAGTCATTTTGTGTAACAAACTATTACAATTTACAATCCAATGTATTTCTTGTATAGTATTCATTGATTACTCTTCTGTGTACTCTTGGTTCGACAACAGTGAAATTTCTACGTTTTACAAAGTGATATCAGTACAGTGTCAGTTATCACTCCTTGTACAACCAACTTCAAAATCTGATGAATGTATCTCTTGCATTCAATGTAATTGCTTTTGCAGTTGATATATCTTGATTTTATATGGTTGAGAACATATACAATTAAATAAAGCCACCTTCTATACAGCTGGGGGAAAAAGGTGCTCCATACTGCCACTCAGTGGGATTCCTCGGGAGAAACGCAGAAAGTCATTTTGTGTAACAAACTATTACAATATATAATTTCTTGTATAGTATTCATTGATTACTCTTTTCAATGATCTGTTGCTTACAGGATAGTGATATTTCTAGGTTTTACAAAGTGATATCAGTACAGTGTCAGTTATCACTCCTTGTACAACCAACTTCAAAATCTGATGAATGTATGTCTTGCATTCAATGTAATTGCTCTTACAGTTGATATAACATGCTATTGCAAGATTGAGTACATATACAATGAAATGAAGCCACCTTCTATACAGCTAGAGGAAAAAGGTGCTCCATACTGCCACTCAGTGGGAATCCTCGGGAGTAACACAGAAAATAATTTTGTGTAACAAACTATTAAAATTTACAATCCAATGTAATTCTTGTATAGTATTCATTGATTACTCTTCTGCGATCTCTTGGTTACACAACAGTGAAATTTCTAGGTTTTTCAAAGTGATATCAATACAGTGTCAGTTATCACTTCTTGTACAACCAACTTCAAAATCTGATGAATGTATCTCTTGCATTCAATTTAACTGCTCTTACCGTTGCTATATCATGCTTTTATATGGTTGAGTACATATACAATAAAATGAAGCCACCTTCTATACAACTACAGTAAAAAGGTTCTCCGTACTGCCACTCAGTGGAATTCCTCGGGAGTAACGCAGAAAGTCATTTTGTGTAACAAACTATTCCAATATATAATTTCTTGTATAGTATTCATTGATTACTCTTTTCAATGATCTGTTGGTTACAGGATAGTGATATTTCTAGGTTTTACAAAGTGATATCAGTACAGTGTCAGTTATCACTCCTTGTACAAACAACTTCAAAATCTGATGAATGTATCTCTGGCATTCAATGTAACTGCTCTTACAGTTGCTATATCATGCTTTTATATGGTTGAGTACATATACAATGAAATGAAGCCACGCTCTATAAAACTATAGCAAAAAGGTGCTCCATACTGCCACTCAGTGGGATTCCTCGAGAGTAACGCAGAAAGTCATTTTGTGTAACAAACTATTACAATTTACAATGCAATGTATTTCTCATATAGTATTCATTGATTACTCTTCTGTGAACTCTTGGTTAGACAACAGTGAAATTTCTACGTTTTACAAAGTGATATCAGTACAGTGTCAGTTTTCACTCCTTGTATAAAGAACTTCAAAATCTGATGAATGTATCTCTGGCATTCAATGTAACTGCTCTTACAGTTGCTATATCATGCTTTTATATGGTTGAGTACATATACAATTAAATGAAGCCTCCTTCTATAGCAAAACGGTGCTCCATACTGCCACTCAGTGGGATTCCTCGGGAGTAACGCAGAAAGTCATTTTGTGTAACAAACTATTACAATTTACAATCCAATGTATTTCTTGTATAGTATTCATTGATTACTCTTCTGTGAACTCTTGGTTAGACAACAGTGAAATTTCTACATTTTACAAAGTGATATCAGTACAGTGTCAGTTATCACTCCTTGTACAACCAACTTCAAAATCTGATGAATGTATGTCTTGCATTCAATGTAATTGCTCTTACAGTTGATATAACATGCTATTGCAAGATTGAGTACATATACAATGAAATGAAGCCACCTTCTATACAGCTAGAGGAAAAAGGTGCTCCATACTGCCACTCAGTGGGAATCCTAGGGAGTAACACAGAAAATAATTTTGTGTAACAAACTATTAAAATTTACAATCCAATGTAATTCTTGTATAGTATTCATTGATTACTCTTCTGCGATCTCTTGGTTACACAACAGTGAAATTTCTAGGTTTTTCAAAGTGATATCAATACAGTGTCAGTTATCACTTCTTGTACAACCAACTTCAAAATCTGATGAATGTATCTCTTGCATTCAATTTAACTGCTCTTACCGTTGCTATATCATGCTTTTATATGGTTGAGTACATATACAATAAAATGAAGCCACCTTCTATACAACTACAGTAAAAAGGTTCTCCGTACTGCCACTCAGTGGGATTCCTCGGTAGTAACGCAGAAAGTCATTTTGTGTAACAAACTATTCCAATATATAATTTCTTGTATAGTATTCATTGATTACTCTTTTCAATGATCTGTTGGTTACAGGATAGTGATATTTCTAGGTTTTACAAAGTGATATCAGTACAGTGTCAGTTATCATTCCTTGTACAACCAACTTCAAAATCTGATGAATGTATGTCTTGCATTCAATGTAATTGCTCTTACAGTTGATATAACATGCTATTGCAAGATTGAGTACATATACAATGAAATGAAGCCACCTTCTATACAGCTAGAGGAAAAAGGTGCTCCATACTGCCACTCAGTGGGAATCCTCGGGAGTAACACAGAAAATAATTTTGTGTAACAAAGTATTACAAATTACAATCCAATGTAAATCTTGTATAGTATTCATTGATTACTCTTCTGCGATCTCTTGGTTAGACAACAGTGAAATTTCTAGGTTTTTCAAAGTGACATCAATACAGTGTCAGTTATCACTCCTTGTACAACCAACTTCAAAATCTGATGAATGTATCTCTTGCATTCAATTTAACTGCTCTTACCGTTGCTATATCATGCTTTTATATGGTTGAGTACATATACAATAAAATGAAGCCACCTTCTATACAACTACAGTAAAAAGGTTCTCCATAATGCCACTCAGTGGGATTCCTCGGGAGTAACTCAGAAAGTCATTTTGTGTAACAAACTATTACAATTTACAATCCAATGTATTTCTTGTATAGTATTCATTGATTACTCTTCTGTGTACTCTTGGTTCGACAACAGTGAAATTTCTACGTTTTACAAAGTGATATCAGTACAGTGTCAGTTATCACTCCTTGTACAACCAACTTCAAAATCTGATGAATGTATCTCTTGCATTCAATGTAATTGCTTTTGCAGTTGATATATCTTGATTTTATATGGTTGAGAACATATACAATTAAATAAAGCCACCTTCTATACAGCTGGGGGAAAAAGGTGCTCCATACTGCCACTCAGTGGGATTCCTCGGGAGAAACGCAGAAAGTCATTTTGTGTAACAAACTATTACAATATATAATTTCTTGTATAGTATTCATTGATTACTCTTTTCAATGATCTGTTGCTTACAGGATAGTGATATTTCTAGGTTTTACAAAGTGATATCAGTACAGTGTCAGTTATCACTCCTTGTACAACCAACTTCAAAATCTGATGAATGTATGTCTTGCATTCAATGTAATTGCTCTTACAGTTGATATAACATGCTATTGCAAGATTGAGTACATATACAATGAAATGAAGCCACCTTCTATACAGCTAGAGGAAAAAGGTGCTCCATACTGCCACTCAGTGGGAATCCTCGGGAGTAACACAGAAAATAATTTTGTGTAACAAACTATTAAAATTTACAATCCAATGTAATTCTTGTATAGTATTCATTGATTACTCTTCTGCGATCTCTTGGTTACACAACAGTGAAATTTCTAGGTTTTTCAAAGTGATATCAATACAGTGTCAGTTATCACTTCTTGTACAACCAACTTCAAAATCTGATGAATGTATCTCTTGCATTCAATTTAACTGCTCTTACCGTTGCTATATCATGCTTTTATATGGTTGAGTACATATACAATAAAATGAAGCCACCTTCTATACAACTACAGTAAAAAGGTTCTCCGTACTGCCACTCAGTGGAATTCCTCGGGAGTAACGCAGAAAGTCATTTTGTGTAACAAACTATTCCAATATATAATTTCTTGTATAGTATTCATTGATTACTCTTTTCAATGATCTGTTGGTTACAGGATAGTGATATTTCTAGGTTTTACAAAGTGATATCAGTACAGTGTCAGTTATCACTCCTTGTACAAACAACTTCAAAATCTGATGAATGTATCTCTGGCATTCAATGTAACTGCTCTTACAGTTGCTATATCATGCTTTTATATGGTTGAGTACATATACAATGAAATGAAGCCACGCTCTATAAAACTATAGCAAAAAGGTGCTCCATACTGCCACTCAGTGGGATTCCTCGAGAGTAACGCAGAAAGTCATTTTGTGTAACAAACTATTACAATTTACAATGCAATGTATTTCTCATATAGTATTCATTGATTACTCTTCTGTGAACTCTTGGTTAGACAACAGTGAAATTTCTACGTTTTACAAAGTGATATCAGTACAGTGTCAGTTTTCACTCCTTGTATAAAGAACTTCAAAATCTGATGAATGTATCTCTGGCATTCAATGTAACTGCTCTTACAGTTGCTATATCATGCTTTTATATGGTTGAGTACATATACAATTAAATGAAGCCTCCTTCTATAGCAAAACGGTGCTCCATACTGCCACTCAGTGGGATTCCTCGGGAGTAACGCAGAAAGTCATTTTGTGTAACAAACTATTACAATTTACAATCCAATGTATTTCTTGTATAGTATTCATTGATTACTCTTCTGTGAACTCTTGGTTAGACAACAGTGAAATTTCTACATTTTACAAAGTGATATCAGTACAGTGTCAGTTATCACTCCTTGTACAACCAACTTCAAAATCTGATGAATGTATCTCTTGCATTCAATGTAATTGCTTTTGCAGTTGATATATCTTGATTTTATATGGTTGAGAACATATACAATTAAATAAAGCCACCTTCTATACAGCTGGGGGAAAAAGGTGCTCCATACTGCCACTCAGTGGGATTCCTCGGGAGAAACGCAGAAAGTCATTTTGTGTAACAAACTATTACAATATATAATTTCTTGTATAGTATTCATTGATTACTCTTTTCAATGATCTGTTGCTTACAGGATAGTGATATTTCTAGGTTTTACAAAGTGATATCAGTACAGTGTCAGTTATCACTCCTTGTACAACCAACTTCAAAATCTGATGAATGTATGTCTTGCATTCAATGTAATTGCTCTTACAGTTGATATAACATGCTATTGCAAGATTGAGTACATATACAATGAAATGAAGCCACCTTCTATACAGCTAGAGGAAAAAGGTGCTCCATACTGCCACTCAGTGGGAATCCTCGGGAGTAACACAGAAAAT
Organism: Lepidodactylus listeri; assembly: GCA_029233225.1. NCBI lineage: Eukaryota > Metazoa > Chordata > Lepidosauria > Squamata > Gekkonidae > Lepidodactylus > Lepidodactylus listeri. Next base: position 654,306 of record JARCFY010000014.1, on the reverse strand, counting down.
AATTTTGTGTAACAAACTATTAAAATTTACAATCCAATGTAATTCTTGTATAGTATTCATTGATTACTCTTCTGCGATCTCTTGGTTACACAACAGTGAAATTTCTAGGTTTTTCAAAGTGATATCAATACAGTGTCAGTTATCACTTCTTGTACAACCAACTTCAAAATCTGATGAATGTATCTCTTGCATTCAATTTAACTGCTCTTACCGTTGCTATATCATGCTTTTATATGGTTGAGTACATATACAATAAAATGAAGCCACCTTCTATACAACTACAGTAAAAAGGTTCTCCGTACTGCCACTCAGTGGGATTCCTCGGTAGTAACGCAGAAAGTCATTTTGTGTAACAAACTATTCCAATATATAATTTCTTGTATAGTATTCATTGATTACTCTTTTCAATGATCTGTTGGTTACAGGATAGTGATATTTCTAGGTTTTACAAAGTGATATCAGTACAGTGTCAGTTATCATTCCTTGTACAACCAACTTCAAAATCTGATGAATGTATGTCTTGCATTCAATGTAATTGCTCTTACAGTTGATATAACATGCTATTGCAAGATTGAGTACATATACAATGAAATGAAGCCACCTTCTATACAGCTAGAGGAAAAAGGTGCTCCATACTGCCACTCAGTGGGAATCCTCGGGAGTAACACAGAAAATAATTTTGTGTAACAAAGTATTACAAATTACAATCCAATGTAAATCTTGTATAGTATTCATTGATTACTCTTCTGCGATCTCTTGGTTAGACAACAGTGAAATTTCTAGGTTTTTCAAAGTGACATCAATACAGTGTCAGTTATCACTCCTTGTACAACCAACTTCAAAATCTGATGAATGTATCTCTTGCATTCAATTTAACTGCTCTTACCGTTGCTATATCATGCTTTTATATGGTTGAGTACATATACAATTAAATCAAGCCTCCTTCTATAGCAAAACGGTGCTCCATACTGCCACTCAGTGGGATTCCTCGGGAGTAACGCAGAAAGTCATCTTGTGTAACAAACTATTACAATTTACAATCCAATGTATTTCTTGTATAGTATTCATTGATTACTCTTCTGTGAACTCTTGGTTAGACAACAGTGAAATTTCTTGGTTTTAAAACGTGATATCAATACAGTGTCAGTAATCACTCCTTGTACAACCAACTTCAAAATCTGATGAATGTATCTCTTGCATTCAATGTAACTGCTCTTACAGTTGCTATATCATGCTTTTATATGGTTGAGTACATATACAATGAAATGAAGCCACCTTCTATACAACTATAGCAAAAAGGTGCTCCATACTGCCACTCAGTGGGATTCCTCGAGAGTAACGCAGAAAGTCATTTTGTGTAACAAACTATTACAATTTACAATCCAATGTATTTCTTGTATAGTATTCATTGATTACTCTACTGTGAACTCTTGGATAGACAACAGTGAAATTTCTACGTTTTACAAAGTGATATTAGTACAGTGTCAGTTATCACTCCTTGTACAACCAACTTCAAAATCTGATGAATGTATCTCTTGCATTCAATGTAATTGCTCTTGCAGTTGATATATCTTGATTTTATATGGTTGAGTACATATACAATTAAATGAATCCACCTTCTATACAGCTGGAGGAAAAAGGTGCTCCATAGTGCCACTCAGTGGGATTCCTCGGGAGAAACGCAGAAAGTCATTTTGTGTAACAAACTAATACAATATATAAATTCTTGTATAGTATTCATTGATTACTCTTTTCAATGATCTGTTCGTTACAGGATAGTGATATTTCTAGGTTTTACAAAGTGATATCAGTACAGTGTCAGTTATCACTCCTTGTACAACCAACTTCAAAATCTGATGAATGTATGTCTTGCATTCAATGTAATTGCTCTTACAGTTGATATAACATGCTATTGCAAGATTGAGTACATATACAATGAAATGAAGCCACCTTCTATACAGCTAGAGGAAAAAGGTGCTCCATACTGCCACTTAGTGGGAATCCTCGGGAGTAACACAGAAAATAATTTTGTGTAACAAACTATTACAATTTACAATCCAATGTAATTCTTGTATAGTATTCATTGATTACTCTTCTGCGATCTCTTGGTTACACAACAGTGAAATTTCTAAGTTTTTCAAAGTGATATCAATACAGTGTCAGATATCACTCCTTGTACAACCAACTTCAAAATCTGATGAATGTATCTCTTGCATTCAATGTAATTGCTCTTGCAGTTGATATATCTTGATTTTATATGGTTGAGTACATATACAATTAAATGAAGCCACCTTCTATACAGCTGGAGGAAAAAGGTGCTCCATAGTGCCACTCAGTGGGATTCCTCGGGAGAAACGCAGAAAGTCATTTTGTGTAACAAACTATTACAATATATAATTTCATGTATAGTATTCATTGATTACTCTTTTCAATGATTTGTTCGTTACCGGATAGAGATATTTCTAGGTTTTACAAAGTGATATCAGTACAGTGTCAGTTATCACTCCTTGTACAACCAACTTCAAAATCTGATGAATGCATGTCTTGCATGCAATGTAATTGCTCTTACAGTTGATATAACAAGCTATTGCAAGATTGAGTACATATACAATGAAATGAAGCCACCTTCTATACAGCTAGAGGAAATAGGTGCTCCATACTCCCACTTAGTGGGAATCTTCGGGAGTAACACAGAAAATAATTTTGTGTAACAAACTATTACAATTTACAATCCAATGTAATTCTTGTATAGTATTCATTGATTACTCTTCTGCGATCTCTTGGTTACACAACAGTGAAATTTCTAAGTTTTTCAAAGTGATATCAATACAGTATCTGTTATCACTCCTTGTACAACCAACTTCAAAATCTGATGAATGTATCTCTTGCATTCAATTTAACTGCTCTTACCGTTGCTATATCATGCTTTTATATGGTTGAGTACAGATACAATGAAATGAAGCCACCTTCTATACAACTATCGGAAAAATGTGCTCCATACTGCCACTCAGTGGGATTCCTCGGGAGTAACGCAGAAAGTCATTTTGTGTAACAAACTATTACAATTTACAATCCAATTTATTTCTTGTATAGTATTCATTGATTACTCTTCTGTGAACTCTTGGTTAGACAACAGTGAAATTTCTACGTTTTACAAAGTGATATTAGTACAGTGTCAGTTATCACTCCTTGTACAACCAACTTCAAAATCTGATGAATGTATCTCTTGCATTCAATGTAATTGCTCTTGCAGTTGATATATCTTGATTTTATATGGTTGAGTACATATACAATTAAATGAAGCCACCTTCTATACAGCTGGAGGAAAAAGGTGCTCCATAGTGCCACTCAGTGGGATTCCTCGGGAGAAACGCAGAAAGTCATTTTGTGTAACAAACTAATACAATATATAAATTCTTGTATAGTATTCATTGATTACTCTTTTCAATGATCTGTTCGTTACAGGATAGTGATTTTTCTAGGGTTTACAAAGTGATATCAGTACAGTGTCAGTTATCACTCCTTGTACAACCAACTTCAAAATCTGATGAATGTATGTCTTGCATTCAATGTAATTGCTCTTACAGTTGATATAACATGCTATTGCAAGATTGAGTACATATACAATGAAATGAAGCCACCTTCTATACAGCTAGAGGAAAAAGGTGCTCCATACTGCCACTTAGTGGGAATCCTCGGGAGTAACACAGAAAGTCATTTTGTGTAACAAACTATTACAATTTACAATCCAATGTAATTCTTGTATAGTATTCATTGATTACTCTTCTGCGATCTCTTGGTTACACAACAGTGAAATTTCTAAGTTTTTCAAAGTGATATCAATACAGTGTCAGTTATCACTCCTTGTACAACCAACTTCAAAATCTGATGAATGTATCTCTTCCATTCAATTTAACTGCTCTTACCGTTGCTATATCATGCTTTTATATGGTTGAGTACATATACAATGAAATGAAGCCACCTTCTATACAACTACAGTAAAAAGGTGCTCCATACTGCCACTCAGTGGGATTCCTCGGGAGTAACGCAGAAAGTCATTTTGTGTAACAAACTATTACAATTTACAATCCAATGTATTTCTTGTATAGTATTCATTGATTACTCTTCTGTGAACTCTTGGTTAGACAACAGTGAAATTTCTACGTTTTACAAAGTGATATCAGTACAGTGTCAGTTATCACTCCTTGTACAACCAACTTCAAAATCTGATGAATGTATCTCTTGCATTCAATGTAATTGCTCTTACAGTTGATATATCATGCTTTTATATGGTTGAGTACATATACAATGAAATGAAGCCACCTTCTATACAGGTGGAGGAAAAAGGTGCTCCATTCTGCCACTCAGTGGGATACCTCGGGAGTAACGCAGAAAGTCATTTTGTGTAACAAACTATTACAATTTACAATCCAATGTATTTCTTGCATAGTATTCATTGATTACTCTTCTGCGATCTCTTGGTTAGACAACAGTGAAATTTCTGCGTTTTACAACGTGATATCAATACAGAGTCAGTAAACAAACTCTTACAATATATAATTTCTTGTATATTATTCATTGATTACTCTTTTCAATGATCTGTTGGTTACAGGATAGTGATATTTCTAGGTTTTACAAAGTGATATCAGTACAGTGTCAGTTATCACTCCTTGTACAAACAACTTCAAAATCTGATGAATGTATCTCTGGCATTCAATGTAACTGTTCTTACAGTTGCTATATCATGCTTTTTTATGGTTGAGTACATATACAATGAAATGAAGCCACCTTCTATACAACTATAGTAAAAAGGTGCTCCATACTGCCACTCAGTGGGATTCCTCGGGAGTAACGCAGAAAGTCATTTTGTGTAACAAACTATTACAATTTACAATCCAATGTATTTCTTTTATAGTATTCATTGATTACTCTTCTGTGAACTCTTGGTTAGACAACAGTGAAATTTCTACGTTTTACAAAGTGTTATCAGTACAGTGTCAGTTTTCACTCCTTGTATAAAGAACTTCAAAATCTGATGAATGTATCTCTGGCATTCAATGTAACTGCTCTTACAGTTGCTATATCATGCTTTTATATGGTTGAATACATATACAATTAAATGAAGCCACCTTCTATACAACTATAGCAAAACGGTGCTCCATACTGCCCCTCAGTGGGATTCCTCGGGAGTAACGCAGAAAGTCATTTTTTGTAACAAACTATTACAATTTACAATCCAATGTATTTCTTGTATAGTATTAATTGATTACTCTTCTGCGATCTCTTGGTTAGACAACAGTGAAATTTCTACGTTTTACAACGTGATATCAATACAGAGTCAGTAATCACTCCTTGTACAACCAATTTCAAAATCTGATGAATGTATCTCTTGCATTCAATGTAACTGCTCTTACAGTTGCTATATCATGCTTTTATATGGTTGAGTACATATACAATGAAATGAAGCCACCTTCTGTACAACTATAGTAAAAAGGAGCTCCATACTGCCACTCAGTGGGATTCCTCGGGAGTAACGCAGAAAGTCATTTTGTGTAACAAACTATTACAATATATAATTTCTTGTATATTATTCATTGATTACTCTTTTCAATGATCTGTTGGTTACAGGATAGTGATATTTCTAGGTTTTACAAAGTGATATCAGTACAGTGTCAGTTATCACTCCTTGTACAAACAACTTCAAAATCTGATGAATGTATCTCTGGCATTCAATGTAACTGCTCTTACAGTTGCTATATCATGCTTTTATATGGTTGAGTACATATACAATGAAATGAAGCCACCTTCTATACAACTATAGCAAAAAGGTGCTCCATACTGCCACTCAGTGGGATTCTTCGGGAGTAACGCAGAAAGTCATTTTGTGTAACAAACTATTACAATTTACAATCCAATGTATTTCTTGTATAGTATTCATTGATTACTCTTCTGTGAACTCTTGGTTAGAAAACAGTGAAATTTCTACGTTTTACAACGTGATATCAGTACAGTGTCAGTTTTAACTCCTTGTATAAAGAACTTCAAAATCTGATGAATGTATCTCTGGCATTCAATGTAACTGCTCTTACAGTTGCTGTATCATGCTTTTATATGGTTGAATACATATACAATTAAATGAAGCCACCTTCTATACAACTATAGCAAAACGGTGCTCCATACTGCCACTCAGTAGGATTCCTCAAGAGTAACGCAGAAAGTCATTTTGTGTAACAAACTATTACAATATATAATTTCTTGTATATTATTCATTGATTACTCTTTTCAATGATCTGTTGGTTACAGGATAGTGATATTTCTAGGTTTTACAAAGTGATATCAGTACCGTGTCAGTTATCACTCCTTGTACAACCAACTTCAAAATCTGATGAATGTATCTCTGGCATTCAATGTAACTGCTCTTACAGTTGCTATATCATGCTTTTATATGGTTGAGTACATATACAATGAAATGAAGCCACCTTCTATACAACTACAGTAAAAAGGTGCTCCATACTGCCACTCAGTGGGATTCCTCGGGAGTAATGCAGAAAGTAATTCTGTGTAACAAACTATTACAATTTACAATCCAATGTATTTCTTGTATAGTATTCATTGATTACTCTTCTGTGAACTCTTGGTTAGACAACAGTGAAATTTCTACGTTTTACAAAGTGATATCAGTGCAGTGTCAGTTATCACTCCTTGTACAACCAACTTCAAAATCTGATGAATGTATCTCTTGCTTTCAATGTAATTGCTCTTACAGTTGATATATCTTGATTTTATATGGTTGAATACATATACAATTAAATGAATCCACCTTCTATACAGCTGGTGGAGAAAGGTGCTCCATTCTGCCACTCAGTGGGATTCCTCGGGAGTAACGCAGAAAGTCATTTTGTGTAACAAACTATTACAATTTATAATCCAATGTATTTCTTGCATAGTATTCATTGATTACTCTTCTGCGATCTCTTGGTTAGACAACAGTGAAATTTCTAGGTTTTACAACGTGATATCAATACAGTGTCAGTTCTCACTACTTGTACAACCAACTTCAAAATCTGATGAATGTATCTCTTGCATTCAATGTAACTGCTCTTACAGTTGCTATATCATGCTTTTATATGGTTGAGTACATATACAATGAAATGAAGCCGCCTTCTATACAACTATAGTAAAAAGGAGCTCCATACTGTCACTCAGTGGGATTCCTCGGGAGTAACGCAGAAAGTCATTTTGTGTAACAAACTATTACAATTTACAATCCAATGTATTTCTTGTATAGTATTCATTGATTACTCTTCTGTGAACTCTTGGTTAGACAACAGTGAAATTTCTACGTTTTACAAAGTGATATCAGTACAGTGTCAGTTTTCACTCCTTGTATAAAGAACTTCAAAATCTGATGAATGTATCTCTGGCATTCAATGTAACTGCTCTTGCAGTTGCTATATCATGCTTTTATATGGTTGAATACATATACAATTAAATGAAGCCACCTTCTATACAACTATAGTAAAAAGGTGCTCCATACTGCCACTCAGTGGGATTCCTCGGGAGTAACGCAGAAAGTCATTTTGTGTAACAAACTATTACAATTTACAATCCAATGTATTTCTTGTATAGTATTAATTGATTACTATTCTGCGATCTCTTGGTTAGACAACAGTGAAATTTCTACGTTTTACAACGTGATATCAATACAGAGTCAGTAATCACTCCTTGTACAACCAACTTCAAAATCTGATGAATGTATCTCTGGCATTCAATGTAACTGTTCTTACAGTTGCTATATCATGCTTTTTTATGGTTGAGTACATATACAATGAAATGAAGCCACCTTCTATACAACTATAGTAAAAAGGTGCTCCATACTGCCACTCAGTGGGATTCCTCGGGAGTAACGCAGAAAGTCATTTTGTGTAACAAACTATTACAATTTACAATCCAATGTATTTCTTGCATAGTATTCATTGATTACTCTTCTGCGATCTCTTGGTTAGACAACAGTGAAATTTCTAGGTTTTACAACGTGATATCAATACAGTGTCAGTAATCACTCCTTGTACAACCAACTTCAAAATCTGATGAATCTATCTCTTGCATTCAATGTAACTGCTCTTACAGTTGCTATATCATGCTGTTATATGGTTGAGTACATATACAATGAAATGAAGCCGCCTTCTATACAACTATAGTAAAAAGAAGCTCCATACTGCCACTCAGTGGGATTCCTCGGGAGTAACACAGAAAGTCATTTTGTGTAACAAACTATTACAATATATAATTTCTTGTATATTATTCATTGATTACTCTTTTCAATGATCTGTTGGTTACAGGATAGTGATATTTCTAGGTTTTACAAAATGATATCAGTATAGTGTCAGTTATCACTCCTTGTACAAACAACTTCAAAATCTGATGAATGTATCTCTGGCATTCAATGTAACTGCTCTTACAGTTGCTATATCATACTTTTATATGGTTGAGTACATATACAATGAAATGAAGCCACCTTCTATACAACTATAGCAAAAAGGTGCTCCATACTGCCACTCAGTGGGATTCCTCGGGAGTAACGCAGAAAGTTATTTTGTGGAACAAACTATTACAATTTACAATCCAATGTATTTCTTGTATAGTATTCATTGATTACTCTTCTGTGAACTCTTGGTTAGACAACAGTGAAATTTCTACGTTTTACAAAGTGATATCAGTACAGTGTCAGTTTTCACTCCTTGTATAAAGAACTTCAAAATCTGATGAATGTATCTCTGGCATTCAATGTAACTGCTCTTACCGTTGCTATATCATGCTTTTATATGGTTGAGTACATATACAATGAAATGAAGCCACCTTCTATACAACTATAGCAAAACGGTGCTCCATACTGCCACTCAGTGGGATTCCTCGGGAGTAACGCAGAAAGTCATTTTGTATAACAAACTATTACAATTTACAATCCAATGTATTTCTTGTGTAGTATTCATTGATTACTCTTCTGTGAACTCTTGGTTAGACAACAGTGAAATTTCTAGGTTTTACAACGTGATATCAATACAGTGTCAGTTATCACTCGTTGTACAACCAACGTCAAAATCTGATGAATGTATCTCTTGCATTCAATGTAACTACTCTTACCGTTGCTATATCATGCTTTTATATGCTTGAGTACATATACGATTAAATGAAGCCACCTTCTATACAGCTGGAGGAAAAAGGTGCTCCATTCTGCCACTCAGTGGGATTCCTCGGGAGTAACGCAGAAAGTCATTTTGTGTAACAAACGATTACAATTTACAATCCAATGTATTTCTTGTATAGTATTCATTGATTACTCTTCTGTGAACTCTTGGTTAGACAACAGTGAAATTTCTACGTTTTACAAAGTGATATCAGTACAGTGTCAGTTATCACTCCTTGTACAACCAACGTCAAAATCTGATGAATGTATCTCTTGCATTCAATGTAACTACTCTTACCGTTGCTATATCATGCTTTTATATGGTTGAGTACATATACAATGAAATGAAGCCACCTTCTATACAGCTGGAGGAAAAAGGTGCTCCATTCTGCCACTCAGTGGGATTCCTCGGGAGTAACGCAGAAAGTCATTTTGTGGAACAAACTATTACAATTTACAATCCAATGTATTTCTTGCATAGTATTCATTGATTACTCTTCTGCGATCTCTTGGTTAGACAACAGTGAAATTTCTAGGTTTTACAACGTGATATCAATACAGTGTCAGTAATCACTCCTTGTACAACCAACGTCAAAATCTGATGAATGTATCTCTTGCATTCAATGTAATTGCTCTTACAGTCGCTATATCATGCTTTTATATGGTTGAGTACATATACAATGAAATGAAGCCACCTTCTATACAACTATAGTAAAAAGGAGCTCCATACTGCCACTCAGTGGGATTCCTCGGGAGTAATGCAGAAAGTCATTTTGTGTAACAAACTATTACAATATAAAATTTCTTGTATATTATTCATTGATTACTCTTTTCAATGATCTGTTGGTTACAGGATAGTGATATTTCTAGGTTTTACAAAGTGATATCAGTACAGTGTCAGTTATCACTCCTTGTAGAACGAACTTAAAAATCTGATGAATGTATCTCTGGCATTCAATGTAACTGCTCTTACAGTTGCTATATCATGCTTTTATATGGTTGAGTACATATACAATAAAATGAAGCCACCTTCTATACAACTATAGCAAAACGGTGCTCCATACTGCCACTCAGTGGGATTCCTCGGGAGTAACGCAGAAAGTCATTTTGTGTAACAAACTATTACAATTTACAATCCAATGTAATTCTTGTATAGTATTCATTGATTACTCTTCTGCGATATCTTGGTTAGACAACAGTGAAATTTCTACATTTTACAAAGTGATATCAGTACAGTGTCAGTTATCACTCCTTGTACAACCACCTTCAAAATCTGATGAATGTATCTCTTGCATTCAATGTAATTACTCTTACAGTTGATATATCATGCTTTTATATGGTTGAGTACATATACGATTAAATGAAGCCACCTTCTATACAGCTGGAGGAAAAAGGTGCTCCATTCTGCCACTCAGTGGGATTCCTCGGGAGTAACGCAGAAAGTCATTTTGTGTAACAAACTATTACAATTTACAATCCAATGTATTTCTTGTATAGTATTCATTGATTACTCTTCTGTGAACTCTTGGTTAGACAACAGTGAAACTTCTAAGTTTTTCAAAGTGATATCAATACAGTGTCAGTTCTCACTACTTGTACTACCAACTTCAAAATCTGATGAATGTATCTCTTGCATTCAATGTAACTGCTCTTGCCGTTGCTATATCATGCTTTTATATGGTTGAGTACATAAACAAAGAAATGAAGCCACCTTCTATACAACTACAGTAAAAAGGTGCTCCATACTGCCACTCAGTGGGTTTCCTCGGGAGTAATGCAGAAAGTCATTTTGTGTAACAAACTATTACAATTTACAATCCAATGTATTTCTTGTATAGTATTCATTGATTACTCTTCTGCGATCTCTTTGTTAGACAACAGTGAAATTTCTTGGTTTTACAACGTGATATTAATACAGTGTCAGTAATCACTCCTTCTACAACCAACTTAAAAATCTGATGAATGTATCTCTTGCATTCAATGTAACTGCTCTTACAGTTGCTATATCATGCTTTTATATGGTTGAGTACATATACAATGAAATGAAGCCGCCTTCTATACAACTATAGTAAAAAAAGGCTCCATACTGCCACTCAGTGGGATTCCTCGGGAGTAACGCAGAAAGTTATTTTGTGTAACAAACTATTACAATATATAATTTCTTGTATATTATTCATTGATTACTCTGTTCAATGATCTGTTGGTTACAGGATAGTGATATTTCTAGGTTTTACAAAGTGATATCAGTACAGTGTCAGTTATCACTCCTTGTACAAACAACTTCAAAATCTGATGAATGTATCTCTTGCATTCAATGTAATTGCTCTTACAGTCGCTATATCATGCTTTTATATGGTTGAGTACATATACAATGAAATGAAGCCACCTTCTATACAACTATAGTAAAAAGGAGCTCCATACTGCCACTCAGTGGGATTCCTCGGGAGTAATGCAGAAAGTCATTTTGTGTAACAAACTATTACAATATAAAATTTCTTGTATATTATTCATTGATTACTCTTTTCAATGATCTGTTGGTTACAGGATAGTGATATTTCTAGGTTTTACAAAGTGATATCAGTACAGTGTCAGTTATCACTCCTTGTAGAACGAACTTAAAAATCTGATGAATGTATCTCTGGCATTCAATGTAACTGCTCTTACAGTTGCTATATCATGCTTTTATATGGTTGAGTACATATACAATAAAATGAAGCCACCTTCTATACAACTATAGCAAAACGGTGCTCCATACTGCCACTCAGTGGGATTCCTCGGGAGTAACGCAGAAAGTCATTTTGTGTAACAAACTATTACAATTTACAATCCAATGTAATTCTTGTATAGTATTCATTGATTACTCTTCTGCGATATCTTGGTTAGACAACAGTGAAATTTCTACATTTTACAAAGTGATATCAGTACAGTGTCAGTTATCACTCCTTGTACAACCACCTTCAAAATCTGATGAATGTATCTCTTGCATTCAATGTAATTACTCTTACAGTTGATATATCATGCTTTTATATGGTTGAGTACATATACGATTAAATGAAGCCACCTTCTATACAGCTGGAGGAAAAAGGTGCTCCATTCTGCCACTCAGTGGGATTCCTCGGGAGTAACGCAGAAAGTCATTTTGTGTAACAAACTATTACAATTTACAATCCAATGTATTTCTTGTATAGTATTCATTGATTACTCTTCTGTGAACTCTTGGTTAGACAACAGTGAAACTTCTAAGTTTTTCAAAGTGATATCAATACAGTGTCAGTTCTCACTACTTGTACTACCAACTTCAAAATCTGATGAATGTATCTCTTGCATTCAATGTAACTGCTCTTACCGTTGCTATATCATGCTTTTATATGGTTGAGTACATAAACAAAGAAATGAAGCCACCTTCTATACAACTACAGTAAAAAGGTGCTCCATACTGCCACTCAGTGGGTTTCCTCGGGAGTAACGCAGAAAGTCATTTTGTGTAACAAACTATTACAATTTACAATCCAATGTATTTCTTGTATAGTATTCATTGATTACTCTTCTGCGATCTCTTTGTTAGACAACAGTGAAATTTCTTGGTTTTACAACGTGATATTAATACAGTGTCAGTAATCACTCCTTCTACAACCAACTTAAAAATCTGATGAATGTATCTCTTGCATTCAATGTAACTGCTCTTACAGTTGCTATATCATGCTTTTATATGGTTGAGTACATATACAATGAAATGAAGCCGCCTTCTATACAACTATAGTAAAAAAAGGCTCCATACTGCCACTCAGTGGGATTCCTCGGGAGTAACGCAGAAAGTTATTTTGTGTAACAAACTATTACAATATATAATTTCTTGTATATTATTCATTGATTACTCTGTTCAATGATCTGTTGGTTACAGGATAGTGATATTTCTAGGTTTTACAAAGTGATATCAGTACAGTGTCAGTTATCACTCCTTGTACAAACAACTTCAAAATCTGATGAATGTATCTCTTGCATTCAATGTAATTGCTCTTACAGTCGCTATATTATGCTTTTATATGGTTGAGTACATATACAATGAAATGAAGCCACCTTCTATACAACTATAGTAAAAAGGAGCTCCATACTGCCACTCAGTGGGATTCCTCGGGAGTAATGCAGAAAGTCATTTTGTGTAACAAACTATTACAATATAAAATTTCTTGTATATTATTCATTGATTACTCTTTTCAATGATCTGTTGGTTACAGGATAGTGATATTTCTAGGTTTTACAAAGTGATATCAGTACAGTGTCAGTTATCACTCCTTGTAGAACGAACTTAAAAATCTGATGAATGTATCTCTGGCATTCAATGTAACTGCTCTTACAGTTGCTATATCATGCTTTTATATGGTTGAGTACATATACAATAAAATGAAGCCACCTTCTATACAACTATAGCAAAACGGTGCTCCATACTGCCACTCAGTGGGATTCCTCGGGAGTAACGCAGAAAGTCATTTTGTGTAACAAACTATTACAATTTACAATCCAATGTAATTCTTGTATAGTATTCATTGATTACTCTTCTGCGATATCTTGGTTAGACAACAGTGAAATTTCTACATTTTACAAAGTGATATCAGTACAGTGTCAGTTATCACTCCTTGTACAACCACCTTCAAAATCTGATGAATGTATCTCTTGCATTCAATGTAATTACTCTTACAGTTGATATATCATGCTTTTATATGGTTGAGTACATATACGATTAAATGAAGCCACCTTCTATACAGCTGGAGGAAAAAGGTGCTCCATACTGCCACTCAGTGGGATTCCTCGGGAGTAACGCAGAAAGTCATTTTGTGTAACAAACTATTACAATTTACAATCCAATGTATTTCTTGTATAGTATTCATTGATTACTCTTCTGTGAACTCTTGGTTAGACAACAGTGAAACTTCTAAGTTTTTCAAAGTGATATCAATACAGTGTCAGTTCTCACTACTTGTACTACCAACTTCAAAATCTGATGAATGTATCTCTTGCATTCAATGTAACTGCTCTTACCGTTGCTATATCATGCTTTTATATGGTTGAGTACATAAACAAAGAAATGAAGCCACCTTCTATACAACTACAGTAAAAAGGTGCTCCATACTGCCACTCAGTGGGTTTCCTCGGGAGTAACGCAGAAAGTCATTTTGTGTAACAAACTATTACAATTTACAATCCAATGTATTTCTTGTATAGTATTCATTGATTACTCTTCTGCGATCTCTTTGTTAGACAACAGTGAAATTTCTTGGTTTTACAACGTGATATTAATACAGTGTCAGTAATCACTCCTTCTACAACCAACTTCAAAATCTGATGAATGTATCTCTTGCATTCAATGTAACTGCTCTTACAGTTGCTATATCATGCTTTTATATGGTTGAGTACATATACAATGAAATGAAGCCGCCTTCTATACAACTATAGTAAAAAAAGGCTCCATACTGCCACTCAGTGGGATTCCTCGGGAGTAACGCAGAAAGTTATTTTGTGTAACAAACTATTACAATATATAATTTCTTGTATATTATTCATTGATTACTCTGTTCAATGATCTGTTGGTTACAGGATAGTGATATTTCTAGGTTTTACAAAGTGATATCAGTACAGTGTCAGTTATCACTCCTTGTACAAACAACTTCAAAATCTGATGAATGTATCTCTGGCATTCAATGTAACTGCTCTTACAGTTGATATATCATGCTTTTATATGGTTGAGTACATATACGATTAAATGAAGCCACCTTCTATACAGCTGGAGGAAAAAGGTGCTCCATTCTGCCACTCAGTGGGATTCCTCGGGAGTAACGCAGAAAGTCATTTTGTGTAACAAACTATTACAATTTACAATCCAATGTATTTCTTGTATAGTATTCATTGATTACTCTTCTGTGAACTCTTGGTTAGACAACAGTGAAATTTCTAAGTTTTTCAAAGTGATATCAATACAGTGTCAGTTCTCACTACTTGTACAACCAACTTCAAAATCTGATGAATGTATCTCTTGCATTCAATGTAACTGCTCTTACAGTTGCTATATCATGCTTTTATATGGTTGAGTACATATACAATGAAATGAAGCCGCCTTCTATACAACTATAGTAAAAAGGAACTCCATACTGCCACTCAGTGGGATTCCTCGGGAGTAACGCAGAAAGTCATTTTGTGTAACAAACTATTACAATTTACAATCCAATGTATTTCTTGTATAGTATTCATTGATTACTCTTCTGTGAACTCTTGGTTAGACAACAGTGAAATTTCTACGTTTTACAAAGTGATATCAGTACAGTGTCAGTTTTCACTCCTTGTATAAAGAACTTCAAAATCTGATGAATGTATCTCTGGCATTCAATGTAACTGCTCTTGCAGTTGCTATATCATGCTTTTATATGGTTGAATACATATACAATTAAATGAAGCCACCTTCTATACAACTATAGCAAAACGGTGCTCCATACTGCCACTCAGTGGGATTCCTCGGGAGTAACGCAGAAAGTCATTTTGTGTAACAAACTATTACAATTTACAATCCAATGTATTTCTTGTATAGTATTAATTGATTACTATTCTGCGATCTCTTGGTTAGACAACAGTGAAATTTCTACGTTTTACAACGTGATATCAATACAGAGTCAGTAATCACTCCTTGTACAACCAACTTCAAAATCTGATGAATGTATCTCTGGCATTCAATGTAACTGTTCTTACAGTTGCTATATCATGCTTTTTTATGGTTGAGTACATATACAATGAAATGAAGCCACCTTCTATACAACTATAGTAAAAAGGTGCTCCATACTGCCACTCAGTGGGATTCCTCGGGAGTAACGCAGAAAGTCATTTTGTGTAACAAACTATTACAATTTACAATCCAATGTATTTCTTGCATAGTATTCATTGATTACTCTTCTGCGATCTCTTGGTTAGACAACAGTGAAATTTCTAGGTTTTACAACGTGATATCAATACAGTGTCAGTAATCACTCCTTGTACAACCAACTTCAAAATCTGATGAATCTATCTCTTGCATTCAATGTAACTGCTCTTACAGTTGCTATATCATGCTTTTATATGGTTGAGTACATATACAATGAAATGAAGCCGCCTTCTATACAACTATAGTAAAAAGAAGCTCCATACTGCCACTCAGTGGGATTCCTCGGGAGTAACGCAGAAAGTCATTTTGTGTAACAAACTATTACAATATATAATTTCTTGTATATTATTCATTGATTACTCTTTTCAATGATCTCTTGGTTACAGGATAGTGATATTTCTAGGTTTTACAAACTGATATCAGTACAGTGTCAGTTATCACTCCTTGTACAAACAACTTCAAAATCTGATGAATGTATCTCTGGCATTCAATGTAACTGCTCTTACAGTTGCTATATCATACTTTTCTATGGTTGAGTACATATACAATGAAATGAAGCCACCTTCTATACAACTATAGCAAAAATGTGCTCCATAATGCCACTCAGTGGGATTCCTCGGGAGTAACGCAGAAAGTTATTTTGTGGAACAAACTATTACAATTTACAATCCAATGTATTTCTTGTATAGTATTCATTGATTACTCTTCTGTGAACTCTTGGTTAGACAACAGTGAAATTTCTACGTTTTACAAAATGATATCAGTACAGTGTCAGTTTTCACTCCTTGTATAAAGAACTTCAAAATCTGATGAATGTATCTCTGGCATTCAATGTAACTGCTCTTACCGTTGCTATATCATGCTTTTATATGGTTGAGTACATATACAATTAAATGAAGCCACCTTCTATACAACTATAGCAAAACGGTGCTCCATACTGCCACTCATTGGGATTCCTCGGGAGTAACGCAGAAAGTCATTTTGTATAACAAACTATTACAATTTACAATCCAATGTATTTCTTGTGTAGTATTCATTGATTACTCTTCTGTGAACTCTTGGTTAGACAACAGTGAAATTTCTAGGTTTTACAACGTGATATCAATACAGTGTCAGTTATCACTCGTTGTACAACCAACTTCAAAATCTGATGAATGTATCTCTTGCATTCAATGTAATTACTCTTACTGTTGCTATATCATGCTTTTATATGGTTGAGTACATATACGATTAAATGAAGCCACCTTCTATACAGCTGGAGGAGAAAGGTGCTCCATTCTGCCACTCAGTGGGATTCCTCGGGAGTAACGCAGAAAGTCATTTTGTGGAACAAACGATTACAATTTACAATCCAATGTATTTCTTGTATAGTATTCATTGATTACTCTTCTGTGAACTCTTGGTTAGACAACAGTGAAATTTCTACGTTTTACAAAGTGATATCAGTACAGTGTCAGTTATCACTCCTTGTACAACCAACTTCAAAATCTGATGAATGTATCTCTTGCATTCAATGTAACTACTCTTACCGTTGCTATATCATGCTTTTATATGGTTGAGTACATATACAATGAAATGAAGCCACCTTCTATACAGCTGGAGGAAAAAGGTGCTCCATTCTGCCACTCAGTGGGATTCCTCGGGAGTAACGCAGAAAGTCATTTTGTGGAACAAACTATTACAATATATAATTTCTTGTATATTATTCATTGATTACTCTTTTCAATGATCTGTTGGTTACAGGATAGTGATATTTCTAGGTTTTACAAAGTGATATCAGTACAGTGTCAGTTATCATTCCTTGTAGAACGAACTTCAAAATCTGATGAATGTATCTCTGGCATTCAATGTAACTGCTCTTACAGTTGCTATATCATGCTTTTATATGGTTGAGTACATATACAATAAAATGAAGCCACCTTCTATACAACTATAGCAAAACGGTGCTCCATACTGCCACTCAGTGGGATTCCTCGGGAGTAACGCAGAAAGTCATTTTGTGTAACAAACTATTACAATTTACAATCCAATGTATTTCTTGTATAGTATTCATTGATTACTCTTCTGTGAACTCTTGGTTAGTCAACAGTGAAATTTCTACATTTTACAAAGTGATATCAGTACAGTGTCAGTTATCACTCCTTGTACTACCACCTTCAAAATCTGATGAATGTATCTCTTGCATTAAATGTAATTACTCTTACAGTTGATATATCATGCTTTTATATGGTTGAGTACATATACGATTAAATGAAGCCACCTTCTATACAGCTGGAGGAAAAAGGTGCTCCATTCTGCCACTCAGTGGGATTCCTCGGGAGTAACGCAGAAAGTCATTTTGTGTAACAAACTATTACAATTTACAATCCAATGTATTTCTTGTATAGTATTCATTGATTACTCTTCTGCGATCTCTTTGTTAGACAACAGTGAAATTTCTTGGTTTTACAACGTGATATTAATACAGTGTCAGTAATCACTCCTTCTACAACCAACTTCAAAATCTGATGAATGTATCTCTTGCATTCAATGTAACTGCTCTTACAGTTGTTATATCATGCTTTTATATGGTTGAGTACATATACCATGAAATGAAGCCGCCTTCTATACAACTATAGTAAAAAAAGGCTCCATACTGCCACTCAGTGGGATTCCTCGGGAGTAACGCAGAAAGTTATTTTGTGTAACAAACTATTACAATATATAATTTCTTGTATATTATTCATTGATTACTCTGTTCAATGATCTGTTAGTTACAGGATAGTGATATTTCTAGGTTTTACAAAGTGATATCAGTACAGTGTCAGTTATCACTCCTTGTACAAACAACTTCAAAATCTGATGAATGTATCTCTGGCATTCAATTTAACTGCTCTTACAGTTGATATATCATGCTTTTATATGGTTGAGTACATATACGATTAAATGAAGCCACCTTCTATACAGCTGGAGGAAAAAGGTGTTCCATTCTGCCACTCAGTGGGATTCCTTGGGAGTAACGCAGAAAGTCATTTTGTGTAACAAACTATTACAATTTACAATCCAATGTATTTCTTGTATAGTATTCATTCATTACTCTTCTGTGAACTCTTGGTTAGACAACAGTGAAATTTCTTGGTTTTACAACGTGATATCAATACAGTGTCAGTAATCACTCCTTCTATAACCAACTTCAAAATCTGATGAATGTATCTCTTGCATTCAATGTAACTGCTCTTACAGTTGCTATATCATGCTTTTATATGGTTGAGTACATATACAATGAAATGAAGCCACCTTCTATACAACTATAGTAAAAAGGTGCTCCATACTGCCACTCAGTGGGATTCCTCGGGAGTAACACAGAAAGTCATTTTGTGTAACAAACTATTACAATATACAATTTCTTGTATAGTATTCATTGATTACTCTTTTCAATGATCTGTTCGTTACAGGATAGTGATATTTCTAGGTTTTACAAAGTGATATCAGTACAGTGTCAGTTATCACTCCTTGTACAACCAACTTCAAAATCTGATGAATGTATGTCTTGCATTCAATGTAATTGCTCTTACAGTTGATATAACATGCTATTGGAAGATTGAGTACATATACAATGAAATGAAGCCACCTTCTATACAGCTAGAGGAAAAAGGTGCTCCATACTGCCACTCAGTGGGAATCCTCGGGAGTAACACAGAAAATAATTTTGTGTAACAAACTATTACAATTTACAATCCAATGTAATTCTTGTATAGTATTCATTGATTACTCTTCTGCGATATCTTGGTTACACAACAGTGAAATTTCTAGGTTTTTCAAAGTGATATCAATACAGTGTCAGTTATCACTCCTTGTACAACCAACTAAAAAATCTGATGAATGTATCTCTTGCATTCAATTTAACTGCTCTTACCGTTGCTATATCATGCTTTTATATGGTTGAGTACATATACAATGAAATGAAGCCACCTTCTATACAACTACAGTAAAAAGGGACTCCATACTGCCACTCAGTGGGATTCCTCGGGAGTAACGCAGAAAGTCATTTTGTGTAACAAATTATTACAATATACAATTTCTTGTATAGTATTCATTGATTACTCTTTTCAATGATCTGTTGGTTACAGAATAGTGATATTTCAAGTTTTTACAAAGTGATATCACTACAGTGTCAGTTATCACTCCTTGTACAACAAACTTCACAATCTGATGAATGTATGTTTTGCATTAAATGTAATTGCTCTTACAGTTGATATTTCATGCTTTTACATTATTGAGTACATATAGAATGAAATGAAGCCACCTTCTATAGTAAAAAGGTGCTCCATACTGCCACTCATTGGGATTCCTCGGGAATAACGCAGAACGTCATTTTGTGTAACAAACTATTAAAATATATACGTTCTTGTATAGTATTCATTTATTACTCTTTTCAATGATCTGTTGGTTCCAGGATAGTGATTTTTCTAGGTTTTACAAAGTGATATCAGTACAGTGTCAGTTATCACTCCTTGTACAACCAACTTCAAAATCTGATGAATGTATGTCTTGCATTTAATGTAACTGCTCTTACAGTTGCTATATCATGCTTTTATATGGTTGAGTACAAATACAATGAAATGAAGCCACCTTCTATAGAAGTATAGTAAAAAGGTGCTCCGTACTGCCACTCAGTGGGATTCCTCGGGAGTAACGCAGAAAGTCATTTCGTGTAACAAATTATTACAATATACAATTTCTTGTATAGTATTCATTGATTACTCTTTTCAATGAACTGTTGGTTACAGGATAGTGATATTTCAAGGTTTTACAAAGTGATATCAGTACAGTGTCAGTTATCACTCCTTGTACAACCAACTTCAAAATGTTATGAATGTATGTCTTGCATTCAATGTAACTGCTCTTACAGTTGCTATATCATGCTTTTATATGGTTGAGTACATATACAATGAAATGAAGCCACCCTCTATACAGCTAGAGGAAAAAGGTGCTCCATACTGCCACTCAGTGGGATTCCTCGGGAGTAACACAGAAAATCATTTTGTGTAACAAACGATTACAATTTACAATCCAATGTATTTCTTGTATAGTATTCATTGATAACTCTTCTGTGAACTCTTGGTTAGACAACACTATAATTTCTACATTTTACAAAGTGATATCATTACAGTGTTAGTTATCACTCCTTGTACAACCAACTTCAAAATCTGATGAATGTATCTCTTGCATTCAATGTAACTGCTCTTACAGTTGCTATATCATGCTTTTATATGGTTGAGTACATATACAATGAAATGAAGCCACCTTCTATACAACTATAGTAAAAAGGTGCTCCATACTGCCACTCAGTGGGATTCCTCGGGAGTAACACAGAAAGTCATTTTGTGTAAGAAACTATTACAATATACAATTTCTTGTATAGTATTCATTGATTACTCTTTTCAATGATCTGTTCGTTACAGGATAGTGATATTTCTAGGTTTTACAAAGTGATATCATTACAGTGTTAGTTATCACTCCTTGTACAACCAACTTCAAAATCTGATGAATGTATCTCTTGCATTCAATGTAATTGCTCTTACAGTTGATATATCTTGATTTTAAATGGTTCAGTACATATACAATTAAATGAAGCCACCTTCTATACAGCTGGAGGAAAAAGGTGCTCCATACTGCCACTCAGTGGGATTCCTCGGGAGTAACGCAGAAAATTATTTTGTGTAACAAACTATTACAATTTACAATCCAATGTATTTCATTGAATACTCTTCTGCGATGTCTTGGTTAGACAACAGTGAAATTTCTAGCTTTTACAAAGTGATATCAATACACTGTGAGTTATCACTCCTTGTACAACCAACTTCAAAATCTGATGAATGTATGTCTTGCATTTAATGTAACTGCTCTTACAGTTGCTATATCATGCTTTTATATGGTTTAGTACATATACAATGAAATGAAGCCACGTTCTATACAAGTAAAGTAAAAAGGTGCTCCATACTCCCACTCAGTGGGATTCCTTGGGAGTAACGCAGAAAGTCATTTTGTGTAACAAACTATTACAATTTACAATCCAATGTGTTTCATTGAATACTCTTCTGCGATGTCTTGGTTAGACAACAGTGAAATTTCTAGCTTTTACAAAGTGATATCAATACAGTGTGAGTTATCACTCCTTGTACAACCAACTTCAAAATCTGATGAATGTAAGGATTGCATTCAATGTAATTGCTCTTACAGTTGCTATATCATGCTTTTATATGGTTGAGTACATATACAATGAAATGAAGCCACCTTCTATACAACTATAGTAAAAAGGTGCTCCATACTGCCACTCAGTGGGATTCCTCGGGAGAAACGCAGAAAGTCATTTTGTGTAACAAACTATTACAATATACAATTTCTTGTATAGAATTCATTGATTACTCTTTTCAATGATCTGTTGGTTACAGAATAGTGATATTTCTAGGTTTTACAAAGTGATATCAGTACAGTGTCAGTTATCACTCCTTGTACAACCAAATTCAAAATCTGATGAATGTATGTCTTGCATTCAATGTAATTGCTCTTACAGTCGATATAACATGCTATTGCAACATTGAGTACATATACAATGAAATGAAGCCACCTTCTATACAGCTAGAGAAAAAAGGTGCTCCATACTGTCACTCAGTAGGATTCCTCGGGAGTAACAGAGAAAATCATTTTGTGTAACAAACTATTACAATTTACAATCCAATGTATTTCATTGAATACTCTTCTGCGATGTCTTGGTTAGACAACAGTGAAATTTTAGCTTTTACAAAGTGATATCAATACACTGTCAGTTATCACTCCTTGTAGAACCAACTTCAAAATCTGATGAATGTATGTCTGGCATTTAATGTAACTGCTCTTACAGTTGCTATATCATGCTTTTATATGGTTGAGTACATATACAATGAAATGAAACCACCTTCTATACAACTATAGTAAAAAGGTGCTCCATACTGCCACTCAGTGGGATTCCTTGGGAGTAACGCAGAAAGTCATTTTGTGTAACAAACTATTACAAATTACAATCCAATGTATTTCTTGTATAGTATTCATTGATTACTCTTCTGTGAACTCTTGGTTAGACAACACTGAAATTTCTACATTTTACAAAGTGATATCATTACAGTGTTAGTTATCTCTCCTTGTACAACCAACTTCAAAATCTGATGAATGTATCTCTTGCATTCAATGTAATTGCTCTTACAGTTGATATATCTTGATTTTATATGGTTGAGTACATATACAATTAAATGAAGCCACCTTCTATACAGCTGGAGGAAAAAGGTGCTCCATACTGCCACTCAGTGGGATTCCTCGGGAGTAACGCAGAATGTCATTTTCTGTAACAAACTATTACAATTTACAATTTCTTGTATAGTATTCATTGATTACTCTTTTCAATGATCTGTTGGTTACAGGACAGTGATATTTCTAGGTTTTACAAAGTGATATCAGTACAGTGTCAGTTATCACTCCTTGTAGAACCAACTTCAAAATCTGATGAATGTATCTCTTGCATTCAACCTAACTGCTCTTACAGTTGTTATATCATGCTTTTATATGGTTGAGTACATATACAATGAAATGAAGCCCCCTTGTATACAGCTAGAGGAAAAAGGTGCTCCATACTGCCACTCAGTGGGATTCCTCGGGAGTAACGCAGAAAGTCATTTTGTGTAACAAACTATTACAATTTACAATCCAATGTATTTCTTGTATAGTATTCATTGATTACTCTTCTGTGATCTCTTGGTTAGACAAAAGTGAAATTTCTACGTTTTAGAAAGTGATATCAATACAGTGTCAGTTAGCACACCTTGTACAACCAACTTCAAAATCTGATGAATGTATCTCTTGCATTCAATGTAACTGCTCTTACAGTTTCTATATCATGCTTTTATATGGTTGAGTACAAATATAATGAAATGAAGCTACCTTCTATGCAACTATAGTAAGAAGGTTCTCCATACTGCCACTCAGTGGGATTCCTCGGGAGTAACGCAGAAAGTCATTTTCTGTAACAAAGTATTACAATTTACAATCCAATGCATTTCCTGTATACTATTCATTGATTACTCTTCTGCGATCTCTTGGTTAGACAACAGTGAAATTTCTAGGTTTTACAAAGTGATATCAGTACAGTGTCAGTTATCACTCTTTGTACAACCAACTTCACAATCTGATGAATGTATGTTTTGCAATCAATTTAATTGCTCTTCCATTTGATATATCTTGCTTTTATATGGTTGAGTACATATACAGTGAAATGAAGCCACCTTCTATACAACTATAGTAAAAAGGTGCTCCATACTGCCACTCACTGGGATTCCTCGGGAGTAACGCAGAAAGTCATTTTGTGTAACAAACTATTGCAATATACAATTTCTTGTATAGTATTCATTGATTACTCTTTTCAATGATCTGTTGGCTACAGGATAGTTATATTTCTAGGTTTTACAAAGTGATATCAGTACAGTGTCAGTTATCACTCCTTGTACAACCAACTTCACAATCTGATGAATTTATGTTTTGCATTCAATGTAATTGCTCTTACATTTGATATATCTTGCTTTTATATGGTTCAGTACATATACAATTAAATGAAGCCATCTTCTATACAGCTAGAGGAAAAAGGTGCTCCACACTGCCACTCAGTGGGATTCCTCGGGAGTAACCCAGAATGTCATTTTGTGTAACAAACTATTACAATTTAAAATCCAATGTATTTCTAGTATAGTATTCATTGATTACTCTTTTCAATGATCTGTTGGTTACAAGATAGTGATATTTCTAGGTTTTACAAAGTGATATCAGTACAGTGTCAGTTATCACTCCTTGTACAACCAACTTCACAGTCTGATGAATGTATGTTTTGCAATCAATTTAATTGCTCTTCCATTTGATATATCTTGCTTTTATATGGTTGAGTACATCTACAATTGAATGAAGCCACCTTCTATACAGCTAGAGGAAGAATGTGCTCCATACTGCCACTCAGTGGGATTCCTCCGGAGTGATGTAGAAAGTCATTTAGTGTAATATACTATTACAATTTACAATCCAATGTATTTCTTGTATAGTATTTATTGATTACTCTTCTGCGATATCTTGGTTAGACAAAAGTGAGATTTCTAGATTTTACAAAGTGATATCAATACACTGTCAGTTATCACTCCTTGTATAACCAACTTCAAAATCTGATGAATGTATGTCTTTCATTCAATTTAATTGCTCTTATATTCGATATATCATGCTTCTATATGGTTGAGTAGATATACAATGAAATGAAGCCACGTTCTATACAACTATAGTAAAAAGGTGCTCCATACTGCCACTCTGTGGAATTTCTTGGGAGTAACGCAGAAAGTCATTTTATGTAAGAAACTATTACAATTTACAATCCAATGTATTTCTTGTATAGTATTCATTGATTACACTTCTGTGATCTCTTGGTTAGACAAAAGTGAAATTTCTACGATTTACAAAGTGATATCAATACATTGTCAGTTATCACTCCTTGTATAACCGACTTCAAAATCTGATGAATGTATGTCTCGCATTCAATGTAACTGCTCTTACAGTTGCTATATCATACTTTTGTATGGTTGAGTAAATATACAATGAAATGAAGCCACCTACTATACAGCTGGAGGAAGAAGGTGCTCCATACTGCCACTCAGTGGGATTCCTCGGGAGTAACGCAGAAAGTCATTTTGTCTAACAAACTAATACAATATACATTTTCTTGTATAGTATTCATTGATTACTCTTTTAACGATCTTTTGGTTACAGGATAGTGATATTTCTAGGATTTACAAAGTGATATCAGTACAGTGTCAGTTATCACTCCTTGTACAACCAACTTCAGAATCTGATGAATGTATGTCTTGCATTCAATGTAATTTCTCTTACGTTTGATATATCATGCTTTAACAAGATTGAGTACTTATACAATGAAATGAAGCTACCTTCTATACAGCTAGAGGAAAAAGGTGCTCCATACTGCCACTCAGTGGGATTCCTCGGGAGTAACGCAGAAAATCATTTTGTGTAAAAAAATATTACAATATACAATTTCTTGTATAGTATTCATTGATTACTCTTTTCAATGATCTGTTGGTTCCAGGATAGTGATATTTCTAGGTTTTACAAAGTGATATCAGTACAGTGTCAGTTATCACTCCTTGTATAACCAACTTCAAAATCTGTTGAATGTATCTCTGGCATTCAATGTAATTTCTCTTACGTTTGATATATCATGCTTTTACATGATTGAGTACATATACAATGAAATGAAGCCACCTTCTATACAACTATAGTAAAAAGGTGCTCCATACTGCCACTCAGTGGGATTCCTCGGGAGTAACGCAGAAAGTCATTTTGTGTAAGAAATTATTAAAATATATACGTTCATATATAGTATTCATTGATTACTTTTTTCAATGATCTGTTGGTTCCAGGATGTTGATATTTCTAGGTTTTACAAAGTGATATCAATACACTGTCAGTTATCACTCCTTGTACAACCAACTTCAAAATCTGATGAATGTGTCTCTTGCATTCAATGTAATTGCTCTTACAGTCGCTATATCATGCTTTTATATGGTTGAGTACATATACAATGAAATGAAGCCACCTTCTATACAACTATAGTAAAAAGGTGCTCCATACTGCCACTCAGTGAGATTCTTCGGGAGTAACGCAGAAAGTCATTTTGTGTAACAAACTATTGCAATATACAATTTCTTGTATAGTATTCATTGATTACTCTTTTCAATGATCTGTTGGTTACAGGATAGTCATATTTCTAGGTTTTACAAAGTGATATCAGTACAGTGTCATTTATCACTCCTTGTACAACCAACTTCACAATCTGATGAATGTATGTCTTGCATTCAATGTAACTGCTCTTACAGTTGCTACATCATGCTTTTATATGGTTGAGTACATATACCATGAAATGAAGCCACCCTCTATACAGCTAGAGGAAAAAGGTGCTTCATACTGCCACTCAGTGGGATTCCTCGGGAGTAACACAGAAAATCATTTTGTGTAACAAACTATTACAATTTAAAATCCAAAATATTTCTTGCATTCAATGTAACTGCTCTTACAGTTGCTATATCATGCTTTTATATGGTTGAGTACAAATACAATGAAATGAAGCCACCTTCTATACAATTATAGTAAAAAGATTCTCCATACTTCCACTTAGTGGGATTCCTCGGGAGTAATGCAGAAAGTCATTTTGTGTAACTAACTATTATAATTTACAATCCAATGTATTTCTTGTATAGAATTCATTGATTACTCTTTTCAATGATCTGTTGGTTACAGGATAGTGATATTTCTAGGTTTTACAAAGTGATATCAGTACAGTGTCAGTTATCACTTTTTGTACAACCAACTTCACAATCTGATGAATGTATATTTTGCATTCAATTTAATTGCTCTTACATTTGATATATCATGCTTTTATATGGTTGAGTACATATACAATGAAATGAAGCCACCTTCTATACAACTATAGTAAAAAGGTGCTCCATACTGCCACTCAGTGGGATATCTTGCTTTTATATGGTTGAGTACATATACAATTAAATGAAGCCACCCTCTGTACAGCTAGAGGGAGAAGGTGCTCCATACTGCCACTCAGTGGGATTCCTCGGGAGTAACGCAGAAAGTCTTTTTGTGTAACAAACTATTACAATTTACAATCCAATGTATTTCTTGTATAGTATTCATTGATTACTCTTCTGCGATCTCTTGGTTAGACAAAAGTGAAATTTCTACGTTTTACAAAGTGATATCAATACAGTGTCAGTTATCACTCCTTGTACAACCAACTTCACAATCTGATGAAGGTATGTCTTGCATTCAATGTAACTGCTCTTACCGTTGCTATATCATGCTTTAATATGGTTGAGTACAAATACAATGAAATGAAGCCACCTTCTATACAACTATAGTAAAACCTATAGATTTCAAGAGGGATACGGGGGGCCTGGTCTACTCCCTTTTTTTTTTTTCAAAGAAGTGGAGATCGGATCCCAGGTCTACTCCTATAGGTCTCAATGGGTTTCCAGGAGGCTTGGTCTACTCTCTCTCTCTCTCTTTTTTTAATGAAATTCAGAATGGAGCCCAGGACTACTCCTATAGA
Organism: Lepidodactylus listeri; assembly: GCA_029233225.1. NCBI lineage: Eukaryota > Metazoa > Chordata > Lepidosauria > Squamata > Gekkonidae > Lepidodactylus > Lepidodactylus listeri. The sequence continues at coordinate 626,037 of JARCFY010000014.1, read as the reverse complement.
GTCTAATGTGGACCGCGGAAGCCTGGTCTACTCCCGTTATTTTTAAAAAGAAGTTAAGACTGGAGCCCAGGTCTACTCCTATAGATTTCAATAGGGACCAGGTGGGGCCTGGTCTACTTCCGGAACTTTGTTTTTTTTAAAAAAAAGAAGTTGAGATCGGAGCCCAGGTCTACTATTGATTTCAATGGGGACTCGGGAGGCCTGGTCTACTCCCGTTTTTTTTTTTTTTTAAAGAAGACTGGAGCCCAGGTCTACTCCTATAGATTTCAATGGGGACCGGGGAGGCCTGATCTAATCCCATTTTTTTTTAAAGAAGTTCAGATCGGAGTCCAGGTCTACTCCTATAGAGTCCAATGGGGACCCGGTAGGCCTGGTCTACTCCCCCTTTTAAAAAAAAAGTTCAGATCAGAGTCCAGGTCTACTCCTTTAGATTTCAATAGGGACATGGGGGGCCTGGTCTACTCCCATATTTTTAAAGTATTTCAGAACGGAGCCCAGGTCTACTCTCATAGATTCCAATGGGGACCCGGGAGGCCTTGTCTACTCCGTTTTTTTGTTTTTTTTTAAAGAAGTTCAGATCGGAGCCCAGGTCTACTCCTATAGGTCTCAATGGGGACCCAGGAGGCCTGGTCTGCTCTCTCTCTCTCTCTCTTTTTTAAAGAAATTCAGAACGAAGCCCAGGTCTACTCCTATAGAGTCTAATGCGGACCCCGGAAGCCTGGTCTACTCATGTTATTTTTAAAAAGAAGTTAAGACTGGAGCCCAGTTCTACTGCCATAGAGAACAATGGGGACCCGGGAGGCCTGGTCTAATGCGAGTTTTTCATAGGTAAAATGGAGGCCAGATCTACTCTTGAATTTTAGCAGGTAAAATGGAGGCCAGGTCTACTCTTATATTTTAACAGGTAAAATGGAAGCCAGATCTACTCCTGTTTTTTTTTTCCTTTTCCAAGTGCTGAACGGAGTCCAGGTCTACTCCTATAGATTTCAACAGGGACACGGGGGGCCTGGTCTACTCCCGTTTCTTTTTTTTAAAGAAGTTGAAATCGGAGCCCAGGTCTACTTTTATAGGTCTCAGTGGGGACCCAGGAGGCCTGGTCTACTCTCTCTCTCTCTCTTTTTTTTAAAGAAATTCAGAACGGAGCCCAGGACTACTCCTATAGAGTCTAATGCGGACCCCGGAAGCCTGGTCTACTCCCGTTATTTTTATAAAGAAGTTAAGATTGGAGCCCAGGTCTACTCCTATAGATTTCAATAGGGACCCGGTGAGGCCTGGTCTACTCCCCGTTCTTTGTTTTTTTTTAAAAAAGAAGTTGAGATCGGAGCCCAGGTCTACACTTATACATTTCAATAGATACCCGGGGGGCCTGGTCTAATCCCGGTTCTTTGTTTTTTTTAAAAAAAGAAGTTCAGATCGGAGAACAGGTCTACTCCTATAGAGACCAATGGGGACCCGGGAGGCCTGGTCTACTGCGTGTTTTTCATAAATAAAATGGAGGCCAGATCTACTCTTGTATTTTAGCAGATAAAATGGAGGCCAGATCTACTCCCATTTTTTTTTCTCTTCCAAGTGCGAAACGGAGTCTTGGTGTACTCCGGGTTGTTTTTTTTTTAAAGAAGTTGAGATCGGAGCCCAGGTCTACTATTGATTTCAATGGGGACCCGGGAGGCCTGGTCTACTCCCGTTTTTTTTTTTTTTAAAGAAGACTGGAGCCCAGGTCTACTCCTATAGATTTCAATGGGGACCGGGGAGGCCTGATCTAATCCCGTTTTTTTTTTTTAAGAAGTTAAGATCGGAGTCCAGGTCTACTCCTACAGAGTCCAATAGGGACCCGGGAGGCCTGGTCTACTCCCCCCTTTTTAAAAATGTTCAGATCAGAGCCGAGGTCTATTCTTATAGATTTGAATAGGGAGATGGAGGCCTGGTCTACTCCCATATTTTTAAAGTATTTCAGAACGGAGCCCCGGTCTACTCTCAAAGAGTCCTATGGGGACCCGGGGGTCCTGGTCTACTCCCGTTTTTTTTAAAAAAAGAAGTTGAGATCGGAGCCCAGGTCTACTCCTATACAAACATATGCGGACCCGGGAGGCCTGGTCTACTCCCGTTTTTTTTTAAAAAAGAAGTTGAGATCGGAGCACAGGTCTACTCTTATAGATTTTAATGAGGACCCGGGCGTCCTGGTCTACTCTCTTTTTTTAAAAAAAAGTTCAGATCGGAGCCCAGATCTATTCCTATTGATATCAATGGGAACCCGGGAGTCCTGGTCTACTCCTGTTTTTTTTTTTTTTTAAGAAGTTGAGATCGGAGCCCAGGTCTACTGCCATAGAGTCCTATGGGGACCCGGGAGGCCTGGTCTACTCCCGTTGTGTTTTTTTTTTAAGAAGTTCAGATCGGAGCACAGGTCTACTCGCATAGAGTCCAATGGGGACCCGGGAGGCCTGGTCTACTCCCTTTGTTTTTTTTAAAACGTTCAGAAAAGAGCCCAGGTCTACTCCTATACAGACGAATGTGGACCCGGGAGGCCTTGTCTACTCTCGTTTTTTTTTTTTTTTAAGTTCAGATCAGAGCCCAGGTCTACTCCTATAGAATCCAATGGGGACCCGGGGGTCCTGGTCTACTCCCGGTTGTTTTTTTTTAAACAAGTTCAGAACGGAGCCAGGTCTACTCTCATAGAGTCCAATGGGAACCTGGGAGGCCTGGTCTACCCCCCTTTTTTTTTTTTTTAAGAAGTTCAGATCGGAGCCCAGATCTGTTCCTATTGATATCAATGGGGACCCGGGAGTCCTGGTCTACTCCCGTTTGTTTTTTTTGTTTTTTTAAAGAAGTTGAGATCGGAGCCCAGGTCTACTCCAATAGGGTCCAATGGCGACCCGGGAGGCCTGGTCTACTGCAGGTTTTTTTCATAGATAAAAATGTTTGTTTTGTTTTTTTAAACAAGTTCAGAACGGAGCCAGGTCTACTCTCATAGAGTCCAACGGGAACCCGGGAGGCCTGGTCTACCCCCCTTTTTTTTTTTTTTTAAGAAGTTCAGATCGGAGCCCAGGTCTTCTTCTATAGAATCCAATGGGGACCCGGGGGTCCTGGTCTACTCCCGGTTTTTTTTTTTTAAAGAAGTTCAGAACGGAGCCCAGGTCTACTCTCATAGAGTCCAATGGGAACCCGGGAGGCCTGGTCTACCCCCTTTTTTCCTTTTTTTAAGAAGTTCAGATCGGAGCCCAGATCTATTCCTATTGATATCAATGGGGACCCGGGAGTCCTTGCCTACTCCCGTTGTTCTTTTTTTTTAAGAAGTTCAGATCGGAGCCCAGGTCTTCTATAGAATCCAATGGGGACCCGGGGGTCCTGGTCTACTCCTGTTTTTTTTTTTTAAAGTTCAGAACGGAGCCCAGGTCTACTCTCAAAGAGTCCAATGGGAACCCGGGAGGACTGGTCTACCCCTTTTTTTTCTTTTTTTAAGAAGTTCAGATCGGAGCCCAGATCTATTCCTATTGATATCAATGGGGACCCGGGAGTCCTGGTCTACTCCCGTTGTTCTTTTTTTTAAGAAGTTGAGATCGGAGCCCAGGTCTTCTTCTATAGAATCCAATGGGGACCCGGGAGTCCTGGTCTACTCCCGTTTGTTTTTTTTGTTTTTTTAAAGAAGTTGAGATCGGAGCCCAGGTCTACTCCAATAGAGTCCAATGGCGACCCGGGAGGCCTGGTCTACTGCAGGTTTTTTTCATAGGTAAAATGGAGGGCAGATCGACTTTTGTATTTTAGCAGGTAAAATGGAGGCCAGATCAACTCCCGTATTTTTTTTCTTTTCCAAGTGCTGAACGGAGTCCAGGTCTACTCTCATAGAGTCCAATGGGGACCCGGGAGGCCTGGTCTACTCCCGTTTGTTTGTTTTGTTTTTTTAAAGAAGTTGAGATCGGAGCCGAGGTCTACTCCAATAGAGTCCAATGGCGACCCGGGAGGCCTGGTCTACTGCAGGTTTTTTTCATAGGTAAAATGTAGGGAAGATCGACTTTTGTATTTTAGCAGGTAAAATGGAGGCCAGATCAACTCCCGTATTTTTTTTCTTTTCCAAGTGCTGAACGGAGCCCAGGTCTACTCTCATACAGTCCAATGGGGACCCGGGAGGCCTGGTCTACTCCCGTTTGTTTGTTTTGTTTTTTTAAAAAAGTTGAGATCGGAGGCCGGGTCTACTCCTATAGATTTCAAAGGGAACCAGGAGGCCTGATCTAATCCCGTTTTTTTTTTTTTAAAGAAGTTCAGATTGGAGCACAAGTCTACTCCTATACAGACCAATGCGGACCTCGGAGGCCTTGTCTACTCCTGTATTTTTAAAAAAAGAAGTTGAGATCGGAGCCCAGGTCTACTCTCATAGAGTCCTATGGGGACCCGGGAGGCCTGGTCTACTCCCATTTTTTTTAAAAAAAGAAGTTGAGATCGGAGCCCAGGTCTACTCTTATAGATTTCAATGGGGACCGGGGAGACCTGGTCTACTCTCTTTAAAAAAAAAAAGAAAAGTTCAGATCGGAGCCCAAATCTATTCCTATTGATATCAATGGGAACCCGGGAGTCCTGGTCTACTCCCGTTGTTGTTTTTTTTTAAGAAGTTGAGATCGGAGGCCAGGTCTACTCCTATAGATTTCAGTGGGAACCAGAAGGCCTGATCTAATCCAGTTTTTTTTTTAAAAGAAGTTCAGATCGGAGCCCAGGTCTACTCCTATAGAATCCAATGGGGGCCCGGGAGGCCTGGTCTACTCCCTTTTTTAAAAAAGGAGTTCAGAACGGAGCCCAGGTCTACTCCTTACAGACCAATGCGGACCCGGGAGGCCTTGTCTACTCCCGTGTTTTTTTTTTTTAAAGAAGTTCAGATCGGAGCCCAGGTCTACTCCAATAGAGTCCAATGGCGACCCGGGAGTCCTGGTCTACTGCAGGTTTTTTTCATAAGTAAAATGGAGGGCAGATCGACTTTTGTATTTTAGCAGGTAAAATGGAGGCCAGATCAACTCCCGTATTTTTTTTCTTTTCCAAGTGCGGAACGGAGTCCAGGTCTACTCTCATAGAGTCCAATGGGGACCCGGGAGGCCTGGTCTACTCCCGTTTGTTTGCTTTGTTTTTTTAAAGAAGTTGAGATCGGAGCCCAGGTCTACTCCAATAGAGTCCAATGGCGACCCGGGAGGCCTGGTCTACTGCAGGTTTTTTTCATAGGTAAAAAGGAGGGCAGATCGACTTTTGTATTTTAGCAGGTAAAATGGAGGCCAGATCAACTCCCGTATTTTTTTTCTTTTCCAAGTGCTGAACGGAGTCCAGGTCTACTCTCATAGAGTCCAATGGGGACCCGGGAGGCCTGGTCTACTCCCGTTTCTTTCTTTTTTTTTTTTTTTTAAAGAAGTTTAGATCGGAGGCCGGGTCTACTCCTATAGATTTCAAAGGGAACCAGGAGGCCTGATGTAATCCCGTTTTTTTTTTAAAGAAGTTCAGATCGGAGTACAGGTCTACTCCTATACAGACGAATGCGGACCCGGGAGGCCTTGTCTACTCCCGTATTTTTAAAAAAAGAAGTTGAGATTGGAGCCCAGGTCTAATCTTATAGAGTCCTATGGGGACCCGGGAGGCCTGGTCTAGTCCCGTTTTTTTTTTTTTTTAAGAAATTGAGATTGGAGGCCTGGTCTACTCCTATAGATTTGAAAGGGAACCAGGAGGCCTGATCTAATTCCGTTTTTTTTTTTAAAGAAGTTCAGATCAGAGCACAGGTCTCCTCCTATACAGACCAATGCGGACCCGGGAATCCTTGTCTACTCCCGTATTTAAAAAAAATAAGTTGAGATCGGAGCCCAGGTCTACTCTTATAGAGTCCTATGGGGACCCGGGAGGCCTGGTCTACTCCCGTTTTTTTTTTAAAAGGAAGTTGAGATCGGAGCCCAGGTCTACTCTTATAGATTTCAATGGGGACCCGGGAGGCCTGGTCTTTTTTTTTTTTTTTTTTTTAAAGTTCAGGTCGGAGCCCAGATCTATTCCTATTGATATCAATGGGAACCCGGGAATCCTGGTCTACTCCCGTTGTTATTTTTTTTAAGAAGTTGAGATCGGAGGCCAGGTCTACTAATATAGATTTCAGTGGGAACCAGAAGGCCTGATCTAATCCAGTTTTTTTTTAAAAAGAAGTTTAGATCGGAGCCCAGGTCTACTCCTATAGAATCCAATGGGGACCCGGGAGGCCTGGTCTACTGTGTTTTTTTATAGGTAAAATGGAGGCCAGATCGACTCTTGTATTTTAGCAGGTAAAATGGAGGCCAAATCAACTCCCGTTTTTTTTTTTTCCGCAAGTGCTGAACGGAGTCCAGGTCTACTCCTATAGATTTCAATAGGGACCCGGGGGGCCTGGTCTACTCCCGGTTTTTTTTAAAAGTTCAGAACGGAGCCCAGGTCTACTCTCATAGAGTCCAATGGGGACCCGGGAGGGTTTTTTTTATAGGTAAAATGGAGGCCAGATCGACTCTTGTATTTTAGCCAGTAAAATGGAGGCCAGATCAACTCCCGTATTTTTTTTCTTTTCCAAGTGCTGAACGGAGTCCAGGTCTACTCTCTTACAGTCCAATGGGGACCCGGGAGGCCTGGTCTACTCCCGTTTGTTTGTTTTGTTTTTTTTAAGAAGTTGAGATCGGAGGCCGGGTCTACTCCTATAGATTTCAAAGGGAACCAGGAGGCCTGATCTAATCCCGTTTTTTTTTAAAAAAGAAGTTCAGATCGGAGCACAGGTCTATTCCTATACAGACCAAAGCGGACCCGGGAGGCCTTGTCTACTCCCGTATTTTAAAAAAGAAGTTGAGATCGGAGCCCAGGTCTACTCTTATAGATTTTAATGGGGACCTGGGAGTCCTGGTCTACTCTCTTTTTTTTTAAAAAAGTTCAGATCGGAGCCCAGATCTATTCCTATTGATATGAATGGGGACCCGGGAGGCCTGGTCTACTGCGTTTTTTTATAGGTAAAATGGAGGCCAGATCGACTCTTGTATTTTAGCAGGTAAAATGGAGGCCAGATCAACTCTCATTTTTTTTTTCCCGCAAGTGCTGAATGGAGTCCAGGACTACTCCTATAGATTTCAATAGGGACCCGGGGGGCCTGGTCTACTCCCGGTTTTTTTAAAAAGTTCAGAACGGAGCCCAGGTCTACTCTCATAGAGTCCAATGGGGACCAGGGAGGCCTTGTCTACTGCGTTTTTTTATAGGTAAAATGGAGGCCAGATGGACTCTTGTATTTTAGCAGGTAAAATGGAGGCCAGATCAACTCCCGTTTTTTTTTTCTTTTCCAAGTGCTGAACGGAGTCCAGGTCTACTCTCATAGAGTCCAATGGGGACCCGGGAGGCCTGGTCTACTCCCGTTTCTTTTTGTTTTTTTTTTAAAGAAGTTGAGATCGGAGGCCGGGTCTACTCCTATAGATTTCAAAGGGAACCAGGAGGCCTGATCTAATCCCGTTTTTTTTTTTAAATCAAGTTCAGATCGGAGCACAGGTCTATTCCTATACAGACCAAAGCGGACCCGGGAGGCCTTGTCTACTCCCGTATTTTAAAAAAGAAGTTGAGATCGGAGCCCAGGTCTACTCTTATAGATTTTAATGGGGACCCGGGAGTCCTGGTCTACTCTCTTTTTTTTAAAAAAAGTTCAGATCGGAGCCCAGATCTATTCCTATTGATATCAATGGGAACCCGGGAGTCCTGGTCTACTCCCGTTTTTTTTTTAAGAAGTTGAGATCGGAGCCCAGGTTTACTGCCATAGAGTCCTATGGGGATCCGGGAGGCCTGGTCTACTCCCGTTGTTTTTTTTTTTAAGAAGTTGAAATCGGAGCCCTGATCTACTGCCATAGAGTCCAATGGGGACCCGGGAGGCCTGGTCTACTGCGTTTTTTTATAGGTAAAATGGAGGCCAGATCGACTCTTGTATTTTAGCAGGTAAAATGGAGGCCAGATCAACTCCCGTTTTTTTTTTCTTTTCCAAGTGCTGAACGGAGTCCAGGTCTACTCTCATAGAGTCCAATGGGGACCCGAAAGGCCTGGTCTACTCCCGTTTCTTTTTTTTTTTTTTTTAAAGAAGTTGAGATCGGAGGCCGGGTCTACTGCCATAGAGTCCTATGGGGATCTGGGAGGCCTGGTCTACTCCCGTTGTTTTTTTTTTTAAGAAGTTGAAATCGGAGCCCAGATCTACTGCCATAGAGTCCAATGGGGACCCGGGAGGCCTGGTGTACTGCGTTTTTTTATAGGTAAAATGGAGGCCAGAACGACTCTTGTATTTTACCAGGTAAAATGGAGGCCAGATCAACTCCCGTTTTTTTTTTTCCGCAAGTGCTGAACGGAGTCCAGGTCTACTCCTATAGATTTCAATAGGGACCCGGGGGGCCTGGTCTACTCACGGTTTTTTTAAAAAGTTCAGAACGGAGCCCAGGTCGACTCTCATAGAGTCCAATGGGGACCAGGGAGGCCTTGTCTACTGCGTTTTTTTATAGGTAAAATGGGGGCCAGATGGACTCTTGTATTTTAGCAGGTAAAATGGAGGCCAGATCAACTCCCGTATTTTTTTTCTTTTCCAAGTGCTGTACGGAGTCCAGGTCTACTCTCATAGAGTCCAATGGGGACCCGGGAGGTCTGGTCTACTCCCGTTTCTTTTTGTTGTTTTTTTAAAGAAGTTGAGATCGGAGGCCGGGTCTACTCCTATAGATTTCAAAGGGAACCAGGAGGCCTGATCTAATCCCGTTTTTGTTTTTTTTAAAGAAGTTCAGATCGGAGCACAAGTCTACTCCTATACAAACCAATGCGGACCCGGGAGGCCTTGTCTACTCCCGTATTTTAAAAAAAAGAAGTTGAGATCGAAGCCCAGGTCTACTCACCTAGAGTCCTATGGGGACCCGGGAGGCCTGGTCTACCCCCTTTTTTCCTTTTTTTAAGAAGTTCAGATCGGAGCCCAGATCTATTCCTATTGATATCAATGGGGACCCGGGAGTCCTTGCCTACTCCCGTTGTTCTTTTTTTTTAAGAAGTTCAGATCGGAGCCCAGGTCTTCTATAGAATCCAATGGGGACCCGGGGGTCCTGGTCTACTCCTGTTTTTTTTTTTTAAAGTTCAGAACGGAGCCCAGGTCTACTCTCAAAGAGTCCAATGGGAACCCGGGAGGACTGGTCTACCCCTTTTTTTTCTTTTTTTAAGAAGTTCAGATCGGAGCCCAGATCTATTCCTATTGATATCAATGGGGACCCGGGAGTCCTGGTCTACTCCCGTTGTTCTTTTTTTTAAGAAGTTGAGATCGGAGCCCAGGTCTTCTTCTATAGAATCCAATGGGGACCCGGGAGTCCTGGTCTACTCCCGTTTGTTTTTTTTGTTTTTTTAAAGAAGTTGAGATCGGAGCCCAGGTCTACTCCAATAGAGTCCAATGGCGACCCGGGAGGCCTGGTCTACTGCAGGTTTTTTTCATAGGTAAAATGGAGGGCAGATCGACTTTTGTATTTTAGCAGGTAAAATGGAGGCCAGATCAACTCCCGTATTTTTTTTCTTTTCCAAGTGCTGAACGGAGTCCAGGTCTACTCTCATAGAGTCCAATGGGGACCCGGGAGGCCTGGTCTACTCCCGTTTGTTTGTTTTGTTTTTTTAAAGAAGTTGAGATCGGAGCCGAGGTCTACTCCAATAGAGTCCAATGGCGACCCGGGAGGCCTGGTCTACTGCAGGTTTTTTTCATAGGTAAAATGTAGGGAAGATCGACTTTTGTATTTTAGCAGGTAAAATGGAGGCCAGATCAACTCCCGTATTTTTTTTCTTTTCCAAGTGCTGAACGGAGCCCAGGTCTACTCTCATACAGTCCAATGGGGACCCGGGAGGCCTGGTCTACTCCCGTTTGTTTGTTTTGTTTTTTTAAAAAAGTTGAGATCGGAGGCCGGGTCTACTCCTATAGATTTCAAAGGGAACCAGGAGGCCTGATCTAATCCCGTTTTTTTTTTTTTAAAGAAGTTCAGATTGGAGCACAAGTCTACTCCTATACAGACCAATGCGGACCTCGGAGGCCTTGTCTACTCCTGTATTTTTAAAAAAAGAAGTTGAGATCGGAGCCCAGGTCTACTCTCATAGAGTCCTATGGGGACCCGGGAGGCCTGGTCTACTCCCATTTTTTTTAAAAAAAGAAGTTGAGATCGGAGCCCAGGTCTACTCTTATAGATTTCAATGGGGACCGGGGAGACCTGGTCTACTCTCTTTAAAAAAAAAAAGAAAAGTTCAGATCGGAGCCCAAATCTATTCCTATTGATATCAATGGGAACCCGGGAGTCCTGGTCTACTCCCGTTGTTGTTTTTTTTTAAGAAGTTGAGATCGGAGGCCAGGTCTACTCCTATAGATTTCAGTGGGAACCAGAAGGCCTGATCTAATCCAGTTTTTTTTTTAAAAGAAGTTCAGATCGGAGCCCAGGTCTACTCCTATAGAATCCAATGGGGGCCCGGGAGGCCTGGTCTACTCCCTTTTTTAAAAAAGGAGTTCAGAACGGAGCCCAGGTCTACTCCTTACAGACCAATGCGGACCCGGGAGGCCTTGTCTACTCCCGTGTTTTTTTTTTTAAAGAAGTTCAGATCGGAGCCCAGGTCTACTCCAATAGAGTCCAATGGCGACCCGGGAGTCCTGGTCTACTGCAGGTTTTTTTCATAAGTAAAATGGAGGGCAGATCGACTTTTGTATTTTAGCAGGTAAAATGGAGGCCAGATCAACTCCCGTATTTTTTTTCTTTTCCAAGTGCGGAACGGAGTCCAGGTCTACTCTCATAGAGTCCAATGGGGACCCGGGAGGCCTGGTCTACTCCCGTTTGTTTGCTTTGTTTTTTTAAAGAAGTTGAGATCGGAGCCCAGGTCTACTCCAATAGAGTCCAATGGCGACCCGGGAGGCCTGGTCTACTGCAGGTTTTTTTCATAGGTAAAAAGGAGGGCAGATCGACTTTTGTATTTTAGCAGGTAAAATGGAGGCCAGATCAACTCCCGTATTTTTTTTCTTTTCCAAGTGCTGAACGGAGTCCAGGTCTACTCTCATAGAGTCCAATGGGGACCCGGGAGGCCTGGTCTACTCCCGTTTCTTTCTTTTTTTTTTTTTTTTAAAGAAGTTTAGATCGGAGGCCGGGTCTACTCCTATAGATTTCAAAGGGAACCAGGAGGCCTGATGTAATCCCGTTTTTTTTTTAAAGAAGTTCAGATCGGAGTACAGGTCTACTCCTATACAGACGAATGCGGACCCGGGAGGCCTTGTCTACTCCCGTATTTTTAAAAAAAGAAGTTGAGATTGGAGCCCAGGTCTAATCTTATAGAGTCCTATGGGGACCCGGGAGGCCTGGTCTAGTCCCGTTTTTTTTTTTTTTTAAGAAATTGAGATTGGAGGCCTGGTCTACTCCTATAGATTTGAAAGGGAACCAGGAGGCCTGATCTAATTCCGTTTTTTTTTTTAAAGAAGTTCAGATCAGAGCACAGGTCTCCTCCTATACAGACCAATGCGGACCCGGGAATCCTTGTCTACTCCCGTATTTAAAAAAAATAAGTTGAGATCGGAGCCCAGGTCTACTCTTATAGAGTCCTATGGGGACCCGGGAGGCCTGGTCTACTCCCGTTTTTTTTTTAAAAGGAAGTTGAGATCGGAGCCCAGGTCTACTCTTATAGATTTCAATGGGGACCCGGGAGGCCTGGTCTTTTTTTTTTTTTTTTTTTTAAAGTTCAGGTCGGAGCCCAGATCTATTCCTATTGATATCAATGGGAACCCGGGAATCCTGGTCTACTCCCGTTGTTATTTTTTTTAAGAAGTTGAGATCGGAGGCCAGGTCTACTAATATAGATTTCAGTGGGAACCAGAAGGCCTGATCTAATCCAGTTTTTTTTTAAAAAGAAGTTTAGATCGGAGCCCAGGTCTACTCCTATAGAATCCAATGGGGACCCGGGAGGCCTGGTCTACTGTGTTTTTTTATAGGTAAAATGGAGGCCAGATCGACTCTTGTATTTTAGCAGGTAAAATGGAGGCCAAATCAACTCCCGTTTTTTTTTTTTCCGCAAGTGCTGAACGGAGTCCAGGTCTACTCCTATAGATTTCAATAGGGACCCGGGGGGCCTGGTCTACTCCCGGTTTTTTTTAAAAGTTCAGAACGGAGCCCAGGTCTACTCTCATAGAGTCCAATGGGGACCCGGGAGGCCTTGTCTACTGGGTTTTTTTATAGGTAAAATGGAGGCCAGATCGACTCTTGTATTTTAGGCAGTAAAATGGAGGCCAGATCAACTCCCGTATTTTTTTTCTTTTCCAAGTGCTGAACGGAGTCCAGGTCTACTCTCTTACAGTCCAATGGGGACCCGGGAGGCCTGGTCTACTCCCGTTTGTTTGTTTTGTTTTTTTTAAGAAGTTGAGATCGGAGGCCGGGTCTACTCCTATAGATTTCAAAGGGAACCAGGAGGCCTGATCTAATCCCGTTTTTTTTTAAAAAAGAAGTTCAGATCGGAGCACAGGTCTACTCTTATAGATTTTAATGGGGACCTGGGAGTCCTGGTCTACTCTCTTTTTTTTAAAAAAAGTTCAGATCGGAGCCCAGATCTATTCCTATTGATATGAATGGGGACCCGGGAGGCCTGGTCTACTGCGTTTTTTTATAGGTAAAATGGAGGCCAGATCGACTCTTGTATTTTAGCAGGTAAAATGGAGGCCAGATCAACTCTCATTTTTTTTTTCCCGCAAGTGCTGAATGGAGTCCAGGACTACTCCTATCAATTTCAATAGGGACCCGGGGGGCCTGGTCTACTCCCGGTTTTTTTAAAAAGTTCAGAACGGAGCCCAGGTCTACTCTCATAGAGTCCAATGGGGACCAGGGAGGCCTTGTCTACTGCGTTTTTTTATAGGTAAAATGGAGGCCAGATGGACTCTTGTATTTTAGCAGGTAAAATGGAGGCCAGATCAACTCCCGTTTTTTTTTTCTTTTCCAAGTGCTGAACGGAGTCCAGGTCTACTCTCATAGAGTCCAATGGGGACCCGGGAGGCCTGGTCTACTCCCGTTTCTTTTTGTTTTTTTTTTAAAGAAGTTGAGATCGGAGGCCGGGTCTACTCCTATAGATTTCAAAGGGAACCAGGAGGCCTGATCTAATCCCGTTTTTTTTTTAAAATCAAGTTCAGATCGGAGCACAGGTCTATTCCTATACAGACCAAAGCGGACCCGGGAGGCCTTGTCTACTCCCGTATTTTAAAAAAGAAGTTGAGATCGGAGCCCAGGTCTACTCTTATAGATTTTAATGGGGACCCGGGAGTCCTGGTCTACTCTCTTTTTTTAAAAAAAAGTTCAGATCGGAGCCCAGATCTATTCCTATTGATATCAATGGGAACCCGGGAGTCCTGGTCTACTCCCGTTGTTTTTTTTTTTAAGAAGTTGAGATCGGAGCCCAGGTCTACTGCCATAGAGTCCTATGGGGATCCGGGAGGCCTGGTCTACTCCCGTTGTTTTTTTTTTTAAAGAAGTTTAAATCGGAGCCCAGATCTACTGCCATAGAGTCCAATGGGGACCCGGGAGGCCTTGTCTACTGCGTTTTTTTATAGGTAAAATGGAGGCCAGATCGACTCTTGTATTTTAGCAGGTAAAATGGAGGCCAGATCAACTCCCGTTTTTTTTTTTTTCGCAAGTGCTGAACGGAGTCCAGGTCTACTGCTATAGATTTCAATAGGGACCCGGGGGGCCTGGTCTACTCCCGGTTTTTTAAAAAGTTCAGAACGGAGCCCAGGTCTACTCTCATAGAGTCCAATGGGGACCCGGGAGGCCTTGTCTACTGCGTTTTTTTATAGGTAAAATGGAGGCCAGATGGACTCTTGTATTTTAGCAGGTAAAATGGAGGCCAGATCAACTCCCGTTTTTTTTTTCTGTTCCAAGTGCTGAACGGAGTCCAGGTCTACTCCTATAGATTTCAAGAGGGACACGGGGGGCCTGGTCTACTCCCGTTTCTTTTTTTTAAAGAAGTTGAGATCGGAGCCCAGGTCTACTGCCATAGAGTCCTATGGGGATCTGGGAGGCCTGGTCTACTCCCGTTGTTTTTTTTTTAAGAAGTTGAAATCGGAGCCCAGATCTACTGCCATAGAGTCCAATGGGGACCCGGGATGCCTGGTCTAGTGCGTTTTTTTATAGGTAAAATGGAGGCCAGATCGACTCTTGTTTTTTAGCAGGTAAAATGGAGGCCAGATCAACTCCCGTTTTTTTTTCTTTTCCAAGTGCTGAATGGAGTCCAGGTCTACTCCTATAGATTTCAATAGGAACCCGGGGGGCCTGGTCTACTCCCGTTTCTTTCTTTGTTTTTTTTTTAAAGAAGTTGAGATCGGAGGCCGGGTCTACTCCTATAGATTTCAAAGGGAACCAGGAGGCCTGATGTAATCCCGTTTTTTTTTTAAAGAAGTTCAGATTGGAGCACAGGTCTACTCCTATACAGACCAATGCGGACCCGGGAGGCCTTGTCTACTCCCGTATTTTAAAAAAAAGAAGTTGAGATTGGAGCCCAGGTCTAATCTTATAGAGTCCTATGGGGACCCGGGAGGCCTGGTCTAGTCCCGTTGTTTTTTTTTTTTAAGAAGTTGAGATTGGAGGCCTGCTCTACTCCTATAGATTTGAAAGGGAACCAGGAGGCCTGATCTAATCCCGTTTTTTTTTTTTAAAGAAGTTCAGATCGGAGCCCAGGTCTACTCTTATAGAGTCCTATGGGGACCCGGGAGGCCTGGTCTACTCCCGTTTTTTTTTTTAAAAGAAGTTGAGCTCGGAGCCCAGGTCTACTCTTATAGATTTCAATGGGGACCCGGGAGGCCTGGTCTTTTTTTTTTTTTAAAGTTCAGGTCGGAGCCCAGATCTATTCCTATTGATATCAATGGGAACCCGGGAGTCCTGGTCTACTCCCGTTGTTATTTTTTTTAAGAAGTTGAGATCGGAGGCCACGTCTACTCCTATAGATTTCAGAGGGAACCAGAAGGCCTGATCTAATCCAGTTTTTTTTTAAAAAGAAGTTCAGATCGGAGCCCAGGTCTACTCCTATAGAATCCAATGGTGACCCGGGAGGCCTGGTCTACTGCGTTTTTTTATAGGTAAAATGGAGGCCAGATCGACTCTTGTATTTTAGCAGGTAAAATGGAGGCCAGATCAACTCCCTTTTTTTTTTCCTTTTCGAAGTGCTGAACGGAGTCCAGGTCTACTCTCATAGAGTCCAATGGGGACCCGGGAGGCCTGGTCTACTCCCGTTTCTTTTTGTTTTTTTTTTAAAGAAGTTGAGATCGGAGGCCGGGTCTACTCCTATAGATTTCAAAGGGAACCAGGAGGCCTGATCTAATCCCGTTTTTGTTTTATTTAAAGAAGTTCAGATCGGAGCACAAGTCTACTCCTATACAAACCAATGCGAACCCGGGAGGCCTTGTCTACTCCCGTATTTTAAAAAAAAGAAGTTGAGATCGGAGCCCAGGTCTACTCACATAGAGTCCAATGGGGATCCGGGAGGCCTGGTCTACTCCCGTTTGTTTGTTTTGTTTTTTTAAAGAAGTTGAGATCGGAGGCCGGGTCTACTCCTATAGATTTCAAAGGGAACCAGGAGGCCTGATCTAATCCCGTTTTTTTTTTAAAAAGAAGTTCAGATCGGAGCACAGGTCTATTCCTATACAGACCAAAGCGGACCCGGGAGGCCTTGTCTACTCCCGTATTTTAAAAAAGAAGTTGAGATCGGAGCCCAGGTCTACTCTTATAGATTTTAATGGGGACCTGGGAGTCCTGGTCTACTCTCTTTTTTTAAAAAAAAGTTCAGATCGGAGCCCAGATCTATTCCTATTGATATCAATGGGAACCCGGGAGTCCTGGTCTACTCCCGTTGTTTTTTTTTTTAAGAAGTTGAGATCGGAGCCCAGGTCTACTGCCATAGAGTCCAATGGGGACCCGGGAGGCCTGGTCTACTCCCGTTTCTTTTTGTTTTTTTTTTAAAGAAGTTGAGATCAGAGGCCGGGTCTACTCCTATAGATTTCAAAGGGAACCAGGAGGCCTGATCTAATCCCGTTTTTGTTTTTTTTAAAGAAGTTCAGATCGGAGCACAAGTCTACTCCTATACAAACCAATGCGGACCCGGGAAGCCTTGTCTACTCCCGTATTTTAAAAAAAAGAAGCTGAGATCGAAGCCCAGGTCTACTCACATAGAGTCCTATGGGGACCCGGGAGGCCTGGTCTACTCCCGTTTTTTTTAAAAAAAGAAGTTGAGATCAGAGCCCAGGTCTACTCTTATAGATTTCAATGGCGACCCGGGAGGCCTGGTCTACTGCAGGTTTTTTTTTATAGGTAAAATGGAGGGCAGATCGACTATTGTATTTTAGCAGGTAAAATGGAGGCCAGATCAACTCCCGTATTTTTTTTCTTTTCCAAGTGCTGAACGGAGTCCAGGTCTACTCTCATAGAGTCCAATGGGGACCCGGGAGGCCTGGTCTACTCCCATTTGTTTGTTTTGTTTTTTTTAAAGAAGTTGAGATCAGAGCCCAGGTCTACTCCAATAGAGTCCAATGGCGACCCGGGAGGCCTGGTCTACTGCAGGTTTTTTTCATAGGTAAAATGGAGGGCAGATTGACTTTTGTATTTTAGCAGGTAAAATGGAGGCCAGATCAACTCCCGTATTTTTTTTCTTTTCCAAGTGCTGAACGGAGCCCAGGTCTACTCTCTTACAGTCCCATGGGGACCCGGGAGGCCTGGCCTACTCCCGTTTGTTTGTTTTGTTTTTTTAAAGAAGTTGAGATCGGAGGCCGGGTCTACTCCTATAGATTTCAAAGGGAACCAGGAGGCCTGATCTAATCCCGTTTTTTTTTTAAAATCAAGTTCAGATCGGAGCACAGGTCTATTCCTATACAGACCAAAGCGGACCCGGGAGGTTTTGTCTACTCCCGTATTTTAAAAAAGAAGTTGAGATCGGAGCCCAGGTCTACTCTTAGAGATTTTAATGGGGACCCGGGAGTCCTGGTCTACTCTCTTTTTTTTAAAAAAATTTCAGATCGGAGCCCAGATCTATTCCTATTGATATCAATGGGAACCCGGGAGTCCTGGTCTACTCCCGTTGTTTTTTTTTTTAAGAAGTTGAGATCGGAGCCCAGGTCTACTGCCATAGAGTCCTATGGGGATCCGGGAGGCCTGGTCTACTCCCGTTGTTTTTTTTTTTTTAAAGAAGTTTAAATCGGAGCCCAGATCTACTGCCATAGAGTCCAATGGGGACCCGGGAGGCCTGGTCTACTCCCGTTGTTTTTTTTTTTTTAAAGAAGTTGAGATCGGAGCCCAGGTCTACTCCAATAGAGTCCAATGGCGACCCGGGAGGCCTGGTCTACTGCAGGTTTTTTTCATAGGTAAAATGGAGGCCAGATCGACTCTTGTATTTTAGCAGGTAAAATGGAGGCCAGATCAACTCCCGTTTTTTTTTCTTTTCCAAGTGCTGAACGGAGTCCAGGTCTACTCTCATAGAGTCCAATGGGGACCCGGGAGGCCTGGTCTACTCCCGTTTCTTTTTGTTGTTTTTTTAAAGAAGTTGAGATCGGAGCCCAGGTCTACTGCCATAGAGTCCTATGGGGATCTGGGAGGCCTGGTCTACTCCCGTTGTTTTTTTTTTTAAGAAGTTGAAATCGGAGCCCAGATCTACTGCCATAGAGTCCAATGGGGACCCGGGAGGCCTGGTGTACTGCGTTTTTTTATAGGTAAAATGGAGGCCAGATCGACTCTTGTATTTTAGCAGGTAAAACTGAGGCCAGATCAACTCCCGTTTTTTTTTTTTCCGCAAGTGCTGAACGGAGTCCAGGTCTACTCCTATAGATTTCAATAGGGACCCGGGGGGCCTGGTCTACTCCCGGTTTTTTTTAAAAGTTCAGAACGGAGCCCAGGTCTACTCTCATAGAGTCCAATGGGGACCCGGGAGGCCTTGTCTACTGGGTTTTTTTATAGGTAAAATGGAGGCCAGATCGACTCTTGTATTTTAGCCAGTAAAATGGAGGCCAGATCAACTCCCGTATTTTTTTTCTTTTCCAAGTGCTGAACGGAGTCCAGGTCTACTCTCTTACAGTCCAATGGGGACCCGGGAGGCCTGGTCTACTCCCGTTTCTTTTTGTTGTTTTTTTAAAGAAGTTGAGATCGGAGGCCGGGTCTACTCCTATAGATTTCAAAGGGAACCAGGAGGCCTGATCTAATCCCGTTTTTGTTTTTTTTAAAGAAGTTCAGATCGGAGCACAAGTCTACTCCTATACAAACCAATGCGGACCCGGGAGGCCTTGTCTACTCCCGTATTTTAAAAAAAAGAAGTTGAGATCGAAGCCCAGGTCTATTCACCTAGAGTCCTATGGGGACCCGGGAGGCCTGGTCTACCCCCTTTTTTCCTTTTTTTAAGAAGTTCAGATCGGAGCCCAGATCTATTCCTATTGATATCAATGGGGACCCGGGAGTCCTTGCCTACTCCCGTTGTTCTTTTTTTTTAAGAAGTTCAGATCGGAGCCCAGGTCTTCTATAGAATCCAATGGGGACCCGGGGGTCCTGGTCTACTCCTGTTTTTTTTTTTTAAAGTTCAGAACGGAGCCCAGGTCTACTCTCAAAGAGTCCAATGGGAACCCGGGAGGACTGGTCTACCCCTTTTTTTTCTTTTTTTAAGAAGTTCAGATCGGAGCCCAGATCTATTCCTATTGATATCAATGGGGACCCGGGAGTCCTGGTCTACTCCCGTTGTTCTTTTTTTTAAGAAGTTGAGATCGGAGCCCAGGTCTTCTTCTATAGAATCCAATGGGGACCCGGGAGTCCTGGTCTACTCCCGTTTGTTTTTTTTGTTTTTTTAAAGAAGTTGAGATCGGAGCCCAGGTCTACTCCAATAGAGTCCAGTGGCGACCCGGGAGGCCTGGTCTACTGCAGGTTTTTTTCATAGGTAAAATGGAGGGCAGATCGACTTTTGTATTTTAGCAGGTAAAATGGAGGCCAGATCAACTCCCGTATTTTTTTTCTTTTCCAAGTGCTGAACGGAGTCCAGGTCTACTCTCATAGAGTCCAATGGGGACCCGGGAGGCCTGGTCTACTCCCGTTTGTTTGTTTTGTTTTTTTAAAGAAGTTGAGATCGGAGCCGAGGTCTACTCCAATAGAGTCCAATGGCGACCCGGGAAGCCTGGTCTACTGCAGGTTTTTTTCATAGGTAAAATGTAGGGAAGATCGACTTTTGTATTTTAGCAGGTAAAATGGAGGCCAGATCAACTCCCGTATTTTTTTTTTTCGCAAGTGCTGAACGGAGTCCAGGTCTACTGCTATAGATTTCAATAGGGAACCGGGGGGCCTGGTCTACTCCCGGTTTTTTAAAAAGTTCAGAACGGAGCCCAGGTCTACTCTCATAGAGTCCAATGGGGACCCGGGAGGCCTTGTCTACTGCGTTTTTTTATAGGTAAAATGGAGGCCAGATGGACTCTTGTATTTTAGCAGGTAAAATGGAGGCCAGATCAACTCCCGTTTTTTTTTTTCTTTTCCAAGTGCTGAACGGAGTCCAGGTCTACTCCTATAGATTTCAAGAGGGACACGGGGGGCCTGGTCTACTCCCGTTTCTTTTTTTTAAAGAAGTTGAGATCAGAGCCCAGGTCTACTGCCATAGAGTTCTATGGGGATCTGGGAGGCCTGGTCTACTCCCGTTGTTTTTTTTTTAAGAAGTTGAAATCGGAGCCCAGATCTACTGCCATAGAGTCCAATGGGGACCCGGGAGGCCTGGTCTAGTGCGTTTTTTTATAGGTAAAATGGAGGCCAGATCGACTCTTGTTTTTTAGCAGGTAAAATGGAGGCCAGATCAACTCCCGTTTTTTTTTTCTTTTCCAAGTGCTGAATGGAGTCCAGGTCAACTCCTATAGATTTCAATAGGAACCCGGGGGGCCTGGTCTACTCCCGTTTCTTTCTTTCTTTTTTTTTTTAAAGAAGTTGAGATCGGAGGCCGGGTCTACTCCTATAGATTTCAAAGGGAACCAGGAGGCCTGATGTAATCCCGTTTTTTTTTAAAGAAGTTCAGATTGGAGCACAGGTCTACTCCTATACAGACCAATGCGGACCCGGGAGGCCTTGTCTACTCCCGTATTTTAAAAAAAAGAAGTTGAGATTGGAGCCCAGGTCTAATCTTATAGAGTCCTATGGGGACCCGGGAGGCCTGGTCTAGTCCCGTTGTTTTTTTTTTTTTAAGAAGTTGAGATTGGAGGCCTGCTCTACTCCTATAGATTTGAAAGGGAACCAGGAGGCCTGATCTAATCCCGTTTTTTTTTTTTAAAGAAGTTCAGATCGGAGCCCAGGTCTACTCTTATAGAGTCCTATGGGGACCCGGGAGGCCTGGTCTACTCCCGTTTTTTTTTTAAAAAGAAGTTGAGCTCGGAGCCCAGGTCTACTCTTATAGATTTCAATGGGGACCCGGGAGGCCTGGTCTTTTTTTTTTTTTAAAGTTCAGGTCGGAGCCCAGATCTATTCCTATTGATATCAATGGGAACCCGGGAGTCCTGGTCTACTCCCGTTGTTATTTTTTTTAAGAAGTTGAGATCGGAGGCCAGGTCTACTCCTATAGATTTCAGTGGGAACCAGAAGGCCTGATCTAATCCAGTTTTTTTTAAAAAGAAGTTCAGATCGGAGCCCAGGTCTACTCCTATAGAATCCAATGGGGACCCGGGAGGCCTGGTCTACTGCGTTTTTTTATAGGTAAAATGGAGGCCAGATCGACTGTTGTATTTTAGCAGGTAAAATGGAGGCCAGATCAACTCCCTTTTTTTTTTTCTTTTCGAAGTGCTGAACGGAGTTCAGGTCTACTCTCATAGAGTCCAATGGGGACCCGGGAGGCCTGGTCTACTCCCGTTTCTTTTTGTTTTTTTTTTAAAGAAGTTGAGATCGGAGGCCGGGTCTACTCCTATAGATTTCAAAGGGAACCAGGAGGCCTGATCTAATCCCGTTTTTGTTTTTTTTAAAGAAGTTCAGATCGGAGCACAAGTCTACTCCTATACAAACCAATGCGAACCCGGGAGGCCTTGTCTACTCCCGTATTTTAAAAAAAAGAAGTTGAGATCGGAGACCAGGTCTACTCACATAGAGTCCAATGGGGACCCGGGAGGCCTGGTCTACTCCCGTTTTTTTTTTAAAAAAGAAGTTGAGATCGGAGCCCAGGTCTACTCTTATAGATTTCAATGGGGACCGGGGAGGCCTGGTCTACTCTCTTTAAAAAAAAAAAAAAAAGTTCAGATCGGAGCCCAAATCTATTCCTATTGATATCAATGGGAACACGGGAGTCCTGGTCTACTCCCGTTGTTTTTTTTTTTAAGAAGTTGAGATCGGAGGCCACATCTACTCCTATAGATTTCAGTGGGAACCAGAAGGCCTGATCTAATCCAGTTTTTTTTTAAAAAGAAGTTCAGATCGGAGCCCAGGTCTACTCCTATAGAATCCAATGGGGGCCCGGGAGGCCTTGTCTACTTTCTTTTTTAAAAAAGGAGTTCAGAACGGAGCCCAGGTCTACTCCTATACAGACCAATGCGGACCCGGGAGGCCTTGTCTACTCCCGTTTTTTTTTTTTTAAAGAAGTTGAGATCGGAGCCCAGGTCTACTCCAATAGAGTCCAATGGCGACCCGGGAGGCCTGGTCTACTGCAGATTTTTTTCATAGGTAAAATGGATTGCAGATCGACTTTTGTATTTTAGCAGGTAAAATGGAGGCCAGATCAACTCCCGTTTTTTTTTCCTTTTCCAAGTGCTGAACGGAGTCCAGGTCTACTCCTATAGATTTCAAGAGGGACACGGGGGGCCTGGTCTACTCCCGTCTCTTTTTTTTAAAGAAGTTGAGATCGGAGCCCAGGTCTACTTTTATAGGTCTCAGAGGGGACCCAGGAGGCCTGGTCTACTCTCTCTCTCTCTCTTTTTTTTAAAGGAATTCAGAACGGAGCCCAGGACTACTCCTATAGAGTCTAATGCGGACCCTGGAAGCCTGGTCTACTCCCGTTATTTTTAAAAAGAAGTTAAGATTGGAGCCCAGGTCTACTCCTATAGATTTCAATAGGGACCCGGTGAGGCCTGGTCTACTCCCCGTTCTTTGTTTTTTTTTAAAAAAGAAGTTGAGATCGGAGCCCAGGTCTACACTTATACATTTCAATAGATACCCGGGGGGCCTGGTCTAATCCCGGTTCTTTGTTTTTTTAAAAAAAAGAAGTTCAGATCGGAGAACAGGTCTACTCCTATAGAGACCAATGGGGACCCGGGAGGCCTGGTCTACTGCGTGTTTTTCATAAATAAAATGGAGGCCAGATCTACTCTTGTATTTTAGCAGATAAAATGGAGGCCAGATCTACTCCCATTTTTTTTTCTCTTCCAAGTGCGAAACGGAGTCTTGGTGTACTCCGGGTTGTTTTTTTTTAAAGAAGTTGAGATCGGAGCCCAGGTCTACTATTGATTTCAATGGGGACCCTGGAGGCCTGGTCTACTCCCGTTTTTTTTTTTTTAAAGAAGACTGGAGCCCAGGTCTACTCCTATAGATTTCAATGGGGACCGGGGAGGCCTGATCTAATCCCGTTTTTTTTTTTAAGAAGTTAAGATTGGAGTCCAGGTCTACTCCTACAGAGTCCAATAGGGACCCGGGAGGCCTGGTCTACTCCCCCCTTTTTAAAAATGTTCAGATCAGAGCCGAGGTCTATTCTTATAGATTTCAATAGGGAGATGGAGGCCTGGTCTACTCCCATATTTTTAAAGTATTTCAGAACGGAGCCCCGGTCTACTCTCAAAGAGTCCTATGGGGACCCGGGGGTCCTGGTCTACTCCCGTTTCTTTTAAAAAAAGAAGTTGAGATCGGAGCCCAGGTCTACTCCTATACAGACCAATGCGGACCCGGGAGGCCTGGTCTACTCCCGTTTTTTTTTAAAAAAGAAGTTGAGATCGGAGCACAGGTCTACTCTTATAGATTTTAATGAGGACCCGGGAGTCCTGGTCTACTCTCTTTTTTTAAAAAAAAGTTCAGATCGGAGCCCAGATCTATTCCTATTGATATCAATGGGAACCCGGGAGTCCTGGTCTACTCCTGTTGTTGTTTTTTTTAAGAAGTTGAGATCGGAGCCAAGGTCTACTGCCATAGAGTCCTATGGGGACCCGGGAGGCCTGGTCTACTCCCGTTGTGTTTTTTTTTTAAGAAGTTCAGATCGGAGCACAGGTCTACTCGCATAGAGTCCAATGGGGACCCGGGAGGCCTGGTCTACTCCCTTTGTTTTTTTTAAAAAGTTCAGAACAGAGCCCAGGTCTACTCCTATACAGACGAATGTGGACCCGGAAGGCCTTGTCTACTCTCGTTTTTTTTTTTTTTTTTTAAGTTCAGATCAGAGCCCAGGTCTACTCCTATAGAATCCAATGGGGACCCGGGGGTCCTGGTCTACTCCCGGTTGTTTTTTTTAAAACAAGTTCAGAACAGAGCCAGGTCTACTCTCTTAGAGTCCAATGGGAACCCGGGAGGCCTGGTCTACCCCCCCCTTTTTTTTTTAAGAAGTTCAGATCGGAGCCCAGATCTGTTCCTATTGATATCAATGGGGACCCGGGAGTCCTGGTCTACTCCCGTTTGTTTGTTTTGTTTTTTTAAAGAAGTTGAGATCGGAGCCCAGGTCTACTCCAATAGAGTCCAATGGCGACCCGGGAGGCCTGGTCTACTGCAGGTTTTTTTCATAGGTAAAAATGTTTGTTTTGTTTTTTTAAACAAGTTCAGAACGGAGCCAGGTCTACTCTCATAGAGTCCAACGGGAACCCGGGAGGCCTGGTCTACCCCCCCCCTTTTTTTTTAAAAGAAGTTCAGATCGGAGCCCAGGTCTCCTTCTATAGAATCCAATGGGGACCCGGGGGTCCTGGTCTACTCCCGGTTTTTTTTTTTTAAGAAGTTCAGAACGGAGCCCAGGTCTACTCTCATGGCGTCCAATGGGAACCCGGGAGGCCTGGTCTACCCCCTTTTTTTCTTTTTTTAAGAAGTTCAGATCGGAGCCCAGATCTATTCCTATTGATATCAATGGGGACCCGGGAGTCCTTGCCTACTCCCGTTGTTCTTTTTTTTTAAGAAGTTGAGATCGGAGCCCAGGTCTTCTATAGAATCCAATGGGGACCCGGGGGTCCTGGTATACTCCCGTTTTTTTTTTTTAAAGTTCAGAACGGAGCCCAGGTCTACTCTCAAAGAGTCCAATGGGAACCCGGGAGGACTGGTCTACCTCCTTTTTTTCTTTTTTTAAGAAGTTCAGATCGGAGCCCAGATCTATTCCTATTGATATCAATGGGGACCCGGGAGTCCTGGTCTACTCCCGTTGTTCTTTTTTTTAAGAAGTTGAGATCGGAGCCCAGGTCTTCTTCTATAGAATCCAATGGGGACCTGGGGGTCCTGGTCTACTCCCGTTTTTTTTTTTTTTTAAAGAAATTCAGATCGGAGCCCAGGTCTACTCCAATAGAGTCCAATGGCGACCTGGGAGGCCTGGTCTACTGCAGGTTTTTTTCATAGGTAAAATGGAGGGCAGGTCGACTTTTGTATTTTAGCAGGTAAAATGGAGGCCAGATCAACTCCCGTATTTTTTTTCTTTTCCAAGTGCTGAACGGAGTCCAGGTCTACTCTCATAGAGTCCAATGGGGACCCGGGAGGCCTGGTCTACTCCCGTTTGTTTGTTTTGTTTTTTTAAAGAAGTTGAGATCGGAGCCAAGGTCTACTCCAATAGAGTCCAATGGCGACCCGGGAGGCCTGGTCTACTGCAGGTTTTTTTCATAGGTAAAATGGAGGGAAGATCGACTTTTGTATTTTAGCAGGTAAAATGGAAGCCAGATCAACTCCCGTATTTTTTTTCTTTTCCAAGTGCTGAATGGAGCCCAGGTCTACTCTCATACAGTCCAATGGGGACCCGGGAGGCCTGGTCTACTCCCGTTTGTTTGTTTTGTTTTTTTAAAGAAGTTGAGATCGGAGGCCGGGTCTACTCCTATAGATTTCAAAGGGAACCAGGAGGCCTGATGTAATCCCGTTTTTTTTTTTTTTTAAAGAAGTTCAGATTGGAGCCCAGGTCTACTCCAATAGAGTCCAATGTCGATCCGGGAGTCCTGGTCTACTGCAGGTTTTTTTCATAGGTAAAATGGAGGGCAGATCGACTTTTGTATTTTAGCAGGTAAAATGGAGGCCAGATCAACTCCCGTATTTTTTTTCTTTTCCAAGTGCGGAACGGAGTCCAGGTCTACTCTCATAGAGTCCAATGGGGACCCGGGAGGCCTGGTCTACTACAGTTTGTTTGCTTTGTTTTTTTTAAAGAAGTTGAGATCGGAGCCCAGGTCTACTCCAATAGAGTCCAATGGCGACCCGGGAGGCCTGGTCTACTGCAGGTTTTTTTCATAGGTAAAAAGGAGGGCAGATCGACTTTTGTATTTTAGCAGGTAAAATGGAGGCCAGATCAACTCCTGTATTTTTTTTCTTTTCCAAGTGCTGAACGGAGTCCAGGTCTACTCTCATAGAGTCCAATGGGGACCCGGGAGGCCTGGTCTACTCCCGTTTCTTTCTTTCTTTTTTTTTTTAAAGAAGTTGAGATCGGAGGCCGGGTCTACTCCTATAGATTTCAAAGGGAACCAGGAGGCCTGATGTAATCCTGTTTTTTTTTTAAAGAAGTTGAGATCGGAGCCCAGGTCTACTCTTATAGAGTCCTATGGGGACCCGGGAGGCCTGGTCTAGTCCCGTTGTTTTTTTTTTTTAAGAATTTGAGATTGGAGGCCTGCTCTACTCCTATAGATTTGAAAGGGAACCAGGAGGCCTGATCTAATCCCGTGTTTTTTTTTTAAAGAAGTTCAGATCGGAGCCCAGGTCTACTCTTATAGAGTCCTATGGGGACCCGGGAGGCCTGGTCTACTCCCGTTTTTTTTTTTTAAAAGAAGTTGAGATCGGAGTCCAGGTCTACTCTCATAGAGTCCAATGGGGACCCGGGAGGCCTGGTCTACTCCCGTTTCTTTTTGTTTTTTTTTTAAAGAAGTTGAGATCGGAGCCCAGGTCTAGTGCCATAGAGTCCTATGGGGATCCGGGAGGCCTGGTCTACTCCCGTTGTTTTTTTTTTTAAGAAGTTGAAATCGGAGCCCAGATCTACTGCCATAGAGTCCAATGGGGACCCGGGAGGCCTGGTGTACTGCGTTTTTTTATAGGTAAAATGGAGGCCAGATCGACTCTTGTATTTTAGCAGGTAAAATGGAGGCCAGATCAACTCCCGTTTTTTTTTTTCCGCAAGTGCTGAACGGAGTCCAGGTCTACTCCTATAGATTTCAATAGGGACCCGGGGGGCCTGGTCTACTCCCGGTTTTTTTAAAAAGTTCAGAACGGAGCCCAGGTCTACTCTCATAGAGTCCAATGGGGACCCGGAAGGCCTGGTCTACTCCCGTTTCTTTCTTTTTTTTTTTTAAAGAAGTTGAGATCGGAGGCCGGGTCTACTCCTATAGATTTCAAAGGGAACCAGGAGGCCTGATCTAATCCCGTTTTTGTTTTTTTTAAAGAAGTTCAGATCGGAGCACAAGTCTACTCCTATACAAACCAATGCGGACCCGGGAGGCCTTGTCTACTCCCGTATTTAAAAAAAAAGAAGTTGAGATCGGAGCCCAGGTCTACTCACATAGAGTCCTATGGGGACCCGGGAGGCCTGGTCTACTCCCATTTTTTTTAAAAAAAGAAGTTGAGATCAGAGCCCAGGTCTACTCTTATAGATTTCAATGGCGACCCTGGAGGCCTGGTCTACTGCAGGTTTTTTTTGATAGGTAAAATGGAGGGCAGATCGACTTTTGTATTTTAGCAGGTAAAATGGAGGCCAGATTAACTCCCGTATTTTTTTTCTTTTCCAAGTGCTGAACGGAGTCCAGGTCTACTCTCATAGAGTCCAATGGGGACCCGGGAGGCGTGGTCTACTCCCGTTTGTTTGTTTTGTTTTTTTAAAGAAGTTGAGATCGGAGCCCAGGTCTACTCCAATAGAGTCCAATGGCGACCCGGGAAGCCTGGTCTACTGCAGGTTTTTTTCATAGGTAAAATGGAGGGCAGGTCGACTTTTGTATTTTAGCAGGTAAAATGGAGGCCAGATCAACTCCCGTATTTTTTTTCTTTTCCAAGTGCTGAACGGAGCCCAGGTGTACTCTCATACAGTCCAATGGGGACCCGGGAGGCCTGGTCTACTCCCGTTTGTTTGTTTTGTTTTTTTAAAGAAGTTGAGATCGGAGGCCGGGTCTACTCCTATAGATTTCAAAGGGAACCAGGAGGCCTGATCTAATCCCGTTTTTTTTAAAAAAAGAAGTTCAGATTGGAGCACAGGTCTATTCCTATACAGACCAAAGCGGACCCGGGAGGCCTTGTCTACTCCCGTATTTTAAAAAAGAAGTTGAGATCGGAGCCCTGGTCTACTCTTATAGATTTTAATGGGGACCCGGGAGTCCTGGTCTACTCTCTTTTTTTAAAAAAAAGTTCAGATCGGAGCCCAGATCTATTCCTATTGATATCAATGGGAACCCGGGAGTCCTGGTCTACTCCCGTTGTTTTTTTTTTTAAGAAGTTGAGATCGGAGCCCAGGTTTACTGCCATAGAGTCCTATGGGGATCCGGGAGGCCTGGTCTACTCCCGTTGTTTTTTTTTTTAAGAAGTTGAAATCGGAGCCCAGATCTACTGCCATATAGTCCAATGGGGACCCGGGAGGCCTGGTCTACTGCGTTTTTTTATAGGTAAAATGGAGACCAGATCGACTCTTGTATTTTAGCAGGTAAAATGGAGGCCAGATCAACTCCCGTTTTTTTTTTCTTTTCCAAGTGCTGAACGGAGTACAGGTCTACTCTCATAGAGTCCAATGGGGACCCGGGAGGCCTGGTCTACTCCCGTTTCTTTTTGTTGTTTTTTTAAAGAAGTTGAGATCGGAGCCCAGGTCTTCTGCCATAGAGTCCTATGGGGATCTGGGAGGCCTGGTCTACTCCCGTTGTTTTTTTTTTTAAGAAGTTGAAATCGGAGCCCAGATCTACTGCCATAGAGTCCAATGGGGACCCGGGAGGCCTGGTGTACTGCGTTTTTTTATAGGTAAAATGGAGGCCAGATCGACTCTTGTATTTTACCAGGTAAAATGGAGGCCAGATCAACTCCCGTTTTTTTTTTTCCCGCAAGTGCTGAACGGAGTCCAGGTCTACTCCTATAGATTTCAATAGGGACCCGGGGGGCCTGGTCTACTCCCGGTTTTTTTAAAAAGTTCAGAACGGAGCCCAGGTCTACTCTCATAGAGTCCAATGGGGACCAGGGAGGCCTTGTCTACTGCGTTTTTTAATAGGTAAAATGGGGGCCAGATGGACTCTTGTATTTTAGCAGGTAAAATGGAGGCCAGATCAACTCCCGTATTTTTTTTCTTTTCCATGTGCTGAACGGAGTCCAGGTCTACTCTCATAGAGTCCAATGGGGACCCGGGAGGCCTGGTCTACTCCCGTTTCTTTTTGTTGTTTTTTTAAAGAAGTTGAGATCGGAGGCCGGGTCTACTCCTATAGATTTCAAAGGGAACCAGGAGGCCTGATCTAATCCCGTTTTTGTTTTTTTTAAAGAAGTTCAGATCGGAGCACAAGTCTACTCCTATACAAACCAATGCGGACCCGGGAGGCCTTGTCTACTCCCATATTTTAAAAAAAAGAAGTTGAGATCGAAGCCCAGGTCTACTCACATAGAGTCCTATGGGGACCCGGAAGGCCTGGTCTACTCCCGTTTTTTTTTAAAAAAGAAGTTGAGATCGGAGCCCAGGTCTACTCTTATAGATTTTAATGGGGACCCGGGAGTCCTGGTCTACTCTCTTTTTTTTAAAAAAAGTTCAGATCGGAGCCCAGATCTATTCCTATTGATATCAATGGGAACCCGGGAGTCCTGGTCTACTCCCATTGTTTTTTTTTTTAAGAAGTTGAGATCGGAGCCCAGGTTTACTGCCATAGAGTCCTATGGGGATCCGGGAGGCCTGGTCTACTCCCGTTGTTTTTTTTTTTAAGAAGTTGAAATCGGAGCCCAGATCTACTGCCATAGAGTCCAATGGGGACCCGGGAGGCCTGGTCTAGTGCGTTTTTTTATAGGTAAAATGGAGGCCAGATCGACTCTTGTATTTTAGCAGGTAAAATGGAGGCCAGATCAACTCCCGTTTTTTTTTTCTTTTCCAAGTGCTGAACGGAGTCCAGGTCTACTCTCATAGAGTCCAATGGGGACCCGGGAGGCCTGGTCTACTCCCGTTTGTTTGTTTTGTTTTTTTAAAGAAGTTGAGATCGGAGCCCAGGTCTACTCCAATAGAGTCCAATGGCGACCCAGGAAGCCTGGTCTACTGCAGGTTTTTTCCAAAGGTAAAATGGAGGGCAGATCGACTTTTGTATTTTAGCAGGTAAAATGGAGATCAGATCAACTCCCGTATTTTTTTTCTTTTCCAAGTGCTGAACGGAGCCCAGGTGTACTCTCATACAGTCCAATGGGGACCCGGGAGGCCTGGTCTACTCCCGTTTGTTTGTTTTGTTTTTTTAAAGAAGTTGAGATCGGAGGCCGGGTCTACTCCTATAGATTTCAAAGGGAACCAGGAGGCCTGATCTAATCCCATTTTTTTTTAAAAAAGAAGTTCAGATTGGAGCACAGGTCTATTCCTATACAGACCAAAGCGGACCCGGGAGGCCTTGTCTACTCCCGTATTTTAAAAAAGAAGTTGAGATCGGAGCCCAGGTCTACTCTTATAGATTTTAATGGGGACCCGGGAGTCCTGGTCTACTCTCTTTTTTTTAAAAAAAGTTCAGATCGGAGCCCAGATCTATTCCTATTGATATCAATGGGAACCCGGGAGTCCTGGTCTACTCCCGTTTTTTTTTTAAGAAGTTGAGATCGGAGCCCAGGTTTACTGCCATAGAGTCCTATGGGGATCCGGGAGGCCTGGTCTACTCCCGTTGTTTTTTTTTTTAAGAAGTTGAAATCGGAGCCCTGATCTACTGCCATAGAGTCCAATGGGGACCCGGGAGGCCTGGTCTACTGCGTTTTTTTATAGGTAAAATGGAGGCCAGATCGACTCTTGTATTTTAGCAGGTAAAATGGAGGCCAGATCAACTCCCGTTTTTTTTTTCTTTTCCAAGTGCTGAACGGAGTCCAGGTCTACTCTCATAGAGTCCAATGGGGACCCGGGAGGCCTGGTCTACTCCCGTTTCTTTTCTTTTTTTTTTTAAAGAAGTTGAGATCGGAGGCCGGGTCTACTGCCATTGAGTCCTATGGGGATCTGGGAGGCCTGGTCTACTCCCGTTGTTTTTTTTTTTAAGAAGTTGAAATCGGAGCCCAGATCTACTGCCATAGAGTCCAATGGGGACCCGGGAGGCCTGGTGTACTGCGTTTTTTTATAGGTAAAATGGAGGCCAGAACGACTCTTGTATTTTACCAGGTAAAATGGAGGCCAGATCAACTCCCGTTTTTTTTTTTTCCGCAAGTGCTGAACGGAGTCCAGGTCTACTCCTATAGATTTCAATAGGGACCCGGGGGGCCTGGTCTACTCACGGTTTTTTTAAAAAGTTCAGAACGGAGCCCAGGTCGACTCTCATAGAGTCCAATGGGGACCAGGGAGGCCTTGTCTACTGCGTTTTTTTATAGGTAAAATGGGGGCCAGATGGACTCTTGTATTTTAGCAGGTAAAATGGAGGCCAGATCAACTCCCGTATTTTTTTTCTTTTCCAAGTGCTGTACGGAGTCCAGGTCTACTCTCATAGAGTCCAATGGGGACCCGGGAGGTCTGGTCTACTCCCGTTTCTTTTTGTTGTTTTTTTAAAGAAGTTGAGATCGGAGGCCGGGTCTACTCCTATAGATTTCAAAGGGAACCAGGAGGCCTGATCTAATCCCGTTTTTGTTTTTTTTAAAGAAGTTCAGATCGGAGCACAAGTCTACTCCTATACAAACCAATGCGGACCCGGGAGGCCTTGTCTACTCCCGTATTTTAAAAAAAAGAAGTTGAGATCGAAGCCCAGGTCTACTCACCTAGAGTCCTATGGGGACCCGGGAGGCCTGGTCTACTCCCGTTTTTTTTAAAAAAAGAAGTTGAGATCGGAGCCCAGGTCTACTCTTATAGATTTTAATGGGGACCCGGGAGTCCTGGTCTACTCTCTTTTTTTTAAAAAAAGTTCAGATCGGAGCCCAGATCTATTCCTATTGATATCAATGGGAACCCGGGAGTCCTGGTCTACTCCCATTGTTTTTTTTTTTAAGAAGTTGAGATCGGAGCCCAGGTTTACTGCCATAGAGTCCTATGGGGATCCGGGAGGCCTGGTCTACTCCCGTTGTTTTTTTTTTTAAGAAG
This sequence comes from Lepidodactylus listeri, assembly GCA_029233225.1. NCBI lineage: Eukaryota > Metazoa > Chordata > Lepidosauria > Squamata > Gekkonidae > Lepidodactylus > Lepidodactylus listeri. The sequence goes on along the minus strand of JARCFY010000014.1, from coordinate 594,720 downwards.
TTGAAATCGGAGCCCAGATCTACTGCCATAGAGTCCAATGGGGACCCGGGAGGCCTGGTCTACTGCATTTTTTTATAGGTAAAATGGAGGCCAGATCGACTCTTGTATTTTAGCAGGTAAAATGGAGGCCAGATCAACTCCCGTTTTTTTTTCTTTTCCAAGTGCTGAACGGAGTCCAGGTCTACTCTCATAGAGTCCAATGGGGACCCGGGAGGCCTGGTCTACTCCCGTTTCTTTTTGTTGTTTTTTTAAAGAAGTTGAGATCGGAGCCCAGGTCTACTGCCATAGAGTCCTATGGGGATCTGGGAGGCCTGGTCTACTCCCGTTGTTTTTTTTTTTAAGAAGTTGAAATCGGAGCCCAGATCTACTGCCATAGAGTCCAATGGGGACCCGGGAGGCCTGGTGTACTGCGTTTTTTTATAGGTAAAATGGAGGCCAGATCGACTCTTGTATTTTAGCAGGTAAAACTGAGGCCAGATCAACTCCCGTTTTTTTTTTTTCCGCAAGTGCTGAACGGAGTCCAGGTCTACTCCTATAGATTTCAATAGGGACCCGGGGGGCCTGGTCTACTCCCGGTTTTTTTAAAAAGTTCAGAACGGAGCCCAGGTCTACTCTCATAGAGTCCAATGGGGACCCGGGAGGCCTGGTCTACTCCCGTTTCTTTTTGTTGTTTTTTTTAAAGAAGTTGAGATCGGAGGCCGGGTCTACTGCTATAGATTTCAAAGGGAACCAGGAGGCCTGATCTAATCCCGTTTTTGTTTTTTTTAAAGAAGTTCAGATCGGAGCACAAGTCTACTCCTATACAAACCAATGCGGACCCGGGAGGCCTTGTCTACTCCCGTATTTTAAAAAAAAGAAGTTGAGATCGAAGCCCAGGTCTACTCACATAGAGTCCTATGGGGACCCGGGAGGCCTGGTCTACTCCCGTTTTTTTTAAAAAAAGAAGTTGAGATCGGAGCCCAGGTCTACTCTTATAGATTTCAATGGCGACCCGGGAGGCCTGGTCTACTGCAGGTTTTTTTCATAGGTAAAATGGAGGGCAGATCAACTTTTGTATTTTAGCAGGTAAAATGGAGGCCAGATCAACTCCCGTATTTTTTTTCTTTTCCAAGTGCTGAACGGAGTCCAGGTCTACTCTCATAGAGTCCAATGGGGACCCGGGAGGCCTGGTCTACTCCCGTTTGTTTGTTTTGTTTTTTTTAAAGAAGTTGAGATCGGAGCCCAGGTCTACTCCAATAGAGTCCAATGGCGACCCGGGAGGCCTGGTCTACTGCAGGTTTTTTTCATAGGTAAAATGGAGGGCAGATCGACTTTTGTATTTTAGCAGGTAAAATGGAGGCCAGATCAACTCCCGTATTTTTTTTCTTTTCCAAGTGCTGAACGGAGCCCAGGTCTACTCTCTTACAGTCCAATGGGGACCCGGAAGGCCTGGTCCACTCCCGTTTGTTTGTTTTGTTTTTTTAAAGAAGTTGAGATCGGAGGCCGGGTCTACTCCTATAGATTTCAAAGGGAACCAGGAGGCCTGATCTAATCCCGTTTTTTTTTTAAAAAGAAGTTCAGATCGGAGCACAGGTCTATTCCTATACAGACCAAAGCGGACCCGGGAGGCCTTGTCTACTCCCGTATTTTAAAAAAGAAGTTGAGATCGGAGCCCAGGTCTACTCTTATAGATTTTAATGGGGACCCGGGAGTCCTGGTCTACTCTCTTTTTTTAAAAAAAAGTTCAGATCGGAGCCCAGATCTATTCCTATTGATATCAATGGGAACCCGGGAGTCCTGGTCTACTCCCGTTGTTTTTTTTTTTAAGAAGTTGAGATCGGAGCCCAGGTCTACTGCCATAGAATCCTATGGGGATCCGGGAGGCCTGGTCTACTCCCGTTGTTTTTTTTTTTAAGAAGTTGAAATCGGAGCCCAGATCTATTGCAATAGAGTCCAATGGGGACCCGGGAGGCCTGGTGTACTCTCTTTTTTTTAAAAAAAGTTCAGATCGGAGCCCAGATCTATTCCTATTGATATCAATGGGAACCCGGGAGTCCTGGTCTACTCCCGTTGTTTTTTTTTTTAAGAAGTTGAGATCGGAGCCCAGGTCTACTGCCATAGAGTCCTATGGGGATCTGGGAGGCCTGGTCTACTTTCGTTGTTTTTTTTTTTAAGAAGTTGAAATCTAATCCCGTTTTTGTTTTTTTTAAAGAAGTTCAGATCGAAGCACAAGTCTACTCCTATACAAACCAATGCGGACCCGGGAGGCCTTGTCTACTCCCGTATTTTAAAAAAAAGAAGTTGAGATCGGAACCCAGGTCTACTCACATAGAGTCCTATGGGGACCCGGGAGGCCTGGTCTACTCCCGTTTTTTTAAAAAAAAGAAGTTGAGATCGGAGCCCAGGTCTACTCTTATAGATTTCAATGGGGACCGGGGAGGCCTGGTCTACTCTCTTTAAAAAAAAAAAAAAAAGTTCAGATCGGAGCCCAAATCTATTCCTATTGATATCAATGGGAACCCGGGAGTCCTGGTCTACTCCCGTTGTTGTTTTTTTTTAAGAAGTTGAGATCGGAGGCCACATCTACTCCTATAGATTTCAGTGGGAACCAGAAGGCCTTATCTAATCCAGTTTTTTTTTTTAAAGAAGTTCAGATCTGAGCCCAGGTCTACTCCTATAGAATCCAATGGGGGCCCGGGAGGCCTGGTCTACTTTCTTTTTTAAAAAAGGAGTTCAGAACGGAGCCCAGGTCTACTCCTATACAGACCAATGCGGACCCGAGAGGCCTTGTCTACTCCCGTTTTTTTTTTTTTTAAAGAAGTTCAGATCGGAGCCCAGGTCTACTCCAATAGAGTCCAATGGCGACCCGGGAGGCCTGGTCTACTGCAGGTTTTTTTCATAGGTAAAATGGAGGGCAGATCGACTTTTGTATTTTAGCAGGTAAAATGGAGGCCAGATCAACTCCCTTTTTTTTTTCTTTTCCAAGTGCGGAACGGAGTCCAGGTCTACTCTCATAGAGTCCAATGGGGACCCGGGAGGCCTGGTCTACTCCCGTTTGTTTGTTTTGTTTTTTTAAAGAAGTTGAGATCAGAGCCGAGGTCTACTCCAATAGAGTCCAATGGCGACCCGGGAGGCCTGGTCTACTGTAGGTTTTTTTCATAGGTAAAATGGAGGGCAGATCGACTTTTGTATTTTAGCAGGTAAAATGGAGGCCAGATCAACTCCCGTATTTTTTTTCTTTTCCAAGTGCTTAACGGAGTCCAGGTCTACTCTCATAGAGTCCAATGGGGACCCGGGAGGCCTGGTCTACTCCCGTTTCTTTTTGTTTTTTTTTTAAAAGAAGTTGAGATCGGAGGCAGGGTCTACTCCTATAGATTTCAAAGGGAACCAGGAGGCCTGATCTAATTCCGTTTTTGTTTTTTTTAAAGAAGTTCAGATCGGAGCACAAGTCTACTCCTATACAAACCAATGCGGACCCGGGAGGCCTTGTCTACTCCCGTATTTTAAAAAAAAGAAGTTGAGATCGGAGCCCAGGTCTACTCACATAGAGTCCTATGGGGACCCGGGAGGCCTGGTCTACTCTTGGTTGTTGTTGTTTTTTTTAAAGAAGTTGAGATCAGAGGCCTGGTCTACTCCTATAGATTTGAAAGGGAACCAGGAGACCTGATCTAATCCCGTTTTTTTTAAAGAAGTTCAGATCGGAGCACAGGTTTACTCCTATACAGACCAATGCGGACCCGGGAGGCCTTGTCTAGTCCCGTATTTAAAAAAAAATAAGTTGAGATCGGAGCCCAGGTCTACTCTTATAGAGTCCTATGGGGACCCGGGAGGCCTGGTCTACTCCCGTTTTTTTTAAAAAAAGAAGTTGAGATCAGAGCCCAGGTCTACTCTTATAGATTTCAATGGGGACCCAGGAGGCCTGGTCTATTTTTTTTTTTTAAAAAAGTTCAGATCGGAGCCCAGATCTATTCCTATTGATATCAATGGGAAAGCGGGAGTCCTGGTCTACCCCCGTTGTTATTTCTTTTAAGATGTTGAGATTGGAGGCCAGGTCTACTCCTATAGATTTCAGAGGGAACCAGAAGGCCTGATCTAATCCAGTTTTTTTTTAAAAAGAAGTTCAGATTGGAGCCCAGGTCTACTCCTATAGAATCCAATGGGGTCCCGGGAGGTCTGGTCTACTCCCTTTTTTAAAAAAGGAGTTCAGAACGGAGCCCAGGTCTACTCTTATACAGACCAATGCGGACCCGGGAGGCCTTGTCTACTCCCGTTTTTTTTTTTTTTAAAAAGAAGTTCAGATCGGAGCCCAGGTCTACTCCAATAGATTCCAATGGCGACCCGGGAGGCCTGGTCTACTGCAGGTTTTTTTCATAGGTAAAATGGAGGGCAGATCGACTTTTGTATTTTAGCAGGTAAAATGGAGGCCAGATCAACTCCCGTATTTTTTTTCTTTTCCAAGTGCTGAACGGAGTCCAGGTCTACTCTCATAGAGTCCAATGGGGACCCGGGAGGACTGGTCTACTCCCGTTTCTTTTTGTTTTTTTTTAAAGAAGTTGAGATCGGAGGCCGGGTCTACTCCAATAGATTTCAAAGGGAACCAGGAGGCCTGATGTAATCCCGTTTCTTTTTAAAAAAGAAGTTCAGAACGGAGCACAGGTCTATTCCTATACAGACCAATGCGGACCCGGGAGGCCTTGTCTACTCCCGTATTTTAAAAAAGAAGTTGAGATCGGAGCCCAGGTCTACTCTTATAGATTTTAATGGGGACCCTGGAGTCCTGGTCTACTCTCTTTTTTTAAAAAAAAGTTCAGATCGGAGCGCAGATCTATTCCTATTGATATCAATGGGAACCCGGGAGTCCTGGTCTACTCCCGTTGTTTTTTTTTTTAAGAAGTTGAGATCGGAGCCCAGGTCTACTGCTATAGAGTCCTATGGGGATCCGGGAGGCCTGGTCTACTCCTGGTTTTTTTAAAAAGTTCAGAACGGAGCCCAGGTCTACTCTCATAGAGTCTAATTGGGACCCGGGAGGCCTGGTCTACTGCATTTTTTTATAGGTAAAATGGAGGCCAGATCGACTCTTGTATTTTAGCAGGTAAAATGGAGACCAGATCAACTCCCTTTTTTTTTTTTCCCCAAGTGCTGAACGGAGTCCAGGTCTACTCCTATAGATTTCAATAGGGACCCGGGGGGCCTGGTCTACTCCCGGTTTTTTTAAAAAGTTCAGAACGGAGCCCAGGTCTACTCTCATAGAGTCCAATTGGGACCCGGGAGGCCTGGTCTACTGCACTTTTTTATAGGTAAAATGGAGGCCAGATGGACTCTTGTATTTTAGCAGGTAAAATGGAGGCCAGATCAACTCCCGTTTTTTTTTTCTTTTCCAAGTGCTGAACGGAGTCCAGGTGTACTCCTATAGATTTAAATAGGCACCCGGGGGGCCTGGTCTACTCCAGGTTTTTTTTAAAAGTTCAGAACGGAGCCCAGGTCTACTCTCATAGAGTCCAATGGGGACCCGGGAGGCCTGGTGTATTCCCGGTTGTTTTTTTGTTTTTTTTTAAAGAAGTTGAGATCGGAGGCCAGGTCTACTCCTATAGATTTCAAAGAGAACCAGGAGGCCTGATCTAATCCAGTTTTTTTAAAAAAAGAAGTTCAGATCGGAGCCCAGGTCTACTCCTATAGAATCCAATGGGGGCCCGGGAGGCCTGGTCCACTCCCTTTTTTAAAAAAGAAGTTCAGAACGGAGCCCAGGTCTACTCCTATAGATTTCAAAGGGAACCAGGAGTCCTGAACTAATCCCGTTTTTTTTTTTTTAAAGAAGTTCAGATCGGAGCACAGGTCTACTCGCATAGAGTCCAATGGGGATCCGGGAGGCCTGGTCTACTCCCTTTTTAAAGAAAAAAGTTCAGAACGGAACCCAGGTCTACTCCTATGCAGACAAATGCGGACCCCGGAGGCCTTGTCTACTCCCGTTTTTTTTTAAAAAAGAAGTTGAGATCGGAGCCAAGGTCTACTCTCATAGAGTCCTCTAGGGACCCGGGAGGCCTGGTCTACTCCAATTTTTTTTAAGAAAGTTGAGATCGGAGCCCAGGTCTACTCTTATAGATTTTAATGGGTACCCGGGAGTTCTGGTCTACTCTCTTTTTTTTAAAAAAAAAGTTCAGATCGGAGCCCAGATCTATTCTTATTGATATCAATGGGAACCCGGGAGGCCTGGTCTACTGCGTTTTTTTATAGGTAAAATGGAGGCCAGATCGACTCTTGTATTTTAGCAGGTAAAATGGAGGCCAGATCAACTCCCAGTTTTTTTTTCTTTTCCAAGTGCTGAACGGAGTCCAGGTCTACTCCTATAGATTTCAATAGGGACCCAGGGGGCCTGGTCTACTCCCGTTTTTTTTAAAAAAAGAAGTTGAGATCGGAGCCCAGATCTATTTCTGTTGATATCAATGGGAACCCGGGAGTCCTGGTCTACTCCCGTTGTTTTTTTTTTTAAGAAGTTGAGATTGGAGCCCAGGTCTACTGCCATAGAGTCCTATGGGGACCCGGGAGGCCTGGTCTACTCCCGGTGTTTTTTTTTTTAAGAAGTTGAGATCGGAGCCCAGATCTACTGCCATAGAGTCCAATGGGGACCCGGGAGGCCTGGTCTACTGCGTTTTTTTATAGGTAAAATGGAGGGCAGATCGACTCTTGTATTTTAGCAGGTAAAATGGAGGCCAGATCAACTCCCGTTTTTTCTTTTCTTTTCCAAGTGCTGAACGGAGTGCAGGTGTACTCCTATAGATTTAAATAGGGACCCGGGGGGCCTGGTCTACTCTCTTTTTTTTTTAAAATTTCAGATCGGAGCCCAGATCTATTCCTACTGATATCAAAGGGAACCCGGGAGTCCTGGTCTACTCCCGTTATTATTTTTTTTTAAGAAGTTGAGATCGGAGCCCAGGTCTACTGCCATAGAGTCCTATGGGGACCCGGGAGGTCTGGTCTACTCCCGTTGTTTTTTTTTTAAGAAGTTGAGATCGGAGCCCAGATCTACTGCCATAGAGTCCAATGGGGACCCGGGAGGCCTGGTCTACTGCGTTTTTTTAAAGGTAAAATGGAGGCCAGATCGACTTGTATTTTAGCAGGTAAAATGGAGGCCAGATCAACTCCCGGTTTTTTTTTCTTTTCCAAGTGCTGAACGGAGTCCAGGTCTACTCCTATAGATTTCAATAGGGACCCGGGGGGCCTGGTCTACTCCCGTTTTTTTTAAAAAAAAGAAGTTGAGATCGGAGCCCAGGTCTACTCTTATAGATTTTAATGGGGACCCGGGAGTCCTGATCTACTCTCTTTTTTTAAAAAAAAGTTCAGATCGGAGCCGAGATCTATTCCTATTGATATCAATGGGAACCCGGGAGTCCTGGTCTACTCCCGTTTTTTTTTTTTTTAAGAAGTTGAGATCGGAGCCCAGGTCTACTGCCATAGAGTCCTATGGGGACCCGGGAGGCCTGGTCTACTCCCGTTGTTTTTTTTTTTAAGAAGTTGAGATTGGAGCCCAGATCTACTGCCATAGAGTCCAATGGGGACCCCGGAGGGCTGGTCTACTGCGTTTTTTTATAGGTAAAATGGAGGCCAGATCGACTCTTGTATTTTAGCAGGCAAAATGGAGGCCAGATCAACTCCCGTTTTTTTTTCTTTTCCAAGTGCTGAACGGAGTACAGGTCTACTCCTATAGATTTATAGGGACCCGGGGGGCCTGGTCTACTCCCGTTTTTTTTTTAAAATGTTGAGATCGGAGCCCAGGTCTACTCATAGATTTTAATGGGTACCCGGGAGTCCTGGTCTACTCTCTTTTTTTTAAAAAAAGTTCAGATCGGAGCCCAGATCTATTCCTATTGATATCAATGGGAACCCGGGAGTCCTGGTCTACTCCCGTTGTTTGTTTTTTTAAGAAGTTGAGATCGGAGCCCAGGTCTACTCCTATAGATTTCAAAGAGAACCAGGAGGCCTGATCTAATCCAGTTTTTTTTTTAAAAGAAGTTCAGATCGGAGCACAGGTCTACTCGCATAGAGTCCAATAGGGATCCGGGAGGCCTGGTCTACTCCCTTTTTTAAGAAAAAAGTTCAGAACGGAACCCAGGTCTACTCCTATGCAGACAAATGCGGACCCCAGAGGCCTTGTCTACTCCCGTTTTTTTTAAAAAAAGAAGTTGAGATCGGAGCCCAGGTCTACTCTCATAGAGTCCTCTAGGGACCCGGGAGGCCTGGTCTACTCCCATTTTTTTTTAAAGAAGTTATGTTCGGAGCCCAGGTCTACTCTTATAGATTTTAATGGGGACCCGGGAGTTTTGGTCTATTCTCTTTTTTTAAAAAAATGTTCAGATCGGAGCCCAGATCTATTCCTATTGATATCAATGGGAACTCGGGAGTCCTGGTCTACTCCCGTTGTTTTTTTTTTTAAGAAGTTGAGATCGGAGCCCAGGTCTACTCTCATAGAGTCCAATTGGGACCCGGGAGGCCTGGTCTACTGCGTTTTTTTATAGGTAAAATGGAGGTCAGATGGACTCTTGTATTTTAGCAGGTAAAATGGAGGCCAGATCAACTCCCGTTTTTTCTTTTCTTTTCCAAGTGCTGAACGGAGTCCAGGTGTACTCCTATAGATTTAAATAGGGACCCGGGGGGCCTGGTCTACTCTCTTTTTTAAAAAAAATTTCAGATCGGAGCCCAGATCTATTCCTATTGATATCAAAGGGAACCCGGGAGTCCTTGTCTACTCCCGTTATTTATTTTTTTTAAGAAGTTGAGATCGGAGCCCAGGTCTACTGCCATAGAGTCCTATGGGGACCCGGGAGGTCTGGTCTACTCCCGTTGTTTGTTTTTTTAAGAAGTTGAGATCGGAGCCCAGATCTACTGCCATAGTGTTCAATGGGGACCCGGGAGGCCTGGTCTACTGCGTTTTTTTATAGGTAAAATGGAGGCCAGATCGAGTCTTGTATTTTAGCAGGTAAAATGGTGGCCAGATCAACTCCCGTTTTTTTTTTCTTTTCCAAGTGCTGAACGGAGTCCAGGTCTACTCTCATAGTGTCCAATGGGGACCCGGAAGGCCTGGTCCACTCCCGTTTGTTTGTTTTGTTTTTTTAAAGAAGTTGAGATCGGAGGCCGGGTCTACTCCTATAGATTTCAAAGGGAACCAGGAGGCCTGATCTAATCCCGTTTTTTTTTTAAAAAGAAGTTCAGATCGGAGCACAGGTCTATTCCTATACAGACCAAAGCGGACCCGGGAGGCCTTGTCTACTCCCGTATTTTAAAAAAGAAGTTGAGATCGGAGCCCAGGTCTACTCTTATAGATTTTAATGGGGACCCGGGAGTCCTGGTCTACTCTCTTTTTTTAAAAAAAAGTTCAGATCGGAGCCCAGATCTATTCCTATTGATATCAATGGGAACCCGGGAGTCCTGGTCTACTCCCGTTGTTTTTTTTTTTAAGAAGTTGAGATCGGAGCCCAGGTCTACTGCCATAGAATCCTATGGGGATCCGGGAGGCCTGGTCTACTCCCGTTGTTTTTTTTTTTAAGAAGTTGAAATCGGAGCCCAGATCTATTGCAATAGAGTCCAATGGGGACCCGGGAGGCCTGGTGTACTGCGTTTTTTTATAGGTAAAATGGAGGCCAGATCGACTCTTGTATTTTAGCAGGTAAAATGGAGGCCAGATCAACTCCCGTTTTTTTTTTTTCCGCAAGTGCTGAACGGAGTCCAGGTCTACTCCTTTAGATTTCAATAGGGACCCGGGGGGCCTGGTCTACTCCCGGTTTTTTTAAAAAGTTCAGAACGGAGCCCAGGTCTACTCTCATAGAGTCCAATGGGGACCAGGGAGGCCTTGTCTACTGCATTTTTTTATAGGTAAAATGGAGGCCAGATGGACTCTTGTATTTTAGCAGGTAAAATGGAGGCCAGATCAACTCCCGTATTTTTTTTCTTTTCCAAGTGCTGAACGGAGTCCAGGTCTACTCTCATAGAGTCCAATGGGGACCCGGGAGGCCTGGTCTACTCCCGTTTCTTTTCTTTTTTTTAAAGAAGTTGAGATCGGAGGCCGGGTCTACTCCTATAGATTTCAAAGGGAACCAGGAGGCCTGATCTAATCCCGTTTTTGTTTTTTTTAAAGAAGTTCAGATCGGAGCACAAGTCTACTCCTATACAAACCAATGCGGACCCGGGAGGCCTTGTCTACTCCCGTATTTAAAAAAAAGAAGTTGAGATCGAAGCCCAGGTCTACTCACATAGAGTCCTATGGGGACCCGGGAGGCCTGGTCTACTCCCGTTTTTTTTTAAAAAAGAAGTTGAGATCGGAGCCCAGGTCTACTCTTATAGATTTCAGTGGCGACCCGGGAGGCCTGGTCTACTGCAGGTTTTTTTCATAGGTAAAATGGAGGGCAGATCAACTTTTGTATTTTAGCAGGTAAAATGGAGGCCAGATCAACTCCCGTATTTTTTTTCTTTTCCAAGTGCTGAACGGAGTCCAGGTCTACTCTCATAGAGTCCAATGGGGACCCGGGAGGCCTGGTCTACTCCCGTTTGTTTGTTTTGTTTTTTTTAAAGAAGTTGAGATCGGAGCCCAGGTCTACTCCAATAGAGTCCAATGGCGACCCGGGAGGCCTGGTCTACTGCAGGTTTTTTTCATAGGTAAAATGGAGGGCAGATCGACTTTTGTATTTTAGCAGGTAAAATGGAGGCCAGATCAACTCCCGTATTTTTTTTCTTTTCCAAGTGCTGAACGGAGCCTAGGTCTACTCTCTTACAGTCCAATGGGGACCCGGGAGGCCTGGTCTACTCCCGTTTGTTTGTTTTGTTTTTTTAAAGAAGTTGAGATGGGAGGCCGGGTCTACTCCTATAGATTTCAAAGGGAACCAGGAGGCCTGATCTAATCCCGTTTTTTGTTTTAAAAAGAAGTTCAGATCGGAGCACAGGTCTATTCCTATACAGACCAAAGCGGACCCGGGAGGCCTTGTCTACTCCCGTATTTTAAAAAAGAAGTTGAGATCGGAGCCCAGGTCTACTCTTATAGATTTTAATGGGGACCCGGGAGTCCTGGTCTACTCTCTTTTTTTTAAAAAAAGTTCAGATCGGAGCCCAGATCTATTCCTATTGATATCAATGGGAACCCGGGAGTCCTGGTCTACTCCCGTTGTTTTTTTTTTTAAGAAGTTGAGATCGGAGCCCAGGTCTACTGCCATAGAGTCCTATGGGGATCTGGGAGGCCTGGTCTACTTTCGTTGTTTTTTTTTAAAGAAGTTGAAATCGGAGCCCAGATCTACTGCCATAGAGTCCAATGGGGACCCGGGAGGCCTGGTCTAGTGCATTTTTTTATAGGTAAAATGGAGGCCAGATCGACTCTTGTATTTTAGCAGGTAAAATGGAGGCCAGATCAACTCCCGTTTTTTTTTTTTCGCATGTGCTGAATGGAGTCCAGGTCTACTCCTATAGATTTCAATAGGGACCCGGGGGGCCTGGTCTACTCCCGGTTTTTTTAAAAAGTTCAGAACGGAGCCCAGGTCTACTTTCATAGAGTCCAATGGGGACCCGGGAGGCCTTGTCTACTGCGTTTTTTTATAGGTAAAATGGAGGCCAGATGGACTCTTGTATTTTAGCAGGTAAAATGGAGGCCAGATCAACTCCCGTTTTTTTTTTCTTTTCCAAGTGCTGAACGGAGTCCAGGTCTACTCTCATAGAGTCCAATGGGGACCCGTGAGGCCTGGTCTACTCCAGTTTCTTTTTGTTTTGTTTTTTTAAAGAAGTTGAGATCGGAGGCCGGGTCTACTCCTATAGATTTCAAAGGGAACCAGGAGGCCTGATCTAATCCCGTTTTTGTTTTTTTTAAAGAAGTTCAGATCGAAGCACAAGTCTACTCCTATACAAACCAATGCGGACCCGGGAGGCCTTGTCTACTCCCGTATTTTAAAAAAAAGAAGTTGAGATCGGAACCCAGGTCTACTCACATAGAGTCCTATGGGGACCCGGGAGGCCTGGTCTACTCCCATTTTTTTTAAAAAAAGAAGTTGAGATCGGAGCCCAGGTCTACTCTTATAGATTTCAATGGGGACCGGGGAGGCCTGGTCTACTCTCTTTAAAAAAAAAGAAAAAAGTTCAGATCGGAGCCCAAATCTCTTCCTATTGATATCAATGGGAACCCGGGAGTCCTGGTCTACTCCCGTTGTTTTTTTTTTTTAAGAAGTTGAGATCGGAGGCCACATCTACTCCTATAGATTTCAGTGGGAACCAGAAGGCCTTATCTAATCCAGTTTTTTTTTTAAAAGAAGTTCAGATCTGAGCCCAGGTCTACTCCTATAGAATCCAATGGGGGCCCGGGAGGCCTGGTCTACTTTCTTTTTTAAAAAAGGAGTTCAGAACGGAGCCCAGGTCTACTCCTATACAGACCAATGCGGACCCGAGAGGCCTTGTCTACTCCCGTTTTTTTTTTTTTTAAAGAAGTTCAGATCGGAGCCCAGGTCTACTCCAATAGAGTCCAATGGCGACCCGGGAGGCCTGGTCTACTGCAGGTTTTTTTCATAGGTAAAATGGAGGGCAGATCGACCTTTGTATTTTAGCAGGTAAAATGGAGGCCAGATCAACTCCCTTTTTTTTTTCTTTTCCAAGTGCGGAACGGAGTCCAGGTCTACTCTCATAGAGTCCAATGGGGACCCGGGAGGCCTGGTCTACTCCCGTTTGTTTGTTTTGTTTTTTTAAAGAAGTTGAGATCGGAGCCCAGGTCTACTCCTATAGATTTCAAAGAGAACCAGGAGGCCTGATCTAATCCAGTTTTTTTAAAAAAAGAAGTTCAGATCGGAGCCCAGGTCTACTCCTATAGAATCCAATGGGGGCCCGGGAGGCCTGGTCCACTCCCTTTTTTAAAAAAGAAGTTCAGAACGGAGCCCAGGTCTACTCCTATAGATTTCAAAGGGAACCAGGAGTCCTGAACTAATCCCGTTTTTTTTTTTTTAAAGAAGTTCAGATCGGAGCACAGGTCTACTCGCATAGAGTCCAATGGGGATCCGGGAGGCCTGGTCTACTCCCTTTTTAAAGAAAAAAGTTAAGAACGGAACCCAGGTCTACTCCTATGCAGACAAATGCGGACCCCGGAGGCCTTGTCTACTCCCGTTTTTTTTTAAAAAAGAAGTTGAGATCGGAGCCAAGGTCTACTCTCATAGAGTCCTCTAGGGACCCGGGAGGCCTGGTCTACTCCAATTTTTTTTAAGAAAGTTGAGATCGGAGCCCAGGTCTACTCTTATAGATTTTAATGGGTACCCGGGAGTTCTGGTCTACTCTCTTTTTTTTTAAAAAAAAGTTCAGATCGGAGCCCAGATCTATTCTTATTGATATCAATGGGAACCCGGGAGGCCTGGTCTACTGCGTTTTTTTATAGGTAAAATGGAGGCCAGATCGACTCTTGTATTTTAGCAGGTAAAATGGAGGCCAGATCAACTCCCAGTTTTTTTTTCTTTTCCAAGTGCTGAACGGAGTCCAGGTCTACTCCGATAGATTTCAATAGGGACCCAGGGGGCCTGGTCTACTCCCGTTTTTTTTAAAAAAAGAAGTTGAGATCGGAGCCCAGATCTATTTCTGTTGATATCAATGGGAACCCGGGAGTCCTGGTCTACTCCCGTTGTTTTTTTTTTTAAGAAGTTGAGATTGGAGCCCAGGTCTACTGCCATAGAGTCCTATGGGGACCCGGGAGGCCTGGTCTACTCCCGGTGTTTTTTTTTTTAAGAAGTTGAGATCGGAGCCCAGATCTACTGCCATAGAGTCCAATGGGGACCCGGGAGGCCTGGTCTACTGCGTTTTTTTATAGGTAAAATGGAGGGCAGATCGACTCTTGTATTTTAGCAGGTAAAATGGAGGCCAGATCAACTCCCGTTTTTTCTTTTCTTTTCCAAGTGCTGAACGGAGTCCAGGTGTACTCCTATAGATTTAAATAGGTACCCGGGGGGCCTGGTCTACTCTCTTTTTTTAAAAAAATTTCAGATCGGAGCCCAGATCTATTCCTACTGATATCAAAGGGAACCCGGGAGTCCTGGTCTACTCCCGTTATTATTTTTTTTTAAGAAGTTGAGATCGGAGCCCAGGTCTACTGCCATAGAGTCCTATGGGGACCCGGGAGGTCTGGTCTACTCCCGTTGTTTTTTTTTTAAGAAGTTGAGATCGGAGCCCAGATCTACTGCCATAGAGTCCAATGGGGACCCGGGAGGCCTGGTCTACTGCGTTTTTTTATAGGTAAAATGGAGGCCAGATCGACTTGTATTTTAGCAGGTAAAATGGAGGCCAGATCAACTCCCGGTTTTTTTTTCTTTTCCAAGTGCTGAACGGAGTCCAGGTCTACTCCTATAGATTTCAATAGGGACCCAGGGGGCCTGGTCTACTCCCGTTTTTTTTAAAAAAAAGAAGTTGAGATCGGAGCCCAGGTCTACTCTTATAGATTTTAATGGGGACCCGGGAGTCCTGATCTACTCTCTTTTTTTTAAAAAAAGTTCAGATCGGAGCCGAGATCTATTCCTATTGATATCAATGGGAACCCGGGAGTCCTGGTCTACTCCCGTTGTTGTTTTTTTTAAGAAGTTGAGATCGGAGCCCAGGTCTACTGCCATAGAGTCCTATGGGGACCCGGGAGGCCTGGTCTACTCCCGTTGTTTTTTTTTTTAAGAAGTTGAGATTGGAGCCCAGATCTACTGCCATAGAGTCCAATGGGGACCCCGGAGGGCTGGTCTACTGCATTTTTTTATAGGTAAAATGGAGGCCAGATCGACTCTTGTATTTTAGCAGGCAAAATGGAGGCCAGATCAACTCCCGTTTTTTTTTCTTTTCCAAGTGCTGAACGGAGTACAGGTCTACTCCTATAGATTTATAGGGACCCGGGGGGCCTGGTCTACTCCCGTTTTTTTTTTAAAAAGTTGAGATCGGAGCCCAGGTCTACTCATAGATTTTAATGGGTACCCGGGAGTCCTGGTCTACTCTCTCTTTTTTTTTAAAAAAGTTCAGATCGGAGCCCAGATCTATTCCTATTGATATCAAAGGGAACCCGGGAATCCTGGTCTACTCCCGTTGTTTTTTTTTTTTTAAGAAGTTGAGATCGGAGCCCAGGTCTACTGCCATAGAGTCCTATGGGGACCCGGGAGTCCTGGTGTACTCCCGTTGTTTGTTTTTTTAAGAAGTTGAGATCGGAGCCCAGATCTACTGCCATAGAGTCCAATGGGGACCCGGGAGGCCTGGTCTACTGCGGTTTTTTTTAGGTAAAATGGAGGCCAGATCAACTCCCATTTTTTTTTTCTTTTCCAAGTGCTGAACGGAGTCCAGGTCTACTCCTATAAATTTCAATAGGGACCCGGGGGGCCTGGTCTACTCCCGGATTTTTTTAAAAAAGAAGTTGAGATCGGAGCCCAGGTCTACTCTTATAGATTTTAATGGGGACCCGGGAGTCCTGGTTTACTCTCTTTTTTTTAAAAAAAGTTCAGATCGGAGCCCAGATCTATTCCTATTGATATCAATGGGAACCCGGGAGTCCTGGTCTACTCCCGTTGTTTGTTTTTTTAAGAAGTTGAGATCGGAGCCCAGGTCTACTCCTATAGATTTCAAAGAGAACCAGGAGGCCTGATCTAATCCAGTTTTTTTTTTAAAAGAAGTTCAGATCGGAGCACAGGTCTACTCGCATAGAGTCCAATGGGGATCCGGGAGGCCTGGTCTACTCCCTTTTTTAAGAAAAAAGTTCAGAACGGAACCCAGGTCTACTCCTATGCAGACAAATGCGGACCCCAGAGGCCTTGTCTACTCCCGTTTTTTTTAAAAAAAGAAGTTGAGATCGGAGCCCAGGTCTACTCTCATAGAGTCCTCTAGGGACCCGGGAGGCCTGGTCTACTCCCATTTTTTTTTAAAGAAGTTATGTTCGGAGCCCAGGTCTACTCTTATAGATTTTAATGGGGACCCGGGAGTTTTGGTCTATTCTCTTTTTTTAAAAAAATGTTCAGATCGGAGCCCAGATCTATTCCTATTGATATCAATGGGAACTCGGGAGTCCTGGTCTACTCCCGTTGTTTTTTTTTTTAAGAAGTTGAGATCGGAGCCCAGGTCTACTCTCATAGAGTCCAATTGGGACCCGGGAGGCCTGGTCTACTGCGTTTTTTTATAGGTAAAATGGAGGTCAGATGGACTCTTGTATTTTAGCAGGTAAAGTGGAGGCCAGATCAACTCCCGTTTTTTCTTTTCTTTTCCAAGTGCTGAACGGAGTCCAGGTGTACTCCTATAGATTTAAATAGGGACCCGGGGGGCCTGGTCTACTCTCTTTTTTAAAAAAAATTTCAGATCGGAGCCCAGATCTATTCCTATTGATATCAAAGGGAACCCGGGAGTCCTTGTCTACTCCCGTTATTTTTTTTTTTTAAGAAGTTGAGATCGGAGCCCAGGTCTACTGCCATAGAGTCCTATGGGGACCCGGGAGGTCTGGTCTACTCCCGTTGTTTTTTTTTTTAAGAAGTTGAGATCGGAGCCCAGATCTACTGCCATAGAGTTCAATGGGGACCCGGGAGGCCTGGTCTACTGCGTTTTTTTATAGGTAAAATGGAGGCCAGATCGAGTCTTGTATTTTAGCAGGTAAAATGGTGGCCAGATCAACTCCCGTTTTTTTTTTCTTTTCCAAGTGCTGAACGGAGTCCAGGTCTACTCCTATAGATTTCAATAGGGACCCAGGGGGCCTGGTCTACTCCCGTTTTTTTTTTAAAAAAGAAGTTGAGATCGGAGCCCAGGTCTACTCTTTTAGATTTTAATGGGTACCCGGGAGTCCTGGTCTACTCTCTTTTTTTTAAAAAAAGTTCAGATCAGAGCCCGGATCTATTCCTATTGATATCAAAGGGAACCCGGGAGTCCTGGTCTACTCCCGTTGTTTTTTTTTTTTAAGAAGTTGAGATCGGAGCCCAGGTCTACTGCCATAGAGTCGTATGGGGACCCGGGAGGCCTGGTCTACTCCCGTTGTTTTTTTTTTTAAGAAGTTGAGATCGGAGCCCAGGTCTACTCCTATAGATTTCAAAGAGAACCAGGAGGCCTGATCTAATCCAGTTTTTTTTTTAAAAGAAGTTCAGATCGGAGCACAGGTCTACTCGCATAGAGTCCAATGGGGATCCGGGAGGCATGGTCTACTCCCTTTTTTAAGAAAAAAGTTCCGAACGGAACCCAGGTCTACTCCTATGCAGACAAATGCGGACCCCAGAGGCCTTGTCTACTCCCGTTTTTTTTAAAAAAAGAAGTTGAGATCGGAGCCCAGGTCTACTCTCATAGAGTCCTCTAGGGACCCGGGAGGTCTGGTCTACTCCCATTTTTTTTTAAAGAAGTTATGATCGGAGCCCAGGTCTACTCTTATAGATTTTAATGGGGACCCGGGAGTTTTGGTCTACTCTCTTTTTTTAAAAAAATGTTCAGATCGGAGCCCAGATCTATTCCTACTGATATCAAAGGGAACCCGGGAGTCCTGGTCTACTCCCGTTTTTATTTTTTTTTAAGAAGTTGAGATCGGAGCCCAGGTCTACTGCCATAGAGTCCTATGGGGACCCGGGAGGTCTGGTCTACTCCCGTTGTTTTTTTTTTTAAGAAGTTGAGATCGGAGCCCAGATCTACTGCCATAGAGTCCAATGGGGACCCGGGAGGCCTGGTCTACTGCGTTTTTTTATAGGTAAAATGGAGGCCAGATCGACTCTTGTATTTTAGCAGGTAAAATGGAGGCCAGATGAACTCCCGGTTTTTTTTTCTTTTCCAAGTGCTGAACGGAGTCCAGGTCTACTCCTATAGATTTCAATAGGGACCCGGGGGGCCTGGTCTACTCCCGTTTTTTTTAAAAAAAGAAGTTGAGATCGGAGCCCAGGTCTACTCTTATAGATTTTAATGGGGACCCGGGAGTCCTGATCTACTCTCTTTTTTTTTTTTTAAAAGTTCAGATCGGAGCCCAGATCTATTCCTATTGATATCAATGGGAACCCGGGAGTCCTGGTCTACTCCCGTTGTTTTTTTTTTTTAAGAAGTTGAGATCGGAGCCCAGGTCTACTGCCATAGAGTCCTATGGGGACCCGGGAGGCCTGGTCTACTCCCGTTGTTTTTTTTTTTAAGAAGTTGAGATTGGAGCCCAGATCTACTGCCATAGAGTCCAATGGGGACCCGGGAGGCCTGGTCTACTGCGTTTTTTTATAGGTAAAATGGAGGCCAGATCGACTCTTGTATTTTAGCAGGTAAAATGGTGGCCAGATCAACTCCCGTTTTTTTTTTCTTTTCCAAGTGCTGAACGGAGTCCAGGTCTACTCCTATAGATTTCAATAGGGACCCAGGGGGCCTGGTCTACTCCCGTTTTTTTTTTAAAAAAGAAGTTGAGATCGGAGCCCAGGTCTTCTCTTTTAGATTTTAATGGGTACCCGGGAGTCCTGGTCTACTCTCTTTTTTAAAAAAAAAGTTCAGATCAGAGCCCAGATCTATTCCTATTGATATCAAAGGGAACCCGGGAGTCCTGGTCTACTCCCGTTGTTTTTTTTTTTTAAGAAGTTGAGATCGGAGCCCAGGTCTACTGCCATAGAGTCGTATGGGGACCCGGGAGGCCTGGTCTACTCCCGTTGTTTGTTTTTTAAGAAGTTGAGATCGGAGCCAAGGTCTACTCCTATAGATTTCAAAGAGAACCAGGAGGCCTGATCTAATCCAGTTTTTTTTTTAAAAGAAGTTCAGATCGGAGCACAGGTCTACTCGCATAGAGTCCAATGGGGATCCGGGAGGCATGGTCTACTCCCTTTTTTAAGAAAAAAGTTCCGAACGGAACCCAGGTCTACTCCTATGCAGACAAATGCGGACCCCAGAGGCCTTGTCTACTCCCGTTTTTTTTAAAAAAAGAAGTTGAGATCGGAGCCCAGGTCTACTCTCATAGAGTCCTCTAGGGACCCGGGAGGCCTGGTCTACTCCCATTTTTTTTTAAAGAAGTTATGATCGGAGCCCAGGTCTACTCTTATAGATTTTAATGGGGACCCGGGAGTTTTGGTCTACTCTCTTTTTTTAAAAAAATGTTCAGATCGGAGCCCAGATCTATTCCTATTGATATCAATGGGAACCCGGGAGTCCTGGTCTACTCCCGTTGTTGTTTTTTTTAAGAAGTTGAGATCGGAGCCCAGGTCTACTCTCATAGAGTCCAAGTGGGACCCGGGAGGCCTGGTCTACTGCGTTTTTTTATAGGTAAAATGGAGGTCAGATGGACTCTTGTATTTTAGCAGGTAAAATGGAGGCCAGATCAACTCCCGTTTTTTCTTTTCTTTTCCAAGTGCTGAACGGAGTCCAGGTGTACTCCTATAGATTTAAATAGGGACCCGGGGGGCCTGGTCTACTCTCTTTTTTTAAAAAAATTTCAGATCGGAGCCCAGATCTATTCCTACTGATATCAAAGGGAACCCGGGAGTCCTGGTCTACTCCCGTTATTATTTTTTTTTAAGAAGTTGAGATCGGAGCCCAGGTCTACTGCCATAGAGTCCTATGGGGACCCGGGAGGTCTGGTCTACTCCCGTTGTTTTTTTTTTTAAGAAGTTGAGATCGGAGCCCAGATCTACTGCCATAGAGTCCAATGGGGACCCGGGAGGCCTGGTCTACTGCGTTTTTTTATAGGTAAAATGGAGGCCAGATCAACTCCCGGTTTTTTTTTCTTTTCCAAGTGCTGAACGGAGTCCAGGTCTACTCCTATAGATTTCAATTGGGACCCGGGGGGCCTGGTCTACTCCCGTTTTTTTTAAAAAAAGAAGTTGAGATCGGAGCCCAGGTCTACTCTTATAGATTTTAATGGGGACCCGGGAGTCCTGATCTACTCTCTTTTTTTTTAAAAAAAGTTCAGATCGGAGCCCAGATCTATTCCTATTGATATCAATGGGAACCCGGGAGTCCTGGTCTACTCCCGTTGTTTTTTTTTTTTTAAGAAGTTGAGATCGGAGCCCAGGTCTACTGCCATAGAGTCCTATGGGGACCCGGGAGGCCTGGTCTACTCCCGTTGTTTTTTTTTTTAAGAAGTTGAGATCGGAGCCCAGATCTACTGCCATAGAGTCCAATGGGGACCCGGGAGGCTGGTCTAATGAGTTTTTTCATAGGTAAAATGGAGGCCAGATCGACTCTTGTATTTTAGCAGGTAAAATGGAGGCCAGATCGACTCTTGTATTTTAGCAGTTAAAATGGAGGCCAGATCAACTCCCGTTTTTTTTTTCTTTTCCAAGTGCTGAACGGAGTCCAGGTCTACTCCTATAGATTTCAATAGGGACCCGGGGGGCCTCGTCTACTCCCGGTTTTTTTAAAAAAAGAAGTTGAGATCGGAACCCAGGTCTACGCTTATAGATTTTAATGGGTACCCGGGAGTCCTGGTCTACTCTCATAGAGTCCTATGGGGACCTGGGAGGCCTGGTCTACTCCCGTTTTTTTTTTGTTTTTTTTAAAGAAGTTGAGATCGGAGGCCAGGTCTACTCCTATAGATTTCAAAGGGAACCAGGATTCCTGAACTAATCCCGTTTTTTTTTTTTTTTAAAAGAAGTTCAGATCGGAGCTGAGGTCTACTCGCATAGAGTCCTATGGGGACCCGGGAGGCCTGGTCTACTCCCTTTTTTAAGAAAAAAGTTCAGAACGGAGCCCAGGTCTACTCCTATACAGACCAATGCGGACCCCGGAGGCCTTGTCTACTCCCTTTTTTTTAAAAAAAAGAAGTTGAGATCGGAGCCCAGGTCTACTCTCATAGAGTCCTATGGGGACCCGGGAGGCCTGGTCTACTCCCTTTAATAAAAAAAAATGTTCAGAACGGAGCCCAAGTCTACTCCTATAGATTTCAATAGGGACCCGGGGGGCCAGATCGACTCTTGTATTTTAGCAGGTAAAATGGAGGCCAGATCAATTCCCGTTTTTTTTTTCTTTTCCAAGTGCTGAACGGAGTCCAGGTCTACTCCTATAGATTTCAATAGGGACCCGGGGGGCCTGGTCTATTCCCGGTTTTTTTTAAAAGTTCAGAACGGAGCCCAGGTCTACTCTCATAGAGTCCAATGGGGACCCGGGCGGCCTGGTCTACTCCCGGTTGTTTTTTTGTTTTTTTGTAAAGAAGTTGAGATCGGAGGCCAGGTCTACTCCTATAGATTTCAAAGGGAACCAGGAGGCCTGAACTTATCCCGTTTTTGTTTTTTTTTAAAGAAGTTCAGATCGGAGCACAGGTCTACTCGCATAGAGTCCAATGGGGATCCGGGAGGCCTGGTGTACTCCCTTTTTTAAGAAAAAAGTTCAGAACGGAGCCCAGGTCTACTCTCATAGAGTCCTTTGGGGACCCGGGAGGCCTGGTCTACTCCCGTTTTTTTAAAAAAAAGTTGAGATCGGAGCCCAGGTCTACTCTTATAGATTTTAATGGGGACCCGGGAGTCCTGGTCTACTCTCTTTTTTTAAAAAAAAGTTCAGATCGGAGCCCAGATCTATTCCTATTGATATCAATGGGAACCCGGGAGTCCTGGTCTACTCCCGTTGTTTTTTTTTTAAGAAGTTGAGATCGGAGCCCAGGTCTTCTGCCATAGAGTCCTATGGGGACCCGGGAGGCCTGGTCTACTCCCTTTTTAAAAAAAGGAGTTCAGAACGGTGCCCAAGTCTACTCCTATACAGACCATTGCGGACCCCGGAGGCCTTGTCTACTCCCGTTTTTTTTTTTAAAAGAAGTTGAGATCGGAGCCCAGGTCTACTCTCATAGAGTCCTATGGGGACCCGGGAGGCCTGGTCTACTGCGTTTTTTTATAGGTAAAATGGAGGCCAGATTGACTCTTGTATTTTAGCAGGTAAAATGGAGGCCAGATCAACTCCCGTTTTTTTTTCCTTTTCCAAGTGCTGAACGGAGTCCAGGTCTACTCCTAGAGATTTTAATAGGGACCCGGGGGGCCTGGTCTACTCCCGTTTTTTTTTTTTAAAAAGTTGAGATCGGAGCCCAGGTCTACTCTTATAGATTTTAATGGGGACCCGGGAGTTTTGGTCTACTCTCTTTTTTTTAAAAAAAGTTCAGATCGGAGCCCAGATCTATTCCTATTGATATCAAAGGGAACCCGGGAGTCCTGGTCTACTCTCATAGAGTCCTATGGGGACCCGGGAGGCCTGGTCTACTCCCGTTTTTGTTTTTTTTTTAAGAAGTTGAGATCGGAGCCCAGGTCTACTCTCATAGAGTCCTATGGGGACCTGGGAGGCCTGGTCTACTCCCGTTGGTTTTTTGTTTTTTTTTAAAGAAGTTGAGATCGGAGGCCAGGTCTACTCCTATAGATTTCAAAGGGAACCAGGAGGCCTGAACTAATCCCGTTTTTTTTTTTTAAAAGAAGTTCAGATCGGAGCACAGGTCTACTCGCATAGAGTCCAATGGGGACCCGAATGTTTTGGTCTACTCTCTTTCTTTAAAAAAAAGTTCAAATCGGAGCCCAGATCTATTCCTATTGATATCAATGGGAACCCGGGAGTCCTGGTGTACTCCCGTTGTTTTTTTTTTTTAAGAAGTTGAGATCGGAGCCCAGATCTACTGCCATAGAGTCCAATGGGGACCCGGGAGGCCTGGTCTACTGCGTTTTTTTATAGGTAAAATGGAGGCCAGATCGACTCTTGTATTTTAGCAGGTAAAATGGAGGCCAGATCAACTCCCATTTTTTTTTTCTTTTCCAAGTGCTGAACGGAGTCCAGGTCTACTCCTATAGATTTCAATAGGGACCCGGGGGGCCTGGTCTACTCCCGGTTTTTTTTAAAAGTTCAGAACGGAGCCCAGGTCTACTCTCATAGAGTCCAATGGGGACCCGGGAGGCCTGGTCTACTCCCGGTTTTTTTTTTGTTTTTTTTTTAAAGAAGTTGAGATCAGAGGCCAGGTCTACTCCTATAGATTTCAAAGGGAACCAGGAGGCCTGAACTAATCCCGTTCTTTTTTTTTTTAAAGAAGATCAGATCGGAGCACAGGTCTACTCGCATAGAGTCCAATGGGGACCCGGGAGTTTTGGTCTACTCTCTTTCTTTAAAAAAAAGTTCAGATCGGAGCCCAGATCTATTCCTATTGATATCAATGGGAACCCGGGAGTCCTGGTGTACTCCCGTTGTTTTTTTTTTTTAAGAAGTTGAGATCGGAGCCCAGGTCTACTGCCATAGAGTCCTATGGGGACCCGGGAGTCCTGGTGTACTCCCATTGTTTTTTTTTTTAAGAAGTTGAGATCGGAGCCCAGATCTACTGCTATAGAGTCCAATGGGGACCCGGGAAGCCTGGTCTACTCCCGGGTGTTTTTTTGTTTTTTTTTAAAGAAGTTGAGATCGGAGGCCAGGTCTACTGCCATAGAGTCCTATGGGGACCCGGGAGGCCTGGTCTACTCCCTTTTTAAAGAAAAAAGTTCAGAACAGAGCCCAGGTCTACTCCTATACAGACAAATGTGGACTATTAATACAGAGCCCAGGTCTACTCCTATACAGACAAATGCAGATCTATTCCTATTGATATCAAAGGGAACCCGGGAGTCCTGGTCTACTCCTGTTGTTTTGTTTTTTTAAAGAAGTTGAGATCGGATGCCAGGTCTACTCCTATAGATTTCAAAGGGAACCAGGAGTCCTGAACTAATCCCGTTTGTTTTTTGTTTTTTTAAAGAAGTTCAGATCGGAGAACAGGTCTACTCGCATTGAGTCCAATGGGGATCCGGGAGGCCTGGTCTACTCCCTTTAGCCCAGGTCTACTCCTATACAGACAAATGCGGACCCCGGAGGCCTGGTCTACTCCCGTTTTTTTTAAAAAAAGAATGGGGCCCCGGGAGGCCTGGTCTACTCCCTTTTTTAAGAAAAAAGTTCAGAACGGAGCCCAGGTCTACGTTTATACAGACCAATGCGGACCCCGGAGGCCTTGTCTACTCCCGTTTTTTTTTAAAAAAGAAGTTGAGATCGGAGCCCTGGTCTACTCTCATAGAGTCCTATGGGGACCCGGGAGGCCTGGTCTACTCCCGTTTCTTTTTAAAAAAGTTCAGATCGGAGCCCAGGTCTACTCTTATAGATTTTAATGGGGACCCGGGAGTCCTGGTCTACTCTCTTTTTTTTAAAAAAAGTTCAGATCGGAGCCCAGGTCTACTCTTATAGATTTTTATGGGGACCCGGGAGTCCTGGTCTACTCTCTTTTTTTTAAAAAAAGTTCAGATCGGAGCCCAGGTCTATTCCTATTGATATCAATGGGAACCCGGGAGGCCTGGTCTACTCCTGTCGTTTTTTTTTTAAGAAGTTGAGATCGGAGCCCAGATCTACTGCCATAGAGTCCAATGGCGTCCCGGGAGGCCTGGTCTACTGCGTTTTTTTATAGGTAAAATGGAGGCCAGATCGACTCTTGTATTTTAGCAGGTAAAATGGAGGCCAGATCAACTCCCGTTTTTTTTTTCTTTTCCAAGTGCTGAACGGAGTCCAGGTCTACTCCTATAGATTTCAATAGGGACCCGGGGGGCCTGGTCTACTCCCGTTTTTTTTAAAAAAGAAGTTGAGATCGGAGCCCAGGTCTACTCTTATAGATTTTAATGGGTACCCGGGAGTCCTTGTCTACTCTCTTTTTTTAAAAAAAAGTTCAGATCGGAGCCCAGATCTTTTTCTATTGATATCAAAGGGAACCCGGGAGTCCTGGTCTACTCCCGTTGTTTTTTTTTTTAAGAAGTTGAGATCGTAGGCCAGGTCTACGCCTCTAGATTTCAAAGGGAACCAGGAGTCCTGAACTAAACCCGTTTGTTGTTTTTTTTTTAAAGAAGTTCAGATCGGAGCACAGGTCTACTCGCATTGAGTCCAATGGGGATCCGGGAGGCCTGGTCTACTCCCTTTTTTAAGAAAAAAGTTCAGAACAGAGCCCAGGTCTACTCCAATACAGACAAATGCGGACCCCGGAGGCCTGGTCTACTCCCGTTTTTTTTAAAAAAAGAAGTTGAGATCGGAGCCCAGGTCTACTCTCATAGAGTCCTATGGGGACCCGGGAGGCCTGGTCTACTCCCGTTTTTTTTTTTTTTTAAGAAGTTGAGATCGGAGCCGAGATCTACTGCCATAGAGTCCAATGGGGACCCGGGAGGCCTGGTCTACTGCGTTTTTTTATAGGTAAAATGGAGGCCAGATCGACTCTTGTATTTTAGCAGCTAAAATGGAGGCCAGATCAACTCCCGTTTTTTTTTTCTTTTCAAAGTTCTGAACGGAGTCCAGGTCTACTCCTATAGATTTCAATAGGGACCCGGGGGGCCTGGTCTACTCCGGTTTTTTTTAAAAGTTCAGAACGGAGCCCAGGTCTACTCTCATAGAGTCCAATGGGGACCCGGGAGGCCTGGTCTACTCCCGGTTTTTTTTTTTTTTTTTTTTTAAAGAAGTTGAGATCGGAGGCCAGGTCTACTCCTATAGATTTCAAAGGGAACCAGGAGTCCTGAACTAATCCCGTTTTTTTTTTTTTTTAAAGAAGTTCAGATCGGAGGCCTGGTCTACTCCCTTTTTTAAGAAAAAAGTTCAGAACGGAGCCCAGCTCTACTCCTATACAGACCAATGCGGACCCCGGAGGCCTTGTCTACTCCCGTTTTTTTTTTAAGAAGTTGAGATCGGAGCCCAGGTCTACTCTCATAGAGTCCTATGGGGACCCGGGAGGCCTGGTCTACTCCCGTTTTTTTTTTTAAGAAGTTGAGATCGGAGCCCCGATCTACTTCCATAGAGTCCAATGGGGACCCGGGAGGCCTGGTCTACTGCGTTTTTTTATAGGTAAAATGGAGGCCAGATCGACTCTTGTATTTTAACAGGTAAAATGGAGGCCAGATCAACTCCCGTTTTTTTTTCTTTTCCAAGTGCTGAACGGAGTCCAGGTCTACTCCTATAGATTTCAATAGGGACCCGGGGGGCCTGGTCTACTCCCATTTTTTTTAAAAAAGAAGTTGAGGTCGGAGCCCAGGTCTACTCTTATAGATTTTAATGGGTACCCGGGAGTCCTGGTCTACTCTCTTTTTTTTAAAAAAAGTTCAGATCGGAGCCCAGATCTATTCCTATTGATATCAATGGGAACCCGGGAGTCCTGGTCTACTCCCGTTGGTTTTTTTTTTAAGAAGTTGAGATCGGAGCCCAGGTCTTCTGCCATAGAGTCCTATGGGGACCAGGGAGGCCTGGTCTACTCCCTTTTTAAAAAAAGGAGTTCAGAACGGAGCCCAAGTCTACTCCTATACAGACCATTGCAGACCCCGGAGGCCTTGTCTACTCCCGTTTTTTTTAAAAAAAGAAGTTGAGATCGGAGCCCAGGTCTACTCTTATAGGTTTTAATGGGTACCCGGGAGTCCTGGTCTACTCTCTTTTTTTAAAAAAAAGTTCAGATCGGAGCCCAGATCTATTCCTATTGATATCAAAAGGAACCCGGGAGTCCTGGTCTACTCCCGTTGTTTTTTTTTTTTAAGAAGTTGAGATCGGAGGCCAGGTCTACTCCTATAGATTACAAAGGGAACCAGGAGTCCTGAACTAATCCCGGTTTTTTTTTTTTTTTTAAAGAAGTTCAGATCGGAGCACAGGCCTACTCGCATTGAGTCCAATGGGGATCCGGGAGGCCTGGTCTACTCCCTTTTTTAAGAAAAAAGTTATGAACAGAGCCCAGGTCTACTCCTATACAGACAAATGCGGACCCCGGAGGCCTGGTCTACTCCCGTTTTTTTTAAAAAAATAAGTTGAGATCGGAGCCCAGGTCTACTCTCATAGAGTCCTATGGGGACCCGGGAGGCCTGGTCTACTCCCGTTGTTGTTTTTTTTAAGAAGTTGAGATCGGAGCCCAGATATACTGCCATAGAGTCCAATGGGGACCCAGGAGGCCTGGTCTACTGCGTATTTTTATAGGTAAAATGGAGGCCAGATCGACTCTTGTATTTTAGCAGGTAAAATGGAGGCCAGATCAACTCCCGTTTTTTTTTTCTTTTCCAAGTGCTGAACGGAGTCCAGGTCTACTCCTATAGATTTAAATAGGGACCCGGGGGGCCTGGTCTACTCCCGGTTTTTTTTAAAAGTTCAGAACGGAGCCCAGGTCTACTCTCATAGAGTCCAATGGGGACCCGGGAGTCCTGGTCTACTCCCGGTTGTTTTTTTGTTTTTGTTTTTTAAGGAAGTTGAGATCGGAGGCCAGGTCTACTGCCATAGAGTCCTATGGGGATCCGGGAGGCCTGGTCTACTCCCTTTTTTAAGAAAAAAGTTCAGAACAGAGCCCAGGTCTTCTCCTATACAGACAAATGCGGACTATTTATACAGAGCCCAGGTCTACTCCTATACAGACAAATGCAGATCTATTCCTATTGATATCAAAGGGAATCCGGGAGTCCTGGTCTTCTCCCGTTGTTTTTTTTTCTTTAAGAAGTTGAGATCGGAGGCCAGGTCTACTCTCATAGAGTCCTCTAGGGACCCGGGAGGCCAGGTCTACTCCCGTTTTTTTAAAAAAAAGTTGAGATCGGAGCCCAGATCTACTCTTATAGATTTTAATGGGGACCCGGGAGTTTTGGTCTACTCTCTTTTTTTTTTAAATGTTCAGATCGGAGCCCAGATCTATTCCTGTTGATATCAAAAGTTTATAGGTAAAATGGAGGCCAGATCGACTCTTGTATTTTAGCAGGTAAAATGGAGGCCAGATCAACTCCCGTTTTTTTTTCTTTTCCAAGTGCTGAACGGAGTCCAGGTCTACTCCTATAGATTTCAATAGGGACCCGGGGGGCCTGGTCTACTCCCGGTTTTTTTTAAAAGTTCAGAACGGAGCCCAGGTCTACTCTCATAGAGTCCAATGGGGACCCAGGAGTCCTGGTCTACTCCCGGTTTTTTTTTGTTTTTGTTTTAAAGAAGTTGAGATCAGAGGCCAGGTCTACTCCTATAGATTTCAAAGGGAACCAGGAGGCCTGAAATAATCCCGTTTTTTTTTTTTTTTTAAAGAAGTTCAGATCGGAGTACAGGTCTATTCGCATAGAGTCCAATGGGGACCCGGGAGTTTTGGTCTACTCTCTTTCTTTAAAAAAAAGTTCAGATCGGAGCCCAGATCTATTCCTATTGATATCAATGGGAACCCGGGAGTCCTGGTGTACTCCCGTTGTTTTTTTTTTTAAGAAGTTGAGATCGGAGCCCAGATCTACTGCCATAGAGTCCAATGGGGACCCGGGAGGCCTGGTCTACTCCCGGGTGTTTTTTTGTTTATTTTTAAAGAAGTTGAGATCGGAGGCCAGGTCTACTGCCATAGAGTCCTATGGGGACCCGGGAGGCCTGGTCTACTCCCTTTTTAAAGAAAAAAGTTCAGAACAGAGCCCAGGTCTACTCCTATACAGACAAATGTGGACTATTAATACAGAGCCCAGGTCTACTCCTATACAGACAAATGCAGATCTATTCCTATTGATATCAAAGGGAACCCGGGAGTCCTGGTCTACTCCCTTTTTTTTTTTTTTTTAAAGAAGTTGAGATCGGAGGCCAGGTCTACTCCTATAGATTTCAAAGGGAACCAGGAGTCCTGAACTAATCCCGTTTTTTTTTTTTTTTTAAAGAAGTTCAGATCGGAGAACAGGTCTACTCGCAATGAGTCCAATGGGGATCCGGGAGGCCTGGTCTACTCCCTTTAGCCCAGGTCTACTCCTATACAGACAAATGCGGACCCCGGAGGCCTGGTCTACTCCCGTTTTTTTTAAAAAAAGAAGTTGAGATCGGAGCCCAGGTGTACTCTCATAGAGTCCTCTAGGGACCCGGGAGGCCTGGTCTACTCCCGTTTTTTTTTTTAAAAAGTTGAGATCGGAGCCCAGGTCTACTCTTATAGATTTTAATGGGGACCCGGGAGTTTTGGTCTACTCTCTCTTTTTTTTAAATGTTCAGATCGGAGCCCAGATCTATTCCTGTTGATATCAAAAGTTTATAGGTAAAATGGAGGCCAGATCGACTCTTGTATTTTAGCAGGTAAAATGGAGGCCAGATCAACTCCCGTTTTTTTTTTCTTTTCCAAGTGCTGAATGGAGTCCAGGTCTACTCCTATAGATTTATAGGGACACGGGGGGCCTGGTTTACTCCCGTTTTTTTTTAAAAAAGAAGTTGAGATCGGAGCCCAGATCTATTCCTATTGATATCAAAGGGAACCCGGGAGTCCTGGTCTACTCCCGTTGTTTTTTTTTTTTAAGAAGTTGAGATCGGAGGCCAGGTCTACTCCTATAGATTTCAAAGGGAACCCGGAGTCCTGAACTAATCCCGTTTGTTGTTTTTTTTTAAAGAAGTTCAGATCGGAGCACAGGTCTACTCGCTTTGAGTCCAATGGGGATCCGGGAGGCCTGGTCTACTCCCTTTTTAAAGAAAAAAGTTCAGAACAGAGCTCAGGTCTACTCCAATACAGACAAATGCGGACCCCGGAGGCCTGGACTACTCCCGTTTTTTTTAAAAAAAGAAGTTGAGATCGGAGCCCAGGTCTACTCTCATAGAGTCCAATGGGACCCGGGAGGTCTGGTCTACTCCCGTTTCTTTTTGTTTTTGTTTTTTAAAGAAGTTGAGATCGGAGGCCGGGTCTACTCCTATAGATTTCAAAGGGAACCAGGAGGCCTGATGTAATCCCGTTTTTTTTTTAAAGAAGTTCAGATCGGAGCACAGGTCTACTCCTATACAGACCAATGCGGACCCGGGAGGCCTTGTCTACTCCCGTATTTAAAAAAAAAGAAGTTGAGATTGGAGCCCAGGTCTAATCTTATAGAGTCCTATGGGGACCCGGGAGGCCTGGTCTAGTCCCGTTGTTTTTTTTTTTTTAAGAAGTTGAGATTGGAGGCCTGGTCTACTCCTATAGATTTGAAAGGGAACCAGGAGGCCTGATCTAATCCCATTTTTTTTTTTAAAGAAGTTCAGATCGGAGCCCAGGTCTACTCTTAGAGAGTCCTATGGGGACCCGGGAGGCCTGGTCTACTCCCGTTTTTTTTTTTAAAAAGAAGTTGAGATCGGAGCCCAGGTCTACTCTTATAGATTTCAATGGGGACCCGGGAGGCCTGGTCTTTTTTTTTTTTTAAAGTTCAGGTCGGAGCCCAGATCTATTCCTATTGATATCAATGGGAACCCGGGAGTCCTGGTCTACACCCGTTGTTATTTTTTTTAAGAAGTTGAGATCGGAGGCCAGGTCTACTCCTATGGATTTCAGTGGGAACCAGAAGGCCTGATCTAATCCAGTTTTTTTTTTAAAAGAAGTTCAGATCGGAGCCCAGGTCTACTCTTATAGAGTCCTATGGGGACCCGGGAGGCCTGGTCTACTCCCGTTTTTTTTTTTAAAAGAAGTTCAGAACGGAGCCCAGGTCTACTCTCATAGAGTCCAATGGGGACCCGGAAGGCCTGGTCTACTCCCGTTTCTTTCTTTTTTTTTTTTAAGATGTTGAAATCGGAGCCCAGATCTACTGCCATAGAGTCCAATGGGGACCCGGGAGGCCTGGTCTACTCCGTTTTTTTATAGGTAAAATGGAGGCCAGATCGACTCTTGTATTTTAGCAGGTAAAATGGAGGCCAGATCAACTCCCGTTTTTTTTTTCTTTTCCAAGTGCTGAACGGAGTCCAGGTCTACTCTCATAGAGTCCAATGGGGACCCGGGAGGCCTGGTCTACTCCCGTTGTTTTTTTTTTTTAAGAAGTTGAAATCAGAGCCCAGATCTACTGCCATAGAGTCCAATGGGGACCCGGGAGGCCTGGTGTACTACGTTTTTTTATAGGTAAAATGGAGGCCAGATCGACTCTTGTATTTTAGCAGGTAAAATGGAGGCCAGATCAACTCCCGTTTTTTTTTTCCGCAAGTGCTGAACGGAGTCCAGGTCTACTCCTATAGATTTCAATAGGGACCCGGGGGGCCTGGTCTACTCCCGGTTTTTTTAAAAAATTCAGAACGGAGCCCAGGTCTACTCTCATAGAGTCCAATGGGGACCAGGGAGGCCTTGTCTACTGCGTTTTTTTATAGGTAAAATGGAGGCCAGATGGACTCTTGTATTTTAGCAGGTAAAATGGAGGCCAGATCAACTCCCGTTTTTTTTTTCTTTTCCAAGTGCTGAACAGAGTCCAGGTCTACTCTCATAGAGTCCAATGGGGACCCGGGAGGCCTGGTCTACTCCCGTTTCTTTTTGTTTTTTTTTTTAAAGAAGTTGAGATCGGAGGCCGGGTCTACTCCTATAGATTTCAAAGGGAACCAGGAGGCCTGATCTAATCCCGTTTTTGTTTTTTTTAAAGAAGTTCAGATCGGAGCACAAGTCTACTCCTATACAAACCAATGCGGACCCGGGAGGCCTTGTCTACTCCCGTATTTTTAAAAAAAGAAGTTGAGATCGAAGCCCAGGTCTACTCACATAGAGTCCTATGGGGACCCGGGAGGCCTGGTCTACTCCCGTTTTTTTAAAAAAAAGAAGTTGAGATCGGAGCCCAGGTCTACTCTTATAGATTTTAATGGGGACCCGGGAGTTTTGGTCTACTCTCTTTTTTAAAAAAAAAGTTCAGATCGGAGCCCAGATCTATTCCTATTGATATCAAAGGGAACCCGGGAGTCCTGGTCTACTCTCATAGAGTCCTATGGGGACCCGGGAGGCCTGGTCTACTCCCGTTTTTTTTTTTTTTTTAAGAAGTTGAGATCGGAGCCCAGGTCTACTCTCATAGAGTCCTATGGGGACCCGGGAGGCCTGGTCTACTCCCGTTGGTTTTTTGTTTTTTTTTAAAGAAGTTGAGATCGGAGGCCAGGTCTACTCCTATAGATTTCAAAGGGAACCAGGAGGCCTGAACTAATCCCGTTTTTTTTTTTTAAAAGAAGTTCAGATCGGAGCACAGGTCTACTCGCATAGAGTCCAATGGGGACCCGAATGTTTTGGTCTACTCTCTTTCTTTAAAAAAAAGTTCAAATCGGAGCCCAGATCTATTCCTATTGATATCAATGGGAACCCGGGAGTCCTGGTGTACTCCCGTTGTTTTTTTTTTTTAAGAAGTTGAGATCGGAGCCCAGATCTACTGCCATAGAGTCCAATGGGGACCCGGGAGGCCTGGTCTACTGCGTTTTTTTATAGGTAAAATGGAGGCCAGATCGACTCTTGTATTTTAGCAGGTAAAATGGAGGCCAGATCAACTCCCATTTTTTTTTTCTTTTCCAAGTGCTGAACGGAGTCCAGGTCTACTCCTATAGATTTCAATAGGGACCCGGGGGGCCTGGTCTACTCCCGGTTTTTTTTAAAAGTTCAGAACGGAGCCCAGGTCTACTCTCATAGAGTCCAATGGGGACCCGGGAGGCCTGGTCTACTCCCGGTTTTTTTTTTGTTTTTTTTTTAAAGAAGTTGAGATCAGAGGCCAGGTCTACTCCTATAGATTTCAAAGGGAACCAGGAGGCCTGAACTAATCCCGTTCTTTTTTTTTTTAAAGAAGATCAGATCGGAGCACAGGTCTACTCGCATAGAGTCCAATGGGGACCCGGGAGTTTTGGTCTACTCTCTTTCTTTAAAAAAAAGTTCAGATCGGAGCCCAGATCTATTCCTATTGATATCAATGGGAACCCGGGAGTCCTGGTGTACTCCCGTTGTTTTTTTTTTTTAAGAAGTTGAGATCGGAGCCCAGGTCTACTGCCATAGAGTCCTATGGGGACCCGGGAGTCCTGGTGTACTCCCATTGTTTTTTTTTTTAAGAAGTTGAGATCGGAGCCCAGATCTACTGCTATAGAGTCCAATGGGGACCCGGGAAGCCTGGTCTACTCCCGGGTGTTTTTTTGTTTTTTTTTAAAGAAGTTGAGATCGGAGGCCAGGTCTACTGCCATAGAGTCCTATGGGGACCCGGGAGGCCTGGTCTACTCCCTTTTTAAAGAAAAAAGTTCAGAACAGAGCCCAGGTCTACTCCTATACAGACAAATGTGGACTATTAATACAGAGCCCAGGTCTACTCCTATACAGACAAATGCAGATCTATTCCTATTGATATCAAAGGGAACCCGGGAGTCCTGGTCTACTCCCGTTGTTGTTTTTTTTTAAAGAAGTTGAGATCGGATGCCAGGTCTACTCCTATAGATTTCAAAGGGAACCAGGAGTCCTGAACTAATCCCGTTTGTTTTTTGTTTTTTTAAAGAAGTTCAGATCGGAGAACAGGTCTACTCGCATTGAGTCCAATGGGGATCCGGGAGGCCTGGTCTACTCCCTTTAGCCCAGGTCTACTCCTATACAGACAAATGCGGACCCCGGAGGCCTGGTCTACTCCCGTTTTTTTTAAAAAAAGAATGGGGACCCGGGAGGCCTGGTCTACTCCCTTTTTTAAGAAAAAAGTTCAGAACGGAGCCCAGGTCTACGTTTATACAGACCAATGCGGACCCCGGAGGCCTTGTCTACTCCCGTTTTTTTTTAAAAAAGAAGTTGAGATCGGAGCCCTGGTCTACTCTCATAGAGTCCTATGGGGACCCGGGAGGCCTGGTCTACTCCCGTTTCTTTTAAAAAAAGTTCAGATCGGAGCCCAGGTCTACTCTTATAGATTTTAATGGGGACCCGGGAGTCCTGGTCTACTCTCTTTTTTTTAAAAAAAGTTCAGATCGGAGCCCAGGTCTACTCTTATAGATTTTTATGGGGACCCGGGAGTCCTGGTCTACTCTCTTTTTTTTAAAAAAAGTTCAGATCGGAGCCCAGGTCTATTCCTATTGATATCAATGGGAACCCGGGAGGCCTGGTCTACTCCTGTCGTTTTTTTTTTAAGAAGTTGAGATCGGAGCCCAGATCTACTGCCATAGAGTCCAATGGCGTCCCGGGAGGCCTGGTCTACTGCGTTTTTTTATAGGTAAAATGGAGGCCAGATCGACTCTTGTATTTTAGCAGGTAAAATGGAGGCCAGATCAACTCCCGTTTTTTTTTTCTTTTCCAAGTGCTGAACGGAGTCCAGGTCTACTCCTATAGATTTCAATAGGGACCCGGGGGGCCTGGTCTACTCCCGTTTTTTTTTAAAAAAGAAGTTGAGATCGGAGCCCAGGTCTACTCTTATAGATTTTAATGGGTACCCGGGAGTCCTTGTCTACTCTCTTTTTTTAAAAAAAAGTTCAGATCGGAGCCCAGATCTTTTTCTATTGATATCAAAGGGAACCCGGGAGTCCTGGTCTACTCCCGTTGTTTTTTTTTTTAAGAAGTTGAGATCGTAGGCCAGGTCTACGCCTCTAGATTTCAAAGGGAACCAGGAGTCCTGAACTAAACCCGTTTGTTGTTTTTTTTTTAAAGAAGTTCAGATCGGAGCACAGGTCTACTCGCATTGAGTCCAATGGGGATCCGGGAGGCCTGGTCTACTCCCTTTTTTAAGAAAAAAGTTCAGAACAGAGCCCAGGTCTACTCCAATACAGACAAATGCGGACCCCGGAGGCCTGGTCTACTCCCGTTTTTTTTAAAAAAAGAAGTTGAGATCGGAGCCCAGGTCTACTCTCATAGAGTCCTATGGGGACCCGGGAGGCCTGGTCTACTCCCGTTTTTTTTTTTTTTAAGAAGTTGAGATCGGAGCCGAGATCTACTGCCATAGAGTCCAATGGGGACCCGGGAGGCCTGGTCTACTGCGTTTTTTTATAGGTAAAATGGAGGCCAGATCGACTCTTGTATTTTAGCAGCTAAAATGGAGGCCAGATCAACTCCCGTTTTTTTTTTCTTTTCAAAGTTCTGAACGGAGTCCAGGTCTACTCCTATAGATTTCAATAGGGACCCGGGGGGCCTGGTCTACTCCGGTTTTTTTTTAAAGTTCAGAACGGAGCCCAGGTCTACTCTCATAGAGTCCAATGGGGACCCGGGAGGCCTGGTCTACTCCCGGTTTTTTTTTTTGTTTTTTTTTAAAGAAGTTGAGATCGGAGGCCAGGTCTACTCCTATAGATTTCAAAGGGAACCAGGAGTCCTGAACTAATCCCGTTTTTTTTTTTTTTAAAGAAGTTCAGATCGGAGGCCTGGTCTACTCCCTTTTTTAAGAAAAAAGTTCAGAACGGAGCCCAGCTCTACTCCTATACAGACCAATGCGGACCCCGGAGGCCTTGTCTACTCCCGTTTTTTTTTTAAGAAGTTGAGATCGGAGCCCAGGTCTACTCTCATAGAGTCCTATGGGGACCCGGGAGGCCTGGTCTACTCCCGTTTTTTTTTTTAAGAAGTTGAGATCGGAGCCCCGATCTACTTCCATAGAGTCCAATGGGGACCCGGGAGGCCTGGTCTACTGCGTTTTTTTATAGGTAAAATGGAGGCCAGATCGACTCTTGTATTTTAACAGGTAAAATGGAGGCCAGATCAACTCCCGTTTTTTTTTCTTTTCCAAGTGCTGAACGGAGTCCAGGTCTACTCCTATAGATTTCAATAGGGACCCGGGGGGCCTGGTCTACTCCCATTTTTTTTAAAAAAGAAGTTGAGGTCGGAGCCCAGGTCTACTCTTATAGATTTTAATGGGTACCCGGGAGTCCTGGTCTACTCTCTTTTTTTTAAAAAAAGTTCAGATCGGAGCCCAGATCTATTCCTATTGATATCAATGGGAACCCGGGAGTCCTGGTCTACTCCCGTTGGTTTTTTTTTTAAGAAGTTGAGATCGGAGCCCAGGTCTTCTGCCATAGAGTCCTATGGGGACCAGGGAGGCCTGGTCTACTCCCTTTTTAAAAAAAGGAGTTCAGAACGGAGCCCAAGTCTACTCCTATACAGACCATTGCAGACCCCGGAGGCCTTGTCTACTCCCGTTTTTTTTAAAAAAAGAAGTTGAGATCGGAGCCCAGGTCTACTCTTATAGGTTTTAATGGGTACCCGGGAGTCCTGGTCTACTCTCTTTTTTTAAAAAAAAGTTCAGATCGGAGCCCAGATCTATTCCTATTGATATCAAAAGGAACCCGGGAGTCCTGGTCTACTCCCGTTGTTTTTTTTTTTTAAGAAGTTGAGATCGGAGGCCAGGTCTACTCCTATAGATTACAAAGGGAACCAGGAGTCCTGAACTAATCCCGGTTTTTTTTTTTTTTTTAAAGAAGTTCAGATCGGAGCACAGGCCTACTCGCATTG
Organism: Lepidodactylus listeri; assembly: GCA_029233225.1. Taxonomy (NCBI): domain Eukaryota; kingdom Metazoa; phylum Chordata; class Lepidosauria; order Squamata; family Gekkonidae; genus Lepidodactylus; species Lepidodactylus listeri. The sequence goes on along the minus strand of JARCFY010000014.1, from coordinate 558,770 downwards.
AGTCCAATGGGGATCCGGGAGGCCTGGTCTACTCCCTTTTTTAAGAAAAAAGTTATGAACAGAGCCCAGGTCTACTCCTATACAGACAAATGCGGACCCCGGAGGCCTGGTCTACTCCCGTTTTTTTTAAAAAAATAAGTTGAGATCGGAGCCCAGGTCTACTCTCATAGAGTCCTATGGGGACCCGGGAGGCCTGGTCTACTCCCGTTGTTGTTTTTTTTAAGAAGTTGAGATCGGAGCCCAGATATACTGCCATAGAGTCCAATGGGGACCCAGGAGGCCTGGTCTACTGCGTATTTTTATAGGTAAAATGGAGGCCAGATCGACTCTTGTATTTTAGCAGGTAAAATGGAGGCCAGATCAACTCCCGTTTTTTTTTTCTTTTCCAAGTGCTGAACGGAGTCCAGGTCTACTCCTATAGATTTAAATAGGGACCCGGGGGGCCTGGTCTACTCCCGGTTTTTTTTAAAAGTTCAGAACGGAGCCCAGGTCTACTCTCATAGAGTCCAATGGGGACCCGGGAGTCCTGGTCTACTCCCGGTTGTTTTTTTGTTTTTGTTTTTTAAGGAAGTTGAGATCGGAGGCCAGGTCTACTGCCATAGAGTCCTATGGGGATCCGGGAGGCCTGGTCTACTCCCTTTTTTAAGAAAAAAGTTCAGAACAGAGCCCAGGTCTTCTCCTATACAGACAAATGCGGACTATTTATACAGAGCCCAGGTCTACTCCTATACAGACAAATGCAGATCTATTCCTATTGATATCAAAGGGAATCCGGGAGTCCTGGTCTTCTCCCGTTGTTTTTTTTTCTTTAAGAAGTTGAGATCGGAGGCCAGGTCTACTCTCATAGAGTCCTCTAGGGACCCGGGAGGCCAGGTCTACTCCCGTTTTTTTAAAAAAAAGTTGAGATCGGAGCCCAGATCTACTCTTATAGATTTTAATGGGGACCCGGGAGTTTTGGTCTACTCTCTTTTTTTTTTAAATGTTCAGATCGGAGCCCAGATCTATTCCTGTTGATATCAAAAGTTTATAGGTAAAATGGAGGCCAGATCGACTCTTGTATTTTAGCAGGTAAAATGGAGGCCAGATCAACTCCCGTTTTTTTTTCTTTTCCAAGTGCTGAACGGAGTCCAGGTCTACTCCTATAGATTTCAATAGGGACCCGGGGGGCCTGGTCTACTCCCGGTTTTTTTTAAAAGTTCAGAACGGAGCCCAGGTCTACTCTCATAGAGTCCAATGGGGACCCAGGAGTCCTGGTCTACTCCCGGTTTTTTTTTGTTTTTGTTTTAAAGAAGTTGAGATCAGAGGCCAGGTCTACTCCTATAGATTTCAAAGGGAACCAGGAGGCCTGAAATAATCCCGTTTTTTTTTTTTTTTTAAAGAAGTTCAGATCGGAGTACAGGTCTATTCGCATAGAGTCCAATGGGGACCCGGGAGTTTTGGTCTACTCTCTTTCTTTAAAAAAAAGTTCAGATCGGAGCCCAGATCTATTCCTATTGATATCAATGGGAACCCGGGAGTCCTGGTGTACTCCCGTTGTTTTTTTTTTTAAGAAGTTGAGATCGGAGCCCAGATCTACTGCCATAGAGTCCAATGGGGACCCGGGAGGCCTGGTCTACTCCCGGGTGTTTTTTTGTTTATTTTTAAAGAAGTTGAGATCGGAGGCCAGGTCTACTGCCATAGAGTCCTATGGGGACCCGGGAGGCCTGGTCTACTCCCTTTTTAAAGAAAAAAGTTCAGAACAGAGCCCAGGTCTACTCCTATACAGACAAATGTGGACTATTAATACAGAGCCCAGGTCTACTCCTATACAGACAAATGCAGATCTATTCCTATTGATATCAAAGGGAACCCGGGAGTCCTGGTCTACTCCCTTTTTTTTTTTTTTTTAAAGAAGTTGAGATCGGAGGCCAGGTCTACTCCTATAGATTTCAAAGGGAACCAGGAGTCCTGAACTAATCCCGTTTTTTTTTTTTTTTTAAAGAAGTTCAGATCGGAGAACAGGTCTACTCGCAATGAGTCCAATGGGGATCCGGGAGGCCTGGTCTACTCCCTTTAGCCCAGGTCTACTCCTATACAGACAAATGCGGACCCCGGAGGCCTGGTCTACTCCCGTTTTTTTTAAAAAAAGAAGTTGAGATCGGAGCCCAGGTGTACTCTCATAGAGTCCTCTAGGGACCCGGGAGGCCTGGTCTACTCCCGTGTTTTTTTTTTAAAAAGTTGAGATCGGAGCCCAGGTCTACTCTTATAGATTTTAATGGGGACCCGGGAGTTTTGGTCTACTCTCTCTTTTTTTTAAATGTTCAGATCGGAGCCCAGATCTATTCCTGTTGATATCAAAAGTTTATAGGTAAAATGGAGGCCAGATCGACTCTTGTATTTTAGCAGGTAAAATGGAGGCCAGATCAACTCCCGTTTTTTTTTTTCTTTTCCAAGTGCTGAATGGAGTCCAGGTCTACTCCTATAGATTTATAGGGACACGGGGGGCCTGGTTTACTCCCGTTTTTTTTTAAAAAAGAAGTTGAGATCGGAGCCCAGATCTATTCCTATTGATATCAAAGGGAACCCGGGAGTCCTGGTCTACTCCCGTTGTTTTTTTTTTTTAAGAAGTTGAGATCGGAGGCCAGGTCTACTCCTATAGATTTCAAAGGGAACCCGGAGTCCTGAACTAATCCCGTTTGTTGTTTTTTTTTAAAGAAGTTCAGATCGGAGCACAGGTCTACTCGCTTTGAGTCCAATGGGGATCCGGGAGGCCTGGTCTACTCCCTTTTTAAAGAAAAAAGTTCAGAACAGAGCTCAGGTCTACTCCAATACAGACAAATGCGGACCCCGGAGGCCTGGACTACTCCCGTTTTTTTTAAAAAAAGAAGTTGAGATCGGAGCCCAGGTCTACTCTCATAGAGTCCAATGGGACCCGGGAGGTCTGGTCTACTCCCGTTTCTTTTTGTTTTTGTTTTTTAAAGAAGTTGAGATCGGAGGCCGGGTCTACTCCTATAGATTTCAAAGGGAACCAGGAGGCCTGATGTAATCCCGTTTTTTTTTTAAAGAAGTTCAGATCGGAGCACAGGTCTACTCCTATACAGATCAATGCGGACCCGGGAGGCCTTGTCTACTCCCGTATTTAAAAAAAAAGAAGTTGAGATTGGAGCCCAGGTCTAATCTTATAGAGTCCTATGGGGACCCGGGAGGCCTGGTCTAGTCCCGTTGTTTTTTTTTTTTTAAGAAGTTGAGATTGGAGGCCTGGTCTACTCCTATAGATTTGAAAGGGAACCAGGAGGCCTGATCTAATCCCATTTTTTTTTTTAAAGAAGTTCAGATCGGAGCCCAGGTCTACTCTTAGAGAGTCCTATGGGGACCCGGGAGGCCTGGTCTACTCCCGTTTTTTTTTTTAAAAAGAAGTAGAGATCGGAGCCCAGGTCTACTCTTATAGATTTCAATGGGGACCCGGGAGGCCTGGTCTTTTTTTTTTTTTAAAGTTCAGGTCGGAGCCCAGATCTATTCCTATTGATATCAATGGGAACCCGGGAGTCCTGGTCTACACCCGTTGTTATTTTTTTTAAGAAGTTGAGATCGGAGGCCAGGTCTACTCCTATGGATTTCAGTGGGAACCAGAAGGCCTGATCTAATCCAGTTTTTTTTTTAAAAGAAGTTCAGATCGGAGCCCAGGTCTACTCTTATAGAGTCCTATGGGGACCCGGGAGGCCTGGTCTACTCCCGTTTTTTTTTTTAAAAGAAGTTCAGAACGGAGCCCAGGTCTACTCTCATAGAGTCCAATGGGGACCCGGAAGGCCTGGTCTACTCCCGTTTCTTTCTTTTTTTTTTTTAAGAAGTTGAAATCGGAGCCCAGATCTACTGCCATAGAGTCCAATGGGGACCCGGGAGGCCTGGTCTACTCCGTTTTTTTATAGGTAAAATGGAGGCCAGATCGACTCTTGTATTTTAGCAGGTAAAATGGAGGCCAGATCAACTCCCGTTTTTTTTTTCTTTTCCAAGTGCTGAACGGAGTCCAGGTCTACTCTCATAGAGTCCAATGGGGACCCGGGAGGCCTGGTCTACTCCCGTTTCTTTTTGTTGTTTTTTTAAAGAAGTTGAGATCGGAGCCCAGGTCTACTGCCATAGAGTCCTATGGGGATCTGGGAGGCCTGGTCTACTCCCGTTGTTTTTTTTTTTTAAGAAGTTGAAATCAGAGCCCAGATCTACTGCCATAGAGTCCAATGGGGACCCGGGAGGCCTGGTGTACTACGTTTTTTTATAGGTAAAATGGAGGCCAGATCGACTCTTGTATTTTAGCAGGTAAAATGGAGGCCAGATCAACTCCCGTTTTTTTTTTCCGCAAGTGCTGAACGGAGTCCAGGTCTACTCCTATAGATTTCAATAGGGACCCGGGGGGCCTGGTCTACTCCCGGTTTTTTTAAAAAATTCAGAACGGAGCCCAGGTCTACTCTCATAGAGTCCAATGGGGACCAGGGAGGCCTTGTCTACTGCGTTTTTTTATAGGTAAAATGGAGGCCAGATGGACTCTTGTATTTTAGCAGGTAAAATGGAGGCCAGATCAACTCCCGTTTTTTTTTTCTTTTCCAAGTGCTGAACAGAGTCCAGGTCTACTCTCATAGAGTCCAATGGGGACCCGGGAGGCCTGGTCTACTCCCGTTTCTTTTTGTTTTTTTTTTTAAAGAAGTTGAGATCGGAGGCCGGGTCTACTCCTATAGATTTCAAAGGGAACCAGGAGGCCTGATCTAATCCCGTTTTTGTTTTTTTTAAAGAAGTTCAGATCGGAGCACAAGTCTACTCCTATACAAACCAATGCGGACCCGGGAGGCCTTGTCTACTCCCGTATTTTTAAAAAAAGAAGTTGAGATCGAAGCCCAGGTCTACTCACATAGAGTCCTATGGGGACCCGGGAGGCCTGGTCTACTCCCGTTTTTTTAAAAAAAAGAAGTTGAGATCGGAGCCCAGGTCTACTCTTATAGATTTCAATGGCGACCCGGGAGGCCTGGTCTACTGCAGGTTTTTTTCATAGGTAAAATGGAGGGCAGATCAACTTTTGTATTTTAGCAGGTAAAATGAAGGCCAGATCAACTCCCGTATTTTTTTTCTTTTCCAAGTGCTGAACGGAGTCCAGGTCTACTCTCATAGAGTCCAAAGGGGACCCGGGAGGCCTGGTCTACTCCCGTTTGTTTTGTTTTTTTTTTTTTTAAAGAAGTTGAGATCGGAGCCCAGGTCTACTCCAATAGAGTCCAATGGCGACCCGGGAGGCCTGGTCTACTGCAGGTTTTTTTCATAGGTAAAATGGAGGGCAGATCGACTTTTGTATTTTAGCAGGTAAAATGGAGGCCAGATCAACTCCCGTATTTTTTTTCTTTTCCAAGTGCTGAAAGGAGCCCAGGTCTACTCTCTTACAGTCCAATGGGGACCCGGGAGGCCTGGTCTACTCCCGTTTGTTTGTTTTGTTTTTTTAAAGAAGTTGAGATCGGAGGCCGGGTCTACTCCTATAGATTTCAAAGGGAACCAGGAGGCCTGATCTAATCTTGTTTTTTTTTTAAAAAGAAGTTCAGATCGGAGCACAGGTCTATTCCTATACAGACCAAAGCGGACCCGGGAGGCCTTGTCTACTCCCGTATTTTAAAAAAGAAGTTGAGATCGGAGCCCAGGTCTACTCTTATAGATTATAATGGGGACCCGGGAGTCCTGGTCTACTCTCTTTTTTTAAAAAAAAGTTCAGATCGGAGCCCAGATCTATTCCTATTGATATCAATGGGAACCCGGGAGTCCTGGTCTACTTCCGTTGTTTTTTTTTTTAAGAAGTTGAGATCGGAGCCCAGGTCTACTGCCATAGAGTCCTATGGGGATCCGGGAGGCCTGGTCTACTCCCGTTGTTTTTTTTTTTAAGAAGTTGAAATCGGAGCCCAGATCTACTGCCATAGAGTCCAATGGGGACCCGGGAGGCCTGGTCTACTGCGTTTTTTTATAGGTAAAATGGAGGCCAGATCGACTCTTGTATTTTAGCAGGTAAAATGGAGGCCAGATCAACTCCCGTTTTTTTTTTTTTCCGCAAGTGCTGAACGGAGATCCAGGTCTACTCCTATAGATTTCAATAGGGACCCGGGGGGCCTGGTCTACTCCCGGTTTTTTTAAAAAGGTCAGAACGGAGCCCAGGTCTACTCTCATAGAGTCCAATGGGGACCCGGGAGGCCTTGTCTACTGCGTTTTTTTATAGGTAAAATGGAGGCCAGATGGACTCTTGTATTTTAGCAGGTAAAATGGAGGCCAGATTAACTCCTGTTTTTTTTTCTTTTCCAAGTGCTGAACGGAGTCCAGGTCTACTCTCATAGGGTCCAATGGAGACCCGGGAGGCCTGGTCTACTCCCGTTTCTTTTTGTGTTTTTTTTAAAGAAGTTGAAATCGGAGCCCAGATCTACTGCCATAGAGTCCAATGGGGACCCGGGAGGCCTGGTCTAGTGCGTTTTTTTATAGGTAAAATGGAGGCCAGATCGACTCTTGTATTTTAGCAAGTAAAATGGATGCCAGATCAACTCCCGTTTTTTTTTTTTCATGTGCTGAATGGAGTCCAGGTCTACTCCTATAGATTTCAATAGGGACTTGGGGGGCCTGGTCTACTCCGTTTTTTTATAGGTAAAATGGAGGCCAGATCGACTCTTGTATTTTAGCAGCTAAAATGGAGGCCAGATCAACTCCCGTTTTTTTTTTCTTTTCAAAGTTCTGAACGGAGTCCAGGTCTACTCCTATAGATTTCAATAGGGACCCGGGGGGCCTGGTCTACTCCGGTTTTTTTTAAAAGTTCAGAACGGAGCCCAGGTCTACTCTCATAGAGTCCAATGGGGACCCGGGAGGCCTGGTCTACTCCCGGTTTTTTTTTTTGTTTTTTTTTAAAGAAGTTGAGATCGGAGGCCAGGTCTACTCCTATAGATTTCAAAGGGAACCAGGAGTCCTGAACTAATCCCGTTTTTTTTTTTTTTTAAAGAAGTTCAGATCGGAGGCCTGGTCTACTCCCTTTTTTAAGAAAAAAGTTCAGAACGGAGCCCAGCTCTACTCCTATACAGAGCAATGGGGACCCGGGAGGCCTGGTCTACTCCGTTTTTTTATAGGTAAAATGGAGGCCAGATCGACTCTTGTATTTTAGCAGGTAAAATGGAGGCCAGATCAACTCCCGTTTTTTTTTTCTTTTCCAAGTGCTGAACGGAGTCCAGGTCTACTCTCATAGAGTCCAATGGGGACCCGGGAGGCCTGGTCTACTCCCGTTTCTTTTTGTTGTTTTTTTAAAGAAGTTGAGATCGGAGCCCAGGTCTACTGCCATAGAGTCCTATGGGGATCTGGGAGGCCTGGTCTACTCCCGTTGTTTTTTTTTTTTAAGAAGTTGAAATCAGAGCCCAGATCTACTGCCATAGAGTCCAATGGGGACCCGGGAGGCCTGGTGTACTACGTTTTTTTATAGGTAAAATGGAGGCCAGATCGACTCTTGTATTTTAGCAGGTAAAATGGAGGCCAGATCAACTCCCGTTTTTTTTTTTTTCCGCAAGTGCTGAACGGAGTCCAGGTCTACTCCTATAGATTTCAATAGGGACCCGGGGGGCCTGGTCTACTCCCGGTTTTTTTAAAAAATTCAGAACGGAGCCCAGGTCTACTCTCATAGAGTCCAATGGGGACCAGGGAGGCCTTGTCTACTGCGTTTTTTTATAGGTAAAATGGAGGCCAGATGGACTCTTGTATTTTAGCAGGTAAAATGGAGGCCAGATTAACTCCTGTTTTTTTTTCTTTTCCAAGTGCTGAACGGAGTCCAGGTCTACTCTCATAGGGTCCAATGGAGACCCGGGAGGCCTGGTCTACTCCCGTTTCTTTTTGTGTTTTTTTTAAAGAAGTTGAAATCGGAGCCCAGATCTACTGCCATAGAGTCCAATGGGGACCCGGGAGGCCTGGTCTAGTGCGTTTTTTTATAGGTAAAATGGAGGCCAGATCGACTCTTGTATTTTAGCAAGTAAAATGGATGCCAGATCAACTCCCGTTTTTTTTTTTTCATGTGCTGAATGGAGTCCAGGTCTACTCCTATAGATTTCAATAGGGACTTGGGGGGCCTGGTCTACTCCGTTTTTTTATAGGTAAAATGGAGGCCAGATCGACTCTTGTATTTTAGCAGCTAAAATGGAGGCCAGATCAACTCCCGTTTTTTTTTTCTTTTCAAAGTTCTGAACGGAGTCCAGGTCTACTCCTATAGATTTCAATAGGGACCCGGGGGGCCTGGTCTACTCCGGTTTTTTTTAAAAGTTCAGAACGGAGCCCAGGTCTACTCTCATAGAGTCCAATGGGGACCCGGGAGGCCTGGTCTACTCCCGGTTTTTTTTTTTGTTTTTTTTTAAAGAAGTTGAGATCGGAGGCCAGGTCTACTCCTATAGATTTCAAAGGGAACCAGGAGTCCTGAACTAATCCCGTTTTTTTTTTTTTTTAAAGAAGTTCAGATCGGAGGCCTGGTCTACTCCCTTTTTTAAGAAAAAAGTTCAGAACGGAGCCCAGCTCTACTCCTATACAGACCAATGCGGACCCCGGAGGCCTTGTCTACTCCCGTTTTTTTTTTAAGAAGTTGAGATCGGAGCCCAGGTCTACTCTCATAGAGTCCTATGGGGACCCGGGAGGCCTGGTCTACTCCCGTTTTTTTTTTTAAGAAGTTGAGATCGGAGCCCCGATCTACTTCCATAGAGTCCAATGGGGACCCGGGAGGCCTGGTCTACTGCGTTTTTTTATAGGTAAAATGGAGGCCAGATCGACTCTTGTATTTTAACAGGTAAAATGGAGGCCAGATCAACTCCCGTTTTTTTTTCTTTTCCAAGTGCTGAACGGAGTCCAGGTCTACTCCTATAGATTTCAATAGGGACCCGGGGGGCCTGGTCTACTCCCATTTTTTTTAAAAAAGAAGTTGAGGTCGGAGCCCAGGTCTACTCTTATAGATTTTAATGGGTACCCGGGAGTCCTGGTCTACTCTCTTTTTTTTTAAAAAAAGTTCAGATCGGAGCCCAGATCTATTCCTATTGATATCAATGGGAACCCGGGAGTCCTGGTCTACTCCCGTTGGTTTTTTTTTTAAGAAGTTGAGATCGGAGCCCAGGTCTTCTGCCATAGAGTCCTATGGGGACCAGGGAGGCCTGGTCTACTCCCTTTTTAAAAAAAGGAGTTCAGAACGGAGCCCAAGTCTACTCCTATACAGACCATTGCAGACCCCGGAGGCCTTGTCTACTCCCGTTTTTTTTAAAAAAAGAAGTTGAGATCGGAGCCCAGGTCTACTCTTATAGGTTTTAATGGGTACCCGGGAGTCCTGGTCTACTCTCTTTTTTTTAAAAAAAGTTCAGATCGGAGCCCAGATCTATTCCTATTGATATCAAAAGGAACCCGGGAGTCCTGGTCTACTCCCGTTGTTTTTTTTTTTTAAGAAGTTGAGATCGGAGGCCAGGTCTACTCCTATAGATTACAAAGGGAACCAGGAGTCCTGAACTAATCCCGGTTTTTTTTTTTTTTTTAAAGAAGTTCAGATCGGAGCACAGGCCTACTCGCATTGAGTCCAATGGGGATCCGGGAGGCCTGGTCTACTCCCTTTTTTAAGAAAAAAGTTATGAACAGAGCCCAGGTCTACTCCTATACAGACAAATGCGGACCCCGGAGGCCTGGTCTACTCCCGTTTTTTTAAAAAAAATAAGTTGAGATCGGAGCCCAGGTCTACTCTCATAGAGTCCTATGGGGACCCGGGAGGCCTGGTCTACTCCCGTTGTTGTTTTTTTTAAGAAGTTGAGATCGGAGCCCAGATATACTGCCATAGAGTCCAATGGGGACCCAGGAGGCCTGGTCTACTGCGTATTTTTATAGGTAAAATGGAGGCCAGATCGACTCTTGTATTTTAGCAGGTAAAATGGAGGCCAGATCAACTCCCGTTTTTTTTTTCTTTTCCAAGTGCTGAACGGAGTCCAGGTCTACTCCTATAGATTTAAATAGGGACCCGGGGGGCCTGGTCTACTCCCGGTTTTTTTTAAAAGTTCAGAACGGAGCCCAGGTCTACTCTCATAGAGTCCAATGGGGACCCGGGAGTCCTGGTCTACTCCCGGTTGTTTTTTTGTTTTTTTTTTTTAAGGAAGTTGAGATCGGAGGCCAGGTCTACTGCCATAGAGTCCTATGGGGATCCGGGAGGCCTGGTCTACTCCCTTTTTTAAGAAAAAAGTTCAGAACAGAGCCCAGGTCTTCTCCTATACAGACAAATGCGGACTATTTATACAGAGCCCAGGTCTACTCCTATACAGACAAATGCAGATCTATTCCTATTGATATCAAAGGGAATCCGGGAGTCCTGGTCTTCTCCCGTTGTTTTTTTTTCTTTAAGAAGTTGAGATCGGAGGCCAGGTCTACTCTCATAGAGTCCTCTAGGGACCCGGGAGGCCAGGTCTACTCCCGTTTTTTTTAAAAAAAGTTGAGATCGGAGCCCAGATCTACTCTTATAGATTTTAATGGGGACCCGGGAGTTTTGGTCTACTCTCTTTTTTTTTTAAATGTTCAGATCGGAGCCCAGATCTATTCCTGTTGATATCAAAAGTTTATAGGTAAAATGGAGGCCAGATCGACTCTTGTATTTTAGCAGGTAAAATGGAGGCCAGATCAACTCCCGTTTTTTTTTCTTTTCCAAGTGCTGAACGGAGTCCAGGTCTACTCCTATAGATTTCAATAGGGACCCGGGGGGCCTGGTCTACTCCCGGTTTTTTTTAAAAGTTCAGAACGGAGCCCAGGTCTACTCTCATAGAGTCCAATGGGGACCCAGGAGTCCTGGTCTACTCCCGGTTTTTTTTTGTTTTTGTTTTAAAGAAGTTGAGATCAGAGGCCAGGTCTACTCCTATAGATTTCAAAGGGAACCAGGAGGCCTGAAATAATCCCGTTTTTTTTTTTTTTTTAAAGAAGTTCAGATCGGAGTACAGGTCTATTCGCATAGAGTCCAATGGGGACCCGGGAGTTTTGGTCTACTCTCTTTCTTTAAAAAAAAGTTCAGATCGGAGCCCAGATCTATTCCTATTGATATCAATGGGAACCCGGGAGTCCTGGTGTACTCCCGTTGTTTTTTTTTTTAAGAAGTTGAGATCGGAGCCCAGATCTACTGCCATAGAGTCCAATGGGGACCCGGGAGGCCTGGTCTACTCCCGGGTGTTTTTTTGTTTATTTTTAAAGAAGTTGAGATCGGAGGCCAGGTCTACTGCCATAGAGTCCTATGGGGACCCGGGAGGCCTGGTCTACTCCCTTTTTAAAGAAAAAAGTTCAGAACAGAGCCCAGGTCTACTCCTATACAGACAAATGTGGACTATTAATACAGAGCCCAGGTCTACTCCTATACAGACAAATGCAGATCTATTCCTATTGATATCAAAGGGAACCCGGGAGTCCTGGTCTACTCCCTTTTTTTTTTTTTTTTTAAAGAAGTTGAGATCGGAGGCCAGGTCTACTCCTATAGATTTCAAAGGGAACCAGGAGTCCTGAACTAATCCCGTTTTTTTTTTTTTTTTAAAGAAGTTCAGATCGGAGAACAGGTCTACTCGCAATGAGTCCAATGGGGATCCGGGAGGCCTGGTCTACTCCCTTTAGCCCAGGTCTACTCCTATACAGACAAATGCGGACCCCGGAGGCCTGGTCTACTCCCGTTTTTTTTAAAAAAAGAAGTTGAGATCGGAGCCCAGGTGTACTCTCATAGAGTCCTCTAGGGACCCGGGAGGCCTGGTCTACTCCCGTTTTTTTTTTTAAAAAAGTTGAGATCGGAGCCCAGGTCTACTCTTATAGATTTTAATGGGGACCCGGGAGTTTTGGTCTACTCTCTCTTTTTTTTAAATGTTCAGATCGGAGCCCAGATCTATTCCTGTTGATATCAAAAGTTTATAGGTAAAATGGAGGCCAGATCGACTCTTGTATTTTAGCAGGTAAAATGGAGGCCAGATCAACTCCCGTTTTTTTTTTTCTTTTCCAAGTGCTGAATGGAGTCCAGGTCTACTCCTATAGATTTATAGGGACACGGGGGGCCTGGTTTACTCCCGTTTTTTTTTAAAAAAGAAGTTGAGATCGGAGCCCAGATCTATTCCTATTGATATCAAAGGGAACCCGGGAGTCCTGGTCTACTCCCGTTGTTTTTTTTTTTTAAGAAGTTGAGATCGGAGGCCAGGTCTACTCCTATAGATTTCAAAGGGAACCCGGAGTCCTGAACTAATCCCGTTTGTTGTTTTTTTTTAAAGAAGTTCAGATCGGAGCACAGGTCTACTCGCTTTGAGTCCAATGGGGATCCGGGAGGCCTGGTCTACTCCCTTTTTAAAGAAAAAAGTTCAGAACAGAGCTCAGGTCTACTCCAATACAGACAAATGCGGACCCCGGAGGCCTGGACTACTCCCGTTTTTTTTAAAAAAAGAAGTTGAGATCGGAGCCCAGGTCTACTCTCATAGAGTCCAATGGGACCCGGGAGGTCTGGTCTACTCCCGTTTCTTTTTGTTTTTGTTTTTTAAAGAAGTTGAGATCGGAGGCCGGGTCTACTCCTATAGATTTCAAAGGGAACCAGGAGGCCTGATGTAATCCCGTTTTTTTTTTAAAGAAGTTCAGATCGGAGCACAGGTCTACTCCTATACAGACCAATGCGGACCCGGGAGGCCTTGTCTACTCCCGTATTTAAAAAAAAAGAAGTTGAGATTGGAGCCCAGGTCTAATCTTATAGAGTCCTATGGGGACCCGGGAGGCCTGGTCTAGTCCCGTTGTTTGTTTTTTTTTAAGAAGTTGAGATTGGAGGCCTGGTCTACTCCTATAGATTTGAAAGGGAACCAGGAGGCCTGATCTAATCCCATTTTTTTTTTTAAAGAAGTTCAGATCGGAGCCCAGGTCTACTCTTAGAGAGTCCTATGGGGACCCGGGAGGCCTGGTCTACTCCCGTTTTTTTTTTTAAAAAGAAGTTGAGATCGGAGCCCAGGTCTACTCTTATAGATTTCAATGGGGACCCGGGAGGCCTGGTCTTTTTTTTTTTTTAAAGTTCAGGTCGGAGCCCAGATCTATTCCTATTGATATCAATGGGAACCCGGGAGTCCTGGTCTACACCCGTTGTTATTTTTTTTAAGAAGTTGAGATCGGAGGCCAGGTCTACTCCTATGGATTTCAGTGGGAACCAGAAGGCCTGATCTAATCCAGTTTTTTTTTTAAAAGAAGTTCAGATCGGAGCCCAGGTCTACTCTTATAGAGTCCTATGGGGACCCGGGAGGCCTGGTCTACTCCCGTTTTTTTTTTTAAAAGAAGTTCAGAACGGAGCCCAGGTCTACTCTCATAGAGTCCAATGGGGACCCGGAAGGCCTGGTCTACTCCCGTTTCTTTCTTTTTTTTTTTTAAGAAGTTGAAATCGGAGCCCAGATCTACTGCCATAGAGTCCAATGGGGACCCGGGAGGCCTGGTGTACTACGTTTTTTTATAGGTAAAATGGAGGCCAGATCGACTCTTGTATTTTAGCAGGTAAAATGGAGGCCAGATCAACTCCCGTTTTTTTTTTCCGCAAGTGCTGAACGGAGTCCAGGTCTACTCCTATAGATTTCAATAGGGACCCGGGGGGCCTGGTCTACTCCCGGTTTTTTTAAAAAATTCAGAACGGAGCCCAGGTCTACTCTCATAGAGTCCAATGGGGACCAGGGAGGCCTTGTCTACTGCGTTTTTTTATAGGTAAAATGGAGGCCAGATGGACTCTTGTATTTTAGCAGGTAAAATGGAGGCCAGATCAACTCCCGTTTTTTTTTTCTTTTCCAAGTGCTGAACAGAGTCCAGGTCTACTCTCATAGAGTCCAATGGGGACCCGGGAGGCCTGGTCTACTCCCGTTTCTTTTTGTTTTTTTTTTTAAAGAAGTTGAGATCGGAGGCCGGGTCTACTCCTATAGATTTCAAAGGGAACCAGGAGGCCTGATCTAATCCCGTTTTTGTTTTTTTTAAAGAAGTTCAGATCGGAGCACAAGTCTACTCCTATACAAACCAATGCGGACCCGGGAGGCCTTGTCTACTCCCGTATTTTTAAAAAAAGAAGTTGAGATCGAAGCCCAGGTCTACTCACATAGAGTCCTATGGGGACCCGGGAGGCCTGGTCTACTCCCGTTTTTTTAAAAAAAAGAAGTTGAGATCGGAGCCCAGGTCTACTCTTATAGATTTCAATGGCGACCCGGGAGGCCTGGTCTACTGCAGGTTTTTTTCATAGGTAAAATGGAGGGCAGATCAACTTTTGTATTTTAGCAGGTAAAATGAAGGCCAGATCAACTCCCGTATTTTTTTTCTTTTCCAAGTGCTGAACGGAGTCCAGGTCTACTCTCATAGAGTCCAAAGGGGACCCGGGAGGCCTGGTCTACTCCCGTTTGTTTGTTTGTTTTTTTTTTTAAAGAAGTTGAGATCGGAGCCCAGGTCTACTCCAATAGAGTCCAATGGCGACCCGGGAGGCCTGGTCTACTGCAGGTTTTTTTCATAGGTAAAATGGAGGGCAGAGCGACTTTTGTATTTTAGCAGGTAAAATGGAGGCCAGATCAACTCCCGTATTTTTTTTCTTTTCCAAGTGCTGAAAGGAGCCCAGGTCTACTCTCTTACAGTCCAATGGGGACCCGGGAGGCCTGGTCTACTCCCGTTTGTTTGTTTTGTTTTTTTAAAGAAGTTGAGATCGGAGGCCGGGTCTACTCCTATAGATTTCAAAGGGAACCAGGAGGCCTGATCTAATCTTGTTTTTTTTTTAAAAAGAAGTTCAGATCGGAGCACAGGTCTATTCCTATACAGACCAAAGCGGACCCGGGAGGCCTTGTCTACTCCCGTATTTTAAAAAAGAAGTTGAGATCGGAGCCCAGGTCTACTCTTATAGATTATAATGGGGACCCGGGAGTCCTGGTCTACTCTCTTTTTTTTAAAAAAAGTTCAGATCGGAGCCCAGATCTATTCCTATTGATATCAATGGGAACCCGGGAGTCCTGGTCTACTTCCGTTGTTTTTTTTTTTAAGAAGTTGAGATCGGAGCCCAGGTCTACTGCCATAGAGTCCTATGGGGATCCGGGAGGCCTGGTCTACTCCCGTTGTTTTTTTTTTTAAGAAGTTGAAATCGGAGCCCAGATCTACTGCCATAGAGTCCAATGGGGACCCGGGAGGCCTGGTCTACTGCGTTTTTTTATAGGTAAAATGGAGGCCAGATCGACTCTTGTATTTTAGCAGGTAAAATGGAGGCCAGATCAACTCCCGTTTTTTTTTTTTTCCGCAAGTGCTGAACGGAGATCCAGGTCTACTCCTATAGATTTCAATAGGGACCCGGGGGGCCTGGTCTACTCCCGGTTTTTTTAAAAAGGTCAGAACGGAGCCCAGGTCTACTCTCATAGAGTCCAATGGGGACCCGGGAGGCCTTGTCTACTGCGTTTTTTTATAGGTAAAATGGAGGCCAGATGGACTCTTGTATTTTAGCAGGTAAAATGGAGGCCAGATTAACTCCCGTTTTTTTTTCTTTTCCAAGTGCTGAACGGAGTCCAGGTCTACTCTCATAGGGTCCAA
The DNA here is from genome assembly GCA_029233225.1 of Lepidodactylus listeri. NCBI lineage: Eukaryota > Metazoa > Chordata > Lepidosauria > Squamata > Gekkonidae > Lepidodactylus > Lepidodactylus listeri. The sequence continues at coordinate 543,221 of JARCFY010000014.1, read as the reverse complement.
TGGAGACCCGGGAGGCCTGGTCTACTCCCGTTTCTTTTTGTGTTTTTTTTAAAGAAGTTGAAATCGGAGCCCAGATCTACTGCCATAGAGTCCAATGGGGACCCGGGAGGCCTGGTCTAGTGCGTTTTTTTATAGGTAAAATGGAGGCCAGATCGACTCTTGTATTTTAGCAAGTAAAATGGATGCCAGATCAACTCCCGTTTTTTTTTTTTTCATGTGCTGAATGGAGTCCAGGTCTACTCCTATAGATTTCAATAGGGACTTGGGGGGCCTGGTCTACTCCCGGTTTTTTTAAAAAGTTCAGAACAGAGCCCAGGTCTACTTTCATAGAGTCCAATGGGGACCCGGGAGGCCTTGTCTACTGCGTTTTTTTATAGGTAAAATGGAGGCCAGATGGACTCTTGTATTTTAGCAGGTAAAATGGAGGCCAGATCAACTCCCGTTTTTTTTTTTCTTTTCCAAGTGCTGAACGGAGTCCAGGTCTACTCTCATAGAGTCCAATGGGGACCCGTGAGGCCTGGTCTACTCCCGTTTCTTTCTTTCTTTTTTTTTTTAAAGAAGTTGAGATCGGAGGCCGGGTCTACTCCTATAGATTTCAAAGGGAACCAAAAGGCCTGATCTAATCCCGTTTTTGTTTTTTTTAAAGAAGTTCAGATCGAAGCACAAGTCTACTCCTATACAAACCAATGCGGACCCGGGAGGCCTTGTCTACTCCCGTATTTTAAAAAAAAGAAGTTGAGAGCGGAGCCCAGGTCTACTCACATAGAGTCCTATGGGGACCCGGGAGGCCTGGTCTACTCCCGTTTTTTTTTAAAAAAGAAGTTGAGATCGGAGCCCAGGTCTACTCTTATAGATTTCAATGGGGACCGGGGAGGCCTGGTCTACTCTCTATAAAAAAAAAAAAAAAAGTTCAGATCGGAGCCCAAATCTATTCCTATTGATATCAATGGGAACCCGGGAGTCCTGGTCTACTGCCGTTTTTTTTTTTTTTAAGAAGTTGAGATCGGAGGCCACATCTACTCCTATAGATTTCAGTGGGAACCAGAAGGCCTGATCTAATCCAGTTTTTTTTAAAAAGAAGTTCAGATCGCAGCCCAGGTCTACTCCTATAGAATTCAATGGGGGCCTGGGAGGCCTGGTCTACTTTCTTTTTTAAAAAAGGAGTTCAGAACGGAGACCAGGTCTACTCCTATACAGACCAATGCGGACCCGGGAGGCCTTGTCTACTCCCGTTTTTTTTTTTTTTTAATGAAGTTCAGATCGGAGCCCAGGTCTACTCCAATAGAGTCCAATGGCGACCCGGGAGGCCTGGTCTACTGCAGGTTTTTTTCATAGGTAAAATGGAGGGCAGATCGACTTTTGTATTTTAGCAGGTAAAATGGAGGCCAGATCAACTCCCTTTTTTTTTTCTTTTCCAAGTGCGGAACGGAGTCCAGGTCTACTCTCATAGAGTCCAATGGGGACCCGGGAGGCCTGGTCTACTCCCGTTTGTTTGTTTTGTTTTTTTAAAGAAGTTGAGATCGGAGCCCAGGTCTACTCCAATAGAGTCCAATGGCGACCCGGGAGGCCTGGTCTACTGCAGGTTTTTTTCATTGGTAAAATGGAGGGTAGATCGACTTTTGTATTTTAGCAGGTAAAATGGAGGCCAGATCAACTCCCGTTTTTTTTTTCTTTTCCAAGTGCTGAACGGAGTCCAGGTCTACTCTCATAGAGTCCAATGGGGACCCGGGAGGCCTGGTCTACTCCCGTTTCTTTTTGTTTTTTTTTTTTAAAGAAGTTGAGATCGGAGGCTTGGTCTACTCCTATAGATTTCAAAGGGAACCAGGAGGCCTGATCTAATCCCGTTTTTGTTTTTTTTAAAGAAGTTCAGATCGGAGCACAAGTCTACTCCTATACAAACCAATGCGGACCCGGGAGGCCTTGTCTACTCCCGTATTTTAAAAAAAAGAAGTTGAGATTGGAGCCCAGGTCTACTCACATAGAGTCCTATGGGGACCCGGGAGGCCTGGTCTACTCTTGGTTGTTGTTGTTTTTTAAAGAAGTTGAGATCGGAGGCCTGGTCTACTCCTATAGATTTGAAAGGGAACCAGGAGACCTGATCTAATCCCGTTTTTTTTTTTTTAAAGAAGTTCAGATCGGAGCACAGGTTTACTCCTATACAGACCAATGCGGACCCGGGAGGCCAGGTCTACTCCCGTATTTAAAAAAAAATAAGTTGAGATCGGAGCCCAGGTCTACTCCAATAGAGTCCAATGGCGACCCGGGAGGCCTGGTCTACTGCAGGTTTTTTTCATTGGTAAAATGGAGGGTAGATCGACTTTTGTATTTTAGCAGGTAAAATGGAGGCCAGATCAACTCCCGTTTTTTTTTTCTTTTCCAAGTGCTGAACGGAGTCCAGGTCTACTCTCATAGAGTCCAATGGGGACCCGGGAGGCCTGGTCTACTCCCGTTTCTTTTTGTTTTTTTTTTTTAAAGAAGTTGAGATCGGAGGCTTGGTCTACTCCTATAGATTTCAAAGGGAACCAGGAGGCCTGATCTAATCCCGTTTTTGTTTTTTTTAAAGAAGTTCAGATCGGAGCCCAGGTCTACTCTTATACAGACCAATGCGGACCCGGGAGGCCTTGTCTACTCCCGTTTTGTTTTTTTTTTAAAAGAAGTTCAGATCGGAGCCCAGGTCTACTCCTATAGATTCCAATGGCGACCCGGGAGGCCTGGTCTACTGCAGGTTTTTTTTATAGGTAAAATGGAGGGCAGATCGACTTTTGTATTTTAGCAGGCAAAATGGAGGCCAGATCAACTCCCGTATTTTTTTTCTTTTCCAAGTGCTGAACGGAGTCCAGGTCTACTCTCATAGAGTCCAATGGGGACCCGGGAGGACTGGTCTACTCCCGTTTCTTTTTGTTTTTTTTTAAAGAAGTTGAGATCGGAGGCCGGGTCTACTCCAATTGATTTCAAAGGGAACCAGGAGGCCTGATGTAATCCCGTTTTTTTTAAAAAAAGAAGTTCAGATCGGAGCACAGGTCTATTCCTATACAGACCAATGCGGACCCGGGAGGCCTTGTCTACTCCCGTATTTTAAAAAAGAAGTTGAGATCGGAGCCCAGGTCTACTCTTATAGATTTTAATGGGGACCCTGGAGTCCTGGTCTACTCTCTTTTTTTTAAAAAAAGTTCAGATCGGAGCCCAGATCTATTCCTATTGATATCAATGGGAACCCGGGAGTCCTGGTCTACTCCCGTTGTTTTTTTTTTTAAGAAGTTGAGATCGGAGCCCAGGTCTACTGCCATAGAGTCCTATGGGGACCCGGGAGGCCTGGTCTACTCCCGGTTTTTTTAAAAAGTTCAGAACGGAGCTTAGGTCTACTCTCATAGAGTCCAATTGGGACCCGGGAGGCCTGGTCTACTGCATTTTTTATAGGTAAAATGGAGGCCAGATCGACTCTTGTATTTTAGCAGGTAAAATGGAGGCCAGATCAACTCCTTTTTTTTCCCCCCCCCAAGTGCTGAACGGAGTCCAGGTCTACTCCTATAGATTTCAAAAGGAACCCGGGGGGCCTGGTCTACTCCCGGTTTTTTTAAAAAGTTCAGAACGGAGCCCAGGTCTACTCTCATAGAGTCCAAAGGGGACCCGGGAGGCCTGGTGTACTCCCGGTTGTTTTTTTGTTTTTTTTAAAAAAAGTTGAGATCGGAGGCCAGGTCTACTCCTATAGATTTCAAAGAGAACCAGGAGGCCTGATCTAATCCAGTTTTTTTTAAAAAAGAAGTTCAGATCGAAGCCCAGGTCTACTCCTATAGAATCCAATGGGGGCCCGGGAGGCGTGGTCTACTCCCTTTTTTAAAAAAGAAGTTCAGAACGGAGCCCAGGTCTACTCCTATAGATTTCAAAGGGAACCAGGAGTCCTGAACAAATCCCGTTTTTTTTTTTTTTTTAAAGAAGTTCAGATCGGAGCACAGGTCTACTCGCATAGAGTCTAATGGGGATCCGGGAGGCCTGGTCTACTCCCTTTTTTAAGAAAAAAGTTCAGAACAGAACCCAGGTCTACTCCTATGCAGACAAATGCGGACCCCGGAGGCCTTGTCTACTCCCGTTTTTTTTAAAAAAAGAAGTTGAGATCGGAGCCAAGGTCTACTCTCATAGAGTCCTCTAGGGACCCGGGAGGCCTGGTCTACTCCAGTTTTTTTTAAGAAAGTTGAGATCGGAGCCCAGGTCTACTCTTATAGATTTTAATGGGTACCCGGGAGTCCTGGTCTACTCTCTTTTTTTAAAAAAAATTTCAGATCGGAGCCCAGATCTATTCCTATTGATATCAATGGGAACCCGGGAGGCCTGGTCTACTGCGTTTTTTTATAGGTAAAATGGAGGCCAGATCGACTCTTGTATTTTAGCAGGTAAAATGGAGGCCAGATCAACTCCCGTTTTTTTTTTCTTTTCCAAGTGCTGAACGGAGTCTAGGTCTACTCCTATAGATTTCAATAGGGACCCGGGGGGCCTGGTCTACTCCCGTTTTTTTTAAAAAAAGAAGTTGAGATCGGAGCCCAGATCTATTCCTATTGATATCAATGGGAACCCGGGAGTCCTGGTATACTCCCGTTGTTTTTTTTTTTAAGAAGTTGAGATCGGAGCCCAGATCTACTGCCATAGAGTCCGATGGGGACCCGGGAGGCCTGGTCTACTCCCGTTGTTTTTTTTTTTTAAGAAGTTGAGGTCGGAGCCCAGATCTACTGCCATAGAGTCCAATCGGGACCCGGGAGGCCTGGTCTACTGCGTTTTTTTATAGGTAAAATGGAGGGCAGATCGACTCTTGTATTTTAGCAGGTAAAATGGAGACCAGATCAACTCCCGTTTTTTTTTTCTTTTCCAAGTGCTCAACGGAGTACAGGTCTACTCCTATAGATTTCAATAGGGACCCGGGGGGCCTGGTCTACTCCCGGATTTTTTTTTAAAGTTGAGATCGGAGCCCAGGTCTACTCTTATAGATTTTAATGGGTACCCGGGAGTCCTGGTCTACTCTCTTTTTTTTTAAAAAAAGTTCAGATCGGAGCCCAGATCTATTCTTATTGATATCAAAGGGAACCCGGGAGTCCTGGTCTACTCCCGTTGTTTTTTTTTTTTTAAGAAGTTGAGATTGGAGCCCAGGTCTACTGCCATAGAGTCGTATGGGGACCCGGGAGGCCTGGTCTACTCCCGTTGTTTTTTTTTTTAAGAAGTTGAGATCGGAACCTAGATCTACTGCCATATAGTCCAATGGGGACCCGGGAGGCCTGGTCTACTGCGTTTTTTTATAGGTAAAATGGAGGCCAGATTGACTCTTGTATTTTAGCAGGTAAAATGGAGGCCAGATGAACTCCCGTTTTTTTTTTCTTTTCGAAGTGCTGAACGGAGTCCAGGTCTACTCCTATAGATTTCAATAGGGACCCGGGGGGCCTGGTCTACTCCCGGTTTTTTTAAAAAGTTCAGAACGGAGCCCAGGTCTACTCTCATAGAGTCCAATGGGGACCAGGGAGACCTTGTCTACTGCGTTTTTTTATAGGTAAAATGGAGGCCAGATGGACTCTTGTATTTTAGCAGGTAAAATGGAGGCCAGATCAACTCCCGTTTTTTTTTTCTTTTCCAAGTGCTGAACGGAGTCCAGGTCTACTCTCATAGAGTCCAATGGGGACCCGGGAGGCCTGGTCTACTCCCGTTTCTTTTTGTTGTTTTTTTAAAGAAGTTGAGATCGGAGGCCGGGTCTACTCCTATAGATTTCAAAGGGAACCAGGAGGCCTGATCTAATCCCGTTTTTGTTTTTTTTAAAGAAGTTCAGATCGGAGCACAAGTCTACTCCTATACAAACCAATGCGGACCCGGGAGGCCTTGTCTACTCCCGTATTTTAAAAAAAAGAAGTTGAGATCGAAGCCCAGGTCTACTCACATAGAGTCCTATGGGGACCCAGGAGGCCTGGTCTACTCCCGTTTTTTTTAAAAAAAGAAGTTGATATCGGAGCCCAGGTCTACTCTTATAGATTGTAATGGCGACCCGGGAGGCCTGGTCTACTGCAGGTTTTTTTCATAGGTAAAATGGAGAGCAGATCAACTTTTGTATTTTAGCAGGTAAAATGGAGGCCAGATCAACTCCCGTATTTTTTTTCTTTTCCAAGTGCTGAACGGAGTCTAGGTCTACTCTCATAGAGTCCAATGGGGACCCGGGAGGCCTGGTCTACTCCCGTTTGTTTTTTTTGTTTTTTTTAAAGAAGTTGAGATCGGAGCCCAGGTCTACTCCAATAGAGTCCAATGGCGACCCGGGAGGCCTGGTCTACTGCAGGTTTTTTTCATAGGTAAAATGGAGGGCAGATCGACTTTTGTATTTTAGCAGGTAAAATGGAGGCCAGATCAACTCCCGTATTTTTTTTCTTTTCCAAGTGCTGAACGGAGCCCAGGTCTACTCTCTTACAGTCCAATGGGGACCCAGGAGGCCTGGTCTACTCCCGTTTGTTTGTTTTGTTTTTTTAAAGAAGTTGAGATCGGAGGCCGGGTCTACTCCTATAGATTTCAAAGGGAACCAGGAGGCCTGATCTAATCCCGTTTTTTTTTTAAAAAGAAGTTCAGATCGGAGCACAGGTCTATTCCTATACAGACCAAAGCGGACCCGGGAGGCCTTGTCTACTCCCGTATTTTAAAAAAGAAGTTGAGATCGGAGCCCAGGTCTACTCTTATAGATTTTAATGGGGACCCGGGAGTCCTGGTCTACTCTCTTTTTTAAAAAAAAATTCAGATCGGAGCCCAGATCTATTCCTATTGATATCAATGGGAACCCGGGAGTCCTGGTCTACTCCCGTTGTTTTTTTTTTTAAGAAGTTGAGATCGGAGCCCAGGACTACTGCCATAGAGTCCTATGGGGATCCGGGAGGCCTGGTCTACTCCCGTTGTTTTTTTTTTTAAGAAGTTGAAATCGGAGCTCAGATCTACTGCCATAGAGTCCAATGGGGACCCGGGAGGCCTGGTCTAGTGCGTTTTTTTATAGTTATAATGGAGGCCAGATCGACTCTTGTATTTTAGCAGGTAAAATGGAGGCCAGATCAACTCCCGTTTTTTTTTTTTTCCGCAAGTGCTGAACGGAGTCCAGGTCTACTCCTATAGATTTCAATAGGGACCCGGGGGGCCTGGTCTACTCCCGGTTTTTTAAAAAAGTTCAGAACGGAGCCCAGGTCTACTCTCATAGAGTCCAATGGGGACCAGGGAGGCCTTGTCTACTGTGTTTTTTTATAGGTAAAATGGAGGCCAGATGGAGTCTTGTATTTTAGCAGGTAAAATGGAGGCCAGATCAACTCCCGTATTTTTTTTCTTTTCCAAGTGCTGAACGGAGTCCAGGTCTACTCTCATAGAGTCCAATGGGGACCCGGGAGGCCTGGTCTACTCCCGTTTCTTTTTTCTTTTTTTAAAGAAGTTGAGATCGGAGGCCGGGTCTACTCCTATAGATTTCAAAGGGAACCAGGAGGCCTGATCTAATCCCGTTTTTGTTTTTTTTAAAGAAGTTCAGATCGGAGCACAAGTCTACTCCTATACAAACCAATGCGGACCCGGGAGGCCTTGTCTACTCCCGTATTTTAAAAAAAAGAAGTTGAGATCGGAACCCAGGTCTACTCACATAGAGTCCTATGGGGACCCGGGAGGCCTGGTCTACTCCCGTTTTTTTAAAAAAAAGAAGTTGAGATCGGAGCCCAGGTCTACTCTTACAGATTTCAATGGGGACCGGGGAGGCCTGGTCTACTCTCTTTAAAAAAAAAAAAAAAAGTTCAGATCGGAGCCCAAATCTATTCCTATTGATATCAATGGGAACCCGGGAGTCCTGGTCTACTCCCGTTGTTGTTTTTTTTTAAGAAGTTGAGATCGGAGGCCACATCTACTCCTATAGATTTCAGTGGGAACCAGAAGGCCTTATCTAATCCAGTTTTTTTTTTTTAAAGAAGTTCAGATCTGAGCCCAGGTCTACTCCTATAGAATCCAATGGGGGCCCAGGAGGCCTGGTCTACTTTCTTTTTTAAAAAAGGAGTTCAGAACGGAGCCCAGGTCTACTCCTATACAGACCAATGCGGACCCGAGAGGCCTTGTCTACTCCCATTTTTTTTTTTTTTAAAGAAGTTCAGATCGGAGCCCAGGTCTACTCCAATAGAGTCCAATGGCGACCCGGGAGGCCTGGTCTAAAGCAGGTTTTTTTCATAGGTAAAATATAGGGCAGATCGACTTTTGTATTTTAGCAGGTAAAATGGAGGCCAGATCAACTCCCTTTTTTTTTTCTTTTCAAAGTGCGGAACGGAGTCCAGGTCTACTCTCATAGAGTCCAATGGGGACCCGGGAGGACTGGTCTACTCCCGTTTCTTTTTGTTTTTTTTTAAAGAAGTTGAGATCGGAGGCCGGGTCTACTCCTATAGATTTCAAAGGGAACCAGGAGGCCTGATGTAATCCCGTTTTTTTTTAAAAAAGAAGTTCAGAACGGAGCACAGGTCTATTCCTATACAGACCAATGCGGACCCGGGAGGCCTTGTCTACTCCCGTATTTTAAAAAAGAAGTTGAGATCGGAGCCCAGGTCTACTCTTATAGATTTTAATGGGGACCCTGGAGTCCTGGTCTACTCTCTTTTTTTTTAAAAAAGTTCAGATCGAAGCGCAGATCTATTCCTATTGATATCAATGGGAACCCGGGAGTCCTGGTCTACTCCCGTTGTTTTTTTTTTTAAGAAGTTGAGATCGGAGCCCAGGTCTACTGCCATAGAGTCCTATGGGGATCCGGGAGGCCTGGTCTACTCCTGGTTTTTTTAAAAAGTTCAGAACGGAGCCCAGGTCTACTCTCATAGAGTCTAATTGGGACCCGGGAGGCCTGGTCTACTGCATTTTTTTATAGGTAAAATGGAGGCCAGATCGACTCTTGTATTTTAGCAGGTAAAATGGAGACCAGATCAACTCCCTTTTTTTTTTTCCCCCAAGTGCTGAACGGAGTCCAGGTCTACTCCTATAGATTTCAATAGGGACCCGGGGGGCCTGGTCTACTCCCGGTTTTTTAAAAAAGTTCAGAACGGAGCCCAGGTCTACTCTCATAGAGTCCAATTGGGACCCGGGAGGCCTGGTCTACTGCACTTTTTTATAGGTAAAATGGAGGCCAGATGGACTCTTGTATTTTAGCAGGTAAAATGGAGGCCAGATCAACTCCCATTTTTTTTTTTCTTTTCCAAGTGCTGAACGGAGTCCAGGTCTACTCCTATAGATTTAAATACGGACCCGGGGGCCTGGTCTACTGCCGGTTTTTTTAAAAAGTTCAGAACGGAGCCCAGGTCTACTCTCATAGAGTCCAACGGGGACCCGGAAGGCCTGGTCTACTCCCGTTTCTTTCTTTTTTTTTTTTAAAGAAGTTGAGATCGGAGGCCGGGTCTACTCCTATAGATTTCAAAGGGAACCAGGAGGCCTGATCTAATCCCGTTTTTGTTTTTTTTAAAGAAGTTCAGATCGGAGCACAAGTCTACTTCTATACAAACCAATGCGGACCCGGGAGGCCTTGTCTACTCCCGTATTTAAAAAAAAAGAAGTTGAGATCGGAGCCCAGGTCTACTCACATAGAGTCCTATGGGGACCCGGGAGGCCTGGTCTACTCCCGTTTTTTTTAAAAAAAGAAGTTGAGATCGGAGCCCAGGTCTACTCTTATAGATTTCAATGGCGACCCGGGAGGCCTGGTCTACTGCAGGTTTTTTTTGATAGGTAAAATGGAGGGCAGATCGACTTTTGTATTTTAGCAGGTAAAATGGAGGCCAGATTAACTCCCGTATTTTTTTTCTTTTCCAAGTGCTGAACGGAGTCCAGGTCTACTCTCATAGAGTCCAATGGGGACCCGGGAGGCCTGGTCTACTCCCGTTTGTTTGTTTTGTTTTTTTAAAGAAGTTGAGATCGGAGCCCAGGTCTACTCCAATAGAGTCCAATGGCGACCCGGGAAGCCTGGTCTACTGCAGGTTTTTTTCATAGGTAAAATGGAGGGCAGATCGACTTTTGTATTTTAGCAGGTAAAATGGAGGCCAGATCAACTCCCGTATTTTTTTTCTTTTCCAAGTGCTGAACGGAGCCCAGGTCTACTCTCATACAGTCCAATGGGGACCCGGGAGGCCTGGTCTACTCCCGTTTGTTTGTTTTGTTTTTTTAAAGAAGTTGAGATCGGAGGCCGGGTCTACTCCTATAGATTTCAAATTGAACCAGGAGGCCTGATCTAATCCCGTTTTTTTTTTAAAAAGAAGTTCAGATTGGAGCACAGGTCTATTCCTATACAGACCAAAGCGGACCCAGGAGGCCTTGTCTACTCCCGTATTTTAAAAAAGAAGTTGAGATCGGAGCCCAGGTCTACTCTTATAGATTTTAATGGGGACCCGGGAGTCCTGGTCTACTCTCTTTTTTTTAAAAAAAGTTCAGATCGGAGCCCAGATCTATTCCTATTGATATCAATGTGATCCCGGGAGTCCTGGTCTACTCCCGTTGTTTTTTTTTTTAAGAAGTTGAGATCGGAGCCCAGGTTTACTGCCATAGAGTCCGATGGGGATCCGGGAGGCCTGGTCTACTCCCGTTGTTTTTTTTTTTAAGAAGTTGAAATCGGAGCCCAGATCTACTGCCATAGAGTCCAATGGGGACCCGGGAGGCCTGGTCTACTGCGTTTTTTTATAGGTAAAATGGAGGCCAGATCGACTCTTGTATTTTAGCAGGTAAAATGGAGGCCAGATCAACTCCCGTTTTTTTTTTCTTTTCCAAGTGCTGAACGGAGTCCAGGTCTACTCTCATAGAGTCCAATGGGGACCCGGGAGGCCTGGTCTACTCCCGTTTCTTTTTGTTGTTTTTTTAAAGAAGTTGAGATCGGAGCCCAGGTCTACTGCCATAGAGTCCTATGGGGATCTGGGAGGCCTGGTCTACTCCCGTTGTTTTTTTTTTTAAGAAGTTGAAATCGGAGCCCAGATCTACTGCCATAGAGTCCAATGGGGACCCGGGAGGCCTGGTGTACTGCGTTTTTTTATAGGTAAAATGGAGGCCAGATCAACTCCCGTTTTTTTTTTTCCCGCAAGTGCTGAACGGAGTCCAGGTCTACTCCTATAGATTTCAATAGGGACCCGGGGGGCCTGGTCTACTCCCGGTTTTTTTAAAAAGTTCAGAACGGAGCCCAGGTCTACTCTCATAGAGTCCAATGGGGACCAGGGAGACCTTGTCTACTGCGTTTTTTTATAGGTAAAATGGAGGCCAGATGGACTCTTGTATTTTAGCAGGTAAAATGGAGGCCAGATCAACTCCCGTTTTTTTTTTCTTTTCCAAGTGCTGAACGGAGTCCAGGTCTACTCTCATAGAGTCCAATGGGGACCCGGGAGGCCTGGTCTACTCCCGTTTCTTTTTGTTGTTTTTTTAAAGAAGTTGAGATCGGAGGCCGGGTCTACTCCTATAGATTTCAAAGGGAACCAGGAGGCCTGATCTAATCCCGTTTTTGTTTTTTTTAAAGAAGTTCAGATCGGAGCACAAGTCTACTCCTATACAAACCAATGCGGACCCGGGAGGCCTTGTCTACTCCCGTATTTTAAAAAAAAGAAGTTGAGATCGAAGCCCAGGTCTACTCACATAGAGTCCTATGGGGACCCGGGAGGCCTGGTCTACTCCCGTTTTTTTTAAAAAAAGAAGTTGATATCGGAGCCCAGGTCTACTCTTATAGATTGTAATGGCGACCCGGGAGGCCTGGTCTACTGCAGGTTTTTTTCATAGGTAAAATGGAGAGCAGATCAACTTTTGTATTTTAGCAGGTAAAATGGAGGCCAGATCAACTCCCGTATTTTTTTTCTTTTCCAAGTGCTGAACGGAGTCTAGGTCTACTCTCAGAGAGTCCAATGGGGACCCGGGAGGCCTGGTCTACTCCCGTTTGTTTTTTTTGTTTTTTTTAAAGAAGTTGAGATCGGAGCCCAGGTCTACTCCAATAGAGTCCAATGGCGACCCGGGAGGCCTGGTCTACTGCAGGTTTTTTTCATAGGTAAAATGGAGGGCAGATCGACTTTTGTATTTTAGCAGGTAAAATGGAGGCCAGATCAACTCCCGTATTTTTTTTCTTTTCCAAGTGCTGAACGGAGCCCAGGTCTACTCTCTTACAGTCCAATGGGGACCCAGGAGGCCTGGTCTACTCCCGTTTGTTTGTTTTGTTTTTTTAAAGAAGTTGAGATCGGAGGCCGGGTCTACTCCTATAGATTTCAAAGGGAACCAGGAGGCCTGATCTAATCCCGTTTTTTTTTTAAAAAGAAGTTCAGATCGGAGCACAGGTCTATTCCTATACAGACCAAAGCGGACCCGGGAGGCCTTGTCTACTCCCGTATTTTAAAAAAGAAGTTGAGATCGGAGCACAGGTCTACTCTTATAGATTTTAATGGGGACCCGGGAGTCCTGGTCTACTCTCTTTTTTTAAAAAAAAGTTCAGATCGGAGCCCAGATCTATTCCTATTGATATCAATGGGAACCCGGGAGTCCTGGTCTACTCCCGTTGTTTTTTTTTTTAAGAAGTTGAGATCGGAGCCCAGGACTACTGCCATAGAGTCCTATGGGGATCCGGGAGGCCTGGTCTACTCCCGTTGTTTTTTTTTTTAAGAAGTTGAAATCGGAGCTCAGATCTACTGCCATAGAGTCCAATGGGGACCCGGGAGGCCTGGTCTAGTGCGTTTTTTTATAGTTAAAATGGAGGCCAGATCGACTCTTGTATTTTAGCAGGTAAAATGGAGGCCAGATCAACTCCCGTTTTTTTTTTTTCCGCAAGTGCTGAACGGAGTCCAGGTCTACTCCTATAGATTTCAATAGGGACCCGGGGGGCCTGGTCTACTCCCGGTTTTTTTAAAAAGTTCAGAACGGAGCCCAGGTCTACTCTCATAGAGTCCAATGGGGACCAGGGAGGCCTTGTCTACTGCGTTTTTTTATAGGTAAAATGGAGGCCAGATGGAGTCTTGTATTTTAGCAGGTAAAATGGAGGCCAGATCAACTCCCGTATTTTTTTTCTTTTCCAAGTGCTGAACGGAGTCCAGGTCTACTCTCATAGAGTCCAATGGGGACCCGGGAGGCCTGGTCTACTCCCGTTTCTTTTTTCTTTTTTTAAAGAAGTTGAGATCGGAGGCCGGGTCTACTCCTATAGATTTCAAAGGGAACCAGGAGGCCTGATCTAATCCCGTTTTTGTTTTTTTTAAAGAAGTTCAGATCGGAGCACAAGTCTACTCCTATACAAACCAATGCGGACCCGGGAGGCCTTGTCTACTCCCGTATTTTAAAAAAAAGAAGTTGAGATCGGAACCCAGGTCTACTCACATAGAGTCCTATGGGGACCCGGGAGGCCTGGTCTACTCCCGTTTTTTTAAAAAAAAGAAGTTGAGATCGGAGCCCAGGTCTACTCTTATAGATTTCAATGGGGACCGGGGAGGCCTGGTCTACTCTCTTTAAAAAAAAAAAAAAAAGTTCAGATCGGAGCCCAAATCTATTCCTATTGATATCAATGGGAACCCGGGAGTCCTGGTCTACTCCCGTTGTTGTTTTTTTTTAAGAAGTTGAGATCGGAGGCCACATCTACTCCTATAGATTTCAGTGGGAACCAGAAGGCCTTATCTAATCCAGTTTTTTTTTTTTAAAGAAGTTCAGATCTGAGCCCAGGTCTACTCCTATAGAATCCAATGGGGGCCCAGGAGGCCTGGTCTACTTTCTTTTTTAAAAAAGGAGTTCAGAACGGAGCCCAGGTCTACTCCTATACAGACCAATGCGGACCCGAGAGGCCTTGTCTACTCCCATTTTTTTTTTTTTAAAGAAGTTCAGATCGGAGCCCAGGTCTACTCCAATAGAGTCCAATGGTGACCCGGGAGGCCTGGTCTACTGCAGGTTTTTTTCATAGGTAAAATATAGGGCAGATCGACTTTTGTATTTTAGCAGGTAAAATGGAGGCCAGATCAACTCCCTTTTTTTTTTCTTTTCAAAGTGCGGAACGGAGTCCAGGTCTACTCTCATAGAGTCCAATGGGGACCCGGGAGGACTGGTCTACTCCCGTTTCTTTTTGTTTTTTTTTAAAGAAGTTGAGATCGGAGGCCGGGTCTACTCCTATAGATTTCAAAGGGAACCAGGAGGCCTGATGTAATCCCGTTTTTTTTTAAAAAAGAAGTTCAGAACGGAGCACAGGTCTATTCCTATACAGACCAATGCGGACCCGGGAGGCCTTGTCTACTCCCGTATTTTAAAAAAGAAGTTGAGATCGGAGCCCAGGTCTACTCTTATAGATTTTAATGGGGACCCGGGAGTCCTGGTCTACTCTCTTTTTTTTTAAAAAAGTTCAGATCGAAGCGCAGATCTATTCCTATTGATATCAATGGGAACCCGGGAGTCCTGGTCTACTCCCGTTGTTTTTTTTTTTAAGAAGTTGAGATCGGAGCCCAGGTCTACTGCCATAGAGTCCTATGGGGATCCGGGAGGCCTGGTCTACTCCTGGTTTTTTTAAAAAGTTCAGAACGGAGCCCAGGTCTACTCTCATAGAGTCTAATTGGGACCCGGGAGGCCTGGTCTACTGCATTTTTTTATAGGTAAAATGGAGGCCAGATCGACTCTTGTATTTTAGCAGGTAAAATGGAGACCAGATCAACTCCCTTTTTTTTTCCCCCCAAGTGCTGAACGGAGTCCAGGTCTACTCCTATAGATTTCAATAGGGACCCGGGGGGCCTGGTCTACTCCCGGTTTTTTTAAAAAGTTCAGAACGGAGCCCAGGTCTACTCTCATAGAGTCCAATTGGGACCCGGGAGGCCTGGTCTACTGCACTTTTTTATAGGTAAAATGGAGGCCAGATGGACTCTTGTATTTTAGCAGGTAAAATGGAGGCCAGATCAACTCCCGTTTTTTTTTTTCTTTTCCAAGTGCTGAACGGAGTCCAGGTGTACTCCTATAGATTTAAATAGGCACCCGGGGGGCCTGGTCTACTCCAGGTTTTTTTTAAAAGTTCAGAACGGAGCCCAGGTCTACTCTCATAGAGTCCAATGGGGACCCGGGAGGCCTGGTGTACTCCCGGTTGTTTTTTTGTTTTTTTTTAAAGAAGTTGAGATCGGAGGCCAGGTCTACTCCTATAGATTTCAAAGAGAACCAGGAGGCCTGATCTAATCCAGTTTTTTTAAAAAAAAAAGTTCAGATCGGAGCCCAGGTCTACTCCTATAGAATCCAATGGGGGCCCGGGAGGCCTGGTCCACTCCCTTTTTTAAAAAACAAGTTCAGAACGGAGCCCAGGTCTACTCCTATAGATTTCAAAGGGAACCAGGAGTCCTGAACTAATCCCGTTTTTTTTTTTTTAAAGAAGTTCAGATCGGAGCACAGGTCTACTCGCATAGAGTCCAATGGGGATCCGGGAGGCCTGGTCTACTCCCTTTTTAAAGAAAAAAGTTCAGAACGGAACCCAGGTCTACTCCTATGCAGACAAATGCGGACCCCGGAGGCCTTGTCTACTCCCGTTTTTTTTAAAAAAAGAAGTTGAGATCGGAGCCAAGGTCTACTCTGATAGAGTCCTCTAGGGACCCGGGAGGCCTGGTCTACTCCAATTTTTTTTCAGAAAGTTGAGATCGGAGCCCAGGTCTACTCTTATAGATTTTAATGGGGACCCGGGAGTCCTGGTCTACTCTCTTTTTTAAAAAAAAAGTTCAGATCGGAGCCCAGATCAATTCCTATTGATATCAATGGGAACCCGGGAGTCCTGGTCTACTCCCGTTGTTTGTTTTTTTAAGAAGTTGAGATCGGAGCCCAGGTCTACTCCTATAGATTTCAAAGAGAACCAGGAGGTTTGATCTAATCCAGTTTTTTTTTTAAAAGAAGTTCAGATCGGAGCACAGGTCTACTCGCATTGAGTCCAATGGGGATCCGGGAGGCATGGTCTACTCCCTTTTTTAAGAAAAAAGTTCCGAACGGAACCCAGGTCTACTCCTATGCAGACAAATGCGGACCCCAGAGGCCTTGTCTACTCCCGTTTTTTTTAAAAAAAGAAGTTGAGATCGGAGCCCAGGTCTACTCTCATAGAGTCCTCTAGGGACCCGGGAGGCCTGGTCTACTCCCATTTTTTTTTAAAGAAGTTATGATCGGAGCCCAGGTCTACTCTTATAGATTTTAATGGGGACCCGGGAGTTTTGGTCTACTCTCTTTTTTTTTTTAAATGTTCAGATCGGAGCCCAGATCTATTCCTATTGATATCAATGGGAACCCGGGAGTCCTGGTCTACTCCCGTTGTTTTTTTTTTTAAGAAGTTGAGATCGGAGCCCAGGTCTACTCTCATAGAGTCCAATTGGGACCCGGGAGGCCTGGTCTACTGCGTTTTTTTATAGGTAAAATGGAGGTCAGATGGACTCTTGTATTTTAGCAGGTAAAATGGAGGCCAGATCAACTCCCGTTTTTTCTTTTCTTTTCCAAGTGCTGAACGGAGTCCAGGTGTACTCCTATAGATTTAAATAGGGACCCGGGGGGCCTGGTCTACTCTCTTTTTTTTAAAAAATTTCAGATCGGAGCCCAGATCTATTCCTACTGATATCAAAGGGAACCCGGGAGTCCTGGTCTACTCCCGTTATTATTATTTTTTAAGAAGTTGAGATCGGAGCCCAGGTCTACTGCCATAGAGTCCTATGGGGACCCGGGAGGTCTGGTCTACTCCCGTTGTTTTTTTTTTTAAGAAGTTGAGATCGGAGCCCAGATCTACTGCCATAGAGTCCAATGGGGACTTGGGAGGCCTGGTCCACTGCGTTTTTTTATAGGTAAAATGGAGGCCAGATCGACTCTTGTATTTTAGCAGGTAAAATGGAGGCCAGATCAACTCCCGGTTTTTTTTTCTTTTCCAAGTGCTGAACGGAGTCCAGGTCTACTCCTATAGATTTCAATAGGGACCCGGGGGGCCTGGTCTACTCCCATTTTTTTTTTAAAAAGTTGAGATCGGAGCCCAGGTCTACTCATAGATTTTAATGGGTACCCGGGAGTCCTGGTCTACTCTCTTTTTTTTTTAAAAAAAGTTCAGATCGGAGACCAGATCTCTTCCTATTGATATCAAAGGGAACCCGGGAATCCTGGTCTACTCCTTTTTTTTTTTTTTTTTTAAGAAGTTGAGATCGGAGCCCAGGTCTACTGCCATAGAGTCCTATGGGGACCCGGGAGTCCTGGTGTACTCCCGTTGTTTGTTTTTTTAAGAAGTTGAGATCGGAGCCCAGATCTACTGCCATAGAGTCCAATGGGGACCCGGGAGGCCTGGTCTACTGCGTTTTTTTATAGGTAAAATGGAGGCCAGATCAACTCCCATTTTTTTTTCTTTTCCAAGTGCTGAACGGAGTCCAGGTCTACTCCTATAGATTTCAATAGGGACCCGGGGGGCCTGGTCTACTCCCGGATTTTTTTAAAAAAGAAGTTGAGATCGGAGCCCAGGTCTACTCTTATAGATTTTAATGGGGACCCGGGAGTCCTGGTCTACTCTCTTTTTTTTAAAAAAAGTTCAGATCGGAGCCCAGATCTATTCCTATTGATATCAATGGGAACCCGGGAGTCCTGGTCTACTCCCGTTGTTTGTTTTTTTAAGAAGTTGAGATCGGAGCCCAGGTCTACTCCTATAGATTTCAAAGAGAACCAGGAGGCCTGATCTAATCCAGTTTTTTTTTTTAAAAGAAGTTCAGATCGGAGCACAGGTCTACTCGCATAGAGTCCAATGGGGATCCGGGAGGCCTGGTCTACTCCCTTTTTTAAGAAAAAAGTTCAGAACGGAACCCAGGTCTACTCCTATGCAGACAAATGCGGACCCCAGAGGCCTTGTCTACTCCCGTTTTTTTTTAAAAAAGAAGTTGAGATCGGAGCCCAGGTCTACTCTCATAGAGTCCTCTAGGGACCCGGGAGGCCTGGTCTACTCCCATTTTTTTTTAAAGAAGTTATGATCGGAGCCCAGGTCTACTCTTATAGATTTTAATGGGGACCCGGAAGTTTTGGTCTACTCTCTTTTTTTTAAAAAATGTTCAGATCGGAGCCCAGATCTATTCCTATTGATATCAATGGGAACCCGGGAGTCCTGGTCTACTCCCGTTGTTTTTTTTTTTAAGAAGTTGAGATCGGAGCCCAGGTCTACTCTCATAGAGTCCAATTGGGACCCGGGAGGCCTGGTCTACTGCGTTTTTTTATAGGTAAAATGGAGGTCAGATGGACTCTTGTATTTTAGCAGGTAAAATTGAGGCAAGATCAACTCCCGTTTTTTCTTTTCTTTTCCAAGTGCTGAACGGAGTCCAGGTGTACTCCTATAGATTTAAATAGGGACCCGGGGGGCCTGGTCTACTCTCTTTTTTTAAAAAAATTTCAGATCGGAGCCCAGATCTATTCCTATTGATATCAAAGGGAACCCGGGAGTCCTGGTCTACTCCCGTTATTTATTTTTTTTAAGAAGTTGAGATCGGAGCCCAGGTCTACTGCCATAGAGTCCTATGGGGACCCAGAAGGTCTGGTCTACTCCCGTTGTTTGTTTTTTTAAGAAGTTGAGTTCGGAGCCCAGATCTACTGCCATAGAGTCCAATGGGGACCCGGGAGGCCTGGTCTACTGCGTTTTTTTATAGGTAAAATGGAGGCCAGATCGACTCTTGTGTTTTAGCAGGTAAAATGGTGGCCAGATCAACTCCCGTTTTTTTTTTCTTTTCCAAGTGCTGAACGGAGTCCAGGTCTACTCCTATAGATTTCAATAGGGACCCAGGGGGCCTGGTCTACTCTTGTTTTTTTTTTAAAAAAAGAAGTTGAGATCGGAGCCCAGGTCTACTCTTTTCGATTTTAATGGGTACCCGGGAGTCCTGGTCTACTCTCTTTTTTTAAAAAAAAGTTCAGATCAGAGCCCAGATCTATTCCTATTGTTATGAAAGGGAACCCGGGAGTCCTGGTCTACTCCCGTTGTTTTTTTTTTTTAAGAAGTTGAGATCGGAGCCCAGGTCTACTGCCATAGAGTCGTATGGGGACCCTGGAGGCCTGGTCTACTCCCGTTGTTTTTTTTTTAAGAAGTTGAGATCGGAGCCCAGATCTACTGCCATAGAGTCCAATGGGGACCCTGGCCTGGTCTACTGCGTTTTTTTATAGGTAAAATGGAGGCCAGATCGACTCTTGTATTTTAGCAGGTAAAATGGAGGCCAGATCAACTCCCGTTTTTTTCTTTTCTTTTCCAAGTGCTGAACGGAGTCCAGGTCTACTCCTATAGATTTCAAAAGGGACCCGGGGGGCCTGGTCTACTCCTTTTTTTTAAAAAAAAGAAGTTGAGATCGGAGCCCAGGTCTACTCTCATAGAGTCCTATGGGGACCCGGGAGGCCTGGTCTACTCCCGTTGTTTTTTTTTTTAAGAAGTTGAGATCGGAGCCCAGATCTACTGCCATAGAGTCCAATGGGGACCCGGGAGGCTTGTCTACTGCGTTTTTTCATAGGTAAAATGGAGGCCAGATCGACTCTTGTATTTTAGCAGGTAAAATGGAGGCCAGATCGACTCTTGTATTTTAGCAGTTAAAATGGAGGCCAGATCAACTCCCGTATTTTTTTTCTTTTCCAAGTGCTGAACGGAGTCCAGGTCTACTCCTTTAGATTTCAATAGGGACCCGGGGGGCCTGGTCTACTCCCGGTTTTTTTTAAAAAAGAAGTTGAGATCGGAACCCAGGTCTACGCTTATAGATTTTAATGCGTACCCGGGAGTCCTGGTCTACTCTCATAGAGTCCTATGGGGACCTGGGAGGCCTGGTCTACTCCCGTTTTTTTTTTGTTTTTTTTAAAGAAGTTGAGATCGGAGGCCAGGTCTACTCCTATAGATTTCAAAGGGAACCAGGATTCCTGAACTAATCCCGTTTTTTTTTTTTTTTTAAAGAAGTTCAGATCGGAGCACAGGTCTACTCGCATAGAGTCCTATGGGGACCCGGGAGGCCTGGTCTACTCCCTTTTTTAAGAAAAAAGTTCAGAACGGAGCCCAGGTCTACTCCTATACAGACCAATGCGGACCCCGGAGGCCTTGTCTACTCCCTTTTTTTTTAAAAAAAGAAGTTGAGATCGGAGCCCAGGTCTACTCTCATAGAGTCCTATGGGGACCCGGGAGGCCTGGTCTACTCCCTTTTATAAAAAAAAATGTTCAGAACGGAGCCCAAGTCTACTCCTATAGATTTCAATAGGGACCCGGGGGGCCAGATCGACTC
Source organism: Lepidodactylus listeri (assembly GCA_029233225.1). NCBI lineage: Eukaryota > Metazoa > Chordata > Lepidosauria > Squamata > Gekkonidae > Lepidodactylus > Lepidodactylus listeri. The sequence continues at coordinate 523,029 of JARCFY010000014.1, read as the reverse complement.
TTGTATTTTAGCAGGTAAAATGGAGGGCAGATCAATTCCCGTTTTTTTTTTCTTTTCCAAGTGCTGAACGGAGTCCAGGTCTACTCCTATAGATTTCAATAGGGACCCGGGGGGTCTGGTCTATTCCCGGTTTTTTTTAAAAGTTCAGAACGGAGCCCAGGTCTACTCTCATAGAGTCCAATGGGGACCCGGGAGGCCTGGTCTACTCCCGGTTGTTTTTTTGTTTTTTTTTAAAGAAGTTGAGATCGGAGGCCAGGTCTACTCCTATAGATTTCAAAGGGAACCAGGAGACCTGAACTAATCCCGTTTTTTTTTTTTTTTAAAGAAGTTCAGATCGGAGCACAGGTCTACTCGCATAGAGTCCAATGGGGATTCAAGAGGCCTGGTCTACTCCGTTTTTTAAGAAAAAAGTTCAGAACGGAGCCCAGGTCTACTCCTATACAGACCAATGCGGACCCCGGAGGCCTTGTCTACTCCCGTTTTTTTTAAAAAAAGAAGTTGAGATCGGAGCCCAGGTCTACTCTCATAGAGTCCAGATCTACTCTCATAGAGTCCAATGGGGACCCGGGAGGCCTGGTCTACTCCCGTTTGTTTTTTTTGTTTTTTTTAAAGAAGTTGAGATCGGAGCCCAGGTCTACTCCAATAGAGTCCAATGGCGACCCGGGAGGCCTGGTCTACTGCAGGTTTTTTTCATAGGTAAAATGGAGGGCAGATCGACTTTTGTATTTTAGCAGGTAAAATGGAGGCCAGATCAACTCCCGTATTTTTTTTCTTTTCCAAGTGCTGAACGGAGCCCAGGTCTACTCTCTTACAGTCCAATGGGGACCCAGGAGGCCTGGTCTACTCCCGTTTGTTTGTTTTGTTTTTTTAAAGAAGTTGAGATCGGAGGCCGGGTCTACTCCTATAGATTTCAAAGGGAACCAGGAGGCCTGATCTAATCCCGTTTTTTTTTAAAAAAGAAGTTCAGATTGGAGCACAGGTCTATTCCTATACAGACCAAAGCGGACCCAGGAGGCCTTGTCTACTCCCGTATTTTAAAAAAGAAGTTGAGATCGGAGCCCAGGTCTACTCTTATAGATTTTAATGGGGACCCGGGAGTCCTGGTCTACTCTCTTTTTTTTAAAAAAAGTTCAGATCGGAGCCCAGATCTATTCCTATTGATATCAATGTGATCCCGGGAGTCCTGGTCTACTCCCGTTGTTTTTTTTTTTAAGAAGTTGAGATCGGAGCCCAGGTTTACTGCCATAGAGTCCGATGGGGATCCGGGAGGCCTGGTCTACTCCCGTTGTTTTTTTTTTAAAGAAGTTGAAATCGGAGCCCAGATCTACTGCCATAGAGTCCAATGGGGACCCGGGAGGCCTGGTCTACTGCGTTTTTTTATAGGTAAAATGGAGGCCAGATCGACTCTTGTATTTTAGCAGGTAAAATGGAGGCCAGATCAACTCCCGTTTTTTTTTTCTTTTCCAAGTGCTGAACGGAGTCCAGGTCTACTCTCATAGAGTCCAATGGGGACCCGGGAGGCCTGGTCTACTCCCGTTTCTTTTTGTTGTTTTTTTAAAGAAGTTGAGATCGGAGCCCAGGTCTACTGCCATAGAGTCCTATGGGGATCTGAGAGGCCTGGTCTACTCCCGTTGTTTTTTTTTTTAAGAAGTTGAAATCAGAGCCCAGATCTACTGCCATAGAGTCCAATGGGGACCCGGGAGGCCTGGTGTACTGCGTTTTTTTATAGGTAAAATGGAGGCCAGATCGACTCTTGTATTTTAGCAGGTAAAATGGAGGCCAGATCAAGTCCCGTTTTTTTTTTTCCGCAAGTGCTGAACGGAGTCCAGGTCTACTCCTATAGATTTCAATAGAGACCCGGGGGGCCTGGTCTACTCCCGGTTTTTTTAAAAAGTTCAGAACGGAGCCCAGGTCTACTCTCATAGAGTCCAATGGGGACCAGGGAGGCCTTGTCTACTGCGTTTTTTTATAGGTAAAATGGAGGCCAGATGGACTCTTGTATTTTAGCAGGTAAAATGGAGGCCAGATCAACTCCCGTTTTTTTTTTCTTTTCCAAGTGCTGAACGGAGTCCAGGTCTACTCTCATAGAGTCCAATGGGGACCCGGGAGGCCTGGTCTACTCCCGTTTCTTTTTGTTGTTTTTTTAAAGAAGTTGAGATCGGAGGCCGGGTCTACTCCTATAGATTTCAAAGGGAACCAGGAGGCCTGATCTAATCCTGTTTTTGTTTTTTTTAAAGAAGTTCAGATCGGAGCACAAGTCTACTCCTATACAAACCAATGCGGACCCAAGAGGCCTTGTCTACTCCCGTATTTTAAAAAAAAGAAGTTGAGATCGAAGCCCAGGTCTACTCACATAGAGTCCTATGGGGACCCGGGAGGCCTGGTCTACTCCCGTTTTTTTTAAAAAAAGAAGTTGATATCGGAGCCCAGGTCTACTCTTATAGATTTCAATGGCGACCCGGGAGGCCTGGTCTACTGCAGGTTTTTTTCATAGGTAAAATGGAGGGCAGATCAACTTTTGTATTTTAGCAGGTAAAATGGAGGCCAGATCAACTCCCGTATTTTTTTTCTTTTCCAAGTGCTGAACGGAGTCTAGGTCTACTCTCATAGAGTCCAATGGGGACCCGGGAGGCCTGGTCTACTCCCGTTTGTTTTTTTTGTTTTTTTTAAAGAAGTTGAGATCGGAGCCCAGGTCTACTCCAATAGAGTCCAATGGCGACCCGGGAGGCCTGGTCTACTGCAGGTTTTTTTCATAGGTAAAATGGAGGGCAGATCAACTTTTGTATTTTAGCAGGTAAAATGGAGGCCAGATCAACTCCCGTATTTTTTTTCTTTTCCAAGTGCTGAATGGAGCCCAGGTCTACTCTCTTACAGTCCAATGGGGACCCAGGAGGCCTGGTCTACTCCCGTTTGTTTGTTTTGTTTTTTTAAAGAAGTTGAGATCGGAGGCCGGGTCTACTCCTATAGATTTCAAAGGGAACCAGGAGGCCTGATCTAATCCCGTTTTTTTTTTAAAAAGAAGTTCAGATCGGAGCACAGGTCTATTCCTATACAGACCAAAGCGGACCCGGGAGGCCTTGTCTACTCCCGTATTTTAAAAAAGAAGTTGAGATCGGAGACCAGGTCTACTCTTATAGATTTTAATGGGGACCCGGGAGTCCTGGTCTACTCTCTTTTTTTTAAAAAAAGTTCAGATCGGAGCCCAGATCTATTCCTATTGATATCAATGGGAACCCGGGAGTCCTGGTCTACTCCCGTTGTTTTTTTTTTTAAGAAGTTGAGATCGGAGCCCAGGACTACTGCCATAGAGTCCTATGGGGATCCGGGAGGCCTGGTCTACTCCCGTTGTTTTTTTTTTTAAGAAGTTGAAATCGGAGCTCAGATCTACTGCCATAGAGTCCAATGGGGACCCGGGAGGCCTGGTCTACTGCGTTTTTTTATAGTTAAAATGGAGGCCAGATCGACTCTTGTATTTTAGCAGGTAAAATGGAGGCCAGATCAACTCCCATTTTTTTTTTCCCCGCAAGTGCTGAACGGAGTCCAGGTCTACTCCTGTAGATTTCAATAGGGACCCGGGGGGCCTGGTCTACTCCCGGTTTTTTTAAAAAGTTCAGAACGGAGCCCAGGTCTACTCTCATAGAGTCCAATGGGGACCAGGGAGGCCTTGTCTACTGCGTTTTTTTATAGGTAAAATGGAGGCCAGATGGACTCTTGTATTTTAGCAGGTAAAATGGAGGCCAGATCAACTCCCGTATTTTTTTTCTTTTCCAAGTGCTGAACGGAGTCCAGGTCTACTCTCATAGAGTCCAATGGGGACCCGGGAGGCCTGGTCTACTCCCGTTTCTTTTTTTTTTTTTTTAAAGAAGTTGAGATCGGAGGCCGGGTCTACTCCTATAGATTTCAAAGGGAACCAGGCGGCCTGATCTAATCCCGTTTTTGTTTTTTTTAAAGAAGTTCAGATCGGAGCACAAGTCTACTCCTATACAAACCAATGCGGACCCGGGAGGCCTTGTCTACTCCCGTATTTAAAAAAAAAGAAGTTGAGATCGAAGCCCAGGTCTACTCACATAGAGTCCTATGGGGACCCGGGAGGCCTGGTCTACTCCCGTTTTTTTAAAAAAAAGAAGTTGAGATCGGAGCCCAGGTCTACTCTTATAGATTTCAATGGCGACCCGGGAGGCCTGGTCTACTGCAGGGTTTTTTCATAGGTAAAATGGAGGGCAGATCAACTTTTGTATTTTAGCAGGTAAAATGGAGGCCAGATCAACTCCCGTATTTTTTTTCTTTTCCAAGTGCTGAACGGAGTCCAGGTCTACTCTCATAGAGTCCAATGGGGACCCGGGAGGCCTGGTCTACTCCCGTTTGTTTGTTTTGTTTTTTTTAAAGAAGTTGAGATCGGAGCCCAGGTCTACTCCAATAGAGTCCAATGGCGACCCGGGAGGCCTGGTCTACTGCAGGTTTTTTTCATAGGTAAAATGGAGGGCAGATCGACTTTTGTATTTTAGCAGGTAAAATGGAGGCCAGATCAACTCCCGTATTTTCTTTCTTTTCCAAGTGCTGAACGGAGCCCAGGTCTACTCTCTTACAGTCCAATGGGGACCCGGGAGGCCTGGTCTACTCCCGTTTGTTTGTTTTGTTTTTTTAAAGAAGTTGAGATCGGAGGCCGGGTCTACTCCTATAGATTTCAAAGGGAACCAGGAGGCCTGATCTAATCCCGTTTTTTTTTTAAAAAGAAGTTCAGATCGGAGCACAGGTCTATTCCTATACAGACCAAAGCGGACCCGGGAGGCCTTGTCTACTCCCGTATTTTAAAAAAGAAGTTGAGATCGGAGCCCAGGTCTACTCTTATAGATTTTAATGGGGACCCGGGAATCCTGGTCTACTCTCTTTTTTTTAAAAAAAGTTCAGATCGGAGCCCAGATCTATTCCTATTGATATCAACGGGAACCCGGGAGTCCTGGTCTACTCCCGTTGTTTTTTTTTTAAGAAGTTGAGATCGGAGCCCAGGTCTACTGCCATAGAGTCCTATGGGGATCTGGGAGGCCTGGTCTACTTTCGTTGTTTTTTTTTTAAGAAGTTGAAATCGGAGCCCAGATCTACTGCCATAGAGTCCAATGGGGACCCGGGAGGCCTGGTCTAGTGCGTTTTTTTATAGGTAAAATGGAGGCCAGATCGACTCTTGTATTTTAGCAGGTAAAATGGAGGCCAGATCAACTCCCGTTTTTTTTTTTTCGCATGTGGTGAATGGAGTCCAGGTCTACTCCTATAGATTTCAATAGGGACCCGGGGGGCCTGGTCTACTCCCGGTTTTTTTAAAAAGTTCAGAACGGAGCCCAGGTCTACTTTCATAGAGTCCAATGGGGACCTGGGAGGCCTTGTCTACTGCGTTTTTTTATAGGTAAAATGGAGGCCAGATGGACTCTTGTATTTTAGCAGGTAAAATGGAGGTCAGATCAACTCCCGTTTTTTTTTTCTTTTCCAAGTGCTGAACGGAGTCCAGGTCTACTCTCATAGAGTCCAATGGGGACCCGTGAGGCCTGGTCTACTCCAGTTTCTTTTCTTTTTTTTTTTTTTTAAAGAAGTTGAGATCGGAGGCCGGGTCTACTCCTATAGATTTCAAAGGGAACCAGGAGGCCTGATCTAATCCCGTTTTTTTTTTTTTTAAAGAAGTTCAGATCGAAGCACAAGTCTACTCCTATACAAACCAATGCGGACCCGGGAGGCCTTGTCTACTCCCGTATTTTAAAAAAAAGAAGTTGAGATCGGAACCCAGGTCTACTCACATAGAGTCCTATGGGGACCCGGGAGGCCTGGTCTACTCCCGTTTTTTTAAAAAAAAGAAGTTGAGATCGGAGCCCAGGTCTACTCTTATAGATTTCAATGGGGACCGGGGAGGCCTGGTCTACTCTCTTTAAAAAAAAAAAAAAAGTTCAGATCGGAGCCCAAATCTATTCCTATTGATATCAATGGGAACCCGGGAGTCCTGGTCTACTCCCGTTGTTGTTTTTTTTTAAGAAGTTGAGATCGGAGGCCACATCTACTCCTATAGATTTCAGTGGGAACCAGAAGGCCTTATCTAATCCAGTTTTTTTTTTAAAGAAGTTCAGATCTGAGCCCAGGTCTACTCCTATAGAATCCAATGGGGGCCCGGGAGGCCTGGTCTACTTTCTTTTTTAAAAAAGGAGTTCAGAACGGAGCCCAGGTCTACTCCTATACAGACCAATGCGGACCCGAGAGGCCTTGTCTACTCCCGTTTTTTTTTTTTTAAAGAAGTTCAGATCGGAGCCCAGGTCTACTCCAATAGAGTCCAATGGCGACCCGGGAGGCCTGGTCTACTGCAGGTTTTTTTCATAGGTAAAATGGAGGGCAGATCGACTTTTGTATTTTAGCAGGTAAAATGGAGGCCAGATCAACTCCCTTTTTTTTTTCTTTTCCAAGTGCGGAACGGAGTCCAGGTCTACTCTCATAGAGTCCAATGGGGACCCGGGAGGCCTGGTCTACTCCCGTTTGTTTGTTTTGTTTTTTTAAAGAAGTTGAGATCAGAGCCGAGGTCTACTCCAATAGAGTCCAATGGCGACCCGGGAGGCCTGGTCTACTGTAGGTTTTTTTCATAGGTAAAATGGAGGGCAGATCGACTCTTGTATTTTAGCAGGTAAAATGGAGGCCAGATCAACTCCCGTATTTTTTTTCTTTTCCAAGTGCTGAACGGAGTCCAGGTCTACTCTCATAGAGTCCAATGGGGACCCGGGAGGCCTGGTCTACTCCCGTTTCTTTTTGTTTTTTTTTTTAAAGAAGTTGAGATCGGAGGCAGGGTCTACTCCTATAGATTTCAAAGGGAACCAGGAGGCCTGATCTAATTCCGTTTTTGTTTTTTTTAAAGAAGTTCAGATCGGAGCACAAGTCTACTCCTATACAAACCAATGCGGACCCGGGAGGCCTTGTCTACTCCCGTATTTTAAAAAAAAGAAGTTGAGATCGGAGCCCAGGTCTACTCACATAGAGTCCTATGGGGACCCGGGAGGCCTGGTCTACTCTTGGTTGTTGTTGTTTTTTTAAAGAAGTTGAGATCGGAGGCCTGGTCTACTCCTATAGATTTGAAAGGGAACCAGGAGACCTGATCTAATCCCGTTTTTTTTAAAGAAGTTCAGATCGGAGCACAGGTTTACTCCTATACAGACCAATGCGGACCCGGGAGGCCTTGTCTAGTCCCGTATTTAAAAAAAAATAAGTTGAGATCGGAGCCCAGGTCTACTCTTATAGAGTCCTATGGGGACCCGGGAGGCCTGGTCTACTCCCGTTTTTTTTAAAAAAAGAAGTTGAGATCAGAGCCCAGGTCTACTCTTATAGATTTCAATGGGGACCCAGGAGGCCTGGTCTATTTTTTTTTTTTAAAAAAGTTCAGATCGGAGCCCAGATCTATTCCTATTGATATCAATGGGAAAGCGGGAGTCCTGGTCTACCCCCGTTGTTATTTTTTTTAAGATGTTGAGATTGGAGGCCAGGTCTACTCCTATAGATTTCAGAGGGAACCAGAAGGCCTGATCTAATCCAGTTTTTTTTTAAAAAGAAGTTCAGATTGGAGCCCAGGTCTACTCCTATAGAATCCAATGGGGTCCCGGGAGGTCTGGTCTACTCCCTTTTTTAAAAAAGGAGTTCAGAACGGAGCCCAGGTCTACTCTTATACAGACCAATGCGGACCCGGGAGGCCTTGTCTACTCCCGTTTTTTTTTTTTTTTAAAAGAAGTTCAGATCGGAGCCCAGGTCTACTCCAATAGATTCCAATGGCGACCCGGGAGGCCTGGTCTACTGCAGGTTTTTTTCATAGGTAAAATGGAGGGCAGATCGACTTTTGTATTTTAGCAGGTAAAATGGAGGCCAGATCAACTCCCGTATTTTTTTTCTTTTCCAAGTGCTGAACGGAGTCCAGGTCTACTCTCATAGAGTCCAATGGGGACCCGGGAGGACTGGTCTACTCCCGTTTCTTTTTGTTTTTTTTTAAAGAAGTTGAGATCGGAGGCCGGGTCTACTCCTATAGATTTCAAAGGGAACCAGGAGGCCTGATGTAATCCCGTTATTTTTTAAAAAAGAAGTTCAGAATGGAGCACAGGTCTATTCCTATACAGACCAATGCGGACCCGGGAGGCCTTGTCTACTCCCGTATTTTAAAAAAGAAGTTGAGATCGGAGCCCAGGTCTACTCTTATAGATTTTAATGGGGACCCTGGAGTCCTGGTCTACTCTCTTTTTTTTAAAAAAAAAGTTCAGATCGGAGCGCAGATCTATTCCTATTGATATCAATGGAAACCCGGGAGTCCTGGTCTACTCCCGTTGTTTTTTTTTTTAAGAAGTTGAGATCGGAGCCCAGGTCTACTGCTATAGAGTCCTATGGGGATCCGGGAGGCCTGGTCTACTCCTGGTTTTTTTAAAAAGTTCAGAACGGAGCCCAGGTCTACTCTCATAGAGTCTAATTGGGACCCGGGAGGCCTGGTCTACTGCATTTTTTTATAGGTAAAATGGAGGCCAGATCGACTCTTGTATTTTAGCAGGTAAAATGGAGACCAGATCAACTCCCTTTTTTTTTTTTCCCCAAGTGCTGAACGGAGTCCAGGTCTACTCCTATAGATTTCAATAGGGACCCGGGGGGCCTGGTCTACTCCCGGTTTTTTTAAAAAGTTCAGAACGGAGCCCAGGTCTACTCTCATAGAGTCCAATTGGGACCCGGGAGGCCTGGTCTACTGCACTTTTTTATAGGTAAAATGGAGGCCAGATGGACTCTTGTATTTTAGCAGGTAAAATGGAGGCCAGATCAACTCCCGTTTTTTTTTTTCTTTTCCAAGTGCTGAACAGAGTCCAGGTGTACTCCTATAGATTTAAATAGGCACCCGAGGGGCCTGGTCTACTCCAGGTTTTTTTTAAAAGTTCAGAACGGAGCCCAGGTCTACTCTCATAGAGTCCAATGGGGACCCGGGAGGCCTGGTGTACTCCCGGTTGTTTTTTTGTTTTTTTTTAAAGAAGTTGAGATCGGAGGCCAGGTCTACTCCTATAGATTTCAAAGAGAACCAGGAGGCCTGATCTAATCCAGTTTTTTTAAAAAAAGAAGTTCAGATCGGAGCCCAGGTCTACTCCTATAGAATCCAATGGGGGCCCGGGAGGCCTGGTCCACTCCCTTTTTTAAAAAAGAAGTTCAGAACGGAGCCCAGGTCTACTCCTATAGATTTCAAAGGGAACCAGGAGTCCTGAACTAATCCCATTTTTTTTTTTTAAAGAAGTTCAGTTCGGAGCACAGGTCTACTCGCATAGAGTCCAATGGGGATCCGGGAGGCCTGGTCTACTCCCTTTTTAAAGAAAAAAGTTCAGAACGGAACCCAGGTCTACTCCTATGCAGACAAATGCGGACCCCGGAGGCCTTGTCTACTCCCGTTTTTTTTAAAAAAAGAAGTTGAGATCGGAGCCAAGGTCTACTCTCATAGAGTCCTCTAGGGACCCGGGAGGCCTGGTCTACTCCAATTTTTTTTAAGAAAGTTGAGATCGGAGCCCAGGTCTACTCTTATAGATTTTAATGGGGACCCGGGAGTCCTGGTCTACTCTCTTTTTTTAAAAAAAAGTTCAGATCGGAGCCCAGATCAATTCCTATTGATATCAATGGGAACCCGGGAGTCCTGGTCTACTCCCGTTGTTTGTTTTTTTAAGAAGTTGAGATCGGAGCCCAGGTCTACTCCTATAGATTTCAAAGAGAACCAGGAGGCCTGATCTAATCCAGTTTTTTTTTTAAAAGAAGTTCAGATCGGAGCACAGGTCTACTCGCATAGAGTCCAATGGGGATCCGGGAGGCATGGTCTACTCCCTTTTTTAAGAAAAAAGTTCCGAACGGAACCCAGGTCTACTCCTATGCAGACAAATGCGGACCCCAGAGGCCTTGTCTACTCCCGTTTTTTTTAAAAAAAGAAGTTGAGATCGGAGCCCAGGTCTACTCTCATAGAGTCCTCTAGGGACCCGGGAGGCCTGGTCTACTCCCATTTTTTTTTAAAGAAGTTATGATCGGAGCCCAGGTCTACTCTTATAGATTTTAATGGGGACCCGGGAGTTTTGGTCTACTCTCTTTTTTTTTTTAAATGTTCAGATCGGAGCCCAGATCTATTCCTATTGATATCAATGGGAACCCGGGAGTCCTGGTCTACTCCCGTTGTTTTTTTTTTTAAGAAGTTGAGATCGGAGCCCAGGTCTACTCTCATAGAGTCCAATTGGGACCCGGGAGGCCTGGTCTACTGCGTTTTTTTATAGGTAAAATGGAGGTCAGATGGACTCTTGTATTTTAGCAGGTAAAATGGAGGCCAGATCAACTCCCGTTTTTTCTTTTCTTTTCCAAGTGCTGAACGGAGTCCAGGTGTACTCCTATAGATTTAAATAGGGACCCGGGGGGCCTGGTCTACTCTCTTTTTTTAAAAAAATTTCAGATCGGAGCCCAGATCTATTCCTACTGATATCAAAGGGAACCCGGGAGTCCTGGTCTACTCCCGTTATTATTTTTTTTTAAGAAGTTGAGATCGGAGCCCAGGTCTACTGCCATAGAGTCCTATGGGGACCCGGGAGGTCTGGTCTACTCCCGTTGTTTTTTTTTTTAAGAAGTTGAGATCGGAGCCCAGATCTACTGCCATAGAGTCCAATGGGGACTTGGGAGGCCTGGTCTACTGCGTTTTTTTATAGGTAAAATGGAGGCCAGATCGACTCTTGTATTTTAGCAGGTAAAATGGAGGCCAGATCAACTCCCGGTTTTTTTTTCTTTTCCAAGTGCTGAACGGAGTCCAGGTCTACTCCTATAGATTTCAATAGGGACCCGGGGGGCCTGGTCTACTCCCGTTTTTTTTAAAAAAAGAAGTTGAGATCGGAGCCCAGGTCTACTCTTATAGATTTTAATGGGGACCCGGGAGTCCTGATCTACTCTCTTTTTTTAAAAAAAAGTTCAGATCGGAGCCCAGATCTATTCCTATTGATATCAATGGGAACCCGGGAGTCCTGGTCTACTCCCGTTGTTTTTTTTTTTTAAGAAGTTGAGATCGGAGCCCAGGTCTACTGCCATAGAGTCCTATGGGGACCCGGGAAGCCTGGTCTACTCCCGTTGTGTTTTTTTTTAAGAAGTTGAGATCGGAGCCCAGATATACTGCCATAGAGTCCAATGGGGACCCCGGAGGGCTGGTCTACTGCGCTTTTTTATAGGTAAAATGGAGGCCAGATCGACTCTTGTATTTTAGCAGGCAAAATGGAGGCCAGATCAACTCCCGTTTTTTTATTCTTTTCCAAGTGCTGAACGGAGTACAGGTCTACTCCTATAGATTTCAATAGGGACCCGGGGGGCCTGGTCTACTCCCGTTTTTTTTTTAAAAAAGTTGAGATCGGAGCCCAGGTCTACTCATAGATTTTAATGGGTACCCGGGAGTCCTGGTCTACTCTCTTTTTTTTTTAAAAAAAGTTCAGATCGGAGACCAGATCTATTCCTATTGATATCAAAGGGAACCCGGGAATCCTGGTCTACTCCCGTTGTTTTTTTTTTTTTAAGAAGTTGAGATCGGAGCCCAGGTCTACTGCCATAGAGTCCTATGGGGACCCGGGAGTCCTGGTGTACTCCCGTTGTTTGTTTTTTTAAGAAGTTGAGATCGGAGCCCTGATCTACTGCCATAGAGTCCAATGGGGACCCGGGAGGCCTGGTCTACTGCGTTTTTTTATAGGTAAAATGGAGGCCAGATCAACTCCCATTTTTTTTTTCTTTTCCAAGTGCTGAACGGAGTCCAGGTCTACTCTTATAGATTTCAATAGGGACCCGGGGGGCCTGGTCTACTCCCGGATTTTTTTTAAAAAGAAGTTGAGATCGGAGCCCAGGTCTACTCTTATAGATTTTAATGGGGACCCGGGAGTCCTGGTCTACTCTCTTTTTTTAAAAAAAAGTTCAGATCGGAGCCCAGATCTATTCCTATTGATATCAATGGGAACCCGGGAGTCCTGGTCTACTCCCGTTGTTTGTTTTTTTAAGAAGTTGAGATCGGAGCCCAGGTCTACTCCTATAGATTTCAAAGAGAACCAGGAGGCCTGATCTAATCCAGTTTTTTTTTTTAAAAGAAGTTGAGATCGGAGCACAGGTCTACTCGCATAGAGTCCAATGGGGATCCGGGAGGCCTGGTCTACTCCCTTTTTTAAGAAAAAAGTTCAGAACGGAACCCAGGTCTACTCCTATGCAGACAAATGCGGACCCCGGAGGCCTTGTCTACTCCCGTTTTTTTTTAAAAAAGAAGTTGAGATCGGAGCCAAGGTCTACTCTCATAGAGTCCTCTAGGGACCCGGGAGGCCTGGTCTACTCCAATTTTTTTTAAGAAAGTTGAGATCGGAGCCCAGGTCTACTCTTATAGATTTTAATGGGGACCCGGGAGTCCTGGTCTACTCTCTTTTTTTAAAAAAAAGTTCAGATCGGAGCCCAGATCAATTCCTATTGATATCAATGGGAACCCGGGAGTCCTGGTCTACTCCCGTTGTTTGTTTTTTTAAGAAGTTGAGATCGGAGCCCAGGTCTACTCCTATAGATTTCAAAGAGAACCAGGAGGCCTGATCTAATCCAGTTTTTTTTTTAAAAGAAGTTCAGATCGGAGCACAGGTCTACTCGCATAGAGTCCAATGGGGATCCGGGAGGCATGGTCTACTCCCTTTTTTAAGAAAAAAGTTCCGAACGGAACCCAGGTCTACTCCTATGCAGACAAATGCGGACCCCAGAGGCCTTGTCTACTCCCGTTTTTTTTAAAAAAAGAAGTTGAGATCGGAGCCCAGGTCTACTCTCATAGAGTCCTCTAGGGACCCGGGAGGCCTGGTCTACTCCCATTTTTTTTTAAAGAAGTTATGATCGGAGCCCAGGTCTACTCTTATAGATTTTAATGGGGACCCGGGAGTTTTGGTCTACTCTCTTTTTTTAAAAAAATGTTCAGATCGGAGCCCAGATCTATTCCTATTGATATCAATGGGAACCCGGGAGTCCTGGTCTACTCCCGTTGTTTTTTTTTTTAAGAAGTTGAGATCGGAGCCCAGGTCTACTCTCATAGAGTCCAATTGGGACCCGGGAGGCCTGGTCTACTGCGTTTTTTTATAGGTAAAATGGAGGTCAGATGGACTCTTGTATTTTAGCAGGTAAAATGGAGGCCAGATCAACTCCCGTTTTTTCTTTTCTTTTCCAAGTGCTGAACGGAGTCCAGGTGTACTCCTATAGATTTAAATAGGGACCCGGGGGGCCTGGTCTACTCTCTTTTTTTAAAAAAATTTCAGATCGGAGCCCAGATCTATTCCTACTGATATCAAAGGGAACCCGGGAGTCCTGGTCTACTCCCGTTATTATTTTTTTTTAAGAAGTTGAGATCGGAGCCCAGGTCTACTGCCATAGAGTCCTATGGGGACCCGGGAGGTCTGGTCTACTCCCGTTGTTTTTTTTTTTAAGAAGTTGAGATCGGAGCCCAGATCTACTGCCATAGAGTCCAATGGGGACTTGGGAGGCCTGGTCTACTGCGTTTTTTTATAGGTAAAATGGAGGCCAGATCGACTCTTGTATTTTAGCAGGTAAAATGGAGGCCAGATCAACTCCCGGTTTTTTTTTCTTTTCCAAGTGCTGAACGGAGTCCAGGTCTACTCCTATAGATTTCAATAGGGACCCGGGGGGCCTGGTCTACTCCCGTTTTTTTAAAAAAAAGAAGTTGAGATCGGAGCCCAGGTCTACTCTTATAGATTTTAATGGGGACCCGGGAGTCCTGATCTACTCTCTTTTTTTAAAAAAAATTTCAGATCGGAGCCCAGATCTATTCCTATTGATATCAATGGGAACCCGGGAGTCCTGGTCTACTCCCGTTGTTTTTTTTTTTTAAGAAGTTGAGATCGGAGCCCAGGTCTACTGCCATAGAGTCCTATGGGGACCCGGGAGGCCTGGTCTACTCCCGTTGTTTTTTTTTTTAAGAAGTTGAGATCGGAGCCCAGATCTACTGCCATAGAGTCCAATGGGGACCCGGGAGGCTTGTCTACTGCGTTTTTTCATAGGTAAAATGGAGGCCAGATCGACTCTTGTATTTTAGCAGGTAAAATGGAGGCCAGATCGACTCTTGTATTTTAGCAGTTAAAATGGAGGCCAGATCAACTCCCGTATTTTTTTTCTTTTCCAAGTGCTGAACGGAGTCCAGGTCTACTCCTTTAGATTTCAATAGGGACCCGGGGGGCCTGGTCTACTCCCGGTTTTTTTAAAAAAAGAAGTTGAGATCGGAACCCAGGTCTACGCTTATAGATTTTAATGCGTACCCGGGAGTCCTGGTCTACTCTCATAGAGTCCTATGGGGACCTGGGAGGCCTGGTCTACTCCCGTTTTTTTTTTGTTTTTTTTAAAGAAGTTGAGATCGGAGGCCAGGTCTACTCCTATAGATTTCAAAGGGAACCAGGATTCCTGAACTAATCCCGTTTTTTTTTTTTTTTTAAAGAAGTTCAGATCGGAGCACAGGTCTACTCGCATAGAGTCCAATGGGGACCCGGGAGGCCTGGTCTACTCCCTTTTTTAAGAAAAAAGTTCAGAACGGAGCCCAAGTCTACTCCTATAGATTTCAATAGGGACCCGGGGGGCCAGATCGACTCTTGTATTTTAGCAGGTAAAATGGAGGGCAGATCAATTCCCGTTTTTTTTTTCTTTTCCAAGTGCTGAACGGAGTCCAGGTCTACTCCTATAGATTTCAATAGGGACCCGGGGGGTCTGGTCTATTCCCGGTTTTTTTTAAAAGTTCAGAACGGAGCCCAGGTCTACTCTCATAGAGTCCAATGGGGACCCGGGAGGCCTGGTCTACTCCCGGTTGTTTTTTTGTTTTTTTTTAAAGAAGTTGAGATCGGAGGCCAGGTCTACTCCTATAGATTTCAAAGGGAACCAGGAGACCTGAACTAATCCCGTTTTTTTTTTTTTTTTAAAGAAGTTCAGATCGGAGCACAGGTCTACTCGCATAGAGTCCAATGGGGATTCGGGAGGCCTGGTCTACTCCGTTTTTTAAGAAAAAAGTTCAGAACGGAGCCCAGGTCTACTCCTATACAGACCAATGCGGACCCCGGAGGCCTTGTCTACTCCCGTTTTTTTTAAAAAAAGAAGTTGAGATCGGAGCCCAGGTCTACTCTCATAGAGTCCAGATCTACTCTCATAGAGTCCAATGGGGACCCGGGAGGCCTGGTCTACTCCCGTTTGTTTTTTTTGTTTTTTTTAAAGAAGTTGAGATCGGAGCCCAGGTCTACTCCAATAGAGTCCAATGGCGACCCGGGAGGCCTGGTCTACTGCAGGTTTTTTTCATAGGTAAAATGGAGGGCAGATCGACTTTTGTATTTTAGCAGGTAAAATGGAGGCCAGATCAACTCCCGTATTTTTTTTCTTTTCCAAGTGCTGAACGGAGCCCAGGTCTACTCTCTTACAGTCCAATGGGGACCCAGGAGGCCTGGTCTACTCCCGTTTGTTTGTTTTGTTTTTTTAAAGAAGTTGAGATCGGAGGCCGGGTCTACTCCTATAGATTTCAAAGGGAACCAGGAGGCCTGATCTAATCCCGTTTTTTTTTAAAAAAGAAGTTCAGATTGGAGCACAGGTCTATTCCTATACAGACCAAAGCGGACCCAGGAGGCCTTGTCTACTCCCGTATTTTAAAAAAGAAGTTGAGATCGGAGCCCAGGTCTACTCCTATAGATTTCAATAGGGACCCGGGGGGCCTGGTCTACTCCCGTTTTTTTTAAAAAAGAAGTTGAGATCGGAGCCCAGGTCTACTCTTATAGATTTTAATGGGTACCCGGGAGTCCTGGTCTACTCTCGTTTTTTAAAAAAAAGTTCAGATCGGAGCCCAGATCTATTCCTATTGATATCAATGTGATCCCGGGAGTCCTGGTCTACTCCCGTTGTTTTTTTTTTTAAGAAGTTGAGATCGGAGCCCAGGTTTACTGCCATAGAGTCCGATGGGGATCCGGGAGGCCTGGTCTACTCCCGTTGTTTTTTTTTTTAAGAAGTTGAAATCGGAGCCCAGATCTACTGCCATAGAGTCCAATGGGGACCCGGGAGGCCTGGTCTACTGCGTTTTTTTATAGGTAAAATGGAGGCCAGATCGACTCTTGTATTTTAGCAGGTAAAATGGAGGCCAGATCAACTCCCGTTTTTTTTTTCTTTTTCTTTTCCAAGTGCTGAACGGAGTCCAGGTCTACTCTCATAGAGTCCAATGGGGACCCGGGAGGCCTGGTCTACTCCCGTTTCTTTTTGTTGTTTTTTTAAAGAAGTTGAGATCGGAGCCCAGGTCTACTGCCATAGAGTCCTATGGGGATCTGGGAGGCCTGGTCTACTCCCGTTGTTTTTTTTTTTAAGAAGTTGAAATCAGAGCCCAGATCTACTGCCATAGAGTCCAATGGGGACCCGGGAGGCCTGGTCTAGTGCGTTTTTTTATAGTTGAGATCGGAGATCGGAGCCCAGGTCTACTCTTATAGATTTTAATGGGGACCCGGGAATCCTGGTCTACTCTCTTTTTTTAAAAAAAAGTTCAGATCGGAGCCCAGATCTATTCCTATTGATATCAATGGGAACCCGGGAGTCCTGGTCTACTCCCGTTGTTTTTTTTTTTAAGAAGTTGAGATCGGAGCCCAGGTCTACTGCCATAGAGTCCTATGGGGATCTGGGAGGCCTGGTCTACTTTCGTTGTTTTTTTTTTTAAGAAGTTGAAATCTAATCCCGTTTTTGTTTTTTTTAAAGAAGTTCAGATCGAAGCACAAGTCTACTCCTATACAAACCAATGCGGACCCGGGAGGCCTTGTCTACTCCCGTATTTTAAAAAAAAGAAGTTGAGATCGGAACCCAGGTCTACTCACATAGAGTCCTATGGGGACCCGGGAGGCCTGGTCTACTCCCGTTTTTTTAAAAAAAAGAAGTTGAGATCGGAGCCCAGGTCTACTCTTATAGATTTCAATGGGGACCGGGGAGGCCTGGTCTACTCTCTTTAAAAAAAAAAAAAAAAGTTCAGATCGGAGCCCAAATCTATTCCTATTGATATCAATGGGAACCCGGGAGTCCTGGTCTACTCCCGTTGTTGTTTTTTTTTAAGAAGTTGAGATCGGAGGCCACATCTACTCCTATAGATTTCAGTGGGAACCAGAAGGCCTTATCTAATCCAGTTTTTTTTTTTAAAGAAGTTCAGATCTGAGCCCAGGTCTACTCCTATAGAATCCAATGGGGGCCCGGGAGGCCTGGTCTACTTTCTTTTTTAAAAAAGGAGTTCAGAACGGAGCCCAGGTCTACTCCTATACAGACCAATGCGGACCCGAGAGGCCTTGTCTACTCCCGTTTTTTTTTTTTTTAAAGAAGTTCAGATCGGAGCCCAGGTCTACTCCAATAGAGTCCAATGGCGACCCGGGAGGCCTGGTCTACTGCAGGTTTTTTTCATAGGTAAAATGGAGGGCAGATCGACTTTTGTATTTTAGCAGGTAAAATGGAGGCCAGATCAACTCCCTTTTTTTTTTCTTTTCCAAGTGCGGAACGGAGTCCAGGTCTACTCTCATAGAGTCCAATGGGGACCCGGGAGGCCTGGTCTACTCCCGTTTGTTTGTTTTGTTTTTTTAAAGAAGTTGAGATCAGAGCCGAGGTCTACTCCAATAGAGTCCAATGGCGACCCGGGAGGCCTGGTCTACTGTAGGTTTTTTTCATAGGTAAAATGGAGGGCAGATCGACTTTTGTATTTTAGCAGGTAAAATGGAGGCCAGATCAACTCCCGTATTTTTTTTCTTTTCCAAGTGCTGAACGGAGTCCAGGTCTACTCTCATAGAGTCCAATGGGGACCCGGGAGGCCTGGTCTACTCCCGTTTCTTTTTGTTTTTTTTTTAAAAGAAGTTGAGATCGGAGGCAGGGTCTACTCCTATAGATTTCAAAGGGAACCAGGAGGCCTGATCTAATTCCGTTTTTGTTTTTTTTAAAGAAGTTCAGATCGGAGCACAAGTCTACTCCTATACAAACCAATGCGGACCCGGGAGGCCTTGTCTACTCCCGTATTTTAAAAAAAAGAAGTTGAGATCGGAGCCCAGGTCTACTCACATAGAGTCCTATGGGGACCCGGGAGGCCTGGTCTACTCTTGGTTGTTGTTGTTTTTTTTAAAGAAGTTGAGATCAGAGGCCTGGTCTACTCCTATAGATTTGAAAGGGAACCAGGAGACCTGATCTAATCCCGTTTTTTTTAAAGAAGTTCAGATCGGAGCACAGGTTTACTCCTATACAGACCAATGCGGACCCGGGAGGCCTTGTCTAGTCCCGTATTTAAAAAAAAATAAGTTGAGATCGGAGCCCAGGTCTACTCTTATAGAGTCCTATGGGGACCCGGGAGGCCTGGTCTACTCCCGTTTTTTTTAAAAAAAGAAGTTGAGATCAGAGCCCAGGTCTACTCTTATAGATTTCAATGGGGACCCAGGAGGCCTGGTCTATTTTTTTTTTTTTAAAAAGTTCAGATCGGAGCCCAGATCTATTCCTATTGATATCAATGGGAAAGCGGGAGTCCTGGTCTACCCCCGTTGTTATTTCTTTTAAGATGTTGAGATTGGAGGCCAGGTCTACTCCTATAGATTTCAGAGGGAACCAGAAGGCCTGATCTAATCCAGTTTTTTTTTAAAAAGAAGTTCAGATTGGAGCCCAGGTCTACTCCTATAGAATCCAATGGGGTCCCGGGAGGTCTGGTCTACTCCCTTTTTTAAAAAAGGAGTTCAGAACGGAGCCCAGGTCTACTCTTATACAGACCAATGCGGACCCGGGAGGCCTTGTCTACTCCCGTTTTTTTTTTTTTTAAAAAGAAGTTCAGATCGGAGCCCAGGTCTACTCCAATAGATTCCAATGGCGACCCGGGAGGCCTGGTCTACTGCAGGTTTTTTTCATAGGTAAAATGGAGGGCAGATCGACTTTTGTATTTTAGCAGGTAAAATGGAGGCCAGATCAACTCCCGTATTTTTTTTCTTTTCCAAGTGCTGAACGGAGTCCAGGTCTACTCTCATAGAGTCCAATGGGGACCCGGGAGGACTGGTCTACTCCCGTTTCTTTTTGTTTTTTTTTAAAGAAGTTGAGATCGGAGGCCGGGTCTACTCCAATAGATTTCAAAGGGAACCAGGAGGCCTGATGTAATCCCGTTTCTTTTTAAAAAAGAAGTTCAGAACGGAGCACAGGTCTATTCCTATACAGACCAATGCGGACCCGGGAGGCCTTGTCTACTCCCGTATTTTAAAAAAGAAGTTGAGATCGGAGCCCAGGTCTACTCTTATAGATTTTAATGGGGACCCTGGAGTCCTGGTCTACTCTCTTTTTTTAAAAAAAAGTTCAGATCGGAGCGCAGATCTATTCCTATTGATATCAATGGGAACCCGGGAGTCCTGGTCTACTCCCGTTGTTTTTTTTTTTAAGAAGTTGAGATCGGAGCCCAGGTCTACTGCTATAGAGTCCTATGGGGATCCGGGAGGCCTGGTCTACTCCTGGTTTTTTTAAAAAGTTCAGAACGGAGCCCAGGTCTACTCTCATAGAGTCTAATTGGGACCCGGGAGGCCTGGTCTACTGCATTTTTTTATAGGTAAAATGGAGGCCAGATCGACTCTTGTATTTTAGCAGGTAAAATGGAGACCAGATCAACTCCCTTTTTTTTTTTTCCCCAAGTGCTGAACGGAGTCCAGGTCTACTCCTATAGATTTCAATAGGGACCCGGGGGGCCTGGTCTACTCCCGGTTTTTTTAAAAAGTTCAGAACGGAGCCCAGGTCTACTCTCATAGAGTCCAATTGGGACCCGGGAGGCCTGGTCTACTGCACTTTTTTATAGGTAAAATGGAGGCCAGATGGACTCTTGTATTTTAGCAGGTAAAATGGAGGCCAGATCAACTCCCGTTTTTTTTTTTCTTTTCCAAGTGCTGAACGGAGTCCAGGTGTACTCCTATAGATTTAAATAGGCACCCGGGGGGCCTGGTCTACTCCAGGTTTTTTTTAAAAGTTCAGAACGGAGCCCAGGTCTACTCTCATAGAGTCCAATGGGGACCCGGGAGGCCTGGTGTACTCCCGGTTGTTTTTTTGTTTTTTTTTAAAGAAGTTGAGATCGGAGGCCAGGTCTACTCCTATAGATTTCAAAGAGAACCAGGAGGCCTGATCTAATCCAGTTTTTTTAAAAAAAGAAGTTCAGATCGGAGCCCAGGTCTACTCCTATAGAATCCAATGGGGGCCCGGGAGGCCTGGTCCACTCCCTTTTTTAAAAAAGAAGTTCAGAACGGAGCCCAGGTCTACTCCTATAGATTTCAAAGGGAACCAGGAGTCCTGAACTAATCCCATTTTTTTTTTTTTAAAGAAGTTCAGATCGGAGCACAGGTCTACTCGCATAGAGTCCAATGGGGATCCGGGAGGCCTGGTCTACTCCCTTTTTAAAGAAAAAAGTTCAGAACGGAACCCAGGTCTACTCCTATGCAGACAAATGCGGACCCCGGAGGCCTTGTCTACTCCCGTTTTTTTTTAAAAAAGAAGTTGAGATCGGAGCCAAGGTCTACTCTGATAGAGTCCTCTAGGGACCCGGGAGGCCTGGTCTACTCCAATTTTTTTTAAGAAAGTTGAGATCGGAGCCCAGGTCTACTCTTATAGATTTTAATGGGGACCCGGGAGTCCTGGTCTACTCTCTTTTTTTTAAAAAAAGTTCAGATCGGAGCCCAGATCAATTCCTATTGATATCAATGGGAACCCGGGAGTCCTGGTCTACTCCCGTTGTTTGTTTTTTTAAGAAGTTGAGATCGGAGCCCAGATCTACTGCCATAGAGTCCAATGGGGACTTGGGAGGCCTGGTCTACTGCATTTTTTTATAGGTAAAATGGAGGCCAGATCGACTCTTGTATTTTAGCAGGTAAAATGGAGGCCAGATCAACTCCCGGTTTTTTTTTCTTTTCCAAGTGCTGAACGGAGTCCAGGTCTACTCCTATAGATTTCAATAGGGACCCGGGGGGCCTGGTCTACTCCCGTTTTTTTAAAAAAAAGAAGTTGAGATCGGAGCCCAGGTCTACTCTTATAGATTTTAATGGGGACCCGGGAGTCCTGATCTACTCTCTTTTTTAAAAAAAAATTTCAGATCGGAGCCCAGATCTATTCCTATTGATATCAATGGGAACCCGGGAGTCCTGGTCTACTCCCGTTGTTTTTTTTTTTTAAGAAGTTGAGATCGGAGCCCAGGTCTACTGCCATAGAGTCCTATGGGGACCCGGGAGGCCTGGTCTACTCCCGTTGTTTTTTTTTTTTAAGAAGTTGAGATCGGAGCCCAGATCTACTGCCATAGAGTCCAATGGGGACCCGGGAGGCTTGTCTACTGCGTTTTTTCATAGGTAAAATGGAGGCCAGATCGACTCTTGTATTTTAGCAGGTAAAATGGAGGCCAGATCGACTCTTGTATTTTAGCAGTTAAAATGGAGGCCAGATCAACTCCCGTATTTTTTTTCTTTTCCAAGTGCTGAACGGAGTCCAGGTCTACTCCTTTAGATTTCAATAGGGACCCGGGGGGCCTGGTCTACTCCCGGTTTTTTTAAAAAAAGAAGTTGAGATCGGAACCCAGGTCTACGCTTATAGATTTTAATGCGTACCCGGGAGTCCTGGTCTACTCTCATAGAGTCCTATGGGGACCTGGGAGGCCTGGTCTACTCCCGTTTTTTTTTTGTTTTTTTTAAAGAAGTTGAGATCGGAGGCCAGGTCTACTCCTATAGATTTCAAAGGGAACCAGGATTCCTGAACTAATCCCGTTTTTTTTTTTTTTTTAAAGAAGTTCAGATCGGAGCACAGGTCTACTCGCATAGAGTCCTATGGGGACCCGGGAGGCCTGGTCTACTCCCTTTTTTAAGAAAAAAGTTCAGAACGGAGCCCAAGTCTACTCCTATAGATTTCAATAGGGACCCGGGGGGCCAGATCGACTCTTGTATTTTAGCAGGTAAAATGGAGGGCAGATCAATTCCCGTTTTTTTTTTCTTTTCCAAGTGCTGAACGGAGTCCAGGTCTACTCCTATAGATTTCAATAGGGACCCGGGGGGTCTGGTCTATTCCCGGTTTTTTTTAAAAGTTCAGAACGGAGCCCAGGTCTACTCTCATAGAGTCCAATGGGGACCCGGGAGGCCTGGTCTACTCCCGGTTGTTTTTTTGTTTTTTTTTAAAGAAGTTGAGATCGGAGGCCAGGTCTACTCCTATAGATTTCAAAGGGAACCAGGAGACCTGAACTAATCCCGTTTTTTTTTTTTTTTTAAAGAAGTTCAGATCGGAGCACAGGTCTACTCGCATAGAGTCCAATGGGGATTCGGGAGGCCTGGTCTACTCCGTTTTTTAAGAAAAAAGTTCAGAACGGAGCCCAGGTCTACTCCTATACAGACCAATGCGGACCCCGGAGGCCTTGTCTACTCCCGTTTTTTTTAAAAAAAGAAGTTGAGATCGGAGCCCAGGTCTACTCTCATAGAGTCCAGATCTACTCTCATAGAGTCCAATGGGGACCCGGGAGGCCTGGTCTACTCCCGTTTGTTTTTTTTGTTTTTTTTAAAGAAGTTGAGATCGGAGCCCAGGTCTACTCCAATAGAGTCCAATGGCGACCCGGGAGGCCTGGTCTACTGCAGGTTTTTTTCATAGGTAAAATGGAGGGCAGATCGACTTTTGTATTTTAGCAGGTAAAATGGAGGCCAGATCAACTCCCGTATTTTTTTTCTTTTCCAAGTGCTGAACGGAGCCCAGGTCTACTCTCTTACAGTCCAATGGGGACCCAGGAGGCCTGGTCTACTCCCGTTTGTTTGTTTTGTTTTTTTAAAGAAGTTGAGATCGGAGGCCGGGTCTACTCCTATAGATTTCAAAGGGAACCAGGAGGCCTGATCTAATCCCGTTTTTTTTTAAAAAAGAAGTTCAGATTGGAGCACAGGTCTATTCCTATACAGACCAAAGCGGACCCAGGAGGCCTTGTCTACTCCAGTATTTTAAAAAAGAAGTTGAGATCGGAGCCCAGGTCTACTCCTATAGATTTCAATAGGGACCCGGGGGGCCTGGTCTACTCCCGTTTTTTTTAAAAAAGAAGTTGAGATCGGAGCCCAGGTCTACTCTTATAGATTTTAATGGGTACCCGGGAGTCCTGGTCTACTCTCTTTTTTTAAAAAAAAGTTCAGATCGGAGCCCAGATCTATTCCTATTGATATCAATGTGATCCCGGGAGTCCTGGTCTACTCCCGTTGTTTTTTTTTTTAAGAAGTTGAGATCGGAGCCCAGGTTTACTGCCATAGAGTCCGATGGGGATCCGGGAGGCCTGGTCTACTCCCGTTGTTTTTTTTTTTTAAGAAGTTGAAATCGGAGCCCAGATCTACTGCCATAGAGTCCAATGGGGACCCGGGAGGCCTGGTCTACTGCGTTTTTTTATAGGTAAAATGGAGGCCAGATCGACTCTTGTATTTTAGCAGGTAAAATGGAGGCCAGATCAACTCCCGTTTTTTTTTTCTTTTTCTTTTCCAAGTGCTGAACGGAGTCCAGGTCTACTCTCATAGAGTCCAATGGGGACCCGGGAGGCCTGGTCTACTCCCGTTTCTTTTTGTTGTTTTTTTAAAGAAGTTGAGATCGGAGCCCAGGTCTACTGCCATAGAGTCCTATGGGGATCTGGGAGGCCTGGTCTACTCCCGTTGTTTTTTTTTTTAAGAAGTTGAAATCAGAGCCCAGATCTACTGCCATAGAGTCCAATGGGGACCCGGGAGGCCTGGTCTAGTGCGTTTTTTTATAGTTGAGATCGGAGATCGGAGCCCAGGTCTACTCTTATAGATTTTAATGGGGACCCGGGAATCCTGGTCTACTCTCTTTTTTTTAAAAAAAGTTCAGATCGGAGCCCAGATCTATTCCTATTGATATCAATGGGAACCCGGGAGTCCTGGTCTACTCCCGTTGTTTTTTTTTTTAAGAAGTTGAGATCGGAGCCCAGGTCTACTGCCATAGAGTCCTATGGGGATCTGGGAGGCCTGGTCTACTTTCGTTGTTTTTTTTTTTAAGAAGTTGAAATCTAATCCCGTTTTTGTTTTTTTTAAAGAAGTTCAGATCGAAGCACAAGTCTACTCCTATACAAACCAATGCGGACCCGGGAGGCCTTGTCTACTCCCGTATTTTAAAAAAAAGAAGTTGAGATCGGAACCCAGGTCTACTCACATAGAGTCCTATGGGGACCCGGGAGGCCTGGTCTACTCCCGTTTTTTTAAAAAAAAGAAGTTGAGATCGGAGCCCAGGTCTACTCTTATAGATTTCAATGGGGACCGGGGAGGCCTGGTCTACTCTCTTTAAAAAAAAAAAAAAAAGTTCAGATCGGAGCCCAAATCTATTCCTATTGATATCAATGGGAACCCGGGAGTCCTGGTCTACTCCCGTTGTTGTTTTTTTTTAAGAAGTTGAGATCGGAGGCCACATCTACTCCTATAGATTTCAGTGGGAACCAGAAGGCCTTATCTAATCCAGTTTTTTTTTTTAAAGAAGTTCAGATCTGAGCCCAGGTCTACTCCTATAGAATCCAATGGGGGCCCGGGAGGCCTGGTCTACTTTCTTTTTTAAAAAAGGAGTTCAGAACGGAGCCCAGGTCTACTCCTATACAGACCAATGCGGACCCGAGAGGCCTTGTCTACTCCCGTTTTTTTTTTTTTTAAAGAAGTTCAGATCGGAGCCCAGGTCTACTCCAATAGAGTCCAATGGCGACCCGGGAGGCCTGGTCTACTGCAGGTTTTTTTCATAGGTAAAATGGAGGGCAGATCGACTTTTGTATTTTAGCAGGTAAAATGGAGGCCAGATCAACTCCCTTTTTTTTTTCTTTTCCAAGTGCGGAACGGAGTCCAGGTCTACTCTCATAGAGTCCAATGGGGACCCGGGAGGCCTGGTCTACTCCCGTTTGTTTGTTTTGTTTTTTTAAAGAAGTTGAGATCAGAGCCGAGGTCTACTCCAATAGAGTCCAATGGCGACCCGGGAGGCCTGGTCTACTGTAGGTTTTTTTCATAGGTAAAATGGAGGGCAGATCGACTTTTGTATTTTAGCAGGTAAAATGGAGGCCAGATCAACTCCCGTATTTTTTTTCTTTTCCAAGTGCTGAACGGAGTCCAGGTCTACTCTCATAGAGTCCAATGGGGACCCGGGAGGCCTGGTCTACTCCCGTTTCTTTTTGTTTTTTTTTTAAAAGAAGTTGAGATCGGAGGCAGGGTCTACTCCTATAGATTTCAAAGGGAACCAGGAGGCCTGATCTAATTCCGTTTTTGTTTTTTTTAAAGAAGTTCAGATCGGAGCACAAGTCTACTCCTATACAAACCAATGCGGACCCGGGAGGCCTTGTCTACTCCCGTATTTTAAAAAAAAGAAGTTGAGATCGGAGCCCAGGTCTCCTCACATAGAGTCCTATGGGGACCCGGGAGGCCTGGTCTACTCTTGGTTGTTGTTGTTTTTTTAAAGAAGTTGAGATCAGAGGCCTGGTCTACTCCTATAGATTTGAAAGGGAACCAGGAGACCTGATCTAATCCCGTTTTTTTTAAAGAAGTTCAGATCGGAGCACAGGTTTACTCCTATACAGACCAATGCGGACCCGGGAGGCCTTGTCTAGTCCCGTATTTAAAAAAAAATAAGTTGAGATCGGAGCCCAGGTCTACTCTTATAGAGTCCTATGGGGACCCGGGAGGCCTGGTCTACTCCCGTTTTTTTTAAAAAAAGAAGTTGAGATCAGAGCCCAGGTCTACTCTTATAGATTTCAATGGGGACCCAGGAGGCCTGGTCTATTTTTTTTTTTTTAAAAAGTTCAGATCGGAGCCCAGATCTATTCCTATTGATATCAATGGGAAAGCGGGAGTCCTGGTCTACCCCCGTTGTTATTTCTTTTAAGATGTTGAGATTGGAGGCCAGGTCTACTCCTATAGATTTCAGAGGGAACCAGAAGGCCTGATCTAATCCAGTTTTTTTTTAAAAAGAAGTTCAGATTGGAGCCCAGGTCTACTCCTATAGAATCCAATGGGGTCCCGGGAGGTCTGGTCTACTCCCTTTTTTAAAAAAGGAGTTCAGAACGGAGCCCAGGTCTACTCTTATACAGACCAATGCGGACCCGGGAGGCCTTGTCTACTCCCGTTTTTTTTTTTTTTTAAAAGAAGTTCAGATCGGAGCCCAGGTCTACTCCAATAGATTCCAATGGCGACCCGGGAGGCCTGGTCTACTGCAGGTTTTTTTCATAGGTAAAATGGAGGGCAGATCGACTTTTGTATTTTAGCAGGTAAAATGGAGGCCAGATCAACTCCCGTATTTTTTTTCTTTTCCAAGTGCTGAACGGAGTCCAGGTCTACTCTCATAGAGTCCAATGGGGACCCGGGAGGACTGGTCTACTCCCGTTTCTTTTTGTTTTTTTTTAAAGAAGTTGAGATCGGAGGCCGGGTCTACTCCTATAGATTTCAAAGGGAACCAGGAGGCCTGATGTAATCCCGTTTTTTTTTAAAAAAGAAGTTCAGAACGGAGCACAGGTCTATTCCTATACAGACCAATGCGGACCCGGGAGGCCTTGTCTACTCCCGTATTTTAAAAAAGAAGTTGAGATCGGAGCCCAGGTCTACTCTTATAGATTTTAATGGGGACCCTGGAGTCCTGGTCTACTCTCTTTTTTTAAAAAAAAGTTCAGATCGGAGCGCAGATCTATTCCTATTGATATCAATGGGAACCCGGGAGTCCTGGTCTACTCCCGTTGTTTTTTTTTTTAAGAAGTTGAGATCGGAGCCCAGGTCTACTGCTATAGAGTCCTATGGGGATCCGGGAGGCCTGGTCTACTCCTGGTTTTTTTAAAAAGTTCAGAACGGAGCCCAGGTCTACTCTCATAGAGTCTAATTGGGACCCGGGAGGCCTGGTCTACTGCATTTTTTTATAGGTAAAATGGAGGCCAGATCGACTCTTGTATTTTAGCAGGTAAAATGGAGACCAGATCAACTCCCTTTTTTTTTTTTCCCCAAGTGCTGAACGGAGTCCAGGTCTACTCCTATAGATTTCAATAGGGACCCGGGGGGCCTGGTCTACTCCCGGTTTTTTTAAAAAGTTCAGAACGGAGCCCAGGTCTACTCTCATAGAGT
Organism: Lepidodactylus listeri; assembly: GCA_029233225.1. Taxonomy (NCBI): domain Eukaryota; kingdom Metazoa; phylum Chordata; class Lepidosauria; order Squamata; family Gekkonidae; genus Lepidodactylus; species Lepidodactylus listeri. The sequence continues at coordinate 495,907 of JARCFY010000014.1, read as the reverse complement.
CCAATTGGGACCCGGGAGGCCTGGTCTACTGCACTTTTTTATAGGTAAAATGGAGGCCAGATGGACTCTTGTATTTTAGCAGGTAAAATGGAGGCCAGATCAACTCCCGTTTTTTTTTTTCTTTTCCAAGTGCTGAACGGAGTCCAGGTGTACTCCTATAGATTTAAATAGGCACCCGGGGGGCCTGGTCTACTCCAGGTTTTTTTTAAAAGTTCAGAACGGAGCCCAGGTCTACTCTCATAGAGTCCAATGGGGACCCGGGAGGCCTGGTGTACTCCCGGTTGTTTTTTTGTTTTTTTTTAAAGAAGTTGAGATCGGAGGCCAGGTCTACTCCTATAGATTTCAAAGAGAACCAGGAGGCCTGATCTAATCCAGTTTTTTTAAAAAAAGAAGTTCAGATCGGAGCCCAGGTCTACTCCTATAGAATCCAATGGGGGCCCGGGAGGCCTGGTCCACTCCCTTTTTTAAAAAAGAAGTTCAGAACGGAGCCCAGGTCTACTCCTATAGATTTCAAAGGGAACCAGGAGTCCTGAACTAATCCCATTTTTTTTTTTTTAAAGAAGTTCAGATCGGAGCACAGGTCTACTCGCATAGAGTCCAATGGGGATCCGGGAGGCCTGGTCTACTCCCTTTTTAAAGAAAAAAGTTCAGAACGGAACCCAGGTCTACTCCTATGCAGACAAATGCGGACCCCGGAGGCCTTGTCTACTCCCGTTTTTTTTTAAAAAAGAAGTTGAGATCGGAGCCAAGGTCTACTCTGATAGAGTCCTCTAGGGACCCGGGAGGCCTGGTCTACTCCAATTTTTTTTAAGAAAGTTGAGATCGGAGCCCAGGTCTACTCTTATAGATTTTAATGGGGACCCGGGAGTCCTGGTCTACTCTCTTTTTTTTAAAAAAAGTTCAGATCGGAGCCCAGATCAATTCCTATTGATATCAATGGGAACCCGGGAGTCCTGGTCTACTCCCGTTGTTTGTTTTTTTAAGAAGTTGAGATCGGAGCCCAGGTCTACTCCTATAGATTTCAAAGAGAACCAGGAGGCCTGATCTAATCCAGTTTTTTTTTTAAAAGAAGTTCAGATCGGAGCACAGGTCTACTCGCATAGAGTCCAATGGGGATCCGGGAGGCATGGTCTACTCCCTTTTTTAAGAAAAAAGTTCCGAACGGAACCCAGGTCTACTCCTATGCAGACAAATGCGGACCCCAGAGGCCTTGTCTACTCCCGTTTTTTTTAAAAAAAGAAGTTGAGATCGGAGCCCAGGTCTACTCTCATAGAGTCCTCTAGGGACCCGGGAGGCCTGGTCTACTCCCATTTTTTTTTTAAAGAAGTTATGATCGGAGCCCAGGTCTACTCTTATAGATTTTAATGGGGACCCGGGAGTTTTGGTCTACTCTCTTTTTTTTTTAAATGTTCAGATCGGAGCCCAGATCTATTCCTATTGATATCAATGGGAACCCGGGAGTCCTGGTCTACTCCCGTTGTTTTTTTTTTTAAGAAGTTGAGATCGGAGCCCAGGTCTACTCTCATAGAGTCCAATTGGGACCCGGGAGGCCTGGTCTACTGCGTTTTTTTATAGGTAAAATGGAGGTCAGATGGACTCTTGTATTTTAGCAGGTAAAATGGAGGCCAGATCAACTCCCGTTTTTTCTTTTCTTTTCCAAGTGCTGAACGGAGTCCAGGTGTACTCCTATAGATTTAAATAGGGACCCGGGGGGCCTGGTCTTCTCTCTTTTTTAAAAAAAATTTCAGATCGGAGCCCAGATCTATTCCTACTGATATCAAAGGGAACCCGGGAGTCCTGGTCTACTCCCGTTATTATTTTTTTTTAAGAAGTTGAGATCGGAGCCCAGGTCTACTGCCATAGAGTCCTATGGGGACCCGGGAGGTCTGGTCTACTCCCGTTGTTTTTTTTTTTAAGAAGTTGAGATCGGAGCCCAGATCTACTGCCATAGAGTCCAATGGGGACTTGGGAGGCCTGGACTACTGCGTTTTTTTATAGGTAAAATGGAGGCCAGATCGACTCTTGTATTTTAGCAGGTAAAATGGAGGCCAGATCACCTCCCGGTTTTTTTTTCTTTTCCAAGTGCTGAACGGAGTCCAGGTCTACTCCTATAGATTTCAATAGGGACCCGGGGGGCCTGGTCTACTCCCGTTTTTTTAAAAAAAAGAAGTTGAGATCGGAGCCCAGGTCTACTCTTATAGATTTTAATGGGGACCCGGGAGTCCTGATCTACTCTCTTTTTTTAAAAAAAAGTTCAGATCGGAGCCCAGATCTATTCCTATTGATATCAATGGGAACCCGGGAGTCCTGGTCTACTCCCGTTGTTTTTTTTTTTTAAGAAGTTGAGATCGGAGCCCAGGTCTACTGCCATAGAGTCCTATGGGGACCCGGGAGGCCTGGTCTACTCCCGTTGTTTTTTTTTTTAAGAAGTTGAGATCGGAGCCCAGATATACTGCCATAGAGTCCAATGGGGACCCCGGAGGGCTGGTCTACTGCGTTTTTTTATAGGTAAAATGGAGGCCAGATCGACTCTTGTATTTTAGCAGGCAAAATGGAGGCCAGATCAACTCCCGTTTTTTTATTCTTTTCCAAGTGCTGAACGGAGTACAGGTCTACTCCTATAGATTTCAATAGGGACCCGGGGAGCCTGGTCTACTCCCGTTTTTTTTTTTAAAAAGTTGAGATCGGAGCCCAGGTCTACTCATAGATTTTAATGGGTACCCGGGAGTCCTGGTCTACTCTCTTTTTTTTAAAAAAAAAGTTCAGATCGGAGACCAGATCTATTCCTATTGATATCAAAGGGAACCCGGGAATCCTGGTCTACTCCCGTTGTTTTTTTTTTTTTAAGAAGTTGAGATCGGAGCCCAGGTCTACTGCCATAGAGTCCTATGGGGACCCGGGAGTCCTGGTGTACTCCCGTTGTTTGTTTTTTTAAGAAGTTGAGATCGGAGCCGAGATCTACTGCCATAGAGTCCAATGGGGACCCGGGAGGCCTGGTCTACTGCGTTTTTTTATAGGTAAAATGGAGGCCAGATCAACTCCCATTTTTTTTTTCTTTTCCAAGTGCTGAACGGAGTCCAGGTCTACTCCTATAGATTTCAATAGGGACCCGGGGGGCCTGGTATACTCCCGTTTTTTTTTAAAAAAGAAGTTGAGATCGGACCCCAGGTCTACTCTCATAGAGTCCTCTAGGGACCCGGGAGGCCTGGTCTACTCCCATTTTTTTTTAAAGAAGTTATGATCGGAGCCCAGGTCTACTCTTATAGATTTTAATGGGGACCCGGAAGTTTTGGTCTACTCTCTTTTTTTAAAAAAATGTTCAGATCGGAGCCCAGATCTATTCCTATTGATATCAATGGGAACCCGGGAGTCCTGGTCTACTCCCGTTGTTTTTTTTTTTAAGAAGTTGAGATCGGAGCCCAGGTCTACTCTCATAGAGTCCAATTGGGACCCGGGAGGCCTGGTCTACTGCGTTTTTTTATAGGTAAAATGGACGTCAGATGGACTCTTGTATTTTAGCAGGTAAAATTGAGGCAAGATCAACTCCCGTTTTTTCTTTTCTTTTCCAAGTGCTGAACGGAGTCCAGGTGTACTCCTATAGATTTAAATAGGGACCCGGGGGGCCTGGTCTACTCTCTTTTTTTAAAAAAATTTCAGATCGGAGCCCAGATCTATTCCTATTGATATCAAAGGGAACCCGGGAGTCCTGGTCTACTCCCGTTATTTATTTTTTTTAAGAAGTTGAGATCGGAGCCCAGGTCTACTGCCATAGAGTCCTATGGGGACCCAGAAGGTCTGGTCTACTCCCGTTGTTTGTTTTTTTAAGAAGTTGAGATCGGAGCCCAGATCTACTGCCATAGAGTCCAATGGGGACCCGGGAGGCCTGGTCTACTGCGTTTTTTTATAGGTAAAATGGAGGCCAGATCGACTCTTGTGTTTTAGCAAGTAAAATGATGGCCAGATCAACTCCCGTTTTTTTTTTCTTTTCCAAGTGCTGAACGGAGTCCAGGTCTACTCCTATAGATTTCAATAGGGACCCAGGGGGCCTGGTCTACTCTTGTTTTTTTTTAAAAAAAGAAGTTGAGATCGGAGCCCAGGTCTACTCTTTTCGATTTTAATGGGCACCCGGGAGTCCTGGTCTACTCTCTTTTTTTAAAAAAAAGTTCAGATCAGAGCCCAGATCTATTCCTATTGATATCAAAGGGAACCCGGGAGTCCTGGTCTACTCCCGTTGTTTTTTTTTTTTTAAGAAGTTGAGATCGGAGCCCAGGTCTACTGCCATAGAGTCGTATGGGGACCCGGGAGGCCTGGTCTACTCCCGTTGTTTTTTTTTTTAAGAAGTTGAGATCGGAGAGCAGATCTACTGCCATAGAGTCCAATGGGGACCCTGGCCTGGTCTACTGCGTTTTTTTATAGGTAAAATGGAGGCCAGATCGACTCTTGTATTTTAGCAGGTAAAATGGAGGCCAGATCAACTCCCGTTTTTTTTTTTCTTTTCCAAGTGCTGAACGGAGTCCAGGTCTACTCCTATAGATTTCAAAAGGGACCCGGGGGGCCTGGTCTACTCCTTTTTTTTAAAAAAAAGAAGTTGAGATCGGAGCCCAGGTCTACTCTCATAGAGTCCTATGGGGACCCGGGAGGCCTGGTCTACTCCCGTTGTTTTTTTTTTTAAGAAGTTGAGATCGGAGCCCAGATCTACTGCCATAGAGTCCAATTGGGACCCGGGAGGCCTGGTCTACTGCGTTTTTTTATAGGTAAAATGGAGGTCAGATGGACTCTTGTATTTTAGCAGGTAAAATTGAGGCAAGATCAACTCCCGTTTTTTCTTTTCTTTTCCAAGTGCTGAACGGAGACCAGGTGTACTCCTATAGATTTAAATAGGGACCCGGGGGGCCTGGTCTACTCTCTTTTTTTAAAAAAATTTCAGATCGGAGCCCAGATCTATTCCTATTGATATCAAAGGGAACCCGGGAGTCCTGGTCTACTCCCGTTATTTATTTTTTTTAAGAAGTTGAGATCGGAGCCCAGGTCTACTGCCATAGAGTCCTATGGGGACCCAGAAGGTCTGGTCTACTCCCGTTGTTTGTTTTTTTAAGAAGTTGAGATCGGAGCCCAGATCTACTGCCATAGAGTCCAATGGGGACCCGGGAGGCCTGGTCTACTGCGTTTTTTTATAGGTAAAATGGAGGCCAGATCGACTCTTGTGTTTTAGCAGGTAAAATGGAGGCCAGATCAACTCCCGTTTTTTTTTTCTTTTCCAAGTGCTGAACGGAGTCCAGGTCTACTCCTATAGATTTCAATAGGGACCCAGGGGGCCTGGTCTACTCTTGTTTTTTTTAAAAAAAAAGAAGTTGAGATCGGAGCCCAGGTCTACTCTTTTCGATTTTAATGGGCACCCGGGAGTCCTGGTCTACTCTCTTTTTTTAAAAAAAAGTTCAGATCAGAGCCCAGATCTATTCCTATTGATATCAAAGGGAACCCGGGAGTCCTGGTCTACTCCCGTTGTTTTTTTTTTTTAAGAAGTTGAGATCGGAGCCCAGGTCTACTGCCATAGAGTCGTATGGGGACCCGGGAGGCCTGGTCTACTCCCGTTGTTTTTTTTTTTAAGAAGTTGAGATCGGAGAGCAGATCTACTGCCATAGAGTCCAATGGGGACCCTGGCCTGGTCTACTGCGTTTTTTTATAGGTAAAATGGAGGCCAGATCGACTCTTGTATTTTAGCAGGTAAAATGGAGGCCAGATCAACTCCCGTTTTTTTTTTTCTTTTCCAAGTGCTGAACGGAGTCCAGGTCTACTCCTATAGATTTCAAAAGGGACCCGGGGGGCCTGGTCTACTCCTTTTTTTAAAAAAAAAGAAGTTGAGATCGGAGCCCAGGTCTACTCTCATAGAGTCCTATGGGGACCCGGGAGGCCTGGTCTACTCCCGTTGTTTTTTTTTTTAAGAAGTTGAGATCGGAGCCCAGATCTACTGCCATAGAGTCCAATGGGGACCCGGGAGGCTTGTCTACTGCGTTTTTTCATAGGTAAAATGGAGGCCAGATCGACTCTTGTATTTTAGCAGGTAAAATGGAGGCCAGATCGACTCTTGTATTTTAGCAGTTAAAATGGAGGCCAGATCAACTCCCGTATTTTTTTTCTTTTCCAAGTGCTGAACGGAGTCCAGGTCTACTCCTTTAGATTTCAATAGGGACCCGGGGGGCCTGGTCTACTCCCGGTTTTTTTAAAAAAAGAAGTTGAGATCGGAACCCAGGTCTACGCTTATAGATTTTAATGGGTACCCGGGAGTCCTGGTCTACTCTCATAGAGTCCTATGGGGACCTGGGAGGCCTGGTCTACTCCCGTTTATTTTTTGTTTTTTTTTAAAGAAGTTGAGATCGGAGGCCAGGTCTACTCCTATAGATTTCAAAGGGAACCAGGATTCCTGAACTAATCCCGATTTTTTTTTTTTTTTAAAGAAGTTCAGATCGGAGCACAGGTCTACTCGCATAGAGTCCTATGGGGACCCGGGAGGCCTGGTCTACTCCCTTTTTTAAGAAAAAAGTTCAGAACGGAGCCCAGGTCTACTCCTATACAGACCAATGCGGACCCCGGAGGCCATGTCTACTCCCTTTTTTTTTAAAAAAAGAAGTTGAGATCGGAGCCCAGGTCTACTCTCATAGAGTCCTATGGGGACCCGGGAGGCCTGGTCTACTCCCTTTTATAAAAAAAAATGTTCAGAACGGAGCCCAAGTCTACTCCTATAGATTTCAATAGGGACCCGGGGGGCCAGATCGACTCTTGTATTTTAGCAGGTAAAATGGAGGGCAGATCAATTCCCGTTTTTTTTTTCTTTTCCAAGTGCTGAACGGAGTCCAGGTCTACTCCTATAGATTTCAATAGGGACCCGGGGGGCCTGGTCTATTCCCGGTTTTTTTTAAAGTTCAGAACGGAGCCCAGGTCTACTCTCATAGAGTCCAATGGGGACCCGGGAGGCCTGGTCTACTCCCGGTTGTTTTTTTTTTTTTTTTTAAAGAAGTTGAGATCGGAGGCCAGGTCTACTCCTATAGATTTCAAAGGGAACCAGGAGACCTGAACTAATCCCGTTTTTTTTTTTTTTAAAGAAGTTCAGATCGGAGCACCGGTCTACTCGCATAGAGTCCAATGGGGATTCGGGAGGCCTGGTCTACTCCGTTTTTTAAGAAAAAAGTTCAGAACGGAGCCCAGGTCTACTCCTATACAGACCAATGCGGACCCCGGAGGCCTTGTCTACTCCCGTTTTTTTTAAAAAAAGAAGTTGAGATCAGAGCCCAGGTCTACTCTCATAGAGTCCAGATCTACTCTCATAGAGTCCAATGGGGACCCGGGAGGCCTGGTCTACTCCCGGTTGTTTTTTTGTTTTTTTGTAAAGAAGTTGAGATCGGAGGCCAGGTCTACTCCTATAGATTTCAAAGGGAACCAGGAGGCCTGAACTTATCCCATTTTTTTTTTTTTAAAGAAGTTCAGATCGGAGCACAGGTCTACTCGCATAGAGTCCAATGGGAACCCGGGAGGCCTGGTCTACTCCCTTTTTTAAGAAAAAAGTTCAGAACGGAGCCCAGGTCTACTCTCATAGAGTCCTTTGGGGACCCGGGAGGCCTGGTCTACTTCCGTTTTTTTTAAAAAAAGTTGAGATCGGAGCCCAGGTCTACTCTTATAGATTTTAATGGGGACCCGGGAGTCCTGGTCTACTCTCTTTTTTTAAAAAAAAGTTCAGATCGGAGCCCAGATCTATTCCTATTGATATCAATGGGAACCCGGGAGTCCTGGTCTACTCCCGTTGTTTTTTTTTTAAGAAGTTGAGATCGGAGCCCAGGTCTTCTGCCATAGAGTCCTATGGGGACCCGGGAGGCCTGGTCTACTCCCTTTTTAAAAAAAGGAGTTCAGAACGGAGCCCAAGTCTACTCCTATACAGACCATTGCGGAACTCGGAGGCCTTGTCTACTCCCGTTTTTTTTTTAAAAAGAAGTTGAGATCGGAGCCCAGGTCTACTCTCATAGAGTCCTATGGGGACCCGGGAGGCCTGGTCTACTGCGTTTTTTTATAGGTAAAATGGAGGCCAGATCGACTCTTGTATTTTAGCAGGTAAAATGGAGGCCAGATCAACTCCCGTTTTTTTTTCCTTTTCCAAGTGCTGAACGGAGTCCAGGTCTACTCCTAGAGATTTTAATAGGGACCCGGGGGGCCTGGTCTACTCCCGTTTTTTTTTTAAAAAAAGTTGAGATCGGAGCCCAGGTCTACTCTTATAGATTTTAATGGGGACCCGGGAGTTTTGGTCTACTCTCTTTTTTTAAAAAAAAGTTCAGATCGGAGCCCAGATCTATTCCTATTGATATCAAAGGGAACCCGGGAGTCCTGGTCTACTCTCATAGAGTCCTATGGGGACCCAGGAGGCCTGGTCTACTCCCGTTTTTTTTTTTTTTTAAGAAGTTGAGATCGGAGCCCAGGTCTACTCTCATAGAGTCCTATGGGGACCCGGGAGGCCTGGTCTACTCCCGTTGTTTTTTTTTTTAAGAAGTTGAGATCGGAGCCCAGATCTACTGCCATAGAGTCCAATGGGGACCCGGGAGGCCTGGTCTACTCCGTTTTTTAAGAAAAAAGTTCAGAACGGAGCCCAGGTCTACTCCTATACAGACCAATGCAGACTTCGGAGGCCTTGTCTACTCCCGTTTTTTTTTAAAAAAGAAGTTGAGATCAGACCCCAGGTCTACTCTCATAGCGTCCAGATCTACTCTCATAGAGTCCAATGGGGACCCGGGAGGCCTGGTCTACTCCCGGTTGTTTTTTTGTTTTTTTTTAAAGAAGTTGAGATCGGAGGCCAGGTCTACTCCTATAGATTTCAAAGGGAACCAGGAGTCCTGAACTAATCCCGTTTTTTTTTTTTTTAAAGAAGTTCAGATCGGAGCACAGGTCTACTCGCATAGAGTCCAATGGGGATTCGGGAGGCCTGGTCTACTCCGTTTTTTAAGAAAAAAGTTCAGAACGGAGCCCAGGTCTACTCCTATACAGACCAATGCGGACTCCGGAGGCCTTGTCTACTCCCGTTTTTTTTAAAAAAAGAAGTTGAGATCAGAGCCCAGGTCTACTCTCATAGAGTCCAGATCTACTCTCATAGAGTCCAATGGGGACCCGGGAGGCCTGGTCTACTCCCGGTTGTTTTTTTGTTTTTTTTTAAAGAAGTTGAGATCGGAGGCCAGGTCTACTCCTATAGATTTCAAAGGGAACCAGGAGTCCTGAACTAATCCCGTTTTTTTTTTTTAAAAGAAGTTCAGATCGGAGCACAGGTTTACTCGCATAGAGTCCAATGGGGACCCGGGAGTTTTGGTCTACTCTCTTTCTTTAAAAAAAAGTTCAAATCGGAGCCCAGATCTATTCCTATTGATATCAATGGGAACCCGGGAGTCCTGGTGTACTCCCGTTGTTTTTTTTTTAAGAAGTTGAGATCGGAGCCCAGGTCTACTGCCATAGAATCCTATGGGGACCCGGGAGTCTTGGTGTACTCCCGTTGTTTTTTTTTTAAGAAGTTGAGATCGGAGCCCAGATCTACTGCCATAGAGTCCAATGGGGACCCGGGAGGCCTGGTCTACTGCGTTTTTTTATAGGTAAAATGGAGGCCAGATCGACTCTTGTATTTTAGCAGGTAAAATGGAGGCCAGATCAACTCCCGTTTTTTTTTTCTTTTCCAAGTGCTGAACGGAGTCCAGGTCTACTCCTATAGATTTCAATAGGGACCCGGGGGGCCTGGTCTACTCCCGGTTTTTTTAAAAAGTTCTGAACGGAGCCCAGGTCTACTCTCATAGAGTCCAATGGGGACCCGGGAGGCCTGGTCTACTCCCGGTTTTTTTTTTGTTTTTTTTTTAAAGAAGTTGAGATCAGAGGCCAGGTCTACTCCTATAGATTTCAAAGGGAACCAGGAGGCCTGAACTAATCCCGTTCTTTTTTTTTTTAAAGAAGTTCAGATCGGAGCACAGGTCTATTCGCATAGAGTCCAATGGGGACCCGGGAGTTTTGGTCTACTCTCTTTCTTTAAAAAAAAGTTCAGATCGGAGCCCAGATCTATTCCTATTGATATCAATGGGAACCCGGGAGTCCTGGTGTACTCCCGTTGTTGTTTTTTTTTAAGAAGTTGAGATCGGAGCCCAGGTCTACTGCCATAGAGTCCTATGGGGACCCGGAAGTCCTGGTGTACTCCCGTTGTTTTTTTTTTTAAGAAGTTGAGATCGGAGCCCTGATCGACTGCTATAGAGTCCAATGGGGACCCGGGAAGCCTGGTCTACTCCCGGGTGATTTTTTGTTTTTTTTTTAAAGAAGTTGAGATCGGAGGCCAGGTCTACTGCCATAGAGTCCTATGGGGACCCGGGAGGCCTGGTCTACTCCCTTTTTAAAGAAAAAAGTTCAGAACAGAGCCCAGGTCTACTCCTATACAGACAAATGTGGACTATTAATACAGAGCCCAGGTCTACTCCTATACAGACAAATGCAGATCTATTCCTATTGATATGAAAGGGAACCCGGGAGTCCTGGTCTACTCCCGTTGTTTTGTTTTTTTTAAGAAGTTGAGATCGGACGCCAGGTCTACTCCTATAGATTTCAAAGGGAACCAGGAGTCCTGAACTAATCCCGTTTTTTTTTTTTTTTTTTAAAGAAGTTCAGATCGGAGAACAGGTCTACTCGCATTGAGTCCAATGGGGATCCGGGAGGCCTCGTCTACTCCCTTTAGCCCAGGTCTACTCCTATACAGACAAATGCAGACCCCGGAGGCCTAGTCTACTCCCGTTTTTTTTAAAAAAAGAAGTTGAGATCGGAGCCCAGGTCTACTCTTATAGAGTCCTCTAGGGACCCGGGAGGCCTTGTCTACTCCCGTTTTTTTTAAAAAAAGTTGAGATCGGAGCCCAGGTCTACTCTTATAGATTTTAATGGGGACCCGGGAGTTTTGGTCTACTCTCTTTTTTTTTTAAATGTTCAGATCGGAGCCCAGATCTATTCCTGTTGATATCAAAAGTTTATAGGTAAAATGGAGGTCAGATCGACTCTTGTATTTTAGCAGGTAAAATGGAGGCCAGATCAACTCCCGTTTTTTTTTTCTTTTCCAAGTGCTGAACGGAGTCCAGGTCTACTCCTATAGATTTCAATAGGGACCCGGGGGGCCTGGTCTACTCCCGGTTTTTTTTAAAAGTTCAGAACGGAGCCCAGGTCTACTCTGATAGAGTCCAATGGGGACCCGGGAGGCCTGGTCTACTCCCTTTTGTAAGAATAAAGTTCAGAACGGAGCCCAGGTCTACGTTTATACAGACCAATGCGGACCCCGGAGGCCTTGTCTACTCCCGTTTTTTTTAAAAAAAGAAGTTGAGATCGGAGCCCATGTCTACTCTCATAGAGTCCTATGGGGACCCGGGAGGCCTGGTCTACTCTCTTTTTTTAAAAAAAAGTTCAGATCGGAGCCCAGGTCTACTCTTATAGATTTTTATGGGGACCCGGGAGTCCTGGTCTACTCTCTTTTTTTAAAAAAAGTTCAGATCGGAGCCCAGATCTATTCCTATTGATATCAATGGGAACCCGGGAGGCCTGGTCTACTCCTGTCGTTTTTTTTTTTTAAGAAGTTGAGATCAGAGCCCAGATCTACTGCCATAGAGTCCAATGGGGACCCGGGAGGCCTGGTCTACTCCCGTTGTTTTTTTTTTTAAGAAGTTGAGATCGGAGCCCAGATCTACTGCCATAGAGTCCAATGGGGACCCGGGAGGCCTGGTCTACTGCGTTTTTTTATAGGTAAAATGGAGGCCAGATCGACTCTTGTATTTTAGCAGGTAAAATGGAGGCCAGATCAACTCCCGTTTTTTTTTTCTTTTCCAAGTGCTGAACGGAGTCCAGGTCTACTCCTATAGATTTCAATAGGGACCCGGGGGGCCTGGTCTACTCCCGTTTTTTTTTTAAAAAAGAAGTTGAGATCGGAGCCCAGGTCTACTCTTATAGATTTTAATGGGTACCCGGGAGTCCTGGTCTACTCTCTCTTTTTTAAAAAAAGTTCAGATCGGAGCCCAGATCTTTTTCTATTGATATCAAAGGGAACCCGGGAGTCCTGGTCTACTCCCGTTGTTTTTTTTTTTTAAGAAGTTGAGATCGGAGGCCAGGTCTACTCCTATAGATTTCAAAGGGAACCCCGAGTCCTGAACTAATCCCGTTTGTTGTTTTTTTTTAAAGAAGTTCAGATCGGAGCACAGGTCTACTCGCATTGAGTCCAATGGGGATCCGGGAGGCCTGGTCTACTCCCTTTTTTAAGAAAAAAGTTCAGAACAGAGCCCAGGTCTACTCCAATACAGACAAATGCGGACCCCAGAGGCCTGGTCTACTCCCGTTTTTTTTTAAAAAAGAAGTTGAGATCGGAGCCCAGGTCTACTCTCATAGAGTCCTATGGGGACCCGGGAGGCCTGGTCTACTCCCGTTTTTTTTTTTAAGAAGTTGAGATCGGAGCCCCGATTTACTTCCATAGAGTCCAATGGGGACCCGGGAGGCCTGGTCTACTGCGTTTTTTTATAGGTAAAATGGAGGCCAGATCGACTCTTGTATTTTAACAGGTAAAATGGAGGCCAGATCAACTCCCGTTTTTTTTTCTTTTCCAAGTGCTGAACGGAGTCCAGGTCTACTCCTATAGATTTCAATAGGGACCCGGGGGGCCTGGTCTACTCCCGTTTTTTTTAAAAAAGAAGTTGAGATCGGAGCCCAGGTCTACTCTTATAGATTTTAATGGGTACCCGGGAGTCCTGGTCTACTCTCTTTTTTTTAAAAAAAGTTCAGATCGGAGCCCAGATCTATTCCTATTGATATCAAAGGGAACCCGGGAGTCCTGGTCTACTCCCGTTGTTGTTTTTTTTTAAGAAGTTGAGATCGGAGCCCAGGTCTACTGCCATAGAGTCCTATGGGGACCCGGGAGGCCTGGTCCATTCCCGTTGTTTTTTTTTTTTAAGAAGTTGAGATCGGAGCCCAGATCTACTGCCATAGAGTCCAATGGGGACCCGGGAGGCCTGATCTACTGTGTTTTTTTATAGGTAAAATGGAGGCCAGATTGACTCTTGTATTTTAGCAGCTAAAATGGAGGCCAGATCAACTCCCGTTTTTTTTTTCTTTTCCAAGTGCTGAACGGAGTCCAGGTCTACTCCTATAGATTTCAATAGGGACCCGGGGGGCCTGGTCTACTCCCGTTTGTTTTAAAAAAAGAAGTTGAGATCGGAGCCCAGGTCTACTCTTATAGATTTTAATGGGTACCCGGGAGTCCTGGTCTACTCTCTTTTTTTTAAAAAAAGTTCAGATCGGAGCCCAGATCTATTCCTATTGATATCAAAAGGAACCCGGGAGTCCTGGTCTACTCCCGTTGTTTTTTTTTTTAAGAAGTTGAGATCGGTGGCCAGGTCTACTCCTATAGATTACAAAGGGAACCAGGAGTCCTGAACTAATCCCGGTTTTTTTTTTTTTTTAAAGAAGTTCAGATCGGAGCACAGGTCTACTCGCATTGAGTCCAATGGGGATCCGGGAGGCCTGGTCTACTCCCTTTTTAAAGAAAAAAGTTATGAACAGAGCCCAGGTCTACTCCTATACAGACAAATGCGGACCCCGGAGGCCTGGTCTACTCCCGTTTTTTTTAAAAAAAGAAGTTGAGATCGGAGCCCAGGTCTACTCTCATAGAGTCCTATGGGGACCCGGGAGGCCTGGTCTACTCCCGTTGTTTTTTTTTTAAGAAGTTGAGATCGGAGCCCAGATCTACTGCCATAGAGTGCAATGGGGACCCAGGAGGCCTGGTCTACTGCGTATTTTTATAGGTAAAATGGAGGCCAGATCGACTCTTGTATTTTAGCAGGTAAAATGGAGGCCAGATCAACTCCTGTTTTTTTTTTCTTTTCCAAGTGCTGAACGGAGTCCAGGTCTACTCCTATAGATTTAAATAGGGACCCGGGGGGCCTGGTCTACTCCCGTTTTTTTTAAAAGTTCAGAACGGAGCCCAGGTCTACTCTCATAGAGTCCAAATGGGGACCCGGGAGTCCTGGTCTACTCCCGGTTGTTTTTTTGTTTTTTTTTAAAGAAGTTGAGATCGGAGGCCAGGTCTACTGCCATTGAGTCCTATGGGGACCCGGGAGGCCTGGTCTACTCCCTTTTTTAAGAAAAAAGTTCAGAACAGAGCCCAGGTCTACTCCTATACAGACAAATGCGGACTATTTATACAGAGCCCAGGTCTACTCCTATACAGACAAATGCAGATCTATTCCTATTGATATCAAAGGTAATCCGGGAGTCCTGGTCTTCTCCCGTTGTTTTTTTTTTTTTAAGAAGTTGAGATCGGAGGCCAGGTCTACTCTCATAGAGTCCTCTAGGGACCCGGGAGGCCAGGTCTACTCCCGTTTTTTTTAAAAAAAGTTGAGATCGGAGCCCAGATCTACTCTTATAGATTTTAATGGGGACCCGGGAGTTTTGGTCTACTCTCTTTTTTTTTTAAATGTTCAGATCGGAGCCCAGATCTATTCCTGTTGATATCAAAAGTTTGTAGGTAAAATGGAGGTCAGATCGACTCTTGTATTTTAGCAGGTAAAATGGAGGCCAGATCAACTCCCGTTTTTTTTTCTTTTCCAAGTGCTGAACGGAGTCCAGGTCTACTCCTATAGATTTCAATAGGGACCCGGGGGGCCTGGTCTACTCCCGGTTTTTTTTAAAAGTTCAGAACGGAGCCCAGGTCTACTCTCATAGAGTCCAATGGGGACCTGGGAGTCCTGGTCTACTCCCGGTTTTTTTTTGTTTTTGTTTTAAAGAAGTTGAGATCAGAGGCCAGGTCTACTCCTATAGATTTCAAAGGGAACCAGGAGGCCTGAAATAATCCCGTTTTTTTTTTTTTAAAGAAGTTCAGATCGGAGCACAGGTCTACTCGCATAGAGTCCAATGGGGACCCGGGAGTTTTGGTCTACTCTCTTTCTTTAAAAAAAAGTTCAGATCGGAGCCCAGATCTATTCCTATTGATATCAATGGGAACCCGGGAGTCCTGGTGTACTCCCGTTGTTTTTTTTTAAAAAAAGTTGAGATCGGAGCCCAGGTCTACTGCCATAGAGTCCTAGGGGACCCGGGAGTCCTGGTGTACTCCCGTTGTTGTTTTTTTTAAGAAGTTGAGATCGGAGCCCAGATCTACTGCCATAGAGTCCTATGGGGACCCGGGAGGCCTGGTCTACTCCCTTTTTAAAGAAAAAAGTTTAGAACAGAGCCCAGGTCTACTCCTTTACAGACAAATGTGGACTATTAATACAGAGCCCAGGTCTACTCCTATACAGACAAATGCAGATCTATTCCTATTGATATCAAAGGGAACCCGGGAGGCCTGGTCTACTCCCTTTTTTTTTTTTTTTTTAAAGAAGTTGAGATCGGAGGCCAGGTCTACTCCTATAGATTTCAAAGGGAACCAGGAGTCCTGAACTAATCCCGTTTTTTTTTTTTTTTTAAAGAAGTTCAGATCGGAGAACAGGTCTACTCGCAATGAGTCCAATGGGGATCCGGGAGGCCTGGTCTACTCCCTTTAGCCCAGGTCTACTCCTATACAGACAAATGCGGACCCCGGAGGCCTGGTCTACTCCCGTTTTTTTTAAAAAAAGAAGTTGAGATCGGAGCCCAGGTCTACTCTCATAGAGTCCTCTAGGGACCCGGGAGGCCTGGTCTACTCCCGTTTTTTTTAAAAAAAGTTGAGATCGGAGCCCAGGTCTACTCTTATAGATTTTAATGGGGACCCGGGAGTTTTGGTCTACTCTCTTTTTTTTTTAAATGTTCAGATCGGAGCCCAGATCTATTCCTGTTGATATCAAAAGTTTATAGGTAAAATGGAGGCCAGATCGACTCTTGTATTTTAGCAGGTAAAATGGAGGCCAGATCAACTCCCGTTTTTTTTTTCTTTTCCAAGTGCTGAACGGAGTCCAGGTCTACTCCTATAGATTTCAATAGGGACCCGGGGGGCCTGGTCTACTCCCGGTTTTTTTTAAAAGTTCAGAACGGAGCCCAGGTCTACTCTCATAGAGTCCAATGGGGACCCGGGAGTCCTGGTCTACTCCCGGTTGTTTTTTTGTTTTTTTTAAAAGAAGTTGAGATCGGAGGCCAGGTCTACTGCCATTGAGTCCTATGGGGACCCGGGAGGCCTGGTCTACTCCCTTTTTTAAGAAAAAAGTTCAGAACAGAGCCCAGGTCTACTCCTATACAGACAAATGCGGACTATTTATACAGAGCCCAGGTCTACTCCTATACAGACAAATTCAGATCTATTCCTATTGATATCAAAGGTAATCCGGGAGTCCTGGTCTTCTCCCGTTGTTTTTTTTTTTTTAAGAAGTTGAGATCGGAGGCCAGGTCTACTCTCATAGAGTCCTCTAGGGACCCGGGAGGCCAGGTCTACTCCCGTTTTTTTTTAAAAAAGTTGAGATCGGAGCCCAGATCTACTCTTATAGATTTTAATGGGGACCCGGGAGTTTTGGTCTACTCTCTTTTTTTTTTAAATGTTCAGATCGGAGCCCAGATCTATTCCTGTTGATATCAAAAGTTTGTAGGTAAAATGGAGGTCAGATCGACTCTTGTATTTTAGCAGGTAAAATGGAGGCCAGATCAACTCCCGTTTTTTTTTCTTTTCCAAGTGCTGAACGGAGTCCAGGTCTACTCCTATAGATTTCAATAGGGACCCGGGGGGCCTGGTCTACTCCCGGTTTTTTTTAAAAGTTCAGAACGGAGCCCAGGTCTACTCTCATAGAGTCCAATGGGGACCCGGGAGTCCTGGTCTACTCCCGGTTTTCTTTTGTTTTTGTTTTAAAGAAGTTGAGATCAGAGGCCAGGTCTACTCCTATAGATTTCAAAGGGAACCAGGAGGCCTGAAATAATCCCGTTTTTTTTTTTTTTAAAGAAGTTCAGATCGGAGCACAGGTCTACTCGCATAGAGTCCAATGGGGACCCGGGAGTTTTGGTCTACTCTCTTTCTTTAAAAAAAAGTTCAGATCGGAGCCCAGATCTATTCCTATTGATATCAATGGGAACCCGGGAGTCCTGGTGTACTCCCGTTGTTTTTTTTTTAAAAAAGTTGAGATCGGAGCCCAGGTCTACTGCCATAGAGTCCTATGGGGACCCGGGAGTCCTGGTGTACTCCCGTTGTTGTTTTTTTTAAGAAGTTGAGATCGGAGCCCAGATCTACTGCCATAGAGTCCAATGGGGACCCGGGAGGCCTGGTCTACTCCCGGGTGTTTTTTTGTTTATTTTTAAAGAAGTTGAGATCGGAGGCCAGGTCTACTGCCATAGAGTCCTATGGGGACCTGGGAGGCCTGGTCTACTCCCTTTTTAAAGAAAAAAGTTTAGAACAGAGCCCAGGTCTACTCCTATACAGACAAATGTGGACTATTAATACAGAGCCCAGGTCTACTCCTATACAGACAAATGCAGATCTATTCCTATTGATATCAAAGGGAACCCGGCAGTCCTGGTCTACTCCCTTTTTTTTTTTTTTTTTAAAGAAGTTGAGATCGGAGGCCAGGTCTACTCCTATAGATTTCAAAGGGAACCAGGAGTCCTGAACTAATCCCGTTTTTTTTTTTTTTTTAAAGAAGTTCAGATCGGAGAACAGGTCTACTCGCAATGAGTCCAATGGGGATCCGGGAGGCCTGGTCTACTCCCTTTAGCCCAGGTCTACTCCTATACAGACAAATGCGGACCCCGGAGGCCTGGTCTACTCCCTTTTTTTTGAAAAAAAGAAGTTGAGATCGGAGCCCAGGTCTACTCTCATAGAGTCCTCTAGGGACCCGGGAGGCCTGGTCTACTCCCGTTTTTTTTAAAAAAAGTTGAGATCGGAGCCCAGGTCTACTCTTATAGATTTTAATGGGGACCCGGGAGTTTTGGTCTACTCTCTTTTTTTTTTAAATGTTCAGATCGGAGCCCAGATCTATTCCTGTTGATATCAAAAGTTTATAGGTAAAATGGAGGCCAGATCGACTCTTGTATTTTAGCAGGTAAAATGGAGGCCAGATCAACTCCCGTTTTTTTTTTCTTTTCCAAGTGCTGAACGGAGTCCAGGTCTACTCCTATAGATTTCAATAGGGACCCGGGGGGCCTGGTCTACTCCCGTTTTTTTTTAAAAAAGAAGTTGAGATCGGAGCCCAGGTCTACTCTTATAGATTTTAATGGGTACCCGGGAGTCCTGGTCTACTCTCTTTTTTTAAAAAAAAGTTCAGATCGGAGCCCAGATCTATTCCTATTGATATCAAAGGGAACCCGGGAGTCCTGGTCTACTCCCGTTGTTGTTTTTTTTTAAGAAGTTGAGATCGGAGGCCAGGTCTACTCCTATAGATTTCAAAGGGAACCCGGAGTCCTGAACTAATCCCCTTTTTTTTTTTTTTTAAAGAAGTTCAGATCGGAGCACAGGTCTACTCGCTTTGAGTCCAATGGGGATCCGGGAGGCCTGGTCTACTCCCTTTTTATAGAAAAAAGTTCAGAACAGAGCTCAGGTCTACTCCAATACAGACAAATGCGGACCCCGGAGGCCTGGTCTACTCCCGTTTTTTTTAAAAAAAGAAGTTGAGATCGGAGCCCAGGTCTACTCTCATAGAGTCCTATGGGGACCCGGGAGGCCTGGTCTACTCCCGTTTATTTTTGTTTTTGTTTTTTAAAGAAGTTGAGATCGGAGGCCGGGTCTACTCCTATAGATTTCAAAGGGAACCAGGAGGCCTGATGTAATCCCGTTTTTTTTTTAAAGAAGTTCAGATCGGAGCACAGGTCTACTCCTATACAGACCAATGCGGACCCGGGAGGCCTTGTCTACTCCCGTATTTAAAAAAAAAGAAGTTGAGATTGGAGCCCAGGTCTAATCTTATAGAGTCCTATGGGGACCCGGGAGGCCTGGTCTAGTCCCGTTGTTTTTTTTTTTTTAAGAAGTTGAGATTGGAGGCCTGGTCTACTCCTATAGATTTGAAAGGGAACCAGGAGGCCTGATCTAATCCCATTTTTTTTTTTTAAAGAAGTTCAGATCGGAGCCCAGGTCTACTCTTATAGAGTCCGATGGGGACCCGGGAGGCCTGGTCTACTCCCGTTTTTTTTTTAAAAAGAAGTTGAGATCGGAGCCCAGGTCTACTCTTATAGATTTCAATGGGGACCCGGGAGGCCTGGTCTTTTTCTTTTTTTTAAAGTTCAGGTCGGAGCCCAGATCTATTCCTATTGATATCAATGGGAACCCGGGAGTCCTGGTCTACACCCGTTGTTATTTTTTTTAAGAAGTTGAGATCGGAGGCCAGGTCTACTCCTATAGATTTCAGTGGGAACCAGAAGGCCTGATCTAATCCAGTTTTTTTTTTAAAAGAAGTTCAGATCGGAGCCCAGGTCTACTCTTATAGAGTCCTATGGGGACCCGGGAGGCCTGGTCTACTCCCGTTTTTTTTTTTAAAAGAAGTTCAGAACGGAGCCCAGGTCTACTCTCATAGAGTCCAATGGGGACCCGGAAGGCCTGGTCTACTCCCGTTTCTTTCTTTTTTTTTTTTTTAAGAAGTTGAAATCGGAGCCCAGATCTACTGCCATAGAGTCCAATGGGGACCCGGGAGGCCTGGTCTACTGCGTTTTTTTATAGGTAAAATGGAGGCCAGATCGACTCTTGTATTTTAGCAGGTAAAATGGAGGCCAGATCAACTCCCGTTTTTTTTTTCTTTTCCAAGTGCTGAACGGAGTCCAGGTCTACTCTCATAGAGTCCAATGGGTACCCGGGAGGCCTGGTCTACTCCCGTTTCTTTTTTTTTTTTTTTTAAAGAAGTTGAGATCAGAGCCCATGTCTACTGCCATAGAGTCCTATGGGGATCTGGGAGGCCTGGTCTACTCCCGTTGTTTTTTTTTTTAAGAAGTTGAAATCAGAGCCCAGATCTACTGCCATAGAGTCCAATGGGGACCCGGGAGGCCTGGTGTACTACGTTTTTTTATAGGTAAAATGGAGGCCAGATCGACTCTTGTATTTTAGCAGGTAAAATGGAGGCCAGATCAACTCCCGTTTTTTTTTTTTCCGCAAGTGCTGAACGGAGTCCAGGTCTACTCCTATAGCTTTCAATAGGGACCCGGGGGGCCTGGTCTACTCCCGGTTTTTTTAAAAAGTTCAGAACGGAGCCCAGGTCTACTCTCATAGAGTCCAATGGGGACCAGGGAGGCCTTGTCTACTGCGTTTTTTTATAGGTAAAATGGAGGCCAGATGGACTCTTGTATTTTAGCAGGTAAAATGGAGGCCAGATCAACTCCCGTTTTTTTTTTCTTTTCCAAGTGCTGAACAAAGTCCAGG
This sequence comes from Lepidodactylus listeri, assembly GCA_029233225.1. Classification (NCBI taxonomy): domain Eukaryota; kingdom Metazoa; phylum Chordata; class Lepidosauria; order Squamata; family Gekkonidae; genus Lepidodactylus; species Lepidodactylus listeri. Next base: position 475,593 of record JARCFY010000014.1, on the reverse strand, counting down.
TCTACTCTCATAGAGTCCAATGGGGACCCGGGAGGCCTGGTCTACTCCCGTTTCTTTTTGTTTTTTTTTTTAAAGAAGTTGAGATCGGAGGCCGGGTCTACTCCTATAGATTTCAAAGGGAACCAGGAGGCCTGATCTAATCCCGTTTTTGTTTTTTTTAAAGAAGTTCAGATCGGAGCACAAGTCTACTCCTATACAAACCAATGCGGACCCGGGAGGCCTTGTCTACTCCCGTATTTTAAAAAAAAGAAGTTGAGATCGAAGCCCAGGTCTACTCACATAGAGTCCTATGGGGACCCGGGAGGCCTGGTCTACTCCCGTTTTTTTAAAAAAAAGAAGTTGAGATCGGAGCCCAGGTCTACTCTTATAGATTTCAATGGCGACCCGGGTGGCCTGGTCTACTGCAGGTTTTTTTCATAGGTAAAATGGAGGGCAGATCAACTTTTGTATTTTAGCAGGTAAAATGAAGGCCAGATCAACTCCCGTATTTTTTTTCTTTTCCAAGTGCTGAACGGAGTCCAGGTCTACTCTCATAGAGTCCAAAGGGGACCCGGGAGGCCTGGTCTACTCCCGTTTGTTTGTTTTGTTTTGTTTTGAAGAAGTTGAGATCGGAGCCCAGGTCTACTCCAATAGAGTCCAATGGCGACCCGGGAGGCCTGGTCTACTGCAGGTTTTTTTCATAGGTAAAATGGAGGGCAGATCGACTTTTGTATTTTAGCAGGTAAAATGGAGGCCAGATCAACTCCCGTATTTTTTTTCTTTTCCAAGTGCTGAACGGAGGCCAGGTCTACTCTCTTACAGTCCAATGGGGACCCGGGAGGCCTGGTCCACTCCCGTTTGTTTGTTTTGTTTTTTTAAAGAAGTTGAGATCGGAGGCCGGGTCTACTCCTATAGATTTCAAAGGGAACCAGGAGGCCTGATCTAATCTTGTTTTTTTTTAAAAAAGAAGTTCAGATCGGAGCACAGGTCTATTCCTATACAGACCAAAGCGGACCCGGGAGGCCTTGTCTACTCCCGTATTTTAAAAAAGAAGTTGAGATCGGAGCCCAGGTCTACTCTTATAGATTTTAATGGGGACCCGGGAGTCCTGGTCTACTCTCTTTTTTTAAAAAAAAGTTCAGATCGGAGCCCAGATCTATTCCTATCGATATCAATGGGAACCCGGGAGTCCTGGTCTACTCCCGTTGTTTTTTTTTTTAAGAAGTTGAAATCGGAGCCCAGATCTACTGCCATAGAGTCCTATGGGGATCCGGGAGGCCTGGTCTACTCCCGTTGTTTTTTTTTTAAAGAAGTTGAAATTGGAGTCCAGATCTACTGCCATAGAGTCCAATGGGGACCCGGGAGGCCTGGACTACTGCGTTTTTTTATAGGTAAAATGGAGGCCAGATCGACTCTTGTATTTTAGCAGGTAAAATGGAGGCCAGATCAACTCCCGTTTTTTTTTTTTTCGCAAGTACTGAACGGAGATCCAGGTCTACTCCTATAGATTTCAATAGGGACCCGGGGGGCCTGGTCTACTCCCGGTTTTTTTAAAAAGTTCAGAACGGAGCCCAGGTCTACTCTCATAGAGTCCAATGGGGACCCGGGAGGCCTTGTCTACTGCGTTTTTTTATAGGTAAAATGGAGGCCAGATGGACTCTTGTATTTTAGCAGGTAAAATGGAGGCCAGATTAACTCCCGTTTTTTTTTCTTTTCCAAGTGCTGAACGGAGTCCAGGTCTACTCTCATAGAGTCCAATGGGGATCCGGGAGGCCTGGTCTACTCCCATTGTTTTTTTTTTTAAGGAGTTGAAATCGGAGCCCAGATCTACTGCCATAGAGTCCAATGGGGACCCGGGAGGCCAGGTCTACTGCGTTTTTTTATAGGTAAAATGGAGGCCAGATCGACTCTTGTATTTTAGCAGGTAAAATGGAGGCCAGATCAACTCCCGTGTTTTTTTTTTTCGCAAGTGCTGAACGGAGATCCAGGTCTACTCCTATAGATTTCAATAGGGACCCGGGGGGCCTGGTCTACTCCCGGTTTTTTTAAAAAGTTCAGAACGGAGCCCAGGTCTACTCTCATAGAGTCCAATGGGGACCCGGGAGGCCTTGTCTACTGCGTTTTTTTATAGGTAAAATGGAGGCCAGATGGACTCTTGTATTTTAGCAGGTAAAATGGAGGCCAGATTAACTCCCGTTTTTTTTTCTTTTCCAAGTGCTGAACGGAGTCCAGGTCTACTCTCATAGAGTCCAATGGGGACCCGGGAGGCCTGGTCTACTCCCGTTTCTTTTTGTTTTTGTTTTTTAAAGAAGTTGAAATCGGAGCCCAGATCTACTGCCATAGAGTCCAATGGGGACCCGGGAGGCCTGGTCTAGTGCGTTTTTTTATAGGTAAAATGGAGGCCAGATCGACTCTTGTATTTTAGCAAGTAAAATGGAGGCCAGATCAACTCCCGTTTTTTTTTTTTTCGCATGTGCTGAATGGAGTCCAGGTCTACTCCTATAGATTTCAATAGGGACCCGGGGGGCCTGGTCTACTCCCGGTTTTTTTAAAAAGTTCAGAACAGAGCCCAGGTCTACTTTCATAGAGTCCAATGGGGACCCGGGAGGCCTTGTCTACTGCATTTTTTTATAGGTAAAATGGAGGCCAGATGGACTCTTGTATTTTAGCAGGTAAAATGGAGGCCAGATCAACTCCCGTTTTTTTTTTTCTTTTCCAAGTGCTGAACGGAGTCCAGGTCTACTCTCATAGAGTCCAATGGGGACCCGTGAGGCCTGGTCTACTCCCGTTTCTTTCTTTCTTTTTTTTTTTAAAGAAGTTGAGATCGGAGGCCGGGTCTACTCCTATAGATTTCAAAGGGAACCAAAAGGCCTGATCTAATCCCGTTTTTGTTTTTTTTAAAGAAGTTCAGATCGAAGCACAAGTCTACTCCTATACAAACCAATGCGGACCCGGGAGGCCTTGTCTACTCCCGTATTTTAAAAAAAAGAAGTTGAGAGCGGAGCCCAGGTCTACTCACATAGAGTCCTATGGGGACCCGGGAGGCCTGGTCTACTCCCGTTTTTTTTTAAAAAAGAAGTTGAGATCGGAGCCCAGGTCTACTCTTATAGTTTTCAATGGGGACCGGGGAGGCCTGGTCTACTCTCTTTAAAAAAAAAAAAAAAAGGTCAGATCGGAGCCCAAATCTATTCTTATTGATATCAATGGGAACCCGGGAGTCCTGGTCTACTCCCGTTTTTTTTTTTTTTTAAAGAAGTTGAGATCGGAGGCCACATCTACTCCTATAGATTTCAGTGGGAACCAGAAGGCCTGATCTAATCCAGTTTTTTTTAAAAAGAAGTTCAGATCGGAGCCCAGGTCTACTCCTATAGAATCCAATGGGGGCCCGGGAGGCCTGGTCTACTTTCTTTTTTAAAAAAGGAGTTCAGAACGGAGCCCAGGTCTACTCCTATACAGACGAATGCGGACCCGGGAGGCCTTGTCTACTCCCGTTTTTTTTTTTTTTAATGAAGTTCAGATCGGAGCCCAGGTCTACTCCAATAGAATCCAATGGCGACCCGGGAGGCCTGGTCTACTGCAGGTTTTTTTCATAGGTAAAATGGAGGGCAGATCGACTTTTGTATTTTAGCAGGTAAAATGGAGGCCAGATCAACTCCCTTTTTTTTTTCTTTTCCAAGTGCGGAACGGAGTCCAGGTCTACTCTCATAGAGTCCAATGGGGACCCGGGGGGCCTGGTCTACTCCCGTTTGTTTGTTTTGTTTTTTTAAAGAAGTTGAGATCGGAGCCCAGGTCTACTCCAATAGAGTCCAATGGCGACCCGGGAGGCCTGGTCTACTGCAGGTTTTTTTCATTGGTAAAATGGAGGGTAGATCGACTTTTGTATTTTAGCAGGTAAAATGGAGGCCAGATCAACTCCCGTATTTTTTTTCTTTTCCAAGTGCTGAACGGAGTCCAGGTCTACTCTCATAGAGTCCAATGGGGACCCGGGAGGCCTGGTCTACTCCCGTTTCTTTTTGTTTTTTTTTTTAAAGAAGTTGAGATCGGAGGCTTGGTCTACTCCTATAGATTTCAAAGGGAACCAGGAGGCCTGATCTAATCCCGTTTTTGTTTTTTTTAAAGAAGTTCAGATCGGAGCACAAGTCTACTCCTATACAAACCAATGCGGACCCGGGAGGCCTTGTCTACTCCCGTATTTTAAAAAAAAGAAGTTGAGATCGGAGCCCAGGTCTACTCACATAGAGTCCTATGGGGACCCGGGAGGCCTGGTCTACTCTTGGTTGTTGTTGTTTTTTAAAGAAGTTGAGATCGGAGGCCTGGTCTACTCCTATAGATTTGAAAGGGAACCAGGAGACCTGATCTAATCCCGTTTTTTTTTTTTTTAAAGAAGTTCAGATCGGAGCACAGGTTTTCTCCTATACAGACCAATGCGGACCCGGGAGGCCTTGTCTAGTCCCGTATTTAAAAAAAAATAAGTTGAGATCGGAGCCCAGGTCTACTCTTATAGAGTCCTATGGGGACCCGGGAGGCCAGGTCTACTCCCGTTTTTTTTAAAAAAAGAAGTTGAGATCGGAGCCCAGGTCTACTCTTATAGATTTCAATGGGGACACAGGAGGCCTGGTCTATTTTTTTTTTTAAAAAAGTTCAGATCGGAGCCCAGATCTATTCCTATTGATATCAATGGGAACCCGGGAGTCCTGGTCTACTCCCGTTGTTATTTTTTTTAAGAAGTTGAGATCGGAGGCCAGGTCTACTCCTATAGATTTCAGTGGGAACCAGAAGGCCTGATCTAATCCAGTTTTTTTTTTAAAAGAAGTTCAGATCGGAGCCCAGCTCTACTCCTATAGAATCCAATGGGGGCCCGGGAGGCCTGGTGTACTGCAGGTTTTTTTCATATGTAAAATGGAGGGCAGATCGACTTTTGTATTTTAGCAGGTAAAATGGAGGCCAGATCAACTCCCGTATTTTTTTTCTTTTTCAAGTGCTGAACGGAGCCCAGGTCTACTCTCACAGAGTCCAATGGGGACCCGGGAGTCCTGGTCTACTCCCGTTTGTTTGTTTTGTTTTTTTAAAGAAGTTGAGATCGGAGGCCGGGTCTACTCCTATAGATTTCAAAGGGAACCAGGAGGCCTGATCTAATCCCGTTTTTTTTTTTTTAAAGAAGTTCAGATCGGAGCACAAGTCTACTCCTATACAGACCAATGCGGACCCGGGAGGCCTTGTCTACTCCCGTATTTTAAAAAAAAGAAGTTGAGATCGGAGCCCAGGTCTACTCACATAGAGTCCTATGGGGACCCGGAGGCCTGGTCTACTCCCGTTTTTTTTTAAAAAAGAAGTTGAGATGGGAGCCCAGGTCTACTCTTATAGATTTCAATGGGGACCGGGGAGGCCTGGTCTACTCTCTTTAAAAAAAAAAAAAAAAATTTCAGATCGGAGCCCAAATCTATTCCTATTGATATCAATGGGAACCCGGGAGTCCTAGTCTACTCCTGTTTTTTTTTTTTTTTAAGAAGTTGAGATCGGAGGCCAGGTCTACTCCTATAGATTTCAGAGGGAACCAGAAGGCCTGATCTAATCCAGTTTTTTTTAAAAAAGAAGTTCAGATCGGAGCCCAGGTCTACTCCTATAGAATCCAATGGGGACCCTTGAGGTCTGGTCTACTCCCTTTTTTAAAAAAGGAATTCAGAACGGAGCCCAGGTCTACTCTTATACAGACCAATGCGGACCCAAGAGGCCTTGTCTACTCCCGTTTTTTTTTTTTTTAAAAGAAGTTCAGATCGGAGCCCAGGTCTACTCCAATAGATTCCAATGGCGACCCGGGAGGCCTGGTCTACTGCAGGTTTTTTTTATAGGTAAAATGGAGGGCAGATCGACTTTTGTATTTTAGCAGGTAAAATGGAGGCCAGATCAACTCCCGTATTTTTTTTCTTTTCCAAGTGCTGAACGGAGTCCAGGTCTACTCTCATAGAGTCCAATGGGGACCCGGGAGGACTGGTCTACTCCCGTTTCTTTTTCTTTTTTTTTAAGAAGTTGATATCGGAGGCCGGGTCTACTCCTATTGATTTCAAAGGGAACCAGGAGGCCTGATGTAATCCCGTTTTTTTTAAAAAAAGAAGTTCAGATCGGAGCACAGGTCTATTCCTATACAGACCAATGCGGACCCGGGAGGCCTTGTCTACTCCCGTATTTTAAAAAAGAAGTTGAGATCGGAGCCCAGGTCTACTCTTATAGATTTTAATGGGGACCCTGGAGTCCTGGTCTACTCTCTTTTTTTAAAAAAAAGTTCAGATCGGAGCCCAGATCTATTCCTATTGATATCAATGGGAACCCGGGAGTCCTGGTCTACTCCCGTTGTTTTTTTTTTTAAGAAGTTGAGATCGGAGCCCAGGTCTACTGCCATAGAGTCCTATGGGGACCCGGGAGGCCTGGTCTACTCCCGGTTTTTTTAAAAAGTTCAGAACGGAGCCCAGGTCTACTCTCATAGAGTCCAATTGGGACCCGGGAGGCCTGGTCTACTGCATTTTTTTATAGGTAAAATGGAGGCCAGATCGACTCTTGTATTTTAGCAGGTAAAATGGAGGCCAGATCAACTCCCTTTTTTTTCCCCCCCAAGTGCTGAACGGAGTCCAGGTCTACTCCTATAGATTTCAAAAGGAACCCGGGGGGCCTGGTCTACTCCCGGTTTTTTTAAAAAGTTCAGAACGGAGCCAAGGTCTACTCTCATAGAGTCCAATGGGGACCCGGGAGGCCTGGTGTACTCCCGGTTGTTTTTTTGTTTTTTTTAAAAAAAGTTGAGATCGGAGGCCAGGTCTACTCCTATAGATTTCAAAGAGAACCAGGAGGCCTGATCTAATCCAGTTTTTTTTAAAAAAGAAGTTCAGATCGGAGCCCAGGTCTACTCCTATAGAATCCAATGAGGGCCCGGGAGGCGTGGTCTACTCCCTTTTTTAAAAAAGAAGTTCAGAACGGAGCCCAGGTCTACTCCTATAGATTTCAAAGGGAACCAGGAGTCCTGAACTAATCCCGTTTTTTTTTTTTTTTAAAGAAGTTCAGATCGGAGCACAGGTCTACTCGCATAGAGTCCAATGGGGATCCGGGAGGCCTGGTCTACTCCCTTTTTTAAGAAAAAAGTTCAGAACGGAACCCAGGTCTACTCCTATGCAGACAAATGCGGACCCCGGAGGCCTTGTCTACTCCCGTTTTTTTTAAAAAAAGAAGTTGAGATCGGAGCCAAGGTCTACTCTCATAGAGTACTCTAGGGACCCGGGAGGCCTGGTCTACTCCAATTTTTTTTAAGAAAGTTGAGATCGGAGCCCAGGTCTACTCTTATAGATTTTAATGGGTACCCGGGAGTCCTGGTCTACTCTCTTTTTTTTAAAAAAAGTTCAGATCGGAGCCCAGATCTATTCCTATTGATATCAATGGGAACCCGGGAGGCCTGGTCTACTGCGTTTTTTTATAGGTAAAATGGAGGCCAGATCGACTCTTGTATTTTAGGAGGTAAAATGGAGGCCAGATCAACTCCCGTTTTTTTTTTCTTTTCCAAGTGCTGAACGGAGTCCAGGTCTACTCCTATAGATTTCAATAGGGACCCGGGGGGCCTGGTCTACTCCCGTTTTTTTTTAAAAAAGAAGTTGAGATCGGAGCCCAGATCTATTCCTATTGATATCAATGGGAACCCGGGAGTCCTGTTCTACTCCCGTTGTTTTTTTTTTTTAAGAAGTTGAGATCGGAGCCCAGGTCTACTGCCATAGAGTCCTATGGGGACCCGGGAGGCCTGGTCTACTCCCGTTGTTTTTTTTTTTTAAGAAGTTGAGATCGGAGCCCAGATCTACTGCCATAGAGTCCAATCGGGACCCGGGAGGCCTGGTCTACTGCGTTTTTTTATAGGTAAAATGGAGGGCAGATCGACTCTTGTATTTTAGCAGGTAAAATGGAGGCCAGATCAACTCCCATTTTTTTTTTCTTTTCCAAGTGCTCAACGGAGTACAGGTCTACTCCTATAGATTTCAATAGGGACCCGGGGGGCCTGGTCTACTCCCGGATTTTTTTTTAAACTTGAGATTGGAGCCCAGGTCTACTCTTATAGATTTTAATGGGTACCCGGGAGTCCTGGTCTTCTCTCTTTTTTTAAAAAAAAGTTCAGATCGGAGCCCAGATCTATTCCTATTGATATCAAAGGGAACCCGGGAGTCCTGGTCTACTCCCGTTGTGTTTTTTTTTTTAAGAAGTTGAGATTGGAGCCCAGGTCTACTGCCATAGAGTCCTATGGGGACCCGGGAGGCCTGGTCTACTCCCGTTTTTTTTAAGAAAAGAAGTTGAGATCGGAGCCCAGGTCTACTCTCGTAGAGTCCTTTGGGGACCCGGGAGGCCTGGTCTACTCCCGTTTTTTTTAAATAAAGTTGAGATCGGAGCCCAGGTCTACTCTTATAGATTTTAATGGGGACCCGGGAGTCATGGTCTACTCTCTTTTTTTTAAAAAAAGTTCAGATCGGAGCCCCGATCTATTCCTATTGATATCAATGGGAACCCGGGTGTCCTGGTCTTTTCCCGTTGTTTTTTTTTTTTAAGAAGTTGAGATCGGAGCCCAGGTCTTCTGCCATAGAGTCCAATGGGGACCCGGGAGGCCTGGTCGACTCCCGGTTGTTTTTTTGTTTTTTTTTAAAGAAGTTGAGATCGGAGGCCAGGTCTACTCCTATAGATTTCAAAGGGAACCAGGAGGCCTGAACGAATCCCGTTTTTTTTTTTTTTTTTTAAAGAAGTTCAGATTGGAGCACAGGTCTACTCGCATAGAGTCCAATGGGGACCCGGGAGGCCTGGTCTACTCCCTTTTTTAAGAAAAAAGTTCAGAACGGAGCCCAGGTCTACGTTTATACAGACCAATGCGGACCCCGGAGGCCTTGTCTACTCCCGTTTTTTTTAAAAAAAGAAGTTGAGATCGGAGCCCAGGTCTACTCTCATAGAGTCCTATGGGGACCCGGGAGGCCTGGTCTACTCCCGTTTCTTTTTTAAAAAGTTGAGATCGGAGCCCAGGTCTACTCTTATAGATTTTAATGGGGACCCGGGAGTTCTGGTCTACTCTCTTTTTTTTAAAAAAAGTTGAGATCGGAGCCCAGGTCTACTCTTATAGATTTTTATGGGGACCCGGGAGTCCTGGTCTACTCTCTTTTTTTAAAAAAAAGTTCAGATCGGAGCCCAGATCTATTCCTATTGATATCAATGGGAACCCGGGAGGCCTGGTCTACTCCTGTCTTTTTTTTTTTTTAAGAAGTTGAGATCGGAGCCCAGATCTACTGCCATAGAGTCCAATCGGGACCCGGGAGGCCTGGTCTACTCCCGTTGTTTTTTTTTTTAAGAAGTTGAGATCGGAGCCCAGATCTACTGCCATAGAGTCCTATGGGGTCCCGGGAGGCCTGGTCTACTGCGTTTTTTTATAGGTAAGATGGAGGCCAGATCGACTCTTGTATTTTAGCAGGTAAAATGGAGGCCAGATCAACTACCGTTTTTTTTTTTCTTTTCCAAGTGCTGAACGGAGTCCAGGTCTACTCCTATAGATTTCAATAGGGACCCGAAGGGCCTGGTCTACTCCCGTCTTTTTTAAAAAAAGAAGTTGAGATCGGAGCCCAGGTCTACTCTTATAGATTTTAATGGGTACCCAGGAGTCCTGGTCTACTCTCTCTTTTTTAAAAAAAGTTCAGATCGGAGCCCAGATCTATTCCTATTGATATCAAAGGGAACCCGGGAGTCCTGGTCTACTCCCGTTGTTTTTTTTTTTAAGAAGTTGAGATCGGAGGCCAGGTCTACTCCTATAGATTTCAAAGGGAACCCCGAGTCCTGAACTAATCCCGTTTGTTGTTTTTTTTTAAAGAAGTTCAGATCGGAGCACAGGTCTACTCGCATTGAGTCCAATGGGGATCCGGGAGGCCTGGTCTACTCCCTTTTTTAAGAAAAAAGTTCAGAACAGAGCCCAGGTCTACTCCAATACAGACAAATGCGGAGCCCGGAGGCCTGGTCTACTCCCGTTTTTTTTAAAAAAAGAAGTTGAGATCGGAGCCCAGGTCTACTCTCATAGAGTCCTATGGGGACCCGGGAGGCCTGGTCTACTCCCGTTGTGTTTTTCTTTAAGAAGTTGAGATCGGAGCCGAGATCTACTGCCATAGAGTCCAATGGGGAGCCGGGAGGCCTGGTCTACTGCGTTTTTTTATAGGTAAAATGGAGGCCAGATCGACTCTTGTATTTTAGCAGCTAAAATGGAGGCCAGATCAACTCCCGTTTTTTTTTTCTTTTCAAAGTTCTGAACGGAGTCCAGGTCTACTCCTATAGATTTCAATAGGGACCCGGGGGGCCAGGTCTACTCCCGGTTTTTTTTAAAAGTTCAGAACGGAGCCCAGGTCTACTCTCATAGAGTCCAATGGGGACCCGGGAGGCCTGGTCTACTCCCAGTTGTTTTTTTGTTTTTTTTTAAAGAAGTTGAGATCGGAGGCCAGGTCTACTCCTATAGATTTCAAAGGGAACCAGGAGTCCTGAACTAATCCCGTTTTTTTTTTTTTTTAAAGAAGTTCAGATCGGAGGCCTGGTCTACTCCCTTTTTTAAGAAAAAAGTTCAGAACGGAGCCCAGCTCTACTCCTATACAGACCAATGCGGACCCCGTAGGCCTTGTCTACTCCCGTTTTTTTTTTAAGAAGTTGAGATCGGAGCCCAGGTCTACTCTCATAGAGTCCTATGGGGACCCGGGAGGCCTGGTCTACTCCCGTTTTTTTTTTTAAGAAGTTGAGATCGGAGTCCCGATCTACTTCCATAGAGTCCAATGGGGACCCGGGAGGCCTGGTCTACTGCGTTTTTTTATAGGTAAAATGGAGGCCAGATCGACTCTTGTATTTTAACAGGTAAAATTGAGGCCAGATCAACTCCCGTTTTTTTTTCTTTTCCAAGTGCTGAACGGAGTCCAGGTCTACTCCTATAGATTTCAATAGGGACCCGGGGGGCCTGGTCTACTCCCGTTTTTTTTAAAAAAAGAAGTTGAGATCGGAGCCCAGGTCTACTCTTATAGATTTTAATGGGTACCCGGGAGTCCTGGTCTACTCTCTTTTTTTTAAAAAAAGTTCAGATCGGAGCCCAGATCTATTCCTATTGATATCAAAGGGAACCCGGGAGTCCTGGTCTACTCCCGTTGTTGTTGTTTTTTCAGAGTTGAGATCGGAGCCCAGGTCTACTGCCATAGAGTCCTAAGGGGACCCGGGAGGCCTGGTCTATTCCCGTTGTTTTTTTTTTTAAGAAGTTGAGATCGGAGCCCAGATCTACTGCCATAGAGTCCAATGGGGACCCAGGAGGCCTGGTCTCCTGCGTTTTTTTATAGGTAAAATGGAGGCCAGATCGACTCTTGTATTTTAGCAGGTAAAATGGAGGCCAGATCAACTCCCATTTTTTTTTTCTTTTCCAAGTGCTGAACGGAGTACAGGTCTACTCCTATAGATTTCAATAGGGACCCGGGGGGCCTGGTCTACTCCCGTTTTTTTTAAAAAAAGAAGTTGAGATCGGAGCCCAGGTCTACTCTTATAGATTTTAATGGGTACCCGGGAGTCCTGGTCTACTCTCTTTTTTTTTAAAAAAAGTTCAGATCGAAGCCCAGATCTATTCCTATTGATATCAAAAGGAACCCGGGAGTCCTGGTCTACTCCCGTTGTTTTTTTTTTTTAAGAAGTTGAGATCGGAGGCCAGGTCTACTCCTATAGATTACAAAGGAAACCAGGAGTCCTGAACTAATCCCGTTTTTTTTTTTTTTTAAAGAAGTTCAGATCGGAGCACAGGTCTACTCGCATTGAGTCCAATGGGGATCCGGGAGGCCTGGTCTACTCCCTTTTTTAAGAAAAAAGTTATGAACAGAGCCCAGGTCTACTCCTATACAGACAAATGCGGACCCCGGAGGCCTGGTCTACTCCCGTTTTTTTTAAAAAAAGAAGTTGAGATCGGAGCCCAGGTCTACTCTCATAGAGTCCTCTAGGGACCCGGGAGGCCTGGTCTACTCCCGTTTTTTTAAAAAAAAGTTGAGATCGGAGCCCAGGTCTACTCTTATAGATTTTAATGGGGACCCGGGAGTTTTGGTCTACTCTCTTTTTTTTTTAAATGTTCAGATCGGAGCCCAGATCTATTCCTGTTGATATCAAAAGTTTATAGGAAAAATGGAGGTCAGATCGACTCTTGTATTTTAGCAGGTAAAATGGAGGCCAGATCAACTCCCGTTTTTTTTTTCTTTACCAAGTGCTGAACGGAGTCCAGGTCTACTCCTATAGATATCAATAGGGACCCGGGGGGCCTGGTCTACTCCCGGTTTTTTTTAAAAGTTCAGAACGGAGCCCAGGTCTACTCTTATAGATTTTAATGGGGACCCGGGAGTCCTGGTCTACTCTCTTTTTTTTAAAAAAAGTTGAGATCGGAGCCCAGGTCTACTCTTATAGATTTTTATGGGGACCCGGGAGTCCTGGTCTACTCTCTTTTTTTTAAAAAAAGTTCAGATCGGAGCCCAGATCTATTCCTATTGATATCAATGGGAACCCGGGAGGCCTGGTCTACTCCCGTTGTTTTTTTTTTTAAGAAGTTGAGATCGGAGCCCAGATCTACTGCCATAGAGTCCTATGGTGTCCCGGGAGGCCTGGTCTACTGCGTTTTTTTATAGGTAAGATGGAGGCCAGATCGACTCTTGTATTTTAGCAGGTAAAATGGAGGCCAGATCAACTACCGTTTTTTTTTTTCTTTTCCAAGTGCTGAACGGAGTCCAGGTCTACTCCTATAGATTTCAATAGGGACCCGAAGGGCCTGGTCTACTCCCGTCTTTTTTAAAAAAAGAAGTTGAGATCGGAGCCCAGGTCTACTCTTATAGATTTTAATGGGTACCCGGGAGTCCTGGTCTACTCTCTCTTTTTTAAAAAAAGTTCAGATCGGAGCCCAGATCTATTCCTATTGATATCAAAGGGAACCCGGGAGTCCTGGTCTACTCCCGTTGTTTTTTTTTTTAAGAAGTTGAGATCGGAGGCCAGGTCTACTCCTATAGATTTCAAAGGGAACCCCGAGTCCTGAACTAATCCCGTTTGTTGTTTTTTTTTAAAGAAGTTCAGATCGGAGCACAGGTCTACTCGCATTGAGTCCAATGGGGATCCGGGAGGCCTGGTCTACTCCCTTTTTTAAGAAAAAAGTTCAGAACAGAGCCCAGGTCTACTCCAATACAGACAAATGCGGAGCCCGGAGGCCTGGTCTACTCCCGTTTTTTTTAAAAAAAGAAGTTGAGATCGGAGCCCAGGTCTACTCTCATAGAGTCCTATGGGGACCCGGGAGGCCTCGTCTACTCCCGTTGTTTTTTTCTTTAAGAAGTTGAGATCGGAGCCGAGATCTACTGCCATAGAGTCCAATGGGGAGCCGGGAGGCCTGGTCTACTGCGTTTTTTTATAGGTAAAATGGAGGCCAGATCGACTCTTGTATTTTAGCAGCTAAAATGGAGGCCAGATCAACTCCCGTTTTTTTTTTCTTTTCAAAGTTCTGAACGGAGTCCAGGTCTACTCCTATAGATTTCAATAGGGACCCGGGGGGCCAGGTCTACTCCCGGTTTTTTTTAAAAGTTCAGAACGGAGCCCAGGTCTACTCTCATAGAGTCCAATGGGGACCCGGGAGGCCTGGTCTACTCCCGGTTGTTTTTTTGTTTTTTTTTAAAGAAGTTGAGATCGGAGGCCAGGTCTACTCCTATAGATTTCAAAGGGAACCAGGAGTCCTGAACTAATCCCGTTTTTTTTTTTTTTTAAAGAAGTTCAGATCGGAGGCCTGGTCTACTCCCTTTTTTAAGAAAAAAGTTCAGAACGGAGCCCAGCTCTACTCCTATACAGACCAATGCGGACCCCGTAGGCCTTGTCTACTCCCGTTTTTTTTTTAAGAAGTTGAGATCGGAGCCCAGGTCTACTCTCATAGAGTCCTATGGGGACCCGGGAGGCCTGGTCTACTCCCGTTTTTTTTTTTAAGAAGTTGAGATCGGAGTCCCGATCTACTTCCATAGAGTCCAATGGGGACCCGGGAGGCCTGGTCTACTGCGTTTTTTTATAGGTAAAATGGAGGCCAGATCGACTCTTGTATTTTAACAGGTAAAATTGAGGCCAGATCAACTCCCGTTTTTTTTTCTTTTCCAAGTGCTGAACGGAGTCCAGGTCTACTCCTATAGATTTCAATAGGGACCCGGGGGGCCTGGTCTACTCCCGTTTTTTTTAAAAAAAGAAGTTGAGATCGGAGCCCAGGTCTACTCTTATAGATTTTAATGGGTACCCGGGAGTCCTGGTCTACTCACTTTTTTTTAAAAAAAGTTCAGATCGGAGCCCAGATCTATTCCTATTGATATCAAAGGGAACCCGGGAGTCCTGGTCTACTCCCGTTGTTGTTGTTTTTTCAGAGTTGAGATCGGAGCCCAGGTCTACTGCCATAGAGTCCTAAGGGGACCCGGGAGGCCTGGTCTATTCCCGTTGTTTTTTTTTTTAAGAAGTTGAGATCGGAGCCCAGATCTACTGCCATAGAGTCCAATGGGGACCCAGGAGGCCTGGTCTCCTGCGTTTTTTTATAGGTAAAATGGAGGCCAGATCGACTCTTGTATTTTAGCAGGTAAAATGGAGGCCAGATCAACTCCCGTTTTTTTTTTCTTTTCCAAGTGCTGAACGGAGTACAGGTCTACTCCTATAGATTTCAATAGGGACCCGGGGGGCCTGGTCTACTCCCGTTTTTTTTAAAAAAAGAAGTTGAGATCGGAGCCCAGGTCTACTCTTATAGATTTTAATGGGTACCCGGGAGTTCTGGTCTACTCTCTTTTTTTTAAAAAAAAGTTCAGATCGAAGCCCAGATCTATTCCTATTGATATCAAAAGGAACCCGGGAGTCCTGGTCTACTCCCGTTGTTTTTTTTTTTTAAGAAGTTGAGATCGGAGGTCAGGTCTACTCCTATAGATTACAAAGGAAACCAGGAGTCCTGAACTAATCCCGTTGTTTTTTTTTTTTAAAGAAGTTCAGATCGGAGCACAGGTCTACTCGCATTGAGTCCAATGGGGATCCGGGAGGCCTGGTCTACTCCCTTTTTTAAGAAAAAAGTTATGAACAGAGCCCAGGTCTACTCCTATACAGACAAATGCGGACCCCGGAGGCCTGGTCTACTCCCGTTTTTTTTAAAAAAAGAAGTTGAGATCGGAGCCCAGGTCTACTCTCATTGAGTCCTCTAGGGACCCGGGAGGCCTGGTCTACTCCCGTTTTTTTTTTAAAAAGTTGAGATCGGAGCCCAGGTCTACTCTTATAGATTTTAATGGGGACCCGGGAGTTTTGGTCTACTCTCTTTTTTTTTTAAATGTTCAGATCGGAGCCCAGATCTATTCCTGTTGATATCAAAAGTTTATAGGAAAAATGGAGGTCAGATCGACTCTTGTATTTTAGCAGGTAAAATGGAGGCCAGATCAACTCCCGTTTTTTTTTCTTTACCAAGTGCTGAACGGAGTCCAGGTCTACTCCTATAGATTTCAATAGGGACCCGGGGGGCCTGGTCTACTCCCGGTTTTTTTTAAAAGTTCAGAACGGAGCCCAGGTCTACTCTGATAGAGTCCAATGGGGACCCGGGAGGCCTGGTCGACTCCCGGTTGTTTTTTTGTTTTTTTTTAAAGAAGTTGAGATCGGAGGCCAGGTCTACTCCTATAGATTTCAAAGGGAACCAGGAGGCCTGAACTAATCCCGTTTGTTTTTTTTTTAAAAGAAGTTCAGATCGGAGCACAGGTCTACTCGCATAGAGTCCAATGGGGACCCGGGAGGCCTGGTCTACTCCCTTTTTTAAGAAAAAAGTTCAGAACGGAGCCCAGGTCTACGCCTATACAGACCAATGCGGACCCCGGAGGCCTTGTCTACTCCCGTTTTTTTAAAAAAAAGAAGTTGAGATCGGAGCCCAGGTCTACTCTCATAGAGTCCTATGGGGACCCGGGAGGCCTGGTCTACTCCCGTTTCTTTTAAAAAAAGTTGAGATCGGAGCCCAGGTCTACTCTTATAGATTTTAATGGGGACCCGGGAGTCCTGGTCTACTCTCTTTTTTTAAAATGGAGGCCAGATCAACACCCGTTTTTTTTTTTCTTTTCCAAGTGCTGAACGGAGTCCAGGTCTACTCCTATAGATTTCAATAGGGACACGGGGGGCCTGGTCTACTCCCATTTTTTTTAAAAAAAGAAGTTGAGATCGGAGCCCAGGTCTACTCTTATAGATTTTAATGGGTACCCGGGAGTCCTGGTCTACTCTCTTTTTTTAAAAAAAAGTTCAGATCGGAGCCCAGATCTATTCCTATTGATATCAAAGGGAACCCGGGAGTCCTGGTCTACTCCCGTTGTTTTTTTTTTTTAAGAAGTTGAGATCGGAGGCCAGGTCTACTCCTATAGATTTCAAAGGGAACCCAGAGTCCTGTACTAATCCCGTTTGATGTTTTTTTTTAAAGAAGTTCAGATCGGAGCACAGGTCTACTCGCATTGAGTTCAATGGTGATCCGGGAGGCCTGGTCTACTCCATTTTTTAATGAAAAAGTTCAGAACAGAGCCCAGGTCTACTCCAATACAGACAAATGCGGACCCCGGAGGCCTGGTCTACTCCCATTTTTTTTTTAAAAAGAAGTTGAGATCGGAGCCCAGGTCTACTCTCATAGAGTCTATGGGGACCCGGGAGGCCTGGTCTACTCCCGTTGTTTTTTTTTTTAAGAAGTTGAGATCGGAGCCGAGATCTACTGCCATAGAGTCCAATGGGGAGCCGGGAGGCCTGGTCTACTGCGTTTTTTTATAGGTAAAATGGAGGCCAGATCGACTCTTGTATTTTAGCAGCTAAAATGGAGGCCAGATGAACTCCCGTTTTTTTTTTCTTTTCAAAGTGCTGAACGGAGTCCAGGTCTACTCCTATAGATTTCAATAGGGACCCGGGGGGCCTGGTCTACTCCCGGTTTTTTTTAAAAGTTCAGATCGGAGCCCAGGTCTACTCTCATAGAGTCCAATGGGGACCCGGGAGGCCTGGTCTACTCCCGGTTGGTTTTTTTTGTTTTTTTTTAAAGAAGTTGAGATCGGAGGCCAGGTCTACTCCTATAGATTTCAAAAAGAACCAGGAGTCCTGAACTAATCCCGCTTTTTTTTTTTTTTTTTAAAGAAGTTCAGATCGGAGGCCTGGTCTACTCCCTTTTTTAAGAAAAAAGTTCAGAACGGAGCCCAGCTCTACTCCTATACAGACCAATGCGGACCCCGGAGGCCTTGTCTACTCCCATTTTTTTTTTAAGAAGTTGAGATCGGAGCCCAGGTCTACTCTCATAGAGTCCTATGGGGACCCGGGAGGCCTGGTCTACTCCCGTTTTTTTTTTAAAGAAGTTGAGATCGGAGCCCCGATGTACTTCCATAGAGTCCAATGGGGACCCGGGAGGCCTGGTCTACTGCGTTTTTTTATAAATAAAATGGAGGCCAGATCGACTCTTGTATTTTAACAGGTAAAATGGAGGCCAGATCAACTCCCGTTTTTTTTTTCTTTTCCAAGTGCTGAACGGAGTCCAGGTCTACTCCTATAGATTTCAATTGGGACCCGGGGGGCCTGGTCTACTCCCGTTTTTTTTTAAAAAAAGAAGTTGAGATCGGAGCCCAGGTCTACTCTTATAGATTTTAATGGGGACCCGGGAGTCCTGGTCTACTCTCTTTTTTTAAAAAAAAGTTCAGATCGGAGCCCAGGTCTATTCCTATTGATATCAAAGGGAACCCGGGAGTCCTGGTCTACTCCCGGTTGTTTTTTTGTTTTGTTTTTAAAAAGTTGAGATCGGAGGCCAGGTCTACTCCTATAGATTTCAAAGGGAACCAGGAGGCCTGAACTAATCCCGTTTTTTTTTTTTTAAAGAAGTTCAGATCGGAGTACAGGTCTACTCGCATAGAGTCCAATGGGGACCCGGGAGGCCTGGTCTACTCCCTTTTTTAAGAAAAAAGTTCAGAACGGAGCCCAGGTCTACTCCTATACAGACCAATGCAGACCCCGGAGGCCTTGTCTACTCCCGTTTTTTTTAAAAAAAGAAGTTGAGATCGGAGCACAGGTCTACTCTCAGAGTCCTATGGGGACCGGGGAGGCCTGGTCTACTCCCGTTTTTTTTTTAAAAAAGTTGAGATCGGAGCCCAGGTCTACTCTTATAGATTTTAATGGGGACCCGGGAGTCCTGGTCTACTCTCTTTTTTGAAAAAAAAGTTCAGATCGGAGCCCAGATCTATTCCTATTGATATCAATGGGAACCCGAGAGTCCTGGTCTACTCCCTTTTTTTTTTTTTAAGAAGTTGAGATCGGAGCCCAGGTCTTCTGCCGTAGAGTCCTATGGGGACCCGGGAGGCCTGGTCTACTCCCTTTTTAAAAAAAGGAGTTCAGAATGGAGCCCAAGTCTACTCCTATACAGACCATTGCGGACCCTGGAGGCCTTGTCTACTCCCGTTTTTTTTTAAAAAAGAAGTTGAGATCGGAGCCCAGGTCTACTCTCATAGAGTCCTATGGGGACCCGGGAGGCCTGGTCTACTCCCGTTTTTTTTTTTAAGAAGTTGAGATCGGAGCCCCGATCTACTTTCATAGAGTCCAATGGGGACC
Source organism: Lepidodactylus listeri (assembly GCA_029233225.1). NCBI lineage: Eukaryota > Metazoa > Chordata > Lepidosauria > Squamata > Gekkonidae > Lepidodactylus > Lepidodactylus listeri. The sequence goes on along the minus strand of JARCFY010000014.1, from coordinate 456,987 downwards.
CGGGACGCCTGGTCTACTGCGTTTTTTTATAGGTAAAATGGAGGCCAGATCGACTCTTGTATTTTAGCAGGTAAAATGGAGGCCAGATCAACTCCCGTTTTTTTTTTCTTTTCCAAGTGCTGAACGGAGTCCAGGTCTACTCCTATAGATTTCAATAGGGACCCGGGGGGCCTGGTCTACTCCCGTTTTTTTTTTAAAGTTCAGAACGGAGCCCAGGTCTACTCTCATAGAGTCCAATGGGGACCTGGGAGGCCTGGTCTACTCCCGGTTGTTTCTTTGTTTTTTTTTAAAGAAGTTGAGATCGGAGGCCAGGTCTACTCCTATAGATTTCAAAGGGAACCAGGAGTCCTGAACTAATCCCGTTTTTTTTTTTTTTTAAAGAAGTTCATATCGGAGGCCTGGTCTACTCCCTTTTTTAAGAAAAAAGTTCAGAACGGAGAGCAGCTCTACTCCTATACAGACCAATGCAGACCCCGGAGGCCTTGTCTACTCCCGTTTTTTTTAAAAAAAGAAGTTGAGATCGGAGCCCAGGTCTACTCTCATAGAGTCCTATGGGGACCCGGGAGGCCTGGTCTACTCCCGTTTTTTTTTTTAAAAAGTTGAGATCGGAGCCCAGGTCTGCTCTAATAGATTTTAATGGGGACCCGGGAGTCCTGGTCTACTCTCTTTTTTTAAAAAAAAGTTCAGATCGGAGCCCAGATCTATTCCTATTGATATCAATGGGAACCCGGGAGTCCTGGTCTACTCCCGTTGTTTTTATTTTTAAGAAGTTGAGATCAGAGCCCAGATCTACTGCCATAGAGTCCAATGGGGACCCGGGAGGCCTGGTCTTCTGCGTTTTTTAATAGGTAAAATGGAGGCCAGATCGACTCTTGTATTTTAGCAGGTAAAATGGAGGCCAGATCAACTCCCGTTTTTTTTTCTTTTCCAAGTGCTGAACGGAGTCCAGGTCTACTCTCATAGAGTCCAATGGGGACCCGGGAGGCCTGGTCTACTCCCGGTTGTTTTTTTGTTTTGTTTTTAAAGAAGTTGAGATCGGAGGCCAGGTCTACTCCTATAGATTTCAAAGGGAACCAGGAGGCCTGAACTAATCCCGTTTTTTTTTTTTTAAAGAAGTTCAGATCGGAGCACAGGTCTACTCGCATAGAGTCCAATGGGGACCCGGGAGGCCTGGTCTACTCCCTTTTTAAAGAAAAAAGTTCAGAACGGAGCCCAGGTCTACTCCTATAGAGACCAATGCAGACCCCGGAGGCCTTGTCTACTCCCGTTTTTTTTAAAAAAAGAAGTTGAGATCGGAGCACAGGTCTACTCTCAGAGTCCTATGGGGACCCGGGAGGCCTGGTCTACTCCCGTTTTTTTTTTAAAAAAGTTGAGATCGGAGCCCAGGTCTACTCTTATAGATTTTAATGGGGATCCGGGAGTCCTGGTCTACTCTCTTTTTTGAAAAAAAAGTTCAGATCGGAGCCCAGATCTATTCCTATTGATATCAATGGGAACCCGAGAGTCCTGGTCTACTCCCTTTTTTTTTTTTTAAGAAGTTGAGATCGGAGCCCAGGTCTTCTGCCGTAGAGTCCTATGGGGACCCGGGAGGCCTGGTCTACTCCCTTTTTAAAAAAAGGAGTTCAGAACGGAGCCCAAGTCTACTCCTATACAGACCATTGCGGACCCCGGAGGCCTTGTCTACTCCCGTTTTTTTTAAAAAAAGAAGTTGAGATCGGAGCCCAGGTCTACTCTCATAGAGTCCTATGGGGACCCGGGACGCCTGGTCTACTCCCGTTTTTTTTTTTTTTTTAAGAAGTTGAGATCGGAGCCCAGATCTACTGCCATAGAGTCCAATGGGGACCCGGGAAGCCTGGTCTACTGCGTTTTTTTATAGGTAAAATGGAGGCCAGATCGACTCTTGTATTTTAGCAGGTAAAATGGAGGCCAGATCAACTCCCTTTTTGTTTTTTCTTTTCAAAGTGCTGAACGGAGTCCAGATCTACTCCTATAGATTTCAATAGGGACCCGTGGGGCCTGATCTACTCCCGGTTGTTTTTTTTGTTGTTTTTTTTAAAGAAGTTGAGATTGGAGGCCGGGTCTACTCCTATAGATTTCAAAGGGAACCAGGAGGCCTGAACTAATCCCGTTTTTTTTTTTTTAAAGAAGTTCAGATCGGAGCACAGGTCTACTCGCATAGAGTCCAATGGGGACCCGGGAGGCCTGGTCTACTCCCTTTGTGTTTTAAAAAAAGTTCAGAACGGAGCCCAGGTCTACTCCTATACAGACGAATGCGGACCTGGGAGGCCTACTCCTATAGATTTCAATAGGGACCCGGGGGGCCTGGTCTACTCCCGTTTTTTTTAAAAAAAGAAGTTGAGATAGGAGCCCAGGTCTACTCTTATAAATTTTAATGGGTACCCGGGAGGCCTGGTCTACTCCCTTTTTAAAAAAAGGAGTTCAGAACGGAGCCCAAGTCTACTCCTATACAGACCATTGCGGACCCCGGAGGCCTTGTCTACTCCCGTTTTTTTTAAAAAAAGAAGTTGAGATCGGAGCCCAGTCTACTGCCATAGAGTCCTATGGGGACCCGGGAGGCCTGGTCTACTCCCGTTGTTTTGTTTTTTTTAAGAAGTTGAGATCGGAGCCCAGATCTACTGCCATAGAGTCCAATGGGGACCCGGGAGGCCTGGTCTACTGCGTTTTTTTATAGGTAAAATGGAGGCCAGATCGACTCTTGTATTTTAGCAGGTAAAATGGAGGCCAGATCAACTCCCGTTTTTTTTTTCTTTTCCAAGTGCTGAACGGAGTCCAGGTCTACTCCTATAGATTTCAATAGGGACCCGGGGGGCCTGGTCTACTCCTGGTTGTTTTTTTTTTTTTTTTTTAAAGAAGTTGAGATCGGAGGCCAGGTCTACTCCTATAGATTTCAAAGGGAACCAGGAGGCCTGAACTAATCCCGTTTTTTTTTCTTTTAAAGAAGTTCAGATCGGAGTACAGGTCTACTCGCATAGAGTCCAATGGGGACCCGGGAGGCCTGGTCTACTCCCTTTTTTAAGAAAAAAGTTCAGAACGGAGCCCAGGTTTACTCCTATACAGACCAATGCGGACCCCGGAGGCCTTGTCTACTCCAGTTTTTTTTAAAAAAAGAAGTTGAGATCGGAGCCCAGGTCTACTCTCATAGAGTCCTATGGGGACCCGGGAGGCCTGGTCTACTCCCATTTTTTTTTAAAAAAAGTTGAGATCGGAGCCCAGGTCTACTCTTATAGATTTTAATGGGGACCCGGGAGTCCTGGTCTACTCTCTTTTTTTTAAAAAAAAGTTCAGATCGGAGCCCAGATCTATTCCTCTAGATATCAATGGGAACCCGGGAGTCCTGGTCTACTCCCTTTTTTTTTTTTTTTTAAGAAGTTGAGATCGGAGCCCAGGTCTTCTGCCATAGAGTCCTATGGGGACCCGGGAGGCCTGGTCTACTCCCTTTTTAAAAAAAGGAGTTCAGTACGGAGCCCAAGTCTACTCCTATACAGACCATTGTGGACCCCGGAGGCCTTGTCTACTCCCGTTTTTTTTTAAAAAAGAAGTTGAGATCGGAGCCCAGGTCTACTCTCATAGAGTCCAATGGGGACCCGGGAGGCCTGGTCTTCTGCGTTTTTTTATAGGCAAAATGGAGGCCAGATCGACTCTTGTATTTTAGCAGGTAAAATGGAGGCCAGATCAACTCTCGTTTTTTTTTTCTTTTCCAAGCGCTGAACGGAGTCCAGGTCTACTCCTATAGATTTCAATAGGGACCCGGGGGGCCTGGTCTACTCTCGTTTTTTTTTAAAAGTTCAGAACGGAGCCCAGGTCTACTCTCATAGAGTCCAATGGGGACCCGGGAGGCCTGGTCTACTCCCGGTTGTTTTTTTGTTTTTTTTAAAAGAAGTTGAGATCGGAGGCCAGGTCTACTCCTATTGATTTCAAAGGGAACCAGGAGGCCTGATCTAATCCCGTTTTTTTTTTTTTTAAAAGAAGTTCAGATTAGAGCAGAGGTCTACTCCCTTTTTTAAGAAAAAAGTTGAGATCGGAGCTCAGGTCTACTCTCATAGAGTCCTATGGGGACCCGGGAGGCCTGGTCTACTCCGGTTTTTTTTTTTTAAAAGTTGAGATCGGAGCCCAGGTCTACTCTTATAGATTTTAATGGGGACCCGGGAGTCCTGGTCTACTCTCTTTTTTTAAAAAAAAGTTCACATCGGAGCCTAGATCTATTCCTATTGATATCAAAGGGAACCCAGGAGTCCTAAACTACTGTCATAGAGTCCTATGGGGACCCGGGAGGCCTGGTCTACTCCCGTATTATTTTTTTTTTAAGAAGTTGAGATCGGAGCCCAGGTCTACTTTCACAGAGTCCTATGGGGACCCGGGAGGCCTGGTCTACTCCCGTTGTTTTTTTTTTTAAGAAGTTGAGATCGGAGCCCAGATCTACTGCCATAGAGTCCAATGGGGACCCGGGAGGCCTGGTCTACTGCGTTTTTTTATAGGTAAAATGGAGGCCAGATCGACTCTTGTATTTTAGCAGGTAAAATGGAGGCCAGATCAACTCCTGTTTTTTTTTTCTTTTCCAAGTGCTGAACGGAGTCCAGGTCTACTCCTATAGATTTCATTAGGGACCCGGGGGGCCTGGTCTACTCCCGGTTTTTTTTAAAAGTTCAGATCGGAGCCCAGGTCTACTCTCATAGAGTCCAATGGGGACCCGGGAGGCCTGGTCAACTCCCGGTTGTTTTTTTGTTTTTTTTTAAAGAAGTTGAGATCGGAGGCCATGTCTCTTTTTATAGATTTCAAAGGGAACCAGGAGTCCTGAACTAATCCCGTATTTTTTTTTTTTAAAGAAGTTCAGATCGGAGGCCTGGTCTACTCCCTTTTTTAAGAAAAAAGTTCAGAACGGAGCCCACGTCTACTCCTATACAGACCAATGCGGACCCCGGAGGCCTTGTCTACTCCCGTTTTTTTTTTAAAAAGTTGAGATCGGAGACCAGGTCTACTCTCATAGAGTCCTATGGGGACCCGGGAGGCCTGGTCTACTCCCGGTTTTTTTTTTAAAAAGTTGAGATCGGAGCCCAGTTCTACTCTTATAGATTTTAATGGGGAACCCGGGAGTCCTGGTCTACTCTCTTTTTTTTTAAAAAAAGTTCAGATCGGAGCCCAGATCTATTCCTATTGATATCAATGGGAACCCGGGAGTCCTGGTCTACTCCCGTTGTTTTTTTTTTTAAGAAGTTGAGATCGGAGCCCAGGTCTTCTGCCATAGAGTCCTATGGGGACCCGGGAGGCCTGGTCTACTCCCGTTTGTTTGTTTTGTTTTTTTAAAGAAGTTGAGATCGGAGCCCAGGTCTACTCCAATAGAGTCCAATGGCGACCCGGGAGGCCTGGTCTACTGCAGGTTGTTTTCATAGGTAAAATGGAGGGCAGATCGACTTTGGTATTTTAGCAGGTAAAATGGAGGCCAGATCAACTCCCGTATTTTTTTTCTTTTCCAAGTGCTGAACGGAGCCCAGGTCTACTCTCATACAGTCCAATGGGGACCCGGGAGGCCTGGTCTACTCCCGTTTGTTTCTTTTGTTTTTTTAAAGAAGTTGAGATCGGAGGCCGGGTCTACTCCTATAGATTTGAAAGGGAACCAGGAGACCTGATCTAATCCCGTTTTGTTTTTTTAAAGAAGTTCAGATCTGAGCACAGGTCTACTCCTATACAGACCAATGCGGACCCGGGAGGCCTTGTCTACTCCCGTATTTTAAAAAAAATAAGTTGAGATAGGAGCCCAGGTCTACTCTTATAGCGTCCTATGGGGACCCGGGAGGCCTGGTCTACTCCTGTTTTTTTTAAAAAAAGAAGTTGAGATCGGAGCCCAGGTCTACTCTTTTAGATTTCAATGGGGACCCAGGAGGCCTGGTCTATTTTTTTTTTTAAAACAAGTTCAGATCGGAGCCCAGATCTATTCCTATTGATATCAATGGGAACCCGGGAGTCCTGGTCTACTCCCGTTGTTATTTTTTTTAAGAAGTTGAGATCGGAGGCCAGGTCTACTCCTATAGATTTCAGTTGGAACCAGAAGGCCTGATCTAATCCAGTTTTTTTTTAAAAAAGAAGTTCAGATCGGAGCCCAGCTCTACTCCTATAGAATCCAATGGGGGCCCCGGAGGCCTGGTCTACTGCAGGTTTTTTTCATAGGTAAAATGGAGGGCAGATCGACTTTTGTATTTTAGCAGGTAAAATGGAGGCCAGATCAACTCCCGTATTTTTTTTCTTTTCCAAGTGCTGAACGGAGCCCAGGTCTACTCTCATACAGTCCAATGGGGACCCGGGAGGCCTGGTCTACTCCCGTTTGTTTGTTTTGTTTTTTTAAAGAAGTTGAGATCGGAGGCCAGGCCTACACCTATAGATTTCAAAGGGAACCAGGAGGCCTGATCTAATCCCGTTTTTTTTTTAAAGAAGTTCAGATCGGAGCACAAGTCTACTCCTATGCAGACCAATGCGGACCTGGGAGGCCATGTCTACTCCCGTTTTTTTTAAAAGAAGAAGTTGAGATCGGAGCCCAGGTCTACTCTTATAGATTTCAATGGGGACCGGGGAGGCCTGGTCTACTCTCTTTAAAAAAAAAAAAAAGTTCAGATCGGAGTCTACTCCTGTTGTTGTTGTTTTTTTAAGAAGTTGAGATCGGAGGCCAGGTCTACTCCTATAGATTTCAGAGGGAACCAGAAGGCCTGATCTAATCCAGTTTTTTTTAAAAAAGAAGTTCAGATCGGAGCCCAGGTCTACTCCTATAGAATCCAATGGGGTCCCGGGAGGCCTGGTCTACTCCCTTTTTTAAAAAAGGAGTTCAGAACGGAGCCCAGGTCTACTCTTATACAGACCAATGCGGACCCGGGAGGCCTTGTCTACTCCCGTTTTTTTTTTTTTTAAAGAAATTCAGATCGGAGCCCAGGTCTACTCCAATAGATTCCAATGGCGACCCGGGAGGCCTGGTCTACTGCAGGATTTTTTCATAGGTAAAATGGAGGGCTGATCGACTTTTGTATTTTAGCAGGTAAAATGGAGGGCAGATCAACTCCCGTATTTTTTTTCTTTTCCAAGTGCTGAACGGAGTCCAGGTCGACTCTCATAGATTCCAATGGGTACCCGGGAGGATTGGTCTACTCCCGTTTCTTTTTGTTTTTTTTTAAAGAAGTTGAGATCGGAGGCCGGGTCTACTCCTATAGATTTCAAAGGGAACCAGAAGGCCTGATGTAATCACGTTTTTTTTAAAAAAAAGAAGTTCAGACCGGAGCACAGGTCTATTCCTATACAGACCAATGCGGACCCGGGAGGCCTTGTCTACTCCCGTATTTTAAAAAAGAAGTTGAGATCGGAGCCCAGGTCTACTCTTATAGATTTCAATGGCGACCCGGGAGTCCTGGTCTACTCTCTTTTTTTTAAAAAAAGTTCAGATCGGAGCCCAGATCTATTCCTATTGATATCAATGGGAACCCGGGAGTCCTGGTCTACTCCCGTTTTTTTTTTTTTTAAGAAGTTGAGATCGGAGCCCAGGTCTATTGCCATAGAGTCCTATGGGGACCCGGGAGGCCTGGTCTACTCCCTTTTTTTTAAAAAAAGTTCAGAACGGAGCCCAGGTCTACTCCTATACAGACCAATGCGGACCCCGGAGGCCTTGTCTACTCCCGTTTTTTTTTAAAAAAGAAGTTGAGATCGGAGCCCAGGTCTACTCTCATAGAGTCCTCCAGGGACCCGGGAGGCCTGGTCTACTCCCGTTGTTTTTTTTTTTTTTAAGAAGTTGAGATCGGAGCCCAGATCTACTGCCATAGATTCCAATGGGGACCCGGGAGGCCTGGTCTACTGCGTTTTTTTATAGGTAAAATGGAGGCCAGATCGACTCTTGTATTTTAGCAGGTAAAATGGAGGCCAGATCAACTCCCATTTTTTTTTTCTTTTCCAAGTGCTGAACGGAGTCCAGGTCTACTCCTATAGATTTCAATAGGGACCCGGGGGGCCTGGTCTACTCCCGGTTTTTTTTAAAAGTTCAGAATGGAGCCCAGGTCTACTCTCATAGAGTCCAATGGGGACCCGGGAGGCCTGGTCTACTCCCGGTTGTTTTTTTGTATTTTCTTTTAAAGAAGTTGAGATCGGAGGCCAGGTCTACTCCTATAGATTTCAAAGGGAACCAGGAGTCCTGAACTAATCCCGTTTTTTTTTTTTTTAAAGAAGTTCAGATCGGAGCACAGGTCTAATCGCATAGAGTCCAATGGGGATTCGGGAGGCCTGGTCTACTCCCTTTTTTAAGAAAAAAGTTCAGAACAGAGCCCAGGTCTACTCCTATACAGACAAATGCGGACCCCGGAGGCCTTGTCTACTCCCGTTTTTTTTTTAAAAAGAAGTTCAGATCGGAGCCCAGGTCTACTCTCATAGAGTCCTCCAGGGACCCGGGAGGCCTGGTCTACTCCCGTTTTTTTTTTAAAAAGTTGAGATCGGAGCCCAGGTCTACTCTTATAGATTTTAATGGGGACCCGGGAGTTTTGGTCTACTCTCTTTTTTTAAAAAAAAAGTTCAGATCAGAGCCCAGATCTATTCCTATAGATATCAATGGGAACCCAAGAGTCCTGGTGTACTCCCGTTGTTTTTTTTTTTAAGAAGTTGAGATCGGAGCCCAGATCTACTGCCATAGAGTCCAATGGGGACCCGGGAGGCCTGGTCTACTGCGTTTTTTAATAGGTAAAATGGAGGCCAGATCGACTCTTGTATTTTAGCAGGTAAAATGGAGGCCAGATCAACTCCCGTTTTTTTTTTCTTTTCCAAGTGCTGAACGGAGTCCAGGTCTACTCCTATAGATTTCAATAGGGACCCGGGGGGCCTGGTCTACTCCCGTTTTTTTTTAAAAAAGAAGTTGAGATCGGACCCCAGGTCTACTCTTATAGATTTTAATGGGTACCCGGGAGTCCTGGTCTACTCTCTTTTTTTAAAAAAAAGTTCAGATCGGAGCCCAGATCTATTCCTATTGATATCAAAGGAAACCCGGGAGTCCTGGTCTACTCCCGTTGTTTGTTTTTTTTAAGAAGTTGAGATCGGAACCCAGGTCTACTCCGATACAGACCATTGCGGACCCCGGAGTCCTTGTCTACTCCCATTTTTTTTAAAAAAAGAAGTTGAGATCGGAGCCCAGGTCTACTCTCATAGAGTCCTATGGGGACCCGGGAGGCCTGGTCTACTCCCGTTGTTTTTTTTTTTAAGAAGTTGAGATCGGAGCCCAGATCTACTGCCATAGAGTCCAATGGGGACCCGGGAGGCCTGGTCGACTGCGTTTTTTTATAGGTAAAATGGAGGCCAGATCGACTCTTGTATTTTAGCAGGTAAAATGGAGGCCAGATCAACTCCCGTTTTTTTCTTTCTTTTCCAAGTGCTGAACGGAGTCCAGGTCTACTCCTATAGATTTCAATAGGGACCCGGGGGGCCTGGTCTACTCCCGGTTTTTTTTTAAAGTTCAGAACCGAACCCAGGTCTACTCTCATAGAGTCCAATGGGGACCCGGGAGGCCTGGTCTACTCCCGGTTGTTTTTTTGTTTTGTTTTTTTAAAGAAGTTGAGATCGGAGGCCAGGTATACTCCTATAGATTTCAAAGGGAACCAGGAGTCCTGAACTAATCCCGTTTTTTTTTTTTTTTAAAGAAGTTCAGATCGGAGCACAGGTCTAATCGCATAGAGTCCAATGGGGATTCGGGACGCCTGGTCTACTCCCTTTTTTAAGAAAAAAGTTCAGAACGGAGCCCAGGTCTACTCCTATACAGACAAATGCGGACCCCGGAGGCCTTGTCTACTCCCGTTTTTTTTTTAAAAAGAAGTTCAGATCGGAGCCCAGGTCTACTCTCATAGAGTCCTCCAGGGACCCGGGAGGCCTGGTCTACTCCCGTTTTTTTTTTAAAAAGTTGAGATCGGAGCCCAGGTCTACTCTTATAGATTTTAATGGGGACCCGGGAGTTTTGGTCTACTCTCTTTTTTTTAAAAAAAGTTCAGATCGGAGCCCAGATCTATTCCTATAGATATCAATGGGAACCCGGGAGTCCTGGTGTACTCCCGTTGTTTTTTTTTTTAAGAAGTTGAGATCGGAGCCCAGATCTACTGCCATAGAGTCCAATGGGGACCCGGGAGGCCTGGTCTACTGCGTTTTTTTATAGGTAAAATGGAGGCAAGATCGACTCTTGTATTTTAGCAGGTAAAATGGAGGCCAGATCAACTCCCGTTTTTTTTTTCTTTTCCAAGTGCTGAACGGAGTCCAGGTCTACTCCTATAGATTTCAATAGGGACCCGGGGGGCCTGGTCTACTCCCGTTTTTTTTTAAAAAAGAAGTTGAGATCGGAGCCCAGGTCTACTCTTATAGATTTTAATGGGTACCCGGGAGTCCTGGTCTACTCTCTTTTTTTTAAAAAAAGTTCAGATCGGAGCCCAGATCTATTCCTATTGATATCAAAGGAAACCCGGGAGTCCTGGTCTACTCCCGTTGTTTGTTTTTTTTAAGAAGTTGAGATCGGAACCCAGGTCGACTCCGATACAGACCATTGCGGACCCCGGAGGCCTTGTCTACTCCCATTTTTTTTAAAAAAAGAAGTTGAGATCGGAGCCCAGGTCTACTCTCATAGAGTCCTATGGGGACCCGGGAGGCCTGGTCTACTCCCGTTGTTTTTTTTTTTAAGAAGTTGAGATCGGAGCCCAGATCTACTGCCATAGAGTCCAATGGGGACCCGGGAGGCCTGGTCGACTGCGTTTTTTTATAGGTAAAATGGAGGCCAGATCGACTCTTGTATTTTAGCAGGTAAAATGGAGGCCAGATCAACTCCCGTTTTTTTCTTTCTTTTCCAAGTGCTGAACGGAGTCCAGGTCTACTCCTAGAGATTTCAATAGGGACCCGGGGGGCCTGATCTACTCCTGGTTTTTTTTAAAAGTTCAGAACGGAGCCCAGGTCTACTCTCATAGAGTCCAATGGGGACCCGGGAGGCCTGGTCTACTCCCGGTTGTTTTTTTGTTTTTTTTTAAAGAAGTTGAGATCGGAGGCCAGGTCGACTCCTATAGATTTCAAAGGGAACCAGGAGGCCTGAACTAATCCCGTTTTTTTTTTTTTTAAAGAAGTTCAGATCGGAGCACAGGTCTACTCGCATAGAGTCCAATGGTGACCCGGGAGGCCTGGTCTATTCCCTTTTTTAAGAAAAAAGTTCAGAACGGAGCCCAGGTCCACTCCTATACAGACCAATGCGGACCCCGGAGGCCTTGTCTACTCCCGTTTTTTTTAAAAAAAGAAGTTGAGATCGGAGCCCATGTCTACTCTCATAGAGTCCAGATCTACTCTCATAGAGTCCAATGGGGACCCGGGAGGCCTGGTCTACTCCCGGTTGTTTTTTTGTTTTTTTTTAAAGAAGTTCAGATCAGAGCACAGGTCTACTCGCATAGAGTCCAATGGGGACCCGGGAGGCCTGGTGTACTCCCGGTTGTTTTTTTGTTTTTTTTTAAGGAAGTTGAGATCGGAGGCCAGGTCTACTCCTATAGATTTCAAAGGGAACCAGGAGGCCTGAACTAATCCCGTTTTTTTTTTTTTTTAAAGAAGTTCAGATCAGAGCACAGGTCTACTCGCATAGAGTCCAAAGGGGACCCGGGAGGCCTGGTCTACTCCCTTTTTAAAGAAAAAAGTTCAGAACGGAGCCCAGGTCTACTCCTATACAGACCAATGCGGACCCCGGAGGCCTTGTCTACTCCCATTTTTTTTAAAAAAAGAAGTTGAGATCGGAGCCCAGGTCTACTCTCATAGAGTACTTTGGGGACCCGGGAGGCCTGGTCTACTCCCGTTTTTTTTAAAAAAAGTTGAGATCGGAGCCCAGGTCTACTCTTATAGATTTTAATGGGGACCCGGGAGTTTTGGTCTACTCTCTTTTTTTAAAAAAAAGTTCAGATCGGAGCCCAGATCTATTCCTATAGATATCAATGGGAACCCGGGAGTCCTGGTGTACTCCCGTTGTTTTTTTTTTTAAGAAGTTGATATCGGAGCCCAGATCTACTGCCAAAGAGTCCAATGGGGACCCGGGAGGCCTGGTCTACTGCGTTTTTTTATAGGTAAAATGGAGGCCAGATCGACTCTTGTATTTTAGCAGGTAAAATGGAGGCCAGATCAACTCCCGTTTTTTTTTTCTTTTCCAAGTGCTGAACGGAGTCCAGGTCTACTCCTATAGATTTCAATAGGGACCCGGGGGGCCTGGTCTACTCCCGTTTTTTTTTAAAAAAGAAGTTGAGATCGGAGCCCAGGTCTACTCTTATAGATTTTAATGGGTACCCGGGAGTCCTGGTCTACTCTCTTTTTTTTAAAAAAAGTTCAGATCGGAGCCCAGATCTATTCCTATTGATATCAAAGGAAACCCGGGAGTCCTGGTCTACTCCCGTTGTTTGTTTTTTTTAAGAAGTTGAGATCGGAACCCAGGTCTACTCCGATACAGACCATTGCGGACCCCGGAGGCCTTGTCTACTCCCATTTTTTTTTAAAAAAGAAGTTGAGATCGGAGCCCAGGTCTACTCTCATAGAGTCCTATGGGGACCCGGGAGGCCTGGTCTACTCCCGTTGTTTTTTTTTTTTAAGAAGTTGAGATCGGAGCCCAGATCTACTGCCATAGAGTCCAATGGGGACCCGGGAGGCCTGGTCGACTGCGTTTTTTTATAGGTAAAATGGAGGCCAGATCGACTCTTGTATTTTAGCAGGTAAAATGGAGGCCAGATCAACTCCCGTTTTTTTCTTTCTTTTCCAAGTGCTGAACGGAGTCCAGGTCTACTCCTATAGATTTCAATAGGGACCCGGGGGGCCTGGTCTACTCCCGGTTTTTTTTAAAAGTTCAGAACGGAGCCCAGGTCTACTCTCATAGAGTCCAATGGGGACCCGGGAGGCCTGGTCTACTCCCGGTTGTTTTTTTGTATTTTTTTTTAAAGAAGTTGAGATCGGAGCCCAGGTCTACTCTTATAGATTTTAATGGGGACCCGGGAGTTTTGGTCTACTCTCTTTTTTTTAAAAAAAAGTTCAGATCGGAGCCCAGATCTATTCCTATAGATATCAATGGGAACCCAAGAGTCCTGGTGTACTCCCGTTGTTTTTTTTTTTAAGAAGTTGAGATCGGAGCCCAGATCTACTGCCATAGAGTCCAATGGGGACCCGGGAGGCCTGGTCTACTGCGTTTTTTTATAGGTAAAATGGAGGCCAGATCGACTCTTGTATTTTAGCAGGTAAAATGGAGGCCAGATCAACTCCCGTTTTTTTTTTCTTTTCCAAGTGCTGAACGGAGTCCAGGTCTACTCCTATAGATTTCAATAGGGACCCGGGGGGCCTGGTCTATTCCCGGTTTTTTTTAAAAGTTCAGAACGGAGCCCAGGTCTACTCTCATAGAGTCCAATGGGGACCCGGGAGGCCTGGTCTACTCCCGGTTGTTTTTTTTTATTTTTTAAAGATGTTAAGATCGGAGGCCTGGTCTACTCCCTTTTTTAAGAAAAAAGTTCAGAACGGAGCCCAGGTCTACTCCTATACAGACCAATGCGGACCCCGGAGGCCTTGTCTACTCCCATTTTTTTTTAAAAAAGAAGTTGAGATCGGAGCCCAGGTCTACTCTCATAGAGTACTTTGGGGACCCGGGAGGCCTGGTCTACTCCCGTTTTTTTTTAAAAAAGTTGAGATCGGAGCCCAGGTTTACTCTTATATATTTTAATGGGGACCCGGGAGTCCTGTTCTACTCTCTTTTTTTAAAAAAATGTTCAGCTCGGAGCCCAGATCTATTCCTATTGATATCAATGGGAACCCGGGAGTCCTGGTCTACTCCCGTTGTTTTTTTTTTTAAGAAGTTGAGATCGGAGCCCAGGTCTACTCCTATAGATTTCAAAGGGAACCAGGAGGCCTGGTCTACTCCCGGTTGTTTTTTTGTTTTTTTTTAAGGAAGTTGAGATCGGAGGCCAGGTCTACTCCTATAGATTTTAAAGGGAACCAGGAGGCCTGAACTAATCCCGTTGTTTTTTTTTTAAAGAAGTTCAGATCGGAGCACAGGTCTACTCGCAAAGAGTCCAATGGGGACCCGGGAGGCCTGGTCTACTCCCGGTTGTTTTTTTGTTTTTTTTTAAAGAAGTTGAGATCGGAGGCCAGGTCTACTCCTATAGATTTCAAAGGGAACCAGGAGGCCTGAACTAATCCCGTTTTTTTTTTTTTTTTTAAAGAAGTTCAGATCGGAGCACAGTTCTACTCGCATAGAGTCCAATGGGGACCCGGGAGGCCTGGTCTACTCCCTTTTTTAAGAAAAAAGTTCAGAACGGATCTCAGGTCTACTCCTATACAGACCAATGTGGACCCCGGAGGCCTTGTCTACTCCCGTTTTTTTTTAAAAAAGAAGTTGAGATCAGAGCCCAGGTCTACTCTCATAGAGTCCAGATCTACTCTCTTAGAGTCCAATGGGGACCCGGGAGGCCTGGTCTACTCCCGGTTGTTGTTTTTTTTTTTTTTAAAGAAGTTGAGATCGGAGGCCAGGTCTACTCCTATAGATTTCAAAGGGAACCAGGAGGCCTGAAGTAATGCCGTTTTTTTTTTTTAAAAGAAGTTCAGATCGGAGCCGAGGTCTACTCTCATAGAGTCCTATGGGGACCCGGGAGGCCTGGTCTACTGCGTTTTTTTATAGGTAAAATGGGGGCCAGATCGACTCTTGTATTTTAGCAGGTAAAATGGAGGCCAGAGGAAGGGGGCGGAGCGTCACGACCTATGGCGGACGCAAACTGAACGAGCTCCCAGCCTCTACAGAAGAAAACGACTTCAAACTCTTCTTACCCCGCTGTTACTCAGCCTACTGATATGGGTAGGAACTCAAAGGTGAAAAGCAGCAAAACCGCGTCTCCACCGGGCTCAGTGGAGTCGTATTTTTTGAAAGAATCCCAATCGAAAACTATGGGCCTGGAGCTCAACGAAGAAGGCAACATGGCGGCCAGCAGAGACGAGACCCGCCGGGACACCAAGAGCGAGGTAATCCCACTGACGCGGGAAGACTTAGCCGATTTAAAAGCAGACCTTTTAAAATCTTTTACAGCATTGGTCTCGGACCTGCTTCACCCCATACGCACTCAACTGTCTGATCTGGCTAAAGATTTAACTGATATCTCCAAAATAGCCGAAAATAACGCAGAGCTAACGTTAACTCTGCAGGACGAAATAAAATCTCTGCAAACTTCTGAAAAAACAGTTGCCTCTCGCCTTAACTCTTTGGAAAATCGCTGGCGGCAATTAAATTTAAAATTTAGAGGAATTGAGGAGGGCGCAGAGGAAGGCAAGGACCCCACAAGCTTTATTTCAACATGGCTCGCGTCCGTTTTAAATTTGGAAGAGGGAGTAGCGCCGATCATTATCAAGGCCTACAGACTGGGGCCAATAGCTCAAGCAAAGAAAGGACGCCCTCGCGACATAATGGCGCAGTTTCTGTACCCCAGATCACGGGATAAAGTCCTCCGAGAAGCAAGAATTAAGGGCTTTTTGCACTACAAAGATTTTAAAGTACAAGTACTGTTGGATCTCTCCGTAGAAACCCTTGATAAACGCCGTAATCTCAAACCTGTGGCACAAAAACTTTTTGACGCTAAAATCAGATTCCGCTGGAGTCCCGCATCAGATATTCAGGTCTACCGCAACGGACTTCTTTACCAAGCAACTGACGGCTTAACAGGACGGGCCCTATTATCCTCTCTGGGAGTCCACCTTACGAAAGAAGAAGAAGTCATCCTTCTGAAGTCTCAGTGTGGCTGAACTGTTAGCTAACTTTAATATTAGTTATTAGAAAATGCCCTAAGCGGCTAAGGGCTACTCAGGCACAGTGGTGTCTTTTTTGTTAGGAAGTAGTATTTGGGATAATGATGGTATAAGCTTTATTTATTCACTGTTGAATTCATTAATGGTGAAGAGTATTATAATTTTAATGTAGATAGTTCCTAGTTGATATATATTTTATAAAAAATTTATAAAAACACTTAAAATATTACAAAAAAATAAAAAAAGAAAACAAAAAGTTTAAAAAAAAAAAAAATTAGTAAGAACCTTTTTTTGCCAGGACTTTAGATTCATAAGCATAGATTAGTTGTAGTAAATAGAAAAGTACTTGTAGGACATATGTTTAGTATATAATGTTAGTAAAATACAATGGAGTAGTAATTGTTATTATTAGGTAAGATAGAAACCAAAGGCTCAAAACTGTGTAAGCAAGAAATAGTATTTTAGATAGAGTTTAGTGTTAGTAAGTAGCATAGTGATAAATAGTACAGACAAGTGTAACAAACCGGTTTTAGAAATATTAGTGAAGTTAAGCTATTTTCCCCTTTTTGGCTTTTTAGCCTAACATTTGAATGACTGTTATAAAAATGTTTTTGAGTTAACATAAGGATATACTGTGTGGATTGGGCTTATATTTTACTGTGTAGATCGATTTAAATACATAATTCATAATAGATAAATATACTTAAGCTCATTGGTTATAAAAATATGTATAAATGTAAGAGCTCATCAATACCAAATATTACTTAATAATAGTAGAGTTAACGGCTGTTCAAGGCTATAACAATCTCATTTTTGGGGGGTAAGACAGAGTTTAAACCTTTAATTTTACAAGAGGTGGTAGTGCTGGGTAGTAAAAACAAGGCTAAGTAGTAGGTAGATCATTGTAGTGACTCCCCCTAGTAGGAGAAGAATATACCTTCAGGTAGGGAGACAGTTTTGGTCCTCCCTAAGACTTCCTATATAGGAAGGCCTAGAGGTTTACCTTGTTATAGTTAACAAGGTTTTTATTTTTAGTTATAGTTAAAGGTGTACATTTGGGTGGTACACCGGTTATTAGTAAGTTAAGTTATTTTTACAGAGTTTGACAGTTTGTGGTATTATAACAATATTGTATGACTCACCATTTTAAATTTGTTTCCTGGAACGCTAGAGGGCTAAACCAGAGGACTAAACTACATAGGGTTTCGTCGTTTTGGTCAAAAGAACGCCCCAGCGTATTGTGTATTCAAGAAACTCACTTGAAAAAGTCTAGCAACTATGTACTCAAATCAAAGTGGTTTTCACAACAATATCATGCGGCGGGCTCGTCAAAGGCGAGAGGTACGGCAATTTTGATATCAAAAACTTTTCCCTTTTCCTGCACACAAATTAAATCAGATCCCAGAGGGCGTTACATTTTTATTAAAGGAACTCTGAATGGTGAAAATTTCACCATAGCATCGCTTTATGCCCCAAATGAAAATCAAATAGCATTTATTAAAGATACTCTGGACAAATTAATGGAATTTAAACAAGGAGAGTTGATTATTGGTTGTGATTTGAATCAAATTGTAGACTTTAAATTTGATAGAACTTACATAAAACCGTTAAAAAAACAGAAAAAAAAATCCCCCGTGTTGACAGAATTGGCACAAGTCCTTGATAGCTATAATTTAATTGATTTGTGGCGAACACTAAATCCTGGCGCAAAACAATTTTCTTACTATTCCCATACGCATAAAATATATACAAGAATTGACTATATACTGATTTCTCAATCCTTGGTGACAAAATTTATTAATGCAGATATGGGCAGTAGTATTTTATCAGATCATGCCTGGGTAATTGGGAATTTTTTAAAATCACAAGATGACGGAAAAGGCCCAAACTGGCTACTAAACAAACTATTATTGCAAAACGAGCCTATTTGCGAACACATTTCTGACAAAATTAAAGAATACTTTAAAGACAACGCAAATTGTGAAGCCTCTGTAAAAAATATTTGGGACGCCTTTAAGGCAGTACTTCGAGGCCATTGGATCTCAACAGCATCATACTATAAAAAAGAGAGACAACTGGTAGTTAGTGAATTATTAAGGAAAATAAAAGATTTAGAATTAAAGCACATGAAATATGGAGGGAAAAAATATTTGAAAAAACTAAATTTAGAAAGACAAAAGCTCAACTTATTGGAAACCTCTAAAACACAGAAAAATTTACTACTTTTAAAACAAAAGTATATTACAAGAACACCAAAATCAATAAAATTTTTGAAGTATAGAGCCGAAAAGAAGGCTGCGTCATCATTGATACCAACTATCAGAGATAGGCATGGCAATCTGAAAAATACATCTAAAGAAATCAGTGAGGTGTTTTATAATTTTTTTCAGAACTTATATACTACTACTAATCCCAGTAAGGTACAAATAACAAACTATTTTAATTCAATAGACTTTGATGTAAAATTGTCTAAGGAACACCAGGACTTACTGGAAGCGCCTTTTACTTTACAAGAGGTGACGGATATCATTGGCAGAATAAAAAATAACAAGACCCCTGGACGGGATGGTTTCCCAATTGAGTTTTATAAAAAGTTTTTACCCTTGATTGTAGAACAGCTCACCCATACCCTAAATTCAGTGCTGTTAGAAGGCCAAATGCCTCAGTCATGGTCTGAGGCCAGAATCATCGTCCTTTTGAAACCAGGCAAGGATAAATCACTAGCTAGCTCCTACAGACCTATTTCATTATTAAACCATGATTTCAAAAATTTTTCATCCCTTTTAACCAACAGATTAAATAAAATTATTTCCTCTTACATTCATAATGATCAAGCAGGTTTCATGCCAGGTAGATCCATCAATGAAAGCATTCGCAAAACTTTAAATATTATCAACTACTGCAAGCAAAATAATTTTAATTCGATATTGCTATCAACTGACGCTGATAAAGCCTTTGACAGGGTAGAACCTACATACCTGCACGAACTCTTGCTAAGAATGGAGTTTGGCCCGATATTCCGTCAGGCGGTAAAAACGTTGTATAGCTGCCCATCTGCCCAAATTTGTGTAAATCACTACAGATCTAATGACTTGAAATTAACTAGAGGTACTAGGCAGGGATGCCCCCTATCCCCCTTATTGTTTGCGCTCTCAGTGGAACCATTGGCATATGCTATTAGGAACGATCCAGGTATTGTGGGCCTAAGTGTCCAGAATAGGAAAATTAAAGTTAGCCTTTATGCAGATGATATTTTATTCTATGTTATGCATCCAGAAAAAGAACTAGAAATTATCATGGGGCATTTAAAACGGTTTGGTGAAGTCTCTGGATTTTTGGTTAATTATAATAAATCAGACATCTACCCGATCAACATCTTGGCCAATCTTAAAGTAAAACTACAAAGGGAATTTCCTTTTAATTGGATAACAGATAAGTGGAGGTATC
Organism: Lepidodactylus listeri; assembly: GCA_029233225.1. Taxonomy (NCBI): domain Eukaryota; kingdom Metazoa; phylum Chordata; class Lepidosauria; order Squamata; family Gekkonidae; genus Lepidodactylus; species Lepidodactylus listeri. The sequence goes on along the minus strand of JARCFY010000014.1, from coordinate 437,745 downwards.
TGGGTATTTTAGTTCCAGTAAATTTAAATAATCTTCACTCTTATAATTATGACCCATTGTCAAAATATTTAAAAACTACGTTGGAGGACTGGGCATCTGCTAAATTCACGCTAAGCGAAAAAGTTTTAATGTTTAAATCATTGTTGTTACCGAAATTCTTATTTTTGTTTCAAAACTTGCCGACCTTAATGCCTAAAAGAGACCTCGAGCAATGGCGCCAAACAATTCATAAATTTCTGTGGGAAGGCAAACGAGCGAGAATTAAATACTCTATACTGTTGAAACCCAAAAAACTGGGAGGGCTAGGATTACCAAATTTAGAATCCTATTATGTTGCTTCTCAGTTAAGCAATATTAATTTTTATGCCAACCCAAACGGTGATACACCTTGGGTCCTTATTGAACAGCTGGCACTACTGCCCATGCGTTTACATGAATATATTTGGAATACCTCACAACAGCAGAATCGTTTGGCCATTAACAACCCTTTTTTAAAACTTACTTTAAATTTATGGAATAAGTATAGACAAATTTTAGTACCAGGAATTTCACCTATCACATCGATTTTTGGCCAAAATTGGTTTGTACCAGGGTGTGCAACAACCTTTTTATTAGATATTAAAAACAAGGGGCTTTTTAGAATTAAGGACTTTATGCAAGGTGGTAAATTATATACACGTTAGCAGTTGGAAATCAAACATAAAGTCAAATTGGACTGGCTGCAGTATCAACAACTTTATTCACTGTATACAGAATTAAGTAAAGCCACAGTATTAGATAGACCATTGACTCCGTTTGAAAATTTTGTCCAGAAACAGCAGTCTTCCACTAAAGGATTAATGGCTATAATATACAAACAATTGAATGAAAAAACATGGTCTGAGGTTTCCTCAATACAAAAGGCTTGGCACAAAGATTGCGGCATAGAATTCACCAACACTCAATGGGAAACTATATGGGCTTCACCAATCTTGCATAGTAAAACTACGAACCTACAACTACAACAATTTAAAATCGTGTCAAGGTGGTATCTTACCCCTGAACGATTATACAAAAGCAGATACAAACCCACACCATTGTGTTGGAAGCAATGCCAACAGAAAGGAACCTTAATCCATTGTTGGTGGGGGTGCCCTAAAATTAAACTATTTTGGAATGTAATAATTGAGGAAATCAAAAAGATCATGAATTTTGACCTACCAAACACACCTGAATCGATAATTCTTAACTACTGGCCAGATGCCTCAGATACCAAACAGACACTTGAAGTGGTTGCACTATTGTTAATGGCGGCAAAAAATCTTATTGCATCTAACTGGAAATCTGTTAAAGCGCCCACATTGCGACAATGGAAGGTGAAAATTTGGGATATTTTAATTTCAGACAAACTGGCGATTCAATTACAGTTGATGGAGAATCCCCAGTTAAACAATAATTTTTTAGATAAATGGTTTAAATTCTTTGATTATATAAATGCACACCAATTGGAGAAAATGACAATCCCTGCAAAATATAAGAATATGGTATTTTATTAATGAAAAGAACTTTGTTTAAAATGATACAAATGTTGGTTGACTCTGTTTATGTAAGTTTAGGCAGAGCAGAGGAGTTTTAGGAGACAAAGTTGTATAGGTTATTGTTTTTTGTTTGTTTGTTTGTATTGGGTTCTGTGTGTATATGATTTGAAAAGTTGTATGGATGTTCAATATTATAATGGTTATAAAAATAAAAAATGTTAATTGCAAAAAAAAAAAAAATGGAGGCCAGGGCAACCCGTTTTTTTTAAAAAAAGAAGTTGAGATCGGAGCCCAGGTCTACAATTATAGATTTTAATGGGGACCCGGGAGTCCTGGTCTACTCTCTTTTTTTAAAAAAAGTTCAGATCGGAGCCCAGGTCTACTGCCATAGAGTCCAGTGGGTGCCCGAAAGGCCTGGTCTACTCCCGTTTTTTTTAAAAAAAGAATTTGAGATCGGAGCCCAGGTCTACTCTTATAGATTTTAATGGGGATCCGGGAGTCCTGGTCTACTCTCTTTTTTATAAAAAAAGTTCAGATCGGAGCCCAGATCTATTCCTATTGATATCAATGGGAACCCAGGAGTCCTGGTCTACTCCCGTTGTTTTTTTTTTTAAGAAGTTGAGATCGGAGCCCAGGTCTACTGCCATAGAGTCCAATGGGGACCCGGGAGGCCTGGTCTACTCCATTTGTTTTTTTAAAAAAGTTCAGAACGGAGCCCAGGTCTACTCCTATACAGACGAATGCGGACCCGGGAGGAATTGTCTACTCTCGTTTTTTTTTTTTTTTTTAAGAAGTTCAGATCGGAGCCCAGGTCTACTCCTATAGAATCCAATCGGGACCCGGGGGTCCTGGTCTACTCCCGGTTGTTTTTTTTAAAACAAGTTCAGAACGGAGCCAGGTCTACTCTCATAGAGTCCAATGGGAACCCGGGAGGCCTGGTCTACCCCCCCCCCTTTTTTTTTTAAGAAGTTCAGAACGGAGCCCAGGTCTTCTATAGAATCCAATGGGGACCCGGGGGTCCTGGTCTACTCCCGGGTTTTTTTTTTAGGAAGTTCAGAACGGAGCCCAGGTCTACTCTCATAGAGTCCAATGGGATCTCGGGAGGCCTGGTCTACCCCTTTTTTTTTCTTTTTTTAAGAAGTTCAGATCGGAGCCCAGATCTATTCCTATTGATATCAATGGGGATTCGGGAGTCCTGGTCTACTCCCGTTGTTCTTTTTTTTAAGAAGTTGAGATCGGAGCCCAGGTCTTCTCCTATAGAATCCAATGGAGACCCGGGGGTCCTGGTCTACTCCCGGTTGTTTTTCTTAAAAAGCAGTTCAGAACGGAGCCCAGGTCTACTCTCATAGAGTCCAATCGGAACCCGGGAGGCCTGGTCTATTCCCGTTTTTTTTTTTTTTTTTTTTAAAGTTAAGACTGGAGCCCAGGTCTACTGTCATAGAGAACAATGGGGACCCGCGAGGCCTGGTCTACTGCGTTTTTTTCATAGGTAAAATGGAGGCCAGATCTTATAGTTTAGCAGGTAAAATGGAGGCCAGGTCTACTCTTATATTTTAACAGGTAACATGGAGCCCAGATCTACTCCCGTTTTTTTTTCTTTTCGAATTGCTGAACGGAGCCCAGGTCTACTGCAGTAGAGTCCAATGGGGAACCAGGAGGCCTGGACTACTCCCTTTTTTTTTAAAGAAGTTCAGATCGGAGCCCAGGTCTACTCCAATAGAGTCCAATGGGGACCCGGGAGGGCTTGTCTACTGCAGGTTTTTTTCATAGGTAAAATGGAGGGCAGATCGACTTTTGTATTTTAGCAGGTAAAATAGAGGCCAGATCTACTCCCATTTTGTTTTTTTCTTTTCAAAGTGCTGAACGGAGCCCAGATCTACTGCAATAGTGTCCAATGGGGACCTAGGAGGCCTGGTCTACTCACGTTTTTTTTTTAAAGTTCAGAACGGAGCCCAGGTCTACTCCTATAGATGTCAGAGTTAACCAGAAGGCCTGATCTAATTAAGTTGTTTTTTTTTTAAAGAACTTAAGATCGGAACCCAGGTCTACTCCTATAGAATCCAATGGGGGCCCAGGAGGCCTGGTCTACTCCCGTTTGTTTTTTTTTAAAGAAGTTGAAATCGGAGCCCAGGTCTACTCCAATAGAGTCCAATGGGGACCCTGGAGGGCTGGTCTACTGCAGGTTTTTTTCATAGGTAAAATGGAGGGCAGATCGACTTTTGTATTTTAGCAGGTAAAATGGAGGCCAGATCTACTCCCATTTTATTTTTTTCTTTTCCAAGTGCTGAACGGAGCCCAGGTCTACTCCTATAAAAACGAAAGCGGACCTGGCAGGCCTTGTCTACTCTCGTTGTTTTTTTTTTTTAAGAAGTTCAGATCAGAGCCCAGGTCTACTCCTATAGAATCCAATGGGGACCCGGGGGTCCTGGTCTACTCCCGGTTGTTGTTTTTTAAACAAGTTCAGAAAGGAGCCAGGTCTACTCTCATAGAGTCCTATGGGGACCCGGGAGGCCTGGTCTACTCCCGTTTTTTTTTTAAAAAAGAAGTTGAGATCGGAGCCCAGGTCTACTCTTATAGATTTTAATGGGGACCCGGGAGTCCTGGTCTACTCTTTTTTTTAAAAAAAAAGTTCAGATCGGAGCCCAGATCTATTCCTATTGATATCAATGGGAACCCGGGAGTCCTGGTCTACTCCCGTTGTTTTTTTTTTTAAGAAGTTGAGATCGGAGCCCAGGTTTACTGCCATAGAGTCCTATGGGGACCCGGGAGGCCTGGTCTACTCCCGTTGTTTTTTTTTTTAAGAAGTTGAGATCGGAGCCTAGATCTACTGCCATAGAGTCCAATGGGGACCCGGGAGGGCTGGTCTACTGCAGGTTTTTTTCATAGGTAAAATGGAGGGCAGATCGACTTTTGTATTTTAGCAGGTAAATTGGAAACCAGATCTACTCCCATTTTGTTTTTTTCTTTTCCAAGTGCTGAACGGAGCCCAGGTCTACTCCTATAAAAACGAAAGCGGACCCGGGAGGCCTGGTCTACTCCCGTTGTTTTTTTTTTTAAGAAGTTGAGATCGGAGCCCAGATCTACTGCCATAGAGTCCAATGGGGACCCGGGAGGCCTGGTCTACTGCGTTTTTTTATAGGTAAAATGGAGGCCAGATCGACTCTTGTATTTTAGCAGGTAAAATGGAGGCCAGATCAACTCCCGTTTTTTTTTTCTTTTCCAAGTGCTGAACGGAGTCCAGGTCTACTCCTAGAGATTTCAATAGGGACCCGGGGGGCCTGGTCTACTCCCGGTTTTTTTTAAAAGTTCAGAACGGAGCCCTGGTCTACTCTCATAGAGTCCAATGGGGACCCAGGAGGCCTGGTCTACTCCCGGTTGTTTTTTTGTTTTTTTTTAAAGAAGTTGAGATCGGAGGCCAGGTCTACTGCCATAGAGTCCTATGGGGACCCGGGAGGCCTGGTCAACTCCCTTTTTTAAGAAAAAAGTTCAGAACAGAGCCCAGGTCTACTCCTTTACAGACAAATGCGGACTATTTATACAGAGCCCAGGTCTACTCCTATACAGACAAATGCAGATCTATTCCTATTGATATCAAAGGGAACCCGGGAGTCCTGGTCTACTCCCGTTGTTTTTTTTTTTTATGAAGTTGAGATCGGAGGCCAGGTCTACTCCTATAGATTTCAAAGGGAACCAGGAGGCCTGAACTAATCCCGTTTTTTTTTTTTTAAAGAAGTTCAGATCGGACCACAGGTCTACTCGCATTGAGTCCAATGGGGACCCGGGAGGCCTGGACTACTCCCTTTTTTTTAAAAAAGTTGAGATCGGAGCCCAGGTCTACTCTTATAGATTTTAATGGGGACCCGGGAGTTTTGGTCTACTCTCTTTTTTAAAAAAATGTTCAGATCGGAGCCCAGATCTATTCCTATTGATATCAATGGGAACCCGGGAGTCCTGGTGTACTCCCGTTGTTTTTTTTTTTAAGAAGTTGAGATCGGAGCCCAGATCTACTGCCATAGAGTCCAATGGGGACCCGAGAGGCCTGGTCTACTCCCTTTAGCCCAGGTCTACTCCTATACAGACAAATGCGGACCCCGGAGGCCTGGTCTACTCCCGTTTTTTTTAAAAAAATAAGTTGAGATCGGAGCCCAGGTCTTCTGCCATAGAGTCCTATGGGGACCCGGGAGGCCTGGTCTACTCCCTTTTTAAAAAAAGGAGTTCAGAACGGATCCCAAGTCTACGCCTATACAGACCATTGCGGACCCCGGAGGCCTTGTCTACTCCCGTTTTTTTTTAAAAAAAGAAGTTCAGATCGGAGCCCAGGTCTACTCTCATAGAGTCCTATAGGGACCCGGGAGGCCTGGTCTACTCCCGTTTTTTTTTTAAAAAGTTGAGATCGGAGCCCAGGTCTACTCTTATAGATTTTAATGGGGACCCGGGAGTTTTGGTCTACTCTCTTTTTTAAAAAAATGTTCAGATCGGATTCCAGATCTATTCCTATTGATATCAATGGGAACCCGGGAGTCCTGGTGTACTCCCGTTGTTTTTTTTTTTAAGAAGTTGAGATCGGAGCCCAGATCTACTGCCATAGAGTTCAATAGGGACCCGGGAGGCCTGGTCTACTGCGTTTTTTTATAGGTAAAATGGAGGCCAGATCGTCTCTTGTATTTTAGCAGGTAAAATGGAGGCCAGATCAACTCCCGTTTTTTTTTTCTTTTCCAAGTGCTGAACGGAGTCCAGGTCTACTCCTATAGATTTCAATAGGGACCCGGGGGGCCTGGTCTACTCCCGTTTTTTTTTTAAAAAGATGTTGAGATCGGAGCCCAGGTCTACTCTTATAGATTTTAATGGGTACCCGGGAGGCCTGGTCTACTTTTTTTTTTTTTTTTTTAAAAGTTCAGATCGGAGCCCAGATCTATTCCTATTGATATCAAAGGGAACCCGGGAGTCCTGGTCTACTCCCTTTTTTTTTTTTTTTAAGAAGTTGAGATCGTAGGCCAGGTCTACTCCTATAGATTTCAAAGGGAACCAGGAGTCCTGAACTAATCCCGTTTTTTTTTTTTTTTAAAGAAGTTCAGATTGGAGCACAGGTCTACTCACATTGAGTCCTATGGGGACCCGGGAGGCCTTGTCTACTCCCGTTGTTTTTTTTTTTAAGACGTTGAGATCGGAGCCCAGATCTACTGCCATAGAGTCCAATGGGGACCTGGGTCTACTGCGTTTTTTTATAGGTAAAATGGAGGCCAGATCGACTCTTGTATTTTAGCAGGTAAAATGGAGGCCAGATAAACTCCCGTTTTTTTTTTCTTTTCCAAGTGCTGAACGGAGTCCAGGTCAACTCCTACAGATTTCAATAGGGACCCGGGGGGCCTGGTCTACTCCCGGTTTTTTTTAAAAGTTCAGAACGGAGCCCAGGTCTACTCTCATAGAGTCCAATGGGGACCCAGGAGGCCTGGTCTACTCCCGGTTGTTTTTTTGTTTTTTTTTAAAGAAGTTGAGATCGGAGGCCAGGTCTACTGCCATAGAGTCCTATGGGGACCCGGGAGGCCTGGTCTACTCCCTTTTTTAAGAAAAAAGTTCAGAACAGAGCCCAGGACTACTCCTTTACAGACAAATGCGGACTATTTATACAGAGCCCAGGTCTACTCCTATACAGACAAATGCAGATCTATTCCTATTGATATCAAAGGGAACCCGGGAGTCCTGGTCTACTCCAGTTGTTTTTTTTTTTTAAGAAGTTGAGATCGGAGGCCAGGTCTACTCCTATAGATTTCAAAGGGAACCAGGAGGCCTGAACTAATCCCGTTTTTTTTTTTTTAAATAAGTTTAGATCGGAGCACAGGTCTACTCGCATTGAGTCCAATTGGGATCCGGGAGGCCTGGTCTACTCCCTTTAGCCCAGGTCTACTCCTATACAGACAAATGCGGACCCCGGAGGCCTGGTCTACTCCCGTTTTTTTTAAAAAAAGAAGTTGAGATCGGAGCCCAGGTCTACTCTCATAGAGTCCTCTAGGGACCCGGGAGGCCTGGTCTACTCCCGTTTTTTTTTTAAAAAGTTGAGATCGGAGCCCAGGTCTACTCTTATAGATTTTAATGGGGACCCGGGAGTTTTGGTCTACTCTCTTTTTTTTTTAAATGTTCAGATCTGAGCCCAGATCTATTCCTGTTGATATCAAAAGTTTATAGGTAAAATGGAGGTCAGATCGACTCTTGTATTTTAGCAGGTAAAATGGAGGCCAGATCAACTCCCGATTTTTTTTTCTTTTCCAAGTGCTGAACGGAGTCCAGGTCTACTCCTATAGATTTCAATAGGGACCCGGGGGGCCTGGTCTACTCCCGGTTTTTTTTAAAAGTTCAGAACGGAGCCCAGGTCTACTCTGATAGAGGCCAATGGGGACCCGGGAGGCCTGGTCGACTCCCGGTTGTTTTTTTGTTTTTTTTTAAAGAAGTTGAGATCGGAGGCCAGGTCTACTCCTATAGATTTCAAAGGGAACCAGGAGGCCTGAACTAATCCCGTTTTTTTTTTTTTTAAAGAAGTTTCGATCGGAGCACAGGTCTACTCTTATAGATTTTAATGGGTACCCGGGAGTCCTGGTCTACTCTCTTTTTTTTAAAAAAAGTTCAGATCGGAGCCCAGATCTATTCCTATTGATATCAAAGGGAACCCGGGAGTCCTGGTCTACTCCCGTTGTTTTTTTTTTTAAGAAGTTGAGATCGGAGGCCAGGTCTACTCCTATAGATTTCAATAGGGACCCGGGGGGCCTGGTCTACTCCCGGTTTTTTTTAAAAGTTCAGAACGGAGCCCAGGTCTACTCTTATAGAATCCAATGGGGACCCGGGAGGCCTGGTCTACTCCCGGTTGTTTTTTTGTTTTTGTTTTTTTTTAAAGAAGTTGAGATCGGAGGCCAGGTCTACTCCTATAGATTTCAAAGGGAACCAGGAGGCCTGAACTAATCCCGTTTTTTTTTTTTAAAGAAGTTTAAAGGAGTTTTGGTCTACTCTCTTTCTTTAAAAAAAAGTTCAGATCGGAGCCCAGATCTATTCCTATTGATATCAATGGGAACCCGGGAGTCCTGGTGTACTCCCGTTGTTTTTTTTTCTTTAAGAAGTTGAGATCGGAGCCCAGGTCTACTCGCATAGAGTCCAATGGGGACCCGGGAGTTTTGGTCTACTCTCTTTCTTTAAAAAAAAGTTCAGATCGGAGCCCAGATCTATTCCTATTGATATCAATGGGAACCCGGGAGTCCTGGTGTACTCCCGTTGTTTTTTTTTAAGAAGTTGAGATCGGAGCCCAGGTCTACTGCCATAGAGTCCTATGGGGACCCGGGAGTCCTGGTGTACTCCCGTTGTTGTTTTTTTTAAGAAGTTGAGATCGGAGCCCAGATCTACTGCCATAGAGTCCAATGGGGACCCGGGAGGCCTGGTCTACTGCGTTTTTTTATAGGTAAAATGGAGGCCATATCGACTCTTGTATTTTAGCAGGTAAAATGGAGGCCAGATCAATTCCCGTTTTTTTTTTCTTTTCCAAGTGCTGAACGGAGTCCAGGTCTACTCCTATAGATTTCAATAGGGACCCGGGGGGCCTGGTCTACTCCCGTTTTTTTTTAAAAATAAGTTGAGATCGGAGCCCAGATCTATTCCTATTGATATCAAAGGGAACCCGGAAGTCCTGGTCTACTCCCGTTGTTTTTTTTTTTTAAGAAGTTGAGATCGGAGCCCAGGTCTACTGCCATAGAGTGCTATGGAGATCCGGGAGGCCTGGTCTACTCTCGTTGTTTTTTTTTTAAGAAGTTGAGATCGGAGCCCAGATCTACTGTCATAGAGTCCAATGGGGACCCGGGAGGCCTGGTCTACTGCGTTTTTTTATATGTAAAATGGAGGCCATATCGACTCTTGTATTTTAGCAGGTAAAATGGAGGCCAGATCAATTCCCGTTTTTTTTTTCTTTTCCAAGTGCTGAACGGAGTCCAGGTCTACTCCTATAGATTTCAATAGGGACCCGGGGGGCCTGGTCTACTCCCGTTTTTTTTTAAAAAAGAAGTTGAGATCGGAGCCCAGATCTATTCCTATTGATATCAAAGGGAACCCGGAAGTCCTGGTCTACTCCCGTTGTTTTTTTTTTTTAAGAAGTTGAGATCGGAGCCCAGGTCTACTGCCATAGAGTCCTATGGAGATCCGGGAGGCCTGGTCTACTCCCTTTTTAAAAAAAGGAGTTCAGAACGGAGCCCAAGTCTACTCCTATACAGACCATTGCGGACCCCGGAGGCCTTGTCTACTCCCGTTTTTTTTAAAAAAAGAAGTTGAATCGGAGCCCAGGTCTACTCTCATAGAGTCCTATGGGGACCCGGGAGGCCTGGTCTACTCCCGTTGTTTTTTTTTTAAGAAGTTGAGATGGGAGCCCAGATCTACTGCCATAGAGTCCAGTGGGGACCCTGGAGGCCTGGTCTTCTGCGTTTTTTTATAGGTAAAATGGAGGCCAGATCGATTCTTGTATTTTAGCAGGTAAAATGGAGGCCAGATCAACTCCCGTTTTTTTTTTCTTTTCCAAGTGCTGAACGGAGGCCAGGTCTACTCCTATAGATTTCAATAGGGACCCGGGGGGCCTGGTCTACTCCTGGTTTTTTTTAAAAGTTCAGAACGGAGCCCAGGTCTACTCTCATAGAGTCCAATAGGGACCCGGGAGGCCTGGTCTACTCCCGGTTTTTTTTTTTTGTTTTTTTTTAAGAAGTTGAGATCGGAGCCCAGATCTACTGCCATAGAGTCCAATGGGGACCCGGGAGGCCTGGTCTACTGCGTTTTTTTATAGGTAAAATGGAGGCCAGATCGACTCTTGTATTTTAGCAGGTAAAATGGAGGCCAGATCAACTCCCGTTTTTTTTTTCTTTTCCAAGTGCTGAACGGAGTCCAGGTCTACTCCTATAGATTTCAATAGGGACCCGGGGGGCCTGGTCTACTCTCGGGTTTTTTTAAAAGTTCAGAACGGAGCCCAGGTCTACTCTCATAGAGTCCAATGGGGACCCGGGAGGCCTGGTCTACTCCCGGTTGTTTTTTTTGGTATTTTTTAAAGAAGTTGAGATCGGAGGCCAGGTCTACTGCCATAGAGTCCTATGGGGACCCGGGAGGCCTGGTCTACTCCCTTTTTTAAGAAAAAAGTTCAGAACAGAGCCCAGGTCTACTCCTATACAGACAAATGCAGACTATTTATACAGAGCCCAGGTCTACTCCTATACAGACAAATGCAGATCTATTCCTATTGATATCAAAGGGAACCCGGGAGTCCTGGTCTACTCCCGTTGTTTTTTTTTTAAGAAGTTGAGATCAGAGGCCAGGTCTACTCCTATAGATTTCAAAGGGAACCAGGAGTCCTGAACTAATCCCGTTTTTTTTTTTTTTAAGAAGTTCAGATCGGAGCACAGGTCTACTCGCATTGAGTCCAATTGGGATCCGGGAGGCCTGGTCTACTCCCTTTAGCCCAGGTCTACTCCTATACAGACAAATGCGGACCCCGGAGGCCTGGTCTACTCCCGCTTTTTTTAAAAAAAGAAGTTGAGAACGGAGCCCAAGTCTACTCTCATAGAGTCCTCTAGGGACCCGGGATTCCTGGTCTACTCCCGTTTTTTTAAAAAAAAGTTGAGATTGGAGCCCAGGTCTACTCTTACAGATTTTAATGGGGACCCGGGAGTTTTGGTCTACTCTCTTTTTTTTTAAATGTTCAGATCGGAGCCCAGATCTATTCCTGTTGATATCAAAAGTTTATAGGTAAAATGGAGGCCAGATCGACTCTTGTATTTTAGCAGGTAAAATGGAGGCCAGATCAACTCCCGTTTTTTTTTTCTTTTCCAAGTGCTGAACGGAGTCCAGGTCTACTCCTATAGATTTCAAAAGGGACCCGGGGGGCCTGGTCTACTCCCGGTTTTTTTTCAAAGTTCAAAACGGAGCCCAGGTCTACTCTCATAGAGTCCAATGGGGACCCGGGAGGCCTGGTCTACTCCCGGTTGTTTTTTTGTTTTGTTTTTTAAAGAAGTTGAGATCGGAGGCCAGGTCTACTCCTATAGATTTCAAAGGGAACCAGGAGGCCTGAACTAATCCCTTTTTTTTTTTTTTTAAAGAAGTTCAGATCGGAGCACAGGTCTACTCGCATAGAGTCCAATGGGGACCCGGGAGTTTTGGTCTACTCTCTTTCTTTAAAAAAAAGTTCAGATCGGAGCCCAGATCTATTCCTATTGATATCAATGGGAACCCGGGGGGCCTGGTCTACTCCCGGTTTTTTTTAAAAGTTCAGAACGGAGCCCAGGTCTACTCTCATAGAGTCCAATAGGGGCCCGGGAGGCCTGGTCTACTCCCGGTTGTTGTTTTTTTTTTTTTTTAAAGAAGTTGAGATCGGAGACCAGGTCTACTGCCATAGAGTCCTATGGGGTCCCGGGAGGCCTGGTCTACTGCGTTTTTTTATAGGTAAAATGAAGGCCAGATCGACTCTTGTATTTTAGCAGGTAAAATGGAGGCCAGATCAACTCCCTTTTTTTTTTCTTTTCCAAGTGCTGAACGGAGTCCAGGTCTACTCCTATAGATTTCAATAGGGACCCGGGGGGCCTGCTCTACTTCCGTTTTTTTAAAAAAAAGAAGTTGAGATCGGAGCCCAGGTCTACTCTTATAGATTTTAATGGGTACCCGGGAGTCCTGGTCTACTCTCTTTTTTTAAAAAAATGTTCAGATCGGAGCCCAGATCTATTCCTATTGATATCAAAGGGAACCCGGGAGTCCTGGTCTACTCCCGTTGTTTTTATTTTTTTAAGAAGTTGAGATCGGAGGCCAGGTCTACTCCTATAGATTTCAAAGGGAACCAGGAGTCCTGAACTAATCCCGTTTTTTTTTTTTTTTTTAAGAAGTTCAGATCGGAGCACAGGTCTACTCGCATTGAGTCCAATGGGGATCCGGGAGGCCTGGTCTACTCCCTTTTTTAAGAAAAAAGTTCAGAACAGAGCCCAGGTCTACTCCAATACAGACAAATGCGGACCCCGGAGGCCTGGTCTACTCCCGTTTTTTTTAAAAAAAAGAAGTTGAGATCGGAGCCCAGGTCTACTCTCATAGAGTCCTATGGGGACCCGGGAGGCCTGGTCTACTCCCGTTTTTTTTTTTTTAAGAAGTTGAGATCGGAGCCCAGATCTACTGCCATAGAGTCCAATGGGGACCCGGGAGGCCTGGTCTACTGCGTTTTTTTATAGGTAAAATGGAGGCCAGATTGACTCTTGTATTTTAGCAGGTAAAATGGAGGCCAGATCAACTCCCGTTTTTTTTTTCTTTTCCAAGTGCTGAACGGAGTCCAGGTCTACTCCTATAGATTTCAATAGGGACCCGGGGGGCCTGGTCTACTCTCAGGTTTTTTTAAAAGTTCAGAACGGAGGCCAGGTCTACTCTCATAGAGTCCAATGGGGACCCGGGAGGCCTGGTCTACTTCCGGTTGTTTTTTTTGGTTTTTTTTAAAGAAGTTGAGATCGGAGGCCAGGTCTACTGCCATAGCGTCCTACGGGGACCCGGGAGGCCTGGTCTACTCCCGTTGTTTTTTTTTTTTAAGAAGTTGAGATCGGAGGCCAGGTCTACTCCTATAGATTTCAAAGGAAACCAGGAGTCCTGAACTAATCCCGTTTTTTTTTTTTTTTTAAAGAAGTTCAGATCGGAGCACAGGTCTACTCGCATTGAGTCCAATGGGGATCCGGGAGGCCTGGTCTACTCCCTTTTTTAAGAAAAAAGTTCAGAACAGAGCCCAGGTCTACTCCAATACAGACAAATGCGGACCCCGGAGGCCTGGTCTACTCCCGTTTTTTTTTAAAAAAGAAGTTGAGATCGGAGCCCAGGTCTACTCTCATAGAGTCCTATGGGGACCCGGGAGGCCTGGTCTACTCCCATTGTTCTTTTTTTTAAAGAAGTTGAGATCGGAGCCCAGATCTACTGCCATAGAGTCCAATAGGGACCCGGGAGGCCTGGTCTACTCCCAGTTGTTTTTTTGTTTTTTTTTAAAGAAGTTGAGATTGGAGGCCAGGTCTACTGCCATAGAGTCCTGAGAGGACCTGGGAGGCCTGGTCTACTCCCTTTTTTAAGAAAAAAGATCAGAACAGAGCCCAGGTCTACTCCTATACAGACAAATGCGGACTATTTATACGGAGCCCAGGTCTACTCCTATACAGACAAATGCAGATGTATTCCTATTGATATCAAAGGGAACCCGGGAGTCCTGGTCTACTCCCGTTTTTTTTTTTTTTTAAGAAGTTGAGATCAGAGGCCAGGTCTACTCCTGTAGATTTCAAAGGGAACCAGGAGTCCTGAACTAATCCCGTTCTTTTTTTTTTTTAAGAAGTTGAGATCCGAGCCCAGGTCTACTGCCATAGAGTCCAATGGGGACCCGGGTGTCCTGGTGTACTCCCGTTGTTGTTTTTTTTAAGAAGTTGAGATCGGAGCCCAGATCTACTGCCATAGAGTCCAATGGGGACCCGGGAGGCCTGGTCTACTGCGTTTTTTTATAGGTAAAATGGAGGCCAGATCGACTCTTGTATTTTAGCAGGTAAAATGGAGGCCAGATCAACTCCCGTTCTTTTTTTCTTTTCCAAGTGCTGAACGGAGTCCAGGTCTACTCGTATAGATTTCAATAGGGACCCGGGGGCCTGATCTACTCCCAGTTTTTTTTCAAAGTTCAGAACAGAGCCCAGGTCTACTCTCATAGAGTCCAATGGGGACCCGGGAGGCCTGGTCTACTCCCGGTTGTTTTTTTGGTTTTTTTTAAAGAAGTTGAGATCGGAGGCCAGGTCTACTGCCATAGAGTCCTATGAGGACCCGGGAGGCCTGGTCTACTCCCTTTTTTAAGAAAAAAGTTCAGAACAGAGCCCAGGTCTACTCCTATACAGACAAATGCGGACTATTTATACAGAGCCCAGGTCTACTCCTATACAGACAAATGCAGATCTATTCCTATTGATATCAAAGGTAACCCAGGAGTCCTGGTCTACTCCCATTGTTTTTTTTTTTTAAGAAGTTGAGATCAGAGGCCAGGTCTACTCCTATAGATTTCAAAGGAAACCAGGAGTCCTGAACTAATCCCGTTTTTTTTTTTTTTTTAAGAAGTTCAGATCGGAGCACAGGTCTACTCGAATTGAGTCCAATGGGGATCCGGGAGGCCTGGTCTACTCCCTTTAGCCCAGGTCTACTCCTATACAGACAAATGCGGACCCCGGAGGCCTGGTCTACTCCCGTTTTTTTTAAAAAAAGAAGTTGAGATCGGAGCCCAGGTCTACTCTCATTGAGTCCTCTAGGGACCCGGGAGGCCTGGTCTACTCCCGTTTTTTTTTTAAAAAGTTGAGATCGGAGCCCAGGTCTACTCTTACAGATTTTAATGGGGACCCGGGAGTTTTGGTCTACTCTCTTTTTTTTAAAATGTTCAGATCGGAGCCCAGATCTATTCCTGTTGATATCAAAAGTTTATAGGTAAAATGGAGGCCAGATCGACTCTTGTATTTTAGCAGGTAAAATGGAGGCCAGATCAACTCCCGTTTTTTTTTTCTTTTCCAAGTGCTGAACGGAGTCCAGGTCTACTCCTATAGATTTCAATAGGGACCCGGGGGGCCTGGTCTACTCCCGGTTTTTTTTAAAAGTTCAGAACGGAGCCCAGGTCTACTCTCATAGAGTCCAATGGGGACCCGGGAGGCCTGGTCGACTCCCTGTTGTATTTTTTTTTTTTTTTAAAGAAGTTGAGATCGGAGGCCAGGTCTACTCCTATAGATTTCAAAGGGAACCAGGAGGCCTGAACTAATCCCGTTTTTTTTTTTTTTAAAGAAGTTGAGATCGGAGCACAGGTCTACTCGCATAGAGTCCAATGGGGACCCGGGAGTTTTGGTCTACTCTCTTTCTTTAAAAAAAAGTTCAGATCGGAGCCCAGATCTATTCCTATTGATATCAATGGGAACCCGGGAGTCCTGGTGTGCTCCCGTTGTTTTTTTTTTTAAGAAGTTGAGATCGGAGCCCAGATCTACTGCCATAGAGTCCAATGGGGACCCGGGAGGCCTGGTCTAATGCGTTTTTTTATAGGTAAAATGGATGCCATATCGACTCTTGTATTTTAGCAGGTAAAATGGAGGCCAGATCAATTCCCATTTTTTTTTTCTTTTCCAAGTGCTGAACGGAGTCCAGGTCTACTCCTATAGATTTCAATAGGGACCCGGGGGGCCTGCTCTACTCCCGTTTTTTTTTAAAAAAGAAGTTGAGATAGGAGCCCAGATCTATTCCTATTGATATCAAAGGGAACCCGGAAGTCCTGGTCTACTCCCGTTGTTTTTTTTTTTTTTAAGAAGTTGAGATCGGAGCCCAGGTCTACTGCCATAGAGTCCTATGGGGATCCGGGAGGCCTGGTCTACTCTCGTTGTTTTTTTTTTAAGAAGTTGAGATCGGAGCCCAGGTCTACTCTCATAGAGTCCTATGGGGACCCGGGAGGCCTGGTCTACTCCCGTTGTTTTTTTTTTTAAGAAGTTGAGATCGGAGCCCAGATCTACTGCCATAGAGTCCAGTGGGGACCCTGGAGGCCTGGTCTTCTGCGTTTTTTTATATGTAAAATGGAGGCCAGATCGACTCTTGTATTTTAGCAGGTAAAATGGAGGCCAGATCAACTCCCGTTTTTTTTTTCTTTTCCAAGTGCTGAACGGAGTCCAGGTCTACTCCTATAGATTTCAATAGGGACCCGGGGGGCCTGGTCTAATCCCGGGTTTTTTTCAACGTTCAGAACGGAGCCCAGGTCTACTCTGATAGAGTCCAATGGGGACCCGGGAGGCCTGGTCGACTCCCGGTTGTTTTTTGTTTTTTTTTAAAGAATTTGAGATCGGAGGCCAGGTCTACTCCTATAGATTTCAAAGGGAACCAGGAGGCCTGAACTAATCCTGTTTTTTTTCTTTTTAAAGAAGTTCAGATCGGAGCACAGGTCTATTCGCATAGAGTCCAATGGGGACCCGGGAGGCCTGGTCTACTCCCTTTTTTAAGAAAAAAGTTCAGAACGGAGCCCAGGTCTACGCCTATACAGACCAATGCGGACCCCGGAGGCCTTGTCTACTCCCGTTTTTTTGAAAAAAATAAGTTGAGATCGGAGCCCAGGTCTACTCTCATAGAGTCCTATGGGGACCCGGGAGGCCTGGTCTACACCTGTTTTTTTTTTAAAAAGTTGAGATCGGAGCCCAGGTCTACTCTTATAGATTTTAATGGGGACCCGGGAGTCCTGGTCTACTCTCTTTTTTTTAAAAAAAGTTCAGATCGGAGCCGAGATCTATTCCTATTGATATCAATGGGAACCCGGGAGTCCTGGTCTACTCCCGTTGTTTTTTTTTTTTAAGAAGTTGAGATCGAAGCCCAGGTCTTCTGCCATAGAGTCCTATGGGGACCAGGGAGGCCTGGTCTACTCCCTTTTTTAAAAAAGGAGTTCAGAACGGAGCCCAAGTCTACTCCTATACAGACCATTGCGGACCCCGGAGGCCTTGTCTACTCCCGTTTTTTTAAAAAAAAGAAGTTGAGATCGGAACCCAGGTCTACTCTCATAGAGTCCTATGGGGACCCGGGAGCCCTGGTCTACTCCCGTTTTTTTTTTTTTTTAAGAAGTTGAGATCGGAGCCCAGATCTACTGCCATAGAGTCCAGTGGGGACCCTGGAGGCCTGGAGGCCTGGTCTTCTGCGTTTTTTTATAGGTAAAATGGAGGCCAGATCGATTCTTGTATTTTAGCAGGTAAAATGGAGGCCAGATCAACTCCCGTTTTTTTTTCTTTTCCAAGTGCTGAACGGAGTCCAGGTCTACTCCTATAGATTTCAATAGGGACCCGGGGGGCCTGGTCTACTCCCGTTTTTTTTAAAAAAAGAAGTTGAGATCGGAGCCCAGGTCTACTCTTATAGATTTTAATGGGTACTCGGGAGTCCTGGTCTACTCTCTTTTTTTTAAAAAAAGTTCAGATCGGAGCCCAGATCTATTCCTATTGATATCAAACGGAACCCGGAAGTCCTGGTCTTCTCCCGTTGTTTTTTTTTTTAAGAAGTTGAGATCGGAGCCCAGGTCTACTGCCATAGAGTCCTATGGGGATCCGGGAGGCCTGGTCTACTCTCCTTGTTTTTTTTTTAAGAAGTTGAGATCGGAGCCCAGATCTACTGCCATAGAGTCCAATGGGGACCCGGGAGGCCTGGTCTACTGCGTTTTTTTATATGTAAAATGGAGGCCAGATCGACTCTTGTATTTTAGCAGGTAAAATGGAGGCCAGATCAACTCCCGTTTTTTTTTCTTTTCCAAGTGCTGAACGGAGTCCAGGTCTACTCCTATAGATTTCAATAGGGACCCGGGGGGCCTGGTTTACTCCCGGTTTTTTTAAAAGTTCAGAACGGAGCCCAGGTCTACTCTCATAGAGTCCAATAGGGACCCGGGAGTCCTGGTCTACTCCCGGTTGTTTTATTGTTTTTTTTTAAATAAGTTGAGATCGGAGACCAGGTCTAGTGCCATAGAGTCCTATGGGGTCCCGGGAGGCCTGGTCTACTGCGTTTTTTTATAGGTAAAATGGAGGCCAGATCGACTCTTGTATTTTAGCAGGTAAAATGGAGGCCAGATCAACTCCCGTTTTTTTTTTCTTTTCCAAGTGCTGAACGGAGTCCAGGTCTACTCCTATAGATTTCAATAGGGATCCGGGGGGCCTGCTCTATTTCCATTTTTTTTTAAAAAAGAAGTTGAGATCGGAGCCCAGGTCTACTCTTATAGATTTTAATGGGTACCCGGGAGTCCTGGTCTACTCTCTTTTTTTAAAAAAATGTTCAGATCGGAGCCCAGATCTATTCCTATTGATATCAAAGGGAACCCAGGAGTCCTGGTCTACTCCTGTTGTTTTTTTTTTTTTAAGAAGTTGAGATCGGAGGCCAGGTCTACTCCTATAGATTTCAAAGGGAACCAGGAGGCCTGAACTAATCCCGTTTTTTTTTTTTTTTTAAAGAAGTTCTGATCGGAGCACAGGTCTACTCGCATTGAGTCCAATGGGGATCCGGGAGGCCTGGTCTACTCCCTTTTTTAAGAAAAAAGTTCAGAACAGAGCCCAGGTCTACTCCAATACAGACAAATGCGGACCTCGGAGGCCTGGTCTACTCCCGTTTTTTTTAAAAAAAGAAGTTGAGATCGGAGCCCAGGTCTACTCTCATAGAGTCCTATGGGGACCCGGGAGGCCTGGTCTACTCCCGTTGTTTTTTTTTTTAAGAAGTTGAGATCAGAGCCCAGATCTACTGCCATAGAGTCCAATGGGGACCCGGGAGGCCTGGTCTACTGCGTTTTTTTATAGGTAAAATGGAGGCCAGATCAACTCTTGTATTTTAGCAGGTAAAATGGAGGCCAGATCAACTCCCATTTTTTTTTTCTTTTCCAAGTGCTGAACGGAGTCCAGGTCTACTCGTATAGATTTCAATAGGGACCCGGGGGGCCTGGTCTACTCCCGGTTTTTTTTAAAAGTTCAGAATGGAGCCCAGGTCTACTCTCATAGAGTCCAATGGGGACCCGGGAGGCCTGGTCTACTCCCGGTTGTTTTTTTTTTTTTTTTTTAAAGAAGTTGAGATCGGAGGCCAGGTCTACTGCCATAGAGTCCTATGGGGACCCGGGAGGCCTGGTCTACTCCCTTTTTTAAGAAAAAAGTTCAGAACAGAGCCCAGGTCTACTCCTATACAGACAAATGCGGACTATTTATACAGAGCCCAGGTCTACTCCTATACAGACAAATGCAGATCTATTCCTATTGATATCAAAGGGAACCCGGGAGTCCTGGTCTACTCCCGTTGTTTTTTTTTTTTTAAGAAGTTGAGATCGGAGGCCAGGTCTACTCCTATAGATTTCAAAGGGAACCAGGAGGCCTGAACTAATCCCGTTTTTTTTTTTTTTAAAAGAAGTTCAGATCGGAGCACAGGTCTACTCGCATTGAGTCCAATGGGGATCCGGGAGGCCTGGTCTACTCCCTTTTTTAAGAAAAAAGTTCAGAACAGAGCCCAGGTCTACTCTAATACAGACAAATGCGGACCCCGGAGGCCTGGTCTACTCCCGTTTTTTTTAAAAAAAGAAGTTGAGATCGGAGCCCAGGTCTACTCTCATAGAGTCCTATGGGGACCCGGGAGCCCTGGTCTACTCCCGTTGTTGTTTTTTTTAAGAAGTTGAGATCGGAGCCCAGATCTACTGCCATAGAGTCCAATGGGGACCCGGGAGGCCTGGTCTACTGCGTTTTTTTATAGGTAAAATGGAGGCCATATCGACTCTTGTATTTTAGCAGGTAAAATGGAGGCCAGATCAACTCCCGTTTTTTTTTTCTTTTCCAAGTGCTGAACGGAGTCCAGGTCTACTCGTATAGATTTCAATAGGGACCCGGGGGGCCTGGTCTACTCCTGGTTTTTTTTAAAAGTTCAGAACGGAGCCCAGGTCTACTCTCATAGAGTCCAATGGGGACCCGGGAGGCCTGGTCTACTCCCGGTTGTTTTTTTGGTTTTTTTTAAAGAAGTTGAGATCGGAGGCCAGGTCTACTGCCATAGAGTCCTATGGGGACCCGGGAGGCCTGGTCTACTCCCTTTTTTAAGAAAAAAGTTCAGAACAGAGCCCAGGTCTACTCCTATACAGACAAATGCGGACTATTTATACAGAGCCCAGGTCTACTCCTATACAGACAAATGCAGATCTATTCCTATTGATATCAAAGGGAACCCGGGAGTCCTGGTCTACTCCCGTTGTTTGTTTTTTTTTAAGAAGTTGAGATCAGAGGCCAGGTCTACTCCTATAGATTTCAAAGGGAACCAGGAGTCCTGAACTAATCCCGTTTTTTTTTTTTTTAAGAAGTTCAGATTGGAGCACAGGTCTACTCGCATTGAGTCCAATGGGGATCCGGGAGGCCTGGTCTACTCCCGGTTGTTTTTTTGGTTTTTTTTTAAAGAAGTTGAGATCGGAGGCCAGGTCTACTGCCATAGAGTCCTATGGGGACCCGGGAGGCCTGGTCAACTCCCTTTTTTAAGAAAAAAGTTTAGAACAGAGCCCAGATCTACTCTCATAGAGTCCAATGGGGACCCGGGAGGCCTGGTCTACTCCCGGTTGTTTATTTATTTATTTTTTTAAAGAAGTTGAGATCGGAGGCCAGGTCTACTCCTATAGATTTCAAAGGGAACTAGGCGGCCTGAACTAATCCCGTTTTTTTTTTTTTTAAAGAAGTTCAGATCGGAGCACAGGTCTACTCGCATAGAGTCCAATGGGGACCCGGGAGGCCTGGTCTACTCCCTTTTTTAAGAAAAAAGTTCAGAACGGAGCCCAGGTCTATGCCTATACAGACCAATGCGGACCCCGGAGTCCTGGTCTACTCTCTTTTTTTACAAAAGAAGTTGAGATCGGAGCCCAGGTCTACTCTCATAGAGTCCTATGGGGACCTGGGAGGCCTGGTCTACTCCCGTTTTTTTTTAAAAAAGTTGAGATCGGAGCCCAGGTCTACTCTTATAGATTTTAATGGGGACCCGGGAGTCCTGGTCTACTCTCTTTTTTTTAAAAAAAGTTCAGATCGGAGCCCAGATCTATTCCTATTGATATCAATGGGAACCCGGGAGTCCATGTCTACTCCCGTTGTTTTTTTTTTTAAGAAGTTGAGATCGGAGCCCAGGTCTTCTGCCATAGAGTCCGATGGGGACCCGGGAGGCCTGGTCTACTCCCTTTTTAAAAAAAGGAGTTCAGAACGGAGCCCAAGTCTACTCCTATACAGACCATTGCGGACCCCGGAGGCCTTGTCTACTCCCGTATTTTTTTTAAAAAAGAAGTTGAGATCGGAGCCCAGGTCTACTCTCATAGAGTCTAATGGGGACCCGGGAGGCCTGGTCTACTCCCGTTGTTTTTTTTTTTAAGAAGTTGAGATCGGAGCCCAGATCTACTGCCATAGAGTCCTATGGGGTCCCGGGAGGCCTGGTCTACTGCGTTTTTTTATAGGTAAAATGGAGGCCAGATCGACTCTTGTATTTTAGCAGGTAAAATGGAGGCCAGATCAACTCCCGTTTTTTTTTTTCTTTTCCAAGTGCTGAACGGAGTCCAGGTCTACTCCTATAGATTTCAATAGGGACCCGGGGGGCCTGCTCTACTTCCTTTTTTTAAAAAAAAGAAGTTGAGATCGGAGCCCAGGTCTACTCTTACAGATTTTAATGGGTACCCGGGAGTCCTGGTCTACTCTCTTTTTTTTTAAAAAAAGTTCAGATCGGAGCCCAGATCTATTCCTATTGATATCAAAGGGAACCCGGGAGTCCTGGTCTACTCCCGTTGTTTTTTTTTTTTTAAGAATTTGAGATCGGAGGCCAGGTCTACTCCTATAGATTTCAAAGGGAACCAGGAGTCCTGAACTAATCCCGTTTTTTTTTTTTTTTTTAAAGTAGTTCAGATCGGAGCACAGGTCTACTCGCATTGAGTCCAATGGGGATCCAGGAGGCCTGGTCTACTCCCTTTTTTAAGAAAAAAGTTCAGAACAGAGCCCACGTCTACTCCAATACAGACAAATGCGGACCCCGGAGGCCTGGTCTACTCCCGTTTTTTTTAAAAAAAGAAGTTGAGATCGGAGCCCAGGTCTACTCTCATAGAGTCCTATGGGGAGCCGGGAGGCCTGGTCTACTCTCGTTGTTTTTTTTTTTAAGAAGTTGAGATCGGAGCCCAGATCTACTGCCATAGAGTCCAATGGGGACCCGGGAGGCCTGGTCTACTCCCATTTTTTTTTTTAAAAAAGTTGAGATCGGAGCCCAGGTCTACTCTTATAGATTTTAATGGGGACCCGGGAGTCCTGGTCTACTCTCTTTTTTTTAAAAAAAGTTCAGATCGGAGCCCAGATCTATTCCTATTGATATCAATGGGAACCCGGGAGTCCTGGTCAACTCCCGTTGTTTTTTTTTTTAAGAAGTTGAGATCGGAGCCCAGGTCTTCTGCCATAGAGTCCTATGGGGACCCGGGAGGCCTGGTCTACTCCCTTTTTAAAAAAAGGAGTTCAGAACGGAGCCCAAGTCTACTCCTATACAGACCATTGCGGACCCCGGAGGCCTTGTCTACTCCCGTTTTTTTTAAAAAAAAGAAGTTGAGATCGGAGCCCAGGTCTACTCGCATAGAGTCCAATGGGGACCCGGGAGTTTTGGTCTACTCTCTTTCTTTAAAAAAAAGTTCAGATCGGAGCCCAGATCTATTCCTATTGATATCAATGGGAACCCGGGAGTCCTGGTGTACTCCCGTTGTTGTTTTTTTTTCAGAAGTTGAGATCGTAGCCCAGGTCTACTGCCATAGAGTCCTATGGGGACCCGGGAGTCCTGGTGTACTCCCGTTGTTTTTTTTTTTAAGAAGTTGAGATCGGAGCCCCGATCTACTGCCATAGAGTCCAATGGGGACCCGGGAGGCCTGGTCTACTGCGTTTTTTTATAGGTAAAATGGAGGCCATATCGACTCTTGTATTTTAGCAGGTAAAATGGAGGCCAGATCAACTCCCGTTTTTTTTTTCTTTTCCAAGTGCTGAACGGAGTCCAGGTCTACTCCTATAGATTTTAATACGGACCCGGGGGGCCTGGTCTACTCCCGTTTTTTTTTTTAAAAAGAAGTTGAGATCGGAGCCCAGGTCTACTCTTATAGATTTTAATGGGTACCCGGGAGTCCTGGTCTACTCTCTTTTTTTTTAAAAAAAGTTCAGATCGGAGCCCAGATCTATTCCTATTGATATCAAACGGAACCCGGAAGTCCTGGTCTACTCCCGTTGTTTTTTTTTTTTAAGAAGTTGAGATCGGAGCCCAGGTCTACTGCCATAGAGTCCTATGGGGATCCGGGAGGCCTGGTCTACTCTCGTTGTTTTTTTTTTAAGAAGTTGAGATCGGAGCCCAGATCTACTGCCATAGAGTCCAATGGGGACCCGGGAGGCCTAGTCTACTGCGTTTTTTTATATGTAAAATGGAGGCCAGATCGACTCTTGTATTTTAGCAGGTAAAATGGAGGCCAGATCAACTCCCGTTTTTTTTTTCTTTTCCAAGTGCTGAACGGAGTCCAGGTCTACTCCTATAGATTTCAATAGGGACCCGGGGGGCCTGGTCTACTCCCGGTTTTTTTTAAAAGTTCAGTACGGAGCCCAGGTCTACTCTCATAGAGTCCAATGGGGACCCGGGAGGCCTGGTCTACTCCCGGTTGTTATTTTGTTTTATTTTAAAGAAGTTGAGATCGGAGGCCAGGTCTACTGCCATAGAGTCCTATGGGGACCCGGGAGGCCTGGTCTACTCCCTTTTTTAAGAAAAAAGTTCAGAGCGGAGCCCAGGTCTACTCCTATACAGACAAATGCGGACTATTTATACAGAGCCCAGGTCTACTCCTATACAGACAAATGCAGATTTATTCCTATTGATATCAAAGGGAACCCGGGAGTCCTGGTCTACTCCCGTTGTTTTTTTTTTAAGAAGTTGAGATCAGAGGCCAGGTCTACTCCTATAGATTTCAAAGGGAACCAGGAGTCCTGAACTAATCCCGTTTTTTTTTTTTTTAAGAAGTTCAGATCGGAGCACAGGTCTACTCGCATTGAGTCCAATGGGGATCCGGGAGGCCTGGTCTACTCCCTTTAGCCCAGGTCTACTCCTATACAGACAAATGCGGACCCCGGAGGCCTGGTCTACTCCCGTTTTTTTTAAAAAAAGAAGTTGAGATCGGAGCCCAGGTCTACTGCCATAGAGTCCTCTAGGGACCCGGGAGGCCTGGTCTACTCCCGTTGTTGTTTTTTTTAAGAAGTTGAGATCGGAGCCCAGGTCTACTCTTACAGATTTTAATGGGGACCCGGGAGTTTTGGTCTACTCTCTTTTTTTTTAAATGTTCAGATCGGAGCCCAGATCTATTCCTGTTGATATCAAAAGTTTATAGGTAAAATGGAGGCCAGATCGACTCTTGTATTTTAGCAGGTAAAATGGAGGCCAGATCAACTCCCGTTTTTTTTTTCTTTTCCAAGTGCTGAACGGAGTCCAGGTCTACTCCTATAGATTTCAATAGGGACCCGGGGGGCCTGGTCTACTCCCGGTTTTTTTTCAAAGTTCAGAACGGAGCCCAGGTCTACTCTCATAGAGTCCAATGGGGACCCGGGAGGCCTGGTCTACTCCCGGTTGTTTTTTTGTTTTGTTTTTTTAAAGAAGTTGAGATCGGAGGCCAGGTCTACTCCTATAGATTTCAAAGGGAACCAGGAGGCCTGAACTAATCCCGTTTTTTTTTTTTTTAAAGAAGTTCAGATCGGAGCACAGGTCTACTCGCATAGAGTCCAATGGGGACCCGGGAGTTTTGGTCTACTCTCTTTCTTTAAAAAAAAGTTCAGATCGGAGCCCAGATGTAATCCTATTGATATCAATGGGAACCCGGGAATCCTGGTGTACTCCCGTTCTTTTTCTTTTTTTAAGAAGTTGAGATCGGAGCCCAGGTCTACTGCCATAGAGTCCTATGGGGACCCGGGAGTCCTGGTGTACTCCCGTTGTTGTTTTTTTTAAGAAGTTGAGATCGGAGCCCAGATCTACTGCCATAGAGTCCAATGGGGACCCGGGAGGCCTGGTCTACTCCCGGTTGTTTTTTTGTTTTTTTTTAAAGTAGTTGAGATCGGAGGCCAGGTCTACTGCCATAGAGTCCTATGGGGACCCGGGAGGCCTGGTCTACTCCCTTTTTTAAGAAAAAAGTTCAGAACAGAGCCCAGGTCTACTCCTATACAGACAAATGGAGATCTATTCCTATTGATATCAAAGGGAACCCGGGAGTCCTGGTCTACTCCCGTTGTTTTTTTTTTTAAGAAGTTGAGATCGGAGGCCAGGTCTACTCCTATAGATTTCAAAGGGAACCCGGAGTCCTGAACTAATCCCGTTTTTTTTTTTTTTAAAGAAGTTCAGATCGGAGCACAGGTCTACTCGCATTGAGTCCAATGGGGATCCGGGTGGCCTGGTCTACTCCCTTTAGCCCAGGTCTACTCCTATACAGACAAATGTGGACCCCGGAGGCCTGGTCTACTCCTGTTTTTTTTTAAAAAAATAAGTTGAGATCGGAGCCCAGGTCTACTCTCATAGAGTCCTCTAGGGACCCGGGAGGTCTGGTCTACTCCCGTTTTTTTTTTAAAAAGTTGAGATCGGAGCCCAGGTCTACTCTTATAGATTTTAATGGGGACCCGGGAGTTTTGGTCTACTCTCTTTTATTTTTAAATGTTCAGATCGGAGCCCAGATCTATTCCTGTTGATATCAAAAGTTTATAGGTAAAATGGAGGTCAGATCGACTCTTGTATTTTAGCAGGTAAAATGGAGGCCAGATCAACTCCCGTTTTTCTTTTCTTTTCCAAGTGCTGAACGGAGTCCAGGTCTACTGCTATAAATTTCAATAGGGACCCGGGGGGCCTGGTCTACTCCCGGTTTTTTTTAAAAGTTCTGAACGGAGCCCAGGTCTACTCTGATAGAGTCCAATGGGGACCCGGGAGGCCTGGTCGACTCCCGGTTGTTTTTTTGTTTTTTTTTAAAGAAGTTGAGATCGGAGGCCAGGTCTACTCCTATAGATTTCAAAGGGAACCAGGAGGCCTGAACTAATCCCGTTTTTGTTTTTTTTTAAAGAAGTTCAGATCGGAGCACAGGTCTACTCGCATAGAGTCCAATGGGGACCCGGGAGGCCTGGTCTACTCCCTTTTTTAAGAAAAAAGTTCAGAACGGAGCCCAGGTCTATGCCTATACAGACCAATGCGGACCCCGGAGTCCTGGTCTACTCTCTTTTTTTAAAAAAGAAGTTGAGATCGGAGCCCAGGTCTACTCTCATAGAGTCCTATGGGGACCCGGGAGGCCTGGTCTACTCCCATTTTTTTTTTAAAAAAGTTGAGATCGGAGCCCAGGTCTACTCTTATAGATTTTAATGGGGACCCGGGAGTCCTGGTCTACTCTCTTTTTTTAAAAAAAAGTTCAGATCGGAGCCCAGATCTATTCCTATTGATATCAATGGGAACCCGGGAGTCCTGGTCAACTCCCGTTTTTTTTTTTTTAAGAAGTTGAGATCGGAGCCCAGGTCTTCTGCCATAGAGTCCTATGGGGACCCGGGAGGCCTGGTCTACTCCCTTTTTAAAAAAAGGAGTTCAGAACGGAGCCCAAGTCTACTCCTATACAGACCATTGCGGACCCCGGAGGCCTTGTCTACTCCCGTTTTTTTTAAAAAAAAGAAGTTGAGATCGGAGCCCAGGTCTACTCGCATAGAGTCCAATGGGGACCCGGGAGTTTTGGTCTACTCTCTTTCTTTAAAAAAAAGTTCAGATCGGAGCCCAGATCTATTCCTATTGATATCAATGGGAACCCGGGAGTCCTGGTGTACTCCCGTTTTTTTTTTTTTTTTTCAGAAGTTGAGATCGTAGCCCAGGTCTACTGCCATAGAGTCCTATGGGGACCCGGGAGTCCTGGTGTACTCCCGTTGTTTTTTTTTTTAAGAAGTTGAGATCGGAGCCCAGATCTACTGCCATAGAGTCCAATGGGGACCCGGGAGGCCTGGTCTACTGCGTTTTTTTATAGGTAAAATGGAGGCCATATCGACTCTTGTATTTTAGCAGGTAAAATGGAGGCCAGATCAACTCCCGTTTTTTTTTTCTTTTCCAAGTGCTGAACGGAGTCCAGGTCTACTCCTATAGATTTTAATACGGACCCGGGGGGCCTGGTCTACTCCCATTTTTTTTAAAAAAAGAAGTTGAGATCGGAGCCCAGGTCTACTCTTATAGATTTTAATGGGTACCCGGGAGTCCTGGTCTACTCTCTTTTTTTTAAAAAAAAGTTCAGATCGGAGCCCAGATCTATTCCTATTGATATCAAACGGAACCCGGAAGTCCTGGTCTACTCCCGTTGTTTTTTTTTTTTTAAGAAGTTGAGATCGGAGCCCAGGTCTACTGCCATAGAGTCCTATGGGGATCCGGGAGGCCTGGTCTACTCTCGTTGTTTTTTTTTTAAGAAGTTGAGATCGGAGCCCAGATCTACTGCCATAGAGTCCAATGGGGACCCGGGAGGCCTGGTCTACTGCGTTTTTTTATATGTAAAATGGAGGCCAGATCGACTCTTTTATTTTAGCAGGTAAAATGGAGGCCAGATCAACTCCCGTTTTTTTTTTCTTTTCCAAGTGCTGAACGGAGTCCAGGTCTACTCCTATAGATTTCAATAGGGACCCGGGGGGCCTGGTCTACTCCCGGTTTTTTTTCAAAGTTCAGAACGGAGCTTAGGTCTACTCTCATAGAGTCCAATGGGGACCCGGGAGGCCTGGTCTACTCCCGGTTGTTTTTTTGTTTTATTTTAAAGAAGTTGAGATCGGAGGCCAGGTCTACTGCCATAGAGTCCTATGGGGACCGGGGAGGCCTGGTCTACTCCCTTTTTTAAGAAAAAAGTTCAGAGCAGAGCCCAGGTCTACTCCTATACAGACAAATGCGGACTATTTATACAGAGCCCAGGTCTACTCCTATACAGACAAATGCAGATCTATTCCTATTGATATCAAAGGGAACCCGGGAGTCCTGGTCTACTCCCGTTGTTTTTTTTTTTTAAGAAGTTGAGATCAGAGGCCAGGTCTACTCCTATAGATTTCAAAGGGAACCAGGAGTCCTGAACTAATCCCGTTTTTTTTTTTTTTTAAGAAGTTCAGATCGGAGCACAGGTCTACTCGCAATGAGTCCAATGGGGATCCGGGAGGCCTGGTCTACTCCCTTTAGCCCAGGTCTACTCCTATACAGACAAAAGCGGACCCCGGAGGCCTGGTCTACTCCCGTTTTTTTAAAAAAAATAAGTTGAGATCGAAGCCCAGGTCTACTCTCATAGAGTCCTCTAGGGACCCGGGAGGCCTGGTCTACTCCCGTTTTTTTTAAAAAAAGTTGAGATCGGAGCCCAGGTCTACTCTTACAGATTTTAATGGGGACCCGGGAGTTTTGATCTACTCTCTTTTTTTTTAAATGTTCAGATCGGAGCCCAGATCTATTCCTGTTGATATCAAAAGTTTATAGGTAAAATGGAGGCCAGATCGACTCTTGTATTTTAGCAGGTAAAATGGAGGCCTGGTCTACTCCCGTTTTTTTTTTAAAAAGTTGAGATCGGAGCCCAGGTCTACTCTTACAGATTTTAATGGGGACCCGGGAGTTTTGGTCTACTCTCTTTTTTTTTAAATGTTCAGATCGGAGCCCAGATCTATTCCTGTTGATATCAAAAGTTTATAGGTAAAATGGAGGCCAGATCGACTCTTGTATTTTAGCAGGTAAAATGGAGGCCAGATCAACTCCCGTTTTTTTTTTCTTTTCCAAGTGCTGAACGGAGTCCAGGTCTACTCCTATAGATTTCAATAGGGACCCGGGGGGCCTGGTCTACTCCCGGTTTTTTTTCAAAGTTCAGAACGGAGCCCAGGTCTACTCTCATAGAGTCCAATGGGGACCCGTGAGGCCTGGTCTACTCCCGGTTGTTTTTTTGATTTTTTTTTAAAGAAGTTGAGATCGGAGGCCAGGTCTACTCCTATAGATTTCAAAGGGAACCAGGAGTCCTGAACTAATCCCGTTTTTTTTTTTTTTTAATGAAGTTCAGATCGGAGCTTTGTCTACTCCCTTTTTTAAGAAAAAAGTTCAGAACGGAGCCCAGGTCTACTCCTATACAGACCAATGCGGATCTCGGAGGCCTTGTCTACTCCCGTTTTTTTTTTAAAAAGTTGAGATCGGAGCCCAGGTCTACTCTTATAGATTTTAATGGGGACCCGGGAGTCCTGGTCTACTCTCTTTTTTTAAAAAAAAGTTCAGATCGGAGCCCAGATCTATTCCTATTGATATCAATGGGAACCCGGGAGTCCTGGTCTACTCCCGTTGTTTTTTTTTTTAAGAAGTTGAGATCGGAGCCCAGGTCTTCTGCCATAGAGTCCTTTGGGGACCCGGGAGGCCTGGTCTACTCCCGGTTTTTTTTAAAAAATGTTGAGATCGGAGCCCAGGTCTACTCTTATAGATTTTAATCGGGACCCGGGAGTCCTGGTCTACTCTCTTTTTTTTAAAAAAAGTTCAGATCGGAGCCCAGATCTATTCCTATTGATATCAATGGGAACCCGGGAGTCCTGGTCTACTCCCGTTGTTTTTTTTTTTAAGAAGTTGAGATCGGAGCCCAGGTCTTCTGCCATAGAGTCCTATGGGGACCCGGGAGGCCTGGTCTACTCCCTTTTTAAAAAAAGGAGTTCAGAACAGAGCCCAAGTCTACTCCTATACAGAACATTGCAGATCCCGGAGGCCTTGTGTACTCCTGTTTTTTTTAAAAAAAGAAGTTGAGATCGGAGCCCAGGTCTACTCTCATAGAGTCCTATGGGGACCCGGGAGGCCTGGTCTACTCCCTTTGTTTTTTTTTTTTAGAAGTTGAGATCGGAGCCCAGATCTACTGCCATAGAGTCCAATGGGAACCCGGGAGGCCTGGTCTACTGCGTTTTTTAATAGATAAAATGGAGGCCAGATCGACTCTAGTATTTTAGCAGGTAAAATGGAGGCCAGATCAACTCCCGTTTTTTTTTTCTTTTCCAAGTGCTGAACGGAGTCCAGGTCTACTCCTATAGATTTCAATAGGGACCCGGGGGGCCTGGTCTACTCCCGGTTTTTTTTAAAAGTTCAGAACGGAGCCCAGGTCTACTCTCACAGAGTCCAATGGGGACCCGGGAGGCCTGGTCTACTCCCGGTTTTTTTTTGTTTTTTTTTTTAAAGAAGTTGAGATTGGAGGCCAGGTCTACTCCTATAGATTTCAAAGGGAACCAGGAGGCCTGAACTAATGCCGTTTTTTTTTTTTTTTTAAAGAAGTTCAGATCGGAGCACAGATGTATTCGCATAGAGTCCAATGGGGACCCGGGAGGTTTGGTCTACTCCCTTTTTTAAGAAAAAAGTTCAGAACGGAGCCCAGGTCTACTCCTATACAGACCAATGCGGACCCCGGAGGCCTTGTGTCAAGATAGCGAGGCGCCCTCGTGAGTTCACCAGGAATCAAATCACATACAGACTAAATTTTAAGTTTTAAAATCAAAGTTTTAATTGCAGAAGAGGTTTTAAAATTAAACCTAAAATCCAGTAACACACTGCAGAAGCACAGAAAAAAAACAAATAATTCTACCTTTAAGTTGGCACAGCTCCTAGACGGCTTGAAAATAGATCCAGACCGAGGAAAGTTGTATGACTCTGAGAACTTTTTTTGGTTGGAAGCCCCTTCCTCCCTTTTAACTGCTAGAAATGCCCCTATTTTGAGAATAAAACCCAACAACCTCAGCTGCACTCTGTCGTTAATCAGTGGGTCTGCCTGACCTTGAGCAGACGGCCAGCTGCGTTGAAAGGAGGATGACTCAGTTGTTATACAAGTTAACCCTCTACAGGGACTTTTGCTTCACATGCCCCCCGAAAAGCTGAGACTTATGGGACAAGCCATAGTTGAAGCTATTACATTTCATAAGCAAAAGGAAGCCCTAACACAATGATTATAATACAGATCATATTAACATCATACATCCTATTTGACACTTTCATTCCCCTCCCTGTCGAGACAGACTGTCAGCCAAGACGTTTTGACTCCCAGGGATGTGGACCACCTGAAACTCAAGATCTTGCAGGCTTAATGCCCATCTTAAAATCCCGGCATTATTCCCCTTCATCCTGTGAATGAATGACAATGGATTATGATCGGTTTCAACCACAAACTTAACTCCACTTAAATACGGTTTCAATTTTGTAAGAGCCCATACCAAGGCCAAACCTTCCTTTTCTATGGTGGAATACGCTTCCTCCCGAGACAAAAGCTTGCGACTTATGTACACAATAGGATGAAACTCCCCGTCTTCATCCTTTTGAAGCAGGGCTGCTCCAAGACCTCTTTCAGAGGCATCTGTCCTTACTACAAAAGGTTTTGTATAGTCAGGGGGAATCATGACAGGAGCCTGAACCAAACTCTCCTTTAATGCACTGAACGCCTGTTGGCACTCAAGGGTCCAGGCCACGTTAAGGGGAGCTTTCTTCCTGCATAGATCAGTCAAGGGAGAAGCCAATGTGCTGAACCCCTCAATGTATCTTCTGTAAAAGTTGACTAGCCCAAGAAATGACTGCACCTCCTTCTTGGTGCGAGGTTGAGGCCATTTCCTAATACTAGCAACTTTGGCTTCCTGAGGTTTCATACTCCTTGACCCCACTATGTGTCCCAAATACATCACTCGATTGCATCCCAATTGACATTTAGCAGCCTTTATTGTAAGTCCGGCTTGCTGTATTCTTTGTAGGACCTGACGTATGTGTCCCAAATGTTCCCCCCATGAAGCACTATAAATAGCAACATCATCTTGATAAGCTGCTGCAAAAGGCAAGCCTTGCAAAACTCGATCCATGAGTCTTTGGAAGGTCTTGCTGGCCCCATTTAGTCCAAATGGCATTTTAATAAATTGATAATGGCCCAAAGGAGATACAAATGCCGTCTTGTCTGAAGCCTCCTTACTTAGTGGAACTTGCCAATATCCAGAGGCCAAATCTAGGGTACTAATATAAACAGCTCCAGCCAAATCCTCTATCAAGCCTTCTACTCTTGGAGTGGGATAGGGATCTACAGTAGTCAATTTATTAAGTTTTCGGTAGTCCACACATAGGCGATATTCAAGGGGTGCATCTTCCTTTATTTTCTTTTTTGGCACCATAACTATTGGGGCCCCCCAATCTGAATGTGAACTTTTGATCACCCCCCATTTCAACATCTGTTGTATTTCGGCTGCAACTATCTCCCTCATTGGGCCATTTAGAGGGTAAGGTCTGGACCTTATGGGTGCCTGACTCCCCATCTCTATATGATGTTCAATTAAATTAGTTTGACCGGGCTTGTTAGTAAATAATGGCTGAAAACATCTCAACACTTCCTTCAACTCTGCCAGTTGCTGCTCTGATAATGATGGATTCGTAGGTATTTCTTCCAATGCCCTCCTCTCTCCAACCTCACTTGTCCACTCTGGCATGTCAAAGTCCTCCTCCAGGGCTTGTACTGAGTATGTGCAACAAGGCCGTTCCCTGAACAATTTTAAACGATTAATATGAACGACCTGAGTACCTTTACCTTCCAGTTCTTGTATCAAATAGTTATCTCGTTCCAACCTTTGCAACACAAGAAAAGGGCCAACCCAAGCAGACTCTAATTTAGTTATGTGAGCAGGCTTTAACAGCAACACCTTATCTCTTACAGCTAAACTCCGAGGTCGAGCTTTCTGGTCATAATATTCCTTCTGCTTAAATTGGATTTGTTCTAAAAATTCTCCAGCTGTAGTCCTAGCCTGCTCTAGAGTTTGCTTTAGCTTTGCTAGGTAATCAGAGGCCTCTAACCCATTCTCCCCTGTATTACCACCTTCCCAACCAGTTCTCAACAGTTGCAGAGGACCCGCAATTTTTCTTCCAAAAATTAACTCATTTGGTGTATACCATCCCAAACTAGCGGTGGGTGCATCTCTAATGGCAAACACCAAGAAAGGTAAAGCCTCATCCCAACCCCTCGAGTATTCTTGAGCATAAGCTTTCAACATTTTACTCAATGTCTGCACATATCTCTCTACTAATCCATTCGCACTTTGATGGTGAGCTAATACGGGGGCATGTCTCACCCCAGCCAATTCACAAACCTTTTGCACAAGCCTAGAGGTGAAATTAGTCCCCATGTCTGAAGTGATAACCTCAGGCCATCCAAAAGTAGAACTAAATTCCATCAAAGCCTTTGCTGTATTATGGGCTGTGACGGATCCCAGTGCATAAGCTGTAAGATATCTAGTAGCATGATCTACAATCAAGAGTACATACTGCTTGCCTGATTGAGTTCGGGGCAATGGTCCTAAAACATCCACTGAAACTCTCTGAAAAGGTTGAGAAAGCACTGGGAAAGGCCTCAGTGGCACCCGAGGATGATCCTGTGGATACCCCACCTTTTGGCATATTGAACAGGTACTACAATATTCCTGTACACTCTTATGAATCTGTGGCCAGTAAAAGGAGGCTGAGACCTTTGCCAAGGTCTTTTTTATCCCTAAATGCCCCCCAAAAGGGGAATCATGTGCTGCATTTAGAACCTCCTCTCTATAATTCTTAGGGACCACCAATTGACTCACTAATTCAGCCCTTCTTGTGCCCATTTTATGGAGATATTCCCTGTACAGTAAGTCATTCCTCCACACAAACCTACATGTACCCAGTTCATCTAATACACCTGCTTCCTTTTCAGCCTGAGCCCTGCATTCTACAAGAGATATACAGGAACGCTGTAAATTCTTGAAGGATTCAGATGTTTGAAGATCTTTCACTTCCTTTTCTCTGGTATTTACTGAGTCAGGTACCGACGTCTGGTGGGGAAGAGTGAAGTTAAGACTCACCACAGTCTCTTTCTGCAAAGTTCCATTCTCTTCCCTGTTTCCTTTCAGTGTCTGCTGCTCTCTTTCCTCAACTGCAGTATTCTCTTCCACTGACATTTCTACCAGCCCCTCTCCCTGCCTGGGAGAGGGATAATCCAAGGGTACCATCTCCAGGGCTGGAGAAGTCTCTTCATTCTCCTCAGACATCACGACAGCTGGAGGGTTTGTTGTTAACTGGCCTCTCAAAGAATCATCTTCTAACAACTCATTTGTCCACATTCCATCCTCTCTCTGCCTCAGATAAGATTCAGCCTCTTTAAGCTTCACTTCCTTTACTATTCTCTGTGCTTGACTTCGAGTTACCACTTTCTGCTGAACCTTGGTCTCTTCCTTCTGACACATAGCATTTTTATAAAGGAGATCCCCTCCTATCAAAAACTTTGGGTCCCCATCTGAGTGCACCAAAACTGGGATTTCCCCAGAAAATTTTCTAAACTGCACCTTCACAAGAGCCATAGGTTGATTTGCAATTTTAGCATTATAGGTATGCAAGGCAATACTGCCCAACCACTGGATTGGGGACTCTAAGGCAGTCTCAGGGACAGAGGAGAAATCTGAACCTGTATCAATGAAGGCTCTCAAGGCTTTATTCCCATTCACAATCACCATGTCATCACGTAATTCATTTAGCCACTGTTTTTGATCAGCAGAGATCATCAATTTATAGGCAGCTATTTCATTCACACTGCCCTCAAAGATCTTTAGCTCAGCTTTCTTATGAGACCCACCGTCTAACTGCATACCAGCT
The DNA here is from genome assembly GCA_029233225.1 of Lepidodactylus listeri. NCBI lineage: Eukaryota > Metazoa > Chordata > Lepidosauria > Squamata > Gekkonidae > Lepidodactylus > Lepidodactylus listeri. The sequence goes on along the minus strand of JARCFY010000014.1, from coordinate 403,048 downwards.
GTCTTAAGTGATTTATCTTTCTTCACCATGGTGATTAAGGGAATTTCCTCATCTCCACATCCCTCTCCCCCTTCCTCCCTCCAATCTTCAGTGACTCTTTCAGTCACATACCTCATGGTGGGGGGGGGGCTTCTTTAAATTTTAAACTCGGACAATTTCTCCTGATATGTCCATATTCATGACATAGATGGCATTTTACCTTAGGAGTGGAGGTATTTCTTGCCTTGCTATTCCACGCTAAAGTGGAGCTTTGCTGGCCTCCAAAGTCCGTCTTATCACTCTTTAACAGGGTCTCCTCTCCCCTTTCCATAGTTGATTTCCATGGACCTGTTCTCCCTGAATCATATCTCAACTGAAACTTAAGTTGGTCAGCAAATAATGCCAAGTCATTCAAGGAGGATGGATTACGGGCTCGAACTAAAGCTGCAACATCAGGGCTGAGTGCCTGGAAAAACTGCTCCCTCAGTAATAAATCACATAACTGAACATAGGTGTTACTTTGAGCTGCATCAATCCAAGCATACAACAGTCTCCGCAGCCTTGCCATAAATGCAACATAAGTTTCTTTAGACTCCAAGCATGCTTTTCGAAATTGCAGTCTCAACTGTTCCTCAGATAAGCCCAAACGTTGTCGAGCTAACTTCTTAAATTCATAATAGTCTCGAAATCCAACTGGCAACTCACCCATCAGATTTCCCAGTTCTCCATGCACATGAGCTCGTAATAACCCTAAGTACTCCTGTTCTGGCACTTTATAATCCACACAAGCAGATTCAAAGCTTGCAAAATAACGCATTGGATCTTGACCTTCATGAAAGACAGGGAATTTTTTCTTCTCCCAACTCTGTCCTTGATGATGATTCATTAAGTTAATCTGCTGAGTTTGTAATTCCAAAAATGCTTTAATTAGGTCTTTCAAACCATCTGACTGAACTCCTGCAGCCTCAGTTTCCTCTCTTCTCGTCCCCAGACTCCTTTCAGACTCTCGGTTACAAGTCCTCTGTGTGTGCCCAACTGCTCCACACTGTTCCCGACTTCTACACCGACGGCTTTTACGTCTGACCTCAGAGGAGTCTGGTTTTTCTCCAGAGTTCACTACAATCGCCCTTTCTTCTTCTTCTTCTGAGCCACTTGAGGTGTCTGGATATTGTCTGTCAGCTTCATTCCCTTCACATATAGCCGACTCTTGCAGAATCACTTCAATTTCTGCACCACCATTCAACACACTCAGTGCCTCCTGACCTATTTGTTCCATGCCTAACTTAATAAAATAACAAACCCTCTGTACTCCTGAAGAGTGTGCTGGATTTATTCATATATGTGCATAAGACCCTGATCCATCACGCTGCCACCATGTCAAGATAGCGAGGCGCCCTCGTGAGTTCACCAGGAATCAAATCACATACAGACTAAATTTTAAGTTTTAAAATCAAAGTTTTAATTGCAAAAGAGGTTTTAAAATTAAACCTAAAATCCAGTAACACACTGCAGAAGCACAGAAAAAAAACAAATAATTCTACCTTTAAGTTGGCACAGCTCCTAGACGGCTTGAAAATAGATCCAGACCGAGGAAAGTTGTATGACTCTGAGAACTTTTTTTGGTTGGAAGCCCCTTCCTCCCTTTTAACTGCTAGAAACGCCCCTATTTTGAGAATAAAACCCAACAACCTCAGCTGCACTCTGTCGTTAATCAGTGGGTCTGCCTGACCTTGAGCAGACGGCCAGCTGCGTTGAAAGGAGGATGACTCAGTTGTTATACAAGTTAACCCTCTACAGGGACTTTTGCTTCACACCTTGTCTACTCCCGTTTTTTTTAAAAAAAGAAGTTGAGATCGGAGCCCAGGTCTACTCTCATAGAGTCCTATGGGGACCCGGGAGGCCTGGTCTACTCCCGTTTTTTTTTTTAAAAAGTTGAGATCGGAGCCCAGGTCTACTCTTATAGATTTTAATGGGGACCCGGGAGTCCTGGTCTACTCTCTTTTTTTTAAAAAGAGTTCAGATCGGAGCCCAGATCTATTCCTATTGATATCAATGGGAACTCGGGAGTCCTGGTCTACTCCCGTTGTTTTTTTTTTAAGAAGTTGAGATCGGAGCCCAGGTCTTCTGCCATAGAGTCCTATGGGGACCCGGGAGGCCTGGTCTACTCCCTTTTTAAAAAAAGGAGTTCAGAACGGAGCCCAAGTCTACTCCTATACAGACCACTGCGGACCCCGGAGGCCTTGTCTACTCCCGTTTTTTTTTTTTAAAAAAGGTTGAGATCGGAGCCCAGGTCTACTCTCATAGAGTCCTATGGGGACCCGGGAGGCCTGGTCTACTCCCGTTGTTTTTTTTTTTTAAGAAGTTGAGATCGGAGCCCAGATCTACTGCCTTAGAGTCCAATGGGGACCCGGGAGGCCTGGTCTACTGCGTTTTTTTATAGATAAAATGGAGGCCAGATCGACTCTTGTATTTTAGCAGGTAAAATGGAGGACAGATCAACTCCCGTTTTTTTTTTCTTTTCCAAGTGCTGAACGGAGTCCAGGTCTACTCCTATAGATTTCAATAGGGACCCGGGGGGCCTGGTCTACTCCCGGTTTTTTTTAAAAGTTCAGAACGGAGTCCAGGTCTACTCTCATTGAGTCCAATGGGGACCCGGGAGGCCTGGTCTACTCCCGGTTGTTTTTTTGTTTTTTTTTAAAGACGTTGAGATCGGAGGCCAGGTCTACTCCTATAGATTTCAAAGGGAACCAGGAGTCCTGAACTAATCCCGTTTTTTTTTTTTTTTAAAGAAGTTCAGATCGGAGACCTGGTCTACTCCCTTTTTTAAGAAAAAAGTTCAGAACGGAGCCCAGGTCAACTCCTATACAGACCAATGCGGACCCCGGAGGCCTTGTCTACTCCCGTTTTTTTTTAAAAAAGAAATTGAGATCGGAGCCCAGGTCTACTCTCATAGAGTCCTATGGGGACCCGGGAGGCCTGGTCTACTCCCGTTTTTTTTTTTTAAAAGTTGAGATCGGAGCCCAGGTCTACTCTTATAGATTTTAATGGGGACCCGGGAGTCCTGGTCTACTCTCTTTTTTTAAAAAGAGTTCAGATCGGAGCCCAGATCTATTCCTATTGATATCAATGGGAACCCGGGAGTCCTGGTCTACTCCCGTTGTTTTTTTTTTTAAGAAGTTGAGATCGGAGCCCAGGTCTTCTGCCATAGAGTCCTATGGGGACCCGGGAGGCCTGGTCTACTCCCTTTTTAAAAAAAGGAGTTCAGAACAGAGCCCAAGTCTACTCCTATACAGACCATTGCGGACCCCGGAGGCCTTGTGTACTCCCGTTTTTTTTAAAAAAGAAGTTGAGATCGGAGCCCAGGTCTACTCTCATAGAGTCCTATGGGGACCCGGGAGGCCTGGTCTACTCCCGTTGTTTTTTTTTTTAAGAAGTTGAGATCGGAGCCCAGATCTACTGCCACAGAGTCCAATGGGGACCCGGGAGGCCTGGTCTACTGCATTTTTTTATAGGTAAAATGGAGGCCAGATCGACTCTTGTATTTTAGCAGGTAAAATGGAGGCCAGATCAACTCCCGTTTTTTTTTTCTTTTCCAAGTGCTGAACGGAGTCCAGGTCTACTCCTATAGATTTCAATAGGGACCCGGGGGGCCTGGTCTACTCCCGGTTTTTTTTAAAAGTTCAGAACGGAGCCCAGGTCTACTCTCATAGAGTCCAATGGGGACCCGGGAGGCCTGGTCTACTCCCGGTTTTTTTTTTTTGTTTTTTTTTAAAGAAGTTGAGATCGGAGGCCAGGTCTACTCCTATAGATTTCAAAGGAAACCAGGAGTCCTGAACTAATCCCGTTTTTTTTTTTTTTTAAAGAAGTTCAGATCGGAGGCCTGGTCTACTCCCTTTTTAAAGAAAAAAGTTCAGAACGGAGCCCAGCTCTACTCCTATACAGACAAATGCGGACCCCGGAGGCCTTGTCTACTCCCATTTTTTTAAAAAAAAGAAGTTAAGATCGGAGCACAGGTCTACTCTCATAGACTCCTCTAGGGACCCGGGAGGCCTGGTCTACTGCGTTTTTTTATAGGTAAAATGGAGGCCAGATCGACTCTTGTATTTTAGCAGGTAAAATGGAGGCCAGATCAACTCCCGTTTTTTTTTTCTTTTCCAAGTGCTGAACGGAGTCCAGGTCTACTCCTATAGATTTCAATAGGGACCCGGGGGGCCTGGTCTACTCCCGTTTTTTTTTAAAAAAAGTTGAGATCGGAGCCCAGGTCTACTCTTATAGATTTTAATGGGTACCCGGGAGTCCTGGTCTACTCTCTTTTTTTTAAAAAAAGTTCAGATCGGAGCCCAGATCTATTCCTATTGATATCAATGGGAACCCGGGAGTCCTGGTCTACTCCCGTTGTTTTTTTTTTTAAGAAGTTGAGATCGGAGCCCAGATCTTCTGCCATAGAGTCCAATGGGGACCCGGGAGGCCTTGTCTACTGCGTTTTTTTATAGGTAAAATGGAGGCCAGATCGACTCTTGTATTTTAGCAGGTAAAATGGAGGCCAGATCAACTCCCGTTTTTTTTTTCTATTCCAAGTGCTGAACGGAGTCCAGATCTACTCCTATAGATTTCAATAGGGACCCGGGGGGCCTGATCTACTCCCGGTTGTTTTTTTTGTTTTGTTTTTTAAAGAAGTTGAGATCGGAGGCCGGGTCTACTCCTATAGATTTCAAAGGGAACCAGGAGGCCTGATCTAATCCCGTTTTTTTTTTTTTTAAAGAAGTTCAGATCGGAGCACAGGTCTACTCGCATAGAGTCCAATGGGGACCCGGGAGGCCTGGTCTACTCCCTTTGTTTTTTTAAAAAAGTTCAGAACGGAGCCCAGGTCTACTCCTATACAGACGAATGCGGACCTGGGAGGACTTGTCTACTCTCGTTTTTTTTTCTTTTTAAGAACTTCAGATCGGAGCCCAGGTCTACTCCTATAGAATTCAATGGGGACCCGGGGGGCCTGGTCTACTCCCGGTTGTTGTTTTTTTGTTTTTTTTTAAAGAAGTTGAGATCGGAGGCTGGATCTACTCCTATAGATTTCAAAGGGAACCAGGAGGCCTGATCTAATCCCGTTTTTTTTTTTTAAGAAGTTCAGATCGGAGCACAGGTCTACTCGCATAGAGTCCAAAGGGGACCCGGGAGGCCTGGTCTACTCCCTTTGTTTTTTTAAAAAAGTTCAGAACGGAGCCCAGATCTATTCCTATTGATATCAATGGGAGTAGACCAGGCCTCCCGGGTCCCCATTGGACTCTATGCGAGTAGACCTGTGCTCTGATCTGAACTTCTTTTAAAAAAAAAAAACGGGATTAGTTCAGGCCTCCTTGTTCCCTTTGAAATCTATAGGAGTAGACCTGGCCTCCGATCTCAACTTCTTTTAAAAAAAAACAAAAAAACAACCGGGAGTAGACCAGGCCTCCCGGGTCCCCATTGGACTCTATGAGAGTAGACCTGGGCTCCGTTCTGAACTTTTAAAAAAAACCGGGAGTAGACCAGGCCCCCCGGGTCCCTATTGAAATCTATAGGAGTAGACCTGGACTCCGTTCAGCACTTGGAAAAGAAAAAAAAAAGGGAGTTGATCTGGCCTCCATTTTACCTGCTAAAATACAAGAGTCGATCTGGCCTCCATTTTACCTATAAAAAAACGCAGTAGACCAGGCCTCCCGGGTCCCCATTGGACTCTATGGCACTAGATCTGTGCTCCGATCTCAAATTCCTAAAAAAAAAAAAAAACGGGAGTAGACCAGGCCTCCCGGGTCCCCATAGGACTCTATGAGAGTAGACCTGGGCTCCGATCTCAACTTCTTTTTTTAAAAAAAATGGGAGTACACAAGGCCTCCGGGGTCCGCAATGGTCTGTATAGGAGTAGACTTGGGCTCTGTTCTGAACTCCTTTTTTTAAAAAGGGAGTAGACCAGGCCTCCCGGGTCCCCATAGGACTCTATGGCAGAAGACCTGGGCTCCGATCTCAACTTCTTAAAAAAAACAACACCGGAAGTAGACCAGGACTCCCGGGTTCCCATTGATATCAATAGGAATAGATCTGGGCTCCGATCTGAACATTTTTTTAAAAAAAGAGAGTAGACCAGGACTCCCGGGTCCCCATTAAAATCTATAAGAGTAGACCTGGGCTCCGATCTCAACTTTAAAAAAAAAAAAATGGGAGTAGACCAGGCCTCCCGGGTCCCCATAGGACTCTATGAGAGTAGACCTGGGCTCCGATCTCAACTTCTTTTTTTAAAAAAAATGGGAGTAGACAAGGCCTCCGGGGTCCGCAATGGTCTGTATAGGAGTAGACCTGGGCTCCAATCTCAACTTCTTTTTAAAAAAAAAATGGGAGTACACAAGGCCTCCGGGGTCCGCACTGGTCTGTATAGGAGTAGACTTGGGCTCTGTTCTGAACTCCTTTTTTTAAAAAGGGAGTAGACCAGGCCTCCCGGGTCCCGATAGGACTCTATGGCAGAAGACCTGGGCTCCGATCTCAACTTCTTAAAAAAAAAAACACCGGGAGTAGACCAGGACTCCCGGGTTCCCATTGATATCAATAGGAATAGATCTGGGCTCCGATCTGAACATTTTTTTAAAAAAAGAGAGTAGACCAGGACTACCGGGTCCCCATTAAAATCTATAATAGTAGACCTGGGCTCCGATCTCAACTTTAAAAAAAAAGAAACGGGAGTAGACCAGGCCTCCCGGGACCCCATAGGACTCTATGAGAGTAGACCTGGGCTCCGATCTCAACTTCTTTTTTTAAAAAAAATGGGAGTAGACAAGGCCTCCGGGGTCCGCATTGGTCTGTATAGGAGTAGACCTGGGCTCCATTCTGAACTTTTTTCTTAAAAAAGGGAGTAGACCAGGTCTCCTGGGTCCCCATTGGACTCTATGCGAGTAGACCTGTGCTCTGATCTGAACTTCTTTAAAAAAAAAAAAACGGGATTAGTTCAGGCCTCCTGGTTCCCTTTGAAATCTATAGGAGTAGACCCGGCCTCCGATCTCAACTTCTTTAAAAAAAAAAAACAACAACAACAACCGGGAGTAGACCAGGCCCCCCGGGTCCCTATTGAAATCTATAGGAGTAGACCTGGACTCCGTTCAGCACTTGGAAAAGAAAAAAAAAAAAAACCGGGAGTTGATCTGGCCTCCCTTTTACCTGCTAAAATACAAGAGTCGATCTGGCCTCCATTTTACCTATAAAAAAACACAGTAGGCCAGGTCTACTCCTATAGATTTCAAAGGAAACCAGGAGTCCTGAACTAATCCCGTTTTTTTTAAAGAAGTTCAGATCGGAGGCCTGGTCTACTCCCTTTTTTAAGAAAAAAGTTCAGAACGGAGCCCAGCTCTACTCCTATACAGACAAATGCGGACCCCGGAGGCCTTGTCTACTCCCATTTATTTTAAAAAAAGAAGTTAAGATCGGAGCACAGGTCTACTCTCATAGAGTCCTCTAGGGACCCGGGAGGCCTGGTCTACTGCGTTTTTTTATAGGTAAAATGGAGGCCAGATCGACTCTTGTATTTTAGCAGGTAAAATGGAGGCCAGATCACCTCCCGGTTTTTTTTTCTTTTCCAAGTGCTGAACGGAGTCCAGGTCTACTCTCATAGAGTCCAATGGGGACCCGGGAGGCCTGGTCTACTCCCGTTTTTTTTTTTAAAAGTTGAGATCGGAGCCCAGGTCTACTCTTATAGATTTTAATGGGTACCCGGGAGTCCTGGTCTACTCTCTTTTTTTTAAAAAAAGTTCAGATCGGAGCCCAGATCTATTCCTATTGATATCAATGGGAACCCGGGAGGCCTGGTCTACTCCCGTTGTTTTTTTTTTTAAGAAGTTGAGATCGGAGCCCAGATCTTCTGCCATAGAGTCCTATGGGGTCCCGGGAGGCCTGGTCTACTGCGTTTTTTTATAGGTAAAATGGAGGCCAGATCGACTCTTGTATTTTAGCAGGTAAAAGGGAGGCCAGATCAACTCCCGTTTTTTTTTTCTATCCCAAGTGCTGAACGGAGTCCAGATCTACTCCTATAGATTTCAATAGGGACCCGGGGGGCCTGATCTACTCCCGGTTGTTTTTTTTGTTTTGTTTTTTAAAGAAGTTGAGATCGGAGGCCGGGTCTACTCCTATAGATTTCAAAGGGAACCAGGAGGCCTGATCTAATCCCGTTTTTTTTTTTTAAAAGAAGTTCAGATCGGAGCACAGGTCTACTCGCATAGAGTCCAATGGGGACCCGGGAGGCCTGGTCTACTCCCTTTGTTTTTTTAAAAAAGTTCAGAACGGAGCCCAGGTCTACTCCTATACAGATGAATGCGGACCTGGGAGGCCTTGTCTACTCTCGTTTTTTTTTCTTTTTAAGAACTTCAGATCGGAGCCCAGGTCTACTCCTATAGAATTCAATGGGGACCCGGGGGGCCTGGTCTACTCCCGGTTGTTTTTTTTTTTTTTTTTTTTTAAAGAAGTTGAGATCGGAGGCTGGATCTACTCCTATAGATTTCAAAGGGAACCAGGAGGCCTGATCTAATCCCGTTTTTTTTTTTTAAAAGAAGTTCAGATCGGAGCACAGGTCTACACGCATAGAGTCCAAAGGGGACCCGGGAGGCCTGGTCTACTCCCTTTGTTTTTTTTAAAAAAGTTCAGAACGGAGCCCAGATCTATTCCTATTGATATCAATGGGAACCCGGGAGTCCTGGTCTACTCCCGTTGTTTTTTTTTTTTAAGAAGTTGAGATCGGAGCCCAGGTCTACTGCCATAGAGTCCAATGGGGACCCGGGAGGCCTGGTCTACTGCGTTTTTTTATAGGTAAAATGGAGGCCAGATCGACTCTTGTATTTTAGGAGGTAAAATGGAGGCCAGATCAACTCCCGGTTTTTTTTTCTTTTCCAAGTGCTGAACGGAGTCCAGGTCTACTCCTATAGATTTCAATAGGGACCCGGGGGGCCTGGTCTACTCCCGTTTTTTTTTAAAAAAGAAGTTGAGATCGGAGCCCAGGTCTACTCTTATAGATTTTAATGGGTACCCGGGAGTCCTGGTCTACTCTCTTTTTTTAAACAAAAGTTCACATCGGAGCCCAGATCTATTCCTATTGATATCAAAGGGAACCCGGGAGTCCTGGTCTACTCTCATAGAGTCCTATGGGGACCCGGGAGGCCTGGTCTACTCCCGTTTTTTTTTTTTTTTTTTAAGAAGTTGAGATTGGAGCCCAGGTCTACTCTCATAGAGTCCTGTGGGGACCCGGGAGGCTTGGTCTACTCCCGTTTTTTTTTTTTTTTAAGAAGTTTAGATCGGAGCCCAGGTCTACTCTCATAGAGTCCTATGGGTACCCGGGAGGCCTGGTCTACTCCCGTTGTTTTTTTTTTTAAGAAGTTGAGATCGGAGCCCAGATCTACTGCCATAGAGTCCAATGGGGACCCGGGAGGCCTGGTCTACTGCGTTTTTTTATTGGTAAAATGGAGGCCAGATCGACGCTTGTATTTTATCAGGTAAAATGGAGGCCAGATCAACTCCCGTTTTTTTTTTCTTTTCCAAGTGCTGAACGGAGTCCAGGTCTACTCCTATAGATTTCAATATGGACCCGGGGGGCCTGGTCTACTCCCGGTTTTTTTTAAAAGTTCAGAACGGAGCCCAGGTCTACTCTCATAGAGTCCAATGGGGACCCGTGAGGCCTGGTCTACTCCCGGTTGTTTTTTTGTTTTTTTTAAAAGAAGTTGAGATCGGAGGCCAGGTCTACTCCTATAGATTTCAAAGGGAACCAGGAGTCCTGAACTAATCCCGTTTTTTTTTTTTTTTTTTTTTAAGAAGTTCAGATCGGAGGCCTGGTCTACTCCCTTTTTTAAGAAAAAAGTTCAGAACGGAGCTCAGCTCTACTCCTATACAGACCAATGCAGACCCCGGAGGCCTTGTCTACTCCCGTTTTTTTTTTAAAAAAAGAAGTTGAGATCGGAGCAAAGGTCTACTCTCATAGAGTCCTATGGGGACCCGGGAGGCCTGGTCTACTCCCGTTTTAATTTTTTTTAAGTTGAGATCGGAGCCCAGGTCTACTCTTATAGATTTTATTGGGGACCCGGGAGTCCTGGTCTACTCTCTTTTTTTAAAAAAAAGTTCAGATCGGAGCCCAGATCTATTCCTATTGATATCAATGGGAACCCGGGAGTCCTGGTCTACTCCCGTTGTTTTTTTTTTTTAAGAAGTTGAGATCGGAGCCCAGGTCTTCTGCCATAGAGTCCTATGGGGACCCGGGAGGCCTGGTCTACTCCCTTTTTTAAAAAAGGAGTTCAGAATGGAGCCCAAGTCTACTCCTATACAGACCATTGCGGACCCCGGAGGCCTTGTCTACTCCCGTTTTTTTTAAAAAAAGAAGTTGAGATCGGAGCCCAGGTCTACTCTCATAGAGTCCAATGGGGACCCGGGAGGCCTGGTCTACTGCGTTTTTTTATAGGTAAAATGGAGGCCAGATTGACTCTTGTATTTTAGCAGGTAAAATGGAGGCCAGATCAACTCCCGTTTTTTTTTTCTTTTCCAAGTGCTGAACGGAGTCCAGATCTACTCCTATAGATTTCAATAGGGACCCGGGGGGCCTAATCTACTCCCGATTGTTTTTTTTGTTTTGTTTTTTAAAGAAGTTGAGATCGGAGGCCGGGTCTACTCCTATAGATTTCAAAGGGAACCAGGAGGCCTGATCTTATCCCGTTTTTTTTTTTTAAAGAAGTTCAGATCGGAGCACAGGTCTACTCGCATAGAGTCCAATGGGGACCCGGGAGGCCTGGTCTACTCCCTTTGTTTTTTAAAAAAAGTTCAGAACGGAATCCAGGTCTACTCCTATACAGACGAATGCGGACCTGGGAGGCCTTGTCTACTCTCGTTTTTTTTTCTTTTTAAGAACTTCAGATCGGAGCCCAGGTCTACTCCTATAGAATCCAATGGGGTCCCGGGGGGCCTGGTCTACTCCCGGTTGTTGTTTTTTTGTTTTTTTTTTAAAGAAGTTGAGATCGGAGGCTGGGTCTACTCCTATAGATTTCAAAGGGAACCAGGAGGCCTGATCTAATCCCGTTTTTTTTTTTTAAGAAGCTCAGATCGGAGCACAGGTTTACACGCATAGAGTCCAAAGGGGACCCGGGAGGCCTGGTCTACTCCCTTTGTTTTTTTAAAAAAGTTCAGAACGGAGCCCAGATCTATTCCTATTGATATCAATGGGAACCCGGGAGTCCTGGTCTACTCCCGTTGTTGTTTTTTTTAAAGAAGTTGAGATCGGAGCCCAGGTCTACTGCCATAGAGTCCAATGGGGAACCGGGAGGCCTGGTCTACTAGGTTTTTTTATAGGTAAAATGGAGGCCAGATCGACTCTTGTATTTTAGCAGGTAAAATGGAGGCCAGATCAACTCCCGTTTTTTTTTTCTTTTCCAAGTGCTGAACGGAGTCCAGGTCTACTCCTATAGATTTCAATAGGGACCCGGGGGGCCTGGTCTACTCCCGGTTGTTTTTTTTTTTTTTTTTTTTTTTTAAAGAAGTTGAGATCGGAGGCCAGGTCTACTCCTATAGATTTCAAAGGGAACCGGGAGGCCTGAACTAATCCTGTTGTTTTTTTTTTAAAGAAGTTCAGATCAGAGCACAGGGGAGTCCTGGTCTACTCTCTTTTTTTTAAAAAAAGTTCAGATCGGAGCCCAGATCTATTCCTATTGATATTAATGGGAACCCGGGAGTCCTGGTCTACTCCCGTTGTTTTTTTTTTTAAGAAGTTGAGATCGGAGCCCAGGTCTTCTGCCATAGAGTCCAATGGCGACCCGGGAGGCCTGGTCTACTCCCTTTTTTTTAAAAAAAGTTCAGAACAGAGCCCAAGTCTACTCCTATAAAGACCATTGCGGACCCCGGAGGCCTTGTGTACTTTCGTTTTTTTTAAAAAAAGAAGTTGAGATCGGAGCCCAGGTCTACTCTCATAGAGTCCTATGGGGACCCGGGAGGCCTGGTCTACTCCCGTTGTTTTTTTTTTTAAGAAGTTGAGATCGGAGCCCAGATCTACTGACATAGAGTCCAATGGGGACCCGGGAGGCCTGGTCTACTGCGTTTTTTTATAGGTAAAATGGAGGCCAGATCGACTCTTGTATTTTAGCAGGTAAAATGGAGGCCAGATCAACTCCCATTTTTTTTTTTCTTTTCCAAGTGCTGAACGGAGTCCAGATCTACTCCTATAGATTTCAATAGGGACCCGGGGGGCCTGATCTACTCCCGGTTGTTTTTTTTGTTTTTGTTTTTTAAAAAGTTGAGATCAGAGGCCGGGTCTACTCCTATAGATTTCAAAGGGAACCAGGAGGCCTGATCTAATCCCGTTGTTCTTTTTTAAAGAAGTTCAGATCGGAGCACAGGTCTACTCGCATAGAGTCCAATGGGGACCCGGGAGGCCTGGTCTACTCCCTTTGTTTTTTAAAAAAAGTTCAGAACGGAGCCCAGGTCTACTCCTATACAGACGAATGCGGACCTGGGAGGCCTTGTCTACTCTCATTTTTTTTTCTTTTTAAGAACTTCAGATCGGAGCCCAGGTCTACTCCTATAGAATCCAATGGGGACCCGGGGGGTCTGGTCTACTCCCGGTTGTCTTTTTTTTTTTTTTTTTTAAAGAAGTTGAGATCGGAGGCTGGGTCTACTCCTATAGATTTCAAAGGGAACCAGGAGGCCTGATCTAATCTCGTTTTTTTTTTTAAGAAGTTCAGATCGGAGCACAGGTCTACTCGCATAGAGTCCAAAGGGGACCCGGGAGGCCTGGTCTACTCCCTTTGTTTTTTAAAAAAAGTTCAGAACAGAGCCCAGATCTATTCCTATTGATATCAATGGGAACCCGGGAGTCCTGGTCTACTCCCGTTGTTTTTTTTTTTAAGAAGTTGAGATCGGAGCCCAGGTCTTCTGCCATAGAGTCCTATGGGGACCCGGGAGGCCTGGTCTACTCCCTTTTTAAAAAAAGGAGTTCAGAACAGAGCCCAAGTCTACTCCTATAAAGACCATTGCGGACCCCGGAGGCCTTGTGTACTTTCGTTTTTTTTAAAAAAAGAAGTTGAGATCGGAGCCCAGGTCTACTCTCATAGAGTCCTATGGGGACCCGGGAGGCCTGGTCTACTCCCGTTGTTTTTTTTTTTAAGAAGTTGAGATCGGAGCCCAGATCTAGTGCCATAGAGTCCAATGGGGACCCGGGAGGCCTGGTCTACTGCGTTTTTTTATAGGTAAAATGGAGGCAAGATCGACTCTTGTATTTTAGCAGGTAAAATGGAGGCCAGATCAACTCCCGTTTTTTTTTTTCTTTTCCAAGTGCTGAACGGAGTCCACATCTACTCCTATAGATTTCAATAGGGACCCGGGGGGCCTGGTCTACTCCTGTTTTTTTTAAAAAAAGAAGTTGAGATCGGAGCCCAGGTCTACTCTTATAGATTTTAATGGGTACCCGGGAGTCCTGGTGTACTCTCTTTTTTTTAAAAAAAGTTCACATCGGAGCCCAGATCTATTCCTATTGATATCAAAGGGAACCCGGGAGTCCTGGTCTACTCTCATAGAGTCCTATGGGGACCCGGGAGGCTTGGTCTACTCCCGTTTTTTTTTTTTTTTAAGAAGTTGAGATCGTAGCCCAGGTCTACTCTCATAGAGTCCTATGGGGACCCGGGAGGCCTGGTCTACTGCCGTTGTTTTTTTTTTTAAGAAGTTGAGATCGGAGCCCAGATCTACTGCCATAGAGTCCAAAGGGGACCCGGGAGGCCTGGTCTACTGCGTTTTTTTATAGGTAAAATGGAGGCCACATCGACTCTTGTATTTTAGCAGGTAAAATGGAGGCCAGATCAACTCCCGTTTTTTTTTTCTTTTCCAAGTTCAGAACGGAGTCCAGGTCTACTCCTATAGATTTCAATAGGGACCCGGGGGGCCTGGTCTACTCCCGGTTTTTTTTAAAAGTTCAGAACGGAGCCCAGGTCTACTCTCATAGAGTCCAATGGGGACCCGGGAGGCCTGGTCTACTCCCGGTTGTTTTTTTGTTTTTTTTAAAAGAAGTTGAGATCGGAGGCCTGGTCTACACCTATAGATTTCAAAGGGAACCAGGAGGCCTGAACTAATCCCGTTTTTTTTTTTTAAAGAAGTTCAGATCGGAGCACAGGTCTACTCGCATAGAGTCCAATGGGGACCGGGGAGGCCTGGTCTACTCCCTTTTTAAAGAAAAAAGTTCAGAACGGAGCCCAGGTCTACTCCTATACAGACCAATGTGGACCACGGAGGCCTTGTCTACTCCCGTTTTTTTTTAAAAAAAGAAGTTGAGATCGGAGCACAGGTCTACTCTCATAGAGTCGTATTGGGACCCGGGAGGCCAGGTCTACTCCCGTTTTTTTTTTAAAAATGTTGAGATCGGAGTCCAGGTCTACTCTTATAGATTTTAATGGGGACCCAGGAGTCCTGGTCTACTCTCTTTTTTTTAAAAAAAGTTCAGATCGGAGCCCAGATCTATTCCTATTGATATCAATGGGAACCCGGGAGTCCTGGTGTATTCCCGTTGTTTTTTTTTTTAAGAAGTTGAGATCGGAACCCAGGTCTTCTGCCATAGAGTCCTATGGGGACCCGGGAGGCCTGGTCTACTCCCTTTTTAAAAAAAGGAGTGCAGAACGGAGCCCAAGTCTACTCCTATACAGACCATTGCGGACCCCGGAGGCCTTGTCTACTCCTGTTTTTTTTTAAAAAAGTAGTTGAGATCGGAGCCCAGGTCTACTCTAATAGAGTCCAATGGGGACCCGGGAGGCCTGGTCTACTGCGTTTTTTTATAGGTAAAATGGAGGCCAGATCGACTCTTGTATTTTAGCAGGTAAAATGGAGGCCAGATCAACTCCCGTTTTTTCTTTTCTTTTCCAAGTGCTGAACGGAGTCCAGATCTACTCCTATAGATTTCAATAGGGACCCGGGGGGGCCTGATCTACTCCCGATTGTTTTTTTTGTTTTGTTTTTTAAAGAAGTTGAGATCGGAGGCCGGGTCTACTCCTATAGATTTCAAAGGGAACCAGGAGGCCTGATCTAATCCCGTTTTTTTTTTTTAAAGAAGTTCAGATCGGAGCACAGGTCTACTCGCATAGAGTCCAATGGGGACCCGGGAGGCCTGGTCTACTCCCTTTGTTTTTTAAAAAAAGTTCAGAACGGAGCCCAGGTCTACTCCTATACAGATGAATGCGGACCTGGGAGGCCTTGTCTACTCTCGTTTTTTTTTTCTTTTTAAGAACTTCAGATCGGAGCCCAGGTCTACTCCTATAGAATCCAATGGGGTCCCGGGGGGCCTGGTCTACTCCCGGTTGTTGTTTTTTTGTTTTTTTTTAAGGAAGTTGAGATCGGAGGCTTGGTCTACTCCTATAGATTTCAAAGGGAACCAGGAGGCCTGATCTAATCCCGTTTTTTTTTTTTAAGAAGTTCAGATCGGAGCACAGGTCTACTCGCAAAGAGTCCAAAGGGGACCCGGGAGGCCTGGTCTACTCCCTTTGTTTTTTAAAAAAAGTTCAGAACGGAGCCCAGATCTATTCCTATTGATATCAATGGGAACCCAGGAGTCCTGGTCTACTCCCTTTTTAAAAAAAGGAGTTCAGAACGGAGCCCAAGTCTACTCCTATACAGACCATTGCGGACCCCGGAGGCCTTGTCTACTCCCGTTTTTTTTAAAAAAAGAAGTTGAGATCGGAGCCCAGGTCTACTCTCATAGAGTCCAATGGGGACACGGGAGGCCTGGTCTACTGCGTTTTTTTATAGGTAAAATGGAGGCCAGATCGACTCTTGTATTTTGGCAGGTAAAATGGAGGCCAGATCAACTCCCGTTTTTTCTTTTCTTTTCCAAGTGCTGAACGGAGTCCAGATCTACTCCTATAGATTTCAATAGGGACCCGGGGGGCCTGATCTACTCCCGATTGTTTTTTTTGTTTTGTTTTTTAAAGAAGTTGAGGTCGGAGGCCGGGTCTACTCCTATAGATTTCAAAGGGAACCAGGAGGCCTGATCTAATCCCGTTTTTTTTTTTTAAAGAAGTTCAGATCGGAGCACAGGTCTACTCGCATAGAGTCCAATGGGGACCCGGGAGGCCTGGTCTACTCCCTTTGTTTTTTAAAAAAAGTTCAGAACGGAGCCCAGATCTATTCCTATTGATATCAATGGGAACCCAGGAGTCCTGGTCTACTCCCGTTGTTGTTTTTTTTTAATAAGTTGAGATCGGAGCCCAGGTCTACTGCCATAGAGTCCAATGGGGAACCGGGAGGCCTGGTCTACTGTATTTTTTTATAGGTAAAATGGAGGCCAGGTCGACTCTTGTATTTTAGCAGGTAAAATGGAGGCCAGATCAACTCCCGGTTTTTTTTTTTTTTTTCCAAGTGCTGAACGGAGTCCAGGTCTACTCCTATAGATTTCAATAGGGACCCGGGGGGGCTGGTCTACTCCCGGTTGTTGTTTTTTTTTTTTTTTAAAGAAGTTAAGATCGGAGGCCGGGTCTACTCCTATAGATTTCAAGGGGAACCAGGAGGCCTGAACTAATCCCGTTTTTTTTTTTTTAAAGAAGTTCAGATCAGAGCACAGGGGAGTCCTGGTCTACTCTCTTTTTTTAAAAAAAAGTTCAGATCGGAGCCCAGATCTATTCCTATTGATATCAATGGGAACCCGGGAGTCCTGGTCTACTCCCGTTGTTTTTTTTTTTAAGAAGTTGAGATCGGAGCCCAGGTCTTCTGCCATAGAGTCCTATGGGGACCCGGGAGGCCTGGTCTACTCCCTTTTTAAAAAAAGGAGTTCAGAACAGAGCCCAAGTCTACTCCTATAAAGACCATTGCGGACCCCGGAGGCCTTGTGTACTCCCGTTTTTTTTAAAAAAAGAAGTTGAGATCGGAGCCCAGGTCTACTCTCATAGAGTCCTATGGGGACCCGGGAGGCCTGGTCTACTCCCGTTGTTTTTCTTTTTAAGAAGTTGAGATCGGAGCCCAGATCTAGTGCCATAGAGTCCAATGGGGACCCGGGAGGCCTGGTCTACTGCGTTTTTTTATAGATAAAATGGAGGCCACATCGACTCTAGTATTTTAGCAGGTAAAATGGAGGCCAGATCAACTCCCGTT
Source organism: Lepidodactylus listeri (assembly GCA_029233225.1). Taxonomy (NCBI): domain Eukaryota; kingdom Metazoa; phylum Chordata; class Lepidosauria; order Squamata; family Gekkonidae; genus Lepidodactylus; species Lepidodactylus listeri. The sequence continues at coordinate 385,969 of JARCFY010000014.1, read as the reverse complement.
TTTTTTTTCTTTTCCAAGTGCTGAACGGAGTCCAGATCTACTCCTATAGATTTCAATAGGGACCCGGGGGGCCTGATCTACTCCCGGTTGTATTTTTTTTTTTTTTTTTTTTAAGAAGTTGAGATCGGAGGCCGGGTCTGCTCCTATAGATTTCAAAGGGAACCAGGAGGCCTGTTCTAATCCCGTTTTTTTTTTTTTAAAGAAGTTCAGATCGGAGCACAGGTCTACTCGCATAGAGTCCAATGGGGACCCGGGAGGCCTGGTCTACTCCCTTTGTTTTTTAAAAAAAGTTCAGAACGGAGCCCAGGTCTACTCCTATACAGACGAATGCGGACCTGGGAGGCCTTGTCTACTCTCGTTATTTTTTCTTTTTAAGAACTTCAGATCGGAGCCCAGGTCTACTCCTATAGAATCCAATGGGGACCCAGGGGGCCTGGTCTACTCCCGGTTGTTGTTTTTTTTGTTTTTTTTTAAAGAAGTTGAGATCGGAGGCTGGGTCTACTCCTATAGATTTCAAAGGGAACCAGGAGGCCTGGTCTACTTCCGTTGTTTTTTTTTTTAAGAAGTTGAGATCGGAGCCCAGATCTCATGCCATAGTGTCCAATGGGGACCTGGGAGGCCTGGTCTACTGCGTTTTTTTATAGGTAAAATGGAGGCCAGATCGACTCTTGTATTTTAGCAGGTAAAATGGAGGCCAGATCAACTCCCATTTTTTTTTCTTTTCCAATTGCTGAACGGAGTCCAGGTCTACTCCTATAGATTTCAATAGGGACCCGGGGGGCCTGGTCTACTCCCGGTTTTTTTAAAAAGTTCAGAACGGAGCCCAGGTCTACTCTCATAGAGTCCAATGGGGACCCGGGAGGCCTGGTCTACTCCCGGTTGATTTTTTTTTTTTTTTTTTAAAGAAGTTGAGATCGGAGGCCAGGTCTACTCCTATAGATTTCAAAGGGAACCAGGAGGCCTGAACTAATCCCGTTTTTTTTTTTTTTTAAAGAAGTTCAGATCGGAGCACAGGTCTACTCGCATAGAGTCCAATGGGGACCCGGGAGGCCTGGTCTACTCCCTTTTTAAAGAAAAAAGTTCAGAACGGAGCTCAGGTCTACTCCTATACAGACCAATGCGGACCCCGGAGGCCTTGTCTACTCCCTTTTTTAAGAAAAAAGTTCAGAACGGAGCTCAGGTCTACTCCTATAGAGACCAATGCGGACCCCGGAGGCCTTGTCTACTCCCGTTTTTTTTAAAAAAAGAAGTTGAGATCGGAGCCCAGGTCTACTCTCATAGACTCCAGATCTACTCTCATAGAGTTTAATGGGGACCCGGGAGGCCTGGTCTACTCCCGTTTTTTTTTTAAAAAGTTGAGATCGGAGCCCAGGTCTACTTTTATAGATTTTAATGGGGACCCGGGAGTCCTGGTCTACTTTCTTTTTTTAAAAAAAAGTTCAGATCGGAGCCCAGATCTATTCCTATTGATATCAATGGGAACCCGGGAGTCCTGGTCTACTCCCATTGTTTTTTTTTTTAAGAAGTTGAGATCGGAGCCCAGGTCTTCTGCCATAGAGTCCTATGGGGACCCGGGAGGCCTGGTCTACTCCCTTTTTTAAAAAAGGAGTTCAGAACGGAGCCCAAGTCTACTCCTATACAGACCATTGCGGACCCCAGAGGCTTTGTCTACTCCCGTTTTTTTTTTAAAAAGAAGTTGAGATCGGAGCCCAGGTCTACTCTCATAGAGTCCAATAGGGACCCGGGAGGCCTGGTCTACTGCGTTTTTTTATAGGTAAAATGGAGGCCAGATCGACTCTTGTATTTTAGCAGGTAAAATGGAGGCCAGATCAACTCCCGTTTTTTTTTTCTTTTCCAAGTGCTGAGCGGAGTCCAGGTCTACTCCTATAGATTTCAATAGGGACCCGGGGGGCCTGGTCTACTCCCGGTTTTTTTTAAAAGTTCAGAACGGAGCCCAGGTCTTCTCTCATAGAGTCCAATGGGGACCCAGGAGGCCTGGTCTACTCCCGGGTGTTTTTTTGTTTTTTTTTAAAGAAGTTGAGATCGGAGGCCAGGTCTACTGCCATAGAGTCCTATGGGGACCCGGGAGGCCTGGTCTACTCCCTTTTTTAAAAAAGGAGTTCAGTACGGAGCCCAGGTCTACTCTTATACAGACCAATGCGGACCCGGGAGACCTTGTCTACTCCCGTTTTTTTTTTTTTTAAAGAAGTTCAGATCGGAGCCCAGGTCTACTCCAATAGATTCCAATGGCGACCCGGGAGGCCTGGTTGTGAGAGTTCTGCTCAAAGTAGTCAAGGATCAGATCTTGGTTGGTTAACCACAGTTCTTTATTACCTATTCCTACATTAGTACAGCATCTCGGATTATTGTCAGAGATGAGACAAATAATACAAGCGGGTCTATTATACCATTCCAAGGAGTTTGAATTACCCATAGATAGCCAATCCCCTTAAGGGAAAATTGGCGGGCTAAAAGGTGTCTTGACCGTTTGGTTCTCACAGGAATAAAGTGAGGTGTTAAGCAGTAAATTTCCTTTCCCAAACCAGACCCCTCAGATGTTGCGAGTTCACATAACAATCAATGGCTCCAAGGTTCTTTTGCATTTGATAAGAGATGAGAAGCATCCTCCCCTTGAAGTTACTGCCGGAGCAGCTGGAATGCGGAGGCAGGGATGTGAGGCCTCCTTGTTCTCGCAAATCATGGTTGTCACCCTCCCGACCAAGACAGGAACAATGCATTACGGTTACATAGGTTGAAATATACTTTAGATACATAGGATAGTTAAAGACATGCATGCAAGAATACATTGGCAGAATTGGCTGATTCTGACACCCTGCCCTCCCCATAATTCTCTTCACCTAGCTTTATCAGGGAACATTTTATGAAACAGTTTGGTTAGTTTAGGAGCATGAACATGTTCTGAGCGAATCCATTCGTTGTGTTCCGGGCCGAAATCTAGCCATCTAACTAAGTAATATAATCGGCCTCTTCGCAGCTTGGAATCAAGGATTTCAGTTATCTCGAAGTGAGGGCCCCCCTCCTTCATCAGTGGAGGAGGAACTGGAGGAGCTGGATGCCAAGCATTCGGCCCAGGATCTTTTTTCAATAGGCTGAAATGAAACACAGGGTGCACAGAACTCAGAGATTTAGGCAGTACTAGTTCAAAAGACACATCAGATATTTTGCGTAGCACTTTATAGGGTCCAACATATTTCCATCCTAACTTTCTGCTGGGCTGCAGCCCATGGATATTTTTAGTAGAGAGATAGACAGAGTCCCCGGGTTGAAGTTCCCATCCTGGTGCTCGCCCTCGATCAGCATATTTTTTGTAATCCTCTTTGGCACGGTCCAATGCTTTGCCTATTAGTGGCCATGAGTCCTGGAGACTGGACCACCACCTTTTAAAATCCGATGGGGGAGCTTGGGGGACATCTTCAATAGTAGGCAATGGTTTCCCCTCGAAACCCCCCACTGCCATGAAAGGGGAGACTCCCGTGGAAGAGTGCACTGCATTGTTGTAGCTATATTCTGCAAACGGCAGCAATTCCACCCAGTTATCTTGGTGATAATTAGTGTAACATCTCAGGAATTGCTCCAAAATTTGATTAGTTCGTTCGGATTGGCCATCGGTCTCTGGGTGGTAACCCGAGCTCAGGGCGGGTTCTATGTCCATCATTTTCAGGAGCTCCCGCCAGAAGTTGGCAACGAACTGACTACCGCGGTCGGATACCACTCTCTTCGGAAAAGCGTGTAATTTTATCACGTGATTGAAAAAAGCTTTGGCCATCCCTTTAGCGGTGGGCAATTGCTTGAAAGGGGTGAAATGCGCTTGCTTCGAGAATGTGTCTACCACCACCCAAATAACTGTTTTTCCCTTAGAGGGGGGTAAATTGGTGATAAAGTCCATGGCTATAGCTTCCCAGGGTCTTGACGGGGTGGGTAGGGGGTGCAACAATCCCGGAACTTCCCCCCCCCCGCTTTTTGCACATTAAACAGGTCTGGCAAGCCGAGACGAAGTCGGAGACGTCTCGGCGCATGCGCGGCCACCAGAATTGACGCTGGATCAAATTAAGAGTTTTTAGAAAGCCAAAGTGCCCGGCTAGCTTGGAAGAGTGGCAGATTAACAATATTTCTTTGCGTTTGGCCTTCGGCACCACTAGTTTGTCTCCATGCAGCCAACATTGATCCTCTCTCTTAGAACATTCCTCCAAAGCTTCCAATTCCTCTATCTCCTCAGGAGCATAATCCCCCCCGAATCACATTTCCCAATGTCCAACTGGGCCTTTTTGGCTTGGCTCCGGGTGACCACTGCCCCTCCTAACTGTTGGGGGGAGAACATGGAGTCAAACACCTCTTCCTTGACACTTTCATGTTGGGGCAACCTGGACAACGCGTCTGCCAAGGAGTTAGCTTTCCCAGGAAAATGTTTAAGCACAAAGTTAAACTTAGAAAAGAAATCGGCCCATCTCAGCTGCTTGGTGTTGAGGGACCGCTGAGTGCGCAGCGCCTCCAGATTCTTATGATCCGTCCATATTTCGAACGGAGTCTGCGCACCTTCCAACCAATGCCGCCACGTAGTGAGCGCTAACCTAATGGCGGCGGCTTCTTTGTCCCAAACCGACCAATTCCTTTCTGTTTCATTAAACTTTTTCGAAATATAAGCCAGCGGGTGCAATTTCCCTTCCGGGCCACTTTGTAATATGGCCCCCCCCATGGCTACATCAGACGCGTCTACATGGATTATAAATTCCTTGGTTTCGTCAGGGTGCGCTAGAATGGGCTCTGAAGTAAAAAGAGTCTTTAAAGTCTCAAACACCCTCTGACACTCCTCGTTCCAAGCTAACTTTTCTCCTGGCTTCCCGGCCTCGGGCCCTCTCCCCTTTGTTTTTAACAAGTCCGTTAAGGGGAGAGTGACTTTAGCAAAGTCCTTGATGAAGGTTCGGTAAAAATTGCAAAATCCTAAGAGGCTCTGCAATTGCTTTCTCGTTCGCGGAGCCTCCCATTGCACCACCGCCTCCACCTTCCCCGGGTCCATTTCCAAACCCTTCTGAGAGATGCGGTAGCCCAGGAAGTCCACGGACTCACGGTGGAATTCACACTTAGACAGTTTCACATATAGCTGGTTTTTTAGTAAGGTAGCGAGGACTTCCCTGACCAAAGTCACATGTGCCTTCTTATCAGTAGAATAGATCAAGATATCATCTATGTAACATAACACGCCCTTAAATAGGTGCTTGTGCAACACTTCGTTGATTAAACTCATAAAGACCCCGGGCGCGCCACTTAAGCCGAACGGCATCACTAGATATTCAAATTGCCCCAAGGGGGTATTAAAGGCAGTCTTGGATTCATCCCCTTCTCTGATGCGCACCCTGAAATAGGCATCTCGTAAATCCAACTTGGTAAAAATCTTCCCCTTAGCAGCTTCCGCTAAGAGGTCCTTTATTAATGGGAGGGGGTAAGCGTTGGTAGTGGAGACCGCATTCAGCCCCCGGTAGTCAGTGCATAGTCGTAAACCCCCATCCTTTTTCTTTCGGAACAGCACCGGCGCCGCAAAGGGGGATTTGGCTGGGCGGATGAAACCCCGCGCTAAATTTTTGTCCAGGAACTTTCGCAACTCTTCCCGCTCCAACGGGCTCATGGAGTATAATTTCCCTTTTGGGAGTTTTTCTCCGGGGAGTAGTTCTATGGCACAATCCGACAGTCGATGGGGGGGCAACTCGTCCGCCTCAGTCTCGCTGAACACTTCCAGCAAATCTCTATACTCTTTGGGCACCATGGTAGGGGTGAGAGCGAGCGCGGGGATCGGGGGAGGAGGGGTCGGAGGTCCCGGCCCCCACGCTGGGTCCCATCTATGGTTAAGGCAGCGTTCGTCCACCCACGAGATCTTCCCTTCGCTCCATTTAATGTAAGGGTCGTGCGCCCCGAGCCAAGGGCTGCCCAACACCATAGGGAACTGGGCGTTTGGGGTGATGACAAAAGCCCGCTTCTCCCAGTGTTCCCCCATCCCCAAAATTAAGCTCTCAGTCTCTGCTATGCATTCCTCCTTCATCTCCGACCCATCCATTTGAGTGAACTTTAGGGGTTCCAACAGCGGGGTGACTTTTGGTCCCAGCCCTTCCACCACCAAGGGGCTGATCAGGTCTCGCGCACACCCAGAGTCAATTAAAGCGCATACCCGCATGTGGGTACCTGATCCAGGGGTCACCACAGTCACTACCATATATAATAGGGGGCCGGGGATGCTCACCGGAGATGGCGCTTCTTGGCGAGGGACCTGCAGCTCTGCGCCGCTCACTGCAGGCCGTTGGAGTTTCCCGACATCTGCGTCTCCATCAGCTCCAGCTCCCCCTGGTCACTGGCAGCTCCTTCCAGCTGCAACGCCCGGGGTTTCATTGGTGTTTTTCCACGGCTAGGGGTGCTCCCCGCTCCGGGGGTTGAGGTCTTCGGGCCTTTCCCCCCCCCTCTTGGGCAGGCGGAGGCGAAATGGCCACTCTCCCCACACTTCATGCACAACCCTTGTCGAAATCTCGCATCTCGGACGTCTTGCACACTGGATCGGGGCTTCGCTCTAGGGGCTGCTTTGCTGGCCGCCATCACCGATGCTCCCATCTTGATCAGGGCGAACCGCTCCTCCATGTCGATGGCAGCTCTCATCCAGGTGGCCAAAGTGCCCGGGCGGCCCCCCAACAACACGGTTTCGTAGATCTCCGGATTCAGGCCCTCCCAATACTTCTCCATGAATAGCTCCTCCGGCCATCCGTGGATCTTAGCCGCGATGCGCCTGAACTTGTCAGTGTAGTCCCTCACCGACGATCTCCCCTGGAACAGCTTTCTTAGCTGATTACGGGCCTTTTCCTCACCCAGGGGGTCCTCGAACTGATGACGGAGGGCCCACATGAAGTTGTTCAGGGAATGCAACTCAGGTCCTGGGGTGTCGTGCAGGCTCACATACCAGTCGCTGGCAGTGTCTTTCAGCTTGGACCCGATGTAGCCAATCCGTTCTCTCTCGGTGGGATAAAGGTGGCCCCAACTGTCCAGGAATCTCTCTATCTCCAGCATGAAGAAACGTAGCTTCTCCGGGTCCCCATCGAAAGTGGTCATCAAAGGGTCGGAGGGGGCTGGGCGGGCGACCGGAGCGGCCGGGGCCGGGGCAGGTACTGGAACGGGCCCCGGCGCCGGAACCGGAACGACCGGCTGGACTGGTTGTGCTGGCAGAGCGGGCGCCTGTGGCTGAACCGGAACCCCTCCGGGCGCCGCTGGTTGTAGTGGGGCTCCTACCCCTTGACCGGGGAGAGCTCCTTGCACTGCCCTCATAGCGTCTCGAAATTGGTGCTGGAGATCGAGGGCCAACTCGCGTAGCTCGGCGGTGAGTTGAAGCCGCAACTCTCCCATCATCTGATCCAAGGGGACAGTCTGCTCCTCGCGGTACGGATCGGGCCCATACGGACCCGTCCCCTCTCCTTCGAAAGGCGGGCGATGCGGCTCTCCACGGTAGATCGGCTCGCGGTCGTCTCCGAGGTAACTCGGTCTCCCTCGATCGAGCTGGTCTCCGGTGAGCGAAACCCGCACTCCTTTCCGGTCGTGCACCCACGAATCCACGGTCCGATGACCGAAATGGCTCCAGGCGTACTTGGGGGTCACGCTCTGATGAGGAACCCGGCGCGGGATGTAGTGAGCCCCTTGGCTCGTGGTCACCGGCACTTCGGGACCTCCGCCGCAGCCGCCGCCACCGCCCCCGTTCCCCGTATCCTTCGGGGTAACGGGAGTCTCTTCGGGAGTAGTAGGTTTGAGGGGGACCGCGTCGTCGTCTGACATGGTCAGGAATGGCTGAGTCCCAATCACAGATCTCTGACAATCTGTGAGAGTTCTGCTCAAAGTAGTCAAGGATCAGATCTTGGTTGGTTAACCACAGTTCTTTATTACCTATTCCTACATTAGTACAGCATCTCGGATTATTGTCAGAGATGAGACAAATAATACAAGCGGGTCTATTATACCATTCCAAGGAGTTTGAATTACCCATAGATAGCCAATCCCCTTAAGGGAAAATTGGCGGGCTAAAAGGTGTCTTGACCGTTTGGTTCTCACAGGAAAAAAGTGAGGTGTTAAGCAGTAAATTTCCTTTCCCAAACCAGACCCCTCAGATGTTGCGAGTTCACATAACAATCAATGGCTCCAAGGTTCTTTTGCATTTGATAAGAGATGAGAAGCATCCTCCCCTTGAAGTTACTGCCGGAGCAGCTGGAATGCGGAGGCAGGGGTGTGAGGCCTCCTTGTTCTCGCAAATCATGGTTGTCACCCTCCCGACCAAGACAGGAACAATGCATTACGGTTACATAGGTTGAAATATACTTTAGATACATAGGATAGTTAAAGACATGCATGCAAGAATACATTGGCAGAATTGGCTGATTCTGACACCCTGCCCTCCCCATAATTCTCTTCACCTAGCTTTATCAGTGAACATTTTATGAAACAGTTTGGTTAGTTTAGGAGCATGAACATGTTCTGAGCGAATCCATTCGTTGTGTTCCGGGCCGAAATCTAGCCATCTAACTAAGTAATATAATCGGCCTCTTCGCAGCTTGGAATCAAGGATTTCAGTTATCTCGAAGTGAGGGCCCCCCTCCTTCATCAGTGGAGGAGGAACTGGAGGAGCTGGATGCCAAGCATTCGGCCCAGGATCTTTTTTCAATAGGCTGAAATGAAACACAGGGTGCACAGAACTCAGAGATTTAGGCAGTTCTAGTTCAAAAGACACATCAGATATTTTGCGTAGCACTTTATAGGGTCCAACATATTTCCATCCTAACTTTCTGCTGGGCTGCAGCCCATGGATATTTTTAGTAGAGAGATAGACAGAGTCCCCGGGTTGAAGTTCCCATCCTGGTGCTCGCCCTCGATCAGCATATTTTTTGTAATCCTCTTTGGCACGGTCCAATGCTTTGCCTATTAGTGGCCATGAGTCCTGGAGACTGGACCACCACCTTTTAAAATCCGATGGGGGAGCTTGGGGGACATCTTCAATAGTAGGCAATGGTTTCCCCTCGAAACCCCCCACTGCCATGAAAGGGGAGACTCCCGTGGAAGAGTGCACTGCATTGTTGTAGCTATATTCTGCAAATGGCAGCAATTCCACCCAGTTATCTTGGTGATAATTAGTGTAACATCTCAGGAATTGCTCCAAAATTTGATTAGTTCGTTCGGATTGGCCATCGGTCTCTGGGTGGTAACCCGAGCTCAGGGCGGGTTCTATGTCCATCATTTTCAGGAGCTCCTGCCAGAAGTTGGCAACGAACTGACTACCGCGGTCGGATACCACTCTCTTCGGAAAAGCGTGTAATTTTATCACGTGATTGAAAAAAGCTTTGGCCATCCCTTTAGCGGTGGGCAATTGCTTGAAAGGGGTGAAATGCGCTTGCTTCGAGAATGTGTCTACCACCACCCAAATAACTGATTTTCCCTTAGAGGGGGGTAAATTGGTGATAAAGTCCATGGCTATAGCTTCCCAGGGTCTTGACGGGGTGGGTAGGGGGTGCAACAATCCCGGAACTTCCCCCCCCGCTTTTTGCACATTAAACAGGTCTGGCAAGCCGAGACGAAGTCGGAGACGTCTCGGCGCATGCGCGGCCACCAGAATTGACGCTGGATCAAATTAAGAGTTTTTAGAAAGCCAAAGTGCCCGGCTAGCTTGGAAGAGTGGCAGATTAACAATATTTCTTTGCGTTTGGCCTTCGGCACCACTAGTTTGTCTCCATGCAGCCAACATTGATCCTCTCTCTTAGAACATTCCTCCAAAGCTTCCAATTCCTCTATCTCCTCAGGAGCATAATCCCCCCCCCAATCACATTTCCCAATGTCCAACTGGGCCTTTTTGGCTTGGCTCCGGGTGACCACTGCCCCTCCTAACTGTTGGGGGGAGAACATGGAGTCAAACACCTCTTCCTTGACACTTTCATGTTGGGGCAACCTGGACAACGCGTCTGCCAAGGAGTTAGCTTTCCCAGGAAAATGTTTAAGCACAAAGTTAAACTTAGAAAAGAAATCGGCCCATCTCAGCTGCTTGGCGTTGAGGGACCGCTGAGTGCACAGCGCCTCCAGATTCTTATGATCCGTCCATATTTCGAATGGAGTCTGCGCACCTTCCAACCAATGCCGCCACGTAGTGAGTGCTAACCTAATGGCGGCGGCTTCTTTGTCCCAAACCGACCAATTCCTTTCTGTTTCATTAAACTTTTTCGAAATATAAGCCAGCGGGTGCAATTTCCCTTCCGGGCCACTTTGTAATATGGCCCCCCCCATGGCTACATCAGACGCGTCTACATGGATTATAAATTCCTTGGTTTCGTCAGGGTGCGCTAGAATGGGCTCTGAAGTAAAAAGAGTCTTTAAAGTCTCAAACGCCCTCTGACACTCCTCGTTCCAAGCTAACTTTTCTCCTGGCTTCCCGGCCTCGGGCCCTCTCCCCTTTGTTTTTAACAAGTCCGTTAAGGGGAGAGTGACTTTAGCAAAGTCCTTGATGAAGGTTCGGTAAAAATTGCAAAATCCTAAGAGGCTCTGCAATTGCTTTCTCGTTCGCGGAGCCTCCCATTGCACCACCGCCTCCACCTTCCCCGGGTCCATTTCCAAACCCTTCTGAGAGATGCGGTAGCCCAGGAAGTCCACGGACTCACGGTGGAACTCACACTTAGACAGTTTCACATATAGCTGGTTTTTTAGTAAGGTAGCGAGGACTTCCCTGACCAAAGTCACATGTGCCTTCTTATCAGTAGAATAGATCAAGATATCATCTATGTAACATAACACGCCCTTAAATAGGTGCTTGTGCAACACTTCGTTGATTAAACTCATAAAGACCCCAGGCGCGCCACTTAAGCCGAACGGCATCACTAGATATTCAAATTGCCCCAAGGGGGTATTAAAGGCAGTCTTGGATTCATCCCCTTCTCTGATGCGCACCCTGAAATAGGCATCTCGTAAATCCAACTTGGTAAAAATCTTCCCCTTAGCAGCTTCCGCTAAGAGGTCCTTTATTAATGGGAGGGGGTAAGCGTTGGTAGTGGAGACCGCATTCAGCCCCCGGTAGTCAGTGCATAGTCGTAAACCCCCATCCTTTTTCTTTCGGAACAGCACCGGCGCCGCAAAGGGGGATTTGGCTGGGCGGATGAAACCCCGCGCTAAATTTTTGTCCAGGAACTTTCGCAACTCTTCCCGCTCCAACGGGCTCATGGAGTATAATTTCCCTTTTGGGAGTTTTTCTCCGGGGAGTAGTTCTATGGCACAATCCGACAGTCGATGGGGGGGCAACTCGTCCGCCTCAGTCTCGCTGAACACTTCCAGCAAATCTCTATACTCTTTGGGCACCATGGTAGGGGTGAGAGCGAGCGCGGGGATCGGGGGAGGAGGGGTCGGAGGTCCCGGCCCCCACGCTGGGTCCCATCTATGGTTAAGGCAGCGTTCGTCCACCCACGAGATCTTCCCTTCGCTCCATTTAATGTAAGGGTCGTGCGCCCCGAGCCAAGGGCTGCCCAACACCATAGGGAACTGGGCGTTTGGGGTGATGACAAAAGCCCGCTTCTCCCAGTGTTCCCCCGTCCCCAAAATTAAGCTCTCAGTCTCTGCTATGCATTCCTCCTTCATCTCCGACCCATCCATTTGAGTGAACTTTAGGGGTTCCAACAGCGGGGTGACTTTTGGTCCCAGCCCTTCCACCACCAAGGGGCTGATCAGGTCTCGCGCACACCCAGAGTCAATTAAAGCGTGTACCTGCATGTGGGTACCTGATCCAGGGGTCACCACAGTCACTACCATATATAATAGGGGGCCGGGGATGCTCACCGGAGATGGCGCTTCTTGGCGAGGGACCTGCAGCTCTGCGCCGCTCACTGCAGGCCGTTGGAGTTTCCCGACATCTGCGTCTCCATCAGCTCCAGCTCCCCCTGGTCACTGGCAGCTCCTTCCAGCTGCAACGCCCGGGGTTTCATTGGTGTTTTTCCACGGCTAGGGGTGCTCCCCGCTCCGGGGGTTGAGGTCTTCGGGCCTTTCCCCCCCCCTCTTGGGCAGGCGGAGGCGAAATGGCCACTCTCCCCACACTTCATGCACAACCCTTGTCGAAATCTCGCATCTCGGACGTCTTGCACACTGGATCGGGGCTTCGCTCTAGGGGCTGCTTTGCTGGCCGCCATCACCGATGCTCCCATCTTGATCAGGGCGAACCGCTCCTCCATGTTGATGGCAGCTCTCATCCAGGTGGCCAAAGTGCCCGGGCGGCCCCCCAACAACACGGTTTCGTAGATCTCCGGATTCAGGCCCTCCCAATACTTCTCCATGAATAGCTCCTCCGGCCATCCGTGGATCTTAGCCGCGATGCGCCTGAACTTGTCAGTGTAGTCCCTCACCGACGATCTCCCCTGGAACAGCTTTCTTAGCTGATTACGGGCCTTTTCCTCACCCAGGGGGTCCTCGAACTGATGACGGAGGGCCCACATGAAGTTGTTCAGGGAATGCAACTCAGGTCCTGGGGTGTCGTGCAGGCTCACATACCAGTCGCTGGCAGTGTCTTTCAGCTTGGACCCGATGTAGCCAATCCGTTCTCTCTCGGTGGGATAAAGGTGGCCCCAACTGTCCAGGAATCTCTCTATCTCCAGCATGAAGAAACGTAGCTTCTCCGGGTCCCCATCGAAAGTGGTCATCAAAGGGTCGGAGGGGGCTGGGCGGGCGACCGGAGCGGCCGGGGCCGGGGCAGGTACTGGAACGGGCCCCGGCGCCGGAACCGGAACGACCGGCTGGACTGGTTGTGCTGGCAGAGCGGGCGCCTGTGGCTGAACCGGAACCCCTCCGGGCGCCGCTGGTTGTAGTGGGGCTCCTACCCCTTGACCGGGGAGAGCTCCTTGCACTGCCCTCATAGCGTCTCGAAATTGGTGCTGGAGATCGAGGGCCAACTCGCGTAGCTCGGCGGTGAGTTGAAGCCGCAACTCTCCCATCATCTGATCCAAGGGGACAGTCTGCTCCTCGCGGTACGGATCGGGCCCATACGGACCCATCCCCTCTCCTTCGAAAGGCGGGCGATGCGGCTCTCCACGGTAGATCGGCTCGCGGTCGTCTCCGAGGTAACTCGGTCTCCCTCGATCGAGCTGGTCTCCGGTGAGCGAAACCCGCACTCCTTTCCGGTCGTGCACCCACGAATCCACGGTCCGATGACCGAAATGGCTCCAGGCGTACTTGGGGGTCACGCTCTGATGAGGAACCCGGCGCGGGATGTAGTGAGCCCCTTGGCTCGTGGTCACCGGCACTTCGGGACCTCCGCCGCCGCCACCGCCCCCGTTCCCCGTATCCTTCGGGGTAACAGGAGTCTCTTCGTGAGTAGTAGGTTTGAGGGGGACCGCGTCGTCGTCTGACATGGTCAGGAACGGCTGAGTCCCAATCACAGATCTCTGACAATCTGTGAGAGTTCTGCTCAAAGTAGTCAAGGATCAGATCTTGGTTGGTTAACCACAGTTCTTTATTACCTATTCCTACATTAGTACAGCATCTCGGATTATTGTCAGAGATGAGACAAATAATACAAGCGGGTCTATTATACCATTCCAAGGAGTTTGAATTACCCATAGATAGCCAATCCCCTTAAGGGAAAATTGGCGGGCTAAAAGGTGTCTTGACCGTTTGGTTCTCACAGGAAAAAAGTGAGGTGTTAAGCAGTAAATTTCCTTTCCCAAACCAGACCCCTCAGATGTTGCGAGTTCACATAACAATCAATGGCTCCAAGGTTCTTTTGCATTTGATAAGAGATGAGAAGCATCCTCCCCTTGAAGTTACTGCCGGAGCAGCTGGAATGCGGAGGCAGGGATGTGAGGCCTCCTTGTTCTCGCAAATCATGGTTGTCACCCTCCCGACCAAGACAGGAACAATGCATTACGGTTACATAGGTTGAAATATACTTTAGATACATAGGATAGTTAAAGACATGCATGCAAGAATACATTGGCAGAATTGGCTGATTCTGACACTGGTCAACTGCAGGATTTTTCATAGGTAAAATGGAGGGCAGATCGACTTTTGTATTTTAGCAGGTAAAATAGAGGCCAGATCAACTCCCGTATTTTTTTTCTTTTCCAAGTGCTGAACGGAGTCCTGGTCTACTCTCATAGAGTCCAATGGGGACCCGGGAGGACTGGTCTACTCCCGTTTCTTTTTGTTTTTTTTTAAAGAAGTTGAGATCGGAGGCCGGGTCTACTCCTATAGATTTCAAAGGGAACCAGGAGGCCTGATGTAATCCCGTTTTTTTTTAAAAAAAGAAGTTCAGATCGGAGCACAGGTCTATTCCTATACAGACCAATGCGGACCCGGGAGGCCTTGTCTACTCCCGTATTTTAAAAAAGAAGTTGAGATCGGAGCCCAGGTCTACTCTTATAGATTTTAATGGGGACCCGGGAGTCCTGGTCTACTCTCTTTTTTTTAAAAAAAGTTCAGATCGGAGCCCAGATCTATTCCTATTGATATCAATGGGAACCCGGGAGTCCTGGTCTACTCCCGTTGTTTTTTTTTTTAAGAAGTTGAGATTGGAGCCCAGGTCTACTGCCATAGAGTCCTATGGGGACCCGGGAGGCCTGGTCTACTCCCGTTTTTTTTTTTTTTAAGAAGTTGAAATCGGAGCCCAGATCTACTGCCATGGAGTCCAATGGGGAACTAGGAGGCCTGGTCTACTCCCTTTTTTTAAGAAAAAAGTTCAGAACGGAGCCCAGGTCTACTCCTATACAGACCAATGCGGACCCCGGAGGCCTTGTCTACTCCCGTTTTTTTTTAAAAAAGAAGTTGAGATCGTAGCTCAGGTCTACTCTCATAGAGTCCTATGGGGACCCGGGAGGCCTGGTGTACACCCGTTTTTTTTTTTTTTTAAAGTTGAGATCGGAGCCGAGATCTACTGCCATAGAGTCCAATGGGGACCCGGGAGGCCTGGTCTACTGCGTTTTTTTATAGGTAAAATGGAGGCCAGATCGACTCTTGTATTTTAGCAGGTAAAATGGAGGCCAGATCAACTCCCGTTTTTTTTTTCTTTTCCAAGTGCTGAACGGAGTCCAGGTCTACTCCTATAGATTTCAATAGGGACCCGGGGGGCCTGGTCTACTCCTGTTTTTTTTAAAAAAAGAAGTTGAGATCGGAGCCCAGGTCTACTCTTATAGATTTTAATGGGTACCCGGGAGTCCTGGTCTACTCTATTTTTTTAAAAAAAAGTTCACATCGGAGCCCAGATCTATTCCTATTGATATCAAAGGGAACCCGGGAGTCCTGGTCTACTCTCATAGAGTCCTATGGGGACCCGGGAGGCTTGGTCTACTCCCGTTTTTTTGTTTTTTTTAAAGAAGTTGAGATCGGAGCCCAGGTCTACTCTCATAGAGTCCTATGGGGACCCGGGAGGCCTGGTCTACTCCCGTTGTTTTTTTTTTTAAGAAGATGAGATCGGAGCCCAGATCTACTGCCATAGAGTCCAATGGGGACCCGGGAGGCCTGGTCTACTGCGTTTTTTTATAGGTTAAAGTGGAGGCCACATCGACTCTTGTATTTTAGCAGGTAAAATGGAGGCCAGATCAACTCCCGTTTTTTTTTTCTTTTCCAAGTGCTGAACGGAGTCCAGGTCTACTCCTATAGATTTCAATAGGGACCCGGGGGGCCTGGTCTACTCCCGGTTTTTTTTAAAAGTTCAGAACGGAGCCCAGGTCTACTCTCATAGAGTCCAATGGGGACCCGGGAGGCCTGGTCTACT
The DNA here is from genome assembly GCA_029233225.1 of Lepidodactylus listeri. Lineage (NCBI taxonomy): Eukaryota > Metazoa > Chordata > Lepidosauria > Squamata > Gekkonidae > Lepidodactylus > Lepidodactylus listeri. Next base: position 370,206 of record JARCFY010000014.1, on the reverse strand, counting down.
CCCGTTTTTTTTTTTTTTTTTAAAGAAGTTGAGATCGGAGGCCAGGTCTACTCCTATAGATTTCAAAGGGAACCAGGAGTCCTGAACTAATCCCGTTTTTTTTTTTTTTTAAAGAAGTTCAGATCGGAGGCCTGGTCTACTCCCTTTTTTAAGAAAAAACTTCAGAACGGAGCTCAGCTCTACTCCTATACAGACCAATGCAGACCCCGGAGGCCTTGTCTACTTCCATTTTTTTTAAAAAAAGAAGTTTAGATCGGAGCCCAGGTCTACTCTCATAGAGTCCTAAGGGGACCCGGGAGGCCTGCTCTACTCCCGTTTTTTTTTTTTTAAAGTTGAGATCGGAGCCCAGGTCTACTCTTATAGATTTTAATGGGGACCCGGGAGTCCTGGTCTACTCTCTTTTTTTAAAAAATGTTCAGATCGGAGCCCAGATCTATTCCTATTGATATCAATGGGAACCCGGGAGTCCTGGTCTACTCCCGTTGTGTTTTTTTTTAAAGAAGTTGAGATCGGAGCCCAGGTCTTCTGCCATAGAGTCCTATGGGGACCCGGGATGCCTGGTCTACTCCCTTTTTAAAAAAAGAAGTTCAGAACAGAGCCCAAGTCTACTCCTATAAAGACCATTGCGGACCCCGGAGGCCTTGTGTTCTCCCGTTTTTTCTAAAAAAAGAAGTTGAGATCAGAGCCCAGGTCTACTCTCATAGAGTCCTATGGGGACCCGGGAGGCCTGGTCTACTCCCGTTGTTTTTTTCTTTAAGAAGTTGAGATCGGAGCCCAGATCTACTGCCATAGAGTCCAATGGGGACCCGGGAGGCCTGGTCTACTGCGTTTTTTTATAGGTAAAATGGAGGCCAGATCGACTCTTGTATTTTAGCAGGTAAAATGGAGGCCAGGTCAACTCCCGTTTTTTTTTCTTTTCCAAGTGCTGAACGGAGTCCAGGTCTACTCCTATAGATTTCAATAGGGACCCGGGGGGCCTGGTCTACTCCTGTTTTTTTTAAAAAAAGAAGTTGAGATCGGAGCCCAGGTCTACTCTTATAGATTTTAATGGGTACCCGGGAGTCCTGGTCTACTCTCTTTTTTTTAAAAAAAGTTCACATCGGAGCCCAGATCTATTCCTATTGATATCAAAGGGAACCCGGGAGTCCTGGTCTACTCTCATAGAGTCCTATGGGGACCCGGGAGGCTTGGTCTACTCCCGTTTTTTTGTTTTTTTTAAAGAAGTTGAGATCGGAGCCCAGGTCTACTCTCATAGAGTCCTATGGGGACCCGGGAGGCCTGGTCTACTCCCGTTGTTTTTTTTTTTAAGAAGATGAGATCGGAGCCCAGATCTACTGCCATAGAGTCCAATGGGGACCCGGGAGGCCTGGTCTACTGCGTTTTTTTATAGGTAAAATGGAGGCCACATCGACTCTTGTATTTTAGCAGGTAAAATGGAGGCCAGATCAACTCCCGTTTTTTTTTTCTTTTCCAAGTGCTGAACGGAGTCCAGGTCTACTCCTATAGATTTCAATAGGGACCCGGGGGGCCTGGTCTACTCCCGGTTTTTTTTAAAAGTTCAGAACGGAGCCCAGGTCTACTCTCATAGAGTCCAATGGGGACCCGGGAGGCCTGGTCTACTCCCGTTTTTTTTTTTTTTTTTAAAGAAGTTGAGATCGGAGGCCAGGTCTACTCCTATAGATTTCAAAGGGAACCAGGAGTCCTGAACTAATCCCGTTTTTTTTTTTTTTTAAAAAAGTTCAGATCGGAGGCCTGGTCTACTCCCTTTTTTAAGAAAAAAGTTCAGAACGGAGCTCAGCTCTACTCCTATACAGACCAATGCAGACCCCGGAGGCCTTGTCTACTTCCATTTTTTTTAAAAAAAGAAGTTTAGATCGGAGCCCAGGTCTACTCTCATAGAGTCCTAAGGGGACCCGGGAGGCCTGCTCTACTCCCGTTTTTTTTTTTTTAAAGTTGAGATCGGAGCCCAGGTCTACTCTTATAGATTTTAATGGGGACCCGGGAGTCCTGGTCTACTCTCTTTTTTTAAAAAATGTTCAGATCGGAGCCCAGATCTATTCCTATTGATATCAATGGGAACCCGGGAGTCCTGGTCTACTCCCGTTGTGTTTTTTTTTAAAGAAGTTGAGATCGGAGCCCAGGTCTTCTGCCATAGAGTCCTATGGGGACCCGGGATGCCTGGTCTACTCCCTTTTTAAAAAAAGAAGTTCAGAACAGAGCCCAAGTCTACTCCTATAAAGACCATTGCGGACCCCGGAGGCCTTGTGTTCTCCCGTTTTTTCTAAAAAAAGAAGTTGAGATCAGAGCCCAGGTCTACTCTCATAGAGTCCTATGGGGACCCGGGAGGCCTGGTCTACTCCCGTTGTTTTTTTCTTTAAGAAGTTGAGATCGGAGCCCAGATCTACTGCCATAGAGTCCAATGGGGACCCGGGAGGCCTGGTCTACTGCGTTTTTTTATAGGTAAAATGGAGGCCAGATCGACTCTTGTATTTTAGCAGGTAAAATGGAGGCCAGGTCAACTCCCGTTTTTTTTTCTTTTCCAAGTGCTGAACGGAGTCCAGGTCTACTCCTATAGATTTCAATAGGGACCCGGGGGGCCTGGTCTACTCCTGTTTTTTTTAAAAAAAGAAGTTGAGATCGGAGCCCAGGTCTACTCTTATAGATTTTAATGGGTACCCGGGAGTCCTGGTCTACTCTCTTTTTTTAAAAAAAAGTTCACATCGGAGCCCAGATCTATTCCTATTGATATCAAAGGGAACCCGGGAGTCCTGGTCTACTCTCATAGAGTCCTATGGGGACCCGGGAGGCCTGGTCTACTCCCGTTTTTTTTTTTTTTTTAAGAAGTTGAGATCGGAGCCCAGGTCTACTCTCATAGAGTCCTATTGTCAGAATCTGCTAATTCAGACAATATATTAGCTAGGTCTGCTCCCCTTAGTTTCTATGTATGCCTATAGCTTTCCTATGTATCTGTCATGTATTGGAATTCTATGTAACCGTAATGTAATAATGCTTGTCCAGACCGGGAGGGTGACACCAATGATTTGCGAGAACAAGGAGGCCCCACATCCCTGCCTCCGCATTCCAGCTGCTCCGGCAGGAACTTCAAGGGAGGATGCCTCTCATCTCTTATCACATGCAAAAACCTTGAAGCCATTGATTGTTATGTGAACTGGTAACATCTGAGGGGTCTGGTTTGGGAGAGGAAATTTACTGCTTAACACCTCACTCTTTTCCTGTGAGAACCAAACGGTCAGGGCACCTCTTTGCCCGCCAATTTTCCCTTAAGGGGATTGGCTACCTATGGGTAATTCAAACTCCTTGGAATGGTATAATAGACCCGCTTGTATAATCTGTCTCATCTCTGACAATAATCCGAGATGCTGTACTAATGTAGAGATTGGAAATAAAGAACTGTGGTTAACCAACCAAGATCTGATCCTTGACTACTTTGAGCAGAACTCTCACAGATTGTTAGAGATCTCTGACTGGGACTTAGCCGTTCCTGACCATGTCAGACGACGACACGGTTCCCATCACCCCTACACCCGATGAGGTTCCCGTTACACCGACGGACCCGGGGAACGGTGGTGGAGGCGGCGGAGGGGCCCCCGAAGTGCCGGTGACTACGAGTCAGGGGGCTCACTACCTCCCGCGCCTACCTCCTCATCAGAGCGTGACCCCCAAGTATGCTTGGAGCCATTTCGGTCGTCGGACCGTGGATTCGTGGGTGCACGACCGGAAAGGGGCACGGGTTTCATTCGCTGGCGACCCGCTCGATCGAGGGAGGCCGAGCTACCTGGGAGATGACTGCGAGCCGACCTACCGAGGAGAGCTGCGTCGCCCGCCGTTCGAAGGAGAGAGGACAGGTCCGTATGGGCCGGATCCGTACCGAGAGGAGCAGATGCCCCACTTGGACCAGATGATGGGAGAGTTGCGACTTCAACTCACCGCAGAACTACGAGAGTTGGCCCTCGATCTCCAGCACCAATTTCGCGACGCTATGAGGGCCGTGCAGGGAGCTCTCCCTGGTCAGGGGATAGGAGTTCAGCAACCGCCGGCGGTGCCTGGAGGGGCCCCGGTTCAGCCTCAGGTGCCCGCCCCACCGGTGCAGCCAGCCCTGCCGGTCGTTCCGCCTCCGGTGCCAGGTCCCGCCCCAGCACCGGCCCCGGTTCCGGTCGCCCCAGCCGTCCGCCCAGCCCCCTCCGACCCGCTGACGACTACTTTCAATGGGGACCCAGAGAAGCTGCGTTTTTTCATGTTGGAGATCGAGAGGTTCCTGGACAGCTGGGGCCCTCTCTATCCCACCGAGAGAGAACGGATTGGGTCCAAGCTAAAAGACACCACCAGCGATTGGTATGTGAGCCTGCACGATGCCCCAGGACCTGAGCTGCGTTCGTTGAACAACTTCATGTGGGCCCTTCGTCATCAATTTGAAGACCCACTGGGCGAGGAAAAGGCCCGGAATCAACTGAGGAAGCTGTTCCAGGGGAGATCGACAGTGCGGGACTACACAGACAAGTTCCGGTGCATCGCGGCTAAGATCCACGGCTGGCCAGAGGAGCTCTTCATGGAGAAGTACTGGGAGGGCCTTAACCCGGAGATCTACGAGACCGTGCTGCTGGGGGGCCGCCCGGGCACGTTGGCCACCTGGATGAGGGCTGCAACCGACATGGAAGAGAGATTTACCTTGATCAAGATGGGGCCCTCGGCCACGACGGCCAGCAAAGCAGCCCCGAGAGCGAAACCACGGGCCAGCGTGCAAGACGTCCGAGATGCCCGGTTCCGGCAAGGGCTGTGCATGAAATGTGGGGAAAGTGGCCACTTCGCCTCAGCCTGCCCAAGAGGAGGAGGGAAAGGCCCGAAGACCTCGACACCCGTGGCGGGGAGCACCCCTAGCCGCGGGAAGACACCGATTAAACCCCGGGCGTTGCAGCTGGAGGGAGCTACAAACGAACCAGGGGAGCTGGAGCTGATGGAGACGCAGATGTCGGGAAACTCCAACGGTCTGCAGTGAGCGGCGCAGAACTGCAGGTCCCCCGCCAAGAAGCGCCATCTCCGGTGAGCATCCCTGGCCCCCTATTATATATGGTAGTGACTGTGGTGACCCCAGGATCGGGCACCCACATGAGGGTCCGTGCTTTAATTGACTCTGGGTGCGCGCGGGACTTAATTAGCCCGTTGGTAGTGGAGGGGTTGGGACCCAAGGTTACCCTGCTGGCGGAACCCCTAAAGTTTACTCAGATGGATGGGTCGGAAATGAAGGAAGAGTGCATAGCGGAAACCGAGAGACTGATTTTGGGGACGGGGGAACATTGGGAGCAGCGAGCTTTCATCATCACCCCAAATGCCCAGTTCCCCATGGTGTTGGGAAGCCCCTGGCTCAGTTCGCATGACCCATTCATTAAATGGAGTGAAGGGAAGATCTCTTGGGTAGACGACCGCTGCCTCACGCACAAATGGGACTTGGAATGGGGTCCAGGACCACCGACCCCTCCTCCCCAACCCACCGCGCTTGCTCTTACTCCCACCCTGGTGCCCAAGGAGTATAGAGACTTGCTGGAGGTATTCAGCGAGATCGAGGCGGATGAGTTACCCCCCCATCGATTGTCGGACTGTGCCATCGAGCTACTCCCGGGGGAGAAACTCCCTAAGGGGAAACTTTATTCCATGAGCCCGTTAGAGCGAGAAGAGCTGCGAAAGTTCCTGGATAAAAACTTGGCGCGCGGCTTCATCCGACCAGCCAAGTCCCCTTTTGCCGCCCCTGTGTTATTCCGGAAGAAGAAAGACGGGGGTCTAAGACTGTGCACAGACTATAGGGGACTGAATGCCGTCTCCACTACTAACGCCTACCCCCTCCCTTTAATAAAGGACTTATTGACGGAAGCAGCTAAAGGGAAGGTGTTTACCAAACTGGATCTGCGTGATGCCTACTTCAGGGTGCGCATCAGGGAGGGGGATGAATCCAAGACTGCCTTTAACACACCCCTGGGACAATTTGAGTACCTAGTGATGCCGTTCAGCTTAAGTGGCGCGCCCGGGGTCTTTATGAGTTTGATCAATGAAGTGTTGCACAAGCACTTGTTTAAAGGGGTGTTATGTTACATAGATGATATCTTGATCTATTCTACTGATAAGAAAGAGCATGTGAAACTAGTCCGAGAAGTCCTCTCTACCTTGCTGCAAAACCAGCTCTATGTTAAGTTATCAAAGTGTGAGTTCCATCGTGAGTCCGTAGACTTCCTAGGCTATCGCATCTCTCAGAGGGGGCTGGAAATGGACCCAGCCAAAGTGGAGGCGGTGGTGCAATGGGAGGCTCCGCGAACGAGGAAACAATTGCAGAGCCTGTTAGGATTTTGTAACTTCTATCGAACCTTCATAAAAGACTTTGCCACGGTCACTCTCCCCCTAACGGACTTGCTGAAAACTAAGGGGAGGGGGCCCGATGCGGGAAAGCCAGGAGAGCGGATTGCCTGGAACGGGGAGTGTCAAAGGGCGTTCGAAACCCTAAAAGCTCTCTTCACTTCCGAGCCCATCTTAGCCCACCCCGATGAAACCAAAGAGTTTATAATCCACGTAGACGCGTCGGATGTAGCCATGGGGGGGGGCCATATTACAAAGCGGGCTGGACGGGAAGTTACACCCCCTGGCTTACATCTCGAAAAAATTTAACGACACGGAAAGAAATTGGTCGGTTTGGGACAAGGAAGCGGCGGCTATTAGATTGGCGCTCACTACGTGGCGGCATTGGCTGGAGGGCGCGCAAGCCCCGTTCGAAATTTGGACTGATCATAAGAATCTGGAGGCGTTGCGCACACAGAGATCCCTCAATGCCAAACAACTGCGGTGGGCAGACTTTTTCTCCAAGTTTAATTTTGTACTTAAGCATTTCCCCGGGAAGGCCAACTCCCTGGCAGACGCACTGTCCAGATTGCCCCAACATGAGAGTGTAAAAGAAGAGGTGTTTGATTCCATGTTCTCCCCCCAGCAGTTGGGTGGGGCAGTAGTCACTCGGAGCCAAATCAAGAAAGCACAGTTAGATATCGGGACTTGTGATTGGGGGGGGGATTATGCTCCGGAGGAAGTGGAAGAATTGGAGACTTTGGGGGAATGCTCAAAGAGAGAAGATCAGTGCTGGATCCACGGAGACAAACTGGTGGTGCCACTGGCCAAACGTAAAGATATATTGTTGGCCTGCCACTCTTCTAAACTTGCAGGGCATTTTGGATTCCTAAAAACGCTTAATTTAATCCAGCGTCAATTCTGGTGGCCGCGCATGCGCCGAGACGTTTCCGATTTCGTCTCGGCTTGCCAAACTTGCTTGATGTGTAAAAAACGGGGGGGGGGGAAGGTTCCTGGACTATTGCACCCTTTACCCACCCCTTCTCGCCCCTGGGAGGCCATAGCTATGGATTTTATCACTAATCTACCCCCCTCAAAAGGGAAGACAGTTATTTGGGTGGTGGTAGACACGTTTTCAAAGCAAGCTCATTTCACCCCTTTCAAGCAATTGCCCACCGCCAAGGGAATGGCCAAAGCTTTCTTTAACCACGTGATAAAATTACACGCTTTTCCGAAAAGAGTGGTATCCGACAGGGGCAGCCAATTCGTTGCCAACTTCTGGCGGGAGCTCCTAAAAATGATGGACATAGAACCGGCACTGAGTTCGGGTTACCACCCAGAAACCGATGGCCAATCCGAACGAACTAATCAAATCTTGGAACAGTTTTTAAGATGCTACACCAATTATCATCAGGACAATTGGGTAGAGTTGTTGCCATTCGCAGAATATAGCTACAACAACGCTGTGCATTCATCCATGGGAGTCTCTCCTTTCATGGCAGTGGGGGGTTTTGAAGGCAAACCATTACCTACCATTGAGAATGAACCCACTGCTTCCCCATCGGATTTTAAAAGTTGGTGGACTACCTTACAGGACTCCTGGCCATTAATAGCCAAAGCACTGGACCAGGCAAAAGAGGATTATAAAAAATATGCCGACCGAGGACGAGCGGCAGGCTGGGATCTCCAGCCAGGGGATTCTGTCTACCTCTCCACCAAAAACATCCATGGTTTACAGCCCAGCAGGAAACTGGGTTGGAAATATGTTGGACCCTATAAGGTATTACGTAAGATATCGGATGTGTCTTTTGAACTGGAACTGCCTAAATCATTGAGTTCTGTGCACCCTGTTTTTCATTTCAGCCTACTGAAGAAAGATCCTGGGCCGAATGCCTGGCATCCAGTTCCTCCAGTTCCTCCTCCACTGATGAAGGAGGGGGCCCCTCATTTCGAGATAACTGAAATCCTTGATTCCAAGCTGCGGAGGGGCCGATTATATTACTTAGTTAGATGGCTTGACTTCGGCCCGGAACAGAATGAATGGATTCGCTCAGAACATGTTCACGCCCCCAAACTAGTGAAATTGTTCCACAAAATGTTTCCTGATAAAGCTAGGTGAAGTTAATTATGAGGAGGGCAGGGTGTCAGAATCTGCTAATTCAGACAATATATTAGCTAGGTCTGCTCCCCTTAGTTTCTATGTATGCCTATAGCTTTCCTATGTATCTGTCATGTATTGGAATTCTATGTAACCGTAATGTAATAATGCTTGTCCAGACCGGGAGGGTGACACCAATGATTTGCGAGAACAAGGAGGCCCCACATCCCTGCCTCCGCATTCCAGCTGCTCCGGCAGGAACTTCAAGGGAGGATGCCTCTCATCTCTTATCACATGCAAAAACCTTGAAGCCATTGATTGTTATGTGAACTGGTAACATCTGAGGGGTCTGGTTTGGGAGAGGAAATTTACTGCTTAACACCTCACTCTTTTCCTGTGAGAACCAAACGGTCAGGGCACCTCTTTGCCCGCCAATTTTCCCTTAAGGGGATTGGCTACCTATGGGTAATTCAAACTCCTTGGAATGGTATAATAGACCCGCTTGTATAATCTGTCTCATCTCTGACAATAATCCGAGATGCTGTACTAATGTAGAGATTGGAAATAAAGAACTGTGGTTAACCAACCAAGATCTGATCCTTGACTACTTTGAGCAGAACTCTCACCCGGGGACCCGGGAGGCATGGTCTATTCCCGTTGTTTTTTTTTTTAAGAAGTTGAGATCGGAGCCCAGATCTACTGCCATAGAGTCCAATGGGGACCCGGGAGGCCTGGTCTACTGCGTTTTTTTATAGGTAAAATGGAGGCCAGATCGACTCTTGTATTTTAGCAGGTAAAATGGAGGCCAGATCAACTCCCGTTTTTTTTTTCTTTTCCAAGTGCTGAACGGAGTCCAGGTCTACTCCTATAGATTTCAATAGGGACCCGGGGGGCCTGGTCTACTCCCGGTTTTTTTTTAAAGTTCAGAACGGAGCCCAGGTCTACTCTCATAGAGTCCAATGGGGACCCGGGAGGCCTGGTCTACTCCCGGTTCTTTTTTTGTTTTTTTTTTTAAAGAAGTTGAGATCGGAGGCCAGGTCTACTCCTATAGATTTCAAAGGGAACCAGGAGGCCTGAACTAATCCCGTTTTTTTTTTTTTTTAAAGTAGTTCAGATCGGAGCACAGGTCTACTCGCATAGAGTCCAATGGGGACCCGGGAGGCCTGGTCTACTCCCGTTTTTTTTTTTAAGAAGTTGAGATCGGAGCCCAGATCTACTTCCATAGAGTCCAATGGGGACCCGGGAGGCCTGGTCTACTGCGTTTTTTTATAGGTAAAATGGAGGCCAGATCGACTCTTGTATTTTAGCAGGTAAAATGGAGGCCAGATCAACTCCCATTTTTTTTTTCTTTTCCAAGTGCTGAACGGAGTCCAGGTCTACTCCTATAGATTTCAATAGGGACCCGGGGGGCCTGGTCTACTCCCGTTTTTTTTTAAAAAAGAAGTTGAGATCGGAGCCCAGGTCTACTCTTATAGATTTTAATGGGTACCCGGGAGTCCTGGTCTACTCTCTTTTTTTAAAAAAAAGTTCACATCGGATCCCAGATCTATTCCTATTGATATCAAAGCGAACCCGGGAGTCCTGGTCTACTCTCATAGAGTCCTATGGGGACCCGGGAGGCCTGGTCTACTCCCGTTTTTTTTTTTTTTTTTAAGAAGTTGAGATCGGAGCCCAGGTCTACTCTCATAGAGTCCTATGGGGACCCGGGAGGCCTGGTCTACTCCCGTTGTTTTTTTTTTTAAGAAGTTGAGATCGGAGCCCAGATGTACTGCCATAGAGTCCAATGGGGACCCGGGAGGCCTGGTCTACTGCGTTTTTTTATAGGTAAAATGGAGGCCAGATCGACTCTTGTATTTTAGCAGGTAAAATGGAGGCCAGATCAACTCCCGTTTTTTTTTTCTTTTCCAAGTGCTGAACGGAGTCCAGGTCTACTCCTATAGATTTCAAGAGGGACCCAGGGGGCCTGGTCTACTCCCGGGTTTTTTTAAAAGTTCAGAACGGAGCCCAGGTCTACTCTCATAGAGTCCAATGGGGACCCGGGAGGCCTGGTCTACTCCCGGTTTTTTTTTTTTTTTTTTTAAAGAAGTTGAGATCGGAGGCCAGGCCTACTCCTATAGATTTCAAAGGGAACCAGGAGGCCTGAACTAATCCCGTTTTTTTTTTTTTTTTAAAGAAGTTCAGATCGGAGCACAGGTCTACTCGCATAGAGTCCAATGGGGACCCGGGAGGCCTGGTCTACTCCCAGTTGTTTTTTTGTTTTTTTTTTAAAGAAGTTGAGATCGGAGGCCAGGTCTACTCCTATAGATTTCAAAGGGAACCAGGAGGCCTGAACTAATCCCGTTTTTTTTTTTTTTTTTAAAGAAGTTCAGATCGGAGCACAGGTCTACTCGCATAGAGTCCAATGGGGACCCGGGAGGCCTGGTCTACTCCCGTTTTTTTTTTTAAGAAGTTGAGATCAGAGCACAGATCTACTTCCGTAGAGTCCAATGGGGACCCGGGAGGCCTGGTCTACTGCGTTTTTTTATAGGTAAAATGGAGGCCAGATCGACTCTTGTATTTTAGCAGGTAAAATGGAGGCCAGATCAACTCCCGTTTTTTTTTTTCTTTTCCAAGTGCTGAACGGAGTCCAGATCTACTCCTATAGATTTCAATAGGGACCCGGGGGGCCTGGTCTACTCCCGTTTTTTTAAAAAAAAGAAGTTGAGATCGGAGCCCAGGTGTACTCTTATAGATTTTAATGGGTACCCGGGAGTCCTGGTCTACTCTCTTTTTTTTAAAAAAAGTTCACATCGGAACCCAGATCTATTCCTATTGATATGAAAGGGAACCCGGGAGTCCTGGTCTACTCTCTTAGAGTCCTATGGGGACCCGGGAGGCCTGGTCTACTCCCGTTTTTTTTTTTTTTTAAGAAGTTGAGATCGGAGCCCAGGTCTACTCTCATAGAGTCCAATGGGGCCTGAACTAATCCCATTTTTTTTTTTTTTAAGAAGTTCAGATCGGAGCACAGGTCTACTCGCATAGAGTCCAATGGGGACCCGGGAGGCCTGGTCTACTCCCTTTTTTAAGAAAAAAGTTCAGAACGGAGCTCAGGTCTACTCCTATACAGACCAATGCGGACCCCGGAGGAGTTGTCTACTCCCTTTTTTAAAAAAAGAAGTTGAGATCGGAGCCCAGGTCTACTCTCATAGAGTCCAGATCTACTCTCATAGAGTCCAATGGGGACCCGGGAGGCCTGGTCTACTCCCGTTTTTTTTTTAAAAAGTTGAGATCGGAGCCCAGGTCTACTCTTATAGATTTTAATGGGGACCCGGGAGTCCTGGTCTACTTTCTTTTTTTAAAAAAAAGTTCAGATCGGAGCCCAGATCTATTCCTATTGATATCAATGGGAACCCGGGAGTCCTGGTCTACTCCCGTTGTTTTTTTTTTTAAGAAGTTGAGATCGGAGACCAGATCTACTGCCATAGAGTCCTATGGGGACCCGGGAGGCCTGGTCTACTCCCTTTTTTAAAAAGGGAGTTCAGAACGGAGCCCAAGTCTACTCCTATACAGACCATTGCGGACCCCGGAGGCTTTGTCTACTCCCGTTTTTTTTTAAAAAAGAAGTTGAGATCGGAGCCCAGGTCTACTCTCATAGAGTCCTATGGGGACCCGGGAGGCCTGGTCTACTCCCGTTGTTTTTTTTTTTAAGAAGTTGAGATCGGAGCCCAGATCTACTGCCATAGAGTCCAATGGGGACCCGGGAGGCCTGGTCTACTGCGTTTTTTTATAGGTAAAATGGAGGCCAGATCGACCATTGTATTTTAGCAGGTAAAATGGAGGCCAGATCAACTCCCGTTTTTTTTTTCTTTTCCAAGTGCTGAACGGAGTCCAGGTCTACTCCTATAGATTTCAATAGAGACCCGGGGGGCCTGGTCTACTCCCGGTTTTTTTTAAAAGTTCAGAACGGAGCCCAGGTCTACTCTCATAGAGTCCAATGGGGACCCGGGAGGCCTGGTCTACTCCCGGTTGATTTTTTGTTTTTTTTTAAAAGAAGTTGAGATCGGAGGCCAGGTCTACTCCTATAGATTTCAAAGGGAACCAGGAGGCCTGAACTAATCCCGTTTTTTTTTTTTTTTTTAAAAGAAGTTCAGATCGGAGCACAGGTCTACTCGCATAGAGTCCAATGGGGACCCGGGAGGCTTGGTCTACTCCCTTTTTTAAGAAAAAAGTTCAGAACGGAGCTCAGGTCTACTCCTATACATACCAATGCGGACCCCGGAGGCCTTGTCTACTCCCTTTTTTAAGAAAAAAGTTCAGAACGGAGCTCAGGTCTACTCCTATACAGACCAATACGGACCCCGGAGGCCTTGTCTACTCCCGTTTTATTTAAAAAAAGAAGTTGAGATCGTAGCCCAGGTCTACTCTCATAGAGTCCAGATCTACTCTCATAGAGTCCAATGGGGACCCGGGAGGCCTGGTCTACTCCCGTTTTTTTTAAAAAAAGTTGAGATCGGAGCCCAGGTCTACTCTTATAGATTTTAATGGGGACCCGGGAGTCCTGGTCTACTTTCTTTTTTTTAAAAAAAGTTCAGATCGGAGCCCAGATCTATTCCTATTGATATCAATGGGAACCCGGGAGTCCTGGTCTACTCCCGTTGTTTTTTTTTTTTAAGAAGTTGAGATCGGAGCCCAGGTCTTCTGCCGTAGAGTCCTATGGGGACCCGGGAGGCCTGGTCTACTCCCTTTTTAAAAAAAGGAGTTCAGAACGGAGCCCAAGTCTACTCCAATACAGACCATTGCGGACCCCGGAGGCTTTGTCTACTCCCGTTTTTTTTAAAAAAAGAAGTTGAGATCGGAGCCCAGGTCTACTCTCATAGAGTCCTATGGGGACCCGGGAGGCCTGGTCTACTCCTGTTGTTTTTTTTTTTAAGAAGTTGAGATCGGAGCCCAGATCTACTGCCATAGAGTCCAATAGGGACCCGGGAGGCCTGGTCTACTGCGTTTTTTTATAGGTAAAATGGAGGCCTGGTCTACTCCCGGTTTTTTTTAAAAGTTCAGAACGGAGCCCAGGTCTACTCTCATAGAGTCCAATGGGAACCCGGGAGGCCTGGTCTACTCCCGGTTTTTTTTTTTGTTTTTTTTTAAAGAAGTTGAGATCGGAGCCCAGGTCTACTCTTATAGATTTCAATGGGGACCCAGGAGGCCTGGTCTATTTTTTTTTTTTTAAAAAGTTCAGATCGGAGCCCAGATCTATTCCTATTGATATCAATGGGAACTCGGGAGTCCTGGTCTACTCCCGTTGTTATTTTTTTTAAGAAGTTGAGATCGGAGGCCAGGTCTACTCCTATAGATTTCAGTGGGAACCAGAAGGCCTGATCTAATCCAGTTTTTTAAAAAAAAAGAAGTTCAGATCGGAGCCCAGCTCTACTCCTATAGAATCCAATGGGGGCCCGGGAGGCCTGGTCTACTGCAGGTTTTTTTCATGGGTAAAATGGAGGGCAGATTGACTTTTGTATTTTAGCAGGTAAAATGGAGGCCAGATCAACTCCCGTATTTTTTTTCTTTTCCAAGTGCTGAACGGAGCCCAGGTCTACTCTCATACAGTCCAATGGGGACCCGGGAGGCCTGGTCTACTCCCGTTTGTTTGTTTTGTTTTTTTAAAGAAGTTGAGATCGGAGGCCGGGTCTACTCTTATAGATTCCAAAGGGAACCAGGAGGCCTGATCTAATCCCGTTTTTTTTTTTTTAAAGAAGTAAAGATCGGAGCACAAGTCTACTCGTATACAGACCAATGCGGACCCGGGAGGCCTTGTCTACTCCCGTATTTTTAAAAAAAGAAGTTGAGATCGGAGCCCAGGTCTACTCACATAGAGTCCTATGGGGACCCGGGAGGCCTGGTCTACTCCCGTTTTTTAAAAAAGAAGAAGTTGAGATCGGAGCCCAGGTCTACTCTTATAGATTTCAATGGGGACCGGGGAGGCCTGGTCTACTGTCTCTTTTTTTTTTTTTTTTTTTAAAGGTCAGATCGGAGCCCAAATCTATTCCTATTGATATCAATGGGAACCAGGGAGTCCTGGTCTACTCCCGTTTTTTTTTTTTTTAAAGAAGTTCAGATCGGAGCCCAGGTCTACTCCAATAGATTCCAATGGCGACCCGGGAGGCCTGGTCTACTGCAGGATTTTTTCATAGGTAAAATGGAGGGCAGATCGACTTTTGTATTTTAGCAGGTAAAATGGAGGCCAGATCAACTCCCGTATTTTTTTTCTTTTCCAAGTGCTGAATGGAGTCCTGGTCTACTGTCATAGAGTCCAATGGGGACCCGGGAGGACTGGTCTACTCCCGTTTCTTTTTGTTTTTTTTTAAAGAAGTTGAGATCGGAGGCCGGGTCTACTCCTATAGATTTCAAAGGGAACCAGGAGGCCTGATGTAATCCCGTTTTTTTTTTAAAAAAGAAGTTCAGATCGGAGCACAGGTCTATTCCTATACAGACGAATGCGGACCCGGGAGGCCTTGTCTACTCCCGTATTTTAAAAAAGAAGTTGAGATCGGAGCCCTGGTCTACTCTTATAGATTTTAATGGGGACCCGGGAGTCCTGGTCTACTCTCTTTTTTAAAAAAAAAGTTCAGATCGGAGCCCAGATCTATTCCTATTGATATCAATGGGAATCCGGGAGTCCTGGTCTACTCCCGTTGTTTTTTTTTTTAAGAAGTTGAGATCGGAGCCCAGGTCTACTGCCATAGAGTCCTATGGGGACCCGGGAGGCCTGGTCTACTCCCGTTGTTGTTTTTTTTAAGAAGTTGAAATCGGAGCCCAGATCTACTGCCATAGAGTCCAATGGGGACCCAGGAGGCCTGGTCTACTCCCTTTTTTAAGAAAAAAGTTCAGAACGGAGCCCAGGTCTACTCCTATACAGACGAATGCGGACCCCGGAGGCCTTGTCTACTCCCGTTTTTTTAAAAAAAAGAAGTTGAGATCGTAGCTCAGGTCTACTCTCATAGAGTCCTATGGGGACCCGGGAGGCCTGGTGTACACCCGTTTTTTTTTTTTTTAAAGTTGAGATCGGAGCCCAGGTCTACTCTTATAGATTCTAAAGGGGACCCGGGAGTCCTGGTCTACTCTCTTTTTTTTAAAAAAAGTTTAGATCGGAGCCCAGATCTATTCCTATTGATATCAATGGGAACCCGGGAGTCCTGGTCTACTCCCGTTGTTTTTTTTTTTAAGAAGTTGAGATCGGAGCCCAGGTCTTCTGCCATAGAGTCCTATGGGGACCCGGGAGGTCTGGTCTACTCCCTTTTTAAAAAAAGGAGTTCAGAATGGAGCCGAAGTCTACTCCTATACAGACCATTGCGGACCCCGGAGGCCTTGTCTACTCCCATTTTTTTTTTAAAAAGAAGTTGAGATCGGAGCCCAGGTGTACTCTCAAAGAGTCCTATGGGGACCCGGGAGGCCTGGTCTACTCCCATTGTTTTTTTTTTTTAAGAAGTTGAGATCGGAGCCCAGATCTACTGCCATAGAGTCCAATGGGGACCCGGGAGGCCTGGTCTACTGCGTTTTTTTATACGTAAAATGGAGGCCAGATCGACTCTTGTATTTTAGCAGGTAAAATGGAGGCCAGATCAACTCCCATTTTTTTTTTTCTTTTCCAAGTGCTGAACGGAGTCCAGGTCTACTCCTATAGAATTCAATAGGGACCCGGGGGGCCTGGTCTACTCCCGGTTTTTTTTAAAAGTTCAGAACGGAGCCCAGGTCTACTCTCATAGAGTCCAATGGGGACCCGGGAGGCCTGGTCTACTCCCGGTTTTTTTTTTTTTTTTTTAAGAAGTTGAGATCGGAGGCCAGGCCTACTCCTATAGATTTCAAAGGGAACCAGGAGGCCTGAACTAATCCCGTTTTTTGTTTTTTTTAAAAGAAGTTCAGATCAGAGCACAGGTCTACTCGCATAGAGTCCAATGGGGACCCGGGAGGCCTGGTCTACTCCCTTTTTTAAGAAAAAAGTTCAGAACGGAGCTCAGGTCTACTCCTATACAGACCAATGCGGACCCCGGAGGCCTTGTCTACTCCCGTTTTTTTTAAAAAAAGAAGTTGAGATCGGAGCCCAGGTCTACTCTCATAGAGTCCAGATCTACTCTCATAGAGTCCAATGGGGACCCGGGAGGCCTGGTCTACTCCCGGTTTTTTTTTTTGTTTTTTTTTTAAAGAAGTTGAGATCGGAGGCCAGGTCTACTCCTATAGATTTCAAAGGGAACCAGGAGGCCTGAATTAATCCCGTTTTTTTTTTTTAAAGAAGTTCAGATCTTAGCACAGGACTACTCGCATAGAGTCCAATGGGGACCCGGGAGGCCTGGTCTACTCCCTTTTTTAAGAAAAAAGTTCAGAACGGAGCCCAGGTCTACTCCTATACAGACCAATGCGGATCCCGGAGGCCTGGTCTACTCCCGTTTTTTTTTAAAAAAGTTGAGATCGGAGTCCAGGTCTACTCTCATAGATTTTAATGGGGACCCGGGAGTCCTGGTCTACTCTCTCTTTTTTTTTTTTAAAGTTCAGATCGGAGCCAAGATCTATTCCTATTGATATCAATGGGAACCCGGGAGTCCTGGTCTACTCCCGTTGTTTTGTTTTTTTTAAGAAGTTGAGATCGGAGCCCAGGTCTTCTGCCATAGAGTCCTATGGGGACCCGGGAGGCCTGGTCTACTGCATTTTTTTATAGGTAAAATGGAGGCCAGATCGACTCTTGTATTTTAGCAGGTAAAATGGAGGCCAGATCAACTCCCGTTTTTTTTTTTCTTTTCCAAGTGCTGAACGGAGTCCAGGTCTACTCCTAGAGTTTTTAATAGGGACCCGGGGGGCCTGGTTTTCTCCCGGTTTTTTTTAAAAGTTCAGAACGGAGCCCAGGTCTACTCTCATAGAGTCCAATGGGAACCCGGGAGGCCTGGTCTACTCCCGGTTGTTTTTTTGTTTTTTTTTAAAGAAGTTGAGATCGGAGGCCAGGTCTACTCTTATAGATTTTAATGGGGACCCGGGAGTCCTGGTCTACTCTCTTTTTTTAAAAAAAAGTTCAGATCGGAGCCCAGATCTATTCCTATTGATATCAAAGGGAACCCGGGAGTCCTGGTCTACTCCCGTTGTTTTTTTTTTTAAAGAAGTTGAGATCGGAGCCCAGGTTTTCTGCCGTAGAGTCCTATGGGGACCCGGGAGGCCTGGTCTACTGCAGGATTTTTTCATAGGTAAAATGGAGGGCAGATCGACTTTTGTATTTTAGCAGGTAAAATGGAGGCCAGATCAACTCCCGTAATTTTTTTCTTTTCCAAGTGCTGAATGGAGTCCTGGTCTACTCTCATAGAGTCCAATGGGGACCCGGGAGTACTGGTCTACTCCCGTTTCTTTTTGTTTTTTTTTAAAGAAGTGGAGATCGGAGGCCGGGTCTACTCCTATAGATTTCAAAGGGAACCAGGAGGCCTGATGTAATCCCGTTTTTTTTTAAAAAAAAGAAGTTCAGATCGGAGCACAGGTCTATTCCTATACAGACCAATGCGGACCCGGGAGGCCTTGTCTACTCCCGTATTTTAAAAAAGAAGTTGAGATCGGAGCCCTGGTCTACTCTTATAGATTTTAATGGGGACCCGGGAGTCCTGGTCTACTCTCTTTTTTTAAAAAAAAGTTCAGATCGGAGCCCAGATCTATTCCTATTGATATCAATGGGAACCCGGGAGTCCTGGTCTACTCCCGTTTTTTTTTTTTTTTTTAAGAAGTTGAGATCGGAGCCCAGGTCTACTGCCATAGAGTCCTATGGGGACCCGGGAGGCCTGGTCTACTCCCGTTGTTGTTTTTTTTAAGAAGTTGAAATCGGAGCCCAGATCTACTGCCATAGAGTCCAATGGGGACCCAGGAGGCCTGGTCTACTCCCTTTTTTAAGAAAAAAGTTCAGAACGGAGCCCAGGTCTACTCCTATACAGACGAATGCGGACCCCGGAGGCCTTGTCTACTCCCGTTTTTTTTAAAAAAAAGAAGTTGAGATCGTAGCTCAGGTCTACTCTCATAGAGTCCTATGGGGACCCGGGAGGCCTGGTGTACACCCGTTTTTTTTTTTAAAAAAGTTGAGATCGGAGCCCAGGTCTACTCTTATAGATTCTAATGGGGACCCGGGAGTCCTGGTCTACTCTCTTTTTTTAAAAAAATGTTTAGATCGGAGCCCAGATCTATTCCTATTGATATCAATGGGAACCCGGGAGTCCTGGTCTACTCCCGTTGTTTTTTTTTTTAAGAAGTTGAGATCGGAGCCCAGGTCTTCTGCCATAGAGTCCTATGGGGACCCGGGAGGCCTGGTCTACTCCCTTTTTAAAAAAAGGAGTTCAGAACGGAGCCGAAGTCTACTCCTATACAGACCATTGCGGACCCCGGAGGCCTTGTCTACTCCCATTTTTTTAAAAAAAGGAAGTTGAGATCGGAGCCCAGGTCTACTCTCATAGAGTCCTATGGGGACCCGGGAGGCCTGGTCTACTCCCGTTGTTTTTTTTTTTAAGAAGTTGAGATCGGAGCCCAGATCTACTGCCATAGAGTCCAATGGGGACCCGGGAGGCCTGGTCTACTGCGTTTTTTTATAGGTAAAATGGAGGCCAGATTGACTCTTGTATTTTAGCAGGTACAATGGAGGCCAGATCAACTCCCGTTTTTCTTTTTCTTTTCCAAGTGCTGAACGGAGTCCAGGTCTACTCCTATAGAATTCAATAGGGACCCGGGGGGCCTGGTCTACTCCCGGTTTTTTTTAAAAAGTTCAGAACGGAGCCCAGGTCTACTCTCATAGAGTCCAATGGGGACCCGGGAGGCCTGGTCTACTCCCGGTTTTTTTTTTTTTTTTTTAAAGAAGTTGAGATCGGAGGCCAGGCCTACTCCTATAGATTTCAAAGGGAACCAGGAGGCCTGAACTAATCCCGTTTTTTGTTTTTTTTAAAAGAAGTTCAGATCAGAGCACAGGTCTACTCGCATAGAGTCCAATGGGGACCCGGGAGGCCTGGTCTACTCCCTTTTTTAAGAAAAAAGTTCAGAACGGAGCTCAGGTCTACTCCTATACAGACCAATGCGGACCCCGGAGGCCTTGTCTACTCCCGTTTTTTTTTAAAAAAGAAGTTGAGATCGGAGCCCAGGTCTACTCTCATAGAGTCCAGATCTACTCTCATAGAGTCCAATGGGGACCCGGGAGGCCTGGTCTACTCCCGGTTTTTTTTTTTGTTTTTTTTTAAGGAAGTTGAGATCGGAGGCCACGTCTACTCCTATAGATTTCAAAGGGAACCAGGAGGCCTGAATTAATCTTGTTTTTTTTTTTTTAAAGAAGTTCAGATCGGAGCACAGGTCTACTCGCATAGAGTCCAATGGGGACCCGGGAGGCCTGGTCTACTCCCTTTTTTAAGAAAAAAGTTCAGAATGGAGCCCAGGTCTACTCCTATACAGACCAATGCGGACCTCGGAGGCCTTGTCTACTCCCGTTTTTTTAAAAAAAAGAAGTTGAGATCGGAGCCCAGGTCTACTCTCATAGAGTCCTATGGGGACCCGGGAGTCCTGGTCTACTCTCTTTTTTTTTAAAAAAAGTTCAGATCGGAGCCCAGATCTATTCCTATTGATATCAATGGGAACCCGGGAGTCCT
The DNA here is from genome assembly GCA_029233225.1 of Lepidodactylus listeri. Lineage (NCBI taxonomy): Eukaryota > Metazoa > Chordata > Lepidosauria > Squamata > Gekkonidae > Lepidodactylus > Lepidodactylus listeri. The sequence continues at coordinate 350,151 of JARCFY010000014.1, read as the reverse complement.
GGTCTACTCCCGTTGTTTTTTTTTTAAGAAGTTGAAATCGGAGCCCAGGTCTTCTGCCATAGAGTCCTATGGGGACCCGGGAGGCCTGGTCTACTCCCTTTTTTAAAAAAGGAGTTCCGAACGGAGCCCAAGTTTACTCCTAAACAGACCATTGCGGACCCCGGAGGCCTTGTCTACTCCCGTTTTTTTTTTAAAAAAAGAAGTTGAGATCGGAGCCCTGGTCTACTGCCATAGAGTCCTATGGGGACCCGGGAGGCCTGGTCTACTCCCGTTGTTTTTTTTTTTTAAGAAGTTGAGATCGGAGCCCAGATCTACTGCCATAGAGTCCAATGGGGACCCGGGAGGCCTGGTCTACTGCCTTTTTTATAGGTAAAATGGAGGCCAGATCGACTCTTGTATTTTAGCAGGTAAAATGGAGCCCAGATCAGAGCCCAGATCTATTCCTATTGATATCAAAGGGAACCCGGGAGTCCTGGTCTACTCCTGTTTTTTTTTTTTTTTTAAGAAGTAGAGATCGGAGCCCAGGTCTACTGCCATAGAGGACCCGGGAGGCCTGGTCTACTCCCGTTGGGGACCCGGGAGGCCTGGTCTACTCCCGTTGTTGTTTTTTTTAAGAAGTTGAGATTGGAGCCCACATCTACTGCCATAGAGTCCAATGGGGACCCGGGAGGCCTGGTCTACTGCGTTTTTTTATAGGTAAAATGGAGTCCAGATCGACTCTTGTATTTTAGCAGGTAAAATGGAGGCCAAATCAACTCCCGTTTTTTTTTTCTTTTCCAAGTGCTGAACGGAGTCCAGGTCTACTCCTATAGATTTCAATAGGGACCCGGGGGGCCTGGTCTACTCCCGGTTTTTTTTAAAAGTTCAGAACGGAGCCGAGGTCTACTCTCATAGAGTCCAATGGGGACCCGGGAGGCCTGGTCTACTCCCGGTTGTTTTTTTGTTTTTTTTAAAAGAAGTTGAGATCGGAGGTCAGGTCTACTCCTATAGATTTCAAAGGGAATCAGGAGGCCTGAACTAATCCCGTTTTTTTTTTTTTTTTTTAAAGAAGTTCAGATCGGAGCACAGGTCTACTCGCATAGAGTCCAATGGGGACCCGGGAGTTATGGTCTACTCTCTTTTTTAAGAAAAAAGTTCAGAACGGAGCCCAGGTCTACTCCTATACAGACCAATGCGGACCCCGGAGGCCTTGTCTACTCCCTTATTTTTTTTTAAAAAAGAAGTTGAGATCAGAGCCCAGGTCTACTCTCATAGATTTTAATGGGGACCCGGGAGGCCTGGTCTACTCCCGTTTTTTTAAAAAAAGAGTTGAGATCGGAGCCCAGGTCTACTCTTATAGATTTTAATGGGGACCCATGAGTCCTGGTCTACTCTCTTTTTTTAAAAAAATGTTCAGATCGGAGCCCAGATCTATTCCTATTGATATCAATGGGAACCCGGAGTCCTGGTCTACTCCCGTTGGTTTTTTTTTTAAGAAGTTGAGATCGGAGCCCAGGTCTTCTGACATAGAGTCCTATGGGGACCCGGGAGGCCTGGTCTACTCCCTTTTTAAAAAAAGGAGTTCAGAACGGAGCCCAAGTCTACTCCTATACAGACCATTGCGGACCCCGGAGGCCTTGTCTACTCCCATTTTTTTTAAAAAAAGAAGTTGAGATCAGAGCCCAGGTCTACTCTCATAGAGTCCTATGGGGACCCGGGAGGCCTGGTCTACTCCCGTTGTTTTTTTTTTTAAGAAGTTGAGATCGGAGCCCAGATCTACTGCCATAGAGTCCAATGGGGACCCGGGAGGCCTGGTCTACTGCGTTTTTTTATAGGTAAAATGGAGGCCAGATCGACTCTTGTATTTTAGCAGGTAAAATGGAGGCCAGATCAACTCCCGTTTTTTTTTTCTTTTCCAAGTGCTGAACGGAGTCCAGGTCTACTCCTATAGATTTCAATAGGGACCCGGGGGGCCTGGTCTATTCCCGGTTTTTTTTAAAAGTTCAGAACGGAGCCCAGGTCTACTCTCATAGAGTCCAATGGGGACCCGGGAGGCCTGGTCTACTCCCGGTTGTTTTTTTGTTTTTTTTTAAAGATGTTAAGATCGGAGGCCTGGTCTACTCCCTTTTTTAAGAAAAAAGTTCAGAACGGAGCCCAGCTCTACTCCTATACAGAACAATGCGGACCCCGGAGGCCTTGTCTACTCCGGTTTTTTTTTTTTTTAAGAAGTTTAGATCGGAGCCCAGGTCTACTCTCATAGAGTCCTATGGGGACCCGGGAGGCCTGGTCTACTCTCATTTTTTTTTTTAAGAAGTTGAGATCGGAGCCCCGATCTATTTCCATAGAGTCCAATGGGGACCCGGGAGGCCAGATCAACTCCCGTTTTTTTTTCTTTTCCAAGTGCTGAACGGAGTCCAGGTCTACTCCTATAGATTTCAATAGGGACCCGGGGGGCCTGGTCTACTCCCGTTTTTTTTTTAAAAAAGAAGTTGAGATCGGAGCCCAGGTCTACTCTTATAGATTTTAATGGGTACCCGGGAGTCCTGGTCTACTCTCTTTTTTAAAAAAATGTTCACATCGGAGCCCAGATCTATTTCTATTGATATCAAAGGGAACCCGGGAGTCCTGGTCTACTCTCATAGAGTCCTATGGGGACCCGGGAGGCCTGGTCTACTCCCGTTTTTTTTTTTTTTAAGAAGTTGAGATCGGAGCCCAGGTCTTCTCTCATAGAGTCCTATGGGGACCCGGGAGGCCTGGTCTACTGCGTTTTTTTATAGGTAAAATGGAGGCCACATCGACTCTTGTATTTTAGCAGGTAAAATGGAGGCCAGATCAACTCCCGTTTTTTTTTTCTTTTCCAAGTGCTGAACGGAGTCCAGGTCTACTCCTATAGATTTCAATAGGGACCCGGGGGGCCTGGTCTACTCCCGGTTTTTTTTAAAAGTTCAGAACGGAGCCCAGGTCTACTCTCATAGAGTCCAATGGGGACCCGGGAGGCCTGGTCTACTCCCGGTTGTTTTTTTGTTTTTTTTTAAAGAAGTTGAGATCGGAGGCCAGGTCTACTTCTATAGATTTCAAAGGGAACCAGGAGTCCTGAACTAATCCCGTTTTTTTTTTTTTTTAAAGAAGTTCAGATCGGAGGCCTGGTCTACTCCCTTTTTTAAGAAAAAAGTTCAGAACGGAGCTCAGCTCTACTCCTATACAGACCAATGCGGACCCCGGAGGCCTTGTCTACTCCCGTTTTTTTTTAAAAAAGAAGTTGAGATCGGAGCCCAGGTCTACTCTCATAGAGTCCTATGGGGACCCGGGAGGCCTGGTCTACTCCCATTTTTTTTTTTTTTAAAGATGAGATCGGAGCCCAGGTCTACTCTTACAGATTTTAATGGGGATCCGAGAGTCCAGGTCTACTCTCTTTTTTTTAAAAAAAGTTCAGATCGGAGCCCAGATCTATTCCTATTGATATCAATGGGAACCCGGGAGTCCTGGTCTACTCCCGTTGTTTTTTTTTTTAAGAAGTTGAGATTGGAGCCCAGGTCTTCTGCCATAGAGTCCTATGGGGACCCGGGAGGCCTGGTCTACTCCCTTTTTAAAAAAAGGAGTTGAGAACGGAGCCCAAGTCTACTCCTATACAGACCATTGCGGACCCCGGAGGCCTTGTCTACTCCCGTTTTTTTTTAAAAAAGAAGTTGAGATCGGAGCCCAGGTCTACTCTCATAGAGTCCTATGGGGACCCGGGAGGCCTGGTCTACTCCCGTTTTTTTTTCTTTAAGAAGTTGAGATCGGAGCCCAGATCTACTTCCATAGAGTCCAATGGGGACCCGGGAGGCCTGGTCTACTGCGTTTTTTTATAGGTAAAATGGAGGCCAGATCGACTCTTGTATTTTAGCAGGTAAAATGGAGGCCAGATCAACTCCCATTTTTTTTTTCTTTTCCAAGTGCTGAACGGAGTCCAGGTCTACTCCTATAGATTTCAATAGGGACCCGGGTGGCCTGGTCTACTCCCGTTTTTTTAAAAAAAAGAAGTTGAGATCGGAGCCCAGGTCTACTCTTTTAGATTTTAATGGGTACCCGGGAGTCCTGGTCTACTCTCTTTTTTTAAAAAAAAGTTCAGATCGGAGCCCAGATCTATTCCTATTGATATCAAAGGGAACCCGGGAGTCCTGGTCTACTCCCGTTTTTTTTTTTTTAAGAAGTTGAGATCGGAGCCAAGGTCTACTGCCATAGAGTTTTATGGGGACCCGGGAGGCCTGGTCTACTCCCGTTGTTTTTTTTTTTAAGAAGTTGAGATCGGAGCCCAGATCTACTGCCATAGAGTCCAATGGGGACCCTGGCCTGGTCTACTGCGTTTTTTTATACGTGAAATGGAGGCCAGATCGACTCTTGTATTTTAGCAGGTAAAATGGAGGCCAGATCAACTCCCGTTTTTTTTTTCTTTTCCAAGTGCTGAACGGAGTCCAGGTCTACTCCTATAGATTTCAATAGGGACCCGGGGGGCCTGGTCTACTCCCGGTTTTTTTTAAAAAAGAAGTTGAGATCGGAGCCCAGGTCTACTCTTTTAGATTTTAATGGGTACTCGAAAGTCCTGGTCTACTCTCTTTTTTTTTAAAAAAGTTCAGATCGGAGCCCAGATCTATTCCTATTGATATCAAAGGGAACGCGGGAGTCCTGGTCTCCTTCCGTTGTTTGTTTTTTTTAAGAAGTTGAGATCGGAGCCCAGGTCTACTGTCATAGAGTCCTATGGGGACCCGGGAGGCCTGGTCTACTCCCGTTGTTTTTTTTTTTTTTAAGAAGTTGAGATCGGAGCCCAGATCTACTGCCATAGAGTCCAATGGGGACCCGGGAGGCCTGGTCTTCTGCGTTTTTTTTTTTTGTTTTTTTTAAAAGAAGTTGAGATTGGAGGCCAGGTCTACTCCTATAGATTTCAAAGGGAACCAGGAGGCCTGAACTAATCCCGTTTTTTTTTTTTTTTTAAGAAGTTGAGATCAGAGCACAGGTTTACTCGCATAGAGTCCTATGGGGACCCGGTAGGCCTGGTCTACTCCCTTTTTTAAGAAAAAAGTTCAGAACGGAGCCCAGGTCTACTCCTATACAGACCAATGCGGACCCCGGAGGCCTTGTCTACTCCCTTTTTTTTTAAAAAAAGAAGTTGAGATCGGAGCTCAGGTCTACTCTCATAGAGTTCTATGGGGACCCGGGAGGCCTGGTCTACTCCCGTTTTTTTTTTTAAAAAGTTGAGATCGGAGCCCAGGTCTACTCTTATAGATTTTAATGGGGACCCGGGAGTCCTGGTCTACTCTCTTTTTTTAAAAAAAAGTTCACATCGGAGCCCAGATCAATTCCTATTGATATCAAAGGGAACCCGGGAGTTCTGGTCTACTCTCATAGAGTCCTATGGGGACCCAGGAGGCCTGGTCTACTCCCGTTTTATTTTTTTTTTAAGAAGTTGAGATCGGAGCCCAGGTCTACTCTCATAGAGTCCTATGGGGACCCGGGAGGCCTGGTCTACTCCCGTTGTGTTTTTTTTTAAGAAGTTGAGATCGGAGCCCAGATCTACTTCCATAGAGTCCAATGGGGACCCGGGAGGCTTGGTCTACTGCGTTTTTTTATAGGTAAAATGGAGGCCAGATCGACTCTTGTATTTTAGCAGGTAAAATGGAGGCCAGATCAACTCCCGTTTATTTTTTCTTTTCCAAGTTCTGAACGGAGTCCAGGTCTACTCCTATAGATTTCAATAGGGACCCGGGGGGCTTGGTCTACTCCCGGTTTTTTTAAAAAGTTCAGAACGGAGCCCAGGTCTACTCTCATAGAGTCCAATGGGGACCCGTGAGGCCTGGTCAACTCCCGGTTGTTTTTTTGTTTTTTTTTAAAGAAGTTGAGATCGGAGGCCAGGTCTCCTCCTATAGATTTCAAAGGGAACCAGGAGTCCTGAACTAATCCCGTTGTTTTTTTTTTTAAAGAAGTTCAGATCGGAGGCCTGGTCTACTCCCTTTTTTAAGAAAAAAGTTCAGAACGGAGCCCAGGTCTACTCCTATACAGACCAATGCGGACCCTGGAGGCCTTGTCTACTCCCGTTTTTTTTTTTAAAAGTTGAGATCGGTGCCCAGGTCTACTCTCTTAGAGTCCTATGGGGACCCGGGAGGCCTGGTCTACTCCCGGGTTTTTTTTTAAAAAAGTTGAGATCGGAGCCCAGGTCTACTCTTATAGATTTTAATGGGGACCCGGGAGTCCTGGTCTACTCTCTTTTTTTTAAAAAAAGTTCAGATCGGAGCCCAGATCTATTCCTATTGATATCAATGGGAACCCGGGAGTCCTGGTCTACTCCCGTTGTTTTTTTTTTTAAGAAGTTGAGATTGGAGCCCAGATCTTCTGCCATAGAGTCCTATGGGGACCCGGGAGGCCTGGTCTACTCCCGTTTGTTTGTTTTGTTTTTTTAAAGAAGTTGAGATCGGAGCCCAGGTCTACTCCAATAGAGTCCAATGGCGACCTGGGAGGCCTGATCTAATCCCGTTTTTTTTTAAAAAGAAGTTCAGATCGGAGCACAAGCCTACTCCTATACAGACCAATGCGGACCTGGGAGGCCTTGTCTACTCCCGTTTTTTTAAAAAAAAGAAGTTGAGATCGGAGCCCAGGTATACTCTTATAGATTTCAATGGGGACCGGGGAGGCCTGGTCTACTCTTTTTTTTTTAAAAAAAAAGTTCAGATCGGAGCCCAAATCTATTCCTATTGATATCAATGGGAACCCGGGAGTCCTGGTCTACGCCTGTTGTTGTTTTTTTTTAAGAAGTTGAGATCGGAGGCCCGTTTTTTTTTTTTAAAGAAGTTCAGATCGGAGCTCAGGTCTACTCCTATACAGACCAATGCGGACCCGGGAGGCCTGGTCTACTCCTGTTTTTTTTAAAAAAATAAGTTGAGATCAGAGCCCAGGTCTACTCTTATAGAGTCCTATGGGGACCCGGGAGGCCTGGTCTACTCCTGTTTTTTTTAAAAAAAGAAGTTGAGATCGGAGCCCAGGTCTACTCTTATAGATTTCAATGGGGACCCAGGAGGCCTGGTCTATTTTTTTTTTTTAAAGTTCAGATCAGAGTCCAGATCTATTCCTATTGATATCAATGGGAACCCGGGAGTCCTGGTCTACTCCCGTTGTTATTTTTTTTAAGAAGTTGAGATCGGAGGCCAGGTCTACTCCTATAGATTTCAGGGGGAACCAGAAGGCCTGATCTAATCCAGTTTTTTTAAAAAAAAGAAGTTCAGATCGGAGCCCAGCTCTACTCCTATAGAATCCAATGGGGGCCCGGGAGGCCTGGTCTACTGCAGGTTTTTTTCATAGGTAAAATGGAGGGCAGATCGACTTTTGTATTTTAGCAGGTAAAATGGAGGCCAGATCAACTCCCGTATTTTTTTTCTTTTGCAAGTGCTGAACGGAGCCCAGGTCTACTCTCATACAGTCCAATGGGGACCCGGGAGGCCTGGTCTACTCCCGTTTGTTTGTTTTGTTTTTTTAAAGAAGTTGAGATCGGAGGCCGGGTCTACACCTATAGATTTCAAAGGGAACCAGGAGGCCTGATCTAATCCCGTTTTTTTTTTAAAAGAAGTTCAGATCGGAGCACAAGTCTACTCCTATACAGACCAATGCGGACCTGGGAGGCCTTGTCTACTCCCGTTTTTTTTAAAAAAAGAAGTTGAGATCGGAGCCCAGGTATACTCTTATAGATTTCAATGGGGACCGGGGAGGCCTGGTCTACTCTTTTTTTTTTTTTAAAAAAAGTTGAGATCGGAGCCCAAATCTATTCCTATTGATATCAATGGGAACCCGGGAGTCCTGGACTACGCCTGTTGTTGTTTTTTTTTAAGAAGTTGAGATCGGAGGCCAGGTCTACTCCTATAGATTTCAGAGGGAACCAGAAGGCCTGATCTAATCCAGTTTTTTTAAAAAAAGAAGTTCAGATCGGAGCCCAGGTCTACTCCTATAGAATCCAATGGGGTCCCGGGAGGCCTGGTCTACTCCCTTTTTTAAAAAAGGAGTTCAGAACGGAGCCCAGGTCTACTCTTATACAGACCAATGCGGACCCGGGAGGCATTGTCTACTCGCATTTTTTTTTTTTTTAAAGAAATTCAGATCGGAGCCCAGGTCTACTCCAATAGATTCCAATGGCGACCCGGGAGGCCTGGTCTACTGCAGGATTTTTTCATAGGTAAAATGGAGGGCAGATCGACTTTTGAATTTTAGCAGGTAAAATGGAGGCCAGATCAACTCCCGTATTTTTTTTCTTTTCCAAGTGCTGAACGGAGTCCAGGTCGACTCTCATAGAGTCCAATGGGTACCCGGGAGGACTGGTCTACTCCCGTTTCTTTTTGTTTTTTTTTAAAGAAGTTGAGATCGGAGGCCGGGTCTACTCCTATAGATTTCAAACGGAACCAGAAGGCCTGATGTAATCCCGTTTTTTTTTTTAAAATGAAGTTCAGATCGGAGCACAGGTCTATTCCTATACAGACCAATGCGGACCCGAGAGGCCTTGTCTACTGCTGTATTTTAAAAAAGAAGTTGAGATCGGAGCCCAGGTCTACTCTTATAGACTTTAATGGGGACCCGGGAGTCCTGGTCTACTCTCTTTTTTTAAAAAGAAGTTCAGATCGGAGCACAGGTCTACTCGCATACAGTCCAATGGGGATTCGGGAGGCCTGGTCTACTCCCTTTTTTAAGAAAAAAGTTCAGAACGGAGCCCAGGTCTACTCCTATACAGACAAATGCGGACCCCAGAGGCCTTGTCTACTCCCATTTTTTTTTAAAAAAGAAGTTGAGATCGGAGCCCAGGTCTACTCTCATAGAGTCCTCTAGGGACCCGGGAGGCCTAGTCTACTCCCATTTTTTTTAAAAAAAGTTGAGATCGGAGCCCAGGTCTACTCTTATAGATTTTAATGGGGACCCGGGAGTTTTGGTCTACTCTCTTTTTTTTAAAAAAAGTTCAGATCGGAGCCCAGATCTATTCCTATAGATATCAATGGGAACCCGGGAGTCCTGGTGTACTCCCGTTTTTTTTTTTTTTAAGAAGTTGAGATCGGAGCCCAGGTCTACTGCCATAGAGTCCTAAGGGGACCCGGGAGGCCTGGTCTACTCTCGTTGTTTTTTTTTTAAGAAGTTGAGATCGGAGCCCAGATGTACTGCCATAGAGTCCAATGGGGACCCGGGAGGCCTGGTCTACTGCGTTTTTTTATAGGTAAAATGGAGGCCAGATCGACTCTTGTATTTTAGCAGGTAAAATGGAGGCCAGATCAACTCCCGTTTTTTTTTTCTTTTCCAAGTGCTGAACGGAGTCCAGGTCTACTCCTATAGATGTCAATAGGGACCCGGGGGGCCTGGTCTACTCCTTTTTTTTAAAAAAAAGAAGTTGAGATCGGAGCCCAGGTCTACTCTTATAGATTTTAATGGGTACCCGAGAGTCCTGGTCTACTCTCTTTTTTTAAAAAAAAGTTCAGATCGGAGCCCAGATCTATTCCTATTGATATCAAAGGGAACCCAAGAGTCCTGGTCTACTCCCGTTTTTTTTAAAAAAAGAAGTTGAGATCGGAGCCCAGGTCTACTCTCTTAGAGTCCTATGGGGACCCGGGAGGCCTGGTCTACTCCCGTTGTTTTTTTTTTTTTAAGAAGTTGAGATCGGAGCCCAGATCTACTGCCATAGAGTCCAATGGGGACCCGGGAGGCTTGGTCTACTGCGTTTTTTTATAGGTAAAATGGAGGCCAGATCTACTCTTGTATTTTAGCAGGTAAAATGGAGGCCAGATCAACTCCCATTTTTTTTTCCTTTTCCAAGTGCTGAACGGAGTCCAGGTCTACTCCTATAGATTTCAATAGGGAGCCGGGCGGCCTGGTCTACTCCCGGTTTTTTTTAAAAGTTCGGAACGGAGCCCAGGTCTACTCTCATAGAGTCCAATGGGGACCCGGGAGGCCTGGTCGACTCCCGGTTGTTTTTTTTTTTTTTTTTTTAAAGAAGTTGAGATCGGAGGCCAGGTCTACTCTCATAGAGTTCTATGGGGACCCGGGAGGCCTGGTCTACTCCCGTTTTTTTTTTAAAAAAGTTGAGATCGGAGCCCAGGTCTACTCTTATAGATTTTAATGGGGACCCGGGAGTCCTGGTCTACTCTCTTTTTTTAAAAAAAAGTTCACATCGGAGCCCAGATCAATTCCTATTGATATCAAAGGGAACCCGGGAGTTCTGGTCTACTCTCATAGAGTCCTATGGGGACCCAGGAGGCCTGGTCTACTCCCGTTTTATTTTTTTTTTAAGAAGTTGAGATCGGAGCCCAGGTCTACTCTCATAGAGTCCTATGGGGACCCGGGAGGCCTGGTCTACTCCCGTTGTGTTTTTTTTTAAGAAGTTGAGATCGGAGCCCAGATCTACTTCCATAGAGTCCAATGGGGACCCGGGAGGCTTGGTCTACTGCGTTTTTTTATAGGTAAAATGGAGGCCAGATCGACTCTTGTATTTTAGCAGGTAAAATGGAGGCCAGATCAACTCCCGTTTATTTTTTCTTTTCCAAGTTCTGAACGGAGTCCAGGTCTACTCCTATAGATTTCAATAGGGACCCGGGGGGCTTGGTCTACTCCCGGTTTTTTTAAAAAGTTCAGAACGGAGCCCAGGTCTACTCTCATAGAGTCCAATGGGGACCCGTGAGGCCTGGTCAACTCCCGGTTGTTTTTTTGTTTTTTTTTAAAGAAGTTGAGATCGGAGGCCAGGTCTCCTCCTATAGATTTCAAAGGGAACCAGGAGTCCTGAACTAATCCCGTTGTTTTTTTTTTTAAAGAAGTTCAGATCGGAGGCCTGGTCTACTCCCTTTTTTAAGAAAAAAGTTCAGAACGGAGCCCAGGTCTACTCCTATACAGACCAATGCGGACCCTGGAGGCCTTGTCTACTCCCGTTTTTTTTTTTAAAAGTTGAGATCGGTGCCCAGGTCTACTCTCTTAGAGTCCTATGGGGACCCGGGAGGCCTGGTCTACTCCCGGGTTTTTTTTTAAAAAAGTTGAGATCGGAGCCCAGGTCTACTCTTATAGATTTTAATGGGGACCCGGGAGTCCTGGTCTACTCTCTTTTTTTTAAAAAAAGTTCAGATCGGAGCCCAGATCTATTCCTATTGATATCAATGGGAACCCGGGAGTCCTGGTCTACTCCCGTTGTTTTTTTTTTTAAGAAGTTGAGATTGGAGCCCAGATCTTCTGCCATAGAGTCCTATGGGGACCCGGGAGGCCTGGTCTACTCCCGTTTGTTTGTTTTGTTTTTTTAAAGAAGTTGAGATCGGAGCCCAGGTCTACTCCAATAGAGTCCAATGGCGACCTGGGAGGCCTGATCTAATCCCGTTTTTTTTTAAAAAGAAGTTCAGATCGGAGCACAAGCCTACTCCTATACAGACCAATGCGGACCTGGGAGGCCTTGTCTACTCCCGTTTTTTTAAAAAAAAGAAGTTGAGATCGGAGCCCAGGTATACTCTTATAGATTTCAATGGGGACCGGGGAGGCCTGGTCTACTCTTTTTTTTTTTTAAAAAAAGTTCAGATCGGAGCCCAAATCTATTCCTATTGATATCAATGGGAACCCGGGAGTCCTGGTCTACGCCTGTTGTTTTTTTTTTTTAAGAAGTTGAGATCGGAGGCCCGTTTTTTTTTTTTAAAGAAGTTCAGATCGGAGCTCAGGTCTACTCCTATACAGACCAATGCGGACCCGGGAGGCCTGGTCTACTCCTGTTTTTTTTAAAAAAATAAGTTGAGATCAGAGCCCAGGTCTACTCTTATAGAGTCCTATGGGGACCCGGGAGGCCTGGTCTACTCCTGTTTTTTTTAAAAAAAGAAGTTGAGATCGGAGCCCAGGTCTACTCTTATAGATTTCAATGGGGACCCAGGAGGCCTGGTCTATTTTTTTTTTTTAAAGTTCAGATCAGAGTCCAGATCTATTCCTATTGATATCAATGGGAACCCGGGAGTCCTGGTCTACTCCCGTTGTTATTTTTTTTAAGAAGTTGAGATCGGAGGCCAGGTCTACTCCTATAGATTTCAGGGGGAACCAGAAGGCCTGATCTAATCCAGTTTTTTTAAAAAAAAGAAGTTCAGATCGGAGCCCAGCTCTACTCCTATAGAATCCAATGGGGGCCCGGGAGGCCTGGTCTACTGCAGGTTTTTTTCATAGGTAAAATGGAGGGCAGATCGACTTTTGTATTTTAGCAGGTAAAATGGAGGCCAGATCAACTCCCGTATTTTTTTTCTTTTGCAAGTGCTGAACGGAGCCCAGGTCTACTCTCATACAGTCCAATGGGGACCCGGGAGGCCTGGTCTACTCCCGTTTGTTTGTTTTGTTTTTTTAAAGAAGTTGAGATCGGAGGCCGGGTCTACACCTATAGATTTCAAAGGGAACCAGGAGGCCTGATCTAATCCCGTTTTTTTTTTAAAAGAAGTTCAGATCGGAGCACAAGTCTACTCCTATACAGACCAATGCGGACCTGGGAGGCCTTGTCTACTCCCGTTTTTTTTAAAAAAAGAAGTTGAGATCGGAGCCCAGGTATACTCTTATAGATTTCAATGGGGACCGGGGAGGCCTGGTCTACTCTTTTTTTTTTTTTAAAAAAAGTTGAGATCGGAGCCCAAATCTATTCCTATTGATATCAATGGGAACCCGGGAGTCCTGGACTACGCCTGTTGTTGTTTTTTTTTAAGAAGTTGAGATCGGAGGCCAGGTCTACTCCTATAGATTTCAGAGGGAACCAGAAGGCCTGATCTAATCCAGTTTTTTTAAAAAAAGAAGTTCAGATCGGAGCCCAGGTCTACTCCTATAGAATCCAATGGGGTCCCGGGAGGCCTGGTCTACTCCCTTTTTTAAAAAAGGAGTTCAGAACGGAGCCCAGGTCTACTCTTATACAGACCAATGCGGACCCGGGAGGCATTGTCTACTCGCATTTTTTTTTTTTTTAAAGAAATTCAGATCGGAGCCCAGGTCTACTCCAATAGATTCCAATGGCGACCCGGGAGGCCTGGTCTACTGCAGGATTTTTTCATAGGTAAAATGGAGGGCAGATCGACTTTTGAATTTTAGCAGGTAAAATGGAGGCCAGATCAACTCCCGTATTTTTTTTCTTTTCCAAGTGCTGAACGGAGTCCAGGTCGACTCTCATAGAGTCCAATGGGTACCCGGGAGGACTGGTCTACTCCCGTTTCTTTTTGTTTTTTTTTAAAGAAGTTGAGATCGGAGGCCGGGTCTACTCCTATAGATTTCAAACGGAACCAGAAGGCCTGATGTAATCCCGTTTTTTTTTTTAAAATGAAGTTCAGATCGGAGCACAGGTCTATTCCTATACAGACCAATGCGGACCCGAGAGGCCTTGTCTACTGCTGTATTTTAAAAAAGAAGTTGAGATCGGAGCCCAGGTCTACTCTTATAGACTTTAATGGGGACCCGGGAGTCCTGGTCTACTCTCTTTTTTTAAAAAGAAGTTCAGATCGGAGCACAGGTCTACTCGCATACAGTCCAATGGGGATTCGGGAGGCCTGGTCTACTCCCTTTTTTAAGAAAAAAGTTCAGAACGGAGCCCAGGTCTACTCCTATACAGACAAATGCGGACCCCAGAGGCCTTGTCTACTCCCATTTTTTTTTAAAAAAGAAGTTGAGATCGGAGCCCAGGTCTACTCTCATAGAGTCCTCTAGGGACCCGGGAGGCCTAGTCTACTCCCATTTTTTTTAAAAAAAGTTGAGATCGGAGCCCAGGTCTACTCTTATAGATTTTAATGGGGACCCGGGAGTTTTGGTCTACTCTCTTTTTTTTAAAAAAAGTTCAGATCGGAGCCCAGATCTATTCCTATAGATATCAATGGGAACCCGGGAGTCCTGGTGTACTCCCGTTTTTTTTTTTTTTAAGAAGTTGAGATCGGAGCCCAGGTCTACTGCCATAGAGTCCTAAGGGGACCCGGGAGGCCTGGTCTACTCTCGTTGTTTTTTTTTTAAGAAGTTGAGATCGGAGCCCAGATGTACTGCCATAGAGTCCAATGGGGACCCGGGAGGCCTGGTCTACTGCGTTTTTTTATAGGTAAAATGGAGGCCAGATCGACTCTTGTATTTTAGCAGGTAAAATGGAGGCCAGATCAACTCCCGTTTTTTTTTTCTTTTCCAAGTGCTGAACGGAGTCCAGGTCTACTCCTATAGATGTCAATAGGGACCCGGGGGGCCTGGTCTACTCCTTTTTTTTTAAAAAAAGAAGTTGAGATCGGAGCCCAGGTCTACTCTTATAGATTTTAATGGGTACCCGAGAGTCCTGGTCTACTCTCTTTTTTTAAAAAAAAGTTCAGATCGGAGCCCAGATCTATTCCTATTGATATCAAAGGGAACCCAAGAGTCCTGGTCTACTCCCGTTTTTTTTAAAAAAAGAAGTTGAGATCGGAGCCCAGGTCTACTCTCTTAGAGTCCTATGGGGACCCGGGAGGCCTGGTCTACTCCCGTTGTTTTTTTTTTTTTAAGAAGTTGAGATCGGAGCCCAGATCTACTGCCATAGAGTCCAATGGGGACCCGGGAGGCTTGGTCTACTGCGTTTTTTTATAGGTAAAATGGAGGCCAGATCTACTCTTGTATTTTAGCAGGTAAAATGGAGGCCAGATCAACTCCCATTTTTTTTTCCTTTTCCAAGTGCTGAACGGAGTCCAGGTCTACTCCTATAGATTTCAATAGGGAGCCGGGCGGCCTGGTCTACTCCCGGTTTTTTTTAAAAGTTCGGAACGGAGCCCAGGTCTACTCTCATAGAGTCCAATGGGGACCCGGGAGGCCTGGTCGACTCCCGGTTGTTTTTTTTTTTTTTTTTTTAAAGAAGTTGAGATCGGAGGCCAGGTCTACTCCTATAGATTTCAAAGGGAACCAGGAGTCCTGAACTAATCCCGTTTTTTTTTTTTAAAGAAGTTCAGATCGGAGCACAGGTCTACTCGCATAGAGTCCAATGGGGATTCGGGAGGCCTGGTCTACTCCCTTTTTTAAGAAAAAAGTTCAGAACGGAGCCCAGGTCTACTCCTATACAGACAAATGCGGACCCCGGAGGCCTTGTCTACTCCCGTTTTTTTTTAAAATAAGAAGTTGAGATCGGAGCCCAGGTCTACTCTCATAGAGTCCTCTAGGGACCCGGGAGGCCTGATCTACTCCCGTTTTTTTTTTAAAAAGTTGAGATCGGAGCCCAGGTCTACTCTTATAGATTTTAATGGGGACCCGGGAGTTTTGGTCTACTCTCTTTTTTTAAAAAAAAGTTCAGATCGGAGCCCAGATCTATTCCTATAGATATCAATGGGAACCCGGGAGTCCTGGTGTACTCCCGTTGTTTTTTTTTTTAAGAAGTTGAGATCGGAGCCCAGGTCTACTGCCATAGAGTCCTATGGGGACCCGGAAGGCCTGGTCTACTCTCGTTGTTTTTTTTTTAAGAAGTTGAGATCGGAGCCCAGATGTACTGCCATAGAGTCCAATGGGGACCCGGGAGGCCTGGTCTACTGCGTTTTTTTATAGGTTAAATGGAGGCCAGATCGACTCTTGTATTTTAGCAGGTAAAATGGAGGCCAGATCAACTCCGGTTTTTTTTTTCTTTTCCAAGTGCTGAACGGAGTCCAGGTCTACTCCTATAGATTTCAATAGGGACCCGGGGGGCCTGGTCTACTCCTTTTTTTTTAAAAAAAGAAGTTGAGATCGGAGTCCAGGTCTACTCTTATAGATTTTAATGGGTACCCGGGAGTCCTGGTCTACTCTCTTTTTTTTAAAAAAAGTTCAGATCGGAGCCCAGATCTATTCCTATTGATATCAAAGGGAACCCGGGAGTCCTGGTCTACTCCCGTTTTTTTTAAAAAAAGAAGTTGAGATCGGAGCCCAGGTCTACTCTCATAGAGTCCTATGGGGACCCGGGAGGCCTGGTCTACTCCCGTTTTTTTTTTTTTTAAGAAGTTGCGATCGGAGCCCAGATCTACTGCCATAGAGTCCAATGGGGACCCGGGCATTTTTTTATAGGTAAAATGGAGTCCAGATCGACTCTTGTATTTTAGCAGGTAAAATGGAGGCCAGATCGACTCTTGTATTTTAGCAGGTAAAATGGAGGCCAGATCAACTCCCGTTTTTTTTTTTCTTTTCCAAGTGCTGAACAGAGTCCAGGTCTAATCCTATAGATTTCAATAGGGACCCGGGGGGCCTGGTCTACTCCCGTTTTTTTTAAAAAAAGAAGTTGAGATCGGAGCCCAGGTCTACTCTTATAGATTTTAATGGGTACCCGGGAGTCCTGGTCTACTCTTTTTTTTAAAAAAAGTTCAGATCGGAGCCCAGATCTATTCCTATTGATATCAAAGGGAACCCGGGAGTCCTGGTCTACTCTCATAGAGTCCTATGGGGACCCGGGAGGCCTGGTCTACTCCCGGTTGTTGTTGTTGTTTTTTTTAAAGAAGTTGAGATCGGAGGCCAGGTCTACTCCAATAGATTTCAAAGGGAACCAGGAGTCCTGAAGTAATCCCGTTTTTTTTTTTTAAAGAAGTTCAGATCGGAGCACAGGTCTACTCGCATAGAGTCCAATGGGGACCCGTGAGGCCTGGTCTACTCCCTTTTTTAAGAAAAAAGTTCAGAACGGATCCCAGGTCTACTCCTATACAGACCAATGCGGACCCCGGAGGCCTGGTCTACTCCCGTTTTTTAAAAAAAAGAAGTTGAGATCGGAGCCCAGGTCTACTCTTATAGATTTTAATGGGGACCCGGGAGTCCTGGTCTACTCTCTTTTTTTTAAAAAAAGTTCAGATCGGAGCCCAGATCTATTCCTATTGATATCAATGGGAACCCGGGAGTCCTGGTCTACTCCCGTTGTTGTTGTTTTTTAAGAAGTTGAGATCGGAGCCCAGGTCTTCTGCCATAGAGTCCTATGGGGACCCGGGAGGCCTGGTCTACTCCCTTTTTAAAAAAAGGAGTTCAGAACGGAGCCCAAGTCTACTCCTATACAGACCATTGCGGACTTCGGAGGCCTTGTCTACTCCCGTTTTTTTTAAAAAAAGAAGTTGAGATCGGAGCCCAGGTCTACTCTCATAGAGTCCTATGGGGACCCGGGAGGCCTGGTCTACTCCCGTTGTTTTTTTTTTTAAGAAGTTGAGATCGGAGCCCAGATCTACTGCCATAGAGTCCAATGGGGACCCGGGAGGCTTGGTCTACTGCGTTTTTTTATAGGTAAAATGGAGGCCAGATCTACTCTTGTATTTTAGCAGGTAAAATGGAGGCCAGATCAACTCCCATTTTTTTTTTCTTTTCCAAGTGCTGAACGGAGTCCAGGTCTACTCCTATAGATTTCAATAGGGACCCGGGGGGCCTGGTCTACTCCCGGTTTTTTTTAAAGGTTCAGAACGGAGCCCAGGTATACTCTCATAGAGTACAATGGGGACCCGGGAGGCCTGGTCTACTCCCGGTTGTTTTTTTGGTTTTTTTTTAAAGAAGTTTAGATCGGAGGCCAGATCTACTCCTATAGATTTCAAAGGGAACCAGGAGTCCTGAACTAATCCCGTTTTTTTTTTTTTTAAAGAAGTTCAGATCGGAGCACAGGTGTACTCGCATAGAGTCCAATGGGGATTCGGGAGGCCTGGTCTACTCCCTTTTTTAAGAAAAAAGTTCAGAACGGAGTCCAGGTCTACTCCTATACAGACAAATGCGGACCCCGGAGGCCTTGTCTACTCCCGTTTTTTTTAAAAAAAGAAGTTGAGATCGGAGCCCAGGTCTACTCTCATAGAGTCCTCTAGGGACCCGGGAGGCCTGGTCTACTCCCTTTTTTTTTTAAAAAAAGTTGAGATCGGAGCCCAGGTCTACTCTTATAGATTTTAATGGGGACCCGGGAGTTTTGGTCTACTCTCTTTTTTTAAAAAAAAGTTCAGATCGGAGCCCAGATCTATTCCTATAGATATCAATGGGAACCCGGGAGTCCTGGTGTTCTCCCGTTGTTTTTTTTTTTAAAGAAGTTGAGATCGGAGCCCAGGTCTACTGCCATAGAGTCCTATGGGGACCCGGGAGGCCTGGTCTACTCTCGTTGTTTTTTTTTTAAGAAGTTGAGATCGGAGCCCAGATGTACAGCCTTAGAGTCCAATGGGGAACCGGGAGGCCTGGTCTACTGCGTTTTTTTATAGGTAAAATGGAGGCCAGATCGACTCTTGTATTTTAGCAGGAAAAATGGAGGCCAGATCAACTCCCGTTTTTTTTTCTTTTCCAAGAGTTGAACGGAGTCCAGGTCTACTCCTATAGATTTCAATAGGGACCCGGGGGGCCTGGTCTACTCCTTTTTTTTTAAAAAAAGAAGTTGAGATCGGAGCCCATGTCTACTCTTATAGATTTTAATGGGTACCCGGGAGTCCTGGTCTACTCTCTTTTTTTTTAAAAAAAGTTCAGATCGGAGCCCAGATCTATTCCTATTGATATCAAAGGGAACCCGGGAGTCCTGGTCTACTCCCGTTGTTTTAAAAAAAAGAAGTTGAGATCGGAGCCCAGGTCTACTCTCATAGAGTCCTATGGGGACCCGGGAGGCCTGGTCTACTCCCGTTTTTTTTTTTTTTAAGAAGTTGCGATCGGAGCCCAGATCTACTGCCATAGAGTCCAATGGGGACCCGGGAGGCCTGGTCTAGTGCGTTTTTTTATAGGTAAAATGGAGTCCAGATCGACTCTTGTATTTTAGCAGGTAAAATGGAGGCCAGATCGACTCTTGTATTTTAGCAGGTAAAATGGAGGCCAGATCAACTCCCGTTTTTTTTTTCTTTTCCAAGTGCTGAACGGAGTCCAGGTCTACTCCTATAGATTTCAATAGGGACCCGGGGGGCCTGGTCTACTCCCAGTTTTTTTTAAAAGTTCAGAACGGAGCCCAGGTCTACTCTCATAGAGTCCAATGGGTACCCGGGAGGCCTGGTCTAGTGCGTTTTTTTATAGGTAAAATGGAGTCCAGATCGACTCTTGTATATTAGCAGGTAAAATGGAGGCCAGATCGACTCTTGTATTTTAGCAGGTAAAATGGAGGCCAGATCAACTCCCGTTTTTTTTTTCTTTTCCAAGTGCTGAACGGAGTCCAGGTCTACTCCTATAGATTTCAATAGGGACCCGGGGGGCCTGGTCTACTCCCAGTTTTTTTTAAAAGTTCAGAACGGAGCCCAGGTCTACTCTCATAGAGTCCAATGGGTACCCGGGAGGCCTGGTCTACTCCCGGTTTTTTTTTTTGTTTTTTTTTAAAGAAGTTGAGATCGGAGGCCAGGTCTACTCCTATAGATTTAAAAGGGAACCAGGAGGCCTGAACTAATCCCGTTTTTTTTTTTTTTAAAGAAGTTCAGATCGGAGCACAGGTCTACACGCATAGAGTCCAATGGGGACCCGGGAGGCCTAGTCTACTCCCTTTTTTAAGAAAAAAAGTTCAGAACGGAGCTCAGGTCTACTCCTATACAGACCAATGCGGACCCCGGAGGCCTTGTCTACTCCCGTTTTTTTAAAAAAACAAATTGAGATCGGAGCCCAGGTCTACTCTCATAGAGTCCAGATCTACTCTCATAGAGTCCAATGGGGAACCGGGAGGCCTGGTCTACTCCCGGTTGTTTTTTTGTTTTTTTTTAAAGAAGTTCAGATCAGAGCACAGGTCTACTCGCATAGAGTCCAATGGGGACCCGGGTGGCCTGGTCTACTCCCTTTTTTAAGAAAAATGTTCAGAACGGAGCCCAGGTCTACTCCTATACAGACCAATGTGGACCCCGGAGGCCTTGTCTACTCCCGTTGTTTTTAAAAAAAGAAGTTGAGATCGGAGCCCAGGTCTACTCTCATAGAGTCCTTTGGGGACCCGGGAGGCCTGGTCTACTCCCGTTTTTTTTTTTAAAAGTTGAGATCGGAGCCCAGGTCTACTCTTATATATTTTAATGGGGACCCGGGAGTCCTGGTCTACTCTCTTTTTTTTAAAAAAAGTTCAGATCAGAGCCCAGATCTATTCCTATTGATATCAATGGGAACCCGGGAGTCCTGGTCTACTCCCGTTGTTTTTTTTTTTTAAGAAGTTGAGATCGGAGCCCAGGTCTACTCCTATAGATTTCAAAGGGAACCAGGAGGCCTGGTCTACTCCCGGTTTTTTTTTTGTTTTTTTTTAAAGAAGTTGAGATCGGAGCCCAGGTCTACTTTCATAGAGTCCAGATCTACTCTCATAGAGTCCAATGGGGACCCGGGAGGCCTGGTCTACTCCCGGTTGTTTTTTTGTTTTTTTTTAAAGAAGTTGAGCTCGGAGGCCAGGTCTACTCCTATAGATTTCAAAGGGAACCAGGAGGCCTGAACTAATCCCGTTTTTTTTTTTTTTAAAGAAGTTCAGATCGGAGCCCAGGTCTACTCTCATAGAGTCCTATGGGGACTTGGGAGGCCTGGTCTACTCCCGCTGTTTTTTTTTTAAAGAAATTGAGATCGGAGCCCACGTCTACTGCCATAGAGTCCAATGGGGACCCGGGAGGCCTGGTCTACTGCGTTTTTTTATAGGTAAAATGGAGGCCAGATCGACTCTTGTATTTTAGCAGGTAAAATGGAGGCCAGATCAACTCTCGTATTTTTTTTCTTTTCCAAGTGCTGAATGGAGTCCAGGTCTATTCCGATAGATTTCAATAGGGACCCGGGAGGCCTGGTCAACTCCCGGTTGTTTTTTTGTTTTTTTTTAAAATAAGTTGAGATCGGAGGCCAGGTCTACTCCTATAGATTTCAAAGGGAACCAGGAGGCCTGAACTAACCCCGTTTGTTTTTTTTTTAAAGAAGTTCAGATCGGAGCAGAGGTCTACTCACATAGAATCCAATGGGGACCCGGGAGGCCTGGTCTACTCCCCTTTTTAAGAAAAAAGTTCAGAACGGAGCCCAGGTCTACTCCTATACAGACCAATGCGGACCCCGGAAACCTTGTCTACTCCTGTTTTTTTTAAAAAAAGAAGTTGAGATCGGAGCCCAGGTCTACTCCTATACAGACTAATGCGGACCCGGGAGGCCTGGTCTACTCCCATTTCTTTTAAAAAAAGAAGTTGAGATCGGAGCCCAGGTCTACTCTTACAGATTTTAATGGGGACCCGGGAGTCCTGGTCTACTCTCTTTTTTTAAAAAAAATGTTCAGATCGGAGCCCACATCTATTCCTATTGATATCAGTGGGAACCCGGGAGTCCTGGTCTACTCCCATTGTTTTTTTTTTTTAAGAAATTGAGATCGGAGCCCAGGTCTACTCGCATAGAGTCCAATGGGGACCCGGTAGGCCTGGTCTACTCTCTTTTTAAAAAAAGGAGTTCAGAACGGAGCCCAAGTCTACTCCTATACAGACCAATGCGGACCCCGGAGGCCTTGTCTACTCCCGTTTTTTTTAAAAAAAGAAGTTGAGATCGGAGCCCAGGTCTACTCTCATAGAGTCCTATGGGGACCCGGGAGGCCTGGTCTACCACTGTTTTTTTTTTTTTTTAAGAAGTTGAGATCGGAGCCCAGATCTACTGCCATAGATTCCAATGGGGATCCGGGAGGCCTGGTCTACTGCGTTTTTTTATAGGTAAAATGGAGGCCAGATCGACTCTTGTGTTTTAGCAGGTAAAATGGAGGCCAGATCAACTCCCGTTTTTTTTTCTTTTCCAAGTGCTAAACGGAGTCCAGGTCTACTCCTATAGATTTCAATAGGGACCCGGGGGGCCTGGTCTACTCCCGGTTTTTTTTAAAAGTTCAGAACGGAGCCCAGGTCTACTCTCGTAGAGTCCAATGGGGACCCGTGAGGCCTGGTCTACTCCCGGTTGTTTTTTTTTTTTTTTTAGAAGTTGAGATCGGAGCCCAGGTCTACTGCCATAGAGTCCAATGGGGACCCGGGAGGCCTGGTCTACTGCGTTTTTTTATAGGTAAAATGGAGGCCAATTCGACTCTTGTATTTTAGCAGGTAAAATGGAGGCCAGAGCAACTCTCTTTTTTTTAAAAAAAGTTCAGATCGGAGCCCAGGTCTACTCCCGTTCTTTTTTTTAAGAAGTTGAGATCGGAGCCCAGGTCTACTGCCATAGAGTCCAATGGGTACCCGGGAGGCCTGGTCTACTCCGGTTTTTTTTAAGAAAGGAAGTTGAGATCGGAGCCCAGGTGTACTCTTATAGATTTTAATGGGGACCCGGGAGTCCTGGTCTACTCTCTTTTTTAAAAAATTTCAGATCGGAGCCCAGATCTATTCCTATTGATATCAATGGGGACCCGGGAGTCCTGGTCTACTCCCGTTGTTTTTGTTTTTAAGAAGTTCAGATCGGAGCCCAGGTCTACTCCTATAGAATCCAATCGGGACCCGGGGGTCCTGGTCTACTCCCGGTTGTTTTTTTTAAAACAAGTTCAGAACGGAGCCAGGTCTACTCTCATAGAGTCCAATGGGAACCCGGGAGGCCTGGTCTACCCCCCCCCTTTTTTTTTTTTAAGAAGTTCAGAACGGAGCCCAGGTCTACTCCTATAGAATCCAATCGGGACCCGGGGGTCCTGGTCTACTCCCGATTTTTTTTTTTTAGGAAGTTCAGAACGGAGCCCAGGTCTACTCTCATAGAGTCCAATGGGATCTCGGGAGGCCTGGTCTACCCCTTTTTTTTCTTTTTTTAAGAAGTTCAGATCGGAGCCCAGATCTATTCCTATTGATATCAATGGGGACTCGGGAGTCCTGGTCTACTCCCGTTGTTCTTTTTTTTAAGAAGTTGAGATCGGAGCCCAGGTCTTCTCCTATAGAATCCAATGGAGACCCGGGGGTCCTGGTCTACTCCCGGTTGTTTTTTTTAAAAAGAAGTTCAGAACGGAGCCCAGGTCTACTCTCATAGAGTCCAATCGGAACCCGGGAGGCCTGGTCTATTCCCGTTTTTTTTTTTTTTTTTTTAAAGTTAAGACTGGAGCCCAGGTTTACTGTCATAGAGAACAATGGGGACCCGCGAGGCCTGGTCTACTGCGTTTTTTTCATAGGTAAAATGGAGGCCAGATCTTATATTTTAGCAGGTAAAATGGAGGCCAGGTCTACTCTTATATTTTAACAGGTAACATGGATCCCAGATCTACTCCCGTTTTTTCTTTTCTTTTTGAATTGCTGAACGGAGCCCAGGTCTACTGCAGTAGAGTCCAATGGGGAACCAGGAGGCCTGGACTACTCCCTTTTTTTTTTAAAGAAGTTCAGATTGGAGCCCAGGTCTACTCCAATAGAGTCCAATGGGGACCCGGGAGGGCTTGTCTACTGCAGGTTTTTTTCATAGGTAAAATGGAGGGCAGATCGACTTTTGTATTTTAGCAGGTAAAATGGAGGCCAGATCTACTCCCATTTTGTTTTTTTCTTTTCTAAGTGCTGAACGGAGCCCAGATCTACTGCAATATTGTCCAATGGGGACCTAGGAGGCCTGGTCTACTCACGTTTTTTTTTTAAAGTTCAGAACGGAGCCCAGGTATTCTCCTATAGATGTCAGAGTTAACCAGAAGGCCTGATCTAATTAAGTTTTTTTTTTTTTAAAGAACTTCAGATCGGAACCCAGGTCTACTCCTATAGAATCCATTGGGGGCCCAAATGGCCTGGTCTACTCCCGTTTTTTTTTTTTTAAAGAAGTTCAAATCGGAGCCCAGGTCTACTCCAATAGAGTCCAATGGGGACCCGGGAGGGCTGGTCTACTGCAGGTTTTTTTCATAGGTAAAATGGAGGGCAGATCGACTTTTGTATTTTAGCAGGTAAAATGGAGGCCAGATCTACTCCCATTTTGTTTTTTTCTATTCCAAATGCTGAACGGAGCCCAGGTCTACTCCTATAAAAACGAAAGCGGACCTGGGAGGCCTTGTCTACTCTCGTTTTTTGTTTTTTTTTAAGAAGTTCAGATCAGAGCCCAGGTCTACTCCTATAGAATCCAATGGGGACCCGGGGGTCCTGGTCTAATCCCGGTTGTTGTTTTTTAAACAAGTTCAGAAAGGAGCCAGGTCTACTCTCATAGAGTCCTATGGGGACCCGGGAGGCCTGGTCTACTCCCGTTTTTTTTAAAAAAAAGAAGTTGAGATCGGAGCCCAGGCCTACTCTTATAGATTCTAATGGGGACCTGGGAGTCCTGGTCTACTCTCTTTTTTTTTAAAAAAAGTTCAGATCGGAGCCCAGATCTATTCCTATTGATATCAATGGGAACCCGAGAGTCCTGGTCTACTCCCGTTGTTTTTTTTTTTAAGAAGTTGAGATCGGAGAAAAGGTCTACTGCCATAGAGTCCTATGGGGACCCGGGAGGCCTGGTCTACTCCCGTTGTTTTTTTTTTTACGAAGTTGAGATCGGAGCCCAGATCTACTGCCATAGAGTCCAATGGGGACCCGGGAGGCCTGGTCTACTGCGTTTTTTAATAGGTAAAATGGAGGCCAGATCGACTCTTGTATTTTAGCAGTTAAAATGGAGACCAGATCAACTCCCGTTTTTTTTTTTCTTTTCCAAGTGCTGAACGGAGTCCAGGTCTATTCCTATAGATTTCAATAGGGACCCGGGGGGCCTGGTCTACTCCCGGTTGTTTTTTTGTTTTTTTTTAAAGAAGTTCAGATCGGAGCACAGATCTACTCGCATAGAGCCCAATAGGGACCCGGGAGGCCTGGTCTACTCCCTTTTTTAAGAGAAAAGTTCAGAACGGAGCCCAGGTCTACTCCTATACAGACCAATGCGGACCCCGGAGGCCTTGTCTACTCCCGTTTTTTTTTAAAAAAAGAAGTTGAGATCGGAGCCCAGGTCTACTCCTATACAGACCAATGCGGACCCGGGAGGCCTGGTCTACTCCCATTTTTTTTTAAAAAAAGAAGTTGAGATCGGAGCCTAGGTCAAGTCTTATAGATTTTAATGAGGACCCAGGAGTCCTGGTCTACTCTCTTTTTTTAAAAAAAAGTTCAGATCGGAGCCCAGATCTATTCCTATTGATATCAATGGGGACCCGGGAGTCCTGGTCTACTCCCGTTGTTCTTTTTTTTAAGAAGTTGAGATCGGAGCCCAGGTCTTCTCCTATAGAATCCAATGGAGACCCGGGGGTCCTGGTCTACTCCCTTTTTAAAAAAAAAAAAAAAGTTCAGAACGGAGCCCAGGTCTACTCTCATAGAGTCCAATCGGAACCCGGGAGGCCTGGTCTATTCCCGTTTTTTTTTTTTTTTTTTTTAAAGTTAAGACTGGAGCCCAGGTCTACTGTCATAGAGAACAATGGGGACCCGCGAGGCCTGGTCTACTGCGTTTTTTTCATAGGTAAAATGGAGGCCAGATCTTATATTTTAGCAGGTAAAATGGAGGCCAGGTCTACTGTTATATTTTAACAGGTAACATGGAGCCCAGATCTACTCCCGTTTTTTTTTTCTTTTCGAATTGCTGAACGGAGCCCAGGTCTACTGCAGTAGAGTCCAATGGGGAACCAGGAGGCCTGGACTACTCCCGTTTTTTTTTTTAAGAAGTTAAGATCGGAGCCCAGGTCTACTCCTATAGAATCCAATGGGGACCCGGGGGTCCTGGTCTACTCCCGGTTGTTGTTTTTTAAACAAGTTCAGAAAGGAGCCAGGTCTACTCTCATAGAGTCCTATGGGGACCCGGGAGCCCAGGTCTACTCCTCTACAAACGAATGTGGACCCGGGAGGCCTTGTCTACTCTCGTTTTTTTTTTTTTTTTTAAGAAGTTCAGATCAGAGCCCAGGTCTACTCCTATAGAATCCAATGGGGACCCGGGGGTCCTGGTCTACTCCCGGTTGTTGTTTTTTAAACAAGTTCAGAAAGGAGCCAGGTCTACTCTCATAGAGTCCTATGGGGACCCGGGAGGCCTGGTCTACTCCCTTTTTAAAAAAAGGAGTTCAGAACGGAGCCCAAGTCTACTCCTATACAGACCAATGCGAACCCCAGAGGCCTTGACTACTCCCGTTTTTTTTAAAAAAAGAAGTTGAGATCGGAGCCCAGATCTACTGCCATAGAGTCCAAAGGGGACCCGGGAGGCCTGGTCTACTCCCTTTTTAAAAAAAGGAGTTCAGAACAGAGCCCAGGTCTACTCCTATACAGACAAATGCGGACCCCGGAGGCCTGGTCTACTCCCGTTTTTTTTAAAAAAAGAAGTTGAGATCGGAGCCCAGGTCTACTCTCATAGAGTCCTATGGGGACCCAGGAGGCCTGGTCTACTCCCGTTGTTGTTTTTTTTAAGAAGTTGAGATCGGAGCCCAGATCTACTGCCATAGAGTCCAATGGGGACCCGGGAGGCCTGGTCTACTGCGTTTTTTTATAGGTAAAATGGAGGCCAGATCGACTCTTGTATTTTAGCAGGTAAAATGGAGGCCAGATCAACTCCCGTTTTTCTTTTCTTTTCCAACTGCTGAACGGAGTCCAGGTATACTCCTATAGATTTCAATAGGGTCCCGGGGGGCCTGGTCTACTCCCGGTTTTTTTTAAAAGTTCAGAACGGAGCCCAGGTCTACTCTCATAGAGTCCAATGGGGACCCGGGAGGCCTGGTCTACTCCCTGTTGTTTTTTTGTTTTTTTTTTAAAAAAAGTTGAGATCGGAGGCCAGGTCTACTGCCATAGAGTCCTATGGGGACCCGGGAGGCCTGGTCTACTCCCTTTTTTAAGAAAAAAGTTCAGAACAGAGCCCAGGTCTACTCCTTTACAGACAAATGCGGACTATTTATACAGAGCCCAGGTCTACTCCTATAAAGACAAATGCAGATCTATTCCTATTGATATCAAAGGGAACCCGGGAGTCCTGGTCTACTCCCGTTGTTTTTTTTTTTAAGAAGTTGAGATCGGAGGCCAGGTCTACTCCTATAGATTTCAAAGGGAACCAGGAGGCCTGAACTAATCCCGTTTTTTTTTTTTTTTTAAAGAAGTTCAGTTCGGAGCACAGGTCTACTCGCATTGAGTCCAATGGGGATCCGGGAGGCCTGGTCTACTCCCTTTAGCCCAGGTCTACTCCTATACAGACAAATGCGGACCCCGGAGGCCTGCTCTACTCCCGTTTTTTTTTTAAAAAGAAGTTGAGATCGGAGCCCAGGTCTACTCTCATAGAGTCCTCTAGGGACCCGGGAGGCCTGGTCTACTCCCGTTTTTTTTAAAAAAAGTTAAGATCGGAGCCCAGGTCTACTCTTATAGATTTTAATGGGGACCCGGGAGTTTTGGTCTACTCTCTTTTTTTTTTAAATGTTCAGATCTGAGCCCAGATCTATTCCTGTTGATATCAAAAGTTTATAGGTAAAATGGAGGTCAGATCGACTCTTGTATTTTAGCAGGTAAAATGGAGGCCAGATCAACTCCCGTTTTTTTTTTCTTTTCCAAGTGCTGAACGGAGTCCAGGTCTACTCTCATAGAGTCCAATGGGGACCCGGGAGGCCTGGTCGACTCCCGGTTGTTTTTTTGTTTTTTTTTAAAGAAGTTGAGATCGGAGGCCAGGTCTACTCCTATAGATTTCAAAGGGAACCAGGAGGCCTGAACTAATCCCGTTTTTTTTTTTTTAAAGAAGTTCAGATTGGAGCACAGGTCTACTCTTATAGATTTTAATGGGTACCCGGGAGTCCTGGTCTACTCTCGTTTTTTTTAAAAAAGTTCAGATCGGAGCCCAGATGTATTCCTATTGATATCAAAGGGAACCCGGGAGTCCTGGTCTACTCCCGTTGTTGTTTTTTTTTAAGAAGTTGAGATCGTAGGCCAGGTCTACTCCTATAGATTTCAAAGGGAACCAGGAGTCCTGAACTAATCCCGTTTTTTTTTTTTTAAAGAAGTTCAGATTGGAGCACAGGTCTACTCTTATAGATTTTAATGGGTACCCGGGAGTCCTGGTCTACTCTCGTTTTTTTTAAAAAAGTTCAGATCGGAGCCCAGATGTATTCCTATTGATATCAAAGGGAACCCGGGAGTCCTGGTCTACTCCCGTTGTTGTTTTTTTTTAAGAAGTTGAGATCGTAGGCCAGGTCTACTCCTATAGATTTCAAAGGGAACCAGGAGTCCTGAACTAATCCCGTTTTTTTTTTTTTTTAAAGAAGTTCAGATCGGAGCACAGGTCTACTCACATTGAGTCCAATGGGGATCCGGGAGGCCTGGTCTACTCCCTTTTTAAAGAAAAAAGTTCAGAACAGAGCCCAGGTCTACTCCTATACAGACAAATGCGGACCCCGGAGGCCTGGTGTACTCCCGTTTTTTTTAAAAAAAGAAGTTGAGATCGGAGACCAGATCTACTGCCATAGAGTCCAATGGGGACCCGGGAGGCCTGGTCTACTGTGTTTTTTTATAGGTAAAATGGAGGCCAGATCGACTCTTGTATTTTAGCAGGTAAAATGGAGGCCAGATCAACTCCCTTTTTTTTTTCTTTTCCAAGTGCTGAACGGAGTCCAGGTCTACTCCTACAGATTTCAATAGGGACCCGGGGGGGCCTGGTCTACTCCCGGTTTTTTTTAAAAGTTCAGAACGGAGCCCAGGTCTACTCTCATAGAGTCCAATGGGGACCCGGGAGGCCTGGTCTACTCCCGGTTGTTTTTTTTTTTTTTTTTTTAAAGAAGATCAGATCGGAGCACAGGTCTACTCGCATAGGGTCCAATGCGGACCCCGGAGGCCTTGTCTACTCCCGTTTTTTTTAAAAAAAGTAGTTGAGATCGGAGCCCAGGTCTACTCTCATAGAGTCCTATGGGGACCCGGGAGGCCTGGTCTACTCCCTTTTTTAAAAAAAAAGAAGTTGAGATCGGAGCCCAGGTCTACTCTTATAGATTTTAATGGGGACCCGGGAGTCCTGGTCTACTCTCTTTTTTTTAAAAAAAGTTCAGATCGGAGCCCAGATCTATTCCTATTGATATCAATGGGAACCCGGGAGTCCTGGTCTACTCCCATTGTTTTTTTTTTTAAGAAGATGAGATCGGAGCCCAGGTCTACTGCCATAGAGTCCTATGGGGACCCGGGAGGCCTGGTCTACTCCCTTTTTAAAAAAAGGAGTTCAGAACGGAGCCCAAGTCTACTCCTATACAGACCAATGCGGACCCCGGAGGCCTTGTCTACTCCCGTTTTTTTTAAAAAAAGAAGTTGAGATCGGAGCCCAGTTCTACTGCCATAGATTCCAATGGGGACCCGGGAGGCCTGGTCTACTGCGTTTTTTTATAGGTAAAATGGAGGCCAGATCGACTCTTGTATTTTAGCAGGTAAAATGGAGGCCAGATCTACTCCCATTTTGTTTTTTTCTTTTCCAAATGCTGAACGGAGCCCAGATCTACTCCTATAAAAACGAAAGCGGACCTGGGAGGCCTTGTCTACTCTCGTTTTTTTTTTTTTTTTAAGAAGTTCAGATCAGAGCCCAGGTCTACTCCTATAGAATCCAATGGGGACCCGGGGGTCCTGGTCTAATCCCGGTTGTTGTTTTTTAAATAAGTTCAGAAAGGAGCCAGGTCTACTCTCATAGAGTCCTATGGGGACCTGGGAGGCCTGGTCTACTCCCGTTTTTTTTTAAAAAAAGAAGTTGAGATCGGAGCCCAGGCCTACTCTTATAGATTTTAATGGGGACCTGGGAGTCCTGGTCTACTCTCTTTTTTTAAAAAAAAAGTTCAGATCGGAGCCCAGATCTATTCCTATTGATATCAATGGGGACCCGGGAGTACTGGTCTACTCCCGTTGTTCTTTTTTTTAAGAAGTTGAGATCGGAGCCCAGGTCTTCTCCTATAGAATCCAATGGAGACCCGGGGGTCCTGGTCTACTCCCTTTTTTTAAAAAAAAATGTTCAGAACGGAGCCCAGGTCTACTCTCATAGAGTCCAATCGGAACCCGGGAGGCCTGGTCTACTGCGTTTTTTTCATAGGTAAAATGGAGGCCAGATCTTATATTTTAGCAGGTAAAATGGAGGCCAGGTCTACTCTTATATTTTAACAGGTAACATGGAGCCCAGATCTACTCCCGTTTTTTTTTTCTTTTCGAATTGCTGAACGGAGCCCAGGTCTACTGCAGTAGAGTCCAATGGGGAACCAGGAGGCCTGGACTACTCCCGTTTTTTTTTTTAAGAAGTTACGATCGGAGCCCAGGTCTACTCCTATAGAATCCAATGGGGACCCGGGGGTCCTGGTCTACTCCCGGTTGTTGTTTTTTAAACAAGTTCAGAAAGGAGCCAGGTCTACTCTCATAGAGTCCTATGGGGACCCGGGAGCCCACGTCTACTCCTCTACAAACGAATGTGGACCCGGGAGGCCTTGTCTACTCTCGTTTATTTTTTTTTTTTAAGAAGTTCAGATCAGAGCCCAGGTCTACTCCTATAGAATCCAATGGGGACCCGGGGGTCCTGGTCTACTCCCGGTTGTTGTTTTTTAAACAAGTTCAGAAAGGAGCCAGGTCTACTCTCATACAGTCCTATGGGGACCCGGGAGGCCTGGTCTACTCCCTTTTTAAAAAAAGGAGTTCAGAACGGAGCCCAAGTCTACTCCTATACAGACCAATGCGAACCCCGGAGGCCTTGACTACTCCCGTTTTTTTTAAAAAAAGAAGTTGAGATCGGAGCCCAGATCTACTGCCATAGAGTCCAAAGGGGACCCGGGAGGCCTGGTCTACTCCCTTTTTAAAAAAAGGAGTTCAGAACAGAGCCCAGGTCTACTCCTATACAGACAAATGCAGACCCCGGAGGCCTGGTCTACTCCCGTTTTTTTTAAAAAAAGAAGTTGAGATCGGAGCCCAGGTCTACTCTCATAGAGTCCTATGGGGACCCGGGAGGCCTGGTCTACTCCCGTTGTTGTTTTTTTTAAGAAGTTGAGATCGGAGCCCAGATCTACTGCCATAGAGTCCAATGGGGACCCGGGAGGCCTGGTCTACTGCGTTTTTTTATAGGTAAAATGGAGGCCAGATCGACTCTTGTATTTTAGCAGGTAAAATGGAGGCCAGATCAACTCCCGTTTTTCTTTTCTTTTCCAAGTGCTGAACGGAGTCCAGGTATACTCCTATAGATTTCAATAGGGTCCCGGGGGGCCTGGTCTACTCCCGGTTTTTTTTAAAAGTTCAGAACGGAGCCCAGGTCTACTCTCATAGAGTCCAAAGGGGACCCGGGAGGCATGGTCTACTTCCTGTTTTTTTTTTGTTTGTTTTTTTTTAAAGTTGAGATCGGAGGCCAGGTCTACTGCCATAGAGTCCTATGGGGACCCGGGAGGCCTGGTCTACTCCCTTTTTTAAGAAAAAAGTTCAGAACAGAGCCCAGGTCTACTCCTTTACAGACAAATGCGGACTATTTATACAGAGCCCAGGTCTACTCCTATACAGACAAATGCAGATCTATTCCTATTGATATCAAAGGGAACCCGGGAGTCCTGGTCTACTCCCGTTGTTTTTTTTTTTTAAGAAGTTGAGATCGGAGGCCAGGTCTACTCCTATAGATTTCAAAGGGAACCAGGAGGCCTGAACTAATCCCGTTTTTTTTTTTTTAAAGAAGTTCAGATCGGAGCACAGGTCTACTCGCATTGAGTCCAATGGTGATCCGGGAGGCCTGGTCTACTCCCTTTAGCCCAGGTCTACTCCTATACAGACAAATGCGGACCACGGAGGCCTGCTCTACTCCCGTTTTTTTTAAAAAAAGAAGTTGAGATCGGAGCCCAGGTCTACTCTCATAGAGTCCTATGGGTACCCGGGAGGCCTGGTCTACTCCCGTTGTTGTTTTTTTTAAGAAGTTGAGATCGGAGCCCAGATCTACTGCCATAGAGTCCAATGGGGACCCGGGAGGCCTGGTCTACTGCGTTTTTTTATAGGTAAAATGGAGGCCAGATCGACTCTTGTATTTTAGCAGGTAAAATGGAGGCCAGATCAACTCCCGTTTTTCTTTTCTTTTCCAAGTGCTGAACGGAGTCCAGGTATACTCCTATAGATTTCAATAGGGTCCCGGGGGGCCTGGTCTACTCCCGGTTTTTTTTAAAAGTTCAGAACGGAGCCCAGGTCTACTCTCATAGAGTCCAAAGGGGACCCGGGAGGCATGGTCTACTTCCTGTTTTTTTTTTGTTTGTTTTTTTTTAAAGTTGAGATCGGAGGCCAGGTCTACTGCCATAGAGTCCTATGGGGACCCGGGAGGCCTGGTCTACTCCCTTTTTTAAGAAAAAAGTTCAGAACAGAGCCCAGGTCTACTCCTTTACAGACAAATGCGGACTATTTATACAGAGCCCAGGTCTACTCCTATACAGACAAATGCAGATCTATTCCTATTGATATCAAAGGGAACCCGGGAGTCCTGGTCTACTCCCGTTGTTTTTTTTTTTTAAGAAGTTGAGATCGGAGGCCAGGTCTACTCCTATAGATTTCAAAGGGAACCAGGAGGCCTGAACTAATCCCGTTTTTTTTTTTTTAAAGAAGTTCAGATCGGAGCACAGGTCTACTCGCATTGAGTCCAATGGGGATCCGGGAGGCCTGGTCTACTCCCTTTAGCCCAGGTCTACTCCTATACAGACAAATGCGGACCCCGGAGGCCTGCTCTACTCCCGTTTTTTTTAAAAAAAGAAGTTGAGATCGGAGCCCAGGTCTACTCTCATAGAGTCCTCTAGGGACCCGGGAGGCCTGGTCTACTCCCGTTTTTTTTTTAAAAAAGTTGAGATCGGAGCCCAGGTCTACTCTTATAGATTTTAATGGGGACCCGGGAGTTTTGGTCTACTCTCTTTTTTTTTTAAATGTTCAGATCGGAGCCCAGATCTATTCCTGTTGATATCAAAAGTTTATAGGTAAAATGGAGGTCAGATCGACTCTTGTATTTTAGCAGGTAAAATGGAGGCCAGATCAACTCCCGTTTTTTTTTTCTTTTCCAAGTGCTGAACGGAGTCCAGGTCTACTCCTATAGATTTCAATAGGGACCCGGGGGGCCTGGTCTACTCCCGGTTTTTTTTAAATGTTCAGAACGGAGGCCAGGTCTACTCTGATAGAGTCCAATGGGGACCCGAGAGGCCTGGTCGACTCCCGGTTGTTTTTTTGTTTTTTTTTAAAGAAGTTGAGATCGGAGGCCAGGTCTACTCCTATAGATTTCAAAGGGAACCAGGAGGCCTGAACTAATCCCGTTTTTTTTTTTTTAAAGAAGTTCAGATCGGAGCACACGTCTACTCGCATAGAGTCCAATGGGGACCTGGGAGGCCTGGTCTACTCCCTTTTTTAAGAAAAAAGTTCAGAACAGAGCCCAGGTCTACTCCTATACAGACAAATGCGGACCCCGGAGGCCTGGTCTACTCCCGTTTTTTTAAAAAAAAGTTGAGATCGGAGCCCAGGTCTACTCTTATAGATTTTAATGGGGACCCGGGAGTTTTGGTCTACTCTCTTTTTTTTTTAAATGTTCAGATCGGAGCCCAGATCTATTCCTGTTGATATCAAAAGTTTATAGGTAAAATGGAGGCCAGATCGACTCTTGTATTTTAGCAGGTAAAATGGAGGCCAGATCAACTCCCGTTTTTTTTTCTTTTCCAAGTGCTGAACGGAGTCCAGGTCTACTCCTATAGATTTCAATAGGGACCCGGGGGGCCTGGTCTACTCCCGGTTTTTTTTAAAAGTTCAGAACGGAGCCCAGGTCTACTCTCATAGAGTCCAATGGGGACCCGGGAGGCCTGGTCTACTCCCGGTTTTTTTTTTTTTGTTTTTTTTTAAAGAAGTTGAGATCGGAGGCCAGGTCTACTCCTATAGATTTCAAAGGGAACCAGGAGGCCTAAACTAATCCCGTTTTTTTTTTTTAAAAGAAGTTCAGATCGGAGCACAGGACTACTCGCATAGAGTCCAATGGGGACCCGGGATTTTATGTCTACTCTCTTTCTTTAAAAAAAAGTTCAGATCGGAGCCCAGATCTATTCCTATTGATATCAAAGGGAACCCGGGAGTCCTGGTCTACTCCCGTTGTTTTTTTTTTTTAAGAAGTTGAGATCGGAGGCCAGGTCTACTCCTATAGATTTCAAAGGGAACCAGGAGGCCTGAACTAATCCCGTTTTTTTTTTTTTAAAGAAGTTCAGATCGGAGCACAGGTCTACTCGCATTGAGTCCAATGGGGATCCGGGAGGCCTGGTCTACTCCCTTTAGCCCAGGTCTACTCCTATACAGACAAATGCGGACCCCGGAGGCCTGCTCTACTCCCGTTTTTTTTAAAAAAAGAAGTTGAGATCGGAGCCCAGGTCTACTCTCATAGAGTCCTCTAGGGACCCGGGAGGCCTGGTCTACTCCCGTTTTTTTTTAAAAAAAGTTGAGATCGGAGCCCAGGTCTACTCTTATAGATTTTAATGGGGACCCGGGAGTTTTGGTCTACTCTCTTTTTTTTTTAAATGTTCAGATCTGAGCCCAGATCTATTCCTGTTGATATCAAAAGTTTATAGGTAAAATGGAGGTCAGATCGACTCTTGTATTTTAGCAGGTAAAATGGAGGCCAGATCAACTCCCGTTTTTTTTTTCTTTTCCAAGTGCTGAACGGAGTCCAGGTCTACTCCTATAGATTTCAATAGGGACCCGGGGGGCCTGGTCTACTCCCGGTTTTTTTTAAATGTTCAGAACGGAGGCCAGGTCTACTCTGATAGAGTCCAATGGGGACCCGAGAGGCCTGGTCGACTCCCGGTTGTTTTTTTGTTTTTTTTTAAAGAAGTTGAGATCGGAGGCCAGGTCTACTCCTATAGATTTCAAAGGGAACCAGGAGGCCTGAACTAATCCCGTTTTTTTTTTTTTAAAGAAGTTCAGATCGGAGCACACGTCTACTCGCATAGAGTCCAATGGGGACCTGGGAGGCCTGGTCTACTCCCTTTTTTAAGAAAAAAGTTCAGAACAGAGCCCAGGTCTACTCCTATACAGACAAATGCGGACCCCGGAGGCCTGGTCTACTCCCGTTTTTTTAAAAAAAAGTTGAGATCGGAGCCCAGGTCTACTCTTATAGATTTTAATGGGGACCCGGGAGTTTTGGTCTACTCTCTTTTTTTTTTAAATGTTCAGATCGGAGCCCAGATCTATTCCTGTTGATATCAAAAGTTTATAGGTAAAATGGAGGCCAGATCGACTCTTGTATTTTAGCAGGTAAAATGGAGGCCAGATCAACTCCCGTTTTTTTTTCTTTTCCAAGTGCTGAACGGAGTCCAGGTCTACTCCTATAGATTTCAATAGGGACCCGGGGGGCCTGGTCTACTCCCGGTTTTTTTTAAAAGTTCAGAACGGAGCCCAGGTCTACTCTCATAGAGTCCAATGGGGACCCGGGAGGCCTGGTCTACTCCCGGTTTTTTTTTTTTTGTTTTTTTTTAAAGAAGTTGAGATCGGAGGCCAGGTCTACTCCTATAGATTTCAAAGGGAACCAGGAGGCCTAAACTAATCCCGTTTTTTTTTTTTAAAAGAAGTTCAGATCGGAGCACAGGACTACTCGCATAGAGTCCAATGGGGACCCGGGAGTTTATGTCTACTCTCTTTCTTTAAAAAAAAGTTCAGATCGGAGCCCAGATCTATTCCTATTGATATCAATGGGAACCCGGGAGTCCTGGTGTACTCCCGTTGTTTTTTTATTTTAACAAGTTGAGATCGGAGCCCAGGTCTACTGCCATAGAGTCCTATGGGGACCCGGGAGTCCTGGTGTACTCTCGTTGTTGTTTTTTTTAAGAAGTTGAGATCGGAGCCCAGATCTACTGCCATAGAGTCCAATGGGGACCCGGGAGGCCTGGTCTACTCTCGGTTGTTTTTTTGTTTTTTTTTTAAATAAGTTGAGATCGGAGGCCAGGTCTACTGCCATAGAGTCCTATGGGGACCCGGGAGGCCTGGTCTACTCCCTTTTTTAAGAAAAATGTTCAGAACAGAGCCCAGGTCTACTCCTTTACAGACAAAGGCGGACTATTTATACAGAGCCCAGGTATACTCCTATACAGACAAATGCAGATCTATTCCTATTGATATCAAAGGGAACCCGGGAGTCCTGGTCTACTCCCGTTGTTTTTTTTTTTTAAGAAGTTGAGATCGGAGGCCAGGTCTACTCCTATAGATTTCAAAGGGAACCAAGAGTCCTGAACTAATCCCGTTTGTTTATTTTTTTTAAAGAAGTTCAGATCGGAGCACAGGTCTACTCGCATTGAGTCCAATGGGGATCCGGGGGCCTGGTCTACTCCCTTTAGCCCAGGTCTACTCCTATACAGACAAATGCGGACCCCGGAGGCCTGGTCTACTCCCATTTTTTTAAAAAAAATTAGTTGAGATCGGTGCCCAGGTCTACTCTCATAGAGTCCTCTAGGGACCCGGGAGGCCTGGTCTACTCCCGTTTTTTTTAAAAAAAGTTGAGATCGGAGCCCAGGTCTACTCTTATAGATTTTAATGGGGACCCGGGAGTTTTGGTCTACTCTCTTTTTTTTTAAAATGTTCAGATCGGAGCCCAGATCTATTCCTGTTGATATCAAAAGTTTATAGGTAAAATGGAGGTCAGATCGACTCTTGTATTTTAGCAGGTAAAATGGAGGCCAGATCAACTCCCGTTTTTTTTTTCTTTTCCAAGTGCTGAACGGAGTCCAGGTCTACTCCTATAGATTTCAATAGGGACCCGGGAGGCCTGGTCTACTCCCGGTTTTTTTAAAAAGTTCTGAACGGAGCCCAGGTCTACTCTGATAGAGTCCAATGGGGACCCGGGAGGCCTGGTCGACTCCCGGTTGTTTTTTTGTTTTTTTTTAAAGAAGTTGAGATTGGAGGCCAGGTCTACTCGTATAGATTTCAAAGGGAACCAGGAGGCCTGAACTAATCCCGTTTTTTTTTTTTTTTTTAAAGAAGTTCAGATCGGAGCCCAGGTCTACTCTCATAGAGTCCTATGGGGACCCGGGAGGCCTGGTCTACTCCCGGTTTTTTTTTTTAAAAAGTTGAGATCGGAGCCCAGGTCTACTCTTATAGATTTTAATGGGGACCCGGGAGTCCTGGTCTACTCTCTTTTTTTAAAAAAAAGTTCAGATCGGAGCCCAGATCTATTCCTATTGATATCAATGGGAACCCGGGAGTCCTGGTCTACTCCCGTTGTTTTTTTTTTTTAAGAAGTTGAGATCGGAGCCCAGGTCTTCTGCCATAGAGTCCTATGGGGACCCGGGAGGCCTGGTCTACTCCCTTTTTAAAAAAAGGAGTTCAGAACGGAGCCCAAGTCTACTCCTATACAGACCATTGCGGAACCCGGAGGCCTTGTCTACTCCCGTTTTTTTTAAAAAAAGAAGTTGAGATCGGAGCCCAGGTCTACTCTCATAGAGTCCAATGGGGACCCGGGAGGCCTGGTCAACTCCCGTTGTTTTTTTTTTTAAGAAGTTGAGATCGGAGCCCAGATCTACTGCCATAGAGTCCTATGGGGTCCCGGGAGGCCTGGTCTACTGCGTTTTTTTATAGGTAAAATGGAGGCCAGATCGACTCTTGTATTTTAGCAGGTAAAATGGAGGCCAGATCAACTCCTGTTTTTTTCTTTCTTTTCCAAGTGCTGAACAGAGTCCAGGTCTACTCCTATAGATTTCAATAGGGACCCGGGCGGCCTGGTCTACTCCCGTTTTTTTTAAAAAAAGAAGTTGAGATCGGAGCCCAGGTCTACTCTTATAGATTTTAATGGGTACCCGGGAGTCCTGGTCTACTCTCTTTTTTTAAAAAAATGTTCAGATCGGAGCCCAGATCTATTCCTCTTGATATCAAAGGGAACCCGGGAGTCCTGGTCTACTTCCGTTGTTTTTTTTTTTAAAGAAGTTGAGATCGGAGGCCAGGTCTACTCCTATAGATTTCAAAGGGAACCAAGAGGCCTGAACTAATCCCGTTTTTTTTTTTTTTTTAAAGAAGTTCAGATCGGAGCACAGGTCTACTCGCATTGAGTCCAATGGGGATCCGGGAGGCCTGGTCTACTCCCTTTTTTAAGAAAAAAGTTCAGAACAGAGCCCAGGTCTACTCCAATACAGACAAATGCGGACCCCGGAGGCCTGGTCTACTCCCGTTTTTTTTTAAAAAAGAAGTTGAGATCGGAGCCCAGGTCTACTCTCATAGAGTCCTATGGGGACCCGGGAGGCCTGGTCTACTCCCGTTGTTTTTTTTTTTAACAAGTTGAGATCGGAGCCCAGATCTACTGCCATAGAGTCCAATGGGGACCCGGGAGGCCTGGTCTACTGCATTTTTTTATAGGTAAAATGGAGGCCATATCGACTTTTATTTTAGCAGGTAAAATGGAGGCCAGATCAACTCCCGTTTTTTTTTTTCTTTTCCAAGTGCTGAACGGAGTCCAGGTCTACTCCTATAGATTTCAATAGGGACCCGGGGGGCCTGGTCTACTCCCGGTTTTTTTTAAAAGTTCAGAACGGAGACCAGGTCTACTCTCATAGAGTCCAATGGGGACCCGTGAGGCCTGGTCTACTCCCGGTTGTTTTTTTGTTTTTTTTTAAAGAAGTTGAGATCGGAGGCCAGGTCTACTCCTATAGATTTCAAAGGGAACCAGGAGTCCTGAACTAATCCCGTTTTTTTTTTTTTTTAAAGAAGTTCAGATCGGAGCCTTGTCTACTCCCTTGTTTAAGAAAAAAGTTCAGAACGTAGCCCAGGAATACTCCTATGCAGACCAATGCGGACCCCGGAGGCCTTGTCTACTCCCGTTTTTTTTTTAAGAAGTTGAGATCGGAGCCCAGATCTACTGCCATAGAGTCCAATGGGGACCCGGGAGGCCTGGTCTACTGCGTTTTTTTATAGGTAAAATGGAGGCCAGATCGACTCTTGTATTTTAGCAGTTAAAATGGAGGCCAGATCAACTCCCGTTTTTTTTTTCTTTTCCAAGTGCTGAACGGAGTCCAGGTCTACTCCTACAGATTTCAATAGGGACCCGGGGGGCCTGGTCTACTCCCGATTTTTTTAAAAAGTTCAGAACGGAGCCCAGGTCTACTCTCATAGAGTCCAATGGGGACCCGGGAGGCCTGGTCTACTCCCGGTTGTTGTTGTTTTTTTTTTTAAAGAAGTTGAGATCGGAGGCCAGGTCTACTCCTATAGATTTCAAAGGGAACCAGGAGTCCTGAACTAATCCCGTTTTTTTTTTTTTTAAAGAAGTTCAGATCGGAGCCTTGTCTACTCCCTTTTTTAAGAAAAAAGTTCAGAACGGAGCCCAGGTCCACTCCTATACAGACCAATGCGGACCCCGGAGGCCTTGTCTACTCCCGTTTTTTTTTTTAAGAAGTTGAGATCGTAGCCCAGATCTACTGCCATAGAGTCCAATGGGGACCCGGGAGGCCTGGTCTACTGCGTTTTTTTATAGGTAAAATGGAGGCCAGATCGACTTTTGTATTTTAGCAGGTAAAATGGAGGCCAGATCAACTCCCGTTTTTTTTTCTTTTCCAAGTGCTGAACGTTGTCCAGG
Source organism: Lepidodactylus listeri (assembly GCA_029233225.1). Classification (NCBI taxonomy): domain Eukaryota; kingdom Metazoa; phylum Chordata; class Lepidosauria; order Squamata; family Gekkonidae; genus Lepidodactylus; species Lepidodactylus listeri. The sequence goes on along the minus strand of JARCFY010000014.1, from coordinate 310,917 downwards.
TCTACTCCTATAGATTTCAATAGGGACCCGGGGGGCCTTGTCTACTCCCGGTTTTTTTAAAAAGTTCAGAACGGAGCCCAGGTCTACTCTCATAGAGTCCAATGGGGACCCATGAGGCCTGGTCTAATCCCGGTTGTTTTTTTGTTTTTTTTTAAAGAAGTTGAGATCGGAGGCCAGGTCTACTCCTATAGATTTCAAAGGGAACCAGGAGTCCTGAACTAATCCCGTTTTTTTTTTTTTTTAAAGAAGTTCAGATCGGAGCCTTGTCTACTCCCTTGGCTAAGAAAAAAGTTCAGAACGGAGCCCAGGTCTACTCCTATACAGACCAATGCGGACCCCGGAGGCCTTGTCTACTCCCGTTTTTTTTTTAAGAAGTTGAGATCGGAGCCCAGATCTACTGCCATAGAGTCCAATGGGGACCCGGGAGGCCTGGTCTACTGCGTTTTTTTATAGGTAAAATGGAGGCCAGATCGACTCTTGTATTTTAGCAGGTAAAATGGAGGCCAGATCGACTCCCGTTTTTTTTTTCTTTTCCAAGTGCTGAACGGAGTCCAGGTCTACTCCTATAGATTTCAATAGGGACCCGGGGGGCCTGGTCTACTCCCGGTTTTTTTTTAAAGTTCAGAACGGAGCCCAGGTCTACTCTCATAGAGTCCAATGGGGACCCGTGAGGCCTGGTCTACTGCCGGTTGTTTTTTTGTTTTTTTTTAAAGAAGTTGAGATCGGAGGCCAGGTCTACTCCTCTAGATTTCAAAGGGAACCAGGAGTCCTGAACTAATCCCGTTTTTTTTTTTTTAAAGAAGTTCAGATCGGAGCCTTGTCTACTCGCTTTTTTAAGAAAAAAGTCAGAACGGAGCCCAGGTCTACTCCTATACAGACCAATGCGGACCCCGGAGGCCTTGTCTACTCCCATTTTTTTAAAAAAAAGTTGAGATCGGAGCCCAGGTCTACTCTCATAGAGTCCTATGGGGACCCAAGAGGCCTGGTCTACTCCCGGTTTTTTTTTTTAAAAAGTTGAGATCGGAGCCCAGGTCTTCTGCCATAGAGTCCTATGGGGACCCGGGAGGCCTGGTCTACTCTCTTTTTTTAAAAAAAGTTCAGATCGGAGCCCAGATCTATTCCTATTGATATCAATGGGAACCCGGGAGTCCTGGTCTACTCCCGTTGTTTTTTTTTTTAAGAAGTTGAGATCGGAGCCCAGGTCTTCTGCCATAGAGTCCTATGGGGACCCGGGAGGCCTGGTCTACTCCCTTTTTAAAAAAAGGAGTTCAGAACAGAGCCCAAATCTACTCCTATACAGACCATTGCAGACCCCGGAGGCCTTGTGTACTCCCGTTTTTTTTAAAAAGAAGAAGTTGAGATCGGAGCCCAGGTCTACTCTCATAGAGTCCTAAGGGGACCCGGGAGGCCTGGTCTACTCCCGTTGTTTTTTTTTTTAAGAAGTTGAGATCGGAGCCCAGATCTACTGCCATAGAGTCCTATGGGGACCCGGGAGGCCTGGTCTACTCCCTTTTTTAAGAAAAAAGTTCAGAACAGAGCCCAGGTCTACTCCTATACAGACAAATGCGGACTATTTATACAGAGCCCAGGTCTACTCCTATACAGACAAATGCAGATCTATTCCTATTGATATCAAAAGGAACCCGGGAGTCCTGGTCTACTCCCGTTGTTTTTTTTTTTAAAGAAGTTGAGATCGGAGGCCAGGTCTACTCCTTTAGATTTCAAAGGGAACCAGGAGTCCTGAACTAATCCCGTTTTTTTTTTTTTTTAAGAAGTTCAGATCGGAGCACAGGTCTACTCGCACTGAGTCCAATGGGGATCCGGGAGGCCTGGTCTACTCCCTTTAGCCCAGGTCTACTCCTATACAGACAAATGCGGACCCCAGAGGCCTGGTCTACTCCCGTTTTTTTTAAAAAAAGAAGTTGAGATCGGAGCCCAGGTCTACTCTCATAGAGTCCTCTAGGGACCCGGGAGGCCTGGTCTACTCCCGTTTTTTTTTTAAAAAAAGTTGAGATCGGAGCCCAGGTCTACTCTTACAGATTTTAATGGGGACCCGGGAGTTTTGGTCTACTCTCTTTTTTTTAAAATGTTCAGATCGGAGCCCAGATCTATTCCTGTTGATATCAAAAGTTTATAGGTAAAATGGAGGCCAGATCGACTCTTGTATTTTAGCAGGTAAAATGGAGGCCAGATCAACTCCCGTTTTTTTTTTCTTTTCCAAGTGCTGAACGGAGTCCAGGTCTACTCCTATAGATTTCAATAGGGACCCGGGGGGCCTGGTCTACTCCCGGTATTTTTTAAAAGTTCAGAACGGAGCCCAGGTCTACTCTCATAGAGTCCAATGGGGACCCGGTAGGCCTGGTCTACTCCCGGTTGTTTTTTTTTTTTTTTTTTTTAAAGAAGTTGAGATCGGAGGCCAGGTCTACTCCTATAGATTTCAAAGGGAACCAGGAGGCCTGAACTAATCCCATTTGTTTGTTTTTTAAAGAAGTTCAGATCGGAGCACAGGTCTACTCGCATAGAGTCCAATGGGGACCCGGGAGTTTTGGTCTACTCTCTTTCTTTAAAAAAAAGTTCAGATCGGAGCCCAGATCTATTCCTATTGATATAAATGGGAACCCGGGAGTCCTGGTGTACTCCCGTTGTTTTTTTTTTTTAAGAAGTTGAGATCGTAGCCCAGGTCTACTGCCATAGAGTCCTATGGGGACCCGGGAGTCCTGGTGTACTCCCGTTGTTTTTTTTTTTTAAGAAGTTGAGATCGGAGCCCAGATCTACTGCCATAGAGTCCAATGGGGACCCGGGAGGCCTGGTCTACTGCGTTTTTTTATAGGTAAAATGGAGGCCATATCGACTCTTGTATTTTAGCAGTTAAAATGGAGGCCAGATCAACTCCCGTTTTTTTTTCTTTTCCAAGTGCTGAACGGAGTCCAGGTCTACTCCTATAGATTTCAATAGGGACCCGGGGGGCCTGGTCTACTCCCGTTTTTTTTTAAAAATAAGTTGAGATCGGAGCCCAGGTCTACTCTTATAGATTTTAATGGGTACCCGGGAGTCCTGGTCTACTCTCTTTTTTTAAAAAAAAGTTCAGATCGGAGCCCAGATCTATTCCTATTGATATCAAAGGGAACCCGGGAGTCCTGGTCTACTCCCGTTTTTTTTTTTTTTAAAGAAGTTGAGATCGGAGCCCAGGTCTACTGCCATAGAGTCCTGTGGGGTTCCGGGAGGCCTGGTCTACTCTCGTTGTTTTTTTTTTAAGAAGTTGAGATCGGAGCCCAGACCGTTTTTTTTTTTTTTTTAAAGAAGTTCAGATCGGAGCACAGGTCTACTCGCATAGATTCCAACAGGGACCCGGGAGGCCTGGTCTACTCCCTTTTTAAAGAAAAAAGTTCAGAACGGAGCCCAGGTCTACGCCTATACAGACCAATTCGGACCCCGGAGGCCTTGTCTACTCCCGTTTTTTTAAAAAAAAGAAGTTGAGATCGGAGCCCAGGTCTACTCTCATAGAGTCCTATGGGGACCCGGGAGGCCTGGTCTACTCCCGTTTTTTTTTTAAAAAGTTGAGATCGGAGCCCAGGTCTACTCTTATAGATTTTAATGGGGACCCGGGAGTCCTGGTCTACTCTCTTTTTTTTAAAAAAAGTTCAGATCGGAGCCCAGATTTATTCCTATTGATATCAATGGGAACCCGGGAGTCCTGGTCTACTCCGTTGTTGTTTTTTTTAAGAAGTTGAGATCGGAGCCCAGGTCTTCTGCCATAGAGTCCTATGGGGACCAGGGAGGCCTGGTCTACTCCCTTTTTTAAAAAAGGAGTTGAGAACGGAGCCCAAGTCTACTCCTATACAGACCATTGCGGACCCCGGAGGCCTTGTCTACTTCCGTTTTTTTTAAAAAAAGAAGTTGAGATCGGAGCCCAGGTCTACTCTCATAGAGTCCTATGGGGACCCGGGAGGCCTGGTCTACTCCCGTTTTTTTTTAAAAAAGAAGTTGAGATCGGAGCCCAGGTCTACTCTCATAGAGACCTTTGGGGACCCGGGAGGCCTGGTCTACTCCCGTTTTTTTTTTAAAAAGTTGAGATCGGAGCCCAGGTCTACTCTTATAGATTTTAATGGGGACCCGGGAGTCCTGGTCTACTCTCTTTTTTTTAAAAAAAGTTCACATCGGAGCCCAGATCTATTCCTATTGATATCAAAGGGAACCCGGGAGTCCCGGTCTACTCTCACAGAGTCCTATGGGGACCCGGGAGGCCTGGTCTACTCCCTTTTTAAAGAAAAAAGTTCAGAACGGAGCCCAGGTCTACGCCTATACAGACCAATGCGGACCCCGGAGGCCTTGTCTACTCCCGTTTTTTTTAAAAAAAGAAGTTGAGATCGGAGCCCAGGTCTACTCTCATAGAGTCCTATGGGGACCCGGGAGGCCTGGTCTACTCCCGTTGTTTTTTTTTTTAAGAAGTTGAGATCGGAGCCCAGATCTACTGCCATAGAGTCCTATGGGGACCCGGGAGGCCTGGTCTACTCCCTTTTTTAAGAAAAAAGTTCAGAACAGAGCCCAGGTCTACTCCTATACAGACAAATGCGGACTTTTATACAGAGCCCAGGTCTACTCCTATACAGACAAATGCAGATCTATTCCTATTGATATCAAAGGGAACCCGGGAGTCCTGGTCTACTCCCGTTGTTTTTTTTTTTTAAGAAGTTGAGATCGGAGCCCAGGTCTTCTGCCATAGAGTCCTATGGGGACCCGGGAGGCCTGGTCTACTCCCTTTTTAAAAAAAGGAGTTCAGAACGGAGCCCAAGTCTACTCCTATACAGACCATTGCGGAACCCGGAGGCCTTGTCTACTCCCGTTTTTTTTAAAAAAAGAAGTTGAGATCGGAGCCCAGGTCTACTCTCATAGAGTCCAATGGGGACCCGGGAGGCCTGGTCAACTCCCGTTGTTTTTTTTTTTAAGAAGTTGAGATCGGAGCCCAGATCTACTGCCATAGAGTCCTATGGGGTCCCGGGAGGCCTGGTCTACTGCGTTTTTTTATAGGTAAAATGGAGGCCAGATCGACTCTTGTATTTTAGCAGGTAAAATGGAGGCCAGATCAACTCCTGTTTTTTTCTTTCTTTTCCAAGTGCTGAACAGAGTCCAGGTCTACTCCTATAGATTTCAATAGGGACCCGGGCGGCCTGGTCTACTCCCGTTTTTTTTAAAAAAAGAAGTTGAGATCGGAGCCCAGGTCTACTCTTATAGATTTTAATGGGTACCCGGGAGTCCTGGTCTACTCTCTTTTTTTAAAAAAATGTTCAGATCGGAGCCCAGATCTATTCCTCTTGATATCAAAGGGAACCCGGGAGTCCTGGTCTACTTCCGTTGTTTTTTTTTTTAAAGAAGTTGAGATCGGAGGCCAGGTCTACTCCTATAGATTTCAAAGGGAACCAAGAGGCCTGAACTAATCCCGTTTTTTTTTTTTTTTTAAAGAAGTTCAGATCGGAGCACAGGTCTACTCGCATTGAGTCCAATGGGGATCCGGGAGGCCTGGTCTACTCCCTTTTTTAAGAAAAAAGTTCAGAACAGAGCCCAGGTCTACTCCAATACAGACAAATGCGGACCCCGGAGGCCTGGTCTACTCCCGTTTTTTTTTAAAAAAGAAGTTGAGATCGGAGCCCAGGTCTACTCTCATAGAGTCCTATGGGGACCCGGGAGGCCTGGTCTACTCCCGTTGTTTTTTTTTTTAACAAGTTGAGATCGGAGCCCAGATCTACTGCCATAGAGTCCAATGGGGACCCGGGAGGCCTGGTCTACTGCATTTTTTTATAGGTAAAATGGAGGCCATATCGACTTTTATTTTAGCAGGTAAAATGGAGGCCAGATCAACTCCCGTTTTTTTTTTTCTTTTCCAAGTGCTGAACGGAGTCCAGGTCTACTCCTATAGATTTCAATAGGGACCCGGGGGGCCTGGTCTACTCCCGGTTTTTTTTAAAAGTTCAGAACGGAGACCAGGTCTACTCTCATAGAGTCCAATGGGGACCCGTGAGGCCTGGTCTACTCCCGGTTGTTTTTTTGTTTTTTTTTAAAGAAGTTGAGATCGGAGGCCAGGTCTACTCCTATAGATTTCAAAGGGAACCAGGAGTCCTGAACTAATCCCGTTTTTTTTTTTTTTTAAAGAAGTTCAGATCGGAGCCTTGTCTACTCCCTTGTTTAAGAAAAAAGTTCAGAACGTAGCCCAGGAATACTCCTATGCAGACCAATGCGGACCCCGGAGGCCTTGTCTACTCCCGTTTTTTTTTTAAGAAGTTGAGATCGGAGCCCAGATCTACTGCCATAGAGTCCAATGGGGACCCGGGAGGCCTGGTCTACTGCGTTTTTTTATAGGTAAAATGGAGGCCAGATCGACTCTTGTATTTTAGCAGTTAAAATGGAGGCCAGATCAACTCCCGTTTTTTTTTTCTTTTCCAAGTGCTGAACGGAGTCCAGGTCTACTCCTACAGATTTCAATAGGGACCCGGGGGGCCTGGTCTACTCCCGATTTTTTTAAAAAGTTCAGAACGGAGCCCAGGTCTACTCTCATAGAGTCCAATGGGGACCCGGGAGGCCTGGTCTACTCCCGGTTGTTGTTGTTTTTTTTTTTAAAGAAGTTGAGATCGGAGGCCAGGTCTACTCCTATAGATTTCAAAGGGAACCAGGAGTCCTGAACTAATCCCGTTTTTTTTTTTTTTAAAGAAGTTCAGATCGGAGCCTTGTCTACTCCCTTTTTTAAGAAAAAAGTTCAGAACGGAGCCCAGGTCCACTCCTATACAGACCAATGCGGACCCCGGAGGCCTTGTCTACTCCCGTTTTTTTTTTTAAGAAGTTGAGATCGTAGCCCAGATCTACTGCCATAGAGTCCAATGGGGACCCGGGAGGCCTGGTCTACTGCGTTTTTTTATAGGTAAAATGGAGGCCAGATCGACTTTTGTATTTTAGCAGGTAAAATGGAGGCCAGATCAACTCCCGTTTTTTTTTCTTTTCCAAGTGCTGAACGTTGTCCAGGTCTACTCCTATAGATTTCAATAGGGACCCGGGGGGCCTTGTCTACTCCCGGTTTTTTTAAAAAGTTCAGAACGGAGCCCAGGTCTACTCTCATAGAGTCCAATGGGGACCCATGAGGCCTGGTCTAATCCCGGTTGTTTTTTTGTTTTTTTTTAAAGAAGTTGAGATCGGAGGCCAGGTCTACTCCTATAGATTTCAAAGGGAACCAGGAGTCCTGAACTAATCCCGTTTTTTTTTTTTTTAAAGAAGTTCAGATCGGAGCCTTGTCTACTCCCTTGGCTAAGAAAAAAGTTCAGAACGGAGCCCAGGTCTACTCCTATACAGACCAATGCGGACCCCGGAGGCCTTGTCTACTCCCGTTTTTTTTTTAAGAAGTTGAGATCGGAGCCCAGATCTACTGCCATAGAGTCCAATGGGGACCCGGGAGGCCTGGTCTACTGCGTTTTTTTATAGGTAAAATGGAGGCCAGATCGACTCTTGTATTTTAGCAGGTAAAATGGAGGCCAGATCGACTCCCGTTTTTTTTTTCTTTTCCAAGTGCTGAACGGAGTCCAGGTCTACTCCTATAGATTTCAATAGGGACCCGGGGGGCCTGGTCTACTCCCGGTTTTTTTTTAAAGTTCAGAACGGAGCCCAGGTCTACTCTCATAGAGTCCAATGGGGACCCGTGAGGCCTGGTCTACTGCCGGTTGTTTTTTTGTTTTTTTTTAAAGAAGTTGAGATCGGAGGCCAGGTCTACTCCTCTAGATTTCAAAGGGAACCAGGAGTCCTGAACTAATCCCGTTTTTTTTTTTTTTAAAGAAGTTCAGATCGGAGCCTTGTCTACTCGCTTTTTTAAGAAAAAAGTCAGAACGGAGCCCAGGTCTACTCCTATACAGACCAATGCGGACCCCGGAGGCCTTGTCTACTCCCATTTTTTTTAAAAAAAGTTGAGATCGGAGCCCAGGTCTACTCTCATAGAGTCCTATGGGGACCCAAGAGGCCTGGTCTACTCCCGGTTTTTTTTTTTAAAAAGTTGAGATCGGAGCCCAGGTCTTCTGCCATAGAGTCCTATGGGGACCCGGGAGGCCTGGTCTACTCTCTTTTTTTAAAAAAAGTTCAGATCGGAGCCCAGATCTATTCCTATTGATATCAATGGGAACCCGGGAGTCCTGGTCTACTCCCGTTGTTTTTTTTTTTAAGAAGTTGAGATCGGAGCCCAGGTCTTCTGCCATAGAGTCCTATGGGGACCCGGGAGGCCTGGTCTACTCCCTTTTTAAAAAAAGGAGTTCAGAACAGAGCCCAAATCTACTCCTATACAGACCATTGCAGACCCCGGAGGCCTTGTGTACTCCCGTTTTTTTTAAAAAGAAGAAGTTGAGATCGGAGCCCAGGTCTACTCTCATAGAGTCCTAAGGGGACCCGGGAGGCCTGGTCTACTCCCGTTGTTTTTTTTTTTAAGAAGTTGAGATCGGAGCCCAGATCTACTGCCATAGAGTCCTATGGGGACCCGGGAGGCCTGGTCTACTCCCTTTTTTAAGAAAAAAGTTCAGAACAGAGCCCAGGTCTACTCCTATACAGACAAATGCGGACTATTTATACAGAGCCCAGGTCTACTCCTATACAGACAAATGCAGATCTATTCCTATTGATATCAAAAGGAACCCGGGAGTCCTGGTCTACTCCCGTTGTTTTTTTTTTTAAAGAAGTTGAGATCGGAGGCCAGGTCTACTCCTTTAGATTTCAAAGGGAACCAGGAGTCCTGAACTAATCCCGTTTTTTTTTTTTTTTTAAGAAGTTCAGATCGGAGCACAGGTCTACTCGCACTGAGTCCAATGGGGATCCGGGAGGCCTGGTCTACTCCCTTTAGCCCAGGTCTACTCCTATACAGACAAATGCGGACCCCAGAGGCCTGGTCTACTCCCGTTTTTTTTAAAAAAAGAAGTTGAGATCGGAGCCCAGGTCTACTCTCATAGAGTCCTCTAGGGACCCGGGAGGCCTGGTCTACTCCCGTTTTTTTTTTAAAAAAAGTTGAGATCGGAGCCCAGGTCTACTCTTACAGATTTTAATGGGGACCCGGGAGTTTTGGTCTACTCTCTTTTTTTTAAAATGTTCAGATCGGAGCCCAGATCTATTCCTGTTGATATCAAAAGTTTATAGGTAAAATGGAGGCCAGATCGACTCTTGTATTTTAGCAGGTAAAATGGAGGCCAGATCAACTCCCGTTTTTTTTTTCTTTTCCAAGTGCTGAACGGAGTCCAGGTCTACTCCTATAGATTTCAATAGGGACCCGGGGGGCCTGGTCTACTCCCGGTATTTTTTAAAAGTTCAGAACGGAGCCCAGGTCTACTCTCATAGAGTCCAATGGGGACCCGGTAGGCCTGGTCTACTCCCGGTTGTTTTTTTTTTTTTTTTTTTTAAAGAAGTTGAGATCGGAGGCCAGGTCTACTCCTATAGATTTCAAAGGGAACCAGGAGGCCTGAACTAATCCCATTTGTTTGTTTTTTAAAGAAGTTCAGATCGGAGCACAGGTCTACTCGCATAGAGTCCAATGGGGACCCGGGAGTTTTGGTCTACTCTCTTTCTTTAAAAAAAAGTTCAGATCGGAGCCCAGATCTATTCCTATTGATATAAATGGGAACCCGGGAGTCCTGGTGTACTCCCGTTGTTTTTTTTTTTTAAGAAGTTGAGATCGTAGCCCAGGTCTACTGCCATAGAGTCCTATGGGGACCCGGGAGTCCTGGTGTACTCCCGTTGTTTTTTTTTTTTAAGAAGTTGAGATCGGAGCCCAGATCTACTGCCATAGAGTCCAATGGGGACCCGGGAGGCCTGGTCTACTGCGTTTTTTTATAGGTAAAATGGAGGCCATATCGACTCTTGTATTTTAGCAGTTAAAATGGAGGCCAGATCAACTCCCGTTTTTTTTTCTTTTCCAAGTGCTGAACGGAGTCCAGGTCTACTCCTATAGATTTCAATAGGGACCCGGGGGGCCTGGTCTACTCCCGTTTTTTTTTAAAAATAAGTTGAGATCGGAGCCCAGGTCTACTCTTATAGATTTTAATGGGTACCCGGGAGTCCTGGTCTACTCTCTTTTTTTAAAAAAAAGTTCAGATCGGAGCCCAGATCTATTCCTATTGATATCAAAGGGAACCCGGGAGTCCTGGTCTACTCCCGTTTTTTTTTTTTTTAAAGAAGTTGAGATCGGAGCCCAGGTCTACTGCCATAGAGTCCTGTGGGGTTCCGGGAGGCCTGGTCTACTCTCGTTGTTTTTTTTTTAAGAAGTTGAGATCGGAGCCCAGACCGTTTTTTTTTTTTTTTTAAAGAAGTTCAGATCGGAGCACAGGTCTACTCGCATAGATTCCAACAGGGACCCGGGAGGCCTGGTCTACTCCCTTTTTAAAGAAAAAAGTTCAGAACGGAGCCCAGGTCTACGCCTATACAGACCAATTCGGACCCCGGAGGCCTTGTCTACTCCCGTTTTTTTAAAAAAAAGAAGTTGAGATCGGAGCCCAGGTCTACTCTCATAGAGTCCTATGGGGACCCGGGAGGCCTGGTCTACTCCCGTTTTTTTTTTAAAAAGTTGAGATCGGAGCCCAGGTCTACTCTTATAGATTTTAATGGGGACCCGGGAGTCCTGGTCTACTCTCTTTTTTTTAAAAAAAGTTCAGATCGGAGCCCAGATTTATTCCTATTGATATCAATGGGAACCCGGGAGTCCTGGTCTACTCCGTTGTTGTTTTTTTTAAGAAGTTGAGATCGGAGCCCAGGTCTTCTGCCATAGAGTCCTATGGGGACCAGGGAGGCCTGGTCTACTCCCTTTTTTAAAAAAGGAGTTGAGAACGGAGCCCAAGTCTACTCCTATACAGACCATTGCGGACCCCGGAGGCCTTGTCTACTTCCGTTTTTTTTAAAAAAAGAAGTTGAGATCGGAGCCCAGGTCTACTCTCATAGAGTCCTATGGGGACCCGGGAGGCCTGGTCTACTCCCGTTTTTTTTTAAAAAAGAAGTTGAGATCGGAGCCCAGGTCTACTCTCATAGAGACCTTTGGGGACCCGGGAGGCCTGGTCTACTCCCGTTTTTTTTTTAAAAAGTTGAGATCGGAGCCCAGGTCTACTCTTATAGATTTTAATGGGGACCCGGGAGTCCTGGTCTACTCTCTTTTTTTTAAAAAAAGTTCACATCGGAGCCCAGATCTATTCCTATTGATATCAAAGGGAACCCGGGAGTCCCGGTCTACTCTCACAGAGTCCTATGGGGACCCGGGAGGCCTGGTCTACTCCCTTTTTAAAGAAAAAAGTTCAGAACGGAGCCCAGGTCTACGCCTATACAGACCAATGCGGACCCCGGAGGCCTTGTCTACTCCCGTTTTTTTTAAAAAAAGAAGTTGAGATCGGAGCCCAGGTCTACTCTCATAGAGTCCTATGGGGACCCGGGAGGCCTGGTCTACTCCCGTTGTTTTTTTTTTTAAGAAGTTGAGATCGGAGCCCAGATCTACTGCCATAGAGTCCTATGGGGACCCGGGAGGCCTGGTCTACTCCCTTTTTTAAGAAAAAAGTTCAGAACAGAGCCCAGGTCTACTCCTATACAGACAAATGCGGACTTTTATACAGAGCCCAGGTCTACTCCTATACAGACAAATGCAGATCTATTCCTATTGATATCAAAGGGAACCCGGGAGTCCTGGTCTACTCCCGTTGTTTTTTTTTTTTAAGAAGTTGAGATCGGAGGCCAGGTCTACTCCTATAGATTTCAAAGGGAACCAGGAGTCCTGAACTAATCCCGTTTTTTTTTTTTTTTTAAGAAGTTCAGATCGGAGCACAGGTCTACTCGCATTGAGTCCAATGGGGATCCGGGAGGCCTGGTCTACTCCCTTTAGCCCAGGTCTACTCCTATACAGACAAATGCGGACCCCGGAGGCCTGGTCTACTCCCGTTTTTTTTAAAAAAAGAAGTTGAGATCGGAGCCCAGGTCTACTCTCATAGAGTCCTCTAGGGACCCGGGAGGCCTGGTCTACTCCCGTTTTTTTTTTAAAAAAAGTTGAGATCGGAGCCCAGGTCTACTCTTAAAGATTTTAATGGAGACCCGGGAGTTTTGGTCTACTCTCTTTTTTTTAAAATGTTCAGATCGGAGCCCAGATCTATTCCTGTTGATATCAAAAGTTTATAGGTAAAATGTAGGCCAGATCGACTCTTGTATTTTACCAGGTAAAATGGAGGCCAGATCAACTCCCGTTTTTTTTTCTTTTCCAAGCGCTGAACGGAGTCCAGGTCTACTCCTATAGATTTCAATAGGGACCCGGGGGGCCTGGTCTACTCCCGGTTTTTTTTAAAAGTTCAGAACGGAGCCCAGGTCTACTCTCATAGAGTCCAATGGGGACCCGTGAGGCCTGGTCTACTCCCGGTTGTTTTTTTGTTTTTTTTTAAAGAAGTTGAGATCGGAGGCCAGGTCTACTCCTATAGATTTCAAAGGGAACCAGGAGGCCTGAACTAATCCCGTTTTTTTTTTTTGTTAAAGAAGTTCAGATCGGAGCCTTGTCTACTCCCTTTTTTAAGAAAAAAGTTCAGAACGGAGCCCAGGTCTACTCCTATACAGACCAATGCGGACCCCGGAGGCCTTGTCTACTCCCGTTTTTTTTTAAAAAAGTTGAGATCGGAACCCAGGTCTACTCTCATAGAGTCCTATGGGGACCCGGGAGGCCTCGTCTACTTTCGGTTTTTTTTAAAAAAAGTTGAGATCGGAGCCCAGGTCTACTCTTATAGATTTTAATGGGGACACGGGAGTCCTGGTCTACTCTCTTTTTTTTAAAAAAGTTCAGATCGGAGCCCAGATCTATTCCTATTGATATCAATGGGGACCCGGGAGGCCTGGTCTACTCCCGTTGTTTTTTTTTTTAAGAAGTTTAGATCGGAGCCCAGATCTACTGCCATAGAGTCCTATGGGGACCCGGGAGGCCTGGTCTACTCCCTTTTTTAAGAAAAAAGTTCAGAACAGAGACCAGGTCTACTCCTATACAGACAAATGCGGACTATTTATACAGAGCCCAGGTCTACTCCTATACAGACAAATGCAGATCTATTCCTATTGATATCAAAGGGAACCCGGGAGTCCTGGTCTACTCCCGTTGGTTTTTTTTTTTAAGAAGTTGAGATCGGAGGCCAGGTCTACTCCTATAGATTTCAAAGGGAACCAGGAGTCCTGAACTAATCCCGTTTTTTTTTTTTTTTTAAGAAGTTAAGGTCGGAGCACAGGTCTACTCGCATTGAGTCCAATGGGGATCCGGGAGGCCTGGTCTACTCCCTTTAGCCCAGGTCTACTCCTATACAGACAAATGCGGACCCCGGAGGCCTGGTCTACTCCCGTTTTTTTTAAAAAAAGAAGTTGAGATCGGAGCCCAGGTCTACTCTCATAGAGTCCTCTAGGGACCCGGGAGGCCTGGTCTACTCCCGTTTTTTTTTTTAAAAAGTTGAGATCGGAGCCCAGGTCTACTCTTACAGATTTTAATGGGGACCCGGGAGTTTTGGTCTACTCTCTTTTTTTTTAAAATGTTCAGATCGGAGCCCAGATCTATTCCTGTTGATATCAAAAGTTTATAGGTAAAATGGAGGCCAGATCGACTCTTGTATTTTAGCAGGTAAAATGGAGGCCAGATCAACTCCCGTTTTTTTTTTCTTTTCCAAGTGCTGAACGGAGTCCAGGTCTACTCCTATAGATTTCAATAGGGACCCGGGGGGCCTGGTCTACTCCCGGTTTTTTTTAAAAGTTCAGAACGGAGCCCAGGTCTACTCTGATAGAGTCCAATGGGGACCCGGGAGGCCTGGTCTACTCCCGGTTGTTTTTTTGTTTTGTTTTTTAAAGAAGTTGAGATCGGAGGCCAGGTCTACTCCTATAGATTTCAAAGGGAACCAGGAGGCCTGAACTAATCCCGTTTGTTTTTTTTTTAAAGAAGTTCAGATCGGAGCACAGGTCTACTCGCATAGAGTCCAATGGGGACCCGGGAGTTTTGGTCTACTCTCTTTCTTTAAAAAAAAGTTCAGATCGGAGCCCAGATCTATTCCTATTGATATCAATGGGAACCCGGGAGTCCTGGTGTACTCCCGTTGTTTTTTTTTTTTAAGAAGTTGAGATCGTAGCCCAGGTCTACTGCCATAGAGTCCTATGGGAACCCGGGAGTCCTGGTGTACTCCCGTCTTTTTTTTTTTTAAGAAGTTGAGATCGGAGCCCAGATCTACTGCCATAGAGTCCAATGGGGACCCGGGAGGCCTGGTCTACTGCGTTTTTTTATAGGTAAAATGGAGGCCATATCGACTCTTGTATTTTAGCAGTTAAAATGGAGGCCAGATCAACTCCCGTTTTTTTTTTCTTTTCCAAGTGCTGAACGGAGTCCAGGTCTACTCCTATAGATTTCAATAGGGACCCGGGGGGCCTGGTCTACTCCCGTTTTTTTTTTAAAAAGAAGTTGAGATCGGAGCCCAGGTCTACTCTTATAGATTTTAATGGGTACCCGGGAGTCCTGGTCTACTCTCTTTTTTTTAAAAAAAGTTCAGATCGGAGCCCAGATCTATTCCTATTGATATCAAAGGGAACCCGGGAGTCCTGGTCTACTCCCGTTTTTTTTTTTTTTTTTAAGAAGTTGAGATCGGAGCCCAGGTCTACTGCCATAGAGTCCTATGGGGTTCCGGGATGCCTGGTCTACTCTCGTTGTTTTTTTTTTAAGAAGTTGAGATCGGAGCCCAGTTCTACTGCCATAGAGTCCAATGGGGACCCGGGAGGCCTGGTCTACTGCGTTTTTTTATATGTAAAATGGAGGCCAGATCGACTCTTGTATTTTAGCAGGTAAAATGGAGGCCAGATCAACTCCCGTTTTTTTTTTCTTTTCCAAGTGCTGAACGGAGTCCAGGTCTACTCCTATAGATTTCAATAGGGACCCGGGGGGCCTGGTCTACTCCCGGTGTTTTTTCAAAGTTCAGAACGGAGCCCAGGTCTACTCTGATAGAGTCCAATGGGGACCCGGGAGGCCTGGTCGACTCCCGGTTGTTTTTTTTTTTTTTTTTAAAGAAGTTGAGATCGGAGGCCAGGTCTACTCGCATAGAGTCCAATGGGGACCCGGGAGGCCTGGTCTACTCCCTTTTTAAAGAAAAAAGTTCAGAACGGAACCCAGGTCTACGCCTATACAGACCAATGCGGACCCCGGAGGCCTTGTCTACTCCCGTTTTTTTTAAAAAAAGAAGTTGAGATCGGAGCCCAGGTCTACTCTCATAGAGTCCTATGGGGACCCGGGAGGCCTGGTCTACTCCCGTTTTTTTTTTAAAAAAGTTGAGATCGGAGCCCAGGTCTACTCTTATAGATTTTAATGGGGACCCGGGAGTCCTGGTCTATTCTCTTTTTTTAAAAAAAAGTTCAGATCGGAGCCCAGATTTATTCCTATTGATATCAATGGGAACCAGGGAGTACTGGTCTACTCCCGTTGTTTTTTTTTTTAAGAAGTTGAGATCGGAGCCCAGGTCTTCTGCCATAGAGTCCTATGGGGACCAGGGAGGCCTGGTCTACTCCCTTTTTAAAAAAAGGAGTTGAGAACGGAGCCCAAGTCTACTCCTATACAGACCATTGCGGAACGCGGAGGCCTTGTCTACTCCCGTTTTTTTTAAAAAAAGAAGTTGAGATCGGAGCCCAGGTCTACTCTCATAGAGTCCTATGGGGACCCGGGAGGCCTGGTCTACTCCCGTTGTTTTTTTTTTTAAGAAGTTGAGATCGGAGCCCAGATCTACTGCCATAGAGTCCACTGGGGACCCGGGAGGCCTGGTCTTCTGCGTTTTTTTATAGGTAAAATGGAGGCCAGATCGATTCTTGTATTTTAGCAGGTAAAATGGAGGCCAGATCAACTCCCGTTTTTTTTTTCTTTTCCAAGTGCTGAACGGAGTCCAGGTCTACTCCTATAGATTTCAATAGGGACCCGGGGGGCCTGGTCTACTCCCGGTGTTTTTTCAAAGTTCAGAACGGAGCCCAGGTCTACTCTGATAGAGTCCAATGGGGACCCGGGAGGCCTGGTCGACTCCCGGTTGTTTTTTGTTTTTTTTTTAAAGAAGTTGAGATCGGAGGCCAGGTCTACTCCTATAGATTTCAAAGGGAACCAGGAGGCCTGAACTAATCCCGTTTTTTTTTTTTTAAAGAAGTTCAGATCGGAGCACAGGTCTACTCGCATAGAGTCCAATGGGGACCCGGGAGGCCTGGTCTACTGCGTTTTTTTATAGGTAAAATGGAGGCCAGATCGACTCTTGTATTTTAGCAGGTAAAATGGAGGCCAGATCAACTCCCGTTTTTTTTTTCTTTTCCAAGTGCTGAACGGAGTCCAGGTCTACTCCTATAGATTTCAATAGGGACCCGGGGGGCCTGGTCTACTCCCGGTTTTTTTTAAAAGTTCAGAACGGAGCCCAGGTCTACTCTGATAGAGTCCAATGGGGACCCGTGAGGCCTGGTCTACGCTCTTTTTTTTAAAAAAAAGTTCACTTTGGAGCCCAGATCTATTCCTTTTGATAACAAAGGGAACCCGGGAGTTCCGGTCTACTCTCATAGAGTCCTATGGGGACCCGGGAGGCCTGGTCTACTCCCGTTGTTTTTTTTTTTAAGAAGTTGAGATCGGAGCCCAGATCTACTGCCATAGAGTCCAATGGGGACCCGGGAGGCCTGGTCTACTGCGTTTTTTTATAGGTAAAATGGAGGCCAGATAGACTCTTGTATTTTAGCAGGTAAAATGGAGGCCAGATCAACTCCTGTTTTTTTTTCTTTTCCAAGTGCTGAACGGAGTCCAGGTCTACTCCTATAGATTTCAATAGGGACCCGGGGGGCCTGGTCTACTCCCGGTTTTTTTTAAAAGTTCAGAACGGAGCCCAGGTCTACTCTGATAGAGTCCAATGGGGACCCGTGAGGCCTGGTCTACTCCCGGTTGTTTTTTTGTTTTTTTTTAAAGAAGTTCAGATCGGAGGCCAGGTCTACTCCTATAGATTTCAAAGGGAACCAGGAGTCCTGAACTAATCCCGTTTTTTTTTTTTTAAAGAAGTTCAGATCGGAGCCTTGTCTACTCCCTTTTTTAAGAAAAAAGTTCAGAACGGAGCCCAGGTCTACTCCTATACAGACCAATGCGGACCCCGGAGGCCTTGTCTACTCCCGTTTTTTTTTTTAAAAGTTGAGATCGGAGCCCAGGTCTACTCTCATAGAGTCCTATGGGGACCCGGGAGGCCTGGTCTACTCCCGGTTTTTTTTAAAAAAAGTTGAGATCGGAGCCCAGGTCTACTCTTATAGATTTTAATGGGGACCCGGGAGTCCTGGTCTACTCTCTTTTTTTAAAAAAGTTCAGATCGGAGCCCAGATCTATTCCTATTGATATCAATGGGAACCCGGGAGTCCTGGTCTACTCCCGTTGTTTTTTTTTTTAAGAAGTTGAGATCGGAGCCCAGGTCTTCTGCCATAGAGTCCTATGGGGACCCGGGAGGCCTGTTCTACTCCCTTTTTAAAAAATGGAGTTCAGAACAGAGCCCAAGTCTACTCCTATACAGACCATTGCGGACCGCGGAGGCCTTGTCTACTCCCGTTTTTTTTAAAAAGAAGAAGTTGAGATCGGAGCCCAGGTCTACTCTCATAGAGTCCTATGGGGACCCGGGAGGCCTGGTCTACTCCCGTTGTTTTTTTTTTAAGAAGTTTAGATCGGAGCCCAGATCTACTGCCATAGAGTCCTATGGGGACCCGGGAGGCCTGGTCTACTCCCTTTTTAAAGAAAAAAGTTCAGAACAGAGCCCAGGTCTACTCCTATAGAGACAAATGCAGACTATTTATACAGAGCCCAGGTCTACTCGTATACAGACAAATGCAGATCTATTCCTATTGATATCAAAGGGAACCCGGGAGTCCTGGTCTACTCCCGTTGTTTTTTTTTTTTAAGAAGTTGAGATCGGAGGCCAGGTCTACTCCTATAGATTTCAAAGGGAACCAGGAGTCCTGAACTAATCCCGTTTGTTGTTTTTTTTTAAGAAGTTCAGATCGGAGCACAGGTCTACTCGCATTGAGTCCAATGGGGATCCGGGAGGCCTGGTCTACTCCCTTTAGCCCAGGTCTACTCCTATACAGAAAAATGCGGACCCCGGAGGCCTGGTCTACTCCCGTTTTTTTTAAAAAAAGAAGTTGAGATCGGAGCCCAGGTCTACTCTCATAGAGTCCTCTAGGGACCCGGGAGGCCTGGTCTACTCCCGTTTTTTTTTTTAAAAAAAGTTGAGATCGGAGCCCAGGTCTACTCTTACAGATTTTAATGGGGACCCGGGAGTTTTGGTCTACTCTCTTTTTTTTAAAATGTTCAGATCGGAGCCCAGATCTATTCCAGTTGATATCAAAAGTTTATAGGTAAAATGGAGGCCAGATCGACTCTTGTATTTTAGCAGGTAAAATGGAGGCCAGATCAACTCCCGTTTTTTTTTTCTTTTCCAAGTGCTGAACGGAGTCCAGGTCTACTCCTATAGATTTCAATAGGGACCCGGGGGGCCTGGTCTACTCCCGGTTCTTTTTAAAAGTTCAGAACGGAGCCCAGGTCTACTCTCATAGAGTCCAATGGGGACCCGGGAGGCCTGGTCTACTCCCGGTTGTTTTTTTTTTTTTTTTTTTTAAAGAAGTTGAGATCGGAGGCCAGGTCTACTCCTATAGATTTCAAAGGGAACCAGGAGGCCTGAACTAATCCCGTTTGTTTTTTTTTTAAAGAAGTTCAGATCGGAGCACAGGTCTATTTCTATTGATATCAATGGGAACCCGGGAGTCCTGGTGTATTCCCGTTGTTTTTTTTTTTTTAAGAAGTTGAGATCGTAGCCCAGGTCTACTGCCATAGAGTCCTATGGGGACCCGGGAGTCCTGGTGTACTCCCGTTGTTTTTTTTTTTAAGAAGTTGAGATCGGAGCCCAGATCTACTGCCATAGAGTCCAATGGGGACCCGGGAGGCCTGGTCTACTGCGTTTTTTTATAGGTAAAATGGAGGCCATATCGACTCTTGTATTTTAGCAGGTAAAATGGAGGCCAGATCAACTCCCGTTTTTTTTTTCTTTTCCAAGTGCTGAACCGAGTCCAGGTCTACTCCTATAGATTTCAATAGGGACCCGGGGGGCCTGGTCTACTCCCTTTTTTTTTAAAAAAAGAAGTTGAGATCAGAGCCCAGGTCTACTCTTATAGATTTTAATGGGTACCCGGGAGTCATGGTCTACTCTCTTTTTTTTAAAAAAAGTTCAGATCGGAGCCCAGATCTATTCCTATTGATATCAAAGGGAACCCGGGAGTCCTGGTCTACTCCCGTTTTTTTTTTTTTTTTAAGAAGTTGAGATCGGAGCCCAGGTCTACTGCCATAGAGTCCTATGGGGTTCCGGGAGGCCTGGTCTACTCTCGTTGTTTTTTTTTTAAGAAGTTGAGATCAGAGCCCAGATCTACTGCCATAGAGTCCAATGGGGACCCGGGAGGCCTGGTCTACTGCGTTTTTTTATATGTAAAATGGAGGCCATATCGACTCTTGTATTTTAGCAGGTAAAATGGAGGCCAGATCAACTCCCGTTTTTTTTTTCTTTTCCAAGTGCTGAACGGAGTCCAGGTCTACTCCTATAGATTTCAATAGGGACCCGGGGGGCCTGGTCTACTCCCGGTTTTTTTTCAAAGTTCAGAACGGAGCCCAGGTCTACTCTGATAGAGTCCAATGGGGACCCGGGAGGTTTGGTCGACTCCCGGTTGTTTTTTGTTTTTTTTAAAAGAAGTTGAGATCAGAGGCCAGGTCTACTCCTATAGATTTCAAAGGGAACCAGGAGGCCTGAACTAATCCCGTTTTTTTTTTTAAAAGAAGTTCAGATCGGAGCACAGGTCTACTCGCATAGAGTCCAATGGGGACCCGGGAGGCCTGGTCTACTCCCTTTTTTAAGAAAAAAGTTCAGAACGGAGCCCAGCTCTACGCCTATACAGACCAATGCGGACCCCGGAGGCCTTGTCTACTACCGTTTTTTTTAAAAAAAGAAGTTGAGATCGGAGCCCAGGTCTACTCTCATAGAGTCCTATGGGGACCCGGGAGGCCTGGTCTACTCCCGTTTTTTTAAAAAAAAGTTGAGATCGGAGCCCAGGTCTACTCTTATAGATTTTAATGGGGACCTGGGAGTCCTGGTCTACTCTCTTTTTTTTAAAAAAAGTTCAGATCGGAGCCCAGATTTATTCCTATTGATATCAATGGGAACCCGGGAGTCCTGGTCTACTCCCGTTGTTTTTTTTTTTAAGAAGTTGAGATCGGAGCCCAGGTCTTCTGCCATAGAGTCCTATGGGGACCAGGGAGGCCTGGTCTACTCCCTTTTTTAAAAAAGGAGTTGAGAACGGAGCCCAAGTCTACTCCTATACAGACCATTGGGGACCGCGGAGGCCTTGTCTACTCCCGTTTTTTTAAAAAAGAAGAAGTTGAGATCGGAGCCCAGGTCTACTCTCATAGAGTCCTATGGGGACCCGGGAGGCCTGGTCTACTCCCGTTGTTTTTTTTTTTTAAGAAGTTGAGATCGGAGCCCAGATCTACTGCCATAGAGTCCACTGGGGACCCGGGAGGCCTGGTCTTCTGCGATTTTTTATAGGTAAAATGGAGGCCAGATCGACTCTTGTATTTTAGCAGGTAAAATGGAAGCCAGATCAACTCCCGTTTTTTTTTTCTTTTCCAAGTGCTGAACGGAGTCCAGGTCTAATCCTATAGATTTCAATAAGGACCCGGGGGGCCTGGTCTACTCCCGGTTTTTTTTAAAAGTTCAGAACGGAGCCCAGGTCTACTCTCATAGAGTCTAATAGGGACCCGGGAGGCCTGGTCTACTCCCGGTTGTTTTTTTGTTTTTTTTTAAAGAAGTTGAGATCGGAGACTAGGTCTACTGCTATAGATTTCAAAGGGAACCAGGAGGCCTGAACTAATCCTGTTTTTTTTTTTTTAAAGAAGTTCAGATCGGAGCACAGGTCTACTCGCATAGAGTTCAATGGGGACCCGGGAGGCCTGGTCTACTCCCTTTTTTTAGAAAAAAGTTCAGAACGGAGTCCAGGTCTACTCCTATACAGACCAATGCGGACCCCGGAGGCCTTGTCTTCTCCCGTTTTTTTTAAAAAAAGAAGTTGAGATCGGAGCCCAGGTCTACTCTCATAGAGACCTTTGGGGACCCGTGAGGCCTGGTCTACTCCCGTTTTTTTTTAAAAAAGTTGAGATCGGAGCCCAGGTCTACTCTTATAGATTTTAATGGGGACCCGGGAGTCCTGGTCTACTCTCTTTTTTTAAAAAAAGTTCACTTCGGAGCCCAGATTTATTCCTATTGATATCAAAGGGAACCCGGGAGTTCCGGTCTACTCTCATAGAGTCCTATGGGGACCCGGGAGGCCTGGACTACTCCCGTTGTTTTTTTTTTTAAGAAGTTGAGATCGGAGCCCAGATCTACTGCCATAGAGTCCAATGGGGACCCGGGAGGCCTGGTCTACTTCGTTTTTTTATAGGTAAAATGGAGGCCAGATCGACTCTTGTATTTTAGCAGGTAAAATGGAGGCCAGATCAACTCCCGTTTTTTTTTTCTTTTCCAAGTGCTGAACGGAGTCCAGGTCTACTCCTATAGATTTCAATAGGGACCCGGGGGGCCTGGTCTACTCCCGGTTTTTTTAAAAAGTTCAGAACGGAGCCCAGGTCTACTCTCATAAAGTCCAATGGGGACCCGTAAGGTCTGGTCTACTCCCGGTTGTTTTTTTGTTTTTTTTTAAAGAAGTTGAGATCGGAGGCCAGGTCTACTCCTATAGATTTCAAAGGGAACCAGGAGTCCTGAACTAATCCCGTTTTTTTTTTTTTTAAAGAAGTTCAGATCGGAGCCTTGTCTACTCCCTTTTTTAAGAAAAAAGTTCAGAACGGAGCCCAGGTCTACTCCTATACAGACCAATGCGGACCCCGGAGGCCTTGTCTACTCCCGTTTTTTTTTTAAAAAGTTGAGATCGGAGCCCAGGTCTACTCTCATAGAGTCCTATGGGGACCCGGGAGGCCTGGTCTACTCCCGGTTTTTTTTTAAAAAAGTTTAGATCGGAGCCCAGGTCTACTCTTATAGATTTTAATGGGGACCCGGGAGTCCTGGTCTACTCTCTTTTTTTAAAAAAAGTTCTGATCGGAGCCCAGATCTATTCCTATTGATATCAATGGGAACCCGGGAGTCCTGGTCTACTCCCGTTGTTTTTTTTTTTAAGAAGTTGAGATCGGAGCCCAGGTCTTCTGCCATAGAGTCCTATGGGGACCCGGGAGGCCTGGTCTACTCCCTTTTTAAAAAATGGAGTTCAGAACAGAGCCCAAGTCTACTCCTATACAGACCATTGCGGACCCCGGAGGCCTTGTGTACTCCCGTTTTTTTTAAAAAAAGACGTTGAGATCGGAGCCCAGGTCTACTCTCATAGAGTCCTATGGGGACCCGGGAGGCCTGGTCTACTCCCGTTGTTTTTTTTTTTAAGAAGTTTAGATCGGAGCCCAGATCTACTGCCATAGAGTCCTATGGGACCCGGGAGGCCTGGTCTACTCCCTTTTTTAAGAAAAAAGTTCAGAACAGAGCCCAGGTCTACTCCTATACAGACAAATGCGGACTATTTATACAGAGCCCAGGTCTACTCGTATACAGACAAATGCAGATCTATTCCTATTGATATCAAAGGGAACCCTGGAGTCCTGGTCTACTCCCGTTGTCTTTTTTTTTTAAGAAGTTGAGATCGGAGGCCACGTCTACTCCTATAGATTTCAAAGGGAACCAGGAGTCCTGAACTAATCCCGTTTGTTGTTTTTTTTTAAGAAGTTCAGATCGGAGCACAGGTCTACTCGCATTGAGTCCAATGGGGATCCGGGAGGCCTGGTCTACTCCCTTTAGCCCAGGTCTACTCCTATACAGACAAATGCGGACCCCGGAGGCCTGGTCTACTCCCGTTTTTTTTTTTTTAAAAATTGAGATCGGAGCCCAGGTCTACTCTCATAGAGTCCTCTAGGGACCCGGGAGGCCTGGTCTACTCCCGTTTTTTTTTTTTAAAATTTGAGATCGGAGCCCAGGTCTACTCTTACAGATTTTAATGGGGACCCGGGAGTTTTGGTCTACTCTCTTTTTTTTAAAATGTTCAGATCGGAGCCCAGATCTATTCCTGTTGATATCAAAAGTTTATAGGTAAAATGGAGGCCAGATCGACTCTTGTATTTTAGCAGGTAAAATGGAGGCCAGATCAACTCCCGTTTTTTTTTTCTTTTCCAAGTGCTGAACGGAGTCCAGGTCTACTCCTATAGATTTCAATAGGGACCCGGGGGGCCTGGTCTACTCCCGGTTCTTTTTAAAAGTTCAGAACGGAGCCCAGGTCTACTCTCATAAAGTCCAATGGGGACCCGGGAGGCCTGGTCTACTCCCGGTTGTTTTTTTGTTTTTTTTTTTAAAGAAGTTGAGATCGGAGGCCAGGTCTACTCCTATAGATTTCAAAGGGAACCAGGAGGCCTGAACTAATCCCGTTTGTTTGTTTTTTAAAGAAGTTCAGATCGGAGCACAGGTCTATTCCTATTGATATCAATGGGAACCCGGGAGTCCTGGTGTACTCCCGTTGTTGTTTTTTTTTTAAGAAGTTGAGATCGTAGCCCAGGTCTACTGCCATAGAGTCCTATGGGGACCCGGGAGTCCTGGTGTACTTCCGTTGTTTTTTTTTTTTAAGAAGTTGAGATCGGAGCCCAGATCTACTGCCATAGAGTCCAATGGGGACCCGGGAGGCCTGGTCTACTGCGTTTTTTTATAGGTAAAATGGAGGCCATATCGACTCTTGTATTTTAGCAGGTAAAATGGAGGCCAGATCAACTCCCGTTTTTTTTTTTCTTTTCCAAGTGCTGAACGGAGTCCAGGTCTACTTCTATAGATTTCAATAGGGACCCGGGGGGCCTGGTCTACTCCCGTTTTTTTTTAAAAAAGAAGTTGAGATCGGAGCCCAGGTCTACTCTTATAGATTTTAATGGGTACCCGGGAGTCCTGGTCTACTCTCTTTTTTTAAAAAAAAAATTCAGATCGGAGCCCAGATCTATTCCTATTGATATCAAAGGGAACCCGGGAGTCCTGGTCTACTCCCGTTGTTTTTTTTTTTAAGAAGTTGAGATCGGAGCCCAGGTCTTCTGCCATAGAGTCCTATGGGGACCAGGGAGGCCTGGTCTACTCCCTTTTTAAAAAAAGGAGTTGAGAACGGAGCCCAAGTCTACTCCTATACAGACCGTTGCGGACCGCGGAGGCCTTGTCTACTCCCGTTTTTTTTAAAAAGAAGAAGTTGAGATCGGAGCCCAGGTCTACTCTCATAGAGTCCTATGGGGACCCGGGAGGCCTGGTCTATTCCCGTTGTTTTTTTTTTTAAGAAGTTGAGATCGGAGCCCAGATCTACTGCCATAGAGTCCAGTGGGGACCCGGGAGGCCTGGTCCTCTGCGTTTTTTTATAGGTAAAATGGAGGCCAGATCGACTCTTGTATTTTAGCAGGTAAAATGGAGGCCAGATCAACTCCCATTTTTTTTTCTTTTCCAAGTGCTGAACGGACTCCAGGTCTAATCCTATAGATTTCAATAGGGACCCAGGGGGCCTGGTCTACTCCCGGTTTTTTTAAAAAGTTCAGAACGGAGCCCAGGTCTACTCTCATAGAGTCCAATAGGGACCCGGGAGGCCTGGTCTACTCCCGGTTGTTTTTTTGTTTTTTTTTTAAAGAAGTTGAGATCGGAGACCAAGTCTACTGCTATAGATTTCAAAGGGAACCAGGAGGCCTGAACTAATCCTGTTTTTTTTTTTCTAAAGAAGTTCAGATCGGAGCACAGGTCTACTCCCTTTTTTAAGAAAAAAGTTCAGAACGGAGAACAGGTCTACTCCTATACAGACCAATGCGGACCCCGGAGGCCTTGTCTACTCCCGTTTTTTTTAAAAAAAGTTGAGATCGGAGCCCAGGTCTACTCTCATAGAGTCCTATGGGGACCCGGGAGGCCTGGTCTACTCCCGGTTTTTTTTTTAAAAAAAGTTGAGATCGGAGCCCAGGTCTACTCTTATAGATTTTAATGGGGATCCGGGAGTCCTGGTCTACTCTCTTTTTTTAAAAAAAAAGTTCAGATCGGAGCCCAGATCTATTCCTATTGATATCAATGGGAACCCGGGAGTCCTGGTCTACTCCCGTTGTTTTTTTTTTTAAGAAGTTGAGATCGGAGCCCAGGTCTTCTGCCATAGAGTCCTATGGGGACCCGGGAGGCCTGGTCTACTCCCTTTTTAAAAAAAGGAGTTCAGAACAGAGCCCAAGTCGACTCCTATACAGACCATTGCGGACCCCCGAGGCCTTGTGTACTCCCGTTTTTTTTAAAAAAAGAAGTTGAGATCGGAGCCCATGTCTACTCTCATAGAGTCCTATGGGGACCCGGGAGGCCTGGTCTACTCCCGGTTGTTTTTTTGTTTTTTTTTTAAAGAAGTTGAGATCGGAGGCGAGGTCTACTCCTATAGATTTCAAAGGGAACCAGGAGTCCTGAACTAATCCCGTTTCTTTTTTTTAAAAGAAGTTCAGATCGGAGGCCTGGTCTACTCCCTTTTTTAAGAAAAAAGTTCAGAACGGAGCCCAGGTCAACTCCTTTACAGACCAATGCGGACCCCGGAGGCCTTGTCTACTCCCGTTTTTTTTTAAAAAAGTTGAGATCGGAGCCCAGGTGTACTCTCATAAAGTCCTATGGGGACCCGGGAGGCCTGGTCTACTCCTGGTTTTTTTTTTAAAAAAGTTGAAATCGGAACCCAGGTCTACTGCCATAGAGTCCAATGGGGACCCGGGAGGCCTGGTCTACTGTGTTTTTTTATAGGTAAAATGGAAGCCAGATCGACTCTTGTATTTTAGCAGGTAAAATGGAGGCCAGATCAACTCCCGGTTTTTTTTTTCTTTTCCAAGTGCTGAACGGAGTCCAGGTCTACTCCTATAGATTTCAATAGGGACCCGGGGGGCCTGGTCTACTCCCGGTTGTTGTTGTTGTTGTTGTTGTTGTTTTTAAAGAAGTTGAGATCGGAGTCCGGGTCTACTCCTATAGATTTCAAAGGGAACCAGGAGGCCTGAACTAATCCCGTTTTTTTTTTTTTAAAGAAGTTCAGATCAGAGCACAGGTCTACTCGCATAGAGTCCAATGGGGACCCGGGAGGCCTTGTCTACTCCCTTTTTTAAGAAAAAAGTTCAGAACGGAGCCCAGGTCTACTCCTATACAGACCAATGCGGACCCCGGAGGCCTTGTCTACTCCCATTTTTTTTAAAAAAAGAAATTGAGATCGGAGCCCAGGACAACTCTCATAGAGTCCTATGGGGACCCGGGAGGCCTGGTCTACTCCCGTTTTTTTTTTAAAAAAGTTGAGATCGGAGCCCAGGTCTACTCTTATAGATTTTAATGGGGACCCGGGAGTCCTGGTCTACTCTCTTTTTTTTAAAAAAAGTTCAGATCGGAGCCCAGATCTATTCCTATTGATATCAATGGGAACCCGGGAGTCGTGGTCTACTCCCGGTGTTGTTTTTTTTTAAGAAGTTGAGATCGGAGCCCAGGTCTACTGCCATAGAGTCCTATGGGGACCCGGGAGGCCTGGTCTACTCCCTTTTTAAAAAAAGGAGTTCAGAACAGAGCCCAAGTCTACTCCTATACAGACCATTGCGGACCCCGGAGGCCTTGTGTACTCCCGTTTTTTTTAAAAAAAGAAGTTGAGATCGGAGCCCAGGTCTACTCTCATAGAGTCCTATGGGGACCCGGGAGGCCTCGTCTACTCCCGGTTGTTTTTTTGTTTTTTTTTTAAAGAAGTTGAGATCGGAGGCGAGGTCTACTCCTATAGATTTCAAAGGGAACCAGGAGTCCTGAACTAATCCCGTTTCTTTTTTTTAAAAGAAGTTCAGATCGGAGGCCTGGTCTACTCCCTTTTTTAAGAAAAAAGTTCAGAACGGAGCCCAGGTCAACTCCTATACAGACCAATGCGGACCCCGGAGGCCTTGTCTACTCCCGTTTTTTTTTTAAAAAGTTGAGATTGGAGCCCAGGTCTACTCTCATAGAGTCCTATGGGGACCCGGGAGGCCTGGTCTACTCCTGGTTTTTTTTTTTAAAAAGTTGAAATCGGAACCCAGGTCTACTGCCATAGAGTCCAATGGGGACCCGGGAGGCCTGGTCTACTGTGTTTTTTTATAGGTAAAATGGAGGCCAGATCGACTCTTGTATTTTAGCAGGTAAAATGGATGCCAGATCAACTCCCGGTTTTTTTTTTCTTTTCCAAGGGCTGAACGGAGTCCAGGTCTACTCCTATAGATTTCAATAGGGACCCGGGGGGCCTGGTCTACTCCCGGTTGTTGTTGTTGTTGTTTTTAAAGAAGTTGAGATCGGAGTCCGGGTCTACTCCTATAGATTTCAAAGGGAACCAGGAGGCCTGAACTAATCCCGTTTTTTTTTTTTAAAGAAGTTCAGATCAGAGCACAGGTCTACTCGCATAGAGTCCAATGGGGACCCGGGAGGCCTGGTCTACTCCCTTTTTTAAGAAAAAAGTTCAGAACGGAGCCCAGGTCTACTCCTATACAGACCAATGCGGACCCCGGAGGCCTTGTCTACTCCCATTTTTTTTAAAAAAAGAAATTGAGATCGGAGCCCAGGACAACTCTCATAGAGTCCTATGGGGACCCGGGAGGCCTGGTCTACTCCCGTTTTTTTTTTTAAAAAGTTGAGATCGGAGCCCAGGTCTACTCTTATAGATTTTAATGGGGACCCGGGAGTCCTGGTCTACTCTCTTTTTTTAAAAAAAAGTTCAGATCGGAGCCCAGATCTATTCCTATTGATATCAATGGGAACCCGGGAGTCCTTGTCTACTCCCAGTGTTTTTTTTTTTTAAGAAGTTGAGATCGGAGCCCAGGTCTACTGCCATAGAGTCCAATGGGGACCCGGGAGGCCTGGTCTACTGCGTTTTTTTAAAATGGAGGCCAGATAAACTCCCGTTTTTTTTTTTTTTCCAAGTGCTGAACGGAGTCCAGGTCTACTGCTATAGATTTCAATAGGGACCCGGGGGGCCTGGTGTACTCCCGGTTTTTTTAAAAAGTTCAGAACGGAGCCCAGGTCTACTCTCATAGAGTCCAATTGGGACCCGGGAGGCCTGGTCTACTGTATTTTTTTATAGGTAAAATGGAGGCCAGATGGACTCTTGTATTTTAGCAGGTAAAATGGAGGCCAGATCAACTCCCGTTTTTTTTTTTCTTTTCCAAGTGCTGAACGGAGTCCAGGTCTACTCCTATAGATTTCAATAGGGACCCGGGGGGCCTGGTCTACTCCCGTTTTTTTGAAAAAAAGTTGAGATCGGAGCCCAGGTCTACTCCTATAGATTTTAATGGTTACCCGGGAGTCCTGGTCTACTCTTTTTTTTAAAAAAAAAAGTTCAAATCGGAGCCCAGATCTATTCCTATTGATATCAAAGGGAACCCAGGAGTCCTGGTCTACTCCCGTTGTTTTTTTTTTTAAGAAGTTGAGATCGGAGCCCAGGACTACTGCCATAGAGTCCTATGGGGACACGGGAGGCCTGGTCTACTCCGGTTGTTTTTTTTTTTAAAGAAGTTGAGATCGGAGCCCAGGTTTACTCCAATAGAGTCCAATGGCGACCCAGGAGGCCTGGTCTACTGCAGATTTTTTTCATAGGTAAAATGGAGGGCAGATCGACTTTTGTATTTTAGCAGGTAAAATGGAGGCCAGATCAACTCCCGTATTTTTTTTGTTTTCCAAGTGCTGAACGGAGTCCAGGTCTACTCCTATAGATTTCAATAGGGACCCGGGGGGCCTGGTCTACTCCCGTTTTTTTAAAAAAAAAGAAGTTGA
This sequence comes from Lepidodactylus listeri, assembly GCA_029233225.1. Classification (NCBI taxonomy): domain Eukaryota; kingdom Metazoa; phylum Chordata; class Lepidosauria; order Squamata; family Gekkonidae; genus Lepidodactylus; species Lepidodactylus listeri. The sequence goes on along the minus strand of JARCFY010000014.1, from coordinate 282,049 downwards.
AATCAGAGCCCAGGTCTACTCTTATAGATTTTAATGGGGACCCGGGAGTCCTGGTCTACTCTCTTTTTTTTAAAAAAAGTTCCGATCGGAGCCCAGATCTATTCCTATTGATATCAATGGGAACCCGGGAGTCCTGGTCTACTCCCGTTGTTTTTTTTTTTAAGAAGATGAGATCGGAGCCCAGGTCTTCTGCCATAGAGTCCTATGGGGACCCGGGAGGCCTGGTCTACTCTCGTTTGTTTGTTTTGTTTTTTTAAAGAAGTTGAGATCGGAGCCCAGGTCTACTCCAATAGAGTCCAATGGCGACCCGGGAGGCCTGGTGTACTGCAGGTTTTTTTCATAGGTAAAATGGAGGGCAGATTGACTTTTGTATTTTAGCAGGTAAAATGGAGGCCAGATCAACTCCCGTATTTTTTTTGTTTTCCAAGTTCTGAACGGAGTCCAGGTCTACTCTCATAGAGTCCAATGGGGACCCGGGAGGCCTGGTCTACTCCCGTTTGTTTGTTTTGTTTTTTTAAAGAAGTTGAGATCGGAGCCCAGGTCTACTGCCATAGAGTCCTATGGGGACCCGGGAGGCCTGGTCTACTCCCGTTGTTGTTTTTTTTAAGAAGTTGAGATCGGAGCCCAGGTCTACTGCCATACAGTCCTATGGGGACCCGGGAGTCCTGGTGTACTCCCGTTGTTTTTTTTTTAAGAAGTTGAGATCAGAGCCCAGATCTACTGCCATAGAGTCCAATGGGGAACCGGGAGGCCTGGTCTACTGCGTTTTTTTATAGGTAAAATGGAGGCCAGATCGACTCTCGTATTTTAGCAGGTAAAATGGAGGCCAGATACACTCCCGTTTTTTTTTTTTTCCAAGTGCTGAACGGAGTCCAGGTCTACTCCTATAGATTTCAATAGGGACCCGGGGGGCCTGGTGTACTCCCGGTTTTTTTAAAAAGTTCAGAACGGAGCCCAGGTCTACTCTCATAGAGTCCAATTGGGACCCGGGAGGCCTGGTCTACTGTATTTTTTTATAGGTAAAATGGAGGCCAGATGGACTCTTGTATTTTAGCAGGTAAAATGGAGGCCAGATCAACTCCCGTTTTTTTTTTTCTTTTCCAAGTGCTGAACGGAGTCCAGGTCTACTCCTATAGATTTCAATAGGGACCCGGGGGGCCTGGTCTACTCCCGTTTTTTTTTTAAAAAGTTGAGATCGGAGCCCAGGTCTACTCTTATAGATTTTAATGGTTACCCGGGAGTCCTGGTCTACTCTTTTTTTTTAAAAAAAAGTTCAGATCGGAGCCCAGATCTATTTCTATTGATATCAAAGGGAACCCAGGAGTCCTGGTCTACTCCCGTTGTTTTTTTTTTTTAAGAAGTTGAGATCGGAGCCCAGGACTACTGCCATAGAGTCCTATGGGGACCCGGGAGGCCTGGTCTATTTTTTTTTTTTTTTAAAAAAGTTCAGATCGGAGCCCAGATCTATTCCTATTGATATCAATGGGAACTCGGGAGTCCTGGTCTACTCCCGTTGTTATTTTTTTTAAGAAGTTGAGATCGGAGGCCAGGTCTACTCCTATAGATTTCAGTGGGAACCAGAAGGCCTGATCTAATCCAGTTTTTTTTAAAAAAGAAGTTCAGATCGGAGCCCAGCTCTACTTCTATAGAATCCAATGGGGGCCCGGGAGGCCTGGTCTACTGCAGGTTTTTTTCATAGGTAAAATGGAGGGCAGATAGACTTTTGTATTTTAGCAGGTAAAATGGAGGCCAGATCAACTCCCGTATTTTTTTTCTTTTCCAAGTGCTGAACGGAGCCCAGGTCTACTCTCATACAGTCCAATGGGGACCCGGGAGGCCTGGTCTACTCCCGTTTTTTTTAAAAAAAGAAGTTGAGATCGGAGCCCAGGTCTACTCTTATAGATTTCAATGGGGACCGGGGGGGCCTGATCTAATCCAGTTTTTTTTTTAAAAGAAGTTCAGATCGGAGTCCAGGTCTACTCCTATAGAATCCAATGGGGTCCCGGAAGGCCTGCTCTACTCCCTTTTTTAAAAAAGGAGTTCAGAACGGAGCCCAGGTCTACTCTTATACAGACCAATGCGGACCCGGGAGGCCTTGTCTACTCCCGTTTTTTTTTTTTTAAAAGAAGTTGAGATCGGAGCCCAGGTCTACTCTTATAGATTTTAATGGGGACCTGGGAGTTTTGGTCTACTCTCTTTTTTTAAAAAATATTCAGATCGGAGCCCAGATTAATTCCTATTGATATCAATGGGAACCCGGGAGTCCTGGTCTACTCCCATTGTTTTTTTTTTTTAAGAAGTTCAGATCGGAGCCCAGATCTATTCCTATTGATATCAAAGGGAACCCAGGAGTCCTGGTGTACTCCCGTTTTTTTTTTTTTTTAAGAAGTTGAGATCGGAGCCCAGGTCTACTGCCACAAAGTCCTATGGGGACCCGGGAGGCCTGGTCTACTCCCGTTGTTTTTTTTTTTAAGAAGTTGAGATCTGAGCCCAGATCTACTGCCATAGAGTCCAATGGGGACCCGGGAGGCCTGGTCTACTGCGTTTTTTTATAGGGAAAATGGAGGCCAGATGGACTCTTGTATTTTAGCAGGTAAAATGGAGGCCAGATTAACTCCCGTTTTTTTTTTTCTTTTCCAAGTGCTGAACGGAGTCCAGGTGTACTCCTATAGATTTAAATAGGGACCCGGGGGGCCTGGTCTACTCCAGGTTTTTTTAAAAAGTTCACAACGGAGCCCAGGTCTACTCTCATAGAGTCCAATGGGGACCCGGGAGGCCTGGTGTACTCCCGGTTTTTTTTTTTGTTTTTTTTTAAAGAAGTTGAGATCGGAGGCCAGGTCTACTCCTATAGATTTCAAAGAGAACCAGGAGGCCTGATCTAATCCAGTTTTTTTTTAAAAAAGAAGTTCAGATCGGAGCCCAGGTCTACTCGTATAGAATTCAATGGGGGTCCGGGAGGCCTGGTCTACTCCCTTTTTAAAACAAGAAGTTCAGAACGGAGCCCAGGTCTACTCCTATAGATTTCAAAGGGAACCAGGAGTCCTAAACTAATCCCGTTTTTTTTTTTTTTTTAAAGAAGTTCAGATCGGAGCACCGGTCTGCTCGCATAGAGTCCAATGGGGATCTGGGAGGCCTGGTCTACTCCCTTTTTTAAGAAAAAAGTTCAGAATGGAACCTAGGTCTACTCCTATGCAGACAAATGCGGACCCCGGAGGCCTTGTCTACTCCCGTTTTTTTAAAAAAAAGAAGTTGAGATCGGAGCCCAGGTCTACTCTCATAGAGTCCTCTACGGACCCGGGAGGCCTGGTGTACTCCCATTTTTTTCAAAAAAAGTTGAGATCAGAGCCCAGGTCTACTCTTATAGATTTTAATGGGGACCTGGGAGTTTTGGTCTACTCTCTTTTTTTAAAAAATATTCAGATCGGAGCCCAGATTAATTCCTATTGATATCAATGGGAACCCGGGAGTCCTGGTCTACTCCCATTGTTTTTTTTTTTAAGAAGTTGAGATCGGAGCCCAGATCTACTGCCATAGAGTCCAATGGGGACCCGGGAGGCCTGGTCTACTGCGTTTTTTTATAGGTAAAATGGAGGCCAGATCGACTCTTGTATTTTAGCAGGTAAAATGGAGGCCAGATTAACTCCCGTTTTTTTTTTCTTTTCCAAGTGCTGAACGGAGTCCAGGTCTACTACTATAGATTTCAATAGGGACCCGGGGGGCCTGGTCTACTCCCGGATTTTTTTAAAAAAGAAGTTGAGATCGGAGCCCAGGTCTACTCTTATAGATTTTAATGGGTACCCGGAAGTCCTGGTCTACTCTCTTTTTTTAAAAAAAAGTTCAGATCGGAGCCCAGATCTATTCCTATTGATATCAAAGGGAACCCAGGAGTCCTGGTGTACTCCCGTTTTTTTTTTTTTTTAAGAAGTTGAGATCGGAGCCCAGGTCTACTGCCACAAAGTCCTATGGGGACCCGGGAGGCCTGGTCTACTCCCGTTGTTTTTTTTTTTAAGAAGTTGAGATCGGAGCCCAGATCTACTGCCATAGAGTCCAATGGGGACCCGGGAGGCCTGGTCTACTGCGTTTTTTTATAGGGAAAATGGAGGCCAGATGGACTCTTGTATTTTAGCAGTTAAAATGGAGGCCAGATTAACTCCCGTTTTTTTTTTTTCTTTTCCAAGTGCTGAACGGAGTCCAGGTGTACTCCTATAGATTTAAATAGGGACCCGGGGGGCCTGGTCTACTCCAGGTTTTTTTAAAAAGTTCACAACGGAGCCCAGGTCTACTCTCATAGAGTCCAATGGGGACCCGGGAGGCCTGGTGTACTCCCGGTTTTTTTTTTTGTTTTTTTTTAAAGAAGTTGAGATCGGAGGCCAGGTCTACTCCTATAGATTTCAAAGAGAACCAGGAGGCCTGATCTAATCCAGTTTTTTTTAAAAAAGAAGTTCAGATCGGAGCCCAGGTCTACTCGTATAGAATTCAATGGGGGTCCGGGAGGCCTGGTCTACTCCCTTTTTAAAAAAAGAAGTTCAGAACGGAGCCCAGGTCTACTCCTATAGATTACAAAGGGAACCAGGAGTCCTGAACTAATCCCGTTTTTTTTTTTTTTTTTAAAGAAGTTCAGATCGGAGCACCGGTCTGCTCGCATAGAGTCCAATGGGGATCTGGGAGGCCTGGTCTACTCCCTTTTTTAAGAAAAAAGTTCAGAATGGAACCTAGGTCTACTCCTATGCAGACAAATGCGGACCCCGGAGGCCTTGTCTACTCCCGTTTTTTTAAAAAAAAGAAGTTGAGATCGGAGCCCAGGTCTACTCTCATAGAGTCCTCTACGGACCCGGGAGGCCTGGTGTACTCCCATTTTTTTCAAAAAAAGTTGAGATCAGAGCCCAGGTCTACTCTTATAGATTTTAATGGGGACCTGGGAGTTTTGGTCTACTCTCTTTTTTTAAAAAAATATTCAGATCGGAGCCCAGATTAATTCCTATTGATATCAATGGGAACCCGGGAGTCCTGGTCTACTCCCATTGTTTTTTTTTTTAAGAAGTTGAGATCGGAGCCCAGATCTACTGCCATAGAGTCCAATGGGGACCCGGGAGGCCTGGTCTACTGCGTTTTTTTATAGGTAAAATGGAGGCCAGATCGACTCTTGTATTTTAGCAGGTAAAATGGAGGCCAGATTAACTCCAGTTTTTTTTTTCTTTTCCAAGTGCTGAACGGAGTCCAGGTCTACTACTATAGATTTCAATAGGGACCCGGGGGGCCTGGTCTACTCCCGTTTTTTTTAAAAAAAGTTGAGATCGGAGCCCAGGTCTACTCTTATAGATTTTAATGGGTACCCGGAAGTCCTGGTCTACTCTCTTTTTTTAAAAAAATGTTCAGATCGGAGCCCAGATCTATTCCTATTGATATCAAAGGGAACCCAGGAGTCCTGGTGTACTCCCGTTTTTTTTTTTTTTTAAGAAGTTGAGATCGGAGCCCAGGTCTACTGCCACAAAGTCCTATGGGGACCCGGGAGGCCTGGTCTACTCCCGTTGTTTTTTTTTTTAAGAAGTTGAGATCGGAGCCCAGATCTACTGCCATAGAGTCCAATGGGGACCCGGGAGGCCTGGTCTACTGCGTTTTTTTATAGGGAAAATGGAGGCCAGATCGACTCTTGTATTTTAGCAGGTAAAATGGAGGCCAGATTAACTCCCGTTTTTTTTTTTCCCAAGTTCTGAACGGAGTCCAGGTCTACTCCTATAGATTTCAATAGGGACCCGGGGGGCCTGGTCTACTCCCGGTTTTTTTAAAAAGTTCAGAACGGAGCCCAGGTCTACTCTCATAGAGTCCAATTGGGACCCGGGAGGCCTGTTCTACTGCGTTTTTTTATAGGTAAAATGGAGGCCAGATGGACTCTTGTATTTTAGCAGGTAAAATGGAGGCCAGATCAACTCCCGTTATTTTTTTCTTTTCCAAGTGCTGAACGGAGTCCAGGTGTACTCCTATAGATTTAAATAGGGACCTGGGGGGCCTGGTCTACTCCAGGTTTTTTTTAAAAGTTCAGAACGGAGCCCAGGTCTACTCTCATAGAGTCCAATGGGGACCCGGGAGGCCTGGTGTACTCCCGGTTGTTTTTTTGTTTTTTTTTAAAGATGTTGTGATCGCAGGCCAGGTCTACTCCTATAGATTTCAAAGAGAACCAGGAGGCCAGATCTAATCCAGTTTTTTTTTAAAAAGAAGTTCAGATCGGAGCCCAGGTCTACTCCTATAGATTTCAAAGGGAACCAGGAGTCCTGAACTAATCCCGTTTTTTTTTTTTTTTAAAGTAGTTCAGATCGGAACACAGGTCTACTCGCATAGAGTCCAATGGGGATCCGGGAGGCCTGGTCTACTCCCTTTTTTAAGAAAAAAGTTCAGAACGGAGCCCAGGTCTACTTCTATGCAGACAAATGAAGACCCCGGAGTCCTTGTCTACTCCCGTTTTTTTTAAAAAAAGAAGTTGAGATCGGAGCCCAGGTCTACTCTCATAGAGTCCTCTAGGGACCCGGGAGGCCTGGTCTACTCCCATTTTTTTTTAAAAAAAGTTGAGATCGGAGCCCAGGTCTACTCTTATAGATTTTAATGGGAACCCGGGAGTTTTGGTCTACTCTCTTTTTTTAAAAAAAATTTCAGATCGGAGCCCAGATCTATTCCTATTGATATCAATGGGAACCCGGGAGTCCTGGTCTACTCCCGTTGTATTTTTTTTTAAGAAGTTGAGATCGGAGCCCAGATCTACTGCCATAGAGTCCAATGGGGACCCGGGAGGCCTGGTCTACTGCGTTTTTTTATAGGTAAAATGGAGGCCAGATCGACTCTTGTATTTTAGCAGGTAAAATGGAGGCCAGATCAACTCCCGTTTTTTTTTCTTTTCCAAGAGTTGAACGGAGTCCAGGTCTACTCCTATAGATTTCAGTAGGGACCCGGGGGGCCTGGTCTACTCCCGGTTTTTTTTTAAAAAGAAATTGAGATCGGAGCCCAGGTCTACTCTTATAGATTTTAATGGGTACCCGGGAGTCATGGTCTACTCTCTTTTTTTTAAAAAAAAAGTTCAGATCGGAGCTCAGATCTATTACTATTGATATCAAAAGGAACCCGGGAGTCCTGGTCTACTCCCGTTGTTTTTTTTTTTTTAAGAAGTTGAGATCGGAGCCCAGGTCTACTGCCATAGAGTCCTATGGGGACCCGGGAGGCCTGGTCTACTCCCGTTGTTTTTTTTTTTAAGAAGTTGAGATCGGAGCCCAGATCTACTGCCATAGAGTCCAATGGGGACCCGGGAGGCCTGGTCTACTGCGTTTTTTTATAGATAAAATGTAGGCCAGATGGACTCTTGTATTTTAGCAGGTAAAATGGAGGCCAGATCAACTCCCGTTTTTTTTTTTCTTTTCCAAGTGCTGAACGGAGTCCAGGTCTACTCCTATAGATTTCAATAGGGACCCGGGGGGCCTGGTCTACTCCTTTTTTTTTAAAAAAAGAAGTTGAGATCGGAGCCCAGGTCTACTCTTATAGATTTTAATGGGTACCCGGGAGTCCTGGTCTACTCTCTTTTTTTAAAAAAAAGTTCAGATCGGAGCCCAGATCTATTCCTATTGATATCAAAGAGAACCCAGGAGTCCTGGTGTACTCCCGTTTTTTTTTTTTTTAAGAAGTTGAGATCGGAGCCCAGGTCTACTGCCACAGAGTCCTATGGGGACCCGGGAGGCCTGGTCTACTCCCGTTGTTTTTTTTTTTAAGAAGTTGAGATCGGAGCCCAGATCTACTGCCATAGAGTCCAATGGGGATCCGGGAGGCCTGGTCTACTGCGTTTTTTTATAGATAAAATGTAGGCCAGATCGACTCTTGTATTTTAGCAGGTAAAATGGAGGCCAGATCAACTCCCGTTTTTTTTTTTCTTTTCCAAGTGCTGAACGGAGTCCAGGTCTACTCCTATAGATTTCAATAGGGACCCGGGGGGCCTGGTCTACTCCCGTTTTTTTTTAAAAAAAGAAGTTGAGATCGGAGCCCAGGTCTACTCTTATAGATTTTAATGGGTACCCGGGAGTCCTGGTCTACTCTCTTTTTTTTAAAAAAAAGTTCAGATCGGAGCCCAGATCTATTCCTATTGATATCAAAGGGAACCCGGGAGTCCTGGTCTACTCCCGTTGTTTTTTTTTTTAAGAAGTTCAGATCGGAGCACAGGTCTACTCGCACAGAGTCCAATGGGGACCCGGGAGGCCTGGTCTACTCTCTTTTTTAAGAAAAAAGTTTAGAACGGAGACCAGGTCTACTCCTATACAGACCAATGCGGACCCCGGAGGCCTTGTCTACTCCCGTTTTTTTTAAAAAAAGAAGTTGAGATCGGAGCCCAGATCTACTCTCATAGTGTCCTATGGGGACCCGGGAGGCCTGGTCTACTCCCGTTTTTTTTTAAAAAAGAGTTGAGATCGGAGCCCAGGTCTACTCTTATAGATTTTAATGGGGACCCGGGAGTCCTGGTGTACTCTCTTTTTTTAAAAAAATGTTCAGATCGGAGCCCAGATCTATTCCTATTGATATCAATGGGAACCCGGGAGTCCTGGTTTACTCCCGTTGTTTTTTTTTTTTAAGAAGTTGAGATCGGAGCCCAGGTCTTCTCCCATAGAGTCCTATGGGGACCCGGGAGGCCTCGTCTACTCCCTTTTTAAAAAAAGGAGTTCAGAACGGAGCCCAAGTCTACTCCTATACAGACCATTGCGGACCCCGGAGGCCTTGTCTACTCCCTTTTTTTAAAAAAAAGAAGTTGAGATCGGAGCCAAGGTCTACTCTCATAGAGTCCTATGGGGACCCGGGAGGCCTGGTCTACTCCCTTTTTTAAAAAAAAAAGTTGAAATCGGAGCCCAGGTCTACTCTTATAGATTTTAATGGGGACCCGGGAGTTTCGGTCTACTCTCTTTTTTAAAAAAATGTTCAGATCGGAGCCCAGATCTATTCCTATTGATATCAATGGGAACCCGGGAGTCCTGGTGTACTCCCGTTTTTTTTTTTTTAAGAAGTTGAGATCGGAGCCCAGATCTACTGCCATAGAGTCCAATGGGGACCCGGGAGGCCTGGTCTACTGCGTTTTTTTATAGGTAAATTGGAGGCCAGATCGACTCTTGTATTTTAGCAGGTAAAATGGAGGCCAGATCAACTCCCGTTTTTTTTTTCTTTTCCAAGTGCTGAACGGAGTCCAGGTCTACTCCTATAGATTTCAATAGGGACCCGGGGGGCCTGGTCTACTCCCGTTTTTTTTAAAAAAAGAAGTTGAGATCGGAGCCCAGGTCTACTCTTATAGATTTTAATGGGTACACGGGAGTCCTGGTCTACTCTCTTTTTTTAAAAAAAAGTCAGATCGGAGCCCAGATCTATTCCTATTGATATCAAAGGGAACCCAAGAGTCCTGGTCTACTCCCGGTTTTTTTTTTTTTTTTTTTTTAAAGAAGTTCAGATCAGAGCACAGGTCTACGCGCATAGAGTCCAATGGGGACCCGGGAGGCCTGGTCTGCTCCCGGTTGTTTTTTTGTTTTTTTTTAAAGAAGTTGAGATCGGAGGCCAGGTCTACTCCTATAGATTTCAAAGGGAACCAGGAGGCCTGAACTAATCCCGTTTTTTTTTTTTTAAAGAAGTTCAGATCGGAGCACAGGTCTACTCGCACAGAGTCCAATTGGGACCCGGGAGTTTTGGTCTACTCTCTTTTTTAAGAAAAAAGTTTAGAACGGAGCCCAGGTCTACTCCTATACAGACCAATGCGGACCCCGGAGGCCTTGTCTACTCCCGTTTTTTTTAAAAAAAGAAGTTGAGATCGGAGCCCAGGTCTACTCTCATAGAGTCCTATGGGGACCCGGGAGGCCTGGTCTACTCCCGTTTTTTTTAAAAAAAGAGTTGAGATCGGAGCCCAGGTCTACTCTTATAGATTTTAATGGGGACCCGGGAGTCCTGGTGTACTCTCTTTTTTTAAAAAAATGTTCAGATCGGAGCCCAGATCTATTCCTATTGATATCAATGGGAACCCGGGAGTCCTGGTCTACTCCCGTTTTTTTTTTTTTTAAGAAGTTGAGATCGGAGCCCAGGTCTTCTCCCATAGAGTCCTATGGGGACCCGGGAGGCCTCGTCTACTCCCTTTTTAAAAAAACGAGTTCAGAACGGAGCCCAAGTCTACTCCTATACAGACCATTGCGGACCCCGGAGGCCTTGTCTAATCCCTTTTTTTTAAAAAAAGAAGTTGAGATCGGAGCCAAGGTCTACTCTCATAAAGTCCTATGGGGATCCGGGAGGCCTGGTCTACTCCCTTTTTTTTAAAAAAAAGTTGAAATCGGAGCCCAGGTCTACTCTTATAGATTTTAATGCGGACCCGGGAGTTTTGGTCTACTCTCTTTTTTAAAAAAATGTTCAGATCGGAGCCCAGATCTATTCCTATTGATATCAATGGGAACCCGGGAGTCCTGGTGTACTCCCGTTTTTTTTTTTTTTAAGAAGTTGAGATCGGAGCCCAGATCTACTGCCATAGAGTCCAATGGGGACCCGGGAGGCCTGGTCTACTGCGTTTTTTTATAGGTAAAATGGAGGCCAGATCGACTCTTGTATTTTAGCAGGTAAAATGGAGGCCAGATCAACTCCCGTTTTTTTTTTCTTTTCCAAGTGCTGAACGGAGTCCAGGTCTACTCCTATAGATTTCAATAGGGACCCGGGGGGCCTGGTCTACTCCCGTTTTTTTTAAAAAAAGAAGTTGAGATCGGAGCCCAGGTCTACTCTTATAGATTTTAATGGGTACACGGGAGTCCTGGTCTACTCTCTTTTTTTAAAAAAAAAGTCAGATCGGAGCCCAGTTCTATTCCTATTGATATCAAAGGGAACCCAAGAGTCCTGGTCTACTCCCGGTTTTTTTTTTTTTTTTTTTTTAAAGAAGTTCAGATCAGAGCACAGGTCTACGCGCATAGAGTCCAATGGGGACCCGGGAGGCCTGGTCTGCTCCCGGTTGTTTTTTTGTTTTTTTTTAAAGAAGTTGAGATCGGAGGCCAGGTCTACTCCTATAGATTTCAAAGGGAACCAGGAGGCCTGAACTAATCCCGTTTTTTTTTTTTTTTAAAGAAGTTCAGATCGGAGCACAGGTCTACTCGCACAGAGTCCAATTGGGACCCGGGAGTTTTGGTCTACTCTCTTTTTTAAGAAAAAAGTTTAGAACGGAGCCCAGGTCTACTCCTATACAGACCAATGCGGACCCCGGAGGCCTTGTCTACTCCCATTTTTTTTAAAAAAAGAAGTTGAGATCGGAGCCCAGGTCTACTCTCATAGAGTCCTATGGGGACCCGGGAGGCCTGGTCTACTCCCGTTTTTTTAAAAAAAGAGTTGAGATCGGAGCCCAGGTCTACTCTTATAGATTTTAATGGGGACCCGGGAGTCCTGGTGTACTCTCTTTTTTTAAAAAAATGTTCAGATCGGAGCCCAGATCTATTCCTATTGATATCAATGGGAACCCGGGAGTCCTGGTCTACTCCCGTTTTTTTTTTTTTTAAGAAGTTGAGATCGGAGCCCAGGTCTTCTCCCATAGAGTCCTATGGGGACCCGGGAGGCCTCGTCTACTACCTTTTTAAAAAAAGGAGTTCAGAACGGAGCCCAAGTCTACTCCTATACAGACCATTGCGGACCCCGGAGGCCTTGTCTAATCCCTTTTTTTTAAAAAAAGAAGTTGAGATCGGAGCCAAGGTCTACTCTCATAGAGTCCTATGGGGACCCGGGAGGCCTGGTCTACTCCCTTTTTTTTTAAAAAAAGTTGAAATCGGAGCCCAGGTCTACTCTTATAGATTTTAATGGGGACCCGGGAGTTTTGGTCTACTCTCTTTTTTAAAAAAATGTTCAGATCGGAGCCCAGATCTATTCCTATTGATATCAATGGGAACCCGGGAGTCCTGGTGTACTCCCTTTTTTTTTTTTTTAAGAAGTTGAGATCGGAGCCCAGATCTACTGCCATAGAGTCCAATGGGGACCCGGGAGGCCTGGTCTAGTGCGTTTTTTTATAGGTAAAATGGAGGCCAGATCGACTCTTGTATTTTAGCAGGTAAAATGGAGGCCAGATCAACTCCCATTTTTTTTTTCTTTTCCAAGTGCTGAACGGAGTCCAGGTCTACTCCTATAGATTTCAATGGGGACCCGGGGAGCCTGGTCTACTCCCTTTTTTTTAAAAAAAGAAGTTGAGATCGGAGCCCAGGTCTACTCTTATAGATTTTAATGGGTACCCGGGAGTCCTGGTCGACTCTCTTTTTTTAAAAAAAAAGTTCAGATCGGAGCCCAGATCTATTCCTATTGATATCAAAGGGAACCCGGGAGTCCTGGTCTACTCCCATTGTTTTTTTTTTTTAGGAAGTTGAGATCGGAGGCCAGGTCTACTCCTATAGATTTCAAAGGGAACCAGGAGTCCTGAACTAATCCCGTTTGTTTTGTTTTTTTTAAAGAAGTTCAGATCGGAGCACAGGTCTACTTGCATTGAGTCCAATGGGGATCCGGGAGGCCAGGTCTACTCCCTTTTTTAAGAAAAAAGTTCAGAACAGAGCCCAGGTCTACTCCTATACAGACAAATGCGGACCCCGGAGGCCTGGTCTAATCCAGTTTTTTTTAAAAAAAGAAGTTGAGATCGAAGCCCAGGTCTACTCTCATAGAGTCCTATGGGGATCCGGGAGGCCTGGTCTACTCCCTTTGTTGTTGTTTTTTAAGAAGTTGAGATCGGAGCCCAGGTCTACTGCCATAGAGTCCTATGGGATCCCGGGAGGCCTGGTCTACTGCATTTTTTTATAGGTAAAATGGAGGCCAGATCGAATCTTGTATTTTAGCAGGTAAAATGGAGGCCAGATCAACTCCCGTTTTTTTTTCTTTTCCAAGTGCTGAACGGAGTCCAGGTCTACTCTTATAGATTTCAATAGGGACCCGGGGGGCCTGGTCTAATCCCGTTTTTTTTTTAAAAAGAAGTTGAGATCGGAGTCCAGGTCTACTCTTATAGATTTTAATGGGTACCCGGGAGTCCTGGTCTACTCTCTTTTTTTAAAAAAAAAGTTCAGATCGGAGCCCAGATCTATTCCCATTGATATCAAAGGGAACCCGGGAGTCCTGGTCTACTCCCGTTGTTTTTTTTTTTTAAGAAGTTGAGATCGGAGGCCAGGTCTACTCCTATAGATTTCAAAGGGAACCAGGAGTCCTGAACTAATCCCGTTTTTTTTTTTTTTAAAGAAGTTCAGATCGGAGCACAGGTCTACTCGCATTGAGTCCAATGGGGATCCGGGAGGCCTGGTCTACTCCCTTTTTAAAGAAAAAAGTTCAGAACAGAGCCCAGGTCTACTCCTATACAGACAAATGCGGACGCCGGAGGCCTGGTCTACTCCCGTTTTTTTTAAAAAAAGAAGTTGAGATCGGAGCCCAGGTCTACTCTCATAGTGTCCTATGGGGACCCGGGAGGCCTGGTCTACTCCCGTTGTTTTTTTTTTTAAGAAGTTGAGATCGGAGCCCAGATCTACTGCCATCGAGTCCAATGGGGACCCGGGAGGCCTGGTCTACTGCGTTTTTTTATAGGTAAAATGGAGGCCAGATCGACTCTTGTATTTTAGCAGGTAAAATGGAGGCCAGATCAACTCCCGTTTTTTTTTCTTTTCCAAGTGCTGAACGGAGTCCAGGTCTACTCCTATAGATGTCAGTAGGGACCCGGGGGGCCTGGTCTACTCCCCGTTTTTTTTAAAAGTTCAGAACGGAGCCCAGGTCTACTCTCATAGAGTCCAATAGGGACCCGGGAGGCCTGGTCTACTCCCGGTTATTTTTTTGTTTTTTTTAAAAGAAGTTGAGATCGGAGGCCAGGTCTACTCCTATAGATTTCAAAGGGAACTAGGAGGCCTGAACTAATCCCGTTTTTTTTTTTTTAAAGAAGTTCAGATCGGAGCACAGGTCTACTCGAATAGAGTCCAATGGGGACCCGGGAGTTTTTGTCTACTCTCTTTCTTTAAAAAAATGTTCAAATCGGAGCCCAGATCTATTCCTATTGATATCAATGGGAACCCGGGAGTCCTGGTGTACTCCCGTTGTTTTTTTTTTTTTTAAGAAGTTGAGATCGGAGCCCAGGTCTACTGCCATAGAGTCCAATGGGGACCCGGGAGGCCTAGTCTACTGTGTTTTTTTATAGGTAAGTTGGAGGCCAGATCGACTCTTGTATTTTAGCAGGTAAAATGGAGGCCAGATCAACTCCCGTTTTCTTTTTTCTTTTCCAAGTGCTGAACGGAGTCCAGGTCTACTCCTATAGATTTCAATAGGGACCCGGGGGGCCTGGTCTACTACCATTTTTTAAAAAAAAAGAACCTGAGATCGGAGCCCAGGTCTACTATTATAGATTTTCATGGGGACCCGGGAGTCCTGGTCTACTCTCTTTTTTTTTAAAAAAAGTTCAGATCGGAGCCCAGATCTATTCCTATTGATATCAAAGGGAACCCGGGAGTCCTGGTCTACTCCCGTTGTTTTTTTTTTTTAAGAAGTTGAGATCGGAGGCCAGGTCTACTCTTATAGATTTCAAAAAGAACCAGGAGTCCTGAACTAATCCCGTTTTTTTTTTTTTTTTTTAAAGAAGTTCAGATCGGAGCACAGGTCTACTCGCATTGAGTCCAATGGGGATCCGGGAGGCCTGGTCTACTCCCTTTTTTAAGAAAAAAGTTCAGAACAGAGCCCAGGTCTACTCCTATACAGACAAATGCGGACCCCGGAGGCCTGGTCTACTCCGGGTTTTTTTAAAAAAAGAAGTTGAGATCGGAGCCCAGGTCTACTCTCATAGAGTCGTATGGGGATCCGGGAGGCCTGGTCTACTCCCGTTGTTTTTTTTTTTTAAGAAGTTGAGATCGGAGCCCAGGTCTACTGCCATAGAGTCCTATGGGGTCCCGGGAGTCCTGGTCTACTGCGTTTTTTTATAGGTAAAATGGAGGCCAGATCGAATCTTGTATTTTAGAAGGTAAAATGGAGGCCAGATCAACTCCCGTTTTTTTTTTCTTTTCGAAGTGCTGAACGGAGTCCAGGTCTACTCCTATAGATTTCAATAGGGACCCGGGGGCCTGGTCTACTCCCGTTTTTTTTAAAAAGAAGTTGAGATCGGAGCCCAGGTCTACTCCTATAGATTTCAAAGGGAACCAGGAGTCCTGAACTAATCCCGTTGGTTTTGTTTTTTTAAAGAAGTTCAGATCGGAGCACAGGTCTACTCGCATTCAGTCCAATGGGGACCCGGGAGTTTTGGTCTACTCTCTTTTTTAAGAAAAAAGTTCAGAACAGAGCCCAGGTCTACTCCTATACAGACAAATGCGGACCCCGGAGGCCTGGTCTACTCCCGTTTTTTTTTAAAAAAAGAAGTTGAGATCGGAGCCCAGGTCTACTCTCATAGAGTCCTCTAGGGACCCGGGAGGCCTGGTCTACTCCCGTTTTTTTTAAAAAAAGTTGAGATCGGAGCCCAGGTCTACTCTTATAGATTTTTATGGGGACCCGGGAGTTTTGGTCTAATCTCTTTTTTTTTAATATGTTCAGATCGGAGCCCAGATCTATTCCTATTGATATCAATGGGAACTCGGGAGTCCTGGTGTACTCCCGTTGTTTTTTTTTTTTAAGAAGTTGAGATCGGAGCCCAGGTCTACTGCCATAGAGTCCTATGGGGACCCGGGAGTCCTGGTGTACTCCCGTTGTTTTTTTTTTTAAGAAGTTGAGATCGGAGCCCAGATCTACTGCCATAGAGTCCAATGGGGACCCGGGAGGCCTGGTCTACAGCATTTTTTTATAGGTAAAATGGAGGCCAGATCGACTCTTGTATTTTAGCAGGTAAAATGGAGGCCAGATCAACTCCCGTTTTTTTTTCTTTTCCAAGTGCTGAACGGAGTCCAGGTCTACTCCTATAGATTTCAATAGGGACCCGGGGGGCCTGGTCTGCTCCCGTTTTTTTAAAAAAAGAAGTTGAGATCGGAGCCCAGGTCTACTCTTATAGATTTTAATGGGTACCCGGGAGTCCTGGTCTACTCTCTTTTTTTAAAAAAAAGTTCAGATCGGAGCCCAGATCTATTCCTATTGATATCAAAGGGAACCAGGGAGTCCTGGTCTACTTCCGTTGTTTTTTTTTTTTTAAGAAGTTCAGATCGGAGCCCAGGTCCACTGCCATAGAGTCCTATGGGGTCCCGGGAGGCCTGGTCTACTGCGTTTTTTTATAGGTAAAATGGAGTCCACATCGACTCTTGTATTTTAGCAGGTAAAATGGAGGCCAGATCAACTCCCGTTTTTTTTTTCTTTTCCAAGTGCTGAACGGAGTCCAGGTCTACTCCTATAGATTTTAATAGGGACCCGGGGGGCCTGGTCTACTCCCTTTTTTAAAAAAAAAGAAGTTGAGATCGGAGCCCAGGTCTACTCTTATAGATTTTAATGGGTACCCGGGAGTCCTGGTCTACTCTCTTTTTTTAAAAAAAAAGTTCAGATCGGAGCCCAGATCTATTCCTATTGATATCAAAGGGAACCCGGGAGTCCTGGTCTACTCCCGTTGTTTTTTTTTTTTTAAGAAGTTGAGATCGGAGGCCAGGTCTACTCTTATAGATTTCAAAAAGAACCAGGAGTCCTGAACTAATCCCGTTTTTTTTTTTTTTTTTAAAGAAGTTCAGATCGGAGCACAGGTCTACTCGCATTGAGTCCAATGGGGATCCGGGAGGCCTGGTCTACTCCCTTTTTTAAGAAAAAAGTTCAGAACAGAGCCCAGGTCTACTCCTATACAGACAAATGCGGACCCCGGAGGCCTGGTCTACTCCGGTTTTTTTTTAAAAAAAGAAGTTGAGATCGGAGCCCAGGTCTACTCTCATAGAGTCGTATGGGGATCCGGGAGGCCTGGTCTACTCCCGTTGTTTTTTTTTTTTAAGAAGTTGAGATCGGAGCCCAGGTCTACTGCCATAGAGTCCTATGGGGTCCCGGGAGTCCTGGTCTACTGCGTTTTTTTATAGGTAAAATGGAGGCCAGATCGAATCTTGTATTTTAGAAGGTAAAATGGAGGCCAGATCAACTCCCGTTTTTTTTTTCTTTTCGAAGTGCTGAACGGAGTCCAGGTCTACTCCTATAGATTTCAATAGGGACCCGGGGGCCTGGTCTACTCCCGTTTTTTTTAAAAAAGAAGTTGAGATCGGAGCCCAGGTCTACTATTATAGATTTTAATGGGGACCCGGGAGTCCTGGTCTACTCCCGTTGTTTTTTTTTTTTAAGAAGTTGAGATCGGAGGCCAGGTCTACTCCTATAGATTTCAAAGGGAACCAGGAGTCCTGAACTAATCCCGTTGGTTTTGTTTTTTTAAAGAAGTTCAGATCGGAGCACAGGTATACTCGCATTCAGTCCAATGGGGACCCGGGAGTTTTGGTCTACTCTCTTTTTTAAGAAAAAAGTTCAGAACAGAGCCCAGGTCTACTCCTATACAGACAAATGCGGACCCCGGAGGCCTGGTCTACTCCCGTTTTTTTTAAAAAAAAGAAGTTGAGATCGGAGCCCAGGTCTACTCTCATAGAGTCCTCTAGGGACCCGGGAGGCCTGGTCTACTCCCGTTTTTTTTAAAAAAAGTTGAGATCGGAGCCCAGGTCTACTCTTATAGATTTTTATGGGGACCCGGGAGTTTTGGTCTAATCTCTTTTTTTTTAATATGTTCAGATCGGAGCCCAGATCTATTCCTATTGATATCAATGGGAACTCGGGAGTCCTGGTGTACTCCCGTTTTTTTTTTTTAAGAAGTTGAGATCGGAGCCCAGGTCTACTGCCATAGAGTACTATGGGGACCCGGGAGTCCTGGTGTACTCCCGTTGTTTTTTTTTTTAAGAAGTTGAGATCGGAGCCCAGATCTACTGCCATAGAGTCCAATGGGGACCCGGGAGGCCTGGTCTACAGCATTTTTTTATAGGTAAAATGGAGGCCAGATCGACTCTTGTATTTTAGCAGGTAAAATGGAGGCCAGATCAACTCCCGTTTTTTTTTCTTTTCCAAGTGCTGAACGGAGTCCAGGTCTACTCCTATAGATTTCAATAGGGACCCGGGGGGCCTGGTCTGCTCCCGTTTTTTTTAAAAAAGAAGTTGAGATCGGAGCCCAGGTCTACTCTTATAGATTTTAATGGGTACCCGGGAGTCCTGGTCTACTCTCTTTTTTTAAAAAAAAGTTCAGATCGGAGCCCAGATCTATTCCTATTGATATCAAAGGGAACCAGGGAGTCCTGGTCTACTTCCGTTGTTTTTTTTTTTTTAAGAAGTTCAGATCGGAGCCCAGGTCCACTGCCATAGAGTCCTATGGGGTCCCGGGAGGCCTGGTCTACTGCGTTTTTTTATAGGTAAAATGGAGTCCACATCGACTCTTGTATTTTAGCAGGTAAAATGGAGGCCAGATCAACTCCCGTTTTTTTTTTCTTTTCCAAGTGCTGAACGGAGTCCAGGTCTACTCCTATAGATTTTAATAGGGACCCGGGGGGCCTGGTCTACTCCCTTTTTTTAAAAAAAAGAAGTTGAGATCGGAGCCCAGGTCTACTCTTATAGATTTTAATGGGTACCCGGGAGTCCTGGTCTACTCTCTTTTTTTAAAAAAAAGTACAGATCGGAGCCCAGATCTATTCCTATTGATATCAAAGGGAACCCGGGAGTCCTGGTCTACTCCCGTTGTTTTTTTTTTTTAAGAAGTTGAGATCAGAGGCCAGGTCTACTCCTATAGATTTCAAAGGGAACCAGGAGTCCTGAACTAATCCCGTTTGTTTTGTTTTTTTAAAGAAGTTCAGATCGGAGCACAGGTCTACTCGCATTGAGTCCAATGGGGATCCGGGAGGCCTGGTCTACTCCCTTTTTTAAGAAAGAAGTTCAGAACAGAGCCCAGGTCTACTCCTATACAGACAAATGCGGACCCCAGAGGCCTGGTCTACTCCCGTTTTTTTAAAAAAAAGAAGTTGAGATCGGAGCCCAGGTCTACTCTCATAGAGTCCTATGGGGACCCGGGAGGCCTGGTCTACTGCGTTTTTTTATAGGTAAAATGGAGGCCAGATCTTGTATTTTATCAGGTAAAATGGAGGCCAGATCAACTCCCGTTTTTTTTTTCTTTTCCAAGTGCTGAACGGAGTCCAGGTCTACTCCTATAGATTTCAATAGGGACCCGGGGGCCCTGCTCTACTCCCGGTTTTTTTTAAAAGTTCAGAACGGAGCCCAGGTCTACTCTCATAGAGTCCAATAGGGACCCGGGAGGCCTAGTCTACTCCCGGTTGTTTTTTTGTTTTTTTTTAAAGAAGTTGAGATCGGAGGCCAGGTCTACTCCTATAGATTTCAAAGGGAACCAGGAGGCCTGAACTAATCCCGTTTTTTTTTTTTTTTTTAAAAAGTTCAGATCGGAGCACAGGTCTACTCGCATAGAGTCCAATGGGGACTCGGGAGTTTTGGTCTACTCTATTTTTTAAGAAAAAAGTTCAGAACGGAGCCCAGGTCTACTCCTATACAGACCAATGCGGACCCCGGAGGCCTTGTCTACTCCCATTTTTTTTAAAAAAAGAAGTTGAGATCGGAGCCCAGGTCTACTCTCATAGAGTCCTATGGGGACCCGGGAGGCCTGGTCTACTCCCGTTTTTCTAAAAAAAGAGTTGAGATCGGAGCCCAGGTCTACTCTTATAGATTTTAATGGGGACCCGGGAGTCCTGGTCTAGTCTCTTTTTTTAAAAAAATGTTCAGATCGGAGCCCAGATCTATTCCTATTGATATCAATGGGAACCCGGGAGTCCTGGTCTGCTCCCGTTGTTTTTTTTTTTAAGAAGTTGAGATCGGAGCCCAGGTCTTCTGCCATAGAGTCCTATGGGGACCCGGGAGGCCTGGTCTACTCCCTTTTTAAAAAAAGGAGTTCAGAACGGAGCCCAAGTCTACTCCTATACAGACCATTGCAAACCCCGGAGGACTTGTCTACTCCCGTTTTTTTTAAAAAAAGAAGTTGAGATCGGAGCCCAGGTCTACTCTCATAGAGTCCTATGGGGACCCGGGAGGCCTGGTCTACTCCCGGTTGTTTTTTTGTTTTTTTTTAAAGAAGTTGTGATCGGAGGCCAGGTCTACTGCCATAGAGTCCTATGGGGACCCGGGAGGCCTGGTCTACTCCCTTTTTTAAGAAAAAAGTTCAGAACAGAGCCCAGGTGTACTCCTATACAGACAAATGCGGACCCCGGAGGCCTGGTCTACTCCCCTTTTTTTAAAAAAAAGAAGTTGAGATCGGAGCCCAGGTCTACTCTCATAGAGTCCTATGGGGACCCGGGAGGCCTGGTCTACTCCCATTGTTTTTTTTTTAAGAAGTTGAGATCGGAGACCAGATCTACTGCCATAGAGTCCAATGGGGACCCGGGAGGCCTGGTCTACTCCCGTTGTTGTTTTTTTTTAAGAAGTTGATATCGGAGCCCAGATCTACTGCCATAGAGTCCAAAGGGGTCCCGGGAGGCCTGGTCTACTGCGTTTTTTTATAGGTAAAATGGAGGCCAGATCGACTCTTGTATTTTAGCAGGTAAAATGGAGGCCAGATCAACTCCCGTTTTTTTTTTCTTTTCCAAGTGCTGAACGGAGTCCAGGTCTACTCCTATAGATTTCAATAGGGACCCGGGGGGCCTGGTCTACTCCCGTTTTTTTTTAAAAAAGAAGTTGAGATCGGAACCCAGGTCTACTCTTATAGATTTTAATGGGTACCCGGGAGTCCTGGTCTACTCTCTTTTTTTTAAATAAAGTTCAGATCGGAGCCCAGATCTATTCCTATTGATATCAAAGGGAACCCGGAAGTCCTGGTCTACTCCCGTTTTTTTTTTTTTTAAAGAAGTTGAGATCGGAGCACAGGTCTACTGCCATAGAGTCCTATGGGGACCCGGGAGGCCTGGTCTACTCTCGTTGTTTTTTTTTTAAGAAGTTGAGATCGGAGCCCAGATCTACTGCCATAGAGTCCAATGGGGACCCGGGAGGCCTTGTCTACTGCGTTTTTTTATAGGTAAAATGGAGGCCAGATCGACTCTTGTATTTTAGCAGGTAAAATGGAGGCCAGATCAACTCCCGTTTTTTTTTTTTTTTCCAAGTGCTGAACGGAGTCCAGGTCTACTCCTATAGATTTCAATAGGGACCCGGGGGGCCTGGTCTACTTCCGGTTTTTTTTTAAAGTTCAGAACGGAGCCCAGGTCTACTCTGTTAGAGTCCAATGGGGACCCGGGAGGCCTGGTCTACTCCCGGTTGTTTTTTTGTTTTTTTTTAAAGAAGTTGAGATTGGAGGCCAGGTCTACTCCTATAGATTTCAAAGGGAACCAGGAGTCCTGAACTAATCCCGTTTTTTTTTTTTTTAAAGAAGTTCAGATCGGAGCACAGGTCTACTTGCATAGAGTCCATTGGGTATCCGGGAGGCCTGGTCTACTCCCTTTTTTAAGAAAAAAGTTCAGAACGGAGCCCAGGTCTACTCCTATACAGACAAATGCGGACCCCGGAGGCCTTGTCTACTCCCGTTTTTTTTAAAAAAAGAAGTTGAGATCGGAGCCCAGGTCTACTCTCATAGAGTCCTGTAGGGACCCGGGAGGCCTGGTCTACTCCCGTTTTTTTTTTAAAAAGTTGAGATCGGAGCCCAGGTCTACTCTTATAGATTTTAATGGGGACCCGGGAGTTTTGGTCTACTCTCTTTTTTTTTTTAATGTTCAGATCGGAGCCCAGATCTATTCCTGTTGATATCAAAAGTTTATAGGTTAAATGGAGGCCAGATCGACTCTTGTATTTTAGCAGGTAAAATGGAGGCCAGATCAACTCCTGTTTTTTTTTTCTTTTCCAAGTGCTGAACGGAGTCCAGGTCTACTCCTATAGATTTCAATAGGGACCCGGGGGGCCTGGTCTACTCCCGGTTTTTTTTAAAAGTTCAGAACGGAGCCCAGGTCTACTCTCATAGAGTCCAATGGGGACCCGGGAGGCCTGGTCTACTCCCGGTTGTTTTTTTGTTTTTTTTTAAAGAAGTTGAGATCGGAGGCCAGGTCTACTCCTATAGATTTCAAAGGGAACCAGGAGGCCTAAACTAATCCCGTTTTTTTTTTTTTTAAAGAAGTTCAGATCGGAGCACAGGTCTACTCGCATAGAGTCCAATGGGGACCCGGGAGTTTTGGTCAACTCTCTTTCTTAAAAAAAAAAGTTCAGATCGGAGCCCAGATCTATTCCTATTGATATCAATGGGAACTATGGAGTCCTGGTGTACTCCCATTGTTTTTTTTTTTAAGAAGTTGAGATCGGAGCCCAGGTCTACTGCCATAGAGTCCTATGGGGACCCGGGAGTCGAGGTGTACTCCCGTTGTTTTTTTTTTTTTAGAAGTTGAGTTCCGAGCCCAGATCTACTGCCATAGAGTCCAATGGGGACCCGGGAGGCCTGTTCTACTGCGTTTTTTTATAGGTAAAATGGAGGCCAGATCGACTCTTGTATTTTAGCAGGTAAAATGGAGGCCAGATCAACTCCCTTTTTTTTTCTTTTCCAAGTGCTGAACGGAGTCCAGGTCTACTCCTATAGATTTCAATAGGGACCCGGGGGGCCTAGTCTGCTCCCGTTTTTTTTAAAAAAGAAGTTGAGATCGGAGCCCAGGTCTACTCTTATAGATTTTAATGGGTACCCGGGAGTCCTGGTCTACTCTCTTTTTTTTAAAAAAAGTTCAGATCGGAGCCCAGATCTATTCCTATTGATATCAAAGGGAACCTGGGAGTCCTGGTCTACTTCCGTTGTTTTGTTTTTTTTAAGAAGTCTAGATCGGAGCCCAGGTCTACTGCCATAGACTCCTATGGGGTCCCGGGAGGCCTGTTCTACTGCGTTTTTTTATAGGTAAAATGGAGGCCAGATCGACTCTTGTATTTTAGCAGGTAAAATGGAGGCCAGATCAACTCCCGTTTTTTTTTCTTTTCCAAGTGCTGAACGGAGTCCAGGTCTACTCCTATAGATTTCAATAGGGACCCGGGGGGCCTGGTCTACTCCCGTTTTGTTTTTAAAAAGAAGTTGAGATCGGAGCCCAGGTCTACTCTTATAGATTTTAATGGGTACCCGGGAGTCCTGGTCTACTCTCTTTTTTTAAAAAAAAAGTTCAGATCGGAGCCCAGATCTATTCCTATTGATATCAAAGGGAACCCGGGAGTCCTGGTCTACTCCCGTTGTTTTTTTTTTTTAAGAAGTTGAGATCGGAGGCCAGGTCTACTCCTATAGATTTCAAAGGGAACCAGGAGTCCTGAACTAATCCCGTTTGTTTTGTTTTTTTAAAGAAGTTCAGATCGGAGCACAGGTCTACTCGCATTGAGTCCAATGGGGATCCGGGAGGCCTGGTCTACTCCCTTTTCTAAGAAAAAAGTTCAGAACAGAGCCCAGGTCTACTCCTATACAGACAAATGTGGACCCCAGAGGCCTGGTCTACTCCCGCTTTTTTTAAAAAAAGAAGTTGAGATCGGAGCCCAGGTCTACTCTCATAGAGTCCTATGGGGACCCGGGAGGCCTGGTCTACTCCCGTTGTTTTTTTTTTTTTAAGAAGTTGAGATCGGAGCCCAGATCTACTGCCATAGAGTCCAATGGGTACCCGGGAGGCCTTGTCTACTGCGTTTTTTTATAGGTAAAATGGAGGCCAGATCGACTCTTGTATTTTAGCAGGTAAAATGGAGGCCAGATCAACTCCCGTTATTTTTTTCTTTTCCAAGTGCTGAACGGAGTCCAGGTCTACTCCTATAGATTTCAATAGGGACCCGGGGGGCCTGGTCTACTCCTGGTTTTTTTTAAAAGTTCTGAACGGAGCCCAGGTATACTCTCATAGAGTCCAATGGGGACCCGGGAGGCCTGGTCTACTCCCAGTTGTTTTTTTGTTTTTTTTTAAAAAAGTTGAGATCGGAGGCCAGGTCTACTGCCATAGAGTCCTATGGGGACCCGGGGGGCCTGGTCTACTCCCTTTTTTTTAAAAAAAAGTTCAGAATAGATCCCAGGTCTACTCCTATACAGACAAATGCGGACTATTTATACAGAGCCCAGGTCTACTCCTATAGAGACAAATGCAGATCTATTCCTATTGATATCAAAGGGAACCCGGGAGTCCTGGTCTACTCCCGTTGTTTTTTTTTTTTAAGAAGTTGAGATCGGAGGCCAGGTCTACTCCTATAGATTTCAAAGGGAACCAGGAGTCCTGAACTAATCCCGTTTGTTTTGTTTTTTTAAAGAAGTTCAGATCGGAGCACAGGTCTACTCGCATTGAGTCCAATGGGGATCCGGGAGGCCTGGTCTACTCCCTTTAGCCCAGGTCTACTCCTATACAGACAAATGCGGACCCCGGAGGCCTGGTCTACTCCCGTTTTTTTTAAAAAAAGAAGTTGAGATCGGAGCCCAGGTCTACTCTCATAGAGTCCTGTAGGGACCCGGGAGGCCTGGTCTACTCCCGTTGTTTTTTTTTTTAAGAAGTTGAGATCGGAGCCCAGGTCTACTGCCATACAGTCCTATGGGGACCCGGGAGTCCTGGTGTACTCCCATTGTTGTTTTTTTTAAGAAGTTGATATCGGAGCCCAGATCTACTGCCATAGAGTCCAATGGGGACCCGGGAGGCCTGGTCTACTGCGTTTTTTTATAGGTAAAATGGAGGCCAGATCGACTCTTGTATTTTAGCAGGTAAAATGGAGGCCAGATCAAC
Organism: Lepidodactylus listeri; assembly: GCA_029233225.1. Lineage (NCBI taxonomy): Eukaryota > Metazoa > Chordata > Lepidosauria > Squamata > Gekkonidae > Lepidodactylus > Lepidodactylus listeri. The sequence goes on along the minus strand of JARCFY010000014.1, from coordinate 257,369 downwards.
TCCCGTTTTTTTTTTCTTTTCCAAGTGCTGAACGGAGTCCAGGTCTAATCCTATAGATTTCAATAGGGACCCGGGGGGCCTGGTCTACTCCCATTTTTTTAAAAAAAAGAAGTTGAGATCGGAGCCCAGGTCTACTCTTATAGATTTTAATGGGTACCCGGGAGTCCTGGTCTACTCTCTTTTTTTAAAAAAAATGTTCAGATCGGAGCCCAGATCTATTCCTATTGATATCAAAGGGAACCCGGAAGTCCTGGTCTACTCCCGTTGTTTTTTTTTTTAAAGAAGTTGAGATCGGAGCCCAGGTCTACTGCCATAGAGTCCTATGGGGACCCGGGAGGCCTGGTCTACTCTCGTTGTTTTTTTTTTTAAGAAGTTGAGATCGGAGCCCAGATCTACTGCCATAGAGTCCAATGGGGACCCGGAAGGCCTGGTCTACTGCGTTTTTTTATACGTAAAATGGAGGCCAGATCGACTCTTGTATTTTAGCAGGTAAAATGGAGGCCAGATCAACTCCCGTTTTTTTTTTTTTTCCAAGTGCTGAACGGAGTCCAGGTCTACTCCTATAGATTTCAATAGGGACCCGGGGGGCCTGGTCTACTTCCGTTTTTTTTTTAAAGTTCAGAACGGAGCCCAGGTCGACTCTGTTAGAGTCCAATGGGGACCCGGGAGGCCTGGTCTACTCCCGGTTGTTTTTTTGTTTTTTTTTAAAGAAGTTGAGATCGGAGCCCAGGTCTACTCTCATAGAGTCCTATAGGGACCCGGGAGGCCTGATCTACTCCCGTTTTTTTTTTTAAAAAAGTTGAGATCGGAGCCCAGGTCTACTCTTATAGATTTTAATGGGGACCCTGGAGTTTTGGTCAACTCTCTTTTTTTTTTAAATGTTCAGATCGGAGCCCAGATCTATTCCTGTTGATATCAAAAGTTTATAGGTTAAATGGAGGCCAGATCGACTCTTGTATTTTAGCAGGTAAAATGGAGGCCAGATCAACTCCCTTTTTTTTTTCTTTTCCAAGTGCTGAACAGAGTCCAGGTCTACTCCTATAGATTTCAATAGAGACCCGGGGGGCCTGGTCTACTCCCGGTTTTTTTTAAAAGTTCTGAACGGAGCCCAGGTCTACTCTCATAGAGTCCAATGGGGACCCGGGAGGCCTGGTCTACTCCCGGTTGTTTTTTTGTTTTTTTTTAAAGAAAATGAGATCGGAGGCCAGGTCTACTCCTATAGATTTCAAAGGGAACCAGAAGGCCTGAACTAATCCCGTTTTTTTTTTTTTAAAGAAGTTCAGATCGGAGCACAGGTCTATTCGCATAGAGTCCAATGGGGACTCGGGAGTTTTGGTCTACTCTCTTTTTTAAGAAAAAAGTTCAGAACGGAGCCCAGGTCTACTCCTATACAGACCAATGCGGACCCCGGAGGCCTTGTCTACTCCCGTTTTTTTTAAAAAAAGAAGTTGAGATCGTAGCCCAGGTCTACTCTCATAGAGTCCTTTGGGGACCCGGGAGGCCTGGTCTACTCCCGTTTTTTTAAAAAAAGAGTTGAGATCGGAGCCCAGGTCTACTCTTATAGATTTTAATGGGGACCCGGGAGTCCTGGTCTACTCTCTTTTCTTAAAAAAATGTTCAGATCGGAGCCCAGATCTATTCCTATTGATATCAATGGGAACCCAGGAGTCCTGGTCTACTCCCGTTGTTTTTTTTTTTAAGAAGTTTAGATCGGAGCCCAGGTCTACTGCCATACAGTCCTAAGGGGACCCGGGAGTCCTGGTGTACTCCCATTGTTTTTTTTTTTAAGAAGTTTATATCGGAGCCCAGATCTACTGCCATAGAGTCCAATGGGGACCCGGGAGGCCTGGTCTACTGCGTTTTTTTATAGGAAAATGGAGGCCAGATCGACTCTTGTATTTTAGCAGTTAAAATGGAGGCCAGATCAACTCCCGTTTTTTTTTTCTTTTCCAAGTGCTGAACGGAGTCCAGGTCTACTCCTATAGATGTCAATAGGGACCCGGGGGGCCTTGTCTACTCCGGTTTTTTTTTAAGAAAGAAGTTGAGATCGGAGCCCAGGTCTACTCTTATAGATTTTAATGGGTACCCGGGAGTCCTGGTCTACTCTCTTTTTTTAAAAAAAAGTTCAGATCGGAGCCCAGATCTATTCCTATTGATATCAAAGGGAACCCAGAAGTCCTGGTCTACTCCCTTTTTTTTTTTTTTTTTTTAAAGAAGTTGAGATCGGAGCCCAGATCTTCTGCCATAGAGTCCTATGGGGACCCGGGAGGCCTGGTCTACTCTCGTTGTTGTTTTTTTTAAGAAGTTGAGATCGGAGCCCAGATCTACTGCCATAGAGTCCAATGGGGAACCGGGAGGCCTGGCCTACTGCGTTTTTTTATAGGTAAAATGGAGGCCAGATCGACTCTTGTATTTTAGCAGGTAAAATGGAGGCCAGATCAACTCCCGTTTTTTTTTTTTTAAGAAGTTCAGATCGGAGTACAGCTCTATTCGCAGAGAATCCAATGGGGACCTGGGAGGCCTGGTCTACTCCCTTTTTTAAGAAAAAAGTTCAGAACGGAGCCCAGGTCTACGCCTATACAGACCAATGCGGACCCCGGAGGCCTTGTCTACTCCCGTTTTTTTTAAAAAAAAGAAGTTGAGTTCGGAGCCCATGTCTACTCTCATAGAGTCCTATGGGGACCCGGGAAGCCTGGTCTACTCCCGTTTTTTTTTAAAAAAAGTTGAGATCGGAGCCCAGGTCTACTCTTATAGATTTTAATGGGGACCCGGGAGTCCTGGTCTACTCTCTTTTTTTAAACAAAAGTTCAGATCGGAGCCCAGATCTATTCCTATTGATATCAATGGGAACCCGGGAATCCTGGTCTACACCCGTTGTTTTTTTTTTTAAGAAGTTGAGATCGGAGCCCAGGTCTTCTGACATAGAGTCCTATGGGGCCCCGGGAAGCCTGGTCTACTCCCTTTTTAAAAAAAGGAGTTCAGAACGGAGCCCAAGTCGTCTCCTATACAGACCATTGCGGACCCCAGAGGCCTTGTGTACTCCCGTTTTTTTTAAAAAAAGAAGTTGAGATCGGAGCCCAGGTCTACTCTCATAGAGTCCTATGGGGACCCGGGAGGCCTGGTCTCCTCCCGTTGTTTGTTTTTTTTAAGAAGTTGAGATCGGAGCCAAGGTCTACTGCCTTAGAGTCCTATGGGGACCCGGGAGCCTGGTCTACTCCCGTTGTTTTTTTTTTAAGAAGTTGAGATCGGAGCCCAGATCTACTGCCATAGAGTCCAATGGGTACCCGGGAGGCCTGGTCTACTCCCGTTGTTTTTTTTTTTAAGAAGTTGAGATCGGAGCCCAGATCTACTGCCATAGAGTCATATGGGGTCCAGGGAGGCCTGGTATACTGCGTTTTTTTATAGGTAAAATGGAGGCCAGATCGACTCTTGTATTTTAGCAGGTAAAATGGAGGCCAGATCAACTCCCGTTTTTTTTTTCTTTTCCAAGTGCTGAACGGAGTCCAGGTCTACTCCTATAGATTTCAATAGGGACCCGGGGGGCCTGGTCTACTCCCGTTTTTTTTAAAAAAAGAAGTTGAGATCGGAGCCCAGGTCTACTCTTATAGATTTTAATGGGTACCCGGGTGTCCTGGTCTACTCAATTTTTTTTAAAAAAAGTTCAGATCGGAGCCCAGATCTATTCCTATTGATATCAAAGGGAACCCGGGAGTCCTGGTCTACTCCCGTTGTTTTTTTTTTTTAAGAAGTTGAGATCGGAGGCCAGGTCTACTTCTATAGATTTCAAAGGGAACAAGAGTCCTGAACTAATCTCGTTTTTTTTTTTTTTTTTAAAGAAGTTCAGATCGGAGAACAGGTCTACTCGCATTGAGTCCAATGGGGATCCGGGAGGCCTGGTCTACTCCCTTTTTTAAGAAAAAAGTTCAGAACAGAGCCCAGGTCTACTCCAATACAGACAAATGTGGACCCCGGAGGCCTGGTGTACTCCCGTTTTTTTTAAAAAAAGAAGTTGAGATCGGAGCCCAGGTCTACTCTCATAGAGTCCTATGGGGACCCGGGAGGCCTGGTCTACTCCCGTTATTGTTTTTTTTAAGAAGTTGAGATCGGAGCCCAGATCTACTGCCATAGAGTCCAATGGGGACCCGGGAGGCCTGGTCTACTGCGTTTTTTTATAGGTAAAATGGAGGCCAGATCGACTCTTGTATTTTAGCAGGTAAAATGGAGGCCCGATCAACTCCCGTTTTTTTTTTCTTTTCCAATTCTGAACGGAGTCCAGGTCTACTCCTATAGATTTCAAAGGGAACCAGGAGGCCTGAACTAATCCCGTTTTTTTTTTTTAAAGAAGTTCAGATCGGAGTACAGGTCTATTCGCAGAGAATCCAATGGGGACCTGGGAGGCCTGGTCTACTCCCTTTTTTAAGAAAAAAGTTCAGAACGGAGCCCAGGTCTACGCCTATACAGACCAATGCGGACCCCGGAGGCCTTGTCTACTCCCGTTTTTTTTTAAAAAAAGAAGTTGAGATCGGAGCCCATGTCTACTCTCATAGAGTCCTATGGGGACCCGGGAGGCCTGGTCTACTCCCGTTTTTTTTTTAAAAAGTTGAGATCGGAGCCCAGGTCTACTCTTATAGATTTTAATGGGGACCCGGGAGTCCTGGTCTACTCTCTTTTTTTAAACAAAAGTTCAGATCGGAGCCCAGATCTATTCCTATTGATATCAATGGGAACCCGGGAATCCTGGTCTACTCCCGTTGTTTTTTTTTTTAAGAAGTTGAGATCGGAGCCCAGGTCTTCTGACATAGAGTCCTATGGGGACCCGGGAGGCCTGGTCTACTCCCTTTTTAAAAAAAGGAGTTCAGAACGGAGCCCAAGTCGTCTCCTATACAGACCATTGCGGACCCCGGAGGCCTTGTGTACTCCCGTTTTTTTTAAAAAAAGAAGTTGAGATCGGAGCCCAGGTCTACTCTCATAGAGTCCTATGGGGACCCGGGAGGCCTGGTCTCCTCCCGTTGTTTGTTTTTTTTAAGAAGTTGAGATCGGAGCCAAGGTCTACTGCCTTAGAGTCCTATGGGAACCCGAGAGCCTGGTCTACTCCCGTTGTTTTTTTTTTAAGAAGTTGAGATCGGAGCCCCGATCTACTGCCATAGAGTCCAATGGGTACCCGGGAGGCCTGGTCTACTCCCGTTGTTTTTTTTTTTAAGAAGTTGAGATCGGAGCCCAGATCTACTGCCATAGAGTCCAATGGGGACCCGGAAGCCTGGTCTACTCCCGTTGTTTTTTTTTTTAAGAAGTTGAGATCGGAGCCCAGATCTACTGCCATAGAGTCATATGGGGTCCAGGGAGGACTGGTCTACTGCGTTTTTTTATAGGTAAAATGGAGGCCAGATCGACTCTTGTATTTTAGCAGGTAAAATGGAGGCCAGATCAACTCCCGTTTTTTTTTTCTTTTCCAAGTGCTGAACGGAGTCCAGGTCTACTCCTATAGATTTCAATAGGGACCCGGGGGGCCTGGTCTACTCCCGTTTTTTTTAAAAAAAGAAGTTGAGATCGGAGCCCAGGTCTACTCTTATAAATTTTAATGGGTACCCGGGTGTCCTGGTCTACTCTCTTTTTTTAAAAAAAAGTTCAGATCGGAGCCCAGATCTAATCGTATTGATATCAAAGGGAACCCGGGAGTCCTGGTCTACTCCCGTGGTTTTTTTTTTTTAAGAAGTTGAGATCGGAGGCCAGGTCTACTTCTATAGATTTCAAAGGGAACCAGGAGGCCTGAACTAATCCCGTTTTTTTTTTTTTTTAAAGAAGTTCAGATCGGAGCACAGGTCTACTCGCATTGAGTCCAATGGGGATCCGGGAGGCCTGGTCTACTCCCTTTTTTAAGAAAAAAGTTCAGAACAGAGCCCAGGTCTACTCCAATACAGACAAATGCGGACCCCGGAGGCCTGGTGTACTCCCGTTTTTTTTAAAAAAAGAAGTTGACATCGGAGCCCAGGTCTACTCTCATAGAGTCCTATGGGGACCCGGGAGGCCTGGTCTACTCCCGTTGTTGTTTTCTTTAGGAAGTTGAGATCGGAGCCCAGATCTACTGCCATAGAGTCCAATGGATACCCGGGAGGCCTGGTCTACTGCGTTTTTTTATAGGTAAAATGGAGGCCAGATCGACTCTTGTATTTTAGCAGGTAAAATGGAGGCCAGATCAACTCCCTTTTTTTTTTCTTTTCCAATTCTGAACGGAGTCCAGGTCTACTCCTATAGATTTCAATAGGGACCCGGGGGGCCTGGTCTACTCACGGTTTTTTTTAAAAGTTCAGAACGGAGCCCAGGTCTACTCTCATAGAGTCCAATGGGGACCCGGGAGGCCTGGTCTACTCCCGGTTGTTTTTTTGTTTTTTTTTAAAGAAGTTGAGATCGGAGGCCAGGTCTACTCCTATAGATTTCAAAGGGAACCAGGAGGCCTGAACTAATCCCGTTTTTTTTTTTTTTTAAAGAAGTTCAGATCGGAGCACAGGTCTACTCGCATAGAGTCCAATGGGGACCCGGGAGTTTTGGTCTACTCTCTTTTTTAAGAAAAAAGTTCAGAACGGAGCCCAGGTCTACTCCTATACAGACCAATGTGGACACCGGAGACCTTCTCTACTCCCGTTTTTTTTAAAAAAAGAAGTTGAGATCGGAGCCCAGGTCTACTCTCATAGAGTCCTATGGGGACCCGGGAGGCCAGGTCTACTCCCGTTTTTTTAAAAAAAGAGTTGAGATCGGAGCCCAGGTCTACTCTTATAGATTTTAATGGGGACCCGGGAGTCCTGGTCTACTCCCGTTGTTTTTTTTTTTTTAGAAGTTGAGATCGGAGCCCAGGTCTACTGCCATAGAGTCCTATGGGGACCCGGGAGTCCTGGTGTACTCCCGTTGTTGTTTTTTTTAAGAAGTTGAGATCGGAGCCCAGATCTACTGCCATAGAGTGCAATGGGGACCCGGGAGGCCTGGTCTACTGCGTTTTTTTATAGGTAAAATGGAGGCCAGATCGACTCTTGTATTTTAGCAGGTAAAATGGAGGCCAGATCAACTCCCGTTTTTTTTTTCTTTTCCAAGTGCTGAACGGAGTCCAGGTCTACTCCTATAGATTTCAATAGGGACCCGGGGGGCCTGGTCTACTCCCGTTTTTTTTAAAAAAAGAAGTTGAGATCGGAGCCCAGGTCTACTCTTACAGATTTTAATGGGTACCCGGGAGTCCTGGTCTACTCCCGTTGTTTTTTTTTTTTAAGAAGTTGAGATCGGAGGCCAGGTCTACTTCTATAGATTTCAAAGGGAACAAGAGTCCTGAACTAATCTCGTTTTTTTTTTTTTTTTAAAGAAGTTCAGATCGGAGCACAGGTCTACTCGCATTGAGTCCAATGGGGATCCGGGAGGCCTGGTCTACTCCCTTTTTTAAGAAAAAAGTTCAGAACAGAGCCCAGGTCTACTCCAATACAGACAAATGTGGACCCCGGAGGCCTGGTGTACTCCCGTTTTTTTAAAAAAAAGAAGTTGAGATCGGAGCCCAGGTCTACTTTCATAGAGTCCTATGTGGACCCGGGAGGCCTGGTCTACTCCCGTTGTTGTTTTTTTTAAGAAGTTGAGATCGGAGCCCAGATCTACTGCCATAGAGTCCAATGGGGACCCGGGAGGCCTGGTCTACTGCGTTTTTTTATAGGTAAAATGGAGGCCAGATCGACTCTTGTATTTTAGCAGGTAAAATGGAGGCCAGATCAACTCCCGTTTTTTTTTTCTTTTCCAATTCTGAACGGAGTCCAGGTCTACTCCTATAGATTTCAAAGGGAACCAGGAGGCCTGAACTAATCCCGTTTTTTTTTTTTTTAAAGAAGTTCAGATCGGAGTACAGGTCTATTCGCAGAGAATCCAATGGGGACCTGGGAGGCCTGGTCTACTCCCTTTTTTAAGAAAAAAGTTCAGAACGGAGCCGAGGTCTACTCCTATACAGACCAATGCGGACCCCGGAGGCCTTGTCTACTCCCGTTTTTTTTTAAAAAAAGAAGTTGAGATCGGAGCCCAGGTCTACTGCCATAGAGTCCAATGGGGACCCGGGAGGCCTGGTCTACTGCGTTTTTTTATAGGTAAAATGGAGGCCAGATCGACTCTTGTATTTTAGCATGTAAAATGGAGGCCAGATCAGCTCCCGTTTTTTTTTTCTTTTCCAAGTGCTGAACGGAGTCCAGGTCTACTCTGATAGAGCCCAATGGGGACCCGGGAGGCCTGGTCGACTCCCGGTTGTTTTTTTGTTTTTTTTTAAAGAAGTTGAGATCGGAGGCCAGGTCTACTCCTCTAGATTTCAAAGGGAACCAGGAGGCCTGAACTAATCCCGTTTTTTTTTTTTTTTTTTAAAGAAGTTCAGATCGGAGCACAGGTCTACTCGCATTGAGTCCAATGGGGAACCGGGAGGCCTGGTCTACTCCCTTTTTTAAGAAAAAAGTTCAGAACAGAGCCCAGGTCTACTCCAATACAGACAAATGCGGACCCCGGAGGCCTGGTGTACTCCCGTTTTTTTTAAAAAAAGAAGTTGAGATCGGAGCCCATGTCTACTCTCATAGAGTCCTATGGGGACCCGGGAGGCCTGGTCTACTCCCGTTATTGTTTTTTTTAAGAAGTTGAGATCGGAGCCCAGATCTACTGCCATAGAGTCCAATGGGGACCCGGGAGGCCTGGTCTACTGCGTTTTTTTATAGGTAAAATGGAGGCCAGATCGACTCTTGTATTTTAGCAGGTAAAATGGAGGCCAGATCAACTCCCGTTTTTTTTTTCTTTTCCAATTCTGAACGGAGTCCAGGTCTACTCCTATAGATTTCAATAGGGACCCGGGGGGCCTGGTCTACTCCCGGTTTTTTTTAAAAGTTCAGAACGGAGCCCAGGTCTACTCTCATAGAGTCCAATGGGGACCCGTGAGGCCTGGTCTACTCCAGGTTGTTTTTTTGTTTTTTTTTAAAGAAGTTGAGATCGGAGGCCAGGTCTACTCCTATAGATTTCAAAGGGAACCAGGAGTCCTGAACTAATCCCGTTTTTTTTTTTTTAAAGAAGTTCAGATTGGAGCCTTGTCTACTCCCTTTTTTAAGAAAAAAGTTCAGAACGGAGCCCAGGTCTACTCCTTTACAGACCAATGCGGACCCCAGGTCCTGGTCTACTCCCGTTTTTTTTAAGAAGTTGAGATCGGAGGCCAGGTCTACTCCTATAGATTTCAAAGGGAACCAGGAGTCCTGAACTAATCCCGTTTGTTTTGTTTTTTTAAAGAAGTTCAGATCGGAGCACAGGTCTACTCGCATTGAGTCCAATGGGGATCCGGGAGGCCTGGTCTACTCCCTTTTTTAAGAAAAAAGTTCAGAACAGAGCCCAGGTCTACTCCTATACAGACAAATGTGGACCCCAGAGAACTGGTCTACTCCCGTTTTTTTTAAAAAAAGAAGTTGAGATCGGAGCCCAGGTCTACTCTCATAGAGTCGTATGGGGACCCGGGAGGCCTGGTCTACTCCCGTTGTTTTTTTTTTTTTAAGAAGTTGAGATCGGAGCCCAGATCTACTGCCATAGAGTCCAATGGGGACCCGGGAGGCCTGGTCTACTCCCGTTTTTTTATAGGTAAAATGGAGGCCAGATCGACTCCCGTTTTTTTTTTCTTTTCCAATTCTGAACGGAGTCCAGGTCTACTCCTATAGATTTCAAAGGGAACCAGGAGGCCTGAACTAATCCCGTTTTTTTTTTTTTAAAGAAGTTCAGATCGGAGTACAGGTCTATTCGCAGAGAATCCAATGGGGACCTGGGAGGCCTGGTCTACTCCCTTTTTTAAGAAAAATGTTCAGAACGGAGCCCAGGTCTACGCCTATACAGACCAATGCGGACCCCGGAGGCCTTGTCTACTCCCGTTCTTTTTTAAAAAAAGAAGTTGAGATCGGAGCCCAGGTCTACTGCCATAGAGTCCAATGGGGACCCGGGAGGCCTGGTCTACTGCGTTTTTTTATAGGTAAAATGGAGGCCAGATCGACTCTTGTATTTTAGCATGTAAAATGGAGGCCAGATCAGCTCCCATTTTTTTTTTCTTTTCCAAGTGCTGAACGGAGTCCAGGTCTACTCTGATAGAGTCCAATGGGGACCCGGGAGGCCTGGTCGACTCCCGGTTGTTTTTTTGTTTTTTTTTAAAGAAGTTGAGATCGGAGGCCAGGTCTACTCCTCTAGATTTCAAAGGGAACCAGGAGGCCTGAACTAATCCCGTTTTTTTTTTTTTTTTTTAAAGAAGTTCAGATCGGAGCACAGGTCTACTCGCATTGAGTCCAGTGGGGATCCGGGAGGCCTGGTCTACTCCCTTTTTTAAGAAAAAAGTTCAGAACAGAGCCCAGGTCTACTCCAATACAGACAAATGCGGACCCCGGAGGCCTGGTGTACTCCCATTTTTTTTAAAAAAAGAAGTTGAGATCGGAGCCCAGGTCTACTCTCATAGAGTCCTATGGGGACCCGGGAGGCCTGGTCTACTCCCGTTATTGTTTTTTTTAAGAAGTTGAGATCGGAGCCCAGATCTACTGCCATAGAGTCCAATGGGGACCCGGGAGGCCTGGTCTACTGCGTTTTTTTATAGGTAAAATGGAGGCCAGATCGACTCTTGTATTTTAGCAGGTAAAATGGAAGCCAGATCAACTCCCGTTTTTTTTTTTCTTTTCCAATTCTGAACGGAGTCCAGGTCTACTCCTATAGATTTCAATAGGGACCCGGGGGGCCTGGTCTACTCCCGGTTTTTTTTTAAAGTTCAGAACGGAGCCCAGGTCTACTCTCATAGAGTCCAATGGGGACCCTTGAGGCCTGGTCTACTCCAGGTTGTTTTTTTGTTTTTTTTTAAAGAAGTTGAGATCGGAGGCCAGGTCTACTCCTATAGATTTCAAAGGGAACCAGGAGTCCTGAACTAATCCCGTTTTTTTTTTTTTTAAAGAAGTTCAGATTGGAGCCTTGTCTACTCCCTTTTTTAAGAAAAAAGTTCAGAACGGAGCCCAGGTCTACTCCTATACAGACCAATGCGGACCCCAGGTCCTGGTCTACTCCCGTTTTTTTTAAGAAGTTGAGATCGGAGGCCAGGTCTACTCCTATAGATTTCAAAGGGAACCAGGAGTCCTGAACTAATCCCGTTTGTTTTTTTTTTTAAAGAAGTTCAGATCGGAGCACAGGTCTACTCGCATTGAGTCCAATGGGGATCCGGGAGGCCTGGTCTACTCCCTTTTTTAAGAAAAAAGTTCAGAACAGAGCCCAGGTCTACTCCTATACAGACAAATGTGGACCCCAGAGAACTGGTCTACTCCCGTTTTTTTTAAAAAAAGAAGTTGAGATCGGAGCCCAGGTCTACTCTCATAGAGTCGTATGGGGACCCGGGAGGCCTGGTCTACTCCCGTTGTTTTGTTTTTTTTAAGAAGTTGAGATCGGAGCCCAGATCTACTGCCATAGAGTCCAATGGGGACCCGGGAGGCCTGGTCTACTCCCGTTTTTTTATAGGTAAAATGGAGGCCAGATCGACTCTTGTATTTTAGCAGGTAAAATGGAGGCCAGATCAACTCCCGTTTTTTTTTTCTTTTCAAAGTGCTGAACGGAGCACTTGGAAACTTTTTTAAAAGTTCAGAACGGAGCCCAGGTCTACTCTCATAGCGTCCAATGGGGACCCAGGAGGCCTGGTCTACTCCCGGTTGTTTTTTTGTTTTTTTTTAAAGAAGTTGAGATCAGAGGCCAGGTCTACTGCCATAGAGTCCTATGGGGACCCGGGAGGCCTGGTCTACTCCCGTTTTTTATGAAAAAAGTTCAGAATAGAGCCCAGGTCTACTCCTATACAGACAAATGCGGACTATTTATACAGAGCCCAGGTCTACTCCTATAGAGACAAATGCAGATCTATTCCTATTGATATCAAAGGGAACCCGGGAGTCCTGGTCTACTCCCGTTGTTTTTTTTTTTTAAGAAGTTGAGATCGGAGGCCAGGTCTACTCCTATAGATTTCAAAGGGAACCAGGAGTCCTGAACTAATCCCGTTTGTTTTTGTTTTTTAAAGAAGTTCAGATCTGAGCACAGGTCTACTCGCATTGAGTCCAATGGGGATCCGGGAGGCCTGGTCTACTCCCTTTAGCCCAGGTCTACTCCTATACAGACAAATGCGGACCCCGGAGGCCTGGTCTACTCCCGTTTTTTTTTTAAAAAAGAAGTTGAGATCGAAGCCCAGGTCTACTCTCATAGAGTCCTGTAGGGACCCGAGAGGCCTGGTCTACTCCCGTTTTTTTTTTAAAAAGTTGAGATCGGAGCCCAGGTCTACTCTTATAGATTTTAATGGGGACCCGGGAGTTTTGGTCTACTCTCTTTTTTTTTTAAATGTTTAGATCGGAGCCCAGATCTATTCCTGTTGATATCAAAAGTTTATAGGTAAAATGGAGGCCAGATCGACTCTTGTATTTTAGCAGGTAAAATGGAGGCCAGATCAACTCCCGTTTTTTTTTTCTTTTCCAAGTGCTGAACGGCGTTCAGGTCTACTCCTATAGATTTCAATAGGGACCCGGGGGGCCTGGTCTACTCCCGGTTTTTTTTTAAAGTTCTGAACGGAGCCCAGGTCTACTCTCATAGAGTCCAATGGGGACCCGGGAGGCCTGGTCTACTCCCGGTTGTTTTTTTGGTTTTTTTTAAAGAAGTTGAGATCGGAGGCCAGGTCTACTCCTATAGATTTCAAAGGGAACCAGAATGCCTGAACTAATCCCGTTTTTTTTTTTTTTAAAGAAGTTCAGATCGGAGTACAGGTCTATTCGCAGAGAATCCAATGGGGACCTGGGAGGCCTGGTCTACTCCCTTTTTTAAGAAAAAAGTTCAGAACGGAGCCCAGGTCTACGCCTATACAGACCAATGCGGACCCCGGAGGCCTTGTCTACTCCCGTTTTTTTTTAAAAAAAGAAGTTGAGATCGGAGCCCAGGTCTACTGCCATAGAGTCCAATGGGGACCCGGGAGGCCTGGTCTACTGCGTTTTTTTATAGGTAAAATGGAGGCCAGATCGACTCTTGTATTTTAGCATGTAAAATGGAGGCCAGATCAGCTCCCGTTTTTTTTTTCTTTTCCAAGTGCTGAACGGAGTCCAGGTCTACTCTGATAGAGCCCAATGGGGACCCGGGAGGCCTGGTCGACTCCCGGTTGTTTTTTTGTTTTTTTTTAAAGAAGTTGAGATCGGAGGCCAGGTCTACTCCTCTAGATTTCAAAGGGAACCAGGAGGCCTGAACTAATCCCGTTTTTTTTTTTTTTTTTTAAAGAAGTTCAGATCGGAGCACAGGTCTACTCGCATTGAGTCCAATGGGGATCCGGGAGGCCTGGTCTACTCCCTTTTTTAAGAAAAAAGTTCAGAACAGAGCCCAGGTCTACTCCAATACAGACAAATGCGGACCCCGGAGGCCTGGTGTACTCCCGTTTTTTTAAAAAAAAGAAGTTGAGATCGGAGCCCATGTCTACTCTCATAGAGTCCTATGGGGACCCGGGAGGCCTGGTCTACTCCCGTTATTGTTTTTTTTAAGAAGTTGAGATCGGAGCCCAGATCTACTGCCATAGAGTCCAATGGGGACCCGGGAGGCCTGGTCTACTGCGTTTTTTTATAGGTAAAATGGAGGCCAGATCGACTCTTGTATTTTAGCAGGTAAAATGGAGGCCAGATCAACTCCCGTTTTTTTTTTCTTTTCCAATTCTGAACGGAGTCCAGGTCTACTCCTATAGATTTCAATAGGGACCCGGGGGGCCTGGTCTACTCCCGGTTTTTTTTAAAAGTTCAGAACGGAGCCCAGGTCTACTCTCATAGAGTCCAATGGGGACCCGTGAGGCCTGGTCTACTCCAGGTTGTTTTTTTGTTTTTTTTTAAAGAAGTTGAGATCGGAGGCCAGGTCTACTCCTATAGATTTCAAAGGGAACCAGGAGTCCTGAACTAATCCCGTTTTTTTTTTTTTTAAAGAAGTTCAGATTGGAGCCTTGTCTACTCCCTTTTTTAAGAAAAAAGTTCAGAACGGAGCCCAGGTCTACTCCTATACAGACCAATGCGGACCCCAGGTCCTGGTCTACTCCCGTTTTTTTTAAGAAGTTGAGATCGGAGGCCAGGTCTACTCCTATAGATTTCAAAGGGAACCAGGAGTCCTGAACTAATCCCGTTTGTTTTGTTTTTTTAAAGAAGTTCAGATCGGAGCACAGGTCTACTCGCATTGAGTCCAATGGGGATCCGGGAGGCCTGGTCTACTCCCTTTTTTAAGAAAAAAGTTCAGAACAGAGCCCAGGTCTACTCCTATACAGACAAATGTGGACCCCAGAGAACTGGTCTACTCCCGTTTTTTTTAAAAAAAGAAGTTGAGATCGGAGCCCAGGTCTACTCTCATAGAGTCGTATGGGGACCCGGGAGGCCTGGTCTACTCCCGTTGTTTTTTTTTTTTTAAGAAGTTGAGATCGGAGCCCAGATCTACTGCCATAGAGTCCAATGGGGACCCGGGAGGCCTGGTCTACTCCCGTTTTTTTATAGGTAAAATGGAGGCCAGATCGACTCTTGTATTTTAGCAGGTAAAATGGAGGCCAGATCAACTCCCGTTTTTTTTTTCTTTTCAAAGTGCTGAACGGAGCACTTGGAAACTTTTTTAAAAGTTCAGAACGGAGCCCAGGTCTACTCTCATAGCGTCCAATGGGGACCCAGGAGGCCTGGTCTACTCCCGGTTGTTTTTTTGTTTTTTTTTAAAGAAGTTGAGATCGGAGGCCAGGTCTACTGCCATAGAGTCCTATGGGGACCCGGGAGGCCTGGTCTACTCCCGTTTTTTAAGAAAAAAGTTCAGAATAGAGCCCAGGTCTACTCCTATACAGACAAATGCGGACTATTTATACAGAGCCCAGGTCTACTCCTATAGAGACAAATGCAGATCTATTCCTATTGATATCAAAGGGAACCCGGGAGTCCTGGTCTACTCCCGTTGTTTTTTTTTTTTAAGAAGTTGAGATCGGAGGCCAGGTCTACTCCTATAGATTTCAAAGGGAACCAGGAGTCCTGAACTAATCCCGTTTGTTTTTGTTTTTTAAAGAAGTTCAGATCTGAGCACAGGTCTACTCGCATTGAGTCCAATGGGGATCCGGGAGGCCTGGTCTACTCCCTTTAGCCCAGGTCTACTCCTATACAGACAAATGCGGACCCGGAGGCCTGGTCTACTCCCGTTTTTTTTTAAAAAAAGAAGTTGAGATCGAAGCCCAGGTCTACTCTCATAGAGTCCTGTAGGGACCCGAGAGGCCTGGTCTACTCCCGTTTTTTTTTTAAAAAGTTGAGATCGGAGCCCAGGTCTACTCTTATAGATTTTAATGGGGACCCGGGAGTTTTGGTCTACTCTCTTTTTTTTTTAAATGTTTAGATCGGAGCCCAGATCTATTCCTGTTGATATCAAAAGTTTATAGGTAAAATGGAGGCCAGATCGACTCTTGTATTTTAGCAGGTAAAATGGAGGCCAGATCAACTCCCGTTTTTTTTTTCTTTTCCAAGTGCTGAACGGCGTTCAGGTCTACTCCTATAGATTTCAATAGGGACCCGGGGGGCCTGGTCTACTCCCGGTTTTTTTTTAAAGTTCTGAACGGAGCCCAGGTCTACTCTCATAGAGTCCAATGGGGACCCGGGAGGCCTGGTCTACTCCCGGTTGTTTTTTTGGTTTTTTTTAAAGAAGTTGAGATCGGAGGCCAGGTCTACTCCTATAGATTTCAAAGGGAACCAGAATGCCTGAACTAATCCCGTTTTTTTTTTTTTTAAAGAAGTTCAGATCGGAGTACAGGTCTATTCGCAGAGAATCCAATGGGGACCTGGGAGGCCTGGTCTACTCCCTTTTTTAAGAAAAAAGTTCAGAACGGAGCCCAGGTCTACGCCTATACAGACCAATGCGGACCCCGGAGGCCTTGTCTACTCCCGTTTTTTTTTAAAAAAAGAAGTTGAGATCGGAGCCCAGGTCTACTGCCATAGAGTCCAATGGGGACCCGGGAGGCCTGGTCTACTGCGTTTTTTTATAGGTAAAATGGAGGCCAGATCGACTCTTGTATTTTAGCATGTAAAATGGAGGCCAGATCAGCTCCCGTTTTTTTTTTCTTTTCCAAGTGCTGAACGGAGTCCAGGTCTACTCTGATAGAGCCCAATGGGGACCCGGGAGGCCTGGTCGACTCCCGGTTGTTTTTTTGTTTTTTTTTAAAGAAGTTGAGATCGGAGGCCAGGTCTACTCCTCTAGATTTCAAAGGGAACCAGGAGGCCTGAACTAATCCCGTTTTTTTTTTTTTTTTTTAAAGAAGTTCAGATCGGAGCACAGGTCTACTCGCATTGAGTCCAATGGGGATCCGGGAGGCCTGGTCTACTCCCTTTTTTAAGAAAAAAGTTCAGAACAGAGCCCAGGTCTACTCCAATACAGACAAATGCGGACCCCGGAGGCCTGGTGTACTCCCGTTTTTTTAAAAAAAAGAAGTTGAGATCGGAGCCCATGTCTACTCTCATAGAGTCCTATGGGGACCCGGGAGGCCTGGTCTACTCCCGTTATTGTTTTTTTTAAGAAGTTGAGATCGGAGCCCAGATCTACTGCCATAGAGTCCAATGGGGACCCGGGAGGCCTGGTCTACTGCGTTTTTTTATAGGTAAAATGGAGGCCAGATCGACTCTTGTATTTTAGCAGGTAAAATGGAGGCCAGATCAACTCCCGTTTTTTTTTTCTTTTCCAATTCTGAACGGAGTCCAGGTCTACTCCTATAGATTTCAATAGGGACCCGGGGGGCCTGGTCTACTCCCGGTTTTTTTTAAAAGTTCAGAACGGAGCCCAGGTCTACTCTCATAGAGTCCAATGGGGACCCGTGAGGCCTGGTCTACTCCAGGTTGTTTTTTTGTTTTTTTTTAAAGAAGTTGAGATCGGAGGCCAGGTCTACTCCTATAGATTTCAAAGGGAACCAGGAGTCCTGAACTAATCCCGTTTTTTTTTTTTTTAAAGAAGTTCAGATTGGAGCCTTGTCTACTCCCTTTTTTAAGAAAAAAGTTCAGAACGGAGCCCAGGTCTACTCCTATACAGACCAATGCGGACCCCAGGTCCTGGTCTACTCCCGTTTTTTTTAAGAAGTTGAGATCGGAGGCCAGGTCTACTCCTATAGATTTCAAAGGGAACCAGGAGTCCTGAACTAATCCCGTTTGTTTTGTTTTTTTAAAGAAGTTCAGATCGGAGCACAGGTCTACTCGCATTGAGTCCAATGGGGATCCGGGAGGCCTGGTCTACTCCCTTTTTTAAGAAAAAAGTTCAGAACAGAGCCCAGGTCTACTCCTATACAGACAAATGTGGACCCCAGAGAACTGGTCTACTCCCGTTTTTTTTAAAAAAAGAAGTTGAGATCGGAGCCCAGGTCTACTCTCATAGAGTCGTATGGGGACCCGGGAGGCCTGGTCTACTCCCGTTGTTTTTTTTTTTTTAAGAAGTTGAGATCGGAGCCCAGATCTACTGCCATAGAGTCCAATGGGGACCCGGGAGGCCTGGTCTACTCCCGTTTTTTTATAGGTAAAATGGAGGCCAGATCGACTCTTGTATTTTAGCAGGTAAAATGGAGGCCAGATCAACTCCCGTTTTTTTTTTCTTTTCAAAGTGCTGAACGGAGCACTTGGAAACTTTTTTAAAAGTTCAGAACGGAGCCCAGGTCTACTCTCATAGCGTCCAATGGGGACCCAGGAGGCCTGGTCTACTCCCGGTTGTTTTTTTGTTTTTTTTTAAAGAAGTTGAGATCGGAGGCCAGGTCTACTGCCATAGAGTCCTATGGGGACCCGGGAGGCCTGGTCTACTCCCGTTTTTTAAGAAAAAAGTTCAGAATAGAGCCCAGGTCTACTCCTATACAGACAAATGCGGACTATTTATACAGAGCCCAGGTCTACTCCTATAGAGACAAATGCAGATCTATTCCTATTGATATCAAAGGGAACCCGGGAGTCCTGGTCTACTCCCGTTGTTTTTTTTTTTTAAGAAGTTGAGATCGGAGGCCAGGTCTACTCCTATAGATTTCAAAGGGAACCAGGAGTCCTGAACTAATCCCGTTTGTTTTTGTTTTTTAAAGAAGTTCAGATCTGAGCACAGGTCTACTCGCATTGAGTCCAATGGGGATCCGGGAGGCCTGGTCTACTCCCTTTAGCCCAGGTCTACTCCTATACAGACAAATGCGGACCCGGAGGCCTGGTCTACTCCCGTTTTTTTTTAAAAAAAGAAGTTGAGATCGAAGCCCAGGTCTACTCTCATAGAGTCCTGTAGGGACCCGAGAGGCCTGGTCTACTCCCGTTGTTTTTTTTTTTTTAAGAAGTTGAGATCGGAGCCCAGATCTACTGCCATAGAGTCCAATGGGGACCCGGGAGGCCTGGTCTACTCCCGTTTTTTTATAGGTAAAATGGAGGCCAGATCGACTCTTGTATTTTAGCAGGTAAAATGGAGGCCAGATCAACTCCCGTTTTTTTTTTCTTTTCAAAGTGCTGAACGGAGCACTTGGAAACTTTTTTAAAAGTTCAGAACGGAGCCCAGGTCTACTCTCATAGCGTCCAATGGGGACCCAGGAGGCCTGGTCTACTCCCGGTTGTTTTTTTGTTTTTTTTTAAAGAAGTTGAGATCGGAGGCCAGGTCTACTGCCATAGAGTCCTATGGGGACCCGGGAGGCCTGGTCTACTCCCGTTTTTTAAGAAAAAAGTTCAGAATAGAGCCCAGGTCTACTCCTATACAGACAAATGCGGACTATTTATACAGAGCCCAGGTCTACTCCTATAGAGACAAATGCAGATCTATTCCTATTGATATCAAAGGGAACCCGGGAGTCCTGGTCTACTCCCGTTGTTTTTTTTTTTTAAGAAGTTGAGATCGGAGGCCAGGTCTACTCCTATAGATTTCAAAGGGAACCAGGAGTCCTGAACTAATCCCGTTTGTTTTTGTTTTTTAAAGAAGTTCAGATCTGAGCACAGGTCTACTCGCATTGAGTCCAATGGGGATCCGGGAGGCCTGGTCTACTCCCTTTAGCCCAGGTCTACTCCTATACAGACAAATGCGGACCCGGAGGCCTGGTCTACTCCCGTTTTTTTTTAAAAAAAGAAGTTGAGATCGAAGCCCAGGTCTACTCTCATAGAGTCCTGTAGGGACCCGAGAGGCCTGGTCTACTCCCGTTTTTTTTTTAAAAAGTTGAGATCGGAGCCCAGGTCTACTCTTATAGATTTTAATGGGGACCCGGGAGTTTTGGTCTACTCTCTTTTTTTTTTAAATGTTTAGATCGGAGCCCAGATCTATTCCTGTTGATATCAAAAGTTTATAGGTAAAATGGAGGCCAGATCGACTCTTGTATTTTAGCAGGTAAAATGGAGGCCAGATCAACTCCCGTTTTTTTTTTCTTTTCCAAGTGCTGAACGGCGTTCAGGTCTACTCCTATAGATTTCAATAGGGACCCGGGGGGCCTGGTCTACTCCCGGTTTTTTTTTAAAGTTCTGAACGGAGCCCAGGTCTACTCTCATAGAGTCCAATGGGGACCCGGGAGGCCTGGTCTACTCCCGGTTGTTTTTTTGGTTTTTTTTAAAGAAGTTGAGATTGGAGGCCAGGTCTACTCCTATAGATTTCAAAGGGAACCAGAATGCCTGAACTAATCCCGTTTTTTTTTTTTTTAAGAAGTTCAGATCGGAGCACAGGTCTATTCGCATAGAGTCCAATGGGGACCCGGGAGTTTTGGTCTACTCTCTTTTTTAAGAAAAAAGTTCAGAACGGAGCCCAGGTCTACTCTCATAGAGTCCTATGGGGACCCGGGAGGCCTGGTCTACTCCCGTTTTTTTAAAAAAAGAGTTGAGATCGGAGCCCAGGTCTTCTGCCATAGAGTCCTATGGGGTCCCGGGAGGCGTGGTCTACAGCATTTTTTTATAGGTAAAATGGAGGCCACATCGACTCTTGTATTTTAGCAGGTAAAATGGAGGCCAGATCAACTCCCATTTTTTTTTCTTTTCCAAGTGCTGAACGGAGTCCAGGTCTACTCCAATAGATTTCAATAGGGACCCGGGGGGCCTGGTCTACTCCTGTTTTTTTTTAAAAAAAGAAGTTGAGATCGGAGCCCAGGTCTACTCTCATAGAGTCCTATGGGGACCCAAGAGGCCTGGTCTACTCCCGTTGTGTTTTTTTTTAAGAAGTTGAGATCGGAGCCCAGGTCTACTGCCATACAGTCCTATGGGGACCCGGGAGTCCTGGTGTACTCCCGTTGTTTTTTTTTTTAAGAAGTTGATATCGGAGCCCAGATCTACTGCCATAGAGTCCAATGGGGACCCGGGAGGCCTGGTCTACTGCGTTTTGTTATAGGAAAATGGAGGCCAGATCGACTCTTGTATTTTAGCAGGTAAAATGGAGGCCAGATGAACTCCCGTTTTTTTTTTCTTTTCCAAGTGCTGAACGGAGTCCAGGTCTACTCCTATAGATTTCAATAGGGACCCTGGGGGCCTGGTCTACTCCCGTTTTTTTTAAAAAAAGAAGTTGAGATCGGAGCCCAGGTCTACTCTTATAGATTTTAATGGGTACCCGGGAGTCCTGGTCTACTCTCTTTTTTAAAAAAAAAGTTCAGATCGGAGCCCAGATCTATTCCTATTGATATCAAAGGGAACCCGGAAGTCCTGGTCTACTCCTGTTGTTTTTTTTTTAAAAGAAGTTGAGATCGGAGCCCAGGTCTACTGCCATAGAGTCCTATGGGGACCCGGGAGGCCTGGTGTACTCTCGTTGTTTTTTTTTTTTAAGAGGTTGAGATCGGAGCCCAGATCTACTGCCATAGAGTCCAATGGGGACCCGGGAGGCCTGGTCTACTGCGTTTTTTTATAGGTAAAATGGAGGCCAGATCGACTCTTGTATTTTAGCAGGTAAAATGGAGGCCAGATCAACTCCCGTTTTTTTTTTTTTTTTCCAAGTGCTGAACGGAGTCCAGGTCTACTCCTATTGATTTCAAAAGGGACCCGGGGGGCCTGGTCTACTTCCTGTTTTTTTTTAAAGTTCAGAACGGAGCCCAGGTCTACTCTGATAGAGTCCAATGGATACCCGGGAGGCCTGGTCGACTCCCGGGTTTTTTTTTTGTTTTTTTTTAAAGAAGTTGAGATCGGAGGCCAGGTCTACTCCTCTAGATTTCAAAGGGAACCAGGAGGCCTGAACTAATCCCGTTTTTTTTTTTTTTTAAAGAAGTTCAGATCGGAGTACAGGTCTATTCGCAGAGAGTCCAATGGGGACCCGGGAGGCCTGGTCTACTCCCTTTTTTAAGAAAAAGCTTAGAACGGAGCCCAGGTCTACGCCTATACAGACCAATGCGGACCCCGGAGGCCTTGTCTACTCCCGTTTTTTTTAAAAAAAGAAGTTGAGATCGGAGCCCAGGTCTACTCTCATAGAGTCCTATGGGGACCCAAGAGGCCTGGTCTACTCCCGTTTTTTTTTTAAAAAGTTGAGATCGGAGCCCAGGTCTACTCTTATAGATTTTAATGGGGACCCGGGAGTCCTGGTCTACTCTCTTTTTTTAAAAAAAAGTTCAGATCGGAGCCCAGATCTATTCCTATTGATATCAATGGGAACACGGGAGTCCTGGTCTACTCCCGTTGTTTTTTTTTTTAAGAAGTTGAGATCGGAGCCCAGGTCTTCTGCTATAGAGTCCTATGGGGACCCGGGAGGCCTGGTCTACTCCCTTTTTAAAAAAAGGAGTTCCGAACGGAGCCCAGGTCTACTCTCATAGAGTCCTATGGGGACCCAGGAGGAATGGTCTACTCCCGTTTTTTTTTTAAAAAGTTGAGATCGGAGCCCAGGTCTACTCTTATAGATTTTAATGGGGACCCGGGAGTCCTGGTCTACTCTCTTTTTTAAAAAAAATGTTCAGATCGGAGCCCAGATCTATTCCTATTGATATCAATGGGAACCCGGGAGTCCTGTTCTACTCCCGTTGTTTTTTTTTTTTAAGAAGTTGAGATCGGAGCCCAGGTCTTCTGCCATAGAGTCCTATGGGGTCCCGGGAGGCCTGGTCTACAGCGTTTTTTTATAGGTAAAATGGAGGCCAGATCGACTCTTGTATTTTAGCAGGTAAAATGGAGGCCAGATCAACTCCCATTTTTTTTTCTTTTCCAAGTGCTGAACGGAGTCCAGGTCTACTCCAATAGATTTCAATAGGGACCCGGGGGGCCTGGTCTACTCCTGTTTTTTTTTTTAAAAAAGAAGTTGAGATCGGAGCCCAGGTCTACTCCAATAGATTTTAATGGGTACCCGGGAGTCCTGGTCTACTCTCTTTTTTTAAAAAAAAGTTCAGATTGGAGCCCAGATCTATTCCTATTGATATCAAAGGGACTCCGGGAGTCCTGGTCTACTCCCGTTTTTTTTTTTTTTTTAAGAAGTTGAGATCGGAGGCCAGGTCTACTCCTATAGATTTCAAAGGGAACCAGGAGTCCTGAACTAATCCCGTTTTTTTTTTTTTTTTTAAAGAGGTTCAGATCGGAGCACAGGTCTACTCGCATTGAGTCCAATGAGGATCCGGGAGGCCTGGTCTACTCCCTTTTTTAAGAAAAAAGTTCAGAAAAGAGCCCAGGTCTACTCCTATACAGACAAATGCGGACCCCGGAGGCCTGGTCTACTCCCGTTTTTTTTTAAAAAAAGAAGTTGAGATCGGAGCCCAGGTCTACTCTCATAGAGTCCTATGGGGACCCGGGAGGCCTGGTCTACTCCCGTTGTTTTTTTTTTTAAGAAGTTGAGATCGGAGCCCAGATCTACTGCCATAGAGTCCAATGGGGACCCGGGAGGCCTGGTCTACTCCCGTTGTTTTTTTTTTTAAGAAGTTGAGATCGGAGCCCAGGTCTACTGCCATACAGTCCTATGGGGACCCGGGAGTCCTGGTGTACTCCCGTTGTTTTTTTTTTTAAGAAGTTGATATCGGAGCCCAGATCTACTGCCATAGAGTCCAATGGGGACCCGGGAGGCCTGGTCTACTGCGTTTTTTTATAGGAAAATGGAGGCCAGATCGACTCTTGTATTTTAGCAGGTAAAATGGAGGCCAGATGAACTCCCGTTTTTTTTTTTCTTTTCCAAGTGCTGAACGGAGTCCAGGTCTACTCCTATAGATTTCAAAAGGAACCCTGGGGGCCTGGTCTACTCCCGTTTTTTTTTTAAAAAAAGTTGAGATCGGAGCCCAGGTCTACTCTTATAGATTTTAATGGGTACCCGGGAGTCCTGGTCTACTCTCTTTTTTTAAAAAAAAGTTCAGATCGGAGCCCAGATCTATTCCTATTGATATCAAAGGGAACCCGGAAGTCCTGGTCTACTCCCGTTGTTTTTTTTTTTAAAGAAGTTGAGATCGGAGCCCAGGTCTACTGCCATAGAGTCCTATGGGGACCCGGGAGGCCTGGTGTACTCTCGTTGTTTTTTTTTTTAAGAAGTTGAGATCGGAGCCCAGATCTACTGCCATAGAGTCCAATGGGGACCCGGGAGGCCTGGTCTACTGCGTTTTTTTATAGGTAAAATGGAGGCCAGATCGACTCTTGTATTTTAGCAGGTAAAATGGAGGCCAGATCAACTCCCGTTTTTTTTTTTTTCCCCAAGTGCTGAACGGAGTCCAGGTCTACTCCTATAGATTTCAAAAGGGACCCGGGGGGCCTGGTCTACTTCCGGTTTTTTTTTAAAGTTCAGAACGGAGCCCAGGTCTACTCTGATAGAGTCCAATGGATACCCGGGAGGCCTGGTCGACTCCCGGTTTTTTTTTTGTTTTTTTTTAAAGAAGTTGAGATCGGAGGCCAGGTCTACTCCTCTAGATTTCAAAGGGAACCAGGAGGCCTGAACTAATCCCTTTTTTTTTTTTTTTTTAAAGAAGTTCAGATCGGAGTACAGGTCTATTCGCAGAGAGTCCAATGGGGACCCGGGAGGCCTGGTCTACTCCCTTTTTAAAGAAAAAAGTTCAGAACGGAGCCCAGGTCTACGCCTATACAGACCAATGCAGACCCCGGAGGCCTTGTCTACTCCCGTTTTTTTTAAAAAAAGAAGTTGAGATCGGAGCCCAGGTCTACTCTCATAGAGTCCTATGGGGACCCAAGAGGCCTGGTCTACTCCCGTTTTTTTTTTAAAAAGTTGAGATCGGAGCCCAGGTCTACTCTTATAGATTTTAATGGGGACCCGGGAGTCCTGGTCTACTCTCTTTTTTTAAAAAAAAGTTCAGATCGGAGCCCAGATCTATTCCTATTGATATCAATGGGAACCCGGGAGTCCTGGTCTACTCCCGTTGTTTTTTTTTTTAAGAAGTTGAGATCGGAGCCCAGGTCTTCTGCCATAGAGTCCTATGGGGACCCGGGAGGCCTGGTCTACTCCCTTTTTAAAAAAAGGAGTTCAGAACGGAGCCCAAGTCGTCTCCTATACAGACCATTGCAGATTCCGGAGGCCTTGTGTACTCCCGTTTTTTTTAAAAAAAAGAAGTTGAGATCGGAGCCCAGGTCTACTCTCATAGAGTCCTATGGGGACCCGGGAGGCCTGGTCTCCTCCCGTTGTTTGTTTTTTTTAAGAAGTTGAGATCAGAGCCCAGGTCTACTGCCATAGAGTCCTATGGGGACCCGGGAGGCCTGGTCTACTCCCGTTGTTTTTTTTTTTAAGAAGTTGAGATCGGAGCCCAGATCTACTGCCATAGAGTCCAATGGGTACCCGGGAGGCCTGGTCTACTCCCGTTGTTGTTTTTTTTAAGAAGTTGAGATCGGAGCCCAGATCTACTACCATAGAGTCCAATGGGGACCCGGAAGCCTGATCTACTCCCGTTGTTTCTTTTTTTAAGAAGTTGAGATCGGAGCCCAGATCTACTGCCATACTGCGTTTTTTTATAGGTAAAATGGAGGCCAGATCGACTCTTGTATTTTAGCAGGTAAAATGGAGGCCAGATCAACTCCCGTTTTTTTTTTCTTTTCCAAGTGCTGAACGGAGTCCAGGTCTACTCCTATAGATTTCAAAAGGGACCCGGGGGGCCTGGTCTACTCCCGTTTTTTTTAAAAAAAGAAGTTGAGATCGGAGCCCAGGTCTACTCTTATAGATTTTAATGGGTACCCGGGAGTCCTGGTCTACTCTCTTTTTTAGAAAAAAAGTTCAGATCGGAGCCCAGATCTATTCCTATTGATATCAAAGGGAACCCGGAAGTCCTGGTCTACTCTCATAGAGTCCTAAGGGGACCCGGGAGGCCTGGTCTACTCCCGGGTTTTTTTTAAAAAAGTTGATATAGGAGCCCAGGTCTACTCTTACAGATTTTAATGGGGACCCGGGAGGCCTGGTCTACTCCCTTTTTTAAGAAAAAAGTTCAGAACGGAGCCCAGGTCTACGCCTATACAGACCAATGCGGACCCCGGAGGCCTTGTCTACTCCCGTTTTTTTTAAAAAAAGAAGTTGAGATCGGAGCCCAGGTCTACTCTCATAGAGTCCTATGGGGACCCAAGAGGCCTGGTCTACTCCCGTTTTTTTTTTTTAAAAAGTTGAGATCGGAGCCCAGGTCTACTCTTATAGATTTTAATGGGGACCCGGGAGTCCTGGTCTACTCTCTTTTTTTTAAAAAAAGTTCAGATCGGAGCCCAGATCTATTCCTATTGATATCAATGGGAACCCGGGAGTCCTGGTCTACTCCCGTTGTTTTTTTTTTTAAGAAGTTGAGATCAGAGCCCAGGTCTACTCTCATAGAGTCCTATGGGGACCCGGGAGGCCTGGTCTCCTCCCATTGTTTGTTTTTTTTAAGAAGTTGAGATCAGAGCCCAGGTCTACTGCCATAGAGTCCTATGGGGACCCGGGAGGCCTGGTCTACTCCCGTTGTTTTTTTTTTTAAGAAGTTGAGATCGGAGCCCAGATCTACTGCCATAGAGTCCAATGGGTACCCGGGAGGCCTGGTCTACTCCCGTTGTTGTTTTTTTTAAGAAGTTGAGATCGGAGCCCAGATCTACTACCATAGAGTCCAATGGGGACCCGGAAGCCTGGTCTACTCCCGTTGTTTCTTTTTTTAAGAAGTTGAGATCGGAGCCCAGATCTACTGCCATACTGCGTTTTTTTATAGGTAAAATGGAGGCCAGATCGACTCTTGTATTTTAGCAGGTAAAATGGAGGCCAGATCAACTCCCGTTTTTTTTTTCTTTTCCAAGTGCTGAACGGAGTCCAGGTCTACTCCTATAGATTTCAAAAGGGACCCGGGGGGCCTGGTCTACTCCCGTTTTTTTTAAAAAAAGTTGAGAACGGAGCCCAGGTCTACTCTTATAGATTTTAATGGGTACCCGGGAGTCCTGGTCTACTCTCTTTTTTAGAAAAAAAGTTCAGATCGGAGCCCAGATCTATTCCTATTGATATCAAAGGGAACCCGGAAGTCCTGGTCTACTCTCATAGAGTCCTATGGGGACCCGGGAGGCCTGGTCTACTCCCTTTTTTTTTTGTTTTTTTTTTAAAGAAGTTGAGATCGGAGGCCAGGTCTACTCCTATAGATTTCAAAGGGAAGCAGGAGTCCTGAACTAATCGCGTTTTTTTTTTTTTTTTTAAAGAAGTTCAGATCGGAGCACAGGTCTACTCGCATAGAGTCCAATGGGGACCCGGGAGGCCTGGTCTACTCCCTTTTTTAAGAAAAAAGTTCAGAACGGAGCCCAGGTCTACTCCTATACAGACCAATGCGGACCCCGGAGGCCTTGTCTACTCCCGTTTTTTTTAAAAAAAGTTGAGATCGGAGCCCAGGTCTACTCTCATAGAGTCCTATGGGGACCCGGGAGGCCTGGTCTACTCCCGGGTTTTTTTTTAAAAAGTTGATATAGGAGCCCAGGTCTACTCTTACAGATTTTAATGGGGACCCGGGAGTCCTGGTCTACTCTCTTTTTTAAAAAAAAGTTCAGATCGGAGCCCAGATCTATTCCTATTGATATCAATGGGAACCCGGGAGTACTGGTCTACTCCCGTTGTTTTTTTTTTTAAGAAGTTGAGATCGGAGCCCAGGTCTTCTGCCATAGAGTCCTATGGGGACCCGGGAGGCCTGGTCTACTCCCTTTTTAAAAAAAGGAGTTCAGAACAGAGCCCAAGTCTACTCCTATACAGACCATTGCGGACCCCGGAGGCCTTGTGTACTCCCATTTTTTTAAAAAAAAGAAGTTGAGATCAGAGCCCAGGTCTACTCTCATAGAGTCCTATGGGGATCCGGGAGGCCTGGTCTACTCCCGTTGTTTTTTTTTTTAAGAAGTTGAGATCGGAGCCCAGATCTACGGCCATAGAGTCCAATGGGGACCCAGGAGGCCTGTTCTACTGCGTTTTTTTATAGATAAAATGGAGGCCAGATCGACTCTTGTATTTTAGCAGGTAAAATGGAGGCCAGATCAACTCCCGTTTTTTTTTTCTTTTCCAAGTTCTGAACGGAGTCCAGGTCTACTCCTATAGATTTCAATAGGGACACGGGGGGCCTGGTCTACTCCCGGTATTTTTTAAAAGTTCAGAACGGAGCCCAGGTCTACTCTCATAGAGTCCAATGGGGACTCGGGAGGCCTGGTCTACTCCCGGTTGTTTTTTTGTTTTTTTTTAAAGAAGTTGAGATCGGAGGCCGGGTCTACTCCTATAGATTTCAAAGGGAACCAGGCGGCCTGAACTAATCCCGTTTTTTTTTTTAAAAAAAAAAGAAGTTCAGATCAGAGCAGAGGTCTACTCGCATAGAGTCCAATGGGGACCCGGGAGGCCTGGTCTACTCCTTTTTTAAGAAAAAAGTTCAGAACGGAGCCCAGGTCTACTCCCGTTTTTTTTTTTTTTAAGAAGTTGAGATCGGAGCCCAGGTCTTCTGCCATAGAGTCCTATGGGGACCCGGGAGGCCTGGTCTACTCCCGTTTTTTTTAAAAAAAAATTTGAGATCGGAGCCCAGGTCTACTCTTATAGATTTTAATGGGAACACGGGAGTCCTGGTCTACTCTCTTTTTTTTAAAAAAAGTTCAGATCGGAGCCCACGTCCACTCGTATAGATTTCAAAGGGAACCAGGAGTCCTGAACTAATCCCGTTTTTTTTTTTTTTTTAAAGAAGTTCAGATCGGAGGCCTGGTCTACTCCCTTTTTTAAGAAAAAAGTTCAGAACGGAGCCCAGCTCTACTCCTATACAGACCAATGCGGACCCCGGAGGCCTTGTCTACTCCCGTTTTTTTTTTTAAGAAGTTGAGATCGGAGCCCAGGTCTACTCTCATAGAGTCCTATGGGTACCCGGGAGGCCTGGTCTACTCCCGTTTTTTTTTTTTTAAGAAGTTGAGATCGGAGCCCAGATCTTCTTCCATAGAGTCCAATGGGGACCCGGGAGGCCTGGTCTACTGCGTTTTTTTATAGGTAAAATGGAGGCCAGATCGACTCTTGTATTTTAGCAGGTAAAATGGAGGCCAGATCAACTCCCGTTTTTTTTTCTTTTCCAAGTGCTGAACGGAGTCCAGGTCTACTCTCATAGATTTCAATAGGGACCTGGGGGGCCTGGTCTACTCCCGTTTTTTTAAAAAAAGAAGTTGAGATCGGAGCCCAGGTCTACTCTTATAGATTTTAATGGGTACCCGGGAGTCCTGGTCTACTCTCTTTTTTAAAAAAATGTTCACATCGGAGCCCAGATCTATTCCTATTGATATCAAAGGGAACCCGGGAGTCCTGGTCTACTCTCATAGAGTCCTAAGGGGACCCGGGAGGCCTGGTCTACTCCCGTTGTTTTTTTTTTTAAGAAGTTGAGATTGGAGCCCAGGTCTTCTGCCATAGAGTCCTATGGGGACCCCGGAGGCCTGGTCTACTCCCTTTTTTAAAAAAGGAGTTCAGAACGGAGCCCAAGTCTACTCCTATACAGACCATTGCGGAACCCGGAGGCCTTGTCTGCTCACGTTTTTTTAAAAAAAAGAAGTTGAGATCGGAGCCCAGGTCTACTCTCATAGAGTCCTATGGGGACCCGGGAGGCCTTGTCTACTCCCATTTTTTTAAAAAAAAGAAGTTGAGATCGGAGCCCAGGTCTACTCTTATCGATTTTAATGGGTACCCGTGAGTCCTGGTCTACTCTCTTTTTTTTAAAAAAAGTTCAGATCGGAGCCCAGATCTATTCCTATTGATATCAAAGGGAACCCGGGAGTCCTGGTCTACTCCTGTTGTTTTGTTTTTTTAAGAAGTTTAGATCGGAGCTTAGGTCTACTGCCATAGAGTCCAATGGGGACCCGGGAGGCCTGGTCTACTCCCGTTGTTTTTTTTTTTAAGAAGTTGAGATCGGAGCCCAGATCTACTGCCATAGAGTCCAATGGGGACCCGGGAGGCCTGGTCTACTGCGTTTTTTTATAGGTAAAATGGAGGCCAGATCGACTCTTGTATTTTAGCAGGTAAAATGGAGGCCAGATCGACTCCCGTTTTTTTTTTCTTTTCCAAGTGCTGAACGGAGTCCAGGTCTACTCCTATAGATTTCAATAGGGACCCGGGGGGCCTGGTCTACTCCCATTTTTTTTAAAAAAAGAAGTTGAGATCGGAGCCCAGGTCTACTCTTATAGATTTTAATGGGGAACCGGGAAACCTGGTCTACTCTCTTTTTTTTAAAAAAAGTTCAGATCGGAGCCCACATGTATTCCTATTGATATCAAAGGGAACCCGGGAGTCCTGGTCTGCTCCCGTTGTTAGTTTTTTTTAAGAAGAAGAGATCGGAGCCCAGGTCTACTGCCATAGAGTCCTATGAGGACCCAAGAGGCCTGGTCTACTCCCGTTTTTTTTTTTTTTTAAGAAGTTGAGATCAGAGCCCAGGTCTACTGCCATAGAGTCCAATGGGGACCCGGGAGGCCTGGTCTACTGCGTTTTTTTATAGGTAAAATGGAGGCCAGATCGACTCTTGTATTTTAGCAGGTAAAATGGAGGCCAGATCAACTCCCGTTTTTTTTTTCTTTTCCAAGTGCTGAACGGAGTCCAGGTCTACTCCTATAGATTTCAATAGGGACCCGGGGGGCCTGGTCTACTCCCGTTTTTTTTTAAAAGTTCAGAACGGAGCCCAGGTCTACTCTCATAGAGTCCAATGGGGACCCAGGAGGCCTGGTCTACTCCCGGTTGTTTTTTTGTTTTTTAAAGAAGTTGATATCGGAGGCCAGGTCTACTCCTATAGATTTCAACGGGAACCAGGAGGCCTGAACTAATCCCGTTTTTTTTTTTTTTAAAGAAGTTTAGATCGGAGCCCAGGTCTACTCTCATAGAGTCCTATGGGGACCCGGGAAACCTGGTCTACTCCCGTTGTTGTTTTTTTTAAGAAGTTGAGATCGGAGCCCAGATCTACTGCCATAGAGTCCAATGGGGACTCGGGAGGCCTGGTCTACTGCGTTTTTTTATAGGTAAAATGGAGGCCAGATCGACTCTTGTATTTTAGCAGGTAAAATGGAGGCCAGATCAACTCCCGTTTTTTTTTTCTTTTCCAAGTGCTGAACGGAGTCCAGGTCTACTCCTATAGATTTCAATAGGGACCCGGGGGGCCTGGTCTACTCCCGTTTTTTTTAAAAAAAGAAGTTGAGATCGGAGCCCAGGTCTACTCTTATAGATTTTAATGGGTACCCGGGAGTCCTGGTCTACTCTCTTTTTTAAAAAAAAAGTTCAGATCGGAGCCCAGATCTATTCCTATTGATATCAAAGGGAACCCGGGAGTCCTGGTCTACTCCCGTTGTTTTTTTTTTTTAAGAAGTTGAGATCGGAGCCCAGGTCTACTGTCATAGAAACCTATGGGGACCCGGGAGGCCTGGTCTACTCCCGTTGTTTGTTTTTTTTAAGAAGTTGAGATCGGAGCCCAGATCTACTGCCATAGAGTCTAATGGGGACTCGGGAGGCCAGGTCTACTGCGTTTTTTTATAGGTAAAATGGAGGCCAGATCGACTCTTGTATTTTAGCAGGTAAAATGGAGGCCAGATCAACTCCCGTTTTTTTTTTCTTTTCCAAGTTCAGAACGGAGCCCAGGTCTACCCTCATAGAGTCCAATGGGGACCCGGGAGGCCTGGTCTACTCCTGTAGATTTCAAAGGGAACGAGGAGGCCTGAACTACCCCGTTTTGTTTTTTTTAAAGAAGTTCAGATCGGAGCACAGGTCTACTCGCATAGAGTCCAATGGGGACCCGGGAGACCTGGTCTACTCCCTTTTTAAAGAAAAAAGTTCAGAACGGAGCCCAGGTCTACTCCTATAGAGACCAATGAGGACCCCGGAGGCCTTGTCTACTCCCGTTTTTTTTTTTAAAAAAAAGAAGTTGAGATCGGAGCCCAGGTCTACTCTCACAGATTCCTATGGGGACCCGGGAGGCCTGGTCTACTCCCGTTTTTTTTTTAAAAAGTTGAGATCGGAGCCCAGGTCTACTCTTATAGATTTGAATGGGGAAGCGGGAGTCCTGGTCTACTCTCTTTTTTTAAAAAAAAGTTCAGATCGGAGCCCAGATCTATTCCTCTAGATATCAATGGGAACCCGGGAGTCCTGGTCTACTCCCGTTGTTTTTCTTTTTAAGAAGTTGAGATCGGAGCCCAGGTCTTCTGCCATAGAGTCCTATGGGGACCCGGGAGGCCTGGTCTACTCCCTTTTTAAAAAAAGGAGTTCAGAACGGAGCCCAAGTCTACTCCTATACAGACCATTGTGGACCCCGGAGGCCTTGTCTACTCCTGTTTTTTTTTAAAAAAGAAGTTGAGATCGGAGCCCAGGTCTACTCTCATAGAGTCCTATGGGGACCCGGGAGGCCTGGTCTACTCTTGTTTTTTTTTTTTTTTAAGAAGTTGAGATCGGAGCCCAGATCTACTGCCGTAGAGTCCAATGGGGACCCGGGAGGCCTGGTCTACTGCGTTTTTTTATAGGTAAAATGGAGGCCAGATCGACTCTTGTATTTTAGCAGGTAAAATGCAGGCCAGATCAACTCCCGTTTTTTTTTCCTTTCCAAGTGCTGAACGGAATCCAGGTCTACTCCTATAGATTTCAAAAGGGACCCGGGGGGCCTGGTCTACTCTCGTTTTTTTTTTAAAGTTCAGAACGGAGCACAGAACGGAGCACAGATCGGAGCACAGGTCTACTCGCATAGAGTCCAATGGGGATCCGGGAGGCTGGTCTACTGCGTTTTTTTATAGGTAAAATGGAGGCCAGATCGACTCTTGTATTTTAGCAGGTAAAATGGAGGCCAGATCAACTCCCGTTTTTTTTTTCTTTTCCAAGTGCTGAACGGAGTCCAGGTCTACTCCTATAGATTTCAATAGGGACCCGGGGGGCCTGGTCTACTACCGATTTTTTTAAAAGTTCAGAATGGGGCCCAGGTCTACTCTCATAGAGTCCAATGGGGACCCGGGAGGCCTGGTCTACTCCCGGTTGTTTTTTTTTTTTTTTAAAAGAAGTTGAGATCGGATCCCAGATCTATTCCTATTGATATCAATGGGAACCCAGGAGTCCTGGTCTACTCCCGTTGTTTTTTTTTTTAAGAAGTTGAGATCGGAGCCCAGATCTACTGCCATAGAGTCCTATGGGCACCCGGAAGGCCTGGTCTACTCCCGTTTTTTTTTTTTTAAGAAGTTAAGATCGGAGCCCAGATCTACTGCCATAGAGTCCAATGGGGACCCGGGAGGCCTGGTCTACTGCGTTTTTTTATAGGTAAAACGGAGGCCAGATCGACTCTTGTATTTTAGCAGGTAAAATGGAGGCCAGATCAACTGCCGTTTTTTTTTTTTTAAAGAAGTTCAGATCGGAGTACAGGTCTATTCGCAGAGAATCCAATGGGGACCTGGGAGGCCTGGTCTACTCCCTTTTTTAAGAAAAAAGTTCAGAACGGAGCCCAGGTCTATGCCTATACAGACCAATGCGGACCCCGGAGGCCTTGTCTACTCCCGTTTTTTTTTTAAAAAAGAAGTTGAGATCGGAGCCCATGTCTACTCTCATAGAGTCCTATGGGGACCCGGGAGGCCTGGTCTACTCCCGTTTTTTTTTTAAAAAGTTGAGATCGGAGCCCAGGTCTACTCTTATAGATTTTAATGGGGACCCGGGAGTCCTGGTCTACTCTCTTTTTTTAAACAAAAGTTCAGATCGGAGCCCAGATCTATTCCTATTGATATCAATGGGAACCCGGGAGTCCTGGTCTACTCCCGTTGTTTTTATTTTTAAGAAGTTGAGATCGGAGCCCAGGTCTTCTGCCATAGAGTCCTATGGGGACCCGGGAGGCCTGGTCTACTCCCTTTTTAAAAAAAGGAGTTCAGAACGGAGCCCAAGTCTACTCCTATACAGACCATTGTGGACCCCGGAGGCCTTGTCTACTCCTGTTTTTTTTAAAAAAAGAAGTTGAGATCGGAGCCCAGGTCTACTCTCATAGAGTCCTATGGGGACCCGGGAGGCCTGGTCTACTCTTGTTTTTTTTTTTTTTTAAGAAGTTGAGATCGGAGCCCAGATCTACTGCCGTAGAGTCCAATGGGGACCCGGGAGGCCTGGTCTACTGCGTTTTTTTATAGGTAAAATGGAGGCCAGATCGACTCTTGTATTTTAGCAGGTAAAATGCAGGCCAGATCAACTCCCGTTTTTTTTTCCTTTCCAAGTGCTGAACGGAATCCAGGTCTACTCCTATAGATTTCAAAAGGGACCCGGGGGGCCTGGTCTACTCTCGTTTTTTTTTTAAAGTTCAGAACGGAGCACAGAACGGAGCACAGATCGGAGCACAGGTCTACTCGCATAGAGTCCAATGGGGATCCGGGAGGCTGGTCTACTGCGTTTTTTTATAGGTAAAATGGAGGCCAGATCGACTCTTGTATTTTAGCAGGTAAAATGGAGGCCAGATCAACTCCCGTTTTTTTTTTCTTTTCCAAGTGCTGAACGGAGTCCAGGTCTACTCCTATAGATTTCAATAGGGACCCGGGGGGCCTGGTCTACTACCGATTTTTTTAAAAGTTCAGAATGGGGCCCAGGTCTACTCTCATAGAGTCCAATGGGGACCCGGGAGGCCTGGTCTACTCCCGGTTGTTGTTTTTTTTTTTTAAAAGAAGTTGAGATCGGATCCCAGATCTATTCCTATTGATATCAATGGGAACCCGGGAGTCCTGGTCTACTCCCGTTGTTTTTTTTTTTAAGAAGTTGAGATCGGAGCCCAGATCTACTGCCAGAGAGTCCTATGGGCACCCGGAAGGCCTGGTCTACTCCCGTTTTTTTTTTTTTAAGAAGTTAAGATCGGAGCCCAGATCTACTGCCATAGAGTCCAATGGGGACCCGGGAGGCCTGGTCTACTGCGTTTTTTTATAGGTAAAATGGAGGCCACATCGACTCTTGTATTTTAGCAGGTAAAATGGAGGCCAGATCAACTCCCGTTTTTTTTTTCTTTTCCAAGTGCTGAACGGAGTCCAGGTCTACTCCTATAGATTTCAATAGGGACCTGGGGGGCCTGGTCTACTCCCGTTTTTTTAAAAAAAGAAGTTGAGATCGGAGCCCAGGTCTACTCTTATAGATTTTAATGGGTACCCGTGAGTCCTGGTCTACTCTCTTTTTTTAAAAAAAAGTTCAGATCGGAGCCCAGATCTATTCCTATTGATATCAAAGGGAACCCGGGAGTCCTGGTCTACTCCCGTTGTTTTGTTTTTTTAAGAAGTTGAGATCGGAGCCCAGGTCTACTGCCATAGAGTCCAATGGGGACCCGGGAGGCCTGGTCTAATCCCGTTGTTTGTTTTTTTAAGAAGTTGAGATCGGAGCCCAGATCTACTGCCATAGATTCCAATGGGGACCCGGGAGGCCTGGTCTACTGCGTTTTTTATAGGTTAAATGTAGGCCAGATCGACTCCCGTTTTTTTTTTCTTTTCCAAGTGCTGAACGGAGTCCAGGTCTACTCCTATAGATTTCAATAGGGACCCGAAGGGCCTGGTCTACTCCCATTTTTTTTAAAAAAAGAAGTTGAGATCGGAGCCCAGGTCTACTCTTATAGATTTTAATGGGGACCCGGGAAACCTGGTCTACTTTTTTTTTTTAAAAAAAAGTTCAGATCGGAGCCCAGATGTATTCCTATTGATATCAAATGGAACCCGGGAGTCCTGGTCTACTCCTGTTGTTCGTTTTTTTTAAGAAGTTGAGATCGGAGCTCAGGTCTACTGCCATAGAGTCCTATGGGGACCCGGGAGGCCTGGTCTACTCCCGTTTTGTTTTTTTTTTAAGAAGTTGAGATCGGAGCCCAGATCTACTGCCATAGAGTCCAATGGGGACCCGGGAGGCCTGGTCTACTGCGATTTTTTATAGGTAAAATGGAGGCCAGATCGACTCTTGTATTTTAGCAGGTAAAATTGAGGCCAGATCAACTCCCGTTTTTTTTTTCTTTTCCAAGTTCAGAACGGAGCCCAGGTCTACTCTCATAGAGTCCAATGGGGACCCGGGAGGCCTGGTCTACTCCTGGTTGTTTTTTTGTTTTTTTTTAAAGAAGTTGAGATCGGAGGCCAGGTCTACTCCTGTAGATTTCAAAGGGAACGAGGAGGCCTGAACTAACCCGTTTTTTTTTTTTTAAAGATGTTCAGATCGGAGCACAGGTCTACTCGCATAGAGTCCAATGGGGACCCGGGAGACCTGGTCTACTCCCTTTTTAAAGAAAAAAGTTCAGAACGGAGCCCAGGTCTACTCCTATAGAGACCAATGCGGACCCCGGAGGCCTTGTCTACTCCCGTTTTTTTTTTTAAAAAGAAGTTGAGATTGGAGCCCAGGTCTACTCTCATAGAGTCCTATGGGGACCCGGGAGGCCTGGTCTACTCCCGTTTTTTTTTAAAAAAGTTGAGATCGGAGCCCAGGTCTACTCTTATAGATTTGAATGAGGACCCGGGAGTCCTGGTCAACTCTCTTTTTTTAAAAAAAAGTTCAGATCGGAGCCCAGATCTATTCCTATTGATATCAATGGGAACCCGGGAGTCCTGGTCTACTCCCGTTGTTTTTTTTTTTTAAGAAGTTGAGATTGGAGCCCATTTCTTCTGCCATAGAGTCCTATGGGGACCCGGGAGGCTTGGTCTACTCCCTTTTTAAAAAAAGGAGTTCAGAACGGAGCGCAAGTCTACTCCTATACAGACCATTGCGGACCCCGGAGGCCTTGTCTACTCCCGTTTTTTTTAAAAAAAGTAGTTGAGATCGGAGCCCAGGTCTACTCTCATAGAGTCCTATGGGGACCCGGGAGGCCTGGTCTACTCTCGTTGTTTTTTTTTTTTAAGAAGTTGAGATCGGAGCCCAGATCTACTGCCGTAGAGTCCAATGGGGACCCGGGAGGCCTGGTCTACTGCGTTTTTTTATAGGTAAAATGGAGGCCAGATCGACTCTTGTATTTTAGCAGGTAAAATGCCGGCCAGATCAACTCCCGTTTTTTTTTCCTTTCCAAGAGCTGAACGGAATCCAGGTCTACTCCTATAGATTTCAAAAGGGACCCGGGGGGCCTGGTCTACTCCCGGTTTTTTTTAAAAGTTCAGAATGGAGCACAGAACGGAGCACAGATCGGAGCACAGGTCTACTCGCATAGAGTCCAATGGGGATCCGGGAAGCCTGGTCTACTGCGTTTTTTTATAGGTAAAATGGAAGCCAGATCGACTCTTGTATTTTAGCAGGTAAAATGGAGGCCAGATCAACTCCCGTTTTTTTTTTCTTTTCCAAGT
Source organism: Lepidodactylus listeri (assembly GCA_029233225.1). Lineage (NCBI taxonomy): Eukaryota > Metazoa > Chordata > Lepidosauria > Squamata > Gekkonidae > Lepidodactylus > Lepidodactylus listeri. Next base: position 220,764 of record JARCFY010000014.1, on the reverse strand, counting down.
GCTGAACGGAGTCCAGGTCTACTCCTATAGATTTCAATAGGGACCCGGGGGGCCTGGTCTACTCCCGGTTTTTTTTAAAAGTTCAGAATGGAGCCCAGGTCTACTCTCATAGAGTCCAATGGGGACCCGGGAGGCCTGGTCTACTCCCGGTTGTTTTTTTGTTTTTTTTTAAAGAAGTTGAGATCGGATCCCAGATCTATTCCTATTGATATCAATGGGAACCCGGGAGTCCTGGTCTACTCCCGTTGTTTTTTTTTTTAAGAAGTTGAGATCGGAGCCCAGGTCTACTCTTATAGATTTTAATGGGGACCCGGGAGTCCTGGTCTACTCTCTTTTTATAAAAAAAAAGTTCAGATCGGAGCCCAGATCCATTCCTATTGATATCAATGGGAACCCGGGAGTCCTGGTCTACTCCCGTTGTTTTTTTTTTTAAGAAGTTGAGATCGGAGCCCAGGTCTTCTGCCATAGAGTCCTATGGGGACCCGGGAGGCCTGGTCTACTCCCTTCTAAAAAAAAGGAGTTCAGAACGGAGCCCAAGTCTACTCCTATACAGACCATTGCGGACCCCGGAGGCCTTGTCTACTCCCGTTTTTTTTAAAAAAAGAAGATGAGATCGGAGCCCAGGTCTACTCTCATAGAGTCCTATGGGGACCCGGGAGGCCTGGTCTACTCTCGTTTTTTTTTTTTTTAAGAAGTTGAGATCGGAGCCCAGATCTACTGCCATAGAGTCCAATGGGGACCCGGGAGGCCTGGTCTACTCCCGTTGTTTTTTTTTTAAAGAAGTTGAGATCGGAGCCCAGATCTACTGCCATAGAGTCCTATGGGCACCCGGGAGGCCTGGTCTACTCCCGTTTTTTTTTTTAAAAAGTTGAGATCGGAGCCCAGGTCTACTCTTTTAGAATTTAATGGGGACCCGGGAGTTTTTGTCTACTCTCTTTTTTAAAAAATAAGTTCAGATCGGAGCCCAGATCTACTGCCATAGAGTCCAATGGGGACCCGGGAGGCCTGGTCTACTGCGTTTTTTTATAGGTAAAATGGAGGCCAGATCGACTCTTGTATTTTAGCAGGTAAAATGGAGGCCAGATCAACTCCCGTTTTTTTTTTCTTTTCCAAGTGCTGAACGGAGTCCACGTCTACTCCTATAGATTTCAATAGGGACCTGGGGGGCCTGGTCTACTCCCATTTTTTTTAAAAAAAGAAGTTGAGATCGGAGCCCAGGTCTACCCTTATAGATTTTAATGGGTACCCGTGAGTCCTGGTCTACTCTCTTTTTTTAAAAAAAAGTTCAGATCGGAGCCCAGATCTATTCCTATTGATATCAAAGGGAACCCGGGAGTCCTTGTCTACTCCCGTTGTTTTGTTTTTTTAAGAAGTTGAGATCGGAGCCCAGGTCTACTGCCATAGAGTCCAATGGGGACCCGGGAGGCCTGGTCTACTCCCGTTGTTTTTTTTTTTAAGAAGTTGAGATCGGAGCCCAGATCTACTGCCATAGAGTCCAATGGGGACCCGGGAGGCCTGGTCTACTGCGTTTTTTTATAGGTTAAATGGAGGCCAGATCGACTCTTGTATTTTAGCAGGTAAAATGGAGGCCAGATCGACTCCCGTTTTTTTTTTCTTTTCCAAGTGCTGAACGGAGTCCAGGTCTACTCCTATAGATTTCAATAGGGACCCGGGGGGCCTGGTCTACTCCCATTTTTTTTAAAAAAAGAAGTTGAGATCGGAGCCCAGGTCTACTCTTATAGATTTTAATGGGGACCCGGGAAACCTGGTCTACTTTCTTTTTTTAAAAAAAAAGTTCAGATCGGAGCCCAGATGTATTCCTATTGATATCAAAGGGAACCCGGGAGTCCTGGTCTACTCCCGTTGTTCGTTTTTTTTAAGAAGTTGAGATCGGAGCCCAGGTCTACTGCCATAGAGTCCTATGGGGACCCGGGAGGCCTGGTCTACTCCCGTTTTTTTTTTTTTAAGAAGTTTAGATCGGAGCCCAGATCTACTGCCATAGAGTCCAATGGGGACCCGGGAGGCCTGGTCTACTGCGTTTTTTTATAGGTAAAATGGAGGCCACATCGACTCTTGTATTTTAGCAGGTAAAATGGAGGGCAGATCAACTCCCGTTATTTTTTCTTTTCCAAGTGCTGAACGGAGTCCAGGTCTACTCCTATAGATTTCAATAGGGACCCGAGGGGCCTGGTCTACTCCCGGTTTTTTTTAAAAGTTCAGAACGGAGCCCAGGTCTACTCTCATAGAGTCCAATGGGGACCCGGGAGGCCTGGTCTACTCCCGGTTGTTTTTTTGTTTTTTAAAGAAGTTGATATCGGAGGCCAGGTCTACTCCTATAGATTTCAAAGGGAACCAGGAGGCCTGAACTAATCCCGTTTTTTTTTTTTTTTTAAAGAAGTTGAGATCGGAGCCCAGGTCTACTCTCATAGAGTCCTATGGGGACCCGGGAGGCCTGGTCTACTCCCGTGGTGTTTTTTTTTAAGAAGTTGAGATCGGAGCCCAGATCTACTGCCATAGAGTCCAATGGGGACCCGGGAGTCCTGGTCTACTCCCGTTGTTTTTTTGTTTTTTTTAAAGTTGAGATCGGAGCCCAGATCTACTGCCATAGAGTCCAATGGGGACCCGGGAGGCGTGGTCTACTGCGTTTTTTTATAGGTAAAATGGAGGCCAGATCGACTCTTGTATTTTAGCAGGTAAAATTGAGGCCAGATCAACTCCCGTTTTTTTTTTCTTTTCCAAGTTCAGAACGGAGCCCAGGTCTACTCTCATAGAGTCCAATGGGGACCCGGGAGGCCTGGTCTACTCCTGGTTTTTTTTTTGGTTTTTTTTTAAAGAAGTTGAGATCGGAGGCCAGGTCTACTCCTGTAGATTTCTAAGGGAACGAGGAGGCCTGAACTAACCCTGTTTTTTTTTTTTTAAAGAAGTTCAGATCAGAGCACAGGTCTACTCGCATAGAGTCCAATGGGGACCCGGGAGACCTGGTCTACTCCCTTTTTAAAGAAAAAAGTTCAGAACGGAGCCCAGGTCTACTCCTATACAGACCAATGCGGACCCCGGAGGCCTTGTCTACTCCCGTTTGTTTTTTTTTAAAAGAAGTTGAGATCGGAGCCCAGGTCTACTCTCATAGAGTCCTATGGGGACCCAGGAGGCCTGGTCTACTCCCGTTTTTTTTTAAAAAAGTTGAGATCGGAGCCCAGGTCTACTCTTATAGATTTTAATGGGGACCCGGGAGTCCTGGTCTACTCTCTTTTTTTTAAAAAAAGTTCAGATCGGAGCCCAGATTTATTCCTATTGATATCAATGGGAACCCGGGAGTCCTGGTCTACTCCCGTTGTTTGTTTTTTTTAAGAAGTTGAGATCGGAGCCCAGGTCTACTCTCATAGAGTCCTATGGGGACCCGGGAGGCCTGGTCTACTCCCGTTGTTATTTTTTTTAAGAAGTTGAGATCGGAGGCCAGGTATACTCTCATAGAGTCCTATGGGGACCCGGGAGGCCTGGTCTACTCTCATTGTTTTTTTTTTTAAGAAGTTGAGATCGGAGCCCAGGTCTACTCCTATAGATTTCAATAGGGACCCGGGGGGCCTTGTCTACTCCCGGTTTTTTTTAAAAGTTCAGAACGGAGCACAGAACGGAGCACAGATCGGAGCCCAGATCTACTGCCATAGAGTCCAATGGGGACCCGGGAGGCCTGGTCTACTGCGTTTTTTTATAGGTAAAATGGAGGCCACATCGACTCTTGTATTTTAGCAGGTAAAATGGAGGGCAGATCAACTCCCGTTATTTTTTCTTTTCCAAGTGCTGAACGGAGTCCAGGTCTACTCCTATAGATTTCAATAGGGACCCGAGGGGCCTGGTCTACTCCCGGTTTTTTTTAAAAGTTCAGAACGGAGCCCAGGTCTACTCTCATAGAGTCCAATGGGGACCCGGGAGGCCTGGTCTACTCCCGGTTGTTTTTTTGTTTTTTAAAGAAGTTGATATCGGAGGCCAGGTCTACTCCTATAGATTTCAAAGGGAACCAGGAGGCCTGAACTAATCCCGTTTTTTTTTTTTTTTTAAAGAAGTTGAGATCGGAGCCCAGGTCTACTCTCATAGAGTCCTATGGGGACCCGGGAGGCCTGGTCTACTCCCGTGGTGTTTTTTTTTAAGAAGTTGAGATCGGAGCCCAGATCTACTGCCATAGAGTCCAATGGGGACCCGGGAGTCCTGGTCTACTCCCGTTGTTTTTTTGTTTTTTTTAAAGTTGAGATCGGAGCCCAGATCTACTGCCATAGAGTCCAATGGGGACCCGGGAGGCGTGGTCTACTGCGTTTTTTTATAGGTAAAATGGAGGCCAGATCGACTCTTGTATTTTAGCAGGTAAAATTGAGGCCAGATCAACTCCCGTTTTTTTTTTCTTTTCCAAGTTCAGAACGGAGCCCAGGTCTACTCTCATAGAGTCCAATGGGGACCCGGGAGGCCTGGTCTACTCCTGGTTTTTTTTTTGTTTTTTTTTTAAAGAAGTTGAGATCGGAGGCCAGGTCTACTCCTGTAGATTTCTAAGGGAACGAGGAGGCCTGAACTAACCCTGTTTTTTTTTTTTTAAAGAAGTTCAGATCAGAGCACAGGTCTACTCGCATAGAGTCCAATGGGGACCCGGGAGACCTGGTCTACTCCCTTTTTAAAGAAAAAAGTTCAGAACGGAGCCCAGGTCTACTCCTATACAGACCAATGCGGACCCCGGAGGCCTTGTCTACTCCCGTTTGTTTTTTTTTAAAAGAAGTTGAGATCGGAGCCCAGGTCTACTCTCATAGAGTCCTATGGGGACCCAGGAGGCCTGGTCTACTCCCGTTTTTTTTTAAAAAAGTTGAGATCGGAGCCCAGGTCTACTCTTATAGATTTTAATGGGGACCCGGGAGTCCTGGTCTACTCTCTTTTTTTTAAAAAAAGTTCAGATCGGAGCCCAGATTTATTCCTATTGATATCAATGGGAACCCGGGAGTCCTGGTCTACTCCCGTTGTTTGTTTTTTTTAAGAAGTTGAGATCGGAGCCCAGGTCTACTCTCATAGAGTCCTATGGGGACCCGGGAGGCCTGGTCTACTCCCGTTGTTATTTTTTTTAAGAAGTTGAGATCGGAGGCCAGGTATACTCTCATAGAGTCCTATGGGGACCCGGGAGGCCTGGTCTACTCTCATTGTTTTTTTTTTTAAGAAGTTGAGATCGGAGCCCAGGTCTACTCCTATAGATTTCAATAGGGACCCGGGGGGCCTTGTCTACTCCCGGTTTTTTTTAAAAGTTCAGAACGGAGCACAGAACGGAGCACAGATCGGAGCACAGGTCTACTCGCATAGAGTCCAATGGGGATCCGGGAGGCCTGGTCTACTGCGTTTTTTTATAGGTAAAATGGAGGCCAGATCGACTCTTGTATTTTAGCAGGTAAAATGGAGGCCAGATCAACTCCCGTGTTTTTTTTCTTTTCCAAGTTCAGAACGGAGCCCAGGTCTACTCTCATAGAGTCCAATGGGGACCCGGGAGGCCTGGTCTACTCCTGGTTTTTTTTTTTTGTTTTTTTTTAAAGAAGTTGAGATCGGAGGCCAGGTCTACTCCTGTAGATTTCAAAGGGAACGAGGAGGCCTGAACTAACCCTGTTTTTTTTTTTTTTAAAGAAGTTCAGATCGGAGCACAGGTCTACTCGCATAGAGTCCAATGGGGACCCGGGAGACCTGGTCTACTCCCTTTTTAAAGAAAAAAGTTCAGAACGGAGCCCAGGTCTACTCCTATACAGACCAATGCGGACCCCGGAGGCCTTGTCTACTCCCGTTTGTTTTTTTTAAAAAGAAGTTGAGATCGGAGCCCAGGTCTACTCTCATAGAGTCCTATGGGGACCCAGGAGGCCTGGTCTACTCCCGTTTTTTTTTTAAAAAGTTGAGATCGGAGCCCAGGTCTACTCTTATAGATTTTAATGGGGACCCGGGAGTCCTGGTCTACTCTCTTTTTTTAAAAAAAAGTTCAGATCGGAGCCCAGATTTATTCCTATTGATATCAATGGGAACCCGGGAGTCCTGGTCTACTCCCGTTGTTTGTTTTTTTTAAGAAGTTGAGATCAGAGCCCAGGTCTACTCTCATAGAGTCCTATGGGGACCCGGGAGGCCTGGTCTACTCCCGTTGTTTTTTTTTTTAAGAAATTGAGATCGGAGGCCAGGTCTACTCTCATAGAGTCCTATGGGGACCCGGGAGGCCTGGTCTACTCTCATTGTTTTTTTTTTTAAGAAGTTGAGATCGGAGCCCAGGTCTACTCCTATAGATTTCAATAGGGACCCGGGGGGCCTTGTCTACTCCCGGTTTTTTTTAAAAGTTCAGAACGGAGCACAGAACGGAGCACAGATCGGAGCACAGGTCTACTCGCATAGAGTCCAATGGGGATCCGGGAGGCCTGGTCTACTGCGTTTTTTTATAGGTAAAATGGAGGCCAGATCGACTCTTGTATTTTAGCAGGTAAAATGGGGGCCAGATCAACTCCCGTTTTTTTTTTCTTTTCCAAGTGCTGAATGGAGTCCAGGTCTACTCCTATAGATTTCAATAGGGACCCGGGGGGCCTGGTCTACTCCCGGTTTTTTTTAAAAGTTCAGAACGGAGCCCAGGTCTACTCTCATAGAGTCCAATGGGGACCCGGGAGGCCTGGTCTACTCCCGCTTTTGTTTTTTTTTTAAAGAAGTTGAGATTGGAGGCCAGGTCTACTCCTATAGATTTCAAAGGGAACCAGGAGGCCTGAACTAATCCCGTTTTTTTTTTTTTAAAGAAGTTCAGATCGAAGCACAGGTCTACTCGCATAGAGTCCAATGGGGACCCGGGAGGCCTGGTCTACTCCCTTTTTTAAGAATAAAGTTCAGAACGGAGCCCAGGTCTACTCCTATACAGACCAATGCGGACCCCGGAGGCCTGGTCTACTCCCGTTTTTTTTTAAAAAAGAAGTTGAGATCGGAGCCCAGGTCTACTCTTATAGATTTTAATGGGTACCCGGGAGTCTTGGTCTACTCTCTTTTTTTTAAAAAAAGTTCACATCGGAGACCAGATCTATTCCTATTGATATCAAAGGGAACCCGGAAGTCCTGGTCTACTCTCATAGAGTCTTATGGGGACCCGGGAGGCCTGGTCTACTCCCGTTTTTTTTTTTAAGAAGTTGAGATCGGAGCCCAGATCTACTTCCATAGAGTCCAATGGGGACCCGGGAGGCCTGGTCTACTCCCTTTTTTAAGAAAAAAGTTCAGAACGGAACCCAGGTCTACTCCTATACAGACCAATGCGGACCCCGGAGGCCTGGCCTACTCCCGTTTTTTTTTAAAAAAGAATTTGAGATCGGAGCCCAGGTCTACTCTTATAGATTTTAATGGGTACCCGGGAGTCTTGGTCTACTCTCTTTTTTAAAAAAAAAGTTCACATCGGAGACCAGATCTATTCCTATTGATATCAAAGGGAACCCGGAAGTCCTGGTCTACTCTCATAGAGTCCTATGGGGACCCGGGAGGCCTGGTCTACTCCCGTTTTTTTTTTAAAAAGTTCAGAACGGAGCCCAGGTCTATGCCTATACAGACCAATGCGGACCCCAGAGGCCTTGTCTACTCCCCGTTTTTTTAATAAAAGAAGTTGACATCGGAGCCCAGATCTACTGCCATAGAGTCCAATGGGGACCCGGGAGGCCTGGTCTACTGCGTTTTTTTATAGGTAAAATGGAGGCCAGATCGACTCTTGTATTTTAGATGGTAAAATGGAGGCCAGATCAACTCCCGTTTTTTTTTAAAAAAAGAAGTTGAGATCGGAGCCCAGGTCTACTGCCATAGAGTCCTATGGGGACCCGGGAGGCCTGGTCTACTCCCGTTGTTGTTTTTTTTAAGAAGTTGAGATCGGAGCCCAGATCTACTGCCATAGAGTCCAATGGGGACCCGGGAGGCCTGGTCTACTGCGTTTTTTTATAGGTAAAATGGAGGCCAGATCGACTCTTGTATTTTAGCAGGTAAAATGGAGACCAGATCAACTCCCGTTATTTTTTTTCTTTTCCAAGTTCAGAACGGAGCCCAGGTCTACTCTCATAGAGTCCAATGGGGACCCGGGAGGCCTGGTCTACTCCTGGTTTTTTTTTTTTTTTTTTTTTAAAGAAGTTGAGATCGGAGGCCAGGTCTACTCCTGTAGATTTCTAAGGGAACGAGGAGGCCTGAACTAACCCTGTTTTTTTTTTTTTAAAGAAGTTCAGATCAGAGCACAGGTCTACTCGCATAGAGTGCAATGGGGACCCGGGAGACCTGGTCTACTCCCTTTTTAAAGAAAAAAGTTCAGAACGGAGCCCAGGTCTACTCCTATACAGACCAATGCGGACCCCGGAGGCCTTGTCTACTCCCGTTTGTTTTTTTTTAAAAGAAGTTGAGATCGGAGCCAAGGTCTACTCTCATAGAGTCCTATGGGGACCCAGGAGGCCTGGTCTACTCCCGTTTTTTTTTTAAAAAGTTGAGATCGGAGCCCAGGTCTACTCTTATAGATTTTAATGGGGACCCGGGAGTCCTGGTCTACTCTCTTTTTTTAAAAAAAAGTTCAAATCGGAGCCCAGATTTATTCCTATTGATATCAATGGGAACCCGGGAGTCCTGGTCTACTCCCGTTGTTTGTTTTTTTTAAGAAGTTGAGATCGGAGCCCAGGTCTACTCTCATAGAGTCCTATGGGGACCCGGGAGGCCTGGTCTACTCCCGTTGTTATTTTTTTTAAGAAGTTGTGATCGGAGGCCAGGTATACTCTCATAGAGTCCTATGGGGACCCGGGAGGCCTGGTCTACTCTCATTGTTTTTTTTTTTAAGAAGTTGAGATCGGAGCCCAGGTCTACTCCTATAGATTTCAATAGGGACCCGGGGGGCCTTGTCTACTCCCGGTTTTTTTTAAAAGTTCAGAACGGAGCACAGAACGGAGCACAGATCGGAGCACAGGTCTACTCGCATAGAGTCCAATGGGGATCCGGGAGGCCTGGTCTACTGCGTTTTTTTATAGGTAAAATGGAGGCCAGATCGACTCTTGTATTTTAGCAGGTAAAATGGAGGCCAGATCAACTCCCGTGTTTTTTTTCTTTTCCAAGTTCAGAACGGAGCCCAGGTCTACTCTCATAGAGTCCAATGGGGACCCGGGAGGCCTGGTCTACTCCTGGTTTTTTTTTTTTTTTTTTTTTTAAAGAAGTTGAGATCGGAGGCCAGGTCTACTCCTGTAGATTTCAAAGGGAACGAGGAGGCCTGAACTAACCCTGTTTTTTTTTTTTTTAAAGAAGTTCAGATCGGAGCACAGGTCTACTCGCATAGAGTCCAATGGGGACCCGGGAGACCTGGTCTACTCCCTTTTTAAAGAAAAAAGTTCAGAACGGAGCCCAGGTCTACTCCTATACAGACCAATGCGGACCCCGGAGGCCTTGTCTACTCCCGTTTGTTTTTTTTAAAAAGAAGTTGAGATCGGAGCCCAGGTCTACTCTCATAGAGTCCTATGGGGACCCAGGAGGCCTGGTCTACTCCCGTTTTTTTTTTAAAAAGTTGAGATCGGAGCCCAGGTCTACTCTTATAGATTTTAATGGGGACCCGGGAGTCCTGGTCTACTCTCTTTTTTTTAAAAAAAGTTCAGATCGGAGCCCAGATTTATTCCTATTGATATCAATGGGAACCCGGGAGTCCTGGTCTACTCCCGTTGTTTGTTTTTTTTAAGAAGTTGAGATCAGAGCCCAGGTCTACTCTCATAGAGTCCTATGGGGACCCGGGAGGCCTGGTCTACTCCCGTTGTTTTTTTTTTTAAGAAATTGAGATCGGAGGCCAGGTCTACTCTCATAGAGTCCTATGGGGACCCGGGAGGCCTGGTCTACTCTCATTGTTTTTTTTTTTAAGAAGTTGAGATCGGAGCCCAGGTCTACTCCTATAGATTTCAATAGGGACCCGGGGGGCCTTGTCTACTCCCGGTTTTTTTTAAAAGTTCAGAACGGAGCACAGAACGGAGCACAGATCGGAGCACAGGTCTACTCGCATAGAGTCCAATGGGGATCCGGGAGGCCTGGTCTACTGCGTTTTTTTATAGGTAAAATGGAGGCCAGATCGACTCTTGTATTTTAGCAGGTAAAATGGGGGCCAGATCAACTCCCGTTTTTCTTTTCTTTTCCAAGTGCTGAATGGAGTCCAGGTCTACTCCTATAGATTTCAATAGGGACCCGGGGGGCCTGGTCTACTCCCGGTTTTTTTTAAAAGTTCAGAACGGAGCCCAGGTCTACTCTCATAGAGTCCAATGGGGACCCGGGAGGCCTGGTCTACTCCCGGTTTTGTTTTTTTTTTAAAGAAGTTGAGATTGGAGGCCAGGTCTACTCCTATAGATTTCAAAGGGAACCAGGAGGCCTGAACTAATCCCGTTTTTTTTTTTTAAAGAAGTTCAGATCGAAGCACAGGTCTACTCGCATAGAGTCCAATGGGGACCCGGGAGGCCTGGTCTACTCCCTTTTTTAAGAAAAAAGTTCAGAACGGAGCCCAGGTCTACTCCTATACAGACCAATGCGGACCCCGGAGGCCTGGTCTACTCCCGTTTTTTTTTAAAAAAGAAGTTGAGATCGGAGCCCAGGTCTACTCTTATAGATTTTAATGGGTACCCGGGAGTCTTGGTCTACTCTCTTTTTTTAAAAAAAAGTTCACATCGGAGACCAGATCTATTCCTATTGATATCAAAGGGAACCCGGAAGTCCTGGTCTACTCTCATAGAGTCTTATGGGGACCCGGGAGGCCTGGTCTACTCCCGTTTTTTTTTTTAAGAAGTTGAGATCGGAGCCCAGATCTACTTCCATAGAGTCCAATGGGGACCCGGGAGGCCTGGTCTACTCCCTTTTTTAAGAAAAAAGTTCAGAACGGAACCCAGGTCTACTCCTATACAGACCAATGCGGACCCCGGAGGCCTGGCCTACTCCCGTTTTTTTTTAAAAAAGAATTTGAGATCGGAGCCCAGGTCTACTCTTATAGATTTTAATGGGTACCCGGGAGTCTTGGTCTACTCTCTTTTTTTAAAAAAAAGTTCACATCGGAGACCAGATCTATTCCTGTTGATATCAAAGGGAACCCGGAAGTCCTGGTCTACTCTCATAGAGTCCTATGGGGACCCGGGAGGCCTGGTCTACTCCCGTTTTTTTTTTAAAAAGTTCAGAACGGAGCCCAGGTCTATGCCTATACAGACCAATGCGGACCCCAGAGGCCTTGTCTACTCCCCGTTTTTTTAATAAAAGAAGTTGACATCGGAGCCCAGATCTACTGCCATAGAGTCCAATGGGGACCCGGGAGGCCTGGTCTACTGCGTTTTTTTATAGGTAAAATGGAGGCCAGATCGACTCTTGTATTTTAGATGGTAAAATGGAGGCCAGATCAACTCCCGTTTTTTTTTAAAAAAAGAAGTTGAGATCGGAGCCCAGGTCTACTGCCATAGAGTCCTATGGGGACCCGGGAGGCCTGGTCTACTCCCGTTGTTGTTTTTTTTAAGAAGTTGAGATCGGAGCCCAGATCTACTGCCATAGAGTCCAATGGGGACCCGGGAGGCCTGGTCTACTGCGTTTTTTTATAGGTAAAATGGAGGCCAGATCGACTCTTGTATTTTAGCAGGTAAAATGGAGACCAGATCAACTCCCGTTATTTTTTTTCTTTTCCAAGTGCTGAACGGAGTCCAGGTCTACTCCTATAGATTTCAATAGGGACCCGGAGGGCCTGGTCTACTCCCGGTTTTTTTTAAAAGTTCAGAACGGAGCCCAGGTCTACTCTCATAGAGTCCAATGGGGACCCGGGAGGCCTGGTCTACTCCCGGTTTTTTTTTTTTGTTTTTTTTTAAAGAAGTTGAGATCGGAGGCCAGGTCTACTCCAATAGATTTCAAAGGGAACCAGGAGTCCTGAACTAATCCCGTTTTTTTTTTAAAAAAAAAAGAAGTTCAGATCGGAGGCCTGGTCTACTCCCTTTTTTAAGAAAAAATTTCAGAACGGAGCCCAGCTCTACTCCTATACAGACCAATGCAGTCCCCGGAAACCTTGTCTACTCCCGTTTTTTTTAAAAAAAGAAGTTGAGATCGGAGCCCAGGTCTACTCTCATAGAGTCCTATGGGGACCCGGGAGGCCTGGTCTACTCCCGTTTTTTTTTTTTAAAAAAGTTGAGATCGGAGCCCAGGTCTACTTTTACGGATTTTAATGGGGACCCGGGAGTCCTGGTCTACTCTCTTTTTTTTAAAAAAAAGTTCAGATCGGAGCCCAGATCTATTCCTATTGATATCAATGGGAACCCGGGAGTCCTGGTCTACTCCCGTCTTTGTTTTTTTTAAGAAGTTGAGATCGGAGCCCAGGTCTTCTGCCATAGAGTCCTATGGGGACCCGGGAGGCCTGGTCTACTCCCTTTTTAAAAAAAGGAGTTCAGAACAGAGCCCAAGTCTACTCCTATAAAGACCATTGCAGACCCCCGAGGCTTTGTGTACTCCCGTTTTTTTAAAAAAAGAAGTTGAGATCGGAGCCCAGGTCTACTCTCATAGAGTCCTATGGGGACCCGGGAGGCCTGGTCTACTGCGTTTTTTTATAGGTAAAATGGAGGCCAGATCGACTCTTGTATTTTAGCAGGTAAAATGGAGGCCAGATCAACTCCCGTTTTTTTTTTCTTTTCCTAGTGCTGAACGGAGTCCAGGTCTACTGCTATAGATTTCAATAGGGACCCGGGGGGGCTGGTCTACTCCCGTTTTTTTTTAAAAGTTCAGAACGGGTCCCAGGTCTACTCTCATAGAGTCCAATGGGGACCCGGGAGGCGTGGTCTACTGCCGGTTGTTTTTTTTTTTTTAAAGAAGTTGAGATCGGAGGCCAGGTCTACTCGTATAGATTTCAAAGGGAACCAGGAGGCCTGAACTAATCCCGTTTTTTTTTTTTTAAAGAAGTTCAGATCGAAGCACAGGTCTACTCACATAGAGTCCAATGGGGACCCGGGAGGCCTGGTCTACTCCCTTTTTTAAGAAAAATGTTCAGAACGGAGCCCAGGTCTACTCCTATACAGACCAATGCGGACCCCGGAGGCCTGGTCTACTCCCGTTTTTTTTAAAAAAAGAGGTTGAGATCGGAGCCCAGGTCTACTCTTATAGATTTTAATGGGGACCCGGGAGTCCTGGTCTACTCTCTTTTTTTAAAAAAAAGTTCAGATCGGTGCCCAGGTCTACTTTTATAGATTTTCATGGGGACCCGGGAGTCCTGGTCAACTCTCTTTTTTTTAAAAAAAGTTCAGATCGGAGCCCAGATCTATTCCTATTGATATCAAAGGGAACCCAAGAGTCCTGGTCTACTCCCGTTGTTTTTTTTTTTAAGAAGTTGAGATCGGAGCCCAGGTCTACTCTCATAGAGTCCAATGGGGACCCGGGAGGCCTGGTCTACTCCCGGTTGTTGTTGTTTTTTTTTTTTAAAGAAGTTGAGATCGGAGGCCAGGTCTACTCCTATAGATTTCAAAGGGAACAAGGAGGCCTGAACTAATCCCGTTTTTTTTTTTAAAAAAAAAGAAGTTCAGATCGGAGCACAGGTCTACTCGCATAGAGTCCAATGGGGACCCGGGAGGCCTGGTCTACTCCGTTTTTTAAGAAAAAAGTTCAGAACGGAGCCCAGGTCTACTCCTATACAGACCAATGCGGACCCCGGAGGCCTTGTCTACTCCCTTTTTAAAAAAAAAAAAAGAAGTTGAGATCGGAGCCCAGGTCTACTCTCATAGAGTCGTATGGGGACCCGGGAGGCCTGGTCTACTGCGTTTTTTTATAGGTAAAATGGAGGCCAGATCGACTCTTGTATTTTAGCAGGTAAGATGGAGGCCTGATCAACTCCCGTTTTTTTTTTCTTTTCCAAGTGCTGAACGGAGTCCAGGTCTACTCCTATAGATTTCAATAGGGACCCGGGGGGCCTGGTCTACTCCCGGTTTTTTTTAAAAGTTCAGAACGGAGCCCAGGTCTACTCTCATAGATTCCAATGGGGACCCGGGAGGCCTGGTCTACTCCCGGTTGTTTTTTTGTTTTTTTTTAAAGAAGTTGAGATTGGAGGCCAGGTCTACTCCTATAGATTTCAAAGGGAACCAGGAAGCCTGACCTAATCCCGTTTTTGTTTTTTTTAAAAGAAGTTCAGATCAGAGCACAGGTCTACTCGCATAGAGTCCAATGGGGACCCGGGAGGCCTGGTCTACTCCCTTTTTTAAGAAAAAAGTTCAGAACGAAGCCCAGGTCTACTCCTATAAAGACCAATGCGGACCCCAGAGGCCTTGTCTACTCCCGTTTTTTTTAAAAAAAGAAGTTGAGATCGGAGCCCAGGTCTACTCTCATAGAGTCCTATGGGGACCCGGGAGGCCTGGTCTACTCCCGTATTTTTTTTAAAAAAGTTGAGATCGGAGCCCAGGTCTACTTTTATACATTTTAATGAGGACCCGAGAGTCCTGGTCTACTCTCTTTTTAAAAAAATGTTCAGATCGGAGCCCAGATCTATTCCTATTGATATCAATGGGAACCCGGGAGTCCTGGTCTACTCCCGTTGTTGTTTTTTTTAAGAAGTTGAGATCGGAGCCCTGGTCTTCTGCCATAGAGTCCTATGGGGACCCGGGAGGCCTGGTCTACTCCGTTTTGAAAAAAAGGAGTTCAGAACGGAGCCCAAGTCTACTCCTATAAAGACCATTGCGGACCCCGGAGGCCTTGTCTACTCCCGTTTTTTTTAAAAAAAGAAGTTGAGATCGGAGCCCAGGTCTACTCTCATAGAGTCCTATGGGGACCCGGGAGGCCTGGTCTACTCCCGTTGTTTTTTTTTTTAAGAAGTTGAGATCGGAGCCCAGATCTACTGCCATAGAGTCCAAAGGGGACCCGGGAGGCCTGGTCTACTGCGTTTTTTTATATGTAAAATGGAGGCCAGATCGACTCTTGTATTTTAGCAGGTAAAATGGAGGCCAGATCAACTCCCGTTTTTTTTTCTTTTCCAAGTACTGAACGGAGTCCAGGTCTACTCCTATAGATTTCAATACGGACCCGGGGGGCCTGGTCTACTCCCGGTTTTTTTTTAAAGTTCAGAACGGAGCCCAGGTCTACTCTCATAGAGTCCAATGGGGACCCGGGAGGCCTGGTCTACTCCCGGTTGTTTTTTTGGTTTTTTTAAAAGAAGTTGAGATCGGAGGCCAGGTCTACTCCTATAGATTTCAAAGGGAACCAGGTGGCCTGAACTAATCCCGTTTTTTTTTTTTTAAAGAAGTTCAGATCGGAGCACAGGTCTACTCACATAGAGTCCAATGGGGACCCGGGAGTTTTTGTCTACTCTCTTTCTTTAAAAAAAGTTCAGATCGGAGCCCAGATCTATTCCTATTGATATCAATGGGAACCCGGGAGTCCTGGTGTACTCCCGTTGTTTTTTTTTTTTTAAGAAATTGAGATCGGAGCCCAGGTCTACTGCCATAGAGTCCTATGGGGACCCGGGAGTCCTGGTTTACTCCCGTTGTTTTTTTTTTTAAGAAGTTGAGATCGGAGCCCAGATCTACTGCCATAGAGTCCAATGGGGACCCGGGAGGCCTGGTCATCTCCCTTATTTAAGAAAAAAGTTCAGAACGTAGCCCAGGTCTACGCCTATACAGACCAATGCGGACCCCGGCGGCCTTGTCTACTCCCGTTTTTTTTTTAAAAAAAAGTAGTTGAGATCGGAGCCCTGGTCTACTCTCATAGAGTCCTATGGGGACCCAGGAGGCCTGGTCTACTCCCGTTTTTTTTTTAAAAAGTTGAGATCGGAGCCCAGGTCTACTCTTATAGATTTTAATGAGGACCCGGTAGTCCTGGTCTACTCTCTTTTTTTAAAAAAAGTTCAGATCGGAGCCCAGATCTATTCCTATTGATATCAATGGGAACCCGGGAGTCCTGGTCTACTCCCGTTGTTTTTTTTTTTAAGAAGTTGAGATCGGAGCCCTGGTCTTCTGCCATAGAGTCCTATGGGGACCCGGGAGGCCTGGTCATCTCCCTTATTTAAGAAAAAAGTTCAGAACGTAGCCCAGGTCTACGCCTATACAGACCATTGCGGACCCCGGAGGCCTTGTCTACTCCCGTTTTTTTTAAAAAAAGAAGTTGAGATCGGAGCCCAGGTCTACTCTCATAGAGTCCTATGGGGACCCGGGAGGCCTGGTCTACTCCCGTTGTTGTTTTTTTTAAGAAGTTGAGATCGGAGCCCTGATCTACTACCATAGAGTCCAATGTGTACCCGGGAGGCCTGGTCTACTGCGTTTTTTTATAGGTAAAATGGAGGCCAGATCGACTCTTGTATTTTAGCAGGTAAAATGGAGGCCAGATCAACTCCTGTTTTTTTTTTCTTTTCCAAGTGCTGAACGGA
This sequence comes from Lepidodactylus listeri, assembly GCA_029233225.1. Lineage (NCBI taxonomy): Eukaryota > Metazoa > Chordata > Lepidosauria > Squamata > Gekkonidae > Lepidodactylus > Lepidodactylus listeri. Next base: position 204,401 of record JARCFY010000014.1, on the reverse strand, counting down.
GTCCAGGTCTACTCCTATAGATTTCAATAGGGACCAGGGGGGCCTGGTCTACTCCCGTTTTTTTTAAAAAAAGAAGTTGAGATCGGAGCCCAGGTCTACTCTTATAGATTTTAATGGGTACCCGGGAGTCCTGGTCTACTCTCTTTTTTTTAAAAAAAGTTCAGATCGGAGCCCAGATCTATTCCTATTGATATCAAAGGGAACCCGGGAGTCCTAGTCTACTCCCGTTGTTTTTTTTTTTAAGAAGTTGAGATCGGAGGCCAGATCTACTCCTATAGATTTCAAAGGAAACCAGGAGTCCTGAACTAATCCCGTTTTTTTTTTTTTTTAAAGAAGTTCAGATTGGAGCACAGGTCTACTCGCATTGAGTCCAATGGGGATCCAGGAGGCCTGGTCTAATCCCTTTTTTAAGAAAAAAGTTCAGAACACAGCCCAGGTCTACTCCAATACAGACAAATGCGGACCCCGGAGACCTGGTCTACTCCCGTTTTTTTTAAAAAAAGAAGTTGAGATCGGAGCCCAGGTCTACTCTCATAGAGTCCTATGTGTACCCGGGAGGCCTGGTCTACTCCCGTTGTTGTTTTTTTTAAGAAGTTGAGATCGGAGCCCAGATCTACTGCCATAGAGTCCAATGGAGACCCGGGAGGCCTGGTCTACTGCGTTTTTTTATAGGTAAAATGGAGGCCAGATCGACTCTTGTATTTTAGCAGGTAAAATGGAGGCCAGATCAACTCCCGTTTTTTTTTCTTTTCAAAGTGCTGAACGGAGTCCAGGTCTACTCCTATAGATTTCAATAGGGACCCGGGGGGCCTGGTCTACTCCCGGTTTTTTTAAAAGTTCAGAACGGAGCCCAGGTCTACTCCCATAGAGTCCAATGGGGACCCGGGAGGCCTGGTCTACTCCCGGTTCTTTTTTTGTTTTTTTTTAAAGAAGTTGAGATCGGAGGCCAGGTCTACTGCCATAGAGTCCTATGGGGACCCGGGAGGCCTGGTCTACTCCCTTTTTTAAGAAAAAAGTTCAGAACAGAGCCCAGCTCTACTCCTATACAGACAAATGCAGATCTATTCCTATTGATATCAAAGGGAACCCGGGAGTCCTGGTCTACTCCCGTTTTTTTTTTTTTTTAAGAAGTTGAGATCGGAGGCCAGGTCTACTCCTATAGATTTCAAAGGGAACCAGGAGTCCTGAACTAATCCCGTTTGTTTTTTTTTTAAAAAGAATTTCAGATCGGAGCACAGGTCTACTCGCATTGAGTCCAATGGGGATCCGTGAGGCCTGGTCTACTCCCTTTTTTAAGAAAAAAGTTCAGATCGGAGCCCAGGTCTACTCCAATACAGACAAATGCGGACCCCGGAGGCCTGGTCTACTCCCGTTTTATTTAAAAAAAGAAGTTGAGATCGGAGCCCAGGTCTACTGTCATAGAGTCCTATGGGGACCCGGGAGGCCTGGTCTACTCCCGTTGTTTTTTTTTTTTTTTAAGAAGTTGAGATCGGAGCCCAGATCTACTGCCATAGAGTCCAATGGGGACTCGGGAGGCCTGGTCTACTGCGTTTTTTTATAGGTAAAATGGAGGCCAGATCGACTCTTGTATTTTAGCAGGTAAAATTTAGGCCAGATCATCTCCCGTTTTTTTTTTCTTTTCCAAGTGCTGAACGGAGTCCAGGTCTACTCCTATAGATTTCAATAGGGACCCGGGGGGCCTGGTCTACTCCCGGTTTTTTTTAAAAGTTCAGAACGGAGCCCAGGTCTACTCTCATAGAGTCCAATGGGGACCCGGGAGGCCTGGTCTACTCCCGGTTGTTGTTTTTTTTTTTTTTTAAAGAAGTTGAGATTGGAGGCCATGTCTACTGCCATAGAGTCCTATGGGGACCCGGAAGGCCTGATCTACTCCCTTTTTTAAGAAAAAAGTTCAGAACAGAGCCCAGGTCTACTCCTATACAGACAAATGCGGACTATTTATACAGAGCCCAGGTCTACTCCTATACAGACAAATGCAGATCTATTCCTATTGATATCAAAGGGAACCCGGGAGTCCTGGTCTACTCCCGTTGTTGTTGTTTTTTAAGAAGTTGAGATCGGAGCCCAGATCTACTGCCATAGAGTCCAAAGGAGACCCGGGAGGCCTCGTCTACTCCCTTTTTTAAGAAAAAAGTTCAGATCGGAGCCCATGTCTACTCCTATAGATTTTAATGGGGACCCGGGAGTCCTGGTCTACTCTCTTTTTTTAAAAAAAAGTTCAGATCGGAGCCCAGATCTATTCCGATTGATATCAATGGGAACCCGGGAGTCCTGGTCTACTCCCGTTGTTTTTTTTTTTAAGAAGTTGAGATCGGAGCCCAGGTCTTCTGCCATAGAGTCCTATGGGGACCCGGGAGGCCTGGTCTACTCCCTTTTTTAAAAAAGGAGTTCTGAACGGAGCCCAAGTCTACTCCTATACAGACCATTGCGGACCCCGGAGGCCTTGTCTACTCCCGTTTTTTTTAAAAAAAGAAGTTCAGATCGGAGCCCAGGTCTACTCTCATAGAGTCCTATGAGGACCCGGGAAGCCTGGTCTACTCCCGTTGTTTTTTTTTTTAAGAAGTTGAGATCGGAGCCCAAATCTACTGCCATAGAGTCCAATAGGGACCCGGGAGGCCTGGTCTACTCCCGTTGTTTTTTTTTTTAAGAAGTTGAGATCGGAGCCCAGATCTACTGCTATAGAGTCCTATGGGGTCCCGGGAGGCCTGGTCTACTGCGTTTTTTTATAGGTAAAATGGAGGCCAGATCTACTCTTGTATTTTAGCAGGTAAAATGGAGGCCAGATCAACTCCCGTTTTTTTTTTCTTTTCCAAGTGCTGAACGGAGTCCAGGTCTACTCCTATAGATTTCAATAGGGACCCGGGGGGCCTGGTCTACTCCCGTTTTTTTTAAAAAAAGAAGTTGAGATCGGAGCCCAGGTCTACTCTTATAGATTTTAATGGGTACCCGGGAGTCCTGGTCTACTCTCTTTTTTTTAAAAAAAGTTCAGATCGGAGCCCAGATCTATTCCTATTGATATCAAAGGGAACCCGGGAGTCCTGGTCTACTCCCGTTGTTTTTTTTTTTTAAGAAGTTGAGATCGGAGGCAAGGTCTACTCCTATAGATTTCAAAGGAAACCAGGAGTCCTGAACTAATCCCGTTTTTTTTTTTTTTTAAAGAAGTTCAGATCGGAGCACCGGTCTACTCGCATTGAGTCCAATGGGGATCCGGGAGGCCTGATCTACTCCCTTTTTTACGAAAAAAGTTCAGAACAGAGCCCAGGTCTACTCCAATACAGACAAATGCGGACCCCGGAGGCCTGGTCTACTCCCGTTTTTTTTTAAAAAAGAAGTTGAGATCGGAGCCCAGGTCTACTCTCATAGAGTCCTATGGGGACCCGGGAGGCCTGGTCTACTCCCGTTGTTTTTGTTTTTTTTAAGAAGTTGAGATCGGAGCCCAGATCTACTGCCATAGAGTCCAATGGGGACCCGGGAGGCCTGGTCTACTGCGTTTTTTTATAGGTAAAATGGAGGCCAGATCGACTCTTGTATTTTTTTTCTATTCCAAGTGCTGAACGGAGTCCAGGTCTACTCCTATAGATTTCAATACGGACCCGGGGGGCCTGGTCTACTCCCGGATTTTTTTAAAAGTTCAGAACGGAGCCCAGGTCTACTCTCATAGAGTCCAATGGGGACCCGGGAGGCCTGGTCTACTCCCGGTTGTTGTTTTTTTTTTTAAAAAAGAAGTTGAGATCGGAGGCCAGGTCTACTGCCATAGAGTCCTATGGGGACCCGGGAGGCCTGGTCTACTCCCTTTTTTAAGAAAAAAGTTCAGAACAGAGCCCAGGTCTACTCCTATACAGACAAATGCGGACTATTTATACAGAGCCCAGGTCTACTCCTATACAGACAAATGCAGATCTATTCCTATTGATATCAAAGGGAACCCGGGAGTCCTGGTCAACTCCCGTTGTTGTTTTTTTTTAAGAAGTTGAGATCGGAGGCCAGGTCTACTCCTATAGATTTCAAAGGGAACCAGGAGTCCTGAACTAATCCCGTTTTTTTTTTTTTTTTTTAAGAAGTTCAGATCGGAGCACAGGTCTACTCGCATTGAGTCCAATGGGGATCCGGGAGGCCTGGTCTACTCCCTTTTTTAAGAAAAAAGTTCAGAACAGAGCCCAGGTCTACTCCAATACAGACAAATACGGACCCCGGAGGCCTGGTCTACTCCCGTTTTTTTTAAAAAAAGAAGTTGAGATCGGAGCCCAGGTCTACTCTCATAGAGTCCTATGGGGACCCGGGAGGCCTGGTCTACTCCCGTTGTTGTTTTTTTTTTAAGAAGTTGAGATCGGAGCCCAGATCTACTGCCATAGAGTCCAATGGGGACCCGGGAGGCCTGGTCTACTGCGTTTTTTTATTGGTAAAATGGAGGCCAGATCGACTCTTGTATTTTAGCAGCTAAAATCGAGGCCAGATCAACTCCCGTTTTTTTTTTTCTTTTCCAAGTGCTGAACGGAGTCCAGGTCTACTCCTATAGATTTCAAAGGGAACCAGGAGGCCTGAACTAATCCCGTTGTTTTTTTTTTTTAAGAAGTTCAGATTGGAGCACAGGTCTACTCGCATAGAGTCCAATGGGGACCAGGGAGTTTTGGTCTACTCTCTTTCTTTAAAAAAAAGTTCAAATCGGAGCCCAGATCTATTCCTATTGATATCAATGGGAACCCGGGAGTCCTGGTGTACTCCCGTTTTGTTTTTTTTTAAGAAGTTGAGATCGGAGCCCAGATCTACTGCCATAGAGTCAAATGGGGACCCGGGAGGCCTGGTCTACTGCGTTTTTTTATAGGTAAAATGGAGGCCAGATCGACTCTTGTATTTTAGCAGGTAAAATGGAGACCAGATCAACTCCCGTTTTTTTTTTCTTTTCCAAGTGCTGAACGGAGTCCAGGTCTACTCCTATAGATTTCAATAGGGACCCGGGGGGCCTGGTCTACTCCCGTTTTTTTAAAAAAAAGAACTTGAGATCGGAGCCCAGGTCTACTCTTATAGATTTTAATGGGTACCCAGGAGTCCTGGTCTACTCTCTTTTTTTAAAAAAAAGTTCAGATCGGAGCCCAGATCTATTCCTATTGATATCAAAGGGAACCCGGGAGTCCTGGTCTACTCCCGTTGTTGTTTTTTTTTTAAGAAGTTGAGATCGGAGCCCAGGTCTACTGCCATAGAGTCCTATGTGTACCCGGGAGGCCTGGTCTACTCCCATTGTTTTTTTTTTTAAGAAGTTGAAATCGGAGCCCAGATCTACTGCCATAGAGTCCAATGGGGACCCGGGAGGCCTGGTCTACTGCGTTTTTTTATAGGTAAAATGGAGGCCAGATCGACTCTTGTATTTTAGCAGGTAAAATGGAGGCCAGATCAACTCCCGTTTTTTTTTTTCCAAGTGCTGAACGGAGTCCAGGTCTACTATAGATTTCAATAGGGACCCGGGGGGCCTGGTCTACTCCCGGTTTTTTTAAAAAGTTCAGAACGGAGCCCAGGTCTACTCTCATAGAGTCCAATTGGGACCCGGGAGGCCTGGTCTACTGCGTTTTTTTATAGGTAAAATGGAGGCCAGATGGACTATTGTATTTTAGCAGGTAAAATGGAGGCCAGATAAACTCCCATTTTTTTTTCTTTTCCAAGTGCTGAACGGAGTCCAGGTGTACTCCTATAGATTTAAATAGGGACCCGGGGGGCCTGGTCTACTCCAGGTTTTTTTTAAAAGTTCAGAACGGAGCCCAGGTCTACTGTCATAGAGTCCAATGGGGACCCGGGAGGCCTGATGTACTCCCGGTTGGTTTTTTGTTTTTTTTTAAAGAAGTTCAGATCGGAGCCCAGGTCTACTCGTATAGTATCCAATGGGGGCCCGGGAGGCCTGGTCTACTCCCTTTTTTAAAAAAGAAGTTCAGAACGGAGCCCAGGTCTACTCCTATAGATTTCAAAGGGAACCAGGAGTCCTGAACTAATCCCGTTTTTTTTTAAAGAAGTTCAGATCGGAGCACAGGTCTACTCGCTTAGAGTCCAATGGGGATCCGGGAGGCCTGGACTACTCCCTTTTTTAAGAAAAAAGTTCAGAACGGAACCCAGGTCTACTCCTATGCAGACAAATGCAGACCCCGGAGGCCTTGTCTACTCCCGTTTTTTTTAAAAAAAGAAGTTGAGATCGGAGCCCAGGTCTACTCTTATAGATTTTAATGGGGACCCGGGAGTTTTGGTCTACTCTCTTTTTTTTAAAAAAAGTTCAGATCGGAGCCCAGATCTATTCCTATTGATATCAATGGGAACCTGGGAGTCCTGGTCTACTCCCGTTGTTTTTTTTTTAAAGAAGTTGAGATCGGAGCCCAGATCTACTGCCATAGAGTCCAATGGGGACCCGGGAGGCCTGGTCTACTCCCGTTGTTGTTTTTTTTGAGAAGTTTAGATCGGAGCCCAGATCTACTGCCGTAGAGTCCAATGGGGACCCGGGAGGCCTGGTGTACTGCGTTTTTTTATAGGTAAAATGGAGGGCAGATTGACTCTTGTATTTTAGCAGGTAAAATGGAGGCCAGATCAACTCCCGTTTTTTTTTTCTTTTCCAAGTGCTGAACGGAGTCCAGGTCTACTCCTATAGATTTCAATAGGGACCCGGGGGGCCTGGTCTACTCCCGTTTTTTTTTTAAAAAAGAAGTTGAGATCGGAGCCCAGGTCTACTCTTATAGATTTTAATGGGTACCCGGGAGTCCTGGTCTACTCTCTTTTTTTAAAAAAAAGTTCAGATCGGAGCCCAGATCTATTCCTATTGATATCAAAGGGAACCCAAGAGTCCTGGTCTACTCCCGTTGTTTTTTTTTTTAAGAAGTTGAGATCGGAGCCCAGGTCTACTGCCATAGAGTCCAATGGGACCCGGGAGGCCTGGTCTACTCCCGTTGTTTTTTTTTTTAAGAAGTTGAGATCGGAGCCCAGATCTACTGCCATAGAGTCCAATGGGGACCCTGGCCTGGTCTACTGCGTTTTTTTATAGGTAAAATGGAGGCCAGATCGACTCTTGTATTTTAGCAGGTAAAATGGAGGCCAGATCAACTCCCGTTTTTTTTTTTCTTTTCCAAGTGCTGAACGGAGTCCAGGTCTACTCCTATAGATTTCAATAGGGACCCGGGGGGCCTGGTCTACTCCCGGTTTTTTTTAAAAGTTCAGAACGGAGCCCAGGTCTACTCTCATAGAGTCCAATGGGGACCCGGGAGGCCTGGTCTACTCCCGGTTGTTTTTTTGTTTTTTTTAAAGAAGTTGAGATCGGAGGCCAGGTCTACTGCCATAGAGTCCTATGGGGACCCGGGAGGCCTGGTCTACTCCCTTTTTTAAGAAAAAAGTTCAGAACAGAGCCCAGGTCTACTCCTATACAGACAAATGCGGACTATTTATACAGAGCCCAGGTCTACTCCTATACAGACAAATGCAGATCTATTCCTATTGATATCAAAGGGAACCCGGGAGTCCTGGTCTACTCCCGTTGTTTTTTTTTTTTTAAGAAGTTGAGATCGGAGGCCAGGTCTACTCCTATAGATTTCAAAGGGAACCAGGAGTCCTGAACTAATCCCGTTTTTTTTTTTTTTTAAAGAAGTTCAGATCGGAGCACAGGTCTACTCGCATTGAGTCCAATGGGGATCCGGGAGGCCTGGTCTACTCCCTTTAGCCCAGGTCTACTCCTATACAGACAAATGCGGACCCCGGAGGCCTGGTCTATTCCCGTTTTTTTTAAAAAAAAGAAGTTGAGATCGGAGCCCAGGTCTACTCTCATAGAGTCCTCTAGGGACCCGGGAGGCCTGGTCTACTCCCGTTTTTTTTTAAATGTTCAGATCGGAGCCCAGATCTATTCCTGTTGATATCAAAAGTTTATAGGTAAAATGGAGGCCAGATCGACTCTTGTATTTTAGCAGGTAAAATGGAGGCCAGATCAACTCCCGTTTTTTTTTTTTCTTTTCCAAGTGCTGAACGGAGTCCAGGTCTACTCCTATAGATTTCAAAGGGAAACAGGAGGCCTGAACTAATCCCATTTTTTTTTTTTTAAAGAAGTTCAGATTGGAGCAAAGGTCTACTCGCATAGAGTCCAATGGGGACCCGGGAGTTTTGGTCTACTCTCTTTCTTTAAAAAAAAGTTCAAATCGGAGCCCAGATCTATTCCTATTGATATCAATGGGAACCCGGGAGTCCTGGTGTACTCCCGTTGTTTTTTTTTTTTAAGAAGTTGAGATCGGAGCCCAGGTCTACTGCCATAGAGTCCTATGGGGACCCGGTAGTCTTGGTGTACTCCCGTTGTTTGTTTTTTTTAAGAAGTTGAGATCGGAGCCCAGGTCTACTGCCATAGAGTCCTATGGGGACCCGGGAGTCTTGGTGTACTCCCGTTGTTGTTTTTTTTAAGAAGTTGAGATCGGAGCCCAGATCTGCTGCCATAGAGTCCAATGGGGACCCGGGAGGCCTTGTCTACTGCGGTTTTTTATAGGTAAAATGGAGGCCAGATCGACTCTTGTATTTTAGCAGGTAAAATGGAGGCCAGATCAACTCCCGTTTTTTTTTTTTCCAAGTGCTGAACGGAGTCCAGGTCTACTCCTATAGATTTCAATAGGGACCCGGGGGGCCTGGTCTACTCCCGGTTTTTTTAAAAAGTTCAGAACGGAGCCCAGGTCTACTCTCATAGAGTCCAATGGGGACCCGGGAGGCCTGGTCTACTGCGTTTTATTATAGGTAAAATGGAGGCCAGATGGACTCTTGTATTTTAGCAGGTAAAATGGAGGCCAGATCAACTCCCTTTTTTTTTTTTCTTTTCCAAGTTCTGAATGGAGTCCAGGTGTACTCCTATAGATTTAAATAGGGACCCGGGGGGCCTGGTCTACTCCAGGTTTTTTTTAAAAGTTCAGAACGGAGCCCAGGTCTACTCTCATAGAGTCCAATGGGGACCCGGGAGGCCTGGTGTACTCCCGGTTGTTTTTTTGTTTTTTTTTAAAGAAGTTGAGATCGCAGGCCAGGTCTACTCCTATAGATTTCAAAGAGAACCAGGAGGCCTGATCTAATCCAGTTTTTTTTTTAAAAGAAGTTCATTTCGGAGCCCAGGTCTACTCGTATAGAATCCCATGGGGGCCCGGGAGGCCTGGTCTACTCCCTTTTTTAAAAAAGAAGTTGAGATCGGAGGCCAGGTCTACTCCTATAGATTTCAAAGGAAACCAGGAGTCCTGAACTAATCCCGTTTTTTTTTTCTTTTAAAGAAGTTCAGATCGGAGCACAGTTCTACTCGCATAGAGTCCAATGGGGATCCGGGAGGCCTGTTCTACTCCCTTTTTTAAGAAAAAAGTTCAGAACGGAACCCAGGTCTACTCCTATGCAGACAAATGCAGACCCCGGAGGCCTTGTCTACTCCCGTTTTTTTTAAAAAAAGAAGTTGAGATCAGAGCCCAGGTCTACTCTCATAGAGTCCTCTAGGGACCCGGGAGGCCTGGTCTACTCCCATTTTTTTTTTAAAAAAAGTTGAGATCGGAGCCCAGGTCTACTCTTATAGATTTTAATGGGGACCCGGGAGTTTTGGTCTACTCTCTTTTTTTAAAAAAAAGTTCAGATCGGAGCCCAGATCTATTCCTATTGATATCAATGGGAACCCGGGAGTCCTGGTCTACTCCCGTTGTTTTTTTTTTTTAAGAAGTTGAGATCGGAGCCGAGGTCTACTGCCATAGAGTCCTATGGGGACCCGGGAGTCTTGGTGTACTCCCGTTGTTTGTTTTTTTTAAGAAGTTGAGATCGGAGCCCAGGTCTACTGCCATAGAGTCCTATGGGGACCCGGGAGGCCTGGTCTACTCCCGTTTTTGTTTTTTTTAAGAAGTTGAGATCGGAGCCCAGATCTACTGCCATAGAGTCCAATGGGGACCCGGGAGGCCTGGTCTACTGCGTTTTTTTATAGGTAAAATGGAGGCCAGATCGACTCTTGTATTTTAGCAGGTAAAATGGAGGCCAGATCAACTCCCGTTTTTTTTTTCTTTTCCAAGTTCTGAACGGAGTCCAGGTGTACTCCTTTAGATTTAAATAGGGACCCGGGGGGCCTGGTCTACTCCCGGTTTTTTTAAAAAGTTCAGAACGGAGCCCAGGTCTACTCTCATAGAGTCCAATGGGGACCCGGGAGGCCTGGTCTACTGCGTTTTTTTATAGGTAAAATGGAGGCCAGATGGACTCTTGTATTTTAGCAGGTAAAATGGAGGCCAGATCAACTCCCGTTTTTTTTTTCTTTTCCAAGTTCTGAACGGAGTCCAGGTGTACTCCTTTAGATTTAAATAGGGACCCGGGGGGCCTGGTCTACTCCAGGTTTTTTTTAAAAGTTCAGAACGGAGCCCAGGTCTACTCTCATAGAGTCCAATGGGGACCCGGGAGGCCTGGTGTACTCCCGGTTGTTTTTTTGTTTTTTTTTAAAGAAGTTGAGATCGCAGGCCAGGTCTACTCCTATAGATTTCAAAGAGAACCAGGAGGCCTGATCTTATCCAATTTTTTTTTAAAAAGAAGTTCATTTCGGAGCCCAGGTCTACTCGTATAGAATCCCATGGGGGCCCGGGAGGCCTGGTCTACTCCCTTTTTTAAAAAAGAAGTTCAGAACGGAGCCCAGGTCTACTCCTATAGATTTCAAAGGGAACCAGGAGTCCTGAACTAATCCCGTTTTTTTTTTTTTAAAGAAGTTCAGATCGGAGCACAGTTCTACTCGCATAGAGTCCAATGGGGATCCGGGAGGCCTGGTCTACTCCCTTTTTTAAGAAAAAAGTTCAGAACGGAACCCAGGTCTACTCCTTTGCAGACAAATGCAGACCCCGGAGGCCTTGTCTACTCTTGTTTTTTTAAAAAAAAGAAGTTGAGATCGGAGCCCAGGTCTACTCTCATAGAGTCCTCTAGGGACCCGGGAGGCCTGGTCTACTCCCTTTTTTTTTAAAAAAAGTTGAGATCGGAGCCCAGGTCTACTCTTATAGATTTTAATGGGGACCCGGGAGTTTTGGTCTACTCTCTTTTTTTTAAAAAAAGTTCAGATCAGAGCCCAGATCTATTCCTATTGATATCAATGGGAACCCGGGAGTCCTGGTCTACTCCCGTTGTTTTTTTTTTTTAAGAAGTTGAGATCGGAGCCCAGGTCTACTGCCATAGAGTCCTATGGGGACCCGGGAGGCCTGGTCTACTGCGTTTTTTTATAGGTAAAATGGAGGCCAGATCGACTCTTGTATTTTAGCAGGTAAAATGGAGGCCAGATCAACTCCCGTTTTTTTTTTCTTTTCCAAGTGCTGAACGGAGTCCAGGTCTACTCCTATAGATTTCAATTGGGACCCGGGGGGCCTTGTCTACTCCTGTTTTTTTAAAAAAAAGTTGAGATCGGAGCCCAGGTCTACTCTTATAGATTTTAATGGGTACCCGGGAGTCCTGGTCTACTCTCTTTTTTTTAAAAAAAGTTCAGATCGGAGCCCAGATCTATTCCTATTGATATCAAAGGGAACCCGGGAGTCCTGGTCTACTCCCGTTGGTTTTTTTTTTTTAAGAAGTTGAGATCGGAGCCCAGGTCTCCTGCCATAGAGTCCTATGGGGACCCGGGAGGCCTGGTCTACTCCCGTTTTTTTTTTTTTTTTTAAGAAGTTGAGATCGGAGCCCAGATCTACTGCCATAGAGTCCAATGGAGACCCGGGAGGCCTGGTCTACTGTGTTTTTTTCTAGGTAAAATGGAGGCCAGATCGACTCTTGTATTTTAGCAGGTAAAATGGAGGCCAGATCAACTCCCTTTTTTTTTTTCTTTTCCAAGTGCTGAACGGAGTCCAGGTCTACTCCTATAGATTTCAATAGGGACCCGGGGGGCCTTGTCTACTCCTGTTTTTTTTAAAAAAAGTTGAGATCGGAGCCCAGGTCTACTCTTATAGATTTTAATGGGTACCCGGGTGTCCTGGTCTACTCTCTTTTTTTAAAAATAAGTTCAGATCGGAGCCCAGATCTATTCCTATTGATATCAAAGGGAACCCGGGAGTCCTGGTCTACTCCCGTTGTTTTTTTTTTTAAGAAGTTGAGATCGGAGCCCAGGTCTACTGCCATAGAGTCCTATGGGGACCCGGGAGGCCTGGTCTACTCCCGTTGTTTTTTATTTTAAGAAGTTGAGATCGGAGCCCAGATCTACTGCCATAGAGTCCAATGGGGACCCTGGCCTGGTCTACTGCATTTTTTTATAGGTAAAATGGAGGCCAGATCGACTCTTGTATTTTAGCAGGTAAAATGGAGGCCAGATCAACTCCCTTTTTTTTTTTTTCTTTTCCAAGTGCTGAACGGAGTCCAGGGCTACTCCTATAGATTTCAATAGGGACCCGGGGGGCCTGGTCTACTCCCGGTTTTTTTTAAAAGTTCAGAACGGAGCCCAGGTCTACTCTCATAGAGTCCAATGGGGACCCGGGACGCCTGGTCTACTCCCGGTTGTTTTTTTGTTTTTTTTAAAAGAAGTTGAGATCGGAGGCCAGGTCTACTCCTATAGATTTCAAAGGGAACCAGGAGGCCTGAACTAATCCCGTTTTTTTTTTTTTATAAAGAAGTTCAGATCAGAGCACAGGTCTACTCGCATAGAGTCCAATGGGGACCCGGGAGGCCTGGTCTACTCCCTTTTTTAAGAAAAAAGTTCAGAACGGAGCCCAGGTCTACTCCTATACAGACCAATGCGGACCCCGGAGGCCTTGTCTACTCCCGTTTTTTTTTAAAAAAGGAGTTGAGATTGGAGCCCAGGTCTACTCTCATAGAGTCCTATGGGGACCTGGGAGGCCTGGTCTACTCCCGTTTTTTTTTTTTTAAAAAGTTGAGATCGGAGCCCAGGTCTACTGTTATAGATTTTAATGGGGACCCGGGAGTCCTGGTCTACTCTCTTTTTTTAAAAAAAAAATTCAGATCGGAGCCCAGATCTATTCCTATTGATATCAATGGGAACCCGGGAGTCCTGGTCTCCCCCCCTTATTTTTTTTTTTTAAGAAGTTGAGATCGGAGCCCAGGTCTTCTGCCATAGAGTCCTATGGGGACCCGGGAGGCCTGGTCTCCTCCCTTTTTTAAAAAAGGAGTTCAGAACGGAGCCCAAGTCTACTCCTATACAGACTATTGCGGACCCCGGAGGCCTTGTCTACTCCCGTTTTTTTTAAAAAAAGAAGTTGAGATCAGAGCCCAGGTCTACTCTCATAGAGTCCTATGGGGACCCGGGAAGCCTGGTCTACTCTCATTGTTTTTTTTTTTAAGAAGTTGAGATCGGAGCCCAGATCTACTGCCATAGAATCCAATGGGGACCCTGGAGGCCTGGTCTGCTGCGTTTTTTTATAGGTAAAATGGAGGCCAGATCGACTCTTGTATTTTAGCAGGTAAAATGGAGGCCAGATCAACTCCCGTTTTTTTTTTCTTTTCCAAGTGCTGAACGGAGTCCAGGTCTACTCCTATAGATTTCAATAGGGACCCGGGGGGCCTGGTCTACTCCCGGTTTTTTTTAAAAGTTCAGAACGGAGCCCAGGTCTACTCTCATAGAGTCTAATGGGGACCCGGGAGGCCTGGTCTACTCCCGGTTGTTTTTTTGTTTTTTTTTAAAGAAGTTGAGATCGGAGGCCAGGTCTACTGCCATAGAGTCCTATGGGGACCCGGGAGGCCTGGTCTACTCCCTTTTTTAAGAAAAAAGTTCAGAACAGAGCCCAGGTCTACTCCTATACAGACAAATGCGGACTATTTATACAGAGCCCAGGTCTACTCCTATACAGACAAATGCAGATCTATTCCTATTGATATCAAAGGGAACCCGGGAGTCCTGGTCTACTCCCATTGTTGTTTTTTTTTAGAAGTTGAGATCAGAGGCCAGGTCTACTCCTATAGATTTCAAAGGGAACCAGGAGTCCTGAACTAATCCCGTTTTTTTTTTTTTTAAAGACGTTCAGATCGGAGCACAGGTCTACTCGCATTGAGTCCAATGGGGATCCGGGAGGCCTGGTCTACTCCCTTTAGCCCAGGTCTACTCCTATACAGACAAATGCGGACCCCGGAGTCCTGGTCTACTCCCGTTTTTTTAAAAAATAGAAGTTGAGATCGGAGCCTAGGTCTACTCTCATAGAGTCCTCTAGGGACCCGGGAGGCCTGGTCTACTCTTGTTTTTTTAAAAAAAAGTTGAGATCGGAGCCCAGATCTATTCCTATTGATATCAATGGGAACCCGGGAGTCCTGGTCTACTCCCGTTGTTGTTGTTTTTTAAGAAGTTGAGATCGGAGCCCAGGTCTACTGCCATAGAGTCCTATGGGGACCCGGAAGTCTTGGTGTACTCCCGTTGTTTGTTTTTTATAAGAAGTTGAGATCGGAGCCCAGGTCTACTGCCATAGAGTCCTATGGGGACCCGGGAGGCCTGGTCTACTCCCGTTTTTTTTTTTTTTAAGAAGTTGAGATCGGAGCCCAGATCTACTGCCATAGAGTCCAATGGGGACCCGGGAGGCCTGGTCTACTGCGTTTTTTTATAGGTAAAATGGAGGCCAGATCGACTCCCGTTTTTTTTTTTTCCAAGTGCTGAACGGAGTCCAGGTCTACTCCTATAGATTTCAATAGGGACCCGGGGGGCCTGGTCTACTCCCGGTTTTTTTAAAAAGTTCAGAACGGAGCCCAGGTCTACTCTCATAGAGTCCAATGGGGACCCGGGAGGCCTGGTCTACTGCGTTTTTTTATATGTAAAATGGAGGCCAGATGGACTCTTGTATTTTAGCAGCTAAAATGGAGGCCAGATCAACTCCCTTTTTTTTTTCTTTTCCAAGTTCTGAACGGAGTCCAGGTGTACTCCTTTAGATTTTAATAGGGACCCGGGGGGCCTGGTCTACTCCAGGTTTTTTTAAAAAGTTCAGAACGGAGCCCAGGTCTACTCTCATAGAGTCCAATGGGGACCCGGGAGGCCTGGTGTACTCCCGGTTGTTTTTTTGTTTTTTTTTAAAGAAGTTGAGATCGCAGGCCAGGTCTACTCCTATAGATTTCAAAGAGAACCAGGAGGCCTGATCTAATCCAGTTTTTTTTTTAAAAGAAGTTCATTTCGGAGCCCAGGTCTACTCGTATAGAATCCCATGGGGGCCCGGGAGGCCTGGTCTACTCCCTTTTTTAAAAAAGAAGTTCAGAACGGAGCCCAGGTCTACTCCTATAGATTTCAAAGGGAACCAGGAGTCCTGAACTAATCCTGTTTTTTTTTTTTTTTTAAAGAAGTTCAGATCGGAGCACAGTTCAACTCGCATAAAGTCCAATGGGGATCCGGGAGGCCTGGTCTACTCCCTTTTTTAAGAAAAAAGTTCAGAACGGAACCCAGGTCTACTCCTATGCAGACAAATGCAGACCCCGGAGGCCTTGTCTACTCCCATTTTTTTTAAAAAAAGAAGTTGAGATCGGAGCCCAGGTCTACTCTCATAGAGTCCTATGGGGACCCGGGAGGCCTGGTCTACTCCCGTTTTTTTAAAAAAAAAAGTTGAGATCGGAGCCCAGGTCTACTCTTATAGATTTTAATGGGGACCCGGGAGTCCTGGTCTACTCTCTTTTTTTTAAAAAAAGTTCAGATCGGAGCCCAGATCTATTCCTATTGATATCAATGGGAACCCGGGAGTCCTGGTCTCCCCCCCTTATTTTTTTTTTTTAAGAAGTTGAGATCGGAGCCCAGGTCTTCTGCTCTAGAGTCCTATGGGGACCCGGGAGGCCTGGTCTCCTCCCTTTTTTAAAAAAGGAGTTCAGAACGGAGCCCAAGTCTACTCCTATACAGACTATTGCGGACCCCGGAGGCCTTGTATACTCCCGTTTTTTTAAAAAAAAGAAGTTGAGATCAGAGTTCAGGTCTACTCTCATAGAGTCGTATGGGGACCCGGGAAGCCTGGTCTACTCTCGTTGTTTTTTTTTTTAAGAAGTTGAGATCGGAGCCCAGATCTACTGCCATAGAATCCAATGGGGACCCTGGAGGCCTGGTCTACTGCGTTATTTTATAGGTAAAATGGAGGCCAGATCGACTCTTGTATTTTAGCAGGTAAAATGGAGGCCAGATCAACTCCCGTTTTTTTTTCTTTTCCAAGTGCTGAACGGAGTCCAGGTCTACTCCTATAGATTTCAATAGGGACCCGGGGGGCCTGGTCTACTCCCGGTTTTTTTTAAAAGTTCAGAACGGAGCCCAGGTCTACTCTCATAGAGTCCAATGGGGACCCGGGAGGCCTGGTCTACTCCCGGTTGTTTTTTTGGTTTTTTTTAAAGAAGTTGAGATCGGAGGCCAGGTCTACTTATATAGATTTCAAAGGGAACCAGGAGGCCTGAACCAATCCCGTTTGTTTTGTTTTTTTTAAAGAAGTTCAGATTGGAGCACAGGTCTACTCGCATAGAGTCCAATGGGGACCCGGGAGTTTTGGTCTACTCTCTTTCTTTAAAAAAAAGTTCAAATCGGAGCCCAGATCTATTCCTATTGATATCAATGGGAACCCGGGAGTCCTGGTGTACTCCCGTTGTTTGTTTTTTTTAAGAAGTTGAGATCGGAGCCCAGGTCTACTGCCATAGAGTCCTATGGGGACCCAGGAGTCTTGGTGTACTCCCGTTGTTTGTTTTTTTTAAGAAGTTGAGATCGGAGCCCAGGTTTACTGCCATAGAGTCCTATGGGGACCCGGGAGTCTTGGCGTACTCCCGTTGTTTTTTTTTTTAAGAAGTTGAGATCGGAGCCCAGATCTACTGCCATAGAGTCCAATGGGGACCCGGGAGGCCTGGTCTACTGCGTTTTTTTATAGGTAAAATGGAGGCCAGATCGACTCTTGTATTTTAGCAGGTAAAATGGAGGCCAGATCAACTCCCGTTTTTTTTTTTTTCCCAAGTGCTGAACGGAGTCCAGGTCTACTCCTATAGATTTCAATAGGGACCCGGGGGGCCTTGTCTACTCCTGTTTTTTTTAAAAAAGGTGAGATCGGAGGCCAGGTCTACTCTTATAGATTTTAATGGGGACCCGGGAGTCCTGGTCTACTCTCTTTTTTTAAAAAAAAGTTCAGATCGGAGCCCACATCTATTCCTATTGATATCAAAGGGAACCCGGGAGTCCTGGTCTACTCCCGTTGTTTTGTTTTTTTAAGAAGTTGAGATCGGAGCCCAGGTCTACTGCCATAGAGTCCTATGGGGACCCGGGAGGCCTGGTCTACTGCGTTTTTTTATAGGTAAAATGGAGGCCAGATCTATTCTTGTATTTTAGCAGGTAAAATGGAGGCCAGATCAACTCCTGTTTTTTTTTTCTTTTCCAAGTGCTGAACGGAGTCCAGGTCTACTCCTATAGATTTCAATTGGGACCCGGGGGGCCTGGTCTACTCTTATAGATTTTAATGGGTACCCGGGAGTCCTGGTCTACTCTCTTTTTTTAAAAAAAAGTTCAGATCGGAGCCCAGATCTATTCCTATTGATATCAAAGGGAACCCGGGAGTCCTGGTCTACTCCCGTTGGTTTTTTTTTTTAAGTAGTTGAGATCGGAGCCCAGGTCTACTGCCATAGAGTCCTATGGGGACCCGGGAGGCCTGGTCTACTGCGTTTTTTTATAGGTAAAATGGAGGCCAGATCTATTCTTGTATTTTAGCAGGTAAAATGGAGGCCAGATCAACTCCTGTTTTTTTTTTCTTTTCCAAGTGCTGAACGGAGTCCAGGTCTACTCCTATAGATTTCAATTGGGACCCGGGGGGCCTGGTCTACTCTTATAGATTTTAATGGGTACCCGGGAGTCCTGGTCTACTCTCTTTTTTTTAAAAAAAGTTCAGATCGGAGCCCAGATCTATTCCTATTGATATCAAAGGGAACCCGGGAGTCCTGGTCTACTCCCGTTGGTTTTTTTTTTTAAGTAGTTGAGATCGGAGCCCAGGTCTACTGCCATAGAGTCCTATGGGGACCCGGGAGGCCTGGTCTACTCCCGTTGTTTTTTTTTTTAAGAAGTTGAGATCGGAGCCCAGATCTACTGCCATAGAGTCCAATGGAGACCCGGGAGGCCTGGTCTACTGTGTTTTTTTATAGGTAAAATGGAGGCCAGATCGACTCTTGTATTTTAGCAGGTAAAATGGAGGCCAGATCAACTCCCGTTTTTTCTTTTCTTTTCCAAGTGCTGAACGGAGTCAAGGTCTACTCCTATAGATTTCAATAGGGACCCGGGGGGCCTTGTCTACTCCTGTTTTTTTTTAAAAAGTTGAGATCGGAGCCCAGGTCTACTCTTATAGATTTTAATGGGTACCCGGGAGTCCTGGTCTACTCTCTCTTTTTTAAAAAAAGTTCAGATCGGAGCCCAGATCTATTCCTATTGATATCAAAGGGAACCCGGGAGTCCTGGTCTACTCCCGTTGTTTTTTTTTTTTAAGAAGTTGAGATCGGAGCCCAGGTCTACTGCCATAGAGTCCTATGGGGACCCGGGAGGCCTGGTCTACTCCCGTTGTTTTTTTTTTTAAGAAGTTGAGATCGGAGCCCAGATCTACTGCCATAGAGTCCAATGGAGACCCGGGAGGCCTGGTCTACTGAGTTTTTTTATAGGTAAAATGGAGGCCAGATCGACTCTTGTATTTTAGCAGGTAAAATGGAGGCCAGATCAACTCCCGTTTTTTTTTTCTTTTCCAAGTGCTGAACAGAGTCCAGGTCTACTCCTATAGATTTCAATAGGGACCCGGGGGGCCTGGTCTACTCCCGTTTTTTTTTTAAAAAAGAAGTTGAGATCGGAGCCCAGGTCTACTCTTATAGATTTTAATGGGTACCCGGGAGTCCTGGTCTACTCTCTTTTTTTTTAAAAAAAGTTCAGATCGGAGCCCAGATCTATTCCTATTGATATCAAAGGGAACCCGGGAGTCCTGGTCTACTCCCGTTGTTTGTTTTTTTTAAGAAGTTGAGATCGGAGCCCATGTCTTCTGCCATAGAATCCTATGGGGACCCGGGAGTTTTGGTATACTCTCTTTTTTAAAAAAATGTTCAGATCGGATCCCAGATCTATTCCTGTTGATATCAAAAGTTTATAGGTAAAATGGAGGCCAGATCGACTCTTGTATTTTAGCAGGTAAAATGGAGGCCAGTTCAACTCCCGTTTTTTTTTTCTTTTCCAAGTGCTGAACGGAGTCCAGGTCTACTCCTATAGATTTCAATAGGGACCCGGGGGGCCTGGTCTACTCCCGGTTTTTTTTAAAAGTTCAGAACGGAGCCCAGGTCTACTCTCATAGAGTCCAATGGGGACCCGGGAGGCCTGGTCTACTCCCGGTAGTTTTTTTGTTTTTTTTAAAGAAGTTGAGATCGGAGGCCAGGTCTACTCCTATAGATTTCAAAGGGAACCAGGAGTCCTGAACTAATCCCGTTTGTTTTGTTTTTTTTACAGAAGTTCAGATCGGAGCACAGGTCTACTCGCATTGAGTCCAATGGGGATCCGGGAGGCCTGGTCTACTCCCTTTTTTAAGAAAAAAGTTCAGAACAGAGCCCAGGTCTCCTCCTATAGAGGCAAATGCGGACCCCGGAGGCCTGGTCTACTCCCGTTTTTTTTAAAAAAAAGAAGTTGAGATCGGAGCCCAGGTCTACTCTTATAGATTTTAATGCGGACCCGGGAGTTTTGGTATACTCTCTTTTTTTAAAAAATGTTCAGATCGGATCCCAGATCTATTCCTGTTGATATCAAAAGTTTATAGGTAAAATGGAGGCCAGATCGACTCTTGTATTTTAGCAGGTAAAATGGAGGCCAGATCAACTCCCTTTTTTTTTTTCTTTTCCAAGTGCTGAACGGAGTCCAGGTCTACTCCAATAGATTTCAATAGGGACCCGGGGGGCCTGGTCTACTCTCGGTTTTTTTTAGAAGTTCAGAACGGAGCCCAGGTCTACTCTCATAGAGTCCAATGGGGACCCGGGAGGCCTGGTCTACTCCCGGTTTTTTTTTTTGGTTTTTTTTAAAGAAGTTGAGATCGGAGGCCAGGTCTACTCCTATAGATTTCAAAGGGAACCAGGAGCCCTGAACTAATCCCGTTTTTTTTTTTTTTTTAAAGAAGTTCAGATCGGAGCACAGGTCTACTCGCATAGAGTCCAATGGGGAACCGGGTGTTTTGGTCTACTCTCTTTCTTTAAAAAAAAGTATAGATCGGAGCCCAGATCTATTCCTATTGATATCAATGGGAACCCGGGAGTCCTGGTGTACTCCCGTTTTTGTTTTTTTTTAAGAATTTGAGATCGGAACCCAGGTCTACTGCCATAAAGTCCTATGGGGACCCGGGAGTCCTGGTTTACTCCCGTGTTTTTTTTTTTTTAAGAAGTTGAGATCGGAGCCCAGATCTACTGCCATAGAGTCCAATGGGGACCCGGGAGGCCTGGTCTACTGCGTTTTTTTATAGGTAAAATGGAGGCCAGATCGACTCTTGTATTTTAGCAGGTAAAATGGAGGCCAGATCAACTCCCGTTTTTTTTTTCTTTTCCAAGTGCTGAACGGAGTCCAGGTCTATTCCTATAGATTTCAATAGGGACCCGGTGGGGCTGGTCTACTCCCATTTTTTTTAAAAAAAGAAGTTGAGATCGGAGCCCAGGTCTACTCTTATAGATTTTAATGGGTACCCAGGAGTTCTGGTCTACTCTCTTTTTTTAAAGAAAAGTTCAGATCGGAGCCCAGATCTATTCCTATTGATATCAAAGGGAACCCGGGAGTCCTGGTCTACTCCCGTTTTTTTTTTTTAAGAAGTTGAGATCGGAGCCCAGGTCTACTTAGATAGATTTCAAAGGGAACCAGGAGGCCTGAACCAATCCCGTTTGTTTTGTTTTTTTTAAAGAAGTTCAGATTGGAGCACAGGTCTACTCGCATAGAGTCCAATGGGGACCCGGGAGTTTTGGTCTACTCTCTTTCTTTAAAAAAAAGTTCAAATCGGAGCCCAGATCTATTCCTATTGATATCAATGGGAACCCGGGAGTCCTGGTGTACTCCCGTTGTTTGTTTTTTTTAAGAAGTTGAGATCGGAGCCCAGGTCTACTGCCATAGAGTCCTATGGGGACCCAGGAGTCTTGGTGTACTCCCGTTGTTTGTTTTTTTTAAGAAGTTGAGATCGGAGCCCAGGTTTACTGCCATAGAGTCCTATGGGGACCCGGGAGTCTTGGTGTACTCCCGTTGTTTTTTTTTTTAAGAAGTTGAGATCGGAGCCCAGATCTACTGCCATAGAGTCCAATGGGGACCCGGGAGGCCTGGTCTACTGCGTTTTTTTATAGGTAAAATGGAGGCCAGATCGACTCTTGTATTTTAGCAGGTAAAATGGAGGCCAGATCAACTCCCGTTTTTTTTTTTTTCCCAAGTGCTGAACGGAGTCCAGGTCTACTCCTATAGATTTCAATAGGGACCCGGGGGGCCTTGTCTACTCCTGTTTTTTTTAAAAAAAGGTGAGATCGGAGGCCAGGTCTACTCTTATAGATTTTAATGGGGACCCGGGAGTCCTGGTCTACTCTCTTTTTTTAAAAAAAAGTTCAGATCGGAGCCCACATCTATTCCTATTGATATCAAAGGGAACCCGGGAGTCCTGGTCTACTCCCGTTGTTTTGTTTTTTTAAGAAGTTGAGATCGGAGCCCAGGTCTACTGCCATAGAGTCCTATGGGGACCCGGGAGGCCTGGTCTACTGCGTTTTTTTATAGGTAAAATGGAGGCCAGATCTATTCTTGTATTTTAGCAGGTAAAATGGAGGCCAGATCAACTCCTGTTTTTTTTTTCTTTTCCAAGTGCTGAACGGAGTCCAGGTCTACTCCTATAGATTTCAATTGGGACCCGGGGGGCCTGGTCTACTCTTATAGATTTTAATGGGTACCCGGGAGTCCTGGTCTACTCTCTTTTTTTTAAAAAAAGTTCAGATCGGAGCCCAGATCTATTCCTATTGATATCAAAGGGAACCCAGGAGTCCTGGTCTACTCCCGTTGGTTTTTTTTTTTAAGTAGTTGAGATCGGAGCCCAGGTCTACTGCCATAGAGTCCTATGGGGACCCGGGAGGCCTGGTCTACTGCGTTTTTTTATAGGTAAAATGGAGGCCAGATCTATTCTTGTATTTTAGCAGGTAAAATGGAGGCCAGATCAACTCCTGTTTTTTTTTTCTTTTCCAAGTGCTGAACGGAGTCCAGGTCTACTCCTATAGATTTCAATTGGGACCCGGGGGGCCTGGTCTACTCTTATAGATTTTAATGGGTACCCAGGAGTCCTGGTCTACTCTCTTTTTTTTAAAAAAAGTTCAGATCGGAGCCCAGATCTATTCCTATTGATATCAAAGGGAACCCGGGAGTCCTGGTCTACTCCCGTTGGTTTTTTTTTTTAAGTAGTTGAGATCGGAGCCCAGGTCTACTGCCATAGAGTCCTATGGGGACCCGGGAGGCCTGGTCTACTCCCGTTGTTTTTTTTTTTAAGAAGTTGAGATCGGAGCCCAGGTCTACTGCCATAGAGTCCTATGGGGACCCAGGAGTCTTGGTGTACTCCCGTTGTTTGTTTTTTTTAAGAAGTTGAGATCGGAGCCCAGGTTTACTGCCATAGAGTCCTATGGGGACCCGGGAGTCTTGGTGTACTCCCGTTGTTTTTTTTTTAAGAAGTTGAGATCGGAGCCCAGATCTACTGCCATAGAGTCCAATGGGGACCCGGGAGGCCTGGTCTACTGCGTTTTTTTATAGGTAAAATGGAGGCCAGATCGACTCTTGTATTTTAGCAGGTAAAATGGAGGCCAGATCAACTCCCGTTTTTTTTTTTTTCCCAAGTGCTGAACGGAGTCCAGGTCTACTCCTATAGATTTCAATAGGGACCCGGGGGGCCTTGTCTACTCCTGTTTTTTTAAAAAAAAGGTGAGATCGGAGGCCAGGTCTACTCTTATAGATTTTAATGGGGACCCGGGAGTCCTGGTCTACTCTCTTTTTTTAAAAAAAAGTTCAGATCGGAGC
Organism: Lepidodactylus listeri; assembly: GCA_029233225.1. Lineage (NCBI taxonomy): Eukaryota > Metazoa > Chordata > Lepidosauria > Squamata > Gekkonidae > Lepidodactylus > Lepidodactylus listeri. The sequence goes on along the minus strand of JARCFY010000014.1, from coordinate 181,471 downwards.
CCACATCTATTCCTATTGATATCAAAGGGAACCCGGGAGTCCTGGTCTACTCCCGTTGTTTTGTTTTTTTAAGAAGTTGAGATCGGAGCCCAGGTCTACTGCCATAGAGTCCTATGGGGACCCGGGAGGCCTGGTCTACTGCGTTTTTTTATAGGTAAAATGGAGGCCAGATCTATTCTTGTATTTTAGCAGGTAAAATGGAGGCCAGATCAACTCCTGTTTTTTTTTTCTTTTCCAAGTGCTGAACGGAGTCCAGGTCTACTCCTATAGATTTCAATTGGGACCCGGGGGGCCTGGTCTACTCTTATAGATTTTAATGGGTACCCGGGAGTCCTGGTCTACTCTCTTTTTTTTAAAAAAAGTTCAGATCGGAGCCCAGATCTATTCCTATTGATATCAAAGGGAACCCAGGAGTCCTGGTCTACTCCCGTTGGTTTTTTTTTTTAAGTAGTTGAGATCGGAGCCCAGGTCTACTGCCATAGAGTCCTATGGGGACCCGGGAGGCCTGGTCTACTGCGTTTTTTTATAGGTAAAATGGAGGCCAGATCTATTCTTGTATTTTAGCAGGTAAAATGGAGGCCAGATCAACTCCTGTTTTTTTTTTCTTTTCCAAGTGCTGAACGGAGTCCAGGTCTACTCCTATAGATTTCAATTGGGACCCGGGGGGCCTGGTCTACTCTTATAGATTTTAATGGGTACCCAGGAGTCCTGGTCTACTCTCTTTTTTTTAAAAAAAGTTCAGATCGGAGCCCAGATCTATTCCTATTGATATCAAAGGGAACCCGGGAGTCCTGGTCTACTCCCGTTGGTTTTTTTTTTTAAGTAGTTGAGATCGGAGCCCAGGTCTACTGCCATAGAGTCCTATGGGGACCCGGGAGGCCTGGTCTACTCCCGTTGTTTTTTTTTTTAAGAAGTTGAGATCGGAGCCCAGATCTACTGCCATAGAGTCCAATGGAGACCCGGGAGGCCTGGTCTACTGTGTTTTTTTATAGGTAAAATGGAGGCCAGATCGACTCTTGTATTTTAGCAGGTAAAATGGAGGCCAGATCAACTCCCGTTTTTTCTTTTCTTTTCCAAGTGCTGAACGGAGTCAAGGTCTACTCCTATAGATTTCAATAGGGACCCGGGGGGCCTTGTCTACTCCTGTTTTTTTTAAAAAAGTTGAGATCGGAGCCCAGGTCTACTCTTATAGATTTTAATGGGTACCCGGGAGTCCTGGTCTACTCTCTCTTTTTTAAAAAAAGTTCAGATCGGAGCCCAGATCTATTCCTATTGATATCAAAGGGAACCCGGGAGTCCTGGTCTACTCCCGTTGTTTTTTTTTTTTAAGAAGTTGAGATCGGAGCCCAGGTCTACTGCCATAGAGTCCTATGGGGACCCGGGAGGCCTGGTCTACTCCCGTTGTTTTTTTTTTTAAGAAGTTGAGATCGGAGCCCAGATCTACTGCCATAGAGTCCAATGGAGACCCGGGAGGCCTGGTCTACTGAGTTTTTTTATAGGTAAAATGGAGGCCAGATCGACTCTTGTATTTTAGCAGGTAAAATGGAGGCCAGATCAACTCCCGTTTTTTTTTTCTTTTCCAAGTGCTGAACAGAGTCCAGGTCTACTCCTATAGATTTCAATAGGGACCCGGGGGGCCTTGTCTACTCCTGTTTTTTTTTAAAAAAGTTGAGATCGGAGCCCAGGTCTACTCTTATAGATTTTAATGGGTACCCGGGAGTCCTGGTCTACTCTCTTTTTTTTAAAAAAAAGTTCAGATCGGAGCCCAGATCTATTCCTATTGATATCAAAGGGAACCCGGGAGTCCTGGTCTACTCCCGTTGTTTGTTTTTTTTAAGAAGTTGAGATCGGAGCCCATGTCTTCTGCCATAGAATCCTATGGGGACCCGGGAGTTTTGGTATACTCTCTTTTTTAAAAAAATGTTCAGATCGGATCCCAGATCTATTCCTGTTGATATCAAAAGTTTATAGGTAAAATGGAGGCCAGATCGACTCTTGTATTTTAGCAGGTAAAATGGAGGCCAGTTCAACTCCCGTTTTTTTTTTCTTTTCCAAGTGCTGAACGGAGTCCAGGTCTACTCCTATAGATTTCAATAGGGACCCGGGGGGCCTGGTCTACTCCCGGTTTTTTTTAAAAGTTCAGAACGGAGCCCAGGTCTACTCTCATAGAGTCCAATGGGGACCCGGGAGGCCTGGTCTACTCCCGGTAGTTTTTTTGTTTTTTTTAAAGAAGTTGAGATCGGAGGCCAGGTCTACTCCTATAGATTTCAAAGGGAACCAGGAGTCCTGAACTAATCCCGTTTGTTTTGCTTTTTTTACAGAAGTTCAGATCGGAGCACAGGTCTACTCGCATTGAGTCCAATGGGGATCCGGGAGGCCTGGTCTACTCCCTTTTTTAAGAAAAAAGTTCAGAACAGAGCCCAGGTCTCCTCCTATAGAGGCAAATGCGGACCCCGGAGGCCTGGTCTACTCCCGTTTTTTTTTAAAAAAAGAAGTTGAGATCGGAGCCCAGGTCTACTCTTATAGATTTTAATGCGGACCCGGGAGTTTTGGTATACTCTCTTTTTTAAAAAAATGTTCAGATCGGATCCCAGATCTATTCCTGTTGATATCAAAAGTTTATAGGTAAAATGGAGGCCAGATCGACTCTTGTATTTTAGCAGGTAAAATGGAGGCCAGATCAACTCCCTTTTTTTTTTTCTTTTCCAAGTGCTGAACGGAGTCCAGGTCTACTCCAATAGATTTCAATAGGGACCCGGGGGGCCTGGTCTACTCTCGGTTTTTTTTAAAAGTTCAGAACGGAGCCCAGGTCTACTCTCATAGAGTCCAATGGGGACCCGGGAGGCCTGGTCTACTCCCGGTTTTTTTTTTTGGTTTTTTTTAGAGAAGTTGAGATCGGAGGCCAGGTCTACTCCTATAGATTTCAAAGGGAACCAGGAGCCCTGAACTAATCCCGTTTTTTTTTTTTTTTAAAGAAGTTCAGATCGGAGCACAGGTCTACTCGCATAGAGTCCAATGGGGAACCGGGTGTTTTGGTCTACTCTCTTTCTTTAAAAAAAAGTATAGATCGGAGCCCAGATCTATTCCTATTGATATCAATGGGAACCCGGGAGTCCTGGTGTACTCCCGTTTTTGTTTTTTTTTAAGAATTTGAGATCGGAACCCAGGTCTACTGCCATAAAGTCCTATGGGGACCCGGGAGTCCTGGTTTACTCCCGTGTTTTTTTTTTTTAAGAAGTTGAGATCGGAGCCCAGATCTACTGCCATAGAGTCCAATGGGGACCCGGGAGGCCTGGTCTACTGCGTTTTTTTATAGGTAAAATGGAGGCCAGATCGACTCTTGTATTTTAGCAGGTAAAATGGAGGCCAGATCAACTCCCGTTTTTTTTTTCTTTTCCAAGTGCTGAACGGAGTCCAGGTCTATTCCTATAGATTTCAATAGGGACCCGGTGGGGCTGGTCTACTCCCATTTTTTTTAAAAAAAGAAGTTGAGATCGGAGCCCAGGTCTACTCTTATAGATTTTAATGGGTACCCAGGAGTTCTGGTCTACTCTCTTTTTTTAAAGAAAAGTTCAGATCGGAGCCCAGATCTATTCCTATTGATATCAAAGGGAACCCGGGAGTCCTGGTCTACTCCCGTTTTTTTTTTTTAAGAAGTTGAGATCGGAGCCCAGGTCTACTGCCATAGAGTCCTATGGGGACCCGGGAGGCCTGGTCTACTCTCGTTGTTTTTTTTTTAAGAAGTTGAGATCGGAGCCCAGATCTACTGCCATAGAGTCCAATGGGGACCCGGGAGGCCTGGTCTACTGCATTTTTTTATAGGTGAAATGGAGGCCAGATCGACTCTTGTATTTTAGCAGGTAAAATGGAGGCTAGATCAACTCCCGTTTTTTTTTTTCTTTTCCAAGTGCTGAACGGAGTCCAGGTCTACTCCTATAGATTTCAAAAGGGACCCGGGGGCCCTGGTCTACTTACGTTTTTTTTTTAAAAACGTTGAGATCGGAGCCCAGGTCTACTCTTATAGATTTTAATGGGGACCCGGGAGTCCTGGTCTACTCTCTTTTTTTAAAAAAAAGTTCAGATCGGAGCCCAGATCTATTCCTATTGATATCAATGGGAACCCGGGAGTCCTGGTCTCCCCCCCTTATTTTTTTTTTTTAAGAAGTTGAGATCGGAGCCCAGGTCTTCTGCCATAGAGTCCTATGGGGACCCGGGAGGCCTGGTCTACTCCCTTTTTAAAAAAAGGAGTTCAGAACGGAGCCCAAGTCTACTCCTATACAGACCATTGTGGACCCCGGAGGCCTTGTCTACTCCCTTTTTTTTTTAAAAAAAAAGTTGAGATCGGAGCCCAGGTCTACTCTTATAGAGTCCAATGGGGACCCGGGAGGCCTCGTCTACTCCCGGTTTTTTTTTTTGTTTTTTTTTTAAAGAAGTTGAGATCGGAGGCCAGGTCTACTCCTATAGATTTCAAAGGGAACCAGGAGGCCTGAACTAATCCCGTTTTTTTTTTTTTTAAAGAAGTTCAGATCGGAGCACAGGTCTACTCGCATAGAGTCCAATGGGGACCCGGGAGTTTTGGTCTACTCTCTTTCTTTAAAAAAAGTTCAAATCGGAGCCCAGATCTATTCCTATTTTTATCAATGGGAACCCGGGAGTCCTGGTCTACTCCCTTTTTTTTTTTTTTTTTAAGAAGTTGAGATCGGAGCCCAGGTCTACTGCCATAGAGTCCTATGGGGACCCGGGAGGCCTGGTCTACTCCCGGTTTTTTTTTAAAGTTCAGAACGGACCCCAGGTCTACTCTCATAGAGTCCAATGGGGACCCGGGAGGCCTGGTCTACTCCCGGTTGTTTTTTTGTTTTTTAAAGAAGTTGAGATCGGAGCCCAGGTCTACTCTCATAGAGTCCTATGGGGACCCGGGAGGCCTGGTCTACTCCCGTTTTTTTTTTAAAAAGTTGAGATCGGAGCCCAGGTCTACTCTTATAGATTTCAAAGGGAACCAGGAGGCCTGAACTAATCCCGTTTTTTTTTTTTAAAAGAAGTTCAGATCGGAGCACAGGTCTACTCGCATAGAGTCCAATGGGGACCCGGGAGGCCTGGTCTACTCCCTTTTTTAAGAAAAAAGTTCAGAACGGAGCCCAGGTCTACTCCTATACAGACCAATGCGGACCCCGGAGGCCTTGTCTACTCCCTTTTTTTTTTAAAAAAAGAAGTTGAGATCGGAGCCGAGGTCTACTCTCATAGAGTCCTATGGGGACCCGGGAGGCCTGGTCTACTCCCGTATTTTTTTTTTAAGAAGTTGAGATCGGAGCCCTGGTCTACTCTTATAGATTTTAATGGGGACCCGGGAGTCCTGGTCTACTCTCTTTTTTTAAAAAAAAGTTCAGATCGGGGCCCAGATCTATTCCTATTGATATCAATGGGAACCCGGGAGTCCTGGTCTACTCCCGTTGTTTTTTTTTTTAAAGAAGTTGAGATCGGAGCCCAGGTCTTCTGCCAAAGAGTCCTATGGGGACCCGGGAGGCCTGGTCTACTCCCTTTTTAAAAAAAGGAGTTCAGAACGGAGCCCAACTCTACTCCTATACAGACCATTGCGGACCCTGGAGGCCTTGTCTACTCCTGTTTTTTTTTAAAAAAGAAGTTGAGATCGGAGCCCAGGTCTACTCACATAGATTCCTATGGGGACCCGGGAGGCCTGGTCTACTCCCGTTGTTTTTTTTTTTTTAAAGTTGAGATCGGAGCCCAGATCTACTGCCATAGAGTCCAATGGGGACCCGGGAGGCCTGGTCTACTGCATTTTTTTATAGGTAAAATGGAGGCCAGATCGACTCTTGTATTTTAGCAGGTAAAAAAGAGGCCAGATCAACTCCCGTTTTTTTTTTCTTTTCCAAGTGCTGAGCGGAGTCCAGGTCTACTCCTATAGATTTCAATAGGGACCCGGGGGGCCTGGTCTACTCCCGTTTTTTTTAAAAAAAGAAGTTGAGATCAGAGCCCAGGTCTACTCTTATAGATTTTAATGGGTACCCGTGAGTCCTGGTCTACTCTCTTTTTTTAAAAAAAAGTTCAGATCGGAGCCCAGATCTATTCCTATTGATATCAAAGGGAACCCGTGAGTCCTGGTCTACTCCCTTTGTTGTTGTTTTTTAAGAAGTTGAGATCGGAGCCCAGGTCTACTGCCATAGAGTCCTACGGGGACCCGAGAGGCCTGGTCTACTCCCGTTGTTTTTTTTTTTAAGAAGTTGAGATCGGAGTTCAGATCTACTGCCATAGAGTCCAATGGGGACCCGGGAGGCCTGGTCTACTTCATTTTTTTATAGGTAAAATGGAGGCCAGATCGACTCTTGTATTTTAGCAGGTAAAATGGAGGCCAGATCAACTCCCGTTTTTTTTTTCTTTTCCAAGTTCAGAACGGAGCCCAGGTCTACTCTCATAGAGTCCAATGGGGACCCGGGAGGCCTGGTCTACTCCCGGTTGTTTTTTTGTTTTTTTTTAACGAAGTTGAGATCAGAGGCCAGGTCTACTCCTATAGATTTCAAAGGGAACCAGGAGGCCTGAACTAATCCCGTTTTATTTTTTTTTAAAAAGTTCAGATCGGAGCACAGGTCTACTCGCATAGAGTCCAATGGGGACCCGAAGGCCTGGTCTACTCCCTTTTTTAAGAAAGAAGTTCAGAACGGAGCCCAGGTCTACTCCTATATAGACCAATGTTGACCCCGGAGGCCTTGTCTACTCCCGTTTTTTTTAAAAAAAGAAGTTGAGATTGGAGCCCAGGTCTACTCTCATAGAGTCCTATGGGGTCCCGGGAGGCCTGGTCTACTCCTGTTTTTTTTTTAAAAAAAGTTGAGATCGGAGCCCAGGTCTACTCTTATAGATTTTAATGGGGACCCGGGAGTCCTGGTCTACTCTCTTTTTTTAAAAAAAAGTTCAGATCGGAGCCCAGATCTATTCCTATTGATATCAATGGGAACCTGGGAGTCCTGGTCTACTCCCGTTTTTTGTTTTTTTTTCAGAAGTTGAGATCGGAGCCCAGGTATTCTGCCATAGAGTCCTATGGGGACCCAGGAGGCCTGGTCTACCCCCTTTTCAAAAAAAAGGAGTTCAGAACGGAGCCCAAGTCTACTCCTATACAGACCATTGCGGACCCCGGAGGCCTTGTCTACTCCCATTTTTTTTTAAAAAAGAAGTTGAGATCGGAGCCCAGGTCTACTCTCATAAAGTCCTATGGGGACCCGGGAGGCCTGGTCTACTACGTTTTTTAAAGGTAAAATGGAGGCCAGATCGACTCTTGTATTTTAGCAGGTATAATGGAGGCCAGATCAACTCCCGTTTTTTTTTTCTTTTCCAAGTTCAGAACGGAGTCCAGGTCTACTCCTATAGATTTCAATAGGGACCCGGGGGGCCTGGTCTACTCCCGGTTTTTTTTAAAAGTTCAGAACGGAGCCCAGGTCTACTCTCATAGAGTCCAATGGGGACCCGGGAGGCCTGGTCTACTCCCGGTTGTTTTTTTTTTTTTTTTAAAGAAGTTGAGATCGGAGGCCAGGTCTACTCCTATAGATTTCAAAGGGAACCAGGAGGCCTGAACTAATCCCGTTTTTTTTTTTAAAAAAAAAGAAGTTCAGATCGGAGCACAGGTCTACTCGCATAGAGTCCAATGGGGACCCGGGAGGCCTGGTCTACTCCGTTTTTTAAGAAAAAAGTTCAGAACGGAGCCCAGGTCTACTCCTATACAGACCAATGCGGACCCCGGAGGCCTTGTCTACTCCCGTTTTTTTTAAAAAAAAGTTGAGATCGGAGCCCAGGTCTACTCTTATAGATTTTAATGGGGACCCGGGAATCCTGGTCTACTCTCTTTTTTTTAAAAAAAAGTTCAGATCGGAGCCCAGATCTATTCCTATTGATATCAATGGGAACCCGGGAGTCCTGGTCTACTCCCGTTGTTTTTTTTTTTAAGAAGTTGAGATCGGAGCCCAGGTTTTCTGCCATAAAGTCCTATGGGGACCCGGGAGGCCTGGTCTACTCCCTTTTTAAAAAAAGGAGTTCAGAACGGAGCCCAAGTCTACTCCTATGCAGACCATTGCGGACCCCGGAGGCCTTGTCTACTCCCGTTTTTTTTTTTAAAAAGAAGTTGAGATCGGAGCCCAGGTCTACTCTCATAGAGTCCTATGGGGACCCGGGAGGCCTGGTCTACTCCCGTTGTTGTTTTTTTTAAGAAGTTGAGATCGGAGCCCAGTTCTACTGCCATAGAGTCCAATGGGGACCCGGGAGGCCTGGTCTACTGCGTTTTTTAATAGGTAAAATGGAGGCCAGATCGACTCTTGTATTTTAGCAGGTAAAATGGAGGCCAGATCAACTCCCGTTTTTTTTTTTCTTTTCCAAGTGCTGAACGGAGTCCAGGTCTACTCCGATAGATTTCAATAGGGACCCGGGGGGCCTGGTCTACTCCCGTTTTTTTAAAAAAAAGAAGTTGAGATCGGAGCCCAGGTCTACTCTTATAGATTTTAATGGGTAACCGGGAGTCTTGGTCTACTCTCTTTTTTTAAAAAAAAGTTCAGATCGGAGCCCAGATCTATTCCTATTGATACCAAAGGGAACCCGGGAGTCCTGGTCTACTCCCGTTGTTTTGTTTTTTTAAGAAGTTGAGATCGGAGCCCAGGTCTACTACCATAGAGTCCAATGGGGACCCTGGAGGCCTGGTCTACTCCCGTTTTTTTTTTTTTTTTAAGAAGTTGAGATCGGAGCCCAGATCTACTGCCATAGAGTCCAATGGGGACCCGGGAGGCCTGGTCTACTGCGTTTTTTTATAGGTAAAATGGAGGCCAGATCGACTCTTGTATTTTAGCAGGTAAAATGGAGGCCAGATCGACTCCCGTTTTTTTTTTTTCTTTTCCAAGTGCTGAACGGAGTCCAGGTCTACTCCTATAGATTTCAATAGGGACCCGGGGGGCCTGGTCTACTCCCATTTTTTTAAAAAAAGAAGTTGAGATCGGAGCCCAGGTCTACTCTTATAGATTTTAATGGGGACCCGGGAGACCTGGACTACTCTCTTTTTTTAAAAAAAAGTTCAGATCGGAGCCCAGATGTATTCCTATTGATATCAAAGGGAACCCGGGAGTCCTGGTCTGCTCCCGTTTTTTTTTTTTTAAGAAGTTGAGATCGGAGCCCAGACCTACTGCCATAGAGTCCAATGGGGACTTGGTAGTCCTGGTCTACTGCCGTTGTTTTTTTTTTTTTAAGAAGTTGAGATCGGAGCCCAGATCTACTGCAATAGAGTCCTATGGGCACCCGGGAGGCCTGGTCTACTCCCGTTTTTTTTTTTTAAAAAAAAGTTGTGATCGGAGCCCAGGCCTACTCTTATAGATTTTAATGGGGACCCGGGAGTTTTTGTCTACTCTCTTTTTTTAAAAAAAAGTTCAGATCGGAACCCAGATCTATTCCTATTGATATCAATGGGAACCCGAGAGTCCTGGTCTACTCCCGTTGTTTTTTTTTTTTAACAAGTTGAGAGAGGAGCCCAGGTCTACTGCCATAGAGTCCTATTGGCACCCAGGAGGCCTGGTCTACTCTCTTTTTTTTTTTTTTAAGAAGTTGAGATCGGAGCCCAGATCTACTGCCATAGAGTCCAATGGGGACCCGGGAGGCCTGGTCTACCGCGTTTCTTTATAGGTAAAATGGAGGCCAGATCGACTCTTGTATTTTAGCAGGTAAAATGGAGGCCAGATCAACTCCCTTTTTTTTTTTCTTTTCCAAGTGCTGAACGGAGTCCAGGTCTACTCCTATAGATTTCAATAGGGACCCAGGGGGCCTGGTCTACTCCCATTTTTTTTAAAAAAAGAAGTTGAGATCGGAGCCCAGGTCTACTCTTATAGATTTTAATGGGTACCCGTGAGTCCTGGTCTACTCTCTTTTTTTAAAAAAAGTTCAGATCGGAGCCCAGATCTATTCCTATTGATATCAAAGGGAACCCGGGAGTCCTGGTCTACTCCCGTTGTTTTGTTTTTTTAAGAAGTTGAGATCGGAGCCCAGGTCTACTGCCATAGAGTCCAATGGGGACACGGGATGCCTGGTCTACTCCCGTTTTTTTTTTTTTTTAAGAAGTTGAGATCGGAGCCCAGATCTACTGCCATAGAGTCCAATGGGGACCCGGGAGGCCTGGTCTACTGCGTTTTTTTATAGGTAAAATGGAGGCCAGATCGACTCTTGTATTTTAGCAGGTAAAATGGAGGCCAGATCAACTCCCGTTTTTTTTTTCTTTTCCAAGTGCTGAACGGAGTCCAGGTCTACTCCTATAGATTTCAATAGGGACCTGGGTGGCCTGGTCTACTCCCGGTTTTTTTTAAAAGTTCCGAACGGAGCCCAGGTCTACTCTCATAGAGTCCAATGGGGACCCGGGAGGCCTGGTCTACTCCCGGTTGTTTTTTTGTTTTTTAAAGAAGTTGAGATACGAGGCCAGGTCTACTCCTATAGATTTCAAAGGGAACTAGGAGGCCTGAACTAATCCCGTTTTTTTTTAAAAAAAAGAAGAAGTTGAGATCGGAGCCCAAGTCTACTCTCATAGAGCCCTATGGGGACCCGGGAGGCCTGGTCTACTCCCGTTGTTTTTTTTTTTAAGAAGTTGAGATCGGAGCCCAGATCTACTGCCATAGAGTCCAATGGGGACTCGGGAGGCCTGGTCTACTCCGTTTTTTTATAAGTAAAATGGAGGCCAGATCGACTCTTGTATTTTAGCAGGTAAAATGGATGTTAACTTCCGTTTTTTTTTTCTTTTCCAAATTCAGAACGGAGCCCAGGTCTACTCTCATAGAGTCCAACGGGGACCCGGGAGGCCTGGTCTACTCCCGGTTTTTTTTTTGTTTTTTTTTAAAGAAGTTGAGATCAGACGCCAGATCTACTCCTGTAGATTTCAAAGGGAACCAGGAGGCCTGAACTAATCCCGTTTTTTTTTTTTAAAAAGAAGTTCAGATCGGAGCACAGGTCTACTCGCATAGAGTCCAATGGGGACCCGGGAGGCCTGGTCTACTCCGTTTTTTAAGAAAAAAGTTCAGAACGGAGCCCAGGTCTACTCCTATACAGACCAATGCGGACCCCGGAGGCCTTGTCTACTCCCTTTTAAAAAAAAAAAAAAGAAGTTGAGATCGGAGCCGAGGTCTCCTCTAATAGAGTCCTATGGGGACCCGGGAGGCCTGGTCTACTCCCGTTTTTTTTAAAAAAATGTTGAGATCGGAGCCCAGGTCTACTCTTATAGATTTTAATGGGGACCCGGGAGTCCTAGTCTACTCTCTTTTTTAAAAAAAAGTTCAGATCGGAGCCCAGATCTATTCCTATTGATATCAATGGGAACCCGGGAGTCCTGGTCTACTCCCGTTATTTTTTTTTTTAAGAAGTTGAGATCGGAGCCCAGGTCTTCTGCCATAGAGTCCTATGGGGACCCGGGAGGCCTGGTCTACTCCCTTTTTAAAAAAAGGAGTTCAGAACGGAGCCCAAGTCTACTCCTATACAGACCATTGCGGAACCCGGAGGCCTTGTCTGCTCCCGTTTTTTTTAAAAAAGAAGTTGAGATCGGAGCCCAGGTCTACTCTCATAGAGTCCAATGGGGACCCGGGAGGCCTGGTCTACTGCGTTTTTTTATAGGTAAAATGGAGGCCAGATCAACTCTTGTATTTTAGCAGGTAAAATGGAGGCCAGATCGACTCCGGTTTTTTTTTTCTTTTCCAAGTGCTGAACGGAGTCCAGGTCTATTCCTAAAGATTTCAATAGGGACCCGGGGGGCCTGGTCTACTCCCGTTTTTTTTAAAAAAAGAAGTTGAATCGGAGCCCAGGTCTACTCTTATAGATTTTAATGGGGACCCGGGAGACCTGGTCTACTCACTTTTTTTTAAAAAAAGTTCAGATCGGAGCCCAGATCTATTCCTATTGATATCAAAGGGAACCCGGGAGGCCTGGTCTACTCCCGTTGTTGTGTTTTTTAAGAAGTTGAGATCGGAGCCCAGATCTACTCCCATAGAGTCCAATGGGGACCCAGGAGGCCTGGTCTACTCCCGTTGTTTTGTTTTTTTTTAAGAAGTTGAGATCGGAGCCCAGATCTACTGCCATAGAGTCCAATGGGGACCCGGGAGGCCTGGTCTACTGCGTTTTTTTATAGGTAAAATGGAGGCCAGATCGACTCTTGTATTTTAGCAGGTAAAATGGAGGCCAGATCAACTCCCGTTTTTTTTTCTTTTCCAAGTTCAGAACGGAGCCCAGTCTACTCTTATAGATTTTAATGGGGACCCGGGAGGCCTGGTCTACTCCCTTTTTAAAAAAAGGAGTTCAGAACGGAGCCCAAGCCTACTCCTATACAGACAAATGTGGAACCCGGAGGCCTTGTCTGCTCCCGTTTTTTTAAAAAAAAGAAGTTGAGATCGGAGCCCAGGTCTACTCTCATAGAGTCCTATGGGGACCCGGGAGGCCTGGTCTACTCCCGTTGTTTTTTTTTTTAAGAAGTTGAGATCGGAGCCCAGATCTACTGCCATAGAGTCCAATGGGGACCCGGGAGGCCTGGTCTACTGCGTTTTTTTATAGGTAAAATGGAGGCCAGATCGACTCTTGTGTTTTAGCAGGTAAAATGGAGGCCAGATAAACTCCCGTTTTTTTTTTCTTTTCCAAGTGCTGAACGGAGTCCAGGTCTACTCCTATAGATTTCAATAGGGACCCGGGGGGCCTGGTCTACTCCCGGTTTTTTTTAAAAGTTCAGAACGGAGCCCAGGTCTACTCTCATAGAGTCCAATGGGGACCCGGGAGGCCTGGTCTACTCCCGGTTGTTTTTTTGTTTTTTAAAGAAGTTGAGATCGGAGGCCAGGTCTACTCCTATAGATTTCAAAGGGAACCAGGAGGCCGGAACTAATCCCGTATTTTTTTTTTTTTAAAGAAGTTCAGATCGGAGCAAAGGTCTACTCGCATAGAGTCCAATGGGGACCCGGGAGGCCTGGTCTACTCCGTTTTTTAAGAAAAAAGTTCAGAACGGAGCCCAGGTCTACTCCTATACAGACCAATGCGGACCCCGGAGGCCTTGTCTACTCCCTTTTTTTTAAAAAAAGAAGAAGTTGAGATCGGAGCCCAGGTCTACTCTCATAGAGTCCTATGGGGACCCGGGAGGCCTGGTCTACTCCCATTTTTTTTTAAAAAAGTTGAGATCGGAGCCCAGGTCTACTCTTATAGATTTTAATGGGGACCCGGGAGTCCTGGTCTACTCTCTTTTTTTAAAAAAATGTTCAGAACGGAGCCCAGGTCTACTCTCATAGAGTCCAATGGGGACCCGTGAGGCCTGGTCTACTCCCGGTGGTTTTTTTGTTTTTTAAAGAAGTTGAGATCGGAGGCCAGGTCTACTGCTATAGATTTCAAAGGGAACCAGGAGGCCTGAACTAATCCCTGGTCAGGGGTTCCCTGGTCAACTCCTGGTTTTTTTTTTTTTTAAAAGGAGTTCAGATCGGAGCACAGGTCTACTCGCATAGAGTCCAATGGGGACTTGGGAGGCCTGGTCTACTCCGTTATTTAAGAAAAAAGTTCAGAACGGAGCCCAGGTCTACTCCTATACAGACCAATGCGGACCCCGGAGGCCTTGTCTACTCCCTTTTTTTAAAAAAAGAAGAAGTTGAGATCGGAGCCCAGGTCTACTCTCATAGAGTCCTATGGGGACCCGGGAGGCCTGGTCTACTCCGTTTTTTTATAGGTAAAATGGAGGCCAGATCGACTCTTGTATTTTAGCAGGTAAAATGGAGGCCAGATCAACTCCCGTTTTTTTTTTCTTTTCCAAGTGCTGAACGGAGTCCAGGTCTACTCCTATAGATTTCAATAGGGACCCGGGGGGCCTGGTCAACTCCCGGTTTTTTTTTTTTTTAAAAGAAGTTCAGATCGGAGCACAGGTCTACTCGCATAGAGTCCAATGGGGACTTTGGAGGCCTGGTCTACTCCGTTTTTTAAGAAAAAAGTTCAGAACGGAGCCCAGGTCTACTCCTATACAGACCAATGCGGACCCCGGAGGCCTTGTCTACTCCCTTTTTTTAAAAAAAGAAGAAGTTGAGATCGGAGCCCAGGTCTACTCTCATAGAGTCCTATGGGGACCCGGGAGGCCTGGTCTACTGCGTTTTTTTATAGGTAAAATGGAGGCCAGATCGACTCTTGTATTTTAGCAGGTAAAATGGAGGCCAGATCAACTCCCGTTTTTTTTTTTCTTTTCCAAGTGCTGAACGGAGTCCAGGTCTACTCCTATAGATTTCAATAGGGACCCGGGGGGCCTGGTCAACTCCTGGTTTTTTTTTTTTTTAAAGGAAGTTCAGATCGGAGCACAGGTCTACTCGCATAGAGTCCAATGGGGACTTGGGAGGCCTGGTCTACTCCGTTTTTTAAGAAAAAAGTTCAGAACGGAGCCCAGGTCTACTCCTATACAGACCAATGCGGACCCCGGAGGCCTTGTCTACTCCCTTTTTTTAAAAAAAAAATGAAGTTGAGATCGGAGCCCAGGTCTACTCTCATAGAGTCCTATGGGGACCCGGGAGGCCTGGTCTACTCCCGTTGTTTTTTTTTTTAAGAAGTTCAGATCGGAGCCCAGGTCTTCTGCCATAGAGTCCTATGGGGACCCGGGAGGCCTGGTCTACTCCCTTTTTAAAAAAAGGAGTTCAGAACGGAGCCCAAGTCTACTCCTATACAGACCATTGCGGAACGCGGAGGCCTTGTCTGCTCCCGTTTTTTTTAAAAAAAGAAGTTGAGATCGGAGCCCAGGTCTACTGCCATAGAGTCCTATGGGGACCCGGGAGGCCTGGTCGACTCCCGTTGTTTTTTTTTTTAAGAAGTTGAGATCGGAGCCCAGATCTACTGCCATAGAGTCCAATGGGGACCCGGGAGGCCTGGTCTACTGCGTTTTTTTATAGGTAAAATGGAGGCCAGATCGACTCTTGTATTTTAGCAGGTAAAATGGAGGCCACATCAACTCCCGTTTTTTTTTTTCTTTTCCAAGTGCTGAACGGAGTCCAGGTCTACTCCTATAGATTTCAATAGGGACCCGGGGGGCCTGGTCAACTCCCGGTTTTTTTAAAAAGTTCAGAACGGAGCCCAGGTCTACTCTCATAGAGTCCAATGGGGACCCGGGAGGCCTGGTCTACTCCCGTTTTTTTTTTTAAAAAGTTGAGATTGGAGCCCAGGTCTACTCTTATAGATTTTAATGGGGACCCGGGAGTCCTGGTCTACTCTCTTTTTTTTAAAAAAAAGTTCAGATCGGAGCCCAGATCTATTCCTATTGATATCAAAGGGAACCCGGGAGTCCTGGTCTTCTCCCGTTGTTTTTTTTTTAAAGAAGTTGAGATCGGAGCTCAGGTCTTCTGCCATAGAGTCCTATGGGGACCCGGGAGGCCTGGTCTACTCCCTTTTTAAAAAAAGGAGTTCAGAACGGAGCCCAAGCCTACTCCTATACAGACCATTGCGGAACCCGGAGGCCTTGTCTGCTCCCATTTTTTTTTAAAAAAAGAAGTTCAGATTGGAGCCCAGGTCTACTCTCATAGACTCCTATGGGGACCCGGGAGGCCTGGTCTACTCCCGTTGTTTTTTTTTTTAAGAAGTTCAGATCGGAGCCCAGATCTATGCCATAGAGTCCAATGGGCACCCGGGAGGCCTGGTCTACTCCCGTTGTTTTTTTTTTTTAAGAAGTTGAGATCGGAGCCCAGATCTACTGCCATAGAGTCCAATGGGAACCCGGGAGGCCTGGTCTACTGCGTTTTTTTATAGGTAAAATGGAGGCCAGATCGACTCTTGTATTTTTGCAGGTAAAATGGAGGCCAGATCAACTCCCGTTTTTTTTTTCTTTTCAAAGTGCTGAACGGAGTCCAGGTCTACTCCTATAGATTTCAATAGGGACCCGGGGGGCCTGGCCTACTCCGGGTTTTTTTTAAAAAAAGAAGTTGAGATCGGAGCCCAGGTCTACTCTTATAGATTTTAATGGGGACCCGGGGGTCCTGGTCTACTCCCGGTTTTTTTTAAAAGTTCAGAACGGAGCCCAGGTCTACTCTCATAGAGTCCAATGGGGACCCGGTAGGCCTGGTCTACTCCCGGTTGTTTTTTTGTTTTTTAAAGAAGTTGAGATCGGAGGCCAGGTCTACTCCTATAGATTTCAAAGGGAACCAGGAGGCCTGAACTAATCCCGTTGTTTTTTTTTTTTAAAGAAGTTCAGATCAGAGCACAGGTCTACTCGCATAGAGTCCAATGGGGACCCGGGAGGCCTGGTCTACTCCGTTTTTTAAGAAAAAAGTTCAGAACGGAGCCCAGGTCTACTCCTATACAGACCAATGCGGACCCCGGAGGCCTTGTCTACTCCCTTTTTTTTTTAAAAAAAGAAGTAGAGATCGGAGCCCAGGTCTACTCTCATAGAGTCCTATGGGGACCCGGGAGGCCTGGTCTACTCCCGTTTTTTTTAAAAAAAGTTGAGAACGGAGCCCAGGTCTACTCTTATAGATTTTAATGGGGACCCGGGAGTCCTGGTCTATTCTCTTTTTTTAAAAAAAAGTTCAGATCGGAGCCCAGATCTATTCCTATTGATATCAATGGGAACCCGGGAGTCCTGGTCGACTCCCGTTGTTTTTTTTTTTTAAGAAGTTGAGATCGGAGCCCAGGTCTTCTGCCATAGAGTCCTATGGGGACCCGGGAGGCCTGGTCTACTCCCTTTTTAAAAAAAGGAGTTCAGAACGGAGCCCAAGTCTACTCCTATACAGACCATTGCGGATCCCAGAGGCCTTGTCTGCTCCCGTTTTTTTAAAAAAAGAAGTTGAGATCGGAGCCCAGGTCTACTGCCATAGAGTCCTATGGGGACCCGGGAGGCCTGGTCTACTCCCGTTGTTTTTTTTTTTAAGAAGTTGAGATCGGAGCCAAGATTTACTGCCATAGAGTCCAATGGGGACCCAGGAGGCCTGGTCTACTGCGTTTTTTTATAGGTAAAATGGAGGCCAGATCGACTCTTGTATTTTAGCAGGTAAAATGGAGTCCAGATCAACTCTTGTATTTTTGCAGGTAAAATGGAGGCCAGATCAACTCCCGTTTTTTTTTTCTTTTCAAAGTGCTGAACGGAGTCCAGGTCTACTCCTATAGATTTCAATAGGGACCTGGGGGGCCTGGTCTACTCCCGGTTTTTTTTAAAAAAAGAAGTTGAGATCGGAGCCCAGGTCTACTCTTATAGATTTTAATGGGGACCCGGGGGTCCTGGTCTACTCCCGGTTTTTTTTAAAAGTTCAGAACGGAGCCCAGGTCTACTCTCATAGAGTCCAATGGGGACCCGGGAGGCCTGGTCTACTCCCGGTTGTTTTTTTGTTTTTTAAAGAAGTTGAGATCGGAGGCCAGGTCTACTCCTATAGATTTCAAACGGAACCAGGAGGCCTGAACTAATCCCGTTTTTTTTTTTTTAAAGAAGTTCAGATCGGAGCACAGGTCTACTCGCATAGAGTCCAATGGGGACCCGGGAGGCCTGGTCTACTCCGTTTTTTAAGAAAAAAGTTCAGAACGGAGCCCAGGTCTACTCCTATACAGACCAATGCGGACCCCGGAGGCCTTGTCTACTCCCTTTTTAAAAAAAAAAAGAAGTAGAGATCGGAGCCCAGGTCTACTCTCATAGAGTCCTATGGGGACCCGGGAGGCCTGGTCTACTCCCGTTTTTTTTAAAAAAAGTTGAGAACGGAGCCCAGGTCTACTCTTATAGATTTTAATGGGGACCCGGGAGTCCTGGTCTATTCTCTTTTTTTTAAAAAAAGTTCAGATCGGAGCCCAGATCTATTCCTATTTATATCAATGGGAACCCGGGAGTCCTGGTCTACTCCCGTTGTTTTTTTTTTTTAAGAAGTTGAGATCGGAGCCCAGGTCTTCTGCCATAGAGTCCTATGGGGACCCGGGAGGCCTGGTCTACTCCCTTTTTAAAAAAAGGAGTTCAGAACGGAGCCCAAGACTACTCCTATACAGACCATTGCGGATCCCAGAGGCCTTGTCTGCTCCCATTTTTTTTAATAAAAGAAGTTGAGATCGGAGCCCAGGTCTACTGCCATAGAGTCCTATGGGGACCCGGGAGGCCTGGTCTACTCCCGTTGTTTTTTTTTTTAAGAAGTTGAGATCGGAGCCCAGATTTACTGCCATAGAGTCCAATGGGGACCCAGGAGGCCTGGTCTACTGCGTTTTTTTATAGGTAAAATGGAGGCCAGATCGACTCTTGTATTTTAGCAGGTAAAATGGAGGCCAGATCAACTCCCGTTTTTTTTTTCTTTTCCAAGTGCTGAACGGAGTCCAGGTCTACTTCTCTAGATTTCCATAGGGACCCGGGGGGCCTGGTCTACTCCCGGTTTTTTTTTAAAGTTCAGAACGGAGCCCAGGTCTACTCTCATAGAATCCAATGGGGACCCGGAAGGCCTGGTCTACTCCCGGTTTTTTTTTTTTTTTTTTTTAAAGAAGTTGAGATCGGAGGCCAGGTCTACTCCTATAGATTTCAAAGGGAACCAAAAGGCCTGAACTAATCCCGTTTTTTTTTTTAAAAAAAGAAGTTCAGATCGGAGCACAGGTCTACTTGCATAGAGTCCAATTGGGACCCGGGAGGCCTGGTCAACTCCCTTTTTTAAGAAAAAAGTTCAGAACGGAGCCCAGGTCTACTCCGATACAGACCTATGCGGACCCCGGAGGCCTTGTCTACTCCCGTATTTTTTAAAAAAAAGAAGTTGAGGTCGGAGCTCAGGTCTACTCTTATAGATTTTAATGGGGACCCGGGAGTCCTGGTCTACTCTCTTTTTTTTAAAAAAAGTTCAGATCGGAGCCCAGATCTATTCCTATTGATATCAATGGGAACCCGGGAGTCCTGGTCTACTCCCGTTGTTTTTTTTTTTTAAGAAGTTGAGATCGGAGCCCAGGTCTTCTGCCATAGAGTCCTATGGGGACCCGGGAGGCCTGGTCTACTCCCTTTTTAAAAAAAGGAGTTCAGAACGGAGCCCAAGTCTACTCCTATACAGACCATTGCGGAACCCGGAGGCCTTGTCTGCTCCCGTTTTTTTAAAAAAAAGAAGTTGAGATCGGAGCCCAGGTCTACTCTCATAGAGTCCTATGGGGACCCGGGAGGCCTGGTCTACTCCTGTTTTTTTTTTTTTTAAGAAGTTGAGATCGGAGCCCAGATCTACTGCCATAGAGTCCAATGGGGACACGGGAGGCCTGGTCTACTCCCGTTGTTTGTTTTTAAGAAGTTGAGATCGGAGCCCAGATCTACTGCCATAGAGTCCAATGGGGACCCGGGAGGCCTGGACTACTGCGTTTTTTTATAGGTTAAATGGAGGCCAGATCGACTCTTGTATTTTAGCAGGTAAAATGGAGTCCAGATCAACTCCCGTTTTTTTTTTCTTTTCCAAGTTCAGAACGGAGCCCAGGTCTACTCTCATAGAGTCCAATGGGGACCCGGGAGGCCTGGTCTACTCCCGGTTGTTTTTTTGTTTTTTTTTAAAGAAGTTGAGATCGGAGGCCAGGTCTACTTCTATAGATTTCAAAGGAAACCAGGAGTCCTGAACTAATCCCGTTTTTTTTTTTTTAAAGAAGTTCAGATCGGAGCACAGGTCTACTCGCATAGAGTCCAATGGGGACCCGGGAGGCCTGGTCTACTCCCTTTTTTAAGAAAAAAGTTCAGAACGGAGCCCAGGTCTACTCCTATACAGACCAATGCGGACCCCGGAGGCCTTGTCTACTCCCGTTTTTTTTAAAAAAAAGAAGTTGAGATCGGAGCCCACGTCTACTCTCATAGAGTCCTATGGGGACCCGGTAATTTTTTTTAAAGAAGTTGAGATCGGA
Organism: Lepidodactylus listeri; assembly: GCA_029233225.1. Classification (NCBI taxonomy): domain Eukaryota; kingdom Metazoa; phylum Chordata; class Lepidosauria; order Squamata; family Gekkonidae; genus Lepidodactylus; species Lepidodactylus listeri. The sequence continues at coordinate 161,653 of JARCFY010000014.1, read as the reverse complement.
GCACAGGTCCACTCGCATAGAGTCCAATGGGGACCCGGGAGGCCTGGTCTACTCCCTTTTTTAGGAAAAAAGTTCAGAACGGAGCCCAGGTCTACTCCTATACAGACCAATGCGGACCCCGGAAACCTTGTCTACTCCCGTTTTTTTTTTAAAAAAGAAGTTGAGATCGGGCCCAGGTCTACTCTCATAGAGTCCTATGGGGACCCGGGAGGCCTGGTCTACTCCTTTTTTTAAAAAAGTTGAGATCGGAGCCCAGGTCTACTCTCATAGATTCCTATGGGGACCCGGGAGGCCTGGTCTACTCCCGTTGTTTTTTTTTTTAAGAAGTTGAGATCGGAGACCAGATCTACTGCCATAGAGTCCAATGGGGACCCGGGAGGCCTGGTCTACTCCCGTTGTTTGTTTTTTTTTAAGAAGTTGAGATCGGAGCCCAGATCTACTGCCATAGAGTCCAATGGGGACCCGGGAGGCCTGGTCTACTGCGTTTTTTTATAGGTAAAATGGAGGCCAGATCGACTCTTGTATTTTAGCAGGTAAAATGGAGGCCAGATCAACTCCCATTTTTTTTCTTTTCCAAGTTCAGAACGGAGCCCAGGTCTACTCTCATAGAGTCCAATGGGGACCCGGGAGGCCTGGTCTACTCCCGGTTGTTTTTTTGTTTTTTTTTAAAGAAGTTGAGATCGGAGACCAGGTCTACTCGTGTAGATTTCAAAGGGAAAAAGGAGGCCTGAACTAATCCCGTTTTTTTTTTTTTTAAGAAGTTCAGATTGGAGCACAGGTCTACTCGCATAGAGTCCAATGGGGACCCGGGAGGACTGGTCTACTCCCTTTTTTAAGAAAAAAGTTCAGAACGGAGCCCAGGTCTACTCCTATACAGACCTATGCGGACCCCGGAGGCCTTGTCTACTCCCGTATTTTTTTAAAAAAGAAGTTGAGATCGGAGCCCAGGTCTACTCTTATATATTTTAATGGGGACCCGGGAGTCCTGGTCTACTCTCTTTTTTTAAAAAAAAAGTTCAGATCAGAGCCCAGATCTATTCCTATTGATATCAATGGGAACCCGGGAGTCCTGGTCTACTCCCGTTGTTTTTTTTTTTAAGAAGTTGAGATCGGAGCCCAGGTCTTCTGCCATAGAGTCCTATGTGAACCCGGGAGGCCTGGTCTACTCCCTTTTTAAAAAAAGGAGTTCAGAACGGAGCCCAAGTCTACTCCTATACAGACCATTGCGGAACCCGGAGGCCTTGTCTGCTTCCGTTTTTTTTAAAAAAAGGAGTTGAGATCGGAGCCCAGGTCTACTCTCATAGAGTCCTATGGGGACCCGGGAGGCCTGGTCTACTCCCGTTGTTTTTTTTTTCTAGAAGTTGAGATCGGAGCCCAGATCTATGCCATAGAGTCCAATGGGGACCCGGGAGGCCTGGTCTACTCCCGTTGTTTTTTTTTTTAAGAAGTTGAGATCGGAGCCCAGATCTACTGCCATAGAGTCCAATGGGGACCCGGGAGGCCTGGTCTACTGTGTTTTTTTATAGGTAAAATGGAGGCCAGATCAACTCCCGTTTTTTTTTTCTTTTCCAAGTTCAGAACGGAGCCCAGGTCTACTCTCATAGAGTCCAATGGGGACCCGGGAGGCCTGTTCTACTCCCGGTTGTTTTTTTGTTTTTTTTTAAAGAAGTTGAGATCGGAGGCCAGGTCTACTCCTGTAGATTTCAAAAGGAACCAGGAGGCCTGAACTAATCCCGTTTTTTTTTTTTTTTAAAGAAGTTCAGATCGGAGCACAGGTCTACTCGCATAGAGTCCAATGGGGACCCGGGAGGCCTGGTCTACTCCGTTTTTTAAGAAAAAAGTTCAGAACGGAGCCCAGGTCTACTCCCATACAGACCAATGCGGACCCCGGAGGCCTTGTCTACTCCCGTTTTTTTTAGAAATGTTGAGATCGGAGCCCAGGTCTACTCTCATAGAGTCCTATGGGGACCCGGGAGGCCTGGTCTACTCCCGTTTTTTTTTTTAAGAAGTTGAGATCGGAGCCCAGATCTACTGCCATAGAGTCCAATGGGGACCCGGGAGGCCTGGTCTACTGCGTTTTTTTATAGGTAAAATGAAGGCCAAATCGACTCTTGTATTTTAGCAGGTAAATTGGAGGCCAGATCAACTCCAGTTTTTTTTTTCTTTTCCAAGTGCTGAACGGAATCCAGGTCTACTCCTATAGATTTCAATAAATACCCGGGGGGCCTGGTCTACTCCCGGTTTTTTTTAAAAGTTCAGAACGGAGCCCAGGTCTACTCTCATAGAGTCCTATGGGGACCCGGGAGGCCTGGTCTACTCCCTTTTTAAAAAAAGGAGTTCAGAACGGAGCCCAAGTCTACTCCTATACAGACCATTGCGGAACCCGGAGGCCTTGTCTGCTCCCGTTTTTTTAAAAAAAAGAAGTTGAGATCGGAGCCCAGGTCTACTCTCATAGAGTCCTATGGGGACATGGGAGGCCTGGTCTACTCCCGTTGTTTTTTTTTTTTAAGAAGTTGAGATCGGAGCTCAGATCTACTGCCCTAGAGTCCAATGGGGACCCGGGAGGCCTGGTCTACTGCGTTTTTTTATAGGTAAAATGGAGGCCAGATCGACTCTTGTATTTTAGCAGGTAAAATGGAGGCCAGATCAACTCCCGTTTTTTTTTTCTTTTCCAAGTTCAGAACGGAGCCCAGGTCTACTCTCATAGAGTCCAATGGGGACCCGGGAGGCCTGGTCTACTCCCGGTTGTTTTTTTGTTTTTTTTTTAAAGAAGTTGAGATCGGAGGCCAGGTCTACTCCTGTAGATTTCAAAGGGAACCAGGAGGCCTGGTCTACTCCCGGTTTTTTTTTAAAAAGTTGAGATCGGAGCCCAGGTCTAGTCTTATAGATTTTAATGGGGACCCGGGAGTTTTGGTCTACTCTCTTTTTTTAAAAAAAAGTTCAGATCGGAGCCCAGATCTATTCCTATTGATATCAATGGGAACCCGGGAGTCCTGGTCTACTCCCGTTGTTTTTTTTTTTAAGAAGTTGAGATCGGAGCCCAGGTCTACTGCCATAGAGTCCAATGGGGACCCGGGAGGCCTGGTCTACTGCGTTTTTTTATAGGTAAAATGGAGGCCAGATCGACTCTTGTATTTTAGCAGGTAAAATGGAGGCCAGATCAACTCCCGTTTTTTTTTTCTTTTCCAAGTGCTGAACGTAATCCAGGTCTACTCCTATAGATTTCAATAGGGACCCGGGGGGCCTGGTCTACTCCCGGTTTTTTTTAAAAGTTCAGAACGGAGCCCAGGTCTAGTCTCATAAAGTCCAATGGGGACCCGGGAGGCCTGGTCTACTCCCGGTTGTTTTTTTTGTTTTTTTTTTAAGAAGTTGAGATCGGAGGCCAGGTCTACTCCTGTAGATTTCAAAGGGAACCAGGAGGCCTGAACTAATCCCGTTTTTGTTTTTTTTAAAGAAGTTCAGATCGGAGCACAGGTCTACTCGCATAGAGGCCAAAGGGGACCCGGGAGGCCTGGTCTACTCCGTTTTTTAAGAAAAAAGTTCAGAACGGAGCCCAGATCTATTCCTATTGATATCAATGGGAACACGGGAGTCCTGGTCTACTGCATTTTTTTATAGGTAAAATGGAGGCCAGATCGACTCTTGTATTTTAGCAGGTAAAATGGAGGCCAGATAAACTCCTGTTTTTTTTTTCTTTTCCAAATTCAGAACGGAGCCCAGGTCTACTCTCATAGAGTCCAATGTGGACCCGGGAGGCCTGGTCTACTCCCGGTTGTTTTTTTGTTTTTTTTTAAAGAAGTTGAGATCGGAGGCCACGTCTACTCCTGTAGATTTCAAAGGGAACCAGGAGGCCTGAACTAATCCCGTTTTTTTTTTTTTTAAAGAAGCTCAGATCGGAGCACAGGTCTACTCGCATGGAGTCCAATGGGGACCCGGGAGGCCTGGTCTACTCCCTTTTTTAAGAAAAAAGTTCAGAACGGAGCCCAGGTCTACTCCTATATAGACCAATGCGGACCCCGGAGGCCTTGTCTAGTCCCGTTTTTTTTTTAAAAAAGAAGTTGAGATCGGAGCCCAGGTCTACTCTCATAGAGTCCTATGGGGACCCGGGAGGCCTGGTCTACTCCCGTATTTTTTAAAAAAAGTTGAGATTGGAGCCCAGGTCTACTCTTATAGATTTTAATGGGGACCCGGGAGTCCTGGTCTACTCTCTTTTTTTAAAAAAAATGTTCCGATCGGAGCCCAGATCTATTCCTATTGATATCAATGGGAACCCGGGAGTCCTGGTCTACTCCCGTTGTTTTTTTTTTTAAGAAGTTGAGATCGGAGCCCAGGTCTTCTGCCATAGAGTCCTATGGGGACCCGGAAGGCCTGGTCTACTCCCTTTTTAAAAAAAGGAGTTCAGAACGGAGCCCAAGTCTACTCCTATACAGACCATTGCGGACCCCGGAGGCCTTGTCTACTCCCGTTTTTTTTAAAAAAAGAAGTTGACATCGGAGCCCAGGTCTACTCTCATAGAGTCCTATGGGGACCCGGGAGGCCTGGTCTACTCCCGGTTGTTTTTTTGTTTTTTTTTTAAAGTAGTTGAGATCGGAGGCCAGGTCTACTCCTATAGATTTCAAAGGGAACCAGGAGTCCTGAACTAATCCCGTTTTTGTTTTGTTTAAAGAAGTTCAGATCGGAGCACAGGTCTACTCGCTTAAAGTCCAATGGGGATCCGGGAGGCCTGGTCTACTCCCGGTTGTTGTTGTTTTTTTTTTTTTTTAAAGAAGTTGAGATCGGAGGCCAGGTCTACTCTTATAGATTTTAATGGGGACCCGGGAGTCCTGGTCTACTCTCCTTTTTTAAAAAAAAGTTCAGATCGGATCCCAGATCTATTCCTATTGATATCAATGGGAACCCGAAAGGCCTGGTCTACTCCCTTTTTTAAGAAAAATGTTCAGAACGGAGCCCAGATCTATTCCTATTGATATCAATGGGAACCCGGAGTCCTGGTCTACTCCCGTTGTTTTTTTTTTAAGAAGTTGAGATCGGAGCCCAGGACTTCTGCCATACAGACCTATGGGGACCCGGGAGGCCTGGTCTACTCCCATTGTTTTTTTTTTTTAAGAAGTTAAGATCTGAGCCCAGATCTACTGCCATAGAGTCCAATGGGGACCCGGGAGGCCTGGTCTACTGCATTTTTTTATAGGTAAAATGGAGGCCAGATCGACTCTTGTATTTTAGCAGGTAAAATGGAGGCAAGATAAACTCCCGTTTTTTTTTTCTTTTCCAAATTCAGAACGGAGCCCAGGTCTACTCTCATAGAGTCCAATGGGGACCCGGGAGGCCTGGTCTACTCCCAGTTGTTTTTTTGTTTTTTTTTAAAGAAGTTGAGATCGGAGGCCAGGTCTACTCCTGTAGATTTCAAAGGGAACCAGGAGGCCTGAACTAATCCCGTTTTTTTTTTTTAAAAGAAGCTCAGATCGGAGCACAGGTCTACTCGCATAGAGTCCAATGGGGAACCGGGAGGCCTGGTCTACTCCCGTTTTTTTTTTAAAAAGTTGAGATCGGAGCCCAGGTCTACTCTTATAGATTTTAATGGGGACCCGGGAGTCCTGGTCTACTCTCTTTTTAAAAAAAAAATGTTCAGATCGGAGCCCAGATCTATTCCTATTGATATCAATGGGAACCCGGGAGTCCTGGTCTACTCCCGTTGTTTTTTTTTTTAAGAAGTTGAGATCGGAGCCCAGGTCTTCTGCCATAGAGTCCTATGGGGACCCGGAAGGCCTGGTCTACTCCCTTTTTAAAAAAAGGAGTTCAGAACGGAGCCCAAGTCTACTCCTATACAGACCATTGCGGACCCCGGTGGCCTTGTCTACTCCCGTATTTTTTTAAAAAAGAAGTTGAGATCGGAGCCCAGGTCTACTCTCATAGAGTCCTATGGGGACCCGGGAGGCCTGGTCTACTCCCGGTTGTTGTTTTTTTTTTCTTTTAAAGAAGTTGAGATTGGACGCCAGTTCTACTCCTATAGATTTCAAAGGGAAGCAGGAGTCCTGAACTAATCCCATTTTTGTTTTCTTTAAAGAAGTTCAGATCGGAGCACAGGTCTATTCGCTTAGAGTCCAATGGGGATCCGGGAGGCCTGGTCTACTCCCTTTTTTAAGAAAAATGTTCAGAACGGAGCCCAGGTCTACTCCTATACAGACCTATGCAGACCCCGGAGGCCTGGTCTACTCCCGTTGTTTTTTTTTTTAAGAAGTTGAGATCGGAGCCCAGGTCTACTCTCATAGAGTCCTCTGGGCACCCGGGAGGCCTGGTCTACTCCCGTTTTTTTTTTTTTAAAGTTGAGATTGGAGCCCAGGTCTACTCTTATTGATTTTAATGGGGACCCGGGAGTTTTGGTCTGCTCTCTTTTTTTAAAAAAAAGTTCAGATCGGAGCCCAGATCTATTCCTATTGATATCAATGGGAACCCGGGAGTCCTAGTCTACTCCCTTTTTTTTTTTTTTTTAAGAAGTTGAGATCGGAGCCCAGATCTACTGCCATAGAGTCCAATGGGGACCCGGGAGGCCTAGTCTACTGCGTTTTTTTATAGGTAAAATGGAGACCAGATCGACTCTTGTATTTTAGCAGGTAAAATGGAGGCCAGATCAACTCCCGTTTTTTTTTTCTTTTCCAAGTGCTGAACGGAATCCAGGTCTACTCCTATAGATTTCAATAGGGACCCGGGGAGCCTGGTCTACTCCCGGTTTTTTTTAAAAGTTCAGAACGGAGCCCAGGTCTACTCTCATAGAGTCTAATGGGGACCCGGGAGGCCTGGTCTACTCCCGGTTGTTTTTTTGATTTTTAAAGAAGTTGAGATCGGAGGCCAGGTCTACTCCTATAGATTTCAAAGGGAACCAGGAAGCCTGAACTAATCCCGTTTTTTTTTTTTTTAAAGAAGTTCAGATCGGAGCACAGGTCTACTCGCATAGAGTCCAATGGGGACTCGGGAGGCCTGGTCTACTCCCGTTTTTTTTTTAAAAAGTTGAGATCGGAGCCCAGGTCTACTCTTATAGATTTTAATGGGGACCCGGGAGTCCTGGTCTACTCTCTTTTTTTAAAAAAAGTTCAGATCGGAGCCCAGATCTATTCCTATTGATTTCAATGGGAACCCGGGAGTCCTGGTCTACTCCCGTTGTTTTTTTTTTTTAAGAAGTTGAGATCGGAGCCCAGGTCTTCTACCATGGAGTCCTATGGGGACCCGGGAGGCCTGGTCTACTCCCTTTTTAAAAAAAGGAGTTCAGAACGGAGCCAAAGTTTACTCCTATACAGACCATTGCGGAACCCGGAGGCCTTGTCTGCTCCCGTTTTTTTTAAAAAAAGAAGTTGAGATCGGAGCCCAGGTCTACTCTCATAGAGTCCTATGGGGACCCGGGAGGCCTGGTCTACTCCCTTTTTTTTTTTTTTTTAAGAAGTTGAAATCGGAGCCCAGATCTACTGCCATAGAGTCCAATGGGGACCCAGGAGGCCTGGTCTACTCCCGTTGTTTTGTTTTTTTTTTAAGAAATTGAGATCGGAGCCCAGATCTACTGCCATAGAGTCCAATGGGGACCCGGGAGGCCTGGTCTACTGCGTTTTTTTATAGGTAAAATGGAGGCCAGATCGACTCTTGTATTTTAGCAGGTAAAATGGAGGCCAGATCAACTCCCGTTTTTTTTTTCTTTTCCAAGTGCTGAACGGAGTCCAGGTCTACTCCTATAGATTTCAATAGGGACCCGGGGGGCCTGGTCTACTCCCGGTTTTTTTTAAAAAAAGAAGTTGAGATCGGAGCCCAGGTCTACTCTTATAGATTTTAATGGGTACCCGGGAGTCCTGGTCTACTCTCTTTTTTTAAAAAAAAAGTTCAGATCGGAGCGCAGATCTATTCCTATTGATATCAAAGGGAACCCGGGAGTCCTGGTCTACTCCCGTTGTTTTGTTTTTTTAAGAAGTTGAGATCGGAGCCCAGGTCTACTGCCATAGAGTCCTATGGGGACCCGGGAGGCCTGGTCTACTCCCGTTGTTTTTTTTTTTTTTAAGAAGTTGAGATCGGAGCCCAGATCTACTGCCATAGAGTCCAATAGGGACCCGGGAGGCCTGGTCTACTGCATTTTTTTATAGGTAAAATGGAGGCCAGATTGACTCTTGTATTTTAGCAGGTAAAATGGAGGCCAGATCGACTCCCGTTTTTTTTTTCTTTTCCAAGTGCTGAACGGAGTCCAGGTCTACTCCTATAGATTTCAATAGGGACCCGGGGGGCCTGGTCTACTCCCTTTTTTTTAAAAAAAAGAAGTTGAGATCGGAGCCCAGGTCTACTCTTATAGATTTTAATGGGGACCCGGGAGACCTGGTCTACTCTCTTTTTTTAAAAAAAAGTTCAGATTGGAGCCCAGATCTATTCCTATTGATATCAAAGGGAACCCGGGAGTCCTGGTGTGCTCCCGTTGTTTGTTTTTTTTAAGAAGTTGAGATCGGAGCCCAGGTCTACTGCCATAGAGTCCTATGGGGACCCGGGGGGCCTGGTCTACTCCCGTTTTTTTTAAAAAGTTCAGAACGGAGCCCAGGTCTACTCTCATAGAGTCCAAAGGGGACCCGGGAGGCCTGGTCTACTCCCGGTTGTTTTTTTGTTTTTTAAAGAAGTTGAGATCGGAGGCCAGGTCTACTCCTATAGATTTCAAAGGGAACCAGGAGGCCTGAACTAATCCCGTTTTTTTTTTTTTTTAAAAGAAGTTCAGATCGGAGCACAGGTCTACTCGCATAGATTCCAATGGGGACCCGGGAGGCCTGGTCTACTCCGTTTTTTAAGAAAAAAGTTCAGAACGGAGCCCAGGTCTACTCCTATACATACCAATGCTGACCCCGGAGGCCTTGTCTACTCCCTTTAAAAAAAAAAAAAAGAAGTTGAGATCGGAGCCCAGCTCTACTCTCATAGAGTCCTATGGGGACCCGGGAGGCCTGGTCTACTCCCTTTTTTAAAAAAAAAAAATAGAGATCGGAGCCCAGGTCTACTCTTATAGATTTTAATGGGGAACCGGGAGTCCTAGTCTACTCTCTTTTTTTAAAAAAAAGTTCAGATCGGAGCCCAGATCTTTTTCTTTTGATATCAATGGGAACCCGGGAGTCCTGGTCTACTCCCGTTGTTTTTTTTTTTAAGAAGTTGAGATCGGAGCCCAGGTCTTCTGCCATAGAGTCCTATGGGGACCTGGGAGGCCTGGACTACTGCCTTTTTAAAAAAAGGAGTTGAGATCGGGGCCCAGGTCTACTCTTATAGATTTTAATGGGGACCCGGGAGACCTGGTCTACTCTCTTTTTTTAAAAAAAAGTTCAGATCGGAGCCCAGATCTATTCCTATTGATATCAAAGGGAACCCGGGAGTCCTGGTCTGCTCCCGTTGTTTTTTTTTTTTAAGAAGTTGAGATCGGAGCCCAGGTCTACTGCCATAGAGTCCTATGGGGACCCGGGTGGCCTGGTCTACTCCCGTTGTTTTTTTTTTTAAGAAGTTGAGATCGGAGCCCAGATCTACTGCCATAGAGTCCAATGGGGACCCGGGAGGCCTGGTGTGAGAGTTCTGCTCAAAGTAGTCAAGGATCAGATCTTGGTTGGTTAACCACAGTTCTTTATTACCTATTCCTACATTAGTACAGCATCTCGGATTATTGTCAGAGATGAGACAAATAATACAAGCGGGTCTATTATACCATTCCAAGGAGTTTGAATTACCCATAGATAGCCAATCCCCTTAAGGGAAAATTGGCGGGCAAAAAGGTGTCTTGACCGTTTGGTTCTCACAGGAAAAAAGTGAGGTGTTAAGCAGTAAATTTCCTCTCCCAAGCCAGACCCCTCAGATGTTTCGAGTTCACATAACAATCAATGGCTCCAAGGTTCTTTTGCATTTGATAAGAGATGAGAAGCATCCTCCCCTTGAAGTTACTGCCGGGGCAGCTGGAATGCGGAGGCAGGGATGTGAGGCCTCCTTGTTCTCGCAAATCATGGTTGTCACCCTCCCGGCCAAGACAGAAACAATGCATTATGGTTACAGAGGTTCCAATATACTTTAGATACATAGGATAGTTAAAGATATGCATGCAAGAAGTTAACTCCATATCTGGCTAATACATTGGCTGAATTTGCAGATTCTGACACCCTGCCCTCCTCATAATTCACTTCACCTAGCTTTATCAGGAAAGATTTTATGAAACAATTTGGTCAGTTTAGGAGCATGAACATATTCAGAGCGAATCCACTCGTTGTGTTCCGGGCCGAAATCTAACCATCTAACTAAATAATATAACCGGCCTCTTCGCATCTTGGAATCAAGAATTTCAGTTATCTCGAAGTGAGGGGCCCCCTCCTTCATCAGTGGAGGAGGAACTGGAGGAGCTGGATGCCAAGCATTCAGCCCAGGATCTTTCTTCAGTAGGCTGAAATGAAACACAGGGTGCACAGAACTCAGTGATTTAGGCAGTTCCAGTTCAAAAGACACATCCGATATTTTGCGCAGTACTTTATAGGGTCCCACATATTTCCATCCTAGTTTTCTGCTGGGCTGCAACCCATGAATATTTTTTGTGGAGAGATAGACAGAGTCCCCGGGTTGGAGATCCCATCCTGCTGCTCGCCCTCGATCAGCATATTTTTTGTAATCCTCTTTGGCATGGTCCAATGCTTTGCCTATTAATGGCCAGGAGTCCTGGAGACTAGACCACCAACTCTTAAAGTCCGATGGGGAAACATTGGGGTCATTCTCAATGGTAGGCAACGGTTTCCCCTCAAAACCCCCTACTGCCATGAAGGGAGAGACTCCCGTGGAAGAGTGCACTGCATTGTTGTAACTATATTCTGCAAACGGCAGCAGTTCCACCCAATTGTCTTGGTGATAATTAGTGTAACATCTCAGAAACTGCTCCAATATTTGATTAGTTCGTTCGGATTGGCCATCGGTCTCTGGGTGGTAACCCGTACTCAGGGCTGGTTCTATGTCCATCATTTTCAGGAGCTCCCGCCAGAAGCTGGCAACGAACTGACTTCCCCTGTCGGATACCACTCTCTTCGGAAAAGCGTGTAATTTAATCACGTGATTGAAAAAGGCTTTGGCCATCCCTTTAGCGGTGGGCAATTGCTTGAACGGGGTGAAATGTGCTTGCTTCGAAAATGTGTCTACCACCACCCAAATAACCGTTTTTCCCTTAGAGGGGGGCAAATTGGTGATAAAGTCCATGGCTATGGCCTCCCAGGGTCTTGAGGGGGTGGGTAGGGGGTGCAACAATCCCGGAACCTTCCCCCCCCCGTTTTTTGCACATTAAACAGGTTTGGCAAGCCGAGACGAAGTCGGAGACGTCTCGACGCATGCGCGGCCACCAGAATTGACGCTGGATCAAATTAAGTGTTTTTAGGAAGCCAAAGTGCCCGGCAAGCTTAGATGAGTGGCAGGTTAATAATATCTCTTTACGTTTGACCTTCGGCACCACTAGTTTGTCTCCATGTAGCCAACATTGATCATCTCTCTTAGAGCATTCCTCCAGAGCTTCTAGTTCCTCTACCTCCTCCGGAGCATAATCCCCCCCCCCAATCACATTTCCCAATGTCCAACTGGGCTTTCTTAGCTTGGCTCCTGGTGACCACTGCCCCCCCTAATTGCTGGGGGGAGAACATGGAGTCAAACACCTCTTCCTTGACACTTTCATGTTGGGGCAACCTGGACAGTGCGTCTGCCAAGGAGTTAGCTTTCCCAGGAAAATGCTTAAGCACAAAGTTAAACTTGGAGAAGAAATCGGCCCATCGCAGCTGTTTGGCGTTGAGGGATCTCTGAGTGCGCAGCGCCTCTAGATTCTTATGATCAGTCCATATTTCAAACGGAGTCTGCGCACCCTCCAACCAATGCTGCCACGTAGTGAGCGCCAACCTAATGGCTGCGGCTTCTTTGTCCCAGACCGACCAATTCCTTTCCGTTTCGTTAAATTTTTTCGAAATATAAGCCAGTGGGTGCAATTTCCCTTCCGGACCACTTTGTAATATGGCCCCCCCCATGGCTACATCAGACGCGTCTACATGGATTACAAACTCTTTGGTTTCGTCAGGGTGCGCTAGAATGGGCTCCGAGGTAAAAAGAGTCTTTAAAGTCTCAAACGCCCTCTGGCACTCCCCGTTCCAGGCTATTTTTTCTCCTGGCTTCCCTGCCTCGGGCCCTCTCCCCTTAGTTTTTAGTAGGTCCGTTAAGGGGAGAGTAACCTTAGCAAAGTCCTTGATGAAGGTTCGGTAAAAGTTACAAAATCCTAAAAGACTCTGCAATTGTTTTCTCGTTCGCGGAGCCTCCCACTGCACCACCGCCTCCACCTTCCCCGGGTCCATTTCCAAACCCTTCTGAGAGATGCGATAGCCCAGGAAGTCCACAGACTCACGGTGGAATTCACACTTAGATAGCTTCACATATAGCTGGTTTTTTAGCAAGGTAGCGAGTACTTCCCTGACTAATTTCACGTGTGCTTTCTTATCAGTAGAATAGATCAAGATATCATCTATGTAACATAACACGCCTTTAAATAGGTGCTTGTGCAACACTTCGTTGATTAAACTCATAAAGACCCCGGGCGTGCCACTTAAGCCGAACGGCATCACTAGATATTCAAATTGTCCCAGGGGGGTATTAAAGGCAGTCTTGGATTCATCCCCTTCCCTGATGCGCACCCTGAAATAGGCATCTCGTAAATCCAGCTTGGTAAAAATCTTCCCCTTAGCAGCTTCCGCCAACAGGTCTTTTATTAAAGGGAGGGGGTAAGCGTTGGTAGTGGAGACCGCATTCAGTCCCCTGTAGTCAGTGCATAATCGCAAACCCCCATCCTTTTTTTTCCTGAACAGCACCGGCGCGGCAAAGGGGGACTTGGCTGGGCGGATGAAACCGCGCGCTAGATTTTTGTCCAAGAACTTTCGCAACTCTTCCCGCTCCGTCGGGCTCATGGAGTACAATTTCCCCTTGGGGAGTTTCTCTCCTGGGAGTAGCTCTATAGCACAATCCGACAGTCGGTGGGGGGGCAGCTCGTCCGCCTCAGTCTCGCTGAACACTTCTAGTAAATCTCTATACTCCTTGGGCACCATGGTGGGGGTGAGAGCGAGCGCGGGGACCGGGGCAGGAGGGGTCGGAGGTCCGGGTCCCCACTCCGGGTCCCATCTATGGGTAAGGCAGCGTTCGTCCACCCACGAGATCTTCCCTTCGCTCCATTTAATATAAGGGTCGTGCACCCCGAGCCAAGGGCTGCCCAATACCATAGGGAACTGGGCGTTTGGGGTGATGACAAAAGCCCGCTTCTCCCAGTGTTCCCCCGTCCCCAAAATCAGGCTCTCAGTCTCTGCTATGCACTCCTCTTTCATCTCCGACCCATCCATTTGAGTAAACTTTAGGGGTTCCACCAATGGGGTGACTTTTGGTCCAAGCCCTTCCACTACCAGGGGGCTGATCAGGTCTCGCGCACACCCAGAGTCAATTAACGTGCGTACCCTCATGTGGGTACCTGATCCAGGGGTCACCACAGTCACTACCATATATAATAGGGGGCCAGGGATGCTCACCGGAGATGGCGCTTCTTGGCGGGGGACCTGCAGCTCTGCGCCGCTTACTGCAGGCCGTTGGAGTTTCCCGACATCTGCGTTTCCATCAGCTCTAGCTCCCCCTGGTCACTGGCCGCTCCCTCCAGCTGCAACGCCCGGGGTTTCATTGGGGTTTTTACCCGGCTGGGGGTGCTCCCCCCTACAGGTGTCGAGGTCTTCGGGCCTTCCCCCCCCCCTCTTGGGCAGGCGGAGGCGAAATGGCCACTTTCCCCACACTTCATGCACAGCCCTTGCCGAAACCTAGCATCTCGGACGTCTTGCACGCTGGATCGGGGCTTCGCTCTGGGGGCTGCCTTGCTGGCCGCCGTCACTGAAGCTCCCATTTTGATCAAGGCGAACCGCTCCTCCATGTCGATGGCGGCTCTCATCCAGGTGGCCAAGGTGCCCGGACGGCCCCCCAACAGCACGGTTTCGTAGATCTCCGGATTCAGGCCCTCCCAATACTTCTCCATGAATAACTCCTCCGGCCATCCGTGGATCTTGGCCGCGATGCGCCTGAACTTGTCAGTGTAATCCCTCACCGTTGATCTCCCCTGGAACAGCTTTCTTAGTTGATTACGGGCCTTTTCCTCACCCAGGGGGTATTCGAACTGATGGCGGAGGGCCCACATGAAGTTGTTCAGGGAACGCAACTCAGGTCCTGGGGTGTCGTGCAGGCTCACATACCAGTCGCTGGCGGTGTCTTTCAGCTTGGATCCGATGTAACCAATCCGTTCTTTCTCGGTGGGATAGAGGTGGCCCCAGCTGTCCAGGAATCTCTCTATCTCCAGCATGAAGAAACGCAGCTTCTCCGGGTCCCCATCGAAGGTGGTCGTCAAAGGGTCGGAGGGGGCTGGGCGGGCGACTGGAGCGGCCGGGGCCGGGGCGGGTGCTGGAACGGGCCCAGGCACCGGAACCGGAACGACCGGCTGGACTGGTTGTGCCGGCAGAGCGGGCGCCTGCGGCTGAACCGGGACCCCTCCTGGCGCCGCTGGCTGTTGTGGGGCTCCTACCCCCTGACCGGGGAGAGCTCCTTGCACTGCCCTCATAGCGTCTCGAAATTGGTGCTGGAGATCGAGGGCCAACTCGCGGAGCTCGGCGGTGAGTTGAAGTCGCAACTCTCCCATCATCTGCTCCAAGGGGGCTATCTGCTCTTCTCCATACGGATCGGGCCCATACGGATGTGTCCCCTCTCCTTCGAACGGCGGGCGACGCGGCTCTCCACGGTAGATCGGCTCGCGGTCGTCCCCAAGGTAGCTCGGTCTCCCTCGATCGAGCTGGTCTCCGGTCAGCGAAACCGGCACCCCTTTCCGATCGTGTACCCACGAATCCAGGGTCCGACGACCGAATTTGCTCCAGGCGTACTTGGGGGTCACGCTCTGATGAGGAATCAGGCGCGGGATGTAGTGAGCCCCCTGGCTCGTGGTCACCGGCACTTCGGGACCTCCTCCGCCGCCACCACCCCCGTTCCCCGGATCCTTCGGGGTAACGGGAGTATCTTCGGGAGTAGTAGGGTTGAGGGGGACCGCGTCGTCGTCTGACATGGTCAGGAACGGCTGAGTCCCAATCACAGATCTCTGACAATCTGTGAGAGTTCTGCTCAAAGTAGTCAAGGATCAGATCTTGGTTGGTTAACCACAGTTCTTTATTACCTATTCCTACATTAGTACAGCATCTCGGATTATTGTCAGAGATGAGACAAATAATACAAGCGGGTCTATTATACCATTCCAAGGAGTTTGAATTACCCATAGATAGCCAATCCCCTTAAGGGAAAATTGGCGGGAAAAAAGGTGTCTTGACCGTTTGGTTCTCACAGGAAAAAAGTGAGGTGTTAAGCAGTAAATTTCCTCTCCCAAGCCAGACCCCTCAGATGTTACGAGTTCACATAACAATCAATGGCTCCAAGGTTCTTTTGCATTTGATAAGAGATGAGAAGCATCCTCCCCTTGAAGTTACTGCCGGGGCAGCTGGAATGCGGAGGCAGGGATGTGAGGCCTCCTTGTTCTCGCAAATCATGGTTGTCCCCCTCCCGGCCAAGACAGAAACAATGCATTATGGTTACAGAGGTTCCAATATACTTTAGATACATAGGATAGTTAAAGATATGCATGCAAGAAGTTAACTCCATATCTGGCTAATACATTGGCTGAATTTGCAGATTCTGACACCTGGTCTACTGCATTTTTTTATAGGTAAAATGGAGGCCAGATCGACTCTTGTATTCTAGCAGGTAAAATGGAGGCCAGATCAACTCCCGTTTTTTTTTTCTTTTCCAAGTGCTGAACGGAGTCCAGGTCTACTCCTATAGATTTCAATAGGGACCCGGAGGGCCTGGTCTTCTCCCGTTTTTTTTTAAAAGTTCAGAACGGAGCCCAGGTCTACTCTCATAGAGTCCAATGGGGACCCGGGAGGCCTGGTCTACTCCCGGTTGTTTTTTTTTTTTTTTTTTTTAAGAAGTTGAGATCGGAGCCCAGGTCTACTCTTATAGATTTTAAAGGGGAACCCGGGAGTCCTGGTCTACTCTCTTTTTTTAAAAAAAAGTTCAGATCGGAGCCCAGATCTATTCCTATTGATATCAATGGGAACCCGGGAGTCCTGGTCTACTCCCTTTTTAAAAAAAGGAGTTCAGTACGGAGCCCAAGTCTACTCCTATACAGACCATTCCGGAACCCGGAGGCCTTGTCTGCTCCCGTTTTTTTTTTTTTAAAAAAGTTGAGATCGGAGCCCAGGTCTACTCTCATAGAGTCCTATGGGGACCCTGGAGGCCTGGTCTACTCCCGTTGTTTTTTTTTTTAAGAAGTTGAGATCGGAGCCCAGATCTACTGCCATAGAGTCCTATGGGCACCCGGGAGGCCTAGTCTACTCCCGTTGTTTTTTTTTAAAAGATGAGATCGGAGCCCAGGTCTACTCTTATAGATTTTAATGGGGACCTGGGAGTTTTTGTCTAAACTCTTTTTTTAAAAAAATTTCAGATCGGAGCCCAGATCTATTCCTATTGATATCAAAGGGAACCCGGGAGTCCTGGTCTACTCCCGTTATTGTTTTTTTTAAGAAGTTGAGATCGGAGCCCAGATCTACTGCCATAGAGTCCAATGGGGACCCGGGAGGCCTGGTCTACTGCGTTTTTTTATAGGTAAAATGGAGGCCAGATCGACACTTGTATTTTAGCAGGTAAAATGGAGGCCAGATCAACTCCCGTTTTTTTTTTCTTTTCCAAGTGCTGAACGGAGTCCAGGTCTACTCCTATAGATTTCAATAGGGACCCGGGGGGCCTGGTCTACTCCCGTTTTTTTTTTAAAAAGTTCAGATCGGAGCCCAGATCTATTCCTATTGATATCAAAGGGAACCCGGGAGTCCTGGTCTACTCCCGTTGTTTTGTTTTTTTAAGAAGTTGAGATCGGAGCACAGGTCTACTGCCATAGAGTCCTATGGGGACCCGGGAGGCCTGGTCTACTCCGTTTTTTAAGAAAAAAGTTCAGAACGGAGCCCAAGTCTACTCCTATACAGACCATTGCGGACCCCGGATGCCTTGTCTACTCCCGTTTTTTTTAAAAAAAAAAGTTGAGATCGGAGCCCAGGTCTACTCTCATAGAGTCCTATGGGGACCCGAGAGGCCTGGTCTACTCCCGTTGTTTTTTTTTTTAAGTAGTTGAGATCGGAGCCCAGATCTACTGCCATAGAGTCCAATGGGGACCCGGGAGGCCTGGTCTACTGCGTTTTTTTATAGGTAAAATGGAGGCCAGATCGACTCTTGTATTTTAGCAGGTAAAATGGAGGCCAGATGAACTCCCGTTTTTTTTTTCTTTTCCAAGTGCTGAACGGAATCCTGGTCTACTCCTTTAGATTTCAATAGGGACCCGGGGGGCCTGGTCTACTCCCGGTTTTTTTTAAAAGTTCAGAACGGAGCCCAGGTCTAGTCTCATAAAGTCCAATGGGGACCCGGGAGGCCTGGTCTACTCCCGGTTGTTTTTTTGTTTTTTTTTTAAAGAAGTTGAGATCGGAGCCCAAGTCTACTCTTATAGATTTTAAAGGGGAACCCGGGAGTCCTGGTCTACTCTCTTTTTTTAAAAAAAAGTTCAGATCGGAGCCCAGATCTATTCCTATTGATATCAATGAGAACCCGGGAGTCCTTGTCTACTCCCTTTTTAAAAAAAGGAGTTCAGAACGGAGCCCAAGTCTACTCCTATACAGACCATTGCGGAACCCGGAGGCCTTGTCTGCTCCCGTTTTTTTTTTTAAAAAATGTTGAGATCGGAGCCCAGGTCTACTCTCCTAGAGTCCTATGGGGACCCGGGAGGCCTGGTCTACTCCCGTTGTTTTTTTTTTTAAGAAGTTGAGATCGGAGCCCAGATCTACTGCCATAGAGTCCTATAGGCACCCGGGAAGCCTAGTCTACTCCCGTGTTTTTTTTAAAAAAGTTGAGATCGGAGCCCAGGTCTACTCTTATAGATTTGAATGGGGACCCGGGAGTTTTTGTCTACTCTCTTTTTTTAAAAAAATTTCAGATCGGAGCCCAGATCTATTCCTATTGATATCAAAGGGAACCCGGGAGTCCTGGTCTACTCCCGTTGTTTTGTTTTTTTAAGAAGTTGAGATCGGAGCCCAGATCTACTGCCATAGAGTCCAATGGGGACCCGGGAGGCCTGGTCTACTGCGTTTTTTTATAGGTAAAATGGAGGCCAGATCGACACTTGTATTTTAGCAGGTAAAATGGAGGCCAGATCAACTCCCGTTTTTTTTTTCTTTTCCAAGTGCTGAACGGAGTCCAGGTCTACTCCTATAGATTTCAATAGGGACCCGGGGGGCCTGGTCTACTCCCGTTTTTTTTTTAAAAAGTTCAGATCGGAGCCCAGATCTATTCCTATTGATATCAAAGGGAACCCGGGAGTCCTGGTCTACTCCCGTTGTTTTGTTTTTTTAAGAAGTTGAGATCGGAGCCCAGGTCTACTGCCATAGAGTCCTATGGGGACCCGGGAGGCCTGGTCTACTCCCGATGTTTTTTTTTTTTAAGAAGTTGAGATCGGAGCCCAGATCTACTGCCATAGAGTCCAATGGGGACCCGGGAGGCCAGGTCTACTGCGTTTTTTTATAGGTAAAATGGAGGCCAGATCGACTCTTGTATTTTAGCAGGTAAAATGGAGGCCAGATCAACTCCCGTTTTTTTTTTCTTTTCCAAGTGCTGAACGGAATCCAGGTCTACTCCTATAGATTTCAATAGGGACCCGGGGGGCCTGGTCTACTCCCGGTTTTTTTTAAAAGTTCAGAACGGAGCCCAGGTCTAGTCTCATAGAGTCCAATGGGGACCCGGGAGGCCTGGTCTACTCCCGGTTGTTTTTTTTTTTTTTTTTTTTAAAGAAGTTGAGATCGGAGCCCAGGTCTACTCTTATAGATTTTAAAGGGGAACCCGGGAGTCCTGGTCTACTCTCTTTTTTTAAAAATAAGTTCAGATCGGAGCCCAGATCTATTCCTATTGATATCAATGGGAACCCGGGAGTCCTGGTCTACTCCCTTTTTTAAAAAAGGAGTTCAGTACGGAGCCCAAGTCTACTCCTATACAGACCATTCCGGAACCCGGAGGCCTTGTCTGCTCCCGTTTTTTTTTTTTTTAAAAGTTGAGATCGGAGCCCAGGTCTACTCTCATAGAGTCCTATGGGGACCCGGGAGGCCTGGTCTAGTCCCGTTGTTTTTTTTTTTAAGAAGTTGAGATCGGAGCCCAGATCTACTGCCATAGAGTCCTATGGGCACCCGGGAGGCCTAGTCTACTCCCGTTTTTTTTTTTTAAAAGATGAGATCGGAGCCCAGGTCTACTCTTATAGAATTTAATGGGGACCCGGGAGTTTTTGTCTACTCTCTTTTTTTAAAAAAATTTCAGATCGGAGGCCAGATCTATTCCTATTGATATCAATGGGAACCCGGGAGTCCTGGTCGACTCCCGTTGTTGTTTTTTTTAAGAAGTTGAGATCGGAGCCCAGATCTACTGCCATAGAGTCCAATGGGGACCCGGGAGGCCTGGTCTACTGCATTTTTTTATAGGTAAAATGGAGGCCAGATCAACTCCCGTTTTTTTTTTTCTTTTCCAAGTGCTGAACGGAGCCCAGATCTATTCCTATTGATATCAAAGGGAACCCGGGAGTCCTGGTCTACTCCCGTTGTTTTGTTTTTTTAAGAAGTTGAGATCGGAGCCTACGTCTACTGCCATAGAGTCCTATGGGGACCCGGGAGGCCTGGTCTACTCCGTTTTTTAAGAAAAAAGTTCAGAACGGAGCCCAGGTCTACTCCGATACAGACCAATGTGGACCCCGGAGGCCTTGTCTACTCCCTTTTTTTTTAAAAAAAAAGAAGTTGAGATCGGAGCCCAGGTCTACTCTCATAGAGTCCTATGGGGACCCGGGAGGCCTGGTCTACTCCCGTTTTTTTTAAAAAAAATTGAGATTGGAGCCCAGGTCTACTCTTATAGATTTCAAAGGGAACCAGGAGGCCTGAACTAATCCCGTTTTTTTTTTTTTTTAAAGAAGTTCAGATCGGAGCACAGGTCTACTCGCATAGAGTCCAATGGGGATCCGGGAGGCCTGGTCTACTCCCTTTTTTAAGAAAAAAGTTCAGAACGGAGCCCTGGTCTACTCCTATACAGACCAATGCGGACCCCGGAGGCCTTGTCTACTCCCGTTTTTTTTTAAAAAAAGAAGTTGAGATCGGAGCCCAGGTCTACTCTCATAGAGTCCTATGGGGACCCTGGAGGCCTGGTCTACTCCCGTTGTTTTTTTTTTTAAGAAGTTGAGATCGGAGCCCAGGTCTACTCTTATAGATTTTAATGGGGACCTGGGAGTTTTTGTCTAAACTCTTTTTTTAAAAAAATTTCAGATCGGAGCCCAGATCTATTCCTATTGATATCAAAGGGAACCCGGGAGTCCTGGTCTACTCCCGTTATTGTTTTTTTTAAGAAGTTGAGATCGGAGCCCAGATCTACTGCCATAGAGTCCAATGGGGACCCGGGAGGCCTGGTCTACTGCGTTTTTTTATAGGTAAAATGGAGGCCAGATCGACACTTGTATTTTAGCAGGTAAAATGGAGGCCAGATCAACTCCCGTTTTTTTTTTTCTTTTCCAAGTGCTGAACGGAGTCCAGGTCTACTCCTATAGATTTCAATAGGGACCCGGGGGGCCTGGTCTACTCCCGTTTTTTTTTTAAAGAGTTCAGATCGGAGCCCAGATCTATTCCTATTGATATCAAAGGGAACCCGGGAGTCCTGGTCTACTCCCGTTGTTTTGTTTTTTTAAGAAGTTGAGATCGGAGCACAGGTCTACTGCCATAGAGTCCTATGGGGACCCGGGAGGCCTGGTCTACTCCGTTTTTTAAGAAAAAAGTTCAGAACGGAGCCCAAGTCTACTCCTATACAGACCATTGCGGACCCCGGATGCCTTGTCTACTCCCGTTTTTTTTTAAAAAAGAAGTTGAGATCGGAGCCCAGGTCTACTCTCATAGAGTCCTATGGGGACCCGAGAGGCCTGGTCTACTCCCGTTGTTTTTTTTTTTAAGTAGTTGAGATCGGAGCCCAGATCTACTGCCATAGAGTCCAATGGGGACCCGGGAGGCCTGGTCTACTGCGTTTTTTTATAGGTAAAATGGAGGCCAGATCGACTCTTGTATTTTAGCAGGTAAAATGGAGGCCAGATCAACTCCCGTTTTTTTTTTCTTTTCCAAGTGCTGAACGGAATCCTGGTCTACTCCTTTAGATTTCAATAGGGACCCGGGGGGCCTGGTCTACTCCCGGTTTTTTTTAAAAGTTCAGAACGGAGCCCAGGTCTAGTCTCATAAAGTCCAATGGGGACCCGGGAGGCCTGGTCGACTCCCGGTTGTTTTTTGGGTTTTTTTTTAAAGAAGTTGAGATCGGAGCCCAAGTCTACTCTTATAGATTTTAAAGGGGAACCCGGGAGTCCTGGTCTACTCTCTTTTTTTAAAAAAAAGTTCAGATCGGAGCCCAGATCTATTCCTATTGATATCAAAGGGAACCCGGGAGTCCTGGTCTACTCCCGTTGTTTTGTTTTTTTAAGAAGTTGAGATCGGAGCACAGGTCTACTGCCATAGAGTCCTATGGGGACCCGGGAGGCCTGGTCTACTCCGTTTTTTAAGAAAAAAGTTCAGAACGGAGCCCAAGTCTACTCCTATACAGACCATTGCGGACCCCGGATGCCTTGTCTACTCCCGTTTTTTTTAAAAAAAGAAGTTGAGATCGGAGCCCAGGTCTACTCTCATAGAGTCCTATGGGGACCCGAGAGGCCTGGTCTACTCCCGTTGTTTTTTTTTTTAAGTAGTTGAGATCGGAGCCCAGATCTACTGCCATAGAGTCCAATGGGGACCCGGGAGGCCTGGTCTACTGCGTTTTTTTATAGGTAAAATGGAGGCCAGATCGACTCTTGTATTTTAGCAGGTAAAATGGAGGCCAGATCAACTCCCGTTTTTTTTTTCTTTTCCAAGTGCTGAACGGAATCCTGGTCTACTCCTTTAGATTTCAATAGGGACCCGGGGGGCCTGGTCTACTCCCGGTTTTTTTTAAAAGTTCAGAACGGAGCCCAGGTCTAGTCTCATAAAGTCCAATGGGGACCCGGGAGGCCTGGTCGACTCCCGGTTGTTTTTTGGTTTTTTTTTTAAAGAAGTTGAGATCGGAGCCCAAGTCTACTCTTATAGATTTTAAAGGGGAACCCGGGAGTCCTGGTCTACTCTCTTTTTTTAAAAAAAAGTTCAGATCGGAGCCCAGATCTATTCCTATTGATATCAATGAGAACCCGGGAGTCCTTGTCTACTCCCTTTTTAAAAAAAGGAGTTCAGAACGGAGCCCAAGTCTACTCCTATACAGACCATTGCGGAACCCGGAGGCCTTGTCTGCTCCCGTTTTTTTTTTTAAAAAAAGTTGAGATCGGAGCCCAGGTCTACTCTCCTAGAGTCCTATGGGGACCCGGGAGGCCTGGTCTACTCCCGTTGTTTTTTTTTTAAGAAGTTGAGATAGGAGCCCAGATCTACTGCCATAGAGTCCTATAGGCACCCGGGAAGCCTAGTCTACTCCCGTGTTTTTTTTTAAAAAAGTTGAGATCGGAGCCCAGGTCTACTCTTATAGATTTTAATGGGGACCCGGGAGTTTTTGTCTACTCTCTTTTTTTAAAAAAATTTCAGATCGGAGCCCAGATCTATTCCTATTGATATCAAAGGGAACCCGGGAGTCCTGGTCTACTCCCGTTGTTTTGTTTTTTTAAGAAGTTGAGATCGGAGCCCAGATCTACTGCCATAGAGTCCAATGGGGACCCAGGAGGCCTGGTCTACTGCGTTTTTTTATAGGTAAAATGGAGGCCAGATCGACACTTGTATTTTAGCAGGTAAAATGGAGGCCAGATCAACTCCCGTTTTTTTTTTCTTTTCCAAGTGCTGAACGGAGTCCAGGTCTACTCCTATAGATTTCAATAGGGACCCGGGGGGCCTGGTCTACTCCCGTTTTTTTTAAAAAATTTCAGATCGGAGCCCAGATCTATTCCTATTGATATCAAAGGGAACCGGGGAGTCCTGGTCTACTCCCGTTGTTTTGTTTTTTTAAGAAGTTGAGATCGGAGCCCAGGTCTACTGCCATAGAGTCCTATGGGGACCCGGGAGGCCTGGTCTACTCCCGATGTTTTTTTTTTTTAAGAAGTTGAGATCGGAGCCCAGATCTACTGCCATAGAGTCAAATGGGGACCCGGGAGGCCTGGTCTACTGCGTTTTTTTATAGGTAAAATGGAGGCCAGATCGACTCTTGTATTTTAGCAGGTAAAATGGAGGCCAGATCAACTCCCGTTTTTTTTTTCTTTTCCAAGTGCTGAACTGAATCCAGGTCTACTCCTATAGATTTCAATAGGGACCCGGGGGGCCTGGTCTACTCCCGGTTTTTTTTAAAAGTTCAGAACGGAGCCCAGGTCTAGTCTCATAGAGTCCAATGGGGACCCGGGAGGCCTGGTCTACTCCCGGTTGTTTTTTTGTTTTTTTTTTTAAAGAAGTTGAGATCGGAGCCCAGGTCTACTCTTATAGATTTTAAAGGGGAACCCGGGAGTCCTGGTCTACTCTCTTTTTTTAAAAATAAGATCAGATCGGAGCCCAGATCTATTCCTATTGATATCAATGGGAACCCGGGAGTCCTGGTCTACTCCCTTTTTAAAAAAAGGAGTTCAGTACGGAGCTCAAGTCTACTCCTATACAGACCATTCCGGAACCCGGAGGCCTTGTCTGCTCCCGTTTTTTTTTTTTTTTAAAGTTGAGATCGGAGCCCAGGTCTACTCTCATAGAGTCCTATGGGGACCCGGGAGGCCTGGTCTAGTCCCGTTGTTTTTTTTTTTAAGAAGTTGAGATCGGAGCCCAGATCTACTGCCATAGAGTCCTATGGGCACCCGGGAGGCCTAGTCTACTCCCGTTTTTTTTTTTTAAAAGATGAGATCGGAGCCCAGGTCTACTCTTTTAGAATTTAATGGGGACCCGGGAGTTTTTGTCTACTCTCTTTTTTAAAAAAAATTTCAGATCGGAGGCCAGATCTATTCCTATTGATATCAATGGGAACCCGGGAGTCCTGGTCGACTCCCGTTGTTGTTTTTTTTAAGAAGTTGAGATCGGAGCCCAGATCTACTGCCATAGAGTCCAATGGGGACCCGGGAGGCCTGGTCTACTGCGTTTTTTTATAGGTAAAATGGAGGCCAGATCAACTCCCGTTTTTTTTTTTCTTTTCCAAGTGCTGAACGGAGTCCAGGTCTACTCCTATAGATTTCAATAGGGACCCGGGGGGCCTGGTCTACTCCCGTTTTTTTTTTTAAAAGTTCAGATCGGAGCCCAGATCTATTCCTATTGATATCAAAGGGAACCCGGGAGTCCTGGTCTACTCCCGTTGTTTTGTTTTTTTAAGAAGTTGAGATCGGAGCCTACGTCTACTGCCATAGTGTCCTATGGGGACCCGGGAGGCCTGGTCTACTCCGTTTTTTAAGAAAAAAGTTCAGAACGGAGCCCAGGTCTACTCCTATACAGACCAATGTGGACCCCGGAGGCCTTGTCTACTCCCTTTTTTTTTAAAAAAAAAGAAGTTGAGATCGGAGCCCAGGTCTACTCTCATAGAGTCCTATGGGGACCCGGGAGGCCTGGTCTACTCCCGTTTCTTAAAAAAAAAATTGAGATCGGAGCCCAGGTCTACTCTTATAGATTTCAAAGGGAACCAGGAGGCCTGAACTAATCCCGTTTTTTTTTTTTTTTAAAGAAGTTCAGATCGGAGCACAGGTCTACTCGCATAGAGTCCAATGGGGATCCGGGAGGCCTGGTCTACTCCCTTTTTTAAGAAAAAAGTTCAGAACGGAGCCCTGGTCTACTCCTATACAGACCAATGCGGACCCCCGAGGCCTTGTCTACTCCCGTTTTTTTTTAAAAAAAGAAGTTGAGATCGGAGCCCAGGTCTACTCTCATAGAGTCCTATGGGGACCCGGGAGGCCTGGTCTACTCCCGTTTTTTTAAAAAAAATTGAGATCGGAGCCCAGGTCTACTCTTATAGATTTTAATGGGGACCCGGGAGTCCTGGTCTACTCTCTTTTTTTAAAAAAAAGTTAGATCGGAGCCTAGATCTATTCCTATTGATATCAATGGGAACCCGGGAGTCCTGGTCTACTCCCGTTGTTATTTTTTTTAAGAAGTTGGGATCGGAGCCCAGGTCTTCTGTCAAAGAGTCCTATGGGGACCCGGGAGGCCTGGTCTACTCCCGTTGTTGTTTTTTTTAAGAAGTTGAGATCGGAGCCCAGATCTACTGCCATAGAGTCCAATAGGGACCCGGAAGGCCTGGTCTACTGCGTTTTTTTATAGGTAAAATGGAGGCCAGATCGACTCTTGTACTTTAGCAGGTAAAATGGAGGCCAGATCAACTCCCGTTTTTTTTTTCTTTTCCAAGTGCTGACTGGAGTCCAGGTCTACTCCTATAGATTTCAATAGGGACCCGGGGGGCCTGGTCTACTCCCGTTTTTTTTTAAAAGTTCAGAACGGAGCCCAGGTCTACTGCCATAGAGTCCAAAGAGGACCTGGGAGGCCTGGTCTACTCCCGGTTGTTTTTTTGTTTTTTAAAGAAGTTGAGATCGGAGGCCAGGTCTACTCCTATAGATTTCAAAGGGAACCAGGAGGCCTGATCTAATCCCGTTTTGTTTTGTTTTTTAAAGAAGTTCAGATCGGAGCACAGGTCTACTCGCATAGAGTCCAATGGGGACCCGGGAGGCCTGGTCTACCCCCTTTTTAAAAAAAGGAGTTCAGAACAGAGCCCAAGTCTACTCCTATACAGACCATTGCGGAACCCAGAGGCCTTGTCTGCTCCCGTTTTTTTTTAAAAAAGAAGTTGAGATCAGAGCCCAGGTCTACTCTCATAGAGTCCTATGGGGACCCGGGAGGCCTGGTCTTCTCCCGTTTTTTTTTTTTTAAGAAGTTGAGATCGGAGCCCAGATCTACTGCCATAGAGTCCAATGGGGACTCGGGAGGCCTGGTCTACTGCGTTTTTTTATAGGTAAAATGGAGGCCAGATCGACTCTTGTATTTTAGCAGGTAAAATGGAGGCCAGATCAACTCCCATTTTTTTTTTCTTTTCCAAGTTCAGAACGGAGTCCAGGTCTACTCCTATAGATTTCAATAGGGACCCGGGGGGCCTGGTCTACTCC
Organism: Lepidodactylus listeri; assembly: GCA_029233225.1. Classification (NCBI taxonomy): domain Eukaryota; kingdom Metazoa; phylum Chordata; class Lepidosauria; order Squamata; family Gekkonidae; genus Lepidodactylus; species Lepidodactylus listeri. Next base: position 135,384 of record JARCFY010000014.1, on the reverse strand, counting down.
CGGTTTTTTTAAAAAGTTCAGAACGGAGACCAGGTCTACTCTCATAGAGTCCACTGGGGACCCGGATGGCCTGGTCTACTCCCGGTTGTTTTTTTGTTTTTTTAAAGAAGTTGAGATCGGAGGCCAGGTCTACTCCTATAGATTTCAAAGGGAATCGGGAGGCCTGAACTAATCCCGTTTTTAAAAAAAAAAAAAAAGAAGAAGTTCAGATCGGAGCACAGGTCAACTCGCATAGAGTCCAATGGGGACCCGGGAGGCCTGGTCTACTCCGTTTTTTAAGAAAAATGTTCAGAACGGAGCCCAGGTCTACTCCTATACAGACCAATGCGGACCCCGGAGGCCTTGTCTACTCCCTTTTTTTTTAAAAAAAGAAGTTGAGATCGGAGCCCAGGTCTACTCTCATAGAGTCCTATGGGGACCCGGGAGGCCTGGTCTACTCCCGTTTTTTTTTAAAAAAGTTGAGATCGGATCCCAGGTCTACTCTTATAGATTTTAATGGGGACCCGGGAGTCCTGGTCTACTCTCTTTTTTTTAAAAAAAGTTCAGATCGGAGCCCAGATCTATTCCTATTGATATCAATGGGAACCCGGGAGTCCTGGTCTACTCCCATTGTTTTTATTTTTAAGAAGTTGAGATCGGAGCCCAGGTCTTCTGCCATAGAGTCCTATGGGGACCCGGGAAGCCTGGTCTACTCCCTTTTTAAAAAAAGGAGTTCAGAACGGAGCCCAAGTCTACTCCTATACAGACCATTGCGGACCCCAAAGGCCTTGTCTACTCCCGTTTTTTTTAAAAAAAGTTGAGATCGGAGCCCAGGTCTTCTCTCATAGAGTCCTAAGGGGACCCGGGAGGCCTGGTGTACTCCCATTGTTTTTTTTAAAAGTTCAGAACGGAGCCCAGGTCTACTCTCATAGAGTCCAATGGGGACCCGGGATGCCTTGTCTACTCCCGGTTGTTTTTTTGTTTTTTTTTAAAGAAGTTGAGATCGGAGGCCAGGTCTACTCCTATAGATTTCAAAGGGAACCAGGAGTCCTGAACTAATCCCGTTTTTTTTTTTTTTAAAGAAGTTCAGATCGGAGCACAGGTCTCCTCGCATAGAGTCCAATGGGGATCCGGGAGGCCTGGTCTACTCCCTTTTTTAAGAAAAATGTTCAGAACGGAGCCCAGGTCTACTCCTATACAGACCTATGCGGACCCCAGAGGCCTTGTCTACTCCCGTATTTTTTAAATAAAGAAGTTGAGATCGGAGCCCAGGTCTACTCTTATAGATTTTAATGGGGACCCGGGAGTTTTGGTCCACTCTCTTTTTTTTAAAAAAAGTTCAGATCGGAGCCCAGATCTATTTCTATTGATATCAATGGGAACCCGGGAGTCCTGGTCTACTCTCGTTGTTTTTTTTTTTAAGAAGTTGAGATCGGAGCCCAGATCTACTGCCATAGAGTCCAATGGGGACCCGGGAGGCCTGGTCTACTGCGTTTTTTTATAGGTAAAATGGGGGCCAGATCGACTCTTGTATTTTAGCAGGTAAAATGGAGGCCAGATCAACTCCCGTTTTTTTTTTCTTTTCCAAGTGCTGAACGGATTCCAGGTCTACTCCTATAGATTTCAATAGGGACCCGAGGGGCCTGGTCTACCCTCGTTTTTTTTAAAAAAAAGAAGTTGAGATCGGAGCCCAGGTCTAGTCTCATAGAGTCCTATGGGGACCCGGGAGGCCTGGTCTACTCCCGGTTGTTTTTTTTTTTTTTTTTAAAGAAGTTGAGATCGGAGGCCAGGTCTACTCCTATAGATTTCAAAGGGAACCAGGAGGCCTGAACTAATCCCGTTTTTTTTTTTTTTTAAGAAGTTCAGATCGGAGCAGAGGTCTACTCACATAGAATCCAATGGGGACCCGGGAGGCCTGGTCTACTCCCTTTTTTAAGAAAAAAGTTCAGAACGGAGCCCAGGTCTACTCCTATACAGACCAATGCGGACCCCGGAGGCTTTGTCTACTCCCGTTTTTTTAAAAAAAGAAGTTGAGATCGGAGCCCAGGTCTACTCTCATAGAGTCCTATGGGGACACGGGAGGCCTGGTCTACTCCCGTTTTTTTTTTTAAAAAGTTGAGATCGGAGGCCAGGTCTACTCCTATAGATTTCAAAGGGAACCAGGAGGCCTGAACTAATCCCGTTTTTTTTTTTTTAAAGAAGTTCAGATCGGAGCAGAGGTCTACTCACATAGAATCCAATGGGGACCCGGGAGGCCTGGTCTACTCCCTTTTTTAAGAAAAAAGTTCAGAACGGAGCCCAGGTCTACTCCTATACAGACCAATGCGGACCCCGGAGGCTTTGTCTACTCCCGTTTTTTTAAAAAAAGAAGTTGAGATCGGAGCCCAGGTCTACTCTCATAGAGTCCTATGGGGACCCGGGAGGCCTGGTCTACTCCCGTTTTTTTTTTTTAAAAGTTGAGATCGGAGCCCAGGTCTACTCTTATAGATTTTAATGGGGACCCGGGAGTCCTGGTCTACTCTCTTTTTTTTAAAAAAAGTTCAGATCGGAGCCCAGATCTATTCCTATTGATTTCAATGGGAACCCGGGAGTCCTGGTCTACTCCCGTTGTTTTTTTGTTTTTTTTTAAGAAGTTGAGATCGGAGGCCGTGTCTACTCATATAGATTTCAAAGGGAACCAGGATTCCTGATCTAATCCTGTTTTTGTATTTTTAAAGAAGTTCAGATCAGAGCACAGGTCTACTCGCATAGAGTCCAATGGGGACGCGGGAGGCCTGGTCTACTCCCTCTGTTTTTTAAAAAAAGTTCAGAATGGAGCCCAGGTCTACTCCTATACAGACAAATGCGGACCCAGGAGGCCTTGTCTACTCTCGTTTTTTTTTTTTTAAGTTGTTCAGATCAGACCCCAGGTCTACTCCTATAGAATCCAATGGAGACCCGGGGGTCCTGGTCTACTCCCAGTTTTTTTTTTAAAGAAGATCAGAACGGAGCCCAGGTCTACTCCAATAGAGTCCAATGGGGACCCGGGAGGGCTGGTCTACTGCAGGTTTTTTTCATAGGTAAAACGGAGGGCAGATCAACTTTCTTTTTTTAAGAAGTTCAGATCGGAGCCCAGATCTATTCCTATTGATATCAATGGGGACCCGGGAGTCCTGGTCTACTCCCGTTCTTTTTTTTAAGAAGTTGAGATTGGAGCCCAGGTCTACTCCTATAGAATCCAATGGAGACCCGGGGGTCCTGGTCTACTCCCGGTTGTTTTTTTTTTTAAGAAGTTCAGAACGGAGCCCAGGTCTACTCCAATAGAGTCCAAAGGGGTCCCGGGAGGGCTGGTCTACTGCAGGTTTTTTTCATAGGTAAAACGGAGGGCAGATCGACTTTTATATTTTAGCAGGTAAAATGGAGGCCAGATCTACTCCCATTTTGTTTTTTTCTTTTCCAAGTGCTGAACGGAGCCCAGGTCTACAGCAATAGTGTCCAATGGGGACCTAGGAGGCCTGGTCTACTCACGTTCACAACGGAGCCCAGGTCTACTCCTATAGATTTCAGAGGGAACCTGAAGGCCTGATGTAATTAAGTTTTTTTTTTTTAAAGAACTTCAGATCAGAACCCAGGTCTACTCCTAGACAATCCAATGGGGGCCCGGGAGGCCTGGTCTACTCCCGGTTGTTTTTTTGTTTTTTTTTTAAAGAAGTTCAGATCGGAGAACAGGTCTATTCGCATAGAGACCAATAGGGACCCGGGAGGCCTGGTCTACTCCCTTTTTTAAGAGAAAAGTTCAGAATGGAGCCCAGGTCTACTCCTATACAGACCAATGCAGACCCCAGAGGCCTTGTCTACTACCGTTTTTTAAAAAAAATATGTTGAGATCGGAGCCCAGGTCTACTCCTATACAGACTAATGCGAACCCGGGAGGCCTGGTCAACTCCCGTTTTTTTTAAAAAAAGAAGTTGAGATCGGAGCCCAGTTCTAGTCTTATAGATTTTAATGAGGACCCGGGAGTCCTGGTCTACTCTCTTTTTTTCAAAAAAAGTTCAGATCGGAGCCCAGATCTATTCCTATTGATATCAATGGGAACCCGGGAGTCCTGGTCTACTCCCGTTGTTTTTTTTTTTAAGAAGTTGAGCTCGGAGCCCAGGTCTACTGCCATAGAGTCCTATGGGGACCCGGGAGGCCTGGTCTACTCCCTTTTTTTAAAAAAGGAATTCAGAACGGAGCCCAAGTCTACTCCTATACAGACCAATGCGGACCCCGGAGGCCTTGTCTACTCCCATTTTTTTAAAAAAAAGAAGTTGAGATCGGAGCCCAGGTCTAGTCTTATAGATTTTAATGAGGACACGGGAGTCCTGGTTTACTCTCTTTTTTTCAAAAAAAGTTCAGATCGGAGCCGAGATCTATTCCTATTGATATCAATGGGAACCCGGGAGTCCTGGTCTACTCCCGTTGTTTGTTTTTTTTAAGAAGTTGAGATCGGAGCCCAGGTCTACTGCCATAGAGTCCTATGGGGACCCGGGAGGCCTGGTCTACTCCCTTTTTAAAAAGAGTTCAGAACGGAGCCCAAGTCTACTCCTATACAGACCAATGCGGACCCCCGAGGCCTGGTGTACTGCGTTTATTTATAGGTAAAATGGAGGCCAGATCGACCTGTTTTTTTTAAAAAAAGTAGTTGAGATCGGAGCCCAGGTCTACTCTCATAGAGTCCTATGGGGACCCGGGAGGCCTGGTCTACTCCCGTATTTTTTTTAAAAAAGCAGTTGAGATCGGAGCCCAGGTCTACTCTTATAGATTTTAATGGGGACCCGGGAGTCCTGGTCTACTCTCTTTTTTAAAAAAAAAGTCAGATCGGAGCCCAGATCTATTCCTATTGATATCAATGGGAACCCAGGAGTCCTGGTCTACTCCCTTTGTTTTTTTTTTTAAGAAGTTGAGATCGGAGCCCAGATCTACTGCCATAGAGTCCAATGGGGACCCGGGAGGCCTGGTCTACTGCGTTATTTATAGGTAAAATGGAGGCCAGATCGACTCTTGTATTTTAGCAGGTAAAATGGAGGCCAGATCAACTCCCGTTTTTTTTTTCTATTCCAAGTGCTGAACGGAGTCCAGGTCTACTCCTATAGATTTCAATAGGGACCCGGGGGGCCTGGTCTACTCCCGTTTTTTTTAAAAAAAGAAGTTGAGATCGGAGCCCAGGTCTACTCTTATAGATTTTAATGGGGACCCGGGAGTCCTGGTCTACTCTGTTTTTTTTTTTAAAGAAATTGAGATCGGAGGCCAGGTCTACTCCTATAGATTTCAAAGGGAACCAGGAGTCCTGAACTAATTCCGTTGTTTTTTTTTTAAAAGAAGTTCAGATCGGAGCACAGGTCTACTCGCATAGAGTCCAATGGGGATCCGGGAGGCCTGGTCTACTCCCTTTTTTAAGAAAAAAGTTCAGAACGGAGCCCAGGTCTACTCCTATACAGACCTATGCAGACCCCGGAGGCCTTGTCTACTCCCGTATTTTTTAAAAAAAGAAGTTGAGATCGGAGCCCAGGTCTACTCTTATAGATATTAATGGGGACCCGGGAGTCCTGGTCTACTCTCTTTTTTTAAAAAAAAGTTCAGATCGGAGCCCAGATCTATTCCTATTGATATCAATTTGAACCCGGGAGTCCTGGTCTACTCCCGTTTTTTTTTTTAAGAAGTTGAGATCGGAGCCCAGGTCTTCTGCCATAGGTCTTCTATGGGGACCCGGGAGGCCTGGTCTACTCCCTTTTTAAAAAAAGGAGTTCAGAATGGAGCCCAAGTCTACTCCTATGCAGACCATTGCGGAACCCGGAGGCCTTGTCTGCTCCCGTTTTTTTTTAAAAAAGAAGTTGAGATCGGAGCCCAGGTCTACTCTCATAGAGTCCTATGGGGACCCGGGAGGCCTGGTCTACTCCCGTTGTTTTTTTTAAAAGATCAGAACGGAGCCCAGGTCTACTCTCATAGAGTCCAATGGGGACCCGGGAGGCCTGGTCTACTCCCGGTTTTTTTTTTTGTTTTTTTTTAAAGAAGTTGAGATCGGAGGCCAGGTCTACTCCGATAGATTTCAAAGGGAACCAGGAGTCCTGAACTAATCCCGTTTTTTTTTTTTAAAGAAGTTCAGATCGGAGCACAGGTCTACTCGCATATAGTCCAACGGGGATCCGGGAGGCCTGGTCTACTCCCTTTTTTACGAAAAATGTTCAGAACGGAGCCCAGGTCTACTCCTATACAGACCTATGCAGACCCCGGAGGCCTTGTCTACTCCCGTATTTTTTAAAAAAAGAAGTTGAGATCGGAGCCCAGGTCTACTCTTATAGATTTTAATGGGGACCCGGGAGTTTTGGTCTACTCTCTTTTTTTTAAAAAAAGTTCAGATCGGAGCCCAGATCTATTCCTATTGATATCAATGGGAACCCGGGAGTCCTGGTCTACTCTCGTTGTTGTTTTTTTTAAGAAGTTGAGATCGGAGCCCAGATCTACTGCCATAGAGTCCAATGGGGACCCGGGAGGCCTGGTCTACTGCGTTTTTTTATAGGTAAAATGGAAGACAGATCGACTCTTGTATTTTAGCAGGTAAAATGGAGGCCAGATTAACTCCCGTTTTTTTTTTCTTTTCCAAGTGCTCAACGGAATCCAGGTCTACTCCTATAGATTTCAATAGGGACCCAAGGGGCCTGGTCTACTCCCATTTTTTTTAAAAAAAGAAGTTGAGATCGGAGCCCAGGTCTAGTCTCATAGAGTCCTATGGGGACCCGGGAGGCCTGGTCTACTCCCGGTTTTTTTTTTGTTTTTTTTTAAAGAAGTTGAGATCGGAGGCCAGGTCTACTCCTATAGATTTCAAAGGGAACCAGGAGGCCTGAACTAATTCCGTTGTTTTTTTTTTAAAAGAAGTTCAGATCGGAGCACAGGTCTACTCGCATAGAGTCCAATGGGGATCCGGGAGGCCTGGTCTACTCCCTTTTTTAAGAAAAAAGTTCAGAACGGAGCCCAGGTCTACTCCTATACAGACCTATGCAGACCCCGGAGGCCTTGTCTACTCCCGTATTTTTTAAAAAAAGAAGTTGAGATCGGAGCCCAGGTCTACTCTTATAGATATTAATGGGGACCCGGGAGTCCTGGTCTACTCTCTTTTTTTAAAAAAAAGTTCAGATCGGAGCCCAGATCTATTCCTATTGATATCAATTTGAACCCGGGAGTCCTGGTCTACTCCCGTTTTTTTTTTTTAGAAGTTTAGATCGGAGCCCAGGTCTTCTGCCATAGGTCTTCTATGGGGACCCGGGAGGCCTGGTCTACTCCCTTTTTAAAAAAAGGAGTTCAGAATGGAGCCCAAGTCTACTCCTATACAGACCATTGCGGAACCCGGAGGCCTTGTCTGCTCCCGTTTTTTTTTAAAAAAGAAGTTGAGATCGGAGCCCAGGTCTACTCTCATAGAGTCCTATGGGGACCCGGGAGGCCTGGTCTACTCCCGTTGTTTTTTTTAAAAGTTCAGAACGGAGCCCAGGTCTACTCTCATAGAGTCCAATGGGGACCCGGGAGGCCTGGTCTACTCCCGGTTTTTTTTTTGTTTTTTTTTAAAGAAGTTGAGATCGGAGGCCAGGTCTACTCCGATAGATTTCAAAGGGAACCAGGAGTCCTGAACTAATCCCGTTTTTTTTTTTTAAAGAAGTTCAGATCGGAGCACAGGTCTACTCGCATATAGTCCAACGGGGATCCGGGAGGCCTGGTCTACTCCCTTTTTTAAGAAAAATGTTCAGAACGGAGCCCAGGTCTACTCCTATACAGACCTATGCAGACCCCGGAGGCCTTGTCTACTCCCGTATTTTTTAAAAAAAGAAGTTGAGATCGGAGCCCAGGTCTACTCTTATAGATTTTAATGGGGACCCGGGAGTTTTGGTCTTCTCTCTTTTTTTAAAAAAAAGTTCAGATCGGAGCCCAGATCTATTCCTATTGATATCAATGGGAACCCGGGAGTCCTGGTCTACTCTCGTTGTTGTTTTTTTTAAGAAGTTGAGATCGGAGCCCAGATCTACTGCCATAGAGTCCAATGGGGACCCGGGAGGCCTGGTCTACTGCGTTTTTTTATAGGTAAAATGGAAGCCAGATCGACTCTTGTATTTTAGCAGGTAAAATGGAGGCCAGATTAACTCCCGTTTTTTTTTTCTTTTCCAAGTGCTGAACGGAATCCAGGTCTACTCCTATAGATTTCAATAGGGACCCAAGGGGCCTGGTCTACTCCCATTTTTTTTTAAAAAAGAAGTTGAGATCGGAGCCCAGTTCTAGTCTCATAGAGTCCTATGGGGACCCGGGAGGCCTGGTCTACTCCCGGTTTTTGTTTTTTTTTTTTTTAAAGAAGTTGAGATCGGAGGCCAGGTCTACTCCTATAGATTTCAAAGAAAACCAGGAGGCCTGAACTAATCCCATTTTTTTTTTTAAAGAAGTTCAGATCGGAGCAGAGGTCTACTCACATAGAATCCAATGGGGACCCGGGAGGCCTGGTCTACTCCCTTTTTTAAGAAAAAAGTTCAGAACGGAGCCCAGGTCTACTCCTATACAGACCAATGCGGACCCCGGAGGCCTTGTCTACTACAGTTTTTTTTAAAAAAAGAAGTTGAGATCGGAGCCCAGGTCTACTCTCATAGAGTCCTATGGGGACCCGGGAGGCCTGGTCTACTCCCGTTTTTTTTTTAAAAAAGTTGAGATCGGAGCCCAGGTCTACTCTTTTAGATTGTAATGGGGACCCGGGAGTCCTGGTCTACTCTCTTTTTTTAAAAAAAAGTTCAGATCGGAGCCCAGATCTATTCCTTTTGATTTCAATGGGAACCCGGGAGTCCTGGTCTACTCCCGTTGTTTTTTTGTTTTTTTTTAAGAAGTTGAGATCGGAGGCCGTTTCTACTCCTATAGATTTCAAAGGGAACCAGGAGGCCTGATCTAATCCTGTTTTTTTTTTTTTAAGAAGTTCAGATCAGAGCACAGGTCTACTCGCATAGAGTCCAATGGGGACGCGGGAGGCCTGGTCTACTCCCTCTGTTTTTTAAAAAAAGTTCAGAATGGAGCCCAGGTCTACTCCTATACAGACAAATGCGGACCCGGGAGGCCTTGTCTACTCTCGTTTTTTTTTTTTTAAGTTGTTCAGATCAGACCCCTGGTCTACTCCTATAGAATCCAATGGAGACCGGGGGTCCTGGTCTACTCCCAGTTTTTTTTTTAAAGAAGATCAGAACGGAGCCCAGGTCTACTCCAATAGAGTCTAATGGGGACCCGGGAGGGCTGGTCTACTGCAGGTTTTTTCATAGGTAAAACGGAGGGCAGATCGACTTTCTTTTTTTAAGATGTTCAGATCGGAGCCCAGATCTATTCCTATTGATATCAATGGGGACCCGGGAGTCCTGGTCTACTCCCGTTCTTTTTTTTAAGAAGTTGAGATCGGAGCCCAGGTCTACTCCTATAGAATCCAATGGAGACCCGGGGGTCCTGGTCTACTCCCGGTTGTTTTTTTTTTAAAGAAGTTCAGAACGGGGCACAGGTCTACTCCAATAGAGTCCAAAGGGGTCCCGGGAGGGCTGGTCTACTGCAGGTTTTTTTCATAGGTAAAACGGAGGGCAGATCGACTTTTATATTTTAGCAGGTAAAATGGAGGCCAGATCTACTCCCATTTTGTTTTTTTCTTTTCCAAGTGCTGAACGGAGCCCAGGTCTACAGCAATAGTGTCCAATGGGGACCTAGGAGGCCTTGTCTACTCACGTTCACAACGGAGCCCAGGTCTACTCCTATAGATTTCAGAGGGAACCTGAAGGCCTGATGTAATTAAGTTTTTTTTTTTTTAAAGAACTTCAGATCGGAACCCAGGTCTACTGCTATACAATCCAATGGGGGCCCGGGAGGCCTGGTCTACTCCCGGTTGTTTTTTTGTTTTATTTTTAAAGAAGTTCAGATTGGAGAACAGGTCTATTCGCATAGAGACCAATAGGGACCCGGGAGGCCTGGTCTACTCCCTTTTTTAAGAGAAAAGTTCAGAACGGAGCCCAGGTCTACTCCTATACAGACCAATGCAGACCCCGGAGGCCTTGTCTACTACCGTTTTTTAAAAAAAATAAGTTGAGATCGGAGCCCAGGTCTACTCCTATACAGACTAATGCGAACCTGGGAGGCCTGGTCTACTCCCGTTTTTTTTAAAAAAAGAAGTTGAGATCGGAGCCCAGGTCTAGTCTTATAGATTTTAATGAGGACACGGGAGTCCTGGTGTACTCTCTTTTTTTCCAAAAAAGTTCAGATCGGAGCCGAGATCTATTCCTATTGATATCAATGGGAACCCGGGAGTCCTGGTCTACTCCCGTTGTTTTTTTTTTTAAGAAGTTCAGATCGGAGCCCAGGTCTACTGCCATAGAGTCCTATGGGGACCCGGGAGGCCTGGTCTACTCCCTTTTTAAAAAAAGGAGTTCAGAACGGAGCCCAAGTCTACTCCTATACAGACCAATGCGGACCCCGGAGGCCTTGTCTACTCCCAATTTTTTTAAAAAGGAGTTGAGATCGGAGCCCAGGTCTACTCTCATAGAGTCCTATGGGGACCCGAGAGGCATGCTCTACTCCTGTTTTTTTTTTTTTTTTTAAGAAGTTGAGATCGGAGCCCAGATCTAATGCCATAGAGTCCAATGGGGACCCCGGAGGCCTGGTCTACTGGGTTTCTTTATAGGTAAAATGGAGGCCAGATCAACTCTTGTATTTTAGCAGGTAAAATGGAGGCCAGTTCAACTCCCTTTTTTTTTGTTTTTTTCCAAGTGCTGAACGGAGTCCAGGTCTACTCCTATAGATTTCAATAGGGACCCGGGGGGCCTGGTCTACTCCCGGTTTTTTTTAAAAGTTCAGAACGGAGCCCAGGTCTACTCTCATAGAGTCCAATGGGGACCCGGGAGGCCTGGTCTACTCCCGGTTTTTTTTTTGGTTTTTTTTTTAAGAAGTTGAGATCGGAGCCCAGGTCTACTGCCATAGAGTCCAATGGGGACCCGGGAGGCCTGGTCTACTGCGTTTTTTTATAGGTAAAATGGAGGCCAGATCGACTCTTGTATTTTAGCAGGTAAAATGGAGGCCAGAGCAACCCATTTTTTAAAAAAAAAGAAGTTGAAATCGGAGCCCAGGTCTACTCTTATAGATTTTAATGGGGACCCGGGAGTCCTGGTCTACTCTCTTTTTTTAAAAAAAAGTTCAAAAAAGTTCAGGGAGTAGACCTGGGAGCCCAGGTCTACTCCCGTTCTTTTTTTTAAGAAGTTGAGATCGGAGCCCAGGTCTACTGCCATAGAGTCCAATGGGTACCCGGGAGGCCTGGTCTACTCCCGTTTTTTTTTTTAAAAAAGTTGAGATCGGAGCCCAGGTCTACTCTTATAGATTTTAATGGGGACCCGGGAGTCCTGGTCTACTCTCTTTTTTTTAAAAAAAGTTTAGATCAGAACCCAGATCTATTCCTATTGATATCAATGGGAACCTGGGAGTCCTGGTCTACCGTTCAGATCGGAGCCCAGGTCTACTCCAATAGAGTCCAATGGGGACCCAGGAGGGCTGGTCTACTGCAGATTTTTTTCATAGGTAAAATGGAGGGCAGATCGACTTTTGTATTTTAGCAGGTAAAATGGAGGCCAGATCTACTCCCATTTTGTTTTTTTCCTTTCCAAGTGCTGAACGGAGCCCAGGTCTACTCCTATACAAACGAATGCGGACGCGGGAGGCCTTGTCTACTCTCGTTTTTTTTTTTTTTTTAAGAAGTTCAGATCAGAGCCCAGGTCTACTCCTATAGAATCCAATAGGGGCCCAGGAGGCCTGGTCTACTCCCGTTTTTGTTTTTTTTTAATGAAGTTCAGAAAGGAGCAAGGTCTACTCTCATAGAGTCCTATGGGGACCCGGGAGGCCTGGTCTACTCCCGTTTTTTTTTTAAAAAGAAGTTGAGATCGTAGCCCAGGTCTAGTCTTATAGATTTTAATGGGGACCCGGGAGTCCTGGTCTACTCTCTTTTTTAAAAAAAAAGTTCAGATCGGAGCCCAGATCTATTCCTATTGATATCAATGGGAACCCGGGAGTCCTGGTCTACTCCCGTTGTATTTTTTTTTAAGAAGTTGATATCGGAGCCCAGATCTACTGCCATAGAGTCCAATGGGGACCCGGGAGGCCTGGTCTACTGCGTTTTTTTATAGGTATAATGGAGGCCAGATCGACTCTTGTATTTTAGCAGGTAAAATGGAGGCCAGATCAACTCCCTTTTTTTTTTTCTTTTCCAAGTGCTGAACGGACTCCAGGTCTACTCCTATAGATTTCAATAGGGACCCGGGGGGCCTGGTCTACTCCAGGTTGTTTTTTTTTGTTTTTTTTTTAAGAAGTTCAGATCGGAGCACAGGTCTACTCGCATAGAGTCCAATAGGGACCCGGGAGGCCTGGTCTACTCCCTTTGTTTTTTAAAAAAAGTTCAGAACGGAGCCCATGTCTACTCCTATATAGACCAAGGGGGACCCCAGAGGCCTTGTCTACTCCCGTTTTTTTAAAAAAAAGAAGTTGAGATCGGAGCCCCGGTCTACTGAGACTCCTATAGGGACCCGAAAGGCCTGGTCTACTCCCGTTTTTTTAAATAAAAAAAGAAGTTGAGATCGAAGCCCAGGTCTACTCTTATAGATTGTAATGGGGACCCGGGAGTCCTGGTCTACTCTCTTTTTTTTTTTAAAAAAAAAGTTCAGATCGGAGCCCAGATCTATTCCTATTGATATCAATGGGACCCCGAGAATCCTGGTCTACTCCCTTTTTTTTTTTTTTAAAGAAGTTGAGATCGGAGCCCAGGTCTACTGCCATAGAGTCCAATGGGGACCCGGGAGGCCTGGTCTACTGCGTTTTTTTATAGGTAAAATGGAGGCCAGATCGACTCTTGTATTTTAGCTGGTAAAATGGAGGCCAGATCAACTCCCGTTTTTTTTTTCTTTTCCAAGTGCTAAACGGAGTCCAGGTCTACTCCTATAGATTTCAATAGGGACCCGGGGGGCCTGGTCTACTCCCGGTTTTTTTTTAATGTTCAGAACGGAGCCCAGGTCTACTCTCATAGAGTCCAATGGGGACCCGGGAGGCCTGGTCTACTCCCGGTTGTTTTTTTGTTTTTTTTTAAGAAGTTGAGATCGGAGCCCAGGTCTACTGCCATAGAGTCCAATGGGGACCCGGGAGGCCTGGTCTACTGCGTTTTTTTATAGGTAAAATGGAGGCCAGATCGACTCTTGTATTTTAGCAGGTAAAATGGAGGCCAGAGCAAGCCGTTTTTTTAAAAAAAAGAAGTTGAGATCGGAGCCCAGGTCTACTCTTATAGATTTTAATGGGGACCCGGGAGTCCTGGTCTACTCTCTTTTTTTAAAAAAAAGTTCAGAACGGAGCCCAGGTCTACTCTCATAGAGTCCAATAGGGACCCGGAAGGCCTGGTCTACTCCCGGTTGTTTTTTTGTTTTTTTTTAAGAAGTTGAGATTGGATCCCAGGTCTACTGCCATAAAGTCCAATGGGGACCCGGGAGGCCTGGTCTACTGAATTTTTTTATAGGTAAAATGGAGGCCAGATGGACTCTTGTATTTTAGCAGGTAAAATGGAGGCCAGAGCAACCCGTTTTTTTTTAAATAAGAAGTTATGATCGGAGCCCAGGTCTACTCTTATAGATTTTAATGGGGACCCGGGAGTCCTGGTCTACTCTCTTTTTTTTAAAAAAAGTTCAGATCGGAGCCCAGGTCTACTCCCGTTCTTTTTTTTAAGAAGTTGAGATCGGAGCCCAGGTCAACTGCCATAGAGTCCAATGGGTACCCGGGAGGCCTGGTCTACTCCCGTTTTTTTTTTTTTAAAGTTGAGATCGGAGCCCAGGTCTACTCTCATAGATTTTAATGGGGACCCGGGAGTCCTGGTCTACTCTCTTTTTTTAAAAAAAAGTTCTGATCGGAGCCCAGATCTATTCCTATTGATATCAATGGGAACCCGGGAGTCCTGGTCTACCGTTCAGATCGGAGCCCAGGTCTACTCCAATAGAGTCCAATGGGGACCCAGGAGGGCTGGTCTACTGCAGGTTTTTTTCATAGGTAAAATGGAGGGCAGATCGACTTTTGTATTTTAGCAGGTAAAATGGAGGCCAGATTTTGTTTTTTGTCCCATTTTGTTTTTTTCTTTTCCAAGTGCTGAACGGAGCCCAGGTCTACTCCTATACAAACGAATGTGGACCCGGGAGGCCTTGTCTACTCTCGTTTTTTTTTTTTTTTAAGAAGTTCAGATCAGAGCCCAGGTCTACTTCTATAGAATCCAAAAAGGGCCCAGGAGGCCTGGTCTACTCCCATTTTTGTTTTGTTTTTTAAAGAAGTTCATAAAGGAGCCAGGTCTACTCTCATAGAGTCCTATGGGGACCCGGGAGGCCTGGTCTACTGCCGTTTTTTTTTTAAAAGAAGTTGAGATCGGAGCCCAGGTCTACTCTTATAGATTTTAATGGGGACCCGGGAGTCCTGGTCTACTCTCTTCTTTTTAAAAAAAGTTCAGATCGGAGCCCAGATCTATTCCTATTGATATCAATGGGGACCCGGGAGTCCTGGTCTACTCCCGTTGTTCTTTTTTTTTAAGAAGTTGAGATCGGAGTCCAGATCTACTGCCATAGAGTCCAATGGGGACCCGGGAGGCCTGGTCTACTGCGTTTTTTTATAGGTAAAATGGAGGCCAGATCGACTCTTGTATTTTAGCAGGTAAAATGGAGGCGTGATCAACTCCCTTTTTTTTTCTTTTCCAAGTGCTAAACGGAGTCCAGGTCTACTCCTATAGATTTCAATAGGGACCCGGGGGGCCTGGTCTACTCCCGGTTTTTTTTTAAAGTTCAGAACGGAGCCCAGGTCTACTCTCATAGAGTCCAATGGGGACCCGGGAGGCCTGGTCTACTCCCGGTTGTTTTTTTGTTTTTTTTTAAGAAGTTGAGATCGGAGCCCAGGTCTACTGCCATAGAGTCCAATGGGGACCCGGGAGGCCTGGTCTACTGCGTTTTTTTATAGGTAAAATGGAGGCCAGATCGACTCTTGTATTTTAGCAGGTAAAATGGAGGCCAGAGCAAGCCGTTTTTTTAAAAAAAAGAAGTTGAGATCGGAGCCCAGGTCTACTCTTATAGATTTTAATGGGGACCCGGGAGTCCTGGTCTACTCTCTTTTTTTAAAAAAAAGTTCAGAACGGAGCCCAGGTCTACTCTCATAGAGTCCAATGGGGACCCGGAAGGCCTGGTCTACTCCCGGTTGTTTTTTTGTTTTTTTTTAAGAAGTTGAGATTGGATCCCAGGTCTACTGCCATAAAGTCCAATGGGGACCCGGGAGGCCTGGTCTACTGAATTTTTTTATAGGTAAAATGGAGGCCAGATGGACTCTTGTATTTTAGCAGGTAAAATGGAGGCCAGAGCAACCCGTTTTTTTTTAAATAAGAAGTTATGATCGGAGCCCAGGTCTACTCTTATAGATTTTAATGGGGACCCGGGAGTCCTGGTCTACTCTCTTTTTTAAAAAAAAAGTTCAGATCGGAGCCCAGGTCTACTCCCGTTCTTTTTTTTAAGAAGTTGAGATCGGAGCCCAGGTCTACTGCCATAGAGTCCAATGGGGACCCGGGAGGCCTGGTCTACTGCGTTTTTTTATAGGTAAAATGGAGGCCAGATCGACTCTTGTATTTTAGCAGGTAAAATGGAGGCCAGAGCAAGCCGTTTTTTTAAAAAAAAGAAGTTGAGATCGGAGCCCAGGTCTACTCTTATAGATTTTAATGGGGACCCGGGAGTCCTGGTCTACTCTCTTTTTTTAAAAAAAAGTTCAGAACGGAGCCCAGGTCTACTCTCATAGAGTCCAATGGGGACCCGGAAGGCCTGGTCTACTCCCGGTTGTTTTTTTGTTTTTTTTTAAGAAGTTGAGATTGGATCCCAGGTCTACTGCCATAAAGTCCAATGGGGACCCGGGAGGCCTGGTCTACTGAATTTTTTTATAGGTAAAATGGAGGCCAGATGGACTCTTGTATTTTAGCAGGTAAAATGGAGGCCAGAGCAACCCGTTTTTTTTTAAATAAGAAGTTATGATCGGAGCCCAGGTCTACTCTTATAGATTTTAATGGGGACCCGGGAGTCCTGGTCTACTCTCTTTTTTTAAAAAAAAGTTCAGATCGGAGCCCAGGTCTACTCCCGTTCTTTTTTTTAAGAAGTTGAGATCGGAGCCCAGGTCAACTGCCATAGAGTCCAATGGGTACCCGGGAGGCCTGGTCTACTCCCGTTTTTTTTTTTTTTAAAGTTGAGATCGGAGCCCAGGTCTACTCTCATAGATTTTAATGGGGACCCGGGAGTCCTGGTCTACTCTCTTTTTTTTAAAAAAAGTTCTGATCGGAGCCCAGATCTATTCCTATTGATATCAATGGGAACCCGGGAGTCCTGGTCTACCGTTCAGATCGGAGCCCAGGTCTACTCCAATAGAGTCCAATGGGGACCCAGGAGGGCTGGTCTACTGCAGGTTTTTTTCATAGGTAAAATGGAGGGCAGATCGACTTTTGTATTTTAGCAGGTTAAATGGAGGCCAGATCTACTCCCATTTTGTTTTTTTCTTTTCCAAGTGCTGAACGGAGCCCAGGTCTACTCCTATACAAACGAATGTGGACCCGGGAGGCCTTGTCTACTCTCGTTTTTTTTTTTTTTTTAAGAAGTTCAGATCAGAGCCCAGGTCTACTCCTATAGAATCCAAAAAGGGCCCAGGAGGCCTGGTCTACTCCCATTTTTGTTTTGTTTTTTAAAGAAGTTCATAAAGGAGCCAGGTCTACTCTCATAGAGTCCTATGGGGACCCGGGAGGCCTGGTCTACTGCCGTTTTTTTTTTTAAAAGAAGTTGAGATCGGAGCCCAGGTCTACTCTTATAGATTTTAATGGGGACCCGGGAGTCCTGGTCTACTCTCTTCTTTTTAAAAAAAGTTCAGATCGGAGCCCAGATCTATTCCTATTGATATCAATGGGGACCCGGGAGTCCTGGACTACTCCCGTTGTTCTTTTTTTTTAAGAAGTTGAGATCGGAGTCCAGATCTACTGCCATAGAGTCCAATGGGGACCCGGGAGGCCTGGTCTACTGCGTTTTTTTATAGGTAAAATGGAGGCCAGATCGACTCGTATTTTAGCAGGTAAAATGGAGGCCTGATCAACTCCCTTTTTTTTTTCTTTTCCAAGTGCTGAACGGAGTCCAGGTCTACTCCTATAGATTTCAATAGGGACGCGGGGGGCCTGGTCTACTCCCAGTTTTTTTTAAAAGTTCAGAACGGAGCCCAGGTCTACTCTCATAGAGTCCAATGGGGACCCGAAGGCCTGGTCTACTCCCGGGTTGTTGTTTTTGTTTTTTTTTAAAGAAGTTCAGATCGGAGCACAGGTCTACTCGCATAGAGTCCAATGCGGACCCCGGAGGCCTTGTCTACTCCAGTTTTTTTTTTTAAAAAGTAGTTGAGATCGGAGCCCAGGTCTACTCTCATAGACTCCTATGGGGACCCGGGAGGCCTGGTCTACTCCCTTTTTTTAAAAAAAAGAAGTTGAGATCGGAGCCCAGGTCTACTCTTATAGATTTTAATGGGGACCCGGGAGTCCTGGTCTACTCTCTTTTTTTTAAAAAAAGTTCAGATCGGAGCCCAGGTCTACTGCCATAGAGTCCTATTGGGACCCGGGAGGCCTGGTCTACTCCCTTTTTAAAAAGAGGAGTTCAGAACGGAGCCCAAATCTACTCCTATACAGACCAATGCGGACTCCGGAGGCCTTGTCTACTCCCGTTTTTTTTAAAAAAAGAAGTTGAGATCGGAGCCCAGGTCTACTCTCATAGACTCCTATGGGGACCCGGGAGGCATGCTCTACTCCTGTTGTTTTTTTTTCTTTTTAAGAAGTTGAGATCGGAGTCCAGATCTAATGCCATAGAGTCCAATGGGGACCCCGGAGACCTGGTCTACTACGTTTTTTTATAGGTAAAATGGAGGCGAGATCGACTGTTGTATTTTAGCAGGTAACATGGAGGCCAGTTACACTCCCTTTTTTCTTTTCATTTCCAAGTGCTGAACGGAGTCCAGGTCTACTCCTATAGATTTCAATAGGGACCCGGGGGGCCTGGTCTACTCCCGGTTTTTTTTAAAAGTTCAGAACGGAGCCCAGGTCTACTCTCATAGAGTCCAATGGGGACTCGGGAGGCCTGGTCTACTCCCTTTTTAAAAAAAGGAGTTCAGAACAGAGCCCAAGTCTACTCCTATACAGACCAATGCGGACCCCGGAGGCCTTGTCTACTCCCGTTTTTTTTAAAAAAAAGAAGTAGAGATCGGAGCCCAGGTCTACTCTCATAGAGTCCTATGGGGACCCGGGAGGCCTGGTCTACTCCTGTTGTTTTATTTTTTTAAGAAGTTGAGATCGGAGCCCAGATCTACTGCCATAGAGTACAATTGGGACCCGGGAGGCCTGGTCTACTGCGTTTTTTTATAAGTAAAATGGAGGCGAGATCGACTCTTGTATTTTAGCAGGTAAAATGGAGGCCAGATAACCTCCCGTTTTTTTTTTCTTTTCCAAGTGCTGAACGGAGTCCAGGTTTACTCCTATAGATTTCAATAGGGACCCGGGGGGCCTGGTCTACTCCCGGTTGTTGTTTTTTTTTTTTTTAAGGAAGTTCATATCGGAGCACAGGTCTACTCGCATAGAGCCCAATAGGGACCCGGGAGGCCTGGTCTACTCCCTTTTTTAAGAGAAAAGTTAAGAACGGAGCCCAGGTCTACTCCTATACAGACCAATGCGGACCCGGGAGGCCTGGTCTACTCCAGGTTGTTTTTTTTTTTTTTTTAAAGAAGTTCAGATCGAAGCACAGGTCTACTAGCATAGAGTCCAATGCGGACCCCGGAGGCCTTGTCTACTCCCGTTCTTTTTTTTTTTTAAGAAGTTGAGATCGGAGCCCAGATCTACTGCCATAGAGTCCAATGGGGACCCGGGAGGTCTGGTCTACTGCGTTTTTTAATAGGTAAAATGGAGGCCAGATCGACTCTTGTATTTTAGCAGGTAAAATGGAGGGCAGATCAACTCCCGTTTTTATTATTTTTAAAGAAGTTCAGATCGGAGCACAGGTCTACTCGCATAGAGTCCAATGGGGACCCGGGAGGCCTGGTCTACTCCCGTTTTTTTTAAAAAAAGAAGTTGAGATCGGAGCCCAGGGCTACTCTTATAGATTTTAATGGGGACCCGGGAGTCCTGGTCTACTCTCTTTTTTTAAAAAAAAGTTCAGATCGGAGCCCAGATCTATTCCTATTGATATCAATGGGAACCCGGGAGTCCTGGTCTACTCCCGTTGTGTTTTTTTTTTAAGAAGTTGATATCGGAGCCCAGGGCTACCGCCATAGAGTCCAATGGAGACCCGGGAGGCCTGGTCTACTGCTTTTTTTTTTATAGGTAAAATGGAGGCCAGATCGACTTTTGTATTTTAGCAAGTAAAATGGAGGCCAGATCAACTCCCATTTTTTTTTTCCAAATGCTGAACGGAGTACAGGTCTACTCCTATAGATTTCAACAGGGACCCGGGGGGCCTGGTCTACTCCCGGTTGTTGTTTTTTTTTTTTTAAAGAAGTAGAGATCGGAGGCCGGGTCTACTCCTATAGATTTCAAAGGGAACCAGGAGGCCTGATCTAATCCCGTTTTTTTTTTTTAGGAAGTTCAGATTGGAGCACAGGTCCACTCGCATAGAGTCCAATGGGGACCCGGGAGGCCTGGCCTACTCCCTTTTTTAAGAGAAAAGTTCAGAACGGAGCCCAGGTCTACTCCTATACAGACCAATGCGGACCCCGGAGGCCTTGTGTACTCCCGTTTTTTTTAAAAAATGAAGTTGAGATCGGAGCCCAGGTCTACTCCTATACAGACTAATGCGGACCCGGGAGGCCTGGTCTACTCCCGTTTTTTTTAAAAAAAAGAAGTTGAGATCGGAGCCCAGGTCTAGTCTTATAGATTTTAATGAGGTCCCGGGAGTCCTGGTCTACTCTCTTTTTTTTAAAAAAAGTTCAGATCAGAGCCCAGGTCTACTCCCGTTTTTTTTTTTAAGAAGTTCAGATCGGAGCCCAGGTCTACTGCCATAGAGTCCTATTGGGACCCGGGAGGCCTGGTCTACTCCCTTTTTAAAAAGAGGAGTTCAGAACGGAGCCCAAATCTACTCCTATACAGACCAATGCGGACTCCGGAGGCCTTGTCTACTCCCGTTTTTTTTAAAAAAAGAAGTTGAGATCGGAGCCCAGGTCTACTCTCATAGACTCCTATGGGGACCCGGGAGGCATGCTCTACTCCTGTTGTTTTTTTTTTCTTTTTAAGAAGTTGAGATCGGAGTCCAGATCTAATGCCATAGAGTCCAATGGGGACCCTGGAGGCCTGGTCTACTACGTTTTTTTATAGGTAAAATGGAGGCGAGATCGACTGTTGTATTTTAGCAGGTAACATGGAGGCCAGTTACACTCCCTTTTTTCTTTTCATTTCCAAGTGCTGAACGGAGTCCAGGTCTACTCCTATAGATTTCAATAGGGACCCGGGGGGCCTGGTCTACTCCCGGTTTTTTTTAAAAGTTCAGAACGGAGCCCAGGTCTACTCTCATAGAGTCCAATGGGGACTCGGGAGGCCTGGTCTACTCCCTTTTTAAAAAAAGGAGTTCAGAACGAAGCCCAAGTCTACTCCTATACAGACCAATGCGGACCCCGGAGGCCTTGTCTACTCCCGTTTTTTTTTAAAAAAAGAAGTAGAGATCGGAGCCCAGGTCTACTCTCATAGAGTCCTATGGGGACCCGGGAGGCCTGGTCTACTCCTGTTGTTTTATTTTTTTAAGAAGTTGAGATCGGAGCCCAGATCTACTGCCATAGAGTACAATTGGGACCCGGGAGGCCTGGTCTACTGCGTTTTTTTATAAGTAAAATGGAGGCGAGATCGACTCTTGTATTTTAGCAGGTAAAATGGAGGCCAGATAACCTCCCGTTTTTTTTTTCTTTTCCAAGTGCTGAACGGAGTCCAGGTTTACTCCTATAGATTTCAATAGGGACCCGGGGGGCCTGGTCTACTCCCGGTTGTTGTTGTTTTTTTTTTTTAAGGAAGTTCATATCGGAGCACAGGTCTACTCGCATAGAGCCCAATAGGGACCCGGGAGGCCTGGTCTACTCCCTTTTTTAAGAGAAAAGTTAAGAACGGAGCCCAGGTCTACTCCTATACAGACCAATGCGGACCCGGGAGGCCTGGTCTACTCCAGGTTGTTTTTTTTTTTTTTTTTAAAGAAGTTCAGATCGAAGCACAGGTCTACTAGCATAGAGTCCAATGCGGACCCCGGAGGCCTTGTCTACTCCCGTTCTTTTTTTTTTTTAAGAAGTTGAGATCGGAGCCCAGATCTACTGACATAGAGTCCAATGGGGACCCGGGAGGTCTGGTCTACTGCGTTTTTTAATAGGTAAAATGGAGGCCAGATCGACTCTTGTATTTTAGCAGGTAAAATGGAGGGCAGATCAACTCCCGTTTTTATTTTTTTTAAAGAAGTTCTGATCGGAGCACAGGTCTACTCGCATAGAGTCCAATGGGGTCCCGGGAGGCCTGGTCTACTCCCGTTTTTTTTAAAAAAAGAAGTTGAGATCGGAGCCCAGGGCTACTCTTATAGATTTTAATGGGGACCCGGGAGTCCTGGTCTACTCTCTTTTTTAAAAAAAAAGTTCAGATCGGAGCCCAGATCTATTCCTATTGATATCAATGGGAACCCGGGAGTCCTGGTCTACTCCCGTTGTGTTTTTTTTTTAAGAAGTTGATATCGGAGCCCAGGGCTACCGCCATAGAGTCCAATGGAGACCCGGGAGGCCTGGTCTACTGCTTTTTTTTTATAGGTAAAATGGAGGCCAGATCGACTTTTGTATTTTAGCAAGTAAAATGGAGGCCAGATCAACTCCCATTTTTTTTTTTCCAAATGCTGAACGGAGTACAGGTCTACTCCTATAGATTTCAACAGGGACCCGGGGGGCCTGGTCTACTCCCGGTTGTTTTTTTTTTTTTTAAAAGAAGTAGAGATCGGAGGCCGGGTCTACTCCTATAGATTTCAAAGGGAACCAGGAGGCCTGATCTAATCCCGTTTTTTTTTTTAAAGAAGTTCAGATTGGAGCACAGGTCCACTCGCATAGAGTCCAATGGGGACCCGGGAGGCCTGGCCTACTCCCTTTTTTAAGAGAAAAGTTCAGAACGGAGCCCAGGTCTACTCCTATACAGACCAATGCGGACCCCGGAGGCCTTGTGTACTCCCGTTTTTTTAAAAAAAATGAAGTTGAGATCGGAGCCCAGGTCTACTCCTATACAGACTAATGCGGAACCGGGAGGCCTGGTCTACTCCCGTTTTTTTTTAAAAAAAGAAGTTGAGATCGGAGCCCAGGTCTAGTCTTATAGATTTTAATGAGGTCCCGGGAGTCCTGGTCTACTCTCTTTTTTTAAAAAAAAGTTCAGATCAGAGCCCAGGTCTACTCCCGTTTTTTTTTTTAAGAAGTTGAGATCGGAGCCCAGGTCTACTGCCATAGAGTCCAATGGGTACCCGGGAGGCCTGGTCTACTCCCGTTTTTTTTTTTAAAAAAAGTTGAGATCGGAGCCCAGGTCTACTCTCATAGATTTTAATGGGGACCCGGGAGTCCTGGTCTACTCTCTTTTTTTTTAAAAAAAGTTCAGATCGGATCCCAGATCTATTCCTATTGATATCAATGGGAACCCGGGAGTCCTGGTCTACTCCCGGTTGTTTTTTTGTTTTGTTTTAAAGAAGTTCAGATCGGAGCACAGGTCTACTCGCATAGAGTCCAATGCGGACCCCGGAGGCCTTGTCTACTCCCGTTTTTTTTTAAAAAAAGTAGTTGAGATCGGAGCCCAGGTCTACTCTCATAGAGTCTTATGGGGACCCGGGAGGCCTGGTCTACTCCCTTTTTTTTAAAAAAAGAAGTTGAGATCGGAGCCCAGGTCTACTCTTATAGATTTTAATGGGGACCCGGGAGTCCTGGTCTACACTCTTTTTTTAAAAAAAAAGTTCAGATCGGAGCCCAGATCTATTCCTATTGATATCAATGGGAACCCGAAAGTCCTGGTCTACTCCCGTTGTTTTTTTTTTTAAGAAGTTGATATCGGAGCCCAGGGCTACTGCCATAGTGTCCAATGGGGACCCGGGAGGCCTGGTCTACTCTCTTTTTAAAAAAAGGAGTTCAGAACGGAGCCCAAGTCTACTCCTATACAGACCAATGCGGACCCCAGAGGCCTTGTCTACTCCCGTTTTTTTTAAAAAAAAGAAGTAGAGATCGGAGCCCAGGTAGACTCTCAAAGAGTCCTATGGGGACCCGGGAGGCCTGGTCTACTCCTGTTGTTTTATTTTTTTAAGAAGTTGAGATCGGAGCCCAGATCTACTGCCATAGAGTACAATTGGGACCCGGGAGGCCTGGTCTACTGCGTTTTTTTATAAGTAAAATGGAGGCGAGATCGACTCTTGTATTTTAGCAGGTAAAATGGAGGCCAGATAAACTCCCGTTTTTTTTTTCTTTTCCAAGTGCTGAACGGAGTCCAGGTCTACTCCTATAGATTTCAGTATGGACCCGGGGGGCCTGGTCTACTCCCGGTTGATTTTTGTTTTTTTTTAAGGAAGTTCATATCGGAGCACAGGTCTACTCGCATAGAGCCCAATAGGGACCCGGGAGGCCTGGTCTACTCCCTTTTTAAAGAGAAAAGTTCAGAACGGAGCCCAGGTCTACTCCTATACAGACCAATGCGGTCCCGGGAGGCCTGGTCTACTCCCGTATTTTTTTAAAAAAGAAGTTGAGATCGGAGCCCAGGTCTAGTCTTATAGATTTTAATGAGGACCCAGGAGTCCTGGTCTACTCTCTTTTTTAAAAAAAAAGTTCAGATCGGAGCCCAGATCTATTCCTATTGATATCAATGGGAACCCGGGAGTCCTGGTCTACTCCCGTTGTTGTTTTTTTTAAGAAGTTGAGATCGGAGTCCAGGTCTACTGCCATAGAGTCCTATGGGGACCCTGGAAGCCTGGTCTACTCCCTTTTTTTAAAAAGTTGTTCAGAACGGAGCCCAAGTCTACTCCTATACAGACCAATGCGGACCCCGGAGGCCTTGTCTACTCCCGTTTTTTTTTAAAAAAAAGAAGTAGAGATCGGAGCCCAGGTCTACTCTCATAGAGTCCTATGGGGACCCGGGAGGCCTGGTCTACTCCTGTTGTTTTATTTTTTTAAGTAGTTGAGATCGGAGCCCAGATCTACTGCCATAGAGTACAATTGGGACCCGGGAGGCCTGGTCTACTTTTTTTTTTTATAAGTAAAATGGAGGCGAGATCGACTCTTGTATTTTAGCAGGTAAAATGGAGGCCAGATAAACTCCCGTTTTTTTTTTCTTTTCCAAGTGCTGAACGGAGTCCAGGTCTACTCCTATAGATTTCAATAGGGACCCGGGGGGCCTGGTCTACTCCCGGTTGTTGTTTTTTTTTTTTTTTAAGGAAGTTCATATCGGAGCACAGGTCTACTCTTATAGAGCCCAATAGGGACCCGGGAGGCCTCGTCTACTCCCTTTTTAAAGAGAAAAGTTCAGAACGGAGCCCAGGTCTACTCCTATACAGACCAATGCGGACCCGGGAGGCCTGGTCTACTCCCGGTTGTTTTTTTGTTTTTTTTTAAAGAAGTTCAGATTGAAGCACAGGTCTACTCGCATAGAGTCCAATGCGGACCCCAGAGGCCTTGTCTACTCCCGTTGTTTTTTTTTTTAAGAAGTTGAGATTGGAGCCCAGATCTACTGCCATAGAGTCCAATGGGGACCCGGGAGGTCTGGTCTACTGCGTTTTTTAATAGGTAAAATGGAGGCCAGATCGACTCTTGTATTTTAGCAGGTAAAATGGAGGCCAGATCAACTCCCGTTTTTTTTTTTTTTAAAGAAGTTCAGATCGGAGCACAGGTCTACTCGCATAGAGTCCAATGGGGACCCGGGAGGCCTGGTCTACTCCCGTTTTTTTTAAAAAAAGAAGTTGAGATCGGAGCCCAGGTCTACTCTTATAGATTTTAATGGGGACCCGGGAGTCCTGGTCTACTCTCTTTTTTTTTTTAAAAAAGTTCAGATCGGAGCCCAGATCTATTCCTATTGATATCAATGGGAACCCGGGAGTCCTGGTCTACTCCCGTTGTTTTTTTTTTTTAAGAAGTTTTTATCGGAGCCCAGGGCTACTGCCATAGAGTCCAATGGAGACCCGGGAGGCCTGGTCTACTGCTTTTTTTTTTATAGGTAAAATGGAGGCCAGATCGAGTTTTGTATTTTAGCAAGTAAAATGGAGGCCAGATCAACTCCCATTTTTTTTTTCTTTTCCAAATGCTGAACGGAGTACAGGTCTACTCCTATAGATTTCAACAGGGACCCGGGGGGCCTGGTCTACTCCCGGTTGTTGTTGTTTTTTTTTTTTTAAAGAAGTAGAGATCGGAGGCCGGGTCTACTCCTATAGATTTCAAAGAAAACCAGGAGGACTGATCTAATCCCGTTTTTTTTTTTAAAGAAGTTCAGATCGGAGCACAGGTCCACTCACATAGAGTCCAATGGGGACCCGGGAGGCCTGGTCTACTCCCTTTTTTAAGAGAAAAGTTCAGAACGGAGCCCAGGTCTACTCCTATACAGACCAATGCGGACCCCGGAGGCCTTGTCTACTCCCGTTTTTTTAAAAAAAAGAAGTTGAGATCGGAGCCCAGGTCTACTCCTATACAGACTAATGCGGACCCGGGAGGCCTGGTCTACTCCCGTTTTTTTTTAAAAAAGAAGTTGAGATCGGAGCCCAGGTCTAGTCTTATAGATTTTAATGAGGTCCCGGGAGTCCTGGTCTACTCTCTTTTTTTAAAAAAAAGTTCAGATCGGAGCCCAGATCTATTCCTATTGATATCAATGGGAACCCGGGAGTCCTGGTCTACTCCCGGTTGTTTTTTTGTTTTTTTTTTAAGAAGTTCAGATCGGAGCACAGGTCTACTCGCATAGAGTCCAATGCGGACCCCGGAGGCCTTGTCTACTCCCGTTTTTTTTAAAAAAAGAAGTTGAGATCGGAGCCCAGGTCTACTCCTATACAGACTAATGCGGACCCGGGAGGCCTGGTCTACTCCCGTTTTTTTTTAAAAAAAGAAGTTGAGATCGGAGCCCAGGTCTAGTCTTATAGATTTTAATGAGGTCCCGGGAGTCCTGGTCTACTCTCTTTTTTTAAAAAAAAGTTCAGATCAGAGCCCAGGTCTACTCCCGTTCTTTTTTTTAAGAAGTTGAGATCGGAGCCCAGGTCTACTGCCATAGAGTCCAATGGGTACCCGGGAGGCCTGGTCTACTCCCGTTTTTTTTTTTTAAAAAGTTGAGATCGGAGCCCAGGTCTACTCTCATAGATTTTAATGGGGACCCGGGAGTCCTGGTCTACTCTCTTTTTTTAAAAAAAAGTTCAGATCGGATCCCAGATCTATTCCTATTGATATCAATGGGAACCCGGGAGTCCTGGTCTACTCCCGGTTGTTTTTTTGTTTTGTTTTAAAGAAGTTCAGATCGGAGCACAGGTCTACTCGCATAGAGTCCAATGCGGACCCCGGAGGCCTTGTCTACTCCCATTTTTTTTAAAAAAAGTAGTTGAGATCGGAGCCCAGGTCTACTCTCATAGAGTCTTATGGGGACCCGGGAGGCCTGGTCTACTCCCTTTTTTTAAAAAAAAGAAGTTGAGATCGGAGCCCAGGTCTACTCTTATAGATTTTAATGGGGACCCGGGAGTCCTGGTCTACACTCTTGTTTTTTAAAAAAAGTTCAGATCGGAGCCCAGATCTATTCCTATTGATATCAATGGGAACCCGAAAGTCCTGGTCTACTCCCGTTGTTTTTTTTTTTAAGAAGTTGATATCGGAGCCCAGGGCTACTGCCATAGTGTCCAATGGGGACCCAGGAGGCCTGGTCTACTCTCTTTTTAAAAAAAGGAGTTCAGAACGGAGCCCAAGTCTACTCCTATACAGACCAATGCGGACCCCAGAGGCCTTGTCTACTCCCGTTTTTTTTTTAAAAAAGAAGTAGAGATCGGAGCCCAGGTAGACTCTCAAAGAGTCCTATGGGGACCCGGGAGGCCTGGTCTACTCCTGTTGTTTTATTTTTTTAAGAAGTTGAGATCGGAGCCCAGATCTACTGCCATAGAGTACAATTGGGACCCGGGAGGCCTGGTCTACTGCGTTTTTTTATAAGTAAAATGGAGGCGAGATCGACTCTTGTATTTTAGCAGGTAAAATGGAGGCCAGATAAACTCCCGTTTTTTTTTTCTTTTCCAAGTGCTGAACGGAGTCCAGGTCTACTCCTATAGATTTCAGTAGGGACCCGGGGGGCCTGGTCTACTCCCGGTTGATTTTTGTTTTTTTTTAAGGAAGTTCATATCGGAGCACAGGTCTACTCGCATAGAGCCCAATAGGGACCCGGGAGGCCTGGTCTACTCCCTTTTTAAAGAGAAAAGTTCAGAACGGAGCCCAGGTCTACTCCTATACAGACCAATGCGGTCCCGGGAGGCCTGGTCTACTCCCGTATTTTTTTAAAAAAGAAGTTGAGATCGGAGCCCAGGTCTAGTCTTATAGATTTTAATGAGGACCCAGGAGTCCTGGTCTACTCTCTTTTTTTAAAAAAAAGTTCAGATCGGAGCCCAGATCTATTCCTATTGATATCAATGGGAACCCGGGAGTCCTGGTCTACTCCCGTTGTTGTTTTTTTTAAGAAGTTGAGATCGGAGTCCAGGTCTACTGCCATAGAGTCCTATGGGGACCCGGGAAGCCTGGTCTACTCCCTTTTTAAAAAAAGTTGTTCAGAACGGAGCCCAAGTCTACTCCTATACAGACCAATGCGGACCCCGGAGGCCTTGTCTACTCCCGTTTTTTTTTAAAAAAAAGAAGTAGAGATCGGAGCCCAGGTCTACTCTCATAGAGTCCTATGGGGACCCGGGAGGCCTGGTCTACTCCTGTTGTTTTATTTTTTTAAGTAGTTGAGATCGGAGCCCAGATCTACTGCCATAGAGTACAATTGGGACCCGGGAGGCCTGGTCTACTTTTTTTTTTTATAAGTAAAATGGAGGCGAGATCGACTCTTGTATTTTAGCAGGTAAAATGGAGGCCAGATCAACTCCCTTTTTTTTTTTTCTTTTCCAAATGCTGAACGGAGTACAGGTCTACTCCTATAGATTTCAACAGGGACCCGGGGGGCCTGGTCTACTCCCGGTTGTTGTTTTTTTTTTTTTTTAAAGAAGTAGAGATCGGAGGCCGGGTCTACTCCTATAGATTTCAAAGGGAACCAGGAGGCCTGATCTAATCCCGTTTTTTTTTTTAAAGAAGTTGAGATCGGAGCACAGGTCCACTCGCATAGATTCCAATGGGGACCCGGGAGGCCTGGTCTACTCCCTTTTTTAAGAGAAAAGTTCAGAACGGAGCCCAGGTCTACTCTCATAGAGACCAATGGGGACCCGGGAGGCCTGGTCTACTCCTGTTTTTTTTTTAAAAAAAGAAGTTGAGATCGGAGCCCAGGTCTACTCTTATAGATTTTAATGGGGACCCGGGAGTCCTGGTCTACTCTCTTTTTTTTAAAAAAATGTTCAGATCGGAGCCCAGATCTTTTCCTATTGATATCAATGGGAACCCGGGAGTCCTGGTCTACTCCCGTTGTTTTTTTTTTTAAGAAATTGAGATCGGAGCCCAGGTCTACTGCCATAGAGTCCAATGGGGACCCGGGAGGCCTGGTCTACTGCGTTTTTTTATAGGTAAAATGGAGGCCAGATCGACTCTTGTATTTTAGCAGGTAAAATGGAGGACAGACCAACCCGTTTTTTTTAAAAAAAGAAGTTGAGATCGGAGCCCAGGTCTACTTTTATAGATTTTAATGGGGACACGGGAGTCCTGGTCTACCCTCTTTTTTTTTAAAAAAAGTTCAGAACGGAGCCCAGGTCTACTCTCATAGAGTCCAATGGGGACCCGGGAGTCCTGGTCTACTCCCGGTTGTTTTTTTGTTTTTTTTTAAGAAGTTGAGATCGGAGCCCAGATCTACTCTCATAGAGTCCAATGGGGACCCAGGAGGCCTGGTCTACTCCCTTTGTTTTTTAAAAAAAGTTCAGAACGGAGCCCAGATCTACTCCTATACAGAGGAATGCAGACCCGGGAGGCCTTGTCTACTCTCTCTCTCTTTTTTTTTTAAGAAGTTCAGATCATAGCCCAGGTCTACTCCAAAGAATCCAATGGGGACCCGGGGGTCCTGGTCTACTCCCGGTTGTTTTTTTTTAAAACAAGTTCAGAATGGAGCCAGGTCTACTCTCATAAAGTCCAATTTGAACCCGGGGGGCCTGGTGTACCCCCCCCCTTTTTTTTTTTTTTAGGCAACCCGTTTTTTTAAATAAAAGAAGTTGAGATCGGAGCCCAGGTCTACTACCATAGAGTCCTATGGGGACCCGGGAGGCCTGGTCTACTGCGTTTTTTTATAGGTAAAATGGAGGCCAGATCGACTCTTGTATTTTAGCAGGTAAAATGGAGGCCAGATCAACTTCCGGTTTTTTTTTTTCTTTTCCAAGTGCTGGACGGAGTCCAGGTGTACTCCTATAGATTTCAATAGGGACCCGGGGGACCTGGTCTACTCCCGGTTTTTTTTTAAAAGTTCAGAACGGAGCCCAGGTCTACTCTCATAGAGTCCAATGGGGACCCGGGAGGCCTGGTCTACTCCCGTTTTTTTTTTTAAAAAAGAAGTTGAGATCGGAGCCCAGGTCTACTCTTATAGATTTTAATGGGGACCCGGGAGTCCTAATCTACTCTCTTTTTTAAAAAAAAATGTTCAGATCGGAGCCCATTTCTTTTCCTATTGATATCAATGGGAACCCGGGAGTCCTGGTCTACTCCCTTTGTTTTTTTTTTTAAGAAATTGAGATCGGAGCCCAGGTCTACTGCCATAGAGTCCAATGGGGACCCGGGAGGCCTGGTCTACTGCGTTTTTTAATAGGTAAAATGGAGGCCAGATCGACTTTTGTATTTTAGCAGGTAAAATGGAGGCCAGATCAACTCCCGTATTTTTTTTCTTTTCCAAGTGCTGAACGGAGTCCAGGTCTACTCCGATAGATTTCAATAGGGACCCGGGAGGCCTGGTCTACTCCCGGTTGTTTTTTTGTTTTTTTTTAAAGAAGTTGAGATCGGAGGCCAGGTCTACTCCTATAGATTTCAAAGGGAACCAGGAGGCCTGAACTAATCCCGTTTGTTTTTTTTTTAAAGAAGTTCAGATCGGAGCAGAGGTCTACTCACATAGAATCCAATGGGGACCCGGGAGGCCTGGTCTACTCCCTTTTTTTAGAAAAAAGTTCAGAACGGAGCCCAGGTCTACTGCTATACAGACCAATGCGGACCCCAGAGGCCTTGTCTACTCCCGTTTTTTTTAAAAAAAAGAAGTTGAGATCGGAGCCCAGGTCTACTCCTATACAGACTAATGCGGACCCGGGAGGCCTGGTCTACTCCCGTTCTTTTTTTAAAAAAAAGTTCAGATCGGAGCCCAGATCTATTCCTATTGATATGAATGGGAACCCGGGAGTCCTGGTCTACTCCCGTTGTTGTTTTTTTTAAGAAGTTGAGATCGGAGCCCAGGTCTACTGCCATAGAGTCCTATGGGGACCCGGGAGGCCTGGTCTACTCCCTTTTTAAAAAAAGGAGTTCAGAACGGAGCCCAAGTCTACTCTTATACAGACCAATGCGGACCCCGGAGGCCTTGTCTACTCCCGTTTTTTTTTAAAAAAGAAGTTGAGAGCGGAGCCCAGGTCTACTCTCATAAAGTCCTATGGGGACCCGGGAGGCCTGGTCTACTCCTGTTTTTTTTTTTTTTTTAAGAAGTTGAGATCGGAGCCCAGATCTACTGCCATAGATTCCAATGGGGACCCGGGAGGCCTGGTCTACTGTGTTTTTTTATAGGTAAAATGGAGGCCAGATCGACTCTTGTGTTTTGGCAGATAAAATGGAGGCCAGAGCAACCCGTTTTTTTTTTAAAAAGAAGTTGAGATCGGAGCCCAGGTCTACTTTTATAGATTTTAATGGGGACACGGGAGTCCTGGTCTACTCTCTTTTTTTTAAAAAAAAGTTTAGAACGGAGCCCAGGTCTACTCTCATAGAGTCCAATGGGGACCCGGGAGTCCTGGTCTACTCCCGGTTGTTTTTTTGTTTTTTTTTATGAAGTTGAGATCGGAGCCCAGGTCTACTCTCATAGAGTCCAATGGGGACCCGGGAGGCCTGGTCTACTCCCTTTGTTTTTTAAAAAAAGTTCAGAACGGAGCCCAGGTCTACTCCTATAGAATCCAATGGGGACCCGGGGGTCCTGGTCTACTCCCGGTTGTTTTTTTTAAAACAAGTTCAGAATGGAGCCAGGTCTACTCTCATAAAGTCCAATGGGAACCCGGGGGGCCTGGTGTACCCCCCCTTTTTTTTTTTTAAGGCAACCCGTTTTTTTAAAAAAAAAGAAGTTGAGATCGGAGCCCAGGTCTACTACCATGGAGTCCTATGGGGACCCGGGAGGCCTGGTCTACTGCGTTTTTTTATAGGTAAAATGGAGGCCAGATCGACTCTTGTATTTTAGCTGGTAAAATGGAGGCCAGATCAACTCCCGGTTTTTTTTTTCTTTTCCAAGTGCTGGACGGAGTCCAGGTGTACTCCTATAGATTTCAATAGGGACCCGGGGGGCCTGGTCTACTCCCGGTTTTTTTTTTAAAGATCAGAACGGAGCCCAGGTCTACTCTCATAGAGTCCAATGGGGACCCGGGAGGCCTGGTCTACTCCTGTTTTTTTTTTAAAAAAAGAAGTTGAGATCGGAGCCCAGGTCTACTCTTATAGATTTTAATGGGGACCCGGGAGTTCTGGTCTACTCTCTTTTTTTAAAAAAAATGTTCAGATCGGAGCCCAGATCTTTTCCATTCTGAACTTGTTTTAAAAAAAACAACCGGGAGTAGACCCGGACCCCCGGGTCCCCATTGGATTCTATAGGAGTAGACCTGGGCTATGATCTGAACTTCTTAAAAAAAAAAGAGAGAGAGAGTAGACAAGGCCTCCCGGGTCTGCATTCGTCTGTATAGGCTCAATGGGAACCCGGGAGTCCTGGTCTACTCCCGTTGTTTTTTTTTTAAAGAAATTGAGATCGGAGCCCAGGTCAACTACCATAGAGTCCAATGGGGACCCGGGAGGCCTGGTCTACTGCGTTTTTTTATAGGTAAAATGGAGGCCAGATCGACTCTTGTATTTTAGCAGGTAAAATGGAGGACAGACCAACCCGTTTTTTTTAAAAAAAGAAGTTGAGATCGGAGCCCAGGTCTACTTTTATAGATTTTAATGGGGACACGGGAGTCCTGGTCTACCCTCTTTTTTTTAAAAAAAAAGTTCAGAACGGAGCCCAGGTCTACTCTCATAGAGTCCAATGGGGACCCGGGAGTCCTGGTCTACTCCCGGTTGTTTTTTTGTTTTTTTTTAAGAAGTTGAGATCGGAGCCCAGGTCTACTCTCATAGAGTCCAATGGGGACCCAGGAGGCCTGGTCTACTCTCTTTGTTTTTTAAAAAAAGTTCAGAACGGAGCCCAGATCTACTCCTATACAGATGAATGCAGACCCGGGAGGCCTTGTCTACTCTCTCTCTCTTTTTTTTTTTAAGAAGTTCAGATCATAGCCCAGGTCTACTCCTATAGAATCCAATGGGGACCCGGGCGTCCTGGTCTACTCCCGGTTGTTTTTTTTAAAACAAGTTCAGAATGGAGCCAGGTCTACTCTCATAAAGTCCAATTTGAACCCGGGGGGCCTGGTGTACTCCCCCCCCCTTTTTTTTTTTTTAGGCAACCCGTTTTTTTAAATAAAAGAAGTTGAGATCGGAGCCCAGGTCTACTACCATAGAGTCCTATGGGGACACGGGAGGCCTGGTCTACTGCGTTTTTTTATAGGTAAAATGGAGGCCAGATCGACTCTTGTATTTTAGCAGGTAAAATGGAGGCCAGATCAACTTCCGGTTTTTTTTTTCTTTTCCAAGTGCTGGACGGAGTCCAGGTGTACTCCTATAGATTTCAATAGGGACCCGGGGGACCTGGTCTACTCCCGGTTTTTTTTAAAAAGTTCAGAACGGAGCCCAGGTCTACTCTCATAGAGTCCAATGGGGACCCGGGAGGCCTGGTCTACTCCCGTTTTTTTTTTTAAAAAGAAGTTGAGATCGGAGCCCAGGTCTACTCTTATGGATTTTAATGGGGACCCGGGAGTCCTGGTCTACTCTCTTTTTTTAAAAAAAATGTTCAGATCGGAGCCCATTTCTTTTCCTATTGATATCAATGGGAACCCGGGAGTCCTGGTCTACTCCCTTTGTTTTTTTTTTTAAGAAATTGAGATCGGAGCCCAGGTCTACTGCCATAGAGTCCAATGGGGACCCGGGAGGCCTGGTCTACTGCGTTTTTTTATAGGTAAAATGGAGGCCAGATCGACTCTTGTATTTTAGCAGGTAAAATGGAGGCCAGATCAACTCCCGTATTTTTTTTCTTTTCCAAGTGCTGAACGGAGTCCAGGTCTACTCCGATAGATTTCAATAGGGACCCGGGAGGCCTGGTCTACTCCCGGTTGTTTTTTTGTTTTTTTTTAAAGAAGTTGAGATCGGAGGCCAGGTCTACTCCTATAGATTTCAAAGGGAACCAGGAGGCCTGAACTAATCCCATTTGTTTTTTTTTAAAAGAAGTTCAGATCGGAGCAGAGGTCTACTCACATAGAATCCAATGGGGACCCGGGAGGCCTGGTCTACTCCCTTTTTTTTTAGAAAAAAGTTCAGAACGGAGCCCAGGTCTACTCCTATACAGACCAATGCGGACCCCAGAGGCCTTGTCTACTCCCGTTTTTTTTAAAAAAAAGAAGTTGAGATCAAAGTAGTCAAGGATCAGATCTCGGTTGGTTAACCACAGTTCTTTATTGCCTATTCCTACATTAGTACAGCGTCTCGGGGTATTGTCAGAGATGAGACAAATAATACAAGCGGGTCTATTATACCATTCCAAGGAGTTTGAATTACCCATAGGTAGCCAATCCCCAGGAGGGAAAATTGGCGGGCTAAAAGGTGTCTTGACCGTTTGGTTCACACAGGAAAAAAGTGAGGTGTTAAGCAGTAAATTTCCCTTCCCAAACCAGACCCCTCCGTTCACATAACAATTCATGGCTCCAAGGTTCTTTAGCATAGATAAGAGATGAGAGCCTTTCCTCCCCTTGAAGTTACTGCCGGGGCAGCTGGAATGCGGAGGCAGGAATGAGAGGCCTCGTTGTTCTCACCCTAGGGGTTGTCACCCTCCCGACCAAGCAAGGAGAAAATACAGGTCCAATACATAAAGACAGGTCCAATACATAAAGACATAACAAAATACATAGTGTGCATGCAAGATTACATTGACAGAATTAACTGATTCTGACACCCTGCCCTCCCCATGATTCCCTTCACCTAGCTTTTTCAGGGAACATTTTATGGAACAGTTTAGTTAACTTGGGGGCATGAACATGTTCAGAACGAATCCATTCATTGTGTTCCGGGCCAAAATCTAACCATCTAACTAAGTAATACAAATGGCCCCTCTTTGTCTTGGAATCCAGGATTTCAGTTATCTCGTAGTGTGGACTCCCCTCCTTCATCAGTGGAGGAGGAACTGGAGGAACTGGATGCCATGCATTCGGCCCAGGATCTTTCTTCAGCAAGCTGAAATGAAACACAGGATGTATAGAACTTAGTGATTTAGGCAGGTCGAGTTCAAAAGAGACATCAGAGATTTTTCGTAGCACTTTAAAGGGTCCAACATATTTCCATCCCAATTTTCTGCTGGGCTGCAGCCCGTGGATATTTTTGGTAGAGAGATAAACTGAGTCCCCGGGTTGAAGGTCCCATCCCGGTGCTCGGCCACGATCAGCATATTTTTTATAGTCCTCCTTGGCATGGTCCAAGGCTTTACCAATTAACGGCCAGGAATCCTGGAGACTGGACCACCAGTTTTTGAAGTCCGAAGGGGGAGCCTGGGGGTCTTCCTTGAGGGTGGGGAGCGGTTTACCTTCAAAACCTCCCACTGCCATGAAAGGTGAGACTCCAGTGGAAGAATGCACTGCATTGTTGTAGCTATATTCTGCAAAGGGTAATAAGTCCACCCAGTTATCTTGGTGGTAGTTGGTGTAGCACCTTAAGAATTGCTCCAGAATTTGATTAGTTCGCTCGGATTGGCCATCGGTTTCTGGATGGTAACCCGAGCTTAAGGCAGGTTCTATGTCCATTAGCTTCAAAAGCTCCCGCCAGAAGGTGGCAACGAATTGACTTCCGCGATCGGACACCACCCTTCTTGGAAAAGCATGTAATTTTATCACCTGGTTAAAGAAGGCTTTAGCCATTCCTTTGGCGGTGGGTAACTGTTTGAAAGGAGTGAAATGGGCTTGTTTGGAAAACGTGTCTACTACTACCCAGATCACTGTTTTTCCTTTTGAGGGGGGCAAATTGGTAATGAAGTCCATGGCTATGTCTTCCCAGGGTCTGGAAGCCGTGGGGAGGGGGTGTAACAATCCCGGGACTTTGCCTCCCCGTTTTTTACACATTAAGCAGGTTTGACATGCCGAGACGAAATCCGAGACGTCTCGACGCATGCGCGGCCACCAGAATTGCCGTTGGATCAGGTTAAGGGTTTTTAGGAATCCAAAGTGCCCGGCAAGCTTGGAAGAGTGACAATTTAGCAGGATTTCTTTGCGTTTGGTTTTTGGCACCACTAATTTGTCCCCACGGAACCAACAATTGTCATTTCTTTTTTCGCACTCTCCCATTGCTTCCAATTCCTCTATTTCCTCAGGGGCATATTCCCCCCCCCATTGACAGTCCCCAGTGGTGAGCTCGGTTTTCTTTGCTTTGCTCCTGGTGACAACCACTCCTCCCAGCTGCTGGGGGGAGAACATGGAATCGAATACCTCGTCTTTCAGACTCTCGTGTTGGGGCAATCTGGACAACGCGTCTGCCAGGGAATTAGCCTTCCCAGGAAAATGTTTTAACACAAAGTTAAATTTTGAGAAGAAGTCCGCCCAGCGCAGTTGTTTGGCGTTGAGGGACCGCTGCGTGCGCAATGCTTCTAAGTTCTTATGATCCGTCCATATTTCGAACGGAGTTTGCGCCCCTTCTAGCCAGTGGCGCCAGGTAGTGAGCGCCAATCTAATGGCCGCAGCTTCCTTGTCCCACACCGACCAATTCCTCTCCGTTTCATTGAACTTCTTCGATATGTACGCTAAGGGGTGTAGTTTCCCTTCAGAGTCCCTTTGTAGAATGGCCCCCCCCATTGCTACATCCGAGGCATCAACATGGATTATAAAGTCTTTAGTCTCATCCGGGTGCGCCAAAATGGGCTCTGAGGTAAAAAGAGTTTTTAAAGCCTCAAATGCCTTCTGACACTCCCCATTCCACGCCAGTTTCTCTCCCGGCTTTCCTGCCTCGGGACCCCTCCCCTTGGTTTTTAACAAGTCCGTTAAGGGAAGGGTGACTTTGGCAAAGTCCTTGATGAAAGTCCGATAGAAGTTACAAAATCCTAACAGGCTCTGCAGCTGCTTTCTCGTTCGCGGAGCCTCCCATTGCACCACCGCTTCCACTTTCCCCGGGTCCATTTCCAACCCCTTCTGAGAAATGCGGTAGCCCAGGAAGTCCACAGACTCGCGGTGAAACTCGCACTTAGACAGTTTCACAAACAGCTGGTTTTTTAGTAATGTTGACAGCACGTCTCGGACCAAAGTCACATGTTCGTTCTTATCAGTGGAATAGATCAAGATATCATCTATGTAACATAACACGCCCTTAAATAGGTGCTTATGCAACACTTCGTTGATCAAACTCATAAAGACCCCGGGCGCGCCACTTAAGCCGAACGGCATCACGAGGTATTCAAACTGCCCCAAGGGGGTGTTAAAAGCAGTCTTGGGTTCATCCCCCTCCCTTATGCGCACCCTGAAGTAGGCATCTCGCAGATCCAACTTGGTGAAAATCTTCCCCTTGGCCGCCTCCGCCAAAAGGTCTTTTATTAACGGGAGGGGGTAAGCGTTAGATGTGGAGACTGCGTTAAGCCCCCGATAATCCGTGCACAATCGCAAGCCGCCATCCTTTTTCTTTCGGAACAGCACGGGCGCCGCAAAAGGGGACTTGGCGGGGCGGATAAACCCCCTGGCCAGATTTTTGTCCAAGAACTTCCGCAGTTCTTCTCGCTCCGCCGGGCTCATGGAATACAATTTGCCCTTTGGGAGTTTCTCGCCCGGGAGGAGCTCTATGGCACAGTCCGACAACCGGTGGGGGGGCAACTCGTCCGCCTCGGTCTCACTGAACACTTCCAGCAAGTCTCTATATTCCTTAGGCACCATGGCCGGGACGAGAGCGAGGGCGGCTGCGGGAGACGGCGGGCTGGGGGGTCCGGGACCCCATCCTGGGTCCCAGCGGTGGCTCTGGCAGCGTTCGTCTACCCACGAAATCTTTCCCTCGCTCCATTTTATATAGGGGTCGTGCGCCCCGAGCCAAGGGCTACCCAACACCATAGGGAATTGGGCATTAGGGGTTATGACGAAAGCTCTCTTCTCCCAGTGGTTCCCCGTTCCCAAAATTAAGTTCTCAGTCTCTGCTATGCACTCCTCCTTCATTTCGGACCCATCCATCTGGGTAAATTTCAGGGGTTCCGCTAACGGGGTGACTTTGGGTCCCAGCCCCTCCACTACTAGGGGGCTGATTAGGTCTCGCGCACACCCAGAGTCAATTAAAGCGCGGACCCTCATGTGGGTACCTGATCCTGGGGTCACCACAGTCACTACCATATATAACAAGGGGCCGGGGATGCTCACCGGAGATGGCGCTTCGTTGTGGGGGACCTGCAGTTCTGCGCCGCTCACTGCAGGCCGTTGGAGTTTCCCGACATCTGGGTTTCCATCAGCTCCAGCTCTCCCTGCTCACTCGTTGCCCCTTCCAGCTGCAAAGCCCGGGGTTTCATGGGGGTCTTCCCCCGAGTCGGGGTGCCTGCAGGTCCTGGAGTTGAGGTCTTCGGGCCCTTCCCCCCTCCTCTTGGACACGCCGAGGCGAAGTGGCCACTTTCCCCACACTTCATACACAACCCTTGCCGGAACCTCGAGTCGCGGACGTCTTGTACGTTGGATCGGGGCTTCGCTCGTGGGCCCGCTCTGATAGCGGCGGTTGCGGATGCTCCCATCTTGATTAGGGCGAAACGTTCTTCCATGTCGGTGGCCGCCCTCATCCAGCTAGTCAGCGTGCCCGGGCGGCCTCCCAGCAGCACAGTCTCGTAGATTTCCGGGTTTAGACCCTCCCAATACTTCTCCATGAAGAGTTCCTCCGGCCATCCGTGGATTTTGGCAGCGATGCGCCGGAATTTTTCAGTGTATTCTCTCACTGACGATCTTCCCTGGAACAGCTTCCTCAGCTGATTTCTGGCTTTTTCCTCACCCAGC
Source organism: Lepidodactylus listeri (assembly GCA_029233225.1). Taxonomy (NCBI): domain Eukaryota; kingdom Metazoa; phylum Chordata; class Lepidosauria; order Squamata; family Gekkonidae; genus Lepidodactylus; species Lepidodactylus listeri. Next base: position 96,898 of record JARCFY010000014.1, on the reverse strand, counting down.
GGGTCTTCGAACTGGTGCCGAAGAGCCCACATGAAGTTGTTCAAGGAACGCAGCTCAGGGCCAGGGTTGTCGTGCAGGCTCACATACCAATCGCTGGCGGTGTCTTTCAGTTTGGATCCGATGTAGCCTATGCGATCCTTCTCGGTAGGATACAGGTGGCCCCAACTGTCCAGGAATCTCCCGATCTCGAGCGTGAAGAAACGTAGCTTCTCGGGGTCCCCATCGAAAGTAGTCGTCAGCGGGTCGGAAGGGGGTGGGCGAGCGGCCGGCGCGGCCGGGACTGGGGCCGGTACGGGGACGGGCCCCGGGACTGGAACCGGGACGACCGGCTGAGCCGGCTGCGCGGGTACAACGGGCGCCTGTGGCTGAGCCGGAACCCCTCCGGGTGCTGGCTGCTGTGGTGGGGCTCCGACTCCTTGACCGAGGAGGGCGCCTTGCATCGCCACCATAGCGTCTCGAAATTGGTGCTGGAGATCGAGGGCCAGCTCGCGGAGCTCGGAGGTGAGTTGTAGCCTCAGGTCTCCCATCATCTGATCCAGCGGGACCGTCGGCTCCTCTCGATACGGATCGGGCCCATACAAATCCAGTGTCTCCTCTTCGGGAGGCTGGCGACGCGGTCCTCCACGGTGGACTGGCTCGCGGTCGTCTCCTAGGTAGCTCGGTCTCCCGCGATCGAGCTGGTCGCCGGTGAGCGGAACTCTCACCCCTTTCCTGTCGTGCACCCACGAAGTCACGGATCGGCCTCCGAAGTGGCTCCAAGTGTACTGGGGGGTCACGCTCTGATGGGTAATCGGGCGGCGTGGGATGTAGTAAGCCCCCTGGCTCGTGGTCACCGGCACCTCGGGACCTCCTCCGCCGCCGCCACCCCCGTTCCCCGGATCCGTCGGGGTAACCGGGGCCTCCTCTGGAGTGGTAGGTTTGAGGGGGACGAGATCGTCTTCTGACATGGTCAGGAACGATTGAATCCCAGTCAAGGATCTCTGACAATCTGTGAGAGTCCTGTTCAAAGTAGTCAAGGATCAGATCTCGGTTGGTTAACCACAGTTCTTTATTGCCTATTCCTACATTAGTACAGCGTCTCGGGGTATTGTCAGAGATGAGACAAATAATACAAGCGGGTCTATTATACCATTCCAAGGAGTTTGAATTACCCATAGGTAGCCAATCCCCAGGAGGGAAAATTGGCGGGCTAAAAGGTGTCTTGACCGTTTGGTTCACACAGGAAAAAAGTGAGGTGTTAAGCAGTAAATTTCCCTTCCCAAACCAGACCCCTCCGTTCACATAACAATTCATGGCTCCAAGGTTCTTTAGCATAGATAAGAGATGAGAGCCTTTCCTCCCCTTGAAGTTACTGCCGGGGCAGCTGGAATGCGGAGGCAGGAATGAGAGGCCTCGTTGTTCTCACCCTAGGGGTTGTCACCCTCCCGACCAAGCAAGGAGAAAATACAGGTCCAATACATAAAGACAGGTCCAATACATAAAGACATAACAAAATACATAGTGTGCATGCAAGATTACATTGACAGAATTAACTGATTCTGACAGGTCTACTCCTATACAGACTAATGCGGACCCGGGAGGCCTGGTCTACTCCCGTTTTTTTTAAAAAAAGAAGTTGAGATCGGAGCCCAGGTCTAGTCTTATAGATTTTAATGAGGACCGGGGAGTCCTGGTCTACTCTCTTTTTTTAAAAAAAAGTACAGATCGGAGCCCAGATCTATTCCTATTGATATGAATGGGAACCCGGGAGTCCTGGTCTACTCCCGTTGTTGTTTTTTTTAAGAAGTTGAGATCGGAGCCCAGGTCTACTGCCATAGAGTCCTATGGGGACCCGGGAGGCCTGGTCTACTCCCTTTTAAAAAAAAGGAGTTCAGAACGGAGCCCAAGTCTACTCTTATACAGACCAATGCGGACCCCGGAGGCCTTGTCCACTCCCATTTTTTTTTTAAAAAAGAAGTTGAGATCGGAGCCCAGGTCTAATCTCATAAAGTCCTATGGGGACCCGGGAGGCCTGGTCTACTCCTGTTTTTTTTTTTTTTTAAGAAGTTGAGATCGGAGCCCAGATCTACTGCCATAGATTCCAATGGGGACCCGGGAGGCCTTGTCTACTATGTTTTTTTATAGGTAAAATGGAGGCCAGATCGACTCTTGTGTTTTAGCAGGTAAAATGGAGGCCAGATCAACTCCCGTTTTTTTTTTCTTTTCCAAGTGCTAAACGGAGTCCAGGTCTACTCCTATAGATTTCAATAGGGACTCGGGGGGCCTGGTCTAGTCCCGGTTTTTTTTAAAAGTTCAGAACGGAGACCAGGTCTACTCTCATAGAGTCCAATGGGGACCCGTGAGGCCTGGTCTACTCCCGGTGGTTTTTTTGTTTTTTTTTAAGAAGTTGAGATCGGAGCCCAGGTCTACTGCCATAGAGTCCAATGGGGACTCGGGAGGCCTGGTCTACTGCGTTTTTTTATAGGTAAAATGGAGGCCAGATTGACTCTTGTATTTTAGCAGGTAAAATGGAGGCCAGAAGAACCCGTTTTTTTAAAAAAAAAGAAGTTGAGGTCGGAGCCCAGGTCTATTCTTATAGATTTTAATGGGGACCCAGGAGTCCTGGTCTACTCTCTTTTTTAAAAAAAAGTTCAGATCGGAGCCCAGGTCTACTCCCGTTCTTTTTTTTAAGAAGTTGAGATCGGAGCCCAGGTCTACTGCCATAGAGTCCAATGGGTACCCGGGAGGCCTGGTCTACTCCCGTTTTTTTTAAAAAAAGAAGTTGAGATCGGAGCCCAGGTCTACTCTTATAGATTTTAATGGGGACAAGGGAGTCCTGGTCTACTCTCTTTTTTAAAAAAAAAGTTCAGATCGGAGCCCAGATCTATTCCTATTGCTATCAATGTGAACCCGGGAGTCCTGGTCTACTCCCGTTGTTTTGTTTTTTAAGAAGTTGAGATCGGAGCCCAGGTCTACTGCCATAGAGTCCAATGGGGACCCGGGAGGCCTGGTCTACTGCGTTTTTTTTTAGGTAAAATGGAGGCCAGATCGACTCTTGTATTTTAGCAGGTAAAATGGAGGCCAGATCAACTCTTGTATTTTAGCAGGTAAAATGGAGGCCAGATCAACTCCCGTATTTTTTTTTTCTTTCCAAGTGCTGAACGGAGTCCAGGTCTACTCGTATAGATTTCAATAAGGACCCTGGGCACCTGGTCTATTCCCGGTTGTTGTTGTTTTTTTTTAAAGAAGTTTAGATCGGCGGCTGGGTCTACTCCCATAGATTTCAAAGGGAACCAGGAGGCCTGATCTAATCCCGTTTTTTTTTTTTTAAGAAGTTCAGATCGGAGCACAGGTCTACTCACATAGAGTCCAATGGGGACCCGGGAGGCCTGGTCTACCCCATTTGTTTTTTAAAAAAAGTTCAGAACGGAGCCCAGGTCTACTCCTATACAGACGAATGCGGACCCGGGAGGCCTTGTCTACCCTCTTTTTTTTTTTTTTTAAGAAGTTCAGATCCGAGCCCAGGTCTACTCCTATAGAATCCAATCGAGACCCGGGGGTCCTGGTCTACTCCCGGTTGTTTTTTTTAAAACAAGTTCAGAACGGAGCCAGGTCTACTCTCATAGAGGCCAATGGGAACCCGGGAGGCCTGGTCTACCCCCCCCCCCTTTTTTTTTTTAAGAAGTTCAGAACGGAGCCCAGGTCTTCTATAGAATCCAATGGGGACCCGGAGGTCCTGGTCTACTCCCGGTTTTTTTTTTTAGGAAGTTCAGAACGGAGCCCAGGTCTACTCTCATAGAGTCCAATGGGATCCCGGGAGGCCTGGTCTACCCCTTTTTTTTCTTTTTTTAAGAAGTTCAGATCGGAGCCCAGATCTATTCCTATTGATATCAATGGGGACCCGGGGGTCCTGGTCTACTCCCGGTTGTTTTTTTTAAAAAGAAGTTCAGAACGGAGCCCAGGTCTACTCTCATAGAGTCCAATCGGATCCCGGGAGGCCTGGTCTATTCTCGTTTTTTTTTTTTTTTTTAAAGTTAAGACTGGAGCCCAGGTCTACTGTCATAGAGAACAATGGGGACCCGCGAGGCCTGGTCTACTGCGTTTTTTTCATAGGTAAAATGGAGGCCAGATCTTATAGTTTAGCAGGTAAAATGGAGGCCAGGTCTACTCTTATATTTTAACAGGTAACATGGAGCCCAGATCTACTCCCGTTTTTTTTTTTCTTTTCGAATTGCTGAACGGAGCCCAGGTCTACTGCAGTAGAGTCCAATGGGGAACCAGGAGGCCTGGACTACTCCCGTTTTTTTTTAAAAGAAGTTCAGATCGGAGCCCAGGTCTACTCCAATAGAGTCCAATGGGGACCCGGGAGGGCTTGTTTACTGCAGGTTTTTTTCATAGGTAAAATGGAGGGCAGATCGACTTTTGTATTTTAGCAGGTAAAATGGAGGCCAGATCTACTCCCATTTTGTTTTTTGCTTTTCCAAGTGCTGAACGGAGCCCAGATCTACTGCAATAGTGTCCAATGGGGACCTAGGAGGCCTGGTCTACTCACGTTTTTTTTTTAAAGTTCAGAACGGAGCCCAGGTCTACTCCTATAGATGTCAGAGTTAACCAGAAGGCCTGATCTAATTAAGTTTTTTTTTTTTTAAAGAACTTCAGATCGGAACCCAGGTCTACTCCTATAGAATCCAATGGGGGCCCCGGAGGCCTGGTCTACTCCCGTTTTTTTTTTTTTTTAAAGAAGTTCAGATCGGAGCCCAGGTCTACTCCAATAGAGTCCAATGGGGACCCGGGAGGGCTGGTCTACTGCAGGTTGTTTTCATAGGTAAAATGGAGGGCAGATCGACTTTTGTATTTTAGCAGGTAAAATGGAGGCCAGATCTACTCCCATTTTGTTTTTTTCTTTTCCAAGTGCTGAACGGAGCCCAGGTCTACTCCGATACAAATGAATGCGGACCCGGGAGGTCTTGTCTACTCTCGTTTTTTTTTTTTTTTAAGAAGTTCAGATCAGAGCCCAGGTGTGAGTGTTCTGCTCAAAGTAGTCAAGGATCAGATCTTGGTTGGTTAACCACAGTTCTTTATTCCCTATTTCTACATTAGTACAGCATCTCGGGTTATTGTCAGAGATGAGACAAATTATACAAGCGGGTCTATTATACCATTCCAAGGAGTTTGAATTACCCATAGATAGCCAATCCCCTTAAGGGAAAATTGGCGGGCTAAAAGGTGTCCTGACCGTTTGGTTCTCACAGGAAAAAAGTGAGGTGTTAAGCAGTAAATTTCCTCTCCCAAACCAGACCCCTCAGATGTTTCGAGTTCACATAACAATCAATGGCTCCAAGGTTCTTTGCATGTGATAAGAGATGAGAGGCATCCTCCCTTGAAGTTCCTGCCGGAGCAGCTGGAATGCGGAGGCAGGGATGTGAGGCCTCCTTGTTCTCGCAAATCATTGTTGTCACCCTCCCGGCCTGGACAGGCATAATACATCATGGTTACATAGACCCCAATACATGATAGATACATCGGATAGTGAAAGGCATGCATGCAAGAAACTAAGCCTAGGCCTGACTAATATATTGTCTGAATTGGCAGATTCTGACACCCTGCCCTCCTCATAATTCACTTCACCTAGCTTTATCAGGAAACATTTTATGAAACAATTTCATCAGTTTGGGAGCATGAACATGTTCTGAGCGAATCCATTCGTTGTGTTCCGGGCCGAAATCCAGCCATCTAACTAAGTAATATAATCGGCCTCTCCGCATCTTGGAATCAAGGATTTCAGTTATCTCGAAGTGAGGGGCCCCCTCCTTCATCAGTGGAGGAGGAACTGGAGGAGCTGGATGCCATGCATTCGGCCCAGGATCTTTCTTCAGTAGGCTGAAATGAAACACAGGGTGTACAGAACTCAGTGATTTAGGCAGTTCCAGTTCAAAAGACACATCCGATATTTTACGTAACACTTTATAGGGTCCAACATATTTCCATCCCAGTTTTCTGCTGGGCTGCAACCCATGGATATTCTTGGTGGAGAGGTAGACAGAATCCCCGGGTTGGAGATCCCAGCCTGCTGCTCGTCCTCGGTCAGCATATTTTTTATAATCCTCTTTTGCCTGGTCCAGTGCTTTGCCTATTAATGGCCAGGAGTCTTGGAGGCTAGACCACCAACTTTTAAAATCCGATGGGGAAGCACTGGGAACATTCTCAATGGTAGGCAATGGTTTCCCTTCAAAACCTCCTACCGCCATGAAGGGGGAGACTCCCGTGGAAGAGTGCACTGCGTTGTTGTAGCTATATTCTGCAAATGGCAATAACTCCACCCAATTGTCTTGGTGATAATTGGTGTAACATCTTAAAAACTGCTCCAATATTTGATTAGTTCGTTCGGATTGGCCATCGGTTTCTGGGTGGTAACCCGAACTCAGGGCCGGTTCTATGTCCATCATTTTCAGGAGCTCCCGCCAGAAGCTGGCAACAAATTGACTGCCCCTGTCGGATACCACTCTCTTTGGAAAAGCGTGTAATTTTATCACGTGATTAAAGAAAGCTTTGGCCATCCCTTTGGCGGTGGGCAATTGCTTGAAGGGGGTGAAATGCGCTTGCTTTGAAAACGTGTCTACCACCACCCAAATAACCGTTTTCCCCTTGGAAGGGGGTAAATTGGTGATAAAGTCCATGGCTATGGCCTCTCAGGGGCGAGAAGGGGTGGGGAGCGGGTGCAACAGTCCAGGAACCTTCCCCCCCGCTTCTTGCACATTAAACAAGTTTGGCAAGCCGAGACGAAGTCGGAGACGTCTCGGCGCATGCGCGGCCACCAGAATTGACGCTGGATTAAATTAAGCGTTTTTAAGAATCCAAAATGCCCTGCTAGTTTAGACGAATGGCAGGTCAACAATATCTCCTTACGTTTGACCCTTGGCACCACTAGTTTGTCTCCATGAAGCCAACACTGATCTTCTCTCTTGGAGCATTCCTCCAAAGCCTCTAATTCTTCCACCTCTTCGGGAGCATAATCCCCCCCCAATCACATTTCCCAATGTCCAATTGCGCCTTCTTAGCTCGGCTCCGAGTGACTACTGCCCCCCCTAATTGCTGGGGGGAGAACATGGAATTAAACACCTCCTCCTTGACACTCTCATGTTGGGGCAATCTGGACAGTGCGTCTGCCAAGGAGTTAGCCTTCCCAGGAAAATGCTTAAGCACAAAGTTAAACTTGGAGAAAAAATCAGCCCACCGCAGTTGTTTGGCGTTGAGGGATCTCTGAGTGCACAGCGCCTCCAGATTTTTGTGATCAGTCCATATTTCGAACGGGGTTTGCGCGCCCTCCAACCAATGCCGCCACGTAGTGAGCGCCAACCTAATGGCCGCTGCCTCTTTGTCCCAAACCGACCAATTCCTCTCCGTGTCGTTAAATTTTTTCGAAATGTAAGCCAGTGGGTGTAATTTCCCTTCCGGCCCGCTTTGCAATATAGCCCCCCCCATGGCTACATCAGACGCGTCTACATGGATTATGAATTCTTTGGTTTCATCAGGGTGTGCTAGGATGGGCTCAGAAGTAAAAAGAGTCTTTAAGGTCTCAAACGCCCTCTGACACTCCCTGTTCCTGGCAATCTTTTCTCCTGGCTTCCCTGCCTCGGGCCCCCTCCCCTTAGTTTTTAGTAAGTCCGTTAAGGGGAGAGTAACCCTAGCAAAGTCTTTTATGAAGGTTCGGTAGAAGTTGCAAAATCCTAATAGGCTCTGCAATTGTTTTCTCGTTCGCGGAGCCTCCCATTGCACCACCGCCTCCACCTTAGCTGGGTCCATCTCCAGACCCTTCTGAGAAATGCGATAGCCCAGGAAGTCCACTGACTCACGATGGAATTCACACTTGGATAACTTAACATAGAGCTGGTTTCGCAGTAAGGTGGTTTCGCAGTAAGACTTCCCTGACTAATTTCACATGCTCTTTCTTATCAGTAGAATAGATCAAGATATCATCTATGTAACATAACACTCCTTTAAATAGGTGCTTGTGCAACACTTCATTAATTAAACTCATAAAGACCCCGGGCGCGCCACTTAAGCCGAACGGCATCACTAGGTACTCGAATTGTCCCAGGGGGGTATTAAAGGCAGTCTTGGATTCATCCCCCTCCCGGATGCGCACCCTGAAATAGGCATCTCGTAAATCCAGCTTGGTAAAAACCTTCCCCTTAGCGGCTTCCGCCAACAGGTCCTTTATTAAAGGGAGGGGGTAAGCGTTGGTAGTGGAGACCGCATTCAGTCCCCTATAGTCGGTGCATAATCGCAAACCCCCGTCTTTTTTCTTCCTGAACAGCACCGGCGCGGCAAAGGGGGACTTGGCTGGGCGGATGAAGCCGCGCGCTAGATTTTTGTCCAGGAACTTTCGCAGCTCTTCCCGTTCTAGAGGGCTCATGGAGTACAGTTTCCCCTTCGGGAGTTTCTCCCCTGGGAGTAGCTCGATAGCACAGTCCGACAGTCGGTGGGGGGGTAGCTCATCCGCCTCGGTCTCGCTGAATACTTCCAACAAGTCTCTATACTCTTTGGGCACCAGGGTGGGGGTGAGGGCGAGCGCAGGGGCCGGGGGAGGAGTGATCGGCGGTCCGGGTCCCCACTCCAGGTCCCATCTGTGCGTGAGGCAGCGTTCGTCTACCCAAGAGATCTTCCCTTCGCTCCATTTAATATAGGGGTCGTGCGCACTGAGCCAGGGACTTCCCAACACCATAGGGAACTGGGCATTTGGGGTGATGACAAAAGCTCGCTTCTCCCAATGTTCCCCCGTCCCCACAATCAGGCTCTCAGTCTCTGCTATGCACTCCTCCTTCATCTCGGACCCATCCATTTGAATAAACTTTAGAGGTTCCACCAGTGGGGTAACCTTTGGTCCTAACCCCTCCACTACCAATGGGCTAATCAAGTCCCGCACACACCCAGAGTCAATTAATGCGCGGACCCTCATGTGGGTACCTGATCCAGGGGTCACCACAGTCACTACCATATATAATAGGGGGCCAGGGATGCTCACCGGAGATGGCGTTGCTTGGCGGGGGACCTGCAGTTCTGCGCCGCTCACTGCAGGTCGTTGGAGTTTCCCGACATCTGCGTCTCCATCAGCTCCAGCTCCCCCTGATCACTAGTAGCTCCCTCCAGTTGCAACGCCCGGGGTTTAATCGGTGTTTTCCCGCGGCTAGGGGTGCTCCCTGTCACCGGCGTCGAGGTCTTCGGGCCTCTCCCTCCCCCTCTCGGGCAGGCTGAGGCGAAGTGGCCACTCTCCCCACATTTCATGCACAGCCCTTGCCGGAACCGGGCATCTTGGACGTCTTGCACGCTGGGCCGTGGCTTCGCTCTCGGGGCTGCTTTGCTGGCCGCCGTAGCCGAGGACCCCATTTTGATCAAGGCGAACCGTTCTTCCATGTCGGTCGCGGCTCTCATCCAGGTGGCCAACGTGCCCGGGCGGCCCCCCAGCAGCACGGTCTCGTAGATCTCCGGGTTAAGGCCCTCCCAGTACTTCTCCATGAATAGCTCCTCCGGCCAGCCGTGGATCTTGGCCGCGATGTGACGAAACTTATCGGTGTAATCCCTCACAGTCGATCTCCCCTGGAACAGCTTCCGCAGTTGATTACGGGCCTTTTCCTCACCCAGGGGATCTTCAAACTGATGACGGAGGGCCCACATGAAGTTGTTCAATGAACGCAGCTCAGGTCCTGGGGAGTCGTGCAGGCTCACGTACCAATCGCTGGCGGTGTCTTTCAGCTTGGAACCGATGTAACCAATCCGTTCTCTCTCGGTGGGATAGAGGTGGCCCCAGCTGTCCAGGAACCTCTCTATCTCCAACATGAAAAAACGCAGCTTCTCCGGGTCCCCATTGAAAGTAGTCGTCAGAGGGTCGGAGGGGGCTGGGCAGACGGCTGGGGCGACCGGGGCCGGGGCGGGTGCTGGGGCGGGCCCCGGCACCGGGGCCGGGACGACCGGCGGGACTGGCTGTGCCGGCAGAGCGGGCACCTGAGGCTGAATCGGGACCCCTCCGGGCGCCGCTGGCTGTTGCTGAACTCCTATCCCCTGACCGGGGAGAGCTCCTTGCACTACCCTCATAGCGTCTCGAGACTGGTGCTGGAGATCGAGGGCCAATTCGCGTAGTTTTGCGGTGAGTTGGAGTCGCAACTCTCCCATCATCTGATCCAACTGGGGCATCTGCTCCTCTCGGTACGGATCGGGCCCATACGGACCCTCTCCTTCGAACGGCGGGCGACGCGGCTCTCCACGGTAGATCGGCTCGCAGTCGTCTCCCAGGTAGCTCGGTCTCCCTCGATCGAGTGGGTCTCCAGCGAACGAAACCCGTGCCCCTTTCCGATTGTGCACCCACGAATCCACGGTCCGACGACCGAAATGGCTCCAGGCGTACTTGGGGGTCACGCTCTGATGAGGAGGTAGGCGCAGGACGTAGTGAGCCCCCTGGCTCGTAGTCACCGGCACTTCGGTGCCTCCTCCTCCGCCACCACCACCGTTCCCCTGGTCCTTCGGGGTAACGGGAACATCTTCGGGGGTAGGGTTGATGGGGACCGTATCGTCGTCTGACATGGTCAGGAATGGCTGAGTCCCAGTCAGAGATCTCTGACAATCTGTGAGAGTTCTGCTCAAAGTAGTCAAGGATCAGATCTTGGTTGGTTAACCACAGTTCTTTATTCCCTATTTCTACATTAGTACAGCATCTCGGGTTATTGTCAGAGATGAGACAAATTATACAAGCGGGTCTATTATACCATTCCAAGGAGTTTGAATTACCCATAGATAGCCAATCCCCTTAAGGGAAAATTGGCGGGCTAAAAGGTGTCCTGACCGTTTGGTTCTCACAGGAAAAAAGTGAGGTGTTAAGCAGTAAATTTCCTCTCCCAAACCAGACCCCTCAGATGTTTCGAGTTCACATAACAATCAATGGCTCCAAGGTTCTTTGCATGTGATAAGAGATGAGAGGCATCCTCCCTTGAAGTTCCTGCCGGAGCAGCTGGAATGCGGAGGCAGGGATGTGAGGCCTCCTTGTTCTCGCAAATCATTGTTGTCACCCTCCCGGCCTGGACAGGCATAATACATCATGGTTACATAGACCCCAATACATGATAGATACATCGGATAGTGAAAGGCATGCATGCAAGAAACTAAGCCTAGGCCTGACTAATATATTGTCTGAATTGGCAGATTCTGACACCAGGTCTACTCCTATAGAATCCAATGGGGACCCTGGGGTCCTGGTATACTCCCGGTTGTTGTTTTTTAAACAAGTTCAGAAAGGAGCCAGGTCTACTCTCATAGAGTCCTATGGGGACCCAGGAGGCCTGGTCTACTCCCGTTTTTTTTTTTAAAAAAGAAGTTGAGATCGGAGCCCAGGTCTACTCTTATAGATTTTAATGGGGACCCGGAAGTCCTGGTCTACTCTCTTTTTTTTTAAAAAAAGTTCAGATCGGAGCCCAGATCTATTCCTATTGATATCAATGGGAACCCGGGAGTCCTGGTCTACTCCCGTTGTTTTTTTTTTAAGAAGTTGAGATCGGAGCCCAGGTCTACTGCCATAGAGTCCAATGGGGACCCGGGAGGCCTGGTCTACTGCGTTTTTTAATAGGTAAAATGGAGGCCAGATCGACTCTTGTATTTTAGCAGGTAAAATGGAGGCCAGAACAACTCCCGTTTTTTTTTTTTCTTTTCCAAGTGCTGAACGGAGTCCAGGTCTACTCCTATAGATTTCAATAGGGACCCGGGGGGCCTGGTCTACTCCCGGTTGTTTTTTTGTTTTTTTTTAAAGAAGTTCAGATCAGAGCACAGATCTATTCGCATAGAGCCCAATAGGGACCCGGGAGGCCTGGTCTACTCCCTTTTTAAAGAGAAAAGTTCAGAACGGAGCCCAGGTCTACTCCTATACAGACCAATGCGGACCCCGGAGGCCTTGTCTACTCCCGTTTTTTTTAAAAAAAGAAGTTTAGATCGGAGCCCAGGTCTACTTTTATACAGACCAATGCGGACCCGGAAGGCCTGTTCTACTCCCGTTTTTTTTTAAAAGAGAAGTTGAGATCGGAGCCCAGGTTATAGATTCTTATAGATTTTAATGAGGACCCAGGAGTCCTGGTCTACTCTCTTTTTTTTTAAAAAAGTTCAGATCGGAGCCCAGATCTATTCCTATTGATATCAATGGGGACCCGGGAGTCCTGGTCTACTCCAGTTGTTCTTTTTTTTAAGAAGTTGAGATCGGAGCCCAGGTCTTCTTCTATAGAATCCAATGGAGACCCGGGGGTCCTGGTCTACTCCCGGTTGTTTTTTTAAAAAAAAGTTCAGAACGGAGCCCAGGTCTACTCTCATAGAGTCCAATCGGAACCCGGGAGGCCTGGTCTATTCCCGTTTTTTTTTTTTTTTTAAAGTTATGACTGGAGCCCAGGTCTACTGTCATAGAGAACAATGGGGACCCGCGAGGCCTGGTCTACTGCGTTTTTTTCATACGTAAAATGGAGGCCACATCTTATATTTTAGCAGGTAAAATGGAGGCCAGGTCTACTCTTATATTTTAACAGGTAAAATGGAGCCCAGATCTACTCCCGTTTTTTTTTTCTTTTCGAATTGCTGAACGGAGCCCAGGTCTACTGCAGTAGAGTCCAATGGGGAACCAGGAGGCCTGGACTACTCCCGTTTTTTTTTTTAAAGAAGTTCAGATCGGAGCCCAGGTCTACTCCAATAGAGTCCAATGGGGACCCGGGAGGGCTGGTCTACTGCAGGTTTTTTTCATAGGTAAAATGGAGGGCAGATCGACTTTTATATTTTACCAGGTAAAATGGAGGCCAGATTTACTCCCATTTTGTTTTTTTCTTTTCCAAGTACTGAACGGAGCCCAGGTCTACTCCTATACAAACGAATGCGGACCCAGGAGGCCTTGTCTACTCTCGTTTTTTTTTTTTTTTTTTAAGAAGTTCAGATCAGAGCCCAGGTCTACTCCTATAGAATCAAATGGGGACCCGGGGGTCCTGGTCTACTCCCTTTTTAAAAAAAAAAAAAGAAGTTGAGATCGGAGCCCAGGTCTACTCTTATAGATTTTAATGGGGACCGAAAGTTCTGGTCTACTCTCTTTTTTTAAAAAAAAGTTCAGATCGGAGCCCAGATCTATTCCTATTGATATCAATGGGAACCCGGGAGTCCTGGTCTACTCCCGTTGTTTTTTTTTTTAAGAAGTTGAGATCGGAGCCCAGGTCTACTGCCATAGAGTCCTATGGGGACCCGGGAGGCCTGGTCTACTCCCGTTGTTTTTTTTTTTAAGAAGTTGAGATCGGAGCCCAGATCTACTGCCGTAGAGTCCAATGGGGACCCGGGAGGCCTGGTCTACTGCGTTTTTTAATAGGTAAAATGGAGGCCAGATCGACTCTTGTATTTTAGCAGGTAAAATGGAGGCCAGATCAACTCCCGTTTTTTTTTTTCTTTTCCAAGTGCTGAACGGAGTCCAGGTCTACTCCTATATATTACAATAGGGACCCGGGGGGCCTGGTCTACTCCCGGTTGTTGTTTTTTTTTTTTTTAAGGAAGTTCATATCGGAGCACAGATCTACTCGCATAGAGCCCAATAGGAACCCGGGAGGCCTGGTCTACTCCCTTTTTTAAGAGAAAAGTTCAGAACGGAGCCCAGGTCTACTCCTATACAGACCAATGCGGACCCGGGAGGCCTGGTCTACTCCCGTTTTTTTAAAAAAAAGAAGTTGAGATCGGAGCCCAGGTCTAGTCTTATAGATTTTAATGAGGACCCAGGAGTCCTGGTCTACTCTCTTTTTTTAAAAAAATGTTCAGACCGGAGCCCAGATCTATTCCTATTGATATCAACGGGAACCCGGGAGTCCTGGTCTACTCCCGTTGTTTTTTTTAAGAAGTTGAGATCGGAGCCCAGGTCTACTGCCATAGAGTCCTATGGGGACCCGGGAAGCCTGGTCTACTCCCTTTTTAAAAAAAGGAGTTCAGAATGGAGCCAAGGTCTACTCCTATACAGACCAATGCGGACCCCGGAGGCCTTGTCTACTCCCGTTTTTTTTTAAAAAAAAGAAGTTGAGATCGGAGCCCATTCTACTCCTATAAAGACTAATGCGGACCCGGGAGGCCTGGTCTACTCCCGTTTTTTTTTAAAAACGAAGTTGAGATCAAAGCCCAGGTCTAGTCTTATAGATTTTAATGAGGACCCGGGAGTCCTGGTCTACTCTCTTTTTTTAAAAAAAAAGTTCAGATCGGAGCCCAGATCTATTCCTATTGATATCAATGGGAACCCGGGAGTCCTGGTCTACTCCCGGTTTTTTTTGTTTTGTTTTTTTTTAAAGAAGTTCAGATCGGAGCACAGCTCTACTCGCATAGAGTCCAATGCGGACCCCAGAGGCCTTGTCTACTCCCGTTTTTTTAAAAAAAAGTAGTTGAGATCGGAGCCCAGGTCTACTCTCATAGAGTCTTATGGGGACCCGGGAGGCCTGGTCTACTCCCTTTTTTTAAAAAAAAGAAGTTCAGATCGGAGCCCAGGTCTACTCTTATAGATTTTAATGGGGACCCGGGAGTCCTGGTCTACACTCTTTTTTTTAAAAAAAGTTCAGATCGGAGCCCAGATCTATTCCTATTGATATCAATGGGAACCCGGGAGTCCTGGTCTACTCCCGTTGTTTTTTTTTTTAAGAAGTTGAGATCGGAGCCCAGGTCTACTGCCATAGAGTCCTATGGGGACCCGGGAGGCCTGGTCTACTCCCGTTGTTTTTTTTTTTTAAGAAGTTGAGATCGGAGCCCAGATCTACTGCCATAGAGTCCAATGGGGACCCGGGAGGCCTGGTCTACTTCGTTTTTTTTATAGGTAAAATGGAGGCCAGATCGACTCTTGTATTTTAGCAAGTAAAATGGAGGCCAGATCAACTCCCTTTTTTTTTTTTCTTTTCCAAGTGTTGAACGGAGTCCAGGTCTACTCCTATAGATTTCAATAGGGACCCGGGGGGCCTGGTCTACTCCCGGTTTTTTTTTTTGTTTTTTTTTTTAAAGAACTGGAGATCGGAAGCCGGGTCTACTCCTATAGATTTCAAAAAGAACCAGGAGGCCTGAACTAATCCCGTTTTTTTTTTTTAAGAAGTTCAGATCGGAGCACAGGTCTACTCGCATAGAGTCCAATGGGGACCCGGGAGGCCTGGTCTACTCCGTTTTTTAAGAGAAAAGTTCAGAACGGAGCCCTGGTCTACTCCTATACAGACCAATGCAGACCCCGGAGGCCTTGTCTACTCCCGTTTTTTAAACAAAAATAAGTTGAGATCGGAGCCCAGGTCTACTTCTATACAGACTAATGCGGATCCGGGAGGCC
The DNA here is from genome assembly GCA_029233225.1 of Lepidodactylus listeri. Classification (NCBI taxonomy): domain Eukaryota; kingdom Metazoa; phylum Chordata; class Lepidosauria; order Squamata; family Gekkonidae; genus Lepidodactylus; species Lepidodactylus listeri. Next base: position 81,579 of record JARCFY010000014.1, on the reverse strand, counting down.
TGGTCTACTCCCGTTTTTCTTAAAAAAAGAAATTGAGATCGGAGCCCAGGTCTAGTCTTATAGATTTTAATGAGGACCCGGGAGTCCTGGTCTACTCGGTTTTTTTTTTAAAAAGTTCAGATCGGAGCCAAGATCTAATCCTATTGATATCAATGGGAACCCGGGAGTCCTGGTCTACTCCTGGTTTTTTTTTTTGTTTTTTTTAAAGAAGTTCAGATCGGAGCACAGGTCTACTCGCATAGAGTCCAATGCGGACCCCAGAGGCCTTGTCTACTCCCGTTTTTTTTTTTTAAAAAGTAGTTGAGATCGGAGCCCAGGTCTACTCTCATAGAGTCTTATGGGGACCCGGGAGGCATGGTCTACTCCCTTTTTTTAAAAAAAAGAAGTTGAGATCGGAGCCCAGGTCTACTCTTATAGATTTTAATGGGGACCCGGGAGTCCTGGTCTACACTCTTTTTTTTAAAAAAAGTTCAGATCGGAGCCCAGATCTATTCCTATTGATATCAATGGGAACCCGGGAGTCCTGGTCTACTCCCGTTGTTTTTTTTTTTAAGAAGTTGAGATCGCAGCCCAGGTCTACTGCCATAGAGTCCTATGGGGACCCGGGAGGCCTGGTCTACTCCCGTTGTTTTTTTTTTTAAGAAGTTGAGATCGGAGCCCAGGTCTACTGCCATAGAGTCCTATAGGGACCCGGGAGGCCTGGTCTACTCCCGTTGTTTTTTTTTTTAAGAAGTTGAGATCGGAGCCCAGGTCTACTGCCATAGAGTCCTATGGGGACCCGGGAGGCCTGGTCTACTCCCGTTGTTTTTTTTTTTAAGAAGTTGAGATCGGAGCCCAGATCTACTGCCATAGAGTCCAATGGGGACCCGGGAGGCCTGGTCTACTGCGTTTTTTTATAGGTAAAATGGAGGCCAGATCGACTCTTATATTTTAGCAGGTAAAATGGAGGCCAGATCAACTCCCTTTTTTTTTTTCTTTTCCAAGTGCTGAACGGAGTCCAGGTCTACTCCTATAGATTTCAATAGGGACCCGGGGGGCCTGGTCTACTCCCGGTTTTTTTTAAAAGTTCATAACGGAGCCCAGGTCTAGTCTCATCGAGTCCAATGGTGACCCGGGAGGCCTGGTCTACTCCCGGTTGTTTTTTTGTTTTTTTTTAAAGAAGTTGAGATCGGAGGCCAGGTCTACTCCTATAGATTTCAAAGGGAACCAGGAGGCCTGATCAAATCCCGTTTTTTTTTTTTTTAAAGAAGTTCAGATCGGAGCACAGGTATACTTGCATAGAGTCCAATGCGGACCCCGGAGGCCTTGTCTACTCCCGTTTTTTTAAAAAAAATTAGTTGAGATCGGAGCTCAGGTCTACTCTCATAGAGTCCAATGGGGACCCGGGAGGCATGGTCTACTCCCGGTTGTTGTTGTTTTTTTTTTTTAAAGAAGTAGAGATCGGAGGCCGGATCTACTCCTATAGATTTCAAAGGGAACCAGGAGGCCTGATCAAATCCCGTTTTTTTTTTTAAAGAAGTTCAGATCGGAGCACAGGTCTACTCGCATAGAGTCCAATGCGGACGCGGGAGGCCTGGTCTACACCCTTTTTTAAGAGAAGAGTTCAGAACGGAGCCCAGGTCTACTCCTATACAGACCAATGCGGACCCCGGAGGCCTTGTCTTCTCCCGTTTTTTTTAAAAAAAGAAGTTGAGATCGGAGCCCAGGTCTACTTCTATACAGACTAATGCGGACCCGGGAGGCCTGGTCTACTCCCGTTTTTTTTAAAAAAAGAAGTTGAGATCGGAGCCCAGGTCTAGTCTTATAGATTTTAATGAGGACCCGGGAGTCTTGGTCTACTCTCTTTTTTTAAAAAAAAGTTCAGATCAGATCCCAGATCTATTCCTATTGATATCAATGGGAACCCGGGAGTCCTGGTCTACTCCCGGTTGTTTTTTTGTTTTGTTTTAAAGAAGTTCAGATCGGAGCAGAGGTCTACTCGCATAGAGTCCAATGCAGACCCCGGAGGCCTTGTCTACTCTTGTTTTTTTTTAAAAAAAGTAGTTGAGATCGGAGCCCAGGTCTACTGTCATAGAGTCTTATGGGGACCCGGGAGGCCTGGTCTACTCCCTTTTTTTAAAAAAAAGAAGTTGAGATCGGAGCCCAGGTCTACTCATAGATTTTCATGGGGACCCGGGAGTCCTGGTCTACTCTCTTTTTTAAAAAAAAAGTTCAGATCGGAGCCCAGATCTATTCCTATTGATATCAATGGGGACCCGGTAGTCCTGGTCTACTCCCGTTGTTATTTTTTTTAAGAAGTTGAGATCGGAGCCCAGATCTACTGCCATAAAGTCCAATGGGGACCCGGGAGGCCTGGTCTACTGCGTTTTTTTATAGGTAAAATGGAGGCCAGATCGACTCTTGTATTTTAGCAGGTAAAATGGAGGCCAGATCAACTCCCTTTTTTTTTTTCTTTTCCAAGTGCTGAACGGAGTCCAGGTCTACTCCTATAGATTTCAATAGGGACCCGGGGGGCCTTGTCTACTCCCGGTTTTTTTTGTTTTTTGTTTTTTTAAAGAAGTTGAGATCGTAGGTCAGGTCTACTCCTATAGATTTCAAAGGGAACCAGGAGGCCTGATCAAATCCCGTTTTTTTTTTTTTTAAAGAAGTTCAGATTGGAGCACAGGTCTACTCGCATAGAGTCCAATGGGGACCCCGGAGGCCTTGTCTACTCCAGTTTTTTTTAAAAAACGAAGTTGAGATTGGAGCCCAGGTCTACTCTCATAGAGTCCTATGGGGACCCGGGAGGCCTGGTCTACTCCTGTTGTTGTTGTTTTTTTAAGAAGTTGATATCGGAGCCCAGATCTACTGCCATAGAGTCCAATGGGGACCCGGGAGGCCTCGTCTACTGCGTTTTTTTATAGGTAAAATGGAGGCCAGATCGACTCTTGTATTTTAGCAGGTAAAATGGAGGCCAGATAAACTCCCGTTTTTTTTTTCTTTTCCAAGTGCTGAACGGAGTCCAGGTCTACTCCTATAGATTTCAATAGGGACCCGGGGGGCCTGGTCTACTCCCGGTTTTTTTTAAAAGTTCAGAACGGAGCCCAGATCTACTCTCATAGAGTCCAATTGGGACCCGGGAGGCCTGGTCTACTTCCGGTTGTTTTTCTGTTTTTTTTAAAGAAGTTCAGATCGGAGCACACGTCTACTCGCATAGAGTCCAATGGGGACCCGGGAGGCCTGGTCTACTCCCTTTTTTTAAAAAAAAGGAGTTGAGATCGGAGCCCAGGTCTTCTCTTATAGATTTTAATGGGGACCCGGGAGTCCTGGTCTACTCTCTTTTTTAAAAAAAAAGTTCAGATCGGAGCCCAGATCTAATCCTATTGATATCAATGGGAACCCGGGAGTCCTGGTCTACTCCCGTTGTATTTTTTTTTAAGAAGTTGATATCGGAGCCCAGGGCTACTGCCATAGTGTCCAATGGGGACCCGGGAGGCCTGTTCTACTCCCTTTTTAAAGAAAAAAGTTTAGAACAGAGCCCAGGTCTACTCCTATGCAGACCAATGTGGACCCCGGAGGCTTTGTCTACTCCCGTTTTTTTTAAAAAAAGAAGTTGAGATCGGAGCCCAGGTCTACTCTCATAGAGTCCTATGGGGACCTGGGACGCCTGGTCTACTCCTGTTGTTGTTTTTTTAAGAAGTTGAGATCGGAGCCCAGATCTACTACCATAGAGTCCAATGGGGACCCGGGAGGCCTGGTCTACTGCGTTTTTTTAGAGGTAAAATGGAGGCCAGATAGACTCTTGTATTTTAGCAGGTAAAATGGAGGCCAGATCAACTCCCGTTTTTTTTTTCTCTTCCAAGTGCTGAACGGAGTCGAGGTCTACTCCTATAGATTTCAATAGGGAACCGGGGGGCCTGGTCTACTCCCGGTTGTTTTTTTGTTTCTTTTTAAAGAAGTTCAGATCGGAGCACAGGTCTACTCGCATAGAGTCCAATGGGGACCCGGGAGGCCTGGTCTACTCCCTTTTTTAAGAAAAAGTTCAGAACGGAGCCCAGGTCTACTCCTATGCAGACCAATGTGGACCCCGGAGGCCTTGTCTACTCCCGTTTTTTTTAAAAAACGAAGTTGAGATCAGAGCCCAGGTCTACTCTCATAGAGTCCTATGGGGACCCGGGAGGCCTGGTCTACTCCTGTTTTTTTTTTTTTTTTAAGAAGTTGAGATCGGAGCCCAGATCTACTGCCATAGAGTCCAATGGGGACCCGGGAGGCCTGGTCTACTGCGTTTTTTTATAGGTAAAATGGAGGCCAGATCGACTCTTGAATTTTAGCAGGTAAAATGAAGGCCAGATCAACTCCCGTTTTTTTTTTCTTTTCCAAGTGCTGAACGGAGTCCAGGTCTAGTCCTATAGATTTCAATACGGACCCGGGGGGCCTGGTCTACTCCCGTTTTTTTTTAAAAGTTCAGAATGGAGCCCAGGTCTACTCTCATAGAGTCCAATGGTTACCCGGGAGGCCTGGTCTACTCCCGGTTGTTTTTTTGTTTTTTTTAAAGAAGTTCAGATCGGACCACAGGTCTACTCGCATAGAGTCCAAAGGGGACCCGGGAGGCCTGGTCTACTCCCTTTTTAAAGAAAAAAGTTCAGAACGGAGCCCAGGTCTACTCCTATACAGATGAATGTGGACCCCGGAGGCCTTGTCTACTCCCGTTTTTTTTAAAAAAAGAAGTTGAGATCGGAGCCCAGGTCTACTCTCATAGAGTCCTATGAGGACCCGGTACGCGTGGTCTACTCCTCTTGTTGTTTTTTTAAGAAGTTTAGATCAGAGCCCAGATCTAATGCCATAGAGTCCAATGGGGACCCGGGAGGCCTGGTCTACAGCGTTTTTTTAGAGGTAAAATGGAGGCCAGATCGACTCTTGTATTTTAGCAGGTAAAATGGAGGCCAGATCAACTCCCGTTTTTTTTTTCTTTTCCAAGTGCTGAACGGAGTCCAGGTCTACTCCTATAGATTACAATAGGGACCCGGGGGGCCTAGTCTACTCCCGGTTGTTTTTTTGTTTTTTTTAAAGAAGTTCAGATCGGAGCACAGGTCTACTCGCATAGAGTCCAATGGGGACCCGGGAGGCCTGGTCTACTCCCGTTTTTTTAAAAAAAAGAAGTTGAGATTGGAGCCCAGGTCTTCTCTTATAGATTTTAATGGGGACCCGGGAGTCCTGGTCTACTCTCTTTTTTAAAAAAAAAGTTCAGATCGGAGCCCAGATCTATTCCTATTGATATCAATGGGAACCCGGGAGTCCTGGTCTACTCCCGTTGTATTTTTTTTTAAGAAGTTGATATCGGAGCCCAGGGCTACTGCCATAGTTTCCAATGGGGACCCGGGAGGCCTGGTCTACTCCCTTTTTAAAGAAAAAAGTTCAGAACGGAGCCCAGGTCTACTCCTATACAGACCAATGTGGACTCCGGAGGCCTTGTCTACTCCCGTTTTTTTTTAAAAAAAGAAGTTGAGATCGGAGCCCAGGTCTACTCTCATAGAGTCCTATGGGGACCTAGGACGCCTGGTCTACTCCTGTTGTTGTTTTTTTAAGAAGTTGAGATCGGAGCCCAGATCTACTACCATAGAGTCCAATGGGGACCCGGGAGGCCTGGTCTACTGTGTTTTTTTAGAGGTAAAATGGAGGCCAGATAGACTCTTGTATTTTAGCAGGTAAAATGGAGGCCAGATCAATTCCCGTTTTTTTTTTCTCTTCCAAGTGCTGAACGGAGTCCAGGTCTACTCCTATAGATTTCAATAGGAACCCGGGGGGCCTGGTCTACTCCCGGTTGTTGCTTTTTTTTTTTTTTTAAAGAAGTTCAGATCGGAGCACAGGTCTACTCGCATAGAGTCCAATGGGGACCCGGGAGGCCTCGTCTACTCCCTTTTTTAAGAAAAAAGTTCAGAACGGAGCCCAGGTCGACTCCTATGCAGACCAATGTGGACCCCGGAGGCCTTGTCTACTCCCGTTTTTTTTAAAAAACGAAGTTGAGATCGGAGCCCAGGTCTACTCTCATAGAGTCCTATGGGGACCCGGGAGGCCTGGTCTACTCCTGTTGTTTTTTTTTTTTAAGAAGTTGAGATCGGAGCCCAGATCTACTGCCATAGAGTCCAATGGGGACCCGGGAGGCCTGGTCTACTGTGTTTTTTTATAGGTAATATGGAGGCCAGATAGACTCTTGTATTTTGGCAGGTAAAATGGAGGCCAGATCAACTCCCGTTTTTTTTTTCTTTTCCAAGTCCTGAACGGAGTCCAGGTCTACTCCTATAGATTTCAATAGGGACCCGGGGGGCCTAGTCTACTCCCGGTTGTTTTTTCGTTTTTTTTTAAAGAAGTTCAGATCGGAGCACAGGTCTACTCGCCTAGAGTCCAATGGGGACCCGGGAGGCCTGGTCTACTCCCGTTTTTTTTAAAAAAAGAAGTTGAGATCGGAGCCCAGGTCTTCTCTTATAGATTTTAATGGGGACCCGGGAGTCCTGGTCTACTCTCTTTTTTTAAAAAAAAGTTCAGATCGGAGCCCAGGTCTACTCCCGTTCTTTTTTTTAAGAAGTTCAGATCGGAGCCCAGGTCTACTCTAATAGATTTTAATGGGCACCCGGGAGTCCTGGTCTACTCTCTTTTTTAAAAAAAAAGTTCAGATCGGAGCCCAGATCTATTTTTATTGATATCAATGGGAACCCGGGAGTCCTGGTCTACTCCCGTTGTATTTTTTTTTAAGAAGTTGATATCGGAGCCCAGGGCAACTGCCATAGTGTCCAATGGGTACCCGGGAGGCCTGGTCTACTCCCTTTTTGAAGAAAAAAGTTCAGAACGGAGTTCAGGTCTACTCCTATACAGACCAATGTGGACCCCGGAGGCCTTGTCTACTCCCGTTTTTTTTAAAAAAAGAAGTTGAGATCGGAGCCCAGGTCTACTCTCATAGAGTCCTATGGGGACCTGGGACGCCTGGTCTACTCCTGTTTTTTTTTTTTTAAGAAGTTGAGATCGGAGCCCAGATCTACTACCATAGAGTCCAATGGGGACCCGGGAGGCCTGGTCTACTGCGTTTTTTTAGAGGTAAAATGGAGGCTAGGTCGACTCTTGTATTTTAGCAGGTAAAATGGAGGCCAGAGCAACCCGTTTTTTTTTTTTAAAAGAAGTTGAGATCGGAGCCCGGGTCAACTCTTATAGATTTTAATGGGGACCCGGGAGTCCTGGTCTACTCTCTTTTTTTTAAAAAAAGTTCAGATCGGAGCCCAGGTCTACTCCCGTTCTTTTTTTTAAGAAGTTGAGATCAGAGCCCAGGTCTACTGCCATAGAGTCCAATGGTTACCCGGGAGGCCTGGTCTACTCCCGTTTTTTTAAAAAAAAGAAGTTGAGATCGGAGCCCAGGTCTACTCTTATAGATTTTAATGGGGACCCGGGAGTCCTGGTCTACTCTCTTTTTTTAAAAAAAAGTTCAGATCGGAGCCCAGATCTATTCCTATTGATATCAATGGGAACCCGGGAGGCCTGGTCTACTGCGTTTTTTTATAAGTAAAATGGAGGCCAGATCGACGCTTGTATTTTAGCTGGTAAAATGGAGGCCAGATCAACTCCCTTTTTTTTTTCTTTTCCAAGTGCTGAACGGAGTCCAGGTCTACTCCTATAGATTTCAATAGGGACCCGGGGGGCCTGGTCTACTCCCGGTTTTTTTTAAAAGTTCAGAACGGAGCCCAGGTCTACTCTCATAGAGTCCAATAGGGACCCGGGAGGACTGGTCTACTCCCGGTTGTTTTTTTGTTTTTTTTTAAGAAGTTGAGATCGGAGCCCAGGGCTACTGCCATAGTGTCCAATGGGTACCCGGGAGGCCTGGTCTACTCCCTTTTTGAAGAAAAAAGTTCAGAACGGAGTTCAGGTCTACTCCTATACAGACCAATGTGGACCCCGGAGGCCTTGTCTACTCCCGTTTTTTTTAAAAAAAGAAGTTGAGATCGGAGCCCAGGTCTACTCTCATAGAGTCCTATGGGGACCTGGGACGCCTGGTCTACTCCTGTTTTTTTTTTTTTAAGAAGTTGAGATCGGAGCCCAGATCTACTACCATAGAGTCCAATGGGGACCCGGGAGGCCTGGTCTACTGCGTTTTTTTAGAGGTAAAATGGAGGCTAGGTCGACTCTTGTATTTTAGCAGGTAAAATGGAGGCCAGAGCAACCCGTTTTTTTTTTTTAAAAGAAGTTGAGATCGGAGCCCGGGTCAACTCTTATAGATTTTAATGGGGACCCGGGAGTCCTGGTCTACTCTCTTTTTTTAAAAAAAAGTTCAGATCGGAGCCCAGGTCTACTCCCGTTCTTTTTTTTAAGAAGTTGAGATCAGAGCCCAGGTCTACTGCCATAGAGTCCAATGGTTACCCGGGAGGCCTGGTCTACTCCCGTTTTTTTAAAAAAAAGAAGTTGAGATCGGAGCCCAGGTCTACTCTTATAGATTTTAATGGGGACCCGGGAGTCCTGGTCTACTCTCTTTTTTTTAAAAAAAGTTCAGATCGGAGCCCAGATCTATTCCTATTGATATCAATGGGAACCCGGGAGGCCTGGTCTACTGCGTTTTTTTATAAGTAAAATGGAGGCCAGATCGACGCTTGTATTTTAGCTGGTAAAATGGAGGCCAGATCAACTCCCTTTTTTTTTTCTTTTCCAAGTGCTGAACGGAGTCCAGGTCTACTCCTATAGATTTCAATAGGGACCCGGGGGGCCTGGTCTACTCCCGGTTTTTTTTAAAAGTTCAGAACGGAGCCCAGGTCTACTCTCATAGAGTCCAATAGGGACCCGGGAGGACTGGTCTACTCCCGGTTTTTTTTTTTGTTTTTTTTTAAGAAGTTGAGATCGGAGCCCAGGGCTACTGCCATAGAGTCCAATGGGGACCCGGGAGGCCTGGTCTACTGCGTTTTTTTATAGGTAAAATGGAGGCCAGATCGACTCTTGTATTTTAGCAGGTAAAATGGAGGCCAGAGCAAGCCGTTTTTTTAAAAAAAGAAGTTGAGATCGGAGCCCAGGTCTACTCTTATAGATTTTAATGGGGACACGGGATTCCTGGTCTACTCTCTTTTTTTTAAAAAATGTTCAGAACGGAGCCCAGGTCTACTCTCATAGAGTCCAATGGGGACCCGGGAGGCCTGGTCTACTCCCGGTTGTTTTTTTGTTTTTTTTTTAAGAAGTTGAGATTGGATCCCAGGTCTACTGCCATAGAGTCCAATGGGGACCCGGGAGACCTAGTCTACTGCGTTTTTTTATAGGTAAAATGGAGGCTAGATCGACTCTTGTATTTTAGCAGGTAAAATGGAGGCCAGAGCAACCCGTTTTTTTTTAAAAAGAAGTTGAGATCGGAGCCCGGGTCAACTCTTATAGATTTTAATGGGGACCCGGGAGTCCTGGTCTACTCTCTTTTTTTAAAAAAAAGTTCAGATCGGAGCCCAAGTCTACTCCCGTTCTTTTTTTTAAGAAGTTGAGATCGGAGCCCAGGTCTACTGCCATAGAGTCCAATGGTTACCCGGGAGGCCTGGTCTACTCCCGTTTTTTTAAAAAAAAGAAGTTGAGATCGGAGCCCAGGTCTACTCTTATAGATTTTAATGGGGACCAGGGAGTCCTGGTCTACTCTCTTTTTTTTAAAAAAAGTTCAGATCGGAGCCCAGATCTATTCCTATTGATATCAATGGGAACCCGGGAGGCCTGGTCTACTGCGTTTTTTTATAAGTAAAATGGAGGCCAGATCGACGCTTGTATTTTAGCTGGTAAAATGGAGGCCAGATCAACTCCCTTTTTTTTTTCTTTTCCAAGTGCTGAACGGAGTCCAGGTCTACTCCTATAGATTTCAATAGGGACCCGGGGGGCCTGGTCTACTCCCGGTTTTTTTTAAAAGTTCAGAACGGAGCCCAGGTCTACTCTCATAGAGTCCAATGGGGACCCGGGAGGACTGGTCTACTCCCGGTTGTTTTTTTGTATTTTTTTAAGAAGTTGAGATCGGAGCCCAGGGCTACTGCCATAGAGTCCAATGGGGACCCGGGAGGCCTGGTCTACTGCGTTTTTTTATAGGTAAAATGGAGGCCAGAGCAACCCGTTTTTTTTTAAAAAAAGAAGTTGAGATCGGAGCCCGGGTCAACTCTTATAGATTTTAATGGGGACCCGAGAGTCCTGGTCTACTCTCTTTTTTTAAAAAAAAAGTTCAGATCGGAGCCCAGGTCTACTCCCGTTCTTTTTTTTAAGAAGTTCAGATCGGAGCCCAGGTCTACTCTAATAGATTTTAATGGGCACCCGGGAGTCCTGGTCTACTCTCTTTTTTTAAAAAAAAAGTTCAAAAAAGTTCAGGGAGTAGACCTGGGAGCCCAGGTCTACTCCCGTTGTTCTTTTTTTTTAAGAAGTTGAGATCGGAGCCCAGGTCTACTGCCATAGAGTCCAATGGGTATCCGGGAGGCCTGGTCTGCTCCGGTTTTTTTTAAAAAAAGAAATTGAGATCGGAGCCCAGGTCAACTCTTATAGATTTTAATGGGGACCCGGGAGTCCTGGTCTACTCTCTTTTTTTAAAAAAAAGTTCAGATCGGAGCCCAGATCTATTCCTATTGATATCAATGGGTACCCGGGAGTCCTGGTCTACCGTTCAGATCGGATCCCAGGTCTACTCCAATAGAGTCGAATGGGGACCCAGGAGGGCTGGTCTACTGCAGATTTTTTTCATAGGTAAAATGGAGGGCAGATCGACTTTTGTATTTTAGCAGGTTAAATGGAGGCCAGATCTACTCCCATTTTATTTTTTTCCTTTCCAAGTGCTGAACGGAGCCCAGGTCTACTCCTATACAAATGATTGCGGACCCGGGAGGCCTTGTCTACTCTTGTTTTTTTTTTTTTTTAAGAAGTTCAGATCAGAGCCCAGGTCTACTCCTATAGAATCCAAAGGGGGCCCAGGAGGCCTGGTCTACTCCCGTTTTTGTTTATTTTTAAAGAAGTTCAGAAAGGAGCCAGGTCTACTCTCATAGAGTCCTATGGGGACCCGGGAGGCCTGGTCTACGCCCGTTTTTTTTAAAAAAGAAGTTGAGATCGGAGCCCAGGACTACTCTTATAGATTTTAATGGGGACCCGGGAGTCCTGGTCTACTCTCTTTTTTTAAAAAAAAGTTCAGATCGGAGCCCAGATCTATTCCTATAGATATCAATGGGAACCCGGGAGTCCTGGTCTACTCCCGTTGTTGTTGTTTTTTAAGAAGTTGAGATCGCAGCCCAGGTCTACTGCCATAGAGTCCAATGGGGACCCAGGAGGCCTGGTCTACTGCGTTTTTTTATAGGTAAAATGGAGGCCAGATCGACTCTTGTATTTTAGCAGGTAAAATGGAGGCCAGATCAACTCCCGTTTTTTTTTTCTTTTCCAAGTGCTGAACGGAGTCCAGGTCTACTCCTATAAATTTCAATAGGGACCCGGGGGGCCTGGTCTACTCCAGGTTGTTTTTTTTGTTTTTTTTTTTAAGAAGTTCAGATCGGAGCACAGCTCTACTCGCATAGAGTCCAAAAGGGACCCGGGAGCCCTGGTCTACTCCCTTTTTTAAGAGAAAAGTTCAGAACGGAGCCCAGGTCTACTCCTATACAGACCAATGTGGACCCGGGAGGCTTGGTGTACTCCCTTTGTTTTTTAAAAAAAGTTCAGAACGGAGCCCAGTTCTACTCCTATATAGACCAAGGCGGACCCCGGAGGCCTTGTCTACTCCCTTTTTTTTTCAAAAAAAAAAGTTGAGATCGGAGCCCCGGGCTACTCAGACTCCTATAGGGACCCGAAAGGCCTGGTCTACTCCCGTATTTTTTTTAAAAAAGAAGTTGAGATCGGAGCCCAGGTCTACTCTTATAGATTGTAATGGGGACCCGGGAGTCCTGGTCTACTCCCGTTGTTTTTTTTTTAAAGAAGTTGAGATCGGAGCCCAGGTCTACTGCCATAGAGTCCAATGGGGACCCGGGAGGCCTGGTCTACTGCGTTTTTTTATAGGTAAAATGGAGGCCAGATCGACTCTTGTATTTTAGCTGGTAAAATGGAGGCCAGATCGACTCTTGTATTTTAGATGGTAAAATGGAGGCCAGATCAACTCCCGTTTTTTTTTTCCTTTTCCAAGTGCTGAACGGAGTCCAGGTCTACTCCTATAGATTTCAATAGGGACCCGGGGGGCCTGGTCTACTCCCGGTTTTTTTTTAAAGTTCAGAACGGAGCCCAGGTCTACTCTCATAGAGTCCAATGGGGACCCGGGAGGCCTGGTCTACTGCGTTTTTTTATAGGTAAAATGGAGGCCAGATCGACTCTTGTATTTTAGCAGGTAAAATGGAGGGCAGAGCAACCCGTTTTTTTAAAAAAAAGAAGTTGAGATCGGAGCCCAGGTCTACTTTTATAGATTTTAATGGGGACCCGGGAGTCCTGGTCTACTCTCTTTTTTTAAAAAAAAGTTCAGATCGGAGCCCAGGTCTACTCCCGTTCTTTTTTTTAAGAAGTTGAGATCGGAGCCCAGGTCTACTGCCATAGAGTCCAATGGGTACTCGGGAGGCCTGGTCTACTCCCATTTTTTTTAAAAAAGAAGTTGAGATCGGAGCCCAGGTCTACTCTTATAGATTTTAATGGGGACTCGGGAGTCCTGGTCTACTCTATTTTTTTTTTAAAAAAGTTCAGATCGGAGCCCAGATCTATTCCTATTGATATCAATGGGAACCCGGGAGTCCTGGTGTACTCCCGTTGTTGTTGTTTTTTAAGTTGAGATCGAAGCCCAGGTCTACTGCGATAGAGTCCAATGGGGACCCGGGAGGCCTGGTCTACTGCGTTTTTTTATAAGTAAAATGGAGGCCAGATCGACTCTTGTATTTTAGCTGGTAAAATGGAGGCCAGATCAACTCCCTTTTTTTTTTCTTTTCCAAGTGCTGAACGGAGTCCAGGTCTACTGCCATAGAGTCCAATGGGGACCTGGGAGGCCTGGTCTACTCCCGGTTGTTTTTTTGTTTTTTTTTAAGAAGTTGAGATCGGAGCCCAGGTCTACTGCCATAGAGTCCAATGGGGACCCGGGAGGCCTGGTCTACTGCATTTTTTTATAGGTAAAATGGAGGCCAGATCGACTCTTGTATTTTAGCAGGTAAAATGGAGGCCAGAGCAACCCATTTTTTTAAAAAAAAAAGAAGTTGAGATCGGAGCCCAGGTCTACTCTTATAGATTTTAATGTGGACCCGGGAGTCCTGGTCTACTCTCTTTTTTTAAAAAAAAGTTCAGAACGGAGCCCAGGTCTACTCTCATAGAGTCCAATGGGGACCCGGGAGGCCTGGTCTACTCCCGGTTTTTTTTTTGGTTTTTTTTAAAGAAGTTCAGATTGGAGAACAGGTCTACTGGCATAGAGTCCAATGCGGACCCCGGAGGCCTTGTCTACTCCCGTTTTTTTAAAAAAAAGTAGTTGAGATCGGAGCCCAGGTCTACTCTCATAGAGTCCTATGAGGACCCGGGAGGCCTGGTCTACTCCTTTTTTAAAAAAAAAAAGAAGTTGAGATCGGAGCCCAGGTCTACTCTTATAGATTTTAATGGGGACCCGGGAGTCCTGCTCTACTCTCTTTTTTTTAAAAAAAGTTCAGATCGGAGCCCAGATCTAGTCCTATTGATATCAATGGGAACCCGGGAGTCCTGGTCTACTCCCGTTGTTTTTTTTTTTAAGAAGTTGAGATCGGAGCCCAGGTCTACTGCCATAGAGTCCTATGGGGACCCGGGAGGCCTGGTCTACTCCCTTTTTAAAAAAGGGAGTTCAGAACTGAGCTCAAGTCTACTCCTATACAGACCAATGCGGACCCCGGAGGCCTTGTCTACTCCCGTTTTTTTTAAAAAAAGGAGTTGAGATCGGAGCCCAGGTCTACTCTCATAGAGTCCTATGGGGACCCGGGAGGCCTGCTCTACTCCTGCTTTTTTTTTGTTTTTTTTTAATAAGTTGAGATCGGAGCCCAGATCTAATGCCATAGAGTCCAATGGGGACGCCGGAGGCCTGGTCTACTGCGTTTTTTTATAGGTAAAATGGAGGCCAGATCGACTCTTGTATTTTAGCAGGTAAAATGGAGGCCAGTTCAACTCCCATTTTTTTTTCTTTTCCAAGTGCTGAACGGAGTCCAGGTCTACTGCCATAGAGTCCAATGGGGACCTGGGAGGCCTGGTCTACTCCTGGTTGTTTTTTTGTTTTTTTTTAAGAAGTTGAGATCGGAGCCCAGGTCTACTGCCATAGAGTCCAATGGGGACCCGGGAGACCTGGTCTACTGCATTTTTTTATAGGTAAAATGGAGGCCAGATCGACTCTTGTATTTTAGCAGGTAAAATGGAGGCCAGAGCAACCCATTTTTTTTTAAAAAAAGAAGTTGAGATCGGAGCCCAGGTCTACTCTTATAGATTTTAATGTGGACCCGGGAGTCCTGGTCTACTCTCTTTTTTTTAAAAAAAGTTCAGAACGGAGCCCAGGTCTACTCTCATAGAGTCCAATGGGGACCCGGGAGGCCTGGTCTACTCCCGGTTTTTTTTTTGGTTTTTTTTAAAGAAGTTCAGATTGGAGCACAGGTCTACTGGCATAGAGTCCAATGCGGACCCCGGAGGCCTTGTCTACTCCCGTTTTTTTTTTAAAAAGTAGTTGAGATCGGAGCCCAGGTCTACTCTCATAGAGTCCTATGAGGACCCGGGAGGCCTGGTCTACTCCTTTTTTTAAAAAAAGAAGAAGTTGAGATCGGAGCCCAGGTCTACTCTTATAGATTTTAATGGGGACCCGGGAGTCCTGCTCTACTCTCTTTTTTTAAAAAAAAGTTCAGATCGGAGCCCAGATCTAGTCCTATTGATATCAATGGGAACCCGGGAGTCCTGGTCTACTCCCGTTGTTTTTTTTTTTAAGAAGTTGAGATCGGAGCCCAGGTCTACTGCCATAGAGTCCTATGGGGACCCGGGAGGCCTGGTCTACTCCCTTTTTAAAAAAGGGAGTTCAGAACTGAGCTCAAGTCTACTCCTATACAGACCAATGCGGACCCCGGAGGCCTTGTCTACTCCCATTTTTTTTAAAAAAAGGAGTTGAGATCGGAGCCCAGGTCTACTCTCATAGAGTCCTATGGGGACCCGGGAGGCCTGCTCTACTCCTGCTTTTTTTTTGTTTTTTTTTAATAAGTTGAGATCGGAGCCCAGATCTAATGCCATAGAGTCCAATGGGGACGCCGGAGGCCTGGTCTACTGCGTTTTTTTAAAGGTAAAATGGAGGCCAGATCGACTCTTGTATTTTAGCAGGTAAAATGGAGGCCAGTTCAACTCCCGTTTTTTTTTTCTTTTCCAAGTGCTGAACTGAGTCCAGGTCTACTCCTATAGATTTCAATAGGGACCCGAAGGGCCTGGTCTACTCCCGGTTTTATTTAAAAGTTCAGAATGGAGCCCAGGTCTACTCTCATAGAGTCCATTGGGGACCCGGGAGGCCTGGTCTACTGCGTTTTTTTATAGGTAAAATGGAGGCCAGATCGACTCTTGTATTTTAGCAGGTAAAATGGAGGCCAGAGCAACCCGTTTTTTTAAAAAAAGAAGTTGAGATCGGAGCCCAGGTCTACTCTCATAGATTTTAATGGGGACCCGGGAGTCCTGGTCTACTCTCTTTTTTTTAAAAAAAGTTCAGATCGGAGCCCAGGTCTACTCCCGTTCTTTTTTTTAAGAAGTTGAGATCAGAGCCGAGGCCATAGAGTCCAATGGGTACCCGGGAGGCCTGGTCTACTCCCGTTTTTTTTAAAAAAAGAAGTTGAGATCGGAGCCCAGGTCTACTCTTATAGATTTTAATGGGGACCCGGGAGTCCTGGTCTACTCTCTTTTTTTAAAAAAAAGTTCAGATCGGAGCCCAGATCTATTCCTATTGATATCAATGGGAACCCGGGAGTCCTGGTCTACCGTTCAGATCGGAGCCCAGGTCTACTCCAATAGAGTCCAATGGGGACCCGGGAGAGCTGGTCTACTGCAGTTTTTTTTAATAGGTAAAATGGAGGGCAGATCGACTTTTGTATTTTAGCAGGTAAAATGGAGGCCAGATCTATTCCCATTTTGTTTTTTTCTTTTCCAAGTGCTGAACGGAGCCCAGGTCTACTCCTATACAAACGAATGCGGACCCGTTAGGCCTTGTCTACTCTCGTTTTTTTTTTTTTTAACAAGTTCAGATCAGAGCCCAGGTCTACTCCTATAGAATCCAAAGGGGGCCCAGGAGGCCTGGTCTACTCCCGTTTTTCTTTTTTTTTAAAGAAGTTCAGAAAGGAGCCAGGTCTACTCTCATAGAGTCCTATGGGGACCCGGGAGGCCTGGTCTACTCCCGTTTTTTTTTTTAAAAAGAAGTTGAGATCGGAGCCCAGGTCTACTCTTTTAGATTTTAATGGGGACCCGGGAGTCCTGGTCTTCTCTCTTTTTTTAAAAAAAAGTTCAGATCGGAGCCCAGATCTATTCCTATTGATATCAATGGGGACCCGGGAGTCCTGGTCTACTCCCGTTGTTCTTTTTTTTAAGAAGTTGAGATCGGAGCCCAGATCTACTGCCATAGAGTCTAATAGGGACCCGGGAGGCCTGGTCTACTGCATTTTTTTATACGTAAAATGGAGGCCAGATCGACTCCCTTTTTTTTTTTCTTTTCCAAGTGCTGAACGGAGTCCAGGTCTACTCCTATAGATTTCAATAGGGACCCAGGGGGCCTGGTCTACTCCTGGTTTTTTTTAAAAGTTCAGAACGGAGCCCAGGACTACTTTCATAGAGTCCAATGGGGACCCGGGAGGCCTGGTCTACTCCCGGTTGTTTTTTTGTTTTTGTTTAAGAAGTTGAGATCGGAGCCCAGGTCTACTGCCATAGAGTCCAATGGGGACCCGGGAGGCCTGGTCTACTGCGTTTTTTTATAGGTAAAATGGAGGCCAGATCGACTCTTGTATTTTAGCAGGTAAAATGGAGGCCAGAGCAACCCGTTTTTTTTTAAAAAAGAAGTTGAGATCGGAGCCCAGGTCTACTCTTATAGATTTTAATGGGGACCCGGGAGTCCAGGTCTACTCTTTTTTTAAAAAAAAAAGTTCAGATCGGAGCCCAGGTCTACTCCCGTTCTTTTTTTTAAGAAGTTGAGATCGGAGCCCAGGTATACTGCCATAGAGTCCAATGGGTACCCGGGAGGCCTGGTCTACTCCCGTTTTTTTTAAAAAAAGAAGTTGAGATCGGAGCCCAGGTCGACTCTCATAGATGTTAATGGGGACCCGGGAGTCCTGGTCTACTCTCTTTTTTTAAAAAAAAGTTCAGATCGGAGCCCAGATCTATTCCTATTGATATCAATGGGAACCCGGGAGTCCTGGTCTACCGTTCAGATCGGAGCCCAGGTCTACTCCAATAGAGTCCAATGGGGACCCGGGAGGGCTGGTCTACTGCAGGTTTTTTTCATAGGTAAAATGGAGGGCAGATCGACTCTTGTATTTTAGCAGGTAAAATGGAGGCCAGATCTACTCCCATTTTGTATTTTTCTTTTCCAAGTGCTGAACGGAGCCCAGGTCTACTCCTATACAAACGAATGCGGACCCGGGAGGCCTTGTCTACTCTCGTTTGTTTTTTTTTTTAAGAAGTTCAGATCAGAGCCCAGGTCTACTCCTATAGAATCCAATGGGGGCCCAGGAGGCCTGGTCTACTCCCGTTTTTGTTTTTTTTTAAAGAAGTTCAGAAAGGAGCCAGATCTACTCTCATAGAGTCCTATGGGGACCCAGGAGGCCTGGTCTACTCCCTTTTTTTAAAAAAAAAGATGTTGAGATCGGAGCCCAGATCTACTCTTATAGATTTTAATGGGGACCTGGGAGTCCTAGTCTACTCTCTTTTTTTAAAAAAAAGTTCAGATCGGAGCCCAGATCTATTCCTATTGATATCAATAGGAACCCGGGAGTCCTGGTCTACTCCCGTTGTTGTTATTTTTTAAGAAGTTGAGATCGCAGCCCAGGTCTACTGCCATAGAGTCCAATGGGGACCCGGGAGGCCTGGTCTACTGCGTTTTTTTATAGGTAAAATGGAGGCCAGATCGACTCTTGTATTTTAGCAGGTAAAATGGAGGCCAGATCAACTCCCGTTTTTTTTTTCTTTTCCAAGTGCTGAACGGAGTCCAGGTCTACTCCTATAGATTTCAATAGGGACCCGGGGGGCCTGGTCTACTCCAGGTTGTTTTTTTGTTTTTTTTTAAAGAAGTTCAGATCGGAGCACAGGTCTACTCGCATAGAGTCCAATAGGGACCCGGGAGGTCTCGTCTACTCCCTTTTTAAAGAGAAAAGTTCAGAACGGAGCCCAGGTCTACTCCTATGCAGACCAATGCAGACCCCGGAGGCCTTGTCTACTCCCGTATTTTTTAAAAAAAGAAGTTGAGATTGGAGCCCCGGTCTACTCAGAGTCCTATGGGGACTCGGGAGGCCTGGTCTACTCCCGTTTTTTTTAAAAAAAGAAGTTCAGATCGGAGCCCAGGTCTACTCTTACAGATTGTAATGGGGACCCGGGAGTCCTGGTCTACTATATTTTTTTTAAAAAAAAAAAAGTTCAGATCGGAGCCCAGATCTATTCCTATTGATATCAATGGGAACCCGGGAAACCTGGTCTACTCCCATTGTTTTTTTTTTTAAGAAGTTGAGATCGGAGCCCAGGTCTACTGCCATAGAGTCCAATGGGGACCCGGGAGGCCTGGTCTACTGCGTTTATTTATAGATAAAATGGAGGCCAGATCGACTTTTGTATTTTAGCAGGTAAATTGGAGGCCAGATCTACTCCCATTTTGTTTTTTTCTTTTCAAAGTGCTGAACAGAGCCCAGGTCTACTCCTATACAAACGAATGCGGACCCGGGAGGCCTTGTCTACTCTCGTTTTTTTTTTTTTTTAAGAAGTTCAAATCAGAGCCCAGGTCTACTCCTATAGAATCCAATGGGGGCCCAGGAGGCCTGGTCTACTCCCGTTTTTGTTTTTTTTTAAAGAAGTTCAGAAAGGAGCCAGGTCTACTCTCATAGAGTCCTATGGGGACCCGGGAGGCCTGGACTACTCCCATTTTTTTTTAAAAAGAAGTTGAGATCGGAGCCCAGGTCTACTCTTATAGATTTTAATGGGGACCCGGGAGTCCTGGTCTACTCTCTTTTTTTAAAAAAAAGTTCAGATCAGAGCTTAGATCTATTCCTATTGATATCAATGGGGACCCGGGAGTCCTGATCTACTCCCGTTGTTCTTTTTTTTTAAGAAGTTGAGATCGGAGCCCAGATCTACTGCCATAGAGTCCAATGGGGACCCGGGAGGCCTGGTCTACTGCGTTTTTTTATAGGTAAAATGGAGGCCAGATCGACTCTTGTATTTTAGCAGGTAAAATGGAGGCCAGATCAACTCCCTTTTTTTTTCTTTTCCAAGTGCTGAACGGAGTCCAGGTCTACTCCTATAGATTTCAATAGGGACCCGGGGAACCTGGTCTACTCCCGGTTTTTTTTAAAAGTTCAGAACGGAGCCCAAGTCTACTCTCATAGAGTCCAATGGAGACCCGGGAGGCCTGGTCTACTCCCGGTTTTTTTTTTTGTTTTTTTTTAAAGAAGTTCAGATTGGAGCACAGGTCTACTCGCATAGAGTCCAATGCGGACCCCGGAGGCCTTGTCTACTCCCGTTTTTTTTAAAAAAAGTAGTTGAGATCGGAGCCCAGGTCTACTCTCATAGAGTCCTATGGGGACCCGGGAGGCCTGGTCTACTCCCTTTTTTTAAAAAAAAGAAGTTGAGATCGGAGCCCAGGTCTACTCTTATAGATTTTAATGGGGACCCGGGAGTCCTGGTCTACTCTCTTTTTTTTAAAAAAAGTTCAGATCGGAGCCCAGATCTATTCCTATTGATATCAATGGGAACCCGAAAGTCCTGGTCTACTCCCGTTGTTTTTTTTTTTAAGAAGTTGAGATCGGAGCCCAGGTCTACTGCCATAGAGTCCTACGGGGACCCGGGAGGCCTGGTCTACTCCCTTTTTAAAAAAGGAGATCAGAATGGAGCCAAAGTCTACTCCTATACAGACCAATGCGGAACCCCGGAGGCCTTGTCTACTCCCGTTTTTTTTAAAAAAAGGAGTTGAGATCGGGGCCCAGGTCTACTCTCATAGAGTCCTATGGGGACCCGGGAGGCCTGTTCTACTCCTGTTTTTTTTTTTTTTTTTTTTTAATATGTTGAGATTGGAGCCCAGATCTAATGCCATAGAGTCCAATGGGGACGCCGGAGGCCTGGTCTACTGCGTTTTTTTATAGGTAAAATGGAGGCCAGATCGACTCTTGTATTTTAGCAGGTAAAATGGAGGCCAGTTCAACTCCCGTTTTTTTTTTCTTTTCCAAGTGCTGAACTGAGTCCAGGTCTACTCCTATAGATTTCAATAGGGACCCGAAGGGCCTGGTCTACTCCCGGTTTTATTTAAAAGTTCAGAACGGAGCCCAGGTCTACTCTCATAGAGTCCAATGGGGACCCGGGAGGCCTGGTCCACTCCCGGTTTTTTTTTTTTTTTTTTTTTAAGAAGTTGAGATCGGAGCCCAGGTCTACTGCCATAGAGTACAATGGGGACCCGGGAGGCCTGGTCTACTGCGTTTTTTTATAGGTAAAATGGAGGCCAGATCGACTCTTGTATTTTAGCAGGTAAAATGGAGGCCAGAGCAACCCGTTTTTTTTTAAAAAAGAAGTTGAGATCGGATCCCAGGTCTACTCTTATAGATTTTAATGGGGACCCGGGAGTCCTGGTCTACTCTCTTTTTAAAAAAAAAAGTTCAGATCGGAGCCCAGGTCTACTCCAGTTCTTTTTTTTAAGAAGTTGAGATCAGAGCCCAGGCCATAGAGTCCAATGGGTACCCGGGAGGCCTGGTCTACTCCCGTTTTTTTAAAAAAAGAAGTTGAGATCGGAGCCCAGGTCTACTCTTATAGATTTTAATGGGGACCCGGGAGTCCTGGTCTACTCTCTTTTTTTAAAAAAAAGTTCAGATCGGAGCCCAGATCTATTCCTATTGATATCAATGGGAACCCGGGAGTCCTGGTCTACCGTTCAGATCGGAGCCCAGGTCTACTCCAATAGAGTCCAATAGGGACCCGGGAGGCCTGGTCTACTGCAGGTTTTTTTCATAGGTAACATGGAGGGCAGATCGACTTTTGTATTTTAGCAGGTAAAATGGAGGCCAGATCTACCCCCATTTTGTTTTTTTCTTTTCCAAGTGCTGAATGGAGCCCAGGTCTACTCCTATACAAACGAATGCGGACCCGGGAGGCCTTGTCTACTCTCGTTTTTTTTTTTTTTTAAGAAGTTCAGATTGGAGCCCAGGTCTACTCCTATAGAATCCAATGGGGGCCCAGGATGCCTGGTCTACTCCCGTTCTTTTTAAAAAAAAGAAGTTGAGATCGGAGCCCAGGTCTACTCTTTTAGATTTTAATGGGGACCCGGGAGTCCTGGTCTACTCTCTTTTTTTTAAAAAAAAGTTCAGATCGGAGCCCAGATCTATTCCTATTGATATCAATGGGGACCCGGGAGTCCTGGTCTACTCCCGTTGTTCTTTTTTTTTAAGAAGTTGAGATCGGAGCCCAGATCTACTGCCATAGAGTCCAATGGGGACCCGGGAGACCTGGTCTACTGCATTTTTTTATAGGTAAAATGGAGGCCAGATCGACTCCCTTTTTTTTTCTTTTCCAAGTGCTGAACGGAGTCCAGGTCTACTCCTATAGATTTCAATAGGGACCCAGGGGGCCTGGTCTACTCCTGGTTTTTTTAAAAAGTTCAGAACGGAGCCCAGGACTACTTTCATAGAGTCCAATGGGGACCCGGGAGGCCTGGTCTACTCCCGGTTTTTTTTTTTTTTTTTTTAAGAAGTTGAGATCGGAGCCCAGGTCTACTGCCATAGAGTCCAATGGGGACCCGGGAGGCCTGGTCTACTGCGTTTTTTTATAGGTAAAATGGAGGCCAGATCGACTCTTGTATTTTAGCTGGTAAAATGGAGGCCAGATCGACTCTTGTATTTTAGATGGTAAAATGGAGGGCAGATCAACTCCCGTTTTTTTTTTCCTTTTCCAAGTGCTGATCGGAGTCCAGGTCTACTCCTATAGATTTCAATAGGGACCCGGGGGGCCTGGTCTACTCCCGGTTTTTTTTTAAAGTTCAGAACGGAGCCCAGGTCTACTCTCATAGAGTCCAATGGGGACCCGGGAGGCCTGGTCTACTGCGTTTTTTTATAGGTAAAATGGACGCCAGATCGACTCTTGTATTTTAGCAGGTAAAATGGAGGGCAGAGCAACCCGTTTTTTTTAAAAAAAGAAGTTGAGATCGGAGCCCAGGTCTACTCTTATAGATTTTAATGGGGACCCGGGAGTCCTGGTCTACTCTCTTTTTTTAAAAAAAAGTTCAGATCGGAGCCCAGGTCGACTCTCATAGATTTTAATGGGGACCCGGGAGTCCTGGTCTACTCTCTTTTTTTTAAAAAAAGTTCAGATCGGAGCCCAGATCTATTCCTATTGATATCAATGGGAACCCGGGAGTCCTGGTCTACCGTTCAGATCGGAGCCCAGGTCTACTCCAATAGAGTCCAATGGGGACCCGGGAGTGCTGGTCTACTGCAGGTTTTTTTCATAGGTAAAATGGAGGGCAGATCGACTTTTGTATTTTAGCAGGTAAAATGGAGGCCAGATCTACTCCCATTTTGTTTTTTTCTTTTCCAAGTGCTGAACGGAGCCCAGGTCTACTCCTATCCAAACGAATGCGGACCCGGGAGGCCTTGTCTACTCTCGTTTTTTTTTTTTTTTTAAGAAGTTCAGATCAGAGCCCAGGTCTACTCCTATAGAATCCAATGGGGGCCAAGGAGTCCTGCTCTACTCCCATTTTTGTTTTTTTTTAAAGAAGTTCAGAAAGGAGCCAGGTCTACTCTCATAGAGTCCTATGGGGACCCGGGAGGCCTGGTCTACTCCCATTTTTTTTAAAAAAAGAAGTTGAGATCGGAGCCCAGGTCTACTCTTATAGATTTTAATGGGGACCCGGGAGTCCTGGTCTACTCTCTTTTTTTAAAAAAAAAGTTCAGATCGGAGCCCAGATCTATTCCTATTGATATCAATGGGAACCCGGGAGTCCTGGTCTACTCCCGGTTGTTTTTTTGTTTTTTTTTAAAGAAGTTCAGATCGGAGCCCAGGTCTACTGCCATAGAGTCCTATGGGGACCCGGGAGGCCTGGTCTACTCCCTTTTTAAAAAAAGGAGTTCAGAACGGAGCCCAAGTCTACTCCTATACAGTCCAATGCGGACCCCGGAGGACTTGTCTACTCCCGTTTTTTTTAAAAAAAGAAGTTGAGATCGGAGCCCAGGTCTACTCTCATAGAGTCCTATGGGGACCCGGGAGGCCTGGTCTACTCCTGTTGTTGTTTTTTTTTTTTTAAGAAGTTGAGATTGGAGCCCAGATCTACTGCCATAGAGTCCAATGGGGACCCGGGAGGCCTGGTCTACTGCGTTTTTTTATAGGTAAAATGGAGGCCAGATCGACTCTTGTATTTTAGCTGGTAAAATGGAGGCCAGAGCAACCCGTTTTTTTAAAAAAAAGAAGTTGAGATCGGAGCCCAGGTCTACTCTTATAGATTTTAATGGGGACCCGAAAGTCCTGGTCTACTCTCTTTTTTTAAAAAAAAAGTTCAGAACGGAGCCCAGGTCTACTCTCATAGAGTCCAATGGGGACCCGGGAGGCCTGGTCTACTCCCGGTTGTTGTTTTTTTTTTTTTTTAAGAAGTTGAGATCGGAGCCCAGGTCTACTCTTATAGATTTTAATGGGGACCCGGGAGTCCTGGTCTACTGCGTTTTTTTATAGGTAAAATGGAGGCCAGATCGACTCTTGTATTTTAGCAGGTAAAATGGAGGCCAGAGCAACCCGTTTTTTTTAAAAAAAGAAGTTGAGATCGGAGCCCAGGTCTACTCTTATAGATTTTAATGGGGACCCGGGAGTCCTGGTCTACTCTCTTTTTTTAAAAAAAAGTTCAGTTCGGAGCCCAGGTCTACGCCCGTTCTTTTTTTTAAGAAGTTGAGATCGGAGCCCAGGTCTACTGCCATAGAGTCCAATGGGTACCTGGGAGGCCTGGTCTACTCCCGTTTTTTTTAAAAAAAAAGAAGTTGAGATCGGAGCCCTGGTCTACTCTTATAGATTTTAATGGGGACCCGGGAGTCCTGGTCTACTCTCTTTTTTTAAAAAAAAGTTCAGATCGGAGCCCAGATCTATTCCTATTGATATCAATGGGAACCCGGGAGTCCTGGTTTACCGTTCAGATCGGAGCCCAGGTCTACTCCAATAGAGTCCAAAGGGGACCCGGGAGGGCTGGTCTACTGCAGGTTTTTTTCATAGGTAAAATGGAGGGCAGATCGACTTTTGTATTTTAGCAGGTAAAATGGAGGCCAGATCTACTCCCATTTTGTTTTTTTCTTTTCCAAGTGCTGAACGGAGCCCAGGTCTACTCCTACACAAACGAAGGCGGACCCGGGAGGCCTTGTCTACTCTCGTTTTTTTTTTTTTTTTAAGAAGTTCAGATCAGAGCCCAGGTCTACTCCTATAGAATCCAATGGGGGCCCAGGAGGCCTGGTCTACTCCCGTTTTTGTTTTTTAAAAGAAGTTGAGATCGGACCCCAGGTCTACTCTTATACATTTTAATGGGGATCCGGGAGTCCTGGTCTACTCTCTTTTTTTAAAAAAAAGTTCAGATCAGAGCCCAGATCTATTCCTATTGATATCAATGGGAACCCGGGAGTCCTGGTCTACTCCCGTTGTTGTTGTTTTTTAAGTTAAGATCGCAGCCCAGGTCTACTGCCATAGAGTCCAATGGGGACCCGAGAGGCCTGTTCTACTGCGTTTTTTTATAGGTAAAATGGAGGCCAGATCGACTCTTGTATTTTAGCTGGTAAAATGGAGGCCAGATCAACTCCCTTTTTTTTTCTTTTCCAAGTGCTGAACGGAGTCCAGGTCTACTCCTATAGATTTCAATAGGGACCCGGGGGGCCTGGTCTACTCCCGGTTTTTTTTAAAAGTTCAGAACGGAGCCCAGGTCTACTCTCATAGAGTCCAATGGGGACCCGGGAGGCCTGGTCTACTCCCGGTTGTTTTTTTGTTTTTTTTTTAAGAAGTTGAGATCAGAGCCCAGGGCTACTGCCCTAGAGTCCAATGGGGACCTGGGAGGCCTGGTCTATTGCGTTTTTTTATAGGTAAAATGGAGTCCAGATCGACTCTTGTATTTTAGCAGGTAAAATGGAGGCCAGAGCAACCGGTTTTTTTAAAAAAAAGAAGTTGAGATCGGAGCCCAGGTCTGCTCTTATAGATTTTAATGGGGACCCGGGAGTCCTGGTCTACTCTCTTTTTTTAAAAAAAAGTTCAGATCGGTGCCCAGATCTTTTCCTATTGATATCAATGGGAACCCGGGAGTCCTGGTCTACCGTTCAGATCGGAGCCCAGGTCTACTCCAATAGAGTCCAATGGGGACCCGGGAGAGCTGGTCTACTGCAGTTTTTTTTAATAGGTAAAATGGAGGTCAGATCGACCTTTGTATTTTAGCAGGTAAAATGGAGGCCAGATCTACTCCCATTTTGTTTTTTTCTTTTCCAAGTGCTGAACGGAGCCCAGGTCTACTCCTATACAAACGAATGCGGACCCGGGAGGCCTTGTCTACTCTCGTTTTTTTTTTTTTTTTAAGAAGTTCAGATCAGAGCCCAGGTCTACTCCTATAGAATCCAATGGGGGCCCAGGAGGCCTGGTCTACTCCCGTTTTTGTTTTGTTTTTTAAAGAAGATCAGAAAGGAGCCAGGTCTACTCTCATAGAGTCCTATGGGGACCCGGGAGGCCTGGTCTACTCCCGTTTTTTTTTTAAAAAGAAGTTGAGATCGGAGCCAAGGTCTACTCTTATAGATTTTAATGGGGACCCGGGAGTCCTGGTCTACTCTCTTTTTTTTTTAAAAAAAGTTCAGATCGGAGCCCAGATCTATTCCTATTGATATCAATGGGAACCAGGGAGTCCTGGTCTACTCCCGTTGTTGTTTTTTAAGTTGAGATCGCAGCCCAGGTCTACTGCCATAGAGTCCAATGGGGACCCGGGAGGCCTGGTCTACTGTGTTTTTTTATACGTAAAATGGAGGCCAGATCGACTCTTGTATTTTAGCTGGTAAAATGGAGGCCAGATCAACTCCCTTTTTTTTTTCTTTTCCAAGTGCTGAACGGAGTCCAGGTCTACTCCTATAGATTTCAATAGGGACCCGGGGGGCCTGGTCTACTCCCGTTTTTTTTTAAAAGTTCAGAACGGAGCCCAGGTCTACTCTCATTGAGTCCAATGGGGACCCAGGAGGCCTGGTCTACTCCTGGTTGTTTTTTTGTTTTTTTTTAAGAAGTTGAGATCGGAGCCCAGATCTACTGCCATAGAGTCCAATGGGGACCCGGGAGGCCTGGTCTACTGCATTTTTTTATAGGTAAAATGGAGGCCAGATCGACTCTTGTATTTTAGCAGGTAAAATGGAGGCCAGAGCAACCCGTTTTTTTTAAAAAAAGAAGTTGAGATCGGAACCCAGGTCTACTCTTTTAGATTTTAATGGGGAACCGGGAGTCCTGGTCTACTCTCTTTTTTTAAAAAAAAAGGTTCAGAACGGAGCCCACGTCTACTCTCATAGAGTCCAATGGGGACCCAGGAGGCCTGGTCTACTCCCGGTTTTTTTTTTTGGTTTTTTTTAAGAAGTTGAGATTGGAGCCCAGGTCTACTGCCATAGAGTCCAATGGGGACCCGGGAGGCCTGGTCTAGTGCATTTTTTTATAGGTAAAATGGAGGCCAGATCGACTGTTGTATTTTAGCAGGTAAAATGGAGGCCAGAGCAACCTGTTTTTTTTAAAAAAAGAAGTTGAGATCGGAGCCCAGGTCTACTCTTATAGATTTTAATGGGGACCCGGGAGTCCTGGTCTACTCTCTTTTTTTAAAAAAAAAGTTCAGATCGGAGCACAGGTCTACTCCCGTTCTTTTTTTTAAGAAGTTGAGATCGGAGCCAAGGTCTACTGCCATAGAGTCCAATGGGTACCCGGGAGGCCTGGTCTACTCGCGTTTTTTTTTTTAAAAGAAGTTGAGATCGGAGCCCAGGTCTACTCTTATAGATTTTCATGGGGGCCCAGGAGGCCTGGTCTACTCCCGTTTTTTTTAAAAAAAGTAGTTGAGATCGGAGCCCAGGTCTACTCTCATAGAGTCCTATGGGGACCCGGGAGGCCTGGTCTACTCCCATTTTTTGAAAAAAAAGAAGTTGAGATCGGAGCCCAGCTCTACTCTTATAGATTTTAATGGGGACCCGGGAGTCTACTCTCTTTTTTTAAAAAAAAGTTCAGATCGGAGCCCAGAGCTATTCCTATTGATATCAATGGGAACCCGGGAGTCCTGGTCTACTTCCGTTGTTTGTTTTTTTTAAGAAGTTGATATCGGAGCCCAGGGCTACTGCCATAGAGTCCAATGGGGACCCGGGAGGCCTGGTCTACTACTTTTTTTTTATAGGTAAAATGGAGGCCAGATCGACTCTTGTATTTTAGCAAGTAAAATGGAGGCCAGATCAACTCCCGTTTTTTTTTTTTCTTTTCCAAGTGCTGAACGGAGTCTAGGTCTACTCCTATATATTTCAATAGGGACCCGGGGGGCCTGGTCTACTCCCGGTTGTTGTTTTTTTTTTTTTTAAAGAAGTAGAGATCGGAGGCCGGGTCTACTCCTATAGATTTCAAAGGGAACCAGGAGGCCTGATCTACTCCCGTTTTTTTTTTTAAAGAAGTTCAGATCGGAGCACGGGTCTACTCGCATAGAGTCCAACGGGGACCCGGGAGGCCTGGTCTACTCCCTTTTTTAAGAGAAAAGTTCAGAACAGAGCCCAGGTCTACTCCTATACAGACCAATGCGGACCCCGGAGGCCTTGACTACTCCCTTTTTTTTAAAAAAAAGAAGTTGAGATCGGAGCCCAGGTCTACTCTCATAGAGTCCTATGGGGACCCGGGAGACCTGGTCTACTCCCATTTTTTTTTTTAAAAGTTGAGATCGGAGCCCAGGTCTACTCTTATAGATTTTAATGGGGACCCGGGAGTCCTGGTCTACTCTCTTTTTTTTTAAAAAAAAAGTTCAGATCGGAGCCCAGATCTATTCCTATTGATATCAATGGGAACTCGGGAGTCCTGGTCTACTCCCGTTGTTTTTTTTTTTTTACGAAGTTGAGATCGGAGCCCAGGTCTTCTGCCATAGAGTCCTATGGGGACCCAGGAGGCCTGGTCTACTCCCTTTTGAAAAAAAAGGAGTTCAGAACGGAGCCCAAGTCTACTCCTATACAGACCATTGCGGACCGGTTTTTTTTTAAAGTTCCGAACGGAGCCCAGGTCTACTCTCATAGGGTCCAATGGGGACCCGGGAGGCCTGGTCTACTCCCTTTTTTTAAAAAAAAAGTTCAGAACGGAGCCCAGGTCTACTCCTATACAGACCAATGCGGACCCGGGAGGCCTTGTCTACTCCCTTTTTTTTTTTTTTAAGAAGTTCAGATCGGAGCCCAGGTCTACTGCCATAGAGTCCAATGGGGACCCGGGAGGCCTGGTCTACTGCGTTTTTTTATAGGTAAAATGGAGGCCAGATCGACTCTTGTATTTTAGCAGGTAAAATGGAGGCCAGATCAACTCCCGTTTTTTTTTTCTTTTCCAAGTGCTGAACGGAGTCCAGGTCTACTCCGATAGATTTCAATAGGGACCCGGGGGGCCTGGTCTACTCCCGGTTGTTTTTTTGTTTTTCTTTTAAAGAAGTTGAGATCGGAGGCCGGGTCTACTCCTATAGATTTCAAAGGAAACCAGGAGGCCTGATCTAATCCCGTTTTTTTTTTTTTTTAAGAAGTTGAGATCGGAGCCGAGGTCTACTGCCATAGAGTCCAATGGGAACCCGGGAGGCCTGGTCTACTGCGTTTTTTTTTTAGGTAAAATGGAGTCCAGATCGACTCTTGTATTTTAGCAGGTAAAATGGATGCCAGATCAACTCCCTTTTTTTTTTTTCTTTTCCAAGTGCTGAACGGAGTCCAGGTCTACTCCGTTAGATTTCAATAGGGACCCGGGGGGGCTTGTCTACTCCCGGTTGTTTTTTTGTTTTTCTTTTAAAGAAGTTGAGATCGGAGGCTCGGTCTACACCTATAGATTTCAAAGGGAACCAGGAGGCCTGATCTAATCCCGTGTTTTTTTTTTAAGAAGTTCAGATCGGAGCCCAGATCTACTCTCATAGAGTCCAATGGGGACCCTGGAGGCCTGGTCTACTCCCGTTTTTTTTTAAAAAAAGAAGTTGAGATCGGAGCCCAGGTCTACTCTCATAGAGTCCAATGGGGACCCGGGAGGCCTGGTCTACTCCCTTTGTTTTTTAAAAAAAGTTCAGAACGGAGCCCAGGTCTACTCCTATACAGACGAATGCAGACCCGGGAGGCCTTGTCTACTCTCTTTTTTTTTTTTTTTAAGAAGTTCAGATTATAGCCCAGGTCAACTCCTATAGAATCCAATGGGGACCCGGGGGTCCTGGTCTACTCCCGGTTGTTTTTTTTAAAACAAGTTCAGAACGGAGCCAGGTCTACTCTCATAGAGTCCAATGGGAACCCGGGGGGCCTGGTCTACCCCCCCCTTTTTTTTTTTAAGGCAACCCGTTTTTTTTAAAAAAAAGAAGTTGAGATCGGAGTCCTGGTCTACCCCATAGAGTCCTATGGGGACCCGGGAGGCCTGGTCTACTGCGTTTTTTTATAGGTAAAATGGAGGCCAGATCGACTCTTGTATTTTAGCAGGTAAAATGGAGGCCAGATCAACTCCCGGTTTTTTTTTTCTTTTCCAAGTGCTGAACGGAGTCTAGGTCTACTCCTTTAGATTTCAATAGTTACCCTGGGGGCCTGGTCTACTCCCTGTTTTTTTTTTAAAAAAAGTTCAGAACGGAGCCCAGGTCTACTCTCATAGAGTCCAATGGGGACCCGGGAGGCCTGGTCTACTCCCGGTTGTTTTTTTGTTGTTTTTTAAAGAAGTTGAAATCGGAGGCCAGGACTACTCCTATAGATTTCAAAGGGAACCAGGATGCCTGATCTAATCCCGTTTTTTTTTTTAAAAAAAAAGAATTTGAGATCGGAGCACCGGTCTACTCGCATAGAGTCCAATGGGGACCCGGGAGGCCTGGTCTACTCCCTTTTTTAAAAAAAAAAGTTCAGAACAGAGCCCAGATCTACTCCTATACAGACCAATGTGGACCCGAAAGGCCTTGTCTACTCCCTTTTTTTTTTTTTAAGAAGTTCAGATCGGAGCCCAGGTCTACTGCGATAGAGTCCAATGGGGACCCGGGAGGCCTGGTCTACTGAGTTTTTTTATAGGTAAAATGGAGTCCAGATCGACTCCCATTTTTTTCTTTCTTTTCCAAGTGCTGAACGGAGTCCAGGTCTACTCCGATAGATTTCAATAGGGACCCGGGGGGCCTGGTCTACTCCCGGTTTTTTTTTTTTTTTTTTCTTTTAAAGAAGTTGAGATCGGAGGCCCGGTCTACTCCTATAGATTTCAAAGGGAACCAGGAGGCCTGGTCTACTCCCATTTTTTTTTAAAAAAAGAAGTTGAGATCGGAGCCCAGGTCTACTCTCATAGAGTCCAATGGGGACCCGGGAGGCCTGGTCTACTCCCTTTGTTTTTGAAAAAAAAGTTCAGAACGAAGCCCAGGTCTACTACTATACAGACGAATGCAGACCCGGGAGGCCTTGTCTACTCTCTCTTTTTTTTTTTTAAGAAGTTCAGATTATAGCCCAGGTCAACTCCTATAGAATCCAATGGGGACCCGGGGGTCCTGGTCTACTCCCGGTTGTTTTTTTTAAAACAAGTTCAGAACGGAGCCAGGTTTACTCTCATAGAGTCCAATGGGAACCCGGGGGGCCTGGTCTACCCCCCCTTTTCTTTTTTTAAGGCAACCCGTTTTTTTAAAAAAAAGAAGTTGAGATCGGAGCCCAGGTCTACTCTCATAGAGTCTTATGGGGACCCGGGAGGCCTGGTCTACTACGTTTTTTTAATACGTAAAATGGAGGCCAGATCGACTCTTGTATTTTAGCTGGTAAAATGGAGGCCAGATCAACTCCCGGTTTTTTTTTTCTTTTCCAAGTGCTGAACGGAGTCCAGGTCTACTCCTTTAGATTTCAATAGGGACCCGGGGGCCTGGTCTACTCCCGGTTTTTTTTTTTAAAAGTTCAGAACGGAGCCCAGGTCTACTCTCATAGAGTCCAATGGGGTCCCGGGAGGCCTGGTCTACTCCCGGTTGTTTTTTTGTTGTTTTTTAAAGAAGTTGAAATCGGAGGCCAGGACTACTCCTATAGATTTCAAAGGGAACCAGGATGCCTGATCTAATCCAGTTTTTTTTTTTTTTTTTTTTTTAAAAAGAAGAAGTTGAGATCGGAGCACAGGTCTACTCGCATAGAGTCCAATGGGGACCCGGGAGGCCTGGTCAACTCCCTTTTTTTAAAAAAAAGTTCAGAACGGAGCCCAGATCTACTCATATAAAGACCAATGCAGACCCGGGAGGCCTTGACTACTCCCTTTTTTTTTTTTTTTAAGAAGTTCAGATCGGAGCCCAGGTCTACTGCCATAGAGTCCAATGTGGACCCGGGAGGCCTGGTCTACTGCGTTTTTTTATAGGTAAAATGGAGGCCAGATCGACTCTTGTATTTTAGCAGGTAAAATGGAGGCCAGATCAACTCCCGGTTTTTTTTTTTCTTTTCCAAGTGCTGAACGGAGTCCAGGTCTACTCCTTTAGATTTCAATAGGGACCCATAGGGCCTGGTCTACTCCCGGTTTTTTTTTTTTAAGTTCAGAACGGAGCCCAGGTCTACTCTCATAGAGTCCAATGGGAACCCGGGAGGCCTGGTCTACTCCCGTATTTTTTAAAAAAGAAGTTGAGATCAGAGGCCAGGTCTACTCCAACAGATTTCAAAGGGAACCAGGAGGCCAGATCAACTCCCGGTTTTTTTTTTCTTTTCCAAGTGTTGAACGGAGTCGAGGTCTATTCCTTTAGATTTCAATAGGGACCCGGAGGGCCTGGTCTACTCCCGGTTTTTTTTTTAAGAAGTTCAGATCGGAGCACAGGTCTACTCGCATAGAGTTCAATGGGGACCCGGTAGGCCTGGTCTACTCCCTTTTTTAAGAAAAAAGTTCAGAACGGAGCTCAATTCTACTCTTATACAGACCAATGCGGACCCGGGAGGCCTGGTCTACTCCCGTTTTTTTAAAAAAAAGAAGTTGAGATCGGAGCCCAGGTCTACTCTTATAGATTTTAATGGGGACAAGGGAGTCCTGGTTTACTCTCTTTTTTTAAAAAAATGTTCAGATCGGAGCCCAGATCTATTCCTATTGATTTCAATGGGAACCCTGGAGTCCTGGTCTACTCCCGTTGTTTTTTTTTTTTAAGAAGTTGAGATCGGAGCCCAGGTCTACTGCCATAGAGTCCTATGGGGACCCGGGAGGCCTGGTCTACTCCCGTTGTTTTTTTTTTAAAAAAGTTGAAATCGGAGCCCAGATCTACTGCCATAGAGTCCAATGGGGACCCGGGAGGCCTGGTCTACTGCATTTTTTAATAGATAAAATGGAGGCTAGATCGACTCTTGTATTTTAGCAGGTAAAATGGAGGCCAGATCAACTCCCGGTTTTTTTTTTTCTTTTCCAAGTGCTGAATGGAGTCCAGGTCTACTCCTATAGATTTCAATAGTGACCCGGGGGGCCTGGTCTACTCCCTGTTTTTTTTAAAAGTTCAGAACGGAGCCCAGGTCTACTCTCATAGAGTCCAATGGGGACCCGGGAGGCCTGGTCTACTCCCAGTTGTTTTTTTGTTTTTTTTTAAAGAAGTTGAGATCGGAGGCCAGGTCTACTCCAATATATTTCAAAGGGAACCAGGAGGCCTGATCTAATTCCGTTTTTTTCTTTTAAAGAAGTTCAGATCGGAGCACAGGTCTACTCGCATAGAGTTCAATGGGGACCCAGGAGGCCTGGTCTACTTACTTTTTTAAGAAAAATGTTCCGAACGGAGACCAGGTCTACTCCTATACAGACCAATGCGGACCCCGGAGGCCTTGTCTACTCCCGTTTTTTTAAAAAAATGAAGTTGAGATCGGAGCCCCGGTCTACTCTCATAGAGTCCTATGGGGACCCAGGAGGCCTGGTCTACTCCCTTTGTTTTTTTAAAAATGTTCAGAACGGAGCCCAGGTCTACTCCTATACAGACGAATGCAGACCCGGGAGGCCTTGTCTACTCTCTCTCTCTTTTTTTTTAAGAAGTTCAGATCATAGCCCAGGTCTACTCCTATAGAATCCAATGGGGACCCGGGGGTCCTGGACTACTCCCGGTTGTTTTTTTAAAACAAGGTCAGAACGGAGCCAGGTCTACTCTCATAGAGTCCAATGGGAACCCGGGAGGCCTGGTCTACCCCCCCCCCTTTTTTTTTTTTAAGGCAACCCATTTTTTTTAAAAAAAGAAGTTGAGATCGGAGCCCAGGTCTACTCTCATAGAGTCCTATGGGGACCCGGGAGGCCTGGTCTACTGCGTTTTTTTATAGGTAAAATGGAGGCCAGATCGACTCTTGTATTTTAGCAGGTAAAATGGAGTCCAGATCAACTCCCGGGTTTTTTTTTCTTTTCCAAGTGCTGAACGGAGTCCAGGTCTACTGCTTTAGATTTCAATAGGGACCCGGGGGGCCTGGTCTACTCCCTTTTTTAAGAAAAAAGTTCAGAACGGAGCCCAGGTCTACTCCTATAGATTTTAATAGGTACCCGGGAGTCCTGGTCTACTCCCGTTGTTTTTTTTTTTTAAGAAGTTGAGATCGGAGGCCAGGTCTACTTCTATAGATTTCAAAGGGAACAAGAGTCCTGAACTAATCTTGTTTTTTTTTTTTTTAAAGAAGTTCAGATCGGAGCACAGGTCTACTCGCATTGAGTCCAATGGGGATCCGGGAGGCCTGGTCTACTCCCTTTTTTAAGAAAAAAGTTCAGAACAGAGCCCAGGTCTACTCCAATACAGACAAATGTGGACCCCGGAGGCCTGGTATACTCCCGTTTTTTTAAAAAAAAGAAGTTGAGATCGGAGCCCAGGTCTACTCTCATAGAGTCCTATGTGGACCCGGGAGGCCTGGTCTACTCCCGTTGTTGTTTTTTTTAAGAAGTTGAGATCGGAGCCCAGATCTACTGCCATAGAGTCCAATGGGGACCCGGGAGGCCTGGTCTACTGCGTTTTTTTATAGGTAAAATGGAGGCCAGATCGACTCGTGTATTTTAGCAGGTAAAATGGAGGCGAGATCAACTCCCGTTTTTTTTTTCTTTTCCAATTCTGAATGGAGTCCAGGTCTACTCCTATAGATTTCAAAGGGAACCAGGAGGCCTGAACTAATCCCGTTTTTTTTTTTTTAAAGAAGTTCTGATCGGAGTACAGGTCTATTCGCAGAGAATCCAATGGGGACCTGGGAGGCCTGGTCTACTCCCTTTTTTAAGAAAAAAGTTCAGAACGGAGCCCAGGTCTACGCCTATACAGACCAATGCGGACCCCGGAGGCCTTGTCTACTCCCGTTTTTTTTTTAAAAAAAGAAGTTGAGATCGGAGCCCAGGTCTACAGCCATAGAGTCCAATGGGGACCCGGGAGGCCTGGTCTACAGCGTTTTTTTATAGGTAAAATGGAGGCCAGATCGACTCTTGTATTTTAGCATGTAAAATGGAGGCCAGATCAGCTCCCGTTTTTTTTTTCTTTTCCAAGTGCTGAACGGAGTCCAGGTCTACTCTGATAGAGTCCAATGGGGACCCGGGAGGCCTGGTCGACTCCCGGTTGTTTTTTTGTTTTTTTTTAAAGAAGTTGAGATCGGAGGCCAGGTCTACTCCTCTAGATTTCAAAGGGAACCAGGAGGCCTGAACTAATCCCGTTTTTTTTTTTTTTTAAAAGAAGTTCAGATCGGAGCACAGGTCTACTCGCATTGAGTCCAATGGGGATCCGGGAGGCCTTGTCTACTCCCGTTTTTTTTTTAAAAAGTTGAGATCGGAGCCCAGGTCTACTCTTATAGATTTTAATGGGGAGAAGGGAGTCCTGGTCTACTCTCTTTTTTAAAAAAAATGTTCAGATCAGAGCCCAGATCTATTCCTATTGATATCAATGGGAACCCGGGAGTCCTGGTCTACTCCCGTTGGTTTTTTTTTAAGAAGTTGAGATCGGAGCCCAGGTCTACTGCCATAGAGTCCTATGGGGACCCGGGAGGCCTGGTCTACTCCCGTTGTTTTTTTTTTTAAGAAGTTGAAATCGGAGCCCAGATCTACTGCCATAGAGTCCAATGGGGACCCGGGGGGCCTGGTCTACTCCCGGTTTTTTTTAAAAGTTCAGAACGGAACCCAGGTCTACTTTCATAGAGTCCAAAGGGGACCCGGGAGGCCTGGTCTACTCCCGGTTGTTTTTTTTGTTTTTTTTTAAAGAAGTTGAGATCGGAGGCCAGGTCTACTCCTATAGATTTCAAAGGGAACCAGGATGCCTGATCTAATCCCGTTTAAAAAAAAAAAAAAGAAGAAGTTGAGATCGGAGCACAGGTCTACTCGCATAGAGTCCAATGGGGACCCGGGAGGCCTGGTCTACTCCCGGTTGTTTTTTTGTTGTTTTTTAAAGAAGTTGAGATCGGAGGCCAGGTCTACTCCAATATATTTCAAAGGGAACCAGGAGGCCTGATCTAATTCCATTTTTTTTTTTTAAAGAAGTTCAGATCAGAGCACAGGTCTACTCGCATAGAGTTCAATGGGGACCCGGGAGGCCTGGTCTACTCCCTTTTTTAAGAAAAAAGTTCAGAACGGAGCCCAGGTCTACTCCTATACAGACCAATGCGGACCCCGGAGGCCTTGTCTACTCCCGGTTTTTTTTAAAAAAGAAGTTGAGATCGGAGCCCCGGTCTACTCTCATAGAGTCCTATGGGGACCCGGGAGGCCTGGTCTACTCCCGTTTTTTTTAAAAAAAAGAAGTTGAGATCGGAGCCCAGGTCTACTCTCATAGAGTCCAATGGGGACCCGGGAGGCCTGGTCTACTCCCTTTGTTTTTTTAAAAAAGTTCAGAACGGAGCCCAGGTCTACTCCTATACAGACGAATGCAGACCCGGGAGGCCTTGTCTACTCTCTCTTTTTTTTTTTTAAGAATTTCAGATCATAGCCCAGGTCTACTCCTATAGAATCCAATGGGGACCCGGGGGTCCTGGACTACTCCCGGTTGTTTTTTTTAAAACAAGGTCAGAACGGAGCCAGGTCTACTCTCATAGAGTCCAATGGGAACCCGGGAGGCCTGGTCTACCCCCCCCCCCTTTTTTTTTTAAGGCAACCCATTTTTTAAAAAAAAGAAGTTGAGATCGGAACCCAGGTCTACTCTCATAGAGTCCTATGGGGACCCCGGAGGCCTGGTCTACTGCGTTTTTTTATAGGTAAAATGGAGGCCAGATCGACTCTTGTATTTTAACAGGTAAAATGGAGGCCAGATCAACTCCCAGTTTTTGTTTTTTTTTTCCAAGTGCTGAACGGAGTCCAGGTCTACTCCTTTAGATTTCAATAGGGACCCGGGGGGCCTGGTCTACTCCCGGTTTTTTTTAAAAAGTTCAGAACGGAGCCCATTTCTACTCTCTTAGAGTCCAATGGGTACCCGGGAGGCCTGGTCTACTCCCGTATTTTTAAAAAAAGAAGTTGAGATCGGAGGCCAGGTCTACTCCAATAGATTTCAACGGGAACCAGGAGGCCTGATCTAATTCCGTTTTTTTTTTTTTTTAAAGAAGTTCAGATCGGAGCACAGGTCTACTCGCATAGAGTTAAATGGGGACCCGGGAGGCCTGGTCTACTCCCTTTTTTAAGAAAAAAGTTCAGAACGGAGCCCAGGTCTACTCCTATACAGACCAATGCGGACCCGGGAGGCCTGGTCTACTCCCGTTTTTTTTTAAAAAAGAAGTTGAGATCGGAGCCCAGGTCTACTCTTATAGATTTTAATGGGGACAAGGGAGTCCTGGTCTACTCTCTTTTTTTAAAAAAATGTTCAGATCGGAGCCCAGATCTATTTCTATTGATATCAATGGGAACCCGGGAGTCCTGGTCTACTCCCGTTGGGTTTTTTTTTAAGAAGTTGAGATCGGAGCCCAGGTCTACTGCCATAGAGTCCTATGGGGACCCGGGACGCCTGGTCTACTCCCGTTTTTTTTTTTTTTTAAGAAGTTGAAATCGGAGCCCAGATCTACTGCCATAGAGTCCAATGGGGACCCGGGAGTCCTGGTCTACTGCGTTTTTTTATAGATAAAATGGAGGCCAGATCGACTCTTGTATTTTAGCAGGTAAAATGGAAGCCAGATCAACTCCCGGTTTTTTTTTTCTTTTCCAAGTGCTGAACGGAGTCCAGGTCTACTCCTATAGATTTCAATAGTGACCCGGGGGGCCTGGTCTACTCCCGGTTTTTTTTAAAAGTTCAGAACGGAACCCAGGTCTACTCTCATAGAGTCCAATGGGGACCCGGGAGGCCTGGTCTACTCCCTTTGTTTTTTAAAAAATTTCAGAACGGAGCCCAGGTCTACTCCTATACAGACGAATGCAGACCCGGGAGGCCTTGTCTACTCTCTCTCTTTTTTTTTTATGAAGTTCAGGTCATAGCCCAGGTCTACTCCTGTAGAATCCAATGGGGACCCGGGGGTCCTGGATTACTCCCGGTTGTTTTTTTTAAAACAAGGTCAGAACGGATCCAGGTCTACTCTCATAGAGTCCAATGGGAACCCGGGAGGCCTGGTTTACCCCCCCTTTTTTTTTTAAGGCAACCCATTTTTTTTAAAAAAAGAAGTTGAGATCGGAGCCCAGGTCTACTCTGATAGAGTCCTATGGGGACCCGGGAGGCCTGGTCTACTGCGTTTTTTTATAGGTAAAATGGAGACCAGATCGACTCTTGTATTTTAGCAGGTGAAATGGAGGCCAGATCAACTCCCGGTTTTTTTTTTCTTTTCCAAGTGCTGAACGGAGTCCAAGTCTACTCCTTTAGATTTCAATAGGGACCCGGGGGGCCTGGTCTACTCCCGGTTTTTTAAAAAAAGTTCAGAACGGAGCCCAGGTCTACTCTCATAGAGTCCAATGGGGACCAGGGAGGCCTGGTCTACTCCCGTATTTTTAAAAAAAGAAGTTGAGATCGGAGGCCAGGTCTACTCCAATAGATTTCAAAGGGAACCAGGAGGCCTGATCTAATTCCGTTTTTTTTTTTTTTAAAGAAGTTCAGATCGGAGCACAGGTCTACTCGCATAGAGTTCAATGGGGACCCGGGAGGCCTGGTCTACTCCCTTTTTTAAGAAAAAAGTTCAGAATGGAGCCCAGGTCTACTCCTATACAGACCAATGCGGACCCGGGAGGCCTGGTCTACTCCCGTTTTTTTTAAAAAAAGAAGTTGAGATCGGAGCCCAGGTCTACTCTTATAGATTTTAATGGGGACAAGGGAGTCCTGGTCTACTCTCTTTTTTTAAAAAAATGTTCAGATCGGAGCCCAGATCTATTCCTACTGATATCATTGGGAACCCGGGAGTCCTGGTCTACTCCCGTTGTTTTTTTTTTTAAGAAGTTGAGATCGGAGCCCAGGTCTACTCTCATAGAATCCTATGGGGACCCGGGAGGCCTGGTCTACTGCGTTTTTTTATAGGTAAAATGGAGGCCAGATCGACTCTTGTATTTTAGCAGGTAAAATGGAGGCTGGATAAACTCCCGGTTTTTTTTTCTTTTCCAAGTGCTGAACGGAGTCCAGGTCTACTCCTTTAGATTTCAATAGGGACCCGGGGGGCCTGGTCTACTCCCGGTTTTTTTTAAAAAGTTCAGAACGGAGCCCAGGTCTACTCTCATAGAGTCCAAAGGGGACCCGGGAGGCCTGGTCTACTCCCGTATTTTTAAAAAAAGAAGTTGAGATTGGAGCCCAGGTCTACTCTTATAGATTTTAATGGGGACAAGGGAGTCCTGGTCTACTCTCTTTTTTTAAAAAAATGTTCAGATCGGAGCCCAGATCTATTCCTATTGATATCAATGGGAACCCGGGAGTCCTGGTCTACTCCCGTTGTTTTTTTTTTAAGAAGTTGAGATCGGAGCCCAGGTCTACTGCCATAGAGTCCTATGGGGACCCGGGAGGCCTGGTCTACTCCCGTTGTTTTTTTTTTTAAGAAGTTGAAATCGGAGCCCAGATCTACTGCCATAGAGTCCAATGGGGACCCGGGGGGCCTGGTCTACTCCCGGTTTTTTTTAAAAGTTCAGAACGGAACCCAGGTCTACTTTCATAGAGTCCAAAGGGGACCCGGGAGGCCTGGTCTACTCCCGGTTGTTTTTTTTGTTTTTTTTTAAAGAAGTTGAGATCGGACGCCAGGTCTACTCCTATAGATTTCAAAGGGAACCAGGATGCCTGATCTAATCCCGTTTAAAAAAAAAAAAAAAAAATGTTGAGATCGGAGCACAGGTCTACTCGCATAGAGTCCAATGGGGACCCGGGAGGCCTGGTCTACTCCCGGTTGTTTTTTTGTTTTTTTTTAAAGAAGTTGAGATCGGAGGCCAGGTCTACTCCAATATATTTCAAAGGGAACCAGGAGGCCTGATCTAATTCCGTTTTTTTTTTTTAAAGAAGTTCAGATCAGAGCACAGGTCTACTCGCATAGAGTTCAATGGGGACCCGGGAGGCCTGGTCTACTCCCTTTTTTAAGAAAAAAGTTCAGAACGGAGCCCAGGTCTACTCCTATACAGACCAATGCGGACCCCGGAGGCCTTGTCTACTCCCGGTTTTTTTTAAAAAAGAAGTTGAGATCGGAGCCCCGGTCTACTCTCATAGAGTCCTATGGGGACCCGGGAGGCCTGGTCTACTCCCGTTTTTTTTTAAAAAAAGAAGTTGAGATCGGAGCCCAGGTCTACTCTCATAGAGTCCAATGGGGACCCGGGAGGCCTGGTCTACTCCCTTTGTTTTTTTAAAAAAGTTCAGAACGGAGCCCAGGTCTACTCCTATACAGACGAATGCAGACCCGGGAGGCCTTGTCTACTCTCTCTTTTTTTTTTTTAAGAATTTCAGATCATAGCCCAGGTCTACTCCTATAGAATCCAATGGGGACCCGGGGGTCCTGGACTACTCCCGTTTGTTTTTCTTAAAACAAGGTCAGAACGGAGCCAGGTCTACTCTCATAGAGTCCAATGGGAACCCGGGAGGCCTGGTCTACCCCCCCTTTTTTTTTTTAAGGCAACCCGTTTTTTAAAAAAAAGAAGTTGAGATCGGAGCCCAGGTCTACTCTCATAGAGTCCTATGGGGACCCCGGAGGCCTGGTCTACTGCGTTTTTTTATAGGTAAAATGGAGGCCAGATCGACTCTTGTATTTTAGCAGGTAAAATGGAGGCCAGATCAACCCCCGGTTTTTTTTTTTTTTTCCAACTGCTGAACGGAGTCCAGGTC
This sequence comes from Lepidodactylus listeri, assembly GCA_029233225.1. Lineage (NCBI taxonomy): Eukaryota > Metazoa > Chordata > Lepidosauria > Squamata > Gekkonidae > Lepidodactylus > Lepidodactylus listeri. The sequence continues at coordinate 41,126 of JARCFY010000014.1, read as the reverse complement.
TACTCCTTTAGATTTCAATAGGGACCCGGGGGGCCTGGTCTACTCCCGGTTTTTTTTAAAAAGTTCAGAACGGAGCCTATTTCTACTCTCTTAGAGTCCAATGGGTACCCGGGAGGCCTGGTCTACTCCCGTATTTTTAAAAAAAGAAGTTGAGATCGGAGGCCAGGTCTACTCCAATAGATTTCAAAGGGAACCAGGAGGCCTGATCTACTCCCTTTTTTAAGAAAAAAGTTCAGAACGGAGCCCAGGTCTACTCCTATACAGACCAATGCGGACCCGGGAGGCCTGGTCTACTCCCGTTTTTTTTTAAAAAAGAAGTTGAGATCGGAGCCCAGGTCTACAATTATAGATTTTAATGGGGACAAGGGAGTCCTGGTCTACTCTCTTTTTTTAAAAAAATGTTCAGATCGGAGCCCAGATCTATTCCTATTGATATCAATGGGAACCCGGGAGTCCTGGTTTACTCCCTTTGTTTTTTTTTTTAAGAAGTTGAGATCAGAGCCCAGGTCTACTGCCATAGAGTCCTATGGGGACCCGGGAGGCCTGGTCTACTCCCGTTGTTTTTTTTTTTAAGAAGTTGAAATCGGAGCCCAGATCTACTGCCATAGAGTCCAATGGGGACCCGGGAGGCCTGGTCTACTTCGTTTTTTTATAGATAAAATGGAGGCCAGATCGACTCTTGTATTTTAGCAGGTAAAATGGAGGCCAGATCAACTCCCGGGTTTTTTTTTTCTTTTCCAAGTGCTGAACGGAGTCCAGGTCTACTCCAATAGATTTCAATAGGGACCCGGGGGGCCTGGTCTACTCCCGGTTTTTTTTAAAAGTTCAGAACGGAACCCAGGTCTACTCTCATAGAGTCCAATGGGGACCCGGGAGGCCTGGTCTACTCCCGGTTTTTTTTTTGTTTTTTTTTAAAGAAGTTTAGATCGGAGGCCAGGTCTACTCCTATAGATTTCAAAGGGAACCAGGATGCCTGATCTAATCCCGTTTTAAAAAAAAATAAAAAGAAGAAGTTGAGATCGGAGCACAGGTCTACTCGCATAGAGTCCAATGGGGACCCGGGAGGCCTGGTCTACTCCCTTTTTTTAAATAAAAGTTCAGAACGGAGCCCAGGTCTACTCCTATACAGACCAATGCGGACCCGGGAGGCCTGGTCTACTCCCGTATTTTTAAAAAAAGAAGTTGAGATCGGAGCCCAGGTCTACTCTCATAGAGTCCTATGGGGACCCGGGATGCCTGGTCTACTGCGTATTTTTATAGGTAAAATGGAGGCCAGATCGACTCTTTTATTTTAGCAGGTAAAATGGAGGCCAGATCAACTCCCGTTTTTTTTTTCTTTTACAAGTGCTGAACGGAGTCCAGGTCTACTCCGATAGATTTCAATAGGGACCCGGGGGGCCTGGTCTACTCCCGGTTGTTTTTTTGTTTTTCTTTTAAAGAAGTTGAGATCGGAGGCCGGGTCTACTCCTATAGATTTCAAAGGGAACCAGGAGGCCTGATCTAATCCCGTTTTTTTTTTTTTTTAAGAAGTTGAGATCGTAGCCCAGGTCTACTGCCATAGAGTCCAATGGGGACCCGGGAGGCCTGGTCTACTGCGTTTTTTTATAGGTAAAATGGAGGCCAGATCGACTCTTATATTTTAGCAGGTAAAATGGAGGCCAGATCAACTCCCTTTTTTTTTTTCTTTTCCAAGTGCTGAACGGAGTCCAGGTCTACTCCGATAGATTTCAATAGGGACCCGGGGGGCCTGGTCTACTCCCGGTTTTTTTTTTTGTTTTTCTTTTAAAGAAGTTGAGATCGGAGGCCCGGTCTACTCCTATAGATTTCAAAGGAAACCAGGAGGCCTGATCTAATCCCGTTTTTTTTTTTTTAAGAACTTCAGATCGGAGCCCAGGTCTACTCTCATAGAGTCCAATGGGGACCCGGGAGGCCTGGTCTACTCCCGTTTTTTTTAAAAAACGAAGTTGAGATCGGAGCCCAGGTCTACTCTCATAGAGTCCAATGGGGACCCGGGAGGCCTGGTCTACTCCCTTTGTTTTTTTAAAAAAGTTCAGAACGGAGCCCAGGTCTACTCCTATACAGACGAATGCAGACACGGGAGGCCTTGTCTACTCTCTTTTTTTTTTTTTAAGAAGTTCAGATTATAGCCCAGGTCTACTCCTATAGAATCCAATGGGGACCCGGGGGTCCTGGTCTACTTCGTTTTTTTATAGATAAAATGGAGGCCAGATCGACTCTTGTATTTTAGCAGGTAAAATGGAGGCCAGATCAACTCCCGGGTTTTTTTTTTCTTTTCCAAGTGCTGAACGGAGTCCAGGTCTACTCCAATAGATTTCAATAGGGACCCGGGGGGCCTGGTCTACTCCCGGTTTTTTTTAAAAGTTCAGAACGGAACCCAGGTCTACTCTCATAGAGTCCAATGGGGACCCGGGAGGCCTGGTCTACTCCCGGTTTTTTTTTTGTTTTTTTTTAAAGAAGTTTAGATCGGAGGCCAGGTCTACTCCTATAGATTTCAAAGGGAACCAGGATGCCTGATCTAATCCCGTTTTAAAAAAAAATAAAAAGAAGAAGTTGAGATCGGAGCACAGGTCTACTCGCATAGAGTCCAATGGGGACCCGGGAGGCCTGGTCTACTCCCTTTTTTTAAATAAAAGTTCAGAACGGAGCCCAGGTCTACTCCTATACAGACCAATGCGGACCCGGGAGGCCTGGTCTACTCCCGTATTTTTAAAAAAAGAAGTTGAGATCGGAGCCCAGGTCTACTCTCATAGAGTCCTATGGGGACCCGGGATGCCTGGTCTACTGCGTATTTTTATAGGTAAAATGGAGGCCAGATCGACTCTTTTATTTTAGCAGGTAAAATGGAGGCCAGATCAACTCCCGTTTTTTTTTTCTTTTACAAGTGCTGAACGGAGTCCAGGTCTACTCCGATAGATTTCAATAGGGACCCGGGGGGCCTGGTCTACTCCCGGTTGTTTTTTTGTTTTTCTTTTAAAGAAGTTGAGATCGGAGGCCGGGTCTACTCCTATAGATTTCAAAGGGAACCAGGAGGCCTGATCTAATCCCGTTTTTTTTTTTTTTTAAGAAGTTGAGATCGTAGCCCAGGTCTACTGCCATAGAGTCCAATGGGGACCCGGGAGGCCTGGTCTACTGCGTTTTTTTATAGGTAAAATGGAGGCCAGATCGACTCTTATATTTTAGCAGGTAAAATGGAGGCCAGATCAACTCCCTTTTTTTTTTTCTTTTCCAAGTGCTGAACGGAGTCCAGGTCTACTCCGATAGATTTCAATAGGGACCCGGGGGGCCTGGTCTACTCCCGGTTTTTTTTTTTGTTTTTCTTTTAAAGAAGTTGAGATCGGAGGCCCGGTCTACTCCTATAGATTTCAAAGGAAACCAGGAGGCCTGATCTAATCCCGTTTTTTTTTTTTTAAGAACTTCAGATCGGAGCCCAGGTCTACTCTCATAGAGTCCAATGGGGACCCGGGAGGCCTGGTCTACTCCCGTTTTTTTTAAAAAACGAAGTTGAGATCGGAGCCCAGGTCTACTCTCATAGAGTCCAATGGGGACCCGGGAGGCCTGGTCTACTCCCTTTGTTTTTTTAAAAAAGTTCAGAACGGAGCCCAGGTCTACTCCTATACAGACGAATGCAGACACGGGAGGCCTTGTCTACTCTCTTTTTTTTTTTTTAAGAAGTTCAGATTATAGCCCAGGTCTACTCCTATAGAATCCAATGGGGACCCGGGGGTCCTGGTCTACTCCCGGTTGTTTTTTTTAAAACAAGTTCAGAATGGAGCCAGGTCTACCCCATAGAGTCCTATGGGGACCCGGGAGGCCTGGTCTACTGCGTTTTTTAATAGGTAAAATGGAGGCCAGATCGACTCTTGTATTTTAGCAGGTAAAATGGAGGCCAGATCAACTCCCGGGGTTTTTTTTCTTTTCCAAGTGCTGAACGGAGTCCAGGTCTACTCCTTTAGATTTCAATAGGGAACCGGGGGGCCTGGTCTACTCCCGGTTTTTTTTAAAAGTTCAGAACGGAGCCCAGGTCTACTCTCATAGAGTCCATTGGGGACCCGGGAGGCCTGGTCTACTCCCGGTTGTTTTTTTGTTTTTTTTTAAGAAGTTGAGATCGGAGCCCAGGTCTACTGCCATAGAGTCCAATGGGGACCCGGGAGGCCTGGTCTACTGCGTTTTTTTATAGGTAAAATGGAGGCCAGATCGACTCTTGTATTTTAGCAGGTAAAATGGAGGCCAGATCAACTCCCGTTTTTTTTTTCTTTTCCAAGTGCTGAACGGAGTCCAGGTCTACTCCGATAGATTTCAATAGGGACCCGGGGGGCCTGGTCTACTCCCGGTTGTTTTTTTGTTTTTCCTTTAAAGAAGTTGAGATCGGAGGCCTGGTCTACTCCTATAGATTTCAAAGGGAACCAGGAGGCCTGATCTAATCCCGTTTTTTTTTTTAAGAAGTTCAGATCGGAGCCCAGGTCTACTCTCACAGAGTCCAATGGGGACCCGGGAGGCCTGATCTACTCCCGTTTTTTTTAAAAAAAAGAAGTTGAGATCGGAGCCCAGGTCTACTCTCATAGAGTCCAATGGGAACCCGGGGGGCCTGGTCTACCCCCCCCTTTTTTTTTTTTTAAGGCAACCCGTTTTTTTAAAAAAAGAAGTTGAGATCGGAGCCCAGGTCTACCCCATAGAGTCCTATGGGGACCCCGGAGGCCTGGTCTACTGCGTTTTTTTATAGGCAAAATGGAGGCCAGATCGACTCTTGTATTTTAGCAGGTAAAATGGAGGCCAGATCAACTCCCGGTTTTTTTTTTCTTTTCCAAGTGCTGAACGGAGTCCAGGTCTACTCCTTTAGATTTAAATAGGGACCCGGGGGGCCTGGTCTACTCCCGGTTTTTTTTTTAAAGTTCAGAACGGAGCCCAGGTCTACTCTCATAGAGTCCAATGGGGACCCGGGAGTCCTGGTCTACTCCCGGTTGTTTTTTTGTTGTTTTTTAAAGAAGTTGAGATCGGACGCCAGGTCTACTCCTATAGATTTCAAAGGGAACCAGAATGCCTGATCTAATCCCGTTTTAAAAAAAAAAAGAAAAAAACAAGTTGAGATCGGAGCACAGGTCTACTCGCATAGAGTCCAATGGGGACCCGGGAGGCCTGGTCTACTCCCTTTTTTTAAAAAAAAGTTCAGAACGGAGCCCAGGTCTACTCCTATACAGACCTATGCGGACCCGAAAGGCCTTGTCTACTCCCTTTTTTTTTTTTTTTTAAGAAGTTCAGATCGGAGCCCAGGTCTACTGCCATAGAGTCCTACGGGGACCCGGGAGGCCTGGTCTACTGCGTTTTTTTATAGGTAAAATGCTGTCCAGATCGACTCTTGTATTTTAGCAGGTAAAATGGAGGCCAGATCAACTCCCTTTTTTTTTTTCCTTTTCCAAGTGCTGAACGGAGTCCAGGTCTACTCCGATAGATTTCAATAGGGACCCGGGGGGCCTGGTCTACTCCCGGTTGTTTTTTTGTTTTTCTTTTAAAGAAGTTGAGATCGGAGGCCGGGTCCACTCTATAGATTTCAAAGGGAACCAGGAGGCCTGATCTAATCCCGTTTTTTTTTTTTTTTAAGAAGTTGAGATCGGAGCCCAGGTCTACTGCCATAGAGTCCAATGGGGACCCGGGAGGCCTGGTCTACTGCGTTTTTTTATTGGTAAAATGGAGTCCAGATCGACTCTTGTATTTTAGCAGGTAAAATGGAGGCCAGATCAACTCCCGTTTTTTTCTTTCTTTTCCAAGTGCTGAACGGAGTCCAGGTCTACTCCGATAGATTTCAATAGGGAGCCGGGGGGCCTGGTCTACTCCCGGTTTTTTTTTTGTTTTTCTTTTAAAGAAGTTGAGATCGGAGGCCCGGTCTACTCCTATAGATTTCAAAGGGAACCAGGAGGCCTGATCTAATCCCGTTATTTTTTTTAAGAAGTTCAGATCGGAGCCCAGGTCTACTCTCATAGAGTCCAATGGGGACCCGGGAGGCCTGGTCTACTCCCGTTTTTTTTTTTAAAAAGAAGTTGAGATCGGAGCCCAGGTCTACTCTCATAGAGTCCAATGGGGACCCGGGAGGCCTGGTCTACTCCCTTTGTTTTTTTAAAAAAGTTCAGAACGGAGCCCAGGTCTACTCCTATACAGACGAATGCAGACCCGGGTGGCCTTGTCTACTCTCTAATTTTTTTTTTAAGAAGTTCAGATTATAGCCCAGGTCTACTCCTATAGAATCCAATGGGGACCCGGGGGTCCTGGTCTACTCCCGGTTGTTTTTTTTAAAACAAGTTCAGAACGGAGCCAGGTCTCTCATAGAGTCCAATGGGAACCCGGGGGGCCTGGTCAACCCCCCCCTTTTTTTTTTAAGGCAACCCATTTTTTTTCAAAAAAAGAAGTTGAGATCGGAGCCCAGGTCTACTCTCATAGAGTCCTATGGGGACCCGGGAGGCCTGGTCTACTGCGTTTTTTAATAGGTAAAATGGAGGCCAGATCGACTCTTGTATTTTAGCAGGTAAAATGGAGGCCAGATCAACTCCCGGGGTTTTTTTTCTTTTCCAAGTGCTGAACGGAGTCCAGGTCTACTCCTTTAGATTTCAATAGGGAACCGGGGGGCCTGGTCTACTCCCGGTTTTTTTTAAAAGTTCAGAACGGAGCCCAGGTCTACTCTCATAGAGTCCATTGGGGACCCGGGAGGCCTGGTCTACTCCCGGTTGTTTTTTTTTTTTTTTTTAAGAAGTTGAGATCGGAGCCCAGGTCTACTGCCATAGAGTCCAATGGGGACCCGGGAGGCCTGGTCTACTGCGTTTTTTTATAGGTAAAATGGAGGCCAGATCGACTCTTGTATTTTAGCAGGTAAAATGGAGGCCAGATCAACTCCCGTTTTTTTTTTCTTTTCCAAGTGCTGAACGGAGTCCAGGTCTACTCCGATAGATTTCAATAGGGACCCGGGGGGCCTGGTCTACTCCCGGTTGTTTTTTTGTTTTTCCTTTAAAGAAGTTGAGATCGGAGGCCTGGTCTACTCCTATAGATTTCAAAGGGAACCAGGAGGCCTGATCTAATCCCGTTTTTTTTTTTAAGAAGTTCAGATCGGAGCCCAGGTCTACTCTCACAGAGTCCAATGGGGACCCGGGAGGCCTGGTCTACTCCCGTTTTTTTTTTAAAAAAGAAGTTGAGATCGGAGCCCAGGTCTACTCTCATAGAGTCCAATGGGAACCCGGGGGGCCTGGTCTACCCCCCCCTTTTTTTTTTTTTTTAAGGCAACCCGTTTTTTTAAAAAAAGAAGTTGAGATCGGAGCCCAGGTCTACCCCATAGAGTCCTATGGGGACCCCGGAGGCCTGGTCTACTGCGTTTTTTTATAGGCAAAATGGAGGCCAGATCGACTCTTGTATTTTAGCAGGTAAAATGGAGGCCAGATCAACTCCCGGTTTTTTTTTTCTTTTCCAAGTGCTGAACGGAGTCCAGGTCTACTCCTTTAGATTTCAATAGGGACCCGGGGGGCCTGGTCTACTCCCGGTTTTTTTTTTAAAGTTCAGAACGGAGCCCAGATTTACTCTCATAGAGTCCAATGGGGACCCGGGAGGCCTGGTCTACTCCCGGTTGTTTTTTTGTTGTTTTTTTAAAGAAGTTGAGATCGGACGCCAGGTCTACTCCTATAGATTTCAAAGGGAACCAGAATGCCTGATCTAATCCGGTTTTAAAAAAAAAAAGAAAAAAACAAGTTGAGATCGGAGCACAGGTCTACTCGCATAGAGTCCAATGGGGACCCGGGAGGCCTGGTCTACTCCCTTTTTTTAAAAAAAAGTTCAGAACGGAGCCCAGGTCTACTCCTATACAGACCTATGCGGACCCGAAAGGCCTTGTCTACTCCCTTTTTTTTTTTTTTTAAGAAGTTCAGATCGGAGCCCAGGTCTACTGCCATAGAGTCCTATGGGGACCCGGGAGGCCTGGTCTACTGCGTTTTTTTATAGGTAAAATGCTGTCCAGATCGACTCTTGTATTTTAGCAGGTAAAATGGAGGCCAGATCAACTCCCTTTTTTTTTTTCCTTTTCCAAGTGCTGAACGGAGTCCAGGTCTACTCCGATAGATTTCAATAGGGACCCGGGGGACCTGGTCTACTCCCGGTTGTTTTTTTGTTTTTCTTTTAAAGAAGTTGAGATCGGAGGCCGGGTCCACTCTATAGATTTCAAAGGGAACCAGGAGGCCTGATCTAATCCCGTTTTTTTTTTTTTTAAGAAGTTGAGATCGGAGCCCAGGTCTACTGCCATAGAGTCCAATGGGGACCCGGGAGGCCTGGTCTACTGCGTTTTTTTATTGGTAAAATGGAGTCCAGATCGACTCTTGTATTTTAGCAGGTAAAATGGAGGCCAGATCAACTCCCGTTTTTTTCTTTCTTTTCCAAGTGCTGAACGGAGTCCAGGTCTACTCCGATAGATTTCAATAGGGAGCCGGGGGGCCTGGTCTACTCCCGGTTTTTTTTTTGTTTTTCTTTTAAAGAAGTTGAGATCGGAGGCCCGGTCTACTCCTATAGATTTCAAAGGGAACCAGGAGGCCTGATCTAATCCCAATATTTTTTTTAAGAAGTTCAGATCGGAGCCCAGGTCTACTCTCATAGAGTCCAATGGGGACCCGGGAGGCCTGGTCTACTCCCGTTTTTTTTTTAAAAAAAGAAGTTGAGATCGGAGCCCAGGTCTACTCTCATAGAGTCCAATGGGGACCCGGGAGGCCTGGTCTACTCCCTTTGTTTTTTTAAAAAAGTTCAGAACGGAGCCCAGGTCTTCTCCTATACAGAAGAATGCAGACCCGGGTGGCCTTGTCTACTCTCTAATTTTTTTTTTAAGAAGTTCAGATTATAGCCCAGGTCTACTCCTATAGAATCCAATGGGGACCCGGGGGTCCTGGTCTACTCCCGGTTGTTTTTTTTAAAACAAGTTCAGAACGGAGCCAGGTCTACTCTCATAGAGTCCAATGGGAACCCGGGGGGCCTGGTCAACCCCCCCCTTTTTTTTTTAAGGCAACCCATTTTTTTTCAAAAAAAGAAGTTGAGATCGGAGCCCAGGTCTACTCTCATAGAGTCCTATGGGGACCCGGGAGGCCTGGTCTACTGCGTTTTTTAATAGGTAAAATGGAGGCCAGATCGACTCTTGAATTTTAGCAGGTAAAATGGAGGCCAGTTCAACTCCCGGGTTTTTTCTTTTCTTTTCCAAGTGCTGAACGGAGGCCAGGTGTACTCTCATAGAGTCCAATGGGGACCCGGGAGGCCGGGTCTACTCCCGGTTGTTGTTGTTTTTTTTTTTTTAAAGAAGTTGAGATCGGAGCACAGGTCTACTCACATAGAGTCCAATGGGGACCCGGGAGGCCTGGTCTACTCCCTTTTTTTAAATAAAAGTTCAGAACGGAGCTCAGGTCTACTCCTATACAGACCAATGCGGACCCGGGAGGCCTGGTCTACTCCTGTATTTTTAAAAAAAGAAGTTGAGATCGGAGCCCAGGTCTACTCTCATAGAGTCCTATGGGGACCCGGGATGCCTGGTCTACTGCGTTTTTTTATAGGTAAAATGGAGGCCAGATCGACTCTTGTATTTTAGCAGGTAAAATGGAGGCCAGATCAACTCCCGTTTTTTTTTTTCTTTTACAAGTGCTGAACGGAGTCCAGGTCTACTCCGATAGATTTCAATAGGGACCCGGGGGGCCTGGTCTACTCCCGGTTGTTTTTTTGTTTTTCTTTTAAAGAAGTTGAGATCGGAGGCCGGGTCTACTCCTATAGATTTTAAAGGGAACCAGGAGGCCTGATCTAATCCCGTTTTATTTTTTTTAAGAAGTTGAGATCGGAGCCCAGGTCTACTGCCATAGAGTCCAATGGGGACCCGGGAGGCCTGGTCTACTGCGTTTTTTTATAGGTAAAATGGAGGCCAGATCGACTCTTGTATTTTAGCAGGTAAAATGGAGGCCAGATCAACTCCCGTTTTTTTCTTTCTTTTCCAAGTGCTGAACGGAGTCCAGCTCTACTCCGATAGATTTCAATAGGGACCCGGCGGGCCTGGTCTACTCCCGGTTGTTTTTTTGTTTTTCTTTTAAAGAAGATGAGATCGGAGGCCCGGTCTACTCCTATAGATTTCAAAGGGAACCAGGAGGCCTGATCTAATCCCGTTTTTTTTTTTTAAGAAGTTCAGATCGGAGCCCAGGTCTACTCTCACAGAGTCCAATGGGGACCCGGGAGGCCTGGTCAACTCCCGTTTTTTTTTTAAAAAAGAAGTTGAGATCGGAGCCCAGGTCTACTCTCATAGAGTCCAATGGGAACCCGGGGGGCCTGGTCTACCCCCCCTTTTTTTTTTTTTAAGGCAACCCGTTTTTTTAAAAAAAAGAAGTTGAGATCGGAGCCCAGGTCTACCCCATAGAGTCCTATGGGGACCCCGGAGGCCTGGTCTACTGCGTTTTTTTATAGGCAAAATGGAGGCCAGATCGACTCTTGTATTTTAGCAGGTAAAATGGAGGCCAGATCAACTCCCGTATTTTTTTTCTTTTCCAAGTGCTGAACGGAGTCCAGGTCTACTCCTTTAGATTTCAATAGGGACCCGGGGGGCCTGGTCTACTTCGTTTTTTTATAGATAAAATGGAGGCCAGATCGACTCTTGTATTTTAGCAGGTAAAATGGAGGCCAGATCAACTCCCGGTTTTTTTTTTTCTTTTCCAAGTGCTGAACGGAGTCCAGGTCTACTCCAATAGATTTCAATAGGGACCCGGGGGGCCTGGTCTACTCCCGGTTTTTTTTAAAAGTTCAGAACGGAACCCAGGTCTACTCTCATAGAGTCCAATGGGGACCCGGGAGGCCTGGTCTACTCCCGGTTGTTTTTTTGTTGTTTTTTAAAGAAGTTGAGATCGGAGGCCAGGTCTGCTCCTATAGATTTCAAAAGGAACCAGAATGCCTGATCTAATCCCGTTTTTAAAAAAAAAAGAAGAAAAGAAGTTGAGATCTCTTTTTTTTTAAAAAAGAAGTTCAGATTATAGCCCAGGTCTACTCCTATAGAATCCAATGGGGACCCGGGAGTCCTGGTCTACTCCCGGTTGTTTTTTTTAAAACAAGTTCAGAATGGAGCCAGGTCTACTCTCATAGAGTCCAATGGGAACCCGGGGGGCCTGGTCAACCCCCCCCCCCTTTTTTTTTTTAAGGCAACCCATTTTTTTTCAAAAAAAGAAGTTGAGATCGGAGCCCAGGTCTACTCTCATAGAGTCCTATGGGGACCCCGGAGGCCTGGTCTACTGCGTTTTTTTATAGGTAAAATGGAGGCCAGATCGACTCTTGTATTTTAGCAGGTAAAATGGAGGCCAGATCAACTCCCGGTTTTTTTTTTCTTTTCCAAGTGCTGAACGGAGGCCAGGTCTACTCTCAAAGAGTCCAATGGGGACCCGGGAGGCCTGGTCTACTCCCGGTTGTTTTTTGTTTTTTTTTTAAAGAAGTTGAGATCGGAGCACATGTCTAATGGGGACCCGGGAGGCCTGGTCTACTCCATTTTTTTAAAAAAAGTTCAGAACGGAGCCCAGGTCTACTCCTATACAGACCAATGCGACCCGGGAGGCCTTGTCTACTCCCTTTTTTTTTTTTTTAAGAAGTTCAGATCGGAGCCCAGGTTTACTGCCATAGAGTCCAATGGGGACCCGGGAGGCCTGGTCTACTGCGATTTTTTATAGGTAAAATGGAGTCCAGAACGACTCTTGTATTTTAGCAGGTAAAATGGAGGCCAGATCAACTCCCATTTTTTTTTTCCTTTTCCAAGTGCTGAACAGAGTCCAGATCTACTTCGATAGATTTCAATACGGACCCGGGGGGCCTGGTCTACTCCCGGTTGTTTTTTTGTTTTTCTTTTAAAGAAATTGAGATCGGAGGCCGGGTCTTTTTTCTTTTCCAAGTGCTGAACGGAGTCCAGGTCTACTATAGATTTCAATAGTGACCCGGGGGGCCTGGTCTACTCCCGGTTTTTTTTAAAAGTTCAGAACGGAGCCCAGGTCTACTCTCATAGAGTCCAATGGGGACCCGGGAGGCCTGGTCTACTCCCGGTTGTTTTTTTGTTTTTTTTTAAAGAAGTTGAGATCGGAGGCCAGGTCTACTCCAATATATTTCAAAGGGAACCAGGAGTCCTGATCTAATTCTTTTTTTTTTTTTAAAGAAGTTCAGATCGGAGCACAGGTCTACTCGCATAGAGTTCAATGGGTACCCGGGAGGCCTGGTCTACTCCCTTTGTTTTTTTTAAAAAGTTCAGAACGGAGCCCAGGTCTACTCCTATACAGACGAATGCAGACCCGGGAGGCCTTGTCTACTCTCTCTTTTTTTTTTTTAAGAAGTTCAGATCATAGCCCAGGTCTAGTCCTATAGAATCCAATGGGGACCCGGGGGTCCTGGACTACTCCCGGTTGTTTTTTTTAAAACAAGTTCAGAACGGAGCCAGGTCTACTCTCATAGAGTCCAATGGGGACAAGGGAGTCCTGGTCTACTCTCTTTTTTTTAAAAAATGTTCAGATCGGAGCCCAGATCTATTCCTATTGATATCAATGGGAACCCGGGAGTCCTGGTCTACTCCCGTTGTTTTTTTTTTTAAGAAGTTGAGATCGGAGCCCAGGTCTACTCCTATACATACCAATGCGGACCCGGGAGGCCTTGTCTACTCCCTTTTTTTTTTTTTAAGAAGTTGAGATCGGAGCCCAGGTCTACTGCCGTAGAGTCCTATGGGGTCCCGGAAGGCCTGGTCTACTCCCGTTGTTTTTTTTTTTTTAAGAAGTTGAAATCGGAGCCCAGATCTACTGCCATAGAGTCCAATGGGGACCCGGGAGGCCTTGTCTACTGCTTTTTTTTATAGATAAAATGGAGGCCAGATCGACTCTTGTATTTTAGCAGGTAAAATGGAGGCCAGATCAACTCCCGGTTTTTTTTTTTCTTTTCCAAGTGCTGAACGGAGTCCAGGTCTACTCCGATAGATTTCAATAGGGACCCGGGGGGCCTGGTCTACTCTCTCTCTTTTTTTTTTTAAGAAGTTCAGATCATAGCCCAGGTCTACTCCTATAGAATCCAAAGGGGGCCCGGGGGTCCTGGTCTACTCGCGGTTTTTTTTTTTAAAAACAAGTTCAGAACGGAGCCAGGTCTACTCTCATAGAGTCCAATGGGAACCTGGGGGGCCTGGTCTACCCCCCCCTTTTTTTTAAGGCAACCCATTTTTTTAAAAAAAAGAAGTTGAGATCGGAGCCCAGGTCTACTCTCATTGAGTCCTATGGGGACCCGGGAGGCCTGGTCTACTGCGTTTTTTTATAGGTAAAATGGAGGCCAGATCACCTCTTGTATTTTAGCAGGTAAAATGGAGGCCAGATCAACTCCCGGTTTTTTTTTTTTCTTTTCCTAGTGCTGAACGGAGTCCAGGTCTACTTATTTAGATTTCAATAGTGACCCGTGGGGCCTGGTCTACTCCCGGTTTTTTTTAAAAAGTTCAGAACGGAGCCCAGGTCTACTCTCATAGAGTCCAATGGGGACCCGGGAAGCCTGGTCTACTCCCGTTTTTTAAAAAAAGAAGAAGTTGAGATCGGAGGCCAGGTCTACTCTTATAGATTTTAATGGGGACCCGGGAGTCCTGGTCTACTCTCTTTTTTTTAAAAAAAATGTTCAGATCGGAGCCCAGATCTATTCCTATTGATATCAATGGGAACCCGGGAGTCCTGGTCTACTCCCTTTTTTTTTTTTAAGAAGTTGAGATCGGAGCCCAGGTCTACTGCCATAGAGTTCTATGTGGACCCGGGAGGCCTGGTCTACTCCCGTTGTTTTTTTTTTTTAGAAGTTGAAATCGGAGCCCAGATCTACTGCCATAGAGTCCTATGGGGACCCGGGAGGCCTGGTCTACTCCCGTTGTTTTTTTTTTTTAAGAAGTTGAAATCGGAGCCCAGATCTACTGCCATAGAGTCCAATGGGGACCCGGGAGGCCTGGTCTACTGCGTTTTTTTATAGGTAAAATGGAGGCCAGATCGACTCTTGTATTTTAGCAGGTAAAATGGAGGCCAGATCAACTCCCGTTTTTTTTTTCAAGTGCTGAACGGAGTCCAGGTCTACTCCTATAGATTTCAATAGTGACCCGGGGGGCCTGGTCTACTCCCGGTTTTTTTTAAAAGTTCAGAACGGAGCCCAGGTCTACTCTCATAGAGTCCAATGGGGACCCGGGAGGCCTGGTCTACTCCCGGTTGTTTTTTTGTTTTTTTTTTAAAGAAGTTGAGATCGGAGGCCAGGTCTACTCCAATAGATTTCAAAGGGAACCAGGAGGCCTGATCTAATTCCTTTTTTTTTTTTTTTAAAGAAGTTCAGATCGGAGCACAGGTCTACTCGCATAGAGTTCAATGGGGACCCGGGAGGCCTGGTCTACTCCCTTCTTTAAGAAAAAAGTTCAGAATGGAGCCCAGGTCTACTCCTATACAGACCAATGCAGACCCCGAAGGCCTTGTCTACTCCCGGTTTTTTTAAAAAAAGAAGTTGAGATCGGAGCCCCGGTCTACTCTCATAGAGTCCTATGGGGACCTGGGAGGCCTGGTCTCCTCCCATTTTTTTTAAAAAAAGAAGTTGAGATCGGAGCCCAGGTCTACTCTTATAGATTGTAATGGGGACCCGGGAGTGCTGAACAGAGTCCAGGTCTACTCCTTTAGATTTCAATAGGGACCCGTGCGGCCTGGTCTACTCCTGGTTTTTTTTTTAAAGTTCAGAACGGAGCCCAGTTCTACTCTCATAGAGTCCAATGGGGACCCGGGAGGCCTGGTCTACTCCCGTTTTTTTTAAAAAAAGAAGTTGAGATCGGAGCCCAGGTCTACTCTTATAGATTTTAATGGGGACCCGGGGGTCCTGGTCTACTCTCTTTTTTAAAAAAAAATGTTCAGATCGGAGCCCAGATCTATTCTTATTGATATCAATGGGAACCCGGGTGTCCTGGTCTACTCCCGTTGTTTTTTTTTTAAGAAGTTGAGATCGGAGCCCAGGTCTACTGCCATAGAGTCCTATGGGGACCCGGGAGGCCTGGTCTACTCCCGTTGTTTTTTTTTTTAGAAGTTGAAATCGGAGCCCAGATCTACTGCCATAGAGTCCAATGGGGACCCGGGAGGCCTGGTCTACTGCGTGTTTTTATAGGTAAAATGGAGGCCAGATCGACTCTTGTATTTAAGCAGGTAAAATGGAGGCCAGATCAACTCCCGTTTTTTTTTTCCAAGTGCTGAACGGAGTCCAGGTCTACTCCTATTGATTTCAATAGGGACCCGGGGGGCCTGGTCTACTCCCGGTTGTTTTTTTTTTTTTTTTTTTTTTTAAGGAAGTTGAGATCGGAGGCCGGGTCTACTCCCATAGATTTCAAAGGGAACCAGGAGGCCTGATCTAATCCCGTTTTTTTTTTTTTTAAGAAGTTCAGATCGGAGCACAGGTCTAATCGCATAAAGTCCAATGGGAACCCGGGAGGCCTGGTCTACCCCCCCTTTAAAAAAAAAAAAAAAAGTTCAGATCGGAGCCCAGGTCTTCTTCTATAGAATCCAATGGGGACCCGGGGGTCCTGGTCTACTCCCGGTTTTTTTTTTTTAGGAAGTTCAGAACGGAGCCCAGGTCTACTCTCATAAAGTCCAATAGGATACCGGGAGGCCTGATCTACCCCGTTTTTTTCTTTTTTTAAGAAGTTCAGATCAGAGCCCAGATCTATTCCTATTGATATCAATGGGGACCCGGGAGTCCTGGTCTACTCCCGTTGTTCTTTTTTTTAAGAAGTTGAGATCGGAGCCCAGGTCTACTGCCATAGAGTCCAATGGGGACCCGGGAGGCCTGGTCTACTGCGTTTTTTTATAGGTAAAATGGAGGCCAGATTGACTCTTGTATTTTAGCAGGTAAAAAGGAGGCCAGAGTAACCCGTTTTTTTTTTTTAAAAAAAGTTGAGATCGGAGCCGAGCTCTACTCTCATAGAGTCCTATGGGGACCCGGGATTCCTAGTCTACTCCCGTTTTTTTAAAAAAAAGAAGTTGAGATTGGAGCCCAGGTCTACTCTTATAGATTTTAATGGGGACCCGGGAGTCCTGGTCTACTCTCTTTTTTTTAAAAAAAAGTTCAGATCGGAGCCCAGATCTATTCCTATTGATATCACTGGGAACCAGGGAGACCTGGTGTACTCCCGTTGTGTTTTTTTTAAAGAAGTTGAGATCGGAGTCCAGGTCTACTGCCATAGAGTCCAATGGGGACCCGGGAGGCCTGGTCTACGGTGTTTTTTTATAGGTATAATGGAGGCCAGATCGACTCTTGTATTTTAGCAAATAAAATGGAGGCCAGATCAACTCCCGTTTTTTTTTTCTTTTCCAAGTGCTGAACGGAGTCCAGGTCTACTCCGATAGATTTCAATAGGGACCCGGGGGGCCTGGTCTACTCCCGGTTGTTGTTTTTTTTTTTTTTTAAAGAAGTTGAGATCAGAGGCCGGGTCTACTCCCATAGATTTCAAAGGGAACCAGGAGGCCTGATCTAATCCCGTTTTTTTTTTTTTTTAAGAAGTTCAGATCGGAGCACAGGTCTAATCGCATAGAGTCCAATGGGAACCCGGGAGGCCTGGTCTACTATCTTTGTTTTTTAAAAATAGTTCAGAACAGAGCCCAGGACTACTCCTATACAGACGAATGCAGACCCGGGAGGCCTTGTCTACTCTCGTTTTTTTTTTTTTTTTTAAGGAGTTCAGATCGGAGCCCAGGTCTACTCCTATAGAATCCAATCGGGACCCAGGTGTCCTGGTCTACTACCGGTTTTTTTTTTTTTAAACAATTTCAGAACGGAGCCAGGTCTACTCTCATAGATACCAATGGGAACCCGGGAGGCCTGGTCTACCCCTACCTTTTTTTTTTTTTTTTTTTTTTTAAAAAGTTCAGATCGAAGCCCAGGTTTTCTTCTATACAATCCAATGGGGACCCTAGGGTCCTGGTCTACTCCCGGTTTTTTTTTTTTAGGAAGTTCAGAACGGAGCCCAGGTATACTCTCATAGAGGCCAATGGGAACCCGGGAGGCCTGGTCTACCCCCACCTTTTTAAAAAAAAAATATATATTCAGATCGAAGCCCAGGTCTACTCCTATAGAATCCAATGGAGACCCGGGGGGCCTGGTCTACCCCCCCTTTTTTTTTTTAAGGCAACCAGTTTTTTTAAAAAAAGAAGTTGAGATCGGAGCCCAGGTCTACTCTCATAGAGTCCAATGGGGACCCGGGAGGCCTGGTCTACTGCGTTTTTTTATAGGTAAAATGGAGGCCAGATCAACTCCCGTTTTTTTTTTCTTTTCCGAGTGCTGAACGGAGTCCAGGTCTACTCCGATAGATTTCAATAGGGACCCGGGGGGCCTGGTCTACTCCCGGATGTTTTTTTGTTTTGTTTTTTAAAGAAGTTGAGATCTGAGCCCAGGTCTACTCTCATAGAGTCCAATGGGGACCCGGGAGGCCTGGTCTACTTCCTTTTTTAAGAAAAAAGTTCAGAATGGAGCCCAGGTCTACTCCTATACAGACCAATGCAGACCCCGAAGACCTTGTCTACTCCCGGTTTTTTTAAAAAAAGAAGTTGAGATCGGAGCCCCGGTCTACTCTCATAGAGTCCTATGGGGACCTGGGAGGCCTGTTCTACTCCCATTTTTTTAAAAAAAAGAAGTTGAGATCGAAGCCCAGGTCTACTCTTATAGATTGTAATGGGGACCCGGGAGTGCTGAACAGAGTCCAGGTCTACTCCTTTAGATTTCAATAGGGACCTCTGCGGCCTGGTCTACTCCTGGTTTTTTTTTAAAAGTTCAGAACGGAGCCCAGTTCTACTCTCATAGAGTCCAATGGGGACCCGGGGGTCCTGGTCTACTCTCTTTTTTTAAAAAAAATGTTCAGATCGGAGCCCAGATCTATTCTTATTGATATCAATGGGAACCCGGGAGTCCTGGTCTACTCCCGTTGTTTTTTTTTTTTAAGAACTTGAGATCGGAGCCCAGGTCTACTACCATAGAGTCCTATGGGGACCCGGGAGGCCTGGTCTACTCCCGTTGTTTTTTTTTTTAGAAGTTGAAATCGGAGCCCAGATCTACTGCCATAGAGTCCAATGGGGACCCGGGAGGCCTGGTCTACTGCGTGTTTTTATAGGTAAAATGGAGGCCAGATCGACTCTTGTATTTAAGCAGGTAAAATGGAGGCCAGATCAACTCCCTTTTTTTTTTTTTCTTTTCCAAGTGCTGAACGGAGTCCAGGTCTACTCCTATAGATTTCAATAGGGACCCGGGGGGCCTGGTCTACTCCCGGTTGTTGTTGTTGTTGTTTTTTTTAAGGAAGTTGAGATCGGAGGCCGGGTCTACTCCCATAGATTTCAATGGGAACCAGGAGGCCTGATCTAATCCCGTTTTTTTTTTTTTAAGAAGTTCAGATCGGAGCACAGGTCTAATCGCATAGAGTCCAATGGGAACCCGGGAGGCCTGGTCTACCCCCCCTTTAAAAAAAAAAAAAAAAGTTCAGATCGGAGCCCAGTTCTTCTTCTATAGAATCCAATGGGGACCCGGGGGTCCTGGTCTACTCCCGGTTTTTTTTTTTTAGGAAGTTCAGAACGGAGCCCAGGTCTACTCTCATAAAGTCCAATAGGATCCCGGGAGGCCTGATCTACCCCGTTTTTTTCTTTTTTTAAGAAGTTCAGATCAGAGCCCAGATCTATTCCTATTGATATCAATGGGGACCCGGGAGTCCTGGTCTACTCCCGTTGTTCTTTTTTTTAAGAAGTTGAGATCGGAGCCCAGGTCTACTGCCATAGAGTCCAATGGGGACCCGGGAGGCCTGGTCTACTGCGTTTTTTTATAGGTAAAATGGAGGCCAGATTGACTCTTGTATTTTAGCAGGTAAAAAGGAGGCCAGAGTAACCCTTTTTTTTTAAAAAAAAAGTTGAGATCGGAGCCGAGCTCTACTCTCATAGAGTCCTATGGGGACCCGGGATTCCTGGTCTACTCCCGTTTTTTTTAAAAAAAGAAGTTGAGATTGGAGCCCAGGTCTACTCTTATAGATTTTAATGGGGACCCGGGAGTCCTGGTCTACTCTCTTTTTTTAAAAAAAAAGTTCAGATCGGAGCCCAGATCTATTCCTATTGATATCACTGGGAACCAGGGAGACCTGGTCTACTCCCGTTGTTTTTTTTTTAAAGAAGTTGAGATCGGAGTCCAGGTCTACTGCCATAGAGTCCAATGGGGACCTGGGAGGCCTGGTCTACGGTGTTTTTTTATAGGTATAATGGAGGCCAGATCGACTCTTGTATTTTAGCAAATAAAATGGAGGCCAGATCAACTCCCGTTTTTTTTTTCTTTTCCAAGTGCTGAACGGAGTCCAGGTCTACTCCGATAGATTTCAATAGGGACCCGGGGGGCCTGGTCTACTCCCGGTTGTTGTTGTTTTTTTTCTTTAAAGAAGTTGAGATCAGAGGCCGGGTCTACTCCCATAGATTTCAAAGGGAACCAGGAGGCCTGATCTAATCCCGTTTTTTTTTTTTTTTAAGAAGTTCAGATCGGAGCACAGGTCTAATCGCATAGAGTCCAATGGGAACCCGGGAGGCCTGGTCTACTATCTTTGTTTTTTAAAAATAGTTCAGAACAGAGCCCAGGTCTACTCCTATACAGACGAATGCGGACCCGGGAGGCCTTGTCTACTCTCGTTTTTTTTTTTTTTTTTAAGGAGTTCAGATCGGAGCCCAGGTCTACTCCTATAGAATCCAATCTGGACCCAGGTGTCCTGGTCTACTCCCGGTTTTTTTTTTTTAAACAATTTCAGAACGGAGCCAGGTCTACTCTCATAGATACCAATGGGAACCCGGGAGACCTGGTCTACCCCTACCTTTTTTTTTTTTTTTTTTTTTTTTTTAAAGTTCAGATCGGAGCCCAGGTCTTCTTCTTTACAATCCAATGGGGACCCGAGGGTCCTGGTCTACTCCCGGTTTTTTTTTTTTTAGGAAGTTCAGATCGGAGCCCAGGTATACTCTCATAGAGTCCAATGGGAACCCGGGAGGCCTGGTCTACCCCCACCTTTTTTTTTTTAAAAAAAAAATTCAGATCGAAGCCGAGGTCTACTCCTATAGAATCCAATGGGGACCCGGGGGGCCTGGTCTACCCCCCCCCCTTTTTTTTTTAAGGCAACCAGTTTTTTAAAAAAAAGAAGTTGAGATCGGAGCCCAGGTCTACTCTCATAGAGTCCAATGGGGACCCGGGAGGCCTGGTCTACTGCGTTTTTTTATAGGTAAAATGGAGGCCAGATCAACTCCCGTTTTTTTTTTCTTTTCCGAGTGCTGAACGGAGTCCAGGTCTACTCCGATAGATTTCAATAGGGACCCGGGGGGCCTGGTCTACTCCCGGATGTTTTTTTGTTTTGTTTTTTAAAGAAGTTGAGATCTGAGCCCAGGTCTACTCTCATAGAGTCCAATGGGGACCCGGGAGGCCTGGTCTACTCCCATTTTTTTTAAAAAAAGAAGTTGAGATCGGAGCCCAGGTCTACTCTTATAGATTTTAATGGGGACCTGGGAATCCTGGTCTACTCTCTTTTTTAAAAAAAAAGTTCAGATCGGAGCCCAGATCTATTCCTATTGATATCAATGGGAACCCGGGAGTCCTGGTCTACTCCCTTTTTTTTTTTTTTTAAGAAGTTGAGATCGGAGCCCAGGTCTACTGCCATAGAGTCCAATGGGGACCCGGGAGGCCTGGTCTACTCCCGTTTTTTTTTAAAAAAGAAGTTGAGATCGGAGCCCAGGTATACTCTTATAGATTTTAATGGGGACCCGGGAGTCCTGGTCTAATGTCCTTTTTTTAAAAAAAACTTCAGATCGGAGCCCAGATCTATTCCTACTGATATCAATGGGAACCCGGGAGTCCTGGTCTACTCCCGTTTTTTTTTTTTTTAAGAAGTTGAGATCGTAGCCCAGGTCTACTGCCATAGAGGCCAATGGGGACCCGGGAGGCCTGGTCTACTGTGTTTTTTTATAGGTAAAATGGAGGCCAGATCGACTCTTGTATTTTAGCAAGTAAAATGGAGGCCAGATCAACTCCCGTTTTTTTTTTTCTTTTCCAAGTGCTGAACGGAGTCCAGGTCTACTCCTATAGATTTCAAAAGGGACCCGGGGGGCCTGGTCTACTCCCGGTTGTTGTTGTTTTTTTTTTTTTAAAGAAGTTGAGATCGGAGGCCGGGTCTACTCCCATAGATTTCAAAGGGAACCAGGAGGCCTGATCTAATCCCATTTTTTTTTTTTTAAGAAGTTCAGATCGGAGCACAGGTCTAATCGCATAGAGTCCAATGGGGACCCGGGAGGCCTGGTCTACTCCCTTTGTTTTTTAAAAATAGTTCAGAATTGAGCCCAGGTCTACTCCTATACAGACGAATGCGGACCCGGGAGGTCTTGTCTACTCTCTCTCTTTTTTTTTTTTAAGGAGTTTAGATCGGAGCCCAGGTCTACTCCTATAGAATCCAATCGGGACCCGGGGATCCTGGTCTACTCCCGGTTGTTTTTTTTAAAAGAAGTTCAGAACGGAGCCAGGTCTACTCTCATAGAGTCCAATGGGAACCCGGGAGGCCTGGTCTAACCCCGATTTAAAAAAAAAAAAAAAAAGTTCAGATCGGAGCCCAGGTCTTCTTCTATAGAATCCAATGGGGACCCGGGGGTCCTGGTCTACTCCCGGTTTTTTTTTTTTAGGAAGTTCAGAACGGAGCCCAGGTCTACTCTCATAGAGTCCAATACGATCCCGGGAGGCCTGGTCTACCCCTTTTTTTTCTTTTTTAAAGAAGTTCAGATCGGAACCCAGATCTATTCCTACTGATATCAATGGGGACCTGGGAGTCCTGGGCTACTCCCGTTGTTCTTTTTTTTAAGAAGTTGAGATCGGAGCCCAGGTCTACTGCCATAGAGTCCAATGGGGACCCGGGAGGCCTTATCTACTGCGTTTTTTTATAGGTAAAATGGAGGCCAGATCGACTCTTGTATTTTAGCAGGTAAAATGGAGGCCAGAGCAACCCGTTTTTTTAAAAAAAAGAAGTTGAGATCGGAGCCCAGGTCTACCCTAATAGAATCCTATGGGGACCCGGGAGCCTGGTCTACTCCCGTTTTTTTTAAAAAAAGAAGTTGAGATCGGAGCCCAGGTCTACTCTTATAGATTTTAATGGGGACCCGGGAGTCCTGGTCTACTGTCTTTTTTAAAAAAAAAGTTCAGATCGGAGCCCAGATCTATTCCTATTGATATCAATGGGAACCCGGGAGTCCTGGTCTACTCCCGTTGTTTTTTTTTTTAAGAAGTTGAGATCGGAGCCCAGGTCTACTGCCATAGAGTCCAATGGGGACCCGGGAGGCCTGGTCTACTGTGTTTTTTTATAGGTAAAATGGAGGCCAGATCGAGTCTTGTATTTTAGCAGGTAAAATGGAGGCCAGATCAACTCCCGGTTTTTTTTTTCTTTTCCAAGTGCTGAATGGAGTCCAGGTCGACTCCTATAGATTTCAATAGGGACCCGGGGGGCCTGGTCTACTCACGGTTGTTGTTGTTTTTTTTTTAAAGAAGTTGAGATCGGAGGCCGGGTCTACTCCCATAGATTTCAAAGGGAACCAGGAGGCCTGATCTAATCCCGTTTTTTTTTTTAAAGAAGTTCAGATCGGAGCACAGGTCTAATCGCATAGAGTCCAATGGGGACCCGGGAGGCCTGGTCTACTCCCTTTGTTTTTTAAAAATAGTTCAGAACAGAGCCCAGGTCTACTCAAATACAGACGAATGCGGACCCAGGAGGTCTTGTCTACTCTCTCTCTCTTTTTTTTTTAAGGAGTTTAGATCGGAGCCCAGGTCTACTCCTATAGAATCCAATCGGGACCCGGGGGTCCTGGTCTACTCCCGGTTGTTTTTTTTTAAACAAGTTCAGAACGGAGCCAAGTCTACTCTCATAGAGTCCAATGGGAACCCGGGAGGCCTGGTCTACCCCCCCTTTAAAAAAAAAAAAAAAAGTTCAGATCGGAGCCCAGTTCTTCTTCTATAGAATCCAATGGGGACCCGGGGGTCCTGGTCTACTCCCGGTTTTTTTTTTTTAGGAAGTTCAGAACGGAGCCCAGGTCTACTCTCATAGAGTCGAATAGGATCCCAGGAGGTCTGGTCTACCCCTTTTTTTTTCTTTTCTAAAGAAGTTCAGATCGGAACCCAGATCTATTCCTATTGATATCAATGGGGACCCGGGAGTCCTGGTCTACTCCCACTGTTTTTTAAAAATAGTTCAGAACGGAGCCCAGGTCTACGCCTATACAGACGAATGCGGACCCGGGAGACCTTGTCTACTCTCGTTTTTTTTTTTTTTTTTTTAAGAAGTTCAGATTGGAGCCCAGGTCTACTCTTATAGAATCCAATCGGGACCGGGGGTCCTGGTCTACTCCCGGTTTTTTTTTTTTAGGAAGTTCAGAACGGAGACCAGGTCTACTCTCATAGAGTCCAATACGATCCCAGGAGGCCTGGTCTACCCCTTTTTTTTTCTTTTTTAAAGAAGTTCAGATCGGAACCCAGATCTATTCCTATTGATATCAATGGGGACCCGGGAGTCCTGGGCTACTCCCGTTGTTCTTTTTTTTAAGAAGTTGAGATCGGAGCCCAGGTCTACTGCCATAGAGTCCAATGGGGACCCGGGAGGCCTTATCTACTGCGTTTTTTTATAGGTAAAATGGAGGCCAGATCGACTCTTGTATTTTAGCAGGTAAAATGGAGGCCAGAGCAACCCGTTTTTTTTTTTTAAAAAAGTTGAGATCGGAGCCCAGGTCTACTCTAATAGAATCCTATGGGGACCCGGGAGGCCTGGTCTACTCCCGTTTTTTTTTTAAAAAGAAGTTGAGATCGGAGCCCAGGTCTACTCTTTTAGATTTTAATGGGGACCCGGGAGTCCTGGTCTACTCTCTTTTTTTAAAAAAAAGTTCAGATCGGAGCCCAGATCTATTCCTATTGATATCAATGGGAACCCGGGAGTCCTGGTCTACTCCCTTTTTTTTTTTTTTTTAAGAAGTTGAGATCGGAGCCCAGGTCTACTGCCATAGAGTCCAATGGGGACCCGGGAGGCCTGGTCTACTCCCGTTTTTTTTAAAAAAGAAGTTGAGATCGGAGCCCAGGTCTACTCTTATAGATTTTAATGGGGACCCGGGAGTCCTGGTCTACTGTCTTTTTTTAAAAAAAAGTTCAGATCGGAGCCCAGATCTATTCCTATTGATATCAATGGGAACCCGGGAGTCCTGGTCTACTCCCGTTGTTTTTTTTTTTAAGAAGTTGAGATCGGAGCCCAGGTCTACTGCCATAGAGTCCAATGGGGACCCGGGAGGCCTGGTCTACTGTGTTTTTTTATAGGTAAAATGGAGGCCAGATCGACTCTTGTATTTTAGCAGGTAAAATGGAGGCCAGATCACCTCCCGTTTTTTTTTTTCTTTTCCAAGTGCTGAACGGAGTCCAGGTCGACTCCTATAGATTTCAATAGGGACCCGGGGGGCCTGGTCTACTCACGGTTGTTGTTGTTTTTTTTTTAAAGAAGTTGAGATCGGAGGCCGGGTCTACTCCCATAGATTTCAAAGGGAACCAGGAGGCCTGATCTAATCCCGTTTTTTTTTTAAAAGGAGTTTAGATCGGAGCCCAGGTCTACTCCTATAGAATCCAATCGGGACCCGGGGGTCCTGGTCTACTCCCGGTTGTTCTTTTTTAAACAAGTTCAGAACGGAGCCAAGTCTACTCTCATAGAGTCCAATGGGAACCCGGGAGGCCTGGTCTACCCCCTCTTTTTTTAAAAAAAAAAAAAAAAGTTCAGATCGGAGCCCAGCTCTTCTTCTATAGAATCCAATGGGGACCCGGGGGTCCTGGTCTACTCCCGGTTTTTTTTTTTTAGGAAGTTCAGAACGGAGCCCAGGTCTACTCTCATAGAGTCGAATAGGATCCCAGGAAGCCTGGTCTACCCCTTTTTTTTTCTTTTCTAAAGAAGTTCAGATCGGAACCCAGATCTATTCCTATTGATATCAATGGGGACCCGGGAGTCCTGGTCTACTCCCACTGTTTTTTAAAAATAGTTCAGAACGGAGCCCAGGTCTACTCCTATACAGACGAATGCGGACCCGGGATACCTTGTCTACTCTCGTTTTTGTTTTGTTTTTTTAAGAAGTTCAGATTGGAGCCCAGGTCTACTCTTATAGAATCCAATAGGGACCGGGGGTCCTGGTTTACTCCCGGTTGTTTTTTTTTTAAACAAGTTCAGAACGGAGCCAGGTCTACTCTCATAGAGTCCAATGGGAACCCGGGAGGCCTGGTCTACCCCCCCCCTTTTTTTTTTTTAAGAAGTTCAGATCGGAGCCCAGGTCTTCTTCTATAGAATCCAAAGGGGACCCGAGGGTCCTGGTCTACTTCCGTTTTTTAAAAAAAGAAGAAGTTGAGATCGGAGCCCAGGTCTACTGCCATAGAGTCCAATGGGGACCCGGGAGGCCTTATCTACTGCGTTTTTTTATAGGTAAAATGGAGGCCAGATCGACTCTTGTATTTTAGCAGGTAAAATGGAGGCCAGAGCAACCCTTTTTTTAAAAAAAAAAAGTTGAGATCGGAGCCCAGGTCTACTCTAATAGAATCCTATGGGGACCCGGGAGGCCTGGTCTACTCCCTTTTTTAAAAAAAAAGAAGTTGAGATCGGAGCCCAGGTCTACTCTTTTAGATTTTAATGGGGACCCGGGAGTCCTGGTCTACTCTCTTTTTTTAAAAAAATGTTCAGATCGGAGCCCAGATCTATTCCTATTGATATCAATGGGAACCCGGGAGTCCTGGTCTACTGCCTTTTTTTTTTTTTTTTTAAGAAGTTGAGATCAGAGCCCAGGTCTACTGCCATAGAGTCCAATGGGGACCCGGGAGGCCTGGTCTACTCCTGTTTTTTTTAAAAAAGAAGTTTAGATCGGAGCCCAGGTCTACTCTAATAGATTTTAATGGGGACCCGGGAGTCCTGGTCTACTTTCTTTTTTTAAAAAAAAGTTCAGATCGGAGCCCAGATCTATTCCTATTGATATCAATGGGAACCCGGGAGTCCTGGTCTACTCCCGTTGTTGTTTTTTTTAAGAAGTTGAGATCGGAGCCCAGGTCTACTGCCATAGAGTCCAATGGGGACCCGGGAGGCCTGGTCTACTGTGTTTTTTTATAGGTAAAATGGAGGCCAGATCGACTCTTGTATTTTAGCAGGTAAAATGGAGGCCAGATCACCTCCCTTTTTTTTTTTTCTTTTCCAAGTGCTGAACGGAGACCAGGTCGACTCCTATAGATTTCAATAGGGACCCGGGGGGCCTGGTCTACTCACGGTTGTTGTTGTTTTTTTTTTAAAGAAGTTGAGATCGGAGGCCCGGTCTACTCCCATAGATTTCAAAGGGAACCAGGAGGCCTGATCTAATCCCGTTTTTTTTTTTAAAGGAGTTTAGATCGGAGCCCAGGTCTACTCCTATAGAATCCAATCGGGACCCGGGGGTCCTGGTCTACTCCCGGTTGTTTTTTTTTAAACAAGTTCAGAACGGAGCCAAGTCTACTCTCATAGAGTCCAATGGGAACCCGGGAGGCCTGGTCTACCCCCTCTTTTTTTTAAAAAAAAAAAAAAAAGTTCAGATCGGAGCCCAGCTCTTCTTCTATAGAATCCAATGGGGACCCAGGGGGTCCTGGTCTACTCCCGGTTTTTTTTTTTTAGGAAGTTCAGAGCGGAGCCCAGGTCTACTCTCATAGAGTCGAATAGGATCCCAGGAAGCCTGGTCTACCCCTTTTTTTTTCTTTTCTAAAGAAGTTCAGATCGGAACCCAGATCTATTCCTATTGATATCAATGGGGACCCGGGAGTCCTGGTCTACTCCCACTGTTTTTTAAAAATAGTTCAGAACGGAGCCCAGGTCTACTCCTATACAGACGAATGCGGACCCGGGATACCTTGTCTACTCTCGTTTTTTTTTTTTTTTTTTAAGAAGTTCAGATTGGAGCCCAGGTCTACTCTTATATAATCCAATAGGGACCGGGGGTCCTGGTTTACTCCCGGTTGTTTTTTTTTTAAACAAGTTCAGAACGGAGCCAGGTCTACTCTCATAGAGTCCAATGGGAACCCGGGAGGCCTGGTCTACCCCCCCCCTTTTTTTTTTTTAAGAAGTTCAGATCGGAGCCCAGGTCTTCTTCTATAGAATCCAAAGGGGACCCGAGGGTCCTGGTCTACTTCCGTTTTTTAAAAAAAGAAGAAGTTGAGATCGGAGCCCAGGTCTACTCTTATAGATATTAATGGGGACCCGGGAGTCCTGGTCTACTCTCTTTTTTAAAAAAAAAGTTCAGATCGGAGCCCAGATCTATTCCTATTGATATTAATGGGAACCCGGGAGTCCTGGTCTACTCCCTTTTTCTTTTTTTTAAGAAGTTTAGATCGGAGCCCAGGTCTACTGCCATAGAGTCCAATGGGGACCCGGGAGGCCTGGTCTACTGCGTTTTTTTATAGGTAAAATGGAGGCCAGATCGACTCTTGTATTTTAGCAGGTAAAATGGAGGCTAGATCAACTCCCGTGCTGAACGGAGTCCAGGTATACTCCTATAGATTTCAATAGGGACCCGGGGGGCCTGGTCTACTGCCGGTTGTTGTTTTTTTTTTTTTAAAAGAAGTTGAGATCGGAGGCCAGGTCTACTCCCATAGATTTCAAAGGGAACCAGGAGGCCTGATCTAATCCCGTTTTTTTTTTAAGAAGTTCAGATCGGAGCCCAGGTCTAATCGCATAGAGTCCAATGGGAACCCGGGAGGCCTGGTCTACTCCCTTTGTTTTTTAAAAATAGTTCAGAACGGAGCCCAGGTCTACTCCTATACAGACGAATGCGGACTCGGGAGGTCTTGTCTACTCTCTCTCTTTTTTTTTTTTAAGGAGTTTAGATCGGAGCCCAGGTCTACTCCTATAGAATCCAATCGGGACCCGGGGGTCCTGGTCTACTCCCGGTTGTTTTTTTAAAAACAAGTTCAGAACGGAGCCAGGTCTACTCTCATAGAGTCCAATGGGAATCCGGGAGGCCTGGTCTACCCCCCCCCTTTTTTTTTTTAAGAAGTTCAGGTTGGAGCCCAGGTCTTCTTCTATAGAATCCAATGGGGACCCGGGGGTCCTTGTCTACTCCCGTTTTTTTTAAAAAAAGAAGTTGAGATCGGAGCCCAGGTCTACTGCCATAGAGTCCAATGGGGACCAGGGAGGCCTGGTCTACTGCGTTTTTTTATAGGTAAAATGGAGGCCAGATCGACTCTTGTATTTTAGCAGGTAAAATGGAGGCCAGAGCAACCCGTTTTTTTTTTTAAAAACTTGATATCGGAGCCCATGTCTACTCTCATAGAGTCCTATGGGGACCCGGGAGGCCTGGTCTACTCCCGTTTTTTTGAAAAAAAAGAAGTTGAGATCGGAGCCCAGGTCTACTCTTATAGATTTTAATGGGGACCCAGGAGTCCTGGTCTACTCTCTTTTTTTAAAAAAAAGATTAGGGTTAGGGTTAGGGTTAGGGTTAGTGTTAGGGTTAGGGTTAGGGTTAGTGTTAGGGTTAGCGTTTGGGCTTGGGTAAGGGTTAGGGTTAGGGGTAGAGGTACGGCTAGGGTTAGGGCTTGAGTTAGGGCTAGGGCTAGGGCTAGGGTTAGGGTTAGGGTTAGGGTAAGGGCTAGTACTAGGGATAGGGCTAGGGTTAGGGCTAGAGTTAGGGCTAGGGCAAGGGCTAGGGCTAGGGTTAGGGTTATAGTTAGGTTTTGTGCAGGGTTAGTGTCAGAATTAGGGTTGGGGTTACGGTTAGGTTTAGGGTTTGGGCGAGGGTTAGGGTTAGGGTTAAGGTTAGGGCTAGGGCTAGGGTTAGGGTTAGGCCTTGGAGATTTTGAGGCCTTCCCTCGAGTAACTTCTACATTTCTACCAATGGAGAATGAGTCAGCAAAAAACTGCCATTGAAACCAATGGGAGTCCGTTCCTTTGGATTTTCTTGGTCCGGGGGGCCTCCATTTTTCGATAATTCAGTGGGGGGGGGGCCTTTCCAAAAAGAGCCCTTCTCAAAAATTCCACAAAAATAGAAGAAGAAATGGGTCAAAGGACCCAAAAACTAGAGAGAAGCCAGGAGCAGAAATGAAGCACGACTGTCCTCCACCCAGTCTAGGGTTAAGCTTAGGGTTAGGGTTAGGGTTAGGGCTAGGGGTAGGGCTAGGGTTAGAAAATTCAGCAAAAATAGAAGAAATGGGTCAAAGGACCTGAAAACTAGAGAGAAGCCAGGAGCTGAAATGAAGCACGACTGTCCTCCAACCAGTTTAGGGTTAGGGTTAGGGTTAGGGTTAGGCCTTGGAGATTTTGAGGCCTTCCCTCGAGTAACTTCTCCATTTCTCCCAATGGAGAATGAGTCAGCAAAACACTCCCATTGAAACCAAAGGGACTGGGTTCCTTTGGATTTTCTCGGTCCCCCCCGTACGGGGGGGCCTCCATTCTTCGATAATTCAGTGGGGGGGGTTTCCAAAAAGAGCCCTTGTTTAAAATTCCAAAAAAATAGGAGAAGAAATGGGTCAAAGGACCCGAAAACTAGAGAGAAGCCAGGAGCTGAAATGAAGAATGACTGTCCTCGACCAAATCTAGGGTTAGGGTTAGGGTTAGGGTTAGGGTTAGGGTTAGGGTTAGGGTTAGGGTTAGGGTTAGGGCTAGGGCTAGGGCTAGGGTTAGGGTTAGGGTTAGGTTTTGTGAAGGGTTAGGGTTAGGGTTAGGGTTAGGGTCAGGGTTAGGGCTAGGGTTTTGGTTAAGGTTAGGGCTAGGGCTAGGGCTAGGTCTAGGGTATGGGTAAGGGTGAGGGTTAGGCCTGTGAGATTTTGAGGCCTTCCCTCAGGTTACTTCGCCATTTCTCCCAATGGAGAATGAGAAAGCAAAACACTCCCATGGAAACCAATGGGAATGGGTTCCTTTGGATTTTCTCGGTCCCCCCCAGCCGGGGGGGCCTCCATTTTTTAATAATTCAGTAGGGGGGCCTTTCCAAAAAGAGCCCTTCTCGAAAATTTCACAAAAATAGAAGAAATGGGTCAAAGGACATGAAAACTAAGGGGAAACCAGGAGCTGAAATGAAGCATGACTGTCCTCTATCCAATCTAGGGTTAGGGTTAGGTTTTGTGCAGGGTTAGGGTTAGAGATAGAGTTAGGGTTAGGGTTAGGGTTAGGGCTAGGGTTAAGGTTAGGGCTAGGGCTAGGGTTAGGGTTATGGTTAGGGTTAGGGTTAGGGCTATGGCTATGGCTATGGCTAGGGCTAGGCCTAGGGCAAGGATAGGGATAGGGATAGGGATAGGGATAGGGATAGGGATAGCGATAAAGATAGGGATAGGGCTGGGGCTAGGGCTAGGATTAGGGTTAGAAAATTCCACAAATATAGAAGAAATGGGTCGAAGGACCCGAAAACTAGAGAGAAGCCAGGAGGTGAAATGAAGCACGACTGTCTTCCACCCAGTCTAGGGTTAGGGTTAGGGTTAGGCCTTGGAGATTTTGAGGCCTTCCCTCGATTAACTTCTCCATTGCTCCCAATGTAGAATGAGTCAGCAAAACACTCCTATTGAAACCAATGGGAGTGGGTTCCTTTGGATTTTCTCAGTCCCTCCCGGCCGGGGGGGCTTCCATTTTTCGATAATTCAGTGGGGGGGCCTGTCCAAAAAGAGCCCTTGTCGAAAATTCCACAAAAATAGAAGAAAAATGGGTCAAAGGACCCAAAAACTAGAGAAAAGCCAGGATCTGAAATGAGGCATGACTGTCCTCCACCCAGTCTAGGGTTAGGGTGAGGGTTAGGGATAGGGTTAGGGTTACTGCTAGGGCTAGGGCTAGGGCAAGGGCTAGGACTAGGGTTAGGGCTAGAGTTAGGGCTAGGGCTAGGGTTAGGGTTAGGGTTAGGATTAGGTTTAGGGTTAGGGCTAGTGTTAGTGTTAGGGTTAATTCAGCAAAACACTCCCCATGAAACCAATGGGAGTGGGTTCCTTTGGATTTTCTCGGTCCGGGGGGGGACTCCATTTTTTGATAATTCAGTGGGGGGGCCTTTCCAAAAAGAGCCCATGTCAAAAATTCCACAAAAATAGAAGAAACATGGGTCAAAGGACCCGAAAACTAGAGAGAAGCCAGGAGCTGAAATGAAGCACGATTGTCCTCCACCAAATCTAGGGTTAGGGTTATGGTTAGGGCTACTGCTAGGGCTAGGGCCAGGGCTAGGATTATGGTTAGAAAATTCAACAAAAATAGAAGAAATGCGTAAAAGGACGCGAAAACTAGAGAAAAGCAAGGAGCTGAAATGAAGCACGACTGTCCTCCACCCAGTCTAGGGTTATGGTTAGGGTTAGGGCTAGGGCTAGGGTTAGGGTTAGGGTTAGGGTTTGGGCTAGGGTTAGGGCTAGGGTTAGGGTTAGGGTTAGGGCTAGGGTTAGGGTTAGGGCTACGTTTTGTGCAGGTTTAGGGTTAGGGTTAGGGTTAGGGTTAGGATTAGGTTTAGGGTTAGGGCTATTGTTAGGGGTAGGGTTAATTCAGCAAAACACTCCCCATGAAACCAATGGGAGTGGGTTCCTTTGGATTTTCTCGGTCCGGGGGGGGACTCCATTTTTTGATAATTCAGTGGGGGGGCCTTTCCAAAAAGAGCCCATGTCGAAAATTCCACAAAAATAGAAGAAAAATGGGTCAAAGGACCCGAAAACTAGAGAGAAGCCAGGAGCTGAAATGAAGCACGATTGTCCTCCACCCAATCTAGGGTTAGGGTTATGGTTAGGGCTACTGCTAGGGCTAGGGCTAGGGCTATGATTATGGTTAGAAAATTCAACAAAAATAGAAAAAATGCGTAAAACGATGCGAAAACTAGAGAAAAGCAAGGAGCTGAAATGAAGCACGACTGTCCTCCACCCAGTCTAGGGTTACGGTTAGGGTTAGGGTTAGGACTAGGTCTAGGGTTAGGGTTAGGGCTAGGTTTTGTGCAGGTTTAGGGTTAGGGTTAGGGTTAGGGCTGAAGGTAGGGTTAAGGTTAGGGCTAGGGCTAGGGTTAGGGTTATGGTTAGGGTTAGGCCTTGGACATTTTGAGGCCTTCCCTCAGGTAACTTTGCCATTTTTCCCAATGGAGAATTAGAAAGCAAAACACTCCCATGGAAACTAATGGGAGTGGGTTCCTTTGGATTTTCTCGGTCCCCCCAGCCAGAGGGCCTCCATTTTTCAATAATTCAGTGGGGGGGCCTTTTCAAAAAGAGCCCTTGTCGAAAATTCCACAAAAATAGAAGAAGAAATGGGTCAAAGGACATGAAAACTAGAAGGAAGCCAGGAGCTGAAATGAAGTATGACTGTCCTCTACCCAGTCTAGGGTTAGGGTTAGGGTTAGGGTTAGGGTTAGGGTTAGGGTTAGGGTTAGGGCTAGGGCTAGGGTTAGAAAATTCCAAAAAATAGAAGAAGAAATGGGTCAAAGGACCCGAAAACTAGAGAGAAGCCAGGAGCAGAAATGAAGTATGACTGTCCTCCACCCAGTGTAGGGTTAGGGTTAGGATTAGGGTTAGGCCTTGGAGATTTTGAGGCCTTCCCTCGAGTAACTTCTCCATTTCTCCCAATGGAGAATGCGTCAGCAAAAAACTCTCCATGAAACCAATGGGAGTGGGTTCCTTTGGATTTTCTTGGTCTGGGGGGGCCTCCATTTTTCGATAATTCAGAGGGGGGGTCCTTTCCAAAAAGAGCCCATGTAAAAGTTCCACAAAAATAGAAGAAGAAATCGGTCAAAGGTCCCAAAAACTAGAGAGAAGCCAGGAGCAGAAATGAAGCACGACTGTCCTCCACCCAATCTAGGGTTAGGGTTAGGTTTTGTGCAGGGTTAGGGTTAGAGATAGAGTTAGGGTTAGGGTTAGGGTTAGGGCTAGGGTTAAGGTTAGGGCTAGGGCTAGGGTTAGGGTTATGGTTAGGGTTAGGGTTAGGGCTATGGCTATGGCTATGGCTAGGGCTAGGCCTAGGGCAAGGATAGGGATAGGGATAGGGATAGGGATAGGGATAGGGATAGGGATAAAGATAGGGATAGGGCTGGGGCTAGGGCTAGGATTAGGGTTAGAAAATTCCACAAATATAGAAGAAATGGGTCGAAGGACCCGAAAACTAGAGAGAAGCCAGGAGGTGAAATGAAGCACGACTGTCTTCCACCCAGTCTAGGGTTAGGGTTAGGGTTAGGCCTTGGAGATTTTGAGGCCTTCCCTCGATTAACTTCTCCATTGCTCCCAATGTAGAATGAGTCAGCAAAACACTCCTATTGAAACCAATGGGAGTGGGTTCCTTTGGATTTTCTCAGTCCCTCCCGGCCGGGGGGGCTTCCATTTTTCGATAATTCAGTGGGGGGGCCTGTCCAAAAAGAGCCCTTGTCGAAAATTCCACAAAAATAGAAGAAAAATGGGTCAAAGGACCCAAAAACTAGAGAAAAGCCAGGATCTGAAATGAGGCATGACTGTCCTCCACCCAGTCTAGGGTTAGGGTGAGGGTTAGGGATAGGGTTAGGGTTACTGCTAGGGCTAGGGCTAGGGCAAGGGCTAGGACTAGGGTTAGGGCTAGAGTTAGGGCTAGGGCTAGGGTTAGGGTTAGGGTTAGGATTAGGTTTAGGGTTAGGGCTAGTGTTAGGGTTAGGGTTAATTCAGCAAAACACTCCCCATGAAACCAATGGGAGTGGGTTCCTTTGGATTTTCTCGGTCCGGGGGGGGACTCCATTTTTTGATAATTCAGTGGGGGGGCCTTTCCAAAAAGAGCCCATGTCAAAAATTCCACAAAAATAGAAGAAACATGGGTCAAAGGACCCGAAAACTAGAGAGAAGCCAGGAGCTGAAATGAAGCACGATTGTCCTCCACCAAATCTAGGGTTAGGGTTATGGTTAGGGCTACTGCTAGGGCTAGGGCCAGGGCTAGGATTATGGTTAGAAAATTCAACAAAAATAGAAGAAATGCGTAAAAGGACGCGAAAACTAGAGAAAAGCAAGGAGCTGAAATGAAGCACGACTGTCCTCCACCCAGTCTAGGGTTATGGTTAGGGTTAGGGCTAGGGCTAGGGCTAGGGTTAGGGTTAGGGTTAGGGTTTGGGCTAGGGTTAGGGCTAGGGTTAGGGTTAGGGTTAGGGCTAGGGTTAGGGTTAGGGCTACGTTTTGTGCAGGTTTAGGGTTAGGGTTAGGGTTAGGGTTAGGATTAGGTTTAGGGTTAGGGCTATTGTTAGGGGTAGGGTTAATTCAGCAAAACACTCCCCATGAAACCAATGGGAGTGGGTTCCTTTGGATTTTCTCGGTCCGGGGGGGGACTCCATTTTTTGATAATTCAGTGGGGGGGCCTTTCCAAAAAGAGCCCATGTCGAAAATTCCACAAAAATAGAAGAAAAATGGGTCAAAGGACCCGAAAACTAGAGAGAAGCCAGGAGCTGAAATGAAGCACGATTGTCCTCCACCCAATCTAGGGTTAGGGTTATGGTTAGGGCTACTGCTAGGGCTAGGGCTAGGGCTATGATTATGGTTAGAAAATTCAACAAAAATAGAAAAAATGCGTAAAACGATGCGAAAACTAGAGAAAAGCAAGGAGCTGAAATGAAGCACGACTGTCCTCCACCCAGTCTAGGGTTACGGTTAGGGTTAGGGTTAGGACTAGGTCTAGGGTTAGGGTTAGGGCTAGGTTTTGTGCAGGTTTAGGGTTAGGGTTAGGGTTAGGGCTGAAGGTAGGGTTAAGGTTAGGGCTAGGGCTAGGGTTAGGGTTATGGTTAGGGTTAGGCCTTGGACATTTTGAGGCCTTCCCTCAGGTAACTTTGCCATTTTTCCCAATGGAGAATTAGAAAGCAAAACACTCCCATGGAAACTAATGGGAGTGGGTTCCTTTGGATTTTCTCGGTCCCCCCAGCCAGAGGGCCTCCATTTTTCAATAATTCAGTGGGGGGGCCTTTTCAAAAAGAGCCCTTGTCGAAAATTCCACAAAAATAGAAGAAGAAATGGGTCAAAGGACATGAAAACTAGAAGGAAGCCAGGAGCTGAAATGAAGTATGACTGTCCTCTACCCAGTCTAGGGTTAGGGTTAGGGTTAGGGTTAGGGTTAGGGTTAGGGTTAGGGCTAGGGCTAGGGCTAGGGTTAGAAAATTCCAAAAAATAGAAGAAGAAATGGGTCAAAGGACCCGAAAACTAGAGAGAAGCCAGGAGCAGAAATGAAGTATGACTGTCCTCCACCCAGTGTAGGGTTAGGGTTAGGATTAGGGTTAGGCCTTGGAGATTTTGAGGCCTTCCCTCGAGTAACTTCTCCATTTCTCCCAATGGAGAATGCGTCAGCAAAAAACTCTCCATGAAACCAATGGGAGTGGGTTCCTTTGGATTTTCTTGGTCTGGGGGGGCCTCCATTTTTCGATAATTCAGAGGGGGGGTCCTTTCCAAAAAGAGCCCATGTAAAAGTTCCACAAAAATAGAAGAAGAAATCGGTCAAAGGTCCCAAAAACTAGAGAGAAGCCAGGAGCAGAAATGAAGCACGACTGTCCTCCACCCAATCTAGGGTTAGGGTTAGGGTTAGGGCTAGGGCTAGGGCTAGGATTAGGGTTAGAAAATTCCACAAAAATAGAAGAAATGGGTCATAGGACCCCAAAACTAGAGAAAAGCAAGGAGCTGAAATGAAGCACGACTGTCCTCCATCAAGTCTAGGGTTAGGTTAGGGTTAGGCCTTGGAGATTTTGAGGCCTTCCCTCGAGTAACTTCTCCATTTCTCCCAATGGAGAATGAGTCAGCAAAACACTCCCATGGAAACCAATGGGAGTGGGTTCCTTTGGATTTTCTTGGTCCGGGGGGCCCTCAATTTTTTGATAATTCAGTGGGGGGGGGCCTTTCCAAGAAGAGCCCTTGTCGAAAATTCCACAAAAATAGAAGAAGAAATGGGTCAAAGGACCCAAAAATTAGAGAGAAGCCAGGAGCAGAAATGAAGCACGACTGTCCTCCAGTCTAGGGTTAGGGTTAGGGTTAGGGCTACGACTAGGGCTAGAAATAGGGCTAGGGCTAGGGTTAGGTCTAGGGCTAGGGCTAGGATTAGGGTTATAATATTCCACAAAAATAGAGGAAATGAGTCAAAGGACCCGAAAACTAGAGAGAAGCCAGGAGCCTAAATGAAGCACGACTGTCCTCCACCCAGTCTATGGTTAGGGTTAGGGTTAGGCCTTGGAGATTTTGAGGCCTTCCCTCGAGTAACTTCTCCATTTCTCCCAATGGAGAATGAGTCAGCAAAAAACTCTCCATGAAACCAATGGGAGTGGGTTCATTTGGATTTTCTCGGTCCCCCCCGGCTGGGGGGGCCTCCATTTTTTGATAATTCAGTAGGGAGGCCTTTCCAAAAAGAGCCCTTGTTGAAAATTCCACAAAAATAGAAGAAAAATGGGTCAAAGGAGCCAAAAACTCGAGAAAAGCCAGGAGCTGAAATGAAGCACGACTGTCCTCCACCCAGTCTAGAGTTAGGGTTAGGGTTGGGTCTGGGGGTTAGGGTTAGGGCTAGGGCTAGGGCTAGGAATAGGGTTAGGGTAGAGTTAGGGCTAGGGCTAGGTGTAGGGTTAGGGTTAGGGCTAGATTTAGGGTTAGGGTTAGGGCTAGGGCTAGGGCTAGGGTTAACGTAAGGGTTAGGGTTAGGGTTAGGGTTAGGGTTAGGGCTAGAGCTAGGGCTACGGCTAGTGTTAGGGTTTGGGTTACACTGGGAGATTTTGAAGCCTTTCCAGAAGTAACTTCTCCATTTCTCCCAATGGAGAAGGAGTCAGCAAAACACTCCCATGGAAACCAATGGTAATGGGTTCCTTTGGATATTCTCAGTCCCCCCCGTCCGGGGGGTTTCCATTTTTCGATAATTCAGTGGGAGGGGCCTTTCCAAAAAGAGCCCTTGTCGAAAATTCCAAAAAAATAGAAGAAGAAATGGGTCAAAGGACCCGAAAACTAGAGAGAAGCTAGGAGGTGAAATGAAGCACGACTGTCCTCCACCCAGTCTAGAGTTATGGTTAGGGTTAGGGTTAGGGCTAGGGTTAGGGTTAGGGCTAGGGTTAAGGTTAGGGCTAGGGTTAGGGTTAGAGTTATGGTTGTGGCTAGGGTTAGGGCTTGAGTTTAGGCTAGGGCTACGGCTAGGGCTAGGGCTAGGGTTAGGGATAGGGTTCGGGTTAGGTTTAGGGTTAAGGATAGGGTTAGGGCCAGGCTTAGAGTTAAGGGTTAGGGTTAGGGCTAGGGTTAGGGCTAGAGATACGGCTAAGGCTAAAGCTAGAGCTAGGACTAGGGTTAGGGTTAGAGTTAGGGTTAAGTTTTGTGCAGGGTTAGGGTTAGAGTTAGGGTTAGGGTTAGGGTTAGGGTTAGGTTTAGGGTTAGGGTTAGGGCTAGGGTTAGGGTTAAGGCTAGGGCTAGAGCTAGGGTTAGGGCTAGGGCTAAGGTTAGGGTTAGGGTTAGGGTTAGTCCTTGGAGATTTTGAAGCCTTCCCTCGAGTAACTTCTCCATTTCTCCCAATGGAAAATGAGTCAGCAAAACACTCCCCATGAAACCAATGGGAGTGGGTTCCTTTGGATTTTCTCGGTCCGACGGGGCCTAAATTTTTCGATAATTCAGTGGAGGGGGGCCTTTCCAAAAAGAGCCTATGTCAAAAATTCCACAAAAATAGAAGAAGAAATGGGTCAAAGGACCTGAAAACTAGAGAGAAGCCAGGAGCAAAAATGAAACATGACTGTCCTCCACCCAATCTAGGGTTAGGGCTAGGGCTAGGGCTAGGGCTAGGGCTAGGGCTAGGGCTAGGGCTAGGGCTAGGGCTAGGGCTAGGGCTAGGGCTAGGGCTAGGGCTAGGGCTAGGGCTAGGGCTAAGATTAGGGTTAGAAAATTCCACAAAAATAGAAGAAATGGGTCAAAGGACCCGAAAACTAGAGAGAAGCCAGATTCTGAAATAAAGCACGACTGTCCTCCATCCAGTCTAGGGTTAGGTTAGGGTTAGGGTTTGGCCTTGGAGATTTTGAGGCCTTCCCTCGAGTAACTTCTCCATTTCTCCCAATGGAGAATGAGTCAGCAAAACTCTCCCCATGAAACCAATGGGAGTGGGTTCCTTTGGATTTTCTCGTTCCGGGGGGGACTCCATTTTTCGATAATTCAGTGAGGGGGCCTTTCCAAAAAGAGCCCATGTCAAAAATTCCACAAAAATAGAAGAAGAAATGGGTCAAAGGACCCAAAAACTAGAGAGAGGCCAGGAAGAGAAATGAAACACGACTGTCCTCTACCCAATCTAAGGTTAGGGTTAGAGTTAGAGTTAGGGCTACAGCTAAGGTAGGGTTTGGCCTAGGGCTAGGATTAGGGTTAGAAAAATCCACAAAAATAGAAGAAATGGGTCAAAGTACCCGAAAACTACAGAGAAGCCAGGAGCTGAAATGAAGCATGACAGTCCTCCACCAAGTCAAGGTTTAGGGTTAGGGTTAGGGCTAGGGTAGGGTTAGGGTAAAGGTTAGGGTTAGGGTTAGGGCTAGGGTTAGAGTTAGGGTTAGGGTTAGGGTTAGGGTTAGGGTTAGGGTTAGAGTTAGGGTTAGGGTTAGGGTTAGGGTTAGGGTTCGGGTTCGGGTTCGGGTTAGGGTTAGGGCTAGGGTTACGGTTAGGGTTATGGTTAGGGCTAGGGCTAGGGTTTCGGTAAGGGTTAGGGTTAGGCCTTGGAGATTTTGAGGCCTTCCCTCAGGTAACTTCGCCATTTCTCCCAATGGAGAATGAGAAAGCGAAACACTCCCATGGAAACCAATGGGTGTGTTCCTTTGGATTCTCTAGTTCCCCCTGGCCGGGGGGCCTCCATTTTTTGATAATTCAGTGGGGGGGGCCTTTCCAAAAAGAGCCCATGTGAAAAATTCCAAAAAAATAGAAGAAATGGGTCAAAGGACCCAAAAACTAGAGAGAGGCCAGGAGCAGAAATAAAACACGACTGTCCTCTACCCAATCTAAGGTTAGGGTTAGGGTTAGGGTTAGGGCTTCAGCTAGGGCTAGGGATAGGTCTAGGGTTTGGGCTAGGACTAGGATTAGGGTTAGAAAATTCCACAAAAATAGAAGAAATGGGTCAAAGGACCCGAAAACTAGAGAGAAGCCACCTGCAGAAATGAAGGAAGACTGTTTTCCACCCAGTCTAGGGTTAGGGTTAGGGTTAGGGTTAGGGTTAGGGTCAGGGCTAGGGCTAGGGCTAGAGCTAGGCCTAGGGCTAGGGCTAGGGCTAGGTTTAGGTCTAGGTTTAGGGCTAGGTTTAGGGCTAGGGCTAGGGCTAGGGCTAGGATTAGAGTCTGAAAATTCTACAAAAATAGAAGAAATGGGTCAAAGGACCGGAAAACTAGAGAGAAGCCAGGAGCTGAAATGAAACACGCCTGTCTTCCACCCAATCTAGGGTTAGGGTTAGGGTTAGGCCTTGTAAATTTTGAGGCCTTCCCTCGAGTAATTTCTCAATTTCTCCCAATGAGTTTGCAAAACACTCCCATTGAAACCAATGGGAGTGGGTTCCTTAGGATTTTCTCGGTCTCTCCCGGCCCGGGGGGGGGCCTCCATTTTTCCATAATTCAGTGGGGGGGCATTTCCAAAAAGAGCCCTTGTCAAAAATTCCACAAAAATAGAAGAAGAAATAGATCAAAGCACACAAAAACTAGGGGGAAGCCAGGAGCTGAAATGAAGCATGACTGTCTTCTACCCAGTCTAGGGATAGGGTTAGGGTTAGGGTTAGGGTTAGGGTTAGGGTTAGGGTTAGGGTTAGGGTTAGGGTTAGGGTTAGGGTTAGGGTTAGGGTTAGGGTTAGGGCTAGGGTTAGAAAATTCTACAAAAATAGAAGAAGAAATCAGTCAAAGGACCCAAAAACTAGAGAGAAGCCAGGAGCAGAAATGAAGCACGATTGTCCTCCACCCAATCTAGGCTTAGGGTTAGGGTTAGGGCTACAGTTAGGGCTAGGGCTAGGGCTAGGGCTAGGGTTAGTGCTAGGGCTAGGGTTAGAAAATTCCACAAAAATAGAAGAAATGGGTCAAAGGACCCGAATACTAGAGAAAAGCCAGGAGCTAAAATGAAGCATGAGTGTCCTCCACCCAGTCTAGGGTTAGACTAGGGTTAGGGTGAGGCCTTGGAGATTTTGAAGCCTTCCATCGAGTAACTTCTCCATTACTACCAATGGAGAATGAGTCAGCAAAACAACCCCATTGAAACCAATGGGATTGAGTTCCTTTGGATTTTCTTGGTCCGTGGGGGCCTCCATTTTTCGATAATTCAGTGGGGGGGGCCTTTCCAAAAAGAGCCCTTGTCGAAAATTCCACAAAAATAGAAGAAGAAATGGGTCAAAGGACCCGAAAACTACGGGGAAGCCAGGAGCTGAAAGGAAACATGACTGTCCTCTACCCAGTCTAGGGTTAGGGTTAAGGTTAGGGTTAGGGTTAGGGTTAGGGCTATGGCTAGGGTTAGAATATTCTCCAAATTAGAAGAAGAAATGGGTCAAAGGACCCGAAAACTAGAGAGAAGCCAGGAGCTGAAATGAAGGATGACTGTCCTCCACCAAATCTAGGGTTAGGGTTAGGGTTAGGGCTTCAGCTAGGGTAGGGCTACGGTTAGAATATTCTCCAAATTAGAAGAAGAAATGGGTCAAAGGACCCGAAAACTAGAGAGAAGCCAGGAGCTGAAATGAAGGATGACTGTCCTCCACCAAATCTAGGGTTAGGGCTAGGATTAGGGTTAAAAAATTCCACAAAAATAGAAATAATGGGTCAAACGACCCGAAAACGAGAGAGAAGGCAGGAGCTGAAATGAAGCACGACTGTCCTCCACCCAGTCTAGGGTTAGGGTTAGGGTTAGTGCTAGAGTTCTGGCTAGGGCTAGGGTTAGTGTTAGTGTTAGGGTTAGGGCTAGGGATAGGTTTAGGGCTAGGGTTAGGGTAGGGCTAAGGTTAGGGTTAGGGTTAGCCCTTGGAGACTCTGAGGCCTTCCCTCGAGTAACTTCTTCATTTCTCCCAATGGAGAATGATTCAGAAAGACACTCCTATTGAAACCAATGGGTGTGGGTTCCTTTGGATTTTCTCGGTCCCCCCCGGCCGGGAAGGCCTCCATTTTTTGATAATTTAGTGTAAGGGGCTTTTCCAAAAA